>OX422218.1:277859995-287859995 GCA_949130495.1 Sambucus nigra
ATTTGTGTCATGTCTTATATGTGGCATTAGAAGCTAATGTCATCTTCTCAATACACGACAACAATGGCGACAACTTCTACATAAATTAGGCTTCCAATGTAAAATGCAGCGGAATTATTAACACTAGCACGATTGTACTAAATATTGATTAAACGCAATCTCAACATTGCAATAAACAAGAAACACTCTTCAAATTAATTAATAACTGAACTTGATAATTATAATGAAGGATGCCTTTATTTATACGCTCTCCAACTAGAACACCAACAACAGCTAAATAATAATCTTATCCAAACTCTTAAAAATAGCTGAACTTAATAGTTATAATAATCAAGGATGCCTTTATTTGTACGGTCTCCAACTAGAACACCACCAACAGCTAAATAATAATCTTATCCTAGCTCTTAATAATAATCCTATTCCTATTTACTAAGTATCTACAATGAAATAAAAAAATTCCCAGATAATTTCCACCAAAATCTAGGAATCCCAAGGGCCTGCCTGTTAACCCCTGTATACATCAGTTTCTCTCTCGTTCTCATTCAATCATCTTAACTGGGAGGTTCTCAAGGAGCATATTATGTGAGTATCTATGAAATTTCGTAGGGATGGAATTATAAATGCAAAATCAAATGAAACATACATTTTTATATCCCTAAGAAGGGTTTGCTGCGGAGAGTTCTCTTGTTTCATATTTTTATCAAACTCTCCGTGGTTCTCCACTTTTGAACCATTTAAATCAATATGGAATGCAGGGGTCCCGTCGAAAGTACAATTATTTGCGTGGTTGGCAGCAAAAAGTAGTATAAATTCTTGTGATTTTATTCAAAGTAAAACAACTCATACCTTACGTTCTCCCCATTTGTGCTGCTTTTGTAAAAGAGACGGCGAAAGCGTCCTTTTTATTCTTTCTTTCATTTTATTGGCGTCCTAGTCAATATTATTTATTAACAAAAATAATATCGCTGTTGTTGTTGTTGTTGTTGTTATTATTTCCCTCTTTTTGCTCATGTTATATTTTCTTTTCTTAGGAAGGCAATCCATTGTTAACAGATCATGTTTGGGAGGCACTTGTGAAATCAATATATTTATCTTCAGGATTGGGTGGGGGTGGGATTTTCTCTGCCATGGCAGATTGCAGAGTTTAGCCGTAAATAAGACATATTACATTGAGAATTGGATGTACAAAGAGTATTGTGGCAAAGGGCAAACCCAGTGCACGAGGCTCCCGCCACTGCGGGGTACTGGGGGGGTTGGATGTACGCAGCCTTACCCCTGCATACGCAGAGAGGCTGTTTCCGTGACTCGAACCCGTGACCTCCAGGTCACAGCGGGGGCAACCTTACCGTTGCGCCCGGGTTCACCCCTCACAAAGAGTATTATGTCTAATAAAATAAATAATATGGAATGACGAGACAATGATGAATTGAGAACAAAGGGAAATGGAGATTATGATAAGTGAAAACGAAGTACAGAGGGTCATAGGTACAATAAGTTTAATCTATATTACAAGAAGCCTTATGGGGAAAGGCGATTATGTGGCATGGAGTTTTGCGTACGATTACAATTTCGACATTTCCTTTGACGTGAAGATTATCGTTTGGAATTAATTAATTTCAAGACACACAATGACAAGGGATCCATGGATTGAACAAGACCATTTTACTTATTACCTAAATAGCATAGATTCAAGAGAGGAGCTGGAAATGTGTTGAACACCAACGATTCTTGCACGCAGTTTTGTGTTGGCTCATTTAGGATATCTATTTTAGGACCAAGATTGAAAGCAAGATCGTTATTTAATGTTTTTGTCGATTGGAAAAAATGTAAATAATTCTCAAGAGTCAAATTAAGAGTTTTAACATATATTAGAGGCAAATTGAACACGATAGCGGAAGAGAAAGAAAAAGGAGATACAAAAAATGTCTATTCTAGTTCTATCATCAGCTATGGGTTCGAATCTAAGAGAAATTCTAGAGAATGTTTGCTATCCTGAAATAGTGTAGGACATGTTATTATCTATAAACAGGGACGCGCATACGTGTATTGGGTCCGACGCGACGAATCCAAAAAAATTACACGACACAACAGGGACACAACGTCAAATAAATATTTATATGTATAAAAATATTAAATATCACATAAATATTAATCTCATACTAAGAACAATCAAAATGCAAATAAACTTATAAGCCATAACATTAGTCTTAAATCCACACTAAACATTAAACATCAAATTAATACTAAATCCTATATTAGTATCAACCAAAATGCAAAAAAACCATTCGAAAAAAAAAAAAAACTTTGAACTCCAATGGGCTAAGTGCTCCAATGCTCCTCATTCCTCATCATCTGCAACATCTTCACCACTTCTCCTAAACTATGGCTCATCATGTGATAGATTTGCAACCTTCAATATCCCAGGATTTCAACCTCAAATGAATCAAATGTATCTCCACCCACTTCCTACATCTTGCTATCTCCATTCTTGTATTGTTTTGTTTTTTCGCGATATAAGTCGAAGATTACTATGCACATACACCAAGTCTTCAGCACCTTTTGGAGTTAACTTGTTTTTCTTCACATAATTAATAAAATAGTAAGTGTTCGATTTCTCTCCGAACACGAAGAAGAACAAGGTTGGCCAAGTAATCTTGTGGCTAAGGCTTGAAGCTTGGGTGTAGAATAGCCATAGATAGCCCACCATAAATTAGGATCAAGAGCTCCTCTGTCATTCATAGAATCAAACTCACTAAACTCGTCACAAAGAGATGAGAACTTTCCAAATATACTGTTAGCCATTTAACGCTCGCTTGCATTTGGAAAGAATCTCATCACACTTTTTTCTTTCGGTTGAGATTTCCACATCCTTATTGGGTTCAACATGATTTGCACCTTCACTGAGCCATTGTTGGCTATAATATGTAAGGGGAAAAAACAATTTGTTATTAAAAATATAAAATTAAAAGGAAAATAACCAATTAAAGGAAATTAGGAAATATTTAGTGAATTACATAGGGTTCAATGAGTGTGCTAAGCAATGAAGGGGTTTGTTGCTTTTGCCCCACCTACTTACCAAAATGGTATGGGCAACCTCATAAAACGTCGACTCCTCGTGTTCTTCTTTCCTCTCTTGCTGATATATAATCGTATTAACATCTTCAATCATGCAATCCCACAAATCATACACCAAGGGAAGACATAGGTGGCATGGAATGGCACACCTTAGCATCTCATAAATAGGCTCAGTAAAGCGAAGGATATAGTCGACTTTGTCCCACCATAAGCCACTCAATACTTTCTCCTTTAAAAATTGGGCTTTCCCAACATCATCATCTTTATAAAAATTCCACTTCTCACTAATGACCAAGCTTTGAAGGCCGCTCTTTATAAGCTTGAATCTTTTAAGTATAGCAATCACGAAAGCAAACCGTGTATCCGCAATAGCAAGCATCTTCAATTTCACAAATTGGTTATACACGTGAAGCCTCTTTGAGTGAGTTGTGATAAAAACTTTCATGACCATAGCATCCATTGCAATCTCGGTAATCCACCGGCATTCACCATATGTAATTGCATTAGCTTCGGAGTTGTTTTAGGCACAAATATTTTTTAGAGCAAGGTTAATAGTGTGCACCACACATGGTGTCCAAAAAACCTCTCTTCAACAAGGAACCCCGCAGTTTGGCAAATCGAAGCATTATTGGTAATGACTTGAACTATATTTTCAGGCCCAACCTCAATGATGCTCAAAGGTTTTATTTGAGGGTTACTCCACCCATCATTTACGAGACTAATACCCTTGTTCTTCCTCGCAAAGTCTTAACATTTTCTTTATTTTTTTTTAATAGAGTAGTCCTTAACATGTTATACCCCCAAAGGCACAAAATTGCTAAGATTACTAGTAGCAGTAAGAACAAATACTCTCACACCGTGAGAGTTTCTTGCCAAGTGAAACGACAAGCCTGCTAAATAAAACATCCTCGCAATCTGTTGTATCAACTCTTCTCGAGAACTTGTGTTAAATGCTTTCTCTATAGGAGAATTTCCCGAACACTTTCTTTTTCTAGGCTCAAATGAATCTTGCGTGAACCCCATTGAGTTTGCACTCGCACCTCCTTGGGATTTGCGTGACAAAGGAACATCTTTTGGCCTTGCATCCTTTTCCTTTATCTCAGCTTCTTCTACTTCTTTTTGTAGCTGTGACACCCTGCCTACTAAAATACCGAGTGGCCAGCGTGTAATCAAAATAAAACGTTGGTCTCATATGGCTCATTCTTAGCATCACTGTCGAAAACTTTTTAAAGTTACTAACCACCTAGTAATTTAAGTAATTTAAATAGACTGGTGCCAAATTTTATCTTTTATTCATTAACAACAGGCGGAAAATAAATAATAATAAAACCATCAACACAACTAATAACTGAATCCTACACAGATGAATAACATAAATTAAGATAACCGAATCAACTATCGGTTCAACAATAAAATACAACAGTAACTGAAACAATAACCTGGATACACAAAGTCTACACAAAGTCTGATAAGTAAACTAAATACAAAATCTAAGGGTGACATGTCCAAATGAGTACTGAAAAGTTCCTACACTAGGAGTAAATGAACGAAGCGTCTATAACAAAGTCCTGCAACTTCCACATGAGCTGCAACTGCGCATTCCTGAATAGAATCCTCAAACTGGGCCTCCCTGTGGCTGGACACCTAAAATATTTTGGAAAAGATTTTGACACGGGTCAGAGCCCGAGTAAAACATTTTGAAAATATTTAGCAAGAAGTTAAATTGCAATAATTAAATATGCATGCACACTTTTCATATTTAAGCTAGTGTCGCACTCTTTTGAGACATAGCTCACCCCTCATCTAATGTGCACACTTAACGCCTGCCTTCTACCTTTCCTAGTTAAGCTACCCCACCTAACTAGTCATAACAAGTCTCCTTCTACATACTAACTTATTGTACCCACTCGTATTACCCATACAATATGTTACCGAATTTCCACGTCTTTTATCCCATTATAAATTTCTCAGTATATGTTTATTTCTCTCCATAATATAGTTATTTTTAATGTCACTATCTTTCTCTTCTACTAAACTCACACAGTAGAATAAAATTACACGTATACATATATCACTTTGTTATATATATACCAACACTGCACCCCTAAGCTGAGTTGCGGTGCGAGTATATTATGCTATAATATCCTGGTACATCATCTACCAAACACATGTAGTAGAATAAATCACAAGTATATATATTTATCACACTAATTATATATATACAATACAGCACCCCTAGGCTGGACCTGCGGTGCATGCATACTCTGCTATCAAGTCCCGATACATCACGCACTGTTAAAGGACTACGGATTCCGAATCACTCTGGAACCGTATCAACACAATTCACACATATTGGAGGCGAACATAGTTCACATACCCATGGGTCACGCACATACCTACGCTCCCATGGTCAACTGACTTATCAACTCACAAATAAGTCATTCACAGTCCTATGTCCTTAAGGTACCAATCTAAATCCCCCCGAAGGCACACAAAGATAAGATGGTTCTTTTTCGAAAATTAATCTCTCGTGATAGCAAGTATGGTAAGTATGTCATACACATAATAAATCATACAAATCAGTATAGGTATACACACAACCTATATCATATATTCCATACATAGCATATATATCTCCCGGAGATCCTGCGTATTATTTAATTTCAATTATACGTCTCATCGTATATTCCCGAGTATCCCTCACTACTCGAAGTGTGCCAATTTTCCTTTAAAATATTGTAGTAGGTAATTCACTCATATCCTATTGATCTAAGTCATAGGTTCGCTCATCCCCCGAATTCGTTACATTTCAAATTACACCGATTAATCTAATCAATTTCACATTAATTAATTTATTAAAGTAGTGTCACCCAATTACAATACTTTGACTCACTCATATGGTCTGTATCTTCACCCTTTAGAATTTGTTACACAAAAATCCACTATTAAGGTTAACACCTCTCGTTATTTATTATATATCTCTATAATAAATTAAACCGGCTAATCCGTGCCTAACTCCCGTAGCACTAGCCTGAGAAATATCAGAGTCAAAATCCCGAACCTTAATTTAATTACTATCATCTCAATAAATTTTTTTCTAAGTGGTATCACTCAACCAAAATGCCCGGACTGACTTTATTGGCCCGTATTTTAACCTTTTAGAATTCATTTCACCAAATTCGGTTAATAAGTTTAACATCCTTATTAAATTTAATAGTCCTTAATACTCATCCCATAAGACTCTAAGTATTAGGTTCCTTTTAATTTCTATCAATTAAATTCCACCTTAAGATGCCAGCCCGTATGCTAAACTCATCCAAAATTCCCAATCGAATACGTTCGTATATTTTTGACATATATTATCGAGTGTCGTTCATTATAAATACTCCTAAATCCATACCCGGATTCATCCCTATCTAATCCAAGGATAAAATAATATTTTTTTATATTTTTCCAAAGTCCCTTCACTCATCTACGGACATCTCCAAATAACCCAAATTTATTTCTTCCTAAAGATGTTGGTCTCGCGCACCCTATCGTAGAAAAATCATATCAAATAAAAAAAAAATCAGAAAAATACGATGTCGGCGCCCACGCGACCATGACGAAAAGATTTACAATCTCATGTTTTACAATAACTGAAGGGGTCGATCGACGAATTGGGTCGATCGATCGATCGACCAGATACTAGTCATCTTATCCGTGTGCTTTTTCCACCATTTTTAAACTCCGAAGCTTTCCAACT
The DNA here is from genome assembly GCA_949130495.1 of Sambucus nigra. Lineage (NCBI taxonomy): Eukaryota > Viridiplantae > Streptophyta > Magnoliopsida > Dipsacales > Adoxaceae > Sambucus > Sambucus nigra. Next base: position 277,866,816 of record OX422218.1, read on the forward strand.
TCAATCCAGACCTCGATTACTTTATCTCCCATATTTATTTCATCTATAAACATGTTCAAAAACTAATATATGACATTAATCCTCAGTGATTTTCATTAAAATTCTAGGGTTCATAAATTGGGTTTTTCTCAATACCCCTTAAATAACAATTCTCAATTCGATTCAATAATCCGAATTCAACAACAATTTCTACAGATCTTCGATTCTAAATCATATTCTAGCCTCATATGATATTATTCTCACATTAATTATTCCCTTAATGCTTAAATCCCCAAAATCCAGATTTAACATGTGATACCCTCCAAAAACGAATTATGCTATAATAACTCATCCCAAAATGGATATGGTTTACACCCACCATGATATGAATCGCAATACCGCAATTTAAATGAAAGAAAGTTTAACTACTTGACGGGAAATTTCGTAGAGTCTGATCCTTTGATGTAGATGGAGATTTTGACTAAGAACACATCAATCTCCTCTTGGCTTGACTCCCAAAAGCTCTCCCACTTGATCCCTCTTTTCTCCTCTGCAACTAGGGTTTTTCCAAAATGAATTATGGTTGCCATGCGTTCTCACATTTTGATTTTATTATGCCAATCCCTTTTTTAGGCTTGTGGGCTTTATTAAAATGGCCCAATCACTCCCGTGTGGGTCCGATTATGCTTAAAAACACCCTGAGATCCCCGCGTACTCTATTTTGACTATCTCGACCCTTCCGGACTCAACCGTACACTCAGAATCATCATCCGAGTTACTTAACTAAAATCTCAAATTACGACACATGTATTATCAAAAGAAATAACCCGAATTAATTTAAATCTCAATTCTCCAAATAAATTGAATCTTCCAATTTAATAAATTCTCCAATTTAAATAGTTTCTGAGTTTAAATTCGAATTCTCCAAATTAGCTAAATTATTTATCCTAAAAAATACGGGGTGTTACAGTAGCTCTCTCAATTTTTTGTCTGTTACTTCCGCAAACTTCCTAATCCCCAGTTAAGATGACCCCTCTCTCTAAAGTAGGAACCTTAGAATGTGGCCCACACACTTCGTATTGCCACTATAAATTTCCCCCACTGAGACTTGTTTTCGCTACTTTTGTGACATGGTTCTACATTGGCTTGTATTCTGAATCATATGACGATAGAGGAAGAGAATTAGCATCAGTATTATTGTTCCCCAAACTAGTGGCCCCACTTTCCATACCTAAATTTTTTTAAATTCTGTTCTAACTAATGACACATACAATTATAAATTCCTACTAAAAAAATAGAGAATAACTGTGGAATTAACTGCTGCCTGGATAAAGAAAAAAACCCCAGAATAAATACTCTGTTCATATGTACATGTTAAGTTCTCCCCCCCCCCCCCCCCCCCCCAACAACAACAAAAAAATTGAATGTTATTATAATGATGTAACTGTGTCTGAAGGAAAAAAGAAAAAAAAGTCTTAATGTAGCACGGAGAGAGAGAGAGAGATGTCAGTTTATGTGTTACTATATATAGAGAGAGAGTCGTTAAATAAAAGTAAAAGAGAGGGAGAAGAACAGAAAAGGAGAAGAAAGAATAGAAAGTAAAAAAAAAAAAAGATTTCGGAAGTTATCAGAAAGAGATTTAGAGTTGTAAGTTACCTGATTGAAGAGATTTCCGACGATTGTAGGGAGAGTTACCGGTGAAGGCAGGAGGTAGAACTTCCGGGGATGGCTGTGAGAGCTTTTTGGTGGAAGAAATGAATTTGTAAAAGTGTAAAGTTTCGTGAGGTGAAAAGGGTTAAACCCTATTAACTTTATAAAATAACTAAGTTGCCCCCCCCCCAAACCCCCACCCCCTTTTTAAATTTTTTCTATTTTTTACCCCCTCCGTGTCCTTAACATGTCAGCCCCGTGTCCAACTTTGTTTAATGCCTTCTAAGTGTCGTGTTGGATATGTGTCCATGCTTTGTTCGTGTCCTTTGAGCATCCTAAACACGTACGGGGCCTCAGGGGAAGAGTCCGTGCTGCATAGGTTATTATATATATGAAATCGAGATAAGCTACGCTAGGGACACAAGAAATCACACTCAATAATGCATTTGGGTCTTGAAAGAGTGTAACAGATTGCCTTTTTAAGCATAGGGATCTGTGCCCCACCAAGTTAGGGTAACACTAAAATATGAAGAAAGTAAAAAAGATCCTTATTTAGCTAATATTCTAGCAGCTAGGGATATTAAGTCAATAATAATACTGAACGCAAAAATAGAAAAGGTACATAAAAGGAACTTAAGTTTAAAATATCACAAATAACTCCAAAACTCTCGAATTCACTTCTTTTCCTTATAAAGTATGGACTTGAACTCAGAGTAGGATCCCAACATTATTGGGTACAAGTGGGAGTAGCTGCTAGTCGAACACATTTGATTCCCCATATATTTTTGTACTTGGAAGGCATTTTTCATTGAGTTAAGACAATCGATGAATTAGTTTGGATTTTGTAACTGTTAAAAGTGGTAACGTCAATGGGGTTGTTATGAGAGTTCTTTTCTTAGAGTTGTAACAAATGATCGCCATTCATTGGGACACCAATTTGGTCACCCAATTCATCATATAGAGGGGTTGTTCACGGACCTCGTCAAAGTGGTCTAGGGGTTTGCGTAGGTGGATGGGCGGGCATGCCGAACATGCACAAACGGGGCCATCTTTGGGAATTTATTTGAGGGATGAATGAGCAATCACTCGTCTCATGTCTTCTACCAAGAAAAGAAGACTAAACTATGCCCAAACAACTTATTACGAATCTCACAAATGGAGAGAAAGAAACCCTTGAAAGTCGATATCCCACCCTCCCCTGGCCTATTGCAATAGCTCTTGATCTCATATTAACCATTGAGGCTTGATTCCTTGCACGCTGTTGAAGAAAAAGAAGATGAATTGTAGTCGTTTTGGGAAGCCACTGAATTATTGGACTTTGAAGTTATTTATCTTCCGAGTTGTTTCTGGGCTCAAGAGTAAGACTATAAATAATATTTTGGGTGGTGTTATCGTTAATATTTCTTGTCAAAATGGTTAAGAAAAGATTGAACTAAAATAATATGATTACATTTTGCTGTTTTATTACATTATTCTTATAATGATGTAATCATGCCCTAAAATTGGTTTTGGGTCATAATATGTTATATTACATTCTCGAATGCTCTTTATACATTTATATGTTATTTACCAAATTTTTTACATTTTATACTGAATCTTACGATTCGATTCATGATTCACTATTCACTATTCACTTTTTCAGATTCACGATTCATGATTCATAGGGTTTCTGATTAACGATACAATTCATGTTTTGACAACTATGGTTGGAGCGCATTCCTCACAGTTGGGGGTTATGAAATCCATATAGGATGAATGGTATGTGAGTCATGCAACGGGCTTGCTGTATGGTTGACGGTGGTGCAGTTCGATGGGGACATAAGGGGTTGCTTTTGGACTTAGGTCCTTGAATAGTGACATGTTGAAGTGCCACTCACGCTCGGGTCGACAGAAACATATGAAGCACGTACACTCTCCCGGAAGCCACGAGTCCGACACGTTGCCGACACGCTGGGACACGTTGCCGACACACTGGGAAATGTAAAAAGACACTTTTTTTTAAAAAAAAATTATTATTATTATTTATTTATTTATTTTATTTAAATTTTTTTTCCTAATGTGATGGTGATTCTGCTTTATTTATTATTTTTAATATTAGAGTGTGTTTGAATTTTGTTTTGTATGATCAATTTTCTTAATTTGATGTTAAGAATGCTCAAATAATGTATTTTATGGAAAAAAATCTGTTTTATTTCATTTATATATATATATATATAAATATATGTTATATATTTAAATATATAAATATATATGTTATATATTTAAATATATATTTTATATTATACGTATCCTAGTGTGTCGTATCCTAGTTTTTGGAAAAATCACGTGTTGCATGTCGTGTCGAAACACGTATTACGTGTCAAGTCCGTGCTTCATAGACAGAAACCCTTATAGGGGAGTGTTATGTGACAGGCTAGCGAGTCCTCCACAGTTGACCATCCCCCACAAACCGTGTCTTGAAAATATTTTCGAACAGTAAAGATTTGTTTTGTACCCATTCTTGAATATATCTCGCTGATAGTCGTGGTCGATTTCTTGTGCATCGAAAGGGGATGAGACTAAGATAGTGTTTAGAGGCACTTGTGAATGCTTACTAGCGGTTTGCCCTTCAACGAGGACAACATTGGTAGTGGGATCAGGCTGTTGTGGGTTAGAGAACATAGGGGTGTTGGATGGGTATGGAGGACTGTTACCGAGGAGGCACGAGGCTTGCTGGTGGTCGTGAGGACAGAGGTAGATGGGTGAGGTTTGAAGACTGAAGGAGTTCTCACGGGGCTGTTCGTAGTTGGCGGGGAGGTCAAATTTGTATATGTTCTTGTTTTTATTGAGGTCATAAAATTCTTTATATAATCCTGGGTAGGTGGGCCTACCAGGTTCAGGTAGCACTATATTATACAAAAAGACAAAAGGTTCTTATTTAGCTAAAAGCCTAGCAGCTTGTGCGAAACCTATACTATTATATGCAAAGATAACACAAGTAGTTAGTGTCATAGGCACCGGGCGGTAATTACCTCGAACACGAGTAATTCCTCTGTATACACTACAGTGTTGTGTACAAATATCTCATTGTATTTACAGGCTGCGCGGAAGGCACGGGTAAATTACTGATTATGTTGTTGGCACAATAATTTAATGCAAGTTTTATATGCATGGGCTCACAGGCACCATACATGTGTGCCCCAAGCCTGCCATTGGCACGTGCGTGCCACAAACACGGAGGATGCATGGGTGAGCCATATGCAGGGTGTACCGCATGAACGTTGCATGTCATAACCACGGCACACGTTTGCCCCAAGCAAAATCACGAAAATATTGCAGAGGAAATTTACAATTGTCCTGGAATCACTAGTTCTCATATTTTTCAACAAATGGCCTATTTAGCAGATACATACACTTAAAAGAGTCATATTGTATGTGCTTGTTACAAATGACCTAAAAAATACAGCCTACTTTATTTTATCTGAACGAAAGTTGTCATCAGGTTTTGGAATGAGGAGGAGAATGGTGATGGAAGCATTTTTTTAGGAAATAGAGAAGGAGTCCGCCTCGAGCCTTGAGAAAAGCTCAGTGCTTGCAGTTAGCTTTGGGCCATAGCGCCGATGAGAAGGGAAAAGCTATCATTATGGTGGAAGAGGGGAATGTGGACCTAAGCTCTGTTACGGAGTTTGCTAATACATTGGGTGTCTCATCAAGCGGGGAAGTACATGTAAACCTTGTCGCTAATGCATAAATTAGATTCTTAATTGAATAAGGATGTGGTGCGCTGTTCTTTTAGATTGAATAGAGTGTTGAAGAGATTGATTGTTTAGTAGCTACAAGTAGTTTTTATTAAGTTCTCTCTCTTGATTTTGAGGGCAATTCTGTTGTGTTAAAACCTTTTTTTGAGAGTTATGCTTTTGTGTTTATGATGCCCTTTTCGCCTTCTGTTGGTCTCTTGTTCAAGTTCGCACCTTTTGTAGGTTTCTTAATATTCATTTACTTTTCAACTAGATCCCTGGCAAAATAAAATCTTTGAAATAAGTTCTTATACTTTTAGCTATTACGACGTGATTCAGTCAACAGATATCTTCAGATTGGGCATTAGGTAGCTGGGCTGTATCCAAAAACCTATTCATTGAGGGACTGCATCCAAAAGTTCTATTTTAACACGGTACTTTTTTGGGAAGCAAAAACTAACCTTTTTTATTTTTCTAAGAAGTGGGTGTTTGGATACATGCCAATGTCGTCTATATATTATTATTTACAATCTCTTATGTTCTGGTACATTCTTTTTATGTGGAGATAATGAATGCAACCGCTCTACAAAAGTTCAGAAAACCGTGATATATTATTACTCTATCTTTGGACGCACTTGAATCCTACCGTTGGAGATACTTTGAATCCCTATTCCTGCACATTACCAACCCCACATTGCACTACTATTTTTTGCGTCACAGTCTCATACTAGTGCGACTTGCCTCTTCATCGCAGGCGAAATTATATGAAGAGTTTACATTGTAATTTTGAATATATCATTAATTGTAAATTGTTCTACAGTCTCTATCATATGAACATCAATATAGCAATTTGCACTTCTTAATTTTCGTTTCATGGTATGTTCCTGTTCTTTTGAAGAGGAATGCCTTCATTATATTCTGTTACATTTTCAACTTCTTTCAAAAAGTGATTCCATTATTTGTGAACCTCTGTTAATTGGAATTGGAAGTTTTATATGGTGCAGCTGTGCTGACAAGTGTGTAATGTTGTTTGTACTTGAAGGATTCAACCACCCATGAATATGCATCGATGGAAGTCTTGGATGAACCCAAACAAGGGTTTTGGGGGGTTCTGGCTAGAAAAGCTAAAGCCATTATTGAGGATGACGATGCTGCTCAACAATGTGAAACACCTAGGAGAATGAGAGTGCAAATGCCCGATACAGCAACAAGAGGTCAGGTAATACAGTATGAATCAAGTTTTAAAATTGCATTTAGAATTCAGTAATGAAGTAAAGGCATTTAATGATACATGATGAAGTTCTTATGTTGCACAAGATTTTTTTTTTTTTTAAATTTCTTGTTTTGAGTGGCTTGGGAAGAGTGGGTTGAGATTGATTTTTGTTATTTTTGGAACTTTGGCCCGTAAAGGTTTTTGTAGTTTGTACATTAACACTCTGAGTTCTCATATTTTGAGATTGGTACTCCATTTCGGATTGAAACTGTCAGTCACCTAAATAACCTAATAACCGTTAATCGGTCAATTTATCCCCCACCCCCAAGTACCTTTATCTTTAACTTCCATCTCTCTCTCTCTTAGTTACCAAGAAATGCCGACACCCCAGCGAGTTATGTATTGGTACGCATGTTCCGAACATGGTACACTTCCATCCCAATACAGTAAAAATTAGCGATCCGAGATATATATTCATATTTCTTTCCTTAAATATGGTTTGTCATTGTAAAATATTAACTATATATTGAATTTGTTATGCATTACAATCTATTAATAAATAGATTAGAGGTTTTCAAGAAAACTTTAAAAGTCTAGGATATATTTATTTGGTCTTTACATAAATAGTATTTAAATACGAAATCTAAAAGGTGAATAAAGAACTTGTATGTCTTAAGAATATTGGAAGATATTTATTATTATAGCATTTTAGTGACTAGTGTTTAGGAAGAGCCGAGCTCGTTTAAACGAATGATATTTGCACAAGCCTACCCCCATCGTACCACATTTAGAAAGTAGGCGTATCGCGTTCCTGTACCTGTTCCACGTACCCAAACGATCCGCGTTTTAAGTAACATTGCTCTCTCATAGAAACCATGAGAGAAGCTTCTAGTACCAAGTTTCAACAATTTTTTAAACATTCACCATTATTGCAGAAAAAAAAAGTGTAGGAGCAGAAGCGATTTAATCTACACAACAACAACAACAACAACAAATGTTTAGAGGCTAAGACCCAATTTTTCTCGCTAATTCATTTGAAATGTAATAGCAGCGCTTACAAAAGTAGGCGAATGGCCTTATATAGATTAAGTTATCTCGCTAGTCAAGATAATAAAAAAATATAAAATGACTAAAGATGGCACACTAGAACATTCTAAGAGAATATCACCCTCAGCTATCTATATTAAATAATATAAGGAAAATTACTAAACTAGACATGAAAATAAAATAATTAAAAATTACAATTGATTCCCTGAGCCTCCGTTATACATTATTCTCTCCCACTTGAAAAAGTTCGTCCCGAGCATTGGAGGTCGGCAACAAGTGAGGGAAGCTACTATCAATGGACTTCTCCACTTGAAAGGGAAGTCATCCTCGGAATCGTTCAGTGAATCGACTAGCAAAAGGGCGAGAATGGGTGATAAAAAATTCCAACCATGGCCTATATATACGAACTCGACCCTGAAGCTTTCCACAATAATAATCAACACACCAACTCGTCGAAGAGGGTCAACGATGTCGTCTCCCATGATGAGAAACCTCAGGCTAGGCGTATAAACTCGATCAACCGGACCTACCACAAATGCCTCCTAAAGTGGGTCCACATAACCTGGTCGTCAACCTGGATTAACAAATTGATCATAGAATAATGTCACGAAGAAACAATCTCAGTCGCATCATTACCAGTCCCAAAGAATGGGAAGAAATCATTGATATAATACGGCCCCACCTCCCTGACGTGAGTGCGGGTCACCCAACTGTCCTCAATAAAGATAAAAAAGGTCTCAGATGCAAAATCCAATCTCTTCTTTCATGAAGATAGGAAAGAAGTCCCCAAACTAAAAAATCTCCAAATTTTGGAATCAGGTGCGGGTAGTCCATTGGTCTGCCAAAAAAATGGGAAATGGGAGAGAGATCACAAGGCTAGAACTTGAGATTCATACTATCCTTTGACGGATACTTGACATCCTTGTAGAAAGCATTGCCTTGCATGATAGGGTTGTGAGCATCATTGTCATACACGGAAACGATATTGGCTAGAGGGAAGATTGCTCCGGTGGACAAATAGTCGAAACATTAGGCCAAATGCCTTGCCCGCTCGCGTATCCAATGATCTCGTGTCGTTCTATGTCAAGTAACTCATGGCGCAATGATTTAGGAGGCGGTGACGCTCCTCAGACTCGTACTCTCCGATATAGATGATGCTGAATTAAAACCTCCGGAGCTCTCTATGTTGATTGTCACATACCCGGTTCATTCGGTCGATGCGAGCTTTTAGCTCTTCAATGACAATACTACTCAGCCGCTCAAATTCGGCACAAACTTCCATATCATACTCATAATCAATATCACCACCTTCGTTTGACAACAATTCGTAATGGAAAAGGTTTCGGGAAATGAAGTTGAGCTTGAATCGTGATTATTGAAAATTGGGGGGCTGAAATATGGTTTTAAAAAATTCTTGGGACAGATTTGGAAATTTTAGAAAGTCCAGGGGCTGAAATGTGAATTTCATAAGCTGAGAGGGGCTCCAAATAATTTTCAGAAGTACGATGATTGCTTGTGTAATTTTTTTGAAAGGTTGGTGGGGGTGGGGTAGGGGTGCAATTTAAAAAAAAATCCAGAGGTGGTTCTGGAAATTTCAGAAAATACAGGGGCTGAAATTTCACTTTTGGAAATGGGAGGGGATTTAATTAATTTTCCAAACTAACAGGGGTGGATTTGCAAATATATATGGGCTTGTCTGATATTAAATGCACGGGTTGTTTGTGTAGATATTTGATAATTAAGAAATGGGGCAGAGTAACACTTGGGAATCAAGATTAATTTTGGAAGGCACCTCCAAGTTTAGGATAGGGTTTACCTCGTTTATTTCCCCGTGCACACAGTAGAGGGTAACTCTATCTGAGGCTTCCATGCCCTACCAGAGGTCTGGCAGGAGTCATCAGCCGCCATCGATGTCCACCGGAATCCTACCCCCTCATTGCCCACCGGAAACCAAACTCACAGCTTGCTTCCTCTTATCACTTCAGATTAGAACCAAACGCAATTTACTGGGACCCACTGCACTCCTCTACTGTCCCACACCACTGCCTGCCCACCACCACCCTCCATAGTATCCATCGAAAACCTCCTGTACCCCTCCCCTTTTCAAGTAGCAAAACCAGTTGTGTTCAAACCATTACTACACCACCGTCTGCCCACCACCACCCTCCATAGTACCCATCGGAAACCTCCTGTACCCCTCCCCTGTTTAAGTCGCAAAACCAGTTGTGTTCAAACCATTACTACCCTTTTCTCGAAGTGGCGGAAAAAATAGATCTGAGGGCGGGGGGGGGGGGGGTCCATTTGTCACCAACGGCTATGGGGTGGGGGAATTGCATTGCATGAGAGAGAGAGAGAACTGAATGAGTAGAGAATTTAGGGTTTTCTTTTTCTTAAGTTACAAAAATATTTTTGTAACTTAACACACTCATGTGAGGGCAGATCTGTAACTTCACATAAATATTGGTTATTCGATGACTTGACGGTTTTCGTCTAGTATTGAGGGCCTATCTTCAATTATGAAAACTCGAGATGTTGATGTCGAAACTGCAAAAACTTTTGGGGGCCAAAGTCCAAAATGCCCTTAAATTTTTGATGAGAACTTTTTAGATGCACGACTTCTTTTTTGGGTAAATAAATTCATAATAAGACCATTTTAACCTTAGTTGATCGTCGTTCTAAAATATTGGTTGCTGTGTATGACATGGCCATTTGTGTAAATGAATCAAAGCTATTAACCAGTGGTACTTGGTATTTAATTCTTTTTATCCTTTGTGTTATTCCTTTGCAGTATAATAATCCGTATCAGTCATCTGGAAGCCGTCAAAAGCTAGATAATCCTTCATTACATAAGGGATTGGATGCACTTGCGTCGTCCCTTAATTATATTGGTGGCACCATTGGTAATGCTATTGAGGTAGGCATCTTTATGAAGTTCCTTATTGGTTTATGGAATTTAAAATTGTATTGATGTTGGGAATTGGTTTTGGGTCTTTTAAATTCAAACATTGCATTTTCGGTTTTCCAAATATGTTGGAATTCCTCTTCAAACATCCTATTTTTAGTAATCAATGAGAAATTCAACTTTTAAGGGATGAGATTATGCCCCCTTTCCTTTTTGTCTTAGTTGCAGACTTATTAAGTAGTTTGATGAGGAGAGTGAGTGAATATTCTTTAACAGATTGTCTTGATATAGGAAGAGACAAGATTAGACCTTTTCATTTGTTTTCTTGCTAGTTTAGATGAAGATAAATTTAAAAAAATGTAGCAAGCATTGCTGAGTTGTTTAGCAATATGTCCAAGGGTCTTGTCGTGGGAACCAAACACGAAGGAAAAGAAATTGGGGTGGTGATGGTGGTGTAGCTAAGGAGGGGGGTTATGATATTGACAGTGGCCTTTAGAATACTTGGTGATACCCTTGTTCGATAACCAAAATAGTTTGCAATTTGGGAATCGGTGTAAGAAAAAGTATGTAAAAAATAAAATGGGTGGAGTTGTTTTTGTTTGCCTAGATGGGTAGATTACTAAAATGCCAATTGAAGTATTACAATTTGAAAAACTAACAAGAGACGTTTTGTGAGAAGGTTGTTGGAGTGGAGGAAAGATCACCTGAAGTTGAATCAAGATAAAAAATACCGTCGGGGTTGGGGGAGAATTGGTAACTAATTAGAAGAAATGCGACTTAAGTTGTCAAGCTGGTTACGAATTTCTCTTTGGAGATTTGTCAGGAGCAAGTACAATATTCACCCCAATGATGAGATACCAAAGTGGTGAATATGGATTCTCTTTGTTGCCCTCGGAAATGTTTGTAGATCGTTTAGGATTCTTTTTCAATTTTAATCGGGTGAATGTAGTGAACTCTAGAAAGGTAAGTTAGGAGGATTTATGGATTGAGGATTCTATGTCTTATTCCCTATATAATATTGTTTACGATCCACACCTTATGGGATCACATATATATCATCCCTTTTCTCTTTTTGGTAATCTCGAAGATTTTAGGCCTAAACATGGAATTCCGGATTATGGTTGGGAGTTCAGCGTCTCTTTCTCATGCAAATCTTTCTTTGATTAATCGTTTCATTCCTCACCATGGTTCAAAGTCTCGGCATCGGGCACCCAATTTTCAACTCGGTCGAGGTATTGGGTGATATGCTTTTTAGAGAGCGCAAAAATTTCATGAAAAAATATAGAAATAAAAAAAAATTAGATTAACAATGTGGACCAATTAGATATGTTCAAAACCATCCTTTAATATGCATTGCATTGTACAATTGGTTGTAATGAAGCACGACAAACTTGTCAGATTCAATATTCCATCATAAACCAATATTAATATAGAAAAATAATCTAATGACATTTATAACTTGATTAAAAAGTTACATTCAAGATAAAGAGAAATGAGTACAATGTTTCGTCATTTTCATCTACCTATCTAGTCGATCATACGGATGTGAATAAGAGTAATTTCCTCCAATAGGGTAAGGGAAGAAATATGAACGATAGTATTAGTATTTTTGTAAAATAATAAGAAATATTAATTTATTACTAATTTACTAATATTTTTAAAATAACAATTCTACGAAATAACAAGAATTACGAATCTACTACTATTATTTTTTTACAACTTTTTTTAGGAATTCAAAACATTATTTGTACAAAACATGTTTTTAATTCCTAAAAAAAACATTATTTGTACAAATAACATTAGTTGACTTTTTTAAAATATTATTTGTACAAATATTATTTTTTACAACTTTTTTTTAGGAATTTTGTACAAATAATGTTTAGAATTTCTAAAACAAACATTATGCGTACAAAAATAACATTAGTCGACCTTTTTAAAATATTATTTCTACAATTTTTTTTACACATTTTTTTAGGAATTCTAAAAAAAATTATTTGTACCCAAAAGAAAAAACGGTTGCCGACTAAACATTTAACCTTAAAGAGAAAAGGGACGACCATTTAACATAAAAGAAAAAAAGATTTGGCCATTTAACCCAAAAAAGGTGATGAAAAAAAAAGGTTTCTCCATTTTAGACAAAGGGACTCATTGACTTGGAAAAAGGGACTCACCGGCCGAAACTTTGGGGATTCTAGCTTTTATGAAGAGGAAAAGTCTGTGGTGTGGAAAACAAGCATCATCAGCCAATTTTATAGCTGAAATTTAACATTAAAACTAGTCTGTTCTTTCAATTATTTATACTTTCTTTCAATTATTTTTGCCCCCTCTTTTTTTTTAGGTAAAATATCATCATCTCGGCGATATTTGTCTGATTCGTTCGAGATATCCTTGGATTGGCAAGATATCGACGCTATTTAACGATTTAATATGATATTGTTATTTTTTTGATTCATCTCTCGGTTTCGGTTCGGTGGCCTGATTCCGAGTCAACCCGGATGATACCAAGTTAAATTGGCCTCTACTTTGAACCATGTTCCTCACCTATTTCTCCCTTTTGAATCTTGCAAAATGATTTGAAAAGAAGAATTCCCTAAAAGCTCAAATATTTGCATGATTGGTTGTTCATAAAAAGTTATTGATCTCGTTTTGTTGCAACATAAGAGGTGATATACTCCTTGCCTCCGCAATGTTGTCTTCTTTGGTAAAAAAAGGGGTACTTAACATATATTGTTTCAAATCTAGCTCATGAGTTGTATAAAGATTCTTCTTCTTCTTCTTCTTCTTCTTCTTCTTCTTCTTCTTCTATGAAATGGTATGGTCTATGTATGGGAACAAAAATAAAGGTAAATTAGTATTGAGAAGTGACTTTAGTGTGTAATGTGCGGAGGGAATGAAATGATTTTTAGTAGGTAAATTAATACAAAAGGAATTGTGGGAGAGAATTAAGTGTCTTGTGTTTCCATGAGCTGGGATATCAATCAATTTAAATAATTAAGTGTCCTTTATCACCAACAATTGGAGAGAGGTGTTTATATAATTGTTTTGTTCTTTGGTTATAAGCTTTGAAAGTAGTTTTAAGATCTTTGACTGCTGCAAGTTCTAGGTTCTACTTTTGTTTGGGTGTGTATGTATTCTTTGTTCTTTTTTTCTCTTAGGTTAAAAAAATTGAGCGTCTGATTCCGTTTCTTTGAACCGTATTTTTTTCAAGATGGAGAATTTATCCATACAAATGCAATTCTTGTTATTTATATCGAATTTTTCATGAATCGTAAATTATTCCATTGCTGTAGAGTTTTTGAATCTTGAATTTGTCATTGTGGTTACAATGATCATTATCACTGAGATGCAAGTAAACAATAATATAATATTTGTTGGATTTCATGTTATTTTAATATATTTACCTTTGTATTGGGCCCTCCGTGTTTTGGGCATAACTGTGTATTCTTAGTTTTGTAGTCTCTAGAACCTATTGGAATTGCAATATTTTTAGTATAAAGAGAATTATCGAAGATATCAATCAGGCCCTGCTTGAAAATAGAATATTGAAGAGAGGGACCGACTGATTTAGTGAAAAAATCTGCTGTCTAATTTGAAGAAGGGACAAAAACTCAACGAATGATTCCAGACCTCACCTTTTCCCGGATAAAATGAATATCAACCTCCAAATGCTTCGCCCTCTTATGAAGCATGGAATCAGAGGCAAGTATAATAACCGACTTATTATTGCGGAATAATTTCGATGATTATTTTTCCATAGAACTCAACTCCTCCAAAATCGGTCGAAGCCATAAAAGCTCGCATATCCCCTGAGCCTTTGCACGATACTTGACCTCTGTTGAAAAACGTAAAACCATTGCTTGCCTTTTACCCTTCCATGAGATGAGGTGAGAACTATAGAATGTAGAAAAGCTCGAAGCGAAACGTCTATATGTCTTTGCTCCGCATAATTTGCAACAGTAAAAATGAGGGTCGTGTCTGACTCCCTAAGGTATAAAACAACCCAAGTCCAGACATGACTTGAGATTCCCCCAAATGTGGTAAACCCAAGTGTGCTTTGCGTGGAGCATGCATAAACTGGCTAGCCATACTCACAACACTGATACCCTTAGAAAGGGACATTATCATGAAAAGTAATATCAAGAGCGTGATACACGTGTTTTGATACCCCTTAGACATCGAGGAGTACTCCACAAATATGCATCGACTAGCGTTATCACGAGTTTGGTCTGAGAGGGACTTGGATCATGAAAAAAAACAAGTACATCCAAATACACGAGGAAGAATGTGGAATAAAGTGCTATCGGGTTGAAGGCAGGTGCCTTCCCCCTTAAAACTGACTTGGGGTAAGATTAATGATAAAACGACGAGGCGAACAAAATGCCAATAGGATTTTGGGCACCTTCATACCCATTAGGTGACGATTTTTACGTTCCGCCACCCCATTTTGTTCGGGGTATATGGGCAAGCGACTTGATGTAAGATCCCTTTTTGATTAAGTTGAGATTAAACTCATTAGAAACATACGCACACCCTTTATCGGACTAGATATTACGAACCACCATCTTAAATTGAGTTTTAATCTGATGTGAAACGCAACGGAAAGATCACAAATAACAAATCACTCAAACTCTCAGAGAATTCCAAATATAATTAATTACAAAAGTGACTAGAAGGGGGAGCCCTGGGGCTTTATTTATAGAGTTCCTATGACTTGTTGGACAAGTATCCTAATTATGCTAGGAGCCTATCCAACCTAAATAACCAACTAAAGGATATTTACTAAAAAAATAAATAAACACGTGCTGAAAAAAAAAAAGAAGAAAAAGGGACCCCACGATGGGGACCCAATGCTGCGCCCGCACGTCACTCCCCTGCTAAGAAAAGCTCGATCGGAGCACTAAAGCAGTATGCCGTCCGTTTTCGGCGGCACATGGATGCGTGCGGTGAGAACCTTTGCATGTATCCCTTCCTCACATTTTGAAACCAACATCAGCTTCTTCTTCTGGTTGGTAGCTTCTCCATCTTGTTGGGACAGTCGGAAGTTCTATGTCCGACGAACAATCCACAGTCGACTTGAAATGGACTCCTGAAGTACTAGTAACTGAAGTGGTGGCAAGTACTGTAGGCTGTGTCGCAGGTGGTTGTCCCACCTCTCGCCATAGCTGTTTCTGTCTTGAATTAATTATTCACTTTTCGTGCGTACTCGATAGCTTGGCTTAAAGAAGTAATTTGGCACAACCCCAGCTTTGATTGATAATTAAGCTGGAGTACACCCAATCTGCTATTCCGTGCTCTCCTTCAACCAAGCCCGAGTACGAAGTGACTGAAACTGCTCTGAGTACTCCTTCACATATATGTAACCCTGCTTGAGACTTTGGACATGTGCAAACATGTCTCTCTCATAAGTCTCGGGGATGAAGGCAGTCACCATCTCCACCTTCATGTGCTTCAAGGAAGTAATCGGGTCCAAGTCACTTGTAGCCCTATCGTGCACCAACTGATCCCACCACACTAATGCATAATTCTCTAATTTTTCGCCACATATTTAATACACCTATAGCTCCGGAATTACGTTAGATCAAATAAATATTCCATGCACTTTAACCAATCCATAAATGCGTCGGGGTTCGGGATTCATCTTTCCATCAAACATACTCGCATCTACTCGAACATCACCGTGCATAGCCTTGCCAAACAACCTATTTAGAGTAGTAAAACTGTCCTAATTCAATCTCCCACCTCGTAATGCATCTTGGGGTCCTCATTATGACCCATCCGGGCTTCTTGGGATTGGCGCGGGGTTGCCTAACGTGGTTGTTTAGGCCTAATTTCTCGGGACCGTGTTATGCTATTTTCCCTTTGCCGTTTTGAATGGACAATTATTATTCATATGCTGTTTATTTCCCAACCCACGACACACACTCGTTCGGGAGAATGTAAAGGAGTTTACCACCATTCGTCACACCATGGTGTATACCCTCATGGTATGTCTCCATTTATTTGATCGGTTTCTCATCCGCGTACATTGAGCGACGGGTGAGCGGAATTCCATCCTCTTCATCATTTTCCCTCCTATCCAGTTTCAATTTTAATGGGCACTGAATTCCTTGGACCCATTGCGACATGTCCTTCTTAAACTCTTTATACCCCCACGACACCGATTGCGGAGTGAATGAGTAGAACTACCTTTTCCCCCGGTGTTTGTCAAATTTTTTGGTAAGGATTACTTTCTTCTTCGGGTGCAACAATTGTTTACTCAAGGCCTTCTCCATTGTGGCTCGTTCCCAAGTTTTCATCTTCGCATCAAACACGTCATTTCAAAAGTCTGTATGGGCTGTTTTAACCGATTTTCGTGTTAAATCTGTTTGGGCCTCTTTAAAAATTTCATCAAAAATATCCCGGTGGACCCATGGGCCTGTGTTGCCCTATCGGCATTGTTGGGCACCCCTCGATGTGGCAGTCGAGGGGCTGCGTCTTTGCCCGCCCCTCCACTGACTCGCTACCATCCTCGTGTGGGCCCCACGAGGTGCGTGGAGGCTACCGCTACCTTTTCTTTTCTTGATCGGCCCTCCCCTGTTAGTTGCGGCCTTGTCGTGATTTTTTTTTGGGTGTGTGTGTGTGTTGGCCACTTTGCTACCGGCGTTGGCCACAGGCTCGCTGTCTTTCATTCTCTCGATTTTTTCGTTGATGCGACTTTCCTGTTGCTAGATACTTTGGACTTGGGCCGCTACGCTAGATAACATCTGATGAATGCTTTATAGGGAAGATTCTTGGGCCTTGGATTGTTTCGTTGCTTTGGGAGGCGTCCTTGCGTTTAGGTTTACACACGCACGGGTAATACAAACGCTGGTTTTGATTATTAAGAGCGAACCTGACTTTGATACCAATTTGATGTGAAATGCAGCGGAAACATCACAAATAACAAATCACTCCAACTCTCAGAAAATTTCAAATATCATTAATTGTAAAAGTGATTACAAGAGGGACTCCTGTGCTTTATTTAACTTGTTATGACCTGTTGGACAACCTAAATAACCAACTCAAAGATATTTACCAAAAAAATAAAAATAAATAAACGTGTGCAGAAATAGGGATCCCCACGAGAGGGACCCACTGTTGCCACTGCACACGATAATCATTTGGAGATTGAACAAATAAGGAGATAATTTCAGATTTTCTTTTAAGGAGATCCACACAAGTACACCAAGAATAATCATCAATAAATATCACATAATAACGATGACCAGAAAAGGCAGTAAAAAGGGATGGCCCGTCCCCCACACATCATAATGAGTCAAATCAAACATACTAGGAGCACAACTCATATGTGGAATATAAGTAATTCTAGTCTGCTTGGATAGCTCACATACTGCACATATTTGAAAGAGAAGAGAATAACAAAGCTGAAAATTGACATGTCCTATGCGGGCATGCCACAAGTGCAAGGTTTTGAGGGAAACATCATAAGAAATTGAATCAGGCAAGATGGAAGCGTTGAGACTGAAGGTGGGATATTGCAGTGGTAGAGGTTCCTCTAAATAATACTACAACCCGTCGCGCTCATAGCCCCTACCAATAATCCTCTTCGAGCTCAAGTCTTGCAAGAGACAATGGAATGGGTAAGAAAAAACACCACAACAAAATTGAGATGTTTTGTAAGTTGTCTAATGGGTAAGAGATTAAAAGAAAAATTAGCGCAATGCAAAATTGATGAAAGGGTAATATCAGGAGACAAACACACTTCTCCCTTGCCATGGATACGTGTACAAGAGCCATTCGCAATACTCACGTATTGACAAATGGGATCGGTGGGTGAGGAAAGAAGAGACGACTCTCTCGTCATGTGATCAGTGGCTTCGGAATTCAGATTACAAGTGAGCTTCGCAGTTTGAACATGAAAAGCGGAGGGGACACCTGAAGTAATGGTGGCACTGGCACCGAGAAAAGAATCGACAATCGACGGAGCAACCATATGAGGTGAAGTGGTATTAACAACTTTGGCGATGATAGATGAACCAGATAGTCGTATATGAGTAAATTTCTTTTTCGACGCTAGAGGATGACGACAGACCATCTCCCTATCTTAACACAACAGGGTCCGAAAGGAAAAGTGCACCAATTCATAAGGAGACTTGTAGTCAATTGAGTCGGGGGTACGTTTTGCCAATAAAAAAACATTTTTGCCGATACCTGATTCAGTACCATTTCACAGAGAAAAATCGTCAAATCTCAATTAAGAGTACACATGATAGGCCAAAAAACACGACAAACAACTAATAAAATGTTGCTGAACAAACCGACAATCCCAAATTAACAAAAAAATAACCCTTCTAATACATTAGATAAGAAAACCCAAAAAAGGGTATAAGAGGCCGAAACCCTCTAGCTTGGGTTCGCAACCTGCTGGAACAGTAATGGTGAGTAGTAACAACACAGTGAACAATAATTAGGGTTAGGGTCAGGGTTGGGAGAAAAGATGTGGAGAGAGATTATATTTTGGCTCTGAGATACCAAGAAGGTTATTATGATGGGATGGTTTACCTAATTAGGAGCCCAATAATTGTATATGTTCTAAAAATATTAAAATTCTAGATGTAGAGGTAAATTTACAAAAATAACATGAAATCCAACAATATTAATACCAAGAACTGAGATTTGAAGGACCCATTTGAATGATGGATGTAGATTTAATAAAGTTCCATATTTATGATTCAACTTTAAACTCGGAATTTTTCTTTAGGTAAAAGCAAATAGTGCTATGAGTCCCAAAAAAATCCCCCAAATCATCCCCAAACAAAAGGTGTTGTGCCCTGGTGGGACCTATACCACAAGGTACAACACTTGATGCTGTTTGGGGGATGATTTGGGCAATTTTTTTGGGACTCAGAGCATTTCTGAAAAGCGAAATGTTAGGTTGGTCTTATACCCAGTCAGTAGGTACCCGTGCACTATGATCAAATTGACTGAACCTTCCGTGGTAGGTTTTTCTACTTTGTCAAATAATTGGGAACTTCTACCTTTTGTTGTTTAATATGCTCAACTCTCTCTCTCACACTCTTTGCACACACACACACTCAAATATCTCACACGTGCACACTTGATTCCTAACCAGGTGCATGCGTATACCCAAGCATTTGTCTACTTATCAACCACTCCACGTTAGACCTGTCAATGGGTTGTATCGAGCTGTGTTCGTGTCAATTTTTATCGTGTTCGTGTCTAAACGGGAGACTTTTTTTATCGTGTGAAAAATTCATATTCAAACCCGACCCGTTATCTTAACGTGTCGTGTCGTGTTCACTCATTAATACCCATTAAGAAAACGAATTATTTTGAATTGTGTACAAGTTGACATATTATCTCATTTTAAACACACTTAGACCCATTAATTCGTTGACATTACTAAATCTCTCATTTAGTAAATTTCATTACGATTAAATTATCATTATGCTAAACAATCTATTTATAAGTCCCAAACAATATATCTTATTTACTTAAAAATTAATGGGTCATAACGGGTCTTATCGGGTATTAACGGGTGGAGGGGTTCAACACTAACCTGACCTATTAACTATCGTGTCTTATCAGGTTGGCACTTATCTGACCCGAAACCATTAAGGTTCCTCCCATTAACTTATAATTTCGTGTCGCTTCATGTCGTGTTATCGTGTCGTGCCTCATTTTGCCGGGTCTACTCCATGTCCCCATAGACTTGTTTTTTTAGTTAGAAACCGATTATTGTTCTTAGAAATCTTTCTAATAGTCAATTGTCTTTCTGGTTTCGCCTCGTTGGGCTTTGCTTTTGCAGGAGGGCCTTACAATTGTGGAGAACCGGACTGCAGATATCATTCAAGAAACTCGCAGGTTGCAAATAAAGAAGGGAGGTCACAGTTCTGAGGCACAGCATCAGGCTTCAAATGATTATGGTAAATGGCAACATCCCGTGAGGCAGACCAATATGCAGACTGATTTAGAAATTCAGCTGAAGGCATCTCGCGACGTAAGGTGGCAATTGTGTACACTGTTTTCAATGATGAAACTGTTTTTCATGCTTATTTACTACCCCCTTCCCCTTTAATGTTACTTCACCTTTAGAAGTAAACCACTACAATAATTTCACCCTTCCATCTTGTTTAAATTTCCTGTATATTGTATTGTAGTCTCTGCATAGGAGTAATCATCACTGACCTACTAAGAAGCACCGACAAAAGTACCGGATATGTACATGATACAATATATATTTGTCCGTACAACTTTTAAAATTAAGTAGGATTGGGATACATCGAGGATACGTTGAACATGATTAATATTTATACATATATTAATAACATAAAAATTATCAGTGATTTCATTAAAATATGATTTTTTAAAAATATAAATTATCAAATATGGATCATATAATGTTTTGAAAAAGCAAGCATTATGATGATAGGATGAATATTTTAATTTACAAACGACACGTCAAAGTAGGATTAGATATGGTTGTAAGAATGGTTCAAAGTCGCGGTATCGGTCTATGACTCGGACACTCAATTTTTGACTCGGTATTGGTCTCGGTCGATACGCAACTATACACTATTTAGAGAACTCAGAAAAATTTGAAAAAAATACAGAGAAGTTTAAAAAAATAAGAATAATAATATGGCTCAATTAGACAAGAACAAGATCATCATTTAGTCTGCATAACATTGCCTAATTGTTTATACTGAATCGTCATTTAGTATGCATACCATTGTTTAAATAAACATATATTTAGTAATATATTCTTTTTGAATGTTATAATAGTACCTATTATTAAGGAAAAATATAATGTAAACAATCACATACTTGAGGATAAATGAATAATGATAAATTTTATTACAAATTAAGTAAATACAAAAAGAAGATTAAATGAGAGATAACCCCTTTAATAACACTACAAGAAAAGAAATGAGAGATTCAATCAAAAAACCCGATTTACGACCACAAAACATCATGTACCCTGTACCGAATTGAAAGCGATTGTTTCGATCATGACATGGATGCAAAATCGAGGTTCAATTGAGTGAGTTAGAAGTTAAGATAGAGGGATCGATACTTAGTAATTTATATCATCTCGGTCGATATATCACCAATTTAGGTCGATACTACCGTGATATTGCCAATATGGGCCGATTCTACCGCAATATCACCGATATGAGCCGATACTACCGATACAGGTCGATTCACACCAATAATCGAAAACTCAACTCGTAATTCGGAATCGGATTGGTGGGTATCGATACTTGTCAATTCGGTCGTATCGTCGCGGTATCGGCCTTGACTTTGAACCATGGTTGTAAGGCTATCCATGAAGTACCATCGCTGTCTGATTTGTTTTCAGTATGTATGCCTATCCTTCATAGCTGTTTGTGTAACCTTACTTGGAATGTTTCCAATATTTCTTCCTCCTGCATTTCCTGGTGCTTTTATTTTAAGTAATTTTCAACTAATGTTTATGAAATAGGAAAAATTGGGGATTAAACATCTGATTGGACTACAGTACATTCTGGAAAAAAGCTTGTTTGGATCCTCTTTTTGAAGTATACGATTGCCACATGCCCCATTATATGGTTTAATTATACTGCGTCTAACTTCATAATATCCAGGCAAGCATCAGAACAAGAAGTGAGATGTAGGGGAAGGGAGGAGGTCACAACCATGTTGAGAATTTACGAACGAGCTGTCAGATACTGTTGAATATATAGTATATATATATTTCTTTTTTATGCTGACATTGTGAAGATGCGTGATATGCTTTTTTTCTTTTGTCACAGGTTGCAATGGCAATGGCTGCAAAAGCGAAGCTTCTTCTTCGGGAGCTGAAAACGGTCAAAGCAGATCTGGCTTTTGCAAAGGAGCGTTGTGCTCAGCTGGAAGAAGAAAATAGAATCCTTAGAGAGAATAGTGAGGAAGGAGACACTCTCGGAGATGATGATTTGGTAAGAAATTTTATCTCCATGAAAGGTCATGTTTCCTTCAAATTTTCAAATTATATATAATTTTTTTGTTTTGTAAATAGTTAAAGAAACCAATTCGAAAATGCTAAAAGCGTCCTCAAGGAGTTTTCATTGACGAGGTGAGGCTATAGCTTCCAGGCGGAGTGAGGCGAAAGCCTTAATTTGAAAAAATGGATAAAAGTATTAATAAAATAATAAAAATAATTATTCAACACAAAAGATCTATATAACGTCAACAGGAAATATATCATTTAATATTCCCTCGTAAGAAAATCAACAAATTATCTTCATATCATATCATAGGAAATCACAAAAGAGTTCATATCATTAACCATCATAATAAAAAATATATATACAAGTGGGGTGTGAAAGTATCCCTCTAATAATAGCGCGATACGTGTTAATTCAGATGATCAAGGTGATGCCCCATCCCCGATTTAGCAAGATAAAAATGACGAGTCCAAGATTAAAGAAGACCGACTACGTCAAGAAGCAGTGTTTTATTGTACTACAATGTCTAGAAGGATAAGACTTGTCCAATTGCTACTTCAACTCAATATAATTGGGAGAACCCATTGGATAAAGGGAGTTGGGAGGTTAGAGAAACACTCATGTAAATTCTTTCATATTATAGTGAAAGCACCATTTAAGTCTTGCGTATGTAGGCCAAAGATGGTCAACCACATAAATCAATGTAAATCTTTGTTTCTCTCTCAATTTATTTTACATTCGAATGGTGATTGTTTGGCACCCTCCTCTGGGTGATTTTTTCCCCACACAATATGAGTACAATAGGTATGTTTAATGTAAATATGCATACTACATCCTCATATATGCGTGCAAGTGTAGTGTGTAAACGGAGGCTTAGTCATTGCTTAGTCTCAAGTTATGATGGCCTTGTTGCTATAGCCTCGAGGTGTAGGTTCTAATCTTGCTTTGCATTGCTATAGCATTGCCATGGCAACTTGGCACCCTGCATTGAGGTGATAAGTCACAAATGCTATTTGAACGTTGAGAGAAACAATTCAGTTTAATTTTATTATGTTTCAAGAATTAAACATTTATTTTTGTATTTGAAAAGCTCCTCGAAGTCCAGTAATAAAAATATACTTACATAAAAAATTAGTTTATATTCGAGCGAGTAAGTATAATAAAAATTAATCTAAAGTCATCTGTTGTAAACACACAGGAAAATAGTTTCAAAACTCATAATAATCTCAAAAAACATTGTTAATTTTCTTCAATGAAAGATGACGAAGAAGACTCCAGAACTAATTTACAGAATAAAAACTAGAATAGTAGTCCTAGTAGAAAACGGATAAAAGGAAAAAAGTCCTAATCAGGAACCTAAAAATATTCTCCTAAATTAAATAAAAGACTATAATAATAAATGCATATAAAAACCAAAATTAAAATATCTCCTCTTCCCTCTTCATGATTGGCATTCTGTATGGCTCCTATCTCCTCTTCATGACACTTTTTCCTAAAAAACATATGTTCAGTTTGTAATTTTTTTTTTCATTTAGTTATATATATTACTTAGACTTTATAAAAAAGTTATATATATATATTAAAATTTTATTTCAAATTTGATAAATATTAACATTTAATGCGACATATTTTGAAATAAATTTAGTATTAACAGTGGTTGATAAAATTTAAATATTTAATAAATGGAATATATAACAGAATTTTAATATTTTAAAATTTATTAAACATTACAAGTTTCGTTTATTATGTTTTAAAATGCTGAATAGTAAAATTTAGGTTTAAAGGCTTAGTCAGGGCAAACAAGTCAACTTCTAGTGCTAAACAAGGGCAAATACGTCCACTCCATACAAAATGTTAACTATAACGTTTTCTCTTACAAACCATTCTTAACATGTAATTTGTCTTATAATTTAGTTTTATTTCCAAAGACTCCCTCTTTTATATTACTGTATATTAAATTATTATGTTCTATAATATATAAGTTAGCTATTAACCTATTCTACAATATATAAGTTAGCTATTAATCTATTTACTCTTTCGTAATTCGTATAATTAAAAGGTATTATTATTAGATTATTTAAAAAAGTTGAAATTATACTAAGTGCTATTACTACATCTAAACTGTTATGAAATACTCAAGTGCGACGGGCGTCAGTATTATCTATTAAATAATGCTATGCATACTAATTGAAGATTTTTTACTTATATAATTCATCCATAGTATTATTCTTATTTTTGTAAAATTTCTATATTTTCTATAATTTTTTTGGGCTCTCTAAATGGTGTTTTTTTGCGTATCGCCCGATTCTGAGACCGAGTTGAAAATTCGGTGTCCGAGTCATAGACTGATACCGCAACTTTGAACCATGTTGCTATTAGAGAGAGTTCAGAGAGAATTAATGGAGATTTCTTATTTCATCGTTTCATTCATGTGTTTGTGTAATTAGTGTATGTATATTGCGCTGCGTTTACATCAGAAACAGATAAAACTTAAATATTGAATAGTTCTAGTGGTAATATTTTCTTATCAGATAAGGCTTCAACTTGAGACGCTTTTAGCGGAGAAAACTCGGTTGGCGCAGGAAAACTCAGTCTTTGCACGTGAGAACCGCTTTTTAAGGGAGGTTGTTGAATACCACCAACTCACCATGCAGGATGTTGTATACTTGGATGAGGGCAGTGAAGAAGTCACTGAAGTTTACCCCATTAATGTACCCTTCACTGACTAACTTCCTTCTAATCTCTCAGGACAACACTAACTGTACACCATCCCCTCCTCCTCTCCTTCCCCTTCCCCAACCTTCGATCCATCTGCAGCTCCCCTCATCATAAGCGACCTAAATTGTCTTCCTTATAACCTTCCATCCTCCAAGCCTCTGGAGTTCTTCCAAACTGTTACACCACTAAACTCCTATATATAAGCGACCTAAATTGTGTTTCCTTTTAGCTTTCCATCCTTCAAGCCTGTGGAGGTCTCCCAAACTGTTACACCACATCCCATTGGAAGAACATGTCAAGTGTCTGTTTGACTATAAAGTTGGGAAATTAAAGTTGGAAAAGAGTGGAAAAAGGGATGAGTGATTTGATGATAGCTCTTTTACATATGCTCTTTTACTTTTCCTGTTTTCAATAATTGGATTCCATGGGAACTGGAAAACAGAACATTTCAGAAAGGCATTAAGCCCCTCATTTATTCTTCCACTCTTTTTCCAACTTATAATACAAATGAACAAAGTTTCATTCTTTTTTCCAATTTTGTATTCAAACGCCCCCTTAATGACTTTCTGGTTTGATGCCCTGCCCTGCCCTGCTTGCCCTCATATGGACAAAGGTTTGAATCTGTATCAATATCATTTTCCCCTTTCTTCATGTAATATATATATATATTTTTTTTGTTATTTGTTGTTATTTCTTCCCCTGGCTGATATATGATTAACTTGTACCATCAATTATGTAAATTTAAGCCTGGTATGAAGAAACTATGCTGTGACTTTGGCCCTGTTTGTTGAAGTTCATCTCGTGCTTCCCTGCAACAATTTGTAAAGGTTGTTCTGAAGTGAAAATGTACAGTAATGACGAGCTTTTCATTATATTGTGTCTGTAGCATAGCTGTATTTAACCTAAAGTGTACCAAATTGCTTTTGTTGTGCTTAAGTTTGATATTATAGCAATGGCATACGGTTTATAATCTTATCCTGGCTAATTAAGTGTAATGGCTTTGTATTTTGAAATTGTTGGACAGTTCTAAACTAATATAAATACATCCATTTTAGGTTTGGGTTTTATGTTGAATGAGTTGATGATGAGGATTTTGTCAAGATATATTCAAATTATATTTGCTCAGATTACATAATTTTTCAAGGAGGGTTTTCATTTGAGCCTTATGAGATTTTGCAAAATAATGGCAGTAAATGTAGATAGGAGCGCTAGAACTTGGTTTCCGGGCAAAGTGGTTGGTGTTATGTTCATTGCGTAGGTGTATTTCTTAAGGTCCCGTTTGGTTGTCCGAAAATTGTCAATTGACTCGTTAGTAAATTGATCAATTTACATATTTACCCATTAATTGTGTTTGGTTTCATTAATGAAATGATTTATTAATTGCTTCATATTAACTCATGTGTAAAATTTGAAATTTGATCATTTCACAAAAAGCATGAAATGCATCCATTTGAAATAAGAGTTACATAAAGTGCATTGTCCTCTCTCTTTTCCCTCCCTTCCCGCCTTTCCCTCCCCCTCCCCCTCTCTTAATTAATTTTGGTATGTTTTTTCTTATAGAATCTTAACATGAATTTCAAATTATCAAATATTACGTAAAAATGAATTTAAATTAATTTCAAATCTACTCATTTATAATTCATTGATTCACAATGAGTCAATTTACATAATCAAATAATTTGTGGAACCAAACATGGCCTAAAGTTTTGCAAGAAAAATGCCAATGTGGAGGTAACCTGGCAAGTAGATGTGGGACATAATGTTTGATGTTATAGCTCTACGCAGAATGTGCTTGTCAAGTGCATAATTCATCCCCGTTTTTAAATTAGTGCATAGGAAAATGTGAAAGCAGTTGAGGAATGTGTTACAACACTACAATTTATTAAATGATATATTTGCGCTCTGTTTGGTTGTTCCAAAATTTTAAATTGATCAATTTATAAATTGGTCCATTTATAAATTGATCCATTAATTATGTTTGGTTTCATTAATGAAATGATTCATTAATTGTTCAATTTTAGCTCATGTGTAAGACTTGAAATTGGATCATTTCACAAAAAATGTGAAATGCACCCATTTGAAATAGGAGGGACATAAAATGCATGCTTCTCTCTTTCTCTCCCCCCCCCCCCCCCCTTCTCTCTCTCTTAACCTTAACATCAATTTAGATTACCAAACATTACGCAAAATTGGATTTAAACTTATTTCAAATCCACTCGTTTATAATTCACTAATTCACGATGAACTAATTTTCATAATCAAATAATTTGTGTAACTAAACAGGGCCTTAGGCCGTGTTTGGTTGTCCCAAAATTATTAATTGACCCATTTATAAAGGATGTGACTATCCCCACACCCTAAACATCTTCCCTCACACCCTTTTCAATATAAAGATAAAAATACCCTTTCCAATTTCATTAAAACACAACATTAGTTTAAGTAAAATAAAATTTATATTTTAAGATAAGATATAATTTTATTATTACTATTATTTTAATTTTTTACTTTAACATATTACTATTTTTTAATTAGATTATAGTACATTTCATAAATTTATTAGACTTTGCTACATATTTCGTCGCTAAATTTGAAACTTACTCTACAAAAATGATATTTGGTGATGTTTAAAAAGTTTTTAACCCAAAAAATCTAATAATGAAAAAAAACAGCTTTTTAACAAAAAAAAAAAAAACAGTTTTTATACATAAGACAGTTTTTAACATAATAAAAGTAGTTTTAACGATTTTTTTTAACAAAATTAAAACTACTTACAAGAAAAAACAGCTATAAAAAATAATTTTATTTTTAAAAATTATTTTTTTGTTCAAAATTATTTTTGTTATATATTTGTAGTTCAATTTTGAATAAGAAACAAAACACCTACAAAAAAAATAGTAAGGTGTTCAGGTAATAAAAACACTTTCAATTTTTTATTATACTATTGAAAACATAAAGGGTGTTATGTCCTACAAAAAAAAACAGCAGGGTGTTTACCCTTCAATTTTGAATTTTAGTAGGACATAACACCCTTTATGTTATACAATCTATAAAAAAAGCTGTTTTTAAAAAAAACATTTCTTTAATAAAACGAAATAATTTTTAACATTTTTGTTGAAAATATAATTTTGTTAAAAACTGCTCTTTTTTCACTAAAGTATTTTTATTTTTTTAAAACAATTTTTAAATAATTTTATTCATTGAAAAGTGATTTTTTAAGATATTGTTTCTTTGTTATAAACTGTTATTATTTTTGTTAAAAACTATTTTGTTTTGTTAGAAATTGCTAAAAACTCGCTGTTTTAGTAGAAATTATTTTTTTATAGCTGTTTTTTTCTTATAAGTAGTTTTAATTTTGTTAAAAAAATTGTTAAAACTGCTTATATTATGTTAAAAACTGTTTTATGTATAAAAACTATTCTTTTTTTGGTTAAAAAAGCTGTTTTTTTCATTATTAGTTTTTTTGGGTTAAAAACTTTTTAAATATCACCAAATATCATTTTTTGTAGAGTAAGTTTCAAATTTAGCGACGAAATATGTAGCAAAGTCTAATAAATTCATGAAATGTACTATAATCTAATTAAAAAATTAGTAATATGTTAAAGTAAAATATTAAAATAATAGTAATAATAAAATTATATTTTATCTTAAAATGTAAATTTTATTTTACTTAAAATAATGTTATGTTTTAATGAAATGGGAAATGATATTTTTGTCTTTGTATTGAAAAGGGTGTGGGGGAAGATGTTTAGGGTGTGGGGATAGTCACACCCTTTATAAATTGTTTCATTTGTAAATTGATCTATTAGTTGTGTTTGATTTCATTAATGAAATGATTCATTATTTTATTCATTTTTGCTCGTGTAAAATTTGAAATTGGATTATTTCAAAAAAAATGTGAAATGCATCCATTTGAAATAGAAGTCATAAAGTGCATGCTCCTCTCTCTCTCCCTCTCACTCCCACTGGCGGATCTATAAGGGACGAGGGGGAGCGGAGGCTCCCCCTGAGATTTGGGGAAAAAATTGCTGAGTATATTTTTCTAGGGGTGCTATGTGTGAAGATAAGAAGTTAGAGGTAAAGAAATAAAGGTTTTCATAACTTTAGGGTGAGAAAAGTAATATGTTGTAAAGTTTTTAAAGAAAACCCTACTCTCCTTTCCCATTACCCGCCGCGATTGTTTTCTCTCTCTCAAATCATATGCCAAAGTCCCAGTCACTCACTCCCGCCGGACACCACCCAACCCCTTCTCCGGCAACTCACAAGCGGTTATATTTCTCTCTACCATCGGACCCACCAATAGTTGTTCGTTATTGACGAGCGACTCGTCTCCTCTTCACCATTGATGAGATGTCATTTGTTGATTTTTGGATCCACCCATGGCAGTCGTCATTTTTCTACATTAGGTATGTTTAATCTCATGATGTCTTGTTTAATTGTTTAACTATATTATCCCTTTTTGTTTAACTGTTGTTAGAAATTATTATATTCAATTGTTCACACTTATGAGTTGTGTTGTTTATTTTTTTTATTCAAAATAGGTTAATATAACCGAAATTAACTGTATAATATAACATTTAAACATCAAAATAACCAAAAAATAATCCCCCCAAAATTTTATTAGGCTCCAAATAACCCAATGTATTTTTAGAGCTAAAAATTTGTATAACACTCGAAATAACCCCAAAAAATCGACTCGGGGGCTACTGCCCCTGAACCCCAGCAACAATCAAAATTTTGGCTCCTCCTGGCTAAAAATCCTGGATCCACCCACTGCTCACTCCCCCTCCCTCTTCCTCTCTTAATTTTTTTTCCTCATATAACCTTAACATTAATTTCAGATTATCAAATATTGCATAAAATTGAATTTATACTCATTTTAAATTCATTTATTTACAATTCATTAATTCAAAATGAATCAATTTATGTAATCAAACAATATGTGTAACTAAAGAAGCTTTATTTATCTTGATGTGGATAACAGGCAATGGAACCTTGATTTTTTTAATTTAGTTTTTAAACGACCGGCCGGTGTGTTGATACTGTCTCCTTAATAACTTTTGATTGGAAATTTTTACAAAGTGAACTCGTCTAAGATTCTGTTGTCCTCCTGAACCTTAAGTACTTTGTTTGACACTTTTAATTGATACCTTAGTGTTTGTACATGTATCGGTAAACATGTAAAGTGTGGTTGACTACATAGCATTATGCGAAATTTGTTTTGAAATTATGTGTTATTTTTGCGTCCATGGTTTCTTTCTAAGGTTCGTCTAAAAATTTAAAAGCATACATATGATATATTCACGTGTAAAGAATAATTATTTATTAACAAGGCTATAGGAATAGAGGAAACGAGAAGGTCTGGTTATGTGGATCTACCTGTATATATATTGAGTGCATAAAATTCATTCTTTTTAGGGCTATTATCAAAATGATCTTTAGACAACATGTTTTTATATAAAAAAAAATTCACAGTCAAAAGATGTGCCAAATTAATCTACAATGTAGGATTGATTTGAGAAATCTTTTAATTTTATAGATCAATGTAGGTTGATTTTTGTGGAAAAAAATTGGTAGAACGTGATTGTTTTGCAATTTAAATAACCAAAAAAATTATTTGTGATTGTTTATGTACATTATTTAACTTGTAAAAAAATGGCGTAATTAAATTTATACCTACAAAGATTGTTTACACTTGAAATTAATTTGATGGTCTAATCTTATGAGGTGACTAAATGTTAGTTGGTGGTCCTTGAAGTAGTAATATCCGCAGCGGTGAAGTTGGGTTTGGTTGTGTCAGTCCTAACACAACACAGCTGTTAGGATCCAACTGCATTTATTTTGTTTCCCTTGTACCACTGTCCACTCGATCTTACCTACAATAAAACTCTCATCCCCTTGCATTCATAAATAAAACACACATGCATGTACGCAACGCAACTATACCAAGGTTTCAGAAATGCTGAAAAATTAAAAATAAAATACTGATTCATGCTTCTTCTCATCTACTTACTCCTGTTTTTCCCAATGCTGAAATCCCAATCTCCCACCCATCTCGATTCACTCCTTCAAGATTACGCTTTCCGATCTGTTATCCGGCCAAGAACCGGCGTCATTTATGACGGCGCCGTCCCGTCAAGCTTGACTGGAATTCAAGTGTCAGCATTAAGGCTGAGAAGTGGTAGCTTAAAAAGAAGAGGGTTTGATGGTTTTAAAGAATTTCAGATTCCCATCGGAATAATTGAGCATCCGTATGTGGAGAGGTTGGTTTTGGTTTACCATAATTTGGGAAACTGGTCTTCTTTGTATTATCCTTTACCTGGGTACGATTATCTGGCTCCAGTTTTGGGGATGTTGGTTTATAATGCTTCGGGGGGTACGAATTTGTCAGAATTGGATATCATCCTGGCATCGGAAGGGCCTATTTTGGTTAGGTTCAGGAATGTGAGGTCAGCACCCGATGGGACTTCGCCTAAGTGTGTGTGTTTTGATTTATACGGTGCGTTGGAGTTTGGTGATGTGTTGAGTGGGAATGTGTGTTCAGTTATGAAACAGGGTCATTTTTCTATTGTTGTGGAGGTGCTTAAAGTTCCATCCGTGGTTCCTCTTCCTGGTGCTGGGGAGGAGAGAAAAGGTAAGGGGTGGGTAATTGGTGGCTGTGTTGGTAGTGGGGTTTTGTTGATGCTTTTATTGGGGTTTTTGATTTTTCTGGGGGTCGAGTGTTGTAGGATGAGAAGAAGAAAGAGGAGAAGAATGGAAGAGGAAGCGGAAGGTTGACTTCCATCGGGCACGGCAGCTGTTGAAAGGGGGAATTTGCCGGTGGCAACACAGACTAGGACAAGCCCAGTTTTGGAAAATGAGAATTTCTATGTACATGGAGTGGTCTTGGTATAAATTTTGGCACTCAAGATAATGAAAATATGAAGGGAAGCTATTTTAAGGATGTCACTCGGACATTCTTGAAGGTAAATTGAGTTTGGTCTTCGTTCGATCTTTAGAATTGTTAAAATAATGTTTGGCCAGCGAAACCCACGAACTGCGAACGTGAATTAGTCGAGGTGCGCTTAAAGCTCACCCGGACACCACGTGGTATGATACAAAAAAAAAAGAAAGAAAAAAGGGAAGCTATTTCTTGTTCGGGTTTTATGTTCTCGTAGTTACTTTTTAAGTTTAATTCAAATTCAAACAAACTAAATTGAGGAGATGCGTATAGCCTCATTGATTATGTATTTATGTATTTAAAAATATGTCATTTTTAAGCTCAATAAAAGCTGACATATTTTAATTGATTTTTTTTATATTATCAAAAATTTATTTTGAACTAATTTTTTTATGAATTTTCTAAAATGTTAAAATGTCACCAAAAAATAAACTCAAAATTAATTTTTTTACTATTTGAAAAAAATTGGACCGCACATGCGGTATGTACATGATTGTACCTTTATATACACATGTATATATGCATATATTATGATATTGTATGTATAATACAAAATAGAACTATATACATAAATGAATCGATAATATTATTTAATACATATATACCATGTGTAGACATTTTGTTATTACATACATAGATAAAACAATATATAAGTATCATATATGCATCGATAAGATAATTTAACATATAAATCTTAATATACTATATATTTTAATGATACATACGTATACGTAATTTTGTGTACATGTATAATTTTTGTTCATTACAATCATATACATATTTATGTATTGTATATGTATATGATATATTAAGGTATAAATACATGAAAATATAGAGAATAAACAATTTTGAGGAGAATAGACGATTTTAAGTCAAAAAACAAAAAACAAAATTTGAAAAACAATCTTTTGTTGTTCTCAGAAAACGAGATTTACACTCAATACTATTATAACTCCGTATTTAAAAATAGGTTTGCCAAATGCAAATTCTTACGAGAATCGTATTCAAACACATAAAATAAAATTATAATTCACAACCAAACATGCCCTTAGAATTTCATGTTGTGATTTAATAATTATTAAATTGTCACACGAGTATTGATCAAAACAACTTTTCAGTGTAAATCTCCACAACATTAATCAAAATAACATTTTATATAAATATGGCAAATGGAAAACAATAAATGTGAGAGAAAAATGCTCTCAGGTTTGTCATTCAAAGTGTGGAAAGTTCTATAAACAAGACATTGCAAATGCCGTATTAATGCACCTACGGGACTTGAAATGCCACATCAAATGCGCCCGAATTATATATATACCCAAAGCCAATTTCATTTAACAACAACTAATATATGACCCGTAAAATATTATT
Organism: Sambucus nigra; assembly: GCA_949130495.1. Taxonomy (NCBI): domain Eukaryota; kingdom Viridiplantae; phylum Streptophyta; class Magnoliopsida; order Dipsacales; family Adoxaceae; genus Sambucus; species Sambucus nigra. The sequence continues at coordinate 277,900,318 of OX422218.1, forward strand.
AAATTTATAAAATTGAGCATGCATGATTGAATTATAAATGACCTCTTTTATGTAATTAAATTTTATATAAAACTAGAATTAATTAAAAATGACAATGGGAGAATGTGTAGTGCAAATAAAATAAAAAAAATAATATTATTAGATATAAGTTCAGTACATTTTCAATGAAACACGTACCAAAATAATCTATGAGATGATGCATTGGTTAATGGGACTCGATTCCCGCCTCGTATGATAACTCATGATCTCCATAATCATCATTCGATTTATAGGTCAGATGTAGGGCATCATGCTCCATCCAATACTGATCCCTCTCTAAATGCGTTGCGAATCTCATATCTTATCATACACCATCTTTCTCAAGTCGCATGAGATATGAAAATTTGAAATGACATACTTACCCTAGATGTATGATAAGATCACGCATAAGATCCTCCACAATCTTCTTTGTAACTTGATGAATGAGCATGTACTCCTCCAGCCCCTCGATGATGTCCACTCTTAGGCGACAAGATGTTCATATAGAGCTCCTGTAATGTACGACCATGGAGCCCAATTCTGCGGGCCAAGATGTGGTATCTATAGCTCTGGACGTATGTCTTGGAACATACAATTAGGCTCTCAATGGCATGTGATTTTCTCAGGGAGCACATTCTCACATGCCGTGTTGAGCGGTGGAATGAACTGGACAACTGAAACCACGTGGCACCAATCCCCCAACTACCACACATAAATTGGTGACTCATTATGCGTGTATTTTCATGGTAGGTTTTTTAAGGACCATTAATCCATTTCTAATAGGAGGAAGGAGAGCAAAATATAGATTTTTCTCAAGCCAACCCAACTAAAGAGATATGTGATTTAGAATGACTTTAGGATCAAGAGAGATGTGTGTGTGAGAAAGATAGGCTGCTTGGCTGATATTAAAGATGTGTGTGTGAGAGAGGGAAACTGCTCAGCCACATGACGATGTTTAAGATGAATTGGTACTCCTAGTTTCAAAGAGCTTACTTCCTAAACACTTCAATTATGAATGCTAAGATTTGAATTGGCAAAGCCTTTTTCTCTTTTGTTGTGCAACTGGGGATGCAATGGTTCGAGCTACTTTTAAAAATGCCTTTCGAATGTTTGCGTACTAATAAACATTGGTGGTGTTCATCACGTCAACCAATAGTCTAAGACCCAGGGTGGATGTTGAATATCTAAAAGAAAAACCTTAATGTGGGTGTCTAGTAAAGGTGTTGGAAGATACTCGGGCAATCAAACAAGCTCAAGGGAAGAGGCCATCCAAAGATATGAAACCCACTTCTTCTCGGTGTCAACGATTTATTGTGCCGACAACTTATGACAACACCAATAACCATGGTGGTGAAATGGAGGTGAATAGTGAGGAGCTGGAAAACTACGAGACCTTCTTGGAAATAGTTTATGATGAATACTTGAACTCCCTAAACATGGATCCTTTCACCTTTATAAAAGAAATGGTTAGCATGGGCACAAAGGTAAGTTCACCATTAGTTCTTTTTAACATTATCTTTAGATTTCTTATTTTTTTTATTCCTATCACTTTTCCTTTTTGCAAGTTGAGATGGAGGGGGTGTACGCAGATAGATAAATTAGGGCCAAGGAAAAAGAGCTAAAAAGGCTTATACATATGGAGAAGAAACTACTTACCCATGTTGTGTAATAACCTTTTTTTGAAACATTAGGGTTGATTACCTCCTAACATTAAAATATACAACTTGTCGAAACAATTTAAATATCATTCTTAGTATGCATGTAAAACTAATGAAATAAGTGATAAGATAAGAATACGATATAATAAACTTCCAATACATTAACTAATAAATGCATCATCAACTAAGACAAGATAAGAGATATCTATACAACTACATTATAAGTATTAAAATATGATAAAACAAAGTCTCATTACAAAGCCACTCAACTAAAATGTAAAATATACATGCCATCTATCCTATATGAATATACAAGGACACTAATATCCCAAATACTCAACTCACGTGACTAAATTAAAAGATGGCACATCATGGAGATCAGCCTACATCGATGTTCCTGGTAATGATGATATGAATGGAGAGGAGAATAAAATCTTTGCAATATGGATCCGAATCTACTCACATGGACCAGTCCTGGAACCTAAAAGGTTTCCACAAATAAAAAGGGTTAAAACCCAACAAGTTACCTAAGCTACGTAACTCAAAAATAATTATATATACAAGTGACAACTCCACAATTATCTAGTCTATGATGATTACCACCCATATACCACATAACCTCACAATTCATTTAAATTTACTAATTAATTGATTAATTAAACCATAACTGACATGGGCCCCTTCTCCTGGGTCATCTCAAGAACATACGGTACATACACATATAGACCGCCACATATCCAGATGCTGCCTGTCATTCACATGGTTGGAAATATCAACTAAACCGCGTGACATACAACTAAGTGCCATCGCACAACCGAACAACACCTTTTTCTCGCGTGGCCAAAACTATACACATAATTAAATTGTGTGAAGCATCAAAACCATATACTGTCACGTCGTCCGGGAACCATCTTGTGATAGTGTGGTTGGGACAAGAAACATCTGGCATGGTGCACGTATAAAATGGTTCTCCCTCAACACACACAAGTAAGAACGTTTTCTCTCGGCACACACCCATATCCACATCCATTCAACCATATCATTTTCATTATATTACCATTCATATTCCACATTTAGCTTATCACATGATTACTATATTCAGTTTAGCCAACCCTTTGGGACATTATAAACTAGTCCCTAAATCCATCGTTACGCTATTTCATTAACTTCTAAAGATTATCAAACCACTCATGAGAATGTATCTAGCATGGGATTACTCATTAATATAAAAATTATAAGAAAAGATATATGTTAATTATGAGGTTCTTAAAGTCCTCACTCCTATCCGTCTCTAGACTTCATGCGTGTGACGCCTCATAAATAAAATCCAACTAAGGAATCTCCTGATACACTTCCATATAGATAGTGTAGTCGTTAAGACACTTTAATTAGTTGAGGAATTATTAATGTGTATTAATTTAGGGATTTTATGAATTAAGTAACTAATTTCCATTTTCAACCACCTCCGTTCAACATAAACCAATAACAACCACAAACCAACATAATCCAACATCATATGTCCCATACTCCTTTTGATCTAACTACATAATTATTACATATCCAATAACATAAATAAATTAATCAAGGGCTTAAATTAATTTCATATGTAATTAAGTTCAGTTCCAAATTTTCAAGAACACAAATCATTGAAAGGGCATTTTAATTATAATTCAAGATTATAGACATGGGGATATTCAATATTCATGTATTTTCATAAGGAATCAAACTCTAATTATTACATAACATGATTTTAATTATATTAATTAGGCATTTGTCCCTAAATGTATCACTCATAAAACTAAAAGTACAATTATATTTAACACATGCATTCTTAGCATTAATTAAACTCTAATTAAGTCTTAATTACCCATATTAATTCCAATTAACATAAATCCAATATTCAATACTAAACCCTAATATGCAATTCTACTTGTCCATGGTTCAATTTCACATTTCATAAATCAAATTAGGCTAAATTCCAACCTACAACATGTGTCATATTCCAATTTCATCAAAATAGGTTACTAACCAATTTTAAGCCTAAAATTAGGGTTTGTGTGAAATGATCAAATATATATATATATATATATATATATATATATATATATATATATATATATATATATATATATATATATATATATATATATATATATAAGAAGAGGAGTATTCTAGTAACTTGCCTCTAAAATTAACCAAAAACTTGATTTAGGTGGGAGAGAAGAAGTCCTTTAAAAATTAATCTTAAAACCCCTTTGAATCCTACCTTGAATCTTCTCTTGAAATGTCCTTGGAAGTTCCTTTGATTCGGTTTATGGAAATGGTTACTTGAGGATGGGTTTAGAGTGTATTCAAGCATCTCTATAATATGAAGTTATAATTCTATTATGTTTAAATTTATTCCTTAAATTTATTTTGGAATGTTTATTTATATTAAAACTGGAAACATGATTTATTATTTAAAAAATCGGGGCAGTTTTTCTTTATTTTAAAATATTTTAAGTCAGCACATCTCGTTCAAACCAGATTGACTTTTTGTTTGAAGTGGTCATTTGAAGGTTCCTTCAATCGAACATCTCATGAGTGCGTATTGTTTTACGTCGTTCGAAGCTCATTCAAACGAGAGTAGGATTTTGTTCAAACGACCTTGTTGTCATTCCTTTTCTCCTTCAAACAAGTATGATTTTTCGTTCGAACGAGTGCCACTGCATAAAAAAATGTTCATCTTATAAATACCTGTTTCGTGTTTATTTTCATTGAGACTTTTGTCAGAGCGAATTTTGCATATCTTTAGCAAAAGTTTTCAACCTTTTGAGTTTGTAAAATCTTTTTGATTCACAAATCATTCCCAAAATATATTTGAGTGAATCAAGTTTAGATCCTATAGTGTGTATCTTGCATATAACTTTTGTAGAGAAGGCATCTTCATGGATGGCTTGTGAAACCCGAGGGTATTTACAACTAATGACAAATGACTGCGGTTCACGTGATTCCTAATAGGATCATTGTTGAAGGAAGGCGGTGTTGAGTGGTTCTTGAGAGGATCATTATAAACTCCTTTATATAATTTGTAATTTTCGATTTATAAATTTTATAAAGTGAATAAAAGGATTTGCCCTGAGGGGATTTATCCCGAAACTCTGTTTTGATGGCATGCTTGGTTTGATTTATGTTTTGAATCACATAATTGCATGTTCTAGGATTAAAGTTTGGTGTGGATTTTCATCTGAATTTAATAAGTTAACGCCATTAGATAATTGCTCACTCTCAAATTGGTATCAGAACAGGTTTCACAAAATTATCATGAGATCCTGATTTTTCGCAAATTTTTTCTGTAATATCAATTGTTTTGAAAATTTGATTTTGTAAAATCGTAAATTTTCTGATTGAGAACTTATATAATAGGATGCCAATTTTCGATGGATCAAACTATGCCTCTTGAAAAGTTCGAATGAGATCCACTTTAAAAGCCGTAGATGAAAGGGTTTGGTTAGTATAGGAAAAAGGGTGGACTCTTCCCACGATCACTGTTGATAATGTCACAAATCCTAAACCCGTCTCTAAACTAATATAAGAGATGAAATTAACAAACTAACCAGTGTGCTAAATAAGAACTAAGTAATAAGAATTGAGATGAACTTAAATTTGAGAAATATTCAAGGAGTGAAACTTCACCACAACTATATCAATTAAATGCGTTGATTATTCTAGTTTACTAATTTTCCAAATATTAATTTGTTTTATCAATTGATTCTCATCACTTGACAAAACAAGCTAATATAAAATTAGTTAATCAAATTTTCATCCCCACAACTCAAATGATAATTGACTTAGAAAAATTATATAAATCACTTGCTAGAGTAAATTCATATAATAAATCATAAATCAAACAAAGATTTAATATATGAGTATAATAAAATAGAATATACTCTAATTAGTGGATCATTCTATTTCTAGTTTGAATCCAAAAATTAAGAGTATATTAGATTTTAATCCTTTCTCAAGGATAGTTTGTCATTTCTCAATGCAAAACTCATGTAGGAATGAAAATAAAAATTAACTAAAATGAACAAAGTAAACTAGAGTAATTAATATACCTAATTGAATATATGGGGCTTCATTTCACTCCTTGAATTGAGTGATTAGCCAACCATAGTCATAATTCAATTAACTAACAATAGAATAAAAATTAACTAAATGAAATTGAAATTTAAGAGAAAAGGAAATCAAACCAAATTAGAGGAGAAATGAAATTGATCTTCACTTTGATTCAACACTTCTTCTGAATTACAAGCACCCAAAAAAAAATTTAAAAGCAATTTCTAAAAAAATTAATTCTACTTTCTACAAAAATTTCTAAAAGCTCTCTAGAATTTTCTATCACTAGTTTTCTCTCTCTAGTCTTTTCCTTTGATAAAAGGCTCTCTCTTCCTTTAAATAGTAGGTGCCATGGAGCTAGGGTATTTTGGGAAGGTTTAATGGTGTAGGATAAAATGGGGAGAGGTTTTGGAATATAGGTGGGGGTAATTTAGGAATTAGAAGGGAGCATGTGGTTATGGTGAGGTCATGTGGGAAGGTGGGGGAAATGAGGTAATGGTGATAAAAAACAGATTTGGTTTATGAGGGTAATTTGGGTAAAGGTTAAAAGAGGTTAGTTGGGGTTATTATGGGAAAAAGGGAATAAACGGGTTTTTATTTTTTTGCTTGGCTTTGGCAGATCGTGGCGTACATGGGAGAAATGGTGAAATGGGTTAATGGGTGTTAAATGTGGGAAATGGGTGACATGGGGTTCTTAGTTTGAAGATGGGTAATGGATTGGAGATGACAAGGGTCTGGATAGTCGCGGGTCTAACCGGATTCGGGTAAGGGGTTGAGGCAGGTGGGTTCCGATATGCAGGCAGGAGTCACCGGAGTGCTGGACGCCGAAGGTGGGGTAAATGGTGTTGCCGGAGGAGGCGGGTTCTGGCGACGGTTCTGGAGGGATTGGGTATGGTATGGGGAATCGACGCCGGCGGTGAAGGAGGTTGCAGGTCGGAGGGTGTTGGGCTTGGTTCCTACGGGGGTTAGCTGTAGGGTCGCCGGAATGACTTCGGCCGGAGGTATGTAATGGGAGTAGTGGGTTTATATGGTGGTGGTGGTTGGTTGTTAATGGTGGATGAGGAGAGAGAAAGAGATGGGAGGTAGAAGAAGGTAGGGGTGATAAGGTGTGTGTGGGTGTCGGGTAATTAGATGAGGGTGAGTGAGTTAGATTGTGTGTATGTGAGTGTGTATGATAGTAGGGTGTTTAGGGTGTTTGTGTTAATTTGTGGCCCTTAAAATAACACTAACTAAATAAAATAAAATTAAGAAAATAAAATAAAAATCTAAAAAATAAAATCCTATTCTAAAATAAAACAAAGACTCAAATAAAAATGAAACTAAAAAGAAATAAAAAATAAAAATAAAAATAAAATCTAATAAAACTAAAACTAAAGTCTTAAATAAATGTAAAATCAAATAAAACTAAAAAAATAAATGAAATCCTAAAAAAATCTAATCCTAATAAAAACTAAAAACTAATAAAAATAAAGATAAAATAAAATAGAAAAATTAGAAAATAAAATCTAGAAAATACTAAATAAATCTAAAATAAATCCTAAAAATAAAAATGATTCAAATTAAAAATCTAAAAAAGTAATAAAAAGACACAAACAAAACACACACAGGGTTTAGGGTAGGCTTAGGCTAGGGTAAGGTTACGGGGTTTGTAATTAGCTCCATTTTACTGTAAGTTGCCTCGAATTATAACTTTTGACACTACAACTGTAATTAAGCCTGCATATTGAACAATTAAGCGCATAAGACCCATATTGCCGAGAATTAGCAACTAAAGTACGTCTATTCGGGGTATAAAATGTACAGTTTTGGGTGCTTATCACACCACCCCCAAACAGAGCGTTGCTAGTCCTCGAGCAATAAGATAGAGAGGAAGAGAAAGATAAGTAACCAAAAGTGTACCACTTTCGCGGGAACTTGCGATTGCACTTAGCATGTGCAACAAGCCTTTAAACCTATAGGTTGCCCTACATGACGAGTTGTGTCTCGTGAGGGTTTGTAGGGAATATACCCACAAAATTCTTATTTGCAAAAATTTATTGAAAGGCAGTCTATCTCTTATTAGACATAGAATAGTCTCACAACCCATCATGGGATAAATGATTTCAGAAATACAAACTAGAATGCGTAAAATTTTTAGCTAAGTAAATACACAAGGCACATCCTTCCTAGAACTCAACGTGTGTAGTGTGAATCAGTCAAAACGGGTCGATAATCATAAGTGTAATTCCTAGATTGCCTTATCGGAATCAACACTTCAACTTCAAATCTCACGGATATATATCTCTCAAATGAACTCTAGAGTTATGGGTAAGTGTATCGCTCTTGTGTGTGAGGAGGTGAGTAAATGTAAACAAGTTCAAACGTCTCACACACACATAAGAAAGAACGAACAAATTGAAAGAAAAGTGATCTCATGAAAGAATACTAATCACTATAGTGAGAACGTTGAGTTATTCACCACGTCGACTTTCATTTGCCCGAACACCTAGGGGAAAACATGGATTTTTATGGGTGAGGGGGTAATGAAATGGGATATGGTATGAGGTGAAGTAGGATAAGATGGATGTGTGAAATTATGGGTGAGTAATGAGTGAAAGATGGATGGATATGCGATGTGAGAGAGTGTATAGCACTTTTAGGCACAAATGTCTTTATTACTAACTACAAACTCTCTTTCTTTTCTTTTCTTTTCTCTCTTCTTTTTTTTTTCATTTTTTTCTTTTCTTTTCTCTCTTTTTTTTTCATTTTTTTCTTTTCTTTTCTTCTAATTTTTCTTCTATTTTTGCTATTTTTCTCTTTTTTTTCCTCTTTTTCTCTCACTTTTCAAACTAACAATGAAGACATTTAACATTTGGAATCAACACTCTTTTCTCTCAATATGATGGATGATATATGAATGTGGTGGGGAATGTATGATGTGGGAAAATATATAGGAATATGGAAGAGCATGGGAATATAATGGGAAAAGTGAATGGTAAATGGTAGGTGTACGGATGAAAATCTAGTATTCGGGACAAATTTCAAGATACGCGTTTCTTACAACTCGAAAATAATGTCATTCTCAGTGATCAAGCCAAAAATGAAGAATAATGAGATCATACAACAATTAAAGTGCGGACCCAAACGAAGCTGAATCAACTTGTGACTCGGAGATTGCGTAAAACTCTCAAAAAGGTGAAAGGCACGAATCTCAAGGGTTAAAGTCTCTACTAGTGATCCTTAAGGTTCTCTTTAGAATTGTAGTACTCCTCAACTCTAAACCGTGGTGACATCATAAGTGCGCAAATTTTGTTGAGTCTAGGAATTCATGGTGCAAAATTCCTTGTTATGCATTACATAAGCTATTTAGAAAAAATATAAATTCTCTAGCTTGATTCCTAGACTTAAAAAGATGGATGATTGAAAATTCACATCAATAAATGAGATGAAAGAAACTGCACGAAATTTTAAAAATCGGGTTTTAAGATCAAAATTTTTCAAAAGAGGTACGATTTTGATAAAATTCCCCACCCCCAAACAAAAAGGAACATCGTCCTCGATGTTAAGTGAAATGATTTTTAAAATCGAGAGCATAAGGTAGGAAATAGCTTACCAGAATGAATCGCTAATGAAGTGGACATATATCGCCAATAATAAACTTGAATAAGAAGTGAGGGAAAAAAATGTACAAGCTTATAAGCATGATAAAGCATTGGGTGATGTGAAAACACTACCCCCAAACAGGATCAGACTAGTACAAGAAACGTGGGCTACCTCCCGGTAGCGCTAAGTTTAACGTCTTCAGCCAGATCGATGGGAACTCACCCCAAAAGAGATGATAAACGAGGAGAGAACGGGGTGGAAGAAAATTCGGGGGATAAGAATCACCCCTAAACAAGACTGAACAGTCAGTCTTCATAAATGGGGTCAACAAGGTCAATCTGTTATATGTGAGTGGAGCCGAGCTCCAAGAAGGGCTTCGAGCATTGACCATTGACCTGAAAGAGGCTACCATCCTTGGGATTTTTCACGGTGATGGCACCATAAGGTGTAACTGACTCAACAATGAAGGTCCCAAACAACCTGGTTTTGAACTTCCCGGGAAAGAGATGCAACAGAGAATTATACAACAAAACTTTTTTACCAGGGTGGAATTCTTTGTGCATGATGCTTTGGTCGTGGATCCACTTCATCTTGTCCTTATACTTCTTGGATAAATCATAGGCATCATTTATGATTTCCTCCAATTCATTAAGCTGCAGCTTCCTATGGACACCCGCCTCATCAATATCGAAATTAAGGGCTTTCACGTCCCAATAAGCATGATGTTCAAGATCGAGAGGAAGGTGACAAGGCTTGCCAAAGACCAAGCGATAAGGAGACATGCCAATTGGAGTCTTGTAAGCAGTACGATATGCCCACAATGCGTCGTTCAAGCGTAAGGACCAATCTTTCCTATTAGGATTGACGATTTTTCCAAGAATTTGCTTGATCTCACGATTGGAGACCTCAACTTGACCACTAGTCTGTGGGTGGTAAGAGAGACCAACCTTGTGGGTAACACCATACTTTTTGATAAGGTGTTCAAAGACTCGATTACAAAAATGTTTACCCCCATCACTAATGATAGCTTTGGGGGTTCTAAAACGCGTGAAGACATGCTCTTTAAGAAATTAGACCATAACTCGATGGTCATTGGTGCGGAAAGCAATTGCTTTGATCTATTTGGAAATATAGTCAACAGCAACAAGAATATACTGAAAACCATGAGAGGAGGGAAATGGTCCCATGAAATCGATACCCCACACATAAAAAAATTCAACAATGAGGATGGGTGTGAGAGGCATCATATGACGACGAGAAATAAGCCCAGAGTGTTGGCAATTGGAACAAGCCTGGCAATATTGATGGGCATCGCGAAAAAGGGTAGGCCAATAAAAACCACTTTGCAAAATTTTTGCGCCAGTTTTCTTTGAGCCAAAGTGGCCTCCACAATCACTATTGTGGCAGAAGGAAAGAATACTAAGTTGTTCACATTCGAGAACACAACGACGAATGACTTGATTGGCACAATACTTATAGAGAAATGGGTCATCCCAAGAGTAAAACTTCACATTCCCTATAAATTTGGAGCGATCCTATTTCAACCAATGATTAGGAAGTTAATCAGTAATAAGAAAGTTGACAATATCAGCATACCAAGGCGAGGTGGAGATGGAAAAAAGTTATTCATCGGGAAATGACTCAGAAATGGGAACAAGATCGCAGTCAGACATGACAATAATGGGAGAGAGATGGTCAGCAACAACATTTTCACAACCTTTTTTATCGCGAATTTAAATTTTAAACTCTTGGAGTAAGAGAATCCACCGTATCAATTGTGGTTTGGAATGTTTCTTCTGAAGAAGGTGCTTAAGAGCAGCATGGTCAGTATACACGATGATAGGGGAACCTATGAAATATGAGAGAAATTTATCAAGAGCAAACACAACCGCTAACAACTCCTTTTCGATGGTTGTGTAATGAAGTTGAGCATCATGCAGGGTTTTGCTAGCATAAGAGATGATATGTGGGCACTTTTCAGCTCTCTGGCCAAGCACGTCACCAAGTGAAAAATCAGAAGCATCACAGATGAGCTCAAATGGGAGAGACTAATTGGGAGGTTGCATGATAGGAGCGGAAGTGAGGTCAGCTTTTAGGCGCTCAAAGGCGAAAACACATGCTTCATCAAAGATGGAAGGGACATCTTTGGATAAAAGGGTTGTCAAAGGTCGCGCGATTTTAGAAAAGTCCTTAATGAAGCGCCGGTAGAAGCCCGCATGTCCTAAGAAGGAGCGAATGTCCTTAACAGACTTAGGAATGGGTAATGAGGAAATTAAGTTAACTTTTGCTTTATCGACCTCAATACCGGAGTTGGAGACAACATGACCTAAAACAATACCCTTTTTTACCATGAAATGGCATTTTCCCCAATTTTGGACCAACTTCTTTTCTTGACAACGCTGAAGGACCATAGTGAGGTGAGATAGACATTGTTCAAAGGATGAACCAAACACAGAAAAATCGTCCATAAAGACTTCGAGAAAACGCTCTACCATATCACTGAAAATACTAGTCATACACCTTTGAAAAGTCGCAGGTGCATTGCAAAGGCCAAAGGGCATATGTGAGTATGCAAATGTGCCAAACGGACAGGTAAAGGTAGTTTTTTCTTGGTCTTCAGGGGCAACGGATATTTGGTTGTACCCTGAATATCCATCAAGGAAGCAGTAGTAAGCATGCGGTGTTCTTAACACTAGCTCTAAGATCAAGCAAAGTCTGAGTAGTGAACTTATCTCCTAACATGCAAGAGACAGTGGGACGACCAGGGTCTTTATATTTCACAATACCATTCTCATGGATGAGGGACGTGGCTTGCTCAGTGACAAAGGTATCACGAGGCACATTCGTCCGTCGCTTGACAATGCACAAGTCCTTCAAGAATTTTGCATAAGAAGGAACTTTTTGAATTGTGGTGAGGAATGGAATGTTTATGTGAACATTCTGAAAAACTTGCTTGATGTCATCAAATTGTTGAGCTTTCTTTATTGGGGCCAACCTATGAGGGAAGGGGGATTTAGGGACAAAAGCAGTGGTGGCCTCAGTAGGTTTAGAAGCATTCTTGTCGGTGTATTTATGGGGTGGTGGAACCTTAGGGAGTGGTTCTAATGGGCAGTGATGGGTGGGTGGGAGTGGAACATCACGGGGAGAATCAACACCATTGTCAACCTATTTACCAGATTGTAGAGTACTCACCGCTTTCATGTCCGCTTGGTATGTGGGTGGAGTGGAAGGGGATCCAACCTCATAATCCGACTCCTTTCCATTCCCCTTAGGGTTAGGAATGGTTTGACTTGAAAAATGACCTTTCTCTCGCTCGGACTCAAACTGATTAAGACGTTGCTCAAGCCTTTGGATGGCTTGAGTCTGTGCTTGCATGGTTTGTTGTTGAGTCGTGATGAATTGAGTGAGAATATTCTCGATAGAGGAGGTGGATGATTGAGGTGGAGGGGCATAAGGGGGTTGGGGGACCAACTCTCGGTTAGAACTAAAGGACTGTGAATACTCGTAGGACGGAGGTGGGATAGGGATAATTTGATGATTGGGGTGGGACGGTCCTACTTGAGGGACAAAGGATGATGGATGGTTTTGTTGGTTGTAAGGATCATGGTGGTGTTGGATAGGAGGGCGATGTTTCCTTTGCGGGTTTTGGTGAAACCCTGGTGGACCACCAACATGTTGTTGTGGTTGTGATGGAGCAAGGTGATTGTCGTACTTATAAGAAAAATAGGGATGGTTCCTATTATTCTAATTATAAGTAAACGATGGTGGTGCGGGTTTCCTAGTGGTATCAAAGGCACATGCTTGGGCTAGAGTGGGTTCAGGATCATCTTGAATAAAGGGCACAAATGAGATAAATGATCCTGACTTAAACAGACATGACAAGAAGGACTAGACTCGTTGACGTTCATCACTTGTTTAGAAATAGAAGCATTTTGTTGCATAGAACAACTGAGAGCATCAATAATCTTAGTCAAAGTGTTTAAGCCATGGAGAAAGGTTTTAAAATCGGGATCATTTTTAACCTCATAAGTGCTACCTACTCGTGGTGGCTCGAATCTAAAAAATTCATTGGTGCCCTCCTAATCTTGGGAGTCATCGCCTAATTCAAGGAGAAAATTGTAGGTGGCGGTGGGAGTTAAGTGCATGAATTTGCCTTTGTGCATGGAATCAATCATGGTGCGAGTGGAAGGAATGAGGCCATTATAAAAACTATGAACGAGGCGACTCTTGTCGAGACAATGATGTGGGCAACTATTGATATAGTCTTGAAAATGGCCCCATGCTTCACAAAATTGCTCGGTTGGATTTTGGTTAAAATCCTTAAGGGCTTGGCGCATATCATTGGTCTTACTTATGGGATAAAACTTGGACATGAACTTCTTCACAAGTTGTTCCCATGTATAGATAGAACCCGGTGACAAGGAATGTATCCACATGGATTCTTTATCATGGAGAGAAAATGGAAACAAGCGAAGACGAACATTTTCTTCATCTAAGTTTTGATTTTTGAAAGTAGCGCAAATTGTGAGAAATTTTCGCAAGTGAGTATATGGAGACTCACGTTCAAGACCATAGAAATTGGGCAACATGAAAATGGTCGCCAGGAGAATTTCGAATTGATCCGGCGGGGTGGGTGGAAAAACTATGCAAGATGGTGGGGGTAGCCGTTATCGGGGCAATATAGTCCCTTAAGGCACGATCTTCAACCATGGTGGGTGAATGAATGGTGGGATTAGAGATGTCAACTCGGGAACAACTCAAAGTGATCGGTGGAATGGAAGAATCAAGGGGAATACTTGGTTCTCCTAAATTGGAAGAGACGGGAGAAAGACTACGGGAACGAATTAATCGATGACTAACTCGTTGCCACGTGTGGGCATGCAAAGAGGGATTTGTTTTTGGGTTTTTGGATTTTTTGGAAAAGAAAATATTTTTGGAGTTTTGCTTTTGTTTTGGAAAGAAATAAAATATTTTTGAGTTTTTTTTATAAAAATAATATAAGAAAATATTTTTGGATTTTTTTTTGGAAGACAAAGGGTGGGGGGAAATTTGGACGCTAAGAATTTGGACGAATTCACTAAAACGGACTACCGAAAATGGAATTGGACACACACAAGTGAAGGAAAAATCCCTACTAGAACATAACCAATTTTTTATCTTGAAAATTAATGAAAGGGGTAGTCAAATTTTAATGAAATCTGCGGGCGATAAAAATCATGGAATTTATATGAGTGATCTCCTTTTGCAAAATGTGTATTCCTACTTTAATCACAAGATGCCAAGAGGCTTGCCATAGAGATTCGCCACAAAGCTACTACGACGAAACGATCGACCGGTACAACGCTGGGGACAACACAAACCCGTTTTACTGGGCGGCCGCACTTAAAACCCAGTTTCCTTGGCACTTTCGTGCCGCAAAGCAAATCGTTCGAGGGTTTGCCCGGTGGAGAGGACTCTATGGGTTATCCTATAAGTCAAAATGATTAAAAAGGGGCCTACGAACACCGTATCCTATGGGGCTATCTAGTTGATTGGTTTTAAATTAGTGATGGCTAGGGTAGCACACAAAGGATAAGTGATTGAGTTGGGTGATGAAATCCCTTCTCGTGAGTGACCGGGAGTAGGTCTTAGTCAATTTAATTCATCATTCCATTCAAAATTAAATTCAAGAATTAAATCACACAAGAGAACGTAGGCACACACAAGGTATGAACTCGCTAACAAGAGGGCACGAGGGTATAAGAGATGTACCTCCCACGATTTTTAGGCCGTGGGGTGCCAAAATTGTTGAGTCGATCGGGGGGAGAATACGTCAATCTCAGTCAGCCCCGGGAGTCCTACCGACCCAAGGTAGAGAGGCTTCTAAATCCTCGCCTTTAGACGCCCTCTCTCTACCTTGTCCGATTTTCCTATCACGCTTTCTTCAATTATTATAAATTTTAAATGAAAATGAAATGGTGTCTCTATGTACCGCAATACAAGCAAGGTAATAAAATCCTAAATACAAACCTTCTAAAAAAAATTGTACTAAAATTGAAAAAAAAATGCAATACAAGTGAATCACAAAATATGGGAATCCTCTCAAGCACGTCAAGCTCCAAAGATCGGCAACAACGCCATTTGATGAATAGACTTTTTGTATGTCGTTGTTGTAAAAAGCTCTTCAATCAAAACCTCAATTACCTACAAATATATAACAAACTCAAGTGTAGAGTGGTAAGTAAGGACGTCAATCCTAATCTAAGGCGTGAACATGTTAAATATGAGAGGATTATGAATATAATTCACTTGATCCTTTTTTTTTTACTTTTGGGTTTTTCTAATTTTTTATTGTTTTTCAAATATTAAAACAAGTAGGTGAGGTGAATTAACTTTAAACTAATATAAGAGATGAAATTAACAAACTAACTAGTGTGCTAAATAAGAACTAAGCAATACGAATTGAGATGAACTTAAATTTGAAAAATATTCAAGGAATGAAACTTCACCACCACTATATCAATTAAATGTGTTGATTATTCTAGTTTACTAATTTTCCAAATATTAATTTGTTTTATCAATTGATTCTCATCATTTGACAAAACAAACTAATATAAAATTAGTTAATCAAATTTTCATCCCCATGACTCAAATGATAATTGACTTAGAAAAATTATATAAATCACTTGCTAGAGTAAATTCATATAATAAATCATAAATCAAACAAAGATTTAATATATGAGTAAAATAAAATAGAATATACTCTAATTAGTGGATCATTCTATTTCTAGTTTGAATCCAAAAATTAAGAGTATATTAGATTTTAATCCTTTCTCAAGGATAGTTTATCATTTCTCAATGCATAAACTCATGTAGGAATGAAAAGAAAAGTTAACTTAAATGAACAAAGTAAACTAGAGTAATCAATACACCTAATTGAATATATGGGCCTTCATTTCACTCCTTTAATGGAGTGATTAGCCAACCATAGTCATAATTCAATTAACTAACAATAGAATAAAAATGAACTAAATGAAGTTGAAATTTAAGAGAAAAGGAAATCAAACCAAATTAGAGGAGAAATAAAATTGATCTTCACTTTGATTCAACACTTCTTCTCAATTACAAGCACTCCAAAAAGATTTAAAAGCAATTTCTAAAAAAATGAATTCTACTTTCTAAAAAAATTTCTAAAAGCTCTCTAGAATTTTCTATCACTAGTTTTCTCTCTCTAGTCTTCTCCTTTGATAAAAGGCTCTCTCTTCCTTTAAATAGTAGGTGCCATGGAGCTAGGGTATTTTGGAAAGGTTTAATGGTGTAGGATAAAATGGGGAGAGGTTTTGGAATATAGGTGGGGATAATTTAGGAATTAGAAGGGAGCATGTGATTATGGTGAGGTCATGTGGGAAGGTGGGGGAAATGAGGTAATGGTGATAAAAAACAGATTTGGTTTATGAGGGTAATTTGGGTAAAGGTTAAAAGAGGTTAGTTGGGGTTATTATGGGAAAAAGGGAATAACAGGGTTTTTATTTTTTTGTTTGGCTTTGGCAGATCGTGACTTACATGGGAGAAATGGTGAAATGGGTTAATGGGTGTTAAATGTGGGAAATGAGTGACATGGGGTTCTTGGTTTGAAGATGGGTAATGTAACACCCCGCCCACCCGGGGAGAGCGAGCGACGCACTACTGTCGATAAAACTAAACTAATCCACAATATAACACGGTATAGAGCATATAAAATCCACAATAAAAATAAGAGAATCTGCTAATCTGAAATATCTTCAAATTACACACAACCAAAAATCTCTCGAAATAAAACATCTAACTATCTCGAAAGAAAATAAATCGCCAATGCTCTATACAACCAAAATAAATATAATTCTTCTCATCTCTTGTATTAAAATCTTCCCAAAATAATCTTCTCTAAAATCAATCTTCATAGCGCCCCAAAATCCGTGCTAACCTGCCACTAAAAGAAAATATAGGAAAGTACACAATACGACAGGAAGATGCTCAACAAAAATTAGCGGTGAATAAAACGTAACAATAAGAGTACGAATATTCAAATCAACGTGAATCTCATAAGCAATTATATCAATATAATTTCTCAATAACACATTAACCGGGTCACCAGGCCTCACCACCATACCGCGCCTATGCATTTTTTTAGCATATCCGGAAAAAGGAATATTGATTGGTGTCCAACTTCAGTGCCATATTAAAATCTCATGACAACATGCTCAACACCAAATATAATACCACATGAATCGAAATTAGATTCCAATAAATATTTCCAGATTTTCAAAAGAATTTATCAATTCAAATATGAGTCAACAATCACTAGAATTCAACGAGAATAATACTCGCGAGATTTGTGAGCATATTGTGTAAAACCCCATACCTCAAAATCATCACATAATTCAGCCTCAAAATCTAATCACACCATCACGTTCTTCTCGCAAAAATAATCAAATCTCGTTCTAGCCCAAACTCGAGAAAACACCAAATAAGCCTTCTAATCTAAGGTTAAAATCTTGAACAAGTTTGGGGCTATGGTTTGTATATGAAAGGGAGTAATTTTGGAGAGGTCTTCTGGTTGAAAAATTTATGAAAAAGTGATTTGAAAAGCCAAGCCACAAATTAGTTGATATATAAAGGATTAAGAGTTTGATTAAGAAAAAGTTCTAATCAGATACAAACACTAAAAATTTTATTCCGGACGATTGGACCGTTGGAGTTGGATGAAATTTTACAAAGAATTAGGTGAAGACGAGAGGAAGCTAAAAAAAAAATTCAGCTCGATCGGACCGTTCAATATTTTTAAATATATTTTTTGAGGACTCTAAGAGAGTTTTATATTTTGAGGACTCTTCTATATAATAAAAATTCAATTAAAACTCCATTTTAATTCTGATTTCGAAACCGTTTGAAATTCTCATCTTTAAAAATAAAATCCAACATATTTGAGGAATAAAAATAATTTTACCAAAAACTTTATTTTCCTCTATATTTTGAAATTACCCCAAAATTACGCGGGTTGTTACAGGAAATGGATTGGAGATGACAAGGGTCTGGATAGTCACAGGTCTAACCAGATTCGGGTAAGGGGTTGAGGCAGGTGGGTTCCGATATGCAGGCAGGAGTCGCCGGAGTGCTAGACGCCGGAGGTGGGGTAAATGGTGTCATCGGAGGAGGCGGGTGCTGGCGACGGTTCTGGCTAGATTGGGTATGGTATGGGGAATCGACGACGGCAGTGAAGGAGGTCGCAGGTCGGAGGGGTGAGGCATGAGGGTGTTGGGCTTGGTTCCGACGGGGGTTAGTTGTAGGGTTGCCGGAATGGCTTCGGCCGGAGGTGTGTAATGGGAGTAGTGGGTTTATATGGTGGTGGTGTTTGGTTGTTAATGGTGGATGAGGAGAGAGAAAGAGATTGGAGGTAGAAGAAGGTAGGGGTGATAAGGTGTGTGTGGGTGTCGGGTAATTAGATGAGAGTGAGTGAGTTAGATTGTGTGTATGTGAGTGTCTATGGTAGTAGGGTGTTTAGGGTGTTTGTGTTAATTTGTGACCCTTAAAATAACACTAACTAAATAAAATAAAATTAATAAAATAAAATAAAAATCTAAAAAATAAAATCCTATTCTAAAATAAAACAAAGACTCAAATAAAAATGAAACTAAAAAGAAATAAAAAATAAAAATAAAAATAAAAATAAAATCTAATGAAACTAAAACTAAAATCCTAAATAAATGTAAAATAAAAAATAACTAAAAAAATAAATGAAATCCAAAAAAAAATCTAATCCTAATAAAAACTAAAAACTAATAAAAATAAAGATAAAATAAAATAGAAAAATTAGAAAATAAAATCTAGAAAATATTAAATAAATCTAAAATAAATCCTAAAAATAAAAATGACTCAAACTAAAAATCTAAAAAAATAATAAAAAG
Organism: Sambucus nigra; assembly: GCA_949130495.1. NCBI lineage: Eukaryota > Viridiplantae > Streptophyta > Magnoliopsida > Dipsacales > Adoxaceae > Sambucus > Sambucus nigra. The sequence goes on from OX422218.1 coordinate 277,919,597, forward strand.
ACACAAACAAAACACACACAGGGTTTAGGGTAGGTTTAGGCTAGGGTAAGGTTACGGGGTTGGTAATTAGCTCCATTTTACTGCAAGTTGCCTCGAATTATAACTTTTGACACTGCAAGTGTAATTAAGCCTGCATATTGAACAATTAAGCGCATAAGACCCATATTGTCGAGAATTAGCAACTAAAGTACGTCTATTCGGGGTATAAAATGTACAGTTTCGGGTGCTTATCAGTATACAACATGGAAGAAGTCCTACCCGTCAAACTCAAAATACCATCTCTACGAGTCATGATTGAAATTCTAGTCGACGAAATCGATTAGGAGTAATGTCGTTATGACGAACTCACACTTTTGGATGAAAGAATACTAAAGGCTCTATACAATTTAGAAGGATGCCACTGCCTCATTGCCCGATCAGTCAATAACAAAGTCAAAGACCACGGTGTGTGAGAAGGAGATATCACTCTCAAATAAATGTTAGACCTTGGACCGGAGAGGAAAATTCTAGCGTAACTGGAGCATGCCACATTGTGTGAAGAATATTCTGTCACGTGGTGCCACTATGCTCACAGACCTCGATGGAGAAGAGATGGAATATTCAGTCAACTTGGACCATAATAAGAAATTCTACCCTTAGTCCAACTCTCATCGCGCTACTACTCTTCTCACCTCCTTTCTATACTTAAAAAAATCCTCTTTCATCTCTTTTAAGAATTATGTAAAACCCGATCCTCTTAAAACTTACTTTCCAAAAAAGAAAACTTACAAAACCATTTTTAAATCCCGTAGAGGTACGTAGGTAGACCATAAAGTCACTTTGTGCACGGTCCTTTCTTTTCCATAAAAAACAATTCTCTTCTCCCGCTGAGAACACTAGTCTCTCTCATCATTCAAATGAACAAAAGGATTATATATGCCTCCGTGATCAGTATAGATAATTCAAACAAAAAGACGATTCTTCAAAAGGCACAACGAAATATGCCAAAGCATCACTTAATTCTTTTATTCAAAACACAACAATTACATAAAGTATCAGTGACAAGGAAGTCCCAAAATTGTTTCATAACCATACCAACCCTATGATTTAGCCTACCCAAACATAAGTATACCTGCTATCAAATTGCCCTATACCTTCACAAAACCTACCCCAATTACCAGATGGGGTTGCCTCATAATCATAACCATTATCACCAGTCTCCATAGGACCCTAAGAATCCCAGTGTCGACAGCATTTCCTTATGCGCTCCATATAATGGTATGCGTTGATCAGCTTGGACAAAATCACAATGCCCTCCTCTTGAGCATCCAACATAGTAAGCACCTCTATCTAGTTTTCTCAGCATAAATCTTCGTGACCACATTCCCCCTTAACAACCTCAAATAATCCCCAAATATAAACCCAAGTTCCCCAAGAAATTAGGATGTACAGGTAGCCAGTCTGCGGCATTACCATAAAGGCCCCAAGGTCATCCTCAAAGTCTAAGTTAAATTCTACATAGGAAAGAAGTTTGTTATGCGTGGAGGAATAATTTTCTCCCAGCCTATTGAAAATACACTTGAGTGGGGGCTATATCATACAAGACGTAAGTAAGGAAGTAAAACAATTGTCGAGTAAATGCAATTTTCCTACGAGTTTTATTGGTTATTCTAGGAGGAACTAATTCAAACTTTTCTTGAATACTTTACTAAAACAAATTTAGGTTTGCAAAGTCAATTATAAGTCCAGATTATTTTCTAAGATCAACCTAAGTGATTTACAAAATAATAATCAATTCCGTTTTATTAAGTTGGTTTCTAGTTTTAACTCCTAGTTTTTCGTATGAGGTGAGATGCGAAAAATGTAAAGCACATGGAATTTATTTTACGTCGCAAAACACTTCCCTGGGAAAGACAACGGACTCTCCTAAGAGTCAACTTAGTATACTTCCACTAAAACCAAAATGAAATAGGAATGATTCTACAAACATCGAACAATACAACGTAAAGTAGATAGATATAACTATTACCTCACCTAGACCAAACTCTCCCTGGTTGCTTCTTTTGATCTCCCTTTGGTCTGTCCTTGTTGACTTTATGTTCTTTACTTCACAACTTCTCCCTCTTTCTCTCCTTAAGTCAGGTTCGGCTTTGTGACTATTGTGTTCTAGTTCTTTGTGAATTATTTGTGTGCGGTGTGCTATCCTAGATGACACACACACACACACACACACACACACACACACACACACACACACACACACACACACACATACTTAATGATACAACCGAATGCAATGCGACAGTTTTCTTTCCTAAATATTACTAGCAACTCCTATATTTTTTTCTTTCTTTGTTTAAATCAAGCCATCCTTTTTTTTTTTTGGAAAAAAAGATCTTTATTCAATAAATAAAAGGAGAAAAAAAGCCTTTCTAAGGCGGCTTACAATCAAACTAAGCAAATATGAAAATCATTTATGAATGATCTGAAAAATCTAGATATAGAACCTTTAAAAGGCCTACCTTTGAAAGCCACTATAATGTCATTATGGATAACTTGAATGATGTTTCTTGACTTCATGGAAGAATTTTCAAAGTTCGCTTGATTCCTAGAACACCAAATGCGCCAACAAATATATGAGGGAAGAATCTTGCAAAGGATAGCCCTAATATTTCTGCCTCGACAATTAAACCACCAAGACATTAATTTAGATCTCAAAGATATGTTATGAAACTTCAACTCCATCAAATTCTCAAAGTGCTTCCACACTACCCTTGCAAGTTCTCCACTGAGAAATAAGTGATCCATATCTTCTTCTTGGGACAAATCACAACATCGACATTTTGATACCATAGGTATAAAAATGTTTTTGAGATTCATATCAAGAGGAGGATCATTATGAAAAATTCGCCGCATAAACACTAAAATCTTTGGAAAAGTCCGAGAATCCCATATCATTGAATCAAGCCATCCTAATTTAACACAACTTTCAATAAAGTTTTCTAAAAAATTAGAACAATCAGATTTGCTCCACAATCAGTGCCTATGTGAATAGTGGTGTACAAAGTGTGTGATCTAAAAGTGATATGTGAATGATGTATATTACTAAAATCACTTCAAAGATCAAGGAATCATATATAGTGTAACAATATACACAAAAACAATGACTTCAAATATATATACAATATAAGCACAAAGTTAAAAATTCAGATGAGATATGAGATTTTGTTCTCTTAAATCGTCACGAAAAATGATCCTCATGAGTCTTTCAAAGCTTGTTGAGATGAAACAACCTTGATCACGAAATACACACACAAGATAAATCTTTAAAAAATTAGGCGTGTAAACTCTCTCTTTTTCGAAAAAAATCATCAGAGTTTTGGCTCAAAAATAATTTTCTCGGACTAAAAAATATGAGACCCAAAGGGCTGAATTTATAGACTTGTAAGGTGTGTGACGATTGGAAAAAATAAGACACACATGGATTGTAAAGAGCGCACACACAACCTTTGATAAAAATTGATCTAAAGTCTGTTAAAGAAACACAAATAAACCCTTTAAAAATTTGATACGTTGCAAATAGCTGTAACAAATTAACAAAACACGTGAGTTTACAGTTTTGAAAAACGATGTCATTTAAAAAAATTGCAGGCCAGTTGTAACCAACTTTCAACAATCTCTCGAAGGCTACAAAAAAATGACAGCGTATTAAAAGACAACTGCAAACAATTCTCAGCGTAACAAACATGCTTAAATATTACCGTTGTAATGAAAACGAAGTCATTTTTTCATAACGAATTAATAGGTACAGGTCTTTGGACAAAATCATGGGCGGTCAAAACCAGGGACAAAAAACAAAGATATGTGACGTCATTTTAAGAAGTGTAAAAGCCGGTTTTGACAAAAGTCATAAACGTGAGGCGCAATAAACTTTGGGCTAATAAGTGCATGCCGACTAAGGCTTGTATACAACGAACAATTAAGGTCTATATAACCTTTCATGGTCATATCACTAATAGGCCTAAGGCTAAAGCTAAGGCATTAGACTACCTAAGGTCAAATCTTCTTAAAAGGTGTACACATTGACAACTAAGGCTTTATGCCTTTAGACGTGCATAACTAACAACAACATACTAACCAAAAAAGTGAGCCACGCATGAGCATACATATGCATAAAACAATATACATACCGTATTAGTTAAAACTAAATTCAAACTAATATTTAAACATAAGAAAAAAAATATTTTAACATCCAAATTTAATTCTAAAAATTTATTTTTACAAAAAATTGTTTAATGACATAAATTCCAAATTAATTTTTAAACTATTTTAAAAATTTCTTTTATATAAAACCAAAACATAATCACTAGAAATGATATAATGCATGTAGTGTCGTGTGGTGTCCTACGTGACAAAAAATAATCCTATGAGCCATAGATAGGGTGTGAGAAACAACCTTTCATGACTGGATGAAATCGAAGATTGGAATGATAATATGGAGTTGGTGTCGACTTCCATAATGATCTTGGCGTAGGTAACAAGACTCACCCTAACTATATAAAAATCTTATCAAAATTTAAGTCCAACTAGATGGAGGTCTATATAGCTAAAGAACGAAAAATAAAACCCTAGGAGTGATCTATATAGGAACCTTCACCTACTTGATGCATAAGATGCCAAGGAAATTAGAAGGATGTTTGGAAAAGGTCTACCAATTGAACATAGAGATAGTCACGCAGTTATGGGACAAGCTATAGTTTTCCCCACAACGACATTGATCAATAAAGGTTTCTAGCCCCGTGCTCCAGGATCAAGTTAACTCCGTTCTCCATAGAGGCATTACAGTTGTGAAAGGTATGCTTAAAGAAGTTTGGGATGCCAGTCAGAGGATACTAAAGGGGAACCACCTTGTGAAGTCTCTCCTATAACCACATGAACATCATCACAAGACTGCCTCGTGAAAAGTAGGCTCGAACGTCTTTCCTATCATCCAAGCCATTTAATATCTTCGCTAATATAGTAGTGGCCTGAGTTCGATGTTAAGAAATCCACAGTACGATTGTGACCACCTAAGGATCCACTATCTTGTCGTCAGTCACCAATAGCATCCTAGAAGTGAATCCCAGGGCTACGATACTAGCCATGCCATCTTCAATATATTCACTCTAGAACATAAAATTCAACACTACCGGAAGGTTGATATTGCCCCATGTACCAGTGGTCGGGAAGTAGAAGGAGAGATATGTAATAATTTGGCTAGCGATAGCTGAGGATAAAGGGACAAGTCAGGCATAGTAGGATCAACAATGGGGTCGACACCTAACATAACAGAAAATTCTTCATAGGTGGGACACACCTCGTCCAAGACAAAGCAGAACATATGGTCTTTAGGGTACCCGAACCTCAAAGCTGCTTTCAGAAGATTCCAGTTAATGGGATGATTATTTCACAAAGTAACTTGACGCAAGTTGAATTCCTCGTAGTTGACATTGTATAAACATAGGGTTTCCAACCCCTCAAGATAGGCATGAAAAGCCTCACTGACGAGAACTTCCATATTAGAATAATTTAAAACTCCATCCTGAAGGACCTTTTTATGCTTAAAATTCTCTACAATAGACGAAGGAATCAGTTTTATATTGTAAGAATTGCTTTGGAGTAAATAGGGAGTGCAGGAAAATAACACAATCATGGCTGAAAACTAACTTTGACCGGACCAATATGTCGATAGGCAGGCCAAGGAGTATGTTGGTCAGCACATCTCCTATTTTGGGTTTTTCCTAACTTTTCCACCTTTTTCATTTTTCAAATAAGCCCCTTATTATCGAAACAACCTTTTTACAAAGGTTTTCTCGAGTATTTCTTCCTAAAAAGATTTCAAAAAATATATATTTTAATTTTTAAACATCTTTCTTACTTTTTAATGAGTAAAACCCTAGTGGAAAGTTAAAGTGCATGTAAACTAAGCCACTTAATTCAAAATAAATACCAAAAATGAAAAATTCATCATGTATATATATCTTCCATCATGTTTGCATTTTTTCAGTAATAAAGAAGATAAAAAAAAAAGTAAAAAAAACCAAAATTATTAGGACGTAGCCCGAATTTTCTAAAAGCCTGCTAGCTAAACCACTACCTTCAGAATTTCGATGAATGCAATTCCCATAACAGAGAGTAGTGGACCCTCTGTTCCCAGAGCCAGATGTCTCCTCGCACCCCTAAGAAGTTTTTGGTGGCACCATGAAAGTCTAACCGCCTTTCTCATGTGATTAGACACAAAAACCATTTAATCTCGGAGATACCGCAACCAATATGCTGACACGGGTACAGTTTGCAAAATAACAAATAGATCAAAGGTAAGAAAATCTATAATAAAGAAAATAAATCAAAATCAAAGTGAAAAATCGAAAGGTACAATCATACCTCTCTTCGAAGAACCTCCTCAGAGAAAGGAAGGAAACTATCTTTCGTCGCTTGAGGGAGATGAGGAACTGAGAAAACATGTCCGCCACCCAAAAAGGTTGTGGTAAGAATGATTAAAGAAATGATGGATGAGAATATCCTCCATCACTTCAGCTATGCCACTCCTTGATGTATGTGCCAAAGAGACTAGCACACTGTTACCCCCTTCCCAGGTCTTACTGACAGTGGGGGCACACCCTCTATATCATTGATAGACGAAGGCATCAAACAAATGGTCATAAAGTATAGATAATCATGCCCTGCCATCACATCCATGCAGAGCATATATGGCTCACTTGCCATCCTTGATGCCCTCGCCTCGTTTGACATCTCTTTCACCTTCCTCATGTACTCAGGAGGCGCTGGCGGTGGAACCTCTACCTCATCCTCCATCACTTGAATCACCACCGCCTCTCCTAGGTAATAGACGTACCCAAACTCATGAGCCACAAACTTCGCATCTGGATATGAATGCTCGTAACCCCCACAACCCATGAGGCCGAATGCTAAGGATATAACGTCACCTATAGCCAAATGAAATTCAGTCATCAAAAATCTTAAAAAATGTAAAAAAATGCACAGAATCTAGAAAAGACAAAACCAGAGTCTAAGCTGGTCACTTGTCAAGGCGTTCAACACCACCCTCACATACTTTAAGGCTTGTAACTCCTACGACTTACTATTGGACCTCCTCCACCGATACATACTCATGAACTCCCTTGCCTCACTCACTTTTAGAGACACCAACCCAATGTTATAACCAATCATCTCATAAAACCATATTTGCAGAAAGCAATACAAGAGTTTCTTTAAATCTTTAAGAACAAGGAGAAAAATAAAAAAGAGGAGCGGTATCTAAATGTTACCTCCAGAAGGTACGTGGGCTCTTTAACAGTCTATAGACGACACCTACCGAAAGCATCTAGAGAAAAATAGAGGGATTCCAACATGAATCTCTCCCAGTTATACAAGTTAATCTCAGAGATAACTCACAGAAAAGGAAGAAACCATAAATGAACAATGTCACTGCTCATAGCCACCATAAATCCCCCCCACAAAAGCAAAATAAATAAATGACCTGCCTACCTCACCTGCCTCCCATCAGTAACATCAATACTTCTTTCAATTAAGGAGTTCTTCAACATTAATATCTCGATTGAATTCCCAAAAATAATCCGCTTGATATCCCCTAGGGCATCCTGAATCTAACATAAAAAATTTGCTGTGTCCGATTCACTATGATTACTGACCCTCACACTCTTATCCCGTTAATTGATGTACATCCATTAGAGTGACCGTCCTCTCTCCTACACTCAAATGGAACATGTGAGTAGTGTCCCACCACCTCTCACACAAAGCAGGACATCGTTGAAGATCGCGACATCTCTTCCAAATCCTCAACCAAAGGACCAAACTCGACAACTTTTATCATTAACTTGAACGCCCCAAGGGGATTCTCCCACACATTTCTAATCTTCATCTAACCCCGAGTGAAGATGCCCTACGAAGAAAAATCCACCTACACACAAGTAGAAATACTTATATCTCTAGCAAAAATAAAAATCAAATAAACAATAAGCTCAAAAAAATAAGTGCAAATACTTATATAACCGTTCAAATTCTTCTCCCTCGATGAGGGATGATTCCCAGACTCCCTCTGCAAGACCCTCTCGCTAGTCACGATCTCGAATCTATCATATGCATTCTCGCTCCCGAGCATTAAGACCTCCACATAATGCCGCTCTAAGCCAACCTAGTCATTGCCAGTTATAACAGGGTCATTGGCTATGCCTTCCACGAGTCCATTCGAAGGAAAGACATCTAGGACTGATTTCTAGAGAGAGAGAGAATTTTATTTTTTGGAAGTGTGAAAAATGATAGACCCACCCCCTTTTTGTAAGGGATAGAGGATTATGCTGATCGATAGTCCCTTAGCCCTGCCTATAGTTTATACCCATTCACATTCATCGAGAATCCTAGGACTCCCTGCCATATGTTGATAGACGCACCCCTTCATATGCCTATTGTCACACCCACTAATTGTTATCACCAAAATTCTAAAAAATCCGAAAATTGCCTCAAACATTTGTAAAAATCCCCCCCCAAACGTCAAATCCTTAAAATCCATCAAAATCACAATATTTTTTGCAAAAATCATTCAAAAATTTATCAATCCCACATAATTGTAAAAATCATTCTTGGCCTCGACCTTTGAATCGGGACGATTTCAGTCTTTAGGTCTATAAAATTGACCTAGGCCCACCGAATTGGCCTTGACTCTCTGAAGCAAGACACTTTCACTCTTTAGGTTTGCAAAAATGACCCAGGCCCACAGAATTGCCCTTGACCCTTTGAATCAGGTCACTTTTGCTCTTTAGATATGCAAAATTAATGTAGGCCTACCGAATTGGCTTCGACCCTTTGAATCAGGTTGCTTTCACTCTTTAGGTCCCCATAATTGAACTAGGCCCGCCAAATTGGCCTCAACATTCTTAACCAGGTCTCTTTCACTCTTTAGGCCCTTAAAATTGACTTCAACTTGTGTGTAACCTCGATTCGACTAACTTAGAATTATTACGAACGATGGTACCATTATTATTCGTATAGTTCTTGTACACCCTCTTGCTACCAATAAAATTAGTATCTCTAGGTAAGTGGTCTACTTCCCAAACATTTTTTTTTTTTGAAATTAAAGCAACTCATCCTGCATCTCACTTATCCAATGCTTATCTTTGAGTGATTCCTTTACATTATTGGGCTCTACCGTGGAAGTGTAGTAAAAGTAGCTAACCTCATTCTCTAGTTGAATGCGAGTCTTAAGACCTAGTGTGGGATCAAAAGGTATGTTGGTAGGGTCATTACACTTTCGAACCCAAGAGGGTGGATCCTCTTTGACAAGAGAGGGATCCACCATGGTGGTGTGGTGGTGTGGTGGTGTGGAGAACAATGAGATCATTACCGAGGGGTGAATTGTTCCCATATGTAAGATCATGACTAATAAATGTAATTGGTGCAATATCTCTAATCGTGACATTTATTGATTCCATGACCTTAAAGATTTTAAGGTTATCAAATTATCGATGAATATCCTAAAAGTATTCCCTCATTTCTTTTAGAGTCGAATTTTTCTAAGTGCTCTCTACCTCTAAAGATTTAACAAGGAGTTCCAAAAACTCAAAAATTCGATAGGTTGGGTTTCTTACTAGTCCACAACCCTTACAGAATGTAAAGTGTGTGTGGATGAAGATAAACCCTATTCACCGTGTGGCATATGGTGTTAACCACCTCCACTCAAAGACATCTTGAGATTTTCCTTCCAAGAAGCATGGACCTTTCGATCTCTTGAATTGTTTAATTTTTCCTCTCAACTATGCCATTTTGTTGAGGTGTACAAATGCCCAAAAAATAATGTTTAATGCCAACCTCATCACAAAAACCATCAACTCCGATAATATTAAATTTTAATGCCATTATCACTACGAATATAATTTATAGGGACACCATGTTTGTTTTGTAGAATACGCCACTAGACAGTTAAAAATCAACAAAATTGGAATCTTCTCTAAGAAGTCTGAGGATATAATATCTCAAAACGTCATCATCCATCACTAGAATATACTTCTACCACTAATACTATCGGTACACATGGGACCTATAAGATACATGGGTATCAACTATAAAAAGCAAAAGGTGGTTATAGTATTCAACTTCCTATGGGGACTCTTGTTTTGCTTCCCTTATTAGTAAGGACTAAAAATCGAGGAAGTTGATTCTCCAGCTGATAATAAGCCACAAACTAGTTCTTTCTTAACTAACCTCGTAAAATGAGCACCCACTATCAAAATACCATTGATAAGTATCTTGAACTTTAAAACAAAAATGAATAATAAGGATTTTTTTTCACTTTTAAATACCCAAGTGGTGGTAAAATTTTGCTTGCCCTTATTAATGGCACCGGTCATTGTGTTAGAAATGTTCTCAAAAGGTGTAGATATCCTTTGAAATTCTTCCATTGAACTTTTAGAAGTTTTGACTAGAAACTCAAATCTCTTTCTAAGACTAGCAAAGTTACTGTAGACACCACATTCTAGTTCCCCCAAGTCTCTCCTTAGGTTCCTAACACCTCCTTATTTCATTAGAAAACTTGGGTCGTACTCCAAGTACCGATCTAGAGGCCATCGGGCCCTCTCGGGACCCGTTTGACTCCACTCAGCTCTATCATCAGAGAAAAATCTTAATGAATCCTTGAAGGGAGCTGAATACCCTTTCCAATGGTATACCCCATGTGCGAATTGGCATAACGGTTTGGACGAACAAACCATTTTATCATAAAAAACCAATATGGAAGCCACCGAGCGCTCTCGAGCCTCGATTTGACCCCAATCAACTTCATCATCAGAGAGAAATCTCTATGAATTTTCAAAAGAAACTGGAACCTCTTTCCAATGGTCCACCCCATGCATGAAATGGAATAAGTGTTTATATGAATGATCCATTTCCCCCAAAAAATTGATCTGGACGCTCCCGGGTGCTCCCGGGGTGTTTCAGGGCTCCGTTTTACCAAGGACAACTCTTCAGATCGAACGAGACTGAATGAATCTTTGAAGGGCATTAAGTACCCTTATCAATGATCCACCACATGAGTGAATCAACCTTACTGTACGAATAAATGACTCGTTTTACTCCGAAAGTTCACTGGACATTTTTGGGCCCCTGTTGACCAAAGTCAACTCTCTGAATCTAGCAAAGAACTTTGGAATATTGAAGTAACTCGCATAAATTTTCCACTAGCACACCCCGTGTACGATTTTGACTGACGGCCTGGATGAACGATCCATTACCGTCTGATGATCTCCCGTCTAAAGGACAGAAAAATGCTTTCGAGCCTCGTTTGACCCCAAGTCAACTCCTGAACTCGAGAGAGGCCCAAAGGGATCTTGAAGGTATATGAATTACCTTTCTAATGGTATGCCCCATGAACTATTTGGAGTTACAGATTGCGTTCTACGATCATTTCCCAAAAAAATCTACACGAGACTACCGATTGGCAGGTCCATTTCCCTGCCTAACGTCAGTGCATCTAGGGTTTCCTATCGATTGGAGGGTCTAGGGGTATACCGATCGATAATCCCCCTAACCTATAAAATGAGGGAATGATCTCACTCAGGAGACACAACTCAGATCCATCAGTATCAGTGATCTCAATAACATCCTCTTGCAATCTTCAAAGTTTCCTTGTGTGTAATTCCTTTCCATCTTTCATTCCCATCATTTTCATAACCAATTTAGAAACATCTTATTCTCTCTCATACAACATTCATCTCAACATTCAAGGGAGTTCATCAAGGATCAAGATCAATCCTCAATTCTTCAAAGAAGGTCCAAAATCCTTTTCTCTCTTTAAATTCTTTATTTTGCATTAGTTACATAAATTCTTAATCTAGCTTTTACTTTAGCTCATACAAGTTAATACTTAATCCTTTATTAGTTATATTGCACATACTTTATTTTCTATAAAACACCCAAAACAAGGAAAAAGAGGGTTACCCCTATAAATTCCAATGGTATTATCCTCCACAATTTCCTAAAACTAAAATGACATATTCTACACACACATATATAATAATTTCCCCTTCTAATCTGCGGGATAAACCCCGCCCTTATGCCGCATGCGAACTACGTGGACTTTGATACCTTTATAGGCCATGTAGGCGTCTTGAGCTAAAATTCGAGACTCGAGTCCAACTTTTCAATTCGCCAATTTTCCCATTTTCACATTTGCCTCATTTTTTTAATATATATATATTTGTGATTCTTATTGGCATTTTATCCAACATATATTATAGTTTCATCATAATCATCAATATCTCTTTAAACGCATACATCATATTTTCTAGATATTATTTTGGAAACATTCCTTTAGATGACCTCACGGTATCTTTTCCATGATATGAGTCGGGTGATCCGATCTCCATTTATATATATACACACATACACACACACTTCACAGAGAAATTAAGGAAAATAGTAACACAAGCCCATGAAAGACCGAAAGGGTAGGATGGGTTCCTAATACCTTTCCATTCCATAACTTAGCCCCCAAACCTTCGAACTATTGGTTTCATAAGCATCAGTTGGTTTTTGATGCCACTCTCTCGAGGCTGCAAAATGTTCTTTTTCCTGTTTTGTGCAAAATAGGTTGGCAACTCCATGTTTTTACATCACCCCACACCGACGATGATCGAAGCACTCCTAGAGGAAGAGGGAGAGAGACCTTTACTCCCTTTCCCCCGGAAAGGAGATATGATGGCCACAGTGGCGACTCCACTGGGGACACTGTTTATCATAAGAGGGATAGACTTTAATTTCATTGGTGTTGTCATTTTATGCTTGTGTGCATATGTACCTACATGTATGTTCCCTTTTTTCTCCTTTATTTCTTCATGTACATATCTACCTCATGCTTATATCACTACTCTCTCACACACTTGTAGGTACTCTCCATGTACCCGTCACACTACTTACACGTATGATCACTTATATCCACATACTGCACACAAAACTTAGAATATCCATGCTTAGGTGTCACTAATACACATCTCCACTTATCACACTTGTATATATCCATGCTCACTCACACTTATCACACACCACTTTTAGTTGATCGATGCTTAGGTTCACTACCACACACTCACTCATTGATAGCCACACATCAACCACTCTTACATATCCATGCTTATTGAAATCTTCATGCTCCATATTAGATTTACTTTTTATACTTGTACATTATTTATTATTAGAATATTGCTCATCATGCTAAATAAAATACTCTCTCCATAATATACTAATCAAGAATCATGCATTTTTCGTACTATAACACCAAAGAGCATGGATATTGACAAAAATTTGTTCCGTAACTGGGGGGTCACTTTGTGATGGGCACTGATTTGATAGGTCACAGTTAGCCTAAGTAATATGACTCTCACCTTCACTGGTTAAGTACCTTCGACGTATATCGAACGGTTCCCATCGCATTGTACTGCTTCACCAAAGTCATGACGGGAGGTATATAGCTGGGAACTTGTTCACATACGTCGAGTATATCGAATTCGCTCTAACACGTACTATCCCCATGAGGTATATAATGAGTCAATTCACATACACTCAGGTATATCAAATGGCTTATCCACACGTACCGATTTCCTTCAAAAGCAAAACGTATATCGTGGAAGTCATGCCAAAGGGGGGAACCTTTTCAATTAACCCAACAAATGCATACCCTCATATAGGCATCAAACCAAGGGCACTCATATTTAGTTTGCCGATTACTACCCGAAACTCTGACAAAATGATGGGTCAGCATGCCGTCCAAATTTTTGTGTGTTTTTTTTTAAAAAATGGGACCCTGTCCATGAGCTTAGCAAAAAGACCAACCATGTTTTACATATTTTTTAAACCCAATTTTTTCGGGCTCGGGTCCTGTTCGACATTTCTTTCTGCATTTAGGTAAACCTAATACAAATGAGAACATAATAATAATAATAATAATAAAAATAATCATGCTAAGACCCTTTTTCTCATTTAACCTCTTTCTTTAACAAAAGTGTCTAAAATATTTTTTCCCTCTCTTGTAAAAATACCAAAAGCATTTTCCTTCTTTTTATCATAAACGTCAAAAGCATTTATCCTCCCTTTTACCCCCCAAAAGAAACATTTCGTCCTCATATTTTCCAAAAATGTGAAAAATATTTTCCTTATATAATAAAAATATTTCCCCCCCTCTCTTCCAAAAATAAATTCAAATATTTCTCATTTTTAGGTTGATCACATACCTGACCCTTGGCCTGGCTCCCTACTAGATTCGGTCTTTCGTTCAAGCACCTCGAGGCTCTGTTAGTTCCCTAGCTACTTCCTCTGAGTCTAAAATCCACGTTCACCCACATTCCATGGAGAATGCAGATCGAGTACTGAATGTGCAGCCTAATTTAATAACAGTTCTAGCCAAACTTACTACTAAGATTGACAACATTCAAATCGAGGTTCATAAGATGGAACAAAACTGGGTCCCTATTCCCGAATAGACCGAGGTACTCTTCCCTCGTGCTATGGGTCTTCCCTCACCTAAGCCTATTTGGGTCCTCAAGGAATATCAACACGCTCCACGTGCCCCTCCCGCTAATCGGCCACCACCAGCTCATCTCCCAATGCCTAATCTCACCCAACCAGGGGCTAACCTACCCATGAATGTTGATTCGAAGGAAGAAGAATTGAACAAGGTCAAGGAAGACCTTAAGATGTTGACTAAGAATTTTGGCCAAGTTCGAATATCTGAGAACTACATTGATTACACCCATATGTCTCCCTATACTAAAGCAAGGTTATAAAAAAAGTTCAATATGCCTGACATTGAGAAGTTTGGGGGTAGTGAACCTCAAATTATTGATCTCCAAATTTACCATCGACCATGACTCTCTTAGGTTCCTCTGAGGAAATAATGGCCCAAATGTTCCAACAGACCTTGAAGGAAAACCCTCTTCGTTGGTTCTTATCTCTCGAGGAGTCTAGGATTCGTAGTTGGGAGGATGTTGGCTTTGAATTCATGTCACAGTACAAGTATAACGATGAGTTGGAGGTTACCCACTGCGATTTAGAACTTCTTAAGAAGAATCTCGAGGAAACTGTCACTAACTTCATAGTAAGATGGAGAGAGAAAGTAGCCACCATGACCAACCGACCTTCTGGAGAGGAGCAAGTCAGTATTGTAAATAAGAACTTCTTACCTCATGTATGAGAAACAATGGAGGACATTACTACCCCCATTTCTAAGCCCTTTGGGAACAAGGAGTGGAGATCGAAGAAAGTCTTGCTAAGATAGAAGTTGAGCTGAAGAAATTATTTGGATAGTTCATTCCCAAAAAGTATGAGAAACCAACCAATACCATAATTTCAACCATCAATAACATCTCTCAGCCTGCCACTTAATGGGCACCAAAAAGCCTCCCTAACCCAATAAAAAAGGAATATACCGAGATTAATGCTCCCCTCTGTAAATTTTACCAAGCCCTTTTAAGCCGAAATATTATCAAGCCGTTAGACCCTCGTCCATTACTAAAATCATTTCCCAAAAATTTCAAACCAGATGCCCATTGCGATTTTCACCAAAATGCCGACCATACCTGTGACACCCCATCTAATTAAATATTGGGTGATCAGGCCTTTATCAAATTAAAATAGGTTTCTTATATGGTTCATTCTTAGCATCACTGTCGAAAAATAATTTGATTAATAACCACCTAAGTTAATTAAACTGGTGCCAAATTTTATTTTTCAAATAAACAGGATAAAAGGATAGTTTGAGATCTAAATCAACATTCACAAGATACTAAAATCCCAACCATCAATAATATGAAAATGCATCAAAGTCATGCCAAATAAATCGTCGGCTAAAACCACAACGAAGCAATAATCCACAATCCAACTACTAAGTAAATCTGATACAAAACTGGAACTACAATGTAGTCAACTGACAACATGTTTACACATGAGATACAAGAATGATATCCACACAACCAAATTATTTATACTAGTACGTAATATTTTTCTCTCTAATATTCACCGTAATTTATCATTTATTTACGAATTTAGTTCACTTTTGTAATTATTTGGGTGTTCACAACACTCTAAGGTTCTAGTTACCCCTTGTTATATAATAATTCAGTAGTTACCATCTTTACTCTACATATGTACATAGTTTTCTTTATCCACCTCTTAGATTCATTACGAATTAATTTAACCAATCCTATTCCCGTCTTAATTCTCTCTTTAAGAGAAAGTCGTACTTCCATCATAGGCCTACTATAGAATAATATGTCTCCCAATATTATTTTCACAAGTGCATAAGGGTTCCCCACCGCGTCCATTTGGGAATACAAGAGAAAAAGGAAAATCTCAGAAATTCAGAGCACGGAACCGATAAGGCTTCCCAGGACCGGACCGGTCCATTTTTCTGCAACTTAGTTCTCTGTTTCGCAATAGCATTTTTACACCTTTTTGATACCCAAATCTCATATATTCTTCACCAAATTCACAATCATTTGTTCCTAACTATTTCTACCTGAGTTAAGATGATTTCTAATGTTTCAAACACATTAAGACTTCACCAAAATCAATCAAGAATGAATCAAACACCCAAAACTCTTTCATAATCTAATTTTGTGTTCATCCATTAAATTCCATTCAAAACCCAAATTTAAATCTGTAGTAATAATAAAAAATCTTCTGATTTACAATCTTCTACAGATATAAACACTAACTACATGCAATTTTACCCAAACATAAAATCAAATGGTGCTTTTCATAAAAGGTTTTGAAATAAAAATCAATCTATTTATGGAATCCTTACACATGGGTATTATAACATCAATTCAATTTGCAATAAACACTTGACTTAGATTGATTGATATTACTTCATGGTTCTTGGTTGATGATTGATTTCTTCTTCTCCAATCTTCCTTTCCAATTTCCTTGAGGTGCAAGAAACCCTTCACCACCTTCACAATTCTCTCCTTAGGCTTAAAGAAAAATGGTTCTCTCTTTTCTCTAATGGCCTCTCTAATCTTTTGAGTTATGATCCATAAATTCAATCTTTAAATATCAGATATATGGCTCTAATTTTCGTAGGTTCCTTGACGTCTTTCTGAAAAATGATCGTAACGCCCTTAATAGGTGCAAATTTGGTCTAAAATTGACCCGGGACCCAAACTATTCTCCCCGGTACACTATTCTGACTATTTCGACCCATCTAGAATCTTTCATGACCTCTAAATTCCCATTCAAGTCACTTAAAATATATTTCTCATTTCTCACCTTAAAATAGTCTACATGCGACTCCCGGTGAGATAAACTAGAATACACACGTATCACTTGCTCTGCCATATAATAACAATCATTTATTATTTACTATTCACACTTAGTAATTTCATCAAAATTTTAATCAGTATCTATCTTTTGATTAATATTTAATAATCCCATTATTAAATAAATCCCATTAAATTACTTCACTAGCATAATTTAAATAAAATGTATTTTCCTAATTAATTTTGAAATTAATTAAATTAAAAATACGCAAAAATACGGGGTATTACATACTTTCCCCCTTACAAAGTAATTTTGTCCTCGAAATTAGGACATACTTGCAGTAAATAACTTTGGATATTGCTCTCGCATGTCATCCTCCCGCTTCCATGTCGGCGCCTCAATATTATGATGACCTCACTGAACTCGCAATAAGGGCACCACCTTGAATCGTAGTTTATGCTCACCACGATCTAGACTAGCCCCGGTCCTCTCCTCATATGAGACGTCTGGATGTAAGTCAATCTCCTCCAGTGGAACATGCTAGAAATCCCTCTTGCTCCTCTTATACGTCTTCAGTGATGACACATGGAACACATCATATATCCGCTGAAGATGCTCTAGAAGTCCCAATCGGAATTCTACCAGTCCCACCCTGTCTATGATAGGAAAATATTTTTATTGCAAGTGTTAGTACTCAAAACAGTTTTAAAAACATTTAACAAGTAATTTATTGCAATTAAAATCAGTTATTGATTACACATGTTAGGTTCGTGCACACTCCCTTGAGTCTCCTCACCTCTCATCTATTGTGCACATCTAATATCCTATACTTAGCCCACCTAGCTATCACCCAAGCTATTTCGACTAAAGTATATAACCGATCTTATCAACGGCCTACTCTCCTGCACCGCCCATACAACACGCTTGATTATTAACAATTTTGCATATTATTCATTTTTCATATAACATTCACATATGTTATGTTTAATCATCCTAATCAAGTCTCACTACTTAATTCATAAAACATTTGAGATTTATCATTCGACTTCCATAATTAAGTTTCACTACTTAATTTATTATAGATATTCCCAATCTATTCTTAATCTTGTAATAAAGTTTCTCTCTACTTAATTTATTATTTATATATATATATATATCATCTACAAGTCTACTCTTTCACATAAGTAGAATATCATAAGTATATATATTTCACACGCAATATATACTATAAGTATTATTGGTCTGAATAATCATCGACTCCAATCATCCTATCATTTACGTTGGTCCGGATATCCCTAGATCCCAAAGTAAATGTTATGCACATGTATACTGGTCCGTGTACTCATCGACCCTGATATCTTTCATCTTCGATTTGGTCTGGATAATCATCAAGCCCAAATCGAACTTTCATGCATTGGTCTGGATACTCCTCGACCCCAATAAAGAATTTAACATACTTTAGGTATTCACACGGCCTAAGTATCAATCGAATATGTATTCACACAACCAAATTATTTATACTAGTACGTAATATTTTTCTCTCTAATATTCACCGTACTTTATCATTTATTTACGAATTTAGTTCACTTTTGTAATTATTTGGGTGTTCACAACACTCTAAGGTTCTAGTTACCCCTTGTTATATAATAATTCAATAGTTACCATCTTTACTCTACTGATGTACATAGTTTCATTAGATACCCATAATTCTTTATCCACCTCTTAGATTCATTACGAATTAATTTAACCAATCCTATTCCCGTCTCAATTCTCGTAGGCCTACTATAGAATAATATGTCTCCCAATATTATTTTCACAAGTGCATAAGGTTTACCCACCGCGTCCATTTGGGAATACAAGAGAAAAAGGAAAATCTCATAAATTCAGAGCACCGAACCAAAACGGCTTTCCAGGACCGGACCGGTCCATTTTTCTGCAACTTAGTTCTCTATTTTGCAACAGCGTTTTTACATCTTTTTGATACCCAAATATCCTAAATTCTTCACCAAATTCACAATCAATTGTTTCTAACTATTTCTACCCGAGTTAAGATGATTTTCAATGTTTCAAACACATTAAGACTTCACCGAAATCTATCAAGAATGAATCAAACACCCAAAACTCTTTCATAATCTATTTTTGTCTTCATCCATTAAATTCCATTCAAAACCTAGATTTAAATCTATAGTAATAATCAAACTCTTCTTATTTACAATCCTCTACAGATATAAACCCTAACTACATGCAATTTTAATCAAACATAAAATCAATTGGTGCTTTTCATAAAAGGTTTTGAAATAAAAACCAATCTATTTATGGAATCCTTACACATGGGTATTATAACTTTAATTCAATTTGCAATAAACACTTGACTTAGAGTGATTAATATTATTTCATGGTTCTTGGTTGATGATTGATTGCTTCTTCTCCAATCTTCCTTTCCAATTTCCTTGAGGTGCAAGAAACCCTTCACCACCTTCACAATTCTCTCCTTAGGCTTAAAGAAAAATGGTTCTCTCTTTTCTCTAATGGCCTCTCTAATATTTTGAGTTATGATCCATAAATTCAATCTTTAAATATCAGATATATGGCTCTAATTTTCGTAGGTTCCTTGACCTCTTTCTGAAAAATGATCGTAACGCCCTTAATAGGTGCCGATTTGGTCCAAAATTGACTCGTGACCCAAACTATACTCCCCGGTACACTATTCCGACTATTTTGACCCATCTAGAATCTTTCATGACCTCTAAATTCCCATTCAAGTCACTTAAAATATATTTCTCATATCTCACCTCAAAATAGTCTACACGCGACTCCCTGTGAGATAAACTAGAATATGCACATATCACTCGCTCTGTCATATAATAATAATCATTTATTATTTACTATTCACACGTAGTAATTTCATCAAAATATTAATCAGTATCTATCTCTCGATTAATATTTAATAATCCCATTATTAAATAAATCCCATTAAATTACTTCACTCGCGTAATTTAAATAAAATGTATTTTCCTAATTAATTTCGAAATTAATTAAATTAAAAATACGAATAAATATGGGGTATTCCATACTTTACCCCTTACAAAGTAATTTTGTCCTCGAAATTAGGACATACTTGCAGTAAATAACTCTGGATACTGCTCTCGCATGTCATCATCCCGCTTCCATGTCGACGCCTCAATATTATAATGACCCCACTGAACTCGCAATAAGGGCACCACCTTGGATCGTAGTTTATGCTCACCACGATCTAGAATAGCCATGGGCCTTTCCTCATATGAGACGTCTGGATGTAAGTAAATCTCCTCCAGTGGAACATGCTATAAATCCCTCTCGCTCCTCTTGTATTTCTTCAGTGATGACACATGGAGCACATCATATATCCGCTAAAGATGCTCTAGAAGTCCCAATCGGCATTCTACTGGTCCCACCCTATCTATGATAAGAAATGGCCCCATGTACCTCTGTGCTAACTTCCATTTCTTGTGAAATATCATAATTCCTTTCATAGGAGATACCCGAACTAACACCTGGTCGTCAACCTCTAACTCCACATGTATCCTGTCGGTGTCGGCATAACTCTTTTGCCTATCCTGAGCTATCCGAATGTGTCCTCCAATCAACTCAATCTTGGCAGTAGTCTCCTGAATTATCTGGAGTCCTAACAACTTGTTGTCTCCCACCTCTAACCAACATGCGGGCGAATGACAAGGTCTCCCATATAGTGCCTCAAACAGTGCTATCCCGCAGTAAATTGGTATGAGTTATTATACGCAAACTCTACCAATGGAGGGTATCACTTCCAACCTCTCCCAAAATCCAGGATGCACATCCTCAGCATGTCCTCCAGGATCTGATTCACCCTCTTTATCTGCTCGTCCGTCTGGGGGTGAAATGCCGTACTCAATCTCAAGTCAGTATCCATAGCCTCCTGAAAGCTTTGAGAGAAATACGATATGAATACTTTGTCTCTATCAGACACAATATTAATCGGGACTTCATGCAGCTTAACAATCTCTGAAATGAATAGTTGCACGTACTGCAGCGTGTCATAGTCGGTGAGAACTGGTAAGAAGTTGGCAATCGATCCACTATCACCCATATCAAATCGTGACCCCTCTGTTACATCGGCAGTCCTGTAATAAAATACATAGAAATGCTTTCTCATTTCCACACGGGAATCTCCAATGGCTGTAGCATACCTTAAGTTCTTTGATGGTAAACTTTCATGAGCTAGTAAGTGACACACTTTGAGACAAACTCTGCTATGTCTGTCTTCATGCCCGCCCACCACTACTGTCTCCTCATGTCCTGGTACATCTTATCCCCACCGGAATGTATCGTAACTTGGAACCTTAGAGACTCGATCATCACTGCCTGTCTTAACTACTCATCCTCGGGAACTACCAATCTCCCATTAAAGCCCTATGAGCTGACTGAGTAAGACTCTTCACCCTCAGCTAATAACTGTCTCACCCTGTCCTGACAAAATTTATCCCCTGCTGGTGCCTTTATTACCTGGATAACAATCTCGGGAGTGATAGTCATAACTGCCATGTATGCTCTGACAACCTCATCCTCCTGCTGGAGCTCACTCCACTTTTCTTTTCACACCTTCTTTAAATCTCCAGTAGCTCGTCGACTCAATGCGTCCGCCACTACGTTAGCCTTACCAGGATGATACTGTATATCAAACTGGTAGTCCTTCACAAATTCTAGCCACCGCCTCTGCCTTAGGTTCAGATCCTTCTGTGTGAAGAGATACTAAAATGAATTATGATCCGTGAATAATGTGAATTGCTCACCCAATAGGTAGTGTCTCCATATCCTTAACGCAAAAATGATCGCTTCCAACTCTAGGTCATGGGTGGGGTAAATTCTTCTTGTGGGGCTATATCTTTCGAGAAGCATAAGCTATCGCCCTCTCTTCCTGCTATAACACACCCCAAAGTCTCTATAAGGATGCATCTGTGTAGATTCAATACTCCACCCCACTCCTAGGCAATGCCATTATGGGTGATGCTGTCAATCTATCCTTCAGCTCATCGAAAGACAACTGGCATTGGTCGTTCCACACAAATGGTACTCCCTTACGAGTCAAGTTTGTCAAAGGCCCAACAATATTTGAGAACCCCTTGATGAAGTGATGGCAATATTCGGCCAACCCCCAAAAGCTATGAATCTTGGTCGGTGTCATGGGCTGCCCCCAATCCCTTACCATCGACACCTTACTCAGATTAACAGCTATGCCTCTATTGGACACAATGAGGCCAAAATACTGTACCTCCTGAAGCCACACTTACTAAATTTAGTGTATAATTGATGGTCCCGTAACGAATGCAGAACGATACGCTAATGCTCGACATGATCCTCCTCTGTCCGTGAGTAAACTAGGATGTTATCTATGAATACTATCACAAATTGATACAGAAACTCCCAAAATACTCTATTCAAGAGGTCCATGAACACTTCAGGAGCATTGGTGAGCGTAAATGGCATCACTCTGAACTTGTAGTATCTATACCACGACAGGAAAGCGATCTTAGGAATATCCTCCTCCCAAATATGCAACTGGTGATAGCCTGGCCTCAAATCGATCTTGGAGAAGTACACAGCCCCTCTTAACTGATCAAATAAGTCATCAATCCTAGGTAACAGATACTTGTTTTGTATCTTCACCTTGTTCAACTCCCTGTAATCCACGCACAAGCGAAGCGAACCATCCCTTTTCTTTACAAACAACACCTGAGCACCCCAAGGCGATGTACTCCATCGAATGAAACCCTGACTTAAGAACTATTGAATATGTTCTCTCAGCTCCCACATCTCTAAAGGATCCATCCAATATGGTGCTCTGACAATCAGTCTTATCCCCGGTGCTAATTCAATGACAAGCTCTATTTCCTGGCTCGGCGATAACCCGGGTATCTCCTGGAACACATCCTCAAAATCCCTCACTACAGGAATAAAATATAAGGGAATGACCACCTCCTACGAGTTCTCCTGCTTGACATAATATAAATGATTAAACGATCCTCCCTCAGGAAGAGGCATCGCTATAAGGAACATCTCTTGTCCCGAAATTGAAAACACTATAGTCCTTTTATAGCAATCTATCTTCGCTCTGTAGCTTGCTAACTAGTCCATACCTAGAATCACGTCATACCCCTCCATGTATAACACTGGAGGTCTGCTGCTAAACTCAGTCTCCCAATCATAATATCAACTCCTTTATGGATCGCATATATTAATGAACCACTCCCCATTAGTGACTCTACACACATAAGGAGATTGTTGGTTATCTCTAATAAATTGGCGGCTCGTACAAATCTAGTCTTAATAAATGAGTGAGATACTCCAGTATAAAAAAGTACTCTACCATAATATCCATGAATAGAAAATGTACCCACTACTTCAGGTGGCACCGGAGGTGCTGGAGGCATAGGCACATCCCGGATGTTGAATACATGCCCATAATGCATCTGGCCCTGTTACTGGGGTGAGGATGGCTATGGTTCTGGAGCTGAAGCCTAATGCCCCTACTGGACACCCTCACAGTGCACCCCGATAAGCTGTGGACAAGCCTTACTTTTGTGACCCTTCTGGCCACATGTGAAACATTGCCCCTGAAACTGCCTCTGCCCCTGGCCAACGTAGGCCCTGGTGGCCCTGACCCTACTGGCCACCCCCGTGGTTCCCCTGACCCTGATGACCTTGAGGAACCTGCTGTTGCTGGGGGCCCTGCTGGCCCTACCTATCCGATCTGTGCCTGCCAAATCTGAATCTCTTGGCAGAGTTCCCTTGCAGGGAGTTTTTCCCCTGTGTGCCCACTGTCTGCTGCTGCTGGGGTCGTGTCCCACTAGCACTGCTCCTCCCAGTCTTGCTCCATTTGATAGACTATGCTCCCCTCTTATTTCCCTTCCCATGGAAACAAAAGTCCTGATAGCGCAAAAATGCCGCGTTAACAACATTAGTATACGTCATCCATGCTGGATTACCAATCAAATGTTGCCTGATTCTCCGGGCCAAGCCATCCATAAACTTTGTCTTCTTCCTCGCTTCTTTGCTCACCTCGTCTGGCACAAAATTTTCCAGGAGGGTGAACTCCTCCTCATAATCAGCAACTGAGCGGTCACCCTGACATACCTCACCAAACTTCTTCCTCATCTATGCCTCCACTGCAGGCAAAAAGTACTTACGGTCAAATCGCACCTAGAATTCCGAAATAGTCATCGAGTCTCTCTCCTTAGTGGTGGTCACTGACTCCCACCACTGAAGGGCTGCCCCTACTAGCCTGAAGGTGGCCAACATATGTCTCTGAATGTCACTACAATCTAGCATGCGCAGGTAGCACTGAATGTTCTTTTTCCATCCTGATTATTTCTAGAATTTTCAAGGAGTTAAGGACGACAACTTTCGTACTAAAATGAGACTGGAGTGAACTCAAATTTTTCTTAACAAATCTTGTTTTCAAAATTTGCTCACCTAAATTAAAATTAGAATTATTATATTATATAAATGAGCATATAATTCATCATAATTTTTAGTTTCAAGAATGATTATTATAGACAACCCATTCATGTACCCTTTAAACACTTCCTTTGGTCCCTAACACTATCCCTTTCACCCTCAGACCCCAGGTCTTACTCTAAATCCTGACCTAGAGGCCACCGGGAACTTTCGAGCTTCGTTTGACTTTTGTCAACTCTTGAAATTGAGAGTAGCTCAATGCACTTTAATAGGTCTTTGAATGCCATTTCCAACGGTCCATACCGTCCGCAAATCAGTTTTATGGTTCGTGCGTACATGTCTTTTTACTCTAAACCCTGACCTAAAGGCCATTGGGTACTTTCGAGCTTCGTTTGACTTTGGTCATATCGAGGGTAACCCAATTCATTTTCATAGGGTTGTTAATACCCTTTCTAATGGTCCATACTGTTCATGAATCGTCCTTACAATTCCAGCGTAGTTGCCTTTTTACTCTAAACCCTAACCTAAAGGCCATTGGGTGCTTTTGAGCTCCGTCTGACTTTGGTAAATTCTTAGAGTAGAATGTGTCATAATGCACTTTCATATGGATCTAAATTCCCTTTCCAACTATCCCTTCAGTGCGCAATTCAGACTTACGATTTTCACTTTATGCCCATTTTTTCGAAAATGTCTATTTTGGAGTGCCTATTGGCACCCTTGGCCCTCTGTCTATCTACATAGTGGTACTTTACTTAACCTGCAAGCCAGGGGACATGCCAATAGGAAGGCCAAGTATTATCCTGATCGACAAACCCACTAACCCTAAATATTTCTTATTTAAATAGTCCATGACCTCATTCTCAAGGGACCCTTTCTTGAAATGGGGAGAGCTCCTGCCTCGAAATCAGCGCGTCGCCTTCCAAAAACACTATTTTACAAACATTCTCTCCATAATTCCTTACATCACTTTCACTATAACTTTTCCATCCATTTTACCTCCACCTCACCACCACCTCACCACAAAAAAAAAACCTCCCTATATCACTTCAAAAATCAATACAAAGCTTCATATACGGTCTACTTCTATCATTTTCTAGTTCATTTAACTAGTGTGAGTTATCACCCTTTATTATTCTTAGCATATCTTTTGCTTTAGTTTTACTTTCCCAGCCTTAACAATCCCCCTTTTTTTAATTCCTTATATACACAAAAATATAGTTTTATAAATTCCCAAAACATAAAAAAGGGTTTAATCCTTAAATCCCAAATTGGGAATTTCCTCCCCTTTTCCTACACTTTCTCCACTTGTGCACATTTTCCAACAAACTAAAAATAAGGAAATTCTAGTTTTGAAGCGACGTGGACTAAATCTCACCCTTATGCGTTACCAAACGACGTGAACTTTGAAGCGAATTTAAGCTACATAGGCATCCCAAGTTCACCTCGAGACTCGAGTCCTCTTTTCCATATTTCACATCTTTTCCTATTTTTTCATATATATATAGTAGTTTATATATTTTTTTCTTATTTAGCGATCCCATTGACATGTGTGCTCATTTTTTCATAATGAGTTCAATCCTACGCATCGCACATAATTATCTACTATTATATATTATATTTGAGCTAATTAGTGATCCCAAATACATTTGTTCCCATTTGTTCATATTGAGTTCAATCTTGCACATCGCTCATATTTTAGCCATATTTTTATGTCATTCATGCACACTCCATCGATTGATTCATTTTCGTCCTCCTGATGATGAGACATGATGATATCACTCCTTATGTATATATATACACATATTTTTTTTCACTGCACTCAGTTTAGACTCCATTTAGGAGAGAAAGGATAGTATGTGTATAGCCTGTGAGTGATCGAAAGGGCGGAATGGGCGCCTAACACCTTCCCATTCCGCAAATTAGTCCCCAACCCGTGATCTACATGGTTTCGTATCCATCAGTTGTCTAGTGATTTCATTTTTTTGGGGACGCCTATATTTATTTCTTGTTTTGAGCAATATAGGTTGACGACTCTATTCGATATATTCTTACCCCCCGACGATGGTCAATTTATGCTCGTGGGAGCCTGAAATACTATACGAGTGGTAGAAAGGGAAATTCTCTTCCTTGACTCCATTCTCCACAAGCTAGTGACCTTTTCCTTTGGGGTGAACTCTTATCGTATTTTTACCCATTTTAATTCTGGGATGGCCATAGTGGTGCTTCTACAGGGGAAACTTATTTCTTTTTAGAAGACTAGACTTTATTTAAATGGGTTTTGTTTTTTGCCCTATCCCTTTTTCCCAATTTTTCTATATGTGTATATATTTCCATTTATATGTTCTTCCTACTCTCATGCTCAGATGTTGTATATTGTTCTCTCCATTATGATCATTCTCTTTTCACAAGTACATGTCATCGTTTTATCCCATGCTTCATGCTTTATTGACTTGTATGTACTTACCATATTTCATTCCACTTACCCCCATTTTCATATACTCCATATCACTTGTAGATATCCATGCTGATTCTCACTTCTACATAGCCACATGCTTTCTCACATACAACTTGCAAATATCCATGCTTAGTCTTACTAGAACACACTTATGCATTGCTCTCACTTACATATACTTCCACATAGGTAATACCATTAGCATGGTAATGACGTAAGCATCTTTTGGAAAATCTCTTTCCTATCATAGGTAATACCATTAACATGTAATTTTATGACAATGTCAGTCAATTTTATGTAAAAGTCATCAAAAGATTTTCTATCATCCATAATTAGTGTGTTGTATTGATAGACAATCATTTGTGTTTTTCCAGCCTTAACACGTTCATCACCCTCATGGGCGGTGACTAGCGTGTCCTAGGCTTCTTTAGAAGTAGAGCATATAGATATTCTTTTAAATTCATGCTCGTTAATGGACATAAAGATTACATTTTGTCCCTTACTATTATTCAGAGAAATTTTCTTCTCTTATTTAGTGAATTTGCTAAGACTTTTCTCAACTCTTGTAGGATTGGTTTCAGACAAAGGGTTAGTAGGATGTGTGTAATCGTTTTCAATCATATCCTAAACGTCATCACAAAGTGTTCCTTTAATGAACGCAACCAATCTAACTTTCCAATGGGGAAGTTGTGTCCATCAAAGAGAGGTCGCCGTGAGAGGTTACTTAACTTCTCAAATCTTTCATCCATTTTCAGAACTTAGATTCAAAAACAGTTTCTAGAGTCTCAGGATATTTTTTTTGATTAACGCATGTTAACTCAAGTTAATGTTTAAGTAAACTCCGAAGTATGACTCTTTGAACAAAACTCATTTCAGAAAACTACATAAGATGTGTATAACAAGATATACATATTGATGATGGATTCAATAGTTTGATTACCTTAGGTTTTTAAAATAAATCCTATTGTAAGTCTTTAACGTGAAACCAAGCAGAAACAGTTAAGAAACATTCAAGCAAATTTACACACAATTTTTAATGTGGTAAAACCCCAAATTATGGAAAACATCCATGGTGACCTCTACGCTACAAAAGAAAAAATCCACTAAAACAATCACAAGTTATAAGTTGTAGCACTACGCATGCGTTATAAAGATCCTAAGTCTAAGTTAAAAAAATGTACCTACACGAGTTATCCACTCTCAAGGGTAACATCTGACCAGCTTGGATCTCCCTCTAGTACCTTCCTTGCCATTTCCTTGTCTACACGAGTTTTTCCCCTATCTCTAGACCCTCTCTCTTGTCGTCTAGGGTTTGCATGGATTCTCTTCCCCCTCCTCCTGGAGGGTAGGCCATGCCAGCATCCTTATCATCTCCTTCCCTACATCCTGGATCATCCCACATCGTAAAACCTATTCATCACCCCTTACAACCTAAGTCTTTTGCAGATGCCGTGTGCTCTAAGAAAGTTCCTTCTTTTTCCCTGCAACAAATATCCTCTTTCAAAGGAGAACCAACCCTGATTCTTGAAGATTCAACAATACAAGAATTGGCAATCCCATTTAAATTCACATTGGTTGGCAAGTTCTCACATGGTAGACCCTCTATAGATGATATTCGTAAGTTTTTCTCCTCTCTTCAACTAAAAGCCTCATTCAACATTGGATTCGTTGATCATAAACACGTCCTGATTCGTTTGGATCATGAGGAAGATTTTCATCGGCTATGGTTAAAAGATACTTGGTTCATTTATAGATGCCCCATGAGAACTTTCAAATGGGATCCCGAATTCCGTCCAAATAAAGAATCTTCGATTGTACCTGCTTGGATCCTACTACCTCTTCTCCCTATTCATTTGTACAATAATAATGCTTTATTCTCTATTGGCCAAGTGGTAGGCAATCCCCTCAAGGTAGACAGTGCTACTGATTCTCTAGCCAGACCTAGTGTGGCAAGAATCTGTGTAGAAGTTAATCTTAAAAAAACTCTTCCATCAAGAATTTGGTTAGGCAACAAGAACAAAGGAACCGAATTCTGGAAGCCCATAGTCTATGTGGATTTACCCCCATTTTGTTTCTATTGCGAAAAGAAAGGTCATTTACTGGAAAAGTGTCATTTAAAAAAGGAAGTTGAACCAAGAACAGTGGGTGACAAACCTACTTATGCTAAAAATATCATGATGCCCCAGAAAGAGTCTACAAAGGAATGGGTTCGAAAGTCATTTTGGAATCAACAAAATTCAGTAATCACAGATAAAGAGGACAACCCTGATCAACAAGGAAGCTCAGAAGAAACTGATATTGAAGAAGGGGAAATTTAAAATAGAAAAGCTACAAAGTCTAAAAATTCAAACCAAACCTTAATATCCTCCTTCTTTAAGATTGAACGCAAGCAGTCAGTAGCAGAAGAGAAGATACCAGTGATCAAGGAGGTAACTACTTCACCAATTTTGTTAGAATAAAACATACAGACTTTGGAAGCTAATGTCAATTATGTGAGAGATCATTTTGACTCTAGCGCAATCGAAGTGCAATAAGAGGGGAAAGTATGTCAGGTTCCTGAGATTTCAATTAGTAGTAAAGAAGTTTATAAAGAAGATCAGTCTCCAGTAAATGGTGAAAGTACTCCCCAATCAAATCAATAACATCAAGAAGGTTTTATTACAGTAGCAAGGAAGGAAAGAAGGTCAATACATGGTGGTTTTAAGTTGGCAGCAGGAGGTAATTCAATTAGAATTTTAAGGTCTAGCTCGAACTAAAAAAATTCTAATTGTTCCAAATGATAGAAGCATTAATTTGGAATATAAGGGGTATCTCAGAGAAAGGGGAAATAAGGAGATTAAAAAGAATACAGAGAATTCATCAAATGCAAGTTCTAGTTGTGTTAGAACCAAAGCTTGATATGGAGAAAATTAGAAGCTACATGTTAAAATTGGGATATGCCTCTTGTAAATCAAACAATAACAGTCGAATCTAGTGTTTTTTCAAAGCAGGTGTAAGTTGGGAATGCTTGTTAGATATGTCTCAGTGTATCACCTTCCATGTCCAACTTGAAGGGAATAACTCTACAGTTCAATGTAGCTTTGTTTATGCAAGTTGCATTAGGAATGAAAGAAGGCATTTGTGGCTGGACTTATCTGCTATGGATAAGGATGTAGCATGGATGATAGCTGGTGATTTCAGCATCATTACTGAACAGTCTGAGAAAGCAGGTGGAAACCAAGTGAATATTGGTGCTATGTATGAGTTTCAAGAGTCTATTGATTCTAATGGCCTAACTGATATGGGATTTATAGGATCAAAATTTACCTGGTTTAATAAAAGAAGCCATGAAAGTAGCATATGGTGTATATTGGATAGGGTCTTGATGAATTCAAAATGCCTCAAGTTGGGGATTGCTTGGGAAGTCAAACATTTAAATAGAAGCATGTCTGATCATAACCCCCTTCTTTTGTCAGGTAAGATTGTAAACTCATTTCCCCATAAATCTTTCAGTTTCTTAAAATTTTGGACTGAAAAGGAAGAGTGTATCAATATAGTTATATCAACTTGGAAGGAAGTAAACTGCAGCAATCCAATTTTGGCTATTTCTTTGAAGCTAAAAGCCATAAGAGGGAAGTTAAGCAAATGGAGTAAAACTTGTTATGGGGATCTTTTTCGGAATGCTAGGAATGCAGAGGATTCTTTATTGCAAGCTGAGTTAGCTTTTAAACAAGATCCTTTAGAGCTCAATCAGGAGGAGCTGTCAAAGGCCACAGCCATGTATAACAGTAGCCTGAAGAATGAACATGAGTTATGGGCCCAAAAAGCTAATGAAAAATGGAATTTGGAAGGTGATCTAAATACTTCTTATTTCTACAGATGTGTTAGAAGCAAGCATAGAAGACTCAGTATTTCAAAAATAAAAAAGAAAGATAATTCTTGGGCTTATTCAAAAGAGGACATACAAGCAGCTGCAATTGATTACTTCTCAGAAGTATTTCAATCAAATGAATTGGTAAATCCAGAAGGGGAAGAGCTCCTATTGAAATGTGTTTCTCAATCAATTACAGAGGAGATAAATTCTCAACTTATCACATGGCCAAACCTGGATGAAGTAGAGGAAGCAGTGAAGGGTCTAAATGCCTCAAGTGGTCCTGGAGTTGATGGTTTCAATCGTTTCTTCTTTAATTTTTTTGGGAAGATATTAAAATTGATGTTTTGAAAGCAGTCCATAGCTTCTTTGCAGGTTACACTCTCCCAAAAATCACTACAACCACAAAGATTGCCTTGATTCCTAAAGTTGATAACCCTAAGTCTTTCAATGATTTTAGGCCTATAAGTATGTGAAGAGTGCGACTGTGTGATAATTGATTAAATTCGTAAATTTATAAGTTGGCTCACTTATTTAATTAGAGTCTATTTTTAAACCAAATAAATTCTTCCCCTAAACATGCATCTATGGTGCGTGTGTCAAACCATAAACAAATAAAGCATGCGACACAACAAATATGATGAAACACAGATTTCAGGAAAAAAAACCCTTTCGGGTAAAAAACTTTATTTCACTATGAATCTATAAATCGCAACTTATAATTACATAGAGAAATATGCAATGGATCAATGCGCTGCCAACCCACAAAGACTCGCAGTCTTGAACTCAGCAAGAGAATACACGCATCATCCTCCAAGGACTCACAGTCCTATCTTCAATAGAGAATCTTCACGCAGCAAGATCCTCAATGACACTTAGCCATACGGTGTAGAGACGCACTCCACAAAAGATGAACAAAGGTAAAGATATGTTCTTGAACACCAAAACAATTCACTAAAGCAAGATGGGAGTTTTGTGAATTATAAATCAAAAAGGGATTAAACCCCTAAAAGAAGAAGCCTAAAGATTACTGCTTTGGTAGTGTTTCTGTTCTGGAAAACGTATGGACTTCTTAATGAAAACGTTAACATTTAATGAGTATTTATACAAAAATGCACCGCCTCGAAATTCGAGCTCGTTCGAACGAGAAGCATATGTCGCTCGAACGAATTACGCATGTCGTTCAAATGACATCACGCGACTTCCAATCTCCTTCGAACGAGATGCTGATCTCGTGCGAACGACCTGGGCGTCAAAATCGAGGTCCGCTTCAAAACTTAGAAAAAATACTCATTCTCAAATTTTGACGAAAAAGTCCGCTCCAACACTTAGAAAATATTTTGTAAAAATATCCCAAAAGCTCTAAGTGAAAAGTAAAGGTATTTAAAACATAACCTTACCAAAGTAAACTTCGCGGAGTCTTGAATGATGAAGAGCTTGAGTAATTTGGATCCGTCTTTGATGTAGATGTCTCTTGAATGCTCTTCGATGGTGTAGCGGTATATGACATAATAAATTGATAACGGACCTATGAAAATATGTCCTTACAAATCTCCCCCTATGTCTATGCCGATACATACATAAAAAATCCGAATTATCAAAAACCAAATTGCCTATACAAATATACCCTCCCATGCATAAATTTGCAAGACCTCAAAACAGTTCTTCAATCATCTTCATCAAATCTCAAAGCTTTTCTCATCAGGGTGTGCAACATCATGATCTTCAATTTTTGTACCTACACACACGAGATAAAGCAAAATACCTTCGTGACGCATCGAGTTTTGAAATAATATAAGAATAAAGCATTAATAATCAAATCTCCCCCATAATGCAAAAACTCCCCCATAACATGATAATTCTTTCTCCCCCTTTTTATGATGCCCCAAATAGACATATAAGAAGAAATAATCAAAACATGGAGGGTCACGAAAAAAATGCATAGCAAACATGGATCAAACTATGCACATGCAAAGGGATATCTCAAAAATCTCACATACTATTTTTTGATTTTTCATACAAAAATAAGATACCACTTTGAAAAATATGATACAGAAAATCACACCATGGATTTAAACTAAAACAACCAAGACATGGATATGGAATGAATGGGTGTGAACACATTCGATAGGTAAATAAACTCAATCAATCATATATGCAAGATGCATATGTGTACCCCTAATGAATGAACATCAAAAGTATCCTTAGGTGAAAAAATTTGTTGAATTTAAATGACATCGTCTTATACAAATCAACAAATCAAAGTCAAATGATTTCCACTCCAATAACGTCCAAAACTATTTAGCGCATTTTCAATACTTTTAAGGACGTGCGAACCCGTTATAGATTCTCCAACCAAACTCCCTCATATATATTTTCTTTTAGAGGTAATCTAAATTCTCAAACTTTGGAGAATTGATGCAAAAACCTAAATGGACCATATTTGGCATGAATTTCTTTTTATTGCCTTTAAATTTTTTCGGGCTCTTTTAAACCTCTTTGGACCCCGAATAATAAAATTCCTCCATTTTTCAGGTCCAATTTAACGGTGGCTTAGAATTGCAAAGGCTAAATGAACCTTTCGCAGCCCTTCCCCGTTTTTAAACAAAGCACACAAACTCACAAAACGGTTCTTATATGCACAATTTCCTTATCAAAATTTTATCGCGCTTGGTTCGTTTTAAGGACAGGATTGAAGTTAAAACACCCAACCAACATGTGATAAGACAAGCACAATAATCAAACAAATCCGTGCATGTGTGCAATAAAGGAAATATGAGTCAAACATGTAGGAAGTAACACTAAATTACATCTTAATGACTCCAAACATTATAAAGCACAAGGATGAATTGACCTATTGTCTCAAAACTCTATCAAATAGTCACATGAAAATAATGGAATGATGTTGTGACTCGGTCATCCTAAGTCTTCATCCATAAACGGTGCAAACAAAATACAAAAATCTTTTTGGATTTTTCTAAAAGTTTTATCAAAATAAAATCTTTTTGTATTTTTAAAAAAATCTATACAAAAATGATACATACTAGCAATAGGCAAATAATGACATCATGAAAATCAACCTATGCTAGTAAACAAGTCAAACCTCAATCGTTAGGTGCGGAGGGGTTTTCCAAAGGTGGTGCCAACTTATGAAAAACCTCCATCAAATCTTGTGAAGTTTTGACTAAAAACTTTACTTTCTCACCTAAATGTGCAAACTCTCTCATGTAGTCTCCGAGAGCATGTAAAGAATCATGTGTGGGTGCATGTGTACCAGAAACACGTGTAGAAGCAAAACGTGACACATAACCCAACTTAAAACAAAATTCCTTAAGGTGAACTCTCCTCTTTCAATGTGAGCAAACATAAATAGGCCTAGGAACACCTCTCTAAAAAACTCTAGGATGCGCTCTCCTAATAGGAATGGGATGCCTAGGTGGGTTAAGGTGAGACTCACGTGAATCTGACACTAAATTGGGAACCGGCTCGGGTGCTAATTGGAAAGTAGAAGCACCGTCATGACTTATTCCTAACTTCTCACCTTTACCCTTAAGAACCATCTTTTCAACCTT
This sequence comes from Sambucus nigra, assembly GCA_949130495.1. NCBI lineage: Eukaryota > Viridiplantae > Streptophyta > Magnoliopsida > Dipsacales > Adoxaceae > Sambucus > Sambucus nigra. Next base: position 277,954,242 of record OX422218.1, read on the forward strand.
CTTAGGTGAATTTTCAAAAATAACTTTGACCTCCCTGGCACGTTCGAGATCACTCTCGAGTTGGGATACACGTGTCGTCAGACTAGACAACATGTTGGTCAAATCACACTTTTGCTTTCTTAAAACCTCCTTCTCTCTCTCCAAATCTAAAACCCGACGACCTAAATCTCGATTATACTTCTTAGTTTTCAAGGTCTAGGTGTACAAATCCCTAAAAGATTTTTGGATCTCACTTTCATCTCCACTTTCTTCCTCGCTCGAAGAACACAAATCACTATCATCGCTCTCGTGTGCACTCTCGTGAGACAAAGCGAATGTGCTCACATGACTAGAAAAAGCGAAAACCATCCCATGTGCTAAACCTTTATCGGACTTATCTCCCTCATCACCCTCACTATCACTAAGTGTGGCAGGCATGGCTACTTTCTTCCCTTTCTTTCTAAGCCATGTTGGACACTCAAACGACTTATGTCCCTTACCCCCACTTTCAAAACAAGTCACGTTCTCAAGATCTTCCTCACACTCCTCATCTGAGTCATTCTCTTTTTCTCTCTCACCGCTTTCTTTGGCCTTTCCTTTCTTTTCATTTTTCTCAAAAAATTTCTTTTTATTGGAAGAATTATTTTTGTTCATGTTGAAATTTTTTTTAAAATTTTTCGCAAACGAGGCCAAATCATTAAAATCAAAGTCTCCCTCAGAATCGGACTCACAAAAAATTTCTTTCTTTTTCCTACAATGAGTCTTTAAAGCAATGTCATTATCCTTAGCCTTAATGGTTTTGGGAAACATGTCAATCTCATAGGTTTGAAGATCTCCTACAAGTTCTTCCAACTTAAGTGATTTCAAATTTCCCAAAGAGTTCAAAACAGTGACTTTAGGAATAAAGCGTTTTGGGAGAGATCCCAAAATCTTTTTAACGACACGCGTGTTATCAATCACCTCACCTAGATTAAAATTGGTGTTAATAATGTCCGACAAACGTGCATAAAAATTATTAAAGCATTCAGACTCAGACATGGTGATAGTCTTGAATTGGGTGGCCAAATTTTGTAACTTAGATTCTTTAACCGCGTTCGTACCCTCATGAGTCAATTTTAAAACATCCCAAGAATCTTTAGACATGGTGCACGTCATAATTCGGCGAAACTCATCCGGAGTGATAGCTCTAGAAATTACACTCAAACCACATGAATTAAATTTAGACATTTTATGATCATCTTCAGTCCAGGCTGACACGGGTTTTAAAGAGGTGATATTATCAACGGTGATCGTGGGAGGAGTCCAGCCATTTTCACAAAGGTACCAAACACGCTCGTCAATAGCTCTTAAACTAGATTTCATACGAGCTTTCCAATAGGCATAATTAGACCCGTCAAAAATAGGCATCTTATTATAGAAGTGCTCCATAGAAAAAATGCAATTTTTTATAAACCTGATTTAAAAAAAAATCAATATCACACGATTTTGCGGAAAATAGGCATACGCGATAAATTAGCGCAACCTGCTCTGATACCAATTTGAAGAGTGCGACTGTGTGATAATTGCTTAAATTCGCAAATTTATAAGTTGGATCACTTATTTAATTAGAGTCTATTTTTAAACCAAATAAATTCAGCCCCTAAACATTCATCTACGGTGCATGTGTCAAACCATAAACAAATAAAGCATGCGACACAACAAATATGCTGAGACACAGATTTCAAGAAAAAAAACCTTTCGGGTAAAAACCTTTATTTCACTATGAATCTATAAATCGAAAATTATAAATACATAGAGAAATATGCAATGGATCAACACGAAGCCAAACCACAAAGACTCGCAGTCTTAAACTCAGCCAGAGAATACACGCAGCATCCTCCAAGGACTCGCAGTCCTATCTTCAGCAAAGAATCTCCACGCAGCAAGATCCTCAATAACACGCATCCATACGGTGTAGAGATGCACTCCACAAAAGATGAACAAAGGCAAATATATGTTCTTGAACACCAAAACAATTCACTAAAGCAAGATGGGAGTTTTGTGAATTGTAAATCAAAAAGGGATTAAACCCCTAAAAGAAGAAGCCTAAAGATTACTGCTTTGGCAGTGTTTCTGTTCTGGAAAACGTATGGACTTCTTAATGAAAACGTTACCATTTAATGAGTATTTATACAAAAATGCACCGCCTCGAAATTCGAGCTCGTTCGAACGAGAAGCATATGTCGCTCGAACGAAGTACGCATGTCATTCAAACGACATCACGCGACTTCCAATCTCGTTCGAACGAGATGCTGATCTCACGCGAACGACCTGGGCGTCAAAATCGAGGTCCGCTTTAAACCTTAGAAAAAATACTCATTCTCAAATTTTGACGAAAAAGTCCGCTCCAACACTTAGTAAATATTTTGTAAAAATATCCCAAAAGATCTAAGTGAAAAGTAAAGGTATTTAAAACATAACCTTACCAAAGTAAATTTTGCAGAGTCTTGAATGATGAACAAATTGAGTAATTAGGATCCATCTTTAATGTAGATGTCTCTTGAATGCTCTTCGACGGTGTAGCGGTATATGACATAATAAATTGATAACAGACCTATGAAAATATATCCTTACAGTATGTAAAACTTTATAAACAAATTTTTTTCTAGAATTTTGAATGATAGAGTTGAAAACTTGCTAGGCCAAATCATATCACCAGTCCAATATGGTTTTATTAAAGGCAGATCAATCACAGAGAATGTTCTTTTGGCTCAAGAATGTTTTTCAAAACTTCACCACAAAAACTTTGGGGGAATATAATTTTGAAGCTAGATATGGCTAAGGCTTATGACAGGGTTTCTTGGTTATTCTTGATCAAAGTAATGAGGAGAATGGGGTTCTGTGAACAATGGTTGGATCTCATATGGAGGATTATCTCAAATGCTTGGTTCACTATTATGATTAATGGGGAAAATGCAGGTTTCTTCAAATCATCAAGAGGTCTAAGGCAAGGGGATACAATATTTCCTAGCCTATTCATTATTATGGATGATGTTCTTTCAAAGAACTTGGAAACTTTTTCGATTAAATATAATTATGTGGGATTAAAAATGCCAATTGGCAGTCCTATTTTTAACCATTTGGCTTTTGCAGATGACATTATAATTTTCAGCTCTGGGTTAATACGGTAAGTAAAGGCTATTATGAAGATTTTGGATCTATATGAGAAGGTTTCATGTCAAAAAATCAACAGGAATAAGAGCAACATGATAGCATCAAATCAAATCAACAGTCGAATCCGTTCCAAATTGAAGGACTGCACCGGTATGCAACTTAAATATGAACCTATCACATATTGAGGTTGCCCTCTCTATAGTGGTAGAAAGAAGATCATCTACTTTGAAGATTTGGTCAGGAAAATCAGAAATAGAATCCAAGGTTGGAAGGCTAAATGCTTGACTTCTGGAGGTAAGATGATCCTTATTAAAACAGTGCTTTCTTCTATGCCTGTGTATCTTATTTCATCTTTAAGTCCTTCGAAAACCATATTCACAAGGATTAATTCCTTGCTATCCAAATTTTTTTAGAGTTCAAACTTTGGTGAAAATAGACATCAATGGTGTAGATGGGTTCTCATTACAAAGCCAGTTAAGGAAGGTGGATTGGGAGTTAGACTTCTTTCAGATATTCATTCATCTTTAAGTATGAAACTTTGGTGGATTTTTAGAAATCAAAGCTCTCTGTGGGCAAAATTTATGTATGCAGCTTACTGTAGGAAGTTTCATCCAACAGTTGCTCCTGTCAGACTCGGAGCCCAATTATGGAATAGATTGTGTTCTATTAGAGATATTGCAGAGGACCAAATGAGGTGGCAAATTGGGGAAGGAAAAGTCAATATTACTTTGGACAATTGGGGAATATCTGAATGCAAACACGCTAGCGAAGAAGTAGGTCCAATTAAAGATTACTGGAATTCTGATTTAAGCTGGAATAAGGAGAAAGTTGTTCAGAGATTTAATCCTGGGGTTGCTAAGAAAGTGTTGGACTTTCAAGAATTCATGCCTAATAATACTGATTCTTTGATATGGAAACCCAATAGTTCAGGTGAATTTTCCACTTCTACGGCTTGGGAGTTATACAGAAAGAAAGGTCCTTCCAGATTTAGTTCTAAATTTATATGGCATTAGAAGCTTGCAATTAAAATATCCATCTTCATGTGGAAACTTTTGAATAATTTTCTTCCCACAGATGATAAAATTCAATCTATAGGCTTCAGGGGTCCGTCGAAGTGCTTTTGTTGTTCTTGCTCTAAGGAAGAAACGATAGACCATATCTTTGAAGGAGGAGATATAGCTAGCGATATATGGGATCAATTGTCAAAAGAATATGGCATTTTAGAACCAAGGGAGGAGGTGTTAGAAATCAATTGTTCGAGTGGTGGCTTTATGGGACAAAGGTTAACAATCTGATCCGAATAGCTGTTCCTTCTATGTTTTGCTGGTGCATATGGCTTCAAAGAAATAAATGTAGATATGCCGCTTGTTCCCCAAATGTGAAGTCAGTTATGATTCACATCAAGCAAGAGCTCATTATTCACAAAGTTTTTAATAAAGTTCAGGGCCCAATTCAAAAGATGCAGATCAAGTGGATTAATCCTCCTTCAGGAGTTCTAAAACTTAATGTAGATGGCAGTTCTAGAGGCAATCCAGGAATAAGAGGTGGAGGAGGAATTCTCAGAAACCAATCACGAGATATGATTTGGGGTTTCCATGAGCATTTTTGGGAAGTTACCAATATGGAGGCAGAGGCACTGGCAATGTTGAAAGGATTGGAACTTTATCAGGACCTAAAACATTATGATCTTCAGCTAGAAAGTAACTCCAAAGCTTTAGTGGGTGCTGTCCAAAATAAAGGAAAAATTCCTTGGAAAATAAATTGGTATGTTCATAAAGTTATTAGTTTGTTGAGGAGTTCAAACATCCAAGTTGTTAATGTATTTCGGGAAGTCAATCAAGTAGCTGATTTTCTTGCCAAGACAGGTAGCTCAAAGATAGAAAATTCCTTTTCAATAAGCTATAAAGACTTTCCAAAGTAGTTAAAGGGCTATATCAGAGTAAACAAATGGGGCTTTCCTAATTTTAGACATGCCTAGGGATCAAGGTTGCTTCAAGCTTTCTTTGATTTCATCTTTCATTTATGCTCTTGTAAAGGTTCTAGTATATAAAGAACCTCTTTTATATGTTTGGGGTGTTAGCTATTTAGAAGAGGCAAGTTCTTCTATCATGAGTGAATAAAATAACATTTCCAAAGAAAAAAGAAAAAAGAAAAAAGAAAAAAGAAAAAAGAAAAAAGAAAAAAGAAAAAAGAAAAAAGAAAACCCCAAAATTCTAATGATCGTGTGAGAGTGAAATAGTGACAGTGATGTGATGTACACTACATGCAAGAATGCAACTCACACCTCTCAATAGTTATACAAACAAATCCTATGAATTTACAAGGGATTCTAAATGACATGAAAGAATGATTCAACTTATGTTTTAAAATCAGACTTTAGTTGTTATCAGATCTGAAACATGTCTTTCTTTAAAACAAGATCTAGTTTGTTTCAACTTTTATTTATTTACAAATTAATTTCACAAACAGTGAAATACAGTGTTTGGAACACAAAACTTTCAAATCTAAAAACTTTATAATTTCAGATGTCTCTTTTTTAAAATCAGTTGAAAATAGAGATATGATCTTTGAAAATACAACAAATATAGTAAGATCCAAGAGAAACAGAAGTAAAAGAACCTAACTACAATACGTGTACTCTTCTCTTAAACCCCAAAAATTCTACAAAGAAGTTTGAGTTTTTCACAAAGTATGGTTCCTAGAGAGATATACGTTTGGAGAGTTCTTAAAAAACGTAGAAACCAACACCACCACAACTCACAAAAACCCTAAGATATAACACTCAGGTTTGGGTTTACTGATTTAAGAAAAAGAAAGGTTTGGTGTTAAATGTTTGGAGAAAACTGTTTAGGGTTTGTATTTGAAACAGACATGTTTTCTCTCTTGTCTCTCTTCTATTTATTTTATCTCTCCTTTCTATACTCCCTGAATTTTTCTCTCTCAAAAGAGACTAAGTCTAAACTCTCTAAAGGCTAGCCCTTAGTCCCTTTATATAGTGGGTAAGGAAGGATCTAGAACGTCGAGACAAATCAAGGGTGAGGATGGAATTTGACCGTTTGACTTCCAATCCAAGGGTTGTAGAGAAGCGGTGGTTACACGAACACTGATAGGTTATTTTGGGTAAGACATAGATTGGCAAATACAACATGGAGACCATTGATAACATATGATCCAACGCTCAAGATTAAATCTACCCATATAGACACAAAACAAACACAAAAACCTCACTTAAATGTATAACATGCGGACGACTGAGGTTCAACAAAAAATGCGTGTTTTTATAGTTTTGAAAAATTCCAGTTTCCACCACATAATTCTCTAGCGGTTTTGTATTCTACCCTCGACTGATTTTAGGAAGAAATAATATTGTACTTTTAACCACAACACTTTTAAAACATACTTTTAATTATTTTAAAAAATCGATTTAATTGATTTAAAAGTGTTTTAAATTGTTAGAAAAAATTCCTAAAATTATTTAAATTCTTGTGCCTACATATTAACACCTATATGCAATAAATGTATCCTATTTGTGTGTTCATGAGATCAAGGATACTTCCCTTTGGTAGATCATTGTAGTTATTGGACTGTATTTCCTTATTGAAGCTTGGATACTTTGAGAGAGGATAACTCTTAAAATTCTAACCTATTTTGTCTAAATATCCAAACTAGTTGGAACTCCTATATGGCCCAAACTCAAGTAAGTAAACCAAATAGTGTGTTCTCAATATCCCCCTTTGGATATTAGAGACAAAATTCTCTTCAGTAACCTGCACTTGTGGGTAAAAATAAAAAAAAACTCAATTTCCTATACAAAAGTATCTAACTACCCATTCCCATCCTAGAACCGAAAATAAGAGGAAATAAAATAAATTACTCAACTAAAATACATGACAATACCCTAAATAATTGCAACAAGCTATACTACTTGGTCTAAAGAGATGCTTGAAAAATTGAACACTTCAACGGCATATTAGTTGAGTTAGTCTTGAAAGAAAATATAAAATGAAAAGCCAGGTACTCAAGTTCCTCTCCCCTAATTTTTCTCAAATATACAACTGTAACACCCCGTATTTTTTTTAGTACATTTAAAATTTAACTAATTCGGAAATTCTAAATTACTAGTGTGTTGTAATTTAATGAATTAATTATGGTAGAATAATGTATAAATATTAATCTGGGATTGAATGGTTAATATTTAGGGAAAACTTATTTACTAAGTGAATAGTAATAATGTAATTACGTCGTCTCGAGTATTAATGACGAGGTATGTACATATCACATCCGGAAGTCGGTATAGACTATACTGGGTGGGAGATAAGTATTTTTATAAATTAATTCGGATGCAAATTCTGAGTGTACAGTTGAGTCCGGATGGGCCGAGATAGTCGGAAAAGTGTACCCGGGGGTAGTAAACGGGTCACGGGGTGTTTTTAGACATAATCGGGCCCACTCGGGGGCATTTAAGTCACTTGGGCTTGGCCCATAAGTCAAAAAACGGGAATTGATTAATTAACTTAATAAAAAGAAATAAGGGCTGGCTGAGCTTAATTAGAGAAAAGAGTTAAAGGGTTAGGAAATCCTAGCAGCAGCCAAAGCCATTTTGGGGATCTCAAAGAACCAACAAGGTCATCTTCAACCTTAAAATCCATCGCAAATTCAGACACTACGAAACCTAAGGCAAGTGAATAACTTGCAATAGCATTAAATATGTCTTTCAATTCGTATTTGTGTGATGTAATGAATTAAAATTCGTTTTGGGATTTCAGGGCCTAAACATGGGGTTTTGATAATACAAAAGAAAACATGAATCTGATTGCCGGAATTTATAAGGATTTATGTAAAAATATGATATTGGAATACTGATGTATATCTGTTAGAAGGATATCCGGATAAATTAGAACGAGTTTGATGAAGAAATTTGGAATGAAAATGGGTTTAAAGATAAATATAGATTTTTCCCCAAAATTATGAATCAGTAGTTTACGGACGAATTGATGATTGTTGTGGACTTTCTGGGGAATCCTAATAAGGTTTCTAATATGTACTGGTGTTAAAAAGGCTTAAAATTCATGTTAGAAAAGATTAGGGTTTAAGAAATTTCGTTCATGGCTGCCCTGTCTTCGCGAAGAAGACGAAGACCTGTTCGATCGATCGATCGACGGTCTGGGGTCGATCGATCGATGGTCGCCAGAAATTGGCAGTTCCGCCAGTTAATTATATGAGAGGGGAAAATCATATAAAAATCTTATGTAATTAATTATTGAGAAATTAAATACATGAGTTTAAATCTAATTAATTGTAGATAAATTAATTAGGGTTTGAGGCTAATAAATTAGAGTCGAAAATTTTGACTCGGGTAAATTTATTTTGGGCTATGAGAGTAAGTCCAAATTTATGGTGGGGGCGACACCAAAAATAACTAAATTAATTAAAGTGCAATTTAATTAATATTTAGAGTTGGACCATAAACTCTTAAATATTTTAATAGGCTTATGTTACGGATTTTAGCGAACGGTATAGCCGGGACTTTTATATTTATATATATACGGAGGCGATAGTATATATATATGGTGTGCACAATTAATATCCGTGTTTAGATATTTGATACTATAGTGCTATAGGGGGAGGTTGCGCGTAGTGGATGAATCCCCTAGCTTGATGAATAGGGTGAGTATATTCCCGAGGTCATAGCGTCCGTTATATGGGTGAGGGACATCTCACTTTCAGGGAAGGAATATGACCGCCTCCAATTAATTATTTTATCAAGTTGGTGTGAAAATTCTGACTTGGGATAACTAGGCTATGTGATTGTACCTAGTGGGATAGCACTTTATAGAGTTTACGTTCTGGGAGTATTTTGCTAAGGAGGATGCAAGTTGTTATATATATTACAGTATGATTGTGAATGCTGAAATATGATTATAAGTATATAGTTGGATAATTAATTATATACGGGCTATTAATGAAAAATATGAGTTATTTCACATGTATAACAAGTGTAGAAATTATATGAAGTTAAAAAGGGAAATGATTTAGTTAAGTTGATGTTACTAATAACTTAAAAATCATAATCACTACATACTCAGTTAGAGTAGGGTGGGTATAAAGGAACTTTGTTAAGTATCTAGTCATGAGACGAATAACTAGGTAATTTAATTAAAGCGTTCGTAGGATATAATAGAGGAAGGGTAAGGAAGTCCTCGAGAGAGTGCGATACTAACTAAAAATATGAAGAGCATGCATATTTATTTATTACTGCAAGTTAATCATTTGTTAAATGTTTTTCAAATGTTTTGGGTACTAACCCTTGCTATAAAAACTTTTAAAAACCTTTTAGGTGTCCAACCACAGGGACGCCAGCCTTGACTATATTCCAGGGATCCGTTGCTGCAGCATATGTGGATGTTGCGGGGTTTTGATAGACGCCTCATTCTTCATTCTTAATGTGGAAGTTCATGATTAGTATTCGAGCATGTTGCTCACTTTCCATTTATTTGTATTAGACTTGTTGGGAGTTTATTCTTGTCTTTATGGGATTTATTATTTGGACCGTTGGTTTATTCGGTCAATTTTATTTTTACTTGTGGATGATTAATTCAGTTACCTGTGATTGTTATATAGTTTTATATTCCGCATGGGTGTTTGTTTAAATAATGAAAGATAAAAAATGGCACCAGTCTATTTTTCTCACTTAGGTGGTTAGTAATTTAATATGACGACAGTGATGCTAAGAATGGACCAAATGAGAATCCTGTTCTAACTTGATTTAGGACTGATCAACCGGGATTAATTAGGCGGGGTGTCACAGATGGTATCAGAGCATCAGGTTCTAATGTCCTTAGGATCTGTGCGGCTTTCTATGTTTCAGCGTAGCGTTCAGTTGTTATAGAGCCCTATTATTAGGACTGTTGATTATATTTTTCGCTTGTGAGATATCGTATTCCTGCTATTAGTTTTTGTATAAATTGTGTACTTATACAATTCAATCTATTTCAGATGCCACCAAAGAGACAGAGAGCGGAGAGGGCTGAGGCTAGAGATGAGGTGAGGGAGGCTCGCCAGGAGCCACAGATACCGCCACCACCACCCCCACCCGAGTTGATTTCTACCACTCAGGTGGCAGTGATAGTGGCCCAAGCGGTCGAGACAACGATGCGAGCGATGGCAGCTCATTTTCCACAGCCCCAGGCACCGCCTCCATTGGCTCCAGCAGTTCAGGCTCTAGTGGGGCCACCATCTTGGCAGCGAGTGAGGGAGACCTTTCAGAAGGGTCACCCACCTGAGTTTCGAGGTAGCACCAATGTGGTCGAGGCTTGTGACTGGAAGAAGAACATTCAGCGCCATCTGCGCATGTTAGAGGGTACAGAGGTGCAGAAACAGATGCTGGCTACCATTCGTCTGTCGGGGGCAGCCTTACAGTGGTGGGAGTCCGTAACCACCGCTGAGGAGCGGGATTTGATGGCGATTTCTGAATTCTGGGTGCGGTTTGATCGCAAGTACTTCCCTCCAGCAGTAGAGTATGAGATGAGAAAGAAATTCAGCGAGTTGGTACAGGGTGACAGGTCAGTAGCAGAATATGAGGAAGAGTTCACCCGTTTGGCAAACTTTGTGCCAAATGAGGTGATCGATGAGGAGCGGAAGAAGTCAAAGTTCATGGATGGCCTAGCCTGGAGAATCAGGCATCACTTGATTGGAAATCCGGCGTTAGTGACTTATACAGATGTCGTTAATGCCGCACTTGTACATTGCCAGGATCATCGTTTCCATGCTAAGGGGAACAAGAAGGCAGGTGAGCCGAGCCAGCAGGGCAAGGCGGTCACTAGTAGTAAGACGAGTGGCACACAGCAACAAGTCATCATTCAGCAAGGGAATCAGGCTAAGAAGTTTAAGCCTGGTGGGTTCCGACCGGGAGGACAGGGGTTCAGGCAGGGGCAACCTGGCCCTAATCAGCAACAACAGGTTCCTCAGGGCCGTCAGGGCCAAGGGAACAATGGGGGAGGCCAACCGGGCCAGCAAAGTCAGGGCCAGCAGGGCCAACGGCAGGGTGACGACCAAAAATGCTGTTTCGCCTGTGGCCAGCCAGGACACTTCAAGAGGGAGTGCCCGCAGAGGGGCAGAGGCCAGCAGCAGGGTGCCCGGCAGGGGCAACAGGGTCAGATGCCGCCAGCAGCACCAGCCCCACCCGCCCCACAGCAGCAGGGGCAGATGCACTACGGACGTGTGTACAACGTTCGGGATGTTCCCAACCCTCCAGCACAGCAGGCGCCGCCAGCGGTTGAGGGTATGTTTTTCATTCATGGTCATGAGGGTAGCATTCTTTTTGACACGGGAGCATCACATTCATTCATTAAATCTAATTTTGCTAAACGGGCTGGATTATTAGAGACAGCGGGTAGCCTCCGTATGAGTGTAGAGTCGCCAGTAGGCAGCGGGGCTTTGATTCGCTCGATTTGTCGAGGAGTAGACATTTTGATTGGGAGGCTTAGTTTAGCAGCAGACCTCTTAGTGTTAGATATGGAGGGGTATGATGTCATCTTGGGCATGGATTGGTTGGCAGGTTACCGGGCTACGGTGGATTGTTATGAGAGGACAATCGTGTTCTCCATTCCGGGACAGGAGATGTTCCTGATAGCAATGCCGCTTCCTGAGGGAGGGTCGCGCACTCACTTATACTACATTGAGGAGGAAACCTCACAGGAGGTGGTAGTTCCTTTAGACTCTATTCCTGTAGTGAGGGACTTTGAGGATGTATTCCAGGAGAAACCAGGATTACCACCCAGCAGAGAAATCGAATTTGTTATCGATTTGGCACCGGGGACGAGGCCGATTGCTCGGGCACCTTACCGAATGGCCCCTTCAGAGATGCGGGAATTGAGGGAACAAATTCAGCAACTACTGGGTCAGGGTTTTATTCGGCGGAGTACATCGCCGTGGGGTGCGCCGGTGTTGTTTGTGAAGAAGCGAGATGGTTCACTCCGCTTGTGCGTGGATTATAGGGAGCTGAACAAGGTGACGATACGGAATAAATATCCGTTACCTCGGATCGATGATTTATTTGACCAATTGAGAGGGGCGTCTTATTTCTCCAAGGTCGACTTGAGGTCAGGGTATCATCAACTACGTATCCGAGAGGGGGATGTTCCTAAGACCGCTTTCTTGTCACGGTATGGATCATATGAGTTCAGGGTGATGCCCTTCGGGCTCACCAATGCACCAGCAGTGTTCATGGATCTAATGAACAGGGTTTTTAGGGAGTACCTAGATCAGTTTGTCATCGTGTTCATTGATGACATCTTAATCTACTCGCGCACCGAGGAGGAGCACGCAGAGCATTTGCGCTTGGTTTTACAGACACTGAGGGATCATCAGCTCTATGCCAAATTAGGGAAGTGTGGATTCTGGCTACGGGAGGTACAGTTCCTTGGTCACGTCGTGTCAGATCAGGGTATTGCAGTGGATCCGAATAAAGTGTCGGCGGTGAGGGAGTGGGGACAACCCACGACACCGACCGAGGTGCGCAGTTTTCTGGGTTTGGCCGGTTACTACAGGCGATTCATTAAGGGATTCTCTAAAATTGCAGGACCTTTGACGAATCTGACTCGGAAAGGGGTACCTTTCAAGTGGGATGATAGTTGTCAATTAGCGTTCGACGAGCTAAAGGACAAGTTGACATCTGCACCCGTGCTTGTATTGCCAAAGGGAGGGCTAGAGTATCGGGTTTACACAGACGCATCCTTGCGGGGTCTTGGGGGTGTGCTCTAGCAGGAGGAGAGGGCTATAGCTTATGCTTCCAGGAAGCTAAAGCCCCACGATAGGAATTACCCCACTCACGACCTAGAGTTGGCAGCGGTCGTTTTTGCTTTGAGGATATGGAGGCATTATCTTCTAGGAGAGCAGTTTACTCTATTCACGGATCACAAGTCATTTCAGTATCTCTTCACATAGAAGGATCTGAATATGAGGCCGAGGCGGTGGCTAGAATTCGTGAAGGACTACCAGTTTGATATTCAGTATCATCCTGGTAAGGCCAATGTGGTAGCAGACGCATTGAGCCGAAGGCCGACTGGGGAGATATCAGAGGTATGGAAAGCGAAGTGGAGAGAGATTCAATATGAGGATGACGTAGCCAAGGCTTGCATGTCAGCTTTATCCATCACACCCGAGATCATTATGCGAGTTGTGAAGGCTCAAGCAGAGGATCAAATTTGCAGGGATAGGGTGGGCCAATTGTTAGCTGAGGAAGCGGAGGGTTACTCGATTAGCTCAGAAGGAGGCCTACGCTTTAATGGGAGGTTAATGGTGCCAGAGGATGAAGATTTGAGGCACGCTGTTATGACGGAATCCCATGGTTCGAAATTTACGGTACATACCGGTGGGGATAAAATGTACCAAGATATGAGGAGGCAGTATTGGTGGGCAGGGATGAAACGGGAAATAGCGGAGTTTGTTTCGAAATGTGCCACGTGTCAGCTTGTGAAAGTTGACCACCAGAGACCATCAGGGATGCTACAGCCGTTAGAAATTCCCGTGTGGAAGTGGGAGAGCATCTCCATGGACTTCATCATAGGGTTACCTGTATCACAGAGGGGTCACGACTCCATATGGGTTATTGTGGATCGGTTGACAAAGGTGGCCCACTTTTTGCCGGTTTGCACAGACTTCGAGACGATGCGTTATGCATAGCTATTCATAGCAGAGATTGTTAAGCTTCATGGAGTACCAATAAATATTGTATCCGACCGAGACAAAATCTTTGTCGCCCACTTTTGGCAGAGCTTTCAGGAGGCAATGGGCACGGAGTTGCGCTTGAGTACAGCGTATCACCCACAGACTGACGAACAGACTGAGAGGGTTAACCAGATGCTGGAAGACATGCTCAGAATGTGCATTTTGGACTTCGGGGGAGGATGGGAGAAATACCTCCCTTTGGTAGAGTTTGCGTATAACAACTCTTACCAATTCACGATTGGCATGGCACCGTTTGAGGCACTGTACGGGAGACCTTGTCGTTCACCCGTTTATTGGTTAGAGGTGGGGGACAATAAACTCTTGGGGCCGGAGATTGTTCAGGAGACATCTGCCAAGATAGAGTTGATTTGAGGAAGAATTCGGATAGCTCAGGACAGGCAAAAGAGTTATGCCGATGCTTCTCGAAGACATGTGGAGCTAGAAGTTGGGGACCAGGTTTTAGTCCGGGTATCCCCAATGAAAGGGGTGACGAGGTTCGGTAAGAAGGGTAAGTTAGCACCGCGATACGTAGGACCTTTCCCTATTATTGAGAGGGTGGGACCGGTGGCGTATAAGCTTGGGTTACCAGAACATCTTCAGCGGATACATGATGTATTCCATGTGGCATCGCTGAAGAAATATCGAAGGAGCAAGAGAGCCTTTTGGCACATTCCACTCGAGGAGATCGACTTACAGCTAGACATCTCGTATGAGGAGAGGCCGGTAGCTATTCTGGATCATAGTGAGCGGAAATTACGATCCAAGGTTGTTCCATTGGTTAGAGTACAGTGGGGTCATCACAATGTTGACGAGTCTACCTGGGAGCGGGAGGAGGATATGCGGGAACAATATCCAGAGCTTTTCAACGCAGGTACGATCTAATTTCGGGGACGAAATTCCTTTATAAGGGGGGGAGTATGTAACACCCCGTATTTTTTTTAGTACATTTAAAATTTAACTAATTCAGAAATTCTAAATTACTAGTGTGTTGTAATTTAATGAATTAATTATGGTAGAATAATATATAAATATTAATCTGGGATTGAATGGTTAATATTTAGGGAAAACTTATTTACTAAGTGAATAGTAATAATGTAATTACGTCGTCTCGAGTATTAATGACGAGGTATGTACTTATCACATCCGGAAGTCGGTATAGACTATACTGGGTGGGAGATAAGTATTTTTATAAATTAATTCGGATGCAAATTCTGAGTGTACAGTTGAGTCCGGATGGGCCGAGAGAGTCGGAAAAGTGTACCCGGGGGTAGTAAACGGGTCACGGGGCATTTTTAGACATAGTCGGGCCCACTCGGGGGCATTTAAGTCACTTGGGCTCGGCCCATAAGTCAAAAAACGGGAATTGATTAATTAACTTAATAAAAAGAAATAAGGGCTGGCTGAGCTTAATTAGAGAAAAGAGTTAAAGGGTTAGGAAACCCTAGCAGCAGCCAAAGCCATTTTGGGGATCTCAAAGAACCAACAAGGTCATCTTCAACCTTGGAATCCATCGCAAATTCAGACACTACGAAACCTAAGGCAAGTGAATAACTTGCAATAGCATTAAATCTGTCTTTCAATTCGTATTTGTGTGATGTAATGAATTAAAATTCGTTTTGGGGTTTCAGGGCATAAACATGGGGTTTTGATAATACAAAAGAAAACATGAATCTGATTGCCGGAATTTATAAGGATTTATGTAAAAATCTGATATTGGAATACTGATGTATATCTGTTAGAAGGATATCCGGATAAATTAGAACGAGTTTGATGAAGAAATTTGGAATGAAAATGGGTTTAAAGATAAAGATAGATTTTTCCCCAAAATTATGAATCAGTAGTTTACTGACGAATTGATGATTGTTGTGGACTTTCTGGGGAATCCTAATAAGGGTTCTAATATGTACTGGTGTTAAAAAGGCTTAAAATTCATGTTAGAAGAGATTAGGGTTTAAGAAATTTCGTCCATGGCTGCCCTGTCTTCGCGAAGAAGACGAAGATGTAATACCCCGTACTTTTGGCTATATTTATTTTTGGGATTAATTAATTAAATGCGTATTAATTGGAAATTAATCCGGGTTAAAAATACTAACGAGATGCGAGTTGGTATTTGATTACGTGCATACATGTTTTATATGAATTTGGAATTATGAAATTTGTCGTGAGATTTATATACGGCATTTTAGAAATTTTGTTGAGACGCGTGTGACCGCCGCGTCATGGTATATTATTTTAATTATAAAAGTGATTTTTATTTCTATTATCCGTATGGTCGTTTTGAGTGTGCCAACGCGTCCGAAAAGGTCGAGATAGTCAGAAAACACTAGCCGGGGGTGTAGTTTGGGTCCCGGGGTATTTTTAAGCCATACCGGCAACTTAAAGGGTATTTTGGTAATTTTGTATTTTGAGGAATTAAAAGTGACGAAAATTGGGAGTTTTAATCTGATGTGGATTTAACCCACTAAGCCCACTAACCAACCCATATTAACCCTTTAAGCTACGGAGATTATCATTTAGGTTTCCAACTCTCCCAAAGAAAACCCTAGCCACCATAGCCACCTTTGGAGAAGAAGCTTAGAGAGGGAAAGAAAGAGAAGGAATTCTGCAGAAACCTTTACAGAAATCAACACCAAATTCAGAGACAATCAAGGCAAGTGTTTTAATTATATTTAAATTCGTAGAATGTTCCTTCCATGTTAGAAAATTGAAGAATATCAATTGTTCTTGAAAGATAATGAAAACCCATGTAGTTTGGAACTTAGAACTTGAAATCTTGAGGAAAATTGCATGTAGAATGATAGGTAGATGAGTATTCCCATAATATTTGTGATTGGAAGAAATTAAAACGGATTTATATTGGGATAATTCATGATTCAAACAGTTAGGGTTCATGTTCTTGAAAAATTGAGAAAAAGTGTAGAGATTTGTAAATTTGGTTAATGTTAGGATGGATTAATCCTTCAAAACGTGTTAGGATGTGATTATAATATGTTTAGGATTGTTTAGAGACCTTAAAACGATTGTTGGGACTTAGTTTAGAAGAGATTTGAGGAGTAAGAATGGTGAAAAACGAGATTTGACAAATCTGGGACGAATCTGGTAGGTCGTTAGAAGCCCCTGCCCAGGTCGTTCGAACGAGCTTCTAACGAATTGACCAGTCGTTCTAACGAAAGGGAGCCTCGTTCGATAACTTCGTTCGAATGAGATCTCGTTAGAAGGTACAGTTCGTTCGAACGAACTGGATCTCGTTCGAACAGCCTCGTTCGAACGAGACTTCTAACGAGCCGACAGTGGGATCTCGTTCGAACAGCCTCGTTCGAACGAGACTTCTAACGAGTTGACAGTTTGGGCCTTTTTGGACTGTTTTGATTTTTGGAGTCCCGTAAACTTGTTCGAGGATATAGATAACATTCCGATGATGATGTAATGATAGAATTGGGACTTTTGGGTATTTATGAAAAGGAAATTATATACGAGAGTTATATTAAATGGACGGTTTGGGGTTGAGACGTGAGTGTCTACTACGACGTGAGTAAATTATGGCGCGTATGATTATAAACCGAAATAGTATAAATTGTGATAATTATAAATTGGTACGAGAGTAATAATAGTACTACAATTAAACTACGGGATTACTAAAGACGTGTGTTTACTTAGTATTGGTATATGAATTGTGTGTATGACATACCTACCATACTTGCTATCATGGGAGGTTTGCGTTCGCTTAGGGCCCTCTAATCCTTGTGTTGCCCGGATTTAGACTGGTTACCTTGATGAACATAGGTCATAGAAAGACTTATTGGGATATTAATAAGTCCGCTGATCGTGGGAGCGTAGGTATGTGCGTAACCCATGTGATGTGACTGTGTTCGCCTCCATTACTTATGATGTTGTTATCTTTGAACTATTCCTGAGAGATTCGGAATATGTAATCCTTATGTACGTGATGTACCGGGATGGATAGCAGAGTATGTGTGCACCGCAGCTTAGTTCTCGGGGTGCTTATATTGTATATTTATGATGTGAATAATATACACTTAATTAATGGGAATCTTCATGTTAATGTTGTGAATATAATTACGGTATTGTTTCGAGAAACATAACGAGTTAACTGATAGTGATATATATTGCATATTGAGCATCTGAGTTTACGTTAAACCCCTACTTAATTACGAGCGTTATAATGTTAATAGAACCGAGTAATAAGGGTAGGACCTATGACAGTCTAGCTAGATATGATGGCACTTAGCTAGTGGTTTGTGTCGGTATAGATGGGTACTTACGTTAGGAGTGCACAGTTAGACGAGAGGTGAGAATATCATGTGAGTGCACGTCCTAACATGTACTTTTCATTTAATGTTTTAAATGTTTTTAAAGCACTTGCAGGTTTTTAAAATATAATTCCACATTCGGGCTCTGACCCGTTTGCTTTTCAAATCTATTTTTCTTTGGAAAACCATTTTAGGTGCCCAGCCACAGGGACACCATGCATAGGATACTCATTCTGGTGACGAGCTGTAGCTGTTTGTGGAAGCTACAGGGATTTGCTTGTAGACGCTTCTATCACTTGGATTCCAGATTCATTACCTATCAGTTGTAGGGCATGTTGCCCATTTCTATTAGAATTACATTTCCATTACAGTTTTCAGACTTTGGCATTGTAATGTTTTAGTATTCGTTTTACTTATTTCAGTTGTGGGATTGTAGTGAGGAGTTTTTCCTCCAGACTTTATTTAAGTTATGTGATGGTTATTCTATTTACTTCATTATGGTGAATTGTGTTATTATTCTTCATTACACTTGTTGCATGTTAATCAGACTTAAATTAAAATTTGGCACGACTTTTTAAATACTAGGTGGTTAGTAATCATTAAAATGTTTTCGACAGTGATGCTATTAACTGAGCCAACTTGGCATTTTGAATTAATTTAATAAAGGAGTAGCTACCCGGTATTTAATTAGTCGGGGTGTCACAGGTGGTATCAGAGCATCAGGTTCTAGTGTCCTTTAGGATCTGACGGCTTATTATGTTTCCGCTAAGTTTCTTTGATATAGAGCCCTATATTTTAGGACTGTTGTACTCTTTTTGTGTATGCTTCGTTCTTCAGCTATCTTAAGTTTATAAACAGCGAACTTATAAACTTTGTTCTTATTTCAGATGCCTCCACGACGTGCACGACGAGTTCCCAGGGATGCAACGCCCGAACCCCAGCCCGCTCCAGTTCAGGGCATGATAAACGCCGCTGAGGTTGCAGCTATAGTAGCCCAAGCGGTAAATGCCGCCATTGCCGTTGTTCAGCAGGCACCACCGCAGGCGCCGGTTGCCGCGCCAGTTCAGTTAAATGCATTCCTGTCTGCTTGGGAGCGTGTACGTGATGCTTTTCAGAAAGCGCATCCGCCAGAGTTTGCAGGTAGCTCAGATGTGGTAGTCTCGAGCCAGTGGAGGAAGGATATGCAGAGGCACTTAAGGATGTATGAGTGCACGGACGTCCAGAAGCAGGTGCTAGCTACTTTCAAGCTAGTTGGATCTGCGCTGCAGTGGTGGGAGTCTATTACCACCATGGAGGAGAGGGATACTCTCACTATTCAGGACTTCTGGGTGCGGTTTGACCGCAAGTACTTTCCGTCGGCTGTTCACACGGAAATGAGGAGGAAATTGATGAGTCTGAGGCAAGAAGGTAAGACTGTGGCCGAGTATGAGGCCGAGTTCACGAATCTATTGAATATCATTCCAGATGAGATACCAACAGAGAAGAAGAAAATTGAGAAGTTCACGGACGGGTTGACATGGAGGATCCGCCAGCATCTGCTAGGGAACCTATCGTTGGCCACCTATTCTGATGTGGTTAACGCTGCATTGTTACACTGCCAGGACCACCGTTTTCATATGGCCGAGGGCAAGAGGTCGGGGGAGTCTAGCCATCAGGGCAGGACTGGAGGACATAGTGCCAGCGGGGCACAATCTGATCAGGGGCAGAGACAGAATGAGCAGGGCTCCCAGCAGGGGGATAATAAGAGGTTCCGGTCAGGGAACTACAGACAGGGACATGGAGGTTTCCGTCAGGGCCATCAGGGTCCAAACGGCCATCAGGGCCAACTGGGGCAGAATGGGCAGCAGTTTCACCAGGGCCAGCAGGGCCAAGGGAGGAACGGTAACGGCCACCAGGGCCGGGGACAGTAGGGGCAGAGAGGAGGGAACTTCCCAGGGAAGTGCTTTGTTTGTGGCAAGACTGGCCATAAGCGACAGGATTGTCCTGATAGGGGCAGGGCCCCACAGCAGCAGCAGCAGGGTGCTCGCCAGGAACCACAAAGGCCTATGTTCCCCGCTGCTCTTCCCGCACCACCACAGATGGCAGCATTGCCACCTATTCCAGCAGTCCCAGTTCAGCAGGGGCAGCTACAGTATGGATGTGTCTACAACGTCCACCAGGCTGCAGTTCCACAGGCACCGCCCGCGATTGAGGGTACGTTTCCTATCCATGGCACTATGGGTCGGGTGTTATTTGATACGGGTGCTACACATTGTTTTATAGCTACACACTTCGCGAAAGCTTTAGGATTGTTAGCTACGGCAGAGAGCACAGTGACGTGTGTCGACTCACCATTGGGGAGTGGGTCACTTATTTTCTTTATATGCCGGGGAGTGGGGGTAGAGATTGGTGGTTTGGTATTACCTGCAGACATGTTAGTATTAGATATGCATGTTCACGATGTGATTATCGGTATGGATTGGCTCGTAGCTTATAGGGCCATGATTGATTGCTTCAGCGGGAGCATTGTTTTTGCCATTCCGGGGCAAGAGATGTTTATAGTGGCGATGCCTCGCCCAGAGGGAGGATCGACCGCTCATCTGTATTACATTGAGGAGGATACCTCTAAGGAGGTAGTAATTCCTTTAGATTCTATCCCAGTTGTCAGGGAGTATTCAGATGTGTTTCAGGAGATACCAGGCTTACCCCCCAGTCGAGAGATAGACTTTGTTATAGATTTACTACCGGGTACGAGACCTATAGCACGTGCACCGTACCGTATGGCTCCAGCTGAGATGAGGGAGTTACGGGATCAGATAGAGTAGCTGTTAGGTCAGGGCTTTATTCGTAGGAGTACCTCACCTTGGGGCGCTCCAGTTTTGTTTGTGAAGAAGAGGGACGGTTCACTGAGATTGTGTGTGGACTACCGAGAGTTGAATAAGGTCATGATACGGAATAAGTATCCGTTGCCTCGAATCGATGACTTATTCGACCAGTTGAGAGGAGCCTCTTTCTTCTCGAAGATTGATTTGAGATCGGGATACCATCAGTTGCGTATCAGGGAGGAGGATGTCTCGAAGACTGCGTTCTTGTCGAGATATGGTTCTTACGAGTTTCGGGTTATGCCTTTCGGTTTGACCAACGCTCCAGCAGTGTTTATGGACTTGATGAACAGAGTGTTCAGGGATTTCCTAGATCAGTTTGTCATTGTCTTTGTTGATGATATACTGGTTTACTCCCAGACAGAGGAGGAGCACGCCGAGCATTTGAGGCAGGTTTTGCAGACACTCCGTCAGAACGAGTTGTATGCAAAATATGAGAAGTGCGGATTTTGGCTGAAGGAAGTCCAATTTTTGGGACACATTATTTCCGACCGGGGAATATCTGTTGATCCGGGGAAAGTATCAGTGGTAAAGGAGTGGGGACAGCCCACGACACCGACTGAAATTCGTAGTTTCTTGGGTCTAGCAGGATACTATAGGAGGTTCATTCGGGGTTTCTCGGAGATAGCAGGTCCTTTGACACATCTGACTCGTAAGGGTGTGCCATACATCTGGAGTGACGCCTATCAGTTGGCATTCGATGAATTGAAGGAAAAATTGACCTCAGCACCTGTGTTAGCATTGCCGAGACCGGGAGTTGAGTATTTAGTTTACACCGATGCGTCTTTGCAAGGGCTTGGAGGTGTATTGCAGCAGGAGAGACAGGCCATAGCTTATGCTTCCCGTAAGCTTAAGCCTCATGAGAAGAATTACCCCACGCATGATTTGGAGTTGGCGACAGTGGTATTTGCCCTACGGATTTGGAGACACTATCTTTTGGGGGAGAAGTTCCACATGTTCACGGACCACAAGTCCCTATAGTACCTGTTCACGCAGAATGAGTTGAATATGCGACAGCGTAGGTGGCTTGAGTTTGTGAAAGACTACCAGTTCGACATTCAGTATCACCCGGGAAAAGCTAACGTGGTAGCAGACGCGTTGAGACGTAGGCCAGCAGATGAGGTGGCAGAGGTGTGGAAGGCTAAGTGGAAGGAATTGGGACACCAGGATGCAGTGGCCCGATCTTTCATGTCTGTGATGACCGTTACACCGCAGATTGTCACGAAGGTAGTACGGGCACAGGCTAATGACTCGTTCTGTCAGGAGAAGATAGTTCGATTACTAGCAGAGGGAGCCGAGTCCTATACCGTCAGCTCAGACGGGGGATTACGCTTCAATGGGAGATTGGTAGTTCCGGAAGGAGAGGAATTGCGACACGACGTGATGGCAGAGTCGCACGGCTCACGGTACATCCCGGAGGGGACAAAATGTACCAAGACATGAGACGCCAGTATTGGTGGAGCGGTATGAAGAGAGATATCGCTGAGTTTGTTTCGAAATGCGCCACTTGTCAGCTTGTAAAAGTGGATCATCAGAGACCGAGAGGATTGCTACAGCCGTTGGAGGTCCCGGTGTGGATGTGGGAAAGCATATCCATGGACTTTATCACGGGGTTGCCTACGTCGCAGAGGGGTCACGACTCCGTTTGGGTAATTGTGGACAGGTTGTCCAGGGTCGCTCACTTTTTACCCGTAAGGACTGATTACACTGCAGGACAGTATGCCCATCTCTTCATTTCAGAGATTGTGAGACTTCACGGTGTGCCCCTAAATATCGTGTCTGACAGAGACAAGATATTTGTTTCGAGGTTTTAGGAGAGTTTCCAGGAGGCCATGGGCACGGAATTGCGGTTGAGTACGGCTTATCATCCGCAGACTAATGGCCAGACTGAGCGCACAAATCAGATGTTGGAAGACATGCTACGCATGTGCATTATTGACTTCGGGGGTGGATGGGAGCAGTACCTACCACTGGTGGAGTTTGCTTATAACAACTCCTATCAGTTCACCATTGGCATGGCTCCGTTTGAAGCATTGTACGGTAGGCCTTGTCGTTCCCCAGCCTGTTGGTTAGAAGTGGGGGACAACAAACTACTTGGGCCGGAAGTGATTCAGGATACTTCGGCAAGGATTGAGTTGATTCGGAGTCACATTCGGGTAGCTCAAGACAGGCAGAAGAGTTATGCTGATGCGAAGAGATTTTTCAGAGAATTCCAAGTAGGGGACCAGGTTTTGCTCAGAGTGTCTCCTATGAAGGGGATTATGCGTTTCGGGAAGAAGGGGAAGTTGGCACCGAGATATGTGGGGCCGTTTCCCATTATTGAGCGAATCGGACCGGTTGCGAATAGACTTGGGTTACCGGAGCATTTGCATCGGATTCACGATGTGTCCCATATTTCCTCGCTGAGGAAATACCTTAGAGATAATTTGGATCATTCTCACATTACTGTGGAGGACATCGATCTCCAGCCGGATAGCTCCTACGAGGAGGGGCCAATTGCTATTTTGGACCGAAGCGAGAGGAAACTGCGATCAAAGATAGTCCCGTTAGTGCGTGTTCAGTGGCGACATCACAATGTTGCCACTTGGGAGCGCGAGGATGAGATGCGCGAACGTTATCCAGAGTTATTTTTAGCAGGTACTTTCTAGTTTCGAATTTCGGGACGAAATTCAGTTATTAGGGAGGAAGTATGTAATACCCCGTACTTTTGACTATATTTATTTTTGGGATTAATTAATTAAATGCGTATTAATTGGAAATT
This sequence comes from Sambucus nigra, assembly GCA_949130495.1. NCBI lineage: Eukaryota > Viridiplantae > Streptophyta > Magnoliopsida > Dipsacales > Adoxaceae > Sambucus > Sambucus nigra. The sequence continues at coordinate 277,977,995 of OX422218.1, forward strand.
AATTCGGGTTAAAAATACTAACGAGATGCGAGTTGGTATTTGATTATGTGCATACATGTTTTATATGAATTTGGAATTATGAAATTTGTCGTAAGATTTATATACGGCATTTTAGAAATTTTGTTGAGACGCGTGTGACCGCCGCGTCATGGTATATTATTTTAATTATAAAAGTGATTTTTATTTCTATTATCCGTATGGTCATTTTGAGTGCGCCAACGCGTCCGGAAGGGTCGAGATAGTTAGAAAACACTAGCCGGGGGTGTAGTTTGGGTCCCGGGGTATTTTTAAGCCATACCGGCAACTTAAAGGGTATTTTGGTAATTTTGTATTTTGAGGAATTAAAAGTGACGAAAATTGGGAGTTTTAATCTGATGTGGATTTAACCCACTAAGCCCACTAACCAACCCATATTAACCCTTTAAGCTACGGAGGTTATCATTTAGGTTTCCAACTCTCCCAAAGAAAACCCTAGCCACCATTGCCACCTTTGGAGAAGAAGCTTAGAGAGGGAAAGAAAGAGAAGGAATTCTGCAGAAACCTTTACAGAAATCAACACCAAATTCAGAGACAATCAAGGCAAGTGTTTTAATTATATTTAAATTCGTAGAATTTTCCTTCCATGTTAGAAAATTGAAGAATATCAATTGTTCTTGAAAGATAATGAAAACCCATGTAGTTTGGAACTTAGAACTTGAAATCTTGAGGAAAATTGCATGTAGAATGATAGGTAGATGAGTATTCCCATAATATTTGTGATTGGAAGAAATTAAAATGGATTTATATTGGGATAATTCATGATTCAAACAGTTAGGGTTCATGTTCTTGAAAAATTGAGAAAAAGTGTAGAGATTTGTAAATTTGGTTAATGTTAGGATGGATTAATCCTTCAAAACGTGTTAGGATGTGATTATAATATGTTTAGGATTGTTTAGAGACCTTAAAACGATTGTTGGGACTTAGTTTATAAGAGATTTGAGGAGTAAGAATGGTGAAAAACGAGATTTGACAAATCTGGGACGAATCTGGTAGGTCGTTAGAAGCCCCTGCCCAGGTCGTTCGAACGAACTCGTTCGAACGAGCTTCTAACGAATTGACCAGTCGTTCTAACGAAAGGGAGCCTCGTTTGATAACTTCGTTCGAACGAGATCTCGTTAGAAGGTACAGTTCGTTCGAACGAACTGGATCTCGTTCGAACAGCGTCGTTCGAACGAGACTTCTAACGAGCCGATAGTGGGATCTCGTTCGAACAGCCTCGTTCGAACGAGACTTCTAACGAGTTGACAGTTTGGGCCTTTTTGGACTGTTTTGATTTTTGGAGTCCCGTAAACTTGTTTGAGGATATAGGTAACATTCCGATGATGATGTAATGATAGAATTGGGACTTTTGGGTATTTATGAAAAGGAAATTATATACGAGAGTTATATTAAATGGACGGTTTGGGGTTGAGACGTGAGTGTCTACTACGACGTGAGTAAATTATGGCGCGTATGATTATAAACCGGAATAGTATAAATTGTGATAATTATAAATTGGTACGAGAGTAAGAATAGTACTACAATTAAAATACGGGATTACTAAAGACGTGTGTTTACTTAGTATTGGTATATGAATTGTGTGTATGACATACCTACCATACTTGCTATCACGGGAGGTTTGCGTTCGCTTAGGGCCCTCTAATCCTTGTGTTGCCCGGATTTAGACTGGTTACCTTGATGAACATAGGTCATAGAAAGACTTATTGGGATATTAATAAGTCCGCTGATCGTGGGAGCATAGGTATGTGCGTAACCCATGTGATGTGACTGTGTTCGCCTCCATTACTTGTGATGTTGTTATCTTTGAACTATTCCTGAGAGATTTGGAATATGTAATCCTTATGTACGTGATGTACCGGGATGGATAGCAGAGTATGTGTGCACCGCAGCTTAGTTCTCGGGGTGCTTATATTGTATATTTATGATGTGAATAATATACACTTAATTAATGGGAATCTTCATGTTAATGTTGTGAATATAATTACGGTATTGTTTCGAGAAACATAACGAGTTAACTGATAGTGATATATATTGCATATTGAGCATCTGAGTTTACGTTAAACCCCTACTTAATTACGAGCGTTATAATGTTAATAGAACCGAGTAATAAGGGTAGGACCTATGACAATCTAGCTAGATATGATGGCACTTAGCTAGTGGTTGTGTCGGTATAGATGGGTACTTACGTTAGGAGTGCGCAGTTAGACGAGAGGTGAGAATATCATGTGAGTGCACGTCCTAACATGTACTTTTCATTTAATGTTTTAAATGTTTTTAAAGCACTTGCAGGTTTTTAAAATATAATTCCACATTCGGGCTCTGACCCGTTTGCTTTTCAAATCTATTTTTCTTTGTAAAACCATTTTAGGTGCCCAGCCACAGGGACACCATGCATAGGATACTCATTCTGGTGACGAGCTGTAGCTGTTTGTGGAAGCTACAGGGATTTGCTTGTAGACGCTTCTATCACTTGGATTCCAGATTCATTACCTATCAGTTGTAGGGCATGTTGCCCATTTCTATTAGAATTACATTTCCATTACAGTTTTCAGACTTTGGCATTGTAATGTTTTAGTATTCGTTTTACTTATTTCAGTTGTGGGATTGTAGTGAGGAGTTTTTCCTCCAGACTTTATTTAAGTTATGTGATGGTTATTCTATTTACTTCATTATGGTGAATTGTGTTATTATTCTTCATTACACTTGTTGCATGTTAATCAGACTTAAATTAAAATTTGGCACGACTTTTTAAATACTAGGTGGTTAGTAATCATTAAAATGTTTTCGACAGTGATGCTATTAACTGAGCCAACTTGGCATTTTGAATTAATTTAATAAAGGAGTAGCTACCCGGTATTTAATTAGTCGGGGTGTCACAGGTGGTATCAGAGCATCAGGTTCTAGTGTCCTTTAGGATCTGACGGCTTATTATGTTTCCGCTAAGTTTCTTTGATATAGAGCCCTATATTTTAGGACTGTTGTACTCTTTTTGTGTATGCTTCGTTCTTCAGCTATCTTAAGTTTATAAACAGCGAACTTATAAACTTTGTTCTTATTTCAGATGCCTCCACGACGTGCACGACGAGTTCCCAGGGATGCAACGCCCGAACCCCAGCCCGCTCCAGTTCAGGGCATGATAAACGCCGCTGAGGTTGCAGCTATAGTAGCCCAAGCGGTAAATGCCGCCATTGCCGTTGTTCAGCAGGCACCACCGCAGGCGCCGGTTGCCGCGCCAGTTCAGGCAAATGCATTCCTGTCTGCTTGGGAGCGTGTACGTGATGCTTTTCAGAAAGCGCATCCGCCAGAGTTTGCAAGTAGCTCAGATGTGGTAGTCTCGAGCCAGTGGAGGAAGGATATGCAGAGGCACTTAAGGATGTATGAGTGCACGGACGTCCAGAAGCAGGTGCTAGCTACTTTCAAGCTAGTTGGATCTGCGCTGCAGTGGTGGGAGTCTATTACCACCATGGAGGAGAGGGATACTCTCACTATTCAGGACTTCTGGGTGCGGTTTGACCGCAAGTACTTTCCGTCGGCTGTTCACACGGAAATGAGGAGGAAATTGATGAGTCTAAGGCAAGAAGGTAATATTGTGGCCGAGTATGAGGCCGAGTTCACGAATCAGTTGAATATCGTTCCAGATGAGATACCAACAGAGAAGAAGAAAATTGAGAAGTTCACGGACGGGTTGACATGGAGGATCCGTCAGCATCTGCTAGGGAACCTATCGTTGGCCACCTATTCTGATGTGGTTAACGCTGCATTGTTACACTGTCAGGACCACCGTTTTCATATGGCCGAGGGCAAGAGGTCGGGGGAGTCTAGCCATCAGGGCAGGACTGGAGGACATAGTGCCAGCGGGGCACAATCTGATCAGGGGCAGAGACAGAATGAGCAGGGCTCCCAGCAGGGGGATAATAAGAGGTTCCGGTCAGGGAACTACAGACAGGGACATGGAGGTTTTCGTCAGGGCCATCAGGGTCCAAACGGCCATCAGGGCCAACTGGGGCAGAATGGGCAGCAGTTTCACCAGGGCCAGCAGGGCCAAGGGAGGAACGGTAACGGCCACCAGGGCCGGGGACAGTAGGGGCAGAGAGGAGGGAACTTCCCAGGGAAGTGCTTTGTTTGTGGCAAGACTGGCCATAAGCGACAGGATTGTCCTGATAGGGGCAGGGCCCCACAGCAGCAGCAGCAGGGTGCTCGCCAGGAACCACAAAGGCCTATGTTCCCCGCCGCTCTTCCCGCACCACCACAGATGGCAGCATTGCCACCTATTCCAGCAGTCCCAGTTCAGCAGGGGCAGCTACAGTATGGATGTGTCTACAACGTCCACCAGGCTGCAGTTCCACAGGCACCGCCCGCGATTGAGGGTACGTTTCCTATCCATGGCACTATGGGTCGGGTGTTATTTGATACGGGTGATACACATTGTTTTATAGCTACACACTTCGCGAAAGCTTTAGGATTGTTAGCTACGGCAGAGAGCACAGTGACGTGTGTTGACTCACCATTGGGGAGTGGGTCACTTATTTTCTTTATATGCCGGGGAGTGGGGGTAGAGATTGGTGGTTTGGTATTACCTGCAGACATGTTAGTATTAGATATGCATGTTCACGATGTGATTATCGGTATGGATTGGCTCGTAGCTTATAGGGCCATGATTGATTGCTTCAGCGGGAGCATTGTTTTTGCCATTCCGGGGCAAGAGATGTTTATAGTGGCGATGCCTCGCCCAGAGGGAGGATCGACCGCTCATCTGTATTACATTGAGGAGGATACCTCTAAGGAGGTAGTAATTCCTTTAGATTCTATCCCAGTTGTCAGGGAGTATTCAGATGTGTTTCAGGAGATACCAGGCTTACCCCCCAGTCGAGAGATAGACTTTGTTATAGATTTGCTACCGGGTACGAGACCTATAGCACGTGCACCGTACCGTATGGCTCCAGCTGAGATGAGGGAGTTACGAGATCAGATAGAGCAGCTGTTAGGTCAGGGCTTTATTCGTAGGAGTACCTCACCTTGGGGCGCTCCAGTTTTGTTTGTGAAGAAGAGGGACGGTTCACTGAGATTGTGTGTGGACTACCGAGAGTTGAATAAGGTCATGATACGGAATAAGTATCCGTTGCCTCGAATCGATGACTTATTCGACCAGTTGAGAGGAGCCTCTTTCTTCTCGAAGATTGATTTGAGATCGGGATACCATCAGTTGCGTATCAGGGAGGAGGATGTCTCGAAGACTGCGTTCTTGTCGAGATATGGTTCTTACGAGTTTCGGGTTATGCCTTTCGGTTTGACCAACACTCCAGCAGTGTTTATGGACTTGATGAACAGAGTGTTCAGGGATTTCCTAGATCAGTTTGTCATTGTCTTTATTGATGATATACTAGTTTACTCCCAGACAGAGGAGGAGCACGCCGAGCATTTGAGGCAGGTTTTGCAGACACTCCGTCAGAACGAGTTGTATTAACTTAATAAAAAGAAATAAGGGCTGGCTGAGCTTAATTAGAGAAAAGAGTTAAAGGGTTAGGAAATCCTAGCAGCAGCCAAAGCCATTTTGGGGATCTCAAAGAACCAACAAGGTCATCTTCAACCTTAAAATCCATCGCAAATTCAGACACTACGAAACCTAAGGCAAGTGAATAACTTGCAATAGCATTAAATATGTCTTTCAATTCGTATTTGTGTGATGTAATGAATTAAAATTCGTTTTGGGGTTTCAGGGCCTAAACATGGGGTTTTGATAATACAAAAGAAAACATGAATCTGATTGCCGAAATTTATAAGGATTTATGTAAAAATATGATATTGGAATACTGATGTATATCTGTTAGAAGGATATCCGGATAAATTAGAACGAGTTTGATGAAGAAATTTGGAATGAAAATGGGTTTAAAGATAAAGATAGATTTTTCCCCAAAATTATGAATCAGTAGTTTACGGACGAATTGATGATTGTTGTGGACTTTCTGGGGAATCCTAATAAGGTTTCTAATATGTACTGGTGTTAAAAAGGCTTAAAATTCATGTTAGAAGAGATTAGGGTTTAAGAAATTTCGTTCATGGCTGCCCTGTCTTCGCGAAGAAGACGAAGACCTGTTCGATCGATCGATCGACGGTCTGGGGTCGATCGATCGACGGTCGCCAGAAATTGGCAGTTCCGCCAGTTAATTATATGAGAGGGGAAAATCATATAAAAATCTTATGTAATTAATTATTGAGAAATTAAATACATGAGTTTAAATCTAATTAATTGTAGATAAATTAATTAGGGTTTGAGGCTAATAAATTAGAGTCGAAAATTTTGACTCGGGTAAATTTATTTTGGGCTATGAGAGTAAGTCCAAATTTATGGTGGGGGCGACACCAAAAATAACTAAATTAATTAAAGTGCAATTTAATTAATATTTAGAGTTGGACCATAAACTCTTAATAATTTTAATAGGCTTATGTTACGGATTTTAGCGAACGGTATAGCTGGGACTTTTATATTTATATATATACGGAGGCGATAGTATATATATATGGTGTGCACAATTAATATCCGTGTTTAGATATTTGATACTATAGTGCTATAGGGGGAGGTTGCGCGTAGTGGATGAATCCCCTAGCTTGAGGAGTAGGGTGAGTATATTCCCGAGGTCATAGCGTCTGTTATATGGGTGAGGGACATCTCACTTTCAGGGAAGGAATATGACCGCCTCCAATTAATTATTTTATCAAGTTGGTGTGAAAATTCTGACTTGGGATAACTAGGCTATGTGATTGTACCTAGTGGGATAGCACTTTATAGAGTTTACGTTCTGGGAGTATTTTGCTAAGGAGGATGCAAGTTGTTATATATATTACAGTATGATTGTGAATGCTGAAATATGATTATAAGTATATAGTTGGATAATTAATTATATACGGGCTATTAATGAAAAATATGAGTTATTTCACATGTATAACAAGTGTAGAAGTTATATGAAGTTAAAAAGGGAAATGATTTAGTTAAGTTGATGTTACTAATAACTTAAAAATCATAATCACTACATACTCAGTTAGAGTAGGGTGGGTATAAAGGAACTTTGTTAAGTATCTAGTCATGAGACGAATAACTAGGTAATTAATTAAAGCGTTCGTAGGATATAATAGAGGAAGGGTAAGGAAGTCCTCAAGAGAGTGCGATACTAACTAAAAATATGAAGAGCATGCATATTTATTTATTACTGCAAGTTAATCATTTGTTAAATGTTTTTCAAATGTTTTGGGTACTAACCCTTGCTATAAAATTTTTAAAAACCTTTTAGGTGTCCAACCACAGGGACGCCAGCCTTGACTATATTCCAAGGATCCGTTGCTGCAGCATATGTGGATGTTGCGGGGTTTTGATAGACGCCTCATTCTTCATTCTTAATGTGGAAGTTCATGATTAGTATTCGAGCATGTTGCTCACTTTCCATTTATTTGTATTAGACTTGTTGGGAGTTTATTCTTGTCTTTATGGGATTTATTATTTGGACCGTTGGTTTATTCAGTCAATTTTATTTTTACTTGTGGATGATTAATTCAGTTACCTGTGATTGTTATATAGTTTTATATTCCGCATGGGTGTTTGTTTAAATAATGAAAGATAAAAAATGGCACCAGTCTATTTTTCTCACTTAGGTGGTTAGTAATTTAATATGACGACAGTGATGCTAAGAATGGACCAAATGAGAATCCTGTTCTAACTTGATTTAGGACTGATCAACCGGGATTAATTAGGCGGGGTGTCACAACAACAAGGTAAAAAATAAAGATACAAAATTATGAAAATAATGAATCCAACATAAACAATATCACAAGCATGGGAAGAGTCAAGGATCTCCTACATCAAATAGATTTTAGGAGGCATTTTTTGTCATTTGGGAAACGCCCATGCCCTAAATCCTCGAAAACTATTTATTAGCGTGAAACTATCGAGGTTATGACAATTATGTGAAAGGGATCATGTGAGAACTATCAGTCCTATGGCTTTCCTAAGAAACTCATATCTAATATTATCCAAAGGTTTTTTAAATAGGTCAGCTAACTGATTTTCAGTTTTTAGATATTCAATATCAAGCTTGGATTTTACAACTTCACGAATAAAATGATGTCTAATCTTTACGTGCTTAGTTCGTGAGTGCTAGAATGGATTTTTAGATATATTTATGGCACTCTGGTTATCGCAATACATGGTCAATTTATTTTCGATGATACCGTAATCACTAAGCATCTGCTTGATCCATAATAGTTGGGCGCAACGACTACCTACTACAATGTAATCGAACAGCTGTAGACAGTGATATGCAGTGTTTCTTCTTACTACTCCAACCTACGAGCTTATTGCCTACATAGTAACAGGATCCAACCGTGATTTTGCTATCGTCTAAACATACTACCCAATTGGCATCAGTGTATCCTATAATGGAACTAGTGGTGTCCTTTGTATACCAACTACCAAAATATAATGTACCCTTAACATATTTAATAATTCTTTTAACACACAATAAGTGGGTTTCTTTAGGCGTACATTGGTATTTAGTACAGATACACACAACGAAGGAAATGTCGGGTCTAGATGCAGTAAGGTATAACAAACTACCGATCATACTTCTATATAGAGTCGGGTTGACGTCTTTCCCACGTTCTTCTTTAGAAAATTTCATTGACGTGCTCGTGGGTGTATGTTCTGGTTTAGAGTTATCTAGCCCAAACTTTTTAATGAGATCAATAATATATTTTAATTGGCTGATAAATAATCCATCATTAACTTATTTCACTTGTAATCCTAGGGAATATTGTAATTCATCCATTAGTGACATCTAAAACTCGGCATGCATAATATCGAAAAAATCTTTTACCTGATTTGAAAAAGTCGATCCAAATATTATATCATCAACGTAAACTTAGTCAATCAAGATGTGTTTATCTGTTTTCCTAACAAATAAGGTCTGATCGTTTCTTCCACGGATAAATCCATTTGAGACCATAAAGGTGGATAGCGCTCATAGAAAGATCGGGGAGCTTGTTTCAAATTGAATAAGGATTTCTTAAGTCTAAAGACGTGATCAAGATATGTGGGATATATAAAGCCTTTAGGTTTTTCTACACATACCTCCTCAGTTAAAATTTCATTTAAAAATGCGAACTTAAAATCCATTTGGAAAAGTTTCAATTGTAAATGACATGATATGGCCAGGAAGAGACGAACTAACCCAAGATGAGTAACAGGGGTAAAGGTTTCATCAAATTCAATTCTTTCTATATGAGAGTAACATTGTGCCACCAACCTATCTTTATTTCTAATGACCTCTGTATTTTCATCAATTTTATTTTTGAAAATCTAGCGCGTGCCGATAACTTTCTTGTCTTTTGGTCGAGGAACAAGATACCACACATCATGACCCTTAAACTAGACAAGCTCTTCTTGGATTGCATTAATCCAGAATGAGTCAGAAAGGGCATCGTTTACATTTTTTAGTTCTACAAGAGAAATGAAGCATGCAAATTTTTCCACTTTTTTAACTAGCTCAGAAGGATTACCAATTACCTTTTCAATAGGATGGTCTTTATAAACCCAAGTTGGTACAGAAGGACTCTCAGGTGGCAGTGAATCAGTTATCTCTAGAGAGTTAGGAGTAAAATTAGTTTCTTCCTCTTCTAGGGCCACTGTTTGACCGGCACTACTCTCAGCACTCGTATCATTAACAATTACATTAAACGATTCCATTATGACTTTGGTTCGATAATTAAACACTCGATTAACCCTAATTGTTTCAGAGTAACCTAAAAAGTTACCTTTCTCTACTCGGGTGTCAAATTTTAAATGATTTTTTCCATCTTTACAGACATAACATACACTATCGAAGGTTTTGAAATATTTCAAGTTGGGATTTTTGTGGTACCAAAGTTCATAAGATGTTTTCTTGAAATTTTTCCCGAGGTATAAACGATTAATGATATGACACGTAGTTTGTAAAGATTTAGCCCAAAAGTATTTGGGCTGGTTTTTTACGTGTAACATCACCCTCCCCATCTCTTGTAAGGTCCTAATCATACGTTCAACAATTCCATTCTTCCAAGGTGTTTTAGGAGCACTAAACTCGTGTTTATCTCCATTGCCTTTATAGTATTCTATAACAACTGAATCTTTGAACTCTCCACCTTTGTCACTTCTGATGCGACATACTTGGGTGTCCTTCTCATCCTGAATTTTTAAAAGAATTTTTAAGAATTCACGGAAGGTATCAAATTTCTTTTTCATGAAAGCAACCTAAGTATATCGTGTGAAATCATCGACAATAACAGAAGCTGATAGTTCTAGAAGGACCCATAAGGTCCATGTGGATTAGTTCCAAAGGTTTTGAAGTTGAAACATATTTTACTTTTTTGTGAGCAGATTTACTTATCTTCCATTCTTGTCAAGAACCATAAACAGGGTTAAAATAATTTTTAATTTTTGGCAATCCTCTAACTATTTCTTGGGAACTTAACCTACAAGGATTATCAAAATTTGTATGTCCCAATCGATTGTTCCATAGATCAACATCATCTAATCTGGAAACTTGGCAAGATTCAGATTTATGAATCACTGTATAGCAGTTATCCTTCTATTTTCTGTTAAAATACAGTTTCCCTTTTCAATAAAAATTTTACAACCAGTTTTGAAAAAGGTAACTGTGTGATTGGAATCACAAAATTGAGATATGCTAAGCAGGTTTGCCTTAAGACCCTTAACTAGTAGAACATCATTTAGATTGGGGAGCCCATCCTCTCACAATGTTCCCTGACTTATGATCTGGGATGAAACACCATCGCCAAACACGACACTAACTCCAAGGAAGTCTATCTTTTTCATCAATTTGGTTTCATCTCTAGTCATATATTTAGAACATCCAGAGTCTAAGTAACATCCAGATGAAGTGTGTTGTGCCTTAAAACCAGTTATGACAATATTGCACTTGAGTTGGGGTAACATGTCATTTTTTCTCATCCAAATAGGCTTGGTTTTTATATTTTTATTGGCCTTGGATTTAGAAATTGTTTGTTGGGTCTTTCTAAATGGTTTCTTCTTTGTTTTGGGTCCTCCCTTTTTCTTTTTTATAGTTAGAGTTATGTGTGGTATGCTTTGGGAGAACACAAGTGTTGCTACTCTTCCCAGAATAGTTAAAATTTTGATAAGTAGGTGTGTACAGTCTCTTTTGCAAACATTCGGTAATGGTGTGTCTATAAACATCGCAGTACAAACATTAATGGTGGGCGGAAGGAATGAATTTATTACTAAAGTCTTTAAAGATAGGTTTGACACTATTTGGTTTCACTGTCCAATTGTCATTAGGTTTAAGTTCCTAACATTATTCTCTAACAGGTGGACAAACATACTTTGTGGGACAATTAAACTTAGGCTGTTGATAATACTAAACTTGCATTGCCTTAGAAACATTGTTGTTAGAATTTTCATTCTGAGTGTTCTGAAGACTCTAGCATTTTTTAACAAAGACAACATTTTCTGGAGACACAGTCACTTTGCTGGAAATAACCTTTTCTCCAAAACCTAGGCCAGACTTACCTTCAGAATCAAACTTACTTCCTACAACTATTTCTTCATAGGACTTTTCTTGGGTTTCAAAGTGTAAGCATTTTTTAAACACAATTGAAACTTTTTGCTTTGATTCTCCTAATTCAACTAGAGTTGCCTTATATCTTTCCTCAAAAATATGATTTTTCTCAGAAAAATATTTTATTTTTAAGGAAAACTCTTTAACTTATATCTCATGTGAAGCGCATTGAGTTGTATATTCCAAAACATTATGGTCTGGTTAAGTAGGTCAAATATTTTAGTTAATAGCTTCACCATTTTATCAAGATGGGCACTCTTCTTAAGTGTTTTTGTGTATAGCTCTTGAAGATATGGAAGATCATCGTCGGACTCACTAAGTGTATTGTGTGTTGTGTCCCCTATTTCGTTTCTTTTCTCTGTGGCACTCACACACATGTTCAATTCGTCGACAATGTTCTCACTTTGAAACGCCCATGTACTAACATTATCAAGTTTTTTTCATCATTAATAGACACAATACTATCACTAGTAGGCATAACAACAATATCAATAGAAATAATAGAATCATAAGAAGACAAGCATACAAAATCATTATTGTACATAATTTTAGCAAAGAAGGACATGCACGGCTACTCATATTGGGTTGACTCTGTTTCATCTTCATCAGATTCACTAGAGTCTTCCTAAGTCTTACACATGTTAGCCTATAATTGTTGTTCAATTTGGTTTTGCATCTATTAGCATAATGTCCCATTTTCCCACATCTATGACACTTCACATCGTTCATGTCAGTCTTGGGTATGTTATTGTCATTGCACTATTTGTTATAATGTCCCTCATGAGGTTTGTGATTTTGATGACCTTGATAACCTTGCCTGCCTTGTTTATAGGCTAATGCATTTCTAAATTTGGTTATCTTTTTGAAATGTTTGCTCATGAGAGCTATTTGGTTATTAAGGTGATCTAAATCATAGTCATCATTTAGGTCAAGGTCAAAGTCTAATGGACTCATTTTGGGAAAAGACATTTGTGATGAAAACATAACATTAGAAATAGTTGGTCTTTTATTTTCGGCAGTTAATTGCTTCTTATATTCTAACTCCATTTCAACAGTCCTTAATTTACTGTCTAGTAGTTCCAGAGTTAGGTTTGGGTCGTCCATTTCTTCTATAGCGTATCTTTTATTATTAAATTTGGCAGGTAATGACCTAAGGATATTTTGGACAATATCTTCCCTATCATAGGTAATACCATTAGCATGTAATTTTGTGACAATGTCATTCAATTTTATGTAAAAGTCATCAAAAGAGTCTTTATCATCCATAATCAATGTGTTGTATTGTTGGACAAGCATTTGGGTTTTTTTAGCCTTAACACGTTCATCACCCTTATGGGCAGTGATTAGCGTGTCCCAGGCTTCTTTAGAAGTAGAGAAGATAGATATTCTATTAAATTCATGCTCATCAATGGACATACATATTTCATTCTTTCCCTTACTATTAAAACCTATATGCTGTAAATGTGTGCTATTTGTTATTTAAATCCTTGTGCACACATATTAACACCTATATGTTGTAAATGTGTGCTATTTGTGTGTTCATAAGATCAAGGATACTTCCCTTTTTAGATCATTGTAGTTCTTGGACTGGATTTCCTTATTGAAGCTTGGATACTTTGAGAGAGGATAACTACTAAATGTTTAACCTATTTTGTCTCAATATCCAAACTAGTTGGAACTCTTATATGGCACAAACTCAAGTAAGTCAGATTTTTGAAATTCTTCAGAAGTACCGAATGAAACTTAATGCAAGTAAGTGTCAAGAGAGGGATTGAGGTTAATCCAGATCAGAGTGATGTGATCACTAAGGTCCATCCCCCGAAGACGTTACGAGATGTTCAAAAGCTTACTAGTATGCTCATAGCACTCAACCGCTTCATTTCTAAGTCCTCGAAACACTTTTGACCATTCTTTCAGCTTCTATTAAAAGACAAAGGCCTCATATGGAATGATGAATGCTCAAGAGCTTTGGCGAAGATTAAGTCCCACCTTAACAAACTGCCCTTATTGGTGAGTCTTAATGATGGATATCCTCTGTATCTCTATGTCGCAGTATCAAACCACATTGTTAGATCAGCTCTAGTATGTGAGAAGGAAGTCGAGTAACACCCCGTCTATTACGCCAGCACGATGCTTCTAGATGTAGGGAAATGCTACTTGCCCTTGGAAAAGATAGACTATATATTATTGGTTGCCTTAAGAAAGATAAAGCACTACTTCAAAGCTCACTCAAATACAGTGATCACATCATATCCCCTCAAAGCTGTTATTTGAAAATTCAACCTTTTTGAACGACTCTCAAAGTGGTCAGTCGACCTCGAGAGATTCAATATCCACTTTAAGCTAAGAATAACAATTAAGGGATAAGTACTGGGTGATTTTATCACCAAGTTCACGGGGGACCGACCTAGAGAAAATAGGAAATGGAACAGTCAACAAATGAGGAAGCACAATTTAAGAACTGGACCCTATATGTTAATGGAGCCTCCAATTATAAGGGGGCAAGAGTGGGGGTCATCCTTGTAACACCAGAATATGTTGTCACTGAATAAGGAATCAGGTTGAGAATTGAAGCCTCCAACAATGAAGCCAAATATAAAGCACTGATCGATGGATTGCGTAATTCCCAATTACTGGGGGGCAAGACACCTCAATGTGTTTGGTGATTGCAAACTGGTCTCCAAGTAAATGAGTGGAGATTTCAACGCAAAAAACGATAGGATGGAAACATACCTCACAGTAGTAAGAGGTGTTATGGAAGGATATGAGACAATTGATATTTAATAGTTCCATTAGAGGATAAACAGTCACACTGATGCCTTAGAAGCCCTAAGATCAGCAATAGACTTTGATCTCAGAAGAACTATTCAGATAGACTTCCTTGACCAACCAAGGATTGACCAAACGATGGTCGTCGAGTATGTCCTCCTCGCAAAAAGGGCGCCTAGTTGGATGGATCCCAACATTGTCTATCTACGGAGTGAAACGCTGATTGATGACTAGAGATTATCTCATCAAGTATAGTGGTTCATCAAGTGAAATATTAGAATATATAAATTGTTATAATTTGGAATATCATTCTGAGCATGTGACAGAAATTTTAGATAATTTAAAACTTTTTTCAACATCGTAGGATGCGAGAGAAATATAATATGAATAACCATCGAAAATAAAGTGCAATAACAACATTTTACGATATAATCTAGCACTTATAAAAATCTCAAATAACATCCCAAGTACAACCGTGGAGTCATAAGTAACCAACCAATCCAAAAGTTGTCTCATATGAAATAAACGACCAAAGAAAACTACACCGTACATGATATAAACCTCTAAAATACTCAACCTTCACTCCAATATTCAACACCTCCTAGAGGCGCAATCTCAACTTAAGATGTTAGTTATCAACAATGGGTCAGGGCCCACTGCAAGAATACTACCTATGTTTCCCAAATAGGGTAACATAACCCATCCATAAGTACCGACTTAAATAAATACTATAGTACAGTCGTTTAGAAAAGAATAAATTTGAACTTAGAATCTTTATCGATATTCACAAGATAACATAAAAAATCATCTATTTAAATAACAAAAAGGGTATATCAATATTTCATATAATATCAAGATTATAAATAGTTATCCATTTAATAACGCGGTTTAACAATATACCATATCGTATCAAATTATCCACAACTATCTACTCATTAACCAATATTAAAAACATTCCCTCATAATGATGTATTTTAACAACTATCGATTTATCAACCGATACCAACAATCACAAAACCTTCAAATAAAAATATCATTAAAATCCTTTTATGCACTTTCCACTTTCATATTTATTACTGTAACACCTCGTAATTTTTGGGATTTTAGTTTAATTAATTAATTCGGTAATTGTTAAATTACGAAGCGTCGTAAATTGATAAGAATTAATTAATTACGTCATTTAAAAAGTGAGTGAAGTTAAATTAGTTAATGGGTGAAACTTAACTTTTAAAAATAATTATTCGGATGGTGATTTTGAGTGCACAGTTGAGTCTGATAGCGTCAAAATAGTCCGAAATGAGTGGCTATATGTATAAATTGGATTTCGGAACTTTTCTAGACACATTTGAGCTCCCAAATAAGTGTTTGGGCCTTTTTAGAAGGCCCATAAGCCCAAAAACGGGATTGGAGTTAATAACCCTAATTATGAAAGGGTGGGGGGACTTTAATTCACTTTTATAAGACTAAATTGAGGAGAGCCAAAGAAGAGAGCAACTAGAGGAGATTTTGGGATATTAATCCAAGAACAAGAGTGGAGACCCTTGAATCAACCCATCATCTTCATCAAAGGCTTTGATTCTACAGACCCTAAGACAAGTGGTTTAACTTGCAAATGATTAATTGCATTTTTCCTATTCATGTTATAGAAGGAGAATTGAATAATATGTTAGGGTTAGTTCAACATTTTATAATTTGGGGATTTGATGATTTTGATTTATAAATCTATAGAGGTGATAAGAATATGTAGATTTTAATTCCCCAATGTGTGTAGATGATGTAATTATAGTGAGATAATTAAATGGGTGGATTTAGGATGAATCTGGGAATGTTTTGGGGGTAAAATCTGTACTGAAATGAAGGTTTTAACTCTTTAACGATGGACTGGTTTCTAGGCAACGAAAGAGGAGAGAGAACACCAGGTTTGTTCGAATGACCTGGTGTCTCATTCAAATGACATCCATTTTTGTTAGAACGACATGGATAGTCGCTTGAACGACCTGATTGATCCTGCTAGAGATCTTCCTTCCCCTGATTTGAGACCTGGTTGTTAATTTGTGATGAATGTTCCTATTTTAGATGACTATGAATTTTAGGATTTATAAATTAGAGTTTGAATTTGTAGAATTTACCCTTGGATTGATAGGGGATAAATCTAATTAGAGAATTGAGGTTTATAATTGAGTAATTTGAAACCTTGTAAATTAAGTGGGCAATCTTAATTGAAAGAAATTAAATAATGAATTGGGAATTTTGAATTTCGGGACAAGCGAGATAGTCCGGGTATATTTGGTAGAGTGACACCTAGTTAATGAAATTAATTAGTGCATGATTAATTGAAATTGAGTCGGATTGTAGACTTGCTTATTTTACTCTAGTGTTACATATGTAGTACACTGGCATCCTGGATTTAATATATATATGCGGTGATGTGTAGTATGTATATATATATATGTGATTTATATATATTTATGCGGATAATATTTATAAGAAATCATAACCGCTCTAATTCTATTTAGGAGGTTGTGCAATGTGGGTGAATCCCCTAGCTAGATAATGCAGGGAGAGTATAATTCCCCGGTCATAGCGTCTGTTTATAGGGGTGAGTCATCTTTGGTATGGGCTGGTCACTTTCGGGGGGAACTATGGTCGCCTCCTATTTGGTTGTAACAACATTTAGAGAATACTCGATGAGTGCCTACTCGGGTAGATAATTATATATCTACGATATGTGTGTGAATGTTGTAATATAATGATACGTATACACGATACATATTTATATACGGGTGAATACATGATGTGAAATGTATTAATTATATAACTTATGAGATTGTTATATGGTATCAAATGAGAAATGATATAAAATAAGTTAGTGTGATTAATAAGTTATAACTCGTAAGTACACTCACTCGGGATAGAGTGTGGGAAAGGTAGAATATGTATATGACAAGAATAGTTACAGAGTAGATGGCTAGATGGGTCATGTATAGGTACATTAGGCATGCACATTAATCAAGGGGTGAGTTGTTCTCAAGAGAGTGTGCGACACTAACTTAAATATGAAGAGCATTCGTGCATTTTAATTTAGTGCATTTAAAATTACTTGCTAAATATTTTCAAAATGTCTTGGGTTCTAACCTTTGCTATAATAATCAAAACCTTTTAGGTGTCCTACCACAGGGGCGCCAAGCCTGATCTTCATACAGGGTACGTAGTTTCTATACATGTGGGTGCTATATGATATTTCCTTAGACACCTGTTTCTTTCTCATCTATATAAGGATGGTCCTAGATGTACTTCTGGGCATGTTGCCCCTGGGTTGTACTCTTTACTTTAGGTTTAACATGTATTGGCTTTACTTTACATACTTTGGACTTTGATTGGTTTGCTTGTACTAGTCGATGTTATTCGGCTAACACTCTTAGTAGATATTTGTGGCATGATTAGATTCTCTTATATTGTGTTGGTTATTTGAATCTTTGTTATACTGATTGGTTTTGGATAAAATCAAAAAATAAAATTTAGCATCAACTTAATTAAATATTTGGTGGTTAGTAATTAAAAACGTCGTGACAGTGATGCTCAGAATGAACCATATGTAAACCTGATTTAATTTAATAAAGGCCTGATAAAATGAAATTTAATTAAGCGGGGTGTCACAGATGGTATCAGAGCATTAGGTTTTAGTGTCCCTAGGATCTGTATGGCTTACTTTAGTTTCAGCATTGCGTTCTTTATTATTGATCCCTAGGACTATTAACTGATCTTTATGTTTATTAGCTATCGCACTTATGCTATTTGAAGATTTGTATTAATTATGACCTAATACAACTCGTTCTACATTTCAGATTTCGCCCAAGAGATGGAGAGGCTCCCCAGGAGCCCGATGTTCCACAGCCCCAGGCTCTACAGGGGTTTGTATCTATAAAGTGGGTAGTGGGCATTGTGGCCCAGTCAGTTAATGCCGCTATGGAAACTATGGCATCCCACTTTCCTCAGCCTCAGCCGTAGCAACCTATGGCTCCAGTATTACAGGCCCACCCGGGGTCGTCCGATTGGCAGCGTGTTCGAGAGGCCTTTCAAAAGGTCCAGTTTCAAGGAGATGGTCAGAAGCACTATTTCATTTGTAACCAAAAAGGCTACTTCAGGAGGGATTGTCCACAGGGAGGTAGGGGCCAGCAGGAGGGTGCCCGATAGGGACAATAAGTTCAGAGGCCTCCAGCTGTACCATCTCCCTGGATTTACCAGCAGTTGGGATAATTGCAATACGGGAGTGTGTAAAATGTCTTCGATGTTCCGATCCCCCCAACACCGTAGGCGCCACCAGTAGTAGAGGGTAAATTTCCTATCCAGGGACATGATGGTAGGATTATTTTTGATACCGGTGCATCACATTCATTTGTTAGGACTCATTTTTCTAGAGTCGTTGGGTTATTAGATACGGTCGATAGTCTACTCATGTGTGTGGAGTCACCGATAGGGGTGGGTCACTCATTCACTCGATTTGTAGGGGGTAGACATGGTGATTGGATGACCGAGTTTTGTGACCGATCTATTGGTATTACATTTGGAGGGCTATGATGTTATCTTGGGAAGATATTAGTTAGACGGTTATAGGGCGATGGTGGATTGTTATGAGAGAGCCATAGTATTCGGTATCCCAAGACAGGAGATGTTCTTAGTGGCGATGCCCATTCGCGAAGGAGGATCGAACACTCATTTATATTACCTTAAGGAGGAGACCTCACATGAGGTGGTGATCTTGATACACTCGATTCAGATCGTGAAGGATTTTGAGGATGTATTCCAGGATATATCGGGGTGCCACCCAGTCAAGAGATTGAGTTCAACACTAACCTAGCACCGAGAAATAGGCCAATAGCCTGAGAGCCTTACTGTATGTCCCCTTAGGAGATGCATGAGTTGAGGGAAAAAAATTCAACAACTCTAGGGCCAGGGATTTATTCGACGGAGCATATCGCCATGGGGTTCTCCCATGCTATTTGTGAAGAAAAAGATAGCTCGCTTCGCTTATGTGTCGACTATAGGGAGTTGAACAAGGTTATAATCAGAAATGAGTATCCACTGCTTATGATCGATTATCTATTCGACCAGTTGCGAGGGGCAGAGTATTTCTCCAAAATTTATTTGTGGTCAGTTTACCCTCAGTTGCAGATTCGAGAGGAAGACGTCCTAAAAACTGCTATTCTTTCGCGGTATGGTTCATATGAGTTTTGGGTGATGCCATTCGGGCTCACCAATGCACTGGAGGTATTCATGGACCTTATGAATCGGGTTTTCAAAGAGTTTCTCTATCATTTCGTCATAGTGTTCAGAGACGACATTTTAGTCTATTCGCGCACGAAGGAGGAGCATGCCGAGCATATTTGTATGGTGTTGCAGATATTGCTGGATCATGAGCTATACTCTAAGTTTGAGAAATATGGGTTTTGGCTTCGGGAAGTGCAGTTCTTTGGCCATATTATTTCGGAGCATGGTATTGCTATGGACCCAAGCAAGGTATTGACGGTGAGGGAGTGGTAATAGCCCATGACACTGACTGAGATTAGGATCTTTTTGGGGTTAGATAGGTACTACCGTCGTTTCATCAGGGGGTTCTCCAAGATTGCTGGACCATTGAAAAATTTGACTCGAAAAGGGGTTCCCTTTGTATAGAGTGATCAGTGTCAGTTATCATTTGACAACTTAAAGGACAAGCTAACGTTAGCACCCATATTGGCATTATCGAGGGCAAGTTTGGATTATCGGGTCTATACAGATGCGTCCTTGTAGGGACTAAGATGTGTGTTACAGAAAAAAGAGAGGGCTATAGCTTTTGCATCCCGAAATCTTAATCCACATGAGAGGAATTACCCCACTCATGATCTTGAGTTGGCCACGGTTTTTTTGCCTTGAGGATATGGATTCATTAGCTTTTGGAAGGGAGGTTCACTTTATTCACGGATCACAAATCACTCCAGTATCTATTCACACAGAATGACTTGAACATGACACAAAGGATGTGGTTGGAGTTTTGAAGGATTACCATTTTGATATTCAATATCATCCTGGTTAGGCCAATGTGGTGGCAGACGTGTTAGACCGGCGACCCAAGGAGGATTTGGTGGTAGTTTGGAAGGCAAAATGGAGTGAACTTTGGCACGATGACGAGATTGCTAGGGCATGTATCGCGATTCTAAAAGTCATGCCCAAGATTGTTATATGGGTGTGAGGGCTCAGGTGGAGGATCCTTTTTACCAGGACAGAGTAAAGCAGTTGCTAGCAGAGGGTACGGAGTCCTACTCCATTATCTCCGAGGGTGGGTTACTCTTTAATGGGAAGTTGGTGGTTCCAGAGGATGAAGATTTGAGACACGCCGTTTTGACTCAGGCTCATGGATCTAGGTTTGTAGTACATACTGGTGGGGACACTATGTACCAAAATATGAGGAGTTAATACTAGTGGATGGGGATGAAACGAGACATTACGGAGTTCATCTCAAAGTGTGCCACTTGTCATCTTGTGAAGGTGGATTACCAGCGACTGTCAGGGATGTTGCAACCACTTGAGATCCCGGTATGGAAATGGGCGAGCATCTCTGTTGATTTTATTATGGGGTTGACTATATTACAGAGGGGTCATGATTCTATAAGGGTCGTAATAGATCGGTTGACCA
Source organism: Sambucus nigra (assembly GCA_949130495.1). Lineage (NCBI taxonomy): Eukaryota > Viridiplantae > Streptophyta > Magnoliopsida > Dipsacales > Adoxaceae > Sambucus > Sambucus nigra. The sequence goes on from OX422218.1 coordinate 277,999,097, forward strand.
AGGTGATCCATATTTTGTCGGTTTGCACAGACTTTGAGACTATGCAGTATGTGAGACTATTCATAGCAGAGATAGCCTAGTTTCATGGGGTCCCAATCAATATAATGTTCGATAAGGACAAGATTATTGTATCTCACTTCTGGCAAAGCCTTCAAGAGGTTATGGGCACCGAGTTGAGGTTGAGCACCGCCTATCACCCGCAAATGGAGGGGCAAATGGAGAGGGCGAATAAGATTCTCAAAGACATATTAAAGATGTGTATCCTTAATTTTGGGGGAGGTTGGGAGTAGTACCTTCCATTGGTAGAGTTCGCATATAACAACTCATACAAATTCACCATTGGCAGGGCCCCATTTGAGGCGTTGTACGGGAGACCTTATCTCTTACCACCTTGTTGGTTAGAAGTGGGGGACAATAAACTAGTGGGGCCAGAGATGATTCGGGACACATACACCAAGATAGAGTTGATTCAGAGGCGTATTCGTATAGCCCAAGATAGACAAAAGAGCTACATGAATGAGAATAGGAGGTATGTGGAGTTGGAGATCGGAGATAAGGTATTAGTGCGGGTATCCCATGTAACACCCCGCCTAACTAAATACCGGGTGATCAGTCATTTATTAAATTAAAACCAGGTGAACGGTCGGTTCAATCTCAGCATCACTGTCGCAAAATAATATTTCCAATTTGAACACCCTAAATAATTAAGCTAAGTGTCAAAACCATTTAAAACCTCATTTTTCCTTTATTAAATACCAGTACGAAAACCTTTTTAATAATAATAGCTTAAGAGTCACATAAATAAAAGGATAACAATAACTACACTACCATTTAAACCATCTAGATAAACCAAATCAAGTTATGAACTATAACTGAAATCATCCTGAAAATAGTTAACTCTCGAGGAGTACCGAATACTGGAAATATCCTAAATCTCAGACAAATCCAACTGGAATAGGAAATCGGGTGACACATGCCCTAACTATGAAGATCTAAAGTAGGAACTGATTCAATGACGAAGTCGTCTAAATCAAGGGCCTGCAACTCCCACATAATCTACAGCACGTCTAATCCAAAGAACCTAAGCATGACGCCCCTGTGGCTGGGCGCCTGTAATACATACAAATATATACAATAGAGAAAGAAATGACAGAAACGGGTCAGATCCCGAGTGTAAAACAGTTTTAAAAATAGTTTAGCAAGTATTTAAAATTCTTACCGGCTAATATCACAACCATGTTAGTATGCGACACTCTCTTGAAAATTCTCACCTCTCATTTAGTGTGCACCCCTAACATACCTCTAGGACATCCTAGTTATAGTTCCCATGCTAACTAGATTATCCACATGTATCAATTCTTTACAGCCCAAATTATTCCCACGTATTAACCTTATAATACATATATTGATGTTATATATATATATATATATCCATTTAAATTCAACATGGATAAGTCCCTTATTAATTCAATTCAACTAAGTGTTTTCATACATAACTATCTTACATTTCTACTCTAGCCACATAGTAGATATCATCACATGTATATATATATATATTCACTATATTATATATATACTATACTGCACCCTGAGACACAGCTACGGTCCTGCATTACTCTGCTATCTTGTCCCAATACATCACGTCGCTGTATAGGGGACTATAGGTTCGGTGAATATTCCTCGAACCACAAATATCAATTCACAAATAATGGAGGTGAACATAGTTCTCATACCCACGGGTCACGCACATACCAATGTTCCCATACTCAGCAAACTTATCAATGTACCGATAAGTCTTTCATAGTCCTATGTTATCGAGCGACAAATCAAAAATCCCATGGATTCATCAGGATATGACTGCCCTCACGCACAAACCTCCCGTCGATAGCAAGTAAGCTAGGTATGTCATACACAGATACATAATATATGCACATTCACAAAGTAATACATACAAATATTCATGTTTTCCAAATTAGGTTCGCCCACGACTCATAATTGTTATTATCCATTCTCAAAACAAATTTTACTCAATTATTTCTCATAACGGATTCGTCTATTTTATTTTCATTTATTATTTACTTCGTTCTTACTTCTCATCTCTCGAAGTATTCTTTCTAAGTAAGTATAAATTTCAGTAGGTATACCCTCACTTACCTTCTAGTCTAAATCTTTCACGAGTCTCAATCTTTTAGTAAACGTACGCTATATTCCCAAAGTATAAATAACTCCCTGTTAACCCAAAATTTCATCTCATATTAATTTCACTGAACGGAGTCAACTTAGACCCTATTGGTCATCTTCATAAACCATTATACTCTATCAATGATAATCAAGGGTTCCTACGTATCTTAACCGGATTAAACAAAAAGGAGAAAAATATGCAGTTTTCCAAGAGGGGTCGATCGATCGAGGAAAGGGGGTCGATCGATCGATCAAGCAGTTCTTGCCCAGTTTTCTGCAATATTCAACCTACAGGTTCAACCATTTTAACCCATACAAACCTCTATAATTTCATCCCAAACTCCCATCAAAGTAATCCAAGTGTATAAGAAATGTACATAAATAAGTTCTAACGTAACGACATCAATAAATCCTCAACGAATCAATCAAAAAGGGGTTTAATCTCAAATCTCTTTGTAAAACCAAACTTGGCATGAATAATATCCACCCTCTATTTTAATCAAGGTTTTCTTACCAAATATTATAATAAATTCATGGGTAATCCTCTACATATGATCAAGATTTTAGACTACATGGGTTCTCCCTACAACACATATAAATTCTCTTCCAAAATATATAATTTTTCCATTAAAACATATGATTTTCATTCCTAGACTAACATGGAAGGTATATTAACTTGGAATTTAGCAAGATAGATACTTGCCTAGGATTCAAGGGTCTGATTTGTTGATGAAAAATATATGGTTACGTTCCTCGTCGTGTGATCTGCATTTTGGTGGTGGTGGTGGTGGCGGTGCAATCGGGTGAGTTCTAGGCCTTGGATTGCTTGAAAAACTCCACCTTCTTCTCAAATCTCTTCACCTTCTTCTCTAATCACTTCACCTTCTTCTCTAATGGCTGTCTTATGCTTTGTGTTTGTTAACCCCAAGAGACAACTCTAAATGGCTAATAAATACTAAGAAAATTCGTGGGTTTAATTTTCCAAAAATACAAAAATGTTTAAAATACCCTCATAGGATGTCAATTAGGCCTAAAAACGCCCCGAGACCCAAAATAAATCCCCGGGTACACTTTTCTGACTATCTCCACCTTTTCGGACACGTTGGTGCACTCAAAACGTCTATACGGATGACTTATAATTTATTCACTTTAATAATAATAATATAGTCCTGACACGACACATGCGCGTCCCGAATTAAATTTCCATAATTTCCATTTTATTCGCTTGTGACAATTTTAATAAAATCAATCTCATAAATTACTTTACTCATCCAATAATATTCAACAAATTTCCAGTAATTACTAACTCACATCACGCTAGTAAATATAAAAAAAATAATTTTAGGATTAATATTAAATATATACCTCAAATTAAATTTATTAAATCCCCAATTTTAAAAGCCAATGAAATACGGGGTATTACATACTTCCCCCTAATAACGGAATTTCGTCTCAAAATTCGGTAAAATAAAGTGTAACTGGTAAGGACAACTCCGGGTATTAATCTCACATCTCATGTAATTTCCGTCGGACCACCCATACAGTACATTACCGAATACCCCCACAAATGTGATACTCCAACCCTTACCATTTAGTTTAAATTATCTTGAGTTAAACTTTACCTAAGTCATCAAATAACTAAATCTGGAAGTCACAACTTCTACTTTCATTAACCTCAAGAATACTTACTGTGTCACAAATATGGAAAATACTACAATCCAACCATCCAGGGCGTCCATACACCCAATGTGTGTACATTCTATCATAAGGTCTAAATGAATGTGATTCCTCTGTAAGGTTACGCTTAATTAACTGACTAATTAGTCTATAATCCGTATTTCTATGATTTCCACATTCTCATTTGGCGATTCCAGTTGCCTCAAATCATGCTACAACTCATAACTCTCTAATTAATATAAATATATACATATAATGGCAAAGGTTATAAACTCATATTCTAAAGACCTAACTTACTTTGACTCCCAACGTTCTTTAGTTTCATGCGTGGGGTGTCTCGCAGAGCGAAATCCAAACAAGGAACCCCCCCGATACACTACTACCTAAAATAGTTGGTTATCGAAACTCCTAAGGTCCTTAGTCTATAGTATATAACATCCCAAGAAGTTTTATCTGTTTATATAAAAGTCTACTTATTCACTCTCTTGTCAAAGACAATATGCTGGTTATAATGATCATTCTTAGTCTCATATACAACAAGTCAATCCATGCCGATAATCACGTCGTACTCGGATATGTCTATAATAAGTAAATCCCCGATAAAATTAAACTCACGTTTTGATATATACAAGAAAATAATAGGCGTTCCACTACCCATCGGTGAGTCTACATAAATAATAGTGCCAATGGCCAAGTCTAGTAACCCTATGGTCCACGCAATTCTAATAGCTACAAATGAATGTGAGGTCCTAATGACAATTATTATGCGCCCCATAACTCCATAGATAGCAAACGTACCCTCATTCGCGGGCGGTGGTTGTTGACTTCCCACTATTATAACTTTGCTCCGATGAGTCAAGAAAAATTTTACCCTAAATTTACAGTTTTAGTTAACCACACTCCACTATATGTCAAAGCCTTTGAATATATTGCGTTCATTGGGTAATACACCCAATTCGCGCATTTTTAGAACTTCTACTGATGACTCTCCTCAATTTTCCATTTGATCCTCTCCCAAGCATACTACATTGGGTGAGTCTAATTTGGCATCACCTTGAACTATAGCAGCACTTGGAATTTGTAGGCTGTATCATAACCGTCTTTACAGTCCTGGCCTCTCATGCCATACTCGGGTTGACCTCGACTATGGTCATCATCCTCGAACATACATCATAAGCTCCTAAGTACAACCTTAGTTATCCGTCTAATAGCCCTCATCTTCCATACTTCTTGTATGAACACGTCTGAACGCAAATAAGATTCACTAATATATACGTTATAGCAGGAGAACTGAATCTTACCATAGAAATCAACAATCCTAATCATAGGGCCTTATATCAAATAAAGTAACGCCCAGCTGAAAGTATAGTTAGCCGTACAGACCCTAAAGGACACTAGAACCTGATGCTCTGATACCACATGTAACACCCCGCCTAATTAAATACCGGGTGATCAGTCCTTTATTAAATTAAAACCAGGTGAACGGTCGGTTCAATCTCAGCATCATTGTCGCAAAATAATATTTCTAATTTGAACACCCTAAATAATTAAGCTAAGTGTCAAAATCATTTAAAACCTCATTTTTCCTTTATTAAATACCAATACGAAGACCTTTTTAATAATAACAACTTAAGAGTCACATAAATAAAAGGATAACAATAACTACACTACCATTTAAACCATCTAGATAAACCAAATCAAGTTATGAACTATAAATGAAATCATCCTGACAATTGTTAACTCTCGAGGAGTACCGAATACTGGAAATATCCCAAATCTCTGACAAATCCAACTGGAATAGGAAATCGGGCTACACATGCCCTAACTATGCAGATCTAAAGTAGGAACTAATACAATGACGAAGTTGTCTAAAGCAAGGGCCTGCAATTCCCACATAAGCTGCATCACGTCTAATCCAAATAACCTAAGAATGACGCCCCTGTGGCTGGGCACCTATAATACATACATATATATACAATAGAGAAAGAAATGACAGAAAACGGGTCAGAGCCCAAGTGTAAAACAGTTTTAAAAATAGTTTAGCAAGTATTTAAAATTCTTATCAGCTAATATCACAACCATGTTAGTATGCGACACTCTCTTGAAAATTCTCACCTGTCATCTAGTGTGCACCCCTAACGTACCTCTAGGACATCCTAGTTATAGTTCCCACGCTAACTAGATTATCCACATGTATCCATTCTTTATAGCCCAAATTATTTCCACGTATTAACCATATAATGATGTTATAAACATATATATATATATATATATATATATATATATATATATATCCATTTAGATTCATCATGGATAAGTCCCTTATTAATTCAATTCAACTAAGTGTTTTCATACATAACTATCTTACATTTCTACTTTAGCCACATAGTAGATATCATCACATGTATATATATATATATTCACTGTATAATATATATACTATACTGCACCCCGAGACACAGCTGCGGTGCTGCATTACTCTGCTATCTTGTCCCAATACATCACGTCGCTGTATAGGGGACTATAGGTTCGATAAAGATTCCTCAAACCACAAATAATGGAGGCGAACATAGTTCTCATACCCACGGGTCACGCACATACCTACGTTCCCATAGTCAACGGACTTATCAACTTACCGATAAGTCTTTCATGGTCGTATGTTCTCGAGTGACAAATAAAAAATCCCATGGATTCATCAGGATATGATTGCCCTCACGCGCAAACCTCCCGTTAGTAGCAAGTAAGCTAGGTATGTCATACACAGAAACATAATATATGCACATTCACAAATTCATACATGTAAATATTCATATTTTCCAAATTAGGTTCGGCCACGACCCATAATTGTTATTATCCATTCTCAACACAAATTTTACTCAATTATTTCTCATAACGGATTCGTCTCTTTTATTCTCATTTATTATTTACTTCGTTCTTACTTCTCATCTCTCTAAGTATTCTTTCTCACTAAGTATAAATTTCATTAGGTATACTCTCACTTACCTTCAAGTATAAATCTTTCACGAGTCTCAATCTTTTAGTAAACGTACGCACAATTCCCAAAGTATAAATAACACTCCGTTAACCGAAAATTTTATCTCATATTAATTTCACTCAACGGAGTGTACTTAGACCTTATTGGTCATCTTCATAACCCATTATACTCTATAAATGATAATCAAAGATTCCTACGTATCTTAATCAGATTAAACAAAAAGGTGAAAAATATGCAGTTTTCCAGGAGGGGTCGATCGATCGAGGAAAGGGGGTCGATCGATCGATCAAGCAGTTCTTGCCTAGTTTTCTGCAATATTCAACCTATGGGTTCAACCATTTTAACCCCTCCAAACCTCTATAATTTCATCCCAAACTCCCATCAAAGTAATCCAAGTGTATAAGCAATGTACATAAACAAGTTCTAACGTAACGACAACAATAAATCCTCAACGAATCAATCAAAAGACATTTAATCTCAAATCTCTTTATAAAACCAAATTTTGCATGAATAATATCCACCCTCTATTTTAATCAAGATTTTCTTCTCAAATATTATAACAAATTCATGGGTAATCCTCTACATATGATCAATATTTTAGACTACATGGGTTCTCCCTACAACACATATAAATTCTCTTCCAAAATATATAATTTTTCCATTAAAACATATGATTTTCATTCCTAGACTAACATGGAAGGTATATTAACTTGGAATTTAGCAAGATAGATACTTGCCTCGTATTCAAGGGTATGATTTGTTGATGAAAAATATATGGTTGCATTTCTCGTCGTGCGATCTACATTTTGGTGGTGGTGGCGGTGCAATTGGGTGAGTTCTAGGCCTTGGATTGCTTGAAAAACTCTTCACCTTTTTCTCAAATCTCTTCACCTTCTTCTCTAATCACTTCACCTTCTTCTCTAATGGCTGGCTTATGCTTTGTGTTTGTTAACCCCAAGAGACAACTCTAAATGGCTAATAAATACTAAGAAAATTCGTGGGTTTAATTACCCAAAAATACAAAATGTCTAAAATACCCTCCTGGGATGTCAATTAGGCCTAAAAACGTCCCGAGACCCAAAATAAACCCCCGGGTACACTTTTCTGACTATCTCGACCCTTACGCACACTTTGGCGCACTCAAAACAACTATACAAATGACTTATAATTTATTCACTTTAATAATAATAATATAGTCCTGACACGACACAGGCGCGTCCCGAATTAAATTTCCATAATTTCCATTTTATACACTCGTGACAATTTTAATAAAATCAATCTCATATATTTCTTTACTCATCCAGTAATATTCAACAAATTTCTAGTAATTACTAACTCAAATCACACTAGTAAATATAAAAAAATAATTTCTGGATTAATATTAAATTAATACCTCAAATTAAATTTAATAAATCCCCAATTTTAAAAGCCAGTGAAATACGGGGTATTACATCCCATATTAAAGAGGTTATGAGATTTGTTAAGAAAGGGAAATTAGTGCCAAGGTATGTGGGCCCTTTCCCCATCATTGAGAGAGTCGGAGTGGTAGTGTGTCATTTGGGTTTGCTAGATCACCTTCATCGTATCCATAATATGTATCATGCATCATCGCAGAAGAAATATAGGAGGAGTCCTAGGGCACTGTGGCACGTCCCACTTGAAGAGATAGACTTGCAGCCTAATATTTCTTATGAGGAGAGACCAGCAACTATCTTAGATCGCAGTTATCGTCAGTTACGATCTGAAGTTGTACCGCTAGTCCCTGTTCAGTGGGGTCATCAAATTGCCGATGAGTCCACTTAGGAGCGTGATGAGGACATGCATGAGCAGAGTTATTTACTGCGCAGTTATTTACTGCAGGTACGTCTAAATTTCAGGGACGAAATTCCCTTATAAGTGGGGAAGTATGTAACACCTCGTAATTTTTGGGTTTTAGTTTAATTAATTAATTCGATATTTATTAAATTACTAAGTATCATAAATTAATAAGAATTAATTAATTGTGTTATTTAAAAAGTGAGTGAAGTTAAATTAGTTAATGGGTGAAAATTAACTTTTAAAAATAATTATCGGGATGGAGATTTTGAGTGCACGGTTAAGTCCGGTGGGGTAGTCTGAAATTAGTGGCCATATGTATATATTGGGTTTCGGTACATTTCTAGACATATTTGAGCTCCCAAATAAGTGTTTGTGCCCTTTTTAGAAGGCCCATAAGACCAAAAATGGGATTAGAGTTAATAACCCTAATTGTGAAAGGGTGAGGGAACTTTAATTCACTTTTAGAAGACTAAATTGAAGATAGCCAAAGAAGAGAGCAACTAGAGGAGATTTTGGGAGATTATTCCAAGAACAAGAGAGGAGACCCTTGAATCAACCCATCATTTTCATCAAAGGATTTGATTCTACAAACCCTAAGGAAAGTGGATTAACTTGCATTTGATTAATTGCATTTTTTCTATTCATATTATAAAAGGTGAATTGAATAATATATTAGGGTTAGTTCAAAATTTGATAATTAGGGATTTCATGATTTTGATTTATAAATCTTGAGAGGTGACAATAATATGTAGATTTTGATTACCCAATGTGTGTAGATGATGTAGTTATAGTGAGATAATTAAATGGGTGGATTTAGGATGAATATGGGAATGTTTTGGGGGTAACGTTTGTACAAAAATGAAGATTTTAACTCTTTAATGGCGAACTGGTTTCTGGTTAACGAAAAAGGAGAGAGAACACCAGGGTCGCTCGAACAACCTGGTGTCTCATTCAAATGACAACCAATGTCGTTCGAATGACATGGATGGTCGCTTGAACGACCTGATTGATCCTACCAGATTTCTTCCTTCCCCTCATTTGAGACCTGATTGTTAATTTTTGATGAATGTCTTGTTTTAGATGAATCTGAATTTTGGGATTTATAAATTAGGGTTTCAATTTGTAAAATTTACCCTTGGATTGATAGGGGATAAATCTAATTAGAGAATTGAGGTTTATGATTGATTAACTTGAAACCTTCTAAATTAAGTGGGCAATCTTAATTGAAAGAAATTGAATAATGAATTAGGAACTTTGAATTTTGGGACAAGCGAGATAGTCCGGGTGTATTTGGTAGAGTGACACCAAGTTAATGAAATTAATTAGTGCATGAATAATTGAAATCGAGTCGAATTGTAGACTTGCATATTTTAGTCTAGTGTTACGTATGTAGTACACTGGTTGCCTGGATTTGATATATATATGCAGTGATGTGTTATATATATATATTTGCGTGAATAATATTGATAAGAAAGCCTACCCGCTCTAATGGTATTTACGAGCTTGCGCGATGTGGGTGAATTCCCGGGCTAGAGAATGCGGGGAGAGTATAATTTCCAGGTCATGGAGTCCGTTTATAGGGGCGAGTTATCTTTGGTATGGGACAGTCACTTTTCGGGGGGAACTATGGCCGTCTCCTATTCGGTTGTAATGACATTTAGAGAATACCCGATGAGTGCCTACTCGGGTGGATAATTATATATCTACGATATGTGTGTGAATGTTGTAATATAATGATACATATACATATTGTAGATTTTATACGGGTGAATACATGATGTGAAATGTATTAATTATATAACTTGTGAGATTGTTATATGGTATTAAATGAGAAATGATTTATAATAAGTTAGTGTGATTAATAACTTATAACTCGTAAACTAAACTCACTCGGGATAGAGTAGTGGGAAAGGTAGAATATATATATATATATATATATATGACAAGACTAGTTACGGAGTTAATAGCTAGATGGGTCATGTATAGGTACATTAGGCATGCACATTAGTCGAGGGGTGATGTGTCCTCAAGAGAGTGTGCAACACTAACTTAAATATGAAGAGCATTCACGTATTTTAATTTACTGCATTTAAATTCACTTGTTAAATATTTTCAAAATGTTTTGTGTTCTAACCGTTGCTATAAAAATCTTTTCAAAACCTTTTAGGTGTCCTACCATAGGGGCGCCATGCCTGACCTTCATGCATGGTACGTAGCTTCAATACATGTGGGTGCTGCAGGATATTTCGTTAGACGCCTGTTTCTTTCTCATCTAGATAGGGATGGTCCTAGAAGTAATTCTGGGCTGGTTGTCCCCGACTTGTACTCTTTACTTTTGGTTAAGCATATATTGGCTTTACTTTACATACTTTGGACTTTGATTGGTTTTCTTGTTCTAGTCGATGTTATTCGGCTAACACTCTTAGTAGATATTTGTGGCATGATCAGATTCTCTTATATTTTTTTGGTTATTTGAATCTTCATTATACTTGTATGTTTTGGATAAAATCAAAAGATAAAATTTGGCGTCAACTTAATTAAAGGTTATGTAGTTAGTAATTAAAAATGTTACGACAATTATGCTTTAAATTCCGATTTAATTTGATAAAGTCTTGATCAACAGAAATTTAATAAGCGGGGTGTCACAATTACATAATTTTATATACCATTAATTATATCATTTTATATTAATTAAAGGGATCGCACTCCTCACTAATAAAAATCCACAACAAAAGTCTTTCCCCGCACCATTTCCATTACAATGGTCTGGGGTACTTGCTCTAGTGGCCGTATACCCTCTATAACGACTATAAAGGTCCGTTATAGTGGCCCCTTCCTCTGTCGCATCCTCTTCCCTTTTCCTTTATATTTTATCTATTCTTTTATTACTTCTCCTCATATTAAACCCATACAACATTGTCCACTACATTACTAATCCTCTAAACCTTTCTTGGTCATCAAGAAAGACCAAAAGACACTTATTCCATTAGAGACCTAACCAAATTCCCAAAATGTACCCAAATTAAATAAAGTTCATTATATTCAAATAATTAGAACGAAATTACAAAAAATCTATAAGTTCAATATTAGTCATTTAGTTAAATATCTCTCATAAAGATCAACCCAATTTCTATATTCTCTTATATATTAATCATTATTAAACCATTTAATTATTCACTTAAAATTACGGGGTATTACAATCTCCCCCACCAAAAGGAATTCCGTCCCAAAATCTAATAAAGAATAATCTTAATAATATGAATCATATAATTACGAAGGCTCACTCATTCCTACTCAACTAATCATAATTTGGGATGGCGTACTCCCATATACCATTACAATTTAATTTTAAAGTTCACATATGTCTATAATAAGATAATAAGTCAAAGGTGCTCATATACCCAATCCAACCGTGCACATATATAAAAAATTCAAGTAATATAAAAATATATACTAATCATATTGAGAGATAAAAAAACTTATTACTCGAACCCAACTAATCATGCTCAGGCTTAAGAAAAAGAGGCCCTTCTTGAACTGCAAGTGGTGTAACAACCTCCAGTGTCTCCAGAACTAAAACATATCTCTACACATGAGTAACAAGCACCTATGAAATGGCCTAGCTGCCTAACTATCATTCACTCCCCTTGTTGTAATCCTCGACCTTGACTTTAAGGAAATTGCGGGTATCTATTATCCTATTGGTAATCATGCACCACTCCGGTCTTCTTCCCATATTTTGTTCCATGTGGATTCTACTTACACTCTTGATCCACCATAGCATCACCTGTCCTCATCTTGAAAACATCCTAACCCCGTAATTCTCCATCTTCCCAAATCTCTACTGATAGTTCACATATTTCTAGAAGATCATCATAGCAGCATTCTCCACCCGAGCATATGTGGTGTAATATGGATTTCCTATAACCACGTGATTAATTAACCAAGTCAAACCCTGACTAAAATAATTATCCAGCTTCTCCTCAGTATCCACCTCATCTGGTTCAAATATACACAGATTAGTAATATATTGTTCATACTCAGCCATGCTATGTGAACCCTGCTCTAAAGTGAGAAAATCCATATTTTTCTCAAACCTAATTACGTACAAGAATAATTATAATTAAACTTTGCAAAAACTCCTCATAAGTCAAACGATTCCCATCCTCGGGAGTGGTCACTCTACGACCATTGGAAAATATCACGGGTTAGCTAACATCTTCTTCTATACCTCTATTCAGTCGACCACATTAGGTATTTCTCTATGTCTCTCCTCCATGAAATTTGCCCTTGTTAAAATTTGCCCTTATTAAAATTTGCCCTTGTTAAAATTTGCCCTTATTAAAATTTTCCCTTATTAGAATTTTCCCTTACCTTGTCCTAAGATGACATGGGAACTCCCTGTTGCAAACCAATTGGTCTCTATCCCTTTGAATCCCTATCTCAACACTGACAGTAGTGGCCTCCCAAATGATTGTTTCCAATTTTTCTACTCATATAAAAAACTAACCCTGCCATGCCTTATCTAAGGGAACCCACAATCACATTATCCCTTGAGGCTCTCCAAGCTCCTCTCATCCCAGTTTTCTCCATTTTAAATGAAAAGAACAAAACTTTCATCATACTCATAGCCTAAACATAATACAAATCATAAAAACATTTTGAAGAATGACGGGCAAAAAATATGCATAAACCTATAACCCTCTAGACCTTGGACTATGCTATGATACCAACTATAACATCCTGCATATTATAATATTAGGGTTGATCATGTCTAAATATTATAATATAAAAATTTCTGTAATTTAAAATATCTTTCTCAGCATGTGACAAAAATATGAAACAATTCAAAACTTTTCCAACAACGTAGGATGCGATAGAAATACTATATGAATAACCACTAAAAATAAAATACAACTACAACATTCTCTGATATAATCAAGCACTTATGAAAACATCAAAAAATATCCCAACTACAACTATTGAGTCACAAGTAACCAACTAATCCAAAGGATGCCTCATATGAAACAAACGACGAAAAGGAAACTATATCTTACATGATATAAATCTCTAAAAGATCCAGCGTGCGCTCTATGATCCAATAACTCCTAGAGGTGCAATCCTAACCTATTCAGATGTACCAAATGAAATAAAATATCATAATAGAGTCGTTTATATAAGAATAACATTTGAAATTATAATCTTTATCAATGTTCACCAGATAACACAACATAATCATCTATTTAAATAACAACATGGTATATCAATGTTTCATATAGTATCAAGAGTATAAGTATCTATCCATTTAATAACAGGGTTTAACATTAACCATATAGTATCAGATTATCCATAAATATCTGATAATTAGCCAGTGTTAATAACATCCCTTCATAATGTTGGATTTTAACTACTATCCTTAATCAATTGATATTACTTATTACATAATCTTCAACTCAAAATATCAGTAAATGATTTTTATCAACTTTCTGCTTTCATGTACAATTAATTACATCATTTCATAGTCCATTAGTTACGTCATTTAATATTTGAAATCTATCATAGCCAATCGACCTTTATCATTTAATAACTTTCAGTAAAGACTATCCAATCTCGTTTATATCAACTGCACATTGATAACTTTATTATAATTAAGTGACCTCTTACACGTCTATAAACATATCATATTATAAATCTTGCATATTTTTTGGTGTGTGTGTGTGTGTGGGGTGGGGGGAATAGGAAATTTATTTTATATAGGATTAAAATCCCTACCTAGGTGTCGTTTGCAAAGCTTAGAGAATGGCTTTAATAAAAAAAAAAGAAAGATAAATACATGAGAAGAACAAATTAATGAGAAAAGCATCTAATTGAAGGAATTCCTTGATAATCCATCCAGAAATAACCCCTTGTAGGCTTGTGAATGTCCATAACTGAGTAAAAGTAATGTATGAAGATCTTTGAGAACCATGAAATTCCATCCATAACCCTCACATATCATACTAGATTCATACACATAATTTATCGGCCCCCCTCGCGGACTTGCATATCGCGTAGTGGACTACATATACCATTTTACAACTAACAATGACCACGTCGAATACACATAGCTATATCATAGTCATAACATAACCAATCGATCTCACTCATGACCCTGCACATATTTGTGATGTAGTGCAGGTCCATTTATACCATTGCTATCGGTAGACAGTTTGGGTCCTACACATAAAATGTCTCAATAGCTAGCCAACACTAGACCCACATTAATACTAATACACAAATATCGATACTAATCAAAGTGTTCAGCCCGTATAGAACCTTCACATACAATATTCCATAGCCAGTTGACACTATACCCGATACCTATAGAGAGGTCGAACACAACTTTCTACAGAAATTTGAATATAATAAACTCCTAACTTTCAACCATTTCAAGACTCCATGCGTGGAACGTCTCATAAATGAGATCCAAGCAATGAACCTTCCGATACGCTTTTGTCTAGGTCAGATGATCGTTAAGACTCTATAATTATCATATATATATCCTAGACATCTATTTAAGCACCACTACACAACTTACACCTCTTAAGATCCCAAATCTTATCCTTGCCTAGATTCCAAGCATGGTATGTCTCATTAATGAAATCCAAAAAAGTAAACCCTCGATACACTTTTGTCTAAATAGTACAGATATTGAGATAAAACAATTACTAACTCAACATTCTATCTACTAAGGAATCTAACTCTAATCATCAATCACCTACTACACAAAAACCCATAATAGATTCACATCATTACTTCTCCTCTTATTCATTCCTCATCAATTTCTCGCACTACTTTAACATCCTAACATCACAAGTATAGTATACTCATAAGCTATATATTACAACAATATCTTACCTGACACTCACAACCTAACACCTAAAATTACCTACAAGACTTAATTTTCCTAGACTTCTAACTTCTATCTTCTCTACACTCAATGTGTAGGATGTATAAATAAGAAAATACAAATAAGGAACCCCATATACACTTCGTTCCACATTGGGTAATCATAGAGAGTGGAAGGACCCTAGACCTTTAATCTTATATCCACTACTTTAATTGCATCTATGCCAATATACATCACTCGCATAGATCTCGTAGCTCAACTCTATATTTCTTAAAGTATCTCAGTACATTACACAACCTTAAACATTTTAACATTTTTACAAACATAAGATTCACTCTTAATCCGTAGATTACCATAACCTTTCCATTATACCATAACATCCATCATCCTTACAAATCTTCAACATAAAAACTAATAATTTAAAATCTCAAGTCAATTATCCATGCTAATATAAGTATCCTCAAACATCACCTTATTTATTTCAATCCCTACATGTATATATCACAAATGCTATGACCCCAGTATCAATAATATATCATCCAAATTCTGTTAACATCGTATAACTAACAACATACATACCCTCATTAACAACATAAAACCAAAAATATAAAATACATCCAGAACATTTATTACCCAACAATCCAAATCTCATCAGCGGCAATAATAATCCAACAACTTAAAAACCCATTGACAATTATAAAATACAAATTAACATCACAAATTCCTTAACATAAATTTACCAATAATGCCAATCTCCATAATAACACCACTATTAACCCCTCAACACACGTCACTTTAACCATAGTAATTTACTAATCAACACATCCTGTCAAGGATAACAATTAATCAATCCATCCACATCCTAACATACAACAATGTATAAGATGAGCCTAGGCATTTACATTACAATTTCATGGGATAAGATATACTCGTAGAACATATTTCATCTTTCAAAAGTTCATAAGCATATAATGTATTTCTTAACCAATTACCAAATTATTATTCTCATCTATATGACACTTACCCAATTTAATTCACATAATAGTATTCCCATCTCTACAGCAATTACACAATTTTAATTCATGTAATATTATTCCATTCTTTACAACAATTAAGCAATTTTAATTCACATAATCAAAATCTAAGAAGTTATACAAATTTCTCAATAGCATTTGATAATAAGAGGAAATTAATTTGGTTTATCTTATCCTAATTAAATTTCTAAGCACTTTTAGTTAATAGCTAAGAATGGTTAAGCGATTTCTAAAACATTAAGCACTAAGGAGAAAAGTAGAATATTCGTTCCTTTAATCTATTTATTAAATCAGATTTGAGTTCATTATTCTCCTTTGAATTCTCATAAACTCCATTCTTTATACTAATAAAAGCCCCTAATAAAAGGCCTTATCCATACCATTTTCTCTAGCGACCCTCTTCCTCTGCAGCATCCTTTTGCCCTATTTTTTATATTTTTTATTTTTTTGTATTACTTCTCCTCAAATTAAACCCATACAAAATTTTACAATATATCACTACCCCTCTAAACCTCTCCTAGTCATCAAGACAAACCAAAAGACCCTCATTCTCCTAAGGCACTAATTAAATTCCCATAATGTACCCAAACGAAATAAAAGTCTAGTTTATTAAAAGAATTAGCACAAAAGTACAAAAAATGATATAGGTTCAAATTCACTCATCTAGCTAAATATCTTTCATCAAAATCAATCTTATTTAAATATTTATGACACCCCACGATTTTCCATGCCTGATTGATTAGGCCACACATGAAATACTGGGGATGTCAAAATAATTTATATCATTCCCAGCATCAACGTAAACTAAAAACCATGGTAAATTAAAACCAACATAATATAAGGATTCATTAAGAGATGATGAACATAAATACTAAATTGTGAAAACTAAATGCATGATATAAAAACCTCTGATTACAATTATTTAATTGAATAAAAAGAGTACAACTGAAGCCTCCTCTAACCACAAAATTCAAACTGAAATACAAATAGGGTATAAAGGTAACTCTTCCATGTAACTCTAAATATGTTGACTGTTATAGTGAACCAATGACTCTAAATCTGTGAATACCCAACTGGATCACCACAATCGCAAATCTGACCACTCACGCTTGTTAACTTATTTGTACCATAATAATACCTTGGGGGGGGGGGGGGGGGGGGGTTAAATTTTATAATTTGGGTCAATGCCCTTAACTTTTATGAATTAACTTTCAATACCAATAAATAATAATTCAGTTAATTAGCAATACAGTTTACCATCGGCTCTCACATGCAGTAAATATCTCACCTCTAACTTAAGTGTAATACTATGCACATGTCCTTACTCAAGGCCTAATTGTCCTAGAAGTCTCCATATCTAGACAATTAAGCACTGTCCCATAATTAACAACTACTATGGAGTGCTACCAATAACCTAAATATGATTTTACCCCAAGGTCCACACATATATTTTTATTAACGTATTCTTAGCCTTATAAATATAAAGCTCTGCCTATTTAAATATCTTTTAATTAAATGAATCATTATCCAACTACCAAAGGGATATATCACAATTACACACACTTGATAAAGGAAAGTAACTCGCCACACATGTTAAATACAACCCACATACCTACCCCCACAATGTCACTCATAGGACATACAAGTAAACCACTTAAAGTACCTCACATGCCATAAGGTCCATTATCCAAGTCTATCATTAGACTACACAAATATATATATATATATATATATATATATATATATATATATATATATATATATATATATATATATATATATATATATATATATATATATGAAGGAAACTACCCTCGGTGTCCATATCATGCCACTATCGGTAAGCTCGGAGGAGTCCCTAACCTTACAAACTTAAATAAAACACACATACTTGGGGAGATCACTACGCAGGGAGACCGCCTGCCACCCATACCCAGACTATGTAGATGGATCAAGTCATCTTGCTTATCTCATTACGAAGTGGTGACCGTTGACCGTATGATCTTAAAAAAATGACCTCCTCTCCATCCTAGCACATCTCAGCTGATACGTGTTACTCGGTGCCGATGTCGAACACAACCCCCAATCGATAGATTCACTACGAGTACGCGTATGTCCACATTATCACACCATATATATATATATTGGATAACGCATACACTCAAGTGTACCCAATCATCTACATCCCCACGTCATTAGATCCTTATTTAAAATAGATTTACAATCTATCAAAACTAGGTTAAACATATATGAACAAGTAGGATACGGCACATACACTCAAGCATAATCCAAAATAATTAAATCCCTAAACACCAGATTATTCTTACATCTTAAGGATCATCAACTCTAATCCTTATTAAATTTAACTCCTAGTTTATTCCGCCTCCAAATCTTGTGTACATCTATCTCTTTCCACATATAAAGTAATTCCTAATGTACATATATATTCCCACCTTTAACCACTAGTTAGCATACCTATTTTACTATATCTCAAGACGGGAGTTATCTGCTAAACCCTTAAATTCATTACTCTCTAAGATCAAAGCGTACACACGACCATAAGAACCGCTCTCTCATGCATCTACCCAATCTAACCCAAGCTCTTACGTCCAATAGCACAACTTATTAGAATCTTAACCACACTTCTTCAATAGTTAAAGCTACCCCATTTTCCTATTTATTTACACATTAGTAAACTAAACTTACCATTCTTGGCAACCGTCACTCACATGGATAACCTCCCACGTATTCAAATTAACTTGGGATAACCCTACGATCCATTTCCCAGCCTTAGCCTTGCCTGACTCAGGGACCAAATTTATTCTCCCTTGGATCTGAATTGATTTCCCTAGGAACAAATCTATTCCCTATCTAGGGAGAATCGATTCCCTCTGAAAGCACACTCAATTTGCGTACAATCGAATGTGTCATCTTCCCCAGCCTCCATTAACGACATTTAAAGATTTTAAACCTGAAATTATGAAACTAATATTTCATCCTAATCAAAGGAATACATCTCTATATATATTCACAATCGATCTAAACAAAAATCATTCCTCCAATTCAAGGATTTGTTAATAAAAACATACCTTTGTCTAAACTAACAATTGGTTATAGTTTCTATCACAATTCTCACATAAGCTTTTAATTGATACATGGGTGTAATTCATAAATGAAATTGGATCCTAACATATGGATTCTAGTAGCATTCCCATTAGTTATACAATGTCAATTTTGCATTTTATAACCAAAGTCTTCACTTTCAAAGTACGATTAATCAATAATTAACCCTAAACATCCCCAATCCTAAACCCTTATATAAATCAGCCACTAACATGTGTAAAAACCTGAAATTGTATTAGAAAGTGTGCTTATAAATTAAGAAACATATTATTAAAGATTTTCTAAGAAAATTCTTACCTTAAAAGATGAATGAAGGCTCCTCCCTTGAGATTCTCCTCTTTTGCTCCTCCCTCAACTTGTTAAATTCTCACAGAAGGTTTGTGGATGCTAGGTTTAATTAAAAATGGATAGGAAATCTAATTAGGGTGGTTTAGCTTATAATTAAACTCTCTAATCCTGTATCTCCATATAAGGCCTAATTTCGGCCCCTTAAAAGAGCCATGAATGCTTCCCGAAATAGCAAAAAATCTCTCCTAAGGGTACACCTACCCTTCGGAACCAATTTAAATCGATAAAAACACATAAATGACATTCCTGTCACCCCAAATTTTAGTCTCAATGATTTTACCCATAATACACATTAATACCTCGTGGTGTCAATACTACGACACATTTAATTATTCTACATGTAGACATTTTCAATTACCATCTAAATTTGTTCTAAATTATTATTACTAAGACATATAAGTAATAATTAATTCCATTTATTAATTTACTAATCATTTAATAAATAACTATTATAGTCTGTGAAAATACAGGGTGTTACAATATTCTCTTTCAATATTTTTATTATTAAATCATTTAATTACTCAATTAAAATGATGAGATATTACATTTCAGGTGCTCAAGTTGGGCCCAAAGACTAGTTCGTTTCAGCTAACCCATAGCTACTCTCCCTCTCTTTTTCCCTTTATCTCTCTATCTCTAGTCATCACCTTCAGGAGTATCTGATGTACCTCAGTTGTGTGAGTTGGGTATTTACTCTATTCAGTTTTGTCCTGTATTAGTCGAGATTTCTTGAGCCATGCATACTCTTATCATAGTTTTTTTGGTGAAGTTCATGATTTTTAGTATTTTTTACTCAAACTCTTATTTTGTCATTAGTCGTTGGGTGATGATTTGGTTTACACATTTGAGGATATTATTATGTCACATTATTAACTTTGCTACATCATTATTCTATTTATTCTTTACAGGTTGAGAATGCTATTTAATTTCTATAAGAAATTTCTATATTATAATATTTAGACTTGATATTTAGATGAATGGTAAAGATATGTATATCAATATATAAAACTCATAAATTCACATAAAGTATATCAATAAGTCTAAGAAGTAAGCATCCTTAAATATCATAATGATGCATTGTATCACATCTTATGTGTACATGCCCCCCAACTCATTTTCTTATAATAAGTGGCATGGTGTCATTAGATTAAGCCCCCCTAATCTGATCTTCTCCCCATTTTTTTTCACGGAATTGACAAAAAAGAACATTAATTCAAGAATAAGATTTACTAATGAAGGATTTTATATAGAGTTAATAAAGTTGATATATTACAAAGAAATGTAGTTCAATTCATCATGCATATAACAATATGTAAATAAACTTAACACAAATAAATATACAAGCTAACATGATATAAGGGAATAAGATAATCAAGGTTAATTATGCCAACAAACATAGTAACCTATTAGTCTAAATTTGTATCCATATGAGGACTATATGTAAATTCATCCCAAAAGATAAAACCATAAATAAGTTTACGACTTTGAACAATATCAATGTAAAATAAAATGAATCCTAACTCAAAAAAATTAATGATTAGTATAAATAACCTATCAAAATAACCACCAAATATCCAAAAAGTGTAGAAAAACTTCCACAAAATGAAGTAATCATAGCTACGCAAGCTTCACATCCCATATATTCTGACACCACATCAAATATGTCCTTAATGTTATAATTATCATCATTTCTCTCCTCATACATGATGAGAAGTGTGCGTACCTAAACAATGAGGCTATCCATGCTCCATCTGAGGCTCATGAATTGATGCTCATTTTCCATAAAAAAGGCATCAACGCATTGAGTAAGTTGTCACCTCGACTATGATCTATGTAATAAGTTCTGGTGTAACTTATCAGTCACACGAGAGGGTACAAAGTTCATCTAGTGAGTGGGAGGCTATATGAGGTAGTAAAAGTTCAGATCTAGGAAATAACCCAGAAGCAAATTAACATGCATGGGATCTATGAGGAACAATAATGGTAGTGAAGTCAGGTAGATCATACATGGATGAAGTAATGTCCTGATCCTAACCATATGATTCTTATTTAGCTTCATCCTCATCATTATGTGGTGTGGGCATACTTTTCCTACATACACTCTAGCTAATATGGTAGTTTAGTTTGACGGGCATCTCCATTGACTTCTCTCTGGGTATCAAGGAACACACAGAGTCTTGAGTAGCTGATAAATGTACCATTCATATGGAAGATGCAGTATCTTTCCCCTTGTTCTCATAACATTACTCATGCCATTGTATATTTCACATGCAAAGTCCATTCATATGTCTACACTGATTGAATTTAGTTTTTTAGGATCAATCGCAAGAAAATTGGTACCGTGGGAATTTTAAAAAATGGTTTCCACTAAAAGTCCAATTTTCTAATTGGAGTCAAATAGATCAATACAGTGATTAATGTCTTAAGTGTTTACACAAAATTCAGTCTAAGCCTTATAAAACATGTAGATAAGATTTACCAATTTTAATTTTGTTTAACCTAATTCCTAAGTTTTCATGCAAGATTAATAAGGTAATTAAGCATCAAGCACAATCATACAAGAGATGACGATGTAAGAAGAAAAGACAACTAGGAAAAACCTCGAAGGCTAGGTAATCAATCATCAATATTGATGCTTAATAAGGTAATTAAGAATCAAGCACAATCATATGATCAAGGTGATCAACAAGGGAATTGGATTTGTTAAGAAATGATTTTTTTTCTCTCTAGAGGCTTAAAAAATTACTGTAAAATAATTGGGTCGCAAAAATAGAAAAACTAGTTTTTTAAAAGAAAGTTCTTTGGAAAAAATGTCAAAAATAGTTTTTTTGGAATTTTTAAAAATGGTTCAAATGAGATTATAAGTTCGTTCAAACGACTTTACATACCTCATTTGAATGAGCTCAGACTCTGTTCGAATAACAAAGTAAAATTCATTTGATCGAGCTTCGAACGACTGTCAATCGATACTCGTTTGAACGAGATATGTAATATCCTTCGTTGAATTCTAACATCAATAGTTGGAGATCCAAATTCCTTTCTATGGGAGGTAGGATGACCCTATTGACCTCAATCCTTCAATAAATGTTTATTTACACCTTTTTTGTCCTTATCCCTCCCAAAGAAATCCATTTCTCATTAATAAAATCCTAAGCAACTTTCTTTGGGGTTCTAAAAAAAATATGGGAATAAATATCATTGGAAAAGCTGGAATATCATTGGTTCTCCTAAGAATGAGGGAGGTCTGGGGATTAGAAACTTGAACTCTCTTATTCTTGCCTCAAATCTGAAGATTGCATGCGAGTTTAAATCAAGTAATTCTTTGTGGGCTTCTTTCATGAGAAATAAGTATTCTTCAATGCCTTTAAGAGATACTTCTATGGCAGCTAAAAGGATAACTCAAGCTTGGTCTATCTGTGAAGATAATTCTGAAGTTATTAATGGCATTCAAGTTTGGAAACTCCCTAATTTAGGAGGTTTTTCTTTCTCTTCAGCTTATGAGATTTTAAGATCTCCTAAGCTTCCTTCTATCTCGCAAACCTTCATTTGGGATCCTCATATTCCTACTAACTTATCATGTTTTTCTTGGAGGATCTTAAATAATTATGTCCCTCTTGATTTTAATGTTAAAAAGATTGGAATTCATCTCACTTCTAGATGTTTGTGTTGTCTTAATTCTGAAGATCACCCCGAGCATTTCTTTTTGAAAGGTCCTGTGGCTTCTAAAATTTGGAATCTTTTTGGGAACTTAATGGGAATCCAACAATCATTTTCGATCCATTCCTAAATATTGAAATGGTGGATGCACATGGGCTCTAGTCAGTTCTCAAAGTGGCTTCATAAGATAATTCCTATCTGCATTTTCTACGATCTATGGTTGGGGAGAAACAAAGCTCTTTTTGATGGAATTCCAATGCATGCGAATGTGATTATAGACATAATTAAGAGGAGAATCAGAGACATAGCTTCAACCATTCATTTCAAACCTTCTTCCTCTAAAAAATGCACTCAGATCGTTCAATTTATTAACCTAGTTCCTCCTAAACCTCATCAATATATCTTGACTCCCATTAGCTGGTCTAAACCTTCAAAATTTTTCTTAAAGCTAAACTCTAATGGTGCTTATGATAGAGATGGTAACATGGGTATTGGTGTAATAATTAGAAACGATAAGGGTCATTTTATTTGGGGTGTTGCTTCATTTGTTTGAGGAGGGTCCAGTATCATGGCTGAAGTTTTAGCATTGAAAGAAGGTATAAATCATGGAGTTTTTTTTTATAGTCACAACTTGGAAGTGGAATCGGATTCTCAAATAGCAGTGAACTGCATAAACTCCAAATCAAAGTCTTCTTGGAAAACTAGAAGTTGTATAGAAGATATTCAAAATATCATAGCTCTTTGGAACATTAAGTTTTCTCACATATACAGGGAAGATAATCACGTAGCTAATCTTTTGTCTAAACATGGCTTTAATTCCAAGAAGAGTTCCCATTTATATCATTTTGAAATCTTTCGAGGATGATTAGGGGAGCTTTAAGACTTGATGCTAATAATTTGCCTTATATTAGAAAGTCTAATTGACTTGGCTTCTTTTTGTATTGCCACCTAGAGAGGGCTTTTCTCTCTAATTATTAATAAATATTTATTTATTTTAAAAAAAATCATTTGAACTCTTGTTCAAAAGTCATTACATTCTTATTCAAATGACATATACAATGTTGTTTAAACAACAAAATTTAAAAAATGAATTTTAAAATAATAAAATGCCTCAGAGTAAAATATCCAAATATACTAATGAACACTTTGTCACATAAAAATCATATGCCTTTCTTCTCGAGATGCGTGCAATGTGTCCAATGATGTAGAAGCAAATTTTAGCCGCCTGTGTGTCCTGAATAATAGGCTTGAGTAATAATAATATAACACAAACTAAACCTATGTTTTTTTAGCAACAGAATAAACAAATGCATACAAATTACTGGATTGGAAATTTTCCTTTAAAAATCTCCCCACTTGGATATTACGGGACAAAACACAATACACAAAGAAGTATGCTAATCCAGGTCATCAAGCCACCAATTCCCATCCTAAAACCTAAAAAAGTTATACGGATAACCTAAAAACTACTCAGTTAATGTTCTGTTGTGTTGATTTACGTTGCAATCATGAAGTTTGAATACTTACACATATGAAACAACAAATACATGTGACACATACGAGAATAAATGAATATAATATATCAATGGAAGTAAAAAAATACCCCATAAGAACCAAAACTTCCTCCCTCTTTTTGTCGAGAAAAGACAAAGGGAAAAAAAGAATATCCTGCAAGGACGATCAACTAACACATGCATGTGTGTGTGTGTATCAATAATAAATAAGTTAAGCGAAGCATGTGAAAAATCTAGTTAAACATGACTAAATAATTAATAATAAGAGAGAGATAAAATCAAGCAAGGTCATATGAAATACATGAACATAAACATGATAAAATGGTGAGAGAAATTATGGAAATTGAGATGAATCATAGAAAAAGAAATCTAGATGAAGTACAGAGGAAATGGTGTATCCAAAGGAGTATATGCGAGAGAATAAATACAACAATACAAATAAATCTCTCTCTCCCGTCACTTATAATATGTAAACTATCACAAGTACATTAGTCTCTCAAAATCATCTCCAAGAATTAAAATCAAATATTTGAGGGAGGTGTGAGATCATCATTAGAATCAGAAGAATCCTGATGAGCTCCAGATGAGATAACACCACGCCACTGCTCCTGTTGTCGCATATCTTCCAAATGTGCAGTCATTAGAGACTTAATTCAGGCTCGACTTTCACTCTTACGAAGCAAACCTATTTAGATCCATCTAGAGTCAGCAAACTCAACATTATACCACCGTTTGTCCTCCATCTGCTGGGAAGATATGGATTGGACCTTTGAAGTCAACTCCCTAACTAACTCGATAATGTAGGGAGAAAGAGATGAGGCGGGTGGTCATGAACTCTAATGATCATAGGTAGGACCCAAAATAAAGGACGAGGAATTGGAAGGGGTATATGAGTCAGGGTAACGATAGGCGGTGTAGATAGATGGGAGATGTCCCACAGAACGACAGAGTTCATATCAATAGATGAAAAATAACTCATTTTCTCCAACTCAGGTAGGAGAGGGATCAGGGTAAACAAACATATAGGGGTAAAAAGGATTCCGAACAGAAGAGCAATGCAAGCAGGTTTTTTACCACTATTTGGCACATATGCCATAATGACAAGAATCATAGTAGGGATATCGATGAGGAGACTAGAACAAAT
Organism: Sambucus nigra; assembly: GCA_949130495.1. Lineage (NCBI taxonomy): Eukaryota > Viridiplantae > Streptophyta > Magnoliopsida > Dipsacales > Adoxaceae > Sambucus > Sambucus nigra. Next base: position 278,025,477 of record OX422218.1, read on the forward strand.
AGCATGCATAAATTCGGCATGGCCCTCTGACATCTAAGTAGACTTAGACCGATGAAGAAAGAATGAGCACGTGATCCAATTTAGAGTGCAAAAGTCGACTTTGAGATTAGAATGGAAAAAAGGGCAGTGTTAGCACGATTTTTCTCAAAGACCATAGGGAGAAGATCATACATGGATATGCGCTTCTCCTTAAGCCGGGGAAATGAAAAATCAGGGGCCTAACTCAAGGGATGCCTAAAATTATGGCAATAGTATGATTTATAATTACAACAGAGGCGTCGGGAACTAAGGAACTAATAACAACATAGTGCGCTATTATATGATGGTAAAATTCCCAAACGACATCGAAAGACTAACGTCGTACATATAGAATAAGGTATCCCACTAATGACCTGTGAACCATCTCGAAAGGGAAGTCTGATAAAAATCAAAACGTTTGATAACACACTCTATGACAATGGCACGATAATGAAAGCAGAGAAGACATAAGTTCTCATAATCAAAGCCACTCGTCCACCAAATGGTAGAGTAGGGAAGTCATTGTACGAACGCAACTTTCCTCATAGGGGTGACCTCCATAGTCATCTTCACGACAATTATGACATTTTCTAGCACCATACATGACTCAAAAAACAAACATGGGAAGAGATCGAAAAAAGAACTAACAAAAGTGATAGACACATGCGCTATGAGCCTATCTTCAACCAAAGCCTAATCAAGCCCCCGAAAATGAACCACAACAAAAATAGACATAATCCAATAGAAAAATAAGATATACAAAAAAAAGGCTGTATAAAGAAAGCTGTTATGGTAATTGAAAAATGATAAACAATCACGTGGGAGTTACTTCCATTTCAATAAGAGAAAAATTATGAGAAATAGGATGAAATGAAAAGAATGTTATACATGAGGGGCAAAAATGAATTTGAACAAATATTAACCAAAAACAAATATAATGGCCAACTAAAATGAATTTAGGAATACTTAGTAACCAAATTGACTCACATTCGTGATTAAACTATGATGGATCTAGAAAAAAAGAACTAAGTTACCAAATGTGGGAAAAATGCAAGAAGTTGAGTATGAATGTCCAATATATAAAAAGTATATATAAACACCATAAAAATAAGAAAAAATCACACAAAATAAGGAAGAGGAGTTACGCAAAATCGAGATGAACCCTAGCAGAGATTTTCACTCCAAACCAATGGAAGATGACAATAATAGAGGTGTACAAGTGAGAGAATGAGGGGCTAAGCTGCTAAGAGTGTGAGTTGATTAGGAAGACAAGTGAAATTTAGGGATGATATGGAATATTGGAAGCTTAGGTTCTATTGAGAAGATTTGGGATTAATAATGCTTCAAATGAAGGAGAGCTAAAAAAAAGGACCAAATGCATATTTTAACTCATTAGAATGAAAAAACAAGGTTTGTTAGATTGACAATAAAGAATCGCCAGAAGAAAATAAGAATTCATTCAAATGACAAGACAATTTCGTTTGAACACCTATCAAACAAGCTTCAAACAAGATTTTTATGTAAACAGGTAGAACCTCATTAGATAAACGTTGGAAGGTTATTGGAACGAACATCTATTCTCCTTCTAATGACATAGTGAACTTGTACAAATGACCCAAAAAGGATAACAAAATTATTGAAAACAATCGAAAATAAAACCAAAAAAAGGATACAAAAAAAAAAATAGACAAAAGAATAATTTACCAAACCATAAAGGGATTCCACATATAGTGTCATGCAAAAACATTTGAAACGTGGGAATAAAATGAATGGCTGTGAGCTTAAAATATGGGAGAAGCAAAATGAGTAAACACGATAGTGCACAACATTAAATAAACAATTCTAACTTGTCAAGTACTCAAATCAATGTTAGTGAAATAAATACTGGTACTCAAAAGAGGTTGACACACTCATACATAAAGGCCTAGAACTTTTAATGATTCTCAAACAAATATAGTCATTATTGAAATATGAACAAGGATTAGTGTGTCCATCCTATCCCGATTGGCACACGGGCGCGGGGTATCGAGCCCTTCCTCGGAGCGCTTCATCCATCGTCAATTGGGGTGATGTATTAATATAAAGTCGCATCCTATTTTGCACAAAATAGGAAAAATAAAGGTTTCCGCCTGGGGAGAAATCATCAAAGACATACTGATGCTTGCAAAACCAATTAGTTCAAGGATCCGTGGGCTAAGTTATGTAATGGGAAGATGTCAGGCACCCATCCAGCCCTTTAGGTCTCTCATGGGCATGCGTTATTCTTCTCCTTAATAACTACGTAAAATGTGTATGTGTATATATAAATATGGAGTGGAATTACTCGATTCGCGTCATGGATAAGGGAGAATTGAGGTCATCCTTAGGACTGTCCCAAAAGATTAATCAAAATATTAAGTGTGCATTTGTCAGGTCACCGATCATTTATAGAAGGACGATGGCGTAGTTTTGGTAAAACGCAAGCATGAATCACAAATATATGATATGAAAAGAATATATGAACAAAAATAAGAGAAGACTCGAATCTCATATTTTACCCAATACGCCTATGTAGCCTAAAAGGAATCAAAGTCCACGTAGTTTGCATGCAACACGGGGGTGGGGTTTATCCCATTAATCCAACTGGGGACTTTATTATATGTGTGTGTAGAAAAAGGATGTTTTAGTGTGAGAAAGTGTAGTTAGAAATGCCCATTTAGATTTTACAAGAAAATGGTTTTTTCTTTTTTTTTTGGGTTTTTATAGAATATATATTATGTGAAATAAAACTAATAAAAAAGTTGGATATTAATATGTGTGGCCTAATAAAGATGAAATTCTAAAGTAAGAATTTAATAACTATTGCAAAAATAAGATAATTTAAAGAAAGAGTGAAAGGTTTGGACCTTCTTCGAAAGCTTTAAGGTTGATCTTGATTGTTGAAGGGATGATCTTGTAAGTGGACGAAGGTGGTAGGAGGAGAGGGAAGGGAATTTGCTAAATTAGGTTAAGAAAAGATGGAAATGGAATGTGGGGGAGATGTTTCAATATGGAAACCACGTTGACTTCGAGAGAATGTTGCCGAGATCACTAAGAGGGGTGTTTTTTAGTTTCCATTAGAAGTGAGCTCATGATCCCTTTATATAGGGTAAAGGGGGTGCCGATCGGCATTATCCTTGACATGCCTATCGGTAGGCAACCCCTGACACACTACCGATAGGAAGGGATATGGGTTTGCCATTCGGCAATCTCATGCAAATTTTTCCTAAAAATAATCATAAAATGCAATTCGTAAGTACGAATTGTGCACGGGATTAACCATTAGAAAGGGTATTTAGATCTCTTTAAGAATCCATTGGTCTACTCTTGAGTTCGGGAATTGACTATGGTCAAACGGGGCTCATAAATGCCTGGCGGTCTTTTAGATAAGAGGAAAATAGATCATTAGTTCGAACCGTAAGGTCGATTACCTAATGGGATGGACTGTTAGAAAGGTTTCCACTCAGTAAAGGTAGTTGATTTGGGTCAAAACGGGACCCGATAACGCACGGTAGCCTGTATATAAGTTTTTGGTCATAAAATGGATCGTTCATCCGAACCATATGCCCGATTTATGCACGAGGTGGACCATAAGAAAGAGGATTCATATCTCTTAGAAGATTTATTGAGATTTTTCTCAGGTGAAAGAGTTGATCAGTAGTCAAATAGAGACTTGGAGTGCCTGGTGGCCTCTAGATCAATACTCGGAGTATGACCTAGGATTTATGATGAAGGAGGAAGTTTTAGGGACCTAAGGAGATGCTTAGGGGGTCCTAGAGTGTTGTGTCTACAAAGTCCCTCGACGAGTGAGCTTGGAACAAGTGAAGGCCGTCTAATTGAAACCATATGGATATTTAGGAAAAATCTCAATTATGTAGACCAAAGGGATAAAGAGGGTCACTTCAGAGGCTCGAGGTCAATTATGAGGACTTAAGGTAATGCTGGGGATGACCAATTCTACGAGTAAAAGTTGATTTTAGGGACCTAAAATTGTAGAGATCGATTTTTCTGATCGAGGTTAATTTTGAGGACCTAAAGTTGATGGGACCGATTCTACACTTCGAGGGAAATTTTAAGGACCTAAAGTTATGACAATCAATTCTGTGGGACGAGGTCAATTCTAACGACCTCAAGCGGTAGGTACGAATTCTTTGGTTTGAGGTCAATTTTGAGGACCTAAGGTAATGACAATCGATTCTACGAGTTGAGCTCAATTCTGAGGACCTAAGGTGGTAGGTTCAATTTTGCGGGTCGACTCAATTCCGAGGACCTCAAGTTTTGATGATCAATTTTGCAGGTCGAGGTTAATTTTAAGGACCTAAAGTGGTAGGGACCAATTCTACAGGTTGAGGTCAATTTTGAGGACCTAAAGTTGAGACGATAGATTTTACGAGTCGATGTAAATTCTGAGGACCTAAAGTGGTGATGACCAATTCTAAGGGCCAAGGTCAAGTGTGAGGACCTAAAGTTATGGTGATCGATTTTATGGGTCAAGGTCAATTCTGAGGACCTAAAGTCGTGACAATCGATTCTACAGTTCGAGGTAAATTCTGAGGACCTAAAGTGGTGATGACTAATTCTGAGGGACGAGGTCAATTCTGAGGTCCTAAAGTTATGATGACCGATTTTGTGGGTTGAAGTCAATTCTGAGGACCTAAATTTATGATGAGGGGAGTTGTTATCTTACGAAATATTTACCTTATCTTGGGGATGCAGATGCACCTTTTGTTCCACTAAGGGTGTTGTTGTTTTGAGACTCTATTGGGGAAGGTTTTACCCTTTGAGACATCAGGCTGAGGATTACATTATTTTGAGAGGGGATAACTTTGCTAGGGAAATCGTGAGGGATTTTGATTACAAGTGCATCCTAAAATTTCGTTGACAAATGGATTGGGAGAAAATTCAGGTTGGAAAATCCATTAGAGGAATTGGGAATGGATTATTTTGCAATCCTTCTAGGGAAGCAATTGATTGAGGTTTAGGTTCCGCTGGGGAAGACTTAAGATTTGAGATTTGATATTCCACTAGGGAATTATAGCTGGACTTTGGGATGTGGGTGCATTGTTAGTTCTATTTGTGGAATACGTTTCGGGTTTATGATGGGGATAATAGCGTAATATTAATCATGTTGGGGACTTCGAGAGTCTATAAGGGGTTTAGTGTTATAAAAAATGGTTTTCCTAATGAATAAATGTTCCAATATTTATTTGGCATTTTTAGGAATTTTTCAATAATTGGATTTTTCTGGCCTTTTTTTGCACAAAATTTTCAGGGGCCTGTTGATCGGTATGCAATAGGGGTTGCCATTTTTTAATGGCAAGGACTCTTGGGATTACTTGGGAAGAGGAACAAATAGGTGTCAATCAGTTTGTACAGGAGTCTGTCGATCGACATGCTATTTATTCCCTTATAAAAAGGGGGTGATCCCTCTTATTTTTCACATCTTCAAACCTATGAATCTTCTGCTTCCTTTCTCTAAAAACCGTTCCTAAGTCCTTTCCTTTAAAACTTCTGACATAAGATTCTTCAAGTGAGGAATACTTGGAGTGGCTGAACGCTGATGACTGGGTTGGCCTGGAGTGTCAGTCTAAGGTGCCCCTTGCGTTGGGTGGCGAGAATACTTTTGATCTCTTTGAGTCGGCGAATGAGGAGCGCTTCCTTTTATGCAAGATTTCACCACCATTTGTCTAGGGTGAGGAACCCTAGTGGCTATGTAATTTTGGTGACCTTTGGTATTCCTTTTTCATCTTTCTTTATTTTCTTGTGCTGATGAAAGTTTTTTTTCTTCTTTTTAGCTTTGGCAGACTGACATAGCTCATTCGAGCATGTGTTCTAGGGGGATGACTGGATTGAAGGATTTTTGGGACCATCTTCCAATAGTGGTGCATTGGATGGTTACTTCTTCTAGTTTTGGTTGTCTGACATAGGCCTTGGACTAGACATCGTTTTCTACAACGGTGCTATGCGATTTGGGAGAGAGGTAGTGGGACACTACCCATATCTTCCATTTGGGTTTCATGAAGATGATTGTTACCACCATTGATGTTTAGCAGCTATTAGGAATAGATTACGAAGGTGTGCAGATATAGGTGGACCGTACTGTGAGGGTGATACTAAAGGCGATTCAGGCGGCATTGGGAGATGTGGGCAGGATCGTTTCTGGGGATTCTATTCGCATTTCTTCTCTTCGGGAGGTACTCTTGAGTAGGAGTATTGATGAGATAGATGGTAGGAAGGTGGGATAGATGTCCCGATTATTTATTTTTCTTTTGTTGGGTGGTTTTTGGTGGCGACGAGTGGTGATGTCATTCATCTTTGGTTTTTTCCATATATGTGGACATTTTCTGACGTCCCATTCTATGATCGGGGGAGTTTGACTAAGGAGTACCTTTATTCTTCTTTGAATGCATTCAGCCGTTGCTACCGGTAGATTTTTACACGGGCTACGTACCTTTTGGAGGTAACTTCCCCATTTTTTTTTCTTTTTTATTTCCTTGCATTTTCCTTTAGTTTCTTCTTTACTGATTCCTGTCTTTTTGCAGATGTGTTTCTATGAGGTGTTTGGTCTCAAGGTGAGGTTGATAGCCCTGAAGGATGAAGATTTGGGGGACTTCTGTCGAATGTACCGGTGGAGAAAGTTCAACAGGCTCTGAATACGCTGACGAGCGATCAGGTTATTTTGTCTTTCTTTTGAATAGTATTTTGACATTTTCTTTCTTTGCATGCATATTAATGTTTTTTATGGACTGCAGGTGACCTTTTACCCTTGGGGGATGCTCCTTAGCATGCGGGGGTGACAGGTATGGATGAGCATATGCGCGGTTGATAGTGCATGAGTTTGGGTACACTTGGCACTGGGGGAAAGAGTGTGCAATAGATCATGGATTATGAGGTGGTGATACCAACGTTAGTGCCATCAATGTATATGATGCAGGTGAGGGATATGCCTATCGAGGCTAGGGTGGAGGCGATGGTTGGCGAAGCTTAGATGCTCTACACGGACAAGGCGGTGAGCTATGACTACCTGGATTTTATGACAATTTAGTTAATGCCTCCTTGCATTTATGACGTGGTGAATATGCCTCCGCCTCCTACGGCTTCGGGTAAGGGTACCAATAGGCCAATGGGATCTCCCAACATCATGAGTGGTGGTATGTTGTGGGTGGAGGAGGCGGCAACGGTAGTGTCAGAGGAGGCTAACTTATTTAAGTTACTCCCCCATTCTTATAATTTTTTATTGAATAGCAGGGGAAATTGAGCTTACCGCACCATCCTAATGTAGCGACGTCGGGGTTGATGGGGCTTACGGATGATGTCCTTTAGCCTGATGTATATTTTCTATTTTTTTCTTGTCTCTTTTGGTTCTTTCGTTACTTTTTGCTGGCTGATTGGTCTTTTGTTTATTTTCTGGCAGTATGTTCGAGTGCTGACCACCTGGCTAAAGTATATCAAGGACTGGGTGGCCTCTGTGACTGCTTACATCAATGACTATATTCCTTTCTTTTTAGTTACATATGTCACATTGGATGAGGGATTGGGTTCTGGGAGTGGAGATTCTACCGCTCGTCATCAGCGGAAGCATGTCCGCCGCAGGGGTTGAGGGTTTGAGAGAGAGATTGTGGGTTCGAACTGATTCCCATTGTTTTGTTTTTTTTTGTTTTTATTCTCCCTTTCAAAGATGTAATCTTACAATGACATCATATATTTGAAGGAGATTTTTTTAATTTTTAATTATTATTTTTATGACTTATCCTACATATACTTTTACTTTGCTGTTGAGACTGTTTATTTAAAAATGAGAGCTTAATTAACTCGAGAAAAAGGTTTATTTTGGTAAATGATATGTAAAATTGATAAGTAAGAACAAATAACTCGAGTTTTTTTTAAAATAAGGATTTCTTTTTTGAGATTCTGATTTTGATAAAAACGGAAAGATATAATCTTCTAAAATAGGGGGTTGTCTATCGACATACCCCTTGTCCAGCCTATCGGCATATGAGTTATGTCAAATCACTCTAAGGCGTTGATTTCACTTTCCTACAAATCATATTAATTTGTAGGATAGGATTTCATTCAGACTCCTCCGATCCCGTGTCTTTAGAAAAGCCATCTGTGTATAAAAGGTGAGCTAAGGAGTGTAGTTTTTCCATCCATACCCACTTTATTTTTCTTTCTTCTTGCTTTCTGCTCCATTATTCCCCCAATGGTCCTTCTAATGCATGTAGAATTTTCTTCCTACCTCTAAGGTCTACAGACCATGTGCTTGTATAATGTGGACTATTAGGCTTTCAATTTGTGTCGAGTCTCCTTGTGGTGTAACTGATCTATTGATTGGGATATGCTAGCAGCGACGGTGCATTTCTGGTACCCTGATGACCATGTTTTCCGTTTCGATTTAGATGAGATATGCCCAACCTACGAAGATTTCTCATCCATGTTGGGAATTAATCCCATTGTAGCGGCAGCTATGCCGAATTTTTCTTGTTCTCCATGGGCGTTATTAGCGGAGTTGATCCATATTATCCTTCGACGTCTTGACCATTATTTACTGAGGGGGGATGATTTCCTTTGGGGCTGTCATGCATTCTGTTCTCTTGAGGGATTTCAATGGATACACCAGAGCTGTTGCCCTGGGCCTTATTTCGAGGCTCTTACTGGTGACATAGGACTTAATGGTGGATCCCCAATTAGCTACGATAACATATGTATGTCCTACTGTCACAGTCCTACGATGGTGGTTTTGGCTGAGACTCTGAATGATCTTAATGCTTGGAAGGAAGGTCACTCCAATTTTCTGAGAGGGAGCCTAATGATGTTGTTTATGTGTCTGGCTGAGAGGTTCCGTCTGGCGATTCATCCTGAGTATCCCATGGTAGGCGTGCTGATTTTTTTTGCTCCGTACTTTATTATAGTTTCATCCCATCTATAAAGAACTAGGTCAATTGGTTCGTGGAGCATAGAGCCCGATGCCTTCGTTATTCGGTGCCATAGTGGGGGAAATGCAGCCTGTTCTGGAGCTGGGAGAGTATCAATATGCGTGTTTAATGGGCTTGCAGAAGACTTCATTTTATTTCCCTTGGCGGCTTCTTAGTAAAGTTGGGTGGGATCAAATAATTCCTCCTTGGACACTAGACTCCTTTTTTACGGAAGATTTGACTAAAATCCATGCGCATGAGGTTAGGTTCTTTGTGGGAGAATCGACAGTCGTCGAACCGTCTATCTCAATCTATAGGAAGGGTTTAACATGTGTTTGGGGACTGTCTAAAATGGTTGTGGAAACGAGTAGTGGCAAAGATCCTAGTGGAAGAGACTGGACGTAGGTGGTTTGTTCTTATGTAAGTGATGAAATTCTGAACCATAGTGGTCCAATAATACCCTAAATGGATGATCTTCTTAGCAAGCATATGACCATTCATGTGGGTTCCGCATTCCCGTTGTGGATCTTCTTCATCATTTCTTTAATGTCACCCCCTGCAATGGGTCCATTAAAATTTCTCTTGAACAGTGCTTTGTCGCAGATGATGTACTTGGAAGACAATTAATGGAGGGCCGCACAATGTTTCTTGTTAGCGTCTTAGGGATACCTATCGTGCTTTATAAGTCTCCAAATGTCATAGTATCAGAACTTAGCCATATCGAAATCTTCCTCTATGACGAGCTCAATGTGGTAGTAGTGGGTTGGCATCTTGTTTTTCACTAGGAAAAGGGCTATTGTTATTCCGTCGGGCATTAAACTATGGAGACTAGGGTAGCAATAGCATCAGCTAAGTTGTTCTTTATGTGAAAAAAAATGGAAGATGATATTTCAAAACTAGGAGTCCATCTCTTCGAGGTGGATATGGAAGGGTAAGATCTTTTCTTCTTTCAATTTCCATCTAATAAGGACTTGACCAATGATGAAAGCATAATACCCATAAACATCTAGGTGTTTGATACCTTTCTTGAGGGCGATTTTGATGCCTACAACACATGCCTCCTATTCACTCATATTGTTGGTGCAGGGAAAATCTAACTTGATGGCAGTGGGAGTGTGAGAGTCATCAGGGGAGATTAAGAGTATCCTAATATTGTATCCTTTCTTATTGGCAGTGTCGTGAAAGGACATTTTCCATCGGAGGTCTTCCTGAAAGGTATAAAGAACATCTTCATCCAAGAATTCAGAGACCCAAACATCGACCTCTTCCATGGGGTAGTCAGTAAGGTAAACAGAGATGGCTCGACCTTTCATGGTTTTCCATGTGACATACAAGATATCAAACTCAGCTAGTAACATCAACCATTGGGCCATTTGGCTAGATAGGGCGGGTTTCTCAAGCAGGTATTTGATAGGATCCATTTGGAACACAAGTATGATGGGAAAATAAAACATGTAGTGCCATAAATTTTGAGTGACCCAGACTAGGGCAATGCATTTTTCTCTAAAATGTTGTAGTTGACTTCGTACCTGGCCAATTTTTGGCTGGTATAGTAGATGTACCTTTCCTTGTGGGATTCTTCAATATATTGGGCTAGCAAAGCATCTGGTGCAGTATCTGTTACAGTCAAGTACAAAAGTAGAGTACCTGGCCGTGGATGCATAACTAATGAAGGTCGAGTAAGGTATCGCTAGATTCTATTGAAGGCTTCCTGACAGGCCTCATTCCAGACTTTGGTACAATCCCTCCAAAGGAGTTTAAAGTTGGGTTCATAAATATAAGTCAGCTGGATGATGAACCGTCTAATGTATAGTAATTTTCCTAAACATCCCCGAACTTCCTTCTCTGTTAGAGGTGGTGGCATTTTGAGTATATCTTTTAGCTTGGCGAGGTCGACTTCGATTTTATTTTCACTAACCATGGATCCCAATAATTTTCTTTTCGTGACACTCAAAATACATTTTTATGGGAGTGATGAATGAGATTTTCTCTTGATGGTAAGGGTGCATCTTGATCTGATTGTATACGGTAAATCCATCGATAAATTACTTGAGGGTGTGATTGGTTGTATTGTCCCCAATCATGTCGATGTTGGTCAATGGGTAATCATCCTTTGGATATGCTTTTTTCAAATCTCGATAGTTAATGCACATGCAGACTTTTCCTCCTAATTTCGGTACGGGTACAATATTGGTGAGCCATGTGGGATATTTGATCACCCAGATGAAGCCTACATTCAACAAATTGATTACCTCTTCCTTGAATTTGAGTGACCATTTGGTGTGGAGCTTTCACAGCTTCTGTTTGATCGGCTTGCATATTAGGGGAGCTAGGATCTCATGTTGAGCTATTTCAGGATCGATGATAGGCATGTCGTCGTAGGACCATGCAAAGATGTCCATAAATTTCTTTAGTAACTCTTCAAATTACTCACTCTCATGCTTGTTAAGGGTGGAACCTATCCTAATCTCACGCTATTGGTTACTAGAATCGAGATTGATAACAACAGTTTCATCCTCATTAATTTGACCGTGGTTCTATTATTTATTATTAATCTTATAAAGATCATTTAAGAACTGCTCATTTGCAAAATCATCATCATCAAGATTTTGATTAGATTTAAGACAATTAATGTAAGGAACAACAAGATACTCAAAATCCTCATTTATTTCACTTTCAGGAAAAATAACGTTGAAAACCTTATCAAAAGAGGTCTCGATTACATTGTTATTAGAAAAAAGGAGGAACAACAATAGATGAAGAGATAGGGTGAACATCAAAGTTGGGTTGCATCTCAGCAGGTGGGACTAGTATGGCATTCCAGTTGAGAAAAGGCTCATCAGAGGCCTTGATCAAAGCGGACGGGTCCGATGGTGTAGCGTTTGAATGGATCACACGGAGAGTCAGACCCAATGTTTGTGGGTTGAATGGGTCTTCAATTTTCTCGATTAAAAGTTAAACTTTATGCTGGTAGTCTTCAGCCCAGGAGTAGATGTCTTGAAAGAATTTTTTTATCCTTGACTTCATCTTCTTATCCACATGGTCGTACCATTATTTAAGAAAACCACAAAAGGGTAAGTCTTCACCCTCCTTAATTAATCTTTGATTCAGAAAGTCCCTCAAAATTGTCTTGGCATATTTTAGACTCCTTTTTAGCCGTAGCTAGTGGAGCATTATGAGTTCTTCTGATGAAGGCTGATAACCCATGCCATATGGGGAAAATGCCTCTTTTAGGACTATGGGCTCTAGTATACCTTACTGACATCACCCCAGCCCAAGTTCGGGCATGAAATGTATGTTCTTGAACATTTGTATCACATTAATATTGTCGTGAGGGTTCTTCTCTGGACATACTCAATATTTTAAATTATCCCCTACTGGAAGGGGAAGCAGATCAATTCTGAAGCCAAAGAGAAACATTACATTCATCCCATGCTATATTTCTAGTATCAGATTGCTAGTGTTGGCATTTTCTGTACCATCATCATCCCCCAAAATGGTAATGACTTACCCATTGGTGAAGAATTTCAACTTCTGATGAAGGGAGGAAGATACCCCCTAAATGCTATGAAGCCACGGTCTTCAGAATTTCCTCTTCGAAGAAGGAAAGGAGTTTAGTGGTGGTCAAGGACCCAACTAGGTTTACAACTTCTTCTAGAGTGGTGGAAAGAGGGACTGTGGGACCAATGAGAAGTTGTATTAAAGAATTTTGTGTAATATTAAGATTTACCATAAGGTGATGTTAGATTGAGTCTTCTTGAGTTTTTTGAGGATTTTGCTTTCTTCGATGGTCATTTTCGGTATGAGAAGTTCCTCGATAAACCCCTTTACCTTATCTATTCCCGATGATTGAGAATTTAAATTTTTATAGTGTTTCCTTGATCGGGTCATGTGGTTTACGGAGGTGGGTAAGAACAAGAACCTCGTACCTTCATCTATTTCTGGATAAATTGCTACTTTACTAATTTCTCCCAACTGATCTTCAAAAGATATCATTCTTCATATGCTGATTATTGGATAAACTTTTTCTTGACTCGATTCATCATCCAAGCTGTCACATTCGTCCCCCCATCCGGTGGCAACGATGACTTCTTGTCAAGATAAATCGATGCATTTCACGGCCTCAATAGCTTCCTTATGTAAATCTTCACATTCAATGGAGAGGTTCTGAAGTGAAAGGACCAACCACCCTTTCAGCTTCAACGTAGTGAGTGGTTCAAAAATGCTATAGATCTCATTGGTCTGTCGAAATATGTCTACCATGATCTGTACTAAGTCGTATAAGGTTACTTCATCAATGAGTAACACATAATCACTTAATTGTTGAGACCATTTTTGGGCTTCCATGAACAAGCCACTAAATTCGAGACAATCAATGGTCATCTTGGTTGCCAATTTAAGCCTGAACTCCAAGAGTTGGTTCAAAACAACCACTAACTCCATATCTCTCGTTCGGATTGGGTGCGAGCGTTAATATAGGCACTTTTGAGGAGTGATAGAGTCTGGTCGGTGAAGTAGATAGTGTATAAGAAAATAAGGGAAAACTTTAAGCGGTTTGGGTGAGATTACGGGTATGATGGGGCCTTTACTGGGCACAATTTGGGTAGATAGTTCAAATTTTGGGTGGCTCTATAGAACAATGGCATATGTGTGGGTTAGAAGTGGGTTATGAGTGGTGTTGGGCTTAGGATCTTTTGGTGGGGTGATAACACCCCAGTCATTTAAACCTTGAATCATGTTTCTTAGATGGAAACACTGGTGAATAGTGTGGCCGACAGACTGGTGGAAATCACAATGGGCATCGGTCGTAAAGTTCATGGGAAGTTGATTTGGTAATAGATGGGGGTCCAAGGGTTTGATGAGCCTTCGTCTTAATAAGACTTGGTAGACTTTGGATATGGGAGCATGGATCTCGCTGTATTCCTTTCTGATAGTATTAGGGCGGATTTCTGGTGCCCGAGATAGCGGGTTGGGAGGTATTATTGATGGTTGAGACTGTATTATTGATAAGCTTCTCATACTATCGAGGAATGAACCGTCCGATCACTTTGTTTAGCTTGACTTCTACCTCGATAGCACTTTTTTTAATTTTTACACCCACTTCGTGGAGAGATCGAAAGAGTGGATGATACTAACCCCTAATAGTGAATCGAAAGAGTATATCACAATGTGTAACCTCTAGTTCTTCATTGTACTTGTACGGTGACATGATTTCCCAGTCGATATCTTCCAAACTATGGATATTGGAATCTACAAGGGATAGGAACCATCGAAGGGAACTATCCTTCAAAGTCAGTTGAAACATCTGAGCCATTATGTCTTTAGAGGTGCCAAGAAGGGTCATGGATGGGTGATAATTGCGAAGGTGAACAATTGGGGCCCGCTGCCCCTGAACTTCTCGATGGATGGAATCTTTAATTTCTCTGACAATCTTGCTTTAGGGTAGGGAGACATGGGGGTGTAGTCCATGTAGTTCCAAGATATCCTTACCTGGTCCAATTTCTTGGACCGTAGTTTGAGATCTTCCTTGACCTTTTTTACTTCTTCCTCCTTGGGATCAGTGGGTACTGGAAAGTTAGCCCCTGTAAGGGCAAGGTTTGGCATAGTGAGCTAAGCTAGTGACGGCCCATTGGCAGGCGGGGAACACAGAGCATGATGATATTCTTCTGGGGCCCAGATAGTCTTAGGAGCGGGTATACCTATGGCAAGAGGAAAGAGAACCTCAGATTCTTCAAGAACTTGGACTTGATTTTGCTGCATTTCATGGACCTCGATTTAAAAGTTGTCAATCTTGGCACTGAGTTGGACTAGGATTGCCATAAGATCAGGCTATAATTCGGTGCTTGGTCGGCATTCTCCATGAAGAGAAGGTGTAGGTAGAATCCTGAATCCTATCTCGAATGAAGTAGTAAAGAGACTGGTGGAGCTTTGGGGTAGTTTGACGGAAGACCGAAGCCAATAGGGTGCCAGGTTAAGAATCGATTATGCGATCGACCTAGGAAGGAAAAATGATTCAAAATTATTTTTAAAAGAGGGAAGACAAGATTTTTTTTGGTATTTTTAAAAAAAGGCAAAAGGTTTTTGACATCTTTGATAAAAATAAGGAAAAATGTTTTGGGGATTTTGTAAAAGGAGGAAAAATGTTTTTTGGTGTTTTGGTTGTCTAAGAAAAAGGAGGAAAAATCAAGAGAAGAATCTCAGCATGATTATTATTATTATTATTATTATTATTATTATTATTATTATTGTTGTTGTTGTTGTTGTTGTTGTTGTTGTTGTTGTTGTTGTTGTTGTTGTTGTTGTTGTTGTTGTTGTTGTTGTTGTTGTTGTTGTTGTTATTATTATTATTATTATTATTATTATTATTATTATTATTATTATTATTATTATTATTATTATTATTATTATTATTATTATTATTATTATTATTATTATTATTATTATTATTATTATTATTATTATGTTTTCGCTTATATTAGGTTTACCTAAATGCAAAAAATGAATGTCGAGCAGGACCCGAGCTTGGGAAATTTGGGTTTGAAAATAAGTAAGATATGGTTTGACTTGTTTCCAAGCTCATGGATGGGGTCCTGTTTTGAACAATGATGAAATAACGCAAAAATTTGGGCGGCATTTCGACCCAACATTTCAACAAAGTTTCGTCTAGCAATCGGCAAACTAAATATGAGTGCCCTAGGTTTGACGCCTATATGAGGTTTATTAATTTGTTTAGTTAGTGGGAGGGTTCCCCCTTTGGCATGACTTGCCCAATATAAGTTTTTCTTTTGAGGGCAATTGGTACGTGTGGACACGCCATTTGATACACATGAGTGCATGTAAATTTCCTCACTATATACCTCATGCATACAGTACGTGTGAGAGCAAATGCGATATACTAGGCGTACGTGAATGAGTTCCCTACTATATACCTCCCATCGTGAGTTTGGTCAAGAGGTATGATGCGAGGGGAACCGTTCGATATACGCCTAAACTACTAGGCCAATTGAAGGTGAGATTCATATTGCTTAGGCAAATTGCGACCTGTTAGACCAACGCCCATCACAAAGTGACCCCCCAGTACGGGACAAAATTTTGGTCAATATCCATGCTCATGGTGATATAGTGTGCAAAAATTCATGATTCTTTAATTAGTATAATATGGAGAGAGTCTTTTATGATGAGTGAAAGAAGTACTATGGGGGAAACATGTATAAATAAAAGTAAATCTAGCATAGAGTGTGAAGACTATACTAAGCATGGATACATATGAGTGAGTGATATGTGAATATTTATAAGTGAGTGTGTGGTAGTGTGCCCAAGTATGGATCAACTACAAGTGACGCGTGATATGTGCAAGTGAGCATGGGTATATACAAGTGTGATAAGTGGAGGTGTGTTCTAGTGAAACTTAACCATGGATATTCTAAGTGGTGTGTGAAACATGTGGGTCTAAGTCATCCTACATATAAGTGTAAGTAGTGTGAGGTGTACATGGAGGGTATTTTACAAATGCGTGAAGTGAAAAGTTAGTGAGAAGGGGTATATACATAAGGTAGGTATACAAGAAGTAATAGAGGAAAAAGGGATCATACAGGTAGATGCATACTCACATATGCAAAAAATGATAACACTCATATAAGAATAGATTATGGTCCTCTTATGACAAATAAACCCCTAGCGGAGTCTCCACTGTGGCCATCCTTTCCCGATCGGCGCGTGCGCATGGGGTCTCGCGCCCTTCCTCGAGACGTTTCGACCATCATCAATTGGGGTGATGTATTGAGATAGAGTTGGCAACCTATTTTGCATAAAAAGGCAAAAGAAATGTTGTCGCCTCGAGAAACGACATCAAATGCATACTGATACTTGCGAAACCAATTAGTTCAAGAATATGGGTGCTAAGTTACGAAATGGGAAGGTGTTAGGCACCCATCCCTCCCTTTCGGTCTCTCATGGGCATGTGTTATTCTTTTCCTTAATAACTTCGTTAGTGTGTACGTGTATATATAAATGGAGAGTGGAATTACTCGTCTCGCGTCATGGATAAAAGCGGAGTGAGATCATCCATAGGAGTTTTCCTAAAATAGTTTTCAAAATATTATGCGTGCATTTATCGGGTCACTGATCGTTTATAAAGGGCGATGGTGTAGTTTGGACAAAACACAAGCACAAATAAAAAATATATGATACGAAAATAATATTTGAACAAAATAGGAGAGGACTCGAATCTCGAATATTATCTGAGATGCCAACATAGTCTAAAAAGGCATCAAAGTTCACATAGTTCGCATGCAACATGGGGGTGGGGTTTATCCCATAAATCCAACCTGGGAAATTATTATATATGTGTAGAAAAATGATATTTTAGTGTGAGAAAGTGTAGTGAGAAATCCTCATTTGGAGTTTACATGAAGACCCTCCTTTTCTTGTTTGTACGTTGTTTTATAGAAAATGAAGTATATGCAATACCACTAGTAAAAAATTTGGATATCAATATGTGTGACCTAATAAAGATGAAATTTTAAAGTAAGAATTAAATAACTAATGAAAAAATAAGAGAACTTAAAGAGAGATTGGACCTTCTTAGGAAGCTTTAAGGTTGATCCTGATTGTTGAAGGGATGCTCTTATAAGTGGATGAAGATAGTAGGAGGAGAGGGAAGGGAATTTTCCAAATTGGGTAAAGGAAAGATGGAAATGGAATGTGGGGGAGAGGTCTCAATATGGAAACTCAAGAGAATGTTGCTGAGATCACTGGAAGGGATGTTTTTAAGGTGCTTTTCAACGTGAGCTTATGCTCCCTCTATATAGTGTCAATGGGGTGCCAATCGCCATTGTCCTTGACATGCCTATTGGCAAGCAACCTCAGACACACTGTCGATTGGCACGAAAATAGGTTTGCCATTTGGCAGTCTCATGAAAATTTTCTAGAAAAATGGTCATAAAACGTAATCTATAGATCTAAATCATGCACGGGATGAATCACTAAAAAGGGTATTTAAATTTTAAGAATCCATTGGTCCGCTCTCGATTTTGGGAATTGATTGTGGTGAAATGAGGCCCGAAAATACCCATAGATCTTTTGGATAAGAGGAAAATGGGTCATCTGTCCGAACCGTAAGGACGATTCACACACTAGATGGACCATTAGAGAGGTTATGCATGGATTTTTGATGTTCCAAGGAGATTCGTTTAGCTCGGAGAGTTGACCTTGGTCAAACAATGGTCGAAAACTCCCGATGACCCTTCAGAGTAAAACGGGTCGTTCATCCAAATCATAAGGTTGATTCGCACGCGGGGTAGACTGTTGGAAAGGGTATTTAGATCCCTTGAATGATTCATTCGGTATCATTTGAGCTGATGAGTTGACGAGAGACAAATGGAGCCCGAGAGCGATCGGTGGCCTCCAAATAAATTTTTAGGGAAATGGTTCGTTTGTCCGAACTGTAAGGCCAATTCGCACATGTGATGGACCGTTAGAAAGGGTATTCAGCCAAATCTATTTTTGATAGTAAAATAGGCCGTTCATTCGAACTGTAAGGCCAATTAGTCCATGGGGCGGATCGTGGGAAACTGGATTCAGAGCCCTCAAATATTCATTGAGATTCCTCTCTGGTGAAAGAGTTAACTGGTAGTCAAATGGGGCCCAGGAGCGCCCGATGGTCCCTTGATTAGTACCCTATGTATGACTATAGACACCCCATTCTGTTACCCCCTAACTTTCCTTAGGTCCCTAGTACCTCCCGTCATCACCATAAACCCGGGTTATGTCCCGAGTACTAACTTGGAGGCCATTAGGCACTCCCCGACTCAGTTTGACCTAAAAGTCAAACTCTTCATCTCAACTGACACTGAATGAATCTTCAAAGGGAACTGAATACCCTTTACAACGGTACGTACCGTGCACGATTCTGACTTACCATGCGGACGAACGATCCGTTTGCATCCAAAACTTAACCTAGAGGCCACCGGGTGCTCTCGGGCTTTGTTTGACCTATGTCAACTCTTCAGATTGACTGAGGCTGAATGAATCTTCAAAGGTCACTGAATACCCTTTCCAAAGGTCCATCCTGTGCGCGATTCCGACTTACCATGTGGACGAACGATCTGTTTGACTCCGGGAGGTCAACGAATGATTCCCGGGCCCGGTTGACCAAAGTTAACTCCTCAAATTGGTTCAAACTCTTTGGAATGTTGAAGTATATCTCCTAACCTTTCCAACGGTCCACCCCGTGCGCGATTAGGACTTACCATGCGGATGAATGATCCATTTGCGTCCGAGCGATTCCCCGTCCAATGGACCTATAAATGCTTTCGAACCATATTTGACCCAAAGTCAACTCCTGAACTCGGGAGCAGTCCGAAGGACTTTCGAAGGTCTCTGAATTACCTTTCCAATGGTATGCACCGTGCACGATTCTGACCAACAGTTTTCCCTCGGCGGTTGATTTTCCAAAAAAGCCTGAAGCACACTGCCAAATGGGAGGTTCCAGACCCTGCCTATCTGCACCTGCCGATAGGCAGGAATAGTTCTATGCCGATCGGCACCCACCTGGGCCTATAAAAGGAGGCCTTCACCTCATTTGTAAGGGGAGGTCGGATCTGATAAAAATCTCTCTGAACGAATCCCAGAAACCTCTCTCGAAGGCAGCGTGATTTTAACATCCAAATCCCCTTTTTACTTCCACTTTTTATCATCCTTTTCATCAAACTTGGTGAATTCGCCACTCTCCATCATCATCCAAGTGCAAGGGTTGCTCTCCAACGTTAAAGATCAAGCTCAAGATCTTCAAGGAGGTCCAAATTTCTCTACTCTCTCTTAAATTCTCTTAAATTCTCAATAACTTGTCTTCTTATTTAGCACTTTTATTATCTCATCTCACACATCCTAATATACTTTTTTATTTATTATTATTTCACATCTCCTATTTTCATACAAATAAAACCCAAAAAATAAGAAAAAGAGGGTTTGCTCATAAATTCCAAGTAGGGATTCTCACACTTTTTCCACACTTTTCTCACAATCTAAAACCCTTTTTCTACACACACACACACACACACACTCACAAATAAGAGATTCCCCATTTGGATTTATGGGATAAACCCCACCCCTCATTTTGTATGCGAACTACGTGGACTTTAATGCCTTTATAGGCTACGTAGGCGTCTCGGGGTAAAACCCGAGACTCGAGTCCTTTTTCTCACTTTTTTTCTCTATTTTTCTATCTTCTCTAAATCCATTCTTCTTATATTCTATATACTCGATCTTAGTGACGTATTACTCCGTATGAGTTACTGTTCCATTATAATGATCAACGTAGGGGTAATCGAGTAAATCTTATTTTTTTAATATTACCCTTATATCTTCCTACGGATGACTCGCTTTATCTTTTCCATAATACAAGTCGAGGATTCCTACCTCCATTCTATATATACACATGCACCATATCACGGGGGGAACAAAAGGAAAATTGCAAATATTCATGAGAGACCTAAAGGGCGTAATGGGTGCCTAACACCTTCCCATTTCATAACTAAGCCTCCGAACCCTTCTCGAATCGTCTTTGTTTCACACGCACCAGTATGTCTTTGGATGCCATCCTTCGGGGTGACTTCCCCTTTTTTTCTTTTGTCATGAGAGACCGAAAGGGCATAATGGGTGCCTAACACCTTCCCATTTCATAACTAAGCCTCCGAACCCTTCTCGAATCGTCTTGGTTTCACACGCACCAGTATGTCTTTGGATGCCATCCTTCGGGGTGACTTCCCCTTTTTTTCTTTTGTCTGTTTTAAGTAAAATAGATTGGCGACTCTGAATCTCTCTACATTTTTACACCACATCTCAAACGACACCGGCCGAAGGGCTCCCGAGAGGGACGCGCGGGACCCGAAGGATCCTTTTCGTCCGCTGCGGGGATCAGGGATAGCCACAGTGGCGACTCTTCTGGGGATATGTGTATTTTGAGGGCTTGACTCTATTTACATGAATGATATATTTGATTATGTTTCCCCCATATTTGCATGTTCCCCTTTCTCATATGTATCCCATGCTTATGCTCATGTTCGCACACTTGTAGAAATTTCTCCATGTACACTTCACACCACGTGCACCTAGGATCACATGTATATCCCCATATTGCACGAATCACCCATCAATACTTGGTGTACCTTTTGGGGTACTTATACTTTTCTCCCTATTTGGCATAATCAAGAAAGGCATTCTCATCATAAGATACTAATAAGAGAATCATGCATGATTCACACGACATCACCAAAGAGAATTGATATTGACCAAATTTTACCCAGTAATCGGAGGGTCACTTCGTGATGGGCGCTGGTCCGGCAGGTCACAGTTAGCCTAAGCAATATGACTCTCACCTTCCATTGGCCAAGTACCTTCGACGTATATCGAACGGTTCCCCCGCATCGTACCGCTTGACCGAAGTCATGACGGGAGGTATATCGTAGGGAATTCGTTCACTTATGTCGAGTATATCGAATTCATTCTCACACGTACCGTCCCCACGAGGTATATGGTGAGGCAATTCACGTACACTCAGGTATATCAAATGGCTTATCCACACATATCGATTTCCCGCAAGAGCAAGGCGTATATCGTGGAAGCCATGCCAAAGGGATAACTCATGCCGATTCATCCAACCAACTGCATACCCGCATATAGGTGTCAAACCTAGGACACGCACTTTAGATTTCCGGTTTCAACCCGAAACTCTGCCGAAATTTCGGGTTGATATTTCACCCATTTTTTGTGCATTTTTTAAACGGGACCCTGTCCGTGAGTCTGGTTACAAGTCCAAACCGTAGCTTTGCATATATTAAGACCCCCACTTTTCCAGACTCGGGTCCCATCCGACATTGCATTTAGGAGAATTAAATATAAGTGAAAACATAATAATCATAATAATCATGCTGAGTTCCGTGTCCAAAAATATTTCTTCCCTCTTTATCAAAAATCCAAAAACATTTCTCCCTTCTTTATCGAAAATCCAAAAATAGTTCTTCCTTTTTTCTCAAAAATAAATCTCTCATCCTACGCCTTCTCAGGTCGATCGCAAGCCCTTGACCTGACTCCCTATTGGCTTCGGCCTTCAGTCAAATCACCCCGGAGTTTCATTCGTTCTTCTACTACTTCTTTCGAGTTCAGAATCCATCCATCTTCCATAGAGAATACAGATCAAGCACCAGTCATACAGCCGGATCTGATTACAGTCCTAGCTCAGCTCGTGTCGAATATTGACAACCTCCAAACCGAGGTCCGAGAGATGCAACGAAACCAAGTTCCTATTCCTCAAGAGCCCGAGGCCCTATTCCCTCGTGCTATGGGTCCACCGAGCCTATCTGGGTTCGGGAAGAATATCATCATGCTCTACGTCCCCCTCCTACCAATGGGTCACCGCCTGCCCAGCTTCCAATGCCAAAAATTACCCAGCCTATGGCTAACGTGCCTGTGGTTGTTGATCCAAAGGAAGAGGAGTTGAATAAAGTCAAAAAGGATCTCAAGATGCTCACCAAGAAGTTTGACCAAGTCAGGATCTCTGGGAATTACATGGACTAAACCCACATGTCTCCTTATCCTAAAGTGAGGTTACCCGAGAAGTTCAAGATGCTAAATATCGAGAAGTTCGAAGGGAGTGGACCCCAATTGTTCATCTTCGCAGTTATCATCGTTCCATAACTCTACTAGGTTCTTCTGAAGAAGTGATGGCCCAATTGTTTCAACAAACTTTGAAGTATAGTTCCCTCCGATGGTTTTTATCTCTTGAGGAATCCAGAATCCGTAGCTAGGAGGATGTAGCCCGAGAATTCATGTCACAGTACAAATACAATGAAGAGCTTGAGGTCACCCGTCGTGATTTAGAGTTGCTCAAACAGAATCCAGGAGAATCAGTCAGTAACTTCATAACTCAATGGAGAGAGCAAGCAGCTACCATGACCAATTGGCCATCCGAAGAAGAATAGGTCAACATAGTGAAGAAAAACTTCTTGCCCCATATACGAGCAACGATGGGAGGACAATACTATCCCCACTTTCGAGCTCTCAAAGAGGCTGGAGGGGAAATCGAGGAAAGCCTCTTTAAAACAGAGGTTGAACCAAAGAAGGTGTCCGGATAGTTCACCCCTAGAAATTATGACAAGCCTGCCAGTGCTATCGTTTCGACCATCAACAACATCTCTCAACCAACCACATCATGGGCACCAGAAATCCGCCCTGCCCCCATCCAAAGGGAATACACTGAGCTCCATGCTCCCCTCTCCAAAGTTTACCAAGCCCTGTTAAGCCTAAACCTCATCAAACCCTTGGATCCCCGTCCATTGCCAAATCCACTCCCAAAAAACTTCAAGACCGATGCTCATTACGCCTTTCACCAAACTGCTGGCCATACCACCGACCAATGCTTCCACCTTCAGAACGTAATCTAAGATATCATTGATCGGGGTACCATCGCCCCACCAGCCAATCCTAAGCCAAACACTACTCACAATCCACTCCCAAATCACGCCAATGCCATCTTGTTAGAAGAAAACCCAGATTTCAATCCCTCAACTCAAATCACACCCATATACTCTCCTAAACCTCTTCTAACTTGCCCATATTTCCTCCTACACCCTACTAGCCTCGCAGATCATGCACTGTCACTCCTTACCAGAGCATGCATCGCTGTCCGTACCCGTTCTGATAATGGAAGTATGGAATTGTCAGAAGTGTTAAACCAACTCCTAGAGTTTGGGTTGAAATTTCCCTCATAGATGGTTATCGATTTCCAGAAGTTTAGCACACTGTTCTTGGAGGCACGGAAATGGGCTCGAGATTCAGACAAGTGGGTGGTACCAACCGACGAAGTCAACCTAGATGATGTTGTCCAGACTATGGAAAAATTATTTGGGCAAACCAACAACATTTACAGTATCATCGGGTTACTTGACACTTTGAAACTACAAGGGAGATGGTCCCTTCAATCACACATATCCCCACAGAATGGGAGAACTTGTATGAAGAAGCCGTTGAAGTTGTGGAATGCATTGACTTTACATGGAAAGACAGAATTGTTACCACCGGATGGGGGGAAGAATTCGAAGATTCGAGTGAAGAACAAGCTTCAGGAAGATCTAGCCTAGTAGCCGACATATGTGGGATGATATCATTTGAAGAACTCCTCTGAGAAATAAATAAGGTGGCATCACAACCTGAGATTGATGAGGAAACGAGATTCATGTTCTTTCCTTCTTCAGTAAATCACATGACCATATCAGGGAGACATTACCCGGTTCCAAGCTCACTACCAGCAAATGACAAAGGGAAGGGCGTTGAAAACCTTCCTATGCCAGAGATGACATCGAGGAGAGCAAGATCCTCGATCAACTGAAGAAAACCCAAGCTAACATCACTCTATGGGGACTTTTCATGTCTTCCCAGCTATACAGAAATGCTTTAATCAAATTGCTCACTAGACCCATAGTTCCTCCATCTACCACACCAGAAGAGGCGGTAAATCTGGTTGGATCCTTGACCTCTACCCGAATGCTATCATTTTCTGAAGAAAAAATCCCCAGAATTGGGCCAAATCACAATCATGCACTCAATATCTCCGTCGAAGTTATGGAGAAGGCTGTGCCACTCTCCCTTGTCGATAACGGATCCGCCTTGAACATTTGCCCTCTGAGAACTTTTAAGTGTTTAGCCCTGAAAGAAAGAAAACTTGCTCCAACCTCCGCCGCTGTGCGTGCTTATGATAATACCCGTCGTGAGGTGATGGGGTCCATAAAACTTGCAGTAGGGGTTGGCCCTATAAACCCTGTTATTGAATTCCAAGTCATAGACATCCCAGCCTGTTTTAACCTGTTGCTCGGACGACCCTGGTTCCACCATATCAAGGGTGTGTCTTCCTCACTCCATCAGAAATTGAAGTTCTTCACCGACGGGTGAGTCATCACCATTTTGGGCGATGACGAAAATGTCGGGGGTGCAAGCACCAGCTGTCCAATTCTCGAGATACATCACGAGTCAAATGATATGCTCCTATCAGGATTTTAAGTCGAGCCACTCCTACTCCTTGCAAGGGACGGTTTCAAAGAAAGGGGTTGTCCAAAATATGACCCTCATGGCAATGTCAATGTGATTCAGATGTTCAGAAACATGCACTTTATGCCCGAACTGGGGCTAGGGAAAAGGCAGCAAGGGATACTTGAGCCCATCGAACTGAAGAAAGCTTTCCCTCCTTGTGGCCTAGGTTATCAACCATACGAACAAGAGCTCAGAATGATCCGCCAATCTCGACCAAAGAGAAGATTAGACTGTATCCGAACTATCTCAGGAGCCCCCTTGAATGGACGATTCATCAAAAAAGGCGAGGACTTCCCCTTTTGAGGTTTTCCAGAACCATGGTATGACCACACAGACAAGAAGATGAGGCTGGGAATGGATATCTTTTTCCAAGACAGCTACCCATGGGCCAAAAGTTTCCCACACCAAGTACAACCTCTCATTAAAGATACCAAAGAGACTGAGGAAGAAGATTCCGAAGATTCCTTCAACTTACAAACACTGGGGCTGAGTTCTACCTCTCGAAATCTCCCCTAACCCCAATGTTTACCCTATTTCTTCTTCTGTTGTCTATCCTTGCTCAAATGTAATCGAGACCTCTTTTGATGAGGTTCTCAATGCTATTTTTCCTATCAATGAAATAAATGAAGATTTTGAGTATCTTGCTGTGCCTTACATTAACTGTTTGAATTCTAATCAAAATTTTGATGATGATGATTTTGCAAATGAACAATTCTTAACTGATCTAAATAAGATTAATAATAATAACATGACCGCATTCAAGTTAATGAAGAAGAGACTGTTGTTATTAATCTTGGTTCTAGTAACTAACTGTGCGAGAATGGATAGGGGCCACCCTTGACGAGCATGAGCGCGTACAACTCAAAGAATTATTAAAGGAGTTCGTAGATGTCTTCGCATGGTTCTATGATGATATGCCCGACATTGATCCTGAAATAGCTCAACAAGAGATCCCCACTCTCCCAGATTATAGGCCGGTTAAACAAAAATTGAGAAAACTCCGCACAGAATGGCGTTCAAGGTCAAAGAAGAGGTGGTCAAACAGTTAAACGTGGGTTTCATTCGGGTGATAGAATATCCCACATGGCTAGACAACATTGTACCTATGCCGAAATTCAGAGGGAAGGTTTGAATGTCTGTAGATTACCGAGATTTAAACAAAGCTTCTTCGAAAGATGATTATCCGCTACCTAACATCGACATGATCATGGACAACACAACCAGTCATGCTCTCAAGTCTTTTGTCGACGGGTTTGCCGGATACAACCAAATTAAGATGCACCCCGACCACCAAGAAAAAACTGCATTCATCACCCCATGGGGAACCTTTTGCTACACCGTCATGTCATTTGGTCTCAAGAATGCTGGGGCTACCTACCAAAGGGCTGCCACAACCATCCTGCATGATCTAATCCAAAAGGAGGTCGAGGTTTATGTGGATGATACGATTATCAAGTCCAAAACTAGAGAAGGTCATGTTCCCCCTCTCCGGAAGTTCTTCGAACGACTGCGACGGTATCAGATGCGACTTAATCCATAAAAGTGTGTCTTCGGCGTTACAAAGGGAAAACTCTTGGGATTTATGGTCAGCGAAAAAGGGATATAAGCATATCCTGCAAAGCTGAAGGCCATATTTGAGATGCCACCGCCTCAAACAGAGAAAGAAGTCCGAGGTTTTCTTGGGAAATTACAATATATCTGTCGATTTATCAGCCAACTAACCTCCATCTATGAACCGATCTTCAAGATCCTCCGAAAAGATTCAACCAAGGTTTGGAACGAGGCCTTCCAAGAAGATTTTTATGGAATCAAACAATAATTGACCCAACCTCCAGTGCTCATGCCACCACAGTCTGGTCTCCTTTTGATCCTATACCTAACCATAACCGACACTGCAGCTAGGGCTTTGGTAGCCAAATATCTTGAAGACTCCCGCAAAGAAAGAGCCATATATTATGCCAGTCGCAAATTGGTTGGGTACGAGGTCAACTACACTGCTTTAGAAAAGGCATGTGTCGCACTTATCTGGGTCACCCAAAAGTTGCGACACTATATGCTCTCCTTCCCCATCAAACTTGTATCCTGAATGGATCCCATCAAATACCTGCTTGAGAAACCCGACTTATCCAGTCGAATGGCCCGATGGTTGATGCTCCTAACCGAGTTCGATATCGTGTACGTCACACATAAATCTATTAAAGGAAGATCCATCTCTGACTACCTTGCCAATTACCCCATAGACGAAGCAGATGTCCAGATCTCCGAAATCCCAGATGAAAATATCCTCTGCATCACTCAAGATTGCCTTCGATGGAAAATGTTCTTTGACGGCGCTGCCAACAAAAAGGGATATGGCATTGGGATACTCCTGATCGCCCCAGATGACTCCAACACTCCCATCGCCATAAAATTGGATTTCCCTTGCACCAACAACATGATGGAATACGAGGCTTGCACAGTGGGCCTAAAAGTTGCTCTCAAGAAAGGTATTCAATACCTTGATGTCTACCGGGATTCTACCCTTATCATCCGCCAAGTGCTTAGAAAGTGGAAAGTCAAGGACGAAAAGCTCCAACCCTTTCATGTCCATTTAGAAGAGTTAGCCTCCTAATTTCGAGATATCACCTTCCATTACCTACCCCGAGCAAAGAATAAACTAACCGATGCTCTCGCCACCTTGGCCTCTATGGTCGACGTGCCCGAAGGAATAACAATGACCCCCTTCCTGGTTCAAAAGCAAGACAAACTGACCCATTGCTACCATATTGAGCTTATCTCCACTGAAGATCCCGAACTAACTGATTACTGGTACTATGATATCTGGTGCTTCCTCAAACATGGTAGGTATCCCGAGGGTTCTAATAAGAAAGATCGAACAACCCTTCGAAGACTGGTCGCCCAGTACATCATCTGTCATAAAGCTCTACTCAAGAGGAACTTCGATGGACTCATCTACACTACATCGCAGGTACTGAGATTGAGAAAATAATGCAGAAAATCCACAGCGGGGAATGCGGACCACATGAATGGTCACATGCTCGCCAAGAAGACCATCCGACAGGGCTACTATTGGACCACCATGATCCAAGATTGCAGCGCCTATGTCCGGAGGTGCCTCAAATGATATAATTCTCCAACCTTCAACACTTGCCTCCGCGAGAATTATACAACATGACCTCTCCCTGGCCGTTCTCCACCTGGGGTATTAACATCATAGGGAAGGTTACACCAAAGGCTTCAAACGGACATGAGTTCATCCTGGTTGCCATCAATTACTTCACCAAATGGGTCGAGGCTGAGTCATACGCAGTATTGAATGCCAAGAAAGTGGCCAAATTCCTCAAGAAAAATATCATCTGCCGATATGGGGTCCTGCACGAGCTGGTATCAGATAACGGGTTGCATTTCGAAGCAGAAGTCACAGAAGTAGTCAACGAGTACGGGATTTAGAGACAAAAATCTTCTCCATATCGACCTCAGACCAATGGTGCAGTTGAAGCTGCCAACAAAAACCTCAAAGCCATCATCATCAAGATGACCAAAAGTTATAGGTATTGGGCCGACCAGATCCCGTATGCCCTCTGGAGCTATCGAACCTCAATCCAAACCTCTATTGGGGACAACCCTTACTCCATGGTCTACGGCATGGAGGCAGTCCTACCTGTAGAGCTGGAAATACCCTCGCTACGCGTCATGCTTGAAAGCAAGGTTAGTGAAGAAGACTGATGCCAAAGACGTCTTGATGAGCTAGCCCTCCTAGATGAAAGAAGATTAAAGTCTCTTTACCACATACAGGGGTACCATCGCCGAATAGTGCGATCATTCAACAAAAAAGTCAAGGACTGCGGTGTCCGGGAGGGGGATTTAGCCCTCAAGGAGATAATAGAACCCATCCGAGACCCTAGAGGGAAATTCAAGCCCAATTGGAGCGGCCCCTACATTGTGAAGAAAATCTTATCCGACGGTGACACTATGCTCACTGACCTAGATGGGGAAGAGATGGCTCGTCCAGTCAATCTGGACCGTCTCAAGAAATTCAACCCCTAGTCCAAAATCTCGTCACGCTACGACTCTTCTCATCCCCTTGCTATTCTAAAAAAAATCTTCATTTCCCTCTACCCAGAACTACGTGGGCCTGATCCTCTACAAAAACTATTTTAAAAACATTTTCAAAAAAAAAACCCAGAGGTACGTAGGCAACTTATGCACCTCACATGAGTGTGGCCCCTTTCTTTTTCACATAATACTATTCTTTTCTTACCTCCGAGAACGGTGGTTCATTCTAAAATTATTTGAACAAAAGGATTATGTATGCCTTAGCTATCAGTATAGATAATTCAAAATACAAAATTCATCGAAAGGCACAGCTGGATGATCAGAAACTTATTTATTTCATTAATAGGAAATTACAGTACGGATTACATAAGAAAAAGGAACGGATAAGTCCCTTCCCCATTACCATAAAAAGCCAAATAAAATCCCCATACCTATCACACAAATAAACTCCCCAGAAGTCCTACCCACAACTATCAGAAGAGCCTGCACCCTCATCCTGAGGTTCCCAAGTTTCCCTCACCTAAATAGAGTGCCATAAACATTCCATGGACCGATGGGCCTTAACCATCTTCGAAAAAACCACAACACCCCCTTCCATGCTGTTGGATAAAACAAACCATCTTTGTCCAGTCTCCACTGCCAACATCTTGCTGACTACTTTCCTCCACAACCACTTCATATAATCTTTGGGGACGTGGAAAACCTTCCCGACAGACTGAGAGGGACGGGTCGACGGACGCCGAATTTCCCACAGAGATCGAAGCAACAGACGCAGGCGCTCAGTTAAATCCTTTACCGGAAAGAAATTTGAGATTCGAGGTGGCACAACCTGTGCCCAGCCAAATTGGCGCAGAAGACGCCAAGGGAAATAAAAAGAGGTATGTCTGAGACCATCCAACCACACATATAAATACTATCCTAGCTCCAGAATAGGCTGCAATTGTCCCCACCAAGGCACTGACCAATACATACCACAATCCTCATGCTCCACAAGCCAATTCTCACAATTCTCAACATACAGGCCAACACGGATGAAGTAGCGCGAAAAGAAGTTGGGTACGGCCGACAAGGGATATTTTGGAGGAGTTCACAAGCAGAATCTTTCAGACAACCACATGAACAACATCACGGGGCTACCCCTCAAAAAGTCAGAATGACCTTCTCTTCAGGCATCTAGGCCATTCAGAGTCTCCGCCAATATCACCGCCGCAGGATTACGACGGTATGACATCCATGAAGTAATGGCTGCAAGTTGTGGGTCCACCTGCAATTCCCCAGTCACCAGTAACAATTTGGAAACCAGACCCAGAACAACGGCTCCAGCATAACCAGCATCACCTACTTCCCGCAAATGCACGGACTGCAGCACCGCCGGGAGGGAGATCATTCCTCCAGCAACCAATGATCTAGCCACTGAAGGCGAAATATGAAGAAGATAGGACAACAAATCCCTAGGAGAACGGGAAAACTCAGGCAAAGTCGCAGCAACACTAGGATTTACACATAGTATGGCAGAAAATTCCTCGTAGGTAGGACAAACTTCTTCCAACCCAAAGCGAAATACATGGTCTTCGGGGTACCAAAATTGTACCGCCGCCATCAATATATTCCACTCAATAGGTCGATTGTACCACAAGGATACTCGACGCATGTTGAAAGCATCGTAGTCAACATTATAAGAGCACATAGCTTCCAAGGCTTCAAGGTAGTTGGAAAACTCGGTGCTACCAGGGAGAGCCATCTTGCAAGGCTAAGAGATGGTGGGCAAGTAGGTAAGAATGCAAAGGTGTGATGACAACACTCCACCCTTACCCCTTTTTATACTTGAAGATCCTCATAAGAGACACAATCCCTGCAGAAATCGAAGGGAATACTACCCCACAAGGTACCAAAGGCTGAAGAGGGTACCATTCAAAACTTTGAATTGATGGGACTGGACTGAACAGCCGATAGGCAGGTCAGGGTGCTTGCCGATCGGCAACCCCCCCATTTTTAGAAATTTCCCTTTTTCCTCTTTTGTCAAATCAGAAAACTCAATAAAAACAAATTGATATTCTCAACAGAATTTCAAAATCCCTTTAATTCCCCTTTTTAATCAAAAACCTTCCTTCAAAAAAATTCAAAAATATTCCTTTTTACGGTCTCAGCAGCAAAGTAAAAAGCGTATGTGCATGACTTCATTCATCATTTAATAAAATATAACAAAAAAAAAACTCCATTGCATTACATATATCTGTTTTCTGTGTTACATCATCTTTGTAGGAAATAAAAAGAAAAAGCAAAAACAACAGGATTCATCCCGAACCCACATCCTTTCTCTCTCTCTCTCTCAAGAGCTTCAACCCCTGCGACGTGCTCTCTTCCCCCTATGGCGAGACGATGCGCCACCGCTACCCGAGCCCGAGTCCTCTTCAGATGAAGTAGATGACACCAAGCAAGAAGGGACAGGAACCGCGTCCCGAATGTGGGAAGTCGCCGAAGATATCCAGTCTCTGATGTCCCTTCGCCAAGTGGTCGACACCCAAACTTGCTGCAAGGAAAGGGCAAATCAGTATCAAAGCAGAAATGACCAAAACAGAAAAGAAAGAAAGAGAAGAACATAAAGGTTTATTGTAGGTCGAAGGACCTCCTCTGTCAAACCCAACTCCTCCGGATCCATCGCATGAGGACGGTGCAGCATAGGCACCATCCGTCCATCAGCCCGCCGAATGTTTTATGAAGGAGTGTGCAACCGCACGAAAGGGACCTCCGAGGTCGCCACTGCCATAGATGCCGACAGACCACCACTGCTGTGGGAAGATCCCACCGCCCGACTCGAACCCACCGGAGGGAAGGGCAGTGCATCATATATGCTAGGCGCCATCAACCAGCTCGTCACAAAATCCATAGAGTCATACGGAGCAGCCGTATCGGTGTATAATAAGTAGGAATCGCCGATCATCGCCGCGATCCTCTCATCCTCTAACAATAGTAGCTCCCGCCTCATAGACAAAGGAGGTTGCACGAGTGGCACCACCACCTCCTCTTCAGCAATCTGACAAACCACCCTCTCCCCGAGGTACCAGTAATGGCCGAACTCATGCGCCAGCAAACACCTCATCCGTGCGTTCACTCCGATCTCCCCCGCATCCTGAATGGCTGTTCCCCACGAGTAAAAGGTCACCTTAAAATCTCCAAACAAGCATAAATCAATACAAGATCAGAAGGTGCAAAAAACCAAGACTTAAATGGAAAGGGTCTTACCCTACCACTGGTCAGGTCATTCAAGACCTGATGCACCGCCTCCAGGGAAAGAGATCCCTTCGACTGTCGATTGGCCTTACGCCATCGATACAATTGACAGAAGTCCCCAACAGTGTTGTCCTTCAAATAAATCAGCGGGGTATTGCAACCAATTACCTCATAGAACCACGTCTGAATTCATAAGCAAAAAGGGACGCATAAGGAAAATGCGAATGCATAAAGGAAAATGCGAATGCATGAAACGAAATGCACAAACTGAAGAATACCTCAAGAAGGTACGTGGCCCCAGTAAAAGTCTGCCGGCAGCACCGGCTGAATGAATCCATAGAAAAGGAAAGGGTCCCAAGGTCAGACTCCCCCAATCATAGAAGGGGATGTTCGAAAACATCCTCAAGTATGGCAGAAACCATAGATGAACGACATCGCTGCTCGACACCACCATGAAACCTCCTAGCACTAGAAGAATGAATAATCGGGCCATCTGCCTCACTTGCATCCCGTTCTCCACATCGATCTCCCTACCCAACAGAACATCCATCAGCAGGGATAGCCGGATAGAATCCCCAGAGACTATCCTCCCTACATCACCAAGTGCCGCATACATTGCCTCCGGTCTCACCCATAAAGAGCGATCCACCTCTATCTGCTCTCCATCACAATCAAGCCCCAGCAGCTGTTGCACATCTATGGGAGTCACAGTCATCTCCCTGAATCCAAAATGAAAGGTGTGGGTAGTGTCCCACCACCTTTCTCCCAGAGCGCACAAGACCGCTGTCGAATGAGGCGTCTCATCCAGCGCCGATGCCAACCGCCCAAAACCCACTAATGAGACCACCCAGCGCACCAGGTGGGAGGTGCTCCCAGACATCCTTGAGCCCCGTTGTCCCACGGGCACGCATGTTCTTCAAAGAAATATCAGACTGGCAAAAAGAAAAGTCTCATCAAAAGTCAAGAAAGAAAAATCACCAGAAAGAGAAGAATGCCAAAGGTCGTGTTACCTACATAACCGCCGGGGATCACTCTCGAAGAACGATGATGCGATGGCTCCCGCAGCAAGGTCCGCTCATCCGCAAGAGGCTCAAATGCATCAAAGGACTTCTCACTCCCCAAGGCAAGAGGCGCCCTAGCCTTCCACTCCACATTCGCTCAGTCATCAACATTCAACCACTTCCGGTGGACTTCCGTGCTCATGAAAGAAGCCATTTCTTGAAGAACGGAATGGTAGAACGATTTGCAGAGGAATCACACAGAGAGAGAAAGCAAAAGAAGCTGTGAAAAAATTAGGGGATTCACCCCCTTTATATAGGATGCCATACTGATCGGCACTGACCCCTTACCTTCCCGAGGTACCCCAAAAGTCCGTGTCACTGCCGAATGGCACCCTTCATACTATGCCGATCGACACCCCCTTAAAATTTTGTACAAGAAATTCCCAGAAAATACCATAAAGTCTCAAAAAATCCCCAAAAATTTCCTAAAAATCCCAAGAAGGATTTAAAGCCTTTTTACTAAGAAAATTTTGCATTCCCTCAAGAGGAACCCCTCTTCCCCCAGCGGAATCCTCAAAAACCTAGTGAAAACTCCTCCCGACAAAGCTTCGGAGGATCCCTAAGGATCACCTGATCACTTCCCCAGCGGAATTGCCTTACAACACCCAAAATAGGTTATTCCCCCTGCGAGGTCTCCTAAAAGCTTCCCCAGCTATCAGCTCCCCAGCTCAGATTAAAATCACAAAGCTCTTTCTCCAGCAGAATCAAAATCCAATCTTTATCCACTCTTGGGTCAGGATTGGCCTCAGTCTTGGATCGTCACTTGAGTTAGGTCAGAATTGACCTCGATCGTCGGTCGTCACCACTCTTGGGTCAAAATTGACCTCGGTCCTCGGTCGTCACCACTCTTGGGTCAGAATTGGCCCCAGTCTTGGATCGTCACCTGAGTTAGGTTAGAATTGACCTCGGTCCTCGATCGTCACCACTCTTTAGGTCAGAATTGGCCCCGATCTTGAATCGTCACCTGAGTTAGGCCAGAATTGACCTCGATCCTCGGCCGTCACCACTCTTGGGTCAGAATTGGCCCCGGTCTTGGATCGTCACCTCAGTTAGGTCTGATTTGACCTCGGTCCTCGGTCGTCACCACTCTTGGGTCAAAATTAGCCTCGGTCTGGGATCGTCTCCTGAGTTAGGTCAGAATTGACCTCTGTCCTCGATCGTCACCACTCTTTAGGTCAGAATTTACCTCGGTTATTATACCTTTACCCTAAGCCCGCAAATTTGGCTTTGACCCATAGAATTGGTCACCCTCCCCAAACACCACTTCAGGTTCTCAGAATCGACCTAAACCTCCGATCATCATTCATCCTAAACACACTCCTTAGGTCCGTAGAATCGACCTCGACCCTCTGAATCGATCATACTCCCTCAAAAGCATCATGTGGTGTCTATTCGACGGTCATCATTTGTTCCAAACTCACCCGTCGAGGGGCTCTGTAGACACCCCATTCTGTTACCCACTAACTTTCCTTAGGTCCCTAGTACCTCCTGTCATCCCCATAAACCCAGGTTATGTCCCGAGTACTGACCTGGAGGCCATCGGGCACTCCCCGGCTCAGTTTGACCCAAAAGTCAAACTCTTCATCTCGATCGAGACTGAATGAATCTTCGAAGGGCACTAAATACCCTTTCCAACGGTCTGCCCCGTGTGCGATTCCGACTTACCATGCGAACGAACGATCCGTTTGAGTCCGAAACTTGACCTAGAGGCCACCGGGCGCTCCCGGGCTCTGTTTGACCTATGTAAGCTCTTCAGCTCGACCTAGGATGAATGAATCTTCAAAGGGCACTGAATACCCTTTCCAACGGTCCATCCCATGCATGATTTTGACTTACCATGCGGATAAACGATCTGTTTGACTCCGGGAGGTCACCGAATGCTTCCCGGACCCGATTGACCAAAGTAAACTCCCTAAATTGGGTCAAACTCTTTGGAATGTCAAATTAAATCTCCTAACCTTTCCAATGGTCCACCCCATGAGCAATTCACACTTACCATGCGGACGAAGGATCAGTTTGCGTCCGAGCGATTCCCCGTCCAATGGATCGACAAATGCTTTCGAGCCATATTTGACAGAAAGTAAACTCTCAAACCCGGGAGCGGTCCAAAGGACTTTTGAAGGTCTCTGAATTACCTTTCCAACGGTATGCCCGTGCACGATTCTGACCAACGGTTTGCGCTCGGTGGCCGATTTTCCGAAAAATCCTAAAGCGCACTGCCAAATGGCAGGTTCCAGACCCTGCCTATCTGCACCTGCCGATAGGCAGGAACAGTTCTATGCCGATCGGCACCCACCTGGGCCTATAAAAGGAGGCCTTCACCTCATTTTCAAGGGGAGGCCAGATCTGATAAAAATCTCTCTGAACGAATCCCAGAAACCTCTCTCGAAGGAAGCATGATTTCAACATCCAAATCCCCTTTTTTACTTCCACTTTTTATCATCCTTTTCATCAAACTTGGTGAATTCTCCACTCTCCATCATCATCCAAGTGCAAGGGCTGCTCTCCAACGTTCAAGATCAAGCTCAAGATCTTCAAGGAGGTCCAAATTTCTCTACTCTCTCTTAAATTCTCTTAAATTCTCAATAACTTGTCTTCTTATTTAGCACTTTTATTATCTCATCTCACACATCCTAATATACTTTTTTATTTATTTTTATTTCACATCTCCTATTTTCATATAAATAAAACCCAAAAAATAAGAAAAAGAAGGTTTGCTCATAAATTCCAAGTAGGGATTTTCACACTTTTTCCACACTTTTCTCATAATCTAAAACCCTTTTTCTACACACACACACACACACACACTCACAAATAAGAGATTCCCCATTTGGATTTATGAGATAAACCCCACCCCTCATTTTGTATGGGAACTACGTGGACTTTGATGCCTTTATAGGTTACGTAGGCGTCTCGGGGTAAAACCCGAGACTCGAGTCCTTTTTCTCACTTTTTTTTCTCTCTTTTTCTATCTTCTCTAAATCCATTCTTCTTATATTCTATATACTTGATCTTAGTGACGTATTACTCCGTATGCGTTATCGTTCCATTATAACGATCAACGTAGGGGTAATCACGTAAATCTTATTTTTCTAATATTACCCTTATATCTTCCTACGGATGACTCACTTTATCTTTTCCATGATACAAGTCGAGGATTCCTACCTCCATTCTATATATACACATGCACACATATCACGGGGGGAAACAAAAGGAAAATAGCAAATATTCATGAGAGACCGAAAGGGCGGAATGGGTGTCTAACACCTTCCCATTTCGTAACTAAGCCTCCGAACCCTTATCGAATCGTCTTGGTTTCGCACGCACCAGTATGTATTTGGATGCCATCTTTCGGGGTGGCTTCCCCTTTTTTATTTTGTCTGTTTTGAGTAAAATAGAATGGAGACTCTGAATCTCTCTACATTTTTACACCACATCTCAAATGATGCCGGCCGAAGCGCTTCCGAGAAGGACGTGCGGGACCCGAAGGATCCTTTTCCTCCGTGGCAATGATCAGGGATGGACACAATGACCTAGGGTTTATGGTGAAGGAGGAAGTGTTTGGGGCCTTAAATGAAGCTTTGAAATTGATTAATTAAGGTTTGGGAGAAGTTGACTCCTAAAGGTTCGATTGATTGATCGACCATAATTGATCGATCGATTAAATTGGAAATCAGAAGAGGTTGTGCATAATCGAATTATGAATGTGTGGGTGCTGATTGTGTATTTTTTAATTTATTATAAATTTTCTACCAAACGGTGCACGAGACCAAAATTTTGGATGTGTGATTTTTGGTTGAACTTCCTTTTGAAAATTTTGGTTTGGGGGCTTAGGGATAGGATTTGTTTACCCATAGTTTTCATGTACGCATAGAATAAAGATATATTCTTATGATTTGAATTGTCGGAGATTGATAGTTGGGGTATTTGTATATTGGGAAAATCGTTAATTTAAAAGGGTTAAATTGAGAATTTGGCATTCAGTAGTAAACCTGATGGTAGAATGGGTTTATTAATTGGGAAATTATAAGTTAGAGGATTGAGCTTGTTGGTCGAGATTGTTTTGAATCATTGTGATGTATGTGTGGGTGAATATCCTTTGGGTGAGATTAGGTTTGGGCTATAACTTCCTAGAGTGAGGTAGTTATTATGTATCATGATTTCATTTAAACTAAGTGTGGGATTATACCTAGACTCCATATCTTGGGAGAATATACTAGGGTTAATTGATATTTAATATAGTTGAAGTGCGTGTTTAATGCATGGTAGGGTGAGACTATGATTAGAGTTGGGGAACCAGAGTGTTAGGGTTATCCTATCTTGGAATGAATATAAGGTTATAGATTTGTTATACCCTTTTTATGACAATGATGCGTGTATGACCTGGTAGCGTTAGGTATGATATGTGTAATTGATATACCTTCATCCATCTTTGAGGATTATGTATGTGTTGGCTTCAACCCATTAATGAGGGTGGAAAATACCTGTGTGTTTTATGTGTAATGAATACCACGTGTGAGTGCTCATGGCATATCGTACTAGGAAGGATTCCATAATAAGGCGTGTGCTGGGAGGACCGTGCTAGTTCCACAATGAGTAGACGAGATCTTCCTTGGCCATATTTTACCCAAGGGTCATACATCTAGGTATCCTCATACCAAGAGAGTCATGGAAATATTTCATCGTGTAATATTGGGTATGATAGATTATATGAGTGATGGGTAGGCATATGATTTATCCCTTGATCGTGTTGAGGTCCCAGGTTTGGGATAACCTAAGACTATATCTAGTACGTACGAGTAATCCTCGAAGGCAATAGGGATATACCTTCGTTATGTGTGGGCGTACGAGTAGCCCATTTATTTGTGCATGTCGAGGGTTGTACCTTTATATAGATGTTAAACGTGAGTATAGTCTTTCTCTTACCATATGTGATTATTGGGTGGCGGTACTAGAGATAGTTATATTGACTTATGTGTTATACTGTAGATGTATATGACCTATAGTAGGGATATCTACCTACATACTTATGCTTTGGATTTGTGTATTACATATATTAGAGATTTGTATGTTGTATTATTGGCATGAGATAGTCAAATGTGTATAAATTTAATATATAAGCCTGTTATTACTATATTGGTTATTTATTGAGATGTACCGTAGGTTCGAGACTGCCACACAACTTATGTTTTCTAATGAAAGAGATAAACTTAAAGATGAGAAACTAAAGATTAAAGAATGAAGTTGAAAAGCTTTAATCACATGGGCTACCTATGGGTTCGGGATTTAGAACCGCATATTATTTTAGGTTATTTGGGTTGGAATGAAACTTAAAAGATATTAAAATATCAGAGCAAGATGCATAGTTATGGTTTTTCCCGATTTCAGTTATACTTGTATTATTCATAGGCTTATTGTTAAAATTGTGGATTTCAACATTTTAAGGATTTAGGCTACAAGAGTCGTTGTCATTTTAACCGATGTTGTTGATTGTAGTCTCATCCAATTGTAGATTCTTAGGATGTAGGTGTCTTTGGCTTGCATGCCAATTCCATTTTTATTCACGTCATCCAGATTTTTGTTTTGGGGGATTTATTTGATTTTTTACTCTCGTTGTGTTTTGAGAGTGTTTACATGTACGATTGGTGTCAGAGTTGGTCCTATAACATTTCAGTTTTATTTTATCTTCTTTTGTTATTTGCTCGATTTTAGTTAGTTTGTTATGCTGAGAATGTTACAAAATGTTTTTTTTATTCCCGCGATTTTTACATTAAACTTGATCAATATATTCATGGATTTAGTAGGATGTCACAACATGGGTCTGTTCAAATACCAACTTTTTTCAAGACTCGACTTTTTTTTACCCATTTGTCTCTCACAATCTCTTTCACCCATAAAAAATCTCATGTCTTCCTCCCATTTAGAATCGTGGAATTCTTTCTAGGTGTTTTTTTGTCACACCCTGCCTTTTGGTATGAATGAACAAGAAGTAGAAATAAAGCAATAAATTAAAGTTAAGGTGGAATAACATAAAATTTTATTCAATATTAATTTGTTACATAGCGTTGAACCACCGCAGGTGTGAGTTACATATTTCTAATACACACGACAATATAAAAAATTGAAAAGCGTCTTTCCTTGCTCCCATATCGTTTAATCTCTGCCCATATGGTCACATATGCAAACAAGTGACCGGTTTCTGTTTCTAGTAGGGAAGTAATACTATTTCTTTTCTCCTGGTGCATCTGGAGAAGGAAGGAATTAGCACAAATATGCTAAGCAGGTTCTACTAGTTCTATAACAATGATATATATATAAATGAGAGTTGGAGTGTGTATAGAATCAGTGTTTAAAATGTTTGACAATAATAAGCTG
Source organism: Sambucus nigra (assembly GCA_949130495.1). Taxonomy (NCBI): domain Eukaryota; kingdom Viridiplantae; phylum Streptophyta; class Magnoliopsida; order Dipsacales; family Adoxaceae; genus Sambucus; species Sambucus nigra. The sequence goes on from OX422218.1 coordinate 278,065,234, forward strand.
ACAATTCCATATTTATCAGATTATAAACATCAAAATGTTTGGGATTCATTATTCTATAGTGATTAGTCCGTTTAAAAAAATACGGTACACTACCAGTTTAGTTAGAATATTGTTTGAAGAAAGTAAAAGAATTTGAACTAATAGTCCCATTCTTACTAGTTCACTCATGGGTATAGAGGTAATTAAGACATTAGTTTAACTTTAGCATAATCAATCCCAAAACTTTTCAAAAAAAGTAACCTGTTATGCTCACAATTAAAGTGACACTCATACGTATGTAGCTATTATCATGGATCTCAATCATCTGAGACCAATAGGCCAAGTAGAAAATTTCATGGGACAACATGTCAGTCTACTTCGTAGTTAATACTAATGCTTATAGTAAAAAAGGCACAAAAGTGCAAGGGCAAACTGAATCAATAAGGTATATGATCTCAGTTATTCAATGAGAAGGGTTAAAATTGATTCTAAAATTTAAATACATATGATGGTTATGGCAGTATAATAACATACACATACTCAGAGTAAGTGTGGCTATCACGTAGTGATATCAATAGCAGTATTTCAAATACACAAAGTATAATACTGAAAAGGTAGGAAAAACCTACTTGCTTAGTATTCGGTTGAATTACCATCACACTGAAATATTTAGAAGAATTGGGGATTGATTTCTATTATACAATGTGTGGAATATGAGTATTTAGGGTTAATCAGTCAGCTTTGTATTTATGACTGTCTTTATTAAAGTTTTGAGGGCTTATCTGTAATTATGTTGGGACTTTAAAATAGTGACCTTAAGCTCATTATTAAACTTTGGTGCAAGAGAGATTTTATCTTAAAATAGTTTGATGTATGTGTGGGTAAAAATTGGGGTTCAAATTCCTAAGTTAGAAAAGTTGATAGGGGTTGATTTGTAATTTTAATGAAAATTCTTTACGGAAAAACCTTGTTTTTACATAACTTGGGCTAGGAATATCCAAACATGGTCTTCATTTATACCATTTTCATAAAAAAATTAAATAAAATTTTTAAGAGAAAAATCAAAATTTTCCCATTGGCCCGCACCCTCACGCGCGTGGTCAAGATTTTTTACCAAAGTCTTCATTTTCAACATCTCGATTTTGACTTTTTAAGGTTTTCATCTTTGATTGAGGTTTTCTCCTTCGTTATTATACCATTTGAGATGGTTTCTTAACCAACTTAACCTAATTTTTCATGAGGAATCCAAATATATAAGTTTTATGGATCGAATTTTAGTATAACTCAAGTGTTAAAACTGGGTTTTTTCCTGAAAATTTGACCTAACTTTCATGGATTTCTAGAGTATGGGTTTGGTTTTTGCTATACGTGAGAGTAGTTTGGTTTTGGTTTCAAATATTTTGATGGACTGTACATTGAGAATTTTAAATTTGCAAGTTTTGAGTTCAAAAAACACTTTCGATCGATTTTCTCTTTACATGAACATTCATGGCTTTTCAACATTACACTCGAGATCCTTAGGTTATAATGAGCTTATCCATGGCTATAAATCACAGTTTAAAGCACTGTATTGAGTTTCACCATTAAAGCTTAATCTTTAATGGTGTTCTTACTGATTTTTACTATCCTAGGCCAATCTACACGGAAAAGCTTGCATATTATAAGTATTCAAACTATATTAACTATGTAGAAAACTGCTATAATTGAAAGACTTGAAAATGAAGCATAAAATGATGAGTTACATGAATTGAGAGAAATTTCCATATTTGAAACAGAATTGTGGGTTGAGTTTTTACTGCTTAGGTCTAGGGGTATTTATACTAGTTCAGGTGGGGATTTCATTGGAGATAAAAGGAGGTGGATTTAAACTAGTTTAAGGGAGTTTTAATTGGGGGTAAATGGGGTGCATATGGGTTCCTAGAGTTTTCATGTGTTTTCAACCTCTTATGCTAATGTGGGGTAGCATGTGGATAGTGGTTAAAATAAAATTTAATAATTTTTTATTTTAGTCCTTTATCATTTGTATAATTGCATTTATCCCCCTAAAAGTACACTTGTTGTAAAGTTTAGGGGTATTTTTGTAATTTCCTGAGGTTTCCAGGGTTAAAACTATAATTTTATGTTAGTTGAGGTCCAAAGGTTTAATTTGATATAAGGTTGGGGTTTAGGGGTTAAATATATCTCAAGTTATCTTACTTTAAATATTTTAGGGACTTTTTTATAATTAACTGAAACTTTAAAAGGTCTAAATTAATTAACAAAGTTCTAGGTTTTTAAACATAGTTCCATTATTCTTTGGAAGGCTTTTGATTTTACATAACTTATGAGGGTTTAAATCGAGGTCATAGGTAATTTAGGGTTTAAAAATTTCTTAGTTTTTACAATCTACCTACCTAAAAAAATTCATCCTCAAATTTTACCTTAAATAAGTCGGGGTATAGATTCTTCATTGCTTGCTCTGGTTCCCATTTAGCTTCTTCATGATTCTGGTGTTCCCTAAGCACTTTAAGTGAGGGAATTTCTTTATTACTGTGATACTTCACTTGGCGATCAAGTATTTGAATAAGACGTACATCAAATTCATGGTTGGGGTCAACTGAAACATCTTGCCATGTGATGGTATGGGATGGATCTGGTATATACTGGCGTAATTATGATACATGAAACACATTATGGATATTGGATAATTCTACAAGCAATTTTAATTGATAGGATACAGAGCTAATTCTTTTAGAAACTGTGAAAGGTCCAATATATCTGGGGGCTAATTTTCCTTTCTTCCCTAAACGTAAAATTCCTTTTTGAGGGGACACTTTCAGAAATACTTGCTCGTTTTCTTAAAATTCTAACGATTTTTGGTGATGATCAACATAAATCTTCTGTCAATCTTGGGCTATCTTCAACTTCTCTCATATTTGTTGTATTACCTCGGGGGTTTCTTGAATTATTTTGGGACCAAAGTGTTTACTATCTCCTCATTCATTCCAACATACCGGGGATCTGCATGGTCGTCCATATAAAGTTTCAAATGGGGCATCTTTAATAGTAGTTCGATAGCTATTGTTATATAAAAATTTGACAAGGGGAAAATATACATTCCAATGGTCAAACATATCTAACGTACAAGCATGTAACATATCTTCTAGGGTTTGAATCATACGTTCTGATAGTCCATCTTTTTAGGGGTACAATGAAGTACTTAAGTGAAGTTTAGTACCCATTGCAGCATACAATGCTTGCCAATATTTTCTAGTGAAATGAGAATCTCTATCTGATACAATGGATAAGGGGATATCATGGAATCAAAAAAAGTCTCGAATGTATAACTTGCTAAGCTTTTGGAATGAAGCGGTGGTCTATAAAGGTAGAAAATAGGAATATTTGCTAAGTCAATCTACTATCACCCAAATTGAATTATGTCATTGGGACGTACAAGGTAGTCCACTAACAAAATCCATGATAATATGATCCCAGGACGTAGATGATGATGGGGTCGGTTCCTCTGGTAGCTACATGTACGATCCCTGGGGAATTTATTTGTGAAGCTCTTGTGATGTGTATTATTATGTATGGGAATAAATTTGGAAGAGTTGTTTAGGAGTAGTTTGGCTTGTTTTTGTTTAGTTTTTGGAAAGTAGGGTTAGGTTGGCAAGGGAAGTTGTTTGAGTCCCTATGCCGATGTAATTGTAATGGGGAAATTTCATCAATGAAATAAAAAAAATAATTCTATTGTTATTCCTCTTGACCAATCGCTAAGGCATACATAACCCTTGTGTTCATGTAAATGATAAAAATGAACTGTTGTTCTCGGGGATAAGAAAAGAATAAAATTTTATGAAAAAGAAGGGGGTCGTGCTCATGTAAAGCGTATCATTTGACTACGTACCTATGGGGTTTTTAAAAAAAATGATTTTCAATTTTGAAAGTAAAAACATTTTTAGAGGATCAGGCCCTACGTAGTTCTGAATAGAGGGAAATGAAGATTTTTTTTTTACATTTTTTAGAATAGAATGGAGATGAGAAAAGTCATAGCGCGCCAAGATTAATGGTAGAGTTTCTTGAGGCGATCCAGGTTGATTGGATGGTCCATCTCTTCTCAATTAAGGTTAGTGAGCATAACGGTGCGACCGGATAGGATCTTCTTCACAATGTAGGGGCCTCTCCTATTGAGATTTAATTTCCCTCAGGGGTCCTAGATAGGTTCTATGATTTATTTAAGGTCTAAATCCCCTTCTTGGACACCACAGTCCTTGACTCTCTTGTTAAATGATCGTGCTATTCGGCGATGGTATCCTTGTATATGATACAGAGCCTTCCGTTTCCTTTCATTCAAGAGTGACAACTAGTTAAGACGACTTTGATGCCAATCTTCCTCACTGATTTTGCTTTCAATCATGACGCGTAGTGAAGGAATTTCTAGCTCCATGGGTAGGAATGCTTCCATGACGTATACCATAGAGTAAGGGGTAGCCCCAGTAGAGGTTCGAACTGAAGTATGGTAGCCCCAGATGGCGTAAGGGATCCGATCGGCCTAATCTCGATAACTATAAGTCATCTTGTTGATGATGGCTTTGATGTTTTTATTAGCGTCTTTAACTGCTCCGTTGGTTTGAGGTTGGTAGGTAGAAGATTTGCATCTCTGAATCCCATACTCGTTAACAACTTATGTGAATTCTTCTTTGAAATGTAACCCAATATCATGCGGGACCCCATATCGGCAGATGATATTTTTCGGATGAACTTGGCCACCTTCTTGGCATTCAGCATTGCGTATGATTCGGCTTCGACCTATTTGGTGAGTAATCAATGTCAACCAAGATAAATTCATGCCCATTGGAGCCCTTGGGTGTAACTTTCCCTATGATATCAATGCCCCATGTGGAAAACGGCCAGTGAAAAGTCATATTGTACAATTCTCGCGGAGGCAAGTGCTTGAGATTAAAAAACTTTTGGTATTTAAGACAATTTTGAACATAGGCGGTGCAATCTATAACCATGGTAATATAATATTAACCTTGTTGGATGATTTTCTTGGTGAGCATATGGCCATTCATGTGGGGTCCTCACTCCCCGCTGTGGATTTTCTGCATCATCTCTTCAATGTCAGCCCCTGCGATGCCGTGTAAATGGGTTCCGTTGAAGTTTCTCTTGAACAGTAATTTATCACAGAAAATGTATTGGGAAACTTGTTCATGGAGGGTTGCTCAGTATTTCTTGTTAGAATCTTGGAGATACCTACCATGCTTGAGGAGGCGCCAAATATCATAGTACAAGCATCGGCTATTTCATGATCTTCTTCTGTTACTAGCTTAATGTGGTAAAATTAGGTAGGTTTAGCTTGGTTTTATACTAGAAAGAGGGCCATTGTTATTCCTTCTATCATGTCTACCATGGAAGCTAAGGTATCAAGGGCATCGGCTAGGTTGTGCTATGCTCGGGGCAGGTAGTGGAAGGTAATATCTTAGAATTGGGAGGCTAACCATTCTAGGTGGGAATGGAGGGGTAAGAGTTTCTCATTCTTGACTTGCCATCTTCTGAGGATTTGACTGATAATGAGGGTTGAATCCCCGTTGACATCTACGTATTGAATTATTTTCTTGAGAGAAACTTTAAGGCCTAACATGCATGACTCATATTGGGTCATGTTGTTGGTGCAGGAAATTCCAGTTTGATGGCAATGGGAGTGTGATAGTCGTCAGGGGATATTTGAAGTATCCCAATGCTATATCCTTTCTTATTGGCGGTTACGTCAAAGAACATTTTCCATCGGAGATCCTCTTAGGAGGTACAAAGGATATTATCATTCGAGAACTCAGAAATCCAAACTTTGATTTCTTACATAAGATAGTCAACAAGGTAGTCAGAGATGGCTCTTCCTTTCATATATTTCTGCGTGACATACACAATATCAAATTCGGCTAGAAGCATCAACCATAGAGCCATTCGGCTAGACAGGGTAGGTTTCTCGAGCTGGTATTTGATGGGATCCATTCAGGATACAGCTTTGATGGAAAAAGCGAGCATGTAGTGCCGTAATTTTTGGGCGACATAGATAAAGGCGACACATGCTTCTCTAAGGCAGTTTAGTTAACTTCGTACCTGATAACTTGCGGCTGACGTAGTAGATGGCCCTTTATTTGCAGGACTCTTGAAGGTATTGGGCTAGAAAAGCCCCAACTACAGTATCTATTATGGTCAGGTATAGGAATAGGGGAAGACCAGGCTGTGGTGGCATGCGTATCGGAGGTTAGGTTAGGTATTGCTTGAATCAGTCAAAGGCTTCTTGACAAGCTTCATTCCAAACCTTGGTTGAATCCTTTTGGAGGAGCTTGAAGACGGGTTTACAAATAGAAGTCAACTGGCTGATATATTATAATTTTCCAAGGGATCCCCAAACTTCTTTATCTGTTTCGTGTGGTGGCATTTTGAGTATGGTTTTTAGCTTGGAAGGATAAACTTTAATCCTCTTCTCACTAACCATGAATCCCAAGAGCTTTCCTTTGGTAACTCTAAAAACACATTTCTATGGGTTAAGTCGCATCTGGTAATGTCGTAGTCGCTCGAAGAACTTTTATAAAGTGGGAACATGACCTTCCCTAGTCTTTGACTTGATAATCATATCATCCACGTATACCTCAACTCTTTGTGTATCAGATCATGAAAGATGGTTGTGGCAGCCCTCTGGTAGGTAGCCCCTGCATTTTTTATACCAAATAGCATAATGGTGTAACAGAAGGTTCCCCAAGGGGTGATGAATACGATTTTCTCTTAATGATCCTGGTGCATCTTGATCTGATTATACCAAAAAAAACCATCAACAAATGATTTGAGAGCATGACTAGCTATGTTGTCCACAATCATGATATTGGGCAACGGGTAATCATCATTTGGAGAGGCCTTTTTCAAGTCTCGGTGGTCAACACATATGCGAACCTTTCCTTCGAATTTCGACATGGGTACAATATTGGCTAGCCATGTGGGATATTCGATCACACTAGTGAAACCCACGTTCAACTATTTGACAACGTCTTCCTTAGCCTTGAGCAACCATTTGATGTGAAGCTTTTGTAGTTTCGATTTGACCAATTTTCATCCTGGGAGAGTTGGAATCTCATGCTGAGCTATCTCGGGATCAATTCCTGGCATGTCATCGTAGGACCATGTGAAGACTTTCCTAAATTCCTTTAGTAATTCTTCGAGTTGCGCTCACTCATACTCATCAAGGGTAGACCATATCCTAATTTTGCGCAGTTGGCTACTAGAACTGAGATTAATAAAAACAATTTCATCTTCATTAACTTGAATGCGATTATGTTGTTTGTTATTAACATTATTAAGATCAGTTAAGAATTGTTCATTTGCAAAATCATCATCATCCAAAGTTTGATTATAATCAAGACAATTAATGTGAGGCACAAAAAGATACTCAAAATCTTTATTTATTTCATTATTAGGAAAAATAACATTGAGAACCTCATCATAGGAGGTCTCGATTACATCATAATAGGGAGGAATAATAAATAAGAGGAAATGGGATAAAAATCATAGTTGGATTGTATTTCATTAGGTGGAACGGGTATAGCATGCCTGTTGAGGAGAGGTGCATCAACATCTTTGATCAGGTAAGATGGATCTAATGATTTAGTGTTTGAGTGGACCATGCAGAGTGTCCTCCCCAGTGTCTACAAGTTGAATGAATCCTCAGAGTCACTTCCTTCGAAATCTTCGGTATCAGCTACAGTCTTCTCAATAAGTGGTCGCACACGATGATGGGAACTTTCGACCTATGAATAGCTGTCTTGGAAAAAGATCTCCATTCCTTGTTTCATCTTCTTATCCACATGATCATACCACGATTCAGGAAAGCTGCATAAGGGGAAATCTTTACCCTTTATCATGAATCTTCCGTTCAACGAATCTCTTAAGACAATCTTGGTGCTTTCTAACCTTTCTTCAATCAAGGTTGTAGGAGCATTTAGAGTTCTTTTATCGATGGTTGATAACCCAGACCGTAAGGAGGAAAGGCCTTCTTCAGTACTAAGGGTTCCAGGACTAATCCTATTTTTAAAATCGTCCCCTGCTGGGAGCGAAAGTGGTTACACTTGAAAACCTGATAGAAGCATATTATTTGCCCCATGTTATATCTCTAGTACTGGATTATTGGTGCTTGAATTCTCAGTGTTATCATCATCACCTAAGATGGTGTTGACCTACCCATTGGCAAAGAACTTTCGTTTCGGATGAAGGGAAGAAAACACCCTTAATATTATGGAGCCATGGTCATCCCAGTAACAAATTGAAACAAGTCAAGATATCGATGACTTAGAATTCAACAACGGGATTTATAGGGCTAGCCCCTATTATAAGCTTTATGGATCCCATTACTTCTCGATGAGTATTATCATAAGCTCTCACCACAGCAGAGGTTGGAGCAAGGTCGCTCACTTTCAGTTTTAAGCAATTGAGGGTTCTCAATGGACAAACATTAAGAGCTAATCCATTATTGACAAGCCAAAGTGGGATGATCTTTCCCATGACTTCAACAGAGATATTAAGAGCTTAGTTGTGATTTGGTCCAATCTTAGGTATTTCTTCTTTGGAGAAGGAGAGAATTATAGTAGAGGTTAGGGATTCAACCAGATTCACTGCTTCTTCTAGCGTGGTGGAAGGAAGGATGGTGGGCCCAATAAGTAGTTTGATTAAGGCATTCTAGTGCAGCTGGGAAGACATAAAGAGTCCCCACAGAGTGATTTTAGCTTGGGTATTTTTTAACTGATCGACGATCTTGCTCTCCTCTAGGGTCATTTCTAGCATAAGAAGATTATCAACACTTTTTCCTTTATCGACCGTTGATGATTGCGGGTTTTGAACTTAGTAATGCCTCCCTGATCTAGTCATATGGTAAACAGAAGAGGGGAAAATATAAATACCATTTCCTCGTCTATCTCGGGTTGTTCATCCACCTTATTGATTTCTCCTACCGCTCCTCAAACAATATCATTCTCCATATGCTGACTATTAGGCTAGTCTTTTCTGGGCTTTGCTCTTCATCTGAACTATCAAATTTGTCCCCCCATTCGATGGCAACACCATCATATTTCCACGAAAAGTTAAAACACTCCACAACCTCAACATCTTCTTTGTATAAATCCTCCCATTCAACGGGGAGATGTAAAAGTGAAGGGACCAGATGCCTTGTAGTTTCAAAGCATCAAGTAGCTTGGACATACTGCAACTTTTATCGGTCTGTCGGAATAAGTCTGCTATGATGTGCGAAACATTATCTAACCCGACTTCATCGATAGGTACCACCCAACTATTTGACTCTCGAGCCCATTTCCAAGCTTCCAAGAACAGTGTACTGAATCTCTGGTAGTCGATGATCATTTCTGAGGGCAATTTCAGCTCGAACTCTAGGAGCTAGTATAATATTGTTGATAATTCCATATCATTTCATCCGAAATGGGTATAAATTGCAATGCATGCTCTAGTAAGAAGTGGCAGATCCTGATCGGCAAAACAGGTAGGATTCAGGAGAAAATATGGACAAACTTGGAGGGGTTTAGGGGAATATATGGGTATAATGGGTGATTTACTGGGTACGATCTGGGTAGATGGATCAAATTCTGATTCTTCTTTTAAGAAGATGGCATTTACATGATTTATGAGTGGATTGTGGGTAGTGTTTGGTTTAGGATTGGCTGGTGGGGCGATGATACCCCAGTCAGACCTTGGATTACATTTTAGAGGTGGAAACTTTGATTAGTGTTATGGTCGTCACTTTAGTGAAATTCGCAATGGGCATCTGGTTTAAAATTTTTGGCAAGTGGGTTTGGTAATGGATGAGGGTCCAATGGCTTGATAAGATTTTGGCTTAAAAGGGCTTGGTAAACTTTGGAGAGGGGAGCGTAAAGCTCAGTGTATTCCTTTTTGACCGGGTTAGGACGGTTTTCTAGTGCCCATAAAGTGGCAGGCTAAGAAATGTTATTGATGGTTGAAACTGTGGAACTAGCAAGCTTCTCATACTTTCTGGGGGTGAACTATCCGGATAATTTCTTCGGATCAACTTCTGTCTTGACAATACTTTCCTCTATCTCTACTCCTACTTCTTGAAGGGCTAAAAAATGAGGGTATTACTGTGCTCCCATCGTCGCTTGAAGTGGGGTAATAAGTTATTCTTCACAATACTGACTTTCTCCTCTTAGGAAGGCCAGTTGGTCATGGTGATTGCTTTCTCTCTCCACCTTGCTATGAAGTTACTAATAGATTCCCAGGGATTCTGTTTGAAAAATTCTAAATCACGATGGGTAACCTCCAACTCTTTATTGTACTTGTACTGTGACATGAATTCACGGGCAACATCCTCCCAACTGCGGATTCTAAACTCCTCGAGAGATAAGAACCAACAAAGAGAATTGTCCTCTAAAGTCTTTGGGAACATTTGGGTCATCATTATTTCCTCGAGGAACCTAGGAGAGTCATGGCTCGGTGGTAACTTTAGATATGAACAATTGGGGGTCCACTACCCCTAAATTTCTTGATGTTAGGCATCTTAAACTTTTTCTGCAACCTTGCTTTAGGATAGGGAGACATATCACTACACAAAATCTGCAGAATTGTCACGGTCATTGACCTTGACAAGTTGTACTTGTCAAGGTCAATGACTGTGACAATTCTGGGGGTGATAAAGAAAATTGTCAAGGATGTGTCACGGTCATTGACCGTGATAAGTTTTTAAATATTATCACGGTTATAGACCGTGACAAGTTTTATCACGATTTATGATCGTGACAAACTCGTGACAATATTTAAAAACTTGTCACGGTCAATGACCGTGACAATTCTTGGCAAAATTAAAAAAATGTTGGGCAGTATGGCCACTGCCACTGCCCAGCAGTATATTTGTATCTGTTATAGCAACATTATACCTATTCAAACATCATATATCCAAATAAAATATAGATAATGCAAATATACATTCAAAACAATATGCATAACGATATAATCCAAATATAATTCAAATGTAACAACTTAAAAATAATTGAATTCAAATATTGTCACTACATGTCTGGGGTAAGGTTAGCTCTGAGGTGGTGAGTAGGCCACACGATATACTAATTGACACATCCAATAATATACATCGTGCCACATTGTTCGCGCAACCACAAGGGGGAGTTCTCCTTCCCGGGTATCACATGCGTGACGAGCACCTTGGACTCGATGTCTTGAAGAAAATGCCCATGAACTGGCATACCCTGGACGGTATTCGGGTCCCTCAACCCCCGCCCTATTCGCTGGCCATTAAATATGTCCAGTATAAACACGCTCGGCCAACCAAGTGTCGACATAGGTCGGTTGAAGGGAGCCAAATAGGGGAGTAGATCATCAAAGTTCGCACGTATCGGTGATGAAGCAGCAAGGTCCACATCCTCGTCCTCCTGCACCTCGTCCTCCTGCAACTTCTCCTACACCAACTTCTCCTTCCCTTTCCCCTTACGATTTCCGCCCAATGAACGCTTCATGAATGAGAACATATCTTGGACCGTTGCCTCCAAACGGGACAGCTTCGCGTCATGCAAGTCCACCATTCAAGTCAACCCGGTGTCGCTCGTCTCCAATCCGATGATCCTAGATTTGGCCGCCCGCGAGTTCACCCCCTTGTCCTCCCCTTGCGGTTAGTGCTAAGAACTTGGCTGAGTGAATCTGTGGACAAAGATGCCTTATTGGCATCAGACTGTGACTCATGCACTTCCATAAGCTTTGCCTGAAACGACAAAAAGTACATGATTAGTAAAATAAGTAAATAAAAAAATTATAACGTAATTAACAAAAAGTAAACATCGGATTACTTACAATCGTGGACTCGATGCTCGGGGACACCTCCTTATCCTTCCCCTTCTTTGTTTGAATAGCCACATAATTATCGAGCCTATGTGACCCACCCCCAGGGCCACACCCTGTCCCCTGAAATAAAATAAAGTAAAATTAGTATCGGCCCCGCAAAGTAATATAATGTAGAATAATATATTTCTGTAGTTATAGAAAAATTAAATCTTACCATCATCCTATGCTCCACCTCGGCGTAAGACTTCCGACCGGAGTAGTGCACGTCCGTCTTTTTTTCTCGATTTTCCCTCCCCGATTGATGAGATGCCTATTGTCGCTCCTCGATCTCATTGTCAATGAACTTTTGCCATTGTGCCAATGAGATCGGATCCTTCGGCGGGACAGATTCACGTATTCGGATAACGGACTCTCAGGTCTTCCCAAAGTACCGGGTCCGTATATTTTTCTTCCGCGTCTTGTGTTGCTCCCTCAACTGCTCTAAGACGACATCGCATAGCTTTGGATCTAGGCTGAATTGTTGTTGTCCAACAAATACAATGTTAGTTGCAAATAAATATAAATATAAGATGAAATCCAAATTAAAATTGAAATTGAAATTGAAATATTCATATAAATATAAATATAAATTCATTACCTGTAGTGCCACCCAAATAGCTAACTTGAGCTCATTTGGCACCTCCCTCCAACTAGTGTACCCCGGGCCCATGATCATCTTTACCAGCTCAAGGGATCTCGCTAATAGCCCCGTCTTGTTCTCGATGGACATCCCCAATTTGCCATATTTGGGGAGCTTGGAGCCGAGGAGACCTCCTCACCTCTGCTACCACCGAGACCTGATGACATCATCATAATCAGCATCATCATCCTCGCCTGAATACTTGAAAGAGACATTTGCTGTAAAAAATGTTGTTATTAGTACATATCAAATATGTACAATTACTACAAATCCAAATGAATTGTTACTGTTTAACACCTCAATTCTAAATTCCAAAACAACCGCATCTAGCTCTTAATATGCACAATTACTAAAAATTCGAAACATCCCCACCCCCACCCCTACTGCCCACACACACGCACACTACACGAGTGAAAATGATAAAGTGCAAATCAATTAAAAGAATTAAAAATGGATTGATAAAGTACAAATTGGAATAATTATTACAAATTGAATAATTTTTTCAAATTCGGGTTATCATAAAAAATGGATTGATATTTGGTAGGAGCAGCCAAGTCATCCACACTACTATTTAGACGCTTTGGCGCTTGTAGGATGATTGACCACAGCTTGTTGTTGATATACTCCGAGTAAAATATTTGGTTAACCTTTTGAAATGCATAATCAAACGGCTCATCGCTCACGTGGTCATTGCTCTTCAACTTGGACAAGTCTACCATGATCAAATTGGTCACAGTAAAATACAACCTCTTTGAAGCTTATATAATCTAGTTAAAATATATTTTGAATTACACCATAGTAAGTCATTTCATCTTCAACGAGGTTTTTATCTTTTGCGCTCGCTCGAAAGAAAGAAAGAACCTTGTATGAAATGCCCGAGTTCTGTACATTTGTACTTTCCTCGTACACTTTTGCGTCGAATACGTAACCGTTCAATCGATTCTTTTTGTACTCTTGTGCCACGAACAAGGGTCTAGTGGCTAGACGAGCAAGCCTTGATGTCGTATCACCCGTCTTTAAGAGCTGAGAATATAGATAAATTAATTAGATTAGTTGTAAAGTTTGAGTGTAATGTAACGTTATATAACGACCATTTTCATTATAATTACCTCTTGTGACAACCACAAACTAAATTCACTGTCTGATAGTACTATTGTTTTTCGTCTTTTATTGTTCTCACAGGCTTCATATTTTCTGCATATTACAAAATTGAACTTACTAAATATTCTAAAATAATGTTAAACATTAAAATAATCTTAAATATTCTAAAATAATGTTAAACATTAAAATAATTTAAACTTACTTTTTCCATTCTTCGACATCTTTATGTGTGTCAAATAGATAACGAGCTACTTGTTCATGTGGCAAACTCGTTAATTTCACTCGTTTTCCCATCACATGACCACCATCATCGACAAACTCATCAGTGTCATCAACGATGATCGAGTCAAGCATATATTCCCGAGTATATATTGATGACTCCACGGTGATGTATTCCTCTGCAATTGATCCTGCAATGTATCGCGTATTCTTGACGTAATCTTTAAAAATTTTCATCAATATTTCAAATGGATACATCCACCGATATCTAACTGGACCAAAAAGAAGTGCCTCGTCGCATAGGTGTACGAACAAGTGAACACTTATGTCAAAGAATGCTGGGGGGAAAGTACTTCTCCAACACATAAATCGCTTCGGTCACCGCCAATTTTGCGGCCACTATGTGTTCTCGATTGACTACCTTCTCACATAAGAGTAAGCAGGTAATACTAATTTGCATAATAGACCTTCGTAAATCCTTGTTCTTGGAGAAACAGTTCTTAAAATAGAGGAACTAATTGCATGATCACATGCCAATCGTGGGACTTACACTTATGTAAATCACGAGTAGCATAATTCACAATCCTTTGCCAGTTGGACAAAAAATTATATGGACCCTTCAAATTATATATTGTGTCTAAAAGAACCTTTCTTTCCCCACTCGTCAAAGTAAACGCACTAGGGGGAATTATTATCCTTACCCTACTATCTTCTTTCAACCATAGTTGTGGCTTAAGTTTCAACGATTTAAGGTCTTTTCGTGCATTTTTTCCATCCTTCGAATGACTCCCCCCAAGGCAAGTGCCCACAATATGTTCAGCGAAGTTCTTCTTTACATGCATCACATCCAATACATGGCGCACTGGGTTATTCTACCAATAAAGCAAGTCAAATAAAATTGACCTCCTAGACCATGCCTTTCTTGTCTCAGTTTTATTCCCAGTTGGTGACTTCTTATTCTTGACATTCTTAAATTTGGGATTCTTACCTGGCATATTAGGGCCACATTCTAAAGATTTACTTTCAATTTCTGAACCTGAAAGTTGTCTCGACGATAGCCTATGTTCAACCCCGCCCAATAAAAAATTAGAACCTTTCACAAATCTGAAACTATGAGACGGGGGTAAAAACCTCCTATGGCAATGGCATACATTTTTTGAGCTAAAGGATAGACGAAGAGATTCAGTCTCCTCTCCACAAATAGGACACCCTAAATAACCATGTACTACACAATCGGATAATATCCCATAAGCTGGAAAATTATGAATTGCCCACATCAACATAGCTTTCAGCGTAAACTCTTATTTTCTAAAAGAGTCAAACGATTGCACACCATCTTCCCACAACTCATTTAATTCTTCTACCAAAGGAGCCAGGTAGACGTCGATGTCATCACTTGGTGCCTTTGGCCCAGGTATCAACAAAGACATCATCAAAAATTCAGGTCTCATACACTATGAAGGAGGGAGGTTGAGTGGGTCTAGGATCACTGGCCATACACTCGGATTGGTGCTTAGATTTACAAATGGATTGAAACCATCTATTGATATAGTCAAATGAATGTTGCGTTGTTCTGAAGAAAAATTGGGATACTCATAATTCATCCTCCTCCAAGTTGTATAATTAATAGGATGACGCATGAGATTATCCCCTACTTCTGCCCTAGCATGCCAAATTATTGCCTCTGCTTTCCATGAAACAATGAAAAATTACTTTAATCTAGGCCCAACGGGAAAATATTTCAACACTTTTTGAGGCACTTTTGATCTTGTGCCTTCTTTACTAGTAGATTGGACATATCTAGGTTCATCGCAAACCGGACAACGATTGAGATTTTCATACTCCTTTTGGTATAGTATGCAATCATACACACAAGCATGAATCGATTTATACTTCATTCCCAAACCTTTTGGGAATTTGGTGTACAACCTTAATGGGCTTACAACGCCACTCATGGCGCAATGACATATTCTTATATTCATAAGTCCGACTAGCTCACTGTATACTTCTATCCGCATCATTAGCCATGGGGGCTTACAATTCCCGTTACATTAGCCACAGGGGCTTACAATGCCCATTACATTAGCCACGGGGGCGATCAATGCCCGTAACATTTTCCATGGGGGCGACCAATGCCCGTTACATTAGCTATGGGGGCTTATAATGCCCGTTCTTAGTTGTTGGCATGCGTCACTTAGCTGTGGGTGGCTTAATAACATAACCCAGCCTGGGGAGGCTTAAAAGTATTCAGCACATTAGCTTGGAGAAGCTTCATAATACCTAGCCCAGGGAGGCTTGATAATAACCCACAGGGGCCGAAGACTTAATTGTCTACGGATAATCCTATATTTGAAGGGGCCGAAGACTTAATTATTTCCTGATAATCCTATTACAGCCTAGGAAGGTATTATATATATCCAAACATAGCTTGGGGAAGATTTATAATACCTAGTCCAGGGGCCTGATAATAACCCAATCGAAGCAACTAAAGGAAGTTATGGAGCCTAACTAAAGCAACTAAGAAAACCTACAGAAAGAAGTTGGCGTCAACCCAGTATGCTGTCATCAATTTCTTAACAAGGGCCAGAAGGGCACTACAGCCCTATCAACATGGTTGTAGCCATCAGGGAGTCCGTTCATTCAATAGGAAGATGCAGCAGAGAAAAATGGACATTATTAGAATTGCTAAAAAATCGTGGTTGGGTTGCAAACCAGTCGCAGCCTCTGAATTCCAACATTAAGACTTAGAAAAATAATGGGAAAAAAAGTGGTCGCAGCCTTGGCAAAATGATGTGAAATATTGTACAAATAAACGGTCGCAGCCTAAATGAAGCTCAAATGTTGAAAGGGAAACAAGCAGTTTAAATTACACAGCAAAACAAATGGGATGCAACCATGAGGAAGAGTTGAAATATGAGATTATAAATTAAATTATGCTTATGTGGAAGCATCATCCTTTACATCCCCATCTTCACCGTCCGTGGCCGTCTCAGTTTTATCATCACCTGCAACCTCTTCCAACAACTTTCTTACCCTCTCCTCTGTCGTAGCCTTCATTTCAGCTATGTAGGCATTGTGCTCCGCATCTCCAACACCCCAAGACGTAATCTGGGCCTTAGCATTATGGATGTTTTTGGCAACCCTATATCTTAGCTCTTGGTAGCCACGAATATATGCTTTATTGTTGGTGAGGAAGAAGTCTTTTGATTTTTTGTAGTCTGCCACGGCAGCTACTGTGGCCTGTTGGAGGGCAGAGGAGTGTGAGTCCTCCATCTGCTTAAGGGCCGTGGCGTGATCATTCTCCTGTTGGGGAAATTTTTCTTAAAGCTCCTTCAGCTAGGACTCAAGATTGGAGGCATGAAGGGAGACTTCTGCATCCTTGTTTTGTTCAACCTGGAGAGCTTCCGTGACCATCGTCAGCTTTCCCCCTACATCCTCCTTAGACTTGTAAACAACATCAAGGTTCATATGAGCTGCATGGAGTGCTGCGGTAGCAGACTTTTTTCCAGCACCCTCTCCGCGGCCTCCTTCAGATTGTAGAGGGCTTCGTGTTTCCGCTTTTGGGACATCACAACATTCGCATCCTGTGAAGACATTAAATGTTAGAAAATAAAACTTGAGCTACAGAAAGAGAATTATTGAAAAGGTGAGGTTTCTCTTACTCTCAGCAAGCTATGGAGGGCATAGTCCTCCAAGTATTCATGGTCCTCATCCATAAGACGATCCAGGTTTGTGGCATTTGGAACCCTTTTCATCCTGCGGGCAGCCCTCGCAGTTATGTCCCCAAAAGGCTCAAGATTGGGCTGCCTAAGTTGAGGTTATGGACAATCATCAGGGCCAATACTAGCATGGCTTTGAGGAGGTGCCATGTTGGCATTAACAACCACTATTGTTGGAGGAGGGGGTGAATTTGAAGTGTTGGCTTGAGAGATGTCGCGACCACACTGCACATCAGTTGTCATCAAGCCTGCCGCGGCTAATTAATTGCCAATATCATCATCAAACTAGCCTTCAAGACTTTCTTGAGGAGCAAACTCCTTAACCTGGACTGAGGGCGTGACAGGAGCAGATTGGTCACCCATAGAGGGTGCAACAGGCACAGTTGGCACGGCAGGGCGCTTGAACTTGGCCCTTTTTCTCTTTTTCTGCCTGTCTGCGTTGTTGAGGGCAGCCGCGTCCTCATCCATTTCTGCCAGTTGAGTTGCCAAGAGCTCCCTATCAATCTCCTTACCTGAAGAAGAAATTAAGCAGTGTCAAAATTTTAAGGTTTAAAAATAGTTACCACGACATTAGTAAAAGAAAGCGTTATTACCTTTCGCGGCCATCTCTTTTTTGCAAAGATTTATTGGTGAAGTAGTCTGCTTCAAAGATGGAAGCTGAAGTCACAAGGGTGCTAATTTTTTTACCATTAGCACTTATTGTCGTAACTTCTTATCCTACTCTCCTGCCGTTCACTAAGAGGCAGATTGTCAAGAGCTGCATAGAAAGTTCAATATTAGTACAAAAGTAAAGGAAATAATATGGCAAAGACAATTTTAAACAATAGGATGCGGCCACAAGTCAACGGTATGCAACCTTATTTACTAAGCTTGGAGGGGCATCCCCATTGCCGCGACATCCTGAAAGATCTCTCTCTCTCAGTCTCATCTCGGTGGATTTTCCACCTTTCTCCCGAAATATAAAAATACTTGCCCTTCCAATTCTTCACACTAGTGGGCCTCCCAGTATAGAGGTTTTCATTGTTGCTGCGAATGGTAAAGTAATAATACCATACGAATTTTATAGAATTCTCCTTAGGTCTATAAATGAAGACGCAAGAGTTTATGGATCCCCGGATTTTAAACAATCTTCAATTAAAATCACAAACATGTAATTTCCTTTATATTTATAAACTCAAGTTGATATGCGGAAGCGTTATAAAGGAGGTGATGGTTCAACAAAAGAACAACAACAGTTTTAATTAATCTCAAGTCCTAGAATTTGCCTAAGTCATGATTATTCATTTAACAAAGTTAGGCCCAACCAAATTAATGCAAGTGACTTGAATTACACAATTTTTCCCAATATTTAATTTAAGTCCCAAATTAAATATAGTGTGATAATTAAACCGATTTTATCTTGAATTAATCTAGCATGCGTTCTAAGTGATATAGAGTAAGATAAAATAAACAGTCACACTACACCGCGATGTACGAGGAAAAACCCACTAACGGGAAAAAACCTCGGGACGACCCTAGCCTCAAATCCACTAAAAAATGGTATTACAAAATACAAGACAAAAGACTTACTTCCTAAACTCGAACCCTCTCAAGCCGTGACGCTTCTTCTTGTATCGACCTCCAATTAGCGGATAACCAACGGAGCTCCACCGTGGTCTCGGAATACACCGATGGGACTTTAAACGGACACCGTCACCCGAACATGGAGCCTTTCTCCAAACGGGTAGAATATCACCAAAAGTCTTCTTTGTGATGGGGTGTAGAAGCAAACCCGAAACGTCTCTTGAATTCGGTAGAGAAAACCGGTGCCAAAAACTCCAAGTAAAGATATGTATATATGGAACTTGAATAAACAACTATTGGGTGTAAACTAGAGTGTGTATGAATTTTTCTTTAGAAATTGACACTCAAAACATGAACATTTTCCCTAAAAAGATTAGCTCTCAAACTCTCTCTAAGAGATGGATATGAAATGGAAAAGTTGTCTTGGAAAATGTGTTTCCCGCACATAATAAAGTATGTAAAAGTTGGTTAAAAACCAAGTGGGAAAAGTGGGAGAAAACTGCAAAAAACTGCTCAAAACTGTTCCCGCCCTGGCGTCTCGTTCGAACGAACTTGACTCTCGTTCGAACGAGACTTCTAACGAGCGACCAGCCTGGGCTCGTTAGAATCTCGTTAGATATCTCGTTAGAACGAAAAACTCGTTCGAACGACATATCGAACGAATGACCAGGTCGTTGGCAATGACCAGGTCGTTGGCAAACTCGTTCGAACGAACTTGGTTCGAACGAAAAAACTCGTTCGAACGAAACTTCTAACGAACGACCAGAAAGTTTGTAAAATTCGATTTTGGCCTAGAAACTTTTATAAACTTTTATATACTTAATTTAAAGTTTCAATTTGATTCTTTCTGAAAATAAAATGCAGTTTTTATTTCTCCTAACACCCAATACATATTGTTCCAAACTCCTATATAAATATTATTACATTCATACCTTGGGAGTATGGAACCTTAGTTGATGACGTACAAACGAGGCACATAAACTACGGCATTTTGATGATGCTTTATACTCTTTGCCGCTACGTCTTAAACAAACACTTCATAGGTCTTGAATATTACAATAAAATAAAATCCTATGAATAAATGTTTTTGTCTGGAATTGAGCCAAAACTATATATGGACTCAATTGGAAATTTGTGTCCTTACAAATCTCCCCCTTTGGCTATTCCGGGACAAAAACCAAACAAAAATCCTAAAGGGCCGTCAAGCTCTACTAGACTCAAAACATAACCCGCCCAATCTTGACTCAACCCAAGGATCAAACTCTTTGCCATAGAAAGATGCCGCTTTAGAATAATTCCTGCACACTTAACCAAACTCATCAAATGCATAGGGAATATCAAAATATTAAATGAAATTAATTAATTACTCCCCCTAAATTAATTCTCCCTTTAAACACATGACCTACTTAGAAAGACGTCTCCCCCTAAGATAAATCTCCCCCTATCATCATTCTCCCCCTTTTTGTTCGGGAATAGGCAAAGGATAAAGAACTAATAAACCGCATGTGAAAGCTTAAAGTGTTATGGGCAATTAAAAACAAGGCAAAGATAAACGAATATCATATATATAGACATTAGAAATATACCAATATAGAACTTGCATATATATAGATATAAACAAACACATGACACAAAATACAATAAGTTTGCACACTCGTATGGCAAAAATGTGTCATATGGAAACGGAAGTGTAGGGGTGTGAACTAGTAACAATTAAATTTAGACCCAAACACTTAGGAAACGTTCACGGAGTTCTCATTTGATTGTAAACTTCATCACAGTTAAATATAACCTCATGTGACAATATAAAGATTGAACTCAATGAACAAACATACACAATGCATACAAGCCTAGCATGATGATGATTCTACAAACCAAATAGAGTCATGACATTAAAGACAACTAGGATAAACGGACATTGTGCAAACCGTTGATATACCATCCAATTCTCCCTCAATGAGCATATATATTCTTTTGTTTGTGAATGAATATATCAAACAAACATAGGCCTTGGCAATTGCTTTTTGTTTAATGCCAAATATTCTGTTTTTAGGCCTTTGGATCACGTATTTCTTTTAGATCCAATCAACGGTGGCTTACTATCGCAAAGGACTTAATTCATCCTTTCGGAGCCCTTCCCCGTGCATATATTAATTTATCATGTTTTCATTTTTTCACACAAATCTCACATGCAACGGATTTTGACATGCACTAGTCCTCCTAGGTCATGGATATGTAGATGACTAGATTGATAGGAGAACACCTCAAAAAGCTCAAATATAACATGTGACATTAGGATTTCAAAAGAGCTCGTGCATGTGTGAATAGAGGCATATAGAAATAGAATCCATTTAAACAATACAAAATCCAACTACTCCATATAAAACATGGTAAAGAACATTTTAAGGATTGAAAATCTAAACCAAAAGTTCTAGCCACATGGAAGCGTAAACGATAGGATTCAAACACAAATATATGCCACATAAAGTGTGTCGAACAAAAATACACACAAAAACAAAATCTTTTTGAGTTTTTAGCATTTTTAATCAAAAATAAAGATATATACTCAAAAGACTTAAACAAAAATCATTTGTATTTTTTATTAAGCATAAATGAAATAAATAAAACACAAATGATAAACAAAAATCTTTTTATATTTTGTAGTTAAATCAAACACAAAAGATAATACAAAAAGATAGACAAGTCATAATTTCTAGCTTGTGATATGAAATAAGGCAATGACTAGAAAATGACTAAACAAGCATACAATTAGCATATGAATATGTCATGAAGTACAATCGCTAAAGTATGCAAACACTAACACATTTATCCTTTAGATTTAGCAAAGGAGGAAGAATGTGAAAGTAAATGAGAATCAAAATCCCTATTTTGTAAGGCAACCAAGTCGGATTTCCTAACCCAAATAAATGAAGAATTACTATCTTGGGATGTAGGAACATTAGCTATCGTGGTTACTTTACTATGGGATTTTCTAGGAATTCGTTTAAGGTCTAAACAAAATTGCCTAAGATGACCTTTTCGACCACAATGTGTACAAGTAAGAACATGTCGAAAAGATTTATCTAAGGAGTGATCATTAAATTCATTCCTAGAAGATTCTCCTAAAACATTGGTTTTGACTTTAGGGTTAAATTCATTAAAAGTATTGAAGCCTAAACCAAAAGTGTCATTTTTAATTTGGACCGTTCCTAACATTTTATCAAGTTTTTCCGAACGACATTCCAAATCAAATTTGACATTACTAGAATCTTTTAATTTATTTTCCAATTCTACAATGTTAGATTCTAGTAAAAAATTACGCTCTTCAAAAGCAAGAAGATCCTTTTTCAAGGATTCCATTAAACCCCTAAGGCTATCTCTCTCGCCTTCTACGTATTCTAGCTTCTCTCGAAGAGTCCTCTCTTGTGTCCTAAGGTCTTGTATTAAGGCACTTTCATCAACGACCTTGACACTCTTTCTTAAACAAGCTTCTAACTTCAAATTAGTTCTTTTCAAATTAATAGATTCTTTATATAATTCATGAAAAGCATTTTGAAGTTCACTCTCATCAACCTCTTCTTCATTTTCACTCTCTTTTTCTTCTTCATTCTCACTATCATCAAAAATAAGAGAATCATGTACAACGACCTTGGAAGTGGCATGTGCTATAATTTCATCATTCGATGAGTTCTCATCATCACTCACATGTCTAGCCATAAAAGCCACAAAATTTTTCTTAGTGGGGGAATCGGGCTTCTCTTCCTTATCACTATCACTAAGGGTTGCATTATATGAAACGGGTCGTTTACCCTCTTTCCTTAGTTTAGTGGGGCACTCAAAAGCCCTATGGCCATAACCTTCACAACCAAAACATTTATTAGACTCGTCCCTATCAATATTTTCATTACTTGGTTTAGGGATCTTATCGGCTTTAGAAATCTTCTCGTTTTTATCATGTTTAGAGGATTCAAATTTCTTAAAATCATTTTTAACTTTATCTTTGTTAAATTTAAGAAATTTTCTAAATTTACGAGCAAACAAAACCATGTCTTCCGAGTCACTATCACTATCGCTCTCTCATACTTGTTTGACCTCTTTTCGGGCTTTTAAAGCAACGCCCTTTTCAATTTTCATATCATTTTTAGAGGGAAACATATCTAGTTCATAGGTTTGTAAATCACCTACAAGCTCTTCTAATTTTGTAGAGGCTAAAGTGGGTAAAGAATTTAAAACGGTCACCTTAGGAATAAATCTATCGGGTAGGGACCTTAAAATTTTCTTTACAACACGGTCGTCAGGTATTTTCTCTCCCAAGTTAAAGGATGAATTAACAATATCTGAAAGTCTAGCATAAAATTTATCAAAAGTTTCTTTTTCATCCATTTTGATAGTTTCAAATTGAGTGGTGAGGTTTTGAAGTTTAGAAGCTTTAACGACACTAGTTCCTTCATGAGTTATTTGTAAAATATCCCAAGCTTCTTTAGCGGTTTCACACGTCATAATACGTCGGAATTCATCCGGTGCGACAGCGCTAAATAAGGCATTTAAACCACGGGAATTAAAATTTGCAAGCTTAAACTCATTTTCGGTTCATCTATCGACGGGTTTGGGTACACGTTCATTTTCAATAAGATGAGTTGGTGGGGAATACCCGTTAACAACAGACATCCAAACTCTCTCGTCGATAGATTTTAGTGCCGATCTCATTCGCGCTTTCCAATACGCGTAGTTAGAACCATCAAAAATAGGAAATTTTGAAAATGGGGAAAAATCCATTATAGCCAAAAATTAAGGATCTTTAACGAAATAATTTATCGTTTTTGGCTCTGATACCAATTTGAAGACGCGAGAGTTTATGGATCCCCGGATTTTAAACAATCTTCAATTAAAATCACAAACATGTAATTTCCTTTATATTTATAAACTCAAGTTGATATGCGGAAGCGTTATAAAGGAGGTGATGGTTCAACAAAAGAACAACAACAGTTTTAATTAATCTCAAGTCCTAGAATTTGCCTAAGTCATGATTATTCATTTAACAAAGTTAGGCCCAACCAAATTAATGCAAGTGACTTGAATTACACAATTTTTCCCAATATTTAATTTAAGTCCCAAATTAAATATAGTGTGATAATTAAACCGATTTTATCTTGAATTAATCTAGCATGCGTTCTAAGTGATATAGAGTAAGATAAAATAAACAGTCACACTACACCGCGATGTACGAGGAAAAACCCACTAACGGGAAAAAACCTCGGGACGGCCCTAGCCTCAAATCCACTAAAAAATGGTATTACAAAATACAAGACAAAAGACTTACTTCCTAAACTCGAACCCTCTCAAGCCGTGACGCTTCTTCTTGTATCGACCTCCAATTAGCGGATAACCAACGGAGCTCCACCGTGGTCTCGGAATACACCGATGGGACTTTAAACGGACACCGTCACCCGAACATGGAGCCTTTCTCCAAACGGGTAGAATATCACCAAAAGTCTTCTTTGTGATGGGGTGTAGAAGCAAACCCGAAACGTCTCTTGAATTCGGTAGAGAAAACCGGTGCCAAAAACTCCAAGTAAAGATATGTATATATGGAACTTGAATAAACAACTATTGGGTGTAAACTAGAGTGTGTATGAATTTTTCTTTAGAAATTGACACTCAAAACATGAACATTTTCCCTAAAAAGATTAGCTCTCAAACTCTCTCTAAGAGATGGATATGAAATGGAAAAGTTGTCTTGGAAAATGTGTTTCCCGCACATAATAAAGTATGTAAAAGTTGGTTAAAAACCAAGTGGGAAAAGTGGGAGAAAACTGCAAAAAACTGCTCAAAACTGTTCCCGCCCTGGCGTCTCGTTCGAACGAACTTGACTCTCGTTCGAACGAGACTTCTAACGAGCGACCAGCCTGGGCTCGTTAGAATCTCGTTAGATATCTCGTTAGAACGAAAAACTCGTTCGAACGACATATCGAACGAATGACCAGGTCGTTGGCAATGACCAGGTCGTTGGCAAACTCGTTCGAACGAACTTGGTTCGAACGAAAAAACTCGTTCGAACGAAACTTCTAACGAACGACCAGAAAGTTTGTAAAATTCGATTTTGGCTCAGAAACTTTTATAAACTTTTATATACTTAATTTAAAGTTTCAATTTGATTCTTTCTGAAAATAAAATGCAGTTTTTATTTCTCCTAACACCCAATACATATTGTTCCAAACTCCTATATAAATATTATTACATTCATACCTTGGGAGTATGGAACCTTAGTTGATGACGTACAAACGAGGCACATAAACTACGGCATTTTGATGATTCTTTATACTCTTTGCCGCTACGTCTTCAACAAACACTTCATAGGTCTTGAATATTACAATAAAATAAAATCCTATGAATAAATGTTTTTGTCCGAAATTGAGCCAAAACTATATATGGACTCAATTGGAAATTTGTATCCTTACAATAAAAATGAAAAAAATCCGTCGGAGTTATGTCCCTCCTAAACTTATTCTTCCACAGCACCACTAATGCAAGAATTGCCCTCCAGCCATTGGGATCTAGTTGGGCTGGGGTTAACTTCATGGTTTGGAAGATTCTTCTAATAGGGACTGGAACTCGCAGTTGTAGCCCATATACAAATGCGTGGAGGGGGAAGCAGACCCCATCATCAGCAAGTGCCGTGCAGGGCCTTTGTTTCGCGGCTGGTGCCGAGCAAACCAAATCTTCATGAAATTCAAGTGCCTCAGCAACTTGGTCAACCCATTCATGAGTCATAATGTAGTGGACGTTTAAGGCCACAGGAGGTCTCTCAACTCTGTTAGATGGTCCAACAGGTGCGTCCCTAGCTTTAGATGGCCCAGTAGTTGCGACATCAATATCAATTGGGTTATTACTTGAGTTGGCCTCCTCTTCCATTATTGCGGACTCACTACCTTTACTACAAGAGGAGTCCGTGGAGTTAGTCTCTTTCCTACAAGTGGTTTTTGTGGAGTCAGAATTTAAAACGACACAATTTGGGCAATCTTTGAGCTGGCAAGGCCCTATTGTCTTTAAAGGATGCACAAGAGGAAGTTCAGGGGGATAGACTCCAATATGTTTGTTCCAAAAATCCTTCAAAAATTCGTCAGGATTCCAACTCATATGGCTCCAGCAAGTCCTAAAAATAAGAAGCTTTTTGTTAGGTACCACAACCACTATGGTCAGATAAGCCTCTTAGAGGCCACGACAGGAACAACGTAATAACAAGTTTGGAAGCAAAATAAAAGTTTCAATAATTTTAGCTAACTACAAGTGTTGGGCTTCAGAATCCTAGGGATTACAACTACTGCCATGGCACATTGTTTTGGGAAAGCAGACAGTTGGTATGTCTTATTATGCGGCAATCTTTTAGTTTATTGGAAAAATGCTTCGGTTACTAACCTAAGGCTAAACCCTAAGGGAAAAAGGGTATATATTATACACAAGTATTGACATGAGGTCGCGACCATACTCCTAAACAGTTTTAATGCTGGAGGTAGCCTAATCTAAATATCAAAGCCTTAGAATTTTAAAAGTTTACTCAAGAACATAAAGAACAAAATGGTATGTTTTCAATACTTGTGCTACATTAATGCCAACAAATTTGATCCTACGGAAGTCAGCAAAGTTTCATTTAATTGGATCAACAAGGATTTAACAGTTGATTTCATCGATTGAAGATTGATTCAAATCCATACCAGTTATCTATTATGATCTAGTCAAATTAATGGGCTCAAATAAATTTCATTTCAATATGAATTTAGCAGCTCAAGTAGCAATTTAATTCACGGTTAGTTATTTAAAATGCTTCATCAAGAAAATGAATTCGTAAACATAAATCAAGAAGAACAATCAATCAACAAGAGCAGTCAAAGAAAGTAGAAAATCAAGGAGTTCTGAGTTGTTACCTGGAAACCAACGAGAAAAGAAGACTTGGGTGTTGCTCAGCCTTAAACCGCTTGAACAACCGTCTAAAGATCACCGGAAAGTTCAAAGGAAGAAATTGCAAGACTTTGCTCTCAATATGCTCTCAGAAGAATTGGAAAGGTAATGAAGGCCACGACCATTTGCCATTTATATAAGAGGTCACGGGTAGATAAAGAGTCGTGTTTATGTTACCACGGCAGCATGGAAAGATGACTTGACTACTTAGCCACAGCTCCCATCGTTATCTCTTTGCACTACGACTTGGGGGCTTATTGATAGGAAAAATATAGCACCCTGCCGCGGACCAAATATACAATGGGCATGTGCCGAAGAACTGCAATCGCAACCTATCATTTACATGTTGTGACCTTACCTATATATATGCCTCACTGTCCTACTGCCGCGGCCCTTCTATCATAGGATGTGGTCCCTTACATGTTACAGGGTGCGACCCCAATTTTTCCACTCAACTGGACGCAACCCCAATCAATTACAGCAGCAATGCATAACATACACCTGCTATAAATAGAGGTCCACACCCCAAGATTGGGGGGCCTGATCTGAATACATTTCATACATTGATATTCAGCCCAAAGACTACTACACTGGGGGAGGCATTGCCAAATACTCCACGCCTCTCGATACAGCTTGGAGGCTATTCACCGACATTACGGTTATCTCTTCGGCACTCCCGAAAACATTATAGACATGTATTCTCTTCTCTTATCTACATTGTACACGTGTTACAACATTGTAAACTTATACTAAAATGCATATAATGAGAGTATGGCACCAAAGTGGATGTAGTCTCTTTTAATAGCCAAACCACTCTATATCTTGTCTTTTATCTCACTTTACTTGCTCTATCTGTTTATTATGTATTTTACACTTGACTTCCTGGTATGAGAACGACAAGTGGATGATTTCTCATATCATCACCGTGTATTGAATCGACAAGTAGAGGTGGAGCCTCGGAGGATTGAGGCGAAGGGAGGCACTAAGAGAGGAGTGAGTGAGTGAGAGAGAAAAATGGAGGGAATGAATTCGACGGGAAAAAAAGAAGGGGGATGTTTTTTTTACTGACATAATTGTCACGGACGTGTCACGGTCATTGATTGTGAAAAGGTTTTCACGGATATTGACCGTGACACGTCCGTGACAAACTTAAATTGTCACAAACTTGTCATGGTCAATGACCGTGACAAAAAATGCGTATTTTTTTTTATCACGGTCAATGACCGTGACAAAAAATGCATATTTTTTTGTCACGGTCAATGACCGTGACAAGCCTGACTACTAAAAAGGTGATAATTTTACCATTTTGGTGTAGTGTATGATTTAATCCATGTAGTTCCCAACGATTCAAACTTGATCAAACTTCTTGGTCAATGTCTTGAGGCCCTCCTTTCCTTTGTTCAACTCTTCTTCCTTCGAATCAATGATCACGGGTAAGTTAGTCCCTGGCTGGGCAAGATTCGGCATAGGGAGCTGAGCTGGAGGTGCCCCATTAATAGGAGGAGTACGTGGAGCTTGCTAATATTCCCCAGGTACCCAAATAGGCTCGGGTATAGGTGGACCCATAGCACGAGGGAAGAGGACCTTGGGATCTTTAGGAACAGGGACCCAATTTCGTTACATCTCATGAACCTCGGTGGAAGGTTGTTAATCCTGGTAGTGAGTTGGGCTAGAACCGTCATCAAATCCATCTGCACATTTGATACTTGGCCTGTGTTCTCCATGGAAAGTGTATGAAGGTGAATTCTAGACTCGAAGGAAGTAGCGAGGGAACTGACGGAGCCTCGGGGTAGTTCAAAGGAAGACCGAAGCCAATAGGGAGCCAGGCCAGGGGTTGGGTATGTGATCGACCTCAGAAGGAGGAAAATTTGAATTTATTTTTGAAAAAGAAAGGGGAAAACTGTTGTTTTGAAAAGGTAGGGAAATATTTTTGACGTTTTTTGGAAAATACGAGGACAAAATGTTTTTGGGTAAAAAGGAGGAAAAATCTTTTTGGTAAAAGGAAGAAAAAATGCTTTTGGTATTTTTGATAAAAGAAAGAAAAATGTTTTTGACACTTTTGGTAAATAAAGAGGAAAAAAGGAAAAAGGTCTTAACATGATTACTATTATGTTTATTATGTTCTCACTTATATTAGGTTTACCTAAATGAAAAAAAAATACCGAACGAGACCCGAGCCTGGGAAAATTGGACTTAAAAAATATGTTAATACATGGTTGGACTTGTTTCCAGGCTCATGGATAGGATCCCATTTTAAAAAAGACGAAATTGTGCGAACATTTGGACGACATGCCAACCCATCATTTTGGTATAGTTTCGGGTAAAAATTGATAAACTAAATATGAGTGCCCTAGGTTTGACGCCTATATGAGGGTATGCAGTCGCTGGGTTTATTGGAATGGTTCTCCCCTTTGGCATGACTTCCATGATATACGTCTTGCTTTTGAGGGAAATTAGTACGTGTGGACAAGCCATTTGATATACCTGAATGTACGTGAATTCTTTTACTATATACCTCACGGGGACAATACATGTGAGAGAGAATTCGACATACTCGACGTACGTGAACAAGTTCCTTACAATATACCTCTCGTTATGACTTTGGTTAAGAGGTATGATGCGGGGGGAACCATTCGATTTACGTCAAAAGTACTTGGTCAATGGAAGGTGCGAGTCATATCGCTTAGGCTAATTGTGACCTGCCAGACCAGCACCCATCACGAAGTGACCCCCGAGTTACGGGATAAAATTTGGTCAATTTCCATGCTCTTTGGTGATGTAGTGTGAAAAATGCATGATTCTTGATTATCATATTATGGAGAGAGTATCTTTATTTGGCATGAGGATAATTATACTAAATAGGGGAGAATGTACAAGTATAAAAAGTAAATCTAACATGGAGCATGAAGATTATACCAAGCATGGATATGTGTGAATATCTACATGTGGATGTGTGGTAGTGGACCTACACATGGATCAAATACAAGTGGTGACAAGTGTGAGTGAGCATGGATATATACAAGTGTGATAAATGGAGGTGTGTGTTAGTGAAACCTAAGCATGGATACTTTAAGTGGTATGTGCAATATGTGGATATAAGTTATCATATGTGTAAGTAGTGAGAAGTGTACATGAGAAGTATCTACAAGTGTGTGAGTGAGTAGTGATATAAGCATGAGGTATATATGTACAAGAAATAATAAAGGAGAATAAAGAGAACACAATAGTAGGTGCATATGCACATAAGAAGAAAACAAAAACACCCATGCAAACAGAGTCTAACCCTCTTATGAAAATTTTCCCCAATGGTGTCACCACTGTGGCCATCCCTACAATCTCTTCTCTCCTCCTCTTCCCAGGTTGGGGGAAAAGGGGGAGAAAATAGGTTTCATGCTCGCTAATTCTAGAAGCACTTCGGCCATCGTCGGTGTTTAGGTATGTAAAGAAAGGGAGTCGTCAACCTATTTTGCATAAAACAGGTAAAAGAACATGTCACCGCTTCGAGAGAGCGGCATCAAAGACAAACTGATGCTTACGAAACAAATAGTTCAAAGGTTAGAGGGTTAAGTTACGAAATGGGAAGGTGTTAGGCACCCATCCCTCCCTTTCAGTCTGTCACGGGCTTGTGTTACTATTTTCCTTAATTTCTCTGTGAAGTGTGTGTGCGTGTATATATAAATGGAGATCGAAATTACTCAACTCATACCTGGAAATGATAGAGTGAGGTCATACATAGGAATGTTCCCAAAATAATGTCTAGAAAATACGATGTATGCGTTTATCAGGATATTGATCGTTATAATGAAATGATAATATATGTTGGGATAAGATGCCAATAAAGATCAAATATAATGTATAGATGAAAAGGTGACAAATATGAAAATAGGAAAATTGGACTCGAGTATCGAGTTTTAGCCAAAAATGCCTACGTAGCCTTTAAAGGCATCAAAATCTATGTAGTTCGCATATGGCATAAGCGTGGGGTTTATCCCATACATTCGAACGGGAATTTATTATATGTGTGTGTGTAAAAAATGTGTTTTAGTTTTGAGAAATTGTGATGGGTAATTCCGTTGGAATTAATAGGCGTAACCCTTTTTTTTTATAGAAAATAAAGTATCTGCAATATAACTAATAAAAAGGTGAGATATTAATGTGTATGAATTAAAGTAAAAACTAAATTATGAATTTATGTAATTAATTGCAACAAAAGAAATTTAAAGAGAGAGAGAGAGAGAGAGAGAGAGAGAGAGAGAGAGAGAGAGAAGGATTTTAGACATTCTTCGAAGAATTGAAGCTTGATCTTGATCTTAGATGAACTCCCGTTGTGTGAATTAACTACTTCCTAGTTAATACGGAAGCTTATAGTTAAAATGGAACAAACGTGCAATTGCAAACATAATTAATAATGTATATGATCTCAGTTATTAGGCGAAAAAGGTTAAAATTGTTTCTAAAATTTAAATACCGATGATAATTCAAATACTGATGATGGTTAACAAAATATGTAGTATGGCAGTATAACATTATGCACATACTCAGAGTAAGTGTGGTTATCACTTAGTGATGTCAATAACATTATTTCAAATATGCAAAGTATAATACTGAAAAAGGTAGGAAAAATCTACTTGCTTGGTATTCGGTTGAATTGCTATCACACTGGAATATTCAGAAGAATTGGGGCTTGATTTTCTGTTATACAATGTCTGGTATATGAGCATTAGGGATTAATCAGTCAATTTTTTATTTAAGACTTTCTTTATTAAAATTTCGGTGTCTTATTTGTAATTATCATGGGACTTTAAAATAGTGACCTTAAGCTTATTATTGAACTTTGGTGCAAGAGAGTTTTTATCTTAAAATAGTTTGATGTATGTGTGGGTAAAGTTTTCGGTTCAAATTCCTAAGTCTGAAAAGTTATTAGGGGTTAATTTGTAATTTTAAGGAAATTTCTTTAAGGAGAAACCTCGTTTTTATATAACTTGGGCTAGGAAATCCAAACATGGTCTTATTTTAAACCATTTTGATCAGAAAAATTAAATAAATTTTTTGGAACAAAAATCAAAATTTTATGATTGGCCACGCGACCTCATGTGCGTAGTCAAGGTTTCTGACCAAAGTCTTCATCTTCAACCTCTCAATTTTGACTTTTTAGGGTTTTAATCTTTGACCGAGGTTTTCTCCTTCATTGTTATACCATTTGAGATGATTTCTTAACCAACTTAACCTAATTTTTCACGAGGAATCCAAATATTCAAGTTTCATGGATTGAATCTCGGTAGAACTCAAGTTTCAAAACTGTGTTTTTCATGAAAATTTGACCTAACTTTCGTGGATTTCTACAGTATGGCAAGGTATCTTATGAATTGGGTTTGATTTCTTCTATATGTAAGAGTCATTTGGTTTTGGTTTCAAGGATTTTGATGGATTGTACATTGAGAATTTTGAATTTGTAGGTTTTGGGTTCAAAAAATACTTTCGATCGATTTGCTCTTTACATGTACATTCATGGCTTTTCCCCATTACACTCAAGATCCTTAGGTTATACTGATCTTGTCCATGGCTTAAAATCAATGTTTAAGGCACTGTATTTAGTTTCACCATTAATGCTCAATCTTTAATCGTGTTCTTACTGATTTTTACTATCCTAAGCTAATCTACACGTAAAATCTTGCATATTATGAGCGTTCTAACAATATTAACAATGAAGAAAACTGCTAGAATTGAAAGAATTGAAAATGAAGCATAAATGACGAGTTACCTGAATTGAGAGAAATGTTGAGATTTGAAACTGAATTGTGGGGTCAATTTTTACTGCTTAGATCGAGGGTTATTTATACTAGTTCAGGTGGGGATTTGATTGGAGCTAAAAGGAGGTGGATTTAAACAAGTTTAGGGGGAGTTTTAATTGAGGGTAAATGGGGTGCATATGGGTTCCTTGGGTTTTCCATGTGTTTTTAACCTCTTATGCTGATGTGGGGTAGCATGTGGACCGGGGTTAAAACAAAATTTAATATTATTTTGATTTTAATCCTTTATTATTTGTATAATTGCATTTATAGCCCTAGAAGTACACTTTTGTAAAATTTAGGGGTATTTTGGTGATTTCACAAATTTTCTAGGGTTAAAACTATAAATTTATGTTAGTTGAGGTCGAAAGGTTTAATTTGATATAAGGTTGGGGTTTGGGGGTTGCATATATCTCAAGTTAGCTTACTTTAAATATTTCAGGGACTCTTTTATAATTAACTAAAACTTCAAGGGGTCTAAATTAATTAACAAAGTTGTAGGTTTTTAAATGTAGTTCCTTTATTCTTAGAAGACTTTTTATTTTACATTCCTTATGAGGGTCTAAATCGAGGTCATAGGTAACTTGGTGTTAGAAAATTTCCCGATTCTTACATCTTTACCTCATAATAGTGGAATAATCTTCATCTTAGTAAGTTTTCTTCCATATATTTCATATTTAATTCCTTTTATAGTTAGGACTAGGAGACGGTAGTTTTGATAAATTTTGATGAAATCTTTTCTATGATTGATGAGTTTCTTACTTATCATGAGTTTAGATTGAATCTCTTAAGTAGCTTTTAGAGTGTATAGATTTGTCTTATATTTTTTAGGTTGATTTACTCATTATGTTGGTGTAGGATCCTTCGTTTTCATTCCTATTTTTTATAAGATTTATATGTTTATGTCTTGGTGTGTGTTTTCAAGCTATATATCATGGCTTTGAAATCACGCCACACACCTCGACTTCCACCAATCGCTCTAGATTTGATGAAATCTTCACTACACATGTTGCGCATTAGGAGAGGCCAGTTACTGTAGAATCTTTTTTCGGCACCCGTTTACATGATTTTTTGGGTGGCAGAAAAAATGGTTTAGTGTTTGCTCTCAAACCACACCATGTTTCCCCAACATGGCTAGATATTTGTATTCGACTCTTATAGATGATAATGATGATTTAGGCATTAGATTTATTTCTTCCACAGTAAGGGGTATTCATATAAATCTTTGTTCTAAGTTGATAAGCAACCACTTTCGAGTTCTCGAAGAAAAATGTCCCAGATATCCTTATAAGTTGATTTCGAGTGAACCTCACATTCAGGATGTAATAATGGAAATAATTTTCCTCAAGATGATCTTGCTAAGGATTTATATATACTAAACATAGTTGTCTCCTCTTGTATTTTTCCCACATACCACCCGCACAACGTATCGATTAAATGTGAACGATTATTGTACGACATTTGAGCAGGTGCTAGTATGTGTTTGTGTGATTTGATCTTGGACTGAATTTTTTTATCACACTAAGAATAATAAGAAATCTCATGCTTTAACCTATGTTTATTTGATCATATGATTACTTTTGGATTTTGGAGTTCCTACACTTCCATATGAAGTTTAGGAAAATCTGTAATCTGCATTGCCTATTGATTCATATTATATATTGATTGCTCAGCTTGGAGACTATAGTGGAACACCTACACCACTACATGTTGTTCCTACACTTGGTCCTCATCTTGCCTCTACATCAAGAGCATCTAGTACATGCCCTCTAGATGAGAATGAGGTGGATTCTACTATCTGACAGATATCTACTCAACTAGATTCCATTTTATTTACCTCGTTTAGTTCGACGAGATTTTCGTTATACAACGACTATCAACACACCTTTGATACTCATGTGAAGAAAGTCAGGGATGCCTTGCATGACACCAATGACGAGCTTATTGATTTGTGTGTCCTTCGAATGTTTAAGAAGAAGAAGTAAATGTGATGTAATTTGTTTTGTTTTGGGCCTTATGTTTAGAGTTATTGGATTTTGGTTTGTAATGATCATATTAATCATAATCTTTATAAGCTCTTAACTTTTGAATGCTTATCACCTCTTATCATTACTTATATCCTTGCATGATATAAGTAATTATATCATGTGTGGTTAAATTTTCCCATGTGTAGTAATTATATCATGTAATTTATCTTCCCATGTGTAGTTAAATTTTTTTTTATCTTATGCCTATTATTATCTTGATTATATGCTGCCTAAATTATGATTTCGATTGTTCACTCATTATATGATTCTTCTCTATTTGTTGGTTTCATTAACATATTGTACTCTCTTAAATGTATGAGAACTTGATCCCACTATGTACTTAGTTCTTTCCTTTGTCACTTTTTGTGGCAAAAAGGGGAGAAGTTTGTAGATAGAGAGAGTATAGTTATCAAATCATATTAGGTTGATTATATTTATTTGTTGTTATATGATGTTTATTGAAAAGGGTTTTATTTGAGGGGGAGTTATTTTTTATAGATATGATGTTTACATGTTCAAAATGCTACATTTATCTGTTCATATTTCTTCACATTGGTACCTTAATGAGTTTGCTAGTGTGTGATAGGAAAGTATAATGCAAGAGCTTCTTTTTTATCCATAAACATAATTGAGTCTCTTGTAGTGATTAGTTATTTGCAACAAATGTAATTTTTTTTTTGTATTTGCACTTGGCCAAGCGAGTCATAAAATGGTAGATTTCCTTCATTTTCTTGTAATTTTTCCTTTTTATGTTTTGTCTTAGAATTTGACAAAGCTGGATCGCTTTAGATATGTCCAGCGAAGATTTCCCTTGCTACAGCGCCACTGCGGCAAAATGCGTGTGACCGCGCCGAAAGTCACTTTTTGAATAAGATCTTATTAGTTTGTATGTCAAGTACAACCTTTTGGGTGATTATGACCTCGAAGTAACTGTTTAACACCACAAATGTGTGACACCAACCATTTGAAATGTGACATCCTTTCATTTTTATGCTTTATAATGTGTGGAGTCTGTAAGGACACAATTCTCCAATTGAGTCTTAATGTAGTTTTGGCTCAATTCCGGACAAAAACATTTATGTCATAAGATAGTGTTCAATGTACCTATTCAAGCCTATGATGTGTTTAGTTGAAGACTTAGCGGCAAAGAGTATAAAGATTCATCAAATTCCATGTTCATGTGCCTCGTTTCTACGTCATCAATAGTGGTTCCATGCTTCCAAGGTGTGAATGATTTATATATATATATAGGAGCTTGGAACATGTTTATAGGGTGTTAGGTTTTAAAACTGTGTTTTGTTTTCAAAAAGATTTCTATTAAAACTTTTATATAAAGTATATATAGTTTCTGGGTTAAAAATGAATTTTTTGGAACTTTCTGTAAGTTCATTTGAAGTGTCGTTCGAACGATATTGTCGTTCGAACCACAAGTCATTCGAATGAGTTTGCCAACGAGCTTCCCCATTGGACACTGTAACTTCGTTCGAAATGTCGTTCGAACGAGATGGCTGTTCGAACGAGATTTCTAACGAGTTCACACTAGAACTTCGTTAGAAGCCTCATTCGAATGAGATGTCGTTCAAACGAAAATGTCATTCGAACGAAATTTCAGGCGGGAATTTTTTTTGGCAGTTTTTAGCAGTTTTTACCCATGTTTCCCACTTGTTTCTCCACTAACTTTTCTCAGATCTTATAATGTGCAGGAATAACTTTTTCTAAGTTAACTTTTTCATACACAACCATCTCCAAGAGAGAGTTTGAGATCAAAATTGATTAAGGAAAAAGTTCATGTTTTAAAGTGTCTAAGTTTTCAAGAAAAATTGATTATACACTTAGTTACACCCATATTTGTTTTTCCAAGTTCACATATACACATACTTTGCTTGGAGCATTTTGGCACCGGTTTATCTCTATCTTTTGAAGAGAAGTTTGGGTTTTCTTCTAAATCCCTCAAAGAAGAAGAATTGTTTAGCTGCGGCTTTCTCGCATGGCGAAAGCCACCATGTGTGGTTGACGGTGTACATATTGTCCGATCGGTGGGTCCGAGATCGCGGTGGAGCTCCGTGGTTATCCGCTAGGAAGAGGTGGTTACAAGAAGACGCGTCAAAGCTTGAGAGGGTTCGAGTTGAGGAAGTAAGTCATCTGTCTTGTAAATGTAAATTCCGTATGTTAACGCAAAAATTCTCCATCTACGAGGACCAATCAGAAAAGGACACATGTCATCATACGTGGCAATATTCGACACCCGAGGAGAGTTGGTCAGCATCCTAGGAGAATTGGTCGGCACCCGAGGAGTGTTAGTCGGCACCCGAGGAGAGTTGGTCGGCACTCGAGGAGTGTTAGTCGGCACCCGAGGAGAGTTGGTCGGCATATCAACCAGGAAGATCAAAGGATAACTATGCATTTAATGTGCATAATGAAGATGGCAGCGCATTTAATGAGCCTTAATGTACATTTATACTGTATTAATAGATGACAACACATAGCATACCAAGCAATTCAACAATTAGATTCGTTGAATGTAGACATAAATATCTACATACAATGAATCTCTTTATCTCCCATCACTATAAATACATGTATCCCCTTAGCCAAAGAGGGGGAGATCCGGGGTAACCTAGAAACCCCATACACAATATACACATCCTTTCTCTCTCTACACCCTATGGTGCTATTGTAAACCCCTGGGAATAAAATAACAGTGTACGTAGGCTTTATTCATAGCCGAACCACTTTAAAAATCTTTGTCTCTTATGTGCTTGATTGGATTGCTTTCATCTATTTATCTGTGATCATAAAAATGGGATTGGCAGCGCATTTAATGAGCCTTAATGTACATTTATACTGTATTAATAGATGACAACACATAGCATACCAAGCAATTCAACAATTAGATTCGTTGAATGTAGACATAAATGTCTACATACAATGAATCTCTTTATCTCCCATCACTATAAATACATGTATCCCCTTAGCCAAAGAGGGGGAGATCCGGGGGAACCTAGAAACCCCATACACAAGATACACATCCTTTCTCCCTCTACACCCTATGGTGCTATTGTAAACCCCTGGGAATAAAATAACAGTGGACATAGGCTTTATTCATAGCCGAACCACTTTAAAAATCTTTGTCTCTTATGTGCTTGATTGGATTGCTTTCATCTATTTATCTGTGATCATAAAAATGGGATTCGGTCCAGTTTTTTGCATCAACAGATTGGCGTCGTCTGTGGGGACGTGTTACAAGTGTTGTTCTCCATCAAAAGCTAAGTTTTTATTTTCTCTACGTATAATCAATTATACATACATATGTTGAATCAATCATGATTTTTATGTTTATATACATAAATTAATTGTCCAATTTTTATCTGCAAAATGTTGCATATTATGATTTTTAAATCATAACTGTTAGATTAATTCTTATTTAGAAATCTGAAAAATAGTGGATTTCATAAATCATAACTTTTTGCTTGATTCTCAAGTTTCAATTTTATATCATGGAATAAATATTTTAAATGATTGCATATACCAATATATACGACGGTGGTAAGATTTGATAATTTTCATTATAAATTTTGTAAGATCTTTGATGTCTATTCAAATTCCCATCATATTTTTAATCAAAGAATGGGAAAAGGTTAAAGACAATAAGAAGTTTTCTCATGGAAAGCATGGCCCAGATCTACTTTCTCTCTCTTTAAGTTTGAGTCTGTTTGCATTCATTTTTATGAACTATATACTTAATTTGGTTCATCTTCCATCTATGTCAATAAAGTCTCATTTATTGATTGTTGATATAAAATTTGGTAATAACTTCGATCATTCAACATATTTTTATCTCTCCAAATAGGGAATAGGAAATGATCAATTTAAAAAATAATTTTCTCTCACCTTAAAAATCATTACCCACCTCTTGTAAAAGAGAATCAGTCAAACAAATCATGACCATATCAAGACTCTTTGGCACAAATTTGATATGTTGGCCCCTCTTTCATCACATCACATGGTTTCTTTATCGGAATCACACGATATAGTGGATTAGATAATTATTCATTTAATTAACATTCTTAATGCTTAAATTTTACATCGAATGTTATTTTTTTTATCTAAGGATTCGAGATATTCTGGTCAGCCATCTATATTGTTGGTCGGCATCATCTTGGGCCATATTTTATTAAAGAGAAGGTTAACCAAACCATTTTTGTTTGTCGGAGATAAGATTTGAAGATCCATCAGCAACGTTGAAATAATTTTATCCAACTACGAGGTATCTTATTATTGGTCGGAGCCCCATATTGTAGCTCGGTGGAACCAATTGCAGGTCGACGATCATCTATTTCTTGATCGGCGACATCTCAGTCTTGTTCGGAGGGTTCAATTTACTGGTTGG
The DNA here is from genome assembly GCA_949130495.1 of Sambucus nigra. Classification (NCBI taxonomy): domain Eukaryota; kingdom Viridiplantae; phylum Streptophyta; class Magnoliopsida; order Dipsacales; family Adoxaceae; genus Sambucus; species Sambucus nigra. The sequence continues at coordinate 278,104,500 of OX422218.1, forward strand.
CAACTATCCAACCATCCACTTTTTGGTCGGTGACATCTAATGTTGTTCGGTGCTGTCAATGCACCATTTTTGTTGATCGGCAAAATTGCTCAGCTGGTCGGGGACCATTTGCTTCTTGGTCGGCACCATATATTCTATAACTTGAGATATCCTTAAATGTTGGTCGGCAACATCCATGTCGTTTGTCGGCAGCAGTAGAATCTTGGAGTATTAAAAAAAAATGCGAAGCACCCCAGATATTTCTTTAAACACGAGTTCAGCTCGGGGACAAACAGGGGGCTTAAGTCTTTTTTTAACTTGTGATCACCCCAAAAATATTTTTAAAACCAAGTGATAAATAATTTTCATACAGCAACTTATACCTGATTAGTTGTTGGAGATTAAATAACTTTACAAAAAACTCTACGTCTTATTTATGATGCATATCTGATAATAATTTGTCCATCTCACACACATTTGGCACAAAAATATTATATTTTGAAATTTTTATGCTGATACACATCACATATTGTTTGGCTGAATAATTATTCCCATGATAATAATTATTTTCTCTAGTCTTGACAGGTGCTCGGGCAGCCTATTAAAATTTCATAGGGACGATATTCAATCCCGATGAAAGCTCTCGTAAACCTCTGGAAAAGTAGTATTGCTCGACATCATGAAATTATGCCTCGACATATCAGCCAACATATATTATTTCATTTTTTGAAATTAATATTTTTATTTCTCAAACATATACCTATCATATATTTATTGAATGATTAAATTATTCTCACGACTAATCAATTCAGCCTACACAAATGGTAGAGCAAGATATTAATTTTTACAGGTACAAGATTCAACTCCGACGAATGCTCGGAAATAATCTTACTCTTCTGAAAAATATTATCATAGCTCGGCAGTATGAAATTTCACCTCAGCGAGGAACTATTGATTTTATTATTGCTATGATATCTGCTCTAGCACAAATGATTCTATATATCCATTGGGATTCATATTCTATATTCATCTCAACATGGAGCTCGGCGAGATACTCATTATATATTCAGCTCCGAGGAAAAGCTACAACAGTTATTATATTTCACCCCCAACGGATAGTTGGTCGGGGAAATTCTTATTTATATTCAGGCCCAGATATCGGCTCAAGCACAAATTATTCTATATCCGTTCGGATTCATATTTTATATGTATCTCAACATGGAGCTCGAAAAATTTCTTCTCTCTATATATATTCAGCTCCGAGGAAAAGCTACAACAGTTATTATATTTCACCCCCAACGGATAGTTGGTCGGGGCAATTCTTATTTATATTCAGGCCCAGATATCGGCTCAAGCACAAATTATTCTATATATCCCTTGGGATTCATATTCTATATTCATCTCAACATGGAACTCGACGAGATACTTATTATCATATTCAGCTCCGAGGAGAACTATAACATTTATTATATGTCACCCCCAACGGATAGTTGGTCGGGGTAATTCTTATTTATATGCAGGCCCAGCAAAGTTCTCGGCCATATTCTTATGTTCTGGAAAATATTATTCTAATTCGGCATTATGCAATTGTGCCTCGACAAGATACTTATTCAGCTTTAAGGAGAATTACAACATTCGTTGTATTTCACCCCCAACGGATAGTTGGTCGGATAATTCTTATTTATATTCAGGCCTGACAATGTTCTCGGCCATATTCTTATGTTCTGGAAGATCTTATTCTTGTTCGGCATTATATAATTCTACCTCGACAGATCAACGAGGCACTTTATTATTTTTAATTATTCTTTATATCTATTTGGATGCATATTCTATTCTTATTTCAGCAAGGAGGTCTCCAACATATATATTATCTTATTCCCAACAATCTGTTGGTCAGCTCCAAGGATGTTTCTAGCATTTATTATATCTTATTCCCAACAATCTGTTGGTCAACTCCAAGGATGTCTCCAGCATATATTATCTTACTCCCAACAATCTGTTGGTCAGCTCCAAGGATGTCTCCAGCATTTATTATATCTTATTCCCAACAATCCGTTGGTCAGCTCCGAGGAAGTCTCTATCATTTATTATCAAACTTGTATTTCTCTGGGAAGTAAAGCTACTTGTATTCCTCCGGGAAGTAAAGCTACTTGTATTCCTCCGGGAAGTAAAACTTGTATTCCTCCGGGAAGTAAAACTTGTATTCCTCTGGGAAGTAAAGCTACTTGTATTCCTCCGGGAAGTAAAACTTGTATTCCTCCGGGAAGTAAAACTTGTATTCTTCCGGGAAGTAAAACTATATATTCCTAAAAATGCCAACTTATGTTGGTTAGGAAGTAAATTTATTCCCAAAAATGTCAACTCAGGTTGGTCGGAAATAAGAAGCTGTCAACTACAGTTGGTCAGAAACAAAGTATGAGTATGTGAAAGCGATCAAGCAAAAAGCATTCAAAGTTCACATTCCACACTTGGGGCTTCTATTACAGATACATTTGTTCATTCGGTGGCACATTCTTATAACATCATGCAGTCGAGCATCAGATTCAACTCCACAAACTCACACGGTCGGGGCCCCGACCAATCATCATTCAGGAGTTGTTTTTTCTTGCTCAGGAATTATTTTTGATATTGAAGTTCAGGAGGTATATTGAAGTTCAGGAGGCATATTTAGGAGTTATTATGCACATACTATTGAAGTTCAGAAGTCAAATTCAGCATCTACAGCACTGAGATCTTTACTACTACTGTCCCGACCAACATTGAAGAAGAAGTTGTATGAAAATGTTTCGAAGTCCACCACTAGCTTGGTACTAATCAGATTGAAGAGTTGGGTTCAAAAGCTAGTATGTTACTCGACAAAGTATCCAGAGGATCATAAATCAGAAGAATCAAGCACATGAAGTTATCACTCAGTTGCTCGGCACAGGAGGCAGTTGGTCGGCTAGCAAACCAATCAACATACTTGAAGATTATGACAAGCTACAAGCTGCATACTATGGCATGGCTGCATCCAAATTCCCAGGGGTGATACATAGCACACGGAGTTCCTCAAAAGAACGATTAGCAACCATCGATCAGCCTGCATCATATGTCGTCCAGGAGATAATGCACTTTATGATGAACAAATCAAGAAGGTAGATCAAGAATTTCACGAGCATCGAGAAACACTGCAGAATAAATACTCCATCCTTTCAAGTAAACCATCAAGCATGGAGCATTGGGGGCTTATGTTAACGAAAAAATTCTCCATCTACGAGGACCAATCAGAAAAGGACACATGTCATTCTATGTCGTAATATTCGACACCCGAGGAGAGTTGGTCGGCATCCGAGGAGAATTGGTCGGCACCCGAGGAGTGTTAGTCGCCACCCGAGGAGAGTTGGTCGGCACCCGAGGAGTGTTAGTCGGCACCCGAGGAGAGTTGGTCGGCATATCAACCAGGAAGATCAAAGGATAACTATGCATTTAATGTGCATTAATGAAGATGGCAGCGCATTTAATGAGCCTTAATGTACATTTATACTGTATTAATAGATGACAACACATAGCATACCAAGCAATTCAACAATTAGATTCGTTGAATGTAGACATAAATGTCTACATACAATGAATCTCTTTATCTCCCATCACTATAAATACATGTATCCCCTTAGCCAAAGAGGGGGAGATCCGGGGAAACCTAGAAACCCCATACACAATATACACATCCTTTCTCTCTCTACACCCTATGGTGCTATTGTAAACCCCTAGGAATAAAATAACAATGGACGTAGGCTTTATTCATAGCCGAACCACTTTAAAAATCTTTATCTCTTATGTGCTTGATTGGATTGCTTTCGTCTATTTATCTGTGATCATAAAAATGGGATTCGGTCCAGTTTTTTGCATCAACACCGTACTTAGTGGATTTGAGGCTAGGGTCGTCCAAGGTTTTTTCCCGTTGTGGGTTTTTCCTTGTATATCATGGCGTAGTGTGATTGATTTACTTTTATCTTGCATAATAACTTAGAACGCATGCTTAGGATAATTCGAGATAAAATTTGTTTTAATTGTCACACTTAATTTAATTTGGTGCTCATTAAAATTGGGTAATGTTTATTTAAGTCAAGTCTATTATTAAAACTGGTCTGGCCTAATTTGGAAATATTGATAAATATGACTTAGGCAAATTCTAGGACTTGGGTTAATTATAATAGTTTAAGTGAAATTGGATTTGTGTGTGTGTTTTAATCTTCTTTCACTTGGTTTAATTTTAATTTAAAAAAGCAAATTAAAATTTGGTATATAAGTTGAACCATCACACCGCTTCCATATGCATATATTTCACAAGGAAATTGATTTCAAAGTATAAAAATAATTTATTTTTGTAAAAATTGGGGGTCTACTCGTCCTTTTCAGATTGGTATCAGAGCCAAAAACGATAAATTACTTCGTTAAGACCCTTTAAATATTTTTGACTAAAATGGAATTTTCCCCATTTTCAAAATTTCCTATTTTCGATGGTTCTAATTACACGTATTGGAAAGCGCGTATGAAATCGGCACTAAAATCTATCGACGAGAGTGTTTGGTTATCGGTAGTTAGGGGGTGGTTTCCACCAACTCATTTAGTAGATAATGAACGTGTTCCCAAATCGGTCGATAGATGGAGTGAGGGTGAATTTAAACTTTCTAACTTTAATTCCCGTGGTTTAAATGCCTTGTTTAGCGCTGTCACACCGGATTAATTCCGACGTATTATGACGTGTGAGACCGCTAAAGAAGCGTGGGATATTTTACAACTCACTCATGAAGGTACAAGTGTCGTTAAGGCTTCGAAACTCCAAAACCTCACCACTCAATTTGAAACTATCAAAATGAATGAAAAAGAAACATTTTATGAATTTTATGCTAGACTTTCCGATGTTGTTAATTCATCTTTTAACTTGGGAGAGAAAATACCCGACAACCGAGTATTAAAGAAAATTTTAAGGTCCCTTCCTAATAGATTTATCCCTAAAGTGATCGTTTTAAATTCTTTACCATCTTTAGCCTCTATGAAATTAGAAGAGCTCGTAGGTGATTTACAAACCTATGAACTAGACATGTTTCCCTCTAAAACCGAAAGGAAAATAGAAAAGGGCGTTTCTTTAAAAGCCCGAAATGTGGTCAAACAAGTAGTAGAGAGCGATAGTGATAGTGACTCGGAAGACATGGCCTTGTTTGCTCAGAAATTTAGAAAATTTCTTAAATTTAAAAAAGATAAATTTAAAAATGATTTTAATAAATTTGAAACTTCTAAGTATGACAAAGCCGAAAGGATCCCTAAATCTTCTAACAAAAATTTAAATAGGGACGAGTCAAATAGGTGTTTTGGTTGTGAGGGCTATGGCCATAGGACTTCTGAGTGCCCCACTAAACTAAGGAGAGAGGGTAAGCGACCCATATCATATAATGCGACCCTTAGTGATAGTGATAAGGAAGAGGGAACCGATTCCCCCACTAAGCCGAACTTTGGGGATTTTATGGCTAGTCATGTGAGTGATAGTGAGAACTCATCGATTGATGAAACTTTGACACATGACAGTTCCAAGGTTATAGTTTATGATTCCATTATTTTTAATGATAGTGAGAGTGGAGAAGAAAGAGAGAGTGAAAATGAAGAAGAGGTTAATGTGAGTGAACTTCAAAATGCTTTTCAAGAATTATTTGAAGAATCAATTAAATTAAAAAGAGATAATTTGAAGTTAGAAGCAAGTTTGAGAGAACGTGTCAAGGTCGTTGATGATAGTATGTTAGTTGAAGATCTTAGGACACGAGAGAGATCTCTTCGAGAGAAGCTAGAATATGTAGAAGGCGAGAGAGATAGCCTTAGAGGTTTAATGGAATCCTTGAAAAAGGAGCTTCTCGAGTTAGAAGAGAGAAATGTTTTATTAGAGTCTAACATCCTAGAATTAGAAAATAAATTAAAAGACTCTAGTAGTGTCAAATTTGATTTGGAGTGTCGTTCGGAAAAATTAGATAAAATATTAGGAACGGTCCAAATTAAAAATGACACTTGTGGTTTAGGCTTAAATACTTGTAATGAATCTTTTCATAAATTCAAAACCAATGTTTTAGGAGAATCTACTAGGAAAGCCTTTAGAGATCATTCCTTAGGTACCAAATTTCGATGAATTTTACTTGTACACATTGTGGTCGAAAAGGTCATCTTAGGAAATTTTGTTTTGATCTTAAACGAATTCCTAGAAAATCCCAACGTAAAGCAACCGAGGTAGTTAAAATTCCTACACCCCAAGATAGTCATTCTTCATTAATTTGGGTTAGAAAATCCGACTTGGTTTCCTTGCAATATAGGATGTTTGATTCTCATTTACTTTCACATGCTTCCTCCCTTGTTAAATCTAAAGGATGAATGTGTTAGTGTTTGCATACTTTATCTAAATGTGTTTGCATACTTTTGTTCTGCATGTTATATTATCATGCTAAATGTATGCTTATTTAATCATTTTCTAGTCATTACTTCATCACATATCTCATGCTAGAATAATGATTTTGTGTTTATCGTTTTGTATTATATGTGTTTATTTTTGTTTTGCATTAAATGAAAAATTCAAAAAGATTTTTGTTTATCATTTATGTTTTATTTATTTCATTTAAGCTAAATTAAAAATACAAATGATTTTTGTGTGTTCTTTTGAGTATATATATATATTTTTGGTTAAAAATGACAAAAACTCAAAAAGATTTTATTTTGTGTGTATTTTGTTCGACACACTTTATGTGGCATATATTTGTGTTAGAATCCCATCTTTTTCGCTCCCATGTGGCTAGAACTTTTGGTTTAAATTGTCAATCCTTATTATGTTCTTTACCATGCTTACATCGAGTAGTTGGATTTTTGCATTGCTTAAATGGATTCTATTTTTATATTCCTCTTTTCACACATGCACGAGCTCATTTGAAATTTTAATGTCACATGTTATATTTGAGCTTTGTGAGGTGTTCTCCTACCAATCTAGTCATCTGCATATTTATGACCTAGGAGGACTAGTGCATGTCAAAATCCGCTACACGTGAGTTTGTGAGATATAAAAAATGTTATATAAAAGTGCACGGGGAAGGGCTCCAAAAGGAATAATAATCCTTTACGATTGTAAGCCACCGTTTGAAATGGACCTAAAAGAAATACGTGGTCCAAAGGCCTAAAAACATAAAAATGGCACTAAAAGAAAAATAATTGCCAAGGCCTATGTTTAATTGATATATTCATTCAATATAAAAGAATATATATGCTTCTTGAGGGAGATGGGATGGTATATCAACGGTTTGCACAATGTTCGTTTATCCTAGTGGTCTTTATTGTCATGACTCTATTTGATTTGTAGAATCATCAAAACTCTAGGCTTGTATGCATTGTGTATGTTTGTTCATTGAGTTCAATATATATTGTCACATGAGGTTATATTCAAATGTGATGAAGTTTTCAATCAATTGATAACTCCGTGAACATGTTTTAAGTGATTGGGTCTAAATTTAATTGTTACTAGTTCACACCCCAACACTTCCGTTTCCATATGACACATTTTTGCCATACGAGTGTGCTAAACTTATTGTATTTTTGTGTCATTTGTGTGTTTATATCTATATATATATGCGTGTACATTATTGATACTTTTAGAGTATATATATATGATATTGTTTTGTCTTTGCCTTGCTTTCTAGTCCATATATGCTTTAATTCATAATTGGTATCTATCTTATTGCATTCTTTGTTGATATCACATGCTTAATACTTTATGTATCTTATTAGTATCATTTTCGTGCATCCTAGTTGGTATCCGTTATTATTTGTTTGATTAGTTGTGCTTTTATTGCCCATGTGCTTTAACGTTCTCATCACTTTATGCACAATTACATGTTTTATTCTTTAACCTTTGTCTATTCCTGAACAAAAAGGGGGAGAATGATAGGGGGAGAAATGGTATCTAAACCTATTATAATCGTATCTTAGTTTGGGGGAGATTTATCTTAGGGGAGAGACGTATTTCTAAGTTGATCTTTATCTTAGGGGAGAGACGTCTTTCTAGGTTGATCACTGTTGATAAAGGGAGAGAATTAATTTAGGGGGAGTACTTATAACTACTTTAATTGCATTAAATCTTTTGATATTCCCTATGCGTGTAATGTGTTTGCTTAAGTGTGCAGGAATTATATTATAAGTGGCATCTTTCACCGGTAAAGATTATGATCCTTTGGGTTGTTTGAGTCAAGAATTGTATTTTTATTTTGGGTGGGACTTTTTATTAGTCTAGTAGAACTTGACGGCCCTTTAGGATTTTTGTTTGGTTTTTATCCCGGAATAGCCAAAGGGGGAGATTTGTAAGTACACAATTCTCCAATTGAGTCTTAATGTAGTTTTGGCTCAATTCCGGAAAAAAATATTTATGTCATAAGATAGTGTTCAATGTACCTATTCAAGCCTATGATGTGTTTAGTTGAAGACGTAGCGGAAAAGAGTATAAAGCTTCATCAAATGCCGTGTTCATGTGCCTCGTTTCTACGTCATCAACAGGGGTTCCATGCTCCCAAGGTGTGAATGCTTTATATATATATATATAGGAGCTTGGAACATGTTTATTGGGTGTTGGGTTTTAAAATTTTGTTTTGTTTTCAGAAAGATTTCTATTAAAACTTTTATATAAAGTATATAAAGTTTCTGGGCTAAAAATGAAATTTTTGGAACTTTCTGTAAGTTCGTTCGAAGTGTCGTTCGAACGATATTGTCGTTCGAACTAGTTTGCCAACGAGCTTCCCCATTGGACACTGGAACTTCGTTCGAAATGTCGTTCGAATGAGATTTCCAAAGATATTTCTAACGAGTTCACAATGAAACTTCGTTAGAAGCCTCGTTAGAACGCGATGTCATTTGAACGAGATTTCAGGCGGGAATTTTTTTTGGCAGTTTTTAGCAGTTTTTACCCATGTTTCCCACTTGTTTCTCCACTAACTTTTCTCAGATCCTATAATGTGTGGGAACAACTTTTTCTAAGTTAACTTTTTCATACACAACCATCTCCAAGAGAGAGTTTGAGAGAAAAAATGATTAAGAAAAAAGCTCACGTTTTAAAGTGTCTAAGTTTTCAAGAAAATTTGATTATACACTTAGTTGCACCCATATTTGTTTCTTCCAAGTTCGTATATACATATACTTTGTTTGAAGCATTTTGGCACCGGTTTATCTCTATCTTTTGAAGAGAAGTTTGGGTTTTCTTCTAAATCCCTCAAAGAAGAAGAATTGTTTAGCTACGGCTTTCTCGCATGGCGAAAGGCACCATGTGTGGTTGACGGTGTACATATTGTCCGATCGGTGGGTCCGAGATCGCGGTGGAGCTCCGTGGTTATCCACTAGGAGGAGGTGGTTACAAGAAGACGCGTCAAAGCTTGAGAGGGTTCGAGTTGAGGGAGTAAGTCATCTATCTTGTAAATATAAATTCCGTACTTAGTGGATTTTAGGCCAGGGTCGTCCCAGGTTTTTTCCCGTTGTGGGTTTTTCCTCGTGCATCGCGGCGTAGTGTGATTGATTTACTTTTATCTTGCATAATAAATTAGAACACATGCTTAGGATAATTCGAGATAAAATTGGTTTTAATTGTCACACTTAATTTAATTTTGTGCTAATTAAAATTGGGTAATGTTTATTTAAGTCAAGTCTGTTATTAAAACTGGTTTGGCCTAATTTGGAAATATTGATAAATATGACTTAGGTAAATTCTAGGACTTGGGTTAATTATAATAGTTTAAGTGAAATTGGATTTGTGTGTGTATTTTAATCTTTTTTCACTTGGTTTATTTTTAATTTGAAAAAGTAAATTAAAATTTGGTATTTAAGTTGAACCATCACATCGCTTCCACATGCATATATTTCACAAGGAAATTGATTTCAAAGTATAAAAAGAATTTATTTTTGTAAAAATTGGGGGTCTACTCTTCCTTTTCAGAGTCAATTAAATGGTGATATGATAATAACTTTCTACAGGTTCGACTCCGTGTCACCTTTAACACTTATTTGAGTATTGTACTTACCTTTCACGTAAAAAAGATAGTTTTTTCATCTCAATCCCGATTTTAAAACGAACCAAATGTGGAAAAACGAGATAATAAAAGTAGTGCTTGTAAGAACCATTACCCAGATTGGAAACATAGAAAATTATTTATTTGGTAAATTTGGTATATTTTAAGTAATGAATCGGGCTGCAAAACACATGCTGAATTTGTATAAATAGCCAACATTTGCAAAGACAAGAGCCTAAAAGATTAAAGGCACATAAAAACAAAAGATAGTGCGAGGCCAATTTCAATGAACATTGATGCTTCAGTACATATGAGCATTAATTTTTTCCATAAGATTTGAGAGAAAAAATTCAATATGTGAGTTTTGGGCGTTATTGGTGTGGAAATCACTCACAATATTAATTAGTTGAATATTTTAAGTCGACTTCACTCGAGTTCACCATTTTTACACATAAGGTAGACTTTGAGATATTGCCTTAGTTGTGTCTCATTTCTCCATGCACATATGTTATGTTTCTCTACGTTGATTAACCTATAGAATGTGTTCACATCCCTACATTCAATTTCCATGATTCAGTTATTTTTATCTTTCCCCATGATGTGTTGTTTTTGTAAAATTATTTTTACTTGTGAAAAATTTGAAAAATCAAAAATAGTTTGTGACATATTTGGAGATTATCATTGCATTATTATTCATTCATATCTTGTTGTGATGATATCTTTTTATGCTTGGTGATGCTCCCTATATTTTTCATGATTAGTTTTTCCTCCTTGTCTATTTCGAACAAAATCAAAGGGGAGATTAGATTATGGGGGATATTTTCATATCTTTATGCATTTATTTGATATATATCAAACTCGATGCATCATGGGGTATTTGCTTTGTTTCATGTGTGTAGGTTCTTTGTAAGATCATATTTGGATTACACTTAATGAAGACAAAGTGCCCGAGCGAAGACAAAAAAGAAGTGAAGATGTGAAGACGTTATTTTGAAGACATCATTCTCTTATACCTCTCTATTTTAGGGCTTTGGGGGGGGGGGGGGGGGGTATTAGGATATTGTATTTGTCTTAGGAGATTTATTTGTAATTTGGATTTCGATTTTATGTATGTACCGGAATAGCCAAAAATAGGGAGATTTGTAAGAGCATAATTTGCTCATAACTTAGGCTTACATAAGTTTTTTGCATATTTCACTACCTTTTAATTCGAGCCATCGTAAATTCTGAATATCCAACATCCCCAACTTCCAAGCATATCTATATCATGAAGGCATAATGCTGTTAAGTTTAAATTTATTCCTTGAATTTTTTGGGGATGTTTATTTTTATTAAAACTGGAAATAGGATTTCTTTATCTAAAATTGAGGTAGTTTTTCTTTATTTAATTTTTTTAAGTACGCGTATCTCGTTCAAAGGAGATGGGAATCTCTTTCAAACGAGATTGGACTTTCATTTGAAGTGGTCATTTGAAGGATACTTTGATCGAACATTTAACGAGGGCTGACTGTTTTACATCGTTTGAAGCTTGTTCAAATGAGATTAGGGTTTCGTTCTAATGACCCTGATGTCATTCTAACAAGGTTCTTTTTTCATTCAAACGAGGTTGTTTTTTCGTTCGAATGAGTCCATCACCTCGAAATTTGTGCTCGTCTTATAAATACCTATTTCATGTTTGTTTTCGTTAAGAGTTTTGCCAAAACTGTTTCTGCATATCCTTTGCAAAAGTTTTCAATCTTTTGTTTTGAGAAAACCATTTTCAATCACAAATCACATCCCCAAAATTTATTTGAGTGAATCATGTTTAAACCCTATAGTTAGTATCTTGAATACACCTTTGTGGAGAAGGCATCTCCTAATCTAACTTGTGAAACCCGAGGGGTTCACTGCTGAAGAAGTTGGACTGCGATTCTTGTGATGCTTACGAGGATCATTATTAGAGGAAGGAAGCGGCTTTGTGGTTTTTAAGAGAATCATAGTAGATTACTTTATAGAATTTATAAGTTGCGATTTGTAAATTTTATAATGTGAATAAAAGGTTTTGCTATGAGGGGATTTTTCCTAAAATTACCTTGTCGTGTTTTCCTCATTTATTTAATATGCTTTATCACGTAGATAATTATTTAGGTTAATAAGATAAAATTTGGACTTGTGTGTGCTGGACACTTAATTGTATAAATATTCCATTAAGATCGAGATAATGCACTCTCAGGAGATCTTATTGAGAGCTTGCACCGACTTCTAATATAAAATAACAATGTTCTTGTGGATGTAGGAACTTCATTGGGCTGAACCATATTAATCTCTTATCTCATTCTCTATCTCTTATCTCTCATAACCTCAAACGATTTTCCTCTATATTTTTATAGTTTATTATTGGTAATTTATAGCTAAGACCAAAAAATATCTTTTTACCAGCTTTAAACATTAACATATGGGCGTCGTCTGTGGGAACAACTAAACAAACCATTTGTTATTTCTTATTCAAGTTCATTCAAAACGTCTATTAGCTCATTTATTGTGGGAAATGGGAAACAATCCAAAAAGTAGATGGGAAAATGAAGTCGTTCCTCTGTCCAACCTTATTGGAATGGGAAATCTACAAGGTTGACAAGTCGGTCTAAAAGGAACAAGTTGGTAAGAAAGATAAAGAATAAAACAGCGATGATGATTAACTGGATCTCCCACCTAAGATTCAGAGCCTAAGGGGCGCAGACACATGATTTCCTTTGATGTTAAGATGATATGTGGCAGTTTAGCTAGGGGAGGCATTGAGCCAACCGATCGTAAGGTAGATGTTGTGGAAGCAAAATTGGCCCCCAAGCAGCTGGATGTTATCTCGGCTGAGACATACCGAAGTTGGGGAAGCTGAAGAAAGTGGACATGGATACTTTGGTGGGAGTTTTTTTATGGATGGACTTTAAGGGTATCTTGGCCCCCATAATGACCCTTTGGTCATCAGCACCTGGGTCCATGGATACGACATGTGTCGGATACTTGTGGACGGTGACAACTAAGCTGATATTATGTTTTAGGACTACTTCAAGGGATTGAAACTCATCAAGAAGAGGTTAGTCCCGTATCATCAGCCATTGATAGGTTTCAGTGGAGAAAAATTCCATCCACTTGGGGTATTTAAGATGGAGATTTGTATGGGCACCTAGCCGAGATGCCTCATCAGGAAAGTAAGCTTCTTCGTCATGGACGAGAATGTATTTTCAGCATACAACATCATTCTTTGAAGGGTAGCTCTTAAGGAATTTCAGGAAGTCCTGTCCACAGCCACCAAATGATAAAATTCTCGACTCCCTATGGAGTAGGGGAAGTTCAAAGGATCTAAGTGGAAGCGCAGGAATGTTACTTCAGCTCGGCTGAGTAGAAAGAAGCCCATAAGAAGTTGACCACTTCCTATAACATAGATACTCTCGACCCAAGGGATGAGAAGAAATTGAAGAAAGGTGAAGCTGCAGAGGAGTTAGAATCCATCGTCCTTAATGAGGAAAAGTCGAAAAAATAGTCCAAGTCGAAAAGGTCTTCAAGAAGTAAGTGAAAGAAGAGTTGGTGAAGTTGTTGAGGCAGAGACTGAGTATCTTTGCATGGAGCCATGAGGACAAACTGGGAATAGATTCAAAGATCATATGCCATAAAGTAAACATTAATGATAAGATGAATCCTACGAATCAGAGGAGAAGATCCTATGCAAGAAATAAGTATGAGGTCATCCAATAAAATGCAAAAAATCTGTAAATAATTAAGTTCATCAAGGAGGTTCAGTAGCCAGACTGGTTATCCAACGTCGTGATCGTCCTGGAACATAATGGAAAATGGAGAATGTATTTTGATTTTACTAATCTAAACAAATCCTACCCTAAAGATAACTTCCATTTATCCCATTTAGATCATACGATAGATGCCACAGCTGGCCACGAATGGCTGAGCTTTGCGAATGCCTACTCAGGGTACAACTAGGTCTTCATGGACGAGGCTGACACTAGAAGATTTTCTTTACCATAGATAAAGGAACCTATTTCTATAAGGTTATTCCATTCGGCCGTAAAAATATAGGGGCAACCTATCAGATCTTGGTTAGTAAAATGTTCGAAGACCAGATCGAGAAGATAATGGAGGTTTATGTATATGATATGCTGATTAAGAGCCTCAGGGCCAAGGATCATATGGCCAACCTTATAAGAATGTTTAACACCATGGATCGATACAAGATGAACTTAAATTTGGCAAAGTGTGTGTTCGATGTTAAAGCTGGAAAGTTCCTCAGCTTCATCGTCAAGGAAAAGGGGATTGAGGCAAACCTCTCAAAGATCAAAGCATTGATTGATATGTAGACACCCAAAACCATAAAGGACATTTAGAGGCTGATAGGAAGAGTTTTTTCTCTCAATCGTTTCATCTCCATAGCAATAGATAAGCATCTTCTATTCTTTAAGATCTTGAGGAAATCATTCATCTGGGATGAAGAATGTGAATGGGATTTTCAAGATTTGAAAGCTTATTTGGGATCCCCTATTCTATTTTCCCAAACAATTCAAAAGGAGAAGATGATTTTCTATTTGGAAGTATCTGAGTTAGCCATCAACGTTGTAATTGTACGAAATAATGAAGGTGTGTAGAAGTCGATTTACTTCAACAGCAAGGCGCTACAAAGGTCCGAGATGAAATACGCTAGAATGGGAAAGTAAGCCTATGTGCTCATTCACACGTCGAGAAAAATGAAGTCGTACTTCTAAGCTCATACAATGGTGGTACTCACAAACACTCCATTGAGGAAAATCATCCATAAACCCAAGAAATCGGGTAGGCTGATGGCTTGGTCAATAGAGTTAGGAGAATTTAACATCGTGCATCAGTAGAGGGCCATAATCAAAGTTTAAGATTTGGCTAATTGTGTGTCCGAATTCATCTATATTGAAGTCGATATCGAAATGGAAGCAAATACAGTAGTATCATAAATAGTCATGGCAATTCAATCTTTATCCAACATTGAGCGAGCCGATGTTACAGAAAAAGATTTTTTATTCAAAAACGATGTATTGACAGAGGTACGTTTATCAAAATAAGGCCAAGTATAAAGTTTATTCATGGATGGTTAATCTTGTGAAAATGGAAGTGGGGTTGGACTGATTCTGTCGAACTCGGATGGAACAAATATCAGATATGCCTTGAGATTTAGTTTCAGATCTTCAAATAATGAATCTGAGTACAAGAACTTGTTGTATGGCCTTTCCTTAGCCAACGTGTTAAACATCGGCCACATGATAGTGCAGAATGACTCTCAGCTAGTAGTGAACCAAATCCTAGGAATCTACGAGGCTAAAAATGAGAAAATAGCCAAGTATTTGGCAAGAGTATAAAAAGTTATGAACAACTTCAAGGAAGTAAAGGTGAAGAGAATTCCTCGTCTTGAGAATAGTCAAGCCGATACATTGGCAAGGTTAGCTTCAGCCACAAGAATGAAGATTAGATGAACAATCCCCATGGAGCTACTACATAGACCCAGTATTGAGGAGGAGGATCGTGGGTGGAATTTTGTTTAAATTTGAACATAGGTGACTCATGGATGGATCCTTGATCAAATACATCAGGGATAGATCACTCCCAGATACCAAAGCTGAGAGAAAGAAGCTCCGATACAAAGTAGCAATTATAGAGGATGTTCTCTACATGAAAGGTTTCCTGTTACCCCTTCTTAGATGTGTCCATCCCATCGAGCTGGAATATATTCTAGAAGATATCCATGAAGGCTCATGTGCAAGTCATATCGGTGGATGATTGCTAGTGAAAAGAATTATTACTCGAGGATACTAGTGGCTAACACTTATAAAAGATACAGTAGAGTATGTAAAGAAGTAAGATAAATGTCAACGATTCTCTAATATCCCTTGCCAACCACATCATCTACTCTCATCCATCACATTTCTTTGGTCGTTTGGAGTATAAGGGATTGACCTCGTTTTCCCACTTCCAAAAGTAGTTGGAGGGTATCCGTATCTAATTGTGGCCATTGATTATGTTTTTAAGTGGGTAGAGACTCAGGCCATAATTTCTATTACTGAAGTGAAGACCTTCAAATTCATCTAGAGAAACATCATTTACGAGTATGGTCTACCCCACACCTTGATTTCTAACAATGGGAAGAAATTTAAAAACCAGTCCTTTGAGACATATTACGAAAGAGTCGACATCAAGTAATTTTACTCAGCATCGGGCCGACCCAAGTCAACTATTAGACTGAGGTCACCAATAGGACAATATTACAAGGAATCAAGAAGAAGTTAGAAGATGCCAAGGGTATTTGCATTGAGGAGTTACATGGAATCCTATGGGCCTACAGGATGAAAGAGAGGATGATGACAGAAGACACCATTCATGTTAGCTTATGGGTCAGAGGCAGTCATCACATTTGCACCTCTTTTAAGGAACTGGCAACCGAAGTTGCCAAAATCTTTAAAAAATTTAAAGGCCTCCACAGCCTCAACCTTTGCCTTCTTAATGGCCTCCACTATCTCGAATGCATGGTTGGATGTCAGTGTCTGAAGCATTGAGTCCTGATCTTTTCTCGGAGTAACAAGAGCGTCGTCGTGCTCTTTCTTTATATCATTAATGGCCTTTATATAGTCAGCCCTAAAGGATTTCACTTTGTCCTTTAAATCTCTCTTGACCTGAAGGGGCCTTTCTGCCTCTTGCACTTGAGGGAGTTTTCCAGTCATCCATTCAGTGACAAGGGAAAAGGAACACATGGAATGGAAAAGCACAGAGTACAGAAATTACTATGAGATAATGAAAGACTCCGAATTAGCAGGAATATTTTGAACAAATTAAAGTCGACTTAAATGCATACCTGGGCCATGTGGTGAAGTCAAAATTTGAAAACTTGGGGCACGTCCATCAACTTTGGAAATCATTTAACAAACTAAGAAGGGAAGGTGAGGATAACTACTTTAGACCTCACACCACTAGTAATGAGAGAGTTAGATCTCACACGGATTTGGGCAAGATGAGTCACTATGGTTGCGTTATTTAAGCCCTGGGTGGTTGGTGTCGGCCTTGTGTCAGAGGGTTGGACCATCTACCTTATATACCTATGACGGAAGTTCCCCCCATACTCTGGTTCCTTACACTTATGCCCTACCTCGACATGGCCTGGGCCACTAGTGGTTATTTTTATGGGGGTAGTATTGGTGCATTGCTTGTTGCTTTTCCTACTCATAATCGCTTGAAGACTTGGGGCAATCATATTCGAGATTTGATTCAAGGTGTTCGGAGGATGATCGGTAAAAAAAAGAAGATGGTGATTAGTAAAAATAATCAAAGATAATGAAACATTTAGAAAAATGGAAAATATGGAAAACTTAAAAAACTCGTCCAAGGGATCAACCCCAGACCTGATGTTTCCAGAAAGGAAGGGGTCATCACTTGTTTAAACACGGCTAGACCACCATCCTCCCCTGGCATCTAATCTAGACAACCCATGTCTTATCATCCATGCTAAGTCCAGGGTCCAACTTGGAAAACATAGATGAATTTTCCCAAATACGGGGAACCCTCAACTAAGAGTCATCACGAGCAGCGTCGGCCTCGAACTTCCAGGCCCTAGAGATGAAGAAATACCTTAACTTTAAGAAATGGTTTGAGGTCTGATTAATTTGGAGGATTTTCTTATCGGGTCTCCTCGCCCCCAAGTGATAATATCTCAATTGGTCCTTGGTACATGATATATTGGAGCAATCTTTGAAGACACCAACTGGAGGGTCGTCTTCGTACTTTGACTTCCACAAAGAAATGAAGTCAAGTACAATTCTCTATGAGTTTGGCACTAGCTTGGCAGGACAAAGTCCCATGCTGGCAAGGATGGCTCATACAAAAGTATGGGCGAGAATAAGAAAGTTGACCCTGAACATCTGGTTGTAAACAATAATTTTTCCCTTTCAAACATTAAATGCTCTCTTGTCCTCGTTCAAAAATCTTATGTGAATGTCCAATTTGATTCCATACATATAACTCCCGATAAGGAGGTTAGTCTCTTTGACTGTGGAAGGAATAGTTTGGGCATAGGAAACGTCAAGTGGTTCCCCGGTCACGGAGTCAGAATTATTATCAGTGGGAACCTCTTTAATTGGGGCTCCACTTGGAAACTTCTCATTAAAATCTCCCTCGATCATGGACGATAAGGGAACAACCATTGGGGTGTTGAAACAGTCACCCTCGGCTCCTTAGAGGCCTGGGAAGCAGACGATTGTGGTTATATAAAGACTCGTCGGTATCAGACTCATTCGTACGAGAAGTGGGAACCTGAAGAGCCTCCTCAAAAGATCCATTCATCTCAAAAACTCGGGAAGACGAAGGATTGTAACCCTAAAAATATTAAGATAACTAGGATGATTGAGATGAATGACCAGAGATCTCGTCACCACTAACCTCAACTACTGGGGAGGGATGATAGCTAGGGGGATTTGGAAGATAGGACGTATAAGGTTGACTCTGTATTTCCTCTTTACCTCGGCCTCTACCTCACCTTTCCTTATCTCCCTAATAATCTTAGCACTAAGTTGGGGATATTCGTCTAAAATCTCATACAACACTCTAAACATTCATGAATTCGACTACTAGTGGACTTTTGGATTAAAAGCTTAGGTGTTCATCATTTTTAACTAAAACCAGTCAAGAACAGTGGTATGTAGCCCACCAAAGAAGGTGGCCAAAGAGCTACTAGAGATAGTGAAAACTATTAGAAAATGAGTTTAAAGCCTAAAAGCTTTGAATCCTTAACTCCTAACACCTCAACCACCCTATAACAACCATAAAATCCCACTACAATGGCCTAAAATTACCATTGAAAAAAATAAAGATTGCCAAAAATAGCAATAAAGTAGAAATAAAGGTACAATAGGTGGATAAAGGTAAAAAGAAAGTGAAAATGGTTACTTGAAGGTTGAAGATCGAATTCGAAGGAAGAATGGACCTTAGAAGCTCACTGGATTGTCTAAAAATGGAGAGAGAAGGGAGAGCTTGAAAGGTTGAAAAAGTTTTCTTAAGCACGACATTTGATTTTTGGTATTTAAGCCAAGTAATGATTGGGCGCGATTATTAAAGAGCCAAATCATGAGGGAAGAACTTACTAGGGCAGGCCTGCAGCCTCCCTACCTTGACAAGCATGCTAGACCACTCACCTATTAACATGTTTCATGTTTAGAGCGTTTCACCCAGTGGCATTGAAATAACATTTGTACATTCAGCCAAGCAGGTTCACAACCTGAGCAGCCTCAGGCGATAAGGAGACACTCTCAGAGGGGGACAACCTACTATACCCCTCAAACTTCCACTCAAATTGATGACTATGGTCTAGGGGTGATTGATGTACATAAGTATGGCCTCGTCCTCAACATATCTCAACATGGACAAGTCTGACCCTAGATTTTCATCAAAGGAAACACATATGGGCCTATTCAGTAGTAACCTAACCACAAGTGGCCTCGTCCTCGGCCACTACTCCTGACATATGGCACATTATTGATACCAGTTAACTTTTACATATCTTATAAGCCTCGTTCGTGAGAAGAGGAGGCCGAGGACCATATGCATACCCAGATCCTACTCGATACTCTAAAGGTCATTACATTAGGGGACTGGCCTGATGACTCAGCACAGCCTGGTCCATGATGGCCAACCCTTAACACCTTGTAGAACACAAGTGGATTGTGGGTCACTATCCCACGTGGAACAACCATTATAACAATATCTTCATGAGCACATGAGGGAATATTTCATCATCATAACATATGTGTGCCAAGGATAGCTGGCTAGTTCTAATTGGTTACTTCATCATATTCATGCTTTTTACATACTTGGGGGGCACACTGTGAACCCCCAAGGCTATAAATACCTTTCATCTTCTTCCTCGAGGGGGATCAAAATCCAAAACCCTAACCTAAACTCTATCAAACTCACCTTAGAGAGAGAAAATTCTTGAGAGTTGTATTTCAAGCCATTAGAGCTCTTTTGTTTAATGTAAAACACACAACCACCTACACAGTGGATTAGGCCAATGGCCGAACCACTTATATGATCGTGTTTTTCTCTTCCCCTCACCTCCTTTTGTGTTTACTTTACTACACTCTTATCCCCATTATTATAGATTTCTAGTTTAAGCTCTATATAAGTTTAAGAGGTGATATCGTTGGTATCATCACGTGCATCCACTATGCAAAGCTTAGGAGTGACTTCATTATATAAAAGGCAAAATTTCACGAAAGTGTATATAAGCCTCTTTATATCTCTACAAATTCACAAAATAACATAAGGGTTTATAGTTTTCCCTCCCTGAAGAAGGAGACACAATTTATCTTTTATAGGTCTGGGGGTGTGTCATTCTACCCCCAAGAATGTACTCCATACTCAAATAAGCCTATGGCATCTGTAAAGAAGGATCTAGAAGTCATAATAGTGAATATTCTCCCCACGTGTTGGTTGATATTCTAGTAATACCCTTGTCAGGAATTCCATGTATGCACGAGAGGTTTGAGGTAGAGTGTTTGGATTAGCCAATATTGTTGCAGTTTCATTCCTCTGTGGCTAAGACGAGATAAGATTAATTGGGTGCCTTTAATAGATACAAATGGTGTACTGATTCAGCTACCTGGTATTGTCTTAGGATAATATTATAGATGGTTGAGAATGTTGTTATTTAATTTCATCTCTGAAGTTGGGACCATCTCAGATGAGACTGTAGTTGATAGCTTCTAGAAACTGATGACTCTAAAGGCATGTATGGAGGTAGACTCTTCCATGGTGGGTAATGTTGGGACGAGACCATACTTATGTGTATTAATAACTATGTTCAAGGGGATAACCCTCTAGGTATTTATAACCGTATTATTGATGACCCTCATGGTCGTTGACATTCATATGATCTTGGTTGAGGGAGTGAGACATCTTACAAACTTAGTTAGTAGAAATAACCCAGATCTGTTCCCACAAACGGCGCTAATTGTAACGAAAATTTCATACAATGTTAGTATTCAATGTGCGCAAGCCAAATTAAGAGAGATATTCAAAGATAATGATAAAAACACACAGCGCAAAGATATACATGTTTTGGCAACGTGCCTACGTCCACGGGTTTTAGGGTTTGTTCTTTTATTAACTCAAAGAACTAGTCGACAGAGTTTTAGTAATGCTCGACAATATAATATCACATGTCCCTCTTTATAAGAGGAGGGTTTATATTTATTGAGAAGCTTAGGAGAGTCCTCAGCTCGGTTAACAACTATCCACAGAAATTTGGGCCACTCTCTTATTAGTTTTAACCGTTCTACGTGATGGATATGTGGGAGTCTTTCATAATTCGGGCTCTTCATTAACTTGGTGTGCAAGAATCTTGGGCACTTAAGTTGAGCACGTGCAGGGGATTTGCTATCATAATTATGGTCCCCATATGTACCTTGTAGGGATTTACAATTTGGGTAATATTTTTGTAGTTCGATTTATATGCGCAATCAACGCTCATTGGGGCAGCAACTCCAACACAAGTTTCCCTTATAAATGTAAATATAGAAAATTATATTAGAAAATCAATAAAAGAGTATAGCACCCCCCGTGGACATAAGCACATTATCGAACCATGTAATCCTCTATCTCTATGTGTGTGACATTCACTATAATCAAGGCTGATTAATTGTTAGGCGTGCATGCATTGAATATTTAACAGTAGGATTTAAGCACCCATGGTTATAATTAAATGCACTGAACGTTTGAGTGATCCCGTCACAAAATAGTAATGCTGGCAGTCTACAAATTGCATTAGGGGCGTGCTTTTTGGATAGGTTATAATAGTTTATTTTATATTGTTTAATCAGAAAATCAAGAAGATGGGACCCTTCATTTGATAATAATATTCACAAGTATTAGTCTATATATACATGAACCACATTATCATATTTCATTCCTTTACAGCTTCTTATTGACAAACATCATAACACACATAACAATAGTTTTCAACTTGGTTTATTCACAATGGTTCAATTGCTTAAGTGATTCGATGAATATATGAAGAGGGCAACAAGGTATAAGAAAGAAGTTGAAGAAACAAAACACATTTTACAAGAGTACATGGTTGCATATTTTGACTTATTGACATACATAGCATAAGGGTGCATAGGATTACCCCCAATGCCTGAATGATTGGGGGTGAGGTTCATATTAACATTCAACAAAACTTTGATGATTTATACAGATTATATGTCATTGAAGGTTTGGCGGAAGAACGGATTCATATTCTCACTTGATGATTTGGGAAATGCTTTTCTTGATTATCTATTGAGTACTCTCCCTTTTTAATGTTTTTCAAGTGTATGTTTGTTTTTTGTTTCTTGTATAATCTTGATCACTTTGATCAAACTTTTGTTTTTAGAAAATATTTTAGTTGACATGTATTTTAATATTAATATAATAAACAAAAGTTGGTTATATCTCTGTTATATTCACAATATTCATTCGCTTGATTGAAAATGTTTTACTTTAAAACAACATTATTGTTTAACAATAAGTAAATATGTTGATAAGTATAACTATTTCGAACCACGATATAACACAATTCCTAATGCAAAATTACTATATTTTGCATTATGAATTAATTATAATTTGTAGTGCAAAATTTATAATATCAAAATGTGAAATTACGTTATGGCCTCTTCAAAAAATCAAAAAGTAAAAAAAAGTAAAAGTAAACATACAAATTAATTGTTCTAATTCTCATTAATATCACCCTCAATTATACCCTCTTTACATGTGCTACTATTATGAGGGGAAAACTTTTTACCTCTACCACATTTAGTCACACATCATGCCTCGTCTTTTGATGATATCCTTTTCTTCATGGGGCGACCAGGTTGTTACTTTATTATTGGGGGTAAAATTAGTGAATTCTTTAGCTTAGACTTGGGTTTGTTAATAGTAGGATTGGGGAATTGTAATCCAAATAAGACTTTCGAAAGGTCTCGATGCAAAAATATGGATCAACATATTCATAAACATCATTACCTCGCATTTACAATGATGTAGAAATGTGAGAACAAGGAAATCCATCAATTTTCCACTTCCCAAATGAATAAGACCTATGTTTAATGTTGAACGACACAAAAAAAGGGGGACACAACCTCAGATATACCATCAGTTGACTGCACTACACCCCATGTACAACCCTCTTTTAGATTTAATTAAACTCTTTTTCCATGTCAGAACATAACACATTAGTCCATTCTTTATATTGTGTGTGCCTTTTTAACATCACACTAATCATTTTAGTTCATATATTGACAACCATCATAGTAATGGGTAAATGTCAATCTTCTTGTATCCACAAAATAAATGATTCAACTACATTAGAATACATCTCGCCTTGCCATTTACTAGTAAAAACGACATTCGCACAATGTTTTGGATCACAATACTCTAGGAAATTCTCAACCTTTTCTTAGTTCACTCATTATCTTTTTCAAATAACTCTCTTATTGGTGCATATGCTACATATTTGAACTTATCCATAATTATATCACATAATATCTTCGAGAATAAATGACTACACCTAAATAAATTTCACAAATTACCCTTCAAATGTTGTATGCAATGTGAATGATGACTATAAGGGGAAACAACCGGAAGATCTTCTATCAACCAATAGTTATGATCTAAAATAAACGTCAAATCTCCATCATTACCAACAACACCATGCAGTTGGGTTAAGAATCGTGTCCAATTTTCGTAATCTTCTACCACTACTACAGTAAAGGCAAGACATAATATACATGGAATTTGTTAAAATTAGACAAATTGTATTGTATTTTGCAAAAAAAATGTATTAAATATGCAATGAGAATATAAATGTTTAATAGTGGGAAATAAATTACTTGGCAATGCAAAACCAATGTCTGTCACATTGCAAACTAAATTATTTTACAACGAGAAGTAAAAAGGGTACAGTGTGAAATTAAATATTTCTCAATGACAAATTAAATCTTTTGTAGTGTGAAACATGGTAATATCATATTTTCATTTCACATTTAATGATCTATGATATCACATATTATACATGTGATTATATAAAAAAAAGTTAGTTATATTACATGGAATGAGTTATGTTATTTGTCCTCGTTAAAGGGACTTAAAGTATAAATCATATAAAAAAAATTGTGTAATCAAGTTTTTTGTACACGTGTAGAATTCAATTTCAAAAAAGTTTTCCCCTCCAATTCCAACCATTTGATTTTTAAACACACATTGAACTCACATGTTAAATATAATATATAATACAATGGTGATGCATGATTATACTACAGAAAATCATTATGTTAAACTACAAAAAAGATTGCATGCTTTTATGATGATATAAATAAAACGAAGCCATTCACGATAACTATCAAGAAAACTCAATGTAAAAATATTTAGTTCCTTCTTCGACTCAATTCTAAGGCTCGACAACGGTTAGGTTATAACCACTTATATGAAGATATCAAAGGCACATTCTACCGGGATATCATTATTTAGGAAACTCTAAAGGCGTAGAAAGAAGAATTGAGCATATATACATGATTGGATTAAAAATTTGTGGTGTATTTGATATGGAATTACTATACCATTTTTTTCTCAAAATACAACCATAAGAACCACAACTGGTTCATATCTGCTGTAAAAATAAAATTCACATATTTCCACACTTAAGATATGAGGGAACATGAAATTAAAATAGGCTATCAAAATGCTTCATAACTAAATTTGAAAGTAAAAATCTCTAGTGAGGATTGCTACAATAAAAGAATCAATGTATGAAATTCAACTTATTTGAACATGTATAATAATCTAATATATCACAACATACTATATGTTTTCTTATGTATAATGACAATGGAAATTATAATGTCTAATTTCACATTGATATACATAAGTGTGGTCTTATCTAGATGGTACCCCGAAAGAATGACCACTGCAGACTCATCCATTAAAAGAGACCATTGCTCTCAACTTAGCCTACATGAGTGGTCTCGTCCCACAACGAAATCGTTCAGAAGATACCCAGGCAACCTAACAGGCTCCCTAGTCTCATCTCATATAATAGACCAACCCCACCTACATCAACATGGGTGCCGGACTTAAATGACACTAGCTTTACAGGACACCAACCTCAGCCTAAGATGAGTGCAAGGTCACAGACAACCACCCTAACTCATCTCAGCCTACAATAAGGAATTGAGCCTCTTACAATCTCGGCTAGGTCGAGACCTCCTACCTTTACAAGGGAAACTACACAAAATCATTATTGAAGATCAACAATACATATGGCGAAATATTATTCATAATGACCTTACTTTATGTACACACAATTGGCACTCTCTCATTGGAGATAACCTCATCTAGGTGTGGGACACATGTTGGTGGTGACATTGTACACCCCAGCCTATATGAGACACATTACGTCTTTTTCATTTGGATTGACTTCTAAAAACCCTATTATTACTCTGTAAAATTGAGTTTACAGAGAGAAAGGTTAAATTTGTATCTCCATGGACATTTGTGCCTTATTATAGTGAAATCAGTCTCATAGTCTTTACAGTGGACATAGGCCAAGGACGAACCACTTAAACACTTCATCTCTATTTACTCTCATATATTTTATGAGATTTCTTGATTAAGTGTTGTCTAATTGTATTTGTGCAAGACCTACAATCTGGATGAATCCATTGTATGATATTAGTATCATCAATTTGGCACCGTCTGTGGGAACCTTTTTGTTAGTCTCATATTTAGCTTAGATTTTTCTCTCATCTCTGGCTGTGATCAAGTCCATCGTTGTTTGATCCGAATCACCATTGATAGAGCTTGGGTGGAGGAGTTCATTAGCTTCTTATTTGATTCATCCTATTTTATAGGTTTTTTAAAATTCCCGATCGCTTAGGGAAGGTATGGTCCGAATAATAAAAAGTCTATTTCTAAAATTTTCAAATTCAATACATAAAACTTTAAACAACTAACTCAATAAAAACATATGCACCAATTTAAATCGAGTTATTGTGAATAAACTATTTATCCAATTTAATCTTTTTAACCTAAAACATGCATTTAGGTGAGAAGTCGATAAAATAAGTAAAATAATCGCACAACACACTGATGTACAAGGAAAACCCACATTGGGAAAAATTTTGGATGACCCAGCTAAACAAATTGCTATGACAAGGTTTTACAAAAGACAGTCAATAGACTTACACAATGACTCGTTGCCCTCGTAGGCTTTGACGCTCTTATATCTTAACGTAAGAGTCCACTCACACAAGCTTCCACAACATGTGAGTTCACACATGCATCGTTATCCACTGATATGTCTCGGCAACCATCCACAGAGTCAGAACATGGAATCACCGCTTCTTTACCGCAATATAGCAAACCAAATACGGAGTCCACCGCACAAAATGTTTTCTCTATCCATATGAGAGAAATAAACTTTGGTGCCCACAAACGAAGATCTCAAAGGATAAGATCAATGAAACTTGTATCTCTAAATGATTTGGGTAAAACTAGGCTTTTAAAACTTTTGTATAATGATGGGAAAACATTTTCGCCAGAAGTTTTTATAGAATCTGAAGCTTGAATGCTTATAATTAGAAAAACAGGAATTTCAAAGCACCGGGTTCATTTGAACGAAATTATAGGGTTCATTTGAACCCTATAATTATAGGGTTCATTTCAAAGCACCGGGTTCGCCCACAGTTAGACAGAGAGACCTAATTAGATGTCCTTTTGAAGTTCGTTCTAATGAACTTATTAATTCATTCCAACAAAAACTCAAATTTGTTCGAACGAAATTGTCCTCTCATTATAATAAAGTCTAAAACTCATTCAAACGAAATAAACTAGAAAAAAATGCTCCAATTTTTTTAAAAAATAGTTCCAAACATTTTGTTGAAAAACAAATCACTCAAAATAAATTTCCAAGGATCACAAATAAAATGCATCCATACCTGCGAGATCCTCGAAAACCCGAAGACAAACATGGAATGAAACATGGAACGAATTGTAACAGTATTGAAAGATTTGCCACTACATCTTTATGAACACGTAATAGGCTTACGAGTTCAATAATACAAAGTCTAACCTATCACTCAAATGTTTTGTCTAGAATAAAAATAATTACAAATAAATTGACTCAATTGGATATTTATCCTTACGAATCTCTCCCTTTGACTATTCCAGGACATAACCAAAATAAAAACACTTATGGGCTATCAAGCTCTCTAAAAGACTCAATCCCAAATCCCCAAAGGAAAAAGTACAGATGCTTGTTAGACACATACATTGAGTAGCTTTTCTTGCTAAAAAAACTTTATCGCATGTTATAAACCTGCACTCTTAAACACACCATGAAATGCAAAGAGAATAACAAGCATAAAATTTGCATAAGAATATAGTTATCCCTATCTTTAACGATCCTAACGTAGGTAAGACCAATTTGAAAAGATAGAAAAGGATGGTACGAACTCCAAAAAAATTATTTTTAAATTCTCAATTTTAGTGTTGATGGTTAAAATATTGGGAAGTTGGGGTGTGTAACTTAATAGCATTTTCTTGAAAGTAATTTAAAACCTGTAACTAAAAGTAAATCAAAACATGAACACATAAATTTAAATCTAGTTGCACAAATATCAAAAAAGACAATTACCAGTGGCCGGATTTAAGCAACCTAAGGTGTCGCCACCAATTATGAAAATACTTGAAGCGGTACAGTCCATCAGCGACAATGAGGGTGAGGCAATGTGGAGGAACCTAGCTATTGTAGGGTGTAAACTCGAAGGGTTAACACTATGATTCGACAAATAGACCAGAAGTGCTTTTAGACGAAGTGAGGATCACGGCAAGAGAGATTTCGACGTAAAGAGCTTTGTCAACGGGTTTTTTTCTGGCAGAAAATCCCGTGTGTCGCTGACCAGGATTAGCTGCTGCCACATGATTTTCAAGGGATTTTGGTCGGCACCACGCACCTATTTGGTTTTCATGGGCTGGTGAGCTGTGAGTTTAATCAAATAGGGACTAAATTTGGTTTTAATATCAGCAGAAGTTTGGACCCAGATTTTAATCTATTCCCCTTTAATCTTTCAAAAGTTCATACACATTTTATTGGACTCGAAGAATTTGAACCTCCCTGATTTTGAGGCATTGCAGAATTTAATATTTGGGCTGAAAGTTTGGTGAAAACTATTTTGTGCCGAAATTGAGGTGCGTATATATTCCAAGTATTTATTTTTATGGCATGGGTTTGTCCAATTCTCCCCGAAAGCTCTTGGACACGCTTGAAAGGGGAGAATGATGTATACGGGAGATGCGTGGGTCCCTTGGGATTTCAAGAATATAGTGAAAGATTTATTGTGCAATCTTTTAATTTTAGTATTATTAGTAGTAGCTATCTATTAGAAGAACTTTTAGGAAGTAGATATTATTTAAAATTATTTTATTTATTTATTTTTATAACAAAGTTGTTTAAGATTATTATTATTAAGAGTTAGGACTAGATAAGGATTATCTTTTATTTAACATTTAGTTTATTTATGTTTCTCTTCTTAAATATGTAGGATTGGGACTCATCTGATTTAATTAAACCTAAAGTCTTTGACCCCTGTAGTAATCAATTTTAATTGCTAAATTATATTGAGAAATGAAAGGTGATAACCATTATTTGCATTGTATTTCATTAGCCTTGAGCCCATTTAACCTTAAATATTAAACAAAATATTCATGAGACAGGGGATTGATCTGAGAAGATGAGGGCTTGGATAAAAATTTGCAGATGGTGCAAGTCGTACATGAGCATGGAGATACATCAACCCAGAAACTATATCGCGCAAGTACTTTCGTGCAGTATTTTCTCCCAGACCACCTGGTGGACCAGAACCCTCACAGACCCATTTGCCTTCAACATATTCTAGAACTGAAATGGGGAAAAAAATTGTTAGCAGTCAAGCGAAATGCAAAACTTTTTCATTCTTCAGAAAGTACTACTCTCTAAGACGAAACAACACCCACTCAAAAATAAAACAGCGAATATAGGGCACAATGAGAGAAGGGAGGAGAAAAAGAGGCAAAGAATACCCATGTAAAAGTGATATGTGGTTGGGTCATCAATCACCTCAATAAGATTAACAATATTAGGATGCTCCAATATTTTCATGATTAAAACCTGCAATGCAAAGGAATTGACGAAATTAACCTTAAATTGAAAAAAAAAACTGGAAATAAAAGAACTAAAACAGCCTACGTAACTTGGCACAAACAAACAAAAACTTAACCAATTTTAAAGTCATAATGTAAATCGCATGGTGATAATAAAAATAAGCAATTTTGGAATTTGAACCAGAAGCAACGTTGATAAAAGCTACAAATCTCATCAAATTCATTAGTGGGGCTAAAAAGAACCGATTGATATAGGTATCGGAAAAGTACGGAAAATAGCAAGAAGAGAAACACTAAGCAATATCATCTTATAGATACAAATGAATAAAGAAAAAAAATGTAAAATTAACCCTGAAATTTGGGATAATTTTCAATTTTAGATCCGATGTTTTAAAAGTTGCAATATCAACCCTTAAGTTTTTAAATTGTTCAATTTTACCCCTCCATTATCTTACAGTTAAGAGACTTCACGGATATAATTTACTGGGTATCTTATGTGGCAATGTTTTTTGAGTTATCCAATAATTGATGGACAAGTGCTCTTAATATATATGCATCTAATAAAACAAAATTGAAGACAGCTCTAGAATCGCATGGCCTCCACCCCCCAAACCCCCGCAGCAGAAACCTATGTCTGTCCCCGCCACCCCTCCGCCCCCATTGTTAAACTACCGTCAACCCCGTACCCCCAAATATCGTTCTAACGACTTAGCGAAAATTTTAAAAATATTTAAAAACATTTTACAAAATTATTTTAAGTTTTCAAACTCTTTAAAAATACCCCTTCATGAAAAGATTTCGTAGAAACAACCTTATCCGATAAATGTGGTGATGATCTATCCTTGATTGTTGCATTTGGTCACTAACTCGTCTTCACCTGAAGTCTTGAGAATGTTGATGATAGTGCAGTCGCGTGTAAGGGATAAGACAAAGTAAAATAGATGATGACCAATTATAAATCTTGCTCTTACAAATCTCCCACTTTGGTTATTCCGGTACAAAACACAAACCGAAAACAAGTAATCCCTAAGACAAGTACAACTAATGCCCTCCCAAATCCGAAAAGAAAAAGGAACTTGTGACATTATCTTTAACTGAAAATCTTCATCGTTCAGTCCATGAAATCATTAAGGCGAAAAAGACTTACACACATGAAGCAAAAGAAATACTGTGAGGCATGGAGTTTAACGAAAGAAAAAAATACGGATAAATAAAGGATTATAAACTAATGCTGAAATGTCAGCATCACACGAATCTAATTATGAAATATCATCATGAAGAATAAACAATTTAAGCACAAGCGATGAGATTCCAATAAAGCAAAAAACTATTTTTAAAAAATTTTCAAAATTTTTTGTATATAAAAAGTATATATGCATAAAAAATATATATAAGTATAAGCATAAACACTCAGACTATGGAGTCGCACAAAAATATTTAAATCATGAAAATAGAATGAAATTATGTGAACTTAAATCATGAGAAAATATCAAATATCAAATAAGAAGATGCCCCTTATAGAGAAGGGCCAAGAAGCTAAGAAGCTTGAACCTACTCAGCTTCTTGGCCCTTCTCTATAAGGGGCATCTTCTTCAGAGTCCAATCAACAAAGCGGTGAAAAAATAAGACACCCTGCAGAAGAAGGTCAAACGTAAGAATATATGAGCTACAACCTCTAAAAAGATGAGGTTATTCTTGTGAATAGAAAATGATCAAATTAGCAAAAACTAATACCTGGATGGACTTGTGGAGAGCAAAATTGGACAACAACGGGACATCCAATGCGCATAAGAAACGCTTGTCCTCTTCAGTCATTATTGAGCCGATAGCATCTGTGGCCTTCAGACTATGGCCGATCAAGCTGTTACTGATTTTAAGCTGAGGAAGACGAGCTGCTAAGGCATCGTCTGTAGAGATGGGGATAGCACGATCCCTGGCCTGAGCTTTATTCTGCCTTGTCTGATCTGGGTCGGCCGTGGACTTCCTCTTCTTATTAACATTGACCTTTGAGGTTTCGACGTTCTTCTTGGTGGCAGGTGGGGGTACATTTTTTCCACCCCTATTCTCCATCAGCTTCATAAGACCAGGAGCAGATATCTCGCAAAGTTCGTATGATATACCTACTGGACGCTCTGCAAAAGACAAACCTTTGCGTTAGTGAATCAGAGTATATAAAATAAGAGGTATAACTCATGAAAATTAAGACTTATGAAGATCTCCGAACGGACCACCCACAAGCCTATCTAAGAGAGGTAGTAGGGAGTCATCAGATGTTCATATTTTACAAGAAGACCCTACTCGCCTTGATTGCGAAGGTCCTCAACTTTTTAGGAATTGTACTGGCTAAGTCCAGGGTCGGCTTTGGTAGCAAGGGAGACCTTCCCCCACCTCAGAGGGGTCCTTGGAACCAACGTTCCAGAAGCCTTATTTAAACTAAATTCCCATACCCCGAAAATAAAGAAATACCGAGTTTTCCAATTATGGTTTGAAGTTTGGGTGACCAACAACACTTTCTTCTCTGATTTTCTGGCTAAGAAGTGGTAATAGCTAGGGTGATTTTAGGCAGAGGAGGTCACATAACAACCAGTGAAAACCCTAACTGGAAGGTCTGAGGGGTGGATGGCCCTCCAAAGGACGATGGCCCCAATTTTAACCCTCCAGGCTTTAGGGGATAATTGGGAAGGGGATAGATTTATATGGGAAAGTATAGCTCTGATGGTTGGGTGAATAGGAAGAAGAAAGCCCAACTTGAACATCTGCTCATAGAGACGGATCTCTCCATCTCGATCGTCAAAGTCCTTCTCATCCCTCAGAGGTTTCCTAAGGATGATGGAAGAATTTATGGAATAGATGTGCCTAAAAGTAAGAAGGTCATACTCGCTGATGGTACTCTCAATATCGTCCGCCTCAGACGTATCAAGATCACTCTCCTCTCCATCATCACCATCCCCATCAACGTCAGCCTGGGCAAGTGCAGGAACACCACCAGGAAACCTCTGAGCAAATTCAGCCCCGATGGCAGTCGGCAGAGGAATGGCATCAGTGATAGGGGGAATGGCCACACTTGGACCTATGATTTCAACATCAGAAGACCTACGTGAGGTGATATCACCTTGGTGAGACGAGGCACGACTCTAAACCTTGGCCTCCTCTAGAACCTACCTTGCCTAGGAGAGTAATCCATAGCCTCTTGAAAAGAGTCTAAAGACATGGGGTCTGAGGAAGATGACTCAGACTCAGACATTGGTATGGGATCCCCAGGAACCTCTGTAGGCTCAGGGTAGATAACCTTCAGGGGTGGAGGAAAGATGGGTTTGAGAGGAAAGGCCTCAGCCCTACGAGATTCCTCTTGGGATAGCTCTATTTTCCTAATGTTCTCGAAGGTCTTCTCAGGAAGAGATGGGAACTCTTCTATGAGTTGGTACAAGGGTCTGAGCATAAGTGGGACGACACTACACTTGACTCAAACCACAAATAGGTACACAACTTAAAAGAACTCAAACTCAAGATAAAAAAGAAAAAGTTAGAAAGTTTCAAATGAAGAACTTAAAGAACATTCAAGAACAGGGTCCCCGGAGAAGGTGACCGGAGGTTCACCAGAAACCTAAAGAAGGGCTATTTCTAGCTGAAATAACCTCGGAGCTACCTATAACTATCCCTAAACCACTCAAACACTACTATCATATCCTCACAACCACCAATACTGGTGGAAACCCTCGCCAAAAAATGCAAAAGCTCGCCGGAGATTCAGAAATGACGATGTTGTAACCAGAAATAGAAAAGAAAGGTTGAAAATGATACCTGCCTAGTCACGAGTAAGGGAAGAGGATGGTAGAAAGTAAAGGAAACTTTCAATGGCAACCAACAGTGGAGGTTTTAAAGAAATTGCAGTTGTAGAGAGAGCTAAGGCGGGAAGAAATTTGGAAGAAGAAAGAGAATGAGGAGAGAGAAGAGGGTTTTTAAACCTATCTAATGATGAGGTGCGAGTACCAATACCCCATCATTGCCCTAGGGAACCTAAAGGGCAAGTCAGAATCATCACACCTTGATAAGCACGCTACTCACTTCAGTAAGTGACACGTGTCAAGAAAATATTAGCACCCAAAGAGACTCAGCCTCGGCATTAACTACGTACCCCTCAGTCATCTAATTACATAGAAGACTAATGGCTAGGGGGTGATTGATATACCCAAAGTGCACCCTCGTACTCAGAGACACTAACCTTGGCCAGTCTCATATCCGAGTTAACAAGAAGCTTATGACAAACATAAGTAAGGTCATCTCTCATAAGGTCGGCCCTTCACACACCAACCTCGGCTCTTCATCAGCCGAGGTCAGCAGAGTCACGGGCTCAAACAACTGCCAACATCATCATCGGCCTCAGTCGACCTTATAGCTACCTCATACCTAACCTCGGCCAACCTTCCTGACCGAGGTCATCACGATTAAAGAAGACAGAGAAACTACATCTGACTCCACCAACCTCGTACTCATCCAGGTCGAGGTTACACCAGTCAAGGACGCAGGGCCGACCATTTACAAGCACATGTAAAGTTTGGAACGCGTGGACAAATCAGTTATAACCGAATCATTTCCCCCACATGAAGGAATATTGAGGTCATCATTATCTACATAAGATCATCCAGGTGTCATCCTCACACTGGTTCGATCCTTATTCACATGCTCATTGTATTCTTGGGGGGTACATTACACCCCCCAAACACTATAAATAGAGTCCATCCTCTACCTTGTAAAGGTATCCATAATTGCAATCCTAGATAAAACTCTGTCAGTTTACACAGTACAGAGAGAAAGCTTGAGAGATTGTATCTATGGCCATTAGTGCCTTCATCTAGCGATATTACTCACAAACTCACAGAGGATGTAGGAGAAATTGGCTGAACCACTTATATTGGACAGTATATCCTCTTCTCCTCACCTCCTTCTACTATATATATACACTCTTGTGCTGCCATTGTTTTCACTAGATTGAGCTTGTCAACACTTCATCTGGTGGTGTTGTTTCCAGCATCATCAATCGGGTTTCATCTTAAATAACTCATAACAATGAATAAGCATGTTGATTTTATCTTCTTTAACTTGACTTGTTCCTTCATATGTGACTTCTAATATATCCCAAATTTCTTTAGCAGATTCACAACAACAAATTCTATTATACTCATTTACATGAAGGGTACAATGCAAAATATTCATAGCTTGAACATTTATTTGATTTTCTTAATATCTACTTCATTCCATTCATTTTTTTCTTTAGGAACAGAAATACTATTTACCATTTGCATAGGAACAAAGGGACTGTTTATAAAAACTCTCCAAACTTCATAATCATGTGACTGAATAAAATACTTAATTATATTTTTCTAATAATTATAATCATTTTCAGAAAATAGAGGATGTTTAAAAATAGACAGGCCTTCACTAAAGGATGTTGTAACATTTTCCATGATCTTTAACTCTAAGATTGTTAAATCCAAAAATAATTAGAGCACTTGCTCTGATACCTATTGTTGCCCAAATTATACTCAAGAGGGGAGTGGATTGAGTTTAGTAAACTTTTTGAGTCAAAATAAAATTTTAGAAAATATTTAATTTAATACACTCAAATTAAATTTCATATTAATAAATCTTAAATGAATATGGCCAAGAATATCAAATAAATACAGCCAAAAATTAAACAAGTTAAAATGCAGATTTTAACACCCAATAAATATTTAAATTAATTTTAATATTTAATCAAAATTACTATTCTGAAATAATTTAATTAATTCAAAAATAATTATTTTAACCTTAAAAACAATTTTTTTAAATTTTGGAATTAATATATTTGCAAGTTAGTGTGCTGAAAATATTAACTCAAGCAAGCGTATGAAAATAAATAAATAAATGTGTGAAAAATAAAACGACACCAAAATTTAACGTGGTTTGGCCAAATCCCAGCCTACGACCATACGCCTAGAGCTTCCGACTCCTTTGCGCTTCACTATCCCTGATCCACTTGATGGTAGGAACAAACCATCGTGTACAACCATTTGCAAGCTAAAATCGAGCTTCAAACTCTCTGGTCCAATTTTGTAGGAAGGAACCAATCACCGTTACAACCACCGTAGCTAAAATCGAGCTGTTCATTACAACCTTCTAACAAAGCTTCAAACAAATCTGATTTTTGTAGTATAATATTGAATAATGAAACTCCTTAAAATACAAATTGAATTTGAGTTTTTTCTTCTTCAATGAGACTTCAATAAATGATATTGATGTAGGCTCAAGTCTTCTTCTTCAACGATTAAGCAAAATGTAAAATTAATTGCTCTCTTAAATGTAGTAGCTGAGTAATAAATTCAAATGCTCTCAATAAATTCTCTAGCTTTCGTTCATAGTCTCATTCTTGTGTGTCTTCAATATAGCACTTCAGCGTTTAAATGAGTCTTCAAAAACTAGTTGTTAGACACAATGTTTTTGTGCATTAAATGCTCTTGATTTGATGAGTTGAAGATGTCTGAAAAAATTGGTCTGGAAATCTTCATTTATCTTCTCAATAAAATATAGTTGTTGAAGCATGGAAATGGAATTTTGAAAATATGAAGCCTAAAAATAGACTTGCTAGATATTTCAAAATGAACTCCTGTAAAAATATTAGTCCAAGAATTAGATAGACCTAGGACCAAATGGATACGAAAATGTTAGAATTTTTGGGTTGTAGAGAGAGAGAGAGTAAACAGAGCGGATATATTTTATCTGATATATAAAATGAACTGTAAATGGTTTTGATATTTTATGATAGAGTGTTTTGTAGAAATAGAAACATATTTGCCCAAGAAATCTCAGTCAATAGGCATGAGATTTGGATAAATCAAATCGTGTGGACAAATGATATCTGCAAGTAAATAAAAGTGGGACCCAAGAGATAGACCACTTTTGGTCTTTGAATAGATCAACTGGCTGAGTTTAGATAAGGACATTTATATTTCGTGTTTATCAAAACATGTATTATAAAATGATATCAGTTGTAAACAATAGTTTACTATATAATAAAAATCATTTTAGTGAATATAATACAAAATAATATATGTTGATGTAAGATATTTGTACAACTCATATAGAATATAATATCATTTCGCCAAAGTCAATACATGAACATTTTGAAGGTGAACAAATATCAAAGAAAACTGTGTATTAACAATGGGGTGTAACACACGAGACATACGGGCATGATGAGTAAATGTAAAAGGAAGAAAGATTGAGCACATGTCATCAATGAAGAACGATGTGTGTAAATTGAAAAATTATAATCTTAATAAAAGGATATCATTCATCAAATGAGATGAAACACACTTTAACATTTAAGGTTATGAAATTAAGGAATATTTACGGATTCAAAGCGTTTAGGGATGACATTTGGTAAAATGGAAATTCGCGGGCAATTTCAAAATTAGAATATAATTTTCATACAATGTAATGGATATACATTGGAGTATGATTTTCATTATTATTCTCTAAACAACTATGGGATTCTTATTTTTTCCAATCCCTTTTTGTTTTATTTTTCTCACTCTTTTTTTTTCTTATCTTTTGTCTCTTTTCACTTCTTCTTGAGAATAAAATACAACTCATATGCTTAATTGCAACCATGAGATAAAAACATCATTAAATCCCAAACAAATGTATGAAAGGTTTATATATGGTCTAAAACTCCAATGTGGCGTTGCTTATGGGATTTTGGACTTTAAAAAGGAAAGGCTATATTTAGGCTCAAAGGGGGTTGACTAGGGAAAACGTATAAGGTGAGGTCAAGTTCAATATGGGTGTAATAATAAAAGAGGCCTTTGATCATTTTCTAAAGTTCACACAATTCTCGAGACAAAACAACGTTGAAAATTATGCTCAAGTAACACATTCTAAAATGAAGTCAATTAATAAATAATAAAAGAAACAGTAGTGAGATTACCGACAACTTTAACATTTTCAAAAAGTAAGGAGTAATGTATAAACACTTCCAAATGAAGAAAAGCATAATGCTCACTTGGTGTAAGTATATACAATGTAGCAAAATATCATCGAGTTATAAAATCCTTAAACCAAATCACTAAAACTAGAAAAGTGCATGTGCTCGTTAGTTTAAAGTTCAATTTAAGAAAAATTTCATAATATCAATGATTCGGGGACTAAAGTTTGATAACTTTTAAAATCGAGAACATTCATCATTGAATTAACTATTGGGTTAGGAAATTATTTGAATGATCATTGAAAACAAGGGAAAAATGCTCTACAAAGGGAAAAAAGAAAGAAAATATTTTTGAAATTTTAAATTTTTTTACAACAAAAGCATGCTTGGGAAGAACATATAGTCAAATAAAAGAAACTTCCAATGAATGGAAAGAATAACCCACACTCCCT
Organism: Sambucus nigra; assembly: GCA_949130495.1. NCBI lineage: Eukaryota > Viridiplantae > Streptophyta > Magnoliopsida > Dipsacales > Adoxaceae > Sambucus > Sambucus nigra. The sequence continues at coordinate 278,142,170 of OX422218.1, forward strand.
AACTTAAATGCTGCATTGTCCTTAATTCGAATCAAGAATAAAAGTTAAAGAGATGAAGAGAACGATATTACCCAAAATAGAGAAATCTACGGATAGTATAAGTCCGTTGTTTCTACAAAACATGTTATAACCAATCATAACAAAAATAAGAACAAAAACTCCAACTAATTACACTAGACAATAAGTAAAAAGAAAAATCAACTACTATGTACAACTAATAATTTTAATTTCTAACTAACTATAAACTAGAAGTTGAAAATTTTGAGGATCCACTCAAAAAATGATTTGACTTTTATGAATTAATGGTGTAACCTCTTCTTAAATCATGCCTTCTGAAAAATAGGAATTTCATTTACATAACAGAAGGCATATAAAGGGTGGGGGAAGGAACTATATTAATTAAAAAAAATTGGCAGATGAGGGGGGGGGGGTGGGGGGGGGTAGATTTAATGTGAGATAACTACAAATGGATCCTAAAAAATAGAATTTTCTCCCAAAGAGTTTTCAATTGGAATGGGAGGTGGTTCACATGGAGGAACAACCGCCTTCATCGGGAACAACTCAAGAAAGTAGTCCTCATTGGTGAAAGGATTAAAAGTTTTGAACCGAATCATGGGATTGATGTTATGGTTGGATAACAGTGTATGGAAATGGGGAGGAAATAAATTAAATCTCAATAGATGAATCTTCATCACTCTAAGATTAAATTTAGAAGGATAAAGATTCACTTTCAATTAAAACATCTTCTAAAAATATTTGAGGTGGATAACAAGTCTCAACCTCCTCTTTGTATTTTTTAGAAGAAATCATCTCATTGTAAACTGATTCAATTTATTTATCCTCACCATTTTCATTCTCCATTGTGCCTTGGGTGAAAAGAAGAATGGTTTATTCCAAATTAGGCATATTTTTCTCAAGGACCTCCAATCCTTCATTTGGTTCAAAACATTCCTTATTCCCATAGTCTCGAAAGAAAAATCATCGTTGGATTCGAATAATGAATCCAACTCTTGCTCCCAACAATGATTTTCTTTCTGATAACGATTTTCAAGCTTGTCATTCTCAGTAATGTGAATGCCCTCATGCAGTGTCATGGGTGGAGGCGTGGATTATTCAAAATAAAAAGTTTTAGAACTATTCCTGGAACTACTTTCAAAATTATTACTATAAGAATTTTGAAAGTTAATGCAATAATAGTTCGAAGAACTGCTATCACGATAAGTTTTTACTTCCTTATTATAACATTTTTATGGTCCTATATCGGAAAAAACATTCTCAAATTCCCCACATCCTTTGTTTGAATTTTGTAATACTCACCCAAAGTCATTTTAATTGCATCAAGATTTGGACTTTGCAAGTAATTATCAAAAGTCATTGATTTGGGAGTATTTTGAGAATTATCGCCACGATACAAATGCGAGCCATTAAAATCACTAAAATCATTAGAGTAAGAGATGCTTACCCAAAATGGTTCAAGATAGGAGATTCCACAAAGCGGTGCACAGACGCAAATATAAGTGTTCTTGGAGCTCAAACGTCCAAGTCAATAAACAAATTAAAACAAAGAATACAAATACAAAGAAAAATATTACAAAACACTAAATCAATAAAAATATTAAACAAAACAGTCCCCGACAATGGCGCCATTTTGATCAAACAAAAAATGAGTGGTCATGTTAGGCCACATGTTATTAGAAGTTTCTACCACAAGGAAAAAAATCTAAACTTTAACTGCACTCTTATGGGAGTATAGCGGCGAGTCAAGGTATTGAATCCACATAGAATGTTTGTTAGACTTCAATTGATTTATTACTTCATAAATAAAAGTGTAAAAGGTGGTTGTTTAATTAAAGCATTAAAATTTATTTTTAATTTAGACATATATTGAAACTAGATTAATGACAAGAATAAAACTAAAGATTGAGAATTATATCCCTCACTATGGACTAGTCAGGATAAATTGTTACATGGAAAGAAAAGATTTATCAAGATTAAATCTCAGCTAAACAATTTTGTCACCTCTTAAATTCTCATAAAAGATTAATTTGATTTTGGTGTAATCAAACACCCCCGAGATTACACACGTAAGGTCGCAAATATGGCACATTTATGATATACTCCGTTAAGTTTCCTAAATAAGAAATTAAAAACAACCTAACCCATATAAATTAGCCTAATTCATAATACATGGAAAAGTAACCAATTAATCTATGGTGCGTTCAGTAATATCAACCTAATTTACTTAATTGAAAAGCATGGTAAATGACAATGGAATAAAAGAAAGCAATAAAGAAAGGAGTAAATTAAGAAATACAACTATTTAAAAAAATCTTTGAAACTAACTTATGAAAGCTTAGATAAATAAGGAAGTTAGTGAGTAGTAATTTACAAGCAAACCTTAAGAGAGAGAAAGGAGAGAAGATTTCAATACTACACTAATCTAACCTAAAATGCTATATAAAACTAACTAATGAATAAATAAACTTCACTTAATATTTATAATAAATGGATTAAACAAAGAAAAGAAACAAAAAGCTACAAAAATATCTCAAAATCTGATGGAATCGATTGATTGGCGGGGATCGATTGATAAAGCTGAAGTCGGCCATACTGTCTTCAATTTAAGTTTAAAAATCAGGAGGATCGATCAATAAATGGAGGATTGATCAATATTTTGATGAAAAAAAATTCTCACTAACTTTATTTTTTGGATAGAATTGTAGGGATCGATCGATAGATGCTCTATTTTTCTGGGCTCTTTTTGCTTCAAAAGGGAGAAGTTGCACTAAATGAAAATGGCTATAACTTCATCGTCTGCACCCATAATGATGTGACAGTTGTGGCTACGTAAAGCTAACCCAACGTACTATGCTTCCATGGAATTCTGCTAACCGGGACATGAGGTATGAATTTACTAAATTCCTCTTAAGTTTCATCTTGCGATGTAACTCTTCTGAATTGTAACCAGTTGCTCCGTTAAGCATTCCAATACCTACAAAAGCTTAAATAGACCTTGAAAATCATATATATATATATATATATATATATATATATATATATATATATATATATATATATATATATATATAACAAAGTTGAACCAATATATGAGCATAAATATAAAAATTAGCAGACATAAGTGTGCTAGAATGCATAGGTCTAAAGGGCATTAATACACAATTTTTGTTACTAATCATATTCTAACTAACTTTGGTTGTTTAACTAATGTGGACATTAAGGGAAGAAACTTCAGGTACATCTTGAGGAGCATGGTTAACATTATAAGAGTATAGTATACTCGATGTGCTCCATAGAGTATATTATTTAATTTCCTTGACTAAAATATGTTTGAGTCTTTGTCTAAGAGGTCACCGAAAAGCTTTATCAATAAATAAGATTTACTCAATGTATAACCTCAATTACACCGCCTAGGAAATGGTATAAGACTCAGCATACTTAGATTCACCTCAGTTAATTTGTTTTTATTAGTTGGAAATCTTTATAATTAACCTTGTTTTTGTAATTTTGTCAAATACACTTGCAAATGTACTTTTCATATATAAAAATCTATTTTACAAAGAATAGCATCTTTTTGTGTATTTTATGTATGGATGGTCTTATACTTATTGCATATACTTAGAATTAGTCTCAAAATTTAATTTTGAAACTTTTGAAGGCAAACTAGATAAAATTATCTGGACACTCTTGTGACCTGTTTTACCGCAACAACGCTTTGCGATAATCTTCCTCACTACAGCGATAATGTTTCACCAGTCTTTGGGTCCCATAAAATAAATCTCTTGACTTTGGCATGACCTGGATCGCTTCAGGTGCGCTTTAACGGGGATTTACCTTGCTATAGTGACAATATGGTGAAACTCATGTCACAGTACCGAAAGTCACTTTTTGTACATTCTCTTTCTTAAGATTTTATTGGTTTATGTGTCAAGTACACACTTTTGGGTAACTATAACCTTAAAGTGACTATTGAACACCACAAGAATGTGACATGTAGCATTTGAACCTTTAAACCTTTTTAAATCCTAAGGCTATAAGTTAAGTGTCTTTAATCTTTCAAACCAAGAGTGAGAGCCTTGAAAAACTATTTTTGTTGATAAAAATATTTCATATATTTGAGAGGAGATCACATTTTTTCACTTATTTTATTTAAGTTCTTTTTTAGCCATGTTTCTAATTGAGTTATGTTTACTCACCTTGTGTTAAAAAAATCTATGTTTATTAGTGAGTAAATATTTTCTCTTCCTTGGCTTAGAATAACTCGTTTGGTTATTTAAAACCCCACAAATTTTGGCAAACACCCCAACGTATATATCTTTAGGATTCCATAAAATTCTAGGTGTAGCATTTTAATTGCATGAAGGTTTCATCAATGAACAAATTCCTTGGTGGTTTCTCTCTTTCTATTTTGTTATAAATCCGAATTTATGATTAAAATTAAATGATTTAATAATTAATCTAAATTAGTAGTAAATAGATTGATTCTCGCTTTATTTTGATGAATTTCATTATGAATTTTAGTTGGATTTACTAGATAATGTTTAGTAGTTAATTTATATATATATATGAAAGCATGTAAACCCCCTTTGATTTAAAATAGAAAATTGTAGAAATATGAACTAATTGATAGAAATTGCAAATCTAGGGTTCTTGAGTATGAAATTGGGTTTTATGTAAATTTTATTTAAAACTATAATTTTGATTTTAAGAAGATGGATTTTACTTTCAAAAATCTTATTAAGTGGGTTGAACATACATTTCATTATAGAAATTCATATTACTTTACAAAAATGCACTTTCAAGATATAAAAGACATTTTTATTTCTTCAAACTAAACAAATGTCCAATTTTCATAAAATCTTCATTTTTGCAAGAAACTTTGAAACCTTTTTTCACCACACATTTTTAGCAAGATCAACATCACTTTGTAAACCATTTTATTTCATAAAATGTTTAGCATCAAATTTTTAGAATTACACCATTTTCATAAAAGTCTCAATCTTTATTTCAAGAAAACTTTGTGATACTTACTCATCATTTATAGCAAAATAATATTCTGCCAATATTTATATTCCTTAAAACTTTTTAATACCAAATCTACTAGAAACTCACCCTTTTATTCATATGCATCATACTCTTATAATTTAATCGACAAGACTACATACATGCAAAAAAGTATTAATACTAAGAGTAGAGTTTCCCACCTCAAATGGGGCTCCACAATGATAGGCATGAAATGTCTAAGAAGATGGCAACCTCCCACCTCCTAATGGAGGTTGCTTAGCTCCACCAAGCTTGCTTCCATGAAATATCCATAAAAACCCTTTTCAAGCTCCATGAATCTTCCATCTCCATCTTCTCCAAAACCCCTAACAACACCTCCAAAATTCGTAGATATGCCGAATAATGGTAGAAATGGGTATCTAGGGCTTGGATATGGTGGAAGAATAGTTGGATATGGTTGCACAAGGTTGATATATGGTGGTGGAATGGTAGTTTATGGTGGAGAGACGTGAATAAATCTGAAAATGATGGAGGAAGACAAACCCTCATCTCTTTCTCTCTCTCTCTCTCTCTCTCTCTCTCTCTCTCTCTCTCTCTCTCTATCTATCTATCTATCTATCTATCTATCTATCTATCTATCTATCTATCTATCTATCTATCTATCTATCTATCTATCTATCTATCTATCTATCTTCTTCCACTTTAAAATTCCCAAATAAACCCAAAAACCCTTATAAAAATATCCTCAAACCTTAAAATCCCATTTTGGCCCAATCTGGGCTCACCAGAGCTCGATAGCTCATCTATCCAACAACTCAAAAAGATACATAGCATAAGGGCAACCTAATTTAAAAAGTTCAGTCGTGCTCATTTGAATGGGAACCTCGTTCGAACGAGAATCGACTCTTATTCTAACGAAAAAAGCATATAATTAGAACTAGCCTTCAAACGACCTAGACCTGTTATTCAGAGGGATCTCGTTCGAACCTCGCTCGATCCCCTACTTCGACCAACCTTGGTTTCTCATTTGAACAACCTGAACTCGTTCAAACGAATATTCCTCATTTTCCTCCAAAATTCTAATTTTAACCCACAAGCTTCCAATAATTACAATCAGGACCCCAAACAGTCAATTGCAACTATAAACTCAATCATAATGATCTAAATCTCAATGTATTAATATTATTACAACTTATGAGGTGAAATAAATAAAATATTCAGGCGGGGTATTACATTATTCCTTCCTTAGAAAATTTCATCCCTAGAATTATCAATTCATCAATCATAACGCTTATGGGGTTTGCTAATTTCTACTCTAAGTCATAAAAATCCTCCAAGACTAAATCATCAAAGTCCTCGAATGCTAAGATGACATCATACGCTCATATACGAGTTTATCACCCAAAGATTCATAATGCAACATGATCTAATGCCCACCTCAGGTGAACCATCAAAGTCACCTAACAGTCGTCGAGTCTCCATTTCTCGGTGATCATGCTCAGTCAAGTCCTAAGACTGCCTTTTCTAATTACCAAAGCATATCATTCCCCTATCAGGCAACCCTTACTATTTATCGACACTCACCTAAGTGTAAACTGTGACATGATCATCGTTAAAAATATTCTTTACCCTTAGGATTGCACACATTAACTTTAAAAAACTTTTGAGTCATTCCGACTACATGAATTCATTTAGGCTTGACACTAACCTCGTATCACTAGTCGCTCGCATCAAAGGATAATACACCACTAAGTCTCAAACCATGCGTTCGACCAATACCCTTTCAAAGGAACCTCACATAAATCTAGGATCACTCTAGGCATCTAACCAAAGGGCACACGCCTGAGCATTACACAATCCACACACCGTGACAAACAACGCTTAGCGCCAAGTTTCCTTGAGTTCTAACATTCTACGATGTATTCAAGTTATCAACCTGATTTTCATAACCAGAGCCCTTAATTTACATGTCAACTAAAATTATGGGTCGCTAATTCTCAGGAAAGCGAATACTATAGGCGATCGTGGGGCCGTAAGTACAATCACTCACACACAGGGCTTTATGCAATAATAAGGATACCTTAGACAAGGGCGCACCCAGTTATCGAGTTACCTTGACCATTCCATGTCCCACTGCACTCTACTAGACTAAATCGCATGGAACCACATCGTGGTACAAGTCTGGGATATCACAATCGAGGGAGACAATCCTTTAACACTGAAACTAAAGGGAGACATAAGAATCAGAAGAGATAAATAATAGATTCGAAAGGGACCCACTCATGTATAAGATTAATGGTTCATAAAAATGAGCCTACACTACACATTCGAAATCCACGTCCCATACTAAGCATATTTAACGGATCCTAACCTAGCCATGAGCCCTGGCTTGAGTCACCAATCATGAAAAATCTAACAACAACCCACTCACTTCCTCGAGAAGGAAGTAATACCCAAACCTACTGTTCCTTGGGAAGTTAAATGCTAGATTTCCATCCTTAAGGATAAGGCCTCCTCCCTACGTCCTTTGCAAACATGAGCCACGTTGTCGATGAATGTTAATGTCCTTATTGACACCGACCTTAACCATCTCATTAGTGGCGACGTCGCCAATCTAATACACCTAGATTACCATCTTACTTTATTGTACAATATTTGTACCCAACATCTTCTTAATCACTACCCGACTCGGTAAGACACTTACCCTATCACAGTTATCATCGTCACAATGAGTCAATTCAATTGACTCCACGTGACGACCGACCGCTCTTCATTGACACCATAGAGGGAACAAGTACCACTAGGACGCACTCTTTCGATCCCACACGAGTCAAATAAGATGACCCAAGGTCTACATGTTTCTTTACTAGTGTAATCCTAACACATACTGATCATGCTATAACTCCCCATCAAATTTTCTATACATAAAGCCTCAATCATAATATCGTTGGCCCAAATCTCTAATGCATTCCTGTTACTCGTCAAAATATAACACTACCCTCCCTACATTGGTCCTCTCAAGACAATATGTATTATTCCCAATTACAACGTGAATATCTAATTTCACCTCAGAAGATTGCACTACCTATCTACATTAAACCTGGCATCCTCACCAAAGCTATATGAAGTGATTCCTTTTAATATAGTTGAAAAACCAAGGTCATCACTAAATTTTTCAAAAACTATCATCGGCCACAACACATTCCACAAAATTTATCCCGAATGGTTCCCTAAGGTCACCAAGTATACCCAAGCATTTATCACCGGAGACAACGTGAGACTTTATCAATCGTGATTTCCATAAAGCGATTTTTCCCTATGATTTCTTAATATCCCTTTCAATGATTGCCATCCACTCTCCCCAAGTATCATTCAGAAACTTTCTGACATGGTAGGTCATAGTTGTTGGACACCTCAAGGCGTCACAACAAGTCAAACTTTCATCCCAAGGATATTCCAAGGACCTCCTCACAATAATTAATGCTATGGACCACGTGTTAAACCACAATCTGACTTCACTATGGATTCTGGTAGGATACCGGACATTGTGTACAACCAGTATAACTCTAGGTCTACACCATCGATGTTACTAAAGATCCTATTAATCAAATATTGGATAACTCTGTCCAAAACTAACCCACAGCAGGCTAACTAAGGTTCACTTCAACTCATCATTATTACACATGTGACACACTTGACACAAATGGTCCATAACTCTAATCACGGCCTATGAGATACATTTATCTACCAAAAATTACTAAGTCACTCACCCCCAAGGATAGCATCCTGTCAACTAAAATGGAGTGTACCTATCCTCAAGCATTGACCCACACAATTTTACATGCCCATAGAACTATCCATGAATCATGATATTACCCAAGGATCGAATTTGCCTAATTACATCATCGATATAGACTACACATAAGTGACGTACCTAGGGGATATATGCATCTTAATCACCAATCATCATTATTTAGTCACGACACCCTAATTATCAATCTATACAATTGAATATACACAATTTATGACACCTTCCCAATGGGCGTCATCTCATTTTATTAACATCTCAATGACCTTACATCATCAAAGGTTGGAACACAAATATTTCACACTAAAAACCACGGTGCCATTATATTGGCTTGCATGGACACCCGTAAATTACTAACATATCTACTCAGAAGCGCAGAAGCGATTAATGACAACTAACTTAGTCGTATGCCACATAGAAATAATTCACTCGTCATTCTAACCACTTTGACTTCACTGTCAAGGACACGAACTAAACCTTCACTAAAACTAGTGTGACCGGCCCAAACCACACCGATATCGAAAGATCCATGGCTGACCTCACCGCGTCACTCTCGAAAGGAACCTTAAACCTAGAGCTCAGATACCATTTGTAACGCCTAGGATGGACTTATGGGTTACCCATAGTCAAACTGATTTGACCTGAGTGTTAGGTGTGAAGTGCAATGAAATAATCTGTATAATGTTGCTAATCCAGATTTATTTCAATTAACATTTCACTTGTTTAGTATACGATTCCAATTTCAAATCAAACTACATGGGGGACCTGTGGGAAGCATCCCATAAGTCCAAGCATAGAGAGCTACTAACATAAAATAAAAGAGAGTACTTACACGTGTAACGCTATAAAAATAAGACGCCATACCCAACCTTCCGTAACAAAGACGAGGGTGTGAGCCGAATGCTCAGTGGAAAATATACAAATACAATATATAATCGAATGACATAAAGAAGACTCTAAGAGGTTATACATACGTGCACATACAACTACCTTATATATATATACACACACACACACACACTGTGATACCCCTCCCTAGAAAAGAAATATTGAATAATAAATTGATGATTTTATTCGAAGGAAAATTTTTAGGAATAAATATATAAGGAAATTACGCAATAATGGTACGAAAAGTAATTAAGGAGAAAAACAATCTCCACGTTGCATGGTTCGCATGGATGCGCATTTAAGTCCTAATAGTTCTAGTAAGTATGTTGGTTAAGTTTTATGCAAAAATTCCTATCAATGATTGTGACACGGTCATGGTTAAAATAACGCGATTTTTGTCAGCGCGTGTCGCGCAGGACGCGGACTTGCACGATTTTTTTAGGACAATTGGAGAACGATAAAAATAGTATGACTACATATTTGGGACCCTAATAATACATATAAAAATATCATGAGGTCAAAACTCAAAAAATAAATAAAAAATAATTAAAAATTATTTTTCGTCAAAAAAATAAAAGTGCTCAGAAAAATCTGAAAAATTCTATATTGACTTGAAATTTAATTTTGAGCAAATTTCTCTTCTTTGATAAGCCCGAGAAAAATTATTTAAACCCAATTTAGGCCATTTTTCTGTTCGGACAGACCTCCTTTTTTAGGGGTATTGAGGTAGGTGAGTTAAATCTTGTTTAATTCCCAACCATTCATTGTGGTACCACCTAGTCTAGCCTAACATCTAACCAAAATAATTGTGTTCTTGAACACTCATTGAATGAGAGAATTTTGGGTTAAACAAATGAATTAATTAGTGTGTGTTGGGGTTATAAGTTGTATTAACCTTTGGAGTTTGAGAGAAGATAAAGCCATCAGATCTTTGCCATCTCTCCCACTCCCTTAAGCTCTCACAAACTATTAGTAAGTTTCAAATTCGTGGTCCTCCTTTGCCACCACTTTTCCACCATCAAAACACCACATTGGAGGTCCCCAAACTCCATTAAAACACCTCTCAAAGTTGGGACAGCTCATAGGAGATTTTGAGATAAGTTTTTGGAGCTCAAAGGAAGTCTTGTTGGGTGATTTTAAAAGGAGTTTATCATAGTATAAGAAAGAGTAGTTCATAGAGCTTGAAGATTAATTGGGATCTTGAAGAGGGGACTATTGTGACTCCCTTTAGGGCCACCTTTGGAGGTGGGGGAGTCACCCACCTTCTCTACCATTATTTAAGGATATTTTGAGGTGGGATTCTTTAACCTTGGTATAGGTTTATTATTTAGCATAATATCGTATTGCTATTTACATATATTAGTTTTAATATATGAAGGATTTGTGTTGATTTGCATCCATGGAGTTCATTGGGTGGGTTTCTATGATTTCTTGAACAAGTGGGTTTTCAAAGAAGTGATTAAAATGGGTTTTGAATTTGACAAAGTATTTTCCACCATTTGGGTATAAGTCGTGTAAGAAAATGATTAAAACCAATTCATGGGTTTATTGGCTACATTATTGGTATTTTGTGTAAGGATGGGTATATCTTTATGAAACAATAATGAGGATTAAATGTACTAATAGACTTATTAGTATCATGCTTACTATTTTCTATGAAAATGGGTACTTACAACAAGAGGTTTAATGGGTTTTTAAAATAGATAAATTTCAGCCCCAAATCACTAACATTTTATGGAGTAAAATGTTTAAATTTCAAGTTTTAAGGTGAATAAATGATTTCTTCGGTAAAAGAACATTTGACGCATGTGTACCCTTTTTGTTAGATCGATATAGTGATTTTATGTTGATAAATCATTATAAAGTGCACAAATAAACTTTCATTTATAAAGTGTACTATTTAGTTTGTTTAAACTAAGTTTTGGGGTCAAAAGCGTAAATACGTGAAAGTGTAGTCTTCTTGAGAATTTTGGGTAAAAATATAAATAATGAGAATATAAGAGACTAAGTTCGAAATAAAAGACTAAGTATGGGTTTTTATGCAATTTGTCATAATGAAAGTGTGTGGCACCAAGTTTGAAATTATAAAGTGTCAAACGTGAAAATGTTGGTTAAAATGGAGTTTTAGTGTTAAACTCACAAAATCAAGTGCGGGAACTTTAATATATGAAAGGCATGATTTTATATATTAAAGAGGCTAAAATAAAAAATGTCTAATTTTGACAAAGTGAGAAGTTGAATAAGTGTTTTAATGACGAAAATGCCTACGTGTCGAGAACGGGACTCAAAGAGGGTGTTTTTGTGAATAACACTTGAAAAAGAATAAGGTTGCAAGTTTTGATGAAAAAAAGGGTAAATCGATAATTTACCTAATGCGGAACTTTTTTATGAAATAAAAATGTAAGTGAATGTTTTTATACAAGTACGATGAAATTGAATTAAGTCCTAAAATGTGAATCATTTTGGTGTAATATTAACACGTGTGTAAACAAAGGACTTAAAGAGAAGTAGTGATTTTCCAAGTATAATGGGAAAATGGACGACTAAGTCTAAGTCTTTGGATTCGGCCCAAAGAATGTAAATTAAAGTACAAACTGTGAAAATGTTGAAAAACATTGGCAAGATAATGATAGTCGGATGACGCCGAGAGAAAATAATTAAGGAGGGCATGACGACCCTAGTGGTGAAAGACCCCAAACCAACTGCAGTAGTATATGGCGGCGGAGACCGGGGGTGTGAGGCCACGAAGTCCGTGAGTGTGTTGGAAAATCCCAAAGAAAAATAATGCTAAGTAATGAATCGAATATTCATGAAAGAGGCATAAATGAATGGCACAAATTCATTGATTTACTAATTCAAGAATAATGCATTGAATGTTTAAAGTTCATATGGCAACAAGGGATGGTTTAATAAGGTGGATTAATGAAATTAATATACCTAAGAACAATTGAATTAAAGTAAACATAAGCGTGTGTTACATGAGGTTTACAAGGGAAAAGAGTATTTTTCTAAACATGGTATATGTGTGTGTTGAATGAAAATCCTGAAATGGTTAAGTAACTTTGGCGTGAGTAAATGAACATCGGATAGTAAATCTCCTTGAATGTAAGAAGAATGTTTTCCAAACAAATGCCATTTGTTTAAACTGTGTGAGTTAATGGAAAACACGTATAAGTCCTAAGCATGGTAATGTCAGGGAAGTTAAATGGTATTAAATGATGTCTTTAAAATAAATGGTTAAATACATTGGCATATGTATTTTTCAAAGGTATATATGTAGATATATACATATTTTCACATGCATGTAGTGTAGTGTGTGAGTACTTCTTTCTGCCGCTCGTTTCTATACTGCATTTGTATATGATCCCACTGAGCATTCAGCTCACATCCCTTCTTTTGTTGCGACAGGTTGTGTGATATTTCGTACTTTGAGAAGCACTATACAGGTAAGTAACTATCTGCATTTACGATTAGTAGCTCTGTTTACTTAGCCTTCGGGGCACTTCCATTGGGTCATATCACGTAGTGATTGTAATTTGGACTAGTATGCTAATAAGTGTGACGTTAAATACTAATAAGAATGGATTAGAAACATTATTTAGGATGTTTCATTGTACTTCACTATTAACGTACGATTCGGATCGGGTTCATCCTTAATTAACCTTTAAATCCGGGTCGGGGTGTTACAACTTAGTATCAGAGCTTTAGGTTCAATGTTTCTTTAGGGTGTGACGTGGTGAGGTCGATAGTGGATCTTTCAACGTCGATGTTGGTTTGGGTCGGTCATGCTAGTTTGGTGACAGTTTTTATCCTCGTCAATAATGTCAAAGAGGTTAGCATGACAAGTAAGTTGGTGCCAAGTGGCGCACGATCAGGTTGATAGTTATAAATCGCTTCTGCATTTTTGATATAGATATGTTAGTAATTACGGGCGTCAGCATAAGCTAATGTCGCCAACATCGTAATTCCATTGTATAAGAGATATAATGTGTGTTGATTTTAATGGTAACAAAGAATATGAGAAGTTAATGCACCAAATAGTGTGAGCTAAATTGTAGCTAGAAAGATTAGTTGAGTTTAACTTTGGAGATTAGGTGACTTGAGTATATATTATAAGTGTTGACTTCGTAGTGAGAGTGTATTAAATTGAAGACTCGGATTAATATATTTGGGTGTATATCTTGGGTAGTATATTTGTGAGTATTGATCTTACGATGAGAAATTAGTAGGTCCCTTGGTTGAGGACTGGGGTTTATTATACTGTGATGTATATATTTTGGTTATAATGTAGACTTAGATAATCATGATGACTTAAGGTAACCTAGGAGTTAAATAAAATTGTCCTTGTGGCACAATGTTGATGATGGTATCAATTTGATAATTTTGGGAGATTATAATAATTCGGTATTGAGGAATATGATCTCTTGTGACGCTTGCGATATGGTCTTGGATGTTTATAAGCAATGTCCGTCGTCCCGTATCCTACCCTAGTCTTTAGTAAATAACAACGAATGATTTATTGTGTGGCGTGATGATAACATATTGGAGACAAGCTACATCTATGATTAAACACAAATTGAGGTTTATATGACATAGCCTAGTGATTTTTACTTCGGGTTAGTAATTTGATAAGTTTGTAATTCCATGATAATTGCTCTTAGGAGTAAGTGTTACGGTTATTTGAGAAAAGTAGTAATGCAAGTAATTAGAACTTCGAGGCGATACCTTTGGGGTTGTATATCATAGATAAAACTAAGGTTGATTAGTGTTCCTCGGTGATAGGCATGTTATTTACTTGCATAGAAATGACAAATTATGGTGACACAAGAATATGTCCTCGGTGATTCCCTAGTATATGATCGGAGATAATTAGTGTGACGTTAGAAGAATCAAATTAATGATTAAGACATAAAGATATTGAAGATTAGCGACCTTAATCAAATCGTTATGATAAACAATTGGATTGACTTGAGTAGAGTGTTTTGGGGACATTAATACGATAAGCTCATGTGGTGACAAAATAATAATTGTACTTGGTCGCATATGATGGTTTTGGAAATGGCTAAATATGATGTTGTTACCTTAAAGCTTGGGAGAATGATTGAGTTGAGGATTTCATAAAATAATAATAAGTCATTAGTGACTAAATCATGTTGACGTGAAGGAAATGCCTTAGAATTGGTGATAATAAGATGACTTAATTGTGAACACGTGTCTTGATATAACTATTGGAAGCATATAAGTTAGTAATTATATTTGATTGTTCTCACAAGCATTGGGATGTGCCTAGTTAGACATTGCTTTCTAGGACATTGAGCATGAAAAGATTTTAGAGTGACAGACAACTCTTACACTTGATTATGTATTCACCTTTAGAGAAATTTATAAGTTTACGAAAGTTATCCATAAATCCTTGGAGAATATGAGTGTTAGGGATTGTTTAGGTGTTGATGAATCGTTATCGTACACGTTGACTCGTGGCAATGCCTTGGGATTTGCGTCATGAATCGTAAAACTTATCTTAATGTGACATTTGAGGGTTGTGTCGTAAACAAGATGGTGAGCACTAAGTTATACACTTAAGAGAATTTTGAGCACCTAAATAATTGAACTAATATTTTTAGGAAGCATTCTTGGAATGAGGCAATAGGCATAATCATAGCACCCTGTTGTGCTACCGATGCGTTTGGAGTAACTCTAGTAAAAAAAATCATTATTCACCTAGAGAAATATTTAGTGATGAAATAAGGTGAGCAAAGATCCTACCTATGAAATCAAAAACGCCATCTTCGACTATTTATGATAAAAGATGAGAAAGGTGATCTCGCGTGAATTAGCGCAGTACGTACAAATATGAACGTGTAACCCATAACATTAGTCATAAGGAGGAAAGCCTTGTGTTTTAACTTCCCGAAAGAAGTAGTTTATACTTCGGTAAGAATGGAAAATTTTCATAGGATCAGTCAATGTACATAGGAGGAACATTGGTTATAAGTTGTGGACCTTAAGGACACTTGTGGGTTCATACTTTGTGAAGAACAGTTTGTTGACTAAATTCGATTGTTATCCTTTGGCTCGGTATTCACTTAATTCGTTATGATTCCATATATTTCATTTGATCCCAGTAATGGGAAATTGTTGTTCAGTTGTGATCTGGGTGTGACACTACATAAGCTTAGTAGTGGTGCGGGTTAGGCCGGTTGTGACAGATGCATCACAGTAAATGATTGTTCACTTTGTTGGAAGCACTCTAATCTTTTCATTAGTTTCTGTGTGTGCATGGTCTCGCGATTTGTTTCTCGTAGTTGCACGTGTAAATCGGTTATCTTAGGTTAATGGCCCTATTAGTTGACCGAAAGAACTAGTTACAGTTTGGAGTTACAATATAGCTAGTTATTTTTCACTCATAGGTTCAAGAATACTGATTAGGCATAAATTCTTCCTAATTTATACCTTAATTTAGTTACTTTTAGCACCTTGAACAACGTAATCGATTTGACTTTATCTCATAATCTTGCTACTGACTTATCCTAACAAGTACACTGAGTTTCTGGTATTTCGTATGAGTTTTGCAGGTATTTGATGTCAAGAAACGAAAGAAGAAAACCGGAAGAATCAAGAAAGATAAGAAGGAAAGTTAAGAGGGCAAAAGCGTAATTTTTATCTGGAATTCGGATGAGGTACCTAAAGAGAAGTTGAAGAGATCTCATTCATGAGCACATAGGAATAAACGGCACCTCAATCGGAGTCCCGAAACAAAAGATATGAGCAGTCAAAGATGAGGAAAAAAGTCAAATAGGCAGACCGGTCTGCCCCTACCCCTTACCGGTCCGCTGTGCAAACCTCCAGAAGACCCCGGATCGAAAGCAAACCGAAGGAGGGTGAAAAATAAAAGAATAGGTTCGCCCCAGACTGGTTCGCCAAGAAATAAAAAGAACCGATTCGCTTTGGAGGCAGACTGGTCCGCCTAAGGCCCGAACCGGTCCGGATATCGAGATTTCCAAATCTTATCTTCTCCGAAAAAGAATCCTTGTGCAGCTGAAACTCTTGAATTGTTGTAGGGTATAAAAACCCATTTTATTATTATTATTTGGATGGAGAATTTTAGAGAGTTTTCCATTCTTTTTCAGAAACTCTAGTTTATATATAATTTCCAGTTTAATTCCAAAGATTGAAGGTTATTTCAGAATTCTGTGTTCTTCATTGCTGTTGTTACTGTTTTGGTAAAAATTAGTGAGTTATTTCCTCTTTGCAATTCTTTTTACATCAATTTATAAGTTTTCCTTAGATTAATCATGGTTTTCTGCAAATCAAACACTGTTTTCATTAGTTTCATCACGATAGGCTAGATTTTCTAAAGTCGGGATACATGAACCAAGCCTGATGTGTTAATTGCAGGTGGATAAAATTAATCCTCTGAATTTAGTGATTGATTATGAGCGTATTGCGTAGTTACACAACAATTGTATATCTTTATATCTCGTTTGCCTGTGGGTAACCGGGATGATTTAGAATGCAATTCGAGTGTCACTATCGCGATACCAATTTACTCGTCCTCATATTAAGTATGACGCAGGCTTGAACCTTGTATACGTAATGCTTGGGAGTACTAAATTCCGAGTCAAATTAATCAGTTAAATTTACGATTAGTATTATAACTGCAATACACTAGGGTTGGGGGATTGTATTCCCGTCCTGTTTTTCTCATCACTTAGTTTAAAAGTTTCAAATCATCTTTCAATCATATTTTAGGTAATTTAGTATAGTTGCACTTTTCATAATTTCATATTTGCATTTAGTTTAATCATTCCCAAAACCAAATCAATTTCCATTTTTCTTTTTAGAGTCAAAGTTAGGATTCCTTCGTCTTCTCCCGTCGTTACAACTTCGTTATCCTTTTTCCCTGAGGATCGATACCTGACTTATCGGATTATTACTTGAGCGACAGGCTTGCACTTGAGCCTAGAGTGAACGCATTTCTGAGACACATTTTCAGTCGCGTCAAGTTTTTGGCGCCATTTCCGGGGAATTAGGTAGACTTAGGATTAGATCGAGTCAATCTAAAGCTTTGACCGAAAATTTCCAAAAATCCAAAAACAATTAAAAAAAAAGCACAAAAAGATTCACCACATAATACTAAGATTTTAATGCAAAATTCCGAACTCACTCCCACACCCCATAATACTCCAACCATCATTCACGAAAATCCAATAGTTGAGTATAACCCCGATAGCCCCCACACTCCAAACGCCCCACAGTTTTGGATCCCACCTCCCACACCGTCACACTCAATCTCTAATAACACTTCTTTTGCCTTCTTAGGACACACCTATGAACACACTTCGAGCACACCAAGTGAGAGCACCAAGTCGTTAAGTGAGAGAGAGATGTCGTAGCACGACAGTGCAACCGCCGGTGAGGAAGAACCCCCATACCGCCCGCTGAGAGAATTCTTATATCCCGAGCTCACTGTCACTCCGGGATGCATTATACTCCCGTATAATGCCGGGCAATTCCGTTTAAAAAATGGGATGATCCAGATGTTACCTCATTACCATGGTATGGATTCTGAAAAGCCATATCTTCACATTAGGGAATTTGAGGATGTGTGCGATACTCTCAATGATCAAACTTGCACACAAGAGGTGATCTGCCTCAAACTCTTCCCCTTCTCGCTCAAAGATAAATCTAAGACCTGGCTATGGTATTTACCTCCAAGCTCGATTCCATCTTGGAACGAGTTGCAATCGAGATTTCTCAAGAAATTCTTCTCAACACATCGAACAATCTCCATAAAGGCTCAAATTCAAGCGTTCAGACACTCTGAAAATGAGCCCTTTCGTCGATGTTATGAGCGTTTCAATGAGTTAGTTACTTCATGCCCCCATCATGGATTTGATTCAGCGCAAATCATTTCTTTTATCTATAATGGGCTGAATCTTAACTCCAAGCAACTTGTTGAGACTATGGTAAGTGGTCCTTTTGTCGACCTAGACGCCCACGATGCTGAGCTTCACCTGAGGTATGTCGCTGAGACTACCCAATCCTGGGATACATCTGACCCTAATGCTCAAAACTGAAATCGACAAGTGACCACCTCTCCATCGGCGTCCTGCTTATTTCACGTAGATAAGAATTCTATGACGGACAGTCGATTGGATACCCTTGAGAAAGGATTTCGAGACCTATGTGAGATATATGGAAAAGGACCAGCTGGATCCATACCAAACCCCGTCGAGAAGGTGTGTGAAATTTATGAGGTGGGTCATTCAACTGAGGAATGCCCGACTATACCCGCCTACAAAGTAATGCTTCAGGAGCAAGTTAGTGGTATAGGAGGATTTAAGGGTAATTTCGGTGCACCGCACAGGAATTCATACAACCCTTCGTGGAAAAACCATCCCGGTTTTAGCTATGGGAAATAACAAGCCGCAATGAACCCTCCTTCACATGTTGTTCCTCCTCCACCACCACACTTTCAACAAGATACACACATCCAAGGACATGTGCAAGCACCACCACCTTAAGGAGCTTATATCCCGCCACCGCGGAGAACTCTCGAGGATACCATGAATCAATTCATCGCAAGCCAGACTGCAACCAATGCCAAATATGATCCTCTGATTGGCGACATAAATGCGAGTCTGTCAAAGATACAATCCTCATTGAGTGTTCAAGAGAAGGGCAAGTTTCCTGCCCAAGGCCAAAGACCAAAGACCTCCCCAAGGTTAAACTAGTGTTAGATCCACCTCCACTGAACATCAGGAGCAATGTCAAGCTATGACCACTCTTCGTAGTGGGAGAGTTGTTGATTTATCACCTCCCCCACATGACACAGTGAAATACAAGGAGATTTCGCGCGGCACGAAAGAGGCCGAAGATGTCCCCTTGAATGAGAGTGACAAAGAAGACGTTAGTGAGCCATAGGTAGTAGTGAAACCACCCTCCGCGGCACCGTTTCCACAAAGGTTGATTCCCTCCCATAAAGGAAACCCACCTGAAGATGTGCTAGAAGTGCTAAAGCAAGTAAAGCTGAATTTACCTTCTCTTGATGCCATTAAGCAAATTCCAGCTTATGCAAAAGTCATCAAAGACTTGTTGATGGTAAAGAGAAAGATGAAAGTAAAGAAGAATGTCTTTCTAGCATAAAACGTGAGTTCCATTCTACTAAATGATCTCCCGCCTAAATTCAAAGATCCCGGTGCACCCACCATTTCCTGCATCATTGGAGAAAACAAAATCGAAAAAGCCTTACTTGACTTGGGAGCAAGTGTCAATATCCTCCCTTACTCCATCTATAGGCAACTTGACTTGGGCGATCTCAGGCTCACAAAGGTCACTCTCCAATTAGCGGATCGAACCGTGAAGATCCCAAGAGGCATAGTCGAGGACGTGATCGTCCAAGTTGACACTTTCTACTTCCCGGTAGATTTTGTCATTTGGGACACGGAGCCCTCCTTCAACTCGAGCAATCATGTTCCCATCATCCTTGGGCACCATTTCTTAGCTACGGCTAACACAATCATCAATACTAGGAATGGGCGAATGCAACTCACCTTTGGAAACATGACCTTGGAAACCAACATCTTCCACATAGCCCAACATACAGGGGAGGAAGATGATCTTCACGCGGTGAGCTTCATAGATGAGATAGTAGAGGAGTACTTTGAGGAGAATTATTGCGGAGACGCCTTAGAGTCCTGTTTAGCGGCGAGACACGAGAGTGAGGGGACGTACACTGACTTCGAGAGGGAGGTTAGGGAGTTGAGAGAGTTACTCGATGAGAGTGCATCGGACGAGGACGCGAGAGATGTTAATTGGGTTTCTAGATTTGAGGAGTTACCTCCGAGGGATAGACGCATGGTTTCCTCCAGTGACAAATTTCTAACCCTTGAATTAAAGAAACTCCCCTCCCATATTAAATATGCATACCTAGGAGAGGATGAGACATTTCCTGTTGTTGTCTCCTCTAGCCTAGACGACGAGCAGGAGGGTAAACTGTTAAAAATTTTGAAGAAGCACCAAAGTGCTTTTGGTTGGTGCATTGCTGATTTGAAGGGGATAAGTCCTTTGATTTGCACTCACAAGATCCATCTCGAAGAGGATGTCAAGCCCTCTAGAGAAATGCAAAGAAGACTAAATCCCAACATGAAAGAAGTTGTGAGAACCGAGATTATCAAGTTATTGGATGCCGAGATTATCTACCCAATCTCGAATAGAAAGTGGGTGAGCCCTATTCAAGTCGTCCCGAAGAAGTCGGGAATGACAGTGATTGAGAATGCTAAGGGAGAGCTAGTTCCCCAACGTACCACCACCGAGTGGCGCTTTTGCATTGATTACCAAAAACTCAATGCGGGAACTAGGAAAGACCATTTCCCATTGCCATTTATTGATCAAATGCTTGAGAGAGTAGCTGGCCATCCTTACTATTGCTTCCTTGATGGTTATTCCGGATATAACCAGATTGAAGTAGATGCACTTGACCAGGAGAAAACGACCTTCACTTTCCCTTTTGGTACGTTTGCCTACAAACGTATGCCATTTGGTTTGTGTAATGCACCCGCGACCTTTCAACGGTGTATGTTGAGCTTATTTAGTGACATGGTCGAGAGAGGACTCGAAGTGTTCATGGACGATTTCAGCGTTTTTGGCACCTCTTTCGACCTTCGTCTCGAAAAACTGGAAAAAGTACTTGCGCGGTATGTGGAAAAGAACTTAGTGCTGAATTAGGAGAAATGCCATTTCATGGTCACCGAGGGAATAGTTCTTGGCCACATAGTATCATCCAAGGGGATAGAATTCGATAGGGCCAAAATCGATGTCATAACTGATCTTCCCCCACCAAAATCGCTTAAGGACGTGCGCTCTTTCTTGGGCCACGCGGGGTTTTATCGAAGGTTCATTAAGGACTTTAGCGCCATCGCTAGACCCTTAAGCAACCTACTCATGAAGGACACCCCATTCGAGTGGACGGAAGCATGCCAAAGCTCTTTTGAAAAACTTAAAACCATGCTTGTATCCGCTCCCATCATGCAAGTTCCGGATTGGTCTTTGCCATTCGAACTTATGTGTGATGCTAGCGATTATGCGATAGGGGCTGTTTTGGGCCAAAGAAAAGATAAGCAAGCTCATGTCATCTACTACGCTAGCCGGACTCTTACCGGACCACAACTCAACTACTCTACCACGGAGAAAGAGTTGCTAGCGGTAGTCTTTGCCCTTGATAAATTTCGGTCATATCTTATCGATTCTCCCATTACTTGCTTCACCGACCACGTGGCTTTAAAATACCTACTTGCAAAGAAAGATGCAAAGCCGCGCCTCATAAGGTGGATCCTAATCCTACAAGAGTTCAATCTCTCCATTAAAGATAAGAAAGGAGTAGAAAACGTCGTTGCCGACCACTTATCACGGCTTTCGTCCGACGTACCTAGTGATCCCATACCCATAGACGAATACTTTTCGGATGAGCAACTTTTTGCTACCTCTTCTTTGCCCTGGTTTACGGACATAGTGAACTACCTTGTCACGGAAGCAGTCCCTCCCGACTGGACACCGCAAGATAAGAAGAGGTTTCTTACTTGGTCGCGCATGTTTTTCTATGATGATCCATTCCTTTTTAAATATTGTGCCGACCAAATCATTCGACGATGTGTATCAGATGACGAGATCCCGAAAGTCATCCAGTTTTGTCATTCGGAAGCTTATGGAGGCCACTTTTCGATGAAAAAGATGGCCGCTAAAATTCTGCAATGCGGCCTCTATTGGACCACAATATTTCGGGATATGAACGATGCTTGCAAATCTTGCAATAGGTGCCAACGGATGGGTGCCATTACCCGACGAGACATGATGCCTCTTACCCCCATACTCATCATTGAGATCTTCGACTGTTGGGGTATTGACTTCATGGGTCCCTTCCCCCCGTCCTTTGGTTTCCTATACATCCTTGTCGCGATAGACTATGTTTCTAAATGGGTGGAAGCTATAGCTACCAAAATAAATGACAACAAAGTGGTGATAAAATTCCTGCAAGAACACATACTTTTCCACTTCGGTGCTCCGAAAGCGATAATCAGTGATAATGGCACGCACTTTTACAATAGGCCATTCGCGAAGCTCATGAGAAAGTATGGTATCGTTCACAAGGTTGGAATGACTTATCACCCGCAAACGAATGGGCAGGTCGAACTAGCAAATCAGGAAATCAAGAACATTCTTGAAAAGGCCGTTAATCCTACCGGAAAAGATTGGTCACTTAGATTGAACGATTCGCTATGGGCCTATCGTACCGCATATAAAAATTAACTAGGCATGTACCTTTTCGCTTTGTGTATGGCAAACCTTGCCATCTTCCCATAGAGCTAGAACACAAAGCGTATTGGGCGATTAAGCAATTGAATTATGCCATGGATAAGGCCGGTGAAGCCCGCAAGCTTCAATTAAATGAGTTAGAAGAACTACGCAATGATGCGTATGAGAATGCTGAAATTTTCAAAGAAAGGATGAAACTCGCTCACGATAACATCATTCGATGCAAAGAGTTTATTCCCGAGCAAAAATTTCTTCTCTATAACTCTCGGCTTCATCTATTTCTGGGCAAGTTGCGGTCACGATGGTCTGGCCCGTTCGTCGTGAAGAATGTTTTCCCCCATGGAGCTGTTGAATTAGACGATTTAAAAGGGGGAAATACATTCAAAGTGAATGGACAATGCCTAAAGTCATATCTAGAGGCGTGTGCGGAAGAAGTCGACACCGTCTGGTTGTCGAACCCCGTTTACAGGGTAGAGTGAGTTGTTACAGCGAGGTCATCACATCCCGACGCGTATGGGGTGAGAGTCGTGTGTGTTGTGAGAGTCGTGTGTGTAATGAGCGTCGATAGGACTAGGTTTCATTCGAGAAAAGCATTCATGTTTCTGGAATATCGAGTCAAAGGGCGTTAACCAGCGAAATCGAGAGGGTTTTAGTCCAGATTGATAGGCAGTATGTTGTGAAAGTAAAAATTTTCGGAGATGAGAGATCAAAATTAAGTTCGGGAAAAATCTAGCCCAAAAACCCTGGGCCGGACCGGTTCCTTAAATTTAAGGCCGGACCGATCCGCCCCCGGATCGGTTCCTTTAATTTTAAGGCGGACCAGTCCGCTAGTCGGATTTTCTGAATATTAAAGTACCCGGACCGGTCCACCCCTACCCCGGACCGGTCCGCCTTCTGCAGTCCTGTTTTAAACCAATCCCAAGATTCACCCCTACTCCCCAATCCCCCTTCTTCCCTCCAATTCGTCTTCCCAACTCCCAACCCAACCCTTTCCCTACCAAATTCACCCCATTTTCCCTCCAAACCTTTTCCCTCCAAATCCAACCCCTACCCACACCCCTTCACCTATAAATACACCCTCATACCCTCCCTTCCTCTCCACACCTTTAACCAAACTCCTCTCTTCTCCCTCCCTAGTTTTCAAAGCAAAAATCTCTCTTGTCCTCATGGCCCAATGCGCTGCCCCCACCAAGTATGACTCTACCGACATCCACCCCTCCGGCCATGGAGAATTCCGCTCCCGCCAAGAGGAGCGATGGTGCCATCGTTTTTTTGCTTTGGACCGCAAACTCCATATGGAGCGCGCTGTCCAATGGACCGGGTTGCCCAACTCCGTCACCGCCCTCTTCATGTCTAGGGGGTGGTGCCGATTCCTCAACGAACCCTATGAAGCGGTTTGGGCAACCAAAGTCCGATCCTTTTATGGTACGCTAGTTCGGACGGGCCAATTCGAGGCCCAAGCTTACGTGGATGGGAATGTCATCCCATTTTCTTTGGCTCTTCTCACGGCCAAATTGTCCGAGTACGATGTACCGGACGTTCAAGAATTTACCTATCCACGCAACGTCCCCCCAGTCGACAAGGATGTTACCATGGCCCGCATTGTACCGAATGTGGCTTGGACGGGGCAAACCGTCGCCGTTGGACGCCTTAACGAGAAGGCGCGCCACACTTTTTAGATTGTGTGCGCCAACATATTGCAAATGTCCAACGATTTTTCCATGCGTCCCCGGCAAGCCACTTTAACCTATCACCTCTTTGACCCCCACACTTGCATCCACCTGGCCCACACCTTGTACGCCGATATCATCAACGCGTCCTTGGATGAGAAGGGTGCTGCCCCATTACCCTATGCCCATTTGATCACTTCTATTCTCAAGGATGCTGGCATAGCGGCGCCGCTCGATCATACTCGCATTCCCAGTCCTTTTGGACAAGGGAACCGCACAAAGAGCGCCAAACAGCTAGCTATCCTACGGGCACGACGTGGAGATGATAGTGAAGAAGAGGCTGCCTCGAGCGAAAGCGGCGAGGAAGAAGAGGCAGTCGGTGCGGATGTCAAAATGGGCGACGTTGGTCCGAACGAAGAGTCGGCGGACGAAAAGGACGAACCGGATTTTGAGTGGGCGGGCAGCGACCTCTCCATCCAAATGGCGGCACTGGAGACAAACTTCGACAACTTTTTGACCGATTATCATCGCGATACGAACTTGATACTCCGCTTCCAATCGAACATATATCGTCGCCAAGGAGATCCTAATGAGCCACTACCACCCTATTTATATTACCCCTATGGCCCCGATGCGCCCGGTTCCTCCCATCCCCCGTCCCAGTGAAGCTTGATGTGGTCCTAACAGTTTTTATTTGTTTTTTCCTGTTCACATGTGTGTATGCTTTTCCTGTAATTGTACGACAGTTATGTTTGTTATAAAATCTGCATTTTCATCATTTGTTTGTTTTATTTATCGCACTTATTATTTTGCCTTGTTTAGATTTTAGTCCTTTTTGCTTGAGGACAATGCAAAAGAGTAAGTTAGGGGGGGTCACAAGTGCGTATTTCTAAAACTTCACAAATTTTCAAAAATGCCCAGAAATTTTCAAAAAAATCATAAATTTTGAAAAACCCAAAAATATTTTTGTTCAAAATAAATAAAAATTGGAATTCAAATTTTTCAAAAATATCATTAAAAGTCGTTTTAAAGTCTCAAGTCGTAAAAATTCAACATACACAAAGCCGAAATTGACCAAAGATGGAAATTGAGCGAAAATTGACGACTTAACAAATAAGTGTGGAGATTAACAAACCCGGTGAGATTCGAGCCTATCACTTTTTGCGAGTTTTTAAATCAATCTGAGTTAATTGTTAACTCAAAGTTCTTTTCAGCGCCTAAAAAGTCATCGAGGATCTCAATCCTTTCATTTTGATCGGTTACGAAAAACGTGTGATTTTGCTTTGAAAAAAATGTGCCAAAAGTGATCTTTAAACTTAAATTCATCTTGAAACACATATGGTAACGCAATTGGTATTTTGGACAATGAAGTAGGCCCTCGTTTATCACCCAAAAATATTTGCCCGAAAAAGTAAAAAAAACATTACCCCTTTTGTAACCCAAATTGAGCCGAATAATTTTTCCCTTTCGTTTGCCAACCTGAAAAACCCAAATAGCCCGGAATTGCGAAAAATGGAAAAAATTCTGAATTTCAATCCGAAAAGTGCATAAAAAGGGGCAAGAAAAAAATAGATATGCTCAACAAAAATAGCAAGAAAAGAAAAGAAGTGAAAAACTAGAAAAATAGAAAAAGAAGAGAAAAATGAGCAATAGCCCGGAAAAAGCACAAATGGACATCTTAAATAACTTTTCCAATTCCAACCTTTCCTACCATTTTCTTTTTTCCCCATACACCTTAAAACCCGAAAAAGTCCTAACCGAGTATAAATTGCGAAATTGGTTACCGCGTGGAGAGCTAATACACCAAAAGATAATGAAGGAGATTAAATGCGCGAAAAAGAGGCAATGTTCCCGTTTTTAAAACCATAATCCGTTGATGAGATCCTTTCACCATGAAATTTCTGTCTTTCTACTTGTGTGCGTGACTTTGCGTCCATTACATTACTCTTTATATCACGCATAGCAAGAGAATAGCCACAATCCGAGAGATTCGTTTGAGAGAGCAGTCCGTGAGAATTTGAAATCAAAATGAATTTTCGGATAAGTAACGTAATGATCAATCGGTGGAAATTGACGGTTATATTTCCGGCTTCGCACACACGCACTACGGTTTGAGACTTGTAAATATGACTTGATGATGACTATTTTCTGGAAAAGTTTGAATTGTACAACTTTTAGGTATTTTGAATTATCTTTGAGTCAAATTTTGTGAGTATATTCACTGCAAACCCTCACGAGACACAACTCGTCCTACTAGGGTAACCTAGGAGTTTAAAGGCTTATTGCATACGCTAAATGCAATCGCTTGGCCGCGAAAAAGGTATTCTATCCTAATAAAATGTTTTTCAAGAGTTATGTCGTGATAGAACTCTTTTACATTGCTCGGGACGCGCAAAGTTCTAAGTTAGGGGGGTTTGATTAGGAATAAATTCTTCCTAATTTATCCCTTAATTTAGTTACTTTAGCACCTCGAACAACGTAATCGATTTAACTTTATCTCATAATCTTGCTACTGACTTATCCTAACAAGTACACTGAGTTTCTGGTATTTCGTATGAGTTTTGCAGGTATTTGATGTCAAGAAACGAAAGAAGGAAACCGGAAGAATCAAGAAAGATAAGAAGGAAAGTCAAGAGGGCAAAAGCGTAATTTTTATCCGGAATTCGGATGAGGTATCTAAAGAGAAGTTGAAGAGATCTCATTCATGAGCACATAGGAAGAAACGACACCTCAATCGGAGTCCCGAAACAAAAGATATGAGCAGTCAAAGATGAGGAAAAAAGTCAAACAGGCAGACCGGTCCTCCCCTACCCCAGACCGGTCCGCTGTGCAAACCTCCAGAAGACCCCGAATCAAAAGAAAATCGAAGGAGGTGAAAAATAAAAGAACCGGTCCGCCCCAGACCGGTCCGCCAAGAAATAAAAAGAACCGATCCGCTTTGGAGGCAGACTTGTCCGCCTAAGGCCCGGACCGGTCCGGATATCGAGATTTCCAAATCTTATCTTCTCCGAAAAAGAATCCTTGTGCAGCTGAACCTCTTGAATTGTTGTAGGGTATAAAAACTCATTTTATTACTATTATTTGGACGGAGAATTTTAGAGAGTTTTCCATTCTTTTTCAGAAACCCTAATTTATATATAATTTCCAGTTTAATTTCAAAGATTGAAGGTTAATTCAGAATTCTATGTTCTTCATTGTTGTTGTTATTGCTTTGGTAAAAATTAGTGAGTTATTTCCTCTTTTCAATTCTTTTTACATCAATTTATAAGTTTTCCTTAGATTAATCATGGTTTTCTGCAAATCAAACACTGTTTTCATTACTTTCAGCATGATAGGCTAGATTTTCTAAGGCCGGGATACATGAACCCAGCATGATGTGTCAATTGCAGGTGGATAAAATTAATCCTCTGAATTTAGTGATTGATTACGACCGTATTGCGTAGTTACACAACAATTGTAGATCTTTATATCTCGTTTGCCTGTGGGTAACCGGAATGATTTAGAATGCAATTTGAGTGTCACTATCGCGATACTGATTTACTCGTCCTCAGATTAAGTATGACGCGGGTTTGAACCTCATATACGTAATGCTTGGGAGTACTAAATTCTGGGTTAAATTAATCAGTTAAATTTATGATTAGTATTATAACTGTAATACACTAGGGTTGGGGGATTGTATTCCCGTCCTATTTTTCTCATCACTTAGTTTAAAAGTTTCAAATCATCTTTCAATCATATTTTAGGTAATTTAGTATAGTTGCACTTTTCATAATTTCATATTTGCATTTTGTTTAATCATTTCCAAAACCAAATCAATTTTCCTTTTTCTTTTTAGGGTCAAAGTTAGGATTCCTTCGTCTTCTCCCGTCGTTACAACTTCGTTGTCCTTTTTCCCTAAGGATCGATACCCGACTTATCGGATTATTACTTGAGCGACAAGCTTGCACTTGAGCCTAGAGTGAACGCATTTCTGAGACACATTTTCAGTCGCGTCAAATACGTTTTAGGAATTATGTGGATATTAGACGTAATGAGAACTTACGTGCAAATGTTACACTCCGAATTCAGGATATAGTTACTCATATGTATAATTTGGATTATGATGTCTAGGATGCTTCGAGGTTAATATGAAGATCTCATGGAATGTTTCGGTCTTTCAGGCCAATGTGAAAAAATGACTCTTTTAAGATTGTTGAGATGAATGACTAGGAAGTATTACAGGTGTATTAACCTAGTCTTTACGTGACTCAAAATTTGAGAAAACATAGATTTGTAAATCCTAACTTGTGATGATGAATTCATTAATGATGGCATGATGTTTGAGGAATACCGATTGTTTCGAAAAATTTGTTGGGATGAATAAGTTCAGCATGCTTGGGTATTATTGATGAAAAACCTTACCATGATTGGGTTAACTTGATGATAATTAACGTGGATGGAATCTTTGAGTTTTAACTATAAAGATTAGGATACTCGAGAATTAGAAATGATTTGCTTAGATGACTCAATGATTAAGATTGATGAGTTATAAATTTTGAGGATGAAATTTCTTAAGGAGGGAAGAATGTGATGCCCCTCCCTAGAAAAGAAATATTGAATAATAAATTGATGGTTTTATTCGAAGGAAAAATTTTAGGAATAAATATATAAGGGAATTACGCAACAATGGTACGAAAAGTAATTAAGGAGAAAAAGAATCTCCACGTTGCATGGTTCGTATGGATGCGCATTTAAGTCCTAATAGTCCTAGTAAGTATGTTGGTTAAGTTTTATGCAAAAATTCCTATGAATGATTGTGACACGGTCATGGTTAATATAACGCGATTTTTGTCAGCGCGTGTCGCGCAGGACGCGGACTTGCGCGATTTTTGTAGGACAATTGGAGAAGGATAAAAATAGTATGACTACATATTTGGGACCCTAAAAATACATATAAAAATATCATGAGGTTAAAAGTCAAAAAATAAATAAAAAATAATTAAAAATTATTTTTCGTCAAAAAAATAAAATTGCTCAGAAAAATCTAAAAAATTCCAAATTGACTTGCAATTTAATTTTGAGCAACTTTCTCTTCTTTGACAAGCCCGATAAAAATCATTATACCCAATTTAGGCCATTTATTTGTTCGGTCAGACCTCCTTTTTTAGGGGTATTGAGGTAGGTGAGTTAAATCTTGTTTAATTCTCAACCATTCATTGTGGCACCACCTAGTCTAGCCTAACATCTGACCAAAATAATTGTGTTCTTGAACACTCATTGAATGAGAGAATTTTGGGTTAAACAAATGAATTAATTAGTGTGTGTTGGGGTTATAAGTTGTATTAACCTTTGGAGTTTGAGAGAAGATAAAGCCACCAGATCTTTGCCATTTATCCCACTCCCTTAAGCTCTCACAAACTATTAGTAAGTTCCAAATTCGTGGTCCTCCTTTGCTACCACTTTTCCACCATCAAAACACCACATTGGAGGTCCCCAAACTCCATTAAAACACCTCTCAAAGTTGGGACAGCTCATAGGAGATTTTGAGATAAGTTTGTGGAGTTCAAAGGAAGTCTTGTTGGGTGATTTTAAAAGGAGTTTATCATAGTATAATAAAGAGTAGTTCATAGAGCTTGAAGATTAATTGAGATCTTGAAGAGGGGACTATTGTGACTCCCTTTATGGCCACCTTTGGAGGTGGGGGAGTCACCCACCTTCTCTACCATTATTTAAGGACATTTTGAGGTGGGATTCTTTAACCTTGGTATAGGTTTATTATTTAGCATAATATCATAGTATTATTTACATATATTAGTTTTAATATATGAAGGATTTGTGTTGATTTGCATCCATGGAGTTCATTGGGTGGGTTTCTATGATTTCTTGAACAAGTGGGTTTTCAAAGAAGTGATTTAAATGGGTTTTGAATTTGACAAAGTATTTTCCACCATTTGGGTGTAAATCGTGTAAGAAAATGGTTGAAACCAATTCATGGGTTTATTGGCTACATTATTGGTATTTTGTGTAAGGATGGGTATATCTTTATGAAACAATAATGAGGATTAAATGTACTAATAGACTTATTAGTATCATGCTTACTATTTTCTATGAAAATGGGTACTTACAACAAGAGGTTTAATGGGTTTTTAAAATAGATAAATTTCAGCCCCAAATCACAAATATTTTATGGAGTAAAATGTTTAAATTTCAATTTTTAAGGTGAATAAATGATTTATTCGGTAAAAGAACATTTGACGCATGTGTACCCTTTTTGTTAGATCGATATAGTGATTTTATGTTGATAAAGCATTATAAAGTTCACAAATAAACTTTTATTTATAAAGTGTACTATTTAGTTTGTTTAAACTAAGTTTTGGGGTCAAAAGCGTAAATACGTGAAAGTGTAGTCTTCTTGAGAATTTTGGGTAAAAATGTAAATAATGAGAATATAAGAGACTAAGTTTGAAATAAAAGACTAAGTATGGGTTTCTATGCAATCTGTCATAATGAAAGTGTGTGGCACCAAGTTTGAAATTATAAAGTGTCAAACGTGTAAATGTTGGTTAAAATGGAGTTTTAGTGTTAAACTCACAAAATCAAGTGCGGGAACTTTAATATGTGAAAGGCATGATTTTATATATCAAAGAGGCTAAAATGAAAAATGTGTAATTTTGACAAAGTGAGAAGTTGAATAAGTGTTTTAATGACGAAAATGCCTACATGTCGAGAACGGGACTCAAAGAGGGTGTTTTTGTGAATAACACTTGAAAAAGAATAAGGTTGCAAGTTTTGATGAAAAAAAAGGTAAATCGATAATTTACCTAAAGCGAAACATTTTTATGAAATAAAAATGTAAGTGAATGTTTTTATACAGGTACGATGAAATTGAATTAAATCCTAAAATGTGAATCATTTTGGTGTAATATTAACACGTGTGTAAACAAAGGACTTAAAGAGAAGTAGTGATTTTCCAAGTATAATGTGAAAATGGACAACTAAGTCTAAGTCTTTGGCTTCGGCCCAAAGGAATGTAAATTAAAGTACAAACTGTGAAAATGTTGAAAAACATTGGCAAGATAATGATAGTCGGATGACGCTGAGAGAAAATAATTAAGGAGGGCATGTCGACCCTAGTGGTGAAAGACCCCAAACCAACTGCAGTAGTATATGGCGGCGGAGACCGGTGGTGTGAGGCCATGAAGTCCGTGAGTGTGTTGGCAAATCCCAAAGAAAAATAATGCTAAGTAATGAATCGAATATTCATGAAAGAGGCATAAATGAATGGCACAAATTCATTGATTTACTGATGCAAGAATAACGCATTGAATGTTTAAAGTTCATATGGCAACATGGGATGGTTTAATAAGGTGGCTTAATGAAATTAATCATCCTAAGAACAATTGAATTAAAGTAAACATAAGCGTGTGTTACATGAGGTTTACAAGGGAAAAAAGTATTTTTCTAAACACGGTATATGTGTGTGTTGAATGGAAATCCTGAAATGGTTAAGTAACTTTGGCGTGAGTAAATGAACATCGGATAGTAAATCTCCTTGAATGTAAGAAGAATGTTTTCCAAACAAATGCCATTTGTTTAAACTGTGTGAGTTAATGGAAAACACGTATAAGTCCTAAGCATGGTAATGCTAATGACTATTTTGTAATGTCAGGGAAGTTAAATGGTATTAAATGATGTCTTTAAAATAAACGGTTAAATACATTGCCATATGTATTTTTCAAAGGTATATATGTTGATATATACATATTTTCACATGCATGTAGTGTAGCGTGTGAGTACTTACTGCATTTGTATATGATCCCACTGAGCATTCGGCTCACATTCCTTCTTTTGTTGCGGCAGGTTGTGTGATATTCCGTACTTTGAGAAGCGCCATACAGGTAAGTAACTATCTGCATTTACGATTAGTAGCTCTGTTTACTTAGCCTTCGGGGCACTTCCCTTGGGTCATATCACGTAGTGATTGTAATTTGGACTAGCATGATAATAAGTGTGACGTTAAATACTAATAAGAATGGATTAGAAATATTATTTAGGATGTTTCATTGCACTTCACTATTAACGTACGATTCGGATCAGATTAATCCTTAATTAACCTTTAAATCCGGATCGGGGCGTTACACACACACACATACTTAATGCACAAAACTGTTTTTTATTTCCAAAATTTATTCTTATTAAATTACCTTAATCTTCTTCTTGACTTTCAATTTATCCCTTTTCTAAGAACGCACGGTTAAATACTTGAACAAATATACTTTATCTAACCGAAAAAACATTTATTTTTCGAAATCGCCCTTTTATTTAAAACAATTCACATTGGTATTTTTATTAAAAACCACCCACCTTTCAATACACGCGAACACCGTGTTAGAAAACACTTATTTAAAATTTGAAAATATTTCACAACACACTCTTATGTTATTTATGGTTAAATCTTCTTAGGTCGTTTAACTCACCCGTTTGACCACTATACTTTAATGTTCCATTACTTTATGGGCATTAATAAACTTACATGTTTCTTGCCCAATATAACCTTTCCCGGAGCATTTATTAATTCATTCAAGTTAGGATGTCTTTACACATTTTCAAAACACAGCCCATTTCTTCATATGTTCCTTATTCCTTTATCTTTTCTCGAAATCTTCCCACAAACCGCGTACTTTAACGGGCTCCCCACCGCTGGCGATGCCACTATATGCTTTGGCCAGTGATTTTAGGTCTTTCACCCTGGGGCTCTGGGACCTCCTTAATTTACCCGGTGTCATCCGAGTTTCCTTTTTAATGTGTTTTAACATTTTTCAAATGCCCACATTATTCTACTTTTTCCTTTTACTCGGCCGAAGTCAAAACCCGAGGTTTCACCCCAACTTGTGTTACACTTGAAAATTATCATTTTATGTCCTTTACACTTTAGCCTTGATTTTTACTCTAAAATCATGTTCATTTAGGACCATTTTGTGCAACACTCTTTCCAACATTTTTATTTCATAAAAATGTTCCACTTTTCATAAAATTACCATTTCACACTTTTTGTTTCCAAACTTGTCATTTCCTCCATTTTCACATGTGTTATTTTCCAAAACACTATTAACTTATCCACACTAACTTGTTAAATTTTTTTAACACATAAATACCTTTTTAACATTTGGAGTAACATTCTTTTAAGCTGTAAACATCTTTATTCCATTATTTCTTTTCTAATTTCTTTTTTTTTCCACCAAAGAGGGATGGAACCCCCCCACATTTTATAAATATAAGATGGAGAAACAGCCTCTCTGAAGCTTACAAACCCAAGAAAACTTAAAATCTAGAGGTTGGGCCCAATACTCTAGAAAGAAAGCGATAAATATGGGATTTTATTATAACCCCATTACATAGAGAAAACTTGAAAGAAAATATGGGGATTTATCTTATCCCCATTTACATCTTATTAGTTCTATGTCTTATTTGAGGAGTATGCAGTCTATCCAGCTTAAGTAAACCTTTAACCAACCTAGGGAGAGAGCTTTGAGTCCAATACTTAGAATCCATGTTGACAATAGAACCCGGCGAGGCTAAATGATCAGCAACTGAGTTTGATCTTTTCTAATTTCATTAGTGTTAATCTTTCAAAAAAAAAAAAAAATATATATATATATATTATAAGTTATACCCACCAACTTCCCAATACTTTAACCATTAACATTTATTCAAAACTTTTACTAACCCCTTTTTCAAGTTAGCCATTTCTTTATTTTCTTTATCCATAAAATCCAATTACACTTAAAAACTTTTCTTACTTCAAGTTTAAACCCAACAAAACCATCTTTAAACTTGTTTATATGCCCATTATCAAAATACTACAAGTTTACACGCATGAGAAGATCAATTAATTCTAACAATCCTATTAAGTGGATTAAACATACTTTTCATTCTAAAAATTCATAATAGTTTGCAAAAATGCACTTTCAAGACATAAAAGACATTTTTATTTCTTCAAACTTAATAAATGTCCAACTTTCATAAAATCTTTATTTTTGCAAGAAACTTTGAAACCTTTTTTCACTGAGCATTTTTAGCAAGATCAACATCAATTTTCAAACCATTTTATTTCAAAAAATGTTTAGCATCAAATTTTTAGAGTTACATAATTTTCATAAAAATCCCAATCCTTATTTCAAGAAAACTTTGTGGTATTTACTCATCATTTATTTCTAACAAAATAATATTTTGCCAATATTTTTATTCCATAAAAATATTTAAAACCAAATCTATTAGAAACTCATCCTTTTATTCATATGCATCCTACTATTATAATTTAATCAACAAGACTATAAATATGCAAAAGAGTCTTAATACTAAGAGTAGAGTTTTCCACCTCAAATGGAGCTCCACAGTCATGGGCATGAAATGTCTAAGAAGATGGCAACCTACCACCTCCTAATGTGGCCTTATAGAGGTTATCTAGCTCCACCAAGTTTTCTTCCATGATAGCACCATCAAAAACCCTCTTTAAACTGCTTGAATCTTCTATCTTCATCTTCTCCAAAAATCCCCAACAACACCTCCAAAATTTGTAAAAATGCCTAACAATGCTGGAAATGGGTATCTAGGGCTTGGATATGGTGGGAGACTAGTTGGATATGGTTGCACAAGGTGGATATATGGTGATGGAATGATGGTTTATGGTGGAAATAGGTGTACAAATCTAAAAATGGTAGGCGAAGACCACTCTCTCTCTCTCTCTCTCTCTCTCTCTCTCTCTCTCTCTCTCTCTCTCTTCTTCCACTCAAAAATTACCCAAATAAACCCAAAAACTCTTATAGAAACATCCCTCAGCCTTAAATTATCACTTTGGCCCAATCTGGGCTCACCAGAGCTTAACAACTCATCCATCCAAAGACCCAAAATGATACCATGAACATGGGCTACCTGATTTAAAATGTCCAGTCGCACTCGTTCGAATGAGAATCGTTAATCGTTGGAACGAGTTATTCAGTGGGATCTCGTTCGATCCCCTACTTCGAATGACCTTAGTTTCTCATTTGAACAACCTGAACTCGTTTAAACAACTATTCCTCATTTTTCTCCAAATTTTCGAACAATTACAATTAGGACTCCAAATAGTCAATTATAGCAATAGACTCAATTACAATGATACAAATATCAATCTCTTTATATTATTACAACTTATGCGGGGAAATAAATAAAATATTTGGGTGGGGTGTTACAAGAGTAAAATACATCTCACCACTAAACAGACGATATATTGGCAACATGTGATGTAAAGTTATGATGGAACGAACGTGAACAAATGGCATGGGGAAGGCAACAGTCCACTAATCAACTTTTTCCCAAAAATAAATTAGTGTGGGGGGTATCTTTACACCATATAATTACCGTCCAATAAAAGAATGCCACATATCCCTATTAAATGAAAAATTACAACTGAGTAAAATGCGTGGGATAATAACAAAATAAGCTTAAATTATTGACACATGTCAAGGCTTTGGACATGGATTAATCATGGACCAACATTTATAGGAGAACTAATGCATCTAGGATGGAAAACTCAATTCAAATGAATAATCACCCACCAGTTACAAAAATAGTTATGTAGAATGGTAAGAAGATATATAAATAAGCAATGAGCAGACCAAGGAAAAAAGAACTCCCTCAATAAAAAACTACATTTACTCGTATTATCCTTTCTTTCATTTTCTTTTCTTTTATTTACTGCATTTATTTCAATTCGAAGTAGATTGTAACTTTCTTTTAAACACTATTAAAGTTTATCTCCTTTACATTTGATTTCATAATGTAATCTTTTGCTTTCTTTCTTTACATTTCATAGTGTAATTCTTTACTTTCAAGCATTTAGTTTCCTTAATTTCAAAGCTTTACTTTATTTTAGTTTATACACTTTACAGCTTCTTTAGTTATAGTTATTCGTAGTAATTTAGCAGTCACGTTAAAGTCTTCCCTAAGAAAAGTATGAGTCACTTTAATTGAAGCATCGAATGGTACAAAATCGTGTAATATTATCATAAGGCTACGATCTTTTGATTGGAAATACCATAACCATGCATGGCAAGATCGTAATTAAAATAAAATTTACTAACCAAGAAAAGTGAAAACCACACAAACATCTATGAATAAATCAAACACCGTGATTTGAGTGGTTCGGACATAATAGGCCTACATCCATTATAGATGGGGGGATTTAAATGTTATAGAAAACTATCATTTTTAAGGTTTACAAGCTTTATTTCCTACTTTATCTCTTTACAATGCACTTTTGTAGGATAACAGTACTCATGAAATGACCTCGAGTCTAAGTTTTTTGATTAATTTCCTTTTACGGAGTGTAATGTGCACCCAAAGTCATAAGATACATGCTTAACCTCTCCAAAGTTCCCACATGTCCTTCTAGAAAGTATGATGGAATTCATGATCATTCCCTCATGTGATCTGGTAATCCTTTCTCATGCTGATGAGGGTAAAAAAATAAACAAAATAAAATTGGATTTTCCTCGTAGATTAGGGATTGTGTGATTATTTATTTTACTTTATCTTGTTATCACCTAGATGCACGTTCTAAGATAAGATAAAATTGGCTAAAACTGGTTTACAAAAATTTCACTTAAAATTGGTGCAAAGTATTATTTGAGGTAATTATGTTTAAATTTAATATTTAATTTGAAAAAATTAAAATTGGCTTTTGTTGTGGATACCCTATCCATATTAGAACCCTTCAGGCCTATAGCATTTCTCAAATTATTATGAGAGCGGGAACACTCAGTTATTATGTCGATTTGTTTTCTGTGTTATTTTAGGGTCTTTGGTTGTTTATCTCTCTCTCTCTCTCTCTCTCTCTCTCTCTCTCTCTCTCTCCCCATAATTTATTTTTTTTATGGGTCATTATAATGACAGGTTATCCGAGGTTTTTAGCGATGACGACGACTTTGAAATTCGAGATGAGTTTAATGAGCTTGAATTAAATTTCTTGAAAAAATTATTTTAAAGATGAAGTTGATTTTTTGCGAACTATTTAAACTCAAAGAAATATCCTTCGTGAGAAGCTAATGGACATGAATCTTGATTTTAAAAACTTAAAAGTTTCCCAGAATGAGAGTGATGATAGAGCCCATATTTTAAATAAAGAGTTAGACGACTCTAAAAGTTTTTAAGGTTAATGAATGAGCCATTAAGGATAATTATAAATCATTAGTTGTTTTGAAGTCACATGAGACGATTCTTAGGTATGAGTTCTCTTACATTTAGGGGAGCGAGATAACCTTCTAGGTGTTATTGAAAATTTAAAGAAGGAGTCCTTTATGTTTGAGAGTCTAATTATTTGGTTGAGTCTATAATTTTGAAGTTAGAATATGATTTAAGAAACTCATGTAATATTGGTATTGGATTCGATAATCCAAGTTATTTCGCTGCTAAAGACAACACCAATGTTTGTTTAAGAGTGTTAAGAGCCTCCAATAACTTATAAAAGGTCAATCCATAGGTAACATTCCTCATGTTTACACATGTTCGTAATATGTTATGAAAGGTCACCTTAGGGAATATTGTTATGATCTTAGAAGAGGTCATAGGATTCTATATCT
Source organism: Sambucus nigra (assembly GCA_949130495.1). NCBI lineage: Eukaryota > Viridiplantae > Streptophyta > Magnoliopsida > Dipsacales > Adoxaceae > Sambucus > Sambucus nigra. The sequence continues at coordinate 278,180,470 of OX422218.1, forward strand.
AGTATCACCACGGTCCCAAAATTCGATGCGTTAGTATTCATCTATTTGGGTTGAGAAATTAGTTTTGGAGGCATTTAATGTTAGATTGGCTGAATATCAATTTCTTGAATACGATACTTATTATGTTATATCTAAATATTGATTATGTTATCATGTTTACATACACTGCCTTTTGTCCTTCATAATATATGTTTTTGCTAGTTGTATGTGGTCCATGTCTTTTGTATTTGTATTTTTCATTTATTGGGTCTTATTGGAAAATACAAAAATATTTTGTTTCTCTTTTGAGTTATATTTTTAATTGGTATCATTTTTTTTAAATGTTTAAAAAATAAAAAAAAATGGTTTATGTGGAGTTTAGTTTTACACATTTTATGTCGCGTATTTGTGTGTTTGAATCCACTTCATTTCATATTTTAATGTGTCTAAGACATTTGATTATGATTTTAAATGCTTAGATTGTTCTTAATCATACTTGCATGGAGTATTTTAAAAATAGCTTGCTTAATGGATTCAGTTTGCATATACCTCCTCACACATATGCATGAGCTCTTTTGGATTTTAACTTCATAGTTTACATGATCTAAATGATATGTTCTCCTAACAATCTTATCATTATACATATATATTTGATTGGAATATTTGTGCATGTAAGAACCATTGCCAGTGAGTTTGTGCTTTTATTGAAAAATATGAATGTGGACGAGAAAGGGTTATTAAGGGAGAGATCTTCCTTGCATGAAAGCCCACCGTTGGCAAGAGCCTAAAAATTTGAGAGGAAAAAGAAAATAAAATATTGCTAAGGCCAAAATTTTATTTCATTGATTCTTCAATTAAATTGGTATCTTTAAAATGAGAGTGAAATAGTACATATATATATATATATATATATATATATATATATATATATATATATATATATATATAATTTTAAGAGTGTTATAAGTTGAAGCTCAATGGTTTTGCATAATGAGTCCTAGTTATTCCACGTTTGATGCTATTGATTTGAGAATCTTCAAAATTTTCTAAGCTCGTATGCATTTTATTTGTTTGTCCATTATGAGTTTGTTATATCTGTCACTATGAGGCTAAATCTTTATTTGATAAAGTTAATGCAGTCATATAGAATTCCTTGTACATTTTTGCGTGATTGGTTCATAAGTTATTTGTTTCTAGTGCACATCCCTTCACTCCATCCCACATGTTTAGACACGTCGATACTATACTAATGTGTAAAGATTACGTGTCTTGTGTCATGTTGTGGTCGTTTATACCTATATATATGTGCATGTGTGTCATTAGTATATTTTACATATTTATATATGTGGTATCATCTATTTCTAAGTCTTTGTGTTTGCATTTAATCTACCAACTCTTAATGGCCATATATACTTAACCCATAAAGTGCTAACTCACCTACTAAACTAACCCCACCCAGGGTAACCAAACACACATATAACAATCATACAATTAGGAACACATAATTTATGCAACATCAGTTATAAATCACACATTGTTTCCTAACATTTAATTAGTACTTCGAACATATCCTAACATCATAAGTGTTTATAAAGGTCATTCTAACTTAAAAAACCTATCTACTGGATTAAATTCACATTTTAGGAGTGTTATCAACCATAAATCATATTATATAAATTAACGACACCGTTTTAGGCATACACATTAAAACTCGTTAATAATATTTATATTTTATAGGTCATTACATATTTCCATCTCATAACCTCAACCTACTGGCTAACATTATAGCTAAATTCATTATAGCATCAAGCCAAACATTCCCATTGCAACAACCAACCAAATTTCACCAAAAACCCAACATATCATCTTTGAGGCAAACCCGATCCATCATATCCACACCAAATCCATTAGGTATGACGCCCCTCCCCCCCCCCCCCCCCCCCATTTTTTTCTTTAATGATTATTTGATACCCGTCTCCCAATTAGAATCCAATTCTCCATATTTTGATTTCAAGAACTAAGATACATGTTAAAGTCCATATTGCACCATTGTTAAACATATAAATCATAGGTTTCAACAATTATAATAAGATTTGCACAAAATGGGTCATAATACATTATGAATAATTAAGAGTAAATTACATTGGTGGTCCCTAAACTTTAGGTAGTGTAATGTTTTATCCCTTAAACATTTTTTGGTAATATTTAAGCCCCTAAACTATGTTATTTTTCACCAATGTCCCTTTTATCAACATTCTTGTTAAATCTAGTGGAATTTGTCATCTCAAATGTCTTTTATGACCACCATACCTAACCTCATTACCAAAATAACTTTAAACTATACCTAAATCCATTGCTTATATATATTTAAAATCTCAGAGTATTACATCCCCCTAACGAAGTAACTTTGTCCTTAAAATTCAACCATTGCCTATATCCCTAAGTTTACCAAATAACTTAAACAATTCACCCAAAACTAAGATAAATCAACCATGTCGATCCTATCCCTCCCACCTTCGATAAATCATCCATGTCGTGGAAAATCAATTATGCCAACCTAATTTTCCTAGCTTCGACAAATTAATCATGTCATCCTACCTATCATACCTTAAACAAATCAACTACATCGTGGCAAACCAACCATTTCATCTTAATTGCTTAACCTTGGTAAATCATGTCGTGGAAAATCAGCCATGCCAATCCTAATTATCCTACCTTTGAAAAATAAACCATATTATCCTAATTATCCTACTTACAACAAAAAAATCATTTCGTTGTAAATAAAAAATGTCATCTTAGTTGTCTTACCTTCGACAAACAACCATTCCATTCCTGATCACCCTACCTGTGGTCATCCCGGTCGGTACGACATTCCTTCCGGGGGAGGAGGATCTCCCGAGGAAGAACTTCATCGCGGTCTTGCACCCTTCTCTTCGAAAAGGTACTTCGGCCATCGTCGGTGTGGGGTGAATGTGAAGAGATAGAGTTGCCAGCCTATTTTGATCAAAACAGGAAAAAGAATATGTTGCCACTTCTAGAGAGCGGCATCAAGGACAAACTGATGCATGCGAAACCAATAGATCGAAGGTCCGAGGGCTAAGTTACGGAATGGGAAGGTGTTAGGTACCTGTGATAACCCTGCTTTTTATATCTAATTCGATTAGCTACACCCAACTAAATTAAAGTGGAGCGTCAATATGTTGGCATTAGAAACAAAATTTAAAATAAATACAGTAAAGTAAACATGTACAATCCCATATGTGTAACCAAATCACATCATAGCAACTATAGGATCCACAAGTAATATCAGTACTGAATAAAAAATGCCCAAACATACAGGCCCAAAAATAAACTAGGTAAAGTGTGTAATGTAAACCTCTCAACACTATCAAATCCCTAACAATGGGAAATCTCTGATACCACACTCTAAGGAAGAGTGACAAAATAGGATAAGGACCAGTGTCCACCATTACAGGATCCTAAGAATAGATGCGAGGTCATCCAGCTCCACGGTGTACTGTCCAACGGGGCGAGGACCTGTACAATACATATATATATATATATGGGAGAGGGGACATAGAAATGGGTGTCAACAGCAAGAAAATCTATATAGTTATAAGATGTACGTATGATGAACGCATACTCAACATAACTTGTCTCCAGTAATTAATTCGTTCAATTACCCAACTAATGCTCCTATGTCGTGACTACCCAACCCAAACTCGAGTAACGTGTAATCTCATATCGTATCATGATTAATCATTATTAATCTCATTTCAGTATTTAACGTATCAAAATATTTCCTTCAAGTATAATATCAAATGCATCGATTCGGGATGTTACTTTAAGACATAAGCTCAATATCTCACACAATAAGTCATATCGGGTCACTATCGTTACCCGGGGGAACAAGTCGTAACACTAGACCTACACACGAATATTCCCCAATATTACGTGGCAAGGGCAATCATACTAAGTCCTAAATCACATGGTGTTCCAAGGTCATTCTATCCGACCCGCATTACAACCATGTGTCCGGTCCCGGTGGTTTATCTCCGACACGACACTCGAGCGGAACCTAACCGTATCAATCATAAAAAATCGCATTCAACATGTTCCTACGTCGATCGGAGGGCTAGTCTAGTGTATACTCAATAATATACATGTAAAATAATTTCACGGTTATGTATATATACAATCGTGTCAAGTCTCTTACTCGAGTTATACAATAGTCATTATTTAAAATATAACATAATTTACATCATTAATTTACTAATTCAACATCAAATCATTTCAAGGTTATATATCTCTAATAACCATAAGTATGTGATCAAGTTAGTATATTAAGCACAACACCATAATTATCTTACTAACAACATGAAAAACATTAGCACTCTTATTTTAACAACTTTCTACCTAGAATTGTAAAACGCCGATTTGAGGCTTTTCCAATCCGTTTTTGGAAAAACTTAAAACTAAAAAGTTATTCGTAACGTGATTTTCTACAAGGACACGTGGGCATGCTACCATAGCCTGCATAAAACAGACCCGAAACTAACATATAATATTCGTCCCTATTTTCGACAACTTTCTGCCCAGAATTGTAAAACGCCGATTTGAGGCTTTTCCGATCCGTTTTTGGAAAAACTTAAAACTATAAAGTTGTTAGGAACGTGATTTTCTACAAGGACGCGCGGTCACGCTACCATAGATTGCTTAAAACAGACCCGAAACTAACAAATAATATTTTCCCCTATTTTCGACCACTTTCTGCCTAGAATTGCAAAACGCCGATTTGAGGCTTTTTCGATCCATTTTTGGAAAAACTTAAAACTACAAAGTTGTTCGGAACGTGATTTTATACAAGGACAAGCGAGCACTCTACCATAGCCTGCTTAAAACAGACCTGAAACTAACATATAATATTCAGACCTGTTTTAATTTCGGATTTGTATGAGTTCAATTTGTTTCTAGTTTGATGCATCCTAAATCATTTACATATTAATCACATCTCATTAATTTCAATATTTAGGGATTCAAATCATGTTCATACACTTTTTCATCAAACATTCAAGATTTAACAATCTAGATTAACTTGCCTTTGGTTTGTGTAGGGAGGTGTTGATGAAGAAGATGGCAACCTTTTTATTCTTCTTCCTTTCTTCTTCTTCTTCTTCTTCTTCTTCTTCTTCTTCTTCTTCTTCTTCTTCTTCTTCTTCTTCTTCTTCTTCTTCTTCTTCTTCTTCTTCTTCTTTCTCTCTCTACCTGTCTTATGCACACAAAAGAGAAGACTAAGCCCTAACCCTTTCTATTTATAATTTAAGGGTAATTTTCAGAGTTAATTAAAACCTAGGGTGTAAAATGACCACAATACTCTTTTTCAAGTCACTCAGGGTCTAAAAACTCCCGGAACACAAATATAACTTCCGGGTACTTAATTTCAACTATTTCGACACATTTGGAAATATTGGTGCACTCAAAATGACCATCCGAGTCACTTATCTAAAATATACTTTTCTCACCCAACTCTTAAGTCACATGCTCAAAATTCATAAAGTAGTCGCTATCACTCACTAATGACATAACTTAAAATCATACTTCATGTTTACTCTCCATGCTAGTAAATATATATGTAGATAAGCATTATCACTCTAATTAATATTTATCATAAGTCAATTTAATTTCCCCATTAAATTATTTTATTTCTCACATATAGGTAATTAATTATGCATTAATTTAATCTCTCTATTAAATCATTTCAATTACGCGCACACACAAGTAATTATTAATGCATTAAAACTATGAGGTATTACAGTACCCATCCCTCCCTTTCGGTCTCTCGTGGGCAAATGTTAATATTTTACTTTATCCCCGTGAAGTGTGTGCATGTGTTTATATAATGGAGATTGGAATCGTTCGACCCATACCATGGAAAAGATATGGTGAGGTCATCCATAGGAATATTCCCAAAATAGTAATGAATGTAGAAGATAGAATATGAGCGTTCATCGAGATATTGATTGTTATTGGGAAATGATAATATATGTGGGATGAGACGCGAACAAGCATGATATATGTATATCTATGATAAAAATGAGGTATTTTGAGAAATTTGGAAAATAAGAGAAATTAAAAATTTGAAAAATTGGACTCGAGTATCGGATTTTAATCTGAGATGCCTATATAGCCTATAAAGGCATCAAAGTCCATGTAGTTCTAATATAGAATAGGGGTGGGGTTTATCCCATAGATTTGAACGGAATTTTATTAGGTGTGTGCGTGTAGAAAATGTGTTTTTAGCTTTGAAAAAAGTGTGGTGGATAATTCCGTTCTAAATTTACGGGTGTAACCCTCTTTTATTTGTTTTTGTTTTTTTAATGAAAAATAGAGTACGTGAAATATACTAATAAAAGCGTAGATGTTAATGTGTATGAACTATAGTGAAACTAGATTATGAATCTAAAGTAATTTATGCAAAAACAAGAGATTTAAAAGACGAGGAGAAGGAATTGGACCTTCTTTGGAGCTTGAGCTTGGATCTTGGATGAACTCCTTTGAATGTTGATGATAGAGAAGGATATTTGCCAAATTAGGTGTGAAAAGGATGGGTATTAGGCTTTAATGGAACTTCTCATACGGAACTTCGCTAACTTCGAGAGAATCTTGCTGAGATCACTGATGTTGATGGGTTTGCTGTGTGTCTTGGGAGTGAGGTCATGGCCCTTATTTATAGGGTCAGGGGGTGCCGGTTAGCGTACCCCAGGGGGTGCCTATCGGCAGGTCACCCTTGACACTGTGCCGATAGGCAGGGTTCAGGGCCTTCTAATTGGTAGTCTCGTGCGGACTTTTCTAGAAAATGACTGTAGAGCACAAACCATTGATCCAAATTCTGCATGGGGTATACCCTTAAAAAGGTATTTTAGAGGTCTTCGAGAGTCCTTTGGACTGCTCTCGGGTTCGGGAGTTGAGTTTGGGTCAAATTTGGCTCCAAAGCGCACATAGATCCTTTGTACGGGCGATCGTCAGATGCAAACGGATCATTCGTCCGTGTGGTATGTCAGAATCGCGCATGGGGTGGACCGTTGGAAAGTTTAGGAGATGTACTTTGACATTCCAAAGAATTTCGCTCAGTTTGGAAAGGTAACCTTGGTCAACCGAGGCCCGAAAGCGCTCGATAACCACTCGGAGTAAAACGGCTCATTCCTCCGCACCTTAGGTCAGAATCGTGCACGGGATGTATCGTTAGAAAGGGTATTTAGTGACCTTCGGAGATTCATTTAGTCTCATTTGAGATGAAGAGTTTAATTTGGTAAAACGGAGTCCGGGAGCGCCTGGTGGCCTCCGAATCAATTTTTGAGGGAAAATTGATCGTTCGTTCGAACGGTTATGTTGTTTCATGCACGGGGTAGACCGTTGGAAAGGGGATTTAGTGCCCTTCGAGGATTCAAAGAGCTTTCGCTCTGACAGTGGAGTTTATTGGGGTCAATTCGGGGCCCGGGAGTGTCAGATGGCCTCTGAATCATTTTTCAGTACTGAAATGGTCCGTTTGTCTGAACTGTTATGCCGATTCATGCACGGGCGGACCGTTAAAAAGGGGTTTTGGAGACCTTAAAAGATTCAAAGAGATTTCTCTCTGATAAAAGAGTTAACCATATTCAAATGGGGCCCAGGGGAGCTCGATGGTCTCAAGATCGGTACTCGAAGTGCGACCTAGGTTTACGGTGGAAAGGGGAAGTGCTAGGATCCTAAGGAGAGACTTAGGGGGTTCTAGAATGTGGTGTCCACAGAGCCCCTCGACGGATGAGCTTGGAACAAGTGATGGCCGTCGAATAGACCCCACATGATGGAGGGAGGTCATTTCTGCGGACCTAAGGGATGTGGATGAATGATTCAGAGGGTCAAGGTAAATTCTGACCTAAAAGAGGTGATGACCAAGGGCTGAGGTCAATTATGACCTAACTGAGGTGAAGATCTAAGACCGTGGTCAATTCTGACCTAAGAGAGGTGACGACCAAGGATCGAGGTAAATTCTGACCTAACTAGGGTGATGATCCAAGACCGAGGTCAATTTTGACCTAAAAGAGGTGACGATCGAGGACCAAGGTCAATTCTGGCCTAAATGAGGTGACGATCCAAGGCCGAGGTCAATTTTGACCTAAGAAAGGTGACGACCGAGGACCGAGGTCAATTCTAACCTAACTAAGGGGATGATCCAAGATCGAGGTCAATTCTGACCTAAAAGAGGTGACGATCAAAGACTGAGGTCAATTTTTACCTAACTGAGGTGACAATCTAAGACTGAGGTTGATTCTGACCTAAGAGAGGTGACGATCGAGGATTGAGGTTAATTCTGACCTAACTAAGGTGACGATCCAAGACTGAGGTCAATTCTGATTTAAGAGAGATAACGATCGAAGATCGAGGATCGAGGTTAATTCTGACCTAACTAAGGTGATGATCCAAGGCTAAGGTCAATTCTGACCTAAAAGAGGTGACGACTGCGGACCGAGGTCAATTCTAACCTAACTGAGGTAACGATCCAAGATCGAGTTCAATTTTGACCTAAGATAGGTGATGATCGAGGACCGAGGTCAATTTTGACCTAACTAAGGTGATGATCCAAGATCGAGGTCAATTCTGACCTAAGAGAGGTACTTTTCCTTCGGGAAATTTTGGGATTCCACTAGGGATGAGGGTTATATTTTAGGTTCCGTTGGGGAATAGTGAATGATCCGGGGATTTTATAGCTAGGGAAAATTTTGGAGCGTCCTTTGGAGACGTTGCTAGGGAGAATGATTCTCTGGAATTCTGTTGGGGGTGTAAAAAAAGTTTTCCTTGGTGAACAAGGTGCTAGAATGGATTTAGCAATTTTAGGAATTTTTTGGGAATTATTCAGGATTTTTTGGACTTTTTGTACGAAATTTGAAAGGGCATGCCGACCGGAATAGATGGAAGTGTGCCAATCGGCATTAGCATGGACTTTTGGGATGCCTTGAGCAGGTGGAAGGCTCAGTGTCGATCGGTGGGTGAAGGGGACTGTCGATCGACATGACCCTTAGCCTCTTATAAAAAGGGAGCGAGCTCTCCTCATTTTGCACAACTTTTTTACTTCTTTTCTTCTGCTATAGACCTCTGCAAATAGTTTTAACGTCCGAAATGGCTCACGTATCAAGTAGTATGACCCATATGGCATGGATCAATGCCGATGACTGGGTCGAATTAGAGTGGAGGGCTAGGGTGCCCCTCGCATTGGGTAACGATAATTATTTTGACTCGTTTGGGCCTGTGGTAGATGATCAGACTCTTCTGCGCGAGCCTTCGCATCATCGCTCTTCAAGGGTGGTGAACCCTAGTGTCTATGTAAGTATTGCATGACTCTTGGTATTCCTTTCTTCTTTTCTTGACGAGATTGCTTTATTTCCTGAATCCGATAAGGGTTTCTTTATTTCTTGACAGTCTGACATCTCCATATCGGCTATTCGTGCCAGTGGTATGACAGGGCTCAAGGAAGTATGGGAGCACCTTCCTACTGTGGTGCACTGAATGATATCCTCTGCGGGTTTTGGGAGGCTAGCATTAGCTTTGGATGAGACACCCTGCTCTACTACAGTTCTAAGTACTTTGGGAGAGAGGTGGTGGGACACTGCCCACACCTTCCATTTTATCTTTGGAGAGATGATGATGACTCCCATTGATGTTCAGCAGTTGTTGGGGCTTGACTATGAAGGAACATATATTGAGGTGGATAGGACGCTGAGGGTGATGCCGAAAGCGATGACGGCGGCTCTTGGTGATGTGGAGAGGGTAGTTTCTGGAGATTCCCTCCGCTTGTCTTCTTTGAGCGATCTTTTGCTGAGGAGGAGGGTTGATGAAAACAATGGGCAGAAGGTGCATCAGATGGCTCGCTTATTTATCTTGCTGGTGTTAGGGGGTTTTCTAGTGGATATGAGTGGCGACGTCGTCCATTTGTGGTTTTTGCCATTTCTGAGGGTGTTTTCCAACATTCGCTTCTATGACCAGGGGAGCCTGACTTTGGTGGCCCTTTACTACTCTTTGGATGCATTCAGCTGGTGCTTCCAGCTAACTTTTACTGGGGCCACGTATCTTCTGGAGGTATTCTTTATTTTGCGCATTTTCCTTTATGCATTCGCATTTTCCATTCACGCACTTCTTTTTTATTTCTTAAATGTTGATCCTTATCCTTGGCAAACGTGGTTCTATAACGTGATTGGGTTGAACATCCAATTGATTTCTTTGAAGGATGACTACGTTGAGGACTTTACCCGGATGTTCCGATGGCGGAGGTCTAATAGACAATCGAAGAAGAATCTTTCTCTGGAAGCAGTGCGTCAGGCCTTGAATGGCCTGACGAGTGAGCGGGTAAGAATTCTTTTGTCCTTGAAACTATTCTTTTCCTTTGATGCCATTTTATTGATACTGATCCTTCGCTTTTGTTGGGGATTTGCAGGTGACCTTTTATCCCTAGGGGATGGATATTCAGCACACCGAGGTGACTGGGGGACACACGCAAATACGGCGCCAGCTGGCACATGAGCTCGGCTACCCCTGTTATCTTGGTGAGAGGATAGCCCATCAGATTGTGGAGGATGAGGTTATAATTCCACCGATGAGGCCCCTATGTTCATGAGGTGAATGAGAGAGATGTCTGATGATGCTCGGGTGGCTGTGATAATGGGAGAGACATACTCCCTATATACTGACATAACGGTGATGTATGATTATCTAGACTTCGTCACGAGTTGGCTGATATCCCTAGCATTTATTATGTCATGCTTCTCCCTAGGGTGGGCTCGAGTCGTAAGGTGGGGTCTTCTCATAGCGCAGGTGGTGCAGCTACGTCAGCGACGACAACAACGACTTCGGGGTCGTCTTTTGTGCAGCTGCATTCCCCTAGTTTCAACCTACGATGAGCTGATGGGGGATCTGTACATCTACCGCATCGCCCTCATGCGATGGACCCGGAGGAGTTGGGTCTGATGGAGGAGGTCCTTCGACCTGCGGTACGTCTTTTTTTATTTTCTTGATTTCTTTCTCTTTCCTCATACTTGACTGATTTGATCTTTTCCATTCTTCCTTGCAGCATATCAGTGTTTTGACCACTTGGTTGAAGAATATCAGGGACTAGATATCTTCGGTGACTTCTCATATTTGTGAGGCGTTTCCGGTCCCTTCTTTTTTGGTGTTGTCTGCCTCGTCTGGGGAAGGATCGAGCTCTGGATGTGGGGGCATTTCATCTCGCCACAGGGGAAAAAGGGCGCGTTGCAGGGATGGGGAATCCTAGAGAGAGAGAGAGAGAGAGATTGGGTTCAGGCTGAGTCCCGCAAAATTTTAATGTAACACAACAAAATATGTGCAAATGAAGAATGAATTTTTTGTTTTGTTCATTTTCTTGGTTTAGTGATTAATGCACATGCTCTTTTTACTTTGCTGCTAAGACCGTAAAAAGAATTTTGAAAATTGATTTGAAAATGATTTTATTAAAATGAGATTAGTAAAAGTATAAAGGAAATTCGAAATTTCCTTAAGATAACAATTACTTTATTGAGTTTTCTGATTTTGACAAAAGAGGAAAAAGTGAAATTTCCCAAAATAAGGGGTTGCCAATCGGCATGACCCCTGCCCTACCTATCGGCATGTCAGTCCAGTCCAATCAATCCAAGGCTTTGATTTCACTTTCTTCAATTGCTTGGTACTTGGTGGGTAAAGTTTTTCTCCAATTTCTGCAGGGTTCCTTTTCTTGGCTTGAGAGTTTTCAAGTATAAAAGGGGGTGTGGATGGGGCTTTCCTCCACACACTTTCACTTTCTTTCTTTTCCACATTCTTACTTTCTTACTATCTCTTAGTCTTGCAAGATGGCTCTCCCTAGTAACATTGAGTTCATTAACTACCTCGAAGCCTTGGAAGCAATGTGTTCTTACAATGTTGATTATGACACCTTTCACACGGTGAGTCTCTTTGTGGCGCAATCGGCCCATTGAATGGAAAATGATGATGGCGGCTGTCGATTTTAAATTAAAATTCATAATATAAATTGATAATTACACACATTGCCTCATATCCCCTTTATAACTTGGTCAATTTAAAAAACACCCTATATATAAAACTCTATAACTTTGCTTAATTAGCAAAGTACCCCGAAGATTATAAATGACCAAATCACCCCTCTAAACTTTAGAAGAATTATAAATTAACCTTTATTCCACCTCAAGGTATTACATGTTTTGATTGTTCTTTGAAAGTAAAGAAAATTAAATAATTTTTGAAAAATTAAAATTTGGTATATCATTGAACCATCTCATTATTTAAAGTTTAAATTTCGGGGCTTCCGCGCCAACAGTAATAAAACCTATTTCGGGGAATAATGTCGTGTCACTCGGAATCGAGGGGAATAATTACTTGGACCATTAGGTTATGAGTGAGGTGACTACAAAAATAACTTCAGGAGTATTTGATGACCTTAAAGTAATGGGAAATACTCCGGAAGGTACAATAAAGGGGTATAATGGTTATGTGCAGGATATTCGAGAATTATGTACTACGTATGGGATATATTATAGGGTATATGTATACCTATTCTAAATATATATATATATATATATATATATATATATATATATATATATATATATATATATATATATATATATATATATATATATATATATATATATATATATATTGTAATACCCTGTATTTTTATGGCTTTTAAAATTGGGGATTTATTTAATTTAATTGAGATATTAATTTGATATTAATCCAGATTTTTTTTTAATATCTACTAGCATGATGTGAGTTAGTAATTATTGGGAATTTGTTGAATATTATTGGATGAGAAGAGTAATATATGAGATTGATTTTATTAAAATTGTTACGATTGAATAAAATGGCAATTATAGAAATTTAATTCGGGACGCTCCTGTGTCGTGTCAGGACTAAATTATTATTATTAAAGTGAATAAATTATAAGTCATCCGTATAGTCGTTTTGAGTGCGCCAAAGTGTCCGGAAGGGTCGAGATAGTCAGAAAAGTGTACTGGGGGTTTAGTTTGGGTCTCGGGCCGTTTTTAGGCCTAATTGACACCCAGGAGGGTATTTTAGACATTTGGTATTTTTGGGTAATTAAACCCACGAATTTTCTTAGTATTTATTAGCCATTTAGAGTTGTCTCTTGGGGTTAACAAGCACAAAGCCTAAGCCAGCCATTAGAGAAAAAGGTGAAGTGATTAGAGAAGAAGGTGAAGAGTTTCTCAAGCAATACAAGGCCTATAACTCACCCGATTGCACTACCACCACCACCAAAACGTAGATCGCATGACGAGGAACGCATCCATATAATTTTCATCAACAAATCATATCCTTGAATCCCAGGCAAGTATCTATCTTGCTGATTTCCAAGTTAATATACCTTCCATGTTAGTCTAGGAAGGAAAATCATATGTTTTAATGGAAGAATTATATATTTTGGAAGAGAAATTATATGTGTTGTAGGGAGAACCCATGTATTCTAAAATCTTGATCATATGTAGAGGATTACCCATGAATTTATTATAATATTTGGGAAGAAAATCTCGATTACATTAGAGGGTGGTGATTATTCATGCAAAATTTGGTTTTATAAAGAGATTTGAGATTAAACCCCTTTTTGATTGTTTCGTTGAGGATTTATTGATGTCGTTACGTTAGGACTTGTTTATGTACATTGCTTATACACTTGGATTACTTTGATGGGAGTTTGGGATGAAATTACAGAGGTTTGGAGGGGCTAAAATGGTTGAACCCGTAGGTTGAATATTGCAGAAAACTGGGCAAGAACTGCTTGATCGATCAATTGACTCAAGAAAATCGATCGATCGATGATCGATCGATCGATCGACCCCTCCTGAAAAACTGCATATTTTTCCCCTTTTTTTTTAGTCCAGTTAAAATGCTTAGGAACCCTTGATTATCATTGATAGAGTATAATGGGTTATGAAGATGACCAATAGGGTCTAAGTAGACTTAGTTGAGTGAAATTAATATGAGATGAAATTTTGGGTTAACGGGGAGTTATTTATACATTGGGGATTGTGCGTACGTTTACTAAAAGATTGAGACTCGTGAAAGATTTAGAGTAGAAGGTAAGTGAGGGTATACCTACTGAAATTTATACTTAGTGAGAAAGAATACTTCAAGAGATGAGAAGTAAGAACGAAGTAAATAATAAATGAGAATAAAATAGACGAATCCGTTATGAGAAATAATTGAGTAAAATTTGTGTTGAGAATGGATAATAACAATTATGGGTCGTGGGCGAACCTAATTTGGAACATATGAATATTTATATGTATGATTTTGTGATTGTGCATATATTATGTATCTGTGTATGACATACCTAGCTTACTTGCTATCGATGGGAGGTTTGCGCGTGAGGGCAGTCATATCCTGATGAATCCATGGGATTTTTGATTTGTCGCTCGAGAACATAGGACTATGAAAGACTTATCGGTAAGTTGATAAGTCCGCTGACTATGGGAACGTAGGTATGTGCGTGACCCGTGGGTATGAGAACTATGTTCGCCTCCAATTTTTGTGTTGATATTTGTGGTTCGAGGAATCTTTACCGAACCTATAGTTCCCTATACATCGGCGTGATGTATTGGGATAAAATAGCAGAGTAATGTAGCACCGCAGCTGTGTCTCGGGGTGCAGTATAGTATATATATTATACAGTGAATATATATATATATATATATATACTTGTGATGATATCTACTATGTGGCTAAAGTAGAAATGTAAGATAGTTATGTATGAAAACACTTAGTTGAATTGAATTAATAAGGGACTTATCCATGTTGAATCTAAAGGTATATATATATATATATATATATATATATATATATATATATATATATATATATATATATGTTTATAACATCATTATATGGTTAATACGTGGAAATAATTTGGGCTATAAAGAATGGATACATGTGGTTAATCTAGTTAGCGTGGGAACTACAACTAGGATGTCCTAGAGGTACGGTAGGAGTGCACACTAGATGAGAGGTGATGATTCTCAAGAGAGTGTCGCATACTAACTTGATTGTGATATTAACCGGTAAGCATTTTAAATACTTGCTAAACTATTTTAAACTGTTTTATACTTGGGCTCTGACCCGTTTTCTATCATTTCTTTCTCTCTTGTATATATATGTATGTATTACAGGTGTCCAGCCACATGGGCGTCATGCTTAGGTTCTTTGGATTGGACGTGCTGCAACTTATGTGGGAGTTGCAGGACCTTGCTTTAAACGACTTCGTCATTGAATCAGTTCCTACTTTAAATCTTCATAGTTAGGGCATGTGTCACCCGATTTCCTATTCCATTTACATCGTGTCAAAGATTTATGTTCATTTATATTTCCAGTATTCAATACTCCTTGGGAGTTAACTCTTGTCAGGATGATTTCATTTCTGGTTCTTAAACTTGGTTTGGATTATGTAGATGGTTTAATTCTTGTGTGTAAATTGCCATCCTTAGTATTTATGTAATTCTCAATTGTTGGGTATTAAAAAGTTTTTTATTGGTATTTAATAAAGGCAAAATGAGGTTTAAATGGTTTTGACAGTTAGCTTAATTATTTAGGGTGTTAAAATTGGAAATATTGTATTACGACCATGATGCTGAGAATGAACCAACCGTTCACCTCGATATTAATTTAATAAAGGACTGATCACCCGGTATTTAATTAGGTGGGGTGTTATTGGTGTTAATAGAGCATCAGGTTCTAGTGTCCTTTAGGATCTGTGCGGCTTATTATGCTTCCAGCGTAGCTTTCTTTGATATAGAGCCTTATGTTTAGGATTGTTTATTTCTTTGGTAAGATTTAGTTCTCCTGCTATAACGTATATATTAGTGAATATTATTTGCGTTCAGGCATGTTCGTACAAGAAGTATGGCAGATGAGGGGCATTGGACGAATAGCAGAGGTCGTACTTAGGAGGTTATAAAGTACGCTCGAGGATGATGGCCGTAGTCAAGGTCACCCCTATTATGGCACGAGAGGCCAGGACTGTAAAGACGGTAAGGATGCAGCCTACAAATTCCAAGTGCTGCTATAGTCGAAGTTGATGCCAAATTAGACTCACCCAAAGTAGTACTCTTGGGAGAGGGTCAAATGGAAAATTGAGGAGAGACATCAGTAGAAGTTATAGAAATGCGAAAATTGGGTGTGTTACCCAACGAAGGCAATATATTCAAAGGCTTGGACATATAGTGGAGTGTGGTTAACTAGAACTGAAAATTTGGGGTAATTTTTTCTTGACTCATCAGAGCAAAGTTATAATAGTGGGAGTAAACAACCACCACCCACGAATAAGAGGGTACGTTTTCTATCTATGGAATTATGGGGCGCATAATGATTGTCTTTAAGACCTCACATTCATTTGTAGCTATTAGAATTGCGTGGACCATAGGGTTACTAGACTTGGCCATTGGCACTATTATTTATGTAGACTCTCTGATGGGTAGTGGGAAGCCTATTATTATTTTTATATATCATAACGTGAGTTTAATTTTATCAGGGATTTACTTGTTATAGACATATCCGAGTAGGATGTGATTATCGGCATGGATTGACTTGTTGTATATGAGACCAAGATTGATCGTTATAGCCAGTGTATTGTCTTTGTTATGAGAGTGAATAAGTAGACTTTTATATAGATAGATAAAACCTATTAGGATTGGATATACTACAGACTAAGGACCTGAGGAGTTTCGATGACCAACTATTTTACGTAGTACTGTATCGGGGGGTTCCTTGTTTGGATTTCGCTCTGCGAGACACCCCATGCATGAAACTAAAGAACATTGGGAGTCGAAGTAAGTTAGGCCTTTATAATATGAGTTTATAACCTTTGTCATTATATGTATATATTTATCAGAGAGAGTTATGAGTTGTATCATGATTTGAGGCAAATGAAATCGCAAAATGAGAATGTGGAAATCATAGAAATATGGATTATAAACTAGGTAGCTAGTTAATTAAGGGTAACCTTACAAAGGAATCACATTCATTAGACCTTATGATGGAATGTACACACATTGGGTGTATGGGCGCCCTGGATGGTTGGATTGTAGTATTTTCCATATTTGTGACACAGTAAGTATTCTTGAGGTTAATGAAAGTAGAAGTTGTGACTTCCAGATTTAGTTGTTTGATGAATTAGGTATAATTTAACTCAAGATAATTTAACTAAATGGTAAGTCTTGGAGTATCACATTAGTGTGGGCATTCGGTAATGTACTGTATGGGTGGTACGACGGAAATTACATGAGATGTGAGATTAATACCCGGAGTTGTCCTTACCAGTTACGCTTTATTTTTCCGAATTTCGGGACGAAATTCCATTATTAGGGGGGAAGTATGTAATACTCTGTATTTTTATGGCTTTTAAAATTGGGGATTTATTGAATTTAATTGAGATATAAATTTAATATTAATCCAGATTTTTTTTTTTATATTTAATAGCATGATGTGAGTTAGTAATTATTGGGAATTTGTTGAATATTACTGGACGAGAAGAGTAATATATGATATTGATTTTATTAAAATTGTCACGAGTGAATAAAATGGCAATTATGGAAATTTAATTCGGGACGCGCCAGTGTCGTGTTAGGACTAAATTATTATTATTAAAGTGAATAAATTATCAGTCATCCGTATAGTCGTTTTGAGTTCGCCAAAGTGTTCGGAAGGGTCGAGATAGTCAGAAAAGTGTACTCGGGGGTTTAGTTTGGGTCTCGGGCCGTTTTTAGGCCTAATTGACACCCTAGGAGGGTATTTTAGACATTTGGTATTTTTGGGTAATTAAACCCACGAATTTTCTTAGTATTTATTAGCCATTTAGAGTTGTCTCTTGGGGTTAACAAACACAAAGCCTAAGCCAGCCATTAGAGAAGAAGGTGAAGTGATTAGAGAAGAATGTGAAGAGTTTCTCAAGCAATCCAAGGCCTAGAACTCACCCGATTGCACCGCCACCACCACCAAAACGTAGATCGCATGACGAGGAACACATCCATATAATTTTCATCAACAAATCATATCCTTGAATCCCAGGCAAGTATCTATCTTGCTGATTTCCAAGTTAATATACCTTCCATGTTAGTCTAGGAAGGAAAATCATATGTTTTAATGGAAGAATTATATATTTTGGAAGAGAAATTATATGTGTTTAGGGAGAACCCATGTATTCTAAAATCTTGATCATATGTAGAGGATTACCCATGAATTTATTATAATATTTGGGAAGAAAATCTTGATTACATTAGAGGGTGGTGATTATTCATGCAAAATTTGGTTTTATAAAGAGATTTGAGATTAAACCCCTTTTTGATTGATTCGTTGAGGATTTATTGATGTCGTTACGTTAGGACTTGTTTATGTACATTGCTTATACACTTGGATTACTTTGATGGGAGTTTGGGATGAAATTACAGAGGTTTGGAGGGGCTATAATGGTTGAACCCGTAGGTTGAATATTGCAAAAAACTGGGCAAGAACTGCTTGATCGATCAATTGACTCAAGAAAATCGATCGATCGATGATCGATCGATCGACCCCCTTTACTCGATCGATCGACCCCTCCTGAAAAATTGCACATTTTTCCCCTTTTTGTTTAGTCCAGTTAAAATGCTTAGGAACCCTTGATTATCATTGATAGAGTATAATGGGTTATGAAGATGACCAATAGGGTCTAAGTAGACTCAGTTGAGTGAAAGTAATATGAGATGAAATTTTGGGTTAACGGGGAGTTATTTATACATTGGGAATTGTGCGTACATTTACTAAAAGATTGAGACTCGTGAAAGATTTAGAGTAGAAGGTAAGTGAGGGTATACCTACTGAAATTTATACTTAGTGAGAAAGAATACTTCAAGAGATGAGAAGTAAGAACGAAGTAAATAATAAATGAGAATAAAATAGACGAATCCGTTATGAGAAATAATTGAGTAAAATTTGTGTTGAGAATGGATAATAACAGTTATGGGTCGTGGGCGAACCTAATTTGGAACATATGAATATTTATATGTATGATTTTATGATTGTGCATATATTATGTATCTGTGTATGACATACCTAGCTTACTTGCTATCGATGAGAGGTTTGCGCGTGAGGGCAGTCATATCCTGATGAATCCATGGGAGTTTTGATTTGTCGCTCGAGAACATAGGACTATGAAAGACTTATCGGTAAGTTGATAAGTCCGCTGACTATGGGAACGTAGGTATGTGCGTGACCCGTGGGTATGAGAACTATGTTCGCCTCCAATTTTTGTGTTGATATTTGTGGTTCGAGGAATCTTTACCGAACCTATAGTCCCCTATACAGCGACGTGATGTATTGGGATAAGATAGCAGAGTAATGCAGCACTGCAGCTATGTCTCGGGGTGTAGTATAGTATATATATTATACAGTGAATATATATATATATATACATGTGATGATATCTACTATGTGGCTAAAGTAGAAATGTAAGATAGTTATGTATGAAAACACTTAGTTGAATTGAATTAATAAGGGACTTATCCATGATGAAACTAAATGGATATATATATATATATATATATATATATGTTTATAACATCATTATATGGTTAATACGTGGAAATAATTTGGGCTATAAAGAATGGATACATATGGTTAATCTAGTTAGCGTGGGAACTATAACTAGGATGTCCTAGAGGTACGGTAGGAGTGCACACTAGATGAGAGGTGATGATTCTCAAGAGAGTGTCGCATACTAACATTGTTATGATATTAACTAGTAAGCATTTTAAATACTTGCTAAACTATTTTAAACTGTTTTACACTTGGGCTCTGACCCATTTTTTGTCATTTCTTTCTCTCCTGTATATATATGTATGTATTACAGGTGTCCAGCCACAGGGGCGTCATGCTTAGGTTCTTTGGATTGGACGTGCTGCATCTTATGTGGGAGTTACAGGCCCTTGCTTTAGACGACTTCGCCATTGAATCAGTTCCTACTTTAGATCTTCATAGTTAGGGAATGTGTCGCCCGATTTACTATTCCGTTTAGATCGTGTCAAAGATTTATGTTCATTGATATTTTTGGTATTCAATACTCCTTGGTAGTTAACTCTTGTCAGGATGATTTCATTTCTGGTTCTTAAACTTGGTTTGGATTTTATAGATGGTTTAATTCTTGTGTGGAAATTGCCATCGTTAGTATTTATGTAATTCTTAATTGTTGGGTATTAAAAAGGTTTTTATTGGTATTTAATAAAGGAAAAATGAGGTTTTAAATGGTTTTGACACTTAGCTTAATTATTTAGGGTGTTAAAATTGGAAATATCATTTTATGACAGTGATGCTGAGAATGAACCAACCGTTCACTTTGATGTTAATTTAATAAAGTACTGATCACCCGGTATTTAATTAGGAGGGGTGTTATATATATATATATATATATATATATATATATATATATATATATATACAGGTGATGTGAATACCTATTATTTGATTTATTATGTGTAATGAACATACCTACGCTATTTGCTGTCACTGGAGGTTCCATGTAGTGGACGGTCTTATCCTGATAAGCCATTTGGGGGATTTTAGACTTGTATCAAAACATAAAACTTAGGGATTGAGCATTAATCATGTTTATGATAGTGTGACCGGTCATTTGGATGCGTTAGGTATGCGTAGCCCGAAATCTTGGAACTATATTCGCCTCCAATTTATGGGAATTATAACTTTACGATTCCAGAGTGATTCGGAATCGGGAGTCCTTTACTTAGTACATGATGTACCAGGACTTGATAAAAAAGCATGCACGCATCATAGGTCTCAGCCATGGGATTTCGTGTTCATATATATGATAAGAGTAGTTTATAAATATATACGTGTGAATTATTCTACTATGTGTGCATTAGTAGATGAGATAGATAGTAATATCTAAAATAACCTAAGTATGTGAAAACTTAATATCTATTGGACAATTCAAAATTTGCTAAAAGACATTGGAAATTTGGTAACGTATTGTATGGACAATACGGGTGGGCACAACGAGTTAGTATGTAGGAAGAAACTTGGTTCAAACTAGTTAGGCGGGGTAACATAACTAGGTAGGTTTAAGAGAATACGATAGGTGTGCACAAATAGTTGAGAGATGGGGATCTTAAGTGAGAACACGTAGAATTAACATGTATACAATATCTGCCCTTATTGCATTTTAAATACTTGCAAATATTTTCAAACTATTTTTACTCGGGCCCTGACCCGTTGCAAATCAATTTTTCTAAAAACCTTTTAGACGCCTAGCCATAGGGACGCCCAGTTTAGGAGTTCATTCTCACTTGACCTGCTGTAGCTGGTGTGGAAGTGGCAAGACCTCGGTTGTAGACGCTTCCACTTCTATAAATTCTTTTCCATTATTTGGTGATCTCAGTCGGGCATGTCGCCTATCTTCAACGAGTAATTATTTCAGAGACTTTGTACTTTCATTTTATTTCAATCTTTTTATTAATATGCAAGAATATAAATTACTAAACCACATTCACCATTCCAAATAATAACATAATAAATACTATAACATCTGAATAAATAATAGTTACTGGAATAAATATTCGAGGCTGAAATCTAAATTCAATCATTCATAATATAAAACCAAATCATGTGTTCATTTTCATAGGGTTTGGGGTAAAATTTGGGGATTTATAATAATTGCATGTTGATTAGGAGGATTTGA
Organism: Sambucus nigra; assembly: GCA_949130495.1. Taxonomy (NCBI): domain Eukaryota; kingdom Viridiplantae; phylum Streptophyta; class Magnoliopsida; order Dipsacales; family Adoxaceae; genus Sambucus; species Sambucus nigra. The sequence goes on from OX422218.1 coordinate 278,202,224, forward strand.
CCCCAAAAATATGTTAAGAAGCAACCTAGGAGTACTTAGAGTAGTTAAAAACATTAAAACGTTATTGGGATGATTTTAGAATGGAATTAGAGAAGAAAAAAATGAAGAAAAACGAGTTGGAAAAATTTCTGGGCGTATTCTGCCATCTCGTTAGAAGACCTACCCAGGCATTCGAACGACCTCGTTCGAACGATCTTCTAACGAGATGATAGTATCCCTTCTAACGAGTTCGTTCGAAGACTTCATTCGAACGACACTTGTTCAAACAACCTCGTTCGAACGAGATTTCTAACGAGTTGACAGAATGGCCTTTTGGGCCTGATTTTATTTCGAACTTCCAGTAGACTTATTTTAATCGAGTGTTAACTTTCCCTTGTTGACTAGTGGGTATAGTTGTGATATTGGAGTACGTTGAGGATTAAAACTTAGAATTTTGTAGTAAACTGGAAAACATTTATGGGTTAAGGAATAAGTACCTAAAATTACGACGTGAGAGTGGTTGACAACTTTTAATGTATATTATTCGAGGATTTGTGAACGTGTAACATTTAATCACGATATAAGAATGTAAAATATACCTCTATTGATATTATAAGATATCTAAGATGTGTGAATGCTTAGTATATGTGGTTATCTGTGTATAACATACCTACCATACTTGCTATCACGGGAGGTTGGCGTACGATCAGGGCCATCTAATCTTTGTGTGCCTACGGGGGGATTTAGATTGGTACCTCAAGGACATAGGTCAGAGAATGACTTATTGAGGAGTTAATAATTCTGCTGATCATGGGAGCGTATGTATGTGCGCGACCCATGTGATGTGAACTGTGTTCGCCTCCATTGTGTGTGATTGTTACTTATCAAAACGGTTCCGGAGAGATTCGGAATACGTGATCCTTATGTACGTGATGTACTGGGATTTGATAGCAGAGTATGTGTGCACCGCAGCTTAGTCTAGGGGTGCCATTAGTGTATATTTATGATGACAATGATATACTGGAATACTGAAATGAACTGTTTATATAAGTACAAATGTGAGTTAATGTAACATCTTTTGTAGAGTTAAAAATGGGAAAACTCTTAGTAATTATTGCAACTAATCCTAAGGAATACTCTATGTTTATATTCAAATGCCGGTAATTTAAACTACGGATAGTATAGTAAACTCAAGATATTGTATTAGACTAGTTAGTTAGTGGAATAACTAGAATTGGTACGGGTACGTAGGAGTGCACACTTGGTTGAGAGGTGAGGAACTCATGTGAGTGCACGCACTATCATGTATTTTATATTCACTGTTTAATGATATTAAACACTTGCTGTATTTTAAACTGTTTTCACAATCGGGCTCTGACCCGTTTGCTTTCAAATCTATTTTCTTTTAAAAACCTTTTAGGTGCCCAGCCACAAGGACACCAAGCGTAGGAGTTCCATTCAGGTGACGTGATGTAGCTGCTGTGGAAGTTATAGGACCTCGATAGTAGATGCCTCCACTTTCTATCTTGACTCTATTTTAGAATTACTCATCTGTAGGGCATGTAGCCCCTTTTCTTTTAGAGACATCCTACTTACTCAATTTTATTTCAGATTTTGGGTTGTAATTAATTTGTAATTCAGACTTTGTATTTGGTTGTATTCAGTATTTGGATGATTAGAGGAGTATTCCTCCAGATTCATTGTCATTCCATTATTATTCTATTGTGACTGTGTAGTGGTTGTGGTATTAGTATTTCATAATTGAAATGGATTGTATGTTAATCGGATTTAATTAAAATTGACAACTCACTTTTTAAATATTAGGTGGCTAGTAATTATTAAAACGTTTTCGACAGTGACGCTATGAACTGAACCAACTTGACATTTTGTATTAATTTGAATAAAGGAGTAACTACCCGGTATTTAATTAGTCGGGGTGTCACATTTTCAACTTGAGTTCTTGTTCCTAACATGTGTGCATGATGTACACATGTGATTGTTACTTGATTTTGCTTAGGTGGGGGCTTATTTGGATAGGGGATTTTAAGGAAATTGCTAAATATTTGGTGTTTGGTCCTTGGTTGGTCTTGTATTTACACTTATAGCCTTAAGATTACACTTTTCATAAAGTATAGGTGTAGTTTTGAAATTTTAAAGGTTTCAAGGAATGAAATTATGATTTTATGTTAGTTTTAGTCTAAATAATTAAATTGATATAATGTTGAGGTTTAGGAGTGAAATATAAGTCAAGTTATGTTACTTTGAAGTTTTTAGGGGGCTATTTTGTAACTATTGAACTGTAGGGGTCTAAGTCAATTTAGTATAGTAGTAGGTCATCAAGTATAGTTTCTTTCTTCTTAGAAGATTTATGAATTTGAATAATTTATAAGGGTTAAAGCAGTGATCGTAGGTGTGTCGGTTTGGTTTTGAAAATCCCAACTATTACGAGCATTGACCTTGACCCTCAGAATTGGTCGTCAGAACTTTAGGTCCTCAATATTGACCTCGACCCATAGAATCGGTCATCCCTATCACAACTTTATGTCCTCAAAATTGACCTCGACCCACTAAATTGGTCACCTTAGCCCCTTAGAGTCAATCTTAACACCTGATTGACTAGCTAAATTGGTCATCTTCCTCTCCTTAGGCTCTCAAAATTGGCCTCTACCCTCTAAATCGGTCATCCTCATCCTGTAAAATTGACCTAAAATCCTCTTTGTTAATGTCAATGGGGTGTCTATAATTATGTGGCCTTCACTTCTTCTAAGATTTCCTGTCGAGGGTCTTTCTGTAGGCACCCTATCCTAGGACCCCCTAAGTTCCCCCTTAAGCCCCTAGCATTCACTCGTTCATTGTAAAACCTATGCCATACTCCGAGTACTAATATAGAGGCCACTAGGTTCTCTCGATCCCCGTTTGACTTTAGTAAAGTCTCTCGCTTGATCGAAAGCTCAATAAATCTTTGCAGGGCTCTGAATACCCATTCTAACGGTTCCACGTGCACAAATTGGCCTGGCGCTTTGGATCAAAGGTCTATTATATTCCAAAAACTGATATGGAAGCCATCGATCACTCCCAAGCCTCGTTTGAGTCCGGTTAGCTCTCCAGCCTGAGCGAAGCTCAAAGAATATTTGAAGGGTTCTGAATTCCCTTTCCAACATTTGCCTCGTGAGTGAATCATCCTTATGGTACGAGCGAATGACCCATTTTACTCTAAAAAGTCATTAGGGCACTTTTGGGCCCTGTTTGACCTCGATCAACTCTTCAAACCGAACAAAGATGAATGAAATAACAAAATTCTATGAATACACTTTCTAATGGTCCATCCCTTGCAAGAATCGGACTTATAGTACAGACGAACGATCCATTTTCCTCTGAAAACTTCTTATTTAGTGACCAACGGTTGCTTTCAATCCCCGTTTGATCTTGTTCCAAACTCGGGAGTGGCTCAATGTATTCTTAAAGGACTCTGAATATACTTTTTGACGGTTCGTCGCATTCACTATTCTAATATAAGGATTGTGTTTTACGATTTAAAAAAAACTATCCTAGACTGCCAAATGTCACCCTCGGGACCCTGCCTATCGAAAGTGTGCCTAAGGTTCTATGCCGATAGGCAGGTCTAGGACCATGCCAATCGGTAGTACTTTTGTCCCTATAAATAGAGGCCATGAAGTCAGTTTGAAAGGAACCTCTGAACATCCCTCTTAACAATTCAGAAATTATTCTCTCGAATTTAGAGTTGTTCCGTTCCTAAATATCCCATTTTCCATATTCCATTCCATCACATTCTTACTTCGTTTAGTAAATTCCCCCCATCTCTTCATACCACTTTCATCCCATTACAATATCAACATATCTACACTCAAGATTAACACCAAGCATTCGTAGGGAGGTCTGATTATCCATCATTCTCTCTAATTCTCTTATTTCAGCATTAGTTGCTTTATTTCTACTTTATCACTTTATTTCATTACATCACATATATTAATCTCAAATCTTTATATGTAGTAGTTGCACACGCTCTATTTTCGTAAAAAACAAAAAACAAAAATAAGGTATTTCTATAAATTCCAAAAGATGGATTCTCACTACACATTCTCACTCTTAAAGTGCATTTCTCTCTCTATACACACACATAAGAGAAATCCCTCGTTTGGATTTATGGATTAAACCCCACCCCATGATATATTCGAACTACATGGACCTTTTGTAATACCCCGTATTTTTGGGAAGAAAATAAAATTGAATAAGGATTAAATTAATTTGGTGAAATTAATTAATCTGGTTTGTGAGTAATTAGACTCAGTGTTATTTATAGATTTTTGAATTGAAATTTAATGATTGGGGAGTAAATCAAAAGGGATTTTTATTTCTAAATAAAAAATATTTACATGTGTCACGTTACAATTAAAAAATATTTTTTTTGGATAAAAATATTCGGGACACATTTTGAAAGGTATTATGGGATCGTTTGGGCTTACATGTTTTGAAATAACTAAAAGGTATTGAACATTTGGACCTCAACTAATTTAATTTTACCACCCTAACCCTTAAACTTTTATAAATTTACACAAATGCCCTTAAACTATGAAATTTATCATATTAAACATCAAATAAATATAAAGCTATCTCTTTAAGGACCAAAATAAAAACTAACTTATTTAGACTTTCCTTCCCAACCAACAATAATAAGAATAAAATGACAAAATTAACATGCCTAAGACACTTTCCCCATGTGAACACCTTTTATCCAAGTTCCATCTTTTTAAAACCAGGGAGAATCCACCTTCTAAAAGCACCAATAAACTGCCCTTAACTTACAGTATAAATACCCCACGAAATCTAGCCCTAAACCTCATCAGTTCAGTAGAACTAAACTTGAGTTTTTCCACCAAAAATTGTAACCTATAATTTTATGCATCAATTCTTGTTTTTATTATTCAAAATTTTTTCTACACCATGACAATACCCAACCCAATCAAAAAAAGCAAACTCTTACGTATGAGCCTGTATTGACAGAAACCTTCAAAAACTCCATTAAAGCTTGCGCTTTATTGGTGAAACATCATTCCTTGACTTTGAAATTTCAAAGTGAGGAATGAGTTGAGTGTAATGTCCATTTTCAAAATAAGTTTTGAAATCCAATTTCTCAAAAGTGTTTTCAAATTTCATAAACTAAAATCCCAAAATTCTCTTAAACCAGGATACCTCAATCCTTCGAACCAAAGTTGAACTTTTACTTAGAATAGTGAAAATATATCCATAAGCTTAAAATCCATTGCCATATTATGTAAATCCATGAATGTTTGGGAAAATTTTCTGAAAAACACAAAGTAGTTAGAACTCGATGAATACAGAACCTCAATCCACGAAACATATATATTTGGATTCCTTATAAAAAATTAGTTTGGATTGGTTCAGGAATCATCTCAAATGGTTTAGGAAATCAGAAGTTATTCAAGTTCAAAATTTTATCAAAACCTAGGTCAACTCATAGGTTGAAGATGAACTTTTCAACCAAAAACATTAACTAGTTGTGTGAGGGCACATGACTAACAAATTTTTTTATTTTTTCCAATAGTTTTATTAATTTTTTCTGGTAAAAAATGGTATAAGGTAAGGGAGTGTTTGTTCTAGCCCAAAGTATAGAAAACAAAGGTTTTAGGTTAAAAATATTTTTTAAAAATCACAAATTAACCCCTCCTTTGTTTTAAGTTATGAATTTTGACCCCAAATTTTTTCTACACTCTTTGTTAAATTTTAAGTAAAAATGTTTTCTACACCATTTTCCCAAATTGACCTTAAGCCTTATATTTTAAACTCTCAAACATAATTGCAAATTAGCCATACACTTTAAAAGATACAGTTTTTTCATTTATTTTTCCAATGTAGTCCAATTACCAATAACATACACTTAAAATTATGTTGACTGACAGATAATCAAGCACATGACCCCTATGATCTCGAGTTTTGTTAGTTATAATCACGTTCTTTATAACTAACAAGTAGGTTTTACCTCTTCGATAATAATTTCAGCATATTTTATAACTATTCTTTGTATGTTCATGTTATGATACTGCCTTGTTTCATATGTTGTTAAATATCACTGATATTTGAATATCGATCATTTAGATCAATTTAAACCCTTCTGATCTATTAACAGATTTCATGAGGTTACTGTAATGAGTGAATCGGTTCACCCATACACCTATGTGCTAAATATCTTTGTTATAAGCATCAGTATTAACTAAGGAGTAGACTTCCATGTCATTCCACAAAAATTTTCCACTTGGCCTAAGGTCTCAGATGTTTAAGAGCCTGGATTTATCGCTATATACGTATTAGTAACACTCTAGTTAATATGTGTAGATGTTTACTTAATTTTCCCAATGATTTTGGGTTGACATTATTATTTAATTACTGATCATGATTAATTATTTCTATAACAATCAGTAAACTTGTAAGTATGGTATTATCGATTTAAAAATTCTTGATCTTCTTTACGATAAATGTTGTCTATGCTTCATTTAGCAAAACAGTTAACTCCATACACACTTAAACTTCTATATAATTTTAATTGTTATAGAATTGGTTAAATTCTACTTTGCATACTCATGCTAATGACTATTTCCTCTAGATATTCTAGGATAAGGAAGCCGTACCCCCTCCCTTTTATGATATGCATGGATCATATGTATACGTATATAACTATATGGAAGGAGATTAAGGAAGATGGAAACAAATAATGTAGTTTCTCAATGACATACATCATTTTTAGCTTTGGAATAAATGTAACATGAATAATTCACCCTTGTGGCGGTAGTATAATATATGCAATACAATATTAATGAATAAAGTCCTTTTTTTCATCTTAATTTTAGTTTCATTTATTTGTTACTATCTTGTACATTCATACCAAAAACATGATGTGACATGTTGGTATCAGAACGTGATTCTGAAATGCACTAGGTTAAACTCCTATACGGGAATGATATAAGATATTAGTTATTTTACATTTTTCGTTACTTCTTTACGTTCATCGTATATTAAATCTATTTTTCAGCTTGTATATTTAGGACTCGCATGTTTTTAGTTTTGATATAGTTCCCACTAATAAATGGGAAGATACAGTGAATGAACATGTTTTTCTTAGACTCTATACTATGGTTAGAGAAGTAGATAACAATTGGAAAAATTTTAATACTTCCGTGAAGAATTGACTAATCAAATCTCTGGTGAGGTCTAGGTGATGGGGAAAATGTGAGAATACATGGGAAACCCAATTATACTCCAAGAGGCTATTAATCTCGCATGGAATCATATTCACTCTCCACCCCTGCTCCACCCCGAAGACACCTCTAACGAAAAACTTTTTACTTATATTTCCTCGGGATCTTCCAATAGCTCTTGCGATGATGGCCCACTTGAGCCAAACAACTTTGATTTCATTCCAAACTTTTCTCTTTCCAAGACCGATGCCGTGGTTCCAGAATAAAGAACATAATAACACACCTCCTCATATTTTTAATATATTTAATAAGTAGTTTCTAAATATCATGACAATGCTACAAATATAGAGAATAATCTACTAGTATATTGTATAAGAACCATAGTGCTTAAGATATTCTTAGGTTGTATAATAGTATGCTAACATAAACTGCTAGTTGTAACAACCCTTTTGTATAATATTTAATTAAATTTTCTTTCATATGCTCTCTCTTTAAAAATCTTATTCTTATGAATTTTCATTATGAAAATGTTATATTATGCTTTAGGATGCTTAACACACACACTCTTTCCACTAGACCCGAAACTAAGCAGAGTCACAATTAAGGAATCATGAAATGCCTTCATGAAGTAACATATCTCGCTAAACAACAACAAGCGTCGATTCCACACCCGATTTTAGAGGAAACCATATATGAAGAAACCGAATGAATGCTCTTAAAGAATTTATGAGAGAACGACCCCATCCATTTCTTGAAAAATCGGGAGCAAATGAGGTTGAGAAGTGGATACATAAAATTTCGAAGATATTAAATAGGATAGGAATTTTTGCTAATCTTCAAGTAGTTTTATCATCTTATATGTTGAAGGTGAAGCTGATTTCTAGTGGCAATCTATATCCCGGAGTCATAATATATCCGCCCAAACTTAAGAACAGTTTAAAGAAATCTTCTTCAAAAATTACTTTTTTGAGACTGAATAAGACCAGTTGACTGTAGATTTTATGAAATTACGACAAGCTAATCTGTCTATAGCCCAATATGAAGCCAAGTTTACATAATTATTCCGTTATACAACTGAGTATGTGAGCACTGAAGTCAAGAAATGTAAATATTTTGATAGAGGATTACAACTAAGAATTAAGACATTCGTTACCCCTTTACAAATCATAGACTTTTTCCAACTCATTGAAGTCACCTCGTTCGTTGAACATAATACTGCATCAAGTGGATATGTACGTCCACCCAATCCCATCAATGGGAACAACTACATTTCTATAACCTTACCTAGGCCCCAAACCCAAACTTATCCCAGCTCTAGTGGATAAATTCATTCTCAAATTCACCATACCACTAATTATCCAGTAATTCGATGCCATGAGTAACAAGACGTAGGACATACTCGCCTGCAATGTCCTAAGTTGTACTCCTCAGTAACTTAAAACTAACCCGGAAATTCCCTAAGGCCTAGAAGAACAACTCCTTCCTACAATCAGCGCGTACCCTATAAGGCTTGTAGAAAGCCTAAGCCAGACCCCAACTATGGGAAAAATGTGCCATATTGCCCATATGAAATTTGTACGATGTGGTAGAAGGTATAATATTATTTTGTAATTATCCCGCTCATATTTTATTTTATTCTGGTTCAACTCATTCATTCATTGGTTCTAAACTAGCTAAAGTTTTTAAAATTTTACCAAAATCATTGGACACTCCCTTAGAAATAGAATTACCTATCGGAGAGGTTAGCAAAAATTACTTAAGGGTATGATAATTCCAAAATTCATCTAGGTATATGTACACTCTTTGAAAATTTAATAATCTTAAATATATGTGGATATGGTTTTATTATCGAAATGGATGTATTATCAGAGCGTCACGCTTATATCGATTGTTATTTAAGGAGAGTATACATTTAAGACCAAGATAATAACCCTTTTGTGTTTCAAGGAATGGGTCATTACGAACCTTCAACTTCCCAAATCCAAAGTAACACTTCTCCTTTGATTTTTAGAATCATAGAAAAATTTGATGATGTTTTTTCCCAAAATAATTTCCTAGAATACCACCCTCCCGAGAAATTGAGTTTACCATGAATCTTTACCCGAATACTTCCCCTATTTCGATACCTCCATATCGAATGGCTCTTCTATAACTTCATGAACTTTGTACCCAACTAGATGATCTACTTAATAGGGGTTTTATTATCCTTAGTTCATATCCTTGGGTAGCACCCATGTTGTCGTGAAAAAGAGTTGATTAAAGTTTTAGATTATGCATAAACTACTGTAAGTTGAATTATGTAACAATTAAGAATAAATATCCTTTACCTATAATTGGATAATTTATTCGATCAACTTAGGTGTGCAAGGATCTTTTCAAAGTTTAACCTGTGATTTTATTACCATCAATTATGAGTAAGAGAAGAGGACATTCCAAAAATCGCATTTCGAACTCCTTATAGACATTTCGAATTTACCATGATGTCTTTTGGATTAATCAATGCCCATGCAACTTTCATGGACCTAATGCATTGGATATTTTGACCTTTTCTTGATCAATTCATTGTTATATCCATTGATGACATCCTCATTTACTCCCAGAATCCTAAAGGGCATGCCTAAAATTTAGACACAGTACTAGGTACCTTGAGAAACCATCGGTTGTATGATAAAAAGAGAAAATGTGATTTCTTGGTGAAATAGATGAAATTCTTAAGACAAGTGATTTCTGAAAGTGGAATCCAAGTCGTCCCAGTTAAAATCACAACCATTTTAAAATGGAAAATTCCCACCAATGTCACTGAGATTAAGAGTTTTGTCAGATTATCTGGTTATTATCGTCATTTTGTAGAAGGATTTTCTAGAATTGCTCTTCCATTAATGAAGTTAACTATAAAGGATATACCATTTATGTGGACTATCGAGTGTGAGCAGGCATTCCAAATTATAAAGGATAAGTTGACCACTACCCTCATCCTAACCATTCCTTATAGTAATGTAAACTATGACATATACACCAATGCCTTGTTGCAAGGTTTAGTTTGCGTCCTAATGTAAAAAGGATAGGTGGTTGAGTATGGATCTCAAAAACTCAAGATTCTTGAGTGTAATTATCTTGTGTATGATCGTTTGTTAACAATCGCAATTTTCACTTTAAAAATATGGCATTGCTTTCTGTACAATGATGCATTCCAAGTGTTTTTAAATCACAAAAGTTTGAAATACATATTCACCTAAAAGGACTTAAATCTGAGATAGAAAGGTTGGTTGGAATTTTTGGAAGATTAAAGATTCAAGTTAGACTACCATCTATAAAAGGGAAATATTGTAGCTGGCGCGTTAAGCTGTAATCCCGTTGGAAGACTTAACAACCTAATTTATTATGATGTTGTTGCTACTATAGAGCAATATGATCTCAGCCAACCCTGCCTTTTTCAAAATTCACCAATATCATTGCTTACCTAAACCTGAGGAAGAAAATTTTAGAACAATAACTTCAAGACCCATTTATGATGAAACAACAAACCGAAAGCAAGACCAAAGAATTGGCATACGATAAGGAGACTTATTTATAATTTAAAGATAGATTGTATGTACCTGATGGGTATTTATTAGAGAAGAGATACAATAAGACGTTCATCGTTCCAAATTAATGATACATCCCGAAAGATAAAAAATGTATCATGTACTGATGAAACAGTATTAGTGGTAAAATATGAAGAATGTTATTGAGAACTTTTTGAACAGATGTCTCACCTATCAGTAAGTAAAGATAAAACACTAGTGTCCTTGTGGACTTTTCCAGCCTCTTTCGATATCACATCACAATAGACTTTGTAGAACACCAGTGTCCTGGTGGACTTCTCCAACTTCTTTCGATATCACATCACAATGGACTTTGTTAGTGGACTGCCTCATACGTCCTAATGATATAATTATGTTTGTGTGATGGTTGAACGACTCACCAAATCTTCCTAATTTCTCTGAGTGAAAACTATTGATTCTTTCTAAAAGATTAGTAACTCTACATCTGAGAAATTATTTGGTTACATGGTCTGGTTGATTAGAAAGTTCATTATGAGATCATTTTCTCAGATGTTGATAGATTAATGAAGTTCCCCCACAATAGACCTTTGTACATAACAAGTATCAAGGGAATCATCTTCGCTACAACATTGAAGGACGAAAGATCTTCGGTGAACATATTGCATATTTGCTCATTTTATACAACCAATATCTCATAAATAAGGTTGGTTGCAATACCACTTTCCATCTCTAGTTATGATAACCAAACTTCTAAATCTATTGGCCATGTCAATATGTGGATAACAATTGGAAATCTCACACCATACATTAAATTCCACGTGATTGAGTCAGCCACCTCATACCATATGTTGATTGGAAAAGTTTGGATGCATTACTATTATTTGGCTCCTTCAACATACCATCAATTTTCAAAATCCAATGTTAACGGAACAAAGATTGTGATACGATCTACCAAAAAATCTTTTGCAAAAGCGGAGGCACATTTGGTCAATCCAGACTTCTACGCTAAGTTAAATGAGGAAACGAGTGACCTCATGAGGCATATCTAATGGGTAAAAGTGTGAGAAATCAAAGACTGGTTGGGACCTTTGAGAGACCAAGAAGAAGAATTTGAAAAAATGTATGAATTCATAAAGGAACAGTATGTGTAATACCCACGTATTACGAAACCCTAGAACAATCAACTATGATATAATAATTACACATGTTACCTCATATCCCCCTTATAACTTGGCAAATTAAAAACCACTCTAATAAAGTTGAAACTACACATAAAACTCTACAACTTTACTTAATTAACTAAGTACCTCTAAGGTTACAAAATGATCAAGTTACGCCTCTAAACTTTGAAAGAAGGTATAACTTGACATTTGTTTCACCACAAGACCCAAACTTTATATCAAATTGAGCCTTTGGGCCTCAAATAATTTAATTTTACTATCCTAACCTTTAAACATTCATAAAATTATACAAATGCCCTTAAAACATGAAAATTTATCATATTAAATACCAAATAAATATAAAACTTTCTCTTTAAGCACCAAAACCAAAACGAACTTATTTAGACTTTCCGTCCTTGCCAACAAAGCATCCCAATCAGAATAAAATGACAAAGTTCACATTCTTAATAGAATTTATCCATATGGCGACCTTTTATCCAAGTTTTTATCTTCTTAAAACTAGGGAGAATCCACTTAACCAATCAGTTACACTTGGCTTAAAGTATAAATACCCCATGAAATCCAGCCTTAAACCCCACAAGCTCAGTAGAAGCAAACTTGAGTTTTTTCCATCCAAACTAGTAACCTATGATTTTATGCATCAATTCTTATTTTTATTAACCAAAACATTTTCTGCACCATTACAATACCCAACCTAATAAAAAAACCAAACTCTTACGTGTGAATTGGATTGTATAGGAAGAAATCTTCAAACACTTCATTAAAGCTTATGCTTAAATGGTGAAACTTCATTCCCTGACTTTGAACCTATTTCAAAGTTAGGAATGAGTTTCTTATGAGCCCAAAAGCTCGAGTGAACTAGCCATTGTAAAAAACGTATAAGTTTTGAAACTTTATTTTTCAAAAGTGTTTTCAAATTTTAGAACCTAAAATTCCAAAATTCGTTTCAACCAGGATACCTCAATCCTTCAAACTAAAGACAAACTCTTTCTTAGGATAGAAGAAACCCATCCAAAATCTTAAAAGACTTTGGTATATTATGTAATCCCACGCATGTTTGGTTAAATTATCATAAGAACACACCATAGTTGGAACTCGATGAATACTGAACCTCAATCCATAAAACTTATATATTTAGATTCCTTAAGAAAAAACAGGTTGGGTTGGTTAGGAATAATCTCAAATGGTTTAGGAAATCAGAAGTTATTTAAGATCAAAATTTTATCAAAATCTAGGTCAACTATCGAGATGTTGAAGATGAACTATTCAATCAGAAACATTGACCCGACATGTGAGAGCTCATGACCAATTCAAAATTGTTGATTTTTTTTCCAATATTTTTATTAATTTTTTCTAGTCAAAATGGTATAAGGTAAGGCAGTGTTTGGCTAACCCCAATCCAAATTACAGAAAACCAAGATTTTAGGTGTGAAGTATTTTTCAAAAATTACAAACTGACCCCTCCTTTTTTTAAGTTATGAATTTTAACCCCAACTTTTTTTTGCCTACTCTTTGTTAAATTATAAATAAAAAAGTCTTTAACACCATTTTTCAAATATGATATTAAGCCTTATATTTTAAACTCTCAAAATAATTGCAAATTAGCCCTAAACATTAAAAGATATAATTTTTCAGTTATCTTTCCAATTTAGTCCTATTACCAATAACATACACTTACAATTTTGTTGATTGGCAGATAATCAAGCACCTGACCCTCCCGATCACGACTTCAATCAATTCAAATCACGCTCTTCATATCTAACAAGTAAGTTTTTCATTTTCAATAGTAATTTCATCATATTTGATATAATTACTATTAATATCACATTGTGATAGACATAAATTATTCCTAGTATGTGTATGTTATGATACTGCAATGCTATATATGCTATTAAATATCGTTGCTATTTGAATATGGATCATTTGGAACCTTTCTCGTCTAATAACTGATTTCATAAGGTTATTTCAATGATTGAATCAGTTCACTCATGCACATATATGTTAACTATATTTATTATAATCATTAGTATTAACTAGGGTGTAAACTGACGTGTTATCCTAAAGAAAATTTTCTACTTGACCTAAGGTCTCAGTTGTTTGAGAGCCTGGATTTATCGCTGCATACGTATGAGTGAAACTCTAGTTAGTGTGTCTAGCTGTTTATTTATTTTACCCAAAGGTTTTGGGTCAAGATTCTTATTTAGTTGTGCTGATCATGTTTATTTTTCTATACCAATTTGTAAACTGGCAAGTATGGGATTATTAGTTTAAAAATCCTTGATCTTGTTTATGAGAAACGTTGTCTATGCTTCATTTAGCAAATAGTTAACTCATAACACACTCAAACTTCTATATACATATAATTGTTATAGAACTGGTTAAAATCTACTTAGCCTACTCGTGATATTTCCTTTTTTCTTCAGATGTTCCAAGATAAGGAATTCGTACCTCCATCCTTTTTATGATACATACGGATCATTTGTATGCACATATAACTATATGGAAGGAGATTAAGGAAAATATAAGCAAAGAATGACATTTATCGATGAACTACTTCATTTTGGAATTTTGAGATAAATGTAACATGAATAATTCACCCATGTGGTGGTAATACAATATATGTAATACATTATTAATGAATAATGTTTTATTTTTTTTCCTTAAGTTTAGTTTCATAACTTATTTACTAACTTAGATATTCATACCAAAAATAGGGTAGGATAGTAGGTCAATCCTAAACCTGAATCTCTTTCTCAACATCTCGCACCATGCTTTAATTAAGTTAAATTCATCCTTTTATATACAGATAAATTCCTTTTTTTTAACAATTTAATTGTAATTTCTTAGAAATTAACACAAGATTTTTTTTCAAAGGCATGTTTATATGAAAACGTAACTACATTTACATATAACTTACAAGTACTAAACAACCTTACACAAACAAGATTCTTAGTTTAACATTTACAAAAAGAGCTTGTTGATATTAAACCTATATTATATATCCTTCACTCTCCCGTTATAAAGTCCTAACTTGGCAGCGAAATTAAACGATAAGCATACCTGAAACAAAATATTATAGGAGTGTAAGCTATAAAATCTTAGTGAATGAACTTATACAAACACAACACACATATAAAAAATTTGAATAAATATTATAAATCATATAACCCATGTAGGAATTATGGACTCTCGCAAGCATGGACCCATCACAATCCAATTAACCCTCTTTGGTTTATAGGAAGCGCCACATCGCATTATTTTAGCCGGAGTACACAAAATGTTAGGCTAGATTAATAACACCGCCACATCCCGTAGAACACACCACATTCCATAAAATTAGACAACTTCACTTAACATTCTTAATCATATGCATTTGGCTCATAAACACCACATCATTACACGAGCATCCCAGAACATGTATTTAAGCTATATTTTCATATGAAAGCATAGGATTCTACATTTCATAGGGCAGGTGACTCACCTTAAAGTAAGTAATAAGATTAATACCAAACCTACTTCCTTGGTATGGTAATCCACACCTATAAATCAACATCATCGGTATTTGAATACACCAAGTAACAATAAATCTATTAACACATCACATTAGTGGGTGAATCTGTATTAACTGGAAAAGAATTATATATTCTACTTCACATTTCTATAGCTACCCGTGCATTAGGGTTCTAACACAATGTATGTAATGGAATTATTAATTTTATAGATAACATTATGCCCATTTTGCTACAATATTTTTCAAATTGTTTCTACTGAAAAATAGTAACGAAACTTCAATTTAAAAACAACATCCAAGTCAAATCAGAAGGTATTTTACTCTTATCTTAGAATATATTATACTCATATATGTTATCTAACACCTCCAATTAGAATCACTTGATTTCATTAAGTATTCAATGATTTATGCCATTTTGAACACAACTGCTTCTGAAATAGAACATTAAACCATAACCTAACATAAATAAGCATACATAATCTCTGCTTTAGGTTTTAATTCATGAAAATAACTACCTAATACACACACACACACACACACACACACACATATATATATATATATATATATATATATCACACATACACAAATATCATAAAATAAACCTTTCACGAAATGGTGATTCAAGTCTAGGATTTTCAAGTTTCACTTTTTACCATTATAGCACAATTTCTCATCTATGATGTCAAACCTTTCTTCTATCTATATATTAAGGCATAATGGTCATCATTTAAATATTTTCCAAATTTAAAGTAATATATTCAAATTGTATAACTCATTCATGTGAGAAACTTAAAAAAAAACATAATTACCTTATAAGAAGTCCTTGATTTATGATAATTTTTTCCAAGCAATATTTCCTTAAACCCTGATTTCTCTCTCCTCAAGATTATTTCTATCAAATCTTATACTATAAAAGGAAGAAGATGATAAATATATGATTTCTAGGAAGAGAAAATATGGTCATTTTTAAATGGTTGTGTATGATTGGATAAAATAAAGGTTCAATCAAAATATTTCACTTGTGGCAGATTTATCCCCTATTCGTAAATGAACTATAACTTACTATTATTGTATATGATTGAACTATCGTTTGCACTCACTAGTAGATAGATTCAATATTTGAAACTTGTATATTAATGTTTTACCCAAATCATAACTTTAATATTCTTAAACTGGGCTCAAATGTGAATATAATAATCTGCCCAAAATTTTAAAATTTAATCATTTAGCAACCGAACCTCACCAAATTCTCATAAACACACCAGTTTAGTTTTATAAACACAACAATGCAGTCAAAATGTACTTTATAATGAATTTAAGCACATAACTAATTATATGCTTTAAATATGTCATCACTCATCATAAGCTCAATTAGAATCCAATGCAAACAACATATATATCGTGTTAGTATACATTCTCTAAACATGATAATTATAATGTGTGATACCCATTATCAACCTTATCAGTTATAAGTTATACTTAATCATGTAACTAACATGCCTAATCATGTTAAGGGAATTACAGAACATCTTAGACATAGAATGAGACCAAGGATATACATGATGGATCAGGAGGTGGAGTGATAGAGTTGTTGGAAAACTGTAGGAAAAGAAAGGCACCACTAGATTCCTCACGATAATGCAAGAAAGTATTACTTAATGACGGGAGGGTGGTATATCACCTTTGAAGGTGTGAGCGGGAAGCTAATGATGCTGATGAAGCTGAACCAAAGTATGAGATTTTTTTATTAATAATCAAGGTCAATGTCTTGCATTGATAATTCAAACATCCAAGAATATGTGGAATAGGTGGAGGATGAACCTTAATACATGCGAAATCATCTAAAACCACAAGTTCAAGAGTTGGAGTAGGTAAATTTAGTCCACCATGGTGAGGAACCAAGGTCAATGTTCATTTCGAAAGACTTGGAATATGTAAAGAAGCTGAAGCTGATCAAGCTCATTCGAGAATTCAAAGATGTCTTTGTGTGGAAATAAACTGAGATTATTGGGTTGGATGAATAAGTGAGTTGCCACAAGTTAAATGTCTTTGCTTCAGAAATTCCAATCAAGCAGTCGACCAGAACATGTAAACCTGAGTTGGACCTCAAAATCAAGGCTAAGGTGGAACAATTGCTAGCAAATGGATTTATCAAACAGTACAACATCCAATATAGGTTTCCATCATTATGCTAGTGGGTAAGAAAGATAAAAAAAAATCATTTATGTTAACTTTTGAGACCTCAATAGATCTTACCCCAAATATCAGTTCCCTCAACCTTTAATTAATATTTTGGTTGATTCAATGGTGGGTCATGAGATGTATAAATTTATGGATGGATATTTAGGATACAACTAGATTAAAATGGACCCAGATTATATGGAGAAGATAACTTTCAGAACTCTCTTAGGAAACTTCATATACAATGCAATTTCTTTTGGTCTATAAAATGCGGGGTTAACTTATCAAAAGACAATAATGGTTATTTCCCACAACCGTTTTCGTGACATTGTGGAATTTTAATTGGATGATTTATTCATAAAGTCAAAGAAGGTGGCTGCTCATTTTGCTGATTTGAGAAGATTCTTCAATAAATGTAGAGAGTACAAGCTAAAGATGAAGACATTCATGTGTGCCTTTGGGGTAACTAGTGGAAAATTCTTGAGTTTTGTGGTTAATCGACAGGGAGTGCAGATGGATTAGAGAAAGAAAATAACCATTCTTGATATGCCTTTTCCAAAGACATAGAAAGAGTTGAAGAGTTTTCTAGGAAAAGTTTCTTACTTAAGGAATTTGTCCCGAGATTATCTGAGATTACCCACTCATTGATGGAGCTGTTTCGAAAGGCAACGAATTTTAAATGGGAAGAATCACACCAGGAAGATTTTGAAAAGATTAAGAAGTTACTCATATCTCCTCAAACAATGATTCCACCTAAGGAAGGACTGTCTTTGTTGTTGTTTCTAACTTCTACTATAAGGTCCATCAGTGCGTTGTTAGCATAGGAGGTCGATGGACTAGAGAGACGCGACTACTACCTAAGTAGGATCATTTATAGCCCTAAGGCAAGATATACAAGTATGGAGAGACATTATTTTAGATTTAATTTTTATGGCTAAAAAACTTAAGCATTATATGTTGTCTTTCACTATTAATATAGTGACAAAATGATCGACTAATTTTTTTAATACACATTATTAGTTGGGATAACATGTATCTCATTCTGTCAAAATATAATCTAAAGTGCGTGGTTACTCATGCAATTAAAAGCCAAGACTTTGCAGATTTATTAGCTATTTTTTTTTGTTAGGACTGTTTGAACCTCTTTATGAATATATACCTAGTGATGACTTGCAAGACAATGCATATGAGGCAGATTTGGAGGAATTGACCATAGAGTTCGATGGTTCATCAACTAAAGAAAGAGTAAGAGATGGATTAATTTTATCTAGAGAAAAAGAGTATATATTTTTGTCCTTTAAACTAGATTTTCCCTATTCAAATAATGAAGCAGATTATGAAGCTTTGATTGTAGGGTTTCTTGAGGCCATTCTTAAGGGAATTTGTTTACTTTGCATCTAAGGGGATTCCAAATAGGTGTTCAAATAAGTGAATGGTGAGTATGCATCGAAGCACCTCATTCCAGATCCCTATTGAGCAATCATACAAAGATTGATCGATCAAATTTTTGAAGTCAAAGTAGAGAGACACCCAGACATATCAATGATTATCACATGATTGCACAAAAGTTAGCCATGGAAGAATAGTCAACAACCATGGTGATTCATCGAATAACTTTTCCATCTTATGTGCTCTAAATTTTTCCCATTGATGATTCTTAGGATTATAGAGGATAAAGAAGGAAAAAATTAAAAATAAGAGAGAGTTCGATGAAGCTCACCGAACTAGCACAATTTTTCCTTCTCCATGGAACCCTATATTATAGAATTTGAGAGGTTGGATGGACAGATGCCTTGGTTTCGAAGAAGCACAAAATGGAAAAAATAAACTCATGAGAAACATTGTGAGACCACTGATATTTATCTCTATAGAAGAATTCAAAGAGGGGTATTATTGGCCTATAATGAAGCAAGATGCAATAGCATACTAGTGAAATTGCACTAAGCATCAAACCTTATTTCAACCATATGAGTGTAATTTTTTAGAAGATCAAACGGATTTGAGGCAACCATTTGATTTGATAAAATATGGAATTACACAAATAGATAAAGCATATTCAATAATACTTAGAATAAGATCCCCAAGGTTCTACTTGCTGTAGGATAAGCTCTATTGGTGAGGGTACTTCAACAAGCCCTTAAAATGTATCACTACAGAAAAGATAGAGGAGGTTCTTAAATAAGGTCACGATCCATATCATATTGGAGGAGACAAATTATATGATCAACTTATGACATTTGGTTACTACTGGACAATAATACAGAAAGATTCTAGTGAGTTTGTTCGAAAGTGCAAAGTTTTTCAACTACATGGCAACCTACTTGGTTAATTTTCACTCATAGAAAACACCATATCCTTTTTATACCTAGGCATTTAGGGACAATTAAACCCCCATCTAAGGGAAAAATATGGATTCTCGGGGCAACTGAGTGCTTTACAAAATAGGCATAAGAAGTACCTTTAAAGAGGAAAATAATAGGCATGGTGTCACAATTCATTAAAGAATAAATCATCTGTCATTTTGGCATCCCTAAGGCCATTCTTTCATATAATGGAAATCCATTCATCAACAAAGACATGACAATGTGACTGACAAATATTCCATTATTCATCATACTTCAATATTCGTTTATCCCAAAGGCAATGGTCAAGCAGAAGCTATAAATAAAACTTTGGTAAACATTTTGGCCAAGATGATGTAGAATTTTTCCTAAAACATGGGATGATAATCTGCCTATGGTGCTTTGGGCATACCGAACAACTAAGAGGGAGCCAATGGGTGACACACCTTTTTCTCTAATTTATGGAGCTAAACCAATTCTTTGAGTAGAATTAGAAGTACCATCTTATAGATATGCTATACAAAGAAACATGCTTCCTTATAGTAGGCATGTTGATCTGGAGGCATTGGATGAGAAAAGAGACAATGAGAGGAAACATTTTCAAATTTATACGAAATAACTCTCCAAAGAATATAAGAAACTTGTCAATCCTAGAAAGTTTATGGAGGGTAATTTGGTGTTGAAGGTAGATGTTAATGACATTAGAGGATTCCCTTTTCCAAAGTTTACAATTGGGAGGTGCCTTATGTAGTCAAAGAGGCACATGATTCAGGTTATTATTTGATTTTAAAACCTGAAGATGATATGCCTTTCGAGGTTAACAACAAGTGGTTAAAAGTCTACCACGTTGAACATATGAAAACTTGTAAAATTTCTTTCACTTATTGTTTAGTACTTGAAGAAATGAGAAGAAGCACTACAGTTTATAATATGTATGGGTTAAATGTTGAAGTAAGTATACACATGAGTTTGAAGAATAGGAAAACTTTCTTTATATTCCAATATGGGATAATTACAAATCAAAATAGGAATACTCACCAGAGATACAACTTTGTGAGTTCATCATAACAAAAATCCTATACTGGAAGCTATGAAGATATCCTCTCCAACTGAGCTTGCTTGTAAGGAAAATTTTTCAATCAAGTCAATTTATTTGTAGTTGGTTTAATTCTGGACAAAATATTTGAGTCATAGGTTAGGCTTTGTACTGTCAAACATGTAAGCCTATGACATATTTGATGAAAATGTGATAGCCAAGATTCAAATTGGATACACATATTGCGATGATTTTTGTGCCAAATTTTTCTTCACATTTATCGAGGATCTTGTCTTAAGGGTGTTCATTTTTGAAGATAATCATTTGGAATGTTTTTGAACAAAATCGTTTGGAACTATTTTTGAAAATCGTTTTTAAAGAAAATGATTTTTTTTAGTTCATTTAAACAAGTTGCATACCTCGTTAGAAAAAAATGGACAAATTACCAGAAGAAATTTGCAACCTCATTATAATGAGATTTAAAAACTCATTGGAAATTGCATTGAACAGACATCAAACGAGGACTCTCGATCATATAGTAGATAACTCGTTAGAAGATTGTTGGACATTCATTAGAACGAGAAAGCCTGTTCGCTCGAACAAACTTGAGTTTCATTAGAATGAAATCAGCTTCTCATTCGAACGAACTATGTGCTTTTTTGTAACGAGTTCGTTGCCTCAAAATTCATGTTTTCACTATTTAAGGTGTGTTGAACTCAGTTTCTTCAAGAATTTTTGACAAAATCAATTCTCTTCATGTTTACAAAAGTACCAAAACCCTAGTTTTACCCTTTAAGTTAAAAGTTCCAAATTTACATATTCATATTCTTTGAGATCATTGTATTGGGCACCAAATTTTATTTTTCTTTTCATCTTGAGAGAACATGTATCATGTGGTGGACTTCGTATTGGTTTGTTATGTTGTGTGAAAAAATGGTATTCCGTGTTCTAATTCCATAGACAATTGTTAAGCCTCACCAATAGATATTGAGGCATTCATGGATTTGTGCATTGTGGCGGCTTAAGTGGTGGACTCCTACGTTGCACTGTGGAGGAGAGGTTGAAGATAGAAGAGCATTAAGGTTTGCGAGGGAGACAAGCATTGAGTGAGTCTACTGTCTAGTTTTTGTAAAACCTTATCATAGTGATCTGTTTGGATGGGTCATTCAAGTTTTTTCCCTTTCTATTTTTTCTCGTACATCAGCGTGTTGTGGATGATTTATTTATTTTATATGATTATTACCTAGATGCATGTTTTAGGTTAAAAAGATAAAATTGGGTGAATTATTTTTCACAACTAATAGTTTATTTTGGTGAAGAAGTTCTAATTGAGTCTATTTTGTTCGTTAAAATTAAAATATCTAAAAATAGACTTTTTGTTTGTTCACACCATCCTTTCCTAAGCACAGACCATATAGGGGTCTTATTAAAATTGGTATCAAAGTAGGTCACATTAAATTATTGTGTGATCCTGATATTTTTTTAAGTTCCTTTTGAATACCAATTCGTCAAATTGGTATTAGAGCTATAACACTTAGTTATTATTTTTTGATACTTTGTTGTTAGTCATGAATTTTGGTGGTTTTAATGATATTATAACCCCGATATTTAATGGGTTGAACTACACATTATAGAAAATGCGTACGAAATTAGCACTTAAAACTATAGATGAGCGGGTATGGTAAGCGATATTAATTGGTTGGACTCCACCCACTACCTTAGTTGGAGAGAATATGATACTCAAACCCATAAAATCATGGAGTGAGGCTGAGCATAAGTTATCAAATTATAACATTTGTCGTTTAAATGCTCTATTTTGTTCTGTCACCTAGAAGGAGTTACTCTGTATTATGATTGTGATATGTCTAAAGAGGAATAGTACATACTACAACTCACCCATGAAGAAACTAGTGTTACGAACCATTAAGATGTTGGAGAGTAATACCATTAATGAGTTTTACACTAGACTGTCCGACATTGTTAACTCATCTTTTAACTTGGGAGAGAAGATACTCGACAACCGAGTAATCGAGAAAATCTCAAGGACATTGCCTAAAAGATTTAATTCAAAAGTGAGGAGTAGAAATCACATCCTAGGACCCCCTAAGAACCTCCTTAGGTTCCTAGAACTCACTAATTCATCGCAAACCCTAGGTAATACCCTGAGTACAGATCTAGAGGCTGTCTCGCCCGAGAGAAAGCTCAATAAATTTTCGAAAGGCTCTGAATCCCCTTTCCAATAGCCTACCCCGTAGGTGAATCAATCTTATGGTTCAAATGAACGGTCCATTTTACTAACGAAAACTTATCTGGAGGGGCCATTAGGCGCTCTCGAGCCCCGATTGGCTCTGATCAACTTCTTTGCCAGAGAAAAATCTTATGAATCTTTGAAAGGCTCTGAATCCGCTTTCCAATGGTTTGAATCGGCCTTATGGTTCGAACGAACGACTCGTTTTACTCTAAAAACCAATAAAGACGCCATCGGGCGCTTTTGGCCCCCATTTGACCCACTCAACTCTTCAGCTTGAACGGAGATGGATGGATATTTTAAGGGATCTGAATACCCTTTCCAACGGTTTACCTCATGCATGAATCAGACTTATGGTATGGACGAATGACCCTTTTTACTTTGAATTGTCCCCAAGCTGAATGGAATCTCGAAGGGCACCAAATAACCTTTCCAATGGTCCAACCCGTGCATAAATCATCCTTACAGCTCAGATGAACGATCCGTTTTTCTTCGGGAATTTCCTGTTCAATGAATAACGAGCACTTTCTAGCCTTTTAACTTTGGTCAACTCCTAAACTCGGGACTGGAACAATGAATTCTTATAGGGATATGAATACACTTTCCAATGGTCTTACATTTAGCATTTTCTGGCACCCCTACGACCCTGGCTATCGACAGTGTGTCTAGGGTTCCATGTCGATAGGAAAGACTAGTACAATGTCGATCGTCACCCCTTTGGCCCTATAAATAGAGGTCATGACCTCATTTCGAATAGTAACCCGTGAACATCCCTCTCAGCAATTCAGAGAATATTATCTCAAATTTAGAGATGCTCTCCTATTTAAAAATCCATTTCCCACATTCCTTCCATTCTTTTTATACTATTTTGAGTAAATTCTCACCCATTTCCTCATACCACCATCATCTAATCGTGAGATCAGTGCATCTGCAATCAAGATCCACTTCAAGTCTTCATAAGGAGGTCCAATTCACCCCCTCTGTCCTTAAATCCTCTTATTTTTGCATTAATTACTTCATTTCCACTTTAGTACTTTACTTCATCACATCACATACCTTAATTTCAAACTTTTTATTATTAGTATTTGCACATACTTTATTTTCGTTGGAAAAACCCAAAAATAAGAAAAAGAGGGTCAAATTCAACACGAAAAATTCTCATCACATTTTCTCAAAATAAAACACCTTTTTCTACGCACACACACATATAAGAAAATTTCCCGATTGTATTTGTGGGTTAAACCCCACCTCGAATTGTCTTCGAACTACGTGGACTTTAATTTCCCCTTGGGCTACGTCAGCGTCTTAGGTAAATCCTTAGACTCGAGTCCTCCCATATACATTTGTTACCTTGTTCTTATTATATATTCTTAATATATATATTTTATATGCTTTCTTGGTTGTGTCTTGTCCGATATGCGCATTCGTTCTTCTATAAGGACTTGTGAATCAGTAAACACATACATTATACTTTGAATTACTATTTTGTGAACACTGCTAAGGATGACCTCACTCCGCCTTTATCCATGACGCGAGTCGAGCGATTATGTTCTCGATTTAAATTATGCACATAAGCACACACTTCATGGAGTTTAATAAGAGAAGATTAACACATGCCCATGAGAGACCGAAATGGCGGGATAAGTACCTGACACCTTCTTGTTTCGTAACATAGTTCCCGGATCCTTGAATTACTTGGTTTCGCAAGCATAAATATTTTTCTTGATGTCGTTATCTTGAGGTGGCAACATATATTTTACATTTTTTTATGCAAAATAGGCTGGTGACTCTAGCTCTACATATCACCCACATTGATGACGATCGAGTGCCTCGAGAAAGGATGCAATCTCATGTGCATACTGGAAGGGTAAGAAAGGAGGGTCCACCACGGGAGAACCCCCCCGGCCCCGACCGCAGGTTGGACACAGTGGCGACTCTACTAGGGAGCATTTTAAGATGACTAGATTCTATTCCTGCATGGGTGTTATATCTTTTATACATGTGTGCGTATGCACCTACCTGTATGTTCTATTTTCTCCTCTATCAACCTTTTTGTATATATCTCATGTGTATATCCCTTTCCACTCACTTATACACTTCACACACTTATATGAAATTTCCATGTACATTTCACACACTTACACTTAGCTTCACTTTATACTCACATGCTTCACGCACAACTTATAATATCCATGCTTAGGCTTCACTAGCACACACCCACACTTCTCACCTTTGTATAATTCTCCATGCTCACTTATACATACCACACCTCACTTTTAGTTGATCCATGTATAGGCTCATCACCATACGCACTCACTTGTATATATTCCCATATCACTTACTCACTCATATATATCCATGCGTACTATAGTCTCCATGATAGATTTACTTCCCATATTACTTGTAAATGCTCCTTATTAGTGTAGTGATACCTTTACTCATCGTACCAATAAAAAAAATATTAAAAATACTCTCCCCCTTTCTACATAATATGTTAATAAAGACTAATGCATTTTTTCACACTACATCACTAAGAGTATGTCAATATTAACCAAATTTTTATCCCGTAATAGGGGATCACTTTGTGATGGGTGCTGGTCCTGCGGGTCACAGTTAGCCTCAGTGATATGACTCTCATCTTCCATTGGCCTCGTACCTTTGACGTATATCGAACGGTTTCCCTCGCATTGTACTGCATGATCGAATTCACGATATGAGGTATATAATAGGGAAGTCCTTCACGTACATCGAGTATATCGAATCTCACTCACACGTACTGTCCCCACGAGGTATATAGTGAGGCAATTCATGTACACTAAAGTATATCAAATGTCTTATCCACACGTACCGATGAATGATTGCCCTTATAGGCAAGAGGTATATTGTGGAAGTCATACTGAAGGGGGGAGCCCTTCCAATAATTCAATAATTTCATAACCTCATATAGGTGTCAAACCTAGGACACTTATATTTAGTTTGCCAGTTACCATGTGAAACTCTACCGAATTTCTAGGCCGGCGTACTGCCCAAATGTTTGTGCTATTTTGCCTTTTTCTAAAACAGGACCTCATCCATGAGCCTAGAAATTAGTCAAATCATGTCTTACACATTTTCAAACCCTATTTTCCTAGGCTCGGGTCCTTTTCGACATTTTTTCTACATCTAAGCAAACCTAATATAAGTGAAAACTTAATAATAACATTAATAACAATCATTCTGAGATTCTTCTCTTTTTCCTTCCTTTTTTCAACATCTAAAAACACCGAAAACATTTTTTTCCTCCTTCCAAAATACCAAAATTTTCTCCCTTCTTCTTTAAAAAATAAATTTGAATCATTTTCCCTCTCACGTCGATCGCATACTCGATTTTGGCCTGGCTCCCTATTGGCTTCAGTCTTATGTCAAATCACCCCGAAGCTCTATCGGTTCTTCTGCTACTTCATCCGAGTTTGGGATTTACCTTCACAGGCTCTTCATGGAGAACACTGACCAAGCATCGAATGTGCATCCCGATCTGATGACTGTCTTATCCCAACTCAGTTCCAAGATTGACAACTTTCAAACTGAGGTCCATGGGATGCAATATCACCGAGCCCAGATTCCCAAAGAACCCAAGGTTCTCTTTACTCATACATGGGTCCACCCGATCTCGAGACTGTTTGGGTCATAGAAGAGTATTATCATGCTTCATGTGCCGCACCTACCAATGGGCCACCATCAGATCAACTACCTATTTTGAACCTTGCCTAACAACGGACTAATCTGCTAGTATCTACGGTTCTTAAAGAGGAGGAACTAAAAAAGGTCAAGGAAGACCTCAAATTGAGGACAAAGAAGTTCGACCAAGTTAAGATATTGGGGAACTCGATGGACTACACCCATATGTCTCCCTATCTCAAAGCCAAACCGCCAGATAATTTCAAGATGCCACACATCGAGAAGTTTAAGGTAAGAGAGCCCCCACTTATTCAACTTCGAAGCTATCACCGAGCCATGACCCTTCTTGGTACCTCCGAGGAGATAATGGCCCGGATGTTCCAACATACCTTGAAAGACAGTGCCCTTCGGTGGTTTTTTTCCCGTAAAGAATCCAGAATCCATAGTTGGGAGGATGTCATATGAGAATTCATGTCTCAGTAAAAGTATAATGAGGAACCAGAGGTTACGCATCGAGACTTAGAGATTCTTAAGAAGAACCTTGGGGAAACAATCATTAGCTTCATAGGAAGGTGGAGAGAGAGTTCCTACCATTGACCAACAGACTCTTAGAGGAGGAATAAGTCAATATTATGAAGAATAAGTTCTTGCCTCATATTCGAGCGGCCATGGGAAGATAATATTACCCACACTTTTGAGCCCTTCGAGAAACTGGAGTAGAAATCGAGGAAGGTGTTACCAAAGTGGAATCTGAGCTAAAGATGGTCACTGAACAATTCACTCCCCAGAAGCCCACCAGTGCTATAGTCTCAACCATCAATAACATTCCCAACCTACTACCTCTTGGGCACTAAAAAGTCACCTTAATCCGACCAAGAAATAGTACACTGAGCTCCATGCTCCCCTGTCAAAAGTATACCATGTCTTACTTAGACTAAACCTCATCAATCCCTTGGACCCCATCCATTATTAAATTCGCTCACGGAAAACTTCAAAGTCGATGCCCATTGTGATTTACACCAATCCGCTAGCCATACTACCAAATAGTGTTTCCATATTAGGAATGTTTGATCAGGGTATCATCACTCCACTAGCCAATCCTAAACATAATACCACTCATAACACTCTTCTAAACCAAGTAAATGACATAATTCTAAAGGATGACCCAGAATTTGATCCATCTGCTCAAATCATGCCCAATAATGCACCCATCATATCCATAATCTAACTTAAACCACTCAAGGTTTGCCTGTATTTTCTCTTGCACTCTACATGCTTTACTAATCAAGCTTTGTCACTCCTTATAAGGGCCTGCATTGACATCTACACCCGGTCTGAAGGGAAAGATATGGAGTTACCAACTGTATTGAACCAACTCTTGGAGTTTGGGATGAAATTTCCCACCGAGATGACTGTTGATTGCCAAAAATTCAGTGGCTTGTTCATAGAGGCCCAAAAGTGGGCCCAGATTCAGATGCATGGGTAGTACCTGTTGAAGAATTCAATTTATATAATTTAATACAGATAATGGCCGATGCATTTTAATATATAAGTGAAATTTGTTGAATTGATGATCTACTCACCACTTTAAAGCTGTAGGGATGGTTAGTCCCTTCACTCTTGCACCTCCCCACTGAGTGGGAAGATTTGTACGATGAAGTCATCGAGGTTATTGAATGCATTGATTTCTCTTTATAAGAGGATATAGTCTCCACTGGATGGGGGGATGACTTTGATAGTTTAGATGATGAACCCAATCAGGAAGAGACCAGTCTAGTAGCCAGTCTGTGCGAAATGATATCCTTCGAAGATCTGTTAGAGGAAATTAATAAAGTGACCATTTAGCCAGAAGTAGATGAAGACACAGGATTCTTATTATTCTCTTCCTCCCTGAACCACAAAACTAGGTTCGGGAGACACTATAAATATTTGATTCCTTATGTGCTGGAGATAGATAAAGGAAAGGGAGTTATCGAAGAACTTCCCATGCCAGAAATTTCCATCGAAGAGAGTAAAGTCCTTTATCAGCACAAGAAAACCCAAGCCAACATCACCTTATGGGGGGGTTTTCATGTCCTCCCAACTTTATTAGAATGCTTTGATAAAACTCCTCACTTAGCCTACAGTACCTCCTTCCACCACTCTTGAAGAAGTCATAAACATGGTTGGATCCTTAACCTCTTCCAGACTACTCTACTTTTTCGAAGCAAAGATATCGAAGATTGGACCTGATCGCAATTATTCCCTCAACATCTCTATTAACGGCTTGGAGAATGTAGTCCTTCCCTCACTCGTTGACAAAGTCCTGTTTTGAGAGAATCTTTTTTGAATCTTTGGTCGAAGTCTCCTCACCGGATATTATTGTTCCTTTTTTTATATTAATGTAACTGAGACCTTTTTTAACGAGCTTCTCAATGTTATTTTTTTTCTGAAAATGAAATAAACGAAGATTTTGATTATCTTGTTGTGCCTTACATTAATTGTCTTGATTCAAATAAAACCTTTGATGATGATGATTTTGCAAATGAAAAATTCTTAATTGATCTTGATTAGGAGAATAACAAATAACATAATCTTGTTCAAATTAATGATGACGAAACTATTATTATTAATCTCGGTTCTAAGAGCCATCAGCGCGACATTGGGATGGGGTCCATCCTTAATGAGCATAAGCGTGCGCAATTTTAAGAACTACCGAAAGAATTTATGGACGTCTTCGCATAGTCCTATGATGACATGACTGACATTGACAAAAAATAGCTCAACACAAGATCCAAACATTCCCAGAATGCAATCTAGTCAAACAAAAGATAAGGAAGCTTCACACTGAATGGCCGCTCAAAGTCAAAGAAGAAGTGGTCAAGAAATTGAACATGGGTTTCATTCGCGTAGTCAAATATCCTAATGGCTCGAAAATATAGTCCCTGTGTCAAAATTGGGAGGAAAAGTCCCCATGTGCGTTGACTATCGAGATTTGAATAAATCATCCCAGAAGGACGATTACCCATTACCCAATATCGACATGATCATGGACAACACAACTAGTCATGCCCTCAAGTCTTTTATCGATGGATTCACCGAATATAACCAGATCAAGATGCACCCTGACCATGAGGAGAAAACTGCGTTCATCACCCTATGGGGAACTTTCTACTACACTGTCATGTTATTAAGACTCTAAACATATCGAGACTACCTACCAAAGGGATGCTACAACCATCTTGCATGACCTTATTCACAAGGAGGTCGAAGTCTATGTAGAGGATATGATCGTCAAATCAAAACTCAAGAAGGTCATATTCACGTCCTTCGAAAGTTCTTCGAGCGACTATTACAATACCAAATGCAGCTAAATCCGCATAAATGTGTTTGCCAACATCATAAAAGAAAAAAAATCTTGGGCTTCATGGTTAGTGAGTAGGGAATCAAAGCATACCCTACCAAACTGATAGATATACTTGAGATTCCACCACTACAGACGAAGAAGGAAGTCCGAGGATTCTTGGGTAAACTATAGTACATCAATCGGTTCATCCGCTAACTGACTTTTATCTACGAATCCATTTTCAAACTTCTTTGAAATGACTCAACTAAGGTCTGGAATGAGGCTTTCTAGGAAGCCTTTGATAAAATTAAGCGATAACTCACCTGACTTTCAGTGTTGATGCCTTCGCAGTTAGTTCTCCCCTACTCTTGTACTTGACCATAACAGTTACATCATTAGGGGATTTGCTAGCCTATTACATTGAAGAATCTCTCAAGAAAAGAGACATGTATTACGCTATTCGAGAATTGGTTGGGTATGAAGTCAGCTACACTGCTTTGGAAAAGGCGTGTGTTGCCCTGATCTGGGTCACGCAGAAATTACAACCCTAAATGCTCGCCTATCCCATCAGGCTAGTATCTTATATGGACCCCATCAAGTACTTGCTAGAAACGTAGTCTCTGTCCATTAAAATGTATCGTTGGTTGATGTTTCTATCCTAGTTTGATATTGTGTATGTCACACAAATAATAATGAAAAGGAGAGCCATCTCCGACTACCTTGCTAATTACCCCATGGAAGGAACCAATGTTTGGGTCTCTGAATTCTCGGATAAAGATTTTCCTTGCACCTCTTAAGGGGACCTTAGATGGGAAATGTTCTTTAAAAAATCTGCCAACAAGAAAGGATATGGTATTGGGATACTCCTAATCTCCCCTGATGACTCTCGCACCCCCCATTACCATCAAACTAGACTTTCCCTGCATTAACAACATGACTGGGTATGAGGCATGCACTGTAGGCCTCAAGATCGCCCTCAAGAAATGAATCTGACACTTAGTCATCTATGGAGACTCTGCCCTCATCGTCGGCCAAATCATTAGAAAATGGAAAGTCAAAGATCAAAACTCCAACCATTCCATGCCTACCTAGAAGAGATGGCCTCCCAATTTAAAGATGTCGCTTTCCACTATCAGCTTTGTGCAAAGAATAACTTAGTTGACTCCCTTTTTACCTTAGCCTCCATAATTGACATGCCTGAAGGAATAATAATGTCCCCTTTCTTGGTTCAGAAATAAGCTAAGTCCACTAGCTGCTACCACATTAAACTCATTACCGAGGAAGATTATGATATGGCTAGGTTATGGTAGTCTAAATTCGGCGCCTCCTCAAACATGGTAGGTCTGCCCAAGACACTAATAAGAAAGATCGTGAGACACTTCGCAAACAAGCTGCCTAGTACATCATCAATGATAAAACACTGTCCAAGAGAAACTTCGATGGAACCCATTTTCACAACATAACAGGGGTTGATGTTGAAAAATTGATACAAAAGATCCATAGTGTCGAATGTGGGCCCCACATTAAGGGTCGTATACTTTCCAAAAAGGTTATCCGTCAAGGATACTATTAAACCACCATGATTCAAGATTGCGGCCTATGTCTAAAGATGCCTCAAATGCTAACAGTTTGACAATCTCAAACACCTTCCTCCCTGAGAACTATATAACATGACCTCTCCTTAGCCCATCTCCATATAGGGCATTGACATAATAGGGAAGGTTACTTCCAAAGCTTCAAACGGTAACAAATTTATCCTAATTGACATAGATTAATTCACCAAATGAGACGAAGCCGAGTCATACGCAGTGCTGAATGCAAATAAAGTAGCCAACTTTATAAAAAAGAACATCATTTGTCGATACGAAGTTCCCCACGAGTTAGTGTCAAATAATGGGCTCCATTTAGAAGTTGTGGCCATGGAACTGGTCGATAAGTACGGGATTCAGAGACACAAATATTCTCCCTACCAATCCAAAACTAGTGGTGCTGTTGAAGCCGCTATTAAAAGCCTTAAAACCCTAATCAGCAAAATGACTGAGAGTTGCATGGATTGGGCTGACCAGATCCCTTACGCCCTCTAGGGATGCCTATTGGGGCTATCCTTTACTTTTTAGTGTACGTAATGGAAGCAGTCCTACATGTTGAGATGGAAATATCTTCCCTCTACGTCCAACTCGAAAGTAAAGTTGCCAAAGAAGAATGGCATCAGAGCTTCTTTGATGAATTATCACCCTTGGATGAAAAGAGACTGAAGGTTCTATATCATATACAGGGGTACCATCGCTGAATAACGCTATCATTCAATCAAAAAGTCAAGTATCACGTTGTCTGGGACGGAGACCTCACCTCAAAGAAATTATAGAACCCGTCTAGAACTCTAGAGGGAAATTCAAACCCAATCGTAACAGCCTATACATTGTAAAGAAAATTCTATCAGGAGGCACCATTATGATTAAAGACCTCGATGGAGAAGACATGGAGCATCCAGTCAACTTGGTTTATCCCAAGAAATTTTACCCCTAGTCCGAAATCCCGGCGCTCCATGACTCTTCTCATCTCCCTTCTATTCTAAAAAAAGTTCTTCATTTCCCCTACCCAGAACTACATGGGAGTTGATCCTCTTAAAAACCTTTTCTTTTCAAAATGAAACTCATGAGAATTTTTCAAAACCCTCAGAGGTACGTAGAAGCCCGTACGCCATACATGGGTTGGATCCCCTCTTTTTTTCACAAAATGAAATTTATTTCTAACCTTCCAAGAACGATAGTCTATTTTACCATTTACATGAACAAAAGGATTATATAAACCTCAGCGATTGGTATAGATAATTGAAATGCAAAACACATCAAGGAGCATAACAAAATATGATCAAAATAAACTTTTATTTCTAAATAATGAATACAAAAATGTTACATGAAGTATCAACGAATGTAGTTAAACAAACCACCATCCCTTCCACTAACCAAAACATTCTTAAACAAACCTAACCCTAAACCAAGTTATAACAAAAATTATTCCAAAATCCCCAAAACACAAAACACCGAAGTTACCATAGCTTCATAAAAAATCACCCAGCTTCAACAAAACATTGATTCCAATAGTCGGACAACCCCGCTTTATCATCGTTACCAACCCCTAGACGTCCCTAAGTTTCCTAATCCTGGTTGACATTTCGTATTCCCTCCATGGAGCAGTACACCCTGATAAGCCTGGATAGGACCATAGCACCATCTTCCATGGTGTCGAAGGCAATGTTCCATCTTTGATTGGTCTCTTTCGTTATAATTTTCTCTACTAGTTGCTTCTATAACCACTTCAAGTAGTCCCCAGACACATGCCAGGCCTCTCCCACAAACTGTGATGGACAAAAAGGTGAACGATGATGCTGCCACAAAGGGCCCAGCATCATCCTCGTCGATTCAATCAAATCCTCCATTAATAAGAAGTTTGTTATGCAAGGGGGAACAATTGGTTCCAACCCAACTTGGCTTAGCAGCCGCCAAGGGAAATAGAAGGAAGTCTGCCGCAGGCCCACCAACCGCACATATCAATACAATTTAAGATGCAAGACACGCAGTAATTCCCCTAACCATGGAATTGACCAGCGAAGACACCGGGCTCCATGATCTACAAACTAGTTAACCTATCTTCCTATAGATGGGATGAAGCTAAATAATGGTCGGGAAAAAAAATTAGATACAACCGCTAAGGGATACTCGGGAGGGTCCACCAGACGAAACCACTCTATAAGACATATAAACAGCATTAGTAAGATCCCCATCAAAAATTTGGAATGGCCCTCCTTCTAAGCATCCAAACCGTTCAAGGTATCATCCAACACCATTGTCGTAGGATTGTGGCGGTAAGATATCCACATTGTTATCACAACTGGGGATCCACTGTCAATTCCCTTATCACCAGCAAAAGCCTCACAGTAAGGCCCAAGGCGACAAATCTGACAAAAACAACATCCTCAAAGACCCTCAAATGCGCTGGATACATAACTGTCTGGAGAGAAATAGCCCCTCCAGTAACCAATAATCGAACCGCAAAAAGAAGAAATATGAATCAACTCCACCAGAAATTCTCGGGAAGAATGAGCAAAATCTGGCATAGTTGCCTCCACTCTGGGGCTGACTCCCAATATGGTCGGGAATACTTTATAAATAGGACAGACCTCGTCTAGGCCAAAGTGGAAGACATGGTCCTTAGGGTACTAAAATTGTACCACCACTGCCACCAATTCCAATCTACGACTTTGACAGAACCATCACTAAATAAATTTCTCCAACACATCGGAATTAGCACAACCCAACAAAGGCGATTAGCTCCATTTTACATCAAGCTTTCTATCTCCTCATCCATATACCAACCAAGCCTCTAAGGCCTTCCTTTATCATAAAATTTCTAAAAACACACTTTTCTCAAAACAAGTCCCTTCAAAGGGAAGCGTTTTCCAATCACGCCTCTAAGCCTTTCCTCTATGTAAAAATTCCAAAAAACACAATTTTCCTACTTTTTCTCAAAACAAAACCTCATCATCAAATCAAAGTACATGTAGAGTAAGCCAATAAATCAAGCTAATTAAACAAGATAAATGCATCTCTTTTGGGCTTTCTAGGTCTCTTTTCAGGTACAAGACCATTACATCTAGCATACAACATAGTCAATACCAAGCTCCCCCACTCAACGGCAGATCTGCTAGAAAATCACGAAAGGAAATGGATGTCACCTCATCTGCCTCACCACTCACTCTACAAAGTAACAAACATACCTAAATTCATGTGAAAATAACCTCCTTATCTACACCTACATGCCTATAGCCCCCGCAACCCTCGAAAAAAAGACTCGAAGGGAAGAAGGTAACCTACATCCCCAACAAAGAATCAATAATCCACCCAGAAGAAAAATTCTAAAATCCCCCAGCCCATACTGATCGAAAGTCGCCTTTTTCTCTCCATAAAGAAGCCCAGGAGTCCATTCCCTTGTCGATTGTCACCCTCCTAAGATTGCCTATCGACACCCTCTTCCAAATTTTTCACAAAAAATGCCAAAAATCCGAAAATTGCTTAGAAAATTCTTGAAAATCCCTGAAAAATATAGGACCTCATTTTCCTCAAGAAAAATATTTTTTGGATCACTAAGACCCTTACAAACTCTCGAAATCCCTAGCCCAATTAATCTTACGCTCTTATCCCCAGTAAGTTTAATCTTACACACATATCCTCAACAAATTCTACAAGCAGAACTAGTGATGCACCCACATCCAAGTCTACTACAATTCCCATATGGAATCCCAAAAATAAAGCATCCCTCAATGGAGTATCAAAAAAATACAATCCCCAACAGAACCATAAGTGCACCAGCACCCCCAAGATAACTTAAAAATCTCCAGTAGAGCAATTCCCCGCGCTATAACTTAAGGTCCTTAAAATTAACCTCGGCCCTCAAAATTGGTCGTGATGACATAAGGTCCTCAGAATTGTCCTCGACCCTCAGAATTGGTCGTCACAACTTAAGTTTCTCAAAATTTACCTCAATCCTCAAAATTGGTCATCCCAACTTAAGGTCCTCAGAATTGACCTCGATCCCCAGAATTGGTTATCCCAACTCAGGGTCCTCAAAATTAACCTCGACCCTTAGAATTGGTCATCATAGATTAAGGTCCTGAGAATTGACCTTGACCCTCAGAATTGGTCATCCTAACTCAAGGTCCTCAAAATTGACCTCGATCCTCAAAATTGGTCATCATAACTTAAGGTCCTTAGAATTGACCTCGAACCTCAGAATTGGTCATCACAACTTTAGGTCCTCAAAATTAACCTCGACCCTTAGAATTGGTCATCCCAACTCAAGGTCCTTAGAATTGACCTCGACCCTCAGAATTAGTTGTCCCCAATTAAGGTCTTCGGAATTGACCTCGACCCTAAGAATTAGTCGTTACAACTTAAGGTCCTCAGAATTGGCCTCAATTCGCTAAATTGGTCATCGCCAACACAACTTGAGAGTTAACCTCGATCTGCTAAAATTGGTCATCATTTCCTTCTTAGGTCCCTAGAATTTATCTCGGCCCGTTGAATTGGTCTCCTTAGTCCCATATAACTAATCTTAACACATCTTTGACCTGTAGAACCGGTCATCCTCATCTTCGTAGGTCCTCAGAATCGACCTCGACCCACTAAATTATTCACCTTCGTCTCCTTAGTTCCTTAGAACTGACCTCAACCCTCCAAATTGGTCCACATCCTCCTCTAAGCCCTCAAAATTGACCTAAAAATGGCATTCCCAATGTCGATGTGGTGTCTATCATTCGACGACCTTCACTTGATCCAACCTCGCTCATCGAGGGGCTTTATATATACCCCGTATCCTAGGACCCCCTAACCACCTTCATATGTACCTATCACTTAATCATTCATCACAAACCCTAGGTCATACCCCGAGTACAAATATAAAGGCCACCGGGTGCTCTCAGGCACTCCGGGCCCCATTTGACTCCGATTAACTTTTTTGCTTGAGTGAAAACTCAATGAATCTTTGAAAGGCTTTAAATCCTATTTTTAACGATCTACCCATGTGAGAATATTCCTTATGGTTCGGATGAACAGTCTATTTTATTATCAAAAACTGATTTGGAGGCTACCGGGAACTCCTGAGCCCATTTGACTTAGGTCCATTCCTCGCCTGAGAAAAATCTTAATGTATCTTTAAAGGAATCTGAATCCCTATTCCAAGGGTCCACCCCGTGCATGAGTTGGCCTTACAAATCATATAAATGGTCTGTTTTACTCTAAAAACTGATCTAGAGTCTACCGAGCAATCCCGGGCCCCATTGGACCTCGATCATCTTTTTAGCTCGAATGAAACTGAATAAAACTTCAAAGGTCCTGAATACACTTTTCTAATGGTTCTCCCCATGCATGAATCAACCTTACAATACGGACGAACGACCCATTTTACTCCAAAGGGTCATCGGGCGCTTCTGGGCCATATTTGACCTAGGTAAACTCTTCGAACCGAATAAATCTAAATGGAATCTCGAAGGGCGCTAAATACCCTTTCCAATGGCCGCGAGCATGATTCTGACTTACGGTTCATGTTTTACGATCATTTTAAAAAAAATGCCTCAGACTGTTGAATGAAATCCCTATGACCCTGCTTATCGGTAATGTATCTGGGGTTTTATGACGATAGGTAGGGCTAGGACAATATCAATTGACACCTTACTTGGTCCTATAAATAGATTCCATAACCTCACTTTGAAAAGAAATGCCTAAACATCCCTCTCAAAAATTTAGAGAACATACACTCGAATTCAGAGTTGTTCCCCTCTTAAAAAAACCCATTACTAACATTCTTTCATCATTTTCGTGATATTTTGAGTAATTTCTCACCCATATCCTTATTCCACCATCATCTCATCATGAGATCAGTGCATCTACAATCAAGATCCACTTCAAGTCTTCATAAGGAGGTTTAATTCTCCCCATTGTCTTTAAATTCTCTTTTTTTTTCATTAATTACTTAATTTCCTCTTCAGTACTTTACTTCATTACATCACATCCCTTAATTTCAAACTTTTGATTATTAGTATTTGCACATACTTTATTTTCGTAGAAAAACCCAAAAATAAGAAAAAAAGGGTTTACTCGTAAATTTCAAATGAAAAATTCTCATCACATTCTCTCATAATAAAACACCTTTTTCTACACACACACATATAAGAAAATTCCCCAGTTGGATTTATGGGTTA
Organism: Sambucus nigra; assembly: GCA_949130495.1. Lineage (NCBI taxonomy): Eukaryota > Viridiplantae > Streptophyta > Magnoliopsida > Dipsacales > Adoxaceae > Sambucus > Sambucus nigra. The sequence continues at coordinate 278,240,220 of OX422218.1, forward strand.
AACCCCACCTCGTATTGTCATCAAACTACATGGAATTTTATGCTCCCTTGAGTTATGTAGGCGTCTTAGGTAAATCCCTAGACTCGAGTCCTCCCATATACATTTGATACCTTGTTCTCATTATTTATTGTTAATATATATTTTATGTGCTTGCTTGCTTGTGTCTTGTCCGATATCCACATTCATTCTTCTATATCGACTTGTGAATCGGGAAACACTTACATTATAATTTGAATTATAATTTTGGGAACACTTCTAAGGATGACCTCGCTCCACCTTAAACCATGATGCGAGTCGAGCGATTTTGTTCTCCATTTATATTATGCACCTAAGCACACACTTCATGAAGTTTAATAGGAGAAGATTAACACGTGCCAATGAGAGACCGAAATGGTGGGATAGGTTCCTAACACCTTCCCATTCTGCAACTTAGTCCTCGGATCCTTAAACTACTTGGTTTCGCAAGCATCAGTATTGTCCTCGATGTCATTCTCTCGAGGCAAAAACATTTATTTTCCCTGTTTTGTGCAAAATAGGCTAGCGACTCTATCTCTACATATCACTCGACATCGACAAATATCGAGTGTCTAGAGAAAAGGCGTAATCCCATGTGCACACCAAAAGAGGAAGGAAGGAGGGATCCACCTCGACAGAACACCCCGACCCCAACCTCAATATCTCCACAGAAGGTTTTAAATTCCTTTATTACTTTAGATATTATGAAACTCAAAGAGCTTGTAGATGAATTACAAACTTATGAGCTTAAAATGTTTTCCTCTAAAATCGAGAAGAAGAAAGATAAATACTTTGCTTTGAAATCCCTAAAAGAGGAAAATGTGTTTCGAATGATGATTTTACATCGAATGCGAGGATATGGCCATCATAGAAAATAAATTTAAGAAATTTCTCAAGTTTATAAGTAATCAAAAAATTTAAAAAAAGATTGAGAAAAAAATTTATATGTAACAACCCTCGCTTATGAGAACCTATTTTATGTCTACTTACTATGTGAAGTAATTACATATAAAATGTTGGAATATGGATTAAGTATTAATTTAATGAAGAAAAGTTAATATTTACTAACTTGTTGTATATTTACTGTATGAGTATGTAAATATCCTCATGTTGAGTTTTATAGTGTCATAAGATTTAAAATGACCCCATGATTTAAAATGGAACCGGATCTTAAAATGAGTTATAAAATATCCAAATGATAATTTGGAGGCCGTAGTTGATTCCGGAACGTGCGAGATAGTCAAATTATGTGCCATATTATATTTTGAGGTTTTGGGCACTTTTGACTGATTATACCTTAAATATGCAGTTGCATGTTATTTTATCGTGGTATTGATCATTTAAGTTGGGATGGTTGACTAAAGGCACAATTTAGTCTTGTTAAGTCTTCTATTTTCCCTAATTTCAATCCTAAACCTAGAAAGAGAACTAGAGAGAGGAAGAGAAAGAGTAAATAAAGGAGAAGAGATTGAAGATTGAGGAGGGATTCTTGCTATTACACAAGGAAAATCTGCATTTGCTAGATTGAGGCAAGTTTTCTACTTGCTATATGTGGTTTAAGATAAGGGATTAGTTGTGATAATGATGTATTGATCATGGTTTAACTAGTTTAGGGTGTTTGTGTATTTGTGGGTCTTGAATCATTAAAGAATGATTTGGGTGATTATTGATGGTTGTGGTAGTAGTTAGTAGTATTTATGATGTATTGGTGATAATAAATGAGTTTGGTTTGAAAGGATGTGAGTTGGGGTAAATTTGGAGTTCAAGACTCCATAGCCAAAATTGGCAAAATTCGCAGGACCGAATCGATTCGGCCCTTGGGGCGAATCGATTCGCTTAGGTCCAGTTTCTAGGTCTTCTTGGAACGAATCGATTCGGCTTGGCTGAATCGATTCGGCAGTTTACAGAATGCTAGTTTCCCTTGTCCGAATCGATTCTCTTTTAGGGTGAATCGATTCGGCCCTTGGGCGAACCGATTCGTTTTCCTGCTGTTTTGAGTTATTTTTAAAATTCAATTCTAACTCATTTTCTTTAGGATTTGGGCCCAGGAACCTTCTTGTATGAAGTAAACTTAGAGTCCTAGAGTTCTAGGTGAGTTAGATTACTACCCTAGGTTAGAATTGGTATATATGGGACTTAGTTCGAGGGTGCGTGAAGTGATGTTTAGGCATTACTTTCATTTTTCAATTAGTAGGAGTATAGGAGATTTCTAAGTTGTGTTTGGAGACTTTAAAAATTAATTTGAGGTATGTTGTTCTATTATAGAGCCCAAAAGGAGACTTGGGAAATAACTTGGGAGTTTAAATATTCCTCGAGGTTATTATGATGATGTGAAGCACGTATAGTTTCGGATAACCATAATGCATTTGATAAAATGTAAATGGATAAAGTAAATGATAATTTACTAAATCATGTCATAGTAATTAATAAAATGGTTTGAACACACGCTCTCTAAATACCATCTTAAGTGAAGTCCGTGCGTAAGGTGAAGCCCCCTGGCTAATGAATGCAGGCTAGATATAGTCCTAGGCCATATGAGCGCTTGTTTTATATTTTCTGCTATGGGTAGTTAATTTTGGGTGTGGTTATGACTACCCCGCAGGCATATGTCCGCTTCCCGACGTTGCGATAGGATCCCAGGTTGTCTTGATAATAGGCCCTGGAAGATGATGGTTATTTAGGGGCGAGCACAGTGGGGAAACCCGGACAGGCGGTCTTAGAATCGTTATATATGTATAATTATAACTATTCTAACATCAAGTGGGACTTGATGGATATTAATGCCATAAAGAGCATAACGCAATGCCATAAAGAGCATAATACATGCCACAAAGAGCATACAATTGAGATACGTGCGACAAAGAGCACATGATAAAACTTGTATTCCTGATAAGGAATGGAAAGATAGAATGAAAAGTATGAAAGATGAAAAAGGCTTATGATTATTCATATTCCCTTGTACAATTGACTTTGATTTATAATCATTTAATTGTATTAGTTTATTTCATGATGTCATCATATTAGATTATCATCCTTATCATCCATGATTAACTGTTCATTATTATCATACTATTCATTTATCTGGTGATCACATAAAACCGGGCCCTGACCCGTTCTTCTTTCTTGTTGTGCATATATCTATTGTAACCGCTTTGGTGCTCCACCGCAAGGACGCCCGTATTGACCTCCCCATTCCAATGTCTTTTGAGGAGCCGTGACATTTTTGCGGATATCACGGGATATTTTGTGTAGACGCCTTCATTGTTGTTTTCTAGTTATGTTCGGGTCTTTATTCGAGCGTGTGTCCCAAACTGTTGTAAATGTATAATGGATGTATTATGTAATTAGTTGAACTTGTTGTACATTGTATGAATTCTGTTGACCGACATTTCATTCGGTTATTTTATTGTTGCTGTTATCGTTGTTACATTTATACATTCGGGGTCTCCACTTGTTTTCAATTATGGGTTGTTGACAATGCTTTCTCTAAATTACAAAACGAAATTTTTGACAACCCGTTTTTTGAAATATTGTGTGGTTATTCCGTATACTCTTTATGTTGTTACGGTGCTGCAAATGATTCCATCCATGATTCCTGTATTATTGGAGTATCGGGCTGGCCACCCCTTATTTCAGATACCGGGTTGTCACAGATGGTATCAGAGCATCAGGTTCTAGAGTCTTTAGGATCTATGCGGACTTGTCACGTTCTACCTTAGCGTTCTTTGATATAGAGCCTAATGTTAGGGCTGCTTTATTGCTTATGTTTGTGATCTTCTGTAAGATATATTGTTTTATATAGTATCCTAACTCTATTGTTTCTCCATCTCAGATGCCGCCTAAGAGAGAACGTCCCGCTCGACGTAATAGAGTTGTGGAAGAAGAGGTTGGTCCTCCACCACCGCCACCGGGGAGTATTAATGATGCTGATGTGGAAAACATAGTGTCCCAAGCAGTCAATGCAGCTATGACTGCAGTGGTACAAGAAATGCCACAAGCTCAACCACGGGCGCAAGAGGCACAAGCTCCTATGGGACCTTCTCCATGGGAGAGAGTTAGGGAGTCTTTTCTAAAGGGCTATCCCCCGGAATTGGACGGAGGCTCGGATGTTATAAGGTCAAATCAGTGAAATAAAGACATGCAACGCCATCTTCGAATGGTAGAATGTAGCGAGGAGAAAAATAAAATCCTTGTTACTTTCAAGCTTGTCGGATCGGCATTACATTGGTGGGAGTCGATGACTACACTAGAACTGAGGGATACAGTGACAATCACTGACTTTTGGGCCTTGTTTGACCGAAAGTACTTCCCTCCCGCAGTTCAAAGGGAGATGCGAAGGAAGCTTCAAGATGTAGTACATGGAGAGAGATCTGTTGCAGAGTATGAAGAAGATTTCACTCGGTTGGCAAGTTTTGTACCGGATGAAGTGACTCCAGAAGAGAGGAGAATCTCCAAGTTTGTGGGGGGTTTACATTGGCAGATAAAACAACGCTTGTTGGGAAATCCGACTTTAAAAACCTTTGGGGATGTGATGAATGCGGCTTTACTTCATTGCCAAGAGCATAGATTGTTTGTGTAAAATAGAAAGAAGGCTACCACGATGGGGTAAGTGGGAAAACCTGAAGGGAATGGGATTGGGGGAGGAGCATCTCCTTCATCCTAATCTTCGGGGAGTAAGCAAAGAGAGATGGACCCCCAGCAAGGAGGTTTGTCTAAATGCCAACGCTTTGGTGGATTTAATGCGGGTGGTAACAACAATAGGCCGGGTCAAGGTGGACCGCCACAACAGCAAGCAGGTAGAGGTGGGAATGGAGGTAGAGGCCAGGAGGGCCGAGGTTTTGGGCAATTCCGAAACAATTAGGGATGGAACCAGGAGAATGTAATGAACAGATGTTTTCAGTGCGGAGAGCTGGGCCATTATAAGTGGTCGTGTCCTCAGTTGATTGGAGGACAGCTTCCTAGGGCTCTGCAGCAGCCATATGTATAGTTTTTGCCCCAGCCACCTAATCCGATTGTTCCTCCACAGCAAGGGCAACTACAGTATGTACGGGTCTATCATATTCAGGAGGCTATGCTTCCTCCAGCCCCTCCGGCATCGCCAGTGATTGAGGGTAAGTTTCTCATCCAAGTGCATATGGGTCGAGTACTATTTGATACGGGTGCGACACACTCTTTCATTTCTAGGAGTTTTGCTCAGACCACATATTTGATAAAGTCTGTTGAGAGTACTTTCACTAGCGTTGAATCCTCTATGGGTGATGGTTCATTGATTTTCTTTGTTTGTAAAAACATAGGGATTAATCTTGGTAACTTGTGTTTTGAGGCCGATTTTGCTCATCCTTGGCATGGTCGGGTACGATGTGATTTTGGGCATGGATTGGTTAATAAAATATCATGTGATAGTGAATTGTTATGGGAAGAGTATAGTCTTCACAGGTCCGGGATAAGAAATGTTCTTAGTTGTTATGCCTAGTTTGGAAGGAGGTACGGGTACCTATTTATATTGCATTGCGGAGGATACTTCTAGGGATGTAGTTATTTCCCTGTATTCTCTTTCGATTGTTAGAGATTTTGAAGATGTTTTCCGGGAGATACCGGGATTACCTTCGAGCCGGGAGATTGAGTTTATGATCGATTTAATGCCGGGAACTCGACCTATTGCGAAAGCTCCATATCGCATGGCTCCTGTGGAAATGAGGGAGTTAAGGGATCAAATCCAGAAGTTGTTGGAGCAGGGATTTATTAGGCGCAGTACGTCGCCATGGGGTGCTCCGGTGTTGTTTGTAAAGAAAAGAGACGGTTATCTCCAGTTATGTGTGGACTATAGAGAGTTGAATAAAGTCACCATCCGGAATAAATACCCTTCTCCTCGTATTGATGATCTATTTGACCAACTTAGGGGAGCGTCCTACTTCTCTCAAATCGATTTGAGGATAGGGTATCATCAGTTGTGGATACGGGAGCAGGATGTATCCAAGACCGCATTTCTGACACGATATGGATCCTATGAATTCTTGGTTATGCCCTTTGGACTAACCAATTCCCCCGCTGTATTTATGGATCTCATAAATAGAGTATTTCGGGACTTCCTTGGCCAATTTGTTATTGTATTCATCGATGCCATCTTAGTCTATTCTCAGACAGAATCTGACCATGCCACTCACTTAGGGTTGGTCCTACAAAGATTGAGGGATCACCAATTGTATGCAAAGTTCGAGAAGTGTGGTTTTTTGTTGAAGAAAGTTCAATTTTTGGGCCATGTTGTGTCATCCCAAGGTATATCGGTGGATCCTAGTAAGGTGGTTGCGGTAGGGAGTGGGGTCAGCCCACGACACCTACCGAGATTCATAGTTTTCTGGGTTTGGCAGGTTATTACCGTCGATTTATCAAGGGTTTCTCAAAGATCTCTAGCCCTTTAATAAATTTGACCCGAAAAGGGGTGAGATTTGTTTGGGATAGCTCTTGTCAGGCTGCTTTTGATGAGCTCAAAGATAGATTGATTTCGGCTCCAGTCCTCGCATTGCCAAAACCGGGATTGGAATATCTAGTCTTCACCGATGCATCTCTTTAAGGATTAGGAGGTGTGCTTCAGAAAGAGCAACGGGCTATTGCTTATGCTTCTCAAAAGCTCAAGCCTCATGAAAGAAACTATTCGGTGCATGACTTAGAATTCGCCACGGTTTTTTTTGCCTTGAAGACTTGGAGGCATTATCTCTTGGGGAGAAATTCAGTCTTTTCACGGACCATAAATCGCTGCAATATTTATTCTCACAGAAAGATTTGAATATGCGTCAGCGCCGATGGTTGGAGTTCGTGAAAGATTATCAATTTGATATCCATTATCATCCGGGCAAGGTGAACGTAGTGGCGGATGGGAGTTAGCTAATATATGGAAAGCTAAGTGGAAAGAGCTCAGTCAGAAGGATGCGGTGGTGAGAGCGTTCATGTCAGTGATGACCGTTACTCCTACCACTGTGGCAAGGGTTATAGAAGCCCAAGGTAGGGATAAGGGCTGCCAAGATCATATACACCGATTACTGTCCGAGGGAGCGGAATCCTACTCGATAAGTTCTGAGGGTGGATCACGCTTCCATGAAAGACTTATTGTCCCGGAGGAGGGGGATTTGAGACGGGCGGTGATGGCGAAATCTCACGGGTCAAAATTTACGATACATCCTGGTGGGGACAAGATGTATCAAGACATGCGTCGCCAGTATTGGTGGCCCAGCATGAAGCGGGATATTTCTAGATTTGTGTCCGAATGCACTACTTGTCAATTGGTCAAGATCGTCGGTCATCAGCGATCGACAGGTTTGTTGCAACTATTGGAGATTCCAGTATGGAAATGGGAAAGTATATCGATGGACTTTATTACGGGCTTACCAAGGTCAGAGAGGGGTAATGATTCTATTTGGGTGATTGTCGACCGCTTGACTAAGTCGGCACACTTCCTACCCATGCGTACTGATTATGACAGTACTCGCTATGCCCAGTTATTCACCGAGGAGGTCGTTAGACTTCATGGGGTACCTTTAAATATAGTTTCCGATCGGGACAAGATCTTTGTATCCCACTTTTGGCAAAGTTTCCAAGAGTCCATGGGGACCGAATTGAGGTTAAGCACTTCTTATCATCCTCAAATAGATGGTCAGACTGAAAGAGTAAACCAAATGTTGGAGGATATGCTCCGTATGTGTGTGCTTGATTTCAAAGGTGGCTGGGAACAATACCTCCCATTAGTTGAGTTTGCTTATAACAACTCATACCAATTTACTATTGGAATGGCGCCCTATGAGGCTCTTTATGGCCGGCCATGTAGATCGCCCGCTTGTTGGTTGGAAGTGGGTGATAACAAATTTCTTGGACCTGAAATGATCCAAGATACTTCTTAAGAAATTGAACTCATTCGAAATCGCATTCGGATAGCCCAAGACCACCAAAACAACTATGTCGATGTGGGTAGAAGACACATGGAGTTGGAGATTGGGGACCAAGTCTTGGTGCGAGTGTCACCAATGAAAGGCATTAAGCATTTCGGGAAGAAAGAAAAGCTTGCACCGCGTTTTATTGGACCTTTTCCAATTATTGTGAAAGTCGGTCTCGTGGCGTATCAACTTGCCTTACCAGAACCTTTGTAACAAATTCACGATGTGTTCCATGTTTCCTCTCTGAAGAAGTATAAGAGGTGTGAAGGTGCCCTTTGGCATATCCCTTTTGAGGATATTGACTTGCAACCCGACATTTCATATGAAGAACAATCGGTTGCTATTATTGATCATGGGGAGCGTAAGTTAAGGTCTCGTGTGGTGCCCTTGGAGAGAGTCCAATGGAGTCATCACAATGCTAAAGAATCAACGTGGGAACGTGAGGATGACATGCGGGGAAAATATCCGCATCTCTTCTTACCAGGTAAGCTTGATTTTTGGAGACAAAATTCCCTCATAAGGGGGGGGAGTATGTAACAACCCTCACTTATGAGAACCTGTTTTATATCTACTTACGATGTGAAGTAATTACATAAAAAATGTTGGAATATGGAGTAAGTACTAATTTAATGAAGAAAAGTTAATATTTACTAACTTGTTGAATATTTACTGTATGAGTATGTAAATATCCTCATGTTTAGTTTTATAGTGTCATAAGATTTAAAATGACCCTATGATTTAAAACGGAACTGAATCTTAAAATGAGTTATAAAATATCCAAATGATAATTTGGAGGCCGTAGTTGATTCCGGAACGTGCGAGATAGTCAAATTATGTGCCATATTATATTTTGAGGTTTTGGCCACTTTTGACTGATTATACCTTAAATATGCAGTTGCGTGTTATTTTATCGCGGTATTGATCATTTAAGTTGTAATGGTTGACTAAAGGCATGATTTAGTCTTGTTAAGTCTTCTACTTTCCCTAATTTCATTCCTAAACCTAGAGAGAGAACTAGAGAGAGGAAGAGAAAGAGTAGAGAAAGGAGAAGAGATTGAAGATTGAGGAGGGATTCTTGCTACTACATAAGGAAAATCTGCATTTGCTAGATTGAGGCAAGTTTTCTACTTACTATATGTGATTTAAGATAAGGAATTAGTTGTGATAATGATGTATTGATCATGCTTTAACTAGTTTAGGGTTTTTGTGTATTTGTGGGTCTTTAATCATTAAAGAATGATTTCGGTGATTATTAACGGTTGTGGTAGTAGTTAGTAGTATATATGATGTATTGGTGATAATAAATGAGTTTGGTTTGAAAGGATGTGAGTTGGGGTAAATTTGGAGTTCAAGACTCCATAGCCAAAATTGGCAAAATTCGCAGGACCGAATCGATTAGGCCCTTGGGGTGAATCGATTCGCTTAGGTCCAGTTTCCAGGTCTGCTTGGACCGAATCGATTCGGCAGTTTACAGAATGTTAGTTTCCCTTGTCCGAATCGATTCTCTTTTAGGGCGAATCGATTCGTTTTCCGGCTGTTTTGAGTTATTTTTAAAATTAAATTCTAACTCATTTTCTTTAGGGTTTGGGCCTAGGAACCTTCTTGTATGAAGTAAACTTGGAGTCCTAGAGTTCTAGGTGACTTAGATTACTACCCTAGGTTAGAATTGGTATATATGGGACTTAGTTCGAGGGTGCGTGAAGTGATGTTTAGGCATTACTTTTATTTTTCAATTAATAGGAGTATAGCAGATTCTAAGTTGTGTTTGGAGACTTTAGAAATTAATTTGAGGTATGTTGTTCTATTATAGAGCCCAAAAGGAGACTTGGGAAATAACTTGGGAGTTTAAATATTCCTCGAGGTTATTATGATGATGTGAAGCACGTATAGTTCCGGATAACCATAAGGAATTTGATAAAATGTAAATGGATAAAGTAAATGATAATTTACTAAATCATGTCATAGTAATTAATAAAATGGTTGGAACGCACCCTCTCTAAATACCATCTTAAGGGAAGTCCGTGCATAAGGTGAAGCCCCTTGGCTAATGAATGCAGGCTGGATATAGTCCTAGGCCATATGAGCGCTTGTTTTATATTTTCTGCTATGGGTAGGTAATTCCGGGTGTGGTTATGACTACCCCGCAGGCATATGGCCGCTTCCCGACGTTGCGATAGGATCCCAGGTTGTCTTGATAATAGGCCCTGGAAGATGATGGTTATTTAGGGGCGCGCACAGTGGGGAAACCCGGATGGGCGGTCGTAGAATCGTTATATATGTATAATTATAACTATTCTAACATCAAGTGGGACTTGATGGATATTAATTCCATAAAGAGCATAACGCAATGCCATAAAGAGCATAATACATGCCACAAAGAGCATACAATTGAGATACGTGCCACAAAGAGCACATGATAAAACTTGTATTCCTGATAAGGAATGGAAAGATAAAATGAAAAGTATGAAAGATGAAAAAGGCTTATGATTATTCATATTCCCTTGTACAATTGACTTTGATTTATAATCATTTAATTGTATTAGTTTATTTCATGATGTCATCATATTAGATTATCATCCTTATCATCCATGATTAACAGTTCATTATTGTCATACTATTCATTTATCTGGTGATCACATAAAATCGGGCCCTGATCCGTTCTTCTTTCTTGTTGTGCATATATCTATTGTAACCGCTCAGGTTCTCCACCGCAAGGACGCCCGTATTGACCTCCCCATTCCAGTGTCTTTTGAGGAGCCGTGACATTTTTGCGGATATCACGGGATATTTTGTGTAGACGCCTTCATTATTGTTTTCTAGTTATGTTCGGGTCTTTATTCGGGCATGTGGCCCATACTGTTGTAAATGTATAATGAATGTATTATGTAATTAGTTGAACTTGTTGTACATTGTATGAATTCTGTTGACCGACATTTCATTCGGTCCTTTTATTGTTGTTGTTGTTATCGTTGTTACATTTATACTTTCGGGGTTTCCACTTGTTTTCAATTATAGGTTGTTGACAATGCTTTCTCTAAATTACAAAACGAAATTTTTGACAACCCGTTTTTTGAAATATTGTGTGGTTTTTCCGTATACTCTTTATATTGTTACAGTGCTGAGAATGATTCCATCCATGATTCCTGTATTATTGGAGTATCGGGTTGTCCACCCCTTATTTCGGATACCGGGTTGTCACAGTATAATAAGGCCGATCACTTCCCTAAGAATCGTAATCAAAACTTTAATAGGATGAGTGGAAAAGATGTTTTGGTTGTGAGGGTTATATCCATTGGGTAGCTAAGTGCCCCACTTGACTAATTCTGCGAGCTTAAGTTGAGATGACCAATTCTGCGGGTCGAAGCCAATTCTGAGGGATTAAATTGAGATGTTCTCGGGGAACTTTGTCTGTAAAATTACCTCGTGGTTTTGATTTGAGCTGGGGAGCTGATTGCTGGGGAAATCCTTGTATCTTTTCGAGACTTTGTCGGGGGAACAACCAATTTGATGCTGTAGATTCCACTGGGGAAGTGATTAGGTGGTCCAGGGTTTCGACGTATTTCTCGGGGAAATTTGAGACCTTTGGATAATAGGAGATGATCCTGAAGTTTGGGATGCCTTAGGGGTCCTCCGGGGACATTGCCGAGAGGAGATTCACTTGGCCTTTGAGAGTTCCGCTGGGGAAATAGGGGTTCCGTTTGAGGGAGTGCGAAATTTTCTTGGTGAAAATGTTCCAAACCTTCCCTTGTATTTTTAGAAATTTTTTCAGGATTTTTTGGTATTCTTGGGAGTTTCTGTATGAAAATTTAAGGGGGGGTGTCGGTCGGCATGGTGTAGAGGGTGCCATTCGGTAGTGGCACAGACTTTTGAGCTGCCTTGAGAAGGTAAAATGTCAGTGCCGATCGGTAGGTTTGGGGTCAGTGCCGATCGGCATGACCCTTGGCATCTTATAAAAGGGGGCGGGTTCCCCTTATTTTTCACAGCTTCTTGCCTTCTCTCTCTCTGTAATTTTCTTCTACGAATCGTTCTATCATTTCGCAATCTAAAATATGGCCACTTTTGTGAGCACTTTGGCACACAGGGAGTGGTTGGCTATTGACGACTGGGAGAATATGGAATGGAGGGCCAGGGTGCCTCTTGCTTTGGGGAGTGAGAACTCTTTTGATGCATTCGAGTCGGTTGTGGATGAGCGGACTTTGTTGTGTGGAGTCGTCGTGCCATCGCTCTTTAAGGGTGGTGAACCCTAGTGGTTATGTAAGTAAAATGACTTTTGGCATTCCTTTTTTTGTGGTTTTCCTTTTTTCTTGGATTTTGACAAGGTTTTTTCTTTTGGCAGTCTGATGTTTCTTTGTCGACTATGCCTGCTCGCGGGACAATGGGGCTTAAGGATGTCTGGCAGCATCTTCCACCTGCAGTGCGTTGGGTGGTAACATCAGCAGGCTTTGGGAGGTTAGCGTCTGTGCTGGTTTAAATTTAAAGTAAAATCCATCTACCGTCAACCCCCATTGATGGTTGCAAGAGTACTTTTAGAGGATGTTTCTATTTTGGTTGTGCACTTGTCTCTTGGATGAGCAAGAAATAAAAATCGATCTCCTTGTCCATGGCGGAGGCCAAATACATAGTCGTCGGGAGTTATTGCACTCAACTCATTTGGATGAAACAAATGTTGGATGATTACGGTATTTCTCAAGGCACTATGACTATTTATTGTGACAATACAAGTGAAATTCATATTTCTCGTAATCCCGTTCAACATTCTAGAACCAAGCATATTAAAATTAAGATAAATTTCTTTCGTTCCTCTTGAAAGATTAACCCCTGCTCCTCCTTTCTTCTCTGCTTAAGATCCATAAAACTGCATCATCCATTACTCATCACTTGTGTTCAGGTGATTGTCCTGTAAATTATCCCCCGAAATGCTCTCTCGTGGTGGCTCAGACATCCCAGACGGGAAGATTGCCAGGAGGTCTGTGTATGCCTGGCTCTTGATTGCGCAAGGAACCACACATTTCAAGTCATACTCTGAGAGAACGAGGAACCACCTAGCTACCCTAATAATCAATATAGTTCCCGCCAACAAAAACTTAATAGGATCACATCTCGTTATAATATGAATTATAAAAGATAGCATATAATGTCTAAGTTTTTATACTACGAAGACTAAGGCTAAACAATACCTTTCCAAGCTATTGTACCTGACCTCTGGCCCATGTATGATTTTACTAAGGTAGTAGACTGGTCGTTATTTCCCATCAATCTCCTATCCTAATAGATCTACGACGGACCTCATGGTGGATGTGAGGTATAGTTGCAATGGTATTTCTGCCTTTGGAGGAATCATAGTGTAAGGTGTGAGAGACTCATGGTGAACTTCCTCCCATTTAAACTTTGTGTTATTTCGCAAAAGCTGTGGTAAGTCAGAATCGTGCACGGGGTGTACCGTAAGAAAGGTTAGGAGATGTACTTCGACATTCCAAAGAGTTTGACTCGGTTCAGGAAGTTAACTTTGGTCAACCGGGGCCTGGAAGCGTTCGGTGATCTTTCAGAGTAAAATGGATCGTTCGTTCGTACCGTAAGTCAGAATCGCGCACGAGGTGGACCGTTGAAAAGGGGTTTTAGTTCCCTTTGAAGATTCATTCAGTCTCGGTTGAGTTGAAGAATTGACTTTGGTCAAACGGAGCCTAGGAGCATCCGGTGACCTCCTGATCAAGTTTCGGGGGGAAACAAGTCGTTCGTCCGCACCGTAAGTCAGAATCGTGCACGGGATGGACCGTTGGAAAGCAGTTTCAGTGAACTTTGAAAATTCATTCAGTTTTGGTTGAGATAAAGAGTTTGACTTTTGTTCAAATGGAGCTTGGGAGTGCCCGATAGCCTCTAGGTTAGTACTCGAGGTATGACTCAGGTTTGTAGTGAAGAGGGGAGGTTCTAGGGACCTACGGAGAGGTTAGGGGGTGTTAGAATGTGGTGTCTGTAGATCCCCTCGATGGGTGAGTGTGGAACAAATGATAGCGATCGAATAGACACTGCATAATGCCTTTGAAAGAGCATGACCAATTCAGAGGGTCGAGGCCGATTCTGAGGACCTAAGGATGAGGATGACCGGTGTTATGGGTTGAGGCCAATTCTGAGGGCTTGAAGATGAGGGTGACGAATTTTGTGAGTCGAAGTCATTCTGAGGGATTAAATATGAGGGTGACCGATTCTGCGGGTCGAAGCCAATTCTGAGGGCTTAAAGATGAGGGTGACCGATTCTGCGGGTTGAAGACAATTTTGAGGGCTTAAGTTGAGATAACCAATTCTGTGGGTTGAAGCTAATTCTGTGGGCTTGAGTTGAGATGAATAATTCTACGAGTCGAAGTCAATTCTGAGGGCTTAAATTGAGATGACCAATTCTGCGGGTCGAAGCCAATTCTGAGGGCTTAAATTGAGATGACCAATTCTGCGGGTCGAAGACAATTCTGAGGGCTTAAGTTGAGATGACCAATTCTGTAGGTCGAAGCCAATTCTGAGAGCTTAAGTTGAGATGACCAATTCTGTAGGTCGAAGCCAATTCTGAGAGCTTAAGTTGAGATGATCAATTCTGCGGGTCGAAGCCAATTCTGAGGGCTTAAGTTGAGATGACCAATTCTGTGGGTCGAAGCCAATTCTTAGGGCTTAAATTGAGATGACCAATTCTGTGAGTCGAAGCCAATTCTAAGGGCTTAGATTGAGATGACCAATTCTACGGGTCAAATCTAATTCTGAGGGCTTTAGTTGAGATGACCAATTCTGCAGGTTGAAGCCAATTCTGAGGGCTGAAGTTGAGATGACAAATTCTGCGGGTCAAAGCCAATTTTGAGGGCTTGAAATGAGATGACCAATTCTGCAGGTCGAAGCTAATTCTGAGGGCTTAAATTGAGATGACCAATTCTATGGGTACCCTCTCCCAAGGACAGAATATAAGGGTGAGTCGATGTCTACCACTAGAAACTCGATGAGTTTAGTAATGTTCCCTTCCCTCACATGCAGAACTACCTTCCCCAATAGCATGATCATTGCAGACACCTCATCCTAGGACCTCCTAAGCACCTCCTTAGGTACCTAACACTCGTCCACTCACCGTAAACCCTAGGTCATACTCTGAGTTTTGATCTGGAGACCATCGAATACTCTCAGACTCTATTTGACTCTAGTCAACTCTTTCACCCAACTCTTTGAATCCCCCTTCTAAGGCTCCGTCCCAAGCACGAATCGACCTCACAGTCCGCACGAATGACAAGTTATAATCTAAAGGGTCATCAGGCACTTTTGGGACCCATTTGACTTTAGTCAAAACTCCAAACCAAGTGAAGCGCAATGAAATCTAGAAGGGAAATAAATTTCCTTTCCAACGGTCCATGTAGCACACGAATAGGCCTCATGGTTTGGGTGAACGATCTGTTTTCCTCCAAAAACCTCCCGTCTAGAGACTGTCGAGCACTTTCGATCCGCATTTGACTTCGGTTAACTCCCAGACCTGAGAGTGTCTAAATGGATTCTTAAAGGGACCTGAATTTCCTTTCCAATGGTCCCAGACTTATGGTTTGCATTTTATACCCATTTTAAAAAAAATCCATTTCGGACTTCCTATAGGCACCCCAGACACCCTTTCAATCGACAAGGTGTAATTTTCCTTGCCAGCAAGGCAGGCCCTATGTTGATAGGAAGCCTAGGGGCCATGCTTATTGACACACCCTGAACCCTAAATTTCACTCTAAAAGGGCCATAACCTCACCCTTCGAATGGGGTCCCTTTCAAAAGTCAGCAAACATTCTCCTCGAAATCAGAGACTTCCTTTTTCCAAAAAACTCTAGTTTCCAACATTCCTTCACCTCACTTCCCTACCTCACTTAGTTACCCACTTCATCCTGCCATATTACCTTCATACCATTACAAAAATCAGCATACTTACATTCTAAATTCAATAATAAAGATCTATCAAGAAGGTTCATCCCTCATTCTTTTCTAGTATTATTCATTTAAGTGTTACGATCCACTTTATTCTCATCTTATAGCTTTGTTTCATTATCTCACATCAAATAATCCCCACTTTTTTTCATTATTAGTATTGCACACAACTTATTTTCACAAAAATCCAAAAAAGACAAAAAGAGGGGTTACTCAAAAATTCCAAAAGTAAGACTTCCAGTTTCACACTTAAACACACTTATCTCCAAAAAACACAAGAGGAGTTCTATATCTGAATTTATGGGTTGAACCCCACCCCTATGCTATTTTCAAACTATGTGTACTTTGATACCCTTTGGGCTACATAGGCATCTTTGTCCAATCCTGAGATTGGAGTCCTCCCCTTACAATATATATATATATATATATATATATATATATATATATATATATATATATATATATATGAGGGCCCCTCCTGTAAGGACTCCTTATGGTTCACACCCCGGTACATACCATTTTTTTAAAATAGTAAAAAAATGATTTTTTTTTCATGAAACTTCATGGATATGATCTCCAAGGTGAGAAGCTCATCTCCAATGTTTTTCATCAACAAGTTCAATAAAAAACCATTGAGATGAGGTGATATGTAAAAAAAGGTATAGATATGCATTCTCGACCATTGAAATGTTGACGTTCATCTCATACACTTTTTGATTGAATTTTTTATGAAACTTCATAGATATAATCTCGATAGTGAGAAGATCATATCCATGAAGTTTCATTAAAAATGCAATCAATAAAGTGGCTGGCACCAACCCAACATTTCAACGGTTGAAAATGAATATTTATACCATTTTTTTACATATCACCTCATCTCAATGGTTTTTTTATTGAATTTTTAATAAAAAAAAAACTGGAGATGAACTTCTAACCGTGGAAATCATATCCATGAAGTTTCATAAAAAAATCATTTTTTTATAATTTTTAAAAAATGGTATGTATCGGGGTCTGCACCATAAGAAGACTTTATATATATAGGGAGAGGATCACAAATGGAACTAAGAAATGAAATTTTTAATGGACATTAACAAAAAATACCTAGTAACCCATTAATTTTAATTCCTATATTGTAATTTGTCCGCGCCAGTGGCAACGGTCACGCGTGTCGATCAATTATTTTTTTTACAATCCCCCACCCCCACCCCCCACCATGGCAGTCCTTACACTAGAGTAAACATTCCAACAACTTAATATTTTTAACTAGTGGTCTGTCGTGGTGGGGGTAAGGGGGGGATGGAGGGGGTACGGGGATCTTGGGTCACACACGTGTCCGTTGACACTGGCATGGACCAATTACACTATAGGAATTAAAATTAATGGGTTGTTAGGTTTTTTTTGTTAAGGTCCATTAAAAAGTTCACTTTTTAAGCCCACTTGTGACCCCCCCTTTCTCTCCCTCTCTCCCCCTCTCTATCTATCTCTCTCTCTCTCTCTCTCTCTCTCTATATATATATATATATATATATATATATATATATATATATATATATATATATATATATATATATATATATATTATGAGTCTTGGACTCTTACATACTTGTGTCTTGTCTGATATGCAAATTTTCCCTTTCATAGAGATTCCTCATTCGGTGAACATTCACAGCTTATGTTTATTATTATTTTCCGGTACACTCCTACGAATGAATCTGCTCCTCCCATTTCATGATGCGATTCGGATAATTCCATCCTCCCGTTACTTATAGTATACACATGTAAACACACATCAGGGAGAAAAAAAGGATAAGATTGACATAGCCCAAGAGAGATCGAAAGGGCGGAATGGATGCCAAACACCTTCCCATTCCGTAACTTAGTCCCCAAACCCTTCGAATAATTTGATTTCACTTGAACCATATCTTGACAAAGATGTTTTTCCCTTGAGGCAACAACATTCTTTTTCCTGTTTTAAGCAAAATAAGTTGGCGACTCTATCTCTTCATGTTACCCCCATTTGACGAGGACCAATTTTATATTTGAGGCTGGACTGTGAAGACGCCGACATGAGTGGCAAAAAAAAGACCTTCATATCCTCAAATCTCCCACACGTACAAGGCCGAAAAAGGGAAGAGAGGGAGGTGGGGGACCTTATCCATTCCTTCTTCCTCCCCTCATATCTACTTTGAGGACTGAGCCCATGCTGAAGGAATGCGACTCAAATAGCCATAATGGTGACTCTCCTGGGGACATTCTAGAGGACTAGACTCTATTTCTACATGGGTGTTACTTCTTTACTCTCCCGCTTTTCTAATGTGTACATATTCCTCCTCTTGTATTTTCCCTTTACTCCTTTGCTTACTTTTTGTATATTTATCTCATACTCATCTCCACCATAGTATCTTCTCGTGTTTATGTCACTCTTCACTCACTTATAAATGCTCACCAAATTTCACCTTACATACACTTGTATATATTTTCCATGATCACTTCACACACTCGCACTTGTATATAGTTTCACCTTTACTTACATTCCCCACACATCACTTGTAGATTATGGATGCTTTGATTCACTAGAACACACTCTCACTTTTCTCACTTGTTTATATCTACACGTTTACTTACACATCTCACACACCACTTATAGATGATTCATGCTTAGTCTAAGTAGCATACACCTTCATTTGTATATATCCACATACTGTTTTAGTCACACTATTCCCATGTCACTCTCTCACCATACACATTTCATTCACTTATATATTCACATGCTTCCCTATCACCATGCTTAATGTATAATCTTTAAGCTCCATTTTAGCTTAACTTTTTATGATATATGTATATTATCCCTCATAGTGGTAGTACTTCCCTTAGCATGCAAATATAAAAATATTCATAACATATTAATTAAGATTTATGCATTTTTGCACACTACATCACTAGAGCATGGCAATATTGACCAAAATTTTGTCCCATACAAGGGGGTCATTTCATGATGGGTGTTGGTCCTGCGAGGCGTGGTTAACCTAAGTGATATGATTCTCACCTTCCATTGTCCTCGTACCTTTGATGTAAATCAAACGGTTCCCCTCGCATCGTACCACTTAACCGAACTCATGATGGGAGGTATATAATAGGGAGCTCGTTCACATATGTTAAGTATATCTAATTCGCTCTCACATGTTTCGTCTCCATGAGGTATATCATGAGGCAATTCACATACACTTAGATATATCAAATGGCTTGTTCACACGTACCGATGAATGATTGCCTTTATAAGTAAGAGGTATATCATGCAAGTTATGCCAAAGCGAGGAACCCTTCCACTAACCCACTGAATGCATAAACCTCATATAGGCATCAACCCTTAGGACACTCATAATTAGTTTGCCGATTACCAAGCTAAACTCTGCTGAAATTCCAGGTCGCCATATTTCCCGAAATTTTGCACTATTTCGCCCATTTTTAAAATAGGACCCTGCCCGTGAGCCTGAAAATAAGTCAAACCGTGTCTTATAACTTATACCCTATTTTCCCCCAGGCTTAGGTAATTCCCGGCATTTTCCTTACATTTAGGCAAACATAATATAAGTGAAACCTAATAACAATAATCATGCTGAGTTTTTTCCCTTTCTCCTCTTTTTAAAAACAAAAAATACCAAAAAAATGTTTTCCCTATTTTTTCAAAATACCAAAAATACTCTCTTTTTCCTTAAAAAAATAAACCAAGATCATTTTCCCTCTCAGGCCAATCTTATACCCGACTTTGGCCTAGATCCTGTTATTTTCGGTCTTTCGGCAAACTACCTCGAAGCTCTATTGCATCCTCTCGATCGAATTTAAGATCTACGTCTACAATTCGTTTATAGAGAATGCAGACCAAGTGCCAAACGTTCAACCAAATCTGATGGTCATCCTATCCCATCTCAGTGCTAAGATTGATAACCTCCATGATGATGTCCCAGAGATGTGGTGACATCAAGCACAGACTCCTGAAGATCATGAACATGAGATCCTCTTTCCTCGTGCCATGAGTCTACTGCTCCTGAGCCTATTTGGGTCCTGAAGGAATATTAACATGCCCCGCATGCCCTGTCTATAAATAGGCCTCCACCTTCTTAGCTCCTGATTTTGAACCTTTCCTAGCCAGGGGCTAATCTACCAGTTCATGTGGATCTTAAAGAAGAATAACTGAACAAGGTTAAGGAAGACCTCAAGATACTATCAAAGAAGTTTGACCAAGTCAATATTTTCAAAAAATACATGGAATACACCCACATGTCTTTCTATCCTAAGGCCAAAGTACCATAAAAGCCAGACATCAAGAAATTCGTGGTAGCGGGCCCCAATTGTGCACCTATGTAGATACCATCACTCCTTGACCCTTCTTGTTGACTTATGAGAAATAATGGCCTAAATGTTTCAATAAACCTTGACAGAGAGTGCTCTCTGATGGTTCATGTCTCTCGAAGAATCCAGAATTCGTAGTTGGGAGGATGTAGCCAGCGAGTTCATGTACTAGTACATATACTATGAAGAACTATAGGTCACATGTAAAGACCTAGAGCTACTCAATTAAAACTCTGGGGAATCATTAAGTAGCTTTATTAGGAGGTGAATAGAGAAAATTGGGACTATGACCAACAAGCCATCAGAGGAAGAACAAGTGAGCATTATGACGAACTTTCTACCTCATATCCAAGCATCTACGGCGGACAGTACTACTCGCACTTCCAAGACTTATGAGAGGCTAGTGTGGAAATCGAAGAAGGGGTTACCAAAGTGGAGTCTGAATCGAAAAATATGGCCGAACAGTTTACACCGCAAAAGTAAGAAAAGATCTCCACTACCTCACTCTCAACCATTGACAAAAATATCCTAACCTACCACTTCTTGGATGCCTGAAAGTCATCGCAATTATTTTAGAAAAGAATACACTGAACTCCATGCTCCCCTATCAAACGTATACCAAGCCCTATTTACCCCAAACCTCATCCAATCATTGGAACCCCAACCATTACCCAATCCTCTCCCAAAAACTCCAAACGTGATGCCCGCTGCGACTTTCACTAAGTCGCAGGCCACACCACAAACCAATGTTTTCACCTCATAAACTCAATCCAGGGCCTTCAGATCGGGTCTTCATCACCCCTCCAGTTAATCCTGAACCCAATATCACTCACAACCCTCTCCCAGCACATGGAATCGAAACAAATGCCATCTTCCCAGAAAATAACCCTGAATTTGACCTTTCTACCCAAATTGTGCGTGTAAAAATACTCGGCACCTGCATAGTCTCACCTAAACCTCTCAAAGTTTTCCCATACTTTCTTATGCATCCCACATACTTTGCAAACCAAGATTTGTCACTCCTTATGCGATCATGTATTGCCTTCCGCATCCGATCAGAGAGGGAGGTAGGGAACTGCCTGTAGTACTAGATCAACTCCTGAAGGTTTTGGCTAAAATTACCTATCGAGATGACCATCGACTATGAGTGATTCAGTGGCTTGTTCATGGAGGCACAAAAGTGGGCTTGGGAATCAGACGAATGGGTGGTACGCGTAGAAAAAATCAGTCCGGATGATATTGTACAGATGACGTCCGATATGTTTCATAAAAAAAAGGGAGATATGAAGCATCCCTGAGTTGCTCACAACCTTTAAACTTCAGGGAGTCCCTTTATTTTCACTTCCCCGCTGAGTGGAAAGACCTATTTGATTAGCCATGGAGGTTTTTTAATACATTGATTACTCTTAGCAAGTGGACATTGTCGCCATCGGATAGGGAGATAACTTTAACTCAGATGATGAACCGAATCATAGAGAATCCAGTTCAGTTACCGACTTCTGTTAAATGATCTCTTTTAAATAATTATTGGGGAAAATTAATAAAGGGCCTATTCAGCCCGAAGCGAAAGAAGCCACGAGTTCTTCCCCATCTTTGTTAACCACGTGATCCGATCCGAGGGATATTACAAAATCTGATCCCTTATTCAGCCAAAATAGATAAAAGAGAGGGAATTATCGAAGAGATCCCATTACCAAAAATGACCATTGAAGAAAGTAAAGTTCTTAACTAGCTCAAGAAAACCCAGATCAACATCCCCTTATGGGGACTCTTCTTGTCCTCCCAACTACACCAAAATGATCTGATAAAGCTCCTCACAGGACCCAAAATTCCTCCCTCTAACACTCCCGGATAAGAAAACCAATTGAATATGGTTGGATCCTTGACCTCTACTAGACTCCCCTCTTTATTTGAATAAGAAATAAAAAAATTTAGCCGTAATCATAATTATGCTCTCAACATCTCCATTAAACTTTTGGGGAAGACAATCCCGCTATCACTTGAAGATAATAGATCCACTCTCAATGTGTGTCCACTTAGAACCTTCAACTGTTTGGGATTGAAAGTAAGTGATCTCACACCCATATCCATCGCCGTGCATACCTATGACAACACCCAATGGGTATTGATGGTAACTAAAAAGCTTACACTAGGGGCTAGCCCTATCAATCCATTAAAAGAGTTCCAAGTCATCTATATACCTACTTATTTCAATCTACTCCTTGGAAGCTCATGGATCCATAGTGTCAGAGGATTATCTCTCCATCAGAAATTGAAGTTCTTCGCTAATGGTCAGGTCATTTCCATCCTTAGGGATGAGGACAGTTTAGACAGTGCCAGCACCAGCAACCCAGTATTGGAGATTCAACATGGGACCAATGAAATTTTCCTATTCGATTTAAATATCGATCCACTCCCTATCCTAGTGGGAGACAATTTCAAAGATCGAATTTATCCAAAGCACAACCCTCACAAAATGCCATTGTAATCCAAATATTTAAGAATATGTACTCCATGCCCGAAATGGGGCTGAGACGACGCCAACAATAAAATTATTGAGCCTATAGTCCTAAAATAATCCTTTCTTCCATGTGGCCTTCTCTACTAACCTTCACCAGTCGAAATTAAAGCACTCCATCGACCACGATAGAAGCTAAGCATTGAAGATTAAAAGTCATCTCGAGAGACTCTATAAATGGAAGGTTTATCAAGGATGGAAAAGACTTCCCCTTTTGCAGATTCTTCGAACCATGGTATGACCCCGTTGAGAAAAAGATAAAATTAGGTCTGGAGATCTTCTTCCAAGACAACAACACTTAGCACGAAAAATGGAAGCACTAGGTGGAACCCCTGATTGATGAGACCATGTAAAACACAAAAAACTCTAAGGTAAGAAAAATTGAGGAGTCAGTTGACCTGTAAACACTGGGGCTAAGTCTATGCATGATTCACTAAGATGCTGTGCCATCAAACCTTTCTGCCAAGATTACAACAACTGAAGCATCTCTCCTAAACTGCCATGCTATCCCGATTTTGCCTGCTCAAGACCAGCCAAACCTTATTGTTTATACCATTCAAGAAAGATTTGTACTGTTTATATTTCTCCTATATCTGATATCAATGTGAACGAGGCCTCTTTTGATGAGGTTCTCAATGTTGTATTCCTTGAGAATGAAATAAATGAAGATTTTGAGTATCTTGTTGTGCCTTACATTAATTGCATTGATTCTAATTAAACTTTTGATGATGATGATATTGCGAGTGAATAATTCTAAACATATCTCAATAAGGAAAATAACAAATAACATAATTGCGTTTAAATTAATTGTGATGAGACTGTTGTTATTAATCTCAGCTTCAGTAGCCATCTGTGCGATATTAGGATAGGGTCCACCCTCAGCGAGCATGAGCAGGAACAATTCGAAGAGCTGAGTTTATGGACATCTTCACGTGGTCCTACGATGACATGCCCGACATTGACCTAAAGATAGCTCAGCATGAGATCCTAACATTCTCGAAATGAAAATTGATCAAATAAAAATTGAGGAATCTCCGAACGGAATGGGCCCTCAAGGTAAAAAAAGAAGTAGTCAAACAGTCAAACGTGGATTTCATTCGCTTGGTCAAATACCTTACATGGCTTGCAAACATCATCCCCGTACTGAAATCGAGACAAAAAGTCCGCATGTATGTCGACTATCAGGATTTGAACAAAGCGTCCTCGAAATATTATTATATCATTTTCCCAATATTGATATAATCGTGGATAACACGACCGCCCAAGCACTCAAATCATTTGTTGATGGATTTATTGGTTACAATCGGATCAAAAACCACCCTGACCACCAAGAGGAAATTTCCTTCATCACCCTATGGGGGACCTTTTGCTATATTGCCATGTCGTTTAGCCTCAAGAATTCTAGGGCTACCTACCAAAGGGCCATCACAATCATCATGTACGACCTCGTTAAAAAAGAAGTCGAGGTATATGTTAATGATAAGATCATCATATCCAAGACCCGAGGAGGTCACATCCCCACCGTGAGAAAGTTTTTTGAACGAGAGTAACAGTACCAGATGTGACTCAACCCATAAAAGTGTGTCTTTGGTATCACTAAACGGCAACTCCTTGGATTCATGGTTAGTGAGAAAAGAATTGAAGAAGACCTGCCAAACTGAAAGCCATACTTGAGATGCCACCACCCCAGACGGAGAAAGAACTACAAGGATTTTTGGGGAAAATGCAATACATCAGTCGATTCATCAGCTAACTGACCTTTATTTACGAACCCATTTTCAAATTTCTCCGGAAGGATTCAACCAAAGTTTGGAATGAGGAATGCTAAGAAGCCTTTGACCAAATCAAGTGGTACTTCACCCGACCTTCAGTACTCATGCCTCCATAGCTAGGTCTCCCCCTCTTACTATACTTAACAGTCACTGACACTACAATAAGGTCTTTACTAGACCAATACATTGAAAAATCTCACTAGAAGAGTGACCTCTACTGAGCTAGTCAGAAACTAGTCGAGTATGAATTCAACTACACTGCCTTAGAGAAGGCATGTGTCAATCGAGTTTGGTTCATGCATAAACTACATCACTACATGATTGCATAAAAAGTACATGCTAGGGAAACTCTCTTTGTCAAGTAGCATGGCCCGTTAGCTGATGTTTCTAGACGAGTTCAACATTGTGTACGTCACACAGAATTCTATGAATGGGAAGACCATCTCCAACTACCTTTTTGATTATCCTATGAAGGGAAACAAAGTTTAGGTATTCAAATTCCCGAACAAAGACATTCTTTGCACCTCTCAAAAGGACCTCAAATGGTAAATGTTCTTTGATGGAGCTGCCAACAAGAAAGGATATGGCATTGAGATACTCCTAATCTTTCCTGATGACTCTCACACCCCCATTTCCATCAAGCTAGACTTATCTTGCACTAATAATATGACTAGGTATGAAGCATGCACTGTAGGGCTCAGGATCTCCCTCGAGAAAGGAATTAATCACATCGATGTCTATAGGGACTCTTCCCTCACTGTCAGATAAATTCTCAAGAAATATAAGGTTAAGGATGACAAGCTCCAACCTTTCCACGCCCACATAGAAGATATAGCCTCCTAATTCAAAGATGTTACCTTCTATTACCTCCCTTGCTCGAAGAATAACTTTACCGATCGACTTGTAACCCCATCCTCCATGGTCAATATGCCTAAGGGAATAACAATGTCCCTTTTCCTGGTTTAGAAATAAGCTACACCCACTCATTGCTACAAATTGATATCATCACCGAAGAAGACTATGATATGGAGGGATTTTGTTATTATGACATTTTGCGCATTCTTAAACATGGTAGGTATCCCTGAGATTCAGATAAGAAAGATCCTGCCACCCTTTGCAAACTAGCTACCCAGTATATCATCTGTAATAAAGCACTTTTCCAAAGAAACTTTGATAGAATCCATTTACACAGTATGGGAAGGGTTGTTATTTAAAGAATGATGCAGAAAATCAATAACAAAGATACCATTGGACCACCATAATCTAAGTTGCACTGCCTTTGTTCGAAGATGCCTCAAATGCCAATAGTTTACCAACCTCTAATACTTGCCTTCTCGAGAATTATACAATGTGACCTCTACCTAGCCTTTTTCTACATGGGTTATAATCATCATAGGGAAGGTCACTCCCAAAGCTTTAAATGAGCATGAATTCATCATTGTCTCCATTAACCACTTCACAAAATGGGTTAAAATTGAGTCATACACGGTACTGGATTTGAAGAAAGTGGCCAAATTTATCCAATAGAATATCATATACCACTACGAGGTCCCCCGTGAGTTGGTATCAGAAAATGGAATCCACTTCGAAGCCGAGGCCACAGAATTAGTCGACGAATATGGAATTCAAAGACATAAATCTTCTCCCTATCAACCCGAAACCGATAGTGTTGTCGAAGTCACTTACAAGAGACTCAAAACCATCATCAGCAAGATGAATGAAAGATATGGAGATTAGACTGACCGGGTCTCATATGCCCTCTAGGGCTACCCCACCTCTATCAGAAGACCTACTGGGGTTACCCCTTACTCTCTGATGTACGACATGGAGATAGTTATCCCCGTCGAGCTAGAGGTACCTTCTCATCATGTCATGCTCGAAAGCAAACTCAGTGAGGATCACTACAAAAAAACTCTCACTCTTAGATGAAAAGAGACTTAAGGCTCTATACCACATGCACGATTATTATCGCCAGATTGCACGATCGTTTAATAGGAAAGTCAAGGGTCGCGGTGTCCAAGAAAGAGAACTTGCCCTAAAAAAATTTATAGCACCCAAATGGGACCGTCGAGGGAATTTCAAATCAAATTGAAGCGGTCCATACATCGTGAAGAAAATTGTGTCAGGTGGCGCTGCTATGCTCACAACTCTGACAAAGAAGAGATGGCACGTCCAACCAATCTGGACCGTCTTAAGAAGTTCTACCTTTAATTCGAACTCTCAGTTCTCTATGACTCTTCTCGTCTTCCTTCTATTCTAAAAAAATTCTCTTCATTTCCCCTACCCGAAACAATTAAATTTTCAAAAACCCATAGAGGTACGTAGGCAACCCATACGACATATATGGGCATGGTCCATTCTATTTGACAAAATACTATTATTTTCTTCCTGCGATAACGGAGGTCCATCTCATTATATACATGAACAAAAGGATTATATATGTCACAATTATTGGTATAGAAAATTCAAATACAAAATTCATCAAAAGACAACAAAATAGGCCCAAATTACTATTATTTCAAATGAAGGAATATAAATATCACATGAAATATTAGGGATGGGAGTCAAATAAATCATTCCCTTTGTAAAACAACCTACAACCTACCTTACAACCTACTGGTCCCTATAAATAACCAGCTTCACAAGAAAATCCAAAAACATACTTAAACACCTACACCTACACTTACACCTACACCTACACCTACACCTACACCTACACAAATTTCCTATAAACCCAAACAGAACTAACTTTACAAAACCTTATCCTCAGCTACCAGATGGGCCTTCCACATCATCATGACCTTCCCCTAGAGGCTATAAGTGACCCACTCTTGACTAGTGTTTTGAATGCCCTCTATGCAATGGTATGCCTTGACGATCTTCGATGAAACCATAATACCTTCCTATATGGTATCAAAGGAGACAAGCTATCTTTGCTTAGTCTCCTCCTCCAAAATCTTCCCAACTACCCGATTTTATAACCACTTAAAGTAATCCTCACACACAAACCAAGCCCCTCCAATGAATTCTGATGAACGTGTAGATGACCAACGATGTTTCCATGGAAGCCCCAATATCATCCTTAAGGACGCGATTAAGTCCTCCACCGAAAAGAAATTGGTTATACGAGGAGGCACAATAAGTTCCCATCCTATTTGGCATAAAAATTGCCAAGGAAAATAGAAGGAAGTTTGGTGAAGGCCAACTAGCCCTACATATCAGTATTCCTTTAACTACAAAAGGGGCTACAAATCCCCCTACCATGGCATAGACCAGTGAAGGCATCAGACCCCTTACTCCACGAATAAGTTAACCCAATTCTCCGTCGAAGGGTCAAAATAAAGAAGGGTCTAGTAAAGAAATAGAGAACATCTGATAGAGGATATTCGGGAGGTGCTTCCGGGAGAAATCTCTCAAAAAGAAACATGAATAGCATGACAGGGATCCCTAGCAGAAAGTCAACCTGATCTTCCTTCCAGACATCCTAGACGCTCAAGGTATCCCCTAACACCACCGATGCAGGACTATAATGGTATAACATCCATGCCACTATCGTGGATACCTAATTATCAGTCGTAAGGATACCTGTCATTAATAAAAGCTTAGCAGTCAAACTCAAGGTTACAGGTCTAGTAAAGCCATCATCAGTACAATATCTTCAACACAACAAAATAAGCACAATCCAACAAAGGCAACTAGTTCCACATAAGATCAAGATTTATATTCCCTCGTCCATGGACCAACCAAGCCAATAATAGTTCTGGAAAAATATGACACCAAGAATGCAAGAAGACTACCACAAAAGATTGAAAATCAGTACCCCTGAACAAACAAACTGACAAGCCGACCAGTGATATATCGATCACACCTATTTTGAAAAACCCTTAGTTTCCTCTTTATTTTAAAATAAGTCCCCTCAAAGGTAAGATTTTTGCAACCAAGTCTCCGAGGCCTTCTATTCAAAATTCTAAAAAACACATCTTTCCTCTTTATCTCAAAATAAAACCTTAGCAGAAAATTAAAGTACCTGTAGATTATGTCACTAAATCGAGATAATCAATAAAAAAAAATGCATCATTTTTTCCTTCTTAAGTCTCTATTTTAAGATACAAACAAAATCCATTACATGAAGCATAGAACTTGTTAATGCCAGGCTCCTTTAGTCATAACAACGGATCTGCAAGAAAATCATGAAAGGAAAAAAACAAAAATGGATGTCACCTCATCTTCCACACCAATTTATCCAAGGTACCAGACATACTTGAACTCATGCGACAAAAGCCGCCTCATATGCACATACATACCCGTAGATCCCGCGCCCTTTGAAGAAAAATGCCAAAGGTATAAGGTCACATATATCCTCAGCAAAGAGTCAGTAATCTACTCAAAAGAAAAATTTTGAAATCGTGGAAAAGGTGGAAATCAACAGTGACATTTTCCTTTCCCTAAGAAGACCAAGAGTCCATGCACTATACTGGTAAGCACCTCCCCGGACCTCTCTATTAACAGTACCCTCCAAACTTCGCCCCAAAAATGCCAAAAAAATCCAAAAATTACTCGAAAATAGCCCAAAAATTCCCAAATAATTCCTGCAAAACCCAAAACATTATTTCTTCGAGGAACATAACTTTTGGAGTACCAAGTACCTTACAAACTCTCAAAATACCCAGTAGGACCAAGAACACTAACTTTTATCATCAATATTTTCCTGGCGAAACCAATGGCGCTCTTGCACCAAAAACCCCCTACACCTTCCGCAGCGGAAGCAAGAATCCAAAGTTCACCTACACCAAAGCACTCTACATCTTCCTTAGAAAAATCACAAGTTAGCACATTTCCCAAATGGATATAATCCCCCTAAACCACATCTTAAGGTCCATAGAATTGTCCTTAACCCTCTGAATCAGTCATTATATCTCTACATCCGTAATATTGACCTCGACTCACTGAATCGATCATTACATCTTTAAGTCCACAAAATTGACATCGATCCACTAAATCGGTCATTACATCCTTAGGTCAGCAGAATTGACCTCGAATTCGGTCGCTATAACATAAGGTTCACAGAATTGTCCTTGACCCACAGAATTGGAGGCTTGTAGAATTAACATCGAGTCACAAACATGGTCATTAAAACTTTAGGTCAACAGAATTGGTCTTGACCCTTAAAATTGGTTACTACAAATTTAGGTCTGAAGAATTGACCTCGACCTGCAAATTTGGTTGCTACATCTGTAGGTCCTCAGAATTGACCTCGACCCGCAAAATTGGTCATCCCAATCTTTAAGTCTACAGAATTGACCTCAACCCATAGAATTGGTCATCACGACTTAAGATTCAAAGAACTGACCTTGACCAGGATAATTGGTTGCTACATCTTTATGTCCTCAGAATCGACCTCAGTCCACTGAATTGGTCATTCGCATTTTTAGGTCCGTAGAATTAACCTCAACCTGCAGAATTGGTCACTATATCTTTAGGTCCTACGAATTGATCTTGACCCGTAGAAGTAGTCATCCCCATCTTTAGGTTTGAAAAACAGATCTCGACCTAAAGAATCGATCATCTCAATTTTAGGTCCTCAGAATCGACCTCGGACCACTGAATCGGTCACCTTAATCTTTAAGACCTCAGAATCGACCTCAACCCACATAATCGATCATCTTACTCTTTAGGTCCACAAAATTAATCTTGAACCACTGAATCAGTCATTACATCTTTAGGTCTACATAATTAACCTCGACCTGTAGAATTGGTCACTACAACTTAAGGTCAACATAATGGACCTCGACCCGCTGAACTGGTCATCTTAGTCTTTAGGTCCGCAGAATTAACCTCGACCCGCTGAATTGGTCACTACATATTTAGGTCCACGGGATCGAACTCAACCCTCTCTAAGTTAAAATAATTGACCTCGAATTTCAAAATTGGTCAACCCAACCTTATGTCTGCAGAATTGGCATCAACCTTTAGAATCGATCACCTCATCCCCTAGGTTCGTAGAATTAACCTTAAACCTACTCTCCAACATCGTTGTAGTGTTTGTATTTCGAGGACCTTCACTTGTTCCAAGCTTTACCATTGTTGGGATCTATAAACACCTCATCTTAGGAACCCAAGCACCTCCTTAGGTCTCTAACATTCGTCCACTCACCGTAAACCCTAGTTCATATTCTGAATATTGATCTGGAAGCCATCTGGCGCTTTAGGGCTCCATTTGACTCCAATAAACTCTTCAACCTGAGTGAAGATTAATAAATCCTTGAAGGGATCTGAATCCCCTTTCTAATGGTCCGTTTCGTGTGTGAATCAGCCTCACGATCAGTATGAATGCCCTATTTACTCTAAAGGGTCACCGAGCACTTTTATTTGACTTTGGTCAACTCTCCAAACTGAGCTAAGTTAAATGAAATCTAGAAAAACATTGAATTTCCTCTCCAATGATTGATGCCATGCATGAATCGGCCTCATGGTTTGGACTAACAATTTGTTTTCCTCCAAAAACCTCTTGTCTAGAGATCATCGAGCGCTTTCAAACCCCATTTGACTTCGATCAACTCCCGTGCCTGAGAGTTGCTAATGTATTATTTAAGGGCTGTGAATTCCCTTTCCAACAGTCCCGATCGTGTATAATTATGACTTACGATTTGATTTTTATGCCCCTTTTTTTGAAAAATTCATTTTGGATAGCCTATAGGCACCCCAGACACCCTGCCTATCAGGAGGGTGTATTTTTCCTTGCCCGACAAGGGAGGTCTATGCCGATAGGCAGACCAACACCATGCTAATAGTCACCCCTTTAACCCTAAATTCTACTATAAAAGGACCTCAACCTCACCCATGGAAGGGGGTCCCTTTCAACAGTTAATAAATATCCCCCTCGAAATCAAGGCCTTATATTTTCCAAAAAAGTCCATTTTTCAACATTCCCTCACCTTACTTCCTTACTTCAGTTAGCTACCCACCTCATCCTACCATATTACCTTCATACCACTACAAAATTAGAATACTTAGACTCTAAATTCAGCAATAAAGATCTATCAAGAGGTCCATCCCTCACTCTTTCCAGTTTTATTCATTTAAGTGCTATTATCCACTTTATTCTCATCTTCTAGATTTGTTTCATTATCTCACATCAAATAATCCTCATTTTTTTATTATTGGTATTGCACACAATTTATTTTCATAAAAATCCAAAAAAGACAAAAAGAGGGTTTATTCATAAACTACAAAAGTAAGACATCCATTTTCTCACATTTTCACACTTAAACACACTTCTCTCCAAAAACACACAATAGGAGTCCTACATTTGAATTTATGGGTTGAACTCCACCCTATGCTATTTTTGAACTACGTGGACTTTGATTCCCCTTAGACTATGTAGGCATCTTGGGCCAATCCCGAGATTCGTGTCCTCCCCTTTCATTTCATACATTTTATATTATATTATATCTATTTTTGTGAGTCTTGGGCTCCTACATACTTATGTCTTGTCTGACATGCACATTCGCTATTTTATATCGAATTTTGATTTGGAAAACAATCATATATTATGTTTATTATTATTTTAGGGTACACTCGTACGAATGAATCCACTTTGTCCATTCCGTGACGCGAGTCGGACAATTCCATTCTCCCATTACTTATATTATACACATGTACATGTAACACCCCGCCCGCCCGGGGAGAGCGAACGGAGCGCTACTATCGATAAAACTAAATCAATTCCACAATATAACTAGGTATAGAGCATCTAAATCCCACAATAAAACAAGAAACCACTATTCTTATCTTCAAATTAATACAACAAATCTCTCGAAATAATTACAATAATCTAACTATCTCGAAAATAAAATAAATCTCCAAATGCTCTATATATCAAAATAAATACAAGTCTTCTCATCTCTTGTATTGAAAATTCTTCCCAAATAATCCTCGCTAAAATCATCCCAATTGGTCCATAGCACTCAAATCCGTGCTCACCTGCCAACTAAGAAAAATATGGGGAAGTACACAATACGACAGGAATATGCTCAACAAAGATGTTAGCGATGAACAAAGCGCAACAATACGACTACGAATACTCAAATCAAATAATGCAAATCTCAATAGCATTTTATCAATAAATTTATCAACAACACATTAACCGGAGTCACCAGGCCTCACCATACCGCGCCATACTTTATCAAGTAGCCGGAAAAGGAGTCTTGGCGGGTGTCCAACATCAGTGCCATATTAAAATCTCATGACAGCGTGCTCAAAACAACATGAATAATACCTCATGAATGAAAATAATTCCAACAATTATTTTTCCAGATTTCCAAGAATTTAACAATTCAAAATATGAGTTCAATTAACAAGAATTCAACGGAATAAACACTCGCGAGATTTCAAGAGCATATTGTGTAAAACCCCATACCTTAAACCACCAAAAAGAACCAACATGAATCATCACATAATTTTAGCCTCAATATCTAAACACACCATCACGTTCCTCTCGCAAAAATAATCAAATATCGTTCTTGACCAAACTCGAGAAAACACCAAATAAGCCTTATAATCTAAGGTTGAAATCTTGAATAGGTTTGGGGCTATGGTTTGTAGATGAAAGGGAGTAATTTTGGAGAGGTCATCTGGTTGAAAAGTTTGAGAAAAAGTGATTTGAAAAGCCAAGCCACGAATTTGTTGATATATAAATGATTAAGTGTTTGATTAAGAAAAGAGTTCTAATCACATACAAACACTAAAAATTTTATTCCGGACGATCGGACCATTGGAATTGCTTGAAATTTTAGTATGTTGTAGCGAACGGCGAGACAGGACTGCTGACAAAAATTCAGCTTGATCGAACGGTCGGATTTCTAAAAATATTGTTTTTACTAGAGAGTTTTATGTTCCGAGGACTCTTAGAGAGTTTTATGTTTTGAGGACTATTTTTTATAATAAAAAATGCAATTAAAACTCCATTTTAATTCCGATTTTGAAACCGTTTGAAATTATCGCCTTTAAAAATAATAATCAACACACTTGAGCAATACAAATAATTTTATCTCAAAATTTATTTTTCCTCTTTATTTCGAAAATACCCCAAAAATTACGCGGGTTGTTACAGTACACACACATCTCGGAGAGAAAAAGATAACATTAATAGAGCCTATGAGAGACCAAAAGGGTGGAATGAGTACCTAACACCTTCCCATTTTGCAACATAGTCTTTGGATCTTTGGAATCATTTGGTTTTGCATGCATTAGTTTGAGTTGTTTTATGTCATTCTCTCAATGCAGCGACATTCTTTTTCCTATTTTGATCAAAATAGGCTGCTGACTCTATCTCTTCATGTAACCCCGATTTGACGATGGTTAATTTTATATCAGAGGCTGGACTGCAAATACGCCAATACGAGTGGTGAAAAGAGGACCTCCGCATCCTCGAATCTCCCACACGTGCAAGGCGAAAAAAGGGAAGAGTGAGAGTGGGGGAAGGAACCTCCTTCGTTCCTTCTTCCTCCCTTCATCCCGACTTCAAGGCCCAATCCCCCACCGAAATAATCTGACCCGGATAGCCACAATCATATTTTCGACAAATTCGACCAGTGGGATGATTGCTTCCTTTAAATCCTTCATCTTTAGCTTGAACTTGTGAAAAAGATCTAGGTACATTATTTTCGAAGAGCTTCCTTAATCCATTAGTAGTTTATCCGCATCATAGTTTCCAATCTTGAGAGTGATTACTAGTGCATCGATCCCCACCGAAATAATGACCCAGATTGCCACAATCATCTTTCATTTCAATAAACCAATTAGGGGGGTTGCATCTGTGTGATAAGGGCCCTTCTTGTCATCTCTTTTGTGGATATACCTCTACGGTGTGACGGGTGTTGGTCCATCTCTTTTTGGATCAAACTTCTTATATCATGCTTGTAATGTTATTCATCCCGATTTCTTCTCACCATATGACTTCCACGCTCTGAACGACCCTGGTCATGTCCAAAACTTCTTCCTCAACTGCGAGTTTTTCTCTCCTGAGGGCTAAAAGTTTGTCCACGACATTTTTGGTTTCCCTAACGGAGTTGTTTTTCCATCTTTTCCAATAGTCGCTGAAGGCATGCATTCTCCTCCATTTAGAGGTGACTTGCCTCCTCTTGCTGGTGGAGTCATTCTCCACAAGCGTCGACCAACCGTGAGATCTTGTGTTGATATAGGTTGTTCATTGTTTTGCTCGGAGAGCTGCTCTTCTGGGTGAAATCTAGGATTCCTATCTCGAAAAACCTCAAATTTAATTCTAAGAGGTTCAGATAAGTTCATACGTCGTCATTAAGGAGTGCACTATTTGGGTGATGAGACATTATTTTCACACTTTGGTTTCGAATTTATTTTTAAAAAAGAGAATTACTCCCAAGAACAGTGCCAATTGTGAGTACAAGAAATCTCAATTAAATATTTTTAAAGAACAAAGGGATTGAAAGAGTTATGAAAATGGTCACAACACATAATAATTACGCGGTTTGATAAATTCCTACATCCACGGAGGGTTTTTTCAGCTTTTATTAATTTCTCAGAGATTCATAATTACATGCCCCTTTTCCCTGGGGTGAGGGTTGTATTTACAGTAATAAAAGGTAGATATGTATAAGCAACCCTCCTAGATCCTCATTGGAGATTCCTATTCATCTCCTCCGAGAATATAGGTAACCAGACAAGTCTTCAATTATCCACATGATTCATTCTCGTATTTATTCATATAACGTTGAATTTGATTGGGGTGGCGTAATGGGCCTATTTGGGCTGTCGTAAATTAGGCCTTCATGGTTTTGCCTCTACAATATATATATGGATTTTGCATGTGTTTGTGCGTGTGTGTGTGTGTATATATGAAAATGGAAA
The DNA here is from genome assembly GCA_949130495.1 of Sambucus nigra. Lineage (NCBI taxonomy): Eukaryota > Viridiplantae > Streptophyta > Magnoliopsida > Dipsacales > Adoxaceae > Sambucus > Sambucus nigra. Next base: position 278,275,610 of record OX422218.1, read on the forward strand.
TGGAAATTGAAATGTTAAATTGGGTATGTGAAATGGTAATGTGAATAGGGTATGTGAAATTGTAACTATGAAACTGGGAATATACGCATTAGAATAGTGAAATTGTACTGTGAAATTAAAATTGGATATATGAATGTGAAATTAAATTGAATGTGAAATTAAATTGAATGTGAATGTGAAATTAAATTGAATGTGAATGTGAAATTTAAATTTAGTAGACTCAATTAGTTGTGTTTATGTGAAATTGTAATTGAAATTGGGTATATACATGAAATTGGACTCATTTAGTTGCGTAAATGTGTAATTTATACACACACGCACATATATATAGTTTTACACAACCAAACATATATATACACATAATTTCACACATATATACACAAACGCATGCACATATATACACATATGCTCACATAAGCATATATACACGTATATAATGAATACATTTTCTATCTAAATGAAAGTTTTGAGTAAAATGAGATACATAATTTACATGTTAAGAATAGAGTAATTTGGTAATATTTTAGATTTAATAATATATTAACATATTTTCTTTTCGTTCCATATGCGCATGTAATTGAAAAATAATTATTGAAGCTCAACTTATTCTAGGTGCATTCTTTATTCAAGTTATTTTACATATTTTTTCTTTTATGTAATAGTGTTATAAACAGTTATAACTTATTGATTGACTGTTACGGCGGTGTTTACCTCTTCCTTTAGTGGTTGTTATTTGGGTGAACACAAATTGATGGAAGGGACTGGGCATTTAAGGACACATAGTAATTTTAAGATTAATTTAAGTAAAATGAACTTAAATCGGACTTGTTGATATTATGGGGATGAATTTTAATGCATATATATGTTTGGTTTACTATTATGGCCGTGTTCACCCCTTCCTTAATTGGTTATTATTTAAGTGAACATAAATTAATGAAAGGGCTTGCACATTTGGTGGTCATATAATAAAAGTATATATATATATATATATATATATATATATATATATATATAGGGAGAGGTTCTGTAATAGACCAAAATAATGGACTTTTTAATGGACCTTAATAAAAAATACATAATAACACATTAATTTTAATTCCTATAGTGTAATTGGTCCACGCCAGTGGCATTCGAGACCCCACTACCCCCCCCCCCCCACCACCACCACCACCACCACCCCACCCTCACCCCCCACCCACCCACCCACCCACCACCATCACCATGGCAGCTCTTATGGCATCCCTTATGATAGCAGGGCTGCCATGGGGGTGGGGGTGGGGTGGGGTGGGTGCGGGGCGGTTGGGGGGGGGGGGGGTGGATCGACACGCGTGTTTGGTGCCACTGAAGCGGACCAATTACACTATAGGAATTAAAATTAATGTGTTATTATGTGTTTTTTGTTAATGTCCATTAAAAAGTCCATTCTTTTGGTCCACTAGAGAACCTCTCCCTATATATATATATATATATATATATATATATATATATATATATATATATATATATATATATATATATGTGTGTGTGTGTGTGTGTGTGTGTGTGTGTGTGTGTATAAATTACATATATAAATGTGTATTGGTAATTTATACGTGTGTAGAAATGTGTAAGTGTGTAATTTATAACCACATGTAAATGTATAATTTATACACACACATTTGGTTGTCATTTAAGTGCACATTTCCATTTAATTTAAAATGAACTTAAATTGAACTTGCTAATATTGTGGGGATGAATATTAATGCATATATCAGTTTGGTTAACTATTGTGGCCGTGTTAACCCCTTCCTTAAGTGGTTGTTTTTTGGGGAACATCAATTGTTGGAAGAGCTTGCACATTTGGTGGACGGATAGTAATTTTAGGTTCAATTTAAGTCAAATAAAATTAAATTGGACTTGTTGATACTATGCGGATGAAGATTAATGCAAATATCTATTTGGTTAATTATTGTTGCTGTGTCGACCCCTTCCTTATGTGGTTACTGTTTGGATCAACACAACTTGGTGGAAGGACTTGTGCATTTGGTGGACACATACTAATTTTAGGATTAATTTTACTAAAATTAACTTAAATCAGACTTGTTGTGTATGATTGATCGGTTGAAAAATGAGCATGCAAATAATTTGATGAAGAAAGAATTTCGAGATCATGTCACGGACCTTTATGCATCAATCATAGATATGCTTCCACCCAGTTGTTCGCGTGCAAAATTTCATAAAATTTTAAAAACTAAAAGTGATTGGATAAAAATCAGACACATCGAGAATGTTTTAAAAGCTATTAAAAAGGTATATACATATATATAGTCATAAGCATGAATATCATACAATAATTATTGATTTTTTCTGTAATTTAACACAGTATATAAAAGAAACGGAAATGATCAACCAAATAATAGAACATCGCCAACTGGACACTCTCCTACACCTCAACGTTAATTCTCATCACCTGCGGGTTGGAAACACTCTACTCCATCACAAATTCAGTCTACCACTCCTTCTTCGAGTTATAAAACTCAATAAACCCTGCTAATCCAACACCCCACCTCCTTCTACTGAGGAATCCCAAGCCAATGATTAAAAGTTCCGATAAAAAAATTGAAATCCATATTTTTAAATCCCGGTGTCTATCGCTAAAAAATATGTTTGTGGGCATCAGGGCCCCACACAACTAGAAGAAAGTTGATCCTTCCATAAAGTATGACATGTGGGACCAACTTTGTAAGACTTTTACATTCCCATCCGGTTCGAAGGAAAAGGTTCTTTCCTAAGTATCCAAACATTTGAAAAACTATCGGAGAACCTTAAGAAGATTTTTTCCTGAAGGGGGCATCAAGTTATGATATTTTGGGTTTGAAAGACAATGTTCACCCAAATGTTCAAATGCACACTGACTAATGGAACAACTTCTTAGAGAATGAGCCAAGGGAGGGAAAATTTATCGAGAGGGAGAAAAATAAACAAAACATAGAAAAAAAAAGTTGGTGTTCACAAACTTTGGGACACGACTAAGGGGACATTAGAAGAAGTTAAAGATACTAATTGGGTCAACTTGTACTTTCATGCCCGATAAAAAAATTTGACCAGTAAATTCCTATCAAATTAGAACAAGTTAGTTCTGACTCTGGTGAGTTTGAATTTAATTATATATATACATTATAATAAATTAGTGTTAAAATTATGGTCCTAAATATGATATTACGTTACATGAAATAATAGAAGGCATGACGAGCAGTCCCCTGTGACATTGAAGTAAATTCCCTAACCATGGTACTTGGGAGGGATAAATGGGGAGGGAAAAGGGCTTGGAATCACATATGACAAGTAACTAATTACAGTACTAAAATTCTGTTACTAAAGCCGTTTATTAAAAATAAACTATTTAAGTAACTCCGATCTGTTTTTTGAGGAAACTCTTTTCTTGAAAAACCAAAATTATTTGAACACAAGATGTGTTTAACAAAACAGTATGTACGAGATCTATTCAAGATTTTACTAACAGGTTTATAAAATAGTTTTAAACAAACTTTAAAACCCAGCACAACTAAGAATGAGATGAGAAGATGTAGGAAGATTAAGTACAAGATTTTTACGTGGTAAAACCTCACCAATTGAGGAAACATCCACGACTCCCTCTACGGAGTAAAACAAAAATCCACTAGAAACAAATTTGACAGTTACAAACTATATAACAAACATGCATACAACTCAGACCTATATAAGTTTAGGAATGTACCCTCTGGTGTCCTTATAACTTCTCTGCAGTTCTGATTGTTGATGTTGTCCTCTCAGTTTGTTAACTCCAATTTGTTCAAGCTCTTTACGTCGACTCTTTTTCTCAAGATCTTATTACCAACACTTTTCGTGTTGTAGTGTGAAAGTGTTTGTGGAGGTGCTCTCTAACACATGCATGCACACACTCACACTTATTAAGTACAAACAGTTCTAGCAAATTACATATAAGGCTATATGCAGTGATTTTCTTTTTCTTTCTTCTCACAAAACTTTGAACCTTTTTGACCTTTTAATCAATCCCAGAATCCACGGATATCTTGCTTAGAAGACAGTCAAGATCTTAATCAATCTCAGAGTTTTGAAAAGTTTTTCGAGATTGAAAACCTCCAAGTGTGATTCCAAACTAGGTCAACGGTTTAGTTTTAAGAGAACTAGAAACAGAAAACATTTTTGTTGATTTCAAAGTTAAAAACATTTACAGAAAACAAATCAACAAAATATTTCTCAAGCTGAGAAATAAACATGCAACCTAAGTGTAATATATCATGAAAAACTCAGACCTAAAAATTTCTATATACAAGAACAACAGATCTAAGAAAATGATTAAGTTGGAAACAAGATCCAAAGAAGAAGAGGTTACAGCAACAAACCAACTCTCAAATCATCTCTCAAAACACTCAAACACTCAAGGTTGTGTTTGGTAAAGTATAGAGGTTTGAAGGTTTGTATTTGGTTTGAACTGTGTAGACGATTTAGGGTTAGGGTTAGGGTTTCTAACTCTTTCTCTCTCTTCTGGTTTCTCTCTTCTCTCTCTCTTCTCTCTACTCTCTCTTTCTTTTCTCTCAAATGACGAAAATGGCAAAAGTCTCAGAAAGCTGAGTAAAGGGCTCCTTTTATAGGTGGCTGAGAAGGTTCGAGAACGAGGGCCAAAATCAAGGGTCCAGATTGAGTCAAGATGGATTGACTTAGATCCAAGGGCATACGATAAGCGGTGATTAAAAATCACCTGATTGGTTCAAAAGAGATTCACAGGGATTATAAAGGGGCGCATGCAGATCGTTGATCACAAATGATCCAAGGGTTGAAAACAGGCGTTGTTTTACTCTCTATAAAGAAACACACTTACCACCAATCAGAGAGCAACAAATGTAGGCCAATAACACGAGATAAAACGCGCGTCCAAAATAATTTCAAAGTAAACCCTGAAGTCTCTGTCGCTTTTGGTTTCTACCCAAACCAACATTAGGCAATAGAACCAATATTTTAAAATAGCAGATTTACCCCATAACCTTTTAAAACCAAGTTTTATTAATAAAACCTTATTTTTAAAATGTTTAAAAAATCCCAAAAAATATTTAAAAAACAATATTGGGGATTTAAACACACTCAACATATGTACACACACTAATATGCAATATGACATGTAAATGATACATTCTACTGTGTGTGAGTGTTGGTAATTAGGTCTAGATCCCTTCAAACAAAGATAAAATAGAAATGCAAGCTCTGGGGTTCTTTGGTTTCTAGGATAGACATAATTTTGTCACAATTTCCAAACTAGATGAGCACTTATACAATATAGACTCAAGTGAGTCAAGAGTATAAGGGCTTCAAGTACATTTCACCTTTATTGGACAGGATCTTTTTGGTGAAGAGTCACGTGTCGATCCAAGCATAATAACATGTTAGGTCAAAAGGAGAGGCGTCAAAGCTTAGGAGGGAGGTGATCAACATTAGCAGCAACATGAAAATGCTGATGAATAAAATCAATAGGTTTGTCCAATTGTTTACTCAATAACATGGTTTACCCTTTGAGGTGTCTCATCAAGGTTTACCCTCCTAAGTGCCTCCCCCCGCAGCATTTCTTGCATCATTGTCGTGCATGCATGGTAACTATAGTGATGAGTATTATTTGAGGAAATTATCCAATAATAGGTTTATTGGCACGTACATGCTTGTTTTCATGAATGTAAGAACACCTGTCCACAATCCCCCCTTTGGTAATGGGTGAGGCTCAGATATTGGTTGATAAAGTATACAATGGTTGCGAAGATGAGCATGTGCTCCATTAAATGTCCTCTATTAAAATATTATCAAAATTGTTATATTATATGGCCAATTCATTTGGTCATCAAGATTGGGAGATGGATAATGTTTAAAGTTTTTAATGTTTTAATTATGTGTTGACATCATAAGTTATTTTAGTTTTAACTTTTGGGGGTTTAATGGCATTTTAATTTATTTGGTTTTACTTTAAATTTATTGAATACTCGGGTTGTATGAATTTGATTGAATTTGCTTGGGTTGAATGATTTTGCTTGAATTATAAAATAAAAGTTCTTGTATCTAATATGACCTTTATATCAATCTATTTTTATAGGTGACTTGAATTTTTAAGACTAATTAATAGGTTTCCCACAATATAAAGAGTGGATGAGAGAGAGAAATAGAGTCTCTGACAATCATGTAAAGGGAGTTCGTGACTTTATTAAATATTCCAATATAAATCTTAACAATGATAAGATTTTGTGTTCACGCAATTTTTATATGAAATAAAATTTAAGTATTTGAATGATGTTGAATTGATTATACTAATGTGGAGTATGTAGAAAAACTATAAGATATGGACATTCCATGGGGAAAAGAACTTACCATATGTTCCGATAGAATTACTGGTATCTGACTGAGTAAAGACCCCGTTCCCCCGCAGTGGAAGTGGTGAATGATTAGTTAGCATACCGCTCTTCGACTGACCAAATTAATGACGTTTACAGAGTCATCCATCATCAAAACCACTAGCCCATGGATATGGATGATGTGCATTATGACCAAGTTAATGGACAAGTTCATGTTGAATAACCTAAAGATCGAGAATATATATGGTTGAAAGTCGACGCGGCTAGACATTTGTATAAAAATTGCAAAGAAGTTCACTTAGTATTGTACGTAATGATCACTTTGCATAATTTGAACAGTCAATTTGGTTTTGGGGGAAACAACGTAGCCAAAATTCTTAAGTGGTCTAAATACATTCTCCTAAAAGAGAACACGTTATTAGATAGTTATTCAAGCATGAAGAAGATGTTAAAGGGTTTGGGTTTGAATTACAAATCTATTCGTGCATGGAAGTTTGATTGTATATTGTACTGCAGTGAACATGATTAAAGGATGAGTGCCATGTATGCAACGAGCCAAGATATATGGTTTGTGAGATTGGAAAAGACAAACCTGTAAATTTTTTTAAGTGATCTCAAGTTTCACAAAAGATATTGAAGTATTTTCCCCTCGGGCCACGATTAATAAAAAAAAATTCAATGTACCATGGATAGCAAAGGTCATGACATGGAATGCTCGAGCATGTTGTAGTGGCAATGTATTCATTTGTGACTTTATTTTGAAACTATATAGATATCACACTAGTTCGTATGTTATGGGAGACAATAACGATTTCGTATATAGTTGCATCTATACGAACATTGTCATAATATGCATTTGATTGACATTTCAGATGACTATATTTCATTGAGGTATGTTGGGTGGACATCCACAAGCATGAGTCGTATTATTATTTGTGTTGAAAAATTTGTTGGATTAATAGTTTGTTAATTTGTGTTGGATTATTATTTGTTTATAGATTATTTAGAGGCTTAATAATTAGTGAATTAGCGTTAAACAATTTGATGGCTTAATATTTATTTGTGAGAACGTATACAAGTTTTTTTGGGAGGCAAAAAATTAAAATCGATTTTTAATTGAATTTAACAATGGGAACGATTTTGAGTAGTGCCAAAATGGGAGACCATTTAAATTAAATTAATATATGGTCAAGGTATAAAACTATGAGAATATATTAATTTAATTTAATTCATCACCCAATTTGGCCACGGCTCAAAACCATGACCATTTTGTTCACGATAAAGGTCATGGTTCAAAAATGTGATCTAGATCAAACAATTTTGGTAAATGGTCAATGGTAGCGTCACTGCTCTGAGCCGTGACCCTGCGGTCAAAGTCCTCAGTCTTGACCCAGTCATAACCTTAATGTTACCCAAATAATCGTGATCCCATATTATGGTCACGACTTTCAACCATTACCCCCAAGATGTTCATCCTTATAATGGTTACGGACCAAAGTCGTGACTTAAAGCCTTGGTCATGGACCAATATCGTAACCATTCTCGGTATATGGCATAGAGTTTGTGTTGTATTGCTAGACCGTGATGCCTTATGGTTTGAAAAATGTAGGGTAAACTTACCATTGATCATGACTACCATGTTCAAGGAACAGTTAAAAAGTACTATAGTTGTGTATCTAGACGACATGCTAGTGAAAAGTAAGAGGAAGTATAACCACCTTCTTAACCTCAGGAAACTCTTTGAGCTCCTTCGACACTACCACATGAAGGCAAATGCAACCAATTTCTATTTTGGGTTTTGTTTTGATAAGTTTTTAGGGTACCTGGCCAGTCAGATAAGGATTGAGGTCATCCCCGACCAGATCGAGGCCTTACATGCCATTTAACCACCAACCACTATGCAAGAATTTTATAACCTCACAAGATTATTTGTTCCCCTTGATTGGTTCGCCTCTAAGCCTTGTGATGGTTTTTAGACATTATTTCAAGTACTAAAGAAAGAGAGGAAGGAATTATGGAATGACAAGTGCTCGGCAACACTAAAGGATATTAAAAACTACTTAATATTACCACCAACTTTGGAAGTACTCAATCAAGGGGAAACCTTATTTTTATGGTTGTCAACATTAATCCGTGAAGAAGAAAAGAGGTCGATCCCTATCTTTTATCTTAGAAAGACATTTATTGACATAGATAATAAGGTACCTCCCCCTTTAAAAGATGATATATTAGTTTTTGGTCATGTCAAGAGAATTAGAGCATTACTTCGAAGGTTATCCGATCGTACTATAGATCTCCTCTCTAATCATAGGAGTATTATGAAAGGTAGACCTATTTTGACACATGTTCAAGTGGTTGATATAGTTTTTCATGTTTCATATTCAATATCAACCCAGACAATAGTTAAGGGGTCAAGTCCTAGCCAACTTTATAGCAGAGTTCATGAGAAATCCTCAATCCAGTCCGTACCTTACCACTAACAATAAATTATGTGATGATCAAGATGATGGGTAACTAACATATGTAGTCAATAGATGGATAATTTTCTGGATAGGGTATCTAACTCGAAGGGATCGGGATTAGGTATAGTTCTATTCGCCCCCGATAGGGCAGTTATTAGTTAAGCCATTAAACTTGGATTTAAAGCATCCAATATTGAGCCAGAGTATTTGGCATTTCTCGATGGACTGAAGAAAGCCTTATTATTAAGCACCACCCACCTACAAGTGTTTCACAACTCAAGTTTGGTCTCTAACCATATATTAGACAAATACACTGCGAGGGACGAGCACATGTTGGCACACTTACAAAAGGAATAAGAATTTTTTGCGTAGTTTCAAAATGTGCAATTTGAAGAGTTCTTAAAAGGAAATAATAGTCACGTTAATTTGGTAAAACCCCATAGTTTTCATGTGCTTGTTGATCAGGCTGATATGTAGAAGATAAGGTGTGTTATGAAATTTATACCATTGGCAGCATCGGTGATAAATAAAAATCATAATAAATTTAAACCATCCATAACATATAATAATGAAGAGTATAAATAACTGAGGTAGAAAATAAATGTCTCCAAATATTGAATCAATAAAAATTAAGTCTGAATAAATTATTTGTCCATAAAAAAAACAATAGCTAATCCTGAAAACCCACGTGGATCCATAAATAATAACTCTGAAATAAAGAATAACTGTAATCTCTAAATGAAACCAAATACTTAATGAAATTAATCTCCTAATATAAGGATAATGGACTGGATAATCAACTGGATGCAAGTCTGACGCAACCCTACTACTCCTACTTTGGAATACCTGGAAATTAATTTTAAATAAAAATGGATCAGAGCCCGAAAGTTGTAAGAAATAGCTATATTACTTAACATCATTAAATGTGACTCATTTAAACCTCATATCGTTGCATGCAGACACTCATACCACATATACCTCACATTTCATCTAACCTAAAATAATTCTGACTATCCGTATCCATCCAAACATTAATGTACCAGAGTTATCATCCCATGTTTAAGAACTCCTTAATAACTAAAAGTAACAAGTCTAATAACACAACTAAACCATTAACCCATACCATAACCATGTAAGACCTAACCATTACTACATTACCACATTACCATCCTCTAATCCGGTACATTTTATCCATAAGCAATATATAATGACTAAACTGCATCGAGCCTACCACTAGTTACTTACTAAAAGTCTCATGCACAATATTTCTCAACTCCTGATTGAACTAAACACCATGTGTGGGACGATCCATGAACGAAATCTAAACCATAAACCCCCCGATACACTTATGTATAGCCGAATCATTCATCAGAATCAAATGGTATGAGACTCCATAAACAAATACCAATATATCCATATACATATCAGTAACCGTAGAGAAACAATCTAGATAATATACCATATAAGTACCAAACTGATAACCTGACCATCCCATCATAGAACAATCATCCGTTTCCAAAACCACCTTATACTATAGAGTATACATCATAATACAAATTCTTACATTGGTTTAGAGTAATCAACAAACCATGAACCATCCTAAAATAGAGTACTCAACCAACTCTTATTGTTCCATCATTTTCCTAGATAAACCAAACCTTAACCATTATATGGCATAGTGATTAATGAACTCCGTCCCCGTCTAAATCCTACAGAGACTATAACTGCTCTAACATGTCCATTAACAAGATATCCTACCATACACACCCATTTTTAATTATTATTAATTCATCAAGAGTAACCTATCACAAGTGTCTTGTTAATCACCTTAAATACTTTAATTGCATCGTTAATTAAGTTTAGAAATCTACATTTTATTTCATGTTAGTTTTAATAACAATTCTCGAATCCCGCTTATACTTATATGCGTATACATTTAAAACAAATCAACAAATACTTACCCATCGAATCATATGTATTCGATTTCTATACAAAACCCAAACTCATTTCCTATATACATTAATTTTAGATATTTTTATCGAAACCTCCCAATCACCCCCCACCCACCCACACACTAATTTTAGGTTACCTTAAGCCACCCTTAAACCCAAGCCAAAACATCCTACACAAACCCACAAAACCAACAAAAAAAACCCACAATAGCCTAACTAAGCCAATTAAAACTCATCAAACCACCCTAACCAACTATAATATTATATATTTACGTGTTGTGACAGTGAGATGTCACTTATTATATTTTACTTATATTGATTAAAATATTCATAATTGTGTTATATGAATTAACGACTTTGGAAACATATATAATACGCGGTAATACATTAATTATATATATTAAGTGACTTAGTATATGGGTGATTATGGAATGGTTTGGGATTAAATTGAAAAGGGTTTCCTTGTTTGAATTATTCACTCGGTGTCGGGTCCCACAGATCGTAAATTAATTAATTATAAAGTTGAGTTACACGTAACTAATTACTAATTAAATTGTAATTGAATTGTACGAGATTATAAGTTAATTTAATAGATGAATTAATTTATTGGAATTTTTCATCTTCGTGTTGACCTTTGGTATGTTTAGAATGTCCGTTTTGACTTGAAATGGTAGGATTTAAGTCTATATGGTTAATATATGGCTTGGGTGGAGTTTTGGACCATTTAGAGTACTATTTGGGCTCATTGAGTTGAGGATTATATTGGGATTAAGCCTGAATTTGTGGGAGGCATTATTATTAGGTTAATTAGACAACCTTAAAACAAGCTTTAGACAATTGAAAAAACCCTTGAGAGCTTGAGAGAAGAGGCACCAAGGCAAGTTTACATCGATTAAAAATTTGATGTTTTTGTGTTATGATAGTGATAATTCATTGAAATGTGAATTTGAAACATTAATCATATAATTTTCATAATCTAAATCCTAATTTTCAAAATTAGTTTAATTAGTGAATTAAGATTAAATCTCATGTTAATGAACTAGCATAGTTTAATGTTAATTAACCTTGTAATCTGGATGAATTTGATATATTCCCAATCATCTGAACCAATATTATATAATCCCTCTTGTTTAATTTGAAATTTAATCAAAACTCATTTGAGTAGGTTAGAAACATGAACTTTGGGTTCTTAAAACTATAATTTGAATTTAGTACCTTAAATCTTGATATAATCACCTAAAACTTATTGGAATAGATTAATATTGTTATTTTTTTATATTTTATATGAAGGATAATGGGCTTATGATTGATTAAAGGCTTTTAATTTAGGTGTTTGATTAATAATTGTCATTTATGGTCATTTAGAGAAGATGACTTGCGTCCATCATATTAGAACGATATTAAAACCTTCTTTAAATGAGATATGGAATCTCGTTCAAACGATTAGACTTCTAATTAAACAAAATATAGGGTTTTGTTCGAACGACCTTTGTATTCGTTAAAATGATGTTGGATAATTCGTTATAACGACTTAGCGATCTCGTGAGAAAGACTTTTTATTTATTGAATTTTTAATCCTTAATTAATTTGAGACTTAACTACTATTTTAGTATTATTTGAGTAGAATGGATTATTGTATTTTGAATTTATGTGCAAGCATACCATGTGTCAATGCTCATAAGGGATGTACTGGGAGGGATATTTTAGGTACGCATGACGTCGATCGCGATGGTACCCCGGTGATAGGGATGATGTTACCTTGGCCATTTTACCCCGATCCTGCTACTAATGTACCCATGTCCCGAGGGTGCTCTTCATATAGTCTTAGGAATACTGGTCTATACGAATGATGGAAAGGCGTAGTGACTTATCCCTTACTATTTATTTGAGGTTATAGGTATTTAACGACCTATAATTATATCTGGTATGCACAAGTGATCCCTGAAGGTAATAGTGGTAGGCCTTCGTATCTTTATTTATGGACTTGTGCATAGTCCTTGTATTTGTATGTCTTAGGAACATACTTACCCAGTTATTGAACTTATACTCGAGATGTATATTTTAGAAAATTAGTTATGGATCCCTATTAATTATAATCACTTGATAAAGACTTATAATTATACATTGTTGGGGTCATTTGGGATTGGGTTATACCAACATGTGATATTTAGGTTGGGGTAATTTCAAAATAATTAAAATATGGGATGAAGATGCATTGTTATTATGTTATCTCGAATTTAGTTAAATTCTTACCCTATATATACTTTCTAGGTTTAATCCTATTTTTGGAATATATTTTCATCTCCTAGGAGACCGTTGTCGCCACATCCTTGATCATTTCCACTCAATAAATGTTCCAGTTCATCTATAGGATGGAGGTGTTGAGCTTGCACTCTCATTTTCATTTATTACATTCCATTTCTATACCCTTAAGGATTATTCTATTGAGATTTATTTTATGTTGGAGCCTTCATGTTTACCTTTAGAGTTAAGTATCATGTTTTAAAACAACTATGGTTTCCATAAATATTATATACATTTTATTATGTCATTGGTATCAGAGATTTTTTAGGGTTTATTCATATATTATTGTAAGTTCTTTATTGTTAGATATTATTCTCAGACATGCTTAGAATAATAAAAAATGTTGCAGACTTATGTTTGTTTAAATTTGGACTTGATCAATCTATTTATAGATTTTATGGAGTGTCACAGCAACCCCCTGACCCGCAGCCTATCCCTATCTATGGCCTAGATTTTCTCACCTACAACCTCTAGACATGCAGTCGCGCCCTAAACCACCGCATTCCTATCCCCCTCTAACTTGAAGACCAAAACGACGTAGTCTATCTCATATTCTCGAACTAACCCTAAGTTACTGATCTTAATACCATTATTCTCCATTAAAGGCCCTTACAAAGCTCACAACACTTCTAGTACGCCCTATTATGATTACTAATCACTTATAATTGATAACCTAACCTTTAGTGATCATAATCAATGTTTAATTCCATTATTAAGGGAATAAACATAAGTTTTACATGTTCTTTGATTGATTCCACCTTAAACCCGAATCATAACTATTTAACATCAATATCACCCATTAGACATGTTATTGAAAACATTTGATGTGTATAAGTAGTTATGAAATACAATTACTATGAGAAATCAGCTCAATTGTTTACAAAACCGGTTTTGAGGATATTTTTCTATAAGAGTGTGTTCTTGTCTTTATGCTTTTAAAGTAAGCTTTCGGTTTCTAATTCCCCAAAGAGCTTCTACCTCAATAACATTTTAGCATGATCAATCATGTGGGTTGGATATCACATGTTCTACATGTAAATAGATTGCATCTGTCAGAAGTTATTGGATACTGAGGCCTAAGGGCTAGGCAAACAGGGTCCACGTGGAGAAATGAATTTTTTGTACGGATGGAGGCATCAAAGCATATCAAACAAGTTGGGACTTGATAGAGATTCTCATATTCATGTATGTAAAACCTGAGCATTATTATCACTAGTGACTTATTGGGTTGGGTATGATAGTGATTTTTCCTATGATGATTCCCTATTTGAATCTTATATTCTTTATGTGTGATTGCTCTTTATTTTCCAAATTATATATTACATCACCCACATCTTAATTGGGCTTAATTAATTTTATTCAGCAAAATTAAAATTTGACATTTAAAGACACTTTTTTTGTTCTCCCATAATTCATTAAGAAATCAATTAATCTGGCTTAGATTCTTAGGCACATACTTTATCAAAGTGGTATGATAAAAGATTCTTACGATGAATTTCAGAGGTACGTCTATAAAGGGTCAGTCTGTAAGGACAAATTTCCAATCGAGTTATTTATAGTATTGGCTACATTCCGTTGGACAAAACGCTTTTGGGTCATTCCTCATCAGCCATCATATGCACTTCATACAACCTTAGAGAATCGAGCATCCAAAGTTCACGTGACATCAATATTCACTTCATGTCCATTCTCCTGAAAAGGTATATGACCAAAATCATTTTTAAGTGTTGGAGTAATTTTCATTTCATAAATAGTAATTTTCATAGAAAATTAATTTTCATAAAAACCAATTTTGAAATTAATTTTAACTCCTTTTAAAAGAAAAAGGAAATCTCGTTCGAAGCTCTTCCTGGTCGTTTGAACGACTTGGATCTAACGACATTGCCCAGACTGCACTGGTAACTCGTTAGAAGCACGTTAGAAATTTCATTCGAACGAACTCGTTCGAACGAGATTTCTAACGACTTACACTGGACTATCGTTAGATAACTCGTTTGAACGACCTCGTTCGAACGAGATCTGTCAGTTTTGATTTTTTTTTAACTGTTTTCCTGCATTTATTATATATAACTGCCATGGTCTACTACTTTTCCAGTTTTAATATTTGGACGAAAATAAGTTCTTTTTAGCAAGGGACTTTTACATGTTCTTGAGAGCAAAAATTTCACATCTTCCCTTTTTGGTAAAAAAATCCTTATCCAACACAATTTAACCTTTGAACCAAAACCCCATGCCATAAACTTGAAATTCAACAAGCACACTTACGGTGGATTCCTGCATTCAAGCTTAGTGGAGACAGTAGTTTGGGCTTCGATGGATACCGCGACACGAGTAGTGTCGATCAACGCGTTGGAGCTTCGCGTACTACAAATTCGAAGGTAGAGGACGACATCAGCATGTCCTGATTGAGTCAAAGTCTGTAAGTCTTTTTAGTCCTTTGTAAAACCTATTTGTACTGGATTTGTCTAGGCTCAGCCGTCTGAGATTTTTCCCATTTGGGTTTTCCTCATACATCGGCGCGTTGTGGTTGTGATTTTCACACTTTAATTTATTAAATCACATAAATGTATACGTAGGATAAAAAGGATAAAATTGGATAATTTTATATCTATTAATCAAGTTATCAATCCCATCACTTTAACTGTTAATTGTTCATGCTAACTTTTAAATTTGTAAAAGCAATTAACATTGGAATATATCTCTACTTGGAAAATTTCTAATTGCATTGTGTGTGTGTATTCTACGAAATAACCTAAGTACATATAACCTTACAACTTCAAATTGGTATCAGAGCTAGTCTCTAAAAGTTATTTAGATGAATCCTGGAAGTTATATGGAAATCTTTTCGTCGAATAGACCACCTATGTTTGATAGAACTAATTACACATATTGGAAAGCACGTATGAAATATGCCTTTAAATCAATTGATGAACGTGTTTGGGTTGCTATTGAAAGAGGATGTCCCCCCTACTATGATTGTTGATGATGAAACTATGTTAACTCCTGTAGAACATTGGAGCGAGGAAGAATTGAAATGGTGTAACATTAACTCTAAAGGTTTAAATGCCTTGTTTAGTGCGGTGACTCCCGATGAATTTCATCGTATAATGACGTGTGAGACGTCAAAGGAAGCTTGGATTATTCTCCAAGTTACTCACGAGGGAACTAATGTAGTTAAAGCTTCAAAACTTCAAAACTTAACAACTCAATTTGAAACCATCACCATGAAAGAAACTGAAACGTTTGATGAGTTTTATGCTTGTATATCTGATATTGTTAATTCTTTCTATAGACACCCCATTCCGTTACCCCCAACTCTTCGTAGGTCCCTAGTACCTCCCTTCATCACTACAAACCCAGGTCATGTCCCGAGTACAGACCTAGAAGCCATCGGGCACTTCCCAGCTCAGTTTGACCAAAAATTCAAACTCTTCATCTCAACCAAGACTGAATGAATCTTTGAAGTGCACTGAATACCCTTTCCAACAGTCCGTCCCGTGCGCGATTCCAACTTACCATGCGGACGAACGATCCGTTTGCGTCCGAAACCTAACCTAGAGGCCACCGAGCGCTCCCGGGCTCTGTTCGACCAAAGTCAACTCTCCATCTCAACCGAGGCTGAGTGAATATTCAAAGGGCACTAAATACCCTTTCCAACAGTCCATCCCATGCGCGATTCCAACTTACCATGCGGACGAACAATCCGTTTGACTCCGAGAGGTCACTGAACGCTTCCAGGGCCCGGTTGACCAAATTCAACTCCCCAAATCGGGTCAAACTCTTTGGAATGTCTAAGTACATCTGCAAACCTTTCCAACGGTCCACCCCGTGTGCGATTTGGAATTACCATGCGGACGAATGATCCATTTGCGTCTGAATGATTCCCAGTCTAATGGACCGACAAACGCTTCCGAGCCATATTTGACCCAAAGTCAACTCCCGAACCCAGGAGTGATCCAAAGGACTTTCAAAGGTCTCTTAATTACCTTTCCAACGGTATGCCCCGTGCACAATTCTGACCAACGGTTTTCCCTCGACATCCGATTTCCCAAAAAGCCTTGAAACACACTGCCAAATGGCAGGTTCCAGACCCTGCCTATCGGCAGGTGCCGATAGGCAGGATCAGGTCTATGCCAATCAGTAGTGACCTGAGCCTATAAAAGGAGGCCTTCACCTCATTTGTAAGGGGATCCCAGATCTGATAAAATTCACTCTCAACGAATCCCAGAAACCTCTCTAGAAGGCAGCGTGATTTCAACCTCCAAATCCCTTTTTTACTTCCACTTGTCATCATCCTTTTCATAAAACTTGGTGAATTAACCACTCTCCATCATCATCCAAGTACAAGGGCTGCTCTCCAACATTCAAGATCAAGCTCAAGATCTTCAAGAAGGTCCAACTTTCTCAAACTCTCTCTTAAGTCCTCTTAAATTCTCAATAACTTGTTTTCATTACTTAACACTTTTATTATCTCATCTCACACATTCTAATATACTTTTTATTTAGTATTATTGCACATCTCCTGCTTTTATATAAATAAAAACCCCAAAAAACAAGAAAAATAGGGTTTGCTCATAAATTCCAAATAGTGATTCTCACACTTTTCTCACAATTAAAACACTTTTTCTACACACACACACATTCACAAATAAGATATCCCCCATTTGGATTTATGGGAAAAACCCCACCCCTCGTTTTATATGTGAACTACGTGGACTTTGATGCCTTTATAGGCTACGTAGGTGTCTCGGGGTAAAACCCGAGACTCGAGTCCTTTTCTCACCTTTTCTCTTATTTTCTATTTTCTCCAATTCTAATCTTCTTATATTCTATATACTTGCCCTTAGTGACGTATTACTCCATATGCGTTATTGTTCCATTATAACGATCAACGTAGGGGTAATTGTGTAAATCTTATTTTTCTAATACTATTCTTATATCTTCCTACAGATGACTCGCTTTATCTTTTCCATGATACAAGTCGAGGATTCCAACCTCCATTATATATATACACATGCACACATATCACGGGGGGAAATATAAAGGAAAATAGAAAATATCTATGAGAGACCGAAAGGGCGGAATGGGTGCCTAACACCTTCCTATTTCGTAACTAAGCCTCCGAACCCTTCTCGGATCATTTTGGTTTCGCATGCACCAGTATGTATTTGGATGCCATCCTTCGGGATGGCTTCCCCTTTTTCTTTTGTCTGTTTTGAGTAAAATAGACTGGCGACTCTGAATCTCTCTATATTTTTTACACCTCATCTCAAATGATGCCGACCGAAGCGCTCCCGAGAGGGATGGGCGGGACCCTAAGGATCCTTTCCCTTCGCGCGCCCGCCCGCGCTTCGAGGATCGGGGATGGCCACAGTGGCGACTCTGCTGGGGAAATTTGTATATTTTGAGGGCTTGACTCTATTTGCATGGATGCTATATTTTTTTTATGTTTCCCCCTATATTTGCATGTTTCCCCTTTTCCATGTGTATCCCATGCTTATGCTTATGTTCACACACTTGTAAAAAATTCTCCATCTACACTTCACGCCACGTGCACCTAGGATCACATATATCCGCATGTTGCACGCATCACCTATCCATACTTGGTGTACCTTGGGTACTTGTACTTTGCTCCCTGTTTGTCATAATTAAGAAAGGCATTCTCATCATAAGATACTAATAAGAGAATCATGCATGATTCACACGACATTACCAAAGAGCATTATTATTGACCAAATTTTACCCAGTAACTGGAGGGTCACTTCGTGATGGGCGCTGGTCCGACAGGTCGCAGTTAGCCTAAGCGATATGACTCTCGCCTTCCATTGGCCAAGTACCTTCAACGTATATCGAATGGTTCCCCTGCATCGTACCACTTGATCGAAATCATGACGGGCGGTATATCGCAGGGAATTCGTTCACGTACGCCGAGTATATCGAATTTGCTCTCACACGTACCGTCCCCATGAGGTATATGGTGAGGCAATTCATGTACACTCAGGTATATCAAATGGCTTGTCCACACATACCGATTGCCCGCAAAAGCAAGACGTATATCGTGGAAGTCACGCCAAAGGGGGGAACCCATGCTGATTTGCCCAACCAACTGCATACCCGCATATAGGTGTCAAACCTAGGACACGCACTTTAGATTGTCGGTTTCGACCCGAAACTCTGTCGAAATTCCGGGTCGGCCTGTCACCCGAATTTCGTGTATTTTTAAAACGGGAACCTATCCGTGAGCCTGGTTACAAGGCCAACCATAGCTTTGCATATATTAAAAACCCCACTTTTCCAGGCTCGGGTCCCGTCCGACATTGCATTTAGGAGAATTAAATACAAGTGAGAACATAATAATCATAATAATCATGCTGAGTTCCGTCTCCAAAAACATTTCTCCCTTCTTTATCAAAAAATCCAAAAATATTTCTCCCTTCTTTATCAAAAATCCAAAAATAGTTTCTTCCCTTTTTCTCAAAAATAAATCCCATTATACGCCTTCTCAGGTCGATTGCAAGCCCTGGGAAGGCTCCCTATTAGCTTCAGTCTTCAGTCAAAACACCCCGGAGTTTCGTCCGCTCCTCTACTACTTCTTCCGAGTCCGAAATCCATTCTCTTTCCATGGATAATACAGATCAATTACCAGTCATACAGTCAGATCTGATGACAGTCCTAGCTCAGCTCGTGTCCAAGATTGACAACCTCCAAATCGAGGTCCGAGAGATGCAACGAAACCAGGTTCTAATTCCTCAAGAGCCCGAGGCCCTATTCCCCCGTGCTATGGGTCCACCCGAGCCTATCTGGGTTGTGGAAGAATATCAACACGTTCCATATGCCCCTCCTGTCAATGGGTCGCCGCCTGCCCAGCTTCCTATGCCAAACATTTCCCTGCCTGTGGCTAACCTTCCCATGGTCGTTGATCCGAAAGAGGAGGAGTTGAATAAAGTCAAAGAGGATCTCAAGATGATCACCAAGAAGTTTGACCAAGTCAGGATCTCTGGGAATTACATGGACTACACCCACATGTCTCCTTATCCTAAAGCGAGGTTACCCGAGAAGTTCAAGATGCTAAATATCAAGAAGTTTGGAGGGAGTGGACCCCTGATTGTTCATCTTCGCAGTTATAATCGCTCCATGACTCTATTAGGGGCTTCTGAAGAAGTGATGGCCCAATTGTTTCAGCAAACTTTGAAGGATAGTGCACTTCGATGGTTTTTATCTCTTGAAGAATCCAAAATCCGTAGTTGGGAGGATGTAGCTCGAGAATTCATGTCACAATATAAATACAATGAAGAGCTTGAGGTTCACCCGTCGTGATTTAGAGCTACTCAAACAGAATCCAGGAGAATCAGTCAGTAACTTCATAACCCGGTGGAGGGAGCAGGCAGCTACCATGACCAATCGGCCATCCGAGGAAGAACATGTCAACATAGTGAAGAAGAACTGCTTGCCCCATATCCGAGCGACGATGGGAGGATAATACTATCCCCACTTTTGATCTCTCAGAGAGGCTGGAGTAGAAATCGAGGAAAGTCTCGTTAAAACAGAGGTTGAACCAAAGAAGGTGTCCGGACAGTTCACCCCTAGAAAGTATGACAAGCCTGCCAGTGCTACAGTCTCAACCATCAACAACATCTCTCAACCAACCACATCATGGGCACCAGAAAGCTGCCCTGCCCCCATCCGAAGGGAATACACTGAGCTCCATACTCCCCTATCCAAAGTTTACCAAGCCCTGTTAAGCCGAAACCTCATCAAACCCTTGGATCACCGTCTATTGCCAAATCCACTCCCAAGAAACTTCAAGGCCGATGCTCATTGCGCCTTTCACCAAACTGTCGGCCATACTACCGACCAATGCTTTCACCTTTGAAACATAATCCAAGATCTCATTGATCGGGGTACCATCGCCCCACCAGCCAATCCTAAGCCAAACACTACTCACAATCTACTTCCAAATCATGCCAATGCCCTCTTCTTAGAAGAAAATCCAGATTTCGATCCATCAACTCAAATCACACCCATATACTCTCCTAAACTTTTTCAAATTTGCCCATATTTTCTCCTACACCCTACTAACCTCTCTGATCAGGCACTGTCACTCCTTACCAGAGCATGCATCGCTGTCCATACCCGTTCTGAAAATGGAAATATGGAATTTTCAGAAGTGTTAAACTAACTCCTAGAGTTCGGGCTAAAATTGCCCTCACAGATGGTCATCGATTGCCAGAGGTTCATCACACTATTCTTGGAAGCACGAAAATGGGCCCGAGATTCAGACAGGTGGTTAGTACTAACCGACGAAGTCAACCTAGATGATGTTGTCCAGACTATGATAGGATTATTCAGGCAAACCAACAGCATTTGTAGTATCACCGGGTTACTTGACACTTTGAAGCTACAAGGGAGCTTGGTCCCTTCAATCACACAAATCCCCTCAGAATGGGAGGACATGTATAAAAAAGCCGTTGAAGTTGTGGAATGCATTGACTTTACATGGAAAGACAGAATTATTGCCACTGGATGGGGGGAAGAATTCGAAGATTCGAGCAAACAACAAGCTTCAGGAAGAGCTGGCCCAGTAGCCGACATATGTGGGATGATATCATTCGAAGAACTCCTCGAAGAAATAAACAGGGTGGCAGAACAACCTGAGATTGACGAGGAAACGAGATTCATGTTCTTTCCTTCTTTAGTAAATCACATGACCAGATCAGGGAGACATTGCCAGATTCCAAGCTCACTACCAGTAAATGACAAGGGGAAGGGTGTTGAAAACCTTCCTATGCCAGAGATGACCATTGAGGAGAGAAAAATCCTCAATCAACTGAAGAAAACTCAAGCTAACATCACTCTATGGGGACTTTTCATATCTTCCCAGTTACACATAAATGCTTTAATCAAATTGCTCACTGGACCCATAGTTCCTCCCTTTACCTCACCAGAAGAGGCGATAAATTTGGTCGGATCCTTGACCTCTACCCGAATGCTATCATTTTCTGAAGAAAAAATCCCCAGAATTGGGCCAAATCACAATCATGCACTCAACATCTCCGTCTAAGTTATGGGGAAGGCCGTGCCACTCTCCCTTATCGATAACGGATCCACCTTGAATGTTTGCCCTCTGAGAACCTTCAAGTGTTTAGGCCTGAAAGAAAGCGACCTCGCTCCAACCTCCGCCGCTGTACATGCCTATGATAATACCCGTCGTGAGGTGATGGGATCCAAAAAACTTGTAATAGGGGTTGGCCCTATAAACCCTGTCGTTCAATTCCAAGTCATAGACATCCCAGCTTGTTTCAACCTACTGCGCGGACGACCCTGGCTCCACAATATCAAGGGTGTGTCTTCCTCACTCCATAAAAAATTGAAGTTCTTCGCCGACGGGCGAGTCATCACCATTTTGGGCGATGACGAAAATGCCGAGGGTGTAAGCACCAGCAGTCCAATCCTTAAGATACAACACGGGTCAAACGATATGCTCCTATCAGGATTTCAAGTTAAGCCATTCCTCCTCCCGACAGGGGACGGTTTCAAAGAAAGGGTTTGTTCAGAATATGACCCTCATGGCAATGTCAATGTCAATGTGATTCAGATGTTCAGAAACATGCACTTCATGCCCGGACTGGGACTAGGGAAAAGGTAGCAAAGGATACTCGAGCCCATCAAACTGAAGAAAGCTTTCCCTCCTTGTGGCTTGGGGTATCAACCATCAGAACAAGAGCTCAGAATGATCCACCAGTCTCGACCAAAGAGAAGATTAGACTACATCCCGACTATCTCAGGAGACACCTTGAATGGACGATTCATCAAAGAAGGCGAAGACTTCCCCTTTTGCAGTTTTCCAGAACCATGGTATGACCACACATATAAGAAGCTGAAGCCGAGAATGGAGATGTTTTTCCAAGATAGCTACCCATGAGCTGAAAGTTTCCAACACCGCGTACAACCACTCATCAAAGATAGCAAAGAGAATGAGGAAAGTGATTCCGGAGATTCCTTCAACTTACTGACACTAGGGCTGACACTTTGCATGGTTCATTCAGGTACTACATCAATGGATCCATCCCATCTGATTAAAGTTATTGATACACCCCTCCTCAACTGGCATGCTGCGCAAGTTCTACCTCTTGAAACCCCCCATAACCCCAATTTTTACCTTATTTCTTTTTGTATTGTCTATCCTTGTTCAAATGTAATCGAGACCTCTTTTGATAAGGTTCTAAATGCTATTTTTCCTATCAATGAAATAAACGAAGATTTTGAGTATCTTGATGTGCCTTACATTAACTGATTGGATTCTAATCAAACTTTTGATGATGATGATTTTGCAAATGAACAATTCTTAACTGATCTAAATAAGGTTAATAATAAACAACATAATCGCGTTCAAGTTAATGAATAAAAGACTGTTGTTATTAATCTCGGTTCTAGTAGCCAATTGCGCGAGATTAGGATAGGGGCCACTCTTGACGGGCATGAGCGTGCACAACTCGAAGAATTGCTAAAGGAATGCATGGATGTCTTCGCATGGTCCTATGATGATATGCCCGGCATTGCACCTGAAATAGCTCAACACGAGATTCCCACTCTCCCATATTATAAGACGATTAAACAAAAATTGAGAAAGCTCCGTACCGAATGGTCGCTCAAGGTCAAAGAAGTGGTGGTCAAACAGTTAAACATGGGCTTCATTCGAGTGATCGAATATCCCACATGGCTAGCCAATATAGTACTTGTACCGAAATCTGGAGGGAAGGTTCGAATGTTTGTAGACTACCGAGATTTAAACAAAGCTTCTCTAAAGGACGATTATCCGCTACCCAATATCGACATGATCGTGGATAACACAGCCATTCATGCTCTCAAGTCATTCGTCGACGGGTTTGCCGATTACAACCAAATCAAGATGCACCCCAACCACCAAGAAAAAACCGCATTCATCACCCCATGGGGAACCTTTTGCTACAGCGTTATGCCATTTGGTCTCAAGAATGCTAGGGCTACCTACCAAAGGGCTGCCATAACCATCCTGCACGATCTGATTCACAAAGAGGTCAAGGTTTATGTGGATGATATGATTATCAAGTCCAAAACTAGAGAAGGTCATGTTACCGCTCTCCGGAAGTTCTTCGAACGACTACGATGGTATCAGATGCGACTTAATCCACAAAAGTGTGTCTTCGTCATTACAAAGGCAAAATTCTTGGGATTCATGGTCAGCGAAAAGGGGATAGAAGCAGATCCTGCAAAACTGAAGGCCATACTTGAGATGCCACCGCCCCGAACAGAGAAAGAAGTCCGAGATTTTCTTGGGAAACTGTAATATATCATCCGATTCATCAGCCAGCTAACCTCCATCTGTGAACCGATCTTTAAGATCCTCTGAAAGGATTCAACCAAGGTTTGGAATGAGGCCTGCCAAGAATGTTTTGACCGAATCAAACAATATCTTACCCGACCTCCAGTGCTCATGCCACCACAGCCTGGTCTCCCTTTGCTCCTATACCTAACCATAACCGACACTGCAGCTGGGGATTTGCTAGCCCAATACCTTGAGGACTCCCATAAAGAAAGAGCCATCTATTACGCCAGTCACAAATTGGTCGGGTACGAGGTCAACTACACTGCTTTGGAGAAGGCGTGTGTCGCACTTCTCTGGGTCACCCAAAAGCTGCGACACTACATGCTCGCCTTCCCCATCAAACTTGTATCCCGAATGGACCCCATCAAATACCTGTTTGATAAACCTGCCTTATTCAGTCGAATGGCCCGATGGTTGATGCTCCTAACCGAGTTCGATATCGTGTACGTCACGTAGAAATCCATGAAAGGAAGATCCATCTCTGACTACCTCGTCGATTACCCTGTAGAAGAGGCGGATGTTCGGATCTCCAAATTCCCAGATGAAAATATCCTCTGCACCGCTCAAGACCGCCTTCGATGGAAAATGTTCTTTGACGGCGCTGCCAACAAAAAGGGATATGGCATTGGGATACTTCTGCTCGCCCCAGATGATTCTCACACTCCCATCGCCATTAAATTGGATTTCTCTTGCACCAACAACATGACAGAATACGAGGCATGCACAGTAGGCCTCAAGGTTTCTCTCGAGAAAGGCATTCAATACCTTGATGTTTACGGGGATTCTGCCCTTATCATCGATCAAGTGCTCATAAAGTGGAAAGTCAAGGACGAAAAGCTCCAACCCTTTCATGCCCAATTAGAAGAGTTAGCCTCCCAATTCTGGGATATCACCTTCCATTACCTACCCCAAGCAAAGAATAACCTAGTCTATGCTCTCGCCACCTTGGCCTCTATGGTTGACATGACCGAGGGAATAACAATGCCCCCCTTCGTAGTTCAAAAGAAAGACAAACCGACCCATTGCTACCATATTGAGCTTATCTCCACTGAAGATCCCGAACTAGCCGATTGCTGGTAATATGATATCTGGTGCCTCCTCAAATATGGTAGGTATCCCGAGGATTCCAACAAGAAAGATCGAATGACCCTCCGAAGACTGGCCGCCCAGTACATCATCTGTCATAAAGATCTACTCAAGAGGAACTTCGATGGAACTCATCTACACTGTATCGCAGGGGCTGAGATTGAGAAGATAATGCAGAAAATCCACAGTAGGGAATGCGGACCCCATATGAATGGTCTATGCTTGCCAAGAAAATCATCCGACAGGGCTACTACTGGACCACCATGACCCAGGACTGCACCGCCTATGTTCGGACATGCCTCAAATGCCAACGATTCTCCAATCTTCAACACCTACCTCCGCGAGAATTATACAAAATGACCTCTCCCTGGTCGTATTCCACCTGGGGTGTCGACATCATAGGGAAGGTTACACCAAAGGCTTTAAACGGAAATGAGTTCATCCTAGTCTCCGTTGATTACTTCACCAAATGGGTCGAAGCTGAGTCATACGCAGTGTTGAACGCTAAGAAAGTGGCCAAATTCCTCCAGAAGAATACCATCTGCCGATATGGGATCCCGCATGAGATAGTTTCAGAGAACGGGTTAAATTTCGAAGCAAAAGTCACAGAAGTAGTCAACGAGTATGGGATTCAGAGACACAAATATTCTCCCTACCGACCTCAGATCAATGGTGCAGTTGAAGCCGCCAACAAGAACCTTAAAGCTATCATCAGCAAGATGACCGAAAGTTGTAGGAATTGGGCTGATCGGATCCTATTCGCCCTCTGGGGCTATCGAACCTCAATTCGAACCTCTACTAGGGATACCCCTTACTCCCTAGTCTACGGTATGGAAGCATTCCTACCTATGGAGCTGGAAATACCCTCTCTACGCGTCATGCTCGAAAATAAAGTTAGCGAAGAAGACTAGTTTGAAAGCCATCTTGATGAGCTAGCCTTCCTAGTTGAAAGAAGATTAAAAGATCTTTACCACATACAGGGGTACCATAGCCGAATAGTGCGATCATTCAACAAGAGAGTCAAGGACCGCGGTGTTCGGGAGGGGGACTTAGCCCTCAAGGAGATAATAGAAACCATCTGGGACCCTAGAGGGAAATTCAAGCCCAATTGGAGCGGCCCCTACATTGTGAAGAAAATCTTATCCGGCGGTGCCTCCATGCTCACTGACGTAGATGAGAAAGAGATGGCTCATCCAGTCAACCTGTACCGTCTCAAAAAATTCAACCCTAGTCCGAAATCTCGGCGCGCTACGACTCTTCTCCTCCCCCTTCTATTCTTTAAAAAAAATCTTCATTTCCCTCTACCCAGAACTACGTGGGCCTGATCCTCTACAAAAACTATTTTTAAACAGATAAAAAACCTTTTTAAAAATCCCTGAGGTACGTAGGCAGCTCATACACCTCACATGACTGTGGCCCTTTCTTTTTCACAAATTACCATTCTTTTCTTACCTCCGAGAACGGCGATTCATTCTAAGGAATACTTGAACAAAAGGATTATGTATGCCTTAGCGATTAGTATAAATAATTCAAAATACAAAACTCATCAAAAGGCACAGCTGGATGATCATAAACTTGTTTATTTCATTAAGAAGAAATTACAGTACGGATTACATAAGAAAAGGACCAGATAACTCCCTTTACCCTACAACCATAAAAAGCCAAATAAAATCCCCGCACCTACTACACAAATAAACTCTCCAAGAGTCCTACCCACAGCTACCAGAGGATCCTGCACCCTCATCATCTACATCCTGGGGTCCCCAATTTTCCCCTGCCTGAATCGAGTGCCATAAACACTCCATGGATCGATAAGACCAAACCATCTTCAAAAATACCACAACACCCCCTTCCATGGTGTTAGATAAAACAAACCATCTTTTTCCAATCTCCACTGCCAACATCTTGCTGACTTCTTTCCTCCACAACCACTTCATATAATCTTTGGGGACATGCCAAACTTTTTCGAAACACTGAGAGGGACGGGTCGATGGACGCCGATTTTCCCATAGATATCCAAGCAACAGACGCAGGCGCTCAGTCAAATCTTCTACCGGAAAGAAATTTGAGGTCCGAGGTGGCACGACATGTGCCCAGCCAAATTGGCGCAGACGCCACCAAGGGAAATAAAAGGAGGTCTGCCTGAGACCAACCAGTCGCACATATGAATACCCTCCTAGCTCTAGAACAGGATGCAACTGCCCCCACCAAGGCACTGACTAATACAAACCACGAACCCCATGCTCCACAAGCCAATGCTCCCAGTTCTCAACATACAGACCAACACTGATAAAGTAGCATGAAAAAAAGTTGGGTACGTTCGACAGGGGATATTCTGGAGGGTTCACCAAGCAAAATCTTTCGGACAACCACATGAACAGCATCACGGGGCTACCCCTCAAAAAGTCAGAACGACCTTCTCTCCAAGAATCCAAGCCATTCAGGGTCTCCTCTAGTATCATCATCGCATGATTGCGACGGTATGACATCTATAAAGTAATGGCTGCAAGTTGCGGGTCCACCTGCAGTTCTGCAGTCACCAACAATAATTTTGAAACCAGACCCAGAACAACGGCTCCAGCATAGCCAGCATCACCTACTTTTTATAAATGCACGGACTGCAGCACCGCCGGGAGGGAGATCATTCCTCCAACAACCAATGATCTGGCCGCCGAAGGCAAAACACGAAGAAGCCCAGACAATAAATCCCTGGGAGAACGGGAAAATTCGGGCAAAGCCGCAGCAACACTAGGGTTTACACCCAGCATGGCAGAAAATTCCTCGTAGGTGGGAAAAACTTCATCTAACCCAGAGCAAAATACGTGGTCTTTGGGGCACCAGAATTGTACCGCTGCCATCAGCACATTCCACTCAAGAGGCCGATTGCGCCACAGGGAAACTCGACGCATGTTAAAAGCATCATAGTCGACATTATAAGAGCACATTGCTTCCAAGGCTTCGAGGTAATTAGCAAACTCAATGCTACCAGGGAGAGCCATCTTGCAAGGCTAAGAAATAATAGGCAAGTAGGTGAAAATGCAAAGGTGTGATGAAAACACTCCACCCTTACCCCCTTTTTATACTTGAGAACCCTCACAAGAGACATAATCCCGGCAAGAATTGGAGGGAATCCTACCCCACAAGGTACCAAAGGCTGAAGAGGGTACCAATCAAAACTTTAAATTGATGGGACTGGACTGAACTTCCGATAGGCAGGACAGGGTGCTTGCCGATCGGCAACCACCCCATTTTAAAAATTTCCCTTTTTTCCTCTTTTGTCAAATCAAAAAAATCAATAAAAATAAATTGATATTCTCAACAGAATTTCAAAATCCCTTTTTCTCCTTATATAATTTCCCCTTTTAATTAAAAAAACTTTCCTTCAATTTTTTTTTCCAAAAATACTCCTTTTTACGGTCTCAACAGCAAAGTAAAAAGCTCATGTGCATGCATTCATTCATCATTAATAAAAGATAATCAAAAAACTCCATTGCATTGCATATATCTATTTTCTGTGTTACATCATTTTTGCAGGAAATAAAAAGAAAAAGCTAAAACAACGGGACTCATCCCGAACCCATATTCTCTCTCTCTCTCTCTCTCTCTCTCTCTCTCTCTCTCTCTCTCAAGAGCTTCCACCCCTGTGACGTGCTCTCTTCCCCCTACGGCGATATGACGCACCACCACTACCCGAGCCAGAGTCCTCTTCGGACGATGCATAAGACACCAAGCAAGAAGGAACAGGAACCGTATCCCGAATATGGGCAGTCACCGAAGATATCCAGTCTCTGATGTCCCTTAGCCAAGTGATCGACACCCGGACTTGTTGCAAGGAAAGGCAAAATCAGTATCAAAATAGAGATGACCAAAACAAAAAAGAAAGAAAGAGAGGAACAGAAATATATACCGCAGGTCGGAGGACCTCCTCTGTCAAACCCAACTCCTCTGGATCCATCGCATGAGGACGGTGCAACATAGGCACCATCCCTCCATCAGCCCGCCGAATTTTGTACGAAAGGGGTATGCAACCGCACAAAAGGAACCTCTGAAGTCGTCGCTGCCGCAGATGTCGTCGGACCACCGCCGCTGTGGGAAGATCCCACCGCCCGACTCGAACCCACAGGAGGGAAAGGCAAGGCATCATATATGCTGGGCGCCATCAACCAGCTCGTCACAAAGTCCATATAGTCATACGGTGCAGTCGTATCGGTGTATAGCAAGTAGGACTCGCCGATTATCGCCGCGATCCTTTCATCCTCCGACACCAGTCGCTCCCGCCTCATAGACGTAGGAGGCCGCGTAGGTGGCACCACCACCTCCTCCTCAGCAATCTGGTGAACCACCCTCTCCCCGAGATACCAGGAATGACCGAACTCATGTGCCAGTAAATGCCTCATCTGCGCGTTCACCCCGGTCGTCCCCACATCCTGAATGGTTGTCCCCCTGGAATAAAAGGTCACCTAAAAATCTCCAAGAAGGCATAAATCAATACAAGATCAAAAGGTGCAAAAAACAAGACTAAAATGGAAAGACCCTTACCCTACCACTGGTCAGGTCATTCAAGACCTGACGCACCGCCTCCAGAGAGAGAGATCCCTTCGACTGTTGATTGGCCTTATGCCATCGATACAATCGGCACGAGTCCCCAACGGTGTCGTCCTTCAGAGCGATCAGCGGGGTATTGCACCCAATCACCTCATAAAACCACGCATGTCAAAGATAAGAATTCACAAAAAGATACGCATAAGGAAAATGTGAATGCATGAAAGGAAAATGCGAATGAAAAGAAATACGCAAACCAAATAATACCTCAAGAAGGTACGTGGACCTAGTAAAGGTCTGTTAGCAGCACCGACTGAATGCATCCAGAGAAGAGTAAAGGGTCGCCAAAGTCAGACTCCCCCGATCATAGAAAGGGATGTTCTAAAACATCCTCAGGTACGGCAAGAACCACAAATGGATGACGTCGCCGCTCGACGCCACCATAAAGCCTCCCAACACCAGAAAAATGAATAATCGGGCCATCTGCCTCACTTGCAGCCCATCCTCCACATCAATCACCCTGTTCAGCAGAACATCCTTCAGTAGGGACAGTCGAATAGAATCCCCAGAAACTATCCTCCCTACATCACCAAGTGCCGCACACACTGCCTCCGGTCTCACCCGTAAAGAGCAATCCACCTCTATCTTCTCTCCATCACAATCCAGCCCCAACAGCTGCTGCACGTCTATGGGAGTCACAGTCATCTCCCCAAAGCCGAAATGGAAGGTGTGGGTAGTATCCCACCACCTCTATCCCAAAGCGCATAGGACCGCTGTCGAACGAGGCGTCTCATCTAGCACCGGTGCCAACCTCCCAAAACCCGCTGATGATACCATCCAACACACCACAGGGGGGAGATGCTCCCAGACATCCCTGAGCCTTGTCATCCCGCTGGAGCGCAAGTTCTTCAAAGAAATATCAGACTGGCAAAAAAGGAAAAATCTCATCAGAAGTCAAGAAAGAAAGAAAAATCACCGAAAAGAAAAGAGTGCCAAAGGTGAGGTTACTTACATAACCGCCGGGACTCACTCTCGAAGAGCGATGACACGATGGCTCCCGCAGCAAAGTCCTCTCATCTGTAATAGGCTCAAACTCATCAAAGGAGTTCTCACTCCCCAAAGCAAGAGGCGCCCTGGCCCTCCAATCCACATTCTCCCAGTCATCAATGGTCAACCACTCCTAGTGGACTACAGTGCTCACAAAACCGGCCATTTCTTGAAGATCGGAATGCTAGAGCAATTTGCAAAGAAGTCGCAGAAAGAGAGAAAGCAAAGAAGTTGTGAAAAAATGAAAGGATTCGCCCCCTTTATATAGGAGGCCAAGCGCCATGCCGATCGGCACTTACCCCCACCATACCTATCGGCACTGACTCCTTACCTTCTCAAGGTAGACCAAAATTTCGTGCCACTGCCGAATGACACCCCTCATACCATGCCGACCGGCACCCCCCCTTAAATTTCGTACAGAAATCCCCAGAAAATACCAGGAAGCCCCGAAAAATCCTTGAAAAATTCCTAAAAATCCCAGGAAGGATTTAGAACATTTTCACCAAGAAAATTTCGCATTCCTTCAAGCAGAACCCCTCTTTCCCAGTTGAATCCTAAAAAACTAAGTGAAATCTCCTCCCGGCATCGTTTGATCACTTCCCTAGCGGAGTTTTTACAGCACCAAAATAGGTTGTTCCCCCCCCCCCCCCCCCCCCCCGCGAGACCTCCTAATTAAACAAAAGCTCCCCTGCTCAAATCACAAAGCTTCCCCAGCTTAAATCAAAATCACAATGCACTTTCTCCAGCGAAATCAAAATCCAATCTTTATCCACTCTTAAGTCAGAATTGACCTCGGTCTTAGATCGTCACCTGAGTTGGGTCAAAATTGACCCCGGTCCTCGGTTGTCACCACTCTTACGTTAGAATTGACATCGGTCTTGGATCGTCACCTGAGTTGGGTCAGAATTGACCCCGATCCTTGGTCATCACCACTCTTAGGTCAGAATTGACCTCGGTCTTGGATCGTAACCTGAGTTGGGTTAGAATTGGCCCAGGTCCTTGGTCGTCACCACTCTTAGGTCAGAATTGACCTCGGTCTTGGATCGTCACCTGAGTTGGGTCAAAATTGACCTCGGTCCTCGTTTGTCACCACTCTTAGGTCAGAATTGACCTCGGTCTTGGATCGCCACCTGAATTGGGACAGAATTGACCCCGGTCCTCGGTCGTCACCACTCTTAGGTCATAATTGACCTCGGTCTTGGATCGTCACCTAAGTTGGGTTAGAATTGACCCCGATCCTCGGTCGTCACCACTCTTAGGTCAGAATTGACCTCAATCTAGGATCGTCACCTGAGTTGGGTCAGAATTGACCCCAGTCCTCAGTCGTCACCACTCTTAGGTCAGAATTGACCTCGGTCTTGGACCGTCACCTTAGTTGGGTTAGAATTGACCCCGATCCTCGGTCGTCACCACTCTTAGGTCAAAATTGACCTCAGTTATTAGATCTTCACCCTAGGCCCACAGATTCGGCTTTGACCCGTAAAATTGGTCATCCCCTAACACCGCTTCAGGTCCCCCGAATTGACCTAAACCTTGGATCATTATTCCATCCCCAGCACATTCCTTAGGTCCTCAGAATCGGCCTCGACCCTCTGAATCGGTCATACTCCCTCAAAAGCATCATGTGGTGTCTATTCGACGGTCATAATTTGTTCCAAACTCACCCGTCGAGGGGCTCTGTAGACACCCCATTCCATTACCCCTAACTCTCCGTAGGTCCCTAGTACCTCCCTTCATCACTACAAACCGAGGTCATGTCTCGAGTACTGACCTAGAAGCCATCGGGCACTCCCCGACTCAGTTTGACCAAAAATTCAAACTCTTCATCTCAACCGAGACTGAATGAATCTTTGAAGTGCACTGAATACCCTTTCCAACGGTCCGTCTCGTGCGCAATTTTGACTTACCATGCGAACGAATGATTCGTTTGCGTCCGAAACCTAACCTAGAGGCCACTGGGAGCTTCTGGGCTCTGTTTGACCTAAGTCAACTCTCCATATCAACCTAGACTGAATGAATCTTCAAAGGTCACTGAATACCCTTTCCAAAGGTCCATCCCATGCGCGATTCTGACTTACCATGCGGACGAACGATCCGTTTGACTTCGAGAGGTCACCGAACGCTTCCAGGGCCTGGTTGACCAAAGGCAACTCCCCAAATTGGGTCAAACTCTTTGTAATGTCGAAGTACATCTCCTAACCTTTCCAACGGTCTTCCCTGTGTGTGATTTGGACTTACCATGCGAACGAACGATCCATTTACATCCGAACGATTCCCCGTCCAATGGACCGACAAACGCTTCCGAGCCATATTTGACCCAAAGTCAACTCCCAAACCCGGGAGTGGTCCAAAGGACTTTCAAAGGTCTCTGAATTATCTTTCCAAAGTATCACCCGTGCACGATTCTGACCAACGGTTTGCCCTCGACAGCCGATTTCCTGAAAGGCCTGAAACATACTGCCAAATGGAAGGTTCCAGACCCTGCCTATCGGCAGGTGCCGATAGGCAGGATCAGGTCAATGCTAATTAGCAGTGACCTGAGCCTATAAAAGGATGCCTTCACCTCATTTACAAGGGGATCCCAGATCTGATAAAATTCACTCTCAACGAATCCCATAAACCTCTCTCGAAGGCAGCGTGATTTCAACCTCCAAATCCCTTTTTTACTTCCACTTTTCATCATCCTTTTCATCAAACTTGGTTAATTAACCACTCTCCATCATCATCCAAGTGCAAGGGCTGCTCTCCAACATTCAAGATCAAGCTCAAGATCTTCAAGAAGGTCCAACTTTCTCAAACTCTCTCTTAAATCCTCTTAAATTCTCAATAACTTGTTTTCATTACTTAGCACTTTTATTATCTCATCTCACACATCCTAATATACTTTTTATTTAGTATTATTACACATCTCCTACTTTTATATAAATAAAAACCCAAAAAAATAAGAAAAAGAGGGTTTTCTCATAAATTCCAAATAGGGATTCTCACACTTTTCTCACACTTTTCTCACAACTAAAACACTTTTTCCACACACACACACATTCACAAATAAGAGATCCCCCATTTGGATTTATGGGATAAACCCCACCCCTCATTTTGTATGCGAACTACATGGACTTTGATGCCTTTATAGGCAACGTAGGCGTCTCGGGGTAAACCCCGAGACTCGAGTCCTTTTCTCACTTTTTCTCTTATTTTCTATTTTCTCCAAATCTAATATTCTTATATTCTATATACTTGCCCTTAGTGACGTATTACTCCATATGCGTTATTGTTCCATTATAACGATCAACGTAGGGGTAATCGTGTAAATCTTATTTTTCTAATACTATTCTTATATCTTCCTACGGATGACTCGTTTTATCTTTTTCATGATACAAGTCGAGGATTCCTACCTCCATTATATATATACACATGCACACATATCATGGGAAATATAAAGGAAAATAGAAAATATCAATGAGAGACCGAAAGGGCGGAATGGGTGCCTAACACCTTCCCATTTCGTAACTAAGCCTCTGAACCCTTCTCGAATCATTTTGGTTTCGTATGCGCCAGTATGCCTTTGGATGCCATCCTTCGGGATGGCTTCCCCTTTTTCTTTTGTCTGTTTTGAGTAAAATAGACTGGTGACTCTGAATCTCTCTACATTTTGTTCACCTCATCTCAAATGACGCCGGCCTAAGCGCTCTCGAGAGGGATGCGCGGGACCCTAAGGATCCTCTCCCTTCGATCGCTCGCCCGCGAGGCGAGGATCGGGGATGGCCACACTTGCTGTAACTTAGGTGATAAAATACTTGAAGATCGTGCTGTTAAGAAAATTCTTAGATGTCTTCCTAAGCGTTTCATTACTAAAGTCACTATTCTTAATTCATTACGAAATCTAAATACTTTTAAACTTGAAAAGCTTATTGGAGATCTTCAAACATATGAATTAGATATGTTTCCTAAAGATAACAAAAGCAAAGATAAAGGTGTTGCCTTGAAAGAAAAGAAAGTAAAAGTGTCTGAATCTGATGAGTCTGGTATAGATCCTGATGATATAGTTGTATTTGCTAAAACATTTAAAAAAAATCTCAAGTTTAAAAAGCAAAACTCAAAATTTGAAAAACCAAAATTTGAGAACAACAAAAACAAAGGTAATAGAAAATTCAATAATCAGGATCTTAAGAAGTTCAACAGAGACAACTTTCAAAAGGATGATTCAGAGAGATGATTTGAGTGTGAGGGACGTGGTCATAGAGCATTTGAGTGCCCTACTAAACTTAAGAGACAAGGCAAAGAAAATTCAGTTTACAATGCTACTCTAAGCGACAGTGATAATGAGTCTGAAGACTCTGATGACTCTACCCCGTCTAGAAATAATTTCACTGCTTTTATAGCAAACCATGCTAGTAATTCAAGTGAGTCACACCCTAATGTTGACAATTATGAGAAAAATCTTTAGGTTGCTTCCATTCACTCTACTAGAAGTGATGAAAAAGTAAGTGAAAGTGAAATAGATGAGAGTCAACTGCAATCCTCCTATTCTAAACTATACACTGAGTCTCTTTGTATTCAAAAAGTAAACAAAAGACTAACCTTTAAGGCCTTAACTTTAGAAAAGGAGTTAAAGGCCTGAAGAATAAAGAGGCTTTAGTTGTTCAACTCGAGGCAATTAAGATATCCCTCTCTAAGAAGCTTATATTGGTAGGTAAAGAAAAATGCGATTTAATTAACTCCTTAGAAGGTGAAAACAAAGATCTTCATGAGTCTTTATAGATTAGAAAATCTTTAGAAGCTAAAATTCTCCAACTTGAAAAAGATCTCGAGTCCTCTCGTGAAGTCGGAGTCACACTCGAAGATAATTCAGGAAGAATGGAAAAATTATTTCTAGGTCCTGTTTTAGGATATAAGGAGAAAGGTTATTGCTGATGTAAAAAACTAGACTTGATCTTATTAATTAATCACAGATAAATATGAATAAAGAAATAAGACAAAGGATTTTTAAAGTGGTTTAACCTTAATTAAAATGGCCTACATCCACTATCTTGTATTGTTGGGTGTTTTACCTTGATCTCAATTATGATCACAAGTGATCGATTACCCCGTTATGGAGGGGGTTACAATGTATTTATAGCCCTTGGGCTGTCAATATGAATAGACAATATGTCGTTATTTACTAGACATATACATCTGTACATAATAAGAATGTTCATTGAATCTGTTTTTGTCGCTTGATCTTCTTGGCTAGATGCTCTGTGCGTTGAGTAGCTCGGTACGCTGAGTAGCTCGACACTATGAGTTGTTCAATGAATATATTTTATGCCACGCAGGATGACATATGTCTTCATATAATTGATCCACATCTCCTGACTAATATTTGTATCAATAGAAGCCCCCAATGTTTCACAGTTGAGGTTGGATATGAAATTCTGGAACATTATGCCCAAAAGTTGCTCGGACACGTTTACCCAGTCTCATTAGTTTACATATCTCCAACACTTGTGACATTTAATGATTTTAAGCGCAAAATGGAAAAACTCTTAAATATTTTGAATCCTCAACAGACGCTTGGGTATTCGCATCTTTTTCATCATTTAGCCACCGGAAACGCAATCGTCATCTCTAGTGGTCATTACTTTTCTCGCTTCCCAAAGAAATGCATTTAAAAGCGATAGAATCAAATTATCTTATACCTTTTGAATTTTAGACTTCCAAGCTTTTTGCCTTCTCACTTTTTCTTCTTACCCTCGTTCCTTTTGTTATCCGCCTTAACAGATTTCTCAATTTTCTGTAAGAACTTTTTCTTTCTTCTTTCTTTGCTTTAGCCACCATGGTTTATCTTATCGAATCGTTCCGATTTTGCAATTCCTTCTTGGGTTATTCTGGAAGAACCTCCTTGCCCTTCTAATTTATTTTTTTTAGCTGAAGGACACTGGTTTCCCTCTATTTTTGTAGCGAAATGTGGCTTTTCTTTCCCGCCTAATTCCCCGTGTTTGGAATTTTGCCAATATTTTGATATTGTTCCTGCAAGAGTAGTTCCAAATACATGGAGCGTAGTTAATGGCGTACATAGGTTGAATCAAATTCATGGAACTCATTTAGGGATTCCTGAAATTATGTACTATTATAAATGGGTTACTAGCGATACCACATTTTATTTAAAAACTAGGTATTCTCATAGATCTTTAGTGGTCAATCTCCCTGATGCTAATAGGGACTATTTTGATCATGGGGTTGTGATGAAAAATTAGCAACACCCCCGTTAAAAGGGAAAGATGTGTACTAAGGTCCCAGATGTCTACTTTGTGGCAATGGGATAGGTTGTTTTTAGTTTTTTAATTTAGCTTTGTTTTTGTTTGATGAAATTTGTCACTGGCGCTTATTTTTTGTTTATTGCAGTTGGCAGTAAAAGGAAATCCCCAAAAGAGTGTGACATTAATATAAAAGATTTAAAGTTTATTTGGGGGTTGCATCGAGCAATAGATGGGGAACACACGAGGTCTGCTTCTTATTTGTTGAGATACCAGAACACCACTTCTTCTTTTATTGCTCGTCTTCTTGTTCCTTCTTTGGTGATTGACCTTAAGCAAGCTTCATCATCTTCTTCATTTGTTGAAGAAGCTTCTCCTGACTTGGGTATTTCTATTGCTGACCTGATGACGAAGAAGAGGAAAGTGCCTGACCTCTTTGCCAAATCTATTCCTGGTACTGAAGGGGCGAAGAAGAATAAATATGATGCTCCAACTGAGAAAAAGGATGTTGTTCCTCTTGCCAAAGTTATTAGCAAGAAGCCCCCTATTGCCCCTAAAGAGGGAGCACCTTTGATTGAAGTTGTTATCTCAAAAGAGGCGGCACCTTTGATTGGAGCTGCTGTTATTCAAGAAGAGACAACACATGTGATTGAAGATGCTCCTTTGAGGAGTTTAAGGAGGGGTCTTTCTGAAAGGCCAGTGGATGTTATTGCCCAACCTACTGGATTTGGGATGTCTTCTTTGAGGGATATTTCTCAATCTGTCCTTACCCCTGGCTTAGCCAAGAAATTGATCAAGTCTGGGAATCTCCCTGATTATTGAGCTGCTAAAACTTTAACTCCTCGGGATAAGGTTACCGATTTGGCAGCCCAACACCTTGCATCAGTAAGTGGTCATTACACTTATCTTTCTAATTCTTCATTGCCATGTTCATACTCTGATTCGTGCCTTTCTTCTTCTTGTAGTTTTTGGTGTACTTCGATAATATCGTGGAGAAGGATGAAGCCATCAAAGCTTCAACCTCATCTAGTGGAGTAGAGTAACCCCTCGCTGGGTTGTCAAAATCTTTGGGGGAGTCCCAACAGAAGTACGAAGAGGACAAAGCTGCCTGGGAGAACAAATTCCAATCTACTGAGATGGCTCATCAATAATCTAATACAACTCGATATCAGGTTGTAAATGTCTCCAAGGAGTTGGAGGAAAAATTTAAGGTTGCTCTTTCCAGCAAAGTGGAAGCTGATGGCAAGCTTGAAGAGGCTGGACGGCGTTAGAAAGAGATTGAGGAGAAGGTGAAGTCTGTTGAATATCTTCTTAGGGAAAAAACTTCCTCGGAGAGAGCGAAGAGGAAAGTTGCTGCGAAGAAGTCCTTTAGCTCTAGCTGGGACAAATGATGGAATAAAGCTTTGGTTGTTGTCTCTTCCTAGATGGATTATGCAAGTTTGAAATAATTCAAAGATGGATGGGTTGCAGCTCTGAAGGAGTTGAATATTGCTGATGATTCTGAACTATTTCAGAAACACGCTCATGGCCTTCCTCCTACTATTGAAGAAGAAGAAGATGAAGTTTCATATGATGAATCTTCTATGGTGATAGTAGAACAAACACCTGATGTTACCATTCCTCAATCCTCCGAGCAAGTTCAGCAAGGAAAAACTTCTACCGAGCAATGCCAACTGCCCTCCGAGTAACCAACTCCTTCATCCAAATCGGCTGAAGATGTTATAGGAAATAAGGAGAAGGTGTAGAGTTATTCGGCTTTTTAATTATGTTATTTTTTATTTTTCCCTTTTATTGTAACTTTGGTTGTACTTTCTCCTCCTGTGATCAATAAAATGGACTTTGTTATTTATTCAGAGTTTTCTCCATTACTTGCTCGATCTGTATCGTTATTGATCCATTTTTACTTTTCCTTGCTAGTTTATTACCAGGATGGAACTCTTGTCAGCTCATGATACAGAGTTGATGAAGAAATGTATTGATTACTTCAAAGGCTGGTCATACAGATTTCACTGAATCTAAAACCGTTAATATCCTTAGACCTGATGCCTCTGAGCGAGAAATTGATGCTTACCAATATTTAAAATGTCTGCTTGATCGGGCGGTGGCTAATAATGCCGCTTATTATAAAATGATTAAAGACCTTCAAGGAGTTATCGAGGAACTTCAACTTCAACACAAGGAAACCACTGCACTTTTGCATGAGGGTTATGACAAGAAGTACCAACAGTTGAGTGCTGATCAGGGTTGTGATAAATTTATTTTAGCCCACAGGAAGAGAGAGAGTGTGCTTAAACTTGAAGTTGAGGAGCATAGAAACATTGCCAAGCTGTTGGAGGAGGAAAATATTTCCTTACGAGAAGAACTGAGACAACTAAAGTCTGTCTTTATACTGGAGCTCTGGTCCCGGTCAGTGATGAAGGCTTTTCATTTTTGGAAACCGAAAATGCTACATTGAGAGATGAATTAGAGGCTTTGAAATGATCTAGACCTACATCTTCCTCGTAGGGTCGAGCAAGAGTTGGTCAGAGCAGCATTGAAGAGACTAGGACTCAACAAGCCTTAGCATATCAGGTTGTTCAACTAAAAGCCAAAAATCAAGATCTGGTTGAGATGTCCCAGAAAATTCAAAGTCTTACCGAGCAACTTTCTAATCAGAGTTTCACGTTGAGAAGTAAAGAAAACTTGGTGAAGAAACTTCATTAGTAAGTTGAGAGATTGACTTATGAATTTCACAAGCAGCCTAGAGAGTTTTGGATGGGGGGATACAATGAAGCTTTGTGCCATCTTGATGCCAGGTTGAAGTAGTCAAACAATGAGGGGTACAAGTATGGATGAATTAATGCTCTAGCTGTGATGCACGTTAAAAAAGGGAACTCGTTGTGGGATTGGTGTGATCCTGGACTGCTTAATCTGCCGATTCCTCCTTTCAAACTAGATGTTAGCTAGATTCCAGTCAGTTCCATTCCTCAGTGTTTGATCTCCAAATACCTTGGTGATTACCAACTTCATGAAGATTTTAAGATATCCCGTCCTACACATTTACTTGACCGTCCAAGTTTGAGCATTACCATGATGTTGCATGATTTAAATTATATCAATTATCCTTTTGCTTTAGATGATCCTCCAACTGGAATGGATCATGTACCTAAATCGGAAGGGAAAAGCCAATAGAATAGGAAATTTGTAATCAATGAACAAAAGTTCATCTTTTTATAATTTTATTTCCATGGAAATAGATTATAAGATGTTTTGCTTATCATGTTGTATATATATCTATAAGGAGACAATTTATCTTATTTTGTTTTAATTGCCTAGATAATGGAACTTTGCCCCATTTATTGCCTACTTGTAGTGACTTGTCACCCATAAGTGCCTAAGCAATGGAATGATTTTCATCCCATGGTCCTGCTTAGTTGTAGCAATCTTATATAGATTACCTTGGTGCCTAGGCAATGGATGCCCCTTAAGGTCACCCCTCTTCTTGCCTAGTTTTGGATACCCTTGAGGTTACCCATAATCAAACAGGCCTTGCCTTGTATGATTGTTATGCCAACATTGTTAGTTAAGTTTATTGATGCCGACCAACTTTAGTTGGTGGTTGTTGATATACCGACCAACCGTAGTTGGTGGTTGCTGATATGCCGACCAACCGTAGTTTGTGGTTATTGATATGCCGACCAACTGTGGTTGGTGTTTGTTGATATACCGACCAACCTTAGTTGGTGGTTCTTGATGTCTTCTTGCAAAATTCAAGTGTAGTGTGTAGCACGAGTACTCCGAAAAAAATTGAACTAAAAAGAATATGGGGAAAATATCATTTTTATTCATATTGCAAGAACGGAATACATGTGATTCTACATTACTGATGATATTGGTGCAGATGCTCTGCATTCCATGCATTTTTGAATTCTCCCCCCTCTAAAGTTTTTATTCTGTAGGTTCCAGGCCGAAAAATCGTTGTTACACGATAAGGCCCATGCCAGTTGGCCTCCAGCTTATTATGCTTCTGAATGACTTTCTTGAGTACATAATCTCCCTCCTTGAGATCACATTTCTTGACCTGTTTATTGTAGAACATGGCAGTCCATTGATGGTAAGCGGCATTTCAGATTGCTGCATATTCCCGGACTTCCTCGAGCAAGTCTAAATCTAAGCGTCTCATCAAATCGCTTACTGGAGTGTTAAAATTAAGCACCATGTG
The DNA here is from genome assembly GCA_949130495.1 of Sambucus nigra. NCBI lineage: Eukaryota > Viridiplantae > Streptophyta > Magnoliopsida > Dipsacales > Adoxaceae > Sambucus > Sambucus nigra. The sequence goes on from OX422218.1 coordinate 278,317,176, forward strand.
AGTAGGTAGACCCAGTTCAGAGGGTATGACTCCTTCACTTCCAAAGACTAACATGTAAGGAGATTCCCAAGTTACTATTCGGGGAGTTGTTTCGTAAGCCCATAACACAGAATGCAGCTCGTTAATCCAATCTACTTTCGCATCATCCAACCGTTTCTTCAACCCGTTCAACAGAGTTCTGTTGGTTACCTCTGTTTTCCCATTGCTCTGGGGATGGCCTGGTGAAGAATGAATCTTTTGAACATTGGACTGTTGATAGTACACAACGAACTCCTCATTATCAAATTGGGTACCATGATCAGTGATGAAAGCACGTGGAAGACCGTATCTATAAGCCCCTAAAATGTGATTAGGAATATTAATTATATGATTAAGTATATGTTATAAGTTATAAGTTGGTGAGGGGTGTTAAACATGTTAATTATAATATTTGGGGGATGCATACTCATGTGATACATGTGTTAGTTGCATTAGATGTTAATCAAGCTTAAGATCGGGGATAACTTGTTTATATCATATGATTAGTTATGTGGTTAAATGAATCATGAAAATATGTTTCTAATGCATCATTATATTTATAAAATTAAACCAAGGATTTGGTCTGAAATTGGCAATGTTAGGTCGCCAAATGTGAAAGTTTTGAGATTTTTGGTAAATTGCTACCCTTCTGTTCGGGCCCAAATTAGGCATACTAGTTTTATGATTTGGGGAAACCACAAAATATAAAAGTTGTATATATATGAGTTATGTTTATGACACAACAAACAGTGTGTAAAACAGAGGTCCAAGTAAGGAGTTATGCTAAAATTACGAAACAAGGGAAAATATGTCTATTCGTTAAATGGTATTTTGTCTTATTAGTAGAACACATGGCTTATTTTGATTGGACCAAGGTGAGGTTCCTTATGCCAACTTAAAGACCTTAAAAAACTACCTTATTCTTAATTTTCATCATAATTTCAAGTGGGTTTGAGAGTTACATGGAAGAAAGAGAGTTTAGAATAAATTAGTGAAGGATTAAGGACGATTATCGAGATATAAACAAGCTTATGTATCCAAACGTTCTTAGGTAAGATTTAACTTGTAAATTTCATTCTTTACATGACATAGGTTGTTTTATATGATATTAAATATCATATCTTGGGATGAGATAATACGTGTTGTTACGTGTAGGTGGGTATGTGTAGGTTGTATATATGAAGTATGTTGAATTCATAAAACTAAGGGTGTAATCATCATGTTAATCAAATTGGTGTATCTTTGTCAATAATCAATGGAATCGATTGATTCTAGTTGAATATGAAAATAAACTTATATATACATGTCATATAGGAAATTTTTGTAAAAATAACAAGAAATGAATCTTGGGTGATAGTTTGAAGTTTGGGTGTAAAATCTGCCCCAAAAGTGTAAGTGCGCACACCAGGTGTTCGACATTTTCCTTGACTTAGCAAATGAACTCTAAAAATTATGCAACTTTAATTTTATATTATTCAATATGTTTAATATATGTTCCCATGATTTATAACCTAGTTGGAGGTTATATATTCTTGAAAAATGTTAAGTTATGCTTTGATGGTCTACTCAGACCTAGATGTGTTAAAAGTGTCATAAATCATTGAATACTTATTGAAATCAAGAAATTCCAATTGGAAATGTTAGAGAACATATATGGGTATGATATAATTAAAGGGGAGAATAAAATACCTTATGGTTTGGATTGGGGGTTGTGTTGAAGTTGAAATTTTGTTGTTGTTTTTCTCCAGAAATGATTTGGGAAAGGTTGTAATAAAACGAGCATAATTTTGTCTAGAGAATTCTTAATTTAATTCTATAAATTGTGTTAGAACCATCATGAATAAGGTGTTATAGAAATGTGAAGTATAATATTCAGTTAATTTTCAGTTATGTCAGATTGACCAACTGATGTGAGGTGTTACTGAGTTTAATGTGATTTGGAGCATTCAAATACTAACGATGTTGAATTGTTAGGTGGGAAAGAGGCTAACACTACCATACCAAGTAAATAGTTTTGATATTAATATTAGTACCAAATTCAAGGTGAGTGACCTATCCTATGAAATATAGATGCTTATATGATCATATGGAAATGTGTAGTTAAACTCATGTGTTAAGATTCTTATGGGAGTAATGTTGTATTTATGAAACATATGCATATGATTAAGAATGTTATATGATGTTATATAATGTTATGGATTGTGGAGGGTCCTTTATCTAATGTTAAGGAGTGTGGTGGGTCCTACGGGATGTGGCGGCTCCGTTAATCTAACTTAAAGGTTTGTTGTACTCGGGCCTAATTATGGGATGTAGTGGTCCCCATTAACTGTGGTTGGTTAATTAGACTGAGGCTTGCCAGAGTTACACAATTCCTGTTGGGTTATGACATTAGAAAATAAAAATTGTTATTCAAATTGGTTATATATATGTGGTGTATGTGTGGAATATGGTCATTCACTAATCTTGTGTTTCTTACACTCCTATAATGTTATATTTCAGGTATGCCTATCGTTTCAAGTTCACCGCCAAGTTAGGATGTTAAACGGGAGAGTGGAGGATAAATAGTGTGGGTTGAATATCAACGAGCTTTTTGGGTAAATGTTAAACAGAGCAACTTATGTAAGTAAATTTGTTGGGTACTTTTAATTGTGAATAAAGGTAGCTATGTTTTCATCTAAACATGCCTTTGAAGAAAGAAAATCTTGCGCTATTTTTTGAAAGATTTCAAGTACCATATTGTTTAATGGGGATTTATCTCAATATAAAATGATAATCTTAACTTACTTAAGTCGGGGTGTGACAACTTGGTATCAGAGCATGGTTATTAGGTTCTGGACAGGGTGTGAGGGTCTAGATTGGCAGTACACGTAGAAACTGTTTTGAGTCATAAGTATTTAGTTTCTAGGGATACATTTAAGTATGTCGGATTCCTGAGGCGTGGACATGAAGGGTTAGTTATTAAGTTTTAAATTGGCTTTGTTGACTAACATCTGTCATTTATACACATATATTGTTGTCCGTGATATGAAATGCAAGGATCTTGCAGGAAAGGAAATAAGATGTTAAGATTTATTCGGGGATAATAGCGATTACAGGTATTTTAATATAGAGCATTGCATTGTTTTTTATGTTGTATGAACAAATGTGTCATTGAAGAAAAAATTTTAAGACACAATGTGGTATACAAATTGTGAAGTATTGGAAGTAATCTCTTCTTATTCTGGTATATGTGAACTTCACAAAAATTATGAAGTATTTGAGGTGATCTCTTCCTATGCTAGTATATGTGGACTTAAGTCATATTACATGTATCATTATGAATGGGTGCGCTCCTCATCTGTATGTGAGAGTGATGTACGAGAACACATATTCCATTAAAGGATGAGAAGTGAGAAGATTTATTGTTACATGATTATAATGAGACTTAAATTGTTGGAGTGTGAATAAAAATGAAAATTCGCATAGTAGAGGTTAAATGAGAAGGTTGGTAGTTGTATATGTTTATACTTAACATGTGAAATAGGAATGAAATTTAATAACTAGTCTATTTATCACAAATGATCAGAATATGAATTCATATTGAATTATTACAAGTAGAATAAAGAGTAATGAGAGTTGAGATGTACGTCTTTAATAATATGAGTACATATAGTGGATATTACTCTTGTGATGTTTTGAAACGCTTATAAGAATAGTAAAGTTGAGATGAGGTGTTAAAGAGTTGGAAGTTTAAAAATATTCAGGAGACCTTTTAAGAATATGTGTTGTGGATGAGTATGGGAAAGATGTTAGTCAGGTTTAAATATTTACAATTGGGTTGAGTGAATATTGAGTTGTATTTGTCATTGTGCGTATGTGTTACCACTAAGAGTACATTATATAATTAATATGATTGACATTACACGGAGTCACCCAGAAGTACATGTAAGGAGAATGTGCTATGTGAGATACCATAATGTGGTACATTAAGGTATTTGTACAGGTTATTTGAAAGAGATACGATATATAATAGTTAGAGAAGTATTATGGAGTTAGTAAGTATGGTTAAATTTTTAAGTGGTGATGTTACGTTTAACATCCATGTTACCAAACGGGTAAAATGAGTGTATTAATGATGTTGCGTAAGACTATAATGTTAAAATGATTGGGGTCGGGTTATAATTGTAATGTTATTGTGTTGGATAAATGACTTGTTAAGGTCATTGTATGTTTAGTTAAATATAAATCAAACGATCTTGAAAATAGGAATATAGTAAGAAGTTATATTGAGTTCATAGTGCATGACTACACAAGATACATGAAAGTGAATATGGAATATTGGCTAAAAATATACATTTGGTGAATGATTGTTCATTATCGATATGTGGAAAGTAGTGAGGTTGTGATAATATTAAGGATCGTAAGAACTATATTTAACATACTCTAAAACTTCAGAGATGATGCGGATAGTAGTCAAAGTCGAACACATATATTTGGTATTAAGTGTAAGCTGAGAAGATGACATGTGATAAGTTGGTATTGTAATATGATGTTTATCATTTGAAGTAATGAACGGACGTTGGAGAGATGAACTATAAGAAGTTAGTCTTGTAATAGAATATTTATTATTTGAAATGTTACACGATGATAAGGATGGACTATGGTAATGAAGTGAGAAACGTAAACAATGATGTTTGGTTTATTTAGAATGTTCACCCATTGTGAATATAAGAGGACACAACCGATAATCTATTATGTGCGAATGTTCAACATACGTATATGAAGGTATGACATAATATATGAGTTGGGAATTGACTTTCATTAATAAGAAATCACTAGACGATTATCCTTACGTATGAATGATAAAGAGGCTTATGTGTTAATAGATCATGGTTCTACACATTCTTTGTGTTTTGCTTTATCTATTGCATCTTAATAAACCACTATCATCATTAAATTTTGGTTTAGCTATTATTACTCCAGTGGGGAGGATTGGTTGTTATTGATAGGGTGTGTAGGGAGTGTATGGTGCGAATAAGTGAAATGGAGTTATTGGTTAACTTACTACCTTTCAGTATGCATGACTTTGATGTGATATTAGGTATGATTTGGTTGTCCTCATATCATGTATGTTTAGATTGTTTTATAAGGGAGGTAATGTTTCGGTTACCGGATGAACCTTAATTTGAATTTATTAGGGAACAGAACGTCATCTGCGTATTATTTTACAGGCTTTGCGAGAAAAGCAGTTATACACTAAATTTTCTAAATGTGAATTTTGGCTAGACCAATGTAGTATTTCGGGGGCAAGTTATTTTTTATCATGGCAATTGTGTTGCTTGAAAACAAGATGGATGGAATTTATAAAGGATTCTGACTACACAATACATCACCATTTGGGTAAGGCTAATATTGTTGCTGATGCTTTGAGTAGAAAATCTGTAAGCAGTATATCTTCTATTTATTGTGTTCGAGTTGACCTATTGAGAGGGTTAGCTTTAATGGAGGTGGAATTAACTTTGAATGAGTCACGTGAAATACTGGCGCATTTAAATGTACACCTTTGTTAATAGACTCGATATGACAATCACAAGCAGGATATATAGAATTGGAGAAAATTAAAGATAATGTGAGCTAAAGCATATGAATTTTCTAATCGTAATAATGACATTGTTATGTATGATAACCGTTTGTGTGTACCTAATGTGCCTAATTTAAGGAGAACGGTTTTAAAAGAGTCCCATTGTTCTTTATATTCTATGTATCCAGGAAGCACAAAACGTTATATAAATTTGAAACAATGTTATTGGTGGCCGGGAATAAAAAAAACGATATTGCAGACTTTGTTGCTAGATGTCTATTTGCCAACAAGTGAAGGTGGAGCATCAAAAGCCTAGTAGTTTACATTAGTCCTTACCTATTACTGAGTAGAAATAGGACCATGTTACTACCAATTTTGTTATAGGTGTACCAAAATTATCATGAGGGTTTGATTCTATATGGGTTGTCGTTAATAGATTGACTAAGTCGACACATTTTCTTCCTGTCAAATCTACTTATTCCATGGATAGATATGCCAATATATATATATATGGATGAGATAATTAGATTTCATGGTGCACTTGTTCCTATTAAATCTGATCGAAATCCTACATTTATTTGACACTTTTAGCCAATTTTACAACAAGTTTTAGGGACTAAATTGAAATTTAGTATAACTTTTCATCCTCAGACTGATGGGCAGTCAGAGAGAATGATCCAGACACTCGAAGACATGTTACAAATTTATCTATTAGAGTTAAAGGGAAGTTGGGATGAACACTTGTCATTAATAGAGTTTCTTATAATAATAGTTATCATTCGAGTACTGAGATGGCTCCTTATGAAGCCTTGTATAGGAGGAAGTGCAGGACCCCAATGTGTTAGACAAAAGTAGAAGAACGAAAACTACTTGGGCCATAAATTGTGAAACTGGCTCCTGAGAAGATAAATTTTATTCACAGTAACTTGAAGGTGGTGCAAAGAAGATAAAAAGATTATCCAGACAACATAAGGAAGGAATTGAAATTCGAGGAAGGTGATTAAGTTTTCCCACCTTGGAGAGGGGTTATAAGATTTGAAAAAAGGGAAAATTAAGTCCTAGGTACATTGGCCTTATGAAATAGTGAAACAAGTTGGAGTTGTAGCTTATAAATTGTCTATGCTACAACAATGGTCTCGGATACACGATATTTTTTTATGTATCAATGTTACGTAAGTATGTGGTCAATCCTTCACATGTGTTTATTTCACAACCGATAGACCTTAAAGATGACTTGACCTACATGGAGGAACCAATTTTTATTTTAGATAAAAAAGAACAGGCATTACGTAATAAAACCATTCCATTAGTTAAGGTAATGTGGAGAACTCAAAATGTGAAGTATGCCACCTGGGAAAGAGAGAATAACATGAAGGATATCCTCATCTTTTGGTAAGTTCTTAGGCGTTAAATTTCGAGGACGAAATTTTTATAAGAGGGGTAGAATTATAAGCCCCTAAAATGTGATTAAGAATATTAATTATATGATTAAGTATATGTTATAAGTTATAAGTTGGTGAGGGGTGTTAAACATGTTAATTATAATATTTGGGGGATGCATACTCATGTGATATATGTGTTGGTTGCATTAGATGTTAATCAAGCTTTTGATCGGGGATAACTTGTTTATATCATATGATTAGTTATGTGGTTAAATGAATGATGAAAATATGTTTCTAATGCATCATTATATTTATAAAATTAAACCAAGGATTTGGTCTGAAATTGGCAATGTTAGGTCGCCAAATGTGAAAGTTTTGAGATTTTTGGTAAATTGCTACCCTTCTGTTCGGGCCCAAATTAGGCATACTAGTTTTATGATTTGGGGAAACCACAAAATATCAAAGTTTTATATATATGAGTTATGTTTATAACAAAACAAACGGTTTGTAAAACAGAGGTCCAAGTAAGGAGTTATGCTGAAATTACGAAACAAGAGAAAATATGTCTATTCGTTAAATGGTATTTTGTCTTATTAGTAGAACACATGGCTTGTTTTGATTGGACCAAGGGGAGGTTCCTTATGCCAACTTAAAGACCTCAAAAACCTACCTTATTATTCATTTTCATCATAATTTCAAGTGGGTTTGAGAGTTACATGTAATAAAGAGAGGTTAGGATAAATTAGTGAAGGATTAAGGAATATTATCGAGATATAAACAAGCTTATGTATCCAAACGTTCTTAGGTAAGATTTAACTTGTAAATTTCATTCTTTACATGAGATAGGTTGTTTTATATGATATTAAAGATCATATCTTGGGATGAGATAATACGTGTTGTTACGTGTAGGTGGGTATGTGTAGGTTGTATAAATGAAGTATGTTGAACTCATACAACTAAGGGTGTAATCATCATGTTAATCAAATTGGTGTATATTTGTCAATACTCAATGGAATTGATTAATTCTAGTTAAATATGAAATTAAACTTATATATACATGTCCTATACGAAAATTATATAAAAATTCCAAGAAATGAATCTTGGGTGATAGTTTGAAGTTTGGGTATAAAATCTGCCCCAAAAGTGTAAGTGCGCACACCAGGTGTTCGACATTTTTCTTGACTTAGCAAATGAACTCTAAAAATTATGCAACTTTAATTTTATATTATTCAATATGTTTAATATATGTTCCCATGATTTATAACCTAGGTGGAGGTTATATATTCTTGAAAAATGTTAAGTTATGCTTTGATGGTCTACTCAGACCTAGATGTGTTAAAAGTGGCATAAATCATTGAATACTTGTTGAAATCAAGAAATTCCATTTGGAAATGTTAGAGAACATATATTAGTATGATATAATTGAAGGGGAGAATATATTTTGTTGTTGTTTTTCTCCAGAAATGATTTGGAAAAGGTTATAATAAAACGAGCATAAATTTGTCTAGAGAATTCGAAATTTAATTTTGTAAATTGTGTTAGAACCCTATTGAATAATGTGTTATAAAAATGTGAAGTATCATATTCAGTTAATTTTCAGTTATGTCAGATTGACCAACTGATGTGATGTGTTACTGAGTTTAATGTGATTTGGTGTATTCAAATACTAATGATGTTAAATTGTTAGGTGGGGAAGAGGCTAACACTACCGTACCAAGTAAATAGTTTTGATATTAATATTAATACCAAATTCAAGGTGAGTAACCTATCCTATGAAATATAGATGCTTATATGTTCATATGGAAATGTGTAGTTAAACTCATGTGTTAAGATGCTTATGGGAGTAATGTTGTATTTATGAAACATATGCATATGAATAAGAATGTTATGTGATATTATATAATGTTATGGACTGTGGAGGGTCCTTTATCTAATGTTAAGGACTGTGGTGGGTCCTACAAGATGTGGCAGTTCTGTTAATCCAACTTAAAGGTTTGTTTTACTCGGGCCTAATTATGGGATGTGGTGGTCCCCATTAACTGTGGTGGGTTAATTAGATTGTGGCGGGTCCAGGCTTGCGAGAGTTACACACTTCATGTTGGGTTATGACATTAGAAAATAAAAATTGTTATTCAAATTGGTTATATATATGTGGTGTATGTGTGGAATATGGTCATTCACTAAGCTTGTGTTGCTTACACTCCTATAATGTTATGTTTCAGGTATGCCTATCGTTTCGAGTTCACTGCCATGTTAGGACGTTAAACGGGAGAGTGGAGGATGAATAATGTGGGTTGAATATCAACAATCTTTTTGGGTAAATGTTAAACAGAGGAACTTACGTAAGTAAATTTGTTGGGTACTTTTAAGTTGTGCGTAAAGGTAGCTATGTTTTCATCTAAACATGCCTTTGAAGAAAAAAAATCTTGCATTATTTTTCGAAAGATTTCAAGTACCATATTGTTTAATGGGGATTTATCTCAATATAAAATGATAATCTTAACTTACTTAAGTCGGGGCGAGACAATATCTGCAAATAATATTCTTCTAGATGAACTGATAGACCCTTTCATATGCCATGTCAATGAGAGGTTCAGCTTCCACCCATTTTGTGAAATAATCAACAGCAACGGCCAAGTATTTGAATCGTCCTTCGGTAGTTGGCAGATGCCCAACCAAGTCTATTCCCCACGTAGAAAATGGACACGTTGAGGTAATCGGTGTTAATAATGCCTGGGGAGTTCTTCGTATGGTAGAGAACCGTTAACACTTGTTACATTTCTTGGCATAAGCTGTGCTGTCAGGCGTTGGCCAATAATATCCCTGCGTCGTTATCCTCTGGAAAAGAGTTCTACCTGTTACATGAGCTCCATAAGAGCCTTTGTGAATTTCTTCTATCAGATCTTTAACTTCTGAAGGATGAGCATATCTCTGTAGACCTGCTATCATACCTCTTCGGTATAGAACTCCATTGTTTAAGTCATAGCTAGCAACTTTAAACTTGAGCCTCCGAGCTGCAAGCTGGTCAGCTGTAAGATGCCTTCTTCAATATACGCCCTGATGGGATCCACCCAGGAAGGTCCCATATCCAAAGTGATGAACTTAACCATCAAATCATCATCAATGCTTCGGTCTATAAGTATCTCAATAGGAATCATTCTTCATAGCTCGGTGCGAGTAGCTGAGGCTAATCGAGCTAGTGCATCAGCCCTTGCATTCTCCAGTCTTGGTATTCTGATTACCTGGACTGCTACAAAATTGGATACAATCTCCATAGATTTGGTGTGACACCTAGACATAAATTCTCCTTTTTTTGCATAAAGCCCGAGAATATGATTTACGACTAGCTATGAATCACCAAACACCGTAACTTGCTATGCATTTAGTGTTTTGGCTAAATTGAGGCCCACAATCATAGCTTCGTACTCAGCTTCATTGTTGGAAGCTTTGAATTGGAAACGTAGAGCATATTCTATATACAATCCATCCGGACTATTAAGAATTATTCTGGCTCCGCTGCCTGTGGCACACGAAGAACCATCAATATACAAATTCCATATGGGTATACAATTATAAAACCCTTGATCTGACAAAGTCTCGTGATGGAATATTTGGTGCTTCCTTTTATCATACCTCGACTCTGGGCTTTTATCAGAGGATTCTTGTTGCTCGGTCACAATCTCATCTGGCAAGTCTGCTAATGGGAGTTTATCGGGGATGGTTTTTGATGATCCTCTAACATCCACGAGTTGTTCTGCGTTAGATCCCTATTGGTCGAAGGTATCTGGGTAAGTAAATTCAGCAATGAAATCTGCCACTGCATGCCCTTTGAGAGAAGACCTTGGCTCATAGACAATGTCATATTCACCTAACTCCATCACCCAGTACATCAATCTTTTAGATTTTTTCGGCTTGTGTAAAGCCTGTCTGAGTGGCATGTCGGTGTATACCACTATAGTATGGGCTTGGAAGTATGGTTTCATTCTCCTGCTCGCCTCGATCAATGCTAATGCCATCTTCTCTAATTTCGGGTACCTAATCTCTGCTCCTCAGAATGACTTGCTTGTATAATACACTAGCTTCTGCACTCCGTCGTCTACTCTTATCAACGCTGAACTGACTGCACTTTCTGAGACAGCCAGGTACAAGTATAATTTCTCTCCCACTATCGGCCTGAATAGCAAAGGAGGTGTCCCCAAATATATCTTTAACTCTTGGAACGCCTTCTCAAACTCATCATTCCACTCGAAAGTTTTTTTGAGTGTCTTGAAAAATGGAAGACATCTGTCAGTTGCTCATAAGATGAACCTGTTGAGGGATGCAACACGGCCCGTGAGGCTTTGTACTTCCTTCTTCGTAGTTGGAGATTATAATTCTAGCAAGGCTTTGATCTTGTCAGGATTTGCCTCGATGCCTCGTTGATTCACAATATACCCGAGGAACATGCCTTTTTGTATGCCAAAAATATACTTGGTCGAGTTCAGCTTCATTTGATATTTCTTCAGCTGGTCAAATGTTTGGCCCAGATCAGCAATGTGGTCAGTAGTTTTCTTGCTCTTAGTCATCATGTCATCGACGTAAACCTCCATGTTTCTGCCGATTTGCTCTGTGAACACCTTGTTCATTAGCTGTTGGTATGTAGCACCTGCATTGTTAAGACCAAAAGGCATAACATTGTAACAGTATGTTCCCCTTGGTGTAATAAAAGATGTACTTTCCCTGTCCTCTGGTTTCATCTTAATTTGGTTATATCCAGAATAAACATCCATAAATCTCAGCAATTCATGCCCCGAAGTATCATCTACCAGCTGATCTATTCGGGGTAGAGGGAGGTGATCTTTTAGACAGGCTTTGTTCAGATCTGTGAAATCCATGCACATTCTCTATTTATTGTTCTTCTTTTTTACCATCACCACATTGGCAAACCAATCAGGATATTTGACATCCTCAATAAAAGAGGCATTTTGTAGTTTCTCTATTTCCTCTTGAATAGCTTGGTTCTTCTTTGGGCTAAAGACCCTTCTTCACTGCTTCACCAGTTTGATCTCCTTATTAATATTGAGTTCCTGGCACAGGAAGGCTGGTATATCCCCGACATATCTGCATGATTCCATGCGAAAGCTTACTTTCTATGCCTCAAAAATGCCACCAACTTTTTTCTTTATTGTTGGATCAAGTGAAGCGCCAATTTGAGTTATTCTTTCTGGTCGTTTATTGTCCAGAATAATGTTCTCCGTCACTTCCATGACTTGACCCTTCACGTGCTCTTATTCATCTTTGGGGTCTAGTATCTCAATCTTTGAATCTTCAGACTCATCCACTTAGTTAGTGATGGTCTTCTTCCTGGTATCCTCCAACGCTTCTTATTCGACAGATGAATAGTGGCATTCCTGAGCTACTTTCTAATCGCTCTTCACAAGTCCCACACCAATGTTGGTCGGGAACTTTAAGCATTGATGTACCGTGGATGGCACTGCTTCGAACTTTTTCAGACCTACTTTTCCCATGATAATATTGTAGGCTGATTGGATGTTTTTAACCATTACTAAAAAGCATACTTTTTCTATTCTGCATACAGGCCATGTACCAATAAGCATGGCAACTTGATCGTCCCAAGTGGAAAGACTTTTTTTCTATAGAAATCGATAAGGGGCCAGTGGTACGGCTCCAATTGGGCAAGTTTCAAGTTTAAACTGTCAAAGCAAAGGTAGAACATGATGTCTGCTGAGCTACCATAATCTACCAATACTCTTGAGATGATTACATCCTTCATCCTCATCTTGATCACCAAGGGATCGTTGTGAGGATACAAGACACCTTCCAGATCACTCTCGAAAAAAATGATGACTAGTTTATCCTTATTGATCTTCCTCAGACGATCTTACTCTACCATATTTATCCTTTGTATGTAGGAACAAGTTTGGGCCTTATTGAGGTAAGCTTCCCTTTCAATCGTATGATCACTACCTCCTGCATCTCCACATGTTATCATATTATAGTCAAATGAACCAAAGCAGATTGAAAATACCTCACGTTCAGGCTGTCTAGGATTTTTGGGGAGATCGGGGTCATCTTCATGGTACCTTTTCTTATCATCTCTTGGTCAATGAGGAGATTTGGACCTTTACCGTGCTCTGTTATTGGTCTTCTCATCGTTCTGGCGATTAACAAACTTGATCAATTTCCCTCGTCTAATGAGTGCCTCGAACTCATTCTGTAGAGATATGCACCGCTTGGTCGTGTGACCATGTGGAACTCGCAATACTTGGAGTTATCTCTCCTTTCGGGGGCTATCCTCAATTTCTCCGACCAATTTAGTTCTTTGCTATTTTTTATCTCCTCCAGCATATGGTTTATGCCTACCTTTAAGGGGGTATAATTTGCATACTTCCTCAAGTGCTCAAACGTTTCCTTGCCTTTCGATTGCTTGCTGCCTCCATTATGCTTATGATCCTTCCTCTCTGACCTGCCTTTAGCTTTAGTATCCACTTTTGCCTCAACATTCTTCTTCATAGCCATAGCTTCTTTGGCATTCATAATCTTGGCTGCTTTCACCATCAAATCTGCCATGGATTTGGGGGGATCTTTGGCCAAAGTGTAATACAGGTTATTCGATAAAAGGCCACTCATCAGAGCTGTAATGACTATCTTCTCTTCGTCGTCGATTACCTCCAGTTTCTCGTTGTTAGAACGAGTGATGTAGTCCCTGGTGCTTTCTCTTTCTTTTTTCCTTACGCTCAACAGATGGGTTACCCTCTTGACTAGCTTTGCACCAAAATAGAAATTCCTTATGAAGAGCTCAACCAACTGATGGAAAGTTGCAATTTACCCTCGAGGAAGGCTGTTATACCATATTTAAGTACAACCAGTGATGGTTCCTGAGAACACCCTGCACCTCATCTCATCTGGGACCGCATAAATATCTGCAACAGCTTGGTACAATTCTATGTGGAGAATAGGATCAGTCCTCCCATCGTACTTCAACGTAACTACAGGAGCCTTAAACTTTGAGGGTGTGGTAAAGTCCACAATTGCTTGTATGAATGGAGATCCTTTGATAAAGGTTCTTTGGAGAGGGTTTATGACCTTATCCATTTCCCCTAACTTGTATTCCAACCTCTGAATGGATACCTTCCATGCATCATTTCTAGCGTCTGATGTATTTGCCTGAGCAATAGATCGCATGAAATTATCCTCTTGGGATCTTTCTATACGAGCTGTAGGGCGTGATTGGGCAGAAACTTCCCTTAGATCATTTGGTCATTGAGAATTTCTTGACGCAATCCGATGAGGGTTTCTATTCCTCCTAGGTCCCAAATGGTCAAAGGGGGAGACTCTACTCAACCTCTCCAGAGCGCTTGTTCATTCTGGAGTTAGAGTAACATTTTCTTGAGAGCCCATAACTCTTATGGGGGATGTTTGGCCAGGCTGATAGGAGGGATCATTGGACCTCTCAGTAGGATGGAATTAGGTATGTCTGGACCAGGAAGCATGAGGGAATAGACTGTGTCTAGATCGTGAAGATGAAAGGTGCACGTTTCTATGAGCGCTTCGCTGGCCTGACTGGGTAGGCGTTGCATTTTGAACAGTCTGGATGAGTTGTCGCATGGTCTCCTGCATAGCTATTTGTCCTTTGGCTAAGTTTTCCACTATTCCTATGAGATCATGGACAGTTGGAGGAGCGAACTGGTTGGGAGGAACTCTGTCATTGTTCCTATTGCTAGATTCTGGGATCTCAGCCACGTATGATGAATTTTTTAGTGAAAATTTTTACGTATAGTCGTTCCCACAGACGGCGCCAATCTGTTGATGTAAAAAACTAGACTTGATCTAATTAATTAATCACAGATAAATATGAATAAAGAAATAAGAGAAGGATTTTTAAAGTGGTTCAGCCTTAATGAAAATTGCCTACGTCCACTATCTTATATTGCTGGGTGTTTTGCCTTGATCTCAATTATGATCGCAACTGATCGATTACCCCGTTATGGAGGGGGTTACAATGTATTTATAGCCCTTGGGCTGTCAATATGAATAGACATTATGTCGTTATTTAAATGGCATATACATCTGTACATAATAAGAATGTTCATTGAATCTGTTTTTATCGCTTGATCTTCTTGGCTAGATGCTATGTACGTTGAGTAGCTCTGTACGTTGAGTGCTCGACACTATGAGTTGTTCGGTGAATATATTTTATGCTACGCAGGATGACACGTGTCTTCATATAATTGATCCACGTCTGCTGACTAATTTTTGTATCAACAGTTATCAAGAGAGAAAGGGTATAGGATATGAAGAAGAAAAGTCATCCAATGTCAAACCTGAACCCGTAGCTAAGTTTGTTACCAAATCTAATTCTCCTAAACCTTATCTACCTAAGAAATCTTCAAAAGCGAGTCCAAAACAACCCTATGTGTGCACTTACTACCACAAACGGGGTCATCTTAAAGATTTTTATTACAAACTTGGGAAGAACTCTTATTTCACAACTCCTAAGCAACACTATAACTCCTTATCTAGTCTTAAGAGCCAAGTTGAGTATCTAGTTAATACTTCTAAAGATCTAATGGAAGAGTTTCTTAGGTTTTCTAAAGTCCAAGGAAATAATTCCAATCATAACACTAGATCCAACAAAGGAAAGAATACAACTCAAGCTTGGGTTAAGAAAGATCATACCAATAAAGCTTATGTTGCTTATGTTTCACTTAAGGCTCAAAGTACCTCCCAATGGTACTTTGATAGTGGTTGTTCGAGACATATGACCAGTGATAAATCTTTGTTTACCATTCTTGAAAACTATAAAGATGGTAAGGTCAACTTTGGGGATGGAAGCAAATATCGAATCATGGGTAGAGGATCTATTGAAATCTTCGGGTTTCCTAAACTTGAAAATGTCCTTTATGTTGACGGTCTCAAGGCTAATTTGATAAGTATTAGCCAATTATGTGATAAAAATCTTGATGTTAAGTTTAGTCAATAGGAGTGCACTATATATGATCAATCGGGTGAATCTATTTTATAAGGTGTGAGAACTAGTGAAAATTGCTACGGAATAGTTCCTAAATCCTCTTTGGTTTGCAATAGTACAAAAGCCTCGGCTGCCGATCTTTGGCATCAAAGTTTAGGTCATGTTAACTTTAGAGATCTTGATCGATTAGTGAGAAAAGAGCTACTTCGAGGTTTACCGTCTCTGGGAAAACCAACCTCCACTATTTGCGGGCCTTGTCAATTAGGAAAGCAAATTAACAATCCACATAAAAAGTTAAACTCTATAACTACCACTCGTGTTTTAGAATTGATACACATGGACCTTATGGGTCCCACTCGTATCGAGAGCATAGGAGGAAAGAGATATATCTTACTAATGGTGGACGATTTTTCTAGATACTCCATAGTAGGTTTTCTAAGAGAAAAATATGAGACTGTTGATTTTCTCACTGTTAAGTGTAGAATTCTTCAAAATCAACACGGTGTTACCATAAACCTCTTTAGGAGTGATAATGGAACCAAATTCAAGGAATCCGGTGTAAATGCCTTTTGTGATGAAATAGGAATTAAACATGAATTCTCGACCGTTCGAACTCCACAACAAAATGGTATAGTTGAAAGAAAAAATCAAACAATCCAAGAAATGGCAAGATCTATGCTCCTAGGAAGAATTGTGCCTCGTAGGTTTTAGGCCGAAGCGGTTAACACTGCATGTCACACCGTAAATAGGGTTTATTTGCGTCCTAATACTAACAAAACGCCATATGAATTGTGGATGGGCAAGAAGCCTAATTTGGCCTACTTTAGAGTTTTTGGTAGTCCTTGTTATATACTTCGAGATAGAGAACTTATAGGTAAATTTGACTGAAGGAGTGATGAAGGTATTTTCCTAGGATATTCTCAAAACAGTAGAGCTTTTAGATTTTTCAACTTAACTAGCTCTAAAGTCATGGAATCAATAAATGTTGTAATAAAAGACGATGCTCGAGCCACATCTATTAAAAATGAGGAAGATTTGTCATGTGAGTGTGATGTTGTTTCCGAAGTTAAAAATACTGAGTCTCATAATGACTTGGTCGTTCCCACTACTGAGAAAAAGGATCCTACTCCTTGGGTTCGTACAAGTCATGACCCTTCAAAAATTATAGGAGATCCCGAGGAAGGTGTAAAGATAAGGGCTCAATTAGAAAATGAAGTTACCTATTTGTGCTATACTCTTAAAAGTGAAATTAAAAACTTTAAAGAAGTATTAAAAGATGAACATTGGATTAATGCCATGTAAGAAGAATTGTTTCAATTTAAGAAAAATGATGTTTGGGAATTAGTCCCTAGGCCTTCTAATACAAACGTCATTGGCACCAAATGGATTTTCAAAAATAAAATGGATGAAAATGGTGTCATTGTTTGTAACAAATCTAGGTTGGTTACCCATGGATACACCCAAATAGAAGGTGTTGACTTTGAAGAGACTTTTGCTCCTGTTGCTAGGTTAGAATCGGTTCGTCTTTTACTGGCTATAGCATGTCACCTTAAATTTAAATTGTATCAAATGGATTTCAAAAGAGTATTTTTAAATGGTATTCTTCATGAAGAAGTCTATGTTAACCAACCTAAAGGGTTTGAGGATCCAAATCATCCTAATCATGTCTTCTTCTAAAGAAAACGCTATATGGTTTGAAACAAGCACCTCGTGCTTGGTATGAAAGGATCACTTCTTATCTCCTTTCTCGTGACTTTTTGAGAGGGGGAGTAGATATGACTCTATTTTTTCGTTATGATGAGAAAGATATTCTAGTTGCACAAGTGTATGTCGACGACATAGTGTTTGGATCTACGTGTGATAAACATACTCAATTTTTTTCAAAAGAAATGCAAGATGAATTTGAGATGAGTATGGTCGGTGAATTTACTTTCTTCCTAGGTCTTCAAGTACATCAACTCGAAAGTGGGATATTTTTATCCCAAACTAAGTATGTTAAAGACCTTGTTAAGAAATTTAAACTCGAATCCGCTAAGCATGCACGTACTCCTATTAGTTCTTCAATTAAACTTAGTAAGGACACCGAAAGAAAGGATGTAGAGCACACACTCTTTAGGAGTATGATAGGTAGTTTACTATACCTAACCGCTAGTCATCCGGATATTTCCTTTAGTGTAGGAGTTTGTGCCCGCTATCAAGCCGCCCCAAAAGAGTCTCATTTATTTGCCATTAAACGTATTATCAAATATGTTAATGGGACCCTTTCTTGTGGGATTTGGTATTCCTTCGACACAAATGATTGTCTATTGGTATATTCGGACGCCGATTGGGCAGGAGATGTTGATGGATGAAAAAGTACATCTGGCGGTTGTTTCTACTTTTGAAGTGCACTTGTCTCATGGATGAGCAAGAAATAAAATTATATTTCTTTGTCCACGTCAGAGGCCGAATACATAGCCGCCTGGAGTTGTTGCACTCAACTCATTTGGATGAAACAAATGTTGGAAGATTACGATATTTCTCAAGGCACTGTGACTATATATTGCGACAATACTAATGCAATTCACATTTCCCATAATCCCGTTCAATATTCTAGAACCAAGCATATTAGGATCCATGAACATTTTATTCGTGACTTGGTTAAAGAGAAAATCGTTTCTCTAAGCTTCGTTGGTACCGATCAACAATTGGCCGATATCATTACCAAACCTCCAGATGCCCTTAGGTTTGAAAACCTTAGGAAATAAATTGGGGTTTGCTCCACTGATTGAGATCGAAACCGTCTATCTAATTTAGGTTGTTTCTCATGAATATTTTTATACCTATGAGCTAGATTATTTTTGTAAATATTTTATTCAAAACTTTAAAAAAATATTTTTCTTTCTTATTATCAAGGAAAAAGAGAAAGGTTAGAAAAGCATTCACAAATTTTTGTCCATATGGTTTTGTGTTCGATGTGTTCAGATCTCTATTCTATTTCATGTCCACATGGATTTCGATGAGTAGTCAAGCCAGATTTCGTTTCTCTTGTGCAAAAAAATGCTCTTTTATGATATGTATTTCTATGATTGCCTCATATATATGCCTTCTTGCACACACTTTTCATGAAATATTACGGATATCTCTTTCACATTGTACTCGTAAGGTGAGATTTGGTGTTGTCTTCTCAATCTTAGTCACATCTCTTATAAGCAATCGAAATTGTGCATGATCATCCATTGCCCGGATTTAAACAAAAAGTAATTATATTCATCCGGTTGTTTGTTGTTTCTAGCAATGGACTCGGGTTTCGAAAAATAAAAAGTTTTTGCGTGAATAGCCTCCATTTTCATAATAGTGTAAGTGCCTAAAATTGAAGCATTCAAAAATGATATATAATGCCAAGGCCAAAATTACTTAGCTTGATTGATTCTTCAAAAGAAAAGTCTCAATCTATAGTTGCAAATGGGAGATATAAGTTGAAGATCAATGGGCATACACATTTATTCGATCCATTGCTTTCTAATTGTGACAACATTAGCGAGAGAATCATCTATCTTGTATGTGTGTTGCTTTAGTGTTTGAGTGTCCAATGGTATTTCTTTATTGACACAAGGCCGATGTGAGGGCATATTACGTTTATATATTGTTTGGAATTTTTCACTCGTGCGTTGTATTGGGTAAAAACTCTCACTCGCATTGTTCACACCCCTACATTTTCGCTCCCACGGTTTGGATATGTCTTCATAAGCTAGGACAATTAAAATCTTCATTTTGGCAACTTTCTAGCCTTCCCAATTTCTTCTTATATGTTATTTTCAAGCTTTTTTTATTTTTTATTTTTTTTAACCTGGTTGAATTTCGTCCGTAAAACTCGTTCAAATGAGTTTTTGAATGACTTTTCCTCATTCAAGTCTGGAACATCATTCGAATTGTCGTTCGAACGAAAATTTTGTTCGAATGAACTTCTAACGAAATTCATTAAATGTCTCTGGGACATCGTTCAAAAGAAGTCATTCAAACGACTTTTCTCGTTTGAACGACCTAGGTTTATTTTGGGCGGCTTCTCTTCCCAAAAATTTTGGTCGTTTCATTTTTTTCTCTCTCCTCGTTCCCACGATTTCCCATTTCCCCAAATTTTTGGCATTTCTCTCTTCTCCCTTTTCCCACTTCCTCTTACACTACCCATTACCCATTACACCCATTACCCATTTTTCCACTTCGCTCATTCTTCATTTTTTTTCTTGCGATTTTTCCCCTCACCCTACATATCACCTATTTCTTCCTCCACCTCTCTCATTTCACCTCTTCTCATCATTCTCCAGCTAGGGTTCTGAGTTTGGAGTTCTTCCTCTTCTCCTTTCTAGGTATTTTCTTTTTATCTTCTTTATATATATATATATATATATATATATATATATATATATATATATATATATATAGAGAGAGAGAGAGAGAGAGAGAGAGAGAGAGGGATATTGATATGCTATTGGGTATGATTTCTACATCTACAATTTTATCCCTTCTTTTATACCCAATTTCATATACATATATGTGTATATATATAAAAAAAATGGGGGCTATATTATTTATCCTTACTATTTTTGTGTTGCCCCTATTTAAGTTGAATTCCGTGAATATTATCATTTTTCTTTTAAAAAAAAAATTAATTTCGTGGAATTTCACTTAATTATTTTTATTTTCTATTTTATTTTGTTTTAGTTTTATATCTAATGGAGGATGGGATTGTTGTTGATTGGTTTGTTGTTTTGTTGGTATGTTTGGCGATTTGGATGGTTCTTTGTTTGGGTAGGTTCTAGTTTAGCCCCTTTTTAGCATGGTCCCTCGTAGTCGTAGCACTCGTCGCATTAGCGACTCTCCCGAGGAACGTTCTTCCTCCTCTTCTTCATCCTCATCCGATGAGGATAACAGTGTCACTGTATCCATCCCTGATCTTAAAATACGTTGGGGGACGCTCTCCAGCCAGACACAATACCATACACAAGGATTTTCAACTAGGTCCATTGTCCACGAAAAAGTTATCCATCTCACATCTCTAGCATGCACCACCATTCACTCCTGGATATCTGACTTAGGGTGGGACCCCTTGTTCTCCCTCACTGACATAATCTTTCCCGACCTTATTCGGGAATTTTATTTTGATATGTCTGTTCGAGAGGATCATATTTTCTCTCGTGTGAGAGGTCGGGAGATCATTGTCAGTCCCGACTCCATAGCTCGTCTCATATCCTTACCCCGTGTCAATAATCCATCCTACCCTTGGGCTCCCGCTTCTCGTCCTGACCCTAGTTTGATTATGAGCACCGTGTGTAGGATTACCCAACCAGACACTTTTACAAACTCAACCTAAATCACCTTTTTCTCGTGGAATGCTTGTTCTTGTCTCATTCCACGTGCAAACTCAACCCAAATCACAAAGTTGCACGTGGACCTCATGTTTTCCATTATCATTAGGACCTCATGTTTTCCATTATCATTAAGAAGTATACAAGGAAAACATCCACACAACAAATGTGACAATATCATAACCTAGTTAGCGATTGTACGAAATAATAAATCATAAACAAATAAAGAATATGTCACTAATATGAAGTCTTTGATTGCTAATATTATCGAATGACGGTGAATATGTTATAGTCATGAGGCACATGATGCTTTATTATTGTAGCAAGATAAAACTGGCATAGTTCCATTGACCTTGACATTAAGAATGCAAATTTCTCAAATTATAACGTAAACACAATCACGGTTGGGTCACAGTCATGACTGTGACCAATGGTCACTGTTCTGGACTGTGACCATGCCTTGCAGGGTCGGCCCCGAAGATTTTGGAGCTCAAGGCAAACGGGTAAAATGGGGCCTTTTATATAATAATTTTTTGACAAAATATATATTTATGTATTTTTACAAGATAATAGGAAATGAACAAATGTTGTAAGCTGCTAGAAGACCAATGATAAATATAATGTATTCTTTTTAAACAACCCAACCTGTCAAAAAGATCTACAATTAGCACTCAAGTACTCTTCCTCCTCTCCCCCCCCCCCCCCCCCCCAAAAAAAAATAATAAACAAAACAAGGATAATAAACTGAAAATATTAATTAAAATATGACCTTCTCGCCTTTTTTGTTACAAAATCACTAATCAAGCTTGGATAATCAATTTTTTTACCATATCTTTTTCAATGGATAATAATGATAGTCCATTCAACCTCTCTTGTGACATTGTTGATCGAAGGTAAGATTTGATCAATTTTAACTTTGAAAATATTCTTTCTGCAGTTGTAACGGTGACTGATATAGTCAACAATATTATGTAAGCTATCGAGGCATTTGGCAAAGTCCCATCCATTATATGCAAATAATTCAACACATCAACGGCTTTTTTCGCTTCCTTTGGCAAGTATTCTCTCAATAATTTTAACTCCAAAAATAAGTCCTTACCATCAATATCATAATTGCTTCCATGTTTGAGTTTTTCTTCAAGGTTGTCACACTGAGTCTTTAAACTATCATCATCCATGGACTTGAGCTGCTTCAAATCAAACAAAAACCCAAAACATCCTTCATAACAATGGAATTGTTCAAACCTACTCTTGAGTGAAGAAATAGCATGATCTACTACATTTAAAAATTAATTGATTCCAAATGATTCTTCAGCTGATAGTTACACCTCTTCACTAACACTCTCATCAAATTTCTTCTTTCTTTAAATGACTCGTTTTGTATGAAACACCGCTTCTTGATGCACCAAATTTTCATCTTCAATCAAAGCTTCTTCATTTTCATTCTCATGCTCATTCCCCGTTTCATTCAATTTAAGAATAAATTTATCGAGCTATCTTTTGCTTCTTCTTTAATTTTTCCCATCCAGAAATATACTTTCTAGGAGGCATGATATTAATACACAATAATCTAATAATCAATCTAAAAAATTCCAACCGCAGCCAAATGAAGGAAGAATGTAACCTGGTTTGTCGAATTTGTAAATCAAACTTGATAGCCTTTCTTCGCTAAATAAATCCTGAAAATACATAAGAAAAAAAATTAACATCATTAACTTATTACACAAAAAATATAAGAATCATCCAAAAAAATAGATTATTAGATTAATAACATTTTTTAAGTTAATAGATTAATAATAGATTAATCAACTTAATGATAAGAATCATCCAAAAAAAATACAACCTGATTTATTAAATAATGTCGTTAAATAAAGCCTTGATTAATAAAAAAAATTACAGGGACAAAAAATAATTACACAGATAAAAAAAAACTCTTCATCTTGATCTTGAAATTTGGATTGAAAGTTGAGTGATCTTGAGAGTATGCGGATATAGGACTTTAAAGGGAGAGAAAAGGGGTTAAGAAAAAAAACGGGTTTCATACATACAGCAGACTTAGACGAAGGAAATAAAGTGGTTTAAGTGGTAGAGTTTCTTTTTGGCCTTTTGTACCGTGTACATACATACAGCAGAGTTATAAAAAAATTTGGGTTCAAAAAAATGACATTTTTGGGGGCCCAAGACGATTGCCTTATTGGCCTACCCCTTCGGCCGACTATGATGCCTTGAATATTAAGATTACAAAAGAAATCGTGACCCCATATTGTGTTCACGATTTTTTATCATGACCACGAAAAGGATCACCCTTAAAATTATCGCGATCCAAATCCGTTACGTGAGTAGTTGGTCATGGTCTAAAAACCTTGAAAACTTTTTATATGTAGCATAGTTATATTTAGAAGTCTCCATAGAAAACCCTATAAAGGACTAAGAACCCCATTCTAAGTGTGATAATATACTTCCTTTTCACGCTCTCAATAGACTCAACCTTGTCAAGCTTGACCACAAAATCCATGATGATTCCATCCTCATCACTTGATGAATCGAACGAAGATTTTCTTTCCGACTCACTCAAGCTAGCTTTGTAAGATTCTTACTTTTCTTTGAAAGTTGTGACCCGCTCCACCACAATCAAAAAACTTGTCATCTTGTTTTGCCTTTTCTTTTTTAAAATATGACTTGTTGTAGCAGTATTAAAATAAATACAGAATTAAGGAATGAAATTACCCAATTTTGAAGAAAATAAATCTGAGACAGAAAGTATAAGGAATCCCGAAAGCAGATACAGTTTAGAACACGGTTGAGTCGCGGACAATGTCGCTCTTTTTAAGGTGTTTCGCAGCTCTGCCCAATGTGTGCTGACAGCCACAAAGCCTCATCACCCCCAGGATAAAACAGCTTCTAATAATTAAAATAAAGATTGATAAAGCACAAGAATCAATCTGGTCCATGTACATCCATTCGTAATAATTGCTCGAGTCTAATAATAAATCTGGGGAGGATTTATTATTCCAAAAAAAAATTCGGAAAGAGTTTTTTGTTTCTAAAAGTTGTAGAACATGTCTTTCAAAAATGGAGGTGGAATACCTCTTTTATAAGGCAATAAAAAAGTCGTTGGTAAAAAACGTGGAGAGAAAAATCTGAAATGTAGTGGGCAACTGGGTTGAAACATTCAACTCAGAATTAATCACGTTTTAATTTTCGGAATTAAAAAAAATGTTTAAAAAAATAATTTTCAAAGCCCAAAATATAATTATGTATTTGTCCAAAAAATTATTTCTTAATGAGCCCAAGCCCAAGACCCAGGACCCGGACCCGGGCAGGGGCCGGGGCCGGGCCGGACGGACGGCGGTGACGGTGTGCGCGCATGTGTGACTTAGCCCAATAAGTCCCCCACCCATACACACAAAACATCTAATGCCCAAAGGGCTTGCCCATTTGTTCCAAATAAATTGTAAATATACACAACTCATTTTAAAGTCACTACCAATGTGGGACAATGCCAAAAAGGCATATTCAAACTTTGCACTACAGTTGTGCACTACAGCTCTTCCAACGATCCTCCACTTGCAAATTTTGAAACATTTTTATCGAGCAATAATCTATAGAATTGTGCATAAGCAAAGGTGTCTTTAGACTTGAACCTTTACGTAGTAAAGATGATTCAAAATATACTAGAGTAACCGTAGTTTTGAACTCTATCTCTGACAACATCCCACACACAACCCTACTTGGATGTAATTCTAATAACTAGCACTTTACGGCCATTTGCTTATATCCCAGTATAGTGAACGCTCTAGGAATTTGTCCAGAATATCCATAGGAAGCGGCCACACTTCCACATTCACATAGGTGAGTCTATCAAGGATACTCCTGTAGCTAGGTACCCCACTCAAAATAGAGCTATAGATCTCATTAAGAGTTATAATAACTCATCCTTAACTCGCTTTAAGATATCATGCTCCATAGGGATGGACTCGGAGTAATACTCCGTTCTATATTAATTAATAATAGCATGATTCAACCCATATCACTTGTGACTTGTTATTACCCTTTGAAGATATTTCTTAGGATCTCCGGTCTATATGTTGGGTTACCATCCTAAATGACTCATTTATCCAAGGGCTTTAGTCTCATCCCTTTCGAGGTGTTCCACACCTTCTCCCTAGCTAGTCCTTTCGTCAAAGGATCAGCTAAGTTCTGTTCAGACCGTTTATGATCCACCCTCACAGCACCCGTTGAGATAAATTCTCTAACAGTACTATGTTTACGACGTATTTGTTGTTTCTTACTATTATAGTAACGGTTCTCAACTTTTATAATAGTCGCGATACTGTCACAATGAATCAAAACGACTGGTATCGGTCTTTCCCATAACGGGATATTTGACAGGAGGTTTCTTAACCAACCTGCCTCTTCACTAGAAGTACCTAGCGCTATCATCTCAGACTCTATAGTGGATTGAGCCAAAATAGTTTGGTTCTTAGATTTCCAAGAAACTGCACCACCAACGATGCTAAATATATATCCACTAGTAGCCTTAGAATCATCAGATAGGGTGTTCCAATCAGCACCAATAAATCTTTCAAGTCAGCAGGATGTTTATTACAGTGTAATCCGAGGTTCATCGTCCTTTTAAGGTACTGCATGACCCTCTCAATAGCATGCCAATGCTCCATACTAGGTCTACTAGTAAATCTACATAGTATTCCCACAGCATAAGCTATGTCAGGTCTAGTGCAATCTGTAGCATAATGTAAGCTACTAATAATGCTTGCATAAGCATTTTGGTTTACACTGTCATCGGTGTTCTTAAATAACTTTACACTAGGATCAAATGGAGTACTAGCAGGTTTACAGTCAAAGTAATTGTATTTCTTTAGAACTTTCTCAATGTAATGAGATTGATCCAAATAAAGTCCCTTTTCTGACCTAGTAATATTAATTCCTAATATTACACTAGCTTCACCCAAATCCTTCATATCAAAATTGGAACATAATAATAATTTAACATTTTCTACGGCATGAATATTAGAACCAAATATAAGCAAGTCATCAACATAAATACATATGATAGTGCAAATGTTTTCAATATATTTATAATAAATGCATTTGTCACTTTCATTAATTTTAAAACCATTAGAGATGACTAAGCTATCAAATTTATCATGCCATTATTTAGGTGCCTGTTTGAGTCCATAAAGAGATTTATCTAATTTACATACTTTATTTTCTTGACCATGTACAATAAAACCTTCAGGTTGATCCATATAAATCTCTTCTTCTAATTCTCCATTTAAAAATGTGGTTTTAACATCCATTTGGAGTACAATTAAATCATTTAAGGCAGCTTTAGCAAATAGTACACGTGTAGACTTTATTCTAGTCATGGGTGAAAATGTATCAAAAAAGTCTACGTTTTCTCTTTGTCTAAAACCTTTGGCAACAAGACGTGCCTTATATTTTTCAACAGTGCCATTAGGTTTTAATTTCTTTTTAAGAATCCATTTACACCCAATTGTTTTACACCCAGGAGGAAGGTCCACTAAATGCCAAGTTTTATATGTTTCCAAAGAATCCATTTCATCATTAATAGCCTCTTGCCATAAATCGGCGTCTAATGAAGATAAAGCTTCTTGAATAGTGTTAGGATCCTCCTCTAAAGTGTAAGCATAAAAGTCGGGGCTAAAATCTTTTTCAACACGGGCCCTTTTGCTTTTTCGAAGTTTAAAAACGGATTCATTATTTTCTTTATTTTTATTTAAAGAAATATTAGTGGATGACTCACCCCCATTATTCTTCAATTTAAAAGGAAATTTACACTTGTGCTTATCAACGTGACCCTCATGTTGATGCTTGGAATATTTGAATTTATTTGGCTCATTTTCTTTTTTTAAACTTTCTTATTGCGTTTGTAAAACTTGTTGAAACATTTCACAAGAAGAGGTATATCCCCATAAATAACAATTCAATTTTTCTGACTTTCAACCACTTTCTTACTTGCCTAGGGTTGTATGCAGGGTTTGGGTCCGATATGGATCGGCCGGGAGTAAGGTCAACCCATTTTTCCTAGTTAGTAAAGATAGAAAGAGAGATGAGAGGAAACCTTGAATCTTCATATCATAAATAAAGAGAGAAACTGAGATAGAAGACAGAATGAGATCGGAGTGAGAGGAAACGATATCAATGGAGAGAGAGGATCTTACCAAATCGAAGAACCTTTTCTGGGGAATCATGGGCGGGTTTGTATCAATCAAACCCATATAGACCAAATCCTTCAACCAACGTACAAGTTCATATTAAGGTTGTGTTTGTTTTTTCATCTGAATCTGAAATCTGAAGACTGAATTTGAAGTTTGAAATCTGAATTTGAAAAATATATTTGTTTTTATGTCTTAATGTACCTCTGAATGAATGTATTTAGACTCATTCAGACTTCAGACGTAATTCTACCTCTTAATCATTAACAGCCAAATATAGTCGTTAACCTCTTAATCATTTAAAAAACAAACATTTTTTGGTATCTCTTAAGTCTGAATGGTTCACATTCAGACTTAAGAGGTAAAAACAAACGACACCTAAGTATCTCATTTAGAATAGCAGAGTTAATATCAAACATTGATGCTAACAATCTCAAAATCTTTTAACATCCCTACTCTCAAGCCTGCAATACAACCTCCATAAATAAAGGGTGTTTTTATTTACACCTTGATAATCTGTTTGCATCGCTCGTAATTATACACCCCACATTTTTGGGTTGAGACCCATTAACAACACCCTACTACCGGGGTTTGACTTGGAAAAAAGAGAAAATGGACATTTCATACTCAACCAAATTCTCAAACAAAACGTTTCCATCCTCATTCTCACATCAATGAAATCAACCCAACAAAACTCATTTTCCAACATCTCTTTCATGGCACAAATAAAGTTCAGAAAAACCCATTTTCCATCCTCTCTCTCATCAACTAAATGAAGCCATGACCGACCAACGAAGCACTTTGGCTGAGATGAGGGTGAAATCTCCCTATATTTGATTTTCTATGTCCGAAGTGGTGTACTGTAGTTTGAAGTAGTTGAAAATTTCATTTGCAACCTTATGTAACTATGTTTGGACGTGTGATTTTTAATCTTCTTTTCATAACTAGCTAAAAAAAAGAGACTCTTGTGTTCTTGATAATTTATGTCCTTCAAAGCCAAAGATAGGGTCAACCACCTTTCACCTTTTTCTTTTCGAAACAGTAAATTTCAAAGTGAAAAAAAGGGGCATATACCAAATACTCCCTCGAATTTTTTTTAATACACATTTAGTCCAAGCCTTTTTATTTTGCACCAAAAAGTCCTTCACCATGCCAAAAAGGCTTTACCATGCCGCTGGCGCGGACCTTTAAAGATAAGAGAATAAGGGACTTTTTGGTACAAAATAAAAGGCTTTGACTAAATGTGTATTAAAAAATATTTGAGGGACTTTTTAGTATTTGATCAAAAAAAAATCTACTCGCAAAAGTCCTCGAATAAATTTACTATTTTTCTTTTCACTGCTTTGATTTTTGTCCATTTGAAAGATAGGATCTGTTATGATTTGTTTGGTTGATGGATTTTGTAAATACGAATCTAGTATGGCTAGAGTCCTATTTCAGGGAATTTTGTGTTTAAATCGATTATCAGTTGAAAATAACGTTGGGTACTAAAAGGGGTGATTGTGTCATTTTAATACTTTTCATTTGTATATTTGTTTCTCAAATCGGTGGGTGTAAATAGGTTTAAACGGTTTAAACAAAAACACCCTGAATAAATACTCCTTGGACCGGGAAAAATTATTATCTTAGAGGGATTATTTATTTATCGATAAATAAATAATTTATTAATATGTCGATAAATTAATATTTTGGTGATTTATAATGAATTTTCTATTTTCAAAGAAAATATAAATGTGTATATATCTTATGAAATCCATAGCCATAGAAATAGATTCATGTACTAGTCAAACTTTCTAATGAACATTAAAAATAAGAAGATATAAGGGTTTTAAAGATACACCTACAATACATGCAAATTCATAGAGCTACAAGATAAAGTGGTTTACAATGTAATTTTCATGTATATACTTAGAATAATAATAGTAGAATGGTTCTCCCTCTCGTGGATAATTGTCCGGACCATCCAATGGTTATCGAAGGCTTGAGGAATGTTGAACTATTTTCCTTGCCTCCTAATACAACATCAAATATTCAACCATGTGATGCTGAGATTTTCGAGCACTAAAAACTCGTTATCGACATCGTTTTTTATTCTAGCATCTTGGAGAACTATAAGTTAAGAGCAGAAAATCCCAAGAAAATTAATATATTTAATGCTATCAATTTTATTAATGATGCTTAGAACATTGAAGTAAATGCAACAACCATTGCAAACTATTTTTGACATTGCAAAATCCGATCAGATGAAGATATAGATTCTCAATCATAGGTTAGTAAGGATGAAGACATCAATTTATTACGTCAAGTCATTTATAGTCTAGGCTATAGAAATGCGATGGATGTTGAGGACGTTTTGAATTATCCTACTAAAAATCATGCAATGACGGAATCACCTACTGATAAAGAGATCACTGATACAATAATGAATACGGATACTAATGAGGACCATGGTGATCCAGATGATAGTTGTGGTCTACCAATTGTTTCTCCAAAAGGTACCTTTTAAGCAATGATAATAATGAATAACTACTTGATATAAAATGAAAAAGAAATACCAAATGCGGTGTCTGTATTGCAAAAAATCAAGAATGTCATTGAGTTCAGTTTAGTGCAAAGAAAAAATATATGACTTTAGGAGCATTTTTTAAGAAAAAAATGAAGTTGTTGCGTAAAAAGTCCATATTCATTATGAAATTTTATGTAATGTTTTTTTTGTATTTAATCAATTATTAATTTATATATTCGATGGGTGCTAAGGACAGTTAGAAAAAATTATCATTTTGTGCATTGAACAAAATTATTATTTTATTACAAAGGCCCAAGTCAAGACGAGGACTTTTTATTATCTAAGCGAGATTATTACTTTATCGAACATTAATTTATCGAGGTTTTACTCTACTCTCTATTAGGATATCAGATGAATTAACCACCTTGATTCATCTAGTATGATAGTTAGGAAATGAATCGTCTTCTTTCATATGCATCATCTCAAAAGAGGTACAAGCCTTTGAAGTTTGGCTCTCTTAACTGAGGAAGTTCCCTCGTGAATAACACTTAATATATCCCATGTTTCCTTCGTTGTTTCATAATTCACAATACAATTATACTCTTAAGTACTTACTCAATTAAATAATTGATTCATGCAACGCACTCGCTAAGTTAAGCCTCACTCCATTGTGCACATGGTTTTCTCTAAAAAAAACACTCCACACACAAACACACACTCACCCACACTTACTTAATCAAATAATGTGCCATTTTCAATAATTTTCAACACTCACCCACACTCTCTCGTGCTTCGATCTCAAGTAAGCTCACATTCTCACCTGCTAATGACTATAATTTGAGCCATTAGTAAGATCAGGTTAAATAATAAAAGAAATTAAGAAATAACATATATAATACATAGATACTATAAAACACACAATCGCGAGCAATATTCTCACACAAATGATTTATACTCAAGTATGTTTGTACCTTAAAGAGTAAACTGCTCTAATGCCAATTTGAGAATGGGGTTGTGTATAGGCACGCCGAAACAAATTTATGCTTATTTGTTTCTTAACTATCTATTTATATTGTTTTATCTAGAAAACAAGTTTTTAATATGTTGATTTGAAATTATATCACACAAATCTCAACATAAGTCAATAATATAAATTAACTAGGTGTTAACGAGTTCAATTACCTACCTCAATCATCATCAAACCGTATATCTAACGTAAGTTAGTGTGTGAAGTGTTAGGTTAACAACAATTAGCATAAAATAGCTCCCGAGATTAAATTTGCAAAATAATCCGCATTTGGGAAAAAATCTTGGGATGCATGATCTCTCTCTCTCTCTCTCTCTCTCTCTCTCTCTCTATATATATATATATATATATATATATATATATATATCGCCTTTAACACCTAAACTCTCCATATTTGAATACCAAGGAGCACACGAAGCAACATCGTGTCCGAGAAGACATCTAATCTTCCAAGAATCACACTCTGATTGAATTGATCTTCCATTAAGCCACCCATTCCCTTTAATATTGTTTAAGATTATATCCAAAATGTAATATTATATGGACTTGTGTATTGATCTAGGTTTTTCAGGATTTCATAGCATACTCAAGTAAAACCTTACAATTCACTCGTGATCAAGTGAATAACATTCACGTAAGATAGGTTGAGTATGTGTAAAAGAAAGTTCTTGAAAAAACTCTAAAAAACGATTTCAAAGCATGTGTTTTACCACACTTGCATTTCAAACTTTCGACCAAACATTATATATATATATATATATATATACCTTTTCGATGGCTTCCCTTGCATTACCGGGTATGAGTGGTTTTGTTATGGAATTAATAATTTTTTTTGACATAATTACCAGTCAAAATTATCTTTTAATGCCAAAAATACTAAGTACTTTTATAATGGCAATTGGAATGATATTAACTCCTATTTATTTATTATTTATATATATATATATATATATATATATATATATATATATATATATATATATATATATATATATGTGTGTGTGTGTGTGTGTGTGTGTGTGTGTGTGTGCACACTGAGAGATTCCATTCGTGCACACAAAGAAAACACTATTGGACGCAACGAGCCATGTGTCCGATTTGCCCAGCTTTTTAAAATCGTGCACGGGTTTGAGTTTTGCCGACGTGCACAACCTTGTACAAAGAGGCCGATTCAACTCGTGTAGGGTTTCAAAATGCTACATCACGGTTTTAAAAATTTTACACATTTTAAATTTTTATCACAATATACTCCAAACACACAAAAGTATAAAAACTTGCATGTGTGCAAAAGTCGTAGATGTTAATAATGGATAATCATCAAAGTTTACATTAAGCTAGAAGCTCGTAGGTGTATTGAATCTATTGATGTCACGTGAGGTCTTAAATGCGATCAACATAGGATCCACGCAACTCTCACCCAAGACATATATATGAAATCAAGCTATGTGCTTGATTGATGCTAGACGCCGTTGTTTTGACACAAGAGTAAACAATAAAATTAAAATGAATACAATGCATCATTGAGAAAATTATCACCAACACATTGGTCGTTGATAAATTTATCAATGATTATGTATATACCAGGCCATTACATATACGTAAGTCTATCAATGACAAATTTCTTAAAGAGCAAGTATGCAATAACGAAAATTGTAGACTATTTATGTACATAAATTAAGTGTATCATTACATCAAACATCTAATAGGTTATACCGAGTCTTTATGAATCATTGTTTTTCGAATTTTCTCATTATGGTAGTCTTTTGATAGATAACGTGTGTGTAAATTTCTCATTATGAAAGTTTGATGACAATAGTAAGATTCGCCTTAAAAACCTGTTGATACGTTTCATATGGTTATATTGATGTTGATTGCATTATTGTTACAATGTTTTAAACACAAGAAACCCTACTCTAGCCTAGAGTATTACAAAGGGGTGGGGGATGCAACCTTACTCTAATGAGACTTGTACCTTGGTGGTACCAAACGTTAGGTGGGTGTAGCTCTATTTGTTTCAAGTTCCAAGTATGAAAACTTAGGAAACTATGGGGAGACGATTAATGTTAGTTTTCAGGTATACTTAGAAGTAGGGGTGTGCAAAAAAATCGACCGAACCGAAAACCGAACCGAACCGGCCCGAACCGAACCGAAACCGACGGTTTTTTTTAGCCCGGTTCGGTTTGCGATTTAAGGATTTAAAAAACCGACAATATCGGTTCGGTTGTCGGTTTAGACAAAGAAAAAACCGATTCGAACCGGACCGAACCGACATCAATATTATATATTAAAAAACCCTTAAATATCTTTTATTTTTATATCCAAACACCATTAACCAACCTCCAAAACCGACCAAAATCGAAAACCGACCTACAAAAAACCGACCAAAACTGAAAATCGGTTAAAACCGAACCGAAACCGAACCGAACCGAAACCGATGTGAACCGAAACCGGCGGTTTTTTTCATCGTCGGTTTGGTTTCGGTCTGATTTTTTCCAAGTGCGGTCCAAAACCGAACCGAACCGACCCGTGCACACCCCTACTTAGAAGGAGTTGCAATCAAAATGTTGACAACGAAGGTGAAGATTTCTTCTCGCAAGATGAATTGTTGATGAAATGCGCTCATAATTAGTAAGTTTGGATACAAGTTAACATCCACTGATATATATATATATATATATATATATATATATATATATATATATATATATATATATATATATATATATATATATATACAGAGCGGATCAGGAGCGGACCTAAACAACGGGTCTACTAACGGACCACCCCCAAACGACGTAGTTTTGGAGGTGAAATTACATAAAAACCGGGTGAAGTGAGGGTTTTCTTATAATTTCACCCCCAAAACTACGTCGTTTGGGGTGGTCCGTTAGTAGACCCGTTGTTTAGGTCCGCTCCTGAACGGCTCAGTATATATATATATATATGGAGAGGTTCACAAGTGAACCTAAAAGATGAACTTTTTAACGAACCTCATAAAAAAATACATAACAATTAATTAATTTTAATTCTTATGTTGTAATTGGTCCACGCCAGCGGCAACGGACACGAGTGTCGATTGATCCCCTCCCCCCCCCCCCCCCCCCCTCACTTTGATTTCGGTTGAATTTACGAAATTGTCGTGGATATGGTAAATGATATAAAAATGTTTAGGGTAATTTTGACATCATGGGTTTGGGAGTACCTTTCAACGTGGTAAATTAACGCGTGTTTATCTCTAGCTTAAGAGGTACTAATGTCCTAAATCAAAAATCTAATTGCGCTCGTAGAGTAAAAATCAAGCAGAACAATTCAAAACAAAAACTGGCCAACTAGTAAAAAGCTACTTGTGGGAAAATAAAGCAAAACTTAATGCCAGAAATACATTCTTTATAACATACCAATATCACCACCCAACACATTCCCAAATTTGGTATAAAAATAAACAAAAACAATCCTCCCAAACTATATTGCTACCCTCAACTCATATATAGTTGTTCAAAACCTACTACATTTCTGTAAGACAATGCTCAATTAGGAATCAGGTGAGGGCTTAGCCTCCTCCGGAACGGGTGCCTTGCGCATAAGTCGGCCCATCTGGAGGCCCGTAGTAGAACCATCAGTGGAACTCCCTTGAACAGACGCGTTGGTTGCTGTCTTCAACCCCTTCTTCCTCACCTTGTCAGCCCAACCAACAATCCCCACTTGTATATGTTCATCAAATATCACTTTTTTGAAATTAGTTCCCATCTGAGAGAGAGATCAGGTTCATCAATCAACAAATAATAAAATTAAAATCTCAAAAATAATAATGCTAGACACAAATACATAAAAATTTGCTACACAAAATAATGCCACTAATTTGATAAGGTTATTTTGAGTTTGACGCCTACTTTTAAGGCCGGTTTGAGTTACACTCCCATAAAGAAGAGTATTTGAGTTACACCCTCAACCGTATGAAAGAAGAATCAAAGCGGCACTTTATGATCTTTTACGACACTTCAGGAGGTGTATTTCATATTATTTATTCTAATCCTGGGTCTGTAACTCAAAACCAATCCTAAAAGTGGGAGTCAACCTCAAAATAACCATAAATCAATGACACGTCGTTTTGTGCAATAACTTTAGGTGCTGCACCTTTTGTATGTGTCATTATTTATTCTCTCAAAAGCAAAAAATGCAACTGAACTTACCTGTGTGACAATTGCATAAAGTGGCAGTGTGCTATAACTGCAGAGTACCTGAATGAACACCCTAAGAGGACAGAAAAAAATATTTAGAATTATGAAACAGTGTAATCATACTACTAGAAGACATCACGAGGGGAAATAACTCTTACCCTATAATGAGCCTCGGGACAATATAGCGGACTCGTCCCATTATGCAGGAGTCAAAACCATATTGAACCTACAAAGTGAATAAAGCATACAACATTAATATCCCAAGGGGTGAATGTTGGAAAATTGGAACATAAATGGGTATTTAAAGTGGTCCAGATTTTTCTGGACAGATTTTTGAGCAACTTTGAGCTCAAATTTAGGTGGGACCCACACTACGGAAATTGTGGGACCATATACGAACGCGTTCATCTCCGCAAGGAGATTAACGTAGTATATTCATATGTCCAATTTCAATAAGTTATGAATGATAATTATGTCCCCAAAGTGACTCACAAAGCAATGAAAGTTAATGAATTGGGTGTGTTTTAACTTTTGTCCCACATTGGAAGAGTAGTGGAATTTTGATGAGTTAATAACACCCCAAGTATGGACTAAGGCTTGGATGCCTTGGGGGTATCCCAACTCTTTGAAGGGGAGATGACCTAAGCTATGCTCGGGTTGACTTTCGGTCAAAAGTCCGCGCGCGCGGCCGTCCGTTCGGCCGGCTCGGCTTGGGCTTGGGAAAATTCTTAAATTTTTGGGCTTCCAAGAGTCAGCAGTTAACCAAATTAACTGCTTTGATAGTTAATTTCGGTTTTGACTGTTCCCAACAGTCCAGTTTTTACTACTGAAAAATTCCGAAATTGCTACTGCATTATTTCCTCTGCCCAGAAAATTATTTTCTTCATTTCTGCATTGCATGTTCTTGGTTCTGTTGAGTACAAACACAGAAATTGTGTTCGCTGGGATTATTCATTGTTGTGCTGCTTGATTAAATCCGAAAATCCGTTCTATCTTGAGAGGCAATTATTCATTAAACTCAACCACGTTGGAGGAATAATTTTGTCTTAAGGAGACTGTTCAACAGGGCTCGGATTTCTTCCTAATTATTATTATTATTTCTGCAAATTCTAGTAAGTATTTCATTTCTATTATTCTGTTTATATTCTGTCATTATTTTGATTGTTCATAATTATGTACAATTGTTATTTATAAATAGTAGACATAACAATCTTAAGACAAAATTATTTAGTTCTACTGTTTTTAGTGTACAGAATTTTTTTTTTTATTTATTACAGAAATTATTTTCTTGAAATAAATCTGTTTTGACATAATAAAATGAATTAATTTACTGCTTTATTGTAGAAATTAGTAAAACAGTTTTGATATAGAAATTAATTTCTATACTGTTTTTATATTCTGTTTTAGAAAATAAAATTTTATTTGTGTACTCTTGTTAAAATCTGTTTATCTAAATTTTTTTTAATCTTAAATTATAATTCTGTTTTGTACGGAATTCTTTTTATTATTAAAAATTAGTGTGACACAGATTTTATAATTTAATTCTGTTTTGTACGGAATTCTGTTTATATTATACTTTAATTCTGAATTATTATTTGAATTCTTTTGGAATTCATTTATTGTGAATTATATTTGGAGGAAATTGTTGCACAGAATTTTGTATTCTGTTTTGATTAATTCATTATATATGAATTTTATCATTGATAAAAATTCTGTTTTTGTAACAGAAATGGAATCACAAAGTACGAACACTACTCCTACGAAACTGATTGTCACCAACACAAGTGTGACTGCACCCGTATCTATGCCACACGGGGAGAAACCTGAAAAGTTCATTGGGGCTGACTTCAAACGTTGGCAAGGACAAATGTACTTCAATCTCACTACCTGCCAACTGGGCAGGTTTGTATATGAAGATTGCCCCTCTATTCAAGAGGGAGATGACGCTGAAAAGGTTGCTGCTGTCGATGCTTGGAAGCATTCGGACTACCTATGCCGAAATTATATTTTGGCCTACTTGGACAAGACTTTGTACCATGTCTATTGCACTATCAAAACTTCCAAGGAATTATGGAATTCTTTGGAAAAGAAGTATAAAACTGAAGATGCTGGGATGAAGAAATTTATCGTTGGGCGTTTTCTGGACTTCAAAATGGTTGATTCTAAATCTGTAATCTCGCAAGTGCAAGAATTCCAAGTGATCCTCCACGACATTCATGCTGAAGGAATGTCAATTAGTGAAACTTTCCAAGTTGCTGCAATTGTTGAAAAGTTGTCACCTTCTTGGACTTTGTTCAAAAACTATCTCAAGCACAAGCGTAAGGAGATGAATGTGGAGGAGTTGGTAGTCCGGCTAAGAATCGAAGAAGACAACCGTGAGTCTCAAAAGAAAAGTGGGAAGAATCCGATGGAAACAAAGGTCCATGTCGTTGAAGGTCCTAAGAAGAACAAACAAAAGTATGATGGGGAAGGCACTTCCAAACATAACAAGAAAAAGTTCAAAGGCAAATGCTACAATTGTGGTAAACCTGGACACCGCTCAAGCGAGTGTCGTAAGCCAAAGAAGCAAAATAAAAACAATCCTCAATCTAATGTAACTGAGGGTGTGAATATCGTCAATGATTTGGCGGATATGAATCTTTCTGCCGTTGTTTCTGAATGTAACTTGGTTGGAAATACCAAGGAATGGTGGGTGGACACTGGAGCCACACGACACATTTGTGCAAACAAATGGATGTTCTCCACCTATAAGCCTTTGGAAAATGAGGAGAACCTTTTTATGGGAAATTCTTCCACTTCTAAGGTGGTGGGACAAGGAAAGATTGTTTTGAAAATGACTTCTGGAAAGGAACTTACTCTCAACAATGTTCTTCACGTGCCTGATATCCGAAAGAATCTGATTTCGGGATCTCTCCTTACTAAGAATGGTTTCAAGCTTGTGTTTGTGTCGGATCGCTTTGTGTTGTCTAAAAATGACATGTATGTAGGAAAGGGCTACCTAAATGAGGGGCTCTTTAAACTGAATGTTCTTACTGTAACCCCTAAAACATTTATTTCAATGAATGAAGTTTCTAGTTCTTCTTACTTGATTGAGTCATCTAATATTTGGCATGCTAGATTGGGACATGTTAATTTTGATACATTGCGTAGATTAATTAACTTGGAATTTTTGCCAAAATTCAATATTGATAAAAATCATAAATGTGAAATTTGTGTGGAATCTAAATTAGCTAGATTACCTTTCCATTCTATTGAAAGGATAACTGAACCTTTAGATTTAATTCACACCGATATTTGTGATTTAAAATTTGTTCAAACTAGAGGTGGAAAAAAGTATTTTATTACTTTTATTGACGATTGCACAAAATATTGCTATGTTTATTTGTTACATAGTAAAGATGAGGCTATTAATGCATTTAAACAATATAAGAATGAAGTTGAGAATCAATTAAGCAAAACGATAAAGGCTATTAGAAGTGATAGAGGGGGTGAATATGAATATCCATTTGAGGAATTTTGTTCTGAAAATGGGATTATTCATCAAACAACCGCTCCTTATTCTCCTCAATCGAATGGTGTTGCTGAACGCAAAAACCTTAGTTTGAAAGAAATGATGAACTCAATGTTATTAAGTTCAGGAGCTCCACAAAATTTGTGGGGGGAAGCCTTACTTTCTGCTAATTACATTCTCAATAAAGTACCTCACAAAAAGACTCACAAGACACCTTATGAATTATGGAAAGGTCGAAGACCTTCCTATAAATATTTACGAGTGTGGGGGTGCTTAGCCAAAGTGATGGTTTCTAAACCTAAAAAGGTAAGAATAGGGCCAAAAACCGTGGATTGTGTATTCATCGGTTATGCTACTAATAGCAGTGCATATCAATTTCTAGTTTGTAAATCTGAGATTCCGGACACTCATGTAAATACGGTTATTGAATCGAGGGATGCTTCATTTTTTGAAAATGAATTCCCGTATAACATGACCCGAGAATCTGGTCCTTCTAAAAGGACAAATCAAGCTACTACAAGTGGTACTCATCAACCTATTGAATCAATAGAGGATGAACCAAGACGTAGTAAAAGAGCAAAAACCTCGACTTCTTTCGGTCCAGATTTTCTAACATATTTGTTAGAAAATGAACCTCAATCGTATAAAGAAGCTATATCCTTACCCGATGCTTCTAATTGGAAAGAAGCAATTATTAGTGAAATTGAGTCCATATTACAAAATCATACATGGGAACTAGTGGATCTTCCACCAGGTTCAAAACCGTTAGGTTATAAATGGATCTTCAAAAAGAAATTGAAGGCCGATGGATCAATTGATAAATATAAAGCTAGACTTGTAGCTAAAGGCTATAGGCAAAAGGAAGGGTTGGATTACTTCGACACATATTCACCAGTAACAAGAATAACGTCCATTCGGATGTTAATAGCAATAGCTGCTATTAATGGACTTGAAATACATCAAATGGATGTAAAAACTGCATTCTTAAACGGTGAACTAGACGAGGAAATTTATATGGAGCAACCTGAAGGGTTCAAAGCTCCCGGACAAGAAGGAAAAGTATGTAAGCTTGTTAAATCACTATATGGATTAAAACAAGCACCTAAACAATGGCATGAAAAATTTGATAATGCAATGTTATCAAATGGTTTCAAAATCAATGAATGCGATAAATGTGTTTACTTTAAATACATTCAAAATGGATATGTCATTGTATGCCTCTATGTTGATGATATGCTTATCATGGGTAGTAACTTGGAAATTGTCAAAACTACAAAACAAATGTTGAGTAGTAGATTTGACATGAAAGATATGGGAATCGCCGATGTTATATTAGGAATTAAAATTTCTAGAACATCGAATGGACTTATATTATCTCAATCTCATTACATTGAGAAAGTACTTGAAAAATTCAAGAAGTATGATATAAGTCCTACCAAGACACCTGTAGATGTAAATTTACATCTAGCAAGAAATAATGGTGAAAGCATATCTCAACTAGAATATTCTCGTATTATCGGCAGTTTAATGTATGTCATGAACTGTACGCGACCGGACATAGCATACTCAATAAGTAAGCTAAGTCGATTTACGAGTAATCCAGGAAGAGATCACTGGAAAGCAATATTGAGAGTTTTGGGTTATTTAAAATATACTCAAAACTATGGATTGCATTACTCAAAATATCCAGCTGTTCTTGAAGGACATTGCGATGCAAATTGGATATCTGATACAAAAGACTCTAAGTCTACGAGTGGGTATGTGTTTACCCTCGGAGTTGCAGCCGTATCTTGGAAATCCTCAAAACAAACGTGCATTGCTAGATCGACAATGGAATCTGAATTCATTGCACTAGACAAAGCTGGAGAAGAAGCTGAATGGCTTCGAAATTTCTTAGAGGATGTTCCAAATTAGTCTAAACCTGTGCCCGCAATATGTATACATTGTGATAGCCAATCAGCG
This sequence comes from Sambucus nigra, assembly GCA_949130495.1. Taxonomy (NCBI): domain Eukaryota; kingdom Viridiplantae; phylum Streptophyta; class Magnoliopsida; order Dipsacales; family Adoxaceae; genus Sambucus; species Sambucus nigra. The sequence goes on from OX422218.1 coordinate 278,357,836, forward strand.
ATTGGAAGAGCACAAAATCACATGTATAACGAAAAGTCACGACATATTCGTCGTAGACACAATACCGTTAGACAACTTCTCTCAAACGGAATTATCACAATTGACTATGTAAAGTCAAAAGATAATATATTGGATCCGCTAACGAAAGGTTTAAACCGAGAGCAAGTTGAAAGATCATCGAGAGGAATGGGTCTAAAGCCTATAAATAAATAAGAATCAATATAGTGGCAACCCAACCTAGCTGACTGGAGATCCCAAGATCTAGGTTCAATGGGCAAACCGAACTACGTTGTATTCAGTAAGCACTGGAGGATATTTAATCCTATCCATTCCAAAGATGAGACAGTGCATATCTGCCGCGAAATTAGGATAAGTTATGCTTTTAATGACATCTATATCTTAGTACGTCTAAGTGGGGTATTGCAGAATACTCTTTATGGAAGTCACCTATGTAAGTAAGAAGGGGGCCACTTCTATGAGAATAATGAAAGGCATATTCTCTAAAATACTTACGGAACCAAGTGGTGTTCACGGCCAAAATGAACACAAACGTGAGAACCAACTGTGTTGAAGAATTGTTGTGTGAATACTATTGTCTAGGTTTACAAAAACGGTTGACGGTTCAAGGACGTGAAGTCTACTGATTAACCAAGTAAATCCGATAGTATATCACTAAGGAAAGTTCAAGGCCACTAGGCTACTTCTCCCGATGCAATAAATCTTCAGTTTTACTCAACCTGTGTCTGCATCTGCATCAGCATCTGTTTTGTTTTATTTATAGCGATATATCATTCATGTGGGGGATTGTTGGAAAATTGGAACATAAATGGGTATTTAAAGCTGTCCAGATTTTTCTGGACAGATTTTTGAGCAACTTTGAGCTCAAATTTAGGTGGGACCCACACTACGGAAATTGTGGGACCATATACGAACGCATTCATCTCCGCAAGGAGATTAACGTAGTATATTCATATGTCCAATTTCAATAAGTTATGAATGATAATTATGTCCCCAAAGTGACTCACAAAGCAATGAAAGTTAATGAATTGGGTGTGTTTTAACTCTTGTCCCACATTGGAAGAGTAGTGGAATTTTGATGAGTTAATAACACCCCAAGTATGGACTAAGGCTTGGATGCCTTGGGGGTATCCCAACTCTTTGAAGGGGAGATGACCTAAGCTATGCTAGGGTTGACTTTCGGTCAAAAGTCCACACGCGCGAGCGCGCGCGTCCGACCGGCTCGGCTCGGCTCGGCTCGGCTCGGTTCGGGCTTGGGCTTGGGCTTGGGCTTATAAAAATTCTTAAATTTTTGGGCCGAATCTAATTAACTTTCTGGGCTTTAATTAATTAATTACGGAATTAATTAATCTTTAATTAACTGATAATCAGTTAATTCCAAGAGTCAGCAGTTAACCAAATTAACTGCTTTGACAGTTAATTTCGGTTTTGACTGTTCCCAACAGTCAAGACATTTACTATAAATAAAATGTTACCCCCTCAGTTTTTACTACTGAAAAATTCCGAAATTGCTACTGCATTATTTCCTCTGCCCAGAAAATTATTTTCTTCATTTCTGCATTGCATGTTCTTGGTTCTGTTGAGTACAAACACAGAAATTGTGTTCGCTGGGATTATTCATTGCTGTGCTGCTTGATTAAATCCGAAAATCCGTTCTATCTTGGGAGGCAATTATTCATTAAAATCAAGCACGTTGGAGGAATAATTTTGTCTTAAGGAGACTGTTCAACAGGGCTCGGATTTCTTCCTAATTATTATTATTATTTCTACAAATTCTAGTAAGTATTTCATTTCTATTATTCTGTTTCTATTCTGTCATTATTTTGATTGTTCATAATTCTGTACAATTGTTATTTATAAATAGTAGACATAACAGTGAATACTTTCGAAATTGTAGACACGCATTAGGAGATCAACTCACCCATATCCAGAAGAAAAATGCTATCTCGAAAGCATTTTGGAAGAGTATAAAATGTATCAAGAAAAGGACAATTCGGGGTCGATGGAACCAAAAATGATCATCTGAAGGTTTTACTACCAACTCCCCTTCTACAGCTTCATGTTTCTCTGCAACCTCGTGAGCCAACTGCAAAATTATATGTTCCAGCTTCATGCCCACTGCAAGAAGCATCTGAACAAAGAAAAACATAAATGGAGGGGAAAAATTATTACAAATCAGTCCAATGGGTTAAAATTTACATATATATATGTTTTATCGGAAACACGTAACCAATATTAAGCAAGCAAAAGTAACACGGAAATAGTGGCTTGTCCACTCATTACACGTGTCCTCATTTCAAACCCAAAATCACCTCTTTCCAGCTCAAGTAAATCAAATTCAACGGTGTGTTTTCAAAACTTTTTTACCATAATGCCCACAGAGATGCTATAAACTATATTTTCTCCCATACCCGTTCTTTGCTTTCCTCATCCTGTCAAAGTTTCTACTATTCCTTTCAAGACAAATATTACCAAAACACCGCAAAAATAGTACATCGTCTAGGAGGATAGAGATATAGTCGTCTTTTAGCATTTATTCTTTATTTTCCTTTTTTTTAGCCGCTAAGTACAAATAGCTAGGGAGACCCTCATTCTAGCACTTTTGTCCATTTGATATTGAGAGACTAGAGAGAGAAATAATAGAACTCCTTATATTTACATGTTGTTGTTGTTGTGTAGTTAATTTCTTTACTTTTACGCTTTCGCACTCTAATTCACATCAATTGGTATCAGACCGAGGTTTATTCTTGGATTGATCATGGTTATTGAAGATTGGGACTTAAATTGGATCCATCTGAACGAAAGTCGGCCAAACCCTATAAACCCTAACCGACCTCTCCCTTCATTGACCGACCAACCCAAACACCTGATCGACACCCCTGGGCGTCGGAAATGGTCTGGAAGCCTCCCTGTTGCCACCGTCTGACAGCAGCGGTTTCGTCAGGACCTGAGGTCGGCGACCCCGTAATGGCCCAAGAAGACCCGCCAGGTTATTCCGTAACCCTAAGGACTGCTAAAGGTGGTCATGTTCAAAGGGGACCTACTGAACCACATCCAATGACTCCGAAAAACTTTCCAAGATCGTCCATAACCTCAATTAAATGCTCCAATTCAGAAATCGACTCCAAAAATGATCCCAATTCAAACCCTAGCCAATTTTTTCAATCCCAAATCATTAGCTCCAACACCTTCAAAAAAACCTAATCCTGTATACAAAGATTGCACCGCTTTGGGCATCCTACCCATCCCATCTAATGTACCCTTAGCCACTGCACAATCCATTAGCCGTCAACGTGACTCTTTTTGTCATTTCCAAGCAAGGTTCGCTGACGTCTCTACGGCCTATACACATACCGTTATGATTACGACCTCGGTGGATACTCAGTTACCCCCTCCTAACGATGACACGTGGATGCGAAACAACATTTTTTTTACTCGTTGCACCGCGAGGGTAGGTTATGCACGGTGATCATAGACGGAGGAGCCAGTGATAACTTGATTGCACAAGAGATGGTAGATAAACTCAGGCTTCCCACGGAATCATTAGCTACACCGTGACGTATTGGGTGGTTGGGAAGCGGAGTCACACTTGCCCCTAGTCGACAGTGTTGAGTGGCTTTCTCTATGGAGACTATCATGACGAGGTTCTATGCTCTGTTGTTGACATGAGGGTGTGCCACTTGCTTTTGGGGAGGCCTTGGCAATTTAACCATAGTAGTATGCATGATGATCGAGCCAACACTTACTCTTTCACATATGGAGGGTGAATTTCCTCTTCGCCCCATGCGGCCGTTTCCGATGACTCGACCCTTGGCCCTACTTGTTTCGCATGAGGAGTTAACCACCGAAGCCACAGAGGCAGGGGTGTATTATGCCCTTATTAGTCCCATCACCATTACGGAGGCATCCGTTCCACTGTATGTTCAGCGTTTATTGGATTCTTATAGTGATGTGTGCACTCCGCCAGACGAGCTTCCTCCCCTTCGAGACATTCAGCATGCGATTGACTTCATCCCAGGGGCGCAGCTCCCCAACCTTCCCCACTATCGCATGTCCCCTATAGAGCAAGCAGAGCTACAGCGACAGGTCACCGAGTTATGTGACAAGGGGTATATATGAGAAATCATGTCTCCTTGTGCGGTCCCCGCACTTCTAGCACCCAAGAAGGGCAGGAGTTGGCATATGTGCGTGGATAGCCGTACGGAGCGACGATTTTCTCCAAGTTAGACTTGAAGGGTGGGTATCACCAAATACGTACGAGGTCGGGTGATGAATGGAAGACAACTTACAAGACCAAGGATGGACTTTATGAGTGGATCGTGATGGCTTTTGGTCTATCCAATGCCCCATCCACGTTCATGCTGGTGATGACCCAGATTTTGCGCCCATTCTTGGGTAAGTTCGTTGTGGTGTATTTTGAAGATATCTTAATTTATAGCCGATTCGAGAAGGAGCACTTGCGGCATGCGACTCAGGTTCTGGAGGTTTTACGAGTCGGACGTTTTTTCTTTACGTTGAAAAAGTGTGCTTTTATGGTTCCATCCGTGACTTTTTGGGATATGTAGTATCAGGAGATGGCGTTCGGGTGGATAACGCCAAGATTCAGGCGATTGTGGATTGGCCCACCCCCACTTTAGTGACGCAGGTTCGTAATTTTCATGGACTTGCGGGGTTGTATCGACGTTTCATAGCAGGGTTCAGCACGATCATGGTTCCTCTCACAGATTTGATGGGCACTTCGTCGACAGCTGAGTTCAGATGGACTGAGGAGGCTGATAGGGCCTTCACACGTATCAAGGAACTGATGACGACTTCTCCTATCCTTTCCTTGCTAGACTTTGATCAGTTATTTGAGTTGTCTTACAATGCTTGCAAGACAGAGGTGGGCGCTGTCCTAAGTCAGAATGGGAAGCCCATTGCAGTTTTTAGTCATAAATTAACGTGCGCGGACCTACACTACTCTACTTATGGCTTGGAGTTCTACGCGTTTGTGAAAGCCGTAAAGTTTTGGTCACCCTACCTCCTCCATAAGGAGTTTGTGATCAAATCGGACCATGAGGCCCTGTGATTCTTCCATATCCAGCAGCGTGTTAGTGATCGACACATCAAGTGGACGGCCTACAGCGTTATACCTTTCACTTTCAGTACAAGCCTGGGAAGGAGAACATGGTAGCGGATGTACTTAGCCGACATGCTCATGCCTTATGCCTTGGGGAGTCAAGTTTTAAGGTTTGATGAGATTCGCGACTTCTATCCGACGGACGTGGAGTTGTGGCCCATTTATGTCGCTTGCCAGCAGGACAATGGCGCATGAGACGAGTACTTGTTACATGATGGATTTTTGCACCGAGGGATAACTTTGTGTATTCTTTTTTCTTCCTTGCGAGAGAAGATTATTTCTGAGACTCATGGAGACGGTTTGGCGGGACGCATGGGGCAGGGTCGCACCCATGCTTTGTTACAAGACCGATTTTATTAGCCCACCATGAGACGAGATACTAATGCTTTCATCCATCGTTGCTATACTTGTCAGACGGCCAAGGGCCAACACTCCAACGCCGAATTGTACACTCCCCTGCTGATACCCGAGCGCCCGTGGCAAGACGTTTCGATGGATTTCATTGTGGGCCTCCACTGTACTTCCAGTGGGCATGATTCTATTATGGGGGTCGTTGATAGATTCTCCAAGATGTCGCATTTCATTCCATGTTCTCGCACGACTGACGCTTTTCATGTAACGACCTTATATTTTTGCGAGATTGTCCGCTTGCACGGCGTCCCCCATAGCATTACTTCCGATCGAGATGTCCGCTTTACCGGTCATTTCTGGCGGACATTATGGCGCTTATTACGGACTGAGCTCCAGCTTTCCACTACCTTTCATCCCCAAACAGACGGCTAGACAAAGGTGGTCAATCAGAGTGTGGGAGATCGTTTGCGTTGTTTAATTTCTAAGCACCCCCGTAGGTGGGATTTGGGGATTGCTAAGGCCGAGTTTGCTTTCAACAACGCCATCAACCGTTCTACCGGTTTATCTCCTTTCCAGATTATGTTAGGCCAGTCCCCCACTATGCCTATTTACCTTGTCGAGCTCCCACCGACAGTCCTATGTGCCCTTCTGCTGAGGAGTTTGCAGCCCATTTGACTTTCGGACAGGCAGATGTCCATTCTCACCTCCAGTCCATTTACGCTTCTTACAAAGAAGCGGCGGATGTGCATCGCCGTTTCATTTCCTACCAGCCCGATGACTTTGTCATGGTGTACCTCCAGAAATAACGACGTGTCGACAAAGGCAACAAGCTTCCTATGCGCCGTTTTGGGTCGTTTCCAATTGTTCGCGCTTGTGGGCCGAATGCATATGAGGTTGATCTTCCTCCAGAGTTTCGTATGCATCGTACCTTTAATGTGACGTACCTGTCTCATTTTCGTTGTACCCATCCTCCTCCCATTCCTCTTCCATCTTCGTCAGCTCAGTCAGTCCGCTCTCATGTAGATCGTATTGAGGGCATACTTGACTCCGCTTTTGTCTCCTCTGTCTCGGGTGATTACACACTATTTGGTCCGTTGGATAGGCCGCCCTGCAGCTGAGGACTCTTGGATTACTGAGGTGACTTTACAGCATATTGATCCTGATTTCTTTCGCCAGTATTCCACATATATGGATTCCTCTCATTGGGGGGGGGGGGGGGGAATGATGCAGGAGCATAAGAATATAGTCATCTTTTAGCATTTATTCGTTCTTTTCCTTTTTTTTTAGCCTCTTAGTATAAATAGCTAAGGAGGCCCTCATTGTAGCACTTTTGCCCATTTGATATTGAGAGACTAGAGAGAGAAATAATAGAGCTCCTTGCATTTACATGCCATTGTTGTTGTTGTTATTGTGTCGTTAATTTCTTTACTTTTACGCTTCCGCACCCTAATTCACATCTTCATAAACCGGCTACGTTGCTTCCCTAATGATTTCATGTACCAAAGCAAGATGTCCAACGATTTACCTGAAAGGGCCCCCACAAACCCTTTCTTCCGCATATGACTAGCAAAGGAACAATAAAGAGACAAATGCTACATATTTTCCTCGTTTTTCTTGCATAAACCACATGAGCCACAAGTGTTGACCCTCTCATGAGCCATAAAGCAAAAAACATTACTTTGGAAGGAATCTCGGCTTCCCAAATCAAATTACAAGGGTGAAGGGGCAAAGATAGGAGTATAAGGTTTATCTATAAGATAATGGAAATAAGAATTAAAAGAGAACCCTTGACTGTAAAGCACTCATTTCCTCCTGTCTCCCCTTCCCTCGTGAATAGTAACTCCCTCAACCATTCCCAAAAAAGCTATGAACTCCTCCGTTTTAACATCGTTAAGGTTTCTTCTTAAAGAACAATTTCAAGTACTCAATGAAATGGGTTCAAAGAAGCAGTCGAAGCAATCGAGGAATTTTTATTCGACGAAATGTTGTATAACCGAGGAAAGATATCATAGATTAAAAATAATCCTTCCACGCCCCCTTCAACAATCCTCCCACAACCGAACATATTTACCATCTCCAACTTCCAACGAGACACACCTAAGAGAGTAGTCAATTAGTTTATCTTACATGAGTCTATCTAACAAAAATGAAACGAATTGCTATTGTGAAAAGACATACATGCTTATACGAATAATTGCATCCCAAATGAACTTTTTATTAACACACAATTCGAATAAATTCAATGCATAAAAGGAACTAACTATTGAATGGATAAAGTAATGGCTGTGTTAGTAGCTATGGTTATGACATTAAGAAAAATGGCAGTGGTTGTGCGATGGCACTTGTTTAATTTAATAGTTCTTTATTTACTGCAAGGTAAGTATTATATAGAAAAAACAAGCGCCAAAGGGGGAACCCTAAAGATCCTTGTTTATCTGAAGTCTCATGTATGCAGTGAAAAAGTGGCCTTCTCATTTCTGATGTATCACGTCATAAATGCATAATGTCGAAATTGTAAGAAATTAGAAAATATAAACACACGCATACATATATAACAAAGGAGTTATTTCTAGCCTTCCTTTATGGTTTCTAATAAAAATCAGTAGAAATATTACTTTAGATACACAATATCAGAACAAATTTGGCATAATGAGGTATATCCAGGGTCTGCGCAAGTTTATGAGGATTTAAGGGGAAGATTTTTGGCTTAAACTATGCCAATTTGTATATTCTGTTTCCCCTAGTATATTTGACATGAATAATTATATATTGGGGGTTCAAATTTTTAACTTTTAGTGGGTGTTGCTCCCCCTCCCCTTAATTATTTTCCCATAATTAACATTGGTTATATTACTAGAGTGTTTATTGTCAAAATGGTAATATAACAGCTCACCAAATAATTGAACAAATAAACAATTAATCTATTAACTGAAACAATAATCTATTAGGAGAGAAAAATGTTGAAAGTAAAGCAGCAATGGGGGAGAAGAAAGCAGAGACAAAGGGATTTACATGATTCACTCCCGAATAGACCAACACCCACGATGGTTGCGGTTGTTCACTATCAATTGGGCTGAATCTCCCTTATCTTCCAAGCACTCCAGTACAACTCTCAACTATCAAAATCTAGTATCCAATGTTCTCAAGAATAACTTAGTTCAGGGCTGTTACATCGCATCGTTTATATAGAGGAATGGGGGAGCCACGCACTCTATGAGAGTCAACGACAGTAGCGGCCATCATTAGGCAAATAGCCAGGTAAAGAGAGATCCTCCAGGCCAAGGTACTTGCATGACCCCTCATTAGTCCGGCCCAGGAATGGTAAATACCATCTCTACATGGGTGGGGCCGCTCTGAGTCAGTGTGCTTAGAGTATGTGGTGATGTTATCTAATGATGTCATGCCAGCCTTCATGTTGATGGGCCATGCCACATGAGGTGTGACCTAATAACTCCCTACATTAGGAGTGACCTAATAACTCCCTACATGAGGAGTGACCTAATAACCCCATATCAAGGAGTATTAGGGATATTTAGCTAATGCCTCTTTCTGTCTTTTATAGTTATTTAGTGTTGTACTAGGCTACTGCTTATATATAATGGGTGATCTAAGCTCTTTTACTGATTAAATATTACTAAGAAATATTTTCCTCCTTTTTGAGGTTTTCTGTATTGAGCTTTTATTATGTGTCGTGTACTCTAATACATCAATTGATATCAGAGCATCGTAGCGCTCTTGGTAAGTGTAAATGTGGGTAGCAGAGTAAATCCTTTCTCATTAGAATGCCTCCCAAATCAAAAAAGAGCACCAAGATAAAAGAAACTCTAGCCAATATTCACAATTTGAGCCTCCGGATTAGCAGGTCAATGAAAGTCTCGAAAGGCAGCGGAGGAAGAAAGGATCAATGATGGACCAAAGATTTCCTCCGTTGATTTAGTTGCATGCGATGAATGCAACCTAAGGAGCTGAACAAAATCCTAAGTAGCACACAATCCTCAACAAGACAGGACGAAGGCTAAGACAGATGGTGGGGATCCAGAAGCCTGCCAATATGCATGCAACTTCACACACGGCAAGTGGCAACGGGGGTGGCTATGTCGGTGGGTTGCGAGATGAAGGTGGACGTGTGGCTACTCTTACTGTAAAGTTTTGTGAATTCGTTAACGCTGTGTTCTCTATGTGTCGACTGCCCGGATGGACAACGCGGAAGGAAAGAGGTATGTGAATGGGAACCTTAAACCACCCGATAGTCTCAAATACACCCAAAATGAACCTTCACCCCACCTTTACGGTTGTACCCACCAAAACAAAACATGTATAAATACCGAGGTTCTGTTGATGGAAGGCGAATCTCCACAAAAGATTAACAAACCATGGTTGATTCCAAATTTCCCATTCAATGATATTTGCCCGACCTAAGCCCAAACCCTCAATAATGATCGTTGCTGAAAGCCAAAAGGTGCGCAATTGGATTCAATAACTGAGACTCGCAATATGTGCATTCTTTGCTAGCAAGGAATAACGCATGCCTGAATAAACCCCAAATGGACAGTCAACATCCTCAGGTTGTGGGAAATGGTAGGGGCAACGACGCTTTGGGGGAAGGGCCGAAAGCCCTTTGGGGCCATTAAGATTTCTGATGATGAGTTCAAAGGTAAGGCAGGCGCCGCGGGAGAAGTAGTGACAGGTGTGGGCAATATAACCCTCATGTAAATCATTTCAAAGAAGCAATTGCAGGGGGTACATATGAATAGATGTGCCCACGTTCAATAGTCACATGAATCCTCATGTCGTTGTTAAGTGGTTATAGTAAAGGTCTTGTACTACAAGAATATCACACATGAAGCGCGTGATGTTAATGGCTACTAAACTGGAAGGGTATGCAAAGGTGTGGTGGAACAGGCTAGTTCAGTAGACTCTTATTCCAATTTTTCAATGATAATGAAGGAACAGTTGAGGAGTGCCTTTACACCCAACTCCAATGAGAGAATTGTGTGCAAAAATACAGGTTGGTACTATGAGCAGTTCCAACTCCAGAAGAGCTGGTTGTATATAAACAAGTTACATATGCCTTATCAGGGATAGGGATGGCAATTTTCCCCGAAATTACGGGTCCCCGCAGATCCCTGAAAAAAAATCCCCGAAAAATCGGGGTTCGGATCGGGTTCAGGGAGTAAAAAAAAATCCCCGAAAAATTTCGGGTCGGTTTCGGGTATACCCTCGGGTCTCCACGGGATACCCGAATTATTAATATATATATTTATAATATAATAAATATGTAAGTAAAAATTCATCTCTAAATAATAAAGAAAAAACCCTAGACATCTGATACACTCACGCCGCTCTCCTCCCTCACTCTCTCTTCCGCCTCATATCTCCTCATGTCCCTGCGTCATCTCATCTGACTCGTCACGCGACGGCCATCCCTGCCTCATCTCATCTCCACGTCTTCTAAGGTAAACTCATCTCCTCAACTCATCTCCACGATTCCCTTCCTCACCTGTTGATATTATTTATGAACTATTTTAGTTGATTAGTAGTTTGAAGATGGTAAGGGTTGGTAAGCATTTTAGTTGTTTTTTTAATAATATTCGATTGGTTTAGACTGAAATGCTTGGTTTAGTTGATTGGTAAGCTTTTTTTTTTAATATTCAGACTGAAATGCTTGGCTTAATTATAAATTTTTTAAAATTTGTACGGAATGGGTTCTAAGTAATGGATTCTGAGCAATTGTTGGCTTAACAAAATGGGTTTCGAGCAATTGTTGGCTTAAGTGTATTTTTAATCAATTGTTGGCTTTCTATTTCAACAAATTGAGAATTGAATGTGGTATTTTACTCTGTAGTTTATCTTCTAGCATTTGGAATACAAAGTAATTTAAAAGTAATTTTTACTTGGGTGCTTAAAAAGAAATTAAAAAAAAATCAAAACGGGTTCCCCGTGGAAAACCCGATACCCGTTTTAAACGGGGACGGGGATCCCCGAACCCGTTATAACGGGGAACGGGGCGAGGACAGGGAATGGTTTTTCTAACGGGGACGGGGATGGGGAGTTAAAGCCCGACCCGAACCAACCCGTTGCCATCCCTAATCAGGGAGAGTACAATATTAGAGCGAAAGCCTTCTCGGCATTGCCGAGCTCCTGCCTTAGAGCGACGTTCTCATTCTGGAGAAGACCTGTGATACTTCTTATACCCTCCAGTTCCTCCTGAAGACTTGCGATTTGCTTTGTTTGATCGACATAAGTACTCATCGCACTGTGCAAAGCCTGGCTAACATCCACAAAGGTCATCCAAGCTTGATCTGATGCCTCAGTCCCAAGCACAAAGTCCAAATCATCATTTTTCGGAACCATAGGCACAATGGCCAGGTAATCATATACTACAAAAACAAACAAAGTCAGTCTATCATCTAAGACAACTACAACACATTCAAAGTGTACACAAAGTAGCCAAGCAAGATATGATTACCACAAAAGGAACTTTTCATTTCATTAAAAAACATGGGGCAAGCCCTTACAAAAATTACATGAAAAGAAGAGCAAAGACATGCAAAATTACAAAAAACAACTACGAAAAGCTAATCACCTTTGGCTCGTTGACAACCCCATCCCTCTCTTCTTCCTTGTTAAGAGGGGTGCCAAGCAAAAAGCTCAAAGTCGGCAACAACTCCGTCCTTGGCCCAAGCCCCCTCCCAACACTTTTTGAAGAAGGATTTTTGAACAAAGCCCAACTGCTTTTCAGCATTGGCAAAGGCTTTGTCCTAGCCTTTTTCAAAGGCATTGTGTGCCTCCAGTGTTGCAACAAGGTTTTGGGTGGACTCTCGGTTCGCCTTCTCCAAACCTTCCACCTTCGCCTTCAGTTGGTCGATTTCCTCGTCCTGGGCCTTCAGCATGGTCTCGCCTTCGATCACCTTAACTTTAACAATATTAAATGTCTTTCGGGTCTCATTCAAGCATGTTGATGAAGTCCACCACAAACTACCAAGCAAAAGAGAAGACGAATCAATATCATGTGCTTAAAACCTGAATCAACAAAACCAAATGGAGGAACTTCAGTACTTATAATAAGAGAAAGTGTATGGGCGGCATGCAGAGCTAACTTATCAGAGATTAGGCTGGCGATAAATGACTGGTCGTTGGGGAGACAAGCCCTTCAAAAGACCAAAAGCCAGTTCCGGCTATTTGGCAACTGACTCCTCGAAAAGGGCTTTCCCTCGGCAGGGGCATCCCACTGACTTGGAGGTAGGTATTTAGATGACAAGGCTGCTATTCGCCTCGTTCCTTTTTGCAGGATGGACTCGCGTCTTCTCAGGGGAATCCCCCGCAACAACAAGGTCAGATAGACCCCCAACTTCTTTTCGTTTGGTCGGATGAATGGTAGGGGAGGTTGGATAGAGGGCACCCCCATCAAGTTCGCGATCTGCCTCTTTAAATCCATTTCATCCTCAGAGAAATTAGGGACAACGATTGGGATGGTAGAACGTCCACGAACTCAAAAGAGCCCAATGTGCTGACAACTGAAGGGTTGTGCTTAGTAAACCCCATTGGGATCTCTAGTTCTCAGTCTAAAGGACGAGCAACGAATGATGTTAATGAAGTGTAGAAAAGCGATACTGCAGTCGATCTGGGTGGTCGGAGTCTCTATAACTTTGTTTGATAGACCATGCTTTATTCAGGGCAGCAAAGTTTATATCTTGTGGCTTGGGTTCTCTTCTTCCAAGGAACTGCACAAGAAATCAAAGTATCACAACAGTGTAAGAGGTGTGAAAACCAAAATACATAATAGAATAAATCATTTCATAAGAAGTTAAACTTATCTCATGCCCGTCCTTGGGGCACCTGGGGCTCTTATAGGCCTCACCACCCTTCAGTATAGGCAAATGTTTTCAGTTTTTTGCCACAAAGCCGAGGGCCTAATACTCCTTATTGGAGTTCGACAAATTGACGACCAAGGCCCTTTTATCCCTCCTTGCCTTCAAGTAATAACCTTCCCAGATGTCACCACCCATATATAGCAATAACGAATTTCTGGGATCCCTAATTGGATCTCATAAAGCTCGTTTATACGGTTTACACCATTTAAGATCCTGAAAGCGTTGGGGGGGACACTAGGCAGGAACCACATCGAAGAATTCGCAAAACTCAAGGAAGAGACAATTCGGGGGAAATGTGATCTCAACCTCAACCACAAACTACGAAAAGAGTCAATGGTCGTCGTCAACTTTGTAATAATCCATAGGACCAGAGTCAAGCTCAACAGTCACCAATGGAGGAATATAACAGTCTTTGAAGGCCTTAATAGTATTCTCGTTGATTACGTATACCATTTTTACAACAGACAACATGAAACATAAGAAAAGATGGAATTCTTTGAAGAAAATAGAGAAATTTGGAGAGAAATAAAAGGAAGACTTACAAACATGGGAGTAAGAATAGGAGCTTTGGTTCTCTTGAAGGCAACAAAAGTTTTGAGTAATGGACCAAACTTGGGTTTAGTGGCTTGGAACACATTCCAAGGCAAAATCTCATTATTAGTTGATACGCTCCCAAATGTCGACTGGCACACAAGGCGCCAAATTACCAGCGCACCCCTAACGTGACTGGGAAAATTACCAGTGTACCCTCAAAGGTTAACGGGTAAAAGGACTCTTCACCTTCAAGTACTATTACCACTATGCCCTCCAACCACAGTACAAGACTAGCTACAACCATAACATAGATTTATTTGAAGAAGTGAATAAACCTCTGCAACCTCAACCAACTACAGAGCTATGGGGAAATTATAGGGGAAATAATTCAGCCACACGTGCGAGAACACGTGTCCACTAATCCAATTAACATCTCATTCACGACGATAAAGATTGCGAAGATAAGGATTGATGGAGTTAACCGACCTGCGAGAATCAAGAAGCGATATACAGTCGATCAAGTTGAGAAAGCTATCACGATCATTGAGGCCTACGCGGCTCAATAATCTTTTTTTCCTATAAATGTAACCCTAGCCCCCAAGGGAAAGGGGAATGTAATCATACTAATTTAAACCTATCTAATTGGAAAAGAGAGAACCTCCTGTGGATGTAGGCACATTACCGACAACGTATATATTATTCTTATATGATTGTGCATGATTTACTTACTCCGTTGGGCTAGATTGTGTTGAATCAGATTGTGTTGAATCATAACAAGTGGGATTTTGCCATTTACAATAACCTAAAACATTTCCTATGCAGACAAGCACAAGCAAATTTACTCTACACAAGTAATGCACAAAACAAGAATTTTGATTGAAATTGAACAATTACAAGCGGGGAGCCTTTTGTTTATAGACAAAGAGGGAAGTCTTGTTATGCAAGACTCCTCGCTAAAAAGAAAACTAAAATATAATTACCTCAATTAAAAGATAACTATTACCTATATTAAAATATAGAGAGATCATTACTAGAATTAAATAAAAAGGAAACAAAAATATTATTGTATCCATCTTGTTAAACCCTTAGGTCTAGCTGCCCTTATCCACGCCACATCACTTTCTTCCCATGAGAGAAAGCTCGCCCTCGAGCTTTAAAGAGGTATCCCTTAGGTTTCCCGATGAACTATGACTTGTGTGAGGAGAGTTTGTTCTTCAACTTTAGCTCCAGGATCATTATCTTCCTATGGGGCCTCCTCGAAAAGTTAAACAGGAACTCGCTTCTTCTTGGGGCAGTACTCGGTAACCAAATGAGTTGCACTCAAAACACTTAAAGTTGGAGGTAGGGACTGTTTTTTAGGAGCCAAGGAATCTGGTAAGAATGTGAGTTGTGGGGCATTAGCACTGCATAAATGTTCCTCCACACTTTATTGGCATAGGTGACTGCTTTCTCAAGGGACTCAATGTTGGTGTAGGGCAAGCTCGTTCTTGATCTTCAATCGCAATCCATTGAGATAACTGTTGATTTTATATTCCATTGTCTCGTGGTGTAGAGGAAGTGGAATTGCTCTGCGTACTCCATCACTGTAAAGTGACCTTATCGTAGATTTTGAACCAGTGAAAACAAGCCCCGCTCGTAGGTTTTCAGATCAAATAATCATTAATGTACTTTTTCATCTTGGTCCGTGAACTTTAGTCTTCCCCTCTTCCTTTCTCCTTTGGCATAGTCCATTTTCCGTGAACTTAATAGCATGATGTGAAATGCATAAAAATAGCACAAATAAACAAATCTCTCTGATTTTTAACGACTCAAAATAGCATTAATTGCAATAGTGATTACAAGGGGGTGCCCGAGGGTTTATTTATAAGTTACCTAAGACTTGGGAAAGAAGTATCCTAGTTAAGCTAGGAGTCTTTTCTAATTTAAAAAATTAACTACAAGATAATTACTAATAGTTAAAAATAAGCATGCTGAACTAAGAATAGAAAGAAAAGAAAAGTCCTCCCCCAAGGGAACTGGGCCGCTCATCACTCCCCCTGCGTTGAAAAGCTTGACCCGAGCGCTAAAATGGTATGTCGTCTGTCCACGGTGGCACATGGATACGTGTGGTGAGAATCTCTGCATGCTCTGGTGGTTGCTCCATCTCGTCCTCACATTCAGAAACTAAAATTGTTTTCTTCTTTTTGTTGGGACAATCCGAAGCTCGATGTCAAAACACCCCGCACTAATAACACTTGAAGTGAACACCCGAAGTAGTTGGAACTGTAGTTGTAGTAGGCGTTGCAGTCTTCGTAACAAGCATAATTGCAAAATCGCAAATCGTATCGTGAATCGTTTACCCCCCAAATCGCGAATCGAATCGGTCAAATCTGAACCAAATGATAATAATGTAGTAAAACATATGTAAATGGATTTAACACTACAGAAATTGGTAATTAAGCATGATATGACAAAAAAAACTAATCGTACCACATGATAATATACCAAAATATATCACAAATATTAAACGTAGCACATGTTCTCATTCATTTTAAGCTTAAAAATGTAAAAACAAAAATAAATCATAAAAAGTCGTTAATTAATAAACAACTCAAAATATTAAAACAACTACAAATATTAATTTAGAACAATTAAACAGTTAAACTATATTAAAACAGCCTACAAATATTAAAAATATTAATTTAAAACAGTAAAATATATTAATTTAACAAAAAAGGTTTTATAACACAAAAAAAGAGTAAAAACGGCCCTTCATTTAAAAATCGCAGAAAGTATAAAAAACATTATTTAATAACTTCTATTATAACAAAAGGTTTTATAATTTAAAAAAAAACAGCAAAAACGGTCGTTCTTATAACCAAAAAAAATAGCAAAAGGTTTTAAAACTATTATTTAATAACTTTGGTGTCTTACTGATTATAACAAAAGGTTTTATAACAAAAAAAATAAAAAAAAAACAGCTAAAAGCCCCTTCCGATTTGCAAAAAAAAAAACTTCCAAACAAACAAAAACAGCAAAAACATACCGTAAGAACTCCGATTTGCAAGAAAAGCCTTCATTTTGGCTTCGATCTGTACGAACGGCAAGAAAACCCTTCGTTTTGACTATCCACTTTGATTTGAAGCAAAAGAAATGCCGTAAGTGATTTTAGGGCTTTTATTTTTGTTTAAAAATATCATGCGAGTTTAATACCCATTTTTTAGTGTAAAAACAGTGCACGTGAGTTAAAAAAAACACAAATCTTGAATCGTTTTGTATACCGACTCCCGATTCCAACTCGAATTGGCGATTCTCACCAGAATCGTTCGATTCTTTAGACATTTTTTATTCTCTCGTTGATTCGAATCGTTTTACCAACGAATCGAATCGAATCAGACGATTCGACTCGCGAATCGGACGATTTTGACAACTATGGTGACAAGTGGTTTGGTGGTTGTCCCACCCCTCGTCATAGTTGCCCCTGCCTTGAAATAAATCTCTACCTTCCTTGCATACTCAATTGCCTGGCTCAAGGCACTAATTTGATGCAACCCTAACTTCGTCCAATACTTAAGCTAGAGTCCTGCAGCGCCCGATTTGTTGTTTCATGCTCTCCTTCAGTTTAGCCCGGCGCAAAGTAATTGAAATTATTCTAAATATTCTTTAACGGACATGTAACTCAGCTTTAGGCTTTGGAAACATGCAAATAGATCCCTCTCGTAATTCTAGGGATGAAGGTAGACACTATCTCCGCCTTCATGTGTTCCTACGAAGTAATCGGAGCTAAATCATTTGCAACCCTGTCGTACACCAACTGATCCCACCACACCAAGGCCTAACCGTCCAATTTTGCAGCTACATATTTAACACACCTATATCCCAGTATTCCTTTAAATCAAATAAATATTCCACACGTTTCAACCAATCCACAAATGCATCAGGATCCATCTTTCCATCAAACATACATCGATACGGATGACACCGTGAATAGCCTTGCCAAACAATCTAATTAAAGTATTAAGATTGTCCTCCGTTAGTCCCCCACTCTGTAACACATCCTCGAGGCCCTCATCATAAGCCCGTTTGGCCCCTCGAGGCTATCGTGGGGCTGCCCAAGGGGGATGATTTTTCAGGCCTATATTATGAGGTTTCCACTTTGCTATGTTGAAGGGGCAATTGTTGTTCATGTGCCCTTTATTCCAGCATCCATGACACACGTTCGTGAGGTGGAATGTAGAGGGGTGGACCTCCATACTTCACATGGTGTAAACTGTCACGTAAGTCTCCATGCGTTTGACCAGCACCTCATCGGCGTATCACGAGTGGCGAATGAGTGGAATATCATCCTCTTCATCAGATTCTTCCTCGTTTACCCTCAATTTTAACGGGTCGGGATGAATTGCTTAGACTCATTGTGACACGTACTTTTTGAACTCTTTGAAACCCCACGGCACCAATTGCGGGACTGAATGAATGGAACTCGCTTTTCCCCGGTGTTTGTCAAATTTTTTAAGGAGTCAGCCCTCAACAATGATCACCTCCTTCTCCGGGTGCAACAGTTGTTTACAGGCTTTTTCTACCCAAGTTCGTTCCCAAGTCTCCACTTTTGCATCAAACACATCAACGGATTCCTTTACCTCGCTCCGAAAGTCTCTATGGGTTGGACTATTTTTTTGCCAAATCATCCTGTGCCTCTTCAAAAGGTTGTCAAAAATTCCTTTGGTGGACCCACGGGGTTAGGTCGCCCCACCCGTCCACTGGGCAGCCCTCGGGGTGCTGGCCAAGGGGCTGCGACTCCGTTCTGACCTTCTCGAGCCTGTAATGACCCTCTTAGGGCCCCACGCGATGCGTGCAGGCCATCATTATTGTCTTCTGCCTCTGTCGATAGCCCCTGCTGTTGGCAGTGTCGCCGTGATGGTGGGGGTGCGCGACAGTACTGCTGGTGTGGGCCACGATCCCACCGACTTCTAGTTTTTCGAATTTCTCGTTAATGTGACTTTGCTACTATTGACTACTTTCGCCTCGAGCCGATATATTAAATAACATCAATCGGATGTATTCTAGGGAAGATTCTTGGGCCTTGGAATGTTTCGTTGCTTTGGGAGGCATCCTTGCGTTTTGATTTACACATACTAGGATTTTGATTATCAAGAGCGAACCCTGCTCTGATACCAACTTGATGTGAAATGCATATGAAATATCACAAATAAACAAATCTCTCAAATTTCTAAGAACTCAAAATATCATTAATGGCAAAAATGATTACAAGGGGAGCTCGGGGCTTTATTTATAGGTTACCTAAAACTTGGGGAACAAGTCTCCTAGTTAAGCTAGGAGTCTTTTTCAACTAAAAGATAATTACTAATGGTTAAAAATAAGCATGATCATATAAAAATAGAAAAATAAAGGAAAATATAGGAAAGTCCTCCCCAAAGGGGATTGTGTCGTGCATTAGCAGCTAGTCATACACATTTCAAGCCACGAATTCCCGTGCTCAAAGAACATCTCAAATGTGGAGTCAATTCAATCAACTACCACATTGACGTCTAACTTACCTTTATTCTTCTCTAGTATATGAATCAATCGAGAGATATCCAATTGATTCGGATTTAGCTCCGCGAACGAATCATCATTCTCATCATAGAAAGAGTCCTTGTTGTCATCACCGGGTCCAACAAATTCGGGTAAAGTTGTTAGTCGGTCTTTCCTTCTCATGATAAGTGTGGGTGGGTTAGTGTTTGGAGGTATTTTGACCTTTCCCGGATAATATGGGCATCCATAAGAGATGTGCCCGTCGCTTTGCACCTAAACCATATCCTTTAATCATTAAGGACATATCGATCCGAATTGATTTTGGGACAACCCTCTCAAGCTTGTGGGTTTGCCTCCCAACGTCCCCATCAACGGAATATCGTGGAGCCAAATCATGAGACAGCAACTCGTTCAAATCTCCTTGCTTGAATCTCCTAAAATCCAAAGGGTTCTTGGACAGAAAAATTCTCCAACCATATCTTCATACGCTATCCATCGTCTCTTCCAACAGGTTTTCCGTCCCCCGTGAACACTGATCTTTGATCCATTGGAGTGTGGTTTATGTGAAGGAGGGGAAGGTTGGCTAGGGCGTCATCGTTGATCACCAAAACAACCTCATCCATGTCGAGATTGGACTCAGCCATGGGCAAGGCAAGGGGTCTCTTGCCGATGGCCTTGGAAGTCAAAGGCAGGAGGTTTTCGATTTGCTGTCGGGATGGGTTGGGCAGAGGGCTGGGTGTTATTTGGGTGGCTTGAACTGGGTGGTTGGTGGTTGGTGTGTGTGGTGGGTGCAGAGGTTGCAAAGTGGAAGCCAAGGGGTG
Source organism: Sambucus nigra (assembly GCA_949130495.1). Taxonomy (NCBI): domain Eukaryota; kingdom Viridiplantae; phylum Streptophyta; class Magnoliopsida; order Dipsacales; family Adoxaceae; genus Sambucus; species Sambucus nigra. The sequence continues at coordinate 278,378,064 of OX422218.1, forward strand.
GAGATTGTGGGGTTGTGCCGAGGGAGGGGGGAAGTCGGACCACTATTGGTGGCCGTATGAAGGCCCCTCGGCCTTGGTCGAGTGTATCTGGCCGCCATTCTTGGGGCGAAGGGTGGAAATCAATTCACTCAAGGTTTGAGTTGTTTGGGCTTATTAGGTGGTTGTTTGGCACAACTTTGTCAAGGTAGCAATAGGATCCTCCTCCTCCTCCTTTGCCATTGGTTGTGTTTTTATCATTTCTCCAACTCACTCACAAAAATTTGATTTTACTCGATCACTCACTCATCCAATACCAATTGATGCAACAAGCTGAGGCAAATTACTCAACACAAACAATGCAATTATTCAATTTTAATATTAATCAAAAAATTTGTAAACTAGCTTTTATCCCTTATCCACGCCACATCACTTTCTCTATAAAACACGAGCCTTTAATCGTTGTTTTATATGTTTGGGCAGGACATGTTTGAAATTTTAATGTGTACAGCACTATTTCTATCATTGGCTAATAGGCTGCATGACAATGAAATTTCATATCTTTTTTTAACTTGTAGGCGGATGAAAAATGGAACTATGAGACCTTTTTGTCTGTCAAAATATCGAACTAGAAGATTATTAAACTGCATTTATATGTTTCACTAAGATATTTGGAAAATAAAATTGATATTGGGAAGGCAAGCACATCAATATGTGTAACAATGAACATAAGGTTCCAGTTCAGGTGACTCACAATTAAAGGAATGAATGCTATCCAAAAATACGTGTGCCAACCTGCATAATATAATAATAACACATTGTTTAAGTGCTTATCTTCATGTGGATGACAAAAACTAAAGAAAACAATCCACTGCCACAAATCACATTAGAGAATTACGAATGTCATTAACAACTCTACATATTTACTCAGCGTGCATGTTGTTATTAATATAAATCGATATGGTGTTTCAAGAAGGGGAGGCTTACTTATAGCCATGAAACCCTGTCATTGAAAGTCAAGTTTATTGAAACATCTGAAATACAATCAACCTCATTATTTTGACTTTCTTTTGGTCGCACCAAAAAAAAAAGGCTTTAAAAAAAGGCAATTGCCCATCAAAAGTGTAGCATATAGTTATTTAAGGCGCAAGGCGCCAATGTCTCCCTAGAGCCTAGGCGTAAGGCTAATCGAAGTGAGGCGCAAATTATACAAGACATATAAAAATTTTATATCTATAATAATAAGATTATTTTATGATTTAAAATTTGAAATAATATATAAATTACTATTATGCAAGGTTATGAAGAGATACATAAAAAGATATATCTAATGAGTCTTGCTATGCGTACAAAAAATATCCACAAAGTTTCCCCCAAATGACATGGAACCCACTAATTCTCTCTCTTCCTACTTACTCAAACAACCACCATAAATGATATAAAACCCACTAATTCTCTCTCTTCCCACTTAAACAGCAAGATAACGTCAATATCTCTTTTGGGATCATTTGGGAAGAAACAAATATGAATCCTTTATTGTATAAAACCAACACATATGAATGCTTTTCTGTATAAACCACACTGTATAAAACATGAATGCTTTATAAACCCACACTGTAATTAAACCATTACTGTATAAACCAACACTCATAAATCAATAATTAAACTAATAAATATGAATTCAAAACAAAATACTCCAATTAGCAACACTTGATAATACAAAAATCCAACAGAGTACAATAATCCAACACACTAAAAAAATAGAATCCTTCACTTAGAACCACTTAACCGTAATTTTCCAGTCTTGATCATAATTTGGTAAAGATGACATATTTGGATGCACAAACGATTGTTGGATATTCAAATGTCCGAAACCTTGTAGCATGTATGGTTTGTCGATGCGTTGAGACAGTTGAAAGTCATGACTCCATCCACCAAAATGCTGTTGCATTTGACAATCCTATAAAATTCAAATAATAAAATAAAATTAAAAATTAGCATAAATTGAACTTTACATAATAATTAAAATTAATACCTGAGTAGATGCCACCTCCATATTTTTCTTCCTCTTATTTTTTTTCGTTACAACCTTATCAACATTAGATTGTCTCCCTTTGATAGGTGGTCTTCCCTTACTTCGAACGGCCAATGGAGTCAGCACGTCACTACTCTCTTTTCTTCGCAATACATCATCTCCGCGTGGGGGTGAATCATTTATTTTTTCTGTAGAAAGTTGAATACTTTTACAAGTATCTATTGCCCAATCCTTTTTCAATTCGTCAAAAAAACTCATGACCTTCTCACACCTATCGTCATACTCTATTGCGAAATCCGCAACCTCATAAAAAGCCTTGCAAAGTTTATCAAAACGACGTGCTTCCGGTTTGACAGACCAATCATCATAGCTAATATTAATTTTTGTATGGCTCCTTTTAACATTTTTACTCCATCTTCTCAAAATGTAGTTTTCTGGAATTCGATATATCCGTTTGTGAATCAACACTGTAATTGCATGCCTACACAATATTCCTCTAAACTGAAACAACCGACAATTGCAATTAATTTCATTACCATCCATATTAAACCACACCTTGAAAACAGCATGTCGTAGGCTTTCTCCGAAATAAACATCTTCACCCACTTCATATTCCGCAATGCCAAAACATTCCTTACATGGCGACAAATCACAATAAATTTTACCCGTCAACTCTTTTTGAAACTCTTTGAACTTTGTTGTCGTGTACGCACTTTGAAACTGTTTTTCCATATCATAATGAGTGATGCATGGGAGCCACGAGTTGCACGAATTAAAGTCTTCTTGATTTTCTTTTTCCACGTTACTTCTTAATGCATTCTCATATTGCTCCACAAATTGTTTTAACGTAGTTTTTGAATTTACATAGCCATCAAATAAAGCATTCATACTCTCACTTCGTTGTGTCGTTGACATTCCGGCCCAAAAAGTATCCTTCAAAAAGGTTGGCACCCAACGGTGTCTCTCTTCATATAACCCCAGTAACCACTCACTACCTTCAAGATTATACTTCCCAATCAACTTGCACCAATTATGTTCAAATTCCTCAATAGATAAGGAATCGTACACACAATTATGAATGGAAAATTTGATTGAATCATACTCTTTGTGCCCTCTTAATTTTTCAGGCAACTTTTTCATAATATGCCACAAGCACCACCGATGTTGTGCATTCGGGAAAACAATTTCTATAGCCTTTTTCATTGCCTTATCTTGGTCTGTGAGGATGGCATTAGGAGGACATCCAGACATGCATACAAACCAAGATTGAAATAACCATGTGAACGTGTCAACGTCTTCATTAGAGATTAGTCCACAACCCAATAACACTGATTGGCCATGATGATTCACCCCCACGAAAGGAGCAAATGGCATATCATATTTATTTGTCAAGTATGTGGTGTCAAAGGTAATTACATCACCAAACTCCTTAAATGCCGCTCTGCTCCTTGCATCTGCCCAAAAAACATTTCGAAGTCGAGCCTCATCATCTAAATCCATCATGTAAAAAAATTCAAAATTATCCGCTTGCATTTTTAAGAAATAATTATGGATCGCGGTGGCATCTCCTTCCCCAAGGCGTAAACGACGAACTTTGTCAATATAGTTCCTGCAATCCTTCTCTTGAAATGTCAAATTCTCATGCCCCCCTACCTCAACCACAAATGAATTGAAACTTTTATTCATTCGAATGCCGGATTTGTCGTTCAACTCTAGTCTTTTCTTCACATGTGGTGGCATCACCCTATTGCTTTTATAAAATCTGGATTTACTTGGAGTAGTCAACTCATGGTTATGGTTCAACGCTACTGATTTAATTTCCCACATATCATGAGAGCCTAGAGTTGCACTAATTCTAGCTTTGCAATTTGTTTTTGTCACTGGACGCTTCTGAATTGGATTGGTTGATCGGTGACGTGTCTTGCCCTCACGAAAACAAGCAATAGTAACATACTTCATTTCTCCATCTATATCTTTATTACAGCTCCGTTTGCAAACAGCAAAACCCATTTTTTTACCATAATTTTCATACAACTCAAACAACTCACCAATGGAGCCAAACAACATTCCAACCTTTGGCTCCACCAATAGTTCATTCTCCATTGATCCTACAAAAAAGTTGCAATTTAATTTTAAAATTTGTTATAATACCAAACACATAATTTCACTATTATTTTTATTATTTATTATAGTCTACCTTATAAATATAAGATATTTTCATTATTATTATTATTATTATTATTATTATTATTATTATTATTATAATATAAACATAATTTCAAAAAATTTATTATTTATCATATTATACTATATAAATATTTATGATTAATATTCCATATATTGTTAAGGGAAGAAACAAAAATGGTTGTAAAACTCACTTGTTTGATGGAAAAAAAAGTTGCAATTTAAATCTGAAATTTTTTACAATACTAATAACATAATTTCATTATTATTTTTATTATTTATTATAGTCTACTTTATAAACATAATATATTTTCATTATTATTATTTATCATAGTCTACAATATATATATAACAAAATTTCAAATTTTTTTATTATTTATTATATTCTACTATATAAATAATTACAATTAATGTTCCAAATATTGTTAAAGGAAGAAACAAAAAAAGGTTGTAAACTCACCTGTTTGATGAGAAGAAGAAGATGCCATATCAAGAAATTTGTGGTAGAAAGAAAATCTATGTGCGTGGCTTGTAAAGAAAGAGAATGTAAGAGGTCTTCTTTGGGTATTGAAAATTGAAATGTTATTATGGGTAGGTGAGAAGTTTTGGGTGGAAAGTTAATGAATAGGTGAGAGAATGTATGGAATCCACGTCATTTTGTGGAGGTTTTGGGGAATTTATTTGGGACACATATCATTATTCATATCTAATATACCATATGAAAAAATATATATAATCACATATAAAATTTAATTAACATTTTAATTATCAAATAATCAACAAAACCAAAGATAATTATATATTTAAAACAAATGTACTCCAATATGTGAAAAAAAAATCAATCAGAGATGCCAGTGTTGGAGTTTTTTTGTTTCTTTTGCCTAAGTAATGATTAGTGAAGAGATTAAGGGCCTGCTTGGTCTGCAACTATAATTCTGTTTTCTGTGTTTAAATATAATTCTGATAAAAATCTTCGTTTGGCAACCTGTTTTTAAACACAAAAATTATAATATTTCTGTGTTATAATCAAGTTTTTCAGAAAATAGGTTTAGGGTGTTTTATAACTTCTGTTTTTTATTTTTCTACTTAGAATTATTCATGCTTAATATTTTAAAGAAGTTATACCTTAATATATAATATACATACATAATACATTAATATGTGTGTAATTCTTATAAATAAAAAATATATATGTACATGTACACAAAATTACGTATGGAATAATATAAAGTTAAATAATATTATCAATAGATACATGATACTTATATATAGTTTTATACATGTATTATTAATGTATGGAATAATATAAAATATACATATAGTACATATGTATTAAAAAAAATTATCAATATATATATATATATATATAGTTAAACTCCCCAACATACCTCATTAAAAATACCTAAAAATACATGATATTAAATGTACATGTATGTATGTATGTATGTATGGGAAAAATTAACTAATTAAATGTTAAAATTACTAAATGACTAAATAATGAAAAATAATGTGCAATCGAGTGTGAAATATGTGAGAAAGTCGAGAGATGGGATGCTATTGATTGTATTTATATTTTGTAAAAAGTGAAAAATAATGAAATCATTGTACTATTGGTGATTGATTTTATTATACGACCATTCATCATATTCAGGGTCCATTTATCACGTAACTAATATTGCACACTAATTTAATGTTGTCATTCCCTTTCTATAACTCGAATTAAACCGACTCTCGCCGTGTTTAATTCGGAAGATATAACGGTTATGCTCAAAATATTTTTAACGTCTCTAATAGACGGCTAAAATCTCTATTCCCTTAGAAAATACATGTTTTAAAATACTTACTTCAAAAGGGACGGACATAAGGGAAAGTTAAATTATACAACAAACTTCGTACCCAACAAGGTGGGTGCGGAGGTCAATAAGGGGTCCATGAGTTAATAATGGACTCGTGGGTGTTTATAGTTCGTGATTTGAGAAGTTTTTCCTCTGCTGTCTTATATCTCTTTGCCAACTTAATCAAGTTGATTAAGTCTTTATTTCTTCATATAGAAATCTGAGATTTGATTTCTGTGATACAGATCACCGTACAATATGGGTGGTGCGGGAGAACTTAAAAAGATATTTAACTAAGAAATTAACCGGTAGCGTACTGTGTGGACGATACGGGAGAGTCAAACCCTTTAGCGGATAGATAGTTATTGAGGAGACCTAATAGGAATAATTTCTACCATCAAATGGAGGAGGTTGAAGGGCTAAACTTTCATCCATTGCACACAAAAAGGATCTAAACCTAGGTTTTTACACCTAAAACTTAGAGACTCACTCTGATATCAGAAGAACTATCATCACTAGAGCTCCCTTCACCAGAATTGCCTTCAGCACCGCCTCTGGTGTCACTCTCAGAACTACTCTCCTCCTCGTCCAACTGGATGGGATCAGCAACAGCTTCTTCGGAGATATCAAACTCAGGAATGCAATCTACCTATATATACACACACACATATGTATGATATAAATATACATGTTTGTCAATTTTGTCAAATTTTCAAAAAACTGTATTTAAAAACAAGTTTACCAAACGCTCACCAATAATTATAAACACAAAAAACTGAATTTTAAATTTGTATTTAAAAACAGCGTTTAAATCGAGTTTTTTGAATAGAGAACCAAACGGGCCAGTTCACCACAACTTATGCTCAACTTTGGTTAGTTTTTAGGTGGGAAATGGTTCAATTCTCCATAAATGTCAATATATTAAATGATCCATTCTTGTATTAGGAGCATTTTCTAGAAAATATTTGGCAAGTCGCGCCTTAGGCGCCCCTTGAGCCTGGAGCCTAGGCGCACACCTTATTGAAGGCGCCTTGCCTAAGGCGAGGTGAGGCGCCAATGCTGCACCTTGGTGAGCCTCGACACTAGGCGTGCACCTAGGCACGCCTTTAACAACTGTAGCAAAGTACCACAAAATATCCTAACAAAGTGTCACTGAAACCTGAATAGGGTGTAAATCAAATATTTTTATAATAATTTTTGGGGCAACTCAAAAGAGACCCTAAAACTGGGGGTAAAATTCAAATATCTTATAATTAACCTATTGCAAGTCACTGAAAGAGAAGGGGTAGTCGTGTGGTAGTTATGAGCTCCAAAAGGGTCCAACGTGTCTTTCTGTATCTGTTCTAAACAGACCGGATCATGCTGTGCTCAGTCCTGCTGCCATCCATACTCGAAAGCCCAGATCAATAAAGGTACTAATACAAAATTACATGATCGCCATCCGAACTCCGAAGTTACAAGGCATATTTGATGTAGAACTCTTTTCCCCCTTTCTTGTGTCATATTTTATCGACAATAAAACTGTGTTTTTTATTAAAAATAAAAAATAAAGATAATCTAACCTAAATCTAAGTAGATCATGATTCTTTTAACCCAATCTAAACTTTATCATCCATTTAAATTTTCCCTGTACTTTCAAGCCCCAGCTGATGCGCCAGATAAAAGGGCATAGGATACTCCTATCGCAGCATGATTAAAGTCCCATTTCCTAGGTGGGATGAGGTTGTATCTAATGTTTAAAAAGGCGGAAGAGGCGTACGCCTCGAGGCGCACCTCGAGGTGAGGCGCTGAAAAAAAGCCTCGAGGCTTAAGCCTCAGGGCTGAATTTGAGGCTTACGCCTCGATGCGCCTCACACCTTTTTGCTGAGGCGCGAAAAAAAAAAAAAAATCGTTCATCACAAAGTCTGTTTTTTTAAAGGTTAAAATTCTTCATTTTTCTAAAATTGCACCTAACTTAAAAAAATGTTGTTTTAATCTACTAACTCTTATTCTTTTTTTATTTTAGTTTAGTTTTAAAGTTGCACTTAATTTTGTTTTTCTTTACTAATTTGTTTGAAATAAGTGTATAAATTTGTTTGAAACTATATTTTGTTACAAATATATAGTTTGTTTGAAATAAATGTACAAAATTAACTTCAATATGACTTTTTTTTAAAAGGTTTCTATTTTTTGGTTTTCAACTTAGATTAATATGTTTTTTTTAACTTATACTAATATATTTTAAAGGTTGCTATTTTTTTTAATAAACTTAGGTTAATATGTTTTATTATTTTTTTAATAAAGTTGCTATTTTTTTAATCTTAGCTTGAAAATCAATGTTTTTTTTTAATAAATTTGCTTGTTAAGTTGCATTGATTAATTTATTGTCATATTATAAAAGAACCAATATGTGAATGAAGTTATATTTGGGGGAACAAAAAAATGTCAAACTATGTGAGAAAGCCCACAAGGATGTTTTTTTTGTAGTTTTATTTTATATTTTTGTTGTTATTTTATTTTTATGGATTTATTAGTATTTTTTTAATATTATTTTGCTCTTTTTTTTCTTTTCGGTGAGGCTTACGCCTCGCCTCGCCTCGCCTCGCCTCGCCTCTCGCCTTTTTAAACATTGGTTGTATCCCACTAAACACATGGTAAGAAGCATGATCGAGATAAAGTATCCAACCATATGTCCTAGCGGAATAACACTAAACGCGGATAAGATAGAATTATCCTATCCAGCCTTGCTTCACTACGCATCAAATGGGAACTTGATTCCACAATTATGCTGGAAATATGTTCCCACTTAATATATATATATATATATATATATATATATATATATATATATATATATATATATATATATATATATATATATATATAGAGAGAGAGAGAGAGAGAGAGGGAGAGAGAGAGAGAGAGAGTCGGGCTCCCATGAGATCCTTAGATGAGGAACTTTGAATGTAGACCAATTTTAAAAAATAAAATATATATATTTTGGGCTGATTTTTTTATACAGAGTAAAAGGACCTCACAGGAGCCTATATATATATATACACGCATTAAAAAGGAAAACATGTTTATGCTTAACAAACCAATTTTTTAAAATACTAAAAATTGAATTTTCTAACCAAACTTGATCGAGATGATACCTATAGTGAGGAGATGATCTACAAAAAAAATAATCAAAATATTCAACCAGAAAGTTTGTAAAATGAGAAATAGTTTAATATGTGCATTTTCGACCGTTGAAACTTTTGATGATCATCTTGCCAACTTTCGAGTTGAAGTTTTTGATAAATATTTTTGTCGATGATCTCCTCAATATATAGATCATGCCTACAATATTTGGTGAGAAAAATTCATTTCTTCAGTATTTTTTTAAAAATTGATCCGTTTGAGCCATTTTGTTTGGCAACCTTGTTGACACACAAGAAAAGATGAAGCTACCAGACAAGGATTTTTATTCAAATGTTAAGTGCCACTTGTGAAGTTGACAGGTCAGTGGAGAGGCATACCATCTATGTTCATCAACAAGAAGACGACAACGAATACCACAAATACCAACTGCAGCCAATAAAAATCTTAAATTAACTCAAAAATCAAATACAACCAATAGGGGAAAGATATTAATGTTCTAGGTCTACAGCAGCCTAGCGAATTAGCTACACTTGCCTTATGCCAACGACTTTCCTAAAATCATCTTCCAGGGCGCGTATCATGTACTTGTGAAAATTTAATTTTGGGTTCGATCTACAATGCGTCTGCAGTAGGAAGGATAAGTACACTGTACACACATATGCAAAAGAAACAGCAACTACCATAAATCATATACTCACCATAATGAAACCCGTTCGCAATGCCACATAATCTGATTTGTTGACGGATCCATAAAATTGCTTGAAGAAAGAAAACTGAAATATTCATGACAAAAGGAATGCATTACACTGATGATAATTATAATGATAATTTGAGATACAACCCCAAAAGAGTCTCTAAATCTAGTAGTATTTTATGATAAACTGTTAGCTAGCGACGCTTTTGAGGGTATATCTCAATTAAGCGGGGGTAACACAAAAGTTGGAACAAGTGCGGTTGAAAGTCAAAATCACCCTAATAATAACACTACAAGAATAGTAATGAAGTAAATTAAAACTTATAACAAAACTAATGGCTAAAAATTGATATCATTGTTATGCTTTCCACCACGCTATTTTTTTTTTATAATAATTCTAACACATCTGTGTCCGTAATGAACTAGAAATCTACACACACCTCCTTAGGTTGGGTTAATATACCACAAAAGCTAGTCTCAATCATGATTCCATGATACCACAGTTGAACGATAACAACATACAAGGAAATGAACATAAATAGATGCAGAAAACGTCTGTTTGTGTGCATCAATCTCAATTTACTTTATGCCAAATCACTCTGCATCCAACACAGCCAACTAAAACAGGTACACGAAACTCTTTCATCCTCAACCGTGACTTAATATATCGATTTGCTTAAAAGATAAGAAGCATGAATACTTCAAAAGTTGCAGAAATGGAGTTGCGGAAACAGCATCAATACGTAACATTTAGATTTCCAGATAAGTCACATATACTGCATGAGCTATTTCCATTTTTTTCTTAAACGGAGAGGTCTAAAGGGTAATTTTACAATATTTAAAAGGAAAGTTTAAAATAAAAAAATCAAACACAAAAAATAGAGTGATTAAAGCACATATACAAGCTAATCCATTATAGTCATATCTCTCATTTTTTATTAAAAGCAAAGAATTTACCATAGTTTAGTTTTCGCTATCAGTAGAGTAGATTCTGTATGCTAGTATTGTCAGTATTTTTTAATATACACATTAATGTAATACAATATATATTATTTGATTGTCGTATCCGAGCCCAACTTTTCTTAGAATTGTCGCATTGCCCATTGTATTGTGTCGATTCTGTATTTGCATGCATGCAGGTTAAAGTTTCTAAATGAGATGCTACTATAAGTGCTTTCTTCTGTCCACATTAAGTAGACTTTTTTTATTTCCTTAACATTGACAACTTTGTCAGGTCGAGGCCAGGAATATTTGGTAATTATGGCCCTGCAGTTTATCTAATTTATTTTACCTGCCCCTATATCAAGTAGAGGTCAGATTGCATGTTGTGTCAAAAGTACAATGTTTATAATTTCAATATCCTTACATGTTCTGTAGCCTTTTTCGGATAAGAGAACAGCTTTTATCATTTAGAAACGTAGAAAAACATATAAACCAATGACCACAAACTAACACTTCATAATAGCGATTATGATAAGTAGCTCATTTTCATGAAAAAAGTCTATGCGCTAAACTTACACTTTCGTAACTAAATACATGATAATGTCTGCAAACATATGTTTTGACAAAAGACGGTTTATCATAAATGACAAGGAACTACTCTCATACGCTTGTGCATTTAAACATTCACCAATACCTTTCTTAAAAGATGATAAAATAAATTCCAGTAATTGTCTTTTTAAGAACTAGAATGGCCCGTATAAAATTACTGACCAAAAAAAATACATAATTAATTGAATTTTACCTCTTGTGTATGTTGTATTATGTGCCATAGCAATACAATCAAGAAATAATATACATTGGCTACACATTTTTGTCCTTTTTTAATGCCCACATTGAATGATATGCTACATATGATAATCAAAATTGGGGGGGGGGGAGGGGGCGAGGAGAGAGAATAAGTTCAGACCAGTGTCATGATAGTTAAATGCATATACTCTTACTTACAAAATAGAACTACTACCAAAAATGATACTGTTTTCTGTGAAATGTATACAAATTTAAAATGAACAAGATAGTAACTTACCACCCAACCCAAGATGACTGAACCTTTACCAATACCAAGAAAACGATCCTTGATGAACTCATTTTGACGGACATTAGTGAAACCTGGTTTCAGAGCTGCAAAATGTAATCCATAATATATAAATTGAAATGCAGAAGATGAAAATAATTTTTCTTGGGACAAAACCCAAAATAATTCATTGTCAAATAACAGCCATCTTTAGTTTATAACAGGAGGACAACCAGCATGTTGTGCACAAAACCTTGCTCACCCGAGTGGTGTATCTAAAATCAAAGGTACCCGCTCTGAGTTCACCGGCGAACCCTATTTTAGGGGGGAGAGTGATGTAAATAATAACAGGGTATATTTGTAATTTTCCGCGTTTGTCACACTTGTCCTATTTTTTTGCTTAAATATTAAAGCTAGTAGCATCTAGAAGGTACCATTATTATTGTCACGAGGGATGCCACAAAATGGGTGACATCACTAATGCTAGAACATTCTAGAATTAGTTAGCACGTTAAGCAATATTCCATCTCCAATGCGCCCATATGTACACATTCCTCAATGGAAATATTCATTCAATATGTTTGTGAGAGTTTGTGCTAAGTTGTTATTATTTTTATTTGGTGCCATTCACATCACGAAAAAGCACCTTGGGGGCTTGCGAAATTTGAGACTTTTTAAATAATATATAAGTATCTATAGCAAGTTTTGCATGAACTTTACCGTTCTGGAAATTTGAATGTGATAAAACACATGTGAAGGAGTCTCTGAAAATCCCTTAATGTCGGCCAATTTTGCTCGAAATAGAACTTAGGTGAAGAAGTCAAATAATTTTTAGTACAAAGAAAACCTTTGAAAAACAAATGGACTTTTTTGTGATTTCCCACACATGCCTTGTACTCGACATGATGCATTTTCCTCGATCTCTTCAGTAGGCAAGTTGATCATTTGTTTTGCTCCGTTCCCAAGTAAGCGAGTGCTTTGCTCAAGAACATATAGTCAACTTTCCAAAAGAATCAAACTATCCTCATGCAAGTGGTCGCTGACTAAAGTGACATGCAATCATATGTGTAGGTCATCGGGAGCATGGCCAAGGAGGAAGACTTCAGATACTCACACTAAAAAACAAGATCGGATTTTAGCATCCGTAGTTGGTTGTCTGAGTTTTCATTCCTGTAAAATCACACGTACCTTATTTTAACAATATTTTTCGCGATGGATCAGAAATGTCATTGTGGACGCTTTCCTTTTCAGACGTCAATAGCAGTTTTTTACTGTAGCAGTTTGCTGAACTTAAAATGTAATTTCCTCTTTAAGCAAGGACTGTTTTTAACGCGTTCACGCAAGCTCAGCATGAGAACATCATTCTGCACGTTTTTCATTAACAAAAACCAGTTCTGCCCCAACATTTGGATAATTAAATATCTGTTAGGAGTTGTCTTGACGTGTAATTTAATTCTCCAAAAATCCCTAGCTTAAATTCACACTATTTTTCGCGATGGATCAGAATCGTCATTCTGGGCGCTTTCCTCACAGACTTTCTCCAGATTCCGCTCTACTCGTGCAAAAATGCAGTATTTTTAATAGCAGTTTTGTTTTACTGTAGCAGTTTGCAGAACTTTAAATGTGATTTCCTCTTAATAAAGGTCTGTTTTTAACGCGTTCATGCAAGCTCGGTATGAGAACATCATTCTGCACAGTTTTCATTAACAGAATTTTGCCCAGTTTTGCCCGACATCTGGATAATTAAATCTGTTAGGACTTGTCTTGCATGATATTTAATTGTCCGACAATACGGGCGAAGGGGTAGGAGCATTTCATAATTTGTATTAATAGGGTCTACTTTTTTATAGGATTTAATTTATAATTGGGTTATTACTATTTAGGATCAGTAGTTCTCATTATTTGGGGATTGGAGTCCACTAGTTTTGGTAATAGTTGGTTGGGGTCTGATTTGGATGGAATCCGTCAAAGAGCCACTGCACAGTTGTTTCCATCATACAAAAAGACTTCAGTGACCTAGTTTAATCAAATAACTCATGCGCGGTCCATAAAATATAATACCAATTTCTCAACCACCAGCATCAACCGTTCAGAACCACCACCGAGGCACTATCATCATCATTTTCACAACCACCCAACACCACCACCAGACCATTGCCGGAACTACCACCAGCAACAACCACCGAAACCAATGGTACATAATTCATCACAGCAAGAAGACCCAGTTGCATCACCACTGGTACCCTTAACATCATTAATTTGGTGAGACTAATCATGAGGATAACATCTTAGGTGATGACCTCAGACCCTTATACCATCAATCAGTGGTGACAAGGTCTGAGGTCAGACACCATACTTGGATGACCTCAGACCCTTAACATCATTAATTTGGTGAGACTAATCATGAGGATAACATCATAGGTGATGACCTCAGACCCTTATAACATCACTCAGTGGTGACAAGGTCTGAGGTCAGACACCATACTTGGATGACCTTAGACCCTTAACATCATTAATTTGGTGAGACTAATTATGAGGATAACATCTTAGGTGATGACCTCAGACCCTTATAACACCACTCAGTGGTGACAAGGTCTGAGGTCAAACACCATACTTTGATGACCTCAGACCCTTAACATCATTAATTTGGTGAGATTAATTATGAGGATAACATCTTATGTGATGACCTCAGACCCTTATAACATCACTCAGTGGTGACAAGGTCTGAGGTCAGACACCATACTTGGATGACCTCAGACCCTTAACATCATTAATTTGGTGAGACTAATCATGAGGATAACATCTTAGGTGATGACCTCAGACCCTTATAACCAATCAGTGGTGACAAGGTCTGAGGTCAGACACCATACTTGGATGACCTCAGACCCTTAACATCATTAATTTGGTGAGATTAATTATGAGGATAACATCTTAGGTGATGACCTCAGACCCTTATACCATCAATCAGTGGTGACAAGGTCTGAGGTCAGACATCATACTTGGATGACCTCAGACCCTTAACATCATTAATTTGGTGAGACTAATTATGAGGATAACATCTTAGGTGATGACCTCAGACCCTTATAACATCACTCAGTGGTGGCAAGGTCTGAGGTCAGACACCATACTTGGATGACCTCAGACCCTTAACATCATTAATTTTGTGAGATTAATTATGAGGATAACATCTTAGGTGATGACCTCAGACCCTTATAACATCAATCAGTGGTGACAAGGTCTGAGGTCAGACACCATACTTGGATTACCTCAGACCTTAACATCATTAATTTGGTGAGATTAATCATGAGGATAACATCTTAAGTGATGACTTCAGACCCTTAACATCATTAATTTGGTGAGATTAATTGTCAAGGTGACTTCCTAGTTGATGACCGCAGACCTTATAAACCACTATGGTGACAAGGTCAGAGGTCATCACCTAGAAATTAAGTTTAAACAGACATCATTGTGACAAGACTTCAGAGTTAAAACATCGCATGACAAGCATTCAACAAAGTAAATGAAGTAAAAACCCTCCTCAGAGGTTGTCATTCCAATTATAAAAATTCAAAAACCTTAAAGTTTTACATGCTACTCAGAGGCTACATCCAATCAGGGGTTACAAAAAGTATCGAAAAGCTTCACAATTAGCCTAAGGGTCAGAGGGAAGAGTGTTGGTGTCCTCAGCCTGATCCTGTTAAACGACGTTGGTCACCTCGGTAGTGTCTTCTCTGTTATCAGCTCCTTCTATCTCAGTGCCGTCCAGTGTAGCAGTCTCTGCAGGCGCAGTAACCTTCTCTTCTACCTCCTGAAGGGCTTGGGCAAGCTGAGGATTAGCAAAGCCCAGACCTATGAAATTAGAGGGCTTCAAACTTCCAGCCTCCTTCTCCTTGATAGCCGCCCATTTGATAGTAGCTTTGATACCTCTTTCAAGGTACTCAAAGCCGAAGCTAATAAATTCATCAGAGGTTTTATAGTCGGTTAATATGCCCTCAGAGGCGTCTTCAAGAGCTGCCTTCACTGCCGAGTCGACCTTCTGCTGGAGGACATCGTCCTTTGCCTTCAGAGCGACAGCATGATCCTTCTTGAGATTGGAGATCTCCTTCTCCAACCCCTGCACCTTCTTCTCAGACTCTTTAAACTCAGCCTTCAAGCGGTCTATTTCGACGTTCAGAGTGCTTTGTACCTTCTCGGCCTCTTGACCCTTCTGGATGAGGGGTAACTTCCTCAGAGTCTAGTTGGAGAGATGATGCATAGCAGCTAGACCCTGCGAAACATGTGATCGTATGAATAAGTTTAAAATCAAATCAGAGGTTACACTTGGAAACTACAGAGATATGACGTTATACTTGAATTGACCTGTAGAGGTCGAACTCAATTAGCAGAGGTGTGTCCATAGAACGAAAAAAACGTTTGTCTTCCTCGATCATGGCAGAGCCGATAGCATCCAGAGCCTGCAGATTGTGGCCTATGATGCTATCATTGATCTTCAATTGCTCTATACGAGCCGCCAGAGCATTTGCAGAAGAGATGGGGATGGCAGAATCCCCACCCTCTTTCTTCTGCCTTTGATCCTCAGGGGCATGCTCGGTAGAAGCTCTCTTCTTGGTGGCTTGAGGCTTCGAGGTTGAGGAAGCTGGAGGAGGAGCATTAAGACGTGCCTTCTTCGCGAGCTTTGTTAAACTCGGTGCAGCCATTTCCCAAAGCTCGTCTGAGATATCCTTCGGACGCTCTGCAAAATTGAAAGGTCTAAGTTAGAGGATCAGACATGCATAAACTCAGAGGTTCAACTTGGAATAAAAAAATGCTTACCAAGCTCGGCAAGAGGACTTCCACCTAGACCAGTCTCAAAGAGGTAGTGGGGGTCATCAAGTGTTCGAATTTAACGAGCAGACCATGCATCCCATGATCTTGAAGGCCTTTCACCTTCTGAAGGTTCTGCATGCTCAGACTAGGGTCGGCCTTCGCAGACATTGTGACCTTACCCCATCTTAGGGGCATCCTCGGCTCTAGAGGGTAAGAGGGAGCACATGAACCAAATTCCCATGGCCCAGAAGCAAAGAAGTATTGAGGCTTCCAGTTGTGGTTGGAAGTCTGAGTTATCTGGAGCATCTTTTTCTCAGGCTTCCGAGCTACAAAATGATAGTAGCTCGGGTGATTTTTGGCAGATGAGGGGACATAGCAACCAACAAAGACCTGGACTGGAAGGTCCGAGTGGTGAACAACCATCCATAGGACTATGGCCCCAATTATGACCCTCCAAGCATTAGGGAACAATTGGGAAGGGGCCAAATTAATGTAGGCCAGGATGGACCTAATAATGGGATGGATGGGCAAACGAAACCCTAACTTGAACATCTGCTCGTACAAGCAGATCTCACCATCTCGGCCATGGTACGCCCTCTCTTCCCTCAGAGGTCCCCTAAGCTTTATGGAGGGGCTGATGGAGTACAGATATCTGAAGCAAAGAAGGTATACTTCAGTAACGGTACTCTCGATCTCGGCCGCCTCAGAGACGTCGACATCACTTTCAACGTCGTCATCATCGTCATTGTCTAACTCAACATCGGCCTGGGCAGACGTTGATGGATTACTTGAGAACCTCTGAGCGAACTCGGCCTCGGTGACGGTCGATAGGGGAATGACATCAAGAATGGGTGGAATAGCCACACTCGGCTCAACAATCTCAACCTCTGAGGAAGAGGACGAGGTGATTGAATTATTATGGGACGAGGCCCGACTAGAGACCTCGGGTTGATCAGGGGCCTGATCTTGCTGAGTTGTGAAGTCCATGGCCTCTTGGAAGGAATCCACAAACATAGGGTCTGAGGTGGAAGCCTCAGACTCAGACATCGGTGCGGGTTCAGTAGGGATCTCTGCTTGGCTAAATGGTTCCAATGGATCAGGGTATATCACCTTCAGGGGTGGTGGAAAGATAGGTCTGAGAGGGAATTCTTGCGACCTACGAGCCTCCTCCTGTGCTCTTTTGATTTGCTTAATTTTTTCTAAAGTCTTCTCTCTGAGAGAAGGGAACTCCTCAAGAAGTTGGTAGAGGGGTCTGAGCATCAGAGGCAGACACTACACTTATGGAGCTTCTAAATGATAAACAAGATTGGCTAATGAAATAAAGCAATTTAAGGATCAAACTACCAAACCTAGAGCAAATGCAGTTCGCCTGAAAGTATGGAGATCTCACCGAAAAACTCCAAAACTTGCCAAAAAATGCAAAAGTAAGAAGATTGCAGGAAAAATGAAGGAAAAGGAATGGAAGAGGATACCTGAGGATGGAATGGTGAGGAAGAATGAAGAGGACGCGAGGAATCACCACCAAATGCCTCGAACCAAAGCTTTTCTAGAGAGAGAAAGCTGCTGAAGCAAATCGTGCCAGGAAAGAGAAATGAGGAAGAATGAGGGAAAAATAGGGTTTAAACCCTTAAATATGGGGGGGCACATTTCCCAAGGCCCATCATTGCCTTGGGATCCCCAAAGGACGGCTGACAACACATGCTCGCCAGGCAAGCCACACTTCAGCAATGGACAAGTGTCAAATGAACATTGGCCCATAGAAGAAAGACCTCGGAGGGGAAATGATCCCATAGTCACCTGCTCTCACTTGTAACTAAGGGATGGGGGGTAATTGATATGCCCCAAGTGTCAACTCGGCTCAGGGACACCAGCCTCGACCGAGATTATGGCTGACGCTGGAAGAGCCTTGGATTGGTGACCAGTAGCCTCGGACATCGAAGGGTCAGCCTTAGGCGACATCACCACCAACCTCTTCAAGGGGAGACTGCATGAATCAAAAGGCCAACAGTTCGAATGATAACCCGGGTAATGACAACCTCGGGCGTGGGTAGGCCGAGGTTACTAGGAACCATGCTACTACCATGGGCGACCTAATCAATAGTTTAGCCGATGTTCCACATACTAGCCTAACCTCGGCCCAAGCCGACCTTGGTACCTTGCCTCGACTTCATTTAAGCCGAGACCTTATCAACCTCGGCTTCTCCCAGGCCAAGGTTACAACCAAGCACGAAGGCCGAGTACTAATTGACATGTGGATAAGGACACGTGGATACAAATCAGTTATAACAAATCATTCCCCACACGTGGAGGGAATATTTTGTCATCATTCCCTACATGTGACAGTGACAGATGTCTTCATCAGATTGGCTAGATCAACACACACGTGATCATTGCATGCATTAAGGCTCAATACATTGATAAAACTACCTAATTCTTGTCCACAACTAATATCAAAAAGAAAAAAAAAAAAGCACAAACACATAAGCATTACTAATACACTTGCAGTTATGGTCGTGTTACTTAATGCAGTGCGATAAATTATGCTCTTGTCGTGTCATGTTCATGTTAAAATCGTAATTCATGTTAAGACACATTATCAAGTTCATATAAATTAGAATTCAATAATTCTACATCTTCAAAAAAATAAATCCAACCAAAAAGAAAAAAGGTCTAACATGATAAATTTATAAATATAAGTTAATATAAAGAAATAACGTAAATTAAAACCGAGTCTTCAAAAGTTAAAGAAAATAAATGGATGTAATATTTGACAATTAGAAACTAATCTTTCATATGTGCTAACGATTGATATTCTTTTATGTGTAATAAACAAATTTCAATTTGTTTCACAACAAATAACTAAAAGTCATCACATATTTGTCATATAACTAAATTTATTAAGTGAGCAATACAAATATCTGTACATGCATTACCAAATAACAAGAAGATGAAATATTTAGTAAATATATTATCCATTAGCAAAACAATAGCAGAAAAGGCAAGAGAATTATAATGAACATATAAAAGGAAAAAAATTGCCTAGTGGGTACAATATTCAATTATCACAAAACTATCTAATTCTTATCCACAATTAATATCAAAAAGAAAAAAAAACTATCTTAGCACACATGAGCATCACCGAAAAATAAATAAATAAATAAACTAACAAACTATATATATAACTTTTCATATTCTCTATGATGTTTTTTTTATGTTCTCTATGATGTTGTTTCAAAGAACCGTGGAAAATATAAAGACTTTATAGGAAGAGAGGGGAGAGAGAGAGAGAGATTATTTTAAGATGGGAAATGAAAAATGTTAATTATCATAGAAATTAAAGAGATATGCAATGTCAATCTGACTTTAAGTGACCCTACAAATACAGTTATATACTAAAGATTATTGCTAAAACAATGCATAATAATTGTCTATAACAAAATTTGAAACCCAATTGCAAAAGTCTTTGCCGAGTCAGCAAACAACCCCATAACGGATTCAAGATAACAAATTGAATTTAATTATATGATAAATAAGAATTACACTCACACAAACACACACACGCGCACACACATATACACACTGTAATACCCAGTCCTAAAAAATAAGCGTTTAATGATAATCGAAATATTATATTTAAATAAAAATTTGAGGAATAAATATATAAGGGGATTACGCCAAATGGCACTAAAAGTGGCGCATTACGAAAAGTAATTAGGGAGAAAAATCCCACGTCGCATGGTTCGTTTGGATGCGTATTTATTTTATAATAATCCTAATAAGTATGTTGGTTAAGTTTGGCGCGAAAAATATCAAGGAATGATTGTAACACGGTCGTAGTTAATAATGCGGTAATTTAGGCGGTACGCGATGCGCATGATAGGTAACTTTGCGCGATTTTTATAGGATGTATCGTGGTCCCAAATATCGAAATAACCACTTTTATAGGGTCCTAAAAATACCATGTGGTCAAAAGTCAAAAAATTAATAAAAATTATTTTTCGTCAAAAAATAAAAGTGCTCGAAAAATTATGAAAATCTTTGGATCGACTTAAAATTTAATTTTGAGCAACTTTCTCTTCTTCGATGTCTTCAAAAAAAATTATTTAAACCCATTTTATACGGATTTTCGTCAGCAAGCGTCGCCCAGGACGCCAACTTGCGCGAATTGTTTAGGACAATCGGTAAGTTAAGAAAATATTCCTACCATATATTTAGACTCATAAAAATATAAGTTATTACCATGCGAAGAAAAATCGAAAAAAATTATGTTTTGTGCGGAGGTCCCGATCATTGCGCGCCTTGTATAGGACAATCCGCGACGCTAAACGACTATTATAAATATGATTTTTTAGCCCAAAAAATACAAGGAATGTGAATCTCAAGTTAAAAGTTTCAAAAAAAAAATTGGGCTGGAGAGAGAAAGTGACGCAAATCAGCATTTTTTGGTTGATTTTGGGTGGGTCTTGAGTGTCACATGTGCCAAGGTTGCTTGCATTGTATTGTCCCTTTCCCATTTGATTTACTTTGGTTAGTGTTCTTGCACCCTTTTAGGCCACCTAAAACCTTACATTTATGGTCAATACTTCCCATTTACTCTTTAAATATTATAAGAAACGGTGAGAGGGATTCATGTTGGGGCATCAATGGATTATCAGATTTTCACTTCCCTCTCTCACAAAAAACACTCTCAAGAGTTATGTTTCTATTCTCAAATTCGTTGGTCATCTTTTTCTGATAATTTCCCTACCCAAACTCCATGAAAATGGGTTGGAACTCTATTGAAGCTTCACTTTGAAGGTGGGATAGCAAGTTGGGAGTTTAAAAATGGGTATTTGGGGGGCAAGAAAGAGGTATTTCAAGGTGTTAAAGAAGAAGGTTGGATGAACCTTGGAAGGGTCACACTTGAAGCTTGGAAGTTGCATTTGTGACTCCCCTTGAGGCCATCTTTGAAGGTGGGGGAGTCACCCATCTTCTCAACTTTTTTCAAGACCATTTAGGTGGGATTTTCTAGCTTTGAAATAAGTTTAGAACATTTTGGACAAAAAAATAGGGCCCAACAAATTTTAAACGATTAGGTCCAACATATAAATAATCCCAAATTAAAACAAACATTCACTTCAACGAAATTCAAGCGCCAAATACAAGGTATCGTCTTTTCATTCAAAACCCTAACTGTACTGTCTCTTCGATCAAAACCCCAACAAGATTCTCATTATCAATCAAATTTTGGTCCCACAATAACCTATAAATACACTTGAATTCCAAAACAAACACACTTCACATTAATTCGAGATATCAAAACCCTAATCGTGGAAGTTCTACCAAACATTTCACATTCTCAATCAAATTCTTTCAAACAACACTAACATGTATGGATACATGCTCATAAATATGTTCTTAAGTTTTGTACTTAAGATTATACCATACACTCTGTATATATTGTGTTCTTAGCATTTTATTTCTCATATCACATGTTTGTCCTCAGGTATTTTGTGTTCTCGTATGTATAAATTTGTAGACATTACACATGGACCGATGATATCACATTATTATTATTCATGATATGAAAAAATTCATTTGTTGCCATGATTTTAAATTCAAAATACACTTTTTGCATATTACATTTATGTATTTCATCATTGTACATTTCCTCATGTATAAATCATGTTACATTTATGTACATACTCTTTGTATTTGTGTAACTTCTATATTAATTGTGGTCCGCGGCAGCGGCATTTATTTATGACTGCATGTAATTTATGAATTTAGGTGATATATTTGCTAAATCCTTTATTATTGCGTGTACTTTGTGAATTTTGCGTGTACATTCAAAAAGTACGTACAAAATTTACAAAGTACACGCAATAATAAGGGATTTAGCAAACACATCACCTAAATTCATAAACTACATGCAGTCATAAAACATATTTGTTTAATCCAATCTGCGTGCACTTTTATGTACTATGCGTGTACTCTCTCTTGGATATATGTCAACTCCTATTTTAATAGATCCTATGTTATTTTGGTCCGCGCTAGCGGCATTTGAATGATATTCGATAAGTTTGTAAGAATATTTATTGTTGTGTTATTATTTTGGAATCATACCATCAACCATGTTCAACTACAAAATTGTTGCTTGCACCTTTGAAGATCTTAGCAATACAAAACCTTTCACATTGACAGTCAATACTACTAATGATGACAAGATTTGTTTTCTCCTTCGCATCAATGATAGAGCGAGAATGTTACTTGGTTTTTACTACTACTATAAAGACATTAAGTGCACTTTTGATGTGCAAAATTTTCAAGTAACTGAATCGAAAGCGAAATTTATCAAAACAAATTGAGAAGTATAGCTTAAGAGGTTTTGAAAACGTTGGCGCTTTTAGCATGGAGCTATTGTATCACTTATTTTCTGAAGATATTAGGAAGAGAGAATCTTGGTTTTTTAATTGTCGAACAACATCTATTAGGTATTACCATGTAACGGACGATATATATTACCGCCTTTAACATGTATTTTGTTCAGACTTGTATGAATTATTTATGAGAATATTGCATGTACTTTTGTTAAATACCCTTGTATTTTATTGTTTTATTCTGTATTTTATTCTAATTCGTGTGTATTTTATTTTTTGTACATGTAAATTATCATTATAGGTTAGTAATTTAAATTTTGTTTATAGATTAATAGAATGGGGATGAAGATGAAGGCAAGAAAAGGAAAGGACAACAATAAGAGCAGTTCTGAAGAAAGTTCTTCAAGCAGTTCTACTTCTAGTGTGGCTTTGGACTCTACACGTAGTGTGAAGAAGAACGGCCAGTATAGATTGAATGTTGTTAGTTTTTTTCATGATTTTTCTGGTATTAAAAAGAAGATAAACGATAGGTCTGTCTATCCCCTAATCCTCGCGACGGGAGGGACGGAGAAGAGGGGCGTCTTCAACGTCAAGAGGATCTTGATCCCGCGCATCCCTCTCGGGAGCGCTTCGGCCGGCGTCGGTGATGAGGTGAAAAATGTAGAGAGATGGAGTCGCCAGTCTATTTTACTCAAAACAGACAAAAAAAAGGGAGCCATCCCGAAGGACAGCATCCAAAGACATATTGATACATACGAAACCAAAATGATTCAAAAAAGGTCCGGAGGCTAAGTTACGAAATGGGAAAGTGTTAGGCACCCATTCCTCCCTTACGGTCTCTCATGGGTCATTTCCATTTTCCTTTATTTCCCCGTGATATGTGTGCATGTGTATATGTAGTGGAGATAGGAATCACCGACTTGTATAATGGAAGAGATAAAGAGAGTCATCCGTAGGAATGTTCCTAAAAGTAATATTCTAAAATAGGATTTACGCGATTATCCTAGCATTGATCGTTATAATGGAATGATAACACATATGGAATAATATGCCACTAAGCACAAATATACGTATAGAGAGTCTAAGAGAGTTAAGTTTAAAGAATATAGAAAAAAAGGTAGGAATAGGACTCGAGTCTCAGATTTTACCCCGAGACGCCTACGTAGCCTATAGAGGCATCAAAGTCCATGTAGTTCGTATACAAAACGAGGGGTGGGATTTATCCTATAAATCCAATCGGTGACTTCTCTTATACGTGTGTGTGTGTAAAAAAGTGTTTCAGTTGTGAGAAAAGTGTGAGAAGAGTGTGAGAATTTCCGTTTGGAATTTATGAGCAAACCCTATTTTTCTTATTTTTTGGGTTTTATTTATATGAAAATAAGAGATTTGCAATGATAGTAGATAAAAAATATATTAGGATATGTGAGATGAGAGAATATAAGTGTTAAGTAATAAAACAAATTAATGCGAATTTAGGAGAATTTAAAGAGAGAGTTGAGAAAGTTGGACCTTCTTGAAGATCTTGATCTTGATCTTGGATATTGGAGAGCAGCCCTTGCACTTGGGTGATGATGAAGGGTACTTAATTCACCAAGTTTGATGAAAAAGGTGATGAAAGGTGAAGGTTGGAAAGGGATTTGGATGTGGAAATGACGCTGACTTCGAAAGGGGTTTTCTGAGCTCACTGAGAGTGATGGATTTCAGATCTTGTGTCTTGAAATGAGGTCAGACCCTCCTTTTTATAAGCTCAGGGCATTGCCGACCAGCATAGCCCTGGTCTTACCAATCGGCAGGTGTGTTCAGGCACACTGCCGATAGGCAGGGTTTGGAACTTGCCGTTTGGCAGTCTCTTTCAGGTTCCTTCAGAAAATCGGTCTTAGAGCACAAACCTTTGATCCGAATTGCGCAAGGGGAAAACCATTGGAAAGGTACTTTAAAGACCTTAGAAAGTCTGTTGGACTGCTCCCGGGTCCGAGAGTTGACTTTGGGTCAAATGTGGCTCGAAAGCGTTCGTCGATCCTTTGGATGGGGAATTATCGAACCCAAACGGATCGTTCGTTCGCATGGTAAGTCAGAATCGCGCACTGTGCAGACCGCTAGAAAGGTTAGGAGATGTACTTAGACATTTCAAAGAGGTTGACTCAGTTCGGGGAGTTGACTTTGGTCAACCGGGGCCTAGAAGTGTTCGGTGACCTTCCGGAGTAAAACGGATCGTTCGTCCATATCGTAAGTATGAATCGTGCACGGGTTAGACCGTTGGAAAGGGGTTTCAGTGACCTTCAAAGATTCATTCAGTATCGGTCGAACTGAAGAGTTGACTTTGGTCAAACGGAGCCTGGGAGCGTCCGGTGATCTCCTGATCAAGTTTCAAGGGAAAATGGGTCATTCGTCTGCACCGTAAGTCAGAATTGCGCACGAGATGGACCGTTGGAAAGGGGTTTCAGTGCCTTTTGAAGATTCATTCAGTCTCAGTCGAGTTAAAGAGTTTGACTTTTAGTCAAACGGAGCCTGGGAGTGCCCGATGGCCTTTAGATCAGTACCGGGGTATGCCTTAGGTTTGTAGCGATGAGAGGAGGTGCTAGGGGACCTAAGGAGAGGTTAGGGGGTGTTAGAATGGGGTGTCTACAGAGCCCCTCGACGGGTGAGTTTGGAACAAACGATAGCCGTCGAATAGACACCACATGATGCCTTTGAAAGAGGTCGATTATGAGGACCTAAGGATGAGAGTGACCGATTCTGCGGGTCGAGGCTGATTATGAGGGATTGAAGATAAGGGTGACTGATTTTGCAGGTCAAAGCCGATTCTGAGAGATTAAAGATGAGGGTGATCGATTCTGCGGGTCGAAGCCAATTCTGAGGACTTGAATATGAGGGTGACCGATTCTGCGGGCTTAAATTGTGATGACCAATTCTGCGGGTCGAAGCCAATTCTGAGGGTTTAAGTTAAAATGACCAATTTTGCGGGTCGAAGCCAATTCTGTAGGTCGAATCCAATTCTGCGGGCTTAAGTTGTGATGACCAATTATGCGGGTCCAAGCCAATTCTGAGGGCTTAAGTTAAGATGACCAATTCTGTGGGTCGAAGCCAATTCTGAGGGATTAAGTTGAGATTACCAATTCTGCGGGTCGAAGCCAATTCTGAGGGCTTAAGTTGAGATGACCAATTCTACGGGTCGAAGCCAATTCCGTTGGATTAAGTTGAGATAACCAATTTTGCGGATCGAAGCCAATTCTGAGGGCTTAAATTGAGATGACCAATTCTGCGGGCTTAAGTTGAGATGACCAATTCTGTGGGTCGAAGCCAATTCTGAGGGCTTAAGTTGAGATGACCAATTTTGCGGGTCGAAGCCAATTCTGAGGGCTTAAGTTGAGATGACCAATTCTGCGGGCTTAAGTTGAGATGACCAATTCTGTGGGTCGAAGCCAATTCTGAGGGCTTAAATTGAGATGACCAATTATGCGGGTCGAAGCCAATTCTGAGGGCTTAAATTGAGATGACCAATTATGCGGGTCGAATCCAATTCTGAGGGCTTAAGTTAAGATGATCAATTATGCGGGTCAAAGCCAATTTTGAGGGCTTAAGTTGAGATGTTCTCGGGGAACTCTACCGGGGAAATTATCTCGTAATATTGATTTGAGTTGGGGAGCTGATTGTTGGGGAAATCCTCGTGTATTTTGGAGACTTTATCGGGAGAATAACTAATTTGATGCTGTAGATTCCACTGGGGAAGTGATTAGGTGGTCCATGCTTTGCTCGGGGAGACCAGAGACCATTAGGGTACTTTAGAGGTCCTCCGGGGACGTTGTCGGGAGTGCGAAATTTTCTGGTGAAAAATGTTCTAAATCCCCTATGGGATTTTTAGGAATTTTCTGAGGATTTGTCAAGGTTTTCTGGTATTTTTTAGGAGTTTCTGTACGAAAATTTGAGGGGGGTGCCTGTCGGCATGGTGTAGAGGGTGCTATTCGACAGTGGCATGGACTTTTGGACTGCCTCGAGAAGGTAAAGGGTCAGTTACGATCGGTAGGTGGGGGTGCAGTGCCGATTGGCATGACCCTTGACATCCTATAAAAAGAGGACGGGTTCCCCTAATTTTTCACAACTTCTTGCCTTCTCTATTTCTGCGATTTTCTTTTGCGAATCATTCTAGCATTCCGCAATCTAAAAAATGGCCGCTTTTGTGAGCACTGCAGTACATCGGGAGTGGTTGGTTGTTGATGACTGGGCGAATGTGGAATGGAGGGTCAAGGCGCCTCTTGCTTTGGGGAGCGATAACTCTTTTGATGCATTCGAGCTAGTTGCGAATGAGCGGGCCTTGTAGCGTGAGCCGTCGCGTCATTGCTCTTCGAGGGTGGTGAACCCTGGCGATTATGCAAGTAAAATGACTTTTAGCATTCCTTTTTTTGTGGTTTTCCTTTTTTCTTGGATTTTTACAAGGTTTTTCTTTTGGCAGTCTGATGTTTCTTTGTCGACTATGCGTGCCCGTGGGACGACGGGGCTTAAGGATGTCTGGGAGCATCTTCCACCTGTGGTGCGTTGGGTGGTATCATCAGCAGGCTTTGGGAGGTTAGCGTCTGTGCTGGATGAGACGCCTCGTTCAACGGCGGTTTTATGCGCTCTGAGGGAGAGGTGGTGGGACACTACTCACACCTTCCATTTTGATTTTGGGGAGATTATCGTAACTCCCATTGATGTGCAGCAGCTACTAGGGCTGGATTGCGATGGAGAGCAGATAGTGGTGGATCGCTCTTTACGGGTGAGGCCGAAGGCGCTAGGTGACGTGGGGAGGATAGTGTCTGGGGACTCTATCCGTCTGTCTCTTCTGAGGGATGTTTTGCTAGGCAGGGTGATTGATGTGGAGGACGAGCTGCAGGTGAGGCAGATGGCCCGATTGTTTATTTTGCTGGTGTTGGGGGGGGGGGGTTCTGGTGGCGTCGAGCGTCGACGTTGTCCACTTATAGCTTTTGCCATATTTGAGGATATTTTCGAACATCCCCCTCTATGATTGGGGGAGCCTAACTTTAGCGACCCTTTATTTTTCTCTAGATGCATTCATCCGGTGCTGCTGGCAGTCTTTCACTGGAGCCACGTATCTTCTTGAGGTATTCTTTAATTTGCGCATACTTCTTTCATGCATTTGCAATTTCCTTACGCATCTCTTTTTTATTGCGAATTTTTGTCTTTGGCAGACGTGGTTCTATGAGGTGATTGGTTATAATACCCAGCTGATTTCTCTGAAGGATGAGACCGTTAGGAACTTTTACCGATTGTATCGGTGGCAAAAGGCCAATCGGCAGTCGAGGAGGTCTCTCTCTCTGGAGGCGGTGCGTCAGGTCTTGAATGGACTAACTAGTGATAGGGTAAGACCTTTTTCTTCTTCAGTTCTGGCCTTTATGTGCTCTAATTCTGTATTTGACTCATATCTGTTGGGGATTTTTCAGGTGACTTTTTACCCTTGGGGGATGACCGTTCAGAACACTGGGTTGACTGGAGTGAACGCACAGATGAGGCGCTTACTGGCGCATGAGTTTGGCCACTCTTGGTATCTTGGGGAGAGGGTTGTCCGACAGATTACCGTGGAGGAGGTGGTGGTGCCACCTGCGAGGCCCCCTATGTCTATGAGGCGGGAGCGGCTGTTGTCAGAGGATGCGAGGATCACGGCGATGATTGGCGAGTCCTATCTGTTGTAAACCGATATGGCTGTGCCGTATGATTATATGGACTTTGTGACGAGTTGGCTGATGGTTCCCAGCATATATGATTCACTGTCCTTCCCTCCTGCGGGTTCGAGTCGGCCTGTGGGGTCCTCCTACAGCGGTGGCGGTCCGTCGATATCTACAGCGGTGGCGACTTCGGAGGTCCCCTTTGTGCGGTTGCATACTACTTCATACAACATCTGGCGGGCTGATAGAGGGATGGTGCCTATGTTGCATCGTCCTTATGCGATGGACCCGGAGGAGTTGGGCTTGACGGAGGAGGTTCTTCATCCTTCGATATATCTTTCTGTTCTTCTCTTTTCCTTCTTTTTGGTTTCTCTTGATCTTTTCTACTTGATACTGATTTTGCCTTTTCTTGCAGTAAGTCCGGGTGTCCACCACTTGGCTGAGGGGCATTAGGGACTGTATATCTTCGACGACTACCCATATTTCAGATGCGGTTCCTGTTCCTTCTTGCTTGGTGACGTCTGCCTCATCCGAGGAGGAGTTTAGTTCAGGTAGCAGTGGTGCGTCATCTCACTGCAAGGGAAAGAGAGCGCGTCGTAGGGATGGAAGCTCTTAGGAGAGAGAGAGAGAGAGATAGAATGTGGGTTTGGGCTGAGTCCCGTTATTTTTTTGCTTTTCTTTATTTTCCTACAAAAATGATGTAACACAGAAGAATATCTATGCAATGCAATGAAGTTTTTTTTATTATATTCTGTTATTGAGGAATGAATGCATGCACATGGGCTATTTACTTTGCTGCTGAGACTGTAAAAAGAAATATTTTTAGGATTTGAAGGGAAGTTTTATTTAAAATTAGAATTTATATAGAGATAGAAAGGGGATTTTTGAAATTCTGTTGAGAATATCAATTAATTTTTATTGAGTTTTCTGAATTTGACAAAAGAGGAAAAAGGGAAATTTCCAAAAGTAGGGGGTTGCCGATCGGCAAACACCTTGTCCTGCCTATCGGCAGGTCAATCTAGTCCCATCAATTCAAAGATTTGAATTCTGAGGGTCTAAGCCAATTCTGAGGGTTTAAATTGAGATGACCATTTGTGCGGGTCTAAGCCAATTCTGAGGGCTTAAGTTGAGATAACCAATTATGTAGGTAGAAGCCAATTCTGAGGGCTTAAGTTGAGATGACCAATTTTGCGGGTCGAAGCCAATTCTGAGGGCTTAAGTTGAGATGACCAATTCTGCGGGCTTAAGTTGAGATGACCAATTCTGTGGGTCGAAGCCAATTCTGAGGGCTTAAATTGAGATGACCAATTATGCGGGTCGAAGCCAATTCTGAGGGCTTAAATTGAGATGACCAATTATGCGGGTCGAATCCAATTCTGAGGGCTTAAGTTAAGATGATCAATTATGCGGGTCAAAGCCAATTTTGAGGGCTTAAGTTGAGATGTTCTCGGGGAACTCTACCGGGGAAATTATCTCGTAATATTGATTTGAGTTGGGGAGCTGATTGTTGGGGAAATCCTCGTGTATTTTGGAGACTTTATCGGGAGAATAACTAATTTGATGCTGTAGATTCCACTGGGGAAGTGATTAGGTGGTCCATGCTTTGCTCGGGGAGACCAGAGACCATTAGGGTACTTTAGAGGTCCTCCGGGGACGTTGTCGGGAGTGCGAAATTTTCTGGTGAAAAATGTTCTAAATCCCCTATGGGATTTTTAGGAATTTTCTGAGGATTTGTCAAGGTTTTCTGGTATTTTTTAGGAGTTTCTGTACGAAAATTTGAGGGGGGTGCCTGTCGGCATGGTGTAGAGGGTGCTATTCGACAGTGGCATGGACTTTTGGACTGCCTCGAGAAGGTAAAGGGTCAGTTACGATCGGTAGGTGGGGGTGCAGTGCCGATTGGCATGACCCTTGACATCCTATAAAAAGAGGACGGGTTCCCCTAATTTTTCACAACTTCTTGCCTTCTCTATTTCTGCGATTTTCTTTTGCGAATCATTCTAGCATTCCGCAATCTAAAAAATGGCCGCTTTTGTGAGCACTGCAGTACATCGGGAGTGGTTGGTTGTTGATGACTGGGCGAATGTGGAATGGAGGGTCAAGGCGCCTCTTGCTTTGGGGAGCGATAACTCTTTTGATGCATTCGAGCTAGTTGCGAATGAGCGGGCCTTGTAGCGTGAGCCGTCGCGTCATTGCTCTTCGAGGGTGGTGAACCCTGGCGATTATGCAAGTAAAATGACTTTTAGCATTCCTTTTTTTGTGGTTTTCCTTTTTTCTTGGATTTTTACAAGGTTTTTCTTTTGGCAGTCTGATGTTTCTTTGTCGACTATGCGTGCCCGTGGGACGACGGGGCTTAAGGATGTCTGGGAGCATCTTCCACCTGTGGTGCGTTGGGTGGTATCATCAGCAGGCTTTGGGAGGTTAGCGTCTGTGCTGGATGAGACGCCTCGTTCAACGGCGGTTTTATGCGCTCTGAGGGAGAGGTGGTGGGACACTACTCACACCTTCCATTTTGATTTTGGGGAGATTATCGTAACTCCCATTGATGTGCAGCAGCTACTAGGGCTGGATTGCGATGGAGAGCAGATAGTGGTGGATCGCTCTTTACGGGTGAGGCCGAAGGCGCTAGGTGACGTGGGGAGGATAGTGTCTGGGGACTCTATCCGTCTGTCTCTTCTGAGGGATGTTTTGCTAGGCAGGGTGATTGATGTGGAGGACGAGCTGCAGGTGAGGCAGATGGCCCGATTGTTTATTTTGCTGGTGTTGGGGGGGGGGGGTTCTGGTGGCGTCGAGCGTCGACGTTGTCCACTTATAGCTTTTGCCATATTTGAGGATATTTTCGAACATCCCCCTCTATGATTGGGGGAGCCTAACTTTAGCGACCCTTTATTTTTCTCTAGATGCATTCATCCGGTGCTGCTGGCAGTCTTTCACTGGAGCCACGTATCTTCTTGAGGTATTCTTTAATTTGCGCATACTTCTTTCATGCATTTGCAATTTCCTTACGCATCTCTTTTTTATTGCGAATTTTTGTCTTTGGCAGACGTGGTTCTATGAGGTGATTGGTTATAATACCCAGCTGATTTCTCTGAAGGATGAGACCGTTAGGAACTTTTACCGATTGTATCGGTGGCAAAAGGCCAATCGGCAGTCGAGGAGGTCTCTCTCTCTGGAGGCGGTGCGTCAGGTCTTGAATGGACTAACTAGTGATAGGGTAAGACCTTTTTCTTCTTCAGTTCTGGCCTTTATGTGCTCTAATTCTGTATTTGACTCATATCTGTTGGGGATTTTTCAGGTGACTTTTTACCCTTGGGGGATGACCGTTCAGAACACTGGGTTGACTGGAGTGAACGCACAGATGAGGCGCTTACTGGCGCATGAGTTTGGCCACTCTTGGTATCTTGGGGAGAGGGTTGTCCGACAGATTACCGTGGAGGAGGTGGTGGTGCCACCTGCGAGGCCCCCTATGTCTATGAGGCGGGAGCGGCTGTTGTCAGAGGATGCGAGGATCACGGCGATGATTGGCGAGTCCTATCTGTTGTAAACCGATATGGCTGTGCCGTATGATTATATGGACTTTGTGACGAGTTGGCTGATGGTTCCCAGCATATATGATTCACTGTCCTTCCCTCCTGCGGGTTCGAGTCGGCCTGTGGGGTCCTCCTACAGCGGTGGCGGTCCGTCGATATCTACAGCGGTGGCGACTTCGGAGGTCCCCTTTGTGCGGTTGCATACTACTTCATACAACATCTGGCGGGCTGATAGAGGGATGGTGCCTATGTTGCATCGTCCTTATGCGATGGACCCGGAGGAGTTGGGCTTGACGGAGGAGGTTCTTCATCCTTCGATATATCTTTCTGTTCTTCTCTTTTCCTTCTTTTTGGTTTCTCTTGATCTTTTCTACTTGATACTGATTTTGCCTTTTCTTGCAGTAAGTCCGGGTGTCCACCACTTGGCTGAGGGGCATTAGGGACTGTATATCTTCGACGACTACCCATATTTGAGATGCGGTTCCTGTTCCTTCTTGCTTGGTGACGTCTGCCTCATCCGAGGAGGAGTTTAGTTCAGGTAGCAGTGGTGCGTCATCTCACTGCAAGGGAAAGAGAGCGCGTCGTAGGGATGGAAGCTCTTAGGAGAGAGAGAGAGAGAGATAGAATGTGGGTTTGGGCTGAGTCCCGTTATTTTTTTGCTTTTCTTTATTTTCCTACAAAAATGATGTAACACAGAAGAATATCTATGCAATGCAATGAAGTTTTTTTTATTATATTCTGTTATTGAGGAATGAATGCATGCACATGGGCTATTTACTTTGCTGCTGAGACTGTAAAAAGAAATATTTTTAGGATTTGAAGGGAAGTTTTATTTAAAATTAGAATTTATATAGAGATAGAAAGGGGATTTTTGAAATTCTGTTGAGAATATCAATTAATTTTTATTGAGTTTTCTGAATTTGACAAAAGAGGAAAAAGGGAAATTTCCAAAAGTAGGGGGTTGCCGATCGGCAAACACCTTGTCCTGCCTATCGGCAGGTCAATCTAGTCCCATCAATTCAAAGATTTGATTGGTACCCTCTTCAGCCTTTGGTACCTTGTGGGGCAGGATTCCCTCCGATTTCTACAGGGGTTATGTCTTTTGTGAGGGTTTCCAAGTATAAAAAGGGGTAAGGGTGGAGTGTTTTCATCACATTATCACATTCTATATTTCTTATTCTGTGAGATGGCTCTCCCTGATAGTGTTGAATTTGCCAACTACCTCGAGACTTTGGAGGCGATGTGCACCTACAACGTCGACTACGATGCTTTCAACATGCTTCGAGTCTCTTTATGGCGTAATCGGCCCATAGAATGGAACATGCTGATGGCGGTGGTATAATTTTGGTACCCCGAAGACCATGTATTCCGCTTTGGCTTGGAAGAAGTCTGTCCGACTTATGAGGAATTTTCTGCCATATTGGGAGAAAATGCTAGTGTGGCGGCTACTATGTCTGAGTTTTCTCGGTCTCCATGGGAGCTGTTGGTTGGACTTATCCGTGTCTCGCCCTCGGCGGATAGATCCTTGATCACTGGAGGAATTATTTCTCTTCCGGCGGTGTTACTAGGGGTGTTCGCGGTCCGGGCCGGGCCAGTTTTTAGGATTTTTACGGACCGGACCGATTAAACCGGTCCTAAAAATAAATGGACCAAGACCGGACCGATTGTGTCGGTCACCCGTCCCAAGTCGGTCCATTTTTTATAGGGTCGGTCCGGTCTAACTTGTCGGTCCTAATTGTATTAAATTAAACGTTTTAAAAATAAAAATTACCTTTAAAAATATCCAAACCTGTTCAGATTTTAGGTCCTAAAAACTCTCCAAATTCCTCATATTCTGGTATAAAAGCATGTATATGCAACTAGTTAATGAAAATGTGTAGGGATTCTATCAGATTAGAAATCAGTGCAAAAGCCAATCAGTGTAGAAAGCAAAATCAATCAAAAAACAAAAATCAATTCATTCATATGATTGAGGCAGAATATATACTGTATATATATTCTATATATATACAATATATACAGAACACAACATATAACACATATTCCATTTTTGAAAGATTTAAAACAAATAATGAACAAAAGTAAAAGATTTTGAAAACATAAAATAACTGATGTGATTTTAAGTATCAAATGTTTTTTAGCTACAAAAAAAAGGGATCTTACCATCAGCAGTGACGCAGATCAGATGAGAGAAGAAAAGCGATGGCGCAGCGGGGGAAGAGAAGTGACGCGGTGCTGAAGAAGCTACGGCATGGCATGGCGCGGCGCGGCGTGGCGTAGCGCAGAGGAGAGGAGAGGAGAATCGGCGGTCTGGTGTGTGCTGCTGTGCGGAGAAGTGACGGTCCGGTGTGTGCTACTGTGCGGTGGTCCGGTGTGTTGCTTGGTTGTGCGGCGGTGTTTCTTTCCTTTCTAGTGTGTTGCTTTACAGATCCTACATGGAGAGAAAAGCAAAAAGAGTCCTTTCCTTTTCTACTGTGTTTCTTTGTTGTGCGGCGGTGTGTCTTTGTTGTTTAGATTTAATTAGGGTTTTTGTTTCCTTCCTTTCTTATTTTTGGACCAACGTACCCTTTCTACTAAATGCATATATTATATATGTATAAATATAATTAAAGGCATATATATTATAGTAATCGGTTCGGGTCGGTCCAGACCAGATATTTATTAAGGGAGACCAAGGACCGGACCGGTTAGACCGGTCTGTAATAAAAAAACTTGGACCGGACCGATTAAAAAAATGGAAAAATTATGTCGGTACGGATCGATTCTGTTCGATCCACCGGTTCATTTGATTTTCTGAACACCCCTAGGTGTTACTGTCTGTGCATTTGCAGGAGGTTGGTGATGCCAGATATACTAGAGCCGTCGTTCTGGGCCTGGTTTCAAAATTATTGCTGGTGACTGGGGAGCTGCTGGTGGACCCATAACTTGCAGATATTACTTCATGGATGTCCTATTGTCGTAATCCTGCGGTGGTGATACTGGAGGAGGCGCTGAATGGCCTGAATGCCTGGTGAGAAGGTCGTTCTGACTTTCTGAGGGGTAGCCCCGTGATGCTGTTCATGTGGTTGTCTGAAAGATTCTGCTTGGTGACTCCTCCGAAATACCCTTTGTCGGTTGTACCCAACTTCTTTTCGCTCCATTTCATCAGTGTTGGTCTGGATATTGAGAGCTGGGAGAACTGGTTTGTGGAGCACGGGGCTCTAAATCTGTATTGGTCAGTGCCTTGGTGGGGACAGCGGCTTCCTATTATGAAACTGGGAGAATCCTCATATGTTCGACTGATTAGTCTCAGACAGACCTCTTTTTATTTCCCTTGGCGAATTCTGTGCCAATTTGGCTGGGAGAAGATTGTGCTACCTCGGACACTGGATTTTATTTCGATAGAAGATCTGACGGAGCATCTACACATGCGGATTGGCTCTTTGTGGGAGAGTCGGCGTTCATCGTCCCGTCCCTCTCAGTCTGATGGGAGAGTTTGGCACATCCCTGGGGATTATATGAAGTGATTGTGGAGAAGAGTGGTCAGCAAGATGTTGGCAGTGGAGACCGGATAAAGGTGTCTTATTTTACCTGATACCATGGAGGGAGGTGTGGTAGTTTTTCTGAGGCTGGTTCGAGCTTATTGATCCATGGAGCGTCTGCGGCACTCCATTCAGGCAAGTGAAGCTTGGGGACCCCAGGATTTAAATGATGATGATGTAGCAGGCTCCTCTGGTAGCTGTGGGTAGGACTTTTAGAGAGTAAATTTGGGAATTTTATTTTGCTTTTTAGGAAGGTAGGGGGAAGGGGGTCATTCGTTCATTTTCTTATGTAATTGCACTGTAATCTCTTATTAGTGAAATAAATAAGTTTTTGATCATCTAGCTGTGCCTTTTGATGAATTTTGTATTTTGAATTATCTAGACTGATCGCTAAGGCATGCATAATCCTTTTGTTCAAGTATATGTTAGAATGAACTGTCATTCTCGGAGATAAGAAATGAATAGTTTTTTGGGGAAAAAAAAGGGTCGTCCTCATGTAAGATGTATGAGATGCCTATGTACCTCTGGGTTTTTTTTGAAAGGTTTTAATTTTTTTTTAAAAATGATTTTTACAGAGGATCAGGCCCACGTAGTTCTGGGTAGAGGGAAATGAAGAATTTTTTTTTTTAAAATAGAAAGGAGATGAGAAGAGTCGTAGCGCGCCGATATTTCGGACTCGGGGTAGAACTTCTTGAGATGGTCTAGGTTGACTAGATGATCCATCTCCTCTCCATCTAGGTCGATGAGCATGGCGGCACCACCGGACAAGATCTTCTTCACAATGTATGGGCCGCTCCAATTGGGCTTAAATTTTCCTCTGGGGTCCCAGATGGGCTCTACTATTTCTTTGAGGGATAAATCCCCTTCTCGGACACTGCGATCCTTGACTCTCTTATTGAATGAATGAACTATTCGGTGATGGTACCCTTGTATGTGATACAATGCTTTCAGTCTCCTTTCGTCCAAGAGTGACAGCTCGTCGAGAAGGCTTTGATGCCAGTCCTCCTCACTGACATTGCTTTCAAGCATGATGCGTAACGAGGGTATTTTTAGCTCCACGGGTAGGACTTCTTCGACGCCGTAGACTAGAGAGTAAGGGGTAGTCCTAGTAGTGGTTCGAATTGAGGTTCGATAGCCCCATAGGGTGTACGGGATTCGGTCGGCCCAATCTCGACAGCTTTCGATCATCTTACTGATAATGGCTTTGAGGTTTTTGTTATCAGCTTCGACTACACCAATGGTCTGAGGACGGTAGGGGGAAGATTTGTGTCTTTGAATCCCATACTCGTTGACCACTTTTGTGACTTATGCCTCAAAATGCAACCCGTTATCTGACACTAGCTCGTGCGAGACCCTATATCGGCAGATGATGTTTTTCTTGATGAATTGGGCCACTTTCTCGGCATTCAGAACTGCATATGACTCAACTTCGGCCCATTTGGTAAAGTAATCAATGGCAACTATAATGAACTCATGCCCGTTGGAAGCCTTTGGTGTAACCTTCCCTATGACGTCGATACCCTAGGTGGAGAATGGCCAGGGAGAAGTCATGTTGTACAATTCTCGTGGAGGCAGGTGTTGAAGCTTGGAAAACTGTTGGCATTCGAGGCATCTTCGGACGTAGGCGATGTAATCCTGGATCATGGTGGTCCAGCAGTAGCCTTGTCAGATGATCTTCTTGACAAGTATGTGATCGTTCATGTGGGGCCCACATTCCCCCGCTGTGGATTTTCTGCATTACCTCTTCAATGTCAGCCCCTACGATGCAGTGTAGATGGGTTCCATC
Source organism: Sambucus nigra (assembly GCA_949130495.1). NCBI lineage: Eukaryota > Viridiplantae > Streptophyta > Magnoliopsida > Dipsacales > Adoxaceae > Sambucus > Sambucus nigra. The sequence goes on from OX422218.1 coordinate 278,415,584, forward strand.
GAAGTTTCTCTTAAACAGTGCTTTATGATAGATGATGTACTGGGTGGTCAGTCTTTGGAGGGTCGCTCTATCTTTCGTGTTGTAACCCTCAGAATACCTACCATACTTGAGAAGGTGCCAGATATCATAATACCAGCAACTGGCTAGCTCGAGATCTTCTTTGGTGATGAGCTCAATGTGGTAGAAGTGGGTTAGTTTGTCTTACTTTTGGACTAGGAAGGGGGCCCTTGCTATTCCTTCGGGCATGTCCTCCATGAAGGCCAAGGTAGCAAGGGCATCGACCAGGTTATTTTTTGCTCAGGGTAGGTAATGGAAGGTGATATCTTGGAATTGAAAGGCTAGTTCTTCTAAGTGGGAATAGAAGGGTTGGAGTTTCTCGTCCTTGACTTTATATTTTCTGAGCACTTGACCAATGATGAGGGAAGAATACCTGTAGACATCTAGGCATTGAATACATCTCTTGAGAGCAACTTTGAGTCCTACCGTGCATGTCATGTATTCAGTCATGTTGTTGGTGCAGGGAAAATCTAATTTGATGGCGATGGGAGTGTGGGAGTCATCTGAAGCGATCAGAAGTATCCCAATGCCATATCCTTTTTTATTGGCAGCGTCGTTGAAGAATATTTGCCATCGGAGGTCGTCTTGAGCAGTGCAGAGGATGTTTTCATCTGGGAATTTAGAGATCCAGTTGTCAGCTTCTTCCATGGGGTAGTCAGCGAGGCAGTTAGAGATGGCTCTTCCTTTCATGGATTTCTGTGTGACGTATATGATGTCAAACTCGGCTAGGAGCATCAACCACCGGGCCATTCAGCTTGATAAGGCGGGCTTCTCAAGCAGGTACTTGATGGGGTCCATTCGAGATATAAGTTTGATGGGGAAGGCGAGCATGTAGTGTTGCAACTTTTGGGTGACCCAGACAAGCGCGACACATGCCTTTTTCAAAGCAGTGTAGTTGACTTCGTATCCGACCAATTTGCGACTGGCGTAATAGATGGCTCTTTCTTTACGGGAATCCTCAAGGTATTAAGCTAGCAAATCCCCAGATGTAGTGTCGGTTATGGTTAGGTATAGAAGCAAAGGGAGACCAGGTTGTGGTGGCATGAGTACCGGAGGTTGGGTCAGATATTGTTTGATTCGGTCAAAAGCTTTTTGGCAGGCTTCATTACAAACTTTGGTTGAATCCTTACGGAGAAGTTTGAAAATAGGTTCGCAGATGGAGGTTAGCTGGCTGATGAACTAGCTGATGTATTGTAATTTCCCAAGGAAACCACGGACTTCTTTCTCCGTTCAGGGAGGTGGAATCTCAAGTATAGCTTTTATCTTGGCAGGATCTGCTTCTATCCCTTTCTTACTGACCATGAATCCCAAGATTTTTCCCTTTGTAACGCCGAAGACACATTTTTTTGGATTGAGTCTCATCTGATATTGTCATAATCGTTCGAACTTTCGGAGAGCGGGAACATGACCTTCTCTAGTTTTGGATTTGATAATCATATCATCCACATAGATCTCGACTTCTTTGTGAATCAGATTGTGCGGGATGGTTGTGCCAGCCCTCTAGTAGGTAGCCCCAGTATTTTTGAGACCGAATGGCATAACAGCGTAGCAAAAGGTTCCCCAGGGGGTGATAAACGCTGTTTTTCTCAATGACCTGGGTGCATTTTGATTTGGTTGTACTCGACAAACCCATCGACGAATAACTTAAGAGGATGACTGGTTATGTTGTCCACGATCATGTCGATATTGGGTAGCGGGTAATCTTTCTTCGGAGAGGCTTTATTCAAGTCCCGGTAGTCTACACACATCCGAACTTTCCCTCCTGATTTCGGCACAGGCACTATGTTGGCTAGCCATGTGGGATATTCGATCACACGAATGAAACCCACGTTCAGCTGCTTGACCACCTCTTCTTTGACTTTAAGCGACCTTTCGGTGCGGATATTTCTCAGCTTTTGTTTAATCGGCTTGTAATCTAGAAGAGTGGGGATCTCATGTTGAGCTATTTCAGGATTAATGCTGGGCATATCGTCGTAGGACCACGTGAAGACTTCCACGAATTCCTTTAATAATTCTTCGAGTTGTGCGCGCTCATGCTCATTGAGGTGTAATACCCCGTATTTTTATGGCTTTTAAAATTGGGGATTTATTAAAGTTAATTTGAGGTATTAATTTAATATTAATCCAGAAATTATTTTTTAATATTTACTAGCGTGATGTGAGTTAGTAATTACTGGAAATTTGTTTAATATTACTGGATGAGTACAGTTATAGATGAGATTGATTTTATTAAATTGTCACGAGTGAATAAAATAGCAATTATGGAAATTTAATTCGGGACGCGCCTGTGTCGTGTCAGGACTAAATTATTATTATTAAAGTGAATAAATTATAAGTCGTCCGTATAGTCGTTTTGAGTGCGTCAAAGTGTCCGGAAGGGTCGAGATAGTCAGAAAAGTATACTTGGGGGTTTAGTTTGGGTCTCGGGGCGTTTTTAGGCCTAATTGACATCCCAGGAGGGTATTTTAGACATTTGGTATTATTGGGTAATTATACTCACGAATTTTCTTAGTATTTATTAGCCATTTAGAGTTGTCTCTTCGGGTTAACAAACACAAAGCATAAGCCATCCATTAGAGAAGAAGGTGAAGAGATTTCAGAAGAAGGTAAGGAGTCTTCAAGCAATCCAAGGCCTAAAACTCACCCGATTGCATCGCCACCACCACCAAAACGTAGATCGCATGACGAGGAACGCATCCATATAATTTTCATCAACAAATCATATCCTTGAATCCGAGGAAAGTATCTATCTTGCTAATTTCCATGTTAATATACCTTCCATGTTAGTCTAAGAATGAAAATCATATGTTTTAATTGAAGAATTATATGTTTTGGAAGAGAATTCATATATGTTGTAAGAGAATCCATGTAGTCTAAAATCTTGATCATATGTAGAGGATTACCCATGGATTTATTATAATATTTGGGAAGAAAATCTTGATTAAATTAGAGGGTGGTGATTATTCATGCAAAATTTGGTTTTATAAAGAGATTTGAGATTAAACCCCTTTTTGATTGATTCGTTGAGGATTTATTAATGTCGTTACGTTAGAACTTGTTTATGTACATTGCTTATACACTTGGATTACTTTGATGGGAGTTTGGGATGAAATTATAGAGGTTTGGAGGGGTTAAAATGGTTGAACTCGTAGGTTGAATATTGCAGAAAGCTGGGCAAGAACTGCTTGATCGATCGATCGACTCAAGAACATCGATCAATCGACCCCCTTTACTCGATCGATCGACCCTTCCTGGAAAACTGCATATTTTTCCCCTTTTTGTTTAGTCCGGTTAAAATGCGTAGGAGCCCTTGATCATCATTGATAGAGTATAATGGGTTATGAAGAGGACCAATAGGGTCTAAGTAGACTTCATTGAGTGAAATTAAATTGAGAGGAAATTTTGGGTTAACGGGGAGTTATTTATACATTGGGAATTGTGCGTACGTTTACTAAAAGATTGAGACTCGTAAAAGATTTAGACTAGAAGGTAAGTGAGGGTATACCTACTAATATTTATATTTAGTGAGAAAAAATACTTCAAGATATGAGAAGTAAGAACGAAGTAAATAATAAATGAGAATAAAAGAGACGAATCCGTTATGAGAAATAATTGAGTAAAATTTGTGTTGAGAATGGATAATAACAATTATGGGTCGTGGGAGAACCTAATTTGGAACATATCAATATTTATATGTATGACTTTGTGATTGTGCATATATTATGTATCTGTGTATGACATACCTAGCTTACTTGCTATCGATGGGAGGTTTGCGCGTGAGGGCAGTCATATCCTGATGAATCCATGAGATTTTTGTCGCTCGAGAACATAGGACTATGAAAGACTTATCGGTGAGTTGATCAGTCCGCTGACTATGGGAACGTAGGTATGTGCGTGACCCGTGGGTATGAGAACTATGTTCGCCTCCAATTTTTGTGTTGATATTTGTGGTTCGAGGAATCTTTACCGAACCTATAGTACCCTATACAACGACGTGATGTATTGGGACAAGATAGCAGAGTAATGCAGCACCGCAACTGTGTCTCGGGGTGCAGTATAGTATATATATTATATAGTGAATATATATATATATATATATATGTGATGATATCTACTATGTGGCTAAAGTAGAAATGTAAGATAGTTATGTATGAAAACACTTAGTTGAATTGAATTAATAAGGGACATATCCATATTGAATATAAATGGATATATATATATATATGTTTATAACATCATTATATGTATTATAAGGTTAATACGTGGGAATAATTTGGGCTATAAAGAATGGATACATGTGAATAATCTAGTTAGCGTGGAAACTATAACTAGGATTACCTAGAGGTACGGTAGGAGTGCACACTAGATGAGAGGTGATGATTCTCAAGAGAGTGTCGCATTCTAACATAGTTGTGATATTAATTGGTAAGCATTTTAAATACTTGCTAAACTATTTTAAACTGTTTTACACTCGGGCTCTGACCCGTTTTCTGTCATTTCTTTCTCTCTTGTATATATATGTATGTATTACAGGTGCCCAGCCACAGGGGCATCATGCTTAGGTTCTTTGGATTGGACGTTCTGCAGCTTATGTGGGAGTTGCAGGCCCTTGCTTTAGACGACTTCGTCATTGAATCAGTTCCTACTTTAGATCTTCATAGTTAGAGCATGTGTCGCTCGATAACCTATTCCGTTTAGATCTTGTCAAAGATTTATGTTCATATATATTTTCGGTATTCAATACTCCTTGGGAGTTAACTTTTGCCAGGATGATTTCATTTATGGTTCTTATACTTGGTTGGGATTATATAGATGGTTTAATTCTTGTGTGTAAATTGCCATCCTTAGTATTTATGTGATTCTTAACTATTGGGTATTAAAATGGTTTATATTGGTACTTAAGAAAGGAAAAATGAGACTTTAAATGGTTTTGACACTTAGCTTAATTATTTAGGGTGTTCAAATTGAAAATATTATTTTACGATAGTGATGATGAGAATGAACCAACCGTTCACCTTGATGTTAATTTAATAAAGGACTGATTACCCGATATTTAATTTGGCGGGGTGTTATAGGTGGTATTAGAGCATCAGGTTTTAGTGTCCTTTAGGATCTATGCGGCTTATTATGCTTCCATCGTAGCTTTCTTTGATATAGAGCCCTATGTTTAGGATTGTTTATATCTTTGGTAAGATTCCATTCTCCTACTATAACGTATATATTAGTGAATATTATTTACGTTCAGGCGTGTTCGTACAAGAAGTATGGTAGATGAGGGCCATTGGACGGATAGCGGAGGTCGTACTTAGGAGGTTATGAAGTATGTTCGAGGATGATGACCGTAGTCGAGGTCACCCCTATTATGGAACGACAGTCCAGGACTGTAAAGACGGTTAGGACGCAGCCTACAAATTTCAAGTGTTGCTATAGTCGAAGGTGATGCCAAATTAGACTCACCCAACGTAGTGCGCTTAGGAGAGGGTCAAATGGAAAATTGAGGAGAGTCATCAGTAGAAGTTCTAGAAATGTGAGAATTGGGTGTGTTACTCAATGAAGGCAATATATTCAAAGGCTTGGACATATAGTGGAGGGTGGTTAACTAGAACTGAAAATTTGGGGTAAATTTTTTTCTTGACTCATCGGAGCAAAGTTAAAATAGTGGGAGTCAATAACCACCACCCGCGAATGAGGGTACATTTTCTATCTATGTAATTATGGGGCGCATAATGATTGTCATTAGGACCTCATATTCATTTGTAGTTATTAGAATTGCGTGGACCGTAGGGTTACTAGACTTGGCCATTGGCACTATTATTTATGTAGACTCACCGATGGGTAGTGGGACGCCTATTATTATTTTTATATATCATAACGTGAGTTTAATTTTATCGGGGATTTACTTGTTATAGACATATCCGAGTAAGATGAGATTATCGGCATGGATTGACTTGTTGTATATGAGACCAAGATTGATCGTTATTGCCAGCATATTGTCTTTGATATGAGATTGAATAAGTAGACTTTTATAAATAGATAAAACTTGTTGGGATGTTATATACTATAGACTAGGGACCCGAGGAGTTTTGATGACCAACTATTTTAGGTAGTAGTGTATCGGGGGGGTTCCTTGTTTGGATTTCGCTCTGCGAGACACCCCACGCATGAAACTAAAGAACGTTGGGAGTCGAAGTATGTTAGGTCTTTAGAATATGAGTTTATAACCTTTGCTATTACATGTATATATTTATATTAATCAGAGAGTTATGAGTTGTAGCATGATTTGAGGCAAATGAAATTGCCAAATGAGAATGTGGAAATCATAGAAATACGGATTATAAACTAGGTAGTCAGTTAATTAAGAGTAACCTTATAGAGGAATCACATTCATTTAGACCTTATGATGGAATGTACACACATTGGGTGTATGGGCGCCCTGGAGGATGGTTGGATTGTAGTATTTTCCATATTTGTGACACATTAAGTATTCTTAAGGTTAATGAAAGTAGAAGTTGTGACTTCCAAATTTAGTTGTTTGATGACTTAGGATCGTTACTTCCCATAATTTTTCCATGAGGATGGTATAGTATGGGTTGGGTAAAGTTTAACTCAAGATAATCTAAACTAAATAGTAAGGCTTGGAGTATAACATTAGTGGGGGTATTCGGTAATGTATACTGTATGGGTGGTACGACAGAAATTACATGAGATGTGAGATTAATACCCGGAGTTGTCCTTACCAGTTACGCTTTATTTTTCCGAATTTCGGGACAAAATTCCGTTATTAGAGGGGAAGTATGTAATACCCCGTGTTTTTATGGCTTTTAAAACTGGGAATTTATGAAAGTTAATTTGAGGTATTAATTTAATATTAATCCGGAAATTATTTTTTAATATTTACTAGCGTGAAGTGAGTTAGTAATTACTGGAAATTTGTTGAATATTACTGGATGAGTAAAGTAATATATGAGATTGATTTTATTAAAATTGTCAAGAGTGAATAAAATGGCAATTATGGAAATTTAATTCGGGACGCGCCTGTGTCGTGTCATGACTAAATTATTATTATTAAAGTGAATAAATTATAACTCATCCGTATAGTGATTTTGAGTGCGCCAAAGTATTCGAAAGGGTCTAGATAGTCAGAAAAGTATACTCGGGGGTTTAGTTTGGGTCTCGGGGCGTTTTTAGGCCTAATTGACCACCCGGGAGGGTATTTTAGACATTTGGTATTTTTGTGTAATTAAACCCACGAATTTTCTTAGTATTTATCAGCCATTTAGAGTCATCTCTTCGGTTTAACAAACACAAAGCATAAGCCAGCCATTAGAGAAGAAGGTGAAGTGATTAGAGAAGAAGGGGAAGAGATTTGAGAAGAAGGTGAAAAGTCTTCAAGCAATCCAAGGCCTAAAACTCACCCGATTGCACCACCACCACCAAAACGTAGATCGCATGACGAGGAACGCATCCATATAATTTTCATCAACAAATCATATCCTTGAATCCGAGGCAAGTATCTATCTTGCTAATTTCCAAGTTAATATACCTTCCATGTTAGTCTAGGAATGAAAATCATATGTTTTAATTGAAGAATTATATGTTTTGGAAGAGAATTCATATATGTTGTAGGGAGAATCCATGTAGTCTAAAATCTTGATCATATGTAGAGGATTACCCATGGATTTATTATAATATTTGGGAAGAAAATCTTGATTAAATTAGAGGGTGGTGATTATTCATGCAAAATTTGGTTTTATAAAGAGATTTGAGATTAAACCCCTTTTTGATTGATTCGTTGAGGATTTATTAATGTCGTTACGTTAGAACTTGTTTATGTACATTGCTTATACACTTGGATTACTTTGATGGGAGTTGGGATGAAATTATAGAGGTCTGGAGGGGTTAAAATGGTTGAACTCGTAGGTTGAATATTGCAGAAAACTGGGCAATCGATCGATCGACTCAATAACATCGATCGATCGACCCCCTTTACTCGATCGATCGACCCTTAGTATAAAGAATATATATGGTTTAATTCTTGTGTGTAAATTGTCATCCTTAGTATTTATGTAATTCTTAACTGTTGGGTATTAAAATGGTTTATATTGGTACTTAAGAAAGGAAAAATAAGACTTTAAATGGTTTTGACACTTAGCTTAATTATTTAGGGTGTTCAAATTGGAAATATTATTTTACGACAGTGATGCTGAGAATGAACCAACCGTTCACCTTGATGTTAATTTAATAAAGGATTGATCACCCGGTATTTAATTAGGCGGGGTGTTACATGAGGGTATCCCCTATCCTCGCTTTGCGCAGTTGGTTACTAGAACCGAGGTTAATAATGGCAGTCTCTTCTTCATTATTTTGAATGCGGTTATGTTATTTGTTATTAACCTTATTTAGATTGGTTAAGAATTGTTTATTTGCCAAATCATCATCATCAAAAGTTTGATTAGAATCTAAATAGTTAATGTAAGGCACAACAAGATACTAAAAATCTTCGTTTATTTCATTGATAGGAAAAACAGCATTGAGAACCTCATCAAAGGAGGTCTCGATTACATTTGAGCAAGGATATACAACTGAAGAAGAAATGGGGTAAACATTGGGGTTAGGTGGGATTTCAACAGGTAGAACCGGCGTAGCATGCCAGTTGAGGAGAGGTGTATCAACAACTTTAATCAAGTGGGATGGATCCAGTGATGTAGTGCTTGAATGAACCATGCAGAGTGTCAACCCCAGTGTCTGCAAGTTTAACGAGTCATCGGAGTCACTTTCCTCAGTCTCTTCGGTATCTTTGATGAGCGGTTGTACATGGTGTTGGGAACTTTCGGCCCATGGGTAGCTGTCTTGGAAAAATATTTCCATTTCGGGCTTTATCTTTTTATCTGTATGGTCATACCATGGTTCCAAAAAGCCATAAAAGGGGAAATCCTTGCCCTCTTTGATGAATCGTCCATTCAAGAAGTCACCTGGGCCAGTCTGAATGCACTCTAGTCTTCTCTTTTATCGAGACTGGCGGATCATTCTGAGCTCTTGTTCTGATGGTTGATACCCCAAACCACAAGGAGGGAAAGCTTTCTTCAGTTCAATGGGCTCAAGTATCCCTTGTTGTCTTTGTCCTAGCCCCTATCCGGGCATGGAGTGCATGTTTCTGAACATCTGAATCACATTGACGTTTCTATGAGGGTCGTATTCCGTACATACCCTTTCTTTGAAATCGTCCCCTGTCGGGAGTAGAAGTGGCTCAACTCAAAATCCTGATAGGATCATATCATTTGACCCGTGTTGTATCTCAAGGATTGGATTGCTGGTGCTTACATCCTCGGTATTATCGTCGTCGCCCAAAATGGTGATGACTCATCCATCGACTAAGAACTTCAATTTCTGATGGAGTGAGAAAGACACACCCTTGATATTGTGGAGCCAAGGTCATCCGAGTAACAGGTTAAAACAAGCTGGGATGTCAATAACTTGGAATTCAACGACAGGGTTTATAGGGCCAGCCCCTATTACAAGTTTTATGGATCCCATCACTTCTCAATGCGTAATATCGTGGGCACGTACAACAACGGAGGTTGGAGCGAGGTCACTTTCCTTTAGTCCTAAGCATTTGAAGGTTCTTAATGGGCAGACATTCAAGGCAGATTCGTTATCGACAAGAGAGAGTGGAACGATCTTCCCCATAACTTCGACGGAGATATTGAGTGCATGACTGTGGTTTGGCCCAATTCTAGGGATTTCTTCTTCGAAAAAGGATAGCATTCGGGTAGAGATCAAGGATCCGACTAAATTTACTACTTCTTATGGTGTGGTAGAAGGAGGAACTGTGGGTTTAGTGAGCAATTTGATCAAAACATTTCTGTGCAGTTGGGAAGACATGAAAAGCCCCCATAGAGTGATGTTGGCTTGAGTTTTCTTTAGTTGATCGAGGATCTTGCTTTCCTCGAGGGTCATTTCTGGCATAGGAAGGTTTTCAACTCCCTTCCCTTTGTCATTGGTTGGTAGTGAGCTTGAGATCTGGTAAAGCCTCCCTGATCCGGTCATGTGATTTACTAAAGAAGGGAAGAACATGAACCCTATTTTTCATCGATCTCGGGTTTTTTTGCCACTTTGTTTATTTCTTCGAGGAGCTCCTCAAATTATACCATCCCATACATGTCGACTACCGGACCAGTTTTCTCGAAAGCTTGTTCTTCATTTAAATCTTCAAATTCTTCCCCCCATCAGGAGGCAACAATTTTGTCTTTATATGTAAAGTCAATGCATTCCATAACTTCATTGGCTTGTTCATACACGTCTTCCCATTCTGTGGGGAGATGTAAGGGTGAAGGAACTAGGCGCCCTTATAGCTTCAGAGTATCAAGTAACTCGGTCATACTGCAAATGTTGTTGGTTTGCCTGAATAATTCTGCCATGATCTGGACAGCATCATTTAGGTTGACTTTATCGATTGGTACTACCTAGTTGTCTGACTCTCGGGCCCATTTTTGCCCTTCTAAGAACAGCGTACTGAACCTTTGGCAATAAATGATCATCTATGGGGGGAAATTTTAGCCCGAACTCTAGGAGTTGGTTTAACACTTCTGATAATTCCATACTTCCATTTCAGAACGTATACGGACAACGATGCATGCTCTGGTAAGGAGTGACAATGCTTGATCAGCGAGGCTAACAAGGTGTAGGAGGAAATATGGGCAGGTTTTTAGAGGTTTGGGAGAGTGTATGGGTGTGATTTGAGTTGAGGGATCAAATTCTGGGTTCATTTCTAGGAAGATAGCATTAGTATGATTTGGGAGTGGGTTGCGAGTTTTGGCTTAGGATTGGCTGGTGGGGCAATGGTACCCCGGTCAATTAGACCTTGGATTATGTTTCGAAGGTAAAAGCATTGGTCGATGGTATGGCCAGCAGTTTGGTGAAATGCGCAATGGGCATCTGCCTTGAAGTTTCTTGGAAGTGGGTTTGGCAATGGACGGGGGTCAAAGGGTTTGATAAGGTTTCAGCTTAACAGGGCTTGATAAACTTGGGAGAGGGGAGTATGGAGCTCAGTGTATTCCTTTCGGACTGGGACATGGAGGCTTTTTGGTTCCCATGAAGTGGTTAGTTGAGAGATGTTATTGATGGTTGAGACTGCAGCACTGGAAGGTTTGTCATATTTTTGGGGGGTGAACTGTCCGGACACTTTCTTTGGTTCAACCTCTGTTTTAGCAATACCTTCCTCGATTTCTACTTCTACTTCTATGAGAGATCGAAAGTGGGGATAGTATTATCCTCCCATTGTTGCTCAAATATGGGGCTAAAAATTCTTCTTCACTATGTTAACTTGTTCTTTCTCAGATGGTCGATTGGTCATGGTGGCTGCCTTTTCCCTCCATCGGGCTATGAAGTTACTGAATGATTCCCCAGAGTTCTGTTTGAGCAGTTCCAAATCAAGGCGGGTGACCTCAAGTTCTTCGTTATATTTATACTGCGACATGAATTCTCGGGCTATATCCTCCCAGCTATGGATTCTGGACTCCTAGAGAGACAAAAACCATCGGAGGTCGTTATCCTTCAGAGTTTGCTGAAATAATTGGGCCATCACTTCTTCAGAAGCCCCTAGGAGAGTCATAGAACGGTGATAACTGCGAAGATGAACAATCAGGGGTCCACTTCCTCAAAATTTCTCGATATTCGGCATCTTGAACTTCTCGGGTAACCTTGCCTTAGGATAAGTAGACATGTGGGTGTAGTCCATGTAATTCCTAGAGATTATGACTTGGTCGAACTTCTTAGTTAGCATCTTGAGATCTTCTTTGACCTTTATCAACTCTTCCTCTTTTGGATCAATGATCATAGGCAAGTTAGCCCCATACTGGGCAGGGTTCGGCATAGGAAGCTGGGCAGGTGACGACCCATTAATAGGAGGGGCACATGGAGCGTGCTGATACTCTTCAGGTTCCCAAATAGACTCAGGTGGACCCATAGCACGAGGAAATAGGGACTCGGGATCTTGAGGAACGAGAACTTGGTTTCGTTGCATCTCTCGGACCTCAGTCTGAAGGTTGTCAATTTTGGACACGAGCTGAGCTAAGACTGCCGTCAGATCTGGATGAACAACTCGTACTTGATATGTGTTCTCCATGGAAAGTGGATGGATACCGGACTCGAAAGAAGTAGCAGGGGAACGGACGGAACTCCGGGGTGATTTGACTGAAGATCGAAGCCAATAAGGAGCCAGGCGAAGGGCATGCGATCGACCTGAGAAGGCGTAAAATGGGATCTATTTTTGACAAAAAATGATGAAAATATTTTTGACATTTTTTTTAGATTGAAAGACAAATTATTTTTGGATTTTTGATAAAGAAAGGATAAATGTTTTTGGATTTTTGATAAAGAAAGGAGAAATATTTTTGGGAGACGGGTCTCAGCATGATTATTATTATTATGTTCTCACTTGTATTAAATTCTCCTAAATGCAAAATGAAATGTCGGTCGGGACCCGAGCCTGGAAAAGTTGGGTTTGTTACATGTGCAAAGCTATGGCTAGACTTGTAACTAAACTCACGGGCAGGGTCCCGTTTTTAAAAATGCACAAAAATTTGGGCTGCAGGCCGACCCAGAATTTCGACAGAGTTTCGAGTCGAAACCGGTAATCTAACATATGTGTCCTAGGCTTGACACCTATATGCGGGTATGCAGTTGGTTTGGTAAATCGAAAAGGGTTCCCCCCTTTGGCGTGGCTTCCACGATATACGTCTTGCTTTTTAAGGTAATCGGTACATGTGGATAAGCCATTTGATATACCTGAGTATATGTGAATTACCTCACTATATACCTCGTGAGGACGGTACATGTGAAAGCGAATTCGATGTACTCGGCGTACATGAACGAGTTCCCTGCGATATACCTCCCGTCATGACTTCGGTCAAGCGGTACGATGCGGGGGAACCATTCGATATACGTCGAAGGTACTTGGCCAATGGAAGGTGAAAGTCATATCACTTAGGCTAGCTGCGCCCTGCCGGACCAGCGCCCATCACGAAGTGACCCTCCAGTTACTGGACAAAATTTAGTCAATCACAATGCTCTTTGGTGATGTCGTGTGAATCATGCATGATTCTCTTATTAATATCTTATGATGAGAGTATCTTTTTTGTTTGGGGGTGGAAAATTTATCAAACTCGTACCTCTTTTGAAAATTTTCAGAAACAAGTGATTTTAAACTTTTTGTGCAGTTAAAAATAAATTTTTATGATATGGTTTGTCTATCATCCCTCTTTTAGAAATCTCGAAATATCTGTGTTTGACCCAAAAATTACGCTTTTTACATTAAATTAATTAATACCTCTTAAAAGCGTACTTGCACTATGAATTCCTAAACTCGGCAATTTGTACTATCACGTTTACAATCAAAAGTTCAAGAGTAACTATATTCTCAAGAAAGCCTTAAAAGATCACTAATGGCGACTTAAACCCGTGAGATTTGAGCTTTTTACCTTTTTGAGGGTTTTTACAGATCTCCGAGTCACAAGTTAACTCAACTTTCTGTGGATACCACACTTAGTCGTTGCAGGGTCTCATTATTTTTTCAAATTTGGCTTAATCACTGAGAATGACATTACTTTCGAGTTGTAAGAAATATGTGTCTTGTAGTTTGTCCCGAGCACTAAATCGATTTTTCCATACACATACTATTTTCCCTATCACATTATCATTTACCCATTATCATTTTCCATATTACCCTTATCCATATGTCCCAAATACCATCCATCATTGCCATCGTTTTTTAGAAAAGAGGTGTTTGAAAAAATCTCATGTAAATTGTCTTCATTTTTGTTATGAAAAGAAAAAATGCATCACAATAAAAAATAGAAAAAAAAGTGGAAAAAGAAATATGCGATCATAAATTCAAAAGATGAAGACAATAGTCCATCAAAGTGTGTCACACTCTTCTCAAAACACCCTAGCAAATCCTTTTCATTTCATTTTCCCCTCATACCTTTCATAAACCCCATTTTCACCGTTGGTAAAGTGTTCGGGCAAACGAGAAGATTATATGGTGAATAACTCGACATTCTCGACATAGTGTTTAGCATCCCTTCATGAGATCATATTTTTTCATGTATCCGTCATTTCTTATAAAGTGTGTGAGATGTTTGAACTTGTTTGCATTTACTCACATCCTCACACACTACAGAGATACACTTACCCAATTCTCAGAGAGTTTGATTCAGAGAGATATATCCAGTGAGAATTGAAGTTAAAGCGTTGATTCTATAAAGGCGATCTTGGAATTACTCTAATGATACTTAAGATTGTTTCACACTACACACGCTGAGTTTTAGGAAGGATTACGCTTTTGGTATTAAGTAATTTCATCACATTTTGATAATTGAATACGGTGTTCTTTGATGTCCTTTAAAGTTGGGTTGTATAGCGTTTCATCATCTACTCAGATACTGCATTTAAATAAGTTTTTGAATTTTGTGGGTATATTCACTGCAAACCCTCACGAGACACCACTCGTCCTGTAGGGCAACCTATAGGTTTAACGGCTTGTTGCACATGCTAAGTGCAATCACCAGTGCCTGCGAAAGTGGCACACTTTTGTTTACTTATCTCTGTTTTCTCTCTAATTTTTGCTCGAGGACTAGCAATGTTCTGTTTGGGGGTGGTGTGATAAGCACCCAAAAGTGTATATTTTATACCCCGAATAGATGCATTTTAGTCGCTCGTTTTAATTAAAATTGGCCTTATGTCGTATTTTATTATTTTTCAGGTCAATCAGCAGTCGCAGTATCAAATAATGCTAAATCAGTGCAATTGTGACGCAGAAGCGGTCAAAAGCGTGCATCGAAGAAATCCAAAGAGACCGTGAAGTGAGAAGTCCATTATGAGCTTGCCGAGATGTGATCCGATGCTCCGAAATAGTCCCGTAACCTTAACCTAGCCCAAACCGAGCCCAGTCCATACCCCGAGCCCGGTGTGTGTTGAGTTTGTACCTTTATTACTTTTGGAATGTCGCTGCGGTCAAACTTCGAGTATCAAAATTTCTAGAATTTACCTACAAAACTTGTTAAAAATTCAGTATCGTGGAAAATTTGGGCATCCATACAATTTTTAGCGTTGAAGCGGTAATCGTGAAAACTTGCAATTCCAATTTTTATTAAAACTCTTTTTGTGTTTTTAAAATTTTTCCTTAATGTTTTTTTTTAATTATATTTAAAAACAATTTTTCAAGGAAGGAAATAGCAATTTATGCAACTAAAATGACGATGAAAAATCAGAAAGCAATCTAGTTAAGACTTTATGAGAAGAAACAAGAGGTGGGATTACACCGCGTAGTCAAATTAATTTAAAGTCCTAATCATTCAATTGAATAGTTCGAAATAATATTGAATTTAAAATTTAACTCTCGTTACAATTCTAAATTCAATTTTATCTTTTTCAGCAATTAAATCGGGAATAGTCACAACATTAAAAAAATAATAAGATTCACTCTTGTTTCAATAAAATATCCGCTAAGATCAATTTATTAAAATTTGTACGAATCTTTGAATTGAACACACAGAATTAATATTTTAATTTAAGAATAATACTTATCTCTAAGTGAAATCCAGAAATCAAATATTAATTTGCACCATTAATTTATTAACTCTCGTTACATAAATTAATGTGTGATTTTTCCCAATTTAATTAGCCTAGAACGAATCAACGAACAATTATTCAAATAAAACAACTTAACATACACGTTCCACCCCACCCCTTGAATGGGGTGTTTAACCACACATGATTAGAATTTTAGCACAATGAACGAACAAGAATTAAAGAGAAAGAGTAAAAAATACGATACACAATAATTTCTTGAGTCAATTGTGTGCATAAATGCGCGTCCCAAACTCGTCACAAAATCTGACTGAATTACAAAACTGAAAGTAAAAAATGAACCTACAAATTTTTCTAAACCTAAAACTATATTTTTTTGTATTTTTATGATACCCTCTTTTTTTATTTTTTCTGTGTCACCGTCTCTCTCTATCTGTATATGATTTTCTTTTTTTGCTGTTGAGAGAGTTCCTTATATGTGAGATGCTCCTTCTCTTTTGGTTGACCCACGATGCTTTGTTGGATGAAGAGGATTTGGTGGGATTTGATTTGGCTTGGCTTTGGTCCGATTTTTCTGGGATTTGAGATTGGGATTTCGGGTTGGTTGAATCGAGGTCGGATCTGGGATGAGGTGTCCGGTTCGGAGCAAGTCCGATCGCGGGTTGAAGCTGGTCGGAACCGGGTTATACCAGGTCGGTTTGAGGCTGGCGAGCAGGTGGGTTTCGAAATGGGCTCGGGTCGTTCACGACTGGGTTCCCTGTTTCGAACAGGCCCGCGGGTTGGAGGGTTCCCTGTTTCGAATAGGGCCGCGGGTTGCGCTGGCCCGCTTTTCGGTTTGGCCGGCCGCGGTTGGGTTGGTTTGCGGTGATGGGGTTGGGTCCGGCGAGTTTGGGGCTTGGCAGGTTTGTTGGGAGAGAGGAGGTGAGGGGTTTGTTTAGTTTAATGGAGGTGAGAGAATGGAGAGAAGGTGGGTGTGTGGAAGATGATGATGAATAGTGGGTTGGGGGTGTGTTTCGGTGTAGGTTAGTTTAGGGGTGTGTTTGATTTGTACCCCTAAAAAAAAATGACACACTAAAAAGAATTAAAACTAGAAATAAAATAAAAATAAAAAATAAAAATCTAGAAAAACCTAATTTATTACTAAGAGACTAAAAAATTAAAAAGAAATAATAATAAATAAATAAAATTTTATAAAAACTAAAATAAACTAAAAATCCTAACTAAATAAATTAAAACTAAAACTAAATAAAATAAATTCCTAAAAACTAATCCTAAGAAAAAGGATAAAATAAAATAAAGATTAAAAATTATAAACTAATAAAAATCAAAATCAAAATAAAGAATAAAGAATAAAAAAAATAATAGAAAATAAATCCTAAAAATTTCTAAATAAATCTACATAAATCCTAAAAATAAAATGACTAAAAATAAAAATCTAAAAAAAATAATAAAGGTACAAACTCAACACACACCGGGCTCGGGGTGTGGACTGGGCTCGGTTTGGGCTAGGTTAAGGTTACGGGACTGTTTAGGAGCATCAGATCACATCTCGACAATCTCATAATGGACTTCTCACTTCACGGTCTCTTTGGATTTCTTCAATGCATGCTTTTGACCGCTTCTGCGTCACAATTGCACTGATTTAGCATTATTTGATACTGCGACTGCTGATTGACCTGAAAAATAATAAAATACGACATAAGGCAAATTTTAATTAAAACGAGCGACTAAAATGCATCTATTCGGGGTATAAAATAATACACTTTTGGGTGCTTATCACCCAACAAGGAGCAAAGTACGAGTACCAATGGTATACCAAGTATGGATGGGTGATGCGTGCAACATGTGAATATATGTGATCCTAGGTGCACGTGGTGTGAAGTGTACATGGAGAATCTTCTACAAGTGTGTGAATAGAAGCATAAGAATGAGGTACACATGAATAGTAAAGGGGGCATGAAAAATAGGGGAAAATATAAGCAAATATAACACCCATGTAAATAGAGTCTAACCCTCAAAATAAGAGTCCCCAGTGGAGTCGCCACTGTGGCCATCCCCCGATCCTCGCAGCGAGAGGGACGAAGAAGAGGGGCATCTTCAATGTCTAGAGGATCTTGGTCCCACACATCCCTCTTTGGAGCACTTCGACGGGCATCGGTGATGAGGTGAAAAATGTAGAGAGATGGAGTCGCCAGTCAATTTTACTCAAAACAGAAAAAAAAGGAGTCATCCCGAATGACAACATCCAAAGACATATTGATACACACGAAACCAAAATAATTCGAAAAGGGTTCGG
This sequence comes from Sambucus nigra, assembly GCA_949130495.1. Classification (NCBI taxonomy): domain Eukaryota; kingdom Viridiplantae; phylum Streptophyta; class Magnoliopsida; order Dipsacales; family Adoxaceae; genus Sambucus; species Sambucus nigra. The sequence continues at coordinate 278,433,525 of OX422218.1, forward strand.
AGGATAAGTTACGAAATGGGAAGGTGTTAGGCACCCATTCCGCCCTTACAGTCTCTCATGGGTTATTGTTATTTTCCTTTATTTCCCCATGATATGTGTGCGTGTGTATATGTAGTGAAGATAGGAATCATCGACTTGTATTATGGAAGAGATAAAGCGAGTCATCCGTAGGAATGTTCCTAAAAGTAATATTAAAAAATAGGATTTACGCGATTATCCTACCGTTGATCGTTATAACGGAACGATAACACATATGGAATAATACGCCACTAAGCACAAATATACGTATAGAGAGTCTAAGAGAGTTAAGTTTAAAAAATATAAGGAAAAAAAGTAGGAATAGGACTCGAGTCTCGGGTTTTACCCCGAGACGTCTCATAGCCTATAGAGGCATCAAAGTCCACGTAGTTCGTATACAAAACTAGGGGTGGGATTTATCCCATAAATCCAATCGGTAACTTCTTTTATATGTGTGTGTGTGTAAAAAAGTGTTTTAGTTGTGAGAAGAGTGAGAATTCCCGTTTGGAATTTATGAGCAAACCCTCTTTTTCTTATTTTTTGGGTTTTATTTATATGAAAATAAGAGATGTGAAATAATACTAGATAAAAGTATATTAGGATATGTGAGATGAGAGAATAAAAGTGTTAAGTAATAAAACAAATCAATGCGAATTTAGGAGAATTTAAAGAGAGAGTTGAGAAAGTTGGACCTTCTTGAAGATCTTGAGCTTGATCTTGGATGTTAGAGAGCAGCCCTTGCATTTGGGTGATGATGAAGGGTACTTAATTCACCAAGTTTGATGAAAAAGGTGAAGGTTGGAAAGGGATTTGGATGTGGAAATGACGCTGACTTCGAGAGGGGTTTTCTGAGCTCACTGAGAGTGATGGATTTCAGATATTGTGTCCTGAAATGAGGACAGGCCCTCCTTTTTATAGGCCCAGGGTATTGCCGATCGACATAGCCCTGGTCCTACCAATCAACAGGTGTGTTGAGGCCCACTGCCGATAGGCAGGGTTTGGAACCTTCCGTTTGGCAGTCTCTTTTAGGTTCCTTCGAAAAATCGGTCGTAAAGCGCAAACCGTTGATCCGAATCATGCACGGGGCAAACCGTTAGAAAGGTACTTAAGAGACCTTCGAAAGTATTTGGAATTCTTCTGGGTCCGAGAGTTGACTTTGGGTCAAATGTGGCTCGAAAGCTTTCGTCGATCCTTTGGACGGGAAATTAATGGACGCAAATGGATCGTTCGTCCGCATGGTAAGTCAGAATCATGCATGGGGCAGACCGTTGGAAAGGTTGGGAGATGTACTTTGAGATTCCAAAGAGATTGACTCAGTTTGGGGAGTTGACTTTGGTCAACCGGGGCCTGGAAGCGTTCGATGACCTTTCGGAGTAAAACAGATCGTTCGTCCGTACCGTAAGTCAGAATCGCGAACGGGATGGACCGTTGGAAAGGGGTTTTAGTTCCCTTCAAAGATTCATTCAGTCTCGATCGACCTGAAGAGTTGATTTTAGTCAAACGGAGCATGGGAGCGTCCGTTGGCCTCTTGATAAAGTTTTGAGGGAAAACGGATCGTTCGTCCGCACCGTAAGTCAGAATCGCGCACGGGATGGACCGTTAGAAAGGGGTTTCAGTTCCCTTCGAATATTCATTCAGTCTCGATCGGGCTGAAGAGTTTGAATTTTGGTCAAACGGAGCCTGAGAGTGCCCGGTGGCCTTTAGGTCAGTACCCAGGGTATGACTTAGGTTTGTAACGATGAATGGAGGTGCTAGGGGACCTACGAAGAGGTTAGGTGGTGTTAGAATGGGGTGTCTACAATAGGCATATTGAACTGCTTAAGAAGACTCAATTCTGGGAGTTTTTCAATGCTTATTACAAAGAGAAAGTAGTAGAAGCGGACCACAAAAAGACTGATAAAAATATTCTATCAGTTATCAAGTTGTACAACAAGGAAGCTAGAAGTTTTGAGATAAAGAGTAGGATTGAAATAAGCCCAAGAGATATAAGTGAAATATTTGGCATACCATTGGTAGAGGGGGAAACATCAATATAATTGAAAAGGAGATTGACTTCATCTGAAAAACCTAAATTCCTTGCCCGACACTTCAAACTTAAAATTGGAAAGTCAGAAATATTTAAGGGTTTGAAGAAATTGGTAGAGTTCGACACAGAGGGCATTACAAATTTTGTAAAACTTGTTTATCTCCACTTGTTAACGATTGTATTTTTCTCCAACTCAAACTTCACATTAGGAGAATTTTTGACAAAATATATCAACAGTATTGATGACATGAATAACTATGATTGGGCATCTGCCGTGCATGAGTTTCTCATAAATTCACTCGACAAAACAGCAAGTTAAAAACCTAGCACAACAACTGGATATGTCATTTCCCTATTGGTGAGCAAAACAACTAATACCTTCTAACAAACAATTGAAATTTTTATTATAAAGCCTGAATTCACATATACTTTTGTAAATATCACTTGTACTTTCAAAGTACACATTATATTTATATATTCGTATGAACTTGAGTTTAATTAAATATGAACCTCAGTTTAATTACATTTACCATGGTTTTAATATCACTTGTACTTTCAAAGTACCTGATATTCAAACCAATTCACACGTACGTGATATTTACAAAGTATACATGTACTTTGTAAATATCAAAACTGTATTTTGAAAGTACAAGTGATTTTTACATAGTACAAGTGTACTTTGTAAATATAACAAGCGTACTTTGAATGTACATGTGTGTAATACCCCGTATTTTTATGGTTTCTAAATTTGGGGATTTATTAAATTTAATGTGAGTTATTAATTTAATATAAATCCAAAAATTAATTCTTTTTATAATTACTAACGTGATGAGAGTTAGTAATCATTGGAAACTTGTTGAATATTACTAATGAGTAAAGTAATATAATATTGGTACTATTAAATGTCACGAGTGAATAAAATGACAATTTTGGAAATTTGAATCGGGATGCGCCCGTGTCGCGTCGGGACTAAATGTTGATTAATAAAAGTGAATAAATTATAAGTTACTCGTATGGTCATTTTGAGTGCGCCAAAGTGTCCGGAAGGGTCGAGATAGTCAGAAAAGTATACCCAGGGGTTTAGTTTGGGGCTCGGGGCGTTTTTAGGCCTATTTAGCACCCTAGGAGGGCGTTTTGGACATTTCGTAATTTTGGGTAATTAAACCCACGAAAATTAAGAGGTTATATCAGATTCTTAGGGCTTCCTTCTAGGGTTAACACAACTAAAAATAAGTGACGGCCATTGGAGAAGGAAGGAGAGAGCTTGTCAAGGAGTTTTAGGCCAAAAACTCCGCCGTTCGCACCGCTGTCACCACCAAACCGTAGATCACGCGAAGAGGAACACGACCACACCATCTTCTTCCACAAACCAGGAACCAAATTTCCAGGCAAGTATTTATCTTGCTAAATTCTAGTTAATGCTCCTCTCATGTTAGTCTAGGAATAAAAATTTCGTATTTTGATTGAAAAATTATATGTTTTGGAAGAAGAAATCGTATGTGTTGTAAGGAGAATCTGTGTAGCCTGAACCTTGATCATATGTAGAGGTGGTATTATGAAATTTGGAATTAAAATGGATGAACGAATTGATGTTGATTAGGTTCTTTAAATTGAAAATTTGGGAATTAGGGTTCTTACAAAATAATTTGAGGGTTTCATGTAATCTAATTGATTTGTGATGAATTAATGATTCGAGGAAGTTATTAATGTTATATAATCATGATATTATTGATTAGAATTGAAGAGGAGACGTTTGGGATTAAACTATAGAGGTTTTTAGGCTTAAAAATAGTGAAAAACGAATCTGTCAAAGGTTGAAGACGAAACAGTGCAGTTCGCGCGATGTCGCGCGAAGCAGTTCAAACGAGATGCCAATGTCGCGCGAAGTCGTTCGAGCGAGATGGACATGTCGCGCGAAGTAGTTCGAGCGACACGTGGAAGTCGTTTGAGAGAGAACCATTCTGGTTCGAACGAGATTTTTAATTTTTAGGGAAATTCCCATTTTTACCCCTATTTTAGAAATCGATTAAATTGAGTGAGGAAAACCAGTATTCGAGGACTTCAGATTAGTACAAAACTTTGGAGGTTGTGTAGGTGTACGATTTAAGTATTTGGAACGGTGAGGTTACTTTAAAGATTACGAGAGGGAGATAATCATAATAAATAATATGAGTCCGTTATACGGGATAAGTGAGTAAAATGTCTACAGAACAAGAATTTATAATTATAGGTTGTGGGTAAACCAAATTTAGAAATGTGAATAAGTGTTGTATATATATATGACTATGTGATTGTGTATATATTAAATGTGTAAAAATCATGCCCACGCTACTTGCTATCCCTGAGGTTACCGCGCTGGGACAGTCTTATCTCGATGGGACCTTTATGGGGGATATTGACTCGTACCCTAGAAGGTAGGAATCCTAGGTACAGGCTATCGGATCGATAGTCACGGTCCTAAGAGACGTGAGGGTATGTGATGACCTCTTGGACTTGGAAACTATGCTTCACCACAATATTGTTTATGTTTTGTTCAATACAGTTCGAGAGTGATTCCGAACTTGTATTTCCCTTAGTACGAGTGATACGGGGACTGGATAGCCGAGTATGCCCGCACCATAATTATTATGTGGGGTGCTGTTAGAATATATATATATATTATGATTATTTAATATATATATTTAAATCTGGAAATTTGGAAACTACCTACTGTGATTATGGTATGTAAGAAATGGATAATTATTTCAACTTGTGTATAAGTGTTTGAGAAGCATGATGTATTACTGAAAACTTCATTATTAAATAAGGTTTAAATGACAACTTTGCTATTAAAATAAACATAACCTCTTAAGTATTTGAATTTGTCGGTTTGAAAACCTTACGAGCAACTTAAGTTAAGATAAGTTAAACTGTTGGGAAAATTAGTGCGATAGGTGTGCACATTAGAAGAGAGGTGAGAATTCCTCAAGGGAGTGTCGCACTAATATGTTGGTTGCATTAGCCAGTAGCATTTAAATACTTGCTAAACTAATGTTAAATCATTTTTACAATCGGGCTCTGACCCGTTTCCATTTTCTTTCTCTCTTGTATATATATGTATATATTACAGGTGCCCAGCCACAGGGGCATCTTGCATAGGATCCTTTGGAAGGAACGCGCTGCAGCTTAGGTGGGAGTTGCAGGCCTCTTGCTTAGACGACCTCATTTTCTTGATTCCATTCCTAACATTATTTCATCCAGTTGGGCATGTGTCGCCCCTTTCCATTATTCATCTGCTTTATTGGATATTGTGATTCGTTTATTCCCAATATTTACACTTTGGGATTTATTACTGTCAGGATACTTTCCTTTAAGTTTTAATGTTGTAATACGTAGTTGGATGTTTAAATTATTGGATTGTTTGTTCCAGTATAGTTGTTGTGTGATTCCTTAATTATGAATTTCGTAAAGTTTTAGATGTTGGTTTATAAAATAAAATTTGGAAAGTAATGTCTAAAAATGGTTTTGACACTTAGCTTAATTATTTAGGGTGTTTAAATTGGAAAAGATTTTTACGACAGTGATGCTAAGAATGAACCAACTGTTCACCTTGATTTTTATTTAATAAAGGAGTGATCACCAGGTATTTAATTAGGTGGGGTGTCACAGGTGGTATCAGAGCATCAGGTTCTAGTGTCCTTAGGATCTGTATGGCTTATCTCGTTTTCAGCTTAGCGTCTTTGATTTAGAGCCCTAACATTAGGAATGTTGTATTCATCTTTATGCGTTGGAAATTCGTGCTTCTGCGATTTGTCGATGTGAATGTTGAACTTATTCAGATTAAATTTTAAAACTTTCAGATAGCCCGTCAGGATGAACGAGCTAATACCATTGGGGAATTTAATAAGCGAGAACAACTCACGCCTCAGGTGTCTCCGAAAAGGGTACCAATCGCCGAATTTGCGGGCATTGTGGCACAAGCAGTTACCACTGCAGTCTTACAGTACCACGAACACATCATGCAACTTAGAGGAGACAAAAGACCTAGAGAGGTTAATCAAATGCATGTGACTGAAGTTGACAATTTTGCGAAGGCACCGAAATTGCGACAACAAACCACTCAAGACCGAGACAGTTCCAAAAGTAACAAAATTTATGTAAAGGGCCAAAAGTGTCAGGGCCAACGAAGTCAGGGTCAGAATGAAGTCACAAAGAGGTGTTTCAGTTGTGGAATGGACGGTCACAAATGTCAATCTTGTTCGAATCAGACTGGGGAGAAACTACAACCCGACCAGCGAAATTTTTTTGGGACTCTGCTATAAATGTGTACAGCCGGGTCACAAGTGGAGGGATTGTCCTCACCCTGACATAGTTGTTCCGCAAATTTCTCATCAAGGCCAGCAAGACCAGGGAAAAAGCGAGACTAGTCAACAACGTAGTGAAGTGAGGCAGTTTCGAGGGAGGTGCTTCCAATGTGGCAGTAATGGCCATAAGCGTCAGGATTGCCCAGAGAGGAATATGGCCCCACGGCAGCAAGGTGCCAGAAATAAACCACAGAAGCCAGCTCCACCATCCATTCCAACAGCCTCAGTTCAGCAGAGGTAGTTACAGTACGGACGTGTCTGTAACGTCCACCAGATAGCAGCATCTCAGGCCCCAACCGAGATAAAAGGTACGTTCCTTATACCTGGTGCTATGGGTTGAATTGGAAAAGATTTTTACGAAAGTGATGCTAAGAATGAACCAACTGTTCACCTTGATTTTTATTTAATAAAGGAGTGATCACCCGGTATTTAATTAGGCGGGGTGTCACAATGTGATATTTACAAAGTAGACTTGTACTTTTATGATATTTACAAAGTACACGTGTACTTTGTAAATATAAGTACACGTGTAATTTGTAAATATCACGTGTACTTTCAAATTATAGTTGTAATATTTTCAAAGTACACTTGTAATATCATGTGCACTTTATAAATATCATGAGTACTTTCAATTATGGATAACTAGATAATACAATTATTAATATCATTTTGTTTTTTGCCCTCCTGTTGAATAGAAGAAAGAGAAGACACCAAAATTTCTTAGGTGGAACTTGTCATCTTTGAAAGATTGGTTTTCTGTGAATGATATCGCTTCAGCAAATTTGAAGGAAACTACAAATAAACTAGCTAGTAAGGACATTTCTGTGGAAAGTGAAGCTCGGTTTGAAGGGCCCAGCTACTCTTTGAATATTTCTAAAGGAAGTGTTATACATACTGATTCATCATCGAAAAAAACTGCTGAAGAATTTGATGAGAATGAACTTTCATTAGGTTGGAATATTCCGCTTAAAAACATTGTGAGTCATTTGAAAAAGAAGGGAAATGATCAACCAAAGGATATTGGGAATTTTAAAATATTTGAGAATATTGAGAATTATGAACCAACAGATGCTGAAAATGCTGAGAAGTTGAATTTGGAGGAACAAATTGCTGCTTTGAAAAAGGAATTGTTATAAAAAAATAACCAACTATCTAAAGCTGCTGAAGACCATGATTGTGCACTATATAAGGTGACATCTTTGGAGGTGGAGAGTGTTAACCTTAGTGTTATGAATTAACAGTTGCAGATAGATAGTCGCCAAGTTTTGAAAACACAAGAGGAAATCAAGAAGTTGAAGGTGGAAAATTCCCAACTTTTGAAAGAAAAAGAGTTACTGAATAATTTGGAGGTGGAAAATGCCAGCCTTGTTCTCCTAAACAATTCTTTGAAAGAAAAGCTTGATCAAGCCACAATGAATGACTCGGATAGAATTAAAAAATTGGATGAATCATTAAAAAAATAGGCTAAATCATCAAGAATTTTGGAACAAACAAATGCATATCGGTCTCAGAGTAATGAAAATATAAAAAAAAAGTATGAAGATATATTGCAAAAATTGAGAGATGGTGACATAAAAATGGGGACATTGAGGCAGAACCTTGAGGGATCAGAATTGAAAAGAACTCAACGTGTTTTTTTGATTAATTTTCAAATGGAAAACAACATTATTCTATAAAGTACACTTGTATTTTATAAAGTATGCACATATTACCCCAAAGTACACGTGGAATTATTTTTAGATTGACGTGTATTTTGAAATTTTTCGTGTGTACTTAGGTATTGTTTGGAAAGAGTGCAAAGTACATGCATTTGACATAAAGTACACGCATTTATCTTGTTTGACATATTCCCAATAAAAAGATAGAGGATTTGTTGTCCTCCATTTCTATAAAGGGTGAAGAAATAATTTCAATTCAGAACTCAATAATTGGGAGAATCCAAGAAAAAGTTGACAAGAAGCAAAAGACTGATAAATGTTTTGTATATTCACATCCTATTAGTATAAAAAATGATGTTTTTCTAAAGCACATGTCGTTTTCATAAGTTCACGCAGCTTTCCTAAAGTATACGCATTTTTCCTAAAGTACATGCAGGTTTCTTTGACATTATGTTTATCAATTATTGCTTATAATCTAACATTATGTTTATATATCGGGAAAAAAATTATAAATATCTCAATGACGAAATTTTGGAGTTGAAGAAAATGTTTAAAGAATCACAGCTGAAAAAAACTGAACAGGTATGTATAAAGTTATATTTTGTTTCATTTATTTCAATTTGTATTCATTTTTCTTTGACATTATGTTTATCAATTATTGCTTGTAATCTAACATTTTTTTTATATATCAAGAAAGAAATAATAAATCTCATAATGACGAAATTTTAGAGTTGAAAAAAATGCTTGAAGAATCAAAAGTGAAAAAAACTGAACATGTATCTATAAAGTACAAGTAGTTTTTATTAAGTACACGCAATATTTATTTTATAAAGTACACGCGTGTACTTTATAAAATAAACGCAAATTTTGATGAAAGTACACGCATTTTCAGCTTCTTTATAACATTTGTATAAATTTTATAAAGTATACGCGTGTATTTTATAAAATACACGCACATACTTTATAAAATACACTCAAATTTTGATGAAAGAACATGCATTTTATTGTATATACACGCAGAACTTAAATCAAGGTACACGCGTTTTACATTATTTACTTATGATGTTTTTTGAATTCATTGTTAAAATGCTTACAATCTTACATTCCTTATTTAAATATATTAGGAAAACACTAATAAACAACTCGTGGACGAAATTTCGAACTTGAAGATTGAATGAGCCTCGATGTACAAGAGAATCCATAAGAGAAATGATAGAAAACAATAAAGAGAAGATGATTATATTTACAAAGATGAAATAGAGACACTAGAGGCCACCCTCGAAATACCCAAAATAAAAGGGCCTGTTACTAGAGGACAGGAGAAAAAAAACGATGTCAAAGAAATCGAGAAGAATCACCCAATTAAAAAACAGAAAGGGACAAAGCTAAGGACAGGCAAGCTAACAATAGCTCAACAATTTAAAAAAACTCACTTCAAGATTGAATCAATCAATGCATACAAATAGCTTGATGAAGCTGCGAAGAATAAAATTGAAGAATTTATTCAAAAGGCTGAGCCATGGTAAAGTGTATTGTTTTATGATTTGTCACTTCACTAATTTATATTTTTTTTGTGCAAAAGAATTAGGTTATTCTTCTTATTATTATCGCTTACATAAAATGTGGGGAATTTATTTACAAAGGGCTGGTTTCATACGTGCCATGAAAAGATTTTATTGAACTCCTCAAGAATTAAGAAATATCAAGCCAAGTATGTAGTTCAAATATTAAACATTCATTAAATTTCAATATTATTATTTCCTCACCATTTTATATTGTGTGAAACAGATAATAATCGTCTTTTATGAAGTATTGGGGTTAAAATTGTCAAAGGAAGGGCTCTCCCACTCACACACTTTTTTCTGATTATTATTGGGTAAGTAAAATTAAACTGAAAGCTTTGTGAATCAAAATTTCACAATTTTTCTTATTAACACAATGTTTATAATTTTTTTTTCCAGATAGAAGCTTGTAGTAAAAATGAAGTCAATAAGAAGGGAGAGTTATACAGACATTTATTCGAATACTTAGGCACTTGTAATAATTTGTTCATTATCCTAATACATAATATAGGACATTTCACATTACTTGTGATATACAAAGAAGAAAATAAAGTCGTACATATGGATTCCTTTCGACCAGACGACAAGGAAGAAAACACAACATACTTCGATGATGCGAAAATAATGGTTAAAGCCTAAACTTAATTAGTAATGTTACCTGTACTTATATGATTCACGTCTACTTTACCATATAATGCGTGTACTTTGTATTAATTACACATAATCACCCGGATTATCAAAGTACAGGCCTTGTATTTTAAAATACACGTGAAATGAACAAATACAAAGTATGCGTACTTTAATATTATGCGCGTACTTTTCACTCTTTAATCTACATATACTTTTTTATTTGTATACACTCACTATTTATCCTCTTAACAATTTTATGTCTTCCAAAAAATACTGTACGTATTGAAGACTGAAGTATAAACAATGAAAAATAATGGTTTCAAAACTCTGAGAACGTTTGATGAAGGTACATCAAGTGAGTTTACGTTGCATGATGATCCATTGACAGAACAAGAAAAAAGAATAGTAGATTTCTTACTGAAAAGTGATATCAAATTTGACCTAATAAGAGATCGTGAATGCCCCAAGTGATATAATGGCTAAGAAAAAACTTCATGTCTAAAAAGTACTAATTTGTATATTTTTAAAAAATTTCATTCATGTCATACTAATTTGTATATTTATTTTATTTTAATTTCAGGATTGACTGCGGGGTATTCTGCATCTACTACATTGACCAAATTAGCAGAAGCAAGGAAATGCAAAAATTCTTTCAAGCCCTGAAATGATAAAACACAGAGCATATGTACTAAGTGAAATTCTTTTTTCAAAACAATTCTTCCCCCAAAAGATCAAACAACTTTTATAAATTGATTCAAATACATACCATATTTATAATTTGTTTTGTTTTATATTGGTTATTATTTACAATATGTATTACACCAAAATGGTGTATTTTCGCTGCCACGGACCATAATGCACATAAGGTATACACAATGATAACTGCACAAACAATGCATGTAAGTGTTATCAAACTAAGTACACGCATTTTAATCAAAAGTACATGTGATATTTACAACATACGCGCATGGATTCTTAAAATTAAAGGTAATTAAACAAAGTACACACATTTTAATAAAAAATACACGATTTATTTACGAAGTACATGCAAAATAAACAAAGTACATGCAATATAAACAATGTACACTCACTAATTAATGTAATAAATTTTACTTTTTAATTTAAAACTACTATATATATATATATATATATATATATATATTCAGCAAGACACAACAACCAAAAATAATTTATTAAGATCAACTACTCACTATCCCAACTACTTCTGGTCAAAGAAATAAATAGCATTAATTTTGCCTATAAAAGAGTAGTACTTGTTCATTTCTTAACCATTACATCTCAGGTAAAAATTAGATAATGAGTATCCCAGCAGAAAAGTTGCGAGTTACCCTTGAGAAAGATGAATGAAATTAAAAAAAAAGGGACATTGAGAAAAATCTTTCCTTATATGAAACTGCCTTTGAGCATGCACGTATTTATTTGATGTAGATGAGGACCCTCCTCAAACATATGAAGACCTCATGTCTTTGTAGACACAAGAGGTTCCATTGAAAATTGGTCAACTGAAGGAGAAGAAGGCTTATCATGAAGGCCTTGTAGCTGTCATGGAAGAAGAAATTCGAGCTTGCTCAAATTTAGTTGACTTTCTTCCTGACGCCATAGATGCCTTTAACAGCTTTCCCAACTAGAAGTCTTCTTTATTTTTTTCAGCTTTCGTTATGTCAAAAATTGTACTTTATTTTTTTGTTTTAATAAACATTTTATTTCTTTCATGCATGTCTTGTTACTTATATCATACACTAAAACCTACATAATATAGTGATATCTCGAAGCATGACTCATACGTAGTGTAAAAATATAAAATACACACAAATTTAGTAAAGTACACGTGAACATTAGGAAATATGATCACGTGTATTTTAATAAAAATGCGTGTACATTGCTAAACTGCTACAAAAAAAAAAGAACAAATCAGTAAACATTAATATTACATTCATTTATGCTAAAAAAATGGGTTATTACATAATTTATTCAATCAAAATGTTAAAAGGAATTATTCAACAATCATACTAAAGAGTGTAAAGTGTAAAGTACACGCAGAGTTAATACAGTACACGTAAAATTACGTGTACTCTTATATAATACTTATACTTTATTGAACTGCCTTAGAAAAAAAATTAAAACATGAGACTAAAAACAAATACTAAAATTACATTTATTTTATTCAAAATAATTGAATGGGTTCTTTACATGTAGACCTGCAATGACCAGTATTAAACATAATAAAATGGATTCTTTACATGCGAACCATAATACACGTAGGAATGTGAAAATATGAGTGACTTGTTCATTAAATATTAAAAAATAAAATAATAGAAGCAAAACATTTTAAAAAAGTTATAATAAAATTTACAACGTCAAAATTGAATAAAATAAATTAAAAGTAAATCATAATAATTTGTTCAAACGTGGATGTTCATTGATTTTATTTAAAACTATTGTTACAATGAATGAATTGATTTTTATGTCATGTTTAATGCTGCTGGCGCGGACCATAATACACGTAGGAATGTGAGAATATCAGTGACTTGTACATTAAAAATTAAAAAATAATATAATAGAAGCAAAATCCTTACAAAAATTAATAATAGAAATTATAATGTCAAAAATAAAGAAAATAAATATAAACTAAATGTAATAATACATAAATAAAAGTGACAAATATAAGTTATAAGTTATACAATATATAAAGTACGCGCATGTTTTTACATAGTACACGCACATTGTACTAACCAAAATTATTTTCTAAATGCATGAATTTTATATATTATGCGTGTATTTCATAAAGTACACGCATATTTTATCAAGTACACGCTTTGAGAAAATGGTTTTAGCAATTACAATGTACATGTACTATACAAATATATGCGTGTAAAAATGTAAAGTACACGTGAACATTATAAAAAATGATCACGTGTATTTTATGAAAAATACGCGTATTGCTACACAAAAAACAAACTAAAAAAATGAGACTAAAAACTAAACACTAAAATTTCATTCATTTATTAAAAGCAAATGGGTTATTAAATAATGTATTCAATAATGGTTAAAATGAAAGAATTCAACAGTTTTAAACCTAATCAAATGGGTTCTTTACAGGTAGACCTGTAATGACATATTTTACTACACCTAGAGCAAGTAACTTCCCTTACCGTGATCTCACCAGAAGACTTTATTCTCTTATTTGTTAGCGTGCTTGTCGGTCTCTTTGTCATTAGTGGAAGGACATATGGATTTTCAGGTATAGGAATATTTAAGAAAATCAAATCAAGAAGAGGAACTACAGGTATCGAGTATGATTTTCTGTAGAAAGGTACCTTATAGTACTCCTCAATAAACTCATAATTACTGGTACCTATCCTCCGTACAACAGATGCATCATGAAAACATGGAAAACATATTATCTGTCAACTCTTACAAGAACAAGTTCTTTCTTCTAAGTCAACCGTTACTCGCACTTCTGAACGAACTTCAAATACATTTTGACTTGAGCGACTAAAATATGTCGGCTTTTATTCAAATTTTCATTCAGTAGCTTTTGAAAAAAAGGACATAACTCATTTGTCCAAGTGTCAAACTCAACAAGTTTGTTTGCATTGAAATTTATAATCTTCACTCTCAATTTATCGAGCATATTCATTACTGGTAAATGCCTTTCCTCCAAAATCCATAAATTGAATAACTCCGCAACTCTAGATGCCATGTCACCATACCATTTAATGGGGAAATGTGCATAGGTCCAATTCTTGGGAGGCAAACCATCAATGAAATCAGCAACACCAGCTCCTCATTCCTTTTTCAATGCTTCAATATTATTGTGAAATTCATCTACTGAGACAGCATATGTACAAGACAAAAAATCTTTAATAATTTTCTTTCGAAATCCACCATAATTCCCACAAATTTTATTCTTTATATTCTCTTGTAAATGATGTATACAGTAAGAATGTGCAGACATCGGGAAGACCCTCGAAACAGCTTCAATTAATCCATTGTTTCAATCAGATATAAACGTTATGTTTCGATATTGATAAACTACTGCGTTATGCAAATTGACAAGAAACCACATCCAGTTATCTTCCGTTTCAGAATTAACAACAATATATGCAACAGGAAAAATGCCTGAAATATTAAAATATATTAAAATTAAAATAAATAACATATATCTACGTCGAACACATCGTAAATTGATGCTACCGACACAAACCTTAAAAGACATAGGAAATATATTATGTGTTTACTTTGCATTGTTTACAAATACTAAGATAAAATATAAAAATATACAGTACACGTGATCAAGATACAAAGACATTCGCATTTACTATACAATCTTTTACTTGTACTTTTAATTGGTTTCAAAAAACAACACTATCATCAAAGTACACGCATAAACATATAAAGTATGCGTGAACTAAACAAAAGACATTCAAAGGTACTTTATATTTTTTTTGCATGTACTTGGCTTTATTTCTAACTAACAACAAATATCATCAAAGTGCACACATAAAAATGAAAAGTACACGTGAAATTAACAAAAATATTCACGTGTAATTTATATTTTTACGCGTGTACTTTAGTTTGTATTCAACATAACAATACATATCATCAAAATACACGCATAAAAATGTAAAGTACACATGAACTAAAAAAAGACATTCAAAGGTACTTTACATTTTTATGCTTGTATTTTGATGATATGCAATGGAACAAACAAAATGTGAATGAAATACACAAAATAAAATATTTAGAATTAATTTACCATTGTTCCCATTCCTTGCAGTTGCTGACAATATAGTTTCGTGGTAACGGCTCTTCAAAAAGGCATCGTCGAGAAATAAAACAGGTCTGCAGTACTGAAATCCATAAATATATCCTCTAAATATTATAAATATTCTCTTGAATTTTTTACTTTCATATTCCAGGTCAAGGATGTAATGCGACCCAGGATTATACTGCAATAGAAGTTCACGATAATTATTCGTTAATGCATAAGAAACCTTTTCATCACCATGTATATCAACAGAGCCATCTCTTCTGCACACCATGCGTATTGATAGTCTATATCGAGACCATAATTCTTCTTCATATCTCTAATTGCACCAATTGGTCTCAATAGTGGGTTATCTCTAAGATCATCACCTGCCAATGTTAAAACCAACTTGGAGGCTATCATTTTGGCTGACTGACTAAGAAAGACACCTCTACGTGTATGCTCATGATTCAAACTTCGTATGTAAAAGTACCCATTTATTGTAGATAATGAAGGATGAATTCTCCACATGCAATTCTCAGTAGTCTTTTTACAGCATTCATCCATCACTCGAGTTTTATCATTCTTAAAATACATATACTTGAATCCAACCTCGACGACATACTTTTGCAATTTATCCCGAAACTCCAATACACCTCCTTCAAAACACAGCTACTCATGACTTATATATATATATATATATATATATATATATATATATATATTCCAATCATTGAAAAGATAAACTTTCGACTTACTTGGCTCCACACCTCCAAGATAAAAGTCATTTTCAATGCCACTATTAAAATCATTTGGAGTGTCTGGTGATAAAGACTCTAACCTCTGTGTATTTGTATCACCACTGCCAATCCTCTCAGAACTTGTTTTACTGCAGTCACCCCATTTACAAATTCGATTAGAGCATTCAACCCGTTCACGACATGTATTACTTGGCAATGCTAATGAATCAATGACATATATCTAAATAAAATCAGCTTCCACGATCAATTGGGACAACAACATACAACGAACATCATTGCTACAAACCAACATGACCCGACATTCATCACCAAATGGAAAACTACCAATTCTCAAATCAATAAACCTAATACATAACTCATTTCATATGAAATCTAATGAGCTATCTTCAAATATTTCAATACAGGCCATATTATCCAGATAACAACACCTTACTATTATACTACTTACCATAATGTCTTGCAGTAAAAGAGAGACGAAAATCATTTAATTCAAGGTCAACAATTGTAAAAATGTGTGTAATAGTTGAACAATAGTAGTAATTTAATGCACGAAATATCAAAATATTTATATATAATTAAGAGTAAATTACAGGCACTATTTATAAAGTAAACGTGAAGCTATAAAGTACAAGTACCTTTTAAAAAAAACATTCACGTCTGCTTTATAAACAGTGCGTGTACTTTACAAACTGATGTCGAATTGGTTAGTTCCGCTGGAGCGAACCCATATCAATAAGTGATTCAATGTCAACTCAAAATCCAGTACTCCTAAAATTAGTATGAAATGTCAATAATTCTACATGTAACCGCATTTTAACAACCGATTGAAAACACATGTTTACATGGTATGTCAAATTGTTTAATTCCGTTGGCATGGACCCATATCCATAAGTGATTCAATGTCAACTCAAAATCAAGTACACTTGGAATTAGTCTTAAACATCAATAATTTTACACGTAACCGAATTTTCAGATAGCATTGAAATAACATGCTTACGTGGTGTTTCAAGATTGTGTAATTCCACTGGCGCGAACCAATGTCCATAAGGGAACTAAACAATTTCAATATTCACGTAGGCATGCGGTTTCGATGCCGTCTAAAAATGTGTCACACATAAAATTAGTCTTAAAACATGTCCATTATATTAGCATTGTGTTTTGATTTTATCTGTTTATGTATCAAAACACAACATTTTACATAAATATAAAAAAAAAAATCAAATCATTCACAGAATATTGAAATTCATTCAGAACATACAATTAACAATTACAATGATGTCATTCACTCGAAATAAAATAAATACATTAAACTATTGTAAATGATCCATATATAAAATAATTATTGATAAATATAAACTTGTATATGATAGAATCAAAACATAAATACATAAAAAACACAAAATCAAAACATATTCATATAAAACATATAAAAAGTTATTCAATCACATGAATTACGGAATTAGAATGAGTTTATTGAATTAAAACAAAGTAGATTGACCTATTATAATTGATCAAAAATTGAAAAAACAACTATTGATAAAGATAAACTTACAAATGATAGATCCAAGTGATACAGGTAGAATCTATTAAGAACGCTATAATCGATTATTGAACAGACAAAAAAAGCAACAAGATTGATGTTATTTTCGATTTCGGAGAATAGTAGTTAGTTGCAGAGAAACCTCCAATAGCCGATTAGGTTTATGAATTTTTTATAGAGGGGGTATTTAAATGTGGACCTAATCGTTTAAAATTTATTTGACCGATTTTTTTATCCAAAATTGTTAGTCAAAGGAATAGACCGTACAAACCTAAATGCATTAATGGGTTGTTACTTGCATTCTTAGTATTTGGTATGATAATGGTTAGTTTAAATGAGGTTTTAAATGATATTTGAAAACCAATAAATTTCAGATAATATGATTTAAGCAATTATTGAAATAAAATGTATTTAAGTGATGTTTCAAAAGTAGATTATGTGACTTCATGTTTTGGAATACATTGGGTTTGTGTAAGCAATTTTTATGAAATAAAAGTAATGTTTTATTCTTCAAAATAATGAAGTAGAAGAAGAAGATACAATTTTACTTAAATGGGTTTAAAAGTGTTGGAAATTTATGAACACTATTCATGGACATTTTATGAAATAAAATGTGTTAAAAGTGGGTTTTGATGGAAGAAATGTGATTTTTATGAAAAGAAATGTTTTAAGCCCGTTCATGTGATTTTGTAAAATGATTATATATTTTTCTACATTAAATAGAGAGCTTTGTGTGTAAAGAAATATTTTCACTTTAAATGGGTATTTTAAAGTGAGTAAACTCATAATAAGAAAATGGTATGGGTTAAGGTCTAAAAGTTGGTAAAATGGGTGTTAAAATATAAAAACCCAAAAATAAAGCGTGTTTATCAATTATGTGGAAAATGAGGCTTTAATATATATAATGTATGAACTTATATATTAAAAGTGTGTAAAGTGCAAAAATGTAAAATGTGATATGGTGGTTTTAAAGAAAAGGAAAAAATAATAAGTTAACTCTAAACAAGAATTAATAAAACGAGAGTCGGGATCACGTACCCACCATGGGCTAAACAACTAATAATTAGAATTTTGGTTCGAAAATATTTAACCAAGTATTTTTAGTTAATCATAAACATCACACAATAAGAAATTTAACTCAAAGTCGTGAGATAAAACATTTAATTCAAAATGGTCACACGTGGATTAAATTCGGGTTATCGCTATAAACACTAACGTTACGTGACAAAGAAAGTTAACCGCATAATAAACCAATTTTAATACGCCAGGTTTCGATTAAATGTGATTTTATACAAAACTTAATTTTTGGAGCTCGACGCCCATCAATGGCGGACACACGACCCAAACCCTATTTAACTACTCACTACACATATTTAATCTAATTAACATAACTAATTAATAAATAAAACAAGAAATAATTAAACTAAACTAATTTATCTAGGCATGGAGATAACTAAGCATGAAAATTTAGAGGAACAAAGCTTAAATAAAGAGAGAAGACAAAGAAGAAGAATGAACTTACATTAAATTGGTGATACACAACAAAATGGAGGAGAGGGGAAACACTCCACAAAAATCTCCAAATAAAACTAACCCTAGATCCTAAGCTAAGAGAAAATGAACTGAAACTGGCCCCCTTACAAAAATACACCAAGTGGTGTATTTATAGTAAGTTACAATAAAGGAATAAAAGAAAAAGAAAAAGAAAAGAAATTAGGGGATAAGTTCTAAATTAAACGAACAAAAGAAAAAGAAAATAAAAAATAGAAAACAGGGATAACATCAAAACAGGGGCGGCCAAAACAGGGGACCAAATCGATTCGGAGGTGTCCGAATCTATCCGAATCAATTCGGTGCTGGGAGACCTGAGCACTACCTGTTTGCCGAATAAATTCGCACCTGATACTTTCGAATTCCTCCCCATTCTGCGAATCCCAACCTAATTCAAGATCACCACTATGCTGCGTTGTATGCCAAAATCCACACCAAGATTTCCATGCCGAGACCCACATATTCGTGTTGGACAAAACCCACCATGGATTTATTCAACCACCTGCTACTCGCTTGGACCAACAACTGAACACGAGTTTCAATTGGAACCCACTGCAATTGCCAAAGACCTCCCATGGCATTAATGGCCAAAACCCGAAATGGGTATACCCATTTGCGTGTGTCTGCTGCAACCTGTAGAGACCCACTTCAAGCCGTGTGTGCTGCTACAAGCTGAGAACAAAAATGAAATCTCCATTTGGCCAAAAAAAAATAAGGCATCCATGGTGATGGTCAAAACCCACTAAACCCGAGACCACCATTGTTGTGTTAACCCGAGACCCATATGCAAAATTGGTTAACTTGGGACCCACCTCAATATGCACATAACAAGGTTCAAGCTCCAATTTCGAACGAAAGGCTCCAATTTTGGAAGAAACCAAAACCCGAGCCAAATCCACGCATAAATCCAAAATCGACATTTGCAGAAATGAAGTTTGCTGCATAAAATAGAAAGAGACATGGAAGGAATTATTTAAATGATTAGTTTATTAATATATTAATTAACTTATAATTCTTCCCCGATTAAATGTACGCGTCTTCTTCGTTCGAAATCTGATTCAATCACTGTTCACGTCCACGTGAAGCTTGGCCCGAGAGCTACAAGTTTCGTGAATACTTTGGGCAAACATCCCGAAGTGAAAAATGACAAAAATTCCCCTGAACGTGCGAACTCCAACAAAACTTTATCGAAACGCGATGAAACTTCGCACTAAGCACCGCAACACCTACAAACACTCAATAATACCTCAAATAACATGTTAGCCCATAAAACGGAGGTTGTTTGATTAACGAGCATAATTATAGCGAGTACGGTACCCGAGGGGGCTAAAAATGCATAAGTTAATGGGTGAAAAATGCAATATTCGTGATGTATCACACCCCCTAAATTAGACATTGCTAGTCCCTAGCAATGAAGTTCAAAGCAAAAAGAACTATAAGAAAATCGCAAAATAGGAGATATATACAAAAGAGATAAAAGCCACTTTCTCGGGCGAACGATTGCATTTAACATATGCAATAAGCCGTTAAACCGCTAGGTTAACCTAGTGGACGAGTGTCGTCTCGTGAGGTTTTCAGAGATGAAATCCACAAACATCAAAGTTTCCTCCAAAATATGCCCAAACCAGCAAAACATACATGCTCAACAATAACGAACAAGATTTCAACATGTTATTAGAAAAGTTAATAAATTCACACAAAAGTCCATAGTAATTAGCGTTATAGAACGAACTTCATAGAATTGAAAACTTAAAAGTTTGGGGGGGGGGGGGGGAGCGAGCACTTGCAAAATATGATTTAGCAAAAATTTAAATAAACCGAATAAGCATTAAAACATGCATAAATCAATCCTCACGGGGCATTACGCTCAAAAAATGAAATCACTATGAAATGGGAGGTAATACACGGGACATGCGAGCATAAAGAGTAAATATAAATGGAAACTAGGCCGAGCACATGTCACAAATGAAGAACGCTATATAGTAAATGAAAAACTATAATCTCAATGAAAGATACCGCACATTAAAAGAGGTGAAATGTATTTTCACAAATGATCAAAACTATTTAAACTTTTAAATTAAATTGACCCTAAGATCACATAGGACTTGTATAGGGTTGTAATGTAGGTTTGGGGTTACGTTACGAAATGAAAGGAACATGTACGAATTCAAAGTGTTCGGGGATGAAAAGCTTAGGACAATGGAAAATTGTGGGCAATTTCAAAATTGAAAAACAAGTTCCCTTACAAGCATTAAATATGACAATAGGAGAGCGAAAAGGATTATTGAACACTATTAACAACAATACAACTTTCTCTTTCTTTTTTTTTTCTTTTTTTTCTCATTTTTTCTTTTGTTTTCTTTTTCACCTTTTGTTTTCTTTTTTACTACTTTCTTTTCTTCACTTTTCTCACTCTCATATGCTTAATTGCATCCACAAGACAAGAACATCATTCAATCCTAAGAATCATTTCAAACAAAGGTATAAAAAGTCATTTGTATGGTTTATAACTTCAATGTGGAGTTGGTTATCGAATTTTTGGGTTATGAAACGAAAGGCTATATTTAAGCTCAAAGGGGTTGACTACAAAAATATATAAGGTGAGGCAAAGGCTAATATCGGTGATATAACAAAGATCTCCTATGATCATTTCATAAAGTTTAAGTAGTTCTCGAGTCAAAATAACTTTGAAAATCATGTTCCGCACTGATAAAATAACAAAATGAAAAAAACGTATACATAAGATTTATTGAATCACTGAAATGAAAAAATAAAGAATAAATTCATTTAGGAAAAGGCATATCATCATGGCTCTTGGTGGTAGCAATTAAACCCTGTGTTCTTAGCAAACTTTTAAGAATATATATCGTTATTATCTAAAACTGGTATTCTTAGCTAGTAAATACCAATAATAAACTATAACAAATATATAAGAAGACAATTTGAACTCAAGAGAGATATGAGATAAAGAATGAGATAATAGATTAACGTAGTTTAGCCCCGTGAGGTGCCTACATCCATAAGTGCAGTGTTGTAGTGTATAAGAGATGGGTACAAGACCTCAATGATCTCTCTAAGGTTTTATGTATGTCATTTTCTTTATGACCATATCATGTGATAAGGGATGCCTTTATAGAGGGAGGAGGAAGAGGTGGAATGCCTTTATAAGTCAGGCAATTACACATTTTTACATTATAGTTGATAACTAATGATGAGCTAATCATAGTTAGTTGAAAAGATTAACTCACATGTGTATGAAAAGAGAACTATACATATTCCCACGTGTGGTTCACATGTACGCTTGATAGTCTTAATTGTTGGTGGTCGGCCAGATAATCAACTAATAGAAAATACTGAGCCGACCAACATAATGACGCGCTGATAATGCCCCATGAGCACTTTATGATGACACGTGCCACAAATTTAGTGGTCCATGTCACACTATAATTTTACGGTACAATAAAATCCCCATATACTTCATTCAAGACTGGAGTGAGCAGTGGCTTGTGGAATGAATGGATCGAGTATTAACTGGTAGATCGGTTCCATGAAAACTTGGTCGCAAGCTTTTGGTTATGGATTTGACCTGTTGAGGCGCTTGGTTGACTGTCAATCTCTTAAAGTTAGTGTTTATGGGAAATGATTTTTTTTTCTTGAGGTGATAATTTTATACGTAAAGGAAAAAATAGCGAAGCATCCGCGGGTACACTAGTAATAAGGCGCGTTGGGTAATAAATCGCCGTCAAAATGAAACGATAAATACTTTTAATCATACCATCTTTGTGCAATCGGAGAGACGTCATCCTGCTTATACAAATACTTTTATATCTTCTCATTTCACCCTTAATTCAAAAATATCTTTCTTTCTCTCCAAGATTTTTTGGCCATTCGTGAGAGTCATATTCTTCCCTATCACCATAAGAAATCCTTATCATTTACCTTTTGTAATTCCTTGCTAAAATATGGTTTATACTATATATGAGAGTTCATTAGAGCTTTTTGGGGTTACCCATGAAATCCCTACGTGGGTAAAAACTGAGTTACTGAATGGGACTTATGATCTCTGTGCTTTAGCCGAGGGTCATTGACTACCCACTATTTTTTTTGTTAAGTGTGGGGTTACTTTTCCCCTAAATCATTTATTTCTGGAGTTTTTCCAGTACTTTGATGTGGTTCCTATCCATGTTGCCCCAAACACTTGGAGAATTATTAATGGGGTTCACCGCATTAATGATCAATATGGGACATACATTGGAATAAATGAGTTAATGTACTATTACCACTTGGGTACTTCAAATGAGAAAATTTATTACTAGAAGATGAGGCAGTCCAAAAGGGTCTTGGTCGTGAATCTACCTGATTCGAATAAGGAATATTGGGATCACGGTCTAATTGTAAAGAATTGGCAATTTGTTCCTCTTCCCGAGGGTGTTGTGTATAGCGGCCTGAGGTTCTCTCGAGAAGCCTAAGGAATAGGTCGGCACGTACACACACATTTCTTATATTTTTCTTTATAATTTCTGCTTTACTTTTATATCTGATTAAGCTTCTCTGATTTCTGTTTTGTAAAGAATAATAATAAGAAAATCCCCCCCATTTTAGAAGTTAATTTTAATGATTTGGAAGTCATTTGGTCGGTTCAGTAAAGACTTGGTGCTGAAGATTATCCCAGGTCGGCTTCGTTTTTGCTCATCTATTAGAGTTCTATGACTTATTTTGTAGTTAGACCGATTGAGTAAATACCCTCACCCCCATTAGTTTGGACGACCCTGCCTCCTCCTTCTCTGTTACTTCAGGATCTAGTTTAAGTTCTCTTACAGAGCAGAGTGTAATTTCTTGGAAGAGATCGCTTCTTTATCTTTTGATCCTCTAGTCATTAATCTAGTGCTGAAAAACATTCCTTCTTCAGACAAGGTGAAATGAAGAACCCCCAATCTCCTCACCAAAACTAGGTCGCCTCCCCCAACGTTCAAAAAGCCTGAGGCTGGGGGTCCTAGTTATCCCGTTCTCTTGGACACATCCCTAGACAAGGAGCATGAGCCTTTGTCTAAGAGGTTAAGGACGGATATAACTCCTCCTACAAAGATGGTGGAAAAGAAACCCACTAATAAGGGTAAGTGTATTTCACAGTCTGTCAATTATCCCTGAGCTTGGTCTTAAGCTGATAGGTGCTGGAGTTCTCATTGTCGATGAAGCGGTTGCATTTTTTTTCCTCACGCAAGGCTAGTTGATTGGACAAATCACAACCTAACCCTAGTAAGTTGATTGTCTATGTAAGGGCAAATTTCCAACTGTGTCAATTTATATTTATTAGCTTAATTCCAGATAAAACACTTTGAATTATAGGACAAAAGTTGAGTTTGTGATCTTTCAAGCCCACGAAATTTTTATTGAAGACGCAGTGGCCTAGTCAAAGAGATCACGTCCTATGTCCTCTTTCGTGCCATGTTTCGTCATCAACATTACAAGTGTCTCTTAGGTATGAATGCATATTTTATGTTGAGCCTTAGATATTTAATTATTGGGTATTTGAATTTTGTTAAAATGGTTTTAAAACTCCTTATATTTTAAAGAAAAACATTTCAATTTTTTCTGTCGTTAAAATTCTTGTTCAAACGACACTTCTAACGATATTCATTTTTTTATTGTCATTAGAAATCTCGTTCGAACGACACTTCTAATGATATTTTTTTTGTTTTTGTTGATTTCTCGTTAGAAGGCTCGCTTTAACGAAACTTTTAAGGAGATTGGTGCGAAACTCAAAAAATCAGTTTTTGGCAGTTTTTTTCTCAACTCCCCACTTCTTCTTTCCATCTATATCAGTAGTGCGGGAATGTAGTTTTCTACTGGAAAATTTTCAAGCTTTAGAGCAAAAATTCACTCTTAAAGAGTTCATTTATGTTTGTTAATAATTTATGATTACTCTTTATCAAACACAAACCAAGTTTTATACCCAAATTGTTCCATGATCTAGGCTTCAACATGATATATGTTTAAGATTAAGTTTTATCAATGGGTTTATCATCCTCTACATCATTGAGATTGTTTGTTGCAGGGGATTTCGTGTTCGTTGGTTTGGACTCTATATGCGTGATAGTACTTGTGCCCCATCGGTGGACTCTGAGACGTAAGTGGACTCCTACATTGTCACTAGGCATAGGTCGAAGGAACAAAGAACGTCAAGGCTTCTGAGGGTGTCGAGTCGTTGAGTAAGTCTTCTGTCGTGTCCTTGTATTAAATCCGTACTTAGTGGACTTGTGGCTGGATCGTCCGAGGTTTTTCCCGTTGTGGGTTTTTCTCGTACATCGCAGCGTTGTTGTTGTTGTTGTTTATTTTATCTTGTAAATTCACACTTAGATGCATTCTTAGTCTAAAAAGATAAAATTGGTTTAATCACAAAAATGGTTTAATTGTTGTTTCTTAATTTGGGTTAGTTTAAGCAAAAGTTTAATTTGGCAAAATTCATGTTTAGGTTAGTTTGTATAAATTTGAACTTAAATTGAAGTCTTATTTAAGAAGAGTAAATTAATTTGAAGAGCTTAAAATTTAAGAATATTCGAAACCATCATCCCATAATATATAATTGTAGTCCCCTAACAAGTGATATCAGAGCGGGTGCCTTAAATTGTCGTGTTAGACCCTTTTAGGTTTGAATATGGAAAATTTGTCTTTTTCGAGGTTTCATATTTTTGATGGTTCTAACTACATGTTGTGCAAAGCGCATATGAGGTTGACACTTGAGTCATTAGAGGAGCGGGTTTGGCAATCGATTGCTAGAGGGTCATCGACACCAACGCGTCTAAAAGGAGAAGTTCGTGTTCCAAAATTCGTAGAAAGATGGAGTGGGGATGACCTTAAGTTAGAAAATTTCAATTCTCATAGTTTAAATGCTCTTTTTAGTGCGATCACATCGGAGGCGTTTCACCATATTATGACTTGTGAAACGTTTAAGGAGGCTTGGGATACACTCCAACTCACCTATAAAGGTACTAGTGCTGTTAAGGCTTCCAAACTCCAAAACCTCACCATTCAGTTTGAAACCATTAGGATATTGGAGAGTGAGTCCTTTGATGAGTTATACGCTACATTTTCTGACATAGTTGACTCGACTTTTAACTCGGGAAAGAAGATACCCAACGACCGTGTCATAAAGAAATTTTTAAGGCTACTATCCGATAGGGTTTAACCCTAATGTGACAGTTTCGAGTTCTTTAGACACTTTAGACTCTATGAAACTAGAAGAGCATGTAGGTGACTATGACACCCCTCCCATTCTAATCCTGGGTGATCAGTCATGTATTAAATTAAACAGGAATCATTAATGGTTTCATTCCTAGGATCACTGTCGAAACTCAATTATATTATTAATACCCTAAGGTAGGAAACTTTGTCGAGGAAACTCTTGAGCTCCTTCGTCGTTCTCGGACTTGGCATCTCCAAGATTGCTCGTTGTTTGTCTTGGTCCATCTGCACCCTTGCTGATCTACCACAAAGCCTAGAAACTTTCTACTAGTTACTTCGAAAATGAATTTTAGTGGGTTCATCTTCAATTTATAGTTCCTACATTTGGCAAATACTTTCCTCAAATTTCTTAGGGTGGGACCCCTCCTTCGATTTGATGACCAAATCATCCACATAAAACTCCATAAATTTGTGAAAGAAGTCATGGAAAATGTCCATCATTTTTCTTTGATAAGTAGCCCCAATATTTTTGAGTCCAAACAGCATTACCTTGTACATGAAGTTACCCAACGGGGTTCTAAACGTTGTCTTCTCTGCATCTGTGGGGTCCATCTTGATCTGGTTGTACCCTACATACCCATCCATGAAGCTATACATCTCATGTATAGTCGTTGCATCTATCAAGCTATCGATGGAGGGCAGAGGGAACTCATCTTTGGGACAAGCCCTATTCAAGTCTATGAAATCTATGCAGATCCTTATTTGATTCTTGTCTTTTTTACCCACTGGGACAATGCTAGATAGCCAGAGTGGGTGTTGTATCGGTTTGATAAATCTCGCTGCCAACAGGCGTTGGACCCACCTCTTCTTTGATCTTTAAATCCAACTTAGGCTTGTAATTCCTCATTGCTTACTTGACCAGGATGGCTGAAGGCATTACGATTAATTTATGGTAGCTTACTTCTTCATCTAGCCCCTCCATCTCTGTATACTTGCACGTAAAAACCTTTACAAACTCCCGGATTAGCTCAATCAAAGCCTCCCATTTCTCCTTGCATAGATCCTTTGAGAGGAAAATAGGCCTTGGCTCCTCCCCTTCTTTTGCCAGATTTAGCTGTTCCAATTCTTGTGCTTGTGGCTTTATTTGGTTCGTTATGTATTTTTGTTCTTTGGCGACATTCTATACGAACTCATGTATGTTAGAATTGTCTATCATCATACATTATCCCGTTGATCCATCAGAAAACACTCATATATCGGGTCAGCCTCCTTGTCATCCTCTGCCATAGCTCCTCCGGCTGCCCGTTCACGCCATCATTGGCGATAAACCACCTTCCATTCCTCAGTAACAATCTTATTGCATTGCCTGTTGGCCGTTGCAACTGCCTTTATTTTCCTCTTCCTTGAAGCCTCTGCTATTCTTCCTTTAGATAATCGACTCAACACACTCTGCCGTGTGACCTCATATTCCATCGGGTCCATTCTGGGTTGCATCCTGTCTTTTAAATGCTTCGAGATTTTCTTAGGTCGAGGGAGCACTTAGTGGGCTTTTTCTATTACTCTTTTTCCACTTGCAGTTTTATCATTTTGGCCGTTTATGGGCCACATCCTTTCTCTGATCGAGGGAACCCAGGATCCCTCCATTCTTCTTGTTAGGACTCTGATGTCCTCCTCTAACTCTATATAGAACGCTGCATCCACTAGGTATTCTTCTTCGACAATGATGGGCTCTTCATAGCTTATATAGTGATCTCAGTTCCTTTGATATTTGCCTTGGCACATTGGTGATATATCGAGGGAACTAGCCCTTGGTTGTGCATACACACTCTTCCAATCAACATATGGTAGGAAGTTTCACTGTCTATCACGTGAAACATGATGTGGGAACTCATATTTCCCGTTACAATCCCAACATTCACATAACCAATGGATTTATAAGACTGGTTATTATAACCTAAAATTGCCAAAGGCATGGGGACCAATCTTTCTTCTGGGATGTTAGCTGCGTGGAAAGAACAGATTGGCATAATATTGATGGATGCTCCCCCATCCATAAGAGCCCTTACGAAGCTAACTCCATTGATGCTGGTGGTCACATATAACGGTCGATTGTGATAAAATCTCACGGCCCTATCTGCATCGCTGAACGTTATTTCTAACAGAAATTTCTTCACCTGCCTGGCCATAGGTCCCTTCTATCTCGGCGAAGGGACTTAATTCTTCCCCAAAATATCAAGGATTGCTTAGGTTATCTCCAATATACTTTATTTTGGCATTCCCACCTGGTCGAAGAACCAGGAGAACTTTAGGGATCGTGAAACCGTGTAGTACTCCAAGCTTTAATCCGTTTCTTTCCCTTTAATGTTGTATATGTCCTCCACATCTTTGGTACTTGCTTCATCATAGGCTAACACCACATTATCCATTCCTCTTGTATAGTCCTCTAAAGTTTCTTCAAACTCCCCTTGCTCCGTCACCAGCTCCCTTGCTTCTCTTTCTGCCTCATCATCGTAGGCCACCGCCAGATTGGCTCCATGTGCTGGGAGTGGATTATTGTTAACATTTTGTGAAGGGATTTGCAGTGTTCCTTCCTTTACATGTTTATCGATGATTTTTCTTAGCGTAAAACAACTTTTTATTAGATGTTGGATCTTTTGATGGATCTTGCAATACTTGGGATCCGCTCTGGTCGCCGCCTATGGTTCCTTGAAGGGGATGACCTTAGGTTCATATTGTTCTTCCTTGAACCATGTCGTTGTAATAGCTAATAACCTCCTTTACTGTGCAGGGTAATGGTGGTGGGTCCTCCCTATCTCTCCCAAACTTTTTCTTATTATCCTTCTTTAGTTGTTTGCTTCCTTCACTTCCATCAATGTATCCCACCCGTGGGGATTGGCCACGAGCTGCAACGGGTGGCTCGGGCTGTCTGAACATCAATGGAATCACAACAGGGTTCGGCTGAACTACCAATGATATATTCCTTACTACTTTTAGAAATGCTGTAAAAGTCCCTTCGCGAGTTTCATTAATCAGGTGATAAATGTACTTTAGGAGAAAACCCTCAGCACAGAGTTGTAACAGTTTAGACTCTTTGGCTTCTTCCCTCACGTAGAGGGACCTCTCCCTAAATCTTTGAACATAATCCACCACATCCTCTCCCAGAAGTTTCTTCTCCCTACCCAATTGTGTTAACGTGAACTCGTCCTTTACCAGAAAAACTTCTGGAAAAATAAAACATGCATCTCTTCCCACGTTGAAACACTCTTTGGCGTCAAGTGAGAGTACCACGTATAAGCTTTATCGGTTAATGATT
Organism: Sambucus nigra; assembly: GCA_949130495.1. Classification (NCBI taxonomy): domain Eukaryota; kingdom Viridiplantae; phylum Streptophyta; class Magnoliopsida; order Dipsacales; family Adoxaceae; genus Sambucus; species Sambucus nigra. Next base: position 278,462,880 of record OX422218.1, read on the forward strand.
TTGAGAAGTCCCTCAGCCTGAGCTTCTTGTTGTTACAGTGAGCCCCTAAATGTTTGATGAAACATTTGATGTGCTCCTTCGGGTTCCTCCCTTTTCCAGTGTATTTCTCAAAGATGGGAGGGATGTAGTCCTTCGGGTAAGGCTCATCATTTTACTCTTGGGGATAGGGTGTGTAAAAATCATCATACACTGAAGCTACCTCATAGGCCGATTGTGAGGAAGCTGCTATCATTTTGAGCACCTATTTTTGCATTTATTTCCTCATTTCTTCTAATGCGGATGCTGGTGTCTTCTCAACCATGGAGGGAGTGTCCAGAGGGACCAATTATGGAATATTGATGGTGTTTAAAGGGACTACCGATGGGATTCTGGTCACACCCGTTATGCCCGTCGTTGAGGCAGGAGTGGGTGTTGTGACTATGGGTCCAGTACTCGTGGGAACAACTGAAGCAGGGTTCATCGGAGCTACTGGGACCACCCCATGTGTCACAAAAGCATTGGGATGTGTTCCTCGTCCTAGGACCATGGTAGCCTCCGGTGTTTGCAAAAACTCAAAAAACTTACCCATGAGGAGGGTCATTTGCGTTGGTCTTAGGACAACACAAGTAGAGTCTTGGGTGGCCGTTGGGACCCCAATCATCGTTGGATCTCGCAAAACCTCTACCTGAGGGGGAATCCCACTTCTGGGAGCCTCCATCTCCCTTGCCTCCTGTTCCTCATTGCGTTGGACATCATCAAAGTTGATTCTACGGTTAACGTTATCCTCCGCCATACTCTTTTGCTAGAAGAATACCTCCCCAGCAGAGTCGCCAAATGTAATAGGATAGTTTAGATTAGATGGAGGCGTAACCCCTTTTTAGTATGGTAATGGTAAGTTAATTGGGGACACTCTTGATTAATTATAAGACACACAATCACGACCTAGTGAAAATGAAGTCAGTTTGAACTCACAAATCTCTCTTGTATAGCTCAAAAGATAATAATGAACTCAGAAGTAACTCGTTTAGAGGGAGATAGACATAAGCACTCTAGATACACCTTGGTAGGCAGTCAAACACACCAACTCTCAAAGGTCTCCCATCAAATATTAAAAGCTTCGTAATAAATGATAATGGTGGATGAGTAAAAGCTCTGGTTTTTGCAATAACTTCTTTCCCCTGATGATACTCTCTCTAGCCAAAAATATCTACAAAAGAACTCTCTCCTCTCATAAGTGGTCGAGGCCAATAAATACCCCCCCAACACCACCACCGAGATAGCTCAGTCATTAATAACTATGAAAGACATCCCTCATACTTTATGTCACAAACATTAAATGCCTGATGGACTAGTCAGCTCCATGTCAAAAACATTAAATGCCAAGACATGCCTTTTGCCTAGCCACTGTGTGTCAGGGGGCTGTCGTCACAGAGGTGGCTCACCAATTATTTGACAACCCCAAATACCACGGTGGTTTACTCAAGTGTGGATTTGACATTTCCTAGCTGGATAGTGACATCACATAAAGTAGATGTATAATTAAGTAGAGGGTTGTTTGGTTCATAACTCAATGCCCGATAGAACTCAAGGTTGCTCTGCCCTAGGTTCCATGGTCAAGGCTTTTTATGTTTTACTAGGTGTTTCTAAGATTGTCAGGATAAGCCCCAACGGTGCCTCACTTATCAATCCTCTAAACCAAGTCCCTCCGAAGTTCCCACGGCAAGGTCGTTCGATAAGGCATGAAAGCTCTCCTAGGCCCTACCAGTCCTGGTCTCTCGCGAGTACCGTTCAACCTCACACTAAAAATTATTATAATCATTACAACTCATATTCAATATAAATAAAAATATTCAACAAGACTAAGTAAAACAATAGGACTAAAGGAGCTTTCTCGGCCAGCTTCTTCACTGGGAGATCCCTCTGGGTTGCCACACTGAGCTGCATCACTGCCTTACTGAGCTGCATTGCTTTGAGTTGCATCGCTGCCTTTACAAAGCTGCATTGTTTGAGATGTATCGTTGCCTTACTGAGATTCATCGCTGCCTTATTGAGCTACATCGTTGCCTTAATCCCTTGAGTCTGTTGTATTAGCTAGGGGGATTAACTCTATTTTCGAGATTATCTTTAAGCCCCCTACAGATAGTGATATCAAAATTACTCAAAGTGTATGAGAATGTAATCAATTTCTAGTTACTCTTAATGATTCTAAATAATTGGAATAATATAGTATCGTATGGTATGGGCTATATGGGTGGGAACAATGAATTATTAGGCAAAAAGTGATGACTCTACTTACATTTTCTTTGTGATATTCAGTATATATTGTGTGGTGACAAATAAATTCAGCACAAAATAACAAATAAAAGCAATCACCGGTATAAATAAAGAATTGAAAAGAATGACAATCACACATAACACAGGATGTACGTGGTTCGGTAAGAATGCCTACGTCCACGGTGGTGCTCTTTATATATTATTTCTCTTTACTTCGGGGAGTGTTTTACAGAAAATAATACATGCCCTTTGACCCAGGCGGAGGGTTTGTTATATACATGTTATCTCGGAGGGTGGAGGAGTGGGACTCCCCAACGTTAGCCCACAATCCCTAAAGTATCTCTGAAGAGAGATTTTAGGAAATGACTGGGTCAAACTGAATTGGTTGGGGCATGGGGCCTTTAGACGTTGGGCTGTGTTTAATTGGGCTTCTCGTCTGGGCCAAGGTGAAAAATTGAGGTACCCATAATTTCCCCTAAAATTTTTGGGTCACAATTTGGGCTCAATAATTTTAAATGATTTATTTTAATGGCATTTATGTGATTCATGCAATATTTTTGAACTGAAGCGCACTTTCCGAACTGACTTAGGCAGCAGATTGCCTCGTTTCTGGTGCATCATGATTAGAAAGGTTTAAATCATTTTAGATAGGTCATTACTTGAATCATCGCTTTCATATCTCTTCGCATTCTCTCAATTTCTCCAAGCTTTCACTGCAGCTCTCTTTACTCGTAGGTCTCGTCTTCCATTTTCAAGCTTTTTTCACATCTTCTCATCGTCCCTGCTTGTGACTTTGCCTCGTCTCAAGATGACTCTTACATCGTAAGTTCTTCTCATTTCTTCTTTTTCCTTTTTCTGTTGGAATTTCTTTATATCCTCTACTAGGGTTTTTCTTTTTCGATGTCGAAAATAGGCAATAGGTTGATAACTGAACTTAGGAAATACTATAACATTCCAAAATGGGTTGACATTGAATGTTCCCCTATCCCTCGTAATGTCAGAGAAGTTGAGGACGGTCACTAGATTCATGTTCTCTTGTTGTCCCAGGGGGGCTTACTTTTCCCCCAAGTAATTTGTTTTTGCACTTTTTTGGTTACTTCAATATAGTCCCTGAACAATGCTCGCCCAATGTCTGGAAAATTGTCAATGGTGTGCATAGAATAAATCAGCTCTATGGCACCAATCTAGGGCTTACTGAAATCTTCTTCTATTACTCTTTTTCTTGAATAAGCTCTGGTCTTTTGTACCTCAAGGCTAGCAGTCTTGATAGGGTATTGGTAGTAAATCTACCTTATTCCCATAAGGATTACTGGCATGAGGGTTTTATTGCTAGAAATTGGTAGTTCCCTCCCCATGCTGAAGGGTCGAGGTCTGGGAGATTTGTGATTCCCTTTTATGGGAAGGAATACATAGGTAGGCTTAATTCTTATCTGCTCGTTGATCCTCTATTTATGTATGGTTTTTCTCATATCTTTCTCTCTTTCTTTTTTAGCGAAGACAAAGAACTCGAAGCCTGCTCTCAGCGAGATCTAAGTTGTTGAGCTGGTTAAAGCCTGGAAAATTAGGGAACTCTTAGCTGATGGTGGGCATCCTCGATTAGCAGCGTTCCTTCTAGAGTACAAGAACATTGGGTTCAGTTTCATTGTGAGGCCTATCGATATCATTCCTGATCTAGAAATCATCGAAGAGGTTGTCACCGACCCTATCCAATTGGACGAGGAGGAAAGAAGCTCTGGTGAGGAGAGCGAGGGTGCTAACAGGGGCGGTGCTGAAGACAATTTCAGTGAGGAGAGCTCTGGTAGTGAAGAATCTTCTAGCTCGGAAGAGGGTTCAGAAGTTCAAGAGTCTTCAGGGGATTCAAGCAGTTCTAGCGAAGAAGATATGGCTCCTCCCAGGAATAATTTGATTCGAGATGAGGATAATGATGATGATGATGTGCATCTCTCTCGCCGGTTGAAGAAGCAAAAGTCTTGAAATGGGGATGTTGCTACTAGTTCTCAGTCTGTTGCCCATGAGCAGGAGAAGAAGAGGAATGAGGAGGAGCTGTCGAGAGAGAGGGAGAGAAAGAATGAGGAGGAGAAGAAGAAGGTGGAGGAGAGAAAGAGAGCAGAGGAGGAGAGGAAATAGAGGGAAGAGGATAAGTGGAGAGAGGAGGTAAGTAAAAAGGTGGGGTAAGCTATGGTTCCCGTATTTGCTTTGCCTAAGGGGGCCTCTATTTACCTTTCTCCTGAGTTGGCTCCTGCGTTGCTCGAAAGAGCAGTTTTGTCGGCTAATCGTCAGAAGGTGATGGGGACTGACCAGTTAGCCTTGAAGGCGAGTTAGAGGCTAGCCTTGGTAAGTCTGCTTTTATTTCTTTATTCTCGTAATATTATGTTCAATATTTATCTTGCTGACATTTCTATTTTCTGCAGTTTGTGACCGATTTCGCTGTCCTCTACCGCGGCCGCAATGAGGTGGTGAGGAGGAACATCGAGGTGGAAAAGAAGAATGCCAAGTTGGAAGCCAGTCTGAAGACTGCCAATGCTGCCTAAAAGTCTTTCGATCTTGCCCTTACTGAAGCCAATCGAGCAAAGGAGGCAGAGATTAAGGAGCTCGAGGAGTTGAGGCAATCCTATAACTTAGTCTGCTCGAGCAAGATGGCCGTGGTGGAGGAGAACAAGTTGCTAGCGGGAAAGGTGAAGAAGGTGGAATCCGAGGCTGCCACCCTTAAGGAAATCTCGTATAATGCTAGATGGGCCACTACATATGAGGATGCTGATGTTCAGATTGGATATATCAGCCGTCTGAACTTCAATAAGGGCTTGAACAAGGCTCTCCTAGCTACTGAGGTGGATATCGACTCCCCACTCTTTGACTAGCACGATCCTGGCCCTAAGCCTATTATGGATGAGGCACCTGCTCCTGCTATTGATGAAGGTGTTCCTATTGTCCAGACTACCACTGTCTAAGTACCCCTCAACCAGGGAATGGCGACTGCTCCGTCTGAGGGAGGTGCACCCGGAGCAGCTACAGACAAGAGGAAGCAACCGGTGACCTCAGAGCAGACTGAGGTTGTCAGCTAGTCCTTCTTAGGGAACTTTTTATATTTTTTTCTTTTGTTATTCTTTCCTTTGGATGATGTACTATGAATCCTTTCTTAATGAAATGAAGTTTTGTTCCTTGCTATGTACTGATTTCATTCTTTAATGCTTATATGGTCTGTAGTTGATTGATGTTAATGAGTATATACGTGCTTCTTCTCAGCTAGGAAGGATTCTTGGTCCTAATGCTAGTAACCAAGTTTGCCAAGCCTTTATAAGGATTTACAAGTCCCTTAGGTCAAGGAACTAGAGCTTTAAAGACCAGTCAGAGCTTGTTGCCAAACTGAAGGATAGGCTTTAGGAGATGGAAGAGGTTGGCGCTTCTATTCAAGAGGAAGTGAATGCTCTGAGAGCTAAACTTTTGGATGCCTCCGATATTAATAAGGTCGGAGAAGTTCTTCAATAAGAGAATGAAGCTCTGAGGAGGGAGGTGTCACGACTTAGAGAGCATGCACCGAGAGTTTCCCCTCAAGTTTTACGGGGTTCCTATTCATCGATTGGTATAGATGATAGGGGTTTAGCTAGGGAGATTGATGAGCTTCAAGTAGATGTTCGTCAATCATACATGATAGCTGCCGGGATCCAAAGAGATGTTACGCTACAGAGGCATCTGTTCAAGAAAGGTCATCGGAAAGTGTGGGTTGATGGTTATGATCAGAGTTGGATAGATTCTCCAACGAGGTTGGCGGAGGTTGAAGAGCTATCCTTTATTAGGTTATGGTTGAATGCTCTCAAGGATCTGAAAGTCCCCAAGAACTCAGTACTCTGGTATCATCATGAGATCTCCCCTTCGACTCTAATGCCTAACCCTTTCAGGAGGAATGACCAGTGGGTCCCCATGGATGCTATTCCAGGCAGTTACTAGAGCGAGATGCAAATGAAGTCGAGTTGGAGTTAGCTCATCACCCAGACGATGGTCGAAGAGAGAAAGTAGCTGATTACCTTGCTCAGAGTCCTAACCATCATTAGGATCTATTTAATTCATCCAATGTAAATCTTTTATAAATGCAGTGAAGTTATAAAATAATTATGTTTTGGGCGATTTGCCGACTAAACATGTGTTGTGTCTTGTCCACTTTAATGATTTCTTATTTTGATTATCTTGGGCTTTTCTTAGACGACTAGAGTTGCATTGTGTGAGTATCCTCCCAGTCCAGTATGCTTATAAGATACCATTCTGCCCCGCTTTACCTTTTAGGTCGTGTCGTCACACTCCCTTAGGCCTAAGTGTGGTAATGGTGAGAACACACCTGGTGAAGGATGTTCCATCCGACCAGGGTTTTTTTAAGACCAATTTTGAGTTGGCCGAGATGATTAAGGGTCCCCTGTAGGGCTTCATATATTGCCAGGGGCAATGCTAAGAGGTTTTTCGTATTAAGTGATGAGAACCTGAGGAGGGTAAAACCCTGTTTATATGTGTCAAGAGGAGAGACTGTCACTTAGAAATGGTGCATAAGTTATAAAGTTTCTAAAAATAAATCAACACTTCATAGAATGCCACTGCCAAATAATCTTTTATTAATAAAAAAATAATTACAAATTTTGACATTGTAATAAAAGATCAAAACAGAAAACTAGAAGTATAATTTATTTAAATTGGTTGCGTTCCAAGCTCGAGGTATCTCCCTACCCTCCAGCGTTTCTAAGTGATAAGATCCTTGCAGGTTGTCCCTTATCACCTTGAATGGCCCCTCCAAGTTTGGTCCTAGCTTACCATCTGATGGTTTTACTGTGCCGCCAAGAACTTTCCTTAGGACGTAGTCCCCAACTTGGAATGCCCTTAGATTGATCTTCTTGTTGTAGTGCTTCGCTAGCTATTGCTGATAGCCTATTAGTTTCACTACAACCAACTATTTTCCTTCGTTAGCTAGGTCAAGTTCAACTAGTAATGCTGCATCGTTCTGGCCTTGGTCCACCAGGGTGGACCTCATGGTGGGGAGGCAAGATTCTAAGGGGATGATTGCCTCCATACCATATGTCAGTGCGAATGGGGTTTCCTCGGTTGCTCGTCGTGGGGTAGTGCAATATGCCCACAGGATATGTGGTAACTCTCTCACCCATGCCCCCTTGGCTCGCTCCAAACTCTTTTTCAATCCATCAATCACTATTTTGTTGGAAGCTTCAGCTTGTCCGTTATTCCGGGGGTATGCCACCGGGATAAAATGGTGCCTGATTTCGTGGTCATTTTAGAAACCCTGGAAGAGGCCACTCTCGAACTGGGTTCCGTTGTCAGTGATGATGGTCTTGGGAATCCCAAAGCGGGTGATAACTTTCTTCCATACGAACCTTATCATATCCGTATCTCTGATGTTTTCCAGTGGCTCTACCTCTATCCATTTGGTGAAGTAGTCGGTTGTGACCAATAAATACTCGCGATTATTGGTAGCGGTAAGGAGAGGGCCCACGATGTCCATTCCCCATTTAGTAAAAGGCCAGGGGCTGGTAAGTGATTTTAGGTCGCTGACGGGCTGGTGAACCATAGGAACGTGTAGTTAGAATTTCTCGTACTTGCGAGCATATATCCCAGAATCCTTCTGTATGTACGACCACCAATAGCCTTCCTTCATTACTCAAAAGGATATTGACTTGCCCCCAATATGACTTCCACAGATCCTTCATGGAGCTCGTGCAGAACTTGCTCTACGTCCTTTGGGTGAATGAATTGGAGGTAAGGACCGGTGAAAGACCTCTTATACAGTTTGCCTTCAGGAGATAAGTGAAAGCGAGCAGCTTTGACTCTTATCTAATGTGCGGCCTTTTTATCATCTGGTAGGGCACCATCTTTCAAATAATCCCTCAGGGGGTCCATCCAACTAGGGGCTAGTTCAATCTGAAGAATATGACACGCGTCTCGCTGCTCGTCGCTCTAGTTAATGCTCGAATGGGCGAGGAAATTGACGAGAATTGTTCTCTTGAAGTTAGAATTGATCGCTGAGCTTAAGGCCGCTAGGGCATCAGTATGGTTGTTTTTCCTTTAGGAAATTATTGGATGTTGACTTGTTTGAAATCATACATTAAATTTTTCGCTGTGGCGAGGTAGGCCTCCATTATTTCATCCCTCGCACTAAAGTCTCCACTTATCTGATTGGATGCCAGCTGTGAGTTGTCGAACACCTGAAGTTGTTTTACACCCAACGCTTATGCCCTTTGTAGGCCTGCTATCAATGCTTCATACTCTGCTTAGTTGTTGGAGGCTTTAAATCCAAGCCTGATTCTTTGCTCGAGGATTGTATCTTCTGGGGTGACCAGCACAATGCCCACTCCCGCCCCTTTGGAGTTGGAGGCTCCGTCAATAAACAGTCGACAAACACCTTGTGCCGAGTGATCTTCCTTCTGACCAACAGGTTGAAGTTGATTATGAGGATCTCCTGTGAATTCTGCATTGAAGTTGATGAGGACATGTCCCTTGATTGCATTCCTTGGCTAAAATTGGATGTCAAATCTCCCGAACTCGAGCTGACCACTTGGATAGTTTGCCGGACATATCTATTTTTCATAGGATTTCTTTAAGGGGGTGAAATGTAAGGATGATGATAGAGTTAGATTCGAAGTAGTGCTTCAATTTCCTCGAGGCTACCACTAGTGCAAAGGCGATCTTTTCCAGTGGTAGGTATCGTTGTTCGGCATCCAAGAGGGTCTTGCTCGCGTAGTAGACTGGGTGTTGGATTCCCGTTCTTTTGCATACCAGTGTAGAACTGATAGCGTGGCTAAAAACTGCAAGGTATAGGTACAGGGAATCATTATCTTGAGGTATTACGAGCAAGGGTGGTGTGCAGAGATAAGATTTGAGCTCCTCTAATGCTTTTGAGCAATCCTGGTTCCACTCCACAGTTTTTCTTTTCTTCAATAGCTGGAAGAATGGCTGGCACTTCTCAGATGACTTCGAGATGAAGCGATTCAAGGTGGCGAGCATGCCTATGAGATTTTGTACGCCTCTTACCGTACCGGGGGGGGGGGGGCTGAACCCTATTGATTGCGTCAATCTGGTCCGGGTTGGCTTCAATTCCTCTCTCGCTAACCATGAACAGAAGAAATTTTCCTGACTGGACATCAAAGGAACACTTATTTGCATTGAGCTTCATTCAGTATTTCCTGAGGATTTCTAAGGTCCTTAATAGGTCTGAGAGGTGATCTTATTTATGCCTGCTTTTAATGATCATATCATCGATGTAGACCTCCATGGTGTCTCCCATTTGGTTTTTAAACATTTTGGTGACCAGCCGCTGGTAAGTTGCCCCTGCATTTTTGAGCCCAAAGGAAATAACTTTGTAACAATATAATCTGACGGTGGTGATGAACGTTGTCTTGTCTTAATCTGGTACGTATAGAGGAATCTGATGGTACCCGGAGTATGCATCCAGGAAACTCATTCTTTCATGAGCTGCTATGGCGTCCACCAATTGGTCTATCTTCGGTAGAGGGAAAGAGTCCTTAGGGAACGCCCTGTTAAGGTTCGTGAATTCAATACAAACTCTCTATTTACCATTGCTCTTTGGAACCACTACTGGGTTGGACAGCCATTTAGGGAATTGAACTTCCCGTATGGATCCTGCATCCATCAGCTTCTCCACTTCTCTCTCCACAGCCTTGGCCTTCTCTGGTGAAGTTCGCCGTGATTTTTATACGATTGGTTTGAAGTCCAAGTTAACGTGAAACCGATGACAAACCACGTTGGGATCAATCCCGGGAAGCTCGTAGGGTTCCCACGCAAAAACATCTAAGTTGTTTCGCAAAAGTGCTGTTAATTCCTTCTTCTCTCGATCTGTGAGAGAGGCTCCGATCAAGAACATCCTGTCTTTATTGCTGCCCCCGGCTGCGACCTCCTCTAGGTTTTCCATGACCCACTCAGAGGGGTGGATCCTGGTCTCCTCCACTCCAGGTCTTCCATATTTTAACTGTTATTTGTAAGGCATCAAACCTCCCTGTTCTTCATCTTTCTCCTTGGCCTTCTCGACCTTCTTCTCCGACCTTGGGCTGATGGCTACTATAAAGCACTTTCTTGACATCGCCTGATCTCTATGGATTTCCATTACTCCTTGCTCAGTCACATATTTGAGTTTCTGGTGGTAAGTGAAGGGGACGTCCTTCATCGCATGTAGTCATCCTCTACCAAGGATGGCCTGGTAGGGAGAGTCAACATCAACCACCAAAAACTAGATCATCTTAGAGACGCTTCCTGCCCTTACTGGTAGTATAACATTTCCCAAAGGGGTGGTCACTTTATTAACGAAGCCGACTAGAGGGACAGTGGCTTCCTGCAAGTCGGCTACGCTTAACTTCAACTTTTTGAAAATATCGAGATACATTACTTTTGACGAGCTACCCTGGTCGACGAGTAATTTGTCAACATCATAGTTAGCTATCCCGAGTGTAATGATCAAGGCATCATGATGTGGGGTCCTTACTCCCACCAAATCTTCATCTGTGAACATAATGTGTTTGCTGTAATCGACATCATTTGCTCACTGAGGCTTACCTGCCTATGTTTTAGCTGGATCGATTTGAAAAGCTTACATTACTGTCGTAAGATTTTTAACTTCCATTCGAGATGAATTTCCTTGAATCTGCTTTAGGTTCGATGCCCCATGAATCACTGCGAACTCATGGATATCATCCTCCTCGAGCAAGTTGTCAGGCCTTGTGTCTCCATTGGTAGCGACTTTCTTTGACTTCTTCTCCACAAATTCGTTCAGGTGCCCATCCTGGTCTAATTCTTCAAGGTGAGACTTGAGAGCTTTGCAGTGCTCAGTTTTGTGCCCGCCTTCCTTATGAAAAGCGCATCTTAGCGCGTTCTTCCTCTTTGAGGGATCTCCTCTCATCTTTCTGGGCCATTTAACGAACGACTCGTCCTTGATCTTTGCTAGGATCTTGTAAATTGGTTCTTTAAAGACAGTGTTCAGTGCCTGAAATGCTTTTGAAGCATTATTTTTGTTCCCGCTCTTGGAGCCACCCTTTCCCCCATTCTTGCTCCCTTTCTTCTGGTTCTCAGCTTTGTCGTTACCCTTGGTAGCGAACTTAGCTCGACCATTCTCCCCTGCACTGAGGCGGGTCACATCCTCAATTTTGGCATATTTCTTGATGCGAGTCATTAGGTCATCGATTATTGTGGCCTCCTTCTTAGTGAGGGATTGGTGAAAGAGACAAGGACTGGGTAGGTCAATCTTAAAAGATGCCACAGCGACCTGCTCTGAGCAGTCCTCGACCTCGTTGAATAACTCCCAATACCTTTTTGCATAGTCCCAGAGACTTTCCTGGGGCGTTTTCTTTATTGTTAATAAGGCATCCATCCTCTTCGGATGGGATCTACTAGTGATGAAGCGAGCTGTGAAGAGATCTTCTAGGGACTTGAAGATCCTGATGGATATGTGAGGGAGTCTCTCGAATAAATTTTGGGCCACATCATGCCAGCTCGATGGAAAGATTCGGCACATTAGGGCATCCTTATGGTTCCAGAGGGTCATGGCCTTCCTGTCCTGCCTAACATGGTCGATATGATCAGTCTTTCCGTCGTAAATTTTAAATGTAGGGATCGCAAACTTCTTGGGGTTTTCTTCTTCTATCTCCCTTGAGAAATGGGATTTCATCTGGGTCCTGAGAGCTCTCTTAGCTAGCTCTCTGGTCGATCTGGCACCCTGATGTGCTGGGTGCTGGTCCATTTCTCTTTGGAACAGATTTCGTATGTCATCATTTCCTCGAGCTGGGCTCCTATAACGGCGAGCTGGTTGCTTTTACTCGAGCAAGTCATCATCTGATCTGTGTCCCTTAATCCTTTGAGATCCACGTCTAGGGCTCCTTCCTCGGCTGCGAGATTTTTTTGCCTGAGGGCTAGGAGTGCGATATTGACGTTGCCTGGTGCTATGATGGAGTTCTCTCTCCATTATCTCTAATCTTCTTTTGAGACAAGCATTCTTAACTTCTTGATTACGAGTGGCTTCCTCTTGCTCTTGGATCCTGGACTCATAGGCGTCAATTATCTTGGAGACCTGTGTGGACCTGACTGGCCCTTGGCTCTCCTCCGAGGCTTAGGATTTGAATGTTGAACTTCAGATCTGATCCTACGAGGGCCAGGATGCTCTTGAAAATCCCCTTCTTTAGGGACATTACTACTATGACCAGACATTCCAAATTCTTTTTGCTGAAGGCTTTCTTAAAGAAAAAAAAATTCTTCCCACAAACGGCGCCAATTGTGGTGACAAATAAATTCAGCACAAAATAACAAATAAAAGCAATCACTAGTATAAATAAAGAATTGAAAAGAATGACCATCACATAATGTACGTGGTTCGGCAAAAAGTCCTACGTCAATAGTGGTTCTCTCTGTACATTATTTCTCTTTACTCCGGGGAGTGTTTTACAGAAAATAATACATTCCCTTTGCCCCGGGCAGAGGGTTTGTTATATACATGTTATTTCGGAGGGTGGAGGAGTGGGACTCCCCCACGTTAGCCCACAATCCTTAAAGTATCTCTGAAGAGAGATTTTATGAACTGATTGAGTCTAAACTGAATTAGTTGAGGCGCGGGGCCTTTAGACTTTGGGCCGTGTTTAATTGGGCTTCTCGTCTGGGCCATGGTGACAAATCGAGGTACCCACATATGGGTATATAAATACATAGATAAAGTTATGACTATCTATTAACAATATCGATGTAACATTTAGTATATTCATATAGATTAGAATTAAACATGTTATCATAATCATAAGGGTACACTTAACTTGCGACAGGTTGATTAACGGGCTAGTTGCTATTATGGATAGTTTGATAGAGAAATAATTAGACATAATAAAAAAATGCGGTAGGTGTGCACTATAGAAGAGAGGTGAGATGGTCTTCAAGTGAGTGCGATCGTAAAATCAATTATGAACATTATATACTACGTATTTCATTTATTGCAATAAAATTCTTGCTAAACATCTTTTTATAAGTCGGTCTCTGACCCGTTTGCAAAATATGTGTCTTTTTTTTAAAACCCTTTTTAGGTGTCCAGCCACAGGGATGCCAGCTTCAATTTATCTGTTCCAGGATTACGCAGTTGCAACATGTGTGGATGCCATCATTTCTTTATTCCTAGATAGGAATATTATTTCAGTAACATTTTCATTTAGGGTATGTTGCCCACTTACTCTCAGACTCAGTATTTGGTTTATGTATTAATTTGTTGGATTATTACTTTCGGATTTTGGCTGATTCTTTATACGACAGGTTATTTATTCACTCAGTACTGTTTTAGACTTTGTGTTTGGGTATATTGTTTATGTATTAATCTACATGTTATATGTTTAGCTGTTTAATGAAAGATAAAATTTGGCATCAACCTTTTTGAATACTAGGTGGTTAGTTAAATTTAAAAAGTTTTTGACAGTGATGCTAAGAATGATCCAGATGAGATTCTTGTTTTAATTGGATGAAGGCATGATCACCCAGTATTTAATTAGGTAGGGTATCACAGATGGTATCAGAGCATCAGGATCTATACGACTTTTTACGTTTGAGCGTAACGTTATTTGATATTGAGCCTTATGATAGGATTGTTGAATTCTTCTACGTATCGACTTACTTTCTCATGCTATTAAGTATAGTTGATGAGACTCGTGTGCGAGTTCGGTTAGTCTTCGAACATCGAACATTATAGGACTACCAACGAGGGCCGCTAGAAGGACTGCAGGAGGAGAGCTTAGTACAAGTTAAAGAGTATTCTAAAAAGGGTGATCGCAATAAAAGTCACTATAATTATCATTCAAGAAGGTAACGATAGGAGAATCTCGGGGACAACAGTTTCCCCAAGAACTATTATAGATGACAATAGTGCAATCTTACACTCACCCAGCATGTTCGGCAAGGCGTAGGAAAGGTCAGAAGGATTCTTTGAGGAGCCATCTATAAGGATTCAGGAAACAAAAGAAGTGTTATAAGACAATGGAAGGAGGTAATCCAATGGAAATTGTGTAGGAAGGAGTACAATGATATCCATGATTAAAAACTTCGAGCAAAATTTTAAGCTCATAGGAGAAACATACCATAATGAGAGTCAGTCACCACATATAAGAAGTATATGGGATAGAACGAGGAATTTTAGTACAATTGGACCGTAAGATCTTCCATCTGTTGTTTGGACTGAGATGGGGATAGAGTTTTGGAATGTGTCACAAGTGAACGAGATAGAGACTGAGTGTAAGAGATAAGTTGACTCGTTTAGTGAAGTTCGTACCCGACGAAGGGGCTACCATGAATAAAAGGGTTCGTAAGTTGATAAGGGATTCGTGAATAGAAAACACAAGCACGAGTGTAAAATTCGGATAGGATGACTAGTGTCGCTGTCATCAAGGATGTATGTTTACAAGTTTATATTAATGCTTTCATAAGAAGGGAGCCTAGGGGTTGGGAATCGACCCGGAGATCAAGACTGGATTTAGCGGTGTTAATGAAGTACCACAAAAGGATACACCCAGTAACAGGTGTACCCATTTAAATGATACAGATCAATTGAGTTCCTACCAAGTGACGATAGATTCAATCAGGGTCGTCGAGGCCAATAACGAGTTCCATAGGGCCAGTAGAGCCAAGAGACAATGGGGGTAGCAATCGGGGACAAGATTACCAAGTTCGAGAAAAGGACACCCAATATGACCAGTGGGGACAGAGACAAGGGGAAAACATAGTATGGTGTCCTATACGTAAAGAGTGGGACCATCTATATTGAATTAATCCATAACAAGAAAGTGAGACCAGTCAGACTAGGGAAGTAAATGGAAACGGTCCCAATGGGGCACAACAACTGTCGGAGGAGTGAGATTATCGAAGTGAGGTAGGGAGCAACTATAGGATGAGATCTTGGAATTACAACAATTACAGTGGATCGTGGGTTAGTCCAGACATTAGAGTTACATTTGGGGACCCAATGATCGGGCGAGGTCAGTGACATAAAGAGGTGTCTTATGTGTGAAGAGTAGGAAAACATATACATCTTATCTACGGTGAATTAGGGGACTAGAACGGAATGCCCCATAAGGGAAATAGTTCTAAGAAATCTTAATTCAGTTGGGGCGAGGGTGTTATGTCCAGGAACCATTTAAATCGCCAATACTTGTGGCAACTGAAAGTATGAGTTTTATCCCAGGGAAATAGGAGTATATTTTATGACATTAGTGAGTCGCGGGAAGTTGTTAATGCTAGATTCACATGTGAAACGGGTTCAGTAGAGGTGTCATTAATTTTAATATAGCGTGTATATATGTACCATTGAGTAACGGGGCTCTCTTTAGTTCCATCTACAGGGAGGCTGGTGTGGACAGTAAGAGGATGTTTGACATTATGTGGTAGTTTTTTCCTCCTCATGAGGATTATAAGAAGAGAACATATTATTGTCTTGCGTAGTGAATGGATATCAAAGGTTGAAACAGTAGTAGACTGTAAGGTAAGACTAGTGTGCTTGATATGCCAAGATAAGATATTTGGTCTCACGAGACATCATCTAAAAAAGGGTTAAGCCTATATATATATATAGTATTGTATCATAGACTTTAGTAAGTATAGTTGTCTCGTTACGTTCTATTCCAATAAGTGGGGACTTTCACTAGTGTGATTTATTGGTACATCGGGTTTATTGATGATCAAAGAGATTTAGCTCATTGTTGCGTACGTGTTAGAACCTAGTGATAACTAGAACCATATTATGTGACGCCTTGGGAGACATGGGCATAAATGATAGATTTATGTGCTGAGAGAGAGGATTCGTGATATCTTATTTATGTGCTTTGAATCTATGGATTATTTTGATAATCCTAGGATATAATGCACTGAGAAAGTTCTTTGAACTTAGTTGCAGATTGTTACAAGTAGGGACCTTAATTAACGTCCGAAGTGATGAGACGTAGTTGGATGCTAATACATCGATTTTATATGTTAATTATTGAATGTGTAGAGTAAACACTTTAAGATGAGAGCTGTTAAAAATAGAGAATCAGTGGATGAGTATATACATTATAGTATACATATACATGTATATATGTGATAGCGTGTTGTATAATAGACATACATAAAAATGTTAGTATTTTTAATTATAATCCTAGTGAGTAGGGATGGTTACTGACGTGATTCAGGGTAGACTAGCTTATTACAGAGATGAGAGATATAACTCATAATTTATTTGTGCTAAGAAACTAGTGATAGTAAGAGAATCATATAATATGTTGTTTTGTAGCATGAGAGTGGATGAGTATACTTTTATGTCAAGCGACGGGGATTTACTGGTACGTACTCTAGATTGAGGGCCTAATGGATCTCGACGACCGATAATGTTACGTAGTAGTGTATTGGGGGGTTCCTTATTTGGATTTCTCTTTTCGAGATGTCCCACACATGAAACTTAGCTCAACGTTGGAAGTGGAGAGATGTTTGGTCATTAGTACATGGGCTTGGTAGCTCAGTTATTATACATGTATGTAGTTATAAGTGTGAGTTGATAGTCATATTACGACTGAAGCCAAGTAGATCCGTATAGTGTTAATGTGAGAAAAGATTGTGGAGCATTTCCACCACGAGTAGATCAATGGAGTAACCTAGAGAGTAAGTAAGTTGCAATTGGTAGGGTTGTTGAGTATAACCTTACCTTGTAATCAGGCCAACTATGAAAAGCTCAGTTAAAGCAAGTTTATTATGTTCAGTTGTACAGGAAATTATGCGCAGTATATAGGGTGTGTGGACACCCTAGTTAGTATGATTATTAGTATCGACTGTAGTCGGAAGATGTAGGAAGATGTGTACAATAAGAGTAAATGAATAAGGGAATTAACACATGGGGATGTTGGAATCTTTCTCCGGTAGAGGAAATACTTCAGCCATTAGGGGATAGTCTCATAGTAGTGATATAAGTGAGATGAAGTTATAAAGTGTTGTGCAGACACTAATGTAATTTGATAAATTATATAATCGAGCATTTGAGTACAATACGACTAAAGCAAATTGATCACCATGTTGAACGGTAGTGTGGGGCCATTGGACGAAGGGATATCGTTAGGGGAAATAAAATGAGGACAACAGAATGATTTATACTGTGTGGGAAAGAATGGATGTGTATGAGAAAATATCCGAAGTTTTGAGTACTAGTCTTATCCGAATTTCGAGGATGAAATTTCTTTGTAAGGGGGAAGTATGTAACACCTCGTATTTTTGAGAATATTGAAATTTAATTATTTTTGGGAGAAATAGAACTTATTGTAATTCGGAGGAATTTAAATTATGATTCGGAGAAATTATTTAATTTGGAGTATTTATTTAATTTGGCAAATGAAGATTTAATTATTCGAATTGTCTTTGTGTCGCTTTTTTTAGCTTAAAAATTGGACAATGTTATAAAGTAACTCATATGGTAATTCTGAGGGCACGATTGAGTTTGGAGTGGTCGAAATAGTCAAAATAATGTACCCGGGCGTAGTATTTGAGTCCCGGGGCCTTTTTAGATATGACTGGGGCCACACGGGGGTGTTCGGGTCAATTGAACTTGGCCAATTAGCCTTAAAACGGGTTAGCCATTTTTAACCAAAGTTTAAGAGTGTTGGGCAACAGTTAATAAAATTCTAAACCTTAAGGTTGAGAGAGGAGAGAAAGGACAAAGACGAAGAAGGAGGAAAGGAGGAAGACAAGACCATTCTGGGAAAGTTTTATTTCGAGAAGAGATCTTTAGATTGAATACATTGAGGCAAGTATTGTTTTGCTTTAATATGAGTTGTTGTCATTAATGTTGATTTTTAAATTTGTGGTAACAAATCTGATGACAAGAAGATTTGGAAAATAAATATCGTTAATTATATGTTAGAGACAAATGAATTTTAGACGATGTAAATGAAGAAATCTTAACAATATACCATGTTAGAGGTTGTGGTGACAAAAATCACAACAAAAATAATAAAACGAAAAATCACCAAAAAATTAAGAACAATAAGCAATCACAATCATAACACAAGAGTATACGTGGTTCAATAAATTGCTTACGTCCACGGAGAGGTCTATTGTGTTTATTAAGTATCTCTCAAGAAGGTCTCTGTTACATGCCCCTATGCCCAAAGCTAGGGGTTACAATATATTAAGATCATTGAAGGTGGTTGTAACTAACACGATAAGCCATGAATCCCTTGAATATCTCTGCTAGATTCTTGGGGATAGACTCGGTCTTATCTCTAGTTTGATTTATAATCGAAGCTCATAATTTGGGTCAGACACTTAATTAGCCTTAATGGGCTTTGTTGGCTACTCTTATGGGCCAATAAAAAATAGGTACCCACAATTGCTCCTAAAATTTGAGGGGTGACAAATTAGGCCCATAAATTTTAAAAAGTATCGCCCCCTCCTGATGGAACTATTGCAGTTTAAATGATCAGGAGGGGTTTGGATCGTCATTTTGTTTGATATTAGAGCGAAAAATCTTCTTCGATCAGTGTGCACTATTATTGAGGTGTTTAAACTCAAATGTTAGACAAACTTGGTCGTCACTTCAACTTCTTTGCTTCTCTTGCTTCCCAAGCTGTCTCTTGTTCTTTATTTCCCAAGTTGTCTCTTGCTCTTCGTGTCCTAAGCTATCTCTTGCTCTTCGCCTCCACAAATTCGAGGTTTTTCAACATTCCCAACTTCATTCTTACTTTGTTAGTCTTCAGTTACCTTCTTTTTTCTTAATTTCTTTTCGTCGTTGTTTTTCACTCCACTGTAGCTAGGGTTTTCTGAATTTTTCCATGGCGATGATAGACAACAAATCTTTGCTTGAATTTAGAATATGCTACAAGATCCCCGACTGGGTAGATATTGAGTGTGCCCCTATTCCCCGTAACATTCGTGATATTGAGGATGGATACTGGGTACATGTCCTCCTATTATCCCAAGGGGGTTTGACCCGAAATCATCTATTTTTGCACTTTTTTCAATACTTTGACATAGTTCCTGCTCAATGCTCTCCAAATATTTGAACGATCGTTAATGGAGTCCATAGAATAAATCATATTTATGGCACCAATTTAGAGTTAGCGAAAATATGCTACTGTTATACTTTTTCTCGCACAAGCGAGGGTCTCTTTTATCTGAAGGCAAGGAGTCCATATAGGTTATTAGTAGTAAATTTACCTAATTCCCACAAGGACTACTGGTCTGAAGGGTTCATTGCTAGAAATGGGAAATTTCCTCCCTAAATAGAGGGGATAAGGTACAGGGGACCTCAGATCCCTACTTATGGGGAGGAGTAGATAGGTTGTTACCAAACATTTTTATTTTTTTCTTGCTCGTTCACTTCAATGTATTTTTCGTCTAATGTTCTCTTCTCTTTCCCCTTTTCAACGAGGGCTAAAAACCAAGAACCTACTCTTCAAGAGATCTGGGCTGCTGAGCTGATAAAGGCTTGAGGGATAAGGGAATCCATAGTTGAGGGTGAACACCCTAGTTCTGCTACTTACTTATTGGAGTACAAAAATACTACCACCAGTTTTATAGCTCATCCGATAGACACTATTCCCCACATTGACATCCTAGAAGAAGTTAGTACTCCTAAACTCATCGAACTAGACAATGAGGAAGGGAGAAGCTCAGAGGTTCGTAGTGTTAAAGGTGGTAGAGGTGGTTACGGTGAGGTAGGATCCAGTGAAGAGGGATCCAACGAAGAAGGATCAAGTGGGGAAAGGTCCAGTGAAGAAGGATCTAATACAGGAGAGTCTAGTGAGGAAGATATGGCTCCTCCATGAATAAAGAACTTGATCCCAAATGATGATGATGATGGTGTCCTGTTGTCCATAAGGCTAAAGTTTTAAAAGCAAAAGCCTGGGGATGTTGGTGGTGGTTTCAAGACAGTAGCCCATGAGAAGGAGGTGGAGAAGAAGAGGAAAGAAGAAGAAGAAGAAGAAGAAGAAGAAGAAGAAGAAGAAGAAGAAGAAGAGAAGAGAGAGAAAGGAAGAGAGAAGAGGATAAGAAGGAAAAAAAGAAAGGAGAGGAGAGGAAGAGAGAGGGAGAGAAGAGAAAAAAAGAAAAGAGAAGGAAAAAGGCATAGGCCTCCTCTTTGGTGCATGTTGATGTTCCAACTGAGGGAGATTTTGCGGCTGTGGCCCCTCACCTTGATCCACTAATGCTTGAGAAAGTAGCGCTCATGGCAGAACGCGAGCGTTCATCGAGGATGGGTCCTGGATAGTTAGCCCTAAAATAAGCTTAAGGTCTTTCTTTGGTAAGGCTACTTCTCTTTTACCTATCTTTCTGAATTAAATTTTCCTCTTACTCTTCTCATTAACATTTGTCTTTTTTTGAAATTTGTGTCTGATTATACTATCCAAGTGCATAGCCAAGGTGATCTGTCTAGAAGGAATAATGAGCTCGAAGAGGGTCTGAGGCCTTCCAAAGAGGCCCTAAAGTCTTTCGAGAAAGCTTTGACAGAAGCCAAAACCTCATTACCTCAGGAGAATGACGATGTGACAAAGGAGATGAAAGAACTGCGCGAGGCCTATGATCTGGTGGTTATAGGCAATCTCGCCACAACAGAGGAGAATAAAGTGTTGGCAGAGGCAAATAAAGTACTGGCCAATAAGGTGGCGAAGATGGACGCAGAGGTGTCTACCGTTCGGGAGAACGATTATAACGAGGGCTGGGAGGTAGCGTACCACGATGCTGACAGCTAGATCACTTATATCAGTCAAGAAAACTTCAAGAAAGGTTGGGATCGAGCCTTGGTTACCAGTGGAGTTACTGGTGACTCCCTCTCTTTGTCGAGCACCATCCGAGACCCAAGCCCATTATAAATGTGGATGATCATGTCAGTCGAGCTGTCGTGGAGCCTGCTGTCCCTACTGTTGATGCTCCTTTTAACATCCAGTAATCGAATACTGTCCCAACAGAAGGAGGTGCATCACGTGCTGGCATAAGCAAGGTCATTGGTAATCCTACTACTGATAAGGGTAAAGATCCAGCTTCTTCCGAGCACAGGTTGACGCCACTAGTTAGACTTCTAGGCCTTTTTTTTCTATCTGTGTATTTTTCTTTTTTTTTTTGGCTAATTGATGTACTTTCTATTTGGACGATGAAATTTTATGATGAGTGAAATAAATCTCACTTTTTCATTCACTGATTCATGTGTTATTCTATGTTCACTACTTATAGTTTGTTGATATTGATGACTATATTCCTGCCGGTTCTCATCTGGGACAAATACTTGGTTCAAACATAAGCACCCAAGATCATCGAGCTTTCGTTCAAATTTGCAAGTCCCTTAGGGAAAGAAATAAGGACTACAAGGATCAGTCTGAGTTGATTTCTAGGCTAAAGTACAGACTTGTGGAGATGGAGGAGATTGGCACTTCTATTTAGGACGAAATGGATGCCTTAAAAATGAAGATTCTGGATGCATCCAAGATCAACCAGGTAGGGGAGGTGCTGTAGAGAGAGAATGACTCCCTAAGAAAGGAGGAGAATGCTCCGAGCAACGCTCCTCGAATTATTTGAGGTTCCTCATTGTCATTCATAACACAAGATAGGTCTGATGACGATAGTACCTAAAGGGAGATTATCGAGCTAAGGGGGACGTTCGACGAGCATACGTAATCGCTGTCGGACTCTAAAAATATGTCATAAGACTACGACACTTATTTCGAAAGGGTCCTCAGCTGGTGTGGGCTGACGGTTGTGATCAAGGCTCGGTGGATGCCCCTATAAAGTTGAACAAGGTCGAGGAGCTGGCCTTTATTATAGGGTGGCTGAGTGCCCTCAAGGAGTTGATGGTTCCTAAAAATTCTTCCTTATAGTACACGCATGAGATCATTCACCAACCTTAAATCCCAATCCTTTTCAAAGGGGATGACCATTAGATCCCTATAGATGCTATCCCAAGGCAACTGCTGGAGACGTGCCCAGAGGGAGCTGTGGAGACTTTTGCTCCTCATCTTAATAATGGTCAGAGAGCTCGATTAGCAGACTATCTTTCTCTCCGACCATAACCTTCATAGGTCTTAGTTGATTCTTTACTGTTGTACATATAACCATGTAACTTTTTAGTAAAAAATATAATTGAATATTTATGTTTTGAGCGTAGGCCGACTAAACATGTGTTGCTTGATTTCCATTTATTAGTTATTAAACTCTCAATATTTTGGGCACTTTAGCCAACTAAATGTTATTTAGAGTTTAATTTCAATTGAGAATTCGCCCAGTCCAGTATGCCTTAGCCATACCATTCCGCCCACTTTAACTTTTAGGTTGTGTTGTCACACTACCTTAGGCCTAAGTAGGGCGATGACGAGAATGCACATGATTAATGGGCAATCCACCCGAGTAGGATTTTGGAGCGAAGCTATGTTGGTGACCAACCTGAGTTGGACATGTTACCTAAAGATCCCCTGTAGGTCTTTATTTATTGCCCGAGAAACCTAAGAGGCCAATTTTGCTCTTGGACAAAGGCCTGAGGAGGGCTTCCTGTCGACCCCACTAATAATGATTTGGATGTCTTTAGTCAGGATAGACCTAACACTATATTGCAATCATAGGGGGTTATTTCACAACATCCTTTGACTGAAGTAAATTAGCCAACTTACTGTAGTCCGGGAATTATATTATACTCATAAAAAGGGTGAATCTTGTAACTTGGAAAGGGTTCATATTGAAATATAATTGAGACAACCAATGTATGTGAAATGGCAAGGTGAATCAAGTTTTATTAAGTGAAATTGTAAACGAAGAGCAACATCAGTTTATAAATAAAAATTTGCCTAAATTAATGATGCACAAATAAAGAAAGTCTAGAAGTATAACTTCTTCATATTCACCGCATTCCAAGCCCTTAGTATCTCCCTGCCCTCCAGCGTTTCCAAGTGATAGGCTCCTTGCAGGTCATCCCTCACTATCTTGAAAGTTCCTTCCCAGTTTGGTCCCAATTTGCCATTTGATGGGTTCACATCACTACCAAGGACCTTCCTTAGGACGTAGTCCCCAACTTCGAATTTCCTTAGATTGACTTTTGTTTATATTGTTTGACTAGCTGTTGTTGGTAGGATGCCAAATTAACTAGAGCCAATTCTCATCATTCATCAGCTAAGTCAAGTTCAGTGAGTAATGCTTCATCATTGTGGCCTTGGTCGACCAGTGCAGGTGTAATGGTAGGAAGTTCGACTTCTAGCGGAATGATTGCTTCCATTCCATACATGAGTGCAAAGGATGTTTACATAATTTCTCACCTTGGGGTCCTACGATAGGCCCAGAGGATGTGAGGAAGCTCATTCACCCAAGCTCCTTTGACTTGTTCCAGGCATTTTTTTAGTCTGTCGATCACTGTCTTGTTGGAGGCCTCAGCTTGACCATTGCTCTGGGGATATGCTACAGAGCTGAAATAACTCCTGATCCCATTATTATTATGAAAACTTTGGAAGAAACCACTCTCGAATTGGGTCCCTTTATCAGTAATGATGGTTCTGGGTATGCCGAAGCGGGTATTATTGTTCTTTCATATGAATCTCGTTATGTCTGCATCATGAATATTCGTCAGTGGTTCTGCCTCTATCCACTTGGTGAAGTAGTCTGTGGAGACCAACAGATGCTTCCGATTCCCTGTTGTGATAGGCAGTGGTCCTACGATGTCCAAACCCCACTGGGCAAAAGGCCATGGGTTGGTCAATGACCAGAGGTTACTGGTGGGCTGGTGGACCATATGTGAGTGTTTTTGGCATTTTTGTCACTTTCGGACATAGACCCATCATCTTTGTGCATATAAAACCACCAATATCCTTCCTTCATTGCTCGAAAGGCTAGTAACCTTCCTCCTGCATGACTTCTATAAATAACCTCATGAAGTTCATGCAGAACCTGCTCAACATCTTATGGATGAATGCATTGGAGGTAGGGGCCAGTGAAGGATCTCTTGTATAATTTCCCATCAGGAGATAAGTGAAAGGGAGAAACTTTGACTCTTATCTGATGTGTCATCCTCTTATCACTTGGCAACGTATTAGTTCATAAGTAGTCTATAGTGGGTTCCATCCAACTTGGTGCTCTATTTATATGGAGACCTTCTCGGATGCTTGCTCGAATTCAGTAGCTTGATCAATACTAGGTTGCGCGAGGAAGTCTATTTGGATTGTTCTTTTCATGTCAGAGTTTATTACAGAACTCAGGGAAGCTAGGGCATCTACATAGTTTTTCTATCCCCTAAGGAACTGCTGAATGTCAACCCGATCGAAGTTGGCCATGAAATTTTTTACAACGGTGAGGTAAGCTACAATCCTTTCAGCTTTTGCATTGAAATCACCGTTTATCTGGTTAGATACCAGCTGTGAATCCCCAAAGACTTGAAGGTTCCTTGCCCCCAGCACTTGTGCTTTACGCAGGCCAGCTATCAGTGCCTCATACTCTGCTTCATTATTGGAGGATTCAAATCCCAATCTAATGCCCTGTTTGAGCACCGCATTCTCAGGGGTTACCATCACGATGCCTACCGTTACCCCCTTGAATTTAAGGCTCCATCAACGTATAGGGTCCAAACACTAGATCCATGTATGCTTTCCATTGGTCGACTAGTTCTTGGCTGATTGGCAGGCTGTTCTCTTATGAATTATGTGATAAAATTGGCTAGAATCTGCCCCTTGATGTCTATTCTTAGTTGAAAGTGAATGTTGAACCTTACGATCTCGACTGACCACTTTAACAGTTGGTCGGAGAGGTTATCTTTCCTCAGAACAACTTTGAGAGGGTGTGAAGTGACCACGAAGATGGAATGAGCCTCGAAGTAGTGCTTCAGCTTCCTCGAGGCTATCACTAATGCATAGGAGAGCTTATACAATGGCAGATACCGTTGCTCGACTTTTAAAAGTATCTTACTTGCATAATAGACCAAATATTGGCTTTCTTCTCTTTCTTGCACTAAAGCGGAGCTCACAGCATGGTCTGATACAGCAAGGTAAAGGTATAAAAGATCGCCTTCTTTAGGAATCACGAGTAAATGAGGGATACTAAGATAGGCCTTGAGCTCTTTTAAGGCTATAGAACAGTCCTCGTTCCAGGTCAGTACCTTGTTAGTTTTTAATAACTGAAAGAATGGTTGACATCGCTCTGAGGATTTTGAAATGAAGCGATAAGCATTTAGGTGAGCTTCTGTACATCCCTTATCGTTTGAGGGGGCTGGACTTTGTTGATGGCGTCAATCTAGTCGGGGTTCGCCTCTATCCCTCTCTTGCAGACTAGGTATCTAAGGAATTTTCTTGACTAGACACCGAAGGAACACTTACTTGCATTGAGTTTCATTCGGTATTTCCCGAGGATACCGAAAGTCCCTGCCAGGTCAGAGAGGTGATCATCCTTAATCTTGCTTTTGATGAGCATGTCATCAATTTAAACCTCCATAGTCTCCCCCATTTGCTTTTAAACATCCTCATAACTACCTGCAGATAAGTCGCTCCTGCATTCTTAAGCCAAAGGGCATAACCTTATAATAATATAAACCGACGGTGGTTATGAAGGAGGTCTTATCTTGGTCCGGCACGTAAAGGGGGATTTGATGGTATCCATAGTAAGCATATAAAAGGTTCATCCTCTCATGGGTTGCTGTGGCGTCGACCAATTGATCAATCTTTAGAAGGGGAAGACTGTCTTTGGGACAGGACCTGTTAAGGTCGGTGAATTCGATTCAAACTCTCTAATTTCCATTGATCTTAAGAACTACTACTGAGTTGAATAACCACTTAGGGAATTGGACATCCCATATGGAACATGCATCCAGTAGCTTGCTAACCTCTTTTTCTATTGCTTTTGCTTTCTCCGAAACTGTTCGGAGAGCCTTCTGTGTGATCAACTTGAAGGCTGGGTCAATGTGCAACTGATGTCAAGCTACGATAGGATCTATCCCAGGAATCTCATAGGGTTCCCATGCAAAAACATCCAAGTTTCTTTGAAGGAGTGTAACTAATTCTTTCTTCTCACGATCGGTTAAGCAGGTACCAATCAAAAAAAAATTCTCGATCGAGCTACTTTCAGCCGTGACTTCTTCTAGGTCTTCAATGACCCTTTCTGAGGGATGGATCCTGGTCTCCTACATCCCTGGCTTGTCGTACCTTAGCTATTATTTGGAGGGTATCAACCCCTTCTGGTATTTTTCCTTACTCTTTGATTCATCAGTTTTACTCTCCTTCTTGGGGAGAATGGTCACGATGAAGCATTTTCTGTCCATAGCTTGGTCTTCATGTATCTCGACCACTCCCCGATCTGTTTCACACTTGATCTTTTGATGATACATTGATAGTACAACCTTCATTTCATAGAGCCACCCCCTTCCGAGGATGCCGTGGTAAGGAGACTCAATATCAACTACTAAAAACTCAATCATTTTTTAAATATTTCCTGCCCTGGCTAGTAAGACAATCTTCCCCAAAGGAACAGTAATCTTTCTAGTGAAGCCGACCAATGGAATAGTGGCTTACTTGAGGCCGTCTATGCTCAGCTTCAACTTTTTGAACAATTTTAGGTACATCACTTCGGATGAGCTACCTTGGTTGACGAGCAACCTGTCGACGTCCCAGTTGTCTATCCTAAGTGTGATGACCATTACATCATGATGGGGGGTTCTCACCCCAACCAAGTCTTCATTAATGAACACAATGTGCTTATATAATCGACGTCCTCTGGTTGTCGATGCTTCCTAACTTGAGTTTTGGCTAGGTCGATCTTAAAAGCGTACATGACTATAGTAAGCTTTTTTACCTACATCCGAGCAACAGTTCTTTGAATCTGCTTGAGGTCTGACGCCCCATGAATTACTGTAAACTCGTGGCCGATATCCTCCTTGAGGAAATTATCGTGCCTATGCTCTCCATTCTCTACTACTTTTCTACCTTCTTTTCCATGAATTCATTAATATTCCTAGTTTGAGCCAACTCCTCGAGATGAGATTTGAGGGCTTTATAATGCTTAGTTTTGTGGCCTCCCTCCTTGTGGAACGCGCACCTCAGTGCGTTGTTTCACTTGGAGGGATCTCCTCCTATTTTCTTTGGCCACTTAATAAATGGCTCATCTTTGACCTTGGCAAGGATCTTGTATATTGTCTCCTTGAAGACTGTATTCACAACCTGAAATGCGTTCGAGGGTTCATTTTTTTCCATTCTCAGAGACATTTTTTCCCCTATTTTTGTTCCCTTTCTTCTGAGGCTCATATTTCTCCACTCCTTTTCCAGCCTTCGCGCGACCATTATCACCTACATTAATATGGATCACATCCTTGACTTTGGCTTATTTTTCAATACGAGCCATTAAGTCGTTGATGGATACAACCTCTTTCATAGTTAAGGACTGCTACAGGAGGTAGGAGCTAAATAAACCGATTTTGAAGAACGCTACGATGACCTGCTCCGTGCAATTATTTATTTCATTAAACATTTCCCAATACCTCTCTACATACTCTCTGAGGTTATTTTGTGGATTCTTTTTCATAGTAAGCATCGTATCCATCCGTTGTGGGTGGGAATTGCTTGTTATAAAACGAGCTGTGAATAACTCAGCCAAGGATTTGAAATTTCTTATGGATTTGTGGGGTAGCTTCTCAAACCACTTCTGGTCCATATCATGGAAACTGGAAGGGAATATTTGACATATAAGGGGGTCATTGTGACTCCATAGAGTCATGGCTTACCGATACTGACGGACATCATCAATGGGATCATTCTTTCCATCGTAGATCTTGAACCTAGGGATTGTGAATTTTTTTGAGGCCTCTTATTCTTCTATATCCCTTGAGAAAGGGGACTTCATCTGTGTTTTGAGAGCTCGCCTGGCTAACTCTCGTGTAGATCTGTCACCGCGATGAGTTGGGTGTTGGTCCATCTCCCTTCAGACCAAACTCCTTTTATCATCACTCTACCATCTAGGACTCATGTAATGCAGAGCTTATCGCAGTTATTCTGAGCGGTCATCAGCTAACCTTGTCTCTTAGTTTTTCTTCACCATGCCTGAGGCTCCTTACTCGACTTACTTGTATTAGGGCTAGGAGTTTGGTTGTGATGTTGCCTTATGCTTCGATGGAGCTCTCTCTCCATTCTTTCCAGTTGCTTATTGAGGCGAGCATTCTCATCTTCCTGTTGGCATGTGGCCTCCTCCTGTTCTTAGAATCTAGTTTCATAGGCATCTATTAATCTAGACATCCATGTGGACCTGGGTGGATCCTGGCTTTCCTTAGAGACCTGCCTCTCTTAGAGGAGTCTTGGGTTTGAATGACGAATCTCTTACCTTACCCTTGGAGGGATAGGCTGCTATTGAATGTCACTTACTTGAGGAACATTGCTGCTGTGATGAGATATCGGTGGTTCTTATTGATGAATTCTTTCATAGAATAACTGTCTTCTTCCCACAGATGGCACGAACTGTGGTGACAAAAATCACAACATAAATAATAAAAGAAAACAATCACTAAAAAATTAAGAATAGTAAGCAATCACAACACAAGAGCATACGTGGTTCGTCAAATTCCCTATGTCCACGTAGAGGTCTACTATGTTTATTAAGTATCTCTCAAGAAGGTCTCTGTTACATGCCCCCACGCCTCAGGCCAGGGGTTACAATATATTGCGATCATTGAAGGTGGTTGTAACTAACACGATAATCCCTGAATCCATTGAATATCTCTCCGAGATTCTTGGGGATAGACTCGTTCTTATCTCAAGTTTGATTTATAATCGAGGCTCACAATTTGGGTCGGATACTTAATTAGCCTTTATAGGCTTGGTCGACTACTCTTATGGGCCAATAAAAAATAGGTACCTAGAGAGGTTTGGTTAAATTCTAGGTTTTTCTAGAGGTTGAAGATGATCCATATGCTTAGATGATCCTTGAGAAATTTTCATCATAACGAATTGTAAGTTTCGGGGTTTAAAGTTTTGAAGATGAGAAATAAAGTTAGTAACGGTGAAATAAATGGTTTGTTGAGGAAACGGGTTAAAGGATAAAATAACAAAATTAATTAAGGGTGTAAATCAATTATGGGATGGTGAAATCATGAAACATGTGATGATGATGATAAGGGACAAAAGTTATTGAGGAAGGATTGAAATAGATTGAGGGGATCATAAGAAGAATTAAGGAAGAAACAAGAGGAAAAATAATGCAAAAATGCACCTGCTAAAAATAGCATGCGCTGCTACTGAGGGAACCGATCAATCGGGGTCCTAGGGTTGGTCGATCGGGGGTTGGATTTGGGATGACGCGCGATGAAGACTATATATATAAAAAAAAGAAAAAAAAAGAAAAGATTTTATTATATATGTGAGAATCTTTAAATTGGCATAACTTTTTCATACGAACTCGAATTTACGTGTCGTTTGCAACCACGCCTAGCTTATTGATAGAAGTACGCAGTACTAGGAAAATTATTATGTAGACCTAAAATGAAAAAGGTCTAAATTACGCTTGAAGATGTAATGAGTAATGAAACTTTCCTAAAATTGAAAGATAAATTTGTAGGGGCTATGAGACTAATAGGAACCTATTCGAGTAAATAGGTGATGAGATATATAATCCTATAGTTAATATAAATAGCGGGGTATAGCTATTTTATTATTGGGTCATACGTAATACAAATAGACCTATTGATACGTGGGATACTACCATTAATAATAAATGGCGATGTGTAGCTATTTAATGTGGGATATATAAATTACTAACGGACACGTAAATACTTAGCATATAAATAGTTTCGTGAATTATATATATATACAGGCATGGTGTGAATACCTATCAATGATTTATTATGCTGAATTATACCTAGGCTACTTGCTATCACGGGAGGTTACGCTTCGTGTACTGTCTTATTCTGATGAGCCCACTGGGGGATATTGACTTGTACCTCAGGACATAGAACTTAGGGACTAAGCACCGCTTGTGTGAATAAGGGTGATTGGTAATTTGGGTCCGTTAGGTATGAGCGTAGCCCAAAGGCTTAGAACTATGTTCGCCTCTAATATGTGCGATTTGTTTGATTGGTTCGAGGGTGATATCCGAACCGATATCCTTATTTAGTACGTGATGTACTAGAATTGGATAACAGAATATGCCCACACAGCAGGTCGCTACCTAAGGGTGTTGTATACTTATATATGATTAGAGTGATGTATGTTCATATACGTTTGATTGATTCTACTATGGGTATAGTAGCAAATCAGATAGATAGTGATATCAAAATTACTCAAAGTATATGAGAATGTAATCAATTTCTAGTAACTCTTAATGATTATAAATAATTGGAATAATGTATTATCGTATGGTATGAACTATACGGGTGGGAACAATGAATTATTAGGCAAAAAGTGATGACTCTACTTAAAGTTTCTTTGTGATATTTAGTATATAGGGGTATATAATAAATACATAGATAAAGTGATGACTATCTATTGACAGTATCGATGTAAGATTTAGTATATTTATATACATTAAAATTAAACATCTTTTCATAATCATAAGAGTACACTTAACTTGTGACGGGTTGATTAACAAGCTAGTTTTAATGGCTATTATGGAGTAAATTGATAGAGAAATGATTAGACGGAATAAATAAATGCGGTAGGTGTGCACTATAGAAGAGAGGTGAGATGGTCTTCAAGTGAGTGCGACCGTAAAGTCAATTATGAACATTATATACTACTCATTTCATTTGTTGTAATAAAATGCTTACTAAACATCTTTTTATAAATCAGGCTCTGACCCGTTTGAAAAATATGTGTATTTTCTTGAAAACCCTTTTCAGGTGTTAATCCACAGGGATGCCAATTTTAATCTATCTATTTCAGGGTTACACAACTGCAACATGTGTGGATGGTTGCATGATTTGAGCTAGATGCATCATTTCTTCATTCCTAGATAGGAATCTTATTTCAATTACATTTTCATTTAGGGCATGTTGCCCACTTACTCTCAGACTCGATATTTGGTTTATGTATTAATTTATTGGATTATTACTTTGAGATTTTAGCCGATTATTATTCGACCGGCTATTTATTCATTCAGTATTATTTTAGACTTTATGTTTGGACGTGTGGTTTATATATTAATCATCATGTTATACGTTTAGCTGTTTAATGAAAGATAAATTTTGGCGTCAGTCTTTTTGAATACTAGGTGGTTAGTTAAATTTAAAAAGTTTTCGATAGTGATGCTAAGAATGATCTAGTTAAATACCTATTTTAATTGGATGAAGGCTCGATCACCGGTATTTAATTAGGCAGGGTATTATAGATGGTATCAGAGCATCAAATTCTAGTGTCCTTAGGATCTGTACGACTTTTTACGTTTCAGCGTAGCGTTCTATAATATAGAGCCTTATGATAGGATGGTTGAATTCTTCTACGTATCGACTTACGTTCTCCTGCTATTAAGTATAGTTGATGAGACTCGTATGTGAGTTCGTTTAGGCTTCGAACACTGAACATTATAGGACGACCAGTGAGGGCCGCTAGAATAACTGTAGGAGGAGAGGCTTAGCACAAGCTATAGAGTATTCTAAAATTGGTGATTGCGATAGAAGTCACTATAATTATCGTTTAGTAATGTAACAATAGGAGAATCTCGAGGACAGTAGTTTCCCCAAGCTCTGTTATAGATGGTAATAGTACAATCTTACACTCACCCAGCGTGTTCGACAAGGGGTAGGAAAGGTCAGAAGGACTCTTTGAGGAGCCATCTATAAGGATTCGGGAAAAGTTGAAGTGTTATAACACAATGGAAGGAGGTAATCCAACGACAATTGTGTAGGATGGAGTGCAACGATACCTATGATTAAAAACTTTGAGCAAAATTTTAAGCTCGTAGGATTATCATACCGTGATGAGAGTCAGTCACCACATATAAGAAGCATATGGGATAGAACGAGGAATTTGAGTACAATTTGATCGTAAGATCTTCCATCTGCTGTTCGAACAGAGATGTGGATAGAGTTTCAAAATGTGTCACAAGTCAGCGATATAGAAACCGAGTGTAAGAGAGAAGTTGACTCGTTTAGTGAACTTCATACCCGAAGAAGGGGATACGTAGAATAAAAGGGTCCGTAAGTTGATAAGGTATTCGTGAATAGAAAACACAATCTTGAGTGTAAAATCCGGATAGGATGAAAAGTGTCCCTATCATCAAGGATGTATGTTTACAAGTTTATATTAACGCTTCCAGAATAAGGGAGCCTAGAGGTTGGGTAATCAACCTGGAGATCAAAACTAGATTTAATGGTGTTAATGAAGCACCACAAAAGGATACACCCAGTAAAGGGGGGACCCAATTAAATGATTAAGATCAATTGAATTCCTACCGAGTGATGGTAGATTCAATCAGGACCGTCGAGGCCAGTGATGAGTTCCATAGGGCCAGTAGATCCAAGAGGAAAACGGGAGTAGCAATCGGGGATAAGACTCCCAAGTTCGAGAAAAGGACACCCAACATGACCAGTGGGGCCAAAGATAAGGGTAAAACATAGTAAGGTGTCTTATGCATAAAGAGTGAGGCCACCTATATTAAATTTATTCACAACAAGAAAGAGAGACGAGTCAAACTCGGGAAGTAAATGGAAACGGTGCTAGTGGGGCATAACAACCGTCGGGGGAGTGATATTTTTACGACTGATGAATCGAGATAAGAGAATTGGATCTAGATGTTTATAACCAGAGAATAGTGGGTATAGTCTGGATCAGTAGGGTCCTCAGCAAAAGCAACATTCCGTTCTTCAGGGCTATCAGGGCCAAGAGAAAGGCGGGGGAGTCCAGTAGGGCCAGGACCAGAGATAAGGGAGTTCTTTGGAAGTGTGTTAATTATGGAGAGATGGGACACACGAAGAAATATTTTCAAAGCAAGGTAGGGGCAACTACAGGATGATATCTTGGAAGTACAACCATTGCAGCGGATCGTGGGTTACTCTCGGCATTAGAGTTATGTTAGGGACCCAATGATCGGGCGAGGTAGATGACATTGAGAGGTGTCTTATGTGTGAAGAGTAGGAAAACACGTACATCTTGTCTATGGTGAATTAGGGGACATGAATGGAATGCCCCATAACGATAACAGTTATAAGAAATCTTGGTTCAATTGGGACGAGGGTGTTATGTCCAGGAACACTTTGAACCGCCAATACTTGTGGTGGCCATTGAAAGTATGATTTTTATCCCAGGATGATAGGATTATACTTTTGTGGCATGAGTGAGTCGCAGAAAGTTGTTAATATTAGATTCGCCTGTGAAATGGGTTTAGTAGAGGTGTCATTAATTTTAATATGGTGTGTATATGTGTACCATTGAGTAACGGGGCTCTCTTTAGTTCTATCTGCAGGGAGGCAAGTGTGGACACTAAGAGGATGTTTTACATTATGCGGTAGTTTTTTTCTCCTTGTGAGGATTATAAGAAGAGAGCATATTATTGTCTTTCGTAGTGACTGGATATCGATGGTTGAACACTAGTACACTGTAAGGTAAGACTACTGTGCTCGCTATGACAATATAAGATATTTGGTTTCACGAGACATCATCTAAAAGAGGGTCAAGCCTGTATATATATAGTTTGTATCGTAGGCTTCGGTGACTATAGTTGTCTCGTTACGTTCTATTCCAGTAAGTGGGGACTTTCACTAGTGTGATTTATTGGTACATCGGGTTTACCGTTGATCGGAGAGATTTAACTCATTATTGCTTACGTGTTAGAACCTAGTGATAACTAGAACACCGTATTGTGTGACGCCTTGGGAGACATGGGCATAAATGATTGATTTATGTTTCAGGAGAGAGGGTTCGTGATATTTCAGTTATGTTCTTTGAATCTACGGATTCTTTTAATAATCCTAGGATATATTGCATTGAGAAAGTTCTTTGAACTAAGTTACAGAATGTTACAAGTAGGGACGTTAATTAACGTCCGGAGTGATGAGACGCAGTTGGATGCTACTACATCGCTTTTATATTTTAATTATTGAATGTGTAGAGTAAACCCTTTAAGATAAGAGCTGTTAAAAATAGAGAATCAGTGGATGAGTATATATGTTATAGTGTACATATACGTGTATATATGTGATAGAGTGTTGCATAATAGACATACATGAAAATGTTTGTATTGTTAATTATAATCCTAGTGAGCAGGGATGGTTACTGACGTGATTCAGGGTAGACAGGCTTATTACAGAGCTGAGAGATATAATTCGTAATTTATTTTCACTAAGAGACTAGTGATAGTAAGAACGCCATGTTATATGTTGTTGTTTATAGCATGGGAGTGGATGAGTATACTTTTATGTTAAGAGATGGGGATTTTGGGGTACGTGCTATGGTTTGAGGGCCTAACAAATCTCGACGACAGATAATGTTAGGTAGTAGTGTATCGGGGGGGGGGTCCTTATTTAGATTTTACTTTGCGAGATGTCCCACGCATGAAACTTAGCGCAACGTTGAAAGTGGAGAGATGCTTAGTCCTTATTATATATGTATGTAGTTATAATTGTGAGTTGATAGTCATATTACGACTTAAGGAAAGTATAGTCGTATGGTGTTGATGTGAGAAAACATTGTGGAGCATTTACACCACGAGTAGATCAAATGAGTTACCTATAGAGTAAGTAAGTTGCAATTGGTAGGGTAGTTGA
Source organism: Sambucus nigra (assembly GCA_949130495.1). Lineage (NCBI taxonomy): Eukaryota > Viridiplantae > Streptophyta > Magnoliopsida > Dipsacales > Adoxaceae > Sambucus > Sambucus nigra. The sequence goes on from OX422218.1 coordinate 278,497,798, forward strand.
GTATAATTTTACCGTATAATCAGGCCAACTATGAAAAGCTCAGTTAAACCAAGTTTATTGTGTTCAGTTGTATGGGAAATTATGCGCAGTATATAGGGTGTGTGGACGCCTTAGTTAGTAGGATTATTAGTATCGCCTGTAGTCGGAAGATATAGGAATACATGTACAATAAGAGTAAACGAATAAGGGAATAAACACATGGGGATGTTGGAATCTTTCTCTGGTAGAATAAATACTCCAGCCGTTAGGGGATAGGCTCATAGTAGTGATAGAAGAGAGATGAAGTTGCAAAGTGTTGTGCAGACACTAATGTAATTTGATAAATTATATAATCGAGCATTTGAGTACAAGATGACTAAAGGAAATCGATCATCAGATTGAACGGTAGTGTGGGGCCATTGGACGAAGGGATATCGTTAAGGGAAATAAAATGAGAACAGCAGAATGATTTATATTGTGTGGGAAAGAATGGATGTGTATGATAAAATATCCGAAGTTTTGAGTACTAGTCTTATCCGAATTTTGAGGACGAAATTCCTTTATAAGGGGGAAAGTATGGAACACCCGTATTTTTTAGAATATTGAAATTTAATTATTTTTGGAAGAAATAGAACTTAGTGTAATTTTGAGAAGTTATTTAATTTGGAGTATTTATTTAAGTTGGTGAATTGAGATTTAATTATTCGAATTATTTTTATGTCGCTTTTTTGAGGTTGAAAATTGGACAATGTTATAAAGTAACTCGGATGGCAATTTTGAGTGCACGGTTGAGTCCGAAGTGCTTGAAATTGTCAAAATAGTGTATCCGGGGTATTATTTGAGTCCCAAGGGACTTTTAGACATAATCGGGGGCCATACGGGAGTGTCCGGGTCAATTGGGCTTCGCCCATTAGCCTAAAAATGGGATTAGCCATTTTTAACCTAAGTTTAAGAGAGTTGGGAAGCATTTAATAAAATTCTAAACCCTAAGGTTGAGAGAGGAGAGAACGAAAAAAGAAGAAGAAGGAGGAAAGAAGGAAGACAAGACCATTATGGGCAAGTTTTATTCTGAGAAGAAATCGTCAGATTGATTCAATTGAGGCAAGTATTTTCTTGCTTTAATATGAGTTGTAGTCATCAATATTGATTTTTAAATTTGCAATAACAAATCTGATGACAAGAAGAGTTGTAAAATAAATGTCGTTAATTACATGTTAGAGACAAAAGAATTTTAAACAATGTAAATGAATAAATCTTGACAATATACCATGTTAGAGGTTTAGTTAAATTCTGGGTTTTTCTAGAGGTTAAAGATGACCCATATGCTTAGATGATCCTTGGGAAATTTTCCTCATAACGAATTATAGGTTTCTGGGTTTAATGGTTTAAAGATGAGAAAGAAAGTTAGTAATGGTGAAATAAATGGTTTGTTGAGGAAATGGGTTAAAGGCTCAAATAACATAATTAATTAATGGTATAAATCAATTCTGGGATGGTGAAATCATGAAACATATGATGAAGATGAGGGACAAAAGTTGTTGAGGAAGTATTGAAATAGATTGAGGGCATCATGAGAAGAATTATGGAAGAAATAAGAGGAAAAATAATGCAAAAATGCACCTGCTAAAAGCAACGTGAGCGAGGAGCGAGGAAGGTCGACTAGGGTCCCAGGGCTAGTCGATTGAGGGTTGGCTTTGGGCTGATGAGCGAGGAAGACTATATATATATATATATAAAGAAAATAGTTTATTATATTTGTGAGAATCTTTAAATTGACACAACTTTTTCATACGAACACGGATTTATGTGTCATTTGCGACACTTAAAATATGAAAGGTAGAAATTACCCTTAAATATTTAATGAGTGACAAAAATTTTCCAAAATTGAACGATAAATTTATAGGGGCCTTGTGACACTAATAGGAACCTATTCGAGTATATAGGAGGCGAGATGTATAATCCTATAGTTAATATAAATAGCGGTGTGTAGCTATTTTAATATTAGGTCATACATAATACGAACGGACTTATTGATACGTGGGATACTATCATTAATACTAAATGGCGATGTGTGGCAATTTAATATGGGATATAGAAATTACGAACAAACTCGTAAATACTTGGCATATATATAGTTGTGTGAATTATATATATACATGCACGGTGTGAATACCTATCGATGATTTATTATGCGTAATCAAACCTGGGCTACTTGCTATCACGGGAGGTTACGAGTCGTGTACAGTCTTACTCTGATGAGCCCATTGGGGGCATATTTACTTGTACATCAAGACATAGAACTTAGGGACTAAGCACCGCTTGTGTGAATAAGGGTGTGACCGAACATTTGGGTGCATTAGGTATGAGCGTAGCCCAAAGGCTTAGAACTATGTCCGCCTCCAATATGTGTGATTTTGATTGGTTCGAGGGTGATATCCGAACTGATGTCCTTATTTAGTACGTGATGTTTCAGGATTGGATAGTAAAGTATGTCCGCACTGCAAGTCACTACCTAGGGGTGCTGTATATGTATATATATGATTAGAGTGATGTATGTTTATATACATGTGATTGATTCTACTATGGGAATATTAGCAAATCAGAGAGATAGTGATATCTAAATTACTCAAAGTGTATGAGAATGTAATTAATTGATAGTAACTCTTAATGATTCTAAAGAATTGGAATAATGTAGTATATTATTGTATAGGCTATATGGGTGGGAACAATGAATTATTAAGCGAAAAGTGATGACTCTACTTACAGTTTCGTTGTGATATTTAGTAGATATGGGTATATAAATACATTAATAAATGGATGCCTATCTACTGACAGTATCGATGTAAGATTTAGTATATTCATATAGATTAGAATTAAACATGTTATCATAATCATAAGATTACACTTAACTTGCGATGGGTTGATTAACGAGCTAGTTTGAATGGTTATTATGGAGTAGTTTGATAAAGAAATGATTAAACAGAAGAAATAAATGCGGTAGGTGTGCACTATAGAAGAGAGGTGAGATGGTCTTCAAGTGAGTGCGATCATATAGTCAATAAAGAACATTATATACTACGCATTTCATTTATTGTAATAAAATGCTTACTAAACATCTTTTTATAAATCGGGCTCTGACCCGTTTGAAAAATATGTGTCTTTTCTTGAAACCCTTTTCAGGTGTCCGACCATAAGGATGCTAGTTTAAATTTATCTGCTCCAGGATTACGCAGCTGCAACATGTGTGGATGATTGCAAAATTTGAGCTAGACGTATCATTTCTTCATTCCTAGATAGGAATTTTATTTCAGTTACATTTTCATTTAGAGCATGTTGCCCACTTACTCTCAGACTCAGTATTTCGTTTATGTTTTAATTTATTGGATTATTACTTTGGGATTTTAGCCGATTGTTTATTCGGTAGGTTATTTATTCATTCAATATTGTTTTAGACTTTGTGTTTGGATGCATAGTCTATATATTAATCTGCATGTTATATGTTTAGCTATTTAATGAAAGATAATGTTTGGCATCAATCTGTTTTAATACTAGGTGGTTAGTTAAATTTAAAAAGTTTTTGATAGTGATGCTAAGAATGATGTAGATGAGATTCCTATTTTTAATTGGATGAAGGATTAATCACCCTGTATATAATTAGGCGGGGTATTACCCACATTTTTCGTGAAAGCCTCAAATTCAGGTTCAAAATACAAATGAAAATGAATCTATAGTAAATTCATGGCAACAAAGGTACAAACAAGTTAAGAAAAAATAACTTAGTTTTGAGAAAATGAATTTTGATGATTTCTTCCCCAAAAACACAATCTTGATCCATTTTTCTGGATAGTAAGTAAGAATGTATTTAAAAATCACATACAGCAACACAAATACAAAACCCTAGTTGATCAAGCCACAAACATGAAAAGCACAATTAGATATGCTCTAAAGAACATAAAGGTACATGCACATATACATACAAACATGCAATGGGATATAAATTGGGATAATACGGTTTAGATCTGAGAAATTCCTGGAAAATGAATAAATCTATCTAGATTCAACTGCAAAAATTGGAATGTTATATATAGATATAAATAAATAAGGGTGTGTTTGATTGACATGGAATAATTTTCATGGAAAATAGTTGTTTTGACTCATGTTTTGCCTTTGTAGTACTTTGATTGTGAATATTTTATGTAAGAACAACACTCATCCACATAAAAAGTGATCCATCTCAAACATCATTTTTAGTGAAAAATATTTCTTATCCACCCACCAAAGAATTGATTTCCATAGAATATATAAAAAAATAAGTCCAAAAACTCACATGTTTTTCCACGAATTTCCCAACTTCTCATCCAAATAAACTATTTTCAATGCATTTTCCATATTTACAATCAAACACACCCTAAATGAATATGTAAGTAAATTTAAAAGCCAAACCTTGGAATTAAATTAGCTTGGTGTAGTGAACTTACCAGATTTATTGTCGGATATACTGTCGGGCGGATGAGAGACAAGATAAAGGAGAGACGAGAGAAATATGAGGTCGAGTGTTAGGAGAAGGCTGAGAAGGGGGGGGGGGGGGGGGGGAGGCCTAGAGAGGGAGTAGGTTGAGACGGTAAACGAGGAGGACGAGAGGTGAGAGAAAATGAGAGAGTGGGGATGTTGTAAGGAGATAGATGAAATGAGAGGGAAATGAAATGTTTTTAAAGGAATATGGTGTTGGGGGTTCCTTTGCTCCTCAAATTACCAAAATAAACTATTATTAAGTTATATTATATGCGAGGCTCACAGGTCTTAACGGGTCACGCGACCCAAAATCTATTCCTTAAATTAATGGGTTTGACGGGTCATAAATAGAGTTTACGACTATACCTGAAACCGATTCGTTTACTTAACAGGATAATTAGTTCTTTCGTTTATGAACCGAACCCATTAATGTTATACCCCCAAACTAGGTTAAAGCATGTCAGTTTCATGTCATGCTAACGGATCGTGTCGCAAATTGCCACCCCTAATTAGTTTGTTAAAAACTGTTTCTTTTAAAATAAGCGATTTTTTTCGTTAAACTGTTTTTTTGTTAAAACTATTTTTATTGTTAAAAGTCGTTTTTAAATTTTTTTTGTTAAAACTTTTTTTTTCATTGAAATTGTTTTCTTTTTGTTAAAAACTGTTTTTCTTTAAAAAAAACGGGAAACATTGTTTTTTTTTTGTTAAAACTTGTTTTATTTTATTAAAAACTATTTTTTTTTCTTAAACTGTTTTTTATTTTCAATTAATGCTCTTAAATAGCCCACTTTTGACACTTGAAAAAATAATCCTATTAAACAGCCCTATGTGGTAAATTATAGGATTTTTACACAAAAAATTTGCCATGAAAATTTTTGTCAGCCAACAAATTTGCCCACTTTTATATCAAACGGACCCCTATAAAAGGGCCTAGCTATAACAAACATAAGGTTATATGATTCAACTCTAACATAATAACTCTGATATAGCTGGCCCTTTTAGCTGCATTTATAGTTTTTGCTTCCATGAACATAGTAGCTAAACAATCCCAACGTGTTGCATAAGGAAAATATTGCATAATTTTTCGATTTTTCCTAATTGCTACTGATACACATAAGGGTGGTCTCGTCCCTATTAAGACCCAACATGGTTCGATCAACACAACTAAACATCCATCAGTTGGCATAGTGTGGGCCACCCTCATGAGTCTCGTCCTTCGATACCTCATCCTCAGCATTTCATGGTCACTTGGCAGAGTTCAGTTTATGGTTCCTCTTGGTACATTTTTTCTCGGCCTTGTACCACCGTGGTAGGTCGAGATAGCACACAGACTCAACTTCGTAGACGTTTACTTGGAAGATTGCCTCTATCGGTCTAGGCTTGGTCGGGACCATCAGAGCCGACACCTACATTTCATATGGCACACGTGACATAAGCATCATTAGTCCATATGGACCATGCAATTATAATAGATCTCTAGCCCACATGGGGGAAATATTTAGTCACCATGGATTGTGCATGTGCTAGAAATATGATGGACTCTAATTGGATCTCTTACCTCAGTGACACATGCAACATGCTTGTGGGCGCACTGTGCACCCCCAAACATATATACGCTTGCTTCGTCTTCATTTACAAGGATCGAGGAATTAAAACCCTAGCTGAAACTCTGTAAAATTGTAACCTAGAGAGAGAAAGCTTGAGTGAATGTAACAATGGCCTTTAGTGCCTTATAAAAATACAAAAAAAATCATCACCTTGCACAGTGGAGTAGGCTAAAGTTGAACCACTCTAAATCTTGTGTCATTCTTCTCTCTCCCATCCCCTTCTCTTATATTTACATTCCTGCATCTATATATCCATTGTTGAGTTAGCTAGAGCTTGAACTGTATACATAAATTTGAGTGGTGATTTCATAGCATCATCATTTTGGCATCGTTTGCAGGAATAGATTTATCTTCTTCATGTTATTCTCCGGTTTAGATGCTCACTTCAGCCTCTAGTGGTTTCCAACTCCACTATTTTTGGGCCTGTGCCACCATTGAAAGAATTATGTGTACTCTTTACGCTTCCTTCCTACTTACAGTTTATCTAGCTTTGTTGTTTTTTTCTCACAAGAGCTATGGCATCAGATTTGCCTCCTGGTGTTGGTCCAAGTTCCATTCAACCACCACCTCAGTCATAAATAGCTGATATGACGACGGCGTTGTGATCCTTAGTGGCCAGCCAACAAAAAATATAGGGGAAATTCATGGCGTTTAGCAAAAGTGTGTTGGGAAGAGCACTAGGTGACCCAACCCTGATTATCACTCCGGCCTCTAGGGAGATAGTGGATCCGATGATAATGGGACCACCCCCGACCCCATAAAAGGACGCTCAGTGCCACCAGCGGTGGAGAGATGTTATTGATCATAGGCATCTTTGCCTAAAAAAACAAGTGCAGGATCGTCCAGATAACCATGACTGCGATGAGGAAGACTATTAGAGTAGCATAAGGTTTTAGGCGACACAGTTTGTCTAGCTCTACCTTATAAAGGAAAGAGTGCTAGGCCGACACCAGACAACCAACCAATGACATTCGTCTATGATAGGCATATCATAGAGTCAATATTCAATCGTCTCGGCCTAGTATAAGACTTTCTTGATCGACTTTCCCATTTTCACATTAATGTAACTTTCAGGAGGAATGGCTGGCATAGTGATGGTCGACCACAACAAGGTCGATATGGGGAGAAAATATAAGTAAATAGTCGACAGAGAATTTTTGGATGAAAGTAGGTACCCGAATTAATTTCTCGGAAGGGGGCGCACACAATGTTATGGTAGAGGAGAAGCCTTAGAATATCTTCATCTAAAGGATAAAAGATAAAATTTATATGTTATTAAAGAGTCGAGACCCAAGCCACCGATGTTACATAGAAGGATCTCCTTTTCTTATCAAGATAGTAATCTTTCATACTCATAGAAAATTCAAACCTACCACTATGACCCCAAAGTATGATGGAAGTTAAAATCTAATGCACCACATAGAAATGTATCAGTCGACGAACGACATATACTCCACCCCAGACGAGATGAGGTGTAGGGATTTCTCTAGAAATCTCATCACTGCGGCCCATATGTGGTACATGTCCTTGCCTAAGAATTCAATCGAAAACTTCAAGCAACTGATCGAGAAGTTTATTCACAATTTCTGATTCAGTATGAAGACGCTATAGAAGGTGACCCACCTCCTAAACTTTAAGCAAGGAAAGAACGAAACTCTCACGGACTACATCTCTCAGTTTAACAAAGAAAAGTTGAAGGTAGAGGACTATGAAGAGAAGATAGCCATGACGGCTCTCATTAGTGTCTTATATCGAGTCAAACTCCTATGAAAACTCTCTGAGGATTCTTCAAAAACCATAAAAGGTCTTTTGGCTTCGGTCGAGAGAGTCATCAATGCGGAGGAGGCCATGGCGGCTAAGAGATGAGAAATGAAGAAGGCTTATGGTAGTAAGTCGAAAGACAAGGAATGGAAGAAGAGGTCGACTAAGGATAAGTTTGCCAAATACACCCCCTAGCAGTAAGCCCAGATATGATCCTCAATGAGATTAAGGACGATAGGGAACTTAATTAGTCGGAGAAGCTCAAATCTCCTTGTTGATACCAAAATTAATATGCTGACGTGGACGAATCATACGAAGACATTTGTCAATCTACGTGGCACAATAACAACGAGGAACTTCATTTCCCCGACCAACTACGTTCTCTCTGAGCAACGATGATATACCGAGGAACTTTAGTACTCCGAGGTACCTTAGCGCTCCGAGGAACTCCTGATCGACGTACAACTGAGGCGGTCCGAACTGCATCTCGGACGTAGCATTAATTGCCAGAATATCAACAGCTCAACTATTCATTGAATGTTTGGATCTTGACGCACACGCTGCATTAAATGTATTACCCTTTCATATGTATATCATTTAATGTATTTACCCTTTCATGTACAGCCTAAAGGCTATAAATACCTTGTATCACCCACATTCAAGGGGACAGGGAATTTCTTGAGAGAACTTGTAATCAAGAATTCTGCAAACATTCAGCAATAACATAACAGTAGACGTAGGCTTTATTCCTAGCCGAACCACTTTAAAAATCTTTGTCTTATTTATTTATCTGTGATTGAATAATTAGAGCAATCTAGTTTTTTACATCAACAGATTGGCGCCGTCTGTGGGAATCGATTGTTACTATCGTTTTTCACAAAAATCATTTATTATCAATGGCAGATAATCCAGAATCCAGTAATCGAAATGCTGTAAATACTGGAAATTTTCCAAATCCATCTGCACCTCCAGATCTGGCCGGAATTATAACGAATCTGGCTCAAGGACAAACCGCCATGCAAGAATCTATGAGGCAACTCATTCAAACTCTTCAAGGCGGTGCACCTACATATTCAGGGCAAAGGAGTGATCTTGGGCAATCGCGATCCAGACGTACTGGGTCATATCGTAATGGAGAATCTAATGATTCTTCTTATCAACCTGGGCGAACTTCATCAATACAAGCTACGGATACAGATCAACGTATCACTCTCTCTCCGGAGAGAACTAGCGCTTTAGAAAGATTAAGCAGGGTGTCTCCTTTCAGTCGATTAGGACCAAGGAGGAATATGAGTCCACCTAGAGCTCCATCGAGAAGTTTGCGGCCACCATCAGGTTTGAGAGAAGGATCAGCACAATCACGACCAGCTCCTCGTCGAGATAAATCTCAGGAAGCTACGTCAGAGCAATCAATTGCTCGGACTAAGCGGCCTGAGGAAGGAAATGAAGCATGGAAAGGTTCCATTCAGCGGTTGGAAGATAGACTGGGAGAGATGGCTAAGGCAAGAAACCCCCTACAGAGAACTTTTGTTCAAGGGACACCTTTTGTACAAGCCATTGTGGATTTTCCTACACCATCGAAATTCAAAGCACCTGTGGTGACCCCCAAGTACGATGGAAAGACAGATCCTGTACTTCATATAGAACAATACCAAGCTGCTGCCGACATCTATGCCGTCCCCGACGAGATGAGGTGTAGAGCATTCTCGGGAACTCTTACCGGATCTGCACAAATATGGTACAATAATCTTCCTCGGGGTAAGATTTCAACTTTTATTCAGTTAGCCGAGCTTTTCATTGGAAATTTTTGTTTTGGAGCAAAGCCGGTAAAGCGAGTAGCACACTTGCTAAGTGTTAGGCAAAAATCAGGTGAAAGTACTAGAGATTACATAACTCGTTTTAATAACGAGAAGTTGGAAGTCATAGATTACGAAGAAAAAACAACGATCACTGCTTTGATGAGTGGTTTACTACCTAACAAGCTGTACTACACCTTGGCCAAAGATCCACCTAAAACTATGTCCGAATTGATGGAAAAAGCAGCCAAAATCATGAATGCCGAGGAGGCTATGTCTGTGAAGAAGAATATGGATAAAGAAACTAAGGTGGAGGTCGACAAGTCTAAGAATAAAGATCAGAAAGGTAATGGTGGTGACAAGCACTCCAAGAATAATAGGACGTCATGGGAAGTCCTAAAGAAGTACGATAATTATACTCCATTGAAAATGGGTATTAATCATGTTTTAGAAGAAATCAAGAACAGCGAGGAAATCAAGTGGCCAGAAAAACTGAGGACAAATCCTGATCTGAGGAATAAGGCCAAATACTGCGAGTTTCACAAAGATCATGGCCATATGAGCAAAAATTGCATAGACCTTCAGAACGAGATTGAAACACTCATCCAAAGAGGAAAATTATCAAAATATGTAGATCGCAGGGGTGAGAGGAAGAATGATGATAGAACTAGAGAAAGATCTAGATCTCCTCGTCGTGCAGAGGAGAAAAAGAAGAGGGACCACGAAGATGATCCAGATGATGACCCTGATCTTCCCAAGAAGCCAAGGCAGCCTGAACGAGAGGTATTTTCCATACGTTTTGGGTCATTTGATTGTAATGTTATTACAGGAGGAGATGCAGGAGGAGACCTTACTGCAGAAAGAAAAGCTTACCTCGGGGAGGCTCAAGCTTGTTCGTATATTCAGCGAATAAATCTGGCCGAGGATGATCGTCCGAGGAAAGTAAACAAAGAGAAGCTAGTCATTGGGTTTTCAAAAAATGACTTGGCAGGTATTCTTTACCCTCATGACGATCCTTTGGTGATCAAAATGAGGATGAAAGAGGTGGTGATTTCAAGAGTGTTAGTAGACAACGGTAGTTCGACAGACATAATGTACTATTCATGCTTTGATAGCTTGAATTTGAAATTATCTCAATTGGAACCTTATCATAGGCCCCTTCTGGGTTTTGCTGGCGAGAAAGTTTTTCCACTTGGGACGATCAAGTTGGATATATTCATCGGAACTTGGCCTGCTTGTCGAACGGAAAGAATACGCTTCTTTGTGATGGATAAGAATGTGCAGTCAGCCTACAACATCATCATGGGAAGAGTTGGATTGAAGAAGTTCGAAGCAGTTCCTTCTACAGTACATCAGTGTTTGAAATTCCCAATAAATTTTGGAGTTGGAGTTGTGAAAGGTGATCAAAAAGTAGCTCGGGAATGCTATTACTCGTCTGCCGAGCAAGAGGAACTTGAAGAATCAAGGAAAAAGACCACTACTTACCAAGTGGATGAAGGTACAGAAATTGAAACTCTTGACCCTAGGGATGAATCTCAACTTGTAAAAGGACAGGTGGTGGAATCTACAAAAAATATTATTCTGGACGACGAGCATCCTGAACGAGTAACCCAGATAGGATCGTCGTTGGATGTTTCAATAAAACAGGAGTTGATAACTTTCTTGAGAAATAGGAAGAATACTTTTACTTGGAGTCATGAAGACATGCCAGGAATAGATCCAAACTTCTTATGTCATGAGCTCAATGTGAATAAGGAGATCAAGCCTGTGAAGCAGAGGAGAAGAGTGTTTAGTCCCGAGAAGAACCAGGCCATACAAGAGGAGGTCGAGAAGCTCCAGAAAGCCCAATTCATTGAAGATGTAAAATATCCAGATTGGTTGGCAAATGTGGTAATGGTAAAGAAGAAAAACAATAAATGGAGAATGTGTGTTGATTTCACTGATCTTAACAAGGCATGCCCAAAAGATCATTTTCCATTGCCCAGAATCGACCAACTAGTGGATGCTACCTCGGGACATGAGCTGCTCAGCTTCATGGATGCATACTCTGGCTACAATCAGATCAAAATGAAACCTGAAGACAGGGAAAGTACTTCTTTTATTACCTCAAGGGGAACTTATTGTTATAATGTTATGCCTTTTGGTTTAAAAAATGCAGGTGCAACATATCAGCGGCTGATGAACAAGGTTTTTGCCGAACAAATCAGTTGCAATATGGAAGTCTATGTCGACGACATGCTCACCAAAAGCAAGAGAGCTACTGATCATCTAGTTGACTTAGGCCAGACCTTTGATCAACTGGACAAATACCAAATGAAGCTCAACCCGACGAAGTGTACCTTTGGAGTACGAGAAGGAATGTTCCTCGGATACATCGTCAACCAACGAGGTATTGAGGAAAATCCAGAAAAGATCAAAGATCTTTTAGGGCTACGATCCCCAACGACGAAGAAAGAAGTACAGAGTCTTACAGGACGAGTTGCAGCGCTCAACAGATTTGTATCCCGAGCAACTGATAAATGCCTCCCATTCTTCAAAACACTGAGAAAAAGTTTTGAGTGGACTGATGAATATGAGAAGGATTTTCAAGACTTGAAGAAGTATTTGGGAGCACCACCATTGTTGTCCAGGCCAATAACCGGAGAGAGATTGTACTTGTATTTGGCCGTATCAGAGAATGCAGTCAGCTCTGCATTGATCAGGTTGGAGAATGGAGTTCAGAAACCTATCTACTACACAAGTAAAGCTTTCCGAGGTGCAGAAAGCAGGTACCCAAAGCTAGAAAAATTGGCACTGGCACTAATCGAAGCAAGTAGAAGAATGAGGCCATATTTCCAGGCCCATACCATCATTGTGTACACCGACATGCCGCTAAGACAAGCCCTCCATAAGCCGGAAAAATCAGGAAGACTGATGTATTGGGCGATAGAACTTGGTGAATATGATATTGTGTATGAACCCAGATCATCCTTAAAAGGGCAAGCTGTAGCAGATTTTATAGCAGAGTTCACATACCCTGATACCCCCGAGGAACAAAAGGTGCTTGCTGACCAACCTGTGGACGATACAAGATCAACAGACACAGGTCCAGACCAACTAAGGTTGGTAAAAGGACTTGTGGATGTAGAAAAATCATCATATTCAAACCCAGACCAACTTCGGTTGGTAAAAGGGCACGAACAGATGATCGACGAGGAACGAAAGATACCAGGGGATGATGAAAGAAAACAGCAGATATTTTACCGAGGGGCTCTGACAGATAAGAAATTTGAAGACGAGTTACCTACATGGAGATTATATGTAGATGGATCATCTTGCACAGCTGGTTGTGGATCAGGGATTGTTTTAAACACCCCAGATGATATTGACATGGAATATGCTTTGCGATTCCAATTCAAAGCCTCCAATAATGAGGCTGAGTATGAGGCCCTGATAGCAGGCTTAAATTTAGCGAAATTTATGGAAGCACGGCAAATAATGGTGTTCAGTGATTCTCAATTAATTGTGAATCAGATGATGGGAGTATATGCAGTCAAGGGAGAATTAATGGTGAAGTATCATGCAAAGGTGATGGAATTGTTGGTAGAATTTGATGCCATTCAATTGGTGAGAATACCGAGGATGGAGAATGCTAGAGCAGACGCATTGGCCCGATTAGCGTCATCTACGCGCACCGAGCTACGAAGAACAATACCAATTGAAGTATTAGAAAGTCGGAGCATAGAAGAAGACCTGATGGTGAATATAATAACCCTTGATTTAGGACCATTTTGGATGGATCCTATCAGGGCATACATTGAAGAAGGAGAATTACCGGAGGATAAGCTAGCCGCTAAGAAATTAAAGTATAAAGTTGCTCGATATGTGTTAATTAATGGTGTTTTGTATAGACGAGGAGTTATGGCAGGTTTGCAGAGATGTGTACATCCATCAGAAGTCAAGGAATTGGTTGAGGAAATCCATGAAGGATCCTGTGGAGCTCATGTAGCAGGTCGGACACTTTTGCAAAGGGTGATGACACAGGGATACTACTGGCCGACGATGAGGGCTGAATGTATAGCCTATGCCAAGAAATGTGACAAGTGCCAACGCTTTTCCTCCATCCAAAGAACTCCACAAGCATTTTTAACACCCATAACTTCACCTTGGCCATTTGCTATGTGGGGGATTGATTTGGTTGGACCATTGCCGACGACCCGAGGAAGGTTCAAGTACCTCGTCGTGGCAGTGGATTATTTTACTAAGTGGGTGGAAGCTGAACCACTGATTGATATGACGTACGCGAAGGTTTATCAATTCATTTGGAATAACATCATCTGTCGATATGGTCTCCCCCATGCTTTCATCACAGACCATGGAACACAATTCGATAACGAAGAATTTGCTGCCTATTGTCATCAGTCGAACATTTTGAAGTTTCATTCAGCACCAGGCCATCCCCAAAGCAATGGACAGACTGAGGTGACGAACAGAACATTACTAAATGGTTTGAAAAAGAGATTAAGTGAAGCTAAAGCAAATTGGATTAATGAGCTCCAATCAGTACTATGGGCTTACCGAACAACTCCCCGAGCAGCAACTGGAGAGTCACCATACATGTTAGCATTTGGAAGTGAGGCTGTAATACCTGCCGAGTTGGGTCTCCCAATACATAGAGTGCTGAATTTTAATTCCCCAATCAGCGATTTAATGAGAAGACTGGATTTGGATATGCTCGAGGAGGTTAGAGAAGAGGCATCCATCAGAAATGCTGCTTATCAACAACGAACAGCTCTGTTCTACAACAAAAGGGGGAAGAAATGCGATTTAAAAGAGGGGGATTATGTGCTAAAGAAGGTCATTCAGAAGCATAATAAACTGGAAGCAAACTGGCATGGACCTTATCGAGTTGTGGAAGTTGTTCGACCAGGAACTTACAGAATAGCAACTCTAGAGGGAGAGGAGTTTAAGAATGCATGGAATGCTGAACACCTGCGCAAGTATTATCAGTAATGTAAAATGTAAAGCTTTTCCTTCAGTATGAATGAAATGAGGATGTTTCACCATTTTCTTTCTGTTGAAAGTTTTTCGGGGAATACTAGTGTAATACACTACGCTTATAGTTCGAAAGAAAAATATACTCCTTTGGTTAGGAGGTGACACTAGTGTGACCAACTACGGTTGGTAAGATATCTAGTGGACAGTTCGAAAGAACCAAAAATATACTCCTTTGGTTAGGAGATGACACTAGTGTGACCAACTACGGTTGGTAAGATATCTAGTGGACAGTTCGAAAGAACCAAAAATATACTCCTTTGGTTAGGAGGTGACACTAGTGTGACCAACTACGGTTGGTAAGATATCTAGTGGACAGTTCGAAAGAACCAAAAATATACTCCTTTGGTTAGGAGGTGACACTAGTGTGACCAACTACGGTTGGTAAGATATCTAGTGGACAGTTCGAAAGAACTAAAAATATACTCCTTTGGTTAGGAGGTGACACTAGTGTGACCAACTACGGTTGGTAAGATATCTAGTGGACAGTTCGAAAGAACCAAAAATATACTCCTTTGGTTAGGAGACGTACACTAGTGTGACCAACTACGGTTGGTAAGATATCTAGTGGACATATAGTTCGAAAGAACCATTACTACTCCTTTGGTTAAGGGGTGTACATCAGCATGATCAATTACGGTTGGTAAGGTAAAAATATACTCTCACATTACAACTTATGTTGGTCGGGAGGTAAGATTAATACAAAAAGTTCCCCAGAGAACAAAATATAATATTCCAAACTGAACCAAGTATAGTTGGTCGGGGATAAAAACCCACTAACTGTAGTTGGTCGACGGGGACAAATTATTGACCTTGGTTGGTCGGACACATTTTATGAAAATATTTGAAATTGAACCAAGTATGGCTGGTCGGGGATAAAATCCCATCAACTGTAGTTGGTCGACAAACATTATTTAACCACTTTGGTTGGTTGGAAATATTTTGAACATTTTATACTCAAGTGATTGAACAACCTTGATGTGGGTACCCCGATTTTATCGCCATAAGGCCTGGACGAGTAGCCCCTCTTCAGCGGCCCAAAGCCCAGGCCCGTCACCTCTGGTACTCATCCATTTACTCCACGATCCCATGAAGAGAAGTTGTGGGGGAACATGATCCCATGTAAGGGAGATGGCTAATAAAGAGGAACCCATCACCCCCACTACACCAACACACACATGTATAAATTAAACCCTAAGTCCGGGGCAAAGGACAAGTTGCATTCTCTGTACTTATTCCTCAGAATATAGAGAAATAACACTGACTAAACCACCGTGGACGTAGGCACTTCTTTGCTGAACCATGTACCTCCGTTGTTGTGTGATTGGCCTTTTATTTACCCTTTCTTGGTTGTTATCTCTTTCATATTTATTTGTGTTGCATAATAATTGTCACCACAATTGGCGCCGTCTGTGGGAAGCGTTTATCTTTCCTTGAGAAGAGCCCACGCCAAGAAAAATCTAAGATGTCTGGTCACAGCAGCAACGCTCCTCAAGCAGGAGATATTCAGGCGCCACCCGCTCCTCGCAGGATTAGGTCTGAAGTCCGACGATCATATCACGGGGCTCGCTTAGAAAGGCCAGCCTCAGAAGAAAGTCAAGGACCAGCAAGGTCCACTCAGATATCCAGGTTGATCGATGCATACGAAGCAAGGCTCCACGAGCAGAGGGAGTCTTCTCGCAGGCATGAGGCTGAGAATGCTCGCCTGAAAAGAAGACTGGAAAAACTGGAAAAAGAACTACGTCCTGATACCAGGAGACGCCCCTATCGCACTCCTAGCCCTCAGGCGAGCAAATCTCGCAGCCGAGGAAGGAGCCCTAGGCGGCAATATCAAGGGTTCGAAGATGGAGACTCAGACGACGACCTCCGCGAGCAACTGAGAAAAGCTCGCCGCTATCAAAGCCCCGCTCACAGCGACGACAACATACGGAACCTAGTCCGCAGAGAGATGGACCAACATCCAGCTCACCGCGGCACCAGGACAACCAGAGAACTCGCAAGGAGAGCCCTCAAGACCCAGATGAAATCGCCCTTCGCAAGGGAAATTGAAGAAGAAGAAGCTCCCAAAAAGTTTTCTATTCCAAGGTTCAAGATTTACGACGGGAAGACTGATCCCATTGATCATGTCAGGCAGTACCGGCAGGCTATGACCCTCTGGAATCACCGAGACGCACTGATGTGTCGTATTTTTCCCTCGAGCCTTCATGACGTGGCCCAAAAATGGTTCGAGAAACTCCCTCACCGATCCATCAGAAATTTCAAATCCCTAGCCGAGCTCTTTACGGCCCGATTCATCACCAGTAGTTCCCATCCCAAAAGGATGGATGCTCTATTGACGATGAAGAAAACTCCTCAGGAGACACTTCGAGACTACGCGAAGAGGTACTGGGAGTTATTCAACGAAGTCGAAGACTGTGCGGAAGAGGTGGCAGTGGCTTCATTCAAAATTGGGCTACCTAGCTCTTCCCTCCTTTACCAGTCCTTAACAAAGAAGGAAGCAACCACCGTTGATGACCTGATGGCCCGGATTGAGAAATACGCAAAGGTGGAAGATGTCACCCGCCTTAACGTAGGTGGAACGGTCGAGCCAAGCTTGCCGCGAAGGGCAGTGAGAAAGTTGATAACCAGAAAAAAGGAGGAAAGAATGGGAGCAAGAATGGCCCCAAGAACGGAGGAAGCCCTGACGTTGCAAAGTCGTTCCAGGCGGTCAACACCGTCTTCAAAGAACCAATCTACAAGATTCTCGCTAAGATCAAGGATGAGCCATTCATCAAATGGCCCCGAAAAATGGGAGGAGATCCATCGAAAAGAAACAATGCGCTGAGATGCACCTTTCACAAAGAGGGAGGACATAAGACCGAGCACTGCAAGGCTCTTAAGTCCCACCTCGAGGAGCTGGCCCAATCCGGACATCTGAATGACTTTGTGGAAAGGAAGGTAGAGAGAGTGATTGTCCACAAGGAGGCAAAACCCGACAACGTGTTAGAAGACGACACCGGACACGAATTCGCGGTAATCCATGGAGTATCCGATGTTAAGCAAATCCAGGGAAACTCAGTTCGGATGGAGGTAAAGAAGCTGACAGCAGTAATGCAAGCTTTTCATATAGATCCAGCGAAATCACAGGTAGGAAAACGCCGGCGAGCAAAGGACATCAACTACAACAAGCATATTGTTTTCACGGATGAAGATCTTGTGGGAGTAAGGACCCCACATCACGATGCCTTAGTCATTACACTCAGGATAGCCAACTTTGATATCGACAGGCTGCTCGTCGATCAAGGAAGCTCATCCGAAGTAATGTACATCGACCTGTTCAGAAAATTAAAGTTGAACATCGCCGACCTAAAGGGAACCACTGTCCCTCTGGTCGGCTTCGCTGGAAAAATGACCATGCCTCTGGGCAAGATAGTACTACCAGTGCTCGCTGGAAATGTTTCGAAAATGATCGAATTCTTGGTGGTCGATATCGATTCACCGTATCAAGCCATCCTCGGCAGGGGATGGCTTCATGCAATGAAGGCAGTCTCCTCGACCTACCACCAGAAACTCAAATATATCACCGAGCGGGGAGTGATGGAGATACATGGCGACCAGGCGATGGCAAGAAAGTGCTTCATAGCGGCCATCCGATCGAAGCCAGAGAAAAAAGACGTTCAAACCAGCGAGAAGGTGGAGGAAGGTACAATCCCTTCCATATAGCAATTAAAATATGGAAGGCCCGGAGTGGAGGAGACCAGGCTCCTCCCCTCCGAGCGGGTTGTAGAGGACCTGGTAGAAGTAATTGCTAGAGAAGGCGACAACAGCAGAGTCTTCCTGATCGGAACCTCACTCACTGACGAAGAGCAAAAGAATTTGTTAACCCTACTCAGAAGCAACATAGATGTTTTCGCTTGGGAACCCTATGAGCTGCCAGGAATCGATCCCAATATGGTCTGCCATCGGTTGCACGTCAATCCCACATTCAAGCCGATAGCACAGAAGGCACGATGAACTGCTCCCGAGAAAGCCAAGGCAATAGAACTAGAAGTCGAAAAACTGCTGGATGCAGGATCCATACGGGAAGTGCAATTCCCCAAATGGTTATCCAACCCAGTGGTAGTTCCAAAAAGCAACGGTAAGTGGAGAGTTTGCATAGACTTCACTGACCTCAACAAAGCCTGCCCCAAGGATAGCTTCCCTCTTCCAAAAATAGACTAACTAGTAGACGCCACTGCAGCTCACGAGCGAATGAGTTTCCTGGACGCATACTCAGGCTATCACCAGATTCCCCTGTATGCACCAGATCAGGATAAAACGACGTTTATCACGACGGTTGGTTTATACTGTTACAAGGTAATGCCTTTTGGGCTAAAAAATGCAGGGGCAACTTATCAGCGGCTGGTTACCAAAATGTTCAAGAATCAGATGGGAGACACGATGGAGGTCTACATCGACGACATGCTCTTCAAGAGCAAGGAGAAAGAAAACCACCTTTCGGACCTGGCAAGTACCTTCGAAATCCTCAGGAAATACCGAATGAAACTCAACGCGAGCAAGTGTTCCTTCGGTGTCCAGTCAGGAAAGTTCCTTGGGTATTTGGTCAGCAAACGTGGCATAGAGGCAAATCCGGACCAGATTGATGCAATTAAATGGGTGCAACCTCCTCGCACAATCCGCGATGTACAGAAGCTTACTGGAATGCTCGCTGCTCTAAACCGTTTCATTTCCAAATCCTCTGAGAGATGCAAGCCCTTCTTCCAGCTCTTAAAAGGCAGCAAAACTGTAGAATGGACCCCAGGTTGCTCGCAAGCATTAGGCGAACTCAAATCCTACCTAAGCTCCCCACCCCTGCTAGTCATACCACAGTAAATGGACCCCTTGTACCTCTACCTCTCTGTATCCAACCATACTATCAGCTCAGCGCTAATGTGTGAAGTCGCAGGGATCCAGCATCCAGTCTATTACGCGAGCAAAACCTTACTAGAAGCCGAGCAGCGCTACCTTCCATTGGAAAAGTTCGCATTAGCCCTAGTAATGTCCTCGAGAAAACTGAAGCATTACTTCGAAGCTCATACGATCGTTGTCCTTACATCACCCCCCCTCAAGGCTGTCCTAAGGAAGGCGGATTTGTCGGGCAGACTGTCTAAGTGGTCAGTCGAGCTCGGCCGATTTGACATCCAATTTCAACCAAGGACAGCTATCAAGGGTCAAATCCTCGCTGACTTCATAGCTGAATTCACAGGCGAAGAACCCTTCGACCAGCCCAAGTCAGTAGAACAAAACAGTCAGGCTACAGGGGGAAGCTGGAAGCTATTCATTGATGGAGCCTCCAACTCAAAGGGGGCAGGAGTAGGAATTGTTCTCATCACTCCAGAAAATGCAGTCCTCGAGCAAGGAATTAGGCTGGGATTTGCAGCCTCCAACAACGAAGCAGAATACGAAGCCTTAATTGCAGGTCTCCAAAGGGCGCAAACTCTAGGAGCAAAGCATTTACAGGTATTCGGAGACTCGCAACTAGTTTCCAATCAGATAAGTGGAGACTACAACGCGAAGGACGAGAGGATGGCAGCCTACCTCTCGTTGGTAAGAAACTTGATGACAAACTTTGAAGAAATCAACATCCAGCAGTTCCCCAGGGGGCAGAACAGCCACGCTGACGCTTTGGCAGCCCTAAGCTCGGCAGTTGATTCCAGCCTTAAAAGGATAATCCCTATCGATTTCCTTAGCTACCCGAGCATTCACCCCAACTGCGAGCTAACAAAAGCGAAACAAATACTCCAATTGGAACCAGCCCCTAGCTGGATGGATCCCTTAAGAGGCTATTTGAAGAATGGAACGCTCCCAGAAGATAAAAGGACCGCCCACCAGATAAGAGTCAAAGCTTCTCGCTTTCACTTATCCACGGGAGGCGACTTGTATAAAAGATCTTTCTCCGGCCCATACCTTAGATGCGTCCACCCAGGCGAGGTCGAGACAGTGCTTCACGAACTTCACGAGGGAATCTGCGGAAGTCACGTCGGAGGAAGATCTCTAGCCTTCCGAGCAATAAAGGAAGGTTACTGGTGGCCGTATATGCAAAGGGACTCCGCAGTATATGTCCGCAGATGCCTAAAATGCCAGCTTCACGCCCCCATGGTCCACCAGCCTGCCTGCGAATTAAAATCCCTGACCAGCCCCTGGCCTTTTGCCCAGTGGGGAATGGACATCGTGGGACCACTACCCACCGCTGCCGGCAATCGCAAATACCTATTGGTCGCCACCGATTACTTTACCAAGTGGATCGAGGCAGAACCTCTGGCGAACATCCGAGATGCTGACATGATGAAATTCATATCGAAAAATATAATCACTCGATTCGGGATCCCCAGAACCATCATCACTGACAATGGGACACAGTTCGAAAGTGGCCCCTTTCAGGACTTCTGCGACCAACACGGGATCAGGCACCACTTCAGCTCGGTAGCTTATCCTCAGAGCAACGGACAAGCTGAGGCATCCAACAAAACAGTGATCGCTAGATTAAAAAAGCGGTTAGAACGAGCAAAAGGCGCATGGACTACCGAGCTACCACATGTCCTATGGGCATACAGAACGACTCCCAGACGAGCCACAGGTCAGACGCCATTCTCAATAGCATATGGTATGGAAGCGGTCATCCCATTAGAAGCAGGATTGCCTACAATGAGATTCGACATTGTTGAGCAAAATCAAAACGATCAGGCTTTGCTCGCTGAACTCGACTTGGCCGACGAGCGCAGGGAACTTGCCCTAGTAAAACTAGCGAGTTATCAGCAACAGCTCGCAAAGCACTACAGCAAAAAGGTCAATCCGAGGAAGTTCGAAGTTGGAGACTATGTCCTAAGAAAGGTACTGGGCAACACAGTGAAGCCATCAGATGGTAAACTGGGCCCAAACTGGGAAGGACCTTATGAGATAATTAGAGACGATCTCCAAGGTTCCTATCATTTGAAAACGATGGAAGGCAGAGAGATACCACGAGCATGGAACGCAGCTAATCTCAAGAAATTCTACTTTTAGGAGTTCTATTGCTAGATCTTTTATTGTACTCATTTTGGGGAAAGATAGTTTATTTCTCTATTCACCAATAAGAATCTCTCAGTTAATTACTCTCTAAAAAAGTAACAATTATTTCTTATTGCACATCCTTTTCAAATCATAGGTATCATAGTTGACATAGCAGGGGAACACCCCTCCTCAGGTCATCGTCACGAAGCACGACAGACCTCTTAGCATTGCCCATGGCAATATATGAAGCCCTACAGAATATTCTTAGGCATCAAACCTATTTTGGTTAAACAAAATCCTAACTGGATGAAGACATCCAAAAATAGGTGTGTCCTCGCCAATTGCCCCTCTTAGACCTAAGGGAGTGTGACGACACAACCTAAAAGGTAAAGAGAGAGCACAATGGTATTCTTAATACTGGACTGGGCGGACACTCACATGACAAGATAAAGATTGTGAAGCTGCAAAAATATAACAGAGATTGGATAAACACGTTTAGTCGGCAAAATCGCCCAAAACTCAAACTTTCCATTAATCTTTTATATTTACAAACAATAATAGTACATGTTTAGTCGGCAAAGGTTCGCCCAAAGCATTTACAATTATTAAAAAACAAACTATCAAGAAGGGGGAAGCCTCCGAGCAAGGTAATCAGCAACCTTAGCTCTCCTCCCGTCATCAGGGGCAGGATCGAGTTCCTCAACAACTTCATCTGTGTCCAACTCCAGTAGCCGCCGAGGAATAGCATCGATAGGAATCCATCGGTCATCTCACCTGAATGGATTGGGCATCAGAGAAGACGGAGACATCTCATGCCGATACCACAATATCGAATTCCTTGGGACCTGCAGCTCTCTGAGAGCACTCAACCACCCCCTGATGAAGGAAAGCTCCTCGAACTCTGATAATCTCGTGGGAGCATCGAACCAGCCCTGATCATAGCCATCAGTCCACACTTGGCGAGGGCCCTTCTTGAATAGATGCCGCAGTCGGGTGACATCCCTCTGAAGCCCAGCAGCAGTTACGTAAGCTCGCCGGACATCACCGCGCAGCTCCTCTATTTCCCTCTCACGCTGCTCCTCAACTTCCCTACTCCTTCCCCTTGTACTCCTACCAACATGCGGGAGGGGAGGTCGAGCAGCTCGCGACGAGTAAGAATCTTGTAGGACTGCCGGAGCAGTGCTCGACGAATGCTCCTTAAGCCTCTAGACCTCCCGCCTCAGGTCGTCATTCTCCCGCTGAAGAAACTCCATGACTTGATTGATCTCGGTGGCCTCCAGTAACTTGGCTCTCAGCTCGCTAACTTCTTCTTGCACTGAAGCTCCGATCTCTTCCATTTCCTGGAGCCTGTCCTTCAATTTGGCCACCAGCTCAGACTGATCCTTGTATTTTTTATTACTTAACTTAGCAAACCGGCAGAGTCTAGCAAAGGCCTGGCGAACAGCAGGACTCGCATTGGGACCGAGAGTCCTACCCAGATGTGAAGTGACAAGGATATATTCATCAGCGTCAACCAACTACAAGTAAAAAAGGAAGGAAGAGAACAAAAAGAAATCAGCATAAACAAAAACGAAGCCTTTTTATTGATAATGAGCGAGGTTACATCAGAACAAAAAAGAAAAAAATTACAAAGAATCCCTATCACTTAGCAACCTCGGTGGATAGATCCTTGTCTTTATTAGCATCAACAAGGGCATTACCCTCCGCAGGGGCATCCACTGCCTCCTCGACCGAGGGAGCATCAGAAGAGGTCGCCCGAGAAACAGGACCGGTGCCTTCAGCAGTTGGGGCTGGGTCCTCATCCACGACCGGCTTTGGCCCTGGGTCATGCTCGTCGAAGAGTGGGGATGCAACATCCACCCCAGCAGCCACAAGGGCCTTGGTCCACCCTTTCTTGAAGTTCAGACGGCTAATATAGCCTATCTGAACCTCGGCGTCTTCATACGCAGCAGCCCAGCCGGAATTGTATGAATCTTCCTTGAGGGTAACTGCCTGGGCTTTCTCCATCTCTAGCTGCTCAGCAAGAACCCTGTTCTTCTCCACAAAATCCAGCTTGCTCGAGCAGACCTGTTCATACGACTTCCTCAGCTCGCCAAGCTCCCTGACAGCATTATCTCTCTCGCGAGCAGAATTAGCAAGGGCCAAGTCAGAAGAAGCTCGAGCCACCAGGGTAGACTTCTGTTTCTCCAGCTCGCTGTTCCTTCTCAACAGCTCATTGCAAGAGCGATATAGCACAGCGAAGTCAGTCACAAACTGCAGAAAACAAGGGAAAGATCAGAAAGAAGAAACCATCAAAACAGATTAGAAGAAGTTGGGAAGTAGAAAAGAAACCTTACCAAGGCGAGCCTCTGGCTAGCTTGCAAGGCCAGTTGATCAGACCCTGACGCCCTCTCGCGATCTGCAGGGAGGACTGCCCTCTCAAGCAGCGTAGGGGCGAGTTGAGGAGAGGTGGCCACCGAAGCCCCCTCAGGCAAAGCAGATACTGGGACCAAGGCTTGACCAGTCTTGGTCCTCAGTTCCATCTTCCTCCTCTCCTCCTCCTTCTCTTTCTCCCTCCTCTTTCTCTCTTCCACCTTCTTCCTCCCCTCCTCCTTTTTCTTCTCCCTCTCCCTCGCCTGCTCCTCCTCTCTCTTCTTCTTCTCTTGTTCTTGAGAGGGAGGCCGAGAACCAGTAGCTATGGCCCCGGAGACAGTCTTCGATTTCTTGGACCTCTGTGCAAGAAGCACATCATCATCATCATCATCATCTCGGATTAGATTCTTCCTGGGAGGCATTTCTTCACCTGGACTGCTGGTAGTACTCGATGAACTGCTACTATCAGCACTGCCTCCACCCAAGTTACTCACAACACCTGCAGGCTCGCTCTCCGAGCTGCTCTCCTCCTCGTCCAATTGGATGGGCTCAGCTAAAATCTCTTCGGAAGAGTCAAAGTCCGGAACACTTTCCACAGGTCGGGCTATGAAGCTGGAGCCTGTGTTCTTGTATTCAAGCAGAAAAGCAGCAGACCTAGGATGCTCTCCGTCACCCAAAGGTTCCCTGATGTTCCAAGCTTTCACCAGTTCCGAGATACGAACCTCGCTGAGAGCTGGCTCCAAGTTCTTTATCTTCGCTGAAAAGGAGAAAGCAAGGAGGAGTTAGAAAAATCACAAAGTCAGCAAAGGTTGAAACAACAATACAACATCTACCTATATATTCTTCCCCATAAAAGGGAATAGTGAACCTCTCAGACCTCGACCCTTCAAATTGAGGGGAGTATTGCCAGTTCCTAACGAGAAAACCTTCTTGCCAGTAGTCCTTATGGGAATCAGGTAAATTTACTACCAATACCCTATCAGGGCTCCTAGCCTTAAGGTACAAGACACCTGAACTCGTTCGAGAAAAAGAATAACAAAAACAGACCTCGGCAAGCCCTAACCTCGTGCCGTACAACTGATTTATCCTGTGCACACCGTTCACTATTTTCCATACGTTGGGTGAACATTGTGCAGGCACAATACCAAAATAACTAAAAAAGTGCAGAAACAAACCATTAGGGGGAAAGGTAAGACCCCCCTGGGAGAGCAACAGGACATGAATCCAATGTGCATCCTCTATATCCCTAACGTTCCTAGGCGGCGAGGCACAACACTCAACCTCTACCCACTCAGGAATACCGTAGAATTTTCTAAACTCAGTTACCGACCTATTTCCAATCTTCGCCATTGGAAAAATACAGGAAAAACTATAAAATCAAGAAAAAGGGCACGAAAGACTTACAGGACAGAAGATCAGATCAAAAGGCGAAGAAGCGACGAGAGTAGAGACCGAAAACAGAAGGTACAAAACTTAAGAGTTCTCAGAAGATAGAAGATTGATGGAAAAGCTGGAACGACGAAGAGAAAATGTGTCTTATTCCAACAAGCCTTCAAAACTAATCATAACGCACGGACAGCGAAGCGGGTGCCGCCAAAGTAACTTCACAGTTTTCAAAGAGATCAACCATCATTGCTGATCATTTAAATTCATCAGACCCGCGAGAACGGCCCAACAAATTTAGGGGCAATTGTGGGTACCCCGATTTTATCGCCATAAGGCCTGGACGAGTAGCCCCTCTTCAGTGGCCCAAAGCCCAGGCCCGTCACCTCTGGTACTCATCCATATACTCCACGATCCCATGAAGAGAAGTTGTGGGGGAACATGATCCCATGTAAGGGAGATGGCTAATAAAGAGGAACCCATCACCCCCACTACACCAACACACACATGTATAAATTAAACCCTAAGTCCGGGGCAAAGGACAAGTTGCATTCTCTGTACTTATTCCTCAGAATATAGAGAAATAACACTGACTAAACCACCGTGGACGTAGGCACTTCTTTGCTGAACCACGTACCTCCGTTGTTATGTGATTGGCCTTTTATTTACCCTTTCTTGGTTGTTATCTCTTTCATATTTATTTGTGTTGCATAATAATTGTCACCACACTTGATACTTGTAACTTTTTATTAAGTTACTCGATGAACAATATTATTGTTATCTTTTTAACAGATACATATGCACAAATATAAAGGTGTTTGATAAACACAAGACAATAGCAAAATTTGTAAACAGAAATTGAAATTCTTTTCATTAAAATTCAAAATAAATTACAGTTTACATGAATGTACTAACTATTACGTTGATATTCCTATTCTATTGGTTTCTTGCCCTTTGCTTTAGAAATAGGTTCTTCGCCAGCAGGAGGATCTTCCAGGCAAAGGGGAGAATTAATAAAGTTCAAGTCCTTCAACATTCTGACATTCATTATTGAAGGTGTCTCCATTAGATGCTCTGGACGAGATACTTCGATTTGGGAATGAAGGCTATAATCACCGAGGTATTTTGAAATTAAGCTACGAGGAATGGAACGAGCTGGGATCCAGGCCATGTCCAATTTGAAAGGTGGCACAGGCAAGTCTAGTAACCCTGGAGCATGATAATCCCATAAAAAATGCCCTTGCTCCAATTTTAACACACCCAGTGCGTTCAACCACCCCTGCTTATAACCTTCATTGTTGGCATGTTCAATACGAGCATCCAAATGAACAAGAGCTTCATTATATCCTGCCATCCAGAATTCCCTGGGTTGCTTATGAAATTGAAAGGTTAATCTATCCAATTGTTAGAGAAGGTTTTTGGCAAAAAGATCCTTAGTATGTAGAGCAGACTTCGTTGCCGTAAGTTGATCTTCCAGGGATAGATTTTTCTTGGACATTTCTGATAGAGCCTGATCTTTGACGTTTAATTGGAATGCTTGAGTTTCCAAAGTAGATTGGGTACGAGCCTCTTCGACATTACGACTAAGAACTCTTGATCGACTCCGAGCAGCGATTGGAGAACTTTGCTCCTCGGTAACATTTTGAACAGCTCTTCCTCGCCCCCGAGAACCTCTTCCTCGTCCCCGAGCAGTCCCAGAAATAACAGATCTTCTTAAGTCATCCAGTTCTTGCCTTAATTTGGCATTTTCGACCTCTAAGAACGAGAAACCTTCATCAGTAACTGGTACTAAAGCAGTGGAAGATGATGCTGCAGATTCATACTGAGCCAACTTTTTCTGCAAGTTATTGTTCTCCTATTCCAACAACTCAGCAATCTGCCTGCAGGCCTCAACCTCACCTTTTAGAGTTCTTTCCCTAACATCATATCCAACGAGGATCTTTTTATGGCCTGTTTCAGAAGAAAGCTGCTGATATCTATTTTCATATTCCTTATGTAGCAAAGCAGTTGATTCATTATGTTGATTCTGAAGATCTTCTAAGCTACAATGAAGTTCCTCGATCAATTCGTAGTATGCCACATTATTGGCCACAAATCTATCAAGTAAATCTTTCAGGTACCGGTAAGCCTCAACTGCTTGTTCTGAGGCATCGTGACCAAGAATGTCAACAATCTCTGATACACTTAGGTCTGTATGACCAGCTTTATAATATCCATTGCATTGTCGCATCAACTCAGTATCAGGAGCAGATATCAATTCCATTCTGGCCAAAAACTAATAACGAAGAGAAAGTAGGAGTTAATAAATAAAAGCAAACAGAGGATCAACAATGAAGAGGAGCGAAGATGTGTTTTATTAGATCATCAAAAGATTACATTGTTCGATTACAAGTAATGAAAGAAAGAAATGATACCGAATAACTTCACACCTTTTCCTTGTCCCCCAAGACTTTCTCGGGAGACTGGGACGAGGAGCTCGGTTGCTCGGTGGTAACAACAGCTTGATCGGCAAGAATCTTCTCGGGAGGAGGAGGCATGGAAGAAATGTCCTCCGTGGCAGAGGGTTGAGAGGCAGAGACCTGATCACCTATGGCCATAGAAGATTCATCAGAGACAGGCTCATCTTCTTCTTCTTCCACAATTGGTGGAGGAGGACCAGGGAGGTGCATTTGAAATAGATCAGAATCATCCTTGATCTTCAGTTCCTGCAGAGCAGCTACCCAGCCATCGTGGAAGTATTTCAACTTCCCATATTGAACTTGGGAGGTCATCGCAGCAATTCCCTTATCCCATCCTTTTTCCCAGCCAGCGCTAAAGGATTTTTGCTGCGACTTTTCTTCTTAGTCTCTCCGAGGAGAGCTTCACATCCAATTCTTCTTTTTGGCTTTTGATATCTCGCAGGGAGAGCAACTCTTCTTCTGCCTTCTTCAGTTTATCCTCAAGCTCTCCAAAATTCTCGAGCTTGTCGTCGTATTTCTGATGCTCAACCTCCAAACTTTTCACCTTTTTCTCCAAACCCTTGGAGATTTCAGCCAACTTCACCTTCTCGGCCTCAACTGCAGACAACTTTTTCTCCCAAACAGCCTTATCCTCATTATACTGTTGGCGAGATTCTTTCAAGGATTGGGTCAAACCCAGCAGAGCATCCTCTACACCTGACGAGGAGCTTGAAGCTTTAATAGCTTCATCTTTCTTCACAATATTATTGAAACAATTCACCAGCTGAAAGATGAGAAAAACAGTAAAGTCAATACAAAATGCAAGCATTCAGAGAAAGAAAGAAAACCCAGAGTATGAGAAATTTACCGAAGCAAGGTGACGAGTAGCTAGGGATGTCAGCATATCCCTGGAAATATTTTCATCAATTCCTTGGACCTCGGGAATGATCCAAGTTTTTACCGAGCTCATTGCAGAGCTCGGAGGAATGATGGTTGGAACACCAACAACACCAGATGGTGGGGAAGAGGCAGTTTCAGCCAAATTGACTGAGGATGATTTCCTCAATCTTCTCAAAGGGACTTCAGCAGCTTCAACCAAAGAAGAACTCTTGGTCGGAGAGATGGTAATCACTTCCATATGAGCAACTTTCTTGCTCGGAGCCACTGGGGGCTTCTCGGCAGCTTTAGAGGGTGCAGCCTCCACTTTCTTAGTCCCGTCTGGGACATCAGTTTTGCTTTTCTTAGCCCCAACAGCAGAAGTAATGTCATCAAAGAGAGCAGGAGGAGCTCTTTTCTTACCCATTCTTTGACTTAAAGGAAGATGAGAATCTGAAGAAGAATCTTCTGGAGTTGAAGCTGGTTCAACAGGGCGAGCAGTATAAGAGGTTGTGTAACTCTTATACTGTAGCAGATATGAGGCAGACCTGATGTGTTCGTCTGCGACGTTCTTATGCAAACCCCAGATAAGTTTCAGATGCTTAATATTAACCTCTGATTCTTTTGGAGTTTTTTCTTTTGCTATCAACTGCAAATAAGTACATAATGAGATATCAGTCATACATTTTGTCAAACATGATGAAAGCATAATTTCATAAGAAAAATAAAATGAAAAATAAACCTATCCCATTGCCATATGGGGGGCATCTGGGACCGTTGTATACTCCATCACCAACTAAAGGGGCATATTGCCAATTTTTTATAACCAACCCATGTTCAAAATAATCTCTATTTGAGTCAGGGAGGTTAACTACAAGAGCCCTATTCAGAAACCTAGTTTTTAAGTAATAAATATTATCTAGAGTGGCCCATTTATAGCAATACATAACTTCAGGGATCCCTATACGAGTCCCATGAGTTAGATTTAATTTGTGCACCCCATTAATTATTCTCCATGAATTGGGGGCTATTTTTGCAGGGACAAGATCGAAATACTGACAAAACTCAAGACACAATGGGTTCGGTGGAAAAGAAAATCCACATTCAGCAACAAATAGACTGGGGAACCAATGTCCCTCAGCCAATCGAAAATAATCTAAAGGCTCAGAAAGAACCTCTAGAGTTACCCAGGAAGGAATGGAAAAATCAGAACGAAATTTCTCAACAGATTCCACAATATAAACCATACTGAATAAAAGAGATACAAAAGAAAGGAAGAAGATCTGACAGGAAGAAAGGAGGTATGTTGACAACGAACGAAAATAAGGATGAACGCACAAGAGAGAAGAAGAGAATAGAAAGCTTGAATGCAAGAAATTGGGAAAAGAAGAAGACGGTATGGTTACCTAAGAAGTTTAAATATTTTGCCTTGGGAAGCGGCGAAGGAAATGATTACAAAAAAGAAACTATTGAACTTCCGGCGGCTAAAAGGACAAAAAGGGCACAAAGATCGAAGCTCTCTTAAAAGTTCGAAAAAAAGGCGGATTCTTTGGATTTAGAAATAAATTCAAATACGATGCTCCTAAAACCCAGGAAGATCATTCAATATTTCCATATACCGAGAAAGAATGTTCCATACTCCTCAAAGTTCGAAATATGAAACATTGGGGGCTTCTGTTGATACCAAAATTAATATGCTGACGTGGACGAATCATACGAAGACATTTGTCAATCTACGTGGCACAATAACAACGAGGAACTTCATTTCCCCGACCAACTACGTTCTCTCCGAGCAACGATGATATACCGAGGAACTTTAGTACTCCGAGGTACCTTAGCGCTCCGAGGAACTCCTGATCGACGTACAACTGAGGCGGTCCGAACTGCATCTCGGACGTAGCATTAATTGCCAGAATATCAACAGCTCAACTATTCATTGAATGTTTGGATCTTGACGCACACGCTGCATTAAATGTATTACCCTTTCATATGTATATCATTTAATGTATTTACCCTTTCATGTACAGCCTAAAGGTTATAAATACCTTGTATCACCCACATTCAAGGGGACAGGGAATTTCTTGAGAGAACTTGTAATCAAGAATTCTGCAAACATTCATCAATAACATAATAGTGGACGTAGGCTTTATTCCTAGCCGAACCACTTTAAAAATCTTTGTCTTATTTATTTATCTGTGATTGAATAATTAGAGCAATCTAGTTTTTTACATCAACACTCCTCCTCATAAGAGGGACAAGAGCAAGTGATGCGAGTTCCATTAAGACCACATGAATACATTTGATAACTGTTTTGCTTTAAAAGATGAGATAGATAAAATGTTGAAGTAGGTAAAGATTTAAAAGTACGTAGACCGGAGTGATGCCAAAAATGACTATAGAAAGAAGCATATCGATGTAATGATGAAAAGCCGAGACAACAGGCCCATCCGATAAAAAAGATGATAAATCAAATAGTGAAGAGGACGGACCAAATCTCCCACCTAAGATCCCATAAGCCAAAGGTCAGATCCATATAATACCCTTCGATGTAGAGATGATACGCAGAGGACTAGTCGAGGGAGGTAGGGATCCGACCGACCATAAATCCCACTCGGTGGAGATAAAGTCGATGCCCAAGAGGTTAGATGTTAACTCAAGTAGGATAAACTCAAGGTCGAGAAAGTTGAAGAAATTCGACATGGACACACTAGTGGTGGGATTTTCAAGAATGGATTTTAAGGGAATTCTGGCCCCTCATGATGACCCTTTGGTTATTAGCCCCAGGGTCCATGGGTATGATGTGTCACGCATACTTGTTGTTGGAGGCAGCTCGACGAATGTGATGTTTTGGGACTGCTTTAAGGGTTTAAAACTTAATGAAAAGATTCTAGTCCCATACCACCAATCGTTGTTCGAATTCAACGGGGAGAAGGTCCACCTTCTGGGGGTATTTGAAATGGATGTCTATATTGGCACCTAGCAAAGGTGTCTTACCAGTAAGGTAAGCCTTTCCATTATGGACGACAATGTCTTTTTAGCCTACAATATTATTCTTAGAAGAGTGCCACTCAAGGAGTTTGAGGCAGTCACGTCCATAGTCCACCATATGATATAATTCCTGACTCCTTATGGAGTAGGTAAAGTTCAAGGAGACCAAGTGGAAACTCTGACATGTTTTTTTAGTTCAGCCAAGCAGAAAGAGGCTTATAAGAAGTCAATTACTTACTGCTGTTGATCAATTTTAGGAATATATAAATATAAACAAATTGGTTAGATTTAAGGCGTAAGAAACTACTGTCCTTTAGGTGTTATTTTCCCCCACTCGTATAGAGTTTGCTAATGGGTATATGCAAAGTTCCTCCAATATACAAAAAATCCACGAGTTTCTTCAAGTAGCAAACTTGAAGAATACCCCATAACACTCTATAAAATTGGTAAGAAGAAATGAGAGAGAGAAATAACTTTTTTGGAATAAAATAAGACAAAATTTGGGCTGCTATTTATAGCCTCTTGTGGTGTCTGTGAACTAACATACACTTCTCCAAATGTCTTGTAATCACAGCCCTTGGATACGTAACTAAAGATTAAATGTTCCAGATTTAAACAAAAGGGATGTGACTATATGGATTATTCTTTAAAGAAGTGGCGCCAAAATCCAACGATTTAGATTTACTCACGCTATAATTTTGGGTCATTTTTTGTGTATTTTAATATGGACCGTTCGATCTTTTGACTTTGTCAAAAATCAAAGGTTCCTATTATTCCTCGCGACGATGTGTATGTGCAAAGTGTACCTCTAAATGCCCAAAGTGCCTTGAACGCCCAATCGCACTTTCGCACGTGCACGCCTGTGCATGTGCATGTGCGGATGGTGCAAAGAACCATCCTTGGACCTAAGGTGTACACTAGTAGCATACCCACTCAATACACACAAGTAATCTCTTACGACACAAGAACCTTTATTAACCCACTTACTTTTCATACTTTTTCAATGTGGAACTTTGGTTTTCCCACTTCCCACTTCCCTTTGTCTTTTCTTATTCCATCTAATTAATGGTTTCAACCTTTCATTTTCTCTAACCATTAAAACCCTTTAATATTAAAATCATCCAACAATACCCCACCAGATTTTAATAACAATGCAATTATTTCTTGTGATATGCTCATGCATACAAGAAGGTATTTTTCGATTTAAACCTTCAGTTAGTGAATATATATCAATGTTCTTATAAGACAATGGTGTGCTATGCATTAAACCTTGTCTTGTTATTTAGAATCGTATATATATTACACATGAGATATTCCAATCTCTACGAGATGTTCAATATGTTTTAGCACTGTTATGGCCATGTGCTCTATCTTGGTTTCATGAATATTTACAAGAGTGAACCCAAACTCTTGCCAGAAGTGACACCACTTCCTATATTCATATAGGTGAAGTTCTCTTGAATTTATTTGATACTTTAGACAATGAACTTCATCAAGAGTTGAACTCATCCTCTTGACGTAGCAATATGCACTGAACATCCTAAAAAAGACATGAAATTGAAAAAAATTTAGTGCACAAAAATCAATTATTGGTAACTTGTTATTACCCATTAAACTTCAGAATAGTGGTAATACTATTGTAATGTTGGGTTACGATTACCAGTGATTATTAAAAAAATGTTTTGATTCCCATTCTACTAGATGTATTTTTACCAAATTTCTGGAGAGTCACATGGTAAGAGGGTTGACTAGATTCATATTCGTTCGAATGTATATAATATTAATAACTCCATCAATTATTAGTTGTTTAACATATTTGATATGCCCCAAATGCACCACCTCGGCTCTGAGACATCAACCTCGGCTAAGGACATGGCCGAGGTTAGAAGGGCCATGGATCGTTGACCAACAACCTCGGTCATGCCAAGGTCGGCCATGGCCAAGGTTACTACTAACCTCATCAAGATAAGTCTTCACGGCACATGGAATAGATATTCATCAGATCATTCCCTGGCTAACAACCTCGGCTAGGAATAGGCCGGGGTTACATAAGCTAAACTTCCATCAAGGCCAACTTCAGCTGGGAATCAACCGATGTTCCTAGCATGCTCCATCTTAACCTCGGCCCAGGCCAACCTTAATACCCTTCCTCAACTTCACTTAAGCCGAGACCATGATGGATCATCTCGGATTGGATAGGCAGCTAGACCTTACCAACCTCGGAGTCTTCCTGGTCGAGGTTATGACCAAGCACTGAGGTCGAGCACCTATTGACATGTGTGAACAAGGATACGTGGACACAAATTAGTTATAACAAATCATTACCCTCACGTGAGGGAATATTGAGGTCATCATTATCTACATAAGATCAGTCAGGTGTCACTCTCATACTGGTTCTAGGCTCATGCACATGCTCATTGTATGCTTGGGGGGTACATTACACCCCCCAAGCACTATATATAGAGGTCATCCTCTACCTTATAAAGGGATCCAAAAATACAACCCTAGATGAAACTCTGTATAAATACACAATAGAGAGAGAAAGCTTGAGAGATTGTATCTATGGCCATTAGAGCCCTCATATAGTGATACATACCATACACTTGCACAGTGGACGTAGGCCTAATTGGCTGAACCACTTATTCCGGTGTGATTACTCTTCTCCTCACCTCATTCTCTTATATTTACTATATACATGGCTACCATTGTTAACATTGAATTGAGCTCACAAACACCTTGAAGGGTGGTGCTGTTTCCAGCATCATCAATATTCACGTCTTAAACTTATGTGTCTATATTTTCCATTATATACTTTATTATATGCTCTAAATAATGTAGCTTCACTCTCATAATACAAAGAAAGAGATGTCAATGGTTCTGGCGATAACTTTATATCCAATAATGAATTTCTTAGCCATTCTGCTTCTTTTTCGACTACTACCAGTGCTATAAGTTTAGATTCCATTGTTGAATGTGTAATGCAAGTTTGTTTCTTAGATCCCTAAGATACCGCCCCACCAGCCAAGGTGAATATCCATCCATATGTTTATTTATTATAACTCGCATTAGTTATCCAACTAGCATTATAGTATCCTTCAAGAACTATTGGAAAGTCATTGGTAAAATAGACATAATTATTTAGTCTTCTTGAGGTAAACAAAAATCATCCCACTTTCTTTCCAATGATCCACACTGGGGTTATTAGTGTATCTTGACATTTTACCTACTGCAAATGCAATATTTGTCCTTGTACAATGCATTGCATACATTAAACTTGCATTTGCACTAGCATATTCTAGTTGTGCAACTGCTATGCCAAAATTTTCTAATAATTTTATACTAGAATCATATGAGGTATTTACTTCTTTTATTTTCAAGTGATTGAATTTGAGAAGAACTTTGTCAATGTAATGAGATTGAAATAATGCGTAACCCCCACTATGTTTCTTAACTTTAATACCTAAGATAATATCTACTTCATTAAGATCTTTCAGCTTAAATTGTGAAGTAAGATACTTCTTAGTCTTAGATACGCCTTTCATGTTTGTACCAAAAGTTAATAATTCATCAACGTATAGACAAATAATTACACCATAATAATTGGTGAATTTAGAATGCACTTATCAGTGTTGTTATGTTTGAAACCATTTGAAAGAATGATTGTATCAAATTTTTCATGCCACTGCTTTGGCGCTTGTTTCAAACGATAAATTGACTTAATTATTTTACAAACTTTATGTTCATTTCCACACAAAACAAACCCTTTGGGTTATTCCATGTATACCTCTTCATATAGGTCACCATTTAAAAATGTTATTTTAACATCCATTTGATGCAAAAATAAATTATAAATAGATGCAATCGTAATTAAAACACGGATGGATGTAATTCTAGTAACAGGTGCATAAGTAACGAAATAGTCAACCCCTTTTCTTTGTTTAAAAACTTTTGCTACCAATCTAGCCTTAAATATTTTAATAGAACCATCGGTATTATATTTTTTTCTAAATACCCATTTACAACTAATAGGCTATGATTCTTGTGGAAAATCCACTAAAACCCATGTTTGATTAGATATAATGGAATCCATATCATCATTTATAGCTTATTTCCAAAAATAAGCTTCTTTTGAAATCATTACTTCATTAAACATTTTAGGATCTTCTTTTATGTTAAGTAAGATATGTATTTTATCAAGAATACTATCTCTATCTCCTTCAACAAAAAAGGCTAGGATTAAGATGACATAAAGTCAGGACCAAAAGATTTTTCTTTTCTAGTACTCCCACTTCTTATAGGTTCTATTTTTGTTTCGGATTTCTTCCGTTTATCATTAATTAATGTACTAGGAAACAAACTAGTGTATGTATCAGGTATGGCATCTAATTCAGCACATGAATCTATAGAAAATTTATTTTTAATAAATTCAATGTCTCTTGATTCAATTACAACAATAGGATTAAAGTCCAATAACCTATATGCTTTAGAATTTTCCACGTATCCAATGAAAACACTTTTAATTCCTCTTGCACCCAACTTTGAAATTTTATGGTCATGAACATTATAAAAAGCCAAACAACCCCAGACCCTTAGGTAGTCTAGATTGGTTTTCGATTACACACCTCGTATGGGCAAACATGTGTTTTCATTAATTGAATTCTGTTATGTAAATGATAAGCGGTGAGAATAGCTTCTCCCCATAAATTATTTGGTAATTTTGAATTAATCAACATAGAATTAATCATATTAGCAAGAGTCCTATTTTTTCTTTCAGCCAAATCATTTTGTTGGGAAGTATAAGGAGCAGTTATTTGATGTATTATTCTATATTCTTAATAAAAAGAGTCAAATTCATTTGGAAAATACTTTTCCCCTTTATCACTGCGGAGAGTTTTAATTTTCTTTTCCTTTTTCTTTTCTGTTTTAAACCTTTTAATCATTGAAAAAGCTTCATCCTTATGTCTTATCAAGTATAAATATGTGAATTTAGAATAACCATCAATGAATGTAATAAAGTATTTTTTCCCGCCTCTAGTTAAAAAGCCATTATATTCACGTATATTAATGACATTATATTCACATATATCAGAATGAACTAATTCCAATAATTCTGTACTTCATTCAACTTTAGGAAAATGTCTCTTGTAATTTTTTCTTGAATACAAATTTCACATTTATGATGAGAAGTATCATCATAAGATATTAATTTATGTTTAGACATGTATTTCAACGATTTAAAATTTAAATTCGCTAATCTAGCAGTCCAAACATCAAAAGGCTCAACAACATAAGCAAAATTATTTATATTATTAATAAAAATACTGAGTTTGAACATTCCATCACAAGCATACCCTTTCCCAACAAATGCCCCATTTTTGGATAGAATTAACTTGTCACACTCAACGACGGCTTTGATGTTAGTTTTTTCAAATTTATGGTACATGTAGAACGTTTGTCAATGCCAATTTCTTCCCAGATGTGAATTGTAGTTCAACGTTTCCTTTTCTTAGAACCTTAGAAGAATTATGATTCCCTATTAGAACCTCTTGAACATCATATTCTTTTTCATATGCGGAGTACAATGATTTATCATTGTAGACATGTATGGTTGCCCCATAAACGAGCCACCAATCAGAAGACTTCATTAGTGCCCCTATGTTCAGGTCATTAATCATACCAATTTGCATATCTAATACCATTTCTACAAGATCCTCGATCTTATTCTCCACCATATATGCAGTGTTTTCATTGTTAGATTCAGTGGCATCTATCTTTCGTTTCTTATTTTTTCAATCACGGGCTTATTGGTCATTTTTTCCACAATTGAAACAATCCCCAATGGAACATTTCTTATTGGAATTATTTTTCTTGAACTTCTTACCATTAGGTTTAAAATTCTTATGATTTTTCTTTCCTTTAACTAAGTTAACTTTGGTGGAATTTTGAGAAACATTTATTTGATCATGAGATCTGTTTTTTTTTAATTCTTAAATGTTTCTGTAATTCCTCCAAACTTATATCGTCTTTCCTATGTAGGAGTTTCTTACGGCAATCATTCCAACTTGGTGATAATTTTGGAATAATTGCATCAACTTGAAATGATTCAAAAAATTTCACCTTCAATTCACGAAGCTTTATGAAAAGAATTTCAAACTCATGTATTTGGTGTAAAACAGTTTGGTTATCGCTTATTTTGAATTCAAAATATTTCAAAATTAAGAATTTATCCATACCTTCTTTCTCTATTTTGTATTTGTATTCACGAGTATTCCAAATTTCAGACTGCATGGGGTTATAAAGATTATATAATCGGTTAGAGAGTGTATTCAAAATATGCCCACGACACACAAATTTGTCTTCTTAATGTTTCTTCCATTGTGACTTTACAGTTTCATCATCTGCTTATTTCAATTTCGGAATTCCTTCTAGTTTCGAGTCCAGAACATATGCAATTTTTAAAATTATTAGAAGGAAAAATAATTTTCCTTTCCAATGAGTGAAATTTTTTCCATCAAAGAGGTCCAAATGAACATTGGGATTCAAAAAAATATTCATATTATTTTCTACCTGCATTATTAACACCTTAAGATTGTTGATGAATTTTTGGAATGCATGAAATATCAACAAATTGATTGGATTTAAGGCATAAGAAAAAACTGTCCTTAAGCTGTTATTTTCCCCCACTTGTACAAAGTTTGCTAATGGGTATAGGCAAATTACCTTCAAGATACCACAAACCCATGAGTTTCTTTAAGTAGCAAACTTAAAGAATACCCCAGAACACTCTGTGAAATTGGTGAGAAGAAATGAGAGGGAGAAATAAATTTTTAAAAATAAAATAAGACATCCTATTATGGTGTCTGTTCATTAATAGACACTTATCCAAAGGTCATGTAATTATAGACCTTGTATATGTAACTATAGATTAAACGTTCTATATTTAAACAAAAGGGGTGTGACTGAACGGATTATTCTTTAACGAAGTGGTACAAAAATCCAACGGTTCAAATTTACTCGCGCCATAATTTTTTGTCATTTATTATGTATTTTATTCTAGACCATTAGATCTTTTGACTTTGTCAAAATCAAAGGATCCTACTACTCCTCACAACGATGCGTACATGCGAAGTTCAAAGTGCGCTTCCAAAGGGCCCTAAATGCCCAATCTCCCTTTCTCACAAGCGCGCACGCATGAAAACGTGTGCGTGTGCGGATTGTGAAAAGCACCATCCTTGGACCTAAGGTGTACACTAGTAGCATACCCTTCAAAACACACAAGTAATCTCTTATGACATAATAGCCCTTATTAACCCACTCATATTTTCACACTTTTCTAATGTGGGATTTTGATTTTTCCACTTTCCTTTATCTTTTCTTATTCCATCTAATTAATGGTTTCAACATTTCATTTTCTTTAACCATTAAAACCCACTAATATTAAAATCATCCAACAACTAAAATATAAATACTCTCAAACCAAGTAACGAGGAAAAACTGAAAAAAGGTGAACCCATAGAGAAGGTAGAATCAATCGTCCTCAATAAGGATGTGTTAAAAAAAAATCAACCAAATCGAAAAAGACTTGAAGAAGGAAGTAAAAGAAGAGTTCGTGAAATTATTAAGAAGGAGGCATATCAACTTTTCATGGAGTCATGAATATATGCCAGGGATAGACCCAAAGATCATGTTCCATCGATTGAATATTGATGAGAAGGTGAAGCCCGTGAATCCGAGAAGAAGAACATATGTAAGAGAGAAGTACGAGGTCATTCAAAAAGAGGTTAAAAGGCTATAGACAACCGAGTTCATCCAGGAGGTAAAATACCCAGAGTGGTTGTCCAATATCATAATCATCCCATAGGCCAACGACAAGTGGAAAATGTGTGTGGACTTTATTGATCTAAACAAAGACTATCCTTAACACAACTTTCCTTCGCCTCGTATAAATCTGATAGTCGATTCACAACTGGGCATGAGCTGATGAGTTTTATTTATGCTTACTCAGGGTATAACCATATCTTTATGGAAGAGGTCAATGCTAAGAAGACTTCCTTTATCACCGATACAGGAACCTACTACTACAAGGTCATGCCATTCGGGCTTAAAAATGCTTGGGCAACCTGTCAGAGGTTGGTTAATAAGGTGTTTGTAGAACAAATTGGGAAGACCATGGAGGTGTATATCAATGACATATTGACTAAGAACCTCAAGGTCGAGACTCATATGGTAGACCTTAAATGAAGGTTTAAGACGATGGATAAATTTAGGATGAAACTGAACCCGGCGAAGTGTATTTTCGTTGTCATCACGGGTAAATTTTTTGGCTTCATTATGAACTAGAGGGGTATAGAGGCTAACCTCACAAAAATCAAAGCCCTCATAAACATGCAGACGTCAAAGACGATCAAGGATGTGTAGAGGTTGGCAGGTCATGTTGCGAACCTCAACCATTTCATTTTCAGTGCTACTGATAAGTGTTTACCTTTTTTCAAAATCTTTAGGAAAGCATTTGTATGGGATGAAGAATGTGAGAAATAATTTTAAGAACTCAAAGCCTACTTGGGGTCGCCAATGTTGATGTCTCGATTTATTCAGGGAGAAAATTTGTTTTTGTATTTGTCAGTCTTAGAGTCGACCATTAGTGCAACTATAGTACGTGCCGATGAAGGTGTCCAAAAGCTAGCATATTTTGACAAGAAAGACTTATAGGGGGACTAGTTAAAGTATCTAAAAATGGAGAAGTTAACTTATGCACTACCATATGCTTCAAGGAAGATGAAGGCATATTTATCAGTTCATACGATGGTGGTGATCATCGACACTCCCTTGAGGCAGGTCATTCATGAACTTGAGAAATCGGGTAGGTTGATGGCCTAGTCAATTGAGCAAGGTGAGTTTGACATCATCTATCAGCCTAAGACTGCAATTAAGGGACAAGCCATGGAAGATTTTGTGGCCGAATTCACTTGAGCCAAGTCCGACAATGATGGTATTAAAAAAGTGGTGCCACCAACCTTTGTGCCAAAAGAAGCTTTAAAAAACTCAGCAGTAGTCAAAGCTGACAAGGTCGACGCTATAGATAATGATTTTTTATTTCAAAATGGGATCTTGGATGAAAGGAATATTTTACAGGAGGGTCCTACATGGAGCCTATTTGTGGATGTCTTATCTTGTGAAAGTGGTAATGGAACCGGGTTAATATTCTTGGCTTCAGATGGCACAAATATTGAGTATGTTTTGAGATTTAGATTCAAGGGTACTAAAAATGAGTCAGAGTATGAGGACCTATTGGTAGGACTCTCCCTAGCCAGAGTATTGAACATCGAACAAATGATCATTATAGTGACTCGCAGTTGGTCGTG
Source organism: Sambucus nigra (assembly GCA_949130495.1). Classification (NCBI taxonomy): domain Eukaryota; kingdom Viridiplantae; phylum Streptophyta; class Magnoliopsida; order Dipsacales; family Adoxaceae; genus Sambucus; species Sambucus nigra. The sequence goes on from OX422218.1 coordinate 278,538,894, forward strand.
AACCAGATCTTGGGGGTTTACGAGGCTAAAGACGAGAAGATGGCCAAACACTTGGGACGGGTCAAGAAAGTTATGAAAAACTTCATATATGTGAAGATCAAAAGGATCCTTCAGCTTAAAATAACCGAGCCAATGTTTTGGAAATGTTAGCGTAATTAACAAGAACAAATATCAGACGCACAGTGCAGATGGAGATCCTACATAAGCTGACCATAGAAGAGGATGATAGTGGGGTTGAATTCTTCTTGAACTTAAATTTGGGAGATTTATGGATGGATCCACTGGTCAAGTACATCCTGGATGATGAGCTCCTGGACTCCAAGGAAGAAATAAGGAAGCTCTGATACAAAGTATCCAAATTTATTATTATCGGAGACATGTTATACAAAAGAGGAATCTTACTGATCCTACTCAGATGTGTTCACCCTTCAGAGGTCAACTATATTCTACAGGATGTTCATAGAGGGTCATGTGCAATATATATGGGTGGACGATTTGTTGCCAAGAGGATTGTCACCCAGGGGTATTGATGGTCGACAATAGCGAAAGATGTAGCCGACTATGTTAAGAACTATAATAAGTGTCATAGATTCATAAGCATCCTTCATTAGCCTCACCAACCACTCTCATCCATCACTATGCCGTAGCTGTTTGCAGTTTGGGGAATTGATTTAGTTTGTCCTCTCCAAAAGGTAGCTTAGAACTATCAGTATTTAATTGTAGCAATTGATTACTTCTGAAAGTTGGTAGAGGCCTAGACAATTATTTCCATCACTGAAGTAAAGACGTTCAAGTTTATTTGGGGGATTAATATTTATAGATACTGCTTGCCCAATACCTGAATATCAGATAATGTTAAGGAATTAAAGAATAAGTCCTTGGAAGCACACTATGGAAGGGTAGGCATAAATCAGTTATATTCGACCCCAGGCTAAACCCTAAGCTAACGATTAGACTGAGATCATGAATAGGACGATATTTTATGGCATCAAGAAAAAGCTATAGGATGCGAAAAGTTTTTGGACAAAACAGCTACATGGGGTACCATGGTCTTATAGGACAATTGAGAGGACGCCAAGATGTAAAACTCTGTTTGTGCTAGCCTATGGGTTTGGAGCAGTCATCCCTATTGAAGTTGGGCTTCCCAACCACAGAGTCCAAACATATAATCTTGAAGATAATGAGGACGAGATAAGGCTCAATTTAGATCTGATTGAGGAGAAATGGGAGGATGCTGGACTCTAACAGTCCGCTTATTAATAAAGAGCTACCAGTTTTTATAAAAAGAGAGTGAAGGCCGTGTCGATAGCTTTGGGTGATCTAGTGATGAATAAGATTTGGCAGAAGCCAAACAAGCTCCATCCTAACTAGCCGGGGCTATACGTGGTTACAGAAGAGGTTGTCCCAGGAATTTACCAATTGGAAAACTTAGAGGGTGAACCTTTTTCTAACCCTTGGAATGCAGACCATTTGAAAAGATATTATCATTAGACTCAGACAGTATGAGTGTAGTTTCATTGTAAGAGGAGCTTCAATGTATTTTCTATTCGTATGATAATAAATGATCAATGAAAAAGTTTAGCACTATCTCACATATCTTTGATTACTGATCAATGAAATACTCTAGCACTATCTCAAATGTCTTTGATTATTGGATGGTTTGAATAATTTAAGTTCAATCTTGGTGATTCGAGACTAAATTTTCATCTCAATAATACCTAGAGGGGGGCTAACAAGATAACAATATTAAATTAGTGAGAGTAAATTTAAAATTATTTCATTATGGTTGCTTAACACATGACTTTGTGGTTGGTTAAAAGTTAAAACTCTCAACGATATGAGAGTGTATGAAGAGACAAATCTCGTCCATACACTCTCAATAATGACTAGAGGAGACTTAGAGGATAACACCATTCATTTAGTGACTCAATATGAAAAATCATTTCATTATGGCTGCTTAAACATCACTTTGTGGTGGATTAAAACTAAAAATTCTCTCGTTGAGATGAGAGTGTATGAAGAGACAAGTCTCGTCCATTCAATCCCAATAATGACTAGACGGGACTAACAAGATAACATCATTAATTTGGTGAGAGTAAATTTAAAATCATTGCATTATGCTTGCTTAAACATCACTTTGTGGTGGGTTCAAAACTCTTGGTGTTACTAGAGTGTATGAAGAAAGAAGTCTCATCCACACACTCTCAATAACAACAAGAGGGGACCTAACTACGAGACATTACTTAGTCATGAAGTTAAATTAGATATCATCTTTCGATTGCTTAAGCATCGAATTAAATACGACATTCATAAGATGCAAATACTAAACTTGAGAAAAGAAAGACAAAAGAACCCATTAGGGCATGAAATAAATAAATAAATAAATATATATATATATATATATATATATATATATATATATATATATATATATATATATATATATATATGTTTACATCAGCAAATTGAATGTTGTCATTAAATAAGCATATAGGGAGTTCAAATGTTTAAAGAAGTAAAGACTACATAGAAAAAGGGCATAAGGCTACATGCAGCCACCCAAAAAAATAGACAAGAAGAGGAAGAAGGGCTTTAAGCTTGACCGTCGGTGGCAGGCCGAGTTTGGGCATCATCAGCGATAACTGCATTGTCTTTAGGCAACACTGTCTCATCCATAGACATCTCGATGCAAGGAACTCAGCCTCGACCTCACTCACGATAGCTCCAGTAAGAGGGTCCATAAAATCGAAGGTTTGTAGCTTATATGCAGAGGTCGAGAAACTTAAGGGTCGCCCATTTGAATGAAGTCCAAGCACCCCAATCCAGGTACTGTAGGCTTTACCAAGAAAATTTCTCGGAGGCCTTGAAGTCCTCCAAAACCTTCATTTTGGACACTTATATTGTAGCCTTCATCTCGGCCTCATGCTTCCTTTCCAGCACGGGCGTTGACTCCTCATGTTCCTTCACTTTGGTAGCATGTTCTTCTTAGCCTTTCTGCTCCAATGACTCGACCTTAGCCCGATTGATAACTAAACTTTTTGTGTGTAGTCATTGTTTTCAAAGCCAAGTTAATCAAAACCTTCAATTACGTACAAAATATAATAAAATAAAGTGTAGAGGTAAGTAAGGGTGTTAATCCTAATTTAAGGATGAAACATGTAAGAGAGGAATGCAATTCATTTTTTTATTTAATTTCTTTTTTGACTTTTCAATTTTTTTATTTTTTAGCTTTTTCAATATTAAAACAATTTTGAGATGAAGGTGAATTAAACTAAAAACTAAATAAGAAATAGGGGTAATCAAACTAAAATGAAAATGTGAAAATCTAAGAAGAAGACCGTCATGAAAAATTAGGAATAAAATCTAACAAAAATAAGAGATAAAGTGAGGAAATAAATGTGAGAACAATCAAGGAATGTGATTACACCACAAATTATAGTTAATCAAAATTTATTTGTTCATTAAAATTAATTATCCCAAGTTAGTATCAAAATCACAAATCAACTCTCGTAGCAAATGTAATTTTAATAATAAAATTTTAGAAAATAAAATTCAACACTCCTACAACTCATGAAAAGTAGATCTAAACATCATTTAATAAATCATCCGCTAGGATCGATTTACTAAATTAGTTTAATTCATAGAAATAATCTTAGAGTTGAAATTCGAAGAAATAATTTCACATTTTAGAAAAACCTATCTCAAGTTCGATTCTAAAATGGAAACTAAGACTAGAATCTCGATTTTCTCTCGAAAATCATTTACCCTCTCTCAGGCGTAAATTAAAATGTAAGAGCGCAAAGTTAATCATCAAAGGGATATTTAATTTAAATGAGATAATTAAAATAAGATTAACATCAAATAGTGGATCATCCCACCCCTTGAAGTTTTTTTTAGCATAACATAATATGGATCATGATAATTAAATGAATAAGGCAATAAAATAAGAGAGGATAAGAGAACAATCAAACCAAATATAATTGAGTCGAATTGAGATCCATCCTTGAATTACAAGCATCTAACCTTCAATTGAGTGATCCAACAAATTAATACATAAAAATACTCACTCAACTTGAATCTCACACAATTATTTCACTCAATTTAAATCTATAAAAAAAATTAAAATAAATTCCTAAACTTGAAAAAAAATTATTTCTAACTTTCTCTCTAAGATTTACCTCTACTCCTTTTTGGGCCTTCTTCTTCTTTTTATAGTGTGCAAGTGGCTACGGGTATAAATGGGAGAATTGAGATGTGCATGGGGTTTATGAGGTGTGAGAGAGGGAATAAGGGTATTTTAGTAATAATGAGTGAGTGCATGTGGGAAATGGTGAGGAAGAAATCAGATTTGATATAAGGGGAAAGTTGGGGGGTATATAAAGAAACGGGGTTAAATGGCATTTAAAACACATGTGGGGATTTATATGTTGGCTTTTATTTGGTTCGGGTCTTTTAGAAGGTAGGATAAAAAATTGTTTTGGGTGTTGGGTTAAAAGGAAGGAATGGAACCGGGTTGATATGGTTCGGGTTCATGATCGAAGGTGTGGTTGGAACTGGTTGAGTCCAGCCCGAGGTGGCGATCGGGTTTCAACTGCCCGAGGCAGGAGGGGATTCAGGTTTGCGATCGGGTATTGTCGGGTTGAGGTTCCGATTTTTGAGGTGGGAAGTGAACTCGGGTTTTGAATGGGGGGTTGGGTCTAAAGGGTTGGTCTTGAGGAGGTGTATGGAAGGTTATCGCAGCTAGGGAGGTGAACTCGGCGTGTGGAGTATTTGGTTTCGGTTTTGGGTGTAGTAAGTAGGAGGTTGGGTTTGTATGAAGTTATAAGGTGGGTTTTAGGTTGAGGGGTATTGGAGGTTAATGGTGGTGGTGAGTTGTGGTGAATTTGGTTATGGTGGAAGAGAGAGAGAGTGTAGGTTGCTGGGAGGAAGATAATGGTGGGTGTGATTGGGTGTTTGTGGTGTATTGGACTTAGGTGAGGGTATGTGAGTTAGTTTGGGTGTAAGTGAGTATATTGTATAATGTGTGCGTGTGTATATAGCATGTTGGGTGGGGGGTGTATGATGTGTGTGTTTAATTGTACCTAAAAAAAATATTTACAACTTAATAAAAATACGTATAAAATTAAAACTTAAATAAATCAAACTTAGTACAAAAAATAAATCCCCCAAAAAATAAAATAAAAGAACTAAAATAAAATAAAAATAAAGGTCTAGTAAAACGAAAATCCTAACTAAATAAAATAAAACTAAAAATAATTCCTAAAAAAACTTATGCTAATAAAAATAAAATAAAAACTAAAAAATCAAAAATTAAAATAAAATTACACTTAATAAAAAGAAATATAAAAATAGCAAATAAATCCTAAAAATTCTAAATAAATCTGAAACAAATCCTAATAATTTAAACGAACTCAAATAAAAATTCTAAAAAAATATTAAAAGTACAAACTCAACACACACAGGGTTCGGTGTGGGTTTAGGCTAGGTTACGGGGTAGGTTAGGGTTACGGGAGAGGTGATTTACCCATTTCTTGCTGCAAATTGTCTCGAAATAGAGCTTTTAGAACTGCGACTATAATCAAGCCTGTACAATAGACAATTACGTGCATAAGACCCAATTTTATCGAGAATTAGCAATTAAAATACGTCTATTCGAGGTATAAAGTATACACTTTTGGGTGCATATTACACCACCCCCAAATAGAACATTGCTAGTCCTCGAGCAAAATATATAGAGAAAGAAAGATAAGAAACCAAAAGTGTATCATTTTCGCGGGCACTTGGGATTGCACTTAGCATGTGCAATAAGCCTTTAAACCTATAGGTTGCCCTACACGACGAGTTTTGTCTCGTGAGGGTTTGGAGGGAATATAACTGTGGGTACCACTTCCCTCTTTGTAGGCCCAAAGGAGTAGCCGGACTAAGCCTTGTTAAAAATAGAGAGCGCCCGACCCAAACTTAAAAGCCTCAAGATGGTTAACAAGAGATGTCCCGGTCTATCCCTAAAATCTCGAAGGAGATATTCAAGGGATAGAGGGTTAGCATTTTGGTATCCAACACCCCTACTCTCCTAATTTTCACATATATATATATATATATATATATATATATATATTGTACCATTGACCTGGGGCAAAGGGTATGTAAAAGAAAAAAGAAATACAACAAGTAAACCCCACCGTGGATGTAGGCACATTGCCGAACCACGTATATCTTGTGTTATGTGTGATTGTCATTATTCTTGTTCGTGTTCTTTATTTTTCTGGTGATTGCATTTACTTATTAGTTGTGTTGGGATTTCTTGTCACCATAATTGGCACCGTCTGTGGGAAGCGGTTTTTCTTCCTTTAAGAAATCCTTCGCCAATAAGAACCTAGAATATCTGATCACAGCAACAATGCACCTCAAACGGGGGATATTCAAAAGCAACATATCCCTCATAGGGTTAGATCTGAAGTTTGACGCTCAAACCCAAGGCTTCTCCCGGAACGACAAGCCTCAGAAGAAAGCCAGGGGCCAGCTAGGTCTACACAAGTTTCCAAGATGATCGACGCATATGAGGCCAGGTTCCAAGAGCAGGAGGAGGCTACTCGCAAGAAGGATGCCGAAAATGCTGGCCTCAAGAGGCGACTGGAGAGGATGGAGAGAGAACTCCATCGTAACATGAGGTAGCGCCATTATCGGACTCCTAGCCATCAGGCGAGAAGATCTCGCAATCGAGGAGGGAGCCCAAGGCATGGGTCTCCAAGAATTGAGGAACATAAATTAGATGAAGACTGGTCTGAGCAATAATAACGAGCTCATCGTTACAGGAGCCCAGGCCGAAGGAACGACGATATACAAAACTTGGTCCAGAGAGAGATGGACCAACACCCACCACATCGGGATGCCAGATCAACAAGAGAGCTAGCCAGGCGTGCTCTCAGGATCCATATAAAGTCCACTTTTTCAAGGGCAATAGACGAAGAGGAAGCCCCCAAGAAGTTTGTAATGCCCAGGTTCAAGATCTACAATGGAAAGACTGATCCCATCGACCATGTTAGACAGTACATGCATGCTATAACCCTATGGAACCACAATGACGCATTGATGTGATGGATTTTCCCATCGAGCTTGCACGACATGGCCTAAAAGTGCTACGAAAAACTCCCCCATAGATCCATTAGCAACTTTGAGTCCCTAGCAGAGCTCTTCACAACTCGCTTCATTACCAACAACTCCCATTCGAAGAGGCTGGATTCTTTATTGACAATGAAGAAAAAGCCCCAGGAGAACCTGAGAGACTATGCGAAGAGGTATTGGGAGGTGTTCAATAAGGTCGAGGACTACTCGGAGAAGGTCGTCGTTGTATCCTTCAATATTGGCTTACCCATCTCCTGCCTCTTGCACTAGTCCCTCACTAAGAAGGAGGCCACAACCATCGACGACTTGATGGCTCGTATTAAAAAATATACCAAAGTCGAAGATGAGACCCATCTTAGTACAAGAGAAAATGGTCGCGCCAAGGTTGATGATAAGGGGAGCAACAAGAATGAGGGTCAAAAGAAAGGGAGTACGAATGGGAGTAGGAATGGCCCCAAGAATGGGAACAAGAGTGATGCCTCGAAGGCATTTTAAGCAGTAGATACAGTTTTTAGAGAACTGATCTATAAGATTCTGGCAAAGATCAAGGATGAATCATTCATCAAGTGGCCCAAGAAGATGGGTGGAGACCCTTCCAAGCAGAACAACGAACTGAGATATGCTTTCCATGAGGAGGGTGGGCATAAAATCGAGCACTGCAAAGCCCTCAAGTACCACCTTAAAGAGTTAGCTCAAGCTGGACACTTGCGTGAATTCATAGAGAAAAAGGCAGAGACGTTAGTTGCTAATAGAAATGAAAGGCCTGATAACGTACTCGAGGAAGACATTAGCCATGAGTTCGCGGTAATTCATGGGATATTTGACCTCAAACAAATTCAATGAAATACGACTCGGATGGAAGTAAAAAAGCTTACAGCAGTAATGCAAGCTTTTCAAATCGACCCAACCAAAACACAAGCTGGGAAGCATCGGCGAATAGAAGATGTCAACCATAAGAAACTTATTATTTCACAGATGAGGACCTGGTAGGAGTGAGAACCCCACATCATGATGCACTGATCATTACACTCAGGATAGTTAACTATGACGTTGACAGATTGCTCGTCGACCAAGGTATCTCATACGAAGTAATGTATCTCGACCTGCTCAGGAAGTTGAAATTAAGTGTCGCCGACCTAAAGGAAGTCACCGTTCCTTTAGTTGGATTTTCTAGAAAGATAATAATCCCCTTGGTATAGATCATCCTGCCAGTAAGGGAAGGAAACATCTAAAAAATGATCGAATTTCTCGTGGTCGATATTGATTCACCCTACCAAGCAATCCTCGATAGAGGATGGCTGAACGCGATGAAGGCCGTCCCATCTACCTACCATCAGAAGCCCAAATGTGTGACTGAACGAGGAGTGGTAGAGATCTATGGAGATCAGGCGATGGCAAGAAAGTTCTTTATAGCAGCAATCCATCCCAAACCATAGAAGAAGGTTGAAGAAGTTAGAAGCGAGAACGAGGAACATGAGAGGCTGATGCCCTCCAAATAGCAACTAAAATATAGAAAACCAGGAGTGGAGGAGACCAATCTCCTCCCTTCTGAAAAGGGTCGTCGAGTACCTGAAGGAAGTCACAGATAGTAACAACTTGAATGAAAGAAAGTCCTTGATTGGAACCTTACTCACCAATCGCGAAAAAAGGGAGTTGGTCGCCCTCCTTCGGAGTAATTTAGATATCCTTGCATGGGAGCCTTACGAGATGCCCGGGATTGATCCTAACATCACTTATTATCGATTACACGTCAATCCATCCTTCAAAACAATAGCGCAGAAAGCTCGACGAACTTCTCCAGAGAAAGCTAAGGCAGTGGAGATAGAAGTTGAAAAACTGTTGGATGCAGGATCCATACGGGAAGCCTAGTTCCCCAAGTGGATATCCAACCCAGTGGTTGTCCCCAAGAGTAACAGAAAGTGGAGAGTCTGTATCGACTTCACCGATCTCAACAGAGCATGCCATATAGATAGCTTCCCCCTCCCAAAAATCGATCAGTTGGGGGATGCCACGACAACACATGAGAGGATGAGCTTCCTGGACGCATACTCTGTATATCACCAGATCCCTCTACATGAGTCGAACTAGGATAAAACTGACTTCATAACCACTGTTGGTTTATTTTGTTACAAGGTTATGCTCTTTGGGCTCAAGAACGCAGGAGCAACTTACCAGCGGTTGATCACTAAGATGTTCAAGAATCAAATGGGGAACACCATGGAAGTTTACATCGATGATATGCTCGTCAAGAGAAAGCTAAAAAATGACCACATCTTCGACCTAGCAAGGACCTTCAAAATCCTCAGGAAGTACCGAATGAAACTTAATGCAAGTAAGTGTTCTTTCGGTGTCCAGTCAGGAAAATTCCTTGGATACTTGGTCAGCAAGAGAGGTATTGACACTACACCAAAATGGGTAAATTGTCACCCTTCCAGCGCTTAGCCTTGTCACGGTCAATGACCGTGACACAAAACACGCATTTTGTGTCACGGTCATTGACCGTGATAAGGTCGTGACAAAGTACTGTCACGGTCATTGACCATGACAATGCCGTGACAAATATAATTGTCATGGACTTGTCATGGTCAATGACCGTGAAAAATGTTATCACGATCATTGACTGTGACACGATCGTGACAAATGTCGAAGTAAAAAACCTTTTCCCCTTCTTTTTTATCCCGACGTTTCTTCCCTCCTTTTCTCTCTCTCTCTCTCTCTCTCTACGTTGTTGTTGCTGCTTTCTCTCTACTTTCAGGTTACTCTCTCTCTCTCTCTTCCAAATATATATGTGTGTGTGTGTGTGTATATGTGAATGTGTGTGTATGTGTGTGTGTGCGTGTGTGGGGGGTGGGGAGGGGGTGGGGCAGGGTGGGGGGCTGTGCGTGTGTGTGTGTGTATGTGTGTGGTGGGTGTGGGGTGGGGAGGGGGTTGGGGCAGGGTGGGGGTAGGGGGTGGGATTATTATTATTATTATTATTATTATTATTATTATTATTATTATTATTATTATTATTATTATTATTATTATTATTATTATTATTATTATTATTATTATTATTATTATTATTATTATTATTATTATTATTATTATTATTATTATTATTATTGTTGTTGTTGTTGTTGTTGTTAATTAATTATAAATATGAATTTGAAATTTGAAAAAATCTCTATTTTAATTGTAATAAAATTAAAATATGAAAAAATGTCATTAAAATTACATTAGATAGTGGTTTATGTAAAACTGTCCCCTAAAGTTGGTCAGTCTTAATTAGGTTCCTAACGTGAGTGACATGTGCTAAGTTCATTAGAGGAGTTAATTTTATGTTAAAATTTGGATAAAATTAAAACAATATGATAATTTGAGGGCTTGATTGGTAAAATTAAAATATCAGGGACCCACCACCAAACTTAAGGGACACATATTTTATTAACCCTAAAAATAAAGATTCCTTTTGCATAACTTTACGTACACTCTTAAGGATGCCAATTATGGTTCTAACTCATGTAAGATGTTAATTGTGGAGAAAATATACTCTGCTCTATATTATCATGAGACATGTATACGTTGTGCATCAATAAGTACAAGACAAATATCAAAGAAGTGACCTGTTAGTCTTAATAATAACCAATAATGATTCACTATTACTTCAGATTACTTTGGTGGTGCATTGTTGGGTTTAACCACCACACATGTTACCTTGCATTCTTTACATAAAATTAATTGTGCAGATGCCTACAATATATGAGGTATATTTGTATAATATTGAGTATCTTGTTGTAAGAATTAGGGGTGAGGAGGGTGGGGGTGGGGCAGGGTGGGTGGGGGTTGTGCATGTGTGTGTGTGTGTGCATGTGTGGTGGGTGGGGGTGGGGTGGGGGGGAGGGATGGGTGGGGGTGGGGGCTGTGCGTGTGTGTGTATGTGTGTGTGCGCGTGTATGGTGGGGGAGGGGGTGGGGTAGGGTGGGGGTAGGGGTGGGGCAGAGTGGGGGGGGGGGGGAGGGGGAAGGGGAAGGGATGGGTGGGTGGGTGGGGGGGGGGGAGGTGTTTAATAGCAACAATTCATTTTTATTCGTAGTAATTGTACATATTTGCATGTCTTCTTTTAATTCATTTTGATATGTACTAATAACATTTTTTATAGAAAATGTCTCCTTCACGTATTAAGGCGAGGATGATGATGCTAGTTATGATGATGTCGTCTGGGCTCGGTGGTAGCGGAGGTGATGAGGGCTCCTAGGCCCCTAGTCTCCCCAAATATGGCAAATTAGGGATGCCCATTGAGAACAAGTCAGGGCTATTAGCGAGATCCCTCGAGCTGGTAAAGACGATCATCGGTCCGGGGTAAATTAGTTGGAAGGAGGTGCCATATGAGCTCAAGTTAGCTGTTTGGGTGGCACTACAGGTAATATATTTATATTTATATGAATATTTCAATTTCAATTTCGATATCAATTTCATTTTATATTTATATTTATATTTATTTGCAACTAATATTGTATTTGTTGGACAGGAACAATTTAACATGGATCCAAAGCTACGCGATTCCGTCTTGGAGCAGTTGAGAGAGCAACACAAGATGTGGAAGAAAAATATGCGGACCGGTACTTTTGAAAGATACAAGAGTCCAGTATCTAATGGCGTGAATCCGTCCCGTCGAAGGAGCAGATATCATTGGCATAATGGCAAAGGTTCATTGACAATGAGATCGGGGAGCGACAATTGGCATCTCGCCAATCGGGAAGGGAAAATCGGGCTAAAAAGACGGACATGCACTACTCCGGCCGGATGTCTTATGCTGAGGTGGAGCATAGGATGATGGTAAGATTGAATTTTTCTATAACTACATAATATATATTATTCTGCATTATTTTACTATGTGGGGCCGATACTAATTTTACTTTATTTTATTTCAGGGGACAGGGAGTGGCCCTAGAGGTAGGCCACATAGGCTCGATACTTATGTGACTCTTCTGACGAAGAAGGGGAAGGACAAGGAGGTGTCCCCAAGCATCGCGGCCATGATTGTAAGTAATCCAACAGTTTACTTTTTGTTAATTACGTTATAATTTTTTAATTTACTTATATTACTAATCATGTGCTTTTTGTCGTTTCAGGCAAAGCTTAAGGAAGTGCATGAGTCGCATTCTGATGCCGACAAGTCATCTTTGTCCACAGACGCACTCAACCAAGTGCTTGGCTCTGATTGCAAGGGGAGGATAAGGGGGGTGAGCTCGCGGGTGGCCAAATCTAGGATCATCGGATTGGAGATGAGCGACACTGGGTTGGCTCGAAGGTGGATTCACATGACGCGAAGCTGTCCCGTTTGGAGGCGACGGTCCATGATATGTACTCATTCGTGAAGCATTCGTTGGGCGAAAACCGTAAGGGTAAAGTGAAGGAGAAGGCGGTGCGGGAGGAGGTGCTGGAGGACGAGGTGTGGGAGGACGAGGACGAGGATATCGACCTCGCGTGAGGACTTTGATGATCCACTTCCCTATTTGGCTCCCTTTAACAGACTGATGTTGACACGTGGTTGGCCGAGCGTGTTTATAATGGACATATTTGATGGCCAGCGGAAAGGTCGGGGGTTGAGGGACCGAATATCGTCCAGGGTGCACTAGTTCATGGACGTGAGCTTCAAGATATCGAGTCTAGGGTGCTCGTCACGCATGTGATGCCCGGGAAGGAGAACTCCCAATTGTGGTTGTGAGAACAATGCGACATGGCGTATATTAGTGGATATGTGAATACGTATATAGTGTGGCCTACTCACCTCAGCGTTAACCACACCCCAGATATTTAGTGACATTGATTTAAGTTTGAATTGAATTGTTTTAAATTATTACATTTCAATTATCTTTGGATTATATGGTGATGCATATTCTCTCTATTTTGAATGTATATTTGAACTATCTCTATTTTATCTGGATATATAATATTTGAACAGGTACAACGTTGCTATAACAGGTACAAATATACTGCTGGGTAGTGACAGTGGCCAAACTGCCCAGCAGATTTTTTTTCAATTCTACCCAGAATTGTCACGGTCATTGACCGTGACAAGTCTGTGACAAAGGATTGTTGTCACGGTCTTGTCATGATCATTGACCGTGACATTTTTTAAACATTGTCATGGGTTTGTCACGGTCCTGAACCGTGACAAACCTTATCAAGGTCAAGAACCGTGACATGATTATGACAAGTCCGTGACAAAAAAAATTGTCACCCCCAGAATTGTCACGGCCATTGACCTTGACAAGTCTAACTTGTCAAGGTCAACGACCATGACAATTCGACATATTTAGTGTAGTGTGAAGCCAATCCAGACCAAATTGACGCTATTAACAGGGGGTAGCCTCCTCAAACTATAAGATACGTATAGAAGCTCTCATGGATGCTCACCGTGTTAAACAGGTCCATCTCAAAGTCTTTCAAAAAATGTCAACCATTTTTCCAGTTGCTGAAGAAAAGTAAGAATGTAGAGTAGAACAGGGATTGCTCGAAGGCATTAGAAGAACTCAAAGCTTACCTCAGCAGACCCCCTTTTCTCATAATTCCTTAGGAGAACGATCCCTTGTACCTATACCTAGCAGTATCAGATTATGCTGTGAGTTTCGTATTGGTATGTGAGAAAGAGGGAAGTCAACACTCAATCTACTATGCCAGTAAAACTCTTCTTGATGCCGAGCAGCGATACCTGCCACTGGAGAAGCTCGCCTTTGCATTAGTGGTAACCTCGAGGAAATTGAAGCACTATTTGAAGGCACACTTGATCTTCGTACTTACCTTTTATCCTCTCAAGACTGTGTTAAGGAGAGAGATTCTCAGGACGACTGTCAAAATAGTCGATTGATCTCGGGAGGTTCGGCATTCATTTTCAACCAAGGACTGCTATCAAGGGGTTGAGTATCATAAGAGTAATTCCTAGATAGCCTTTTTGAAATCAACGCTTCGACTCAAAATCTCACGGATATCTCTCTCTCAAATGAAGTCTTGAGATGAGGCTAAGTGTATCGCTCTTGTATGCGAGGAGGTGAGTAAATGTAAGAAAGGTCAAACGTCTCACACACACAAGAAATAAAGAACATTTAGAATGAAAAATGATCTCATGAAAGAATGCTAATCACTATAATGAGGACGTCGAGTTATTCACCACGTTGAATTTCATTTGCTCGGACACCTAGGGGAGAATATGGACGTATATGGGTGAGGGGAAATGAGATGGGAAGGATGGTATGAGGTGAAGTATGATGGTGATGGATGGATATATGAGAAGAATGTTATATACTTGAAGAGCAAATGTCTTTATTACACAAGAATTAACTACAAACTCTCTTCTTTTTCTTTTTTTTTTTCGTTTTCTTTGAATTTTCGTTTTCTTTTTCTTTTCCTATTTTTTTCTAATTTTCTTCTTTTTTTTCTCTCTTTTCTCAACATGGAAGACATTTTACATTTGGGAACACTCTTTTCCTCAAAAATGAAAGATGACATATGAATAGAGATGATACATGGATGATGTGGGGAATATATGGGAATATGGAAGAATAAGGGAAGGTAATGGGTGAAGTGAATGGGTGAAAATCTAGTGATCGGGACAAATTTCAAGACACATGATTCTTACAACTCGAAAATGATAACGTTCTCAGTGATCAAGCCAAAATTTTAAAGAAGAATAATGAGATCATACAACAATTTAAAGTGAAAATCCAAAAGAAGTTGAATCAACTTGAGACTCGAAGATTGCGTAAAACACTCTGAAAGGGTGAAAGGCACAAATATCACAAGCTAAAGTCTCTACTAGTGATCCTTAAGGTTTTATTAACAATTGTAACACTCTTCAACTCTAAACTGTAGTGACGTGATAAATGCACAAGCTTTGTTGAGTCTAGAAATTCATGGTGTAACATGCCTTGATACGTATTACATAAGTTATTTAAAAAAAATATCCTCTAGCTTTATTCCTAGATTTAAAATATGGACGATAGAAAATTCACATCAATGAATGAGATGAAAGAAACTGTATGAAAATTTTAAAAATCAAAATTTTTCAAAAAGGTACGATTATGATGAAATTCCCCACCTTCCAAAAAAAGGAACAACGTCCTATAATGATTTTTAAAATTGAGAGCATAAGGGAGGAAATCGATTACCATAATCAACCGCTAATGAAGTGGACAGATGTAGCCAAGAAGAAAACTGAATGAGTGATAAGAAAACAATTGTGTACAAGTCTATGAACATATAAAGCATAGGATGATGTGAAACACCACCTCCAAACATGGTGAGACTCATACATGAACAACGGGCTGCCTCTCGATAGTGCTAAGTTTAATGTCTTCATCCGGACCGAAGGGATATCACCCGAAGAATAATAACAATGAAAGCGTGGGGCGACAGAAAAATGGGTGACGATACTCACCCCCAAACAAGACTGAAGCATTAATCTTGTTGGATGAAAGCTAAAAGGGTCAATGCACTTGGATGGAAAAGTTCATCACTCGATGCAAAGCATCGGTGGACCATGGGCGGGTGGGTATTAGGGTAAGGTTAAAAAAGTCAAAGGTGAATAAGCATTCGTCACGAGCCTTATAGAGACGAAAGGTGAGGGAAACAAGGGTTTTATAAACATGGTGCTCAAGTTGGTGAGGGAGGCGGAATGGTTTGGTAAGTGGGATATGGTGGGGCTCATAGAAAGCACACATCCGTTCTATAAATGAACGGTGATAATGGTCGCACCGTGACATGTCAGGGAGCTATCGATGGAAAAATCAAGACCACAAGTAAGTGGAGGGCATGGGGTAACAAGCTCGGTGTCACAGAAGTGGAGAGTAGGACCACAAATACTCTCGTGAATGGTGGATGGCTTTAGGTTTGGATCCAAAGATATGGATGGGAAAATGCAAGGTATAATATCAATATCCAATCCAATTCATGGGATAAAAGGAACAATGGTGGGTCGGGTGGGATAAACGGTGGGGAAGATGATCCAACTCAAGCGTAAGAGACACACACTCCTCATGAAGCTCGGAGTAATCCTCAAGGGAATTCACAAGAGGAGGCGTGAAAGTAAATGATTAAGTGATAAACTTATAACCCATAAGTCATCATTCATGGTGGTGGAAAAATCGAACGAGGCATCCAAATTCGAGAGAGAAGAATCAACAGTAATATATGACTCAAAATGAGCCAAGCATGGTGGAACATGATCCATATCCGAATAGGTAAAAACCATTTAGAATTTAATCTCGAGAAAATATTGAGCACTCATAGACAGAGCAAACCTATGATAAAGTGGTTCTTCGAAAACACACGTAGTGAGCTCAATAGGTGTAGAATCTGGCTTTTTTGAATTCGATGGGAAGGTAAATAGGATCCTTAATGATGGGTTCATTTGGATATGGTGGGATTTGATCAGGCTCACTATCGTCGAATAAATCAACACAAGTGTCAACTTGATGCTCAGACCACGAAATGGGTTCATCGAAGAAATTCTCGGGGTGGTAGGGTTGGTCACACTCAAAATTAGTGGCACAAGATGACACATCATCACTCCACGTGAGGGCAACAACGGGTTGACTTGGGGTGAAGTCTGACTCTCTCTCGCAATCAATTTCATTTAATCTTTATTCAAGCCGTTGGAGAGATTCAGTTTGAATTTAAGTGGCTTGCTCTTTCTCGTGGACGAACTTTTGCAAGATTCTTTTGAGATCGGATGTGGAGGATGGTGGTGGAGTGATGGGTGGCAGTGGTGGATGAGGTTGACACAACTCACTAAGTGAAAACATAGAATACTCATATGAAGTGTGTAGAACGGGGGAGAATTATCTCCGTGAGAGACAAAAGGATGGTAATCATGGGGTGCATAGTGAAGGGATTGATCGGGATAAGGTGCACTTGGTTGCGATGACGATTGTTGGAATGTGTGAGGATTTACAACATAAGGTTAGGATTCGTATTGCATGGAAGGGTAATTAAGCCTCCACAAATAGCTTGAGTACTCATACAACTCAAGATTGGATATGTCATGATAATAAGGCGGAGTGGGTTCCAAAACAGTGTCATATAAATACACATGTTCTTTGTTGGGTTCATATGGATATGAAGAGTATGGACACTCATGGGGAAAGTGATCGGCTAGAAAATAAGATGTGCATGACAAAGAATTGAATGCGTTGAGACTCAATCATCGGAGGGGATGGAATGTGAGGAGCGTACGTCGATGACGCAAGAGTATCAACGGTGTGTGTTTGAGAGTTAAAGCCACTAAGTAAAGTGTAGATGTTAGACTCGGGCTCAACATGCTTCGAGATGATGGATAATGGCCAAAGTATTTCCGTAAAGGATGTTCTTCGGCTATGAGGAGAGAATTTTTTCTAAATGTTTTTCAAAAGGTAAGAAAATATTTTTGGATTTTTTTTTTGAAAATGAAAGAAAGAAAATATTTTTGGATTTTATAAAAATAAAGGTGGTTTGAGCTTATCGGTTCATGGAGCGTCTGCGACATTCTGTTCAGGAAGGTGAAGCTTGGGGACCCTAGGATGTTGATGATCATGATGGAGCGGTCTCCTCTGGTAGTTGTGGGTAGGACTCTTGGAGAGTTTATTGTGTAATGGGGAATAAATGTGGGGATTTTATTCGGCGTTTTAGGAAGGTTAGGGGGAAGGGAGTTATCCGTTCTTTTTCTCATGTAATCTGTATTGTAATTTCTTATTAGTGAAATAAACAAGTTTTTGATCATCCAGATGTGCCTTTTGATGAGTTTCATATTTTTGAATTATCTTTACCCATCGTTAAGGCATACATAATCCTATTGTTCAAGTATATTTTAGAATGAACCGTCATTCTCGGAGATAAGAAAAGAATAATTTTTTGTGAAAAAGAAAGGGTCGTGCTCATGTAAGATGTATGAGCTGCCTACGTACCTCTGGGGTTTTGAATTTTTTTTAATTTGTTTGAAAATGGTTTTTGCAGAGGATTAGGCCCACATAGTTCTGGGTAGAGAGAAATGAAGAGATTTTTTTGAATAGAAGGGAGATGAGAAGAGTCATAGCGCGCCGAGATTTTAGACTAGGGGTAGAACTTCTTGAGATGGTCCAGGTTGAATGGACGAGCCATATCCTCCCCATCTAAGTCGGTGAGCATGGCGGCATCGTTGGACAAGATCTTCTTCATAATGTAGGGGCTGCTCCAATTGGGCTTGAATTTCCCTCAAGGGTCCTAGATGGGCTCTACTATTTCTTTGAGGTTGAAATCCCCCTCTCGGACATCGAGGTCCTTGACTCTCTTGTTTAATGAACGCGCTATTCGGTGATGGTACCCTTGTATGTGGTATAGAGCTTTCAATCTCTTTTCATCTAGGAGGGCCATCTCGTCAAGACGGCTTTGGCACCAGTCTTTTTCGTTGATTTTTCATTCAAACATGACGCGCAACGAGGGTATTTCTAGCTCCACGGGTAGGACTGCTTCCATGACGTACACTAGAGAGTAAGGGGTAGCTCCAGTAAAGGTTTGAATTGAGGTTCGATAGACCCAAAGGGCGTATGGGATCCGGTTGGCCCAGTCTCGATAACTTTTGGTCATCTTGCTGATGATGGCTTTGAGGTTCTTGTTGGTGGCTGCGACTGCACCATTTGTTTGAGGTCGGTAGGGAGAAGATTTGTGTCTCTGAATCCCATATTTATTGACCACTTCTGTGATTTCTGCCTCAAAATGCAACCCATTATCTGACACTAACTCGTGTGGGACCCCATATCGGCAGATGATGTTTTACTTGATGAATTTGGCCACTTTCTTGACGTTCAGGACTGAGTATGACTCAGCTTCGACCCACTTGGTGAAGTAATCAATGGAAACTAGAATGAACTCATGCCCATTGGAAGCCTTTGGTGTAACCATCCCTATGATGTCGATGCCCCAGGTGGAGAACGACCAGGGAGAGGTCATGTTGTATAATTCTCACGGAGGCAGATGCTGAAGGTTGGAGAACTGTTGTCATTTGAGGCATCTCTGGACATAGGCGGTGAAATCTTGGGCCATGGTGGTCCAATAGTAGCCTAATCGGATGATCTTTTTGGCCAGCATGTGATCATTCATGTGGGGTCCGCATTCCCCACTGTGGATTTTCTGCATTACCTTTTCAATATCAGCCCTGCGATACAATACATATGAGATCCATCGAAGTTCCTTTTGAGCAGTGCTTTATGACAGATGATGTACTAGGCGACCAATCTTCGAAGGGTTGCTCGATCTTTCTTATTGCAACCCTTGGGATAACTACCATATTGAGGAGGCTCCATATATCATAGTACCAACAATTAGCTAGCTCGGGATCTTCTGTAGTGATAAGCTCAATGTGGTAGCAGTGGGTTAGTTTGTCTTACTTTTGAACCTGGAAGGGGGTCATTATTATTCCTTTGGGCATGTCGACCATGGAGGCCAAGGTAGCAAGGGCATCGTCTAGATTATTCTTTACTCGAGGTAGTAATGAAAGGTGATATCTTGGAATTAGGAGGCTAGCTCTTCTAAGTAGGCATGGAAGGGTTGGAGCTTTTCGTCCTTGACTCTCCATTTTTTTATCACTTTAACGATGATGAGGGAGGAATCGCCGTAGACATCTAGGCATTGAGTACCTTTCTTGAGAGCAACTTTAAGACCTACCGTGCATGCCTCGTATTCAGTCATGTTGTTGGTGCAATGGAAATCCAATTTGATGGCGATGGGAGTGTGGGAGTCATCTGGGGTAATCAGAAGTATCCCAATGCCATATCCCTTTTTGTTGGCAGCGCCGTCAAAGAACATTTTCCATCGGAGATTGTCCTAGGCAGTGCAGAGGATGTTTTTATCTGGGAATTCAAAGATCCATACATCGGATTCATCCATGGGGTAATCAGCGAGGTAGTTAGAGATGGCTCTTCCTTTTATGGATTTTTACGTAACGTACATGATATCAAACTCGGCTAGGAACATCAACCACCAGGCCATTCGGCTGGATAAGGACGGTCTCTCGAGAAGGTATTTGATGGGGTCCATTCGGGATACAAGTTTGATGGGTAAGGCGAGCATGTAGTGCCGTAACTTTTGAGTGACCCAAACAAGCACGACACATGCCTTTTCCAAAGCAGTGTAGTTGACCTCGTACCCGACCAATTTGCGATTGGCATAATAGATGGCTCTTTCTTTGCAGGAATATTTAAGGTACTGGGCTAGCAAAGCCCCAGCTGCAGTGTTGGTTATGGTTAGGTATAGGAGCAAAGGGAGCCTAGGTTATGGTGGCATGAGTACCGGAGGTTGAGTTATGTATTGTTTGATTCGATCGAAGGCTTCTTGGTAGGACTCATTCCAAACTTTGGTTGAATCCTTTTAGAGGAGTTTGAAAATTGGTTCACAAATGGAAGTTAATTGGCTGACGAATCGACTGATGTATTGTAATTTCCCAAAGAAACCTCAGACGTCTTTCTCTGTTCGGGGAGGTGGCATCTCAAGTATGGCTTTCATCTTGGCAGGATCTGCTTCTATCCCTTTCCCACTGACCATGAATCCCAGAAGTTTCCCTTTGTAACTCCGAAGAGGCATTTTTGCAGATTGAGTCTCATCTGATATTGTCGCAGTTGTTCAAAGAACTTTCGAAGAGTGAAAACATGACCTTCTCTAGTTTTGGATTTGATAATCATATCATCCACATAGACCTTAACTTCTTTGTGAATTAGATCATGCAGGATGGTTGTAGCAGCCCTCTTGTAGGTAGCCCCAACATTCTTGAGACCAAATGGCATGACAGTGTAGCAAAAGGTTCCCCATGGTGTGATGAATGTGGTATTTTCTTGGTAATCTGGGTGAATTTTGATTTGGTTGTATCCGAAAAACCCGTCGACGAATGACTTAAGAGCATGACTGGCTGTGTTGTCCACAATCATGTCGATATTGGGTAGCGGGTAATCATCCTTTGGAGAGACTTTGTTCAAGTCCCGGTAGTCCATACACATCTGAGCCTTCCCTCCTGATTTTGGCACAGGCACTATGTTGGCCAGCCATGTGGGATATTCAATCACACTAATAAAGCTTACGTTCAACTATTTGACCACCTCTTCTTTGACTTTGAGTGACCATTCGGTGTGGAGTTTTATCAACTTTTGTTTGACCGACTTATAATCTGGAAGAGTGGTTATCTCATGTTGAGAAATTTAAGGATCAATGCTGGGCATATCGTTATAGGAACATGCGAAGAGATCCACAAATGCCTTTAGAAATTGTTCGAGTTAGGCACGCTCAAGCTCGTCAAGGGTAGCCCCTATCCTAATCTCGCATTGTTGGCTACTAGAACTGAGGTTAACAACAATAGTCTCTTCTTCATTAACTTGAACGCGGTTATGTTGTTTATTATTAACCTTATTTAGATTAGTTAAGAATTGTTCATTTGCAATATCATCATCATCAAAGGTTTGATTAGAATCTAAGCAGTTAATGTAAGGCATAACAAGATACTCAAAATCTTTGTTTATTTCATTGATAGGAAAACAGCATTAAGAACCTCATCAAAGGAGGTCTCGATTACATTTGAGTAAGGATAGATAACAGAAGAAGAAATGGGGTAAACATTGGGGTTAGGTGGGATTTGAACTGGTAGAACAGGTGCATCATGCTAATTGAGGAGAGGTGTATCAACATCTTTAATAAGGTGGGATGGATCCAGTGATGTAGTGCTTGAGTGAACCATACAGAGTGTCAGCCCTAGTGTTTGTAAGTTGAGCGAGTCCTCGAAGTCACCTTCCTCAGAATCTTCGGTATCTTTGATGAGCAATTGTACTTGGTGTTAGGAACTTTCGGCCCATGGGTAGCTATCTTGGAAAAATATCTCCATTCCAGGCTTCATTTTCTTGTTTGTATGGTCATACAATGGTTTCGTAAAGCCGCAAAAGGGGTAGTCTTGAACCTCTTAGATGAATCGCCCATTCAAGGAGTCACCTGGGATAGTCTGGATGCAGTCTAGTCCTCTCTTTGGTCAAGACCGACGGATCATTCTGAGCCCTTGTTCTGATGGTTGATACCCCAAACCATAAGGATGGAAATATTTCTTCAGTTCAATAGGCTAAAGTATCCCTTGCTGTCTTTGTCCTAGCCACAGTCCGGGCATGATGTGTATGTTTCTGAACATCTGAATCACATTAGCGTTGCTATGAGGGTCTTATTCTGGACAAACCCTTTCTTTGAAGTCGTCCCTTACCGGGAGTAGAAGTGGCTCAACTCAAAATCATGATAGGAGTATATCATTTGACCCGTGTTGTATATCAAGGATTGAATTGCTGGTACTTGCACCTTTAGTATTATCATCGTCGCCCAAGATGGTGATAACTCTTCTATCGGCGGATAACTTCAATTTCTGATGGAGCAAGGAAGACACACCCTTAATACTGTGGATCCAAGGTCATCCTCGCAACAGGTTGAAATAAGCTGGGATGTCAATAACTTGGAATTCGACGACAGGGTTTGTAGGGCCAACCCCTATTACAAGCTTTATGGATCCCATCACCTCCCTATGGGTATTATCGTAGGCCCGTACAGTAGTGAAGGTTGGAGCGAGGTCACTTTATTTTAAGCCTAAACATTTGAAGGTTCTTAGTGGGCAAACATTCACGGCGTATCCATTATCGACAAGAGAGAGTGGTACGATTTTCCCCATAACTTCGACAGAGATGTTGAGTCTATGATTATGGTTTGGCCCAATTCTGGGATTTCTTCTTTGAAAAAGGATAGCATTCGGGTAGAGGTCAAGGATTCGACAAAATTTACCACTTCTTCGGGTGTAGTATAAGGAGGAATTATAGGTCGAGTGAGCAATTTGATCAAAGCATTTCTGTGCATTTGAGAAGACATAAAATCCCCCATAGAGTGATGTTAGCTTGAGTTTTCTTTAGTTAATCAAGGATCTTGCTTTCCTCTATGGTCATTTCTAGGATAGGAAGGTTTTCAACGCCCTTCCCTTTGTCATTGGATGGTAGTGAGCTCGGGATCTGGTGATGCCTCCCTGATCTGGTTATGTGATTTACTGAAGAAGGGAAGAACATGAATCTCATTTCCTCGTCAATCTCGGGTTGTTCTTCCACCTTGTTTATTTCTCCGAGGATTTTTTTAAATGCTATCATCCCACACATGTCGGCTATCGGGCTAGCTTTCTCTGAAGCTTGCTTTTCATTTGAATCTTTGAACTCTTCCCCCCATCCGGTGGCAACAATTTTGTCTTTCCATGTAAAGTCAATGCATTCCACAACTTCGACAACTTCTTCATATAAGTCTTCCCATTCTGTGGGGATATGTGAGGGTGAAGGGACCTGGTGCCCTTGTAATTTTAGAGTATTAAGTAACTTGGTTATACTACAGATATCGTTGGTTTGCCTAAATAATTATGCCATAATTTGGATGACATCATCTAGACTGACTTCATCGGTCGGTACTACCCAACAATCTGATTCTCGGGCCCATTTTCTTGCTTCCAAGAACAGCGTGCTGAACCTCTGGCAATCAATGATCATCTATGAGAGAAATTTTAGCCCGAACTCTAAGAGTTGCTTTAACACTTCCGACAATTCCATACCTCCATTTTCAGAACGGGTACGGACAGCGACGCATACTCTGGTAAGGAGTGACAACCCCTTATCAGCGAGGCTAGTAGGGTGTAGGAGGAAATATGGGTAGGTTTAGGAGAGTATATGGGTGTGATTTGTGTTGAGGGATGAGTGGGTTGTGAGTGGTGTTTTGCTTAGGATTAGCTGGTGGGGCAATGGTACCCCGATCAATTAGACCTTGGATTACATTTTGAAGGTGAAAGTATTGGTCATTGGTATGGCTAGCAGTTTAGTGAAAGGCGCAATGAGAATCTGCCTTGAAGTTTCTTGGGAGTGGATCTGACAAAGGACAGGGATAAGGTTTCGGCTCAACAAGTCTTGATAACTTTGGAGAGGGGAGCATGGAGCTTGGTGTATTCTTTTCGGACTGGGACAGGGCGGCTTTTTGGTGCTCACGATGTGGTCGGTTGAGAGATGTTGTTGATGGTTAAGACTACAGCATTGGCAGGTTTGTCATATTTTATGGGGGTGAACTGTCCGGTCACCTTCTTTGGTTCAACATCCATTTTAGCCAGACCTTCCTCAATTTCTACTCATGCTTCTCTGAGAGCTCGAAAGTGGGGATAGTATTGTCCTCCCATGTTCGCTCGAACATGGGGCAAGAAGTTCTTCTTCACTATGTTGACTTGTTCTTCCTCGGATGGCCGATTGGTCATGGTAGCTTCTTTTTCCCTCTATCGAGCTTTGAATTACTAACTGATTCCCTAGATTTCTATTTGAGCATCTCTAAATCATGATGGGTGACCTCAAGCTCTTCATTGTATTTGTACTGTGACATGAATTCTCGAGCCACATCCTCCCAGCTATGGATTCTGGACTCCTCGAGAGACAAAAACCATCAGAGAGCACTAATCTTTAGAGTTTGCTAAAATAATTGGGCCATCACTTCTTATGAAGCCCCTAGTAGAGTCATGGAATGGTTATAACTGCGAAGATGAACAATCGGGGGTCCACTTCCTTTGAATTTCTCGATATTCGACATCTTGAACTTCTCGAGTGATCTTGCCTTAGGATAAGGAGACATATGGGTATAGTCCATGTAATTCCCAGAGATTCTTACTTGGTCAAACTTCTTAGTGAACATCTTGAGGTCTTCTTTGACCTCGTTCAACTCCTCCTCTTTTGGATTAATGATCATAGGCAAGTTGGCCCCATGCTGGGCAAGGTTTGGCATCAGAAGTTGGGCAGGCGACGGACCATTAATAGGAAGGGCACATGGAGCGTACTGATACTCTTTGGGAACCCAGATAGGCTTGGGTTGACCCATAGCATGAGGGAATAGGGCCTCGAGTTCTTGAGGAATGGAAACCTGGTTTCGTTGCATCTCTCGGACCTCAGTTTGGCGGTTGTCAATCTGGGACATGAGCTGAGCTAGGACGGCCGCCAGATCCAGCTGCATAACAGGTGCTTGGTTTGCGTTCTCCATCGAAAGTGGATGGATACCGAACTCGAAAGAAGTAGTAGGGGAGCGGACGTAACTCCGGGGTGATTTGACTGAAGATCGAAGCCAATAAGGAGCCAGGCCAAGGGCGTGCGATCGACTTGAGAAGGCGCAAAATGGGATTTATTTTTGGAAAAAGGATGAAAATATTTTTGACATTTTTTTTTTAGATTGGAAGACAAAATATTTTTGGCTTTTTGATAAAGAAAAGGAGAAATGTTTTAGGATTTTTTATAAGGAAAGGAGAAATGGTTTTGGATTTTTTTTGGGAGACGGTCTCAGCATGATTATTATGTTCTCACTTGTATTAAATTCTCCTAAATGCAAAATGAAATGCCGGACGGGACCCGAGCCTGGAAAGATTGGGTTTGTAATATATGCAAAGCTATGGTTGGACTTGTGACCAGGCTCACGGATAGGGTCCTATTTTAAAAATGCGCAAAATTTTTAGCGAGAGGCCAACTCAGAATTTCGGTAGAGTTTCGGGTTGAAACCGGCAATCTAATATGTGTGTCCTAGGCTTGACACCTATATGCGGGTATGCAGTTGGTTGGGTGAATCGAAAAGGGTTCCCCCCTTTGGCGTGACTTCCACGATATGCGTCTTGCTCTCGCGGGTAATCGGTACGTGTGGACAAGCCATTTGATATATCTGAGTGTACGCGAATTACCTCACTATATACCTCATGGGGACGGTACGTGTGAGAGAAAATTCAATATACTCGGCGTACGTGAATGAGTTCCCTGCGATATACCTCCCGTCATGACTTCGATCAAGTGGTACGATGCGGGGGAACCGTTCGATATACGTCGAAGGTACTTATCCAATGAAAGGTGAGAGTCATATCGCTTAGGCTTACTACGCCCTACCGGACCACAACCCATCATGAAGTGACCCTCCAGTTACGGGACAAAATTTGGTCAATCACAATGCTCTTTGGTGAAGTCGTGTGAATCATGCATGATTCTCTTATTAGTATCTTATGGTGAGAATGTCTTTCTTGATCATGCAAAACAGGGAGCAAAGTACAGGTACCAATGGTACACCAAGTATTGATGGGTGATTCGTGCAACATGAGGATATATGTGATCCTAGGTACACGTGGTGCTAAGTGTACATGGAGAATTTTCTACAAGTGTGTGAATAGAAGCACAAGTCTGGGGGACACATGGAAAGGGGGAACATACGAAAATGGGGGGGGGGGGGGGAAATATAAACAATCATAACACCCATGTAAATAGAGTCTAGCCCTCAAAATAATGTCCCCAGCGGAGTCGCCACTGTGGCCATCCCTGATCCTCATGGAGGGTGGGAGAGTGGGGATCCTAGGTCCCACGCGTCCCTCTCGAGAGAACTTCGGCCGACGTCGTTGATGAGGTGAAAAATGTAGAGAGATGGAGTCGCCAGTCTATTTTACTCAAATTAGACAAAATAAAGGGAGCCATCTCGAAGGACAACATCCAAGGACATACTGATACATATGAAACCAAAATGATTCGAGAAGGGTCCGAAGGCTAAGTTACGAAATGGGAAGGTGTTAGGCACCCATTCCACCCTTACGGTCTCTCATGGGTTTTTACTAGGAGTATGCATATTCATCATGCACATATGTTATATTTGATTGCATTGATTTGCCTATCGAATTTGTTCACACCCATTCATTCCGTTTCCATGATTTGGTTATCTTAGTGTAAATTCATGGTGTGTGATTTTTGTAAATTATTTTTGCATTTTTGTTTGAAAAATTGAAAAATCAAAAATAGTTTATGGAATACTTTTGAGTATCTCTTGATGATCACAGCTGTTTGATTTGCTTGTTGTGAGAACTCCATGTTTGTTTTGTTTATTCGTTTCCTTGTCTAGTTTTGACAAATAAAAAGGGGGAGAACGAATTATGGGGGAGTTTTACATTATGGGGCAGTTTTGAGATTTTTTATTTTTATTTATGTTTATCTCATTTCAAACTTGGTATTTTCTTTGTCTCATGTGTGTAGGCACAAAATTTAGGAGCATTATGTTGCACACCCTGATGAGAAAAGCTTAAAGATTTGAAGATTTAAAGTTGAAGAATTTTGAAGAAAAACTTTTATACTTACATGTTTAGTACCTTTTCATTTTTGGGTTCATGGGAGGGTATTAGATTTGTATAGGCATTTTGATTTGATAATTTAGATATTTTTATTTTGTACTGGCATAGACACAGGGGGAGATTTGAAAGGACATTATTTTATTGTCCGATTTACATTTGAGTATGTCGTATACCGCTACAATCATCGAAGAGTTATTCAAGTTCAATCATGCTTCAAGACGAATTTGAATATCAACGTTCTTTAATAAAGATGCCTCCGTGAGATTAATTTTGGTAAGGTTGTGTTTTGGTTATTTTACAGTTCACTTAGAGTGTTGGGGTAATTTTTCTAAATTTTTTTCTAAGTGTTGTGGAGGAGTTTTTCGTCAAAGAATTTTTTCTCAATGTTGAGGCGGAGTTTTTTATCCAAATAAAAAATTATTTTTTTACGCTAGCCATTCGGAGGCCTATCGTTCAAGCAACATGGGCTTGTCGCGCAAAGTCGTTTGAGTGACTTCGCAACTCGTTTGAGCGACATTGTTGTTTCGTTCGAGCGATGCATCGCCTTAAGTTTTCTATATAAAGAGTGTTAAACCACTCCGTTTTCGTTAAGAAGACCGAACATTTTTCATTCTACACAAACTGCAAACAATCAGAATTCTTTGTCTTCTTCGTGTAAGGGTTTAATCCTTTTTGTTTTCAATTCACAAAACATCCCAATCTTTATGTGAATTGTTTTGGAACCTAAGATAAAACTTTGGTGCAGTTATTTCTTTGGGGAGTGTTATCTCTATGGCTGACTACGCCTGCATGTCGATTGGGAGTGCTCGAGGGCGTTCTTGGATGAATTGGGACTACGTGTTCGTTAGACTACTGTGGTTGTTACATTTCTGACTCTAGGGTGCGTGTATATATGATTGTTCTGAGGAGTAATCATTGCGAATTTCATTGTGTATGTAAGTTGCGATTTGTTAATAAAAGGTTTTACCCGAAAGGGTTTTTCACCTTAAATATGTGAGTTAACAAATTTATTAATGATGGTTTAACACACACTCACACACACACACGTAGTAACATGTTAAGGGGATGAATTTATTTGGTTTGAAAATTGACACCGATTAAATAAGGTTAACTTGGAAATTTACGAATTTATTTAACTCAGTATCACACCGCGCATTCACAAATTT
The DNA here is from genome assembly GCA_949130495.1 of Sambucus nigra. Lineage (NCBI taxonomy): Eukaryota > Viridiplantae > Streptophyta > Magnoliopsida > Dipsacales > Adoxaceae > Sambucus > Sambucus nigra. The sequence goes on from OX422218.1 coordinate 278,567,331, forward strand.
GTATCAGAGGGGGGTTCTCTAAGTTATCAAGTGATCCATGTTTTCGCAAAATTATGTGATATTGATTTTTTTGAAAAAGCTATTTTTTGAAAAGATTGCTATTTTCAGATGGAACACTTACGTAATCAGCTTCCCCCCTTTAATGACACGAGTCATAATTTTGATGATTTAAATACTTTGAATTTGACGTTTGTGAAAATAATTGAGTTTTTGGAAAAAGAACATATTTGTTTTAAATCCTCTATGGATCTTTTGCAAACGGTTCAAAATCAAAGAAATTTTTATCGTGAGAAATTTGTTTCTTTGGACCATGACTTTAATGATTTAAAATTGTCCAAAAAGGAGAGTGGTGATAGAATCCTATTTTTAGGAAAAGAATTGGAGGATAAAAATTCTAGGATTTGTGTTTGTGCCAAAGAGGATAAATTATTTTAATCGATGAGTTTGTGTCACTTGAGGAGACTCTTAGGTGTAAGTGTGCGTATTTTAAGGGATACCATGATAACCTTCTAGGCATAATTAATAATTTAGAGAAGGATTCCCTAAAATTAGAAGAGTCTAATTCTTTGCTCGAGTAAAAATTTTTGGAGATGAAAAATGATTTGACAAACTCGAGTAGTGTTGGTAGCAATGGTATTGGCTCGTCGTGTTCTCATGTTTCGAGTGGTAAAGACAAGACCGTTATTTGTTTTAGAGGGTCAATAAATCCCTAGGACGTTAGAAAAGGTCAACCCATTGGTATCGCTCCACCCGTTTTCACATATTCGCACTGTGGTAGGAAAGTTCACCTTAAGCGTTTTTGTTTTGATATTGGAAGATGTACTAGGAAGTTAAAGTCTAGTGTTCCCTTTGTTCCTAAAACCCCCATGCATCGTTGCGCACCTATTTGTGTTAGGAAATCACTTTTAGAGGCACTAGTTGTTAGACTAGTTGACTCCCAGTTGCTTGGCCATGATTCTTTTCTTGCTATATCTTATAGGTGATTGTGTTTACATGGTTTGTTGGTCATATGCTAGTTGTGCTTCATGATATATTCTTGCTAGGGTTATGACTTGTGTACTTTTTGTATTAAATTTTTTTCTTTGAAATTTTTTCAAAAATACAAAAAAGATTTTCTATTTTTTGATAAAATATTTGAAAAAAGACAAAAAGATTTTTGTATTTTTTTTGGCACTGTTTATGGATGGACATTTAGGATGATCGAGTCATAATTTCATTTCATATCCATGTGACTGTTGTGGCCATCCCCGATCCTCGCGGCGGGCGGGAGAGTGAGGATCCTAGGTCCCGCACGTCTTTCTTGGGAGCGCTTCGGTCGGTGTCGTTGATGAGGTGAAAAATGTAGAGAGATGGAGTCGCTCGTCTATTTTACTCAAAACAGACAAAAGAAAGGGAGCCATCCCGAAGGACAACATCAAAGGACATACTGATACATACGAAACCAAAATGATTCGAGAAGGGTTCGGAGGCTAAGTTACGAAATAGGAAGGTGTTAGGCACCCATTTCGCCCTTACGGTCTCTCATGGGTTTTTGCTACTTTCCTTTATTTTCCCCGTGATATGTGTGCATGTGAATATATAATGGAGATAGAAATCATCGACTTGTATCACGGGAGAGATAAAGCGAGTCATCCGTAGGAAGGTTCATAGAAATAATATTACAAAATAGGATTTACGCGATTATCCTTGCGTTGATCGTTATAATGGAACGATAACGTATGTGGAATAATACGTCACTAAGAACAAATATATGCATACATAAATATATGTAATCTAAGAGAGTTGAGTTTAGAGAAAATATAGAATGAGAGAAAAAATGAGAATAGGACTCGAGTCTTGGGTTTTACCCCGAGACGCCTAAGTAACCTATAGAGGCATCAAAGTCCACGTAGTTCGCATGCAAAACGAGGGGGTGAGGTTTATCCCATAAATCCAAACGGGGACTTCTCTTATTTGTGTGTGTGTGTAATAAAGTGTTTTAATTGTGAGAGAAGTGTAAAAAAGTGTGAGAACTCCTGTAAGTTGGAATCGCGCATGGAGTAGACCATTGGAAAGGGGTTTCAATTCCTTTTGAAGATTTATTCAGTCTCGGTCGAGCTGATGAGCTGACTTAGGTCAAATGGAGCCCGGGAGCTCATGGCGGCCTCTAGATCAGGTTTCAAGGGAAAAAGGGTCGTTCGTTAGCATGGTAAGTCAGAATCGCGAACGGGATGGACCATTAAAAAGGGGTTTCAGTACCTTTTGAGGATTCATTTAGTCTCAATCGACCTGAAGAGTTTGACTTTTTGGTCAAACGGAGCCTGGGAGCGCCCGCTGGCCTCTAGGTCGGTACCCGAGGTATGACTCGGGTTTGAAATAATGAAGGGAGGTGCTAGGGACCTTAGGAGAAGTTAGAGGGTATTAGAATGGGGTGTCTATAACTGTGTGATAGTGTTTTTATATTCACCATCATTTCATTTTTGTGTGCTTTACAATGTTTCAAGTCATTCATATGTGATTTGTTGTTACTACCTAAATGTTTGACTCATGAGTTCCTTTCTTTCACACTCTCATGGATTTGTTTGACTATTGTTCTTGTCTATCGCATGTTGGTTGATGTGTTTTCATCTCAATTCTGTCTTTAAAACGAACCAATTGTGATAAAACTTGGCAATGATAGTAGTGTATGTAAGAACTGTTGGTGTGAGTTTGTGTGATTTATTTGAAAAAATGGGGAAGGGATACGAAAGGTACTCATTTATCCTTTGCAATTAAGACACCGTTTAATCGGACCAAGAAAAAGTATTGCACAAAAACATAAGCCAAGGTCCAAAGAGGTTGAAAAGAGCCCGAAAAATTTGAAGGCAATAACAAGAAAATTATGCCAAAAGTGGGACAATTTATTTTGCTTCATCACATCAAAAGAAAAATAAAAAGCATTATTATTTATGAGGGAGTTTTGATGGAATATAAAATGGGTTTTCACAATGTGACAAAGTCATGAAAAAACATTACATAGTTTTAGATGTTGTTGGTGTGAAAATCATGTTTGACTTTGATTTGTCGATTAGATTAAGACGATGTCGTCTAAATCACATTTTTTCGACACCTAAGGGCGATTTTGATATTAATTCATTAGGAGTATCCATATCCATCATGCACATATGTTATATTTGATTGCATTGATTTGCCTATCGAATTTGTTCACACCCATTCATTCCATTTCCATGATTTGGTTATCTTAGTGTAAATTCATGGTATGTGATTTTTGTAAAATTATTTTTGCATTTTTGTTTGAAAAATTAAAAAATCAAAAATCGTTTGTGGAATAATTGTTATTATCTCTTGATGATCGCAGTTGTTTGATTTGCTTGTCATTACAACTCCATGTTTGTTTTTTTTATTCATTTCCTTATATATTTTGGACAAATAAAAGAGGGAGAACGAATTATGGGGGAGTTTTACATTACGGGGGAGATTTGAGATTTTTTATATTTGTTTATGTTTATCTCATTTCAAACTCGATATGTCACGAAGGTATTTGCTTTGTCTCATGTGTGTAGGTACAAAATTGAAGATCATTATGTTGCACACCCTGATGAGAAAAGCTTAAAGATTTTAAGATTTTAAGTTGAAGATTTTTAAAGAAAAACTTTTATACTTACATGTTTATTACCTTTTCGTTTTTGGGTTCAAGGGAGGGTATTAGATTTGTATAGGCATTTTGATTTGATATTTCAGATATTTTTATTTTATATCGGCATATATATAGGGGGAGATTTGTAAGGACATTATTTTATTGTTCGATTTACATTTGAGTATGTCGTATACCGCTACAACAGTTGAAGAATTATTCAAGTTCAATCATGTGTAAAGACGGATCCAAATATCAACGTTCTTCAATAAAAACGTCTCTGCGAGATTAATTTTGGTTAGGTTGTGTTTTGGTTACTTTACGGTTCACTTAGAGTGTTGTGATAATTTTTCTAAATTTTTTTCTAAGTGTTGTGGAGGAGTTTTTCGCAAAGATATTTTTCTAAGTGTTGAGGAAGAATTTTTTTATCGAAATAATTTTTTTTTGCTGGTCGTTCGAGCGATAGAGTCCTATCGTTCAAGTAACATGGGCTTGTTCTGCGAAGTCGTTCGAGGGACTTCTCAACTCATTCGAGAGACATTGTTATTTCATTCGAGCGACGCGCTGCCTTAAGTTTTCTATATAAAGCATGTTAAACCACTCCGTTTTCGTTAAGAAGACCAACCGTTTTTCATTCTGTACAAACTGCAAACAAACTGAATTCTTTGTCTTCTTCATTTAAGGGCTTAATCCTTTTTGTTTTCAATTCTCAAAACATCCCAATCTTTATGTGAATTGTTTTGGAGCCCAAGATACAACTTTGGTGAAGTTATTTCTTTGTGGAGTGTTATCTCTACGGCTGACTACGACTCCGTGTCTATTCGGAGTGCTCGAGGGTGTTCCTGGAAGAATTGGGACTGCGTGTTCATGTGGACTGCTGTGGTTGTTCCACTGCTGACTCTAGGCTGCATGTCTATGTTATTGTTCTGAGGAGTAATCATTTCGGATTTCATTGTGTATGTAATTTGCAATTTATTTTATATAGTGAAATAAAAGGTTTTAGCCGAAAGTTTTTTTTCCTGAAATCTGTGAGTTAGCAAATTTATTTGTGATGGTTTAACACACACACATACACACACACACGTAGTTACATGTTAAGGCGATGAGTTTATTTTATTTGAAAATTGACATTGATTAAATAAGGTTAACTTGGAAATTTGCAAATTTATTTGAATCAGTATCACACCGCGAATTCATAATTATTCACCAGAAATCACTCATACTCCAGGTCAGATTCCTCTACAAAATCAGTTGCCCGCTCACACCTTCAAAGATGATATACCACCCTTCAATCACGAAGCAATTTTTTTATATTTTTGTTCGAGAGGTGCAGATGCTTTTCTATTTCTGGATATCTCAACCTGCTCAACTCACTCTGGGGAATACATTCCTTCTATAACTTGGTTAATTTTTAGCCTCATTATATCTCTTAGTTATTTATAGATAACATGGGTTTGGGGAATAACCTTAATCTATTTCTCATCTTCCTATATATCTACATCTTGATCAACCATAAGTCCTAGCCTATCTTTGATGGTAGGCACCATAACACCTTCAATATGCCTTGTCAAAATTCTTGTATCCTTATTCAACTTTGTGTAAAAGGATTCATCTACCATGTGTGCTTCATCCTTGTAAAATGGCCTTTTAGTTTATCTAATCACGATCTCTATGCCTTTAGCATTGGCTTTGACACACTGGTGGTAGGTTGAAGGGACCAAATCGTGGTTGTGCATCCAAACTCTTCCAATTAAAGGGTGGTAGGATGTAGATGACTCAATCACATGGAATTTTATATGTTATGTGAGATTTACCATCACTATCCCAACATTAATGTATACAATGGACTTAGAAGATTGGTTATTATAGCTTGAGATTGAAAGAGGCACTGTGATCAACCTATTCTCTGAGATGTTAGCCTCATATAAATAGATAATTGGCATGATGTTAACCGATGCACCTCCATCCATAAACACTCTAGAAAAGTTTGTTTTGTTTATGCTCCTTGTCACGCATAGTGGTATGTTATGGGGGAACCCGATTTGTCTATCCGCGTCAAAGAAACTTATCTCAGACATAAATTGATAATAAATCTATCCATGTCCCCTTTCCATTTAATCGAAAGAATATCATTTTCCTTGTCATTTCCAAGATTGCTTGTGTAATATCCAAGCATCTATCTTGAGGCTTAATAACCTAATCAAAGAACCATGAAAACTTTGGCGACTTCGACACAATTTGGTACTCTGGTTTGGGATATATCTCATAATCCTCTATCTCATAAACTTTCTTGCTATATCTAACACTCTAAATGCAGGAAAATAAGAGGATTTATTATGGAATAGGGGGATCTTTGAGGATTTACTTCAAAAAAATCATTTGAAGTAAGGGAGTAAACTGAATTGTCCCCTAGTGATCAACATTAATGGGGAAAATCAAAGGAGAATTTATCAACCATGGAGGAAGTCTCTTATAGTTAAGGTTTTGGGTAAGACATTGGGATAAAAATTGATCATTAACTCAATATATGGTTCTTCTTTATTTGCTGGTTTGATTAGCATGCTTTACTCTCATAAAATTTTTTGAGAACTCGATACCATTATATGCTTAGTTATTTCCTTTCTCGTGTTCCTCGATAAAAAAGGGGGAGAAGTTTATAGATAGGGGGATTATAGTTATCATTAAATATTAAGTTTCTTAGAGTTGTTTATCATGATATCATATTTATTGAGTATAATTGTATACTTGAGGGGGAGTGATTCTATATAGATATGATGTTCACGTGTTCTTATGAATATATACATATGTTCATATTTATCATATTTACTTGTCTTATTTCTTCACATTAGTACATTGATGAGTTTGCTAGTGCAGGACATGAAAGTATTATGTGAGAGATTCTTTTTTATCCATGAAGATGGTTGAGTCTCTTGTAGTGATTAGTTGTTTTCAACAAATGTAATATTCTAATTTTTTATTATCCCTTGTGAGGCTAGTCGTAAAATGGTAGAATTCCTTCATTTGCTTACAATTTTTCTTTTTTACGTTTTATCTCAGAATTTATCGGGGGGGAGGGGGGGGGGGGTATTGTAAGAGTATAGTATACTCGATGTGATCCATATAATATATTGTCTAATTCCTTCCCAAAATATATTTGATTCGTTGTCCAAGAGGTCACTGGAAAACTTCATCAATATCCTAGATCCACTCAATGTCGAACCTCAAGTACACCACTTAGAAAAGGTATAAGTGTTAGTGGACTTACATTCACACCTCGATTAAATTATTTTCATAAATGGAAAAATCTTTTGAATTAACCATGGTTTTGTAAACTTGTCAAATACATAATGCAAATATATTTTACATATAGAATAATCTACTTTATAAAGAATTGCAAATTTATGTGTTTTTCTGGTATGTGTGTCCTTGGTTGAGACAAACATACTTAGAGATTGCCAAAAAATTATTCTTAGGATTGTTTCTAAGGCAAACTCGACAAATTCCCTGAACATTCTCGTGACTTGTATTTTGGCCTTGCGATGCTCCAACAAAGATTTTCTTCGTTGAAGCAAAAATGCTTAGCTGGACTTTTGTAGCCTATGCAAAATCTTTGGTCTTTCACATGATCTGTATAATTAATTCAAGTTTACTAAAGTGAAGCTCCTGCAAGGCATGTTTGACAGCGCTGAAAGTGTCTTTCTGCACAAGGTCTTCTCTATGATCTTCTTATTTTTTATTTTCAGTACAACTTTACGTCTAAATTAGACCTTTAAGTGACTACTTGACTCTATAAGGGTGTGACACCTAGCATATGAGACATTAGACCTTTTTAAATCAAAATGCTATATAGTTGAGTGTTCCATACTCTTCCAAACCCAAAGTGAGAGCTTTGAAATAATATTTTGGTTGATAAATACATTTCATATGTTTTAGAGCATTTTTTTTCACTCCTCTTCTTTAAGTTTTTCAAGCCATTGTTGTTGAGTTTTTTTTTAGAAAACCTTAGAGGTTTATTTACAAACCTTGTGTTTCAAAAACCTATTCCATTAATGAGTAAATATTTTCGCTTCCTTATCTTGGAAAGGTCATTTTGGATTTAGAGCACCATAACCTAACAATACACCCCAGCACAAAATCTAATAGAATTCCTCAAAATCCTTGGTGTAGATTTTTGTTTACTTGAAGGTTCCAATATTAGAGCAAGTTGATTAAAATTATAGAAGAATTTTTTGGAGAGAGATTTGACAACGTTGGTTACGGACTAAAATCGGTGGAGATTGTGTAGCGTACTTCAATGATTGACTCTCTCTTTGGAGAATATTGCATGAAAGAATGTCCATTCATTTATTAAATCATGCAGTTGTAAGTCTTTGTCTTTTATCTGTAATATATGTACCATAATGCATTTGTCGTTCTTATAGACTTGAGGTTTCTCTCGTTACTTGTTTTTTCCCTCGTACATCCAGTCTTGTGCTCATTTTACTCTGTTTGCATTTTTTTATAATCATTGTCTTAAATAAGAAGATAAATTTGAGATTCTAAAATCTAGTAAAATATTTTATCACATAGACTTTTGGATTGTTAAACCCTTTTGATAAAAATAAATTAGTAAACCTATTTCTTGAATTAGGGGAAATAATTTTTATTTGGGTAACTACAATCTAGATGCACACTCTCACGTGCTTTCTAAAATAAATAAACAAATTCTAAATTGGTCCAAACTCAAATTATAATTTCTTGCTTTGCTCGAGATAAAAGGCCGACCAAAGGTGTACTACCAAAAGATATTGAAGTAAGCACAAAATAGTCTAAATCTTATTTTGTTATCATTGATCGTAAAGCAAGTTTCAATGCCTTACTTGGTAGATATTAGATTCCTTATAACAAGTGTATCCCTGCTTCCATGCATCAGAAACTGTTATTAATTAAGGAGGATTGGAATGCAGAGGAGTAGGAAGTAAATTCATTGCCTTTCCACACTAGCTCTAACTGTGTTGATGTTGAGCTCTATCAAAAAAATTTAGGGACTATAAAGGTGGATGCATTGATACTAGAGGCATAAGAATGAAAACTCTCATATGAGACTTTGGAAGAACTAGCTTTTGGTGTGATGGGGCCAACCCCAAAAAGACTATATAATGTTTTAATGGATTGAAGACATATTGATGTAAAAAAACTAGCGAAACTTTAGTAATTATGTTTTACAAACTCAAGGAGTTAGATCTAAATACCAAAATAAGTAAAGAAAGGACCATAAATTATGGTGATTATGTGCTAAAAGAAGATAGTGCTAAAATAAGATAGAGATAATTCAACACTCAGGACATTAGTGATTTAATAATTTTGCCAATAGAATATGAAGAACTAACAGTATACCAATCGAATCCTTTGTTGTAGGTGAACCTAGGAACCGCTCAAAACAAGAAGGTGATATATATTTGTGAAAACCTTAAAAAAGAAAACAATGATTAGTTGTGAACATTTTACATCATTACAAGGACTATTTTTCTTCGGAATATGATGAGTTACATAGTTTAGACACAAAACTGGTGGATAATAGACTGCCAATCAAATAAGGATACAATCCTGTTAAACACTGTCACGACAAATGACTTTAGAAGTTACAATAAAAATAAAATAAGAAATTAAAAGGTTATCAAACGATGGATTAATTAGAACAACAATGTATGTTTAATGGCTCTCTAACATAGTGTCGGTTATTAAGAAAAATGGAAAACTAAGAGTGTGAGTTGGCTTCAAAAACTTAAATGCAGCCATTCCAAAAGATAAATATCCAATTCCAATGGTAGACATATTTGTTAATAGTTTTATTGATCAGTTTATCATGTCTATGATGGATGGTCACTCATTTTACAATAAAATATGCATCGATAAAGAAGTTGTGAATAAGATTGATTTTAGGTGCCCTGGTAATTTGGGGACCTTCGAATGGATTAAAAACACATTTAGATTAAAGAATGAAGGGCTACCTACCAAATGGGAATGAACACCATTTTCTATGATATCGTTGCAACCTTTTGGTGTGTTATATTGATGATATAATCGTTAAATCAAAATCAATTACTGATCATATAACACACATGCGAAAGTCCTTCGAAAGAATGAGATTTTATCAACATAAAATAACTCCTTTAAAATATGAATTTCGAGTTTGTGTATGGAATTTTTTTAGGTATTTGGCAGAAAAAAGGGCCAAATAATTCAAGTTTATGTAAACAAGGCTAAGGCAATAATTAAAATCATAGCCTCTAGGAAGAAAAATGAATTACAATGGTTTTTGGGACAAGTTAATTTCCTTTGTAGAGTTACACATAAGGAAAACTAAAGTATTTTATCCTTTCTTTATGTTATAAGATCAAGCAGAGATGGATTGGAGGGTGGAGTATGAGTTAGATTTCCAAACGCTCAAGAGATACTTGGATAAGCCACCAGTTTTGGAACCTCCAAGGAAAGGCAGGCCATTAAAGATGTACATTTTTGCCTCTGATACCTCAATTTGAGTCTTGTTGGCATAAGAGTCTGAGAAGAACAAAATACATCTTGATACCAAATTTAGTCTGCTGGCGTAGATTATTCACTTGAAGACATGTGTCAACCTATGTGACAATTACAAGCACTTTCAACGAACAACATACTGTCACCGAGCTACTCAAGCGCCCCGTTCAACTCAATCATACCGAGAAACTTAGGCTCCCCGAGGAGCTTAAGGCTCTGAGCAACTTAAGCGTACCGAGCAACTCAGTGTACAGAGCATCCAAATAAGGAGAATAAAAAAGATGACTGCGCATTAAATGCTCATTATTATCGTACAGATGTATATGTCTACTGGATAACAGCGCATTGTCCTTTCACATGTACAACCTCAAGGCTATAAATACATTGTAACTTCCTCATTAGAAGGGGACTCTGGATTTCTTGGTAAACTCACTTATCAAGAATTCTAGGCAAACAGTCAGCAATATAAAAATAGTGGACGTAGGCCATTATCATAAGGCCAAACCACTTTAAAAATCTATTGTCTCATTTAATTATTCATTTTTATCTATGATTAAAATAATTAGATCAAAATATGGTTTTTTACATCAACAAATTGGCGTCGTCTGTGGGAAAACGACTGTAATTAGCATTTTTCACCAAAATAATTCATCATCAATGGCTGATCATCCAGAATCCAGTAATCGAAATGCTGGGATCCCTCCAAATCCATCTACTCCCCAAATGTTCCAGATCTAGCTGCTATAATGGCTAATTTAGCCCAAGGGCAAACGACCATGCAAGAGACCATACGTCAACTTATACAAACTGTTCAGGGCGGAGTGTCGGCCCAATCAGGACAACGAAGCGTTCGGAGAAATACCCATTTGCCTTTTTCAAGAACTAGGCGAATATTATTCCTAGAGGAATCTCAATCTAGACGTACTAACTCATATCGTACCGAAAGATCTAGTGATCCTTCGTATCAACCAGGCCGGACCAAAGGGACACCATTTGTACAGGCAATTGTGGATTTTCCCACACCATCAAAATTCAAAGCTCATATGGTAACACCTAAGTATGATGGAAAGACTGACCCTATCCTTCATATAGAGCAATACCAAGCTGCTGCCGATATCTACGCAGTTCCAGACGAAATGAGATGCAGGGCATTTTCAGGAACTCTCATCGGGTCAACCCATATATGGTACAACAACCTTTCTTAGGGGAAGATCGTGACTTTCTTTTAACTGGCAGAGCTCTTTATTGGGAACTTCTGTTTTGGAGAGAAACCAGTCAAACGAGTAGCACACTTGCTGAGTGTTAGACAGAAGGCAGGTGGAAGCACCAGGGACTATATTACTCGTTTCAATAACGAAAAGCTTGAAGTAATTGATTACGAGGAGAAAATAACAATTACTGGTCTGATGAGTGGATTGTTGACTGATAAGTTGTACTACACTCTAGCCAAAGACCCGCCTAGCACCATGGCTGAATTGATGGCAATAGCAGCCAAAATCATGAATGTCGAGGAAGCTATGGCTGCGAAGAATAATAAAGACACTAAGGAGACCAATGTTGAAGATGGTAAACCTGAAAAGAAGGATCAGAAGAATAATGGTGGCAACAGGCAGTCTAAAGGAAAGCAAGCACTAGAGCAGATGAAGAAATTTAGAAATTATACTCCTTTGAAGGTAGATATAAACCATGTTCTGGAGGAGATCAAGAATAGCGAGGAGCTAGCTTGGCTAGTGAAAATGAAGGCGGATCCTGACAGAAGAGACAAGTCCAAATATTACGAATTCCACAAAGACCATGGTCATACGACAAAAGTTGTATAGCTCTCCAGAATGAAATTGAAGCACTCATCAGATGAGGAAAACTGGCTAAGTATGTTGATCGCCAAAATGGTGGAAAGACCAGCGACCGAGGAAGGTAAAGATCTAAGTCTCCTCGTCGAGCAAAAGAAGACAAGAAGAGAGATCATAAAGATGACCCCAATCTCCCCAAAAGACTAAGACATCCAGAACGGGAGGTATTTTCAGTCCATTTTGGGTTATTTCAATGTAATGTTATTACAAGTGGAGATGCAGGAGTTGATGATATGACTACAGAAAGGAAAGCTTACCTCAATGAGGCTCAAGCTTGCTCGTACATTCAGCGAATAAACTTGGCTGAAGATGATCGCCCGAGGAAGGTGAATAAAGACAAACTGGTCATTGGTTTCTCTAAGAACGACCTGACAGGTTGTAATACCCCGTATTTTTGGCGATATTTATTTTTGGGATTAATTAATTAATTGAGAATTAATTGGGAATTAATCCGGATAAAATACTAGCGAGATGTGACTTGGTATTTGACTATATTGAGTATATATGATGTTATATGAATATTGAATTATGAAAATTTGTCGTGAGATTGATATACGGCAATTTGGACATTTTATTGGGACACGTGAGACAGTCGCGTCAGGATATAATTATTTTAATAATAAAAGTGAATTTAAATTCTATTAACCGTATGGTCATTTTGAGTGCGTCAACGCGTCCGAAAGGGTCGAGATAGTCAGAAAACACTAGCTGGGGGTTTAGTTTGGGTCCCGGGGTATTTTTAGGCCATACCGGCAACATTAAGGGTAGTTTGGTAATATTGTATTTTTGGGATTTAATAATGACGAAAATTAGGATTTATAATCTGATTTGGGTAACTAACCACTAAACCCACTACCAACCATATTGACCCATAAGACTACGGGGAGTTTTAAAATTTGGTTTTCTAAGTCTCCAAAACAAACCCTAGCCACCCTAGCCACCTTTGGAGAAGAAGGCTTGTAGAGAGAGAGAGAAGGAATTCTGCAGAAAAAGCTTCATCAAACCAACACCAAATTCAGAGACACTCGAGGCAAGTGATTTAATTCTATTTAATTCAGAGAATGTTTCTCCCATGTTAGATAAATTGAAAGATTTACATTTGTTCTTGGAAGTTAAATAAAAACCCATTTTAATTGGACTTAGGACTTAAATTTTGAGGATAAATTTCATGTAGAATAGTATGGAGATGATTATTCTGATGTTAATATATGTTGGATGTAACAAAAACGGATCTAGAATGGACTTATTGAGGATTTAAAATTCTAGGGTTTATGTTCTTGAAAATTTGGGGGAAAGGGTAGAGATTTGATGAATTAATGATGTTTAGGATGTGTTAATTCCTTAAAAGATGTTAGTATATGACCTTAGTATGTTTTAGAATGATTGGAGACCTTAAAACATTGATTGGACGAATTTTGGTTGAGATTTGAGGTGTAGAAATTGGTGAAAAACGAGATAGGATTTCTGGGCTTGAATCTGATCACTCGTTAGAAGACCTACCCAGGTCATTCGAACGAGCTCGTTCGAACGAGCTTCTAACGAGTTGACAGTTTGGGGTTCTAACGAGAGGGATGTTCGTTCGATAATCTCGTTCGAACGAGATCTCGTTAGATAGCCCAGTTCGTTCGAACGAAATCTCGTTCGAACAGCCTCGTTCGAACGAGACTTCTAAAGATCTGGCAGTTTAGGCCTTTTTGGCCTGTTTTGATTTTGGGAATCCCGTAAACTTGTTCGAGGATAGAGATAACACTCCTTTGGGGATTTATGGGTAGATTTGGAACGTTTGGCTTGTTATGAGGAGAAAATATTATATAATTGTGGATCGAATCAAATAGACATTATGAGCTGAGACGTGAGTGCCTACTACGACGTGAGAATAAATTATGGCGCGTATAAATATGGACCGGGATTATATAAGTTGTATATGTATTAAGTTGGTACGAGAATGCGATAAGTACTACAATTAAACTACGGTGATTACTAAGGTGCGTGTTTACTTAGTATTGATATATGATTTGTGTGTATGACATACCTACCATACTTGCTATCACGGGAGGTTTGCGTTCGCTTAGGGCCCTCTAATCCTTGTGTTTCCCGGATTTAGACTGGTTACCTCGATGAACATAGGTTAGAGAAGGACTTATTGGGATGTTAATAAGTCTGCTGATCGTGGGAGCGCAGGTATCTGCGTGACCCATGTGATGTGACTGTGTTCGCCTCCATTATTTGTGATTTGTGTTATCTGAACGATTCCTGAGAGATTCGGAATTGCGTGATCCTTATGTACGTGATGTACCGGGATGGATAGCAGAGTATGTGTGCACCGCAGCTTAGTCTCGGGGTGCTTATATTGTATATTTATGTTGTGGAAAAATATACACTTAATAAAATGGGAACTTTCATATGGTATCGTGTGTATAACTATGGAATAACATAAAAGGGATAATCTATAACGAGTTGTATTACTTTTGTATGAGAACCTGAATTTACGTTAAGCCCCTATTTAATTGAGATCGTTATAATGTTAATGGGAACCGAGTAATAAGGGTAGAACCTATGACAGTCTAGCTAGATATGATGTCACTTAGCTAGTGGTTAGTGTCATTTTAGATGGGTACTTACGTTAGGAGTGCACATTTAGTCGAGAGGTGAGGATTTCATGTGAGTGCACGTCCTAACATGTACTTTGCATTTAATGTTTTAAATGTTTTAAAGCACTTGCAGGTTTTTTTAAATATCTCCACATTCGGGCTCTGACCCGTTTGCTTTCAAATCTATTTTTTTGTAAAACCATTTTAGGTGCCCAGCCACAAGGACACCATGCATAGGATACTCATTCAGGTGACGAGCTGTAGCTGTTTGTGGAAGCTACAGGGATTTTCTTTTAGACGCTTCTACCATTTGGATTCCATATTCAGTATTCTTCAGTTGTAGGGCATGTTGCCCAGATTCTATTAGAGACTTTTCCATTTCAGTTTTTCAGACTTGGCATGTATTGTTTCAGTATTCAGTATTTAGTTATTCATTTCAGTTGTGGAGTTTGTTGTGAGGAGTTTTTCCTCCGGATTTATTTATATCGTGTGATGGTTATTCTATTATTTTCGTTATAGTGAATGGTGATATTATTCTTGCTTTAAATCTTTTGCTGCATGTTAATCAGACTTTAATTAAAATTTGGCAACTTACTTTTTAAATACTAGGTGGTTAGTAATAATAAAATGTTTTCGACAGTGATGCTATTAGCTGAGCCAACTTGGCATTTTGAATTAATTTAATAAAGGAGTAGCTACCCGGTATTTAATTAGTCGGGGTGTCACACAGGTGTACTATATCCTCATGATGACCCATTGGTGATCAAGATGAGAATGAAAGGAAGTGGTGATTTCACGAGTACTGGTGGATAATGGTAGCTCGATAGATATCATGTTCTATCCATGTTTTGACAGTTTGAATCTGAAGCTAACCCAGTTGGAGCCCTATTATAGGCCCCTCCTTAGTTTTAATGGCGAAAAAGTTTTTCCACTTGGTATGATCAAGTTGGATATGCTTATTGGTACATGGCCTGCTTGTCAAACAAAAAGAGTATGCTTCTTCGTAATGGATAAAAATGTTCAATCAGCTTACAATATCATCATGGGAAGGGTAGGTCTGAAGAAGTTCGAGGCAGTACCATCTACTGTACATCAATGTTTAAAATTCCCAACCAATTTTGGAGTGGGAGTTGTGAAAGGCGACCAGAAAGTAGCTCGGGAATGCTACTATTCATCTGCCGAATAAGAGGAATGTGAAGAATCCAGGAAGAAGACTACTACCTATCAAGTGGATGAAATAGAAGATGTAGATATTGAAATGTTAGACCCTAGAGACGATTCTCAGCTCATGAAGGGCCAGGTCATGGAGGCTAGAGAAAATATCATTCTGGACGACGAGCATCCAGAATGAATAACTCAAATCGGTGCATCACTGGATGTATCGATAAAATAGGAATTAATAGCATTTCTAAGGTGTAGAAAGCAGACTTTTGCATGGAGTCATGAAGACATGCCAGGGATAGACCCGAGTTTCCTGTGTCACGAGCTCAACGTGAATAGGGAAATCAAACTAGTGAAGCAGCGAAGAAGAGTGTTCAGTGCTGAAAAGAACCAAGCTATATAGGAAGAAGTAGAGAAACTACAAAAAGCCTCTTTTATTGAGGACGTCAAATATCCTGATTGGCTAGGAAATGTGGTGATGGTAAAGAAGAAAAATAACAAGTAGAGGATGTGTGTAGACTTCACTGATCTTAATAAGGCATGCCTAAAGGATCATTTTCCTTTGCCCCGAATCGATCAATTGGTGGATGCTACCTCGGGGCATGAGATGTTAAGTTTCATGGATGCTTATTCTGGTTACAACCAGATTAAAATAAAGCCTGAGGATAGGGAGAGTACCTCTTTTATCACCCCAAGGTGAACATATTGCTATAATATTATGCCTTTTGGACTTAAAAATACAGGTGCGATATATTAGCGGCTGATGAATAAGGTGTTTGCAGAGCAAATCAGTCATAACATGGAGGTTTATGTTGACGATATGCTGACGAAGAGCAAGAAAACTGCTGATCATCTAGTTGACCTAGGTCAGACCTTTGATCAACTAGAGAAATATCAAATGAAGTTTAACCCCACCAAATGCATATTCGGAGTATGAGAAGGCATGTTTCTCAGATATATTGTTAACCAATGAGTAATTGAGGCGAACCCTAAAAAGATCAAGGATCTATTGGAGCTACGATCTCCAACCATGAAGAAGGAAGTGCAAAGTCTCACAGGGCGAGTTACAGCGCTTAATAGATTTGTTTCACAAGCAACGGACAGATGCCTCCCATTCTTCAAAACACTTCGAAAAGCTTTTGAGTGGAATGATGAGTGCGAGGAAGCCTTTCAAGAACTGAAGAGATATCTGGGGACGCCTCCATTGCTATCTAGACCAGTGGTGGGAGAAAAAGTATACTTGTACCTGGCAGTTTCAGAAAATGTAGTGAGCTCGACATTGATAAGAGTGGAGGACGGAGTATAAAAACCAGTCTATTACACCAGCAAGGCTTTTCGAGGAGCAGAAATCAAATATCCAAGGTTGGAGAAGTTGGCACTAACACTGATTAAAGCAAGCAAAAGGATGAGGCCATACTTCCAAGCCCATACTATAGTGGTGTACACCGATATGCCATTAAGACAAGCTCTGCATAAACCGAAGAAATCAGGAAGATTGATTTACTGGGCAGTAGAACTTGGTGAATATGATATAATTTATGAGCCTAGATCGTCGCTCAAAGGGCAGGAAGTAGCGGATTTTATCGCAGAGTTTAGTCAAGAAGATGCCTCTGAAGAACAGGAGTTGAATACAGACCAACCTGTGGATGTTACAGGATCATCAAATTTTAGCCCTGACCAACTCACGTCAGTAGACGAGCAAGAGAAAATGATCAATGAGCAGCGAGAAGTGCCGGAGGAGGACAAAAAGAAGCACTAAATATTCCATCGAGGAACTCTGTTTAATTAAAAATTTGATGATGAAGTACCTATATGGAATTTGTATGTCGATGGCTCTTCGTGCACTACAGGCAGTGGAGTAGGGATTGTTTTAAACAGTCCGGATGAGATTGCTGTGGAGTATGCTCTGCGGTTTCAATTTAAGGCTTCTAATAATGAGGTCGAATATGAAGCAATGATCATGGGTCTATGTCTAGCCAAAACCATGAAGGCATAGCAAGTCGTTATATTCAATGATTTGCAGTTAATCATAAATCAAATTCTGGGGGTGTATGCGGTAAAAGGAGAATTAATGATCAGGTATCATGCAAAAGCAATGGAGGTTGTATCAAGTTTTACTGCAGTTCAGTTGATTAGAATACCAAGATTAGAAAATGCAAGAGAAGACGCCATATCTCGATTAGCATCAGCTTTATGAAGAACAATCCCAATAGAAATCCTGGTTGGTCGGAGCATAGATGAAGATCTGATGATGAACTTCATTGCCCTCGACTTGGCACCCTCTTGGATGGACCCCATCAGGGCCTATATTGAAGAGGGGGCTTTACCAACTGATAAACTCGCAGCCAAGAAACTAAAGTTTAAATCTGCTCGTTATGTATTGACCAATGGAATTTTATATAGACGAGGAGTTATAGAAGGACTACAAAGATGTGTCCATCCCTCTTAAGTGAAGGATTTGATCAAAGAGGTTCATGAAGGGTCTTGTGGTGCCCATGTAGCAGGTCGGGCGCTTCTACAAAGAATAATAACGCAGGGGTATTACTGGCCAATGATGAGAACTGACTGAACAGCTTATACTAAGAAGTGCGATAAATGCCAACGCTTCTCTTCCATCCGAAGAACTCCCCAAGCATTATTAACACCCATAACGTCCCCTTGGCCATTTGCCATGTGGGGGATAGACTTGGTCGGGCCACTTCCAACGACCAGGGGAAGATTTAAATACCTCGTGGTTGCTGTAGATTATTTTACTAAATGGGTAGAAGCTGAGCCTCTTATTGATTTGACATATGACAAGGTCTATCAGTTTGTTTGGAAGAATATCATTTGTAGATATGGTCTTCCCCATGCATTCATTACTGACCATGGAACCCAGTTTGACAACGAGGAGTTTACTGCATATTGTCATCAATCTAATATATTGAATATCCACTCTGTACCAGGCCATCCCCAGAGTAATGGGAAAACTGAGGTGATAAACAGAACGCTACTGAATGGTTTGAAAAAATGATTAGATGATGCAAAGGCAAATTGGATTAATGAGCTACACTCTGTGTTGTGGGCTTATCGCACCCCACCACGAACAACAACGGGAGAATCCCCATACATGCTGGCATTTGGGAGTGAGGTTGTCATACCTGCTGAATTGGGTCTACCTATGCATAGGGTGCTTAATTTCAATTCTTCTGTCAGTGATTTGATGAGAAGATTAGACCTGGATATGCTCGAAGAAGTTAGGGAAGAAGCAGCAATCAGGAATGCATCATATCAACAACGAACATCTTTATTTTATAACAAAAGAGTGAAGAAGTGTGATTTGAAGGAAAGGGATTATGTTCTCAAGAAAGTGATCCAAAAGCATAAAAAACTGGAAACCAACTGGCATGGACCCTACAGAGTAACAGAAGTTGTTCGTCCAGGGACATACAGGATTGAAACCTTGGAAGGAGAAGAGCTTAAGAACGCATGGAATGCAGAGCATCTGTGCAAGTATTATTAGTAGTTGAAATTCCTATGTAATGCAGTTTCTTCAGTATGAATAAAGTGATGTTTCACCCAGTTTCTTTCTTTGTTAAAAATTTTCAGAATATTAGTGCTACACACTACACATCAAATTCAGAGCAATTACCACCAACTCCAGTTGGTCGGGAATAAATTACCACCAACTCCGGTTGGTCGAGAAATAAATTACCACCAACTTCGGTTGGTCGGGAATCAATTACCACCAACTTCGGTTGGTCGGGAAATAAATTACCACCAACTTCGATTGGTAGGGAAATCAATTACCACCAACTCCGGTTGGTCGGGAACTAAATACCACCAACTCCGATTGGTCGGCAAATCAATTACAATCAACCCCGGTTGGTTGGTACTAAACTAGGCAAGAAGCTGGATGACCTCCCGGGGCATCCACTGTCTAGGTAACAATGTAATCCATACGAGATTACTACAACTAAGCAGGAATATGGGATGCAAATCATTCCATTTCTTAGGCCCAAAGAGTGACAAGGCACTATAATCAAACAACAAATGGGATAAGTATAATATATACATATATATTTACCAACCAACAAGCAAGGACATTCTACAAATTATTTAGAAGAAAATAAAATGGCAAAAGACTAAAAATTTCTTCATTCAAATCAAGTAGAATTGCATATGATGTGAAAAATATACTTCATTACATAAAAACCCCTATTCTATTATTTTTTCCCTTCTGCCTTTAAAACAGGTTCTACCCCAGTAGGAGGATCATCTAATGTATAATGGGAATTTATAAAATTTAGATCTCGCAGCATTCGAACATTCATCACGAAAGGCCGATTAAGCAAGTGCTCTGGGCGAGATATCTCAAAGTTTGTATGAAAACTGTAATAATGTCAAGCTTAAAAGGAGGCACGGGAAATCGAGCACTCCAGGGGCATAATAATCCCATAAGTAGTGGCCTTGCTCCAATTTTAGCACACACAGTGCATTCAACCACCCTTGCTTGTACCCCTCGTTATTTGACTGTTGGATCTGAGCATCAAGATGGTAAAGGGCTTCATTATACCCAACCATCCAAAAATCTCTGGGTTGTTTATGGAACTGATAAGTTAACCTCTCCAGTTACTCGTGGAGACTCTTCACCAGAATTTCCTTATTTTCCAAAGCAGAACTCTAGGAAGAGAGTTGGTCAGTAAAATTCAGAATCTTCTTGGACATTTCTGCCAAATCTTGATTCCTTGCCATCAACTGAACTGCCTAATTCTCCAAGGCCGATTGAGTTCCCGC
Organism: Sambucus nigra; assembly: GCA_949130495.1. Classification (NCBI taxonomy): domain Eukaryota; kingdom Viridiplantae; phylum Streptophyta; class Magnoliopsida; order Dipsacales; family Adoxaceae; genus Sambucus; species Sambucus nigra. Next base: position 278,587,838 of record OX422218.1, read on the forward strand.
TTCTTCAATACAAACCCGACCAGCCCTTGCTCATCCACGAGAAGAAGATCTTGCTTGTCCACGAGTTTATGTGGAGGGTCCAACTCTTTTTAAAGTTTCCAACTTATCTCGTAAGTTGGCATTTTCTACCTCCAAGAAATAAAAACCTTCATCATTAACAGGTACCAAGGTTCCCGAAGAAGATGCAGTAGATTTGAGTTATTTTATCTCTTCTTGCAAAGCAATGTTCTCCTGCTCCAATAACTTAGCGATATGCTTGTGCTATTCAACTTCAAGCTTCAGAACACTCTCTTTCTTCTCATGAGCAGAGATGAATTTATCATACCCTTTGTCAGCACTCAATTGCTGATATTTCTTCTCATATCCTTGATGCAAAAGTGTGGAGGACTCTTTGTACTTCTGATGAAGTTCCTCGATCGTTCCTTGGAGATCTTCAATCACTTCTTAGTAGGCCACATTATTGGCAACAGCACGATCGAGCAAGCACTTTAAGTATTGATAAGCTTCAACTTCTCGTTCAGAAGCATCTGAACCAAGGATATCAATGATTTGAGCCTCATTAAGATCTGCATGACCACCTTTAAAATAGTCATTGCATTTCTTCATCAATTATGTGTCATGAGTTGATAAGAGCTCCATCCTAGCCATAAACTAACAAAGAGAAGAAATAAAAAGAATCAATAATGATGCAAAGAGAGCAAGTAAAAGAGAAAGTCAAGACGAACAACTAAAATTCGAATTTTTATTCATCATAAGAGGAGATACATAGTCCAAGGTTACATTCAAGAAAGAAATAAAAAAGCCCAAACAACTTTACACCTTCTCCCTGTTTCCTATGACTTCCTCAGAAGGTTTGGAGGAAGGGACTGGTTGCTCGGAGGACAAGGGTAGCTGCTCGATAGAAGTGCTGGTTGGTTGGAGTTGCTCGGGAGGTTGAACAACAGGAATAGTAGGGATCTGATCTCTAGTCATCATAGAAGATTCATCTGAAGCAGCTTCATCCTCTTCTTCTTCTCCAGGAGAGGGAGGAGGGCCATGAGTGTGATGCTGGAATAACTCAGAATTCTCAACGACCTTTAGCTCATGCAAGGCTGCTACCCATCCATCCCTAAAATATTTGATGCTGACATACTCCATTTGAGAAGACATGGCAGCCAGGCCCTTGTTCCAGCCTTTGTCCCAACCAGCACTGAATGATTTTTTAACTGTATTTTTCCTTTTTGCCTTCTCCGAGGAGGTCCTTTCCCTAAGGAGCTCCCTGACAGCTTTCAACTTCTCTTCCACCTCCATTTTCTGTCGCTCGACATCTTGAAGTTTAAAACTTCCTCTTCAACAGACTTGAGCTTAGCCTCAAACTCCTTGTTGCTCTATTCAAAATCCTTATTGCTCTGATAATTTCTTCTCCAATTCCTTGGAGGCATTCACAACTTGATTTCTCTCTAGCTCAATGGACTTGAGTTACTTCTCCAAAACAACTTTATCTTCCTCGTACTTTTAATGAGAATCTTTCAAAGATTGGGTCAGCCAAACAAAATCTTCCTCTACTCCGCCCGAGGAGCTTGAAGCTATAATAGCTTCATCCTTCTTCAAAATGCCGTTGAAACACGTCACCAGCAGAAAAAAGAAATAACTTTAAGTCAATACATGAACATAATAATAGAAAGTAAAAGACTCAGGCCAACAATACTTACTGAGTCAATGTGTTGAGAAGCCAGGGTAGTGATTCCCTTCATGAGAAAGAGTACCTTCAATGCCTTGGACTTCTGGGATAGTCCAGGATTTTACCAAGCCCACAGTAGAGCTCGGAGGAACAAAAGTTGGAACACTACCTTCAACATTTAAAGGTTGAGAGATAGGTTCAGAAGGTCTCTCAAAAGAGCTTCTCTTTAATCTCCTCAGAGGAGCTGGAGCATTTTCAATTAAGGAGGTTGTCTTTATTGGTGAGATGACAATAACATCACTCTAAGGAGAAACAACAACAGTATTGCTTGGAGATACAGGGGGCTTCTCGCCAGCCTTCTTGGCAGCAGCAGGAGGGGAAACATCTATGGTTTTTGTCCCTTCTTCTGGGACATCTTGTTTATTTTTTTATGCCTCCACAGTGGCAGAGGCAAATTTGTCAAAAAAGGCAGGATCTCTTCTCTTCTTCATCAGATCACTGATGGGAATACTCGACTCAGAGGGAGAACCTTCCACACTAGTCTCAGAGGATGGTACTTGGTCAAGATTAACTACCACTGGATGAGGAAGAGCAGTGAAATATGAAGTATAGATTTTGTATTGCAACAAGTAAGAAGCATATCTAATATGCTCCTCAACAACAAATTGATGCAAATCCCAGATAAGTTTTAAATGCTTTAAATTAACATCAGCCTCTTTTGGAGTTTTTCTTTTACTGTCAACTGTAACAAAAAAAACAAATGTCAGTGATGCATTTTATCGAACACAAAGAAAACAAGATTTCAAAAAATAAAAACAACCTATTACATTGCCATAAGGTGGACACCTGGGACCTTGATATACATCATCTCCATTTAATGGAGGTTGTTGCCAATTTTTCATAACAACCTCATGATCAAAATAATCCCTATTGTCATCAGGAAGATTGACAACTAAAGCTCTATTCAAAAACCTAGTTTTTAAATAGAATGTGGTATCACTGAAACCCCATCTATAGCAGTACATTATCTCTGGAATCCCTAATCGAGTTCCATGAAGTTGATTCAACATATGTACTCCATTAACTATCCTCCATGTATTTGGAGCTATTCTTGCAGATACAACATCAACATATTGGCAGAACTCCAAACACAGGGGATTTGGCGGGAAAGAAAAGCCACATTCGGCCACAAAAAGACTTGGGAACCAATGTCCCTCAACCAAAGAAAAATAATCAGAAGGTTCAGAAAGTTCTTCCAAAATAAACCACGAAGGGATTGAAAATTCAGACCGAAATTTGTCCGGCGACTCAACAAAGATAAACCATGATGAATAAAGTAAATAAAAGAAAGGGAAGAAAATCTTACAGAAAAAGAGAGATCAGTTGACAATGAACAATGGAAAGAATGAAGGCACAAGATAGAGAGGAAATGAAGAGTTCAAATATACAGATTTGAAAAGTGAAAGACGATAAGATTTCTGCCACGCTTAAATACTTTATCTCGGGAATAGAGAAAGGCAATGATTATAAGGGAAGATATTTGCGTTTTCGGTGGCTAAAAGTATAAAAGGGCACAAATATCGAAGTGGTCATGAAAATTAAAAATATTTATGAAGCCTGATACTATGCCTTCAAAAAGGAGTTATATACAACGAAAATTTTCCTAAAAACCATAAAAAACCAATAATCTGTGTAGTTTTCGAGCAGAATATTCCACACTTTTCTTCAACCTCAAAGTGTGAAACATTGGGGGCTTCTGTTGATACCAAATTTAGTCTACTAACGTGGATCATTCACTTGAAGACACGTGTCAACCTACGTGATAATTACAAACACTTTCAATGAACAACATACTGTGACCGAGCTACTCAAGCACCCCGAGCAACTCAATCATACCGAGCAGCTTAGGCGCCCCGAGGAGCTTAAGGCTCCGAGCAAGTTAAGTGTACCGAGCAACTCAAGCGGTCCGAGCAACTCAACGTACAGAGCATCCAAATCAGGAGAATCAAAAAGACGACTGCGTATTAAATGCTCATTATTATCGTACATATGTATGTGTCTACTAGATAACAACGCATTGTCCTTTCACATGTACAGCCTCAAGGCTATAAATACATTGTAACTTCCTTATTAGAAGGGGACTCTGGATTTCTTGGTAAACTCACTTATCAAGAATTCTAGGCAAACAGTCAGCAATACAAAAATAGTGGACGTAGGCCATTCTCATAAGGTTGAACCACTTTAAAAATCTATTGTCTCATTTAATTATATTTTTTTATCTGTGATTAAAATAATTAGATCAAAATCTAGTTTTTTACATCAACAATACATATTGGGTTTAATCTTAGTAGATATCTAAATGATTGTGAATGTAGATATTCTATAATGGAAAAAATATGTTTAACTTTTATTTCACATTTATTAAATTAAGATACTAATAATTGCCTTGAGAGATGTGTGTCATTTTGAAGTTTGATTTAATAAAATATATATTAACAAGGCCTGTTTTGCGTAATAATATTGGTAAATAAGTGTTATCTCTCTCTGAGTTTTGCCTACACTACGAACCTCAAAGGTAAAAAAAAAATGCCAAGCATTGGCTGACTTTTTGGCATATCATCCATGTGAGGATGAACCATAAGCTGAATATGAAATATGTTGTATGTCCTTAAGCCCATGGAAGCTATCGTTCGATGGTGAGAAGACATAAATAATTTTAGGAATAAGGGTAATTATCAAGTTCCATGAGCATATAACAACCATACAAGGGTATAAATTGGAAAAAAAAACATGTTCCAATAATCAGGTGGAATATGAAGCTGTCATAATGAGCTTAGAGATCCTTCGAAGCTATAATGCTTCTGTAATAGAAATCTATGGGTAATTTCAGCTAGTCATAAGATAATTAACTGGTGAATATAGATTTTTTATTGATGGTTTGACTTTATATAACTAGATGGCTTTGAATTTACTATGTCAATTTAATTAAGTTACATTAAACCATGTTCTTAGGTTTTTAAATGAAGAGGTTAATGAAATGTCTCAAAAGGCATGATGTTTTAATCTTAATGATACGTTCAAAGAAAAGTTAAAACTAAGTTCCATAAATGAACCCTTATGACTACTACACAACAGGTGGACAAATACAGATATTCATGAAGATTCGAGAAAACCATTAATTGAATATCTAACTGACCCAAGTATTAAAATCGATAGGATTGTCAAGTATTTTTTATATGCTATAAAACTATTCAAAAAAGGTGTTGATGGAATGATCCTAGAGTGCCTAAGTAAATATAAAGGTTTAAGAACCATCTTCCAAGTCCATTAAGGCATATGTGGGGCCCATCAAGTTTGTCCTAAGATGACATGTTTGTTAAGAAGTTATGGTCTTTATTGTCCCGACATCTTAAAAGATTGCATTAAATATACAAAGGGATGTTAAAAATGCCAAGAACATGCTCTTGCTAAGGATTTTCAATATATAGTGAAGTCGTGGCCATTTAGAGGATGGGAAATTGATGTCATTAGTAAAATTTATCCTCCATCTTTCAAGTTTTGCACAATTTTATAATTGTGGAAGCATATTGTTTTACCAAGTGGGTAGAAGCCAAGGCTTTAAAATCAGTTACCTAAAATGAACTAGCAAACTTCTTGAACGATATTGCATGTAGGTTTGTAATTCCAAAAATCATAACCTCAAAGAGTGCAAGAATCTTTGAGTCCAAAATGGTGTTGGAATTTACTTTAAGGTTAGGAATAAATTTGACTAAGGAGACCTCTATTATGGTCGATCAAATGTCTAGGTAAAGTCTACAAACAAGGTAATTAAAAACAACTTAAGCAATGTGATTGAAAAAAATCCAAGAGATCGGCACAATTTAAAGCTAGAAGTATTATGGCTTTATAAGACTTTTAAAGTTCAAGTACTGGAGAAACTCCATATGCTCTCGCATATGGGCATAATGTTGTCCTACCAGCCAAAATCACTCTAAATTAATAAGACTGATAGCCAAAATGAACTTACTGTAGAAGTTTATGATCAAGCCATGAACATGGAATTAAAAATACATACATAAGGATAGAGGCATGACCTTAAACAACATATTGGTCTAAAAGAAGAAGATAACTAGTAGCTATAATAAAAGAGTGAAAAGAGGACCTTTAGTGAATGAGATTTTATTTGAAAAATCATTTTACCATTGGGATCAAAAGATCCAACCTATGGAATATGGTTCCCAAAAATAGGAAGGAACTTTCCAAGTCTATACAACATTCAATGGTGGATTATGCCATTTAAGGGACATCAATGGGCATATACACATGATAAAGGAAAATGATAGATTCTTGAATTCATATTATCCAACCATTTTGGAAGCAATATAGTAAAGTCATAAAAGCATAATAAAATATATTGGAAATTATGTGCTAGTAAAATGTCTAAGAAAAAATGACCTGAAATTGGTCCAAAATTTTCAATACATAACTATTTTGGTTTAAAATTTGAACCAACCTTTCATAAAATAATAATCCGCTGCTAGTAGATACTTGCATGTCCCTTACCAGCTGATTTAGTCTTGATTAAAAGTAATCCCTATCCATAGCCATCATTTTCATCTCATCATTGACTTGAGTAAACCTCTCCTTCAGTTCCTTTATCTCGACAAAAAAGGCAACCCTCTTGTCTTGAACATTCCTTGACTTTTATAGGCCTTTATCTACCTCAGCCTTTTGGTGAGGATATTGATATTGAGAAGAAAATAGAGAACCTTTCTTTGCATCAACTTAGGACATCATTCCTAGAAATAATAGGAGAGCTAAGACACTAGTGGATATTCTTGTAAAACATTTGCCTTATGCCCTTCAAGATGGAAAATGCAAGAATAAGATAACTTAACCCAATGAGGAAAGAAAAGTCAGTAAGGGCCTCAAATGGTACCCTAACAAAGATTTGAAATATTTTTAAAGCTTGATAGGTCTCCAAATTCTAATAAGAAAGAGTTGTTACGCCTGCAGAACTTGTTGTAGTTATTATTCCCCACTAGAAGAAGAGGCTTATGATATTCGAACAGAGGCTTGAGACATCATTTATTTCATTTCTTATTGGAAATAATTTACTTCCCTAGGGGTCATTAACTTAGGAATATTAATAGCTGCTGGGACAACCTCAACTATTAGTGGAGTCTCCTTTAAAGATGAAACCATTGGCTTTAGATAACTTTAGGAGAATTAGGATTGACAGGTGACTTGGGATTACTCTCAATTTGGTTATTTTATTTATTGGGATCCTTTGGCACAAAACTTGAATTGCCATCAACCTAGTATTTAGATGTGTGAATGGAGTTAGGAGAATCAATATTTATAGGAGTTGATTCCACCCTGGGAATTGGGTTTTTATCCTTAATGTATTTTAGTTACATAAATTATTAGAGATACAAGAGGAAGGGTTTTAGGATCCTCGATTAGAAAAGGTTATCTCACATCAACTGAAGTATCATTTATATCTATGATAAAATAAAAATTGTTCGAAGTAAGCTTTATTGGTTTGATAATGCTAAAACACAAAAGACTGCCTTACAGGATAAGATATTAGTGTACCTACTTACTTGACCTTATGAGAAGTCTTCTTAGCTATGGACTTCATTATTTTCTACCTTGAGGTATTGAACATGATTGATATAGGGGCTGTAATAGGATCAAGAGTACTTGATGAAGTACTAGTTGGAATTTCAAAAGGAGGTTTTTTACTTGATTGTCGAGTAAAAGGAATGCCATTTTCCTCCTTTTCCTCTATTTACTCTTCATATTCCTCAAGGACAAGTTTCCTCTTTTGAGAAGAACCATAAGTAGTAGGAGCACGGGAACCTACAATAAAAAATGGATAAGTAATGGCCAAAAAGAAAGGTTGTGAAAATTAAAATGAGACTTACAAGAGGAAGAAGGAATTGATGGATATGTAGCTAAGTATTTTGGATTTAAATGAACCTCCACGTGGCATGACCACCATTTTTCAAAAACCTCAGTTGCCTCAGTATCAAACTTAGTGACAACTATGATAAAAGTTCTTCAAACTTCAACAATACTTGTAATCCCTTCTAATAGTTTCTTTAGGGATATGAGAAGCTCTGGAAAATAAAAATGGGTTAAAACCACTCCTCCTATGAATTGGAATGGCTTGACATATGCCAAATTGCCTTAAAAATTGGTCAAGAAAATAATGCTCCCCATAAAATTTAGAATTAGGAGCATTATGTAGGTATTCTATTTAAAATGGTGAATGGCAACATTAACTATACTCTTTTTTATGATAATCATCCTAGGGGAGAACATGATACTCCCTTAGATGAGATTCCTCAAAACATAAATGTCACGAGAAATGTTCTCATGGGATATAATTCCATGAGTATTGTGACGGGGACTAACCAGATGACCAACATCATGGCTAAGTTCGTGGAAACAACCGACATTCCAATATATTGTGGCTATGGTGTCTCTCCGCATCCCCATGTTTATTCACCCTAGAACCATTATTCCCAATGTATCATGGAAAGAACCGACATTACAAGCAAGTAAATGAGGCCAGGCACCACGAGTGAAATAAATAAGGGGCGAGGAAGCAAGGACTGGTGGAGAAAGAAAGAAGAACAACAATATAAGAAGGTTTGACCATGAATATACACCCCATTTCCTTACTCTGTTGAGAAGGAAATAAGTTGTTACATTACCATGGTGGTATATGGTTTGGTTTTTCCACTAAAGAACTCTCCTCATTATGCTGCCGCAGCATATGTGTAAGTGGTAACAACAAAATTATGATGTCTCATTATATTTTTAGTTTGTGATATTCCATTACACCCCACTACACAATCATGTACATTCTCAAGGATTTAGTTGCATACGAGTTAGTGAGCAACCATGACAACCGAAGATCGAAGAGTTGATTTCGTCACTACAACATACGGAGAAGGTATATGAACTTGATTTTATGTAAACACTATGTTTAGGGGATTTTACAAGTGTTTAAATCATAAATATTTTTCAAATGTTTTTTAAACAAAAATTCATTTTTAAGACATCTCATTAGAACGAGTTTCTTAAACTCATTAGATATTAACCATTCGAACGAAATTTCAAATGAATTCTTTTTAGTCATCATGATGGAATGTCATTCGATCTCTCATTTGATTTCGTTCAAACGACTTGCATAGACCATTCAAAATAGGTCCATCTTGTTCAAACGAGCCTGCAAAAAAAATATTTTTTACTTGGATTGAAATTCAATCTTTTCAAGTCTATCCCATGGAGATATTTCTCCCTATTTAAGGGATACGAACTTGCACTTCTTTCCAACACCTTTTGTATCTATTTTGTGATCAAACACTTTGGTTTTCCAAATTTAAATCTCTTGGATATTTTGTGATCACTTTATCAAACATTGAAGAACACATTATGTGTTCATATCCCTGTGGTGTTGATTCTTTAGTGCTATAGATAGGAAAGGAGTTTCTTTAGACTGATTGGTGGACAGGGAAGCAAGTGAGATTACGGTGGGACATTTGGATCTACACTGCTTTCTTATATCAACAAGGAAGGAGACATAACTGTGATACTTAGTGGAGTTTAAGTCTGTGAGTCCGTGTATGTTGTTTGTAATACCTTATTTATAACAATACTGAAAAGGGTTTTTCCTCATATCTTGCATTGTTGTTTGTTTGATTTGATTTAGATTCAATATATTTCATGCTTATTTTAACCTAATTAATCAAGACAAAATTTGATTAAATTATATTTGTCTTGTTTGTGACCTAATTTATGGATTTTATCTTTGACCATATAATCGGACTACTTTGCACATTTTTTCAAGTTATACAAGTTATTTAAAAGAATTCTGGTACTTATACGGAGAATTTGTACAATAATCCACCTTTGTTTGATGACATGAATTATGCTTATTGGAAAGCTCAAATGAGATTGTCTATAAAATCGATTGACAAGCATGTTTGGCTTGCTTCTGAAAGGGGGTGGAATCCTCTTAATTATACTAATGAAAATGTTGTTAGTCTTAAGCCAGTCGCTATTTGGACTGAAGATGAGTTTAGATTGAGTAATTTTAATTCTTATGGTCAGAATGCTATTTTTGGCGCTGTCACACAACGAATTTCATGTATCATGATGTATACCCCATCTAAAGAAGATTGGTATATCCTCGATCTCACACACGAGGGTATGAATGTTGTTAAAGCTTCTAATCTTAAAAACATCACCACACAATTTGAGACTATACGCATGATTGAAACTGAAACATTTAAAGAATTTTATGCTCGTATGTCTAATATTGTGAATTCCTGTTTTAATTTGGGTGAGAAAATTTCGAAAATGAGAGTTGTTAAGAAAATTTTGACGTCTCTCCTATATCGTTTTAGTGAAAAATTAACCGTCCTTTACTCTTTGTAATTCTTGACACAATTAGGCTAGAAGAACTAGTAGGTGATCTCTAGACTTATGAATTAGACATGTTCCCCGAAACCCAAAACAAAAATTAAAAATGAATAACTTTATATGCGAAAAAAAGAGGAGGTTTCTCACTCTAATTTTGAAATTAATTAAGATAATCTTACTATGTTTTCTCAAAATTTTAAAAAGATTCTCAAATTCATAAATCAAAATTCATCAAAATTGGAAAACAAAAAAATTGAGTAAAAAAAATTACAAAGTGGGTAAGAATTTTTATGAGAATGATCAAAAGAAAGATAAAGGTGATTATCCTAAGAAAGAAGAATCGGAGAGACGTTATGAGTTGGAGGGGAAAGGTCACAAACCCATGAGTGTCGCACTATGTAAAACCCCGTATTTTTATGATTTTTAAAATGGGATTAATTGGAATTAATTGTGGGATAATTAAAAAATTAATCTGGATTTAAATATTACTCGAGAATAAAGTAATATGTGATTTATATTAAATATTACTTAGTGATTAAAAGTAATATATGATTATTACTTTACATATGATTGTGATTTTATAAAAATTATTGCGAGTGATGAATACGACAATGATGGTAATTAAGTCGGGACGCGCGTGTGAGTCCTATCGGGACTAAATTTAAATGACAGAAAAGTAAATTATTTTTATGTCATCCAAATGGTCGTCTTGACTAAGCCAACGTGTCCGTAAGGGTTTAGATAGTCAAAAAAGTCTACTTGGGGGATTGATTTGGGTCTCGGGGTAATTTGGAACCAAATAAACACCCCGGAGGGGTATTTTGGTCATTTTACAAATAAGGTGAATCGTACCCACGAAATTTGAGTATTATTATATAAGTTTAAAGGTGGTAGGATTCAGGTTCATTCACCAAAAATTAGAGGAAAAGATTTAGGGAGAGTGAGAGACTTCTCCAGGGAAAGGAAAAGACATTTCGAGGAGACCAAAAGCTAAGGGTCATCCCGCACCACCACCACCGCCGAAAGGTGGCCGGACAAGGGAGGAACACCAGTAGAGTTATCGTCCCCAACGGTTCATACTTAAGTTATTTAACCATTGCAAATTTAACATGTATATTATCCTTGTTAGGATAGTTATGAAATTCTGAAAAGTTGCATGATCCAAAGATAAATTATGGTGATTTTAATTGAATCCTTGAAATGAAAATTAGATAAGATTAATCTCTTTCTGAATATAGATTTAAACTCATCAAATTTGGGAATCATTTGGTGAAGAAAAATCTGGGTTTTATAGTTGTTCTTGTATGGATGATAAGAGAAGAAATTTCTGAATTTTGAGGGAAATAATATGATTTAATTGAAACTTCTTGATGAATTTATGTTGTTTAAGTGTTAGAAATCATTATATATATTGCTATATTATTTGGGATGAATTATAAGAATTTTGGAATCATTTGGTAGAGGTTTTGAGGATGAATTATGTAAAAACTCGTAGGTAAAAACATGCAGAAACGAGGCTAATATCTATTTGATCGATCGATTGACCCTTGAATGTCGATCGATTGATCGACCTAATTCATCGATTGATCGACTGTCCCAGAAAATGTGATTTATTTTACTTTAAGGTTTGATTAAATCCCAACTTTCAAGAATGCTTTGTGTTAATTAATTTGGGCATAATGGGACTTAGGGAAGGTCAGTAGGGTGGTAGTTGAGGCCTGAAAAATATTAATGTATGTGATTAATCCTAGAAAATGGAAATAATGGGTTAAAATCGAATTAGGGATTATATAATAATAAACCCAATTGAAGATAATTTAATTCGGGAATTGTGATGACATGGACCAGTTGGATGTATACTTTTACCTACTGAATTTATGAGGAATAATCGATACCCTTCGAGTGTTGAGAGAAGCCCGGGAATATACTTTAAGAAGTAAAGTCATAATCTATAAATACGTAGGATATTAGAGATAAAAATATACTATGTATGGGAATTATCATATGGGTTGTGCGAATGCCTTATTGATATTATAGGTTGGGTGAATACCTATTCTATTATTTGTATTGTGTGTGACATACCTACGCTGCTTGCTATTGGGGTAGAGGTTTTGCGTTGTGGTCGATCTTATCCTGAAGAGCCCATTGGGGGGATTTTAGATTCGGACCTTGAGCATAGGACCTTGAACACGTGCTATCAGTGAGAATGATAGTTTCGACGGTCGAATGGGAGCGTAGGTATGTGCATGACCCATTTGACTGGGAAGTATGCACACCTCCAATATTTGTGTGTTATGATATGTATGGTTCGGGAGAGACGCCGAACCAATAGTCCTTTATACAGCTAGAGATGTAACATGACACAATATCAGAGTATGCATGCACTGCAACTGTGTCTGGGAGGTGCCATATTTGTATATATAATAATGTGATGAATATATATACTGTGATTTAGTCTACTGTGTGAAATTATAGATGAAAATGTATAATGAAATTTGAATTGAATTAAGTGAATACTTAATCCTAAAGCTGTGAAAGCCTAGTTCAAATTAAATAGAAATGAACATATTTATTTATAATATGTATTGCGTGGAAAATATGAGGAATTGATATCAGTTAGAATCATAAATGGGAATCTTATCTAGGAAGATATTAAGATACGATAGGCGTGCACTCTAGATGAGAGGTGAGATTCTCAAGTGAGAGACCGAGAAACTAACATGTACATAATAATTGCTTAATTACACTTGTTAAGAACTTGCTATTTTTAAAATATTTTACAATCGGGCTCTAACCCGTTTCCTTGCATATTCTTGTCTCTATTGTATTTATTACACCAGGTGCCTAGTATCAGGAATGCCCGGCATAGAGTATTGATATTTTGATGTGCTATAGCTGCTTCTGGGGATGTAGATCTTGTTTAGACGATTTCATTTCAAATTGATTCCTGTGTCTATAGTACCTGTCTCATTTAGGGCATGTCGCCCAGGATTCTAGTTATTCCATTTCTATTCCGGATATTGTATTAGGTTATGTCGGTACCTTTGTTATTAATTTTGTTTGGATGATGATGTTGAGATATTTAGATTGGAGAGTTTATTCCAGTTACATTTATTCTTGTTACTCTTAGTTCAGTTATGGTGTGATGTTACTTTATTTTTATTTCGTAGTGTGGAATGGATTTAATGAAATTAAAAATGGAAAAGTTTGACACTTAGCTTAATTAAATATTAGGTGAATTAATAAAAAAATTGTTTTTCGATAGTGATGATAAGAATTAACCAACTGGATATTATGATTTAATTTAATAAAGGACTGATCGCCCAATATTTAATTAGGCGGGGTGTTTCACACTAGTCTTAATAGACAAGGCAAATGCAAAGTCGCCTATAATGCCACTCTATGCGATAGTGATGTTGAGTCGATCGATTCCGGGGATGAATGACCCCATGGACATAACTTCATCGTGTTTATAGCTAGTCATGTTAGAAATTAAAGTTTGTCTCACGTCGATGAGGGCATTTATAAACGTGATAACCTCGATAATAAGTTGAATCATTTCGAAGAGTTTGAGGGGGTGATTTGAGTGAAGGAGAACATGGTCTGCAAAAGGCATATTCCAAACATTACACCGAGTCGTTAAAAACTACAAACAAAAATATAAATTTGACTCTTAGGATGTTGTCTTTAGAAAAGGTGTTAAAAGTGTCGAGAGAGAGAGTGCGACCACACTTAGAATCTATTTGAGTGAGAAACTTGTTTCGGTGGGTAGAGAAAAGAATCATTTAACCAACAAAGTGGCTAGTATTACGAGAGATCTTCAAGCATCATTAGAGATTCTGGAGAAACTGAACCCTAAGTTTCCTAACTCGTCAAAGATCTCGAACGTGCTCGGAATGTAAAAGTCACTTTAGAGGACATATCTAATAAAGTTGGAAAGATTTTCCTGTGTCCCACTTTAGGTTTTAAAGAAAGGCACCTCATAAGTTATGAGGGTGTATCCACTTCCAATACCATACCCTAATCGATTGCCAAGTTTGTGTCAGATCCTTATGGGCCTCCCGATAACCCACCAATAACTATCACAATCATAAATGATGCACCGACTAAATTTATTGATCATGATCTTGTGTGTGAGAATAATGCAACGCCCGATGGCAATCCCATTGTTCCCCACACCACCATGGTGGACCCAAATATTAATAAAGAGAATCCACCCTCTTATATTTGAGAGAGTCATGAATTGATCGACATACTTGGTGATCCCACACTAGGTGTCAATAATCATGCTCAACTGTAGAATGTGGTAGCTCTTTTTGCTATATTTCCACAATGGAGCCAAGGAATGTGAAGGAAGCATTCAAGTATGAGCATTGGGTAAATGCTATGTAAGAAATGTTGCTTCAATTTTGAAAGAATGATGTTTGGGAATTAGTCCCATGACCTAGTGAAACTAACGTGTTTGGTACCAAGTGGTTATACGAAAATAAGATGGATGAGAATGGTACTATCATTCACAATAAGGCTAGGTTGGTGTGTGAAGGCTACACACAAATTGAAGGTGTAGACTTTGATGATACATTTCCTCATATTGCTAGGCTTGATTCCATCCGCTTGTTAATCGCCATAGCATGTCATCTACAGTTTAAGCTATACCAAATGGATGTCAAGAGTGCCTTTCTCAACGGAATTCTTAAGGAGGAGGTTTATGAAGAAAAATCAAATGGGTTTGAATATCCAAATCACCCTAAATACATCTTTTTTCTAAAGAAGGCCTTGTATAGTTTAAAGTAAGAACCATGTGCTTTGTACTAAAGTATAACTTCTTATCTCATAGCTCGTGGATTTAAGGGAGGGGGATTTGATATGACGTTTTTCATTAGGAGATAGGGTGGTGCTTTCTTTATTTACCAAGTATATATGGAAGAAATAGTCGTTGGAACCCCATGTTCCCAACATACTCACACTTTTGAGGAGGAGATATGGAGATAATTTGAGATGAGTATGGTTGGTGAACTTACTTTCTTCCTAGGTCTACGAGTGTGTTAACTCGATAATGGGACATTTATATATCAATATAAATATACTAAGGATCTAGTGAATTTTTTTTATTTGTACTCCGCTAAGACTTCTCGCACACCCATAGCTTAGCAGATACACTTTAGGTTAGGAATAAGGAAAAACACTCTATGGGAGTATGATAGGTAGTCTTCTCTATATGACTGTTAGTCATCCCTATATTACATTTAGTGTTGGATTTTGTGCATGGTACCTAGTGTACCCAAAAATTGACACTTACTTTCACTTAAATGTATCATCAAATATGTGAGTGGAACTCTTTCTTATGGCATTTGGTATTCCTTTGATACCGATGAGAATTTATCAACTTATTCGGATGCGGATTGGTTTGGGAATGTTGATGGTTGTGAAAGAACATCACGTGGATGATTTTACTTAGGGATTTATCTTGTCTCATGATTGAGAAAGAAGCAAAACTCCATTTCCTTATCCACGACGAAGGCCAAGTACATAGCCGTCGGGAGTTGTTACACACAACTCTTATAGATGAAGAAAATATTGGAGGACCATGCCATCGAAGCTATTCTCAACTATTATATAAACTGTAAAAGCACCATAAAATAAGTAAATAGAGATAGAACACAATATGTAGAGTGGTTCGACTATAAAATCAACCTATGTCTAATTTATTACCTTATTCTCACTATACACAGTCATTAGTAGAAGAGGTGTTTGCCACTAAAGGTGTAAAAGTGAGTGAGAGAGAGAGAGAGAGAGGTGAATACATGATTATAAAGGCCATGTGCAGAGCTAGATGCACCCTATCAAGTAAGGCTACAAAAGGGCCACGATCTATAGTGGATTAGGTGAACTCAGTAGGCTCTCCGATGAAGAGAGAGAGTGTGAGTAGATAGTTTGGTAGGGATTCGATGCTAAAACATGTCCCCCTAAATGTGTAGTGAGAACTTCTGTTTATAAAAATCAAGGTAAGGGTCACGTGCATAGATCACGTGACATATGGATAAGTGATGCAAGTGTGGAATCCTTTTAGAAGTTGGATAGGTGGCAAGTGCATGCTAATGTGGTTAAGTCTGCGGTTGGGTATGTGCTGCTAAAGGGGAAGGTTGTCGCAGTCCATTAGGAACGGGGATGTGGTTTCATATGGTTATCAAATAGGGGAGACTGTCGTGTCTTTTCTGAGACCTAGGCAGCGGCATTGCACTTGTTCCTCCCACGACCGAGGTACCAGTATTTGGCACATCATCATTTTATAACCCAAAGGTTAAATTTAGTTATTTTTTTAGGAGTGTCTCTTTGACTCTGTACACCATCGCTATGTATGCCTTTATTGACTTTCCCATGCATTACGATCACACACCTTCATTCCATTTCCACGATTCAGATGTTTTCAGGCAATTCAATAGTGTGTTTATTTGTTTTTATATGTATATTTTTATATTAATTTTTTTTAGAAGATGCTAAAACAAGCTTGTTAGTTTGTTTAAGTTTCATTGCATATGCTTAATTGTCTATACTTTGTGATGATATTTCAAATGTTTATACTCATGAGGATAACTTTTCAGGTTTAGCATCTAAGCCTATGTTTATTTTGAACAAAAAGGGGGAGAACGTATTAAGGGGGAATTTTATTTTCGTTTAAACTCCATGCGTCACTGTATTTTCTTTGCTTCGTGTGTGTAGGTATTTTTCTGCATTAGTGATATCATGGACTAAACCATGAAGATATTCAGAAGAGACAAATTTACAAATTTTATTTCCTTTTTGAGTTGGTAGGGACATTAGTTGAACTTGTCTTTGGGGTTATTTTTTTAATTTTGTGTTTTGTAACCGAATAGCCAAATAGGGATATTTGTAACAAAAAAATTTGTGATTGCATGTTATGTTTTTAGTTTCGTATATTCCGTTACACCCTACTACATCATCATGTAAATTATAAAGGCTTCAATTAAACACAAGTTAATGACCGAATGCGACAATCGAAGATCAAAGAGTCGATTTCGTCTTTACAACATAAAGAGAAGGTATATGAGGTTGATTTTGTGTAAACGTTATATTGAGGGGGTATTTTACAAGTTTGAAACATAAATATTTTTCAAAGCTTTTTTAAACAAAAAATCATTTTTAAGGCATCTTTTTAGAGCGAGTTCTTAAGGATCGTTTAAATGATTTTCTTAAACTCAATGGATATTAACCATTCGAACGAAATTTCAGATGAACTCTTTTTCCTCATTGCGATGGAATGTTGTTCGATATCTTGTTCGATGTTGTTCAAATGACTTTTTATCGGTTGTTCGAATGAGGTCTAGTTCGTTCGAACGATCCTACAAAAAATTATTTTTTACTTGGTTTCAAATAAAATATTTTCAAGTCTATCTATTGGAGATTTTTCTCCGTATTTAAGAGATACAAACCTGCAATTCTTTACAAGCCTTTTTCACCTATTTTGTGATCAAGCACTCTGGTTTTACAAATCCAAACTCCTTGGATGTTTTATAATCACTTTATCAAACTTGGAAGAACACATCGCATATTCATATACCTATGGACTTGATTCTTCACTGCTAAAGATAAGAAAGGAATTTTTAGTGGTTAATCAGTGGACATCGAGACAAGTGATCTTATTGTAGGCATTACTAGATCTATACCTCTTTTTGTTATCAATAAAGAAGGAGACATAATTGCGATACTTAGTGGAGTCTAAGTCTGCAAGTTTGTCTGTTTTGTCTATAATAAATTAAATCATGTGACCTAATTTGCGAATTCTACCTTTGTAACACCCCGACCCGGATTTAGATTACCGTTGGGATAACCCAAATCCGAATTGGGGTGTTAAAGGGGGGAGGGGGAAAAAGTTTACTTTATTATTTAAGAAAAATATTTATTTAATTGATTAAGGACATGATATTCATTTGTCAAATTTTAATTTAAAAAGATTAAACCTTTTACATGCCTAATAATTTCAACTTATGAATTTGTCCATGAAAAACCATGTAATATCACACTTAATCTATCAAAATAAAGTTCACTGAGTAAGACAACACAATAGTCCAAATCCATTAATAAAGTTCTAAAATATTAATTAAAGTGCTAGAAATATAAATCTTAAACATATTATGAAACGGTCAACAGAGCTTCTAACGTAAATTCACACCCTCCGCATCCTTACCGAGATCCTTTCCAGTGTCACCAACTGAAGTACCTGGGGTGGGCAAAAGTTAGGGGGTGAGCGAATGCCCAGTAGGGTGGGAAATACTAAGCAATAATTTGATAATCAAAATACTATACATATACAATGTCTTTCGGTATTTCGTAAAATAATTTCCAATTCATTAAATGTTAATACAACTACATGCAATGCACTCAGGATATATTCCCAACTCACACTTAAGTATTTTTGATGTCTCGTGCTAGAGACTTAACTCATTAATCCAACCCTATTGTCATTTAATAAGATTCATTTATTCAAATTCATTAATCCATTAATTTTCCCAATCATTTATGAAATTACTTTTATTACTTTGGGATTTTCCAACATCCACGAATTCACGGCCTTTCACCGTCAGTATCGAGCACACATATGTTACACTCGCCAGGTTATTTGGGGTCTTTCACCACTAGGTAAGTCATGCCCTCCTTAATTATTCTTTCCGACAACATCCGAATATCATTATCTTTTCATATATTAACATTCTTCGAAATATTCACATTCTTACAATTATTCTCATTATTCCACGTACTCGCATTAATCTTTCGGTGTTACTTCTTTACTTCATTATTTTCCTTACTTTTAAAATAGTTGAGGAGGCCAATTAATAATAATATTGTACTTTGGACACTAACATCCAATCATAATTTACCCTATTTATTCATTAATGCATTAACACATTTTTACTAGCATTTAAAGTACAGAAACATTATCTTCCACAAGTTTTTCACATAATTATAAAAATTGCCATTATGCCATTTTTACATAAAAAATGCATCCTTTAAATGGGTTTTCAAGGAAAAAAATATATCTTTATAGGACCTTACTATTTTTCTATAATATTTTACACATTTAATCATAAACTTAATTATTAAAATTATCGTTTTAATGTAGCGTTCAAATATAAGGTTTTAAATGAGTTTTCTACACCATTTTAAATCATTATCATCACTTTTTAACATCATCAAAATAGGGGCTAAAATTTATCATTCTTTCAAAACATGATGAAATATATCTATTTCATTTCAAAACATATCATTTATCATGGCTAAAAAAATATTCAAGTATATTCACATGAAATGAGGATTTCTACCTAAGAAATCCATGCATATGCATCCTACACATTCATATTCATGTAGTATATGATTATAACATTTTTTTAAACAATTTTGATGTTCTAATCATTCATTTATACAAGCATGATATTATGAAATTTAATCAACAAAGATAGTTCATTTTAACACATAAAAATATGGGTTTGCATAATAGAAATTACACGAACTAGCAATTTTTTTTACAAGAAATCATCATTCATCCACATTGGTGTTTTAAGCTTTTGAAAATATAAATTTAGGAAGAGTAAAACCCTGGTTGATTTATGAGAGGATATAACTTTGGAGAAGAAAACTTCAATTCCTACTAGAACGCTCCTAAACTCCACTCCTATGCTCCCAAAATCATGCTTTCAAGCCACACCAAGTTGCCCCACCCCTTGTGTGATGTTTTAATGGAGTTCTGAGCTTCTTTAATGGAGTTTGAGGAGGGAGAATATGGGTATAAGGGTGATCTATGAAATTTAGAAGTATTTTTGCCCTTAAGGATATAAGAGAGAGGAAGAAGATGGAGGAGTTTATATTTTTTTTGGTTTACTAGGTTCATGAATCCCCCATCCTTATTTATATCAATTTTAAGCTTCCATTTTCGATATTTTGACTCATTTAAGTCTCCTAGACTTGAAAATTTAAGTGAAACATGTTTTTCTCAAGTTGGAAAATACAAAAGCCAACCACCCAATAAATGAGCCAACCACTCCACCTAAAATATTTTTTTTACTATAATTTCGACATAAATCCATCTAAAACAGGGTATAAACCATTTTTTTAAGGATACCGAAGAAGGGAAAGTTGTTTAAAATTAAGTTTTACATTTGTCTACAAAGTTTCAGATTTTTCTGAGCACTTTTATTTTTTTGATGAAAAAATGATTTATTTATACATATACATACATATATATATATATATAGAGGAAGACTCACCTACATCATGCACTATACATCACAGCTAATTCTAGACCGTAGAAAACTTTTTTTTTCAAATTTTATATTTTCCCCTTGAAATTAACTTTCCACTCAACCCATATGCAAAAAATTAGGTCAAAATACATTTTGTAGCTATTTTAAAAAAATCCACAAAAAATTGCTGGCACGGACCCTTATAAATAAGGTATTTTTAGCAATTTTTTCGTGAATTTTTTTAAAAATAGTTACAAAATGTATTTTGACCTAATTTTTTGCATATGGGTTAATTAGAAGGTTAATTTCAATGGAAAATATTAAATTTGAAAAAAAAAAATTTTAGGGCCTGTAATTAAGCGTGATGCATGGATGATGTATAGAGCATGATGTAGGTGAGCCTTCTCCTATATATATATATATATATATATATATATATATATATATATATATATATATATATATATATATATATATATATATATTGACCAAATTGCGTAAAAATTTACCAAGGTGCTTAAATAAACCATATAAACACAAATAAATTCCCATGTGAGACATGCAAATGTAGATTTTTTGTTAATGGAACGTTGACATATAAATAGGTCAAAATACAAATACGTAATAAAAAGTGCGGTTATTACATTCTCCCCTCCTTAGAGAATTTTGTCCCCAAAATAAATCCTAAGTCACTCAAACAACTGTGGATATTTCTCCCGCATATCGGCTTCTCTCTCCCAAGTAGCGCCTTCAACACCCTGTGATTCCCAAAGGAATTTCACCAAAGGGATAACCTTGTTTCATAGTACCCTATCCTCACGATACAAAATAGATAAAGGTCGCGTCAGAAACGTAGTATCTTCCTGCAACTCGATATTTTGCCAGTTGATCACATGACTAGGATCGTGCAGATACTTTTTCAACATAGAAACATGAAACACATTGTGAACATGAGTCAATTCAGGAGGCAATGCCAAATGGTAAGAGACTTCCCCAACCCACTCCAAGATCTCAAAGGGGCCAATATATCGAGGGGTGAGCTTGCCCTTATGTCCAAACCTCTTTTTACCAGTTCTGTCCCTAACTTTCAGTAACACATGGTCACCTACTAAGAACTTTAGAGGTATACGACGATTATCAGCATAATTCTTCTGCCTAATCTGGGTCATAATAAGTCTATGTCTAATCAACTCAACCTTCTCAGCCATCTCCCTAATCATATCGAAACTCGTGAGATGCTTCTCGCCAACCTCTGCCCAATATATCAGGGAACAACACGGTCTCCCATATAGTGCCTCAAAGGGGGCCATCTCAATGCTTGACTGATAACCGTTATTGTAAGAGAATTCTATAAGAGGCAAGTTCTCATCCCAACTACCCTGAAAGTTTAAAGCACACGCTCGCAGTAAATCCTCCAAAATCTGAATAGTATGCTCTGACTGCCCATCAGTCTCAGGGTGATAAGCCGTACTCAAATTCAGATTAGTACCCAATTCCTCCTGAACCTTCCTCTAGAATCAAAAGACAAACCGAGGATCCCTATATGAAATAATAGTGAGTGGAACACCATGTAGTTGAATAGTCTCCCGAATATAAAGTCTAGCCAATTTTGTTATGCTATCTGTGACTCTAATCGGTAGAAAATGTGTTGACTTAGTGAGACGATCTACTACAACCCAAACCGCATCATGCTCTCACTTAGATCGAGGCAAAGCCGTAACAAAATCCATAGTGATATGCTCCCACTTCCACTCAGCAATTGGAAGTGGTTGCAACAATCCAACTGGCTTCTTCTGTTTAGCCTTCACCTGCTGGCATGTGTAACACCTTGCCACAAAAAAATCCACATCTCATTTCATCCCTGACCATAAAAAATCTTTGCAAAGGTCCCTATACATCTTAGTAGCTCCAAGATGTATACTGAATCGAGAATGGTGAAATTCTGCCAGAATCTCATCTTGAAGCTCCTCAATTGCTGGGATAATTAACCTACCCTTATGTCGAACACCACCATCCTGATCAACTATGAGAGTATCAAATTCCTCATCGTGTTGAATGAGGTTTCAAAATATTATGATCGCATCATCACATAATTGAGCATCCAAGACCTTCTGATGAACGACTGGCCTAACCGTCAGACCCCATAAATAGGCCCTATCGTTATTCCGCTGAACATGCAAGACATAATGCTGAAGTTCGGCATACATCTTTACATGATAGCAATTCATCGCTGCTAAGGCAGGATCGGACTTCCTGCTAAGGGCATCAGCCACAATATTGTCCTCTTCCGAATGGTACTCCAACGTAAAGTCATGGTCTTCATGAAGCTCGATCCACCTTTGTTGCCGAAGGTTAAGATCTCGCTGAGTGAAGATGTACCGAAGACTCTTATGATCCGTGAATACCTCAAACCGCTCGCCATATAGGTAATACCACCAACTCTTCAAAGCAAACACCACTGCGGCTAACTCAAGATCGTGAGTGGGGTAGTTCCTCTCATACGTCTTAAGTTATCGAGATGCATAAGTGACCACCCAACCCGCCTGCATAAGAACTGCACCAAGACCAGATCTGGAGGCATCACAATACACTGTATACTCTTTTGCATGCTCAAGAAGAATAAGAATAGGTCTTGACGTAAGCCTAAACTTTAACTCTTGGAAGACAGCTTCACACTCATCTGACCACACAAAATGAACATTTGTTTGCGTCAATCGAGTAAGGGGCGATGCAACTCGAGAGAAATCCTAAACGAATCTCATGTAGTATCCAACCAAGCCAAGAAAACTCCAAATCTCTGTGATTGTCTTCGGTCTTTCCCATTCGAGGATGGCTTCAACCTTGGATGAATCAATAGAAATGCTTGCACCGAATACTACATGTCCAAGAAATTTTACCTCATCCACCCAGAATTAACATACGCTAAACTTTGCATATGATCGATTCTCCCTGAGTAACTGAAGTGTAGTACGCAAATGATCCTCGTGATCAACATTAGAAGATGAATATATACGAATATCATCAATGAAGACCACCACAAATCGATCCAAGTATGGTTGGTAAATACGATTCATGAGGTCCATTAATGTAGCAGGGGCATTTGTCAAGCCGAAAGGCATGACCAAAAACTTTTAATGTCCATACCTCGTTCAAAAAGCTATCTTAGGGATATCTTCCTCCCTAAGTCGCAATTGGTGATACCTAGATCGGAGATCAATCTTGGAGAACCTGCCCGTTCCCCATAACTGATCAAATAAATCATCGATTCTAGGCATAGGATATTTATTTTTCACCGTCACCCTATTCAGTTGCCGATAATAAATGCCGAGTCTGAGAGTGTTGTCTTTTTTTTTTGCAAAAAGGATCGGTGTTCCCCAAGGGTAACACTAGGGCGTATAAAACACTTGCTAGTGAGATTATCCAACTGAAGTTTTAATTCTTGCAACTCCGTCGGGGCCATCCGATGAGGAGGGATTGAAATAGGTGAAACACCCTAATGAATATTAATAACAAAATCAATCTCTCGACTCGGGGGTAATTCGGTAAGTTCCTCAGAAAATACATCGGGAAAATACCGCACAATAGGATAATCTGTAATCACACATACAGGCTCTTCTTGCGCAACAATACTGCTTAACCATCCAAAGAAATGTTTCTGATCTCAATTTACAAGGATAATTTATGCTCTGCTCAGTGCCAAAGCGATAGTGAGACCCATCTGGGAGAGATACTGACACACTGTGATGATGGCACTCGATAGTGACATCGAAACTGGACAACCAATCAATACCGAGGATAACTTCAGAGCCATCCATATCCATTAATATAAGATCATACTCCAGAATATAGTCTCCAGCTATGATTACACAATTACGAAAAACTTTTCTAAGGATGACACCACCACCTATGGGAAATACCACAAATATGGGTGGGCTAAACTCAACTACCTCTAATCCCAAATAGAAAGATAACGAACTAGATATAAATGAATGAGATGCTCCTTTAGTACCACTGAAGGTTAAAGGGTTCAGTCGTCGAAAATCCTTCAGCATAGAAGCTGCAGTAGTACTTTCTATAGTCCCGCTATGATTACCTCTCCTCGCTGCGAGAGATTGTCAACTAATTGACGCATGGCCCTTTCCATGCGTTGAAGCTCCCAATTCCCAGAAGTGGCATTATTACGCCTAGCTTCCATCCTATAAGAACATGTGATTTATTATACTAGTTTATTCGAGGAAACATGAATAAGGAAGACGTGTTATCACTCCATCGCACACGTGGATCCTAATGCTCTAATACCAAGTTGTAACACCCCGACTCAGATTTAGATTACCGTTGGGATAACCCAAATCCGAATTGGGGTGTTAAAGGGGGGAGGGGAAAAATGTTTACTTTATTATTTAAGAAAAATATTTATTTAATTGATTTAAGGAGATGATATTCATTTGTCAAATTTTAATTTAAAAAGAATAAACGTTTGACATGACTAATAATTTCAACTTATGAATTTGTCCATGAAAAAACATGCAATGCCACACTTATTCTATCAAAATAAAGTTCACTGAGTAAGGCAACACATGTGACAACCCGTATATAATTATGACAAATTATATTTAAATCATACTTACTTATGTGATATTAATAATGTGTTATTAGTATATCTAATGTTAAGTGATTATGGTTCGTATAATTCTACTTTCATAAATCATGAAATGTCGAATTATTTACGAACACAAGATTTGGTTATTTTCGATAGAAATGTTCCTGTTTAAGACTAGTTTTGACCCTTGTAACATTACAATTGACTTGAGGTGAAAACTATATAGTTGTAGACACGTGATTTAGGGTGGTAACACAACAAACTTGTCATCAAACGGATGTTTGAGTAAGAAGTTAGGCCAAAATTACGAACAAGGGGCAAATCTGTCAATTCCTTTAAGTGGTAAATTGTATTTTATTAAACCAAATGTTTTAATTTGATTGGATGGATTGGGAGGCAGCCTTGGCCGACTTAGAACTCTTCTTCTAACATATTTCTTCAGCCAATTTAAGCCTAAGTTCAGTTTTAAGGGTTTTTGGCTTGAGGAAAGAGAAAGTAGAAGTTAAGGAAGAAAGGGTTTCATTAAAAGCTAGGAAAAGAATTCCACGAAAATTCTTAAGGTGTTTCCAAGGTAACATTATGTGTTAATATTGTTTTAATCTTCTATTATACTTATTTCAAAGTATATCAATCGTGAAGTATTGATTAAAATTCCATCCTCCTTTGTGATAATATGTATTGGTTCATATGTGAGATAAGTGGTGTTATAGGTCATATTGCTTTGTATTGAAACCCTTTGTATTCAAACTTGCATATCTCTTTGTGTGATTACTACAATTCATAAATTCCAATTGTATATGAACATATACTCATATATTCATATAATATCCAAATATTAGAATTTAACTCCTTATGGTTAGGCCTTAGTGATGGTTGCAAGTTGGTATATAATTGTTATTTGTATATTTCATTTCGGTATGCTCTGAGTTTGGTCAATATTTTGAGATAGAAAATGAAGTCCAAATATTATGAAACTTTAATTCTGTACTATTAAGTATGTGTAATAAAAGTCTGTTGAAAATCATGTAAAGTTATGTAGAAGAAAAATTATGAAAATTCTTGGAAGTTGAAGAAACAATAGAGGAGCTTGTAGGGAAGATTTCTTATGTTGTAAAGAAATAGTCATAACTTGCCCTAGGGAGCTTGAAAAATTACACCGTCACTTGTTCTGGAAAGTATATTCTTATATTTTTTCATATTGATAAAGTTGGACACCTTTATTTATCAATTCATGAATATGGGAAGGTTAAGTATGGAGGACAATAATTTCAGGCCATATTGGATATCCTATGATAGAATATTTTTATCTGCTTCTTCCCAAGGGTATTTAGAGTACATGTTTCATCTTTATATATATTCAGAAGTATAATTTTATGTTTACTTGAGTTTAGTTATAAATTACTTACGAGGTAGTATCTTGGGTTGAATGTTCATGACCTTATCAACATATATACCCTCGTTTCGTCTTTACATATGTTTCATGGAATATGACTTTAGTAGAATCATATTGTGGTTGTGTACTCATTTAAAGTTACATAATTATATTAAGATAATACTTATGATTGAGTTTCAGTACTGATTTAGTTGGATTAACAGGTGTAAGGTCAAATCAAACAAGTTCAGCTCCACCCGAGGGAAACGTGAATACATAGTTGACAACACAAGGTGAGTGTACTTACTGAGTTAATTTGGGATATGATGTGTATGTATTATATATTGAGATGATATGGATTATTAAAAGTCATGAGATGTTAAGATGTTATGGCTTATTAAAATCCAAGAGATTTTGAGATGCTATGGCTTATTAAAAGCCAAGATATGTTGAGTTGCTATGCAATTCAGGAGATGTTAGGTTATTAAAACCTATGGATATGATTATTGCCTACGGGCAGGTGATGTGGGGTTTATTAACTCCGGATATGTATATGGCCTAATTTGTCATAGAGATGTATATATTGATATGTTGAGATGTTAATATAGTACTTTTACTATAGATAGTTGTAGTACATTCACTGAGTTTTTAAACTCATGGTTTTATATGTTTACATTTTCAGGTTTTCCAGCTGCCACTGCCAGGTCTAGGAGGTTGAGTAAATAGAAGTAGGGTCTTGTTAGTTTGTTTTATACACTGTACTAGTTGTAATTAAGTTAAATGATATGTGAGTTATGTTGAAATTATGTCTCCTTAAACCGATTGGATTTTTAGTATTCCGCATTTTAACCTTGAAGTTGTTTCAATGTGTATTACTAAAATAATAAATAAATTGTAATTGTGGTTTATAACTATTTAGTTAATTATATCCTAATGGGGTTAGGGGGTGACAACTTGGTATCAGAGCTTTAGGTTTTTATATTCTGGGGTTAGAGAGTCTAGATATGGCAGTGGCAGAAATATCGCTGTGTGGGTCATTTATATTAATTTGTGAGAAATACTAACCATTATGTTAGAAATAAATGTTGTATTCTTGTTTCTATAATTGTGGTTTATGACAGATAGTAAGCTATGGAAGGAGAAAATGTTCATGAGAGGGTGGATGAGGAGTCTTCAAATACAGTATACCAATAAAATCCAAATAATGTAGAGGGGGCTCCTGAACAACTTACAGATATGCAGAAAATGGCTCGTGCCATGACTTTAATGGCAGAACAACAAAACATGTTTATGACGGAAATAGCAGAACAACAAGCCAAGTGCTTGGAGGAGCAGGCTTTGGCCAGAAGAGAAAGGGAAATACAACGAGAGGAGAAGAATACTCTATACGAGAAGTTTATCAAATTGAACCCCCCAGCATTCTCAGGTTCTGTAGATCCTTTAGAAGTTGAGGCTTGGGTTAGAGACACAGAAACTATCTTCGGGGTGATGAATGTACCTGGCGCGCAGAAGGTAATTTTGGCTAATTTCATGTTAAAGGGCGAAGATAAATATTGGTGGGAGTCTTCCAAACATTTATTGCTTACTCCTAAGGGAGGTGAGGTAATTACTTGGGATTCTTTTATTAAAGCCTTATATGAAAAGTATTTTCCTCGCATGTTTCGAAAGCAAAAGAGAGAGAATTTGTATCATTGACTCAGGGGAATATGTCGGTCAGGGAGTATGAAACTAAATTTATATCTTTGTCTCAATTTTCATTACGTTTCTTACACAATGAGGAGGATAAATGCACCATATTTCAGGATGGGTTGAATTTGGTTATCAAGTCTAAACTCACTGCACTTGAAATGGTAGATTATACTTCTTTAGTTAACAAATCTATGATGGTTGAAGGAGATGTTAATGATGCAATAAAGAATAGGTAACAAAGGGTAAGGAGGAGTATATTTGATCCATCTCAGCAAAAGGAAGTCAATGTAGAATACTCAAAATAAGGGAGTCAAAGATTCCAGTGCGGTAGAGGGACTGGGAATTTTGTTCAGAATAGGACACCAAACAGTTTTAAGGGTGCAAGATCGATGGGCCAACAAAATAGACGACAGGAGAATGACAATGGGCAGTCTAAGCCTGTTACATGCTATTTTTGCAAAGTTGAGGGCCATATCAGTCCAGATTGTCCGAAGTTAAAGGGGGTAGAATGTTATCACTGTCATCAAATTGGTTGTATGAAAAGAAACTGTCCTATGCTAATAGGAGGGACTCAATCAGATACTACTAGTCGAGGTTCATCACCTGGAGGCATAGGGAGAGGAGGAGGTAGAGGACAGGCTAGTGGTTCCAGGGCTCCGGGAAGTATATTTGTTATGGCTTTACGGGATGCTCAGGCTAATCCAGAGGTGGTGACATGTACATTTTATGTCATGAACAAACATGCTTATGTGCTTATTGATCCAGGTTCTACTCATTCATTTGTAGCATTGTCATTTACCATGCATTTGGGTAGACCATGTTCTTATCTAGATTGTGGTTTATATATTTCTACACCTATGGGGGATGTGATGTTAGTGGACCATGTGTATAAAAATTGTGTAGTGTATGTGGGGGAGAGGGAGTTGACCATAAATTTAATTCCACTAGATATTCGAGATTTTGATATTATATTGGGTATGGACTGGTTATCTTCCTACCATGCATCGATTGACTGTTTTCGTAAGGAAGTTACATTTAATATGCCTGGGGAGGAAGAATTCAAATTTACTGGGGAAAGAAATGTGGTTCCAAATGATCTTATTTCTGCCCTTCGGGCAAGGAAATTGTTAAATAAGGGTTGTCAAGGCTTTTTAGCATATATTGTGGATACAAACAGGGAATTGAAAAAACTAGAAGATATCCCAGTCGTTAAGGATTTTGGAGATGTGTTCCCAGATGAATTATCAGGATTGCCACCTAGAAGAGAGGTAGAGTTTACTATCGATTTAGTGCCTGGTACATCTCCAGTTCTATTTCTCCATATATAATGGCACCTGTGGAACTAAAGGAGTTAAAGGTCCAACTGCAAGATTTGCTAGATAGAGGTTTTATTCGACCCACTGTATCACCATGGGGCGCTCCAATATTATTTGTGAAGAAGAAAGATGGCACCATGCGACTCTGTATTGATTATCGACAGTTGAACAAGGTGACTATTCGAAATAAATATCCATTGCCTCATATTGATGATTTGTTTGATCAATTACAGGGTGCTAAAGTGTTTTCAAAAATTGATTTGAGATCGGGTTATCATCAATTAAGGGTGAGAGATTGTGACATTTCTAAGACAACTTTTCGTTCTCGCTATGGTCATTATGAATTTTTGGTAATTCCATTTGGGTTAACAAATGCTCCTGCGGTGTTTATAGATTTAATGATTCGAGTATTTCATCCTTTCATAGATTTGTTTGTGATTGTCTTTATCGTTGATGTTTTGATATACTCACCTAGCCAAGAGGAACATGAGAAGCATCTAAGAGTTATATTTCAAGTTTTGCGAGATACTCAATTGTTTGTGAAGTTTAGCAAATGTGAGTCTTGGTTAAATCAGGTAGTATTTCTGGGGCATGCTGTTTAGGGAGATGGAATTTATGTTGACCCTAAGAAGGTAGAGGTAATTGTGCAATGGAAAAGATCGAGGAATTTAACGGAGATAAGGTGTTTCCTAGGATTGGCTGGATATTATAGAAGATTCATAAAGGGGTTTTCATCTATAGCCTTGTCGTTGACTAAATTTACCCGAAAGGAAGTGAAATTTTTTTGGAGTGATGAATGTCAGCATAGCTTTGAAAAGTTAAAAAATAGGCTAGTATCAGCTCCAGTTCTCACTGTTCCATCCAGTGGAGAAGGTTTTGTGATTTATACTGACGCTTCACATCAGGGTATGGGTTGTGTTTTCATGCAACATGGAAAGGTAATTTTTTATGCATCTAGATAGTTAAAGATGCATGAACGTAATTATCCTACGCACGATTTAGAACTTGCGGCTATTGTTTTTGCCTTGAAATTATGGAGACATCATTTGTATGGAGAGACGTGTGAAATTTTCACTGACCATCAAAGTTTGAAGTATTTATTTACACAGAGACTTGAATTTGTGACAAAGACGTTGGGTGGAGTTAATTAAAGATTATGATTGTACCATTCACCATCATCTCGGGAGGGCCAATGTTGTTACAGATGCTCTGAGTCGAAAGTCATTGGGGAGGTTATCTTGTATTCAATGTGCACGGGTTGGCAATATTATGGAATTAAGACTGATGGGAGTCGAGTTGAACTTATCTAAAATGGGGGCATTATTTGCACACATTAGAGTGAAACCTTTACAGCAAAACGCATATGAAATTTGTAAGTCAGTGATCCATTCCTTGAAAAGAAGAAACGGGAAATCCTGGATGGTAAAGAGAGTGACTTTGAAATTAAGAAGGATGAATCGTTGTGTTAATTTGTGTACCGAATGATCCGTCCTTAAAGAAGGATATATTGGATGAGGCACATATTTCTATTTACTCTATGCATCCTGGGGGTACCAAAATGTACAGAGATTTGAAAGAGTATTACTGGTGGAATAATATGAAACGTGAGATTGCAGAATTTATAACTAAATGTTTAGTATGCCAGCAAGTGAAGGCGGAGCATCAAAAGCCGACGGGATTATTGCAGTCATTGCCTATTCCAGAATGGAAGTGGGAACATATAACAATAGATTTTATTGTAGGATTACCATGATATCCAAAGGGGCATGATTCTATTTGGGTGATTGTAGATCGATTGACAAAGTCAGCTCATTTTCTTCCAGTTAAGATGACCTACACTGTTGACAAATATGCACGTATGTACGTTGATGAGATTATTCGTTTACATGGGGCACCAGTGTCAGTTGTATCAGATAGAGATCCAACATTCACTTCTAAGTTTTGGCCTCGCTTACAGAATGCCATGGGCACAAGTTTGAAGTTCAGCACTGCATTTCATCCACAAACCGATGGGCAATCTAAAAGGACGATTCAAATATTAGAAGACATGTTACGAGCTTGTGTATTAGACTTCAAGGGTAGTTGGGATGATCATTTTCCATTGATGGAATTCTCGTATAATAATAGTTATCAGTCAACCATTGGTATGGCTCCGTATGAAGCTTTATATGGGAGGAGATGTAGAATGCCTTTGTGTTGGGATGAAGTAGGTGAAAGGAAACTTTTGGGTCCTGAATTGATAGATATGACAACTGATAAGATCAAAATGATTCGGGAATGGATAAAGATAGCGCAAAGCAGGAAGAAATTTTATGCAGATAAGAGGAAGTATCCATTGGAATTTCAGAAGGGGGATTTTTTATTCCTACGTATTTCACCGTGGAAAGGCGTTATGAGATTTGGAAAGAAGGGGAAACTAAGTCCAAGATACATTGGACCATATGAAGTGTTGGAAAGAATTGGAACCCTGGCATATAGATTAGCATTACCTCCAGAGTTATCTCGTTTGCAAGATGTGTTCCATGTATCGATGCTTCGTAAGTATTTGGCAGATCCATCTCATCAACTGAAAACCCAACCTATTGAACTCAAAGAAGACTTGTCGTACATTAAGGAACCGGTGGAACTTCTTGATCGTAAGGAGAAAGTATTGAGGAATAAAGTTATTCCCTTAGTTAAAGTTATGTGGATGAGCAATGGAATTAAATATGCAACTTGGAAAATGGAGGATAGCATGAAGAAACAGTATCCCCATTTGTTTGGTAAGTGACATTCGTTTTAAATTTCGGGGACGAAATTTTCTGGGGGGGAGGTTGTGACAACCCGTATATAATTATGATAAATTATATTTAAATCATACTTATCTTATGTGATATGAATAATGTGTTATTAGTATATCTAATGCTAAGTGATTAGGTTAGTATAATTCTACTTTCATAAATCATGAAATGTCGAATTATTTACGAACACGAGATTTGGTTATTTTCGATAGAAATGTTCCTGTTTAAGACTAGTTTTGACCCTTGTAACATTACAATTGACTTGAGGTGAAAACTATATAGTTGCAGACATGTGAGTTAGGGTGGTAACACAATAAACGTTGCATCAAACGGATGTTTGAGTAAGAAGTTAGGACAAAATTACCAACAAGGGGCAAATCTGTCAATTCCCTTAAGTTGTAAATTGTATTTTATTAAACCAAATGTTTTAATTTGATTGGATGGATTGGGAGGCAGCCTTGGCCGACTTAAAACTCTTCTGCTAACATATTTCTTCAGCCAATTTAAGCCTAAGTTCAGTTTTAAGGGTTTTTGGCTTGAGGAAAGAGAAAGTAGAAGTTAAGGAAGAAAGGGTTTCATTAAAAGCTAGGAAAAGAATTCCAAGAAAATTCTTAAGGTGTTTCCAAGGTAAAATTATGTATTAATATTGTTTTAATCTTATATTATACTTATTTCAAAGTATATAAATCTTGAACTATTGATTAAAATTCCATCCTCCTTTGTGATAATATGTATTGGTTTATATGTGAGATAAGTGGTGTAATAGGTAATATGGCTTTGGATTGAAACCCTTTGTATTCAAACTTGCATATCTCTTTGTGTGATTACTAGAATTCAGAAATTCCAATTGTATATGAACATAGACTCATATATTCATATCATATCCGAAAATTAGAATTTAACACATTATGGTTAGGCCTTAGTGAAGGTTGCAAGTTGGTATATAGTTGTTGTTTGTATATTTCATTTCCGTATTCCCTGAGTTTGGTCAAGCTTTTGAGATAGCAAATGAAGTCCAAATAATATGAAACTTTAATTTTGTACTATTAAGTATGTGTACTAAAAGTGTGTTGAAAATCATGTAAAGTTATGGTGGATAACAATTATGAAAATTCTTGGAAGTTGAAAAAATAATAGAGGAGCTTGTAGGGAAGATTTCTTGTGTTGTAAAGAAATAGTCATAACTTTCCCTAGGGAGCTTGAAAAATTACACCGTCACTTGTGATGGAAAGTATATTCATATATGTTTTCATACTGATAAGGTTGGACACCTTTATGTGTGCAATTAATGAATATGGGAAGGTTAAGTATGGAAGACAATAATTTCACGCCATATTGGATATCCCATGAAAGAATATTTTTATCTGCTCCTTCCCAATGGTATTTTGAGTACATGTTTCATGTGTATATATATACAGAAGTATACTTTTACATTTACTTGAGTTTAGTTATAAATTCCTTACGAGGTAGTTTCTAGGGTTGAATGTTCATGACCTTATCAACATATATACCATCGTTTCGTCTTTACATATGCTTCATGGAATATGACTTCAGTAGAATCATATTGTGGTTGTGTACTCGTTTAAAGTTACATAATTATATTAAGTTAATACTTATGATTGAGTTTCAGTACTGATTTGGTTGGATTAACAGGTGTAAGGTCAAATCAACAAAGTTTAGCTCCACCCGAGGGAAACGTGAATACATAGTTGACAACACAAGGTGAGTGTACTTACTGAGTTGATTTGGGATATGATGTGTATGTATTATATATTGAGATGATATGGCTTATTAAAAGTCATGAGATGTTAAGATGTTTTGGCTTATTAAAAGCCATGAGATGTTGAGATGTTATGGCTTATTAAAATCTAAGATATGTTGAGTTGCTATGCAATTCAGGAGATGTTAGGTTATTAAAACCTATGGATATGATTATTGCCTACGAAAATGGAGATGTGGGGTTTATTAACTCCGGATATGTATATGGCTTAATTTGGCACATAGATGTATATATTGATATGTTGAGATGTTAATATCGTACGTTTACTATAGATAGCTGTAGTACATTCACTGAGTTTTTAAACTCATGGTTTTATTTGTTTACATTTTCAGGTTTTCCAGCTGCCACTTCTAGGTCTAGGAGGTTGAGTAAATAGAAGTAGGGTCTTGTTAGTTTGTTTTATACACTATACTAGTTGTAATTAAGTTAAATGATATGTGAGTTCTGTTGAAATTATGTCGCCTTAAAACGATTGGATTTTTAGTATTCCGCATTTTAACCTTGAAGTTGTTTCAATATGTATTACTAAAATAATAAATAAATTGTAATTGTGGTTTGTAAACTATTTAGTTAATTATATCCTAATGGGGTTAGGGGGTGACAACACAATAGTTCAAATCCCTTAATAAAGTTCAAAAATATTAATTAAAGTGTTACAAATATAAATCTTAAACATAATATGAAACGGTTAACAGAGAGTCTAACGTCTAGTCACAACCTCCGCATCCTTACCGAGATCCTTTCCAGTGTCACCAACTGAAGTACCTGGGTGGGGAAAAGTATGGGGGTGAGCGAATGCCCAGTAGGGTGGGAAATACTAAGCAATAATTTGATAATTAAAATACTATACATATACAATGTCTTTCAGTATTTTGTAAAATAATTTCCAATTCATTAAATGTTAATACAACTACATGCAATGCACTCGGGCTATATTCCCAACTCACACTTAAGTATTTTTCATGTCTCGTGCTAGAGACTTAACTTATTAATCCAACTATGTTGTCATTTAATAAGATCCATCTATTCAAATTCATTAATCCATTAATTTTCCCAATCATTTATGAATATTACTTTTATTACTTTGGGATTTGCCAACATCCACGATTTCACGGCCTTTCACCGTCGGTATCAAGCACACATATGTTACACTGGCCAGGTTGTTTGGGGTCTTTCATCACCAGGAACGTCATCCCCTCCTTAATTATTCTTTCCGGCAACATCCGAATATCATTATCTTGTCATATATTCACATTCTTACAAATATTAACATTCTTACAATTATTCTCATTATTTCAAGTACTCGCATTAATCTTTCGGTGTTACTTCTTTATTTCATTATTTGCCTTATTTTTAAAATAACTGAGGAGGCCAACTAATAATAACATTGTACTTTGAACACTAACATCCAATCATCATTTACCCTTTTTATTTGTTAATGCATTAACACATTTTTAGTACCTTCAAAATGATTTTACTAGCATTTAAAGTAAAGAAACATTATCTTCCGCTAGTTTTTCACCTAATTACCAAAATTGTCATTACGCCATTTGTACACCAAAAATGCATCCTTTAAATGGGTTTTCAAGGAAAAAAATATATCTTTATAAGACCTTACTATTTTTCTATAATATTTTACTCATTTAATCATAAACTTAATTATTAAAATTACGATTTTAATATATGGTTCAAATATAAGGTTTTAAATGAGTTTTCTACACCATTTAAAGTCATTATCATCACTTTTTAACATCATCAAAATAGGGGCTGAAATTTATCATTCTTTTAAAACATGATGAAATCTATCTATTTCATTTTAAAACATACCATTTATCATGACTAAAAAAATTATTCAAGTATATTCACATGAAATGAGGATTTCTACCTAAGAAATCCATGCATATGCATCCTACACATTCATATTCATGTAGTATATGATTATAACATTTTTTAAAACAATTTTCTTGTTCTAATCATTCATTTATACAAGCATGATATTATGAAATTTAATCAACAAAGCTAGTTCATTTTAACACATAAAAACATGGGTTTGCATAATAGAAATTGTAAGAACTAGCAATTTTTTTTTATAAGAAATCATCTT
The DNA here is from genome assembly GCA_949130495.1 of Sambucus nigra. Lineage (NCBI taxonomy): Eukaryota > Viridiplantae > Streptophyta > Magnoliopsida > Dipsacales > Adoxaceae > Sambucus > Sambucus nigra. Next base: position 278,623,834 of record OX422218.1, read on the forward strand.
TCATAAATATGGGTGTTTTAAGATTTTGATAATATAAATTTAGGAAGATAAAAACCCTACTTGATTTATGAAGAGGAGATAACTTTGGAGAAGAAAACTTCAATTACTCCTAGAATGCTCCTAAACTCCACTCTTATGCTCCCAAAACTAAGCTTTCAAGCCACACCAAGTTACGCCACCCCTTATGTGATGTTTTAATGGAGTTTTGAGCTTCTTTAATGGAGCTTGAGAAGATAGAATACAATTATAAGGGTGATATATGAAATTTAGAAATATTTTTGCCCTTGAGGATATAAGAGAGAGGAAGAAGATGGAGGAGTTTATATTTTTTTTGGTTTACTAGGTTCATGAATCCCCCCATCCTTATTTATATCAAATTTAAGCTTCCCTTTTCAATATTTTGACTCATTTCAGTCTCCTAGGCTTGAAAATATAAGTGAAATACGTTTTTCCCAAATTGGAGAATACAAAAGCCAACCACTCAATAAATGAGCCAACCACACCACCTAAAATAATTTTTTTTTACTATAATTTCGACATATATCCGTCTAAATTAGGGTCTAAACCATTTTGTTTGAGGATGCCGAAGAAGAAAAAGTTGTTCAAAATTAAATTTTACAGTTGTCTGCAAAGTTTTAGATTTTTCTGAGCACTTTCATTTTTTATTGAAAAAATGATATATATATATATATATATATATTGACCAAATTGCGTAAAACTTTACCAAGGTGCTTAAATAAACCATATAAACACAAATAAATTCCCATGTGAGACATGAAAATGTATATTTTCTGTTAATGGCACGTTGACATATAAATAGGTCGAAAAACAAGTACGTAATAAAAAGTGCGATTATTACAACATTTGACCATATAATCAGACCACTCTGTACGGCTTTCACAACCTAATCCCAATTACTTCTATATTAATTGGCATGTTTTTCATTCAACGGTCTCATGATTTACTTTAAGGAGGGTCATCAATAAGCAAGTTTTGGCTAGGAATTTGCAAATTCCTCTATGCAATATCAATAACAACCCTCTGCCATCTCATTGGGAACATATAATTGGGGATTTTGATAAGGAAGCATAGGCATAGACTAGGAAGAAATGGATAGATTGCAAGGAATTTTAGTTAATGTTTGATAGGAGTGGATAGTGTGGTCATTGCCTATAATGAAATCAATTAGCGTATTAGTCTAGGCAAGAGATAATTAAGAGAACAATTAGCCTAAGATCAACAAAATCAACTACTCATGGAGAGAGAAAATATATCATGCAAGGATATAAGTAATGATAAAAATTGATAAGTATCAAAATAAAGGTTAAGAGTTAGAAGGAGTGCAATAAATGTTACAATACAAATCAAAATCCAACAACTCTAAAACAAACTAATCAAGCCCAAAGAAAAAACAATTATATCACTTCTTCGTCTTCAACATCTTTATAACACACACTTCAATGATATCATTGTTAACATATTGCAAGGCTCCTGTGCCATTCTGGACGTGAGTATCAAGGCTGCGATGAAAGATATCCTATAAGGAAGAACTCGGTGAATTAAAGGAAGAAAAATGATTCCTATAGTCCTTAAAGGCATGTTGCAAACTAAAACAAAATCGAGTAGATAACTGAGAAATGATAGAATCTAACTCATTTTCAAACAAAGAGCGTATATTAGGTTCACGTAATGTAGAATCACGATGAGGAGCTGAAGGGGACAAAATGAGGTGATGTCGGTGTACTATTGTAGTCGCCAAGTTGAGCAATAGACTGATAATAAGATTCAATGGACAACGCAAATTGTGGATTTTCCTGCAATTCATCTGGAAGAAGAACCCCAAACTCCAAAATTAAGGGCATGATTAAACAACCAAAGGGAAAATCATGAGTTTTCTTATTGTCTTTAGTGTGAGCAAAGATCGAGTCCATGATCAAATCACACTAACACATATGAACACCCCGACCAATGGCATTCAATAATTGTCCATGCTTAAAACATACATTATGAGGGTGGTGTGTGGGTAAAATAAAAGAGGACACAACCACATTAAAAATATAAAATTCTTTATAACAAATGCTTAAGGAAAACTCTATCCATTCCAAGACTAAAAATGGTTGTCACTCAACGTAGTGATTATATTCCACTTGAAAGGTTAACTGTTGATCAACTTGTATGGATATTTGGGACATATATCTTCCAAGACACGAAAGTTATTGCATATCCACTTAGAAGAGACCTTCACTTGAATTCCCCTCACCTTGAAAGATAAGACTTTAATGCATAAGTTATACTTACCATCCACAAGAGTCAAATAAAATTCTCTTGCCAAGATGGGGTAACATGGTCTTGTTTGAGAGAAAACATAAATCTAATCTCTTCTATCCAGGAACTTGTATAAACGGGTGCTGAAACAGAGTCTAAATCAATTTATCTCTCCCAATGCAGAGAGCGCATAGAGAATATCTCATCAAATTTAAAACGATTGGAGGAAGTTGAGGTGCGTGATAGAGACTTCAGATCTATAAAGTATAGCCTGAAAAGACACACAAAGACACAAAGCACATAAATCCTATGAAAAATGGAAGAATAAATTAAGGATCCTATGCTAAAAATATGATAAATAGTGTAATAAATGATAGAAAGTGTAAAATATTCATGAACTCTTACACATATCAACACAAGAGTAGAGAAATCCCAAAAAATGCAAAGAAATACAAACTAAAAGATACTAAATAGAATAAATATTAACTTAAGATAAGTAAAGCTCACCAATTATAGAAACGATTTCATTAAAATCCATTAAGACTACTATCACCAAGCACTAACTCTATAAAGGAGTAAATTTGAAAATCTAGGAAAGAAAATAACTTACCAAGCTCAAGATTAATCCACTAAAATGAGATCAAGAACACCTAAAACAACTTCCAAGATGCTAAGTTGGGAGGAAGGCAGGAGGGTTCTAAAGGAGAAAAGATGTTTTGAGAAATAAAAATTTAGTAAATGTTTTCTCAAATCTTGATTTGGTCATTTTGAACAAACGCATGTGTTGTCATTGCAATGACATGTTTATCGTTGGTCATGACGGTATCACTGCATCGAGGAAACTGCGATAATGAAGGTCGTGATTATTTCCCCCAAAACAGAATATGCAAATTAAAGCATATAGAAGCAAAAATGTACACCCATGATTTCTAGCTCTAGGCAAGTACATTTTTATCCTGAAAGTACCATCTAGAATGATCAAACAAGCTCCAAAAGATCATACAACGGTTCCTGGTTATGTCAAATACACTACACAAAGAATGGTCTAGCATTCAACGGCCTAAGATCAAACTAAATCCATATAAGAGTTAAAGTGATTCAAAGACATGACTCATGATATAAAAGTGAATAAAATGAGCATTATTACGTAAAATCAAAGAATGGAGATTAATGTTTGAACTCGCTTTTGAATTTCTTTGACTTTATCCACAAAGATAAAGCCTCATTTTTCCTTGAAAAAAAATAAAATTTTCAACTACTTCTTTTTACTCAAATAGTGATTTATGATTAAAACCTTTTGAGTCTCATATCCTTGATGTTATTTAATTTTTAGATAGATAAAAATATTTAGGAGATCACTTTTGATAAAATTTTGCATGTGGTGGCTTTCTCTTATTTATTACAAATGGTGGGGGACTATTTCCAATATTTCAAAGGTAGTTCTCATGATCCCAAAGTTGCAGCCCTTACCACATCATCACTCATGATTTGTAAGCATATATATTTTTTTAACTACAGCCATGATGATAAAAACTCTCATACACAAGATCATTAATAGTGACACCCTGCCAACAAAACATCACATAAAACTTTTAATTTTCGATAGGAGTAGAAAACACATCCCTTCATTATATTTTTCATGCTAATGCTCAAGTTTGTTGTGCGGTGTAAAGTGCATGAGTTATGACAAATAATCTAAAATAGCAAGCTCAATTTACCAATGCATTTCAAAGTATAAAATTTTAAGCATGAAGTATAAAATTCATAAATAGAACTGTTAGTATAATAACTAAGAATGTAGATTTCCATCTAATAACTTGGGATAAAATAATACCTAACAAGCATAGAAGACCAATATTGTACAAGGGTAAAATGTAAAGGTATTAACAAGCAAAGAACATATATAAAGAATGAAAATTATGATAAATATAAATCAAGATGCCTACCGAAAAGAGTAAGGCAAACACTTAAAGATAACTAAACTAAAAGTATCCATTTTATTATTAAAGAAAGACCAAGAACTTTTACTTTGCTCGTTCTTATAAATATTCCAAACCCACTCAATCGATAATTTTTTTCTTAATCTAACTCGGTTCAATATTAAAAGATTTTGATTTAGAAACTACCTTGATAATTTTGGGAGGATGAACTATCTTTTTTGTTTCCCTTCCCCTTGTAAACCTTTTAAGGGGCTTCTGCCATCTTCTTCGTCTTCCAATATACCTTTCTACCTTTATCAAAATCACCGACAGGCAATGCAGGTTGAAGAAAAACACAAAGCTACTTAAGGTTTCCTAACTTATTTCAATGTGTACACCTATAGGGTTATGGGATAATTGGGTAGATGGCACAATTTAGTTGTTGCTTACTAAGTCTGAAGAAAAACTTTTTCAAGTGTCCTTCCTTATTATAAAAGGAATACATAAATGCCACCTTCCTTTGTTTTCTTCGAGTATAGTGTTAGTTGAAGATTCACCAATGGGATATGGAAAAATGGATTAGGATGCTAAGGTAGATAGGGTATACGAAGCTCTATCACTACCAAAATCGCTTCCACATTTCACCAAATAGATAACTTGTATTCAAAAAGCATCCTATCCAATTTTTAAGCCTTATCCACCAAAGTTAGCTTAAAAGTGGACGCGGATAATAGTTCAGCCTTAATTAAAGAGATTTGGTTCTTTAAGCATACTCTTGAGTTTTCACTCTCATATAAGAACATCCTAAGGAGCTCAATATCAATATGAAGAAATTCATTGGTACTTCCTTAAATATGTGGTTCATTACACACCACACATGGAGCATCCAAAAATACCACACTACTCTCACTCGGTATAGCCATTTGGTTTTAGGCATTGGTTACGATGGTGGAGAGTTCCATGTTGTTCCTTTCAAGGTTTATAGATTCCTCGTAAAGCCTAACACAGTCCATGTTAAGATCTTTTTCGGCTTCTTCCTCAATAGTGCCTAAAGAGGGATAAGGAGAAATTATTCATTCACTAGACGGATGAGGAACTTCAAAATCCTCTAAATCTTCCAACTCATCAAACTTTTGTCTTGATATAATGCGACATAATTTCATTCTTGAGAGGCATCTTCGGAGTCCAAGTCATCATCACTAAAAGTTACTTGATAAGTGTTCTTACAACCACCACAACTCAAATCTGTGGGACATTGCTTCGAGATATACACTTGTCCACCACATGTAAAACATGTGAATATTTTTGGAGATTCAACTTTCTTTTCTCCACTTTCTTAACCATTTTTAAATCTAGGCAGGTATATTAGGAGTTCCTTTTGATTGAAAAGGTTTTTGCCACTTCTTGGCATACTTAGTGATAAATTCCATATCATCCTCACTAACATCAAGGGAACTAAAATCAGGAGATGACTTGTTAGCCTTGAAAGCTAGATTTTTCTCTTTAGGAGGCATTCCTTGATAATAAGGAAAATTCGCCTTGTAGGTTTAGAGAGAGACAACTCGTGTACAAAATAAAATATCTAATCTCATCAATGGCATCGACGTTGCCATGGAACCTAGAAGGAAGAGAACATAGAATTTTATCAATAATTATATCCTCTTTATAATTTTCTTCTCCTAAGCAAAAACGAAGGTTACTATATCATTCATCTTGACATAAAACTTGTTAAAGTCTTCTTTATCCTTCATGGTAAGGAGTTTAAAATGGTTGTAAGTCGTTTAAGTTTAGAGTGCTTCAGGGTAGAGGTGCCGTCATAGGTCATTTGTAAAATTTCCCATGCCTCCTAAAATGTCGTACGAGTGGATATATGTGTAAACTCAGTTGGGGACATGCAACTAAAAATAACATTGAGTCCCTTCATGTTCCATATACTCTCCTTTAAATTGTTATCGTCCCAACTGGATCTAATCATGTTTACTTGGACATCAGTCATAATGGTTTTGGGACAAGTCTATCCCCAAAGCACACTATTCCATATTCTATCATCCATAGACATTAAGTAAGTTTTCATATGGGCTTTCTAATAAGAATAATTTCTACCATGAAATGGAGGAGGTCAGAGGATTGAACTTCCATCCATTCCACATAAAAAGTGTATAAACTTAGGTTATTTCACCTAAAACTTAGAGACCCTCTCAGATATGAGTTTAGAGTGTGCCTCTCAATAGTTGCTACCCAAATACAAATTAATTCCCATAGTTCAAGAAAAAAAAGGCTTAATAATTAATTATTATAAAAAATATTAACAATCCAAAAGTCTAGGTGATAAAATATTTTACTAGATTTTAGTATCACAAATTTTAGCTTCTTAGTTAAGAAAATGATTATAAAAAATGAGGAAAGAGTAAAATACACACAAAACCGAATGTACGAGGGAAAAACCCACAATAAGGAAAAACCTAGGGTCGATAAGAATGACAAATGAACTATGGTAGAGATGTTACAACTAGAAGACATAAACTTACAACCACACGATGTTATGACCTATTAGACTCTCTTTCACACCATATTCTCCGAGGAGAGCGCCACATGCTGAATTACGCTGCACAACCGCCAACAATTTTCATCCACGACCAATGTTGTAAAATTTCTCCCCAAAACTATTTTCATTAAAGTAAAAGTAACTTATTCCAGGATTGGAACCTTCAAGCAACAAAAAATATACACCAAGGATTTCGAGTAATCCTAAAAGACTGTGTGTTAGGGTGTATTGATAGGTTGTGGTGCTCTAAATTTGAAAATGGATTTTTCAAGCCTAGTAAGAGAAAATATTTACTCACTAATGGTGATGATACTAAGATCATATGATAGATGCACCCTAGATGTAAGTATTGCAAAAACGTAATGAAATAGTAATTGACAAGCAATTTACCACAAGAGATGAGAGGAAATAGAGATGAACACAAGTGTTTAAGTAGTTCGTCCTTAGACTAGGTCCACTATGTAAAGTATTTGAGTGATTTCATTATATAATATGGCACTAATGGCCATGGAAGATACACACTCAAGCTTCCTCTCTCTTGACTTAATTATGCAAAGTAAAAGTAGGGTTTGTAAAAGATCGATCCAAGTGAAGAAGACCTAATGTTCCTTATATAGGTGTGCAATTTTACCCCCAGCATGTGTCCATGCCTAGCTGAGGTCGTGGCCTATGAGAGATTGCCAGCTGTGTGTACATAAAATAACGTCATCATGAATAATATCCCCCATGTGGATTGTTGATTTTTAATAATGTTTTTGCATAGATATGATTGAAATGTCCATGTCATGATTTCCACGCATGTCAAAACATATTAGAGATAAGTGTCTCATCTTAGCTGAGAATGTAGCATGTCGTGCTCCATACTGGAGGCTGAGATGAATTAGGGTGGTCATTTGTGACCGACGTTCCCATAGACATGAGGTTGTTGTCCTATAATATGAGTGTCATCTGAGGCCGAAACCCATGTTGGTGTGAGTGGGGTTTGTCTCTTTCGTGAGACAAATCTAGGGATACTAGAGGGGTGCTTGGGTGTTATACGAACGAGACCACAATGGTACGAGACTGTTGGTAGGTATGGTGAGAACACTGGTCTCATCTATAAGATGAGACTATGGTGTAGTCAGTTAGCCAGGTGACATCTAGACGAGGCCATTATGGGACGAGACCACTAGTAGGTATGGGTGAGAACACTATTCTCATCTGTAAGATTAAATTATAGTATGGTCGGTTACCTGGGCGACATATGGACGGGACTATTCTTATGTGTATCCACTACCCCTAGACATTAGCCTTAGACATGATTAGGAGGTTGAGGTTTAAACTTGGTCCTATTTGGCTTCAAGAATACTTTTCTTTGTGTCTCATCTAGTCCTGATATATTACTCACAGATTACGACTTTGGTGACCTAGCTATCTATTAGTTGTAAGTCGTACCTTGGAGTTAGAATGGTCATTTCGCTAGACATAACGGTCAGGTCGGCTCCATGGGATCTTGATGAGGTGCAAACTTTATATTTAAAACACGTTGTTGGGTTTTTACGCCCTATACAAAACTAATACCACAACTTTGTACACTAAATGGAAGTGTAACGAAAATTAGGGATCGAATCCATAGGGAGTGTTGATAGATGGTAATCGATTTACAACTTCAAGAATAAAAGTGTAAAAGGTGATAAGTTGGTTTTGCTGAAAAAGGAAAAAGGGAAGAAGTTAACTCTAAACAATATTAATAAAATGAGAGTCGGTATTGCATCCCCGCCATGGGCTAAACAATTAATAATTAGAATTTTGGTTCGAAAACATTCAACCGAGCATTTTTAGTTAATCATAAGCATCACACAAGAGGAAATTTAACTCAAAGTTGCGAGATAAAACATTTAATCGAAAATGGTCACACGCGGATTAAATTTGGAATATCACTTTAAACACTAACGTTGCGTGACAAAGAAAGTTAAAAGCATAATATATCAATTTTAATACACGCGATTTCAATTAAACGCAATTTTACATAAAACCTAATTTTCGAAGCTTGACGCCCATCAATGGCGGACACAGGAACCAAATCCTATTTAACTATGCACACAACATGAACAAACTAATTAATCAACTAATTAATAACTAAAACAAGAAATGAATAAATTAAATTAATTTAACTAGGCTTGAAATTAAATACACAAAGCATGGAAATTAAATAGAAAGCAAGAAAAAAACAAGGAAAAAGTAGAGTAGAGGAAGACTTACATTAATGGGTGAAAACCCAACACAAAATGAGGAGAGGGGTGACTCCATCAAAAATCCCCAAAGTGTCACAAACGCTAAGTCTCTAACTAAAAAGAAATAAAAAGTAGATATTATGAGAGAAAACTAGCTTTTGAGTCTCCCCTACAAAAATACACCAAGTGGTGTATTTATAGTAAGTTGAAAAAATAAAGAAAAGAAAAGAGAAAAGAAATAGAAAAGGGGGGGGGGGGATAAGTCTTGATTAATTAACAAAAGAAAAAGAAAAAGTAAATTAAAAATAGAAAAAGCATATAACAGCAAAACAGGGTCGGCCAAAACAGGGGACCAAATCGATTCGGATGAGTCTGAATCGATTCGGAAATGGGAGACTTGAGCACTGTCTCTTAGCGAATCGATTCGCCAAGCTACGAATCGTTTGGCACCTGATACTTTTATTTTCCCCAACATGCTTTTATGCGATTCCTCCAAAATAAACAAGGGCTGCCATGGATCGTAGCTACTGAAAATAATGCCCAAGGTCGAGACCAACACCTTGCTCTTTGTAAACAATCCAATGACCTGTACTTCTTCTCACACAAGCTGAGAGCTTCCATAGACATAAATGGACCAAAAACAACAACTCCACCATGAAAATGATAAAACCCACCACCTCCATTAATGACCAAAACCATGAAACCCAAGCTCCATGGAGTATGTAGCTGAAACCCATTTGCGTGTGTAGTAAAAAATCATGCTCCAATTTCTGACGAAAGGCTCCAATTTCAGACGAAACCAAAACCCAAGCCAAACACGAGCACAAAGCCAAAATTGTCATTTGTATTTGAAATTTGCTGCAAAAGTGGGTAAAAGAGAAAGGGATATGGAGGGAATTAATTAAATTGTTAGTATATTAGGTAATGATTATAATTAACATATAATTCTTCCCCGATTAAAGGTCCGTGTTTTTTTCATTCGGAATCCTATTCAAGCACCGTTCATGGCCACACGAAGCTTGACCCGAGAGCTACAACTTCTATGAATGCTTTGAGCAAAAATCCCGAAGTGTGAAGTTACGAAAATGATCCTAAATGTGTGAACTTTTATGAGACTTTACAGGATCGCGACGAAACTTCACACTAAGCACCGTAACACCCACAAACACTCAATAATACTCCAACTAACATGTTAGTACATAAAACGGAGGTTGTCTGATTAACAAGCATAATTATAGAAATTAGGGTACTCGAGGGGGCTAAAAATGCTCAAGGTAATGTGTAATAAATGCAATATTATTGACATATCACACCCCCTAACTTAGATTGTGGTAGTCCCTAGCAATGAAGTTCAAATATAGAAGAACTATAAGAAAATCGCAAAACATGAGATATATTCAAAAGCGATAAAAGCCACTTTCGCGGGCAAACGATTGCATTTAGCGTATGCAATACGCCGTTAAATCCCTAGGTTACCCTAGTGGACAAGTGTTGTCTCCTGAGGGTTTTCAGGGATGAAACCCACAAACGTAATACGGTTTCCTCAAAATATGCCCAATCAACATGCGACAAACTCAACAACAACAAAAAAGATTTCAAACATGTTATATAGCAAAGTGAATGAATTAACACAAAAATCCGTAGTTATTAACATTATAGAACAAACTTCATAGAAGTGAAACCTTAAAAGTGGGAGGGAAGAGAGCACATTCATAGTATGATTTGGAAAAAACATAAATAAACTGGATGAACATAAAAGCATGCATATAATCAATCCTCACCGGGCATTACACTCAAAAAATGAATTCACTATGAAAATGGAGGTAATTCACGGGACATGCGGGCATAAAGAGTATATGTAAATGAAAACTAGGCCGCGCACATGTCACTAATGAAGAACGCTATATAGAAAGTGAAAAACTGTAATCTCAATGAAAGATACCACTCATTAAAGGAGGCGAAATGCATTTTCTCAGATTCTCAAACTATTTCAACTTTTAAATTAAAATCACCCTAAGATCACATAGGACTTGTATAGGGTTGTAATGTAGATTTGGGCTTAGGGTATGAAATGAAAGGTATATATACGAATTCAAAATGTTCGGAGATGAAAAATTTGGGATATTGGAAAATTTCGGACAATTCCAAAATTGGAAAACAAGTTCCCATACAAGCATTAAATATGACAATAAGAGAGTGACAAGGATTATTGAACACAATATACAACATATAAAACTTTCTCTTTTCTTTTCTTTTCTTTTCTTCTTTTTCTAACTTTTTCTTTTGTTTTTTGGTTTTTCTTTTCTTTTTCGCTACACTTTTTTCTTCATTATTTCACTCTCACATGCTTAATTGCAATCACGTAACACGAACATCATTCAATCCTAAGTACCATTACAAACAAAGGTATGTAAGGTAATATGTATTGTTTATAACTCCAATGTGGAGTTGGTTATGAGGTTTTGGGGTTATGAAATGAAAGGCTATATTTAGGCTCAAAGGTTGACTAGGAAAACATTAAAGGTGAGGTCAAGGATAATATGGTCTATATAACCAAGATGACCTATGTTCATTTCCTAAAGTTTACGCAATTCTCGAGTCAAAATAACTTTGAAAATCATGATCAAGTAACACATTTCAAGATATAAACTCAAATAATGAACGATCAATCGAAAGAATAGAGAGATTACCGAAAAATTCAACGTTTTCAATGAGGAAAGAGAAGTGTATAACACTCACAAATAAACCAAAGCCCAAAGCTCACTGGGTGTAAGTATATACAATGCAACAAAAAATTATCGAGTTATGAAAATCTTAAACCAAATCAATATAACAAGAAAAATGCATGTGTTCATGGGATAAAGTTTAATTCGTGAAGTTATTCATAATATCAATGATTTGAGGACTAAAGTCTAATAACTTCTAAAATAGAGAACATGCATCAGTGAGTTGTCAATTGGATCTGGAATTTATTGGAATTTATCATCGAAAACAAGGAAAATGACTAGCAAAAGAGAAAAAAAGGAAAAGAAAAAAAATATTTTTGAAAGTTTTTCAATTTTTTCTAAGAAAGCATACTTAGTAACTAACATGTGATAAAATCCGTGGACAAAACAAAGAAATGGATAAAATATCCCACACCCCCTAACTTAAATGTTGCATTGTCCTCAATGGTAATCAAGAAGACAACACAAATATAGGAAAATAATGATATTATCCAAAATTGGAGCGATCCCCGATAAGCACGAGTCCAAAGAATCTACAAAAAAGTTAGTACCGAGCATAACGAAAAGAAATAACAAAATTTTAACTAATTACACTAGACTAAATTAAAAGGAAAGAAAAATTAAAGAAACAAAGAAAGAATAAAAAGCTAACTATTTACAACCTACTATTTGGACTTCACACTAACTATACACTAGAAGTCTAAATAATTGAGGATCCACCCAAACAATAATTTGACTTTGGAAGATCAACGGTTGATCCTCCCATGCAAGCATGCCTAAAAAAAAATAGGCATGTGTAAGGCATAAGAAATGAACCATCGCCGATTATAAATTTTTGGGGGACGATGGGGGGTTTGGATAACAAGGGGAGAGGTACCATTGGGGTCCAAGACAAATCGATTCACCTCCGAAAGGTTGTTTAATTGGAATGGAAGGTGGTTTACACATGGGGATACAATCCATCTTGGAAAATAAGTCCGGCAAAGTGTCCTCGTCGAAAAAAGGTGTAGAAGTTTAAAAACTTTCTACCGACTTATTGGAATCAATTTGTACCTCTAATGATTCAAGAACGAAAACATAAAGGGTAATGAACCAAATTAAATCTCAATCAACTCATAGTCGGAAGGAGATTGAATTTTGGTGGAGAAAGACTCACTTTCAATGAAATTCTCTTTAAAAATTTGAGGTGAAGCACAAGTCTCCACCTCCTCGTTGATTTCCGCAAAAGAGTCAATTTCATTGCAAAGTGCGTTGAGTCTCAATCAAGTACCAATAATGTTATCCACACTTTGGTTGAAAAGAAGAAAGGTTTCTTCCAAAGTAGTCTTCATTGACTCTAAAACCTCGAAATTCTCATTTGGTTGAAACTCATCTTCAAATTTATAAGTATCGGAATAAAAATTATCGTTGGATTCGAATAATGCATCCAACTCAAGCTCCCCAAAACGATTTTCATGCCGATAAATGTTTTCAATCATTTCAATCTCAATAAATTCTTGTAAATGGAAAACTTGAAAACTATCCCCAAAGTAAGAATAATTAGAATGACCGAAAAAGCTATAAAAATAGGACATGGTTACCTAATTGTTTGTAGATGGAGAATCCAAGAAGGTAGGTGCGCGACTGGGAGTCAAAGTTTCTTAGCGCTCAAATGTGAAAATTTTGCAAAAAAGGTTAAAACAAAAAATAGAAATACAAAAGAAAAAAATACAACGAAATAATAAAATAATTACAATCTAAAATAAAAACACTCCCCGACAATGACTCCATTTTTTATGAGGCGCAAACTTTATATTTAAGACACGTCGTTCGGTGTTTATGCCCTATACAAAAAAAATACCACAACTTGGTACACTAAATGGAAGTGTAGCGGTAAGTAGGGATCGAATCCATAGGGAGTGTTGATAGATGGTATTCAATTTACTATTTGAAGAATAAAAGTGTAAAAGGTGATAAGGTGGTTTTTGTGAAAAAGGAAAAAGGGAAGAAGTTAAATGTAAATAATATTAATAAAACGAGAGTCGGGATCGCATCCCCGCCATGGGCTAAACAACTAATAATTATAATTTTTGTTTGAAAATATTTAACCGAGCATTTTTTGTTAATCATAAACATCATGCACGAAGAAATTTAACTTAAAGTTGCGAGATAAAACATTTAACCGAAAATGGTCACACACGGATTAAATTCGGACTATCGCTTTAAACACTAACGCTACGTGACAAAGAAAGTTAAACTCATAATATTCCAATTTTAATACACGCGGTTTCAATTAAATGTAGTTTTACACAAAACCTAATTTTCGGAGCTCGACATCCATCAATGGCGGACACACGACCCAAACCCTATTTAACTACTCTCACAACATGAATAAACTAATTAAACAACTAATTAATAATTAAAACAAGAAATAAATAAATTTAACTAATTTAACTAGGCTTGAAATTAAATACAAAAAGCATGGAAATTAAATAGAAAGCAAGAAAAAAACAAGGAAGAAGAAGAGTAGAGGAAGACTTACATTAATGGGTGAAAACCCAACATAAAATGAGGAAAGGGGTGACTCCGACAAAAATTCCCAAAGTGGCACAAACCCTAAGACTCTAACTAAAATGAAATAAAAACTAGTATTATGAGAGAAAACTAGCTTTTGAGTCTCCCCTACAAAAATACACCAAGTGGTGTATTTGTAGTAAGTTGTAAAAAGAAAAAAAAAGAAAAGAGAAAAGAAATAGAAAAAGGGGGGGGGGGGGGGGGATAAGTCTTGATTAAATAACAGAAGAAAAAGAAAAAGGAAATAAAAAATAGAAAAAGGGGATAGCAACAAAACAGGGGACTGAATCGATTCGGCTGAGTCTGGATCGATTTGGAAATGGGAGACCTGAGCACTGCCTCTTAACGAATCGATTCACACCTGATACTTTTGTTTTCCCCAACTTGTTTCTATGCAATTCCTCGAAAATAAACAAGGGCTACCATGGATCGAAGCTACTGCAAAAATGCCCAAGGACGATACCACCACCTTGCTATTTGTATCCAAGACAATGACTTGTACTTCCTCTCGCACAAGTCGAGACCTACAATAGCCATAAATGGCCAAAAAACAACAACTCCACCATGAAAATGCTAAAACCCACCACCTCCATTAATGGACAAAACCATGAAACCCAAGCTCCATAAAGTATGTAGCTGAAAACCATTTGCGTGTGTGGTCAAAATCATGCTCTAATTTTGGACGAAACCAAAACCCAAGACAAACCCGAGCACAAAGACAAAATCGCCATTTGTATTTGAAGTTTTCTACAAAAGTGGGTAAAAGAGAAAGGGACATGGAGGGCATTTATTATATTGTTAGTATATTAAATAATAAATATAATTAACTTATAATTCTTCCCCGATTAAAGGTCCGTGTTTTCTTTGTTCAGAATCAGATTCAAGCACAGTTCACGGCCACACGAAGCTTGACCCGAGAGGTACAAATTTCGTGAATACTTTGAGAAAAAATCCCGAAGTGTGAAATTACGAAAATGCACCTAAACGTGCGAAGTTTTATGAAATTTTATCGAAACGTGACGAAACTTCACACTAAACACCGTAACACCTAAAAACACTCAATAATACCTCAAATAACATGTTAGCGCATAAAACGGAGGCTATATGATTGACGAACATAATTATAGAAATTACGGTACCAGAGGGGGCTA
The DNA here is from genome assembly GCA_949130495.1 of Sambucus nigra. Lineage (NCBI taxonomy): Eukaryota > Viridiplantae > Streptophyta > Magnoliopsida > Dipsacales > Adoxaceae > Sambucus > Sambucus nigra. Next base: position 278,639,206 of record OX422218.1, read on the forward strand.
AAAATGCATAAGTTAATGGGTAATAAATGCAATATTTGTCACGTATCAGCTCTCGGATCGCACCTAACATGAGATATCAACTAACTATCGATAAATCCTTAGTTACATCAGCGGCAGTGCGATTTCCTAGGCATATAAGGACCATGCACGCAGCCTTGGCATCATTATTGGCCCTAGAAATCACGTCAAATCATTACCCTCATTTAAGATTAAAGTTTGGTTTCATTTAGTCGAGGTATCTCAATTTCACCATTTCTCATTACGTAAAACTGGAGAAAAACCGTAGACTTTTTATCTCTCTAACATTCTGTCTTTGACCTTTCTCCAGTTGTCCTCTCGCGTGCTCTTTTGTTCCCGGGTCATCATCTTTCTTTTCCAGGTACCTCTGAACATCTCTTTAATCATGTCCTTATTGTTTACACCATTTATCTATTTCATAAATTTTGGGCAACACTCTTGGCTTTACACCTCCCTTTGTGGTGGTGTTTTGGTGTTAATTCTAAGAGTGTTAAGTTTTATGGTGGTATTTTAGATATTCTCTTAGGAATCAGGGTTTTTTGCATCATGGTTTGGTGTCATTTGACATTCTCCGATGACCTTTTTGATTTAGGCTGTTGGATTTTAGGTTTTATGTTCTTGAGTGTTCTTCCTCAAAAATGAATCCTTTTCCCTGTTTGATCCTTCCAACCATATAATCCCTTTAAGTAGTTGTTTAATATTACATCAAAGTTTGCATGAGACTTGGGTAAAGGTATGTATCTTTCGTGATCACGTCCAGCTAGAGAGGGAAGAGGCCGAGGCCAATCTTAACCAAGAGAGGACTCTGACACCTCTAGCAGTGGTGTCCCCTCCTTTATGTCTGAAAAATTATCCCTCTAAGACACTACACTTGGAGTTAATCCGCCAAGTTGTTATCATTAGTAATGAACTCATGTCATCCTCTAAAGGTTGCATTATGTCTGAGAGTTTGAACCTTCGTGCAGACACTACCAATTCTAGTTCATCTTATTCCTTTAATGATTCCATGAGGGTGACCCCATCCTGGGATGGTCGAGACAACAGACTTTGTTGAATCAAGCAACAATGGTCATACTAGCACCTCGTCTTATCAGTAGGGGATCTTGAGCCCCAAATATATGACATCTCTGATGATGAGACTGGAGATAACATTCCTCCACCCCTATAATTCCCCCAACCCATAACTTCCATGACTAAGGAAGAGTATACCGATATGGAAAAGATCTTGTCATTGAGGAGGAAGAGGAGGAGGAAGTCTTTGAAGTTAGAAAAAGTGTTGCCTCATCTTACGAGAGTGACGTCCAAGTGACCGATCTTGTTATCTTATGAAACTTGTATAGTACTAACCAATCCATACATATAAGGGTGACGATTGGGAACGAGAGTGTCTATGACCTCAGAAACAAAGACGAGATTATCTATGAATAAATGTTCAAAGTAGGCTTTTGCCTTCCTTTTAGGGTAGTAATTACGGGGATTCTTTTTTCCCATGGCTTTTCCCCCACTCAACTAGCCACCTGCTCAAGGAGGATTGTCATGGGGTTGACCATTCTCTAGAGGCTTGCCTATGAGGAGGACATACCCCAAACATCTTTCGAGTATGTTGCTTGACTGTAAAAATAAAGTTCAACACTTTTTGTTATCATTTTATCACCTAAAAACAAGATCAAAAGCTCTTACACGTCAGCCAAACTTCCAACCATGACTGGAAGTCTTGGTATTTCTTCATCTCGAGTTCGAGAATAAGACCTTGAAGAAGCGGGACGAGTCCTATAAGGAACGTCTAAATATAAGTTATGAGTCAGTTGTGGTAGAATTTAAGGAGTCTGGGAGTTCGCAGGATACGTCGTCTAGTACTTAGAGAGGGGGTCTAAGGACACTTACAAATGAGTTATCAATTAATTTCTATACCTTGTCTTGAAGTATCTTGAGGTCGCCGAGACTCTAAACTCCCTGAGTTTAGCTGATCCAAAGTCTATAGCTTCTCTACAGGAGATTCTGGCTGAGGTTGCCAATGAAGGGGACATGGAGGTCGACGCTGGTTGGTATGAGATGAAAAAAATTACGGATGATGAGGATCAAGCTGATGACCAGGATTCCACCACCATTGTTCAAGAAGAATTGACCATACCTGAAGCGATAACTGCTGGCGATTTGGTGGCCGACACTGGACTTGGTTTATTTCTGCTTCTCGATTGACCGCGTGTGGTCTCTGATTCCCATTTAATTTTTGTAAACATTATTCTTGTCTCAATTTTAGGTTTTAACAATGCTACTTTAAATCATAGCACCCCTTCGTTGGGATTTTTTTTGTGAATGGTACAAATATACTTCGCTTTACTTTCTTCCTTATGTCTACATACTTGTGTAGTGTCTGACCTTTTTGTTCACCATAAAATAATGATGTTTATTTTTCCCACTTTTCGGGGTTATCATTGATATATGTTTAGGAGACAAGACTCTAAACACTCTCGTACCACCGAGGGAGAGATTTTCATTTTACTTTCACCATAAAATAATGACGTTAAGTGTCACCATATAGTATTGATGTTAAGTTTCACCATAACAATAATGATGTTTATTTTTCCCACCTCTTAGGAATTACTTCGAGATATGCTTAGTAGAAGAGACTCCAAACACCCTCGTACCATCAAGAAAGATATTTTCATGTTACTGTCACCATAAAATAATGATATTAAGTGTCACCATAACAATAATGATGCTTAGTGTCACCATAACGGTAATACAATTTAGTTTTCCCACCTCTTAGGGTTTACATTGAGATATGATTGAGAGATGAGACTCCAAACACTCTCGTAACACCACGAGAGAGATTTTAGATTACTTTCACCGTAAAACAATGATGTTAAGTGTCACCATAACAATAATGATGTTTAGTTTTCCCCCCTCTCAAGGTTTTTATTGATACATGCTTAGGAGACGAGACTCCAAGCATTATCGTATCGCTGAGAGAGAGATTTTCAAAAGTGCGCAATAGCCAGAATTATAATTGCACAATTTAAGACAATAATATATTTCATTTAGATTTTTCTCCACAATATGTGATTATATTTGAGACAAATGCTCCCAAGATATTACATTCCATTTTCTTCACTAATAATATTTATTCAAATGATCGGCATTCCATGGGTTAGTGAATACTCCTTCTCTATTTTCGAGATGATAGATTCCTGGGAACACTTCTTCTATGATTCTGTATTGCCCATGCCGATAAGGGTGAAGTTTATTAGATTTATTTATGACTTTTTTGAGAATGAGATCACCAACTTTTATTGGACGAGCTTTGACCCTTATATTGTAAAAATTTGCGGCCTTTATTGGTAGGTTGACAAGATTATAACTGCATCCTCTCAGCGTTCTTCAATAAGGTCTAAATCGACTATTATTTCTTCCAAGTTTAGCTCAGGATCGTACCTCTAGTCTTTGTGACTCAGCAGCCCAAATTTAGTTGGGATGACTGCCTTTGATCCTTATTCTAACATAAAGGGTCTCTCTCCTGTCAACGTCATTTTATTCGTTCGATATGCCCATAGCACACTGTATAGTTCATCAACCTACTTATCTTTAGAATCTTCTTACTTTTTCCTTATCCCATCCAGGATTATTCGATTATCACTTCGGTCTGTACATTTTCCTAAGGTTATCCTGATGCCTAAAAGAATTGCTTTATGCCTACCCTACCACAGTAGGTAGCTAAACACTTATTCTTGAATTGCTTTTCGTTGTTCGATATAAGAGTGTTTGGAAGTCCATACCGGCAGATGATATTCCTCCAATTGAATTTAAAATATTTCTCTTCGGGGATAATTGCCATGGACTCTACCTCCACACATTTTGAAAAATAATCAATCGTGATGGTGAGAAATCGTAAATTCCCCTTAGCTCTTGGTAATTGGATGACCAAATCGATCCCCCATAGCACGAAGGGCCATGGGGACGAGATAGGATAAAATAATTGTTGAGATTACTAAGGTATGTTGGAAAATTTCGACTGGAACCATTCTTCGGACTTTCTCTCTTATGGCTTATGCAAGACTTGCAATGGCATATGCTCTTCCGTTATAACTTCTTGGAATTACTTTCACTTTTACCCATTGGAAAATCATAAGTGTCTTATTTTTTTTTTTGCATGTATTTGGCCATTGTTTCGTCTTTTTCCTCATAGATTTCCAACACCAGGTTCACCACCGATTGTGAATCAATGTGGGTAAGAAGTTGGCGGACATCTAGTGCTTTCATGAGTGTAAGTCCAGATAACAAGGCCCTATATTTGGCCTGAGATGATATAAATTTAAACCTCAGAGCATACTTAACATCTGTCTTGTCTGGGGCCGATGAAATCAACCCAACCCCATTACCGATTATAAAGGACAAATCATAAACAAACAAACTCCTCATAGACATATCTGATAAAAATGGGCCTTCAACAAGGACACCATTTTTAGCAGTAAATTTACTTTTGGAACAACAACTATAATTACGACTGTCATATTCTCGTTTCTTCTTAGTTTTGAGTTTTCAGCTTGTTCTGAGCCCTTAGCTTGTATTTCCATTTCGATCTTATCTGTCGATTCCCAAGTGAACTTTGCTACAAAATCTAATAAAACCTTCCCCTTTATTGCACTTATTGGATAATAGATGATATCAAACTTACCAAACTCAACCGACCAATCCATTAGTCTACCCAATTTCTCGGGTTTATGAATGACTTGTCAGAGAGGTGTGTTAGTGAGCACTACCACGGTATGAGCTTGAAAATAGGGCTTCATTTTTCTTGACTCGTGTATCAGGGCCTATGCAAGTTTCTTCATTTTTGGGTACCTCATCTCGGCCCCATGTAATTCTTTATTATTATAATACACTGATTTTTGAATTCCATTATTGTCTTGAATAATATCCGTACTGATAATCGACTTTGAGACAGCCAGGTATAAATATAGTTTTTCCTCTGAATGGGTCGAGACAGGAGCATGAGTGAGCCTTAATAGGATTTCAAATTCTTTAACGCTCTTTCAGATTTTTCATCCCATACAAACACTTTTCGTTGAATTCTGAAAAAAGGGCAGACACTTGTAGGTTTATCACGAGATGAATTTATTGAGCGCAGGGACTCTGCCAGTCAAATGTGTCATAGAGATTATCAAATGTTCTTAGAGAAATCCTCCAATAGAATTTTTTAATCTTAACGTAAATGGAGCATAAAGACGAAATCCTAGATCAAGTGGTATTGGAGGTGTTATAAGAAATTTAAAAGGGCACTTCATTGCTGGTTTTGAAAAATATATAGAGCACATCTCCTCATTTACTGTAGAATAAATGGCATTAGAAGAAGGCCTCAAGATAATTGATATTGTCATAATAGATTCTGATTACAAATCTTAATGTGATTTTGTTTTTAAGAAATCCAAACATCCATGGTCTTCTAGTTGGATTATAGAAAAATATGTCTATCAACCTCATTACCAAATCAAGAACATTTAGAGAGAAAAAAATTCAGTAGTAGACTATTTTGCCTCAAGGGCTTACCAAAGATATATGGACACAACCTATTGGAGATTTAATTCTCTCCTAATCTTGGTGAAAGTTCATCTTAATATGGATGGGTGCAATCTCCCCAACATTATAATTAAAACCAAAAGATTATAAATGCGGATAGTATAAATTCCCAAGTTTAGATTTTTAAGCTTTTCTTTATTGTAATGGGGATGTTTATAAATCCCCAAATTCAACTTTTCCATCGGGCCTAACCTCTAGATTATTTAATCTTGGGCTTGTTTGCAATGGAGAGGCTTTTTCTTTATTTTTAAAATAAATAAAATGTGTGGGGGGTATTGTCCCTCTTTGATTAAAAAAAACTATGCCTGACAGCTTTTGGATATCTTTGGCGTTAATTAAGGTTTTGATGTTGATCAATTACTTTAGCTTAGATGGTATGAACTCAAAGCCCCTATGATTGATTATGAACCCCTAAAACTTTCCTGCGCCAACATCGAAGATGTACTTGGCCGAATTGAGCTTCATTTTATAATGGTCCATGGTGTCAAAAGTTCTTTACAAATATTTAACATGATTCTCGACTTTAGACTCTTTGTTAATATATTATCGATTTAGAACTCCATATTATTTCTGATCTAATATTTGAACATCTTATTTACGAGCCTCTAGTAAGTGGATCCTACATTATTTAAGCAGAAAGTAATCGACTTATAGCAGTAGGTCCCTTTATCAGTAATGAAGGATGTCTTCTCAGCGCCACCCTCAAACATAAAGATCTGGTTATAGCCTGAGTAGGAATCAATTATGAACATGAGTTCATGCCCTACTGTAGTCTCCACTATTTGATCAATTATGGGTAAAGGGAAATTGTCTTTTGGGCAAGCCTTGTTGAGATATGTGGTGTCTACGCATATTATCCACTTACCATTCTGCTTTGAAACCATCACTACATTAGATAACCATTCTGGATACTGAACTTCTTTGATTAAGTCTTATGTCTGCAGCTTTCTTACCTCTTCTTGGATGACATCATATCTATCCAGAGAAAAAGTTCATCTTTTCTACGTTACTACTTTTACCTTATTATTTAGATTAACTCTATGATAGATGACATCGGGGTCTATCCCCGACATATCATTGTGGCTCCATACAAAGATATGCTGCCTTTTTCTCAATAATCCAACCAGTTCTTTCTTCAAGGAAGGTTCAAAGTATAATCCGATAAATTCTACCTCTTTGAGGACGATATAAAGTGTGACTCCATATAAAGTGTTTTATGGTTCGTCCTCATTAAGGATGATAAGTTCTACCTCTTTTCTAGGCTCTAGCCTTTTTAAATTATTTTCATCTTTTAGATCAATAGTATTAATGTTTTAAGAGCGAATTTTCATCTTATAGGCTTCCATTTCTTCTGCTAAGGTGAATTATCACTCGCTTGCTGCCACTTGATCAACATTGACTCCCCCTACCCCATAAGGAGTCCAGAATTTCATCATTTGATGTATAGTGGAAGGCATGACTTTGAACTCTTTTATAGATACTCTCCCCAAGTTGATGCTGTAGGGCAAAATTACATTCTCATCCACAAAAAAAATTATACTTATTATCAATCATCTCAGCCATGAGCCTATGCAGACATCCATCTCAAACATTCTCAATGGGTTCACCTTCTCACTGCTAAACCCTATTAGGGGATGATGGTATAAGACAAGTCTCTTATTTCTATGTTTTAGACCTTTAAAGTAGTCCCAAAACATAACATCAGTTGATCTTCCACCGTAAGCTCGAATACGAGACACATTGTAGCGGTGAAATCATGTGTTGACAATGAGTGGGTCATCTTAGGGGGATAAGATAACCCTACTACTCTCAATGTCCTTTTTTTTAGCTTTCATAGTTTTCCTCTGGATTCTATTAGGTTAATATCTATTTTCTTTAGCCCAGCCTTGGCTTTAATAACATGGAATTTTCTTTGGTTGGCTCAGTTCCTCCATCTTCTATTTCTCATAAGATCATTTTAACATAAAATGAGATCATGTGGAGATTGCTTTTGACTTCTCTGGGCATTGGTGGGAAATCTGGGTCATCTTCCTCAGCGTGTCCCGATTCGTTGCCATTATGGTTCATTTGAACTTATTTATTCTTCATTTTGTCATCCCTCGATGAGTTTTATCTTTTTATGCTATCATATTGGCTTCCACCTTTTAGTGATGTACTTTCACAATTTTCCCTGTTTTAGAAACTTCTTAATCTTATCTTTTCGAGATGAGCATTTATCAATCGTGTAGTCGTGATATTAGTTGAACTTACACCATTTACTCTTGTATCTTTTGTGGGTAGGGGCCTTAGTTTCTTGGTCCAGTGAAGTTCTTTGTCATCTTTAATCTTATTCAAATTGAGATCATGGCTAATAGTTAGTAGGGTGAAATTCACAAATATGTCCTCATTTTACTTATTCTTTTCCTCTTTCTCTTTTTCTTTGTCTCGTCTTTGTACAGATTTGCTACTACCTGACTCCATTGGTTCTCCTTTCTCGGCCACCATGGCCACCTACGCATTCATGATTCTTTTGGCCTTACACAAAAGATTTTTCTTGGATTTTGGAGGATCTTTAGAGAGTTCCAATTAAGTTTTCCAGGTTAAAGGCCATTGAAGAGGGTAGTCGTCATAATGTTCTTGTCATAATCTTAAACCTAACTTCTCTTTATTGAATGGAAACATGAAATCTCTTAATGTCTCATTCTTTAATGTTCAATAGGCAAGTCATGCATTTTACAAGTTTCATGCCGAAACAAATGTTGTGGATAAAATTTCCAGCCAGTTATTTAAAATTCTCCATCCTTCCTCTCATCAGAACGGTATAACACACATGCGCAGTACCAATGAGAGTGCGAAAAAATGCCTGGCATCTCATCTTGTCTAGAGTGGAATAGATGTCGGTCATTGACTGGTACATTTCTATGCAATGAATAGGGTGGTGATCCCGTCTTATCTAGGTGTCGAATAACCGACAATGCTTGGTACAAAGGGGGAACCCTCCATATATTCCCCGTGACTAGGGTCTCAGCTCTTGATGAGAAACTGATCTTATCCTCTAGCCTCTAGATCAAGATATTCCAAGGCTTCTTGTCTTCAACAATGTTATCACCTCAACTTTCCACCTCAGATGATGACTCTACAGGTGGATCCTCTGTTTGGATTCCTTTGTGCACTACTTACCTCTCAGTATTCCCTTTGTTCTGGATGGTGTCTTTGATGAGCTTGATCGAGACATCTAATTATACTTGTCCCACATATACTATTAGGCATTATGTCTTAGCTTCAATGTCCGTTTGGGCTGAGACGATGAAATACTGACCCTCTACTTAGCCTTATGAAAGAAGATTCCCTATGATGACTCTCGGGGTGTATTAAATACTTTTACCTTTAGGATGAGGGGTTTTAACTAGTTGGTATGATGAGTTTGTCATCTCGGACCATTAGTTGTAGTCCTAGTTTCACTCTTCCTCACATTCCCCATGCTCAAGTCCACCTTGCACCTCCTTACCAAGGCGTAAAGGATGGGTGTCAGTGATTTATTTTCTCTTTAGATCATATTGGACCTCTTTGGTTGGAGCTGGGGGTGGTCCCCTAATAGTTAATTATGCCTCTTCTCTCATGGAAGCCGACGTGATGAGATTCATGCTCAGGTCCTCTGGGATTTGATTCATTACGTCTTGGTTGAACGTTAATAACTGGTGTTGCATAGACTCCTAAGTCCCCATAATAGATCTCAGTGTTGCCGCTATGTTGACCATCTCGGACTAATGGGTGGTTGGTTGAAACTATCCTCAACATTTGATGGCGGATAAAAATACATCAAAGATCAGAGAGAGTTACAACAAACAATAAGGTGAAAAAAATCCAGAGAAAGAGTGAATCTGATAGGGAAGTTGATTAACTCCTCCGCCTAAGATCTTTCAATTATGGTTCAGATCCAATAATGGTGGACTTGAATTGCAACCATGTAACACCCCATAATTTTGAGGATTTAATATTTAATTATTTTGGGAGTTATAAAAATATTTAAATTGGAGAAACTTAAATTCATGAGTTGGAGAATTTATTTGAGTGAGCCGAATTATTTATAATTGGTGACTTTTAAGTTTAATTGTTCGAAATCTCGTGTGTCGCATTTTGAGGTCGAAATTTTGAAATGTCAAAAAGTATTTCAGATGGCAATTCTGAGTGCGCGGTTGTGTCCGTATGGGTCGAGATAGTCAGAAACGAGTACTCGGGGGTAGTAATTGGGTCTCGGGGCATTTTTGGGCATAGACGGGCCCACACGAGGTGATTTGGGCTATTTTGATTAGGCCCATGTGGCCAAAAACGGTATTTAAGGGTTTTAACCTAATTTGGGGAAGTGTTTAATGGCAGTAAACACTAATTCTAAACCTAGGGCTTGAGAGGAAAATTGGGGGAAAGCAAATCAAGAGCCAATTGGTAATTATTGGAGCCAAATTAAGGGACTACACCAATGGATCAGACTCTACGAACAATTCCGGGCAAGTGGTTAACTATTACGATTCCTAAATTGATGATAACCAATTCATATCATAGTGTGTGTGTATATGAAAATTCGTTTTGGGTGTGTAACCATAATTAAAATTGGGTTTTCTGAAACTGGAGTAATGGTTAGATTTAATTACTCAAAGGATCTTAGGTCATGATTTGGGACTGTTAAGATTAAATTGTAGAGTGGATTACAATATGTATTAGTGATTAAATGGACTGAATATGGTGGGGTCGGATTTGGTAGAATGAGGCCCGGGTGAAAAACCCAAATCGATTATGCTTGGGGTTTTGCATAAATTTATTGATGGATTAAGGTCTCTAGGGTGTTTAGAACCTTTTCTGGTTTGGAAAATATGTTGGTTGTGATTTGGGTAAAGGTTTAGGGAAGAAACAAAAGCTTGAAGGTTCGTTAACGGCTGAAGCAGCAAGCCGGAGAAGACGATCACCTGTTCGATCGATCGATCGACCCATGGGGATCGATCGATCGATGGTCCCAGGATTTTGACGATTTGGCCAATTTTTTGTATAAAGGGAAATTTTAGTTTATATTTTCCCCCACATGCTATGTAGTGATAAATTCATATGTGGTATATATTCCTTAACAATTATTGGGTGATATAATTGGATTTAGGATGGTGAAAATTGTATGTCATGAGATGAACAAATTTCTAAAATAATTCGTAAATATTGAGGTTGGGCCGAGAAATAATATTAAGGTATTGTAGTTGGGTGATGCTACATTATTAAAGGAATTGAGGTGAAATAAATTAGCTATGGCGAAAAATATAGACTCAAAAACTATTAAGTTACGGGCCAAGTGAGCGAGTCCGGGTATAATGGTTGGACGACACCAAGTATTAAATTAATTAATGTGTAATTAATTAAATTAGAGTCGGACTGTAGACTCGGGAACGTATTAAATTGATTAATGTGTAATTAATTAAATTAGAGTCGGACTGTAGAATCGGGAACGTATTAAATTAATTAATGTGTTACTAATTAAATTAGAGTCGGACTGTAGACTCGGGAGTGTATTAAATTAATTAATGTGTAATTAATTAAATTAGAGTCGGACTGTAGACTCGGGAACGTATTAAATTAATTAATGTCTAATTAATTAAATTAGTGTCGTACTGTAGACTCGGGAACGTATTAAATTAATTAATGTGTAATTAATTAAATTAGAGTCGGACTGTAGACTCGGGAATGTATTAAATTAATTAATGTGTAATTAATCAAATTAGAGTCGGACTGTAGACTCGAGAACGTATTAAATTAATTAATGTGAAATTAATTAAATTAGAGTCGGATTGTAGACTCGGGAAAGTATTTAAATTAATTAATGTGAAATTAATTAGATTAGAGTCGGGCTGTAGGCTCGGGAAGGTAATAAATTAATTAATGTGTAAGTTAATTAAATGAGAGTCGGACCACAGACTCGGATTGGTATTAATTAATTAATGTGTAAATTAATTAAATGAGAGTCGGACCACAGACTCGGATTAGTATAAATTAATTAATGTGTAAATTAATTAACTGAGAGTCGGACCACAGACTCGGATTGGTATTAATTAATTAATGTGTAAATTAATTAAATGAGAGTCGGACCACAGACTCGGATTGATATTAATTAATTAATGTGTAAATTAATTAAGTGAGAGTGGGATCATAGACTCGGGGAAAATATTATATTAATTAATGTGTGAATTAATTCAATTAGAGTCGGGCCATAGATTCGGGATAATGATAATTTAATAAGTGAGAAAATTTATTTAGTTGAGTGAGGCTAGAGACTCAGGAAATTTCAGGCTAGTGTTACGGGTTGTGAGTACACAGTGAAGCCGGGGTTTATTTTATATATATATACGGTGTAGTGATAGTATATATATATATGTGTATATATTGTGTATGCTATTAAATATCAGTGGTTAAATATTTATTTAATTATATACTCTAGTGCTATCAAGGGAGGTTGCGCGATGTGGATGAATCCCCTAGCTTGAGGAGTAGGGTGAGTATATCCCCAGGTCATAGCGTCCAGTATATGGGTGAGGGGCTTATCTCATTTTCAGGGAAGGAATATGACCGCCTCCACTTCGTTTATGTTTTGGGCCAGGTTGGTGAGCGAATGCAACTTGGGTAACTAGGTTATGTGAGCACACCTAGTGAGAAGGCACTTTAGAGGGAATCATCCGGTGAGGGTATACTCGGAAGGATGGATATACGCATGATATATGTGTGGATGTTTTAGTAAAGATATGTATAATATGGTAGTAAATATTATATGTGGGTAATAATACAGTGCGTGATGTATTTACTTTATATAACTTGTGTCACGGTTATATGCTATTAATTAAGACGGAATTAATTAAGTTACTTGGTGAGATAACTTATAATTCATGATTAATTATACTCGGGTTAGAGTATTATGGCAAGGGGAGGTTATACTAGGACTAGTTGGACGGGGTAGTATAACTAGGTGGGGTTAAGGTAACCATTAGGTGTGCATATTAGTGGAGGGGTGAGAATGTCCACGAGAGAGTGCGACACTAACTTAAATATGAAGCACATTCATGCATTTTAAATTACTGCAGTTAATTCACTTGCTAAATATTTTCAAAATGTTTTGGGTTCTAACCCTTGCTATAAAACTATTTTCAAAACCTTTTCGATGTCCAGCCACAGGGACGCCAGGATTGATATTCTATTCCATGGACACGGAGCTGCGGCATATTTGGATGCTAGCAGGAGTTTGGATTAGACGCATCGTTCACTTATTCCTAGAGTAGGAATCATTTATCAGTTTCAGTTTTATTTAGGGCTTGTCGCCCAGACTTCTCAGTACAGTTTTCAGATTTATTTTATTCAGGTGTTGGATGTGTTTTTTGGACTATTTACTTTGGTGGCCGATGGTTTATTCGGCATGTCATTTTATTTTTGTTCAGTTGATTTAAGTTAGTTTTGTGAATGGTTTATATTTAATTCCGCATGTACTATTTTGTTTGAATTAAAAAGTTAAAATTTGGCGCCAGCTTTTGGAATACTAGGTGGTTAGTAAGTTTAAAAAGTTTTCGACAGTGATTCTAAGGATGAACCAACTGGGATTCCTGTTTTATTTTGGTATAGGACTTATCACCCGGTATTTTATTAGGCGGGGTGTCACAGATGGTATCATAGAATCAGGTTCTAGTGTCCTTAGGATCTGTGCGGCTTTTCGTATTTCGGCTTAGCAATCTTTGATATAGAGCCCTATTATAGGATTGTTATATTCTCATACGTATGCGTATATATGTTCTTCTGCCAAATTTATATTTGAGAGTAAACTCATACGATTCGATTCTCATTCCAGATGCCTCCCAAGAGAGGGAGCAGCTAGGGCAGCAGGGAGAGTTGAGACTAGGGAGGCCCATCAGGAGCAAGAGTTACCGCAGCTGCTGCCAGAGATGATTTTGACAGCACAGGTAACTGAATTGGTGGCGCAGGCAGTTGAAGCGACGATGATCGTAATGGCAAGGTACTTACCACGAGATCATCCATGAGATCAGCCACAAGTGTTAGTGGCACCAGATGTTCAGGCCCACTCGGGGTCGTCGGGGTGGCAGCAAATACGAGAGGTTTTTCAAAAAGGGCATCCATCAGAGTTTTGAGGAGGTTCAAATATAGTGCTAGCGTGTCAATGGAAGAGAGATATCCAGCGTCACCTACGCATGGTAGATTGCAATGAGGTGTAAAAGAAAATGCTAGCCACTTTTAGTTCAGTGGGAGCAACGCTACAGTGGGGGAGTCGATCACCACAGTTGAGGAAAGGGATACACGAGCTATTACAGAGTTTTGGGTACGGTTCAACCATAAGTATTTACCTCCAGCGGTGGAGATCGAAATGAGGAGAAAATTTAGAGAGGTGACTCAGGGGGACCGTTCAGTGGTCGATTACGATGAAGAATTTACTCGGTTGGCAAATTTTATACCGGATGAGGTAAGCGATGAAGAGAGAAAAAAAAGCAAGGTTTATGGATGGGTTCATTTGGAGAATCAGACAAAATATAATTGGTAATCCCGCATTAGTATCTTATATTGATGTCATTAACGCAGCACTCCTGCACTGCCAGAAATATCACTTCCACGTGAAAGGAAGCAGGAAGGGAGTGGAAGCCAGCCAGTCAGATAAACCAGGAGGGAACAGTACCAGTGGGGTATCCCAGCAGCAGACAGGGGGAGATCAGGGGCAGGATTTTCGACAGGGAAATCATGCAAAATGATTTAGAGCTGGAGGCTATCGATATGATGGCCAACAAGGAAGGGATCAGTGGCAGGCTGAATTTCATCGGAGGTGTTTCGTTTGTGGGGAAGTGGGGCACATGAAGATAGATTGTCCTTATCTAGGCATGAGTCAATTATAGGACGAGGTCCTGGATGTACAATCACTACAGCAAGTCATGGGTGCATTCGGGCAGGGAGAAGATGCTCTGGAACCCGAGGATCATCTGTTGCAGCTGGAGTATGGAGGTAATTATTTTTACCCTATGGGGATGGGGTATATTTTGAGTGACAAGGAGGATGTCACAATATAAGACTTATTTTTCACTAGAGTTTGCGGGTGAGTCGAATTTAGTGGGTTCGCTCACTGTAGCAGCCATAGTATGTAGATAAACTTTATGTGGGGTTGTGGAGTTCTTTGGTATTCTTCACGGGAGAGTAGAGGTGTACACTGAGAGAAGGTTCGAATTATGCGAGGGGTTACTACTTTTGAGAATTATGGGAGTAAGGTTGATTATTCTTCCCAAATATCGACTAGATAGCGATGGATTTGAACTATTGTGGATAGTAGGATTAAGTTTTGGTGTTCGCGACACCAGGGTATAATTGGTACTAGGTATCACCTGAGAGGGCATTTAACCTATATATATGTGTGTATATATGTTGTATTACGTGGTGCGATGGGCACATAGTGAGGTCTTGTGTCTCACATTTCATCCCGGTAGATAGAGATGTTTACTGAAGAGAATCAGTGTGATTTAATTTATTTACGAGCAGGGAGAGATAGCTCGGGGTTTATTTTGCGCAAGGACTAGTGATAGTAGGGCGCGGTATTTTACGTTGTCCTTGGTAGCCTAAGGGTAGGCGTATATACTTTTTTGTTAAGAGACAAGAATTTGGGGGGTCCCTTGTTTGGATTTCGCCTTGCGAGACGTCCCACGCGCGAAACTTAGTGCAACGTTGGAAGTGGGGAGATGTTTAGTCGTTAGTACATGAATTGGGTACCCCAGCCAGTATATATATATATATATATATATATATATATATATATATATATATATATATATATGGGGGGTATGACTACGGGTTGGAAGTCATCTTACGGGTTACGACTAGCATAGTCGGGTAAATTTTTCATGTGGTAAAGCATGGGGAGAGGGTGTATGGGCACCCCAGTTAACTAAGGCAATTTTTGTGTGGATAAGCAGGGGTACAGGGTGTATGGGAGCCCTGGTTAATTAAAATTCATATTTGTGTAAGTTATAAATAGAAGCGGGAGAGATAGATATAGCAGGCTTAGAGACGCATGACTAGAGAGTAATATTTGAAGCTTAGAACACTAGGCGTATCTTAATTTTGAGGACAAAATTCCTTTGTAAGGGGGGGAGTATGTAACACCCCGTAATTTTGAGGATTTAATATTTAATTATTTTGGGAGTTATAAAAATATTTAAATTGGAGAAACTTAAATTCATGAGTTGCAGAATTTATTTGAGTGAGCCGAATTATTTATAATTGGCGACTTTTAAGTTTAATTGTTCGAAATCTCGTGTGTCGCATTTTGAGGTCAAAATTTGGAAATGTCAAAAAGTATTTTGGATGGCAATTCTGAGTGCGCGGTTGTGTCCGAATGGGTCGAGATAGTCAAAAAAGAGTACCCGGGGGTAGTAATTGGGTCTCGAGGCATTTTTGGGCATAGACGGGACCACACGGGGTGATTTGGGCTATTTTAATTAGGCCCATGTGGCCAAAAACGAGATTTAAGGGTTTTAACCTAATTTGGGGAAGTGTTAAACTGCAGTAAACACTAATTCTAAACCTAGGGCTTGAGAGGGAAATTGGGGGAAAGCAAATCAAGAGCCAATTGGGAATTATTGGAGCCAAATTAAGGGACTACACCAACGGATCAGACTCTATGAATAATTTCAGGCAAGTGGTTAACTGTTGCGATTCCTAAATTGATGATAATCAATTCATATCATAGTGTGTGTATATGAAAATTAGTTTTGGGTGTGTAACCATAATTAAAATTGTGTTTTCTAAAATTAGAGTAATGGTTAGATTTAATTACTCAAAGGATCTTACGTCATGATTTGGGACTCTTAAGATTAAATTGTAGAGTGGATTACAATATGTATTAGTGATTAAATGGACTGAATATGGTGGGGTCAGATTTGGTAGAACAAGGCCCGAGTGAAAAACCTAAATCAGTTATGCTTGGGGTTTTGTATAAATTTATTGACGGATTAAGGTCTCTAGGGTGTTTAGAACCTTTTCTGGTGTGGAAAATATGTTGGTTGTGATTTGGGTAAAGGTTTAGGAAAGAAACAAAAGTTTGAAGGTTCGTTAATGGCTGAAACAACAAGCCGGAGAAGACGATCACCTATTCAATCGATCGATCGACCCAGGGGGTTCGATCGATCGTTGGTCCCAGGATTTTGACAGTTTCGCCAGTTTTATGTATAAAGGGAAATTTTAGTTTAGATTTTCCCCCACTTGCTATGTAGTGATAAATTCATATGTGGTATATATTCCTTAACAATTATAGGGTGATATAATTGGGTTTAGAAGGGTGAAAATTATATGTCATGAGATGAACGAATTTCGAGAAATAATTCATAAATATTGAGGTTGGGCCGAGGAATAATATTCGGGTATTGTAGTTGGGTGATGCTACATTATTAAAGGAATTGAGGTGAAATAAATTAGCTATGGGGAAAAATATAGACTCGGAAAATATTAAGTTACGGTCCAAGTGAGCGAGTTCGGATATAATGGTTGGATGACACCAAGTATTAAATTAATTAATGTGTAATTAATTAAATTAGAGTCGGACTGTAGACTCGGGAACGTATTAAATTAATTAATGTGTAATCAATTAAATTAGAGTCGGATTGTAGACTCTAGAACGTATTAAATTAATTAATGTGTAATCAATTAAATTATGGTCGGACTGTAGACTCGGGAGCGTATTAAATTAATTAATGTGTAATTAATTAAATTAGGGTCGGACTGTAGACTCGGGAGCGTATTAAATTAATTAATGTGTAATTAATTAAATGAAAGTCGGACTGTAGACTCGAGAACGTATTAAATTAATTAATGTGAAATTAATTAAATTAGAGTCGGACTGTAGACTCGGAAAAATATTAAATTAATTAATGGGAAATTAATTAAATTAGAGTCGGACTGTAGACTCGGGAAAGTATTTAAATTAATTAATGTGAAATTAATTAGATTAGAGTCGGGTTGTAGGCTCGGGAAGGTAATAAATTAATTAATACATAAGTTAATTAAATGAGAGTCGGACTAGAGACTCGGATTGGTATTAATTAATTAATGTGTAAATTAATTAAATGAGAGTCGGACCAGAGACTCGGATTAGTATAAATTAATTAATGTGTAAATTAATTAACTGAGAGTCGGACCACAAACTCGGATTGGAATTAATTAATTAATGTGTAAATTAATTAAATGAGAGTCGGACCACAGACTCGGATTGGTATAAATTAATTAATGTGTAAATTAATTAACTGAGAGTCGGACCACAGACTCTCATTGGTATTAATTAATTAATGTGTAAATCAATTAAATGAGAGTCGGACCATAGACTCGGATTGTTATTAATTAATTAATGTGTAAATTTATTAAATGAGAGTCGGATCATAGACTCGGGGAAAATATTATATTAATTAATGTTTGAATTAATTAAATTAGAGTCGGACCATAGACTCGGGATAATGATAATTTAACAAGTGAGAAAATTTATTTAGTTGAGTCAGGCAAGAGGCTCAGGAAATTTCAGGCTAGTGTTACAGGTTGTGAGTACACGGTGAAGCCGGGGTTTATTTTATATATATATACGGTGTAGTGATAGTGTGTGTATATATATATATATATGTGTGTGTGTGTGTGTGTGTGTGTGTGTGTGTGTGTGTGTGTGTGTGTGTATTGTGTGTGCTATTAAATATCAGTGGTTAGATATTTATTTAATTATATACTCTAGTGCTATCAAGGGAGGTTGCGCGATGTGGGTGAATCCCCTAGTTTGAGGAGTAGGGTGAGTATATCCCCAGGTCATAGCGTCCGGTATATGGGTGAGGGGCTTATCTCACTTCCAGGGAAGGAATATGACCGCCTCCACTTCGTTTATATTTTGGGCCAGGTTGGTGAGCGAACCCAACTTGGGTAACCAGGTTATGTGAGCACACCAAGTGAGATGGCACTTTTGGAGGGAATCATCCGTTGATGGTATACTCGGAAGGATGGATATACACATGATATATGTGTGGATGTTTTAGTAAAGATATGTATAATATGGTAGTAAATATTATATGTGGGTAATAATACAGTGCGTGATTTATTTACTTTATATAATTTATGTCACGGTTACATGATATTAATTAAGAAGGAATTAATTAAGTTAATTGGTGAGATAACTTATAATTCATGAATAATTATACTCGGGTTAGAGTAGTATGGCAATGGGAGGTTACACCAGGACTAGTTGGACAAGGTAGTACAACTAGGTGGGGTTAAGGTAACCGTTAGGTGTGCACATTAGTGAAGGGGTGAGAATGTCCATGAGAGAGTGCGACACTAACTTAAATATGAAGCGCATTCATACATTTTAAATTGCTGCAGTTAATTCACTTGCTAAATATTTTCAAAATGTTTTGGGTTCTAACCCTTGCTATAAAACTATTTTCAAAACCTTTTAGGTGTCCAGCAACAGGGACACTCGGATTGATATTCTATTCCAGGGATACGGAGCTGTGGCATATGTTGATGCTAGCAGGAGTTTGGATTAGACGCATCGTTCACTTATCCCTAGAGTAGGAATCATTTATCAGTTTCAGTTTTATTTAGGACTTGTCGCCCAGACTTCTCAGTACAGTTTTTAGCACTGTTCTAAAAAACCCGCCTAGGCTTGAGGCTTGGGAGAAACGCCCCGCCTTAAGATTTTGACGCCTTATGCTTGGTAAAACCCTTAAGGCGTACTTTTTCTCTAAAAACAACAATGCTCTAGTGAAACGATATCGCCTTTTAAAGATTTTTTTACAAACCGGACCATTATCTCATCCAAAATAATCAAATAGTATTTTTATTTACAAATATTCAGAGATATATATATGATATGTACAATTTTAGTATTTTAATAGCCTTGTTATGATTAAAAAATATTAAAATATATTAAAAAGGCCTAAACGCCTTTTTACGCCTAAGCCCGCCTAGGCTTCTAAGGCTTAAGGCTTGGCCTCCACGCCTCGATCACTCCCGTGTTTTTTAGAACCTTGGTTTTTAGATTTATTTTATTCAGGTGTTGGATGTTTGTTTTGGACTATTTACTTTGGTGGCCGATGCTTTATTCGGCATGTCATTTTATTTCTGTTCAGTTGATTTAAGTTAGTTGTGTGAATGGTTTATATTTAATTCCGCATGTACTGGTTTGTTTTAATTAAAAAGTTAAAATTTGGCACCAGCTTTTGGAATACTAGGTGTTTAGTAAGTTTTAAAAAGTTTTCGACAGTGATGCTAAGGATGAACTAACTGGAATTCCTGTTTTAATTAGGTATAGGACTGATCACCCGGTATGTTATTAGGCAGAGTGTCACAAACCAAAGATGAGAGAGGAATCTAAGTTAAAGATGAGAATGATAAACATGTTCCCACAGACTATGCCAAATTAATGAATTGAGATCATACAATGGATTCACCCTGGATCTAGGTACTACACATATGTAATATGACTGTAATCGATAAGTAATTTAATAGAAAAGATGAGAGGAAATAGAGATGAGCACAACTGTTTAAATGGTTCGGCCTTGGCCTACGTCTATTATGTAAAGTATGGGAGTGATTTCACTATAATATGACACTAATGGACATGAAATATACACACTCAATCTTTCTCTCTTCACTCTAAATTTAGAGAGTAACAGTAGGGTTTGTAAAAAATTAATCCAAGTGAAGAAGATATAGTGTGCCTTATATAGGCTGGTGATGCATAGTGTCATGTGTCCCAGGCCCAACTGAGGTCGTGGACTATGAGAGTTCCAACTATGTGTACATAAAGTAAGGTCATCATGAGGAATATTTCTCCATATGGGTTATTGATCTTCAATAATGGTTTACGTAGATATAACTGAAATTCCATTGTCATGCTTTCCATGCCTATCAATATGTATCAGAAGTAGGAGGTCTCGGCTTAGATGAGACAGTAAGATACCTTGATCTATGCTAGAGGTCAAGACAAGCTAGGGTGGTCATCTATGATTGATGCAGCCATATACTTAAGGTTATTTTCCAATGATATGAGTGTCTTCTGAGGCTGACACCCATGTTGGTGTGAGTGGGATAGGTCTCCTTTGTGAGCTGGAACTAGGGATCCTAGAAGGGTGTCTAGATGTCATCCGGATGAGACCATTGGTAGTTATGAGTGAGAAAACTAGTCTCATTTGTAAAATGATATTGTGGAGTGGTCAGTTACCTGGGTGACATCTAGACAATACTACTGTGGGACGAGACCAGTTTTTGGTATGTGTGAGAACACTAGTCTCATCTATAAGATGAGATTATGGTGTGGTCAGTTACCTGGGTGACATATGGATGAGACTATTCTTATGTTTATCAACTACCCCTAGAGCTTAGCCTTAGGCATCATTAGGAGGTTGAGGTTTAAACTAAGTCCCATTTGGCTTCAAGAATACTCTTGTTAGTGTCTTATCTACTCTTGATATACGACTCACAAATCGCGACTTTGATGGCCTAGATATTTATTAGATGCAAGTCGTACCTTGGGGTTAGAATGGTGAGGTCGCAAGACATAATGGTCATATCGCCTCCATGTGCTCTCGGGTCACATCCAAATATGAGATATCATCCAAATATCAATCTTTCCTTGGTTACATCAGAGGCAGTGCGATTTACCAGGCGCATCTACCCCACATATGTAGCCTTTGCATCTTTATAGGACTTGGAAATCGTGCCAAATCATTGCCCTAGTTTGATATTAAAGTTTGGTTTGTTTTGGTTTAGGCAGGGTATCTCACTTCTGCCATTTCTTAAAACGTAAAACCAGAGCAAAAACCATAGACTTTTTCTATCTCTAACATTCTGAATTTTAAACTTTCTTCGGTCATCTTCTCTCGCGTGCTCTTTTGCTCTTAGGTCGTCATCTTTCTTTTCTAGGTACCTCTGAACATCTCTTCAATCTTATCATTGTTGCTTACATCATTTCTCTATTTCGTAAACCTTTAATATTGTCATTAGGTAAATAAACCTTTCAAGTTTTCTAAAAATAAGAAAACTCAACAACAATGGCTTGAAGAACTCAAAGAAAATGACTGAACAAATTTGATCTCAATTATATGAAATGTTTTGATCAACCAAATATTTTTCAAAGCTCTAACTCTATGTTTGGAAAAGTATGTAACCCTCAACTATATAGATTTTGACTTGAAATGGTTTAAAGGATTATATGCTAGGTGTCATGCCCTTATAGAGTCAGGTAGTCACATCAAGGTCTAAGTCACTCATAAAGTTATACTTGAAAATAAAACAAAGAAGATATTAAAGAGTATCTCAGACATGCCTCGTAGGATCTTCGTTGTAGTGAGGAATTTCATCATTGTGGGAAACTTGAAATGATAATACATGTCACATGAAAGTCCAGGGATTTTGCATGGGACACAAATGTCTAGCGAGGCATTTTTGCTGCAGAAAATAATTTTTTTGCTAGAGCATCGTTGTAGCAAAAATAAGTCACGAGAATGTCCAAAGAATTTGTCCAATTTTCCTTAAAAAATTGGAATAAATTTTTGGCCACCCTAAGTATATCTCTCTCAACCAAGGACACATATACTATAAATACATATAAAGATGCAATTCTTTATAAAATAGATTTTTCTATATGAAAAGTAAATTTTCATTGTATATTTGATAAATTTACCAAACCAAGGTTAATTAAAAACATTTTTCAATTTATAAAAATAATTTAACTGAGGTGTGAATAAAATTTCGCTAATTCTTATACATTTCCTAAGTGGTGAACCTGAGGTTCGGCATTGAGTGAATTTGGGATGTTGATGAAACTTTTCGATGACCTCTTGGACAAATACTCAAATATGTTTTGGCATGGAATTTAGAAAATTTATTTTATGGATCACATCGAGTATAATATACTCTTACAACTAGTAGTATGGTATTATGTTAACGACATCATCGTTATCTACCAATATTCTGTTGAGTAATACTTTATCCACCCATGTCTTTGCAAATAAATGCTTAATATGATTGGTCATATCCTTTTTAGGCTATTCTAACACATATATTAAATCTAACACAAATACAAACAAGTCAAGGTTTTCTAAATCTGATTTATTGTCTACATTCATTTATATTTTTTACGCATCTTGTCCCTCTTCATCTTCGAATCTCTTTAGGAGGATCACAACCATGATAATGTGCACATGTTGTGGCGAGGATCCAAATTGGATGAAATTCTATTGAGCATTACCTTGAGTAGGATCTATTGCATCCACAAGCATCATTTCTTCATTTTCCTCTTCACCGGAGGAACTATTTCTAGATGGGATATCTCTATCCACACTCATAGTTTTCTCTAATTCCATGATTTTCTTTCCATCATGTATGAAGAAGATTTACTTCCTTCTTTATTTCAATGGAACCTTAAGGTTGGCTTCAAAGAAGAATATGTAATTCCTTCTGATACACCTGGATGCATAATTTATGAGTCCTTTTTCCATGCCATGTACTTTATTTAAAGTCGCGTTCGTTGAGTGTAAGAGATCACAATATCTGACTCTCTTTTCTTTAATTTTGGTGGCTCCACTAAATGTTTCATCCCTAGAGCTACCTATTGAGGATTTACTTTTTTGGCCTCCTAAACATCTAAATGTATTCTGGGTAAACCTTTGGGTCTTAAATAACGAACCAATTAGGTACTCCTTTCACTATAGGGATTGAATTTGGAATCTAATGGGCCTTGAAACTCCCAAATATATGTGTAATTTTACTTCGTTGGAACCCTAACTAATGTATTGGTATTTTCTTTATGTCTTGCTATTTCTTTAGGATGTTCCCTTGGAAAACTTCTTGGTCTTTGAACCCTTGGGTCTTGGTAGAAAACCCATTATTCCAATTTTTCTTATACTTTTGTTGTTATTTCCCTTTTGTGACAACAACTTCACATATTTCAGCATACTTTTCTCCATACCTAATATACAAGTTTTTAATAACCTTTTGATCTGGGCCAGCAATTTCTTCAGGCTTTTAATCCTTAGACTCAACCTTTGTCTTCATTTTGAACTCAATATGCCCTTTATTTTGAGGCAACTGAATGGATTTCTTGTTTGTCCATCTCTTTAACATTAGGGAATGGGTCCTCTCCAGCCCCCATAATGTTTCCCTCTTTTCCAAGAAATTTTATTTTTCACTTCCTAATCAACTCTTGTATCATATCATGAAAAATAGAGAAAGAACTAGTTGGGTGAGAGAAAAAATTGTGCCATTTGTAATATTTTTTCCGTTTAATTTCATTGGGGGTTTTCACATCATCAGGCATTTTTAACATTTCGACTTTCAAGAGATAATAATGTATTCCACTGTGGATTGACTCCCATCTTGTGAAAAACAAATGTTGAGAATTTAAAGCCCTTTGGAAGTTAATTCCTATTTACGCATTCATGTTGACTAGTGAACCTTGTTATGTGTTCCACTATGCATTGACTCCCATCTCGTGAAAAAAAAATGTTGAGAACTTAAAGCCCTTTGGAAGTTAATTCCTATTTACCCATTCATGGTACGACTTTCTATAATTTGGAGTCTTCACCCCCCGATATATTTCTCCATATATATCATGTATGAGATCCACAATTCCATTTCTCCCATCTCTCCTTGGTAACTGTCTATTTGGTAGGACAATTGTTTGGTTCATCATGGCTATTGGTTATACCAATGGAGGAGGAATTTGTAGAGGAACATTTTATTGTGTTTGTAAAGACATTGGTTTAGATTCCCGGGGAACTTGGTTATCTTTCCTTTGGAGGGCCTCACTATCAAATCTCATGTCGATTCCCACTCCTACCCCGCTGCGAGTTCATCCTCGAATATAGGATTGTTGACTACCCCATAGTTCAAAGTTCCTGGTAGACCTAAATTAGTTTCATTATAGTATGGCCTAATCATTTCTACTTCTTGAATATATATTCTTCTTATAGGTTATTATAAACCATTTGTTGGTATGTTCTAGATGATCTTCAACCTTTTCATGGGTTATTCACACCTAAACCAGCAGGGTTTCCCATCCATGGGTTTGTTCTAAAATTAGTTTCACCAGTGTTGGGACTATAATACATAGGGTGATAATGATTAGGTTGAATGGATGTATTCACACAAACTTATGGTGCATATCCTTAACCATTGGACACTGTAGCAGTAGGAGAAGACAACTTACTAGTTACTATTGCAATCATTGTGCTAATATTTTGCACTATGTTCTCTAAATGATCAAGTATAAGATTTAACTGGTGTATTAGTTGATCTTGGGCATTTGAGGACACACCAATAATGTGCCATATTGATATTTTTGGCCCTTCGATCCGTTGTCATATTCAACTATTGGTTTTGATCAAGTGGTCTAAACTCTTGAGTAGTTTCAAACATTGTTTACTCTATTGTAGTGATATGTTGACTCGTTGAACCAATTTCGCCAACATTCTCATTAACCTTTCCACTACTTCTTATTTTTGCCATGGTAAACAATTATCTAGCATATGTCTCCCATTGGGTATGCTAAAAATATGTTTGGCTAGCTTGGTTGGTTTGAGTCTTTAGTTGTGTGCGAGCATGCCAAGAGGGGTTATGGTTTTGTCAACCAATTGATTATCACAACATTGCAATAATCACGTAAGTGTGTACAATCCGATGTTTCCATTAAGAAGACTTGTGCTACCCTTTAGAAAGACTTTACAGTGAATTCTAAATAAGTTTAACCAACTAGAATCTAAAGAATAAAATATAAAGTGCATAAATAAAGGTAAGAAGATGTTCAAATTAAGTAAAAATTGTGAAGAAAGATAAACAAAGTAAAGAAAATAATTACACTAATAAATGTACATCAAATTACACTAGGAAATTTAAAGACAGTTTAAATGTAAAGGCAAAGGATATTTTTTTATCAAATATAAAGAGAATTATAGTCTACCTTACAAAATACTTAGAATAAGAGAAAAACTCTAAATAAAAGAAAAGGAAAGGAAAGGAAAGGAAATAAAAGGGAAAAAAGGTAAAATGAATAAATGTAGTATTTTTTTTAGGGTGCCCTCCTTTTTTTCATCCTTTAGCTTCATATTTATGGAGCTCTTGCCATCAAACTTCTATTTGTAATTGTTGGGTGGTTACCCCATTGAATAATACCATCTAGGTACCCTCACGCCCCTATAACTGCCATCTAAGTATTCAACCCACGTCCAAGGCCTTTAGAGGTGTCAAACATTTGAGTAATCATTCGCATTAAATTTGTTTTCCCCATTCTTGGTTGTAATTACTGGTTTGAACTTCCACATGGATGGATTTTACTGGCCGATAAATATGTGGTGTAAACACTTATTAAATTAATAATTCAAAATTTCCCAAATAAATTATTTTTTAAATTATTTCCTCTAATTATATTAAAATTTTAAAATGATGGGTGATTACATTCTCACCCCTAGTAAAGGAATTTCTTCCTGGAAATTCACAACACACTTGTCCTTCTAATAATTTAACTCAATCTACATTTCTTGCAAGAAATTACAAGGCTAACTTGCAAAGAAGAGAAAGTCCGGAACAAGTATTGCAACTACCTTTCCCACCAAAAATGTGGATGCCCCCCACTAAGGGTAAGAGACCTAACAATATGTCAATATCTAAGAATGTTAATATGGCCCCTATGTTGTTGGGGGGGCCTGTTTGAGAGCCGACTAGGACGTGGTCAGTAAATTATCAACCGACCAGATAGTCTCACATGTTGCTTGAACACTTTCCTTGGTAAGTTTTTATATTCTACTCGTATTTTCACTTCTTTGAGAATTTATTTTGTACTAACTCTCTTGACCGAATTTCTCTTACAGTTCTTAGTGGACTTCATCGATATTCTAGACAAAAGGTTTGTTCAGGACACGATCAATGATGACTTTGATCGTGCATTTAACATACCCTAAAATGATTTTAAGGCTCCTGAGAAGTCCCACACTACTGCAATAAGGGATAAATACTTGGAGTTAGCCAAATAAAAGTCTAAGATTGAGCAGTTGGAGAAGGTTTCCTAAGACTCTACAGGAACCTTGTATGTCGCCTTAGAGGCCAAGGATAAGGACTATGACCGGAGATGAAACCATGCCTATGGTGAGGCCAAGAAACAACTAGACTTTATTCGCAAGTAATTCTTTAAGAAGGGGAAGAATGAAGCCTTGGTCAAAATCGGGATTCCTCCTGAGTGTGAGCTCTTCAGAGAGGAAAATTTAGGCTCTCCCCCAAATATGGAGGAGGACGAAGGTGAAGCAGCTGATTTCAACAAGGAAAATGGTGGTACCAATCAATCAGAGGAGACCATGAACCAAAATAAGGTCATTTCTGATCAAGATCAAGTGACCACATAGAAAGAAGGTCAATGTAGTTAGATTAGCCTAAAACTTCTTGGGCTTTGTATTTCCTGTCTTTTTCTTATTTCTTTTGTAAGGGCTTGCCCAATTTTTTACTTCAATTAAAAGACTTATAATTTTAGCTTTATTGTATACTATTTGATTGCTCTTGATTGTTTATTGCGTATGCTTACTCCATCTTTAATTTAAGAATGCCTTTTTTTTATCTTTGTAGTTGGATAATAACTTAGCCCTGGTGCCAATTTCTCAGGAGAATGATGATTGAGACTTTATCCTTGCTTGGGATACTTGTAGATAAGTTTAAGAAGACTTTTTTGTTATTTAACAAGCACTTCCAAAGATGAAAAGTGCGTATGGTGACCAAACTCGAGTGATTGATTATCTTCGGGATGAGATCAAATGTGTTGGAGACATTATCAGTCTATTGCAAAACAAAAAGAACTCCTCAAGTAAAGAGGAGTCTTTAACGAAAGGTGATGGTACGGAGATATCATTTTCATCATGGGTATCTCTTAGTCTTCTCGGAGGGTTAATGATAAGGTATGTATTGATGCTTTGCCTTGTTTGGACAAAGCCAGGCAGTTCGCTTACGAACATGAGTGGATGAATGATTTAGCAATCATGACAGTTCCTCCTGATTCCTAATTTTTGCATTGGAATATGGTAGATTGCCCCTTTTATTCATCACCTTTCACTTAGGAGTGAGGAATCATAGATCACCGAGAATGCCGTTCATATTCAATTAATATGGAACTATCTCCTCAATCATGATAGCGATGATGAATTTTGTCCTGATCTAGACATTGATCGCCATTCTCTAATGACTGCCAAGTTTAATCTTCGAAGATGAAGAAATTATTATTATCTTTTTGGATTCCTATTTTGTAATGTGCCTATTTGGATACTTATAATTAAGTAAATAGGAATGAAGTTATTACTTAGTTTCACTTTCCTATTTTTTATGTCGAGCATGTTTTTATCATTTTTCTTACCTTTTAGGATGGTGTTATCAAACCCCCCTTAGGCATAGAATAAATTATGGTGAAAATGCATCTGGTTATAGGTCCATCCACCCATTTAAGATTCTATTCGACCAAATTAATTACATTTAGTTCCTAGGGATCCTCTGTAGGACTTTTTCTTGCCTTGGAAATTCTTAACACTTTCATAATTGACATGTAACCTTAAGATCTGATTAGGTGTAATTTCACTAAGGCATTAAAAAGGGCGATCAAATCTTGATCGAACAAAGTTGAACAAACTTGAAATGATAATGGCTTTATCATAATGATAAATCATAATTAACAGAGTTTGACTTCCATTTGGAAAAATAATAAAGATAATTGCATTAGATGAACTTAAATTATCCAAGGAGTTGGAATTATAAAATAACTAAAAATTACAAAGATGCTTTAAAAATAAAATTTTCTAAGATTGGTCGCATTCCAGGACTAGGTATCTCCCTGCCCCTATTGTTTCCAAATATAAGCATCCTTAGATGTCATCCTTAATGAACTTGAATTTTCCCTCCTAGTTAGGTCCTAATTTCCATCTGATGACTTCCTCTCCTTGCCGATCGCTTTCCTTAGCACATAATCCATGATCTGGAACTTCTTTGGACTGACACCTTTGTTGAATAACTTTGTCAATGGCTGTTGGTAGGATACCGGTTTGATCAAGGCTTGATCTCATCTTTCCTTAATCAAGTTAAGATAATTCCTTAGTATTCATTCCTTTAAGCTTTGATCCATAAAAAATATCTTCATGGTCGACAAGACAGCTTCCAATAAAATTATGCCTTTTATTCCGTAAGCTAAGGCGAAGGATGTTTCCCCATTCAACCTCATGGGAATTTTTTGATATGCCTAGAGGATATGGGTAAGCTCATCCACCCAAGAAATTTTTTCTTTCTCCAACCTTTATTCATTCTGTCGGATATAGTCTTGTTGGAGGCCTTAGCCTTCCCATTACTTTGGGGGTAGGCCACCGAATTGTAGTAATACTTGATGTTGTGACTGTTGCAGAAGTCATGGAATGGTCCTTTTTAAAATAATTTTCCATTATTAGTGATGATCATCATCGACATGCCAAAATGGGTTACAACATTTCTCTAGATAAATCTAATCATATCGGTGTCCCTTATGTCTGTGAAAGGCTCAACCTCTATCTATTTGGCAAAGTAGTCTGTACCGACTTGGAGACACTTTTGATTTTCTAGTGCTTTAAGTAGGGGGCCAAAATATACAATCATTATTATGTAAAAATCCATGAGATGGTCAAATATCTGAGGTAATTGATTGTCTAATGAAGTATGGGTGAGAATACTTGACACTTATTGCACTTCTCAACATAGGATATTGGATACTTTTGCATGTAAGGCCACCAATGACCTTCTTTTATGGACTAAATGCCAAAGATCCTCCCCTAATATTACTCCCACATATACCTTCATGCATCTTATATAGGACTTGGTCAAAGTCACAAGGGTGTACACATTATCGGTATAGCACAGTGAAAGATTTCCTGTGGAGATTCCCCTCAGGTGATAGGTGAAATCGAGCATCCTTCACATATGTAATGGTCGTGCTTCTTATCAACAGATAGAATATCCTCTTATAGATATGCATTGATTAGGTCCATCTAGATAGAAGCTTTCTGGAGAGTGATATTCTACTTAAATAATTCTTTTGAAGTTAGAGTCAGCGACTGAAGCTAAAGTGGTTAAGGCATTTATATGTCCATTGTTTCCTAGGGAAAAGGGTTGGATTTGAATTTTCCTGAATCTGGTGACCAGGTCCTGGGTAACTTATAGGTATGAAAACATGTGTTCATCCCTGGTGTTATAGTCTTTTGTTATCTGGTTGGATACCATCATTAAATCAAATAAAACTTCAAGATAACTTTCTCTAAGGGAAAAATACTTTATTAATATAACAATGAGGGCTTCGTATTCAACCTATTTATCGGATAATTTAAAGAAAAGACTAACTCTTATCTCGATCACAATGCAATCCATAGTTACTAGGGCAATTCCTAATCCTGATCCTTTGGATTTGGAGCCCCCATCAATGTACAGTATCCACTTTTTTAGCTAGATAAGATCTTTGGTGAAAACTTGATCAGCGTATTCTTTTTCATCGAGATCTTGACCCCTAGTTAATTTAGTAATAAAATTTGCTAAAACTGTTACTTTATCTCAGTCCTTGGTGGATATTGTAATAGAAACTCCCTGGTTCTAATGACCATTTGGATATTTGTACAGAGAAGTAGGATTTTTTTATGATTGACTTAAGTGGAAAAGAGGTGATAACTATGATTGAGTAGGCTTTAAAATAGTGCTTCAATTATCGTGGGCCGATCACTAGAGAGTATGCTTGTTTCTCCAAAGGAAGGTAGCATTTTTTATCAATTATTAGTGTCTTACTGACAAAATAAATTAGGTTTTGGTGCCCCCCTTTCTGTAACATTATGACTGAGATAACTGTGTGGTCAGACACCGAGAGATGCAGATGATTTAGATCACCCAAATTTAGGACGGACGGCATAGGTTATCATCTTAAGTACAACTTGATTTCTTTAAGTTCCTTCGATTATTCTTTGTTCCAAAACTGACCCTTCTCTTTATTCAAGAGTTGAAAGAATGGTCGACACTTATCAAAGGACTTAAAGATGAAGTAGTAGAATGATGCTAACATTTCAGTCAACTTTTGCATGTACATAACTATTTTAAGTGGATAATGTTGATCGCCTCAATATGGCCACGGTTTACTTGGATCCCCTTTTGGCTGATTAGGTGGCATAGTAACTTCACGTACTGTACTCCAAAAGAGAATTTAGTTGCGTTGAGGTTCATTCTATAGTATTTTAGGACCATAAATGTTTTCTCCATATCTTGCATATGATCACTTTTACGTTTGATTTCTATGTAGACTTCCATGGTGCCTCCTAATAAATGTTTAAAAATCTTAGTAACCAGATGTTAGTAAGTTGCTCCTACATTCATGGTCCCAAATTAGAAGACTGTGTAACAATATAAGCCAAGGGAAGTAATAAATGAGGTCTTCTCTTATTCGGGTCTGAAGTGAGGGATCTGATGATACCCTGAGTAAGAATCTAAGAAGCTCATCGATTCATTATTGGTTATGGAGTCGACTAAATAGTCAATCATTGACAAAGGAAATTCATATTTATGACAGGCTTTGTTCAGGTCGGTGAAGTCTATGTAGACTCTCCACTTCACATTACTCTTTATAACTACAATTGGGTTAGAGATCCATTTGGGGAATTAAACTTATTAAATTAACCTTTCCTTAATAAGTTTCCCCACTTCTTCTTTCATGGATTTTGCCTTCTCTAGGGCGGGGGGGCATTATTTGTAAACAATGAAAATACCGGATCCATGTTAATTTGATGGCACTTGACTTTAGTATCAATCCCAAGCATGTCATATGACTGCTAAGCAAACATATCTTGATTCTCTTTGATAAGAGAGATAATTTTTTCCTTTTCCTAATCAGTGAAGGAGCTACCGACCCGAAATTTCTTTTCGGGTGTGAGTTATCATAAATGACTTCTTGCAATAGTTCCATGACTCTCCCTATAGGGGACACCTTGGTTTCTTCCACACCTGATCTCCCATACTTTAGTTTCTACTTTGACGGAGTGCTCACCTCGTCTATGATCACTTTCTCTTTATTACTTTTCTTAGTCCTGATGGCAGTGATAAAGTGTTGTCGAGAGGCAACTATGTTCCCACTTATCTTAAGTATCCTCCTTTTGGTGACGCATTTGAGATTTTGGTGATGAATGGAGGGGACAACCTTCGTGGCATTGAACCATCCTCATTCTAGGATCGCGTTGTAGGGAACTACACCAAAAGGCCAACATTATCACACTTTTCTGGCCAACACTTGTCATGGTCTTTAACCGTGACAAGAAAACACGTGCGCCTTATCATGTTCCTTGAACGTGATAAGATTTATCATGGTAAAGGACCGTGACAAGGCTAAGATAATTGTTTTGTCACAGTCCTTGTAATGGTCAAGGACCGTGACAATTCTAACGAAAGAGGTCCCACTAAAACCCTTTTTTCGACCATATATATATATATATATATATATATATATATGTGTGTGTGTGTGTGTGTGTGTGTGTGTGTGTGTTTGTGTTTGTGTGTGTAATTCTTGAATCTATGTGTTGTAAGGTAGTTGTATGTACGTATTGCCTTCTTATTCTTTGAAATCATGTAGTGAAAAACCAGGTTTGAACATTTTCATCAGAATATTAATATTTAACTTTTTATATATATGTTTGTGTATCATTATAATGTGTTTACTTATTGTAAACTAGTTGTATATGCATGTATGGATTTGATATTGTTAGAAATAATTTGTGGAAAATTAGGTTCGAACATTAAAACCATTCTTCATTACAGTGTCAATATTTGACGTTGATATTTGTTTAGCCTTCTTTATAATGGGTTCATTGTAAATGAAATCATTTTGGTTCAAAAAATATAAATTTACTGTTTTATTTAAAAATGTAATTTGGGTGAAAATGGTAAAGAATACAATGAAATTTGTAAGGAAATTATTTCCATAGTTCGTAGTTTACATAGGATATGTCATATACCCCTACAACCATCGAAGAAGCTCACGTTCATTTGTTCAAGACGATGGATCCGAATTTCAAGCTCACTTCAACATATGCGCAACATGGGGTACAATTTCATTAGAATGTGTTTAAGTTTCATAAATGGTTTACATTTATATTGGTATATTTTTTTAAACTGATTTTAAACAAAATGAGGCGTTTTATCTAACTCAAAATATTTTTTCAAGACCTGTAGGCGAGATTTTAAAAGTAATATTGTCTCGCCCTGTCGTTCAAACGACATTGACATGTCGTTCAAACAACAAGGAAATGTCATTCAAATGACATTGACATGTCGTTCAAACGTCAACTTATAATGACATGCAATGTCGTATGAAGGGTCGTTTGAAGCTTACATCAAATGAACTCGTATTGTTTTAGTTTTTAACTGGTCATTTGTAAGGTCATTACTAACGACATAAGATTTCTTAGAAATGTCATGAAGATGTCACTTGAAGTTGTTCAAATCACCTGCGTCGCTGCAATTTTTTTGTTCAGCTATAAATACCTACTTTGGAGACCTATTTCATTAAGACTTTTTGTATAACGAAATTTCATCTTGGCAGACCTTTTAGTCTTCAAAGTTTAGGGCTTTTAATGTTTTTGATTCACCAAATTGAATCCCAATTATTTGTGAATCAATTTGTGGAATTCAAATACTTATATTGAAGTTTGTTCCTGTGGAGTGCCATCTCTACTGCTAGATTAGTAGATCTTGAGGGAGTTTCTTACTGACGATTGCGCGATTGCGATCACTTGGGAAGACTCGAGGGT
Source organism: Sambucus nigra (assembly GCA_949130495.1). Classification (NCBI taxonomy): domain Eukaryota; kingdom Viridiplantae; phylum Streptophyta; class Magnoliopsida; order Dipsacales; family Adoxaceae; genus Sambucus; species Sambucus nigra. The sequence goes on from OX422218.1 coordinate 278,672,643, forward strand.
GTTCCTTGTTGGAGACAGAGCTGCGGTTCTTGTGGGATCTTGCAGGAGTCCATTGTTGGTTTCGAGATTGTGGCCTATGTGAGTTTGCTTCGGTAGATTCATTGCACATTTCTGTAAGGATGTTGTACATTGTGATTTGCAAACATTTATAGAAATAAAGGTTTTTCCATTTCGGGGGATTTTTCCTGAAATTAGTGTGTCCAGCAATTTGTGATTGTTTTTCATGGCATGATTCATTTATTCACCTAGATGCATGCTTTAGGGTTTAATTAATTTGGATAAAAAATTGACATCTAGTTAAATAATTTTAAAGTTTATAAATTTGGGAATTAAGCATTTAATCGATATTGTGCACGCCCTTTTTCAAATTGGTATCAGAGCTTTAGCACGGGATTACACCCTCTTACAAGTGGTATTAGAGCAATTTACGCTAATTTATCGTGTGATCCTGATTTTTCAAAAAGTGTGCTTTTTAGATGTTGTTGTTTTGTTTCTCTACTCTCGATGGATTCTCATAATTTTAACGACTTAAATTGTTTGAATTTGAAGTTTGCTAGAAGAATTAAAATTCTTAAAAAAGAAAATTCACGTTTTAAAACTGTTTTTGAACTTTTGAAAACTATTCAAGATCAAAGAGATTTAATTCTCAAGAGACTTGTGGACATGGATAGTGAATTTAGAAAATTAGAATTTTTCAAAAAGGAGAGTAATGATAGAGTCCTATTTTTAGAAAAAGAATTGGAGGACTTCAAAAATTTTAGGGTTTGTGTTTGTTCCAAAGATATAAAAATGTTTTGATTAATGATTCTAAGGCACGTGAGAAGATTCTTAGGGAAAAATTTGCTTTTATTGAGGGAGAGTGAGATAACTGTAACACCCTGTGTTTTTATTAATTAATTTGATTAATTAATTAGAATATTCGAGAAAAATAAAATTTTGAAAACAATAATTTTTATTGGCTAAATATGTTGGTTATGATTTTAGAAGAATAGAACTTTAAGCGGAATTGAAATCGGATTTAAAATGGATTTTTAGTGGAATTTTTAATATTTTGCCATATAGGCATTTTTTAGGAAAACTGTCAGATTTTATGTAGGGTCGATCGATCGACCCTTTTGGTAGATCGATCGACCATTCCCAGTTTTGCGCGATTCAGCCAGATTTTATTAGAATTTGTGTTGGATTAAGACACCTAATCACTATATAACCTTGTTAATCCGTAGGGGGACTTCTCATAATCACTTTTTCTCAAGTTTTTTACCAGAAAACACTTCCAAATATTTTTCCTCTCAACCATATTCATCAACCTCCAACAAAATCAAGTTTTTCACAAGTTTTGGGAGGCTTAATTGGGGCTTAATCAAGATCTTTCAAGAACACCCTTTTGCTAATTTTTCGGAAGGAATCCAATCGTCAACCCAGATATTTGATTCTGAAATCACAGGCATGAATACTCTATTCTTTTCCTTTAGTATTATGCATTTTAAGTGTCGCCTAAACACTTAATTACATGTTTTCTTAAAAATAATTAGTAACTTAAATAGAAAAAGTGGACACTAACTATGGGGATTTTTTTATAAAATCTTTTAATCTGAATAATATTCATAATCCTTTGGATTCGTAGGATTCATGAGTGATTTTGAGTTTTATTGGTGTAGAGTACATATAGAAAAACCCTAGTTTTGAAATAAATAAATTTGGGGGCGTATAACTCATGGAATACATGTAGAGATAATGAAATTTGGTTTTTTGATGCATATATGATGAACACTTGGTATATTTAATTTAAAATAATTAAATGAGATTATTTGGGTATTTTTGACGTTGTGATAATTTAATTAAAGATATAATTGAATTGGACTATCATGCGTAGTTTTATACGTTGATTAATTATTCTTATTGGTGTGACTTGTTGGTATTATTATATTGCCTTTGTGACGATGGGTTGTTGGGTAATTTTGCTCTCCCTATATTTTAGGATGCCTTCTAGGTATGGGACTAGTGGGTAGGCCGCTTGATGATTTACTCCTTCTAGGTACGGGACTAGTGAGAGTAGATTATCACGTTTTTATCATGTCGGGGGTGGGCTGATTTTTATTACTTTATCATCGTTACGTTAGTCTAGGTATGAGACTAGGTTGAGATTTATGTTAGAAAATCCGCCTATACATAGGTTAGGACGTATTGATAACTTGGGGACCCTTAGGATTGGGACTAAGGGGTATTTTGAGGATCTCGCATCGATAAAAGGGTGGGGTAATTTGAAATTGTGAGTTAAAAAATTGAGAATTAATACCTAAGATAATAAGACGGGTATTAAAATATATTGGCGACATAATCAGCGAGGGCCGACAGTTTAAACGGGCCAGCCGACGTTTTATATCGTGTCGTGTGTGGAACCTCGTCAATCAGCGAGGGTCGACAGTTTAAACGGGTCAGCCGACATTTTGACGAGGGGATGTGTATTTTGGTGGAGAAATCACCCGAGGCGGGAGGACCGCCATAATAAATTGAGGATATAATAAAAGTTGGTTAATTTAAATAAATTAACATCGTGGGACTTGGGAATTTAAAAATCATATTGGTGTGCCTTTTTAAAAATGGGGATTCCTTCGGGTAGTTAGTGATTTTTATTTATCACGTTTAATTATCTCGTCTAATTTAAAATACTCCATTGTGATATTTATTGCGTATAATGCTATTGTCTGGATTCAAGGATCCTATTTGAGGGGAGTAGTGTGTATTCTTCCTCGGGGCTTTGTCTCTGACCCATGCTTGACTAATCTTTTTTCAGGATTAGAATTGGACAAGCTGCATAAGTTTATCAGGTTAGCATTTGGAGGTGCAGCTGGAGTTATTCATTTTATGGCATAGTTTAGCTTAGACTTTCTTTTCCAGTCGTATTTCATTATGAGACTTCATTGGAGTTTTATTGGGTCATTCGATTCCAAAGTTGTTTAGAGGATTTTTGTTGGATTATTCAAATCTTTATTATTCAGATTTTATTTAATCATTTTTGGAGATTGGATTTATTCGGAGTTAGCATGTGATGGATCTTTTATCGCTTAGTTGTTTATGATCATTTGAGATTGATTCAATTATTTATCTTATGGACTGATTTATTTATGTCTCATATCTGTCTCATGCTAAGAATGGAATTTATTTAGTTCACGCCTGGCATAGTTCGGCGGTGGTGGCTTGCCACCCTGTCTGTCGGATTTTGTGGGGTGTGACAATAACCTTCCAGGTATGATTGAAAATATGAATAAGGAGTCCCTAAAATTGGAAGAGTCTAATTCTTTGCTTGAGTCTAAAATTCTGAAGTTAAAAGTTAATTTAAAAGACTCGATTAGTTTGGATAGTAATGGTAATGGCTTGTCTTGTTCTCTTGCTTCCGTTACTAAAGTCAAAACCATTAATTATTTTACAGGGTCAAATAAATCTAAGGACGTTAGAAAAGGTCAACCCATAGGACAAACTCCCCGTGTCTATACATGTTCACATCGTGGTAGGAAAGGTCACCTTAGGCGTTTCTGTTTTGATCTTCGAAGAGGTCCTAGGAAGTTGAAGTCTTGTGTTCTCTTGGTTTTCAAAACCCCCATACATTTTTGCACTTTTATTTGGGTTAGGAAACCACTTATAGAGACACTAGATGGTAGACTAGTTGATTCTCGTTTGCTTGCACATGATTATTCTCTTGCTATATCTTACAAATGATTGTGTTTGCATGTTTGTCATACGCTAGTTGTGCTTCGTGATATTATATTGCTAGTGTTATGACATGTGCACTTTTTATATTACATTTTTCTTATTGAGTCATATTTGAAAAATACATAAAGATTTTTGGTTTTATATATTTTTTGAAAAACAAAAAAAGATTTTGTTTTTTGAAAAATATTTTGAAAAAATTCAAACAGATTTTTGGTTTTTGTTTATTTTAGTTTTACACATTTGGTGTGGCATATTGGTGTATTTGAATACAAATTTATTAAGCAATTTCCATGTGGCTAGTACATTTGGTATGACTTTAGATGCTTAGATTGATCTTAACCATGTTTATAGAGTTGTTTCGAACTTGATTTTCTTAATGGATTTGACTTTTTCTATGCCTAGACACACACATGCACGATCCTGTTGGATTTTGACTTCACATGTGTATTTGAGTTTGGTGAGATGTTCACCTATCAATCTTGTCATCTACATGTTTATTTGACTATTGAGGATTTGTTCATGTAGAACCGTTGCTCGTGAGGATTTATTTAATATTGAAAAAATGATGAGTTCACGGGAAAGGACTATGAGGGAATAATAATCTCGTCATGAAAATAATTGTTTATAGAGCCCAAGAAAAAATCAAGGAAATAAAGGAATAATATGCCAAATAGGGACCAAATTTGTTTAGATTAATATATTCATTCAAAAGTAAAGAAAATAAATATTTTTTGGGAGTTTGGATGGAAATATCTACGGGTTTGCACAATGACAATGTATCCTAGTTATGCTTATTTTGTCATGACGCTATTGATTTGTAGAATCATTAATATTCTAGGCTTGTGTGCATTGTGTTTGATTTATTTATTAATTTCAACTTTATTTGTCAAATAAGGCTAAAGCTTAGTTTGATAAAGTTTTGCAGTCAATTAAATCTTCTTGAACATATTTGAGTGTTTAGGTTATAATTCTTTTGTTTCTAGTTCACACCCACTCATTTCATGCCACATGTTTAATCACATCGATACTATGCTAGTGTGTAAAGCTTATGCATTTTGTGGTTTTTTATACCTATATATATGTGCCAAATTTTTTGGATATATTATATATGGTATGTTTGTTGTATTTGTGAAATTTGCATTTTTTCGGAAAAATTTCAAAAATAGTTAGCTATGTTTGTCTTTGAGATGATCATTACGCATTCTTGATTTACATAATTTGTGATGATATGTTTTCTTAATCGTGATGCTTAGAACTTAATGTTCATTATTTCTACTACTTTGTCTATTTCGGATAAAAACAAAGGGGGAGAGTAAATTAAAATGACGAGTGAACACGAGGAAGGGATACAAAAGGTACACATATACTTTGCGATTAAGCCACCGTTTAAATCGAAACTAATAAATTATGGCATTGTAAAAAGTATCCAAGGTCCAAATATTTTGAAAAGAGCCAAAAAAAGTGTGGCATTGTAAAAAGTAGCCAAGGTCAAACTAGTTTAGTTTGATATGATCATTCAAAAGAAAATAATTGAATATAAAAATATGATCATTAGCTTATATTTCAGGAGGTTTGGTTGGATATACATCAACGAGTTTGCACATCCTGACAAAGTCTTGAAAAAGCATTAAATATTTTTGGACGTTATTGGTATGGAAATCATTTTAGACTTTGATTTGTTGATTAGATTGAGTCGATGTCATTTGAATTCAACAATTTTTACACCTAAGGATGATTGTGAAGTTCATTCATTAGGAGTATCCATAATCATCGTGCACATTTGTTATCTATGTTTGAGTTGATTTACCTATTAAATATGTTCACACCCATTCCTTTCGTTTCCACGATTTGGTTATCTTAGTGTAAATTCATGGTGTGTGTTGTCTTTGTAAATTTTCTTTGCTTGAAAAAAATTGAAAAATTAAAAAGAGTTTGTGGATCCTTTTGAGTTTCACCTTCTATGATCGTAGTTGATTTATTCATGATGATTTTCTATTATTGTCGTGAAACTCTGTGCTTATTTTTGTTTATTCCATTTCTTGTCTATTTCGGACAAATAAAAAGGGGGAGAATGATTATGAGTTATGGGGGAGTGAGATTTTGAATTATGGGTGAGATTGGGTATTGATTTAATTTCTTTGATTTATGTTTATCTCATTTCAAACTTGATACGTCACGATGGTATTTGTTTCTTATCTCATGTTTGTAGGTATAACTTTTGAGGATCATTATTTTGCACACCCTGATGGTGACAAAGAAATAGGCATGGGAGGGTATTAAAATTGTATAGGCATTTTGATTGAAAATTCATATAATTTTATTTTGTATTGGCATATACATAGGGGGAGATTCGTAAGTACATTATTTTCGTAGTCCGTAGTGTACATAGGATATGTCATATACCCCTACAACCGTCGAAGAAGCTCACGTTCATTTTTTTAAGATGATGGATCCGAATTTCAAATGCACTTTAACATATGCGCAACATGAGGTACAATTTCATTAGAATGTGTTTAAGTTTCGTAAAAGGTTTGCATTTATATTGGGAAAATTTTAAAAACTGATTTTAAATAAAATCAGGCATTTTTTTTCTAAGTCAAAATATATTTTCAAGACCTCTAGGCGAGCTTTTAAAAATAAAATTTTCTCGCGCATGTCGTTCAAAAGACAACTTCTAATGACATGCAATATCATTTGAAGGTTCGTTTAAAGCTTGCATCAAATGAACCTGTACTATTTTAGTTTTTAACTGGCCGTTTATAAGGTCATTACTAACGACATAAGATGTATTTCAAACGATATGAAGATGACGTTTGAAGTCGTTCAAACGACATGCGCCGCCTCAACTTTTTTGTTCAACTATAAATACCTGCTTTGGAGACCTATTTCATTAAGTCTTTTTTCAAAACGAAACTGCATCTTGATAGACTTTTTAGTCTTCAAAGTTTAGGGATTTTTATGTTTTTGATTCACCAAATTCAATCCCAATTATTTGTGAATCAATTTGTGGAACCCAAATACTTCTATTGAAGTTTGTTCTTGTGGAGTGCCATCTCTACTGCTGGATTGGTAGCTCTTGAGGGAGTTTCTTACTACGATTGCGATCACTTGGGAAGACTCGAGTGTGTTCCTTGCTGGAGATAGAGTTGCGGTTCTTGTGGGTTCTTGCGGCAGTCCACTGCTAGTTTCGAGGTTGCGGCCTATGTGAGTTTGTTGTGTAGATTCATTGCAGATTTCTGTAAGTGTGTTGTACGTTGCGATTTGCAAACATTTACAAAAATAAAGGTTTTTCCCTTTAGAGAGATTTTCCTTGAAATTGGTGTGTCCAACAATTTGTGATTATTTTTCATGGAATGATTAATTTGTTCACCTAGATGCATGTTTTAGGGTTTAATTAATTTGGATAAAAAATTAGCATTTATCTAAATAAGTTTAAAGTTTGGAAATTTTGTGAATTAATCATTTAATCGATATTGCACACACCCTTTTTCAAATTGGTAACAGAGCTTTAACTCGGGTTACACCCTTTTACAAACTTCATTCAATAATTTTTAATGTTCTTCAAATGTACATAGGTTTTGAAAGTTGAACTCCATTAGGTTATAAAGTATAATTAAAACCAATTTGGTGTGTAGACACAATTAGGAGTTAATAATGATAGTGTTTCAACATTATTATTTCAATATAAAAGCTTGTTAATTATTTTAACACAATAGGTTGTTAATTATATTTCAACATTAAGTTATCAGTTAGGTTGTTAATTAGGTTGCATTTGTGTTTGAGTTAATAAGGTTGTGAATTAGTCATATGGGGTTTAGAACTGTTCTCACCCCATTTGTTTGAACATGGTAGGTGATGATTCCTAGAAGCTGTTATAGGGTATCCTCTATACAAAAAATGGATGGGTAAGGCGAATAGACTCGGGTTATGTAAAGTAGAGGAGCTAACAATTTTGTGAAATTGTAAAATAGGTTTCTAAGTGATAAACAGTTATCAAATCTGTAGACATCCCATCCTTTGACGCCCCTAAGCACACCCTTAAGTCCCTATCACTCACTCGTTCACTATAAACCCATGGTCATACTCCGAGTAACGATTTAGAGGCCATCGGGCATTCCCAGGACCTATTTGACTCCGATAAACTTTTGCGTCTAGGACAAAATCTCAATAAATGGTAGAAGGGATCTGAATCCCCTTTCCAACGGTCTGTCCCATGCGCGAATCGACCTTGCGGATCGGAAGAATGATCCGTTTTACTATCCAAAACTGATTTAGAGGCTACCGAGCGCTCCCGAGCCCCATTTGACCCCAGTCAACTTCCTCACTAGATAGTAAGCTCAATAAATCTTCTAAGTCCTTTGAATCTCCTTTCCAAAGATCCGCCCCGTGTGAGAATTAGCCTTACGATTCGGACGAACGGTCCATTTTACCCTAAAAATTGATCCAGAGGCCACTGGGCGCTCTCGAGCTCTGATTGACCTATCAACTCTTCACCTTTAATGATGTTGAATAAATATTTGAAGGGCTCTGAATCTCCTTTCCAAAGGTCTGCCCTATGTGTGAAACAACCTTACGATTCAGACGAACAAACCGTTTTACCTCTAAAACAAATTCGGAGGCCAATGGGAGCCCTCGGGCTCCGTTTGACCCCAATCAACTCTTTGGATTGAATGAAGTTGAATGAATCTTATAAGGGCTTTGAATACCCTTTCCAACTGTCTGCCCCATACATGAATCAGCCTTACTGTACGGACAAACGACCCATTTTACTCCAAAGGGTCACCGGGAACTTTTGGGACCTATTTGACCTAGTCAACTCTCTGAACCAAACGAAGCTAAATGAAATATTAAATGGAATAGAATACCCTTTTCAATGGTCCATCCCATGCACGAATAGGCCTTACGGTTTAGAGGAAGGATCTGTTTTCTCCCAAGAATTTCTTATCTAGTGATCAAGAGGTGCTTTCCTCCCTAATTGACCTCGGTCAACTCCTAAACCCGAGAGTGGATAAAGGCCATTTAATAACCTTTCTAATGGTCTACCCCATGCGTTATTTTAACTTATAGTTTTCATTTTATGACCATTTTTCCGAAAACGTGCCTCAACCTGCCAAATGGCACCCCTAAGGACCCTGCCAATTGACTATACGTCTAAAGTTATATGTCGATAGGAAGGTCAAGGACCATGCCAATAGGCACCCCCTTGGCTCTATAAATAGAGGCCATGACCTCACTTTGAAAAGAACCTCTGAACATCCCTCTCAGCAATTCAAAGATAATTCTCTCGAATTGAGAGTTGTTCCTTCCTTAAAAGCCCATTTCCCACATTTCGTTCATCGTTTTCATACTCTTTTGAGTAAATTCCCACCCATCTCCTTAAACCACCATCACCTCATCTTTATTTGAGTGCATCTACAATTAAGATCTACTACATGTCTTTAAAAGGAGATCTAATCCTTTGACTTTAAATTCTCTTATTTTTGCATTAGTTCTCTCATTTTCACATTAGTACTTTACTTCACATATCTTAATATTAAAATTTTTATTATTAGTATTCACACATACTTTATGTAAGAGGGTATTCCCCTTGTAGCTTGGGAGTATGGTAATACTAGTTGAGGTGTAACCCCGATAGGTATGGTGATAAATGATAACCCAAGAACTCTTCAACAAATACGAGTTAACAAACAACATTATATTTTATCAACAACCAGATGGAACTCATAATACACTCATGTATAACTCAAACAATAATAAAGGAAACTCAGAAGTAACTCAGTGAAAGCAAGAGAGAAGTAAGCACCTTAGATATACCTTGGCAGGCAGCCAACACACCAACAACCTATGAAAGATTTCTGGTTTGGCTGCTAAAAGCTTCATAATAAAGGACAATGGTGGGTGAGTAAGAACTTTGGTTTGCAATAACTTCTCTCTCGTATATTCTCTCTCTAGAAATATATCTCTAAAAAGAACCCCCTCTATCAGAATTGGTTGAGGGCAATAAATAGTCCCCCATACCACTCCCAAGATGCCTCAGTCCTTCACAGCTGTGAAAGACATCCTTTTCTTCTTTACGTCACAAAAAATAAATGCATGATGGGCTAGTTATTACTATGTCATAAACATTAAATGACAAGGCATGCCTTTTGCCTCACCACTCTGCGTCAAAGGACTGTCACCATAGAGGTGGCTCACCAACTATCTGACAACTCCAAATACCATGGTGGTTTACTCAAGTACAGATTGGACAGTGTTTAGCTAGCTAGTGAAATCACCTAAGGTAGATGTGACATTAGGTAGAGGGTTGTCTGGTTCGAAAACTCAACAAATGATGGAACTCAAGGCTGATCTGCTCAAGCTTCCACGATGAAAGGTCTCTCGGTATTTTACTCGGTGTATCTAAGATGGTTAGGACAAGACCTAACGATGCCTTACTTCTCAATCCTCTAAACCAAGTCCCTCTGAAGTGCCCACGATGAGGTCATTCGGTAGAGCATGTAAGCTCTCCCAGGCCCTGCCAGGCCTAGTCTATCGTAAGTATCATTTGACCTCACACTGAATATTATAGTTATTACATCATTGCGATCAATGTTAACAATTTCACTAAATAACAAACAGGAAGTAAGGGGTGAGCTGTATCGGCCAATCTCCTCGCTAAGCTGCCATGCTGAGCTGTCTCGATGCCTTCACACTGCTTCCTTCCTTTAAGTCTCTTCTATAAGCTGGGGAGGCTTATCTCTAATCCAAATATTATTTTCAACCCCTATATTTGCCCCTTCGTGTAGAGATTTTTTATGGCAATAAGAAATGTCTGTACGAATACTTCTCAATTTGATGAACCTTAACCTTTTGGGAAGATAATTTTTTACTAATCTGTCTTCCTTGCAACTTTTACCTTTATTTTTTCCAGAAAAAAATAAATTATCCCCGATGTACCTGATCCATAGCTTTGCAGATTCTCAGATAATGGCGAAGGGGCATCGCTACTTTTTTCTCTCGTTATATCTCACTCGTTCTGCCTTTCTTTGCTTCGATTGGAATTCTCACGAAATATCTGAGGAAAGTGTCGACTCATTCTGGATGTTTAGAAGTTAAATTATCCCCTATCTATACTTCTCCCAAAGTAACTATTTAACCTTAAGTTCTCCCCAGTTTCATCATTCAGTTATTCTTACTCGTTTTATCTAGTTCAAAAACTAGAATTCTCCCTGATGTACTTGAGCCAAAAATAACTCCAAACCAGATTGTGGCAAGGGGACATCATGAACTTTTTGAACTAATTTGTGTGGAACCTTTCCTATAATGTTGAAATTCTCCCCAAAGCTTCTTCAACTCATTTTAACTCAGCTTGGGTTTTTATCATGAGGCCTCTGTTTGATTGAAAAAAAATCGGCACCAAAACTTAACTTCTCTTGAACGCAACACACCTTTTCCTAAACATCGTCTCATTAATGATGTGAGCCTGTCTTTTCAACTGTCAAAGTATACCCTGAACTGCCACGTGTCCACTTGCAATCATTTTGATGGCTTAACAAGTGTTTCTGTGGGAAATTCAAACGTCGAGTTGATTCTAAATGACTAATTCTCAACACTTAAGTCACTTTTTCGTCTTCATCACTTTGCTTACCTTCATACTTACGGAACTTTTTTTAGAGAGAGAAAATATCAAACTGCTATTATTGTTACTGGTTTTCTTCTCATTCATCTTCCTTTTTTAGTCTCTTCTTCTCTCAATCTCTGTTACTTCACCATTTCCATGTCTTTCTTTCCTCTTTACACACTCATTATCTGCAATGGCTTCTTCAAGATCTTTGCTCGCCCCTGCCACTAATGCTTTGCCTGCCACCACCACTATTGCTACTACTGCCCATATCGACTCCACCACCTTGGAGGCTACTTGCCAAGAACAATAGCGTTTTTAGCGTCGATCTCCTATCTTTAGCAAGGGTGAGGACTTTTGGGGTGCTTCTAAGACTTGAACTTTGACTTCCAAGTGTGACCCTTTGCTCTTGGGTGATAAAGATGAGGACCTTGCCATTTAGGGTTACTTTCCCCCAGAGGTAACCATGAGGTTCCATATTGACCGAGGTGAATTCCCATACTCCCACATTGATTTCGAAGGACCAGGTAATTCTCCCTATCTTTTATCTGATTGGAACTCGTTCATGCAATCCACATACGCTGATGCCCCCACCAAAGTTAGTCTTCATCGTGCCATCTATTTTGTAGAGTTTACCCTTTTTAAACATAACCTTGCCCTTCAAGTTCTGGTTTCTCGATGGAACATCACAACCCATTCCTTCATTGCCTCTTGAGGAGAGTTCACCGTTACCCTGGAGGATATTTGTGAGCTTCTTAGTTTTGATCCCATTTGGTACTTCTTCCTATGATAATGAGACATTGGATGCCGAAGAAACAAAGGCCTGAGCAGACTTGGATTAGATTTGTAGGAGATGTATAGGTACTTCCAATAAAGATACCTTTACCCCCCTCATTAGCTACTTCTATCGTGCTTCTTCTCTTCAGAGTTTGGACCAGGGAAAGGTACACCCCTTGAGTTATCAGCTTATATACTCGTCATTCTCTCTCATTTTATCTTGCCTTGTAAGCCTAACGACCAAACTCATAGGGATCTCTTTAACCTTTCTATCCGTTTGACCAGGGGATACAAGCTCCCCCTAATAGCCATGGCCTTGGGATCCCTTTAATCTTGGCTAGATAGGACTCTCCTATACATAGGGAGATATTTGGGATGATATAACTTGGCCAGTTTTGCTAATGCCATAGTTTTAACAGGCTCCTGTATTGCCATTTTCCCAAAATATCAGACAACTCAATCCTTCTTCCAACTGGACACACCATCAAACCCCATCGTCTTTTTTTTTTCAAAAAAAGCAAAGTCATAAGGACATCCTAGGAATTTTTAATAAAGTGAGTTTCTTCGTTATGAGGCCCTATGATGAGGATTGTCTTGCCCACACTTGGAATTTTTTCGGTCCTTCACCCAGGTTGGTTCAACCCACGTTTGAGGATCTTATCCCAGAGGACCTCTCATTTGCAGTCATTTTATATCTACTTGGGAGAAAATTCATATATGTGACATGACACGATGGGTACTGTAGTTCATAATTAGACAATGCATCCTTATGATTCATGGGTTTTAATGGATAAAGTGTTGTAGGGGAAAGAGGATGAGTTTTACGGTTGTACGAGAAAGGCGGTGACAAATCGATGAAACGGTGGGGTCGTTTAACATTTGGATGAGTTTTCTCCTTGATCCTTATTGATCCCTTGTATTTTTATACTTATGATTAAAATTGGTTTGATGAAATTAAACTTTCATGTTTGATTTTGCTGTAATTAACTTGAATTTTTTGAATTTGGTTTGATTTGTGTAATTGTGTATTTGGTTTTTATTTCTTTTTTATTGCATATTATATTGTGTTGATGTTTAGTTTGAACAAACATAGGTTATTTTGGGTTGTTTGAAATAAGTTTTCTGCTGGGCAATAGCCATTGTCCAATTTTTAGGGGGTTACAATTTTGTCACGGTCCTTGACCGTGATAAGATCATGACAAGGATTGTGTTATCATGGTCCTTGACCATGGAAAGATTTTGACAACACAGACTATGCAAGTCTGTGATAGAAATATGTTGTCATGGTCTTCAATCGTCACATCAGTTGGTCACCCCCTTAGTCTGAATAATTGCCAGAGGGAGAATGGTCGTGAAAACTTGGATTTGTAACGATCCTTAACTATTACACAATGAGTTATTGCACCCATCATTGTCACGATCCTTGACTGTGGCAACTCCCTTTTGCCACGATCAAGGATCGTGACAAGACGACTGTTTTGGTGTAGGGAGGACTCAATGTTCACACTAGAAATTTGATTAACTTTGAGATATTTCTAGTTCGTACTCACACCACCTTTCTCAAAGGCATAGTCATATTTCAAGTAAAGCTCACTAAATGAATGGTCGCTTCCTTCAGATTTTCCATCTTGAGACTAAGAATATTAAATAATTTTAGATACATGATCTCCGAGGATCTCCCTTAGTTGACTACTATCTATTCCACATCCGAGTTTGCAATTTTGAGAGCGATTACTAGCGCATCATGATGTGGAGTTATGACTTCGACTAGGTCTTCCTCAGTAAAGACTATATGCTTATTATAGTCAATATCTTTTCGGTAGTGGTGCTTGCCCATCGGGTTTTAGCAGGGTCAATCTGGAAGGCTTCAATGGCTATAGTAACCTTCTTCAATTCTATCTGAATAGCATTCCCGTAGATTTAATTCGAATTGGAATCATTGTGGATGACCATAAATTCGTCCTGTCTCATCATCATCTAGGATATTTTCAAGTTTTTGGTCACTCCATAGTGGTCTTTGCACCCTTCTTCTCCACATAGTCGTCAAGGTGGCCTTCATGGGCCATCTCTTTTGGGTGTGAATTGAGTTATTTACAGTTTTATGTTATGTGCCCATGCTCCTTATGGTAGGAAAACCTCAGGGTAGTGTTTCTATTCGATGGATCTCATGTCATCTTCTTCAACCACTTGAAATATTATTGATCTTTAATCTTACTTAATATTTTGTATATCGACTATTTGAATATTATGTTTCTCGCTTTATGGGCCTTGGTGGCATCCGTTTTATCATTTCCTATAAACCCACTATTTTGTTTCCCCCCGTTCTTGGAGGCATTCTTTTTATCTAAGTTGTTGGTCGCCTTCAGCTGACCATTATCATGTTGAGTGACATCCACCACAGCTTCCACTTTTGCATATTTCCCAATTCTTGACATAAAGTCTATGATGGTGCTGGCCTCTTTTTTGGTGAGGAATTAGTGTAGCATACATTTTCTTAGTAAACTAATATTCAATTAAGCAATAACTACTTTCTCAGAATAGCCATCCACTTTGTCGTAGGTCTCCCAGTATCTCTGAGCGTATTCCTAAAAAGTATCCCCGGATTCCTTCTTGATGGTGAGGGGTGAGTCCATTCTCTTTACAGAGGAACTATTAGCGGTAAGTCTCAGGGGTGAAAGCCTTTTCGAGTTGTCTAAACTGGTGACCGAGCTATGTGGTAACTTTTTAAACCATTTTTGTGTGATATCCCCAAGACTGGAAGGGAATATACAACACATAAGGGATTCATTACTGCTCCATAGAGTCATATCTTTTGAATTTGGAAAACATAATCAATGGGATCAGTCTTCCCATCATAGATTTTGAATCTGTAAATGGATAACTTCTTATAAGGTTATGATTCTTCAATTGATCTTGAGAATGGTAACTTCATCTGGCTAATGAGGGACCTTTTGGATAGTTCTTTAGTAGATTTGGCCTCTCGATGATAGGGGTTCTCATCCATCTCACAACGGATAAGGTTGTTGAGATCCTTCATGCAATTACCTTCTTCCTGATTATTATTACTAGGCGAGTTCCTATGCCTGAAGTGATCATGATCGCATCGTGAACTCCTTCCTCACCTAGGAATTTTCCACTCCTCAGGGCTAGGGGTTTGGGCAGGGCACTTGAGTTTGTACCCACGAACTTATTTACCCATTCTCTTAAAAAGACGATGAAGGCGTATATTCTCTTATTACAAGATGTGGGCGGCGTACTCCTATTGGCGGAGTCTCCGTTCATAGGCATTCACAAGTCATGAGATCTGACTGTTCATTGCAATCCACACTTTTCTCCATCGGGGGATGATAACATGAGTTAGGAGTGTTATGACTCTTGTTCAGGTGGACCTCAGACCTGGCTATACGTGCTGGAGGTACGTTTTGATCATTGTGACGATCGTCGTATAAGGACAAATTTCTAATCGAGTCAATTTATTTATAATTGATTTAATTCTCGACAAAACTTTTGAATCGTAGGTTATGCTTTGTATTGTCGATCTTATAAGCCTATGATATGTATGATAAAGACATTGCAGCCAAGATTTAAAGTTGGATACACATCGTGACGATTTTTTCGTGCCAAGTTTTTCTTCATATTTACCGAAGATCTATTAAGTTATGGATGCATTTTGAATATGGTCCTTGGATATTTTTTAAGGGTGTTTATTTTTTAGCAAAAACATTTGGAACTATTTTTAAGATGCTTTTTGAAATCTTTTTTTTATTTCTGAGTTCGTTAGAATAAGTTTTTCTCCTCATTGGAACGAAAGGTATTATCATTGGAACGAAGTTAAAACTCGTTAGAATGAACATAAAAACTCATTATAATGAACATAAAAACTCGTTAGAACGAGCATTTAATGAACATCTAACAAGGATTCTCTGTATATCAAAAGGAGTTTCATTGGAAGCTCGTTGGAAGTTCGTGCAAATGAGAAATCTTTGAACGAACTTTTGTTTCGTTAGAAAGAAATTGGCCTTTCATTTGAACGAACTATGTGTTCCGTTCGAATGAGTTCGTCGCCCCGAAATTTGTTCTTAAACTGTTTAAGGGGTATTGGACTCAGTTGTTTTAAGAAGTTTTGGCAAAAATCAATTCCTTACATGTTTACCAAAGTTGCAAAACCCTAGTTTCACCCTTTGAGTTTAAAGATCCATGTTTACATATTCATGTGATTTGAGATCTTTAGTTTGGTCACCAAAGTTTATATCTCATCTTCTTGGATTGAGAACATGTTTCGTGAAAGGGACTTTATACTAGTTTGATGTGTTTCGATGATGAAGCAAGGGATTTTGTGTCTGATTTCGTAGACGGTTATTGAGCATCATCGATGGATACCAAGGTGTTCATGGACTTGTGCGTTGTGTAAACTTATGAGGGTGGACTCATACATTTCACTGTGGAGGGGAGGTTAAAGATAAAAAAGCATCAAGGCTTGCGAGAGAGACGAGTCATTGAGTAAGTTTAGTGTCTAGTCATTGTAAAACCTTATCATAGTGATCTTCTTGGCTGGGTCGTCCGAGATTTTTTCCATTGTGGGTTTTCCTCATACAATGGCTTGTTGTGGATGATTTATTTATTTTATCTTCTTATCACCTAGATGCATTTTTTAGTTTAAAAAGATAAAATTTGGTTAATCACCTTTTCAAAGTAAATGTTTAAAATTGATGCACATGTTTTATTGGGTTTAAATTTGTTTAAAGTTTTGATATTTAAAATTGAAAAACCTAAAATAGACTTTTTGTTTGTTCGGGTCATCCCTGCCTAAGAACACACCATGCATTGGGGTCATATATTTTCAAATTTCTATCAGACCAGGTTACACTATGTTATCGTGTAGATCCTTATTTCGTGGTATTTAGGGTGGTTTGTTTCTCCCCATGTCTCTCCTATTGGTTTTATTTATTTTTCTTTCTCGATGGATCCCCATAGTGATAAGTTTTCTGGTGTGTTTAGCAATGATGACTTCGATATTCAAGAGGATTTTAATGAGCTTCATAACCATGATGAAAAATTAACTCGTTTGAATTTGAAGTTTGTAAAAAGAATTAAGATTATTAAAAAATAAAATTCCCATTTCAAAGATGAAATTTAATTTTTGCAACGTATTCAAATTGAAAGAGATATCCTACGTGTGAAGCTTATGGACATGAACCATGTTTTTAAAAATTTAGAAGAGTCCTAGTTTTAAAGAAAGAAGTAGAAGACTCTAAATTTCTAGGGTTAGCGTACGTGCCATTGAGGATAATGATAAATTAACTAATGATCCGAGTTCATGTCAGAAGACTCTTGAGGATAAGATTACTTGTATTTAGGGGAAGCGAGATAACCTTCTAGGATAATTGAAATTTTGAAGAAGGAGTTAAAGAGTCTAATTTATTTCTTGAGTCTAGAATTTGAATTTAAAAGATTATTTAAGAGACTCAAGTAGTGTTGGTAGTGATGGTACTGGCTTTCGTGATTCTAATGTTTTTGTTTCTAAATACAAGACAATTGTTTGTTCTAGAGGGTCAATCGCATCTCAGGAAATTAGAAAAGGTCAACCCATAGGTAACATTCCTCGTGTTTACACATGTTTGCATTATGGTAGGAATGGTCACCTTAGGGCATTTTGTTAATATCTTAGATGAGGTCATAGAAAGTCTAGATTGATTGTCCCCATGGTTCCCTAAACCCATCTCATTAGATATACATTTATTTAGATTAAGAAATACTTTTTGGAGGCACTAAATATTAGACTATTTGATTCTCGCATACTTGCACGTGACTCTTCAAATGCTATATCTTATGGGTGATTGCTTGTATGTTTGAGTACACTAACCTTTGTTCTTCATGATACATATGTTACCTAGTTGTATATTGTTTGAGTTTTTTGTATTTTATTTTTTCAT
Organism: Sambucus nigra; assembly: GCA_949130495.1. Taxonomy (NCBI): domain Eukaryota; kingdom Viridiplantae; phylum Streptophyta; class Magnoliopsida; order Dipsacales; family Adoxaceae; genus Sambucus; species Sambucus nigra. The sequence continues at coordinate 278,690,664 of OX422218.1, forward strand.
TTTTTGAGTCTTATTGAAAAATAAAAAACTATTTGAGTTTGTTTTGAAATTGGCAATTTTTGAATTTTTTTATAAAAACAAAAAAAAAATAGTTTTGGGGTATTTTACTTTTACACATTTTGTATGGCATATTAGTGTGTTTGAATCCAATTCATTATGTGCTTTTCATGTGACTAGGACATTTGGTTATGATTGCTAATACGTATATTGTTCTTAATCATGTTTGCATGGAGTTGTTTCAACTTTGATTCGCTTAATGGATTCTCTTTTCATATGCCTCCACACATACTGGCACAAACTTTTTGAATGTTAACTTCACATGTTATATTTGAGCTTTGTGATATGTTCTTCCATAAATCTTGTCATCCACATATTCCGTGACTATGAGGGATTTGTGCATGTAAGAAACGTTTCCTGTGAGATTGTTTGATTAGTATTAAAAAATATAAGGGTGCATGGAAAAGGGCTACTAAATGAGAAAATCTCCTTTACGGGAAAGCCACCATTGAGAAGAGCTTATATAAAAGATTAAAGGCAATAAAAACAGAATAATTTTCAAGGCTAATAAGTTTAGCTTGTTTGATTTTCAAAAAGTGATAGCTTCAAAATAATTGAGAGAAAATAAATATGATATATGTTTTTCTTTTGAGGGTGCTATGGTTGAAGATCTACGGGTTTGCACAATGAATAATAGTTATGCGCATTTTTCATGACACTATTGATTTGTAGAATCATCAATATTCTAGGCTTGTGTACATTATGCTTGTTTGTTCATAGAGTTAACTTTATCTTGTAACTTAAGGCTAAATCTTAGTTTGATAAAGTTTTGAGGCCAAATAGAACTCCTTGAACATATTTGAGTGTTTGTGTCATAATTAATTTGTATCTAGTTCACACCCATTCATTCCATCCCACATGTTTAGACACATCGATGTTATGCTAATGTGTAAAGCTTAAGTGTTTTGTATCAAGTTTTTGTGGTTGTTTATACCTATATATATGTGTCGGTATCTCATTCGTATATTTTGCATATTTATATATAAGGTGTCATTTGTTTTGAGTCTTTGCAGTTTTCATTTAGTCCACGTGTTCCATATCAACTATCCTAGGAATTTATTTGGTATGTTATATGATCATATAATTATCTCGCATTAAATGCATTGAAATTCCTAACCTCAAATTGGTATCACACTTTATTTCTTATTCATATTGGTATCTTTTTGCATTAATATTGATATTCTTTGATCACTGTGTGGATTATTTGTGCTTGTAGTGTCATGTTGTGTGTTCGCCACACTTTACACCATTGCATGATTTTATTCCCTCCTCTCTATTTTAAAATTGGTATCTCATGTTCACACATTTAAGTGGGAGATTTGATTTTTGGAGGAGAAATAATATCTTTCCTTTCATGATTTTGATATATTTCTCTTATGAGGAGAAGTCTTACCCAAGTTGAGATTGTTTTAGACATTGTTAGAAATTTATTCTTATGTGGATTTTATACTTGTTGTATTCTCTTTGCATTTGAAGGTGTGTTTAAGTGTCCAGGTAGATTTACAACATGCGAAATTTTTTTAAAGCATGTAAAGCTACACAAGTGTATGAGTCGATCAAGTTGTACTTTTTCCTTTTAGGGTAGGAATTAAGTCTTTTTAGAGAGCTCGACAGCCCATAGGGTTTTATTTTAATTCTGTTTCACAATAGCCAAAGAACAAGATTTGTAAGGACACATTATGAATCCAGTCAATTTTTTTGTAATTCGATTAATTCCCAAAAAAACTTTTGATTCATAGGTTAGTATTTGTATTTTTGATCTCGTAAGCCTATGACATATTTGATGAGGACGTAGCGGCCAAGCATCAAAGTTGAATACACATCGTGCCGAGTTTTTCGTGCCAAGTTTGTCTTTATGTTTATTGAGGATATCGTAAGGTATGGATGCATTTTTAATATCGACCTTGGATATTTTTTTAATGGTGTTTTTTTACCCAAAAAATTTGGAACTATTTGTAAAATTATTTTTGAAGAAAATAATTTTTGTTTCTGAGTTCGTCGGAATGAGTTTTGCTCCTCGTTGGAACGAAAATCTATTCTCATTAGAAGTAAGTTGAAACTCATTATAACGAACTTGGAAGTTCGTTTGAACGAGCATCAAATGAGGATTCTCTGTTTATAAGAAGGAATCTCATTGGAAGTTCATTCAAATGAGAAAGCCACTCGAACGAAATTGGCATTTTGTTCAAATGAACTATGTTTGTTTGTTCGAACGAGTTTGCTGCCTTGAAGTTCGTGTTTTTACTATTTAAGGCATGTTGCACTTAGTTTTTTTAAGAACTTTTGGATAAAATCAATTCCCTACCTGTTTACCAAAGTTCCAAAATCCTAATTTCACCCTTTAAGTTTATTGATCTAAGTTTGCATATTCACATGCTTTGAGATCTTTAGTTTGGCCACCAAAGTTTATTTCTCATCATCTTAGATTGAGAACATGTTTCGTGCGTTGGAATCCGTACTGGTTTGCTATGTTGTGGTGAAGAAACGGTGGATTCTGTGTTCCAATTCCATAGAAGATTGCAGAGCCTCATTAGTGTATACCAAGGCTTGCTTGGACTCATGCATTGTGGCATTTTTCATGGGTGAACTCCTATGTTACATTTTGGATGAGAGATTGAAGATAGAAGAACGTTAAGGCTTGTGAGGGAGACGAGCTATTGAGTAAGTCTACAGTCTATTCTTTATAAGACCTTATCATAGTGATCTATTTGGATAGGTCATCCGAGGTTTTTACCATTGTGGGCTTTTCTCGTACATCGGCATGTTGTGGATGATTATTTATTTTATTCATCTTATTACCTAGATGGCATGCTTTAGGTTGAAAAGATAAAATTGGGTAACTTAATTTTTCATCACAAAGGTTTAAAATTTGTGCATATGTTTTATTGGGTTTAAATTTTTTCAAAGTTTGGATATTTAAAATTGAAAAATCCAAAATAGACTTTTTATATGTTCGGACCATACTTTCCTAAGCACAAACTACGTATAGGGGCCTACATTTTCATGCTATTAGATGACATACTTGGAGTGTGAGAGTGATACCTAACTGCTCGTTGACTTTTCTTGGCTTAGAAAATAAAATCGATTCCCACGGATAACACCAATTGTAGGTGGAAACAACATACTGTCCTAAATTCACCACAATCAATCCGTGCATAAATAAAAATCACAATCTCACAGTATATACATGGTTCGACAATATGTCTATGCCCACAGGGTGGTGCGATTCTCTTTATTGTTCAATTCTTGATGATAAAGATTACATGCCCTTTTTTTTAGGGGTATGGGTTACATTTAAAAAGAACATGAAAATACAGAGTCGTGTGGGACTCCATGACATTGGATTGCAAACGTGGCTTTATTGGGTGAATCCAGTTATGAAATTTCCATTGATTGGCCTTTATCCATCCATATTTCTTTGATTTTTAGTTATTTCCAAATTTGTCAAACACATGTTAGCCTCTCATAATTGGTCAAATGATTACCCAACATATACAATTGAATATACAAATTACTCTATAACTGATATATAAAGAACTCTACACTACACATATCCTCTCTTACGACCCATGTTAAAGAAATTAACACTATTAAGCACAACCTCTGGTCCCCACAATAGAATAAGGAAATATTAGTCAGTGAAGGAGGGTTGAAATGGATTAACCCAACAAAAATAATAATGTAGTATATTAAAACCATGTGATCCTCAAGATGCACAACATACGAGTTAGTCTCCAAATAACTTAGCAATCACATGTATATAATATCTCAATATTCCCTAAGTAGAAAGTAGCACAATTCTAACATATGAAATCTCGATAAAAAGTATTATACAACCCTAAGATGATAATTAACTATTAAGTACCTTTAACTATGCAAAATTATCGTATCCTATACTAGCTATAAGGACAACAATAATATTTCTCATACTCAAACACTAACCACCATAACTCTACTCATATATAAACTATAAACTCGATCAACTGCTATTAAGATCCGTTCTGAAATTAAGTATCACATCACCACATCACCTCTTAACTCCTAACCAACACTATACTCCATGCGTGGGATGTAAAAGTCCAAACAAAGAACCACCGAGATATACGTTTATCTAGATTAGTTGGTCTTCAAGATCTAACGGTTAGTGGACCTTGATCATTAACCTATAATCATTTCACCCCCATGCATCCTATAGAGTCTAAACGTACTCCCTATTTAATAAAATAATAACCAATGGTCCCATACTCACCCCTAATGATAGTGCTTGTTAACTACACACTCCATATACTACCTCACTATAGGGTTCACACATAATCTGAGGGGGATATCCAATTTAAGGGTGCAAAAAATGAACACATAAGCAATAAGCACTAGTGAATAGTTCTAACCATCAAGAATCCCAATAGAGCATTATAACCGCTCATCAATCATTGTAGAGAATTCACACTGCCCCTATGAAGTTACCATATAACATTCATACCTCACCTTAATTTTGAACCTCTCATCTAGATTATGTGATTGTACCTTAACTAATTGTACTTTAACTTAATAATATCGTGTCACTAATTGCATTTATGGATTCAATTTGAAATAATTAAAACATCAAGGGGATTCAACCTTGATTTATACCTAATTATATTTCTATCTTAGAAATAGAGAATGGTAAAATTTTGTTCCAATGGGGTTTTCTATGTAGGGGTGAATTTGGTGTGAATATATGTAATTTTTTATCATGATTTCTACATGTAGAAATCCAAGAATGGTATATCAATATGAGGTATAACAATTAAGAAGACCATGTTGCTAGCGGAAGTGTATACATATTTAAGACTTTTACACATCATAAAAATATAGATAAATTTATCCATTATTTTGAAAAACAGGTCACCAAGATATAGAAGAGTTTATAACCATTTGATCAGAAAAAAATTCGAAACCTCAAGAAAATAACCCAGAACTTTAGGGTATGCATTACAATTAAACTAGAAATGATATGAGTGGACACACCATACCGGTTGGTTTATGAATAAAAATAAGTACGATTAATTGATACCCCTTTGTAGACAAAAGTGTAGAAGTATTGTCCCCGATTTGAAACATTTAGTATAAGGCCCCTTTCACGTGTTTATATCGTTAATTTTTCGAAAATGCTCTTTGTATAGTAACCGATTATTAACAAGTTAAAAAATGCATGTGATAACAATGTCAATCCACGTGTCCCATACCGTTTTGCATTCAACGATAAATTCAATTATGGTATATAAAATATTACCTTTACGATTCTAGGCTAGCTATATCTTATAACAGATCTTCTTATATACTTAAATCTTCTTCATTTTTCAATCTCACAATTCAATTAGGGTTCTTATCATTTGAATCTTGACAATTCACTTTTGTTTAACAAGTTAACTATGGAAAGCAATTGTGTAGATTGTTTTGTCAAGCACAGTAAATTCAGTGTTGCTACAGTGATATCTGCAGCGTGTTCATATGAATTTTTTTTTTAAAAATCTATGGAAAATGGAAAAAGTTGAGATTAACATCATTTTATATGAGTTATGAAGTCTCGAGTAATCTATAGTGTATGATAGATAATGAGATTCATATGGAGAACGTGCTTGGATATATATACCCTAATGGTTTGGATAAGGTTGATATAATAATGAGTCTTGAAACGCATGACTTTAATTCTGAATCTCACGAGCTTATAACTCCCCTAAGGATGAATTACACTATATTAAAAGTGATAGATAAATGCAATCATTAATCTCAGCTATATGGACTCATTTAATTTTTAGAGTTGGCCAGATATTTAAAAGTGATGCAAGATAATTCAGAATGGATTTATTCAAGTACGCTATTGAAGTTGGTTTTTACTTTCATTATTTAAAGAATGAACATACCAGAGTGACTGTACAATATTCAATGAAAGTCAAAACCGGTTGTAAATGGTGAATCCACGCTTCAATTGAATAATGTAATGTTTTTTTTGTTACAAGCACTTTTAATGGTGATCATACTTGTGGTTATATTGTGTGCACTGGAAAGAATCGTTGGGTTATATTGGAGTTAATTTCAAATTTGATTATGGATGAGATACGTTCAAAATCTTTAACTAAACCTTGAACTGTAATTCAAGAGTTAAATATAAATTATGGAATACAAATTTCATATCATTATGCTTGGTTGAGTGTTGAAAAGACAATGGCAGGGTTATATGGTGATGCGTGACTTTAATTTGATCAACTTGGGTGGTACGCTGATATAGTGAGGACAAAAAATCCTATAAGTATTGTTGACTTAGGTTGGAATTCATCAACAAAGAGGTTCAAATCATATCTTTTTTTGACCGATGATAATTCTTGATGGTACATTTTTGAAAAGGAGATACAAAGGGAATTTACTTGCCGCTATTGGAAAGAATGGGAACTAAGATATGATACGTGTAACATTTTGGAATTCAAATCTCAGAATTCCATACTGATGAAATTTTTCCTTGTGGTTTCATAATGTAATTTCGCAATGCAAAATGGTACGTTATGCGAAATCTTAGTGCTTCATATTATTATATGAAAAATGCATTGCGAAATTGAAACGAGATATGTTAAATTTGAACTTCAAAGAGGAAATACAACTCTAAAATATATCATTGAAAAATAAAATTGCAAAATTTTAATATAAATATGATGGTAAAAAAATAATGCTATATTGCAATATGTAATTGATTTTAGTAAAAATATAAAAATGTTGTAGCAAATGAATCATTTGATGTTGAAGTCCTAGCTAGAGGAATTTATATTATTTTCCAACGATGAATCTATTGCATATCCTAGTAGGATATCATGTTCCATTTTATCTTTAGAGTGGAAATATGTGCATTTATTTTGTTACAGAATACAGGAGCCATTTGTGGTTCCTATGGACGTATTCAGAGAATAAATTATAGATCAGTTCTATATTAAACACACAACATTTTTTGAGTCCAAAATTCTTTTTTCTATCCCTTTATAGTTTCGTGTATCAGTGATATTAGGATCGAATTTGCATCTGATATCTTCATCCAAGTGGTAAAAACCTAAAAGTTTTATAGCCTTATAATTGAGTCGGAAAAGAAATTCAATAGTGTCTCCATGGACATTCTTAACAATTATGGTGAACGACTTTGTGTTATTTAGATGATCATAATAGCATCCATTTTTTGTAGTTAAACATTACTACTTTATGTATTTTACACATGTTATTATTTTAGGTGTTTTATACTACTTTTAAAATGTGTGTAAAATGTGTGGAATTGGCGGGAAAATAATTAATAAGTTGAAGTTTCACATGGGTGCAAAAAACCTGATTCAATAATTTTGCACTGTGAATTTTGTCATTTCTCATTGAGAAATAAAAAAATTCACAGTGCGAGAAATGGGTAATTTGTCACTGCGAAATATATCATTTTTCATAGTGAAATAGAATATTTCTCACTACGAAATAAATTACAATTTTTTTATTTTGGACAATTTGTAGGTTTTTTCTGCCTTATATTTGGTGTAGTAGTTACAGAAGATGAGGAAAACTGGACATGGTTTTTAAACCATCTTTGTTTTATTATTGGTCGTGAGAGAGAGTGACTTTCATTTCTAATAATAATTATAGGTTAAAAGAAGCTATTCTTAAAGTTTTCCTCCGGAGTCACCACTCATACTGTGTGCAGCATCTAAAGAGAATGTTAAGGAATTTGTTTAGCGATGATCATTAATACTCTAAGATTCTATATGAAAAATTTATCATTAGGTTCAAAGTTCAAACTTATGAAAATACAGCATAGGTATATGAGAAGAGTATGGATGAACTAAGAAAGTCTGGTGGTGAGAAGATTAAATTTTTATAGAGGATTGTTATCCAAAGCATTCGACAAATGTAGAGTTCACTGGTCAAATGTGTGGCAAGATATATTCAAATATGGATGAATCTTTCAATTCATAGATTAGGGATTCTCATCATTTACTAGTTACAAGAATGATTGATTTTGTAATAATGAAAATGATGAGCATGATTTCAAAATGGCACACAAAATCTAGAGGACGGACTGGTGTGTTGTGTCCTGACATGGATAAGAGATTGCAAATCAATATAAGATAGGGTCGTACTTAGTGTATAGCCCAATCCATAAATGAATATATATGAGGTGGTTTGACCTTCTTATTCTGTGTCAGTAAACAGCGACAATAATACTTTCTCGTGCGGGAAGTGGTAGATACGTGGATTTTCATGTGCTCATACTGCTAAAGTGGTGCAAAAAAGTGGAAAAAACTCTACAATTATGTGGGAAAATATTTTTATGTTGATACTTTTAGAAATTCTTATAGAGATTACATTGCACCAATCCCTTCTATTAACAAACTCGAATTCAATTCAAAAGATGCTCTCATTCTATCACCTAATACAAAGAAACAACCTAGTTGTCTAAAAAAGCAGATGACTCCATCTAAAGGAGAGGCTAGAAGGTTGACTAAATGTGGTAGATGTAAAAAAATTTCACCTCATAATATTAGGACATGTAAGTAGGAAATAAATGATGGTGAAATAAATAAGAAATAAAAATTATCATTAGCAATTTATTGATTTTAAGTAATTGTCCATATTATAATTTCGCACTGAGAATTATTCTATCTCGCAATGCGAAATATCATAGTTCGCATTGCGAATTATGATATTTCGTGTGTATATATATATCATAATTACAAGTTGTTACAAACAATAATAATTTTGCATTTCCTTAAGCGAGTACTGATAAAACTTCAAAAATTATGTGGCACACATTTTGATGTTGTTAGGAGTTTCCTTTAAATAAAAATTATTATTTTATTTTGATAAAATTAAAACTTAATTTGCTAATATCATAATATTGTAATTAAAACTTTGTTTGTTGCTACCTCAAGTGATAACTGCTAAAATATCATATTAAAGAACAATTTCTGATTTCCTCTAAAGAGGATTACTAAAATGAAAGGTAAATGCATGTAGAGAAATGGTTAACACATAAGTCACAACATGTGAATAACTGACTACTATTTCAACTTTTTTCCATATAAAAAAACTATCTATTCATTTCATGACTATTATTTCAACTTTTTTCCATATGTAGAAACTATCTATTCACTTCATTTGGGGTGAGTTATTCGACATAATCGGAAGAGCTGACGTGTGTCTGATAGTCCTGATAAACTATTATTTTTTGAAATTAATAACAGAAGACATTCTGATCAACAGAAATCTAGAGCGAGTATCTCGTGTTGTGTTATATGTGATTTTCCATTACTGCTTGACTTAACTGGGTTGAATTATGATTTTACAACCTACACTTCATATACTGTTATATCTAATTACTCCATTTCACAATGAGAAATATAGTAGTTCGCATTACAAAAAACTTTATTTCAGAGTGTGAAATATAATAAGTCCTAGTGAGAAATACACATTTCATAATCATAACTTGTTACAAGTTTCGATACAATATATTGCTATTGTTTATAACATAATCAACAATTGAAAATAAGTTTAAAAAAGGTAACTGATGAAATCAGCCTTCGCTGTTCTTCAATTTCTCTTGAACAAGATCTAAATACTACTTAAGAAACTTCAACACTTTGGAGGAAGATGTTAGTTTCATGATAGTAGTTTTCTCCTTTAACTTTGGCAGGCTGGTGAAGCTCGAAAAGAACTACTTCCAGAATGGAGATGTTAGTTTCATAATAGTAATTTTTTCCTAATAGTCTATGATATTCGAGGAGCTTTGAAGGAACTACTATTATGAAACCGACATCTCCATTCAAAACTGTACTAGTGAAAGGAGATAGTGGTTTCATACAAATAGTTCCTTCTGAGAGATAGTGGCTTCATACAGGTAGTTCCTTCTGAGCATCAGCAACCTAATAGAGTCAAAGGAGAAAACTACTATGGCAAAATCAACATCATCATCCAAATGATGAAGTTCCTTAAGAGGTCTTTAGGAACTTCTTTAATATCTTCAGGTTCTTATCCCCACTTCATTTTCATACATCGATAGTCTTGCAAACTTCTGATGAGTTGAGATATTATTGAAAAATAAGATGTTAAAAGAGTATTAGGATTTGTGTGTTGATATTTTGTAGAGAGGATGTATGTGAATACTGAATGGGAATGGAATTTATTTATATTTATAGATAAATACGCGTAGAGAAGTAGATAACACAAATGTCACGTCATTTTATTATATGACTTTTCAGATATTGAATCCACCCTTTCAACCTTTGGATGGACTATTCATTAACTTTATTGAATACGTAACCTTTCATAAGTGCTATTTAAAAATTTGTGTCACTTCTCCTCTGAGTTCATTAAATCAAATCCATCATTACGAAGTAGATAATTCCAATTACGAAGCAAATAATTCTAACACATACATAAATATATGTTCTTTTTGTAGTCCTCGCTAGAGGGAGCAAACAAAATTTTAATAGTTATCAATATAAAGTAATAATTTTTTATATATAAACATCATAGAATATTAAGATATTAGCAAACAAAGTTTTAATAGTTATCAATATAAAACAATAATTTTTTATTTATAACTCATAAAAAATAATTACGATATTTTATTCTTTAATATGTTATTTTAGTTGTCATCACTTGAGTTAGCAAACAGAGTTTTTATTAATATATCATAAAATATTATGATATTAAAAAAACGTTTTAATACTTATCAATATAAAACAATAATTTTTTATTTCCTCTAGTGAGGACTACAAATAATTTGAAAAGTATTAAAACGTGTAGAGACATGTGTAACATATACGTCAAATAATTTGATTAAATGAATGCTACTTCAACTTTTTTCCATAAGAAAAAAGTATCCATTCATTTATATCTATTCATTTCCACAATAAAAATGAAAGTTTAATAATTACTATTAAGTGTGTTTACAAAGATGTGAAATTTCACAGTGAGAGTCCGCATTATCATTTGGCACTGTGAATTAACAGAAATGTTGATACATAAAATCATTACATATAGCCAAGCTTTTGAGCTACCGTCAACTTTTATATTATTAATAATTACTTTCAACATAGGACACACATTTTCTAAGGAGTGGGATATTATCTACTTCAATAAGTACTTGCTAAACTTTTATTAACATGTCACTATCTCCTCCCGCTCCTCCTCCTCCTCCTCTTCTTCTTCTTCTTCTTCTTCTTCTTCTTCTTCTTCTTCTTCTTCTTCTTCTTCTTCTTCTTCTTCTTCTTCTTCTACTACCATAATTTAAAGATATATTCTCTCTTTAGAAATTACATATAAAATGGTACACATTTATATCTCGGTGATGAATTACTAATTAAGATATTTTTACTTTTGTCTATTGCTGATATTGTGAAAGAACTTGTTACTTACAAAAAAATTATGGGAATCTATTTACATGATGGTACACTAGATGAAATTTACATAGGAGATATCTCATTAAAATGTTTGAAAATAGTGACTTGTTGAAAAAAAAGGTTCTGTAGTAGGTATAAAATGCCTTCAAATGGCATCAAAAAAAAAAATATATATATATATATATATATATATATATATATGAAAGAAGGAGCTGGTGAGTCTTCACAGTCTTTACACAAGGATTCAAGCGCTAGTGCATTTATAAATGCTTTACATGCTTTTGCAATATATTATGCCCGCACAAGTTTAACAAAGGACAAGAAATTTGTAATAAAATTTTGTGGCACTCCACCTAATAAAATATCGAGTGATCAGTCCAATATCAAATTTAACAGGAATCTCAAATGGTTTCATTCTCAGCATCACTGTCAAAAATCAATTAATTACTAGTAACCTATTCGGCCCGGCGTCAAATTTTAAACTCTTTAATCTTTTTAATCTAAACGCAATAATAAATCCAATCACACAATAAATATACACAAAGAATAAATCAATAAAATAATAACCGATAACTCTCGGTAAATATTTATATAACCATATCGAAAAGGCGTAAACGAAAATGCACGAAATAAAATAAAAGATAACAGATGGGCAATATGCTCGATTATTACAACAATACCTCATATCTAGATCAGAAGGAGAGAATCGTCTATACAATTTCTTTCCAACATCCATAGCTGCGAAAACAACATGTGACTCGAAATAATAGTCAACCAGGCATCCCTGTGTCTGGACACCTAAAAAGTATAACAGAAGAGAAGAAAAGAAAAAAATATATAGGGGTGAAAGCCCGGGTTTTCAAAAATATTTTAGCAAGTTCTTAACATACATTAATATTTAAAATATGATACTCTACATATTTAAACTGGTGTCTCACTCACATGAGATACCTCTCACCTTTCATCTAACAATGCAAACCTAACGCATGTATTTTAAAACACCCTAGTTAAGCTACCCCGCCTAACTAATCTCTCATGGAAACTAAATCATCATACGCTAACTCAAGTCCCGCGTATATAATGTTCTAAGCTTTCACACCTAGCTTATGCCTTATAAATTCTCGCTTATCATAAATCCATTCATTATAAATAACCTTCACTAGTTATTACACTATCCACATTTTAGTGTTACTATCTCGTATATGATATTCTCATCTTTATATACGTATATCACATATTTTATTCTGAATTTTATACTCCCGGATGATCCAGAAATTTACCTGACATTCCATTATTTATTTTGTCCGTATATATATGTTTCACACACACACACACACACACACACACACACACACACACACAGATATATATATATACACACACTATGCACATCAAGTATATCCATATTTATATATCACACACTATATAAGTATAATAACCATCCCTCATAGCTATAACTCAATGGATGGAGTCTCTCAATGCTATCATCTTCCAGGAAATTACTCACATACCATCCTGGGTTACCAGCGGTCGGACACTCAAACTGATTTGGTAAAAATTAAATCACAACGTATGGGAAGCGGGCATAGTTCCTCACTGGAAATGAGAATGAAACATACCCACCACGTCTCACCCCTGATAAGAATCGCACAATATAAAAATTGAACTGGGGACTATACGCTCCCTGCTCCTCAAACCAAGGTCCTAACCCACATCTCGCAACTTCCCATGATATCACTATAGGGGTATGCATCACATAAATATATCATCCACACACAGTCTCTATACCCGTATATATATATATATATATATATAAAATCCGGCTATCATGCCTATCACTCATAGCATTAGCCTATAATCCCGAATATACCAATTCACAGCAATTTATAAGTATACACGCAACTTATATTAATCCCATAAGTATTCACCACTTCTGATAGAATTCTCACATAAATATATTCTCCCGAATAATTTCTTATTACGTCTAGCTAGTATTCTTAAATCATCCTATTCGCACCTTAGGATTTACACACACACACACACACACACACACACACACACACACACACACACACACATATATATATATATATATATATATATATATATAATCGGCATATATATTCTACGGGCATAAACATATATGTACGAACTCGCCAAATAATTCCTCGAATGTCATTCATCCCAAACGTTCTTAAAATTTATACCCTGGATTTCATTCCAACAAATTCCCAGGGTCACACATCACTCATTTAATTATCTAGAGGTCCTCACACTCAATATAGGATCCCCTATTATTTATCTTCAAAAGGAATAGGACTTCAATCCCTTTAGGCCAGGAAAAACCTATCAATTTTTTCTGCCAAAACCAAATCGAACCCATGGCCCGAAAAACGAAGGGATTCGGTTCCAAATAAACGAATTGAACCGATTATGCCAAAAATGAACCGGTCCGGACTAAATCAGTTCGGGACTTCCTTTTCTTCTCCAACTCCGAATTGATGGGTTTTACCCAAAAAACCATTACTATAAACATCTACACACTTAGATATACCCATCACACTAATCCGTTCTTAGGATTAATCAATTAAACCAAGACAATAAACCCCTTTCCTAATTAAACCCTAACTTACATTTCTTCCAATTTCTCACCAAAACTTTACACCATTAACATGGATTTTGAGTTAGATTTCATGTGGGATTATTATCACATCAAAATCATATGAAATCATCTCCCCAAAACCTATTTTTTGCAATAATCCCAAACCCAAAATCTTATAGTTTTCATCACCAACTATAATATGAAAAATAAACACATTTAAATCATTAAAGCAAGTTAAACACTTGTCTGGTTGGATAAATCTGACGATCTCATGTCGGAATTCCCAGGAGCTTCGCCCGAGTCTTCTCTTTTTCTTCCTTTTCTTCCTTCTTTCTTTTTTCTTTTTTATTCCTTTTCTTTTCTTTCCCTCTTTCTCTCGTGCCTTTATAAGAGAGAAATAAGGGTTATCTCCTTATTACAACCAAAATTGGCTCGTATACACAAATGTGAGTCCCTACTGATCGAAAAAGTCCCCAGAATCCAAACACTACCCTCGGGTACTCTTTTCTGACTATCTCGGCCTTTTCGAGACCAACCGTGCACTCCAAATTTCCATCCAATTCACTTCTAAAAAATTCACGTCTTAAACCCAACACATCTCCATACGTGTTTTCCCAATAAAATAACATCACTTGTCTCTTTTATTCACTTGTGATATGAAATATAATTAGTCCATCTCATTTAATTTAAATTCTCAAATTATGAAATTACACCCACTTAAGTAATTTAATTATCCATAAAATAAGGTTATTACATTCTCTAGAATCTCGTCCTCGAAATTCGGATAAGACCGGTACCAAAGACTTTGGATTTCAACCACACCACATGCTCTAGTACCCTAAATCAAATCATACTAACATAAGGGTCACTCTACTATATGCCTGCTAGTGGTACCCACCTGTCTAGAGGCTTACTCACTATAGCCCTAACTTCACGACAAGCTTTTTCAACTCTCTTCATACGAATATACTTCATAAGTCATAAGCTCTCACTTCAATAATGTCACATCACACATTATGATTCCACCAACGGTATTCGAATAAAATGAGCCTATACATCACCGGAACTATCACCTTGATACTAATGGAAGGCTTCACATCACTAAGTGCCAGCTTCCCGATTCCGCCCCAACTGAAATTCCTATCCTGAGGGAAACCACAAGAACATCTAACCACTCCTGTCAGTCCTTCAAATCTCGTTTCATGGTGATAGAACTCTTACGACGCTCAAAAGTCTCCCCAAAATAGCTTGTGGTTAACGCCCCTCTCAACAACGGACTCTAACTCACGTCCGATCCAAAAGTCTATTTATTCGCTCACCTCTAAACAACTAGATGGAAAATGACCAGGCTTTCCCACACAAAACCTTAATAGGCACCTTGTCCACAATAAACGGTAACTAGAGGCTCCACTCAACTCTACCAATTGGTAATTTTCCTCACAATTACCGTATCATGCTTTACTTCAATTAGAAGTTAGGTCAGTTGTGAAAGTAAGATAACTGCAGTGACTCCAAAATCGATTTCATACCACTTTATTACTCGTCAATCACATCTCGTCTACTCATCAGGCCATAGATGACATGACTTGCCCAAAACAAAACATTATTCCCAACTGCTTCTCGAAAATTCCAATCGGAGGTGGGGTTCAAGGATCTCATCCTAATTCATAACAATATTAGGCGGCACCTTACATTGGTGCAATCCTTCTTTACCAATATGTCTACCCATTTTGTCACTGGAATTTTTGGCTTCATACAAAATTTTTTGGTTGATCATTTTGAACCCACCTATTTCCATCTATAAGCGGCGGACCCAAAGACAATCTCACTATATCTCACTTAACACCAATTTCCCACTTGTAATATCTCACATAATAAGTGGTAATTATACTCCCCTTCTTCCTCTGGGGTGTACACAAGTCTCGGTCCTTGCACTTTTGCCATAATGCGCTTTTCTGGGCCCGTTTGTCTTATAGATATTAACTTTCTACTTACGCGCAAACCACTCTTAACATTCAACTGAGTAGGACTCATCTCAACTTTCACACAATAATTGGATTTTCCTCTTCTCAAGAGATATCAGAATAATTGGCTTCCCACAACCTTTCAACCTAACTCGAGTGTGCCACTCTCATTGCACATATATACTTGGATTATCTTCATTCTCACACTATATTCAATCCCTCATACCATTCCGTCTTGTTCATAACTTCCCCACAATCATAAACTCCACACATTTATTCCCATACCCCTCCATCTCAGACGATTCAAAATTAGCTAACCAGGGTGCCCATATACCCTATAATCGGTGCATCATTGCACACCACTGGAAAAGTCACACACTTTCCTCAAAACTGGCCTCCTATTCTCGACGTGGCTATAACACATAGGTATTTTCAATCACCCCATAAATCAAAATTTAATTCTCCTCGTCATCGTTCCACCCTTCAACTCGTGAAAAGAAAGATTTTCAGTGCTTTCTCACAGCACTTCCCACTCCACATGCCTTATACTATATAATAGCTCTCAGCTCAGAGTGATTTCTTTACACTTCCATTAACAAATGCTCAAAACTGATGCCTTAGCATCCATCAACGTCTCTCTAATCATGACGTTCATCAAGGTTCATGTGTATCTCATCACGCCATCACATCCAAATAAGGAGCTTTCCCCCAAATGCACTATCACTCAGAACTGGCGGTAATCAAATTCCATAAACCTCAAACGCATAACCAGGACCCCCAAAATCCTATCCCTAAACACATAAATATAAATCTCAACTCCCACATCTCTAAATGAGTGATATAACAATGCGCTCGTCGTATCACCAAGTCCTGGGTGTTAAACATAATAATGAGTTAAGTCTCTCCACTCGATAATAAACCCAATATATCTCAAATCACCTCAATAAATTCCATACACACTGGGATCAAATATCTTGAGACAACCATCCTCTTAGACGTCTCTACCATAATATAATATAAATGCGAGCTCAACCCTCTTTCAAATGAGACATCGCCAAAACAACACATCGAGCCTCCCCAGAACAACAAACACGATAACCTTGCAGTATTAGCCCACTATCGTTCTAACCAGTCTATATTCAGGATAATATTGTACTCGTATAACATATCACAAAACGAGTAATCTTAATAAAACATATACCAATATGACTACACCCGCTTCCCCACGAATGAAACCAAAAATAACCCCACTATACCACAGAAATATAAAAACATAACAATGTTATCGGTATACACACCAAACTCACCCCACACGCGAATCTAGTGCTAATCAAAATACCGTGACTCACTCATTCCACACAAAGCAGACCTCATTCACCCAAGGTTAAAACTCATCTTTCTACCTTACCAATCGCCTTGGATGCTCCAATGGTTCCCGTACATAACACGATTATTTAAACCAAACCAAAACTATCTTGATTATTTCCCTAACTAGGCACCATACTCTTGTCCCTTTACTCGCTTCGGGGAAAATCAATGCATGTGGTCCTACTCTCCACATAAAAATATTTCTCCATACATGCCACTTGTCTTCGGCCATGCTGACCGTATTAGGGTTGTCCTTCTCTCGGACCCTATTAACCTCGACCCTGACGGCCACCCTTATTATTCCCTTATCTTCGTTGGCCCTAAAGAACACACTACTGGCCTTACTAGTCCCACTGAATCCACTGTCACTCGGTAGGAATTTAGCTATCCGAATTATTTTAATGGGTTCCCTGATGGGTCTCCCCCTGCAGTGTTTCACTAACACCGTTACCTCCAGTATTACTCCCTGACTAAATTCCAATCATTTTAGCTCCCTTCACAAAGAAGCATTCACTGCCTCATTGTCAAAACACGACATAGTCTCAATTTGCTTTGACCTTCCAAGAAAAATTTCCCCTTAAATGTTGGTAACTCCTCTCGTGAGTCCATTACCCACTTTAAAGGCTCTTTTCTCCATTGTACCAAATCTGGTGATTTACTCCCACCATTACAACACTGCTCCCACGGGCCAAGAAAAATCTTACCCCAGTTTTCACTTTCGGGTATACTACACTTTGCTGTATTCCAGAGCCTCTAGGCATCTTACATCCATTACCTAACAAGTACAATCTCCGCATTTACCAAAATTCCAACACGTGGTCCTCTTCAAAGACCCCTCTTACTCTCTCCCATTCTAACCACACTCGATGAGTCTAGTTTAACACCACTTTCTCCTATAGTGATACTTAAAATTATATTCTGCACCCTAGCAGTCCTTATAGCTCAACCTTACCGAGAAACAATAGGGGTTCCCTCGACTACGGTCATCGTCCCCAAAATATTCTTCAACTCCAACTGAGCCCGGCCTCCTACTGCCCTTCCAACGGCCCTCACTGGTCATCCTCTACGCAATCGGTAGCCAAACACCCCCGAACGCATATAAGATTCATTATATATATATATATATATATAAGGAGAGAAAAATCTCACCATAGGAATCAACAATCCTAACCATAGGGCTTTATATCAATTAAAAAACAATGCTGAAAACGTAGCACGTCCGCATAGATTCCTAAGGACACTAGAACCTGATGCTCTGATGCCACCTGTGACACCCCACCTAATAAAATACCGATTGATCAGTCCTATATCAAATTAAATAGGAATCTCAAATGGTTTCATTCTCAGTATCCCTGTCGAAAACCAATTAATTACTAATAACCTATTAGGCCTGACGTCAAATTTTAAACTCTTTAATCTTTTTAATCTAAACGCAATAATAAATCCAATCACACAATAAATATACACAAAGAATGAATGAACAAAATAATAACCGATAACTCTCGGTAAAACATTTATGCAACCATATCGAAAAGGCGTAAACAAAAATGCGCAAAATAAAATAAAAGACAACAGTTGGGCAAGATGCCCGATTATTACAAAAGTACCTCCTATCTCTATCACAAGGGGAGAATCGTTTATAGAATTTCCTGCTAACATCCACAGCTGCGGTAGCAACGTGTGACTCGAAAGAATAGTTATCCAGGCGTCCCTGTGTCTGGACACCTAAAAAGTATAACAAAGTAGAAGAAAAAAATAGAAACGGGTCAAAGCCCGAGTTTTGAAAAATATTTAACAAGTTCTTAACATACTTTAATATTTAAAATACGATACTCCCCATATTTCAAGTGGTGTCTCACTCACACGAGAGATCCCTCACCTTTCATCTAGCAATGTACACCTAACGCGTTTATTTTAAAACACTCTAGTTAAGCTACCCCGCCTAACTAATCTCTCACGATAACTAAATCATCATATGCTATCTCAAGTCCCGTGTATATAACGCTCTAAGCTTTCGCACCTATCTTATGCCTTATAAATTCCCGCTTATCATAAATCCATTCATTATAAATAACCTTCACTAGTTATTACACTATCCACATTTTAGTGTTACTATCTCGTATATGATATTCTCATGTTTATATACAGATATCACATATTTTATTCCGGATTTTATACTCCCAGATGATCCAGAAATTTATCTCACATTCCATTCTTTATTTTGTCCGTATATATACGTTTCACATCTCACACACACACACACACACACACACACATATATATATATATATATATATATATATATATATATATATATATATATACTATACACATAAAGTATATCCATACTTATATATCACACATTATATAAGTATAATAACCATCCTTAATAGCTATAACTCAATGGATGCAGTCTCTCAATGTTATCATCTTCTAGGGAATTACTCACATACCATCATGCGTTACCAATGGTCGGACTCTCACATCGAATTGGTAAAAACTAAATCACAACGTATGGTAAGCGGTCATAGTTCCTCACCGAAAAAGAGAATGAAACATACCCACCACGTCTCACCCCTAATAAGAATCACACAATGTAAAAATGGACGCTATGACTTGGGGACTATACGCTCCCTGCTCCTCAAGCCAGGGCCTCACCCACATCGCGCAACTTCCCATGATAGCACTAGAG
Source organism: Sambucus nigra (assembly GCA_949130495.1). NCBI lineage: Eukaryota > Viridiplantae > Streptophyta > Magnoliopsida > Dipsacales > Adoxaceae > Sambucus > Sambucus nigra. The sequence goes on from OX422218.1 coordinate 278,710,749, forward strand.
GGGTATGCTTCACATAAATATATCATCCACACACAGATATATTCATAATCACATCATATATATACTTTCTCTATACCCGTATATATATATATATATATATCACATCAAATCCGGGTATCATACATATCTCTCATGGCATTAGCCTATAATTCTGAATATACCAATTCGCAATAATTTATAAGTATACACACAACTTATATTAATCACATAAATATTCACTCACTTATGATAGAATTCTCACATAAATATATTCTCCTGAATAATAGCCTATCACGGCTCGGTAGTATTCTAAAATCATCATATTCGCACCTTAGGATTTACTCATATATATTTGGCATGTATATACATTTTACCCATATATATATATATATATATATATATATATATATATATATTCTACACGCATAAATATATATGTACGAAGCCGCCGAATAATTCCTCGAATGTCGTTCATCCCAAATATTCTTAAAATTTATACCCCGGATTTCATTCCTACAAATCCCAAGGGTCACACATCACTCATTTAATCATCTAGAGGACCTCACACTCAATATAAGATCCCCTATTATTTATCTCTAAAAGGAATATGCCTTCAATCCCTTTAGGCCAGGAAAAACCTCTCAAATTTTTCTGCCAAAACCGAAACGAACCCATAGCCCAAAAAACGAACCGATCCGATTCTAAATAAATGAACCGAACCGATTATGCCAAAAACGAACCGATCTGGACAAAATCCGTTGGGGAGTTCCTTTTCTTCTCCAACTCCTAAATTTGTGGTTTTTACCGTCAATAACCATTACTATAAACATCTACACACTTAAATATACCCATCACACTAATTCATTCTTCGAATTCATCAATTAAACTAAGAAAATGGACCATTTTCTTAATTAAACCTTAACTTACATTTCTTCAAATTTCTCACCAAAATTTACACCATTAACATGGATTTTGACTTAGATTTCATGTGGGATTATGATTATATTAAAATCATATAAAATCATCTCCCCAAAACCCATTTTTGTGCAAGAATCCAAAACCCCAAATTTTATAGTTTTTATCACCAACTATAATATGAAAAATAAACACACTTAAATCATTAAAGCAAGTTAAACACTTGCCTAGTTGGATAAATTCGACGATCTCATGCTGCAATCCGCCGGAGCCTGGCCCGAGCCTCCTATTTTTCTCCCTTTTCTTCCTTCTTTCTCTTCTTTCTCTTCTTTCTTTTTCCTTCCTTTTCTTTTCTTTCTATCTTTCTCTTGTGCCTTTATAAGAGAGAAATAAGGGTTATCTCCTTATTACACCTAAAATTGACTCGTATACACAATACGAGTCCCTACTGATCCAAAAAGTCCCCGAAATCCAAACACTACCACCGGGTACTCTTTTTTTACTATCTCGGCCTTTCCGAGACCAACCGTGCACTCAAAATTTCCATCTGTGTCACTTATAAAAAATTCACATCTTAAACCCAACACATCTCCACACGTGTTTTCCCAATAAAATTACATCACTCGTTGCTTTTATTCACCTAGGACATGAAATATAATTAGTCCATCTCATTTACTTTAAATTCTCAAATTATTAAATTACACCCACTCAAGTAATTTAATTATCCATAAAAGTACGAGGTATTACAAATTATCGAGCGAGAGGGTTTTTAAAATGAATTGGAGTTTTTGGAAGAAATCATTTCGGTGTTTTGAAGTAGTTTTAAGAAATTCAAAGTTCTATGGTCGTTATGCTTAGTGTAAATTTGTTTGTGAGATACATGATAATTTTAGGAGGATCTTCTTTAAGAAAGAGCATGAACAGTTAGATTGTACTGATTGCAGAATTGATACGATTCTTAGGAGAACCATTTTTTTAAATGTAAGTTTTAAATTATTATGCTTAACCATTGTAAGATTTTGAATTCCAAAAATGGTGTCATACACAGAATATGGTAGAGCAAATATTCATCTCGCATTGCGAAATATTAAATTTTGCATTGCAAACTAATTTCTCAATGTGAAATAAATATTTTACACTACGAAATTTAAAAAATAGCACTGCGATATTTTATTAAAAAAATGTACTTTTTTTGTTCTTTTGCAATATGAACTCCTCTAGCGAGGACTATTACTACCCAATGAAAGAGATATATTACTGCCACAAAAATAAATTACAAATTAAAGAAATAATGACAAGGACTATTAATAATAAAAAAAAGATACATTAATGATGCAATTTCGCACAAAAATGTTAAAAATAAAATAAATGATTATTGTTTCGCATTATTATATAACAACTAAATTTACAATCATATATTTCGATGTAATTTCAACTGAAAACAATATAATGATTGAGCACTTCATTTGTTATTTTTTTTGTAAAATAACAAACAAATTCCACTTAGTCGTTTCTATGCAGGATGTGATTCAAAATCAATGTTTTCTGTTATTGTTGGCATTGCTATTTATTAACATAAAAAAATTACACTCTGGAGTAGCACGATTTATAGAAAAATGAGGAATGTATAAAAAAAACTTACATTTCAATTGCAAATCGAACAGCTCGATACATATTTTAAGATGGTAATGATGAGAAATTTTGTTATTACAACAATTGAGAATTTTTTCATTTTTGGGAAAGCCTCTTACTTTTGAAAACTCAACACGTGTAGTAAATAATCGTTTTATTATGGTAACCGGTTATTGTCGATTAATACTTGAACTGACAATTTTTATATCACATGTGTGCTTTTCAAGGGTATTTTAATAAGTTGAACGTTTAATATTTATTGAAAAGCGACTTATACTAAACATGTTTTAAGATGAAACTTTTAATTCAAACATTTAACGTCAATGGTTGATTGTTGATTGCCACTAAAAATTATGTAAGAAGTAATATATAACCTAGTTCAGGTTTGGATTTGCAACTAACTTGAATTGGTTAAATCAAAATTAATTAACCGCCAATGGGTGGCTGCGAAAAGGACGCTTGTAATAACATGAACGAGTTAGTTATGAGTTCTTCTTTATATTGAATCAATGTCCATCTCTTATTCACTATTAAATAAATAATGGTTTAGAATTAAGTTACTATCCAGTAGAAATAAATGTTGGACAGCCGTACAAGAAAAAATCTAATTTGGGCCATCAATTTGTACTTAGGGTCTGTTTGGAAGCCAAATTTAAAACCGTAGAATTCAAATTGGGAGGACCAATTCCAATTCTATTGTTTGGTACATAAAAAATCACATGGGTTCGGAATTCATCTATAATTCCATGGGGGCCAATTTCATAATATTAATTCTATAACTTTTGCAAGGATTTCAAAAACCAAAACCACATACAATTGTAATCGCGCGCACACACGCGGTTAAACACATACAAAACCCTAATTCCCCTCACTCTTCCCTATCTCTCCAATTAACATTATAGCTCTCTTTTTGGCATCTCTCTCTCTCTCTCTCTCTCTCTCTCTCTCTCTCTCTCTCTCTCTCTCGTTATATATATACACACGCGCACACACACACATTTTTGTACATGATCCCATAAAAAAAGTAGCGCACACATTCAAGCCCCGATACGCAACGACATTTGGTGAGGAGGATAAGGCCTGATAAATGCTAGCACACGAATCAGTACAAAATTAACACTGGAAGATAATGCTTTAAAGTTAAATAGAAACAACAACTATAGGCATTCAAAAACAAACAATAAATCATATGGAAAATATTTGGTTCCAATTTTTAATTAAAATCTTTTTTAAGGTATTATTTTTTAATTGTCTATATTTCACAAAACTACTAGAATTCCAAAAGAATTCTATACTTAAACCAAACAAAGGATTTGGAATTCTACTAGAATTCCAAAAGAATTCTATAATTGATACAAAGAATTGAATTATAACACCAAGGAATTGGAATTCATTGAATTTCAATTCCATAGAATTAGAATCCCAATTCGATTCCAATTCCATACATCCAAACGGACCCTCAATCTTTTCTCTTTAACTGAATTTTGCCCCACCTTAAAAAAAACTCTACAAATATTATATATACGAAAATTCTCAAAGAGCGACGCTGAACATAGAGGCAAAACAAAGGAAAACTTTCGTCACGACTTTTGACCGTGACAAATGCTGTCAGTGCAAGAATCCATTTATGGGAAGTTCGGTCGCTTGTGAGAATCTCTCTCTCGCTCTCGCTCTCTCTCTCTCTCTCAAGAGAGAGAGAGAGAGAGAGAGAGAGAGAGAGAAAGTTGTTCGCATGGGTATCCCCCGTGTGTACCATTGTTGTAAAATAATAAAGAAAAATATTTTTGGGTTGTTTTTATTTATGGTATTTAAACATTTCAGGTGACCCATAAAAAAATCACCTCAAAATGATTTTTTAAGCTATTTTAAAAAGATCGGGCAAACCATATCAATTTTTAACACTTAAAAACTGACATAATTTGACTGGTTTTTTAAAAATAGGAAACAAATTCATTTTGAACTGATTTTTTTTCATGGATCCCCTAAAATAAATAAATACCATTAAAAAATCAGGCCAATTTTTTTTTACTACTTAAAAAAATGATCCGCATACTCGGAGCTCATATATATATATATAACGGTACTTTAACATAATTTGTAAAAAGATATTTATACAAATTTGTGTGAGAATTTGTCATAGAATAAATAAGACCCGCTCTTAATATTAGAAAGAGTTTGTAGTGCTTTTTTAATATTGAAAACTACTAGTGTATATAAATCATGTGAGCTTTGCTGGTGTATTAACTACCTTAAGAAGCACCTGCCAACAACCTACAAGTCAAGGTTGAAAAGAGAAATCGTGCATAGCAATCCAATTCATGCCCACACACCAGTATCAACATCCTGCCTATGACCTCTTTTTAATCTACACATTATTGTCCACCCTACCTCTCCACCTAAAAATTCCATTTCAACAAAAACACAGCTTTCCCTATAATCAGAGGTGTAATCCCATGATTACTTAATTAATTAGTTTATAATTTAATATTTGCTACCCATGCTTAATTAATTAATTTATAATTAAACAATCAATTATATTGCATGCAAGGCAAGTTACTCTAAAATCAAAGGCTCAAAAAACTAATCTATTATCCGGCGATAATGCATTGATTGTTGTTTTTAATAGATCCGCAAGAATTTCACGCTTTTAAATTGCAGTTATGACAATTCAACTATTCTGTTTAAAAACTCTATGGTGTGACTTTTATTATTATAATTACACTTTTGTACTCTTCTACACATGTTGAAAAACGCTCTAAACGTGGAATGGAAGTATATATATATATATATATATATATATATATATATATATATATATATATATATATATATAATGCTACAAACACCAACTCTGAGTACCAATTCAGTATCGACTGTGCTTTAAATGCATTGTGTCATCATGGATCTACACTTTAATACATGAGGACCATACTTTTGTACAATCATTTAAAGTATATTCGGTATTTGAATGGTACTAGGAGTAGGGGTATGTATCATTATTTATATATAAATATGCATGTTGGAAGATACTTTCAAAGACATTAATAATCCAAAAAACAGATAATTTAGTCATTAAGACATGATATGGGTTGAAAGAAATGTAGAGGTAGCTAGCATAGGATTCCTATGGGCTATGAGGTGTGGTTGTCCTTGAAAAGCATATGGCAGTGCACGTTGGGCCGGAGACAACAATGTGTGGATCACAACAAACCCATTGGGAACCTCCCAATTATTAAAATCATGTACATCTTGAGGAAGTGTCCTCTATAGTAATGTAATGTTCTCGACATATAGCAACCAAAAACTTATTTGTCCATCATATGTGTACTCTCTTGGAAAGGATCTAACAGATATCAAAAATGTTTTGTACCGAAAAAAAAGAAGATATTAAATATGTTTAACTCAGCTACATTTAAAGCAAGCGATAAAAAGATCTCATGCTTATGTGTAGTAGCACAGGTTTAAATCTGGGAACTAATTGTACATGAGTTCATAACCTATGTCAATGTCTGATTCAGTCTCACAAGTGAGCCGTTAGGGGTTTACAACTTTAAGTGAGGAATTTCATGCTGTAATTGATTTTCTTGTTAAACATTTATTCATTATCTACGACACAAGATTCTCTAAAACGGTTACAAATGTGAAAGTAATGAAGATTGTAAACATAGCGCAAATGCTTGACAAAACCAGTGGTGACATAGAGATGATGGGATAATTAAGTAAATAATGATGAATAAATTAATGCAATGAAATAATTTCATAATTATCAAGAACTGATGTACAAAGGTGAGGATGGCCCTTACACTCATTATAAACTTGAATTATTTTGTCACCAATGTCAGAAGTATAAGAGAAAGCACTGAACTAAGAAATATTTGTGTGATTACATTTTGGAGTGGTTATATAAGTATAAAATGTGACACAACAGCATGAGAACCTTAGTAAATTAGAAATTAAACTCTTTTGTGATTCTTATGACTACATGTTATAATAAGATCGTGAACAAAATAGTCATTTTTACAATTTAGTCTCAGGTAAATAATTTTTGGACTTCAAAATTAAGACAAGAATTTTTTAAATATGTAGGTCCCTCAAACAACAATTTATCCAATACTCTTTTATATTTGAAGGTCCGTAATACAATCCCCCCCCCCCCCCCCCATCCCCGTCGGAGCTCTGACAGTGGGGTGGGGGCAGGGACGGAGAGAGGTGGGGGCTTGAGCCCCCATGGTTTTTAAAAAAAAAAAAAAATTGTAAGTAAAAAAAAATTAAGGGTAAAAGCTGATTTTATATAAAACCTAGGGTAAAAATCGTAAATACTAAAAGTTAAACTCTTAAAGCGCTATTTTGACAGCATTTCAATACCACGCCGCTTCTCATACCTTCTTCCATTCTCTTCTTATTCTCTCAATGTCAATACCTATAACTTTCCATTAAATACCTTCCAAAGACAACAACATTTCTTCTTCTTACAAGCAAAGCAGCAACAGGGACGTAGTCAGGTAGACTCATTAACTTAGTTTCTATCCATTTCTATCGGGTAAGATTCTAACTTAGACTTAGTTATTTAATTTTCTGTATATAAATATTATTCTATGACTCATTAATTCTATTAATTTCTGAAATTTGTTCTATGATTGCTAAAATATTATGATAAAATTGCTGAAATTTTATGGTTGAATTTTATTGCTGAAATATTATGGTTGAATTTTAGGGGTAAAATTGCTGAAATTTTATGATTGAATTTTATGGTTGAAGTTTAGGGCTTAAGTTTGGTGTTGTAGATATAAATTTGGGATTTAAATTGATAGTTTAAATTTGATGTTGTAGGACTAAATTTGGGATTTATTTTAGGGTTATAATATTAATGTTTGTTAAAACTTGCTTTAATGTTGTTGGATTTTATTTTAGGGTTAATTTTAGAGGATAATTAAGGAAATTGTTGGCTTAAATTTGGGGGCCGAAATGTTAGTTTAAATATTTGTTTTTCTTTCCATTAGATTAAATATATTACGTTATTATTGTCAAAATAGTAAAAAATAACCTAAAAAAATTTGCCTGAACCCTTGAAAATCACTGTTAAATTAGCCCCCATTAATAAGAATTCCTGGCTATGTCCCTGGGTGCCGGGGGGGAGGGGCTGGGAGGGAAGGTTTTGTAAAGATTAAGAGAGAAAAATGAGTAAATAGGTTTGTGTGTGTCCATAAATATTAAAAAATTATTTAAGTGTGGCTCAGTGTCTTAAAATTTATTTGTGAGAGACTAAACTTTAGAAACCCCAACAAAATATTATAGTAAAGTATCTTCTAATTGTCTATGGATTCAAAATGTGAATTAATTGAAGAGTTTTGTTTCATTAACTGAATTTAAGGGTATCGGAAGTCAAGATGAAAAGTGTTAGTGAAATGCATTAAAATAAGTCATTAGCTTAATTAGTGGGTTTTAGTAGAATACATTAGAATATGTCATTAGCTTAGTGGGTGTTAGTGGAAGGCATTAGAATATAATAGTGGGTTTCTTATATTTAGCATATGTATCCATGTTTCCCTTAATACATGCATTAGCTAGCTTGTAATTGTGGGAACCCATTTATTCTCAACCCACGAGAGTAGCCGACCAAGCCCAACAGACCTAAGAGGTTGCCCGACACAAATCCTGGGATCAAGATACGCACGCGCATTATCCAATACACTTAACCACTTCGTAAAAAGATCAAGTCAATCTCCAAGAATCTCCGGGAGATATTCATAGGATTCATGATTCATCCCATCATAGTCATCGTGGAGTTACTTTCATAACTAAAATTCTACATATATAAATTGTAACGCCTTGCCCAAGGCATAGGGTCATGTAACCAAGCATATTGAAAGATACTTAATATAACAGTAGACCTCTCCATGAATGTAGGCAAGTTGCCGAACCACGTACATGGTGGTATTATGTGTGTGATTGTATGCTTTCTTACTTGATTGTGATTGTTCTTCGTAAATTATTTATTGTGATATTTTTGTATACCACAATTGGTACCGTCTATGAGAACTGATTGTTATTCCTACGAGAACACTCACTAACTGAAAGCTTGCAATGTCCCACCACAGCAGCAACCTCCCTTAAGCCGGCGACGTTCAGAAAGAACCTTACCCTCCTAGGGTGAGGTCTGAAATTCGCCAACCGAACCCAAGGCATGATCGGAATCTTAGCCCTCAGGTGATTAAATCTCACAGCCGAGGAAGGAGCCCCAGGAACAACCAAGAAAGATTTTAGAGGAACATGTCAGAGGATGGTTGATCAGAATGACTACAATAAGCTCGATGCCACAAGAGTCCTGGTCGACAGGATGATGAAATCAGAAACTCGGTCCGAAGGGAAATGGATCAGCATCCAGCCCACCGAGGAGCTAGATCCACACGAGAGCTAGCCAAAAGATATCTTAACACTTAAATAAAGTCCTATTTTTCAAGGGCGATAGAAGAAGAGAATCCCCCCAAGAAATTGACAATCCCTAGATTCAAGATCTATGATGGAAAAATTAATCCCATTGACTATGTCCAACGGTACAGGCAGACCATGACCTTGTGGAGACATAATGATGCATTGATGCGTCGCATCTTACCTTCCAGTATGCACGATGTGGCACATAAATGGTTCAAAAGGCTTCCACACAAGTCCATCAGGAGCTTTAAGGCTCTAGCTGAATTATTCGTAGCTCGCTTCATAACCAGCATCTCCCACCCCAAGAGGATGGATGCATTGCTCATAATGAATAAAAAGCCATAGGATAACCTCAGGGAGTATGACAAGATGTACTGGGAGGTTTTCAACGAATTTAAGGACTTCTCGGAGAAAGTTACCATAGCATCCTTCAAGATCGGTCTCCCGAGCACTTCTCTATTGCACCAATACCTAACTAAAAAGGAGGCTAATTCCATTGACGACCTACTGGCCCATATTGAAAAATATGCCAAAGTCGAAGATGTAAGCCATCTTAATGCATGGGACAATGGTCTTGCGAAGATGAACAAAGGGACAAAGAAAAATGATTCTCAAAAGAACGGAAACAAGAATGGGGGCAGGATTGGATCTAAAAACGGCAACAAGAATGACCCCTCGAAAGCGTTCCAGGCTATCAACATAGTCTTCAAGGAACCGATATACAAAATTCTCAGCAATATCAAGAAAGAGCCATTTATCAAATGGCTCAAGAAGATGGGAGGAGACCTAACAAAACGAAATAACGCATTGAGATGTGCATTCCAAAAAGAGGGCGGTCACATGACTGAATACTACAAAGAATTCAAGTCTCATCTCGAGGAGTTGGCCCAGGTTGGCCATCTCAACAAGTTCATAGATAAGAAGACAGACAATGTCATAGCCAATGGAAACCAGAAGCCGAATAACGTCCTCAAGGACGAGATAGGTCACGAGTTCGCAGTAATTCATGGGGCATCAGACCTCAAACAAGTACAAGGAAACTCTGTTCGGATGGACATCAAAAAGCTTACTACTGTTATGCAAGCTTTTCAAATAGATCCCACCAAGACTCAGGCCTGGAACCGTTGACGACCAGAAGGCATCAACTACAACAAACACATTGCGTTGATCAAAAATGGCCTAATTGGGGTAAGGACCCCACATCATGATGCATTAGTTATCGCACTAAGGATAGCTAATTGGGACATTGACAGGTTGCTCGTCGACCAGGGTAACTCTTTCGAAGTGATGTACTATTCCACAAATTAAAGCTAAACATCACCAACCTCAAGGAGGATACTGTCTTATTGGTCGACTTTGCAAGAAGGATCACCATACCAATGGAAAAGATAGTCCTTCCAGTCAGGGCGAGAAATATTTCAAAGATGATAGAGTTTCTTATAGTACAAATCGAGTCCCCCTATCATGCCATTATTGTCAGGAGTTGGTTCCATGCCATGAAGGCTGTACCATCCTTATATCATAAGAAGCTCAAGTGCATTATAAATCAGGGGTAGTCGAGATTCATGTCGACCAGGCTATGGCTAAAAACTTCTTCATTGTAGCCATCTACCCCAGATAAGAGAGGAATAAAAATGAAAAGAAGGTCTAGGAGGAAGCCCATGAGGGGGTATTGCCTTCTAAATAGAAATTATGGTACGACCGACCAGGGGTGGGGGAAACCAGGGTCCACCCTATAAATAGGGTCGTTAAAGACCTAGAAGAGGTTGTAGATGAAAATAACTCACCTGAAAGGAGGTTTTTAATCTGTGCCTCTCCCACAGATCAAGAAAAGAAGGAGCTAACCACGTTCCTTCGAAGCAATCTGGATATCTTCGCTTGGGAACCATACGAGCTGCCCGGGATAGATCCCACTATTACATGTCATCTACTGCATGTAGACCCATCTTTTAAACCAGTCACCCAAAAGGCTCTCCGAACATCCCCAGAAAAGGCAAAGGCAGTAGAAAAAGAGGTTGAAAAGCTGCTGGATGTAGGTTCCATTCGGGAAATCCAGTTCCCCAAATGGCTATCCAACCCAGTCGTAGTGCCCAGGAGCAAAAAAAATTGAAGGGTATGTATTGATTTTACCGACCTCAAAAGGGCTTGTCCAAAAGATAATTTTCCCCTCCCAAAGATAGATCACCTAGTCGACGCCACAGCAACGCATGAAAGGATAAGTTTTCTAGACGCTTACTCCGGATACCACCATATCCCACTTTATGATCCAGAACAGGATAAGACCTCCTTCATAACCCCTATTGGGTTATATTGTTACGAAGTCATGCCATTTGTCCTAAAAAATGTAGGAGCGACTTATCAGTGTTGGGTCACCAGGATGTTCAAGAAACTTATTGGAAAAACAATGGAAGTATACATCGATGACATGCTCGTCAAAAGTAAACACAAGGGAGACCACCTCTTAGACCTAGCAGGAACCTTTGAGATCCTCAAGAAGTACCGAATGAAACTTAACGCAAGCAAATGCTCATTCGGTGTCCAGTCAGGTAAATTCCTAAGGTATTTGGTCATCAAAAGAGGGATTGAAGCAAACCCTGATCAGATCGATGCTATTAGAAAGGTCTAGCCCCCTCAGATGATAAGGGATGCCTAAAAGCTCACCGACATGCTCGCCACACTTAATCGCTTTATTTCTAAGTCTTCAGAGCGCTGTCGACCGTTCTTCCAACTATTGAAGAAAAATAAAGGCCTGGTATGGAATGATAACTGCTCCAAAGACCTGGAAGAACTTAAGTCTTACCTCAGCAAGCCACCCTTGCTGGTGATTCCAAGCAAAGGTGATCCCTTATATCATTACCTTATCATGTCAGACCATGATATTCCGCCTTAGTATATGAGAAGGAAGGAGGACAACACCCGATCTACTATGTAAGCAAGATGCTTTTGGATGTTGAGCAATGTTATTTTCCCCTATAAAAGCTCGCATATGCCTTAGTGGTAGCCTCGAGGAAGCTGAAGCATTACTTTGAGGCTCATTCCATCATCGTGATCACCTCGTATCCCCTCAAAGCTGTTTTAAGGAAAGATGACCTCTCCGATCGATTATCAAAGTGGTCGATCGATATTAGAAGATTCAATATCCACTTTTAACCAAGAATATCAATTAAAAGGCAAAATCTAGCAGATTTTATCGCTGAATTCATAGGAAACCAACCTATCGCTCAGCTATAAATTGAACAACCGACGAAAAAGGAAGAAAAATCCTTCGATTGGACACTTTATGTCAATGGATCCTCCAACGCCAAGGGGACAGGAATAGGTATTGTATTGGTTACTCCATAAAATATTATACTCGAACAGGGGATCAGATTGGGATTCGAAGACTCTAACAACGAAGCGGAATACAAAGCACTGATCGCCGGCCTACATGAAGCACAACTGCTAGGAGCAAAGAACCTTCAGGTATTTGGTGACTCAAAACTAGTGTCTAAGTAGATAAGTGGATATTTGAATACCAAAGATGAGAGTATGGAAGCTTACCTCGCTATTATAAGGAGACTTATGGAAAAGTTTGATAAAGTCGATGTTCTGCAGTTCCCCAGTTGACAAAACAGTCACGCTGACACCTTAATATCTCTAAGTTCTACCATTTACTCTGATTTAAAGAGAACCATTCAGATAGAATTCCTTGCACATACAAGCATCAACCAATCAGTCGTAGCCGAGCAAGTCCTCCATATACAAAGGGACCCTAGTTGGATGGATCCCATCATAACCTATCTCCAGAGCGATGTACTGCCAGATGACAAGAGGTCGACACACCAGATAAGAGTCAAGGATGCTCACTTTCATTTATATTCTGAGGTAAATCTCTACAAAAAGTTTTTTTTTCTGAACCTTACCTCTAGTACATCCACCCAGAAGATGTCAAGCAGGTTCTTAGTGAACTTTATGAAGGCATTTGTGGGAGTCATGCAGGAGGAAGATAATTGTCTTTTCGAGCAATTAAGGAAGGATACCGGTGGTCGTACATGCAGAAGGATGCATAAATTTATGTTCGCAAGTGTGAAAAATGCCAGAAGCACTCCCCAATGGTCCACCAGCCAGCTAGCGACCTCAAGTCATTAACCAACCCATGGACTTTTGCCCAGTGGGGCTTGTATATTGTAGGGCCACTACCTATCACATATGGAAAACGAAAATATCTGTTGGTCAGCACTGATTATTTCACTAAATGGGTAGAGGCAAAACCACTCGCAAACATTCAGGACTCTGATATGATGAGGTTCATATGGACGAACATCATCACCCACTTTGGGATACCAAGAACGATCATTACTTACAATGGCACGCAGTTCGAAAGTACCTTATTTTAAGGATTTTGCGGCGGACATGGAATAAAGAATCACTTTAGTTTTGTGGCATATCCCTAAAGCAACGGGCAAGCTGAAGCTTCCAACAATACAATGATTGACGAACTAAAAAAATGACTGGAAAGCCAAAGGTGCCTGGGTAGACGAACTACCCCATCCTTTATGGGCTTATTGTACAACTCCCAAGAGAGTAACAGGAGAAACCCCCTTCGCGCGATTGCCTTTGGAATGGAGGCAGTCGTCCCATTGGAAGTAGATCTCCCTCTTATAAGAACCACCTTGGTCGACCAATGCCTCAATGATGAAGCATTACTCAATGAACGTTACTTAGCTCATGAATGACGAGAATTGGAACTAGTTATGTTGGCATCCTACCTACTACAACTGGACAAAAATACAATCAAAAAGTCAATCCAAGGAGGTTTTTAATAATGGACTACGTCCTAAGGAAAGTTCCTGGCAGTGCTGTAAGACTATCAGACGATAAACTGGGACCAAATTGGGAAGGACCTTTCAAGGTAATAAGGGACGACCTACGAGGAGCATATCACTTGGAAACGCTGGAGCGTATGGAGATACCAAGGGCTTGGAATGCTACCAACCTCAAGAAGTTCTACTTTTAGACTTCTAGATATTTTAGTTTCAGCATCATTAGTTTAGGAAAATTTTCATTTACAAGCTGACGTTGCCTTTTATTTATTATTTTAATCAATTGTAAGAGGGTAGTTTAGATTAGATGGATGCGTAAACCCTTTTTGAGTACAGTAATGATAAGTTAACCAGTAACACTATTGATTAATTATAAGATACAAAATCACAACTTAATGAAGATAAACTCAGTTTGAACTCGTAAATCTCTCGTGTATAACTCAAAGGATAATAACGAACTCAGAAGTAACTCATTTAGAAGGAGAGATAATTAAGCACCCTAGATACACCTTGGCAGGCAGCCAAAACTCCCCAACCAGCCTCAAGAATCTCTGTCAAGTATTAAATCTTCGTAATAAATGACAATGGTAGGTGAGTAAACTCTCTGGTTTGTAATAAATCTCTCTCTAACGTATATTTTTCTCTAGTAATAACTTCTGAACTCTCAAAAAGAACATCCTCTCCCCAGGGGTGGTTGGGGTCCTTAAATAGCCTCCCATCACTCCCTAGGTAACTCAGTCATTAATTTTGTGAACAACATCCCTCATACTTTATTTCACAAACATTGAATGTCTGACGCACACGTTAGTTCCACATCATAAACATTAAATGCCAAGACATGCATTTTGCCTAACCACTATGTGTCAGGGGGTTGTAGTCACAAAGGTGGCTCACCAACTGTCTGACAACCTCAAATACCATGGTGGTTTACTCAACTACAGATTTGACATTGCCTATCTGGATAATGACATCATATAAAGTATATCTGACATTAAGTAGAGGGTTATTTGATTCACAACTCAACACCCGATGGAACCCAAGGCTGCCCCGCCCAAGGTTCCACAGTCAAGGTCTTTTGGTGTTTTACCAGGTGTATCTAAGATGGTCAGAACAATCCCCAACGGTGTCTCACTTCTCAATCCTCCAAAACAAGTCCCTCTAAAGTTCCAACGGTGAGGTAGTTCGATAGAGCATGAAAACTCTCCCAGGCCCTGCCAAGCATGGTCTCTCGCGAGTACCGTTCGACCTCACACTAAAAATCATTATACTCGTTAAATCTTCACAATCGTTATAGCCACAGTCAATATAAATAAAGATACAATGTGACTAAGTAACACAATAAGCTAAAGTATGAGCTGCCACGCTTGAGTTGCCTCGCTGAGTTGCCATGCTGAGTTGCCTCGCTGTCTTAATCCCAAACACTATTATTAATGGGGGGATTATCTCTAATATTAGGATTACCTTCAAGCCCCCTCTACATCATTAAATGATGATTGGTCCACACATTTGGCCATATTTATTGTCTAATGTCTCTTGATTTCACTTCAATACGCATCTTTCCTAACAATATACTTCCCTCAAGTCATAACAGAACTCTTAGATTATAGCGAGTTTATCAACTTTCTCCAGTTAAGGAATCTTACATGCCAAAAATAAACAAAGATCCTATGATTACAACAGTGTGTTAGATCTGTCCCAATCAAGGAGATCTAAAATATTTGATGCAAGGTTTATAATCAACCCAAAGCTCCTATGATTACAACACAGTGTGTAGATATCTCCCAATCAAGGAGATCTAAAATATATGAAGCAAGGTTTATAATCAACATTCCTCAGGTCTTTGTTAAAAACACAGTTGGCCTCTTGAGTTTCTCTAACAATAATAAAAGACCTAAAGGGTACCCTTAGGCAATAAAGCCAACTCAAGTTGGTCGAAAAATCCTTCTCGAGTGGATGTTCCATTAACCAGGTACATTCTCTCCATCAACCTACTTAGGCCTAAAGAAGTGTGATGACACGACCTAAAAGGTAAAGTGGATGGAATGATATGGCTAAGGTATATCAGGCTGAGAGAATGTTCAAACACCGGATAACAAAATCATTTAATCAGATAAAAAGCCCAAAATGATAAATATAGGGAAAATGTGGATCAAAATTGAAGGAAATAAAAGGAAAGGAAAATGGGTCATTGCAATGACATCCCTATGTCGCTAGAAGTGATATGGAGATGTCATGCGAAGGTCGTGCGAAGCAGGGCTTCGAACGATATGTTTTTGTAATACAGTCTCAAGTCGCGCGAAGGTCGAGCAAAGACAATGTTCAAATAAGATAAACATGTCGTTTGAATGACGTGCCTCAAAAATATTTTATTCTGATTTGCCCTTATGCGTAGTCACATTTTTGGCCCTTGGATCGTTGAGTTATCAACTCAGATGATCCCAAAAGAGGCAAAACGGAATTTTTTTGCTTTCAAAGGATTTTATAAGTGTGTGTTTTGTTTATTTGGGGCATTTTGGATTTAAAAGAAGATGGAAGAGGGAGAGAGAAGGTGGAGAAGTCTTCCACAATTTTTAGTTTTCCACCACTATTCCACCACCATAAATCACTATTTTATATAGTATTCCACTATGTTCAAGCCTACAATCCCTATTTCCACCATTGTTAAAGTGGAGATATGAATTTTGGATAAGTGTTAGGGGACTTTTGAAGAATGTGATGGGAGATTTCATGGAGTTTGAAGGGGTTCTTAGCTCAGGAGCACAAATGGAGCATTTGGAAGGATGCATTTAGTAACCTCTTGAGGCTACCTTTGGAGGTTGGGGTTGCTCCTCCTACACTAACATTTCTGCCACCATTGGAGCCTTTAGAGGTGGGAAAATCTTACTCTTAGTATTAATACTTTATTTTGCATTATTTGTAGTCTTGTAATTAGATTATATGAGTAGTGTACATTTGATTAAATGACGAATTTATATGTAGTAAATAATAAATATTTTTATGGAATAAAAGGGTTAGTAAAATGTTATTTTGTTGAAAATAAATAATGAACAATATTTCAAAGTCTTGAAATATCAAAAGTTGGTATTTTGTGAAAATGGTGTGATTTCTAGAAATATTGATGTTAAACATCTTAGAAAATAAATTTTTTGAAAATAATGATTTATTTTGATAAAAATTGGTGAAATAATGTTTTAAAGTTTCTTACAAAAATGTAAGGTTTATGAAAAAGGACTTTGTTGAGTTTGAAGAAAATTAAATGTCTTTTATGCATTGAAAATATATTTTTATAAGTATGACGAATTTCTTGACTGAAAAATATGTTTAACCCATTTGATGGGATTTTAAGGTTTAAAATCCATTTTCTCATGCATATAAACTTGTAGTATTTGGAAAACAAATGTATAAATAACTTTAAAGAAGATTTTGTTGGGTCTAAACACGGAATGAGAAAGGTAGAAATCCTTGTCTTCAAAGTACGTGTAAAAGAGATTAAAAGTGTGTGATGTTGGCGAAAACCAAGTGTCCATTTAGATATGCTAATTCGTTGTTATCTCTGTTTGAATGTAATGCAAAAAACCCTAGACTATGGCTACACTCTCTGCTGGAGTATAGCGGCCAGTCCGGGTATCAAAAATCTACAGGGAATGTTTGACAGACTTTAATTGATTTATAACTTCTAACATAAAAGTGTAAAAGGCGACGAGGTTTAAAAGGGAAAAAGGAAAAAATAAATACAACTAGATAAGAATAATAAAACGGGAGTAGGGTCACACCCTTGCCATGGTCTAAACAATGCGTAAAAAGGATTTTGGTTTGAAAATATTTAATCGATCATATTCAATTAATTATAAACATCAATCATGAAGAAAATTAATTCGACAATGAAAGATTAAACATGTAATCGAAAATTGTCACAGATGAATTAATCTCGCAATATCGCTATAAACATTAACGTTGCATGACAGAGAAAGTTAAATGCCTAATATTTCAACATTAATACACGAGATTTTAATTAAATGCGTTTTGACCCAAAACCTAGATTTCAAAACTTGAGACCCATTAATGGCAGAAATATGACCCCAACCTTTAAACTACCTACACTACATAATTAAAACAAGAAATAAACCTAGTTAACAAATGAAAATAACTATTTAATCAACAAAACCTAAATGCAAGGGAAGAAAAAGAAGAACAAAGAAAGACATAAAAGAAATAAAGCACAAATTAAGTAAATAAGACAATGAATAACAAATAACTTACATAAATGGGTATAAACCCAAAAAGCTGAAAGAGATGGAAGCTCCTAACAACAAACACTAAAAACTATCTAAAATGAATTATATATTAGATATCTTATAAAACAAGCCAAAATTTATTTATATAGTAAGTGGAAATAAAAATAAAAGAAAAAGAAAATAAAAAGAAGCAAACGCCAGATATCTGTTGGGGCTGGTCGACTGGGGTCAGGGTTTGAAATGCCCTTCCTTGGTTTATAGGATTAATCTGTAACACCCCGCCCGCCCGGGGAGAGCGAACAGAGCGCTAATGCGATAAAAAAATCCAAATCCACAAGTGACAAGGTATAGAGCATCTAAGTCCCACAACAACAAAAGAGAAACTACAAATCTCAATCTCTTCAAATTAAATACCAAATCTCTCGAATTACATACAACAACTAACTCGAAAAATAAAATAGAAATCTCCAATGCTCTATACAACAAAATAAATAATTCAAATCTTTCCCAAACAATCCTCGCTAAAATCAATCTCCATAGCGCCCCAAAATCCGCGCTAACCTGCCACTAAAAGAAAATATGGGGAAGTACACAATACGACAAGAAAGATGCCCAACAAATATATGTTAGCGATGAATAAAATGTAACAACATGAGTACGAATATTCAAATCAAAATGCAAATCTCAATAGCATTTCATCATTATAATTTCTCAACAACACATCAATGGGTCACCAGGCCTCACCACATTCGCATATGCTTTATCAAGCCATAGCCGGGAATAGGTATTTTTGCGGGTACTCAACATCCGTGCCATATTAAAATCTCATGACAACGTGCTCATCAACAATATAGTGATACCACATGAATCAAAATAATTTCAACAATTATTTTCCAGATTTCAATGAATTTATCAATTCAAATATGAGTTCAATTAAACAAGAATTCAAAGAGAATGACACTCGCGAGATTTAAGGAGAATATTGTGTAAAACCCCATACCTCAAACCATGATGAGAAACCAACGATCACATCCTCAAGATCAACACAAAAGATCTACAAAAGCTCCTCCAAGAACCTACAACAAAATAGCCCCAAGAACACCTCTAATCTAAGGTTGGAACTCACAAATCTCAAGGGCCAAAGTATATATAAAAAGAAGAGGAATATAAAATATATTTGTTGCCAAAATTAGGTTAAAAGGGTTGCCCACGACTTCCTTTCGTAATGCAAAGAAATGAAGAGCTGGAATCCAAAAGACTCCTTTAAATAAGGCAAAGAAATGAAGAGTTGGAAGTTAAAACAACTCCAAGAGTTAAAAACATTTTAAAATCATTTTAAAATCCGTTTTAACTCCGTTTTCGAAACCGTTTGAAATTCTCGCCTTTAAAAATAATAACCAACATATTTGAGCAATAAAAATAATTTTATCAAAAACTTTATTTTCCTCCATTTTCCAGAAATTAATTAAAATAGCCCAAAATTACGCGGGTTGTTACATAATCTAAATTTATCAATGACCGGGAGCTCAGGTCCGGTCGATGGGTGCCCTATTTTCTTGTAAGCCTTAGCCCATCATGAGGGAGAAAAAGATCTTCACGAAAATGACTCTAATTTCTTTATCCGGACTCTAAATGATGTGCCGTTTGTAGCCACAGTAATATAACTCAATGAAATATGATTCCATGGAATTCCACTGAGCCGAATATGAAGTATAAAATTACTAAATTGCCCTTGAAGTTGAGTGAGATAGCAAAACTTCCATGAAAAGCAACTAATCCACACCTGAAGCATTCCAATACCTACAAAAGCGCAATTATACCTTGCAAAGCATATAAACATACAAAATAGAGGTTGTATGATTAAAGTGAAAAAATATAGGCATAAGAAACACAAAAGCGCTAACATTCATAAAGATATATAACTTTATAGTACTGTAAAAGATTAACACTTATGAAATTGGAAAGGAAATAATGGAATAAAGATGTTTCTAATAAAAAAGAATATTACTATAAGGTTAAAAAGGTATTAAGGTGTAAAACACTTAAGAAGTTGGTGTTGGTAACTTAATAGTGCTTTGATAAAATTAACACTTATGGAAATGGAGTAAAAGATAAGTTTGGAAACAAATGGGTAAAATGGTAATTTTACTTAAAGTAGAACATTTTTATGAAACAAAGTTATTGGAAAGGGTGTTACACAAATTAGTCCTAAATAAGTATGATATTCGAAATAACATCAAAGCTAAAGTGTAAAGGATATGAAACGGTAGATTTAAAGTGTAACATAAGTTGGGGAGTAACCCCGGGTTTTGGCTTCGGTCGGGTAAAGAAGAAAGGTAAAATAATGTGGACATTTATAAAATGTTAAAACACATTAAAAGGAACTCGAATGACAACGAAAAAACTTAAGGAGGGATCGAAGCCCTTGGGTGAAAGACTCAAAACAACTGGCGGGAGCATATGGTGAGCATAGCCGACGGTGTGGAGCCCATTGAAGTATGCGATTATTGGAAGATTCCAAGAAAAGATAAAGAAATGAGGAACATGTCGAGAAATGGGTTATATGGTGAAATGTGTTAATACAACCTAACTTAAATGAATTAATAATTATTCCAATAAAGGTGAAATAACAAGTAAATGTGTAAATTGATTTATGTCCATAAGGCCAAGGAAAGGTAAAGTAAGTGGGTAAATGGGTGGGTAAGCAACCTAGGTGGTTAAACCCATAGTTATCACAAGAATGTGTTGTAAAAAGTTTTTAAAGACTAAATAAGTATTTTATAACACGGTGAACACGTGTGTTGAAAGGGTATTTAAATGAAAATACTAATGTGGGTTGGTTAAAATAAAAAGGGTAATTTTGGTACAGAAATGGTTTTTGGTCAAACCAAGTGTCGTTATTTTAAGTATTTAATCGTGTGTGTTAAATAAAGTGAATAATGCTGAAGGGAGAAAAAGGAAGTCTTTTATAAGATTAAGGTGAATTAATCTGAATAAACTTGGTTTTCAGAAGTAAATGGTTTCATACATTAAGTATATGTATATGTATGTTTATATACATATACAAGGTAGTTGCAAGTAGAGGGGATTGATATGTACCTGTATGTGTGAAGAAGTCAAGAAGATGTGTGTTAGTATAATGCATTGGAATAAGTCATTGGCTAATTATTTTACATATGATAATTTTCCTTTAATCAGATTGTTAAATTCTACATGTGAATACTACTACACTCTTTTTATTGCTCAAAATCTAATTATTTTGGGACAATTAGAAAGTAATCAAAGTATGGTATGGTTCATTACGTAAGATTTATTCATTGTTTAAGGTTTAACCCATGCATTGTAGTAATAGCGATTACAAAAAATCGAACAATTATACAAATTTTCCTTATGTAACACAATCGGATTGTTTAGCTATTATGTTCACTGTGAAATCGCCAGTCAAATTTATGTATATAGTTCAAGCTCTAGATAATTCAACAATGGTGATATAGATGCAGGAAATTAAATGAAGAGAATGGGATGTGAAAGAGAATAATGACATGAGATGTAAAGTGGTTCAGCCTTAGATTACTCCACTGTGCAAGGTGATGGTGTTTTTGTATTTCTATAAGGCACAAAATTCCATTGTTACATTCACTCAAGATGTCTCTCTCTAGGTTACAATTTTGAAAAGTTTGCGCTAGGGTTTTAATATCTCAATCCTTATAAATAAAGGAGAAGCAAGATTATTTAGGATTGGGGGCACAATGCGTCCCCAATTATGTTGCACGTGTGAGTGAGGTTAGCGATCCAATGAGAGTCCAACACCTGTCTAGCATATGTACAATCCATAATGATGAAATATCCCCCCTATCTGGGCTAGAGATCTGTTATAAATACATGGTCCACGTGGACTAATGATGCATGTGTCACATGTGCCATATAAAAAATTTAGGTGTCGGCTCTGATGGTCTCGATCGAGTCGAGACTGATAGAGGAAATCTTCCAAGTAAGTGGTTATGAAGTTGAGTCTATGTGTTGTCTCTGCCTACCAGGGTGGTATAAAGATAAGACGAGGTTTACCAAAAGGAATCGTAGAGTGAGCTATGTCGAGTGAACATAAAATGCTGAGGATGAGGTTTCAGAGGTCGAGACCTATAAGGGAGGCCCACACTATGCCGGCTAATGTATATTGAGTTATGTCGGTTGAACCATGTTGGGTCTGACAAGGGATGAGACCACACTTATGTGTATTAATCACCCCATAGCCATTAGTCTTTAATGTGAGTGGAAGGTTAAGGGATACTGTCTACTAAACCCTGATGAGGATGAGATCCCCTAGTGTCAGAGGTTTTCTTTTAGAAAGTGAACTAGTCCTAGTTGATGTCGATCCCCTTCAGTGTTGCAGGTATAGGCTACAGTCGACGGTACCTGATGTGACATATGCTTAACGTGTTTGCCAAGTATGGCAGGTTGAAGGCCTACCTTAGGGTATTGCACCCTTAATGATTTGATGTTTTGATTTTTACACACAATGATTGCCTTGTTTAAATAGCCCAAATCAAAGCCATTTTCTCTTTCTTCTTTACACCTAAGTTTTTTGCAAAACCCCTCATTTCTCTCTCTTCAAATACTGATTTCCAGGAAACCCTTAGGCTCCTTTAACTCTCAGGTTTTCATTCCTACTCTGGTTATCTTCCATTTATCTTTTTCTATGTTTTCAGTATATTTTCTATGTTTTTCTATTTGTTTTCATTTTTCATCGAACAGCCATACTTTCCGGCACACATTAGGGTGGTTATAGGGTGGTCTGGTAGTGGTTATTAATGGTATTTTAGTCACTTGAGGGAGGTGGAGAGTGCTTATTTAGATTTCCAGGCCTTAGGTAACTTAGGTGTTGGTTGTTGAGTTTTTCGTGAGCCTCCGGTCACCTTTCCTGGTGAACCAAGCCTCGGTGCTCTTAGCGTTCTTACCAAAAGACTTTGAGTTCCCCTTTTTAATCTTTAAGTCAACCTTGGTCAACCACATAAGCTGTTTGAATGTTCAAGACCCTTTACTAGTTATCCGACGAATTCCCACACCTCAGGGAAACAATCTTTAGGGAGATACGCAAGGGTGAAGTCGAGGTCGAGGTTAAACGTAAATTCGAAGCTGACCCTACACTTCCCATTCACCCCACACCTTTAGTTGTGATACGTCTTTCTATCGTCAAGATCAATTATTCAATGACTGGTATATTGATTAAAGATTCCCAATTTATGTCATCCTTTCCTAAACAGAGCCCTTCCACTTCTGCCCAAGTCGGGAGAGAATATTCCTTTGAAGAGCCAATGAGGATTCCATACTCCCATTTTTATTAGTTTGAGGTCGCCTCATCCTTAAATCGTGCCTCATCTTCCAATCGCATCCAGCCTTCGCATCACACTAATCCTTCCACTTATGACCCATCTATCCACGAGATCTTGGATTCTGAGGAGCCGAGGGTGGAGGTTTTATTTCACCCCCACCCATAGTTGTTCCAATCATGACCATCTCTAGGTCCGAGTATGCGAAGAGGTGTTAAAAAATAGTCCCAATTATTTAGGTTAAGGACGTCTCTTCTGATTCGGATGAGGATCCACTTGACAGCAGTTATGCCCAAAGATTCCCTAGAACTATTAGGGAGATTGATCTATTACTGTGGAGGCATTTGTACGGTATCAAACCCGACATACGTATGAGAGTGCCCAAAAGAGATAAGAGGTCATATGTTGATTGAGATGGTGAATTCACTGTCTATGAATAGATGTTCAAGGTCAGCTCCAGACTTCCCATCCATCCTAACATCCGAGCCATTCTTGCTAATCTGGGGTTATCCCCCAGCTCGTTTGTCTCCCAATGCTTAAAGAATCCTCATCAACTTCGTCCAGTTCAGGCGTTTAATTTATCAGTCCGACCTTCCCATCTTAGTCTTCAAAGGATGCTATAATATTTTGTGCTCTAAGGGACAACCTGGCTATTATTATCTCATAGCCAAGAACACCACCAAAAAAGTCATACTTATCAACCAAACTTCCAATCATAAGTGGAAGCCCCAGTATTTCTTTGTATTGGGTGCTTAGGAGTTTGACGCAGAACATGGGCAAAGGCTCCCATGTTAGCCAGGCTTGACCCCGGCCTTAGCATAGATGACAGGGAAAAAATTAACAAAATTCGATCCAAGGGGGGACGATGATGGGCTTGTCGAGTTTGAAAGACTAATGACTCCCAAATATAAAAAAAAGACGGTTCTGAGGGTTGACCCTTTGTGAGAGTTGTGTAAATTAGCATCCAGATTTTTATTCTTAACTATAGTTTCATCATTTCCTTATGACATATGTATTAACGAAACTTATCTTTATTTACTTTGTAGATCATTCAGACAATATCTCAGACTAACTCTGGGAGATGGTTTCACTTGCCAATTATAATCTTCCGAGTAAGTTGGTGGCCATAGGGGCCGACAAGTCAAAAAACATCCACCATGACCATGGTAACAAAAGGTGAAGGACAACTGGTGGCCATGTAAATCATCTTCCTCCATCAAAAAAGACATTGAAGAGGGCTAACAATGTTAGAATGCCCTTGCGACCAACCCTATCGACTCTGATTCTGTCTTGGACAATATGATATCCCTCTTCGCCATTAGCACAAACTCTGTTATCAGAGACCGGATGAGGGCTAAAGTTGTAGACAGCTCATGGTTACCTACATCTAATAAGAGGTTCTTGGAATCCATAAACCCGGAGCGCCTAGCAAACTTCATCCTTCACAGGGATGTACGGGTACTTATCTTCGGCTTTACCACTTCTCTTCTATGCAAATATTTTTTAAGTGTGTCCTCGTATTGATAGCTTATTTGTCGATTTTTGCAGTATCTCTTCTCCTTCCACCTGCTTCCCCAGTGGGTCTAAGAGAACAACTCTATGCTTAACAAGGTCTATGCTGCCATCACAATCGAGGGGGAAACGAAGGAGGCATTGAAGCAAAAGAGCCTTGATCATCGGTGATAAGCACCCAAAAGTGTATATTTTATACCCCAAATAAACGTATTTTAATTGTTAATTCTCGACAAAGTTGGGTCTTATGTGCATAATTGTCTATTGTGCAGGCTTGATTGCAATTGCGGTTCCAAAAGCTCTATTTTGAGGTAATTTACGGCAAGAAAGGGCTCAATCTCCTCTCCCGTAACCCTAAGCTACCCCCTAACCTAGCCTAAACCCACACCGAATAATGTGTGTGTTGTGTTTGTACTTTTATTATTTTTTAGAATTTTTATTTGAGTTCGTTTCAATTATTAGGATTTATTTCAGATTTATTTAGAATTTTTAGGATTTATTTTCTATTTTTCTATTTCTTTTTATTTAGTGTAATTTTATTTTACTTTTTAGTTTTAAGTTTTTAGTCTTTATTTTATTTCATTTTATTTTATTAGTGTAAGTTTTTTTAGGAATTATTTTTAGTTTTATTTTATTTAGTTAGGATTTTAGTTTTAATAGATCTTTATTTTTATTTTATTTTTGTTCTTTTATTTGATTTTTTTGGGGATTTATTTTTTTACTAAGTTTTATTTATTTAAGTTTTAATTTTATACTTAATTTTTATTAAGTTGTAAATATTTTTTTTAGGTACAATTAAACACACACATCATACACACCCACCCAACTTACTATATACACACGCACATATTATCCCATATACTCACTTACACCCAAACTAACTCATATACCCTCACCTAAGTCCCATACACAACACACACCCAATCACACCCACCATCATATTCCTCCTAACAACCTACACTTTCTCTCTCTTCCCCCATAACCAAATCCACCATAACTCACCACCACCATTAACCTCCAATACCCCTCAACCTAAAACCCACCTTAGAACTCCATACAAACCCAACCTCCTACCTGCTGTACCCAAACCCAAAACCAAATACTCCACAACCCGAGTTCACCTCCCTAGCTGCCATAACCCGCCATACACCTCCTCGAGACCAACCCTCTCGACTCAAACCCCGATTCAAAACCTGAGTTCACCTCCCACCTCAAAACCCGAAACCTCAACCCGACAATACCCGATCGCAAACCCGAATCCCCTCCTGCCCCGGGCAACTGAAACCCAACCGCCACCTCCGGCCAAACTCAACCAGTTCCAACCACACCTCCGATCATCAACCCGAGCCATATCAACCCGGTTCCATTCCTTCCTTTTAACCCAACACCCAAAACGATTTTTTATCCTACCTGCTAAAAGTTCCAAACCAAATAAAATCCAACAAATAAATCCCCACATGTGTTTTAATTGCCATTTAACCCCATTTCCTTATAAACCCCCAACTTGCCCCTCATATCAAATCTAATTTCTTCCTCACCATTTCCCACATGCACTCACTCATCATTACCAAAATACCCTTATTCTCCCTCGCACACCTCATAAACCCCATGCACATCTCAATTCTCCCATTTATACTCCTAACCACTTGCACGTTGTAAAAGGAAGAAGAAGTCCCAAAAAGGAGTAGAGGATAATCTTATAGAGAAATTTAGAAATAGTATTTTTTTTAAGTGTAGGATTTTTTTTTAGATTTAAATTGAAGAAAATAATTGTGTGAGATTCAAGTTGAGTGAGTATTTTTATGTATTAATTTGTTGGATCACTCAATTGAAGGTTTGATGCTTGTAATTCAAGGATGGATCTCAATTCCACTCAATTATATTTGGTTTTAATGTTCTCTTGTCCTCTCTTATTTTATTGTCGTGTTTATTTGATTGTTATGATCCATATTATGTTAGGCTAAAAAAAACCTTCAAGGGATGGGATGATCCACTATTTGATTTTAATCTTATTTTAATTAGATTATTTAAATTAAATATCCCTTTGATTATTAACTTTGCACTCTTATATTTTAATTTACGCCTCAAGAGAGACTAAATAATTTTTGAGAGAAAATCGAGATTCTAGTCTTAGTTTCCATTTTATAATCGAACTAGAGATAGGTTTTTCTAAAATGTGATTTGTTTTTTTTGAATTTCAACTCTAAGCTTATTTCTATGAATTAAATAATTTAGTAAATCGATCCTTTATTAAATGATGTTTTGATCTACTTTTCATGAGTTGTAGGAGTGTTGAATTTAATTTTCTAAAATGTTGTTGTTAAAATTACATTTGCAACGAGAGTTGATTTGTGATTTTGATACTAACTTGGGATAATTAACTTTAATAAATTAATTAATTTTGATTAACTAGAATTTGTGGTGTAATCACATTCCTTGATTGTTCTCACATTTATTTCCTCACTTTATCTCTTGTTTTTGTTAGATTTCATTCATCATTTTTCATCACATTAATTTTCTTAGTTTTTCACACTTTCATTTTAGTTTGATTACCCCTATTTCTTATTTAGTTTTTAGTTTGATTCACCTTCATCTCAAAATTGTTTAATATTGAAAAAGCTAAAAAAAAATAGAAAAAGTGAAAAGTCTAAAAAGAAATCAAATGAACAAATGAGTGGCTTGCCTCTCTTACATGTTTCATCCTAGATTAGGATTGACACACTTACTTACCTCTACACTTTAGTTTATTATATTTTTTAGATAATTGATGATTTTAATTAACTTGTCTTTGAAAACAACGACTATACACAAAAAACTTAGTTATCAAATGGCGCCATTGCCGATCTTTGGAGCTTGAAGCAATTGCGAAGATTTTGGAGTGTAGTTCATTTGTCATTTATTTTTCTTGTTTTTCTACTATTTTTCATTTTCTTAGAAGGCTTGTAATAGGGTTATCTTATTGTTCTTGTATTGTGGTGCTTGGAGATACCATATTACTTTTCATTTCTATTTGTAATAATTCATAAAAAAGAAGAAAATCTTGATAGGGAAACCGGACAAGGTAGAGAGAAGGCATCCAAAGGCGAGGCAAATAAGCCTCTCTACTTTGGGTCAGTAGGACTCCTAGGGCCGACTGATATAGGAAAGATCTCCTCCCGATCGACTCAAATCGTTCATCACCCCACGGTGAAAAAATTGTGGGAGGTATATTTTTCAAACCCTTGCTAATCTCCTATAAGCGAGTCAATTTTGTGTGTGACTATGTGTGACACCCCGCCTAATAAAATACCGGGTGATCAGTCCTATACCAAATTAAAACAGGAATCCCAAGTGGATCATCCTTAGCATCACTATCGAAAACTTTTTAAAACTTACTAACCACCTAGTATTCCAAAAGCTGGTGCCAATTTTAACTTTTTAATTACCCAAAACAATACATGCGGAAATAAATATAAACCATTCACACAACTGAATAAATCTCAATTGAATAATTAATTAAACAATTTGCCGAATAAACCACCGGCCACCAAAGTGAAATAATCCAATACAAATATCCAACACAGGAATAAAACAAATCTGAAAACTGTACTGAAAGTCTGGGTGACATGCCCTAAATAAAACTGAAACTGATACAATATTCCTACTCTAGGAATGAATGAATGATGCGTCTAATCCAAAATCCTACTAGCATCCACATATGCCGCAGCTCCGTGTCCCTGGAATAGCATATCGATCCTGGCGTCCCTGTGGTTGGACACCAAAAAGGTTTTGAAAATAGTTTTATAGCAAGGGTTAGAACCCAAAACATTTTGAAAATATTTAGCAAGTGAATTAACTGCAGTAATTTAAAATGCATGAATGCGCTTCATATTTAAGTTAGTGTCGCACTCCCTTGTGAAAATTATCACCCCTCTACTATTATGCACACCTACCGGTTACCTCAACTCCACCTAGTTGTACTACCCCATCCAACTAGTCCTACTATAACCATCCCTTGCCATACTACTCTAACCCGAGTATAATGATTCTTGAATTATAAGTTATCTCACAATTAATTCAATTAATTCCTCTTAAATAGTAGCATATAATCGTGTCACAAGTTATATAAAGTAAATACATCACACACTGTATTATTATCCGTATATAATATTTACTACCATTATATACGTACCTTTACCACAATATCCACACTTATAACATACGTATATCCATCCCTTCGAGTATACCCTCGCCGGATGATTCCCTCTAAAATGCTATCTCACTAGGCGTACTCACAAAACCTAGTTCCCCAAGTTGGAATCGCTCACCAACTTGGCCCAAAATATAAACATAGTGGAGGCGGTCATATTCCTTTCCTGAAAGTGAGATAAATCCCTCACCCATATATACCAGACGTTATGACCTGGGGATATACTCTCCCTACTCCTCAAGTTAGGGGATTCACCCACATCGTGCAACCTCCCTTGATAGCACTAGAGTATATAAACTGAATAAATATCTAGTCACGGATATTTACTATCACACACAATATATATATATATATATGTATATATACTATCACTACACCGTATATTTATAATATCAACCCCGGCATTACCGTGTACTAAAAATCCCGTACACTGCCTGTAATTTCCTGAGTCTGTGGCCCGACTCAACGTAATTAATTTTCTCACTTAATAATTTATCGTCTTTCCGTGTCTATCCCCCGACTCTAATTAAATTATCTAACACATATATTAATTTGATACCTCCTCGAGTCTATCGCCTGACTCTAATTAAATTAATTAACACACATACTAATTTAAATACCGATCTGAGTTTGTGGTCCGACTCCCAGTTAATTAATTTACACATTAATTAATTTACACCAATCCGAGTCTGTGGCCGACTCTAATATGATTAATTAACACACTTATTAATTCAATACCTCCATGAGTCTACAATCCGACTCTAATTAAATTAATTATCACACTTATTAACTTAATCCTACCCGAGTCTGCAATCCGACTCTAATTAAATTAATTATCACACTTATTAATTTAATCCTACCCGAGTCTACAATCCGACCCTAATTAAATTAATTATCACACTTATTAATTTAATCCTACCCGAGTCTACAATCCGACTCTAATTAAATTAATTATCACACCTATTAATTTAATCCTACCCGAGTCTACAATCCGACTCTAATTAAATTAATTATCACACCTATTAATTTAATCCTACCCGAGTCTACAATCCGACTCTAATTAAATTAATTATCACACCTATTAATTTAATCCTACCCGAGTCTACAATCCGACTCTAATTAAATTAATTGTCACATTTGTTAATTTAATCCAACTCGAGTCTACAATCCGACTCTAATTAAATTAATTATCACACCTATTAATTTGATCCTACCCGAGTCTACAATCCTACTCTAATTAAATTAATTGTAACATATGTTAAATTAATCCTACCTGAGTCTACAATCCGACTCTAATTAAATTAATTATCACACTTATTAATTTAATAACTTGGTGTCACCCAACCATTATCCCCGGACTCACTTACTTGGCCCGTAACTTAATATTTTTCCGAGTCTATGTTACGACTCCAAATTACTTACTCTCTCTCTCTCAATAATTAATTTAATACTTTGGTGTCACTTAACCAACATACCCGGACTCGCTCACTTGGTCCATTTTACATCTCAAAATTTCATACCCACATATTCGCCCACAATGGGTCACACATTCATCTCCATAAATTCCCCCAATTATATTTACATATAGTTATCAACATACCCGGACTCGCTCGCTTAGTCCATTTTCAACATGTAAAACCATCCCAAAAGTCTTTTTCTCAATAATTATTCTCATGTATTAAAAACTGGCGGCACTGCTAAAATTCCTGTAGCTTCGATCGATCGAACCCCCTGGGTCGATCGATCGATCGTTCCAGTGTTCGTCTCCTCTAGCCCTTTGTCAACCATGGACGAAACCTAAAGCTTTGATTCTCAATCTAAATCCTTACCCAAATACGATTAACATATACTCATTATGAGAGAAGGGTCTAAACATCCCACGCACCTTAATTAATCAGCAAAATCCATTAATTTCAAGGTTTTCCCGATTTGGGTATTATCCGGGTTTCAAATCCCCAATACGAATTTCATTCATATTATTAGTAATTAACCCTTTCTTCTCACTGGGTTTTAACATGCGATTCATTCCTCTACATTCTAGAATCATAAACACAATTAATCTCACCCTTAATCCCATTAAGGTATATTAATTTCCAAAAACCCAATTTAAATTTTGGTCACACACCCAAAATGAAATTTTGATTTACACATCACTATGATATGAATTGATTATCATCAATTTAGAAATCACAACGGTTAACCACTTTCCTGTAAGTGTTCGTAGTGTCTGATCCGTTGGCGTAGTCCCTCAATTTTGGCTCCAAAATTCCCAAATTGGCTCTTGATTTGCTTTTCCCCAATTTCCCTCTCAAGCCCTGGGCTTAGAGTTGAGTTTTCTGCCATTCCCTAATCTCTCAATTAGGTTAAAAATATCTAATCCCGTTTTTGGCCATGTGGGCCTAATTAAAAAGGCCCAACTCAACATGTGTGGGCCCGACTATGCCCAAAAATACCCCCAGACCCAATTACTATCCCCGGGTACTCTTTTCTGACTATCTCGACCCATCCGGACACAACCGCGCACTCGAAATTTCCATTCGAGATACTTTTTTAAATTTCCAAATTTCGACCTCAAAATGTGACACACGAGATTTTGAACCATTAAACTTAAAATTCGGCAATTATAAATAATTTGGCTCACTCAATTAAATTCTCCGACTCATGAATTTAAGTTCCTCCAAATTAAATATTTTTATAACTCCCAAAAATAATTAAATATTAAATCTTCCAAAATTACGGGGTGTTACATACTCCCCCCCTTACAAAGTAATTTCGTCCTCGAAATTAAGATGAGCGTAATATCCCAAGCTTCGCATATTACTCTCTAGTCATATGCCTCCAAGGTTGCTATATCTATCCCATCCGCTTCTAACCATACGTTACACAAGTATGCATTTAGATTACCCAAGGCGCCCATACACCCTATACCCGTGCTTAACCCCCATACACCCTATCCCCGTGCTTTACCGCACGAAAGCTACCCGACTATGCTAGTCGTAACCCGTAACATAACTTCAAACCCGTAGTCATATCACACATATATATATATACCTATATTTACTGTCCGGGTACCCAACCCATGTGCTAACGTCCAAACATCACCCCATAAATACTTGTCTCTCAACACAAAAGTATATAGGCTTACCCTCATGCTACCAAAGACAACATAAATTACCGCGCCCTTACTATCACTATTCCTTGAGCAAAATAAACCTAGAACTATCTCTCTTTGCTCAAAAATAATTCTAACCACCCTGATTCACTTCAGTAAACATCCCCACTTACCGGGATAAACTGTGAGAACACAAAACCTCACCATGTGCTATCGCACCACGCAATACAACATATATATAGGCTATACGCCCTCTCCAGTGATACCTAGTACCAACCATATCCTGGTGTCGCGAACACCAAAACTTACCCCCACGATTTACAATGGTTCAAATCCCATCGCTATCCAGCCGATATTTCGGAAATTATTATTAACCCTACTCCCATAATTCTCGAAAGTAGTAACTCCTCGTAGAATTTAAACCTTCACTCAGTGTACACCTCCACTCTCCCCTGAAGAACACCAAGGAACTCCGCTACCCCACGGAAAGTTTATCCATATACTATGGCTGCTACCGCCAACGTGCCCACTAAATTCAACTCACCTGCGAATTCTAGTGAAAATTAAGTCTTATATTGTGACATCCTCCTTGTCGCTCAAAAATATACCCCACGCCCATAGGGTAAAAATAATTACCTCCATACTCCAGCTGCAACGGCTGATCCTTGGGTTCCAGAGCATATTCTCCTTGCCCGAATGCGTCCATGACTTGCTTTAGTGGCTGTACATCCAGGACCTCGTCCTGTAGTTGACCCCTACCTCGCTTAAGGCAATATCTCTTCACGTGTCTCTCTTTCCCCACAAACGAAACACCTTCTAATACATTCACCCTGCCACTGGTCCCTTTCATGCCGACCTTGTTGAAATTCCTGGCCATCCTGCCGATAGCCTCCAGTTCTAAATCGCTTGGCATGATTTCCCTGCCGAAAATCCTGCTCCTAATCGTCCCCAGTCTGCTTCTGGGATACCCCACTGGTATTGTTCCCTCCTGCCTTATCCGACTGTCTAGTTCCCACTCCCCTCCCGCTTCCTTTCGCGTGGAAGCGATATTCTTGACAGTGTCGGAGTGTTGCGTTAACGACATCAGTATAATCTACTAATGCGTATTTTCCAATTAAATGTTGTCTGATTCTCCAGACAACCCATCCACAAACCTTTACTTTCTTTCCCTTTTCCCCGCTTACCTCATCCGGTACACAATTTTTCCAATGAGTGAATTCTTCCTCGTAATCGGTCACTTAACGATCCCCTTGAGTCACCTCACAAAATTTTCTCCTCGTTTCGGTCTCAACCGTTGGAGGAAAATACTTGCGGTCGAACCGCACCCAAAACTTTGTAATAGCTAGTGTGTCCCTTTCCTCACTGTGGTGATCGACTCCCACCACTGTAGCGCTGCTCCCACTAAACTAAAAGTGGTTAGCATTTTCTTCCGTACCTCATCGCAACCTCCCATGCGTAGG
This sequence comes from Sambucus nigra, assembly GCA_949130495.1. NCBI lineage: Eukaryota > Viridiplantae > Streptophyta > Magnoliopsida > Dipsacales > Adoxaceae > Sambucus > Sambucus nigra. The sequence goes on from OX422218.1 coordinate 278,744,344, forward strand.
TGACGCTGGATATCTCTCTTCCTTGACACGCTAGAACTACGTCTAAACCCCCTTGCAACTCTGGTGGGTTCCCAATAAAAATAACCTCTTTCTTGTTTCCAACCCGACGACCCCGCGTGAGTCTGAACATCCGACGCCATTAACACTTGTGGCGGATCCCGTGGAAAGTACCCTATCATTGCGACCATCGTTGCTTCAACTGCTTGTGCCACTAATTCAGTTACCTATACTGCCAAAATTATCTCTAGCCGTTGCTGCTGTAACTCTTGCTCCTAAAGAGCCTCCCTCGTCTCATCTCCCCCTGCTGCACTAACTGCTCTCTCTCTCCTGGGCATCATCTGGAATGTGAATCGAATTTGTATGAGTTCACTCTCAAATATAAATTTGGCAGAAGAACGTATATGCACTTACGTATGAGAATACAACAATCCTATAATAGGGCTCTATATCAAAGATTGCTAAGTCGAAATGGGAAAAGCCGCATAGATCCTAAGGACACTAGAACCTGATGCTCTGATACCGTCTGTGACACCCCGCCTAATAAAATACCGGGTGATCAGTCCTATACCAAATTAAAACAGGAATCCCAAGTGGATCATCCTTAGCATCACTGTCGAAAACTTTTTAAAACTTACTAACCACCTAGTATTCCAAAAGCTGGTGCCAATTTTAACTTTTTAATTACCCAAAATAATACATGCAGAAATAAATATAAACCATTCACACAACTGAATAAATCTCAACTAAATAATTAATTAAACAATTTACCGAATAAACCACCGGCCACCAAAGTGAAATAATCCAATACAAATATCCAACATAGGAATAAAACAAATCTGAAAACTGTACTGAAAGTCTGGGCAACATGCCCTAAATAAAACTAAAACTGATACAAGATTCCTACTTTAGGAATGAATGAATGATGCGTCTAATCCAAACTCCTGCTAGCATCCACATATGCCGCAGCTCCGTGTCCCTGGAATAGCATATCGATCCCGGCGTCCCTGTGGCTAGACACCTAAAAGGTTTTGAAAATAGTTTTATAGCAAGGGTTAAAACCCAAAACATTTTGAAAATATTTAACAAGTGAATTAACTACAGTAATTTAAAATGCATGAATGTGCTTCATATTTAAGTTAGTGTCACACTCCCTTGTGGACATCCTCACCCCTCCACTATTGTGCACACCTACCGGTTACCTTAACTCCACCTAGTTGTACTACCCCGTCCAACTAGTCCTGGTATAACCATCCCTTGCCATACTACTCTAATCCGAGTATAATGATTCTTGAATTATAAGTTATCTCACAATTAACTCAATTAACTCCTCTTAAATAGTAGCATATAACCGTGTCACAAGTTATATAAAGTAAATACATCACACACTGTATTATTACCCGTATATAATATTTACTACCATTATATACGTACCTTTACCACAATATTCACACATATAACATACGTATATCCATCCCTTCGAGTATACCCTCGCCGGATGACTCCCTCTAAAATTCTATCTCACTAGGCGTACTCACAAAACCTAGTTCCCCAAGTTGGAATCGCTCACCAACTTGGCCCAAAATATAAACGTAGTGGAGGCGGTCATATTCCTTCCCTGAAAGTGAAATAAATCTCTCACCCATATATACCGGACGCTATGACCTGGGGATATACTCACCCTACTCCTCAAGCTAGGGGATTCACCCACATCGTGCAACCTCCCTTGATAGCACTAGAGTTTATAAACTGAATAAATATCTAGTCACGGATATTTACTATCACACACAATATATACACGTATATATATATATATATATATATATATATATATATATATATACTATCACTACATCGTATATATATAATATCAACCCCGGCTTAACCATGTACTAAAAATCCCGTACACTGCCTGTAATTTCCAGAGTCTGTGGCCCGACTCAATGTAATTAATTTTCTCACTTAATAATTTATCGTCTTCCTGAGTCTATGGTCGGACTCTAATATATTTAACTCACACCTCAATTTATATAACACTTTCTCCGAGTCTATGGTCCGACTCTAATTCAATTAATTAACACACTTATTAATTTAATACCTTTTCGAGTCTATCCCCCGACTCTAATTAAATTATCTAACACATATATTAATTTAATACCTCCCCGAGTCTATCGCCCGACTCTAATTAAATTAATTAACACACATACTAATTTAAATGCCGATCCGAGTTTGTGGTCCGACTCCCAGTTAATTAATTTACACATTAATTAATTTACACCAATCCGATTCTGTGGCCCGACTCTAATATGATTAATTAACACACTTATTAATTCAATACCTCTCCGAGTCTACAATCCGACTCCAATTAAATTAATTATCACACTTATTAATTTAATCCTACCCGAGTCTACAATTCGACTCTAATTAAATTAATTATCACACTTATTAATTTAATCCTACCCGAGTCTACAATCCGACTCTAATTAAATTAATTATCACACCTATTTATTTAATCCTACCCGAGTCTACAATCCGACTCTAATTAAATTAATTGTCACACTTATTAATTTAATCCTACCCGAGTCTACAATCCGACTCTAATTAAATTAATTATCACACCTATTAATTTAATCCTACCCGAGTCTACAATCCGACTCTAATTAAATGTAATACCCCGTATTTTTATGCTTTCTAAATTTGGGGATTTATTAAATTTAATGTGTTATTAATTTAATATAAATCCGGAAATTAATTATTGTTAATTACTAACGTGGCGAGAGTTAGTAATCATTGAAAACTGGTTGAATATTACTAATGAGTGAAGTAATATAAAATTGGTACTATTAAATGTCACGAGTGAATAAAATGACAATTTTGGAAATTTAAGTCGGGACGCGTCTGTGTCATGTCGGGACTAAATATTGATTAATAAAAGTGAATAACTTATAAGTCACCCGTATGGTCATTTCGAGTGTGCCAAAGTGTCCGGAAGGGTCGAGATAGTCAAAAATATGTACCCGGGGGTTCAGTTTGGGTCTCGGGGTGTTTTTAGGCCTATTTAGCACCCCGGGAGGGCGTTTCGGACATTTCATAATTTTGGGTAATTAAACCCACGAAAATTACAAGGTTATATCAGATGCTTAGGGTTGTCTTCTAGGGTTAACACAACCAAAAGCAAGTGACGGCCATTGGAGAAGGAAGTAGAGAGCTTGCCAAGGAATTCTAGGCCGAAAACCCTCCGTTTACGCCGCCGCCAAACGAGAGATCACATCGCAAGGATCGTAACCACACTGATTTCAACACAAATCAGAGACCGAAAATTCCCAGGCAAGTATTTATCTTGCTTAATTTCGTTAATACGTCATTCATGTTAGTCTAGGGTTGATTAGGATGAGTTTCATAGAAGAAAACCCATGTTGGAGATAGGAAAATTGCATGTAGTAATGAGATAAATGATAATCTAGAAATCCCCCTTCATATATAGAGGTTGAACCACGGATTTATGATGGATTAGAAGTAGAAATTCTGCTAAAAGTTTGATTAGAACAAAGTTAAAGAAATTTCTAGGGTTCATGAGATTTATATAAGTTTTGGCCCTTTAATCCATGGTTATTGATGAAAATCCACATGCTTTATGTAGAAGATTGTTAGTTTGGGTTTATAATGTTTGTAGTACAAATTTCTGGGAGTTTGGGTGTTAAAAATCCGGATTTGGATGATGTTGGATGATAGAACCCGTAACTGTTAATCTGCAGAATTCCCCATACCTGTTTGATTGATCGATCGAACCAGGAGTGTCGATCGATCGACGCATCGATCGATCGAGCCCCTGCCATCGATCGATCGACCCCTCCTGGCAGACTCATATTTCCCCTTTTAAATAGCAGAATTCAATTTAAATGAGTAATAATCCTTGGACATCCTTATTAAAATATTTTGGGAGATAAAGAAGACTAGTAGGACTTATTGATAATATGAAATCTGTAATGTAAGACGAGATTTACATTTTTCGGGGATGTTTACATAAAATGGACGATGGAACTATGTATTAAAGAGAGAAATGCGTAAGATAGTTACGTTGAAAAATAAAGGAGTATCTACTGAAATTTCACTTGGGAGTATAGGAATCCACGAGTGTCACTTGATAAGTTGGAATAATCCCACAAATTAAGATAAGAGGCAACCGTTACACGTAATAACTAAATAACGAATAATAAGGACAAATGTCATAATTATGGGTTACGAGATGTACCTAAATTTGATATGGTAATAGTAGTATATTTATATGACTGTGTTTATGCATATACTATATACGTGTAAAAATCATGCTCGCGCTACTTGCTATCCCTGAGGTTACCGCGTTGGGACAGTCTTATCTCGATGGGACCTTTATGGGGGATATTGACTCGTACCCTAGAAGATAGAAATCCTTCAGTACAGGCTATCGAATCGATAGTTCAGACGGTCCTAAGAGACATGAGGGCATGTACTGACCTCTTAGAGACCTGAAATCTATGCTTTGCCTCAATGTTGTTTGTGTTTGTATTAATACAGTTCGAGAGTGATTCCGAACTTGTATTTCCCTTAGTACGAGTGATACGGGGACTGGATAGCAGAGTATGCCCTCACCATAATTATTATGTGGGGTGCTGTTAGAATATATATATTATATGAGATTTTAATATATATATATATAAATTAAATTCTGAAATTTGGGAACTACCTACTGTGTTTATGGTAAGTAAGATATGAATAATTATTTCAATTTGGGAATAAGTGTTTGAAAAGTATAATATATTGCGGAGAGACTTTATTAGCAAATAAAGGTTAAATGAGAACTTTGTTATTAAATGAAATTTACCTCTTAAACAGTTGAATTCGTCAGCTTAAATCTTACGAGTAACCTAAGATAAGATAAGTTAAACCGTTGGGAAGGTTTGAACGATAGGCGTGCACATTAGAAGAGAAGTGAGAATTTCTCAAGAGAGTGCCTCACTAATATGTTGTTGCATTGGCCAGTAAACATTTTAAATACTTGCTAAACAAATTTTAAATCATTTTTACAATCGGGCTCTGACCCGTTTCCATTTTCTTTTCCCTCTTGTATATATATGTATATATTACAGGTGTCCAGCCATAGGGGCGTCTTGCATAGGATCCTTTGGAAGAAACGCGCTTCAGCTTAGGTGGGAGTTGCGGGCCTCTTGCTTAGACGACCTCATTTATTTGACTCTACTCCTAGCATTTATTTTAGCAGTTGGGCATGTGTTGCCCTTTTCCATTATTCAGTTGTTTTGTTGGATATTGTAATTCATTTATTTCCAGTATTTACATTTTGGATTTTTATTATTGTCAGGATGTTTTCCTTTAAGTTTTAATGTTGGGATTTATTTGTTGAATGTTTTGGAATTATAAGTTACAGGATAGTTGTTGTGTGATTCTTTAAATTGTGAATTATGTAAAGTTTTAAATGTTGGTTTATATAAATAAAATTTGGAAAGTAATATCTAAAATAGTTTTGACACTTAGCTTAATTATTTTGGGTGTTAAATTGGAAAAGTTATTTTTACGACAGTGATGCTAAGAATGAACCAACCGTTCACCTTCATTATAATTTAGTAAAGGACTGATCACCCGGTATTTAATTAGGCGGGGTGTTACATTAAATTAATTATCACACTTATTAATTTAATCCTACCCGAGTCTACAATCCGACTCTAATTAAATTAATTATCACACCTATTAATTTAATCCTACCCGAGTCTACAATCCGACTCTAATTAAATTAATTATCACATTTGTTAATTTAATCCTACCCGAGTCTACAATCCGACTCTAATTAAATTAATTATCACACCTATTAATTTAATCCTACCCGAGTCTACAATCCGACTCTATTTAAATTAGTTGCCACATTTGTTAATTTAATCCTACCCGAGTATACAATCCGACTCTAATTAAATTAATTATCACTCTTATTAATTTAATAACTTAGTGTCACCCAACCATTATCCCCGGACTCACTTACTTGACCCGTACCTTAATATTTTTTCGAGTCAATGTTCCGACTCCAAATTAATTATTATCTCTCTCAATAATTAATTTAATACTTTGGTGTCACTTAACCAACATACCGGACTCGCTCACTTGGTCCATTTTACATCTCAAAATTTCATACCCACATATTCGCCCACAATGTGTCACACATTCATCTCCATAAATTCCCCCTATTATATTTACCTATAGTTATCAAGATACCGGGACTCGCTCGCTTAGTCCATTTTCAACATGTAAAACCTGCCCAAAAGTCTTTTACTCAATAATTATTCTCATGTATTAAAAATTGGCGGCACTGCCAAAATTCCTGTAGCTTCGATCGATCAAACCCCCTGGGTCGATCGATCGATTGTTCCAGTGTTCGTCTCCTCCAGCCCTCTGTCAGCCATGGACGAAACCTAAAGCTTTGATTCTCAATCTAAATCCTTACCCAAATACGATTAACATATACTCATTATGAGAGAAGGGTCTAAACATCCCACGCACCTTAATTAATCAGCAAAATCCATTAATTTCAAGGTTTTCCCGCTTTGGGTATTATCCGGGTTTCAAATCCCCAATACTAATTTCATTCATATTATCAGAAATTAACCCTTTATTCTCACTGGTTTTTAACATGCAACTCATTTCTCTACATTCTAGAATCATAAACACAATTAATCTCACCCTTAATCCCATTAAGGTATATTAATTTCCAAAAACCCAATTTAAATTTTGGTCACACACCCAAAATGAAATTTTGATTTACACATCACTATGATATGAATTGATTATCATCAATTTAGAAATCACAACAGTTAACCACTTGCTTGTAAGTGTTCATAGTGTCTGATCCATTGGCGTAGTCCCTCAATTTGGCTCCAAAACCCCCAAATTGGCTCTTAATTTGCTTTCCCCCAATTTCCCTCTCAAACCCTAGGATTAGAGTTGAGTTTTCTGCCATTCCCTAATCTCTCAATTAGTTAAAAACATCTAATCCTGTTTTTGGCCATGTGGACCTAATTAAAAAGGCCCAACTCACCCTGTGTGGGCCCGGCTATGCCCAAAAATACTCCGAGACCCAATTACTACCCCCGGGTACTCTTTTCTGACTATCTCGACCCATCCGGACGCAACCGCGCACTCGGAATTGCCATCCAAGATACTTTTTAAAATTTCCAAATTTCAACCTCAAAATGTGACACACGAGATTTTGAACCATTAAACTTAAAATTCGCCAATTATAAATAATTCGGCTCACTCAATTAAATTCTCCAACTCATGAATTTAAGTTCCTCCAAATTAAATATTTTTATAAATGCCAAAAATAATTAAATATTAAATCTTCCAAAATTACGGGGTGTTACACTATGTGCTCTTATTTGATTTTTATTCTTGCATTTATTTTTGAATGTGTGTGATTAATTAATTAATCAATTAAGACCTTTACCCGGTCATTCATGAGAAGATATTTCATCACCCGACTCATTCGCTTACCATTTGTGTGCTACCCTAGCTATCATTAATTTTAAAATCAATCAACTAGCTAGCCCACTAGGAGAACATTTTTACAAAGGCAATCACTAAGATAATTTCCGTGATTTTTATCGCCCGCGGACTTGATTAAAATGTGACTACCCTCTCACCTAAATTTAAAGATAAAAATTGGCTATGTGCTAGTTAGGATTTATCCTTGACTTTTGTGTGTTCAATTCACTCTCTCGGTAGTCGATTTTAGTGAGTTCGTCCAAATTCAAAGAGTCTAAATATTCATCCTGATCTCTTCTTCCCAAGAATCCAAAAACATTTTCTTCCTTTATTTTTATAAAAAAAACACAACACCTCCTTCCATGGTATTAAATAAAACAAGCCACCTTTGTCTAGTCTCCACTACAAACATCTTGCTGACTACTCTCCTCCACAACCACCTCATATAATCCTCGGGGACGTGCCAAACACTCCCAATAGACAGAGAGGGATGGGTCAATGAACTCTGACTCTCCCACAAAGAGCCAAGCTGCATGCGCAGACGCTCAGTCAAATATTCTACCAGAAAGAAGTCTAGTGTCCGAGGTGGCACGATCTGCTCCCAGCCAAGTTAGCGCAGAAGACGCTAAGGGAAATAGAAAGAGGTATGTTTGAGACCAACTAGCCGAACGTACGGATATTCTCCCATCTCTAGAATAGGCAGTAACTATCCCCACCAAGGCACTGACCAGTACAGATTTAGAGCCCCATGCTCCACAAACTAGTTCTCCCAGCACTCAATATCCAAGCTAACGCTGATGGAATGATGCGAGAAGAAGTTGGGTACATCCGACAAAGGGTATTCCGAAGGAGTCACCAGGCAGAGTCTTTCACACAACCACATGAACAACATCACGGGGCTACCCCTCAAAAAGTCAGAATGACCTTCTCGCCAAGCATCCAGGCCGTTTAAAGTCTCCGCCAGTATCACCGTCGTAGGATTACGACGATATGATATCCATGAAGTAATGGCTGCAAGTTATGGGTCCGCCAGTAGTTGCCCAGTCACCAGTAGCAATTTTGAAACCAAGCCCAGAACAACGGCTCAGGCGTATCAAGCATCGCCAACCTCCTGCAAATGAACGGATTATAACACCATCGAAAGAGAGATCATTCCTCCAGCAACTAGTGGTCTAGCCACCGAAGGAGAAATACGAAGAAGCCCGTCCAACAAATCCCTAGGAGAACGGGAAAACTCAGGCAGAGCCGCGGAAACACTGGGATTTATCCCTAGCATGGCAGAAAATTTCTCATAGGTAGGACAAATCTCATCCAACCCAAAGCGGAATACATGGTCTTCGGGGTACCAAATTTGTACCGTCGCCATTAACATGTTCCACTCAATGGGTCAGTTGCGCCACAAAGAGACTCGACGCATGTTGAAAGCATCGTAGTGAACATTATAAGAGCACATTGCTTCCAGGGCTTCAACGTAGCTAGCAAACTCAATGCTACCAGGGATATCCATCTTGCAAGACTAAAAGATAATAGGCAAGTAAATAAGAATATGAAGGTGTGATGAAAACACTCCACCCTTACCCCTTTTTGTACTTGAAAACCCTAAAAAAAAACATAATCTCTGCAGAAATCAGAGGGAGTCCTGCCCCACAAAGTACAAAAGGATGATGGGGATGCCCATAAAGACTTTGAATTGATAGGACTGGACTTGACTGCCGATAGGCAGGCCAAGGGTCTTACCGATCGGCAATCCTCTATTTTTGGAAATTTTCCTTTTTCCTCTTTTGTCAAAATCAGAAACTCATTAAAATTAAACTGATATTCTCAACAGAATTTCAAAAATCCCCTTCCACCCTTGAATAATATCTTGTTTTTAAAAACATTCCTTCAAAATCCCAAAAATATCTCTTTTTACGGTCTCAGCAGCAAAGAAAAAAGCGCATGTACATGCATTCATTCACCATTAACAGAAGATAATACAAAAAACTCCATTGCATTGCATATATATTTTTCTGTGTTACATCAATGTTGCAAGAAAAAAAAGAAAAAAAAACGGGACTCAGACCGAACTCACATTCTCTCTCTCTCTAACCTACCCTTCACCCCTATCTCTAAGAGTGTCCACCCCTGCAACGCTCTCTCTTTCCCCTACGGCGAGACGAGCACCACCACTACCCGAGCCAGAGTCCTCCCCGGACGAAGCAGATGTCACCAAGCAAGAAGGAACCGTAACTAAATCCAGAATATGGGCAGTCGCTAAAGATATCCAGTCCCTAATATCTCTCAACCAAGTGGTAGACACCCGAACTTGCTGCAAGAAAAGGCAAAATTAGTATCAAGCAGAAAAAATCAAAACAGAAAAGAAACCAAAAAGAGGAAAAGCACAGAAAGGTATACCGCAGGATGAAGGACCTCCTCTGTCAAACCCAGCCCCTCCGGATCCATCGCATGAGGACGGTGAAACATAGGCACCATCCCCCCATCAGCTTGCCGAATGTTGTATAAAGGGGTATGCAACCGCACAAAATGAACCTCTGAAGTCACCACCGCTGCAGATGTCGACGGACCACCACTACTGTGGGAGGACCCCACTGCCCGACTCAAACATGCAGGAGGGAAAGGCAAGGCATCATATATGCTTGGCACCATTATCCATCTCGTCACAAAGTCGATATAGTCATACGGCACAGTCGTATCAGTGTACAACATGTAGGACTCACCGATCATCGCCGCAATCCTCGTATCCTCCGGCAGCAGTCGCTCCCGCCTCACAGACATAGGAGGCCTCGCAGGTGGCACCACCACTTCCTCAACAATCTGTCGAACCACCCTCTCCCTGAGATACCAAGAGTATCCAAACTCATGCGCCAGCAAACGCCTCATCTGCACGTTCACCCCAGTCACCCCCGTGTCCTGAATGGTCGTCCCCCAAGGGTAAAAGGTCACCTAAAAATCCCCACCAGGCATAAGTCAATACAGAATCAGAACATGCAAAATACCAAGACTGAAAAGGAAAAAGTCTTACCCTACCACTAGTCAGGCCATTCAAGACCTAATGCACTGCCTCCAGAGAAAGAGATCCCTTCGACTGACGATTGGCCTTCCGCCACCGGTATAACTCGCAGAAGTTCCCAACAGTCTCATCCTTCAGAGCGATCAGTTGGGTATTTCACCCAATCACCTCATAGAACCACGTCTTCCAAAGACAAGAACCCACGATAAAAAAAAGAGACGCATAAGGAAAGTGTGAATGCATGAAAGGAAAGTGCGCAAATTAAATAATACCTTAAGGAGATACATGGATCCAGTAAAAGTTTCCCAGCAGCACCGACTGAATGCATCCATAGAAAAATAGAGGGTAGTCAAAGTTAGGCTCCCCTAATCGTAGAAAGGGATGTTCGAAAACACCCTCAAGTACGATAAAAACCATAAATGAACGACGTCGCCGCTCGACGCCACCATGAAGCCTCCCAACACCAACAAAATAAACAACCGAGCCATTTGCCTCACCTTCATCCCATCCTCCACATCAACCACCCTACTCAGCAAAACATCCTTCAGCAGGGTCAACCGAATTGAATCCCCTGACACTATCCTCCTTACGTCACCAAGCGCGGCATGAACCACCTACGGCCTCACCCGCAAAGAACGATCCACCTCTATCTTCTCCCCATCATAATCTATCCCTAGTAGTTGCTGCACATCTATGGGAGTCACGGTCATCTCCCCGAAACTGAAATGGAAGATGTGGGTAGTATCCCACCATCTCTCCCCCAGAGTGCACAAGACCAGTGTCGAACGAGGCGTCTCATCCAGCGCAGATGCCAACCTCCCAAAACCCACTGAGGATACCACCCAATGCACCACAGGTGGAAGATGCTCCCAAACATCCTTAAACCCCGTCGTCCCGCGAGCACACATGTTCTTCAAAGAGATGTCAGACTGTCAAAAGAAAAAACCTTGTCAAAATTCAAGAAGAAAAGGAAAAATCACTAGAAAGAGAAGAATGCCAAAAGTTAGGTTACTTACATAACTGCCAGGGTTCACCACCCTCAAAGAGCGATGACGCGATGGCTCCCACATTAAGGTCCGCTCATCCGCAACCGACTGGAATGCGTCAAAGGAGTTCTCGCTCCCCAAAGCAAGAGGCGCCCTGGCCCTCTACTCCACGTTCGCCCAGTCATCAATAGTCAACCGTTGTCTATGCGATACAGTGCTTACAAAAACGTCCATTTTTAAGAGATCGAAATGCTAGAACGCTTCGTAGAAGAAAATCACAGAAAGAGAGAAAGAAAGGAGCTATGAAAATGAAGGGAATTCGCCCCCTTTATATAGGATGCCAAGGGTCATATCGATCGGAATTGACCCCCCACCTACCGATCGGCACTTCCCTTTTACCTTCCCAAGGTAGTCCAAAAGTCTGTGCCACTGCCGAATGGCACCCCCCTTAAAATTTCGTAGAAAAACTCCCGGAAAATACCAGGAAATCCTGAAAAATCCTCAAAAAATTCCTAAAAATCCCAGGAAGGATCTAAAAAATTTTCACCAAGAGAAGTCCACACCCCCAGCAGAACCCATATTTCCCAGTGGAGCTCTAAAAAGCCAAGTGAATTCCATCTAGGCAACGTCCCCAGAGAATCTCTAAGGATCACCTCCTATACTCCAAAGGTCTCAAACCTCCCCGAGCAATACATCCAATACCTGGACCACCTAATCACTCTCCCAGCGGATTTTTTAGCATCAAATTTGCCTTTCCTCCACAGAATCTCCAAAGACACAAGGATTTCCCCAGCAATCGACTCCCCAACTCATTCACTATTCCCCAATGAAACCCCAAATCCAATCTGTATCCTCTCTTAGGTAAGAATTGATCTCGATATTGGATCGTCACCTTAGTTAGGTCAGAATTGACCTCGATCGTCACCTCTCTTAGGTCATAATTGACCTCGGTCTTGGATTGTCACCTTAGTTAGGTCAGAATTGACCTCGGTCCTCGGTCGTCACCTCTCTTAGGTCAGAATTGACCTCTGTCTTGGATCTTCACCTAAAGCCCACAGAATTAGCTTCGACCCGCAGAATTTGTCATCTTATCCTAAAGCCCGCATAATTGGATTCAACCCACAGAATTGGTCATCTCATCCTAAAGCCCACAGAATTGGCTTTGACCCGCGAAATTGGTCATCTCACCTAAACCCCACAGAATTGGCTTCGGCCCGTAGAATTGGTCATTTCACCTTAAGCCCTCAGAATTGGCTTCGCCCCACAGAATTGGTCATTTCACCTTAAGCCCGCAGAATTGGCTTCGACCTGCAGAATTGGTCATCTCACCTAAAGCCCACAGAATTGGCTTCGACCTGTAAAATTGATCATCTCACCTAAAGCCCGCAGAATTGGCTTCGACCCATAGAATTGGTCATTTCACCTTAAGCCCGTAGAATTGGCTTCGACCCACATAATTGGTCATATCACCTTAAGCTCGCAGAATTGGCTTCGACCCGCAAAATTAGTCATTTCACCTAAAGCCCGTAGAATTGGCTTCGACCCACAGAATCCGTCATCAAAACCTAAGCCCTCAGAATTGGCTTCGACCCGCAAAATTGGTCACCCCCTTCATTGCTTTGGTCATCACTTCCTTTAAGAGCATCCCCAGCATGTTCCTTCAAGCCCGCAGATTTGGCTTTGACCCGCAGAATCGGTCACCCTCATCTTCAAAGCCCTCAGAATTGATCACCCTCATCTTTAATCCCTCAAAATTATCTTCGACCCACAGAATCGGTCATCCTCATCCTTAGGCCCTCAAAATCCACCTCGACCCTCTGGTTATCCTCTTTCAAAGGCATCATGTGGTTCTATTCGATGGCTATCATTTGTTCCAAACTCACCAGTCGAGGGGCTCTGTAGACACCCCATTTTAATACCCTCTAACTTCTCCTAAGGTCCCTAGCACCTCCCTTCATCATTTCAAACCCAAGTCATACCCCGAGTACTGACCTAGAGGCTACCGGGCCCTCCCAAGCTCCATTTGACCAAAAATTCAAACTCTTTAGCTCGACCAAGACTGAATGAATCCTCAAAGGTCACTGAAACCCCTTTTCAATGGTTCATCCCGTGCATAATTCTGACTTACCATGCGGACGAACGACCCATTTTCCCCCAAAACCTGATATAGAGGCCGCCAAGTGCTCCCGAGCTCCATTTGACCTAAGTCAACTCTTCATCTCAACCGAGACTAAATGAATCTTCAAAGGGCACTAAAACACCTTTTCAATGGTCCATTCCGTGCGTGATTCTGACTTACGGTACAAACGAATGATCCATTTTACTCCGAGAGGTCACCAAATGCTTCAAGGACTAGTTGACCAAAGTCAACACCCCAAACTGGGTCAAACTCTTTGGGATATCGAATTACATCTCCTAACCTTTCCAACGGACTGCCCCATGCATGAAACTGACTTACCATGCGGGCGAACAATTCGTTTGCATCCGAAGTTTTCCCGTCCAAAAGACCGACGAGTGCTTCCGAGCCATATTTGACCCAAAGTCAACTCCCCAACCCGGGAGTGGTCCAAAGACTTTCGAAGGTATATGAATTAACTTTCCAACGGTCCACCCCGTGCACGATTCGGATCAACGGTTTGCGCTCAACAACCGATTTTCCAAAAAGGCCTGAAAGACACTACCAAACGACAGGTCCCAGACCCTGCCTATCGGCAGTGTGCCTAAACGCACCTGTCGATTGGCAGGACCAGGGCTATGCCGATCAGCAATACCTTGGGCCTATAAAAAGGAGGCCTTGACCTCATTGCAAGAGGGGCCCAGATTTGATAAACATCACTCCCAGCAAAATCAAGAAAACCTCTCTCGAAGTCAGCGTGATTTCCACATCCAAATTCCTTTCCATCCTTCCCTTTTCATCATCCTTTTCATAAAACTTGGTGAATTCACTACCCTCCATCATCATCCAAGTGCAAGGGATGATCTCCAACATTCAAGATCAAGCTCAAGATCTTCCAGAAGGTCCAATTTTCTCAATTCGCTCCTTAAAATTCTCATAAATTCGCATTAACTTATTTTATTACTTATCACTTTTATTCTCTCATCTTACATATCCTAATATCCTTTTTATTCAGTAGTAATGCACATCTCTTATTTTCATACAAATAAAAAACCCCCAAAAACAAGAAAAATAGGGTTTCCCATAAATTCCAAACGGGAGTTCTCACACTTTTTTTACACTTCTCTCATAACTAAAACACTTTTTTACACACACACACACACACACAAATAAGAGAAGTCCCCGGTTGGATTTATGGGATAAACCCCACCCCCTCATTTTGCATGCGAACTACGTGGGCTTTGATGCCTCTATAGGCTACGTAGGCGTCTCGGGGTAAAACCCGAGACTCGAGTCATATTCTCACTTTTTCTCTCATTCTCTATTTTTTCTAAACTCAACTCTCTTAGATTACTTATATTTATATATGCATATATTTGTTCTTGGTGGCGTATTATTCCACATACGTTATCGTTCCATTATAATGATCAACGCAAGGATAATCGCGTAAATCCTATTTTCTAATATTATTTCTTTGAACCTTCCTACGGATGACTCGTTTTATCTCTCCCATGATGCAAGACGAGGATTCCTATCTCCATTATATATGCACATGCACACATATCACGGGAAAATAAAGGAAAATAGTAAAAACCCATGAGAGATCGTAAGGGCGGAATGTGTGCCTAACACCTTCCCATTTCGTAACTTAGCCTCCCGACCCTTCTCAAATAATTTTGGTTTCGTATGTATCAGTATGTCCTTGGATGTTGTCCTTCGGGATGGATCCATTTCTTTTGTCTGTTTTGAATAAAATAGACGGGCGACTCCATCTCTCTATATTTTTCACCTCATCAACGACACCGGCCGAAGCGCTCCCAAGAGGGACGCGCGGGACCTAGGATCCTCACTCTCCCGCCCGTCGCGAGGATCGGGGATGGCCACAATAGTCACATGGATATGAAATGAAATTATGACTCGATCATCCTAAATGTCCATCCATAAACAGTGCCAAAAAAAATACAAAAATCTTTTTGTGTTTTTTAAAAAAATTTATCAGAAAATAGAAAATCTTTTTGTATTTTTGAAAAAATTTCAAAGACAAAAATTTAATATAAAAAGTACACAAGTCATAACCCTAGCAAGAATATATCATGAAGCACAACTAGCGTATGACAAACAAACCATGTAAACACAATCATCTATAAGATATAGCAAGAGAAGAATCATGGCCGCGCAACTGAGAATCAACTAGTCTAACAACTAGTGCCTCTAAAATTGATTTCCTAACACAAATAGGTGCGCAACGACGTTTCGGGAACGAAGGGAACACTAGACTTTAACTTCCTAGTACATCTTCCAAGATCAAAACAAAAACGCTTAAGGTTACCTTTCCTACCACAGTGTGAACATGTGAAAATGGGTGGAGCGATACCTATGGGTTGACCTTTTCTAACGTCCTTAGAATTTATTGACCCTCTAAAATAACTAACGGTCTTGGCTTTACCACTCGAAACATGAGAACACGACGAGCCAATACCATTGCTACCAACACTACTCGAGTTTGTCGAATCATTTTTCATCTCAAAATTTTTACTCGAGCAAAGAATTAAACTCTTCTAATTTTAGGAATTCCTTCTCTAAATTATCAATTATTCATAGAAGGTTATCATGGTATCCCTTAAAATATGCACGCTTACCCCTAAGAGTCTCCTCACGTGACACAAACTCATCGATTAAAATATTTTTACCCTCTTTGGCACAAACACAAATCCTAGAATTTTTATCCTCCAATTCTTTTCCTAAAAATAGGACTCTATCACCACTCTCCTTTTTGGACAATTTTAAATCATTAAAGTCATGGTCCAAAGAAACAAATTTCTCACCATAAAAATTTCTTTGATTTTGAACCGTTTGCAAAAGATCCATAGAGGATTTAAAACAAAAATTTTATTTTTCAAAAAAATCAATTCTTTTCGCAAACGTCAAATTCAAAGTATTTAAATCATCAAAATTATGACTCGTGTCATTAAAGGGGGGCAGCAAATTACATAAGTGTTCCATCTGAAAATAGCAATTTTTTCAAAAAATAGATTTTTCAAAAAAATCAATATCAAATAATTTTGCAAAAAACATGGATCACTCGATAACTTAGAGAAACCCCATCTGATAAAAATTTGTGAATGCGCGGTGTGATACTGAGTTAAATAATTCGTAAATTTCCAAGTTAACCTTATTTAATCGGTGTCAATTTTGAAACCAAATATATTCATCCCCTTTAACATGTAACTACGTGTGTGTGTGTGTGTGTGTGTGTGTGTGTGTGTGTGTTAAACCATTACTAATAAAAAATTTAACTCACATATTTCACCCTTTCGGGTAAAACATTTCACTAACAAATCGCAACTTATATACACAATGAAATCCGCAATGACTACTCCTCAGAACAATCACATATACACACAGCCTAGAGTCAGAAATGGAACAACCACAGTAGTCCAACGAACACGTAGTCCCAATTCATCCAAGAACGCCCTCGAGTACTCCCAATCAACATGCAGGCGTAGTCAGCCGTAGAGATAACACTCCCCAAAGAAATAACTTCACCAAAGTTTTATCTTAGGTTCCAAAATAATTCACATAAAAGATTGGGATGTTTTGTAAATTGAAAACAAAAAGGATTAAACCCTTACACGAAAAAGACAAAGAATTTTAATGGTTTGCAGTTTGTGCAGAATGAAAAACGTTCGGTCTTCTTAACGAAAACGGAGTGGTTTAACACGCTTTATATAGAAAACTTAAGGCGACGCATCGCTCGAACGAGTTGCGCAGTCGCTCGAACGACTTCTCGCAACAAGCCCATGTTTCTTGAACGACAGGCCTCCGAATGGCTAGCGTAAAAAAATAATTTTTTATTTCGATAAAAAACTCCGCCTCAACACTTAGAAAAAATTCTTTGACGAAAAACTCCTCCACAACACTTCGAAAAAAATTTAGAAAAATTATCCCAACACTCTAAGTGAACTGTAAAGTAACCAAAACACAACCTTACCAAAATTAATCTCGCGGAGGCATATTTGTTGAAGAACGTTGATATTAGGATCCGTCTTGACGCATGATTGAACTTGAATAAGTCTTCGACGGTTGTAGCGGTATATGACATACTCAAATGTAAATCGGAGAATAAAATAATTTCCTTTCAAATATCCCCGTATGTCTATGCCAGTACAAAATAAAAATATCTAAATTATCAAATCAAAATGCCTATACACATCTAATACCCTGTCATGAACCCAAAAATGAAAAGGTACTAAACATTTAAGTATAAAAGTTTTTCTTCAAAAATCTCCAACTTTAAATCTTCAAATCTTAAAGATTTTCTCATCAGGGTGTGCAACATAATGCTCCTCAATTTTGTACCTACACACATGAGACAAAGGAAATACCAAGTTTGAAATGAGATAAACATAAACAAAAATCAAAAATCTCAAAACTCCCCCATAATGTATAACTCCCCCATAATTCGTTCTCCCCCTTTTTATTTGTCAAGACTAGACAAGCAAATGAATAAACAAAACAAACATAGAGTATCACGACAAGAAAATCAAACAACTCCGATCATCAAGAGATACTCAAAAGTATTCCACAAACTATTTTTGATTTTTCAAATTTTCAAACAAAAATGCAAAAATAATTTTACAAAAATCACACACCATGAATTTACACTAAGATAACCAAATCATGGAAACGGAATGAATGGGTGTGAACAAATTCGATAGGCAAATCAATGCAATAAAATATAACATATGTGCACGATGAATATGCATACTCCTAACTAATTAGTCTCAAAATCATCCTTAGGTGTCGGAAAAAATGTGATTTAGACGATATCGTCTTAATCTAATCGACAAATCAAAGTCAAACATGATTTTCACACCAATAACATCTAAAATTATGTAATGTTTTTTCATGACTTTGTCAGGATGTGCAAACCCGTTTTATATTCCATCAAAACTCCCTCATAAATAATAATGCTTTTTATTTTGTATTTAGAGGTGATGAAACAAAATAAATTGGCCAACTTTTGGTAATTTTTTCTTTTTATTGCCTTTAAATTTTTTCGGGCTCTTTTCAAACTCTTTGGACCTTGGCTTCTATTTTTATGACATACTTTTTCTAGGTCCGATTAAAAAGTATCTTAATTGCAAAGGATAAATGAGTACCTTTCATAGCCCTTCCCCATTTTTTCAAATAAATCACACAAACTCACGTCAACGGTTCTTACATGCACTACTTTCATTGTCATGTTTTATCGCATTTGGTTCATTTTAAAGACATAATTGAGATAAAACACATTGACCAACATGTGATAGACAAGAAAAATAGTCAAACAAATTCGTGCAAGTGTGCAACAAAGAAACTCATGAGTCAAACATGTAGGTAGTAACAACAAATCACATCTCAATGACTCCAAACATTATAAAGCACAAAAATGAAATGATGGCGCATATCAAAACACTATCAAACAGTCACATGGATAGGAAATGAAATTGTGACTCGGTCATCCTAAATGTCCATCCATAAACGATGCAAAACAAAATACAAAAATCTTTTTGTCTTTTTCAAAAAATTTATCAAAAATAGAGAATCTTTTTATATTTTTCAAAAAAAAATTTAAACAAAAATCTAATACAAAAAGTAGACAAGTCATAACACTAGTAAGAATATATCATGAAGCAGAACTAGCATATGACAAACAATCCATGTAAACACAATCATCTATAAGATATAGCAAGAGAAGAATCATGCGCAAGCAATCAAGAATCAGCTAGTCTAACGTCTAGTTCCTCTAAAAGTGATTTCTTAATCTAAATAGGTGTGCAACTATACATAGGGTTTGGGGAACCATGGGAACACTAGACTTCAACTTCCTAGGACATCTTTCAAGATCAGAACAAAAATGCTTAAGGTGACCTTTCTTACTACAGTGTGAACATGTGAAAACGGGTGGAACGACACCTATGGGTTGTCCTTTTCTAACGTCCTTGGGATTTATTGACCCTCTAAAATTAATAATGGTATTGTCTTTAACACTTGAAACATGAGAACACGACGAGACACTACCATTGCTACCAACACTGCTCGAGTCCGTCAAATCATTTTCATCTCCAAACATTTTTACTCAAGCGAAGAATTAGACTCTTCCAATTTTAGGGACTCCTTCACTAAATTTTCAATTATTCCTAGAAGGTTATCACGCTCCCCCTTAAAATATGCACACTTATCCCTAAGAGTCTCCTCACGTGCCACAAAGTCATCGATTAAAATATTTTTATCCTCTTTGGCATAAACAAAAACCCTAGAGATTTTTTTAAGTCTTCCAATTCTTTTTTTAAAAATAGGACTCTATCATCACTCTCCTTTTTGGACAATTTTAAAGCATTAAAGTCATGGTCCAAAGAAAAAAAAATCACACGAAAAAAATTCTTTGATTTTGAACGTTTGCAAAAGATCCATAGAGGATTTAAAACAACAATTTTCTTTTTCCAAAAAATCTATTCTTTTCGCAAACATCAAATTCAAACAATTTAAATCATAAAAATTCTTAATCGTTTCATTAAAGGTGGGCATCCGATTACATAAGTGCTCCATCGGAAAAATTGCATTTTTTTCAGAAAACATATTTTTCAAAAAAATCAATATCACACAATTTTGCAGAAAACAAGGCTCTGATACCAATTTGTGAATGCGAGGTGTGATACTGATTTAAATAAATTCACAAATTTCCATGTTAACCGTCTTTAATTGGTGTCAATTTTCAAACCAAATAGATTCAACCCCTTAACATGTAACTACATGCGTGTGTGTCAAACCATCACAAATAAAATTACAAACTCACAGATTTCAGGAAAAAAATCTTTCGGGAAAAATCTTTTATTTCACTATGTAAAAAAATCGTAACTTACATACACAATGAAATCCGCAATGATTACTCCACATAACAATCACATAGACACGCAACCTAGAGTCAGCAATGGAACAATCACAGCAGTCCACACAAACACGAGTCCCAATTCAGCCAGGAATACCCTCGAGCACTCCCATCGGCATGCAGTCGTAGTCATCCGTAGAAATAACACTCCACAAAGAAATAACTTCACCAAAGTAGTATCTTGGGTTCCAAAACAATTCACATGAATATTGGGATGTTTTGTGAATTGAAAATAAAAAGGATTAAACCTTTAAATGAAAAAGACGAATATTCTGTTGATTTACAGTTTGTGCAAAATGAAAAACGTTAGGTCTTGTTAACAAAACCGAAGTGGCTTAACACACTTTATATAGAAAACTTAAGGCGGCGCGTCACTCAAACGAAACAACAATGTCGCTTGAACGAGTTGCGAAGTAGCTCGAACGACTTCGCGTGACGAGCCCATGTTGCTTGAACTACAGCCCTCTGTCGCTCGAACGACCGTCGTAAAAAAGATAATTTTTTATATCGATGAAAAACTCCGCCTCAACACTTAGAAAAAATTCTTTGATGAAAAAATTCACCTCAACACTTAGAAAAAAATTTAGAAAAATTATCCCAGCACTCTAAGTGAACCGTAAAGTAACCAAAACACAACCCTACCAAAATTAATCTCGCGGAGGCGTCCTTGTTGAAGAACGTTGATATTTGGATCCGTCTTGACGCATGATTGAACTTGAATAAGTCTTCGACCGTTATAGCGGTATACAACATACTCAAATGTAAACCAGATAATAAAATAATGTCCTTACAATAATCAAGGGAAATATCTTATCATTGATAATTCTAACATCCAGGAATTTGTTACAGATAGTGAGCATGAGCATGAGCATGAGTTCATGCAAGATCACCCCAAACCCCAAGTATAAGAGTTGGAGCAGATTGATTTGGCAAAGGGTGAGGAGGAACTAAGGTCAATCTTCATTTAAAAAGACCTAGAGTAAGAGAAGAAGTGGTAACTGATCAATCTCATCCAAGAATAAAAGGATTTCTTCGCAACAAAGTACACTGAGATCTAGGGATTAGATCACGAGTTGAGATGCCACAAGTTGAACGTCATGCCTTCAGCGATCCGGGTCAAGCAGGAAACCAAAAAATACAAACTTGAGTTAGTTCTCAAAATAAAATTTAAAGTAGAATTATTACTGGAAGCTAGAATTATCAATTTGGTTCAACATCCAATCTAAGTTTCTAGCATTATTCCAGTGGGCAAGAAAGATAAAATACAAATATGCATTTGTGTTGACTTTAGAGATCTTAATAAAGTTTACCTAAAATATGAGTTACCTCTGTCATCAATTGACGGCTTAATCGATTCAAAAACTCTCCATAATATGTATAGCTTCATGGATGGTTATATATTCTACAACTAAATCAACATGGATCTATCCAATGCAGAGAAGACAAATTTTAGGACCCACTTAGGCAACTTCATCTATATTGCCATACCTTTCGGTATGAAAAATACAAAGGAAACCTACTATAGAACAATAATGGACATTTTCAAAACCTCTTTCATGACATCTTGTGGCTTTATGTGGATGATTTGGTCATCAAGTCGAAGAAGAAAGACTCAAACAACTTATTTAAGAAGAGTTTTTAACATATGTAGACAATACAAGCTAAAGATGAACCCACTCAAGTGTACTTTTTGTGTAGTTAGTGGGCATATCTTGGGATATGTGGTGGATCATCTTGGAGTTAAAATGGACCAAGACAAGAAAAATTCCATCCTTGACATGCGATATTCAAAGACTCAGATGAAAATGAAAAGTTTCTTTGGGAAAATTTCTTACCTAAGACCACTCACCCACTGATGCATCTACTATGAAAGACCACCAAGTTTGAATGGGAGGAACCACACTGGGATGCCTTTAAAAACTAAAGATATTTCTCACCTCTCATGTTGTCAATTTATAAAATACCGCAAGTGCACGGGCTATTATAGAATAGCGAGTGTAAGTACGGGTCGAACCCACAAGGATTTATCAATTTTTTCGTTAAAAAAAAATTGTTGTGACTGTCCAACTAGACAAAAGAGGCTTGGAAATGGGATGTAATATTAACTAAGCAAACACAAAAAAAGGACTGTGAGAGATTTAATCAATGAGCATGAAAACTCGGACGTTGGATCCATTTATCACATTTAGTCAATATTATGCAATAATTTAAATTTATCATTCCCGATTTTATAACTCAAATTAAATCGACTCTCATCGTATTTAATTCAGAAAAATAAATCGTTCCAAGTCCAAAATAAAATTTAACGTCCCTATAATTAGACGGCTAAAATCCCCATTCTCTTAAAAGTTCACTTTTTGAATTTTAATGTATACTCCTAAAGCATGGGCTATCAATTAATTTAATAAAAGCATAACCCATCAAAAAGTACTCATACTTAAAATAAATAAAAAAAGAATTTTTTTTATATTCAAAACTGAAGGTTTAAAATACACTCTCGTGTCGTTTTAAATGAATATCGAATATTTTTTAACACATGCCGCACATATCGGGAATAAAGACAAATTTAAATCACACACAATATGAATCACATATGATAAACTTCACCTAGTCCTAGAAAGAAAATTAAGCTAGCATAATTGTAGACATAATAAAATTGCAAGAATGAGTACTCAATTTCATTAAATAAACAAAATTACAATTGATGTGTCACGAATATTCTTGACAAAAATTCCACTAACAAAATAATTATTGGCCCTCAATAATGAACCAAAAATTATACATAAAGCTCTCTCTATAATTCTTCACCTAAAATAATGAACCCAACGGTCCTATTTATAGGCTTAGGGGTAGGGTATTTGGATGGGTATAAAATACCTATTTAATAGATTAAAATGAGATCTTAAAATCCCAAAATTAATTATTAAAAAGGTATTCACGAAGTTGGTGTTTTAAACAAAAAAAGGTAACATTTTATTGGTGGGATTTGAATTTGAGGTTATCTCATGAGATGTCTCTTGAAACTCATGAAAATTATCATATCCAAATCCCTTCATTTTCGGAGATTTTAAGGTTGATTTGGACTGATTCTGACGACTGGAAGGGTGATGATGAGACTCACTTGTTTTGCGCCAAACATGGTCTTACCAGCTTAGGAGTTTTTTTTACCAAAAAGATTTGGGGGACCTGGGAATAGAACCCTTGGCCCTCAAGTTGCTCTTCAGCGCACATGACCATCAGGCCAACAGTCTCCTTCGATAATATATCTGCTTCAATAAATTATAATCAAAATCAATTTCCAAAATTCATGCTTTCACCCCAAGGTTTTTTACTTCTTTTAATTCTTCCCTCAATCTTCATATCTTCACCAAATGGACTCAGATCTTCACCAAACTTCAGAGGTACCTGTAAAAATATAAAATAACTTATATTAATTCAATTTTAGCCCCAAAAAGTTTAGAAAATTATGAATTTACCATTATTTGCAATTTAGACCCCAAAATTCATAACCTCTCCATTTTAAATAGAAATTCAGCCAAATTTCAGGGAGAATTTGTTTTTCCTGGATAAATATTTAAAAATTATTTTTAGGCCCATAATATTTCTAAAATTATGATTTTCCCATGAAGTTACTAAAATTGCATTTTTAACTCAAATTTTATTCAAACTTGCATTTTTCTTTTATTTCATGAAAAAGACTCTAAAAGCTCATTATTTATAATATAAAAGGCCTAACAATGCCAAGATTGGTACATAATTCATGTAAAATAATGAACTCATCAAATACCCCCAAACATAAACTTTGCTAGTCCTCGAGCAAAACTAAAATTTAAAATCTAACTCACTTTCATAGGAATCACGGTTGCACTTAGCATGTGCAACAAGCCGTTAAACCCCTAGGTTACCCTAGTGGACGAGTTTTGTCTCGTCAGGGTTTGCAGTGAATATGCCCACAAAATTCATAAACTTCACTCAATACAAAAGATTCAAAAAAATAATATAACCAAATTTGAATGCAAACTTCATAAATATAGTAAACTTTCACTTTTCAATCTCAACTTATCGTGAGTGTGTGCATAGCCAATATAACCGTCCATTTCAAAAGATTTGACAGTTACATTTCTTATCCGAAAGTTCGTTTTGATTTCAAAATCTCACAGAATATACTCACAATTGAATACTCGGAAATGGATAATTTTCTCTTGGTATATGTGAATAAAAGAGTAAATTTAGATCAAATTTCACATATACATGATCAAAAATGGATTTTTATAATGGATGAATATGATCTCATGAACGGAAATTAGATTACTTGTTGAAAACATTGAATCACACCATAGATCCTATTCATCTTCTCTCCACACTCTAACTAATTTCACTTGAGATCGATTACGACTTTCTTTGGTTGTATTGTAGGCTCATATTTTGGCTAGAAAGAATGGCTTTTGGAGTTCAAAATTTCTGAGAATATAGATTTTTTTCGGTAATTTGACATTTTGGCATTTTTTCACCTCCATTTTTCTTTTTCTTTTTTTTTTCAACTCACACTTCTTTTTCTTCATCTTTTTCTTTCTTGTTTTCACATTATTTTTGCAACCTCCTTTTCTCTTGGCCTTTTTCCTACCGTAATTTTATCCTTGTATTCTCATAAAATGGGTATAACTTCTTTTTATGGGCTTTTAACTCCCAATTAGAGTTGGGTAGGACAATGGGTTTTCACAAAAGGCTTATTTTCTTTTTGGCTCAAATGGGCTTGCAACGAAATATTATAAAAAGGTTAGAGTTTAGACTTAATTTTGGGCTTTCAAACGATGGCCTAATCTCATTTCTCAAGTTTCATTAAGTTGATTTTTGTCTCAAGAGGACTTACTAAGACTTCTAGTGCTTGAGATTCATAGTTTGACTTTTTGTTTTCAGTAATTGAACAAAACAATGAATTTGAGATCATCAACAAATTTATCACTGAATGAAAGTTTGAGTTATTTTAACTTGGATTGATTTAAATCTCTCGAAAATGATTAATGGCAAAAAAATCTTACCGGGTTAAAATCTCCACATTTATTCGTTAAGCATATTAACTTTTGCCTCAATATCCATTTTCGATCATATTATATGGCTAATGTGTAAAACAATTCATAAGTTTAGAGATCCATGAATTAATTATATATTAAGAAATCGTTTCAAAACTCAATTATATTGAAAATCTTTTTGATTTTTTTTTTCAAAGCGGAGAAAAATGACCTCAATACTCCCAAACCTAAGTTCTACATTGTCCTCAATGTAAAAGACAAAGATTGAAAAAGGCGGGAATGATATGAAAGATATTATCGTAATGAGGGATGTTTTCCAACGCACAATTCCTATAAAATGAAAATTATGATACAACAATAATGACCCAATTTCATGTTCACTCATGGTACACAGGGTCTTGGAGGAGAATGTCCTCCAGTTCCCGATCTCGCAATTCCAGATATGGCTTCAACCTTTGAGCATTAACTTTGAAAATTTTACCATTTTTAGGATTCTCTATCTCAATCGCCCCATGTGGGTAGAGTGTCCTAATAATAAAGGGGCCGGACCATCAAGACCTTAATTTATCGAGAAAGAGATGCAATATAGAATTGTACAAGAGAACTTTCTGTCTAGGCTCAAATGACTTTCGTAGGATGGACTTGTCATGGAACATTTTCATTCTCTTTTTATATAATTTTCATTTTCCTATGCATCATTCCTAATCTCTTCAAACTCATTGACTTGGAGTTTTTGGGCCTCTCCTGTAGAAGGTAAATCGAAATTAAAGGTCTTAATTGCCCAATAGGCCTTGTGTTCTAACTCTATCGGAAGGTGATAGGCTTTTCCATAGACAAGCCTATACGGGGACATACCAAGTGGCGTTTTATAGGCAGTGCGATAAGTCCACAGTGCATCCAATAACCTTAAGGACCAATCCTTTTGGTTCGGATTCATTGTCTTCTCGATGATTTTCTTGATTTGCCCATTGGAAACTTCAACTTGACCACTGGTTTGAGGGTGATAAGAACATCCTACTTTGTGCGTGACTGAATACTTTT
The DNA here is from genome assembly GCA_949130495.1 of Sambucus nigra. Taxonomy (NCBI): domain Eukaryota; kingdom Viridiplantae; phylum Streptophyta; class Magnoliopsida; order Dipsacales; family Adoxaceae; genus Sambucus; species Sambucus nigra. Next base: position 278,770,979 of record OX422218.1, read on the forward strand.
TCATGAGACTCTCGAAGGATTGATTACAGAAATGGGTTCCCTGATCGCTAATAATGGCTTGAGGTGTACCAAAATGAGAGAAAATATTTTCTCGAATGAATTTGACCACCACATGGAGGTCATTCGTCCTACACGGTATGGCTTCTACCCACTTAGACACATAATCAACTGCCAGAAGAAGGTAAAGATTCCTGTAGGAATTTGGGAATGGACCCATAAAATTAATGCCCCAACAATCAAAAATCTTGATAATCAGAATGGGATTTAAGGGCATCATGTTCCTACGTGTGATCTTTCCTAACCGTTGGCAACGGTCACAACTCCTACTGTGATCATTCGAGTCACGAAAAATGGTGGGCCAATAGAATCCACATTGAAATTTTTTTTCAACGGTCTTTTTAGCACTAAAATGACCTCCACAGGCTTGGTCATGGAAGAAAGAGATTACGGTAAGAATCTCATGGGTACACACTTTCAAATGATTTTATCAGGATAATACTTGAAAAGATACGGGTCATCCCAAAATAAATGCTTGGCTTCCTTTAAAAATTTGGAACAATCTTGCTTAGACCAATGAAATGGCATTTCACCTGTCACAAGATAGTTCACAATATCGGCGAACCATGGAAGCTGAGAGACAAGCATCAATTGCTCATCGAGAAAGGAATCATTTAATGGAAACAGGTTACCAGATGATTCAATGGTTAACCTAGACAAGTTCTCTGCCACTACATTCTCACACCCTTTCTTATCCCGAATTTTAAGGTCAAACTCTTGCAGTAATAGGACCCACCTAATGAGACGGGCCTTAGCATCATTTTTAGATAAAAGGTATCGCAGGGTCGAGTGATCGGTGAAAATGACAAATTTGGATCCTATCAAGTAAGACCTAAACTTCTCAAGAGCAAAAACAACAGCAAGGAACTCTTTTTCAGTCGTGGAATAGTTCAATTGGGCAACATTAAGAGTCCTATTGGCATAATAGATTATGTGAGGAAGTTTCTCATTACACTGACCTAGAACTGCACCTATGGCATAGTTGGAAGCGTCACACATGATCTCAAGCGGCTGACTCTAGTCGGGGGTTCTCATAATAGGTGCAGAAGTCAATTCCATCTTTAGACTTTCAAAGGCTTGAAGGAATTCGATAGTGAAATCGAAGGGTGTGTCATTGGCAAGAAGATTGCACAAAGGTCGAGAGATTTTGCTAAAATCCTTAATACATCTCCGATAAAAAATGGCGTGTCCTAAGAAACACCAAACTTCATGCACAGTTTTAGGGGGTGGGAGATTAGCAATGAGATCTATTTTAGCTTTATCTACCTCGATACCATTTTCAGAAATGATGTGACCTAGCACTATGCCTTGTTTGACCATAAAGTGACACTTCTCACAATTAAGCACAAGGTTCTTTTCCTTACACCTCTACAGAATGAGGGTGAGGTGATGGAGGCACTCATCAAAACTAGACCCAAATATAGAAAAATCATCCATAAAGACTTCGAGAAACCTCTCCACCATATCTAAAAAGATACTCATCATGCACCGCTGAAAAGTGGCGGGTGCATTGCATAACCCAAAGGGCATGCGTCGGTAGGTAAAAGTACCAAATGGACACGTGAAAGTGGTTTTCTCTTGATCCCCGGGAGCGATGGGAATTTGATTTTAGCCGGAATAGCCATCGAGAAAATAGTAATATGGGTGTTCGGCTAATCTCTCTAGAATTTCACTACACCAAATATGCCGGATGATCACGGTCATTGACCTTGACAAGTTGGACTTGTCAAGGTCAATGACCGTGACAATTATGGGGGTGACAACGCTTGTTGTCACGGACTTGTCACGGTCCTTGATCGGGATAAGTTTTGTCAAGATTAAGGACCGTGACAAACCCATGACATTTAATAAAATATTGTCACGGTCAATGACCGTGACACATCCGTGATAAGTTTCCTTTGTCACGGACTTGTCACGGTCAATGACCGTGACAATTCTGGGCAAAATTGAAAAAAACTTTGCTAGGCAGTATGGCCACTGCCACTGCCTAGCAGTATATTTGTACCTGTTATTGAACCTGTTCAAATATCATATATCCAAATATAATAAAGATAATGTATATACATTCAAAACAATATGCATCACGATATAATCCAAATATAATTCAAATGTAACACCTTAAAGAAATTCAATTCAAATAATAATGTCACTACATGTCTGGGGCAGGGATAGCTTTGAGGAGGTGAGTAGGCCACTCGATATAGGAATTGATATACCCGATAATATACATCATGCCGCATTTTTTGCTCAACCACAATGGGAAATTCTCCTTTCCGGGTATCACATGCATGACGAGCACCTTGGACTCGATGTCTTGAAGCAAACGTCCATGAACTGGCATACCCTGGATGGTATTCGAGTCCCTCAACCCCCTCCATATCCGTTGGCCATCAAATATGTACAGTATAAACATGCTTGGCCAACCAAGTGTCGACATCGATCGGTCGAAGGGATCCAAATAGGGCGACTTGATCATCAAAGTCCGCACGTGTCGGCGATGAAGCAGCGAAGTCCACATCCTCGTCCTCCTGTACCTCCTCCTCCTCGTCCTCCACCTTCTTCTTCCCTTTACCCTTACGGTTTTCATCCAATGAACGCTTCATGAATGTGAACATATCTTGGACTATCGCCTCGAAACGGGACAGCTTCGCATCATGCGAGTCCACCATTCGAGTCAACCCGATGTCGCTCATCTCCAATTTGATGATCCTAGATTTGGCCACCCGCAATCTCACTCCATTGTCCTCCCCTTGCGATCAGCGCCAAGCACTTGGTTGAGTGCGTCTGTGGACAAAGATGCCTTGTCGGCATCAGACTGCGACTCGTGCACTTCCTTAAGCTTTGTCTAAAAAGACAAAAAGCACATGATTAGTAAAATAAGTAAATAAAAAATTATAACATAATTAACAAAAGTAAATTGTCGAATCACTTACAATAGTGGCCACTACGCTCGAGGACACCTCCTTATCCTTCCCCTTCTTCGTTCGAATAGCCACATAAGTATCGATCCTATGTGGCCTACCACTAGGGTCACAACCTGTCCCCTAAAATAAAATAATGCAAAATTAGTATCGGCCCCACAAAGTAAAATAATGCAGAATAATATATTTCTGTAGTTATAGAAAAATTAAATCTTACCATCATCCTATGCTCCACCTCGGCGTAAGACATTCGGCCGGAGTAGTGCACGTTCGTCTTTTTTGCCCGATTTTCCCTCCTCGATTGGCGAGATGCCAATTGTCGCTCCCCAATCTCATTGTCAATGAACTTTTGGCATTGTGCCAATAAGATTGGCTCCTTCGGCGGGACGGTTCACGCATTTAGATAACGAACTCTCGGGTCTTTCCAAAGTATCGGGTTCGCATATTTTTCTTCAACGTCTTATGTTTCTCCCTCAACTGCTCCAAGATGAAATTGCGTAGCTTTGGATCCAGGCTGAATTGCTCCTATCCAACAAATACAATGTTAGTTGTAAATAAATATAAATATAAATATAAATATAAATATAAATATAAATATAAATATAAAATGAAATTGAAATAGAAATCGAAATCGAAATTAAAATTGAAATATTCATATAAATAAAAATACATTACCTGTAGTGCCACCCAAATAGCTAACTTGAGCTCATTTGGCACCTCCCTCCAACTAGTGTACCCCGGGCCAATGATCGTCTTTACCAGCTCGAGGGATCTCACTAATAGCCCCGTCTTGTTCTCGATGGCCACCCTCAATTTGCCATATTTGGGGAGCCTAGGGGCCGAGGATCCCTCGTTGCCTCCGCTACCACCGAGCCCAAACAACATCATCATAATCAGCATCATCATCCTCGCCTTAATACCTGAAGGAGACATTTTTTGTAAAAAAAAATGTTGTTATTAGTACAAATCAAAATGAATTTGAAGAAGACATGCAAATATGTACAATTACTAGAAATCCAAATGAATTGTTATTGTTTAACACCTCAATTCTGAATTCCAAAACAACAGTATCTAGCTCATAATATGTACAATTACTAAAAATCCGAAACATCCCCACCCCCTACCCTATTGCCCACACACGCACACTACATAAGAGTGAAAATGATAAACTGCAAATCAATTATAAGCATCAAAAATGGATTGATAAAGTGCAAACTGGAATATTTATTACAAATTGAAAAATTATTTCAAATTCGGGTTATCATAAAAAATGGATTGATATTCGGTAGGAGCAGCCAAGTCATCCACACTACTATTTATATGCTTTTACGTGTGTAGGACAATTGACCACGACTCGTTGTTGATATAATCTGAATAAAACACTTGGTTAACCTTTTGAAATGAACAAACAAACACTTGGTAGATGTCGATGTCATCACTTGGTGCCTTTGGCCCAGATATCAACAAAGACATCATCAAAAATTCAGGTCTCATACACTGTGAAGGAGGGAGGTTGAGTGGAGCTAGGATCACTGGCCATACACTCTGATAGGTTCTTAGATTTCCAAATGGATTGAAACCATCTGTTGATATAGCCAAACGAATGTTGCGCTATTCTCGAGCAAAATTGGGATACTCATAATTCATCCTCCTCCAAGTTGTAGAATCAATAGGATGACGTATGAGATTACCCCTACTTCTACCCTAGCATGCCAAGTCATTGCCTCCGCTATCCATGGTACTGTGAAAAATCACTTTAATATAGGCCCAACAGGAAAATATGTCAACACTTTTTGAGACACTTTTGAGCTTGTGCCTTCCTTACCAGTAGATTGGACATATCTAGGTTAATCGAATATCGGACAACGATCGAGATTTTCATACTCCTTTCGGTATAGTATGCAGTCATACACACAAGTATGAATCCATTTATACTTCATTCCCAAACCTTTCAAATTGTTCTTCATAACATGATAGCTATTTCGAAGCATATTCTCCTTGGGTAGTAAGCCCTTCACCTATTTTAGAATTTTTATCATGCTATTGCCAGATAAACCGTACAGCGTCTTCAAACTGTGCAAACCAACCATGGCATGTAAAGTTGTTTGATCTTTCTCACAGCCAAAGTATAACGGTTAGGTCGCTTTAAATTTTAAACTTTGGTAGTCATCATCAAGGTTTATCGTGATATCTTCACGAGCACTTGAACCTTGTACATCATCAGTAACCTCATTCTCCTCTGCTTCATAAACTCCGTACACACATCATCAACTAAATCCTTAACATATTTTTATCTACGTCCTCCCCTTCTACATCTATCCTACTTGTTGAAGGTTGTTGTGAAGGTTGTTCGAGGACAAAAGGAACTTTTAATTCATCGTGAAAAATCAAAAATCGATAAATATCTTGCATAACCGATCTTAACAAATGTAGTTCAACTATTTTCCACTCAAACACCTTACCATTCTTACACCTAGCACACGGACATGAAAACTCGTCATCATTATGACATCTCTTTGCGTATTTCAAAAATTCATTAGCACCTCTGCGAAACACATCCCCCATTCTATTTGTCTCACCCATCCACTCTTTGTATTTTGGATATCCCATCACAGCTACCACAACTAATCACCTATTAAAGGTAAGAAACATATATTCATGGATTAGTATAAACAAAACTTAGATTTATAGTATTTTTCATTTAATTATGTCTTATTTATATATTCGATTTTTAAATTTCAAATTCAAATTCAATTTATAATTGAAATTCCTATTTCCTCCATCTCCTCTAAAGGGTGAGTGGTCCTATTCCATTCAAGACCGCATATTTCTGTAATATAATTAACAGCTCATGCACATTATTATGATTTGATAAAAATTCGGCAGCATATTCCCGTAGTTCTCCAAGTACATGACGTAGATTGGCATGTGTGAGTGTTATTTCAATTGATCAATTGAAATAACAGTCACACTTGTCAATCTAGTATGTACCCAGAGAACACTAGGATACGACAATAGAACTTCCTCCTAAAATAACAACTTTAAGCCACTAAGAATATTATTATACAGAAATTATGCAGTCCCAAACGGGACAATTCGAGAGATATTATTATATGGGTAATGACTCTCGAACGGGTCTAAGGGCTATTGAATGTGTACGCATAAGAATTGAATGATAGTATCTATGTGTACTATATGTAATTTCAAGTATATTTCATTTCATTATCATACTATATATATATATATATATATATTATTCATTATACCAAGTAATTTTCAAAAAAAGTTGAAAAATCCCACCCCCATATGGACAATAATCCAGTGGTCATGCCATTTTTAAAATTAACTAACCCAACATCGATCCACTATAATCCAACCGCAATGGCAATTACAAATGTGTATCCCATACTCCTTCTAATTAATCTGCTCAATTAATTATTTTCATCAATTAAACTAACAATTAAAGTATACAATTATTAATTTACTAATTTACAATGAGGGGCAATCCTACTTGCATATGAAAGGGGCACTAATTATTAATTTATAAAAAAAATTCACAACCAATCAAAATTAAATCAATCAATTCTTTTACAAGGGGCACTACAATATGAGGGGCAATATCTAATAAACCAATAAAAATTTAATTAAAAAAAACACACACAGCCCCACACCCCGTGCCCCCCTCCCCCTCCCCCCACCCACCCCCCATACCCACACCCCCTACACACACACGCGCATATATACACACACATGCACACACACACACACACATGCACATACACCCCCCGCCCTGCCCCCTCCCCCCCACACACAAGGATATATACACCACACACACATACACACACACACACACACTTACACACACATATACATAAATGGAGGAGAAATAGAGAGAGAAAATGTACCAAAGTTGTAGAGAGAGTGTGCAGTCGCTAGAGAGAGAGATAAATGGAGGGAATTAGAATCGGTGAGAAAAAAGAAGGACATAATTGTCCCGAACATGTCAAGGTCCTTGACCATGAAAACTTTATAGGATTGTCACGGTCATTGATCTTGACAAGACCTTATCACGGTCAATGATCGTGACAAAAAATGTGTGTTTTTTTATCACGGTCAATGACCGTGACAAGGCTGGCCGATTGAAGGTGACAACTTGACCATTTTAGTGTAATGTTTGGTCTATGAAAGGAAGAGGAAAGTTATCCTTCCTTGTAACAACGTTCAACTTACTATAATCAATACACACTCGCCAACCAGTTTGAATCTTAGTGGGGACTAACTCATCATCGTTATTTTTCACCACCGCACCAGATATCTTTGGGACAACTTGAACGGGACTGACCCACTGGCTATCAGAGATGGGGTAAATGATACCCGCATCGAGCAATTTTAGCACCTCTAATCGGATGACCTCTTTCATATTGGGTTTAAGTCTACGTTGTGCTTCACAGGAATTTTTAGCATTATCTTCTAAGTGTATCCTATGCATGCACACCGAGGGACTTATACCCTTAATGTTGGCTATGGTCCATCTTATGGCTTTCTTGTGTTCTTTGAGAACACGCAACAGTTTATCTTCCTGTTCATTGTCTAAGTCAGACGCGATGATAACAGGTAAGGATTCAGAAGGTCCTAATAACCTATACTTGAGTGTTTTAGGCAGTGGCTTCAATTCAAGCTCGGCATCTTTCTCAATCAAGGGTGGAATAGGTGATGAGGAAACTGAGAGGGGCTCAGGTTTAGACTTCCAATTTCCTACTTCCATGATAAGGGCGGAGTCGAGGAGGGCATTGAATTTTTCGATGGACTGTTCGACATCAAATTCAGACCCAAAAAAGGTAAAAAACGATGTTAAAGGGTCGTCATTATAAGTTTGATCGAAAGTCTCTTGGACGATACTATCAATCATGTCAACATCCATGGGGTCATCGTTATCGGGTGGTTGTTTGGCCAAATTGAACACATTAAGGTCCATAGTCATTTTCCCAAAGGACGGGTTCAATTGGCGGCTACGACATCTAATGACGGCATCAGATGTGGTGAGGAAAGGACGACCCAAAATAACAGGGATTTGTCCAATAGGATTGTACACTTGTTGGGTGTCCAAGACAACAAAGTAGATAGGAAATATAAAGTCACCCACTTTAATTAGGACGTCCTCAACAATACCTCTCGGGATTTTCACAGAACGGTCGGCTAAGGACAAGGTAATCCTAGTCGATTTCAACTTCCCCGAACCTAGTTTCTCGTACACGGTGTACGGCAAAAGATTCACGCTTTCTCCTAAATCTAAAAGGGCTTTCTCGATGAGGGTCTCCCCTATCTTAATAGATATCGTCGGAGTAACGGGATCCTTATACTTGATGGGAGTTCGATAAGAAATGATCGATCTTTCTTTCTCGACGAGAAAAGATTTCTTAGGTACGTTGGTGCTTCTCTTGAAGGTATAAAGGTATTTCAGAAATTTGGCGTAGGATGGGACTTGTTGGATAGCATCAAGCAGTGGGATATTGATTTGTACTTGCTTGAATACTTCCAACATCTTATCAACTTGCGCCTATTTATTTTGGGGCACCAAACGCTGAAGAAACGGAGCTTTTGGGACATAGGTGTCTATAGATGGCTTGGAAGGTGAGGGTGGGGAGGAAGTTGGATCCATGGGTGGATTTTCCTTCTCCTTACCTTTCTCGGATTTACTCTCGCTAGGTGGTGAAATGTTTTTCGCTACTTCCTTGCCGGACCTAAGCGTGATGATGGATTTCATATGCTCTTGGGTGTGTGATTGTCTCGTGTCGTCTTGAATAACAAATGGACCCCTAGAAATATTTCCCTTTGGATTGGGTTCGGACTGACTCGAGAATGTTCCCTTATTTCTCTCATTTAACGCATTAGCTAGTTGGCTCATTTGAACCTCGAGTTTTCTAATGGCTTGAGTATTTGCGTGCATGCTTTGCTTGGTGGATTGGAGGACATTTTGAGTGGTTTGCTGGAATTGAAGGGTACTTTGGGCAAGAAGGTTCATCGAATCCTCTAAAGATTGGATCTTTTGGGATGAGGGATTCGATGGTGCGGTGGCATTCTTTTGGAACCCGATTATGGGTTACTAGAAGATTGGCCTCCACTTCTTTGGTATTGACCCTTGGACCATGAAATATTGGGGTAGTCTCGCCACCCCGAATTGTACGCATTGGAATACGGGTCATACTTTGGCCTATTCTGATAGAGGGGGTTGGCTTTCTCGATGAGTGTCTTGTGGTCGGGAAGGGCGGGGCAATTCTTGACTAAGTGGTCGAATGCATTGCAAAGTAGACACATAGGGGAACCTGCATGTTGAACGACCACAGGTGCACTTCAATTGCCCTCTTTGCTCGTCTCTAAAACTTATAAACGTCGGGCCAATGTGTCCACTTTGGCATTTAAATCATAACTTTGTTCGACTTGGAGAACGAAACCCTCATTGGAGGGGTGGATCTAGATTCTCTATTGGGTGCCCATCGCTAGGACTTTTTTGCTATGGATTCTAGAAATACCCACGCATCGACCTCACTCTTCTCGGTAAAATCACCATTACATAGTGACTCGATCATAGCTCGGGTGTTACAATCGAACCCCTCATATAAAATTTGGACTTGGCGTCCCAACTCAATCCCATGGTGAGGACATTGCAGTAGAAAGTCCTTAAATCACTCCAAATACATCCACAATGTTTTTTTCTCTTTTTGGATAAATGTGTTGATGGCGTGACGTATCGACGCCATCTTTTGGTTAGGAAAGAATTGTTGTAGGAAGGTGACACTCATTTGGTTCCAAGTAGTGATGGATTCTAGTTTTAACGAGTTAAACCAACTCTTAGATTTGTCTTTCAACGAGAATGGGAACAATTTAAGCTTAACAATATCATCAGAGAGTTGTTGGTACTTAATGGTCCCACATATCTCCTCGAATTCATGCACGTGAAGGTAAGGATCCTCTTTTTCAGTACCTCGAAACACGAGCAGTAATTGGATTGTTCCCGAATGGAATTCGAAATTGTTTGCATTGTGATCGGGGAGAAGTATGCATGAAGGTTGACTAGACCTAGTCGCATAAAGGTAATCTTTAAGCGCACGTGGTGCTAACTCGTCTCTCATCTCGGTGAATATCAAAAATCTACCTACGTAAGTATCGAGAATGCTAGACTCCACACTCGACAAACGACCGGTATGATTTCGAAACCAACTTCGCATACACTCAGCTCACTAGATTTTTTTTTATGTGATAAAAAAAATATTTGACTCAAACTAAGTAATTCCTATCTAACACACAACAAATTGAATTATCTAATTAGGTGACGGGAATTTCAATTTTAAAATATAGTTTTTTCGAGATTAATCGACGACTGCAAGGGTCTCTGAATTAATCTCCCTAATTAGACAGCTCCTACTCTTTGACAAGGGAGAATTTAAAAGACGACCAACTACGATTATCGCCTCAAAACCCATTTTTCCTCCAGATAGGTGGTCGGTACGAAGACACATTAAAAATCATCAATCCTAGACAAGGTGAAACGGAATTGATTTGACAAGTTCGCGTTGGAGTAGCTTTTAACTCTAGCCTCGTTAAGAGGTTTCCTATGAGCTATGTGATATCCTAAGGCCAATGTCTACTTGATTTTAAATTAAATGTGATGGTTCGGGATATGAAAATGCTTGGATAATTAGTGAATTTTCGGACAAGGAGAGGTGATGAAATCCCCACCTTATCCTTCACACAAGTTTTGCCCTTAATACAATTTATGCATCGTGCTAAATTAAATGCGAAATTAAACCACCTAGGAGTACACAAAAAAAAACGTACCTCCGGCGTGGACTTCTTACGGTCACTTGTTTACGTCGGACCAAAGTTTAAGTTGACGTCGATCGGAGGGAAGAGCCACCTACGTTTCAGTCATCCCCGAGAGTTCCTTGTGCTCGTGGCAAGATTGCACAATTTTTTTTTCACGTCTGCGCACCGTTGCACCTTTTCTCGAATTTTTCTTCACTTTTGCCCCTTTTTTTAAATGTGCTTCTAGAAAAAAAGAAACTACATCAAACATAAAGTGCGACACATGAAAAAAAAATTAATGAAAAGAGAAGAAAAAAAAACGACACACGCACACGTGGTGTATTTAAAAAAACCAAAACAAAGCACACTTATGAAATAATTTTTTTTTAATACTTGATAAAAAAACAGAATTATTACTGGAAAAATAATAATTTTTGAATTTTTTTATTAATTAATTAATTTTTTTAAGGGTCTACCTACTAAAAAAACGATTCTGGAAATTTCTAGAAAAAAATATTTCTTTTTTTTCAAGTTTTTTCAAATTTTTATGTATTTTACGATAAACTTAGTGCTAAAAGTGCTATTTAAAAAAAACTTAAATCAGATTTTATTTTTTTATTTTTTTTACCAAGAAAAATAAAAATATTGCGGTTGAATTTTTTTTTCAAAAATTTATTCTTTCTTTTTAATGATTTTTTACTAACAAAAATGTGAAAAGTAAAAAAAAAAAAACTAGGCCGAAAGTCACAACTATTTTTTTAAAATGAACAAATCCCCGGCAACGGTGCCAAAAACTTGTTGTCAATTTATAAAATACCACAAGTGCAAGGGCTATTATAGAATAGCGAGTGTAAGTACGAGTCGAACTCACGAGGATTTATCAACTTTTTCGTTAAAAATAAAAAAAATTATTATGACTGTCCAACTAGACAAAAGAGGCTTGGAATGGGATGTAATATTAACTAAGCAATCACAAACAAAAAAATAGGACTGCGAGAGATTTAATCAATGAGCGTGAAAACTAGGACGTTGGATCCATTTATCACATTTAATCAATATTATGCAATAATTTAATTTTTTCATTCCCGATTTTATAACTCAAATTAAATCGACTCTCGTCGTATTTAATTCAAAAAAATAAATTGTTCTAAGTCCAAAATAAAATTTAACATCTCTAAAATTAGACGGCTAAAATCCCCATTCCTTAAAAGTTCACTTTTTGAATTTTAATGTATACTCCTTAAGCATGGGCTATCAATTAATTTAATAAAAGCATAACCCATCAAAAAAATACTCATACTTAAAATAAAAAAAAATTGATTTTTTTATATTCAAAATCGAAGGTTTAAAATACACTCTCATGTCGTTTTAAATGAATACTGAATTTTTTTAACACATGTCGCACATATCGGGAATAAAGACAAATTTAAATCACATACAATATGAATCACATATGTTAAACTTCACCCAGTCCTAGTAAGAAAATTAAGCTAGCATAATTGTAGACATAATAAAATTGCAAGAATGAATACTCAAATCTAGCACACGAGGTTCACTATTAGCACACGAGGTTGATATGGATCTTTGGACTTTCATATGAAATGGAGATATAACTATCTTTCAAAAAAACTTATTTTCAGCATTTTATAGAACTATTGTAGGTTTCACGCATGACCTTTGCCACAATGAGGCTTTCCCTCTATGTAGTGATATTGTCTCGTTGGTCGTGCCATGTTCCAGAGATTTATCTTCAATCTTGCCTTGTACTATCGTTGCAGGTTCGCCCAGCGAGGAAGATCCACGCTCCAGCGATGCTTCGGCAAAATGTGAGAGTCTACAAAAAGAAAATTACTTTTTGCACTAGATTGTACACTTCTTTCTTGGTACTTGTGTAAACTAAATATTTGACCAAATATTTTCTTCTTTTTATACTATGTCACTTAATGTAAGTCTACAACTTACCTATTTGTCCCCCAAGCTTATCTTTCATGCTTATGTGTATAAGTAAGTAATTTGGGACTTTATTTTAAAAAGTGTATGAGTGTATGAAATGTGATTTTGTGATTTCTTAGTGGAAAAAGCAATTTTGTTAAAAACTTCTTGCCAGAAGTATCATTATAGGAGAGAAAAATTCTTTTATGGATAAAAACTTCTTATTTATGATGAATATTGAGTACTTCTAAGTTTTAATCTTGTTTTTCTCTTCATTATATATTCTTGAGATATTTTAAGTTTATATACTTATGAAATCTAAAAATAGTATTGAAGTAAACTTGTTTTCTTTAAAAAAGATATTTTTATACCTTGAACAAATATTTTTCTAATTTGTTCTTGTGTTATTTTTTGATTTCATTTTTCTTAAAAATATATTTTGTGAGTTAGGCCATTACTTTCAAATACACTTTCACTTTAGGTTCAACACACACCTAGAAAATGGTACTGCACTCATTGAAAGCTTCTCATATTTGATCCAAGACTTGGAACATAAAAGTTTTCTTCAAACATTAAACGAAGAATTTGTTGCCAAAGGACTTGACGACATTGGTTACAGACTAAAATTGGCCGTTGTTATGTAGAAGTCTTCAACCATTGGCTCTCTTTACGGGGTATATGGCGAGAAAGAGTGTTTAGTCGATCATACAGTAGAGAGGCGTAAGTGTCTACCTTCTAATTAATAAACTCTACCATAGTACATTTGTCATTTTGTCGACCCGAGATTTTTTCCCATTATGGGGTTTTTTTCTCGTACGCCTTGGTGTTGTGCTATACTATTTATATTTTTGCACTTAGATTAATTCACCTAAATATTGAAGATAAAATTTAGTGCAATCTACTTGGTAAATAATTTTTCACATATACCTTAGGTCTTGTATTTGTTACCCTAACTTGAACTTGTAAAGAGACCTTCTGATATCTTAACAAGACATTATAATTGGGTACCTTTCATTCATCTCGATTTTGAGCACACGCACTCTCGGTTTGAGTATCTAAAAATATAAGACATTACATCTTATCTTTCACTATTCACATAGTGATAATATATTATCCAATCAAGTTATTGTTAGCGAGAACATTTTTAATTGGGAAAGTAGGAATGTGGTTCTTCATTCTCCCATAGTATGATCTAAAAGTGTGGTCCCTCCATCGTGCGATAAAGATCCAAGCCTATGCAGACCTTTTGGTCATTTTTTTCTCTGGCTTATTTGATCCACCTCATGAAAATATATTAGGTGATGATATATAAGACAATAGTTGTCAGGAAGATATGGAAGAATGGTCTATAAAGTTTGATGGATCATTTGCTAAATGTAAAGGAGGATCATGAGTTATCTTGTCCAGAGAGAAGGATTAGATTACTCTGTCTTTTAAACTGGACTTTCATTGTTAAAATAATGAGTCAGAGTATAAGGAATTGATTTTGGTTACTCGAACCATTATGAATAGGCATATGTTCCATCTGCATTAAAGCATATTTTAACCTTGTTGTTAAGTAGGTGAATCGTGAATATGAATTGAAGCACCTCAATTTTGTACCTTACAAGACGATTATCCAGAGGTTAATAGGGAAATCTCATGAAGTTAAGGTGGAGAGGCACCCAAGAACGATGAACTTCCATGTTAATGCTTATATTATAATTACATAAAAATGGCCATGGGTGGTGAATCTACAACTGTGGTGATCCATCCAAGAACAACACCATCATATCTTCTTCAATTCTTCCCTAATGATGACGAAACAGATTGGAGGGAAGAGATAAAAATTTATTTGGAGATAAGATATGGAAAGATGAAGATTACTAAGTTATCACAATACTTCTTTCTCTAAGGAAGTTTTTACTATAGAAATCTTAGGGGCAAGCTATCTAGATGTATGGGTCCAGAGAAAGCATGAGAATGTTTAAATAAGACTCATGAGGAAAATTGTAAAACTACTTATATTACCCTACATATAAGAATTCAAAGAGAAGGGTATTTTATCAAATAATGAAGCAAACATGACAGCAATACAAAGAGAATGTGCTAAGTGTTAAGCTTTCTTCCAACTAGATAAATGTAACTTTTTGGACGATCAAATAGATTATAGGCAACCTTACATTGATGCCATCAGAAATGGAGTTGTTCGAGGTGACAAATAAGATGACATATATATTAGGAGAAGGGCCCTAAGATTCCACTTGTTGGAACATAAGCTCTTCCTAAGGAGATGTTTTAACAGGACATTATGATGCATCACTAGAGAGGAAGCAGGGTAAGTCCTCAAGAAATCTTATGATCATAATCACTTTAGAGGAGTCAAGTTGTATGATTAACTTAAAATTCTTGGATATTATGGGCCAATAATGGAAAATGATTCATCTTAGTTTGTTCATAAATGCAATGCTTGCCAACTTCATGGCAACCTCATTCACACTCCATCGGTAGAACTCCATTCATTATAAACACCTTATCCCTTTCATACTAGGGCATTTGACCTTGTGGGAAAGATAATATTTCCTCTAGGGGAAAAATATGGATTTTAATGGAAAATTGGTGATTTACAAGTAGGAAGAGGCAGTAACACTGAAACCAGCAATGACAGGTGTGGTGGCAGAGCTCATTCGAGACAATATCATTTTTTGATTTGCCATTTCCAAGGTTATTCTATCAGATGATGGAACTTCATTTATCAATGAGGAAGTGATAACGAATATTCGATCATCCACCACACTTCAATAATTGATTACCCTAAAGGTAATGGTCAAGCTAAAGACACAAATAAGACCTTGGTAAATATTTTGGCCAATATGATGGAGGATGTTTTTAGTGCATGGGATAACAAGGTACTGATAGTGCTTTAGGCCTGTTAAACAACTAAGAGGAAACCAACAGGCTACAAATCATTTTTCTTAGTTTATGGAGCTGAGGCAATTCTTCTAGTGGAACAAAAAGATCCTCATACTAAATATGACTTACAAAGCAGCATGCTTTCCCAAAGTAGGCACATTCAACTAGAAGCATTATATGAACATATGGATAGTGTGAGAAGGAACTTCTAGACCTACATGAACAACTCTTCAGAGCTTATGAAAATAGGGTGAAACCAAGAAAATTCATAAAAGCAGACCTGGTGTTAAAAGTTATTATCAACCACCTTAGAGAACTCCTTTTGCCAAAATTTGCATCAAATTGGAAAGGACCATATGTTGTTAAAAAGGAACATAATTTATGTCACCGATTGATCTCAAATATTGGGTATATAGACCATTCAAAGTTAATAATAAATGGTTGACGGTTTATAATGAATTACGAGAACATGTAAATTTTATATTATTATTTTGTACTTAAATATTGTAAGGGAGAAAGTGTAAATTTTGGGTTACAATTTATTATAAATAGACAAGTGTTTAATCAGAAGGAGCAAAGTACACGTATGTTCAAGAACAAACACTCTTTGAATTTCATTGAAAAATAGTTTATTGAAAAAATGGAACTACTTCCCAAAGAAACATCAAAGAAAATCTATTTTAAAAGGAACCACAAATCTTAAGAAGTGGGGAAGCCTCCCCAATCGAGGAAGTAATATTAGAAGAAACTTCTTTTTGATAATCATACATAACTGAGATGTTAGATTCAGCTTCGGCCTTTTTTCTTAATGTTAGATTCATGCTTCCTTTTGACTTGGGACAAAGCTTCTTCGATCTCCTTTATAGCTTAGGCGTTCTCTTCAATCTGGGGGTGCAAGATCTCTAAGATTTTCTTCTTCAACCTTCAACTCTTCCACATTATTGAGATATTGACTACGATCAATCATCATGTCGTGATGTTTGAGATATTTCAAACTATTGATGAGCCATAAAAAATCAAGCCCATAATTTCGCATGTCTTTGAGGGTGCCTAAATGATGGGTAAGGATGAACCTTTCAAGAGAATAAGTTGATGTGTTCACAACTTCAAATATAATATTCCCTAAGCCTTGTAATCAATAGGACATTATCAAATCGTGGGACCTTAGACAGTCGGTACTAATAGTCTAAAGATGGCAAGTAAGAAGCTGTTCTAGAATGGTGTGAAGAGAGACTTGAATAAGGTAATTACTTTGAAGTAGTCACTAACAATTGTTAGCTGGTGTAACATTTGGAATGAGGGAACCTCAATTTACTTAGTTTACTCCTATTTACATTAGTCATTGAGCCATGATCACTCTGGATGGGCGACTCAGCATCACTGGGTTTAGTTATGTCATGGTCAACTTCCATTGCTTATATAGGAACATCAATATCAAGATATGCCACTTGCGGTTATTCAGGAGGGTTATTCTCTATCAAAGGATGAAAAATAGAGAGAGAAAAAGCATTAGTCAAAGGTTTAAATGTTTGTTTTACAAAGAAAGTATAACTATAAAACCTTGGCATGTATGAAGCCAAGTCACCAAGAAGGTGTAATTTTTTTAAAGAAATCATACACAAGAAGGGTACGTCAACAAGTAGGGGGATGTTTCGATAAACCACACCCAAGTAAGGTATATAACTAAGCAGGTGTATATTTAGATAAACAATACCCAAGAAGGTTACATCACCAAGAAAGTGATAAAATTTATTTTTTTGTGAATATTACTTAATAAGAGGGAGTAGATCACCATGCATGTGAGTTTTTTTAGCTAAGTTATATCCAAGAAGGGTATAACACCAAGAAAATCGTTCATATAATAAAATCATTAGGAGAAATAACAAGTTGCAAAAAAAAATAAGTGTAGAATCCTAACTTATCATCGACTGCAACAATGGCCAAGGGTAAGGGAATTATCATTTTTCGAGATTCAGCTTGAGCTTTAGTCGCGAAAGTGTACTTAAGATCCAAAAATATAGGCTCCACTTGAGAAGGATCAACCTCCATCGAAGAAGAAGCAACATTCACTACGGGTAGATCATCATCTATCGAAGTAACTATCTGCTCCTTTTTTTCACTAACGGTAGGTTAAAACACCACAATATAGAAACCTTAAAATAAAGGTTCATATAAAAAAGCAGAGTAAAAGGTAGAAAAACTTTTATAAGGAAAATACCTCAGTAATAGTTGGACAAATGTGAGAAAACACATCCAGAGACACCACAGATACTCGTATCACCACTGAGAAGTCCAACTATATAACTAGCCTTACAAGGCTACGATGAAGGATTTTTGCATTGATAGACCTTATGAGGGCTAGCACATCTACAAAAATAGCAAAGCGAAGAAGATCTTCAATTACCTATTATACATAAAACAAATCTCAATCTTCAGAAATCATAACTATTAAAAATAGGCAAGTGATTAAATCCAAGTTTAATTCAAATAACCTCATTAGAATGAGTTAGGGAACTAATAATCAATAGTGACTCAGAGAAAGAATTATAGTATGAAAGAAACATAAAAGTAGCTCAACACTTTGATAACACAATACTTACCTGTCGAGTCTCACGAGAAGGCACAAATGGATGAAGTGGGTGGAAACATCCATTGTATCATCAATTGGCTAGTCTTTTAAAGTTTGCTTCGAGGAAGCTGAGGCTGTTGGAGTTGACGTCATACATCTTTCAGTATGCTTTTTCACCCACATTTTCTTGTGTTGATGAGGTATATCAGTTAAATACACCTGATCCACTTGCTCAACACGAGAAACCTTTTTCCTAATAACCTAGGAAATAATAAAATCATCAGTTGGGTGGTGTCTCTCTAAACCAACTAATGTACCGTACACAGTAATAGGTATGCATTACATCTTAAAAAGAACATCAGCTGCTAAGGAACCCACGTGGTCTACCACAATATGATTTATTGGGGGGAAACTCATAGGGTTAGAGTAATCACTAGTGTCCTTTGGTTTCTTTGCATGTTGAGATATAACTTCTCCTTTTGAAGAACTTAGACCTTTATTTCTTCCTACTAACTATAGTGGCAGCTTTCCTTTTTCCATTTTTGGGCTTCTGAGGAACCTCGATAGTGGGAGAAAAATGATGGAATTCTTTTAGAAGAGGCTTCCTCGTTGTGGTCAATTCAAACTCCCCACCAACAGTGGAGCTATTTTCCAAACCAAGCTCCAAGGGCCCATATCATTCCACTACAGGATACTTGGGCTCTTTTTGGACAAAGTCCTTAAAGATGTGGAGTTGTATCCGCTAATGATTATAGAACCTTCCCAATGACACATCACCCACTCTCTTAGGTTCAGGAATGACTAACTAGTCATGATTATCTACGTGTAGAACCACTACTTTTGGCGAGTAAAGTCAATGTAGCTAGAGTAAAAAGATTCATAAACTCTATTGCTGCTACAAATTAGATTACGAAAGCCTTGGTCATAGCCAAATTCCATAACACGTCTATGAGGGTTGTAATCCTCACCCATGATAGGCCACTCTGTAAACATAGGAAGATGGATTGATGTGATTAGAATAACTGCATCCAAAAATGGATCATTTTTAACATATTTCTACCTCTGAGGGACCTTCATCGTGGAAGTTAGTTTAAAAAAAGACCAGGTATGAGCTTGTGTCTCCTCAGCATAAGGATGATCTTGGAAAAAGTTTTAATCATCAGTCAAAGGAAAAAAATATTTCTTGTTATACTTCTTTTACTAGTGCATTATATGTGGGAATTTAAGATGGAAGAGTTTAATCGATTGTTCTTTCGAGGCAAAAGTACGGAACCTAGCATAGAGGAACCCTGCCAAAAGGATAGTATTCCAAACCATGATATATGATGGTGATCGACGGAACCTTGCATGTAAAAATGAGTTCTATCTACCCATATATACAAAGATCGAATAGTCAGATCAGTCAGTGGAATATTGACTCCATGAGATAACCTGACTGAAATATTAACTAGGTCCGTACATGGTTGATCATTGGGATTGGCGGGAAGAAAAAAGTGAGAAAAAAGGCTCAAAATGGAGGATTCTAGCTCCAAGGTTTTTCCATGACCAGGGCCAAGAGGTGCATGTGGCACAATGCCCTCTTCCTTCTATTACTTGGTGGGATTCACAAAGCCCTTGAAAAAATACTTAATGAATTGGCCAATAAGTGGTCTTCCTGGAGTCGTGACACACTCACAAACAAGCTTGTCCATACTAGTTCATTCCTTAGCCTCAGCTTTATTTAATGGTGTGTCATCATATGGAAGAGAAACACATGCCTACAGACCCATAAACTCACATATGTCCTATAAAGTGATAGTAAATTTACCTTAAGATGCAACGAATGTTTAAGAAGTCATACTCTATCGAGATATCAGCTGCTAAAGCGTGGGGTTGTTCTTCAACGAAGTAAAATCCACAAACCAGAGGGAAGAATGGGTTATACCAACCTTCATAAAAGTATCATCGCATTTTTGGTAATTTATCTCGACCAAGATGCAAAACCATCTGGGCAGCCACTTGGTCCCTCAAAGTCAATATTGGAGTCGGGAAAGTCCCCACGATGTAGCCTAAATCTTAGCATGCTAAAAGAAGAGAGATAACACCCTAAGTGTTATCTAGGGGTTCCTTTTCCATTAGAAGAGGCTCATACTTACCTTGTACAGATAAAGAAAATACTTTAGCATGAGACTAAAATTCATCATCCTCCCCAAAGAATGGATCATGATGTTAAAAGCAATACAGGATCTCATGCTCGCCTGCTGCCATCCCCATAGCCTTATCGGAGTTCTTCTTAATATTTCTTGAAAAGGACATAATAATTTTAGGAAGTTTTAATATTTTAAATGAAATAATAGTGCTATGGAAATGATGCTAACAAAAAACGGTTGGTGAAAATGGGTTCAAAAAGAGTTTTCAAGCAAGTTTGAAGCAATAAAGATAATTTTCTCTCTTTAAAACCATTAAAAACTCTAAGTTATTTAAATGGATAAAGTTATAACAAGTTTGAAATGAATAGATGAAGATTTATTTAAAGGGTTGGAAAAAATAACCGTTGTGGTTTTTTGACGATTCATTTACCCAAAAGAACATTTTGAAAATGGGGAGAAAATAATGATTGTGTGAATCGAGGTAGCTAAGAGTTTTCCCCTTGGCCCATATTTTAAAAGGGATCAGAGTTGGCGAATGATTTGACTTTAGCATTAAAGGTTAGATATATACCAAGACATGGCTGACACGCGTAGAAAGAAGGTGTTTTGATATGAGGTGTGTCGGCCAATGTTGCTTCAAATTTTGATGTGTCGGTTGAAGGTGTTTTGTACAGAAACTTATTATTTACACAACAACATTAGCTATGAGGGGGAAATTTAGTAGGGGATTAAAGGTCGTCATCCTCAATTAGAGATAAACTTTCTTATTAATATATTAAATACAGATCAAGACAAAGTGGAGATTAATCGAACACTAACGAAGCCTTTCAGAATCTAGTTGATCCACCATGTATTTTTTTCTATTTTATGTATTTATGAGGTTACTCGGTAACAGTGATGGACTAGGTATGGTAGGACCTGGGGTAGATTTCATGATCTATCTAGGAAACTCACTTGGGGAACCTTTGAGATAATTGGTTTGTAGGATAGAGAGCAAGTCATCTTTAAGGCATTAAACTTAACCATTTTAGATACACCTGCCAAAACACCCAACTTATCCCGAATGAGCATTGCTCGAGCAACCTTGGTTAAACTTATTTCTCAACCACAATGTTTTGGCACTAAAAATAGTATGTTCCCATAAAAAATATATGTGACGTCATACTATACCTAACACATGTCAAATTAAAATTATCTTAGTAAAATAAGGTTTAGTCAGTTGTTGGTCACAAAAGATCTAACACGCATGTTGTGCTACCTGACACAATGGTTGATCACTCGATAATTTCAATAAATATTTAATGCTAATGATATATTTGGTACGTTAGTCTGACCCAACATTCAATGCTCCTAAGGTTACTCACGGGCAGCCTCTGCCAATATATACCCCGCTTATCCTTTGATAAACGATCAGATATTTAATCCATAAAATCACTTTGAGAAATTTATTGCAAACCAGAGCTTTTACTCTCCTACATTAAGATATTTGTCCAGTTCTTATAAAGAACTGTAAGCATTTAATAATAATCAAACACTATTCTACCCATATATTCGTGTTTTTCTGCCTAGCTTTTATAGTTCTTGTTTCTCTCTCCCTCTTATTAACATCCATTATAGATTCATTTATTGGCCAAATAGTTTATATTTATTACTCATCATTGTAATATATACCAAAGTTCATTCCTTGTCATTTAGAGTGCACTTATCATTATTTCATCACCATTAAGATGGGTTATGCCCGAGTTTACTTATAAACACCCCATAATAAACTACTCTTTTACGCCCGGAACAAATTTTTGGGAATCAAAACCTTCTCCATCAAAGGTCGATTTCCTCAATCAGGAGCATTTATTTAAAATCGAAACAAGCTAATGGGGGCCTTGAGCAGCTGTCAATAAGAATTCTAGAAGAAGCCTTGGTCTATCAGATTTTAAAACTTTAAATATATTGATAAGAGCTTCTAATCTCTTGTTACTAATCTTGCAATGGTAAAAGGCACTGAGATGTCTATATCCAAAACTTCCTTTGGCATGCCTAATATTAAGAAAATAGGCATGCTACCTTTGGAGGATCAATAATGGCCCACTTTAATTGACATTGAAGGGATAACTTGAAGCCCGAAACATATTCTATAAATAGATCCCAAAAGTAAAGGTTATGTCTATCTCCCTTCCCTCCACAAGGATGGATGCTAAGAAATAATTCCCTAACATGACACCGAATATGTGCCTTGATACCCAAAGCATGAGAAAGCAATAATATTATAGGATATAAGGGATTTTTTTCCCTTAGAGACATAGGGCACTTGGGGGATGACATTTGAGGATAAACATCCTCCCCCAAATATATTTAAATCCCGTTAATTAAAAAATATCCAATATTGTGAAACCAACCATCCCAAAATTGAATTTAAATCAATTAATTGTCGAATTCCAGAATTGAATAGCACTAAAAATAACAAATGGATCATACTCAATGTCAGTTAAGATAAGTTTGGCAGCGTCCAGAATGCTAGTCTTTTCCATCTCTCCTGCCTTCACACCCATTGGGGCCACTAATATTTGTCTATATTTTTAGACCAAACCCTAAATTTAAAGGTGGAAGGTTCTTTGAGGAAGGTGAAGTGTTTTATGAGAAGATTTTGATCCCCAAACCTAGGATAGAAGACAAAGAGTTTCAAGGGGAGTTCATCCTAAAAAAGTAGACCAACAATGAAATGGTAGCCCCATATGGCAGTTTAATGGGGTAGACAATATCCCCATAGACAACAGAGTCATTAGTCCTAAACTTGTTAATATCCTCTATAAATTGGGAGTAAACTTAAGGGTTTTCTTAGCTAGAATCCATTGGTGATGAGAAAGTATAGAAGAGAAAGAAAATAAACTAAGTAGCTAAAAAGATTCTTGGAGAGAGAAAGTAAAAAATAAAAAGAAAGAGAAGCTCAGAGACAAATTTAAATATCTCAAATAGACCCTTTGAAATGCAAAATAGCACCAAGAAGAAACCAACATGTTCCTAAAAAAATTCCCTCTAAAAGTGAAAAGTTCTGGTGTAGTGGTGAGACAAAAAGTTCCTTTTTGGATCCAGTCAATCGAAACGATATCATGAATATATTTGCATATTATTTATGGCTTAAGAAATTGAAATCAAGTGTTAGGATTCCCAATGTATCCATATATATTGGTTGAAGGGAATAGCAAAAAGTTGTGCATTTATGGGAATTATTTATTCTAGTAAAGAATAAAAAGTTATTACTTGGACGCTTCCACACGTGAAATTTAGTTTGGTGGGGCCGCTATCGGTGATTAAACATGAATATAGAATATACCAAAGCAAAAATATTTTTGGGTATAAAGTACATAAATACTTACAAGTACATGCAATATACCAAATATGGTTATAACATAAAATACCCGTCAAATGGATAAAATAAACATTATGCTAGAATTTAAAATTTGGTTTACTCTAAAATTAATTACCAAAAGTATCATGACAAATAAGTAAATTCACAACACATTGGCTTAAACATAAGCCTTTAACAATAATTCAAGAGAAAAATAAAAATTTCATGAATACCAAAAGTTGGAGATTACAAAAATTGGAAAAGAAAATAACATTACTTTATTTTGAGTAAACAGTATTGAGGAAATGAGTAAGTTACAAGGTGTTGGATGTGTTCCATGAGTAATTTATATATTTCTCCTTTAAATCCATATAGGTTTTGTCTTGGGACAACCCCAGGAATAATGGTTCATGATATTGGAAGTCTAGAACGGCTTCTTAACCCCTCTCTTTCATGCCTCTTGATTTGAAAAGGATATGATCTGATGAAAGAACTTCCAAACTTAGGTCCTCTGGATCATCTTGACCATCTAGAGAAACCATTTCAAAGTCTTTCCACTCATCCACAACCATACAAGAAGTAGTTCAAATGTCATCACGAGTTTTAGCTCGGCCTCATAGTCTTCAATCCAGCAGAAAGCCAACATATATTTTTATTAATGGATAGATAATTTTTAAGGAAATTAAAAATTTAGGTTTTAGAATCGTGAGGACATTTTTAAAAATGTTCTACAACCATTCATGCCTAAAAAAAATATTTTTTTCTTAGCCTTTCAACAGAACGAAGGGATTCGGGTGAGAAAAACCGTGCAAGACTTCCAAAGCTTTGCCAGTATCAGTGGTAAGGTGAGGGTACCTCAAAAAATATGTCCAGTTCCCACACCATCATAAACATACTGTTCTAGATCACGGATCGAATCCCCTCTTAAATTTTGGGGATAGACTATCAGATTAGAGAGAGGATCAGTAAATAAAGTGGACTCAGTAACCAAAGCTTTGAACGTGCCCAAGTAAAAGATATCATCATAGAGGGTGAGGTAAGTGTACATACTATTAAAGATAAAATAGTGTAAGGGTTGTATGAAAGTATACAAAAATTTGGTAGCGCTATACCTTAGAACCTCATAACTAGCACAATTTCAGGACGATAAAAGATTTAACTATTCACTTACATCAGCTCATAAAGGAATGTGGGTAGATGTTCACAAGGAAATTTGGATCAATTAAGGGCGTGACCAACACTCAGTTAATCAAGATGAGGAACTTGTAAAGATTCATTATGGACCAAGGTGGGATAATGGCTTTGGTCACCGAGTTTTTTGGGGTTGGGTTTAGCTTCCTCAGCTTAAGCCATATCTTCATCCTGAATCTTAACACTCCCAACCTCATATATGTCCTCTATATCATCAACCTCGAGCTCACTAAATCCAAAGAAAAAAAATTAATTCCTCACTAGAAGGAAGGGAATTAAGGATTTGATCATCCCAACCGGCGAAGAGTTTAAGTTTAGAAGGGCCATCATAATCTATAGAGGGCTCATATGGAACTTTTGAAGATTGATCAACTTCACAAAATTTATCCAAAATAGATGGAGGGGTAAAACCACGGTGTGAAATCAGGTCACGTTTAGTAGTACTGGATATATTCCAAGTGCCCCAGCCATCAGAGTTGGCGAATTTTTATCATTGAACTGAGTTGAAGCTCTATTAACAATCACCCAAGGGTCTTCGTGATCTTTTGACGGGTTGGAAGTTTATCCATGATCAAAAATTATTTAAGGGGTGGCATTGTTGTTTTCTCCAAAAGCAATTGTCAACACAAAAAAGGTGGAAGGAGAAGATATAATAAGCTCAGTTGAAAGACCAAAAGACTAATGAGTCATGATAGAGTTCTTTTCACCGCAAAAGGATATATATTTATGCACCATTTATCACAAAGTAATCATGGCTAAATGTGGGGATAAATCATGCGATGTCCAATAGTCCACTAATTATTTTTTCTCAAAAAAATTAGTGAGGGCGGTATGTTTACACCATATATTTATCGGCCAGTAAAATTCACCTTCGTGGGAGTTCAAACCTGTAATGACAACCAAGAACATACTACATAAATTTAATGTAATTGGTTACTCAAAATTGTGACATTGTCAAGGCCATGAACGTGGGTTGAACACTTAAATAGAAGTTATATGGGCGTGAGTGCACCTCAGCAGAAATATTCAGTAGGGTAACCACCCAATAGTTATAAATAGTAATTACATGGAAAGGAACAGTATAAGTAAGAATCTAAAGGATAACTCCACCAATAAAAAAACTACATTTACTCATTTTAGCTCTTTTTTCTTTTATTTTATTTTCATTTATCTACAGTTTTTCTTCTATTTGGAGTACTTTGTAAGTTTGATTTTCTAAATTCTCTCTAAGTTTAATGAAAAGTTCCTTTTCTTTTACATTTAAACTGTCTTTACACTTCCTACTATAACTTCATTTACATTTCTTAGTGTAATTATTTTCTTTTACTCTGTTTATCTTGCTTTAATGATTTACTTAATTTGAACCTTTTACTAACCTTTATTTCTTCACTTTACATTTTCTTCTTTAGATTCTAGTTGTTAAACTTATTTATCATTCACTGTAAAGTCTTCCTGAACGGAAGCACAAGTCTTCTTAGTTGAAGCATCTAATGGTACATAATTGCCTGATTATTGTAAGGTTGTGATAAGTAAACGTAATCTTAAGTTCAATTCCACAATCTAACCGCTACACATTGGTCTGTAACATTAACTTAGACCAATAAGAGGGTTTTGGTCATTAAAGGCTTCAATCGAATGTGTAGTGGTTAGTTTCGAATGTGTAGTGGTTGGTTTCGCATATTTTCTTGTGGGACATAGGGGTGACCTAGCATTGTCGATTGGTGGGTCATGTGAGTTATCTATATGATGTGTTGTTAATATATTGGTGGGCCATGTGATTTACCTATATGTTGTTTATTTATTGTTGGGTCATGTGCATGCTCTATCTGTTATGGTCATAAGTCGTATGTACTCTTATTGTTAATATGCCAGTAGATGCATACTTTTAGTATACGCAATTGTGTTATAATATAATGTAGTTAGATAGTGGTAGCTTTCCCTTATAGTATGTGATTACATGTAGTAGTGAGTACTTATTGAATGACCAATTGTGCAGTTCAGTGGCTTGCACTACACCAAATACATATAGCAGTTCAGTAGCTTTCCCTTGTAACGGATTTTTTTCCTATTTGTAACGGATTTTGTCCATTACACATTTGTAACGGACAAAATCCATTATCAATAGAAAAAATCCGTTACAAATATATTAGAATTAAATGCAAAAGCCATTAAAAAAAGTGGGAGAGGAATGAGCGGCTCCACTCTCCAACTCTCTCATGTCTCTCTCTATACCTCCCCAACCCGTTCGTCTCTTCATACCGCTCGCGTAATTGGTATACCATCACTTTTAGTCTCTCTCCATACAATTGATGCACGATCAGGTATTTTTTCTCTCGTTTCCCTCGTCTCTCTCCATAGGATTTATGGTTTTGTAATGGGATACTCATTGATATTGTCCCCACAACTTTACAAATGAGTTTGATTCCATATATTGTGGATTCAATATATGAAATCAAACTTTTGGAAAATCACATTAGAATTACCAATTACGAATTACTAATTACGAATTATGAATGAGTTTGAGTCCATCCCCTACATCTTTACGAATGAGTTTTTCATATATTGGGGATGGAATCAAACCCTACAGCTTTACAAATGAGTTTGTCATATATTGGGGGATGGAATCAAATTTTTGATTTTCAAAAGTTTTTCAAATTTTGCTTTGATTTTCAAACAAGTAATATGACACACTCATTCGTAAAGCTGCAGGGGATAGGGAAATATCAACAAAGTTTGATTTTTAAAATTAAGTTGTTTTCTTTCTTTATATTGAATTTTTGGTTTGTTCAATTTGTAGTTTTAGTTCTCTCAATTTTTTAATGTAGGGTGTAGGTGTAGGTTGGAATTGGGGATGGGGTTGGGGTAGAGGTTTTGAAAACAACTGATTTTTATTAAAATTTGTTTGTGTCATTTTTTTATTTTTTTATTCTTCTAACATATTTAATAAAAAAAATTATTCTAGAGGTCATGTGCAAGGCACGTATTTAAGTAAAGAAAAAAAATCTTATTTTTATCTAATTTCTTTAATATAAATAGTACCTGATTTTATTTGTGAGGTATGGTTTGTGTATAGTGTTTTTCATTTCATGATAAAGAGGCTAACCCGATTGCATAAGATCACATCGAGTTGTGAACTCATGAGGTACAAATATTATTAATTGATGAATATTTACTTAAAACCATAAATTTATGAGTAGTATTTATATATTTTCTAATTAATATTTGTTTATAAGATGTGTAAAAACATTCGGTACTAGTGGACTCGCGTGGGATATGTGCGATAGTAGTTTTTTCCGTGAAGTTTTCAACTTTAAATCTTGTGTTCTTATGTAATTACTTTTATTTTTCACATTTATTAATTGCATCACCATTATTTAATTGAACTAGTTAGTTTTATTCGATAAATTAAAAGTTATTTCAATTAAAAACATGAGATTTCTTTACGATTGAGTAATGAAGTAAGAATTATTTAATTTGACTTAGAGCCCTAGCTATGCAGATACTTTTTCACTTCTAAATAGGCATGGGACATTTTTTAAGTGACCCATGAAAGGACCTCCATTATGAAACATAGTCTCATACAAACTCCAACCATTTGAGACGTTATGGGGAGAGTCATTTTATCATCTTTGTATCGTAAGTTGATTAATATTTAATTTTTCCCAATACACTTATTGTGATACACATCTTAAGTTTTATGGTAAATCAAAAAGAACCCCATGAATGATCATGTTATTTGCAAATAGAAATCAAGATGAATTATGTGTTTTAGTTACTTGATATGATAAATATGCTTAAATTTTCTTTTTATTCCTCAAAAGTGTGTTTAGAATTTCGAAACCATAAATTTAGCATAAGTCGTTGATGATGCTAGAAACAACAGCACCCTTCAAGGTGTTTGTGAGCTCAATTCGATGTTAACAATGGCAGCACGCGTATATAGCAAATATAAGAGAATGAGGTGAGGAGAAGAGGAATCACACCGGAATATAAGTGGTTCAGCCAATTAGGCCTACGTCCACTGTGCAATTGTATGGTGTGTATCACTATATGAGGGCTCTAATGGCCATGGATACAAACTCTCAAGCTTTCTATCTCAACTGTGTATTTGAGCAGAGTTTCAGCTAGGGTTGCTAATTTCGGGTCCCTTTCTAAGAAGGAGAAGACAAGTATTTATAGTGCCTGGGGGGTGTAGTGTACCCCTTCATGCATGTAAAGAGCATGTGTGTGTTGATCTAACCAATATGATGAAGACATTTGTCCCTGTCACATGTAGAGAATGATGATGAAATATTCCCCCCACGTGGGGGGAATGATTTGTTATAACTGATTTGTGTCCACGTGTCCTTGTCCACACATATGTCAATAAGTGCTCGGCTTTCGTGCTTGGTCATAACCTTGGCCTGGAAGGGTCCGAGGTTAGTAAGGTCTAGTTACCTATCCAATCTAAGATTATCCATCATGGTCTCGGCTTTAGTGAAGCCGAGGATAGGTATTAGGGTCGGTCGGGGCCGAGGTTAAGTTGGAATATGCCCGAAACTCCGACCGATTCACTAATGGGGTTGGCTTTGGTAGAAGTATGGCTCCTTGTAACCTCGGCCTACTCTCGGCTGAGGTTGTCATTCCTGGGTGAACTATCGAGTTGCTGATCCTCTGATAAGGTTGGCAGTGGTGTCGGCCAGGGCCGACCCTGCTATGGCCGAGGCTGCTGGTCACTGATCCAAGGCCCTTCCAATGTCGGCCTTGTTCTCGGCCGAGGTTGATGTCTTTGAGACGAGGTGGCACATTTGGGGCATATCAACCACCCCCAGCCCTTAGTTACATGTGAGAGTAGGTGACTGTGGGGTCTCTACATCTCCGAGGTCTTTCTTGTGCTAATGTCCATTTGACACTTGTCCATTGCTGAAGTGTGATGCGTGCCTTGCAAGCGTGTGATGTCAGTCGTCCTTTGGGGCTCCCAAGGCAATGATGGGCCTTGGGAAACGTGCATTCATATTAAGGGTTTAAACCCTATTTTCCCTCTTTCTTCTTCACTCCTCTCTTTTTCCTGGTTCAACTCGTGTTTGCAGCTTTCTCTCTCTAGAAAGGCTCTAGCTTGAAGCTTTTGGTGGTGATTTCTCGTATTTTCCTCCTTCTCCTTTACCATTTCATCTTCAAGTATCCTCTACCATTATATCTTCTTTATTTTTCCTATCTTCTTCTTACTTTTGCATTTTCCGGTGAGTTTTTGGAGATTTCCGGCGAGGTTCCATTTTTTCTGGCGAACTGTTCTTGTGTGTTCTTGGTAGTAATTGCTTCAAATTTGATAGTTTGATCCTTAGATTGTATCATTCCATTAGTCAGTCCTATTTGTTGTTTAGGAGAGTTGCAAGTGTAGGGTCTGCCTCTTATGCTCAAACATCTTTACCAACTCTTAGAGGAGTTCCCTCTCTCAGAGAGAAGACTTTGGAGAAAATTAGGCAAATAGAAAGAGCGCAGGAGGAAGCTCGTAGGTCAGAAGAATTCCCCCTCAGACCTATCTTTCCACCACCTCTGAAGGTCTTATATCGTGAACCATCTGAACCAGTTAACAAAGCAGAGGTCCCTGCTGAGCCGTCGCCAATGTCTGAGTCTGAGTCATCCTCCTCAGACCCTATGTATGTGGACTCTTTTTGAGAGGCTATGGATTTCTCAACTCGGCAAGATCAGGCCCCTGATCAAAAGGAGGTTTCCAGTCGAGCCTCATCCCATAAAAGTTCAAGCACATCAACCTCTTCCTCTGAGGTTGAAATTGTTGGGCCGAGTGTGGCGGTTCCGCCAATCCTTGAAGCCATACCCTTGTCGACTGTCACAGGGGCTGAGTTCGCTCAGAGGTTTCCAAGTGGAGCCCAATCTTTTGCTCAGGAAAACGTTGAGTTAGATGATGATGATGCTGATGCTGAGAGCAATGTTGACGTCTCTGAGGCAGCCGAGTTTGAGAGTACAGTTAGTGAGGTCGACCTTCGTTGCTTTAGGTACTTATACTCCATCAACCCCTCCATAAAGCTTAGGAGACCTCTGAGGGAAGAGAGGGCTTACCACGGCCGAGATGGTGAGATTTGCCTGTACGAGCAGATGTTCAGGTTGGGATTTCGTCTGCCCATCCATCCTATCATTAGGTCTATACTAGCCTATATCAACTTGGACCCTTCCCAGTTGTCACACAATGCTTGGAGGGTGATAATTGGGGCCATTATCTTATGAAGGGTTGTTCATCACTCAGACCTTCCAGTCCAAGTCTTTGTAGGATGCTATGTCCCTTCATCTGCTAAAAAACCATCCGAGCTATTATCATTTTATATCTCGGAAACCTGAAAAGAAGATGCTTCAGATAACTCAAACTTCTAATCATAATTGGAAGCCACGCTACTTCTTTGCCTCAGGGCCATGGGAGTTTGGCCCATGGGACCCCTCTTCCCCACTAGAGCCGAGGATGCCTATAAGATGGGGAAAGGTTACAATGGTTGCTAAGGCCGACCCTGGTCTAAACCAGCAAAATCTTCAGAAGGTCAAAGACCTTCGGGATCAGGGGGCACATGGTCTGCTCGTAAGATTTTAACACCTGATGACCCCCCATTACCTCTCTGAGACTGGTTTAGGGGGAAGTCCTCTCACAGATCTTGGTAAGTTTCTTATTTCAACAAGTTATACCTCTGAATACATGTATATCTGATTCTCTAACTCAGGCCCTCTTATTTTGCAGAGCGTCCGAAGGGAATATCTGACGAGCTTTGGGAAATAGCGGCACCAAGTTTGACGAAGCTCATCAAAAAGGCTGGTCTGGACGCTCCTCCTCCCCCTCCATCTGCCTCAAGGGCTGAGGCCACCAAGAAGAGGAAGGTTTCTGACCCTGCCCCTGAGGATCAGAGGCAGAAGAAAAAAGGGGGAGATCGAGCCATCCCCATTTCCTCTGAGGATGCATTGGCTGATCGTATAGAGCAACTGAAAATCAATGATAGCATCATAAGGCATAGTTTGCAGGCGTTGGATGCCATCAGCTCTGCTATGACCGATGCTGACAAACATTTTTGTCGATCTATGGACACTCTTCTGCTGATCGAGTTTGGCCTTCATATGTCTATTCAGGTATGACTTTAGATTTTAGTTTATCTTCGAAGTGTAACATCTTTTTCGTATTGAAACTTATATATACGACCACATGATTTGCAGGGCCTTGCTGCTATGCATCATCTTGCCAATTGGACCCTAAAGAAGTTACCCCTCATCCAGAAAGGCCAAGAGGCCGAGAAGGTATAAAGTACTCTGAGTGCAGAGGTAGACTGTCTGAAGGCTGCATTTGATGGGTCTAACAAGAAGGCTAAGGAGTTGTAGAAGGAAATCTCCAAGCTAAAAAAGGACCATACCACTGCTCTGAAGGCTAAGGATGATGCCCTTCAGTAAAAGGTCGACGCAGCGGTGAAGGCAGCTCTTGAGGATGCTTCTGAGGGGATTTTAGCCAATTACAAAGTCTCTCATGAATTCATCAGCTTCGACTTTGAGTTCCTCGAGAGAGGTATTAAGGCTACTAATAAGTGGGCATCTATTAAGGAAAAGGAGTCGGGTAGCTTAAAAGCCTCTGACTTCGTGAGTCTGGGTTTTGCTAACCCCCATTTCGCCCAAGCACTTCAAAAGGTCGAAGAGAAAGATACTGCCCCAGCAGAGAATGCACCTCAGGATGTGACAGAGACTGAAGGAGCCAACCCCGGAGAAGATGGGGTCAAGGTGACCAGCGTCGGCCAGGGTAATCAGGCCGAGGATGCCAGCACTCTCCCTTCCAATCCTTAGGCTATTTTGTGAAGCTTTTTTGTACTTTTGTAACCTATGAAGAACATTGTCAGCTCATATTTTTCAATTTTACAATTGGATGACCACCTCTAAGGAGGGTTTTTATTCCTTCATTTGTTGATTTGCTTGTTGAATGCTTCTTTGTAATGCAATTGTTTTGCTCTGAAGTCTTGGTGCAATGATGTCTGCTTAAACTAAATTAATAGTCTTACCTCAGACCTTGTCACCATATTATGATGTTATAAGGTCTGAGGTCATCAACTAAGATGTTATCTTCATAAATAATATCACCAAATTAATGATGTTAGGGGTCTGAGGTCATCCAAGAATGATGTCTGACCTCAGACCTTGTCACCACATAATGATGTTATAAGGTATGAGGTCATCAACTAAGATGTTATCCCCATAATTAATATCACCAAATTAATGATGTTAAGGGTCTGAGGTTATCCAATAATGATGTCTGACCTCAGACCTTGTCACCACCTAATGATGTTACAAGGTTTGAGGTGATCACTAAGATGTTGTCCCCATAATTAATTTCACCAAATTAATGATGTTAAGGGCCTGAGGTCATCCAAGAATGATGTCTGACCTCAGACCTTGCCACCACATAATGATGTTATAAGGTCTGAGGTCATCAACTAAGATGTTATCCCCATAATTAATGTCACAAAATTAATGATGTTAAGGGTCTGAGGTCATCCCTGTAAGGTGTCTGACCTCAGACCTTGCCACAAAATCATGATGTTATAAGGTCTGAGGTCATCAACTAAGATGTTGTACCCATAATTAATATCACCAAATTAATGATGTTAAGGTCCTGAGGTCATCCAAGAATGATGTCTGACCTCAGACCTTGCCACCACATAATGATGTTATAAGGTCTGAGGTCATCAACTAAGATGTTATCACCATAATTAATGTCACCAAATTAATGATGTTAAGGGTCTGAGGTCATCCCTTTAAGGTGTCTTACCTCAGACCTTGCCACCAAATCATGATGTTATAAGGTCTGAGGTCATTAACTAAGATGTTATCCTTATGCTTTCTACCATTAGAGCACAATGAAGCAAAAATCGACATGGAAACTAATCTCTTATTAATAACCTCTTCATAAGATGGTACATTTACATAACTTTTTGCAACATCATATGTAATACTTCTTTAGGTGATCAGCATTCTAGGGGTTAGCAAAAGGTTCCCCTTCTAGGTTTTCTTGCCTGTAGGTCTCGGGTACAACCTCTTCTATCACTTTGTAGGGACCATGCCAGTTTAGGTGGAGTTTATTTGTTTTCTATAAGGTCTTCTTCAGTACTAAGTCTCCCACGGCAATGGGTCTTGCTTTCACCCTCTGATTGTAGAATTTTGCTGCTCTCTGCTGGTATGCTGCTTGTCTGATTTTTGCGCCTTCCCTTCTCTCTTCAATCAGATCCAGGTCTAGTCTTCTTTCTTCCCCATTTTTATCAGGGTCATAGTTTTGAAACCTATGAGTAGGGAGTCCCACCTCTGTTGGTATGACGGCCTCTGAGCCATGTGCTAACATGAATGGGGTTTCTCCTGTTGGTGTCCTTGCTGTGGTTTTGTAATCCAATAACACAACATAAACCTATTCAGTCTATCTCCCCTTCACTTCTTCTAACCTCTTCTTAATTCCGTCGAGGATTGTTCTATTTGTGACTTCTGTCTAACCGTTTTCCTGAGGTCAGCTAGGAAATGAGAAGAACTGATTTATCCCCACTCTTTCGCAATACTTTTTTAAAGAGGAGTTTTTGAACTGGGTTCCATTATCTGAGATGAGAGTGTTTGGGAGGCCATGTTTGCATATGATGTTCCTCTAAATAAATTGGAAGGTCTTCTTTTCTGTGATTGTTATCATCGGCTGTGCCTCCACCCACTTTGAGAAATAGTCAATGGCAACTATCAGAAATCGGTAATTATTGGCAGATCTTGGTAGGGGTCCTACTAAGTCAATTCCCCATACTGCAAATGGTCATGGGTAAGTGATTGAAGTCATAGGTTGATGAGGTTGGTGAGGAATAGTGGAGAATCTCTGACATTTATCGCACCTTTTCACGTAGGCTGCTGCATCTTTGGCCAAGGTTGGCCACCAGTACCCCTGTGTAATAATTCTTTTGGACAGTGGTCTTCCTCCTATGTGACTGGAGCAAGAACCCTCATATACCTCCTGCAAGAAACGAGGAACTTCCGTGGGATGAACACATCTGAGGAGGGGCAATAGGAACCCTTTCTTATATAAGATGTCTCCTACTATGGAGAATTTCGTAGCCCTGTATCTTAGTTTCCTTCTCTCTAGCTTGGATTCCGATAGCTCTCCCTCTTTGATATATCTAACGAGGGGGTCCATCCATGAGTCTCCTAGGTTCAAATTGAGATAAGGGTTGCTAACCTCTTCTTCCTCAATGGTCACTTTTGATAAGACCTCGACCGGAACTGTCCTTCGGATGTCTATCTTTAATACTGAAGCCAACCTTGCCAATGCATCTGCGTGGCTATTATTCTGTCGAGGAACTCTCTTAAGTTTTGTCTCTTCGAAGTATTCTAACATCACTCTCACCCTCTTCAGATACTTAGCCATCCTTTCGTCTTTGGCCTCATACACCCCTAGTACTTGATTGACAACTAACCTTGAGTCGCTATGAAGTAGGAGTCATCTTACTCCTAGAGTCTTTGCCAATGAGAGACCTGCTATCATGGCCTCATATTCTGACTCGTTGTTAGATGCCTTGAAGTTGAATCTCAAAGCATATTCAATGTTGGCACCATCTGGATCTGAAAGAATCAGGCCTGCACCGCTTCCACTGTCACAGGAAGAACCATCAACAAAGAGATTCTAGATGTCTGTATCCGATGAAAAGGCCCCTTCCGACATGATTCCTCGCTTGAAGAGGTACCGATCCTCCTCGTTCTCCGTTAATCCGCTCCTGATCCTCTTGGATACGACCTCTTCCTAGTTCCGAAAGACGTTTGGTGCAACCTCTTCCTGGTTTCAGAAGACATTGTTGTTTGACCCTTCATCATTTATTAGGTCATTCTCTACCTCAGCCTCTTCCCACGTGAACTCAGCAACAAAGTCTGCGAGGGCCTGCCCTTTGATGGCTGCCCTAGGTTGATAAGTAAGGTCATACTCCCCCAACTCAATGGCCCAGGTCATCAATCTTCTAGACTTCTCAGGTTTATAGAGGACCTGTCTTAGTGGGGAATCGGTGAGGACGACCATGGAATGGGCTTGGAAGTAGGGCTTCGTCTTCCTTGAAGCATGTATCAGGGCGTAGGCTAACTTTTCCATATGAGAATAATTTTGCTCAGACCCTTGAAGGGCCTTACTGTTGAAATACACAGGCCTTTGGATTCCAACGTATTCTCTTACTATGGCTGCACTTATAGCCGATTCAGAGACTGCTAGATAAATGTACAATTTCTCTCCTACTATGGGCCGAGATAATAACAAGGGAGACCCTGGGTAAGCTTTGAGTTGGTTAAAAGCTTCTTCGCACTCTTCGTTCCATTGGAAGGCCTTTCTAAGAACTTTAAAGAATGCAAGACACTTGTATGTTGCTCTGGAAACAAACCTGTTGAGTGCGGCCACTCTCCTTGTGAGTCTTTGGACATCCTTGATACTCCTTGGCATCTTCATGTCAAGCAAAGCCTTGATTTTCTCAGGGTTTTCTTCGATTCCTCTTTGATTGACGATAAATCCAAGAAACTTCCCAGCTCCTACCCCGAAGACACACTTCGCTGGGTTGAGTTTCATCCTGTATAAGTCCATAGTATCGAAGGTCTTTTCGAGGTCTGCCACATGAGTGTAGGCCTTTAAGCTCTTCGTCAGCATATCATCTACATACACCTCTATAGTCTTGCCTATTTGATCATCGAACATCTTATTCACAATACGTTGATATGTCGCCCCCGTATTTTTTAGGCTGAAGGGCATCACTTTATAGCAGTACGTTCCTTTATCGGTAATGAAGGTTGTCTTCTCTGAGTCTTCCGTATCCATAAAGATCTGATTGTAGCCTGAGTACGCGTCTATGAAGCTCATGCCCTACAGTAGCATCTACCATCTGGTCTATTCGAGGCAAGGGATAGCTGTCTTTTGGGCAAGACTTGTTCAGGTCAGTGAAATCAATGCACATTCTCCACTTTCCGTTAGCCTTGGGCACGATGACTGCATTCGATAACCACTCCGGATATATGACTTCTCTAATAAACTCAGCCTCTTCCAATTTTTTAACCTCTTCCCTAATGACGTCGTACTTCTCCCTGGAGTAAACTCTTCGTCTTTGTTTGATGGGTCTGGCATCTTTGGTCACGTTAAGCTTGTGACACATAACCTCAGGGTTGATGCCGGGCATGTCTGTGCGACTCCAAGCAAAGACACTCTGCCTCTTCCTTAAGAAGTTTATCAGCTCTTCCTTGATTTCTATTTTTAAGGGTTTGCCGACCTGGATGGTTTTTTTCGGTTCATCCTCATTGAGGACGATGGATTCTACCTCTTTCGCAGCCTCTCCCTTCTTCAACTTTGTTTCATCTCTTGGGTCAAGCGTATCAATGCTATAAGTGGTGGTTGCCCTCTTATGGGCCTCTCTCTCTTCGACCTAGTTGAAGTAACATTCTCATGCTATGGTCTGATCACCTTGCACTTCCCCTACCCCATAGGGTGTCAGGAATTTCAGCATCTGGTGGACCGTTGACGACACGACCTCAAACTCCTTAAGGGCCACTCTTCGTATGATGAGGTTATAGGCCGAGAAGACATTTTCATCCATCATGAAAAACTTTATCTTTCGGTTCAACCTCTTAGGCCACTCGTCACCCATTTGTACGTCCATCTCATACATGCCCAATGGTTGGACCTTTTCGCCGTTGAAGCCCATTAAAGGATGATGATAGGGTACCAGCCTTGCTCTGCTAAGACCTAGGCTTTTGAAGCAAGGACAAAACATCACGTCTGCTGAACTCCCCCCGTCCACGAGGATCCTCTGCACCTCGCATCCATGCAGCCTTGTTGTTATTACCAAAGGGTCATCATGTGGGGCTAAGATACCTTTGAAGTCGAGTCGGGAGAACCCAACTAGAAGGGTGCCCATGTCCACCTTCTTCCTCTTCTGCGCTGTATCGGAAGACGTTAGATTTACCACTTCAAGTTTGGCCACTGACTTGGCCTCTGTAACATGAGCTTTTCTATCAGCCACTTTAGAGCCACCTCCCGCAAGTCCTCCGTATATGGTGTCAACACCAAAGGAGATCATGCCAACCCTCTTCACTGGAGTGTTGTCATCTTTCGGCGGAAGGTCCGGATCGTCTTCATCATCTCCTTACGAATCATTATCTCGTCTAGCTGGGGCATCGTCACGGCATCTATCATTTCTCCACTTTTTAGGGTCATCTTTTCTGCCTTTAGGAGCCTTGCCATCAACGTACTTCCTTAACTTTTCGGACTTTAACATCATTTCAATCTCATCCTTCAAGGCGAAGCATCTGTCTGTAACATGGCCATGGTCCTGGTGGAACTCGCACCACAAGTTTTTGTTCCTCTTATGTGGAGGGGCCTTCAGTTTCTCCGGCTATCTTAGAGTCCTGTCATTCTTGATCTCGTTGAGGATATGCTCACAACTCACAGTTAGAGGAGTATAGTGAGTGAACTTGCCATCGGTTGACCTCTTCTTTCCGTCTTTCTTTCTTTGGGACTTCCCGCTACTATCGCGGTTCTCATCCTTATACTTGGCGGCCATTTCCTCTTCGGCATTCATGACCTTTCCCGCAGTGGCCAGTAGCTCTTCCATAGACCTAGGAGGGTCTTCCGTGAGTTTTCACAATAACTTCCCTTTCTGAAGACCTCCTATAAGGGCGGTCATGTCTATATTCTCTTCGTAATTTTCAACCTCAAGTTTTTCTTTATTGAACCTGGTGATGTAGTCTCTTAGGCTCTCGTCCTTGCCTTGCTTGACATACAGTAGATGAGTGGTCTTCTTTTGAGGTCTTACCCCAAAGCACAAGTTGTGAATGAATCATTCAGCCAAGCCCTTGAAGTTCTCAATTGAATTCTTCGGAAGAGAAGTAAACCAGCTATGTGTTGCTCCTGTCAAAGTACCGAAGAAGGCCCGACACTTCATCTCATCAGGTATTGAGTAGATGTCCGCCGCTGACTGATACATCTCAATGTGATGTACAGGGTTGGTGCTACCATCATACTTGGGAGACACCACGGGTGGTTTGAACTTAGTAGGTTGGAAAACTCACTATCCTTCCCATAAAGGGCGAGCCCTCCAAGAAACCTCTTTGCAATGGGTCTCGACTCTTAATGATGTCTCATATCTTCTCCTCGAGACGTTGGATAGAGTCATTTCATGGTTTCCTTCCATCGGCCTGGCCGAGGTTGTCCCCAGCCACCTCCGAGGGGTGGACTGAGGGTTCCCCAGTCATAGCGCAATGTCAGCTGTTAACCTCCTCCTGGTCTCTACCTCTTCCTGCATGAGGTCGGCCTTGGTGAGGACGATGTTGTTCATCTCCTCTTTGTGAGTCGGCTTCACTCATTGACCTTGATAACCTCTGTCTTAGGTCATTTACTGGGCCCAACCTCTCAAAGGCTGACCCCCTGCTCAATCGATCAAAAGTTAATCCTCATTGTTGGGCCTCTTCACCTCTTCGGCTGCCACAGCCTCGGCTCTACTGAAGAGGACGTACAGTATTATTCGAAACCTCATACGGCTCCCAACATTCTTCCGGGACCTCTTCCACCTCCAGATCGTCATACCTGTCCTCCGGGCAAGGGTTTCCTTGCCTCCCCAGGCGCAAGCGCCTAGGGTCAGTAACGTCCCTCCTCCGCTGGGGGGCAGGTTGGCCCTTCATTGGTGCCTGGGGTGGTCCTCTCCCGTCAGGATGAGGCTGGACAGCCATCAGAGTGATCATTTTCCGTGAAACTCCAGGTGGCCTCATCATAGTTTGGCTTAGCTGTGTAAACTGCTCCTGCATAGCTTGTTGCGTTGCAGCCAATGACCTCAAGGCTGCAGCTACCTCCGCCATTTCAGAGTGAGGCGGTGCCTGACTGGAACAAGGTCCTCCCGTACTAGGCGGCGGAAGAGGCAGTGGTACCTCTGGTGCCATATGTTAACACTAAAGAGCTTGAGTAGCAGATGAGCTTAACACCTTAAAGGACCTTTTGCAATGGTGAAACAGCTCCATGCAAGGGGTGGTGCCTGGTTCACCACCAGAGTCCCCGGTGAGGTTAAGCTGAAAAATAGGAAGAGTCACTTCCCACATACGGCGCCAAAAATGATGATGCTAGAAACAGCACCACCCTTCAAGGTGTTTGTGAGCTCAATTCAACGTTAACAATGGCAGCACGCGTATATAGCAAATATAAGAGAATGAGGTGAGGAGAAGAGGAATCACACCGGAATATAAGTGGTTCAGCCAATTAGGCCACGTCCACTGTGCAAGTGTATGGTGTGTATCACTGTATGAGGGCTCTAATGGCCATAGATACAAACTCTCAAGCTTTCTCTCTCAACTGTGTATTTGAGCAGAGTTTCAGCTAGGGTTGTTAATTTCGGGTCCCTTTCTAAGAAGGAGAAGACAAGTATTTATAGTGCCTGGGGGGTGTAGTGTACCCCCATGCATGTAAAGAGCATGTGTGTGTTGATCTAACCAATATGATGAAGACATCTGTCCCTGTCACATGTAGAGAATGATGATGAAATATTCCCCCCACGTGGGGGAATGATTTATTATAACTGATTTGTGTCCACGTGTCCTTGTCTACACATATGTCAATAAGTGCTCGGCTTTCGTGCTTGGTCATAACCTCGGCCTGGAAGGGTTCGAGGTTAGTAAGGTCTAGTTACCTATCCAATCCGAGATGAGTCATCATGGTCTCGGCTTCAGTGAAGCCGAGGATAGGTATTAGGGTCGGTCGGGGCCGAGCTTAAGCTGGAATATTCCCGAAACTCCGGCCGATTCACTGATGGGGTTGGCTTTGGTAGAAGTATGGCTCCTTGTAACCTCGGCCTACTCCCGACCGAGGTTATCATTCCTGGGTGAACTATCGAGCTGCTGATCCCCTGATGAGGTTGGCAGTGGTGTCGGCCAGGGCCGACCCTGCTATGGCCAAGGCTGCTAGTCACTGATCCAAGGCCCTTCCAACATCGACCTTGTTCTCGGACGAGGTTGATGTCTCTGAGCCGAGGTGGCACATTTGGGGCATATCAGTCGTGGTATAATTAGTTTCCATAAATAGACACCAATGATTATCGAAGATTGTAGTTGCAACTTATTGTTAATGTGTGTTTTATCTCGTTTTATAGAATGTCAAGACCGATTAACAAAGGTTGGATGACCGAAGAAAACAAAGGCAGCTTGTCGTATTTGAAGGGCATTGAAGATTTTATTAAATTTGCGAAAGAGAACAATGACCAGGGGATGACAACAATACCTTGTCCATGTTCGAAGTGTCAAAATAAATTGTGTCTGAAATCGAAAGAAGTAGAGACATTTGTGGAGGAACGGTATGCATCAATTATATATTATATGGTATTTTCATGGTGAAAATACATTTGTGAACACTATTGATCCCCCACCGGTAGAACAAGTTGAGGAGAGTATAGTAGAAGAAAACATCGAGGAATAAGGTGTTGGGGTGGAAATCTTGTTGATGTTTGTTAAGGAGTGCATGGGGAACCTTATGTAGATGTTGAATGCGGTGAGTCGCGAGTTTCCAAAGAAGATCATATCGTAAATGACAAGTAAAATGAATATAAGAGATTATCAGTTGTGAAATTATATCCTTCATGCGAGGGTCTTGAAATAATTATTTCTTCAATTATAGAACTTCACAACTTAAAGAAGCAATTGAAGCCCTTATACATTTGACTCACTTGAGTCTATATTGTATAAGTGCTCATCTAGTTTGGAAATTGTGACAAAATTGTGTCTTCCTAGAAACCAAAGAGCCTCAGAAATTTCTATGACTATTCATCTCTCTTTCTTATTATGATCCAGAGACTATTGACCAACACTCACACACTTAGAATTCATCTTTTGCACATCATATTGCATTAGTATGTGTGTACATGTGTTGAGTGTGTTTAAATCCCTAAGTTTGATTTTTAATAATTTTTTTGGGATTTTTTAAACAATTTTTAAATCATGTTTTAATAATTAAAATTTGATTTTAAAAGTTTTGGGGTCAATCTCTAAATATGAATTGTTGTATTTTATGGCCTAATGTTACCTTGGGTAGAATCCGAAAGCGCCAGAGACTTCAGGGTGTGCTTTGTAATTAGTTTTGACGCGCGTTTAACATCCCATAACTAGCCAACACCTGTCTGCCTCTGATTGGTTAGATTTGTGTTTCTTTACAGAGACACTAGTCGCGTGTGTTATCAGCCCTTGGATCATTTCTTATCAATGGTCTGCATGTTGCCTTGATGAATCCCCGTGTATTTTTTTAAGCCAATCAGCGCTTGTTTAAGCACCGCCTTGTGTGAGCCCTTAGATTCAAGTCAATCTTAATTGACTCGATCTCAGCCCTTGGTTTGGATCAGATATCTCGAACCTTCCTCTCTCCCTATAAAAAGGGCCCTTCTCTCAGACTTCGAAGATTTTTGCCATTTCATTTCCTCTGAGAAATTAAGAGAGTAGAGAGAGAAGAGAGAGAAGAGACAAATCAGAGAGAGAAGAAAGTTAGAAACCCTAACTTCGTCCAAGTCCTCTTCAAACCTAACCCAAACACTTCTTCAAAACACCATAACCAAAAACACCATCCTGTGTGTTCTTGAGTGTTTGAGAGTTTGAGTTGAGTTATTTTTGTTGCTGTAACCTTGTGTTCGTGAGATCTTGTTTCCAACTTAGACTTTTACTTAGATCTAGTTTATGTTTCCATAGAAATCTCAGATCTGAGTTATTCATGTTACATTACACTTAGTTTCATTTTATTTCTCATCTTGAGAAATATATTGTTGATTGTTTTCTCTAAAACGTTTTCTTACTTTGAAATCAATAATAAATGCTTTCTGTTTCTTGTTCTTGTAAAACTAAACCTTTGACCTAGTTTGGAATCTCACTTGGAGGTTTTCAATCTCAAAAAGTTTTTGTTTTAAATTCTGAGATTGATTAAGACCTTGTCTGTCTTCCTAGCAATGTATCCGTGGATTCTGGGATAGTTTGAAAGGTCAAAAAGGTTCAAAGTTTTCTAAGAAAAAAGAAAAAGAAAAGATCACTGCATATAGTATAAACTGTAATTCGTTAGGACTGTTTGTACTTAATAAGTGTGTGTGTGTGTGCATGCATGTGTTAGAAAGCACCTTCACAAACACTTACACCCTACAACACAAAAAGTGTTGGTGATAAGATCTTGAGAACATAAGTCGACGTAAAGTGATGGAACAAATCAAAAGTTGACAAACTGGGAGAACTACATCTACAATCAGAACTGCAGAGAAGTTTAAGGACACACCAGAGGGTACATTCCTAAACTTATATAGGTCTGAGTTGTTTGCATGCTAGTTATATAGTTTGTAACTCATATATTTGTTTTAGTGGATTTTTCTTTTTACTCCGTAGAGGGAGTCGTGGATGTTTCCTCAATTGGTGAGGTTTTACCACGTAAAAATTGTGAACAGAAGCCTTTTACATTTTCTCATCTCATTCTTGGTTGTGCTGTGTTTAAAACTGGTATATATTATTTTTTAAACTTGTTGCTTAAATATTGAACAGATCTCGTACATACTATTTTATTAAACACATCTTGTGATTAATCCTTTTTTATTTAAGAAAAGAGTTTCTTCAAAAAACAACTCGGAGTTACTTAAATAGTTTATTTTCATAAACGGCTTTAGTAACTTTTTTTTCAATTGGTATCAGAGCTTTGTAAACTGCTTTTAAAAGATCCTGTGTTTCTGAAATTGTTTTCTGAAAATCATAGATGGACGAGAAAAATGAAAGATTTGGTAACTTGATCAGACCTCCAATCTTTGATGGAACCAATTTTGCTTACTGGAAAGTAAGGACGATTGCTTTCATTCAAGGAACTTTGGGTGGTGATGTCTGGGACATTGTTGAAAATGGTTATACTTTTCCTACTAAACCAGCCAACGAAGGAAGTAATGAGAGGGTTAAGAAATCTCTAAGTGAGTTCACTCAAGAAGAGAAATAAGTTTCTCGAAATAACAATAAAGGAAAGAATGCTATATTTATGTCTATAAATGAACATGAGTTCAAAAGAATCTCATCCTGTACCACTTCTAAGGAAGCTTGGGACACCTTAGTCACTGCTCATGAAGGAGACACTAGAGTTAAGGCTGCTAAAACCCAAATGCTTATTCAGCAGTATAACTCCTTAATTATGTCTGAAACTGAATCATTTGATGACTTCTATATGAACCTGACTGATATTGTGACCAAACTGCATGCTAATGGGATAACCTATGATAGACAAGAAATTGTATCTAAAATTCTGAGATCATTACCACAGAAGTTTGACAACAAAAGATATGCTATTGAGGAAATGTGTGATATAAATCTCACTCCTGAATTACTCAGTAGTAAATTAAGAACTGTGGAAATGGAACTGGAATTTAAGAAACAATTAACTCAATCCCATAGGAAACAGACTAGTTCCAATCTAAGCTTCTCTTCTAAATTGATTAAACCTGAGTTTAATACTTCCAATGTTGAATCTGATGAGGACTGCGATATAGAGAGTTTGGACAATCAGATTGCCTTAATGACTAAACAATTCAAGAAAATCATTAAGTTTAGAAACAAAGTGGCAAATAAACAAGGCA
The DNA here is from genome assembly GCA_949130495.1 of Sambucus nigra. Lineage (NCBI taxonomy): Eukaryota > Viridiplantae > Streptophyta > Magnoliopsida > Dipsacales > Adoxaceae > Sambucus > Sambucus nigra. The sequence continues at coordinate 278,815,426 of OX422218.1, forward strand.
AGTCAAATTATCCAACTCCCTCTAGTCACAGACCTCATGAGAAAAACAATGACAAAAATCACAAGGACTCTCACGCTAGACCTAATAGAGACCTTAAGAAGACTAAATGCTATAGATGTGGTAAACTGGGACACATTGCACAAGACTGTAGACTTAATTTGAACACTCAAAACAAACATACTAGGGCTAACATTTGCAAAACATGGGATGATTCAAGTGACTCTGAAAATGAGGAACCTGAGTCATCAGATGCTTTTGATCCTTACATGTCCTTCTTTGCCAAGATTATTTATAATGATGACATGCCTATGTTTGTTAATGAGGATGAACCAAATAATTCTATGACTGATACTTCGAATGTGGTTATTACTGGTTTAGATGCTTTGATTACTGAGAATGTTGCATGTTCTACCTCGGGGTGTGTGAGTTAAAGGGTTGGCGATAATGACGATGTCAATGGGTGTGTGAGTTTAACAAATGAATCGTTAGGGATCACTCCACACACCACACTTAGTGATTCAGACAATGAAGACCTTCCAGACATTCACACACTTTACACTAAGACTCTCAAGAAAAGCGCTAGACTAGAAAAGACTGTTAAAGATCTTACCAAGAAATTGGAATATCTAAGCCTGATGGTTAAACTGAATGCTGAAGAGTACACTACCCAATGTTTAAGTCATGAAAGTGAAATTAAAATTTTTGATGAAAAACTGAAAAATTTGACTGAAACAAATGAAATTATGGAGAAAAAATATAAAGGGACATTGTTAGAATTGGAACAAACCAAAGAAAAGACAGCAACTGTTTTCAAAAAATTTACAAAATTTGAAAATAATTCTAACTGTTTTGATGAATTTGTTGCTGAATCTAAAACCAATTCTGATGATCGAACTGGTATAGGATTTTGTCCCAATTTGAAAACACAAACAAAACATTTTGAACCTATCAAGTTTGTGTCAGGAGGCAAAAGACCTATTGAAACATGCCCAGACGTTCATTCCATAAAAACTGAGTTTGATTCGAAAAATCAAAGTTTTAACATTGGGGAATCAAGTTGCTCTAAGCTTAAAAGTTCACCTAAGGCTAAATACTTCTGTCCTTCTATTAGGAAGAGTGAAAATGCATTCAAACCTGTACCAACTAGAAATAGAGTTCAGCCTCAAAACTCTATTAAACCTTTGTTTAGAGACTTTCCTAAGGAGACCCCCATCTTGAGCAATCTTTATTGCTCCTACTGTGACATATATGGTCATTCTTTTGATGGTTGCTATGCTAGGAGACTTGTCAAACCTATCTATAATCCTCGTACTTACCAGAACTTTAACTATTCTAGGAGGAGTCGAAACAATTATATACTTCCTAGACAGCCAGATAAAAACTCTAACTATAGAAAGAGAAAGACCAAACCTAAAAGAACATTTCCTAGAAGGAATACTAAGCACTTTTCTAAACCAAATGCTCAAATCTTTCACAAAATTCAAAATCATGCGCGAAACATTTTTCAGCAAAAATCTAATGCTCGCAAATTCTATGAGTTGAGAGCTAATAAGCGCAAGATGAAAACTAGAGCAATTTGGATTAGAAAAGATGATCTATTACCTCAGATGAAGTGTAATATTGTGGTTACTGCTTTAAAAGCCGAACACACATCATCTGGTTGGTATTTAGACTCTGGATGTTCTAAGCATATGACGGGAGATGAAACTAAACTTTTAAACAAAACCAGATATGCTGGTGGTAAAGTTATTTTTGGTGATGGAGCTTCATCTCAAATCATAGGCAAAGGAACTCTCCAAGAAGATGGGCTTCCTATTCTTAAAGATGTTCTTCTAGTTAAAGGTCTAAAAGCCAACTTACTTAGTATTTCGCAATTTTGTGACTCAGACCATACTGTTACCTTTTCAAAGAACAATTGCAAGATTTTAAATGAAAAAGGTGCATGCATAATTACTGGATTCAGAACTCCTGACAACTGTTACACTGTCAAGAACAATTCTGAAACTTGTAATGTTGCCAGAATGGATGACAACGAGATATGGCATAACAGAATGGGTCACATAAATTACGATAATCTTAGTAAATTGTCTTCTCAAGACATAGTAAGAGGAATTCCAAAAATAAAACCCATTCATAATATTATTTGTGGTTCCTGTCAAGAAGGTAAAATTGTTAAGGCCCCTCATACGAAAGTCAAAGACATTCTCACCTCTAATCCCTTAGAACTCATCCATATGGACCTAATGTGTCCCTCCCAAACTGTTAGTCTTTGTGGACACAGTTACATTCTAGTTATGGTTGATGACTTCACTAGATTTACCTGGGTAGCCTTCTTAAAACAAAAGTCTGAAACATTTCAAACTTTCCTAAAAATTCTTCTTAGGATCGAAAATGAGAAGGATATTCAAGTGAATAGAATTCGTAGTGATAGAGGTGGTGAATTCAAAGACACTGGTATTGTAGAATACTGTGACTATAATGGTTACAAACACGATTTTAGTGCTCCTAAGACTCCTCAACAAAATGGAATCGCCGAGAGAAAGAATCGTACCTTGCAAGAGATGGCACGTGTCATGTTACATGCCAAGAATTTACCTAAATATTTTTGGGTAGAATCAATTCGTACTGCGTGTCATATCATTAATAGGGTCTATCTTAGAAAGAATTCCAAACAAACCCCTTATGAACTTTGGTACAATAAGAAGCCTAATCTCAAATACCTTAGAACCTTTGGCAGTACTTGTTATGTATGCAAAGATAGGGAACATTTATCTAAATTTGAGAGCCGGGGAGATAAAGCCATATTTCTAGGATACTCGCCTAACAGTAGAGCTTATCGAGTGTATAATCTTCGTACTAAAACCATGATGGAATCCATAAATGTAATTGTTAGTGACACTATTGTAGAAAGCAAGACAGGTGAATTATCTATTGAAGAAGAGTCTTCAAATATTTTAGAAAATGACCCTTCTGAAATAGATAATTCATTACCTATTGAGACACCTGAAGTACCTAACTGGGTTTCTAAAGATCATCCCATAAACAACATTGTTGGCAACCCTAGTGAGCCAGTGCGTACAAGATCCCAACTTAGAAATTATGCACATTATGCGTGCTTTGTTTCCCTTGTGGAACCAAAGAATGTAAATGAGGCATTGAATGACTCTCACTGGATTTCTGCTATGCAGGATGAACTTTTACAATTTTTCATTCATGATGTATGGTATCTTGTTCCACGTCCTGATCACAAAAAGGTTGTTGGTACTCGTTGGATTTTTAAAAATAAAACTGATGAAAATGGGATAATAATTAGAAATAAAGCTAGATTAGTTGCTCAAGGATACTCCCAAATATAAGGGATTGATTTTAACGAGACCTTTGCTCCTGTTACTCGTTTAGAATCAGTTCGTCTGCTTTTCGCTATAGCTTGTCACATGCATTTTACATTATATCAAATGGATGTCAAGTCTGCGTTCCTTAATGGAATACTGGCTGAGGAAACCTATGTAGAACAACCTAAAGGGTTCATTGACCCTAAGCATCCAAATCATGTATTTCGTCTGAAAAAGGCTTTGTATGGCCTCAAACAAGCTCCTAGAGCTTGGTATGAGCGACTTTCCAATTTTCTTTTGGATAAAGGTTTCAAAAGAGGTGGAAATTACCAAACTTTATTTGTCAAACATTTTGACAAACACATTACGATTGCTCAAGTTTATGTAGACGATATTATATTTGGATCAACTTCCACCTCAGAAGTAAAATCCTTTTCTGAAATTATGAGCAAGGAATTTCAGATGTCCCTTACGGGGGAGTTACAGTTCTTCCTAGGTCTCCAAGTCAAACAAAGTCTAGAATGATTATTTGTTTCTCAATCTAAGTACGCTTTAGAGATCGTTAAGAAATTCGGCCTTGAGAGTGCTAAAAATGCCAAAACACCCATGAGTACTACGCTAAAACTTTTTAAAGATGAAAATGGACCATCTGTAGATCCTACTCTATATCGTAGTATGATAGGCACTTTACTATATCTTACTGCCTCGCGTCCTGATATTATGTATGCTGTGTGTGTATGTGCTCGATATCAAAGTAACCCTAAAGAGAGCCACTTGAATGCTGTTAAACGTATCATTAAATATGTAAATGGCACTCTAAATCTAAGACTTTGGTACACTAATGACACACCAAGCACTATAATTGCGTACACTGATGCTGACTGGGTTGGGTGTACTGATGATAGTAAAATCACTTCAGGAGCATGTTATTATATGGGTAATAACTTGGTAGGATGGAGTAGTAAAAAACAAAATTGCACATCACTCTCAACAGCTGAATCTGAATACATAGCCGCTGGCAGCTGTTGTGCTCAATTAATGTGGCTTAAACAAATGCTAAGTGACTATGGTATTAAAGAAAACCAATTACATCTCTATTGTGATAATCAAAGTGTGATTTATATTTCTAAAAATCCTGTTCAACACTCGCGAACAAAGCATATTAAAATAAGACATCATTTTATACGTGAATTGGTTGAATCTAAGGAGTTAGAAATCAATTATCTTCCTACTGATCTACGACTCGCAGATATATTTGCCAAACCTCTAGATTATAATAGATTCATTTCATTACGTAAATCTATTGGTATGGTTTATGCTGATTAATCTTTTTGCTGTTTATCCAAGTTTTTCCCTTTGTCCATTTGAGACAAAATGGGGGAGAAATTTGAGTCTATTCAAATCTTGCATATTCTAAACAGCTTGATCTTAGTGAATTATTGCAGGTTCTTGTTGTACAGTTTCTCTCAACAGTTGTAATAGGGTATTCAAATGTACTTAGTTGAGTTATGTACTTTTTGATTTCTAGGAATTGGGTAGATAGAATTTTGATAGGAATAAGTTTTTCTTATTTTCTTGTTGCCCTACGAGTCCAAGATGACTCAAAGGAGATTTTGTCTCATATTTCCAAAGGGGGAGATTGAAGCCCTTATACATTTGACTCACTTGAGTCTATATTGTATAAGTGCTCATCTAGTTTGGAAATTATGACAAAATTGTGTCTTCCTAGAAACCAAAGAGCCTCAGAAATTTCTATGCCTATTCATCTCTCTTTCTTGTTATGATCCAGAGACTATTGACCAACACTCACACACTTAGAATTCATCTTTTGCACATCATATTGCATTAGTATGTGTGTACATGTGTTGAGTGTGTTTAAATCCCTAAGTTTGATTTTTAATAATTTTTTTGGGATTTTTTAAACAATTTTTAAATCATGTTTTAATAATTAAAATTTGATTTTAAAAGTTTTGGGGTCAATCTCTAAATATGAATTGTTGTATTTTATGGCCTAATGTTACATTGGGTAGAATCCGAAAGCGCCAGAGACTTCAGGGTGTGCTTTGTAATTAGTTTTGACACGCGTTTAACATCCCATAACTGGCCAACACATGTCTGCCTCTGATTGGTTAGATTTGTGTTTCTTTACAGAGACACTAGTCGCGTGTGTTATCAGCCCTTGGATCATTTCTTATCAATGGTCTGCATGTTGCCTTGATGAATCCCCGTGTATTTTTTTAAGCCAATCAGCACTTGTTTAAGCACCGCCTTGTGTGAGCCCTTAGATTCAAGTCAATCTTAATTGACTCGATCTCAGCCCTTGGTTTGGATCAAATATCTCGAACCTTCCTCTCTCCTTATAAAAAGGGCCCTTATCTCAGACTTCGAATATTTTTGCCATTTCATTTCCTCTGAGAAATTAAGAGAGTAGAGAGAGAAGAGAGAGAAGAGACAAATCAGAGAGAGAAGAAAGTTAGAAACCCTAACTTCGTCCAAATCCTCTTCAAACCTAACCCAAACACTTCTTCAAAACACCATAACCAAAAACACCATCCTGTGTGTTCTTGAGTGTTTGAGAGTTTGAGTTGAGTTATTTTTGTTGCTGTAACCTTGTGTTCGTGAGATCTTGTTTCCAACTTAGACTTTTACTTAGATCTAGTTTCTGTTTCCATAGAAATCTCAGATCTGAGTTATTCATGTTACATTACACTTAGTTTCATTTTATTTCTCATCTTGAGAAATATATTGTTGATTGTTTTCTCTAAAACGTTTTCTTACTTTGAAATCAACAATAAATGCTTTATGTTTCTTGTTCTTGTAAAACTAAACCTTTGACCTAGTTTGGAATCTCACTTGGAGGTTTTCAATCTCAAAAAGTTTTTGTTTTAAATTCTGAGATTGATTAAGACCTTGTCTGTCTTCCTAGCAATGTATCCGTGGATTCTGGGATAGTTTGAAAGGTCAAAAAGGTTCAAAGTTTTCTAAGAAAAAAGAAAAAGAAAAGATCACTGCATATAGTATAAACTGTAATTCGTTAGGACTGTTTGTACTTAATAAGTGTGTGTGTGTGTGCATGCATGTGTTAGAAAGCACCTTCACAAACACTTACACCCTACAACACGAAAAGTGTTGGTGATAAGATCTTGAGAACATAAGTCGACGTAAAGTGCTGGAACAAATCAAAAGTTGACAAACTGGGAGAACTACATCTACAATCAGAACTGCAGAGAAGTTTAAGGACACCAGAGGGTACATTCCTAAACTTATATAGGTCTGAGTTGTTTACATGTTAGTTATATAGTTTGTAACTCATATATTTGTTTTAGTGGATTTTTCGTTTTACTCCGTAGAGGGAGTCGTGGATGTTTCCTCAATTGGTGAGGTTTTACCACGTAAAAATTGTGAACAGAAGCCTTCTACATTTTCTCATCTCATTCTTGGTTGTGCTGTGTTTAAAACTGGTTTAAATTATTTTTTAAACTTGTTGCTTGAATCTTGAACAGATCTCGTACATACTATTTTATTAAACACATCTTGTGATTAATCCTTTTTTATTTAAGAAAAGAGTTTTCTTCAAAAAACAACTCGGAGTTACTTAAATAGTTTATTTTCATAAACGGCTTTAGTAACATTTTTTTCAGCAATTTGCTTGGTCAGGAAATAGTATCACTGAACTTTTGGTCTATCTTAAAGAGGTGGCTCCCAAAAGGTAATACACTGCCAGAAAAATATCCAAAGATGAAGAGTATGATGAAAGATTTGGGGATGAAGGCCAATTACATTCATGCATGTGTCAATAACTGTGTCTTATAATAGAATGATAATGAATATATGGATGTATGTCCCCAATGTGGAGAATCAAGATATTCAGTTACTATGAGGAAAGGTGGAAGGATTTCCAAAGAACCTAAAAAGGTGTTGAGACGTTTCCCTCTAATTCCAAGGTTGGTGAGATTTTATTCTATTCCATGGATAGCCCGAGAAATGACATGGCACCCTAGGTCAACCACTTCATGGGATTGCCAGCGACATCCATGTGATCCATCCCAATGGAGGAGTTTAAAATTAAAATGGCCTGAATTTGCTAAAGAAGGACGCAATGTTTGGCTCTCAATAGCAACCGATGGGTCTAATCCTCGTGCCATTCAGTCTGCCAATTATAGCTATTGGCCTGTTATCATGGTGCCGAATAATGTTTCACCTTCATTATGCATGAAAAGAGAGTTTCAAATGTTGTCCTTGTTAATACCTGGTCCAAAGGCACCGGGTCAAGACATCGACATTTTTCTTCATCCATTAGTTGATGAGTTGAAGAAATTGTGGGAAGTAGGTGTCTTAGCTTATGACATGTATGAGATGCAACCTTTTACATTGAAAGCTATGTTAATGTGGGGGATTCACGATTTCCCTGCATATGGGAATTTATCTAGGTGTATTACACATGGTTATAAAGCTTGCCCTATTTGTGGCCACGATACTCCATCCATCCGACTGGTACACAGTAGTAAGATAGTTTATACAAACTATCATATTTTCCTTGACATGGATCACCCCTTTCAAAAAGGTGGGAGTTTGGGGCTTAGGTCAACAGAGTATACACCTCCTCCACGTCGGTTGAATGGGGACGCACTTATAAAGAAGTTACGTTGCATCGAGTATTGATTGAGGGGAAAAACCGAGCGTCTGTGTAATACGCTATTCGTTGTTATCGGCTTCCAACCTCAATACAAAAAAAAAATAAACTTGTAACTACACTCTTAAGGAGTATAGTGGCGAGTCTGGGTATCGAATCCACAGGGAATGTTTGATGGAATTTAATTGATTTATTACTTCTAAAATAAAAGTGAAAAAGATGATGATGGTTGAAGATGAAAAAAATAAAAAAGTTAACTATGCATGCATGAGCAAACTAATTAAGATGTATGAGAAAGTAGGTTGGAATACAATCCCCTAACCCTAGTAATTTACCGTGTAGAATACTAGAATTGTAAATTATAAATTTGAATGAATCCAGTCTTTATAGATCGTAAGCATTACGTATATGAGGTTCAAGCCCGCACCATACGAAATCAAAGGTAAATATAAAGCGGTGATAATAATTATACGCACATCGTATTCTTAAACATCCCAAGTACCTAGGGCAAGAGAGGTTAAAAGATCTACAATGGTTGTAAAATTGTCTCGCACGACTCTTTCAAATTTTTAATTTAAATTATATTTTCTACATAAGTAATTTACATTGGGATGGGTTCATGCATCCCAACTTTTAAAAACTTAGCTAGGCATGATTTTATTAAATGAAAATAAATTCATAACAATGCATGTAATTGTGGATCTAAGAAACATTGTCAAAACAAAAATTACAAAACAAGTGATAATTGAATTGAAAATAGAATTGAGATAAAATAAAAGAATGGAAATTTTATACTTGTATTCAGCAACAAGAAAATCAAATGAACTTGAATCCAGAAAACTTCTTAATCAACCTTACAAACTAGGGTTTATGAAAATTTCTATGTAAAGAAAAACTAAGAAACTCTCTAAAATCTGACTTCTCTCTCTAAAATTCTATTCTACTCTTTAGAATTCGACTTCGTTGGAAGGATGTAGGGCTTGGCCTTTTATACACCAAAAAATGACTCTTCCCATTCCTTTCCACGTTTTACAACTAAGAAAAAATAATTAAATAAGAAATTTCAAGAGTTGTCTCTTCAGCTTCCAGAATTAATTTCAACTTTTGACTTTTTGTCTCCAACTTTAAATGGGCCTAACTTCTTCACCGTAGCTCGGATTGGGGTGTTGTTTTTTCCAATATTCTTGTAATTTAGAGGTGTTCAAATTTCTAGCTTTCCCTACCTTCGGAATATATATGTCAAATTACGAAAATGCCCTTCAACTCCCCATTTCTTGGTTTCTTTCACTGTTTTGAGTTCTCCTTCGCACTAACTTGCATGAAATACCTGTAAAACACATGAGAAATACACAAAACAAGAAATAATTGCCAAAAGAGGTTAGTAGCATAAATTTAAGACAAATCCAAGCTATTTACACTGCACGGGATCATAAATACCGAAATTAAGGGGATAAATATGAAGAATATGTGCCTAATCACACCCCCTAACTTAGAACTTTACGCGTCCCGAGCAATGTAAAAGAAATTATTTTAAAGTTCACCTCTTGAAAATTCTTTTATTGGGATAGAATACCTTTTTCGTGGGCAAGCGATTGCATTTAGCGTATGCAACAAGCCTTTAAACCCCTAGGTCACCCCAGTAAGACGAGTTTTGTCTCGTGAGGGTTTGCAGTGAATATACCCACAAAATTCTTTATTGACTCAAATAAATATCAAAATACTTAAAAATTGTACAATTTAAACTTTTCGAAAAATAATCACCATAAATTCATATTCAAATGTCTCAAACCATAGTGTGTGTGTGCAAAGCCAGAAATTAAACCTCAAATTTCCACTGATTGAGCATTAGGTTACTTTTCGAAAATTCATTTTGATTCAAATTCTTACGGATGCACTCACAAACGAATCACTCGAATTGTGGTTATTTTCTCTCGGTATGCATGATATAAAGAGTAAATATAATGGACACAAATTCACGCATACAAAATTGAAAAGAAGGAAATATATGGTGAAAATATCTCATCATCGGAATACAGTTATTAGGAAACGGGAAACATCATCTCTTAATCACACCATTTTAATCTCTTTTATTATCTTTTCATATCTTATCTCTCCATGCAGTAATTAATTTCGCCATTCGGACTCGGTTAGGACTTTTCGAGTTAAAAAGTGTAAAGGGTAAAAATGGGAATGGATGGAATGTTCGGAATCGGAAAATGTCCGGATGACGTCCATTAGTGCTTTTTCGGGGATTTGCTCATTTTTCTTTTCTTTTTCTATTTTTTTTTCACTATTTTTTTTGTTGAGCATTTTTTTTTCTGTTTTTCTCTTTCCCCTTTTTATTGCACAATTTGGACTTACTTGATGAATTTTCTCAATTTTCACAATTTCGGGTTATTTGGATTTTTTGGGTTATCAAACGAAAAGATAAATTTTATCTGGCTCAATTTGGGTTACAAAGGGATAATTTTCACATCTTTTTATGGCCAATATTTTTGGGTAACAAACGATGGCCTACTTCATTGTCCAAATTGCTAATCACATTACCATATGCATCTCGAGATTAATTAAGTTTAGAGATATATTTAGCACGAATTTCGAGAAATATTTCACACATTTCCCATAACCGATCAAAATAAATGATTGAGATCATCAACGACTTATTAAAACGCTGAAAAGAACTTTGAGTTATCATAAACTCGGATTGATTTAAAAACTCATAAAAAATTGAAAGGCTCGAAATCTCACCGGGTTTGATCAATCTCCACACTTATTCGTTAAGTCGTCAATTTTCTTTCAATTTCCATCTTTGGTCAATTTTGGCTTATTGCAATTGAGATTTAACAATTTGAGACTTTAAATAGAATAAAGGTGATATTTTTGAAAAATTTAAATTCTAATTTTTATTTGTTTTGAACAAAAATATTTTTGACTTTTTCTAAATTTTTCATTTTTTTTTTGAAAATAAAATAAAAAATATACTTGGAACAAACATGTGATCGAATCAATGAATCTAAACAATAAACGGGAAGAATATCCCACACCCCCTAACTTAAATGTTGCATTGTCCTCAATGCGAATCAATAACACAACATAAAGAGAGGAAAAGAAAGATATTACCCAAATGGAGTGATCCCCGATGAGTACGAGTCCATTGAATCTACAAAACACGTTAGAACCAAGCATAGCAAAAATAATAACAAAAACTCTAACTATAGAAACTAGACTATAATAAAAGAGAAAAAGAAAAAAAAAACTAACTATTTACAACCTAAAATTGGAACGGCTAATAAATCATACACTAAAAGTCGAAAAATTTGAGGGTCCACCCAAAATACAATCTGACTTTGAGGGATTAATAGTGTACCCTCACTATAAAGCATGCCTCCCAAAGAATAAGAATTCTGTTTGAAAAACGGAAGGCATGTGCAAAGTTTAAAAAATGAACCATCACCAATTAAAAAAATTAGGGGGATAATGAGGGATTTGAGTGCACAGGGGGACAAGTATTATTGGGATCCAAGAAAAATATAATCACTTCCCAAAGATTTTTCTAGTAGTATGGGAAGCGGATCACACAAACAGAAAGAGTCCATCTTGGAAAATAATTTAAGCATAGAGTGCTTGTCCTCAAAATCTTCTCTCCCCAAATTTTCAGTTGGATCTGGTGGAGTGACACGTCTAAGTGTATGGCCCATAATACATTCACCTAATTCTTGTTATGGATTTAATTGTTCGATAATAGTGGGGACACAAGGAGACAAATGATCTTCAACCTCAATAGATTTTGAAATATTTATAAGAGGTTGATATGCAAAAGAACTTGGATCACTCTCAATGATTTCATTCTCAAAATTATTAGGTGAAGCGCAAGTCTCGACCTTCTCTAAGTTGTCCAAATAATCATTCAACTCCTCGCAAGTTGCTGTAATTTTCAACTCGGTAGAAGCAAGGTCATCAGATTTCTTTTTTATAACAAGCAAGAGTTCTTCCAAAGTAGGCTTCCTTGGTTCTAGCACCTCGAATTCCTCATTTGGTTGAAAACTTACTTCATCTTCAAAACTATCGGAAGAAAAATCCTCATTGGGTTCAAATAATGCATCTAACTCTTGCTCCCAATAACGATTTTTTTCTCGATATTCTTTTTTCAAGTCTTTCTTCTTCAAGCAATTGATTTTTATAAATTTGGATTGTCTTAGAACTAGGCTTGTATTTATGAGAATCATCTTTAGTGATATTGATCCAATGTTCATAAATCGTGAGTTCATTCTCCTCCTCACTATTAGCATAACAATTAAAGCCACCAAAAGAGTTAAAATAAGACATTTCAAAGTGGGCAATTCAAAAACGTGACACACATTTTTCTTTTTTATTTATTTATTTTCTTATTTACTTTTTTTTATGAAGTAGTAAGTCAATTATAATCTATAACAAACACTCCCCGGCAACGGCGCCATTTTGATTGAGGGGAAAAATCGAGCGTCCGTGTAATACGCTAGTCGTTGTTATCGGCTTCCAACCTCAATACAAAAAAACCTAAACTTGTAACTACACTCTTAAGGAGTATAGTGGCGAGTCTGGGTCTTGAATCCACAGGGAATGTTTGATGGAATTTAATTGATTTATTACTTCTAAAATAAAAGTGAAAAAGATGATGATGGTTGAAGATGAAAAAAATAAAAAAGTTAACTATGCATGCATGATCAAACTAATTAAGATGAATGAGAAAGTAGGTTGGAATACAATCCCCTAACCCTAATAATTTACCGTATAGAATACTAGAATTGTAAATTATAAATTTGAATGAATTCAGTCTTTATAGATCCTAAGCATTACGTATATGAGGTTCAAGCCCGCACCATACGAAATCAAAGGTAAATATAAAGCGGTGCTAAATAATTATACGCACATCGTATTCTTAAACATCCCAAGTACCTAGGGCAAGAGAGATTAAAAGATCTACAATGGTTGTAAAATTGTCTCGCACGACTCTTTCAAATTTTTAATTTAAATTCTATTTTCTACATAAGTAATTTACATTGGGATGGGTTCATGCATCCCAACTATTAAAAACTTAGCTAGGCATGATTTTATTAAATGAAAATAAATTCATAACAATGCATGTAATTGTGGATCTAAGAAACATTGTAAAAACAAAAATTACAAAACAAGTGATAATTGAATTGAAAATAGAATTGAGATAAAATAAGAGAATGGAAATTTTATACTTGTATTCAGTAACAGGAAAAGAAAATGAACTTGAATCCAGAAAAACTTCTTCTTAATCAACCTTACAAACTAGGGTTTATGAAAATTTCTATGTAAAGAAAAACTAAGAAACTCTCTAAAATCTGACTTTCTCTCTCGAAAACTCTATTCTACTCTCTAGAATTCGACTCCATTGCAAGGATGTAGGTCTTGGCCTTTTATACACCAAAAATGACTCTTCCCATGCCTCTCCACGTTTTACAACTAATAAAAACTAATTAAACAAGAAATTTCAAGAGTTGTCTCTTCAGCTTCCAAAATTAATTTCAACTTTTGACTTTCTGTCTCCAACTTTAAATGGGCCTAACATCTTCACCGTAACTCGGATTGGGGTGACGTTTTTTCCAATATTCTTGTAATTTAGAGATCTTCAACTTTCTAGCTTTTCCCACACCGAAATATATGTGTAAAATTACGAAAATGCCCTTCAACTCCCCATTTCTTGGTTTCTTTCACTGTTTTGAGTTCTCCTTCGCACTAACTTGCATGAAATACCTGTAAAACACATGAGAAATACACAAAACAAGAAATAATTGCCAAAAAAGGTTAGTAGAATAAATTTAAGACAAATCCAATCTATTTACACTGCACGGGATCATAAAAATACCGAAATTAAGGGGATAAATATGAAGAATATGTGCCTAATCAAGTATACACTAGGAAAGTCTCCAAAAGTTTCCAGTAATAAGACAAAGATGGGTGATGCAAATCAGAATTGTAATATTGAAGTTGAGGAGGCATGATATAAAAGGTCAATTTTATTTGACTTGGAATATTGGAGTTCTCATAAAATTTGACATGTTCTTGATGTGATGCACATTGAGAAGAATGTTGCAGAGCATTTAATAAGTACAATCCTCGATGATAAAATGAAAACTAAAGATATAATAAATGCACGAAAGGATATGAAAGACTTGGGCATATATAGTGGTCAATGGATGCGAGAATATGAGCAAACCGGGAAAGGGATGAAACCGAAAGCATCATTTATATTGGATAAAGAAGAGAAATGATAGTTTTGTTAAATTTTGAAAGACTTAAAGTTATCTCCCAGTTTTTTGTCCAACCTAAGCAATATCGTCACCCTTAACCCACCTGGTTTGCACTCAATGAAGTCACAGGACTATCACGTTATTATGGAGTATTTGTTGCCCGTATTACTTCAGCATTCATTTTCGAAATACAAAGATTTGTGAAGAATTATTCAATAGTTGAGCTTATTTTTCAAAATATTATGCTCAAAAGTCTTAATTCGCGAGGATATGCAAAGGGCCAAGTTTATGGTTGCAGAGCCATTGTGTGTGTTAGAGAAGCAATTTTCGTCGGCATTTTTTGATATTAGTATCCACCTTACTGTTCATTTAGACGATGAAGCATTGGATTCTGGTCCTACAGGAACACATTGGATGTATCCGTTTGAATGGTAAACTCTTTACATTAATTTTTATTTTCACACAAACACAAACACAAGCACAAGCACAAACACAAGCATATACATATAGATCATTGTTAATGAATATTTCATATATACTTTTTTCTTATTCACACTAATAGGAAGATGCAGGATTTTAATGGTATACCTAGCAATAAGCGATACATTGAAGGTTCAATTGCGGAGTCTTATGTTACTGCTGAATCTATTAGGTATTGCATGGAGTACATGCCTAATTATCTTAAAGGAAACCACAAATGTACTCGTGAAGCGTTTCTAAATGAAGATGGAGAGTTTTTTGACGAAGGACCATTGTTAGATGACAAGATTGTGATGTTGGAACCTAAACAGTTTCAACAAATACATCGATGGGTCTTATTTCGACTTGAAGTTGATGGTCTTGAAGAAATTTACAGGTTTGAGCAATTTAGTAAGTATTTATCAAAATTCACATTTAAATACTAATACACGAACTTATGTGAATAAATTGCAGTGAGTATAAAACATCACTAAAATCCACTTGGCGTGGTAAAGGAAATGGGAGATAATTAACAGAAGTAGAGATTCAAACTTCTTTCATTCCGTGGTTATATGATAAGGTGCTACTAATTTTAATAGTATATTAAGTTATATTCTTTATTATCCAGACTCACTTTCTAGCTATAATTTTATTTCTATTGCGCAGCTGGTAACTTCTGGAGAGACAGAGATAAATGCTATATTGTGACGGTTAGTACAAGGGCCAAAACACAAGGTTAAAACATATATAAAATACCGCACCAATGGCTTTGTATTCTATCCCAAGTATCACGATGATACTATTGTGACACAAGACAGTGGTGTTTGCATGAAGTCTTGTACTCAATTTAGAGAAAGGAAAAGTGATAAAAATCTGAAAGATGCTTGAACAATGTATTACGGAGTTATCAGTCAAATAATTGAGTTGGACTATATGCTATTTAGGCAGGTAGTGTTTTATTGTGATTGGGTGAGGGTGGAGGACAAGATCAATGGTTGTAAACATTGTACAAACTCCAATTTGGTAATGGTTAATTTTGATAGGTTCAAGAGTACCAATAATGAGATTGATGAGCCTGCAATTCTCGCTTCAGATGCCAGTCAAGTCTTCTATTCAAAAGATCTTAACAATCTTAATTGGTGGGTTGTTATACATTCCCCAAAGAGATTAACTAGTCGAGTATACGAGCTAGAGATACCAACTGTGTTCCAATCTACTCTTGAAGATGAACCTCATTTGGAGAACCTGCTAAATCAATATGACAAAGTCTAGCTATTGTTTTTTCACTAGTTTTTAATGTGTTTTTATTGGTGAATTGTAACATTTTTAATTCAATCGAGTGGTATTTTCGCATAAGTTGTTGATATGTTTTTATCCGTTTAGACTAATCCTTTAAATTCAATTGTTCTTGCCATAATTATTGTCTTTATATCATGATTAGTAATATGCTAATAAGGAGAAATGATGCATTAATTGTTATATGCTTTTAATTCAATAAGTATATTGTTTATCTTTTATTTTACTATAATATTACCATCAAACTAATGTTTTGTTTTGAAATTTAGGAAATTTAAAATGTCATCAGGTACAGGTTCAGCAAAACCTTCCTCCTCAATGGCCAAAACCCTAAATGAGAAAATCAAAGTCATTGTTGAAGATGACGGGTCTATAGTCGGTGATAATGCAAAGCTGTGGAGTTCTCGTACCGTGGATTTTGTGAGAGCTAATTGCCTGATTCACTTCTCGGACTGGATGCACGTGCCAAAGAAATGGAAAAATGATGCTTGGAATGCTTTGATGGTAAATATGATCTTATACTTCATATCTTCATTTTTTATTCTTCTTTTCTATTTTTATTCTTTTGCTATTTATTATTCTTTTAATTATTTTTGTTTTGCTTAATGATAACACAGAGAATTTGATCTTAACATTCCCACAGAAGTGGCTCGCCCATTAGTGGAGAATACATGGTCCCAAAAATTCAAGAATTTCAAAAATACATTGCGAACTCATTTGCAGGATGATGGCGCTGAGCCTGAAGGTGTTGACCCTGAAATATGGAAGAAATTTATAGAAATGGAAAATGGTGAGAAAAATAGGCAACAAAAACTAAAAAATGTTGAGAACTGCTCAAAGCTGAAGTATACCCATTGTCTCAGTCGTCGTATATATGCTAAAAAGAAATACTTGTTGGTGTGTATCATTTTTGTTTTACTTTTAACATTAAAAATGTTCTTAGCTAATTTGTTAATTTTAACAATGTATAACAAAAAACTAAGCTCGAGTTACAAATTGGGAGGGTAGACAATTGGTTGTCAGGACATATACGCAGTGATAAAATTGTGTTGGTGAGTGACAAAAGTTTCTATGTGAGTATAATATTTTTATTGTTGAAAATTTTAATTTTTAGTTGAACTTTTATAAAATGATTAATAAATTTATTTATAATAATATAGTAGGAAATGAAGGTTGTGGAAGAGAAAAGAAAATCCATAAGTATGATTGGAGAGGGTAGTAGCGATACTTTTGAGAATTATGACAACGATGTGTTAACACAAGTGTTTGGAAGGGATGTTAAAGGCCGAATGCATGGAGTGGGGTCCTACTTCTCTAAGAAATAATTAATTCACACGGGGGTGGTGAAGGCAAAATTTGTACAACATTTGAAAGGAAATGAAGAAATTACCTCGATGAAGAATGAGATCTCTAATGTTCACTTACAGTTGAAAGAGGTTACTAGTATGTTGCATATGTTTATGTCAAAATTGAAAAATGGAAAGGAGAGCACCCCTATAGGGGTGACTCTACATAGCGAGTTTGGTTCCACTTCAGATCATCGTCCTATCACTTTATCTCAAAATTTGAGTAATCTTGTCAACACTCCCTCTCCCACTCATATTCCTAACCCCCTCTCCGCCCCCTCCTTTAAAAAAATCCCCCGTCATTGTTCTGTGACAACCCGCCTACTAAAATAATACAATATGCATAAATCAATAACCGAATAAGTTGTCGGTTAACAGGCTAATACAAACAGGTTACACTGAGAATTACAATTTAACATCACATTATGATAAATGAGTACAAAGCATGGGCAACACGCCCGAATAAATAAACTGAACATAACTAGAGTACAATGGAAAGAAGCGTATCTAACAAATACCCTAAAACATCCGCAATATGCTATAGCTCCATGACAACTGGAATGGAGAGTCAATATGGGTGTCCTTGCGGTAGAGCACCTGAACGGACAATGAGTTGCATGCAAAACAAAGAGATATAGACGGGTCAGGGCCCGATTTGATATGATTAACATGTGACTAAAATGCATGACAGTTAAGTGTGTAATTCTCTCATAATTAACTTAATATTTCTCACCTCTCAATTCTAAAAGCACAACCTAGCGCAATATCAATGAAATGCTTAATGAATCATATATGAAAGGGGATAACTCATTTACAATACTCAAGGAGACTCCATAACCATATCATTCACAAACTAGAGGCACATTTCCTATATTCTTTAGGAAATACATATATGGAAAATTCAATTTATCAAATGTTTACCAAAATAATCTCATTCCAAAACTTTCTTTACCAATTTTATTTCCTTTCTTCCATCCAGGAAAAAAACATATTCTAAAAGCAAGTTTTATTAACATAAAAATTCTTTTCCATTTCATTTCATATCTTCCATTTTCCTTCTTCCATCCGGAAAATGTATTTAACTTCCCCATTTCCCTTCTTCCATCCGGGAAATGTAAGTAAAGCCATTTTATTATCATAAAATTCTTTAACATCAATAATGTCCCACATTATTAAGAATAGTTATATTCACATACATATAACGATTCTAAGACCGTCCCTCCGGGTTTCCCCACTGGACGCACCCCTAAATGGCTATCATCTTCCGGGGCCTATCAAACAAGACAACATGGGATCATACCGAAACGTCGAGAAGTGGCCATACCCCCTCGAGTGAGTCATAACCACACCCATAATTACCTCACTAGCACAGAACAAATATACAATAACCGATCATATGGCCAAAGGACTATATTCACCCTGCATTCATTAGTCAGGGGACTTCACCTTAACGAGCGCAACTTCCCTTATGATGGTGATTTAGAGAGGTGTGTAATCATATATTAACATTTATGAAAATCATTTTTCTATTTTGAAATCATCCACTTTTACATTCTCGAAAACCATATATACTTATCCATTTGTGCCAAAGTTTAGAATATACATTTCTTATTCTTAGAATCATATTATTTTAATGACCTCAGACCCGAAGTGCCAATAGACTCACACTAGTCTCCAAGAGCCCAACACAAAACCATAAATCATCAAAATGAGTCTCCCTCAATAATAGACTCCCAAAAGTCTCAACATTAACATTTTCACCTTCTATAAATTTTAGGTTAACTTCCTATATCATTCGGACATTAACCTACACAATCTAACCTTTAGAATAAGCCCCAAATAATCATATGCTAGCCTTGGGTATTTATCTACCCAAAACAACCCTTTAGGACTCCTTATTTCTTACCAAAGGAAGGTTCCTAAACCTCGAACCTAAAAGAAAAGGGCTAAAACAAAACTAGGAAAATCTCACAAAAACAGGGCAGCCGAATCGATTCACCCTAGGGACGAATAGATTCGCCCCTTGTTGCGAATCGATTCGCCCAAAAGAGAATCGATTCAGTGAGTAAAACCAACTTTCTGCATTTTTTTCGAATCGATTTGGCCTTAACCCGAATTGATTCGGTCTCCCTAACCGAATCGATTCACCTGGGAGCCGAATCGATTCGGCCCTGCGAATTTGCCCAATTTGGGCTACGGGTTTAAGAACCCTAAAATCCCAAAAACCCCAAATCCTTGATTTCTTCCAACATCAACAACAATTAATTCTCTTAAATAACTTCTACACCACTAATAACTAATATATATTCCTCAAATCAAATTTGAAACAAGATCAAAGGATTTAACACCAAAAAATTTCCCAAACCCATAAATGGTTTAAATTTCCCAAAAACTAACTATACATGCAAATTATCACATTAAATCAATATCTAGAAAGTAAGAAACTTGCCTCGAGTTTGTAGTCTCGGATTCTCTTTCGGTAGCAACGATTTCCGGCTCCAATCTTCCATTTCTCTCTCTTTTGTCCATTTTCTCCCAACTCTCTCTTTTCTCTCTTTCTCACTTGGCTTCTAACATGAAATGAGAAAAATAAAAAGGTTGGGGGACTTATACGGGTATTAACATAATTTCCCCACTTTTAATTTCTAATACACCATTAAAATGAGTCGTATCCACATAATTGAGTCATAACCTGTTAAAAGTGCCCGAAACTCAAAAATACAACTTGGCACATATTTTGACTATCTCGACTATTCTAAAAATAACCGCACCCCCTATTTTGGCATTCGGAATAACATGAACTATTTTTGTGTTCCAACTTCATTTTATTTCATTAATTATACTCCAATCTATATATGAGTCATAACCGTCGTTTTACATATAACGACGCAATAAAACATAATATAATGCTATTTACCTTCTCATAACGGTAAATAGACATTCCAACATTTTATATATAATTACTTCACATAGTAAATAAATATAAAATAGGTTCTCAAAAGCGAGGGTTGTTACATTCCTCAACCACAACACTAAAGCAACTACTGAAATAGAAACACACACCCAGGATGATTTTGAAACCATCTATATCCCCAGCCCAATCGGCATCAGAATAAGCTGATAAACGATTATCAATTTCACAAGAATACCATAACCCATAATATAAAGTACGACTCACATATTTCATGATTCATTTAAACCCATGTAAATAAGACTCTTTTGGGGATTCCTGATACCTAGCACACATACCTACATTAAAGGAAATATAGGGCCAACTAGTGGTTAGTTAAAGAGGACTACCTATCATACTCCTAAAGAGGGTTTTCTCAATGTCCTTTCTCGATATGTCTTTGCTAAGCTTAGTCATAAAACTCATTGGTGTACGCGCATTCCTAACGGTGTCTAACCCAAACGTATTCACTAGATACCTTTCATACTTAGCCTGGGATATGAAAATCCCATCCTCCAATTGACAAACCTAAAGAATTAAGAAGAATATAAGCTCACCTACCATACTCATCTCAAACTCACTAGTTTTATCCTCTACAAAATGATGAGTATGTGAGTCACAAGTGAAACCAAATACTATGTCGTAGACATAGACTTGTGCAACAAAAATCTCCATTTTCTCTCTAAGCATGAATAATGTCGTATCAACTCCCCATATCTTGAAACCATTATGTAGGATATAGGAATTAAGCCTCTCATACCAAGCCCGAGGATCTTATTTCAAACCATATTGGGATTTTTTAGGATAAAATACATGATCGAGAAATTTTGGATCTTCTAATCCTTTCGGTTATTCAACTAAGACCTCTTTCTATAAAATTTCGCTAATGAAGGCATTATTGACATCCATTTGATAAAGCTTGAATTTTGGATGACATGCTATGGATAATGAAAGGGCAACAAAATCTAGCCTCATAATAGGAGCAAATGTCTCGTCAAAATTAACACCCTCAATTTAGATGTAACCTTGATCAACTAACATTTTTATTAAGAATAATGATACCATTATCATCTATTTTGTTCATATAAATACACTTGGTACTAATGACTATTGTGTCATAAGCCCGGGGAATTAATACAGAGACATCATTCTTTTTAACTTGAAGCTACTCTTCTTGCATGGCATTAATCAAATGTTCCTCTTTTAGAGCTTCCTTAATGTTCTTGGCCTCGATTTGAGAAGTGTAGAAAAAATGGAACCATGTTTTCTTATTGGTCACAAGTTTTGACACCTTGGTTTAGATCTCCAATAATGTTCATGGAGTCCTGACTCTTGCGAACCCAAGATGGAGGATCCTCTTTATCAAGAATGAGGTCTACCATATCATTATGAGAGATAATGGGAGCACCACCAAGGGTGCATCGTTCTCACAAATGAGATCATCATCTTAAATACTGAGATTTATCAATTTCATGATCTTGGATCTTTTAAGGATGTAAACCCTGTATGCTCGACTGTTAGATGAATGACCTAAAAATATTCACTCGTCACTCCTAGAGTCAAACTTTCCTAAGAGCTCTCTAGCACGAAGAATGTAGCGAGGACTCCCAAAGACTTAGAAATAAGATAGTTTGGGATTTTTTTTGGTCCCTAATTTATATAGAGCTTTAATGGTGTATGGATGAAGATACACCCTATTCACCATGTGGTATGCAATGTTAACCTCCTCTGCCCAAAATCCCCTTGGAAAATTTCGACCAAGGAGCATAGACCTTTCCATCTCCTGAATGCTCCTATTCTTCCTCTTAATAATGCTATTTCGACCAAGGATCATTAATGAATTATGTGACATTATCACTTCGAATTTGATTTATAGTGATACTATGTTGATTTTGCAACACACGACATTTGGTTGTAATAAACTCAACATCATCTAATTTTTCCCTAAGGAATCCCATAATAGAATACCTCAAAAATCGTTGACCATCACTAAGATATACCGTTCACTACCAAGGTTTTCTTTACGCATGGGACCCATAAGATCCATGTGTATCAACTCTGATACATGAGAGGTATTAATTTTTTTTAACTTCTTATGTGGACTCTTGATTTATTTTCCATATTGGCACGGACTACAAACCACATAAGTTAATTTGCCTAGAGATGGTAATATACAGACTAGGTCTTTCTTAATAAGACGATTAAGATCTCAATACTTTACATAACCTAGTCTTTGGTACCAAATGTCGAAAGGGATAACCCTAGCATTATTATAAACGAATGAGGATTTTAGAGTGATATCATAATAGTTAGATGAAGTCCTCACACCGTGCAGTACTATCTTACCCGAATCATTGTAGACACAACATTTAGACTGGTTAAACTTAACTAGAAGATTTTCATCACACAATTGGCTTATTCTAATCAAATTTTCTTTCAATTCATCAAAATAAAGCACGTTGTCTAGCTTTAGGAACCTAAATATTTTAATAGTTCCATGTTCCAACACGCTAGACTGACTCCCAGTATCGAAAGTGAATTTACCTTCCTTTTGATCCTCAAGTTTAGTAAATAGAGATTTATCACCTGTAATGTGCCTTGAATAAGCCCTATCAAAGTACCATTAGGAATTATTCTGATCCTTGAGAGAAACATGAATAACAAGATCCTTTTTATCGTTTTCTTTCACAACCAAAGTAGGAGTGTAACACGTAGGCATTTCCTTCCTCTTGATCTTTCCCTCATTATTCCTAGCATTTGGTATGAATGAATTTACATGAGGCATAGATAACCTTTGAAAATTTTTTATTAACCCTTTTAAAGAATGAATAATATATTCAATCTATTTTCTCAAGCTAGCCAGGTGGTTATAGTGGGGTGTGGGAGTATGAGAATGAGAAATAAGTACAAACATAAGATTGAACGGTTTTCTTCTTAGTGGTTGGCTTAGGTGGGTACCTCTTTGGTGGGTTCTACTTAGGAGTGTTTGTTTCGAACACAAACTTGGCAATGGGTATAGATTTGGATTTCAAAAATTCACCCTCAACATATCCAATAACCCCTCTTTCTTGATACCTTTTCTCCTTAAACTCGAGGACAAGTCCGAGAAACAACTTTCCCATTCTTCTAGAATTATCTTCAAGAGTGACTTTAACCTCCCGAGAAGCCTCGAGATCTTGCTTGAGTATGGAAATTTCGGGTTCAAGCTTCTCATGAGCTTCCAACGAATCACAAAGTTCAAAAGAAATATTTGTGACTTTAGTAATTAAATCGTCCTTCTCTTTCACCACTAAAATAAGCTTTTCAGATAAAGAAATTTTATCTGCCTTGAGTTGACTCAATAATGCCTCATTCTCCTTCAAGGCAACCAACTCCTTTCCCAGTATCAACACCTTCATAGTCAAATTTTTATTCCTCTTTTGAATTTTCAAGGACTTAATGTAGAGCTCAGAATAGGCATATTAGGGATCACCTTCATTGACATCTCCATCACTGAAACCATTATCAGTTTCACTGTCTTTAGATATATAAGACCTAGTCTCGAGGTCATCATATATAAGATTGTCATCATTAAAATGATACATACTTGAGTTAATAGCATGACTAGCACTGAATGCAGTGAAGTTTCATTCTGGAGATGAACATTTACCTAAATCATCTGACTCGACATCACTATCATTTAAAGTGTCATTGTAAATAGCTTTGTTTTTGCCTTACCTCTTAAGCTTTGTGGGATATTTAAACGCTCTATGGACACGACCTTCACACTCATAACATCTCTCAAAATCATTTTTCTTGGAGTTATCATTCTTATTTTTCTT
This sequence comes from Sambucus nigra, assembly GCA_949130495.1. Classification (NCBI taxonomy): domain Eukaryota; kingdom Viridiplantae; phylum Streptophyta; class Magnoliopsida; order Dipsacales; family Adoxaceae; genus Sambucus; species Sambucus nigra. Next base: position 278,839,523 of record OX422218.1, read on the forward strand.
AAAGTCACAATCATTGAAATTCTTCCCATCTTTCTTATACTTATTTTTATCAAATTTTTGTTTATCAAACTTTGAATTTTGTTTCTTAAAATTGAGAAATATTTTAATTTTTTTAGCGAATAAGGACATGTCATCAGGATCTAGGACCGACTCCTCAGATTCAAATTGTCTCCTCCTTCTGGTATATTAAGGCAATGTCCTTATCTTTCTTCTGCTTGTTTTAAGGAAACATGTCGAGCTCGTAGGTTTGTAGATCACCAACTAGCTCTTATAATTTCATATTGTCAGTGTTTTCCAATGACTTTACAACAGTGACTTTAAGGTTAAACCTTTTAGGTAAGGACCTTAAGATTTTCTTCACAACCCGAACTTCGATAATTCTTTCTCCCAAATTGAATGAAAAGTTTACAATATCTGAGAAACGGACATAGAACTCATCAAACATTTCACTCTCACTCATACGAATTGTTTTTAATTTTATAGTTAAATTTTAAAGGTTGGAAGCTTTCATGGCATTTATTACTTCATGCGTAAGTAAGAGTGTGCCCCAAGCCTCCTTAAACATTTTACACATCAAGATTTAGTGGAACTCCTCAGGTCAGACAACACTGAAAAAGCGTTGAGACCACACGAATTAAAATTACACAGTTTATGTTCATCCTTACTATAACTTTTAATCGGTTTAGGGACACTACTCTTTTCTACAATTGGACTCCACCCACTATAATTGGGTTTTCCCATTTGGGTTTTCCTCACACGTCGGCGTGTCATAGTTTATTTTTATATATTTATAATTAATCTTGCATGCGCACAGTAATCAGGTTAACAAGATTAAAATTGGAAAGAATCGACACCTCTTGCCTAGACTTTTATTTACTTCGTTCTAATATTTTCATATTTGGGTAAATTTAACGAAGTTTAAATTGTAATATGGGTAATTATTTCATTAATTGATTCATAATAAAAAAAATCAATAATTTCAAATACCTCCCCAACGGAGTCTCCCAATGTAAGAGAGCAGTTGTCTTAGTGATAGGGTGCTTGAATATAAACTGAGGAGTAACCTTTAATAATAGCCTATAATTTACCAAACAAGATGGTATAGACAATGACGGAATAAATTCAATTGAAACAAAACAAAACCCTTTGATATAAACTCATAAAAATTCCTGTATAACTTAATGATAAGAAATAAATGTGATCTGTTTTTAAATAATAAATGAACCTTTAAAATAACTAGCTAGATGGAGAGAGAAGCAAGCACTCTAAATACACCAAGGTTCGAAGGGATATAATTCAAGACTCAATAAATGATTATGTTCTTGGTAGAAAACTTGAACAAAGATATTAATAGCGAAGAATAAATGATCTGGTTCTTTGTAATAACTCTCTCAATTATTATAATCTACGTTCTTTGTGATATGTCCTCTCTCAAAGGGTGGTTAGGGTATGTATAGTCAATTAGGTACATTCGAATAATATCAGGACAATTAAATGCAAGAACGGACCACTATGCCTTTATATCACTAACATTAAATTCAAAGTTGTGCTAACGTGCTCCAACATCATTTGCATTAAATGCTAACAAAAGACTCTAGTAACCTATTATGTATCAGGTAGTTTCCCACAGGTGGTAGCCTACCAAACTATCTAACAGTTCCCAGACCACTGAAGTTTACTCAAGTTTGTATTGGACATAGGGTTGGTCATGCATGTCATCACTAGGATATTTTTTACTTTGGGCTAGACCATTTGGCACTAAACTCAGTTGACAAAGTGACTTATGGTTGCTTAGATGATACTCTCTCGGGTTGTGCTCTACTAGACGATCTAGTGTCTTACCTGGTGTGTCCAAAGAGGTTAATTCGTGCCTTAATGTTTCCTTGATTTTCAATCCTCCAAATAGTTTCGTCTCAGGTTCCCAAAGTGAGGTTGTTCGATGGAGTATATATACTCTCCCAAGTCTTTCCAGACCCGATCTCTTGCAGATACCGATTAAACTCACTAATATTATAATATGTATCATAAATACACATAACTTAAGTAAAAATAAAATACAAATCCTCCACCAATAGCTCATTTGGGCTATGCCTCCCCGGTGCCTACTTCAAATTCTTGAACGAGCTTACTTACTACTAGCTTCCATTGCTCTAACTCTGGCTCTCTCTGTGCTTCCTCCGACTTCCTATGCTCTTTGCTCAATCTAGTTTATGAGACATCTCACTTGACTCTTTTCACTCCCTTAATAAGAGGTATTATGTCTAATTTTAATTTTATCTTTAAGATCCCCTTACAGAGAGAGATAGGGAGAGAGAGAGAGAGAGAGAGAGAGAGGGAGGGGGAGAGAGAGTTAAATATAATAAATTCTATACTAATCCTCTTTATTAGGATCTTACTTAAGTATTTTATAATCTATCTATACCCCCAAAAGAAATAACTGAATGAATCTGTAGAACCTGGATCGATCCGGTCCTAACCTGGATCGATGTGGCGTAATCCCTCGAATTATGTCATATTAAACATATCCTGATTGATACAAACTAAACCTGGACCGATTTGGTTATACTTTTGCAGTCTCTAAACATTATATATGGCAACACCAACCCTCCATGTGAGAGTTTCCAACCCTCCAACTAATACCAACAAGATTCTAAAACAAAAACCCTATAGTTATAAATTGATCTTAGCATCGAAAACTCATTATAAGAGGATTGTCCTAATGTCTAAAGGATTTACCCCAAATTTGTAGAATTAACAATAAAGATTCTTCAAATTTCAAATTCCAACATTAAATTTGTTAGATTCAATTATATATCAACAACTATAAGCATGTTTAATAGTTAGTAGATTATAAATATTCAATCATATATCTACAGTACTCATCAATCGACTTCAGTGCAAATTTCGTATGGGCCTTCCAATATGCATAATTCGACCGGTCAAACATCGGTAACCTATTATTGAATCCATAGAAAATCTTTTCGAAAAAATATGCCCAAATAACTTACATACACCTGCTCTGATACCAATTAAAATTACTGATTTTCTACTAAGAATAAATTAATTAAAAAATTACCCAGATTGCAATTAAAACTTCATTAAATTTACCCAAATATGCAAAAACTAGAAATTAAATAAAAGTTTAGGCAGGAGGTGTCGATTCTTTCCAATTTTAATACTACTAACCTAATTACTACGCGCGCATGAAAGATTTAAATTTTAAAGATAAATAAGCAAATCATGACACGTCAATGTACAAGGAAAACCAAAATGGAAAAAATCTCGGACAACCAGGCCTAGACAAATTCACAGCAGATACGATTTACAAGAAGACCCAAAAGTTACAAAACTTTACTCGACAAGCCTACGCATGTGAACTAGTCAAAACCTCGATTCGTAGCTCCATATAATCCAACACGGCTTCACGGTAACTCCTTCCCTCGATATCCACCGATTACCTTTACCATTTCCAATAGTGCAGAATCCTTCGCATAAGCAAGAACATTTGATGAAGATGTTTTACGGGGTTTGGTTTTTGAAAACTTAATCATAGAGGATCAAAGATATTTGGAGAGGATTTTTCAAAGTGTTTGGGCTTAATGATTCATAGAAAAGGTTATGTTAAAAACTACTTCAACGCCCTCCTTATATAAGAGAAGAAATATGAGTTAATGGGTTAGTGGGAGAGTGGGAAAAATATCAGAAAAATTGATTTTTTTAAATGCGTCTGCTCATTCGAATGACTTTACATCTCGTTCAAATGAGGGGCCTTATCTCGTTCAACCTTCTATCTAATGACATATCGGACGAGATTCCATAGGAGGCAAGAAATTTAAGAATTCACCTTGTTTGAAGCTCGTTCGAATGAGGGGTACCAATGTCGTTGGAACGACCTTCGAACGAGTTATCTAACGATATTCTAGAGAGGCCAAAGGTTTTGAAAAAATTCCTCATGGGAAATCTCATTCTAACGTGTCTCATTTAATCTCTCATTTGAACAAGGTCTGATACCTCATTCGAACGACATAGCGAATGTCGTTAGAGCGACTTAGAAAAATATAATTTTTCAAAAACATTTTTTAGAAACTATTCTAAAACATTTAAGCCTCAAAATTATTTTCTCCAAATATGAAAGGGGTCATATACCTTTAGTAATGAGCAAGCAGTATGATGAAACAATGAACATGTCTTAGAAGCAAACAGTCGCTTACTTATCCTTAATATTAGGTTTGAGTATATGACACCCTAACAAACTACGTGTTTTGACCAACGAAATAAGTCGGTACTACAAATTGACTCGATGTAGAAATTTATCCTTACAATATTCTTTCAATGATTGGCTCAATATAATGTTACCCGTGCTTTTAACTTTGATGAGATTTAATGGGGGGAGGAACAATAAATGAGGGGTCACGATGCTCCTAGAGATAGGGTGCCTCAGGAGGAGGTTCCCCTAGTTCCAACTATTACAGAAGCTTCCACTGTGATGCATGCTTCCACGAGCGCGATGACGGGTCCCGCTCAGATGGCCCATCTCATGGAAAATTCATGGAGTTTTTACGTACACCAACAACCATGATGGCTTTGGGGGAAGCCATGGACCTCAACTCACTCGTTACTATATACCTTCTGCAGTTCCTTAGAGAGGAATTCATTTTGCAGTTTTCTACTGCTACACCTTCCATGAGAGAACCTATCACTACCAATATTATTCCAGTGGTTATTCGACCAACGGCTATGATGATAGGGGTAGCTACCTCACCTTCTTTGACCGTTGAGGATGTAAAGAAAAAAATATTGAAGGTGATGGCAAATTCCATGCAAACTACCAGTGAGATTGCCTCAATATATGATGACTTTTGCACTCCTTATCAAGAGGAGTTTAATGATGAACCATATGCTAAGGATTATATTCCACCTACATTTGATAAGTATACAGGGAAAAGGGGAATCCAAAGGAACACATCAAGAGGTGCATATATTATTTATATGCTCATTGTAATAACAAAAATTTATGCTTGAGGAAGTTTTCTGAATTCCTCACAAATAAAGCTTACACATGGTACTCACTCTTAGATAAAAGGAGTGTGGCTACCTGGGAGGACATGAACATCTTGTCTATCCAGAATTTCTTTCTGGTTGAGGATGAGTTCACATTTCCCAGCTTGCACGGGAAAGGAAACATCCGGGTGAGGAAATGGTGGCATGTATACGATGGTTTAGGGAAAGGTCTCTAGACGTAAGAGAGTAGGAAAAGGAATTAAAGGTACTTTAAATTTGTGTAAAAAGTTTTCTCCATGAGTATATTTTCCATCTGATAAATGAAACACATGAGGGAACATTCCCGGCCCATTTGAAATATGCACGAAACATTTCGTTGGTTGTCCGCCAAAACCTAGTCATTACCAATTTGGTGTTTAAACCAAAAGTTGGGGCTAGGAGAGGCCTAGATCCACGAGTGGGTTATGCAAATGGAGACATTGAAGCTGGGAGGGGATAAAGAAGGATAACAAGAGGAATTTTGTGAAAGATAGAGAAGACCCTAAATGATTGCTTTGCACAGTGGAGGAGGCCATTAATTGTTATAACGCCATGCTCCGTGGTGAGGCAGTTTACACACCCAAGGATGTTCCCCAATATTCTCCAAGGGAATATATTAAAGTTGTTTCCTAGTATTGTCACGTACATTGGCAAGTTTTCAACCAACTAATTTATGCTTTATGTTGAGAAGAATTATCAAAAAGAATTTATTACCTGGAATGCTGCTAATGCCTCAAGAAAATGTCAACAACAACCCATTGTTAGTTCATAGGGAAAACTTAGTTGTAGCTTATGATGAGGAGGTTGAGGATCACGTGAGGAGATGAGAAGAGAAAGTGAAGAATTTGAGGTATCATTAGAAGCTTGCACAGTAGGAATGGAAAATATAGTTATTGCCTATGACAAGTTTAGTGCTAGAGACATGAAGGAGGTGTACAACGTGGAAGGTTGTGAAGTGGAACCAAGTTTGGAGTACCAAGTTGTGTCGAAGTCCCCTGGTTTGCATAGTTCTTTGAAAAGTGAGAATGCCTTCATAAAGTAAATTGGATATCACATAATCGATACTAGACATCGCTAAAAAGAATGTAGTTCCTTCGTTGAGATGGAAGATCCCAATGGCGAGGTGATCAAGAAGTTCATGTCAGAGATAACTTTCTCTGACGCCGACAAAGAAGTGAGGGTCCCCAACAACATACCATTATATGTTAAAGTAAATGTAAACGGGGTAAGCTTTGTTAGGTCTTTAATAGATGGGGATGACTTTGCCAATATCATGCATATTAGCTCTTTTTATGCAAATAATATCTCAGAGGCAAGGTTGATACCATTGCCACTGTCTTTCTCTGGTTTTGATAACTAGACTTCAAATTCCATTTGGTATGTGAACATTGGTATTGTTATGAGGAATATCACATCATACATTAAGTTCCATGTAATTGAGAGTTCCACTTCATAGAGAAGAGTTTTTAACAACTGAAGGAAATACAAATTAAAGATGAACCCACTTAAATGCGCCTTTAGTGTAACGAGTAGGAGATTCTTGGGCCTTGTGGTAGATTTTTAAGGAGTCCAGATAGAACAAGACAAAAAGAATACTGTCCTTGATATGCCTTGCATAAGAACAATGAAAGATTTTAAGAGCTTCCTTTAAAAGGTTTACTACCTAAGAAGATTTGTTCTAAGTTTGACTGAGATTACTCACCCTTTGATGGATCTGCTGTGAAAGTCTGTGAAGTTTAAATGGGAAGAATCTTATTAAGAAGTTTTTGGAAATCTCAAGAAGTTACTCACTTCTTCGCAAACTATGACTCCCACAAGAGCTAGAGTACCATTGCAGTTTTACCATACTTCCACTATAAAATCTATCAGTTCTTTATTAGCACAAGAGATTAATGGACAAGAATGGCCTATCTACTATTTGAGTAGAATCATTCACAATCCAAAGGCAAGGTACACTGGTGTTGAGAGGCATTGTTTGGCCTTAGTGTTTCTTGCTAAAAAACTTAGGCATTATATGCAATCTTTCACTATTCAAATCGTGACAAGATGTGATCCCATTAAGTTTTTATTAGTACACACAATTTTGAGTGGGAAGGAAGTAAGGTGGTTTTTTACCCTCTAATGTTATAACCTAAAGTGTATGGTTTTTTATGTAATAAAGAGTCAAGCTTCTGCAGATTTACTGGCAATTTTCCCCATTGGGATATTTGAGCCACCACATGAAGACATTCCAAGTAATGATTTGCAAGCCAACATCTTGGAGGCCGGCCTTAAAGAGTGGACTATGGAGTTTAATCGGCTCAAGGAAAATAAGGGCAGGAGTCATCCTTTCAAGAGGAAAAGAGGAATTTTATCTATTTTTAAAGTTACATTTCTCTTGCTCCAACAATAAGGCGGGATATGAGGATTTAGTGTTGGGTTTTCTAGAAACTCTTCGAAGAGGCATCTGTTCTCTCTGTATAAAATGATATTCAAACTTAATGGTTAGGAAAGTGAATGGAGAATATGCGTTGAAGCATCTTAACTTGGCACCTTATAGAACAATCATTAAGAGGTTAATCGGACAGTTCTATCAAGTTAAAATAGGAAGGTATCCTAGAACGATGAACAGACATGTTGATGCTTATTCCACCATCGCATAAAAAGTGGCGATGAACGGTGAGTTAATAATTATGGTTATCCAATGAAGAACATCTCCATAAATCGTGATTGTAATCTTTCCAACTGAAGTTGACTCAGATTGGAGAGGAAAAATTCAAAGGCAGCTTGAGTCTGGTGAATGAAAGATAGAGCTCAGAGAGTTATCACAATACTTAGTTAACCAAGAGAATTTATACTTCAAAAGTATTGGAGGATGGTTGTTGAGGTGCATCGGGCCAGAGGAAGCGTAGCAAAGATTAAAGAAAACCCACAAGGATCATTACAAGAAAACTAAAATCCCTCTATATCAAAGAATTCAAAATAGGGTTATTTTTTGCCAAAAATGAGGCAAGACGCATTAGCAATATAAAGAGAATGTGCTATGTGTCAACTTTTCTTTCACACAGCTGAATGAAACTTTTTGGAAGCCCAAACAGATTGGATACAACCTTATATTGATTTTATCAAAGAATGAGTTATACCTACATAAAAGATTGACGCTGCGGGGACTAGAAGGAGATACCCCAAGGTTTTACGTTCAAGAGGACAAAGTGTGTTACGGAGGATACTTTAATAGACCATTAAGGTGAATCATAAAGAAGGAGGCAGAGGAAGTCCTCGAGTAAGCCCACGATCTAGTTCACATTAGGGGAATCAAATTATATGATCAACTGATGACTTGTGGCTATTATTGGCCAACCATGTAGAAAGATTCAACGAATTTTGTTCGAATGTGCAAGGCATGGCAACTGCATGGAAATATAATCCATAATCCTTCGGTGGAACTTCATTCTCTATCAAGTCCCTATCCATTCCAAACTTGGGCATTTGACCATGTGGGGATAATCAGTCCTTCCAAAAAGGGAAAAGTTTGGATACTTGTGGCCACAAAGCGTTTACAAAATGGGTAGAAATAATACCCTTTAAAAGAGCAACAGCGGGCGTGGTGGCACAGTTCATCAAGGAGTACATGATTTGTCATTTTGGCATTCCCAACTTTATTTTGTCTAATAATGGAACTCCATTTATCAATAATAAGGTGACATTGCTCATAGATAAATACTCGATCATACATCACACCTCAACATAAGCCTACCCCGAAGGTAATGGTCAAGCGAAAGCAGCAAACAAGACCTTGGTCAATATCTCAGCCAAAACGATAGAGGATTTTCTTAGAGTGAGGGACGGTAAAATTCCAGCATACTATTGGCTTATCGAACGACCAAAAGGAAGCTGACTGGTTATACACCTTTATCTTTGGTATATGGAGCTGAAGCGATATTACCAGTTGAACTAAAAGTTACTTTTTCTAGATATTCCTTACGAAGCAACATGCTACCTCAAGACGGGCATATTTAAGTAGAAACATTGGACGGACATAGAGATAACACGAAGTGACCCTTACAAATGTACACTAAGTAACTCTTTAGGGCTTATGATAATTTAGTTAAGCTAAGGAAGCTTGTAGAAAGATATTAAGTTCTAAAAGCAGTTGTTAGACACATCAGAGGACTCCCATTGCCTAAGTTTGCAGCCAATTGGGAGGGACCATTTATAGTCAAGGAAGCACATGACTCGGTCTACTGCTCAATCTCTAATATAGAAGAAGATAAGCCTTTTAAGGTTAACAACAAATGGTTGAAAGTTTACTATGTTTAGAGTTGGTTGACCTACTTTATTTTAGTTCCTTTACTTTTGAGTTTGATCGTGAAATAATATGAGATGTATTTAGATATTATGAGCAAATATTTATGTATTATAAAACTCATAGTTGTATTATAAACAAAAGTGTTGAAAGTAAGTAAATAAGAAAGAGTGTATAGAAATGAGAATGCCAAAAATATTGCTTTCGTGCTATTTCAATTTTAATGGAGTTACATTATACGTGGGGACAATTTCCCAAAAATATAACATAACAAAAACATTCCTAGCCTATGAGGCTGCACAGGTTTGGGAAGGTGGAATAGCCAGAGTCATCTTAAACACAAGAATGCTTAGCTTCAATGGTGGCCTGGAGCCTTGTTTTAACTTTAGATCTCTACTCCAGCACAACTTCACGATCACTTACATCCTTGGATAAGACTTCTTTCAGCCACCTTGACCTTATTATTAAACTCCTAAACAAGGGGATCAATCTATTTTATCCTTTCCTCTTCTACACATTGAGCCTCAACTCTCTTGAGATACAGTTCACATCCAGTCTCCAGGTGAGCATATTTTAAGAGTTTTAAATGATTGATGAGCTAACTAAAGTTGAACCTACCCTTAGGCAATTCCCTCAAATTGCTCAGATGTTGGTTGATAAAGGCCATATTAAGGTTGTTCGTTGGAGTATTCACGATCTCTGCCATAATTTTTGCCACACTTTATAATTGGTACTACATGATAACATGGTTGGACCTTAGGCACTCCAACATGAAAGTGTCTAGGGATAACGAATAAGTTGTTCTATCATCGTGCGATGGAAATCTTGAATAAACGGTCACTGTAGAAGCAACTGTTGATAAAATTCTGAAGGCACAATGCTTGGTAGTAAAATCTCACACCCGAATTCACTATCAACGGGGAGGGCATTAGTCGTGGAACCATGATCACTAGTATTAAAAGACACAGCACGAGAAGGAAACTGTGGAGAAGGCATAACGTATTGGGAGGGAACAACCTGAGATAACTCAAGTGTTGTAATAGCTTCCTTTCAAGCCTACCAAGATATAATAATAATAATAGTTTTCCACATGTTTAGGCATTATTTCTATGTTACCAGAGAGGTAACTCATGAATAAAATCATAGCAAATATTTTGCTAAGTCACCAAGCTAGTGTGATATTTTAGTTAAAATCTTAGAAAATGTTTTGCTAAGTCACCAAGAAGGTGTGAGATTTGAGTTAAAATCTTAGCAAATATGTTATTAAGTCACCAAATAGGTGTGAGATTTGAGTTAAAATCTTAGCAAATATTTTGCAAAGTCACCAAGCATATGTGATATTGAGTTAAAATCTTAGCATATGTTTTGCTAAGTCACCAAATAGGTGTGAGATTTGACTTTTTTTATACAGTTGTATTTTCAAACATTTTATAGGAATTTTAAATATACCTCAGAAGCATGATCACCCATAATTGGAGCTGAGGGAGTATTGCATCCCTAGTTTCATAGGCACAAATTTGTCTGAAAGGAGATTCCTCTTAAGTTAGAATAGGAATTTAAGCTTACACTGACATGAGAGACAAGCTAAATGTAGGCTTTGTCGATAGAGAACCAGTACTAGGATGGGATAGGACATCTTTCACTAATGGCAGAAGAACCTTATAGCATAAGTGGTTGAATCATCCTGTAAAAGTGGCATCAAAAGATAAAGAAACAATAGAAATTTTCTAAAGGTTAACACATTGTATTACAAGGAGCTGAGTCATAACAAACTGAAGTTTTACATCTTTAAAAGCCTCTCGTGGAATCTAATTCATGATGGGCCTCATTATAGTAAAAGGAGGAAGAGATTCACTGAGCGCACTAATAACTGCCTTGACATTAACCTGGATAATAACATATAAGTTGAGTATTGTCACCATAATAGTTTGAGGAGGCATACCTAGAGTATTATGGGTAGAGACAAACCAGTTACCTCTGGTAGGTTGGAAAGAGGAATTATAGCTAGGGATAAAACGCTGGATGTTGGTGAGTTAGAGACTGTTATGAGAGCTTGCTTAGAAGTTGTTGAAGCTCTATCAACACTGCCTGTAGGCCCAACATTGTCATCTTACAGTGAAATTATACATGATACCTCACTCCCACGAGTGGATGAATCACGCTTGGAGTATGTAATCCCAATCATTGATGAACGATTAGGTTGAGCTAGTTTATAAGTTGGTTCATTGACAGCAGAGCTTAGGGGAAATGGAGAGTAACTAGGAGATGGAACTCTCTAAATAATGAAGAGAAAAATACATAAAATTTTCTCAGTGCTTTGGTGCCCAAACGTTTCTTGCATTGAGATGGAGCACGAGAGGAAGGTACCTCTTTAGAGTGGCCAATATGGTAACTTCTCCCACGTGTAACCTGCGAAACAATAGAAGGATGAGAATGGGGTTATTCGAGGGAATAATTGGAAAATTATTATAATTATGAAGAGCCTTGGAAGCTATTAAACGCATTATTTCCACCAAATCAGGATTTAAGGGTCAATCGGTATTCCGAGGGGACCCTAATGAGTCTTGAGCACTTTTCTGGGATTTAGACTTTTTCGATTCTAGGATAGAAGCTTCCTTCATGGATGAACCAACTGCAAATGAAGCTAGTCTTTTGGCAACAATAGGGGAAAGGGCGACAACTTTCCTTTTACCCTTCTGAGGCATATTTCTCAATGGGGTAAGATAACGCAACTCCTTAGGAAGACTTTTCTTTATGGCACTTAATGGAAACTCAACTCCTATCACTAATCATATTTTGAGTCCCAACCCATTCAAAGGATACTTATTTATTATGGGATAAATAGGAGGACTCTTGGTTCAGTCCTTTATTTGAGTAACCTTTCTCAACCAGAAATGCATGAGTCAGTTGAAGAATGCATCGCCTTTCCTTTTGTTATTTAGAATTATGAGTTTGCAACTCAACTCCATACACATAACTATAATAGTTTCAGTTGTAAAGTCCTTGCAAACTTGGGAGAAAGTCTCACTATCACTTTTGCTTTAACGGACCATTGGTGGGACACCTTGATCATACCTAAATTTACGGGTGGAGCGATTGGGGTTATAAGCTTCAATTACAATTCCCCACTCGGTGAATGAGATGAGATGGCCTGGAGTTAAAACGAGTAAAATGGCCAAAGAAGGTTTCTGAGTGATAGTTTTCATTGTCACCATTTTGATGGAAATATTGGCCTCACCAAAGAAGGACCATGTATGGGATAGAGTTTCCTAAGCATAAGGCCCAGCAACGAAGGCTGAGTATTTGTTAAAAAGGGAATATAGGTCTTTCATACTCTGTTTCTTGATTCAACGGAGTAATCTAGGAGGCCTTATAGTAGATAGAACGATAGGAATCTATAAGGGGGAAACATCGATGAACCTTGTGTAAAGGAAGGCTGTTAGGAGGACCGTGTTGGCAAAGTTCGAAATGTCATACATACTCAAAGATAATTCCATATCTAGGTGGGTTATCTCTAGTCAAGTATGAAAAAACCCAAGCATGATAGCATCAAGAGGAGTATTGACCTCGCGAGATAACCTAATAGCAATGTTTATTAAGTCCCTGTGAGGTTGGTCATTAGGTTTGCCCAGCAGAAGAAATCCAGAAAGCACACATAAAATGTAGGCTGGTAACTCTGAGGGAGAACTTAGCATAAAAGGCTTTGCACTCTTCTCCAAACTTAGTTTCAGGTTTATCCCCCAATATGAGAGTGTCAGCCTTAGTATTTAACTGAGCATAAAAGGCTTTGCACTCTTCTCCAAACTTATCTCCTATTAAAAAATAAGGAGCATGACGGTACAATTATAATTGATCTTCACGAGTTGCTTTTTCAGCCTCTAATGTTTGATTAAAAACTCAGCTGAAGATAGTTAGTTGGTGACTAGTGGAAGCCATTGGTGAATATAAGAGGGTTTTAACAAAGGAAAATATGTGAAAGTAACACATAGGGGGAGATGAGGAGGAATGGGTGGTGGATATGGAGTTTTATAGTGGTTTATGGTAAGTTTAAAGGGCAAATGGCACTTTTTCTCTCTAAACAAAATCTTGAGTTCTGGAGCGATAATGGGAGAAATGGATGGAACTGATGAACAAATGGTTAAGCTTTGGTTTATAAAAGAATATAGACGTTTGGGAGATAACTTGACGTTTTGATTTTCCACGCGTGGGTAATTTAAAAGACATGATGACAGTTGGAAAAACAAAGTTGGCTCATCTAACCCCAATACGCCATGTGGAACTTTGGTGGAAGAGATGTCAGATGATTAGGATTTAGTATTACTTGATGGAATACACCAAAAAGGAGGCAACTTCTTGACAAAGAAAGGGTTTTGCGATCTTTCTTTTAAATATTTTGTGACAACCCGCTCCAAATAATAACGGGTGGCCAGCCCTATACTATAATAAATCAGGTATCCCAGATGGCACAGTCTCAACATCAACTGACAATACTAAAATATAAGGTTAACTACCCGAGATCATTAAAAGTGGATTGCCAAAAATTTTAAACTTTTTATTTTAACAACAACAACAACAAAACCAATAATGCAAACACAAGCAACGATGCACATCTAACTATTATGAGTGATAAGTGCAAACTCCATTAATATACAAGAGTGCAATACAAAGTACAAATAAAATACCTGAATATGCTGTCGGGTAACAGATAATACAAATTAGAGAAATGAAATATAAAAATGTTAGTCTATAACACCTTGAATACTAACTCCATATACAACTGAATCCTAATCTAGATATACAAAGATAGGAATCGACTAAAGCAAAATTCTGCGACAGTCCGCAATTGCCACAGCTCCAAGAATACTGAATGGATGAACATCAAAGGCGTCCTTGCGGAGGAGCACCTAAAGTAATACAATATATACATGGAGGAGAAAATATAAACGGGTCAGAGTCCGAGTTGAAAAAAAAATTATAGCAAGTGTATTAAAATGCTTAATAATTATAATGCATTATTACATGATTTAATATTATCGTCCTCTCCATAAAATCCATCTCACCTCTCAACTAAAGTGCGCACTAAGCGTATGCACGTGATCTCCAAATGGGTGCCCGATTCTATTAGGCAAGAGAAGCTAATTTAAAACCCAAAATTCATTTTAATCATTTTCTCTCCATTTCTCTTCAACCCAATCACATATATATCATCAATAATCATCCTAGAATACATATAAACTAATTCCTATCATCAAATCCATGATCTACATATCAAATCTAAGATTATACCCAAAAGTTAGGTTTTGATAAACTAAACCTAAAATACAAAGATTCAATCCACAAATCATGCAATAAATGGTACACAACAATTATTTAGCAAGTTTAATCACTTGCCTCGGGTTCGTAGGGTCTGAATCCGCCTTGAGATCGCGTATTGGCCGGAAATCTCCACTTTCTCTCTATTTTCTCCTTCCTTTTCTTCTTCTTCTCTCTTTCTTTCTTTTTCTCTTTGGAGAAATATCTCCCGTAGGCTTAATAAGCCTTAAATCCCAAGATACACATCTTTAAATGATAATACACACTTTAAATGACCCGGTAACTTTAATTCGAGTCAAACGGTCCTAAATTATTTCGGAACCTAAATAGACCCCAAGTACAGTCATTTCGACTTTCTCGACCCTTCCGGACACAACCACACCCTCAGAATCGCCATTCGACACACTTTTTAACAACTCCAAGTTTTGACCTCAAGTGCCAAATTTAATTATTCTCCAATAAAATATTATTTATTTCTCCCAAAATAAATAAATCCTCGTTTCCAAAACCTCGGGTTGTTACATATTTAAGTTGTTTAAATTTCAAAATCAGTTAAATTTCCTCGCCAGTGAAGTCTATGCATGGATACATAGGACGAATTTTATCGGAGTATAGGTTTGGTTGCTTAAGGTGTTTTGTGTACATTATTTTCTCACACAAAAAACTCTCCGCGAAGGGGAAAATATAGGGGGAGATTAAAGATAAAACTATAATTAGAGATAATCCCTCATAATAAGGGAGTGAAAAATGTCATGTGAGTTGGATCATAAACTAGATCGAACAAAGAGCATAGGAAACTGAAGGAAGAATAGAGGGTGCTGGAGTAAGAGTGGAGGAAGATAAAAGTAAGTAAGATAGTTCAAGCATTTAAAATAGGCACCGAGGAAGTAGACCCCGTAGGAACTGGTCGAGAAGGCTTTGTATTTAATTTTTACTTTAGTTATGTGTACTTTATGATACATATTATAAATAATGAGATGTATTATAATATTGGTGAGGTTAATTGGCCCCAGGTCTAGTAGGACTTCGGAGAGCTTCTATTCTCTATTAAACAAACTCACTTTGGGAACCTATGAGGGAGCTGGTTTGGAGGATATGAATCAAGGCAATGTTAAGGTACGACTTAACCTCTTTAAATACACCAGGTAAAACATCATCTCATCTGATAGAGCACAACACGAGAGAGCATCATCCGAGCAGCCATGAGTCACTTTTTTCACTGAGTTTAATACCAAATGGTATTTGAACAAGGTAACAAATATCCTAGTGATGTCATGCATGACCTACCCTATGTATAATCCATACTCGATTAAACTGAGGTGGTTTGGAGACTATCAGATAGTTTGGCAGGTTACCACCCGTGGGTAGCCGCCTGACACATAGTTGGTCACTAAAGCCTTTTGTTGGCATCTAATGCTAGTGATGTAGGAACACACTGGCATAACTTTACATTTAATGCCAGCAACGAAAACGCGTAATGAGATGTTCTTGAATTCAATGAGCATGATATTACTCGAGTGTACCTAACTAACTATGTATACACCAACCAACCTTTAAGAAAGGACATATTATAGAGAAAAAAGATTATTACACTTGAGAGAGTTATTAAAAAGAACTAGAGCATTTATTCTTCAAAATTAATACCTTTGTTCAAGCTTTTTACCAAGAGCATAGGCATTCATTGAGTCTTGACTTATATTCCAAAATTACTTTATATATAACCATCAAATCTAATAAATTTCATCACAAATCTCAATCTTAAACTCATCAAACATAAATTATTCTTCTTCATAAAGTTTCTATTGACAATATTTATTCTTTGTTTTATAACTCCCTTCATAGAATACTTAGTGAGTCATAATCAATGAATGTGACACCCCGCCTAATTAAATACCGGGTGATCAGTCCTTTATTAAATTAAAATCAAGGTGAACGGTTGGTTCATTCTTAGCATCACAGTCGCAAATTAATATTTCCAATTTAAACACCCTAAATAATTAAGCTAAGTGTCAAAATAATTTTTGAAACCTTATTTCCATTTTATTAAATCCGAATATGAAAACCTTTTTAAATAACCAACAATTAAGAACTCCGTTATACTAAAGATGGATAATACCACACAAGAATTAGATTCATCCAGATAAACAAAACCAGTTTAAACTATCAATAAAACCATCCTGAAAGTAATTAAATCTCAAAGAGTACCAACAAATGGAAATATAAAGGAACGTAAATCTCTGACAAAAATCCAAACTGAATAGAGAAACGGGCGACACATGCCCTAACTAATAAGAACTAAAATTAGGAGTAGAATCAACAACAAGGTCGTGTAAGAAATGGCCTGCAACTCCCACATAAGCTGCAGCACCTTCGGTCCAAAGAACCTAAGAATGACGCCCCTGTGGTTGGGCACCTGTATTATATACATATATAGACAAGAGAGAAGAAATAACAGGAAGTGGGTCAGAGCCCGAGTGTAAAACAGTTTAAAATTAGTTTAGCAAGTATTTAAAATTCTTACTGGCTAATGTAACAACCATGTTAGTATTCGACACTCTCTTGAGAATTCTCACCTCTCATTCTAGTGTGCACGCCTACCGTACTAATAAATCTCATAAGTTTCTCTAACTTATTCTCCATAAGGTTTTATCAGGTAAAAAGTGAGGTTATGATATTTACTTTAGGAAATCATTCGCTTCAAGATTTCTACGTTATTTAGAACAACTCATTTCCCTTATAAAGTCCCTGAATACTCAAAATAAAATTGAAGCATTTATTCATTACTTATCTACTTATACGCATAGTAGAAAGTTCCCATATAGATATATGTATATATATTAATCACACATATAATATATACACTATCGGCACCCCACATGAAACCTATGGTGCTGGCATACTCTGATATCAAGTCCCCGTATCACACAAACTAAGGGATATACTAGTCCCAAATTACTCTCAAACTGTATTAACACAATACACAAACAAATGGAGGCGAAGCATAGCTTCATGTCCGAAGAGGTCAGCACATACCCCGACGTCTCTTATAACATATGACTATCATTTTTGGATAGCCTATATCGAGGATACTATCTGCTAGGGTACGAGTCAATATCCACCATAAATGTCCAATCGAGATAAGACCGTCCCGGTGCGGAAACCCCCGTGATAGCAAGTAGCCCGGGTATGATTTTTACACAGATATATAATATGCATAATCACACAGTCATAAATATAAGTATTCACATTTCTAAATTAGGTGCACCCACGACCCATAATTATAAATATCCGTTATTAACACATTTTACTCGATTATTTCGCATAACGGGCTCGTATTTTATTTTCATTTATAATGCACGTCATACTCATTTCTCCTCCCTCGAAGTATTCTAATAATAATTTCAGTAGGCACGTACTCACTCACCTTCTAGTCTAACTTCCTAACGAGTCTAAATCTTTTATTTAAACGTTCGCATAATTACATGTGTGTAAATCACTCCCAATTAACCCTTAATTTCATCTAACATTAAATTCTCACTTATTGGGGTTTACTAAAACCCTACTGGTCCTAGTTATATCCCAAAATGTTCTAATAATAATACTCAAGGGTTACTACTCATTTTAATCAGAATAAACCATAATAAGAGGAATATGCAGTTATTCAGAAGGGGTCGATCGATCGATGGAAGGGGGTCGATCGATCGATGTTCTTGGGTCGATCGATCGATCAAGCAGTTATGGCGAAAACTGCATTAACCTAGTTACGGAAATCCATCTCCAACCTCAACCAAATCTCCATATATGATTCTCAAACTCCCAACAAATGATACTACAAGCACTATATACCTAAATATATGATTTTCTATGTAAAATATGTGAGTTTTCATCCAGTATAACAATTTAAAGGGGTAAAATCTACATAGACTTCATGAACCCTAATCTTTTATTTAAATTTCAATTCTTCCAATTATTTTACAGATTTTCTACTTCTAAATCCATGAAATTTCGTGGTGTATCCTCTACATACGAATTAGATGTCCAGAATATGATTACTTCTTTTATGACATATGAATTCTAGTCTCCAAACTACACTTTCTTTCATGAAAAAAGTTCTAAACAACTAGACTAACATAATTGAGACATTAACTAAAAATAAAGCAAGATAGATACTTGCCTAGAAATTTGAGTTTCTAAATTGTGGACGAAAGTGTTATGGTTGCGTTCCTTGTCGTGCGATCTACGCTTTGGCAGTGGTGACGGTATAAACGGTCGAGTCCTTGGCCTTAAGTTGCTTGGGAAGCTCTCCACCCCTTCTCTAATGGTCGTTCTTTGCTTTTGTTCTTGTTAACCCTAGAAGGAAACTCCTAAAGGCTGATTTATTCTTAGAAAACTCGTGGGTTTAATTACCCAAAAATGTAAAATGTCTAAAATACCCTCCCGGGATGCCAATTAGGCCTAAAAATGCCCCGAGACCCAAACTAAACCCTCGGGTACATTATTTTGACTATCTCAACCCTTTCGAATACATTGAAACACTCAAAACAACCATACGGGCGACTTATAATTTATACACTTTTAATAATAATGATTTAGTTCCGACACGACACAGGCGCGTCCTGACTTAGATTTCTATAATTGCCATTTTATTCACTCGTGACAATTTTAATAAAATAAATTTCTTATATTACTTTAATCATCCAGTAATATTCAATAAATATCCAATAATTACTAACTCACATCACGTTAGTAAATATATAAAAAAAAATCCGGATAAATATTAAATTAATAACTCAATTAAATTTAATAAATCCCCAAATTTAAAATCCATAAAAATACGAGGTATTACGTACGTCCCCCCTAATAACGGAATTTTGTCCTGAAATTCGAAAAATGAGGCATACCTGGTAAAAATAATTCTGGATACCTCATTATTATGTAAACTAACTTCAAAGTAAGGCGCTCAATTACTACAGCCCCCGTTTCACATCAAGCTTGTTTCACACTCTCATTAACGACACTTCACAATATGCTCCTATCCGAAAACATTCGCATAAGACGATCTTATAGATTATTGGCTCCCATTATTCAATATTATTGGGAGGCCGCACCTCACTACATGACAACTACTCGTATTTATCTAAACACACAACTCCTATTATGAGAGAAACCACACGAACAACTGACCACAACTTGCCAAAAAAAGCCGTGGTAATTTCACCATAAACAACAGACTCTAACTTGACCAACTCCAAAATATTTGATTATTCGTCCATCTCTTAACATTCAGAGTGAGAAAAGTTAAGGTTTTTTTTTTCCACACCCGAAACCTCAATAAGTACCTTGTTCACAATAAGCAGATACGAGTGTTCCCAAGGAACCCTACCATTAGGTAATATCTTCCCTCAATTACCGTATTATACTCCGCTTGCTAGCTATAACTGTTTTGGAGATTAAACGATCACAAAAAAAAAATCTAAAAAATTCTTTCAGACTGCTCCATTAATCGTTAATCGTTGTTCGCCTACTCCCCGACTATGGATGATACATCCTACTCAAAACGTAATGTAATCCCCGCTGCCCTGAAATTTCATTTTGAAGGTGGGGTTCAAAAATCTCATCCTAATTTAAAAAATATACTGTGTAGGACCACGTACCAGCACGATCCTTCCTTTCAAAGGAAGACTAGGGCACACTAGTTAATGTTGTCAACCACTCCAAAGGAATATCAATTACTTCCTTCTTGGGCATCTTGTTCCACACGTTCGAAGGAACTATTGATCTTTCCGTGGGGTTGGCATCTCATCCAAGAAACTTTACCGACTTTACCGGCCTCTTCCACTATAGGAATCATCGATAGTCACAAAATTCTTTGGTTGGTCCTCTTGTTCCAACCGATTTCTATCTATGAGTGGTGCATGTGGATACCACTCACTATGTCCCGATCAACATTGACTTCTACTTGAAATGTCTCACATTAAGTGACACTTAATACTTCCCTTCTTTCCTTGGCATATACCGAAAGTTCCGACCCGTGCACTTTTCTCCACGGTGTGCACTTCTGGACCTTTTATGCCATACTAACATCATCGCTCTTTGTACGCGCAACTCGCTCTCAACATTTGAATAATTATAACTCCGCTCCGAGTGTTCTCCATATAGTTAAATTCTACCCTTCTCAAGAAATACCCCTTTATAAATGGCTTCCCACAGCCTTCCAACCAAATTCGGGGGTACTACTCAAATTGCACACATATATATGGATTATTATCTTCACACGGCGCTTAATCCACTCTGTCACTTCCACCTCGTCATGTTAGTCCCACAAATATATATTCCACACGTCTATTCCCACATCCCTACAACTCGGACGGTTCTAACATCAGCTAACCAGGATGCCCACACACCCTATATAACGTGCATGCTAGCGTAGGCACCACATACGCTTCACACATAACACCCAATTATTTCTTTTCATGCTCCCAATGCGATTACAACATTTGGGTACTCTCAATCACCCTAAAAATTGAAAATTTAAATCCTCCTTATCATCATTCCACCCCTCAACTTGGATTGATGAGACAAAACTTTAAATGCTTTCTTTCCACATAACCGGCTCTACTGACCTTAATTCATAATTCAACTTTCGATTTACAGATATAATTACCTGCTCCTACTACGATCGAGGTACCAAACTCATAGACTAATGACCAAACATCTTCCTACTTCCAACCTTACGCTAAGTTTCATGCGTGGGATATCTCGCAAAGCGAAATCCAAATAAGTAACCCCCCGATACACTACTACCTAGCATTGTCGATTATCGAAATCTGTTAGGCCCTCCGTCCATAACATGTACCCCATTATTCCGTCTCTTGATTGAAAAAGTTACATCTCCTCCCGTAATTACACTTAACAAAGAACGTTTCGCCAATTGTACAATCGTTCAGTATTGGTGGAAATCACATTCTATAAACCTTGAATACATACAATCAGGATTCTTGAAATCCCGTTCCCAATCATATGGGTGTAACTCTCAACTCCCACATCTCTAAAGGATAGGTATATCAACATGCCCTTCCTATCACCAAGTCCTAAGCGCTAAACATAATATTGAGTTAAATCTTTTCGCTCAATGGTAAACCCAGTACACACTGGACCATGGCAACAAGGTCCCTAAACACTTCGGGATTTAAACATTTTGATACTACTATACCCTTCGAAGTCCCTACAATAGATAATATAAGTACGAGTCTGGCCCTCTTGCAGGTGAGGCCTCTCCAGAACAAAACATGCTGCCCTAAGGCAACCACTCCGATAGCCTTGAAATCACTGCCCACTATTATTTTAACCATTTTTATAAACCATAATTATTATAATGTCATACTCGCATATCACATCACTAATACGAGAATTCTCAGTAAAGAATATGAATCACTAATAGTGCACCCATTTTTCCTCCATGGAGAACACTAAAGATAATCCCACTTTACCAAGGGAACATATACATAATAATAACGCTATAGATATACGCACTAAATTCTTCTCATATGAAAATCAAGCAATAAACAAAAATATAATGGCTTGCTCGTGTCACATAAAACACGCTTCATCCTCCGAGGATAAAACTCATACTTCTACTTTGCCAATCACCTTGGCTACTTAATCATCTTTCGGACATAATGCATCTGTCTGAACCAAATCAAAAATTATATCAACCATTTCCCTTGTAAGAGCCATGCCCCTACCCCTTATTATCACTTCGAAAAATTTTAACTCCTGTTGTTTTACTCTCCACAAAATACCTCAACACATAACCCACTTACCTCCTAAAATACATTTGAAAACTCACGAACGACTGGAATCAAATCTAGGAGAATCACAATATCCTTAGAGGTATCCTCCTTTATGCAATACAAGTAGGTGTAAGATCCCCCTTCTGGGCGAGGCATCGCCACCAAAACATTTCCTACACCGCAATGGCAAAGATAATACTCCTACCGAATCAATTTATCATGGCTTTGTACGTAGCGAGCCAATCTATTCCAATAATAACGTCGTGCTCACGTATGACTAAACTAGTATGACTGTAGATAAAACCAAACTACCAAACTATATACCTACACCCCGGCGTATAAAGAAAATTAATGACCCTTTCCCAATGATGAGTCTACGCATGACACCATACTCTCAGTAGTGTCTAAAAATCCAAAGGTCCGTGCAAAGTGAGTATCTATGAAATAGTATGACGCCCCAGTATTAAATAAAATGTGTCCCATTATACTAGAAGGAAGGAACATACCATCAATGGCCGAGGATGGCTGCTGGATTTCAGTATGGTGGACGCCGTACACACATTTGTGGTGTTTCTCCCCCTGCTGCTAGGGTATGTTACTCTTATCTGGGCAATCCTGCCTCCGATGACCCATCCTTCCACAATTGAAACATCTACCTCTAAAATGCTTCATTTTACGGCTCTGTTGGTTTTGGCTCGGTTGTACAGTTCCACTTTTTCCTTGGCCTTATTGAGCATCTTGATGAAAAATGACATCTGGTTGAGGACAGCCCCTCCACTTGTGGCCCGTTTGTACACACTTATAGCAGAGTCCTAAAAGTTCTCGCTGGTTGGGTTGGAGTTCCTCTCCAGTCTGATCCGGACAAGTTCGACGTTCATGACCGTCCATTGCACATTTGAAACACCTATTTATGACTTCACTCTGACCCCGGCTTCGTTGGCCCTGACACTTTTAGGTTTCCCTGAACAATTTGTTACCTTTGTGGGTTTTACGATCTTGAGGAGCTTGTTGTTGCAATTTTTGTATCTTCACACACTTGTTATTTCTAATCATGACAGATTGACTATACTCTCTAGATCTTTTGCCCCTATAAGTTGTGTGCTGCGTTCTTGATACTGTAAGACCGCAATGGTAACTGCCTGTGCCACAATACCTGATAACTCGGTGGTTAATAGTCTCTCTGGAAACACCTGAGGTGTGAACTGACCTTTCTCATTGACTCCCCTAACGGAATTAGCTTGTTCTTCTTGACGATCCGTTTGAAAATTTTAAATAATCTAGATGAGTTCATCATTCACATAAGCAAATCTCAAAAGCACTAATTCCCAATGGATAAAGATGAATCCAACATTCCTAATATTAGGGCTCTAAATCATAGACGCTAAGATGGAAACGAACTAAGCCGTACATATCCTAACTGACACTAGAACCTGATGCTCTGATACCACCTGTGACACCCCGCCTAATTAAATACCGGGTGATTAGTCCTTTATTAAATTAAAATCAAGGTGGACGATTGGTTCATTCTTAGCATCACTGTCGCAAAATAATATTTCCAATTTTAACACCCTAAATAATTAAGCAAAGTGTCAAAATAATTTTTGAAACCTTATTTCCATTTTATTAAATCCGAATATGAAAACCTTTTTAAATAACCAACATTTTAAGAACTCTGATATACTAAAGATGGATAATACCACACAAGAATTAGATTCATCCAAATAAACCAAACCAGTTTAAACTATCAATAAAACCATCCTGAAAGTAATTAAGTCTCAAAGGGTACCAACAAATGGAAATATAAAGGAATGTAAATCTCTAACAAAAATCCAAACTAAATAGAGAAACGGGCGACACATGCCCAAACTAATAAGAACTAAAATTAGGAGTAGAATCAACAACTAGGTCATCTAAGCAATGGCCTACAACTCCCACATAAGCTACAGCACGTCCGGTCCAAAGAACCTAAGCATGACGCCCCTGTGGCTAGGCACCTGTATTATATACATATATAGACAAGAGAGAAGAAATAACAGGAAGCGGGTCAGAGTCCGAGTGTAAAACAGTTTAAAATTAGTTTAGCAAGTATTTCAAATTCTTACTGGCTAATGTAACAACCATGTTAGTATTCGACACTCTCTTGAGAATTCTCACCTCTCATTCTAGTGTGCACGCCTACCGTACTAATAAATCTCATAAGTTTCTCTAACTTATTCTCCATAAGGTTTTATCAGGTGAAAAGCGAGGTTATGATATTTACTTTAGGAAATCATTCTCTTCAAGATTTCTAGGTTATTTAGAACAACTCATTTCCCTTATAAAGTCCCCGAATACTCATAATAAAATTGAAGCATTTATTCATTACTTATCTACTTATTCGCACAGTAGGAAGTTTTCATATAGATATATGTATATATATTAATCACACATATAATATATATACTATCGGAAACCCACATGAAACCTATGGTGCTAGCATACTCTGCTATCAAGTCCCCGTATCACACAAACTAAGGGAAATATTAGTCCGGAATCACTCTCGAACTGTATTAACACAATACATAAACAAATGGAAGCAAAGCATAGTTCCAGGTCCTAAGAGGTCAGCACATACCCTCACGTCTCTTAGAACATCTGACTATCATTTTCGGATAGCATGTATCTAGGATACTATCTTCTAGGGTACGAGTCAATATCTCCCATAAAGGTTCAATCAAGATAAGACCGTCCCGGTGCAAAAAACCCCGTGATAGCAAGTAGCCCGGGTATGATTTTTACATAGATATATAATATGCACAATCACACAGTCATATATATAAGTATTCACATTTCTAAATTAGGTGTGCCCACGACCCATAATTATAATTATCCATTATTAACACATTTTACTCGATTATTTCGCATAACGGGCTCGTATTTTATTTTCATTTATAATTCACGTCAAACTCACTTCTCCTCCCTCGAAGTATTCTAAGAATAATTTCAGTAGGCACACACTCACTCACCTTCTAGTCTAACTTCCTAACGAGTCTAAATCTTTTATTTAAACATTCGCATAATTACATTTGTGTAAATCACTCCCCATTAACCCTTAATTTCATCTTACATTAAATTCTCATTTATTGGGGTTTACTAAAACCCTACTGGTCCTAGTTATATCCCAAAATGTTCTAATAATAATACTTAAGGGTTACTACGCATTTTAATGGAAATACCATAATAAGATGAATATGCAGTTTTCCAGAAGGGGTCGATCGATCGATGGAAGGGGGTCGATCGATCGATCATCGATCGATCGATGTTCTTGGGTCGATCGATCGATCAAGCAGTTATGACAAAAACTGTATTAACCCAGTTATGGAAATCCATCTCCAACCTCAACCAAATCTCCATAAATGATTCTCAAACTCCCAGCAAATGATACTACAAGCACTATATACCCAGATATACGATTTTCTACGTAAAATATGTGAGGTTTCATCCAGTATAACAATTTAAAGGGGTAAAATCTACATAGACTTCAAGAACCTAATCTTTTCTTTAAATTTCAATTCTTTGAATTCTTTTACAGATTTTCTACTTCTAAATCAATGCAATTTCGTGGTGTATCCACTACATACGAATTAGATGTCCAGAATATAATTACTTCGTCTACGACATATGAATTATAGTCTCCAAACTACACTTTCTTTCATGAAACAAGTTCTAAACAATCCTAGACTAACATAATTGAGACATTAACTAAAAATAAAGCAAGATAGATACTTGCCTAGAAATTTGAGTTTCTGAATTGTGGACGAAAGTGGTATGGTTGCGTTCCTTGTCGCGCGATCTACGCTTTGGCGGTGGTGGCAATATAAACGGTCGAGTCCTTAGCCTTGAGTTGCTTAGGAAGCTCTCCACCCCTTCTCTAATGGTCGTTCTTTGCTTTTGTTCTTGTTAAACCTAGTAAGAAACTCCTAAAGGATGATTTATCCTTAGGAAATTCGTGGGTTTAATTACCCAAAAAAGTAAAATGTCTAAAATACCCTCTCGGGATGCCGATTAAGCCTAAAAATGCCCCGAGACCCAAACTAAACCCCCGAGTACATTATTTTGACTATCTCGACCCTTTCGAACACATTGGCGCACTCGAAACAACAATACGGGCGAGTTGTAATTTATTAACTTTTAATAATAATGATTAACTCCCAACACGACACAGGCGCGTCCTGACTTAGATTTCCATAATTGCCATTTTTTTCACTCATGATAATTTTAATAAAATAAATTTCTTATATTATTTTACTCATCCAGTAATATTCAATAAATATTCAATAATTACTAACTCACATCACGTTAGTAAACATATAAAAAAAAATATTTTCGGATAAATATTAAATTAATAACTCAATTAAATTTAATAAATCCCCAATTTTAAAAGCCATAAAAATACGGGGTATTACAATGAATAGTAAAAAAAATCCATTCTTTATCGAATGGCATTTGAAGTTCCCTATATTTTAGATTTTTAGAATGAACAAAATCGGTATCATAATTGGGTCTTTATACCTGCTAAAAAATTTATTGATAGGGATAGTGAGGGATGGTACGTATGATTAATGAAAGATTATTTTGATGTATACCTAACTTATGATGCTAAGATCTTCTGGAATCATTTTCATACGAGACTCTGATTGTTCCTCCATATCATTAATGATATTACTTCTTACGATGCATATTCAGTAAAAAAGATAGACACAAGTGGAAATTAGATTTTTTCGGTGTGAAAAAAATAATTACGGATCATTAAATGCTCACACACAAATGCCTTCATTTGACGAGTATGCCCAAATTTTGAATATTACAGTCATTGAGACTTTATGAGTATATATGAAATTTTACATTGTATATTGTAATGAGGACTTGAGGATACCTATTACCCATTGTCTAAAGATTGCTCACAAGGAGTAGCATTGGGGTTTCCTAGGCATTCTAAGTAACATATATTGTATACTTGAGGAGTAGAAAAATTGATCGGTCATGCTAGGGTGCATTGTGATTACTTGTCTGATTCAATAAAACGGGATCATAGAAGATAAACGAATAATTATATTTATTCATGAAGACCCTTACTCACGATGGCTAGTAAAAAACTATTAAATTGATCAATCGTAATAATATAAGTGTTCTGGCCTAATTTTTTTACATTTTTGCCTTTGTGAATCCTCACAAAATATAATGCTCCACTATGATTGATAGATCACCCGTTGAATTTTCTTGACAACATGAAGTATATTACCTTAATATATTTATTTAATTATAATTAATATTAAACAAGTGAAATAAAAGATTATATTTCATTAATCAATGCCATTAGAATAAAGAAAAAAAATTAGAAATTTAAAAACTAATCATCCTAAAAATATTTGTTCCACTTAAAAGGCTTCTTAGGTTTCTAATGGTGGTTGTGTTGAGTGGGGGCAAGCTCTACAATAGACTTATCCTCCTCATTTACATAGTAATAGAAGTTGGGTTCAATTAAATCATGAGACGCTTTCATTGTCTAGCAGATATATCCTATACCGAGCACACTTATTAATACATATTGAATTTCAAATACTCAATTCAATATACTTATATGTTTATCATTGCAAACGTTGCTGTAAATTTTGAGACAAACACCCTTAAAATACAATAGAATTCATAACCACTCGTTGCTTAAGTCCAAAAAAATATGGAATATATGATTAGGGTGGTAGGTGAGGTGGGAGAGAAAATTAAATAGACCAAATTGAGTTGTTAATAGTTCGACATTAAAATTGCTGCCCCGTGACAATTCATTTATTGTGCATCTCTCTAATTTATCATTTTTTTATTAAATACAATATTGATCCATTATTTGGAGTGTTATTCCCCCATACATGTTATATTATAACATTATGTTATTTTTGTTGGATAATATATAAATTGAACACTTAATAAATTAGAATCTTCGAGATCTTTTGTATATATTTCACTTGTAAATTTCATAATACAAACATGAGGGATAATTTATCTGTAGACTCAAGATAGCATGTCAAAGTGGTGAGTCTATCTTTTCTTTGTCGTGTTCGTATGTTTTATGTATATTGCTTATAACTTTGACATGCCATTCTTATAGCTTTACATTTTCATGATTCTACTTTGCATGATTGACACCTCATGCTTCCAACACTGCATTGTCATGATTCTAACTTTAAATGCTTGACAACTCATGCTTCTAACATTGCATTGTTGTGCTTATATCTTTAGAGTGTCGTACGGTTGTCCTCACATTCTTCACACCTCCGGATTATAACATTCCCCCTTGAATACCCAAACATAGTGTCTATTATACGTTATATATTGTCTCAATAAAATCATCCAAGAAAACCCTATGAAAAAAACCTAGGCAAAGGAAAAAAAGTACAATGTGCATAATGTTAAAAATAATTGATACTCCACCGAATGAAACCACTATTATTTAATAAGATTAATCATATACTCGTCCCATGACGATACTATTTACTAATTTCTTGAACGTTGATGTTATTAATGATTTAGTGAATAAATCAACAACGTTATCATCTAAAACGTAATTTTTAAATATCAATTTTATGAATTTTTCTAGAGATAATGCATGTAGAAGAACTTTGGTGAAATGTGTTACGTTCTTTCACCTTCAATACATTTTCGTCTAATTTAGGATATAAGCAACATTATTTGTGTGTACTATTATTGAAATATCTATGGTTGAAGGTAATTCGCATATACTACTGATGTGGTGGATTATAAATTTCAACCATAAACATTAATGACTTTATTTATGGAGTGCAAATATTCTTGAGTGGTTAAATGATGTAGCTATTAATGTTTAATTTTTACAACATTACCCCACATAAATGGATACCAAGAATATAAATGAGCTTTGCAAGGAAAAAAAAGGAATCTAACATATGCATATCCTTTCAACTGGGGGTACTTATATGATTCCTTTAAGTATAATAAATACATGTTAATTATTCCTCTAAGGTATCTCATAATGTTCTTGATGTCATACCAATGTTGTCGAGTTAGTTATGGACTAAACTTGACCAATAAATTAATTGAATAGGGCACCAATAGTAGTGATATAAGGTACTTCATGTCCAAGAATCAATTCACTATCTTCTTTAGGTGCAATAGATCCTTTTTAGTGTTAAGTGACCTAATAACCATTGGATAACTCAGCGGGTGACATTTATCCATATTAAAGTGGTTTAGGACTTTTTAGTATAATTTGTTTGATCGATAAGGACTCCACTTGATCTATGTTCAACCTGCAAGCATAGATAATATTTTGTTTTCTCACGCCCTTTTATCTCAAATTATGTATGTAAATATTCGTAAGCTTTTGTAAGCTCTTCTAGAGTACTAATTAGTTTTATATCACCGACATATACTGATATGATAATAAATCCATATTAACAGTCCCTAATATATACACAATGACATACATGATTATTCATATACCCTTGTTTCACCAAGTACTCACTAAGGCGATTAAACAACATTCTTTCAGATTGTTTCGATCCATATTATAACTTCTTAAGCTTAAACATACCACACGGTTTTCTTTTGACAATTAAAATCCTTCAAAGATTTTAATATAGATAAGTGTATATAAAATTCCATTTAGATTTGTTGTTACCACATCCATTAGATACACATGGAGTTTTTTTAGACCGAGGAACAAATTAAATATCTAAATGTAATTGTATCCAATATTGGTGAGTAGGTTTCTTCATAATCAATCCCAGGTCTCAGCGAGAAACCTTGTGCAATAAATTAAACTTTATATCAAACAACTTCATTGTTCTCATTACTTTGTCTTGCAAATACTTATTTGTAACCTACTGGGTTTACATCTGTAGAAGGATCTTAAAAGTAATCTTTTGAATATAGATAACACCTCCTCCTAATAGAGGAAGCTCGAGAGATGGTTTGAAGGAAGAAGGAAGAAGGCAGTGAGGAAGCTCAGTGAGTAAACTCTGTGAGGAAGCTCAAGGCTTCTGCGAATGAACTCTCTAAGAGAACTCATTCTTTCTTCACTTTTTTGAACTTATTTAATCTGTATTTTTTGGTTTTATTATTTTATACTTGTAAGTTGTAATGTTTGTAATTTGAGAGTGATGTCATACCTGTGAGGGACCAAGTCTGGTAGAGCTTGGGAGAGCTTTCATGCTTTATCAAATGATCTCACCATGGGAACCTCAGAGGGAACTAGTTTAGACGATTGAGAATCAAAGCAACGTTAAAGCTTGTCTTAACCATTTTAGATACACCTGGTAAAACGCCGAGAGACCATAACCTGAGAGAACTTATTCAGAGTAACCATAAGTTGCATCTCACATTGAGTCTAGTGCTAAACAACACTTTACCAAATGTCAGATCTTTTTCGAGTGATGTCACGCTCCACCTACCTACTATCTAATCCAAACTTGAGTAAACCACTATAGCCTAGGGGGCTGTCAGACGGTTTGGAGGATTAACATTGTTGTGATACTCGCTTGACACACAATTGGTAGCCAAAAGGTATATGTTGGCATTTAATGTTTATGACGTAGAGCAGGCTGACCCATCCTATCATTTAATGTTAAGTGACGTAAAGGTATGAGGTGTGATATTTCACATTTTTTTAAACTGAGGCCACTTGAGTAAGGCTGGTGGCTATATAGACACCTCAGCCACTTCCTTGACAAGAGAGTTCTTCACGACCAAAGAGATATCTTTTTGAGAGCCATAGTTATTGCAAACCAGAGCATTTACTCACCCATCATTGTTAGTTGTTGACAAGTTCTTACTACCATTTATTATTGTGATACCTTTTGGTGGGACCTTGGTGTTTGAACTGACTGCCCAAGGTGTATGTAGAGTGCTTGTTTTTCTCTCCCTATGACTGAGTTATTTCTAAGGTTCATTTATTATTTATTCTGAGTTATACACCAATGCTTTTGTGAGTTCAATCTAAGTATTTTCCATAAATATATGGTGTGTTCATCTTATCACTGTTGATAGCATTTTGGGTTAGTGATTTATTGCCATAACAATAGGGGTTACGCCTTTGCTTGTATTCTAGCATCCCGACCCAAGAGGACTCACTTTTTACATTTGGTAACTCCACTCGGGAGGCATTATTCTAAAATTGTGACCAAGATAATATTAACCTTGCTCTTGACTTTGATGAGGTTCAACGGAGGGAGAAGCAGGCAATGATGGATATTGAAACCTCTAGAGAAGGGGTACCTCGGATGGAGGTCCCCCAAGTAAAAATGACAACAGAGTCATAATGGTCACACGGGCTTCCATGAGTATTGTAATGGGTCCAACTCAGATAGCCCATTTAATGGGAAAGTTTATGGAGTTTATGCAAACTCCTATGATAGCGACAAATTTTAGGGCGACGATGGGCATAAACTCTTTTATTACTCCGATGGGGGATCCGGTGGCTCCATCGAGCGCAATTCTAATGGGAGAAGTCCCCACGATGACTATTACCACAGCTTTACCAATGGTAGGAGAACCAAACATGATTGGCGTTATGCCTATGGTTCCTCAACCAAGTGTTGTAGCGGTGGAGAAATCTCCCTTCCTTATTTGGAAAATTTAAAGAAGGAGATCTTGAAGATGATGGAAGCTTCCTCGCAGACAGTCAGCGAGATAGCTTCAGTTTATGATGATTTCCGTACTCCTTACCCAGAGGAGTACAGTGATGAACCTTATCCTAATCACTATATGCCTCCCATTTTTGACAAGTACACTAGAAAGGGTGGGGGGGGGGGGGGGGGGAACCCGAAGGAGAACATCAAAAGATTTATGGAATACTTGGGGGACCATTGAAACAATAAGAGGTTGCGCTTGAGGGAATTTTCCAAATCCCTTACAGAAAAAGCATACCCCTGGTACTCACACTTTGCTCTTAGAAGTGTTGCCACATAGGAGGAAATGCACATAATTTTTATTTTGAAGTTCTTTCTAGAAGAATATGAGTTCACTCTAACGCAGTTGGTTAGGGAGAAGCAACGACCGAGAGAAGAGGTTGTGGCCTACATACGATAATTTAGAGAAAGGTCCCTCGACGTAAGAGAAGAGGCCAAGGAGTCCAAGCTACTCCAAACTTGTGCGGAGGATCTGCTCCCAGAGTACGTTTTCCATCTAATAAATGAGACACGTGAGGGAACTTTTACAGCATTCTAAAGGCGTAAAAAAACATCTCATTGGTGGTACGCCCAAGTCCCATCGTAATTCCATTAATGTTCAGGAAATAATCCCAACAAAGGGGAAGAAGCCAACTCCCACGAGTGAGCTATGCTGATGAGGGAGAGGAAGTTGAGAAGGAGCAGAAAAAGGACAATAAGAAGAAATTTGAGAGCGATAAAGAAGATCCATCACCATTGCCTTGCACCATAGAGGAGACTAGGGGTGTGCATGGTTCGGGTTGGTTCGGTTCCATTACAGAACCAGAACCAGAACCGAAATGGTTCGGTTCTATGGTTTTGGAACCAGAACCTAATCGAAATATGCATAGAACCAAACCGAACCGATGGTTCTCGATTTGATTTGGGTCGGTTCATGGTTCCTGTTCATTTTCATCTGACTAAATCCAAATGAAATAAGTAAACATTTTCCTTAGTAAACCCAAACGAAATCAGTAAACCCAAAAAGAATGTGGACAACTGAGATGTTGTCCACCCCAACTGAAATCGGTTTTGTCCCACTCACTAGCACACAAGTCCCATTTTCAAAAATAATAATAAATGGCCAAATACTGACAAAAATGACTGTAGAATAGATGAGATGTTAGTTGGGTGAAAATGGCCAAACACCCACAAAAATGGCCAAATACCCACACGCCATTTCTCTAACAGATTTTGTAAGTTGTAACAACTAATTTTATAACAGATTGTAATAGTTGTAGAATAACTGTAAGTTGTAACCATAAAAATTTGGAAAAAAGAGAAGAGAAGAGGTTACCGGAGAAGACGAGAAGATCTGTAGAATAGTTATTTCCTTCTGTTGTCGAAACTCGAAGAAGACGAGAGAGAGAGAGAGAGAGAGAGAGAGAGAGAGAGAGAGAGACGAAAATGTTGCCGGAGAAGACGAGAGACTCGAGAGAGAGAGACGGCTGCTTTAGTATGAGTAAAATGAACTGAACCCTAGTAGGTTGTAAAATGTATTGTCGTAGCTGGAGATAAAAAAGTTAAAGGACTAAAATATCTGGTTTAACTTCGGTTCTAAATATCAGTTTTTGGTTCGGTTTTTCGGTTCAGGTCGGTTTGGTTTACATACTAAACCGAGAACCGAACCGACTATATCGGGTTTTTTTGGGAACCAGAACCAACCCATAATTAAAAAAAATGAACCAACCCGAACCATAGAGGTCGGTTTGGTTCGGTTCTTCGGTTTTACAGTTTTTATGCACAGTCTTAGAGGAGACTGTCAGTTGCTATAATTCCATGATGTGTGGAAGGGCGATGTATGCACCTAAAGATGCTCCACCAAATGAACCATGACCAAAAGTGTAGGCAAATCCAAAGTATTGCCAAGTGCATCAGCGTGTGTGTTATCCCACAACTTCTTATTTCACATTAAGAAGGATCATTAACAAGTATATATGGGCTAAGACTTTGTAAATCTGACAAGAAGATGTCAATAACAAACCACTACCATCTCATGGGGAAAACGTGGTAATGGCTTACAATGAAGAAGCTGAAGAGGATACGAGGGAGTAGAGGTAAAAAAGAGAGGAGTTTGAGGAAGCTCTGAAATATTTCACCAGATGAATGACAAATGTCGTGATAGCTTACGATGAGTAAATGCCAGAGATATGAAGGAGGTCTACGACGTAAAAGGTCATGTGGTAGAACCCATTTTGGAGTATCAAGTTGTAACGCAATCTCCTGAATTCATGTGGTTCTTCGACCAAGTGGGTATGACTCTAAAAAATCGATTGAAGATCACTCAGGTGATATTAGACATTACCAGAAATAATGAAGCTCCATCGCTGAGGTGGAGGGGGCCAATATTCAAATTAGTCAGGAAATTTATGTTTGAGATAACATTTTCAAACGCTGATAGGGTAGTAAGGTTCCCTCATGATAATTTATTGTATGTTATGATGAGCTTGAATGGGGTAAGCTTTGCCAGAGATTTGATGGATGGAGGTTCCTCCATAAACATCATGATAATAAGTTATTTTAAGGCTTCCAATATTTCTGAGGCAAGGTTGATACCAATGTCGTTAGTAATCTCTAGTTATGATAACAAACCCTCCAAATCAATTGGTCATGTGAATGTGGGGACTGTGATGGGAAATCTTACATCACACATTAAGTTTCATGTGAGTGAGAGTTCTGATTCCTACCATCTTTTGATAGGAAGAGTGTGGATGCACAATCATGGCTTGGTTCCTTTAACATACCACCATTGTGCCAAGGCGAATGTAAAAGGGACTGAGATTGTAATCAGAGAAACCAAGAACCTATTCTCTCATGAGGAGGTCAACTTTGTAGATGTTGCATCCTATACAGAGTTGGAAGAGGATGCTCGAGTCCTAACGCGATGCATAGAGGGTGTTAGAGTACCCTCGATCAGAGAGAGGTTGGGGACATTGAACAATCACAATGATGAAAAAGCAAGTGGAAGATAAATAGGTGAGGTGGTGAATAATGCTAATCCCAAGAGAGATCATATCTCTAAATGACTAAAAGATAGAATGAGGCCTATGATTGACCCCATAGAGCATGAGGTCAAGTGACAGAGGGTGTTAAACAGGTTTCCAGGAAGCAGGCTAGAAGAAGCTGTGCATAAGAGGAAATGGAAGGCAATTAACTTGCCCAACCATAAATGTAAGAAGGTGCAGTTAGAGGATGGGAGAATGGTTTACTGCCTTTTAAGGTGTGAGAGGTAAACCGATGAAGTTGATGAGGAGTTTTACCCAAAATATGAGTGCTTTCTGATGGATAATCAAAGGCAATGTCTTGTCATTTATAATTCCAACATTTATGAGTTTGTGGAAGAATTGAAAGATGATCTATAATGTATGACTGGTCACCCAATGCCATAAGTAGAAGAGCTAGAATAGATTGACTTAGCTTAGGAGGGATAAGACTCAAGGACCATTTTCATTTTGAAGGATCTAGATACAGAGAAGGGGAGAGGATTGATTGAGATTATTCAGGAATACAGAGATATGTTTGCATAGAAATATATCGAGATGGAAGGGCTAGATCAAGAAGTAAGCTTCCATGGATTAAACGCTATGCCTTAAGTCATACAAGTAAAGCAAGCGACGAAGACTTATAAGTAAGAGCAAGATATGAAAATAAAAAAAGAGGTTCAACGGTTGCTAATGGCGAGGTTCATCAATACAATCCAATATCCTATATAGTTGTCCAGTATTTTCCCAGTTGGGAAGAAAGATAAGAATCATATATGCATATGTGTGGACTTCATAGATCTTAATAGAGCATGCCTAAAACAGGAGTTCCTTCTACCCTCCATTGATAGTTTGATAGATGCAACAACTGGGCATGAGATGTACATCTTCACGGATAGGTATGTGGATTACAATCAAATAAATATGGATCCAACTGATGCACATAAGACAGTGTTCAGAACTCCATTAGGCAATTTTATATACAATATGCTGCCTTTTGGGGTGAAGAATGGTGGGGCAATGTACCAAAGAATAATGATGGCCATTTTCCACAATTTCTTTCATGATATCTTGGAGTTCTATGTGGATGATTTAGTCATCAAGTCAAAGAAGTAAGAGTCCCACCTGACTAATTTCATAAAGTTGTTCAACAGATGTAGAAAGTACAAGCTGAGGATGAACTTATTGTAGTGCACATTTGGGATGACGAGTGGAAAGTTAATGGGCTTCGTGGTAGATTGACAAGGAGTGCAGATGGATCAAGATAAATAGAGAGACATTTTGGAGATGCCTTGTCCAAGAACTGCGAAGGATCTTAAGAGTTTTCTCAAAAAAAGTCTCCTACCTTAGGAGATTTGTACTGGGGTTAGTCAAAATAACTCACCTGTTAATGGATCTGTTGCGTAAGGTCACAAAGTTCAAATGGGAGGACCTCAATAAGAAGTTTTTAGTAAGCTCAAGAAGTTACTTATTTCTCCATAAACCATGATTCGTCTGAGGGAAATAGTACCATTGCATCTCTATCTCACCTCCACCACCAGGTTCATCGATGCTCTCTTGGCACAGGATATTGATGAGCAAGAAAGACCTATTTACTATTTTATTAGGAGCATCCATGGTCAAGAAGCGAGATGCACCAGCATTGAGAGGCATTGTTTGGCGTTAGTGTTCGTCTCCCAAAAACATAGACATTATATGTTATTTTTCACTATTCATATTATGACATGATGTAATCCCATTAAGTTTTTATTAGCGCAAACCTTTTTTATTAGGAGGGAAGCTAGGTGGTTCCTCATAATCTCAGAGTATGACTTGAAGTACGTGGTTCCTTAGGAAATTAAGATCCGGGCATATGCAAACCTGTTGGTAATTTTTCCATCTGGGGTATTTGAGCCTTCGCGAGAAAGAATTTTAGGGGATGACTTGCAGGCCAACTTTCTAGATGCCAACTTAGAGGAATTGATAATGGAGTTCGATCGTTAATCGGTGCAAAGGAAAGGGGGAAGGAGTCATTCTTTTAAGAGAAAATGAAGAGATATGCCTATCTTTCAATTTAGATTTCTCTTGCTCCAACAATAAGGCAGAGTATGAAGCGTTGGTGCTAGGGCTGCTAGAGGCTTTTCAAAGGGGAGTTCATTCACTATACATCAAGGGTGATTGAAACTTGGTGGTTAAATAGGTATATGGAGAATATGATTTGAAGCACCTCAGTTTGGCACCATATATAACAATTATCCTAAGGTTGATCGCTTAGTTCCATCAAGTCAAGGTGAAGAGGCACCCTAGAGCAATGAACAAGCATACTGATGCTTACGCCACCACTATACATAAGATATCTATGTGTATCGACACAATAACCGCGGTGATATAATGGAGTATTGCTCCCTCAGTGGTACAATTGATCTTACCAATGGAGGACGACTCAAATTAGAGGAGTGAGATCAGGAAACAGCTTGAATTTAGGTAAGGAAAGATGGGGCTGAGGGAGCTGCTATAATTTTTTACAAGTTAAGGGAGCCTGTACTTTAAAAATATTGGGGGATAATTGTCAAGATGTATCGTCCCATAGGAAGTAGAGAAAAAGTTAAAAAAGATGCATGATAAGAAATATGAGGCCACTAATATCTCTCTATACATGAGGATCTAAAGAGAGGGGTACTATTAGACAACGATGAAGCAAGATGTGACTGTAGTACAAAGGGAGTGTAATAAATGCCAGCTCAATTTCCAGACAGCTGAGTACAACTTTGTGGAAACCCAGATGGATTAGAGGCAGCCTTATATTGACTTCATCAAAGACAAAGTTGTTCCTTCGAAGAAGATGAATTCCATAGGGATCAGGAGGAGGGCCCCACGATTCTATGTTCAAGAGGAGCAGCTTTATCACAGAGGATATTTCAACGGACCTTTGAGGTGCATCATAAGAGAAGAAGCAATGGAGGTCTTGAAGTAAACTCACGAACAAGCTCATATAGGGGTTCTAAACCATATAACCAACTCTTAACCTTGGGTTATTACTGGCTAATAATGGAGAAAGACTCAGCCGAGTTTGTTTGTAAATGCAAGTCATGTTAGCTACATGGAAACATGATCCATGCCCCTTCGGTGGACCTTCACTCATTGGCTACTCCTTATTCGTTCCATACTTGGTCATTTTATCTGGTAGGGAAAATACACCCATCTTTATGGGGGTAGATATGGATACTTGTAGCAACATATTGTTTCACAAAGTGGGTAGAGAAGAGAGAAATGATAAGGGTGGTGGAAAACTTCATTCGAGAGTATATAATTTGTCATTTTAGAATTCCCAAGGTTATCTTGTTTGACAATAAAACTCCATTTATCAATAAGGATGTGACTTTGTTCATAAACAAATACTCTATCATACACCACACCTCTATAATGGCTTACCCCAAAGGAAATGGACAAGAAGAGGCAACCAACAAGAACTTGGTCAATATTTTGGTCAAGATGATGGATGACTTTCTAGGAGTGTGGGATGATAAGATTCTAGCAGGGTTGTGGGCCTGTTGAATGACCATGAGGAAACCAATAGGCTATACATCATTCTCTCTTATCTTTGGAGCTAGAGCCATTTTACCAATAGAGCTGAAAGTCCCCTCTACTAGATGTCCCTTGCAAAGCATCATGCTCCCTCAGAGTAGACATATTCAGTTGAAAGTGCTAGACAATATAGAGATAATGTGATGCAGCACTTCTAAATATACACGAAGCAACTCTCTAGGACTTATGACAACTTGGTGAGACCAAATAAGTTTATGAAAGGGGGACTGGTATTGTACGCAATTATGAGGTATATTAAAGGGCTCCCATTTCCCAAGTTTGCTGTAGATTGGGAGGGACTTAAGAAAGCGGGATGTGATTACAATTTGAGATTTCAGAATACTTTAATAGAGTTAACATATTTAACTAGTTTTTACATATTTAACTAGATGTCAATCTCAAACAAACCAAATCCCAATTTTATTAAACCCTAAACATGTATCTATGTAATTGAAAGCATTAAATCATATAAGCATGAAAATAAATAATTTCAAGAAAAATCCCCGCTGGGCAAAACCTTTATTTCAATAATAAAATGTAAATCGCAACTTACAAACATACAAGTGAAATACTACAATGAATTCCCACAAGAACCCACAAAGACCGCAACCTTGAACCAGTAATGACTCCCTCGAGAATAAAAAGAACCACAATTCCTCCTTCAGCAGTGAATACCCTCGAGTATCCCCAAGTCAGCAATAGAGACAACACTCCACAAGAATAAACTCCGTGATAAAAGTGTTTGGGTTCCAAATAAGATTCACAAAAGTATAAGGGATTACTTTGGTGGGTCTAAAAAGTGTTTTTGCCCTAAAAAAGTGAAGACTTAATTGCAACATCTCTACAGTTTGCATAAATGAAAAGTCTTTAATAAAAAGATTCACAAAACAAGTTTCATAGGCTAACAAAAATTTTAAGGTGGCGGAACGTCGTTCGAACAACTTCATTATGTAGTTTGGACGACATTGATATGTCGTTTGAATGACCTAAGAAACGACCCTTTAAAACACAGTATGGGTTCGTTTGATCCAAATTCAACCAGGGGCATCAAACGACCTATCTAACGACATGCTAATGTCATTTGAACGACATAGCCATATCGTTTAAACGACAGGAAAAAAATCTATTTTTAAAGTCCGCTTACAAGTATCTCATAAAACTTTTTAAGTTTGAAAAACACCTCATTTTGATAAAATCAGTTTATAAAAAGTATCCCAATACTTAGTAAAAAAATCTAAGTAACTCACAACAAAATCCATACCAAAGTATACCTCATGTCACGTAGATATTGAAGATGCTTGATATTCGGATCCTTCTTGAACGTGTAACGTGAATTTCTTTGATGGTTGTAACGGGATACGACATACTTAATGTAAACTAGGGACTATGAAAAATATGTCTATTCCGGTATAAAATAAAAACATTCGAATTATCAACAAATGTCCTATGCAAATCTAATACCCTCCCAGAAATCCAAAAGTGGAAAGATACTATATATACAAGTCTTCAAAAAATCTGAACATTTAAATCTTCAAATATCTTTGCTTTCTCGTGTTCTTTTTTTGTGTGATTTTCAAATCGTCATCAAAGTCCTACACACAATAAACAATGCAAATATCTTTGTGACGTATCGAGTTCGAAATGATATAAACATAAATCAAATATCACATCAAATCAAATCAAATATCCCCCGTGATTCATAATTCGTTATCCCCCTTTTTATTTGTTCGAAATAGACAAGAAAAAGAATAAAACATAATAAATCTGAGTGTAACGACAAGCATAGCAAATATATATCAATTAAGCTCATGTAAGGATAAACCCAAAAGGCTCCACAATGTAATTTTGATTTTTCAAATATTTTTCAAGAAAATATAATAATTTTACGAAAATAACACACTAGGAATTAACATTAAGATAACGAAATTATGGAAACGGGATGAATGGGTGTGAACAAATTCGATAGAAAAATCAACTCAAACAATCATAACATATGTGCACAATGAATTTTGGATACTCCTAACAAATGAACTCAAAATCGTCCTTAGGTGTAAAAGTGTTGAATTCAAATGATATAGACTCAATCTAATCAACAAATCAAAGACTAAACTGATTTTCACACCAATAACATCTAAAACTATATAATTCTTTTTCAAGACTTTGTTAGGATGTACAAACTCGTTGATTTCCAATCAAACTCCCTCATAAATAAACATGATCTTATTTTCAATTTTTCTTTTGAAAGATCAATCAAACTAATCTATTTTGACCCTTTTGGCATATTCTTCTTTTTATTGCCTTAATTTTTTCTTGGGCTCTTTTCAAACGGTGGATTTCACGATGAGTTCACATGCCTCTTGCAGTGCTTTCTCGTGTTAACTCATAGTTTTTTTAATAATAAATAAACTCTCTCTGGCAACGGTTCTTACATGCACTACTTTTATTGTCTCGTTTTATTGCATTTCGTTTATTTTAAAGACATAATTGCGATGAAAACACTTCGACCAACATGTGATAGACATGTACAATAATAAAATAAATTCGTGAATGTGTGATGTTGTATCTCAAAATACTATCAAAAAGTCACAAGGATAATGGAATGATATTGTGACTTGGTCACCCTAAATGTCCATCCATAAATGCTGTAAAAAGAAATACAAAAATCTTTTTTGTGTTTTTCTAAAAATTTATCAAAATAAAATCTTTTTGTATTTTTCTAAAAAATATCAAATGAAATTCTTTTTGTATTTTTCAATATGACTTAATGAAAGAGAAATATAATACAAAAGATATACATGTCATAACACTAGCAAACATATATCATGAAGCATACCTAGAGTATGATAAACAAAATCATGCAAGTAATTATCCATAGGAAATAGCACGTGATGCATCACGTGCAAGCATGTGAGAATAAACCAATCTAACATTTAGGGCCTGTTTGGTTCTCTATTCAGAAAATTCGATTTAAACACTGTTTTTAAATACAGTTTTGAAATTCAGTTTTTTGTGTTTATAATTATTGGTCTGCGTTTGGTAAAGTTGTTTTTAAATACAGTTTTTTGAAAATTTGACAAAATTGACAAATATGTATATTTATATCATACATATGCGTGTGTGTGTGTGTGTGTGTGTGTGTGTGTGTGTGTATATATATGTATGTACATATAAACATACATAAAACTTTCATACATACATGATACATGAATGTATACATACATACATACATCATAAATTATATACATGTACATTTAATAACATGTATTTTTAGGTATATTTAATGAGGTATGTTATGGAGTTTATATATATATATACATATATATATATATATATACATATATATATATATATATATATATATATAAAACTTTCATACATACATGATACATGAATGTATACATATACATACATACATACATCATAAATTATATACACGTACATTTAATATCATGTATTTTTAGGTATATTTAATGAGGTATGTTAGGGAGTTTATCTCTCTCTCTCTCTCTCTCTCTCTCTCTCTCTCTCTCTCTCTATATATATATATATATATATATATATATATATATATATATATATATATATATATTATAATGATGTCGCATATATAATTCACTATAAAATTATATACATACATGAATTGATAATATTTTTTAATAC
Source organism: Sambucus nigra (assembly GCA_949130495.1). NCBI lineage: Eukaryota > Viridiplantae > Streptophyta > Magnoliopsida > Dipsacales > Adoxaceae > Sambucus > Sambucus nigra. Next base: position 278,881,875 of record OX422218.1, read on the forward strand.
ATATGTACTATATGTATATTTTATATTATTCCATACATTAATAATATATGTATAAAACTATATATAAGTATCATGTATCTATTGATAATATTATTTAACTTTATATTATTCCATACGTAATTTTGTGTATATGTACATATATATTTTTTATTTATAAGAATTACACACATTAATGTATTATGTATGTATATTATATATTAAGGTATAATTGCTTTAAAATATTAAGAATGAATAATTCTGAGTTGAAAAATAAAAAAACAGATGTTATAAAACACCCAAAATCTGTTTTCTGAAAAACTTGATTATAACACAGGAATATTATAATTCTGTATTTAAAAACAGGTTGCCAAACGAAGATTTTTATCAGAATTGTATTTAAACACAGAAAACAGAATTATAGTTGCAAACCAAACAAGCCCTTAGTGTCTCCAAAATAGATTTCCTAACCCAAACAGGTGAATACCTAATTCAAGGTGTTAAGGGAATCAAAGGGACACTATCCTTAAACTTCTTAGGACCTCTTCCAAGATCATAATAAAAATGCCTAAGGTGACATTTCCTACCACAATGTAAACATGTGTAAACGGGAGGAATGTTACCTGTGGTTTGACCTTTTTCTAATGTCCGTGGTTTTAGTTGACCCTCTAAAACAAACTTGTGACACCCCGACTAATTAAATATCGGGTATTAAATTAAAACAGAATATCCAGTTGGTCCCTTCTTAGCATTAGTGTCGAAAACTTTTTAACATTTACTAACCACCTAGTATTTGAAAAGCTGGTGTCAAATTTTAGCTTGTTGTTTAACATAAAACAAAATAAATAATTAATTAAACATGCACCATTCAATAATCAATCTCATAAGGTATAGTGAGACAGAATAAAATAAATGTGGATGGATTAAGTACTTCCGACCTAAATCCCAAATACAATAATCCGACATGAAAACAAATCCCATCACTGAAAATGAATAATATATAAATCCACTATCTCTGAATAACATATGAATAATGATGGGCAACAAGCCCTAAAGGAATATGTAACTCATTTGAAAGAAATGATAAATGTGGAGGCGTCTAATAGCAAGGTCTTGCAACATCCACAGCAGCTGCAACACATCAAAAGATAGGAACTCCTAGGCCTGGCATCCCTGTAGTTGGTCACCTAAAATAATTTTAGAAAAGAAATAGATGTGGAAGAAATGGGTCAGAACCCGAGTGAAAACAATTTAAAAGTTTAGCAAGTATTTCAAGTGCATAAATACCAGGTACTATATACATGTTAGATCCTCGTACTCTCACTTGAGATTCTCACCTCTCAATTATTGTGCACTCCTAACGTAGATTTATATCCCGCCCTAGTTATGATACCCCGCCTAACCAGTCGATCCAAGTCCCTTATTAAGTGAACTAACCCGTTATGCCCACTCTTTTTATCCATATAATACTTTATCTAAATTCTCAATATCGATTAACCAATTATGGGGCTCGTATTTGTTATTTAAGTTTCCACCCACTTAAATTTAATTGGGATATTATTATCCTTCTCATTTACGAGTCACGTAATAGATTACTTCACATATATACAAATTTATTTCCCTTACAATATATATATATATACAATACGATACCCCTAGGTTGAGCTGCGGTGTATGCGTACTCTGCTATCAAGTCCTGGTACATCACGTACTAAATAAAGGACTATCGGTTCAGAATCACTCTCGAAATATATAAATACAATTCACACACAGTTGAAGGCGAACAGAGTTCCAAGCCTGTGGGATACGCACATACTTACGCACCCATATGACCGTTAACACTATTGTTTTCACAGATAGCCCGTACCTAGGTTCTATGTTCTGAGGCACCAATCTAAAATTCCCCCAATGGGCTCATCAGGATGAGATTGTCCCCTTTCTAAAACCTCTCGTGATAGCAAGTAGTGTAGGTATGTCATACACATAAGTCACATAATTGGTATTCATACTACATGTACATTTATCTCGTTAAAGTAGGTATACTCACAACCTATAACACAATATTCCATATGTAGTGTATAACCCTCGAATTCCCTATGTATCATTTATGTAGAATAATATTTATTCTCATAACAACCCAAGTGTTCCCTATTACACAATACGATTACTAAGTGTCCCTTAAGTTAATTCAGTAGGTAATTCACTATTTCCTACCGGTCTAAGTCGTATGTGTCCTAATATACTCGTGACATCATCGTATTTCTCCCGAATTTAAATTCCATTCTTTAACTAAGTACACTTAGCCTTGACCCTATATTCATCTCACAGTATTAAGTCTCAACATCTAACATTTGTCTATTGGTGTTTAGTATATCTCCAATTCTAATTTAGAAATCAATTAGAAGGTTAATTCGATCGTTTCCCATAAGGTCTAGATAAAAAATGGAAGAACTTTCAAAATCTGGGGACCGAATCGATTTGCCCTTTTGGACGAATCGATTCGAAATGCTACAGGTCTCATCTTCTTCCATATGCATTTACGTTTTTCTCCAAATTTCTTAACCCAAATCTCATTATTCCTCACCAATTCAACAACCCATATTCCCAACCATTTAATCTACACTTATGGATGATTTCCAATGTAAAATTATCATCAAAACATCATAGATTCAACCTTAGAATTGATTTACCCACGATTATCAACAAAACCCTAGTTTCATGTTCATCCGTGTTCATATACCCCCAAGTCCAGATTTATTTCATTTTCTTACTTCCTTATAATCTGATCTTGATTTCTAAACAAATAATATTTCAGTCTACATGCAATACCTAACCAAGATGATGTTTTACATTCTTCAATTTAAGCCAAAACATGTGATATTCATGAATAAATCACCCACTTCTAACATGGATATTATATCTTTTCTAAGTTAATTAAGATAAATAATTTCCTTTAACAGTAGGTCTGACCCATTTAGATGATGGTACGGTTTTGATCATGGTGCTGACGGTGGTGCATAAGTGGTGGTTCTTGTCCTTGGAATACCTTGGGCACCTCTCCTTCTCCCTCCTATGGACTCTATCTATTTTTTTATTTGGTAACCCTCATTCCCTCACTGTAGATGATGATATAAACCTCAAAATTTCGTAGGTCCTTTTTCTCCAAAAGAAAAAATGACCAAAATACTCTCTCAGGGTGTCGGTTTGGTTTAAAACTGCCCCGGAACCCAAACTAAACCCCTGGGTAGACTTTTCTAACTATCTTGACTGTTCCGGACACTTTTCCACACTCAAAATGATCATTTGGATGACTTATTTCCTATTTACTTTTCTATTCCATAATTTAAGTCCCGACACGACTAATACGGGCGTCCCGACTAAATTACTGTAAATGTCATATTTCGCACTCACGACATTTACAATATATTATTATCATCATTATTACTCACTCACTAAGTAATATACAACATAAATAAATATAAACCCTTATCCTTCTAATCAATATTTATTTCAAACCGGATTAATTTCTCATTTTAATTTAATTAATCCCTACTTTACAAATCATTAAAAATACAGGGTATTACAAAACTATGGTTTTGGATTTAGCAATCAAAATAATAGAAACATGTGAGCCATTATAATTACTATACCAACACTACTCGAGTCTATTAAATCATCTTTTAACATCAAAATTTTATACTAAAGCAAAGAATTTAACTCTTCCAATTTTAGGGACTCCTTCTTTAAATTTTCAATTATTCCTAAAAGGTTATCACGCTTTCCCTCAATAAAAGAAAATGTATCCCTAAGAATCTTCTCACGTGCTATAAAATCATTAATTAAAACACTATTCTCAACAACACAAACATTAACCCTAGAGTTTTTAAAGTCCTCTGATTCTTTCTCTAAAAATCGAACCCTTTAATCACTCTCCTTTTTGGACAATTCTAATTTTTTTAAATCATGTTCCATGTCCACAAGTCTCTCATGAAATAAATCTCTTTGATTTTGAACGGTTTGCAAAAGATCCAAAGAGGGTTTCAAACGATAATTTTCCTTTTCAAGAATTTCAATTTTTTTAGCAAACTTCAAATTCAAACTATTTAAGTCGCCAAAACTATGAGAATCCATCGAGAGAAGAGAAAAAAAATAAAATCACCACAAAAGAACAAAATAAAGATCAAACATAATAACTTATTGCAACCGTCTCTGATACCAATTTGAGAAAGCGGGATGTGATACCAATTTGAGATTTCACAATATTTTAATAGATTTAACTTATTTAACTAGATGTCAATCTCAAACAAACCAAATTCTAATTTTATTAAACCCTAAACATGCATCTATGTGATTAAAAGCATTAAATCGTATAATCATGCAAACAAATAATTTCAGAAAAAATCTCCTCAAAATAAAACCTTTATTTCACTATTAAAAGGTAAATCACAACTTACAAGTGAAATACTACAATAAATTCCCGTAAGAACTCACAAAGACCACAACCTTGAACCAGCAATGACTCCTTCAAGAATCACAAGAACTGAAGATCCTCCTTTAATTGTGAACACCCTCGAGTATACCCAAGTCAGCACTAGAGACAACACTCCACAAGAATAAACTTCGTGACAGAAGTGTTTGGGTTCCAAAGAAGATTCACAAAAGTATATGGGATTGTTTTGGTGAATCTAAAATGTGTTTTTGCCATAAAAAGTGAATACTTAATTACAACAGTTCTGCAATTTACGTATACGAAAAGTCTTAAATAAAAGGCTTCACAAAACAGGCTTTTATAGGCTAACAAAAATTTTAAGGCGGCGAAACATCGTTCGAATGACTTCATCATGTCGTTTGAACGACATTGAGATATCGTTTAAACGACCTAAGAAGCAAACCATTAAAAAACAAAACAGTATAGGTTCATTTGATCCAAATTCGATCAGGGGCATGAAACGATCTATCTAACGACGTGCTAATTTCATTTGAACGACGGGAACGAAATTTTTTATTTTTAAAGTCTGCCTACAGGGATCTCAGAAAACTTTTTAAGTTTGAAAAATTCCTCATTTTGATAAAAAACAGTTTATAAAAAGTATCCCAATACTTAGTAAAAAATTTAAGTAACTTAAAACAAAATCCATACCAAAGTATACCTCATGTCGCGTAAATGTTGAAGATACTTGATATTCGAATTCGTCTTCTTAAATGTGTGAAAGTGAATTGCTTTGACGGTTATAACGGTATATGCCATACTTAATGTAAACTAAGGACTATGAAAAATATATCCTTACAGGACATTTCATAGTAAAGGAGGCACGTGACTCAGGTTACTGCTCAATCTCGAAGATGGAAGAAGATACACCTTTTAAAATCAATAATAAATGGCTAAAGGTATATCATGTTTAAAGATTGTTTAGCTTGAGTTGATTCTTGCCTTAAATTATCCACTATTATGTTATAGTTCATTCCTTTGTTTTTTTTATCCTATTGAGTGGGGTTAGAAAGGAAGAGTCTCGAAAACTATTGTAATTTGTAAGAGTTTGTGCAATGATATATAACATAGTCATATTGTAATGCAAATTTGAGAAGTAAAATAAATTTTGTATGGAAGATAATGAAGTGACAAAAGAATCTCCTTTCATAAATTGACTTCAAAAGATTGCAAGTATCGGAACTATCGCCCGGAGGATACATGAAAGAGAAAAAAAGAAAATATAAAAAGTAAGGCCTTAGCTAAGGAGAAACCAAAGGTCTAGAAAAGAGAAGAAGTCCCCAGGTAAGGCAAAGTAAGCTTCCAGACATGATTGTTGGGTTGTGATGGAGGATTCAATCCTCGTTTGGACTCGGGTGCACTAGATGAGAAGAGCATCACATTTCTTCAAAGCCTTGGCCAAATCTTCCTCGGTAGCCTTGAATTCTTAATTCAATTCCTCAACCAGAGGGTCAAGTTCCCTTAATGCAGCCTCCTCTGCACGTTGGGCCTCTATATATTTTCGGTAGAGCTCCCTCTGACTATCCAATTGTGCGTCCTTCAAGAGATTCAGATGCTTGATCAGTCAGCTGAAGTGAAACCGATCCTTAGCCAATTCTCTTAGATTGCCCAAGTGTTGATTGATGAGGTCCCTGGTAAGATTGACAGCTTGAGTATTCACAATCTCTACAATAGTAGTTACCATGTCGTGAAGTCTATAGCTCATCATAACACTATTAGACCTGAGACATTCAACAGTAAATTCTTTAGGATGTTGAGAAACCAACTACTCTATCACTCCTTGGTGGCAACGTTGAATTTGAGGAGACTGTTGAAGAACTTGAAGGCAAAATTCATGAGGGGCCAGGTCAGGCAGAGGGACCTCATAGTCGGATTTGCTGTCCGCTTGAGCATCGATCGTGGAACCACGATCGTTATTACTGTAATCATCATCCGAAACATGATCTTGAAGTGTTAGGGCAACGGACGAGGGGGCACATTGAGTTTTCTTCTGGACAGGTGTGGACTCTCTCACATCCTGTAAATAAGGAAACAATAAGTTCGAGAATTTTTTTAAAAAGTGTTTTTTTTTGTTAAGTCACCAAGTAGGTGTGAGATTTTGAGAAAAACCTGAGCAAGTGTTTTCATTACTAAGTCACCAAGTAAGTGTGGGATTTTGAGAAAAACCTGAGCAAGTGCTTTCGTTGCTAAGTAACCAAGTAGGTGTGAGATTTTGAGAAAAACCTTAGCAAGTGTTTTCGTTACTAAGTCACCAAGTAGGTGTGAGATTTTGAGAAAAAAGCTTAGCAAGTGTTTTCATTGCTAAGTCACCAAACAGGTGTGAGTTGTGTTTTTCTTGTTATTTTGAGTGCATACATGTTTTATTTTGTACAAATAAAGAAAAAGAGAGAGAACAAAAGGAGGATAGAGTTACCTCAGGAGTGGGAATATTGGCAGAAAGGACTAGTGGAATGCTGATATCCCTACTCTCCCTAACAACGTCAGAGGGGACTATTTTTAGATGAGATCCTTCTAAGGGAGTGGCCTTACAAAAACGCGAGAAAGGTTCACCATGACAAGGAACAAGTGCTAACTTAATGTGACACCCTGCCTAATAAAATACCGGGTGATCAGTCCTATACCAAATTAAAATAGGAATCCCAGTTGGTTCATCCTTAGCATCACTGTCGAAAACCTTTTTAAAACCTTTTAACCACCTAGTATTCCAAAAAGATGGTGCCAAATTTTATCTTTTTAATTAAACAAAACAATAACATGCGGAATTATAAATATAAACCATTCACACAACTGAGTTAAATCAACTGAACAAATAATTTAACTACTTGCCGAATAAACCATCGGCCACTAAAATAAAATAGTCCAACAATAATCATCCAACAACTGAATAGATAAATCTGAAAACTACAACTGAAAAGTCTGGGCGACATGCCCTAAGTAAACTGAAACTGATAGATGATTCCTACTCTAGGAAAGAATGAACGATGCGTCTAATCCAAGCTCCTGCTAGCATCCACATATGCCGCAACTCTGTGTCCCTGGAATAGAATATTAATCCTGGCGTCCCTGTGGCTGGACACCTAAAAGGTTTTGCAAATAGTTTTATAGAAAGGGTTAGAACCAAAATATTTTGAAAATATTTAGCAAGTGAATTAACTGCAGTAATTTAAAATACATGAATGCTCTTCATATTTTAGTTAGTGTTGCACTCCCTTGAGGACATATTCACCCCTCCACTAATGTGCACACCTAACGGTTACCTTAACCCCACCTAGTTGTACTACCCTATCCAAGTAGTCCTGGTGTAATCTCCCCTTGACATACTACTCTAACCCGAGTATAATAATTCCAGGATTATAATTTATCTCACCAATTAACTTAATTAATTTCTTTTAAATCATAACATATAACTGTGACACAAGTTATATAAAGTATATACATCACACACTGTATTATGACCCGCATATAATATTACATCAAATTATATACGTACCTTTACTAAAACATCCTCACATAATTCATATGTATATCCAGCCCTCCGAGTATACCCTTACCGGATGATTCTCTCTAAAGTACTATCTCACTAGGTGTACTCACATAACCCAGTTACCCAAGTTGGAATCGCTCACCAACCTGGCCCAAAAATATAAACGTAGTGGAGGCGGTCATATTCCTTCCCTGAAAGTGAGATAAGCCCCTCACCCATATACCGAACACTATGACCTGGGGATATACTCACCTTACTCCTCAAGCTAGGGGATTCACCCACATCTCACAACCTCCCTTGATAGCACTAGAGTATATAAATTAAATAAATATCTAGTCACTGATATTTAATAGCACACACAATATATATACACATATATATATATATACTATCACCACACCATATATATATATAATATAACCTCTGGCTTTACCGTGTACTCAAAAACCCGTAACACTAGCCTGGAATTTCTCGAGTCTATGGTCCGACTCAAATTTAATTAATTCACTCCTTAATAAATTATTTATTTCCCGAGTCTACAGTCCGACTATAATTTAATTAATTTACACAATAATTAATTACTACCAATCTGAGTCTATGGTCCGACTCTAATTTAATTAATTTACACATTAATTAATTTAACACTTAGTGTCACCCAACCATTATACCCGGACTCGCTCACTTGGCCCGTACCATCGTTAATACCCGATTCTATATTTCACCCTATAACTAATTAATTACACATCGATTCCTTTAATAATGTAGTGCCACTTAACTACAATATCCGAACCTTTTCCCTCGGTCCAAACCCAATACCTACGAATTAATTCCCGAAATTTAATCGTCCCGTGACATACAATTATCACCCTCCTAAACCCAATTATAATTACCTAAAAGTACCAAGAGTCATGCCCCTATTTAATTTTCATCATTTAAATCAGCCCAAGACCCTTTTTCAATAAATATCTCCCATGTAATTAAAAACTGGCGTCACTGCCAAAAATTCCGGATCATCGATCGATTGATCCCCCTAGGTCGATCTATTGATCGACCAGGTCATCGTCTTCTCCAGCCTTCTGTTCGGCCATGGATGAACCCTCGAGCTTTTATTCTCATTCCAAACCCTTAACCAATCACAACCAACATTTTATTTACATAGAAATATATTCTAAACTTCCTAGAAGACATAAATCATTCATCAATTCATCAAAATCCCAAACTTTTCCCGAATTGGGTCTCACCTGGGGTTATCCTACGGAGATATGAATTCGTCCCACTGATTCGAAATTTGTCACTAATACTTACTAATTATAATCCTACAATTGATTCCAGCAATCCCATATCCATATTCACCATTAGTTTTGTCTCAAATCTACATATACTAATTAAATCCGGAAAACCCCTTTTTAGCTATTTAACCCATAACCAAAACAGATTTTTGATACACATACTATGATATGAATTGGTTATCACAATTTAACAAATCACAACAGTTAACCACTTGCGTGGAATCGTTCGTAGAGTCTGATCCGTTGTAGGGAATAGTTTGATGACGAACCCTCACTTTGTCCCTCGATTTGGCTCCATAAGATCCCCAATTGCCTCTTGATTTGTTTTTCTCAAATTGCCTCTCAAGCCCTAGGTTTAGAAATTGTGTTAATTGTCATTCAACACTTCCCCAATTAGGTTTAAACCCCCAATCCCGTTTTTGGCCACATGAGCCTAATTAAAATGGCCCGAATCATCCCGTGTGGGCCCGGCTATGCCCAAAAATGCTCCGAGACCCGATTACTACTCCCGAGTACTCTTTTCTGACTATCTCGATCCATTCGGACTCAACCGCATGCTCAGAATCATCATCCAAAATACTTTATAACATTCTCCAATTTTGACCTCAAAAATGTGACACACATTAATTCGGACAATTTAACTTAAAGTTGTCCAATATAAATAATTCTTCCCACGTAAATAAATTATCCAAATCATAATTTAAGTTTCTCCAATTTAAATATTTTTATATCTCCCAAAAATAATTAAATATTAAATCCTCAAAATTACGGGGTGTTACACTTAAGTGCAGGTTCCACAGAAACACCAGGTGTCTCAAGAAGGAAACTCAATTTGGGAGACAAAAGGACCACCAACCTCTGGGGCCAGAGGAACATCAAGCTGAGCAATTGGAGGGGTACTTTAAGAGAGTTGCACTAAAGAAGGAACAAAACTAAGTGTTAGTAACTGGGTGCAACAACGGGATGGAGAAAATAGTAAAAAAATGGTGAGAATATTTACCTCATTGATGGTTGCTTGAGGAACCCAATCTAAAATAGGCTTAACCAGAAGGAGTGGAGGTAAAGACTCATTAAGATACCTTACCAGTGATGCAATAATCACCTGAAGGAGTAATTAAATACAACACTTAGTCTTACAAAAACCACACTTGAAGAAATTTGAGAGAATAAACCATTACCTCTGAGTTACTAGAAAAAGTAGGCACAATGGCCAGAGGAAGCACAGGAAGAGGAGAAGATTGAGAATAAGTTAAGGGAGTTCCTTTTGCATGAGGTGAGGCTCCATCGGTGTTCACAGAATCAGCAGCAACACCATCCCCTGATGCAAGTTTGTGATTAGCGTCCTCTGCACGCCAAGAGGGGGGAAGCCAGAGTATATAAGTCCAATCCTGGAGCGGGGAGTAGCAGTTGTTTCAAAAACATGTTCCTCCACAATAGGACTTGGGGGAGGTGAATACCCACCTGACTGGCGTTCCTAGAATGCAAAATAGAAAATTTGGCTAACGTTAGTACAAGACTTTTCCAACTCAAAGAGTAAGGACAGAGTTACACCATGAGAAAGCATTTACCTCTACAGAAGGATAATGAGGAGGCGTGAGAACTGAGGGACCTGCCTTAATGGTTACTTGACCCTCCATGGGGTTGTCATCTAAAATGACTAGTTCAGAGGAGCCAGGTTGAAGGGGAAATGATCTAGGGATAGAGGGAACTAGAGGAGGACTCACTTCATAAGAACATTTCTGCATAGTCTTAGTGCCTAGAGATTTTTTCCTCTAAGAAGGGCCATCACCAGCAGAAGTTTTTCATAAACTCTTGGCCTATGAACTAACTCCCTTGGAAGTTGGAGTTGAGGGAACTAGGGGAAATGTATAGGTTGGGGGAATTGAAGGGGTGGTTTGTTGATCTTGTTGAAATAATTGGTGAATACGCTCGTCCTCAATATAACACTTCTCAGTAGGATCCTTGTGAATGGGAGCAACATTTTTAGGAGGAATGCCAATAATAACAAGGGCAGCTGAAATGGACCTGGACTTAGAAGTTTGTCCACTCTTAGTTGTTTTGTATTTCTTAGGAGATGGTTAAGAAGTTCCCTCACTAGGGTCACCTTCAACGAGAATAGTGATGGCAGGACTCTCCAAAGTAAGATCTTTTTTCCCTTTCTGAGGGACATCACTCTATGGAGTATGAGGAGGCAACTCAGTAGGAGGTCCCTTCGATGTGATTCTTAGAAGGAACTCAATCCCTAGCATAGAATTGCCTTTAAGGCTAAGCTCAAGAGAAAGAAACGTTAAAAGTGGGGGATACAAAGGGGGGCTTTAGATAAAATCTTCAAATTTAGAATGTTACATCGGCCAAAATTTCATCACAAAATTTATAGAAGTATCACATTTCCCGTGAAGACCTGGAATAGTGAGTTTCCCACTCATTGTTGAACATAACACCAAAACAACTGGCACTGTTTCTCGTGGGAGCTTTAGAGGAAATGAAAAGGGGCACCTTGATCAAACCTAAATTGGCGTGAAAACCTATTTGGGTTATAGTAGTCAGAGGTGGTGCCTCATTCTATAAAATATGGCATGAAGCCAAGGGTAAGTAAGAGAATAATAGTCAATGAAGGATCTTCAGTTTTCATATCTTCTGAAGAAACTTTAACTCTATGAGGATCCCGAGAGAAGAAGGACCAAGTGTGGGCAAAAAAGTCCTCACTATAAAACCTAAGAACAAAAGAAGAGAATTGATAAAAAAAAATGGGCAAGATGTCCTTGCAACTTTATTTTTTAGGCCAACGAAGAAGGCGGTGGGGCTTGAGATCTTCTTGAATGGGTAGAAAGACCTCAGCAGTATCTATCTCTGGAAACCTGGTGTAGAGGAAGCCCGTTAGAAAAAGGGCATTGGCAAAATTAGCCACGTTGTATATACCCAAAGAACGCTCCATGTCTAGGTGGGTCCTATCTCATTGAAATATTGATAAGATATCTCATGGGCTGGTCATTTGGCTTCCTAGGTAGAAGGAATCACGAAAGGATACAAAGTATTTAAGTAGGCAACTCCAAAGGTGTACACTTGACTTTACCATAAGTTACCTCTCTAGAACATCCTTCCTTTGAAGTAGTAGCATGGAAGAAGTAACTGATTAAGGGGGTGAATGTGGCCTTATTGGAAGCCCCCACACAACTGCAACATATCTGGTCCAGGTATACATGGGCAGTAGCTTCTTCAACATCCAAAGAATCGTTAAAATTAGATGAGGTACCTATGGGCTCAATCCCTAATAGCTCACAAAAAGCTTCAAGGGTAATAGTGAGCTCACCCCACGTTGTGATGAAGTTATGAGAAGTGATGTTCCAACGAGACACCAGCACTTGGAGGGCAACATTATATTTAGAGAGAGTGAAGTGCCCAAACCAGAATTCCCCATGGAGACTAACCTTCGTTACTTCAGCATAAGTGGCTTGAATATAAGTGGAACACGCAGTAAAATTGGTCGGGCAACCTCATGGCCCCTCGAAATCAATTTAGAAATACGAAAAGTCCCCATAGTACAGACGAAATCTCAAAGTCCCCTTAGGGGAAGAAAACCCTCTCTTCATCATTATCCTCACCACCAAGTGTCATCGGGTCAAACTTGGTATTAGCATAAAATTTCTTGCAGTCAGTAGCAAAGTCATCACCCTTGCCAAGGGCGGGTGAACGACGATAGAAGCATAACTATTACTGGCGTGCCGCCAATACAAAGGCGATGTCTTGGCTAGAGGGTTGGCTAAAAATAACAACGGGGGTACTTAAAGAGGCCATTAAAGAGTTTTGGAGGAGAAAAAGGTTTACATAGTAAATAGGCAAAGAGAGGAGGCTGAGAATGATCGTGATAAAGAGGAAAATGGAGTTCTTTGGGGGTCAAAGCTTGGACGAAGACAACAATGGTGAAAATGAAGATTTTTCTTTCTAAAAAATGGGAAGATCTGATAAAGAAGTTGAAGGTAATAAGAAGTGGAACAAGAAAAAAAGGTTTTAAGTGTTGGGAATAATATCCGTTTAAAATTTTCAAAAGGACGTTTGGACTTTCCCTCGCGTGGGAAGATGTAAAGTCATGATGATGCTTGGGTTACTATGCTGTCAGTAATTATTTCAAGTTACCACGTGGCGCTTAGGGAACAACCTTAAGGTTGATGCGATGTCATCATGTCATTAATGATAGCACGTGTGAAGGAGAAAAAAAGATACTTCTAGACGAAGCAAAAAAATTGGGGCATCACTTTCATTTGCAATTTAAAAGTTTAAGTTAACGATGCTCCCTTACCATAAGCCTGAACCATGATGGAATTGACTTAGGCACATCAAGGAGGATTTTCTTTTCATTTGAATAAGTAAGGTTCATTGGATTGAGAAGTTTCGTGAAAATATTTCTTGGCCTCACAATAAAAATCCACATAAAGGGGTAAATATAGAAGGAGCTTAAAAGTAATCTTATGATTATAGATAACTCCTCCTCTTAATAGAGGAGGATCAAGAGATGGTTTTAAGTAAGAAGTAGAAAGTCAACGAGGAAGCCCAACGAGGGAACTTTTTGAGGAGGCTCAAGGCTGCTGCAAAAGGAGCTTTCTAAGAGAGCTCATTCTTTTTTCACTTTTTTGTACTTGTTCAATTCGTATTTTTTGGTTGTATTATTTTATGCTGGTAAGTTGTAACATTTGTAATTTGATAGTTAGGTCAAATAATATCGGCGAGGGACCAAGTTCGGCAGGGCTTGGGAGAGCTTCCATGCTCTATCGAATGACCTCACCATGGGAACTTAAGAGGGAACTAGTTTGGAGGATTGAGAAGCAAGGAAACGTTAAGGCTTATCTTAACCATTTTGGATACACCTAGTAAAACATCGAGAGACCATAACTCGAAAGAGCTTATCCAGAGTAACTATGAGTTCTATCTCACATTGAGCCCAGTGCCAAACAACCCTTTACTAAATGTCACATCTACTTTGAGTGATGTCACTTACCACCTACATGCTGTCCAATCCAAACGTAAGTAAACTACTAGTATTTGGAGGGATATCAAATGGTTTGATGGATTACCACTATTGTGATAGTCGCCTAACACACAGTTGGTAGCCAAAAGATATATGTTGACATATAATATTTATGACGTAGAGCAGGTTGACCCATCCTGGCATTTAATATTAAGTGACACAAAGGTATGAGGTGTGGTCTTTCACATTTTTTGAGACTGAGACCACTTGAGTAAGGCTGGTGGATATGTAGACACCTCAGCCACTTCCTTGAGGAGAGAATTCTTCACGACCAAAGAGATATCTTTCTAAAAGCCATAGTGATTGCAAATAAGAGCATTTACTCACCCACCATTGTTAGCTGTTTCCAAGATTTTACTAACATTTATTGATGTGATCCCTGTTAGTGGGACCTTGGTATTTGAGTTGCCTACCCGAGGTGAATCTAGAGTGCTTATTTTTCTCTCGCTCTGACTGGGTTATTTTTGAGGTTCATTTATGATTTATTATCATTTATACACGAATGCTTTTGTGAGTTCAATCTAAGTGTTTTCCATTAATATATTGTGTGTTCATCTTGTCGCTGTTGATAGAATTTTAGGTTAGTAATTTATTTTCATAACAACAGATGTTATGCCTCTGCTTGTATTCTAACACCCCAGCCCCAAGAGGACTCCCCTCTTACAACATCTTTAGATGTTTTGACCACAGGTCCAAAGACTTATTATCTTGAAAGTGAATCCAATTATCATTTAATTTCTTATTTTCATTTTGGTCAATCACCTTTGTCAACATTTATCGATAGAATGAGGTTTGATATCATCATTATCTATGATTTCAGTAACTATTGTAAGAGAAAATATATCATCAATGATAATTTTTTTGTAATTCAACAATTCTATAATGCATGCATAATTTATAGAAATTTCTTTATTAGGTACATCTCCCTCTTCAGAGGTTTCTGTCTCTTAAAGGGCTTGCTCTTATTTTGGAGTAATTTATTTTTTATGGAATTTCTTTTAATAATCTCTTGAGTAGTATTATTTTGCTCTTTTGTTTACTTCTTGTGAGGAACTAAATCTTTTTAATTAATTGGATACTCACACTTTAAGCATGTCTTAGACTATTCATTTGTTACCATACTCATAGGTTTTTTAAGTGAAATATCAACTCGCCCAAGAGCATTTGCAGGTGACATATGTGATGTAGTTACTTTTGTTGCATACGTAAATGCCTAGGATAATTTATTTGCAATCTTCTAGAGATGAGTGGTCCTTTATACTTTTATATCACATTAAGAAGGGCAAGATCAAGATGAGACAAATTTGGCATATTTTAAGTAAGTTTATGTTGTTATATTAATTTATTGTTCTCTCCCTTTAACAGAGGGAAAATTATATAAAAAAAGGGCAATCTGTACAGCGTATCGTAAAAACATCACCAGTTAAAGGTTCAAGATACTTTGTGATAGTAGGTGGATCAAAACCAACATAAATGCCTAATCTCTGTTGTGGACCCATTTTAGTGCATTGAGGGGTTATAATAGGTACTTTAATAACATATCCAAAACTATGGGAATATTTGGTTCATGACCTAATACAAGTTGAAAAGGTAGGTATTGATGATAAGTAGTTGGTCGGAGACGAACCAATTTTAAAACGTGCAATATGGCATGTCCTTAACAGACACTGTTAATTTTGTTCTTATATACATATGGAGTAATTAATTGGAAAACCTTAATAAGAGATTCTGCCATAGCATTTTGGGTATGGACATAAGCAAATGGGTGCTCAATATCAATTCCTACAGACATGCAATAGTCATAAAAATATGGGATGTAAATTTACCAACACCATAAAGGAGGATTGATTTGATATGATAGTTTGGAAAGTGTGATTATAACTTGATGATTTGAAAGGAAACATGCAAATGCGGCATTGGGAGTTGAGAGTAAAGAAACATGTGATCATATCACATATGCATCTATGAGGACCATAATATGTTTAAATGATCCGCTCTGATGGTGAATAGGACCACAAATACACCCTTGAATTTGTTCTAAGAAAGTTGGAGACTCAATACTAAGTTTGATGGGTATGGCCCTAAGAATTATTTCCTTTAGAATAAGTAGTACATGTTATATTATTGGATAGAATAATATTTTGGTTCTGTAACTGATGCCCAAATGAGTTCTCAATAATTTTACTCATCATAGTTGATCTTAGGTGACTAAGACAATTATGCCAAAACATAAATATACTTTTATCACGAACTTCTCGTTCATATAAGATTTTATACCTCTTATACTTGTGTGATATAATCTAGAACATAAAGCATGATGTTTCTCAATTATTTGCGTTTGGCACGAGATAGTTGCGGGAATGCAAGCATACTCCATATTATGTTCATTTATAGTCTTATTGTGGTACCTATTTCGACGGACATTTTTATAACTTAGAAAATTTCTTCTGAATTTGATTGGATAAAAATCACTACTAATATATAATTTTTTACCATATGGTAATATTATGATGGCTCTTCAATAGTCCTCTATTAGATTTGCATAACCTAGTATTGTATTAGCATTAACTTCAAACAATGTTAATTTTGAAAATTATTTTCTATCTCGGAGGATTGTATGGATTGTTACATTGTCTTCTAGATATACATCTTCACCATTCATTCCAAATTTAAATAATCCAATTTGAGATTTGATTTATACTAAATGAAAAGGAGAAAAATCTTATATATATAAACATAAATGACAAAAATTTACAATACTACAAGCCAAGAGGAAAACTAAATTATACGTAGGTATAAAGTCTTTAAAACAATTATAATTAGTGGAAATAGACCCACCACTAGTTAGTTAATCTATTTTACCATTTGAATTCTCAAAGCAATCTGACACTTGCCAGTAATTTCAACAAGGCCATTAGAGTAAAAAATATCATTGAAGTTTGCTTCAAGATTTTCCTTTATCTTTCATTGATGCTCGATATAATTCCAACAAATATTTTGGTTTATGGCAAATGACCTTTCATGCCGCATCAATACCAAATATCTTATATTGTTTTCCACGCAACTTTTCCTATTTTTGCTTTGGTTGAATAACATTTCATTATTGGTGGTATGATGCATTTTAATATTTTACGACCATAATTATGTTGTTTAAAACCTTCAGGGTTATAATAGATTTATCGGTCATGACCACAACCATGACTATAACCTCGATTAATACCACATTTGGGGCCATGTCCTCGCCCACGTCCACAACTGTCAAAAAAGTTTACACATGATTCATGCACTGGTGCAAATCCATTTGGACGAAATTCATGATTTACAATTAGAAGTTTGTTATGTTATTAAGCAACGGAAATATCATATATCAATGTCGGTCACTTCTGATAATGACACCATTGATATTGTTCTTGTAGAATAATATTATCTTTATGAAATGTTGAATATATTTTCTCAAACATATCCTCTTCACTAATCGGATGGCCACACAATTTTATCTATGATGTAATACTAAATAATATTAAGTTATACTCATATACATATTTAAAATCTCAATTCTAAGCGTGATAATTCATAGGGAGCTTTGGGGAGGATAATAGTCCTTTGATAGTCGTAGTGCTCTCTTAGACTAATCCAAGGAGTTGATTGTCCTTGATCGTGAGATATTCATTTTTTAATTCTTTGTGGATATGATGGCGTAGAAAGATCACAGCTTTATCACAGTCCTATCAGGATGTACTATTTTTTACTTTAACATTATCTCTCAAATTCATTGCATTAAGATGAATATTAACATGTGTAATCCATGAAAGATAATTATTTCTAGATACATCGGAGTAACATCAATCTTTGTAAGATTCAACATGCCACAATTCTGCGGGACATAACAATAAATTATTTGAGATACAAGATAACAAGCTTTGATTACGAATAACAAACATTCTACAATTATGAAAAAGACAAAACATGTTCATGCTCACCGTTAAATATTATCATACGTAGTGTTTTATTAGGCATGAATATATGATAAATTTAATAATACATGTCATACAATGATAAGTAAATTAAAGCTAATAAATTTGTCATATAATAGAAACATTACCAACCGTAGGTGAAACAAAGCTCATATATTATTTTAACAGCAGCGTAGAAGATCAAATAATATGAAACTAGTAAAATCGTGTTGATATTGTGTTGAATAATATAGATTTTGAACACCAAATAGATGATTTTTTTAAAAAAAATATTTATTTATTTCACTTATATATTTTAAAGTGCAAACATAATATAGTATTTATAGATAAAGAGAGGAAGATACATTAACATGTTGCTCTTATAGCGTTGAATGGATTAGAGGTATTCATGCATGTTTATAATTCTGCATAGGCGGATCTACTCTTTGGCTTCGTTTGGTTCGTGATAAAGTTGGGTGAAATTTGATTCCTTTCAAACATTCCTAGGAAAGTGTAAGATTACTGCGTTTGGAGTGACGCTAAGTTTCATAGAAACGTGGGCCCTAATGAAATCAGATTACCTCCGTTGTGAAAAAGTGAGTGGAATCAAAATCCATCCAATATAGGTGAGATTCTTACTTTGCCATGAGAATCCTTACAAATAATTTTTGTGAAGACAAAATTGCCCTAACAAATATTAAATTATAAAAACTATCAATGAGGTCTAAATATTTATTTTATGAAAACAATTTTGTTATATCGGTTTGTATTAAGTTTAAAATCGAACAAATTTTATTAAGGTATTTTTTTCTACTCATGTAATAATTAATTTGATTAACTTACCATGTAATACACACATATATACAACAAATTATTATATTTATTAAATATTGGAAAAAATATATATTTAGAAAAAAAGATATTTGAGTTCATACATTTATAAATAGTGAACCGTAATATTGTACATATATATACGCGTGTGTATATATATATACTTATTAAAGGGTATTATTGATATATATAATACATTATCATGTCACTTTTCATATATAAACCAAATAAAAAAATTTAATTTTCAATAAAAATTCATTAATTAACCAAACAAAATGAAAGAATTTAAAATCTTGATAAAAAATTTCCTAATAATAATCACTTTCCTCATAATCATAATTCATTCAAAATACCAAACGAATCTTTGGATTCCAAGGGGCACCGCACTTGATATTAAAACACGCATAGTATGAGCGCGTGACCCGTAATTTGCATTGTTCACGCCGTTCCTGTCAGGTATCAATCTAAAATCATTCAGCAGACCTCACTCCCGCTTTCTGTTTTCACCAACTGTAAAAAACAACCCTTGTCAGCTGTCAATCTAAAATATATACACACGTTCACATGAAATGTAAAAAATAAGACCATTTGCACAGCAACAGACGCCAACACATATACATGTCTGTCTGCCTGCCCCACACCTATTTAAAGTTTTTAAACCCCTCCCATTCTCACTTAAAAACCCATTCCATTTCTACATTTCATTTTCTCAATCTTCTTTTTCTTTCCAGGGTTTTCACTGCCCCCCCATTCAAAGCCTGCTATCTTAATAAACCTTCTTTTTCCCCTTCCTTTTTCAGTTCTCTCTGAACTGGAGATTCAAGACCCCTTTTTTGCTCACTAGTCATGTCCAGTTTATACAATCAGAATTTGAATTACTCACCCGCAAGAGCTGCTTCTCCACATATAAGAACCAACCCAGATGTTGATAGGTACTTACTTTCACACATAAATTAAAAAAAGGAAATCTTTGGATTCTTGATGTTAAAAGAAACTTTCAGATTTGCCATATAAGTTTGATTCTGTTGTGAATTTTACCTTTTTGGGTGTCTTTTATTTCTTGTAGTCAGTACTTGACAGAGCTGCTAGCAGAGCGTCAGAAGCTTGGACCCTTTATGCAAATCCTTCCCATATGCACCCGATTATTGAATCAAGGTTGATTTTTACAATCAATTTTCGGATCTGGTTTTTCTATGATTTTTCGGGATTTTATTAGTTGGGTCTCCTAATTTTGATCAATTGTTGAATTAAAATTGCATTTTTTTACTTGTTATCATTGAAAAGATAATTATTTCAACATACTCTTGGATATCTGTAAAGAGCCACCAGTTATGCGAGTATACCGCTCAGCCAACTAAGAGATCAAATCTGGTACTCTATTTTTATGTTTTTTTGTTTGTGCCACATAGGAGTAATGAAAACTTGTAGCATTAAAGGTGAGAATTTGTCAATTGAGAGATATGTTCCAATATTAGTAGCAGAAAAGGTAGAAGCATTTAAAGTGTAGAAGGAAATAGAGAAAGAAAGAAAAGGTTTTTAAGAAGAGCCATTTTGCAATTGTCTTTAGTTTTGCTAATATGTATACACACACACATATATTGTTAGTTCTGAAATCCAGTATAATAAACCTTCACATTGAATAAAAGATGATGCAGCTGATGATGTTGGTTGATTTGTTTCTTTTCTTGAGGAGTTTGTAGTTACCATTTATTTTCTTGTGTTTCTAACTCCTTAAATATCCTTTCACAATGATTCATATTTCTGAAATCTTTACGTAAGAAAGAAAATCATTATCATATATTTGTCATATCCCAATCAAATGGATTCAACCACATGAACTCTCACTCTCAATTATATTCTGTTACATGCAGTGTTTTCTACTAATGGTGCTTTTGATTGGTATTGCATTTTTTCTTTGAAAGATAATTCTCTTTAGTCATCCTTTACTTTTGAAGTGCTTGGGAACAATGATGTTAACATGTACATGTGCTCCATCTTTCATCTTTTTTAAATTGATAACAATTTGTACCCAGCTCCCAAAGGATTAAATTCCATATGGAAAACCAGAAAAGTTAGAGAATATTTCAATATTTCTCTCATGGATTCTTCTCCATATCAATTAGTTTTTTTCTTTTTGATGATTAGTGCATCTAATGATATAGTTTACATATGCCGATATGTCACCAAATCTTATTTTCTCTTTATCTTGTTTAATATATAATACTAGTGAATTTTTACAGAGATATTAAGGGTTTCTGGAATGATGTCGAACCAAGGGTTTAGCGACTATGACAGACTACAACGTGGCAGTCCTAGTCCTTTAAATTCTTTAGATATAATGCCAGATATTGGAGGAAAAGGTTTAGGTCGCTGGAATGGAAATGGCTGGAACAGTCTTCAGCAAGAGGTGAGTGCATGTGTGCTTAACTGAAATTGACCTAATTTTGTACTCATGTTTCATCCTTCAAACTTGTCTTTTTTATACTTGTTCTTTAACATGGACTTGAGATTTCCGACATTCATGAGGTGGTTCTGGACCTTCTGATTTTGATGTAGTTAGGGGGTCAAATTTCAGATTCTCTCTTTTGTTTTGGTCGAGTGTTTTGTTCTGTTTTGAGTATGTAGTAGTGTTAATGGTAGATTTGATAAAGGGGGTTTAGACTTTGGTCCTCTTTAGGAAATATTAGGATTAGTAAATGCCTTTTTGTTCATTTTGCACTTTATTTGGTGGCCAAGTATTACTTTTTGTATGAATAGGTATGATGTAATGGTAAGAGCATTTAATTTTGGCTTATTAGTTTAAATTCAGATTTTTGTTTGTTTCAATTCTGTTTTCTTTTGATCCAATTGGTGGTGTTTGCATCAAAGTTAAAAAAACAAACGAATAGCATAACTGTTATTCCTACATAATTTTGACATTCCAAAACAGAGCTCATTGATCAAATTTTCGAGATGTAGAATCAAATTATCAATTGAAATAAATAGGATAACCCCAAGGGTTCTCAATTTTTTTTTCTTTCTTCTATCAATTGGGCCCTCCCTTCCTTAGTCACGCGATTTGCTTAACAAGGGCAGCACCACTCGTTTTTCCATGCTGTCTGTTTGATGCTTTGAGTACGAATTCAAGTAGCATCCAACATTTCTTTTTCCCAATTCACATATCCAACAAAGCTAAACCATGGGTTCAATAATTCTCACTTTTCTTCCCATTTTCTTCTTTTTTATATTATCAAATTTTTGTATGTTTTTATTGAGAATTAATGTTGAATATTGAATTAGCTATGAATGGATGGCAATGTGTAATGATGTAAAACACTGTTTGGGGGTAAAAAAAATAGTCAGTTCCTCTTAAACTGCACAGCATATAGACGTGACAGCACTGTTTTGAGCAAGAAACAGCCTTTCACTCTTCCAGCACTGTTTTGGGCAAACAACAGTACCTAGTTTAGTTGAAATAATTGTGTATATAATACACTCTCCAATTTAATAATCCTGCTTTCCTTTTTAGTCCGTCTCAAATTAATTGTCATGTTTCTAAAAATAGTATAGAAAACTAGGTGAGATTACAAAGTTATCCATCTGAATGGGTACAAATTCATGAGAGAACAATGATCCAAGTGAATGTCTTGCATTAAAAGATATTTATTTATCAGTTTTAGGAGTATAAATTTGGAAAGTAAAATGTTTAACTTTCAACAGAGACTATTAATTTGGGATGGAGGAGTGATATTCAACGTATTTCCAGCATATTTATGCGCTCTACTCTATTGAAAGAATACGTATTGGCATATCCATATGTATTGTACCGAAATCGTTGCTTCTTCGCTTGTCGATAGCATGTGATGAGAGACTCAAATATATGGGCTTGCAATGTTTGATACAAGATGTGTAAAGATGATTGTTGCACAGCATGCACTTATGGATGATTTTATGGGACATTTGTATGTCTCTGTGATAAGAGTAAATGTGCATAAAGTTCTGCATGATTATTTGGGTTCTTAATGAAAGACTTGAGACAGTAATAATGTTTTTGCTAGGAAGAAAATTTATCAGAGAGAACAAAATTGAACCAGACCACGAATTGATGGTTCAGTTTGGTTTTTGGTTTGGTTCTAGCTAAGGGTATGGTTAGGTAACATAGGTTCTAGTTCCAAAACTAGAGTACCGAACCACCTTGGTTCTGGTTTGGCTATGGAACCGAACCAATAATTATAACCGTTGCTGTTTATATGGGGCATACTTGTAATTGAAGTTTCTGAGTACATATTGCACTTGTATAAGGGATCCAATACATATAGTAAACTATGTTATGAAACATGTATAATTTAACCGTGTTCTACTCTATCACTAAATCACGGTCTGTATCTAGTTGTGTCATGTAAATGCACATTTGTGTATATATGTGCTCTGTTATCAGGTGTATTGTGCTATCTAGTAGTCTTTGCTCTATTGGGCTGCAAATTCTTAAAGCGGTGCAGCGTCCTAGTGACGAGAAGCATCAGGAATTTTCAGTATTAGGCTCTTTATAGCACCTTATCATGACAATATGATTGTAACTCATCTGTACTTCATGATATTACAGAAGTAAAATAAGTAACGTAATCTGCGTTAACTTATTAATGTAATTATAATCCAAAGTGGTGTTGTGGAATATCATGTATCAGGCATAAATATATTTTCCATATGAGAATATTTTTTTATTCTTTCTTTAAGTATTCAGGTAAATCTGTTTTATATGTTTGGTCGTGAATGAAGAAGATTGTTGGCAGTTGTACAGGAGTGTTGAGGTTAAATTATGAGGTAAAAATGCCGATTCTTCAGAATTGGAGTAGAATTCAAGGTCCCCATTCTCGATCAACATTTTCTAAATTCAAACACCTTTGAGCTAGCTACTTGAATTATTCAGCTCTGTCTAACTTGCTGTCTGTTCCTCTAGTACATTACATCTTTCTTCCTTGTTTTTACTTTTTTGTTTTTCCTTTTTTTTTTTGGTTCATTGTACGTCCTGTCCCTGCAATTCCTTTTATATCTTTGAAGTGTGTCCTTAATTAAATTCACGATACGAAGCCTTGGGTTAATTATGCAACAGAGATTAGGTGGACCACAGGGTTTAACAATGGACTGGCAAGCATCACCAGGAAGCCCAAGTTCTTTCATTGCCAAGAGGGTATTGCGCTTGGAAATACCAGTTGATAGCTATCCAAATGTAAGCTATTCAATTTTTTTTAAAAATCCTGAACTATGCAGATAAGCCCCCGAGGACTCATTTAATGTAAAAAGACCCCCTGAACTATGCATTTTTTTTTCAAAAGCCCTCCCTATGTATCGCTTAAAAGTCCCCATAGAGGGGTCTTTGCAACAAATGAAAAGTTCAGAGGTTTATTTGCAAAAAATGGAAAGTTTAGGTTTTTTTGCATTTTTCCCTAGGAAAATTTATATCAAGTGTAATTTTTCAAGTTGTTTCAAGTGCTGAGCATTATTTATAACATTTCCTATGGACTGTAGTTCAATTTTGTTGGGAGGCTTCTAGGTCCTCGAGGCAACTCCCTAAAGCGAGTTGAAGCTTCAACAGGATGCCGCGTATATATTAGAGGAAAGGGTTCAATAAAAGATCCTACTAAGGTAAATATTCTCACAGCAAAAGAACATGGTTGCGATTTGATTATTCAAAGGTAAACTGCAATAACCACCCTGGGGCTGTGCTTTTTTCTCAACAAATCCCCCTGAACTATATATTTAATGCAAAATTCAATGCGACCTATGCATTTCATTGCGCTGACCCCAATGGGCTGCTAGAAGTCATAATTTTCTGTCACTATAAGTCTCCAGAAAAGGGGGGTATTTGCAACAAAGTGCATAGTTCAGTTTTTTTGCACTGCCCCCATTATTCAGTCTCTAATATTGAATTGGTCTAGTCAGTTTGAAACATCAACTACTCCACACAACTTATTAAAATTCATTTTTGGGTGTGTGTAGTGTAGTTGTCCTGTGATTGGTTGTGCTTATTTACTTTATTTTATATGTTTAATTTAATAATCATCCCTTAATTCTGAAGGAGGACAGTCTAAGGGGAAGACCGGGCTATGAGCACCTGAACGATCCACTACACATATTGATTGAAGCAGAATTACCTGTCAATGTTGTTGATGTACGATTGAGACAAGCACAGGATATCATAGAAGAACTGCTCAAACCCGTGGTAATTATTATTTATTATACTCTTTAGCAATGGCTGCATTTAAGATAAGATTCTTTTGAATATAGATTATATAAGCATTCTGTTTTCTTTATAAAAATAAATGAAAATTACTCTATAAATTCAAAATCCGTTGATAATAACCTATTCCAAGTGGGGCAAATATTCAGCACTTCCGGAGCAATTTTATTCCTCATTCTACTCTACCCACATGTTCATGCACCAATGATGACTTTTCAAGCAATATGGAAGTGCAATACTCTCTCTGTCATAGATTAAGAGTCCCTACTTTCCGGCCATCCCAAATTAATAGTAGCTTTCCTTTTTTGAACATAATTTACGGATCAAATTCCACCATAGTGAACAAGGCTTGGTCTTGGCTTTTAAATGAGTGAATCCTTAAAAGTCATCATTTTCAAATAGCGACCATTAGTTTGGGACAAATGTAGAATTACTGAAGAAAGAAGGAATGAACCTGTGCTTATAAATATTGTTCATATTTAACGTAGTATTTAACGTCTCATTTTTGTAATGAGAGTCCAATTATCCTTGAATTAGATCCCAGATCAGGAGAAGCAAATAGTGTGGACCATTTTTTCCCTTGGTACAATTTTCACATATTCCGGGTTTGAGAATTGGAAAACCATTATTTTGGGTGTCTATCTTGACGTTGAGGGATGTTGTGGATAGTTATTAATCCTAATTGCTTGTTTCTGGGGGTTATTAGTTTGATACTGACTACAGGTGTCAATGTGGTGGATCCTTAAATTTGAGGTATGGGGTGGGCCATTGGGAGTGTGTGGATGGAGTCGAGAGTGAAAGAATTTTATCTTTGTTCTTTAATTGATTTAAAATGATATTATTATTATTTTTATTTTTTTAGGTCTTATCAATTGGTGACATGATTTTATTTATTTGCTTTTTTAAGTTGCATAAGGAGGACCAAGGATTCCTCCAATCATTTGGCCTACAAATGGTGGCTCTATCTTGTAATCAATCGATCGTTTATAGAAGTCTATTTTATATTAGTTCATAGTTATATGATTATTATTTTGCTGCTCTATTTACATCAGATTGGATGTTCGTTCTTGGCACTCATGTAGTTTGCAAGGGTGAGTTTGTCTGTGTGGTTTGGTGATCACTCGCAATCCATTCATGACGGGTCAATGTGTCCTATAATTGGTGAAGATGATTGAGATCATAATGACTAAGATATTATCATGTCCTAGTCGGACCCTCCTTCGTCGCCATGCAAAGTGATACTTTTGCTTAGGGAAAGCGGAAGTCACATGGACCCCTCCTCCGTTGACTAAAACAACCGCCTCATCCGACATTGTTGTCATTGAAGGTCTTCTGCCACAAAATTTTACTACCCTTCGTTCCATTAATTCAGGGTAAGGCACATGAGAGAATGGGTACGGAAATCGTCACCTCATAAGTTTATTTTTGGCATTTTTATCACTGAATTAGAAGAGGAGGGGAACCTCATATTGACATAAGCCACCCGTCAAAAAGCTCCTAAAAATTATCTAAACACCACTTTAGAACGAGAAACACTCTTTTCTAATTCAGAATTTAAGTCTACCTCAAATGAGGCCAGTAAGTGAGTATTTAAAGGGGAGTAGTAGCTTAGGCTCCAAGCTAAGGTCCTAATTACAAAAATGCCATTACTACTCCTTGCCTCTAAATAATAAAGCAAAATAAAGAAAAATACAATAACTAAAAAAAATAAAAGAAAATACAAAAGAAAATAAAAATGACAAATAATCCCTAAAAATAGCCTATTTTCATCACTCTCCCCAGCTTCGAAAAGCTCTTTCTCGAGCGTAGGAGATGGACGGTAAGCAAGGCACCCATCAAAGAGCTCTTCAAATGGAAGAAGAGCCGTCCTCGGAAACGTCCCTTGTACGGTTTGCAAGAAGTCCATGGAAAATAGAAACACAACCCAAATATGGCCGACCAACAAAATCGTGACCCGAGATTCCCGTGATGAGCCCACATAATGGTACGCTGCGGAGAATTTCCTCCTAGCGCATATCAAATGTCACAAAAAATGGATCCAAAAACCCAACGCCAAACACATCACCTCCAATCACCACTTCAACCCCATTCCCAAAGATTGGAAAGAAATTTCCCAAATCAAATGTATCCGGCTCACGAAAGTGCGTGCAAGTCACCCAATCATCCTCATAAAAAATGTCAAAAAAATCCCCAATACTCGATCCAATTTCGTCGTTTCTATCTTTCTTGCAATCACGCGGCTTGGGAGGGGAGTTTTTATCGTTGATTTGACCCGATTGGGTGAGGGAGCAAGAATGATTGGGTGGAGCAACCAATCTTGGACAAGCCGCCGGTGATCTTGAATTGAGCCTCGAGAGTTAATCGGGGCGAACACGTAATGTTTTTGATGATTGGGGTTTGAAAAATGGGTGGTGGAGGAATTTTGTAGGGTTGGAGGCTAGGGTTTGTAAATTGTGGATTGGATTGTAAAATGGTAAGTGAAACCCTAAAAGTGGGTTGTTTTGGATCTTGAATGGAGGGTTTATGAAAAGGATTTGGGTTTGGGGGGAAATTAGGGTTCAAGATTTGGGTTTTCGGGGTGGTGGGTTTGATGTAGAGGGTGGGGTAGGGCAGGGGTTGTGGGTAGGGATTTCTAGGGGTAGGGGTAGGGTTTTGAAAATGGATATAGATTTGTTGTTGTGATTGTACCCACGCTTCCTTTCGTATTTAAATCTCCTTGATTAGTTGTTTGGATTTTTTTGGAGCCATTGAAGATTAGTGTACGATTTGATAAAATAAACACCGATATACCAAACACAAATGTGAAGTGACACCCACTCTGATACCAATTTGACGTTAACCACCCGTCAAAAGGCTCCTAAAATTATCTAAACACCACTTTAGAGAGAGAAATACTCTTTTCTATTTCAAAATTCAAGTCTACCTCAAATGAGG
This sequence comes from Sambucus nigra, assembly GCA_949130495.1. Taxonomy (NCBI): domain Eukaryota; kingdom Viridiplantae; phylum Streptophyta; class Magnoliopsida; order Dipsacales; family Adoxaceae; genus Sambucus; species Sambucus nigra. The sequence continues at coordinate 278,910,071 of OX422218.1, forward strand.
CTTACAAGTGGGTATTATTTAAAGGGGAGGAGGAGATTTGGCTCCAGGCTAAGACCCTAATTACAAAAATGCCATTACTACTCCTTACCTCTAAATAATAAAAGCAAAAGAAACAAAAATACAATAACTAAAATAATAAAAGAAAATACAAAAGAAAATAAAAATGACAAATAATCCCTAAAAATGGCCTATTTCCATTAGATATAATCCCGCATGAGCACTATCATGAAACGCTATGTCCACAAGGTACTCGCTAAACCTGAGAAAGAGTGGTCGTATGATAACATTCCACACGATGACACGTATCCTTTGATAAGTAATCGCATATTATATTCCTCCAACAATTTGGTCCATATGATTGTGCAAACAATCAAGAAAAAATAGTCCTGTCCATCACCAATGTCAAGTGGACATTAAATATGATTTCCCAAGGCTCTGATGGTTTTGTGCATTGTGAAAGTTGGAAGTTTTGTCAGATAAAGAAGATTAAGACTTGTTTGACGTGATGGACATGGATAGTGGGGAATGAGACAGCTTGGCTCGCGTTTTGCATTTATTTTGATGAGCTCGTGGACAAGGACACGTTTCTGAATTCATAACTCTGTCAATAGAACATTTAAATATAAAGGAATTTGCAGGTTTAGACGTGTCCGTCTCATGGCAGCGAAAGCACTGGGTTATGCAATGGCATGCCATACAATGATAGCATCAGGGGAAGAAGCATACCCAGACCTTGGGGAAGATGAAAGAACATTTAGAGTTGACACTCATGCCACAAACTATTATTACTGTGCGCTTTCTTGCTAGGGTACAAGGCCTTAAGAAAAACTTGATGTTAGTTGCAATTCGACCTACGAACAATAGTGCCCTGAACGAGTTAGAAAAACAACACTAACGTAACTTGTCATCAACAACCCAAGAACTCACTCTTAAACCACGAAATCCTCTCAAAGTATAGATTGAATAATCAAGAGGCTTGCTTAAAAAATTCAAAGCCTAGATATGTCTGTCCTAGATAGCCTTGGGCAACACTACTAAAGGGCAGAAGAACTAAAAGTGACAAGAATAAATAAACCTCATGACATATGCGCTTAGTCTCTACCAATACTCAAAAATTCTGAAAGGGAACATTGACAAGTACAACTAAAACAATTTTCAAATCAGCCACACATTATTTACGTCATTCCCCCAACCCCACCACTACCAAAGAAGTTCATCCAAGAACTTAAAGTGGAATGCCATCTATTTTCGGTCAGAAAATCCTCGTTAAGTGCTCATCTTGCTGAGCCTGAGCCTCTTTCATTACGTTGCCTATAGGTCGCTTCTTTCTTGGGTACTTCGTTACCTGATGCTCAAATTGGTCTCAATCGAATTGCTTAAATCTGGTTGGAGTGTGAATGTTGTTGGTGGATTTGGACGTACTAGTAGAAGTCTGGTTAGTGGGGCTAGTCTTCTCCTATCGAAAATAATCTTCCATTCGGATAACATACTTCCTTCAAATGGGGATATCTCTCAATTCAAGTTTTTGCCTTCGATTTGAGGTGCAAAATGTGGATGTACCTCCCAATATGTTGTACCTCACCCTCGCACAAGGTGAAACTGCTCCGTGTAATCGGCAACAAGATTTGGCAGAGCTTCTGCACTCGGAAGAAAAATGACTCTCTTGTAGAAATGCGATAGGAAACTAGCTCATATTTGTTTCTTCATTTTGGGCTGATGACTAGATATATTTTTTCCACTATAACGGACGACCTTCAATCCTGAAACGTGCTTGTACTTGCATCACCTGCAATTCAGCCCCGTACTTTTATATACATCATATTCATCAGTCGTGAAATAGTAGGTTAAATAACTGGATTAGGGCCAACTTTAGTCTGTGTGACATTCCGAATATGGAGCGTGCGGTGGAGTACATGCTCAAGCTTGATGAGTATCTTAGGTTTGCAATTTTCAGTCATAGGAGTTCCACCAACTCCGCACGACCCAAGCGCAGGCTTTAGCCCCTGCTCTCAACATAACAGCTTTTAAATGCTATGATTGTGGTGCATTTGGACACCGGGCAGCAGGGTGCCCCCAAGAAACATTGCTCTTTCCTCGTTATGAATGGTGGAGAAGCGGTGTTAGCAGCCACTGAGGGATCCCCGTGAAGTGCTAATTGAGGTTATTCAAATTCCTTCGGATTGCAATGAGTTAAACCTTGTAATATCAAGGGGAGCTTTCTTGAGGTGGGGGTGTTGTGGGATTTTTTTTTTGGGGGGGGGGGAGGAACGTATTGGATGGGGCTATTGGAGGCATGTGGCTGGAGTAAAGAGAAATAAGATTTATTTTTGTTTTTCATTTACTTTAGGAGGATATTAGTGCAAGTATCTATTTATTTTTAGGCAGTTATTAGTTCCATGATTTTATCTAATTTCTTTTCTTAAGTTGCTTAGGGGCCAGGTGCTCCTCTAGTCCTCGGTCCTATATAATGATAGAGGTTCCCTCTTGTAATCAATGTAGTTATTAAAAGTAAGATTAATTGAGAGTGATTTGATTATTGTTTTGCTGCACTATTTACATCAAATTTACAGCAACATTTTTCTGGCTTTCTTGTTACTCTAATAGTTTTACTATATATAGCATAGAAGGCTCAAAAAATTATTACATAGAGTGCTTGGCTTGATGTATGTAATGTTTGGTTGTTAAAATATAGTAGAAGACTTGGAAGGAATAAAAACAATGCACACAAATGTACAAGTTTTTTTTCACTTTTTCTTTCCTTCATGCTTTCTTATATTTTCCAAGATTCAAAGAGAGTAACATATCATCATTTTTGTCCTGATGCTATATGCCATCTGTGTGCGTGAGATGATGCTTTAGTGATCTTTTCGAGTAACTTAATTTTTCAATGGCATTGATTGCAGGACGAGTCACTGGATTTGTACAAGAGGCAACAGCTGAGAGAACTTGCTATGCTAAATTCCAATTCCAATTTCAGGGAAGAGAGCCCTCAGCCTAGGGGTAGTGTCTCTCCTTTCGGTTCTAGTGGGATGAAGCGTGCCAAAACTGGTTGGTAGTGGGTAGGGTAGGGATCCTATATATATATATATATATATATATATATATCTACTTGATGGGTTTCTTTTGAAATCCTCACAGGAGTACAAATCCCATTTTGCATTTGTTTCACCTACTATACCCCTCTTGACGTGCCTCCATTCTCTATAGCTCCATAGGTGTGAGCTTATAATCTCTGGCTGGTGAGCTTGAAAAGCGAGTGTTGTTAGACATCAAGAACAAGGAAAGAGAGGAGAACAACATTTCTTTCAGCTTTTGCCACTCTGGGTTATTGATGTTATTGAAGTAGAATAAAATATTGGATTTATTTGTTATTGACCTTCTAATGATTAGTGTGGGAAAATTATTTGTAGTGTTATAGACCATAAGACCAATACTAGTTTTTGGGTTCATAGGAAATTTGATACCTTCTTACATTTCTTCAACCTTTTGGGTTTATTTATTTTATTAGGATTATTACTTGGAAATAAAATTAGTACAAGGTTGAGATTTTTGTCATTATAACTTATAGAACTTGATTCTAGAAGACGGCTATAGGGATTTCAGGTTACTCTTGTATTTAGCCGTTTAGAAGATTGATACTTGCATGCCATTACTAATCATCCAAAATTACAGAGGGGGTTTTCCTGGTTGTGAGTAAGTTGGTCATCTTGTTTACTCTTCCCCACTTCTCACACATATAAACTAGCTGCTATATGTGAAGACCCTTTCATTTTCAAAATTATATAACCATCAGAAGTTAGATCAGCAAATTTGGTACAAAGATGTATCATGCGAAGTGGTGCTATGTAAATTAAACAAGGGTTCAATAATGTGTTTTCAGAATGAACGTGTTAAGAACTTGAAATTAATAAGGACGAGAATCTATGAAGATGTTAATATCTTGAAAATAATAAGGATAAGAATTTGACATACAATCAGTACTATGCAGGTACTCATGCCTTATTATTACTATTTTGAGACTAAAAATATACGGACATGTCATGGCTCCATATAATAAACTCTTTTAAGGTAGTTTAATTGTACAATATGTTAGTATTATCTTTATAAAATTTTATTCTTAAGAGCTGATGAAGTTTATTTGGACACTATTGTATGAATGTATATGTCCCTATTTGTGCAGTGTGAACCTTTATCGTTAAGTTTTTTTTTTATGTGTTGAACTTTAATATTGAATCTCTCTCAAAATATAAGTTTGATATACTAGAATTCTTTATATTCAGAAAGCCATCAACCAGATCTATAAAAAAAAAAATGCATGAAGGTAGCGTGATTGGTATCATTGACACTAAAACAAAATGCATATTTAATTACAAGAGACAATTCTCAAAATATCTATTAATTGTTGTTTTCCCCAAATGGTTGTATAATATGTATAAGCTTGAGTAAATGTTCTAAGGGGCTTATTTCTTACTGTCAATAGAATGCGCTTGTATTCATATGACGTCACGGGTAGCATTACTAAGGATGGTCCCCCTTCATGACAACACATGGCCTAGCATATTCATACTTACAAAATAACTCATATACATAATATTAATTATCAATAAAAGCAACAAAGGGGAAAATGACGTATAAGAACAAAATATAACGAAAAGAATTTGTCTCGAACTCAAAGGGGGACACCATTAGTGTCGGGCTCAAGCAGAATGGTGTGCGCGATTAACGTCTATTGTTGCCTTCACAACCTTTTCCTTCTAGGTGGGATCCATGTCGTTAGTCATGAGAGCCTTCGTCCTCTCCTTGGGATACTTTGAAGCTCAATGGCCAAACACACCATGAAGCATTTCATGGCAATAGTGGGAGTGTTTATCACCTTAGTAAGCGAGGCATTGGGGGTTGCACGAGAGATGGTGGTTGACCTCTGGTGGTGCTCCTCGACCTTGAGTGCATAATCAACGACGTTGGCGAAGGTCATAATTTCTTGAAGGCTCAAATGCTAGTATATAGGTCTGGAGGTCATGCATGAAGTGGTTGTTTCGTCGATCCTCACTCTCTCCTAGGCAAGCACGAGTACACAATAGCTCGAATTACTCTGTATAGGTTGTCACTAAAGATGCCCCCTGGTGGAGACCTTGAACACGAGACAAGAGATCCTTCTCATATGTAGGTGGTTGCCCATAATTCCACCTCCGTCCGCATTCATCAAGTGATTGGGGACTGGTGGGATAGCATGCGTCTTCGAACTATGTCATTCCAATAAACCTTAGCGAAACCTTGAAGCTTTTGGCGACGGTTGAAGACACTTGTGATCGTAGATATGCTTGTACTTGAATACTTTCTCCACGAGTCAAGTCAATCAATGAACTCATCGGGTTGAGGGGGTGGGGTGGCGAAAATCTGCGACCTCTCTTTTATTGAGGGGAATCAGGCTTTGCCGCCAACTAGGAGAACATTGGACGTGTGGGGTTGGTTCAAAAGGGGTCATGGGTGATGTTGGGTCACAAAGGGGGGGGGGGGGGGGGGGTGGTGGATGGAGTTTCATTCATAATGGGTTATTCGTGTAGGGTTTTTTGGGCCATAGGTCGCAGGGGTAGGGTTGGGGGTGAATCGTGGCGATTGGGGGTTGAGTTAAGATTTCGATAATAGTGATTATTGTCTTTGGGGGCAAAGCATGCATGTAAGGAGTTGGATCAATTATGAGTTGTTTTACCTCACGACGGTGAAGGATGTGGGCGCTGACCACTCTTATATAACTCATATCAAGTAAACCATCTCTGAAAAAAAAAGTAGTAGTAATTCTAGGGTGATGGGATCAAATTTTGGTTATGGGACAACTCTCACGTGTCCTTATTTCTTGGGGAAATGATATGTACCCCAAAAATATCCCCAAAGCACCCCCAAAGTGCATTAACTATGTGTACATTGGGGTGGAGCCCCCATAAGGTACAAGAACTTAGTTCTTTTTTGTGTGTGTGTGTGTGTGTGGGGTGGGGGGTGGGGGTGGGGGTGGAAGATGTTTGGGAGGCGTAGCATTACTCTATTTCTTGGACCATGTATGGGTTTCAACACAAAATCTTATAGCACCCTCGATATATATCGTGATGTCATGGTATTTAATTTCCATATAGAGGAAATGAATTGTAAAACCCTAAAGTCAAAAATAAAAAATCTTTTTGAGTTCTTCATATATTAAATGTACGTGTTGAACCTTTAATTTAAGAAATCATATTCAATCCCACCATTCCATTTAAAATCAGTCGTTAAGTTGATAAACTTAGGGTAATAAAAATAATTGACAATAAATGACACAAAATAAGTTAAGGGTTATATAAAAGTCAAATGCAACCTTTGAGAGTCAACTATAACACTTATTTTGATATATATAACTCGCTAAAATTTTGAAAATCTACATTTTTACTTTTTTTAAATGTTGAATATAAATAATTATAATAAAGTATATTTAATAAGTCGTTATAGATGATAAAGAATTACTATTGGCACAATTTCATAGACCTGGTTTTTTGCGTACGAGCAAAATTAGGTAACTTACGGTAGATGTGATGTTATATGCACAAGAATGTATGGGGGTGTCAGAGACATTTTTTATAATTAAGTTCATATCATGGTAAGATTGTGCACTAGCGATAACATTCGAAGTTTTCTTAGTTCATCCAACTTTAGAGTAAGACTTGTAGCATTTTAAATAATTTCTTTCTTTCTTAATCATTAATTAATTAGTTGTTTTGTCTATATTCTATCTATTACTTTGGTCATTTTTATGGTTTTCAACATTTTATAGGTATTTTTATGTAAGATTTATGTTTGTCTATCGTTGTGCAGTAAAATATGTTATTTGATTTCAGTAAAATTTCTACATTGCAATGTTTTTGTTGATGTTTTCTATTACATTGTTCAAATTGTCTAAGATGCATCTTTGATCCTCGAGGTTGTGTTTTTCTTATTACCTTTTAAATTAAGGAAGAAAAAGATGTTACTAGAAAACTCTTTAGATAATCTAGTTGTTTTTTAAGTTTATGCTCGTTGATTGTAAAAAATGAGATATAGATAACTTAACAATAATAAATGTTATCGTCTAAAACTAGTATACTAATTTGTCTTATCTTAAATACACTAATTGGAAGGAGAGAAAAAATAAGAGATGTAAATTATTGAAATAGTAAACTGGAGAAAACAATATAGAGATGAAAGAAGATAATAAGAATCAGATTTACGTAGTTCGTCCCAAAGAGGTGCATGCATCCACAGGTGCAGTGTTTGTTGTATTCGATAATCGGACAAAAGCCTTGAATGAGTACAATAGTTAAGCTCTCAAGTTCTCTCTAGAATTGGATAGCATAATATGAAGAAAAATATCTCGAATCCAACAAAAGTGTGGGTGTGTGTACCATTTATAGGTTTTAGAAGAGAGAGAAAAAAAGAGTGTCATATGTCTTGTCTTTATAGGTTAAGCAAGGATACACCTTACAAATGAGATAAGGGAATTATCATAAAGTTAGTTATGGTTACATAGGGAAAATATTGTATATCTCCTCCATATATGTGCACTGATGACATCATTTAATCACATAGTACATGCCCGCTATAACGCAGTCAACTAACAGTGTTAGCTAACTATCAGCCATTGAGGTTAGATAACCTATCAAGATTGTTGGGACCGACCAAGTTGCTGAGGCTGACCAAAGTTACTAGATGGGGTCGATCTCATTTTCGTGTGAGTGTGAGTCTATGTGTCCTCTTCTGATTGGTCCACAATCCATACCATATTTATGGTATAATAGTAGTCCCCAAGACTTTGCTCACGATTGTATCTTGCGGCAGATTCTCTGAAGTATCATGTCCTCTAGGTAGGTGCTGAGAGTGAGTGAAGTTTTATTTTATGAAATGTCATCGGCTCGTGCTCTAGTTGAATTATGAGGATCTTGTCTGCTCAGGATGTACTTGGCTCATGTGGACAAGCACATTTACTTGTTAAGTTTTTAAGAATTTTTTTGCTAGGGTCTAAGGTTACCACGTGTCAGACACTGGCGGTTGTGACAAACTCATTAAGACGCGTGTCTCTGGGGTAGTGTGACGGTAGTTTTGAGGCTTCAGTTTTCTTTTCAAGGCATGCCATCACGCATACTTTCAAAAAGTGTAACCACTACTGCCTAAAACCTATAAACCCTCTTATCAAAGTCATTTCATCATTTTACTTCTAAAAATCCTTAGCACATAAGCTTTAAAGAGAGAAAAATCCTTTTCTTGTTAAAACCCTTTCTTGTCCGACCAATGCTACCCATTTTCTTCCATTTCTGGTTATTTTCTTGTTTGAAAGCTTCTTTCTTGTGGGGATTTTCTTTCCATTCTTTCATTGCCCATTTTTGAGCAATTTTTCGAGTCATCTTTTGCAGCCTATAGTTCCAGGTTCTGTTCTTTGTTATGATTTGTTGGGCTTAGCTGATACTATTGTTGATTTGACCGTTAATTAGTGCTTGGCTACTGTATTTAGTGATTTTAGGTGGCCACTGAGTTAGTTGGCCAGGGGTTTCTTAAGTTTAGGGTTTTAGCTGATTTTTTTGTTTTTTTTACCCAATTCCATTTTGTCAATGAGTAAATAGTCCTAACCTTTGTTTCTTGCCAAAACTTACCCTTTGTGAGTAAAAACTCTTAGGTTGAGAGAGTGTTAAATTGAATTTGCAAAGAACTCAGGAATTTTGGTGGGTGCCCAACCTCCGTGCCATATTAAAATCTCATGACAACATGCTCAATACAATAAAATGATACCACGTGAATCAAAATAATTTCAACAATTATTTTTCAGATTTCAATGAATTTAACAATTCAAATATGAGTTCAATTAATAAGAAATCAAAGAGAACGACACTCACGAGATTTAAGGAGCATATTGTGTAAAACCCCATACCTCAAACCATGATGAGAAACCAACGATCACATCCTCAAGATCAACTCAAAAGATCTACAAAAGCTCCTCCAAGAACCTCCAACAAAATAGCCCCAAGAACACCTCTAATCTAAGGTTGGAACTCACAAATCTCAAGGGTCAATGTGTATATAAAAAGAAGAGGAATATAAAATATATTTGCTGCCAAAATTTGTGCCAAAAGTATGCTAAAAAGGTTGCCCACGAATTCCTTTTATAATGAAAAGAAATGAAGAGTTGGAATCCAAAAGACTCCTTTAAATAAGGCAAAGAAATGAAGAGTTGGAAGTCAAAACAACTCCAAGAGTTAAAAACATTTAAAAATCATTTAAAAATCCGTTTTAACTCCGATTTCGAAACCGTTTGAAATTCTCGCCTTTAAAAATAATAACCAACATATTTGAGAAATAAAAATAATTTTATCAAAAACTTTATTTTCCTCCATTTTTCAAAAATTAATTAAAATAGCCCAAAAATTACGCGGGTTGTTACACTTCCCCACTAACAATGTAATTTCGCCCTCGAAATTCGCCGAATGCCTAACTCTCAAAATCAGGCCAACAATCTCCAAACCTTATAGTTCTCCAGTCATGGTACGTTTAGAGGAGGAGGACGAGAATTCCCCTAGTAGTTCGTATAATGATTCTTAAATTGAATCCCGTTATCATGGCTATGATATAACCGAAGACGAACTGAACAACATTCAAGAACAATATGATATCCCTATTAACATCTCTTGCAGATTATGATGAGAGAGTTGATCGACTTAAAGACGACAAGATTTGCTTTCTAGTGTAGGAATTAAAAGTTATAGTCCATCTTCCTCTCCATCCTATAATTAAATCAATTCTAATAGGTTATGGGGTGGCTCCCACCCAACTTTATCCAAATGCTTACCAAACAATTCTGGGATCAAAGGTGTATTGGAAGAAGCATACATAGTTCAATATTACTAGGGATATCTTTAGGAGAATATATGGTATCAAGGACAATGCTAAAGACCCTATATACTACTACTTCTCTCCAAGAAAATCACAATTGAAACTAGTGAAGGTGGATTAGATAAGCAATCACAAATGGAAGAATAAATTCGTGTTTTTGTCCGGCGATTAGGATTTCGGCCCAATTGAAGGGGATAGGACTGACATTGGTCCACGTGAATGATGTAGGCCAAACCATGTTGGTACATACACTTTCTCTATCTGCTATACTATTTTTGTTAACTAGATTGTAATAATATTCTTGTCTAACATTTTCAGAGAAGAAGGATCCTGATTTGTCCAGTATTCTGAAGGGTTTGATAGAGAGGATTTGCATGCATAACCCCCTAAAATTTGAGTCTCTCTTCACCTTGAAAAGTTTAATCAATTAAGGATATTAACCACCCATATGAGGTGATGAATTAGAGGAAGTACCCCCCCCCCCCCCCAGCACCACTTGTAGCCGAAGTTCCACCTGCGGACGAGGCTGAAGAAGAGGAGGAGGAGGAGAATGTAATTTTTTTTTGCAAGTGTTTGGTTGTATTTAACTTTGCATTGTAGTTTTGCTAACTATTTAATTCTTGTTTAGCTTCAACTCCCACATCTTCAGCTTTTCGTGTTGAAACCTCGCGTTGTATGGCACCCAAGAAAATTAATTGTGACTCTAGTGAGGCAGCCCATAAGAAGAAGCTCGAGTAAGGTGGCAAGAAAAGGGTCAAAGATGGGGCCATATGTAAAAATAAATTAAAGTTGAGGCCAAGAAAAAGGCTGAGGCTGAAGCCAAAAATAGATTTGACGTTGTTTCCAAGGCCAGAGATAAAAGGAAATCCATTTCCTACTCTGATGTAACTGTTGTTGGAAATAATAGATAGATAGATAGATGGTCCCATGACCCAAGGTGATCCTAAGTATATTGGTACTGAGGAACCAAGACCGACATAGCCTATTTTGGAGAAGGTGATTAGTGAAAGGAATCATTCTTTTGTCTTGCTAGAGAAAAGGGGTCCTCCTACCATTACGCTGAGGTGGAGAAGATCAAATTTGACCCCGATAACATCATCACTATCAATCAACTGAAGAAGGACAAGGACTCCATCTACCACCGCCTGAACAATATTATGGTTGTAATCGTCTATCACGGAAATAATTTGGATTTTAAATTCCTCTGAAGTCTGGATCTTGATGTTCTATGGAAAGTTACCCATCATAGGGTGTTTGTTGTATGCTTCTAAGTAAATTTATGTTTGTTTTTCCTAATTCTTTTCTGATTGCCCATCTCCCGGGGCACCATGTTGATCTTGTTATTTTCTTTTTTAGGGCACGATGGTCACTACCATTCTCCAGGAGAAAGATATGGACAATGTTTATGACTATGATCTGGAGAAAAATGTCACTACAGAGTTTCTCCAAAAGAATATTAAGCTGCAGGTTGAGCTCGATAAATCTGGAGACGAGCTGAAAAAGGCTTCCATGAGCTACAAGAGAGGGATGATCAACATGTTGCGAAGACCCTGACCATTAAATCGACTAAAGAAGAGAACAAAAAACTGAAGGAGTAGGCTAATATTGATGACATAAAGAATCAAAATCTTGAGTAAGCCCTTGTTAAAGCTGTAAGGATAAAATTTCCAATTGAGTCCATTGTAGTATTGACTTATTCCTGGAATAAAATATTATTTTTGAGTCATAGATAGATATTTTATTGTCACGATCCCATACAGCCTATGACAAAGTTTATGGAAGACGTTGCGGCCAAGCTTCAAAGATAAATCATGTTGAGATTAATTTGGTGCACGTTTCACGTCTCCGTTACATTCTGAGATCTCTCAGGTATGAAGGCGTAATATTTACGGGACTCAGAAAATGTTTTTAGGATGTTATTTTTATTAAGAAATGTTTTTAAAAGAGTTTAACTTCGTTTATTCTAAGATAATGATTGTTGAGAGTCGTATATAACCTTCCCTTTTATTTAGATGGTTCAAACGACATTCACAGTTGTTCAAAAGGCATGTGAAGGTCGTTCAAACGACATGACTTTGTTGTTCAAATGACATTGCTATCTCGTTCGAACGACAACCTCATCTCACTTGAACGATGCTCCGACTCAAGTTATTTATTTAAGGCATGTCTCTCTCAGAATTTCGTAAGTCGCAGAACCAGAAAATTAGTTTACATGCAGTACATTTTCTACATAAGTTTTCTAAGGTTTTCAAAGTCTAAAAACATTCTTAGAGTTTCAATATCCTAGATTTCATACTCTTATGCTATAGAGGTCTTAGTTTGCACCATTGGAGTTTGTTCATCACTTTGAACGTTGGGTTTTGCGGTGAAGAAGCGAAGGAGTTCATGTTCAACATCGTAGACATTGCCAAGCTGTATCGGTGGACACTAAGACATACGTGGACACATGTGTTGTGGACTAGAATCGTATAAAGACTTATGTGTGGGCACTGTGGATGAGTGATTGAAGGATCAGAGGAGCATCAAGACTTGAGGGGATCAAGTCGTTGAGTAAGTCTATAGTCTGTACTTTGTAATACCATACTATATCATAGTGATTGTCTGGCTTGGGACATTTGAGGTTTTTTCCCTTAGTGGTTTCCTCGTACATTCGATGATGACTTTATGAATTTATTTATTTTACTTGATTTGATCACCTAGATGCATGTTTAGGATTAAAAAAGATAAAATTGGGCTTAACTAAAATTGGTTCACACACTTGGTGCGTATAAAATTTGGAAAAAGGGTATTGAAAAAGAAAGTTGGTTTTGACATCCTTAAAACACATTCGAAAGAAAAGGGGGCCTAAAAATTGGTATCAGAGATTTTTAAGTGATCTTTACCTTCTCAAAAGCCAATGAAGCACTTATTAAGGCTGAAAAGAGTGTTATTAATAAGTTCAAGTCTGATGCTAACTACATTATTGAGAAAATAACCTTTTTCTTGGTGGGTTATAAAGAGATAAAAAGAGGTTAAGGACACATTACCTTGACATCGCGGAGGTTGTTAGTAAATAGGAGGTGGATGACAAGGAAGCTAGAGCCTTGGCAGCTTATGAGGATGAAATAGAAGTGGAAAACTAGGATGATCAGGATGTTTGTGTGATTGAGCAAGGTGATCCGACTCTTATTGCTCGTGAAGCTGCTCAAGTAAAAGATGATAGACTCCTAGAGACACCCCTATGGATAAGGCTACCAATGTAAATGCCTCTCACATTCCTCATGTCAATAAAAAAGCTATTACAATTTGAATTTTGTGACTTCTTATTCTTATGAAGCTTTGATTTGTAACTGCTCGTATTTATTTTTAGACAATATCTTTAATGGTTATTTACTATCATTGCTTATTGAATTCTTTTAATGAATGTGTATTTTATTTGAAGTGAAATGTTATCTAACTATTTCACTTGTCTACATGTATGTGTTGTGCATTGTACTTTTTATTCTCGATAAGTTATTTTGCTCGATTAAACTAGAATGTGGTCATATCTTACCGACCTACTAGTATTTCGTCTTATGGTCTTGTGGTAAGATCTTGTCGACCTGACTTATTAGATTTTAAATTAGGACATGCCTGCCAATAGTTTAGTCTTATCATCTTATAGTCCGATCTTATCGACCTGACCTGACTTACTAGCTACTTGTTGAACGGGCCTGAGTTGTCTTGATAGGGTTGTTATAAGTGAAAACTTAAGTTTCCCCTATAAATTTAACTTAGGATCTACCATTTCTTTAGTAAGATTAATGGTCCTATAAATATATCTTTTCATCTTGACCATGTGACAACATTAGTTTCCCAGGTTGACCAAATGTACCGGGATTTATCCTTGCTTTAGTCAGCTTACTAGTCATTTGTGGTCAGATGTTGTTGACCTCACCATGTGACAGCAATGGTGTTCCCAGATTTGGCTAACTTCGTGATCTTGACATGTCTAAGACGAGGCCATTAATGAAGTGTGGTCTGATCATAGTCATTCCGATATGCTCAACTTTGAGATGTATTCGACCTCGGCTTATTGCACATCCCTTACACCAATGAACTAGCTAATAAATAATGAAGAAAACTTGAAATAAATGACAAGCTGTAGAGGGAAAACTGAAAATTCTCGTTCGTATTATAAAACCTGATTACAAGTCTTTTTACCTAATTACATAGATATTTTTCTCTCAAACTACAGTATGCTCTCTACTGGTAGTACCTTCTCAAATGTTCAAAATTCCATGGATTTTTGAAATGCTCACTTTTTAGAGTCTTAATATAATAATTCCCTAGCCTTACAAATTTTGAAATCCTATAAGAGTCATTACAATTTGGTTACAGCTTGTTTCCCTTCTAGAGCACCTTTTTTAAGATGTAATCCCCTTCTTTCAATGTGTTTGGCTTCACCCTTTTATTGTAAAATTGTGCCGTCATTTGCTGGTATGTTGCCACTTGTAGAGTTTCGTGCTCCCCAACTTATTCGATTAAATCAAATCAAGAATGCGCATGATATCTCTCCTAGGTGAATCAAAGTTAATCACTTTGTGACTTGGTAGGCCGATCTCCGTAGGTACCACTGCTTCATTGCCAAATGCCAGCATGAAATGGGTTTTGCTCGTCAATCTAGTTCTAAATGCCCAAAGGACATTCTGTAGCTCATTAATCTAATTCCCTTTAGCAATTACAAACTTTATCTTCATTCCATCAAGCAGGGTTATATTTTTAATCTCTATTTTCCCATTGTACCGAGGACGGGCAGGTGTGGAATGTAGTTTTTTAATCTTTGACCTGATACAGTAGCCTTCGAATTAGTCATTATCAAACTACGTGCTATGGTCGGTAATGAATGTGTATGGCAATATGCACCGCAGATAATGCTATTTCATATAAAATGGAAGACCTTCTCATACGACATCTCTATCAAAGGCTCAACTTCCAGCCATTTTGTACAGTATTTTACTGCAATGATCAGGTACTTAAACATGTCCCCCGTCTTCGGTAATGGGCTAATAAGATTAATACCCTACATGGAAAAAGGCCATAGAGATGTTGTCAGCATCAAAGATGCCTGAGGTCTTTCGGGGATTACGGCATATCATTGGCATCGGCGCAGTCCTCCTTCATAGTCGACCAATAATATTCCTGAGTGGAGACCCATTTTACCAGTATGCCTGCTGAATGTGCTCCACACGAGATTAGTTAACTTTCTTAATTAGGTCGATCACCTCACTAGGATGAATACACCTCAATAGGGACATAACAAATCCTCTCATAAATAAAACACCACCTTCCAACACATATCTGTAACAACCCGGATTCTTAAAAGAGGAAATTTTAAATTAATTTTGGAAATCGGAGAAAAATAATTTTTTTGGATTTAATAATTAAAATTTTGAGTTTTATATTTGAAAATAGGATTTTCAATCGGATTGTAATCAAAATTAAAATCGGAGTCTATTTTGGATTAAAATAAATAAATAAATAAAATGTCAAGGATTTAGGCTGTGACTAATTGAAAATTTGATTTTTGGTTAGATGGAATTAAATGAAGGGGAATGGCAGTGTCCGCATACCTTATCGATCGATCGATCGACCTAGGGAGTTGATCGAATGACTATGCCAGATTTGAGGCGGTTCAGTGATTTTATTTGTAGTGTTAGAGTGGAATTAGGATTTCTAATTAGTATATAAGACTAATAATCCGTAGGGGGACTTCTCATAATCACTTTTCACAAGTTTTTCTCTAGAGAACACTTCTAAATATTTTTCTTCTCAACCATAATCATCAACCTCCAACATAATCAAGTTTTTGTCACAAGTTTTGGAAGGCTTAATTGGGGTTTAATCAAGTTTGTTCAAGAACACTTCTTTACTAATTTTTTGAGAGGAATCCAACCGCGCAACCAGATTTTCTTCATCTAAATCATAGGGATGAATACTCTATTCATTTCCTTTGTTATTATGCATTTGAAGTATTACCCAAACCTTTAATCATATTTTTCTTAAAAGAAACTAGTGACGTAATTAGGAAAAGTGGACACTAATTATGAGACTATTTTTATTAAATCTTATACTCTGAATAATATTCATAACCCGTAGGTATGTAGGATTGATGAGTAGATTTTGGGTTTTATTGGTATAGATTACATGTAGAAAAACCTTAGCTTGGAATTAAATGAATTTTGGGGACGTATAACTCATGTAAATTGTGTAGAGATAATAAAATTAGAAATATGATGTATTAATGATAAAATCTCGGTGTATTTAATTTAAAATATTTAAATGGAATTAATTGGGTGTTTATGATGATGTGCGAATTAAATTAAGATTTAATTGAATTGGACTATGTTACGTAGTTGTATACGTTGATTAATTATGCTTGATTGTGTGACTTGTTGGTATTATTAAATTGCCATTGTGACGACGAGTTGTTGGGTAATTTTGCTCTCCCTGTATTTTAGGATGCCTTCTAGGTATGGGACTAATGGATAGGCCTGTTGATGATTTACGCCTTCTAGGTATGAGACTAGTGAGGATATATTATAATGACTTTATTATGTCGGGGGTGGACTGATTTTTTATACTTTATCGTCGTTACACTAGCGTAGGCATGATACTAGGTCGAGATTTATGTTAAAAATTCATCCTATACATAGGGTAGAATGTATTGGTGACTTGGGGACCCTTAGGTATGGGACTAAGGGATATTTTGAGGATCTCACATCGATAAAAAGGGTGGGGTAAATTATTAATAGTGAAATTGAGGAAATGAGAATTAATGCCTAAGATAAAAACGGGTATTAGAATTTATGGCAACAAAATGTGCGGGGGCTGACAGTTTAAACGGGTCGGCTGGCGATTTATGTCGTGTCGTATGTGGAACCTTATCAAACTACGGGGGATCAACAGTTTAAACGGATTCGGCTGGCGTTTTGGCAAGGGAAAGTGTTAAACACTGGTGGAAATTACCACCCGGTGCGGGAGGACCATCATAATAAAAAGTGAGAACAATAATAAAATTGGGTTAATTTAATTAAATTAACACTTGGGGGCTGTATGTTAATTAAAATCATATTAGTGTAATTTTTATAAGAATCTTTGGGGGTGGTTAGAGATTTATCCTTCTCGCGTTTAATTATCTCGTATTAATTAAAATATTCTATTGTGATATTTATTTCGCATAATGCTACTCTCTGGGTTCACGGACCCTATTTGAGGGGAGTAGTGTGTATTCATGCTCGGGGCTCTGACCTCGTGCGTTGACTAACTTTTTTAGAGATAAGTTTGGAGAAGCTGCATATGATTATTTGGAGACTTTCTTGGAGGTGCAGCTGGAGTTATTTACTTTATGCGTATTGATTTAGTTTAGTTTTCCATTCCTTCGTATTTACTTTGAGACACAGTTTATGGTTTTGATTGGGCCATTCGGTTCCAAAGTTGTATGGACTTTATTCAGTTATTTCACTGGATTCAGTTAGAGATTATTCAGTTTCATATTATTAACATTTGATTTACTTGGAGTTTAGCATGGAGATGGATCTTTTGTTGCTTAATTGGATGATTTATCTTTTGGGATTGATTATCATTTATCATGTGGATTAATTTTATATGTCTCATGCTAAGAATGGTATTTTATTTAATCACGCCCGGCTTAGTTTTGGTGGCGTTCGACGCCAGAATTACGCGAAGTGTGACAGATGGTATCAGAGCATGTTATTAGGTCTCGTAGGTTGTGAGTCCGTTTCACTACACCAAATCTGCCCATTTGTCAAGGTCATTGACCTTGACAAATTCACCTTGTCAAGGTCAATGACCGTGACATTTCGAGGCGAGATAACTTTTTTTGTCACGGTCGTGTCACGGTCGTGTCAAGGTCAATGACCGTGACACGTTTGTCACGGTTTATAACCGTGACCCAGAATTGTCACGGTCAATGACCGTGACACGTCCGTGACAACTTTTGTCGCGGACTTGTCACGGTCAATGACCGTGACAATTCTGGGCAGAATTTAAAAAAAATCTGCTAGGCAGTATGGCCACCGCCACTGCCCAGCAGTATATTTGTACCTGTTATAGCAACGTTGTACCTGTTCCAAACATCATATATCCAACACAAACTAAAGATAATGCAAATATATATTCATGATGATATAATCCAAATATTCAAAGTAAAAGCAATATACATGACGATATAATCCAAATTTAATTAAAATGGACAAACTTAAAAATAATGTTACTACATGTCTTGGATAAAACTGAGGAGGTGAGTAGGCCACATGACATACGAATTGACGCACCCACTAATATACGTCGTGCCGCATTGTTCGCGCAACCACAATAGGGAGTTCTCCTTCCCGGGTATGACATGCGTAACGAGCACCCTGGACTCCATCTGTTGAAGCGCACGTCCATGAACTATTCCACCCTCGACGATATTCGGGTCCCTCAACCCCCTCCCTATCCGCTGGCCATCAAATACGTCCAATATGAACACGCTCGGCCAACCAATTGTCGACAATGGTCTGTTGGAGGGCATCAAATAGGTAAGTGGATCGTCGAAGTACGAACGTGTCGGTGATGAAGCAGCGAGGTCCACATCCTCGTCATCCTGCGCCTCGTCCTCCCGCACCTCCTCCTCCACCGCCTTCTCCTTCCATTTCCCTTTCCCTTTACGGTCTCCACCCAACGTACGCTTCATGAATGCGTACATATCTTGGACCGTCGCCTCCAAACGGGACAACTTCGCGTCGTGTGAATCCACCGTTCGAGACAACCCGGTGTCGCTCGTCTCCAATCCGATGATCCTAGATTTGGCCACCCGCGAGCTCACTCCCCTTGTCCTCCCTTTGCAATCAGAGCTAAGCACTTGGCTGAGTGCGTCTGTGGACAAAGATGCCTTGTCGGCATCAGACTGCGACTCATGCACTTCCTTAAGCTTTGCCTGAAACGACAAAAAGCACATGATTAGTAAAATAAGTAAACTAAAAAATTATAACGTAATTAACAAAAATTAAACTGTCGGATTACTTACAATCGTGGCTGCGACGCTCGGGGACACCTCCTTGTCCTTCCCCTTCTTCGTCCGAAGAGCCACATAAGTATCGAGCCTATGTGGCTTACCCCCTGGCCCACTCCCTACCCCCTGAAATAAAATAGAGTAAAGTAAAATTAGTATCGGCCCCGTAAAGTAAAATAATATCCAATAATATATTTCTGTAGTTATAGATAAATTAAATCTTACCTGCATCCTATGCTCCACCTCAGCGTAAGAGGTCCAGCCGGAGTAGTGCACGTCCGTCTTTTTAGCCCGATTTTCCCTCCCCGATTGGCGAGATGCCAATTGTCGATCCTCGATCTCATTGTCAATGAACTTTTGCCATTGTGCCAATGAGATCGGCTCCTTGGGCGGGACGGATCCGCACCATTGTAAAATGGACTCTCGTGTTTTTCCAAAGTACTGTGTCCGCATATTTTTCTTCCACGTCTTGTGTTGCTCCCTCAACTGCTCCAAGACGGAATCGCGTAGCTTTGGATCCAAGTTGAATTGTTCCTGTCCAACAAATACAATGTTAGTTGCGAATAAATATAAATATAAATATAAATTGAAATATTCATATAAATATTACCTGTAGTGCCGCCCAAACAGCTAACTTGAGCTCATACGGCACCTCCTTCCAACTCATAAACCCCGGGCCGATGACCGTCTTTAACAGCTCGAGGGATCTCGCTAAAAGCTCCGACTTGTTTTCGACGGTAATCCCAAATTTTCCATATTTGGGGAGCCTAGTGGCGGAGGAGCCCTCGTCGCCTCCGCTACCACCGAACCCAGACGACATCATCATAAACAGCATCATCATCTTCGCCTTAACATCTGAAGGAGACATTTTTGCTGTAAAAAAAATGTTATTAGTACAGATAAAAAAAAATGTTAATAGTACACATTTCATTTTACCTAATTGAATTAATTGAATTAATAGTACAGATAAAAAAATGTTCCATCTATATTATAACATATGTGTAAGTTCCGTCAATACCATTTCGTTTCAATTTTGTAATATTATGTTTTTTCCAAATATTTAAAGAGTTATTAAATGGGTGCCCCACCCCCACCCACCGCCACACACACACGCACACCTACGCACCTACGCACACACACACACACACACACACACACACACACCCCACCCCACCCCACCCCCTGCCCCCCTCCACCACCCCTCCCCCATCATTGTGTGAATAGGTATGAGATCATAATTTGGAGGAATTCACGTCCAAGAAATAATTTGGATTGTGATACCCCTTGATAGACTTATATGTTTTGTTTACCCGACCGATTAACTATTTTATAATCCTATAGAATTAAGTTTTAGAATCAAGGAATTGATCAGATATTCATTAAAATCGGTTAGTAGAAAATTTATTTAACCAAGAGGGTATCGAAAACATAACGTGGGGAATCATAATATACCGTAATCAACTTTAATAATAAGAACACATTCTTTCGAGTGATTTATAAATAATTAAATTTGAGTGCAATCATGATTATACCTAGTATTTACTTTGAATAAAGGATATAAATTAGTAGTAGTAAGCGAGGATACCTATGTGTAAACTCTAGGATCGAAAGGTGTATCTGTTTGTTAGTGTTTTAAAGCTAAGGGGCAGAGTATGTAATTTATTATACTTAAATAGAAAAACACGGAAGAAACATTTTACCAAAACCCTAAACAGAAGAGTAGAAGTACCAGGAAGAGAATGTTTTTCAGGTAAGTTATTTGTTAAGTATATAAAACTTTTTTATTCAAAAGTTTAATTTTTTTAAATTAAATGTTAAAAAGTATTTTTGTATTCCTTCAAAGGTTTAAATCATTCAATGTTAGGAGTATTTTTGTGTTCATTTGTAAATATTTAGGAAACTAACACTATTCAATGTTAGGAGTATTTTTTTCTCAAATCTTTAAATGTTAGAAATATTTAGTGGTATGTTAGAAATTAGGGGTATTGTATTTTTGTGTTCAATATTTAGGGGTATCGTATTTAGGGGCAATGTTAGAAATATTTAGGAGAATTTTCAAATTTCAGTGTTATTTTTTCAGTTAATTTTCAATATTGAAGTATAATTTTCTTATAGTTTCAATGTTAATCCTAAAAAAATTGCCTTTGGGGCTACCGCCCCTGAACCCCTACATTGCTCGAAAAATTTCGCACCCCCTTACTAAAAATCCTGGGTCCGCCACTGCACCCCACCCCACCCCTACCCCCCTCCACCACCCCCTCCCCCACCACACACCACCACACACACACACACACACACACCCCACCCCACCCCCTGCCCCCCTCCACCACCCCTCCCCCACCACACACACACACACACCCCACCCTACCCCACCGTCTGCCCCCCTCCACCACCCCCTCCCCCCTCCCCCAAAACACACCACCACACACACACACACACCGTACCCCACCCCACCCCACCCCCTGCCCCCTCCACCACCCCTCCCCCACCCTGCCCCACCCCCTGCCCCCTCCACCACCCCCTCCCCCACCACACACCACCACCACACACACACACACACCCCACCCCACCCCACCCCACCCCCTGCCCCCCTCCACCACCCCCTCCCCCACCACACACCACCACACACACACACCCCACCCTACCCCACCCCCTGCCCCCCTCCACCACCCCCTCCCCCCTCCCCCAAAACACACCACCACACACACACACACACCGCACCCCACCCCACCCCCTGCCCCCTCCACCACCCCCTCCCCCACCCCGCCCCACCTCCTACCCCCCTCCACCACCCCCTCCCCCACCCTGCCCCATCCCGCCCCACCCCCCACACACGCACACACATACACACATATATATATACACATACACACATAAATATAC
Source organism: Sambucus nigra (assembly GCA_949130495.1). NCBI lineage: Eukaryota > Viridiplantae > Streptophyta > Magnoliopsida > Dipsacales > Adoxaceae > Sambucus > Sambucus nigra. The sequence goes on from OX422218.1 coordinate 278,931,870, forward strand.
AGACAAATATATATATAAATGGAAGAGAGAGAGAGAGAGAAATTGGACCTGAGAGAGAGAGAGAGAGAGCAGCGTCGAGTCGAGAGAGAGAGAGAGAGAGAGAGAGAGAGAGAGAGAGAGAGAGAGGGAAGGAACGGTGGGAGGGAAAAAAGAAGGGGGAAAGGGTTTTTGCTGGAAAAGTTGTCACGGTCGTGTCAAGGTCATTGACCGTGACAAGAATTGTCACTGTCATTGACCGTGACAAGCCCTTGACAAATTGAATTGTCACGGGCTTGTCACGGTCAATGACCGTGACAATTCGTTGTCACGGTCGTGTCAAGGTCAATGACCGTGACATAAAACGCGTGTTTTTTTGTCACAGTCAATGACCTTGACAAGGCTGGCCGGCTGAAAAGTGACAATTTGCCCATTTTGGTGTAGTGTTTAGCTTCCGCATTAACGATCTTTGATCCTCTTTGTTAATTTGTACTTCTAGAGGTAGTGGGTCTAGCATACGTGTTAGCTGTATTTCTTCGAGATATAGAGTTTTTTGGTAAAGACGTTGTAGGCATCGAGTTTAGAATTAGTAAGCTTGATGTGAGGATCCCTAGGATTGATTTTGGAGACAATAATTATTTGGGAGATTATTAGTATAAATTTTGGGTATATCCTCTATCGATGTAGAGATGAAATTTAATTTGAGGATTTAGGTATTGCAAAAATTATCGAAGATAAAATCGAGTGGTGATTTACGAGAGCGCGTGGTACGCTGTTACTTTTCATAGTTATGTATATATATGTGATAGGATATATATATATTATTTTGGGGTACGAGGGGTAGGTGCACGTAGGATTGGGTGTATGGGCGCCCAATTGTGGAATTCTATGGGTAGACATATCTGACCCTTATTTTTACGTTTCGTCTAATTTCGAGGACGAAATTCTTTGCTAGTGGGGAAGTATGTAACAACCCCGATTTTTTAAAGAGAAAATTTTAAATTAATTCTGAAAATCGGAGAAAAATATTTTTTTTTTGATTTAATAGTTAAATATGTTGAGTTTTAAGTTTAAAAATAGGATTTTCAGTCGGATTGAAATCGAAATTAAAATCGGAGTCTAATAGAGATTTTTTTTAAAAATGTCATGGATTTAGGCCGTGATTAATGGAAAATTAGATTTTTGGTTAAATGGAATTAAACGAAGGGGAATGGCAGTGGACGCATACCTGATCGATCAATCGATCGATCTAGAGAGTCGATTGGTCGAGTATAACATATTTGAGGTGGTTTGGTGATTTTATTTGTAGTGTTGGAGTGGGATTAGGATTCCTAATTAGTATATAAGACTGATAATCCGTAGGGGACTTCTCATAATCACTTTTTCACAAGTTTTTCTCTAGAGTACACTTCTAATTAGTTTTCCTATCAACCATAATCATCAACCTCCGACCTAATCAAGTTTTTGTCACAAGTTTTGGAAGGATTAATTGGGGTTTAATCAAGTTTGTTCAAGAACACTTCTTTACTAATTTTTCGAGAGGAATCTGCGACAACCCGCCTACTAAAATAATTCGTGGCCAACCCAATACTCTAATAATCACATGAATCATAGATGGTCCATTCTCAGCATCACTGTCGACTAAAATAATAGTATGAGATAACCACCGATCATTTTAGAAAACGGAATGTCAAATTTAAAAAAATTTAGTAAGTAAAAGAAAAACACTTAGACAATCCCATTTGTAAAAACGGTGGATATAAAAAATCAATGGATAAAGAATGACAATATAATAAATATCACCGAATAAGCTGTCGGTGAACATACCAATACAAATAGTACATCGAGTATTACAATTCAATATTTACAATATAATGAATGAGTGCAATACCTTAGGCAAAACACGCCCGAATAAATATACTGAATATAACTAGAGTACAATAGAAAGGAGCGTCTAATACAAGTAACCTACAACATCCGCAATATGCTGTAGCTCCATGACAACTGGAATGAAAATGTAAATACGGGTGTCCATGCGGTAGAGCACCTGTACGGCAAGGAATATATGCAGAAACAAAGAAATATAGATACGGGTCAGGGCCCGGTTTGATATGATTACCATGTGACTAAAAATGCATGACAGTTAAGTGCGTAATTCTCTCGCAGATAACAGTAATATTTCTCACCTCTCAATCTAGCAGCAACCTAGCGCAATATCGTCAGATGTTCTAGTTAACCCTAAGTACTAAGGGCTAACTTCTCTCCATTCTCAACACTATGCCCTATTCGTGTGTGGGGTGTCTCGCAAAGCGAAATCCAAACAAGGAACCCCTCTGATACACTACTACTTAGGCAAGGTTGATTGTCGAGGTCCATTAGATCCTTAGCACGAAGTAATCAATAAATGTATGTGTGTGCATAAGTGTGGGAGATCACATCTACAGCTATTCAAGGAATATAAAAATAAACCCATCCATCATCTAATGGCACAATTCCCAATTTCTTTCTTTAGGAATATACATAAATGGTACAACATTTTATCAAATGTTTACCAAGTCAAACTTATTTACCAATTTTATTTCTTTTCTTCCATCCAGGAAGAATACATAATTTAAAGCAAGTTTTATTATCATAAAAAGTGCTTTACCCATTTTTTTCATAAAATCCCACTTCCCTTCTTCCATCCAGAAAGTGTAATCAAAAGTCATTTTTATTATCATAAAAATACTTTTGTATACCATATGCTTCCATTTCCTTTCTTCCATCCGGGAAATGTTATCCAAAGCCAAACCATATCCCATTCCCCTTCTTACATCCGGGAAATGTAATTAAAGCCAATCCATTATCATGAATTGCTTTAATAAATCTAAGACCGTCCCTCCGGGTTTCCCCACTGGACGCGCCCCTAAATGGCTATCATCTTTCAGGGCCTATCTATACAAGACAACCTGGGAACCTACCAACGTCTGGAAGCGGCCATATTGCCTACGGGAAAGTCAAGACCACACCCGGAATCCCCTAACCAGCGCAGTAATATAAATGCCCATATGGCCTAGGGACTATATCCACCCTGCTCAATAGCCAGGGGGCTTCACCACAACACGTGCAACTTCCCTTATGATAGCGATTTAGGGAGGTGTGTAATCCATAAATTATCATTTATGAAAAACTTTACTTTTTCCTTTTGAAAACTTCCAATTTTACTTTTCCAAAAATCATTCATTTAGCCATTAAGCACCAAGTTTTAAAATGTGTATTTCATTCTTATTAAGTCATATTTTATTAATGACCTAAGACCCAAAGTGCCACTAACCTCAAAATAGCCTCCAAGAGTTTATATTATTTCATAAACCCTCAAAGTGAGTCTCCATAATGGAGTGTCTCCCAAAAGCTCAACATTAATATTTTAACTTCCAATTTATCTTTAGGTGAACCTCCTATATCAATCGGACATTAACCTATACAAACTAGCCCTCGGGTAAACCCAAATATCCACTCTTATCCTAGGACATTAGTCTACCCAATACAACCCTCTAGGACTCCCCATTACTTCCCAAAGGAAGGTTCCTAAACCTCGAACCTAAAAGAAAAGGGCTAAAAAAAAACTAGAAAAATCTCACCTTTTCAGAAGGGGTCGATCGATCGACCCCTGGCCGTCGATCGATCGAAGGCCTCGATCAATTGATCCCCCAGGCTCGATCGATCGATCCTGGCAGACAGCTTCTTCTCCGATAAGCTGTTTCGGACATTGACGAAACCTCAAAGCTTTTATTCGCTATTTCACCCAACCACAACAACACATACTACTATAAAATCATTTCTACACATAAAATAACCAATTATTTCTCTCGAAATCAAATTAAACTACAAGATTTAGGATTAAACACCAAAATCAACCAAAAACCCATTTATGGTTTAAACCTTCAAAATTAACTATACATGCAAATTTATCACATTAAATCAATATCTAGCAAGTAAGAAACTTGCCTCGAGGTTCGTAGTCTCGGATCACCTCCGGTAGCGACGGAATCTGGCCCAAATCTTCTATTTTCTCTCTTTCTCTCCATTTCTCCCAACTCTCTCTTCTCTCTCTCTCTCCTCTGGTTTCTCTCACAAAAATGAAGAAAAAGAAAGGGGGCGGGGGACTTATACGAGTCTCAAAACATAAATCCCCACTTTTAATTGCTAATACACCACCAAAATGACTCGTAACCACTTATTTGAGTCATAACCCCTTAAAAATGCCCGAATCTAAAAAATTACAACTGGACACTTATTTCGACTATCTTGACTATTCTAAAAACAACTGCACCCCCTATTTTGGCATTCGGAATAATGTGAACTATTTTTACGTTCCAATTTCATTTTATTTCATTAATTATACCCAAATTTAAATATAGGTCATAACCGTCGTTTTACATATAACGACGCAATAATACACAATATAACGCTATTTACCTTCTCATAACGGTAAATAGACAAAACATAGTAAATATTATCCCTAAGTCTCACGGGAAATAATATTTACTCCCACATCCCCTATTTTATAAAATTAGCCCATCAGGCAAAATAGTATAAAATAGTCACTCAAAAACCTGGGTTGTTACATACTACCCCCCTTAAAGGGATATTTTGCCCTTAAAATTCATGCGTAACCCATAACTATATAAAGGGTATACTATACCAAAAACCGTGCTATCATGCTAGCAAACCCCTCTGCAGTGCAGCGTCCGCATAGGACTCGGACTAAGGTCATTACTATTCGATCTCAGTCCATATCATCATGCTATAACATAGTGCCAAATCGTTCCTCATGAACTATCGATCCTACCCTTCTACTACGGGAGGAGATACCTATACAATCTCGACACAAATTGCCTTACTTCGAAACACGTTACACCCTTACTAGGGAATAACTACACTAACTTATAATCGCTCACCCCAATACTACAAACCCTATTCGCATCGGCGTAGTCCTCAAAAGAATTCGGCTCAATGAGCCCAATCATTTAGAAAATGCTCCCGGGCCACTCCAAGTCCAAGAAATATAATGTCCACTGGTTCCATTCCAACGAACAGGCAACTTTTCAGTCGACTACACTAAGCCACACACGACATCAAACTCGTGGGAAACGATCCAAACTATTGTCTGGAAATTAGATCCATAAAAACCACTACTCAAATCCTTCCCTTAAATCAAACCCACACATCCACTTACGGGTGGTAGGAAATACCCCATATCCATAAAATTCTATAACTCTGCTACGAAGAGCTGGGCGTACTCATCTGCACTTAGTCCACCCATTTCCATTGAGTAAGTAGTAATTGGTCCAATGATCAACTAGAATCATGATCGTTGCATGATCGACAACTCGATACTAATGTCTGTGGATATACCCATCCTTGTTCCTCACTACTCTTTACACACAAGTAGGTGAAAGGGTCAATCACGGACATAAATGCTCTTACAATAGCGCCCCCTCGGTTAAGCTCGTTCCACTTGGCATTCCATGCCACGACTAAACTCTCTAACGGTTTTGTATTCGGCGCCTATGCTACTCCCATACACATTGCCTTAGCGAAAGGGAATATCCTATCGATAGTCCTTCATGATTTTTAAACTTGTTGCTCGTGAAAAGACCCAAATTCCTGCCCAAGAGTAATGCCTCTAAGTCTTTAAGGCGAATACTACCACTACGAACTCTTCGTCAAGCGGGGGATGACACTTCTCACAAAGTTTTAAAAGTGTGAGACACATGAACAATGAGTCCATGCTCCCGCATTAATACTTCCCATTCTTGGCAGAGACTCGTTCATTAAATCCACTCTTGATCTTAACAACACGAGTGCAGGAGAAAAGTCAACTCATGCTTCAACTCCTCAAAAGGTAGGTTACCGACGTAACAATCTATCTAAGAAAGGCCTCATCTCCTTTGGCCCAACATCCCGAACCTCTCGAGATCCTTTACTTCTCGTTCTAGGGATCAAATCCTACTTAGAGTTAACCCACAAACCTATTGTGGTCATCTCCCAACCACCCTCCTAAAATAACGTCACATGCCCTAAGGTCCTAGCGTCCTAAGAATCCTAAAGACGATATATCTATCCTAATCTAGTCGTATAAGTATAATACTAAATATATCCCTAGTGTCCAAGACCTTTCCCGACTTCCGACATTAGCTCGGTTTCATGCGTGAGACGTCTCGCCGAAGCGAAATCCAAACAAGGAACCCTCCCATTACACTACTACCTAGCATTGTCGCTCATCGAGAACTAACGGTCGAAGACATATGATCGGGACCACTCAAATCCTAACTTGTAACTCTACTAATACATATTTACTTCTACGTCCTACCATAACAATCAACTGAGGCATTTACTTTTAGTAAAATGCCATAAATACTTTATCCCAAAATACAGATATACCTCTTTATAAATGGCCTTCTCATTAAGGCACAACCATAAGTCTCTATCAGACTTCCATAATCTTAGTCTTCCCCACATCGATCAGAGGAAAACTATCATAGTGCTCATATATCGCACATCAACTTAGCCCTTAATCACTCATTTACGCGATTCTCGGCTAAACTTTCCAACCCAACACTTAACCAACAGAAAAAGAAAAGAAAGAACAGAAAAGAAAATGCACGTCTCTCCACTCCAAACGTCGTTAAGGTTCATGCGTGGAGCGTCTCGTAAAGCGAAATCCAAACAAGGAACCCCTCCACATAATCCCCTTAACTAGCCGGTCGTGGAGATAAGGCACATCACACACAAGCAAAGAAAACAAGGCAAGCAAACAGTCAAGGAAAAAGAATAAAGCAAGATAAATAAATAATAATAATAAAAAAATGAAAACTACCTACATGTCGTAAACCACCTCTATAAAGTCTCAACCTGTATCCAGGGGAGATATTATAGAACCACTAGCTCTTTCTTCTAGAACTAGAGATAGGATAGCCCCGCAATTTATTCGCTTGCTATCACACCAACCTAAGCAAAAATATCTCTACTCGTATTTTACATATAATACAAGTAGCACATACTACACATATCACCACTCGCCCCATAACGAGTGGAAGGAAAATACAGAACTTCCCTATCCTGGAAGTCATATAAATATACATACTATATAAAAATACCGATACTATCACAAGCTCGATATACACACCCAGACCTAAGGTAAACACCATACTAATCCATCTTACCTAAGAAATGCACCACTCGCACCTAAGTTGGAAAGTTCCACCAACATACTAGCCAACCTCCTTGGCCTCTACCACTGGTTCCAAGACACATCATTCTAGTCTTATCCGAACCAAACCACTTACATCAATGTCCCAACTAGGCATCCAAATCTCGCCCTTCATCTACAATCGACAAGATCATAACGCATAGTTCCCTTAACCTCTTCAGCAAAGAGGACATTCTAACAGCCTCCCCAGCCTTAGCTCTACGAGTCTTCCCCGGGTGGATGTCCACTAATGGGGTCTCATGAACACCACTTCTCCAAAAGTGTTAGCAACACTTACTTACGAGCCTATCATTTCCACTAAAAGGCCCTCTCTATGGGCAAAACATTCTGCCCCACCATAAAGAGGCGACTACCATTCCTGCCACTTCAACCTTACTCCAATGAGTGAAAGGTTTTCCTCAAATCCTCACACCTGGGCACTTCTATACCCATCTCTAGGCCAAAACTCTCGGGCCTTACGTTCTCACCGAACGAGTTTACACTTCCTCTATCCAACCGAACTTCAACATGTGGTCCTTGTCAAGGACCTCTTAACTTCGAATTGACATTGCTTGGAATCCCAAGCATAGTACCATTCTCTACCGATAACGGTACTTGGGAAAACTATTTCCACTGTACTTAGTAGTCACGACAACAATATAAAATAATGCTACAAGGGAGAGACCTCCAAAGAGGCCCTCATCCCCGACTACAGCCTACAATTCTTAGTAATCCCGCCTCCTGATGCCTTCACCGCAACCTACCTCAGAGCCCTATATCCAACGACTTATAAGTCTCACACGAACGCGCAGAAGATCTTCGGGGTTCTCCCAACATATCAGGAGAGAGAAATATCACAAGAGAATTCAACGATCTTAATCTTAGGGATCTACATCAAATAGAGAGAAACGCAGAAGACGTAAAACATCCGTACAGATTCCTAAGGACTCTAGAACCTAATGATCTGATACCATTTATGACAACCCGCCTACTAAAATAATAGGTGGCCAGTCCAATACTCTTATAATCACAGGAATCATAGATGGTCCATTCTCAACATCACTGTCGACTAAAATAATAGTATGAGATAACCACCGATCATTTTAGAAAACGGACTGTCAAATTTAAAAAAGAAAATAGTAAGTAAAAGAAAAACACTTAGACAATCCCATTTGTAAAAACGGTGGATATCAAAAATCAATGGATAAAGAATGACAATATAATAAATATCACCGAATAAGCTGTCGGTGAACAGACCAATACAAATAGTACATCGAGTATAACAATTCAATATTTACAATATAATGAATGAGTGCAATACCTTGGGAAAAACACGCCCGAATAAATATACCGAACATAACTAGAGTATAATAGAAAGGAGCGTCTAATACAAGTAACCTACAACATCCGCAATATGGTGTAGCTCCATGACAACTGGAATGGAAATGTAAATACGGGTGTCCATGCGGTAGAGCACCTGTACGGCAAGGAATATATACAGAAACAAAGAAATATAGATACGGGTCAGGGCCCGGTTTGATATGATTACCATGTGACTAAAAATGCATGACAGTTAAGTGCGTAATTCTCTCGCAGATAACAGTAATATTTCTCACCTCTCAATCTAGCAGCAACCTAGCGCAATATCATGAGATGTTGTAGTTAACCCTAAGTACTAAGGGCTAACTTCTCCCCATTCTCAACACTATGCCCTATTCGTGCGTGGGGTGTCTCGCAAAGCAAAATCCAAACAAGGAACCCCCCCGATACACTACTACTTAGGCAAGGTTGATCGTCGAGGTCCATTAGATCCTTAGCATGAAGTAATCAATAAATGTATGTGTGTGCATAAGTGTGGGAGGTCACATCTACAGCTACTCAAGGAATATAAAAATAAACCCATCCATCATCTAATGGCACAATTCCTAATTTCTTTCTTTAGGAATATACATAAATGGTACAACATTTTATCAAATGTTTACCAAGTCAAACTTATTTACCAATTTTATTTCCTTTCTTCCATTCAGGAAGAATACATAATTTAAAGCAAGTTTTATAATCATAAAAAGTGCTTTACCGATTTTTTTCATAAAATCCCACTTCCCTTCTTCCATACAGGAAGTGTAATCAAAAGTCATTTTTATTAGCATAAAAATACTTTTGTATATCATATGCTTCCATTTCCCTTCTTCCATCCGGGAAATGTTATCCGAAGCCAAACCATATACCATTTCCCTTCTTACATTTGGGAAATGTAATTAAAGCCAATCCATTATCATGAATTGCTTTAATAAATCTAAGACCATCCCTCCGGGTTTTCCCACTGGACGTGCCCGTAAATGGCTATCATCTTCCAGGGCCTATCTATACAAGACAACCTGGGAACCAACCAACGTCGGGAAGCGGCCATATTGCCTACGGGAAAGTCAAGACCACACCCGGAATCCCCTAACCAGCGCAGTAATATAAATGCCCATATGGCCTAGGGACTATATCCACCCTGCTCAATATCCAGGGGGCTTCACCACAACATGCGCAACTTCCCTTATGATTGCGATTTAGGGAGGTGTGTAATCTATAAATTATCATTTATGAAAAACTTTACTTTTTCCTTTTGAAAACTTCCAATTTTACTTTTCCAAAAATCATTCATTTAGCCATTAAGCACCAAGTTTTAGAATGTGTATTTCATTCTTATTAAGTCATATTTTATTAATGACCTAAAACCCAAAGTGCCACTAACATCAAAATAGCCTCCAAGAGTTCATATTATTTCATAAACCCTCAAAGTGAGTCTCCATAATGGAGTGTCTCCCAAAAGCTCAACATTAATATTTTAACTTCCAATTTATCTTTAGGTGAACCTCCTATATCAATCGGACATTAACCTATACAAACTAGTCCTCGGGTAAACCCAAATATCCACTCTTAGCGTAGGACATTAATCTACCCAATACAACCCTCTAGGACTCCCCATTAGTTCCCAAAGGAAGGTTCCTAAATCTCGAACCTAAAAGAAAAGGGCTAAAAAAAACTAGAAAAATCTCACCTTTTCTGAAGGGGTCGATCGATCGACCCCTGGCCGTCAATCGATCGAAGGCCTCGATCGATCGACCCCCCAGGCTCGATTGATCGATCCTGGCGGACAGCTTCTTCTTCGAGAAGCTGTTTCGACCATTGACGAAACCTCAAAGCTTTTATTCGCTATTTCACTCAACCACAACAACACATCAAATAACCAATTATTTCTCTTCAAATCAAATTAAACTACAAGATTTAGGATTAAACACCAAAATCAACCAAAAACCCATTTATGGTTTAAACCTCCAAAATTAACTATACATGAAAATTTATCACATTAAATCAATATCTAGCAAGTAAGAAACTTGCCTCGAGGTTCGTAGTCTCGGATCACCTCCGGTAGCGACGGAATCCGGCCCAAATCTTCTATTTTCTCTCTTTCTCTCCATTTCTCCCAACTCTCTCTTCTCTCTCTCTCTCTCCTTTGGTTTCTCTCACAAAAATGAAGAAAAAGAAAGGGGGTGGGGGACTTATACGGGTCTCAAAACATAAATCCCCACTTTTAATTGCTAATACACCACCAAAATGACTCGTAACCACTTATTTGAGTCATAACCCCTTAAAAATGCCCGAATCTAAAAAATTACAACTGGACACTTATTTCGACTATCTTGACTATTCTAAAAATAACTGCACCCCCTATTTTGGCATTCGGAATAATGTGAACTATTTTTACGTTCCAATTTCATTTTATTTCATTAATTATACCCAAATTTAAATATAGGTCATAACCGTCGTTTTACATATAACGACGCAATAATACACAATATAATGCTATTTACCTTCTCATAACGGTAAATAGACAAAACATAGTAAATATTATCTCTAAGTCTCACGGGAAATAATATTTACTCCCACATCCCCTATTTTATAAAATTAGCCCATCAGGCAAAATAGTATAAAATAGTCGCTCAAAAACCTGGGTTGTTACAGAATCCAACCGTGCAACCAGATTTTCTTCATCTAAGTCACGGGCATGAATACTTTTTTCCTTTCTTTTTGATATTATGGGTTTTAATTATTACCCAAACCTTTAATCATATTTTTCTTAAAAGAAAGTAGTGACTTAATTAGGAAAAGTGGACACTAATTATGGGACTGTTTTTATTAAATCTTTTAATCTGAATAATATTCATAAATCGTGGGTACGTATGATTGATGAGTGGATTTTGGATTTTATTGGTAGAGATTACATGTATAAAAAGCTTAGTTTTGAATTAAATGAATTTCGGGGATGTATAACTCATGTAAATTGTGTAGAGATAATGAAATTGGAAATATGATGCATTAATAATGAAATCTCGGTGTATTTAATTTAAAATAATTAAATGGAATTAATTGGATGTTTATGACGATGTGCTAATTAATTAAGACTTAATTGAATTGGACTATGTTGCGTAGTTGTATACGTTGATTAATAATGCTTGATTGTGTGACTTGTTGGTATTATTAAATTTACATTGTGACGACGGGTTGTTGGGTATTTTTGCTCTCCCTATATTTTAGGATTCCTTCTAGGTATGGGACTAGTGGGTAGGCCTTTTGATGATTTACACCTTCTAGGTATGAGACTAGTGATGGTAGATTATTATGACTTTATGTCGGAGGTGGGCTGATTTTTGATACTTTATCGTCGTTACGCTAGCCTAGGCATGAGACTAGGCCGAGATTTATTTTAGAAATTCATCCTATACATAGGGTAGGACGTGTTGGTGACTTGGGGACCCTTAGGTATGAGACTAAGGGATATTTTAAGGATTCACATCGATAAAAAAGGTGGGGTAAATTGTTAATTTTGAAATTGAAGAAATGAGAATTAATGCCTAAGATAAAAATGGGTATTAAAATTTGTGGCCACATTATGTGTGGGGGATGAAATTTTAAACGGGACGGCTGGCAATTTATGTTGTGTCGTGTGTGGAACCTTGTCAAATTGCAGGGGGTTGGCAGTTTAAACGGATTCGGCTGGCGTTTTGGCAAGGGAAAGTGTTAAACTTTGGTGAAAATTACCATCCGGGGCGGGAGGACCGCCATAATAAAAAAGTGAGACCAATAATAAAATTGGGTTAATTTAATTAAATTAACACTTAGGGGTTGTGGGTAAATTAAAATTATATTGGTGTGATTTTTATATGAATCTTTAGGGGTGGTTAGAGATTTATCCTTCTCGCGTTTAATTATCTCGTATTAATTAAAATATTCTATTTTGATATTTATTTCGTATAATGTTACTGTCTGGGTTCACGGATTCTATTTGAGGGGAGTAGTGTGTATTCATGCTCGGGGCTCTGACCTCGTGCGTTGACTAACTTTTTCAGGAATAAGTTTGTAGAAGCTGCATATGATTATTTGGAGATTTTCTTGGAGGTGCAACTGGAGTTATTTAATTTATGCATATTGATTTAGTTTTTTTTTTCATTCCTTCGTATTTACTTTGAGACACAGTTTATGGTTTTGATTGGGTCATTCGATTTCAAAGTTGTATGGACTTTATTCAGTTATTTCACTGGATTCAGTTAGAGATTATTCAGTTTCATATTATTAGAGATTGAATTTACTTTGAGTTTATCATGGAGATGGATCTTTTGTTGCTTAGTTGGATGGTCTATCTTTTGGGATTGATTATCATTTATCTTGTGGATTAATTTTATATGTCTCATATTTGTCTCATGCTAAGAGTGGTATTTTATTTACTCACGCCCGACTTAGTTTTGCTGGCGACCAACACCAGAATTACGCGGGGTGTGACAGATGATATCAGAGCATGGTCTTAGGTCTCGTAGGTTGTGAGTCTATTTAGCTTCCACGTTACCGATCTTTGATCCTCTTTGTTAATTTGTACCTCTAGAGGTAGTGGGCCTAGCATACGTGTTAGCTGTATTTCTTCGAGATATAAAGTCATATGGTAAAGACGTTTTAGGCATCGAGTTTAGAATTAGTAAGCTTGATGTGAGGATCCCTAGGATTGATTTTGGAGACGATAATTATTTGGGAGATCATTAGTATAAATTTTGGGTATGTCCTATATCGATGTAGCGATGAAATTTAATTTGAGAATTTAGGTATTGCAAAAATTATCAGAGATAAAATCGAGTGGTGATTTACGAGAGCGCGTGGTACGCCATTACTTTTCATAGTTATGTATCTATATGTGGTAGGATATATATATTATTTTGGTGTACGAGGGGTAGGTGCGCGTAGGATTGGGTATATGGGTGCCCAATTGTGGAATTCTACATGTAGGCATATGTGAGCCTTATTTTTACATTTCACAATTTACATTTGATGTGTATGCTTCGTCTAATTTCGAGGACGAAATTCTTTGCTCGTGGGGAAGTATGTAACAACCCGAATTTTTTAAAGAGGAAATTTGAAATTAATTCTGGAAATCGGAGGGAAATAATTTTCTTGGATTTAATAATTAAATACGTTGATTTTTATATTTGAAAATAGGATTTTCAATCGGATTGAAATCAAAATTAAAATCGGAGTCAAATAGAGATTTTAAAAAAAATTTGTCACGGATTTAGGCCATGACTAATGGAAAATTTGATTTTTGGCTATATGGAACTAAATGAATGGGAATGACAGTGGCCGTGTACTTGATCGATCGATCGATCGACCTAGGGAGTCGATCGATCGACTATGCCAGATTTGACGCGATTTGGTGATTTTATTTGTAGTGTTAGAGTGTGATTATGATTCCTAATTAGTATATAAGACTAATAATCCATAGGGGGACTTCAAATAATCACTTTTTCACATGTTTTTCTCCAGATAACACTTTTAAATATTTTTTGTCTCAACCATATCATCAACCTCCAACATAATCAAGTTTTTGTCACAAGTTTTGGAAGGCTTAATTGGGGTTTAATCAAGTTTGTTCAAGAATACTTCTTTACTAATTTTTCGAGAGGGATCAAACCTTGCAACCAGATTTTCTTCATCTAAATCACAGGCATGAATACTATATTCCTTTCCTTTAGTATTATGCATTTTAACTATTACCCAAACCTTTAATCATGTTTTTCTTAAAAGAAAGTAGTGACTTAATTAGGAAAAATGGACACTAATTATGGGACTGTTTTTATTAAATCTTTTAATCTAAATAATATTCATAACCCGTGGGTATGTAGGATTGATGAGTGGATTTTGGGTTTTATTGGTATAGATTACATGTAGAAAAATCTGAGTTATTTTGGGAACGTTTAACTCATATAAATTGTGTAGAGATAATGAAATTGGAAATATGATGTATTAAAGATGAAATCTCGTTGTATTTAATTTAAAATAATTAAATGGGATTAATTGGGTGTTTATGACGATGTGCTAATTAAATTAAGATTTAATTGAATTGGACTATGTTACGTAGTTGTATACGTTATGCTTGTTTGTGTGACTTGTTGGTATTATTAATTTCCATTATGACGACGGGTTATTAGGTATTTTGGCTCTCCCTATATTTTAGGATGCCTTCTAGGTATGGGACTAGTGGGTAGGCCTTTTGATGATTTACGCCTTCTAGGTATAGGACTAGTGAGGGTAGATTATTATGACTTTATTATGTCGGGGGTCGGCTGATTTTTGATACTTTATCGTCGTTACGCTAGCCTAGGTATGAGACTAGGTCGAGATTTATGTTAAAAATTCATCCTATACATAGGGTAGGACGTATTGGTGGCTTGGGGACCCTTAAGTATTGGACTAAGGGATATTTTGAGGATCTCACATCGATAAAAAGGTTAGGGTAAATTGTTAATTATGAAATTGAGGAAATGAGAATTAATGCCTAAGATAAAGACGGGTGGCGACATAATGTGCAGGGGATGATAGTTTAAACAGGCCGACTGGCGATGTATGTCGTGTCGTGTGTGGAACCTTGTCGTATTGCTGGGATCCACAGTTTAAATAGATTCGGCTGGGGTTTTGGCAAGGAAAAGTGTTAAACTTTGGTGGAAATTACCACCCGGGCGGGAGGACCGCCATAATAAAAAGTGAGAACAATAATAAAACTGGGTTAATTTATTTAAATTAACACTTGGGGTTGTGGGTTAATTAAAATGATATTGGTGTGATTTTTATTAGAATCTTTGGGGTTAGTTAAAGATTTATCCTTCTCGCGTTTAATTATCTCGTATTAATTAAAATATTCTATTGTGATATTTATTTCGTATAATACTACTGTTAGAGTTCACGGAACCTATTTGAGGCGAGTAGTGTGTATTCATGCTTGGGGTTATGACCTCGTGCGTTGACTATCCTTTTCAGGAATAAGTTTGGTGAAGATGCATATGATTATTTGGAGACTTTCTTGGAGGTGCAGTTGGAGTTATTTACTTTATGCGTATTAATTTAGTTTAGTTTTTCATTCCTTCGTATTTAATTTGAGACACAGTTTATGGTTTTGATTGGTCCATTCAGTTCCAAAGTTGTATGGACTTTATTCAGTTATTTCACCGGATTCAGTTGGAGATTATTCAGTTTCATATTATTAGAGAATGGATTTACTTTGAGTTTTGCATGGAGATGGATCTTTTGTTGCTTAGTTGGGTGGCTTATCTTTTGGGATTGATTATCATTTATCTTGTGGATTAATTTTATATATCTCATAATTGTCTTATGCTAAGAATCGTATTTTATTTACTCACACCTGACTTAGTTTTGGTGGCGGCCGACGCTAGAATTACACGGGGTGTGACAATAACTTGCCTCTTTATGGAGAAGTCTCTGTGCTTACTTGGGGTCTTCCGGTATTGCATCGATCTCCAAATATGCTCTGATGGGATCCATCCAAGATGAACCCATATTCAACTCCATTAAAAGCACACACTCTTCTTTAATGTTGCGCTGAGATAAAATATTAACAGGAACGATTCTTCGAAGTTCGACTCTCATTGTAAACGTCAGACGAGCTAAGGCATCTTCTCGGGCATTTTTAATTCTTCGAATTTTGACTATCTACACGACTGAGAACCTAGAGATTAATACTTTCACTTTTTTTATAGTCTTCTCTCTTGATCCATTGACTCCGAGCACCTGGTCCATAACCAATTAAGAGACACTATGCATTGGCAATTACTCGATGTCGAGTGATGATGCTAGTCCCAGTCATACCACTAAAGTTCATATTCTACATTATTATTGGACAATTCAAAGTTGAACCTGAGGGCATATTACATATATTTCCCGTAATGTGTTGTAATAATTAGTCCATCTCCACTGTTGTTGGCACTTGATGAGCCATCCATAAACTATTGCCACACTGGAGGTTCCTTATTAAAACTTCCTCTAACCAAAGAACTGTTTTTGAAAAAAATAATTAATTTTCTCCATTTATCGAGCTCTTTCTTCTTATTGGGCTGATGACTATAGTCTCTCATTGTTCTGCTCGACTGACCTTTCTACTTATTGCTCGATTGGTTTCTTCTCATAGGTGAACTCAGCTATGAAATCGACAATAACTTAACCCTTAATTGTTGTTCTCGATTCGTACAAAATTTATATTCTCCCATCTCCATGGCCCAAGCCATAAGCCTGCCATATGTCTTAGGCTTGTTGATAGATTTTTGAAGAGGTAGGTATGTGTACACCACAATAGTATGGGCCTGGAAGTATGGAATCATCCTCCGAGAAGCCTTGATGAAGGCCAACGCTAACTTCTCCAGCCTGAAGTAACGTATTTCAGCTCCATGATACACTTTTCTGGTATAATATACTGATTTATGCACTGTATCTTCTGATCGCACCAGTGCCAATCTCACTATTGACTCAGGCATTACTAGATATAAGAAAAACTTGAGAAATAGATCTTAGGTATTTCTTCAACTCTAGAAAGGGTTTTTCGCACTTTTCATTCCACTTGAAGATCTTTCTGAGAATATTATTGAATGGAAGATACCAGTTAGTCCCCTTAAGATAAACTTGTCCACAACAGCTACATGTTCAATCAGGTTTTGGATCTATTTCTTTCTTCTGGGAGGATACATACCGATAAATGTTTAGATCTTATTAGGGTTGGCCTCTATTCCCCTCTGATTAATAATGAATTCGAGATACTTTCCTAACTCTACTAAAAAAATGCATTTCATCGCGTACAACTTCATCTGATACTTATCCAATGAATCAAATGTTCAGCCGAGATCACTAATATGACCGGTTGACTTCCAACTCTTCATCAGCATATCATCTATATAAACCTCCATAATTTTCCCAATCTTCTCTTTAAAGACCTTGTTGACGAGCCTTTGATACATTGCTCCAATGTTTTTTAGCCCAATGGGCATAATGTTGTAGTAGTATGTACCTCGAATGGTGATAAATGAGGTATTTTCCCAATTTGAAGGCTTCAGTTTTATCTTATTATACTCCAAATATTCATCCATAAAGCTGAGTAACTCGTGCCCAATGGTGGTGTCGACCAACTGGTCAATTCGAGGTAATGGGTAATGATCCTTTGGACGATGTATGTTGAGGTGAAGTCAACGCACATGCACCATTTATCATTATTCTTTAGAACCATTAAAAAACTTGATAGCCAATTTGGATATTTTACATCCTCAATGAAGTTTACTTTCTTGAACTTGTCCACTTCCTCTTGAATAGCCACATCCTTCTACTAACAAGACACACGACGTTTCTTATTATTCACAATATTGAGTTTATCGCAGAGGATGATTGGATCCGTGGCTCCAAACAAACACATTATTCCCCGACCTTTAAAAATCTGCCAAATATTTCTTTATAGCTGGATCTAGCTACTAACCAATCTACATTGTCTATTTTGGATGTTAGTTATTAAGTATAACTAGCTCAATCTGCTCTATCACATCACCTATGATTAATTTATCTTCATTTTGAGGATCTAATGTCTCGATCTGATAAGTACTGTTCATCTTCTTCTGCTCTTCATGCTCAACAGAAGTGTAGTAGCATTCTCTTGCTTCTACATGGTTTCCTTTCACCATTCTTATGCCATAGTGCATAGGGAATTTTAAACACCGATGGATAGTAGAGGAGACTGTTTCCAATTTCTTCAAACCAACCCTGCCAAAGATAATGTTATAAGTCAATGTTACGTTTTTTTTCCAAGACGAATAAATGTATTATCTTGGTTTGACAAGTCGGCCATGTCCTAATGATGACTTCCAGTTCAATAGTTTCGAGGGGAAATACATTCTTGCCAAAAAAAAATGAGGGGGGGATGATATTCCTTAAGTTTTCTATCTGCTAACTTTAGTTTCTTGAAACATTTATAAAATAATTCATTCGTCGAGTTATCATTGTCCACCATAATCCTCGCAACCGATCTCTCATAGACCATTATAGTGACGACCAAAGGGTCATCATGGGGGT
Organism: Sambucus nigra; assembly: GCA_949130495.1. Lineage (NCBI taxonomy): Eukaryota > Viridiplantae > Streptophyta > Magnoliopsida > Dipsacales > Adoxaceae > Sambucus > Sambucus nigra. The sequence goes on from OX422218.1 coordinate 278,950,513, forward strand.
ACAAAACACCATATAAATCATCCATTGAGAATCCAATAATAAGACGATCTTTGTTCACCTTTTGTGGGAATGTCATCGCAGCCTCAGCCAGATTCACCTCTCTAATGTGCACACAAGCTTTAGCCTTATTGAGGTAAGATTTCCTTTATTTTGGTTCATCAAAACCACCAACATCTTCTCCAATAATAAAATGACCACCTAAAGAAATAATCTCGATGATCTCAACTGTCTCCTTAGGCTTGTTCAGAAGCTCAGGGTCGGTCCCATTATATGAATTATCTTCTTAGCCTCGCTTCTTCCCTCGCAAAGAGACTTGTATCATCTCTTAGTTAATGATTATTTTTTGCTAGGCTAGATTTATTCAGGTACTTCGTTAACTTGCCTCTTCTAACTAAGGCTAACAATTTGTGAGTGTTATGACCATGATCCTTATATAACTTGTAGTACTTTCTTTTATCCCTTCTGTTCGATGGAGACTTCAACTTTCTCGACCACTTGAGGTCCCCACTTCCTCGATTCTTATCAAGGATGTGGTGGACGTCCATAGTGAGCGGCGTGTACTCATTATATCTCTTCGGCTTGTTTGACTTCTTGGAGTCTTTTGGACCTTCTTTCTTATCTAAGCCTTTGCCAAAATCAGACTTTGCATGTATGGACTCCTTTACTTCCATTGACTTTTCGGCATTCATAAGCTTCCCCGCTTTGTCCATGAGCTCAGCCATTGGGCTCGGCAGATCTTTTTCCAATTCCCAATACAGTTTTCTAGGTAGTAAGCCAGTCATTATGGTATTTATCTCAATCTTCTCATCATAGTCTACTACCTCAATTTTTTCCTTATTGAAACGAGTGATAAACTCCCTTATCATTTCACCATCTTATTGGAAGACGCTTAATAAGTGGGCCACTATTTTCCTAGGCTTGGTGCCGAAGCAGAAGTTATTCACAAAGAAATCTGATAACTTTTTAAAGTTTGAAATTTTCCCCTTGGGGAGGCTGTTGTATTATATTTAGTCCGACCCGGTGAGAGTACTAGAGAAAGCCTTGCATCGCATCTCATCAGGGATGAAGTACATATTAGAGGAAACTTGATATTTCTCCACGTGCAAAATAGGACTAGATTTTCCATCATACCTTGAAGTGATAACTTGAGGCTTAAACTTCGTAGGTGTTGGATAACCTACTATAGAACCTATAAATGGATATCCTTGAGCATAACTCTTTCATAATGGGTTCTTTATCTTGATCAGTTCGTCCAGTCAATCTTCCAGATGCTAAGTTAACCCCTTCCAGGGTTATTCCTCATACCTAGCCTTCACATTCTTCTCTATTCGTCGTAAGCTTTTGACAGATCTCTCTTCCTTCCTGAAAGTATGCTTGGCCCTAACCTACCCTTGTACACTTTGACTTGACCTGGTTGAGTAATCGACCCTCCTGGTTTTATATCTTATTGATTCTTCTTTGTATTTATTAGGCTCTCTAGGTTCCTTGTATGGTGTTCCCGTGTAGCTTTGAGTCCAGTTTATCTAAAGAAAAGGCTCTACTCAGACTCTCTAATACATTTAGGCATTTTATTAAATATGTTTGATCATATTCATATCTCGTTGACCGATCAGTGGATATTCCTCCAGATCTGTTGGATTTATCGCCTACCCCAAATCCTGAGAATCTGGATCTACTCCCCTCCCCACGTGATCCCAAATCTAACCTCTTTAGGTTTTCTACTGCTCGAACGTAATGTTCCTGCCTCCTCTCCTTATATGGGGATGGAGGTGGAATTTCAAGCCTCATATTTGAGTTCTCCCCAACAGCTAGGGTGATCAGGTTTATCTTCGACCTATTTTATCCTGTTAAAATGCTTTGAGTAAATTTTTTCATGCTTCGAGGCATATTTTCATGACTTCTAGCGAGACTCTACAAGATCTCCTGAAAGTATCCCATACCTACAACGGTAAATGGTGGATCTCCTTCTCTAAACTAGTTACTTTATGGGTTCTCAACCATTTTCAACATAAAATGTAGAAAATAGGGTATCGTAGTAGCAAAAAAATGGAGTATCACAAATGTAAAAACATGAATTATAGGAAACGTGAATCTAAAGCAGGAATATGTAAAACTAATGGATGATTCGAGGAATCAGAGAGAATCAAAACCAAAATTGTTAGTAAGAAAACTTAAACCTGGTGAAACCCAACTTAATCGAAGTGCGATGCACTAGTTTACCAAAAATGGATATCCTCGAGTTTCGAAAATTTAAAATGGTGGAAATCGACAATGGCAAAATCGTTCCCACATATGACGCCAATTTTTTTCTCTAAAACTAGTATACTGATTTGTCTTAGCTTAATTACACTAATTAAAACCAAATAGTAGATAAGAGATGTAAATTATTGAAAAACTAGAGAAAACATTAAAGAATTGAGAGAAAGAGAATAAGAACTGAATTTAGATGGTTCAGACCAAAGAGTTTCCTGCTTTCACACGTGTAGTTTTATTGTATTGAATTACTAGGAAAAAGCTGTGAATGGGTACAATAGTGAATCTCTCAAGTTCTCTATGGAATTGAACAACATAATAGTAAGGAATATATCTCAGACCCCCTAAAAATGCACGTGTATGTGCCATTTATAGGTTGTTAGAAGAGAGAGAAAAGAAAGTACCAAATGCCTTGCCTTTATAGGTTAGGCGGGTACACGCTTTAAATGTGAGGAAGGAGAATCCTCATAAAGCTAGTTATTGGCACATGGGGGAATATTTGCGTATCACCCGCACGTGTGTGCACTGCTGACGTCATCTAATAACACAGTACATGCCTGCTATAACGAAGTCAACTAACAATGTTAGCTAACTATTGACCATTATGGTTAGATGATTGTCAAGATTGTTAGGGCCGAATAGGTTGCTGATGTTGACCATATTACTAGTTGTGAGCGATATCATTTCCGTCTATGCGAGAATCCACGTGTCCTCTTTTGATTGGTCCACAAGCCATAACATATTTATAATATAAAAATAACCTACAACTTCAACAATTTATCAAGTAAATATTAAGTAATTAAACCATAGTTGTGAATAGATTATAAGAAATGTAGTAAATAAAGGGATCTTTTTACTTAATCCTCAATTTATAATAACTTATTATACACTACTGCCAATTTTCTAATCTCTTTGACTTACCCCCAACTTTTTAAAGATAGTATAACTTTATTAAAAATCCATAGTCCATTATTGTACATTACCCATACGACATTTTAAGACATGGAAATACTTAATGAAACCTAAATCTTATAAGTATACCCTAATATGCACCTACTATCTCATATCTACCATAATTTCTCAAATGGGTTCAAATATAAAAATATAATCAAACTCATCAGCATATAGATACACTAGCCCAAAGACATTTGATAAAAAAAATAACCTGAATCATCATAGATTTATTCAAACGGGGCTTTCCAATTTTACGTCACTCCTTAGTACAAACCCAATTTTGATTAATTGGTGGTTGAATTGAAAGAAGTAGAGGAGAAATCCTTGAAGGAGAATGTTGATGTCTAAAAATAGAATAACTTCAAATTTATAATCACAGATAAAAATAGGAGAAGTAACTCAAAGCACACACTCAAGAGACAAGGTTTTTATAATGGTTCAACTGTAAAATAGCCTACATCCACTATTGTTTTTATTTAGTGGGGTTTATAGTAGCTTTGTATGGTGTGCATATGAGTGATTCGAGTTGTCCATTGAGCTAAGGGAGAAGTATATATTTATAGGGGTGCAAAAACCTAAAGATGGAGCTCCTTTATATTGCCAGGCGTTTACATCTGTGTACAATAAGTAAATATATTGGAATTTCGTATTGGTTGGCATCCCATCCGAGTAGGCTATTGGTATTCCTATTGGTTGGCCTTCAGGAGTTGGTCGGCATTCTAGTCTACTAAGTGTATCTGAAGCCAATCAAGTAGGCAGGTTGGCCACTTTGGAGGACAGGTGTACATTCATCATTGGTCCATATAAGAATATATTTTTACATACAACAAAGGCCCCCAATGCTCCATGCATGATGCTTGCGTGCAAATATGGAGTATTTAGGCTAGGAAGTTGTTTAGCGTACTGCACTTGTGTTTGGTCGGTAACCGACCTCCCAAACGTAATACCCCGCACTTTTATGGATATTTAAATTACATAAATGGGTGTAATTTGAGGAATTTCTGTAAATAGTCATTTTGGAATTTTTGAGTATAATTTGATAAATTGAGAATTTAAAGTGCATAGTAAATATTAGTTTGCAAGTGTTGGACTAATATTTACATGGATTAGATTTTCTTATGGTACTAAGTATATGAGTTGGATTATTTTATTACATGTCGCAGTTGGGTAAAGCGAAGAAGGATAATATTTTATTTGGAAAACCCGTATTGAGATGTGTTGGGTTTCATTATTCAATTTTAGTTAAGTAACTCGGATGGAGATTTTGAGTGCTCGGTTGGTTTCAGAATGGCCGAGATAGTCAAAATAGAGTATCCGGGGGTAGTGTTTAAGTTCCGGGGACTTTTGGACTAGTTGGGACTCGCAATTGAGTAAACGAGTCATTTTTGGATTTATAAGGGATAAACCCTTATTCTCTCTTATAAAAGGCACGAGAGAGTAAGAGAAAGGAAGAGAAAAAGAGAGAAGAGAAATAAGAGAAGAAAGGAAGAGAGAAAAGGTGATTCCGGGCTAAGCTCCGTGGGATTCGACTCGAGGTCGTCGAATTTTTTCCACGAGGCAAGTGTTTACTTGATTTATTTTATATAGTGTGTGTATCTCATATTATAGTTGGTAAACGATATAAATTTTGGGTTAGAAACCTTAAAACAAATTTGGGAAATTTGATTTGAGTTTACAATTTGATGTATTGTAAACTCTTAATGATTTCTAGTGTTAAACCCATAATAGTGGAGTGTAGAAATGGTTAGAAATGGGAGAAATGATAAAACTAGGGTTTAAATAGTTTTAGGATTTAAATCTAAGAAAAGTGGTTCAATCCCCTAAATAATTGATGTGTTAGTTAGAAATCAATGCTTAGATGATTGTAGTGTTGGTGGTTGAGATTAGGAACCATAAAAATGGAGGTTTGGTTGATATTTGGTGTTTTGGAGGTTTTGGTTTCTTAAGATTTAAGAGTTGTCCAACACATCTGGTGTGACCGATCGACCGCGGCCTTACGGCCGGTAGACTGGGTTAAGGGAAAAGGCTACTGGTTGGCTCGTTAGGCAAATTCCCATATCGTGGTCGACCGGGGGTCAGGGACCGGTCGACCGGTACTCTGTTTTCTGCCCAAGACTTGGATTTTTCTATTCCTTTTTCTCTTTGGGTTTAAAACTTAGGGGACTTCTTAATTAATCTATTATAGATGGTTATGACCTAAAGGACTCGAGGAGTGGTACGTTAACATTGGGTTAGTTGAGTGTATAATCCGGGGAACAGACTCAATAAATGTTTTAGGATGAATAACGTTCGAGAGAAGTCTTCAAAAAGTGTGTTTATATAGACATTTATGCATAGAGAATAAACATGGGCCAACTATATTTGAGTGAATCCTAGGATGCGAGTAGGATGGAATTTAAAATATGGGCTCAAGAGAATTGAGCGATTATTCGATATGTCTGTTACGACCATTGTTAAAGAGGGTGCGAATTAAATATTAAGTGATGCGGCGGAAAAAGTGTGCGCGTGTAGAGTGCACAATCATCGTGTGTTTCGCCGCCGCGACACAAAAGAAACCTAAGCTACTACTACACTTGACAAGCAAGTAGAGCGGTAAGTCGGGTATCGTAAATCCACAGGGAGTGATTGAATTTTAGACTTTAATTGTTTTGATTACTTCAGGAATAAAAGTGGTGTAAAATAAATAAATGAAAAGGTGATGGGGTGGTTGTCATGACAAAAGAAAAGAATAAGTTACGCTAGATTAAAGTAAAGCGAGGATCGGGATCGCATCCTACCAAACGGATCGAAACAACTACTAATTAGAATTAAGGCTCGAAAGCAATTTAATCGAGCATTTACAATTAAGCATAAACATCACGCAAGAAGGAATTTAACCCAAAGTTGCGAGATAAAAGATTTAACTGAAAAATGGTCACACGCGGATTAAATTCGGATAATCGCTATAAACACTAACGTTGCATGACAAAGAAAGTTAAACGCATAATAATCCGACTTTAATACGCGCGGTTTCAATTAAATGCGATTTTACATGGAACCCTAAATTTCGAGGTCCGAACCCGAAAATGGCGGAAATGCAATCCCAAACCTATTTATCTACGGACTAATCATGAAATTAACTAAATTAAACTAATTAACTAAGAAAGAAATAAATGAAAGCAAGAAAACCTAATTATAAAGCATGGAAATTATCTAGAAAGCAAGGAAATAAATGGAAACAAGCTATATTAAAGGAAAGGGAAGATGAAAAGCCAATCTTACAACCCAATTAGATGTCAAACCAAGAGGGATTGAAGAAGAACAAAGCAAATCCCACAAAACCCTAACTAAACTAAGCTAAAATCGTTTAAGGGCTGGTCTCCCATAATACAAACCAAAATTTGGCTTATATAGTAAGTTAGAATAAAAGAAAAGAAGAAAGAAAAGAAAAGAAAATATCTGTAGAAAAACAGGGGATCGATCGATCGACCCCTATGGTCGATCGATCGATCAAGGGAAAATATCGACAATCCTGAAAGGTCGATCGATCGACCAGAAGTGTCGATCGATCGATCAAGCAGGGCAGATTGCAGCAGCAGCAACCCCTGCATTCTTCTTTCTTCTTTCTTCTTCTCCTTCTCCTCTTTTGCTTTCTTGTATTTCCTCCGCAAGAAACGCCATAACTTCTTCGTTATGTATCGAAATCGCGCACCGTTAGCGGCCACGCGAAGCTAGCGAGGAGGGCTACAATTTCCGTGAGATGTCGGGCCAGGTACCCAAGCTGTGAAAAGACTAAAATGCCCCCGAACGTGCGATAGTGTACGGAACTTCACCGGAATGCAACCGAACTTCATACTAAGCATCCAAATACCTACAAAAGCTCAATTAACCCCTGCAAAACATGTTAACATAGAAATCCAAGGGTTGTTTGGTTAACGAGCATAAATATAGGAATTAAGATACCCGAGGGGGCTAATAACGCGTATGTTAACGGGTGAAAAATGCAATATTTGCGTCGCATCACACCCCCTAACTTACACATTGCTAGTCCCTAGCAATGAAATAGGAAACAACAAGAACTACAAGCAAACCAAAAGAACGAGAATAACAAAAATATGGTATAAAAGCAATAAAAAGATAAGGCCACTTTCGCGGGCGATTCGATTGCATTTAGCGTATGCAATAAGCCGTTAAACCCCTAGGTTACCCTAGTGGACGAGTGTCGTCTCGTGAGGGTTTTCAGGGATGAAACCCACAAACATCATATGGTTTCCTCAAAATATGCCCAACCCAACATGAGACAAACTCAACAACAACGAAAAAGATTTCAAACATGTTATTAGCATATTGAAAGATTTCAAACAAAAGTCCGTTGTTATTAACAGGTTGAATGCACCTCATAGAATTGAAACTTTAAAAGTGGGAGGGGGAGAGCAAATGCAAAATATGATTTGGCAAAAAACTTATATAAATCGGATAAACATAAAGCAAGCATACATTCAATCCTCACGGGCATTACGCTCAACAAATGAATTCACTATGAAAAGGGAGGTAATACACGGGACATGCGGGCTAAAGAGTAAATGTAAATGGAAACTAGGCCGCACACATGTCACAAAAGAAGAACGCTATATATAAACTGAAAAAATGTAATCTCAATGAAAGGATACCGCACACTAAAAGAGGCGAAATGCATTTTCACAGCTTATCATAACTATTATGACTTTTAAATTAAATGCACCCTAAGATCACATAGGACTTTAATAGGGTTATAATGTAGGTTAGGCTAGGGTACGAAACGAAGGATATGTATGTAAGGATTCAAAGTGTTCGGGATGAAAACTCGGGATAATGGAAAAATGCGGGCAATATCAAAAATTGGAAAGTAACTTCCAAACAAGCATTAGATATAACAACTGGAGAGTAATCAAAGCTTATTGAACTATACACAACATATACAACTTTCTCTTTCTTTTCTTTTCTTCTTTTTCTCATGTTTTCTTTTGTTTTCTTTTTCTTTTTGCTTTCTCTTTTTCACTACACTTTCTTTTCACTACACTTTTCTTTACTTTTCAAACTCTCATATGATTAAATTGCAACCGACATCATAACAACATTCAATCCCAAGTAACATTCCAAACAAGGGTATGTAAGGTAATATATATGGTATAAAACTCCAATTTGGAGTTGGTTATGGGATTTTGGGTAGTGAAAAGAAAGGCTAGTATTTAGGCTCAAGTGGGTTGACTAGGGAACATATAAAAGGTGAGGTCAAGGTCATATGGGTGATATACAAAGATGGCCTATGATCATTTCACAAAGTATACGCAATTCTCGAGTCAAAACAATATATGAAAATCATGCTCAAGTAACACATTTCAAGTATGAACTCAATTAATGAACGGTCAAATGAAAGAATAGTGAGATTAACAACGAATTCAACGTTTTCAAAGAGAAAAGAATAGTGTATAACACTCACAAACGACGAAAGGTACAAAGCTTACTCGGTGTAAGTATATACAATGCAACAAAAGATTACCGAGTTATAAAAATCTTAAACCAAATCAATATGACAAGGAAAGTGCATATGCTCATGGGATAAAGTTTAATTCATGAAGTTATTCACAATATCAATGATTTGAGGACTAAGGTCTAATAACTTCTAAAATCGAGAACATGCATCATTGAGTTGTCTATTGGATCGGGCAATTATTGAAATTTATCATTGGAAACAAGGCAAAATGCCCAACAAAGGAGAAAAAAGAAAGAAAATATTTTTGAAAATTTTCAAATTTTTCACAAAAAGGCATACTCAGTAACTAAATGTGAGCAAATCCATGGACTACACATGAAATGGATAGAATATCCTACACCCCCTAACTTAAATGTTGTATTGTCCTCAATGCGCATTAAGAACACAACACAAAGAGAGGAAAATAACGATATTACCCAAAATTGGAGCGATCTCCATAAGCGCGAGTCCAAAGGAATCTACAAAACAAGTTAGTACCGAGCATAGAAAAAACAAATAACAAAAAGTTAACTAATTACACTAAACTAAATTAAAAAGGAAAGAAAAAAAAAGGAAAGAAAGAAAATTAAGAAGCTAACTATTTACAACCTACTATTTAGGCTTCACACTAACTATACACTAGAAGTCTAAATAGTTGAGGGTCCACCCAAAAAGGGATTTGACTTTGAAAGATCAACGGTGGACCCTCCAAAGCGAACATGCCTCCCGAAAGATATGAATTCCGTTTGAACAATGGAAGGCATGTGGGTGGTGAAAAAAGTGAACCATCGCCAATTTGAAATTTTGGGCGGACGATGGGGGATTTGGATAATAAGGGGGAAAGGTACACTAGAGATCCAAGAAAAATCGATTCATCTCCCAAAGGTTTTTCAAGTGGAATGGGAGATGGTGCACACATGAGGATAACATCCATCGAAAACAAGTCCGGTAAAGAGTCCTCATCGGCAAAAAGTGTAGAAGTTTTAAAAGTTTCTACCGACTCATAGGAATCAACCGGTAATTCTAATGGTTCAATGACGGAAAACGAATATGGTGATGAAACAAATTCAATCTCAATCGACTCATCGTCAGAAGGAGATTGAATTTCGGGGGAGAAAGATTCACATTCGATGAGAAATTCTCTGAAAAATTGAGGTGAAACACAAGTTTCCACCTCCTTGTTATTTTGTGCATAAGAATTCATCTCATCGCAAAGTGCACCAAGTCTCATTCCAGCATCATTTAGGCTTTCCAAACCTTGGGAGTAAAGAAGCAAAGTCTCTTCCAAAGTAGGCTTCCTCGGCTCAAGAGCCTCGGACTCCTCATTTGGTTGAAACTCATCTTCGAATGTAATGAAATAAGAATCGTCATTGGATTCGAATAATGAATCCAACTCAAGCTCCCAATAACGATTTTCATTCCGATAAATGTTTTCAAGTCTTTCATTTTCAAGAAAATCTTGAAAATGGAAGACTTGAAAACTATCCCCAAAGTATGAATCATTAGAATAACCGTAATAACTATAATAGTAGGACATGATTACCTCGTTGTTTGAAAGATGGAGAATCCAAGAAATAAAGTGAGCAACCGCGAATCAAAGTTTCTTAGCGCTAAAAGTATGCTATCCTGCAAAAAAGGATAAAACAAAGAATACAAATACAAAAGGAAAAATACTACGAAATAATAAAACAATTACTATCTAAAACACACTCCCCGGCAACGGCGCCATTTTGTGATGCGGCGGAAAAAGTGTGCGCGTGTAGAGTGCACAATCGTCGTGTGTTTCGCCGCCGCGACACAAAAGAAACCTAAGCTACTACTACACTTGACAAGCAAGTAGAGCGGTAAGTCGGGTATCGTAAATCCACAGGGAGTGATTGAATTTTAGACTTTAATTGTTTTGATTACTTCAGGAATAAAAGTGGTGTAAAATAAATAATTGAAAAGGTGATGGGGTGGTTGTCATGACAAAAGAAAAGAATAAGTTACGCTAGATTAAAGTAAAGCGAGGATCGGGATCGCATCCTACCAAACGGATCAAAAAAACTACTAATTAGAATTAAGGCTCGAAAGCAATTTAATCGAGCATTTACAATTAAGCATAAACATCACGCAAGAAGGAATTTAACCCAAAGTTGCGAGATAAAACATTTAACTGAAAAATGGTCACACGCGGATTAAATTCGGATAATCGCTATAAACACTAACGTTGCATGACAAAGAAAGTTAAACGCATAATAATCCGACTTTAATACACGCGGTTTCAATTAAATGCGATTTTACACGGAACCCTAAATTTCGAGGTCCGAACCCGAAAATGGCGGAAATGCAATCCCGAACCTATTTATCTACGGACTAATCATGAAATTAACTAAATTAAACTAATTAACTAAGAAAGCAATAAATGAAAGCAAGAAAACCTAATTATAAAGCATGGAAATTATCTAGAAAGCAAGGAAATAAATGGAAACAAGCTATATTAAAGGAAAGGGAAGATGAAAAGCCAATCTTACAACCCAATTAGATATCAAACCAAGAGGGATTGAAGAAGAACAAAGCAAATCCCACAAAACCCTAACTAAACTAAGCTAAAATCGTTTAAGGGCTGGTCTCCCATAATACAAACCAAAATTTGGCTTATATAGTAAGTTAGAATAAAAGAAAAGAAGAAAGAAAAGAAAAGAAAATATCTGTAGAAAAACAGGGGATCGATCGATCGACCCCTATGGTCGATCGATCGATCAAGGGAAAATATCGACAATCCTGAAAGGTCGATCGATCGACCAGAAGTGTCGATCGATCGATCAAGCAGGGCAGATTGCAGCAGCAGCAGCCCCTGCATTCTTCTTTCTTCTTCTCCTTCTCCTCTTTTGCTTTCTTGTATTTCCTCCGCAAGAAATGCCATAACTTCTTCGTTATGTATCGGAATCGTGCACCATTCGCGGCCACGCGAAGCTAGCGAGGAGTGCTACAACTTCCGTGAGATGTCGGTCCAGGTACCCAAGCTGTGAAAAGACTAAAATGCCCCCGAACATGCGATAGTGTACGGAACTTCACCGGAATGCAACCGAACTTCATACTAAGCATCCAAATACCTACAAAAGCTCAATTAACCCCTGCAAAACATGTTAACATAGAAATCCGAGGGTTGTCTAGTTAACGAGCATAAATATAGAGATTAAGATACCCGAGGGGGCTAATAACGCGTATGTTAACGGGTGAAAAATGCAATATTTGCGTCGCATCATTAAGTAAGAGAATACTTATCAGTTTAGTCTTTTAAGTATATGAATGTTTATATACTGTTACGAATGGGAACATTCGGGGTTGTTGGCTATCGCTATAATAAGTTTGGAAATTATAGCCATATATATATTGAGAAGTGATATATTATATATATACGGAAGTTGTTAAAGTATATATATGAGATGATATGGAAATAAATATATTTGCGCGTGATCGATATATTTGTACTTTAGAGGCTGGTTCCACAGGCTTCCCCGGGCATAGTGTTGAACAGGCAAATTATACATTTTCTTTAGTGCGATCCAGTGAGGTTGCGCGATGTGGGTGAATCCCCTGGCTTGAGGAGCAAGGAGAGTATATCCCCAGGTCATATCATCCCGTATACGAGTGTGATGTTTGTATCCCACTTTTAGGAGGGAACATGACCGCCTCCACCGTTGTGTATTTTTACCATGACCATGAGTGAGTCTGGCTTGGTACCGTGGTTGAGTCAGTAAACCCGAATTCGAATAGGCACTACGAGACTGCATCCTCGAGTTATAGCTTAGTGGGATGTTTATTACACTTATGATTGTAATAGGTACAATTATACTTGTTGCGTATAGTATATTGCTTGTATATGAAGACGAGATATCATATAAAGTAGATTTGGATAAAGTGAAAAGAATGATAAGGTCTTATCCCCCTTTCGGTAAGTTTATATCCAGATTTATATGAATATGAATCATAGGTTCTAGTGAGAACTATATATATATATGAGTTTTTATATATGCGTTATGTGCTGATGGCCTAATGAATCTTGATGATCAACTTTGCCAGGTGGTAGTGTATCGGGGGGAGGGGGGGTTCTCTGTTTGGATTTCGCTTTGCGAGACACCCAATGCACGAACGTAGCGCAATGTTGGGAATGGGGAGAAGTTTAGTCCTTAGTACTCGGGTTTATGAGGATATTAGAAGATTGGGTGAAATAGAATAATTAGGCAGGGTAGCTTAACTAGGTTGTTTTAAAGGTATGCGATAGGTGTGAACTATTAGAAGAGGGGTGAGGCGTATCTCATGCGAGTGCGATACTAATTTAAATATGAGAGATTTCATATTTTAAAATATGAAATTTATGCACTTGCAAAATATTTTCAAACTTGGGCTCTGACCCGTTTCTCTATTTTCTCCTCTTTTGCTATATATATATAGGTGTCCAGACATAGGGACGCCTGGATGATGATTCCTTCGAGTTAGACGTTTACTGCAGCAGCTGTAGATGCATGCAGGTTTACTGTAGACGCTTCTATTTGTGTAATCTAGATAGGAGGTACTGTATAAGCAATCGGGCCGATAGCCCAATTGTATTCATTTATTATTTTACAGCCTTTTAGTGCGGCATTCGATTTGGTTGTATTATGTTAAACTGAGTGTTCGGTTATTTTATTTCATTTCAGTTTTGTATATATAAACTGTGTGGATGTTTTAATTGAATGGTTTGGTTAAAAAGATTAGTTAACATAAAATTTTGACGCCCGCCTAATAGGTTATTAGTAATTAAATGGGTTTTTGACAGTCATGCTAAGAATGAACCATATGAGACTCCTGTTTTAATTTGGTATAGGATTGATCACCCAATATTTTATTAGGCGGGGTGTCACACCATACTTGTAAAAAAATTTGCTGGCAATTTTTGATGGTGGCATTTTTGTAAATAATTTGAACGTTTTTGAACCTCCAAAGGACACGGTCTTCTTTTGACACTTCGAAAAGCGTGTAGTCGATGATAGCTATACGGGTTGTTCAGTTAATCATTTCATTCCCATTTCTCGAGGCAACCTATAATAGGCACGAAGTTTCCCTATTTTCTTTCTACCTCAAACCTTCTGAACTTTAGCTATCTCTTTACTTTTAAGTTTTTCTGTGTGATCGTTTGCTGCCATTTTATTCTTCGCATTTTTGTCATTGTCTTTGTTTCCCTTTAAGTTTGATTTTCCCTTTCCTCTGTTGTATCATCTTTTTCTATTGTTCACCATGGTTCACATCGTAAATGAGAATTCGTTAGATGAATTTAGTGAAAAGAGGAAAATTCTAGGTTGGTTAGATTTAGAGACGCTCAGGGGTCCTGTAGATGTTTATTCTCTCCCTGAGGGCCACTGGATCCCTACTTTTTTTTATCAGAGTGTGGCATCACCTTTCCACCTAACCCTTTTTTTATTGAATTTTTGTAATACTTCGATGTTGCTCCTCCTATAATAGCTCCTAACACTTAGGGGATTGTGAATGGAACTCATAGGTTAAACGAACTTTATGGGACCCATATTGGAACTCATAGGTTAAACGAACTGTTGGAGAGAGCACCTACTACTTGAAGACTAGGCAAGCTAATAGGGCTTTAGTAGTAAATCTTCCAGACTCCAATAAAGATTATCGGGAATATGATATTATTGTTAAGAACTGATAATATGCCTCCCTACCTACTAAAGTGGCTTATACTAGTCCCAGATGTCCTCAATCAGGACGTATCATAGGTTATAACTCTATTGATTGTTTTTCCCCTTTTACTATGCATTTTTTATATCTACAAAGTAACTTTGTTATTTCTTTTTGGTGCGGAGGAAAGTAAAAAAGGTGCCCTAAAGAAGGGGAAATCAACCTTTATCATCTTAAGTCCTTGTGGGGCTTGAATGAGAAGATTGGAGAAGAACATCCCAGGGCTGCTTCACTGCTATTGGAATATAAAAGTTCCATAACTTCTTTTGTTTCCCGGCCTACACTTATTTTACCCCCCATTATTGTCAACCCTGAGGAGGATTATGTGACAACTTCCTCAGCCACTAAGTCTACTGGGGCTGAATTTATCCCAGGAGGAAACTCTTCCTCATTTGAGTCTTTAGATATTTTAGAGATTCCTTTTTCTCCTTCTATAGATATGACTAAAAGGATGATTCCTAACTTGATGGGTGGTCCCCTATCTCCTACCCCCAAGAAAGTTGTTAATATTGGCAAGAGTCAATTGAAAAGAAATCCCAGGCCAGTGATAAAAGGCCTACTGGTGTTGATGAGACTTAGACTATTGAGTCTCAACTGAAGAGATTGAGAAGAGGTTTTCCTGGTCCTTCAATTCAGGTCCAGAAAATCCAACTGAGCAACAGTCATTAGCTGTAAAGAAGATCGCTGACTAACAGGAGTTGGTGAGAAAAATTTGGGTTGCCTTTGAAATTGGGTCAGTATCTGTTGTTGTTAACCATAGGTTGGCTAGGGGTTTAATTAAATTTGGAACACTCCCTGCTGACAGAGCTGCATCAACCCTCATGCCTAGGTCCAAGCTGACAGAAAGGGCTTACCATAACTTGTTACTAGTAATTTTTTTACTTCCATGCTTTCTACTCCTTGGTGTTGAACTTTTTCTGATGTCTAATTCCTTTTCAATTCTTGCAGATCCTAGTTAACTTTAACCAGATGATGGAAAAGGATGATCAACTGCATTCTTCTTCATGACATGTTAAAGACTCCTTTAAAGGTCTAAAGAACCCTTTGGCAACCTCTTGATAAGCTTTGGAGACAAAGTAAAAGTCTTAAAAAGATGAGTTAAAGAATGCCAATGATATGGCCAATGTTGTTGAAGGCAAGATAAAGGTAGTCGAGAAGAGAGCTGAAGTTACCGAGAAAAAACTGAATGATGCTGAAGGCAGGGCCAAGGCTGCCGAGGATAAACTTTTAGATGCCACAGAGAGGGCACAAGCTACTGAGGGCAAGGTGACTGCTTTGAAGGTCAAATGTAAAGATGCCTTTGAGAAAGGATGGGAGAAGTCCATCTATGCTACCTCTGCTCAGGTTGAGTATTCTAAGAAATGGTCCTTTAAATAAGGTTGGACTGAATCTTTGAAGGTAGTTGGCACAGAAGAAAATTCTGAGTTATTCACAAGGCATGACCTTAGTACTCTTCCTAACCTGGATGAGGAGTTTAATAATGATAAGGGGTCAGGATAGTCTTCAGTAATGCCTCTTTAGTCTTTAATGGTACCCAATCCTAGTTTCGACTAACCAGGGGCTGGCTAAGATCAGGCTAAAGATAAGGAGAAGGGCTATCCAGTTTACTTTTTTTTCATTGTTCTTCATATTTGATGATGTAATAAATTTTTCTCTTCACTTGTTGTTCATACCTTAGAATGTTTTTGATCTCTTGTTGAATTGTGTTGTTTATTACTTATGTTGTCCGATCTTCTGGATTTATCCCACAAACTCATATATTTATGATTTTCTAGTTTGATGCTAGGAAGAAAGACATAATTCCTAGTGAATCTGATCTTCTCAAATAAAGTAAAAACCTTCTGGAAGCTGGTCATATTCCCATGTCTTAAGAAGACTTAACTGGATTGCTCATCCCAGATGTCTCCGACCAAGTCAATGAGATATATATCCATCTTCATTGCTTGTTGGACAGGGTTATTTTTAATAATGCTATATATTATGAAATGATTGAGCAACTACAAGTGGATAACAAATTTTCCATGTATTTACTTCACTATAATTATGAGACCAAGTACAAAGCATTAAGTGAAGGTTGGGTATTGACAAGAAGTTGAAGGACATTACTTATGCTCAGAATAAGAAAGAGCTTTCCTTGAAACAAGATTTGGAGAATGCTAGATCTATTGTTGTAATGTTAGAAAAAGAGAATAATTCCTTAAGAGATAAAATGTACATCTCGAAGAGATTAACTGTTACTGGTCCCGATAAGGGTGCTTCCTTTTTAGAAAATGAAAATGTAAGACTATTGGAAGAACTAGAAGCCTTGTAGAAGAAAAAGGTTAAGTCTAGGCAAACTTCTAGGATAAGGACAATTATTAGATCAACCATTGAGGAAGAAAGAACTAAGAAACCTATTGTTGACCAATCTCCCCAGTTGAAAGCCAAAAACTCTGTTCTTGCCGACCAAGCTACCCAACCGAAATCCAAAGACAGTGTTCTCAAGAAACATCAAAATCAGGTGGATAGGTTAACATTTCAATTTCACAAACAACTCAGGGAAGTTTGGATGGAGGGTTATAATAAGGCCTTAGCCCACATAGATGATCATCTTGCTCAAAGTAATCATGAAGGCTAAAAATAGAGATGGAGCAACTTGCTAATTTTGCTGGTACGATCAGAACAATGACTTGTGGCATTGGAATGGCCCAAGTTTCTTGAATTGTGACAAGCCACCATTTAAATTGGACACAAAGTGGATTTCTCCCAATTCCATTCTCCAATGCTTGATAACTAAATATTTAGGGGATTATTGTCTTCATGATGAATGTGAGATAGTTCATCCTCATCATTTTCTTAATAGGCAGAGCAATATCAATAGACAGATGTTAAGGGATTTCAACACAATTAAATCTCCATATACCCTTGATGATCCTCCTACTGGGATGGACAAGGCATAAGGAAAGTGTCCAGCAGAATAAATTTATATTTCTTATATGGCATTTGTAATACATTTTGATCAATGAAATGAAGACATTTTTTATTGAGTTCCTTTTATTCAAGCTGATGGTTGTTATTAATATTTTTGCTGACTAGGTAAACTGTATAAAGATTAGTTAATCGACTTATAGACTGAATAACTTACTTAAAAATTTAACTTCTGATTCTGTTTGAATTATGTATACGGCCTTATATTCGACTAATGCACTTAGATAAAATTGTAAATAGCTTCATTGTACGAAGTTGTAGCATTAGTTATCAGTGGAGACCAAGCGTCTTAGAAATGTATAATTCTTCCAATATTTTAACTTGGTCGGGTAAAACTTCTAATTAAGAAATTTTACTAACTTCTTGTTCGTGACTTGCCGAGGATAAATCATACATAAAGTTTAACTTTTCTGTAGTTGAAAAAGTTTGGAAGACGCTATTTGGTGAAGAAATTTTTTGAAAACTTTTCTGAAGTTGGAATAGTTTAAAAATGTTTGAACTAGAGCGAAACTTTTTGAAAACTTTGCTGAAGTTGGAAAAGTTTGGAACAGTTTGAACCTTGCCATTTTCGGCGAGTAACTTTTCAAAAAATTTTCTGAAGTTGGAAAAGTTTGAACCATGCCCTTTTCGACGAGGAACTTTTTGAAAACTTTTCTGAAGTTGGAAAAGTTTGAATTAAAATTATTTATTAATTATGGTCTGGTTAAGGTGTATCCCACCATACTCTAAAAAAACAAAACATAAAAAGGATGTATCATGGATAATCTTGAAATTTCATTAACTTGAATAATTCATTACATTGAGGACAAAATTTTCAAAACGAAATTATTGATAATACTTGCTCAGATGGTCTGCGTTCCAAGGATTATTAAATTCCTCTACCTCCAGAGTTTCCAACCAATAAGTTCCTGGTCGAATAATCGCTAAGATACGGTAGGGACCATGCTAATTAGGTTCCAGTTTGTTTCTCTTCTGGATTACTTTCTTGAGTACCAGATCGTCTTGTTTCATGTTCGTCGGCTTGACCCTTATATTATAAAACCTTGCAGTCCTTTGTTGATATGAAGCCATCCGAATACCAGTATCTTCTCAGACTTTCTTTTTATCATTTCTAGATCTAGTCACCTCATGAAGTCATTCTTGGTTGAATCAAAGTTTAATACCCTATGAGTTGGCAGACCTATTTCCACGGGTAATACTGCCTCAGTGCCAAAAGCTAGCATGTATAGAGTTTCTCCTATTTCTATTCTGGGAGTAGTCATATATGCCCAAAGGAAGTTGCGGAGTTCATTAATAGAGTTTCCTTTAGCCTCATCCAACCTTTTCTTTAGCCCATCTATCAGGGTTTTGTTAGTGATCTCTGTTTGACCATTACATTGTGGATGCCCAAGTGCTGAATGAAGTTTCCAAATGCTTGATCAAATACAGTAATCTTTGAATTATTCATTATCAAATCGAGTGCCATGGTCGATAATAAAGGTATAGGGCTTACCATATTTGCAAATGATCTACTTCCATATGAACTAGAACACCCTCTGATAAGGCATATCAACTAGGAGCTCAGCCTCCGCCCATTCAATAAATTAATCAATAGCTAGAACTAGGTACTTGAATCTTACTTTGGTGGTCGACAATGGTCCAACCAGGTCAATCCCCCATATAGAGAAAGGCCATGGAGAGGTGATGGTTGTTAGTCTTACTCTGGTCTTCTATGAATGGTGGAATACTTCTGGAATTTATCACATTTCTTAGTGAAAGCAACACAGTCTGCTTTCATCGTCGGCTAGTAGTAACCTTGTATTGTTATTCTTTGTCTCAGAGACCTCCTAGTTGTGTGATCCACATGAGCCTTTATGAATCTCTTTGATTAAATCATTCACTTTATTTGGATGAACACAACGAAGTAAGGAAACAGTGTATCCTTGCCTGTACATGACACCTTTTTCTAGCATATAACTGGCTACTTTGTACCTCATCTTCCTGACTTCCTTCTGGTCGGGTGGAAATGTTCCTATTTCGATGTATTCTCTAATTGGGTCCATCCATGAAGGACCAAACTCAACAACTTTGATGTTAATTTCCATCCCATCAATGCTTCTGTGGGCAAGAATCTCCACTGGGATTATTCGTCTGAGTTCTGTTGGAGTTGCTGAAGTAAGCCGAGAAAGAGCATATGCTCGGGTATTCTCAAGTATGGGAATCCTCATTATTTTTAGTGAAGTGATTAGAGAGATAACTTCCATTGATTTTTTATGATATCTCATCATGGTTTCTCCTTTGACACCATAAATTTGCTGCATTTGATTAACAATTAGTTGAGAATCACTATATACTGATACTTGGTCGACATCCAGTGATGCAGCCAATTCCAATCCTCTTATCAGTGCTTCATATTTAGCCTCATTGTTGGAAGATTTTAATTGGAATCTTGGAGCATATTCCACATTTTAGTTTTCCGGAGTCTTGATGATGAGGCATGCTCCACTTCCAGTAGCACATGATCACCCATCTACAAACAACTGCTAAGTCGGACTGTCATCAGAGAACTCTTCTTCAATACTGCATGCTTGAACACCTTTTATATTTGTTTCAAGTTTTCTTGAGCAGTCGACGACTCTGGTTGATAGGCCACAATCTTTGTTTTCTTTTGAGCTAAGCTCTCTTCCTAGAAGTCTTATCGGCTGGCGAACGTGGATAATGTTGTTCTTATCCATGTATGAATTCAGCAATAAAGTCTTCCACTGCTTGGCCTTTTATCGTAACTCTGGGTTCATAAAGAATTTTATACCCTCCTAGTTCCACTACCCAATACATTAGCCTTTCAGACTTTTCTGCTTTGTGCAACGGTTATTGCAGAGGCAAATTCGTGTAGACAATAATGGTGTATGTTTGAAAGTATTGCCTCATCCTCCTTGACGCTTCAATAAGAGCTAAGGCTAACTTCTCCAAGCATGGATATCTAATTTCATCTCCTTGGAATGCCTTGCTAGTATAATATACTGGCCTTTGAACTCCGTTATCAAGTCTTATAAAAGCCGAACTAACATCCGACTCTGAAATAACGAAGTATAAATATAGGTTTTCTCTCAGGACTGGTCGGGAAAGGAGTGGGGGAGAGACCAAATATTTCTTTAGCTCCAGGAAGGACTTCTTACATTCATCATTCCTCCCAAAGGTCTTTTTAAGAACCTTAAATAATAGGAGATATTTATCAGTTACTCGAGAGATGAAACGGTTCAACGTCGCTACTCTTCCTGTCAACTTTTGAACTTCTTTCTTGTTGGTCGGGGACTGCATTTCAAGTAAGGCTTTAATTTTTTCAGGATTTTCTTTTATTACCCTTTGATTGACAATGTACCCTAGGAACATCCCTTACTGTACTCCAAAGATGCATTTAGTTGGATTGAGCTTTATCTAGTGCTTCTCTAATTGATCAAAGGTTTGAGATAACTCCGCAATGTGGTCAGCAACATATTTTCTCTTGGTAAGAATTTCATCTATATAGACCTCCATATTTTTGCCCATCTGGTCTTCAAAAACCTTGTTTACTAATCTCTGATAGGTAGCTCCAAGATTCTTCAACCCAAAGGTCATGGCATTATAATAGTAAATTCCTCAGTTGGTAATGAAGAAGTGATTTCCTTATCTCCGGGCTTCATTTTAATCTGGTTATAACCAGAATAAGCATCCATAAAGCTGAGTAGTTCATGACCTACTGTAACTTCAACCAATTGATCAATCCTTGGTCATAGAAAATGATTCTTTAGACATGCCTTACTGAGATCTGTGAAATCCACACACATTCGCCACTTGTAATTTTTCTTCTTGACTATCACTACATTAGCCAACCAACTAGGGTACTTGACATCTTAATGAACCGTGCTTGCTATAATTTCTCTACTTCCTCATGAATTATTGTATTATACTCGGGGCTGAATACTCTTCGCCTTTGCTTGATGGGCTTGGAGCTTGGATAAATATTGAGCTCGTAGCACATGAAGTTTGGATCAATTCCCGTCATATCTTCATGTCTCCAAGTGAAAATAGTTTTTATTTCTCTATGGAACGTGATTAATTCATGTTTAAGAGAAGGATATAGCTTGGAACAAATCTGGGTGGTTCTTTCTGGCTTCTCATCGTCCCTTCCATAACGCATCCCTTTACCATCTTCTCTTCTTCCCGAAGATCTAGAGTGTTG
Organism: Sambucus nigra; assembly: GCA_949130495.1. Classification (NCBI taxonomy): domain Eukaryota; kingdom Viridiplantae; phylum Streptophyta; class Magnoliopsida; order Dipsacales; family Adoxaceae; genus Sambucus; species Sambucus nigra. The sequence continues at coordinate 278,972,094 of OX422218.1, forward strand.
ATGTGGAAAGTGGTTATGCTCTTCAGTCGCATCTCTTGTTGATTGGCAGATGTATAATAACACTCCCTTGTTTCTTTTTTATTGCCATTTACTATGCTGACTCCATAATTTGTTAGAAATTTCATGTATTGGTGCACTGTAGATGGCACAACCTCCAACTTCTTAATTCTCACTCTTCCTAGGATGATGTTATAAGATGGTGGGACATTTTTATATAACACAAATATATGAATTCTTTCTCTTTTGCTTGTCAGCCAGGTGCTGACCAAGACTCCTAGTTTGATAGTTCCTAATGGGTATACTTTCTTTGATGCAAATCCAATGAGAGGTCCATGGTATTGTTGTAGCTTGCCATTCTTCAGCCCTGGGCTATCAAAATAGTTGTATAACATTATATCAGCTGAGCTCCCATTATCAAACAAGATCCTTTCAACTCTGCCATGATGAACACTTCATGTGATAACTAATGGATCGTCGTGAGGGTAAATAACCCAACTCAAATCATTTTTGGAAAACCTAATTACAAGCCTGTCTCTATTGACTTTCCTTAGCCGACTGTCACTAGATTAAGCCATATCAATCTGCCTGATAGTTGGGCAAGCCTTGAGTTCATTCAAGTAAGCTTTTCTTTCTTCTATTGCGTCTCCTCCTCTAGCATCACCACATGCGATAAAATAGGATCCAAAAGATATCATGCCGACCTCCACTTCCGATTCATCAGGCTTCTTCGACAAGTCTGTATCTTCTTCAAAATCATCATATCTTGCTCTCTTATTGTCATCCCTTGCCCAGGCTATATATTCAGGCCTTTTTGGTAATTTCGGTCGCCATTTCGATCAATAAACTTACTCAACTTTCCCCGCTGAATAAGATTTTCAATCTCACTCTTTATCGTAATGCAACTGTTGATGTTGTACACATGATCCCTGTGGAAGTCACAATACTTGGATTTATCCCTTTTGTCCGGGGGGGGGGGGGGGGGAGTTTTCAGCTTTCCAGGCCAATTCAAATCTATATTTCCTTTGATCTCTATGGTGAACACCCTTGTTGAGCAGGGTATATTCATCATATTTATTGATTCAATCCATCTTCTTGTCTTTCTTATCCTTTTTTATAAAATTAGAATAGTTTTTCTGACCTTCACCCCTGGTCTTAGGAGCTACCTTGGCTGCCATAGCTTCCTCGACATTCATTATTTATCCAGCTTTAGCCATTAGTTATGTCTTGGTTTTTGGTGGATTCTTTGATAAAGCATAGTAGAGATATTTAGTGAGCAACTTACTCATAAGTGTTGCGATGGTTGTTTTCTCCTCATAGTCTACCACCTCTAGCGTTATGATAAATTTTTATTAGTTTTCAGTTTCATTAGGATAAATTTTTAAGAGTTTATTTCTAGTTTTTTTTATATTTTTTATATTTTTTTAAGACTTTAATTTTCATTTAGATTTTTTAAGTTTTTATGTCTTTTGTTTTATTTTAGTTTTATATAGGGTTAGGATTTTATTTTATATTTATTTGTTTTTAATTTTTTTTATTTTTAGTTAGATTTTGTTTTTATTTTTTTTTTAATTTTATTTTAGTTGAGTCTTTGTTATTTTAGGGGTCACAATTTGACACACACACACATAAACCATAACCCAACTCACCCACACCCCTACTAACATATACTAACACACACCCTAAAACTACCTACACCCTCACCCTCACACTAAACCCCTACACCTCACACACCCAATACCCCCCCTCCATCTTCAACCTACAACCCTTCTTACTCTCTCTCCTCCATAACTCACCAACCTCCCAAGCTCCAACCAGCCCCACCGCCGTTTAGCTTCGGCGATGCCGCTAACCAGAACTCGGCACCTGCTCCGGCCGGACTTAGACCCCTCTCTCTCTCCTATGCCCGATCCCAACCATCCCCACCTCCCATCGTCGCGACCCGAACAAACCCCTCCGGCGCCTAACTCCGACCGCCTCAACCCGACGCCACCACACAGCCATCTCCAGCACTGCCCCGATCTCAAACCGCTGCGACCCAAGTTCAATGCCCCAGAACCGATTTCTACCATACCCGATCCAATACCCTTGCTCCGATCGTGACCTGCCCAAGAACCAAGAAGTCAAGCCAAACCCATTTCACCATTTCAAACCATTAAGCCAAAGACTTATACGATTTTCCACCTGCCAAAGCCAATCTCACAAATCAAAATGAACCAAAAACCACTTAAAACCCATTTTTCCCATGTGCCACTTAAACCCTTTTTTACCCTTTCTCCCAATTTTACCCCCAACTACCTCTTTTACCCAACACCCAAAAATACCCTTATAACCAAATCAGATTTTGTCACCTCATTTAACCCACATGCCCTTAAACACACTCATACCCCATGCTCCCCTCACCATTCCCATGCACACCCAAGCCAATTCCCCAAAATACCCCCATGATCCATGTGCCTACTATTTAAAGAGGATGAAGACCCCATATGAAAGAAGTTTTTTAGTTCTATAAAACCCATCTAGGGTTGTAGAGGGAGAAATAATATTTTAGTGTAGGTTTTTATATTAGAATTTTTATTTTATTATTTTTTAGATAGTGAGGAGAAAATAAATTGTTGTGAGGATTAAATTGAGTGAGATTATTGATGTAATTGTGTTTGAATCATTCAAATTAAGGGATGTGAATTTCAACTCATGGATTGAAGATCAATTAAGCATCAAGAGATTAGGGTTTGATTATTCTTTTCTCTTCTCATTTATTTTATGCCTTTGATTACTAAATTGTCATATTTCATATCATGTTAGGCTAAATCCCCTTTCAAGGGGTGCGGTAAAACCCTTATTTGATGTTATTTTATTTTTATTAGTTTAATTACTTGAAAAGTCCCATTGAATATTAATTTTGATCCCTCACCCTTAAATTTACGCCTCAAGAGAGGGTAAATGATTTTCGAGAGAAAATCGAAATTCTAGTTATAATACCCATTTTAGATTCGAACTAGAGATAGGGGTTTCTTAAGTGGGGTATTATAACTTGAATTTCAACTCTAAATTTATTTTATAGGATTTACATAAATTCTAATTGATCGATCCTAGAGGGTGATTAATTAAGAGGAGTGTAGATCTATTTTTCTAGAGTTGTGGGGGTGTTAAACTTAATTTTCTAAAAGATTACTATTAAAATTACACTCGCAACGAGAGTTGGTTTGTAATTTTGATATTAATTTGGGAGAATTCAAATAATTAAATTAATTAATTAGAATAACTAAAATTTGTGGTGTAATCCCACTCCTTGATTGTTCTCACAATTATTTACCTCACTTTATCTATTATTTTAGTATTAAACTTTGTTTACATTTTAGTCACTTTTTAGTTAGTTGTTTAGATCTTTATTTTAGTTTAGTGTTATTTCATCATCACCTCACCCTATTGTTTTTATATTGAAAAAGCTAAAAAAATTAGAAAAGCGAAAAAGCACAAAAAGAAAATAAAAAGTGAATTACAATTGACTCTAGCTTACTTCCTTGAAAGTGGATTGATACCCTTACTTACCTCTACACTTGAGTTTGTTATTATTTGTAGGTATTTGAGGTTTTGATTAGAAGGACTTTTCAAATGACGAAAAAAGAAAGATATACAAAAGTCTTTTCTATCAAATGGCGCCATTGCCATTCTTGGGATTGTGAAGCTCGGAACGGATTCAATTTTGTAATTCATTTATTTCCTATTTTTTGTTGAATTTTAGTACCATTTTTTTGCATTTTATTAGGAGGCTTGTATTAGGATTTTATCATTGCTTGTATTGCGGTGCTTAGAAACACCATTTATTTTCCATTTAAATTTGTAATAATTGAAGACAAGCGTGATAGGGAAATCGGACAAGGTAGAGAGAGGGCGATCAAAGGCGAGGATTTAGAAGCCTCTCTACCTTGGGTCGGTAGGACTCCCGGGGACGACTGAGATAGGCATGATCTCCCCCGGTCGACTCAAATTTTTCGGCACCCCACGGCGTAAAAACCATGGGAGGTACATTTCTAAACACTCACGCCTCTCCTGTTAGCGAGTCAATTCTTTTGTGTGCTCTTGTGTGATTTTATTCTCGCATTTATTTTTTGAATGGTGTGATGAATTAAAGTACTAAGACCTACACCCGATCACTCATGAGGAGGGATTTCATCACCTGACTCACTCGCTTACCAATTGTGTGCTACCCTAGCCATCGCTAAATTTAAAATCAATTAACTAGGTAGCCCAATAGGAGAAAACTTTGCAAAGGCGATCACTCATATTATTCCGTGATTTTTTATCGCCCGCGGACTTAATTAAAATTTGACTACCCTTTCACTAAATTCAAAGATAAAAATTGGCTATGTGCTAGTTAGGATTTATCTATGACTCGTGTGTGTCCAATTTATTTTTCCGTAGTCAGGTTTTAGTTAGTCCGTCCAAATCAAAGAGTCCATATCTTTCCCCACCCTTTTCTTCCAAAAAAAAATCAAAAAATATTTTTCTTCCTTTATTTTTTTTACAAAAAAATCCAAAAATATTTTTTTTCTATTATTTTTACAAAAAAATCCAAAAATATTTTCTTTCTTTCATTTTTATAGAAAAATCCAAAAATATTGTCTTCCATTATTTTTAGAAAATCCCAAAAATGTTTTCTTTTCTTTTGAAAAAATTTAAAAAACCAAAAAAAATATTTCTCTCCACATGGCCGAAGAACGTCCTTTACAGGACTACTTTGGTCATTTTTCATTGACACGTGACACGTGTGAGAGTGAACCCCAGCCCTCTCATTATGAGATTTTTCATGGTTTTGGCTCTCTCACGAGTACCCTTGATACTCTTGACCCTTCCTTGCATGCACCTCCTAGTCCATCACCCTCGGTGTCATGTGTCGGCGTGTCGCATCCTTGTGCACCCATTTTCGATCAGTCCCCTCACTACGCACCCCATGAGTATCAACCATTTGTCCATCACGAAAGCGATCCTTTCGTGTATGACGCACTTAGCCCCACCCCACCCACTTCATTTGAGTATTCTCCGTATAGTCATGATCATAGCGAGTTGTGTCCACCTCAACCACCGCCACCACCCGTCACTCCACCACCACCATCATCCACCTCCACTCTCAAAAGCCTCTTGCAAAAGTTCATACTCCAGCAAGAGCGTGCCACTCAAATTCAAACTCAAGCTCTACAAAGGATTGATTAAAGGTTAAATGAATTGGAGTGTGCGAGAGAGTCAGATATTTCCATGGATCCACCCATCGTTGCCACCGAGTGTGATGATGATGTGTCCTCTCATGACACGGATTTTGAGTGTGACCAATCCTATACTCCTGAGAATCTTGAAGTTGAGACCATTCCATGGTCCGGGTCCCAAGTCGAATTGTGTTGACGTGCCTTTCATTAGTGAGCCTGATCCAATCCCACCATATCCATATGAACCCTACTTTGAGGTTCCCACTCATTTTCCCGTCGAATCCAAAACAATGCTCGGGTCTATACCTATTGAGCTTCACCCTTGTGTTCCCGAGGAACCAATTTATCCTAGGTTAGCTCCGGCTACGAGAGTTCAACATTTTTCCGAAATATAATCCGTGATAGTTCCTACCTATCCGGATATGGATGATATCCCACCATGCATGGCTCCCGTTAATCCTGATATTTTTAGTGATTCCTCTATCTCTGATCTTGGTGCCTCATTTTACTCACCCACCACATTCACCAATGATACCTTTTTGGAGAAGTTGACAACTCCATCTTTAGAAACCACACTCCCTTGTGAGTATTCTTTTACTCCTCCTAAGGAGTGTGTGTCTCCCACTCTTGAGTTGGATCATCTTCCTCCACCGTTTATCCCACCCGACCCACCCATTGTCCCTTCTACCCCACCACCTGGTTTGGATCTTGATTTTACGCATTTCAAGTTTCCATCAATATTTTTAGATCCTAACCTGAAACCATCATCCACCATCTATGAGAGTCTTTATGGTGCTACTCTCCATTTCCGTGACATCGAGCTTGTTCCTTCATGTACACCACTATCTTGTGGTGTTGACTTTTCCCATCGACAGCTCCCTGGCGTGTCACAGCGCGACCATTACCATCGCCTATTTATTGAATGGTTGTGTGCTTTCTATGAGCCCCACCCCATTCAACTTACCAAACCCTTTTTCCTTCCCATACAACTAGGGCACCATGCTTATAGGGCCCTTGTTTTCCTCACCTTTAAGCTCAACAAGTCCCCAGACCAATACCTATTCACCCTCACCTTTACCCTAATACCCACCCGCCCATGGTCCACCAATGCTTTGCATCGCGTGATGCACTTTGCTATACAAGTGCATTGACCATTCTTAACCCTGATCCAACAAGACTGGCTTTTCAGTCTTGTTTGGGGGTGATTCTCATCACCCCAATTTTTTTTCCGCCCCACACCATCATAGATCCTATCCTTAGGGTGAGATTTCATCGGTTTGGCTAAAGACATTAAACTTAGCGCTACCGGGAGGCAGCCCGAGTTTCTTGTGCTAGTCTCATCCCAGTGCTATATCATTCTTTGTAGACTTGTACACATTTTTTTCATTTCTTATTCAGGTTTATTCTTGGCGACATCTTTCCACTTCATTAGCGGTTCATTCTGGTAATCTCTTTCCTACCTTATGCTCTCAATTTTAAAAATCATTTCACTTAACATTGAGGACGATGTTCCTTTTTGTTTAGGGGTGGGGAATTTTATCAAAATCGTGCCTCTTTTGAAAAATTTTGAGTTTTAAACCTGATTTTTAAAATTTCGTGTTGTTTCTTGCATCTCACTCATTGATGTGAGTTTTCAATCATCCATCTTTCAAAGTCTAGGAATCAAGCTAGAGAATATTTTTTCTAAATAGCTTATGTGATATATAACGAGGCATGTTGCACCATGAATTTCTAGACTCAACAAAATTTGCGCACTTATCACGTCATTACGTTTAGAGTTGAGGAGTACTACAATTCTAAAGAGAACCTTAAGTATAAATAGTAGAGACTTTAACTTGTGAGATTCGTTCCCTTCACCCTTTCAGAGAGTTTTACGCAATCTCCGAGTCATAAGTTAATTCAACTTCTTTTGGGTACTCACTAAATTGTTGTATGATCTCATTATCTTTCATAAAATTTTGGTTGATCATTGAGAACGACATCATTTTCGAGTTGTAAGAAACACGTGTCTTGAAATTTGTCCCGAATACTAAATTTTCATCCATACACTTACCACTTTTCTATATACCATTTACCATTCACTTCACCCATTATATTCCCATACTCTTCCCTATTCCCATATATTCCCCTCACCTATCATCTCCATTTATATTTCATCCATCATTTTGAGAAAATGAGTGTTGATTCTAAATGTTAAATGTCTTCATTGTTGGTTTGAAAAGAGAGAAAAAAATAGCAAAAATAAGAAAAAAAAAGAATAGAGAAAAAGAAAAGAAAAATAAAAAAAAAGAAAAAAAAGAGAGAGAAAAGAAAAGAAAAAGAGAGTTTTAGTTAATTTTTATGTGATAAAGACATTTGTGCCTAAAGTGTATACACTCTTCTCAATTATCCACCATCCATCCATCATATCATCATCCCATTGTGACACCCCGCCTAATTAAATACCGGGCGATCACTCATTTATTAAATTAAAATCAAGGTGAATAGTTGGTTCATTCTTAGCATCACTGTCGTAAAAATAACTTTTCCAAATTTAACACCCTATTTAATTAAGCTAAGTGTCAAAACCATTTTTTAACATTACTTTCCAAATTTTATTTTGAAAATAAAGATTTAATTATCTACAACAATTCAATATTTAAAGAATCACACCACAAAAATCCTGGAACATATAATCCAATTAATTTAAACATTCAACAACTAAACCCCAGCATTTAAAACTTAAAGTAAAACATACATGCTGAATAAATCCCAAAGTAACAGTACTAGACATAACAGAAATACAAATGTCCCAATAAAACAGATAAATAGTGGAAAGGGCGACACATGCCCAATAAGGAAAATGATAGAAGTGGAATCAAGTAAATGAAATCGTCTAAGCAAGTGGCCTGCAACTCCCACCTAAGCTGCAGCACGTTCCTTCCAAGGGATCCTAAACAAGACGCCCCTGTGGCTGGGCACCTGTAATATATACATATATACACAAGAGAGAAAGAGGAATAGAAACGGGTCAGAGCCCGATAGTGTATATGATTTAAAAATTCGTTTAGTAAGTATTTAAATTGATAAAGGCCAATGCAACAACATATTAGTGCGACACTCTCTTGAGAAATTCTCGCCTCTCTTCTAATGTGCACTCCTATCGCACTAACCTTCCCAATGGTTTATCTCATCATATATCACACTATCCTTCCCCAAGGATTTAACTTATCTTAGGTGACTCTCAAAATTTAAGATTTAACAACATCATGGTTTAAAAAGGACAATTTCATTTAGTACAAAACGCTCATTTTAACTTTATTGATTCATAAAGTTTTTCAATATCATATTATACTTTTCAAAACAAGTATTTCCAATTTGAGTCATTATACATGTCTTACTTACCATAACACAGTAGGCAGTTTCCCATATTTCAGAAGTTCATATATATATTAAATACTCGTATAATATATATATTCTAACAGCACCCCACATAAAATTTTACGGTGCGGGCATACTCTGCTATCCAATCCTCGTATCAATCGTACTAAAGGGAATACAAGTTCGGAATCACTCTCGAACTGTATAAATACATACATAAATAATATTGAGGCGAAGCATAGTTTCCAAGTCCAAGAGGTCAGTACATACCCTCACGTCTCTTAGGACCGTGACTACCGATTCGATAGCCTGTACCTAGTATTTCTATCTTCTAAGGTACGAGTCAATATCCCCCATAAGGCACACGAGATAAGATTGTCCCAGCGCGGAAACCTCAGGGATAGCAAGTAGCGCGGACATGATTTTCACAAGTATATAATATATGCATACACAATCATATAAATATACCACTTTTATTATATCAATTTAGGTTTATCCAATAACCCACATTCACAACATTTATCCTTATTTTCCCATTATTATTTATCAAGTATAATGGTTCGTTTCTAACTTTAATTCGAAGGGTTTTTTTCCAACTTACTACGTAACCCTCATGGATTCTATTCTTCCAAATGTACAATTCAGTTGATATCCATTTATGTTCCAACGTAACTCTCTCTTACGTGTCTCTCCCCTTTAATATATACTTACATTGTCCCTTATGCAAAATATCCCAAAAATATAGATTTCGCCTTACATTAAAGGATTTTGAATTTTATTTTTAAAGATGAGAATTTCAAACGGTTTCGAAATCGGAATTAAAATGGAGTTTTAATTGAATTTTTATTATTTAGAAGATTCCTCGAAACATAAAACTCTATAGCAAAAAATATATTTAATAATATTGAACGGTCCGATCGAGTTGAATTTTTTTTTGTAGCTTCCTCTCGTCTTCAGCTAATTTTCTGTAAAATTTCATCCAATTCCAACGGTCCGATCGTCCGGAATAAATTTTTGTTTAGTGTTTGTATATGATTAGAACTCTTTTCTTAATCAAACTCTTAATCCTTTACATGACAAAGGGTTTCCAGAATATCATATAAATCATCACTACATGAAAATTTCCCATCTCAAATTGGGTTTTTCTTCCATAAATCTCATCATAATAACTCCTAAACTAATATGGATGATGCATCAACGAAATAAGCAAGATAAACACTTGCCTGAGATTTTCAGAAATCTGGTTTGGTGTTGAATTTGGTGTGGTTGCGTTCCCCGTCTCGCGATCTACGCGTTGGCGGTGGCGGCGGTGCAAACGGGTGAGTTTTGAGCCTTGGAATGCCTTGAGAGCTCTCTCCTCTCCTCTCCAATGGCCGTTCTAGTGTTTTGAGTTATCTAACCCTAGGAGATAACCTAAACATCTGATATAACCCCTTTAATTTTCGTGGGTTTAATTACCCAAAAATACAAAATGACTAAAATGCCCTCCTGGGGTACTAATTAGGCCTAAAAACGTCCCGAGACCCAAATCAAACTCCCGGGTATACTTTTCTAACTATCTCGACCCTTCCGAACGCGTTGGCGCACTCAAAACGACCATACGAACAACTTATAAAATATTTACTTTTATTTATCAATATTTAGTACGGACGCGACACGGGCGCGTCCCGACTCAAATTTCTAAAATTGTCATTTTATTCACTCGTGACATTTAATATGGCCACTATTATATATTACTTTGCTCATTAGTAATATTCAACAAATTTTCCCATAATTACTAACTCTCATCACGTTAATAATTATAAATAATTAATTTCCGAATTTTTATTAAATAATTAATTCACATTAAATTTAATAAATCCCCAAATTAATATAGCATAAAAATACGGGGTATTACATACTTCCCCCCTAATAACGGAATTTCGTCCCGAAATTCGGAAAATAAGGCATACCTGGTAAGAATAAATCTGGAAATCTCTCGCGCATATCGGCCTCGCGCTCCGAAGTGGATTCCTCCACGTTATGTTGCTCCCACTGGACCCGTACAAGTGGAACTATCTTCGACCTCAATATCCTCTCACTATAGTCTAGGATAGCCACCGGTCTCTCCTCGTAAGAGTTGTCAGGCTGTAAGTCTATCTCATCTATCGCGATGTGAGTATGGGCCGTATCATCCCGAAGATACCGTCTCAACGACGAGATGTGGAATACATCGTGAATGCGATGTAAATGCTCTGGTAGTCCCAATCTGTATGCTACCGGCCCAATCCTCTCGATAATGGGAAATGGTCCTACGTACATAGGGGCCAATTTCCCTTTCTTCCCAAACCTCATCACTCCTTTCATAGGAGATACACGCAGTAACACTTGGTCCCCCACATTAAACTCCCAGAAGAACCGTTTCGCATCGGCGTATCTCTTCTGCCTGTCCTGGGCTACTCTAATACGACTCCTAATCATCTCAATCCTTGCGGAGGTTTCCTGAATTACCTCTGGTCCTAGAAACTTGTTATCCCCCACCTCGAGCCAATAAGTTGGAGAACGACAATGCTGACCATACAAAGCCTCAAATGGAGCCATACCAATCGTAAACTGATAAGAATTATTATAAGCAAACTCTACCAGTGGAAGATGTGGTTCCCAACCTCCTCCAAAATCAAGAACACACATGCGTAGCATAGCCTCTAACATCTGATTAGTACGCTCTGTCTGTCCATCTGTCTGTGGGTGATAAGCTGAACTCAGCCTCAACTCAGTACCCATAGCCTCCTGAAATCTTTTCCAGAAACGTGACACGAAAATCTTGTCTCTATCTAACACAATATTCAGGGGCACCCCATTTAATCTACAATCTCAGAAATGATCAACTGAGCATACTGACTCGTGGTATAATCTGTCCTCCCCGACAGAAAATGAGCCACCTTGGTCAAACGGTCTACAATCACCCAGATAGAGTCGTGGCCCCGCTGTGATGTAGGCAATCATGTAATAAAATCCACGGAAATACTCTCCCACTTCCACGCGGGTACTTCCAATGGCTGAAGCAATCCTGACGATTTCTGATGGTCCACCTTCACCAGCTGGCAGGTAGAACACTTGGACACGAACTCAGCAATGTCCTTCTTCATCCCACTCCACCAGTATTGCCTCCTCATATCCTGGTACATCTTATCTCCTCTAGGATGTACCACAAATCGGGACCCGTGAGATTGGGTCATCACTTCATGACACAATTCTGCCCCTTCCGGAACCACTAACCTCCCATTAAACCTCAAACCCCCATCAGAACTAACAGAATAGGACTCAGCACCCTTGGTTAAAAGTCGTACAATCTGCTCCTGGTAAAACGGGTCTGTGGTTTGGGCCTGTATTACCCTCGTAACAATCTCGAGTGTGACTGTCATAACATATATAAAGTAACGGGCTATTGCGTCCTGGTGACCCAACTCCTTCCACTTCGCTTTCCAGACGTCCGCTACCTCATTTAGCGGTCTTCGGCTCAATGCATCAGCAACTACGTTGGCTTTCCCCGGATGATACTGTATGTCGAACTGATAGTCCTTCACAAACTCTAACCATCTGCGCTGACGCATATTCAGCTCTCGCTGAGTGAATAGGTACTGCAGTGATTTGTGATCTGTGAACAAACGGAACTTCTCCCCCAATAAATAGTGTCTCCATATCCTCAATGCAAAGATGACCGCTGCTAACTCCAGGTCGTGGGTGGGGTAATTCTTCTCATGCGGCTTAAGCTTGTGGGAGGCAAAATCTATAGACTTCTCTTTCTGCTGAAGTACTCCCCCAAGTCCCCGTAAAGAGGCATCGGTGTAAACCAGGTACTCCACACCCGGCTTCGATAAAGCAAGGACTGGTGCTGAAGTAAGCTTGTCTTTCAGCTCGTCGAAAGCCAATTGACAAGCTTCATCCCAAACATATGGTACCCTTTTGAGAGTCAGGTTCGTCAATGGACCCGCTATTTTGGAGAATCCCCGAATGAATCTCCTGTAGTATCCGGCTAACCCCAAGAAACTACGCACTTCCGTCGGTGTTGTGGGCTGTCCCCACTCCCTCACCGCTGACACTTTACTCGGGTCAACGGCTATCCCCTGTTCAGAAATAACATGCCCCAAGAACTGTACCTCTTACAACCAGAATTCACACTTCTCGTACTTAGCATACAACTGATGCTCTCGTAAAGTCTGAAGAACCTGCCTCAAGTGTTCGGCATGCTCCACCTCGGAGTGTGAATATATCAAAATGTCATCTATGAAGACGATGACAAACTGATCCAAGAACTCTCTGAATACTCAGTTCATTAAGTCCATGAATACGGCTGGAGCATTTGTGAGACCAAATGGCATCACTCTGAACTTGTAAGACCCATATCTCGTCAAGAAGGCAATCTTTGAAACGTCCTGCTCTCTAATACGTAGATGATGGTACCCCGACCTCAGATCTGTCTTCGAAAAGAAAGGTGCTCCCCTCAGCTGGTCGAACAGATCATCGATTCGAGGCAACGGATACTTATTCCGTATCGTGACCTTGTTCAACTCCCGGTAGTCCACACATAACCTCAGTGAACCATCTCTCTTCTTCACAAACAAGACTGGAGTGCCCCAAGGTGAGGTACTCCTGCGAATGAAGCCCTAACCTAACATCTGCTCTATCTGATCTCGTAACTCTCGCATCTCCGCCGGAGCCATACGGTATGGAGCGCGTGCTATAGGTCTCGTATCTGGTAATAAATCTATTAGAAAGTCTATCTCTCGACTGGAGGGTAGGCCTGGTATCTCCTGAAATACATCGGAATACTCACGAACGACTGGGATCGAGTCTAAAGGAATCACAACCTCCTTAGAGGCATCCTCCTCTATATAATACAAATGAGCGCTCGAACCTCCCTCTAGGCGAGGCATCGCCACTACAAACATCTCTTACCCCGGAATGGCAAAAAAGCAATCAATCATGGCTCTATAAGCTGCGAGCCAATCCATACCAAAAATAACATCATGCTCATGCATATCTAAGACTAACATGTCTGCAGGTAATACCAAACTACCAATCTCTACCCCCACTCCCCGGCATATAAAGAAGATAAGCGACCCACTCCCCAGTGGTGAGTCTACACACGTCACTGTGCTCTCTGCTATGGATAACAACCCTAAGGCCTTCTCAAAATGCGTAGCTATAAAAAAATGCGTCGCCCCAGTATCAAACAAAACCCGACCCATAGTACCATGGATAGGAAACATACCCTCAATCACGGGTGGTGCCTGTGGAGCTGCTGCCTGGTGGACGTTATAGACATGTCCGTATTGTAACTGCCCCTGTTGCATTGGAGCTGCTGGAATGGCTGGTAGGGCTGGCACCTAGGCTGGAGCTAGGAGGGCAGCTGGAAAAAGTGGTCTATGTGGTTCATTACGGGCACCCTGCTGCTGTGGGGACCTATTACCCTCTGGGAAATCCTGGCGCTTATGACCATGCTTGCCGCATACAAAACACCGGCCTCTGAAGTTACCTCCCCTCTGACCCTGCTGACCACGGCCCTGCTGGCCGTTACCTCCCCGTCACTGGCCCTGTTGGCCCTCATTAGCACGCTGTTGGCCCTATTGATTAGGATGGCCCTGCCTATAACCCCCAAATCCTTGCCCGGAATCACCTGAACGGAATCGCTTAGCAGGGTCCCCCTGATGGGAACTCTGCCCATGTTGACGAGTCTGTCCATGAGATGGTGCCCCACTAGCACTACTACCCCCGGTCCTTCCCTGCTGGCTGGACTCTCCTGCTCTCCTGCTTCCCTGCAGATGGAAGCGGTGATCCTGGCAATGTAGTAACGCATCATTGAGTACATCAGTGAAAGTACTCAGAGATAGATTACCTATAAGATGCTGACGGATCCTCCAAGCTAACCCGTCCACAAACAAAATTATCTTCTTACTATCAGTAGGTGCCTCATCTGGCACTATGGTGAGAAGTCTCGTGAACTCCTCCTCATACTCAGCAACGGTAGAGTTCTCCTGTTTCAAATTCAGCAATTTCTGCCTCATCTCAGTCTGCACGGTGGGTGGAAAGTACTTGCGGTCAAACCGCTCCCAAAACGACTGAATAGGGATCGTGTCCCTCTCCTCCAAGGTGGTAGTGGACTCCCACCACTGCAAAGCGTCCCCCACCAGTTTAAAGGAAGCCAATAACTGCCTTTGCACATCGGTGCACTCATACATACGAAGATGCCGCTGGATGTCTTTCTTCCATTGGCTGACTGTGACGATATCTGAGCTACCAGAGAACTCAGGGGGATGCGCCTTCTGAAAAGCATCCCTAACCCTCTCCCATGCAGATGGAAGATGTGCTGGTACTGGTGCCAGTGCCTGAATCTGGGGTGGAGCCTGCTGAACCACCACTGGCGCGACATTCACCGCCTGAGCAACAATGGCGGCTACTTCATTAGCATTCATAGTGCCTTGTGCCGGAGCTGCTGGATGCTCGGCCTGGGAACGCCTATCCTTCGGTGCACGTCTCGGAGGCATCTGAAACGTGAATTAGTTTATTAGTCTACAGTCATTATCAAATCCCAAATGGCTGAAGACGTAAACGTAAAAGCAGAAATACAACAATCCTGAAAATAGGGCTCTATAGCAAAAACGTTAAGCTGAAAGTGAAAATAAGCCGTACAGATCCTATGGACACTAGAACCTGATGCTCTGATACCACCTGTGACACCCCACCTAATTAAATACCGGGCGATCACTCTTTTATTAAATTAAAATCAAGGTGAACAGTTGGTTCATTCTTAGCATCACTGTCGTAAAAATAACTTTTCCAAATTTAACACCCTATTTAATTAAGCTAAGTGTCAAAACCATTTTTTAACATTACTTTCCAAATTTTATTTTGAAAATAAAGATTTAATTATCTACAACAATTCAATATTTAAAGAATCACACCACAAAAATCCTGGAACATATAATCCAATTAATTTAAACATTCAACAACTAAACCCCAACATTTAAAACTTAAAGTAAAACATACATGCTGAATAAATCCCAAAGTAACAGTACTAGACATAACAGAAATACAAATGTCCCAATAAAACAGATAAATAGTGGAAAGGGCGACACATGACCAATAAGGAGAATGATAGAAGTGGAATCAAGTAAATGAAATCGTCTAAGCAAGTGGCCTGCAACTCCCACCTAAGCTGCAGCACGTTCCTTCCAAGGGATCCTAAACAAGACGCCCCTGTGGCTGGGCACCTGTAATATATACATATATACACAAGAGAGAAAGAGGAATAGAAACGGGTCAGAGCCCGATAGTGTATATGATTTAAAAATTCGTTTAGCAAGTATTTAAATTGATACAGGACAATGCAACAACATATTAGTGCAACACTCTCTTGAGAAATTCTCGCCTCTCTTCTAATGTGCACTCCTATCGCACTAACCTTCCCAATGGTTTATCTCATCATATATCACACTATCCTTCCCCAAGGATTTAACTTATCTTAGGTGACTCTCAAAATTTAAGATTTAACAACATCATGGTTTAAAAAGGATAATTTCATTTAGTACAAAACGCTCATTTTAACTTTATTAATTCATAAAGTTTTTCAATATCATATTATACTTTTCAAAACAAGTATTTCCAATTTGAGTCATTATACATGTCTTACTTACCATAACACAGTAGGCAGTTTCCCATATTTCAGAAGTTCATATATATATTAAATACTCGTATAATATATATATTCTAACAGCACCCCACATAAAATTTTATGGTGCGGGCATACTCTACTATCCAATCCCCGTATCAATCGTACTAAAGGGAATATAAGTTCGGAATCACACTCGAACTGTATAAATACATACACAAACAATATTGAGGCGAAGCATAGTTTCCAAGTCCAAGAGGTCAGTACATACCCTCACGTCTCTTAGGACCGTGACTACCGATTCGATAGCCTGTACCTAGGATTTCTATCTTCTAGGGTACGAGTCAATATCCCCAATAAGGCACACGAGATAAGATTGTCCCAGCGCGAAAACCTCAGGGATAGCAAGTAGCGCGGGCATGATTTTCACAAGTATATAATATATGCATACACAATCATATAAATATACCACTTTTATTATATCAATTTAGGTTTATCCAATAACCCACATTCACAACATTTATCCTTATTTTCCCATTATTATTTATCAAGTATAATGGTTTGTTTCTAACTTTAATTCGAAGGGTTTTTTCCAACTTACTACGTAACCCTCATGGACTCTATTCTTCCAAATGTACAATTCAGTAGATATCCATTTATGTTCCAACGTAACTCTCTCTTACATGTCTCTCCCCTTTAATATATACTTACTTTGTCCCTTATGCAAAATATCCCAAAAATATAGATTTCGCCTTACATTAAAGGATTTTGAATTTTCTTTTTAAAGATGAGAATTTCAAACGGTTTCGAAATCGGAATTAAAATGGATTTTTAATTGAATTTTTATTATCTAGAAGATTCCTCGAAACATAAAACGCTATAGCAAAAAATATATTTAATAATATTGAACGGTCCGATCGAGCTGATTTTTTTTCTTTTAGCTTCCTCTCGTCTTCAGCTAATTCTCTGTAAAATTTCATCCAATTCCAACGGTCCGATCGTCCGGAATAAATTTTTGTTTAGTGTTTGTATCTGATTAGAACTCTTTTCTTAATCAAACTCTTAATCCTTTACATGACAAAGGGTTTCCAGAATATCATATAAATCATCACTACATGAAAATTTCCCATCTCAAATTGGGTTTTTCTTCCATAAATCTCATCATAATAACTCATAAACTAATATGGATGATGCATCAACGAAATAAGCAAGATAAACACTTGCCTGGGATTTTCAAAAATCTAGTTTGGTGTTGAATTTGGTGTGGTTGCGTTCCCCGTCTCGCGATCTACGCGTTGGCGGTGGCGGCGGTGCAAACGGGTGAGTTTTGAGCCTTGGAATGCCTTGAGAGCTCTCTCCTCTCCTCTCCTCTCCAATGGCCGTTCTAGTGTTTTGATTTATCTAACCCTAGGAGATAACCTAAACATCTGATATAACCCCTTTAATTTTCGTGGGTTTAATTACCCAAAAATACAAAATGACTAAAATGCCCTCCCGGGGTACTAATTAGGCCTAAAAATGCCCCGAGACCCAAATCAAACTCCCGGGTATAATTTTCTGACTATCTCGACCCTTCCGAATGCATTGGCACACTCAAAACGACCATACGAACAACTTATAAAATATTTACTTTTATTTATCAATATTTAGTCCCGACGCGACACAGACCCGTCCCGATTCAAATTTCTAAAATTGTTATTTTATTCACTCGTGATATTTAATATGGCCACTATTATATATTACTTTGCTCATTAGTAATATTCAACAAATTTTCCCATAATTACTAACTCTCATCACGTTAATAATTATAACATAATTAATTTCCGGATTTTTATTAAATAATTAATTCACATTAAATTTAATAAATCCCCAAATTAATATAGCATAAAAATACGGGGTATTAAACCCATCCAATCCCACCTCATCGCATCCCACATATCCCATCTCATTCCCCCCCACCCATAATCATTCATATTTCCCCTAGGTGTCTGGGCAAATGAAAGTCAACGTGGTGAATAACTCGACGTTCTCACTATTGTGATTAGCATTCTTTCATGAGACCATTTTCTTTCTAAATGTTCGTTCTTTCTTATGTGTGTGTGAGACGTTTGAACTTGCTTACATTTACTCACCTCCTCACACACAAGATCGATACACTAACCCTAATCTCGAGAGTTCATTTGAGAGAGATATATCCGTGAGATTTGAAGTTGAAGCGTTGATTCCGACAAGTCAATCTAGGAATTACTCTTGTGATACTCGACCCGTTTTAACTGATTCACACTACACACGTTGAGTTCTAGGAAGGATGTGCCTTGAGTATTTACTTAGCTTAATCTTTTTACACATTCTATCTTGTATTTCTCAAATAATTTATCTCATGATGGATTGTGCGATTATTCTACATCTAATAAGAGATTGACTTCCTTTCAATAAATCTTTTCAAATAAGAATTTTGTGGGTATATTCCCTGCAAACCCTCACGAGACACAACTCGTCCTGTAGGGAAACCTATAGGTTTAAAGGCTTGTTGCCCATGCTAAGTGCAATCGCAAGTGCCCGCGAAAGTGGCACACTTTTGGTTACTTATCTTTCTCTTTCTCTCTATCTTATTGCTCGAGGACTAGCAACGCTCTGTTTGGGGGTGGTGTGATAAGCACCCAAAACTGTGCAATTTATACCCCGAATAGATGTACTTTAGTAGCTAATTCTCGACAATATGGGTCTTATGCGCTTAATTGTTCAATATGCAGGCTTAATTGCAGTTGCGGTGTCAAAAGCTATATTTCCACGCAATTTGCAGTTAAATTGGAGTTAATTACCAGCCCCGTAACCTTACCCGAGCCTAAATCACCCCAAACCCGTGTGTGTTTAGTTTTTGTCTATATAATATTTTTTTAGATTTTTAGTTTGAGACATTTTTATTTTTAGGATTTATTTTAGATTTATTTAGTATTTTCTAGGTTTTGTTTTCTATTTTCTATTTTATCTTTATTACTATAATTTTATTTTATTTTGATTTTTATTAGTTTTCAGTTTCATTAGGATAAATTTTTAAGAGTTTATTTTTATATATTATATATTTTTTTAAGACTTTAATTTTCATTTAGATTTTTAAGTTTTTATGTCTTTTGTTTTATTTTAGTTTTATATAGGGTTAGGATTTTATTTTATATTTATTTGTTTTTAATTTGTTTTATTTTTAGTTAGATTTTGTTTTTATTTTTTTTAATTTTATTTTAGTTGAGTCTTTGTTATTTTAGGGGTCACAATTTGACACACACACACATAGCCCATAACCCAACTCACCCACACCCTTACTAACATATACTAACACACACCCTAAAACTACCTACACCCTCACCCTCACACTAAACCCCCTACACCTCACACACCCAATACCCCCCTCCATCTTCAACCTAAAACCCATCCTACTCTCTCTCCTCCATAACTCACTAACCTCCCAAGCTCTAACCACAACTAGCCCCGTCGCCGTTTAGCTCCGGCGACGCCGCTAACCAGAACTCGGCACCTGCTCCGTCCGGACTTAGACCCCTCTCTCTCTCCTACGCCCCGATCCCAACCATCCCGACCTCCCATCGTTGCGACCCTACCAAACCCCTCCGGCGCCTAACTCCGACCGCCTCAACCCGGCGCCACCACACAGCCATCTCCGCCTCAACCCAAGTTTAATGCCCCAGAACCGATTTCTGCCATACCCGATCCAATACCCTTACTCCGATCGTTACCTTCCCAAGAACCAAGAAGTCAAGCTAAACACATTTCACCATTTCAAACCATTGAGCCAAAGACTTATACGATTTTCCACCTGCCAAAGCCAATCATAAAAACCAAAATGAACCAAAAACCACTTAAAACCCATTTTTCCCATGTGCCACTTAAACCCTCTTTTACCCTTTCTCCCAATTTTACCCCCAACTACCTCTTTTACCCAACACCCAAAAATACCCTTATAACCAAATCAGATTTTGTCACCTAATTTAACCCACATTCCCTCAAACACACTCATACCCCATGCTCCCCTCACCATTCCCATGCACACCCAAGCCAATTCCCCAAAATACCCCCATGCTCCATGTGCCTACTATTTAAAGAGGATGAAGACCCCATATGAGAGAAGTTTTTTAGTTCTAGAAAACCCATCTAGGGTTGTAGAGAGAGAAATAATATTTTAGTGTAGGTTTTTAGATTATAATTTTTATTTTATTACTTTTTAGATAGTAAGGAGAAAATAAATTGTTGTGATGATTAAATTGAGTGAGATTATTGATGTAATTGTGTTTGAATCATTCAAATTAAGGGATGTGAATTTTAACTCATGGATTGAAGATCAATTAAGCATCAAGAGATTGGGGTTTGATTGTTCTTTTCTCTTCTCATTTATTTTATGCCTTTGATTAATAATTTGTCATATTTCATATCATGTTAGGCTAAATCCCCTTTCAAGGGGTGGGGTAAAACCCTTATTTGATGTTATTTTATTTTTATTAGTTTAATTACTTGAAAAGTCCCTTTGAATATTAATTTTGATCCCTCACCCTTAAATTTAAGCCTCGAGAGAGGGTAAATGATTTTTGAGAGAAAATCAAAATTCTAGTTATAATACCCATTTTAGATTCGAACTAGAGATAGGGGTTTCTTAAGTGGGGCATTATAACTTGAATTTCAACTCTAAATTTATTGTATAAGATTTACATAAATTCTAATTGATCGATCCTAGCGGGTGATTAATTAAGAGGAGTGTAGATCTATTTTTCTAGAGTTGTGGTGTGTTAAACTTAATTTTCTAAAATATTACTATTAAAATTACACTCGCAACGAGAGTTGGTTTGTAATTTTGATATTAATTTGGGAGAATTCAAATAATTAAATTAATTAATTAGAATAACTAAAATTTGTGGTGTAATACCACTCCTTGATTGTTTTCACAATTATTTACCTCACTTTATCTAATATTTTAGTGTTAAACTTTGTTTTCATTTTAGTCAGTTTTTAGTTAGTTGTTTAGATCTTTATTTTAGTTTAGTGTTATTTCATCATCACCTCACCCTATTGTTTTAATATTGAAAAAGCTAAAAAAATTAGAAAAGCGAAAAAGCACAAAAAGAAAATGAAAAGTGAATTACAATTGAATTTGCCTCTAGCTTACTCCCTTGAAAGTGGATTGATACCCTTACTTACCTCTACACTTGAGTTTGTTATTATTTGTAGGTATTTGAGGTTTTGATTAGAAGGACTTTTCAAGCGACGACAAAAGAAAGATATACAAAGGTCTTTTCTATCACTTTACATTATTAAAACGAGTAATATATTCTTTAGCGCTTTCTCTTGGCTTTTATCGCACAGTCAATAGATGAGTGACACTCTTGATCGGCTTAGCTGCAATGCAAAAGTTATCTATGAACGATTCATCTAACTAATGAAAACTAGAGATTTTACCTCTTGGGGTGATAGTTATACCAAATTTGAGTTGGTTATATGATCAAACTGGAGAAAACTCTATATCTTATTTCGTCGAGCACTAAGTAGATGTCGGCAACAGCTTGATATTGCTCTATGTGCAAGACTGGATCAGTTTTCAAATCATATTTGGGGGTAACCACTGGTGGTTTGAACAGGGAAGGTGTGAGGTATTCCATAATTTCCTAAATTAAAAGTGATCATTTGATGAAACTTCTTTGCAGTGGATTCTTTGTTTTGGCCATTTCCCCTAACAAATTTTCCAACCATTTCATGGATCCCTTTCAGGAATGCTCCTCGGGTTTAAATATGGTCATTTAGCGGCTTTGTTGTGACTATGTGTTAAACTCTCCTCCTAAGAGGTCTGATCGGCATGCACATAGACCCTCATACTGGACCTAGATCTTGTGGAACCTTCTCGATATTCACGATGAAGATCTTGCTCCCTATGATATCCTCTGGTTATTCAGGGGCCTTGCCGATCAAAAGCAGACACCCTACTTAGCCTCTCCAAGACACTTGGTCTCTCTTCAAAAAAAGATACACCATCATAGTAATTCATTGACCGGAATGAAGAAATTATGCCAGGACAATAGGACCTATTATGAGAAGAACGAGAATGATAACTTCTTTCATGTCTAATTGGTGGTTGTGGTGGCATATCCCTTATAAAATTGGAGGACTTAGCTTGCATGGTGCGGGATAATTGCTTACCAGACTCCTATATGGCTTCTTGACATTTGGCGATATTGAGAAGAATTCCCTGTAAGTCTGCCTCACTAGGGGGAGCAGATGGAATGATGGTGTTGCCCTCATTTCGAGCGTTATTTTCAGGATCATTCATTTCTTTAGAGATGAAGAAACGAAACAAATGGTAGAGAACGATGACAGACAAACGTTCTCACAAACGGCGCCAATCTGTTGATGTCTAAAAATGGACTAACTCCAAATTTATAATCACAGATAAAAATAAAAGAAGTAACTCAAACCACACACCAAGAGACAAGGTTTTTAGAGTGGTTCAACTGTAAAATAGCCTACATCCACCGGTGTTTTTATTTAGTAGGGTTTACGATCGCTCAGTATGGTGTGTATATGAGGGGTTCGAGTTGTCCCTTGAGCTAAGGGAGAAATTTATATTTATAGGGGTATAAAACCCTAAAGATGGAGCGTCTTTATATTTCTAGGCATTTACATTTTTGTACAATAAGTAAAACTTTTGGAATTTTGTGTTGGTTAGCATCCTATCCGAGTAGGCTATTGGTATTCCTGTTGGTTGGCCTTCTGGAGTTGGTCAGCATTCCAACGGACTAAGTGTCTCTAAAGCCAATCATGTAGGTTGGTCCGCCACGTTGAAGGAAAAGTGTACATTCATCATTGGTCCACGTGGGAGTATAATTTGTACATACAACAGAGACCCAAAGTTAAAGAAAGAAATTGCAGAAGTCCAAGAACTGAAGATGAATACTTTAAGCATCATCCAGAGCTAAATAATAAGATCACTGATGAAAGTAGAAATGATTATTGGATCTATTTATATCAACTTTGTGCGGTGATTCTCGTGGTGTCTTTATTTCAGGTGAATAAGAACCTTTTTTAATTAACCCGTCCCCTTCTTTATATTTTAACAAAAAAATAAGAACATAATTAATTTCTGATTTTGTTGATTGGGTATAATGAAAATTTAAACTACAATAACACGCTTTGTTTGTCTGAGCTTCAAATTCATTGGTTGTAATGGTCGCAACTGCAGTTGTGGTTTTGGAAGAGGTATAAGTTTTAGGGTTTGATAAAAAAATGAGAGTTTAATTTGATGCATAATATAAAGTGGGGGATTTTTTTAAAAGTTAAATGTGAGGGTATTATGGTCAATAACTTATTTTGGAGATTAAGTCTAATTAACAAATAAGGAGTTTTTTAACAGAATTGTAACAGTGTCAAAGTCCATTATAAAGTGAGTAAGTAAAAAAATCCTTTAATAAAATGATTATGGAAAAGAATTTAAATAGACAAGAAGATTGATGTGGTTCTTGAGTAGACCTATGTCCTCATATTATGCAAAACTACATTATTAGTTATGAATAATTATCATTAAAAGTCTCTCCAAGCTCACTTTATTACACTTATCTCTCATGGTATTTCATATCACAATAAGATATGGGATGATACCTACAATAAAGTACACAATTAATGTAAATTAGGAAGGGCATACCCAAAGGTTGGCACATGTGTTAAGCGTGAACCAACAAGAGGAGTGATAATGAGATAAATAATATTTTACACTATGGAGGAAGATATTCCCATATCATTATGCTTTTCCTTGATTTTCCACTTTGACTTTACCCACTTGAGTGGAGTAGTTTATGTATAGTTCCTTAGAGAGGAAACAACTAGTGGTAGGTATAGTTCCGTATACTAGTTAAGATATCATCATCTGGTTGAGTTAGGTTTCAACCCTTGGTATGGTTGAGCGAATGGATACATAGTTGAAGATCAACCACGAATAAAAGGTTTGGTCAAGGCCCACACAGGTCAAGGGTCAATCATGTTCCTCATTTTGGGCCAACCATTAACAAATTAGGCCATTTAGGATCATCATTTGACCCAAGCCTTTATTATTCACATGTTAGTCCACATAAAATTCCCTCAAAAGTTTAAATTATTAAGATGGAAATGGAGTTTCCCTAAAGTGAATTACATGATCTCCATTACATATTTGTACACAATTCAATTATTAACCCAAAACTAACCCAAGAGGGGGTGGGTGAATTAAGTTTATGGAATCTTTTTAAGAGCATAAGTATGCTCAAAATATCCATGGGATTAGGTCATCTTATCTCATTGACCAAAACACTTCGAGTCGTAGTCTAAGTTTATCTATAAATCTTCATAATTAAGATTACAAGACCAAACTTTCTCATCTTCATCCAAGAAATACCTCATGATATGACCAATGAGAATGCACTTAGGGATAAAAGTAAAGGGCTTATAAGACTTAGATTCATCCCATGGTCTAACATAAATAAAACTTGAATTCTCTTAAATTAGAAAATGAGATAGACTTGTGTGAGTTTTTTCGATAAATTGTCAAATACACTATGCAATATACTTGTCATATTAAAAAACAATTTTCTTAGTAATTGCATCTTTGCATGTGTATTTTAAGTATGAGTATTCTATGTTGAGAAGAAACATACTTTAAGTTTTTACCAGTAAGAGCAAGATTCTATAATTGCTCATGGATTAGATATTTTGGCGTATCCCATTACAAATCGAATTTGCAAATCAAACACTACATCCGCATATACTGCCATGATCGTTTGAAGACTTGTTAGTAATCGATCATCAATTCTGAATTTCAAGCCGTTGGAATCGTCACAAATAATTTATGGAGGTACACGAACTTTGCGATTTTGATTTTTCTTAGTCAAATATATTTTGGGATGATTTTTATACTCGGGGCATCTGTTTTATAAAAGGATTTTGAAAATAATTGTTTTTATTTTTTGATCTCGTTAGAATGAGATGTGGCTCTTGTTAAAACAAACTCCTCTATTCGTTCGAACGAAGTCAATGTCATTAGAACGAATTTCTGAAATCATTTGAATGAAAATCTAACTAGCATCTAACGAAGTGGTCTCTATTTGACTAACCCAAACTAGTTGAAAGGTCGTTCAAATGAACCAGGCCTTTCGTTCAAACGAGATTAGACCTCGTTAGAACGAAATATGTTTTTTCATTAGAATGAAGTTAAAGTTTCGTTTGAATGAGTTTGTTGCCTCAAAATTTGTATTTTTGTATAAAAAGGATTCTTTTGACATGTTTTACACAAATATTTTGGCAAAAATAAATTGCAATACCCTCACCAAAAGTTTTTTTTGTTTGAAATAAACACTTTTTTTTCCAAATCATATATATCTTAATATGATTTGTTGAGTTTTATCAAAGCCAATTTCATATGCTACATCAAACCCTTGTAGAAATCTCTCTACAGTTGATTGAGTTTTATCAAAGCCAATTCCAAATCTCTCTACTGCTGAAGAATAAAGGATTCCGTAATCCTAAGGCTGATCGGGGGAAACCGAGAAAAGAGTTGCTTCCTGTGGGTGAGGTTGGACTGCATTACTTTATGTCAAAGATTTGAGGACCATATGTGTTATACTTAGTGGAGATCTAAGTAGTCTGTAAGTCATCGAGTCTGTTAAACTCCTTTACAATGCTGAAATATAAGTTTTGCTTGAATGGGATTTTTCCTCAAAACTTCTTCTATTTGGGTTGGTTTGATTATGTGGTTTGGATATTTAATTTGAACTTTATTTTGCATGAACACTTAACTAGTAATCAAGATAAATTTTGGTTAATACGTGGATCTTCATGTGTGTAACTTAAAATACAAATAATTCCATATAGCCTTGCATTTTCAAATTAGTAGGAGAGCTGGTTACACTAATTTATTGTGTGGTCTTTAAATTTGGGATTATATAGATAATTTGTATTAGAGGGTACCTGTTTTCATGGGTCAAATTATGCATATTAGAAAGATCGAATGAGGTCGTCACTGAAGTCGATTGATGAGAGAGTTTGATTATTTATGAAAGAGGATAGAGACCACCCACTATGAATATCGATGATGTCGTACATCTTAAACCTATCACTTCCTGGAAAGAGGATGATTTTAAGTGAATTAATCTTAAATCCTTCGACTTAAGTGAAATTTCTGGAATTGTTACCCCTGACGAGTTCCGTTGCATCATGACGTGCACCACATCTAAGGAATCATGGGATATCCTCTAGCTCACTCACGAGGGTGACAACTCTGTGAAAACTTCTAAGCTACAAAATATCACCATACAATTTGAAACTATTACCATGATAGAATCTAAGACTTTTGATCAATTTTATGTTAGATTATCAGATATAGTCAATTCTATTTTTAACTTGGGCGAGAAAATTCTTGAGACGCAAGTTATGAAAAAGATTTTGAGATCCCTTTCATCCCGCTTTCTTCCTAAGGTCACTACCCTCAATTCGTTGGGAACTTCGGATATGCTTATGTTAGAAGAACTCGTAGGAGACCTTCAAACTTATAAAATCAATATGTTTCCCAAAACTATTAAACCAGAGGAAAAGGGAATTACTTTGAAAGTCCAATCTAAAAAGAAAGAGGTGGTTTTTCTGACTCCCAATATGATTTTGATCTAGTTGATCTTGCCTTTTTTGCAAAAAAAATCTTCCAAAGAAAATAAGGGTTTTAAGAAAAATAAAAATGGAAATGAGGGTAAGGATGTATGTGAATATGATGGATGAGAAAGGTACCATAGTTCGCAATAATTTTAGGTTGGTCTCTCAAGGCTACACATAGATTGAAGGTGTAGACTTTGACGAGACATTCGCTCCTATTACTACTCTTGAGTTCGTCTGCTTACTACTCGCCATAACATGTTGTTAACTCTATAAGTTATATTAAAGGATGTCAAGAGTGACTTTTTTAATGACATTCTACAAGAAGAAGTGTACGTGGAACAACTTAAGGGGTTTGAAGACCCAAATCACTCAGGATATGTATTTTATATTAAGAAGGCCTTGTATGGTTTGAATCAAGAACCTCGTGCTTAGTGCAAGAGGCTAACTTATTATCTCTTAGCTCATAGTTTCAATAGAGGGGGAGTGGACAAGACATTATTTATGAGGAGAGATAGTGGTGCTATATTGGCTGCCCAAGTCTATGTGGATGACATAGTATTTAGATCCACATGTTTCTAACATGTTGACACATTTGAAGAAGCGATAAATAATGAGTTTGAGATGAGAATGTTTGGTGAGCTTATGTTCTTCTTATGTCTCCAAGTGAATTAACTTGAGGATGGGATATTCATATCTCAATGCAAATATGCTAGGAGATTAGTGAAGAAGTATGGTTTAGACTATGCTAAGCACTCACATACCCCTATGAGTACATAAACTAATCTTAGCAAAGACTCTTTAGTCAAGGACATAGAGCAAGAACTTTATAGGAGCATGATAGGTAGTCTTCTCTACTTGACCGCTAGTCATCATGACATTTCTTTTAGAGTTGGAGTTTGTGTGCGATATTAAGCGTCCCCAAAAGAGTCTCACTTGCTCGTACTTTAACGTATCAGCAAATACGTGAGTGGAACTCTTTCCTATGGTATTTGGTAGATATTTCAAACTGATGACCATTTGTCTGCCTATTCAGATGCCGATTAGGCCAAGCATGCTGATGGATGTAAGAGCACCTCATGTAGATGTTTTTACTTTGGGAGTGCTCTTTTTTTTTGTTGAGAAAGAAGCAAAACTCCATTTCTTTTTCCCCGATGGAGGTCGAGTATATAGCTTTTGGGAGTTATTGTACACAACTCTTATGGATAAAGAAAATTTTGAGGATTCTGGGATTTTCCAAGTCACAATGACTATTTCGTGTGGTAATACGAGTGAAATTCATATATCCCATAATCCAGTGCAACATTTTCACACAAAGAACATTAGGATATGTGAGCATTTCATTCGTGATCTCATTGAGGAGAAGTTCTTGTCCTTGGGCTTTGTAAGCACCTAACGATAACTAGTCAATATTTTCACAAAATCTTTATATGCACTTAGATTTGAGAATCTTAGGAAGTATTTGAGTATTTCTTTATTGATTGAGCTCGAGTATTTCATCTAGTGTAGGGTGATTATTATGTTCACATCTTTTGTCCCTCTCGCTAGATTGTATCTCTATGCAGACGTATTTTTATATTTGTTTATTCGTTTCCTTTTGAGTTAGTTTGAAAAATCCAAAAAGATTTTCGATTTTTAAGGAAAAGCTTAAAAAATTCAAAAAATATCTTATTTTTGATAAATATTTTGAAAAAGACAAAAAGATTTTATTTTTGATGTAATTTTTGAAAACAACAAAAAGATTTTTGTATTTTCACTTTTCACCATATATGGATTTGCATTTATGGTGTTCGAAGCACACTTACATTACATCCATTAATGTGACTTTTTCATGATGTTTTGATACATGACTTCATTTTTTTAGTGGGCTTAATGATGGACGGCTATCATTTCGTTGTTCATTAAAGATTACTTTCTTCATGATAGACTCTTTATCACCTTTATTTCACATATACATGGACTGTACAAAAATTGTGCTTGATTGTTATATGTCGAATACGGTGTTCTCATCTCAATCATGCTTAATAACGAACCAAATGCACTGGAGATAAGTTCTTCTTGTAAGAATCATTATCCGGATTTTATTGCTTAGAAATTTTTGTATATGTTAAGCAATGGAAAGGGGCTACGAAAGAGAAAAATTCTCTTTGAGACACCATTTGCTAAAGAGAGCCTAAAAAGATTAACGACACACAAAAATAGAGATGCCAAGGACATTTTTATTTCGTCGTTCGCTACACATGAGCATAATGATATCTTCAAAATTTGAGAGTGAATTCTTATATATGCAAGATTTTGAGGGTGTTATAAAGTAGAAGATAAATGGGTTTGCACAATAGACTCTCTTGAAAAGACTTAAATAGTTCGGCGTTATTGATTTGAGAATCATTTAAATTCATGGCAAGTTGCATAAGTCGAGTCAATTTCATTTAAGTTCAATATTTTAACACTTAAAGTTACAATTGAGTTCTTTGTCTCATTGACTTCGTTCACCTTTGTTATGAATGCCTATGTTGATTTTCCTATGAAAAATATTCACACCATTGCATTTCGCTTCCATGATTCGGATATTTTAGTGATATTCCATGGTGCAATGTATTTTTTACTTATATGTACTTTTATACTTGAAAAAAATGAAAAATTTTAAAATTTTTGAAAGGCTACCTACTTCGGGGTCCACTCTTTTCCATTCCGTTTTCAAAAATTTCATCGTATGTTCTTAATTAATTATCTTTGTAATGTTATTTCTTTTAGATTCATGTGATACTAAGGATTCATCCATAATTTATTACCTTATATTTATTACGGACAAAAAGGGGGAGAGCAAATTGAGGGGGAGTTTTATTTTCTTTAAACTCATACGTGTCATGGTATACTTTGGCTTCATGTGTGTTGGTATCTTAATATTTGATGATGATGTCATGGATTACATAAGTTGAAGACAAAGTCTCGAATGCCATCCCATTTTTAGTTTGGGAGGACTTTAGTAGAATTTTATCTTAGGGGTTTATTCTAATTTGGGTTTTGGGTTTTGGGTTTTGTTTTGTACTAAAATAGCCAAAGGGGGAGATTTGTAAGAGAAAGATTTTATAATTGCTCATTGATTAGATATTTTGACGTATTTCATTACAAACTAAAGTTGCAAGCCGAACACTACATCCACATATGCTTTTAAGATCGTTTGAAGACTTGTTAGTGATCGAGCATCGTTTCCGATTCTCAAGCCATTGGAATAGTTATGAATGATTTATGGAGGTATACAGACTTTGTGGTTTTGATTATTTCTCAACCAAATATATTTTGGGATAATTTTAAACTTGAGGCATTTTTTCATACAAGGATTTTGAAAATAATTTTTTTTATTTTTTGATCTCGTTTGAACGAGATGTGGCTCTCATTATAACGAACTCCTATGTTCATTCGAACGAAGTCAATATCATTATAACAAAATGTTAAATTCATTAGAACAAACTTTCAAATGATCATCTCACGAAGTGGTCTCTGTTTGACTGCATCAAACTCATTGGTAGTTCGGTGGAAGGTCGTTTGAACGAACTAGGCCTTTCGTTCGATCAAGATTGGACCTAGTTAGAACAAAACATAGGTTTTCATTAATAAGAAGTTCCATTTTCATTTTAATGAGTTCACCACCTCTAAATTCATATTTTTCTATGAAATGGATTTTTTTGACTTGTTTTACAAAACTCTTTTGGCAAATACTACACCAAAATTTTTCTTATTTTTGTTTCAAAAAAACTCTTTTATTTTCTAAATCACACATATCTTAATATGATTTGTTGAGTCTTGTCAAACCCAATTTTGATACCCTATAAAAAAAACTTGCAGAGATCTCTCTATGGATGATTTTGGAGTTGCGACTCTAATGCTGAAGAACCAAGGATTCTCTAATCCTGAGGCTAATCTATGGATACCGAGGGAATAGCTGCTTTCTGTGAATGGTGCTGGACTGCATCACTTTTTGTCAAAGATTTGAAGACCATGTGCTTTATACTTATTGGAAATCTAAGTAGTCTTTAATTCATCGAGTATGTCAAACTCTTTTACAGTGCTGAAATATAGGTTTCTCCTGAAAGGGAATTCTCCTAAAAACTTCATCAGTTCAGGTTAGTTTTATTATGTGGTTTGAACATTTAATTTGGACTTTATTTTGCAAGCACGCCTAATTAGTAATCAAGATAAAATTTGGTTAAAGTTTAAATATTTGTGTGTGTAACCTAAGATACAAATAATTCCATATAGCCCTGAATTTTAAGTACCAAAATTATTTTCAAACTTTGGATGGAAAAAATTGGATAACAACGCAACCTGTATTATCGTAGCTTCGCTATAGCGAATCTTTACCTCATTGTAGCAAATAACTTTTTATTTGTATTATCCTCCACATATTTTTCCCAGGGAACTTTCGCGACTTGGCTTCTCCGCAGGTTCGCTCCAACAATGACCATCTTCATTGTAGCGAAGCTCCAACGAACGTACCAAATCTAATGAAAAAAGAAATCTTTCCAAAAAATGATTTGAATAACATGTAGATTACTCTTTTGCAGACATATTGTGTTCGAAAAGCAACCTATTTTGTGTGGAAAAGAATAGCTTTGAGGTTTTGAGAGCTTGTGGCCACAAGTATAAAATTCCTATTTAGCTCATCCTTTTCTAGAAACAAAGTAGTGGTCGATTTCAGGGTTTTCACATTATTTTATCAAGATAAAGAAATCAAATCTTCTTAAGAGTTAAAATCTTCTTTGTATTTTTGAGATATCCATTATTGTCCTTGCTATTTCAAAGTCATTTGAAATTTGATTACTTATTCTCAAGACTTGAACAAAAATTTGTTCTTGAGAGACTTTAAATATTTTTGATATCTCAAAAAAACTTATGAGTTTATTCCATTAGCCAAACACTTTAAAGACTTCCGTCAACCTGTAGAAATATTACATCTTAGTAAGTTAGAAATTCATTGATGGCTTTTCACATGTTCCATTCAACAACATAGTTTACTTTAATAATAAATAAGATTTTAAGATCGGCGCAAACGAGACATTATAGACGAAAGTTGACACCTGCGATGTGACGAGTGGTCGGAGAGTGATCTGTGCTTACTTTTCCTACTACAAGGTGGAAAGAATTGATTATTGATGTTGTAAATTGTTGAGTCTATGAGAGGTTAAAGTTTGTATGTGATTTATCCATCTGAGTAAATCTTTACCTATTTAGTTGAAGGCATCGGTTTGGCCCGAGGTTTTTCCTTAAAGGGTTTTTTTCTCGTATCAATCCTCATCTCAAGTGCATGATTCCCTTTATATGATTCATGAACATATGTCATTAAGTGAATCAATTTGTAAATCATGTGTTTGTCACTTAGACACTAGGATTAACTTTTGCATGAACTTGGATTGAAGGAAAATATTACCTTAACTTTAGTATTAAATTTAATTTAGGTAGTTTTGTTCGAACTTTGTTTTTCCTACACGTACTCTCACTTGGTATCAGTGGTAGACCTTATTTTTATGGTTCAATCACCTCAAGATAGATCTTATGTGTGCAGAAATAGAATTTGGGTATGAGATTTTTTATGATGTTTCTTGTGATACTAGTCAATATTATACTCGACTATATTCTCATTTCAATTTTACATGTCATCCTACTACTGAAAATGAAGATGAATCTTGTGAGAAAATATGTGATGATATTCTAAGAACATATTTCTTATCATGTCCTTTGTTGTAATTGGCTTAATTTCGGACAAAATAAATTAATTCTAGGCTAGTTTTATTATGAAGTTTAATTAGAGCCTATGACAAAGTTCAAGTCCAAGAATGTGCAATTTAAAGCTTTGAAGAAGATTTCAAGCCAAGACGTGTTGCATATGTTTAAGATCACTCAGATATGAATACTTGTGAGCATTTGAGTAATTTAGTATATTGATTAAAAGCTAGGTGATTTAAATGTTTGGGAATTAAATCTTTTTCTAATTTAAAAATATTTCTGAGTTAAATATAGTTTAAAGAAAATTCAAAGAATTATTTAAAGAAAAATAATTTTGTTTAAACATTGTTGCTCGAACGAGACATTGGGTCGTTCAAATGACAATCCCTTGTCGCGCGAACGAGATCCGATTCTCTCTCGAACGAGCTGTGCTACCTCAATTTTCGTGTTTTGGTTTTCTTGGACTCTGTGTTGCTCAGATATAAAGAAACGACTCTGTAAAAGTTTTTAATGTGTAGAACTGTTTCGGAAAACACATTCCCTTATAGTTTTTCATCATCCGGAGTTTATTCAAGATCAAATTATTCAATTCCAAAGTTTATGATCATGAAATGTGTTTACCGAAAAACAATTCATTCATTGACTACATCGAATGAGGTCACTGGGAGTGCTTGAGGGTATTCCTTGCTGAAGATAGAACTGCGTGTTCTTGAGGAGTAGTTGTCGTTGTTCCTTTGCTGACGACACCGATCGACACCTGTGGGTATTCGTGTGTCACCCTATTTCATTATAATCCGTGTAAGTTGTGTCTTACAAAATATGGTGAAATAAAAAGGTTTTTCCCTTTGGGGATTTTTCCTGAAATTGTTTCGTTTACCGCATAATTTATTCATGGAATGGATATAATCACTTAGATGCATGTTTAGGGTTTAAGAAGTTATAATTGGTTTTAACTTAAAATTGGAACAAAGTTGTTTTTGCCTAAAGTACACACTAAAGGGCCTTTTCAAATTGGTATCAGAGCGTGTTGCATTATCTTATTGTGTTTGTGATCCCATGACTTTAGGTATGCCTTTCGGTGGTTTTGATGATTTTAGAACTCACTTGTTTAAATAGTCTCATTGGAAATCTCACATGAAAACTGCTTTTAATAAATTGGTTAATAAGGGTGAGTGTGAAAAGTGCTTTTCTGCGAAGGGTATGGTCATAGGATAGATGAGTGTCCCACTAAACTTAGGGAGATTTTGAATAAACCCATGAATTGTGGTTCTACCCTTAGTAGTAGTGACCCAGAAGAAGAAAACTTTTATGATAGTAAGCGTGAACTTCCCACCTTTGTGGCTAGTCATGTAAGAGATAAAGACTTACCTTTGCATGATTCTTCCACAGCCACATAAGTTGATACACCTAAGAGTGAGGGTGAGGTGAGTGAGGATGAGAGCGAAGACGAGAGAGATTTGTAAACTGCTTTCAAAGAATTGTATGAAAAAACATTAAAAGCAAAGAAAGCAAACTTGAAATTAGGAGCTATGTTGAAAGAACGTGCCATAGAAAAAAATAATTCCAAAGCTTTAATTGAGGATCTTAGGGCACATGAAAAGAAAATTCGAGAGAAGCTAGAATATGTCGAGGGTGAGAGAGATAGTCTTCGAGGGTTGATGGAGGCTATGAAAAAGGAACTTCTAGAGTTTGAGAATTTTAGGCATTTACTTGAGTCAAGGATAGGTGAGCTTGAGGAGAAATTGAGAGATTCGAGTAAATTTAAGTTTGATTTGGAGGCTAGGTCTGAAAAGTTAGACAAAATCTTAGGCACCATCGAAAACAAAGATAATCGGAGAGGTATTGGCTTTGATAATCATGTCGCACCTTCACCCAAAGCCAAAACCATGCAAACAAGAAAGCCACTTACGAACTTTAGGAGTGAGCTACCTAGGAACCTGAGGTATAATCAACCTATAGCACACGCTCCTCACCGTATCTACACTTGCACTCATTACGGTAGGAGAGGTCATCTTAGACGATTTTGCTATGATCTTAAGAACGATCCTAGAAAGTCTAAAGCCATTCCGATTCCCAATAACCCTACCCGTCGGTTCACACCTACTTGGGTTAAGAAGTCGGATTTAGAGGTGCTAGGTATTAGGCTTGGTGATTCTCGCGTCAATGCCCGTGATTCTCCTCATGATTCATCTTTCGATTGAGGTTGTTATTTGGTTTGTCATACTCTAGTATTTGCTTCATTTGTTATATTTTGCTAGTGTTAAGACGTGTGTCTAGTTTTTGTTATTAATTTGAGTCTTATTGAAAAATGCAAAAAGATTTTGCTTTTTATAAAACTTTTGTAAATACAGAAAGATTTTTGGTTTTTGAGTCGTGAGGTTACATGTTTGATGTGGCATATTGGTGTGCTTGAACCCCCACCCCCTTCCTTTCATTATTCATGTAGCTAGGACATTTGGTCATTGTTATTGATACTTAGAATGATCTTAGCCATTATTGTCATGACCTCGACCCAAAATAGTATTAGGGAACGAGTGTCTTGACATGCCATTAAGGCAACAAATATTCTGATTTAATTGTTTCCTTAAATAAAAGCAACGGAAATATTATTACACGGTTATGAATCGTAAAATACTGAAAGTAAAGGAATTACGTCATTAGAGCTTTCTAAAGGAAACTTCATATATATTAAAAGTAACAACAAGTTACAACTTAAGAGAAAATTTAAACCTTATTACAAGAGAGCCAGACATGCTCTAAATAAACATTTTACAAAAAGAGCTCTAAAAGTTAAATCTTCAATATAGTCCATTTTTGTTCCGTCCGTGAGCCTAAACGTTTCCTGAAAAATGGTTATTTATACAACATCAGCTAAAAGCCGAATGAGGTTCAATCTCCAGACATTCCAGGGTTTTCAGAAAATAGATACCTATTTAAGTCAAAAGAGAAGGCATATACATATATGGATAGGAACTTGCAGTAAATAGATATATATTTTGAAATGAAAGTATATATATCACAATTGGATAGCTCAGAATAAGACGAACGCAATAAATCAAATGTGATATCTTTTTCTTTCAATCATATCATTTTGATGTCCAAGTACACTCTAATACCGTATTCTTCTACCGTATTATACCCCGGTAGTTGAGGGTCAATCGAACTAGTTCGTCACAACAACTTATTTAGGGCACACCAGCGATAACCCAGCTGGGAAGGTCAGTCAGTAAAGAGGTCCCTTAGTCCGAATCTTATTTTCAATATTTCGTCTCATTTTCAGTACTCATTTCAATCAGTATGTCTATATGAAGAGATATAAACATATCACAAATGAATCGATCATCGGTATCAGATGCATTTTGAGAATAAAAGCAGTTCACAAAATACATAGTTTGCATAATATCATATAATTTAAATGTGCAAGAAATGACACAGAGTACTCACCCAAAATGGAGGTCAATTTTACTGGTATTGATTCTTCAATCACACGTTAATCTGATAAAGATTTAAGTACACGTTCTAAGGTCATGTTTATACTATACTTTAATAATAACTTCTTCTTTTAAAGGATTACTGAATCCATATTTGTCAACTTTTAAAACTCATTGATCGTAATTGAAGAATTCAATTCATAGTCCTTCCTCATCAGTCGGTTCCTAGTAGAGATGGAGGGTCACAGGGGCACCACTTAAATACCATCTCATCTAGACAGAACATTTCCGGATTCATTCCCAGTAGAGATGGAGGGTTACAGGGGCACCACTTAAATACCATCTCATCTCGACAGAATTTCGCCGGGCCTGACTTTGGAATTACTTAAATGGGATTCCATAATAACGAGCAATTTCTTTAAAAATAATCATTTTTAAAAGCGTATAATTTCAAACAAGTTTACATATAATTTCAAGCGTATAATTTCAAACAAGTTTACATATAATTTCAAGCGTATAATTTCAAACAAGTTGAAAGTAAAATCAACTTGGATTTGTTCTAAATTTTAAGTTTTGATTAGTGAATTCTTTATTGTATTTTACCAGCATAACTACTAAGTAAAGTTTATAAAACAATAAATTAAAACTATAAAGATGCATTATAACATTAAGATTACCTTAAGATGAATATCCCTAAGAACTTCTTCTTAAACTTTCTCACACTTTCTCTCACTATTTCTTTCTATAATTCTCAAGGAATTGGTGTGAGTTTAAAATGATCCCCGGAGGCCCTATTTATAGTTTTCCAAAGATATCACGGAATTGACACGTGTCCATGATGACCAAGCTTTTACAACGGGAGTCAGCGTTGACGTGTCGCGTAACGGAGTCATCTTGCAGTCTTATTTCACTGGACTGCGACATGTGTTTTAGCTTCTCCTCTAACGACGACACGTGTTTTGGCTTCTCCTCTAATGACGACACGTGTACGATGGAGGTGTCAAAACCAAGCATGAGGTGTAGAGCATGAGGTGGAAAGGTATTAAGGGTATAAGGGTCATTTTGCACCTGAAGGGCATTTTGGTAATTTCACACTATATATTTTCAATATTTCTTTTAGGTCCCTAAAAATTTTTTATTTACAAAAGGCCCCTTTTTATTTTTCATTTTGGTCCCTAAAACTTTATTAAAACTAAGTCCCTCAAGTTTCATAAAATTACATTTTCTACCCCAAAACTTATCACTTAGCTTAGGATGTGCCATAAAATCTCAGTTTAACCCATTTTATCGTTGATTCTTCAAATTTAAAAATGGGCTTTGTCATATTAAGAACTCGGAATATCATATATGTAATAATATATCATTATTAGATAGTAAGTGTGACGAAATTGAAAGAAGACAATTATATATTGGCATAAGAAAATAGGGTCATTACATCCTGCCCTCCTTATAAAAAGTTTGGTCCCCAAACTTTACTTACATTAATTTCCAAAAAGGTATGGATATCACTCTTTTATTTCATCTTCCCGCTCCCATGTTGCTTCTTTAACAGAATGATTCTGCCATAATACTTTGACTAGTGGAATAACCTTGGTTCGTAATATTTGATCTTTATGGTCCAAGATTTCCACTGGATGCTCAATGTATGTCAAATATTCTATAACTTGAAGAGGCTAGTGACATAAGATATATGTTCTGGATCAGGGATGTATTTCTTCATCATTGAAACATGAAACACATTATGCACACTAGAGAGTTTAGGGGGTAAGTCTATTCGATACGCAACAACACCTATCCCTTCAAGGATTTCAAAAGGTCCTATGTATCTTGGACTCAACTTTTCTTTCTTCCGAAACCGTATTACTCCCTTTGTTAGTGATACTCGTAAGAACACATAATCTCCTCTTTGGAATTCCAACTCTCTTCGGCGATTATCAACATAACTCTTTTGACGGCTTTGAGCGATTCGAAGTCGGTCTTGTATCAATTTCACTTTCTCTGTTGTGATCTGGATCAATTCTGGTCCCAATAATTTTCTTTCTCCAACTTCTACCCAACATGTAGGGGAAAGACACCTTCTACCATAGAGTGCCTCATACGGAGCCATTTTAATACTTGCTTGATAGCTATTATTATATGCAAATTCTACTAACGGTAAATGATCGTCCCAATTCCCCTTCAAATCAAGTACACATGCCCTAAGCATATCCTCTAAGGTTTGGATGGTTCTCTCCGATTGTCCGTCTATTTGAGGATGAAAAGCGGTGCTGAAATTCAATTTTGTTCCCATGGCTACTTGTAGGCTTTTCCAAAAGCGAGACATGAATCTAGGGTCACGATCATAAATAATTGAAACTGGGGTTCCATGAAGCTTAATAATTTCCATTATATACAATTTAGCTAACTTTTCTAAGGAATGGGTAATCTTAATGGCAAGAAAATGAACAGATTTAGTTAACCTATCAATAATTACCCAAATGGAATCATTACCAATGGGACTCCTTGGTAGCCCTGTCATAAAATCCATGGTAATATGTTCCCATTTCCACTCAGGGATAGGTAAAGGTTGTAATAATCCTGATGGTTTTTGATGTTTATCTTTTACTTGTTGACAGATCAAACAATGAGATACAAACTCTGCTATCTCCCTTTTCATGTTATTCCACCAAAACACTTCTCGGAGATCTCTATACATCTTGGTATTTTTGGGATGAACTGTGAATCTCGAGTAATGACCTTCCTCCAAAATCTGCCTCTTTAGCTGGTCATCACTCGGTATACACACTCTATTTCCAAACCTTAATATATCATCTCATATCGCAAATTCAATTCTCTTCCCTTCAATAACCTCTTATTTAATCTTCTTTAGTTGTGGGTCATTTACTTGTGCAACTTTAATTCTTTCCATTAACGTGGGTTGTATTTGTAAGTTTGAGATTATTCCTCCTTCATCATAAATACGTACATTTATTTCCATACTTCTCAAATATTTCAATAGAGCTTCCTGGATGGTAATAAGACATGTTAAATTTGGTGTAGACTTTCTACTCAAAGCGTCGGCAACTACATTAGCTTTCCCCAGGTAATAGTGAATATTTACATCATAATCCTTCATCAATTCTAACCACCTCCTTTGTCTCATGTTCAATTCCTTCTGAGTAAAGATATATTTCAAACTCTTATGATCGGTATAAATCTCACAAGTCTCACTATACAAATAATGTCTCCAAATCTTAAGAGCAAAAATTACCGCTGCTAATTCTAAGTCATGGGTTGGATAATTTTGCTCATGGGGTTTTAACTGTCTCGAGGCATAAGCTACTACTTTTCCATTTTTCATTAGCACACATCCCAAACCATTTTTAGAAGCATCACTATAAATCACAAATCCTCCTGTACTGGAAGCAATAGTCAAAATTGGGGCAGTTACTAATCGATTCTTAAGTTCTCGAAAACTATTCTCAACTTCCTCAGACCATTCATATTTCACCGTCTTTTGTGTTAACCTAGATAGAGGTTTGGCAATACTAGAAAATCCTTCAACAAATCTTCGTTAATAACATGGTAATCCTAGGAAACTACGAATCTCCATCACATTAGTTGGTCTTGGCCAATCTAGTATAGCCTCGATCTTTTGATGATCAACCGACACTCCCTCCTTGGTTATGACATGCCCTAGAAAAGAAACACTAGGCAACCAAAATTCACACTTCTTTAATTTCGCATATAATTTCTCTTTCCTAAGGATTTGTAATACTATCTCCAAATGCTTCTCGTGTTCTTCAATACCTTAGGAATAAATAAGGATGTCATCAATGAAAACAACCACACACTGATCCAGATATTTCCTAAACACTCTATTCATCATATCCATAAAAGCGGCTGGTGCATTAGTTAATCCAAATGGCATCACAAGAAATTCATAGTGACCATATCTAGTACGAAAAGCTGATTTCGAAATATCCTCTTCCTTAATCTTCAACTGGTGATAGCTTGACCTAAGGTCAATCTTTGAAAATACTTGCGCACCTTGCAGTTGGTCAAACAAATCATCTATATGAGGTACGGGGTATTTATTCTTAATGGTCACCATATTTAGTTCACGATAATCTATACATAACCTCATCGTCCCATCCTTCTTTTTAACAAATAACACTGGAGCACCCCAAGGGGATATACTAGGTCTAATAAAACCCTTATCTAACAGATCTTGTAATTGAACTTTTAATTCCCTTAACTCTAAAGGTGTCATGCGATAAGGTGGTTTTGAGATTGGTGTAGTTCCAGGAACAAGGTCAATGGTAAACTCTACTTCTCGACTAGGAGGTAGACTGGGCAAATCATCTGGAAAAACATCTGGAAAAAACTTAGCTATGGGAATATCTTCTAAACTAGGTTCTTTTGTTTGTAAATAAATAACACTGGCAAGGAATCCTTGACATTCCTTCTTAAGAAAACTACAAGCTTGCATTGCAGAGATAATACGCATGGGAGATAAGATGTTAGTTCCTTCAAAACTGAATTCTGGTTGGTTAGGAATTTGGAAAATAACTCTCTTCTCAAAATAATCCACCCTAGCATGATATGATGCTAACCAATCCATCCCCAAAATGACTTCAAAATCTCTTATGTCTAAAACTATCAAATCAGCGAATAGTTTATGACTACTGATATTTATAGGGCAAGACTTATATACTAATGTTCCCGTCAATAACACACCCGAAGGAGTAGAAACGTGTATGATATGATTCAAGGATTCAGGAATATTAGGAAAGCGATTAACAAAACGTACAGACACAAATGAATTGGTAGAGACAGGATCTATTAAAACTTGAAAAGGTTGTGCACATATAGAAAGTGTACCTGACACTACTGCATTAGAATCCTTTGCATCGAAAAGATTAAAGACTCTACCTTATCTGCCCTGATCCTTATTATCATTAGAAGTCTTTGTTGCCGCCTTCCCTTTGTTAGGAAAATCTCGCATTTTATGTCCCTTTTGTCCACACCCAAAGCAACTCCCCGTCTCCAGGTAACACGATCGCCCTCTATGAATATTACCACAACGTTGGCATTTATCAACATTAAAGGGTTTGTTTACTAAAGGTTGTCCTAAATTAGGTATAGTCCTAAAGGGTTTGTTATCGGGGTTCCTTCCTCTTTGTTCTCCAAAATCCCTCTTCCCCTCTCTAACCTGATTATATTCTTCACTATCCTTCTCAGATATTGTTGCCCTAGCCACCACGTCATTATATGATGTCAACTTCAGGATGGAAATTCGGCTACGAATATTCAACCTTAACCCACGTTCAAACTTCTTGGCTCTTAAAACATCGGTTATCACAACATGAGGTGCAAAATGGGATAACTCAGTAAACTTTGCCTCGTATTGACTAACCGTCATATTTCCTTGAACCAGACTCATGAAGTCTTGCACCGTTTTGGGAAAGTATTTCTCGTAGAAGATCACTAAGAAGTCATGCCAACCTATGGGATTATTCCTTTCCCCGTGTATTCTCTTAATCATTCTCCACCAATGTTCGGCTTCACCTTCTAACATGAATGTTCCAAATGAAACCCGTTGTTCATCTGTACACATAAGAACATCGAACATCTTTTCCATTTGCATCACCTAATTTTCTGCTTCAGTGGGGTTAGGAGTACCTTTAAAAGACGGCAGATTCAACTTCTTGAACTGTTCAATAGTACAACTACTTAGTTCAAGATTTCTTGGTGCTCCATTATTCACCTGATGCTCCACAATTCTTGCTAGACTTTCAATTGCCTTGTATGCACCCTCCAGTCCTTCCATACTCGAACCACTAGTTCCTGGAGTTGATTTCATCTTGGTCATTTTCTATAGTCAAGGTCAAATGTAAGATGTACTATACTAGCCCAAGATTGCAATTTAGAAGAACAATGATATATAAATAATTATATATATATATATATATATATATATATATATATATATATATATATATAGTGTAAGACATGGTGAGGGTTATCACATAAGTCGGATATGTAATCATGTATCCTATGTATGGAAACTTAAAATCTATAACGTTCGAACCTTATGTTCAGTATTCTACGGGTTCATAACCTATGCTCTGATACCACCTCTGTCCCGACCGCGACCCAAAATAGTATTAGGGAACGAGTGTCTTGACATGCCACCAATGCAACAAATATTCTGATTTAATTGTTTCCTTAAATAAATGCAACGGAAATATTATCACAAGGTTATGAATCGTAAAATACTGAAAGTAAAGGAATTACGTCATCAGAGCTTTATAAAGGAAACTTCATATATATTAAAACTAACAATAATTTACAACTTAAGAGAAAATTTAAACCTTATTACAAGAGAGCCAGACATGCTCTAAATAAACATTTTTCAAAAAGAGCTCTAAAAGCTAAATCTTCAATATAGTCCATTTTCATTCCGTCCGTAAGCCTAAACGTTTCCTGAAAAATGGTTATTTATACAACATCAGCTAAAAGCCGAATGAGGTTCAATCTCCAGACATTCCAGGGTTTTCAGAAAATAGATACCTATTCAAGTCAAAAGAGAAGGCATATACATATATGGATAGGAACTTGCAGTAAATAGATATATATTTTGAAATGAAAGTATATATATCACAATTGGATAGCTCAGAATAAGACGAACGCAATAAATCAAATGTGATATCTTTTTCTTTCAATAATATCATTTTGATGGCCATGTACACTCTAATACCGTATTCTTCTACCGTATTATACCCCGGTAGTTGAGGGTCAATCGAACTAGTTCATCACAACGACTTATTTAGGGCACACCAGCGATAACCCAGCTGGGAAGGTCAGTCAGTAAAGAGGTCCTTTAGGCCGAATCTTATTTTCAATATTCCGTCTCATTTTCAATGCTCATTTCAATCAGTATGTATATATGAAGAGATATAAACATATCACAAATGAATCAATCATCGGTATCAGATGCATTTTGAGAATAAAAGCAGTTCAAAAAATACATAGTTTGCATAATATCATATAATTTAAATGTGCAAGAAATGACACAGAGTACTCACCCAAAATGGAGGTCAAGTTTACTAGTATTGATTCTTCGATCACACGTTAATCTGATAAAGATTTAAGTACACGTTCTAAGGTCCTTTTTATACTATACTTTAATAATAACTTCTTCTTTTAAAGGATTACTGAATCCCTATTTGTCAACTTTTAAAACTCATTGATCGTAATTGAAGAATTCAATTCATAGTCCTTCCTCATCAATCGGTTCCCAGTAGAGATGGAGGGTCACAGGGGCACCACTTAAATACCATCTCATCTAAACAGAACATTTTCGAATTCATTCCCAGTAGAGATGGAGGGTCACAGGGGCACCACTTAAATACCATCTCATCTAGACAGAATTTCACCGGGCCTGACTTTGGAATTACTTAAATGGGATTCCATAATAACGAGCAATTTCTTTAAAAAGAATCATTTTTAAAAGCGTATAATTTCAAACAAGTTTACATATATTGAAAGTAAAATCAACTTGGATTTCTTCTAAATTTTAAGTTTTGATTAGTGAATTCTTTATTGTATTTTACCATCATAACTACTAAGTCAAGCTTATAAAAACAATAAATTAAAACTATAAAGATGCATTATAACATTAAGATTACCTTAAGATGAATATCCTTAAGAACTTCTTCTTAAACTTTCTCACAC
This sequence comes from Sambucus nigra, assembly GCA_949130495.1. Taxonomy (NCBI): domain Eukaryota; kingdom Viridiplantae; phylum Streptophyta; class Magnoliopsida; order Dipsacales; family Adoxaceae; genus Sambucus; species Sambucus nigra. The sequence goes on from OX422218.1 coordinate 279,015,842, forward strand.
TTTTTCTCACTACTTCTTTCTATAATTCTCAAGGAATTGGTGTGAGTTCAAATGATCCCCAAAGGACCTATTTATAGTTTTCCAAAGATATCACAGCATTGACACGTGTCCATGATGACCAAGCTTTTATAATGGGAGTCAGCGTTAACGTGTCGCGTAACGGAGGCATCTTGCAGTCTTATTTCACTGGACTGCGGCATGTGTTTTAGCTTCTCCTCTAATGACGACACGTATTTTGGCTTCTCCTCTAATGACGACACGTGTACGGTGGAGGTGCCAAAACCAAGCATGAGGTGTCGAGCATGAGGTGGAAAGGTATTAAGGGTATAAGGGTCCTTTTGCACCTGAAGGGCATTTTGGTAATTTCACACTATATATTTTCAATATTTCTTTTAGGTCCCTGAAAATATTTTATTTACAAAAAGGCCCCTTTTATTTTTCATTTTGGTCCCTAAAACTTTATTAAAACCAAGTCCCTAAAGTTTCATAAAATTATATTTTCTACCCCAAAACTTATCACTTAGCTTAGGATGTGCCATAAAATCTCAGTTTGACCAATTTTACCATTGATTCTTCAAATTTAAAAACGGGCTTTGTCATATTAAGAACTCGGAATATCATATATATAATAATATATCATTATTAGATAGTAAGTGTGACGAAATTGAAAGAAGACAATTATATATTGGCATAAGAAAGTAAGGTCATTACAGTTATATTATGGGGTTGTTTCAAAGTTGATATGCATTTTGATTCGACTTTTCTTATATGCCATCCTTGTACACATGAATGGGTATATATAAATGTTTGACTTATCTTGCATATTTGAGTTTGGTGAGACGTTCTTATCTCAATATTGTCGTTTAGGCATAAGTAAACTTATGGAGGAGGTGTGCATGTAAGAATCGATTTCGTGAGAATTGATAATGAAGAAATGATGAGCATTCACGGGAAAGGGCTGTGAGAATGTCAAATTGACTCGTCGTGAAAGCCACCATTTACAAGAGCCCAAAAGAAAATCAAGGCAATAAAAGGAAACAAATACCAAAAATGGAACTAATAGGTTTTTCTTTAAGTTGAGAATGATAGAAATCTCAAAAGAACTCAAAATATATTCATATATATGAGGGAGTTTGGTTGAAGAAAAGTGTAAACGGGTTTGCACCACGAATCCTACGTTGAAACATCGTATCATGATGCTATTGTTCGTAGAATCGTCAATAATCCAAACTTGTGCGCATGTTGATTAGTTTAGTTCATTAAACTAACTCTTTTTTGTCACAAATGGCTTTGATGATTTCTTGCTATTAATTAGAATTTCTTGATCAGTCCAACGTATTGAAATAGTGACTCATTTGTTGTAGTTCATGCCCATTCAGTCCACATTCATGTTTTGAGCACATCGGTACTATGTTAACATGTAATTCTCGTTGGTCGTTTTACTTTGTTTTTGTGTTTCCTTTCTGTTTTGTTTCTATTTTAGGTCTGATTCAGCTTTCCAGATACTGTTTTGCTATAATTTTTTCACTCGGCAACTCCTTACTAATTTTGGGGTATTTCTGGAAATTTTAATTTTCGTTCAAGCGACATAACAAAGTTGTTAGACGATGTCGTTCAAATGATAAAGTTTTTGTTCGATCGACTTCGAGCGACATCAGGGCTTCATTTAAAATCCATCATTTTCTTTTCTCCTCTTTTCGTTCTCTCATTTGATTGCCTCTGTCTTCCAGCGGCGATAACCAAACCCCTAACCAGTTCAACAACCCGCCATTTTTTTTTCTCAGAGTTAGTTCCTCCGGCGTTCTCAATCTTAGCTTCTCCGGCGTATGTGCATCGTGTAAGCTGTGTTCCTCCAGAGCTTAGTTATCCGGCGATAACAAGTTCAACAAAAACCTACAACGTTAGTTCCTCTGACATTTTTACACTGTGTGCCTCCGGCGTGTGAGCATCGTGTAGTGCATGTTTTCACCTTCTTTAAGAAGGTTCTCCATTTCCAGCGATTTCGAGGTACTACTGTATTCTGTTCATGGCCTTCTTTTGGTCCTTTTTCATCAGTTATCAATTGTTGAGAGTGATTGTTTGTTTTTTATATATCTGATTTGTGTTGATTGGTTATGGTTGGTGTTCGCGATGGTTCGGTTGGATGTCTTGTACGAAGATAGGTTCTTAGGTGTCTGTTCCTTGGTGACGGTACCCTTTCACACATTACACTCTCATATCATATCACCTAGATGTCTTGGTTCCCCTTCAGGCCAACTCAATGAGCTGCCACCCTCTGTTCGAGCTCAGAGAGCTCAGTCCAGTAGACCCCTATACTCCCCAATGAGATGGGTCACACGTGTTGAGCATGATCACTATTGCTTATTGGGTCTCCATATTAGGTATGTTGTTCAGGAGCGTGTGTTTCGTTATTCTCAGTTTCATAAGTTAGGTATTAAGCACTGGTTATCTAGTCGGGGTTGGGATCGCCTATTTGAGGCTCATGGGGTTGTCTATCCAGACATTGTCCGCGAGTTCTTCTTTTGCACTCTCCCCAATGCTGAGGGGATTTTGTCTACTGCTCGTGGTGCTCCTGTTCTCGTCACGGCAAATCCTATAGCAGCATTTTTACACCTTCCCCATGTCCCTGATGCTGTGTTTCCCCATTATTCTGATGATGGTCCTACATATGAGGATATTTTGCATCATTCATTCTGAAAATTCCCCAGGCAGGTACTACTATGTATCACCGCCAACTTTTCCCTACCTTCCGAGTTCTTAATAGGTCTGTGTCAGCATCTATTTATCCTCAGATAAATCATACTCAGATCAGGCCTGACATTGTCTATTTTATGTACCATGTCTCTCAGAGGTGGGATATCGATTTACTGACTGTCATGCTTCGTGTTATATCCTCTTTCACCACCAGTGGTACCATTCACGTCTGCCCTGCTCTTCCTTATGGGATTCTCATTTCCCTCATTTGCACTGCTGCTGGGATTCCTATTTTAGAGGATGATCAGCATCTCCCTTTGACCGCTATTATTGATCATAATATTCTCACACGTTCATAGAGTTATTTGCCACAGGCGGCGAAATCTAGAGAACCACCCACTGAGGGAGCGTTCTCTGATGTTGATCCCTGTCAGCCTGCTGATCACACTTTTCTGAGCACCTCTAATTTTTCTCAACCTCGCCCCTCCACACCTGCACTCACACGTCCTATTGAGAAGGAGGTCTCTTCTTTATAGGCACATGTAGCTGTTCAAACTCGGATGTATGATGCTATCATTTCCAGATTTGATGTTGAGGTAAAAGTCGGTGTTCATGCTGAATCCAAGATGACAGTGTTCTTTGATGAGATGCGGCAGCGAAAGCAGCTGAAAGGTGCAGCATCCTCTGGACTCAACCATATTTCATCTACATACACTGATGATGATGATGATGATGATGATGATACTCTTATCGATGTTTAGCTATCTTTATTTTGTCATTGTATCTAAGACATTGATATTCCTGATGTATTTATTTATTCTCTGATATGATGTACTCTTATGGTCAGTTCTATCATCGTTGGTTTTATCTTATGGCATGGATGTATAGCTTCTTTTGCAGTTTTAGTGATTCTCTCATTATGATTCAGTTACTGCTATCTTTTGCTATCCATAGTCATACTGATATTGTTTATCTAGCCATGCTGTTTATTCCCATATATTCATGCTAGATTTCGTGTGTCTGTCCCACCTTTTGTCTATTCCAAGGAAAAAGGGGGAGATATATGTAATGTAGGGGGAGCATTTATTATGATATTATACTTATTTTGTTCCTCCATACTTCACTTGGGTATTTGTTTGTGTCTCGTGTGTGTAGGTATATTTTTTTTCAGAGATTCAAATATTTATTGATACATCACATTCAGAGACAGAATCAGATTCAGATTCTTGTCGTTTATTCAGTTTCATTATGTCCTGGATTTTTATCATTTTGAATTTTGGGATAGGACATGTACTTTTTACGGCATATTGCATTTCTGTTTGGTTTTGTCCCGAAATAGCCAAAGGGGGAGATTTGTAAGAACATATTTCTTATCGTGTCATTTTGATGTAATTGGATTAATTCCGAACAAAATAAATTAAATTTAGGCTAGTATTATTATGGAGTTTAATTGGAGCCTACGACAAAGTTCAAGTCCAAGAATGTGCAATTTAAAGCTTTGAAAAAGATTTAAATCCAAGACGTGTTGCATATGTTTAAGATCACTCAGGTATGAATACTTGTGAGCATTTGGGTAATTTGGTATATTGATTAAAAGCTGGGTGATTTAAATGTTTGGGAATTAAATCTTTTTCTGATTTAAAAATATTTCTAAGTTAAAAATAGTTTAAAGAAAATTCAAGGAATTATTTAAAGAAAAATAATTTTGTTTAAGCACTGTCGCTCGAACGAGACAGTGGGTCGTTCAAACAACAATCCCTTGTCACTCGAACGAGATACACTTCTCGCTCGAACGAGCTGTGTCACCTCGATTTTTGTGTTTTGGTTTTCTTGGACTCCGTGTTGCTCAGATATAAATAAAAGACTCTGCAAAATTTTTTAATGTGCAGAACTGTTTGGAAAAACACATTCCCTTATAGTTTTTCATCATCTGGAGTTTATTCAAGATCAAATTATTCAATTCCAAAGTTTTTGATCTTGAAACATGTTTACCTAAAAACAATTCATTCATTCACTACATCGACTGAGGTCATTGGGAGTGCTTGAGGGTATTCCTTGCTGAAGACAGAATTGCGTGTTCTTGAGGAGTAGTTGCGATTGTTCCTTTACTGACAACACCGACCGACACCTGCGGGTATTCGCATGTCACCCTATATCGTTGTAATCCGTGTGAGTTGTGTCTTACAAATTATAATGAATTAAAAGGTTTTGCCCTTCGGGGATTTTTCCTGAAATTGTTTCTTTTACCGCATGCTTTATTCATGGAATGAATTTGATCACTTAGATGCATGTTTAGGGTTTAAAAAGTTAAAATTGGGTTTAACTTAAAATTGGAACAAAGTAGTTTTTGCCTAAAGTACAAATTAAAGGGCCTTCTCAGATATTAATTTCTTAATTCTTGAATCTAAATATAATAAATTTTATGAAGAGTCTTTAAAACTTTTTAAAGAGAAAGCTTTAATTTTTTCAAAATTAAAGGAATGCAAAAATGAGAACATTGATTTACAACTTAAATCGTCCATCATTGATCAACTTCAAGTTGATCGTTCTTACATATGTGAGAAGATTAAGTTATTAAGGGAAGAGGCACCAATTGTTGATTGTAGTTCAACAAAAGTTTTGAAAGAATAAAATGGTTCTCTTCATAAAAAGATCAAAACTCTTGAAAAAAGAGAATTTAGAGTTTTTAAAATGAGCTAGAAATTTTAAAAGACGAGAATGAAGTTTTATGTGCTTTGGAAGCAAAAGGACCTATCTTTTTTGAAAAACTTAAATGTGTTGATGTTTCGTTTTTGGATCTTTTAGAATTCGTTTTGTAATAGAAAGTTAAAAGTCTTCAAAAGGATTTGATCTTGGTAAAAAATGTGAAATTATATCTAAAGTCAAGATCACAAAAACTTGGAAATATGCTCTTGATACAAACCCAAATTTCAAATGATATAGAGGGTTGGATTTTAACAAGTTTGATGTTTCGTCTTTCAAGAGAAACATGTTTTTGTAAAATCTTATTTTCAAAACGAGACTACAAATAATGAAAAAGTTCCTTTGAAAGCTCAAGATAAAAAGAATGATGTTGTAAAAAGTTTTGAAAAGAAAAACAAACTTGTGCATCCAAAGTTTGGTATCTAAATTTATGTGCTTAATCATAATGGACCTAAAAAAGACTTTGATTGTTCTTATTATCGTAAGAAGGTTCAACTTAGATATTTTCGTTATAGTTTGAGTAATGTTCAACATTTTGAAAAAATTTCTCCTAAGCCCAAAACCCAAATGACTAGATTTAAAACTTGTAAATATGATCATTATATAAAAAAAATTGATCATTTGAGTGAATTTTCTATTTTACTCAATCCAACCTTACCTTTGCATCATGGTAGGAGGGTAAGATTTTTGTGAGGACCAACAACACTCAATAAGTTTTTTATTCTAAATTTTTTCACCTAAAATCGTTGAAAGACAAATTTGGTTTAAAAGGGGTCAAAATGTATTTTTTAACTATACCATAAATTGAGAGGCGGAGTGAATAAATATGTGACTCATGTCCCATATAATCCCAAAGCTCCTAGTGTGAATCATGTATGGGTTAGGGCAGACATTTCAGATGTATTTAAAATTAAAACTAAGGAGATTCTAAAATTGGTCCCCTCCATCTCTAAACGTTTGAGTTGATTTATTTTAGTCGTAGCCTTTGTTAGCTTGTCATTTCATATCTAATATGCTAAGATATGTACATTTGATTTGTATATGAGTTTTTATTTCATTTGCATCATCTTTGATAACTCATATGTTAAATTCTTATCTTCTTGATTTGTTCTTTCTTCGTATCTTGAATAATTTGAAAAGATTTTATTTTTTAGAATACTTTGTTTTGGCTTTTCAAGATTATGCTTTTAGGATTGTTATATCTAATTGATCCTTTATTGGTCCATGTATGTTTTATTCCTATGAATATTAAAATGTTCTTCATATGTGCCCTTATTTAATATTCGTTGTATATGATTATTATCATTGGTTTGCCTATTTTGAAGTTATGTATTGCTTGTTGTTTTAGTCTTAACCTTTATGATTTCTCTAGATTGATTACCTTAGGACTTCATTGATTATTTTCATGATTGATTAAGTTTGTAGGAATATGTTTAGAACTATGTGCTTTATGCATATCTCTTAATCATATGCCATGCTCTTTTGTGGTTGTGCGTATCTTTATAAAAAAAATCAAAAAGATTTTTGGTACAATCATGTTTATGCCTTTTTAGATGATATACTCTATGACATATTTTCGTATATCAATAGGGATTATTTGAACATTTTTTCCTATGTTTGGGAAAGTGACATGTGCTTCATGATATGGATTCTAATTTTTTAAGACATATACAGATTTATGCTTGTGAATACACTATCATATCTTATTGAACTTTACACCGCACTAAATATTGAGTTGATGCCACTTTATAAGGAAGACTAAAGATGTATGGCCTTCAACAAAGCGATCAAAGCTTCGTTAGACTTATGAAAGAGTGTATAACTTCTATATGTATATATGAGAATTTTAATTAATGATTTGGGGAATTTGAAAAAGCTTATGCCATCTAAAAAAATCATGTATGAAGATGTGGTTAGGTATGAAACTTTAGGATTGTAATAACTACCTTTTATTGTCAAGAGTTTCACATCCTTTATAATATAAGAACCAAAACCATCAAATGCAAAATATTTTTGAACAATGCAATGTTTCAAAGCTTTTTATCTATCTAGAATTGGGTAACACTAAAGATATGAGACAAAAGGTTATAATTAATTTCTTATTGAGGGGGAAATGGAAGTTGAACATGATCCTAAAAAAGGTGTTGGATATTTCACTTGAGTCGAAGCTTTCCGTTCTTTATTTTTTGATTAGTTATCTTAATTGAACTTGATCTTGGACCTTTATCGCAACGATGTTCATTATTTTTAATTTGCAGAAGTAAGATATGATCTTATGTTCTTAGTTAATGCTCTCATCATGTTATTAGCCTTTTATATATAATATTGTCATGATTATGTACATTGGACATAAAACTCAAAATTGGTAAGTGTGGTAATATTCCCTATATTTTTACTTATATAAAATTAGGTCTTGGAGTCATTCTCTTATTGATAAATGTTATTATGCCATGTAAAACCCTTTGTTGAGATAAGTTTCTAAAAGCTTGAAGGGAGAGTGGCCAAATTTGTGTCACGTAAATGTCACACGATTGATCTTGGAAGATAACGAACATGCAGGGAGATAAGTGCAAATATTGGAAGTTCATGTTGGCGGGTTGGAAGAGCAGTCTGTATAGGACTCTATAACTTATAATTAAGATTAACACGAGGAGGATTAGATTGGTGGGATAGTTAAGCTTATAAATACATGTGACCTCACCCAATTTGAGGTCATTGATTTTAACTAGCACGTGGTGACTTGGACTCTCAGCTAGAAACCTTAGAACTCCAATCACCATTGTTCTTCCTGAGTAATATCCCAAACTCTTTCCCTCCCCTGTGGATGTAGGCAGATCTGTCTGCTGAACTACATAGATCTCGTGTTATTTGTTCCTTCTCTTCGTTCATAATTATTTAGGGGCCAATATCTTATTATTTATTTTATTGTGGGTTAATATCCCCTACAATTTGGCACCGTCTGTGGGAAACTCGAGTTTTCACCATCATCAAAATCATTTAGCCTAATAATCATCATGAGTACAAATCAGTCTCATCACATGCACATAAGGAGTCGCGTCCAGACTGAGACATATGTCGTTAGGAGGGACCGCACTTCAGGTAGACTCCCTTCATTGCCGTGACTTTCTAGGTTCAAGGGTCCCAACTGCCGATATCACACACCGTCGATTGAACGACCAGAAGGAAGAGTTATTTAATACCCCATATTTTTACGTATTTAAAATTTAAATTAATTCATAAATTAATTGGGAATTATTTGGGAAAAATACGTTTCATTAAAATTACGTGAGTGTAGTAATTTAATGTGATTAATTAATAAATGTGACTATTAGATATTAATCGAGAGATAGCTACTGATTAATATTATAGAATGAACTTACTAAGTGTAAATAGTAAATAATTGACTATTATTGACTTACGTCATATCGATCGATATGGGCATATTTGATTATATCTCAACCGAGAGTCGCATGTAGACTAAATGGAGGTAGAGATAGGAAATATATTTTTTAGTGACTCCGATGATAATTTAGAGGTCATGAATGATTCCTAAAGGGTCGAAATAGTTAAAATAGTATACCCAGGGGTATAGTTTGGGTCCCGGGTCAATTTTAGACCAAACCGGCACCTATGGAAGGCATTTTAGACATTTAAAAATAAAGGTTAAGGGACCTACGAAATTTAGAGTCCTATATCTTATGATTGGATATTGGGGTTAGGGTTAATAACACAAAAAAGATTAAGAGAGGCTATTAGAGAGAAGAGACAAACCTTTCTCAAGGCTTAAGGGGGTATTCTTGAAGAATTAGACTTTGTTCTTGCATCCTAATAATCTAATGAGGGTGGATTTGAAAAGAAGATTAGCAATCCATCATCATCACGAAATCAGACCCCATCTGTTAAGGCAAGTGTTTATATACAAGCCCTTTTGAAGTTATAATACCCATGTGTAGGGTTTTCAATATAGTTTGGATTAAATCAATGATTCTTGAAAGAAAAGAAAGATTTTAATACATGTTTGGGAATTACATGTAGTACGAATTAATATCTGTATAGGACAATAAAACATAAGTTATGCATTCATGTTCACGTAATTAATCTGGGTTCATGTTGAATATTAATAGCTGATATTAAAACCTAGGTTTTTGGATAAATTTTTTTGAGATCTATGTATGATTAGGATTTTTAATGTTTTGATGAGTTAATCACATTGGAAACAATCCCAATACATGTAGTACACCTTTGGGACAATTGGATGTGAGTTTGGTGGATTATCATACAAGTTTGATAAAGAAAAGTAGGGAAAAAATGCAGGAACGTAAAAGAAGAGGCGATCTGTAACATTTTAAATCGATTCTGCACAGGGGCGAATCGATTCAGAAAGCGAATCAATTCGGTTTCCCAAAATAAATGAAATTCCCCTTTTTGGCCTAGCATTCCTAAACAGTTGTCGTGGAAAACTCTTTGGACTTTATTAGAATATAATAAGGGATTTATTATATTGCAGTGGGCCTGGGTTAGGGTAGTGATTAGTCTTATTGAGAGGATTAAAACAAGAAATATAAGGGATGAAATAATGTCTTATGTATCGGAGAGAAAGATAACGAATTACGGGAATTTCAAATGAATTGATAAGTAGACCAGTAGGGTAAATATTAATTTAACTACTAAAAATTAATGGAGGGGTAATGAGGACCCTTGGAGCTGTGTGAATACTCAAATAAATACGATAGTGAGGTAAATCGTAAAGTAGTATGTACTGTGAGTATTTGAAAGAAATTTACCACGTACGAGTATGAATAATTAGGTTGTGTGTATACCTACGGATTTAATTATAGGTGGTGTGAATACCTATTATTTACTTGTTTGATGAGTTCGATGAGACATTTCGAACCATGTTCGATGAGACATTTCGAACCATGTCCGATGAGACATTCTGAACCAAGTTCGAGGGAGCAATCTGAACTAATAGTTCTTAATGTGTGTTACGGGGACATTATAGCAAAGTATGCACTTATAGTATATATTGTGAGTGAAATATATATACCGTACGAATAATCTACTTGCGTGTAATAATAGACCATTAGATGATATATATCTGAGTAATGAATTAAGTAGATAGACTTAATTAAATTGAAAGAAAAGATGGCATGTGAGAGATGTTGCTTATAATAATTATAACATACGAGTAATGTTAAACCAATTAGCGTACTATATGGGCAGTACGGGAACTTAGAGGTATCAATAGTCTAGTTATATACTTATGTCTAGTTATCTTTGGTAGTATGTCTAGGAGGGCTAAGTAGAAGCGTTAAGTCTTCACAATAGTTGAGAGGTGAGGAAAAACTCAAGAGAGTATACGTTAACTTAACATGTGTAATCAATAGATGATTTATGATTTGTTACAAACCCTTGCTATATATTTTCAAAATTATTTGAGTTCTAACTCCTTGCTATACAAATATTTTTTAAAACCTTTTAGTTGTCCAGCTACAGGGGTGCCAGGCTTGATATTCTGTTCCATGGAGACGCAGCTGCGACACATGTGGATGTTCGCAGGACTTTGCTTAGACCCTTCCATTATTCATTTTGATCTAGTATAGGATCTCAGTTTAGTATTTCATTATGGAAATATTGTCCTTTAGTACTTATTTAGTTTCAGTTCATACATTTGTTCATTTTTCATTTTTGGATTATTAGTTGGTTTTGGATTTTTATGGTCGACGATTATATCGGCATGGCATTTATTTATGATATTTTATTATGGTTTGGATTCTATATGTTGTGCATGGTTGAAGTTAGTTTTTTTACGTTTGTTAACTATTGTATTTAATGCAAGATAAAATTTGGCACCGACTTAATTAATTGATAGGTGATTAGTAATTAAATTGGTTTTCGACAGTGATACTAAGAATGGGCCATTTTGTAAATCCTGTTTTAATTTAATAAAGGCCTGATCACCTGGTATTTAGTTAGGTAGGGTGTCACATATGGTATCAGAGCATCAGTTTCTAGTGTCCAATAGGATCTGTACGACTTACTATGATTTAAGTGTTTCGTTCTTTTGATTTAGAGCCCTATTATTAGGGCCGTTGTTTTATTCTTGCGTGTTTGAGATATTGTGCTTATGCTACTAGATTTTTATATAAACTATGTACTTATACAAATTCAATATGTTTTCAGATGCCAGGGAGGATATAGTGAGCTGAGAGGGCAGCGTCCAGAGATGAGACGAGGGAGGCTTATTAGGAGCCATAGGTGTCTCCATCATAACCACCACCTGAGATGATTTCGACTACACAAGTGGCAGTGATAGTGGACCATGTGGTCGACACAACCATGAGAGCTATGGCATCCCATTTCCCTTTGCCCTAGGCACAGCCACTAGTGGCACCAGAGATCCAGGCCTAGGCAGGGACATCCACTTGACAGAGACTTAAAGAGACCTTCCAAAAGGGCCACCTGCCTATGTTTTAAGGAAGTTTTGATATTATCGAGACTTTCCAGTGGAAAAAGAATATACAACACTACCAGTGCAGGGTGTATTGTACGGAGACACATAATCAGATGCTAGCGATGTTCAGGCTGTCTATAACCGCTTTGCAGTGGTAGAAGTCAGCTACCACCGTCAATGAGAGAGACATGATGACTATCACAGAGTTTTGGGTGCAGTTTGACCGCAAATACTTCCCACCAGCAGTGGAGGCAGAAATGCGAAGGAGACTTTGGGAGGCAATACACGCTTCAAAAATTTTGTACCAGGCGAGGTGAGCAACGAGGATCGAAATCAGGCACGATTCATGGACGGTTTAACTTGGAGGATCTAGCAGCATTTAATCGCCAACCCTACATTGGCGACTTATACAAATGTTGTTAATGCTGCATTATTACACTGTCAGGATCATCACTTCCATTTGAGAGGGAGCAAAAGATCAGGGGAGACGAGTCAGCCTAGTAGGTCAGGGGGTAGTAGTACTAGTGGGGCACCCCCACAGCAGCAGACAGTGAGACACCAAGAGCAGGATTCTTGACAGGGGAATAAAAATAAGAGCTTCAGACATGGGGGTCCCTGACCAGAGGGTCAGGGATTTAAGCAGGACCAACATGGTCCTAATCAGCAGCATCAGGTTCCTTAAGGCCATCAGGGCTAAGGGAATAATAGAGGTGGCCGACAGGGCCATGGTTATCATGAACAATGTCAGGGCTAGCATGGCCAGAGGAGGCCTTTTGGGGGGCATTACTTTATATGTGGCCAGCAGGGTCACAAGAGGAGATATTGCCCATAACAGGGTGGGGCACAATAATAGGGTGCCCAATAGGGGCAACAGGCTCCTTTACCTCCAGTTCTAGTACCAGCATTGGACCCATAGTAGTCGCAGGGTCAAATGCACTATGGGTGTGTATATAACGTCCGGGATGTACCTATGCCTCCAGCACCTCAGGCACCGCTAGCAGTCGAAGGTATGTTTTCTGAGGGTACGGTACTTTTGATATGGAAGCGTCTCACTCTTTTATTGCCATTATATTTGCACGAGATAACGGTCTTTTAGAGACGACCGACACTCGCCATATGTGTGTTGAGTCACCATTGGGTAGTGGGTCACTCATTCACTCGGTGTGTAGAGGGGTAGACATCTTGATTGGGAGACTGAGCTTAGCAGCAGACCTCCTAGTGCGAGATATGGAGAGGTATGATGTTATTTATGGATGGACTGGCTTGCTGGCTACAGAATGATAATAGATTGCTATGAGAGGACCAAAGTGTTCTCCATTTAGGGAGAGGAGATATTCCTGGTGGTGATGCCTCTGCCCGAGGGAGTATTGAGCAAACATTTATATTACATTGGGGAGGAGACCTTGCAGGAGATAGTGGTACTGTTAGACTTAATTCCGGTAGTGAGGGAGTTCAAGGACGTATTCCAGGAGATACTCGAGCTACCACTGAGCCAGGAAATAGAATTTATCATCGATTTAACACCGGGGATGAGACCAATTGCCAGAGAACCATATCGTATGGGCCCGTCATAGATGCGGGAGTTTAGGGAGTAGATTCAACAGCTCTTGGGTCAGAGTTTCATTCAGCAGAGCACATCACCGTGGGGTGCACCGATTTTATATTTGAAATATAGGGATGGTTCTCTTCGCTTGTGTGTCGATTACAGGGAGCTGAATAAAGTCACGATACATAATGAGTATCCATTACCGAGGATCGATGACCTATTTGATAAGTTAAGAGGGGTTGCCTACTTCTTAAAGATTGATTTGAGATTGGGTTATCACCAGCAACGTATCCGGGAGGAGGATGTTCCCAAGACCGCTTTCCTATCACGGTATGGGTCATACAAGTTCAGGGTGTTGCCATTTGGACTCACTGATGTACTAACAGTTTTCATGGACCTTATGAACAGAGTATTCACGGAGATTTTGGACTAGTTTGTGATTGTATTCATAGACTACATGCTGGTCTACTCTCGTACTGAGGAGGAGCAGATGGAGCATCTGTGTAGGGTCTCGCAAACAATTCGGGATCATCAGTTGTATGCTAAATTCGGGAAGTGTAGGTTTTGGCTACGAGAGGTACAATTTCTCAGACACATCATATAAGACAGGGGTATTATAGTGGATCCGAGTAAGGTATTGGCGGTGAGGGAGTGGGGACATCCCATGACACCAACAGAGATTCCCAGCTTCTTGGGATTGGCCATGTATTATTACTGATTCATTAAGGGGTTCTCGAAGATTATGAATCTTTTGACGAACCTGACCCGTAAAGGAGTGACATTTTTATGGAGTGATCATTATCGGCTGGACTTCGATGAGCTGAAGAATAAGTTGATGTCAGCGCCAGTACTGGCATTGCCTAATAGTGGGGTGGAGTATCAGGTCTACACATATGCATATTTATGGGAACTTGAGGGTGTGATACAATAGGAGGAGAGGGCTATAGCTTATGCGTCCCGAAAGCTTAAGCCCCATCAGAAGAATTACCCCACCCACAACCTTGAGTTGGCAGCGGTCATTTTTTCTTTAAGGATATGGAGACATCATTTTCTCGGAGATAAGTTCACATTATTCACGAATCATAAGTCACTTTAGTATCTCTTCACACAAAAGGATCTGAATATGATGTAAGGACATTTTTGTCCATTATCAATTTGTATGTCATAAGCCGTTACACCTTTGAAGAAAATCAAGACCGTATCATCATCAACGGATCCGAATTTCAAAAGAAGAAAGGAATCATTTTTTTGACAGGACAGACCGGTCCGCCCAGATTAAAAGAACCGATCCGCCTACAGACCGATCCACCCCTCTACCGGACCGATCTGCTTGCTGAAGATCTATTAGACCCCGGACTAGTAGCGAACCGAATAGGGGCTTTGAGAAAACGAACCGGTCCGACCCCCCAGACTGGTCCGCATCAGAGTCAGATCGGTCCGCCTGGGATAAAGTTGAACAGATCGTGTTCAGATTTTTTAGGCCAAGTTATTCCTTTATAAACCCACTACGGGGAGTTAGTTTGGAAGAGACTTCTACACACGATTTTCAGAGTTCCTAAACTCAAAGTCTTCATCTTTGTGAGTTACCAAACTCATGTTTTAATTCACACAAATTTCAAAATCATTTGTGAATCATTTTAAAACCCTAGAACACAAACTCTTTTGCTGTTCATATCCTTGTGGAGAAGACCGTCCTTCTTCTTCATTGCTGCCCTCCTGGAAAGGGAAACTTCCAGTCGCTGACTACAGATCCGACGCCTGAGGGTAATTCTGTGTCACTCGTGTATTTCATTGTAATCCGTGTAAATCATACCTTACAAAATTATAGTAAAATAAATGGTTTTACCCCTTTGGGGGATTTTTCCTCAATTGTGTGTGTTTGATCATACTAGCATGTTCTACATCTTATTCAATCACACCTAGTTGCATGGTTAGGGTTTAATTGGGTTAAACTGTGTTTAATTATTTTATTTCTTAATTTGAACACACGTGCATACTCTTCTCATATGAGATAGAGGTGGTGCCTAGAATTCGTGAAGGACTGTCAGTTTGATATCCAATATCATCCTGGTAAGGCTAACGTGGCGGCAGACGCGTTGAGAAGACGACCTACAAGGGAGTTGGTAGAGGTCTGGAAAGCAAAGTGGAGTGAATTTCGACACGGCGATGAGATCTTCAGAGGCTGTATGGAAGTTTTGACTATCACTCACGAGAATGTGATGAGGGTAGTGAAAGCCTGGGATGAGGATCAGTTATGTCAGGACTGAGTATGTCAGTTATTAGCTGAGGGTGCGGAGTCATACTCGATCAACTCAGAGGGAGGTCTGCATTTTAATGGGAGACCTGTGGTACCAGAGGATGAGGATTTATGACAGGAAGTTATGATAGAGTCCCATGGTTCGAGGTTTGTGATACATCCCGAAGGGGATAAGATGTATCAACACATGAGGAGACAGTACTGGTGGATAGGGATAAAGAGAGACATAACATAGTTTGTCTCAAAGTGTACTACTTGTCAGCTTGTGAAAGTTGACCAGTAGAGGCCTTCAGGGATGCTACAGCCACTAGATACTCTCGTGTGGATGTGGGAAATCATCTTAATAGATTTTATTACAGGGCTACCGACGTTGCAGCAAGGTCACGATGCCATTTGGTTAAATAGTGGATCGGTTGACCAAGGTGGCCCATTTCTTACTAGTTCGTACCAACTATGAGATGATGCAGTGTGCGCTACTTTTCATTTCATAGATTGTTAAGCTGCATGGGGTACCGATTAATATTGTGTCTAACAGAGACAAGATCTTCGTGTCCTATTTCTGGCAGAGCTTTCAGGAGGCCATGGGTATAAACATGAGGTTGAGTACGACTTATCACCCATAGACAGACGGTCAGACCGAGAGGGTGAACTAAATGTTAGAGGACATGTTGAGGATGTGCATCCTAGATTTTAGGGGAGGTTGGGAGCGATACCTTATATTTGTAGAGTTTACGTATAATATCTCTTACCAATTTACTATTAGCATGGCACCGTTCGAGGCATTATATGAGATACCTTATCGTTCGCCTGCCTGATGGATATAGGTGGTGGATAATAAGTTATTAGGGCCCGAGATGATACAAGAGACTTCTGCCAAGATTGAGCGGATTCAGGGACGTATTCGGATAGATCAGGATAGTCAAAAGAGCTATACTGATGCAAACCGTAGACACGTTGAGTTGGAGATTGGTGACCAGGTGTTTGTATGGGTATCTCCTATGAAGGGGATCATGAGGTTCGATAAGAAGGGTAAGTTAGCACCGAGGTACATGGGGCCATTTTCTGTGATTGAGAGAATGGAATCAATGGCCTACATATTGGGTTTGCTAGAGCATCTTTAGAGGATACTCGACGTATTCCATATTTCATCGCTGAAGAAGTACAGGAGGAGCGAGAGGGATTTCTGTCATGTCCCACTTGAGGAGATTGATTTTCAACCAGATGTCTCGTATGAGGAGATACCCGTAGCTATTTTGGATCGTAGCGAGCGTAAGTTGCGGTCAAAGGTGGTACCATTAGTGCGAGTTTAGTGGGGACATCACAATATTGATGAGTCAACTTGGGAGTGGGAGGATGATATGCGAGAGCAGTATTGAGAGCTTTTTACCACAGGTATGTCCTAACTTCGGGGATGAAATTCCTTTGTAAGGGTGAAAGTATGTAATACCCCATATTTTTACGTATTTAAAGTATAAATTAATTTGGAAATTAATTGGGAATTAATTGGGAAAAATATGTTTTATTTACATTACGTGAGTGAAGTAACTTAATGTGATTAATTAATAAATGTGACTATTATATGTTAATCAAGAGATAGATACTAATTAATATTATGGAATGAATTTACAAAGTGTAAATAGTAAATAATTGATGATTATTGACTTATGTCATAGTGGGCGATATGAGTGTATTTGATTATATCTCAACCAGGAGTCGCATGTAGACTAAATTGAGGTTGAGATAGGAAATATATTTTTTATTGACTTCGATGATAATTTAGAGGTCACGAACGATTCCAAAAGGGTCAAAATAGTCGGAATAGTATACCCGGGAGTATAGTTTGGGTCCCGGGTCAATTTTAAACCAAATCGACACCTATGGAGGGCATTTTAGTCATTTGAAAAATAGAGGTTAAAGGACCTACGAAATTTTGAGTCCTATATCTAATGATCAGAGATTGGGTTTAGGGTTAATAACATAAAAATATTAAGAGAGTCCATTAAAGAGAAGAGAAAAGCCTTTCTCAAGGCTTAAGGGGTGTTCTTGAAGAATTAGACTTTGTTCTTGCATCCTAATCATCTAAGAAGGGTGGATTTGAAGATAATATTAGCAATCCATCATCATCATAACAAATTAGACCCCATCTATTAAGGCAAGTGTTTATATACAAGCCCTTTTGAAGTTATAATACCCATGTGTAGGGTTTACAATATATTTTGGATTAAATCAATGATTCTTGAAACAAGAAAAAAATTTCATGCATGTTTGGGTAGGAATTATATGTAGGACGAATTAACATCTTTAACGGACAATAAAACATAAGTTATGCATTCATCTTCAAGAAATTAATCTGGGTTCATGTTAGATATTATTGGAGGATATTAAAACCTAGGTTTTTGGATGAAATATTTTTTAGATCCATGTATGATTAGGATTTTTAATGTTTTTATGAGTTAATCATGTTGGAAATCATCCCAACAAATGTAGTACACCTTAGGGACAATTGGATGTGAGTTTGGTGGACTGTCATATAAGTTTGATAAATAAAAGTAGGGAAAAACTCATGAACGCAAAAAAAGAGGCGATATGTACCATTTTGAATCGATTCGGCACATGGGCGAATCGATTCGGCACATGGGCGAATCAATTCGACCTCTTGGCGAATTGATTTGGTTTCCCAAAATAAATGAAATTCCCGTTTGTGTCCTAGTATTCCTAAACAGTTGTCGTGGAAAACTCTTTGGAATTTATTAGAATATAATAAGGGATTTATTATATTGCAGTGGGCCTAGGTTAGGGTAGTGATTAGTCTTATTAAGAGGATTAAGATAAGAAATATAAGGGATGAAATGATGTCATCATGTTCGATGAGACATTCCGAACTATGTTCGATGAGACATTCTGAACCATGTTCGATGAGACATTCTGAATCAAGTTCGAGGGGGCAACCCAAACTAATAGTTCTTAATGTGTGATACGGGGACATTATAGCAAAGTATGCACTTATAGTATGTATTGTGTGTGAAATATATATACCGTACGGATAATCTACTTGCGTGTAATAGTAAACCATTAGATGATATATATCTGAGTAATGAATTAAGTAGAGAGACTTAATTAAATTGAAAGAAAAGATGGCATGTGGGAGATGTTGCTTATAATAATTATAACATACGGGGGATGTTAAACCAATTAGCGTACTGTATGGGCGGTACGGGGACTTAAAGGTGTCAATAGTTCAGTTATGTACTTATGTTTAGTTAGCTTGGGTAGTATGACTAGGTGTGCTAAGTAGATGTGTTAGGCGTGCACAATAGTCGAGAGATGAGGAAAAACTTAAGAGAGTGTACGCTAACCTAACATGTGTAATCAATAACTAATTTTTGAGATATTATAAACTCTTGCTAAATATTTTCAAAATGTTATAAGTTCTAACTCCTTGCTATAAAAATATTTTTAAAAACTTTTTAGGTTTCCAACCAGAGAGGTGCTAGGCTTGATATTATGTTCCAGGGAGACGCAGCTGTGACACAGGTGGATGTTCGCAAGACTTTGCTTAGACGCTTCCATTATTCATTCTGCTATAGCGTAGGATCTTAGTTTAGTATTTCATTATGGACATGCTGTCCTTCAGTACTTATTAAGTTTCAGTTCAGACATTTGTTCATTTGTTCATTTTTGGATTATTAGCTGGTTTTGGATTTTCATGGTTGACGATTATATCGGTATGGCATTTATTTATGATATTTTATTATGGTTTGGATTCCATATGTTTTGGATGGTTGAAGTTAGTTTGTTTACATTTATTAATTGTTGTATTTAATGAAAGATAAAATTTGGCACTCACTTAATTAACTGATAGGTGATTAATAATTAAATTGGTTTTCAACACTAATGCTAAGAATGGACCATTTTGTAAATCTTATTTTAATTTAATAAAGGATTGACTACCCGATATTTTATTAGTTGGGGTGTCACAAATTTTTTCCTGTTTGGCCAGTATTTATGAAGAAAGTTTGGATGATCATGATTAGGAAATCGCCCATTTGTGTAGGCAATTAACCCATCATTTGGAAGATCACAGGTTCAATTCCTGGACCCAAAAACATCACAGGATAAGATCTCGCTCTCCAAAAAATAATGTCTCTGAGCAAACCAGGAGGTCCTATCACTTAATATGTCCTCACACGATACACCATAATCAATGGCCTGACAATTATTCTCCTAGGATATATTCTATCAATCGTTATCAACATCATTTTAACCCACTAAATAATTGCAAAGTAGCAAGCCTTCCCATCCAGAGGCACCTCCGAACAAAGAAAAATGATGAGCTTAAGGGGCTCATACCAAAATATTTAGAAGGAAGATTAAACTCAAATTTGGTTTGGAATCCCAAGGATGTGGCTAGAAATGCATTGGGGAATGGCTCTTTATCCCCCTTTATTATGAAGATGGAGTCCTTCGAACCCCAAAGACGTTCTCCATGTCGAAGGTTACATCATCAGGATGCTCTAATGTGTCGAATGTTCTCGTCCACTCGGGGGAAATCAGTTTAAATTGGTTTGAAAAATTACCCCCATATCAACCTCTTCTTGAAGGGATCTGGGTGACCAGTTCGCGACGCAATTTATCACTAGCTGGAAAGAAATCACGGAGGTTGATTTTTGATCTCCCTTAAGAAAAAGAAGGGAAAATCCCTTAAAAAGTACCCATAAAGATACTGTGAGCTATACAACGAGATTCAAGACTGCAACGATGAGTTAGAAATCTCTTCATTCAAGTTCGATATAGGCGATCAGAGGATCTCTATTAGTCCTTGACGAACACCAGCCTTTACGAGGGATGATATTATGTCCATTATATAAAAGTATGTCAAGGTAGAGGATGAACTCATTAACATAAAGGCCCCAGTCTACCTTAAGAGGAGCAAACCTAAGAAGGCCCCTGAAGGGGAAATCAGCTCTCTTTATCCAAGAAAGGATTCAAGAATGAAGCTCCCAAAGGCTGTCCCAGATCTTTGGATAATGGTAATCATTACAAGGCATTGGAGACGATCTTCAAAGAGGCCATTTATAAACTTATCCCACAAATCAAGGGCAATTCCTACTTCAAGAGGCCTCCTGAAGGGCTAACTATCCTAATTATAGGGATGCCAACCTCTGGTGCACTTATCACCATGATCACGAGCACCTTATGAAAAAATTTGTAATGTTCAAGAAACATTTAGAGGAATTTTTCAAGCCAAGCACCTTAAGTAATACATTAATGAAGCTTAGCTAAAAAATTTGACATAGATAAATGTGATTCAAAAGGCCGACGAGGATCTTCCCTTGGTAGGACTGGTCGTAACCATTCACGGATATATCGATCCAGCTTAGTGCATTAGTAAGAAGCTAAGGGAGAAGGTGAGGATTATCACCAAAGTTCAACAAGCTTTCCAGGTATACTTGTCCAAACCCATCCTTTCTAATAAAGGGATACGATACTTTAATGTTAATCGGGCCATTATGTTCATCGAAAACGATCTAGTCAGCATGAGCCTTCAATATAAGGACGCCATAGTTCTCATAGGGCAGGGTTATGCGATAACAGAGTGCACGCCAAGAGCCCTAGAATACTATATTTCCTTCCTCCTTTCCACCACTAACACCCGCATTACCGGATATATCAATCATCCCAGTAGCCCAACCACAGCATGGGCAGTTACAGTATGGACGTGTGTACAACGTCCAGCAGGCCGCAATTCCACAGGCACCACTTGCAGTTGAGGGTACGTTTATTATAAATGGGAATTCAAGGCGTATCTTATTTGACACTGGGGTTTCACACTCTTTTATAGACACTAAATTTTCCCAAGCAGCGGGATTATTAGACACGGATGATAGTATAGTCACGTGTGTAGACTCACCACTGGGTAGCGGGACACTTATCTTCTTTATTTGTCAGGGTGTGAGGATAGATATTGGTATACTTGTTTTGCCTGCCGATATGCACATGTTAGATATGTCGAAGTATGATGCTATTATCGGCATGGATTGGCTAGTAGCATATAAAGCCATAATTGATTGTTACAATAGGAGGATAGTGTTTGCGATTCTGGGCCAGCAGATGTTCTTAGTGGAGATGTCTCGTACTCAAGGAGGATCATCCACTAATCTATACTATATGGATGAGGATACCTCTAAGGGGGTAGAAATCTCCCTATATTCGATTCCGGTTGTGTGTGAGTTTGCCAACATACTTTAGGAGATATCGATATTTCCGCCTAGATGAGAGATAGAGTTTGCCATTGATTTCGTGTTGAGCACTCGGGGATATCCTGTGTGCCTTATCGCATGGCCCCTATGGATAATATGGAGCTACGGGATTAGTCCGAGAAGCTTTTGGGATAGGGTTTTATCCGTAGGAGCACTTCGCCTTGGGGTGCCCCAGTTCTATTTGTGAAGAAGATAAATGGATCTCTATGCCTATATGTGGATTACCGGGAGTTAAATAAACTTACTATACATAATAAATATCCGTTGCCTCGAATCGATGACTTATTAGACCAATTAAGAGGTGCCGCCTACTTCTCTAAGATAGATTTGAAATCAGGGTACCACCAGTTGTGTATTCGGGAGCATGCTATATTTAAGACTACCTTTTTAACGAGATATAGGTCTTACGAGTTTCGGGTTATGGAATTTGGGATAACCAATGCGCCAGTAGTGTTTATGGACCTGATGAATAGGGTGTTTAGAGAGTTCTTGGATCAGATTATCATTGTCTTTATTGATGACATTCTGATTTATTGTCGGACTGAGGAGGAGCATGCATACCATATGCGTAGTGTTTTGCAGACATTGCACAAGAATCAGTTGTATGCTAAGTTTGAGAAATGCAGATTTTGGCTTCGTGAGGTACAGTTCTTGGGTTATATTATATCTAACATGGGGATATTAGTGGATCCGAGTAAGGTGTCAGTGGTGAGGGAGTGGGGACAACCCACGACATCGATGGAGGTGTGTAGTTTCTTGGGATCATTCGAGTAGTATTGAAGATTTATTCGGGGCTTTTAGAAGATGGCCGGTTCGTTGAAAAACTTAACTCACAAAGGGGTACCGTTTATCTGGGATGACGCTTGTCAATTATCTTTCGATGAGCTAAAGGACAAGTTGACTTCGGCACTAAATCTCGCACTGCCAAGAATGGGAGTGGAGTATCTTGCTTTTTACTTACGCATCCCTACAGGGACTTGAGGGTGTGCTACAACTGGAGGACCATGCTATAGCTTATGCTTCCCGCAAGCTTAATCCCTCACGAGAGGAATTATCCCACCCGTGACTTGGAGTTAGTGAGAGTCGTATTTGCGCTATGAATTTGGAGACATTACCTGCTGGGGGAGAGGTTTTACCTATTCACAGATCATAAGTCGCTACAGTATTTGTTCACCCAGAGAGAACTGAAAATGCGTCAGCGTAGGAGGCTAGAATTTATGAAGGATTATCAGTTCGACATCCATTATCATATGGGGAAGGCTAACTTGGTGGAAGACGCATTGAGACTTAGGCTAGTGGGGGATGTGGCTGAAGTTTGGAAGGAAAAATGGAAGGAGCAGGGACACCAGGATTCAGTCGCCAGATCATTTATGTCAGTTATGACCGTCACCCCCAGATTATCATGAGGGTTGTACAGGCCCAGGTAGCGAATTCGACAGCTTTTAGCCGAGGGAGCAGAGTCTTACTCCATGATTTCAGAGGGAGGCTTACGCTTCAATGGGAGATTTATTGTTCCAGATGGGGAGGACTTGTGACTCGCGGTGATGGTAGAGTCGCACGGGCAAGGGTCACGATTTACGATAAATCCTGAAGGGGATAAGATGTACCAAATTATGAGACGACAATATTGGTGGAGTTGGATGAAGAAAGACATTATACAGTTTGTCTTGAGGTTTACCATTTGTAAGATGGTGAAGGTGGACCATCGAAAACCAGCAGGGATTCTGCAGCCGTTAGAGATTCCGATGTGGAAATGGGAGAGCATTTCTATGGATTTTGTCACTGGGTTACCTACATTTAAGAGGGGTCACGATTCCATTTGGGTGATAGTGGATCGATTGACTAAGGTGTCCCATTTTCTTCCAGTCCAGACGAATTATACCACGGGACAGTATGCCCAGATCTTCATCGCTGAGATAGTGAGAGTACATGGGGTGCCACTCGATATTGTATCCTACGGGGATAAGATCTTTGTGTCTCGTTTTTGGCAAAGTTTACAGGAGGCCATGGGTACGAAGTTACGATTGAGTACGGACTATCACCCACAAATGGATGGGTAGACAGAGAGGACGAATCAGATGCTAGAAGATATGATACGGATGTTTATCCTCTTTAGCGACGGTTAGAAGCAGTATCTTCCACTGGTGGAGTTTGCGTATAATAACTCCTATCAGATTATGATTGGCATGGCAGCATTTGAGGCGTTTTACGGTAGACCTTGTTATTCTCTCGCTTTTTGGTCAATGGTGGGGCACAATAACCTTCCCATGGGGATAATGAGGTTCAAAAATAAAGGGAACTTCGCACCAAGGTATGTGGGGCCATTCCCTATCATCGAACGAATTGGTCCAGTTGCATATAGACTCGAATTGTCGGAGCACTTGCATTTGAATCACGATGTATTCCACATTTTTTCACTGACGTGATATCTCCGGGATGAGTTAGCTAACACACACATTGCATTGGAGGATATTGATTTACAGCCTATAATTCATACGAGTAGAGGCTTGTTTCTTTCCTAGACCATAGTGAGAGGAGGCTGAGGTCGAAGGTAGTTCCACTTGTACGTGTTCAGTGGAGGAATCATAATGCCGCCAAGTCTACTTGGGAGCGCGAGGATGAGATGCGTAACAAATATATAGAGTTATTCATACCAGGTATTTTTCCAAATTTCGGGACGAAATCCCATTATTAGGTGGAAGTATGCAACACTCCGTATTTTTAATGATTATTATATGGGGATTAATTAAATTAAAATTGGAAATTAATCCGGTTTAAAATAGTTATTAATTAGCGAAGGTAAAGGGGTGATGGTCCCCGAATATCCAAATTTTAAATTCTAAATAAAATTTTAATTTCTTTCAAAATTAAAGTGAATTTAAATTAAACTAAACAAATAATTAAATTTCTACTTAAACATAAATTTAATCTAATTCAAGTTCTAAATTATGCCAAACAAACTTCAGCATGCATTTTGCCAAACTAATTGTGCCAACTTGAATTAAATTAAATAAAAATTACCCAAACTTAATTTAGGACCAAAATTACACCAATGTTGTGTTTAAATCAATTTTTATCTTTTTACACCTAAACATGCATCTAAATAATTTTAGCAAGATAAAAATAAAATCAATCACATAACGCTCCGATGTACGAAAAAAACCCACAACGAAAAAAGTCTTGGACGACCCAGCCAACAAATCCACTAGGTATGGTTTTACATAAATAAGACAAAAGACTTACTTCTTCGACTCAACTCCCTCTCAAGCCTTGACACTCTTTCTTGCTTCTACCTCCACCTAGTTGATAACTCCGAAATCTACCACAGTCTCGTAATCCATCGATGGGGCTCAGCTACCGTCAAATACACAAAGGCCTCTCCTCCGTATGCACATCACGAAAATCACAAAAAATACGGACTCCTCCGTAGGAAACCTTTTCTTTTGGGATGAGAATAAAACCTAGTGCCAATTTTATGATCTCAAAACAATAATATATTAAGATACTTGAATCATACCAAACTATGGGTGTGAACCTTTTGTTTTGGTAGAAATTAAACCATAAAAATACCAACATAAAAATGGGGCTTTTGGATGAAAGGATTTTTTCTCTCAAAGTGGTAGAATTGTTTTCAAAAGTCTTGTGAAAAATAGTTTTCCCTCACATATTAAAGCTGGTAAGAAGTTAGTGGAGAAAATGGTGGTTAAAAAAGAAAACTGGAAAAACTGTGCAACACCACCCAGGTTGTTCGAACGAATTTCGAATGTGGTTAGAACGACTTGGTTCGAACGAGGTACTAACGAAAATAGAGATAAATGGACAAATATCATTAGATTCATTCAAACGATAGTTCTAACGAAAAATAAAAAGATAGCTAAAATTCGTTAGAAGCTCGTTTGATATCTCATTCGAACAATCTCATTTGGACGAGAAAAATTATCGTTCGAATGACATCTCAAAAAATCCAAAAATGCTTTTTAAGCCCAAAAAATTTTATGAAAAGTTTAAAAATGATTTTCTGAGAAAAATAAAAAAGTCATTATGACAAAAGATTTATAAAAAGACACCCATAAAAATTTAACCAAGTCTCTATATATATTAAATGCATTCATACCTTTAGAGACATTGGAATTCAAATGTTGATGGTGTAAAATCTTGGCACATAAACCGACAATGATGTAATCTTCAAACTCTTGACCGTCGTGTCTTCAACTCAAACATCATAGGCTTGAACGGATATGACAAAGTACTATCCTATGACTCAATTAGTTTTGTCCGGAATTAAGCCAACATTACAAATAGACTCGATTAGAAATTGGACCTTCTAAATCTCCCCATTGGCTATTCAGGGACAAAACCCGAAATAAAAATCATATGGGTCGTCAAGCTCTTCTATAAAGACACAACCCCTCCCAAAATAAAAATACAGACGCTTGACTAGACACATGGGATGAAATGCTTTTCCGATTTAATAAGTTGTAATAAAGATGAAAACCTGCACACTTAAACATACCATCAAACGCATATGGAATATAACAAGGTAGATAACTTAATTAAATACTCCCACTTTGTCTAACATGACCTACTTAAGAAAGCGATGTCTCCCCCTAAGATAGATATCCCAAATTACAAAGTTTAGATACCATTTCTCCCCCTTTTTGTTCAGGAATAGATAAAGATTAAAATGCATTAAATAACTTATTTCTCCCCAATTAAATCAAATACTCCCCTTAAATGAAACAAGGTATATACATAATGGAAAAATAAGTGTATCATGTAATGGTGTATAAAGTGACAATAATAATAAAGCGCATGTCATGATAATCAACTAATCCAACACAAAGATCAGTAAATACCAACTATGATGCGGTAGAAAAACAATACCAAATAGAGTTGACTAATATAAGCAAGAGATGTCAATCGCAACAAGAAGAATATCTATTTTAACATGAATCATACATGGATTAGATAGCAAGGCAAAGACTAAAAATAAAAGAAATACCCTATATATATATATATATATATATATATATATATATATATATATATATATATATATATATAAATGCCAATAACACACACGCACATATACATAGGTATAAACACCACACATGACACCAAATACATTAAACTTTTCACACTCATATGGCAAAAATGTGTCTAAATAACATGTGGTAAACGATAGTGAAGGGGTGTGAACTAGCAACAAAAGAATTAACACCCAATCACTTAAACATGTTCACGGAGTTCTTATTTGAATGCAAAAATTTATCAACGTAGATATAGCCTCATGTGATAATATAAAGTGAACTCAAAGAACAAACATACATAATGCACACAAGCCTAGAATTTCGATGATTCTACAAACCAATAGATTCATGATAAAAATAGCATAATTAGGATACATTGTCATTGTGCAAACCCGTTGATATATCCATCCAAACTCCCTCATATATAATATTCTTTTCTTTTCTATTGAATGTTCATAGCAAACTCAACTACTTTGGCCTTGGCTATTTTTAACAATGTCTCATTTTTTTAGGCCACATTTCAATGGTGGCTTTTTATGCAAAGTAATTTTGTCTTTCGCAGCCCAATTCTATTGATAAACAACTACACCAAATAAACATTTTTCTCTATTTTTTTTAAATCCAAGTGACGGTTCTTATATGCACAAGTCGTCCATAGTCATAGGAACATGTAGATAACTAAATTGATAGGAGAACATCTCACTTAGATCAAATATACATGTGAAGTTAAAGTTCAAAAGAGCTCGTGCATATGTGAATCGAGGCATATAAAAGGAGAATCCATTAAGCAAGTCAAAGTCAAACTAATCCATACAAGCATGATAAAGAACACTTTAAGGATTGAAAATCTTAACCAAAAGTTCTAGACACATGGAAGCGTGGATGATATTGAATTCAAACATAGGTATATGCCACATAAAATGTGTAAAACTAAAAATGCACAAACATAGAAAATCTTTTCGAGTTTTTCAAATTTTTTAACCAAACCCAAGGATAACCCAAAAGACAAAACAAAAGCCTTTTTTGTATTTTTTTAAACTAAGACACGATAAATAAAAATTAAATACAAAGGATACAAAGGTCATAATTCTAGAAACACATATATGATGAAGCAAAGTCTAGAAAATGATAAACAAATATACGACTAGCAAGAATATATCATGTAGCACAAAAGCTAGTGTATATAAAAAAATGCATGCAATTACTCATAAGATGTAGCAAGTGAGGAGTCATGTGCTAACATGCGAAAATAAACCATTCTAAAGATCACACATGCTTTTCGCTACACTAATTGAGAACCATCAAAAGTAGGAAACATCAAAAATGATAAATTTTCCATATTATACCCTAAAAAAATTATTAAAAATCAGGATCAAGCGATAAATTAACGTAACCCGCTCTGATACCACTTGTAAAGGGGTGATGGTCCCCGAATATCCAAATTTTAAATTCTAAACAAATTTTTAATTTCTTTCAAAATTAAAGTGAAATTAAATTAAACTAAACAAATAATTAAATTTCCACTTAAACACAAATTTAATCCAATTCAAGTTCTAAACTATGCCAAACAAACTTAAGCACGCATTTTGCCAAATTAATTATGCCAACTTGAACTAAATTAATTTAAAATTACCCGAACTTAATTTAGCACCAAAATTACACTAATGTTGTGTTTAAACAAATTTTCCATCTTTTTACACCTAAACATGCATCTAAATGTTTTTAGGAAGATAAAAATAAAAATAATCACACAACACCGCGATGTACGAGGAAAACCCACAACGGGAAAAATCCCAGATGGCCCAGCTAACAAATCCACTAGGTATGGTTTTACATAAACAAGACATAAGACTTACTTCCTCGACTCAACTCCCTCTCAAGCATTGACGCTTCTTCTTACTTTTACCTCCGCCTAGTTGATAACTCCTGATTTCGCCACGGTCTCGAAATCCACCGATGGGGATCAGCTACCGTCAAATACACGAAGTCCTCTCCTACGTATGCACACCATAAAAATCACAACAAATACGGACTCCTCCGTAGGAAACCTTATATTTTGGGATGAGAATAAAACCTAATGCCAACTTGATGATCTCAAAATTACAATATATTAAGGTACTTGGATCATACAAAACTATAGGTGTAAACTTTGTGTTTTGGTAGAAATTAAACCATGAAAATACCAACACAAAAATGAGACTTTAGGATCAAAGGATTTTGCTCTCGAAGTGGTAGAAATGTTCTCAAAAGTCTTGTGAAAAATTGTTTTTCCCGCACATATTAAAGCCGGTAAGAAGTTAGTGGAGAAAATGGCGGTTAAAAAGGAAAACTGGTGAAACTGTGAAAAACTGCCCATGTCATTCGAACGACTTGGTTCGAATGAGGTGCTAACGAAAAAATCGAGATAAATGAACAAATATCGTTAGATTCGTTCGAACGAGAGTTCTAACGAAAAACATTAAAAAAAATAGGAGAAATTTGTTAGAAGCTCGTTTGAAATCTCGTTCAAACGACCTCGTTTGAACGAGAAAAATTATCGTTCGAAAGACATTTCAAAAAATCCAAAAATTCTTTTTAAGCCCAAAAACTTTTATGCAAAGTTTTAATGATTTTCTGAGAAAAATGAAAAGTTGTTATGACAAAAGATTTATA
Source organism: Sambucus nigra (assembly GCA_949130495.1). Lineage (NCBI taxonomy): Eukaryota > Viridiplantae > Streptophyta > Magnoliopsida > Dipsacales > Adoxaceae > Sambucus > Sambucus nigra. The sequence continues at coordinate 279,045,438 of OX422218.1, forward strand.
AAAGGACACCCAAAAAGAATTAACCAAGTCTCTTTATATATTAAATGCATTCATAAATTTAGAGACTTTGGAATCCAAATGTTGATGGCGTAAAAGCTTGGCACATAAACCGTCAATGATGTAATATTCAAACTCTTGGTCGCCAAATCTTCAACTCAAACTTCATAGTCTTGAAAGGATATGACAAAGTACTATCCTATGACTCAATTAGTTTGTTCAAAATTAAGCCAACGCTACAAATACACTCGATTGAAAATTTGTCATTACAACGAGACAAGGGTTAATATTTATTTATAAGAATTATTTTTATTATTACTTAGTTAACGAGTAATAAATTAGTAAGAATGTATTATGATTGTCGTGAGTGAGAAATACGACAGTTACAGTAATTTAATCAAGATGCGCATGTCAGACGTGTCAGGACTTAAATTTATAAATTAAAATGTGATTTATTTATGGGTCATCCAAATGGTCATTTCGAGTGCACCAGTGTGTCCGTAAGGGTCGAAATAGTTAGAAAAGTGTACTCAAGGGTTTGGATTGGGTCCCGGGGCATTTTTAGGCCAAACCAGCACCCCGGAGGAGTATTTCGGTCTTTTGGATTTTTACAGAAAAGGGACCTACGAATTTACTATATTTATATCAGCATATGTGTTGACGGGGTTAGGGTTAGCAGTTACAAAATCTAAGAGAGTCCATTAGAGGAGGCAAGTGAAGGTTTCTAAGGCTCCTCACACCATTTTTGCACCACCACCACTGGAGTTTAAATCGAAAGGAGAGGAAGACAACTCCACCACTTTTGCAAGGACAAAATTTCCAATTTAGCCCATTTGTATGTGTTTGACTTATTCCCAGAACAAAACGTGTTTGATTCATAGATAGATTTTTATATTGTCACGATTCCCATAAAGTCTGTGACGTGTTTGATTAGAAGACATAGCGGTCAAGCTTAAAAGATATATCATGTCAAGTTTTATTGGTGCACATTTCACGTCTTCAGTTAATTGCATTATGAGATACTCTCAGGTATGAACGCATTATGTTTATTAAGTTCGAAAAATGTTTTAAAAGATGGAAATTTGTTTTAAAATGTTTAAAATGATTTTAAGAGGTTTTATCTTCGTTTATTCTAAGATAATTACTCTTTAGAGTCGTGTGATTTCTCACCTTGGGTTTTGAGAAATCAAACGACATGTGATGTTGTTCGAACAACATATCTCAGTCGTTAGAACGACATATGAATCTCGTTCGAACGACCTCCCGACTTAGTTTTAACATTTAAGGCAGTGTTTGCTCAGAATTTTGAAAGGTGTGTAGAACAATATTCCAGAAAAGAACTCATACGTTTTCTGCATAAGTTTTCTAATATTTTTAAAGATCAAAACCATACTTAGAGTTTAAAAGATCCGAGATTTTATATTATATTGCTATAGAGATCTTGTTTGCACCATCTGGGTTTGTTCATCCTTATTGAACAAAAATTTTATTTGGGTTTTGCGGTGAAAAATAGAGGAGTTCTTGTTCTTAATCGTAGATGGTTGCCAAAGCTACATTGGTGGACACTGAGGCATTCGTAGATGTGTGTGCTATGAACATGTATCGTGGAAGGATTTTTGCGTGGACACTGTGGAGGATCAGTTAAAGAGAAGAAGCGCGTCAAGGCTTGTGGGGATCGAGTCCTTTTGTAAGTTTGTTTGTCTTCCTTTATAAAACAGCATCATAATGATTGCCTGACTTGGGTCATCTGAGGTTTTTCCCCTTGTGGTTTGCTCATACATCAGGCGTTGTGAACTTTACTTTAATTTACTTTCTTTAATCACCTAGATGCATGTTTAGGATTAAATAAGATTAAATTGAACTTAACTAAAATTGGTTCACAAACTTGGTGCGTGTTAAAATTTGGAAAAAGGTTTTTAAAAGATTTTTTTTTGGCATCCTTAAAGCATATTTGAAAAAAAAAAGGGCCTATAAATTGGTATCAGAGCTAGAAATATTTTTTGTGTGTGTTGATCGCTTGTGCTTTTAAGGATGAATTTAAGAGGTTATGATAGTTTTAGAACTCCTATTTTTTATGGCAAAAATTATGCTTATTGGAAGATTCGAATGAGAAGTACTTTAAAAATCTATTGATGAGCGTGTTTGGTTAGCGGTTGAAAAAGGTTGGACACTACCGGTTACACAAGAGGGAGAGGCCACTAATTTAAAACCAGTTGAGTCAAGGATCGAAACTGAACATAGACTTTCACTTTAAAATTCTAAAGCTCTTCACGTTATTTCTCACATGTCACACCGAAAGAGTATAATCGAATCATGACGTGTGAAACCTCAAAAGAGACTTGGGATATTCTTGCACTTACTTATGAGGGCACTAGCATGATTAGGGCATCTAAACTTTAAAACCTCATTATGCAGTTTGAGACTATTAAGATATTAAAGAGTGAGTCGTTTGATGAGTTTTACACTAGACTGTCTAATATTGTTAACTCGTCGTTTAACTTGGGAGAGAAAATACCCGACAACTGGGTCATAAAGAAAATCTTAAGGTCGTCACCTAGTAGATTTGATCCCAAAGTGACTGTTTTAAACTCCTTAGGTATACTTGATTCAACAAAACTAGAAGAGCTTATAACTGACTTACAAACTTATGAGCTTGACATGTTTACCTCCAAGCAAGTGCGAAAGAAAGAAAAGGGCATTGCATTAAAATCCCGAAAGGAGGAAATTAAAGTTTCGAATGATGATTTCGATTTCAATTTTGAGGATGTATCCTTATTGGAAAAGAAGTTCAAAAATTTATCAAGTTCCAAAAGAAATCGAAAGATGCCAAAAGACTTTAGAAATTCAAGAATAATGAGGTCGATCCCGCCCCTAAAAATAACAGTGAGAATGTTAAGAGGGATGAGTCTGATAGATTTTTTGGTTGTGAGGGTTATGTTCATAAGGTAGCGGAGTGTCCCACTAGATTTAAGAAGGTGTCTAATAAACCAATAGCATATAATGCCACCTTAAGTCACAGTGAACCGGAAGAGGGAGAGAGTTCCCCCATTGAGTGCAACTTTGGAGCATGTCATGTCAGCCAAGATGATAAATATTCCCATAAAGATTCTCATGTGAATTACACTTCCGAGGCTATTGAATGTGAATCCCAAGTGAGTGAAGGTGAAGTTAGTGAGGAAGAGGAGATTGATGTGGGAGAGTTGCAAGTTGACTTTAATGTTTATATGCGAAAGCGATAAAAGTGAAAAAGGCAAACTTGAAGTTGTAAGCTAAGTTGAATAAGCGTGCCATAGAAAATAATGATGCTTTGATTGAGGATCTTTGGGCGTGAGAGAAGATTCTTATGGAGAAACTAGAATATGTTGAGAGATATAGTCTTCGTGGTTTTATGGAGGCTTTAAAGAAGGAGATTCTAGAGTTTGAAAAATGTAGGCTCTTGCTTGAGTCCAGGATTTGTGATCTTGAGGAGAGATTGAGAGACTCGAGTAAGGTGAAGTTTGATTTGGAGGCTAGGTTGGAAAAGTTGGATAGAATTTTAGGTACTGTCCAAATCAAGGAAGATAAGTGTGGTATAGGCTCCGATGATCGTATTGCACCCATTCCCAAAGACAATACCAATCGTGTGAGAGAGCCGACTAGGAACGTTAGGATAAGTCCACATTTAGGTCATATTACTCTTCATGTTTACACTTGTTCTCATTGCGGTGGGAAGGGTCACCTTAGGCGTTATTGTTATGTCCTTAAAAATACTCCTAGAAAGTTTAAGAATTAAGTTGTTTCGGTTCCCAAAACCCCCATGCGTCGTTACACACCTACTTGGGTTAGGAAATCGGACTTTGAGGATTTAACAATTAAACTTCATGGTTAATGTTTGGTTGCACTTAATTCTTCATATGTTAAATCTAAAGGATGATTGTGTTGTCATGTTTGTCATACGCTAGTCTTTTCTTTTTTATTCGTATCTTGTTAGCGTTATGACATGTGTATCTCTTTGTATTATATTTTTCATTTATTTGAGTCTTATTTAAAAAAAATACAAAAAGATTTTTGGTTTATATATTTTTGGAAAATGCAAAAAGATTTTATTTTTTGAGTCAATAATATGTTTTGAAAAATACAAAAAGATTTTCAATTTTCTTTTGTGTTGTGAGTTTTCATCACACCCCCGTCATTTCATTATCCATGTGACTGGGACATTTGGTCATAATTATGGATGCTTAAAAGGAACCATTGATTAATGTGGTTGTTTCGAAGTTGATTTTCATTTGGATTAGACTTTCTACATATGACATCATTCCACACATGCACGAGTTTATATGAATGTTTGACTTCTCATGCATATTTGAGTTTGGTGAGATGTTCTTATCTCAATTTTGTCATCTATGCATAATAAGACTTAGGAGTAGGTGTGCATATAAGAACCGTTTGCCATGAGGATTTAGAAAGCTCAAATGGAAAAAATAACGATTGTTCACGGTAATTGGCTGCGAGAGAATAATAATATCATCGTGAAAGCCACCGTTCAAAAGAGCCCAAGAAAAAATTAAGGCAATAAAAAGAATCATATGCCAAAATAGGGCCAATAGGATTTCTCTAAGTTGAGAAAAATAGAAACCTCAAAAGATCTAGAAAGAGAAAATATGAATATATGAGGGAGTTTGTATGGAATTTAAACGGGTTTCCACTGCGAATCCTTATGTTGAAAAATCGTGTGATGACGCTATTGTTTGTAGAATCGTCAAAATTTAGGATTCGTTTAGTTCATTTTGCTCATTATATTAATTGTCACATATGGCTAAAACTAAGTTTGATGACATTTAGCTATCAATTAGAGCTTCTTGTTCATTTTGATGTGTTCAAGTTGTGATTCATTTGTTGTAGATTCATGCCAATTCATTCCATATCCATGTTTGAGCACATTGATACTATGTTGGCATGAAAATCATATTATTTTTGCTTATTTTATTTCATGGTTAGTCAGTTTTGCTACTATTTCGAATCTCTAATACCTATTTTCATGAAATTTTTTCAGTGGGAAAATTTATAAGCTTTTTAGATTGGAATACAGTGTTTGGTGAAGTCGTTCAAATGATTTTTGGACTTCGTTCGAACGACAAGTCCAAGTCATTCGAAGTCATTTAAAGTTTTCTTCTCATGACATATTTTTCGAGGTGATAATTGTGTCAGATATGGTCGTTCGTATGAAGGTCGTTAGATAGATATATCGAACGACAACACACTAATTTAGGTCGTAAGATGCACACTTCAAACGACATGCCTTGCCGTTCAAATGACATGGCTTTGTCATTCGAACGACCTGCCTTGATTTTTTATCCATGTTATGTTTTTATACATGCTTCGTATGTATGCTTATATCTTACTGTTTTGGTACTTCTAGGTTCATTTGGATAGTTTGCATGCAATTGATATTGATTTTTCATGTGTTAATTCTCATATTGCATTGATTCGTTTGATCACATTTTTGTTTACATTGTTGATTCATTCTATGTGACTGTTTTCTAGCTACCATTAGGTATCTTCTGGTTATTTTTAGTTGGTGTTTCATGTTTATCTAGATATGCTTCATTGATTATTTCATTCTAGATATTTGGTAATTTTTTTATCTTTTCACTTATTGTCTATTCGAGACGAAAAGGGAAAGAGATGTATGTGATGTTGGGGGAGTATTGAGCACATTTCTTTAGCTTTACATATTGGTATCATGACCATATGTTCATACTTTACTGGTATCATGTTGTATTTCACATACTAGTATTGCTCACATGTTTAATAAATGATTTGTTTTTTACATTGGTAATTTTATATCATTTGTTCCTCCATACTTCACTAGGTATTTATTTGTTTCATGTGTGTAGGTATTCTTTAGATATGAGAGATTTCAAGACTACATCACATTCAGACAGCTCATGCTTGTTGGACCTGTATATACTAGTCCTTGTTGTGTTTTTTTTTGGGGGGGGGGGGGGGAGGGAGGGTTATGGGATGGGATTTAGGCGTCATGCGGCTCGACAGTCCGGCTTAGGCATTTCACTGTTTGGGTTTTGTTCCGAAATAGTCAAAGGGGGAGATTTGTAAGGACAAAATTTCCAACTGAGTCCATTTGTATGCTTTTGACTTATTCCCGGAACAAAATGTGTTTGATTCATATATAGATTTTTATATCGTCACGATTCCCATAAAGTCTATGACATGTTTAATTAGAAGACATAGTGGTCAAGCTTCAAAGATATTTCATGCAGAGTTTTATTGGTGCATATTTCACGTCTGCAGTCAATTGCATTCATAGATACTCTCAGGTATGAACGCATTATGTTTATGGAGTTCAAGAAATATTTTAAAGGATGGAAATTTGTTTACAAATGTTTTAAAACATTTAAAATGATTTTAAAAGGTTCTATCTTCGTTTATTCTGAGATAATTATTGTTTAGAGTCGTGTGATTTCTCACCTTGGGTTTCGAGACATCAAACGACATGTGATGTCATTCGAATGACATCTCTCAGTTGTTAGAATGGCATATGCATCTCGTTCGAAAGACCTGCCGACTTAGTTTTAATATTTAAGGCAGTGTTTGCTCAGAATTTCGAAAGGTGTGTAGAACCATATTCCAGAAAAGAACTCATACATTTTTTTCATAAGTTTTATAAGATTTTCAAAGATTAAAACCATCCTTAGATTTTAAAAGATTCGAGCTTTCATATTAAATTTCTATAGAGATCTTATTTGCACCAACTGGATTTGTTCATCCTTATTGAACAAAAGATTTCATTGGGTTTTATGGGGGAAATGGAGGATTCCATGTTTCTAATCGTAGACGGTTGCCAAAGATACATCGATGGATACCGAGACATTCGTGGACGCGTGTGCTATTAACAGGTATCGTGGAAGGATTTATAGGTGGGCACTATGGACGAGCGATTAAAGAGAAGAAGTACGTCAAGGCTTGTGGGGATCGAGTCGTTGTGTAAGTCTGTTTGTCTTCCTTTGTAAAACCGTATCATAGTGATTGTTTGGTTTGGGTCGTCCAAGGTTTTTCCCTTTATGGTTTTCTCGTACATCAGGCATTGTGAAATTTACTTTAATTTACTTTCTTTAATCACCTAGATTCATATTTAGGATTAAACAAGATAAAATTGGACTTAATTAAAACTGGTTCACAAGCTTGGTGCGTGTTAAAATTTGAAGAAAGGTTTTTGAAAGAAAAATTGGTTGACATCCTTAAAGCACATTTGAAATAAATAAAAATGGGCCTACAACTTTTCTGCACAAATCAGACCTATAAACTTCAGGCAAGTGTTTATCTTGAAAAATTTAAGTGCATATACTATACATGTTAGTGTGGGATAATATAATTTGCGTGAATAAATGATTATGGCTTAAATTGGAAACTTATATCATGATCTTGGGCAGGATTTGCATGTAGATTGAATTCCTATGTGAATAGAAAATGAAATCAGAATGTATGTGATGATAATAATAGAGAAATTTGAGTTTTTGTTGATGGTCTTGAATGAAAAGAATAATCTAGGGTTTGGGGGATTAAAGTGAAGGATTAATTAGGTTGTTATAACTCCCCTTGATGATTTAATGTTTTGAGTACGTTAGAAATCATTTATACATGTTGTTATAGGGTCTAGTAGGATTGGTTGGGAGTTTGGGAACGTATCATGAAGGTTTTGATAATTGAAAATAGTGAAAAATGTAACATAGAACAAAGGAGATGAACTGTACAATTTTGAACCGATTCGGTAAGGCAAATCGATTCTATTTGCCAGAATTTGGAAATTTCCCTAATTTAAGCCTAGAACTTGTGAATAAATTTTGGGGAGACTTTTGAGACATTATTAAACTTCAATGAGGGATTTAATAATTCTAGTAAGCATGCGGTAGGGTTGAGGTTTCCCTAATTGGGGAGAATTAAGGCTAGGAATTATTTGATATATTTTAATGTTTTATGAATTCATGAGAATTAGCACGGGTCACGGAGAGCATGAGTGAACCTAAGTCCAGGCCAGTAGTAGAGAGATGTTATGACTACTGAAAGAATTTAAGAGGTAATTGGGACCCTTCGAGTAGTGGTAAACACTCGGGAATATACGATGAGAAGTATAATGGTAAATCGATACTACGTAGGATATTCGAGAGTTATATACTACGTGCGAGATATATTATAGGTTATGTGTATACCTATACTGATGATATATATATAGGTTGTGTAAATACATATTGTGTGACTTATTATGTGTGTGAACATACCTTCACTGCCTGCTATCATGAAAGGTTCCGCGTCGTGGATAGTCTGATCACGATGAGCCCATTGGGGGGATTTTTGACTTGTGCCTCAAAACATAGAACTTAGGGTTGAACACTACTTATGTGTATGATAGTGTGACCTATCATTTGGGTGCGTTAGGTGCATGCGTAGCTCAAAGTCTTAGTACTATATGTTCTCCTCCAAATTGTGTGAATCGTAAATTTATAGTTCGAGAGTGATTCCGAACCAGAAGTCCTTTACATAGTATGTGATGTACCAGGACTCGATAGCAGGGTATGCACGCATCACAGGTCCACACCTAGGGATGCCTTATTCGTATATATGATGAAGGTGATACATATATATATATATATATATGTGTGTGTGTAATTTATTCTACTGTGTGTGCATTAGTAAATAAGATAAATAGTGATATCTAAACTAACCTAAATACGTGGAATCTTAATACTTACTTGGTCAAACTAGTTAGACGGGGTAGCATAATTAGGTTAGTTTAGGAGAATGCATTAGGCGTGCACAATAGTTGAGAGGTTAGGATCTAACGCGAGGGCACGTGAAGTTAACATGTATACAATAACTACTTTTACTGCATTTTAAATACTTGCAGATATTTTTCAAATGTTCTTGGGCTCTGACCTGTTTCAAATCAATTTTTGTAAAAACCTTTTAGGTGCCTAGCCACAGGGATGCCAAGTTTAGGAGTCCATTCTTATTTGACGTGTTTCAGCTGCCATGGACGTTGCAGGACCACGGTAATAAACGCTTCCACTTTTATCAGATCATTTTCATCATTCATATATTTCAGTTGGGCATATCGCCCATCTTTAGTTAGTGTTTATTTCAGAGCTACTGTGTTCCCATTTTATTTCCAGTTGTTGAATTTTGGTTTTTATTATGGGTTATTGTATGCGAATTTTAGGCTAGAGTGTTTATTCCAGACACATTTATTTATTCAATTATTTCATAATTTATTACGTTGTTTACTCGAATGGTGAATGTGGTTTATTATTTTAAATTATTGAATGTTAATAAAAAGATTAAAATTTTGACACTGGGCCATTAGGGTATTAGTAATGTAATTGTGTTTCGACAGTGATGCTAAGAATGAATCCGTTAATGATTCCTGTTTAATTTAATAATGGACTGATCACCCAGGATTAGAATAGGTGGGGTGTCACATATAATGAAAATGCATATAATCACAACATTTACAACTAAAAATTTAAAACACCTATAAATATATAGAAACACTCAAAATGTATGAAACAAAACATTAAAAGAATAAAATACACACGTCAATCATCATCATAAAACCTCAAATATCTAAACCACACTGATCGCAAGAATATTATTTCTAAATAATTATCTCCAATACTTTATCTCTAACATCTCTGAAAATTTAGGTTCAGGGTTATTAAAAAAATATAATACACAATGCTTACCTCGATATTGAATGAATAAAACTTCAAATTTGTAAATCACAATCGCAAGAATAAAATATCTAAAACCATATCGCCAAGACTCTCTCTCTTTAAAAGCTCTCAATATGTAGGGAAAAATAAAAAGACAGTTAAACAAAAAGCCACCTAATCAAATAAAAATTTCAAATTCGTGTAACGTGCCCCCAAAATAAAATTTTAAAATTGTGGCAAGTCCATATATATCATATGTGTGAGTGACAATTGTTAACTAGAAAAATGATAGTTGCACCGGAATTGTGCATGCACAATTCTGGTGCAACTAGCATTGCTCTTGTTAATTAACCACGCCAATAGTTATACACGTGTATTTATTGAATTAGGAAAGTTGATAGTGGAACTAGGTGTCGACATTTGTCGCATCTACAAAAAGCCAAGTGTACAATGATAATTACGGGGATGCTAATTTTATCTCTATCTCTCTCAAGTCTTTTTACGCAGGTCTCCTAATCTCTCTATACCCTACTTTTAACATTCTAACTCTTCACCTCCCCCTCTATTCGTCCTTATCCATTCCTCTTCTAGGTCCAGCCTTGTAGACACCATATTCTAGGACCCCCTAAGTCTCTCCTTAGACCCCTAGCACTTCCCCTTTCAAAAGCAAACCTAGGTCGCACTTCGAGTACCGATCTAGAGTCCATCGGGCACCTTCGGGCCCCATTTAACTCCAGTCAACTCTACAGTCAGAGAGAAATCTCTTTGAATCTTTGAAGGTCTTTGAATACCCTTTCCAACGGTCTATCCCGTGCATGAATCGACATAACCGTTCGGACGAACGAACCATTTCACTACTAAAAATTAATTCAGAGGCCATCGGGCGCTCCCGGGCCCCGAGTTGACCCCAATCAACTTCACCATTAGAGAGAAAGATCTTTTAATATTTGAAGGAAACTGAAACCCCTTTCCAATGATCCAACCCACGTGTGAAACAACAAACCATTCGGACGAACGATCAGTTTCCCCCGAAAATCGATTCGGAGGTCACCGGTCGCTCCCGGACTCTGTTTGACCAAAGTCAACTCTTCATCTCGAATGAGACTGAATGAATAACCGAGGGGAAATAAATAAACTTTCTAACAATATGCCCCATACGTGATTCTGACCTACAGTACAGATGATACGATGCAAATATTGCGTATTTCACCCGTTAACCTATGCGTTATTAGCCCCCTCGGGTATCTTAATCCCTATATTTATGATCATTAACCAGACAACCTCGGATTTCTGTGTTAACATGTTTTTCAAGGGTTAATTGAGCTTTTATAGGTATTTGGATGCTTATTATGAAGTTTGGATGCATTCTGGCGAAGATCCATACACAATCGCACGCGCAAGGGCATTTTAGTCATTTCATAATTTGGGCAACTGGCCCAATGTCTTCAAGAAATTTGAATCCCTCTATAAAAGATTCATGTGGCCATAAACGGTGCATGAATCCGATCCCTAATGAAGAAGTTACGTAAGTTCAAGTGGAAGAGAAAGACATCTCAACCAAAACAGTAGAAAGAAGGCAAAAATAGGGGAGTGAATCGATTCGCCCTTGACGAATCAATTCGCTATAGTGAAAGTGTCAGATCTCCAACTGCCGAATCGATTCATACCATGAGAATCGATTCTCCCCGAGATGGTATCATTATTTCCATTCAGCGAATCGATTCGGACTATGCGAATCGATTCACCCCTTTTGCAGCTTCGAAGATGTTTATCAGGGAATCGATTCGCACCATGCGAATAGATTCGGCTCCGAAGTTTTTATTCTTCTTTATATTTACAAGTTTTGCATTGGGATATTTTTGTATAAATACCAACTTCCTCTCATTTTGAGATATATACATATATATACTTAGTTTTAGAAGATATTTTAGGTTAGGGTTTGATTTTGAGAACTCATCTTATTCTCTTCTTGGGGTGACATCCATTTGGTTTTGTAAGATTGAATTATTCATTATCATCTCCTTTAATATAGTTTTGTTCTTTATTTTCCTTGATTTGTAACTTAGTTTCATGCTTTGTTAATTAGTTTAACTGCTTTATTTCTTGATTTCCTAGTTTAATTAGTATAAATTAGTTTAGTTCATGATGTACTCTTAGATAAATAGGGTCGGGGTTGTGTTCCACCATTAATGGGTTTGGACCTTGAAAGTTAGGGTTTTGTATTAAAGTCGGATTATTATGCTTTTAACTTTCTTTTTCACACAACGTTAGTGTTTATAGCGATATTCCAAATTTAATCTGCATGTGATCATTTTCCGTTAAATGTTTAATCTCGCAACTTTGGATTGAATTTCTTATTATGTGATGTTTATACTTAATTGTAAATGCTCGATTAAATTGCTTTCGAGCCGAAATCCTGATTAGTAGTTGTTTCGATCCATGTGGTAGGATGCGATCCCGATCCTCGCTTTACTTTTGTGTAGCGTAACTTATTTTTTTCGTTTTCCACCATTCCCAACCATCACCTTTTCTTTTATTTATTATAAACTTTTATTCATGAAGTTTTAAAGCAATTAACATCTAAAATTCAATCACTCCCTGTGGATTTCTCACGATACCCGACTTACCGCTGTGCTTGCTTGTCAAGTGTAGTTGTAGCTTAGGTTTTTGCATGTAGAGCGGGAGCCGAAATCAACGACAGTGTCCCTACACGAACACTCGGTTCCCCTCGCATCAAAATGGCACCGTTGTCAGGGAGTGTGTTTTAGATTGTAATTATTTTATTATTTCGTAGTATTTCTTTTATTCATATTTGTATTCTTTATTTTCTCCTTTCCTTTTGACTTGTACTAGATTTATTACGAGAAATTGAAATTTTAGCGCTTGTTGCTTTTGTTGAATAGCTTATTTTGAAATGTCATTCTATTACTATTTAGATAACCTTAACTGTTATGAGAATTATTTTCCAAGTTATACTCCCAAAACAATGAGAGAATGTCTAAAAATTCTTGAAGATGAGCACATTGAGCGTGAAATTCAAGAGTATGTAAGTAATCCCTCATCGCCTTGTGAGGGTAATTTGGAATGCGGGGAATCCATTAGCTATGAGCAACCCGCACAAGATGATGTTATGTCTTCTTGTGAGTTTGATTATGAGTTAATGATTAAGGAAATAAATGACCAATCCGAAAGTTCTCAAGCTTGGTTTTTAGAAAATGAAACCATGCTCGATGAGATTATTTATTTACAAAACTGGGTCGAGGTTGAAACTTGCGTTTCATCTCCACCCCTTTTTGTTGAAGAAATAATTGAGAGTGAGTCAAGCTTTAGTACTTTCGGATTTTAACCTCTTATCAGTTCTTCCGATTGTATTTAAGTTGATGGTCCTTCCTTTCCTTTATTCCCTACTATTCCCGAACAATTAAATTTATCATAAGAATCGGTTGAAAGTCTTGAGGACTTTGACCCGATTCTTGAACGAGAATGTTATTTTGAGATGGTTCATCTCATGGGATATTCACTTGTATCAGCCCCGCCTCCCCTTGCAATTGAAGAACCTCGGGGATGTGATTTCCATTTTCTCGCGATCAATGTGGTCTTGTCCCCCGTTTTATCCAAATCCCCCATCGTCCCTCTCAAATTTTTAATTGACGATGGTTCATTTCTTACGCCTTATACATGCCTTCTGTTTTTCAAATGAAATTATTATTTTTCGGGAGGCATGATTTCTTTGGAGGGTCCACCGTTGATCTTTCAAATTCAAATCCTTTTTTGGGTGGACCCTCAACTATTTATACTTCTAGTGTATAGTTAGTGTGAAGCCTAAATAGTAGGTTGTAAATAGTTAGCTTTTTAATTTTCTTTATTTAATTTTTTTTCTTTCCTTTTAATTTAGTCTAGTGTAATTAGTTAAATTTTTGTTATTTGTTTTTTCTATGCTCGGTACTAACTTATTTTGTAGATTTCATTGGACTCGTGCTTATGGAGATCGCTCCAATTTTGGGTAATATCATTATTTTTCTCTCTTTGTGTTGTGTTCTTAATGCGTATTGAGGACAATGCAATATTTAAGTTGGGGATGTAGGATATTCTATCCATTTCATGTGTAGTCCATTGATTTGCTTACATGTTAGCTACTTAGTATGATTTTTGTAAAAAATGAAAATTTTCAAAAATATGTTCTAATGAAAATTTTCAAAAATATGTTCTTTCCTTTTTCTCCTTTATTGGGCATTTTGCCTTGTTTTTTATGACAAATTTCAATAATTTCTCGATCCAATAGACAACTCAATGATGCATGTTCTCGATTTTAGAAGTTATTAGACTTAAGTCCTCAAATCATTGATATTGTGAATAACTTCATGAATTAAACTTAATCCCATGAGCACATGCGCTTTTCTTGTTCTATTGATTTAGTTTAAGATTTTTATAACTCAGTAATCTTTTGTTGCATTGTATATACTTACACCGAGTAAGCTTTGTACATTTCTTTGTTTGTGAGTGTATACACTATTCTTTCCTCTTTAAAAACGTTGAATTCATTGGTAATCTCACTATTCTTTCATTGATCATTCATTAATTGAGTTTATATCTTTAAATGTATTACTCGAGCATGATTTTCATATATTGTTGTGACTCGAGAATTGCGTAAACTTTATGAAATGATCATAGGCCATCTTTGTTATATTACCCATATTAGCCTTGACCTCACCTTATTTTCCCTAGTCAACCCCTTTGGGCCTAAATATAGCCTTTCGTTTCATCACCCAAAATCCCATAACCAACTCCACATTGGAGTTATAAACCATACATATTACCTTTCATACCATTGTTTGGAATGTTTCTTGGGATTGAATGATGTTTGTGTAGTGTGGTTGCAATTTGAGCATGAAAAGAGTGAGAAAAGAAGAAAGTGTAGTGAAAAAGAAAAGAGAAAGCAAAAAGAAAAAAGCAAAAGAAAACAAAAGAAAACATGAGAAAAAGAAGAAAAGGAAAAGAAAGATAAAGTTGTAAATGTTGTATATAGTTCAATAAGCTTTGATTACTCTCCAATTGTTATATCTAATGCTTGTTTTGGAACTTGTTTTCCAATTTTGTAATTGCCCACATTTTTTCCATTATTCCAAGTTTTCATTCCGAACACTTTGAATCCGTACATAAATTCCTTTCATTTCGTACCCTAGCCTCGCCTACATTATAACCCTATAAAGTCCTATGTGATCTTAGGGCGAATTTAATTTAAAAGTCATAATAGTTTGATAACCTGTGAAAATGCATTTCGCCTCCTTTAATGAGCGGTATCTTTCATTGAGATTACATATTTTTACTTCCTATATAGTGTTGTTCATTTATGACATGTGCGCGACCTAGTTTCCATTTACTTTATGCCCGTATGTCCCGTGTATTACCTCCATTTTCATAGTGAATTCATTTGTTGAGTGAAATGCCCGTGTGGATCGAATATATGCATGCTATTATGTTTATCCGATTTATTTAAGTTTTTCCTAAATCATACTATGCATGTCCTATCCCCCCCTCCCACTTTTAAAGTTTCAATTCTATGAGCTGCATTCAACCTATTAATAACAACGGACTTTAGCTTGAGTTCGTTCAATATGCTAATAACATGTTTGAAATATTTTTCATTATTGTTGAGTTTGTCGCATGTTGGGTTGGACATATTTTGAGGAAACCATATGATGTTTGTGGGTTTCATCCCTGAAAACTCTCACGAGATGACACTCGTCCACTAGGGTAACCTAGGGGTTTAACGGCTTATTGCATACGCTAAATGCAATCGTTCGCCCGCGAAAGTGGACTTATCTTTTTATTGATTTTTCATCTCATTTTGTGCTTGTATCCTGTTTTGGGTTTACTTGTAGTTCTTTTTGTTTCTTATTTCATTGCTAGGGGCTACCAATGTGTAAGTTAGGGGGTGTGATACGACGCAAATATTGCGTATTTCACCCGTTAATCTATGCGTTATTAGCCCCTTCGGGTATCTTAATCCTTATATTTATGCTCGTTAACCAGACAACCTCGAATTTCTATGTTAACATGTTTTGCAGAGGTTAATTGAGCTAGGGCTGGAAATTTTTGACACGGTAACCCGTTTATGGTAATAACCCGAAATGACCCGAACTTGACATGATTAGCTTGTATACATTTAAGAGTACCCAAAACTTATACTCAAATGAAAATCAACGCGACCCGAAAATGACACAACTAACCCGAATTGCCACCCCTAAATTGAGCTTTTATAGGTATTTGGATGCTTAGTATGAAGTTTGGATGCATTCCGGCGAAGTTCTGTACACAATCGCACTCGCAAGGGCATTTTAGTCATTTCACAATTTTGGTAATGTAACACCCCGCACTTTTGGGGATAATTAAAATTCATAAGTAAGTGTAATTTGGGAATTTAAGAGGTTATTGTGAATAGTAATTTTTTGACTTTTCAAGGATTAGATGATTTTCGATGGGTGTTATATTTACTTTTGGGATTAAGTAAATAAGTCGGAGTATTTTAATTATATGTCGCAGCTGGGTAAAGCGACAGAGGATAATATTTTAATGGGAATACCGCATTAAGTTGTGTGGGGTTAAATTAATAATTTGCGATCAGGTACCTCTGATGGAGATTCCGATTGCGCGGCGAGTCTTCGAATGGCCGAGATAGTCAGAATAGAGTATCCGGGGGTCGTAATTGAGTTTCAAAAATTTTTGGATTGATAGGGACTCGCAATTGAGTAAACGAGTCATTTTTGGGTTTAAAAGGGATAAACCCTTATTTCTCCTTATATAAGACACGAGAGAGTGGGAGAAAGGAAAGCAAAAGGAGAGAAAGGAATAAGAGAAGAAAGGAAGGGAGAAAGAGGAGAGAAAAAGGATTTCCGAGCCAAACTCCACGGGATTCGACTCGGGGTCATCGGATTTTATCCTCCAGTCAAGTGTTTACTTGATTTATTCAATTTAGTGTGTATATCTCATATTATGGTTGGTAAACTATATGATTTTTGGTTTGGTATTCTTGAATAAAAATGGAGTTTTTGTGAAATAAACTCATAGAAATTGATGTGGTGATTGCCCCATATAAAATCTAAGCTTGAATGAATGAAAATCGTGTAGTTTTGTGATAAATGAATTTAATGGAATTAGGGTTTGATTCTTGATTGAATGATTGAATCCATTGATTTTAATTGATGTGTTGGTTAAATCATTATGTGTAGATGATTATTTTGTTGGTTGTTGAGGTAGAAACCATGGAATTTGAGTTGGGATTATGTTGGATTAAAAAGAAAATTGGAGAAGATGATGAATAGTGAGACAGTGTCCTTTCCGAATCAATTCGGCCTGTAAGCGAATTGATTTGGCTCTTGGTCAAAAAATAAAATTTGTATATCTTTTCGATACGGTCGCGTGGGTACTAACCGCGTAGTTTTCTGATTTTTTTTGGATTTATAATGATTTTTATATGGAAGGTTGTCTGAGATTGAAATCGTTAGCTAGAAATCAAACCTGATATTGGGAGAATTAAGGATTTCTAGCCTATTTATTTGAGGAAATAAATACTTAACTAAAGATTAAATATTCATCCAATTGAGGGAATTTATGGGGGCTAAGAGAATGTTTTAAGCGTGTGACACTAAAATTATATTTTGAAGAAAAATAGATAAATTGAGAAATTAGAGAGTTGGGGTTTCCCAAAAATAGAGTGGGGACCTCTAAATTATTATTTGGACAAAATGTAGTCCTTGGGTTCGTGGAAATGGAATCCATGACCAATTTAATTTAAGGGTGTTTGGGGACGAATATCCCTTGGGAAAATTTCAGTGGACATTTAGGCTTATATAATTGTGCGCGTATAAAACATAATTATATTGATTTTGGCTGAGTAAATCCTACGAGACTACGAGGATAAATTGGTATAGTTGGAGAAATTACATAAATCCTTATGCGGAAATAAGGTACAAATTATTTATCAAGAGAGGGAATACTTTTGGGTTTAGTATCATCGTGAGTGTGTGAATGCTTTAATATTATTAATTGTGAGAATCTTTGGGATTATTTATCATTGTTATGTGTGATTTGCAATTATGGCCATTTATATATATGTTTGAGGAACAATGTCGAATATATATATACGAGGATATATATAATATGATACGAATATGTATATATATCTATGTGTGGATGGCATATATATTTATGTGAAGTATACCCCTTCTATGATATCATGGGAAGTTGCGCGATGTGGGTGAGGCCCCTGGCTTGAGGAGAAGGGAGCGTATAGTCCCCAAGTCAAAGCGTCCATTTTATATTGTGTGATTTTTATTATGGGTGAGACGTGGTGGGTATGTTTCATCTCACTTTCGGGGAGGAACTATGACCGCTTCACATACGTTGTGATTTGGATTTTACCAAGGCGGTGTGAGATTCTGACCGTTGGTACCCAGGATGATATGTGAGCGATTACCTGGTAGTGATAGCATAGAGACCGCATCCTAGAGTTATAGCTCGTTTGGATGGTTATTATACTGGTGTGTATAGTATATTGCTTGTGCATGAGAACAAGATATATATCTCTAACTAAGAGTAAAGAGATAAAAGGAATAAAGATTTAATTCTCATTCCAGAATATTTTATCCGGACTTATATTGTGATGTGCATTATAAATGAGTAGGTTATGTAAATGTATTTATATGGGTGCATATATATAAGTTGAGTACTGAGGGTCTAATGGATCTCGACAATCGACCTTGCAAAGTAGTAGTGTATCGGGGGGGTTCCTTGTTTGGATTTCTCTTCGCGAGACACCACACGCACGAACATGGCCTAGTGTTGAAACTGGGGAGAAGTTTAACCCTTAGTGCTCTAGTTTTGGGTTTTTCTTATATGAGTGTGTGTGTGTATATATATATATATATGTATTGAGGGTCTATTGGATCTCGATGATCGACCTTTCCAAGTAGTAGTGTATTGGGGGGGTTCCTTGTTTGGATTTCGCTTCGCTACGCATGAACAAGGCATTGTGTTGGGACTGGGGAGAATTTTAGCCCTTGGTGCTTGGTTTGCTTAGGATTTTTAGAGTTTGGGGGCAACAGATTAGTTAGGCAGCGTAGCTTGACTAGAATTTTTAGAGGGATGCGCTTGGTGTGCACTATTAGAAGAGAGGTAAGGGGTATCTCATGGGAGTGCGATACCAATTTAAATATGAGATAAAATATATTTAAAAAAAAGTATTCATGCACTTGCAAAATATTTTCACAACTCGGGCTCTGACCCATTTATCTACTTTTCCTCTCTTTTGCTATATATATATATATATATATATATATATATATATATATATATATAGAGAGAGAGAGAGAGAGAGAGAGAGAGAGAGAGAGAGAGAGGTGTCCAGGCATAAGGACGCCTGGATGAAGATTCCTTCGAGTTAGACGCTTGCTGCAGTAACTGTGGATGCATGCAGGTTTATTTTTAGACGCTTCTATTCTTGTGATCTAGATAGGAAGCCTTGTAGTAACTTTCGGGCTGAAAACCCAATTGTATTTATTTATTCTTTCACCGCCTTTTTGTGCGGCATTCATTATGTTTGTATTATTGTTGAACCGAGTGTTCGGTTATTTTATTTCTTTTCATTTTCATTTTTTTAAACTGTGCGATGTTTTTTCTTAGTTGGTTTGATTAAAAAGATTAGTTAAATAAATTTTTGGTGCCAGCCTAATAGGTTATTAGTAATTAAATTGGTTTTCGAGAGTGATGCTAAAAATGAATCATATGAGACTCCTGTTTTAATTTGGTACAAGGTTGATCACCCGGTATTTTATTAGGCGGGGTGTCACAGATGGTATTAGAGCATCAGGTTCTAGTGTCCTTAGGAATCTGTACGAACGTACTACGCTTTCTGCGTTGCTCTCGATTTGTTATAGAGCCTTGTGATTAGGATTGTTGATTCCTCTTGTGATATTTCGTTCTCCTGCCATATTATGATATTATAGTAATCTTTAACGCGCTCGCTCGAGATTCGTGTGCTGTTCAAGGAAGGCGGCAGGAGGTGGCGCTTAGTTAGATCTATGAGTTGAAGTTGGGGATGAGGACCGCAGCAGAGGTTACTCCTTTTGTGGCAATTGTTAACAGTTGTTCTAACGACTTCTAAAAGTATAGTAGTTGTAAGTATCTAAGTACCGCTATAGTAGAGAGTGGTATTAAAGTTGAATTACCCGGTGAAGCTAAGGGTTCGAAAGGGGTCTTTGATGAGGACCATATGTTGAAGTGGGGATTATGCGGAGTAAGCGTAACATTACATAATGGAAATAAAAGGCTCAGAAACTTTGATTTAGAGAAGGGTATGGAAATACCCAGATGTGAAAATTTGAGGAAAAAATTTCACTTGTAGGAGCAATATTGAAATGGTGGGTACGGTGATCACCATAATCGGGGGGAGCAGAATGTTTTGCCCTTAAAGGGATCTTACGAATAGTTTTTAACTGTGAGTCCCCATGATATAGTAGTAATGAAAAGAATGCAGTTTTAAATTATTCACGTAAGGATCGGTCAAAGGCCGACGGTGAATAAAGAGAGTTATGGATAAGTGAATTTTGTACTGAATCAAGGTAAGTACAATGAAGAGAGAGTCGTTTCGAGGAATGATAGACTCACTAGAGAAGTGTTGCTAACACTTATGGAGAATGTGTGTGTTCGTGGACCCCATTAGTGGACATCCACCCGGGGAATTCTTTGAAACAGGGTTGTTGAGGCCGGTGGTGGAGTTTCTTGTTTAGGAAGAAGTTAAGGGGAACTAGCAAAGTGATTGTCAGGATCGCGTCTATGGAGTCCGAGATACTGATAACCTTAAAAGGGTCAGGGTGACCCGAGATGGGGAATGTTGTAATGTGGAGTATAGAACCATACGGTTAGTCATTGCCCAGTGGGAGTTAAAGGGTAAAAGTAGGGTGCCCAGATGGGGCATTGATTAAAGTAATTTTTGGTTCAGTTACGACAAGTGTACCATGTCCAGGAATCGTTTGGAGTAGCCAGGGTAATTGGCAAGAATGTTGTTATGAGTTTCACCTCATTTGAGGGAGGCTTATTCTGTGTGACAAGATTGAGTCACAGTGTTTTATTAGCCCTAGATTCGTGTGTGATTCGAGTTTACAAATAGTATCGATAACGTTATGTAGTATATATTTATGTGTTATTATGCGATAGAGGGAATCTATTTTCTTTCATTCGTTGTGAAGAGAGGGTGTTAGTATTTTGAGTTTACATCAGATTGGTATTGCTCATTTTGTGTGTGTTATACGAGTATGGTGTTAATTTGAGTACTATATGATATTCATTGTTTCGAGAGATAGAAGGGTAATGGTTATAAAACTAGCGTGTCCACGATTCCAGGGTGGAACAGGTTGTTGTTGCGATATCTCACCTGGATACATGTTAAGTTTACCTCTATTATATGTATAGATGAAACTTCGGTGAGAAGATGTTTCATTATCGTGATACAAGTGTGTGGCGATCTTATAGATATGATTTAAGGTATGCAGGGTTAAATGTTGAGCTGTGAGTTTAAGCTCATTATTGGTTGTGCAAGGACTTAGTGTTAGTGCGAGCACTTAGTGGTGTGGCTCCTGGACAGAGATAGGAGTTCAGACCAAATTTTGTTGAAAGAGGGGATAGGGCTATCCCGGTTGCATATATAAAGTTAACGGACCTCCACGACCGACAAAGTTAAGTAGTAGTGTATTGGAGGGGTTCCTTATCTAGATTTCGCTTTGCGAGACGCTCCACGCATGAACCTTAAAGACGTCGGGAGTGGAGAAATGTTAAAGGATGCAAGGATGTTGGTTTTGTCAATAAGTTATATAATGTGGAGGAAACACTATAGACTGTGAGTCGTATGATGATGGTATGCTTATGGAAATATAGTACTATGTAGAAACACTAAAATGGTTCTCTCACCGCAAGTAGGTGGGTGAAGCAGGAGTTAGAGGAATTGATTTTGAGGCTTATAGCCAGGCCTTAATGAAAAGGCAAATTTTGGAGGAAGTATGTTTTGGGTATAATGCTCGTAACACTTTTGCAGAGAGTTGGCGCCTCGATTAGTTAGACTTTCCTTTTTGCCTAGGTGGAAGGATAGGATAGTAAAGAAGCGTTAATAGGTTAGCGAAGTAGCACTTAGGACGTCCCGTTGGTGTGCCTTAGACCATTATATCTTGATGACCGATGACGAGAGGGACAAGTATAATGGGAGGGTTCCTTGTTTGGATTTCGCTCTACGAAACGTCCCACGCATGAAATTGAGCAAATGTCGGGAGTTGAGAAAGGTCTTGGGCACTAGGGACCTAATTTAGGATAGTACTATTTCACATAAGTAGGAAACGCTTCGATCTTAGAATTATTGGGCAGTAAGGCCAGCAGATTTAGTGGCGCCGATATAGGATGATTATCGCGGGTTAACCACGAAAAGATTGGATGGTTAACCTTGAGAAGAATGGGATTTGGTGGGTTGAGAAGACCCATGTATGAGTATGACGCCGAGGAAATAAGGTCCATTATTTAGAGAGAGTGTACGTGTCGGACGTTTGTGATAGTTATGCGGAGAGGTACGTGTTAAAAAGGTGTATGGGCACCTTAGTAAGTTGGTTTTATGTACCGCCTGAAATAGAAAAAGGCATAGTATATAAATTTGAAGATTATGCCGAGATGGCAGTATAGTATAGTATAAACCTTGGTAGAGGTGAGTACTAAATGAGTATACGGTTAAGATCTATTGGGTTAGTACCATTCCACTTTGAGGCATTAGAATGTGGAGTGATTCACGATCCTAGGTTAGTATTGGTAGTATCGATTATATCTTAATTTTGAGGACTAAATTCCATTGTGAGGGGGGGAATATGTAACACCCCGCACTTTTGGGGATAATTACAATTCATAAGTATAATTAGGGAATTTGAAAGGTTATCGTGAATAGTATTTTTTGGAGTTTTCAAGGATTATATGATTTTTTATGGGTGTTATATTTACTTTTGGGATTAAGTAAATAAGTCAGACTATTTTAATTATATGTCGCAGCTGGGTAAAGCGACAGAGGATAATATTTTAATGGAAATACCGTATTAAGTTGTGTGATTTTTATTAGGGGTGAGACGGGTGGGTATGTTTTGTCTCACTTTCGGGGAGGAACTATGACCGCTTCCCATACGTTGTGATTTGTCTTTTACCAAGGCGGTATGAGATTCCGACCGTTGGTGCCCAGGATGATATGTGAGCGATTCCTTAGTAGATGATAGCATAGAGATTGCATCCTAGTATTATAGCTCGTTTGGATGGTTATTATACTGGTGTGTATAGTATATTGCTTGTGCATGAGAACAAGATATATATCTCTAACTAAGAGTAAAGAGATAAAAGGAATAAAGATTTAATTCTCATTCCGGAATATTGTATCCAAACTTATATTGTGATGTGCATTATAAATGAGTAGGTTATGTATATGTATTTATATGGGTATGTATATATAAGTTGAGTACTGAGGGTCTAATGGATCTCGAAGATCAACCTTGCAGAGTAGTAGTGTATCGGGGGGGGTTCCTTGTTTGGATTTCGCTTTGCAAGACACCCCACACACGAACATAGCCTAGTGTTGAGACTGGGGATAAGTTTAACCCTTAGTGCTCTAGTTTTGGGTTTTTCTTATATGAGTGTATATATATATATATATATATATATATGTGTGTGTGTGTGTGTGTGTGTGTGTGTTTTATGTACTGAGGGTCTATTGGATCTCGATGATCGACCTTGCCAAGTAGTAGTGTATCGGGGGGTTCCTTGTTTGAATTTCTCTTTGCGAGACACCCCACACACGAACATGGCATCTTTTTGAGACTGGGGAGAAGTTTAGGATTTTTAGAGTTTGTGGGAGACGGATTAGTTAGGCAGAGTAGCTTGACTAGAATGTTTAAAGGGATGCGATAGGTGTGCACTATTAGAAGAGAGGTGAGGGGTATCTCATGGGAGTGTGATACTAATTTAAATATGAGATAAAACATATTTTTAGAAAAAATATGCATTTATGCACTTGTAAAATATTTTCACAACTCTGAATCTGACCCGTTTATCTACTTTTCCTCTCTTTTGCTATATCTATATATATATAGGTGTCGAGACACAGGGATGCCTGGATGACGATTCCTTCGAGTCAGACGCTTGCTGCAACAGTTGTGGATGCATGCAGGTTTATGTTTAGACGCTTATATTCTTGTGATCTAGATAGGAAGCCTTGTAGTAACTTTCGGGCCAAAAGCCCAATTGTATTTATTTATTCTTTCACCGCCTTTTTGTGAGGCATTCATTCTGTTTGTATTATTGTTGAACCTAGTGTTCGGTTATTTTATTTCTTTTCAGTTTCATTTATTTAAAATGTGCAATGCTTTTTCTTAATTGTTTTGATTAAAAAGATTAGTTAAATAAATTTTTGATGCAGCCTAACAGGTTATTAGTAATTAAACTGGTTTTCGACAGTGATGCTAAGAATGAATCATATGATACTCCTGTATTAATTTGGTACATAATTGATCTCCCGGTATTTTATTAGGCGGGGTGTCACAGTTAACTGGCCCAATGTTGTCACGGAAGTTGAAGCCCTTTGAACAAGATTCGTGTGGCCGCAAATGGTGCATGAATCCGATCCCTATCGAAGAAGTTACGAAATTTCAAACATAAGAGAAAGACATCTCAACCAAATCAGGAGAAAGAAGGCAAAAAAAAGGGGAGCGAATCGATGCGCACCATGCGAATCGATTCGCCCCAAGACACTATCAAAATTTCCATTCAGTGAATCGATTCAGACTATGCGAATCGATTCGCCCCTTTTGCAGCTTCGAAGATATTTATCAGCGAATCGATTCGCACCATACGAATCGATTCGGCTCTGCAGTTTTTCTTCTTCTTTCTATTTACAAGTTTTCCATTGGGATATTTTTGTATAAATACCAACTTCCTCTCATTTTGAGATATATACATATACATACTTAGTTTTATAAGATATTTTAGGTTAGGGTTTGGTTTTGAGAGCTCATCTTCTTCTCTTCTTGGGGTGACATCCATTTGGTTTTGTAAGATTGAATTATTCATTATCATCTCCTTTAATATAGTTTTGTTCTTTATTTTTCTTGCTTTGTAACTTAGTTTCATGCTTTGTTAATTAGTTTACTTGCTTTATTTCTTTCTTTCCTAGTTTAATTAGTATAAATTAGTTTAGTTCATGATTTACCCTTAGATAAATAGGGTCGGGGTTGTGTTCCGCCATTAACGGGTTTGGACCTCGAAAGTTAGGGTTTCGTGTAAATTGCATTTAATTAAAACCTCGCGTATTAAAGTCAGATTATTATGCGTTTAACTTTCTTTGTCACGCAATGTTAGTGTTTATAGTGATATTCCGAATTTAATCCGTGTGTGATCATTTTCCGTTAAATGTTTAATCTCGCAACTTTGGATTGAATTCCTTATTGTGTGATGTTTATGCTTAATTGTAAATGCTCGATTAAATTGCTTTTGAGCCAGAATCCTGATTGGCAGTTGTTTTGATCCATGTGGTAGGATGCGATCCCGATCCTCGATTTACTTTTGTGTACCATAACTTATTCTTTTATTTTTCCATCATTCCCAATCATCACCTTTTCTTTAATTTATTTTACACTTTTATTCCTGAAGTTTTAAAGCAATTAACATCTAAAATTCAATCACTCCTTGTGGATTTCTTATATTACCCGACTTACCGCTGTGCTTGCTTGTCAAGTGTAGTTGTAGCTTAGGTTTTTGCATGTAGAGCGGGAGCAAAAATCTACGACATTGTCCCTACACGAACACTCAGTTCCCCTCGCATTAACAGATGAACAATCTGTTTTACTCCGAGAAGTCACTGGGCGCTTTCGAGCCCCGGTTGACAAAGGTAAACTTTTTGAACTGAGCGAAACTCTTTGGAATGTCGAAGTATGTCTCCTAACCTTTCCAACGGTTCACCATGTGCACGATTCTAACTTACCATATGGACTAACGATTC
Source organism: Sambucus nigra (assembly GCA_949130495.1). Classification (NCBI taxonomy): domain Eukaryota; kingdom Viridiplantae; phylum Streptophyta; class Magnoliopsida; order Dipsacales; family Adoxaceae; genus Sambucus; species Sambucus nigra. The sequence goes on from OX422218.1 coordinate 279,071,208, forward strand.
GTTTCCGTCCAACGATCTCCCGTCCAAAAGACTGATGTGCGCTTCCGAGCCACATTTGAGCCAAAGTGAACTCTCGGACCCGGGAGCAGTCCAAAGGACTCTCAAAGTTCTCTGAAATACCTTTATAAGGGTATGCCCCATGTGCAATTCGGATTAGCGATTTGTGCGCTATGGTCATTTTTCCAGATAAGTCCGCACGAGACTGCCAATTGGCAGGTCCTAAACCTAGCCTATCGGCACAGGGTCAAGGGTGACCTGCTGATAGGCATCCCCTGGGGTAAGCCTAACGGCACTCTCGACCCTATAAATAAGGTCCATGACCTCACTCGCAAGAGAGACAGCAAATCTATCAGCATCAGTGATCTCAACAACATTCTCTCAAAATCAGTGAAGTTCCATATGAGAAGTTCCATTCAAGCCTAAATACCCATCCTTTTCACACCAATTTGGCAATTATCCTTCTCTCTCATCAACATTGTTAACGAAAATGTATTTTATCCCTAATTAAATTGGTTTAATTAATATACATTTTAGTTTAACTTAATATATTGATTTTGATGATTCCAAACATTTTTTTTAGTTATTCTATATATATTCATTATTGTATAATCTTGTCTCGACTCTACTCAACGACATATTCGAGTAAAGGTATTCACGTATGTTGCACTTTTGCACTTGACACATTAGACACACGTGCATATATCTTGATATATCACTTCTATGGTGTGACTAATTAATTATGAGCCAAAGCATTTTCAAAAAGAAATGTTTTTTTTGTTTGAAAATATTTTTTATAAAATTGGTGTTACTAAACAATTTTTTTTGTTTAGTATTTTTTTTGTTTTGGCCGATTTTTTTTGTTTTTGTCCATGTCTGTTTGTACAAGTTAGGAGCCTTAGCTAGACTTGATTAATTATACTTGCTAGATTTTGTACCATGCGATTTTAGCCTAAAAGATTTGTATCTTCCTTTTAGTCCCAATGATGACATCAAAGAGCCTTAGCTAGACTTGTCAGGAGAGTTTTTTTTTCTTCTTTATCTCTTGTCTTTCACATCCTCCTGCAATGTGATTTCCCATTTGAATATTTGGAAATCTTTTCATTTCAGTCCAAGCACGCAAGACTGATTCCTTTTGTAAACTGTCATGAAAAGTTTTGACATTTTTTTTAAGATTAATATATTTTTTTTTGTCCGAAAATCCTTATATATATATATCTGTCCGGATTTTATTTTAAAATATCTGTTCGAAATTTTCCTTCTGTCCGAATTTTTTTTATAAATATCTGTTCGCAAATATTTTTATATATCAGTCAGAAATTTATTTTTTATGAGTTTGGGAATTATTTTTTATATCCTACTTGTTGTCTTGTCCGAAATCTCTTAATATCTGTTTGGTACAAACGATTGTACTCATATATATATATATATATATATATATATATATATATATATATATATATATATATATATATATATATATATATATGTTAAATACCTGCTACTTAAGTCGTCGCCCACTGGACCGAACTTGATTGAAGTTCCATCCCAGTCACTTTTGTGTTTCGACTTTACCGCCTTAGGGCTGTACTGAAATTAATATTTTTATGTAAGTACTGTCAGTTACAGTCGGTATGACAATTGACAGCCTCTACTGTTGGCATCCTTACCAAAGATCAACTGGCGATTACCTTTTTCAAGAGGCTTGAGGTACTGCATGCCACTGGTTCAGCTAGGGCTGTATGACATGTGTTTTGAACTGTAGTTGATCGTCTTGTACCTGCTATAGTCTTAGACTCTCGGCTATTATATTTATGACTACACATATATATATCTTTTGGATATTATCTCTTGGACTAACAACTTCTTGCAGAGCCATGATAGATATTTGAAATGCATCTTTCAGTCACCCATATTTTCAGTATACCATTATTATGCTTCAACAGTCATATTTTTATTGAGAAGCAAAATGAAGATTTTCAGATCAGTCTTGGAGATTATTTTCAGACTACACCATCTCAGCAATATCAGGAGCATTTAATGCTCAAATATGCTGTGTCTAACAGCTAGTTTTTGGAAGACACATATTAAAGCTTTGAAGAGCTGCATTGAACAATATAGACTTGAATGAGAATATGAGAAAGACTTCTTGAGAGAATTTTTGAAATTATTATTCAGCAGAACAAGAACGAAAATATGAGACACACTTGAAATATTATTGAGAGCATTTATTTTACTACTCAGCTACACATTCAAGAGAGCAATAAATTTTTATCATCTGCTCAATCATTGAAGAAGAAGACTTGTGCCTACTTCAACATTATTTATTGGAGTCTGATTCAAGAAGGAGAAACTCAGATTACAAATTGTATTTTAAGGAGTTTCAGTATTTTACCTTGTACTACAAAAATTCAGATTTATTGTGAAGCTTTGTTGAAGCTTCGGTTTGTACCGGTAATTGGTTCCTACCCGCAAGTGGGCCACGGGGTTTGAAGCTCGGAGTTAGCTTGCAAACATTTGTACGCGGTGGTTTGATCCTACCCGCAAGTGGATCAGGTTTAGTGAAGCGCAAAGGAGACAGGGGCTCTAGGCGCGTGGACGTAGGCCGGGATTTGGCCGAACCACGTTAAATTTCGGTGTCATTTATTTTCCGCACTTACATTTATTTATTTGCATATGCTTGCTTGAGTTAATATTTTCAGCACACTATCTTGCAAATAAATTAATTCCGAAATTTGACTTAATTATTTTTAAGATTAAAATAATTATTATTTTTGAACTAAATAATTAATTTCAGAATATCACTTAATATTAAATACGAAAATTAATTTAATATTTATAGAGTGTTAAAATCTGTATTTCTAGTTGCTTAAATTAATTGGTTGCATTTATTTGATATTGTTGGATTTATTCTTTATAGATTTATTAATCTGAAATTTGTTTAAGTGATTTAAATTTACTATTTTTCTAAAATATTAATTTGACTTTAAAGTTTGTAAAAACTCAATTCACCCCCCCCCCCCTCTTGAGTATAATCTGGGCAACAATTGGTATCAGAGCTAGTGCTCTTCTTATTTTTAGATTTAACAATCTTAGAGTTAAAGATCTATGGCTAACTTTAATGTTTCATCTCTTGGTGAGGGTCAATCAATAAATAGACCTCCTTTATTTTCAGGAAATAATTATAGCTATTGGAAAAATAGAATGAAAAATTTTATTCAATCAAATGATTATGCTGTTTGGAGAGTTATTATAAATGGTCCTAATATCCCCATGAAAGTTGTTAATGATGAAAATGTTCCTAAAGAAGAAAATGAATGGAATGTTGTTGATATTAGAAAAATTCAAATAAATGCTAAAGCTATGAATATTCTGCATTGTGCACTTGATGCAAATGAGTATAACAGAATTTGTTGTTGTGAATCTACTAAAGAAATTTGGGACAGACTAGAAGTTACTTATGAAGGAACTAGTCAAGTTAAAGAAGATAAAATTAGTATGCTTGTTCATAATTATGAGTTATTTAAGATGGTGTCTGATGAATCTATTTCTGATATGTTCACTAGGTTCACTAATATTATTAATGGTCTTAAATCTCTTGGCAAATCTTATACTGACTCTGAATTAGTGAATAACATTCTCAGGTCATTACCGGCGAATTGGATGACCAAAAAGTTAGCTATCAAGGAAGCAATTAGAGAAAGACCTATCTCTCTTGATGAGCTATTGGGTTCCTTAATCACCCATGAAATGGAACTTAAGGAATTTGTTGAAGAAGAGAAACCAAAAGCAAACAAAATTATTGCTCTCAAATCTTCAAGCAAAAATATAGAAAGTGAAGATGACGATGATGATGATGATAATATTTCCTTATTGGCTAAAAATTTCAAAAAATATCTCAATTCTAAAAAGAAAGCCAAGGAAAGGAGAAAGAAATATTTTTCAAAAGGGTTCAATGATGATCATCAATCCAAATCTGAACCAAGATGCTATCATTGTGATGAAGTTGGACACATTAAGCCTAATTGTCCAAAATATAAAAAAGGGAAGAAGGCATTGAAAGCCACTACATGGAGTGACTCCGACACAAGCTCTTCCGATGAAGATTCGAATGAAAATGAAGCTGCTCATCTATGTTACATGGCTATGGAAAATGGGGTACATTCTAACCCTAACTCTAGTGATAGTGATAATGATGAAGTTGATGATTATGAAGTTTTACAAAATGTTTTTGATGAATTATGTGAAAGTTTTGAAGCACTTAAAAAAAATATATTAAACTTAAGAAGTCTCATTCATTAGTTTCAACTAAATATGATTATATGTCAAATGATTTTGATGAGTTGAAATTAGAAAATGAATCTTTGAAAAATGAAATTAAATCTTTGAAAAAGGAAAAATTTGTTATTGTCACTTCTCCTCTTGAAATTGAAAATATTGAGTTAAAAAGGGAGATTGAATATTTAAAGAAATCATTAGATAATTTTACAAAAGGAAATGAATATTTTCATAATCTTATTGAGACACAAAGGATTCGATTTAATAATAATGGTATTGGATATGATGAAGGAAATGAGAAAAAGACTTATTCCAATTTATTAAAATTTGATGCTTCATCTAGTCTACCTAATTATTTATGTTCTTATTGTGGTAGACACACACATTTTTCAGATTTGTGTCCATATAAATTTAGAAAAAGAAATTTGGCATGGATTCCTAAAAGAACCAAGATGTATACTAACCCCCATGGACCTCACACATTTTGGGTACCAAAAGAGAAAATTTTCAAAGTTGTGTAGGTTGCATTTTGAGAAGGGATGTGGATTTTCAAGGCATATGATTTGGTCATATTACAAATTTCAAGTATCATTGCCTAATGTTGGAAATGCCACACTTGGAAGAAGTTGCTTGAATATATATTTGGTATTGGTAAGGTGGTAAGGAACACCTTTCTTGAAATTATTATCATATGTTTATTAATGATTTATTTCATAATTGATATATTTCCATACATAGAATATTTGTTATAACACATGAGCGCGTTGATTGATTTCACATGTAAATTTGTATATTTATTATTCTTGATGATTTTATGTTATATGAACTTACACTTGAGTTTGATGATAAATTTTTCGTTGGTAAATATTCATAATTTTTTTTATTTACATCTTGATATATTTTTTATGAATAATAAGATTGGATAAATTCATGATTCTATTGATTATAAATCTGAAACGAAAATGTCATTTGAGTGCACTTTAGTATATTAGTTATATGTGATACATGTTAATATTTGTAACATTCACAATGAATATTTTTTTTAGTTGGTAATATTTGTGTGATGTATGTTTTAATTGAAAAACCACATGATCAACAATTGATATCATTTGTGAGACTTTTTGATCTTATGGAAATAAATGCTGAAATTATTTTATTTCATGAAAAGTTTCACTTTAATTCTTTATATGCATATTTGTCTTAATTGATATCCTTTAGGGGAGATAAAAGTTTATTGAAAATTTGTTTGATTATTTGTTCGAAAAATGCTTGATCATAACCTTGATATATTATTATGGATTTTGCAATTTAGTTGATTATTCCGAGAATTTTAGCTCGTATCTTGAAATCGACAAAGCTTGAGCAAAATGCTATATTTTTTTTTGCTATTTCTAACTCATGTTATGTGCTTAATTCAAATTATTTGAAAACATCGAGTTATGAAATGTTTCACGTTGTGTGCTTAAAAGTTCATTCTATCATGAGGATTTACACATCAATTAATATTACGCTTATTGAAAATTTATACGCTGAAATTTTATTATTGAGAAAGATGATTGAGCTAATTGATATATCTCTCATATTTGCATTATTTGAGAATATTGAGTTGTGATTCCGATTTATGCGTAAAAAGTTGTTCCGAGGAACTATTGTGTGCAACGCACGGTTTGTGTGACTACAACAATTGGTATCAGATTAGTGTGTGACTATAATTGGTATTATTTATCATTGATAAAATTTGAAACGTTGATCATTTATCTTCTATTATTTTTTATCATTTTTTTGTGACTTATGCATTATTTGATGATATTCTTATCTATCTATAAATTCAAATACATGCTATGAAAAATTTATGTTGACATATGTGCGTATTGAAAATTTTATGCCCTTTGCGATTTATGGTTATATCCCATGCACGAATTATTTTTGATAGGGGGAGCTTCGCCCTTCTTACCCGTGACACTGAATTTATAATAAATATCTTTTTGATAATGTCAAAGGGGAGAAATATTTATGATTCACTACTTGTGCTTAATATCTCATTTTATGAATATTTGTGAATCATTGTTTGTCATCATCAAAAAGGGGGAGATTATTAACGAAAATGTATTTTATCCCTAATTAGATTGGTTTAATTAATATACATTTTAGTTTAACTTAATATATTGATTTTGATGATTCCAAACAATTTTTTTAGTTATTCTATATATATTCATTATTGTATAATCTTGTCTCGACTCTACTCAACGACATATTCGAGTAAAGGTATTCACGTATGTTGCACTTTTGCACTTGACACAGTAGACACACATCCATATATCTTGATATATCACTTCTATGGTGTGACTAATTAATTATGAGCCAAAGCATTTTCAAAAAGAAATGTTTTTTTTGTTTGAAAATATTTTTTATAAAATTGGTGTTACTAAACTATTTTTTTTGTTTAGTATTTTTTTTGTTTTGGCCGATTTTTTTTGTTTTTGTCCATGTCTGTTTGTACAAGTTAGGAGCCTTAGCTAGACTTGATTAATTATACTTACTAGATTTTGTACCATGCGATTTTAGCCTAAAAGATTTGTATCTTCCTTTTAGTCCCAATGATGACATCAAAGAGCCTTAGCTAGACTTGTCAGGAGAGTTTTTTTTTCTTCTTTATCTCTTGTCTTTCACATCCTCCTGCAATGTGATGTCCCATTTGAATATTTGTAAATCTTTTCATTTCAGTCCAAGCACGCAAGACTTATTCCTTTTGTAAACTGTCATTAAAAGTTTTGACATTTTTTTTAAGATTAATATATTTTTTTTTGTCCGAAAATCCTTATATATATATATCTGTCCGGATTTTATTTTAAAATATCTGTTCGAAATTTTCCTTCTGTCCGAATTTTTTTTATAAATATCTGTTCGCAAATATTTTTATATATCAGTCAGAATTTTTTTTTTATGAGTTTGGGAATTATTTTTTATATCCTACTTGTTGTCTTGTCCGAAATCTCTTAATATCTGTTTGGTACAAACGATTGTACTCATATATATATATATATATATATATGTTAAATACCTGCTACTTAAGTCGTCGCCCACTGGACCGAACTTGATTGAAGTTCCATCCCAGTCACTTTTGTGTTCCGACTTTACCGCCTTAGGGCTGTACTGAAATTAATATTTTTATGTAAGTACTGTCAGTTACAGTCGGTATGACAATTGACAGCCTCTACTGTTGGCATCCTTACCAAAGATCAACTGGCGATTACCTTTTTCAAGAGGCTTGAGGTACTGCATGCCACTGGTTCAGCTAGGGTTGTATGACATGTGTTTTGAACTGTAGCTGACCGTCTTGTACCTGCTATAGTCTTAGACTCTCGGCTATTATATTTATGACTACACATATATATATCTTTTGGATATTATCTCTTGGACTAACAACTTCTTGCAGAGCCATGATAGATATTTGAAATGCTTCTTTCAGTCACCCATATTTTCAGTATACCATTATTATGCTTCAACAGTCATATTTTTATTGAGAAGCAAAATGAAGATTTGCAGATCAGTCTTGGAGATTATTTTAAGACTACACCATCTCAGCAATATCAGGAGCATTTAATGCTCAAATATGCTGTGTCTAACAGCTAGTTTTTGGAAGACACATATTAAAGCTTTGAAGAGCTGCATTGAACAATATAGACTTGAATGAGAATATGAGAAAGACTTATTGAGAGAATTTTTGAAATTATTATTCAGCAGAACAAGAACGAAAATATGAGACACACTTGAAATATTATTAAGAGCATTTATTTTACTACTCAGCTACACATTCAAGAGAGCAATAAATTTTTATCATCTGCTCAATCATTGAAGAAGAAGACTTGTGCCTACTTCAACATTATTTATTGGAGTCTGATTCAAGAAGGAGAAACTCAGATTACAAATTGTATTTTAAGGAGTTTCAGTATTTTACCTTGTACTACAAAAATTCAGATTTATTGTGAAGCTTTGTTGAAGCTTCGGTTTGTACCGGTAATTGGTTCCTACCCGCAAGTGGGCCACGGGGTTTGAAGCTCGGAGTTAGCTTGCAAACATTTGTACGCGGTGGTTTGATCCTACCCGCAAGTGGATCAGGTTTAGTGAAGCGCAAAGGAGACAGGGGCTCTAGGCGCGTGGACGTAGGCCGGGATTTGGCCGAACCACGTTAAATTTTGGTGTCATTTATTTTCCGCACTTACATTTATTTATTTGCATATGCTTGCTTGAGTTAATATTTTCAGCACACTATCTTGCAAATAAATTAATTCCGAAATTTGACTTAATTATTTTTAAGATTAAAATAATTATTATTTTTGAACTAAATAATTAATTTCAGAATATCACTTAATATTAAATACGAAAATTAATTTAATATTTATAGAGTGTTAAAATCTGTATTTCTAGTTGCTTAAATTAATTGGTTGCATTTATTTGATATTGTTGGATTTATTCTTTATAGATTTATTAATCTGAAATTTGTTTAAGTGATTTAAATTTACTATTTTTCTAAAATATTAATTTGACTTTAAAGTTTGTAAAAACTCAATTCACCCCCCCCCCCCCCCCCCCCCCTCTTGAGTATAATCTGGGCAACAAACATTCATCAACATTCAAAGGCGTTCATCCAAGATCCAAGCTCAAGCTCTAAGTATGGTCCAATTCCTTCTCCCTTTCTTTTAATTTCTTATTTTTTCATAAGTTACATTAGATTCATAATCTAATTTCACTTTCGTTCATACATATTAATATATACGCTTTTATTAGTACATAGCACATACTTTATTTTCCATAAAAAATCCAAAAACAAATAAAAGAGGGTTACACTCGTAAATTCCGAACCGAAGTATCCATCACACTTTTTTCCAAAACCAAAAATACATTTTCTACACGTACACATATAATAAAATTCCGTTCGAATCTATGGGATAAATTGCACCCCTATTCTACATTCGGACTACGTGGATTTGATGCCTTTATAGACTACGTAGGCATCTTGAATTAAAATCCGAGACTCGAGTCCAATTTTTCAATTTTCCAACTTCTCTTATTTTCTAAATTTCTCAAAATCCCTCATTTTCATAATTATCATACACATATATAATATATTTGTTCGCGTCTCATCCCATATATATTGTCGTTTCCCAATAACGATCAATATCTCGATCAATGCTCATATTCTATCTTCTACATTTATTTTTATTTTGGGAATATTCCTATGGATGACCTCACCCTATCTTTTCCATGGTATGGGTCGAACGATTCCAATCTCCATTATATAAACACATGCACACACTTCACGGGGATAAAGGAAAATATTAACATTTTCCCATGAGAGACCGAAAGGGCGGGATGGGTGCCTAACACCTTTCAAATCCGTAACTTAGCCCCCTAACCTCCGATCTATTGGTTTTGTATGCATCAGTTTTTCCTTAATGCCGCTCTCTTGAAGTAGCAACATATTCTTTTGCTTGTTTTATGCAAAATAGGTTGGCGACTCCATATCTTTACATTCACCCCATACGACAATGACCAAAGCACATTTTCGAAGAGAACGGTGTGAGATCGTGAAACAGTTCTTCCTCGAAGGATACTCCTCCTTCCCCCCGAAACGAACGCCGCGTCGCCAGAGATATACTTTAACCACATAGTACATATAAATACCATATATTCCTCCTAGAATATATAAAAATGGCCATATTTGCCAATCTCATCTAACGATGACCGATAATCCCAAAGATTCTCTCAAAGAATCATAATCATGCATTTATATATCCATGATACTAAACCCAAAGTATTTTCTTACTTTAATAAGTAATACATACTTAAATCCCATCTAAGGATTTATTGGATATCTCCAACTATACTAATTCACTCTCAGTGAATACACACACACACACACACACACACACACACACATACACACACACACACATATATATATATATATATATATATATATATATATATATATATATATATATATATATATATATATATATATATTCCCTAATCCACAAGTCACTTAGTACATAACTCTCTATAATACTTTAATTTAGAAGGCCCTTAAACTTTAATCTCAAAGAGGAGAAGTCATACTAATCTCCAAAATCTTGGGCTGAAAACAGGGCACCGGTCAACGGGTCCTGTACCCCCGGTAGACCGCGGGTTACAAATATGCCTACGAAACAAAGCAGTAGGCCCTTTCTCCTTGACGCGATCGACCGGCCCTAGGGGCGCGGTCGACCGGTCACACCAGGTCTCCCAAATTAAATTTCCTCAATTCCTTAATCCAACAACCCAAATTCATACACCAAAAATAATCGCACACATCTACACGATTAATTCTAGCCTTTATTTTTCCATTTCCGATTTGATTTCTGAGTTGATGATTTCAACCCGGATCTGCCATCTTGTAAAAATCATATCAAATTGAGGAAAAATAAAAAAAAATACGCGGTCAGCGTGCACGTGACCGTATCGAAAAGATCTACAACTTTCATGTTTTGGCCGAGAGCTAAATAAATTCTTTTCCTGGCCAAAATGGCCCCCTAAAGTTACGGGTTACTATTTATCGTCTTCTCCGAGACGATTTCGGCCATTAAAGCTTCTCCCAAGCTTTTGTCGCCTCACCCAACATCCTACAACCTCAACCAACTACAAATACACATATATTAAGGGTTCTAAACATCCTAGAACCCAAAACCACCAATTAATTTAGGTTAAAACCTAAGTTCCACAAATTGAAATATTATTGGGGTTTAATTATTTTAACTCCCCAAAACCCATTTTATCCACGATAACCCACCCCAAAACCTTTAGGGTTTGTTTATACCAAACTACGGTATGATATATTTATGCAAAAAGATAAATAAAGCAAGTAAACACTTGCCTCGTGGATAAAATCCGACGACCTCGAGTCGAATCCGGCGGAGTTTGGCCCGAATCTCCATTTTTTCCTCCTATTTCTCCTTCCTCTCTCTTCTCTCTCTCTTTTCTTTCTTTCCTTTCTCTTTTTCTGCCTCTCCCTCTCTTTATAAAGAAAGAAAAAGGGTTATACCCCTTAAAACCCAAAAACGACTCGTTTACCCAATTACGAGTTACTTTTACCTCTAAAATTACCCGAAACTCATTTTCGACAATCGGACACTCTTTTCCAACTATCTCGGACATTCCGAGACTCACGGGGCAGTCGAAATTCCCATTCAAGGTACTTGACCGCAAATCACTATTCCAACCCAAAATAAATAAATGCGGGTTTTCCAATTAAAAATCTTATTTCGTGTCGCTTTACTCAACGGCGACATATAATTAAAATATTTCGACCTATATAGCCCCAAAAATAATCATAACATCCTTCGAAAATCATTTAATCCTCGAAAATCCCAAAAATTACTATTTTAGGAAATTTCCCAAATTGCCAGTTTATATTTAATTATGGAATTTAATCGTCTCCAAAAGGGCGGGTTGTTACATACTCCCCCCCTTACAACAAAATTTAGTAGTCGAAATTCAGATATAACCTACACCATCTAACTAGGATCACTACAAATCCTAAAACCTCAAGGGAAAGATACTAACCCAATGGTTCCCAACCATATGTTATACGAATACCACGAGCGTAAAGTGACTCTAATACGTCACATCGCACCCATCATTATTAGTGCCTAACGGCATAAACTTCAAATTTATATACTACGCCCATTCTATTTCAGGCGGTATATAAACTTTCTCACTGTTGATGTAAAAAATTAGATTACTCTAATTATTCAATCACAGATAAATAAATGAGACAAAGAATTTTAAAGTGGTTCAGCCTTATAAGAATGGCCTACGTCCACTGTTGCTTTATTGATGAGTGTTTGGGAATTCTCGATTATAAGTTCTATCAAGAAATTCCGGTATGGATTCAGGTTCCCCTTACAATGAGGACTGTACAATGTATTTACAGCCCTGAGGTTGTAATGTGAAAGGGTAACACATTAAATGATATACATATGAAAGGGTAATACATTTAATGCCCTTTTTGCGTGTGCGTCTGAATGATAAGCATTTGATGAGCAGTTAAACTGTTGGTATCCTGCTTCGAGGTGCATCTCGGACCGTCTGAGTTTCTCGGACCGCTTGAGCTTCTCGGTGCTAAAGAGTTCCTCGGAGAGGTCTGTTCCTCGGAGCGTATGAGTTCCTCGGAGTAACATGGTTCCTCGGAGCGTGTGATCATCTCGAAAGTGGTTGTTGTTGTCATGTAGATAGCCACGTGTCTTCATATGATTGGTCCATGCCAGCAGATTAAATTTGGTATCAACAGAAGCCCCCAATGTTTCATAGTTCAAAATTTGAGGAGTATGGAACATTCTTTCTCGGAATATGGTAGCTCTAAATAGTCTTCCTGATTTTTAGGAAGGGTTTCCCTTGTATTTATTTCTCCTTCCCAATTCGTAGAATCATGCTTTTTTGGACTTTTCTGCGTGCTTCGATTCCCGCGTCACTTTTCGTCTTTTTAGCCGTTGTTGCCCGCTCTGATTCCCGCGCCACTTTTCATCTTTTTAGCCGCCGGTAACGTAATCATCCTTTTTTGTAATCATTACTTCACCATTTCCCAAGGCATGGTATTTAAACTTCACAGATACTCCCATCGTCTTCTACTTTTCAAATTTGTATTTTCGAGTTATCATTGTCTTCTACTCTCTTGTGTGTTCATCTCTTCCATCGTTCGTTGTCAACAGCTCTCCTCTTTTTCTGTAAGATCTTCTTCTTCTTTCTTCTTCATTTCTTTTATTCATCATCATGGTTTACACTGTTGAGTCTCTTGAAAAGTTTCGCTCTGATTTTTCCATTCCCTCTTGGGTTATCTTGGAAGAGCTTTCTGAGCCTTCTGATTATTTCAATTTGGCTGAGGGACATTGGTTCCCCAGCCTTTTTTATTGCTGAGTGTGGATTTTATTTTCCACCAAATCCCTTGTGTCTGGAATTCTGTCATTATTTTGACGTCGTTCCTGCAAGAATAGCCCCCAACACATGGAGAATAGTTAATGGGGTGCATAAATTAAATCAAGTCCATGGAACTCGCATAAGAATTCCAGAAATCATGTACTGCTATAGATGGGCAGTTAATGATAATATTTTTTATTTAAAAACTAGATTTTTAAATAGAGCCTTAGTAGTCAATCTCCCTAATGCCAATAGGGATTATTTTGAACACGGGGTTGTCATAAAAAATTGGCAACACCCTCCATTAACTGGAGATGAGGTTTACCAGGGTCCCAGATGCCCTCCTTATGGCAATGGGATAGGTTATTTTTATTTCATTTTATTTATTTTGAAATCATGTTTCTTTTATGTTTGATAAAATGTGCCACTGATATCTCAATGTTTGTTTATTTGCAGTTGATAACAAAAGAAAGTGCCCAAAGGAAGCAGATGTTAATGTAAGACATCTGAAACTTATCTGGAGTCTGCATCAGAGTGTTGCCGACGAGCAAAGTAGGTCGGCTTTGTATCTGCTCCAGTACAAGAGCTACACCACTTCTTTCACTGCTAGTTTCTGACCAAGATGGAATTACTATCTGCCCATGATACTAAGTTGCTGCGACAATGTAATGAATACTTTAAGGCTGGTCATACAGACTTGAATGCAGCACAAGTTGTAGACATCCTCGACCAAGATGCTTCAGAACAGGCAGTTGAAGCATATCAATATCTGAAGTGTCTACTCGATCGAGCAGTGGCTAATAACGTTGCCTATTATGAAATGATCGAGGATCTTCAAAGAACCGTCGAAGACCTTCAGCTTCAATACAAAGAATCCACTGCCTTGTTGCATGAGGGGTACGAGAAGAAGTACCAGCAGATCATTGCCAACAAGGGCTACGATAAGCTTTTTGCTGGGTACGATGTTAGGGAGAGAACCTTGAGAGGTGAGGTCGAAGAATGCAGACAGATTGCTGAGTTGCTGGAAAAGGAAAACAAAAACTTGCAAAAGGAGCTGTCACAATTGAAGTCTGCAGCTTCCACTTCTAGTGCCTTGATCCCAGTGACCGACGAGGGATTTTCGTTCTTAGAGGTTGAGAACGCCAAGTTGAGGGACGAGTTTGAGACTTTGAAGAGCTCTGGCACCTCTTCATCTTCTCGTGGTCGAGCAAGAGCTCATCGGGGACGAGCAAGCGCAGCTCGAGTTCTTGTCGAGGAATAGAGGACTCAGTCTGCCTTAGAGAACCAGGCTTTCTAATTAATGACGAAGAACCAGGCATTGTCTGATATGTCAAAGAAGATTAGGGACCTGGAAAAACAGCTCTCTACGCAGAAGTCAGTCTTGGAGAATAAGGAGCTTTTCATCAAGAATCTCCACGAGCAGATGGAGAGGCTAACATATCAGTTCCACAAACAGCCAAGGGAGTTCTGGATGGTTGGATACAACAAAGCACTATTCCACTTGGACGATCGTATCCAGAATGCCAATAATGAGGGCTATAATCAAGGCTGGTTGAATGCCTTAGGTGTGTTGAAGATCGAACAAGGTCATTATCTGTGGGACTACCATGATCCCGGGCTGCTCGACTTGCCTGTGCCACCATACAAACTGGACATGAGTTGGATCCCTGCTCGGGCCATTCCTCAGAGATTAATTTCAAAGTATCTCGGTGACTACAATTTACATTCTCAAACCGAGGTATCCTGTCCCGAGCATCTCTTAAATAGACCATCCGTGATGAATGTCAGGATGTTGAAGGATCTCAACTTCATCAATTCTCCTCTGTCTTTAAATGATCCGCCTGCTGGCGAGGAACCTGTGTCAAAAGCAGAGGGGAAGAGACTAGTAGAATAGGAATTTTTGATGTAATAGTTATTTGGCATTTCAATATCAATGTACTTTTCATTTTATTATCAATGTAATTTATTTTGAATTCAATGAAAGACTTTCATTTTTGTTTGCAAATCTTGATTGCTTTTGTCTTGTAATTATCAAACACTTTATATTTGTGCATATTTGTTAAAAAGATAACAATATTGTGTTGTTTGTCAACCAACTCAGTAACAATTAAAAAGTTACAAGTATCAATATTGTTGCTTGATCACTTAATAATAAAGTAATGAGTATAAAAATGTTGTTTAAAATGTTTCCAACCAACCAAGGTTGTTAGATTCTCCATGTCGACCAACTACAGTTACTGGGTTTTTATTCCCGACCAGCTATAGTTAGTCTTTTTGAAATAATTTTACCCATAAAATGTTTCCGACCAACCAAGATCGGTAAATTTTGCCTGTCGACTAACTACAGTTGGTGGGTTTTTATCTCCGACCAGCCATAGTTAGTAGACTTTTATCGCTTTCTGGATGTAATCTTACCTCCCGACCAACATAAGTTGGCATTTGCGAGCATATTTTGTTTCCTAGCCAAACAGGTTGGCATTTTTAGGAATATTTTGCTTCCTAGCCAAACAGGTTGGCATTTTTAGGAATATTTTGTTTCCTAGCCAAACAGGTTGGCATTTTTAGGAATATTTTGTTTCCTAACCAACCGAAGTTGGCATTTTTAGGAATATTTTGCTGAGCAGTCTGGAGCTTTGCCGAGTAGTGTGTAACACTAGTATTCCCCGAAAAATTCTCAATAAAAGGAAGAACTTTGGCAGAATATCTTCATTTTATTCATAATGATGGAATTGCATTACATTGGAATATACATCACTGATAATACTTGCGTAGGTGCTCTGCGTTCCATGCATTCTTAAACTCCTCTCCCTCTAGAGTTGCTATTCGATATCTGTCAGTCCCTCAGTACAGAAAGATATATATATATATATATATATATATACCATAAGCATTTATAATATTAGAGCACTAAGGATTAAACTTCTCCCCAGTCTCAACATAATGCCATATTCGTGCGTGGAGTGTCTCGCAAAGAGAAATCCAAATAAGGAGCCCCCCCCACCCCCCGATACACTACTACGCGGCAAGATCGATCGTTGGGATCCATTAGACCCTCGGTACTCGATTCATCCATATATACATATTCATTTTACAATATACATCCGGATCTATCTCCCGGATTGAGGGTTCATATATCAAGTATTTATCAATACTTTCATTTTCTCAAAACTTCCCATAGTACATATAAATACCATATATTCCTCCTAGAATATATAAAAATGGCCATATTTGCCAATCCCATCTAACGATGACCGATAATCCCAAAGATTCTCTCAAAGAATCATAATCATGCATTTATATATGCATGATACTAAACCCAAAGTATTTTCTTACTTTAATAAGTAATACATACTTAAATCCCATCTAAGGATTTATTGGATATCTCCAACTATACTAATTCACTCTCAGTGAATACACACACACACACACACACACACACACACACACATATATATATATATATATATATATATATATATATATATATATATTCCTAAATCCACAAGTCACTTAGGACATAACTCTCTATAATACTTTAATTTAGAAGGCCCTTAAACTTTAATCTCAAAGAGGATAAGTCATACTAATCTCCAAAATATTGGGCTGAAAACAGGGCACCGGTCGACCGGTCTTGTACCCCCGATCGACCGCGGGTTACAAATAAGCCTACGAAACAAAGCAGTAGGCCCTTTCTCCTTGACGCGGTCGACCGGTCACACCAGGTCTCCCAAATTAAATTTCCTCAATTCCTTAATCCAACAACCCAAATTCATTAACGGGGTTTCTAAACTACACCAAAAATAATCGCACACACCTACACGATTAATTCTAGCCTTTATTTTTCCAACTCCCGATTTGATTTCCGAGTTGATGATTTCAACCCGGAGCTTCCATCTTGTAAAAATCATATCAAATCGAGGAAAAATTAGAAAAATACACGGTTGGCGCCCACGCGACCGGATCGAAAAGATCTACAACTTTCATGTTTTGTCTGAGAGCTAAATCAATTATTTTCCTGGCCAAAATGTCCCCCTAAAGTTACGGGTTAGTATTCATTAACAGTGGATCAGCTCTGAATGTTTGACCGTTAAGAACCCTCAACTATTTGGGATTGAAAGTGAGCGACCTTGCTCCAACCTCTGCTGTCGTACATGCCTATGATAACACCCGCCAAAAAGCGATGGGATATATCAAGCCCTCAATAGGGGTTGGCCCAATAAATCCTGTTGTTGAATTCTAAGTCATCGACATCCCAGCTTGTTTCAATCTGTTGCTCGGACGAACGTGGCTCCACAACATCAAAGGGGTGTCTTTTTCTCTTCATCAAAAATTTAAATTCTTTGCCAATGGACAAGTTATCACCATCTTAGGAGACAGTGACAACACCGAGAATGCAAGCACACATAATTCGGTACTCAAGATACAACAAGGGATGAATGATATGTTTCTATCAGGCTTCCAAGTCGAACCACTCCTATTCCAGTAGGGGACGACTTCAGAATATGATCCCCATAGAAATGTCAATGTAATACAAATGTTCAAGAACATGCACTTCATGCATGAACTGGGGATAGGGCAAAGAAAACTAGGGATAACTGAACCTATCATGTTGAAGGAGGCCTTTCCTCCCTGTGGCGTAGGCTATCAACCATCAGAAGAAGAACTCAGATTGATCCATCAGCCTCGACTGAAGAGAAAGTTAAAATGCGCCAGAACTATCTCGAAAGATTCCCTAAATGGAAGATTCATTAGATAACGTGAAGATTTCCCCTTTTACAGATTCCCTGAGCCTTGGTATGACCCTGTAGACAAGAGGCTGAAACCAAGAATGGAGATATTTTTTTAAAACAGCTACCCGGGGGCTGAAAGTTCCCAGAACTATGTACAACCACTCACTAAGGAGATCATAGCTGATACCAGGGATTCTCAGGACAACGACTCTGAGGATTCTTTTAACTTCCAGATACTGGGGTTGGCACTCTGCATAATCCACTCAGGGACTACATCATCCGATCAGTCCTACCTCATCAAAGATGTTGATATACCTCTTCTCAACTAGCATGTTGCACCTGTGTCGCCTGCTAAAATTCAACCTAACCCCGAATGTTTATCCCCTTTCCCGTTTAGTTGTTTCCTCTCACTCTGATGTAATCGAGACCTCATTTGATGAGGTTCTCAATGTTATTTTTCCTATCAATGAAATAAGCAAAGATTTTGAGTATCTTGTTGTGCCTTACATTGATTACCTTTATTCTAATCAAACTCTTGATGATGATGACTTTGAAAATGAACAATTCTTAACTGATCTAAATAAGGTTAATAACAAACAACATAACTGCGTTCAAGTTAATAAAGATGAAATTGTTGTTATTAATCTCGGCTCTAGTAGCCAAATGCGCGAGATTAGGATAGGAGCTACCTTTGATGAGCACGAGCGCACGTAACTCAAAGAACTACTGAAGGAATTTATGGATGTTTTCGCATGGTCCTACAATAATATGCCTGACATTGACCCTGAGATAGCACAACATGAGATTTCAACTCTCTCAAAGTGTAAACCAGTCAAACAGAAGCTGTGAAAGCTCCGCACCGAATGGTCACCGAAAGTAAAAGAAGAAATAGTTAAGCAATTGAACGTGGGCTTCATTCGAGTAATTGAATATCCTACATGGTAGGCAATATCGTATCCGTGTCAAAATCAGGAGGAAAGGTCCGCATGTGTGTTAACTATTGAGACTTGAACAAGGCCTCTCCGAAGGATGATTACCCGCTACCCAACATCGATATGATTGTGGATAACACAGCCAATCATGCTCTCAAGTCATTCGCTAATGGGTTTCCAGATATAACTAGATCAAGATGAACCCTGATCATCAAGAGAAAACCTCATCACCCATTGGGGAACCTTTTGCTACACCGTCATGCCATTTGGTCTAAAAAATGTAAGGGCTACCTATCAAAGGGCTACCATAATTGTTCTGCATGATCTGATACATAAGCAAGTCAAGGTCTATGCAGATGACATGATTATCAGGTCCAAGACTAGAGAAGGTCATGTTCCCGCTCTCTGGAAATTCTTTGAATGACTGCGATAGTACCAAATGCGACTTAACCCACAGAATTGTATCTTCGGTAATTACTAAAGGGAAACTCTTGGGATTCATGGTCAGTGAGAAAGGGATATAAGCAAATCCTGCTAAGATGAAAACCATACTTGAGATTCCATCTCGCTGAATGAAGAAAGAAGTCTGGGGATTCCTTGGGAAATTACAGTACATCAGTCGATTCATCAGCCAATTGACTCCCATATGTTAACCCATCTTTAAACTCCTCAGAAAGGATTCAATTAAAGTTTGAAATGAAGCTTGACAAGAATCTTTCGATCGAATTAAGCAATACTTAACCTGACCAGTGCTCATACCACTACAGCCTGGTCTTCCCTTACTCTTATACCTAACCGTGACCGATACTACAGTCGGGGCTCTGCTAGCACAATACCTTAAAGAAACTCGTAAAGAGAAATCCATCTACTATGCCAGTCAAAAATTATTCGGTTACAAAGTTAACTACACCGCCTAGGAAAAAGGATGTGTTGCTCTTATCCGGGTTACCCAAAAGTTACGGCACTATATGATCGCCTTCCCCATCAGACTAGTATCCCGAATAAGTCCCATCAAGTACCTACTCGAGAAGCCTACCCTATCCAGTCGAATGGCCCATTGGTTGATGCTTCTAGCCGAGTTTGATATCACTTATGTCACACAGAAAGCTATGAAAGGAAGAGCCATATTTGACTACCTTGCTGACTACCCGATGGAAGAAGCAGATGTATGGATTTTTAAATTCCTAAATGAGAATATTCTTTGCGCCTCCCAAGAAGATCTTCGATGGAAAATGTTCTTTGATGACACTGCCAACAAAAAAGGATTTGGCATTGGAATCCTCCTAATTTCCCCTAATGACTCCCACACTCCCATTGCCATCAAATTGGATTTCCCTTGCACTAACAACATGACTGAATACAAGGCGTGCACGGTAGGACTCAAAGTTACCCTCAAGAAAGGAATTCGATACCTTGATGTTTATGGGAATTCATCCCTCATCACCGGATAAGTACTCAGGAAATAGAAAGTCAAGGACGAGAAACTCTTACCCTTCCATGCCCACCATGAAAAACTGGTTTCCCAATTCTAAGAAATCACCTTCCACTACCTGCCCCGAGAAAAAAACAACCTAGCTGACGCCCTTGCCACCTTAGCCTCTATGATTGACATGCCCAAGGAATAACCATGGGCCCTTTCCTTGTGCAAAAATAAGACAAACTAACCCACTGCTACCACATCGAGCTCAGCACGAAGGAAGAACCCGAAATAGCTGATTGTTGGTACTATGATGTTTGGCGCCTCCTCAAACACAGTAGGTATCCCCAAGGATCTGACAAGAAATATCGAGCATCTCTTCGTAAATTGATCGCCCAGTACATTATTTGTGATAAATCACTGTTTAAGAGAAGCTTCGATATAACCCATTTACACTGCATCGCAGGGGCTGACATTAAAGAAATGATGTAGAAAATCCACAGCGGGGAATGCGAACCTCACATGAACGGTCATATGCTCGCCAAAAATATCATTCGACAGGGGTACTACTGGACTACCATGGTTCAGGACTGCATAGCCTATGTTCAAAGATATCTCAAATGCTAACAGTTGTTTAACCTAAAATATCTGCCTCCCCGAGAATTATATAACATGACTTCTCCCTTACCGTTTTCCACATAAGGCATCGACATCATAGGGAAATTTACACCGAAAGCATCCAATGGGCATGAGTTCATCCCAGTCGCTATTAACTACTTCACTAAATGGGTCAAAGATAAGTCATACACAGTTCTGAATGCCAAGAAAGTGTCCAAATTCATCAAAAAGAATATCATTTGTCGATATGGGGTCCCACGCGAGCTGGTATCAGACAATGGGTTACATTTAGAGGCGAAATTTACGGAAGTGGTCGACGAGTATGGAATTCAAAGACACGAATTCTCTCCATACCGACCTCAAACCAACGAGGCCGTCAAAGTAGCCAATAAGAATCTCAAAACTATCATCAGCAAGATGACCAAGAGTTGTCGATATTAGGTCGACAAGATCCCTTATGCTCGCTAGGGCTACCGCACTTCAGTTCGAACCTCTACTGGGGCTACCCCTTACTCTCTACCCTACAACATGGAAGCAGTCCTACCTATTGATCTGGAAATACCCTCACTGCACGTTATGCTTGAAAGAAAAGACAATGAGGAAGACTGGAACCAAAGTCGTCTTGAAGAGTTGTCCCTCTTGGAGGAAGGGAGATTGAAATATCTATATCACATACAAGGGTACCATCGTCGTACAGTGAAATCCTTAAACAAGAGAGTCAAGGACCGCGGTATTCCAGAAGGGGACTTAGTCCTCAAAGAAATGGTAGAGCCCATCTGGGACCCAGAGGGAAATTTAAGCCTAATTGGAGCGGCCCCTACATTGTGAAGAAGATCCTGTTGGGCGGTGACGATGTGCTCATCGACCTCGACAGAGAAGAAATGGCACATTCAGTCAACCTGGACCGTCTCAAGAAATTCTACCCCTAGTCCAAAATCACGGCACGCTACGACTCTTCTCATCTCCTTTTTATTCTTAAAAAAATCTAATTTCCCCCTACCCAGAACTACGTGGGCCTGATCCTCTAAAAACATTTTCAAAAATGAATTTCAAAATCTTTCAAAACCCTTAGAGGTACGTAGGCAGCTCATTCACTTCATATGAGCGCGACCCCCCTTCTTTTTCAAAAAATGTTATTCTTTTCTAATCCCCGAGAATGACAGTTCATTTTAACATATACATGAACAAAAGGATTATGTATGCCTTAGTGATTGGTATGTATAATTTAAAATGCAAAAAGTCATCAAGAGGCACAACTAGATGATCAAAAACTTATTTATTTCATTATCTAAAATTTATGCAGGATCACATCGGTGTAAGGAGTCAAACGACTTCCCTTGCCAGCACTACACCTACTAAAAAACCCAGATAATAACAAGCCCCACTACTCCTGAAAATCACCCTCCAATTATTACCACAAAGAATAAAACCACACCTATTACAAAGAGCTTCCCAAAGCCCTACCCGCAGCTTCCATAGGAACCAGCACCATCATCACATGCATCCTGGGCTCCCCAAACCTCCCCTGCCTGAATGGAGTATCGCAAACACTCCATAAAGTGATAAGCCCGCACTAGCTTGGGGTAGACCACAACACCTCCCTCCATAGTGTAAAATATGGCAAACCACCTTTGACTAGTCTCCACAGTAAGCATCCTGCCACTACCTTCTTATACAACCGCTTCATGTAGTCCCCGAAAAATGCCAGACTCGCCCAGTAGACTAAGAAGGACGGGTCGATGGACGATGATTCTCCCACAAAGAACCAAGCCACATGCGCATACGCTCTGTCAGGTCCTCCATAGGAAAGAACTTCGGTCTCCGCGATGGCACGATTTTCTCCCAACCAAATTAGCGTAACAGCCGCTAGAGAAAGTAGAAATAGGTCTGCCTGAGGCCTACTAATCGTACATATTAAACCTCCTCGAGTTCCAGAATGGGCAGCAGCTCCCCCTACCAAGGCATTTACCAACGTAAGCCTCGAGCCCCGTGCTCTACAAACCAGTTCCCCCAACTCTCAATGTCCAGGCCTATGCTAATGAAATAGCTCGAGAAGAAGTTTGGCACCATCATCAAAAGATACTTAGGTGGCACCATCATGTGAAATCTCTAAGACAACCATATAAACAACATCACAGGAGGGTCGTTCTGACTTTCTTGGATAACCACATAAACAACATCACGGGAATCCCTCTCAGAAAGTCAGAACGATCCACCCCCTGGCATCCAAGCCATTCAAGGCCTCCGCCAGTATCACCACCATAGGATTGTGACGATATGACATCCAAGAAACGATAGCAGCCAGTTGGGGGTCCACCAGCGTCTCTCCAGTCACCAACAAAACTTTTGAAATAAGGCCTAGGATGATGACCCCAGCATATCCAGCATCACCCACGTCCTGCGAATGCACGGACTGCAACACTGCCAGAAGGGAAATCATTCCCCCATAACCAATGGCATGGTCACCGAAGGCGAAATATGAAGAAGTCCATCCAATAATTCCCTAGGAGAACAGGAAAATTCAGGCAAAGCCCCAGCAATACTGGGATTTATCCCAAGCATAGCAGAAAATTCCTCGTAGGTAGGACAAATCTCATCCAACCTGAAGCGAAAGACATGATCCTCGGGATACCAAAACTCAATAGGCGCAATCAGCATGATCCACTCAATGGGTCAGTTGTGCCACAAAGAGACTCGCCGCATGTGAAAGGTGCCATAATCGACATTATAAGAACACATTGCTTCCAAGGCTTCCAGGTAGTTAGCGAAATCAATACTACCAGGGATAGCCATCCTGCAAAAAGATAATAAGCAAGTAAGAATGTGAAAAAAGAAAGAAAAAAGAAAGTGTGAGGAGTAAAGGCCCATCCACACCCCCTTTTATACTTGGAAACTCTCAATCAAGGATAAGGATCCCTGCAGAAATCGGAGTAAAACTTGCCCCACCAAGTACCAAGTAATTGAAGAAAGTGAAATCAAACCCTCGGATTGATTGGACCCGAATGATATGCCGATAGGCAGGACAGGGGTTATACTGATCGACAACCCCCTATTTTGGGGAAATTCCCTTTTTCCTCTTTTGTCAAAATAAAAAAAAAATTATGTTAAAGAAATTTCAGATTTTCTTTATACTCATGCTTTTACTAATTCTCATTTTAAATAAAATCCTTCTCAAATAAATTTTCAAAATTCTTTTTACGGTCTCAGCAGCAAAGTAAAAAGAGCATGTGCATTAATCACTAAATCAAATAAAATCAACAAAAAACTTCATTCTTTATTCGCATATATTTTGCCGTATGACACTAACATTTTGCAGTTAAAGAAAAGGCAAAAAAACAACGGGACTCAGCCCGAACCCAATTTTCGTTCTCTCTCTAGGATCCCCCATCACTAAATTGCGCCCCCTTTTACCCCTGTGGTGAGACGATGTGCCCCCACTTTTAGAGCCAGACCCTTCCCCGGACGAGGCAGACGACACCAGGCAAGAAGGCACCGGAATTGCCTCATGAATATGAATAGTCACTGAAGATATCCATTCCCTGATGTCCTTCGTCCAGGTGGTCCAAACACTGATATGCTGCGAGGAAGAATGGAAAAGATCAAATCAGTCAAGCATGAGGAAAGAGAAAGAAATCAAGGAAATAAAAAAGACATACCGTAGGCTGAAGAACCTCCTCCGTCAAGCCCAACTCCTCCAGTTCCATCGCATGAGGACGATGCTGTAAACGGACCGACCCCCCATCAGCTCATCGAAGGTTGTAACTAGGAGAATGCAGTAGCATAAAAAAAGGCCCTGACATCATTGCTGCTGCCGCTGGCATGGATGCACCACCTGCGCTATGAGAGGACCCAACCTGCCGACTCGAGCCCTCCCTAAGGAGAGGCATAACATCATATATGCTAGAAGGCATCAGTCAACTTAAGATGTAGTCTAGATACACTATACCAAAACTAGCGATTGGTCACGGCCAAAATCCCTGACCAAGACAGTGGGTCGCGGACTTTGGCCGTGACCATTTCGGGGGTGACAAATTTTATGGGTCACGGCCCAAGTCCATGACCAAAAATTGGTCACGGCCCGTAGGGGGTCACGGCAGATGATCGCAGACTTGGGCCATGACCCATGCCGTGACGGGTCATGGCCCTCGTCCGTGACCCACAATCGTGATAAAAGGGTCGCGACCCAAGTCCGCGACCCACAACCGTGACAAAAAAAGAAAAAAAATGGTCGCGGCCCAAGTCCGTGACCCCCAACCGTGACCAAAAATGGTCGCGGCCAAAGTTCGTGACCGACACCGTGACAAAAAAAAAGGAAAAAAATGTTCGCGGACTTTGGCCGCGACCGTTTTTGGTCACAGTTGGGGGTCATGAACTTTGACCGCGACCATTTTTATGCGCGACGGAAAAAATAAGAATGGTCCTGGACAAAGTCCATGACCATATTTAACTATAATTAAAAAAAATGTCTTTTTTGGTCCAATACTAAAATTGGGGGTCCTGTGAGTACACTGTCGGTTGCTACATGTAACGTTGGACGCGTACGAGGTGTTACAAATATTTATTATTGGCAAAACAATAAAAAAAATCACAAATTGCGAATTGAGAACGTTGTTAATAAACTAATATATAGACAAACTTAAAAATATTACACGTCTTAATAATTCACAGACCAAAAAAAATTGGGCAGAGTTTCCTCTATTTTCTGGACATTCCAAACCCTGTAAATGTAAAAACTGCTTATAATAAAGCCCGCACGGCCATAAAATTCAACAATCATATTATAAAAGCCTGCATGGCCATAAAACTAAACAATAAAAGCCCGCACGACTGTAACACATAAAAAACATAACCCTGAATGTCCACAACATTATATAAACAATCTTCATGTCGTAAACCATTGCCTCCTTCTTTTGTTCCACGTGCAAAAATCCTATAAATGATAGGATAAAAAAAATGATATCAGTAACCAAGTAGTTTTACAAAAAATTAATTCAAGCTGAAAAATTGCATATATGAGTTTTAATTATCAACATATCAATGTTTTTATGCCTAGGTCTATATATGCAAATTATTGTCGTATTCTCAAACCGGGGGTCTCGTGTTCACGCGGTCAGTTCGTACAAGTTACATTGCACCCGTGGGAGCTGTTGATGCCACTTACGGGGCCGTTCGGGGGTTATTTTGGGTTTTCACCCACTAACGCCATGTTTTGCTAAAGTCTAGAATTATGCAGATTGTCATCGAATTCTCAAACCGGGAGTCCTGTGATAGTGCGGTCAGTTCCTACGCCTTACATTGGTCCCGTACGAGGTGTTGGTGCCTCCCACGGGGCCATTCAGGGGCTGTTTTGGGTTTTCACCCTCTAACGCCAAGTTTTTAAGCCTAAGTCCTCAGATTTTCAAATTATCGTCGTATTCTCAAACCGGGAGTCCCGTGGCAGCACGATCAGTTCTTACGAGTTACATTAGTCCCGTGGGAGCTGCTGGTGCCTCCCACGGGGCCGTTCGGGGGACGTTTCGAGTTTTCACCCACTAATGCCATGTTTTGAAAAGTCTAAAAATATGCAAATTATCGATGTATTCTCAAACCGGAAGTCCCGTGATCGTACGGTAAGTTCTTACGAGTTATATTGGTCCCATCCGAGGCGTTGGTGCCACTCACGGGGCCGTTCGGGGGTTGTTTCGGGTTTTCACCCACTAACGCCATGTTTTTAAGTCAAAGTCTAGAATTATGTAAATTATCTTCGTATTCTCAAACCGGGAGTCCCCCGATAGCGCAGTCAGTTACTATGAGTTACATCGGTCCCGTGCGAGGTGTTGGTGCCTCCCACGAGGCCGTTCGGGGACTGTTTTGGGTTTTCACCCTCCAACGCCATGTTTTTTAAGCCTAAGTCCTCATATTTTCAAATTACCTCCGTATTCTAAAATCGAGAGTCCCGTGGCTATGCGGTCAGTTCTTACGAGTTACATTTCTCCCGTGGGAGTTGTTGGTGCCCCCGACGGGACCATTCGGGGGCTGTTTCGAGTTTTCACCCACTAACGCCATGTTTTACTTAAATTTAGAAATATGCAAATTATCGACGTACTCTCAGACCGGAAGTCTCGTGATTGCACAGTAAGTTCTTATGAGTTACATTGGTCCCGCGCGAGGTGTCAGTGCCTCCCACGGGGCCGTTCAGGGGCTATTTTGGGTTTTCACCCTCCAACGCCACGTTTTTAAGCCCAAGGCCTCATCTTTTCAAATTACCATCGTATTCTCAAACTGGGTGTCCCGTGGCTCCGCGGTCAGTTCCTACGAGTTACATTGGTCCCGTGGGAGCTGTTGGTGCCTCTCACGGGGCCGTTCGGGGGCTGTTTTGAGTTTTCACCCACTAACGCCATGTTTTTCTTAAGTCTAGAATTATGCAAATTATCGGCGTACTCTCAAACCGGGAGTCTCATGATCGCACGGTAAGTTCTTAGGAGTTATATTGGTCCCGTGCGAGGTGTTGGTGCCACTCACGGGGTTGTTTAGGGTTTTCACCCACTAACGCCATATTTTTAAGTCTAAGTCTAGAATTATGCAAATTATCATCGTATTCTCAAACCGAGAGTCTCGTGATAGCGTGGTCAGTTCCTATGTGTTACATTGGTCCCGTGGGAGGTGTTAGTGCCTCCCACGGGGCCGTTCGGGGGCTGTTTTGGGTTTTCACCCTCCAACGCCATGTTTTTAAGCCAAAGTCCTCATATTTTCAAATTACCGCCATATTCTCAAACCGAGAGTCCCATGGTTGTACGGTCAGTTCGTACGAGTTACATTGGTCCCATGGGAGCTGTTGGTGCCTCCCACGGGGCCGTTCGGGGGTTGTTTTGAGCTTTCACCCGCTAACGCTATGTTTTGCTTATGTCTAGAAATATGTAAATTATAGGCGTATTATCAACTCGGAAGTCCCGTGATCGCACGGTAAGTTCTTACGAGATATATTGGTCCCGTGCGAGGTGTTGGTACCACCCACGGGTCCGTTCGGGAGTTG
Organism: Sambucus nigra; assembly: GCA_949130495.1. Lineage (NCBI taxonomy): Eukaryota > Viridiplantae > Streptophyta > Magnoliopsida > Dipsacales > Adoxaceae > Sambucus > Sambucus nigra. Next base: position 279,099,144 of record OX422218.1, read on the forward strand.
TTTCGAATTTTCACCCACTATGGCTATGTTTTTAAGCCTAAGTCAAGAATTATGCAAATTATCATCGTATTCTCAAATCGGGAGTCCCATGATAGCGCGGTCAATTCCTACGAGTTACATTGGTCCCGTGCGAGGTGGTGGTGCCTCCCACAGGGCCGTTCGGGGGCAGTTTTGGGTTTTCACCCTCCAACGCCATGTTTTTAAGCCTAAGTCTTCAAATTACCGCCGTATTCTCAAACCGAGAGTCTCGTGGCTGCACAGTCAGTTTCTACGAGTTACATTGATCCCGTGGGAGTTGTTGGTTCCTCCCACGGGGCTGTTCGGGGGCTGTTTCGAGTTTTCACCTACTAACGCCATGTTTTGCTTAAGTATAGAAATATGCAAATTATCGGCCTAATCTCAAACCGGGAGTCCCATGATCGCATGGTAAGTTTTTACGAGTTATATTGGTCCCGTGTGAGGTGTTGGTGCCACTCACGGGGCCGTTCGGGGGTTGTTTCGGGTTTTCACCCATTAACACCATGTTTTTAAGCCTAAATCTAGATTATGCAAATTATCGTCATATTCTTAAATCGAGAGTCCCGTGATAGCGCGGTTAGTTCCTACAAGTTACATTGGTCCCGTGCGAGGTGTTGGTGTCTCCCATGGGGCTGTTCGGGGGCTGTTTTGAGTTTCACCCTCCAACGCCATGTTTTTAAGCTTAAGTCCTCATATTTTTAAATTACCGCCATATTCTCAAACCAGGAGTCCCGTGGCTGCACGGTCATTTCCTATGAGTTATAATGGTCCCGTGGGAGCTATTGGTGCCTCCCACGGGGCCGTTCGGGGGCTGTTTTGAGTTTTCACCCATTAATGCCATGTTTTGCTTAAGTCTAGAAATATGCAAATTATTGACATACTCTCAAACCGGGAGTTTCGTGATCGCACGGTAAGTTCTTACGAGTTATATTGGTCCCGTACGAGGTTTTTGTGCCACTCACGGGGCCGTTCGGGGGTTGTTTCGGGTTTTCACCCACTAACGCCATGTTTTTAAGCCGAAGTCTAGAATTATGCAAATTATCGTCGTATTCTCAAATCGGGAGTCCCGAGATATCACGGTCAGTTCCTATGAATTACATTGGTCCCGTGGGAGGTGTTAGTGCCTCCCACGGGGCCGTTCGGGGGTTGTTTTGGATTTTCACCCTCCAACGCCATATTTTTTTGCCTAAGCCCTCATATTTTCAAATTATTGCCATATTCTCAAACCGAGAGTCCCGTGGTTGTACGGTCATTTCGTACGAGTTACATTGGTCCCATGGGAGCTGTTGCTGCCTCCCACGGGGTCGTTCAGGGGTTGTTTCGAGCTTTCATCCACTAACGCCATGTTTTGCTTATGTCTAGAAATATGTAAATTATCAGTGTACTCTCAAACCGGGAGTCCCGTGATCGCACGGTAAGTTCTTACGAGTTATATTAGTCTTGTGCGAGGTGTTGGTGCCACTCACGGGGCCGTTCGGGGGTTGTTTCGGGTTTTCACCCACTAACGCCATGTTTTTAAGCCTAAGTCTAGAATTATGCAAATTATCATCGTATTCTCAAATCGGGAGTCCCGTGATAGCGCGGTCAGTTCCAATACGTTACATTGGTCCCGTGGGAGGTGTTAGTGCCTCCCACGGGGCCGTTCGGGGGCTGTTTTGGGTTTTCACCCTCCAACGCCATGTTTTTAAGCCTAACTCCTCCTATTTTCAAATTATCGCCATAATCTCAAACCGGGAGTCTCGTGGATGCACAATCAGTTCGTACGAGTTACATTGGTCCCGTGGGAGCTGATGGTGCCTTCCACGAGGCCGTTCGGGGGCTGTTTCGAGTTTTCACCCACTAACGCCATGTTTTGCTTAAGTCTAGAAATATGCAAATTATCGGCATACTCTCAAACTGGGAGTCCCGTGATAGCACGGTCAGTTCCTATGCGTTTACATTGGTCTCGTGGGAGATGTTAGTGCCTCCCACGGGGTCGTTCGGGGGTTGTTTGGGGTTTTCACCCTCCAACGCCATGTTTTTAATCCTAAGTCCTCATATTTTCAAATTACCGCCGTATTCTCAAACCAGGAGTCCCGCGGCTACACGGTCAGTTCCTACGAGTTACATTGGTCCCGTGGGAGCTGTTGGTGCCTCCCACGGGGCCGTTCGGGGGCTGTTTCGAGCTTTCACCCACTAACGCCATGTTTTTCTTAAGTCTAGAAATATGCAAATTATCAGCGTATTATCAAACCGGGAGTCCCGTGATCGCACGGTAAGTTCTTACGAGTTATTTTGGTCCCGTGCGAGGTGTTGGTGCCACTCACGGGGCCGTTCGGGGGTTGTTTCGGGTTTTCACCCACTAAGGCCATGTTTTTAAGCCTAAGTCTACAATTATGAAAATTATCATCGTATTCTCAAACTGGGAGTCCTGTGATAGCGCGGTCAGTTCGTACGAGTTACATTGGTTCCGTGCGAGGTATTGGTGCCTCCCACGGGACCGTTCGGGAGCTGTTTTGGGTTTTCACCCTCCAACACCATGTTTTTAAGCCTAAGTCCTCATATTTTCTAATTATGATCGTATTCTCAAACCAAGAGTCCTGTGGCTGCACGGTCAGTTCCTACGAGTTACGTTGGTCCCGTGGGAGCTATTGGTGCCTCCCACGGGGCCGTTCGGGGGCTGTTTCGAGTTTTCACCCACTAACGCCATGTTTTGCTTAAGTCTAGAAATATACAAATTATCATCGTACTCTCAAACCAGGAGTCCCGTGATCGCACGGTAAGTTCTTAGGAGTTATATTGGTCCCGTGTGAGGTGTTGGTGCCACTCACGGGGCCGTTCGGGGGTTGTTTCGGGTTTTCACCCACTAACGCCATGGTTTTAAGCCTAAGTCTAGAATTATGTAAATTATCGTCGTATTCTCAAACCGGGGGTCCCGTGATAGCGCGGTCAGTTCCTACGAGTTACATTGATCCCGTGGGAGTTGTTGGTTCCTCCCACGGGGCCGTTCGGGGGTTGTTTCGAGTTTTCACCTACTAACGCCATGTTTTGCTTAAGTCTAGAAATATGCAAATTATTGGCATAATATCAAACCAGGAGTTCCATGATCGCATGGTAAGTTCTTACGAGTTATATTGGTCCCGTGCGAGGTGTTAGTGCCACTCACGGGGCCGTTCGGGGGTTATTTCAGGTTTTCAACCACTAACGCCATGTTTTTAAGCCTAAGTCCTCATGATTAAATTATCGTTGTATTCTCATATTTTAAGCCTAAGCCTAACGCCATGCTAATATATATATGTATATATATATATATAGAGAGAGAGAAAGAGAGAGAGGGAGATGTATATATATATAGAGAGAGAGATGTACCGGAATGTGTGTAGAGAGAGAGAGATGGTCATCGGAATATGTGAGGAAGAGGAAAGGGGGTCACCTTTACTGCAATTAGAGAGAGAAACCAATTACCAATTTATACTGATTTCAATATACAAATACCAATTTTAGAATACCAATTTCAATAAACAAATACCAATTTCAATATACAAATACAATAGTTATACATTACATAAATACAGACACGCAATGTACAAATACATACACAAAAATAGAAGATAGAGGAGTTACCTTAGATCAAAAAGAGTTGTAAGTGACTAAAAACTTGAGAGATATGAGAGAGTCAAATTCCAAATTTAGTCAAACCGTGGAACCCATGATCCCCGTTGATCCAAATTCCTAATGTATAGATGATTGGACAAACGGTAAGATTTACAAAGATTAAATAACTTATAAAAATTCAATTAAAATTAAAAAATTGGAGGCAACCTCAAACTATTTGTCATACTTTAATCACTAATTGATAATAAAAATCTAACTTGTAGTTTACGTATTCATTGTGGTGCCACTGAGGTGTGGAAGGATACTTAGTTCCACTAAGACTCTTCCCTATTGTATAACTAAAAAGTTCAAGAACCTCTTATATCGATTTTCATTTTAGATTGAATATATACGACCCATGTTCCTATCTGGTATCTCACATGTTCAAATCATTAAAGCTTACAAAAAATTGCAAACCAAATCATAATCAATAATCGTTCTTCATCATACAAACGAATCTTCAAAATAAATTGTTCAAGATGATCTATAATCAATAATCATTCTTCATATCATGAATTTCCAAATCAATTTGAAGTATTTTAAAATATACAATATGTATGATCATTAGTATGCTAGTTTATTATTAGGTCATATCAACACACTAGTTTATCACCATGCTTCACAAATCGGTTTATCAGCAGACTACACATATCATTTCCAAACCAAAGTATTGGTAGGCTACAAAAATATGTTGAATGACACAAAATCAGATAGAAACTACTCAAATGATACCATAACATATTTTTTATTCAATCCTAGTGTATCTAACTGTGCCAACACTTTCAATACCAATTGTGTTAACATATTCAAGTCCCAAATAAACAACTATGTATAAGCACATTGGATTACCATAATGTATATATAAGAACCAACTCAGCTTATTACTATTACACTATCAATACATCAATTTATTAGCAGAGATCGAGAAAATCACGAGTGTTTATGATATAAATATGCGGAAACAGAATGTATATATCATGAGTGCTTATAATATAAATATCATGAGTGCTTATGATATATATCTTTTTGAAGTGCAAAAAAAAAGCATTAAGTAGGTTCAATTGGGGGACACTAGCTAATATTATTAATTAATCTATATCTTTCAACTTACATCATCAACACCATGAACTTTGGGAAATGCAAATTTTGTGTGGAACTGACCACTTGAATGGTGGATTCATTGCTTCATCAATTATGCCAACATCCAAGACATCATAGACGAGTTAACCCTAAAAATGAATAAATAGACAAATGTCACTATTAGAACCGACAAGAAGAGGTTGTTGCAACATGTAAACAAAAAAATAATAAACAATATCATTCAATTCATACTGTAAATAACAAACATAATTGTATGCCCTCAGTATATCACATGTTGCCAAATGGCATAAGCAGTACACGTCCTTGATGATAGCTAATTGGGTACCTTTTCCAGACCCCGTGGACCTGAAATTTGTTAAACTCTCATTATTATGCACATGATTGAAGCTACTCACTTTCCAAAACATTATTCGTAGATCCAAATGCAATTAACATAACATTCCTTTCAACAAATTAAATAAACTTTTTACACGAAAGTCATAAATTACAATGTATGTCATAAATTAATATTAATTAACTTCATCCTTGTCATATAATTATACAGTAGCAGTTGGCCTCAACAAAGTATCATTAATAAAAATATGGAGTACTATAATATAATGGCTCAAATATGGTTGTTATGACACAAATCCCTCTAGGGCTGAAAAACACAAACCTGATAACCACATTTGCACGGCTTCAATTGTTGATCCATCCAGTCCATCTCTTCCGCACATAACGGACACCTTCGAACGTGATGCATTTACATATCTTAATTCACACTGAAAAAACAAATCCAAAAAAATCTTTTCGTTTAAAGATCAGAACAGTGGAAAAAATATATGACATTGGCGTACCAAAAAAATGAAAATGCATATACTGAATAATAACACATATACCACAAATGAAATGAAGAACTTAAAATAAAAGTGGATATGAGAATATATTTTTGTGCGTAGAAATAGAGGAGAAATTCTAACAAAATAGGTCTGGGATTTTGAGATTACAAGCTTCCATTAAAGTCCCAATTTTTTTGAGAAGAGAATGGTGGAAACTCGTACACCGCCATCCATCTCCCCGGACGACCCCTCATCAGACGAGTAATCCCAGCCGTCCACCTCCCCGAACGGCCCCCCAACTACGATAGTCGGACAATCGACCAACAAAAGTCATACACCGCCGTTTGCAAAGTCGTACACCGCCATTTCCTAGGACGACCTCCTTTTGCAAAGTCGTCCACCGCCGTTTGCAAAGAGAGGGCAGCATATGGGAGAAATAAATGATAGGGTCAGGTATTGAGGAAATAAAGGCAGCGGCCAGCGGGTTTTTTTTCTTTCTAAATCTTGAACCTCGTCACGGCTTTTAGCCGAGACCCACCGCCAGTGAAACCCTTAAATGAAAACCCTCATCAATTTGCATATGGTCACGGCCCATAGCCATGACCCACATCAAAAAATAGTCACAGCCCCCATCCGTGACCCTCGGTGTGTGTATTTTATGCTGAGTCCTGCCTATGGTCACGGCCCAAGTATGTGACCCATTCGCGACCAACTTGGAGGCAATTTTGGCTCGATTTTGGTGCCAACATGGTCATGCCTTGGTTGCGGCCAAAGTCCGTGACCCATAATGGTCAGGGACTTGGGACGTGACCACTTCCAAAGCCTCCATGACTCAGTACAATAATGGACGTGACCAGCTGGTCGCGGACTTGGGCCGTGACCAACTGGGCGTGACCATTCGTAGGATTTAGTGTAATGATAGTCGTACATCAATGCTATATCAATGTACAAAGAGTATGGCTCTCCCATCATCGCAGCTACCTAGGCATCATCAAACATCTCCCGTACTCGCCTCATGAACATAGGGAACCTCATCGACGGCACCACAACCTCTTCCTTCACAATCTACCGAACAACCCTCTCCCTAAGATACCAGGAGTAGTCGAATTCATGTGCCAGTATGTGCCGCATTTACGCATGTCCCCTAGTTACCTCGGTGTGCTAAATAGCCATCCCCCAAGGATAAAAGGTCACCTATAAATCCCCAACAAAAGCGAAGTATCAGTATCAATAAAGTATCATCAAAGGAAAAGAACAGTCTCAAAGATAAAAAAATGCCTACTCGCTCGCTCGTCAGGCCATTCAAGACCTGACGCACTGTCTCCAGAGAAAGGTTCTTCTTCGATTACCGATTAGACCTCCACCACCGGAACATCCAATAATAGTCCCCCACAGAGTCATCCTTCAAAGAAATCAATTGGGTGTTCAACCCAATAACCTCATAGAACCACTTCTACAAAGGACAAGGATCATCATTCAAAAAAATAAAAAAGAAGTGCATGAATGGAAAATGCGACTGCATAAAGGAAAATGCACAAAATGAAGAATACCTCCAAAAGATACATGGGCCCAGTAAAAGTCGGCCGGCACCACCGGCTGAACGCATCCAAAGAATAATAAAGGGTCGCCAAAGTCAGGTACCCCCAATCATAGAAGCGGATGTTCGAAAACACCCTCAGAAAAGGTAAAAACCATAAGTGGACGACGTCGCCACCAGAAAAACTCCCAACATCAACAAGACAAACAAGCGGGCCATTTGACGCACCTACTGCCCATCATTCTCATCAACCCTCCTCCTCAGTAAAAGCTCCCTCAAAGAGGACAAGCGGAGAGAATCTCCAGAAACCACCCGTACCACGTCACCCAGAGTTGCCATCACCGCCTCTGACGTCACCCTCAGCGTCGTGTCAACCTCAATTTGGGAACTCTCACAGTCTAGCCCCAATAACTACTGAACATCAATGGGAGTCACCATCATCTCCCCGAAGACAAAATGAAAGGTGTGGGTAGTGTCCTACTATCTCTCTCCCAAAGCAGATAGAACCATAGTAAAGCAGGGAGTCTTATCTAAAGTCGACGCTAGCCTCCCAAAACCCGTAGAGGACACCATCTAGTGCACCACAGGAGGAAGGTGCTCCCAAACATCCTTAAGCCCTGTCGTACCATGAGCATGAATAGTCAACATGGAGACGTCAGACTGTCAAGAAATAAAGAAAATCCTTGTCAGATTCAAGAAATAAAGCAATCTCCTCAAGAAAAGAAGAAAGGAATACCAAGAGTCATGCAATACTTACATAGCCACTAGGGTTTACCACCATTAAAGAGTGATGACGTGAAGGCTCACGTAAAAGAGTCTGATCATCCGCCATAGGCTCAAATGAGTCAAAAGAGTTATATCTACCTAATGTAAGGGGCACCCTAGCCCTCCACTCTAACCCTGCCCAGTCATCGGCATTAAGCCATGCCATATGGGTTGCACTGCTTGAGAAGTCAGCCATTTAAGACGTTAGGACAATTTACAGAGGTTTATAATAAAAGAAAAGAAGTCAGAAAGTTGTGCAAAATGAGGAGAACCTGCCCCTTTTTATGGAGGCTAAGGGTCATGCCGATCGGTAGTCCCCTCCACCCATCGATCGACACTGGTCCTTTTACCTGCTCGAGGTACCCTAAAAGACCAGGCCAATGCCGATTGGCACACCTCCATCTATGCCGGCCGACACACCCTTTAAAATTTTGTACAAAAAGTCCAAAAAAATACCAGAAAATCCAGAACAATTCTCGAAAAATCCCTAAAATTTCCAAATCCATTCTAGCACCTTGTTCACTAAGGAAAACATCTTTTACACCCCCAGTGGAATTACAGAGAATCATTCTCCCTAACAACGTTTCCAAAGGACATTTCAAATTTTTCCCTAACAGCGTCTCCAAAGGACACTCCAAATTTTTCCCAGCTACAAAATCCTCGGATCATTCACTATTCCCTAGGGGAACCTAAAATCCAATCCTCATCCCCAGTGGAGTCACTAAATTTCTTGAAGGAAATGAACACCTCTTTTAGGTCAGAATTGACCTCGATCTTGAATTCTCACCTTAGTTAGGTCAGAATTGACCTCGATCCTTGGTTGTCATCTCTTTTAGGTCAGAATTGGCCTCAGTCCTTGGTCGTCACCTCTTTTAGGTCAGAATTGACCTCAGTCTTGGATCTTCACCTCAGTTAGGTCAGAATTGACCTCGATCCTTGATCGTCACCTCTTTTAGGTCAGAATTGACCTCGGTCCTCGGTCGTCACCTCTTTTAGGTCAAAATTAACCTCAATCTTGGATCGTCACCTCAGTTAGGTCAGAATTAACCTCGGTCCTCGATCGTCACCTCCTTTAGGTCATAATTGACCTCGATCTTGGATCGTCACCTCAGTTAGGTCAGAATTGACCTCAGTCCTTGGTCATCACCTCCTTTAGGTTAAAATTAACCTCGATCCTCAGTCGTCACCTTTTTTAGGTCATAATTCACCTCGGTCTTGGATCGTCACCTCACTTAGGTCAAAATTGACCTCGGTCCTCGATCGTCACCTCTTTTAGGTCAAAATTAAACTCGGTCTTGGATCGTCACCTCAGTTAGGTTAGAATTGACCTCGGTCCTTGGTCGTTACCTTTTTTAGGTCAGAATTGACCTCAATCTTGGATCGTCACCTCTGTTAGGTTAGAATTGACATCGATCCTCGATCATTACCTCCTTTAGGTCAGAATTGACCTCGATCTTGGATCGTCACCTCAGTTAGGTTAGAATTGACCTCGGTCCTCGATCGTCACCTCTTCTAAGTCAAAATTTACCTTGATCTTGGATCGGTACCTCAGTTAGGTCAGAATTGACCTCAATCTTCGGTCATCGCTTCTTTTAGGTCAGAATTAACCTCAGTCTTGGATCGTCACCTCAGTTAGGAATTGACCTTGTTCCTCGGCCGTCACCTTTTTTAGGTCAGAATTGACCTCAGTCTTGGATCGTCACCTCAGTTAGGTCAAAATTGACCTCGATCCTCGGTCGTCACCTCTTTTAGGTCAGAATTGACCTCGACCATCTGAATCGATCATCCACATCCCTTAGGTCCGCAGAACTGACCTCCCTCCATCATATGGTGTCTATTCATTGGCCAAAACTTCTTCCAAGCTCACCCATCGAGGGGATCAGTAGACACCACATTCTAGGACCCCCTAAGTCTCTCCTTAGACCCCTAGCACTTCCCATTTCCATCGCAAACCTAGGTCGTACTCTGAGTACCGATCTAGAGGCCATCGGGAACCCCCGAGCCCATTTGATTCTAGTCAACTTTATAGCAGAGCAAAAACTCTTTGAATCTTTGAACGTCTCTGAATACCCTTTCCAACGGTCTTCCCCGTGCGCGAATCGACATAACGGTTCGGACGAACAAACCATTTCACTGCTGAAAATTAATTCAAAAGCCATAGGGTGCTCTCGGGCCCCGAGTTGACCCCAATCAACTTCATCATCATAGAAAAATCTCTTTGAATATTTTAAATACGCTGAAACCCCTTTCCAACGGTCCACCCCGTGCGCAAAACAACATAACCGTTCGGACGAACGATCATTTTCCCCCCAAAAATCGATCCGGACGCCATCGAGCGCTCTCGGACTCTATTTGACTAAAGTCAACTCTTCATCTCGAACGAGACTGAATGAATATCCGAAGGGCACTGAATACCCTTTCTAACGATCCAGCCCATGCACGATTTTGACCTACGGTACAGACGAACGATTCGTTTTACTTCGAGAGGTCACCGAGGGCTTTCGAGCCCGATTGACCAAGGTCAACTTTTTGAGCCGAGCGAAACTCTTTGTAATATCGAAGTACATCTCCTAACCTTTCCAATGGTCCACCCCCATGCACGATTCTGACTTAACACACGGACGAACGATCCATTTCCGTTCGACGATCTCCCATCCAAAAGACCGATGTGCGCTTCCAAGCCACTTTTAACACAAAATCAATTCCTAGACCCAGGAGTGATCCAAAGGACTCTCGAAGGTCTCTGAAATACCTTTATAACGGTATGCCCCATGCGCATTTCTGATCAACGATTTGTGCACTACGATCATTTTTCTAGAAAAGTTTGCACGAGACTGTCAATTGGCAGGTCTTGAACCCTGCCTATCGGCACATGGTCAAGGGTGACCTGCTGATAGGCACCCCCTGGGTACGCCGATCGAACCCCCCCCCCCCCCCCAATCCTGTAAATAAGGTCCATTATCTCAGTCCCAAGAGAGACAGCAAATCCATTAACATCAGTGATATCAGCAACATTCTTTCAAAATCAACGAAGTTCCATATGAGAAGTTCCATTAAAGCCTAAATACCCATACTTTTCAGACCCAATTTGGAAAATATCCTTCTCTCTCATCAACATTCATCAACATTCAAAGGAGTTCATCCAAGATCCAAGCTCCAGCTCCAAGGAAGGTCCAATTCCTTCTCCTTCTCTTTTAATTTCTTGTTTTTTCATAAGTTACATTAGATTCATAATCTAATTTCACTTTCGTTCATACATATTAATATCTACGCTTTTATTATTATATTGCACATACTTTATTTTCCATAAAAAACTAAAAACAAATAAAATAGGGTTACACTCGTAAATTCCGAACGGAATTATCCATCACACTTTTTTCTAAAACCAAAAATACATTTTCTACACGTACACACATAATAAAATTCCTTTCGAATATATGGGATAATTTGCACCCCTATTCTACATTTGAACTACATGGACTTTGATGCCTTTATAGGCTACGTAGGCGTCTCGAATTAAAATTCGAGACTCGAGTCCAATTTTCTAATTTTCCAACTTCTCTTATTTTCCAAATTTCTCAAAATCCCTCATTTTCATAATTATCACACACACACACACACACACACACACACACACATATATATATATATATATATATATATATATATAACATGTTTGTTCGCGTCTCATCCCACATATATTATCGTTTCCCAATAACGATCAATATCTCGATGAACACTCATATTCTATCTTCTACATTTATTATTATTTTGGGAATAGTCTTATGGATGGCCTCACCCTATCTTTTCCATGGTATGGGTCGAACGATTCCAATATCCATTATATAAACACATACACACACTTCACGGGGATAAAGAAAAATATTAACATTTTCCCATGAGAGATTGAAAGGTAGGGATGGGTTCCTAACACCTTCTCATTCCATAACTTATCCCCCGAACCTTCGATCTATTGGTTTCGTATGCATCAGTTTGTCCTTAATGTCTCTCTCTCGAAATGGCAACATGTTCTTTTGCCTGTTTTGAGAAAAATAGGCTGGCGACTCCATCTCTTTACATTAAACCCACATCGATGATGGCCGAAGCACCTTTTCAAAGAGAAAGGTGTGAGACTGCGGCGCAGTTCTTCCTCTAGGGATCTTCCTCCTTCCCCCTGGAACGAACGTCGCGCCACCCAGGATGGCCACAAGCCTGATATATAAATGAACTTTCTCTCTCTCTCTCTCTCTCTCTCTCTCTCTCTGCGCTTTAACAGAACCAAATACAACAAAAAAATACCAACCACCTACTAATTCATAAAACACCCATACCAATCCCACAAACGTCGGATAAAAGACAAATAGCGTTTCCTTCGGATAAACCGTTATTTATTTCTGATATCACCTATTTGTCCTTATGTATTTTGTGTTCTCATATGTAGAAATTTGTAGACATTACACATAGACTGATGAAATCACATTTTTATTCTTCATAATATGAAAAAATACATTTGTCACTACACCAAAAAGGCTAAATTAACAACCTTTAGCTGGCCAGTCTTGTCACGGTCATTGACCGTGACAAAAAAATACGCGTTTTTTATCACGATCAATGATCGTGACAAGGCCGTGACAACTATACTTGTCACGAATTTATCACGGTCATTGACTGTTACAATCCTTATAATATTGTCACGGTCAAGGACCGTGACACGTCCGTGACAATTTCTTCAGTAAAAAAATCCTACGATTTCTTTTTTCCCACCGTTTTGGTTTTTCCTCTCTTTCTCTCTCTAAGCGACTTCGAGCTCTCTCTCTATATATAAGGTATGTTTTTTCCTCTCTTTCTCTTTCATTTCTATATGTGTGTGTATGTGTGTGTATATATGTGTGTGGTGGTGTGTGGTGGGGGTAGGGGTTGGTGGGGGTAGGGTGGTGTGTGTGTTTTTATATGTGTGTGTGCGCGTGTGTGGTGGGGGGAGGGGGAGGGACATGGGGGCTAGGGAGGGGAGGGACAGGGGGCGGGTGGGGGCAGGGGGTGGTGGGGTGTGTGTGTGTGTGTGCGTGTGTGTGTGGTGGGGTGAGGGAGGGCAGGGGTGGTGGGGTGTATGTGTGTGTGTGCAGGTGTGTGCATGTGTGTGGTGGGGGGAGGGGGCAGGGGGTGGGGTGGTGTGTGTGCGTGTGCGTGTGCATGTGTGTGGTGGTGGTAGGGGTGTGTGTGTGTGTGGTGGGGCAATCTCAATAATTGAAACAGACAAATTAATTAATAAAATATGTATTGCCCCTTTCATATGCATGTAGGATTGCCCCTCATTAACAGATAACTGTTGAGAATCGAAATAACTTTAATTGTATAGCTTTAATAAAATAAGTTGTATAGCTTTAATTGTAACTTTAATTGTATAGTTTTATATGAAAGTAAATTAATAATTAGTGCCCATTTCATATGAAAGTAGGATTGCCCCTCATTATAAATTAGTAAATTAATAATTGTATACTTTAATTGTTAGTTTAATTGATGAAATGAATTAATTGAGTAAATAAATTAGAAGGAGTGCGGGATACACATTTGTTGTTGCGATTGGATTATAGTATATCGATGTTGGGTTGGTTAATTTTAAAAGTGGTATGAACGCTGGATTAATGTCCATATGGGGGTGAGATTTTTCAACTTTTTTTAAAAATTACTTTGTATCACGAACATTATATATATATATATATATATATATATATATATATATATATATATATATATATATATATATATATAGTATGATAATTAAATGAAACATACTTGAAATTACATATAGTGCGCATAGATACTAGCCTTCTAGTTCTTATGCGTCCGCATTCAATAGCCCTTAAACCCGTTCGAGAGTCATTACCCCTGTAATGAGATCTCTCGAATTATCCCGTTTGGACAGTTTGGGACTGCATAATTTTTGTATAATATTCTTAGTGGCTTAAAGTTGTTACTTTTGGAGGAAGTTCTGCAGTCGTATCCTAATGTTCTCTAGGTACATACTAGATTGACAAGTGTGACTGTTATTTCAATTGATCAATCGAAATAACACTCACACATGCCAATCTACGTCGTGTACTTGAAGAACTATGGGGATATGCTACCGATTTTTTTTTCAAATTGTAACAATGTGCATGAGCTGTTAAGTATATTACAGAAAAATACGGTCTTGAATGGGATAGGACTACTCACCCTTTAAAGGAGATGGAGGAAATAAAAATTTCTATTATAAATTGAATTTGAATATAAATAAGACATAATTAAATGAAACATACTATAAATCTAAGTTTTTTTTATACTAATCCATGAATATACGCTTCGTACCTTTAATACGTGATTAGTTGTGGTAGCTGTTATGGGATATCCGAAATACAAAGAGTGGATGGGTGAGACAAATAGAATGGGGGATGTGTCTCGTAGAGGTGCTAATGAATTTTTGAAATATGCAAAGAGATATCATAATGATGAAGAGTTTTCGTGTCCGTGTTCTAGGTGTAAGAATAGTAAGGTGTTTGAGTGGAAAATAGTTGAACTACATTTGTTAAGATCGGGTATGCAAGATAGTTATCAATTTTGGAGTTTTCACGGTGAATTGAAAGTTCCTTTTGTACCCGACCAACCTTCACAACAACCATCAATAAGTAGGATAGATGTAGAAGGGGACGACGTAGATCATAATATGTTAGAGGATTTAGTTGATGATGCGTACGGAGTTTATGAAGCAGAGGAGAATGAGGTTACTGATGATGTAGAAGGTTCAAGTGCTCGTGAAGATATCACGATAAAACTTAACGATGATTACCAAACTTTAAAATTTAAGGCGACCCAACCGTTATAATATGTCTGTGAGAAAGATCAAATAACTTTACATGCTATGGTTAGTTTGCACAGTTTGAAGACACAGTACGATTTGTCTGGCAATAGCATGACGGGAATTCTAAAATGGGTGAAGGGATTATTACCCAAGGAGAATACACTTCCAAATAGCTATCCTGTTAGCTATCCTGTTATGAAACATGAACAAGTAGCTCGTTATCTATTTGACACACATGAAGATGTCGAAGAATGGAAAAAGTAAGTTTTGATTATTATAATGTTTAACATTATTTTAGATTATTTTATACATGATTAATTTTGTAATATGCAGAAAATATAAAGCCTGTGAGAACAATAAAAGACAAAAAATAATGGTGCAATCAGACAGCGAATTTTGGTTGTGGTTGACACAAAAGGTAATTATAATGAAAATGGTCGTTATATAACCGTTGATACCAAATTTAGTCTGCTGACATGGATCAATAAAGTGAAGACACGTGGCAATCTACGTGGCAACAACAAACACTTTCGAGGAACTCACACGCTCCGAGGAACCATACTACAACGAGGTACACTGTTTCCCCGAGGAACTCATACGCTCCGAGGAACGAGAATTATCCGAGGAAATATTGAGCACCGAGAAGCTTAGGCGGTCCGAGCAACTCAGGCGGTCCGAGCTGCACCTCGAACAAAGCATTAATAGCAGGATAACCAACAGTTTGACTATTCATTAAATGCTTATCATTCAGACGCGTACGCTTAGGGAGCATTGAATGTATCACCCTTTCATATGTACATCATTTAATGTATTACCCTTTCACATTACAACCCCAGGGCTATAAATACATTGTACAATCCTCATTGTAAAGGGACCGGAATTTCTTGATAGAACTTGTAATCGAGAATTCCCAAATACTCAGCAATAACATAACAGTGGACGTAGGCCATTCTTATAAGGTTGAACCACTTTAAAAATTCTTTGTCTCATTTATTTATCTGTGATTGAATAATTAGATATGATCTAATTTTTTACATCAACAGATTGGCACCGTCTGTGGGAACGACTGGTAATATCGTTTTCCATCAAAAATAATCCATCATAAATGGCTGATATTCCAGAATCTAGCAATCGAAACGCTGGAAGCCCTCCAAATCCATCTGCTCCGCCAAATATTCCAGATCTGGATGGAATAATGACAAATCTGGCTCAGGGCCAGACCGTCATGCAAGAAACTATGCGTCAACTTATACAAACCCTCCATGGCGGTGCACCAACCCATTCAAGACCATGAAGTATTCAAAGAAATACCCGTGCATCTTCTTCGCGTACTAGGCCTACCAACTCATATCGCAATGAGGAGTCTGAAGATTTTTCTTATCAACCTGGATGAACTTCGTCAGTGCGAGCCACAGATACTGAACAACGTATCAATCTCTCCCCAGAAAGGACCAGTGCGCTAGAAAGATTAAGCAGAGTATCACCTTTCGATCCATTAGGTCCTAGGAGGAGCAAAAGTCCTCCTAGATTCCCATCGAGGAGTTTTTTACGACCATTAGATTTAAGGGAAGGATCTGCCCAGTCGCGACCAGCTGCTCATCAAGAGAGATCCCAGGAAGCCACATCAACGCGATCAGTTGCTCGGACCAATAGGCCCGAGGAAGGAAATGATGCATGGAAAGGCTCTATTCAAAGGCTGGAGGATAGATTGGGGGAAATGGTTAAAGTTACGAACCCCTTATAACGAACCTTTGTTCGAGGAACACCTTTTGTCCAGTCCATTGTAGATTTTCCAACACCATCAAAGTTCAAAGCACCTGTTGTGACCCCCAAATATGATGGAAAGACTGACCCTGTCCTTCATATAGAACAATACCAGGCTGCAGCCGACATCTATGCTGTTCCAGATGAGATGAGATGCAAGGCATTCTCGGGAACTCTTACCGGATCTGCTAAAATATGCTATAATAATCTTCCTCGGGGTAAGATCTCAACTTTTCTTCAACTGGCCGAGTTATTTATTGGGAATTTCTATTTTGGGGAAAAGCCAGTTAAACGAGTAGCACATTTGTTAAGTGTTAGGCAATAGCCTGGTGAAAGTACCAGAGATTATATAACTCATTTTAATAACGAGAAACTCAAAGTCATTGATTATGAGGAGAAGACAGCGATTACCGCCTTGATGAGTGGACTATTGCCCAACAAGTTGTACTATACTTTGGCCAAAGATCCACCTAGAACCATGTCAGACCTGGTGGGGAAAGCGTCCAAGATTATGAATGCCGAGGAGGCTATGGCTGCGAAGAAGAATATGGATGCCAAAGAAACCAAGGTGGAAGGCGATAAAGCTAAGAAGAAAGAGCATAAGAACAATGGTAATGACAAACATTCAAAAAACAGGTCGGTGTGGGACGTGATGAAGAAATATGATAATTATACTCCTTTGAAGAAGGATATCAACCATGTTCTGGAGGAAATCAAGAACAATGAGGAACAAAACTGGCCAGAGAAAATGAAGGCAGACCCTGATAAGAGGAATAAGGTGAAGTCTTGCGAGTTTCATAAAGATCATGGCCATATGACCAAAAATTGCATAGCTCTTCAGAATGAGATTGAAACACTCATCAGACGAGGAAAGCTATCAAAGTATGTTGATCATGGAAACGAAAGAAGGAACAACGACCGAACAAGAGAGAGGTCTAGATCTCCTCGTCGAGCAGAGGAGAATAAGAAAAGAAACCATGAAATTGATCCCGAAGACGACCCCGATCTTTCTAAGAGACCAAGGCAGCCAGAACGTGAGGTATTTTCAATACGCTTTCGGTCATTTGACTGTAATGTTATAAAAGGTGGAGATGCAGGAGGAGGAGACCTTACTGTCGAGAGAAAAGCTTACCTCTGTGAGGCTCAAGCTTGCTCGTACATTCAACGAATAAATCTAGCTGAGGAGGATCGCCCGAGAAAGGTGAATAAAGAGAAATTGGTCATTGGTTTCTCAAAGAATGACCTTGCAGGTGTTCTATATCCTCATGATGACCCATTGGTGATCAAGATGAGAATAAAGGAGGTAATGATTTCAAGAGTACTGGTAGACAATGGTAGCTCGGCAGACATCATGTTCTACTCGTGCTTCGATAGTTTAAATCTAAAGCTATCTCAACTGGAGCCTTATCATATACCCCTCCTCGGTTTTGCTGGCGAGAAAGTATTTCCACTTAGGACGATCAAGTTGGATATATTCATTGGTACGTGGCCTGCTTGTCGAATAGAAAGAATACTCTTCTTCGTGATGGATAAGAATGTTCAATCATCATATAATATCATCATGGTAAGAGTAGGATTGAAGAAGTTCGAGGTTGTACCGTCTACGGTGCATCAGTGCTCAAAATTTCCAACAAATTTTGGAGTAGGAGTTGTTAAAGGTGATCAGAAAGTAGCTCGGGAATGATATTATTCATCCGTCGAGCAAGAAGAAATGGAGGAATCAAGGAAAAAGACTACTACCTATCAAGTGGATGAAGGTGCTGAAATTGAAATATTGGATCCTAGAGATGAGTCGCAACTCGTGAAGGGTCAAGTGGTGGAAGCTACTGAAAACATCATTCTGGACGACGAGCACCCTGAGCGAATTACTCAAGTAGGTTCATCGTTGGAAGCCTCACTAAAACAGGAATTGATAACTTTCCTAAGAAGCAGAAAACAAACTTTTGCATGGAGTCATGAGGATATGCCTGGGATAGACCCAACTTTCTTATGTCACGAACTCAATGTGAATAAGGAGATTAAGCCTGTGAAGCAGAGAAGAAGAGTATTCAGTCCCGAGAAGAATCAAGCTATACAGGAGGAAGTCGAGAAGCTCCAGAAGACTTGTTTTATTGCAGATGTTAAATATCCAGACTGGTTAGCCAATGTAGTGATGGTGAAAAAGAAGAACAACAAATGGAGCATGTGTGTAGACTTCACCGACCTCAATAAATCATGCCCAAAGGATCACTTTCCACTGCCCCGAATTGATCAACTAGTCGATGCTACCTCGGGACACGAGCTGCTAAGCTTCATGGATGCTTATTCTGGCTACAATCAGATTAAAATGAAACCTGAAGACAGGGAGAGTACTTCTTTCATTACCCCTAGGGGAACTTATTGTTATAATGTTATGCCTTTTGGTTTGAAAAATGCAGGTGATACATATCAGAGGCTGATGAACAAAGTCTTTGCTGAACAAATCAGTTGAAATATGGAATTCTATGTTGACGATATGCTGACGAAGAGCAAAAAAGCTATTGATCATCTAGTTGACTTAAGTCAGACTTTTGATCAACTAGATAAATACCAAATGAAGTTGAACCCGACGAAGTGAATATTTGGAGTACGAGAAGGTATGTTTCTCGGATACATTGTCAACCAACGAGGCATTGAAGCAAATCCTGAAAAGATCAAAGCTCTATTAGGGCTGCGATCTCCAACGACGAAGAAAGAGGTGCAGAGTCTTACAGGACGAGTAGCAGCACTCAACAGATTTGTATCACGAGCAACTGATCGATGTCTCCCATTCTTCAAGACACTCCGAAAGACTTTTGAGTGGAATGATGAATGTGAGAATGCTTTTCAAGACTTGAAGAAATACTTGGGAGCATCTCCACTGTTGTCCAGGCCGGTGATGGGAGAAAAATTATACTTGTACCTAGCAGTATCGGAGAATGCAGTTAGCTCGGCGTTGATAAGCGTGGAGAATGGAGTACAAAAACCAATCTATTACACAAGTAAGGCCTTCCGAGGAGCAGAGATCAGATATCCAAGGCTGGAAAAGTTAGCACTGACGCTGATTGAGGTGAGTAGAAGAATGAGGCCATATTTCCAGGCTCATACTATAGTCGTATATACTGATATGCCGTTGAGGCAAGCCCTTCATAAACCAAAAAAATCAGGGAGATTGATGTACTGGGTAATAGAGCTCGGTGAATACGATATAGTCTATGAACCCAGATCATTGCTAAAAGGGTAAGCTGTAGCAGATTTTATAGCAGAGTTCACTTATCCTGATACCCCCGAGGAGCAAAAGTTGCTCGCTGATCAACCTGTGGATGTTACAGGATCAGCAAACCCAAGCTCAGACCAACTCTGATTGGTAAAAGAGCAAAAGTTGCTTGCTGATCAACCTGTGGATGTTACAGGATCAACAAACCCAAGCTCAGACCAACTCCGGTTGGTAAAAGAGCAAGTGGATGTTACGGGATCATCAAATTCGAGCTCAGACCAACTCCGGTTGGTAAAAGGGCAAGAAAAGATGATCGACGAAGAGCGAGAAATATTAGGGGAAGATGAAAGGAAGTAACAAATATTTTGCCGAGGAACTCTGTTAGATCAGAAGTTTGAAGACGAGTTACTTATATGGAGGCTATATGTAGATGGATCATCTTGCACAACAGGCAGTGGGGCAGGGATAGTTTTGAGAACTCCGGACAAGGTCGACATGGAGTACGCCCTACGTTTCCAATTCAAAGCTTCCAATAATAAAGCTGAGTATGAGGCCATGATTGCAGGTCTTAATTTGGCAAAAATTATGGAGGTGCAGCAAATTATTGTCTTCAGTGATTATCAATTAATTGTAAATCAAATGTTGGGAATATATGTAGCCAAAGGAGAATTAATGATCAAATACCATGCGAAGGTGATGGAGTTGGTATCAGAATTTGCTGCTATTCAGCTGGTCAGAATACCGAGAATGGAGAATGCAAGAGCAGATGCCTTAGCTCGATTAGCATCAGCTACTCGTACCGAGCTACGAAGAACAATCCCAATTGAAGTTTTGGCTGGTCGGAGTATAGATGAAGATTTGGCGATGAACTTTATCACCCTTGATTTAGGACCATCTTGGATGGATCCCATCAGGGCATATATTGAGGAGGGAGAATTACCAATTGATAAGCTCGCAGCCAAGAAATTGAAGTTTAAAGCTGCTCGGTATGTATTAACTAGCGGTATTTTATATAGACGAGGAATTATGGCAGGTTTGCAAAGATGTGTACATCCCTCCGAGGTAAAAGAATTGATTGAAGAGATCCATGAAGGGTCCTGTGGAGCCCATGTAGCAGGTCGGACGCTTTTGCAAAGGATGATGACGCAGGGATATTACTGGCCAACGATGAGGGCTGATTGTGTAGCCTATGCCAAGAAATGTGACAAGTGCCAGTGCTTTTCCTCCATCTGAAGAACTCCACAAGCATTATTGACACCCATCACTTCCCCTTGGCCATTTTCTATGTGGGGAATAGATTTGGTTGGACCACTGCCAACGACTAGAGGAAGGTTCAAATACCTCGTCGTCGCAGTGGATTATTTTACTAAATGGGTGGAAGCTGAGCCTCTCATTGATATGACGTACGAGAAAGTGTACCAATTTATTTGGAAGAATATCATTTATCGATATGGTCTTCCTCATGCTTTCATCACAGACCATGGAACACAATTTGATAACGAGGAGTTCGCTGCCTATTGTCATCAATCAAATGTGTTGAAGATCCACTCAGCACCAGGCCATCCTCAAAGCAATGGACAAACGGAAGTGACAAACAGAACACTGCTGAATGGTTTGAAGAAAAGACTGGACGATGCGAAAGCAAATTGGATCCACGAGTTACAGTCAGTACTGTGGGCTTACCGAACAACTTCCCGAGTAGCAACGGGAGAATCTCCATATATGCTAGCGTTTGGAAGTGAAGCTGTTATACCTGCCAAGTTGGGCCTCCCAACACACAGGGTACTGAATTTCAATTCCCCTGTCAGCGACTTAATGAGAAGATTGGATTTAGACATGCTCGAGGAAGTTAGAGAAGAAGCAGTCATTAGAAATGCTGCTTACCAGCAGCGAACAACTTTGTTCTACAACAAGAGGGTGAAGAAGTGCGATCTGAAATAAGGAGACTATGTGCTGAAGAAAGTAATTCAAAAGCACAATAAACTGGAGGCAAACTGGCATGGACCATACCGAGTTACAGAAGTTGTTCGACCAGGAACTTATCGAATAGCAACTTTAGAAGGGGAGGAGTTTAAGAATGCATGGAACGCAGAGCAGCTACGCAAGTATTATCAGTGATGAATAAAATGAAGATATTCTGCCAAATTCTTTCTTTTTATTGAAAGTTTTTCGGGGAATACTAGTGCTATTCACTACTCGACAAAGCTCAGGCTACTTAAATTTTTTCTCGAAAATGCCAACTAAGGTTGGTCGAGAAACCTATATTCCTCCGGGAAGTAAAACTACCAATATTCCTCCGGGAAGTAAAGCTACTTGTATTCCTCTGGGAAGTAAAATTTGTATTCCTAAGGGAAATAAAACTATATGTTTCTCGGGAAATAAAAGTATTCCTAAAAATGCCAACTTATGTCGGTTAGGAAGTAAATATATTCTCGAAAATGCCAACTTGAGTTGGTTGGGAGGTAAAATTATTTCAAAAAGACTAACTATGGTTGGTCGGGGATAGAAACCCACCAACTGTAGTTGGTCGACAAGGAAAATTTACCGACCTTGGTTGGTCGGAAACATTTAAGAGAAAAATCTACCAACTATGGTTGGTCGGGGATAAAACCCCACTAACTGTAGTTGGTCGACAAGTAAAATTTAAAGTGATCGAGCAACATTTTTTATACTCGTAACTTTTTAATTATTACTAAGTTGGTCGAGAAACAAAATATTATTTTTTCCAAATGACTACCACAAGTTCAAACTACTCGACAATAAGTTGATCGACAAACTACACAATATTGTTATCTTTTTATCAAATACACATGCACAAATATAAAGTGTTTTATAAGACAATAGCAATTAAGATTGCGAACAGAAATGAAAGTCTTTCATTAAATCCAAAAACAAATCACATTGATAATGAAATGAAAGTTACATTGATATTGAAATGTATACTAACTATTACATCAAATTTCCTACTCTACTGGTCTTTTCCCCTCTGCTTTTGACATAGGTTCCTCGCCAGCAGGCGGATCATTTAAAGCCAGGGGAGAATTTATAAAGTTGAGATCCTTTAACATCCTGATATTCATCATGGATGGTCGATCAAAGAGGTGCTCAGGACGAGATACTTCAACACTTGAATGGAGACTGTAGTCACCGAGATACTTGGAAATTAAGCATCGAGGAATGGCCCGAGCAGGGATCCAATGTGACACCCCGCCTAATTAAATACCGGGCGATCACTCCTTTATTAAATTAAAATCAAGGTGAACAGTTGGTTCATTCTTAGCATCACTGTCGTTAAAATACTTTTCCAATTTAAACACCCTAAATAATTAAGCTAAGTGTCAAAACCATTTAAAACCTTATTCTCAATTTATTAAATCCGGTTATAAAACCTTTAACCATTTACATTTTTAAGAGTCACACATTAGGAATGAGAATAGAAATGAACATTCAATAATTTAACCATAAAGAAATAGTCCCAACCTTTACAAGCCGAAATAAAGGTACTGAAAGTAAAATTACAATCTATGACAATACCAACTAATTAATAGAAAGAGGGAGACACATGCCCCTGCTGGATAAAACTGAACTAGGAGTAGAATCAAATGGATGAAGTCGTCTAAAAAACAGGCCTGCAACTCCCACCTAAGCTGCAACTCGTTCCTGCCAAAGGACCCTATGCAAGACGCACCTGTGGCTGGGCACCTGTAATATATATACATATATATATATATATATATATATATATATATATATACGAGAGAGAAAGAAAAATAAAAACGGGTCAGATCCCGATAGTGTATATGATTTGAAAATTCGTTTAGCAAGTATTTAAATTGATTACAGGCCAATGCAACAACATATTAGTGTGACACTCTCTTGAGAAAATCTCACCTCTCTTCTAATGTGCACACCTATCGCACTAACCTTCCCAATGGTCTATCTCGTCATATAACACACAATCTTTCCCCAATGATTTAACTTATCTTAGGTTATTCGCAGGATTTACAACTCAACAACACAAGTATTTAAAACGCAAGATTTCAATTTGTAATCAAAGTTCTCCTTTTAACTTTATTAATCACTAAAGTTTTCCAGTGTCATATTATACTTTCTCAACACAAGTATTTATAATTTGAGTCATCAACCATGTCCTACATATCAAATCACAGTAGGCAGTTTCAGATTTCAGAATTTCATATATATTAACTACTCGTATAATATATATGTCATAACGGCACCCCACATAAAAACTATGGTGCGGGCATACTCTACTACAATCCCCGTATCAATCACACTAAAGGGAATACAAGTTCAGAATCACTCTCGAACTGTACAAATACATACACAAACAATATTGAGGCGAAGCATAGTATCCAAGTCCAAGAGGTCAGTACATACCCTCACATCTCTTAGGACCGTCCGACTATCGATCCGATAGTCCGTACCTAGGATTCCTATATTCTAGGGTACGAGTCAATATCCCCCATAAGGCAACACGGGATAAGATCGTCCCAGCGCGGTAACCTCCGGGATAGCAAGTAGCGCGGGCATGATTTTCACAAGTATATAATATATGCATACACAATCATATAAATATACCACTTTTATTATATCAATTTAGGTTTATCTCATAACCCATATTCACAACATTTATCCTTATTTTGCCATTATTAGTTATCACGTATAATGGTTCGTTTCTCACTTTAATTCGAAGGGTTTTTCCAACTTACTACGTAACCCTCATGGACTCTATTCTCCCAACTGTCCAATTCAGTATGTATCCATTTATGTTCCAACGTAACTCTCTCTTACGTGTCTCTCCCCTTTAATATATACTTACATAGTCCCTTATGCAAAATATCCCAAAAATATAGATTTCGCCTTACATTAAAGGTCTCTTATTCGTTAATGAATCTTACTGGTCATCATTATCTCCCAATTTATCTTAACAAGGATGTCTAAGGAGTTTTCTTCATTTCGAATCAATTCAACAATTTTAACATGGGAAACTTAAGTCTGCCAGGAGGGGTCGATCGATGAGGTCTGGGGCTCGATCGATCGAAGCTCTGGGCTCGATCGATCGATCAAACAGGTATTGCGATTTCTGCAGTTTTTGCAGTTACAGGCTTTCTCACAAAACTTCATCCAAATCCTAACTTTCCATACCCAAACGTCAAGAATATTATACTACTAACATTATATCATCACACCAGATATTTCCAACGTAAAGCATGTAGATTTCTATCACTAAACATGGATTATCAGCCCACAATTCATATAAATATCAAGAACCCTAGATTTCTCTTAAACATGGTTCTAATAAATCTTTTCCAGAATTTCCTTCTCATAAAACATCAAAATTTCGTGGTTTAAATCCTCTACATGACAAAGGGTTTCCAGAATATCATATAAATCATCACTACATGCAATTTCCTATCTCAAATTGGGTTTTTCTTCCATAAATCTCACCCTAATCATCCCTAGACTAACATGAGTGATGCATCAACGAAAATAAGAAAGATAAACACTTGCCTGGGATTTTCAGAAGTCTGGTTTGGTGCCGAAATTGGTGTGGTTGCGTTCCCCGTCTCGCGATCTACGCGTTGGTGGTGGAGGCGGTGCAAACGGATGGATTTCGAGCCTTGGATTGCTTTGGAAGCTCTCTTCTTCCCTCTCCTATGGCCGTCACTTGTCTTTGGTTGTTCTAACCCTAGAAGACAACCTAGATATCTTATATAACCCTTTTAATTTTTGTGGGTTTAATTACCCAAAAATACAAAATGACCTAAATGCCCTCCCGGGGTACTAATTAGGCCTAAAAACGCCCCGAGACCCAAACTAAACCCCCGGGTACACTTTTCTGACTATCTCGACCCTTCCGGACACGTTGACGCACTCAAAATGATCATACGAACACCCTATAAAATATTCACTTTCATTAATCAACATTTAGTCCCGACACGACACAGGCGCGTCCCGACTTAAATTTCCATAATTGTCATTTTATTCACACGTGACAATATTATAAAAATAAATCTCATATATTACTATACTCATCCAGTAATATTCAACAAATATCAAATTTCCAATAATTACTAACTCTCTTCACGCTAGTAAATATTTAAAGCAACATTCCGGATTAAAATTAAATTAATTTATCTCAATTAAATTTAATAAATCCCATAATTTAAAAGCTATAAAAATACGGGGTATTACATACTTCCCCCCTAATAACGGAATTTCGTCCCGAAATTCGGAAAATAAGGCCTATCAGGTAGCACAATTCTGGATATCCTTTTCCGTACACAAACTAACTACACATTACGGCGCTCAATCACTATAGCCCTTTTCTTCACAGCAACATTATTTTTCATTCTCATTGGAGACACTTCATATTGTGCTCCCAACCGACAACATTCGCATAGGTCACGCCTATACGTTATAAATTTCATTATCTCACTATCATTAGGAGGCCGCACCTCACTACATGACAAATACTCGGATTTATTCATAAACAAAACTCCCATTCTGAGAAAATTATACGAACAATTGATCACTCTTTCTCGCCTAAAACAGTCGTGGAATTCTACCACATTTATCGGATGTTCTCTCGACCGATCCAAAAATTCTGATTATCTACTCTCCTCTTAACATACGGAAGGAGACTAGTCGAGGTTATTCCATAACAAAACCTAAATAAGTACCTCATAAGCGACAAACAGGTACGAGTGCTTCTACAGAGCATTCCTGAAATCATCGTATTAAGATTCCAAAATCTCCTTCACGTGGCTCCACAAATCTTTAATCACCGTGCGCCCATTCCCTGGCTACGGGTGATACATCCTACTCGAAACGAAACCTTATCTTTGTTGGTTCCTGAACTTCCATATCAAAGGTGGGATTCACCAATCTCATCCTGATTCGGAAATTTATACTGCGCTGGACCATGCACTGGCGCAACCTTCCTTTCAAAGGAAGTCTGGGGCATACTAGTTAATATTGTAAACGATCCCAAAGGAATATCAATCACTTCCTTCTCAGCGGCTTAATTCACATGTTCGGGATGAACCCTTGATCTTATTTTGACGATGGCAACCCATCCAAGGACTGTACCGACTTTACCGACCTCTTCCAATTTCAGGAATTGTCGATAAACACAAAATTCTTTGGTTGATTCTCCTCTTTTAACCAAACCTTACCTATGGGCGGTGCATGTAGAGACTACTCACTATGTCCCGCTAAACATCGATTCCTCCTTGAAATGTCTCACATTAAGTGACACGTAATACTCCCCTTCCTTCTTTGTAGTATGCCGAAAGTTCCACCCGTGCTCTTCTCTCCACGAAGCGCACTTCTGGATCTCCTATAGCATACCAACATCATCACCCTTTGTATGTGCAAGTCGCTCTCATACTTGCCTACTAACAACTCCGCTCCGAGTGTTCTTCATAATCATTTAATTCTTCTCCATTCAAGGAATACTCTTCTTAAATGACTTCCCACAGTCTTCCAATTCAAATTTGGGTGTGTTATTCTAATTACACACCTATGTATGGATTATTGCCCCTCATGTGACGTTTAATCCATTCTATCACTTCCACTCCGTTAAACTAGTCCCACAAACATATATGACACACGTCCATGACCACGTCCCTTCGACTCGGACGAGTTTTAACATCAGTTAACCAGGATGTCTACACACCCTATAAACCGGGCATACTAGCGTAAGCATCACATACGCTCCATACTAATAAACAAATTCTTTGTTTTCCCTAGTGCTTGTAGCGTGATTACAACACTTTAATCACCCTAAAAATCAAAATTTTAAATCTTCCTTATCATCGTTCCACCCCTCAACTCGTGGGGTAACTTTCAATGATTTTTTACCACACAACCGGCTCTAATGGCTTTAAGACAAAATTCAACTTCCAACTTACATACATAATTACTTGATCCCATTTTGACCAGGGTACCAAACTTATGGAATAGTGACCAGACGTCTCCCTATTTCCAACCTTACATTAAGTTTCATGCGTGGGATGTCTCGCAAAGAGAATTCCAAGTAAGGAACCCCCCCGATACACTACTACCTAGCATTGTCGGTTATCGAAATCCGTTAGGTCCTCCGTCTGTGGCATGTACCCCTTTATTCCGTCTCTTGACAGAAAAGTTACAATTTCTCCCGTAATTATGCTTAACAAAGAACGTTTCACTAATTGCACTATTGTTCAGTATAGGTTGGTGGTAATAGCATTCCATAAACCTCGAATACATACAAATCGGAATTCTCGAAATTCCTTTCCCTAATAATAGGGGTATAAATATTAACTCCCACATCTCTAAAGGATAAATATAACAATGCACTCTTCTTATCACTAAGTCCGGAGTGATAAACATAATACTGAGTCAAATCTTTTCGCTCACCGGTAAATCCCGATACATACGGAATTATACTGACAAAGTCTATACATACTTTGGCATCGAATATCTCGAGCCCACTATCTCCTCCGAAGTCTCTAGGATAGATAATATAAGTGCGAGTCCAACCTTCTCACGGGTAAAGCCTCGCCAAAACAAACATAAAACATGTTTCACTAATGCAACCACTCCGATAGCCTTGCAATAAATGCCCACTATCGTACTAACCATTTCTATAATGTTTTAACAAAAATAATATCATACTCGTGTATCGCATCACTACAATGAGTAACCTCAATAAAATACGTAACACTGTTAATATACTCATTCATCCTCCGTGGATAGCACTAGAGAAAAATCCCGCTACACTAGGGAAAATATTCACATAATAATAATAACGTTTAAAATGATATGCATTAAGCTCGTCTCACATGCTAATCTAGCAAGGAACAAAATATAGTGACTCGCTCGTGTCACATAAACACGCCTCATCCTCTGAGGATAACTTACACTTCTACCTTGTCAATCGTCTTGACTGCGCAAATGGTTTCCGGACGTAACACGTCTACTCAAACCAAACAAAATTACTTTAATCGTTGCCTTTTACTTGGCACAGTATTCTTGTCCTTATACTCACTTTGGAACATATTATCGCGAGCGATCTCACTCCGCACAAAATACCTCAGTACATAATCCACTTATCACCTGTCCTACTAATCAGGTTAGGATTGTCCTTCTCTCGGACTTTAGTAGACTCAATTCCCGTTAGCCATCCCGATTGTTCCTTTAACTTTTTAGGCCATAAAGATCATGTTACTATCTATAATAATACTTACTGAATTTACCATCACCTGGTAAGAATTCTATTATCCGAATCATTTAAATGGGTCCCCTGATGTATATCCACATCCCTTTGTGGTGTTATATCACCACCGTTGTATTCAGTCTTATTCTCGACTAAATTCTTCAATTTCTTTAATCTTCCCACCCAAGGAGCATTATCATCTATTTTGACAAAATATGACAATGTCAACCTCTGATTCGGTCGTCCATCAGAATTTCCTCCTCGAGTATTATTAATTACTATTACTAGTTGGTCTCCCACTTGGAGTCGTTTCCTCCAATCTTATCTCCATCTTCCGATGCAAAATTCGCTAGCGGTTAAGATTCATATTCACAAATGGATCCCTGTCATGCCCTCCCGCGATGAGTTCAGAACCACGTTTGCTTCTAATCCTGAACAGTTGAGGAAGGAACATACGGTCAACACTGTACCTAAGGTTCTCCTATAGGCATACCATTCCGTTTATAAAATTTCCCATTGACAATCACACGTTTTTGTAATACGTTGGGTACGTTTACCCTCGCACCTCATTTGACTATAACAGCATTTGGAAATCATTATTGCACCTTAGTCGCCTTTCGAGTCTTGGCTTCTCGCGCCATAATGGAGGTGACCTCGACTACGGTCATCATCCTCGGATATATTTTATAATCTTAACTGAGCCCTGCCTCCTGATGTACGCTTAACGGTCCTCTTATGACATCCGTCATCGCTCTACACACGTACACATCCGAATGAAATTAGTATTCACTAATGTATACACATTATAACAGGAGAACGAAATCTCGTCAAAGGAATCGACAATCCTAAACATAGGGCTCTATAAAAAGCAAAGCAACGCTGAAAGCATAATAATCCGTACAGATCCTAAGGACACTAGAACCTGATGCTCTGATACCACATGTGACACCCCGCCTAATTAAATATTGGGCGATCACTCCTTTATTAAATTAAAATCAAGGTGAACAGTTGGTTCATTCTTAGCATCACTCTCGTTAAAATACTTTTCCAATTTAAACACCCTAAATAATTAAGCTAAGTGTCAAAACCATTTAAAACCTTATTCTCAATTTATTAAATCCGGTTATAAAACCTTTAACCATTTACATTTTTAAGAGTCACACATTAGGAATGAGAATAGAAATGAACATTCAATAATTTAACCATAAATAAATAGTCCCAACCTTTACAACACCAAAGGAAAACTTCCTGACAGTAATAAATCCCGAAATAAAGGTATTGAAAGTAATATTACAATCTCTGACAATACCAACTAATTAATAGAAAGAGGGCGACACATGCCCCTGCTGGATAAAACTGAACTAGGAGTAGAATCAAATGGATGAAGTCGTCAAAAAAATAGGCCTGCAACTCCCACCTAAGCTGCAGCTCGTTCCTGCCAAAGGACCCTATGCAAGACGCCCCTGTGGCTGGGCACCTGTAATATATACATATATATATATATATATATATATATATATATATATATATATATATATATATATATATATATATACAAGAGAGAAAGAGAAATAAAAACGGGTTAGATCCCGATAGTGTATATGATTTGAAAATTCGTTTAGCAAGTATTTAAATTGATTACAGGCCAATGCAACAACATATTAGTGCGACACTCTCTTGAGAAATTCTCACCTCTCTTCTAATGTGCACACCTATCGCACTAACCTTCCCAATGGTCTATCTCGTCATATACCACACTATCTTTCCCCAATGATTTAACTTATCTTAGGTTATTCGCAGGATTTACAACTGAACAACACAAGTATTTAAAACGCAAGATTTCAATTTGTAATCAAAGTTCTCCTTTTAACTTTATTAATCACTAAAGTTTTCCAGTGTCATATTATACTTTCTCAACACAAGTATTTATAATTTGAGTCATCAACCATGTCCTACATATCAAATCACAGTAGGCAGTTTCAGATTTCAGAATTTCATATATATTAACTACTCGTATAATATATATGTCATAACGGCACCCCACATAAAAACTATGGTGCAGGCATACTCTACTACAATCCCCGTATCAATCACACTAAAGGGAATACAAGTTCAGAATCACTCTCGAACTGTACAAATACATACACAAACAATATTGAGGCGAAGCATAGTATCCAAGTCCAAGAGGTCAGTACATACCCTCACGTCTCTTAGGACCGTCCGACTATCGATCCGATAGTCCGTACCTAGGATTCCTATCTTCTAGGGTATAAGTCAATATCCCCCATAAGGCAACACAGGATAAGATCGTCCCAGCGCGGTAACCTCCGGGATAGCAAGTAGCGCGGGCATGATTTTCACAAGTATATAATATATGCATACACAATCATATAAATATACCACTTTTATTATATCAATTTAGGTTTATCTCATAACCCATATTCACAACATTTATCCTTATTTTGCCATTATTAGTTATCACGTATAATGGTTCGTTTCTCACTTTAATTCGAAGGGTTTCTCCAATTCATATAAATATCAAGAACCCTAGATTTCTCTTAAACATGGTTCTAACAAATATTTTTCAGAATTTTCTTCTCATAAAACATCAAAATTTCGTGGTTTAAATCCGCTACATGACAAAGGGTTTCCAGAATATCATATAAATCATCACTACATGCAATTTCCTATCTCAAATTGGGTTTTTCTTCCATAGATCTCACCCTAATCATCCCTAGACTAACATGAGTGATGCATCAACGAAAATAAGCAAGATAAAACTTGCCTGGGATTTTCAGAAGTCTGGTTTGGTGCCGAAATTGGTGTGGTTGCGTTCCCCGTCTCGCGATCTACGCGTTGGTGGTGGAGGCAGTGTAAACGGATGGATTTCGGGCCTTGGATTGCTTTGGAAGCTCTCTCCTTCCCTCTCCTATGTCCGTCACTTGTCTTTGGTTGTTATAACCCTAGAAGACAACCTAGATATCTTATATAACCCTTTTAGTTTTCGTGGGTTTAATTACCCAAAAATACAAAATGACCTAAATGCCCTCCCGGGGTACTAATTAGGCCTAAAAATGCCCCGAGACCCAAACTAAACCTCCGGGTACACTTTTCTGACTATCTCGACCCTTCCGGACACGTTGGCGCACTGAAAAAGACCATACTAACACCCTATAAAATATTCACTTTCATTAATCAATATTTAGTCCCGACACGACACAGGCGCGTCCCAACTTAAATTTCCATAATTGTCATTTTATTCACACGTGACAATATTATAAAAATAAATCTCATATATTACTATACTCATCTAGTAATATTCAACAAATATCAAATTTCCAATAATTACTAACCCTCGTCACGCTAGTAAATATTTAAAGCAACATTCCGGATTAAAATTAAATTAATTTATCTCAATTAAATTTAATAAATTCCATAATTTAAAAGCTATAAAAATACGGGGTATTACATCCAACTCATATCCAGTTTGAATGGAGGCACGGGTAGGTCGAGCAGCCCAGGATCGTGGTAGTCCCACAGATAATGACCCTGTTCGAGTTGCAGCGCACCTAAGGCATTCAACCAGCCTTGCTTGTAGCCCTCATTATTGGCATTCTGGATACGATCGTCCAAGTGATAGAGAGCTTCGTTGTATCCAGCCATCCAGAACTCCCCGGGTTGTTTGTGGAATTGATATGTTAGTCTTTCCAGCTGTTCGTGGAGATTTTGGATGAATAGCTCCTTATTATCCAAAACTGATTTCTGCGCTGAGAGTTGCTTTTCCAGGTCCCTGATCTTCTTTAACATTTCAGCCAAAGCCTGGTTCTTTGCCATTAACTGGAAGGCCTGGTTCTCTAAGGCAGACTGAGTCCTCTATTCCTCGACAGGAATCCAAGTTGCTCTTGCTCGCCCCCGAGGAACTCTTGCTCGACCACGAGAAGGTGTAGAAGGGCCAGACCTCTTCAAGGTTTCCAACTCGTCCCTCAAGTTGGCGTTCTCGACCTCCAAGAATGAGAATCCCTCATCATTCACTGGGATTAAGGCGTTTGAAGTAGAAGCTGCAGACTTCAACTGTGATAACTCTCTTTGAAGATTGTTGTTCTCTTGCTCTAACAATTCAGCTATTTGTCTGCATTCCTCGACTTTGCCCCTCAGATTTCTCTCCCTCACCTCGTAGCCAGCAAAACGCTTCTCGTACCCCTTGTCAGCATTGAGTTGCTGGTACTTCTTCTCATACCCCTCATGCAACAGGGCAGTGGACTCTTTGTATTGTTGCTGAAGATCTTCAAGGGTGCCTTGGAGATCCTCGATCATGTCGAAATAAGCCACATTATTGGCCACTGCTCGATCAAGTAAACACTTCAGATATTGGTATGCTTCAACTGCCTGTTCAGAAGCATCTTGGCCGAGGATGTCGATGACTTGTGCTGCACTCAGATCTGTGTGACCAGCTTTAAAATAATCATTGCATTACCTCAGCAGCACAGTATCATGAGCAGATAATAATTCCATCCTGGCCAGAAACTAACAGAGGAAGAAAATCAATAATCAATAAGAATCAAGACAGAGTATGAAGAAGAGACAACAGTATGCAAGAACAAAAATTCAAGTTTTATTATATCAAGGATCAGGGTTACATATTCATGGTTACAATTGACAAAAGAAAAATATAAAGTTAAACCCGAACAACTCTACACCTTTTCCTTGTCTCCCAAAACCTTCTCGGGAGGTTGGGACGAGGAAGTAGGTTACTCGGAGGGAATAGAAAGCTGCTCGGGGAGCGCCAGTAGTTGCTCGGAAAAAGTAATGATTTGCTGAGGTTCCTCGGGAGCAGGCTGGATGGCTGGGGGATGATCTCCCATCACCATAGAAGACTCTTCGGAGGCATCTTCGTCCTCTTCTTCTTCTTCAGGAGTTGGAGGGGGACCAGGGATGTGTTGCTGAAAGAGTTCGAAATTTTCATCCACTTTCATCTCCTGTAGATCAGCAGCCCATCCATCCCTGAAGTACTTGAGACTGCCATATTCTACTTGTGACATCATGGAAGCCAACCCCTTGTTCCACCCCTTGTCCCAGCCAGCGCTGAAAGACTTCTTCACAGCCAGTTTTCTCTTCAACTTCTCCGAGGAACGCTGCTCGAACAGAAGTTTTTCAGCAATCTTCAATTTATTTTCATCCTCCTCCTTCTGCCGATTTACCTCCCAAAGCTGACCTAGTTCTTCTTTAGCAACCTTGAGCTCATTCTCAAGTTCTTCAGCATTTTTGAGCTTCTCGTCGAGCTCTTTATTTTTACCTTCCAAGTCCTTTATTCTCTTCTCCAACTCCTGGGAGACTTCAACAACTCGAGCCTTCTCCTGCTCGGTGGAGGCAAGCTTCTTCTCCCAAGTTGCTTTATCATCAGCATATTTTTGGCGAGACTCTTTCAGAGACTGCCCCAAACCCATTAAAGCTTCCTCTACACCGGACGAGGAGCTGGAAGCTTTGATAGCTTCATCCTTCTTTAAAATTGAATTGAAGCAGCTCACTAACTGTGAAAAGAAAATGAAAGCAAGTCAGAAACAGAAATGACAAGGGAAATATGAAAAGTTCAAAGTAAGAAGACTTACAAAAGCAACGTGGCGAGCAGCCAATGAGGTAACCATGTCCCGAGAAAGGTTTTCCTCAGTACCTTGGACCTCGGGAATGATCCAAGACTTTACCGAGCTCATGGCAGAGCTCGGGGGAACCAAAGTTGGAACACCAGTTCCAGTAGCTGGGGGCTGAGTGATGGTGTCAGCCAAATTGACCGATGAGCTTTTCTTCAGCTTCCTCTGGGGAGCAGGAATAGATTCAACTAAGGAGGAACTCTTGGTCGGTGATATTACAATCACCTCTCCTGGAGCAGCAGACTTTCTCGGAGCCACTGGGGGCTTCTCGGCAACCTTCACAACAGCAACCGAGGAAGATGCATCAACTTTCTTTGTCCCTTCTGGGACATCAATCTTACTTCTTTTAGCCTCTCCAGCAGCAGAGGCAGGCTTCTCGAAGAGGGTGGGAGGTCTTCTCTTCTTCATCCTTTCACTTAAAAGAACGTGTGACTCAGGCGAAGAGCTGGTGGAAGCTGGTACTGGCTCTGCGTCACTTATCACCGGATGAGCAGTGAAAGAAGTGGTGTAGATCTTATACTGCAGCAGATATGAGGCTGACCTAATGTGCTCGTCGGCAACACTCTGATGCAAACTCCAGATAAGTTTTAAGTGCCTTATATTTACGTCTGCTTCCTTTGGACACTTTCTTTTTCTATCAACTGCAAATAAATAAAATATCAGTAGCACATTTTATCAAACACAAAAGAAGCATGATTTCAAAATAAATAAAATAAAATAAAAATAACCTATCCCATTGCCATAGGGAGGGCATCTGGGATCGTGATAAACTTCATCTCCAGATAAAGGAGCATGTTGCCAATTTTTTATGACAACCCTGTGCTCAAAATAATCCCTATTAGCATCCGGGAGATTGACTACTAAGGCCCTATTCAAAAATCTAGTTTTTAAATAAAAGGTGTTATCACCAACTAGCTATCTATAGCAAAATATGATTTCTGGAATCCCTATGCGAGTTCCATGGATTTGATTTAACCTATGCACCCCATTAACTATTCTCCATGTATTGGGGCTATTCTTGCAGGAACAACGTCAAAGTATTGACAAAATTCCAGACATAAGGGATTGGGTGGAAAAGAAAATCCACACTCAGTAATAAAGAGACTGGGGAACCAATGTCCCTCAGCCAAACGAAAATAATCAGAAGGCTCAAAAAGCTCTTCCAGAACAACCCAGGAGGGAATAGAAAAATCAGAACGAAACTTATCAAGAGATTCAACAGGGTAAACCATGATGAATAAAAGAAATGAAGAAGAAGGAAGAAAATCTTATAGAAAAAGAGTGGATCTGATGACAACGGACGATGGAAGAGATGAATACACAGGAGAGAAAGAGACGATGGAAAACTCGAAAATACAAATTTGAAAAGGTAGAAGACGATGGGAGTGTTTGTGAAGTTTAAATACCTTGCCTTGGGAAATGGTAAAGTAATGATTACAAAAAGAAATAATTACACTACCGGCGGCTAGAGGAACAAAAAGGGCGCGGCAATCGAAGCGAGAAGAAACGATTACGCTACCGGCGGTTAAAAGGACAAAAAGTACGCAGAGATCAAAGCGGTTGTGAAAATTCAAAAAAGCCTGATTTTACGAATTTGGAAAGAGAAATAAATACAAGGGAAACACTCCTAAAAATCAGGAGGACTATTTAAATCTATCATATTCCGAGAAAGAATGTTCCACACTCCTCAAATTTCGAACTATGAAATATTGGGGGCTTCTGTTGATACCAAATTTAGTCTGCTGACATGGATCAATAAAGTGAAGACACGTGGCAATCTACGTGGCAACAACAAACACTTCCGAGGAACTCACACGCTCCGAGGAACCATACTACAACGAGGTACACTGTTTCCCCGAGGAACTCATACGCTCCGAGGAACGAGAATTCTCCGAGGAACTCTTGAGCACTGAGAAGCTTAGGCGGTCCAAGCTGCACCTCGAACAAAGCATTAATAGAGGGATAACCAACAGTTTGACTATTCATTAAATGTTTATCATTCAGAAGCGTACGCTTAAGGATCATTGAATGTATCACCCTTTCATATGTACATCATTTAATGTATTACCCTTTCACATTACAGCCCCAGGGCTATAAATACATTGTACAATCCTCATTGTAAAGGGACCGTAATTTCTTGATAGAACTTGTAATCGAGAATTCCCAAACACTCAGCAATAACATAACAGTGGACGTAGGCCATTCTTATAAGGCTGAACCACTTTAAAAATTCTTTGTCTCATTTATTTATTTGTGATTGAATAATTAGATATGATTTAATTTTTTACATCAACAATAACGTTACATTACACTCAAATTTTACAACTAATATAATTAATTTATCTATATTCTCAGCTCTTAAAGACGGGTGATACGACATCAAGGCTTGCTCGTCTAGCCACTGGACCCTTATTCGTGGCACAAGAGTACAAAAAGTATCGATTGAACGGTTACATTTTCGGCACTAAAGTGTAAGAGGAAAGTAAAAATGTACAGAACTCTGACATTTCATACAAGGATCTTACTTTCTTTCTAGCGAGCGCAAAAGATAAAAACCTCGTTAAAGCTGAAATAACTTACTATGGTGTAATTCAAAATATATTTGAATTGGATTATATAATCTTCAAAGAGGTTGTATTTTACTGTGACTGGGTAAGAGTTGAGGATAACAATGCTTGTAAAGTTGATCCTGTCACCAATTTGATCATGGTTGACTTGTCCAAATTGAAGAGCAACGACCACGTGAGCGATGAGCCGTTTGTTTGTGCATTTCAAAAGGTTAACCAAGTGTTTTACTCGGAGTATATCAACAACGAGTCGTGGTCAATTGTCCAACATGTGACAAAGCGTCTAAATAGTAGTGTGGATGACTTGGATGCTCCTACCGAATATCAATCCATTTTTATGATAACCCGAATTTTAAACAATTTTTTAATTTATAATAAATATTCCAATTTGTATCGAAACATCCATTTTTAATGCTTTTAATTGATTTGCACTTTATCATTTTCACTCTTGTGTAGTGTGCGTGTGTGTGGGCAGTAGGGGTGGGGGTGGGGATGGGGATGTTTCACTCTTGTACATATTATGAGCTAGATGTTGTTGTTTTGGAATTCAGAATTGAGGTGTTTAATAGTAACAATTCATTTTTATTTGTAGTAATTGTACATATTTGCATGTCTTCTTTTAATTCATTTTGATATGTAATAATAATTTTTTTTACAACAAATGTCTCCTTCAGGTATTACGGCTAGGATGATGATGCTGGTTATGATGATGTCGTCTGGGCTCGGTGGTAGCGGAGGTGACGAGGGCTCCTGGCCCGTAGTCTCCCTAAATATGGCAAATTGGCGATGGCCATCGAGAATAAGTCGGGGCTATTAGCGAGATCCCTCGAGCTGGTAAAGATGATCATCGGCCCGGGGTACATTAGTTGGAAGGAGGTGCCATATGAGCTCAAGTTAGCTATTTGGGTGGCACTATAGGTAATGTATTTATATTTATATTTATATTTATATTTATATTTATATTTATATTTATATTTATATTTATATTTATATTTATGTGAATATTTCAATTTCGATTTCAATTTCATTTTATATTTATATTTATATTTATATTTATTTGCAACTAACATTGTATTTGTTGGACAGGAACAATTCAGCCTGGATCCAAAGCTACGCGATTCCATCTTGGAGCAGTTGAGGGAGCAACACAAGACGTGGAAGAAAAATATGCAGACTCGGTACTTTGGGAAGACACGAGAGTCCATTATCCAAAGGCGTGAATCCGTCCCGTCGAAGGAGACGATCTCATTGGCACAATGACAAAGGTTCATTGACAATGAAATCGATGAGCGACAATTGGCATCTCACCAATCGAGAAGGGAAAACTGGGCAAAAAAGATGGGCGTGCACTACTCCGACCCAACGTCTGACGCCGAGGTGGAGCATAGGATGATGGTAAGATTTAATTTTTCTATAACTACATAAAATATATTATTCTCCATTATTTTACTTTGCGGGCCCGATACTAATTTTACTTTATTTTATTTCAGGGGACAGGGAGTGACCCTGGAGGTAGGCCACATAGGCTCGATACTTATGTGGCTCTTCGGACGAAGAAGGGGAAGGACAAGGAGGTGTCCCCAAGCGTCGCGGCCATGATTGTAAGTAATCCGACAGTTTACTTTTTGTTAATTACCTTATAATTTTTTAATTTACTTATTTTACTAATCATGTGATTTTTGTCGTTTCAGGCAAAGCTTAAGGAAGTGCATGAGTCGCAGTCTTATGCCGACAAGGCATCTTTGTCCACAGATGGACTCAGCCAAGTGCTTGGCTCTGATCGCAAGGGGAGGACAAGGGGGTGAGCTCGCAGGTGGCCAAATCTAGGATCGTCGGATTGGAGACGAGCGACACCGGGTTGGCTCGAACGATGGATTCACATGACGCAAAGCTGTCCCATTTGGAGGCGACGGTCCAGGATATGTTCTCATTCGTGAAGCGTTCATTGGGCGAAAATCGTAAGGGGGAAGGGAAGGAGAAGTAGAAGGCGGTGGAGGAGGAGGTGCGGGAGGAGGAGGAGGACGAGGATGTGGACCTCACTGATTCATCACCGACACGTGCGGACTTTGATGATCCACATCCCTATTTGACTCCCTTCAACAGACCGATGTCGACACTTGGTTGGCCGAGCATGTTTATAATGGACATATTTGATGGCTAGCGGATAGGGTGGGGGTTGAGGGACCCGAATATCATCCAGGGTGCACTAGTTCATGGATGTGAGATTCAAGACATCGAGTCCAAGGTGCTCGTCACACATGTGATGCCCGAGAAGGAGAACTCCCCATTATGGTTGTGCAAACAATACGGCACGGTGTATATTAGTGGGTGTGTTAATTCGTATATCGTGTGACCTCCTCACCTCCTCAGAGTTAACCATACCCCAGACGTTTAGTGGCATTTAGTGGTTGTGTTAATTCGTATATATATAATGTGTTTGTTCACGTCTCATCCCACATATATTATCATTTCCTAATAACGATCAATATCTCGATGAACGCTCATATTCTATCTTCTACATTTATTATTATTTTGGGAATAGTCTTATGGATGACCTCACCCTATCTTTTTCATGGAATGGGTCGAACGATTCCAATCTCCATTATATAAACACATATACACACTTCACGGGGATAAAAGAAAATATTAACACTTGCCCATGAGAGATCGAAAGGTAGGGATGGGTGCCTAACACCTTCCCATTCCGTAACTTAGCCCCCGAACCTTCGATCTATTGGTTTCGTATGCATCAGTTTGTCCTTGATGACGCTCTCTCGAAGTGGCAACATGTTCTTTTTCATGTTTTGAGAAAAATAAGTTGGCGACTCCATCTCTTTACATTAAACCCACATCGATGACGACCGAAGCACCTTTTTGAAGAGAAATGTGTGAGACCACGACGCAGTTCTTCCTCGAGGCATCTTCCTCCTCCCCCTGGAACGAACATCGCGCCTCCCGAGAAGGCCATAAGCCTGATATATAAATGAACTCTCTCTCTCTCTCTCTCTCTCTCTCTCCCTCTCTCTGCGCTTTAACGCAACAAAATACAACAAAAAATACCAACCATCTACTAATTCATAAAACACCCATACCAATCCCACAAACGTCGGATAAAAGAAAAATAGAGTTTCCTTCGGATAAACCCTTATTTATTTCTAATATCACCTGTTTGTCCTTATGTATCTTGTATTCTCATATGTAGAAATTTGTAGACATTACACATAGACTGATGAAATCACATTCTTCTTCTTCATGATATGAAAAAATACATTTGTTTTCCTGATTTTAAATGCAAAACACACTTTTTGCATGTTATATTTATGTATTTCATCATTGTACATTTCCTCCTGTATACATCATTTATCGATGACTGAGAATATATACATGATTGGAATATGTACATACTCTTTGTATTTGTATAACTCCTATATGCGGCATTTATTTAGGACTGTATGTAGTTTATGAATTTAGGTGTTATACTTATACAAGCCCTTTATTATTGCGTGTATTTTGTGAATATAGTGTCTACTTTTAAAAAGTACACGCAAAATTCACAAAGTACACGCACATTGAAATTGAATTAGTTCAATCCAATATGCGTATACTTTTATATACTATGCATGTACTCTATACAATATATATGTCATCTCCATATTTAATCAATATTACATACTCTTTGTATTTGTATAACTCCTATATTAATTATGGTCCGCGCCAGCTGCATTTATTAAGGGTTGCATGTAGTTTATGAATTTAGATGTTGTATTTGTACAAGTCCTGTATTATTGCGTGTACTTTGTGAATTTTACGTGTATTTTTTCAAAGTACACACAAAATTCACAAAGTACACACACATTGAAATTAAAATTTTTCAATCCAATATGCGTGTACGTTTATATACTATGCGTGTACTCTATACAATATATATTTCATATCCATATTTAACCAATCCTATGTTATTTTGGTCCACGCCAGTGACATTTGAATGATATTCCATAAGTTTGTACAAAGTATTATTGTTGTGTTATTATTTAGGAATCATACCATCAAGCATGTTCAGCTACAAAATTATTGCTTCCACCTTTGAATATCTTAACAATACAAAACCTTTCACATTGATAGTCAATAGTACTAATGATGACGAGATTCATATTCTCCTTCACATCAATGATAAAGCGAAAAAATTACTTGGTTTTTACTACTACTATGAAGACATTAAGTGCACTTTTGATGTGAAAAAGCTTCAAGTAACTGAATCGAAAGCG
The DNA here is from genome assembly GCA_949130495.1 of Sambucus nigra. NCBI lineage: Eukaryota > Viridiplantae > Streptophyta > Magnoliopsida > Dipsacales > Adoxaceae > Sambucus > Sambucus nigra. The sequence goes on from OX422218.1 coordinate 279,140,529, forward strand.
AAAGATTTAGCAAAATGAATTGAGCAATATTGCTTAAGAGGTTTTGAAAACGTTGGCGCTTTTAAATAGAGTTATTGTATCACTTCTTTTTTGAATATGTTAGGAGCAGATAATCTTGGTTTCTTACTTGTCAAACAACATGTATTAAGCATTACCATGTAACGAATGATATATATTACCGCCTTTAGCATGTATTTTGTTGAGACTTGTATGAAGTGTTTATGAGAATGTTGCATGTACTTTTGTTAAATACGCATATATTTTATTGTTTGAGTCTATATTTTATTCTAACTCACATGTATTTTATTTTTTGTACATGTAATTTATCATTATAGGTTAGTAATTTAAATTTTGTTTTTAGATTAATAGAATGGGGATGAAGATGAGGGAAAGAAAATGAAAGAACAACAAGAATAGCAGTTCTAAAGAAAGTTCTTCAAGCAATTTTAGTTCTAGTGTGGCTGTGAAATCTACACGTGGCGTGAATAAACACAACCAGTATAGGTAGAATATCGTTAGTTTTTTTCATGATTTTTCTGGTATTAAAAAGAAAATAAATGATAGGCATATTGAATTACTTAAGAAGACTACATTATGGGAGCTTTTCAATGGATACTACACAGAGGAAGTAAAGAAGCGCAACAAAAAAAAATTGATAATAATATTCTATCCATTATCAAGTTGTACAAAATGGAAACTAGAAGTTTTGAGATGAAGAATAGGGTTGAAATAAGCCCAAGAGATATAAGTGAAATATTTGGGATCCCAATGTTTGAGGGGCAAAAATTCATAAATCTGAAAAAAAGATTGGCTACTTCTTAAAAACCTGAATTCGTTGCCCGATACTTCCAAACTAAAAAAATTGAAAAGTCAGAAATAAATAAGGGTTTGAAGAAATCGGTAGAGTTAGACACAGATGAGGGAATTTCTAATTTTGCAAAACTTGTTTGTCTCCACTTCTTGACGATGTTATTTTTCTGTAACTTGAACTTCACATTAGGAGAGTTTTTTATAGCATACATCAACAATATTGATGACATGAATAACTATGATTGGGCATCTGTCCTTCATGAGTTTCTCATCAATTCACTCAACAAAACAACAAGTTCAAAACCTATCAAAGCAACTAGATGTGTCATTTCCCTATTGGTGAGCAAAACATACTAATACAGTCCAACAAACAATTGGAATTTTTTTTGAAATCTTGAATTCACGTGTACTTTATAAATATCAGGTTTACTTTAAAAGTACACGTGATATTTATAAAATTCATATGAACCTGAGTTTAATTACATATGAACCTGAGTTTAATTACATTTACCATAGTTTTAATATCACGTGTACTTTCAAAGTACACCTGATATTCCAACATATTCACGCATGTACTTTGTAACTATCACATGTACTTTCAAAGTACACGTGATATTTATAACGTACACGTGATATTTCTAAAATTCATATGAACCTGAGTTTAATTCCATTTACCATGGTTGTAATATCACTTGTACTTTCAAAATACAATTGATATTACAGCTAATTCACGCATATACTTTATAAATATCACATGTACTTTGAAAGTACACATGTACTTTCAAAATACAGTTGTGATATTTATAAAGCACACTTGTAAATATCACGTGTACTTTCAATTATGAGTCACTAGATAATACAATTATTAATATCATTTTATTTTTTGCATGATCACAGTATTGGGTATGTGAGAAGTTTGATATCATTCCACCTGTTGAAAAAAAGAAAGAGAAGATACCAAAATTTCTTAGATGGGACTTGTCATTTTTGAAAGATTGGTTTGATGTGAATGATATCGCTTCAGTAAATTTGAAGAAGACTACAAATAAGCCAACTAATAAGGGCAGTGCCATGGAAAGTGGAGCTCAAGGTGAAGGGCACACTTTCTCTTTGAACATTTTTTAAGCAATTCCTATACATACTGATTCATCGCCGAAAAAAGCTGCTGAAGAATTTGATGAGAATGAGCTTTCATCAGGCTGGGATATTCCATTTACAAACATTGTGATTCCTTTAGAAAAAGAAAGGAAATGATAAACCAAATGATACTAGGAATTTTGAAATGTTAGAGAATATTGGGAATTCTGAACCAAGAGATGCTAAAAATGTTGAGAAGTTGAATTTGGAGGAACAAATTGCTGCATTGAAATATGAGTTGTTGGAAAAAAATAACCAATTATCTAAAGTAGCTGAAGACCTTGACTGTGCACTAAAGAAGGTGAATTCTTTGGAGGTGGAGAGTGCCAACCTTACTGTTATGAATGTACAGTTGCGGATAGATAGTCGTCAACTTCTAGAAACACAAGAGGAAATGAAGAAGTTGAAGGTGGAAAATTATCAACTTTTGAAAGAAAAGGAGTTACTAAATAAGTTGAAGGTGGAAAATGCCCAACTTGTTGAGTTACACAATTATTTGAATGAAAAACTTGTTCAAGCAATACTAAGTGACTCAGAAAGAATTAAACAATTAAAAGAATCATTGAATAAGAAGGCTGAGTCATCAAGAATGTTGGATCAAACAAATGCCTACCTATTTGAGACTAATAAAATTCTCAAGAAAGTATATGAAGATGTACTCCAAAATTGGAGAGATGGTGAGGTTGAAATGATGACATTGAGGCTAAATCTTCAAGAATCAGAAGCGAAAAAACTGAACAAGTACTTTTGATTAATTTTCAAACTGAAAGCAACATTATTCTATAAAGTACAAGCAATTATTTTATAAACTGCACGCACTTTATCAAAATACACGCAGTACTTTGATGAAAGTACACGCGTTTTATATTATAGAAAAATTATGTTTTCATAAAGTACACGCAGTTTTCCTAAAGTACGTGCAGTTTTCTTAAAGTACACACAGTTATTAATATTGTTCTGTATATTTTATTTATTTTATTCAATTTGTATTCATTTTTCTTTGACATTATGTTTATCAATTATTGCTTATAATCTAACATTCTTTTTATATATCGGGAAAACAATAATAAATCTTTCAATGACGGAATTTCGGAGTTGAAAAAAATGCTCGAAGAAGCACAACTAAAAAAAACTGAATAGGTATCGATAAAGTACAAGCAGTTTTTATTAGGTACATGCAGTATTTTAATTAAAGTACACATAATGTTTAAAAGTACACATAAATTTTGATGAAAGTAGACGTATTTTATCAAAATACACATGGTAATTAAATCAAAGTACATGCGTTTACATTGTTTACTTATGATGTTCTTTGAATTCATTGTTATTAAAAAATGCTTATAATTTTACATTTCTTTTTTAAATATATCAGGAAAACACTAATAAATAACTCGTGGACGAAATTTCGAACTCGAAGATTGAAAAAACCTCGTTGTACAAGAGAATCCATGAGAGAAATGATAGAAAACAAAAAACAGAAGGTGATTATATATAAAGATGAAATAAAGACACTACACGTCACCCTCGAAATACCCAAAATAAAATGGCCTATTACTAGATGGCAGAAGAATAAAAAAGATGACAATGAAATCGAGAAGAATCAGCCAATTAAAAAAATCGAAGTTAAGAAAGCTGAGAACAAGTAAGCTAATAATAGCTCAAAAATATAAAGAAACTCACTTCAAGCTTGAAGCACTCAATGCATAAAAATATCTCGATGAAGCTGCGAAGAATAAAGTTAAAGAGTTTATTCAAAGGGTTGAGTTAGGGTAAAGTGTATTATTTGATGATTTGTCACTTCTCTTAGTTATATTTATTTGGGTGCAAAAGAATAATGTTATTCTTATTATATAATTGTTATAACTTATATAAAAAGCAAGGAATTTATTTACCAAGGGCTGGTTTCGTATATCCCATGGGAAAATTTTATTGAAGTCCTCAAGAATCAAGAAATATCAAGCCAGGTATGTAGTCCAAATATTAGACACTCATTAAATTTTAACATTATTATATCCTCACCATTTTATATTGTGTGAAACAGATAATAATCGCCTTTAGTGGAGAATTGAGGTTAAAATTGATAAAGGAAGGGCTCTCCCACACACACACTTTTTCTGATTATTATCGGGTTGATAAAATTAAACCGAAAGCTTTGTGAATCAAAATCACACTCTTTTTTTTTCATTAACACAATGTTTATAATTTTTTTCCAGATAAAAGCTTGTAGCAAAAATAAAGTTAATAAGAAGAGAGAGTTATACATAGATTTATTTGAAGACTTAGGCAGTTGTAATAATTTGTTCATTGTACAAAGACATGATATATGTCATTTCACATTACTTGCGATATACAAAGACCAAACGAAAGTCACCCATGTGGATTCCCTTCTACCGGACAATAAGGAACAAAATACAATATACTTTGATGATGGCAAAAAAATAGTTAAAGCCTAAACTTGATTAGTAATGTTACCTTTACTTATATGATTCATGTGTACTTTACCATATAATACGTGTACTTTGTATTAGTTGCACATAATCACCCAGATTATCAAAGTACACACATTATATTTTTAAATACACGTGAAATACACAAATACTAAGCACAAGTACTTTAATATTATGCGTGTACTTTTCCCTCTTTAATCTACATATACTTTTTTATTTGTATACACTCACTATTTATCCTCTTAAAAGTTATCTGTCTTCCAAAAAATACTATATATATTGAAGATCGAAGCAGCAACAATAAAAAATAATGGTTTAAAAAATCAAAGAACGATTGATAAATGTACACCAAATGAGTTTATATTGCATGATGATCCATTGACAGAACAAGAAAAAAGAATAGTAGATTTCTTGCTGGAAAGTGATCTCAAATTTGACCTAATAAGAGATCATGAATGCCCTAAGCAATATAATGGGTAAGCAAAAACTTTATCTCTATAAAGTACTCATTTGTATATTTACAACAAATTGCATTCACATCATACTTATTTGTTTATTTATTTTACTTTAATTTCAGGGTTGACTGCGGGGTGTTCTGCATCTACTACATTGAACAAATTAGCAGAGACAATGAACAACAAAAATTCTTTCAAGCCCCTGAAATGCTAAAATACAAAGCATATATACTAACTGCAATTCTTTTTTTAGAATATTTCTTCCCCCAAAAGGAGAAAGATCTTTTATAAATTGATTCAAATACATACCATATTTGTATTTTTTTTACATTGGTTATTATTTATTATATGTATTACACAAAAATTGTGTATTTCTATTGGCACGTACCACGATGCACGTAATGTATATACAATGATAACTACACAAACAATGTATGTAAGTATTATGAAACAAAGTACACGTATTTTAATCAATAGTACACGTGATATTTACTAAGTACACGCATGGATTTTTCAAATTTAAGGTAATTAAACAAAGTACGGGAATTTTAATCAAAAGTACACTCTTTATTTACAAAGTACACGCAATATAAACAAAGTATACGCACTGATTACTGTAATAAATTTTGATTTTGTAATTGAAAATTACTATATATATTTATTCAGCAAGAAAGAGAAGATCCTAACTTACTAAAATATTGGAGAGAACAAACCAGTTTGACAGATTCGGAAGGAAAAAAGAGAAGATCCTAACTTATTGAAAATGCTATTAATCGCTGATTAGGTCAATAATAACAAAATAAATAAAATATCATAAAATGTATTTATATAGAAGTAATCATTTAAAATTTATTTGATTAGATTAAAATGTTCTGATTAAGGGAGTATATCATAAGAATCTTATTTTTTTAAATGATTCCCTCGTATAGGAACCCGAGGGGCAACCAGGTCTTGGTCCGGATTCCGGAAAATTCTGAATTCCCAACATAAAAACTGGTTTATACATCTTTTGGTCGTGCCATTTTTGTGAATCTGTGTGAAAATGGGGAAGCAACCTGTGAGGATGAAGGCTGTGGTGTACGCACTATCTCCATTCCAGCAAAAGATTATGCCTGGACTCTGGAAACATCTTCCCAATAAGATCCATCACAAGCTCTCCGAAAATTGGCTTAGCGCCACTCTCCTCCTTGCACCTCTCGTTGGCACCTACTCGTAATTTTCATATTCTTCCAACTCCTCATTTCTTATTAAATCTATTCAACTTACTTTTTGGGACTCAATATTTGTATACTTGGTGATTGGTTATTTGTCCGTCGTGATGTTAATTGTTGATGCAGCTTTTCCATTCAGAGAAGAAAATTTAATATTATGAATTATGAATCACCAATCCACATATGTTATGCTCAAAACTCCCAGTATACTATCTCACAAATTAAATTTATCAGCTAGGGCTTCTGTATGCTGAATTGTTAGGGCTTCGATATATAGACATATATGTACCTACTTGATTTTCAAAAATTAGGGCGTCAACATCAATTCTTCAATTAGGTCTTCACAGTATTTCAAATCTTTGATTAGAGCATTCTTCCTTGTCTGTTATTCGTTGCTTCAATCTTTATTTGTTTATCAGTATACGGGTTTCCAAGATGGACTAGTCCCAAGGTTTGTTTAGACCCTCTAATCCACACAAACCAGGGTACACTATGAGAGGTGACCCAAAAGAAGTTGAACTCTTAACCTCCAAGTTGTGAGGTAAGAGCCCATGTCACTGGTCTATCCCCTTCATTACTTTTGAGAGAGTTGTAAAAATGAGCTCTAGAGAGAAATCAAGTGTCTAGTCTTTGAGACAAGCTCAGAGAGAAAATGTTCTTTAGGGATTTTGTGTGATGTATTAGCCTCGGTTCGGTTCAGTTTTGTTGGCTGAACGATGACATTCGTTTTTTTAACTAAGACTTGTTGGCTTTCAAACCCTAGTTGTAACCATGACTTCACCACCAACTATAGTTATTTAAGGCGCGGGGCGAACCAAGGTGCCAATGTCTCCCTAAAGCCTAGGCGCAAGGCGTAAGGTGAGATATGCGCCTGTTCGAAGTGAGGCGTACATTATACAAAACATGCAAAAATTGTATATATATAATAATAAGAATATTTTATGATAAAAAATTTGAAATATGGTTCAAAGTCTAGGCCGATACCACGACGATATGATCGAGTGGACTAGGTATCGGTACCCACCGATCCGATTCTGATTTACGAATTGAGTTTTAGATTATTGGTGTGAATCGAGCCTATATCGGTGATTTCTCGGTAGTATCAACTCATATCGGTGATATCGCGGTAGAATTGACCCATATCGCGATAGTATCGATCTATATCGATGATATATCGGTCGAGATGGTATAAGTCACTAAGCATTGATCTCTTTATCTCAACTTCTAACTCACTCAATTGATCCTTGATTTTGCATCCATATCACGATTAGAGCAATACCTTTCAATTTGGAGTAGGGTATATGATGTGTCGTGGTTGCAAATCGGGTTTTTTGGTTGAATCTGTCAATTCTTTTCTTGTAATGTTACTAAAGGGGTTATCTCCCATTTAATCTTGTTTTTGTATTTACTTAATTTGTGTTAAAATGTATCATTATTTATCTATCCTTAAAGTGTATGGCTATTTACTTTATATATATCCTTAATTAGTAATAGGTGCTATTATAACATTCACGAAGAATATATTATTAAAAATATATTGATTTAGTCAATGTTATGCATACTAAATGATGATTCAGTATAAATAATTAGACAATGTTTTTCATACTAAATGATGATTTTCTACTTGTCTAATCAAGTCATATTATTATTCTTATTTTTTTAAACTTTTCTGTATTTTTTCAAATTTTTTTGAGTTCTCTAAATAGTGTATAGTTGCGTATCGCTCGAGACCGAGACCGATATTGATATCGAGTCAAAAATAGAACGTCCGAGTCATAGACCGATACCGTGACTTTGAACCATTGTACAAGGTTATGATGAGATAAATAAGAAGATATATCTAATATACCGTATTGAAAAAACATATAATCAATAATCAAAATTTATTGAGTAAATTGCACCAACCCTCCTAAACTATAGTGGTTTTGCAGATAGCCCCCTAATCTAAAAAATTTGACAGAGATCACCTAAACTATTGAATTTTGGCACCCATAAAATCATGTTTTCATCGACTCGTTTTCAATGAAAATATGCTAGGTGTCAAAATTAAATAGTTTAAGGGGCTCTTCGTCGAAATTTTAGATCAGGGGGCTATCTGCAAAATCTCTATAGTTGAGGGGGATTGGTGTAATTTATCCAAATTTATTTAACATTTTAATTATCAAATAATCAACAAAAACAAAGATATTAATATATTTAAAACAAATGTACTCTAATGTGTGAAATGGGAAATGAAAATCAAGCGGAGATTCAACAGTGTTTGTTTTTTTGGTTACTTTTGTCTAAGTAGTGACTAGTGAGAACGATAAAGTTTCATCACAACTTATGCTCGACTTTGGTTAGTTTTGGGATGAAAAATGGTTCACTTCTCCATAATTCATTGGAAAATGCGTAATGTCAACATATTAATTGATCCATTCTTGTATTGGGGGTATTTTCTAGAAAAAATTTAACAAGACACGTTTAGCCGCACCTTGAGCGTGGAGCCTAGGTGCAAAAGGCGCACCTTATTGAACGGGCCTTGCCTGAGGTGAGTCGAGACAAGGCGCCAATGCTGTGTCTGGTGCTTAGGCGCGCCTTTAACAACTATGCTACCAACACGTCTTTACTACGACAATTCACAAACCAAGATAAGGGATACTTCACACATTAACAAATGGCAACTGCCGCATGAACCTCCACTAAGGTCCAATGAAGGAATATTCCATCACCCATCAACAAATTACAAACAACCAACAACAACAAATCTCTATAGAGTTTCAAGATGAGATGTAAATATTTCTTAGCAAGGAATTGTCAAAACACTCCAAGAAACAAGCAAACAAATGACAAACAATTAATGAACCTCCACTAAAGTTCAAAACGGGGCAAACACATTTTAGCATGGTTCAAAGAATCGGCCGAGTTGACTCGGAATCGGCCGAGTCAACTCGGAATCGGCAGCCCACGATACGAAACCGAGTCACGTTACGAAAAAAAATAGTTCTCGGACGATATATCCCTAACTCGCCGATAAATCGGCCGTTACGAGTTAATATACCGAAATATCGGGCGAATCGGTTCTGTATCAGCCGAGTTGAGAAAAAAAGTAAAAGAGATTAAGGAAAAAAACAAGAATAGTGAAAGAATCTCACGGGTTGAAAGGACATACCTTTTGAGACTAATTTGTCCGGAGAAAGCCAAAAAGATAATCACGGGTGGAAGAACTTTATCTATAAATCAAACCTTGGCTGAAATCTTCAGCTATTCAAACCAAATCTTCCCCGAAATCGTCCGCCGAAAGCTTTGTGGTGTGTGATTTGCTGTTGCGATTTCATCTGTGTGGGATTTTTCTGCTTGGCTGTGTGCGGTTTGCTGTGTTAACTTAAGGTATTTAGGGTTTTCTTTTTTGGGTTTAGAGAACTCCCGTCTATTTTGAGTTTGGTGGGTGTTTTGTTTTGTGGGTTTTTTCTTTTTGGGTTGTGCGTGGGTTTTTAGTTTGGTGGGTTTTTGGTTTTGTGGGTTTGGTGTTGGTTTTAGAGAACTGCCAAAGGTTTGGGGTTTGTTGTATTTGGTGTTTTTTTTTTTGGGTGTGTTTCTTTGGTGTGTTAGAGAACTGCCATGTGTTTGTTTTAATTTTTGTTTTGTTTTAAATGTTATTTTAAAGAAATGTTATAAAAAATGTTATGTTTTTAAAGAAATGTTATAAAAATAAATGTTACAAAAACAAATGTTATAAATGTTGTTTTTTTACAAAAAATTAATCAAATCTTTTTTAAAAAAATTGCTTGTTACAAAAAAAATATGGATCAATTATAAAAAAAATTGCTTGTTATACATCTATGTTTTTGTTAAAAATGTACATTTTTATTCCTTATGTACAATTTTTGTTACTTATGTAAAAAAATGTATATTTTTATAAAAAAATGTACAAATTTGTAAAAATGTTCTTTTGTTCTTGTCTTAAAAAGACATTTATGTAAAAAATGTAAAAAAAATGTTATAATTTGTGCAAAATGTTTAATATTGTACGTTTTTGTTAAAAAAAAAATTGAAAAGTTATTTTTTCAAAAATGTTATCTTTTCAAAAATTGTAACGTCATTTTTTAAAAAATGTACATTTTTATACATTTTTGTAAAAATGTTCTTTTGTTCTCGTCTTAAAAAGACATTTATGTAAAAAAAAATGTTATAATATGTGCAAAATGTTTAATATTGTACGTTTTTGTTAAAAAAAAAATTGTAACGTTATTTTTTCAAAAATGTTATCTTTTCAAAAATTGTAACGTTATTTTTTCAAAAATGTACATTTTTATAAAAAATGTACATTTTTGTAAAAATGTTCTTTTGTTCTCGTCTTAAAAAGACATTTATGTAAAAAATGTAAAAAAATGTTATAATTTGTGCAAAATGTTTAATATTGTACGTTTTTGTTTAAAAAAAATTGAAAAGTTATTTTTTCAAAAATGTTATCTTTTCAAAAATTGTAACGTTCTTTTTTCAAAAATGTACATTTTTATACATTTTTGTAAAAATGTTCTTTAGTTCTCGTCTTAAAAAGACATTTATGTAAAAAAAAATGTTATAATATGTGCAAAATGTTTAATATTGTACGTTTTTGTTAAAAAAAAAATTGTAACGTTATTTTTTCAAAAATGTTATCTTTTCAAAAATTGTAACGTTATTTTTTCAAAAATGTACATTTTTATAAAAAATGTACATTTTTGTAAAAATGTACATTTTTGTAAAAATGTTCTTTTGTTCTCGTCTTAAAAAGACATTTATGTAAAAAATGTAAAAAAATGTTATAATTTGTGCAAAATGTTTAATATTGTACGTTTTTGTTTAAAAAAAATTGAAAAGTTATTTTTTCAAAAATGTTATCTTTTCAAAAATTGTAACGTTCTTTTTTCAAAAATGTACATTTTTATACATTTTTGTAAAAATGTTCTTTAGTTCTCGTCTTAAAAAGACATTTATGTAAAAAAAATGTTATAATTTGTGCAAAATGTTTAATATTGTACGTTTTTGTTAATAAAAGTAGAATTATTTTTTTAGTAAAACTGTGAAATGTTATAAAAATATTTTTTAAAGAAAATGTTATAAAAATCTTATTAATTAAAATGTTATAAAAAAGTTACAAAAAATATTGGATGTTTTAACTTTTTTTTTTTAATGTTATTTTGTAGAATGGCTCCAAAATTAGATATTGGATGGGAACATGGCACTGCTATTGGTGGAGATAAGAGGAAGGTTGCTTGCAATTATTGTGGCAAGGTTTGTAGTGGTGGTGTAACAAGACTAAAAGAACACTTGGCAGGTGTACAAGGTAATGTCGAACCTTGTCGTCATGTACCTCGGGAGATAGCAACTAATATTAAAAAAATTCTAGAAGATGGTATGAAGCAACGGGCCCTTGAGAAGAGGAAGAAGGAGAAACAAGTAGAGAATTTGCGAGAGCAAACCCAATACTATCATGAAGATGATGCCAGTGAAGATAGTGATGACGGTAATGAAGATGATATCACCCGTTTAGAATTAGCACAGTTGAAAGCTGCTATGAAAGAAAGTCGGAGAATGGCAGGAGAACAACATAGACATTCAGTTTCCGGGGCAAGACCATCCACATCTGGGCTTAAGCGACCACACGTGTCACGATCGTGGTCATTGAGACAGGGGGTTGAATTGCCTGCTCAAGGAATTGACCCTTCTATGTTTAGGTCGAGGAAGTCTAGTCAGAAAACTGTCAAATCCATGTTCTCTACAAATGGAGTCAAGAAGGTTGGGAAGGCCATTAGCAAGTTCTTTCACTTTAATGCCATCCCGTTCCATGCTGCTGATAGTGGACCTGCCTATCAACATATGATTGATACAATTGCTACGGCGGGTCCAGGGATTAAAGGCCCTAGTGGTTATCAGATTGGAGGTGTTTACTTGGATGAGGAGGTAGAAGAGGTGGAAAAATACATAGCAACTCTAAAGGAGAAATGGCCGAGTATGGTTGTACAATCATGTGTGACGGGTGGAGTTCAAGGACGAAGAAGCCTATCATAAACTTCATGGTATACTGTGATCGTAATATGATATTTCACACTTCTGTTGACACAACTAACAAAATCAAGTCGGCGGATTATATTTTTTCCCTTATGGATAAAGTTGTGGAGGAAATTGGTGAGGCTCACGTCGTACATATTGTCACTGATAACGAGCCAAATTTTAAGGCAGCTGGCGCGTTATTGATGGCGAATAGGAGACACTTATTTTGGTCACCTTGTGCAGCACACTGTCTTGACTTGATGCTCGAGGAAATTGGAAATATGAAGTCAATCAAGTCGGTATTGAATGATGCCAAATCAATTACCTCGTTCATATATAACAGTCAAAAAGTTGTGAATTTAATGAAGGAGTATACCAGAGGTAGGGAGTTGCTAAGACCAGGCATTACGAGATTTGCTACCGAGTTTATTGCCCTTGAGAGTCTCATTCGCTATCAGTCTGAGTTGAAGCGAATGTGTACCACGAATGAATGGCGTGAATTCAACCGTGGGAGGACCCGAAGGAGTGCGGCCACTAAAGTGTCGGATTTAATTCTGGCAGATCGATTCTGGCAACGGGCTGCCGAAGTTGCCAAGATTATGGAGCCCTTAGTATTGCTTTTGAAGATAGTAGATCAAGATAAAAAGCCTACACTCTCTATCATTTACGAAGGGGTGGATAAAGCAAAACTAGCAATCCAGGCGAGTGTTAAAAACTGGAAGAAGTATTGGCAGGTGATCGATGGAAGATGGGAGAGACAATTGCACCGACACTTGCATGCCGCGGGATATTTCTTAAATCCGGTGTTTCAATATTCATCCAATTTTTCAAACCATCCTGAAATAAGAGCCGGACTAAAAGAGGTCATCAAAAGACTAGAGCCAGACGTACAAAAACAAGCCTTGGCAATAAATGAGGTATCACATTTGTTTCCATCGAGTTATATTTATTTCATATATGTATTGTTTCTAAATTGATTTGTTTGCCTTTTAGGTTAAACTCTTTACGGATAGGAGAGGGGAGTTTGGCTCAGATCTTACCAAGCAAGCAGTCAAATCTTCTCTTCCAGCTGAGTGGTGGAAAAATTATGGTGATGATGCACCCAATCTTAGGCGCATTGCTATCAAAGTACTGAGTCAAACATGCTCATCTTCGGGTTGTGAGAGGAATTGGAGCACATGGTCTCTCATCCATACAAAACTTCGCAACCGATTGGCAATAAAAAAATTACATAAATTGGTGTATGTGCATTACAATCAGAGACTTAAAGTTAGGAATCTGATGTACATGCGAGAGACCGAAGATTTCTACAATCCAATAGACTTGAATTTAATATTTGAGGAGGATGACATAATGGATGAGTGGACCCGAGAGAATGATGAAGGGGTCTTACCGACCGATGACTTAGACTGGTTGGATGAAGGTATTCAACAAAGCGAAGGGGAAGGACGACGGGGGGGTCACAATCAACCGGCACCGGTCAGTGTTCTTTCCAGTTCTGATGATGATCAGGGTGGTGATGATAGTTGGCAAGATATTCCTGGTACTTATGGTAATCATGTAGATGATGACGATGACGACGACGACGACGACGACGATGATGATGATGATGATGATCAAGGTGGTGGCAAGGGAGATGTTAGTAGGGGAACAGCGAGTGGTAGCCAACAAAGGAGTGGGGTTGGTGGTAGCCACCAAAGGGGTGGTTCTTACAATACTGGTACACAGCATGATGGTGGTATGACATGGGCACAAGGAGATGAAAACTACTATGCCACGCAAGACACAGATCATGGTTATCGACCAGGAATCAGTGAACAACGAAGGCATTTAGACAATTTAACGAGATTCCCTAGTAGTGACGAGTATTCAAGCGGATATGATCAGCAACGTCTTGATGATCAACTACGGGCAATGGGTTTAATGACAGATCATGCGTACCACGGCGGAAGACATAGTATCTCTGGGAGTGGGAGTGGCACAAATAATTATGGTCCGGCACAACTTCCAAGATCTACTAGTACTAGTACAGGTGGTTACTATGATCGTTATAGAGACCATTATGGATCTACTAGTAGTGGCACAACAGGTGGTGATTATTATGGATATAATCAAGGGACGCAATATGGTGGGTCTTCAACTGATAGTTCTGGGTATAGAGGTTTTGGATATTATCATCACGGTAATCAACCAGGAGATCGTCAACCACAATTTCCAAATTATGGATCATCTAGCCAGTCATCCCAGCCATCTGAGCAGCAATATGGTTCATATTTCTTTCCTTACCCAACTGAAAGAAATTACCCCTATCCAAATCCGTATGATCGATACCGCAACTAGATAGGGAGATGAAAATGATGAAACATTGTAATCATTCCTATTTATCTTCCATACAAACTTTTTATCTAAGCTTATGTGACATTAGATTGTTTTCAATATTATTATTGGTTTACTATGCAATATTGAATCTGACAACTCTGCCGCGGTTCAGTATAACCAGTTATACAATGCAATGCATATTGAATGATGGGTTTAAATGTACATCATTGGTCCACTTTGTTAATCTTATTTTTTTAAAATTTTCTATATTTTTTTCGGAATTTTTTGCGCTCTCTAAATAGCGTATCTTTGCGTATCGCCCGATACCGCGACCGATACCGCGACCGAGTTGAAAATCGGGTGTCCGATACCGAGACCGATACCGAGACTTTGAACCATGCATTTTAGTGAGTGATGGCACAAGCAGCAGTGGTTAAACAATTCTTATAAAGAAAGAGTGATAATCATTGTTCACAATCGGATGATGAAACACCTATACTATAAGGGTGAAAATTACAACGAATCATAAAGAAACAAGCAAAAGTGGTTATGATACCAAAAACCATTAATTCTAACACAAAACAAAAGTTATAAGAGTGTGGGGAGACCACATATATCACTGAATAGTGTGAGGGGAGATTTAATATATATCACCAAACAATGAGACAGAGGCTGAATATGTAAACTGTCTTGGTGCAGCTGCCATGCGTTTCCTATGAAATATCCTACATTTAAATCGTATCTATAATGATAAAAAAAGTAGTAAATGGGGTTTCGTTGGCTCTGGGATTTGTGCTGTCCAAGAGAAGTGTTGGTATCTAATTATTCTGGAACTTTTTCCTAATAATGCTGAATCAGATGATTTTTATTTATTTGCATCTCGGCTTTCCAAATGAAGGAAACCTTTTTGGTCAAGATTAAACATCATATTCATGGTACCCATGAGGAGCGAACGGCAAAATGCGTATATAGCCATTGAGCACGAAGTAGGGGTGTGCATCGGTTCGAAACCGACCTATTTGGGAATACTCAATCCAATCAAATTAAAATCGGTTTTTGACTATTGCAATTCAATTCAAATCGACCTTAAGATAAAATTCAATTCAGTCCCATTGTAATTGTATTGGATCATTTTTTTAATCGGTTTCCAGTATTTGATTTAGGTTTGTTTCCGATCAAAATTGGATTGGATTTGGATCTGATCCAATCCATTAAATCTCATCAGGTCATAATTCAATCCAATCCAATCGAATCCATATTTTTTTTCAATATATTGGATAAATTATAATTTTTGGAAATTTTTAATTCAATTGGCCTCACTAGATTGTTTTAAAACCATTTTTTTTAATATTTAGCAATATTTCAATAAAATAAAATTATTTAATTTTGTTTTTAAATACTACACTAAAAGCAATAACTTCAAAAACATTCAAATATCCAAGTATTCAACAACCTCAAATTGAGTTTGAATCAAAATAATAATAGATGTAAATATTAATTTTTTTCAACAAAAATCCATCCCTGATCAATTGCATTGCTAATTTACTACAAGAACTGCATTCAAAGATAACAATATCTGAAGACGTTACACGACCAACTACAAATACATTACACAAAACAACCAAATATAAATACTAGAGGTTAAAGACAAATACATTACACAACCAAATTCAAATACTAGAGGACCAATACATATAACTAGCTGCCCACTAATAAGATATATTAGCTACATTTGGTGCATTGATGTTTGCTCAAATAGGAAATGGGACTTTTAATTCGGGACAACCCAGAAAGGGAATAGTGAACTCTTAATTTGGGACAGAGGGCGTATATATTTAGGTCTAAACATGACGGCAGAGTACCGCCTAGCATTGAGGCGGGTGTTTTAAAACACTATATGTGAAACGTAACTTTTTGTTTCGCATACTAGAGGCTAATAAGAGAATCATTATAGCCGTAATACATCTCTCTTTCTGGCAATTTTGTTGATAAGTTTTGCATACAATTTGGAGTTACATATCCAGATGAGTAAAATTTTGAGGAGTTTAGTCCTAGGTCCCCAATGTGAGATTTTCCAGAAAACCTCACATTTTTACACTTTAGTGTTTAGTTGATATCTTACGTATCGCGAAGACATTTTGCAGTCAGCGGAAACATTTTACAAACTTGCACTAGATCAGCAAGTGTTTGATGAGTATTGGCCATGATGAAAGCATCCCTTTTTTTTTTCTCTCTCTCTCTCTCTCTCTCTAAGAAGTAATGATTTTATTGAGATTGAGAGAAAAAGATTCTCCCATAGCAGATACAATCAAGAAAGAATACAATCTAGGAAGCTAAACAACTTTATGGACATGCCTCAAATAGGGGTAGCTAATTCTATGTAGGAGAAGGGCTCCCTGTACCTTCTTAGGAAGATCTTGAACAGACAAGAAGTTAGAGGAGGTTTGAGAATCTAGGACAAGCTTGGACAGAAGATCAGCAGTGAAGTTTGATTCTCTATAGCAGTGAATCACTTTAATGTTGAGTCCCATGATGATCTCTTTAATTTGAAGGACAATTTCTTTAATCTCTTGGGAATTTTGAGGTTGTCATTAATGCAATTCACTACCAGCATTGAATCAGACTCTACCACTAGATTAGACCAGCCTTGAAGAAGACAACAAGCTAAGTTCTCTTTAATTGCCAAAGCCTCTGCCAAGTTGTTTGAACCATTTTCTCTGAAGTGAGATGAAGCCCAAACGAAAGCGCCTGCAGAATCTCTAAGAACAGCACCCATGCCCATTCTACCTTGGGAATCACAAGCACCATCTGTGTTTAACTTCAAAAGAGGGGCAAGGAATGTCAAGGCTATCACAAGCCTGAATACATCTTCTGGAGGATGAAGTCTTTTGGAAACAATTTGAAGCTATTTCTTTGGTTCTCTTTAGAATGTTCTGAATTATAAATCTAGAATTCATCTTGGAGTTATCATATCATATCTAGCCCTATTCCTGCTTAGCCAGATTTCCCATAGAATGTTGCAGAAGACAGCTTTGCACAACCATCCAACACCTTGATCTGAGCTTGAACATAAGCACCCAGTTATTATCTTTGAATTTGGGTGACCTATAGGATAAATCTCCAGTTTAGATTCAATGAAAGACCATATTTGAGAGACTATAAGACCTGTGAAGAAAAGGTGAGATAAGAATTCCTCTGATTTAGAGCAACAGTGACATTTCGAAGCCATATAAATTCCTAGAGACTTTATATTTTGATCCAAAGGGACTGGATTATTAATCACTTTCCTAGCAAAGACTGAGAGGCTTGTTTTTTTTTTTGATATCCCAAATGAAGCTATAAGAAAAGGATCTCAACTTGACTTCTCTAACAATATTTACTGCTGAAGAATAAGAAAATTGCCCTGAGCTTGAAGCAGACCAATGCCAATCTTCTCTGATTTTTGTAGAATTCTCTTCCAAGGTGTCCCAAACTTTGCTGATCCTTCTAGCAGCCATAGACCCTTGAGCAATATGCATGGTAGGGTATTTCTTTCTCATGAATAAAGATCAAATTGAATTGCCTTGTTTGCACTCCCAAGCAATTTTTAGGTTGCTTGCCAAGACACTAGAAGCAATATTTAGGTTCTCAAGAGATCTAATGCCAAGGCCACCCTCAGATTTTGGGAAGCATAATTTCTCCCATCTCACCCAATGATGTTTGTTGCCATAATCTTTGTTGAAACCCCACAAAAAAGAGCAGCAAAGCTTGTCTAACACATTAAGAGTCTTTTTAGGAGGAGACATAGCAAATAAAGTGTAGATAGGTATAGACCTTAACACTGACTGCAGCAGATTAATTCTACCTCCAAGAGACAGGAAGTTTCTTTTCCAACTTGAAATTTTTGAGGCAATACTCTGAATAAGAGGATCAAACATTGAAGCTCTAAACCTGCCTTTGAATAGAGGAACTCCTAAGTATCTGATTGGGCCAGAACCATGATTAAATTTGGGAACTGTAGCTACTGAATGGATAAGTCTTTGGCCGCATTTGGAACTGGTATAAAAATAGCTTTTTTCCACACTAATAAGCTGATTAGACTGAGCTTCATAGGATGGAGAGAACTGTCATTAAGTTCTTAAGGCTACTTTTGGATCCATTTGTGAATATTATAAGGTCGTCAGCAAAGCTGAGATGACTTATAATATCACAGCTTCTAGGGTGGGAGAAGGATTTTATGGAACCTTGGGAAGAAACGCTAACAGGTCTTTGCTAAGAGATTCAGCAGCCAATACAAACAGACTTGGAGACAAAGGGTCTCTTTGTCTTAGGCCTCTAGAGGAATGAAAAAACCCATGAGAATTACCATTCACTATCATTGAGAACCAGGTGGAAGAGATGCATCTCCAAATCATGTCTATTAAGACCTCACCAAAACCAAAAGCTCTTAAGAGTTTGGATTAGGAACATACTCTATCATAAGCTTTGAGCATATCCAGCTTTACATTTCCCCCTACACACTTTCTATCCAAGACTTGCATCATCTCTTGGATTGTTACGAAACATAAATATAAATGGGGCTTTTTGTTGTTTTCAAGAATACAATGATAGTATTTTTTTTTACCTTGTAATTGTAATAGACTTTTTTTTACATAGTATACATTTGATTGATTGTTTGGATCACTTCGATTGACAAAGTTAAATTTTTTTTATCTAACCCATGATCTGAAGCTTAAAATTCCAAAAATATGATTTTAGTACTAATCTTATTTTTCCCATTTGTTTATTATATTATTTTTTTTGTGTAAATGCAGGTATGTTCAGAGCTACAAGGAAAAGGGGAAGTTGGAGCACAGGTATTGAAGTCACACGTTTCAAGTGGTGTATTTCTCTTCTCTCAACTTCTGAGGCAAAAAGGGGAAAAAGTGCGTGCTTTGTCTTATGAATAACTTGATACTTTTGTAGTTTAGCAGAAATAAGCTGTGTTATGGTAATGACTGCAGCCACACCTGTTCAAACTTTGCAACTTCATCATTCATTTGCAGATAAATGACCTCTAACCTGTTTTGTTTCCAGTTACTATTTTTGAATATTCTTAAAGAAAAGAAATTGTTTTTGAATAATTTGTGCGTGTTTATGATATTTTGTGAATGTGGGATATTAACCAAGTCTTTTGGCCAGTGGTATAACACTGTCACTGAAATAGTGTTGGGGGTGGATTGAGTTTGGTCCCCAATTCGATTCCTGACATTGTCAAAATAATGCTTGACCAGTGGAAGTCACGAACCGCGAATGAGGATTAGTCGAGGTGCACGTAAGCTGACCCGGACACCTCATGATATGCTACAAAAAAAAAGAACGTGGGATGTTAAAATAGGCTCCCAGAACTATGTTTTATTTTGCGCAATCAGTCATGTTAGAGGTGAGGTAAATTCTATTGAACTTAATGTGACCAAGTAATTTTCCAGCCCGCAGATTGATCTTTAAATAATTCTATAGTTTGAGTTGAGCTCCAATAGTTTTACACACACACACAAACACAAATACACGCACAGATATACAGTCACAGATATACAGTCACAGTGTAATTGATCTAGGCACGTGCCCAGGCCAGAATAAATCCCGTTTTTTATTTTATTTTAATATATACACATATTAGTAAGGGTATTAAAGGAAAAAAAATTTAGAACAAAAGCTCTCCCATTCATGGTAAAAAACAGGACCCCCAAAATTTATGCACATTTTTACTCTTTTAGTCTCCCTATTCTTTCTTTTTCTCTTCCAATTTTGTCTTTAAATCTCTACACCAAATAAAGGTATGTTCTTCAATCTCTCTCCATTTTATCTAGGATTTATATATTTATCTTTCCTCTTACTTTTCTCCTTTTTTTTTAGTAAATATCCATTGTTAGGGTTCGTTGAAATTTTGTGTAGCAAATATTCATTGTTAGAGTTTGTTGAAATTATAAAAATATGTTTATTTTTTGTTATACCCCGTGTAATTTATCTATTTATATGTTGTTTTCTATGCATTTAAAAGTTTATTATAAGTACTCAAAAAAAAAAATTTTGGGGGCTCCTGCCCCCGAACCCTCGGAATTTTCCTTTCGTGTCTAGGCCAACTATAATTCCTGGCTCCACCATTGCATATACACGCACACACATCACACTTAATTCTAGCTCCTAAGAAATATTTTTTTTCGAAAAATAATATTTTTCTTTTGAAATTAATCTTCCAATCAAATCGTGTTAAAAAAATTAGGTCAAAATACATTTTGTATCTATTTTTAAAAAATTTACAAAATTTTGTTGGCGCAGACTCTTATAAATAAGGTATTTTTAACAATTTTGGGTTGGATTTTATAAAAATAATTAAAAATTGTATTTTGATATATTTTTTTGAACATGGACTGATTGGAAGGATAATTTTAATAAAAAAAAATAAAAAAATTGAAAAAAAGTTTTGCAGTGCTTAAAACTAGGTGTGTTGTATAGAGTGTGATGTATGTGAGATTATTCTACATCATACTATATATCACACATAGTTTTAGGTCCTAAGAATTTTTTTTCAATTTTTTATTTTTTTATTGAAATTAATCTTTCAATCAACACATGTTAAAAAAATCAGGTCAAAATATATTTTCAAATTATTTTTAAAAAATGCATGATATTCTGTTGGCGTAGACCCTTATAAATAATGTATTTTCAGTATTTTTTTTGTTGAATTTTAAAAAAATAGTTACAAATTGTATCTTGACCTAATTTTTTAAACATGTTGATTGGAAGGTTAACTTAATGGGTAAGATAAAAAAAATTGAAAAAAAAATTAATTTTTAGGGCTTGAAATTAGATGTGATGTGTGGGTGATGGAGGAAGCATGATATATATATATATATATATATATATATATATATATATATATATATATATATATATATATATATATATATATATATATATATATATATATATATATGCGCTTGTACGGACTGGGCCGCATTTTAAAAATGCGAATCGAACATGTGTCACCTAACGGTGCCCCTAGAAATTATCGGCTAAATTATAGGCACTCCCTCTCTTTTCTCGGCTCACCATCATGTGACACATGTCCGGTCGGCATTTTAAGATATATATATATATATATATATATATATATATATATATATATATATATATATATATATACGCTTGTGCGGATTAATCCGCATTTTAAAAATGCGAATCGAACATGTGTCACCTAACGGTGCCCCTAGAAATTATCTGCTAAATTATAGGCATACTCTCTCTTTTCTGGGCTCACCGTCAGGTGACACATGTCCGGTCCTTATTCTTAAAATGCGGACTAGTCCGCACAAGAGCAGGACTATATATATATATATATATATATATATATATATATATATATAGAGAGAGAGAGAGAGAGAGAGAGAGAGAGAGGCGATATCACGTGTAGAATATGTAAGGACCAACTAGGTGTGGATCATTTTTTTTTTAAAAGTACTAAACAAACTTTTTTTTACGGAGATACGTTCAAAATTACCCACCTATAAGTTTGGTATTTTTTACTAATTGATTAAGTTTGATACCTCTTTCGTTAAAAAAACTGTTGCCACTTAATGGTCATGTGCCTTGCACATGCTCTGTGAAATAAAAAAATAAAAACAAAATCAAACAAATGAAATTAAAAAGAAACAAATGAAACCCCTCCTCCCCCCCCCCCCCCCCCCCACTATATATATATATATACACCTGATCATATGCATACCTAAAATGAAATCCTAAGTTGCAAATCAATTTTGAAAAAACAACAAAAAAGTTCTTTTGAGTTGATTTTTTTACAGGCCTTTTAATTATTTCATAGATATTACATAAAAAATCAGCTCAAAATAAGTAGTTTTACTATTTTAGATATATTCAAACATATGTCAGTTTTTAAGCAGCGTAAAACTGACATATGTGTGTGTTTACATGTACGTGCGTGTGTGTGTGTATACAAAATCCAAATCTCAAATCGCATTGTCCACCCTGCGCAAGAGCACAACCACCCCTCACCAAATTGATGACAACCAATTTCACCAGAAATCAATTTCATTTCACAACAGAAAAAAAAAACAGATTTGAAGGAATTTGTTATGAGCTACTTGTTAAATGATGTCGTTATGTTTTTGTTATGGATGTTAGTTAGTTGTTTGTGAAAGATTCTTGACAGTTAACATCTTGGCAATCGATCAAATCTTAACCATTGAATTGTGACTGAATTGTATTCCTAGCAGCATAAGAGTTCGTTGTTGTATCAAAATGAGTCGGTGAATAAAACTTACACATTTCTGTTCAATCTCTCTCTATAATTTTTCAAATTTACTTTGCCTTAGTTTCAATTAGAGAGTGACATTTGGTATCAGAGCCATTTTGAACTCGGATTCCACCTGTGAAAATGGCGGAGGCTACTCGGTTTAAGGAGTTACAAGACAATTAAGAAACAAGAAGGAATTCAAGGAATTCATGAAATCGCATCACAACTTCAAGAAAGTATGAAGATAATGGAGTTCAATATGAAACAATTTCAAGAAAATGTTATATCAATTCTCTCTAAGAAATTAAAAGGTCTACATAGAGAGGGAGGGGAGGATAAATCCTCTTCTCATAAAAGCCCAAATTAACCTAGTAATGAAGTAGGCCGAAATCAATCTAGAAATCTTATGAACAACCAAGGTTTTGGGAGTAATCAAGCCAATTTACCAAAGTTGGATTTCCTAAAATTTGATAAAAATAATCCCAAAATTTGAATTAGAAAATGCAGAAAATTCTTCACCTATCATGCGGCGAATGAACTCCAAAATGTGAATTATACTTCTCTATATTTGGAGGGAAAAGCATATTTATGGCTCCAAAATTTCCAACAAGGGAAGGAAGAAATTGAATGGGACAACTTTATTAAATCTCTCGTGACTAGGTTCTTGGCTGAAGATCAGGAGAATGTTATTTATAGCTGAGTTTCACTAATTGAAATAGTTAGGCACTGTTATCGAATATCAGGAAATGTTTGAGGAACTCAAGTAACAAATTGTGGGTTATGGTTTGGGTAACGATTATTTGCTTTTGAGTTACTTAGGTGGATTGGAAGAATAAATTAGGAGTGGGGTTAAAATGTTTTACCTCTCCCCTCTATAACAAGCCATTGGATTAGAAAAATTGCAAAAAAAAAAAAAAAAAAAACTATGAAGGCTATTAAGAGGAAATACAAGGAGAATAAAAAAGGGTCCAAGTTTAATCAGGTTCACTACTCAAACACTTCATCCAACACCAACAAAGAGTGGGGGATCAATAAGAAGGTGACAACCATAAAGCCACCACTCACAACACCACCGCAACAAATATTCCAATCAAGAAAATCTTCCATGCAGTAATGAAATAAAGGAGGTGCAAAGGCTTGTGATGCACTATTGCGATGAGCTTTTCAAACTTGGAAACATTTGAAAGGAGAATAAATTATTAGTCATATCTGCTGAAGAAGATAAGGAGATTAAAGAGATCAAAGGAATGGAAGATTGGAAAGAAGAGGAGGAATTTCACTAAATAGTCTTTTTGGATCTTCATCTCACAATTCTATTAGAATCAAGGGTTTTGTGAAGAAACATCCAATCACTATTATTATTGATACATGAAGTATCCACGCATTTTTTAGTCCCGAGACTGCCCAAGACACATGTTACACTGAGCCAACCAACCTTTTACATGTCACAGTTGCTAAAGGAGGGAAAGATGTACAATCAAGACAAATGTCCAAGGTTCAAGTGGACCATACATAGGCACAATTTTTAGGATGATATAGAGTTACTATAGATTGGAGGCTATGATATGATACTAGGAATGGATTGGATGAAACAATACAATCCTATCCCTTTCGATTTTGAGACACCAAAGTTAACCTTAGGGGGGGGGGGGGGGGGGTAAGAAGATGGTTTTGAATGGAGTACTTGAAGAAGCAAAGCTATAATTAATGACTGGTAATTCATTTAAGAAACTCATGAACAAGACTACTCAATGACTTAAGGGCCAGTTGCTTTCCATTCAAGTGGAGGAAATTCAACATGAACACTATCAAATCAAAATCAAAGAAGAGGTACCTATTCCTTTCCCCATTCAACAATTATTACTTGAGTTTCATGACATATGCTAAACAAAACTCACTTCCACTAAAAAGAAGCCATGACCACCAAATAGTGTTGAAAGAAGGAACCATTCCCACTCACCAAAGACCTTACAGAGTCCTCTATTCTCAGGAAAATGAAATTGAAAAACTAGTTCATGAAATGTTTTGACTCTAACATCAAACCTAGTCACAACCTCTTTGCTTCCCCTATATTACTTGTCAAAAAGAGAGATGATAGTTGGTTGTTTTGTGTTGATTACAAGAAATAAAATGATGCCATTATAAAAGAAAAAATTTCCATTCCAACTATTGAAGAGTTACTAGATAAATTATATGGAGCTATAGTGTTCTCCAAACTTGACTTTAGAGCTGTTTTTTACCAAATAAAAATGAGGGAGGAAGACATAACAAATACGGCAGTTAGGACAGAGTGTGGGGATTGTGAATTTAAGGTGATGCCATTTGGTTCAACTAATGCACCTACCATTTTTCATAATCTTATGAACGAGGTCTTTAAATCATAAATGAGAAAATTTGTTCTTAGTGCTTTTTGATGACATTTTAGTGTTGAATAGAAGTTTATAAGAACATATATCCCACTTGGAATTGATCTTCAAAGTTCTAAGACATCACATTTTATTTACAAAAATGTGTAAATGTGTTTTTGCTCAGAATTCTATTGATTACATAGGCCACATTATTAATGAAGATGGAATATCTACTGACCCAAGCAAAGTGGAGGATATGAAGTCTTGGCCAAGACTAGTGAGTCTTAAAGGACGTAGGGGATTCCCAGGTCTCATTGGATTCTATAGAATATTCATACAAAGTCGTGGAAGTATATCAAAATCCCTTCACTGACTTGTTAAAGAAGGAGTCTTTCAAATGGCACCTAGAAGCTGAAACAACCTTTATCAAGCTAAAGGAAGCAATGGTCTGCTCTCTTGTATTAGCTCTTCCCCATTTTAAGCAGACTTTTACTATTGAAAATAATGCAAACACCAGAGATGTAGGAGCTGTACTGATGTAGAATAAGAAACTTATTGCCTTCATAAGCAAGACCCTTGCTCCAAGATCTCTATCAATCTATGAAAAGTAAATGCAGGCTATCATTTTGGCTATTACCAAGTGGAAGGAGTACTTGGTCACCATTTTGTCATTTGTACTAACCATCAAAGCCTCAAGTTCTTTATGTAGTAAAGGCTTACATCACATCAGTAACAAAATGGCGTACTAAGATGCTAGGGCTAGACTGCGAGATAAGATACAAAAGGGAGTTGATAATAGAGTAGCTAATGCATTGTCCAGAAGGGGAGAGGATAGTGCTAAATTACATGCCATATCCATTGTGCAACCAAACTGGATTCAAGAAGTGATAAACAACTATGAGGGGGATACTCCCAATTACTCGTTGACCCTTCTTCATCTCAAAATTTTGCCTTAGTACAAGGACTTCTCAAACGAAAAGGCTGACAATGGATTGGACAAGGACACGAGTTGACAAGAATTTTTTTGCAGGTTATTCATTACTAGCTGTAGGTGGTCACTCGGGGGGGGGGGGGGGTTGCAGTGTTTGGAAACATATTTAATATTCGTGACAAGCTAGAGACCTCACCAATGGAACAAGTGGTTGAGTTTGGAAAAGTGGTGGTATAATACTAATTACCCTTTCAAGATTAAGATGTTACCCTTTCAAGATCGGTATGGTTGTGTACCAACTCAAAGAGCTTTACCTAATGGCATTAACACACCAATGACTACAATAGAAGAGATTATCCAATAGAGGAAACTTATGACTATGATTCTCAAGGAGAATTTAGCTCAAGCTTATAACACCCCACCTATCAAAATAATGGGTGGCCAGCCCGCTACCAAAATAAAACGCTAGTCTCATATGGCTCATTCTTAGCATCATTGTCAAAAAGTTAATCAAATTACTAACCACCCATTAGTTTAACAAGCAGTGTCAATTTTAGTCTTGTTATTACATGCAACATAAAACCATCCATACGTAAACCATATAAAATAATACTAAATGATAAATCACGTCAAATAGAAGTCTAAATGCATAATAATAACTGGGTGCCAAATAAACCATCAGTCACCATAAATTCGGTACAAATATAAAAAATGAAATAAATAAACTCAAGATCACTAATGTCTGAATAAAAGGACAACACCCTCAACTGATAACTAAGATGAAACCTAGTATAGGAAATAATAAATGAAGCGTCTACACTGAAACTCTGCAAGCCTCCACCTCCCCCGCAGCTACGCTTCCTTGGAACGAATGATCACCCATGGCATCCCTGTGCCTGAACAACTAAAAGTTTTTGAAAAATATGTTTGACATGGGTCAGACCCTAAAACATTTTGAAAATATTTGCAAGGGATTAAAATGCAGTAAATAATTATACAATAAGCTTTTCATATTTAAGCCGGTGTCGTATTCTCTTCAGATACCCCTCACCTCTCATCTATTGTGCACACCTAACGCGTACATCTTAACCCGCCTAGTTATGATACTCTGGCTAACTAACCCTGTTGCAATTCTTTCTAACACACTACTCTAACCTGAGTACGTTCTATCATTCATTACTAAGCTAGTTTGCTCGTTAGCTTATTTAATTATCTCATCATTTATCATTGATATAACTTTACTCCAGTTATTTCTAAACATTCATACTTACTGTATTAGATCTTGTATATAATTTATCACTCGATTAAATACCTATAGGTACATTATAAGATTTACACATACAATTGCTCTTTACATGTTAAATTCGTTTATAAATTACCACAACGTTAGATACGTAAAGAATATATCTCAACAAGCACAAATATGTCGCGTATAATTATAATCCCCCGAGTAATAACTCATCATAGGTCTTTCTTTACAATGCTATCGTCACCGAAGCATACTCACATCATCCCGGCTAGCGGTGGTCAAAACCTGACACCGATTCGATAAAATCGCAAACGTATTGATGGCGGCCATAATCCTTCGATAGTGAGTCATAACCATACGTGCAATTACCTCACTTCAAACTTCAATCCTCACTAGGGCACATGCGTGGCGCTATGACCTGGAGACTACACTTATCCTGCATTCACTAGCCAAGGGGATCACTCGCATCGCGCAACCTCCACTGATAGCACTAGAGGGGTATGTTCAAATCGATATCATACACACAAATATTATCATCATTATTATACTAGGATGTACCCGTGCCGATGGCACGAAGATAAATTTGTTCCCATGATATTTTATATTCGTACTGATGGCATGACGATAAATTTTTTCCCTGATATTTTATATCCTTATCGATGGCACGACGATAAATTTGTTCCCGTGTAGTGCAAATATAAATACTGTTGATCATCCCATGGTACACTTACTCGTCATGGCTAGGTGTAACCTATGTTATGTGCGTCTCAAAATTTTGACTTGTGATATTGATGTAAAAGAGTTGGTATTTTAAATAGATCAAAATTTTGTGATTATTATGAATGCAAAGGCGGTAATAAAATTTAATATTTTAAAAATAATGAAGAACTTGGAGCAATCCACTGAAGACAACTCAAACCGGGTCAATCTCCGTAAAGCTTAAAAATTATGTTATATCAATTTTTTTTTAAAATTGACATTAATAAAAAAAACTTTCAGTATTTATTTTTAAAAATGGACGTTATTTTTATCCAACAAAAATTGATGTTACTTATATTAAACAAAAAAAATGGACATCATTTTTTTAAATAAAAACTCAACGAATTAATCGTGTCATTAGGGGTCGTGTTTTTCACTTAACATTAATGCAACGACACGATTAATTCATAGTTTTACTTGTGTTATTCGTGTCAAATAGTATTTTAATGTGATGTGAAAATTATAAATCACGTTATTCTGTATTAATTTTCACACTACAAAATATCCATACCGCAACAACACTTGAAAGTGAGAAAAAGTTTAATTGCTATATGCTGTCTACCACCAATGAATTGTTTCACCAGAATACATCATCTTAGCAACTAAATATAGCAAATAACTTACGAAAGATATCCCATTACTCACGTTTTAGACGAAGTGAATAACAAAATGGACATAAATATTATATCTTGGATGATGATGATGATGATAATAATAATAATAATAATAATAATAATAATAATAATAATAATAATAATAATAATAATAATTCCAACAACAACAGGAATTTATGAAAATCACACTAAAATTTAAGCAATATAAACATGGATAGAGATCCTAATCAAAGTTTAAGCCATTATATATGATATTAAGCACTTAATTGTACAAACCTTAATAGTTCAATTAATTATAAGTTGAATCAAGTTTATATTAAAAATATTTATTTGATGACACTATACTATAGGCAAGAGTCCATTATAACCTTTACAAATATGAATTTCTGATGATTACCTTTCATTCGTTCTAGAGGTATTATCAGCATACACACCAGATGATAACGTCAAGTTCCACGTTAGAAGAAATATTCGTGAGATAAGAAAAAAAACATGAACGAAATTAACATAAGAAGAGTAGAAGTCATGTTCAAAAAATTAAAGAAATTAAGAGAAGCAAACCCATGAATGAAAGAAATTAACAGAACCAAATAAAATAAATATACATTAAAAAATCACTTAAGTTCATGAACTAAATCATAATACACTTTAAATTCATGAATGAAATAAAAAAAAAAACAAATTATTCGTATAATTTTGATGCCTTTACAATTTTATAGCCACATCCAAGAACCGGCAAAATCAAACACCAACTACTCAATGAAAAATCACATGGAAAGTTATTTTGGTAGAGAGCATCTTATTACTATGAGAGAAAACTTAGAATTTTCAATATATATAAATAAAGATGAAGAGTAGATGACTTTTCAATATATATAAATGAACTCTATCACCATTCAATTTGCCCCATATACGGGGGATCTGGAAAAAAAACTCTATCATCGAAGATTTGAAAAAAAAAATCATCACCGGAGATTACTTTATGGGTTTCTAACTCATCATCGAAGTACAATTTATGGGTTTCTAAAGCATCATTGGAGATCTGAAAAAAACTCATCACCGAAGATGACTTTTTTGTTGGATCGAACTTCGAATCTGGAGAGACAGTGTCAGATGCGAACCTAGATAGAGAGGCAAAGGCGGAGCATGCCCAAGAGAGAGACAAATGGAGGTTGTTGGGTTTGGATTGACGGGGTTAAGGTGTGGGGAAGCAAATTTGAATTCATGGTTGGGTCGGAATGGAGCTCGAGTTGTGGACATGAGGGGTTGAGCAGGTAATTGGTTCGGGGTTTTATTGATGGAGGTGAGAGAATAGAGGTTTGGGTGTGTGCTCTTCGTCAGAGGCATGGGTTGGTTATAAGGTGTCAGGTGGTCTTCTCGGAGGTTTGACCGGTGCCAGCAAGGTGTTTTGGCCAGATTTTCGTTTGTGTGGGTTCACATCGGGTGGAGATCGTCGGCGGTTTCAAATTTTGGATGTTGGTCTTCCCGGGTTTTCAATGGAGGTTGGGAAAATCGGGGTAGGAAGATGGAGGTCGCCGGGTTGGGTTTAGGCTAGAGAGAGTGTCGGGAAAGATGTGAATAAAAGTTGGTAGTGATAAAGCAGTGGGAGAGAGACAAAGATGTAGTGGGTAGTGATAATATATGTGTACTAGTTACCTTGCATGAAGATATCTGACCCATATCTTAGGTTAGGTACTCCAGCCACTCTAGTCTAGTGGATGTGAGTCCCAATAAAAAAGCCCATGTCCAAAGGTTTTTTAAATTGTCCAATGGAACATTCCCAAACGCTCAAAGCTTCCAAGAGCTGGCTAGAACAATTCTGAGTCATTAGATTCAAACTCTCAACATTAAATCCGAGCCACTAATTAGCAAAAGCTGTTTGTATAGATATAGATACAAAACTCGTTTATATAGGTTTTGTATACAAACCTTATGACATGGCAAAAACACCCTCATGTTTTATTATATATATATATATATATATATATATATATATATATATATATATATATATATATATATATATATATATATATCGTCTCTATACCTTGTAACACCCCGTATTTTTATTATATTAAACAATTATGGGATTTATTATTATTGTTGGATTAATTAAATTAAAAATGTGAGAAAATTAATTGTTAATTAACCCAGATTAAGAATAAATATTAACCAGTGTGACAAGGGTTAATATTTATTGTTGAGAATTATGGAATATTACTGTGTGAATATGTAATATGGAAATATAAAATTTTATAAATTGTCGAGATTGAGAAATACGACAGTTTGGTACATTAAGTCAGGACGCTCGTGTGAGTCGTGTTGGGACTAATTTAATGGAGTAAAGAAGTAAATTATTTTTTAAGTAACTCATATGATAATTTTGAGTGCGCCATTGAGTCCATAAGAGTCGAGATAGTCAGAAAACTCTACCCGAATATTTTATTTGGACTTCGGGATGTTTTTAGGCCTAGCCGGCACCCCGTAGGGGTATTTTTGTCCTTTGAAATTTTAGGAAAAAATTATGGAGGAAAATTAAATAAAATAAAATAAGGTAAACGTGGGGGAGAAGGTGTCTGTCAATTCCAAACCCACGAGAGAGAAAAAGAGAGAGAGCCACAGAGAAAGGAAGATGAAGCTATAGGTGTTCTTGGTGCATAACTCAAGAACTCACACCAAAAATCTCACCAAAGCGAAGATCGGGAGACGAGGAATGAACCTATACCAATATCACTACTGGATCAGACCTTCAAAATTGCGTTAAGTGTTTATTGCTTGCTTTCTTTTAGCACCATTTATGTTCATGTTAGTGTAGAATTGTAGAAACCAAGTTTTTACATAATTTTGGAGAAACTAAGGAACTGAAATTCTTAATCTGGTATGAAATTGAGGATAAATTGATTTATCCATTTATATAGAGGAAAAACCATGATGTTCTATGTTTAAATGATGAACTAATCTGTAAATTTCATGTTCTTGGGTTGGAGATTTAAGAACTAGGGTTATGATTTGTTAAATTGGGGATTTTGGATTTTATAGATGAATTATGATGATTTAATGCTTCTTAGTTAAGGGAAATCATTTGTAGATATTAGAACATCAATTTGGATTGCTGTTTTGGCGTTTTGGTCGATAAATTTAGAGGTTTTAGGACTGAAATTCCGAGGAAGATAAAGTAGTAACAGGAAAACGTAACAGGTCTGGCCAAACCAGAGAAACACTCAATCTCGTTCGAACGAGATTGAGTCTGGTTCGAACGAGACAGGGTCTCGAGCGATGTCGTTCGAAAAACATCTGGTTTGGTTCGAACGACAACTCCAACTGGAAAATTTCCTGTTAAGGATTATTTTGAGTGACGTAGAACTTCCAGTTAAGGATACTTAGCCAACTGTAGAATTTTTGGGGAAAGTATTCCTAGCATAGTGCTTTAATATTTGGATAGGTGAGATAACCTTGGAAATTTCGAAAGAGTGAATAATCGAATTAATTACATAATAAGTAGTAATGAGAAGTATACTACGTGTAACAATATATGTATGACTGGGTGGATACCTGAATTTTGTAGGATGTGGGGAATGTCTATTATTATATTATTATTATTATTATTATTATTATTATTATTATTATTATTATTATTATTATTATTATTATTATTATTATTATTATTATTATTATTATTATTATTATTATTATTATTATTATTATTGTGTGTATAACATACCTACGCTGCTTGCTATCAGGAGGAGGTTTTCACATAGTGGACAGTCTTATCATGTGTGACCCATTGGGTGGATATTCGACTTATACCCTCAGCATATGAACTTGGATACATGCTATATGAGACGTAGGATAGTTTCGACGGCTGAATGAGAGCGTAGGTATGTGCGTGACCCATTTAGCTGGTGAGTATGCTCGCCTCCAATATTTGTGTTATGAGATTATGGTTCGTGAGAGATGCCAATCCTATTGTCAATATGCAGCGGGCGATGCACCGAGACATGATAGCAGAGTGTGCATTGTGCCAAGTGGTCCTAACCAAAGGGCACATGATTTGTATACATATCTATAGGGATGATGTGACTATATATATATATATATATACTTATGAATGATTCTAATGTGTGAAATTATCAAACTTATAAATGTTGATAAGCAAAGTAAATTCACCGGGTAAAAGATTTACTATCAGAACAGTGAATGTAATATACGGTTAATTGGAATAAATGATCTTAATAGCGTATTGTATGGGCGATATGGGTTACTCCTTTGAGATATATTTAGAAGTATAAGTCTATGACCTAGTTTGTAACGTTATGGGTAATTAGGTTATAATAGACGTACATTAGGCGTGCACAATAGTGGAGAGGTGAGAATCTTATGTGAGAGTTCGAAACTAGCACACACATAATAATTGCATTATTACAGTTTTAAATACTTGCTAAAATAATTATTTTTACAATTCGGACTCTGACCGATTTCTTGCTATTTTTCTCTCTTTTGCTATATATATATATATATATATATATTATTTATCAAGTGCCCAACCATAGGGTTACCAGACTTAGTCACGTGGATCATTTAACGAGCTGTAGCGGTTGTGGGAATTGAAGGTCCTTGCATTAGACACCTCTATCAGTTCTTTTTATTCCTTTCAGACATTTCTCTTAGGGCATGTTTAGCCAATTCTCAGTCGTTTTATTAGAGCTTATACTCAGTTTACTTAGTAGTTTATTTCTGTTTCACTTGTAGATTTTATGGTTTGTTGGTTTGTTGGTATGAAACTTTGAACTGGAATATTTTATCCAGTCTGATTTATTTTAGTATTTGATTCATGTCGAGTATTTATCATATTCTTGTGGAATGTGAGTAGCTTATATCTTAAAGAATGGAAATTTATTAATGGATTAATTGGGTATAATTATATGGGAAAATGTTTTGACACTTAACTTAATTATTTTGTAAGTGATTAACAATATTAAATGCTTTCGACAGTGTTGCTAAGAATGAACCCATCGAACATTCTATTTTAATTTTAATAAAGGACTGATCACCCGGTATTTAATTAGGCGAGGTGTCACAGGCGGTATCAGAGCATCAGATTCTAGCGTCCTTAGGATCTGTATGAATTTTTATGCTTCCAGCTTAGCGTCCTTTGATATAGAGCCTTATTATTAGGATTGTTGCCTTCTGAATTTTATATACGTCTTCAGCTATGTTGAGTTTTGTTAAATTGTGGACTAATAATATCCCTTCTCGTTTCAGGTGCCTTTGTGATGAGCACCGAGAAATAAAAATGCCCAGCCCGAGTAACCAATAACTCAGGCTCAGGGAATGATGAATGCAGCAGAGGTCGCCGCCATAGTTGCTTAGGCGGTGAATGCAGCTTTGGAGGTGATGCAGCAGGCCCCACCCCAAATTCAGACTGTGGTGCCAGTTCCAGCGCAGCTTCCCACTGCATGGGAGAGGGTTAGGGATGCCTTTCAGAAGGCATATCCCCTAGAGTTCTCGGGCAGTTCTGACATCATCATAGCGATCCAATGGAAGAAAGACATCCATAGTCATCTTCGCATGTACGAGTGTACCGATATTCAGAGATAATTACTATCCTCCTTCAAGCTAGTAGGGACCGCCCTACAGTGGTGGGAGTCCACCACCACTTTGGAGGAGAGGGACAGCATGTCGATTCAGAGTTCTGAGTGCGATTTGATCACAAATACTTTCGTTTTGCCGTGCAGACAGAGATGAGGCAGAGACTGTTGAACTTCAAGTAGGAAGGTATGACCGTGGCGGAGTATGAGGAGGAGTTCACGAGACTTATTACTATAGTGCCATATGAGGCACCCACTGAAGAGAAGAAGATACGAATGTTCATGGATGGCTTGATTTGGAGGATTCGTCAGCACCTCATGGGTAATATTTCATTGGGTACTTACACTGATGTACTCAACGCCGCCCTGTTACATTGCCAAGACCACCGCTTCCATCAACAGGGGAGCAAACGATCCGGGGAGTCTAGACAACATAGCCGAACAAGAGGTAGTAGTGCTAGTGGGGCACCATCAGCTCAGGTGTAGGTCCATCAGGGTGAGCAGAGTTCCCATTAGGGGGACCCTACTAAGCGACTTCGATTTGGTGATTCTAGGCAGGGATATGGGGGCTAAAGGCATGGCAAGTCCAGTCAACATGGCCAACAGGGACAACATCCTTATTCGCAGGGCCATCAGGGCCAACAACAACATCAATAAGGCCAGTGGAGAGGCGGCAATGGCCAGTAGGGCCGAGGCCAACAGTGACAAAGGGGAGGTAACTTTAGCTGCATGTGTTTTTATTATGGTAAGACTGACCATAGGAAATAGGATTGCCCCGAAAAGAGCAGGTTACCCCAGTAGCAGGGTGCCCAACAGGAGCCCTAGAAACCCATTTTTCCCGTCACCCTACCAGTAATAGCACCAGTCCCAGCTTTGCCCGCACTCCCAATTCAACATGGACAGTTACAGTATGGACGTGCTTATAACGTCCACCAGGAAACAACGCTGCAGGCACCACCTGCCATTGAGGGTACATTCTCTATCCATGGTACTATGGGGTGCATTTTATTTGACACAGGGGCATCACATTGCTTTGCAGCCACTAGTTTTGCACGGGCCATGGGGTTGTTAGATGCGGTAGAGAGTATAGTGACATGTGTAGAGTCACCACTGGGTAATGGATCGTTGATTTTCTTTATATGTCGGGGAGTAGGTATAGAGATTGGGAGTTTAATTTTGCCTGAAGATATGCTAGTCTTAGATATGCACGAGCATGATGCTATTATTGGCATGGATTGGCTTGTTGCTTATGGAGCCATGATAGATTGTTTCAGTAGGACCATTATTTTTACTATTTCGGGCCAGGAAATGTTTCTGGTGGCGATGCCTCGTCCCGAGGGAGGATCGTCCAACCATTTATATTAATAGAGGAGGATGCCTCTAAGGAGATAGTGATTCCTATTAATTCGATTCCTGTAGTTTGCGAGTTT
Source organism: Sambucus nigra (assembly GCA_949130495.1). NCBI lineage: Eukaryota > Viridiplantae > Streptophyta > Magnoliopsida > Dipsacales > Adoxaceae > Sambucus > Sambucus nigra. The sequence goes on from OX422218.1 coordinate 279,176,114, forward strand.
TTTGATGCATTTCAGGATATACCAGGACTATCGCCTAGCTGAGAGATAGATTTATTTATGGATTTGATGACGAGAACTCGTCCGATTGCCCACGCACCGTACCATATGGGTCCAACTGAGATAAGGGAGTTATGCGATAAGATTGAGCAGCTATTGGGACATGGCTTCATTCGAAGGAGTACCTCTCCTTGGGGGTGCTCCCGTATTGTCTGTAAAGAAGAGATATGGATCATTGAGGTTATGTGTGGACTATCGTGAGTTGAACAAAGTCACGATACAGAATAAGTATCCATTGCCCTGAATCAATGACTTGTTCGACTAGTTGAGAAGAGCTGCCGTCTTCTCAAAGATAGATTTAATATCGGGATATCATTAGCTACGGATTAGGGAGCAGGATGTGTCGAAGACTACTTTCTTGATGAGGTATGGGTCCTACGAGTTTTGGGTCATGCCATTTGGGCTGACAAATGCATCAGCCGTATTCATGGACTTAATGAACCGAGTGTTTAGAGAGTTCTTAGATCAGTTTGTCATTGTCTTCATAGATGACATCCTGATTTATTCCCAAACTGAGGGGGAGCATGCCGAGCATTTGAAGTGGCTTCTTCAGACTCTGTGAGAGCATCATATGTACACTAAGTATGAAAAGTGCAGATTCTGGTACGAGAGGTGAAGTTTCTGGGGCACGTTGTGTCAGAATTGAGGATATCAGTGGACCCGGTCAAGGTGTTAGCGATGAGGGAGTGTGAAAAATGGTGATTGCTTAAATAAGCTCTGATACTAATTTGTAAAATCGAATAAACGCGGTGTGTGATACCGATTTAATTAATTCTCAACTTTCTAATTTTTCACACTTATTTAATTAGAGTCAATATAAACGAAATTAATTCAACCCCTAAACATGCATCTATGTGTGTGAGTGTGTCAACTCATAAATAGATAAAGCATGAGACACAAATATTAAGGAAAAATACCCGAAGGGCAAAACCTTTTTATTTCTAGAACTCTGACAAGTTTACAAGACCATTGACTTACATACAATCTTGCTTTTGCCCACAAGTGTAACGCACGGTATCTTCGACAAACCTCCAAAGCAACGGCTAGAAACAAAACATCAATAGTTCACATGCAGCTATACCACAAGGACGACATTCCTAAACACGCAGTCTTCTCGGTGTAGGTTATCCTCCCCACAAGAGTAAACAACAACAAAGTGTGTTCTTTAAACACCAAAATAATTCCCTAAAGCATATGGGAGTTTTGTGAATTGAAAACAAAAAGGGATTAAACCCTAAAAGGAAGAAGCCAAAAGAATTATGCTTTCGCAGTTTTTCTGTTATGGAAAACGCTGGGACTTCTTAATGAAAACGAAACCATTTAATGAGTATTTATATAAAATTGCACCGCCTCGGTATTAGAGCTCGTTCAAACGAGATAACAGTGTCGCTCCAACAAAGGACGCGTGTCGTTCAAACGACATCGCGCAACATACCAATCTCGTCGAATGAGATACTGATCTCGCTTGAACGACGTAGTCGTAAAAAAAATATTATTTTAATATCCGCTCCAACACTTAGAAAAAATACTCATTCTCAAATTTTGACGAAAAAGTCCGCTCCAACACTTAGAAAATATTTTGTAAAAATATCCCCAAAAGCTCTAAGTGAAAAGTTAAGGTATTAAAAACATAACCTTACCAAAGTAAACTTCGCAAAGTCTTATTGATGAATAACTTGATTATTTAGGATCCGTCTTGATGTAGATGACTCTTGAATGCTCTTCGACAATGTAGCAATATATGACATAATAAATTGATAACGAACTTATAAAAATGTGTCCTTACAAATCTACCCCTATGTCTATGCCGGTACATACATAAAAAATCTGAATTATCAAAAACCAAAATGCCTACACAAATCTACCCTCCCATGAATAAATTTGCAAGATCTCAAACTGTTCTTCAAAAATACTTCATCAAATCTCAAAGCTTTTCTCATCGGGGTGTGCAACACGATGATCTCTTTGTACCTACACACATGAGATAAAGAAAATACCTTCATGATGCATGGAGTTTGAAATGATATAAAAATAAATTAGTGATAAATCAAATCTCCCCCATAATGCAAAAGCTCCCCCATAACATGATAATTCTTTCTCCCCTTTTTATGATGTCCCCAAATAGACAAATAAGAAGAAAAAAAATCAAAACATGGAGTGTCACGATAAAATGCATAGAAAATATGGATCAAACTACACGCATGCAAAGGTACGTCTAAAAACATTCACACACTATTTTTGATTTTTCAAAATTTTCATACAAAAATAAGATACCAAAAATCATACTATGGATTTAAACTAAAACAACTAAGTCATGGAAATGGAATAAATGGGTGTGAACACATTTGATAGGTAAATAAACTCAATCAATCATATGTGCACGATGAATACGTGTACTCCTAATGAATGGACATCAAATGTATCCTTAGGTGTAAAAATTTGTTGAATTTAGATGACATCGTCTTATACAAATCAACAAATCAAAGTTAAAGTGGTTTCCACACCAATAACGTCCAAAACAATTTAACGCTTTTTCAAGATTTTCAAGGACGTGCAAACCCGTTTAAATTCTCTAACCAAACTACCTCACAGATATTTTCTTTTAGAGGTGAATAAACTAAATTCTCAAACTTTGAAGAATTGGTGCAAAAACCTAATTGGCCCATAATTGGCATGCATTTCTTTTTATTGCCTTTAAATTTTTTCAGGATCTTTTAAACCTCTTTGGACCCCTCAATTTTTTAGGTCCAATTTAAATGGTGGATTAATCGCAAAGGATAAAAAGTAATCTTTCGTAGCCCTTCACCATTTTTAAACAAAGCACACAAACTCACAAATGGCTCCTACATGCACAACTATCTTATCAAGATTTATCACGCTTGGTTCGTTTTAAGGACATGATTGAAGTGAAAACACCCAACCAACATGTTATAAGATAAGCACAATAATCAAACAAATTCATGCATGTGTGCAATAAAGGAAATCACGAGTCAAACATGTAGGAAGTAACACTTAAATACATCTTAATGACATCAAACATTATAAAGCACATGGATGAATTGACCTATTATCTCAAAACACTATCAAATAATCACATGAAAAAAATGGAATGATGTTGTGACTCGGTCATTCTAAGTGTTCATCCATAAGCGGTGCAAACAAAATACAAAAATCCTTTTGGGTTTTTCAAAATTTTTATCAAAATAAAATCTTTTTATATTTTTCAAAAACAAAAAAATCTATACAAAAACTACATGTGACAACGCTAGCAAAAATATATCAAAAAGCATAACTAGCGTATGAAAAACATGCAAACACAATCATCTATATGATATGGCAAGAGAAGAATCATGTGCAAGCAAATGAGAATCAACTTGTCTAAAATCTAGTGCCTCTAAAAGTGATTTCCTAACCCAAATAGATATGAAACGTCGCATGGGGTTTTTTGAACCACGGGAACACTTGACATAAACTTTCTAGGACATTTTCCAAGATCAAAACAAAAACGCCTAAGGTAGCGTTTCCTACCACAATATGAACATGTGTAAACAAGTGGAATGACACCTATGGGTTGACCTTTTCTAACATCCTTGGGAACGGTTGACCCTCTAAAATAAATAATGGTTTTGGCTTTTGCACTAGAAGCATGAGAACAAGATGAGCCATTTCCATCACTATCAAACCTACTTGAGTCTGTTGAATCATTTTTTAACTTCAAAATTTTTAACTCAATCAAAGAATTAGACTCTTCCAATTTAAGGGATGCCTTTTTCAAATTTTCAACAATTCCTAAAAGGGTATCTCTCTCTCCCTCAATTAAAGCAAACTTTTCCCTAAGAGTCTCTTCACGTGCCACAAACTCATTGACTAAAATATTTTTATCCTCTTTGGCACAAACACAAACCATAGAATTTTTAAGGTCCTCTAATTCTTCTTCTAAAAATAGGACCCTATTATCACCCTCCTTGGACAATTTTAAAGCAACAAAGTCACGGTCCAAGGAAACAAAATTTTCACGATAAAAATCTCTTTTATTTTGAACCGTTTGCAAAAGATCCAATGCGGATTTAAAACGAGAATTTTATTTTTCCAAAAAATCAATTCTTTTTGAAAACGTCAATATCAAACGATTTATATTATCAAAACTCTGACTCGTGTCATCAAAGGGGGGCATCCGATTGCATAAGTGCTCCATTGGAAAAATTGCGATTTTTCACAAAACTGATTTAAAAAAAAATCAATATCACACGATTCTACGGAAAATAGGAATATGCGATAAATTAGCGCAACCCGCTCTGATACTAATTTGATGACGTAAGAAGTCAAATTGTATAAAAAAAAATAAATCCTTGAACAATCAGGATCACGCGATAAATTAGCGTAACCCACTCTGATACCAATTTGAAAAATGCAATCGCTTAAATAAGCTCTGATACCAATTTGTAAAACCAAATAAACACGGTGTGTGATGCCGATTTAAATTAATTCGCAACTTTCTAATTTGTCACACTTATTTAATTAGAGTCAATATAAATCAAATTAATTCATTCCCTAAACATGCATCTATGTGTGTGCGTGTGTCAACCCATAAATAAATAAAGCATGAGACACAAATATTAAGGAAATATCCTCGAAGGGCAAAACCTTTTTATTTCTAGAACTCTGACAAGTTTACAAGACCATTGACTTACAAACAATCTTGCTTTCGCCCACAAGAGTAATGCACGGTGTCTTCAACAAACCTCCAAAGTAACGACAAGAAATAAAACAACAATGGTTCACACGCAGCTATACCACAAGGACCGCAATCTTAGACACGCAGTCTCCTCGGTGTAGGTTATCCTCCCCACAAGAGTAAACAACAACAAAGTGTGTTCTTCAAACACCAAAATAATTCACTAAAGCATATGGGAGTTTTGGGAATTGAAAACAAAAAGGGATTAAACCCTAAAAGGAAGAAGCCAAAAGAATTATGCTTTCGCAATTTTTCTGTTCTGCAAAAAGCTGGGATTTCTTAATTAAAACGAAAGCATTTAATGAGTATTTATACAAAATTGTGCCGCCCCGGTATTGGAGCTCATTCGAATGAGATAACAGTGTCGCTCTAACGAAGGACGCGTGTCATTCAAACGACATCGCGCGAGATACCAATCTCGCTCGAATGAGATACTGATCTGGCTTGAACGACCTGGTCGTCAAAAAAATATTATTTTAATATCCGCTCCAACACTTAAAAAAAATACTCATTCTCAAATTTTGATGAAAAAGTCCACTCCAACACTTAGAAAATATTTTATAAAAATATCCCAAAAGCTCTAACTGAAAAGTTAAGGTATTAAAAACATAACCTTACCAAAGTAAACTTCGCGGAGTCTTATTGATGAAGAACTTGATTAATTCGGATCCGTCTTGATATAGATGGATCTTGAATGCTCTTCGACGGTGTAGCTGTATATGACATAATAAATTGATAAAGGACTTATTAAAATATGTCCTTACAGAGTGGGGACAACCCATGACGCTGAAGGAGGTGCGTAGCATCTTGGGGTTAGCCGAATATTACCGGCGGTTCATCCGAGGTTTCTTGAAGATTGTTGGACCATTGACAAATTTGACTCGCAAAGGGGTGAAGTTCATTTGTGATGATGCTTGTCAGTTGTCTTTCGATGAGCTAAAGGATAAGTTGACTTCGGTGACAGTTCTTGCTTTACCCAAGCCAGGGGTGGAATACCTGGTATATACTAACGCTTCTCTACAGGGACTTGGTGGAGTAATCCAGTAGGAGGAGAAAGCTATAGCTTATGCCTCCCTCAAGCTTAAGCCTCACGAGAAGAATTACCCCACCCACGACTTGGAGCTAGAAGCAGTCGTGTTTGCCCTACGGATTTGGAGACACTATTTATTGGGGGAGAAATTTTGCCTACTCACAGACCACAATTCATTGCAATACTTGTTCACTGAGCAAAAGTTTAATATGCGGCAGGTTGTTGGAGTTTGTGAAAGATTACCAGTTCGAGATATAGTACCACCCGGGGAAGGCCAACGTAGTTGCCGATGCGTTGAGCCATCGAACAGTAGGTGAGGTGGAGGAGGTGTGGATGGCTAAATGGAAAGCGTTGGGACATCAGGATTCGGTGGCTCGATCCTTTATGTCCGTCATGACAGTCACACAAGAGATTTTTACGAGGGTGATCCAGGTCCAGACAGATGATATGTTTTGCCAGGACCAGATTGTACGACTTCTCGCTGAAGGCACAGAGTCCTACTCAGTGAGTTCAGATGGAGGTTTACGATTTAATGGGAGATTAGTGGTCCCGAAAGGGGAGGACTTGCATCATGCAGTGATGACAAAGTCACATGCATCCCTATTTGCGATACATCCTATAGGGGATAAGATGTACTAGGATATGAGGCGACAATGCTGGTGGAGTGGGATGAAGAAGGAAATTACAGAGTTTGTGTCCAAGTGTGCCACTTGTCATATGGTAAAGGTGGACCATCAGAGACCACCAGGGTTAGTTCAACCGTTAGAGGTTACTATATGGAAATGGGAGAGCATTTCCATGAATTTCATCACGGGGTTGCTTACCTCATAGAGGGGTCATGATTCTATATGGGTAGTGGTGGATCGGTTGACCAAGGTAGATCCTTTTCTGTTGGTGAGGACAGACTACACTACGGGACATTACGCCCAATTATTTATTGTTAAAATAGTGAGGCTGCATGGGGTGCCCTTGAATATCGTGTCCGACAGAGACAAAATTTTTGTGTCACGCTTCTGGGAGAGCTTTTAGGAGGCTATGGATACCGAGCTGCAGTTGGGTACAACCTATCATCCGCAAATAGATGGGCATACTGAGCGTACTAATCAGATGCTGGAGGATATGTTACACATGTGTGTCCTTAAATTTGGAGGGGGTTGGGAGCCATACCTCCCACTGGTGGAGTTCGTTTATAATAACTCATATCAGTTTACAATCGTTATGGCCCCATTTGAGGCGTTGTACGGTAGACCTTGACGTTCTACCGCTTGTTGGCTAGAGGTGGGGGACAATAATTTACTCGGACCAGAGGTGATTTAGGACTCATCAGCTAGGATTGAATTGATCAGGAGCAGTATTTGGGTAGCCCAGGATAGGCAAAAAAGTTACATCGACACAAAGCGTCCCTTCAGGGAGTTTAACGCGGGGGACCAGGTTTTACTGCGAGTGTCTCATATGAAAGGGGTGATGAGGTTCGAGAAGAAAGAGAAATTGGCTCCGAGGTATGTGGGACCATTTCCCATTATCGAGAGGATCGGACCGGTGGCATACAGACTTGGGTTGTCGGAGCACTTGCACCGTATTGACAATGTGTTCCACATTTCGTCGTTGAGACGATATCTTCGTGATGAGTTATCCCACACTCACATTGCGATTGAGGAGATTAACTTGCAGTCTGAAAGTTCTTATGAGGAGATACCTGTGGCTATCCTAGACCGCAGCGAGAGGAAATTGAGGTCAAAGGTAGTTCCACTTGTGCGGGTTCAGTGGGAGCATTATAATGTCCAGTATTTATCATATTCTTGTGGAATGTGAGTAGCTTATATCTTAAAGAATGGAAATTTATTAATGGATTAATTGGGTATAATTATATGGGAAAATGTTTTTACACTTAGCTTAATTATTTATTAGGTGATTAATAATATTAAATGCTTTCGACAATGATGGTAAGAAGGAACCCATCGAACATTCTTTTTTAGTTTTAATAAAGGACTGATCATCTTGTATTTAATTAGGCGGGGTATCACATTCCCGTATATATATTAATACCATTCTGGCTAAACCGTGCCTATTGCTCAAAGCACTAGCCTAATTGCTATAACTCTACATCCCCGACTCTTGAACATAGTTTAATTCTCATTCATAAATATTTAAAATAGTATCATCACTCCGCTACATCCTCGAACGTACCCAACTAGCCCGCATATCAAATAAATAACAAATTAACCAACCCAGTTCGTTAATAAAATTAATCACTAATTTGTTCTCACATTATAATGATTTCCCATTTTAATTACCCGCTCAAACCGAGGTCACATCTCTACCTAAATTACCCAACGAAGTGTTTCTCATCCTTACGGGTCAAAATCTTTATTGGAAACCAAATTAAATAGCAAAAACTAAAGTGTCAATTGGTCCGAACCGATTCGCTCAACTAACCCGAACCGATTCACCCCCAAATTCGAATCGGCTCGCAACCCCTGACTGCGAACCATTTTCTCCAAATTCAATCCAAACCTCTTCAATATGCTAACTAACCTCCATTAAAACACATATAACATAATGGAATACAAATGTGATGATTCTAACACTTTTAAATCATCCGAACACGATAGATTGGACTAATATTAATAAATTTAATCAATCAAATGGGCTTATTTCAAATCTCTCAACCAAAACCCTAAGTTAAATCCACAAATTCGAATTTAGATTCAATAAATCTCTACATCTCATCAAAGTTATATTTCCTAGTAGTTATAAGTCATCTAAATTCATCAATTCGTCATTTAAATCAATTGAACATTGCAAGAGATAGATTCAACCCCAAAATCCCCTTTTTGTGTGAGAAAAAACTTTTCTCAAAATAATTTTCTATACCTACTATGATATGAACATGAATTCCACACATAAAATACACAGGAAGATAACCACTTTCCTTATATGGTTCGTAGGGTCTAAAATTTCGTTGGAGAAGAAGAATTGCTCCTCGAATTGGCTCTCCAAACTCTCTTTCTCTTTTTCCTTCTTCACTTTACCTTCTGCCTTCACTTGGTTAGGGTTTAGAATTGTGTTTAGGATACCACAAAACTTAACCCTAGATTAAATACTATTAATACCAAAATTACTCTAATAGGCCAAGCTTAAATGACCTAAACACTGCTGTGTGAGCCCGATTTAGTCTAAAAGGCCCCCAGAACCCAATTACTATCCCCAGATACTCAAATCTGCCTATTTCGACCAATTCGGGACCAACCGTGACCTCAAAATCACCATCTGAGTCACTCTACAAAAAATTCCATCATACCCTTAATATAGTCTACTCACAATCCCCGGTTGAGATATCATCACAATCCAATCGTTATTACTCATTACGACGTACTAACAATTCATCATATTTTATTTATTATAAACACACTTAGTAAGTTTACCACATAAATATTAATCTTCTTCACACAAATTAATATCTAATAAATACACAATATTTGATTTTAATTAAATTACCGCAGACGTGTAATTTAAAATACCAGAAATAATTAAATTCATAATTATTCAAAATTACGGGGTGTTACATACTTTCCCTCTTGCAAAGGAATTTTGTCCTCGAAATTCGAATATGCCTGCATCAAAACTTTGTATCCTTACACTCAATGCATTCGAACGTCTTCCAAGTTGACTCGTAATAATAATTCCGTGTTTGCACTATACATATGCCAATGGTACCATTTTGACTTAAGGTCTACTCAGTACAACCCAAGATCTTGACGAGTCCATTTAAACTCTTACATACTAATATATTCCCTCATTATTAAGGTCTAGCTTCCCCAATGGCGCACAAAACTATCGTGAATCCTCTAAAAATTCTTCAAAAAGATGAGCCTATAATCCACTAAATCTATTATCTCTATATTAGAAAAGGCCCCACTTCAATAGGTGCCAATTTCCCTCGTTGCCAAAACACGTAACTCCCTCCATGGAAGACACCCACAATAACCCTGACCACTCATGTCAGACCTCAAACTTCGATTCATGGTGACATAACTCTCACTATGTTCCTGAACTATACTAAAATATAAATTAACTCAATCCTTACCGATGAACTATGAATCACTTCGGGTCCTAGAAGCTTATTATTCCCCACGTCTAACCAACCAAAGGGTGGATGACAATGTCTTCATATGAAACCTCAGAAGGTGTCACACATATAATACACTTCTATGAGGTATCACACGTAACTCTACCAGTGGTAATAAATACTCCCAATTACCCAAATATTTAGAATACATATTTATCCCATTTTCCATCATCCTAGTCACCTCCCATCTACCCATTGGGCTACGAGTGACATATCTAGATCAAAATGAAACTCCATTCTCATTGCCTCATGACACTTCATATCAGAGGTGGAACTCAAGGGTCTTATCCTGATTCAAGACAATATTGGGCGACACCTAGTGCCGGTTCATTTCTTCACTCAATGGAATTTTGGGCATACTGCCCGATAGTATAACTCACCCAAAATGAATAAAAATTATTTCGTTTCGATCAATTCATTCCGTAAATCCAAAGTAAATTCTGACCTCTTCGTAATTTTAATAACCCAATAATGAACTTTATCAATCTGCATATCCATTCCGTTACTGGAATCATTAATCTATTACAAAATTTTAGTTGATAATTTCGGACCAACCTTTTCCATCTATGAGTGATGAACCTGGAGACAACTTCACTATGTCTCACTCAACACCGATCCACATGCTCAACATTTCACATCACGTGGCACATCTTACTCCCCTTTTCTGGGATATACCAAAACCATGGCCCATGCGTCTGCTCTAAAACCGTGCACCTCCTGGGCTCTTTTTCATCTTGTAGAAATCAACATCTTATCTATGCACTAGGCACTCTAGGAATTTGACTAAGTAAGACTCCGCTCCACTTTCCAAAATTATAAGGTTCTCCCTTGTCAAAGGATGTCTTTTACATTCTCTCCACCTTCTTTTAACTCACTTTGGTTGTGATAGTTCTCCTTGATATACAGATAGTCGGACTATCTCCTTTTTTTCAAACGAAGTTTAGTCCATCATACCATTCCACTTATGTTTCTACCTTCCCAACAGGCATGCATTCAACACATTTATTTCCACACCCCCTTATCCTAGACGATTTTAAAAATCAATTAATCAGGGCACCCATACACCCTATATCCCGTGCTCACCTGCACAATTATCACTAATAGCTCATACATAACATACTTATCTGAAGATCATCCCCGCACTCTCTACGTGGCTATACATTAAGGTTGTACTCAGTTTTCATACAAATTGTGACTTATTTCTCCTCGAGACCGCCTCACTTATGAATTAATGGTGCAAAAGTTCCCTATTTTGCTTTCTACACAACACTACCGGCTCCACTGGATGTATATAGTATAGGATCTCCCAGCACAAAGTGTTTTCTCTACAAGTTCAATGATTAACATTTAAAACTGATGCCCTAGCATACAACAATGTTTCCCTACTCTTGAAGGTTATAATGGTTCAAATGTAGATGTCCCATAAACGAAACTCAAAAAAGGAACTCCCCCGTTATACTATCACCTAGAATGATCCATCATCGAGTTTTGTACTCCCAAATCATATAGTTAGGACACTCAAAATCATGTACCCCTTCGTATAAGTCTAATCATTAACTCCCAATCTCTAAAGGAGCCATATAAAACTTCACTCTCACAATCACTAAGTCCTCAATGCTAAATCAATAACGAGCTAAATCTCCCCATTCGATAAAAAACTCGATACACCCTCAATTACATAAGTAATGTCTCTACACACTTGGATAAAATATAATGAGATAAATATACTCTCTGAAGTCTCCTTCACAATATACTATAGGCGTGAACTCCATCCTCTTCCAGGTGAGACATTGCAAAACTACACATCCTGCCCTGGAACAGCGAACACGATAGCCTTACTGTGATAGCTCCACCTTTGCTCAAACCATCACTAACTAATCCATACCCAGGATAACATCATACTCTCATAAAATATCTCCAAAATAAGTAAATCCACCAAAACATATGCTCTCAGTGACCACACCCTCTCCCCTGCAGATGGAACCAAAGAGAACCTCGCTACCCAACAGTAAATATATACACACAATAGTAACACTAATAATACACCCACTAAATCCGTCTCATGCGCAAATCTAATGCTAACAAAATACTGTGACTACTCATGTCACATAAATATTATCCCATTTTCCCATGGATAAAACTCATTCTTATAACCACTAATAGCACTGGCCGTTCAAATGGTTCCAGGACATAATACACTCGTTCAAACTGAACCAAAAACTTCTATAACTGTTTCCCCTATTAGGCATCCTGATTATATCCCGTAACTCATCGCGAACAAGATCAACACATGTGGACCTACTCTCCACACATGAGACACCTCTCTATGTCATTCCCCTATTTCTGGCCCCACTGGCCATGTTGGGGTTGTCCCGCTCTCGGGCCTGGTAGACTCGGCCCCGATTACCACCCCCGTTGTTCCTTTGGCTCTGCTGACCCTTGGAGCACACTGCTGGCCCTGACTGAATCCACTGTCACTTGGTAGGAATCCCATTAATATTAATCATTTAAATAGGTCACCTCATAGGTATCCTCCTGTGGTGTCTTACTAGCACCACTAACTCCAGTTTTGCCCTTCTGGCTAGATTTCTCCAACTCTCTTGGCCCACCTCACATGGAAGCATTGTACAAGTATGGCATTGATGCTAGATGCATAAGTCATCCAAATTGGATTTCCCATAAGTGTCGGTGACTCATACTCATGATTCCATAAACTCACTTAAGAACTCTTTTCTCCTCCCTACCTACCTCACCGGATACGAAGTTCACTTAAATAAGTAATTTCTTCATCATAATCGATCTCTGCTCGCCCCTATTGTGATAAGTCCAGAAACTTCCTTTGCATCTGATAGAGACGCTTTTTCGTATTTTTCGTCGTTGTTAAAAGCTCCTCTAATCAAAGCCTTTTATACCTACAAAAATATAATAAAACTGGAGTGTATCAGTAAGTAAAGGAATCAATCCAAATATAAAGGTGAAACATACAAGAGCGGCATGCAATTCATTTGTTTATCATTCTCTTTTTTGATTTTTGCATTTTCTATTTTTTTTAGCTTTTTCAAATATGAAAACAATTTTTGAGATGAGGTGAAATAAGACTAAACTAAATCAAAGATGTAAATAAAAGTAAATGAAGTTACTAACTAAATCTAACTAAATAAAAATCTAAAATATAAGATGGGTGAGGAAATAAAAGTGAGGAGTAACAAGGGCTATGATGACACCATATATTCTAGTTAATTAAAATTAATTAATTCATTAAAATTAATTATCCCAAGTTAGTACCAAAATCACAAATCAACTCTCGTTGAAAATGTAATTTTAATAATAACATTTTAGAAAATTAATTTTAACACTCCTACAACTCTTGAAATGTAGATCCAAACATCATCTAACAAATCACCCGCTAGGATCGATCGATTAAACTAGTTTAAATCATTAAAGTAAGCCTAGAGTTGAAATTAAAGGAATAATATCACACTTGAGAAACCCCTATCTCTAGTTCGAATCTAAAATGGGTATTATAACTAGAATTTCTATTTTCTCTCGAAAATCATTTACCCTCTCTCGAGGCGTAAATTAAAGTGTAAGAGTGCAAAATTAATCATCAAAGGGACATTTAATATAAATAAACTAATTAAAATGGATTAACATCAAATAATGGATCACCCCACCCCCTTGAAAGGGTATTTAGCCTAACATGATATTAAACACGATGAACTAATAATCAAAGGCATATAAAATGAAAGAGTAGAGAAAGAGAACAAATCTTTAACAAGTCTCCTTGAAATTGACAATTTGAACTCGATCTTCTTCAACACAATTCAATCACTCACAATTAAATCTCACCAATTCTCTAAAAAAATAAAAAAAAATAAAAATTTTTACAAAATATTTTTCTCCCTAATTTATTTTCTACTCTAAACTATCTCTCTTCTTCTCCAAGTCTCTTTAGATTCTCTCCAAATGAGCTTTTGGATATTCATTTATAGTGAGGTACATGGAGCTAAAGGTAAATTGGGTAGAGATAATAATGAGCAAGGGTTGAGCACATGTGCATGGCAAAGGTGTGAGGTAATGGTGAGAGGAGAATGGGTAAGGATAATATCTGATTTGGTTATGAGGGTATTGGGGTAAAATGAGTTAGTTGGGGGTTAAATGGGTATTGGGGTAAAATGTTGGTTTAAAACAAGTGTGGCATTTGACTTTCATCTTGGTTTTGGCAGGTTGTAGAAATAGATTTTTGGCTCATGGGTTGGAATGGAGGTGAGACACGTTTTGGTGGATCGTGTATGGAATCGGGTCGAAGTTGCCAACGGGTTATGTTAGCAAGATGGAGGTTGCTGATGAGTTCGGGTTGGTTCCGACCAGGTAGGGTTTGAGGGTCGCCGGTGGGTTTACGATTTAGGCGGATTAGGTTCAGTTGGGTAGGTGGGTCACGGGTTGTGGCCGCGAGTTTGCTCCAGTTTGACCGAATGTGGTTATGGCCGCTAACGGGTAGTGAAAAAGCTGGGTATCTCCTGCGAGTATATAGGTTGTGGGTTAACTGAGATGGGGTAGGTGATGAGAGGATGAGCGAGAGAGGAATTAATGGGTTTGTGGTGGTTGGATTAATGGAGGTTAATGGTGGTGGTGAAATGCTGATGGAGGTTTGGTTTATAGGAGTTTTAATGGAGGAGAGAGAGTGAGGGTGGGTGTTGGAGGTTGAAGCTGGGGGTGAGGGTGTTAGGGTATGTGAGTGTGTATGGTAATGATGTGTGGGTGAGGAGTTAGTTAGGTGTGTTTTAGGTATATAGGATAAGGGTGAGTGTGAGTTGTATGATATGGAGATGTGTGTGTGTGTTTAACTTGTGACCCCATTAAAATAATACTGTCTTAAAAAAACTAAAAAATATCAAACTAAATTAAAAATAAAAATAAAAATGAAAATAATAAAATCTATTAAAACTTAAAATTAAATGCCTAATCCTATAAACTAATAAAGGACACAACTAAAAACTAAAAATAGAATAAGATAAAATAAATAAAAATAAACTAACTAAAAACTAAAAGCAAATAAAAAATAAAGGAAAACAAATTCTCGGCGCACTAAAATAACACATAAAAAATAAATCCTCCAAAAATAAATAAAATATAATAAAAATAAAACTCAAATAGTAAAAATAAAAACTACAAAAGAAGTAAAAATAAAACATAAAGTCGTAAAAATATAAAAACTAGCAAAACTAAAAATAAAGACTAAAATTAAAAACTAATAAAAATAAATTAATAAAAAGAAATAGAAAATAAATTCTAGAAAGTTCTAAATAAATCTAAAATAAATGTTAAAAATAAAAACGGCTCAAACTAAAAATCTAAAAAAAATCTAAAAAGTACAAACTAAATACACACGGGTTTTGGTGAAGGTTTGGGCTCGGTTAAGGTTACAGGACAAGGGAATTTTCTCCATATAATGCGCACTGGCCTTGAAATATGCGTCGAACTTCCGCAAACGATGATAGAGCTTGCACATTAAATATTTACGCATATAAGATCCAAATTGTCGAGAATTAGCAACTAAAATACGTGTATTCGGGGTATAAAATGTACACTTTTGGGCGCTTATCACACAACCCCCAAATAGAACATTGCTAGTCCTCGAGCAAAATATAGAGAGAAAGAAAAAGATAAGTAACCAAAAGTGTACCATTTTCGGGGGCCTTGCAATTTCACTTAGCATGTACAACAAGACTTTAAACCTATAGGTTGCCCTACAGGACGAGTTTTGTCTCGTGAGAATTTGCACGGAATATACCCACAAATTTTTTTATTTGCAAATGGTAGTCAATCTCTTATTAGACGTAGAATAATCTCACAATCCATCAAGAGATAAATATTTTGAGAAATACAAGCTAGAATTGTGTAAAAAGTTATCTATGTAAATACTCAAGGCACATCCTTCCTAGAACTCAAAGTGTATGGTGTGAATAAGTCAAAACGGGTTAAGCATAATAAGAGTAATTCCTAGATTACCTTTTCGAAATTAACGCTTCAACTTTAAAATCTCACGGAATATCTCTCTCTCAAACGAACTCACGAGATTTGGGTAAGTGTAGCGCTCTTGTGTGTGAGGAGATGAGTAAATATAAGCAATGTCAAACGTCTCACACACATATAAGAAAGAACGAATATTAAGAAAGAAAATGATCGCATTAAAGAATGCTAATAACTATGGTGAGAACGTCGAGTTATTCACCACATTGTCTTTCATTTACCTAAACACCTAGGGCAATATGGATGATAATGGGTGAAGGGGAAATGTAATGAGAAGGATGGGATGTGAGGTAGGATGGTGATGTATGGATGAATGATGAGTGATGGATGTGTGATGGATAAAAGATGGATGCAATAGAAGAGTGTTATATACTTGAAGAACAAATGTCTTTATTACATAAAACAAACTACAAACTTCGTTTTTCTTTTCTCTTCTCTCTTTTCTCTCTTTTTTTTTCCGAATTTTCTTTTCTTTTTTTCTTTTTTTCTTTTCTTTTTCTTTTCTTTTTCTTTTCTTTCTTTTCTTTTTTTTTCTTTTCTATTTTTCTATTTTTTTTCCTATTTTTCTCTTTTATACTCTCAACTCTGAAGACATTTTACATTTGGTAAAGCACTCTTTTTCTCAAAATGATGATGGATGATATATGAATGGATTGGGGAATGTCTATGGATGATGAGGGGAATGGATGGGAATATAGGTGAAGTGAATGGTAAATGGTAGGTGTATGGATGAAAATTTGGTGACCAGGATAAATTTTAAGACACGTGTTTCTTATAACTCGAAAGTGATGTCGTTCTCAGTGATCAAGCCATAAATTTTTAATGAAGAATAATGAGATCATACAATAATTTAAGTGCAGACCCAAAGAAAGTTGAATCAACTTGTGACTCATAGATTGCGTAAAACTCTCTGAAAGGTGAAAGGCACGAATATCACAAGATAAAGTCTCTACTAGTGATCCTTAAGGTTTTCCTGGGAATTGTAATACTCTTCAACTCTAAACCGCAGTGACGTGGAAAGTGCGCAAATTTTGTTGAGTCTAGAAATTCATAGTGAAAAATGCCTTGATATGTATTACATAAGTTATTTAGAAAATAAATTATCTAGCTTGATTCCTAGACATAAAAAGATGGATGATAAAAAATTCACGTCGATGAGTGAGATGAAAGAAATTGCACTAAAATTCTAAAAATCAAGGTTAAAAATCAAAAAAATTTCAAAAGAGGTATGATTTTGATAAAATTCCTCACCCCCCCCCCCCCCCCCAAAAAAAAAAGGAACATCGTCTTTGATGTTAAGTAAGCTAATTTTTAAAACTAAGAGCATAAGGTGGGAAAGAGATAACCATAATCAACCGCTAATGAAGTAGACCGATGAAGCCAAGAGTAAACGTGAAGAAGTGATATGATGATAAAATTGTACAAGTATATAAACATGGAAAGCATAGGGTGATGTGAAACACCACCCCCAAGCAGGATGAACTCATACTAGAAACAACGAGCTACCTCCCGATAGTACTAAGTTTAATGTCTTCAGCCAGACCGAAGGGATCTTACCCTAAATATAGGATCTAGGAAAGCACGGGGCGACAGAAGAATTAGGTGATGAGAATGACCCCCAAACAAGACTGAAGCGTCAGTTTTGTTGGATAAAGGCTAAAAATGGTCAATGCACTTGTATGGCAAAGTGCATCACAGGATGCAAAGCATCGGTGGACCATGGGAGGGTGGGTATTAGGGAATTGGTGAGAAAGGCATGGGTGATTAAGCATCGATCACGGGACTTATTGAGCCAAAAGGTGAGGGAAGAAAGGAAGCATGACACTCTAATTGGTGAGGGAGGCGGAATGGTGCAGAAATAGTGATGGGGTGGGGCACATAGAAAGAACACGACCGTTCTATGAATGGGCAATGATAATGGTCACGCTGTGACACGCTAGGGAGCTGTCGATGGAAAAAACCAACACCACAAAAGAGTGGCGGGCATGGGGTAACAAGCTCGATGTCACGGAAGTAGAGAGTAGCACCATAGATACTCTCGTGGAAGGTGGATGGTGGTTTCAGGTGAGGATCTACAAAGGTAGATGGAAATATGAAAGGTGTAAAATCAAGATCCAAATCAGTTGGTGGGGTGGAAGGGACAATGGGTGGGTCGGGTGGAATAAATGGTAGATCGGGTGGGATAAATGGTGGATCAGGTGGGATAAAGGGTGGAGGAAGATGATCCAACTCAAGAGTAGGTGACACACACTCCTTATGAGGCGCGGAGTTATCCTCAAGGGCACTCGCAGGAGGAAGTGTGGAAATAAACGAGTGAGTGATCAACCTATCCACCATTACGTCACCATCTGAGGTGGTTGGAAAATCAAAAGAGGCATCCAAATTCGAGATAGAAGAATCAACAGTAATCTATAACTAAAATTGAGTCAGGCATGGTGGAACATGATCCATATCCGGAGAGGTAGAAACTATCTCAGATTCAAACTCGAGAAAATAGTGAGCACTCATAGCAAGAACTAACCTAGGATATAGTGGTTCCTCGGGAACAAAAGTGGTGGTCTCAATAGGTATAGACTCGAGCATTTTTTTGGATTCGGTGGGAAAGGTAATAGGAACCTCAAAGTGGGGTTCATATGGACATGGTGGGATTTGATCACGCTCACTATCGATGGATAAATCAACACAAGTGTCAAATTGAGGCCCGGACCACAGAATGGTCTCAACTTTGAGATTCTCGGGGTGAGAGGGTAGGTCACACTCAAAGTCAGTGGCACAAGATGACACATCATCACTCTATGTGGGGGAAATAATGGGTTTACTTGGGGCGAAGTCCGACTCTTGCTTACACTCAATTTCATTTAACCTTTGTTCAACCCATTGGAGAGAGCTTCATTTTGAATTTGAGTGGCTTGCTCTTAATCGAGTATGAACTTTTGCAAGAGACTTTCGAGAGCGAAGGTGGATGATGGTGGTGCTTGAGGTTGACACAACTCGCTACTAACACTAATATGCGGAGAATACTCATATGAAGTGTGGGGAACGGGGTCAAGTTCATCATACACAAAAGGAGCGCTTTTGTGATGGACAAATGGTCGATAATCATGGGGTGCATAGTGAGGGGATTGATCGGGAATGGGTGCACTAGGTTGCCATGACAACTGTTGAAACGTGTGAGTATCCACAACATTGGGTTGGGATTCGTATTGCGTGGAAGGGTGATCAGGCCTCCACGAATAGCTAGGGTGCTCACACAACTTGGGATTGGATTCGTCGTGATAATAGGCTGATGTGGGTTTAGATACAGTGTCATATGGATACACATGTTCCATGGTAGGTTCGGAGGGATACAAAATGAAAGGGCATTCATGGGATATGTGATCGGCATAGAACAATGGGTGCCTAACAAAGTATGGAACACGTCGACACTTGACACCGAAGGTGATGGAATAGGAGGTGCGTGCATAGATGGTGCAAGAGTATCAACGGTATTCATGAAAGAGCTGAGACCACTAAGTATATAATAAAGAGACGGCTCAGGATCACTCTCACACGTGTCGTGTGATAAAGAAAAATGACCAAAGTAGTCCTCTAAGGGACGTTCTTCGGCCATGTGAAGAGAAATATATTTGTTTTGATTTTTTAAATTTTTTTTCAAATGGAAATAAAATATTTTTGGATTTTCTGAAAATAAAAGAAAGAAAATATTTTTGGATTTTCTGAAAAATAAAGGAAGAAAATGTTTTTGGATTTTCTGAAAAATAAAGGAAGAAAATGTTTTTGGATTTTTTTTGGAAGAAAATAGTGGGAAAAATATTTGGACTATTTGAATTTTGACGAACTCACTAAAATCGACTATCAAAAAATGAATTGGACACACATAAGTCAAGGAGAATTCATAACTAGCACATAACCAATTTTTATCTTTAAATTTTGGTGAGATGGTGGTCAAATATTAAATTAAGTCCACGGGCGATAAAAATCATGAAATTTATCTTTGTGATCGCCTTTGCAAAATGTTCTCCTAGTGGGCTACCTACTTGATTGGTGTTGACATTAATGAGAGCTAGGGTAGCACACAAATGGTACGCGAGTGAGTCGGGTGATGAAATCCCTTCTCGTGAACGACCGGGTATAGGCCTTAATTGATTAATTCATCACACACAATCGAAAATAAATGCGAGAATAAAATCACACAAGAGCACGTAATCACACAAAAAAATTGACTCGCTGATAGGAGAGGCGCGAGGGTTTAGAAATGTACTTCCCACAGTTTTTACACCGTGGGGTGATGGATAATTTGAGTCGACTGGGGGGGAGATAATGCCTATCTCAGTCGGCCCGGGAGTCCTACCGACCCAAAGTAGAGAGGCTTCTAAATCCTCGCCTTGGATGCCATCTCTCTACCTTGTCCGGTTTCCCTATCACGCTAGTCTTCGATTATTACAAATTTAAATGAAAAATAATTGGTGTCTCTAAGCACCGCAATACAAGCAACATAATAAACTCCTAATACAAGCCTTCTAAAAAAATGAAAAATGGCACAAAAAAATGAAAAGTGCAATACAAATCAATCACAAAATGGAAAATCGTCTCAAGTGCTTCAAGCTCCAAAGATTGGCAATGGCGCCATTTAATAGAATAGAAAATGCTTCTAAAGTGTATTTTTGTCGTTGTTGCAATTTCTTTTCCATCAAAATTCCCTTGAACCTTTAAAAATATAATAAAACTAGTGTAGAGGGTAAGTAAGAGAGTCAATCCAAATCTAGGGGTGAAACATACAAGAAATGCATGCAATTCATTTGTTTATTATTCTCTTTTTCGATTTTTGCATTTTCTATTTTTTTAAAAGCTTTTTCAAATATTAAAACAATTTTTGAGATGAGGTGAAATAAGACTAAACTAAATAAAAGATGTAAATAAAAGTAAATGAAGATACTAACTAAATCTAACTAAATAAAAATCTAAAATATAAGATGGGCGAGGAAATAAAAGTGAGGAATAAAAAGGGATAAGATGACACCATATATTCTAGTTAATTAAAATTAATTAATTCAGTAAAATTAATTATCTCAAGTTAGTACCAAAATCACAAATCAACTCTCGTTGCAAATGTAATTTTAATAATAACATTTTAGAAAATTAATTTTAACACTCCTACTACTCTTAAAATGTAGATCCAAACATCATCTAACAAATCACCCGCTAGGATCGATCGATTAAACTAGTTTAAATTATAAAAGTAAACCTAGAGTTGAAATTAAAGGAATAATACCACACTTGAGAAACCCCTAGCTCTAGTTCGAATCTAAAATGGATATTATAATTAGAATTTAAATTTTCTCTTCGAAATCATTTACCCTCTCTCGAGGCGTAAATTAAAATGTAAGAGTGCAAAATTAATCATCAACGGGACATTTAATGTAAATAAACTAATTAAAATGGATTAACATCAAATAATGGATCACCCCATCCCTTGAAAGGGGATTTAGTCTAACATGATATTAAACATGATGAACAAATAATCAAAGGCATATAAAATAAAAGAGTAGATAAATAGAACAAATCTTTAACAAGTCTATCTTCTTCAATACAATTCAATCACTCACAATTAAATATCACCAATTCTCTAAAAAAAATAAAAATAAAACTATTTACAAAATATTTTTCTCCTTAATTTATTTTCTACTATAAACTATCTCTCTTCTTCTCCAAGTCTCTCTAGATTCTCTCCAAATGAACTTTTGGGTCTTCATTTATAGTGAGGCACATGGAGCTAAGGGTAAATTGGGTAGAGATAATAATGAGCAAGGGTTGAGCACATGTTCATGGAAAAGGTGTGAGGTAATAGTGAGAGGAGCATGGGTGAGGATAATATCTGATTTGGTTATGAGGGTAATTTGGGTATTGGGGTAAAAGGAGTTAGTTGGGGGTAAAATGGGTATTGGGGTAAAAGGAGTTAGTTGGGGGTAAAATGGGTATTGGGGTAAAAGGTAGGTTCAAAACATGTGTGGCATTTGACTTTCATCTTGGTTTTGGTTTTGGCAGGTTGTAGAAATCGATTTTTGGCTCATAGGTTGGAATGGAGGTGAGACACGTTTTGGTTTATTGGAGTTTTAATGGAGGAGAGAGAGTGAGGGTGGCTATTGGAGGTTGAAGATGGGGGTGAGGGTGTTAGGGTGTGTGAGTGTGTATGGTAATGGTGTGTGGGTGAGGAGTTAGTTAGGTGTGTTTTAGGTGTATGGGATAAGGGTGAGGGTGAGTTGTATGATATGGAGGTGTGTGTGTGTTTTTAACTTGTGATCCCATTATAATAACATCGTCTTAAAAAAACTAAAGAAAATCAAACTAAACTAAAAATAAAAATAAAAAATGAAAATATTAAAATCTATTAAAAATTAAAATTAAATTCATAATCCTATAAACTAATAAAGGACACAACTAAAAACTAAAAACTAAAATAAAATAAGATAAAGTAAATAAAAATTAACTAACTAAAAACTAAAAGCAAATAAGAAATAAAGGAAAACAAATACTCAGCGTACTAAAATAACACATAAAAAATAAATCCTCTAAAAATAAATAAAATATATTAAAAATAAAACTCAAATATTAAAAATAAAAACTACAAAAGAAGTAAAAATAAAACCTAAAGTCCTAAAAATATAAAATCTAGCAAAACTAAAAATAAAGACTAAAATTAAAAACTAATAAAAATAAAAAATAAAAAGAAATAGAAAATAAATTCTAGAAAATTCTAAATAAATCTGAAATAAATCCTAAAAATAAAAATAATTCAAACTTAAAATTTTAAAAAATCTAAAAAGCACAAACTAAACACACACGGGCTCGGGTGAAGGTTTGGCTCGGTTAAGGTTATGGGACAAGGGAATTAACTCCATATAATGCGCATTTGCCTTGAAATAAGCGTCGAACTTCTGCAAACGACGATCAAGCCTGCACATTAAACATTTATGCATATAAGACCCAAATTGCCGAGAATTAGCAACTAAAATATGTCTATTCGGGGTATAAAATGTACACTTTTGGGTGCTTATAATTGTTTGAACTACAAATGAAAGGACTTACGGTTAGACCGCACCCAAAATTTCTCGATTGATACCTTATCTATTTCTTTATGTGTGGTGACGACTCCCACCACGAAGAAGCTGCTCCTATATGCTAGAAATTTTGCCTGAAATTTAAATCTTGAGTGTCACTACACTCCTCCATACGCAATTGAGTTTGGATGATCTCCTTCCCTTGGCCAATCACACTTCCTCACTTTCTCGAACTCTTATGGATAGCCCTTCAAAAGATCCCCTCCGACTCTCCCCCCTTACCGACTACAGTTGGTGAGTCTGAATTTGCTCCACCGTATGCTATGACGGTGCTTGGGGAAAATACTGCGCCCTAGCGGTTATCCCAACATCATCTGCCTGAATAATAATTATGGTGACTTCTACCGCGATCACCTTTCCAAGAATACTCTATGGCTTCGACTGAGCCCTTCCTCCTACAGTCTTCCTAACGGCCCTCGATGGTCATCCCTTGTTGTTTGGTATACGAAGCCGAACCAAACTCATAAATAATTCACATCAACTATACTCAATAGAAGGAGAATGCAAGTCGCATTATGAGCCAACATTCCTAAGCATAGGGCTCTATATCAAAGAAGAGCAACGCTAAAAACGTAGTTAGTCCGGACCGATACTAAGGACTCTAGATACTCATGTTCTGATACCATCTGTGACACCCCGCCTATCAAAATAATGGGTGGCCAGCCCACTTCCAAAGTAAAACGGTAGTCTCATATGACTCATTATCAGCATCAGTGTCAAAAAGTTAATTTAATTACCAACCACCTATTAGTTTAACAAGCAGCGTCAATTTAAATCTTGTTATTAGATGCAACATAAAACCATCCATACATAAGCTATATGAAATAATACTAAATGATAAATCACGTCCAATAGAAGTATAAATGCATAATACTAACTGGGTGCCGAATAAACCATCAGTCACCATAAATTATGTACACATATCCAAAATGAAATAAATAAACTGAACGTCACTAATGTCTGAATAAAAGGACAACATGCCCAACTGATAACTGAGATGGAACCTAGTATAGGAAACAATAAATGAAGTGGCTACACTGAAACTCTGGAAGCTTCCACATCCGCTGCAGCTACGCATCCCTGGGACGAATGATCATCCATGGTGTCCATGTGACTGTACACCTAAATGTTTTTGGAAAATATGTTTGACATGGGACAAAGCCAAACAAATTTTAAAAATATTTGCAAGTTATTAAAATGCAGTAAATATGCAGTAAGCTTTTCATATTTAAGTCGGTGTCGCACTCTATTGAGATACCCCTCACCTCTCATCTATTGTGCACACCTAGCACGTACATATTAAGATGCCTAGTTATGCTAACTTGGTTAACTAGCCCCGTTGCAATTCTTTCTAACAGACTACTCAAACCCGAGTACGTTTTATCATTCATTACTAAGCTAGTTTGCCCGTTAGGTTATTTAACTATCTCATCATTTATCATTGATATAACTTTACTCCAGTTATTTCTAAACGTTCATACTTACTGTATTAAATCTTGTATATAATTTATCACTCGATTATATACCTATAGGTACATAGTAAGAGTTACACATACAATTACTCTTTACGTGTTAAATTCGTATATAAATTACCACACCATTAAATATGTAAAGGATATACCACAACAAGCACACATATGTCGCATATAATTATAATCCCCCGAGTACTAACTTTTCAAAGGTCCCTCGAGTAATAATTCATCAGAGGTCTTTCTCTACAATGCTATTGTCATCGTGGCATACTCACATCATCCCGACTACCGGCAGTCGAAATCTCACACCGACTCGGTAAAATCGCAAGCGTATTGGTGGCGCCCATAGTCCTTCGATAACGAGTCATAACCATACCCGCACTTACCTCATTTCGAACATCAATTCTCACGAGGGAAAATGCGTGGTGCTATGACCTGGGGAATATACTCACCCTGCATTCACTAGCCAAGGGGATCACCTACATCACACAACCTCCACTGAAAGAACTAGAGGGGTATGCTCAAATCAATATCATACACACATATATTATAATAATTCTTTATATATATATATATATATATATATATATATATATATATATATATATATATATATATATATATATATATATATATATATATGGAGAGGTTCAAAAGTGAACCTAAAAGATGAACATTTTAATGAACCTTAACAAAAAAACCTTAACAACCCATTAATTTTAATTCCTATGTTATAATTGGTCCGCGCCAGCGGCAACCACGGGTGTTTTTTAATACACACACCTTACCCACCCACCCGCATGTCACACGCGTGTCTGTTGCCACTGGCGCGAACCAATTACAATATAGGAATTAAAATTAATGGGTTGTTAGATGTGTTTTTTGTTAAGGTTCATTAAAATGTTCATCTTTTAGGTTCACTTTTGAACCTCTCTCTCCCTATATATATATATATATATATATATATATATATATACTGTCTCTGTACCCGTATATATATTAATCCCATTCTGGCTAAAGTGTTCCTGTCACTCAAAGCACTAGCCGAGTCTTCATCCCCGACTCTTGAATATATTTTAATTCTCATTCATAAATATTTAAAATAGTAGCATCACTGCGCTATATCCTCGAACTTACCAAACTTGCCCGTATGTCAAATAAATCACGAATTAACCCACCCAATTCGTTATTCAAATTAATCACTAATTTGTTCTCACATTATAATGATTTCCTATTTTAATTACCCACTCAAGTTGAGGTCTTATAACTTTACCTAAATTACCCAACGAAGCTTTCCTCATCCTTACGGGTCAAAATATCTATTGGAAACACTCCGAATTAACCCCCGAATTAAACAACGAAAACTAAAGTGTCAAGTGCTCCGAATCGGTTCGGCCAGACACCCAAACCGATTCTCTCAACCAACCCGAATCGGTTCACCCCCAAATCTGAACCAATTCGCCACCCTTGACTACGAACTATTTTCTTCAAATTCTATCCAAATCTCCTTAATATGCTGCCCAACTTCCATTAAAACACATATAACATAATGGAACACAAATATTATGATTCTAACACTTCTAAATCACCATAACATTAGAGATTGGACTAATATTAATGATTTAATCAATCAAATTGTTTATTTCATATTTCTCAACTCAAAACCTAATTTGAATCCACATATCCGAATTTAGATTCAATAAATATCTACATCTCATCAAAGTTAGATTTCCCAATAGTTATAAATCATCTAAATTCATCATTTAAATCAATTGAACGTTGCAGGAGATAGATTCAACCCCAAAATCTCCTTTTTGTGTGAGAAGACTGTGACACCCCGCCTAATTAAACATCGGGTGATCAGGCCTTCATTAAATTAAAACAGGTTTCTCAAATGGTTCATTCTTAGCATCACTGTCGAAAACTTTTTAATTACTAATCCCCTAAGTAAAATTAGACCGGTGCCAAATTTTATCTTTCTTAAAACAGAAAAATTGACCATGCGGAACAAAGTACAAATAATCATGTACTATAATTCAAACATCAAAGTAAAAGTACAACAGAACAAAAGTATTACCGAATAAACCATCGGCTAAAAATCCCAAACAACAATAGAATAACCACTAGTCTGAAACTAACATCTGAGACTAGTACCGGACCACAAGTCCATACATAGAAGAGTGTAAAATCCTGTGCTAGATCTGAATGAGAGATATCGTCTAGTCAAATCCTGTAAGCATCCACTGTGCTACAGCTCCGAGTCTGGAATGGAATCATCACACATGGCGTCCCTGTGGCTGGACACCTAAAAGGTTTTGAAAATATTTTATAGCAAGAGTTAGTACTCAAAACATTTTGAAAATATTTAGCAAGCGTTTATCACAATATAAAATGCGGTTATTGATTACACATGTTAGGTTCTCGTACACTCTCTTGAGTTAACTCACCCCTCATCTTTGGTGCACACCTAACGTTCCACACTTAGTTTGTCTAGCCATACTTCTCAAGCTAACTAAAACCAAAGTAGTAAACTGAACTTATCTGTACCCAAGTTCCAGTACCGCCCATACAGTACAACCGTTTTACTAACATCTCGCGTATGTTAATTAATTCTTAAGTAACATTTCATCTATGTTATTTTTCAAGACTTCTCATTTAGCTTCACTACTAAAATTACTACAATTTTCACAATAGTTGACTTTCCCACTTATGTAATTAAGTTTCGCTACTTGAATTACTAAATAGATTTTCTCTATTTATAGGTTCATTTCGAAATTAAGTTTCACTACTTAACTTACCAATTCAGTATGTATCTTTAAATACACAATATATCAATCTACTAATACACGGAAGTAGAATATCATCAGGTATATATATTTCACACACAATATATACTAAATATTAGTCACTGTTATTTTGCCCCTTTTATACACATAAAGGACGCTTGGTTCGGAATGATTCATCGACCCCAAGTAAGAATTGGTTCGGCATGATACATCGACCCCAATTATTTTAAAAATATATATATACACATATTCTGGTTCGGGACTCTCTCATCGCGACACCAGTTCAAAGTTTGGTTCGGTATTTCTCATCGACCCCAAACTTATAATAACTTTATGTTAGTTCGGAATGTCTCATCGACCCTAACATAATTAATTTAGGTATAATCTCTCTACCTAAAAGATCACATAATTCAGTAGGTACACGCCCGACCTATTAATCATATACGTACGTAATATTTTAATCGCATATATTTACCGTATAATATTCGCTTTACGATTTATCTCATTAATCGTATTTATTTGAGTATTCACGCAACTCTAAGGGTCCTAGTTACCCCTTACATATAATTTCAGTAGTTATTTCTTACCCTACTGGTCTATTACTTAAATTGAATTTACTTCGCCCCGTAACTCAATTTCCGAAGTCCCCGATACTCTAGTAAATCGGATTATTCTCCTCGGTCCATAATCCAAGCCCTACACCCAATGGCCTTATTGGATCTCAACAATATACCTACTGGTCTTATTCTTACTCCCATATCAGTATAATGTAAATCCTAGAATACCCATTCATTCCCGAACTCAACGAAGGATTAAACACAAAATTTTCGGGAAAACAGCTTGCGTCGATCGATCGACGGCTGGGTTCGATCGATCGACATAGTCGATCGATCGATAGTTCAAGATCGATCGATCGATCAAACAGGGACAGACGCAGTCTGTCTTCTTCGTTGATCCTCTCCTCCATTAACAAATTTACAAACTCCATTATTGTCCACCAAACTTTTACCCAACGATCCTAACATATTTCCACATATACTAGGACAGTTTCTAACGTGTCAATTACATCAAAACTCCAATTACTTTAAAGAAATAATGAATTAAAACCCAGAATTTCTTGAAACCCTAGTTATGGTGTTCTTCCCATATTATCATTCAAAATCCAGATTTTTATTCCGAAAATCATCAAGTCTAATCTGAATATTAATCCTCTACATAGTTTAAATCATTCTACATGCGATTCCTATCCCAACATGCATAAATATCATCTTTCTCCAATCAAAATATTGATTTAAACAAAACTATTCAAAAACCCTACACATGGGTATTATAACTTTATAAATTTTTACAATAAACAACTTGCCTTATGATCAGTAGGATGTGATTTCGTGGTTCTTGTTGATGATTGATGATCTTCATCCTTCAATCCTTCTTCCCCAACAAGTTGATGGTAGAAACCCCTTTGAATCCTTCTCAAATCTTCTTTTTGCTTTAGAAAGTGGTGCCTCTCCTCTCTCTAATGGTATTGGTGTTGTCATGGGTGTTCTAACCCTAATTCATCTATCATACGGCTGATATAAAACTCTCAATTTCGTAGGTCTCCATACCCTCTTATGTTAAAAGACCAAAACGCCCCCAAACGATCTCGGTTTAGTCCAAAATTGCCCCGGGACTCGACTAGTACCCCCGGGTATACTATGTTGACTAATTTGACCCTTCCGAACTCATTGGTGACCTTTAAATTATCATTTGAGTCACTTAAAAAATATTACTCGTTCTCACCCCAACACGGTCTACACGCGTTAAGTAACTATTTACCATAATTACAATTTTAAATAAAACTCTTTAAGTTACTACTCGTACGTAATTTAAATCAAGACGATATTTTCTCATTTAATTCTCCAATCTAATTAAATGGAACCTAAAATAATTTTCTACACCTACTTTGATATGAACACGAATTCCTCATGTAAAATTCACAAAAAGAATAATCACTTGCCTTATACATTTCGTAGGGTTTGAAATTCCGTGGGAGAAGATGAATTGTTCCTCTAATTGTCTCTCCAAACTCTCATTCTCTTTTTCCTTCTTCACTTTCCCCTCTTCCTTCACTTGGTTAGGGTTTAGAATTGTGTTTAGGATGCCTCAAAACCTTAACCCTAGATTAAATACTATCAATACAAAAATTACTCTAATGGTCCAAGACAAAATGACTTGTACACCCCCGTGTGAGCCCGACCTAGTGTAAAAACCCTCCGGAATCCAATTACTATTTCTGGACACTTAAATCTGCCTATTTCGACCTATTCAGGACCGATTGTGATCGAGAAATCACCATTCGAATCACTCTACATAAATTTCTCATCTCAACCATAATATAGTCTACTCACAAGCCCCAATTGAGACATTATCACAATCCCATCGTTATTACTCATTACGACGTACTGACAATTCATCATATTTTATTTACAATAAACACACCTAGTAAATTTATCACATAAATATTAATCTTATTCCCAAAAATTAATATCTAATAAGCACACAATATTTCATTTTAGTTAAATGTGACACCCAGCCCAATTAAATATCGGGTGATCAGTCCTTTATAAAATCTATAACAGAATGTTCGGTTGGTTCATTCTTAGCATCACTGTCGAAAACTTAAATCCAATTAATTTCCTAACATTGAATTAATATAGTGTCAAAACATTTTCCAATTTAACTTTAAACCAATTAATTTAGTAAATTCTGAACATGTAAATATAAACCATACACAAGAATTTAAATGCTGACTGAATCAAATACTGAATAGATAAGACTGGATAAAATCTTCCAGTTTACAGTTACAAACCAAACCATAATAAATACTCAAACCAATTGAGAAGAACTGCAATGGAAACTAAGTATAACTCTGCTAATGAGAATGGGCGACACATGCCCTAATTGAGATATCTGAACTAGGAACTGAATGAAATGAGAGAAGCGTCTAATCTCAAATAACCCGCAACTTCCATAACAGCTGCAGCTCGACAAACCATCCAAGTATATAGAACCGGTGTCCTTGTGGCTAGGCACCTGTACTAATACATATATATATATATATATATATATATATATATATATATATAGAAAAATATGAAAGAGATGCAAGAAACGGGTCAGAGCCCGATGTGTAAAAATATTTATTTTAGCAAGTATTTAAAACTGCATTAAAGCAAGTATTATATGCATGTTAGTTCGAACTCTCACATGAGATTCTCACCTCTCAACTAGTGTGCATGCCTAACGTACATCTAATCTAACCTAGCCATATGACACTTCTAACTAGGTGATAGGCTTATCCATTTAATTACCCCTCGTAGTAGTGTTTCGTATATGATCTCAACCTTTATCATTTTAAATAAGTGTTAACACACTAAAGTCAAGTATTCACTATTTACGTTACTGAAGATTTCACTATCTTAATGATCTGATATTGTCTCATATTAGATATACCAAAAGCATACATATATATCTTTCACTATTATATATATATGTATTAACCCAATCTTAATAGCCTACAATTATCACATTGTAAGTATAACACAAGTATATATAAATATCCACCACTATAATATATATACTAACACTGCACCCCAAGGCTATGCCTGTAGTGCATTGCATACTCTGTTATCATGTCTCGGTACATCTCGTACTCAAACAAGGACTATTCGTTTTGAAATCTCCCACGAACCATATAAACAAAACACACATAATGGAGGGGAACATAGTTCACATACCTATGGGTCATGCACATACCTACGCTCCCATAGTCAACGACTTACCAACTCATAAGTAAGTCTTCACAGTCCTATGTTCTGAGATACAAGTCAAAAATACCCTTAGGATAAGACTGTCTTTACACCACATCCCGTGATAGCAAGTAGCTAGGTATGTCATACACATAATACTAGCAAGTAATAGGTATTCACACAACCCATCCAATTAAACGGTATACATAACCAAGTGTCATTTTCCATACGTAGTATTATTATCACTAAATACTATCAACGCATTTTAAGTTATGATATTCGCTCTCTCGTATTATAATCATAAGGATACTATGTCACTCGAAAATCCTTAATACAAAATCACAATCATTCCACAATTAACCACTAATTTTTATTCTTATAAGTTCCATTTCTTCGAAACTAATTTCCTAGGTATTTATCACTTAATACTCTCGACGCATTTACAATTACGATTTATCTCCTCTCTCTCTCTCTCTCTCTCTCTCTCTCTCTCTCTCTCTCTCTCTCTCTCTCTCTCTCTCTCTCTCTCGTAATCTCCAAGGTAATCTCACCGTCATGAATATTTGAATCATTACACCTCAATAACTCCCAAAAATTCTGCACTAATTTGGGTTCATCGAACACTAATTTTTCCTCACTTAAATCTACCATTTACTAACATAGGGGCAAAATAGGAAATTACCTAAAAATTACAATCTTCTTCGAACCAGATTGCCAAGTCGTTTGAAAGACTTACACATGTCGCTCGAACCATTCTTCGCGCGACTTCGCACGACATCCCACGTCTCTCAAACCACTTATCGCGAGATACCAATCTCGCTCGAACGAAGCCCATCTCGCGACTTCGCGTGGCATCTCGCGACCTGGGCTATTTCGTCTTTAACCTTAGACAACTTCGTTTTTCACCATTTTTCAACCCTGAAACCTATAAAATATCATCCTAAACTCCAATCAATTATTCCCAAATTGAATCCTAACATTTGTAAATGAATTCTAACAACCTAGAATCCTTAAATCATCACCAATCATTCATATAATTCGAAATCCCCAATTTTATTGTCTAGAACCCTAGTTCTTAAATTAATATGCATAACATCAAATTAAACCCAGATTGGTTCATAGAAATCATCCAAATTTTGTAAGCATCATCCTATCGACATATGGTATTCAAAGCCTTATCAAATCAGTCCTAAATAATGATATAGTTCTCTAATTTCACCCAAATTAATTTTCATCACAAGGTTTATTAACCTCGACTAACATGAACATAATTATCGCTAATGAAATAAAGCAATAAACACTTGCCTCAATTTCGAAGGTCTGATCCGTTTATATTGTTGGTATGAATGCGTTCCTCGCGTTTCGATCAACACGATGGTGGTGGTGGTTGTGCAAGGTGGTGAAAATGGCTTCATCTCCTTTGGAATTTGCTCTCCCTCACCCACTGTGGCTCTCTCTTGATTTTGGTTTATCCTAACCCTAATTGTCTCCAATTAGATGTTATAATATTCCTCTAATTTTCGTCCATTTAATTCCTCCAAAAATCCAAATTACAAAACTTTCCCCACCGGGTGCCGGCTTGGCCTAAAAATGTCCCGGAGTCCAAATAAAATACCCGGGTAGAGTTTTCTAACTATCTCGACCCTTTCGGACTCAATGGCGCAGTCGAAATGAACATATGAGTTACTTAAAAATAATTTACCTTTATATTCCACTTAATTAGTCCTAAAACAACTCACACGCGCGTTCCAACTTAATATATCAAGCTGTCGTATTTCTCTATCACAATAAGTTATATAAAATCACCATTCCATATTGCTTATTCTCATAGCAATATTAATAGTTACTAACTTCTCTTCATGCTAGTAAACATTCAAATTTAAATCCAGATTAATAATTAATTCTCACATTTTAATTTAATTAATCCCACAATAATAATAAATCACGCAATTATTTAAGTCTTCGAAAATACGAGGTATTACATACTTCCCCCCTAATAATGGAGTTTTGTCCCAAAATTAAGAAAATAAGGCATTTCTGGTAAGGAAAACTACGGGTATTAACCTCACATCGCATGTAATCTACGCAGTACTGCCCATACAGTACATTATCGAATACCCTTAATAATGAACACCTCACTGATTAATTACTCTCCAAGCCTTACCATTTAAGTTTCTCCACTTAACTTATATATAGTCACTATCTAGACTTCTACTACTCGCACTAGTAGGTCAATTTATTTTTAGATATATACAAATTTGTCTTACACAAAATCTATACTATAAATGTTAACACATGTTCGACATACTGTCTCCGCAAAGGACTATGAAACCTAAGCCTGTACGCTACCGGCTCAGACTTAACAATAATAGGAAAAGATCCCACATCACTCGGTACCAATTTCCTCATTCCAACATGCAACAATGCAACTTCCAACCATGTCCACCCTGGTTGACTGACCCTAAAATTCCTCTGGGCCTAGTAGATTATTGTTCTCCCTTCTACCCAATAAGCTCCAGGATAACAAGGATTTATATATATAACAAGTCGAATGGAATTTTATTGATAATCAGTTGAGGGGAGTCGTCTTACACTAACTCCACCAGTGGAAGATATTACACTAAACCTTCCCATAATTGGAGATACAACATACCTCGCAATGTGCAACTAAAACTCTCAGATTTATCATCCGCCTGCGAGTGTGTTAAGCCGAATATATTCGCATCTCGATATTCAGGCCAGAACTCTTCCCAATAATCGAGTCATAACTCTCTTGACTCTTTCGGATAAAACTCTATTTGTACCCCATATAACCTTACTATCCCAGGAATAATGGTTAGGGTTTACCATTACACCTTATGATTTATCCTAACTTTTCATAACGTGAGCTACTTCAATTACTCGACCCACTTTCACCCATATAGGGTCGAGATTCCGTTGCGAAGTAATTAATTCTGTAATTGTGCGTGGATTTACTCTCCCATTACTACTAAGTAATTCCTAATGCTAAAGGAACTCTATTATTTCCTGATGGTTCACTTCCAATTGGAGCTTAGAAATGTCTTGCTTTGCTTAAGCCCTCACTACTATAGCTTTATATCGATATGCATTTTACCTTTCTTATAACCACATCTATATCTGTGGTTCAGGAGACAGTGTCATCACTGCATGTCGCCAGTCCTTCTCTCTCCCTTTAAACTTTAGATTGTCGTGAAACATATTCTCTCCATGTCCTATCAAATAAGTTTCAACTTCCCCGAGTTAAACTTTATCGAATTCTTCCTATACCATCCTCGTGGCAAATCTGGGAATTAACGGTCCTAACTACCCTAACCCATCAAATAGCTAAATCCTGAAGTCACACTCTTCTACATTCAGTAACTCTTGCAATATGTGTTGTCTCACAATATTTCACTTAAGGAAGGAAAATTTATTACCCAAATATCTAGGGCGCCCATACACCCTATGCTTGATGCATTGCAGCACCACCGCACTAGACGTGTTATAAATATAAATAACAAATTATGCCCCACATACTTGGCATGCCTATATGGTAAGGTCCTACTCTGTCACCCTACCTTTTCCACCTAATCACATCTTAGGTTGTCCCACCGGTCTGCTCATGGTGTCAATGATTTGTAACATTATTACATATTATTCTTATACGACCCCATCGACCTTAATTTGTAACATAAACCTTATCTCACGGTCATAACTACGTATATGGGTAATCATTACGATACTAAATTCATGTAATAAAAACAAACTTCTCCCAACTTCCAACGTTCGCTAAGTTTCATGCGTGGGATGTCTCGCAAAGCGAAATCCAAACAAAGAACCCCCCCGATACACTACTACCTAACACTGCTGGTCTTCGGGATCTGTTAAGTCTTTAATCCATAACATATATCCCTGAATTCCCATTTGCGACATAAGAAGTCTACTCGTCCACTCTCATGTTACTAAAGGCTGTATACAACGCAAAGCTCTCACTATCACGAGTTATTAGCGCTATATAATTTACGAGTTATATCTCTCCGCTATACAATAATTCAATATACCCTAAATCACATCAGTAAACATCCCTACTCACCAGGATCATTATAGTAAGACAACATACTCACTGAAGTCTACAATACAATACAACACATGAACAGGCTCAATCGTCTTTCAAGTGATGCCTCTTTAAAACCATATATTTAAAATTTAAATTTTTTAGTACAATAGTATTATCACACAATTTATTACCGTTCAAACCCTGGGTAACCAGTAACCATAAAATATAATAGTAATATGCTCTACCATCATAACGCTCAAAGGAGCACGAATCGTTACATAATACCATATACAACTTTCTCTTAGTGCCCACTCTTGCTCCTCCCTGCAGGTGGCACGGAAAATCTCGCTACCAAATGGTAGTCATTTACATAATAAGGCTGTTGTCGCCAGCGTACCCACTAAACTGATTGCACACAAATTCTTAGTTCTAACTATCACATATGTTGTGACACCGACGTCACTGGAACTCACCCCCATTTTACAAGGACGAAATAAAGCTTCATTAGTCTAGCCTGACCGTAGGGTCCCCGCACGCACTTTTTGCAATCTATAATAATCTACAATCGTTATACTTTTCGAATTCCATTCATTAGATTTTCCCTTCCTTTTTTGTGGGTAAATTATTCTGTTTTGTGGCTTACCCGCCCGTCATCGATACATTGGCCCCATATTCCTAGGCCTCAAATATGGCCTCACTGACCTTCCCTTAATTTCCCTGGGCCCCGTCGACCCTAAAATACGGTATGCTATAGTTATTAAGGACTACGTTTGTCATGTCTAGACCTACTACTCTCGGGTTATTAATTCCTAGGTCCAATTCTCTTGACCCGATTCTCACACTGGATATTTTACTTTTCCAATTGGTATGCCTTACAGGCACGATTTATAATTCCTGATACTTATCAATTTCACTACTTATGTGAACATATTCCATGCTGGTAACCCTTATCTCTACATACAGGGTAATTTCCTTTTCACTGGTCCTCCTGGACTTGTTGGTATGTCCTTCTCTCGAACCTGGTAGTCTTAACTCCTAGTTGTTATTTTTGTTGTTCCTTGCGCTCTACAGGGCATATGGAACACATGATTGACCCGCTAGTCTTGACTGAATCCATCACTATTAAATTAAGATTTAATCATATCATTTAAATAGGTTTCCCCTCACTCGGTATACTTTCTGGTGATGTTCTACTAACACTATTGAATTCAACCTTGCCCTTCGGCTAGGTATCACAACTTGACTGGCTCCCTTTCTTCTGGGGCGTTGACATATTCTAATAAACATATACTTTGATGACATTGACACTAGTTACCTTAGTCGTACCTCCCATTCACACTAGGGCATTTCACCCACAAGTCCATTTTCAACTTACGAATCCTTTTTCTTTCGTGACTCCTACTTCGATTACGAAGTTCGTTTACCAAGTTAACTCATCCTTTATGGTCGGTCTCTACTCAACCTACTGGTGATAAGTTCAACATATCTTC
Organism: Sambucus nigra; assembly: GCA_949130495.1. Classification (NCBI taxonomy): domain Eukaryota; kingdom Viridiplantae; phylum Streptophyta; class Magnoliopsida; order Dipsacales; family Adoxaceae; genus Sambucus; species Sambucus nigra. The sequence continues at coordinate 279,212,812 of OX422218.1, forward strand.
CATATCCCTGTCTGACCAGAGGATGGAAAATTTTAAATGGTCAACCCGAACCCAATATCTCGATTTGATTGACTATTTTTACTCCTTGCTGTTTCTCTGAGCTAGAAATTTCTTATAAATTTAAAATTCTGAGTGTCACTATACTCTACTTTACATTATTTCCTTTGGATTAGCTCCCTCCATTGGCCTATCATACTTAGATATTACTATTGGTGACTTCTACCGCGATCACCGTTCCCCGAATGCTTCACAACTCTCAATTGTTTTCCTCCTCCTGTAGCCCCGCTAATGGCCTTCACTGGTCGCCCCATATTACTCAAAGTACGAAGTCCAATCACTCTCGCATTTTAATTGACTTCACTAAACTAAATCGCAGGAGAGCGCAAATTGCATACACAGTGTAATACAATAATCCTAGAATAAGGATCTACATCAAAGAACGCTAAGCTGAAATGTAATAAGTCATACAGATCCTAAAGGACACTAGAACATGATGTTCTGATACCACGTGTGATATCCTGCCCAATTAAATATCGGGTGATCAGTCCTTTATAAAATTTATAACAGAACGTTCGGTTAGTTCATTCTTAGCATAACTGTCGAAAACTTAAATCCAGTTAATTTCCTAACATTTAATTAAGCTAGTGTCAAAACATTTTCCAATTTAACTTTAAACCAATTAATTTAGTAAATTCTGAACATGTAAATATAAACCATACACAAGAATTTAAATACTGACTGAATCAAACACTGAATAGATAAGACTGGATAAAATCTTCTAGTTTACAGTTACAAACCAAACCATAATAAATACTCAAACCAATTGAGAAGAACTGCAATGGAAACTGAGTATAACTCTGCTAATGAGAATGGGGGACGCATGCCCTAATTGAGATATCTGAACTAGGAACTGAATGAAATGAGAGAAGCGTCTAATCTCAAATAACCCGCAACTTCCACAACAGTTGTAGCTCGTCAAACCATCCAAGTATATAGAACCGGTGTCCTTGTGGCTGGGCACCTGTACTAGTACATATATATATAGCAAAAGAGGAAAGAGATGCAAGAAACGAGTCAGAGCCCGATGTGTAAAAATATTTGTTTTAGCAAGTATTTAAAACTGCATTAAAGCAAGTATTATATGCATGTTAGTTAGAACTCTCACATGAGATTCTCATCTCTCGACTAGTGTGCACGCCTAACGTACATCTACTCCAACCTAGCCATCTGACACTTCTAACTAGGTGATAGGCTTATCCATTTAATTACCCCTCGTAGTAGTGTTTCATATATGATCTCAACGTTTACCATTTTAAATAAGTGTTAACACACTAAAGTCAAGTATTCACTATTTACGTTACAGAAGATTTCACTATCTTAATGATATGATATTGTCTCATATTAGATATACCAAAAGCATACATATATATATATATTTCACTATTATATATATGTATTAACCCAATCTTAATAACCTACAATTATCACATTGTAAGTATAACACAAGTATATATAAATATTCACCACTATAATATATATACTAACACTGCACCCCAAGGCTATACCTGTAGTGCATTGCATACTCTGCTATCATGTCCCGGTACATCTCGTACTCAAACAAGGACTAATGGTTCGGATATCTCCCACGAACCATATAAATAAAACACACATAATGGAGGGGAACATATTTCACATACCTATGGGTCACGCACATACGGACGCTCCCCTAGTCAGCGACTTACCAACTCACAAGTACGTCTTCACAGTCCTATGTTCTGAGATACAAGTCAGAAATCCCCTTAGGATAAGACTGTCTCTACACCACCTCCCGTGATAGCAAGTAGCTAGGTATGTCATACACATAATACTAGAAAGTAATAGGTATTCACACAACCCATCCTATTAAACGGTATACACAACCAAATGTCATTTTCCATACGTAGTATTATTATCACTAAATACTATCAACGCATTTTAAGTTACGATATTAGCTCTCTCGTATTATAATCATAAGGATACTATGTCATTCGAAAATCCTTAATACAAAATCATAATCAGTCCACAATTAACCACTAATTTTTATTCTTATAAGTTCCATTTCTTCGGAACTAATTTCGTAAGTATTTATCACTTAGTACTCTTGAAGCATTTACAATTACGATCTCTCTCTCTCTCGTAATCTCCAAGGTAATCTCACCGTCATGAATATTTAAATCATTACACCTAATTAACTCCCAATAATTCTGCACTTATTTGGGTTCATCGAACACTAATTTTTCCTCACTTAAATCTACCATTTACTAACATAGGGACCAAATAGGAAATTACCTAAAAATTACAATCTCGTTCGAACCAGAAAGCTAAGTCGTTTGAACGACTTACACATGTCGCTCGAACCATTCTTCGTGCGACTTCATGCGACATCCCACGTCGCTCGAACCACTTCTCACGAGGTACCAATCTCGCTCGAATGATGCCCATCGCGCGAATTCACGCGACATCTCGCGACCTGGGCTGTTTCGTCTTCAACCTTAGACAGCTTCGTTTTTCACCATTTTTCAAACCTAAAACCTCTAAAATATCATCCCAAACTCCAATCAATTATTCCCAAATTGAATCATAACATTTTTAAATGAATTCTAACAACCTAGAATCATTAAATCATCACCAATCATTCATATAATTCGCAATCCCCAATTTTATTGTCAAGAACCCTAGTTCTTAAATTAATATGCATAACATCAAATTAAACCCAGATTAGTTCATAGAAATCATCCCAATTTCGTAGGCATTATCCTATCTACATATGGTATTCAAAGCCTTATCAAATCAGTCCTAAATAATGATATAGTTCTCCAATTTCACCCAAATTAATTTTCATCACAAGGTTTATTAATCTAGACTAACATGAGCATAATTATCGCTAATGAAAGCAAGCAATAAACACTTGCCTCAATTTCGAAGGTCTGATCCGTTTATGTTCTTGGTATGAATGCGTTCCTCGCGTTCCGATCAACACGATGGTGGTGGTGGTTGTGCAAGGTGGTGAAAATGGCTTCTCCTCCTTTGGAATTTGCTCTCCCTCACCCACTGTGGCTCTCTCTTGATTTTGGTTTATCCTAACCCTAATTGTCACCAATTCGCTGATATAATATTCCTCTAATTTTCGTCCATTTAATTCCTCAAAAAATCCAAATTACAAAACTACCCCCACCGGGTGCCGGCTTGGCCTAAAAATGTTCCTGAGTCCAAATAAAATACTCGGGTAGAGTTTTCTGACTATCTCGACCCTTTCGGACTCAATGGTGCACCCGAAATGAACATATGAGTTACTTAAAAATAATTTACCTTTATATTCCACTTAATTAGTCCTGACACGACTCACATGTGCGTTCTGACTTAATATATCAAACTATCGTATTTCTCTATCACAACAAGTTATATAAAATCGCCATTCCATATTACTTATTCTCGTAGCAATATTAATAGTTACTAACTTCTCGTCATTCTAGTAAACATTCAAATTTAAATCCAGATTAATAATTAATTCTCACATTTTAATTTAATTAATCCCACAATAATAATAAATCACGCAATTATTTAAGTCTTCGAAAATACGGGGTATTACATTAAATTACTACACACATGTAATTTAAAGTACTAAAAATAATTAAATTCATAATTATTCAAAATTATGGGGTGTTACAAATCCCAAGCCATAATAAAACATTATGACGATCTGAATCATAGTGAAAGACAATTCAAGGAAGGGGACTGGGTATACCTAGGGCTGAAACCATATATACAGACTAGAGTGTCTCTTAGAAGGAATATACAATTAGTAGCTTGTTTCTATGGCCCTTTTTAAGATATTTCCAATAATGGGTCACTCGCTTATTGTTTATAATTAACCGATGTCTCCAAGATTCCTCTTATGTTTCATGTCTCTCAATTGAAGAAGAAATTGGGTTTAAAGATGTTCATTATACACAATCGGCTTTAGTTAGTAGTAACGATAAAATGTTTGTGGAATCAATTGCAGTTCTAGACAAAAGATTGATTGAATGACACAATGCATCAATGCGACAATTTCTAATCTAGTGGTCCAATTAGATTTTGAAGGATTTTACCTAGGAAGATTGGTCCTTCATTCACTCTCAATTTTGACTATGAACCTTGAGGACAAGGTTGATTTTAAAGGGGAGGGAATTTTTTATAAGCCACTTGTTAAATGATGTCTCTCAGTATCTATTTATTATTTAAACATTATTGTCTTATTTTTGTTATAAACGTTAGTTAGTTGTGTGGAAAAGTTTGTTGAATGTTAGCATCTTAAAAACTAATCAAATCTCAACCATTGAATTGTAACTGAATTGTATTCCTACTTGTATAAGAATTCGTTGTTGTATTAGAATGAGTCAATGAATAAAACTTGTACATTTGGGTGCAATATTTCTCTCTCCCTCTCTCTATAATTTTTCCAATTTACTTTGCCCTAATTTTAATTAGAGGGTGACATAATTTTGGTTACAAAATTAAAACAAAAATTTAGTGAGAATGTGAATGAGAAGTAGCCATCGAATCAAATTTATATCTTTACACCTCCACATTCCCATTTTAAGAGTGTGAAATGAGATTGAACTATGTCTTATTCAAATAGAACAATTTTCACAAAGCTCCAAGGATCATATATTTTTTTGTAATTATTTTCAGATTTTATTTTCATTTTTTATGTTATCTTTTATTTTCCATTTGTTTTCTATTTCATCTTTCTCATTTTTTTAAATATTTTTATTTCACAGGTCATGTGCAAGGGACATGACGATTAAGTTTATCAGTTTTTTAGTAGAAGAGGTATCAAACTCAAACTCAATTAGTAAGTCCAAGTTTCATATATTAGTAAGTTTTAAAATATGTTCATACTTGGTTGATTTATATATGCACTCATTTCAAACAAGCTCCGAGTTATTTGATTTCTAGTTGAACCTTGTATAACTTGGTTTTGTACAAAAGTTTTTGATACCTTTCTGCAAGATTTGTCAAATATACCCTCCATCCCGAATTAAGAGTCCACTTTTCATTTTTTGAGCCGTCCCAAATTAATAGTCTACTTTCCTTTTTTGGACATAAACAATGAACTAAGTTCCAGATATTAAAAAAATGTTGATCTAGGTCGTTGATTGACTGTATCATTAATCTATTCAAAAGCATATCATGGAATCTTAATTGGGAGAGAGTAATATCTAATTAGTGCCTTTTTTTATTGTAGCGGCATATTTCCTCCTTTCATTTGAGAAGGTAAATAATGTTTAGCCCCTATAAAATTATTTTGTTTAATTCTTAAATATTCACAACTAATGAGAAAATCTAAGTGTAACATCCTAAATAGAATATTGACATTAGCATTGAAAATTTGGGTAACTGATGAAATAGTGCCATATTAGCGAATAGGATATTGTGAAATGATGGTACCACATTAACCAACAATAATATGTCAATACTTTTTGACAATTTCACTGGATAATGCTGACGTGATATTGACATGTTATTATCATGGTTGAAGTGACTTTTTAAATTATGTAACACTACCTAAACATTAACTTCAAATTATGTTTAAAAAATAAAATAAGAGTCACGTGACCCTGCAGTTTTATTGATGTTTATGCTCCTAGATTCTTTATGAAAACCATGGTATTATAAACACTTTGTATTAACTGGCTAATATTAAGGATTATTTGGGTTTTGGTAAAGTTTTGCTCATATGGACATTTTTGTATCAATAATTGAACCTGATTTTTAATGTATTTATGGTTGACCAAATTTTGATTGTTTATATTTTGGTGTCTTACAAAATACCCTTAATAATGGGTAAATAATTAGAAAATAAAAAATCCTAAGGAGCTGTTTGTTATGTGGTAAATATGGTTGGAATTTGTTCTGTGGAAACAAGTACGAGAGAATGTAAGGTTACTCTATATGGTTGGAGGTTAGGTTACCTGAGAATGTGGGCCACAATGGAATCATATTACCTTAGTATGTGGGTGGAATAAAAAAAATCATCATATATAAGTAGGATTTACTAATTTTCCATAAAAATCTTATTTTTTTAATTTAATTTGGTAAGACAAAAAGATCGTAATATAAATTATATTATAAAAATAACATTAAACCATAATTATATATGTTACGAGGATAATTTGGTCATTCGATTTATAATGAACTGGAAGTCTCATCATTTTATAAAGGTACTTTTGGTAATTTAATATCCCCCCATAATATTTTAAGAGATTCATTCAAATTATAATATTTCTTACAATTTTTTTAGAAAGTTTTCTCTGCTCTTGTCATTATTTTTTTATTCCCCCAAACATTCAAGTTCATTCTAAAGGATTTCTCTACAATCCTAAGATTTCTAAGGGATTATCATTTTTCTAGTTCTTCCTCTACATTAGGTGGTATCACAACCTCATCTTTCTTGGCTTAGTGGCACTTAATGAAGTTGTTGGTACAAACTCCACATACACGGTTCAAGGAGTACAAGTTCAAATTTGTTTTTCTTGAAAAGCGAGTTGGAGGAATTGAACAAAATCTTGGAAATATTGAAGAAATTGTCAATCAACTTGTACAAGCAACGAATTGACAAGATCTCAAAATAAATAGGCTAAAAAAATTTGACTCGCTAATGACTTGCCTACCAGTGATGGCAAATATGGGAGGGAAGAACATGATATCAATGAGGGGATATTTTCCTAGTATTTGGTAAGGGGAAGAATTTAGGCCACCCATGTGAACTGCATAGATCAAAGAAATTCAAGGAGGCATGAGGTGTAATGGTTTTTGGCCAAGAATTCTAGATCGACAAGATAATAGAAACTGTAATGTTTAACAACTTATTTTGCGTAGTTAAATCACTATTCAGGTTGTTCCAAGGTGTTTTAATGGTGAATAAGTTTATCAATATCCTCAAGGTTTCCATGATATTGAAGATATGAAGGGAATTGATAACTTTAAATGAAACTTTGCTCATCAAAGGGGTGTTTGACAACAAGGTTTTAACAGGACAATTATGCATCAATAATAAATAAAGGACTGGGTTTCAAAGACACGATGATGGAAATTATTAAGGCTTAAAATTGATGATAGAGCTTCTTAAATATGATAGGATATATAAACTAAATGGATTCTTGGATTGAATCTCTCAAGTTGAAGATGTCTTTGATTATAGGAATACTCCTGAGGAATGGAAGGTTAAATATGCTGGTTATAGATTGAGGAGAGGAACATTAACATAGTGGAAAAAAGTCGACAACATGAGGATTAAAGGGAGTCCTCTTATCAAAACACGGGATATAATGAAATAATATCTTCGAGGTCGATGTTTATTAAAAGATTATGAGCAAACCTTATATAGACAATACATCCCATGTAAGCTAAATTAGAGAGTACATTGAAGAGTTCAACAGGTTGGGAGCCTGTAATAATATTAGAAATATTTAAGATCAAAGGGTTATTGGCTAACTTGAAGGTTTGGAGTCTATTATTGATGATGATCTTTTTATGTGTGATATTCCTATCGAATCCGAAGCTATAAACATGGAAAACAAAGTGTGGGCAACAACTTAATGTAGGGTACAACTATCAAACAAGAGCGGGCTCAACCTTTTTAAATAATAATTTTATAAGTTGAGATAAAGGAAAGTCACGAGCTTCTATCTCTTAACAACCGAACTAGAAACATGGTAAGAACTTTACAATGGATAATAAATCAAAATCAACGCCTTAGGGAAGTCCTGCTAACAATCATCATCAATGGACAAATGGTGATACATGTGGACAACTTAGACATCAACCATTGGATTTCCCAAAAAGAGATAGGGTTGATATGGTTGATTATAATATAAGTGAGGTATCTAATGAAGAAGTTCTCGATATTAATGAAGAGATTTAAATCATAGATAGAGAGCCTCTGGATTTGGTTTGTGAAAAAGTCTTGTTTGTTCCTAAAGAAGAAAATTAGAATTAAAAGGCACAACCTTTTAAAACTCTATTGATCAATTCAATAAAATGTTTTGTTATGTTATCATCGATAGTGGCAGTGTGGCAAATTTGGTATCCAAGTCATTGGTAAAAACATTACAGTTGAAAATAGGAAAAAATCCTTCTCCTTACAAAATCATTGGGATAATGAAAGGAATAGAGTCTAGAGATATTGTGGTATGAAAAATTCCTTTATCAATTGGTAATTTTTTGGTAATTTTTTTTGGGGATTGGTATAATGAATAAATATGTTTTCCTAAGGTCTTTGATCGATCATGCATTAGAAAGAAGAATAAAAACTAGGTCTAAGTCTTAGTCATAGGGTTAATGAGATAAATTTTCTTCCCTCTTCAAAACTTTTCTAGAATACCCCGAATGCCTTGAATCTTCTAGTATATGATCGGCACTCCATGACATGAAAACTTGATGATTCGTGAGAGAAATCATTTTTTCTATCCTTATCCCTTCACAAAAATGTGATTGGTGTTTTCCTCTCTCCCTCTCTCTCTCTCTCTCTATCACACACACACACACACACACATTTTTATGACGTGTTATGTAGATTAAAACCATTCCTTAGAACCATATATATATATATATATATATATATATACGGTTGGGACAATTAGGGGTTCCTGAGAGTGTCGAAGTACTACTTGGGTAATGGACTATATGAGGGACCCAAAACTAAAAATTAAATTAGCTTCTAAAATCAATTTTAAAAATACCATATCACTTACAATAATATATTTTCTTCACCGTTTAATTATAATTAATTTCATTAAATAATTGTAATTTAACTTATAAATACTCAAATAATGAAGTCTTGTTTGCAAGGTTAAATAATACAATATGATTCCATACAACGAATAAGTGTATAAACCTAGTGGAATACCCGATTCACTTCAACTATTTTTATACGAATTTTAGGATTTGGTACTCAAAGAACTTCCCAATGGCTTGCCTCCCATAAGAGATATGCAACATCAAATTGACCTTATTCCCGAATTTAGTTTGACTAATTTTCCACACTACCGAATGAGTCCTCAGGAACAAGATATCCTATAAGGGCAAGTTGAATATTTACTTAGAAAATGATTATTTCAAGTGAGAAAGTGTGCAGCCCCATATTTTGTAGTACCTAAGAAGGATGTAAGTTTGGGAATGTGTATTGAGAGTTGTGCTATTAATTTTTTTTTTGTGAAGTATAAAAATCCTATTCCTAGATTAGAAGACATGATTGATCAATTGAGTGGATAATGAATATTTTCCAAGATTGATTTATGAAGTGGCTATCGCCAAATTCGTATTCGGCTTGGTAATTTATGGAAAATAACTTTCAAAACAAAGAAGGGACTCTATGAATCGATTCCCATCCCTTTCGTTTGTCTAATTATCCCAACACTTTCGTGCGATTATGAAATAGGTATTAAAACCATTATTAAATTAACAAGTAGTGGTTTATTTTAATGACATCTTGGTTTTTAGTCATGATGGTGAAGAACATGTCGATCACCTTAGGTTTGTGATGAACGTTTTGAGGCAAAAATAAAATTTATATAAACTTGAAAAAGTGTAGTTTCATTCTTCTGAGATTTTTGTTTTTACGTTTCATTGCGGGGTAAGAAGGTATTGGCGTGGATGGCTTAAAAGTAAAGCCAAGTCGAGAATGGACTACACTTAAATCCGTTAGTGATGTGCAGATTTTTATGGAATTAACATCATTCTACAAAAGTTTCATCTGTAATTTTAGTATTATTGCAACACAAATCATTGATGTTTTGAAAACGCGCAAGTTTTGGTAGGAGGAAGAGAAATAGACTAGTTTTGGATTAATTAAAGAAAAGCTGTGTTTAACCCAAATTTTGGCATTACCATATTTTCCCAAGGTGTTTGAAGTAGAATGAAATTCTTCCACTATAAAAGTAGGAGTTTTTTTATCATAAGAAGGAAAGCCAAATGATTTTATAAGTGAGAAGATGTCTGGAATTAAAGAAAAGTGGATCATGTATGCGCTATAAGTCTATGTTGTTTTTAGAGATCTCAAGCATTGGGAACAATACTTGATGCATAGAGAGTTTATTTTGTATACCAACCACCAAGCATTGGAGAATCTTAATATCCAAAATAAGTTTAATCTAATGCTTGAAAGATGGGTGACCTTTTTGCAAAAATACTATTTTCTTTTGAAGCACAAGTTTGGCATAAGAGTTGCAGATGCTTTGAGTAGGTGGTCTATATTATTATTATTATTATTATTATTATTATAATTATTATTATTATTATTATTATTATTATTATTATTATTATTATTATTATTATTATTATTATTATTATTATTATTATTATTATTATTATTATTATTATTATTATTATTATTATTATTATTATTATTATCATTGTGGGTCTAAGTAATAAAATTTGAATGTATTAAGGATTTACATGCTGGAGATAAATATTTCCATAAGAATTGGGATAGTTGCAATTAGAATTGGCCAATTGGTAATTTCCATATCCAAGAAGGTTAGTTGTTTAAGGGGAATCAACTTTGCATCCCAAGATTTCTTTCAGAGAGCTTATTATTTGAGAGCTACATATTAGATGGTTAGGAGGACACCATGGGAGAGATAAGACTATAGCTTTGGTGTAATAACAATAAAAATTTCCCTTAACGTAAAAGGGATGTGGGATGATTTGTAATGAAATGCTCAATATGTCAAACATCTAAGCGACAAGATCATGACACTGGTCTATATATGCTATTTCCCTTTCCTAAAGGTGGGAGGACTTGTCTACGAACTTTGTATCAAGTTTACCTCGCACTCAAAGGGGTAATGATTTTTTTTAGGGTTGACATATTCTGTAAAATGGCTCACTTTATTGTCTGGAAGAATACAGATATCACCTCTAATGTTAATAATCTCTTCTTTCAAGAGATTGTTCGTTAGTATGGAATCCTTAAGTCCAATCCATTGTCTCAGGATGGTATGTGAAATTTTAGAGTCATATATGGTTATATTTATGGAAAAGGTTTGATACCACTCTAAATCTTAGCATCACATGTCACTCTCAAATGGATGGACAAATCGAAGTTACTAATTCAAAACTTGGTAACATGTTGAGATATCTTCATGGGGGGAAGCTGAAGCAATGGGCCTGCATTATCTTAAATGTAGTTTGCCTAAAATAACATGATGATCGATCCATATGAAAATATCCTTTCGAGATAGTGTATACAAGCCTAAGAATGATCTAAAATTGGTTTATTTTCCTAAACTTTCAGGATTCCAGGCTACCGCAAAACATACGATAGAAAATAAAATTAAAATAGTTCGTGGTGAAACAAAATTTAGAGAAAGCTAATGAGAAATATAAACTTCCAACGAATAAGCATCGAAGGGTCAAAACTTTTGAAGTTGGAGATTTGGTAATAGTTTATCTTTGAAAATGAAGGTTTCCAACAAGTACTTACAACAAATTGAAAAACAAAAAGTATGGGCTATCAAAGATAAGATTAATGATAATGCTTATATGGTAGAATTTATGAAAATATAAACATTTCAAAAATATTTTCAACATAACTGATTTGTTTGAGTACCACCTGCCGAATGAACTTATTTTCTTACAAGACCAACTTAAGGATGGGTTTTGTCAAAAGGGGGCTAACCTAATGTAGCACACTAAGAGATCATGTCGTAAATGCACACAATTGAGAGTTGTCCAATTGGCATTCATTAATTTCCAGTTACTTTAATTTATTTAATTAAATTCATACAATTGGACTATGCACTCATTATTAAGTATTCATGGAACTTTTCAATCACATGTATTAATGTAAATACAATCATTAATGTAAATTCAAGCATTTGGGAATTAATGTATGTATATTCTTATATCCAATAAGACCATTATATTTGAAGATATTCATTCAAATAATATTATTTCTTATAATATTTTCATAAAGTTGTCTCTGATCTTATTGTTATTTTTTTTCTTTTTGACTATTCAACGTCCTTATATAGGGGATTTCTCTATGTCCCTTATATTATTAAAGAATTTTCCTTACTAGTGCTTCCTCTACATTAAACACATTGTGAGACATCGCTTAATAAAATACCGGGTGATCAATCCTATACTAAATTAAAACAGGAGTCTCATATGGTTCATTCTCACCATCACTATCGAAAATCAATTTAATTACTAATAACCTATTAAGTTGGCATCAAAATTTTAATTATATAATCTTTTTAATCAAACCAACTAAATAAATATTCACACAGTTTATATATGCAAAACTGAAATGAAATAGAATAATCAAAACTCGGTAACATAATACAACCAAATCGAAAGCCGCATGAAAAGCGGTAAAAGAATAAATAAATACAGTTGGGCTATCAGCCTGAATGTTTCTACAATGCCTCCTACCTAGATCTCAAGGATATAAGCGTCTAAAATAACCTTTCATGCATCCACAGCTGCTGCAGCAAACGTCTAACTCTAAGGAATCATCATCCAGACCTATGTATATAAATACATATATAACAAGAGAGGAAAATAGAGAAAACAGGTCAGATCCCGAGTTTGAAAATATTTAGCAAGTGCATAAATGCCATATGTTTATAGTATGATTTATCTCATATTTAAATTGGTATCTCACTCCCATGAGATACCCCTCACCCATCTTCTAATAGTGCACACCTATCGCATACCTTTTTAAACAACCTAGTTAAGCTACCCTGCCTAACTAATCACCCATCCTCTAGAAATCGTCATAAAATCGAGTACTAAGGGTTAAACTTATCCCCATTCCCAACATTGCGCTACGTTCGTGCGTGGGGTGTCTCGCGAAGTGAAATCCAAACAAGGAACCTCCCCGATACACTACTACCTGGCAATGTTGATCGTCGGGATTCATTAGGCCCTCAATGCATAACGCTTATATAAAAACTCATATGGATATATATATATATATATATATATATATATATATATATATATATATATATATATATATATATATATACCATTCATATTCCCAAACTTTCACTTTATTATATACAATCTCGTATATATATAGTTCTCACTTTAATATACGAATCACAATTTAAATCCGGATATAATCTCCCGGAATGAGAATACAACGTTATTCCTTTTCCTCTTTACCCACGTTAATGCTATATGATATCTTGTCTTCATATACAAGAAATATACTATATGCAACAAGTATGATTATACCTATCACAATCATAAGTATAATAATCATCCCACCGAGATATAACTTGAGGATGTAGTCTCGTAGTGCCTATTCGAATTCGGGTTTACTCACTCAACCATGGTACCAAGCGAGACTCACTCATGGTCATGGTAAAATACACAACGGTGGAGGAGGTCATATTCCCTCTGCAAGTGGAATACACACATCGCACTTGTACATGGGATAATATGACCTGGGGATATACTCTCCCTACTCCTCAAGGGGATTAACCCACATCGCGCAACCTACCTGGATTGCACTAGAGAAAATATATAATTTGTCTATTCCAACCCACATCTCCCAGGTGGTCATGTTCCCTCTACTGCGGTCCTCGCCCCCGATCGACCGAACAGGGCAGCTTCTTCTCCGAAGACTTTGTTTCGTCCATTGATATAAACCCAAGCTTTTATCTCTTCTCCCAACCATATTTAATCACAACCAACTATATATACACACATAAACAGGGTTCTAATCATCCTAGAACCCATCACCAACAACAAATTTTAATTAATTCCTAAGTTTCTCAAATTGGATATTATCCAGGGTTTATTCGTTAAACTTCTGAAAAACCCGTTTTGATTCAAGAAAACCCAACCCAAAAATTTATAGTTTTACACACCAACTATAATATGAGATTTATGCTTAAAAGAATAGAGCAAGTAAACACTTTCCCCGTGGATAAAATCTGATGACCTCGAGTCGAATCCCGCAGAGTTTGGCCAGAATCTCCCTTTTCTTCTTCCTTTCCTCCTTCCTCTCTTCTCCTCTTTCTTTTCTCTCTTTTCTTTCTTCTCTTTCACTCTCTCGTGCCTTATATAGAGAGAAATAAGTGTTTATCCCTTATAAACCCAAAAATAACTCGTTTACTCAATTACGAGTCCCTATTAGTCCAAAAGTCATCGGAATCTAAACACTACTCACGAATACTCTATTCTGACTTTCTTGACCATTTTGAAACCAATCGTGCACTCGAACTCCCCGACTCAGTCACTTAACTACAATTCACTAATTAAACCCAACACATCTCGATACGGGTTTTTGAATTAAAATATTATCATCTGTTGCTTTACCCAACTGCGACATGTAATTAAAATAATCCAACTTATTTACTTAATCCCAAAAGTAAATGTAACACGCATCGAAAATCATCTAACACTCATAAACTCCAAAAAAAATTATTATTCACAGAAATTCCTCATATTTTCAAATTATACTCACTTATGTAATTTAAAGATCCATAAAAGTACGGGGTATTACACACTTCTCTCTCTCTCTCTCTCTCTCTCTCTCTATATATATATATATATATATATATATACACACACACACACACACATAGAGTCAGGCTCCTGTACATACCAACGGTATATACCGCTGGCGCGAATCTATTTTATAAATGATTTTGAGTTGAGTTTTTTATATGATATTTAAATATTTCAATAGACCCATATAAAAAAATCAACTCAAAATAATATTTTTTGCTATTTTAAAAAAATCGATAAAACTTTTGTAGCTTTTAAAGTGCTTTAAAAGATGCAAAAGTTTGACCGATTTTTTTAAAATAAAAAAAACATTAATTTGAGTTGATTTTTTTTAGATGGGGCTATTGAAATGTTTAAACAACATATAAAAAATTCAGCTAAAAAATAATTTTTGTACTATTTTAAAAAATTGGTATGTACCATTTGGTATGTACAGGAGACTCCCACTGTGTGCGTGTATATATATATATATATATATATATATATATATATATATAGTTTGACTAATTGATTTATAAAGGTCGCACCATATAGTTGTGCATAATACATGTTAAAAAAAGTCATAATATATACAAAGTCAAGATTGATAAAGGATAACTTAAAGTATTTAATATATTATAATGTTACTTATGATTTAAGAATAAAAAACTATACTTTGATTTCGAGAAGTAATTTATTGGTTAACAAAATGGGGAAATAGATTGATATTTTTGGTAAAATGTATTCTATCAATCACTTTCTTCTAAATCACAATCCACCAAAAATATATGGCATTCCAAATGGGGTTTAATTAGGTCTCTCTGTGTGTGTGTTCACCATTCCTTATGGAAAAATACCAATCGTTGGCTCGAAAATATACCCAAGATAGGTGTGTGTGTGTTGGGGGTGGGGGGGGGGTGGGGGGGGGGGGGGGTTGATTTAGGTATGTGGGTTCTAATGGAAATTTTCGAACTTTGTTAAGTTTTGTAAAGATCAATTGCAATATGATAAATAAAAGCTAGTGTAAACAATTAATCAATAATAAGAATATGTATTTAAGAGATAGAATTTAAAGGAACATTGCAAATCGAGGTTTGAGCGTTATTTGAACACTGCTGACGCGACTCAAAATGTGTCTCTAGTACGTTCTAATAGATTTCAAGTACAAACCGATCGCGTAAGTAATATCCCGAGAAACCTGGTATCGATCTCAGGGACTAAGACAATGAATCATGACGATGAATAGGGAAATGATGACTAACCTAAAGGTATGACTCACAAAAAAGAATTAAAAAAATGTGATTTTGGAGTGAGGGTATGAATTACTACTAGATAAACAAGTAAAATTTAACTAAATTAACTAATCAAGCAAGAATTAACTAACTATGAATTAATGAATAGAAATGAGAAATAAGGTTGGAATGCAATCCCCCAACCCCTATTGAGTTCATCGGATATGAAAACTAGTCTCGAATTAAATATTTAATTGAAACATCAACATTATTTAACTCATGCATTACATATATGAGGGTACGAGCCCGCATCATACATAATTAATAATATAAACAAAGTACAAAATCAAGTGATTAATATGTTCCTCTCACTCTTAAACACCCCAGTTACCTAGGGCAAACGAGGTTAAATGTCCTACGATGTTTGTACTAACGAATCGATGCATTCAAATTACCTATTTATTCCAAGAATGTGTTTTTATAACCATGCGAACTGTTTAGGGTTGGGTTTATGCATCCCAACCCTTAGAAATCTAGACAGACATTGTGTAAATATGTTTTATCAAGAAATCTACGTTGCATGAAATCATAATTATGTTGAAAGTGTAATTAAATATGCAAAGGAGAATTCTAACCAAGAAATAATGAATCACCAACCAAAAATTTGAAAGCAATTAAAGGCAACGAAGAACATGTTACTTGGAATGAAGAAGAACCTTGAATTTAATCCAAAATGATGAAAAAAAGTTGAACAATATGAATCCAAAGGATCTTCGATTCAAGAACTCCTCAAAACTAACAAAAACCAAGCCTTCTAATGTTTGGTATGACAAAGAAATGAATACATCATGTTATTTTAAGTGTTTGCACCATGAAAATCTCTTTTTAATAGAAAAGATAATTACAAATTCTGTTTGCCGAACTGATCCGACTTCTCCTTATTTAATGGGCAAACCGGTTCGGTATAAAATAGAAGAGGAGATCGATCTGGGTTCTAATTCATCGGTTCGGTTTGGTCATTGTCTATTTTTCTTCCTTTTTCTTCTTGATTTATTCTCAACTTCAAACGCTCATAACATTTCACTCGGACTCGGATTTGGATGTCGTTTTTTCATACATGCTTGTGGACTCTAGATATTAAAATTTACTTTAGGTTCCATGTCCAAGTTCCTGGTGTAGAGTACTATTTTTCCCTTGACTTTCCTTCATTTTTTTCTTTCTTGAGTTTGAGTTTTTGCCTTTCATCACTTGTATAAAATACCTTAAAAATTTAAACGAAATTCTCGAAACTTGATGCACTCTATGGAAGATGTTAGTAGCAAGTATATGAGATAAATTAACATAATTTACAGCGTACGAGGTGATAAAAGCCTTTAAATTATGTGGATAAATACGAATAATTTATGCCTAATCAAACGCTACTAACTGAGAACTTTGATCGTCCCGAGCAATGTAAAAGAATCAAATCATGGTTCAAAACTTATCAAACATGTTATTAGGATAGAATACCTCTTTCGCGAGAAAGCGATTACATTTAGCGTATGCAACAAGCCTTTAAACCCCTAGTTTACCCTAATAGGACGAGTTTTATCTTGTGAGGGTTTGCAGTGAATATATCCACAAAAAAATGTTTTTTTTGACTCAAAGAAAGCTCAAAATACTTAAAAATGGTACAATTTTGACTCTCCAAAAATAGTCACCGTAAATTCATATTCACGACTCTCAAATCATAGTGTGTGTGTGCAAAGCCGAAAATTAAATCGCTAATTTTCACTGATTGATCATTACGTTA
Organism: Sambucus nigra; assembly: GCA_949130495.1. Lineage (NCBI taxonomy): Eukaryota > Viridiplantae > Streptophyta > Magnoliopsida > Dipsacales > Adoxaceae > Sambucus > Sambucus nigra. Next base: position 279,230,368 of record OX422218.1, read on the forward strand.
CTTTTCAAAAATTCGTTTTGATTTAATTTCTCACAAATGCTCTCACAAATGAATCACTCCGAGTGTGGATATTTATCTCGTTGCGCGTGATATAAAGAGTAAATATAATGCAAAACTAATTCACGCATACAAATTTGAAAGACAAAATTTTAATGGTGAAAAGATCTCTTCATCGGAATATGGTTATTAGAAAACGGGAAACATTATTTCTTATTCACATAAATTAATCACTCTTATCATCTTTTTGTGTTTTAGCTCTCCACGCGGTAGTCAATTACGCAATTCAGATTCGGTTCAGAATTTTTCAGGTTGTAAGGTATATTGGGTAAAATTGGGATTGGTTGGGAAGGTCAAAACTGGAAAATGCCCTTATGATTTCCATTAGTGCTTTTTCGGGCTTTACTCATTTTTCTCTTCTTTTTCTATTTTTTTTTATATTTTTCACATTTTTCTTTTCTTTTCTAGCTATTTTTGGTGAGCATTATTCTATTTTTTTCCTTGCCCCTTTTTATGCACAATTCCGACCCAATTGGTTTTTTGGGTTACACACGAAAAGGGAAAATTTTTATTAGGCTCAAATTGGGTTGCAAATGGATGATTTTTCATAAATTTTTATGGCTAATATTTTTGGGTAAACAAACGAGGGCCTGCTTCGTTGTCCAAATTGCTAATTCCTTTTCCATATGAATCTCTGGAATCATTTAATTTAGAGATATTTTAGTGCGCTTTTTGAGGCAACATCACACACATTTCCCATAACCGATCAAAACAAAGGAATTAGAGATCCTCAACGACTTTTTTATAGCAAAATTGAACTTTGAGTTAATTTTAACTTGGATTGATTTAATAATTTACAAGAATGATAGGCTCAAAATCTCACCAGGTTAGTTAATCTCCACATTAATTCGTTAAGTCGTCAACTTTTGCTCAATTTCCATCTATGGTCAATTTCGGCTTTGTGCATTTGATTTTTACAATTTGAGACTTAAAATAAAATTTTAGTCACATTTTTGAAGTTTTTAAATTCCAATTTTTATTTATTTTGAGGAACTTTTTTTGGGCAAGGCGGAGGATGCACTCACCTTTCGAAATTGGCACGTCATTAGTGGGGTAGTTGTATCGGTTCGGGCTTAAAAAATCTATGTCTTGCAATTTTTGTATTATGATTTCGAGCGAGAATGGAATTTGCCTCTCATCTACATAGGCCTCGGCGTCAAATTCTCCCGTGCAGACGAAAGTGCCATATAAATATTGCACCTTCTCCTCCCAAACGACAGGATGTGGATCCCCGAGGAACCGACACCATCCCCTTGGGCGAAATAAATTGGTGACCAATTGCGAAAGTTTCGCCCATTTGACTTGGCACTCAATATGCATTGAACGGGATGGAGAGAATAAAGCTTCGCACCATCTTCTTTATTGGATAGAGTGGAACACATTGTCGCCATCGTGAGGGATGTTGGTGGAGTCGTATTTGACTGGTCATTGATTGTTAGCCATTTGTGTGTAATTTGGGATTTAGTTCCGAACTACGCAACAATTCCCCTTGAAACGTTCTAGCTCTCTCGCATGTTGTTCCTTGGCATTCATCTCTCTATGAACTTCCTAAAGACTTCTAACGACCCTAACCTAAAAATAAATAATATACGCAAGATTCACCCCATACGCATCAAGGGTGCTATGATCTCTTTCTCAATCTTAAAAACTCTTCCGACCCCACATACAGGGTCCGACACTCTCCTTGCCTCTCCCGTCCAAGTATCCTGAAACAATAGTCGGAATAAATTGGGACCCGTCATATAGATAAGCGTAACACCTTGAGGTTCGTGATGTCTATCATGAATGGGATACTCATGGTTCCCAATCGAATTGTAACTTACTAATCCCAGCTTGGCACGAACATCTCGGTTGAAATTAGAGGGACATACTAATCGACGATATCTCTTAACTTTGGGAATGCATGAGTCGGTCTCTAAATCAGATGAGAATCTAGTCCCTTCCTCGATCGCATTCGAGGCCTCAAGTCGTATGGCTAGATGGTCACGAAGAAGGACCTCATATATCTTATTTTTCCCTTTGCTTTCATTGAAGTGACTATACGAGTCCAAAAGTGATTGGACTTTAGCAGGGAAGCTCCCATCCACTAGCCCGAATTATTTTTGACAATCTCCTAAGGTAATATCTCCTACATTTTTCTCTTTATAACTTTCCACATCCTCTCTCTCGCATTTAACTACGTGATCTCTCTCGTTCTCCATATTAGTCACTAAACACTCCTCCTTCTTGTCCTCTAGCTTAACGTTCAAATTATCGCTCTCACTTTCTTTAACATGGCATAACCCTAATGGATCTCTCATGTGATTCCTCTCGCGCTCGTGTACCGTCTCTTCCATAAGATCCATTTCTCGCGATTCGTCCTCATCACCATCGGGCTTGGTGATGTTGAAGATATTTGTTTTGAGGGTAACGTGAGTTGCATTTGCCCCTTTCGAGTGTTTATTAGTGCATTAGCCATAGCTAATAATGGGTGGTCGAGAATGAAGGGAATATGATAGCTCGGTACAACGGAGGGATCCTCATCCTAAATGATAAAAACTATCGGGAAGTAGAAAGTGTACTTGAACAATCACGTCCTCAACGACTCCCCGAGGTATCTTCTCGAAAAGATCTGCGAGTTGGAGAGTCATATTTGTGGGCTTAAGGTTCCCCACACCTATTTTTTATAGATGGAGTAGGGCAGAATGTTAACACTTGCCCCGAAATCTATGAACGCTCTCTTGATTCGATTCTTCCCCATGATGCACGAAATGGTGGGTGCACCCGAATCTTTGAATTTTGGTGGAAGGTCGCTTCACAGTATTGAGCTTACATTTTATGCTAGGAACACATTTTTCTTTACCTTTAGCCTTCTTTTCACTGTTAATAAGTCCTTAAGTACTTTATTATAGGCGGTAATTTGATTTATGACATCGAGAAAAGGAAAATTCAGCTTTACTTGCTTAAATACGTCTAACACATCGTCTCGAGAGACTCCTTTTGAGTGAGGGACTAACCGTCAGGGGAATGGCGCAACCGTGTGTGGTTTTAATTATGGTGCAAGTGCAAACCGGTCGCCTAAATCTCATGGACTAAGACGAAGAATCGTGATGACGAATAGGGAGAAGATGACTAACTGTAAGGACATACTTTTATAAATGTTTGGGGTAGAATCTAGGAATTTTTTGTTTCCCTAGACCACAGTTTGTATGTTTGATACCGCTACATTCAACACGCCATCACGATCATCCATGATGGCCTTTATCCGAATCCATGCATCCATCATCTTCACATGTGCATCATGCTACATGCGACGTTCTGCTCAATCTTTTCCCACTACTCCACTACGCAATATTGGTAAAATGATATAATGAAGTTGTTTATATTTGCATAACTATTTGGGAAATTTTTCAGAAAATGTTTTTTCGAAGTCTGATTTATTTTTATCAAAAGTAGAATTTTTTCTAAGTGTAGAAGCGGAGTGCCTCAGTCGACGAGCTCGTTCGAATGAGCTAGCACCGTCGTTCGAGCGAGATTAACATCTTGCGCGAAGTCGTTCGAATGACACGTGTCCTTCATTCGATCGAGATGCCTATCTCGTTCGAGCGCCACTGCCACCTGGATTTTTGTATAAATATCAGTGTTCCTTCTGCACATTTTTCAAGTCTTTTTTCAACACGATTTCTGCGAAAAACTGCCCAGAAAATAGACTTCGCCTTTTAAGGTTTTATGCCTTCTTTATTCATTTAAACACTCCCATCTATTTGTATGTGAATTATTAAACCTTCAAGAGGATCATTTACTACTCATTTGGATTACTTCATGGAGGAGCCGTCTTCTTCTCTACTGCTGCCCACCTGGAGTTCCTGATGGAGATTCCAACCGACGACATCAAACCGACACCCGAGGGTATATCTTTGTCACACTTATTTTCATTGTAATTCGTGTAACCATTTTTACAAATTATAGTGAAAATAAAAAGGGTTTGACCCTTTGGGGGATTTTTCCTCATTTGTGTGTTTTGTGTGTGATTAGTTATTCTTGAATGATCATATTGATTTCAATCACACCTAGATGCATGTTTTAGGATTTAATTGAAAGACTGAATTTAATTAAATAATTTCCTTATTTGAACGCAAGCGCACTCTTCAAATTGGTATCAGGGCCAATTACACAATTATACCGTGTAATTTTCCACAAAATTTTTCTAAGATTTCAATTTTCTGAAAAAAATTGATTTAAAAAAAAAGGGCGTGTTCAATGGAGAAATTATATAATAAAATGCCAATTTTTGATGGTACTAATTATTCTTATTGGAAAGCCCGCATGAAATCTACTTTAAAGGCCATTGATGAAAGAGTCTGGATTTTGGTTGAAAGTGGGTGGACCTCCATCACTGTTGAGAATGTGACTAGGTTAAAATCTGTCAATGCTTGGACTGAAGAAGAATTTAAATGGTCATGTTTTAATTCAAAGGGTTTAAGTGATATTTCTGGATCCGTCACACCTGACGAGTTCCAACGCATAATGACGTGCACCACGTCAAAAGAGGCATGGGATGTTTTACAACTTACCCATGAAGGAACTAATGCTGTGAAAGAGTCTAAACTGAAAAATTTAACAACTCAATTTGAAACCATCACCATGCTTGAGACTGAATGTTTTGATGAATTTTATGCTAGGTTGTCTGATATTGTAAATACTAGCTTTAATCTTGGTGAACACATTCCTAATGCTAGAGTTGTTAAAAATATTCTTAGATCACTACCTAAGCGTTGTATCCCTAAAGTCGCTGTGCTAAATTCTATGGGTAATTTAAACACGCTTAAATTGGAGGAACCTGTAGGAGACTTACAAACGTATGAAATTTATATGTTTCCTAAATCTGTCAAGCCTAAAGATAAGGGAATTGCACTTAATGCCCATGATAGAAAGAGTGAGGGTTCAGCAAGAAAGAGGGTAGAGTCATCTAGAAAAAAAAGATATAAAAACATCAACTTCTGAGTGTGACTTTGATTTAGATGATTTGGCCCTGTTTGCTAAAAATTTCAAGAAAATTCTCAAATTCAAGAAAAATGGTAATTTCAAAGATAAAAAGAATTTTGAGAAAAATAAATTTGAAAAGAAAAAGGAAAAAGATTTTAAAGATCCTGCTAAGAAAGACAGTGAGATATGTTATGAGTGCGACAGTAAGGGACATAGAGCTTTTGAGTGTGCTACTAGGCTGAATAGACTTGCCAAAGAAAAGGGCAAAGTTGTCCTTAATGCTACCCTTAGTGACGGAAGTGAGGTCGAGTCGGTGGACTCTGTAGACGAGTCACCGCATTCATGGTTAGTCATGTGAGTACTTCTAGTGCTCCTCACGACGATGCTGCTTCACAGGGACACCTCGACAGTGAGAGCGATGTGAGTGAGAGGGAGGATGATGCAAGTGAGAGCGAGAGTAATCTTCAACGCGCCTACGCTGAGTTATATAATGAGTCATTTAAAATAAAAAAGTGTAACAAAGCGTAAAAAAGCGTTAGTTCTTAGGATCACCGCATTAGAGGAAGATTTAGAAGAAGCGAGAGAGAGAGAGTCTGCCTGTGTTGAGAAAGAAAGTTTGTTTAGAGAGAGAGAGACTGTTTGGGGAGAGAGAGAGTGGTTTTGAGAAAGAGAAAGGGGACTTGACTAAATAAGTGGCTAGTCTTACGAGTGAGATCCATTCCTCCCTGGAGACTCAGAAGAAACTTGAAGCCCTTGTTGCCCAGCTTACTCATGATCTTGAGAGAGCGTGAGAAGTCAAGGTTCAAATCGAGGACATATCAGGAAAGATGGGAAAGATGCTCCTCAACCCCGCTTTAGATTTTGGTGATAGGCAGGGAATAGGTTATGATGGTGCCTCCCCATCCCAAATTGCACCTGGACCAGTTCCCGAGTTTACTACAAATCCATATGGCCATCATAAAAAACCACGAAGAAGAGTTCGACCAAGAAAAGCAAACCCAGGTTTGCCTAAGACCGTGTTCTTTTGTACGTACTACAAAAGAAAAGGCCACCTCAGGGAGTCTTGCCATAGTTTGGGTCGGACACGATGTACTACTGCTCCACCAATTCGTACTGATGGTTTTTCCAGTCTAAGAGAACGTGTTGAGTTTTTTGCTGCGACATCACAGAGTTTGATGGAGGAATTCCGACGGATGTCTTTGCCGTCAGTGAATGCTTCCCGGCTACAACCAACAACAACAAGGGTAAACAAAAGGTTACCACTTCTTGGGTACCTAAGAAAGATGAAAAGGCTCTTGTTGTTCATGTCGTTCTCAAAGCACATAACACCTCAGTGGTATTTTGATAGTGGGTGCTCCAGACATATGACAGGTGATGTCTCATTTTTTACCTACCTAGAGGAGTATAAGGAAGGTAGAGTCACCTTTGGAGATGGGAGCAAGTCTAGCATCATAGGACGAGGTATGGAAGAGTTACTAGGATTTCCTAAGATAGATAATGTTTTATACATCAAAGGTTTGAAAGCAAACCTTCTCAGCATTAGCCAGTTGTGCGACCCTGACTTTGCCATAAAGTTTGATCGGGACACATGTAATGTCTATAATCAAGACGATAAACTTTTAGTGCAAGGGATGAGGACAGAGGATAATTGCTATGGGACTATGCCCACATCCCCACTTGTCGAAAACAGTGCCACGATCACTCTTATGGATCTGTGGAACCAACGTCTAGGTTATGTAAACGTTAGATATTTGACACGCTTAGCTAAAAAGGACCTAGTACGTGGATTACCATCGCTTGGAAATCCAACTTCTATGGTTTTTGAACCCTGTTAGTTAGGAAAGCAAATCCGTAGCCCCCATAGGAAGTTGCATTCCATTACCACCTCCTGTGTACTTGAGTTAATTCACATAGATCTTATGGGTCCTACTCATACTGAGAGTCTGGGTGGTAAGAGGTATATCCTTATGATGGTGGATAATTTCTCCAGATATTCCATTGTAGTTTTTCTGAGAGAGAAATACGATGTTGTAGAGTTTTTAACGACCAAGTTTTATGTCCTGCAAAATCAACACAGAGTCACTATTAATAGGATACGTAGTGACAACGACACGGAATTTAAGGAAGCAAAGGTAGATATTTACTGTGACAGCCTTGGAATCAAACATGAGTTTTCTGCTGTGAAGACTCCTTAGAAAAATGGTATTATTGAGAGAAAGAATAGGATGATTCACGAAATGGCTAGATCTATGCTTCTAGGTCGTAAGGTTGCTAGGATATTTTAGGTAGATGTAGTGTCTACTGCATGCCATATGGTGAATAGTGTTTACCTGCGTCCACACACACTTAAGACGCCTTATGAATTATGGACTGGCACGAAACCCAACCTTTCCTATTTCCATGTCTTTGGGAGTAAATGCTACATCCTAAGGGATAGAGAGCAATTAGGAAAGTTTGACTCCCGGAGCGATGAGGGAATATTACTAGGATATTGAAGACCTGTGTGCTTGCGTTCAAATGATCAAATTATATATAAAACCCTTTTAACACAAAAAAACCCTAAACATGCAGCAGTATGTGATTGAATAAATTGATAATCTACGCAAGAACATTCAAACACATGCAATTAAGGAAAAATCCCCCTCAGGGGCAAAACCATTTATTTTCACTATAATTTGTAAGAAAATGGCTTACAATCGGATTACAATGAAAATACAAGTTGACTAAGAATTACCCTCGGGTATCGGATTCTGTAGTCGCGGCTGGAATTATCCCTTTCCAGTAGGGCTGCAATGAAGAAGAAGAACGGTCTCCTCCACAAGGGTTGAACAAACCAAAGTTGTGTTCTTGGGTTGCAAAAGGGATTCACAAATATTTGGCAAGGATGTGTGAATCAAAACGTGAGTCTTGGGACTCAAAAATATGAAGACTAAATGTATTTGGACTCTCAAATTCGTCTCCTAAAGTCTTGCAAAACAACTCTCCCGAAGTTGGTATTTATAGGGAAATACATGAAGAGACCCACGATTTTAAAATGCTGAAATTCTATCCAGCGTACAGGTACCCCGAACCGGTTCGGGTACCCCTGCGAACCGGTTCGCCCCCCCGAACCGGTTTCGGGCTGGGTTCGGGAAAGTGTGCTGGGAACAGGTGCTTAAACACTTAGAAAAATTCCCAGAATTTTCAATGAACATATCTCCATTTTCAACGGGCCATAACTTGTTCACCGTAGCTCGGATTGAGGTTCCATTTCTTCCAGTATCTTTGTTGCGGCAAGCTCTTCAACTTTCCATTTGATCGGTCCTCCGGACGGTGGCTGTAAAATTACCAATTTGCCCTTGAACATCCTTATCATGCCTTGTTTCACTGATTTGACTTCTCTTACGTACCACTTGCATTATGAGCCTAGAATCAAGGAACGTGAAGTCGTTGATGTAGATGAGGGACACACTAGTGGAGATAATGCATGCTTGATTCCCGGAATTTGGATAGAGGCCATCATATGAGATCGTGAGGTGACGTGCCAAATGTAGCGGCGTACGACATAAATAAATGAAACATTTCGGACATGAGAAAAATGTCCTTACAAATCTCCCCCTATGTCTATGCCGGTACATACATAAAAAATCCAAATTATTAAATATGAAATTGCCTATACAAATCTACCCTCCCATGAACACAAAACTGGAAAAGGTACAAGTGAATAGTCTTCATCGTTTGTTCTTCAAATCGACAGGAATTTCAATTCTTTTCTCATCAGGGTGTGCAATCAATGTAGTACCTACACATATTAGGTAAAGCAAAATACCAAGTGACATATCGAGTTTGAAATGATGAAACTTAAATTTCAAATCTCCCCCATAATAAGATAATTCATTCTCCCCCTTTTTATGATGTCCCCAAATAGACAAATGAGAGAAATAAATCAAATTAGCAAGTGCGTGGTGTCACTAGGATAAAACCACACCAGGAATGAACACAAAGCAACCAAGTCGATGATAGCGTAAATGAAGTGGTGTGATCAAATTCGATAGGAAAATCAATGCATACAAACATGACATATGTGCACGATGAATATTGGATATTCCTAGCGAATGAACTCAAATGCTTCCTTTGGTGTAAAATAATGACAATATAAGATATTGACTCAATCAAATCAACAAATCAAAGCTCAAAATGATTTTCACACCAATAACGTCCAAAATGATTACATGCTTTTTCAGGACTTTCAAGGAAGTGCAAACCCGTTTAGATTCTCCAACCAAACTCCCTCAGATATTATATTGAATAGAGGCATTCTAAATTCTCAAACTTTGGAGAATTGATGGTGAAACCTAAGTGGACCATATTTGGCATGAATTGCTTTTTATTGCCTTAATTTTTTTTTCGGGCTCTTTTAACCTCTTTGGACCTCGGATATTAAAATTCCTCCATTTTTTAGGTCCTTTTTAACGGTGGCTTTTGCGCAAAGGATAGATGATTACCTTTGTCAGCCCCTCCCTGTTATACAAAAACACACAGTCTCACCAAAATGGTTTTTTACATGCATTCCAATCTTGTCAAGTTTTATCGCATATTGTACATTGTATTGACATAATTGAGATGGAAACACTCGAGCCAATATGAGATAGACAAGTGCAATAATCAAATATAGCCGTGCATGTGTGCAATAAAGGATATAGGAGTCAAACATATAGGAAGATATCATGAATTACATCTCAAAGACTCCATACGATGTAAAGCACATGGATGAAATGATGTAGCCTCTCAAAACTCTATCAAACAGTCACATGGAGATATGGAATGAAGTTGTGACTTGGCTATCTTAAATGCTCATCCACAAAAGGAGCAAAAACAGAAAAATCTTTTTGGTTTTTTTTTTTCAAAAAATTTATCAAAATAAAATCTTTTTGTGCTTTTCTCAAAAAATTTTCTTAAAGGAAAATCTTTTTGTATTTTTTTTAAAAAAAAAATGAAAAACTAACTAATGATACATGCTAGAAATAGGTGAAAAAAATGATAAACAACCTATGCTAGCAATCAAGACTAGATCTCAACCGGGAGTAACGGTGGAGTTTTCTAAAGATGGTGACATCTTTTGAACCAACTCCACTAAATCATGTGTAGTCTTGATCAAAAACTTCACTTGCTCACGAATATGTGCAAACTCTCTATCAAAATGAACAGGCAAAGTATCATGAGTGGGTGCATGTGCATGAATGTGTGAAGTGGCATGATATGGCACAAAACCCAACTTAGAACAAAATTCCCTAAGATGTCCTCGCCTCTTGCAGTGGGAGCAAACATAAACTGGTCTAGGAAGTAATTTATCAACAATTTTGGGATGAACATTCCTAGACGGACACTCATGGGACTCACTCACAATGGTGGATATAGGCTCGGGTGAATTCTCTAATGTGACTTGAACCTCCCGTGCTTGTTTGAGGTCATCCTCGAGATGGGATATACTTATCGTCAGACTAGACACCGAGTTGGTCAAGTCACCTTTTTCCCTTTTAAGCTCATCATTCTCTCCCTTCAACTCACCAATCCGAAGACCTAGGATCCTATTAGTCCTTTTTGTTTCCATGGTCTCAATAAACAACTTTCTAAAGGCTTTTTGGATCAAACTATCATCACCATTATCATCCTCACTATCACTTAGACAAGCGGGCATATCAACTTTCTTGCCCTCTCTCTTCAGTCTAGTGGGACACTCAAATTTCTTATGCCCTATCCCATCGCACTCAAAACATCTTATCTTCTCAAGTTTTTTATTTCTCTCATTCTCACCACAACTCTCTCTCTCTCCAAACAATCTTAAATCCTTCTCTAAAGCGGTGATCCTAAGGACTAAAGAATTATTACGCTTCTTGGTTTCAGAAAACTCAGAATATAACTTGGCGTAAGCGCGTGGGAGATCACACTCGCTCTCACTTGCCTCATCCTCCCCTTCACTCTCATCACTCTTACTGTCGAGGTGTCCTTGTGACGTAGCATCCTCATCGTCGTGAGGAGCATTGGAGGTACTCACATGACTTGCCATGAACGCGGTAAAGTTACGCTCATGCGGTGACTCATCTCCCGAGTCCACCGACTCGACCTCACTGTTGTCACTAAGGGTAGTATTCAGGACAGTTTTGCCCTTTTCTCTATTCAGACGGGTGGCACACTCAAACGCTCTGTGACCCTTACCATCGCATTCAAAACATCTCTCACTGTCTTTCTTAGGAGGGTCTTTGAAATCTTTCTCATTTTCCTTTTCAAAAATATTTTTCTCAACATTCCTTTTACATTGAAATTTCCACTTTTCTTGAATTTGAGAATTCTTTTGAAATTTTTTGCAAACAGGGCCAAGTCATCTAAGTCAAAATCACATTCAGACTTGGACTCAAAAACTTTTTCTTTATTTTTTTGAAAATGAGTCTTTAAAGCAATCCCATTATCCTTAGCCTTAATGGTTTTGGGGAACATGTCAATCTCATAGGTTTGAAGATCTCCTACAAGTTCTTCCAACTTAAGTGATTTCAAATTTCCCAAAGAGTTCAAAACAGTGACTTTAGGAATAAAGCGTTTTGGGAGAGATCTCAAAATATTTTTAACGACACGCGTGTTATCAATTACCTCACCCAAATTAAAACTAGTGTTAACAATGTCCGATAAGCGTGCAAAAAACTCATCAAAGCATTCGGACTCAGACATGGTGATAGTCTCAAATTGGGTAGCCAAATTTTGTAATTTAGACTCTTTAACAGCGTTCGTACCCTCATGGGTAAGTTCCAAAACATCCCATGCCTCCTTTGACGTGGTGCACGTCATTATGCGTTTGAACTCATCAGGTGTGACAGACCCAGAAATAACACTTAGGCCCTTAGAATTAAAAGATGACCCTTTAAATTCTTCATCAGTCCAAGAAGTGTCAGGTTTCAAGTTGGTCACATTATCAACAGTCACGGTGGGAGGAGTCCACCCTCGTTCAACCAAAATCCAGACACGTTCATCAATGGATTTTAAAGCCGACCTCATACGGGCTTTCCAATAAGCATAATTTGTCCCGTCAAAAACAGGCATTTTATAATATGATTTCTCCATTTGAACACGCACGTTTTAAAAAATCAATTTTTTAGAAAAATTGATATCTTAGAAAAATTTTGCGGAAAAAAAAGGAATACGCGATAGATTAGCGTAACCCGCTCTGATACCAATTTGAAGACGTGTGTGCTTGCGTTCAAATGATCAAATTATATATAAAACCCTTTTAACACAAACAAACCCTAAACATGCAGCAGTATGTGATTGAATAAATTGATAATCTACGCAAGAACATTCAAACACATGCAATTAAGGAAAAATTCCCCTCAGGGGCAAAACCATTTATTTTCACTATAATTTGTAAGAAAATGGCTTACAATCGGATTACAATGAAAATACAAGTTGACTAAGAATTACCCTCGGGTATCGGATTCTGTAGTCGCGACTGGAATTATCCCTTTCCAGTAGGGCTGCAATGAAGAAGAAGAACGGTCTCCTCCACAAGGGTTGAACAAACCAAAGTTGTGTTCTTGGGTTGCAAAAGGGATTCACAAATATATGGCAAGGATGTGTGAATCAAAACATGAGTCTTGAGACTCAAAAATATGAAGACTAGATGTATTTGGACTCTCAAATTCGTCTCCTAAAGTCTTGCAAAACAACTCTCCCGAAGTTGGTATTTATAGGGAAATACATGAAGAGACCCACGATTTTAAAATACTGAAATTCTATCCAGCGTACAGGTACCCCGAACCTATTCGGGTACCCCTGCGAACCGATTCGCCCCCCTGAACCGGTTTCGGGCTGGGTTCGGGAAAGTGTGCTGGGAACAGGTGCTTAAACACTTAGAAAAATTCCCAGAATTTTCAATGAACATATATCCATTTTCAACGTGCCATAACTTGTTCACCGTAGCTCTAATTGAGGTGCCGTTTCTTCCAGTATCTTTGTTGCGGCAAGATCTTCAACTTTCTAGTTGACCGGTCCTCCGAACGGTGGCTGTAAAATTACCAATTTGCCCTTGAACATCCTTATCATGCCTTGTTTCACTGATTTGACTTCTCTTACTTACCACTTGCATTATGAGCCTAGAATCAAGGAACGTGAAGTCGTTGATGCAGATGAGGGACACACTAGTGGAGATAATGCATGCTTGATTCCAAGAATTCGGATAGAGGCCGTCATATGAGATCATGAGGTGACGTGCCAAATGTAGCGGCGTACAACATAAATAAATGAAACATTTCGGACATGAGAAAAATGTCCTTACAGATATTCATCAAATAGTAGAGCGTACCAGATTTTTAACCTGAAGATCTCTAAGTTTATGGATTCAATAAACGTCACCGTTCAAGATGACGAACCTTCGACGTTTATTGATCCTAGCCTTCAGTGTGAGGATGAGGACTTTTCTAGCAGCAATTTACTTGTCCCTCACCCACACCCTGTGGACCCCACTCGTGTGTTAGGGGACACACTTTCTTGGGTTCACAAGAGTCATGATACCTCTGCCATTGTTGGAGATCCCACTTTAGAGGTCAAGACTAGTGCTCAGCTAGAGAACGTCGTTAGTCATTTTTGTTACACGCCCACAGTTGATCCTAAGAATTATAAAGAAGCACTCAAGGATGAACACTGGATATCTGCCATGCGGGATGAGTTACTTTAGTTTAAAAAGAACAATTTATTGGAACTTATCCCCCGACCTAGTGAGACTAATGTGATAGATACCCGGTTGATTTTTAAGAATAAAATGGATGAAAATGGTACCATAATCAGAAACAAGGCTAGCTTAGTCGCTCAAGGCTACACACAAATAGAGGGTGTAGACTTTGGGGAGACATTTTCTCCTATTACGAGGTTTGAGTCCGCCCGCTTACTACTTTCCATCGCATGTCATCTGCGCTTTAAGTTATATCAGATGGATGCCAAGAGTGCCTTTCTAAATGGCATTCTACAGGAGGAGGTTTATGTGGAACAACCAAAAGGGTTTGAAGACCTTAAGTACTCGGAGCACATCTACTATCTGAGGAAAACCTTGTATGGTTTGAAGCAAGCACCCCGTGCTTGGTACGAGAGGCTTACTTCCTATCTCTTAGCCCGTGGCTTCAAGAGAGGGGGGGGGGGGTTGATATGACGTTATTCGTGAGGAGAGATGACGGTGCTATTTTGGTTGCCCAGGTCTATATGGACGACATAGTCTTTGGATCCACATGCTCCTAGCATGCTTACCAGTTTGAGGAGGAGATGAAAAGTGAGTTTTAGATGAGCATGGTAGGTGAGCTTACTTTCTTCCTTGGTCTCCAGGTTCACCAGCTAGAGGATGGGATGTTCATCTCCCAATCCAAGTATGCTAGAAACCTAGTGAAGAAATTTGGTTTAGACTCCACTAAGCATGCACGTACACCTATGAGTAATTCTATCAAGCTTAGTAAGGACACTCCAGGAAAGGGCGTAGAGCAAACCTTGTATCAGAGTATGATAGGTAGTCTTCTCTACTTGACTTCCAGTCGTCCCGACATAACCTTTAGTGTTGGAGTCTTTGCGTAATATCAGGCATCCCTAAAAGAGTCACACTTACTCACTCTGAAACGTATTATCAAATACGTGAGTGGGACTCTCTTATATGGTATTTGGTATTCCTTTGATACTGATGACCGTTTATCCACCTATTCGGATGCCAATTGGGCTGGGGATGTAGATGGTTGTAGGAGCACTTCTGATGGGTGTTTCTATTTTGGTTCTGCTCTTGTCTTCTAGTTGAGCAAGAAGCAAAACTCCATCTCTTTGTTGACTAAGGAGGCTAAGTACATTGCCGCCGGGAGTTATTGCACTCAACTCTTATGGATGAAGCAAATGTTGGAGGATTTTTGGGATTTCACAGGACACCATGACCATTTCCTGTGATAACATGAGGGCGATACACATATCCCATAATCCAGTCCAGTATTCAAGCAAAAAGAACATAAGGATACACGAGCACTTTATACGACAGTTAGTCGAGGAGAAAGTCGTATCCCTGAGTTTTGTACCCACCGACCTTCAGTTAGCCGATATATTCACGAAGACTTTAGATGCCCTTAGATTTGAGAGTCTTAGGAAGTCTTTAGGGATTTGCATAGTTGACTGATGAGTTGATTCATGTCTAGGATAGGATGAATTGTCATGTTCATATCATATGATTTCTATTGCTTGTTTGTATCATGTGTATTATTATTTTTGCTTTTTTTATTTTTTGAAAAATCCAAAAAGATTTTCTTTTTATAAAATTTTAGAAAAGCAAAAAAAGATTTTTGTATTTTTCTTGCACCTTTTATGGATGAACATTTAAGATTGCCGAGTCACAAATTTCATTCCATTTATCCATGTGATTGTTTGATAGTGATTTGAGACGCTACATCATTGCATCCATGTGCTTTACATTGTTTGGAGTCTTTGAGATGTGATTAGTGATATCTTTCTACATGTTTGTCTCCTTATCTCCTTTATTGCACCTATGCATGATTTTATTTGATTATTGCTCTTGTCTATCACATATTGACTTGAGTGTTTCCATCTCAATTCTGTCTATACATCGAACCATATGCGATAAAACTTGACAAAATTGGAATGCATGTAAAAAACCATTTGGTGAGATGGTTTTTTTAAAAATGGTGAAGGGCTACCAAAGGTAATTATCTATCCTTTGCGATTAAGCCACCGTTAAATTGGACCTGAAAAATTGAGGAATTTTATTATCCGGGGTCCAAAGAGGTTAAAAGAGCCCAAAAAATTTTAAAGGCAATAAAAAGAATTTCATGCAAAATATGGACCATTTAGGTTTCACCTTCAATTCTCCAAAGTTTGAGAATTTTGATCTGCTCTATTAAAAATATATATCTGAGGGAGTTTGGTTGGAGAATTTAAACGAGTTTGCACTTCCTTGAAAGTCCTTAAAAAACATTAAATCCTTTTGGACATTATTGGTGTGGAAATCATTTTGAGATTTGATTTGATTGATTTGATTGAGTCAATGTCTCATATTTCCATCTTTTTACACCTAAGGAAGATGTTGAGTGCATTCGTTAGGAGTATCCGATATTCATCGTGCACATATGTCATGTTTGTATGCATTGATTTTCCTATCGAATTTGATCACCCCCTACATTTACGCTATCATCGACTTGGTTGTTTTTGTGTTTGTTCATGGTGTGATTCTTTGTTGTATATTTTGTATGAAAAATTTGGAAAAATTTAAAAATAGAAAGATTTTTACCTTGTGACATTTTCCATATTTATGCTTCTCATATCTGTCTATTTGGGGACATCATAAAAAGGGGGAGAATGAATTATGGGGAAATTTGTTTGGTTGATTTGTCAATGATTTGCTTAAGCTTAATTGATCTTTGATTTTTGCATATCATTATATTTCAAATTGTTGCGTGTCAAGGGTATCTGCTTTATCTCATGTGCGTAGGTATAAAGTGATATTCATTGGATTACACACCCTGATGAGAAAATCTTTGGGAGTTTATGAAGAGATGAAGATTTGAAGATGCTGAAGTTTGATTGAAGACATGTCATTTAGTATTCTCAGTTTGAGGGTTTAATGGGGATATTATATGTATGTCATTTTTTTTGTGAGATTGCATAATTCGGATTTTTTATGTATGTACCGGCATAGACATAGGGGGAGATTTGTAAGGATATAATTTTATAAATGTCCGGGGTAGAATTAAGGAATTTTCTGTTTCCCTAGATCACAGTTTGTATGTATGATGCATCTACATTCGGCATGTCATCAGGATCATCCACGACGACCTTTATCCGAATCCATGCATCCATCATCTTCACACGTGCATCATGCTACACCCGACATGCTGCTGAATCATTTCCCACTACTCCACTATGCAATATTGGTAAAATGATTTAATGGAGTTGATTATATTTACGTAAATATTTGGAAAATTTTTCAGAAAATGTTTTTTTGAAGTCTGATTTATTTTTATCAAAAGCAGAATTTTTCTAAGTGTAGATGCGGAGTGCCTCGATCGACGAGCTCATTCAAACGAGCTAGCACCATCGTTCGAGCGAGATCAGCATCTCGTGCGAAGTTGTTCAAACGACACATGTCCTTCGTTCGAGCGAGATGCCTATCTCATTCAAGCGCTGCCGCCGCCTTGATTTTCGTATAAATACTAGTGTTCCTTCTACACGTTCTTAAGTCTATTTTCAACACGATTTCTGTGAAAAACTGCCCAGAAAACAGACTTCACCTTTTAAGCTTTTATGCCTTTTTTATTCACATAAATACTCCCATCTATGTATGTGAATTGTTAAACCTTCAAGAGGATCGTTTACTACTCATCTAGAGTACTTCGTGGAGGAGCCATCTTCTTCTCTACTGCTGCCCACCTGGAGATCCTGAGGGAGAGTCCAGCCGACGACATCGAAATCGACACTCGAGGGTATTTCTTTATCACACTTATTTTTATTGTAATCCGTGTAACCGTTTTTACAAATTATAGTGAAAATAAAAAGGTTTTGCCCCTTTGGGGGGTTTTTCCTCATTTGTGTGTTATGTGTGTGATTAATTATTCTTATATAATCATATTGATTTCAATCACACCTAGATTCATGTTTTAGGATTTAATTGAAAAATTGAATTTAATTAAATAATTTTCTTATTTGAACGCAAGCGCACTCTTCACTAACCTAAAGGTTTGACTTACAAAAAGAATAAGAAATGGTGATTTTGGAATGAGGGTATGAATTGCTACTAGATAAACAAGTAAAATTTAACTAAATTAACTAACCAAGCAAGAATTAACTAACTACGAATTTGTAAGGACATTATTGTATTGTCCGATTTACATTAGTGTATGTCGTATACCGCTACCTCCATCAAAGACTTATTCAAGTTCAATCATGCGTCATGACGGATCTGAATATCAAATTTCTTCAACAAAGGCGCCTCCACGAGATTAATTTTGGTAAGGTTGTGTTTAAGTACCTTAATGGTTCATTATAAGTGTTGGGATAATTTTTCTAAAATATTTTCAAACACTCGAGGCGTTGTTTTTCATCAAATAATTTTTTCTAAGTGTTAAGGCAGAGTTTTTAACAAAATAATTTTTTTATTTTTTTAACTGTCATTCGAGCGACACACATGTCATTCAAGCGACATTGGATTATCGCGCAAAGCTCGTTTGATCGACACATGTCCTCGTTCGAGCGACAACTTGATCTCGTTCGAGCGATCTATCGACTTAATTTTTCAATATACATTGTGTTAAATCACTCCATTTTCGTTAAGAAGACCTAACGAATTTCGATACCAGTAACTGTATTCTACAGAACACTTTGTCTTCTTCATTTAGGGGTTTAATCCTTTTTATTTTCAATTCACAAAACGTCCCAATCTTTATGTGAATTGTTTTGGAGCCTAAGATACAACGTTGGTGAAGTTATTTCTCTTGTATAGAGGGTAAATCTACGGCTGACGACTGCATGTCGACTGGGAGTGCTCGAGGGTGCTCCTGGCTGATTTGGACTGCGTGTTCATGTGGACTGTTGCGGTTGTTCCATTGTTGACTCTAGGTTGCATGCCTATGTGATCGTTCTGAGGAGTTATCATTGCAGATTTCATTGTAATCATTGTAAGTTGCGATTTACTATTTTATAGTGAAATAAAAGGTTTTACCCGAAAGTGATTTTCTTGAAATCTGTGAGTTAGCAATATTATTTGTGATGGTTTGACACACACACTTACATGTAGTTTCATGTTTAGGGGATGATTTAATTTTGTTTGAAAATTGACACCTATTAAATAAGGTTAACTTGAAAATTTGTGAATTCGGTTTAATCAGTATCTCGTGGTATTATTTTATAGAATTAATGAATATAATTGAGAAATAAGGATGGAATACAATCCCCCAACACCTACTGAGTTCATCGGATATCAAAACTAGTCTTGAATTAAATATTTAACTAAAACAACAACATTATTTAACTCAAGCATTACATATATGAGGGGACGAGCCCACATCATACATAATCAAGAATATAAACAACGTACAAAGTCAATTGATTAATACGCGCATCACATTCTTAAACACCCAGGTTACCTAGGGGAAATGAGGTTAAAAGTCCTACGATGTTTGTACTAATGAACCGACGCGTTCCA
Source organism: Sambucus nigra (assembly GCA_949130495.1). Classification (NCBI taxonomy): domain Eukaryota; kingdom Viridiplantae; phylum Streptophyta; class Magnoliopsida; order Dipsacales; family Adoxaceae; genus Sambucus; species Sambucus nigra. Next base: position 279,249,587 of record OX422218.1, read on the forward strand.
ATTAACGATTTATTTCAAGAACGTGTTTTTATACCCTTGCGAAATGTTTAGGGTTGGGTTCACACATCCCAACCCTTGGAGATCTAGCTGGACATTGTGTAACTATGTTTTATCAAGAAATATATGTTGCATGAAATCATAATTATGTTAAAAGTGTAATTAAACATGCAAAGGAGAATTCTAACCAAGAAATAATGAATCACCAACCAAAAATATGAAAGCAATTGAAATCAACGAAGAACATATTACTTGGAATGAAGAAGAACCTTTAATTTAATCCAAAATGATGAACAAAAGTTGAATAATATGAATATGGATCTTGGCTCAAAGAACTCCTCAAAACTAACAAAAACCAAGCCTTCTAATGTCTGTATGACAAAGAAATAAATACATCACGTTATTTTAAGTGTTTGCACCATGCAAAACTCTTTTTAAGAGAAAAGGAAATTATAAATTTCGTCCCTCGAATCGGTTTGGCTTCTCCTTATTTAATGGGCAAACCGGTCCGGTATAAAACAGAAGAGGGGACCGTCCGAGTTTTTATTCATCGGTCCGGTTTAGTCATTATTTTTTTTCTTCCTTTTTCTTCTTGATTTATTATCAACTTCAAACGCTCATAACTTTTCACTCAGGACTTGGATTTGGATGTCATTTCTTCCTAAATGCTTGCGTACTCGAGGTATTAAACTTTCCTTAAGGTTCCATGTCCTAATTCCCATTGTAGAGTGACTGTTTTGCCCTTGACTTTCCTTCACCTGTTTCTTTCTTGAGTTTGAGTTTTCTCTTTTCATCACTTGTATAAAATACCTGGAAAATGTAAACGAAATCACCGAAACTTGATGCACTAGATGGAAAATGTTAGTAGCAAGTATATGAGATAAATCAACATAATTTATATCGTACGAGGTGATAAAAGCCTCTAAATTATGGGGATAAATATGAAGAATTTATGCCTAATCAACTGCCTATATTCACGCTCAAGATGGTAATAAAGAAGCTTCACTATCACCAGTTCATTTAAGGCGTAGCCAAAATATTTATAAGGAATGTCACCTTGCAAAATGAAACCAACAAGATGTTAAACTTTTCCTTCACCAATCGGTACCTACATAAGAACCTAAGGTATTTAAATGCATTGAATCCCCATAATAATGACACTACCAGACAAGAAGATATAATGAAGTTTATCATAAGTCACAATAGTGAGATTCATAACCAAAACATAAAGCAAAATAGCTTTACTAAAAACAATGGTGAATTGATTTTACTTTCTCTCTTTATAATAGTAACAAAAAAGTAATCATAAGTATAAGGCTCAAATGGGTTTTGGACCTAATTTCTCTCTCTTGTAGACTTGGAGATATTGACACGAACTTGTATTGGAACTTTACTCAATGGGATTGTTACTATAAGCTTGTTTGTTTGATAAAGGAACCCATGGTATCATTTTATAGGCTTCCAATTAGAAATTAACCGTTAGTGGGTTGTTATATAGTTAAGGGTTCAATTGGAATTCAAATTTGAAAACTATCCATTATTGATTTTTAGGTTTTCAAACACTTTTAGTCACCTAAACTTTCAGTTTAGTCACCTAAACCCTTCTAAATTGAAGGAAAATTAAGTTGTCCTATTTTAGATGAGTCTTTACCAAAGTTTAGTGGAATAAGACTTAAGTTTTATTAGACTAAAACTACTTTTAGTCGCCTAAAACTTTATTATTTCAGGTACTATAATGCTTGGTTTTGGCTTTCTAATTTGGGTCAGTTTGTGATTGTTTTATGGTTGTCTAGGGAAGTTGGTTTTGAGAATATACAAGATCAAACAAGTTTCTTTATCGATGTAAAATAAAGACTAAAGATCATAAATAAACTGAGCAAGGTCTTATGGTCTTTAATCATTTACTTGAGATAAGTGATGTTGCTTCGTGATATGATTTGGGAGTATGCTTGTTTAAACTTGAACTTCATAGTTCATGGGATTTTGAGATGATCATTAACATGTTTGTTTGAACTTCGAACTTCACTTTATACTTTTGTTGGATCTTTGTGGATTGAGCATCTGATGCTTTTGAGGTGGACTTTCTAGGTCTTTTTAAAATCTTTGAATCTCCATTGTATTGAATGATGTTTATTGTAATGCTTGGGCATTTTGCATGGTTGCACGGATGGTATGTTCCTTGCGACATATCTCATAGTGTATCGAGTGCTTGTTTCATCTCAAGTACAATAGAGAGAAGATAATGAAGTGTGATTATATATTAATTGTGTTCTCATTGTACACAATCCTTTTTATTTAAACACATTTGGTTTCACAATCTCCCCATTTTGATGATGACAATATAATTGATATATTTTGAGAAAATACTTGAAAGTCCCCACTTTAGAAAATGTTTGAAAGTATCCCCCTTTCTTTGGGACCAGGTTTTTGAAAATTATTTTTCTCCCCATTTGTTGTACCATCCTTTTAAACTATCATTATTTTTCCCACTTTCTCTTTATAGTAAAGGGTGGGGTTACTTTTGAAAAGTGAACGTTGTGCTCAAGGTGTGAAAATAATTACCTTGAAGTGGATTGAATCTTCCTTTACCCTCTTGATTATGGACTACAAAGATGGGTTATATATGAATATGAGTTTGATGTGGAAAAAGATGCACGGGTTTTAGAAAATTTTGATCCAGTATCGTCTTATAATGTTAAGGAATTCCACATATGTTTTATGAGAATGCATATATAGTTTTGTGTCATAGGTTATGATTTTTCATCAATGTATATGGAGGTGTAATGTAGTGTGATATGTGATACATTATTTGTGAAGAATGTGGTGTAAAGTTGGTTTTACTTGAGTTTGAAAGTTTTTTTTTTAACACGTGTTTTGGCAATGTTAGTGAGAGTGATAAGTTTGAAGCATAAATTCATACATTGTTCATTTATATGAGAAATGAATAGCAAGTCGGAGGGGAAAAAATGTATAAAAAAACCTCAAATACTTTTATTCATACTGAAAAGGAAGTTCAATTATGTATAGACATCATAATATCTAGGGGTAGTAGGGATAGTTGGGTGTGACACCCCGCCCAATTTAATATCGGGTGATCAGTCTTTTATAAAATTTTAAGACGGAATGTTCGGTTGGTTCATTATTAACATCACTTTCGAAAGTATTAACTTTACTAATCACCTAATATAAAATAAGATAGTGCCAAAATACCTTCCTTTTTGAATTGTAACCAAAATTGTATTTATAAAGTCCAAGAATTTAAATATAATCCATTCACCATTCAACTGAATAAAATAAATAATAATTCTGCATCACGTACTGAAATAAATACGACTAGATTAAACATTCAAGTTCAAAACACTAAACCAAAGATCCATAGTAAAACTAAATCCAACTAAAATGAATAGAAGTAAATTAAATATAATCTGTGATAAAATGTCTAAGGAAAGGGGCGACACATGCCCTAAACTAAAAGTCAAGATGAACTAAGAGAAATGATAGGAGCGTCTAATGCAAGGACCTACAGCTTCCACATCAGCCGTAGCACACCAAGAAATCAAAGTCTCTAAATCTGGTGTCCCTGTAGCTAAGCACATGTTATAATACATATGTATATAGCACGAGACAAAAGAGATGCAATAGGCAGGTCAGATCCCGGTGTGTAAAAGTATGTTTTAGAAAGTATTTGAAACTGCGTTAACGCAAGTATTATGTGCATGTTAGATTCGTACTCTCACATGAAGTTCTCACCTCTCTTCTATTGTTCACTCTTATCTCATCTTCAATCTAGTTCTAGTAATTAATCCCAAGTTAACTAGTTCAAAGTGACGTAACACTATCTACATTCAACAGTAGTGTTCCCGTATCGCCCATACAATACCCCATAAGTAGTCTATCACATTTTACTACCTTTCATGTTCACTCTTAGACTATTTAAATCTTTATATCATTAAGATTATTTCATATGTCATTGTTTCCATAACTACTACTTTCTCTTAGTAGAATTTCTCATAAATACACACACACACACACACACACATATATATAGTCACAACATCCCTATACTATATATATATAGTCACAACATCCCTATACATATATATTCCAGTCCTGCACCCCCGGTTTGAATTCCCATTACTGCTATAAATAAAATGATCCTGCATCCCCTGGTTATCACCCATTAGTGCACTTAATACAATATCCTTGCACCCTCTGTTTTTTACCAATTAGTGCACTAAATAAAAACCTTACACCCCCGGGTTATCAACCTTTAGTGTATTAAACAACATAACCTAGCACCTTCGGGTTATTGCCCATTAGTGCACTTAACAAAATATCAAGCAATAGGCATACACACATCCTATTAAAATTTATAGGTATTCTCCCAATCTTGTTGCATACTTACCATAAGTATTTTATTCTCATTGTTACGTATTGTATAATACTATTAGATTACCATAAATCTCTCGTAATCTTCAAGGTAAATCTTCTTCCCGAAATATTTAAAGTGTAAATCTCACACACTTTCTCGTAAACCTGTCTCGTTTTAAATTTATTAACCGGCAGTTCCTCTCACTCCAATAAACCAAAAATTCCAAAACTGGATTTTAAGAAATTCCCAAAATTTACCCCATCACTTGAACTATATGGCAACGTCGTTTGAACGACTGCCAGGTGTCGCTCGAGCGACTTCGCGCACCATCTCTATCTCGCTCGAATGACTACGCGCTTGAAATGCACTGCTTCGTCTTCTTGCCCAGATTTTAGCATTTTTCCACCATTAACACCTCTAAAACCTCTAATGTTCATTCCCAAACACCCAAACGACAAACCCAATTGATGATATAACATATTTAGATGATTTCTAACAACCTAGAATCACTAATTCTTCACAATACATCAATTAAATACTAAATCCCCAAATTAACCAATAAAACCCTAGTTCTTCCAATTTTAATTCAAGAACTACTATAACCCAGATTTGTTCATGGAAATTATTATAATTTCATGGATGAAATCCTATCTACATGAAGGAATTTAATCTCTTATAGTCTCATATCCAATAATATGCAAGAAACCCCTCTTTTTTCATCATAATTATCATCAAATTCATGGGGAAATTTATCTACTCTAACACAAACACAATTATTACTAAAAAGGAGGAAGTAATAAACACTCGCCACGAATCAACCATCTGATCTCTTGATGTTGTTGGTATGGGTGTGTTCCTCTTGGTCCGATCTACACGATGTTGGTGGTGGTTCTGCAAGGTGGTGCTAATTGGACCTTCCTTCTTGGAATTTGTTATCCCTCACACACTCTGTGGGCGTTCCTTACTTTTTATATCTTAACCCTAATGAACCTCTCGTGAATGATATAATAAACTCCCAATTTTTGTCCATTTAATTTCTCCAAAAATTAAAATTACAAAATTACTCCTACGGGGTGCCGGTTTGGCCTAAAATTCCCGGAGTCTAAATAAAATACTCGAGTAGTGTTTTAGACTATCTCGACCCTCCCGGACTCAACGGTGCGCTTGAAATTACCATACGAGTTACTTAAAAATAATGTAGTTTTATATTCCATTCAATTATTCTCGACACGACTCAAACGCGTGTCCCGACTTAATATACCAAACTGTTGTATATTTCACTCTCGATAATTTATCGGATTCAAGAATTCCATATTACTTATTCACTCGATAATATTCAATAATTCTCATTAATAAGTATTAACCCTAGTCATGCTAGTTGATATTTATTTTTAAATTCAGATTAATCACCAACTAATTCTCGCATATTAATTTAATCAATCCCATAATAATAATTAATCACATAATTATTTAAGTTCTAAAAAATACGAGGTGTTACATACTTCCCCCCTAATAACGGAATTTCGTTCCAAAATTCGAAAAGTAAGGCATACCTGGTATAAATAAATCTGGATACTTCTTCGGCATATCCGCCTCTCGCTCCCAAGTGGACTCCTCCACATTGTGATGTTTCCACTGAACCCACACAAGTGGAACTACCTTTGACCTCAGTCTCCTCTCACTGTGACTAGGATAGCCACTGGACTTTCCTCATAAGAACTGTCGGGATGCAAATCGATCTCCTCTATCATGATGTGAGTGTGGGCTGACTCATCCCAAAGATACCGCCTCAATGATGATATGTGAAACACATCATGAATACGGTGTAAGTGCTCTGACAATCCAAGTCTATAAGCCACTGGTCCGATCCTATCGATAATAAGAAATGGTCCTACGTATCTCAGAGCTAATTTCCTTTTTTCCCCAAACCTCATCACCCCTTCATAGGAGATACCCTCAACAAAACTTGGTCCCCCACTGTGAACTCTCTAAAGGACCTCTTAGCATCGGCATAGCTTTTCTGACTGTCCTGGGCTACCCGTATGCGACTTCGAATTCTCGATCCTGATCGATGTATCCTGAACTACCTCAGGCCCAAGTAACTTGTTGTCTCCTACCTCAAGCCAACATGCTGGAGAACGACAAGGTCTCCCATATAATGCCTCGAATGGGGCCATGCCAATCGTGAACTGATAGGAGTTATTGTAAGCAAACTGCACCAGTGGAAGGTACTGCTCCCAACTTCCCCCAAAGTCAAGGATACACATGCACAACATGTCCTCAAGCATCTGATTAGTATGTTCAGTCTTCCCATAGGTTTGCGGATGATACGCTGTACTCAACCACAGTTCGGTACCCATAACCTCCTGAAAACTCTCCCGAAAATGACACAATTGTCTTATCTCTATCTGACACGATATTAAGAGGCACACCATAAAGTCGTACTATCTCTGCAATAAAAATATAAGCATAATGTATCTCTTTATAGTCTGTCCTTACTGATAGAAAATGGGCTACTTTTGTCAATCGGTCCACAATAACCCATATATAATTGTGCCCCCTCTGCGAAGTAGGCAACCCAGTAATAAAGTCCATGGAAATGCCCTCCCATTTCCACATAGGGATCTCTAATAGCTGAAGTAAACCTATTGGTCTCTGATTGTCAACTTTTACTAGCTGACAAGTGGTGCACTTGGATACGAACTCTACGATATCCCTCTTCATCCCACTCCACCAGTACTGCCGCCTCACATCCTGGTACATCTTATCCCTGTCGTGATGTACCATAAATCTGAATCCATGCGACTCCATCATCACTGCATGTCGAAGGTCCTCCCCCTATGGAACCACGAGTCTCCAGTTGAAATGCAGGCCTCCCTCAAAACTTATTGAATAAGACTCTGATCCACTGGCTAAGATCTGTCTAATCCTCTCCTGGAAAAAAGGGTTTGGTGCCTGTGCCTGGACCACCCTTGTCACTATCTGCGATGTGACAGTCATAACTGACATGAATGATCTGGCCACAGCATCCTGGTGCCCTATATCCTTCCATTTCACCTTCCACACCTCGGTCGTCTCATCTATTGGCCTACGTCTCCATGAATCTTCAACTACGTTAGACTTTCTCATGTGATATTGTATCTCAAACTGATAATCTTTTACAAACTCTAACCACCTACATTGATGCATATTCAGCTCCTTCTGCATGAACAAGTACTGCAGTGACTTGTGGTCTGTAAATAAGCAAAACTGTTCACCCAACAAGTAATGTCTCCAAATCTTGAGTGCAAACACAACTGCCGCCAACTCTAAGTCGTGTGTGGGGTAGTTCTTCTTATGAGGCTTAAGCTTTTTGGAAGCATAAGCTATAGCCCAATCCTCTTGTTTAAGCACACCCCCAAGTCCTAGTAAGGAGGCATCAGTGTAGACTAGATACTCCACTCCCGGCCTGGGAGTGTTAACACTGGTGCTGAAATCAGCTTGTCTTTCAGCTCATCAAAAGCCAACCGACATGCATTATTCTAGATAAATGGCACTCCTTTACGAGTCAAATGAGTCAATGGACCTGTTATCTTTGAGAATCCCCGAATAAACCTCCTGTAGTATCTTGCAAGGCCCAAGAAATTACGTATCTCCGTCGGCGTCATGGGCTGTCCCCACTCCCTCACCGCTTACACTTTTCCCGAATCTACGGATATCCCTCTATCCGAAATAATGTTCCCTAAAAACTGAACTTCCTTTAGCTAAAATCCATATTTCTCATATTTGCATACAACTCAGCTATCGCATTGCCTGCAAAACCTGTCTCAAGTGTTCGGCATAATCCTCTTTCGTCTGAGAGTAAATCAAGATGTCATCTATGAAGATAATGACAAACTGATCTAGGAACTCTCTAAACACCCTATTCATCAAGTCCATAAACACAGCTAGGGCATTCGTTAGCCCAAAAGGCATAACCCTAAACTCGTAGGAACCATATCTCGTCAAGAAGGCAGTCTTCGACACATCCTTCTCCCTGATCCGTAACTGATGGTATCCCAACCTCAACTCAATCTTCGAAAAGAAATAAATTCCTCTCAACTAGTAGAATAAGTCATCAATTTGGGGCAATGGATATTTATTCTGTATCGTGACCTTATTCAACTCACGGTAATCAACACACAAACGTAACAATGCATCTCTCTTTTTAACGAACAACACTGGGGCACCCCAAGGTGAAGTACTCCTACGAATAAACCCCTGATCCAAAAACTATTCTATCTAATCCTATAACTCCCTCATCTCTACTGGAGCCATATGATAAGGTGCGCGGGCTATTGGTCGAGTGCACGGTGTCAAATTTATAACAAAGTTTATCTCTCTCCCAGGTGGTAATCCCCGAATATCCTGGAACACATCAATGAACTCTAGAACCACCGATATCGAATCAAGAGGCATCACTACCTCCTTAGAGGTCTCCTCCTCTACATAATACAAATGCGTGGAAGATCCTCCCTCAGAACGAGGCATTGCCACTAGGAACATCTCCTGACCAGGTATAGCAAAAATAATACTCCTACTAAAATAATCGATCATGGCCCTATATGTAACAAGCCAATCCATACCAATAATTGCATCATACTCGGACATCTCTAATATAAGAATGTCGGAGGGTAAGGTAAGTCTCCCAATCTCTATACCCACCCCTCGACATTTAAAGAAAATCAGTGAGCCATTGTCCAAAGGCGAATCTACACATGTAACAGTACTCTTTGCTGTATCTAATAATACCAAAGCACGTGCAAACCTCGTGGTAATAAAATAATGTGTGGCCCCTGTATCAAATAAAGTACGCCCCATAGTCCCCCGAATAGAAAACATACCCTCAATCGTGGGCTGAACCTATGGGACCGCGGCCTAATAAAGGTTGTAGACCCGTCCATACTGAAGTTTCCCTTACTGCATCGAAACTGTGGGCAAGACTAGAACTGGCGCTGAAGCTGGTAGGGAGATGGTAAAGATGGGTATATGGGGCTCCTGGTGATCACCCTGCTGCCGAGGGACCCTGTCCCTATCGAGGCAATCCTGCTTCTTATGGCCATTATTTCTATAAGTTTAACACTTGCCGATGAAATTTCCTCACCTCTGTCCCTGGTAACCTCGGCCCTGCAGACCGTTACCACCCCTACCTTGGCCCTGATGGTCCTATTATCCTCCCTACTATTGGCCCTGCTGCTGGCCCTGGTGGCCTGTCTGAATCCCCCGTGACCATGCCTGAAACCCCCTGAACGAAACCTCTTAGAAGAATCCCCTTGCTGGGAACTCTGTCTCTGACTTTGATCAGTTGGTGCCTCACTAGCACTACCTCCCCCTGTCTTGCCCAACTGGTTGGTATCTCCTCCCCGCTTGCTTCCCTTAGCATGGAAGCGATTTTCCTGACAATGCAATAATGTTGTATTTAGGACATCTGTGTAGGAATGTAGGGAAAGGTTACCCAAAAGGTGCTGTCATATCCTCCAAGTCAAACCATCCATGAACATTTGGATTCGTTTCTCCTTAGTAGGCACCTCGCCCGGTACCATATTAGTCAATCACGTGAACTCCTCCTCATATTTCGTAACTGTCTTTTCTTCCTGGGTGAGGTCTAAAAGTTTCCGCCTCATCTCAATCTTAACGGTAGAAGCAAAATACTTGCGGTCGAATCACACCCAAAAATTGACAGTCGACATCACATCCCACTCCTCTGAAGTAGTAATGGACTCCCACCACTGTAAGGCTGACCCTGTCAGCTTAAAGGTAGCCAAAACTTGCGTTTGAACCTCAGTGCACTCGTACATATGAAGGTGTCTCTGTATATCCTTTTTCCACTGACTCGCCATCACTATATCAGAATTGCCTGAGAACTCTGCAGGATGCACCTTTTGAAAGGCATCATTGACTCTCTCTCCCATGCAGTAGGGAAAATAGGAATAGGTGCTGGCGCCACTACTGGTGCCTGTGGTGGTGCCTGCTGTACCACTGCCAGTGCTGCATTTACTGCCTGTGCAACGATGGCAGCAAGCTCGGTAGCATTCATCATGCCCTAAGATGGAGCTGGCTGTGGCTCTGGATGAGAATTTCTGTCCATTGGTTCACGTCAAGGAGACATCTGAGATGAGAAAGAAGTTTATTAGTCCACAGTTATAGTTAAATCTCAAATAGCTGCAGACGTGATCACAAAAAAACAAGAATACAATAGTCCTAAAGATAAGTCTCTATATCAAAGGACGCTAATCTGAAAGCACAATAAGCCGCACAGATCCTAAAGGACTCTAGAACCTAATGCTCTGATACCACCTGTGACACCTCGCCCAATTTAATATCGGGTGATCAGTCCTTTATAAAATTTTAAAACATAATGTTCGATTGGTTCATTCTTAGCATCACTGTCAAAAGTATTAACTTTATTAATCACCTAATATAAAATAAGCTAGTGCCAAAATACCTTCCTTTTTGAATTGTAACCAAAATTGAATTTATAAAGTCCAAGAATTTAAATATAATCTATTCACCATTCAACTGAATAAAATAAATAATAACTCTGAATCACGTACTGAAATAAATACGATTGGATTAAATATTCCAGTTCGAAACCACATATCCATAGTAAAACTAAATCCAACTAAAATGAATAGAAGTAAATTAAATAAAATCTCTGATAAAATGTCTAAGGAAAGGGGCGACACATTCCCTAATGGAAAAGTCTAGATGAACTGAGAGAAATGATAGGAGCGTCTAATGCAAGGACCTACAACTTCCACATCAGCCGTAGCACTCCAAGCAATCCATGTCTCTAAATCTGGTGTCCCTATGGCTAAGCACCTGTTATAATACATATGTATATACAAAGAGAGAAAAGAGATGCAAGAGACGGGTCAGAGCCCAATGTGTAAAAATATGTTTTAGCAAGTACTTAAAACTGCCTTAAAGCAAGTATTATGTGCATGTTAGATTCGTACTCTCACATGAAGTTCTCACTTCCCTTCTATTGTGCACTCCTATCTCATCTTCTATCTAGTACTAGTAATTCTACCCAAGTTAACTAGTTCAAAGTCACGTAACACTATCTACATTCAACAGTATTGTTCCCGTATTGCCCATACAATACCCCATAAGTAGTCTATCATATTTTTCTACCTTTCACGTTCACTCTTAGAGTATTTAAATCTTTATCTCATTAAGATTGTTTCATATGTCATTGTTTCCATAACTACTAGTTTCTCTTGGTAGAATTCTTCACACACACACACACACACACACACACACACACACACATATATATATATATTCCAGTCCTTCACCCCCGGTCTAAATTCCCATGAGTTCTATAAATAAAATGATCCTGCACCCCCGGGTTACCACCCATTAGTGCACTAAATAAAAACCTCACACCCCCGGGTTATTACCCTTTAGTGTATTAAACAACATAACCTTGCACCCCCGGGTTATCGCCCATTAGTGCACTGTACAAAATATGAAATAATAGGCATACACACATCCTATTAAAATTTATAGGTATTCTCCCAACCTAGTTGCATACTTACCATACGTATTTTATTCTCATTGTTACGTATTTTATAATATTATTAGATTACCATAAATCTCTCGTAATCTTCAAGGTAAATCTTCTCCCTAAAATATTTAAAGTATAAATCTCACACACTTTCTCGTAAACCTCTCTCGTTTTAAATTTATTAACTGGAAGTTCCTCTCACTCCAATAAACCTAAAATTCCAAAACTTGACTCTAAGAAAATTCCCAAAATTTACCCCATCGCTTGAACCAGAGGGCAACGTCGTTTGAACGACTGCCATGTGTCGTTAGAGAGACTTCGCGCGACATCTCTATCTCGCTCGAACGACTACGCGCGGCATCGCGCAAGATGAACTGTTTCCTCTTCTTGCCCAGATTTCAGCATTTTTCCAACATTAACACCTCTAAAACCTCTACTGTTCATTTCCAAACACCCAAACAACAAACCCAATTGATGCTCTAACATATTTAGATGATTTCTAACAACCTAGAATCACTAATTCTTCACAATACATCAATTAAATACTAAATCCCCAAATTAACCATTAAAACCCTAGTTCTTCCAATTTCAATTCAAGAACTACTATAAACTAGATTTGTTCATGGAAATTATTATAAATTCGTGGATGATATCCTATCTACATGAAGTAATTTAATCTCTTATAGTCTCAGACCCAATAATATGCAAGAAACCCCTCTATTTTTCGTCATAATTATCATCAAATTCATGCGGAAATTTATCTACTCTAACATAAACACAATTATTGCTAAAAAGGAGAAAGTAATAAACATTTTCCTCGAATCAACCATCTGATCTCTTGATTTTGTTGGTATGGGTGTGTTCCTCTTGTTCCGATCTACATGATGGTGGTGGTGGTTGTGCAAGGTGGTGATAATTGGGCCTTCCTTCTTGGATTTTGTTCTTACTCACACACTCTGTGGCCGTTCCTTACTTTTGTATATCTTAACCCTAATGAACATCTCATGACCGATATAATTAACTCCCAATTTTTGTCCATTTAATTTCTCCAAAAATTAAAATTATAAAATTACCCTTACGGGTGCTGGTTTGGCCTAAAATCTTTCGGAGTATAAATATAATACCCAGGTAGTGTTTTCTGACTATATCGACCATCCCGGACTTAACGGAGCACTCAAAATTACCATACGAGTTACTTAAAAATAATTTACCTTTATATTCCATTCAATTAGTCCCGACACGACTCACACGCGTTTCCCGACTTAATATACCAAACTGTCGTATATTTCACTCTTGATAATTTATCGGATTCAAGAATTCCATATTACTTATTCACAGGGTAATATTCAATAATTCTCATTAATAAGTATTAAGCCTTGTCACGCTAGTTAATATTTATTTTTAAATTCAGATTAATCACCAATTAATTCTCGCATATTAATTTAATTAGTTTCACAATAATAATTAATCACATAATTATTTAAGTTCTAAAAAATATGGGGTGTTACATTGGGGTAGTATGGGTAATGTTCCGAATGAGGAATTGAGGGATACCATCCATTGAAAAATACAATATTCCATTATTTTGAAACACTTGATAATATGGATTTACAGAATTAACGAGATGTTGTAACATCCATGAGTATCATTGATTAGATGTGTTGTTCCAATGATCCTCTGGAATGTTCACATGAGTTTTGAATTGGTTTGGAAGGTTTTTGATGGAGTTGGCTAGATGTACTTGAATCGAATGGAGTTTGGGAACTTTTGTTTGAACATAAGAGTAAATATGGTCTACTTTGAGGGGGAAGTTATGGAGATTGATGTCATTGGGGTTGGAGGTTTCAGTTTGGCTTTGGAAGTCAAAAAATATATTTTCTTCTTTATTTTTGAGGATATTTACCTAATGGTTGTCTTCATTGATTTAAATGACTTGGTTTAGGTTTGTATTCATTGGTTACCAATTAAAGTTTGACACTCATAAGAGTCTCAGATGAAAATATGGGTTATTGGGAAATGGATATGTGTGGTCTAAAAAAACTAATGGAATGTCTAAGCATGAATTATTCTTGTTATTATCATTCTATAGGGAAGGAATTCACCACTTATTTTATGAGTGGTTCCTATAAGTTTAATGATGAGGTTGGAGCGGTCGAGGTTGATCCCATTTAGGATGCACAAATTGAAGAGGACATTTAATTTTTGGATAACATAGTGTTGTCCTAGATGGGGAAGAATGAATTTCTAAATAATGTCATGGATGATTCGAGATGTGGCAGAGAGGTGAGAGTAGTGTAATTAGAATCAAGGAGATTCGACTACTTGTTCATTGGCCATAAAGTTCGTGGCCTCAATGGGTTCAATATTTGGATTGTTGATCCATATATGGGTGACGTAGAGAGTTAGCCCACTGTCGAGAAGTCTAAAAATATCCTTAAGAAGGGGTTTGGGATATGAAAATGGGTCGTAAGAAAATAAAAGAGATGATAACATTTGTTTCAATTAAGAAGTTTGAGTAAAACAATCTGATGAGGTCCAAAAAAATAATTTCCATGAATCTTAACTACCTTGAATGAGGAACATTTTATGAATATGTGGTAGTTCATTTTAAAGGTCAGTGGTGGAGTGGATTCTTCATTATTCTATGGGATGATGACGGAATTCCATATTGTAATGAACTTCACCGTTTGTGTTTGGAGGGAAATGATCATTCAAGTTAAGTGGTGGAATTTGAATAATGGCATTGTTTGGACCACTAAGTATTATGGTTGATGATGATGTTTTTTTTAGCTTTGGAAGATTTAAATGTAAAAGAAGGTAAATGTATCTAGTGTGCGAAGGTTTGGGTGATAGAGTGTTGTTTGAATCATATATAAGTAGAGAAAATAAGAGTTTTTAGGAGAGAGAAAGATTTTAAGGTATTGAAGACAAACATAGCTTCGAGTTTTCCTGTTTTAGGCGACTAGACTTTAGTTTTAGTCGACTAAAAGAGCCATATTTTGTGCCTTTTAAGGCGATTTGATATGTTTTAATAGGGTTCTTTTGGGGATGATGAAAATTCTTTAAAGTTGTTTTTAGGCATGACAAGGGGTTACATCCTAGGAGCTAGATGTACTTTGAAAGATATGCATGGGAAATATGTATCAGAGGTGATGATTACTTTGAAAAAAGTTAATGATTAGTAATCTTTATGTAACTTAGTTTCTCCTTTTTACAAGAGAGTTTTGTCGGTTCTTGAGATAACTATTTATTTAATGAGATACGATATTTCTTCCTAGTTGTTTATTTTATCTTTATCCTTTCAAATTCATGTGTTCATAGTGGATAAAACTATATAAATGATGATAGAATACATTGGGTTCGTTTGCCATATTGTAATGGTTTTAACTTGTTTCTCTTTTTGAGGATATTAAATGGTGTGTAAATTCGGATTCTATCCATTTGCTGGATAGGATATGCCTTTGAATTTTGTTAGGAGGAACCCTTTTCTTGTGGAAAATAATTTGGGTTTTATTTGGATAGTTTACATAAGTGTGATATTTCTTTTTACACTCAACACAGAAAATAATCTTTTATATTTATTGGTTTATTCGAGGAAAGTTCTAAGTTGATTTTTTGTTTGTTGGAGTCAAGTTGATAAATTTTTGATTTTACGAAAACATTTTGATTGGGAGATTCTTTTGTGAACCCTAGTACTTCCTTACCGACCTATTTTATGATTATTCAATGAGTAATTTTAAATTTTGATAATTTGATTTGTATTTACTAAAAGAAACTTTTAAGTATTTAACTTCTTTTAATTTAAGATTTTCATTTATTAACGAGGTACCCTATGGTGCTTTGGTAGAAATAATTTTTTTTTAGTGTTTTGCACTTTCATATGAATATTTGCTATATTAATTTTAACTTATTTAGTTCATTGATAGAAATTGTGAAGGTGATCAAATGCTTATTTTATGTCATATTTAGAAAATTGATCAATATTTAGAGAGCCTGTAGAGGAGTTACTAACCGTTTGAGAATGATTGATATTCTCATTTTCTTTGTTAGATGATGAAGAACACTCTGCGTTTCCATCTTGTGTTACACAAATAGTAACAATATTTTGGTGATAGGAGGAACAAGAACATTCTTCTCTAATAGTTTCATTCACTTCTGCTCCTTTTGATTGTATAAGAAAGATTTATTTTTCTTTTTGTTATTTACTATCTTGAATTTGAGTTAACAACACTGATGTTTTGATGGTAGATGTTGAATTAATGCTATCTTTCTCTTGTTATTCTTTTGAGAGGGTGTTCAAAATTTCGTTGGCATCTTTACAATGTGTAACAATCCCTGAAGCATCTTTATCGAGAGATGAGCATAATATTATTACACATTTGTTACTTAATTCAATTTTATTTTCAATGCATAATCTATCAAGAAGAGGTGAGTTCTCATCACTAATTATTTTCTAAGCATAACAATCAATTTATTATTATGTAAAAGGTTATACTTTCCAAAGTTTAAAAAATCTCTAGAAAACATATTGTGATAACTCGCCTATTCTAATACCGAGTGGCCAATTCTCTACTAAAATAAAATTGGACTCTCATTATGTTTCATTCTCAGCATCACTGCAACAACAACAACATAGTATAAATTATATGAATAAACCATATAGTCAAAATTTATGAATAAGTCATCATGCATAAATAAATAATAAGAGTGAACCGAATAAGCCATCGGTCACCAAATAATAACATCCATTGTGTAAAACTGAATAAATAAATGAGTGATGAAATACAAATGTTTGACAGTAATATAAAAGCCTATCCATCTACGGGCAACATGCCTAAAACTAAAATTAAAACGAAATGATCCTAACTAGATGGAATACATTGAGGGGTATAAGCAATGATGTAGTGTCCATAACTACTATAATGACAAGAATGGATTTATCCCGGCAGTCTCGGCTGCCGCTACTATGCACCTGGGCTATCAAAACAAAAACAAGGAAAAACAAAAGCCTGCAGATCAAATCCCAAAAAGTAGAAAATATTTTGCAAGTACATATTTTTATAAATCGATTAAGATAGTAGTGTATTACTTCTGTAACTAGCTGGTCGCACTCGCGTGAGATAAAACCTCACCTCTCAACTATAGTGCATACCTAACGTGTTCATTTATTATCTTGATTAAACTACCAAGTCTAACTATGACCTATCTGGTATCCAAGCCAAAACCCCGCTAACACTCTTTATTAGCTAAGTACAACTGATTTCACTAGTATATTCTCATAACAACATCATAGTGACACACTGTCTATATAAGTATTTCACACAATGATAATGACATAGTTACCCCAGCTATAAATGAATATTCACCCAATATAAATCACAGCTACACTCATTCTATAAAAAAATATTCACATAATATGATAACACAATTACATCCGCACTATAAACAGATATACACACAATATCATGTATACACATTCATATATATCACTCGCTATATACGTGTAACTGAATCCCCAAAGTTGAGACCTCACGGATGCATCCCTCGTGTGATATCTGGCTCTAAGCATCATGCCTCACACTGAGCCACTGTGTCATAATCTTACCAATGAACCCAAATGTAAACACAAATAACGGAGGCGATCATAAACATATGTCCAAAAGTCGTAACCATACCACGTCACGCCCAACCGGTCTCAAAATCAACACCTATTATCACACACGGATAGTGTCCATGCAAAAGTAATATGACCTGGGGAATCAACCCAATACATTCTAGTCAATGCTAGGGTGGACTGCCCACTATGCGCAACCTCCTAATAATAGCACTATCAAGTAGGTATGTTCAAACAAAAACATCAATCACACACACACACACACACACACACACACATACACACACACACACACACATATATATATATATATATATATATATATATATATATATATATATATATATATATATATATATATATATATATATATATATATATAACCAATTCCCAAAGTCTGAACAAACTTCTTAGTTGTACAAAACAAGTATATCGAGCTCGTACGCATATCCCACAGTGCACTCCTTTTCCAATCCCAAAATTCAACCCAACTTCCGGATTAAATATCTAATGTCACCCACTTGAATCCTTAATTCTCCTCACTCGAATCAATTTAACATTGGGCTATCACATGTATATATACAAGGTCTTCCCCAGTAATTCCCCAGTACCCCGAAAGCCCCTATGGTCAAGCCCCAAGCCTTAACAAGTCAACATAACGCACAAACAAAAACTAAGTGGGCCAACAAATCGAATCAGTTTCCTGGAAGACTGAACTAGTTCGATTGAGCGAATCGGTTCTCTCCCCTAGTGAACTGGTTCAGTTTAGTGGGCTACTTGTCATCTTATTCCTCAATTTTTTCTGTTCCAAACCCTCCAATGGAGGTCCCCAACCCCCTTAAACAAATAATTAATCTCTTACAAGATTACCATAACATTCTATAATAATTCCAACACGTAATTAACTCAAAATCCCGAATCAAACCCTAGGATTTTAAATTAAACTTCAATTTAATCCAACACAGAATTTCCCCAAATTGATTTTCAAAGATTCAAGCCTTCTATTCAAGTTATACATGTTCATCATTTAAATCCCTGCATAAATTTCAAAATTCAAGTGTGAATATCCTCAATCAAAAATCAATATAAAAGCCTTAATCCCTTATCATTTAGATCTCTCCTTCAATTAAATAAGTTTCAGTCCTTAACGTATTAAATTTCAGTTTTCTACCTCGAATTATGAAAATAACTAACTTCTCTTAATTTGCGATATAAATAAAGTAACTACTTGCCCTGGTGGATTAAAATCCAAAGTTCTCCACTTGTTTGATGATGGCTTAAGTACTCACTCTTCACCTCCCCAAGCTTTATCTTATTTTCTTCCTCTTTCTCTCTTCTCTTGAACTTTCCTCTCAATCTCTTGTGTAAAATATAAAAGGTGGGCTTTCATCCACCTTCCCAACCTCTTAAATAGCCTTTTAATTACCCTAATCCTTTTCCCACTTAACTCTAAGTGTAAAATGACACTCCTTCCCTCATACGGGTCCTGCTATGTCTAAAAAGCCCTCGAAATCCAATTATAACACCCAGGTACCTATTCTGGACTATTTCAACCCTTCCCGGATCACCGGTGCACTCGAAATGGTCATTAGAGTCACCCAACTCCATATATATTAACATCTCGTTAACCAAGCCTGACATGTGCGTACCCTATGTGTCACCCATAAATTATACTAATCCGCTGATGTAACGCTCTATCGACATATAATAATAAAACTTCGTTATCATTCATACGCGACATATAATAAATCACATATCTATTTACTCATCAAATAAAAATAAAAAATTATAATAATAAATATTAGTCATTTATCTGGCTAATTAATATTTACTAAATCCAATTTAATTTCCTCCAATTAAATTAATAATATTAAGCACACGCGAATTAATTATTAAAAAAAGTACGGGGCATTACACATAGGTAAATATATATATATATATATATATATATATATATATATATATATATATAGGCTTGCCATTTTATATATGATATTTAGACTCAAATATACTTTTCAAAATAAGTATCTATAAGCTATGCTCTGCTACCAATTGTTGGCCTGGAAATATAATCTGGGGGGAGGGGGGGGGGGGGGGGGGGGGGGAGATTGGGTATATTGATTTGAATGGCAATCTTAAAACTTTCTTAACTATATGTAAAGATTGATTGTAATATAATAAATCAAATTCAGTGTAAATAATTTACCAACAATAAGCATATGTAGTTAAGAGATATAGTTTAAATAAGCTTTGCAAACTGAGGCTTTAATGTGGTTCGGTAAGTGCCTATATCCACGCTCGAGACGGTAGCCGCGAAAGTTCACTGTCTTCTGTACACTTAAGGCAGAACCAAAGTCCTTATAAGGAACACTATCTTTAAAACCTCAACCAATAAGTTGCCAAACTCGTCCTTTCCCAAACGGTATCAACGTAAGAGCCTAGGTCTTTAGATGTCTGGACTCCCCACAACAATGGTACTACAGACTAAGAAGATACAATGAAGTTTATCATAAGTCAAAATAATGAGTTTCTTAACCAAAACATATTTGCTAAAAACAATGCTGAATTTTTTTTATTTTTTGTCTCTGGAAAAGTAAAAAAAAAAGTAATCACAAGTATAA
Source organism: Sambucus nigra (assembly GCA_949130495.1). Classification (NCBI taxonomy): domain Eukaryota; kingdom Viridiplantae; phylum Streptophyta; class Magnoliopsida; order Dipsacales; family Adoxaceae; genus Sambucus; species Sambucus nigra. The sequence continues at coordinate 279,269,722 of OX422218.1, forward strand.
TGCTAAATAAGGGTTTGGGTTAAAGTTTTAACACAAGTGGTCATAGGGTTTATAACATTGCTAATTAGTTATTGAAGGTGGAGATTTAAGTTCAAATGGGCTTTGGAAAAATCTTGGCTTCAATAGAGTTTCATGGTTGAAATGGGTTTAGGACTTGGTTTCTCTCTCTAGGATACTTGGGGATATTGACACAAACTTGGATTAGAACTTTACTCAATAGGATTGTTGTTGTAAGCTTGTGTGTTTGCTGAAGGAACTCAAGGTATCTTTTTATATGCTTGCAATGAGAAACTAGCCATTAAAGGGTACTAAGGTAATTAAGGGCTCACTTGAAATTCAAAGTTGAAAACTAGCCATTATTGATTTTTATGTTTTCAAATACTTTTATTCGCCTAAAATTTTAGTTTAGTTGCGTAAACCTTTTTAACTTGAAAGGAATATCAAGTTGTTCTATTTTAGGTGAGTATGTCCCAAAGTTTAGGAGATTAAACCTTGAGTTTTAGTCGGCTAAAACTACTTTTGGTCGATTAAAACCTCCTTTCTTAAGGTACTATAATGTTGGGTTTTGGATCCATCACTTAGGTCGGTTTGGGATGGCTTTAGGTAGGTATAGATAAGTTGGTTTTGATCATATACAAGATCAAAAACATTTCTTTACCTTTATAAAATAGAAACTAAAGATCATAAAGAAACTTAGCAAGGTATTATGGCCTTTTATCATTTGTTGAGACATATGATGTTGCTATGTGATATGATTTGGGAGCATGCTTGTTTGAACTTGAACTTCATAGGTAATATAATGTTGAGATGATCATTAACATATTTGTTTGAACTATGAACTTCACTTGATGTTGTTATTTGATATTCGTGGATTGAGCTTTTGATGCTTGTGAGTTAAACTTTCAAGGGTTTTTTGGATTATTTGAATCTTCATTTTATTTCTTAGGATTTTCATTGTAATTCTTTGGCATGTTTAAATGGTTGGTATGTTCCTTGTAACATATCTCATAGTGTATTGAGTGCTTGTTTTCATATAAAGTACATTAGAGAGAGGATATTGAAGTGTGATCACATTTGAATTATGTTGTCGTCATACGAAGTCCTTTTTCTTGAAATACATTTGGTTTCACAATCTCCTCATTTTGACGATGACCATAAAATTGATATAGTTTGAGAAAATGTGTGAAAGTCTACCCTTTTCTTTGATACTAGGGATTTGAAAACTAATTTTATCCCCCTATGTTTTATCATATTTTTCTCATATCATTATTTCTCCCCTTTATTATTATTATAAAAAAGGGTGGGGGTACTTTAAAAAAGTGTAAATTATTCTCAAGGTGTGAAAATAATTCTCTTGATACCAAATGGATTGAATCCTCCTTTACTCTCTTAATTATGACTATATAGATGGGTTGGTACATGAATATATGTTTGAGGTGGAAAAGAATGCATGTGTTTTGAACAATTTTGATCAAATATCATCTTATAATGTTAAGGAGTTCCACAAATGTTTTATCAGAATGCATATATATATATATATATTTTTTTTATCATAACTTGTGATTTTTCATCAATGTATATGGACGTGTAATATAGTGTGACATGTGAGATATATTATTTATGAAAAAGGAGGTGTAAAGATGGCATTTAGTTGAGTTTGCAAGTTTTTTTCCTAACATATGTTGTGAGAATGTGAATGAGAGTGATAAGTTTGAAGCACAAATTTATAGATTGTTAATTTATATGAGAAATGAATAGGAAGCACAAAACATTGAATACTTGTATATATACTCTAAAGGAAATTAAATTACATACAAACATCATAATATCCACGAGTAGTAGGGATAGTTGGGGTAGTATGGGTAATGTTATTAATGAGGAATCATGGATTCTTTTCCATCAATAGGGTGTAATATGGGTATGTTATTAAGGAGTAATTATGGATTCTTCTCCATCATTAGGTTGAAATTCTCTGGATGGACCGACTTGAGGGATACTAGGATAGTTTTAGGTATGTAAGTACAAATTTGCGATATTGTCAATTTGCATGTATTTTGGCATGTTCTGTGTTTGGATAAAACCTTTGAGTCATAGGTTATGACTTGAGTTGGTTTGCTGTTATTCCTATGACGTTTTTTTTTATTGAAGATGTAGCAGCCAAGTTAGAAGTTCTACATCAACATCCCATGTTTTATGCCACGTTAGTCTTCATGTTTTGAGGATCTATCAGGTATAAATGCATAAATGTGTTGATCCTTGGAGATATTTATTATATGGGTTTTAGGTTTTTATGAAAATTATTTTATCCTCTTTAGATATTTTTAGAAAAATATTCATTTTTCTCATGGTCGTTAGAACGAATTTGATGTCGTTCGAATGGGTTACTTTAACTCATTAGAACAGAGTTCCAATGAGCTTATCGAACGAGTGTTTTTGACTTCACAAGAATATCATTGGATGTTCATTAGAACATGTTTAAACAAAAAATGTGGCTTCATTCGAATGATATATATCTCGTTTAAACAAGCAAACGATTTTTTCAAGATTATAAAATTTTCTTCAAAGATTTTCATCCTTATCTTGATTTTGAAAAACTTCCTATAAATAAAAGTGAGTAGCATCACTTTTTTATTGAGGCTTTAATTTATGGTATAATTCTCCAAACTCTCTCAAAAATCTCTATGAGTTTATATGATTTTTTTATGTTCAAGGTTTTCTAAACCCAATCCCTGTTTATACCCAAATTATTTTAGATCCAAGTTTCACCATATATATGCTTTGAGATCAAGTTTTTGGCACCATTGGTTTACTCTCCATCTTTTTGAGTATTTGTTTTGCGCGGTTGATTCCGTGCCTAATTGTTTACATACGGTGGACTCCGTTTATGACGGTTTCAAAGCATATTCAATGAATATCTAGGCGTGTGTGGAATATGCATTGTGGCATTGTGTAGGTGGAATCCTATGTGTCGCTGTGGAGGAGGGGTTGAAGATTGAATACGTGTCAACGCTTGAGAGGATATCGAGTCATTGTGTAAGTATTCTATCAGTCTTGCGAAATTATATATCATAGTGAATTGCATTGGCTAGGCCATCCGAATTTTTTTCCATTTTGGGTTTTACTCGTACATCGAGCATTGTGGTCGATTTACTTATTTTGGTTTTCACTCATCTGGATTCATATTTAGGTTAAGATAAAATTGATTAATCTGTTTATCATAACATTTGAATTAAAATTGGTGCAACATTTTAATTTGGGCCAATTGTTTAATTGAACTTAAAATTGATTTTTTTTAAAAATAATTGGTTTACTTATTTTTCAACCTTTTTCCATATTAGAACCCTACACCATATAGGACTTTCAAACTGGTATCACAGCAGGAACACTAAGATATAGTGTAGATTTTGTGCTGTTTAAGGCTTTTATGTTTTTTTTTATCTTTCTCTCTAGTTTTTTTTTTGTTTTTCTCCACGAGTCATCATAGTGATAAGGTATCTAATGTGTTTAGATATAATGACAATTTTGATATTCGAGAGGCGTTTAATGAGCTTTATTCTCATTCTAAAAAATTAACTCATTTGAATTTGAAGTACGCAAAAAGAGTTAAATTTCTTGAAAAGAAAATTTGTGGTTTAAAGCTGAATTTGAACTTTTACGAACTGTTCAAACTCAAAGAGATATCCTTAATAAAAAACTCGTGTACGTGAAACATGATCTTCCAAATTTGGTAGTGTCCAAGAAGAGAGTGACAATATATTCTGAATTATAGAGAAATAATTAGTGGACTCTGAGATATTTTTAGGGTAGGGTGAAAGAATGTGCCATTGAAGATAATGATAAATCAATAAATTTTTGGAAGGTACATGAGAAGACTCTTTGGGATGAATTCACTTATAGCGAGGGGGATAAAGGTAACCTTATAGGTATTATTTAAAATTTTAAGACAGAGTTCCTAACATGTGAAGAATCTAAATGTTTACTTAAGTCTAAAATTTTGAAGTTCGAGGATGATATAAGAGAATCAAATAGTGTTGGTACTAGTTTCGATATTCTGAATACTTCTTCTGCTAAAGTCAAGACCAACGTTTGTTTAATAATGTCAGTTATTGTCCATGATATTAGAAAAAGCCAACCTAAAGGTTATTTTCCTCGTGTTTATACATGTTTTCATTGTGGTAGGAAAGGTCACCTTAGGATTTTTGTTATGATATTAGAAGAAAACCTAGGTTGTTTAGATTCTCTATCACCATGGTTACTAAAATCCGTGGCGTTAAGTGCTCATCCATTTGGGTTAGGAAATCGGTTTTAGAGGCATTGAATGTCAGACTGGTTGATTCTCGCATCTTTCACATGATTATTCTAATGCTAAATCTTATGGTTGATTGAGTTTGTTTATTTTTCATACACTATCTTTTGTACTTCATGTTATATATGCTTGCGGGTTTTATGATGTTTGTCTTTTTTTTTTTCCTTTTTAGGTCTTATTTATAAAATACAATAAGATTTTTGTTTGTTTTTAAGTTTAATTCTCATGTGGTGTCTTTGAAAAATTATTTAAAAAACTAAAAAAGTTTTTTTGTTTAACTGTAGTTTAGTTTAAACATTTTATATGGCATATTAGTGTGCTTGAATCCACTTCATTCTATGTTTCCATGCATCTAAAACATATGTGCGGCCTCCGAGGCAGCTAAGGAAGCAGTATGGCTTAAAAACTTCCTAATGTATTTAGGAGTGGTAACTTTAGTTCAATCGACTATTACACTTTATTGGGATAATACTGGTGCACTTTTTAACTCAAAGGAACCCATGCGCCATAAAAGAGGTAAACACATTGAGCGTAAGTATCATCTCATTCGAGAATTTGTGTAGTAGGGTGATGTCACAGTTACGAAGATTGCATCAGAGAACAACCTGGCAGACCCTTTCACAAAGAGCTTACCAGCCAAGACTTTTGATAGTCACATAGAGGGGATGGGAGTGAGATGTATTGCAACATGGTTTTGAGTCTAAGTGGGAGTAATTAGATAAGTAGAATAAAACCATGCTTTATGTAATAATTTTAGTTATGGATTTATTATTATAATAAAATTAGTTATTCCTATTTTAATGAGAATCATGTATGGACATAATGTTTGCAGTAGTTTATATATTGCGATGTCTTTTATTCTACCCAGTAGGTGTTCTGGTGTGTAGAGTATGACTTACACATAGAGGATCAAATCACTAGTTCTTGTGGAATATAAGTTTTATCGTTCACAGTCTTAGATGGAACTTGACACATCATCAGTAGGACTATAGCACAATATTTTAGCAGGTCTATCTTGATCACATGAAACTGTATAGTTGTAGCTTATTGTGCTAGTACACTTTGTGTGTATTGAACAGGACCAATTTGAGGTCATTGTTTTTATATTGATTTTATAAGACAATGTACATCTTGTGATTATTAGTTTTACTTAAGGCTCTTAATCTAGATATGATTGATGGACACAAGAACTAGTTATTTATTACTTTAACTTATTGGTTGAGATTCATTATTGGATAAATAATCTTGATAAATTGGGCAATGGTGATTAATGTATGGTGAAAGTCTTTTATCGATGGAATCCATGTCTCGATATAGAGACTGGTAATACCCCTTGAGATACTTATAAGTTTTGTATGTGTCAAGCCCTGCAGGTGGATTATATTAATTAAACATTAAAAATAAGTTAAGTTGGACCACTCGAGGACTTAAAGATGTTAATCAAATAAATTACTAGTAATATATTTTCTTAACTGGTATCTGTAACCTTAACGTGGGGAGAATTAAGTAATTAATAATGTGGAGCTCGAAATATAATTTTGAGTTAAGGAGTGGAGTAGCAATTATAATTATGTAGTGGTATTAATTATAATTAAGGCATTCAGATTAGGATCCGAGAAGGATTAGGTTTTCTCAGGCCCATTAGGAGCCGCATCCTTATCTCTCCTTAGGGTCCCTACTGTAGCCTACATATATGCAACTAAGTCTCATTCTTTCTTAACCTAGCCATCACTCTTGGGTACTCAAAAGACCCGAATTCATACTTGAGAAAAGAGAGACAACGGAGAAGAAAGTTGATGGTCACAAAATAAGAGCCCACCCTCTATTCATGGATGTCCATATTGGGAATATAATAGGAGATAGTGAGGTAAATCGAGCCATCACATATTCTTTTCGTGATAAAATGAGATGAAATCAAAGATATCTCACACGTAAATCCTAAATTTGCCTAATAGGATTTCACGTATGTATAGTTTTTTTGTAGTTCGATCTATACGCATTTTTAATAGACCCTCGGGCTTATGTTCCAACAATTTGATTATGATTTTCAATACTTAGATTATTCTTAATCATATTTGCATGGAGTAGTTTGAAAGTAACTTTCTTAATGAATTCACTATGCATATGCCTCCTCACACACATACACGGGCGCTTTTGAATTTTAACTTCATATGTTACATGATCTAAGTGAGGTGTTATCCTAACAATATTGTCGTTATACATATATATTTGATTGGGGACCTGTAGATGTAAGAACCAGTGCTCATGAGTTTGTTATTTGATTGGAAATATGGCTGTGCACGACAAATGAATATGAAAGGAGAAATTTTCCTTGCATGAATGGACACCATTGGCAAGAGCCTTAAAAATGAAGAGGTAAAAGAAAATATAATTTTTCCAAGGCCAATATATTTCATTGATTCTTCAAAAGTGTTACGTCTTCACAATATGAGAATGAAAAGATGTTATATCTACAATTTGAGGTGTTATAAGTTAAACATCAATGGGTTTGTATAATGAGTTCTAGTTAATTGATGTTTGACGTTATTGATTTGATAATCATTAATATTGCCTAGGTTAGTGTGCATTGTGCTTGCTCGTCCATTTATGAGTTCACTTTATTTGTCACCCTGAGGATAAATCTTTATTCGATAAAGTTAATGCAGTCAAATAGGACTCCTTGGACATTTTTGAGTGACTGGGTCATAATTCTTTTAGTTTTTTTTGCGCCCCTTCATTCCATTTACCACATGTATGTTTAGACACATCGATACTATGATAGTATGTAAAGATTATTGTGTTTGTGTTGTGTTTGCGGTTCTTATATATATATATATATATATATATATATATATATATATATATATATGTGCCTATGTATCATTGGTACCTTTTGAATATTTATATATATAGTATCATTTTTTTTAGCGTTTACATTTGCATTTAATCCTTGTATGCCATATGGTCATCTTAGTTTAAAGTGGTTTGTATTGGTATGCTATATAATCTCCTTGATATCTTTAGTTGCTTTGTGTATGTTAGTATCCTACACTTTCTTGTATATTCAAGTTGGTATCATTTTTTGCATTAAAATTGATATTAATTTGTCATTGTTTGGAGTATTTGTTCTTGTATTGTTAAGTTATGTGTCGTTGATTGTTTCACTATACACCATTGAATGATATACTTGTCTTTCCTATATCCTGACCCATGTTTCATTTTGTGATTGAATTGGTTCTATTGGGGAGAAATGATTTTACTATGAATCTTTATCTTTGTCTATATTTGAACAAAAAGGAGGAGAAATGATATCTCAATCTTTATAGTCTGTGGGAGATATTTTCTTTAGGGGGAGATGTTATAACTTAGGTAGAGATTGTTAGAAAAAGTGGGAGGGTTTATTCTTATGAAGTTTATATTATTATATATTCCCTTTGAATTTGAAGGTGTGATTAAGTATGCATGTTTGCAATAATGCGACAAATTTTACATAAGATTAAAGGCACTCAATGCGAATTTGTCAGGTCTGTACTTTTTCCTTTGGGGGTTGGGGATTGAGTCTTTTAGATGAGCTTGATGAACCATATATTTTTATTTTTTGTTTTGTCCCAGAATAGACAAAGAGGGATATTTGTTAGGACAAATTTCTTATAGAGTCAATTTGTATGTTTGGACAAAACATTTGAGTCACTGGTTAGAATTTGAGTTGCTTTACCTTTTAAGTGTATGACTCATTTGATTAAAGACGTAGCGGCCAAGTTAGAAGTTCTACATTATCGTGCTCAGTTTTGTGCCATGTTTCGTCCTCATGTTCTGAGGATCTCTCAAGCATGAATGCATAAATATGTTTATCCTTGGAGCTATTTAATTTTTTGATATTAGTTTTTTATAAAAATGATTTTATCCTTTTTAAATATTTTATAGAAAAATATTCATTTTTTGTGACAACCCACCCAATTAAACATAGGGTGATCAGTCCTTTACCAATTTAAAACAGAATGTTCAGTTGGTTCATTCTTAGCATCACTGTCGGAAAACTTATAAACATAATAATCACCTAATATAGAATTAAGCTAGGCGTCAAAATATTTTTTTTTACATATAACCAAATAAAACCATTTCTTAATTTAACTATTAAAATATAAACCACACATCATACACATGAATATACTAAATACTAAACATGAATCAAACACTAAAATAAATAAGACTGGGTAAAACTTCCCAGTTCAAAACTCCAATTCACATACTCATAGTAAAAATCCATCAAACTAAAGTAACTGTAAAGTAAACTGAATAATAACTCTGATAAAAACTAAGAATGGGCGACACATGCCCCAAACTGAGATGTCTAGATAAAACTGAATGGAAATGATGGATGCATCGAAATCAAGGACCTACAGCTTCCATGACAGCTACAGCACGTAAAGAAATCCAAATATCTAGTTCTGGTATCCCTGTGGCTGAGCACCTGATATAAAACATATATATAGCAAAAGAGAGAAGAATTTCAAGAAATGGGTCAGAGCTTGATGTTTTAAAAATATTTAGCAAGTATTTAAAACTGCAATGAAGCAAGTATTATGTGCATGTTATATATCGCACTCTCACATGAGATTCTCACCTCTTATCTATTGTGCGTGCCTAACGTACATCTAACCCACACTAGCTATGCTACCCGACCTAACTAGTTCGAAATCATAATATCACCATCTACGTTCTCTAGTAGTATACCTGTATCACCCATACAATACGTTAAAGAAATAGTTTATCTCATATAACTAAAAGTTCCATTATTTACTGTTCGAATGGTTAATCTTTTACCCACTAAGATTAATTTATTTCTCATTTATACTATATCTACTAATTTCACAAAGTAGAATGTTCCCAAGTATATTCATATATATACATTCACATTATATATATATATATATATATATATATATATATATATATATATATATATATATATATATATATATATATATATATATATATATATATATAGTCACATCATCCCTATACATATATATACAAATCATGCACCCCCGGGCTAAGACCCGTTAGTGCACCTAACCATAATAATCCTGCACCCTCGGGGTAGCACCCATTAGCGCACTTAACAATAAGATTCTTATACACCCCTTAGTACACTTAACAATCGGGTTATCACCCATTAGTAGGGGTGGTCATAGGCCCGAGGCCCGCCAAGCCCGCCCAACCCGTCCAATAAAAAAATAGGGCTTGGGTAAGGTAAATAGGCTCGCAAAGCGGGCTTGGCAAAATTTTATAGGCCCGATTTTTTTTCGGGCGGGCTTGGGCATGAGTTCTTAAGCCCGATGAGGCCCGGCCCGGCCCGAATATATATATATATATATATATATATATATATATATATATATATATATATATATATATATATATATATATATATGTGTGTGTGGGGGGGGGGGACTTCTATAAATATAAAAACGTATACCAAGTCTTTTCATGTAAAGTGAGAAACTTTATATATGGACTTTGTAATATATAGAGTTTAAAACAATTTTAAATTAAAAAAATTGGTCTTTAAATAAAAAAATAGGTATTTTAATTTAAAAAAAATCTTTTAATTAACATAATAGGGCCCGATCGGGCGGGCCTGGGTAAAGAGCTTTCAAATCTGGGCGGGCTTGGGATTACATAATAAAGCCCGATCTAGGCCCGAGCGGGCTTGGGATAAAACTTAATTTTTCAAGCCCGGCCCGAGCCCGACCGGGCCTGCCCAGGCCCGGCCCACGGCCACCCCTACCCATTAGTACACTTAACAATAATATCCTTGTACCCCCCCAGGTTATCACCCATTAGTACACTTAACAATAGAATTCCTGCACCCCCGAGTTATCACTTATAAGTGCGCCTAAAAATAAGATACTTGCACCCCCGAGTTATCACCCTTAGTGCACTTAACAATAATATCACATAATAGGCATACACACATCCTATTAGAATTCATAGGTATTTTTCCAACCTAATTATATAATTCTCATAAGTATTTTATTCTCATCACTACGTATAGTATAAATATTTAGATTACTATCTCTCGTGTAGTCTCCAAGGTACATTCTCTATACTGAATTCATTCAAGTATTAATTCTCACATACTTTCTCGAAATTCTGTCCTGTATAAATTTACTATCTGGCAGTTTATCTCACTCCAATAAACTTAAAATTCCAAAACTGGGCCCTAAGAAAAATACCCAAAAATTTACCACGTTGCTCGAACCAGAAGGCAATGTCTTTTGAACAACTTCCACATGTCGCTCGAGTGACTTCGTGCAAGATGCCAGTCTCGCTCGAACTACTACGTGCGGCGTGCACTGTTTCGTCTTCTTCCTTAGAATTTTGCATTTTTCCAACATTAATACCTCTAAAACCTCTACTGTTCATTCCTAAATACCCAAACAGCAAATCCAATTAATGTTCTAACATATTTAGATGATTTCTGACAACCTAGAATCATTAAATCCTCACCATACATTAATTAAATATGAAATCCCCAAATTTATTTAACAAGAACCCTAGTTCTTCAAATTATACCCAGATTTGTTCATGGAAAATTACCATCAATTCGTGAATGTAATCCTATCTACATGAAGGTATTTAATCTCTTGAAATCTCAGTCCCAATATACGAATCATAACATCAATTTTCATCAAAATTAACTTTCATAATTAATGGGTTATCACCTACTCTAACATGAACACAATTATTGCTAAAGCACGCAAGTATTAAACAATTGTCTTAAATCGAAGGTCTGATCCTTTGGTGATGTTGGTATAGATGCGTTCTTCTCTTTGCGATCTACGCGTTGGTGAAATTTTCGGTGTAAAAGCTTGAGCCTTTCTCCAAGAACACCTATGGAGACTTCTTCTCCCTCTTAGGTTTTCCCTCTTTATCACTTAGGTTTTGAATATGATAGGTAATGTCTTACCCACTTACCTTTCTTAATTAATTACTGATTTTCCTCATTAATTAAACCCCCAAAAATTTAAATTACAAAACTACCCCTACAGGGTGTTGGTTTGGCCTAAAATATCCCGGAGTCCAAATAAAATACCCGGATAGAGTTTTTTGACTATCTCAACCCTCCCGGACTCAACGGCACACTCGAAATTACCATACGAGTTACTTAAAAATAATTTACCTTTATATTCCATTTAATTAGTCCCGACACGACTCACACACGTGTTCCGACTTAATATAACAAATTGTCGTATATTTTACTCTCGGAAATTTATCAAATTTGCATAATTACATATTACGTATACACGTAGTAATATTCAATGATTCTCAATAATAAGTATTAACCCTTGTCATGCTAGTTAATAATTATTTCAATCCGTATTAATAAAAATTAATTTCTCGCATTTTAATTTAATTAATCCAACAACAATAATTAATCAAATACTTATTCCCATAATAATAATTAATCACATAATTATTTAAATCATAAAAAATACGAGGTGTTACATTTTTTCACATGGTCTTTAGAATGACTTTAATCTGGTTCGAGCGAGTTACCTTAACTTTTTAGAATAGGGCTCTAATGAGCTTATCGAGCGAGTGTTTTTGCCTTCACCAGAACCTCATTGGATGTTTTGTTGGAAGCATGTTGGAATGGAAAATGTAGCTTCATTAAAACGAGATGTACCTCATTTGACTGAGCCAATGAATTTTTCAAGATTTTTCTATTTTCTTCGAAGATTTTCATCCCTATCTCGATTTTAGAAAACCTCCTATAAATAGGATTGCAACGAAACAAATTTTCCTGAGGTTTTAACTTATGTTTTGAGTTCCCAAGATCTCTCAAAAATCTCTCCGAGTTTATATGATTGTTTATGGTCAAAGTTTCCAAACCCAAATCCTCTTTATAGCCAAAGTATTTTAAAGCCAAATTTCATCATATATATGCTTTGAGATCAAGTTTTTAGGGACCATTAGTTTAGTCTTCATCTTGTTGAGTATTTGTTTCATGCGGTGGATTTCGTGTCAGGTTTTTTACATATGGTGGACTTCGTGTGTGACGGTTATTGATCCTGGTCAGTGGACACCAAGGCGTGTATGGACTGACGCATTGTAGAACTAGGTAAGGGAACTCCTATATGTCATTGTGGAGGAGCGTTTAAAGATTGAAGACATGCCTAGGCTTGTGAGGGCATCTTGTCGTTGTGTAAGTTTTCTATCAGTCTTGTGTAATTATGTATCATAGTGCATAGCATTGGCTGGGCCTTTCGAGATTATTTCCACCTAGGCTCTCCTACATGGGGCGTTGTGGTTGATACACTTCTTTTTTAAAACAATTGATTTTCTTATTTTGAAACTTTTGCCATATTGGAACCCTACAACCCATAAGACTTTTGAGGTAGGTCTAGGGAAGTTGGTTTTGAGCATCTACAAGATCAATCAAGTTTCTTTACCTTTGTACAATAGTTCCAAAAGATCATAATGAAATTGATTAAGGTCTTCTAGTTTTTGATCCTTTACTTAAGACAGATAATGTTGACTTACGATATGATTTGGGAGCATTCTTGTTTGAAATTGAACATCATAGGTCATGTGATTTTGAGATGATCATGAACATGTTTGTTTAAACTTTAAACTTCACTTGATACCGTTGTTTGATCTTTATGGATTGAGTTTTTTACGCCTATGAGATAAACTTTTTAGGGTTTGTTGAATGCTTTGAATCTAAATTTTATTGCTTGGGATATTCATTGTAATTCTTGGGCATGTTTTCATGGTTGCATGGATGGTATGTTCTTTATTACATATCTCATAATATATTAAGTCCTTATTTTCATCTCAAGTACATTAGAGGGAAGATATTCAAGTGTGATTATATATTGATTGTGTTGTCTCTGTACAAAATCCTTCTGCTTAAAATATATTTGGTTCACACCACCCATTACCAAACCACGCACCACCTTAAATTTTGATTGCAATATTTTTATTTTAGCAGCGATTGCTCAAACGAGAAATTGAGGTTTTGATAAAATTAATCGATTGGTCTAGATATCTCCATACGTGATCGTACAAGAGAATTTCAAAATGTACAAGGAATTGTTAGTTGGTCTCACACTTCTCCTTGACATTTTATTCCATTTGTATTGTTTTATTATTGCATTTAGACTTGTGTTAAGGCCACGAAGTAATTCGGAGAGTAAGATGCAATTTGTTCATCGTGTAAATAGATTGTTATTTGGAAGACATCTTAGTATCCAAGTGTTCAAATGATAGCGAAGGAGCCGAGCTAAACATAATATGACTTTCTCAAAAATGTATTTTCTTTTCCCAAGGACATATCTTAAATTTATTACATGACATTATATGTGCGTGTGTGTGTGTGTGTGTGTGTGTGAGAGAGAGAGAGAGAGAGAGAGAGAGAGAGAGAGAGAGAGGTTTTTTTATTAAGGGTATTTTTACTAATTGACTTGAATAGATATTAAGAATTGATTAACTGGCAGTCTGCTACAAATCGAGGGTCAATCATGCATATGTTTTGAGGGGGTCAATACCTAAACGAGCCAGACAATATGTACCAAAATTTAAATAACCCTATTCATTTTGTGTAAATCTTTTCATTAATAGTTAAGGTGTAAGTTTCATATTGCGTATCATAATGAATTGAAAGTTTTAAGAAATGATTACATGAAACACCACATCAATCTCTCATCAACCAGAAAAAAGGTGATGTATAAGAGCATCTCCAATGTAGATGTGTATTTTTTTTTCGGGTGTGTAATAATACAATAAGAATATTATATGTCATAAATAATAATTTATAGATTGTCTATAAAGTAATTATTCTTTCAATGCCAAAATTATATTAACTCTTATCTTAGGTGAAATAAAAAACACATTTATTGGTATATTACATAAGTGATTTTGAGTTTAATGTCTAGGATTTGAACTTGGAATTTCCTTCACATGGTTAAATGGTCCTCTAGTAGGGGTATGCACAGTTCAATTAGTTCAACATGAATAAATTCATTATATTACTTCAGATTCATTAGTACTATACTATGTTTGACTTCAAATTCCTCTATTGTGTTTTAGTTTTCACTCTTATTACTTTAAACCATGGTGGCATGGTAATTTCAATATTTGTGATTTTATTCATTTCTTTCATTTGACACCATGCTAGTGTATATAGAAGAGATTAATTATTTGATTTTTTTCCATGGTTAAGGAGAGAGAGTAATACATCATCGCTAATGGAAATATGAAAGGAATATGCTATGAAGTTAAAGGGAAGAAATGAACACCTAAAAGGTATTTTAATGGGTATGTGGAACTCAGATTAATTCAAGCCATTTTGGTTTTTAATATATATAAATACTAGTCGAACTAATAATGATCTAAATTTGGTACCATGAACCTCTAGCCAAACCGACCTTAACAAATGTCAATTTTAGTCAAGTTTGGTCCCTACTTATTTAGTTTGTCGGGTCATTTTTGGCACACCCCTACCTCTAGGTTTGGAGGGTCTTTATTCACATTATGGATACACATTGTTGACATATTACTTTTACATTTACTATAAAAAGTTACACCAGTGAGCTTTATAATTTAAATATTTATAAATTATAGGTGTCTCTTCACATTCTTGCAATTGTCACTAACATTGGAGATGCTTCAAAAAGGGTAGGTGGCGTGATGGGACCGAAGAGGTAACTTAAATATTAAATTGTTTAGGATCATAATCATGAATTTTCTTTCACTTCAACATTTGAAACTTTTGAAGCCTCTTGAACTAGAAGACTGGATGAGATATAATAATCAATGTACAAACGGGTTATGGTATACCACTTTGAAGGTGGAATTTATTTTTCTCACAATACATGACAAAGTCACTAAGAATAAATTATCGACCTTTAAAATCTCATATGGAGTAACTCCAAGCATTGGATAGGGTAAAATTGTTCTTCCTATCATATTTAAATGCATCAAATATACACATATGTGTCTCATTTGATAGGAGTTGGATAGATGATTTATTTATATTGGTGGTTGGTCTTACACCATATGAGATGGTATGGTTTTACCATATCTAGCCTATTATCTGATGCTCAAACGGATATAAGTTCATTTGATGTGGTAATATTCTTCCCTAAAAGTTGTTAGATTTCAAATAAGATGAAATGAAAGATAATAATTCATAAGTTTAAAGAAATTGTCTTACAAAAAGTATAAGGAGGCTCAGGGGTTACAAACTGATGGGTGAGAATTCAGTAAGACTTAGGACTCATAAAACAATCCTCTTAATGGATAGAGGAAGTGGTTATATGTCATATGTAATTATAATACATGGTAAAGAATGGTTAAACACCTATGCCAAGGTATCTTTGTCCACTATGAATGTGATTCTCTCTTATATATTCCTTGCAATGATTAATAATACAAAATGATTTTCCATAGGTTTTAGATAATGTGTTATGAAGTTATCTAAGGTCTTTGTTTTAAGAAACGATCTTCTAAGGAGTAATTAATGTAATCCTTTAGGCATTTAAGACTTGGTTGGTTGAAATAAAAATATGACACCTAAGTGTGATTCCTAAAATACAATCTTAGAGTAGGTATTGATCATTTTATTATATGCATATTTATTATAATTTCTCTAACCTCTGATTTGTTATAAGGTAGCTTGATTTCAATCTCTAAAACTTTTCCCAAACCTTCTTTATATAGGTATCCCCATTGAATTGGTGATAATTAATATAGATGACAATGTTCGAGGTCTATCCTCTATAATAACAGTGGTGAAGTGTTGGGAAAGGGTTAATGGTTATGAGGGTCAGTTGGTTTTATCATTAAATTTAATTTAGTGCATTATGGTAGGCAATCAAGGGTGAATGGAGGTATATAAAATAGTGAGTGTAATTATTGCTTACATTTATGATTGCGTGCGTGTTATCTGTTTGGATATTTGCGAGATTTCTTGATATCGAGGTCGTACAAGTGTGGTGATAAGGTATTTCCATCACGAGGATAAAGGCTATACTACTTATAAGTATTATAAAGCTTGATTTAGGTTGATTTTTTGGAGACTAAGCCCTAATGAACCCATTTTGAACCATTCCTAATGTCTGGGTAATGGATGATTTTATGGTTATGGTCCAAGTTTTCCATTAGCTTCGTAGTAACACACATATCCCCCTTATAAAGAAACTGAGGTCCTTGAGGCCTATATCAGAAACTGACATATTTGGCTAAGCCTTAAGAAGATTACTATGCTTTGGAATAAGACATGTTGTGGGACTCTTAAGGTCGATGAACATTTTTTGGGTCATAGACTATTGCTGAGATGTGGGTGGGAGTGGTTGAGGGTACCTAGACCATGTTCATATTGTGTTTACTTAGTGTTGTTTATTTTATGAGATTGAGGTCAGGAATCATACTTTTTATCACAAAAATACCCATATTTCTTCTTTCAGAAGTGGGTGTATCAATACTTAATTTTATAGTGGTAAAGGGTATAGAAGTAGTTGATCTCGAGATCCTGTCATAAGTGATATTGTGCAAGGAAGAAAAGCAAAAACCGTGGGAAAGATTGGAGTCATATTTGACGTTTTGTCACACTTGGGGAAGTAACGACAATTACTCTGTAAGAATATATATACATCCCATTAGCTCCCTTGGATTTACACTCTTCATCGAATCCTCTTTTCCATTAAATTCTTATAAGACCTGTGGCCATCCCGGATCTCTCCACTTTCTCCCGGTGGGGGAAAAAAGAAAGGGGAGGAGAAAAGGTCTCGCACTTACTTTCTTTGAGAGCACTTATACCGTCGTCGGTGTGGGGTGAATGTAAACAGATGGAGTTGCTGTCCTATTTTGCCCAAAATAGGAAAAAGAATATGTAACCACCTCGAGAGAGAGGCATCAAAGACAAACTGATGCTTACAAAACAAATAGTTCAGAGGTTCGTGGGCTAGGTTACAGAATGGAAAGGTGTTAGGCACCCGTCCCGCCCTTTCGGTCTCATATGAGCTTGTGTTAATATTTTTATTAATTTCTCCATGAAATGTGTTTGCGTATATATATAAATGAAGATCGGAATCCCCAAACTAATATCATGGAAAAGATAGAGTGGGATCATCCAAAGGGATGTTTCCCAAAATAATATCTAGAAAATATGATGTATGCGTTTATCGAGATATTGATCATTATGATGAAACGATAATATATGTTTGATCAAATGATGATAAGAATCACAAATATAATATCTATTAAAATAATGTATGGATGAAAAGGAGATAAATGCGAAAAATGGGAAAATTGAGAAATTGGAAAATTGGATAATTGGACTCGAGTCTCGGGATTTAGCCCGAGATGCCTATGTAGCCTATAAAGGCATAAAGTCCACGTAGTTTGTATGCGGCATGAGGGGTGGGGTTTATCCCATAATTTCAAATGGGAATTTATTATGTGTATGGGTAGAAAGTGTATTTTAGTTTTGAGAAATTGTGGTGAATAATCCCGTTGGAATTTATAAATGTAACCCTCTTTTTCTTTGTTTTGCTTTTTTTTTTATAGAAAATAAAGTATATGAAATATAACTAATAAATGATGAGATATTAATGTCTATTAACTAAAGTAAAAATTAGATTAAGAATTTATGTAACTAATGCAAAAATAAAGAATGTAAAGAGAGAGAAGGATTTTTGGACCTTCTTTTGAGAATTGAGGCTTGATCTCCATCCTTGATGAACTCCCTTGAGTGTAGAGATGAATGTTGGATGAGAGGGAATGATATTTTTCTAAATTGGGTATGAAAAGGATGGGAACTAAAGATGGAATGAAATTTCATATATGGAAACTTCACTGATTGCACTAGAATGTTGCTGACATCACTAATATTGATGGATCAGAGGTGTGCTTTGGAAGTGAGGTCATGCCCTCTATTTATAGGGTAAGGGGGTTTCGATCATCATTGTCCTATCCCAGCCAATCGATAGGTAACCCAAGGCACACTATCGATAGGTAGGGAAATGGGCCTGCCAATCGATAGTCTCCTACAGAGTTTTCCCAAAAAATGATCGTAAAATGCAATACGATGATCCAAATTGTGCACGGGGCATTTCGTTAGAAAGGTAATTAAGAGACCTTTAAGAGTCCTTTGGGCCACTCGCGAGGCCAGGGATTGACCTTGGATCAAACGGGGCTCGAAAGCACTCGTCGATCCTTTGGACGGAAGATCGTTAGACGGTAATGGATTTGAAAACGTCGTGTAATAGTGATTTAAATTAAATTTCGCAAGTTTCCAAGTAACCCTTATTTAATTAGAGTCTACTTTTAAATCAAATAAATTCAGCCCCTAAACATCCATCTACGGTGCGTGTGTCAACCCATAAACAAATAAAGTATGCGAAACAAGTTTAAGGAAAAATCCCCGCAGGGCAAAACCTTTTATTTCAGTATAATAAGTAAATCGCAACTTACACGGATTACAATGAAATACAGTGACACACGAATACCCGCAGGCGTCGATCGGTGTCGTCAGCAATGAATCCACACGCAGCGAACCCACATGAACCTCAGTCCAATCAACAAAGGAAGAACCGCAGCACTCCTCAATGACACACAACCATAAAACTTTGTAGAGACTCCCTCAGCAATAACACGCAACCCTCGGTTGTAAAGATCTCTCCACAAAGGTTTGAACAAACTAAAAAGTTGTGTTCTTGGGTTACCAAAAAGATTCACAAAGGATTGGCAATTGTGTGAATCAAAACATGAGTCTTGGGACTCAAAAATATGAAGACTAGAGTAATTTGGACTCTCAAAAACGTCTTCTAAAGTCTTATCGAAACCAACTACTGATCGTGGTTTAAATAAGGAGTCAAAACCCTAAAAAATCTGCTACACGATCTGGCAGAGTTTATCCTCGGCGGACCGGTCCGGGCCTTAGGCGGATCGGTCCGATAGCGGACCGGTTCTTTTAATTTGAAGCTGATTCGGTTCACATTCGGTTCGGTGCTCTCTGGACTCATTTTGCAAGGCGGTCCGGTCCGGTCCTGGGCGGATCGGTTCGCAGTCGGATCGGTTCCTTTTTTATTTCAGCGGATCGGTCCGAGGTTAGGCGGAGCGGTTCTTTTTATTTTGGTGCGGACCGGTCCGGCTGACTGTTTCCAGATTCCTTCTTCTTTTGATCCTCGGATTTTGGATTTCGTTGATGACGATGTGATCTTTTCAACCATCAATCTTGTAACGGCGTATGACATAACATATACATAAAGATGGACAAATTGTCCTTACAAATCTCCCCCTATGTCTATGCCGGAACAAACATAAAAAAAAATCTGAATTATCAAGTATGAACAATGCCTATACAAATCTACCCTTCCATGAACCCAAAACTGAAAGAGGTACATATGACTAAGGCTGCATCGTTTGTTCTTCAATTCTTCAGGAATCTTCACGCTTTTCTCATCAGGGTGTGTATCATGGGATTATCAAGGATGTACCTACACACATGAGATAAAGCAAATACCAAGTGACGTATCGAGTTTGAAATGAGATAAACATAAGCATATATATATCAATTTAAGATGATATTCTTAGAATTTCAAAACTCCCCCATAATCAGATAATCCCTTTTTATGATGTCCCCAAATAGACAAATGAGAGAAATAAATCAAGCAATCAAGTATCGGGGTGTCACGGTATACAAAAAATACACAAACTATTTTTGATTTTTTTTTCAATTTTTTTATACAAAAAATAAATACCATTTGAAAATTATGTAAAACATGATACAAAAAAAATCACACCATAGATTTAAACTCAAACAACCAAGTCATGGGAACGGAATGTATGGGTGTGAACACATTCGATAGGTAAATCAACTCAATCAATCATATGTGCACGATGCATATGTGTACCCCTAACGAATGAGCATCAAAAGTATCCTTAGGTGTAAAAAATTTGTTGAATTTAGATGACATCATCTTATGCAAATCAACAAATCAAAGTCAAATGATTTTCACACCAATAACGTCCAAAACTATATAGCGCATTTTCAAGAATTTCAAGGACGTGCAGACCCGTTTTAATTCTCCAACCAAACACCCTCATATATATTTTCTTTTAGAGGTAATCTAAATTCTCAAATTTTGGAGAATTGGTGCAAAAACCTAAATGGCCCATAATTTGGCATGGATTTCTTTTTATTGCCTTTTAATTTTTTTTGGGCTCTTTTAACTTCTTTGGACCCCGGATAATAAAATTCTTCAATTTTTTAGGTCCAATTTAATGGTGGCTTAGTATTCGCAAAGGTAAGATGATTACCTTTCGCAGCCCCTCCCCGTTATCAAACAAATCACACAAACTCACAAAACGGTTTTTATATGCACAATTTCCTTATAAAAATTATCGCACTTGGTTCGTTTTAAAGACAGGATTGGAGTGAAAACACCCAACCAACATGTGATAAGACAAGCACAATAATCAAATAAATCCGTGCATGTGTGCAATAAAGGAAATATGAGTCAAACATGTAGGAAGTAACACTTAATTACATCTTAATGACTCCAAACATTATAAAGCACATGGATAACTTGACCTATTGTCTCAAAACACTATCAAATAGTCACATGAAAAAATGGAATGATGTTGTGACTCGGTCATCCAAAGTGTTCATCCATAAACGGTGCAACAAAAAAAAATCTTTTTGTATTTTTCAAAATTTTTCAAAAAAATATATACAAAAAGTACATGTCACAACGCTAGCAAAAATATATCAAAAAGCATAACTAGCGTATGACAAACATGCAAACACAATCATCTATATGATATGGCAAGAGAAGAATCATGTGCAAGCAAATGAGAATCAACTTGTCTAAAATCTAGTGTATCCAAAAGTGATTTCCTAACCCAAATAGATGTGAAACAACGTGTGGGGGATTTAGGAACCAAGGTAACACTAGACTTCGACATCCTAGGACTTCTTCAAAGATCAAAACAAAATCTCCTAAGGTGACCTTTTCTACCAAAATGTGAACATGTGTAAACGGGAGGAATGTTACCTAAAGTGTGATCTTTTCTAAAGTCCTTGGGATTAATTGACCCTCTAAAACAAATAATGGTTTTGGCTTTAGCACTAGAAGCATGAGAACAAGATGAGCCATTACCATCACAATCAAACCTACTTGAATCGTTTAAATCATTTTTCAACTTCAAAATATTTGATTCAAGCAACAAATTAGACTCTTCCCAAGATAGGGATTGCATTTTCAAATTTTCAACAATTTCTAAAAGGGTATCCCTCTCCCCCTCAATTAAAGAAAACTTTTCCCTAAGAGTCTCTTTACGTGCCACAAACTCACTGATTAAAATATTTCTTTCATCTTTGGCACAAACACAAACCATCGAATTTTTACGGTCCTCAAATTCTTTCTCTAAAAATAGGACCCTTTCATCACTCTCCTTCTTGGACAATTTTAAAGAAACAAAGTCATGGTCCAAGGAAATAAATTTTTCACGATAAAAATCTCTTTGATTTTGAACCGTTTACAAAAGATCCATTGCAGATTTAAAACGAGAATTTTCTTTTTCCAAAACTTTAATTCTTTTGCAAAGTTTCAAATTCAAACTTCTTAAATTTTCATCACGGTCGTGAATCTTTTCAAAAATAGGCTCCTCATTAAACTGGTATTCCATTGAAAAATTGCGATTTTTCACAAAATTGATTTTTCAAAAAAAATAAATATCACACAAATTTTGCGGAAAATAGGAATACGCGATAAATTAGCGTAACCTGCTCTGATACAAATTTTACGATGTGAGAAGTCAAATTGTATCAGGAAAAAAAACTTTAAAAATCAAGATCACTCGATAATTTAGAGTAACCCGCTCTGATACCAATTTGAAAACGTCGTGTAATAGTGATTTAAATTAAATTTCGCAAGTTTCCAAGTAACCCTTATTTAATTAGAGTCTACTTTTAAATCAAATAAATTCATCCCCTAAACATCCATCTACGGTGCGTGTGTCAACCCATAAACAAATAAAGTATGCGAAACAAGTTTATGGAAAAATCCCCGCAGGGCAAAACCTTTTATTTCACTATAATAAGTAAATCGCAACTTACACGGATTACAATGAAATACAGTGACACACAAATACCCGCAGGCGTCGGTCGGTGTCGTCAGCAATGAATCCACACGCAGCGAACCCACATGAACCTCAGTCCAATCAACAAAGGAAGAACCGCAGCACTCCTCAATGACACGCAGCCATAAAACTTTGTAGAGACTCCCTCAGCAATGACACGCAGCCCTCGGTTGCAAAGATCTCTCCACAAAGGTTTGAACAAACTTAAAAGTTGTGTTCTTGGGTTACCAAAAAGATTCACAAAGGATTGGCAATTGTGTGAATCAAAACATGAGTCTTGGGACTCAAAAATATGAAGACTAGAGTAATTTGGACTCTCAAAAACGTCTTCTAAAGTCTTATCGAAACCAACTACTGATCGTGGTTTAAATAAGGAGTCAAAACCCTAAAAAATCTGCTACACGATCTGGCAGAGTTTATCCTCAGCGGATCGGTCCGATAGCAGACCGGTTCTTTTAATTTGAAGCTGATTCGATTCGCATTCGGTTCGATTCTCTCTGGACTCATTTTGCAAGGCGGTCCGGTCCGGTCCTGAGCGGATCGGTTCGCAGTCGGATCGGTTCCTTTTTTATTTCAGCGGATCGGTCCGTGGTCAGGCGGACCGGCTCTTTTTATTTTGGTGCAGACCGGTTCGGCTGACTATTTCCAGATTCCTTCTTCTTTTGATCTTCGGATTTTGGATTTCGTTGATGACGATGTGATCTTTTCAACCATCAATCTTGTAACGGCGTATGACATAACATATACATAAAGATGGACAAATTTTCCTTACATGATCGTTCATCAAAATCGTAAGTCAGAATTGTTCACGATGTGGACTATTGAAAAAGTTATGAAAGGTACTCAGACATTCCAAAGAGTTTTACTCGATTTGGAGAGTTGATTTTGGTCAACCGTGTCCCAAAAGTGCTTGGTGACCTTTCAGAGTGAAATGGGTCATTCATCCATACCGTAAGGCCGATTCACGCATGGGACAAACTGTTGGAAAGGGTATTCAGTTACCTTAGAAGATTCATTCAGTATCATTCGAGATGAAGAGTTGACCTTGGTCAAATAGAGCCCGAGAGCGCCCAGTGGCCTCTCGATTAATTTTTAAGGGAAAATAGATTGTTCATCTGAGCGATTATGCCATTTTATGCACGGGGTGGACCGTTGGAAAGGGATTTCAGTGCCCTTAAAAGATTTAAAGATATTTTGCTCTGACAATGAAGTTAACTGGGGTCAAATCGGGGCCCGAGAATGCGTAATGGCCTCTAGATCGATTTTTGGTGGTTAAATTGTTCATTCGTTCGAATGATTATGCCGATTCATGCACGGGGTGGACTATTGCAAAGGGGATTCAGAGACCTTTGAAGATTCAATGAGCTTTCACTCTGACGACAGAGTTGATCGGAGTCAAATGGGGCTCAGGAGCGCCGAATGGCCCCTAGATCGATACTCGGAGTATGACCTAAGGTTTATAGTGAAATGTGGAGGTGTTAGGGACCTAAGGATAGACTTAGGGGGTCCTAGAATGTGGTTTCTATGGATCCCCTCGATGGGTGATCTGGAAATAAGTGACAGCCGTCGAATTAACACAACATGATGTTTTAGAAAGAAGTCAATTCTACGGACCTAAAGGATGAGGATTAGGGTCGAGGCCGATTCTGAGGACCTAAGGTAATGCTGAGGATGGCCGATTCTATGGGTAGAGGTCGATTATGAGGACCTAGGGTATGGAGTGACCAATTCTGAGGATCCAATCCAATTTTGAGTGCTTAAGTAGGAGTGACCAATTCTGAGGGTCGAAGCCAATTTTTAGGCCTTAAGTAGAAGCGACCAATACTGAGGGTTGAAGCCAATTTAGAGGGCTTATGAAGAGGAGAACAATTCTAAGGGTCGAAGCCAATTATGAGGGCTTAAGTAGAGGTGACCAATTCTGAGGGTCGAAGCCAATTCTGAGGGCTTTAAGGGGAGCGACCAATTTTGAGGGCCGAGGTCAATTTTGAGGACCTTAAGTAGGCGCGGCCAATTTTAAGGGTTGAATCCAATTATCAGGGCTTAAGTAGAACTGACCAATTTTACTGGTCGAAGCTAATTATGAGGGATTAAGTAGGGGGACCAATTCTGTGGGTCAAAGTAAATTCTGAGGGCTTTAAGTAGATGAGATCAGTTCTGAGGGTTGAAGCCAATTCTAAGGGATTTAAGTAGAAGTGACCAATTCTGAGGGTTGAAGCCAATTTTGAGGGCTTTAAGTAAAAGTAACCAATTCTGAGGGTTGAAGCCAATTCTAAGGGCTTTAAGTAGAAGTGACCAATTCTGAGGGTCGAAGCCAATTCTAAGGGCTTATGAAGGGGCGACCAATTTTGTGGGTCGAAGCCAATTCTGAGGGTTTTACGTAGATGCGATGAGGGATTTAAGTAGAAGTGACTAGTTTTGAGAGTCGGGGCTAATTCTGAGAACTTTAAGTAGATGAGACCAATTCTGAGGGTCGAAGCCAATTTTTAGGGCTTTAAGTAAAATATGAGGCATAGTTTTCTTGCAAAAATTTGGAGACTCCACCGGGAAAAAGATATTAATTAGAGGATTGGGTGCAACCTTACTGGGGAATTTTTTCGATTTCTGCGGTGTCCATTGGAGATATTATTGGGGAGATATCCAATTGGATTTGGGAATTCCTCTGGGGAAATAATTTTGGGAGATTTTTTATAATCTAGTTGGGGATTTGAAAGTCTTGAAAGAAGTTTTCCTTGGTGAAAAAGGTTCTAAAATTCATTTGTAATTTTAGGAATTTTGTGGGGATTTTCTGGTATTATTTTGGGAATTTTTGTACACAATTTTAGGGAGGTGCCGACTGGCAGGATGTAGGAGGTTCCAAACGGCAATGGCATGGTCTTTTGGACTACCTCGAGTAGTGAAGGGACAGTGCCGATCGGTATGTGGCCGGGGATTTCCAATTGGCATGCCCCTTAAACTCATATAAAAAGGGGCGAAATTTCTTCATTTTTCACATCTTTCTGATCGTCTATCTTCTTCCTTTCCTTTTTGTAAATGGTTCTAGAGTTCTTTCCTCTTCCAAGACTAATAAATGATAGATTTTTCAAGAAATACTGTCCACATAGCGTGGTTGAGTGTTGACGACTGGGCGCATTTGGAGTGGCAGGCTAGGGTACCCCTAGTGCTGGCAATGAGAATGTATTTGACTCATTTGAGTCGATTGCAGATGAATGGATTCGTTTGCATGAGTCGGTGAACCATCGATCCTCTATGGTGGTGAACCCTAGTGGTTATGTAAGTGTTAATGACCTTTGGTATTTCCCTTTTTCTTTGTGTAATTCCTTATTTTTTTGAATTTTGACAAGGGTTTTTTCCTTTGGGTTTGACAGACTGATATATCTACATTGAACCTACGTTCTCGAGGGATAACGGGTTTCAAGGACATTTGGGAGCACCCTCCTCCGGTGGTGCGTTGGGTGGTTTTGTCAGCTGGCTTTGGCAGTTTGGCGACCGCATTGGAAGAGAGGCCCCATTTGACGGCTGTCCTCTGCACTTTGGGAGAGAGGTGGTGGTATACCACCCACACCATGCATTTTGTCTTTGGGGATATGGCATTAACTCCCATCAATGTACAATAGCTGATGGGTCTAGACTGTGAGGTGGCCCAAATATAGGTATACTAGACTTTACGAGTGATGCCGGTGGCGGTGGAGGTGGAGGTGGAATTGGGTGATGTTAGGAGGATAGTCTCAGGGGACTGCATTTGTTTCTCTCTTTTGAAGGAGGTTTTATTAAGTTAGAGGATTGATGAGACTGATGGGCTACAGGTGCGACAGATGACCCGTTTATTCATTCTTTTAATATTGGGAGGATTTTTGGTGGCGATGAGTGCCGACATCGTTCACTTGTGGGTTTTGCCATATTTTTGGGTATTTTCGAATATCCCTTTCTTTGATTGGGGGAGCCTAAATTTTGTGACCCTTTATTCGTCTTTTGATGCATTTAGATGGTGCTGCTGGCAGACCTTTACTGGCGCCATGTATATTTTGGAGGTATTCTTTACTTCTGCATTTTCCTTTATGTATTTTATTCTTGATTCCTTGATTACTTTATTCTAATTGATGATCCTTGTCCTTTGCAGATGTGGTTCTAGAAGGTGATTGGGCTTAATAACCACTTGATAGGTTTCAAGGATGAGTTGGTGGGGGACTTTTACCATATGTACTGGTGGCGAAAGTCTAACCGACAGTCGAGGTAGTATCTTTCTTTGGTGGTGGTGGGTCAGGACTTAAATGGAATGACGAGAATTTAGGTAAATTCTTCTTTCCTTTGAGACCATTTTTCTTTGATGGCCTTTTTAAATATTGATTTTTTGTTGGGGATTGCAGGTGACCTTCTATGCATGGGGATGGCCATCTAGCACACGAGGGTGGTCTGGGGGAACTAGGGGTGTTAAAAAAAACCGACCGGCCCGAAAACCGAACCGAACCGGCCCGAACCGAACCGAAACCGGCGGTTTTTTTAGCCCGGTTCGGTTTACGGTTTAAGGAATTAAAAAACCGACCATGTCGGTTCGGTTCGCGGTCTAGCCATGGAAAAAACCGAACCGAACCGAACCGATATCAATATTTATATTAAAAAACTTATATTTTTATATGCAAAATCCATTAACCGGCCTTAAAAACCGGCCAAAACCGAAAACCGCCCAAAAAAACCGACAAAAACCGAAAACTAACCAAAACCGAACCGAAACCGAACCGAACCGAAACCGACATAAACCGAAATCGACGATTTTTTTCATTGTCGGTTCGGTTTTGGTCTAACCCTTTTCAAAACCGAACCGATCGGTTCGGTTTGGATTGCGGTCCAAAACCGAACCGACCCGACCCGTGCACACCCCTAGGGGGAACGCACAACTACGTCGTCTATTGGCGTACGAGTTTGGCTACTCCTGGTATCTGAGGAAGAGAGTAGTGTGATGAGTGGTGGAGGACTAGGTGATGGTACCACCTACGATGCCCCTAGGTACATGAGGCAGATGCGAGAGATGCCGTAGGAGGAAAGGGTGGCGATAATGGTTGGCGAGCCATACTCATCGTATATCGACGGGGCGATGACTTATGATTATCTGGATTTTTTATCGAGCTAGTTGATGCCGCCCAGCAGATACGATGTTATGCCTTTTCCCCTACAATTTCTACTAGGGGCACGAGTCGACCTGTGAGGTTCACGCATAGTGCGGGTGGTGCGGTTCTGATTCTGCGGCTGGCTCCCCTTACTATAACATCAGACGACTCGAGGTAGGATCACTGTGTATGCTGCATCACCCCAATGTAATGGACTCGAAGGTGTGGGGGATGATAGAGGATGTCCTTCAATCAGAGGTATATCTTTCATTTATTTGACTTTTGTCCTTCTCATTTTTCTCTTTTCCTCAAAATGATTGATTTGATGTTTTTTGTTTTTCTTGTAGCACGTCCGGGTGTCGACTACCTAGTTGAGGTACATTTAGGATTGGGTGGCTTTCATGATGGCTCATATCAAGGATTCGATCTCGGTTCCTTGTTGCTTGGTGCCATCTTCTTTATTTGGGGAAGGGTCTGGATCAGGTAGTTGAGGCTCTTCAACTCATCACCAGGGAAAGCACATACGTCGTAGGGATGGGGGTCTTAGAGAGAGAGAGAAAGAGAAGGTGATAGAGAGAATGTTTTTAGGGGATTTTAGGATGAGTCCCGCTGTTTTTGTGATTTCCTGCAAGGCAAATGTAATAAAGCAATATATGTTCAACGGAATGGGATTTTATCAATTTATCTTTGCTTTAACGTCTTAATGCATATGAACCATTTACTTAGTTTGTCGTGATCGTAAAAAGGGTTTAAAATAACTCAAGGGAAAATTTATTTCAAAACAGCCTGAGTAAGAATATAGGGAGAAGGAAATTCTAATTTCCTTAGAATAAAAATTATTTTTATTGATTTTTTGATTTTGTCAAAAAATGAAAAAAGAGAATTTTCTAAATATAGGGGGTTATCGATCGGCATACCCTTTATCCCGCCTATCGGCAGTTTAGTCTAGTCCAATCATCCCAAGGCTTTGAATGCACTTTCTTCAACTACTTGGTCCCTGATGGGGTAGGGTTTCCACCTGATTTTGTAGGTTTATTGTCTTTAGCCAAGTTTTTTCAAGTATAAAAAGGGGTAATGGTGGAGTATTTTCTTCACCAATCCACATTTTCAATCTTTTTCTTATTTCTTGCTTCTTATCTCATCATTTCCAACATGGATCTTCCCAAAAGTCTTGAATTCGCTTCTTACCTCGAAAACTTAGAGGTTATGTGCTCATATAATGTAGATTATGATGCTTTCAACAGGCGTTGGGTTTTTTTTATGGAACAATCGGCCTATTGAATGGAACATGCTGATGGCGATGGTAATTTTATGGTACCCCAAGGACCATATCTTTCTCTTTGTCTTGGATGAATCATGTCTGACTTATGAAGATTTCTCTTCCATGTTGGGGGTAGAATCCCAGTGTTGCAGCGACCATGCCTGAATTCTCTTGATCTCCACGGGAGGAATTATCTCTTTTTCGGCTGTGCTGCATTCCGTGCGTCTACAGGATGTTGGTGATGCAGGCTATGCCGCCGTCGTCATCCTTTGATTAACTTTAAAATTATTATTGGTGATAAAGGACTTGTTGGTGAACCCATAACTTGCAACCATCACTTTATGGATGTCGTACCGTTACAATCCTGCGGCAATGAGACTGGTGGAGACCCTAAATGGTCCGTATTCTTAGCGGGAAGGATATTTTGACTTTTTGAGAGGCTACCTAGTTATTCCGTTCATGTGGCTGTTAAAGAGATTTCGTATGGAGATCCCTCCTAAATATCCCTTGGCAGCTGTGCCAAACTTCTTTACTTGCTACTTCATCACCTTAGGCCTGAATATCGCGAGTTGGAAGAACTGGTTTGTGGAGCATGGGGATCGAGGTTTGCATTGGTCAGTTCATTAGTAGGGAGAGTCTCAACCCATTCTAGAGCTGGGGGAATACCAGTATGTTCTGTTGGTCGGCCTCTGATAGACTTCTTTATACTTTTCTTGGGGTTCCTACATCAATTTGGATGGGAGTATATTGTACCATCTCGGACACTAGACTTCTTTATTGTGGAGGATTTGAAAGAATGCATACTCATGTTGTTAGGCTCTCTGTGGGAGAATCGTCGGTCGTTGACCCGTCTTTCCTAATCTGCAGGTAGAGATTGGCATGTTTATGGGGACTACATGAAGTGGTTGTGGAGGAGGGTAGTGGCTAAAATGCTGGCCAAAGACACTGGATATAGACGGTTCGTCATGTTTGACACTATAGAGGGAGGTGTTGTGGTTTTCCCTAAGCAGGTCCGGGCTTACCGTTCCATGGAGCGCCTTCGGTATTCCATCCAAACATGGGAAGTTTGGAGACCCCAAGATGTAGATGATGATGGGGCTGTTTCTTCTGGAAGCTGTTGGTAGGGCCTTTAGGGAGTTTTATTTTTTAAGCTTTTGTATGGTGTTGTGTTTGGTTATGTTTTGGAAGGGTTGTTTATGAGTGGTTTGACTTGTTTTGTTTTTAGGACAATAAGGTTAGGTTGACGAGAGAAGTTGTTTGACTCCCGATGCTGATATAATTGTACCGACATTTTTTATTTATGGAATAAAGAAAATGTTAATTATATTGTTGTGTCTCTTGATGAGCTTTTGCATTTGAATTATCTACATCAATCGCTAAGGCATAATCCTTTTGTTCATGTTAATGATAAAATAAACTGTCGTTCTCGGAGATAGGAAAATAATAGCATTTTATGAAAAATAAGGGGAATGTGCCCATGTGAAGCGTATGAGCTACCTACGTACCTCTGTGGGTTTTGAAAATTTTCTAATTTTATTTTTATAAGTTAAAATATTTTTAGAGGATTAGTCCCCGCGTAGTTCTAAGTAGAGGTAAATGAAGAGATTTTCTTTAGAATATAAAGGAGAAGAGAAAAGTCATAGAGCGCTGAGATTTTGGACTAAGGATAGAATTTCTTGAGATGGTCCAAGTTGACTAGACATGCCATCTCTTCTCCATCGAGGTCGGTGAGCATAGTGGCGCCACTGGATAAAATATTCTTCAAATTGTAAGGGCCACTCCAATTGGGCTTGAATTTGCCTCTGGGGTCCCAAATGGGAGCTATAATTTCTTTGAGGGATAAATATTCTTTTCAGACACCACGGTCCTTGACTCTTTTATTAAATGATCGGGCTATTCAGCGATGGTATCCTTGTATATGATATAGAGCTTTCAACCTCCTTTCATCCAAAAGTGATAACTCATCAAGACTGATTTGATATTAGTCTTCCTCACTGAATTTTCTTTCAAGCATGACGTGTAGTGAAGCGATTTATAGATCAACGAGAGACTAAGGGGACTATGGTATAGAGAACACAACTTAGAGGGGAGGCCGTGGTTAGTTGTTGGCCTAGATTCAATGAACTCTTCCCTGTTGCGATAAAGGAAAAGCGAGAGGTAGAATTTCAGGAGCTAACTCAAGGAAAAATGTCCATGGCTAAACATAAAACCAAGTTCACTGAGCTTTAATATTTTTCTCCCTATGACATCAACACCAAGGAAATGAAGTCCACAAAGTTTAAACAAAGCCTAAAATGTGGACTTCTTTGCAGAGTTATTGGATTGAGGCTGCGGATGTACAATAAATTGTAGAGGTGCCTCAAATCATAGATCAAAAGTTTGAAAAAGGAATAAAGGTCATGTTAGAAATGATGGAAGTAAGATATTAGGGATCAAATAAGGATGACAAGACATGGAAAAATGCTTAGAAGTTGTGACAAAACACTGGGGCTATGGAGAACAAAGATAAAGTTGATACATTGGCTGTCACATGATTCAACTGCAGCATTTTAACCAAAAGTTTCCCTTTAGGATTGAGATTTTAAAAATGTGGCAAGCCGAATCGCAAGGCTGAGGAATGTCGTGTGTCGAAGAAGGATGCAGAGAAGTCATGTGATCCAACTAGAGTCTTTGTTTTAAATGCTAACGATGTTGCAAAGTCTGAGGACGTCATAACAGTTGCTATTACTTTTGATGATAGAAATGCTTACACCCTTTTTTTATTTTGGTGCCACATTCTCCTTTGTATCTACCATTTGTACATGGAAAATAAAACTGAAGCCCTAAATTTTGAGCCCTCCATTAGTGATTGACACCCTGATAGGCGTTTCGATAAAGGCAGCGACCATCGTTAGAGGATGTGCTATAGACATAAGAAACTGACAATTCAAATTTGACTTAATTACGTTAGAGATACATCATTTTAATGTAATCTTAGGCACTTATTGATTGTCCACCCACTTTGTTAAGATTGATTGTTCTAGGAAAGAGATCATCCTTACCTGGAGAGGCCGAGGTGAGGTTTATAGGAAATAAACCAAATAGGAAGACTTTAATAATATCAACCTTAAGAGATAAAAAAAAATGTTAAAGGTGAATACTACGGTTATTTTGCCCATTTAAAGGACCTTGAAAGGTTCGTGGCTTCCATACAAGATTTACCTATTGTAGCAAAATTTAAGGAAAGAACTTATAGGATTTCCTCCAGATAGAGAAATTGAGTATAAAATTGGGCTCGTACTTGAGGCCGCGCTCATTTCTAAGGCATAATATGGTACGACACCCGTGGAGTTGAAAGAATTAAAGGAATAGAAAGATGATTTATTAGACTGCTTATTATCATACCCAACACCTCCTCTTGGGGTGCCTGGTTCATTTTGTGAAAAAGAAAGACAGATCTATGAGGATGTGCATTGATTATAAGGAGTTAAACAAGGTAACCATGAAAAACAAGTATCCCTTACCTAGGAGGAATGATATTTTTGACCAATTAAAGGATGGTAGATATTTCTCTAAGGTTGACCTAAGGTCGGGATATCACCAACTAAAGATAAAGAATGAGGGTATTCACAAGACAATTTTTAGGACTAGGTATGGTCACTATAAATTTGTGGTTATGCCTTTTTGATGGACTAATGCCCCAAATGACTTTATGAATTTGATGAATATAGCGTTTAGGCCCTTTATGGACAAATTTAGGATCATATTTATTGATGACATTTTGATTTACTCCAAATTCGTGAAAGATCAAAATGAATACCTCCTTGGAATGTTTGAGATACTTATGAAAGAAAAGTTGCATGAGAAATTTTCGAAGTGTGAATTCTATCTTGAGGAAGTTACCTTCCTCGGCCATATAGTGAATAAGGATGGTTTGGCTGCAGATCCATTAAAGGTCGTAGGCATTAATGATTGGGAGAGGACAACTACTGTAAAAAAGTTAGGAGTTTACTCGATCTATATGTCTATTATATAAGGTTTGTGGAATGATTTTTCAATATTTTTATGCTCCCGGCCCAATTAACATATAAGGACACAAAGTTCATTTAGTCAACGGAGTGCGATAGAGTTTTTAGAAATTGAAGGAAAAGTTAGTGTCGTGCTTATTTTGACCTTGCAAAAGGAAGGAAGAGGCTATATGATCTATAGTGATGATTTAGACCATGACCTGGGTTGTGTTTTAATGAAGAATGGGAAAGCTATTATTGAAGCTTCTAGACAGTTGAGGCCACATGAGAAAACTTACCCCACCCATGACCTAGGATTAGTGCATGTAATCTTTGCCTTAAAAAAAATCTGAGATATTACTTATATAATGAGACTTGTGAAATTTGTAAGGGTCCTAAGAGTCTAACTTATATTTTTACCCAAAGAGATTTAAACATGAGACAAATGACACGGTTGGAATTGATTAAGGATTATGATTTTTTAATTAACTATCATCCTGGGAAGGCTGATGTAGTGGATGATGCCCTAAGTAGAAAGGGTTTTCTTAATACTATAAGGATCACTTAGAAATAACATACTCTAATGGATTTGGAATCTATGGGAATTAAAGTCATTATCCATAGAGGCCATAACCGTTTAAGAGCTCTTATTATTGACCCCACCTTGATTGATAGAATAGGGACTGCCCAGTTGGAGGACCCCGATCTTCAGAAGATCTCTAAACAAATAGAAGGAGGAGAGGTCTCAAATTTTAGAATATATGATTGTGGATCCTTACGTTTTGGTACAAGGATTTGTGTTCAGTGGAATAATGAGATAAATATTGAAGTGTTAGATGGAGGTCATTTCTAACTCTTTTAAATTCAACCCGGGATCACCAAAATGTACTAGGACTTGAAGGAAATTTTTTGGTGTCCTGACATGAAGAGGGATACCATGGAGTTTGTTAATAAATGCTTATCATGTCAGCAAGTTAAGGCCGAGAAACAAATGCCGATAGAATTATTACAGAGTTTTCCAATTCCAGAATGGAATGGGGAAAATATATCCATGGACTTTATTATTGGATTATCGCGGACACACAGGGGAATGGACTCCATATGGGTCATTGCAAATTGGCTGACCAAGACTGCACACTTCCTAGTTATGAAGACCACGACTAGAGTGGATCAGTTGTCCAAGATATTTATCAAAGAGGTTGTTAGACTTCACAGAGTTCCAGTTTTATAGTATCAGACCGCAACCCAATATTTACCTCATGATTTTGGAAAATATTCCAAAGAGCTATTGGACTACGAATAGAGTTTAACATGACTTTCTATCCAAATATAGATGGAAAATTTTAGAGGACTAATCAAACCTTGGAGTATATGTTAAGGAGTTGTGTCTTAGATCTCCAAAAAAGCTGCAAGGATCACATTCTTTAGTATAATTTTTGTACAACAATAGTTACCAGACAAGTATTAAGATGAACCCTTCCGTAGCCTTATATGGGAGAATATGTCGCATCTCGTTATGTTTGGATAAGTGGGAGAAAGGCAAAAAATGGGACCAGAGATAGTGGAATAGACAACAACCAAGGTGAAGCTAATCAAGGAAAGGTTGTGGAGTGCAAAAATTAGATAAAAAAATTGGTCATATATCAAAAGGAGGGATGTGGTGTTGAAGGCCGGGGACCACGTGTTTCTTAAAGTCTTCCTTAGATGGAAATTATGAGGTTTAGAAAGAAAGGGAAACAAAGTTCATGGTACGTTAGACCATTTGAAGTACTTGAGAGGAGTAGGAAGTCATCCTATAGACTAGCCATGCCCCCAAATTTGTCCCATGTGTAATGTTTTTCACATTTGAATGCTATCGAATCATGTTTGAGACCATGACCATGTCATCAACCATGAACCCATTGAGATCTGATTATATTTGATTTATAAGGAGGCATAGTGGAAATTTTTTATAAAAAAAAGAGAAAAAGCCGAGGACAAAGAAAATTTCTTTAGTTAAAGTAGTATGGAGACACCAAGCCGTTGAAGAAGCCACTTAGGAGTTGGAGTCAACCATTAGAGAGAAATGACCACATTTAATTAAAGATATGAATTGAACAATTAATTCCTTACTTCATTAAATTCCTAGGATGTAATTTCCAAAGTTGGGGAGGTTGTAAAGACCCTAAAATCTTAGAAGGCCATAGCCTTAGTAGGGATTGCGTCCCTAGCCTCAAGGCATCTTTGATGGCTGCAACATCTAGTGTGATAACTAGGATGAGGTGTAAATAATGGTCACAAATCACACGTCGAATACTTAGTAAAGGCCTATTATGTGGGTTAGTGATGTGTCCCAATTAGGTCATCTCTTGAAAGTTAAGTTTTAAAGATTCTAGAAGCCTTTTTAAAGGGGTATTTATGGAAAAGTGACGACATAAGTGAAAAACATAAGTTCCCTAAATTTTCCTATAAATATCAACACTTGGCAAACTTCAAAAAGTTGTTAGAAACACTAATTCACACTTTAGAGAGAGAAAGTGAGATTTTGAGAAGAAAAGAAAGTGATGCAAGTAAAAGGCCGAGGAGGCATACTATTCACCGATGAGAAAGAGGTGGTTGAAGTCAACAAACTTCTACTATTCACCAGACTAGACCCTTGAGGTAAGGAATCCATCATCTTCTTCTTTTTACTTGTGTAAACCCCAATTTCCTTATTTTCATTTAATAGGAAAAGCCTTGTTTTTTCCAGATTTAGAGGTTTTTTGGGTTTAGAGATAATGAACTTTTACTATTCATCGTGATTTATGAGTTTTTTGGTTTTGATGGACATAGACTTTCACTATTCAACCTATATTTTAATTATTAATGTTTCTTGTGTGGATTTGTTTTGGGGTTGGGGTCCTTGAGGTAGAATAGATTTTTAAGGATATTCATATTATTATTATGACACTTTATTTGGGTTTTCTATTTAAATATTTGTAAATCTAGGTTATGAGTTATTTTGGGTTTAAAACCTTTATTTGACCAAATTAGTCTTACTGTTTGAAGATTAGGAATTGTAAATTCTTCATTGAGTCTGCGTTCATAGGCAATATAATATTGTGCCTACTTTGAGCGTGATTTTGTTGGATTCTGGTGTTGAGGTGACAACGTTGTTTTGCCAGGCTGAGGCACCATGTCTGGAGATGGACTCCTTCTTTTTTCTTGTGGTAAAAACGGTTATTCATATGGATATTGAGCCTATATTAGTTATGGAACTTGCATCTTGGTAGAGATCAGCTAAGGTTGTGGAGTTAAGAACAGATCACGGATCGCTCGTCTTGGAGTTGGGCATGACAGGAGGTTGATTAGGCACATATTCTTCGTATTTATCCCCTTAATTTCGGTATTTTTATGATCCCGTGCAGTGTAATTAGCTTGGATTTGTCTCTTATTTATGATACTAACCTTTTTTGGCAAGTATTTCGTGTTTTGTGTATTTCTCATGTGTTTTACAGGTATTTCATGTAAGTTAGTGCGAAGGAGAACTCAAAACAGTGAAAGAAACCAAGAAATGGAGAGTTGAAGGGCATTTTCGTAATTTTTCATCCTTAGTCCAGAGTTAGGGCCAACTATAAAGTTTAAGAGCTCTAAATTACAAGAATACTGGAAAAAACGGTACCTCAATCCGAGCTACGATGAAGAAGTTACGATATTTTGAAGTTGCGCGATAATGAAGAGAAACGGACCGGTCTGGATGTGCGAATTTCTGTCATTAATTATGAAGATTTATGGTGCTTGGTTGGCAAAAACTTGTGCCACAAGAGAAGTTTGATGTCAAATTCGTGCAACTTGGTGCTATAAAAGACCAAGCCCTACCTCATTCCAAGGGGAGTCAAATTCTAGAGAGTAGAATAGAATTTTAGAGAGAGAAAGTCAGATTTTAGAGAGTTTTCTTAGTTTTTCTTTACATAGAAATTTTCATAAACCCTAGTTTGTACGGTTGAAGAAGAAGAATATTTCTGGATTCAATCATCTCTCTTCCCTAGTGCAGATTTCAAGTAACAAATTCCATTCTCTTAGTTAATCTCAATTTTTATTTTCAATTTAATCATCTTTTCTTGTTTTGTAATTTTTGTTTTTACCATGTTTCTTAGATCTACAATTATATGCATTGTTATGAAATTGTTTTCCTATAAAATCATGTCTAGCTAAATTTTTAAGGGTTGGGATGCATGAACCCATCCCAATGTAAATTACTTGTGTAGAAAATAGAATTTAAATTAAAAATTTGAAAGAGTTGTGCGAGACAATTTTACAACCATTGTAGATCTTTTAATCTCTCTTGCCCTAGGTACTTGGTATGTTTAAGAATATGATGTGCATAAAATTATTTATCACCGCTTTATATTTACCTTTGATTTCATATGGTGCGGGCTTGATCCTCATATATGTAATGCTTAGGATCTATAAAGACTGGATTCATTCAAATTTATAATTTACAATTCTAGGATTCTATACGGTAAATTACTAGGGTTAGGGGGATTGTATTCCAACCTACTTTCTCATTCATCTTAATTAGTTTGCTCATGCATGCATAGTTAACTTTTTTATTTTTTTCGTCTTCAACCATCATCATCTTTTTCAATTTTATTTTAGAAGTAATAAATCAGTTAGATTCTATCAAACATTCCCTGTGGATTCGATACCCAGACTCGACACTATACTCCTTAAGAGTGTAATTACAAGTTTAGGTTTTTTTGTATTGAGGTTGGAAGCCGATAACAATGACTAGCGTATTACACGGACACTCGGTTTTCCACTCGATCAAAATGGCGCCGTTGCCGACGAGTGTTTGTTATAGTTTATAATTGACTTACTACTTCTTACAAAAAAAAAAAAAAAGTTGTGTGCCAAATTTGAAATGTCTTATTTTAACTCTTTTGGTGGCTTTAATTGTTCTGCTAATAGTAAGGAGGAGAATGAACTCAAAATTTATGAACAATGGATTAATATTACTAAAAAGGAGTCTCATAAATACGAGCCTAGTGCCAAGGCCATCCAAATTTATAAAAATGAATTTCTTGAAGAAGAAAGGCTTGAAAAAGAGTATCGCGAAAAAAATTGTTTTTGGGAACAAGAATTAGATGCATTATTCGAATCCAATGACAATTTTTCTTCCGATATTTTTTAGACTAAAAAATGTTTTCAACCAAATGAGAAATCCAATGACGAACCACTTGAGATTGAATTCATGTCCTCACCATTCTCATTCACTGTTATCAAACAATTAGAGTTATCACATGAGTCGGATGAAAGTCTTGACGACGTTGACCCGATTCTTGAACAAGAAGGTTTAAATGAGATGCTTCATCTTATGGAACAAGAATGTGTCGATCCACCAGATCCAATTGACCATTTTAGAGGACAAGATCTTGAGAACATTCCACGGGACATAGGAGAACACTCCTTGAGCGTTAGCGAAAGAGAAAATTTAGAGGGCATCAAGAGAGATTCATTGGGTTACCTAGAAGAGAGCGAATGGAAAGACACGATAGATTCATTTCTTCTAGGTGAGATAGAAACAAAGCAAGATGGAGACCTAGAATATTTGAGCTTAGCAGCATTTGAGATAGAATTCGGCTCGGTGAATGAGAACATCACTCTTGAAATTGAATCATTTTGGGCCTCACTTGGTCACTTAGATGAGAGCGAGTTCAATGACAAGATAGATAAATTCTCTGTTTCTGAACATGCCCCACCTCGAGGTCTCAGTGAAAATTTTTGGGGAGAAGATTTTGAGGACAAGCACTCTATGCTTAAATTATTTTCCAATATGGACTCTTCCCTTTTGTATGCCCCTCTTCCCATTCTACTTGAACAATCTTTTAGAGGTGATTCTATTTTTCTTAGATCCCAATGGTACTTGTCCCCCTGGGCACCCAAATTTTTAATCCCTCTAAATTTTTTAATTGGTGATGGTTCATTTTTTAAACTTTGCATATGCCTTCCGTTTTTCAAACGGAATTCTTATTTTCCAGGAGGCATGCTTTATAGTGAGGGTACACAATTAATCCCTCAAAGTCAAATTGTATTTTGGGTGGACCCTCAAATTTTTCGACTTCTAGTGTATGATTTATTAGCCGTTCAAATTGTAGGTTGTAAATAATTAGTTTTTTTATTATTGTTCTTTCGTTTTTATTATAGTCTAGTTTCGATAGTTAAAGTTTTTGTTATTATTTTTGCTATGCTTGGTTCTAACGTGTTTTGTAGATTCAATGGACTCGTACTCATCGAGGATCGCTCCATTTGGGTAATATCTTTCTTTTCCTCTCTTTATGTTGTGTTCTTGATTCACATTGAAGACAATGCAACATTTAAGTTAGGGGGTGTGGGATATTCTTCCCATTTATTGTTTAGATTCATTGATTCGATCACATGTTCTTTCCAAGTGTGCATTTAAAAAAAAAAATTGAAAAATTTAGAAAAAGCTAAAAATATTTTTGTTCAAAATAAATAAAAATTGGATTTAAATTTTTCAAAAATATCACCGTTATTCTGTTTGAAGTTTCAAATTGTAAAATTCATAATGCACTATGCCAAAATTGACCAAAGATGAAAATTGAAAGAAAATTGACGACTTAACGAATAAGTGCGGAGATTAGTCCAACCCGGTGAGATTTCGAGCCTTTCAATTTTTTATGAGTTTTTAAATCAATCCGAGTTTATGGTAAACTCAAAGTTCTTTTCAACGTTTTAATAAGTTGTTGATGATCTCAATCCTTTGTTTTGATCGGTTATGGGAAATGTGTGAAATGTTGTCTCGAAATTCGTGTTAAATATATCTCTAAACTTAATTAATCTCGAGATGCATATGGTAATGTGATTAGCAATTTGGACAATGAAGTAGGCCCTCATTTGTTACCCAAAAATATTAGCCATAAAAAGTTGTAAAAAAAAAATCATCCCTTTGCAACCCAATTTGAGCCAAATAAAATATTTTCCTGTCGTTTGATAACCCGAAAAACCCAAATAACCCGGAATTGGGAAAATTCATCAAGTAAGTCCAAATTGTGCAACAAAAAGGGGCAAGAGAAAAACAAAAAAAAAAAGAAAGAAAAAAAAGAAAAGAAAAAAAAGGAAAAAGAAAAAGAAAAAAATGAAAAGAGAAAAAGAAAGAGAAAAATGAGCAAATGCCCGAAAAAGCACTAATGGACGTCATAAGGACATTTTCCAATTCCGAACATTCCATCCATTCCCAATTTTACCCTTTACACCTTAAACCCGAAAAGTCCTAACTGAGTCTGAATTGCAAAATTAATTACCGCGTGGAGAGCTAAGACATGGAAAGATAATATGAGAGATTAAATGGTGTGAACTAGAGATGATGTTTCCCATTTCCTAATAACTGTATTCCGATGATGAGATCTTTTCACCATATATTTCCTTCTTTTCAATTTTGTATGCATGAATTTGTGTCCATTATATTTACTCTTTATATCATGCATACCGAGAGAAAATAACCACAATCCGAGTGATTCGTTTGTGAGTGCATCCGTAAGAATTTGAATCAAAACAAATTTTCGGAAAGTAACGTAATGCTCAATCGGTGGAAATTTGAGGTTTAATATCTGGCTTTGCACACACACACTATGGTTTGAGACATTTGAATATGAATTTATGGTGATTATTTTTCGAAAAGTTTAAATTGTACAATTTTTAAGTATTTTGATCTTTATTTGAGTCAATAAAGAATTTTGTGGGTGTATTCACTGCAAACCCTCACGAGACAAAACTCGTCCTATTAGGGTAACCTAGGGGTTTAAAGGCTTGTTGTATACGCTAAATGCAATCGCTTGCCCGCGAAAAAGGTATTCTATCCCAATAAAAGAATTTTCAACAGTTTAACTTTAAACTAATTTCATTTACATTGCTCGGGACGCGCAAAGTTCTAAGTTAGGGGGTGTGATTAGGCACATATTCTTCGTATTTATCCCCTTAATTTCGGTATTTTTATGATCCCGTGTAGTGTAATTAGCTTGGATTTGTCTCTTATTTATGATACTAACCTTTTTTGTCGAGTATTTCGTGTTTTGTGTATTTCTCATGTGTTTTACAGATATTTCATGTAAGTTAGTGCGAAGGAGAACTCAAAACAGTGAAAGAAACCAAGAAATGGAGAGTTGAAGGGCATTTTCGTAATTTTTCATCTTAGTCCAGAGGTGGGACCAACTAGAAAGTTGAAGATCTCTAAATTACAAGAATACTGGAAAAAACGGCACCTCAATCCGAGCTACGGTGAAGAAGTTACGATATTTTGAAGTTGCGCGATAACGAAGAGAAACGAACCGGTCTGGATGTGCGAATTTCTGTCATTAATTATGCA
The DNA here is from genome assembly GCA_949130495.1 of Sambucus nigra. NCBI lineage: Eukaryota > Viridiplantae > Streptophyta > Magnoliopsida > Dipsacales > Adoxaceae > Sambucus > Sambucus nigra. The sequence continues at coordinate 279,310,877 of OX422218.1, forward strand.
GATTTTATGGTGATTGGTTGGCAAAAACTTGTACCACAAGCGAAATTTGATGTCAAATTCGTGCAACTTGGTGCTATAAAAGACCAAGCCCTACCTCATTCCAAGGGGAGTCGAATTCTAGAGAGTATAATAGAATTTTAGAGAGAGAAAGTCAGATTTTAGAGAGTTTTCTTAGTTTTTTTTTACATAGAAATTTTCATAAACCCTAGTTTGTAAGGTTGAAGAAGAAGAATATTTCTGGATTCAATCATCTCTCTTCCCTAGTGCAGATTTCAAGTATCAAATTCCATTCTCTTAGTTAATCTCAATTTTTATTTTCAATTTAATCATCTTTTCTTGTTTTGTAATTTTTGTTTTTACCATGTTTCTTAGATCTACAATTATATGCATTGTTATGAAATTGTTTTCCCATAAAATCATGTCTAGCTAAATTTTTAAGGGTTGGGATGCATGAACCCATCCCAATGTAAATTACTTATGTAGAAAATAGAATTTAAATTAAAAATTTGAAAGAGTCGTGCGAGACAATTTTACAACCATTGTAGATCTTTTAATCTCTCTTACCCTAGGTACTTGGGATGTTTAAGAATATGATGTGCGTAAAATTATTTATCACCGCTTTATATTTACCTTTAATTTCATATGGTGCGGGCTTGATCCTCTTATATGTAATGCTTAGGATCTATAAAGACTGGATTCATTCAAATTTATAATTTACAATTCTGGGATTATATACGGTAAATTACTAAGGTTAGGGGGATTGTATTCCAACCTACTTTCTCATTCATCTTAATTAGTTTTCTCATGCATGAATAGTTAACTTTTTTATTTTTTTCGTCTTCAACCATCATCATCTTTTTCACTTTTATTTTAGAAGTAATAAATCAGTTAGATTCTATCAAACATTCCCTGTGGATTCGATACCCAGACTCGACACTATACTCCTTAACAGTGTAATTACAAGTTTAGGTTTTTTTGTATTGAGGTTGGAAGCCGATAAGAACGACTAGCGTATTACATGGACGCTCGGTTTTCCACTCGATCAGAGGTCGTGGTCTCTGGCATGGCTGGGTCAATATAAACCTAGAATAAGTACGTGGAGGTGTAAAAGTATAAGGCTACATATAAAGTTGTGGATTACTTGGAGAACTAAAAAAGATTGTTCCATGGAGGAAGCCGGGAATTGGTGGACCAGGGGAGTTTGAGCTTTGGGACATCAGAGTATTCTGCGAGGTTGGGAATAAGACCTTTCTTTTCCTACCTAATTTTCATCGGTTTTCATAAATTGGTTAGTGTCCGTGTCTATGTGTGTGTGAATAATAACGCTGGAAGATGGGCTGCGAACAATTGATTTAACCTTTATTAGTCTATTCAAGCTGGTCCCTTTATATTCCTTATTTTCTTCAAGATTATTAGGCTTGGACAGGTGTAGAAGCCATGGAGATTATAGGAGTCTGCAAATGATATGATGATTTTAAGAGATATAATATATTTTAGTTAGACCATACATAGATTTATATATTTCATACTTAGTTGTTATTATCCCCTTATTTAGTTTCGGTTATATTATAAAGAGGCTTGTATGGAACCAAAAGATTATTCAATGCATGTGTTGACGCAAAAATTCTCCATCTACGAGGACCAATCAAAAAAGGACACATGTCATCCTACGTGGTAATATTTATACTTATTCAGCACCCGAGGAGAGTTAGTCGGCACCCGAGGAGAGTTGGTCGGCATACCAACCAACACATAGCATACCAAGATACTTAGCGTGCAGAGCAACCAACCAGGAAGATCAAAGGATAACTATGCATTTAATGTGCATTAATGAAGATAACAACGCATTTAATGAGCCTTAATGTACATTTCTACTGTATCAATAGATGACAACAAATAGCCTTTTCATATTGACAGCCTCAAGGCTATAAATACATGTATTCCCTTAGCCAAAAGGAGGGACAACTAAGAAACACCATACACAAGATACACCTCCTTTCTCTCTCTACACTATATTGTGCTATTGTAAACCCCTGGGAATAAAATAACAGTGGACGTAGGCTTTATTCATAGCCGAACCACTTTAAAAACCTTTGTCTCTTATATGTTTGATGTGAATGTTTGTCTTCATCTTCAATCTCATCCTCATCATTTATCTGCTGTTGACTCCACTAAAATGGCAATGACCATTTTCTGTCTTCAACAAATTGGCGTCGTCTGTGGGAACGTGTTACAAGCATTGTTCTCCATCAAAAGCTAAGTTTTTATTTTTTTCCACGTATAATCAATTATATACATCTTTTAATTTAGTCATGATTTTTATGTTTATATACATAAATTAGTTGTTCAATTTTTATTTATGAAGTTTGCAAAATATTGCATATCATGATTTTAAAATCATAACTGTTAGATTAATTCTTATTGAGAAATCTGTAAAATGGTGGATTTCATAAATCATAACTTTTGGCTTGATTCTGAAGTTTAAATTTTATATCATGGATTAAACATTTAGAATGATTACATCTATTAGTATATACGATGATGACAAGATTTGATAATTTTCATTGTTGATTTTGAAATAAATTTTGAAAGATCTTTGATTACTATTCAAATTCCCATCATATTTTTAATCAGAAAATGGGAAAAGGTTAAAGTCAAGAAAAAGTTTTCTCATGGAAATCTTGACCCGGATCTATTTTCTCTCTCATCAAGTTTGAGTCTCTTTTCATTCATTTTTATGAACTATATACTTAATTTGGTTCATCTGCCATCTATGTCAATAAAGTCTCATTGATTCATTTTTTATATAAATTTGGTAATAATTTCTATCATATTTTTCCATCTGTAATTAGAGAATAGGAAAAATTAAAATCAAGAAAAATTTTCTCTCCCCAGAAAATTCTGACCCAGATCTACTGTCCTCGTCCATTTGATTTATATATGTCGTAATTGTTAATTTTGAACAGTTTTCCACTATCGGAGGTATGTAAAGACATATATATATATATATATATATATATATATATATATATATATGGTAGGAGATAAACAACAATGATATATCAGTCATCAAATCCTGGTTTGAAGAAGTCATAAATTTAATTCATTACAAACAAAAGAATCTATTTGGTTTAGAATCCAAAGTTCGAAAATCTGCTATTTCTTCGATAGTTTTACAAAACCAACAGGGAAATCTCAACATGGGGGTTAACTTTGAAATCACCGATTTGATAAATCTATCACTAACCCTCAACATAGAATTTCGGTGACCCAAAAAGTGAGAGACGACTATACGATTTCAATCAATCCTTCTGATTCCAACATTTTACAGGCACAAAGTGGCAATCAGATATACATTCCATCAAGCCCATCACGAAGTCTTCTGATTTTAGTCACAATCAGTTACAAATTCTTATGAAGGTATATATATTAGACCAACTATCTAGAAATAAATTAATCACCCTTTGGCAAACATTGTAGGTGGTCAGAGACCACCAAATACGTAGCCACTATTTGCTATGCCAGGTCGGAGGCTTCCCAACCAGACTATTGTTGTTGGTCGGTGCCATATAGATACCAGGCACATTGTTATTGGTTAGTGCCACATGGATAACAGGGGATGTTGGTCGGTAACCACCTAAGAATGATCTATTATTGATCGGAGTAGATTGGAAGCAATTATTCATGGTCAGAAGCTACTATACGTTGGTCAGCTACCACTATAATACCTGAACATCTTTGTTGATCAGTAAGTTGATCTCACCATTTTCTTGGTCGGCGATTCAAAAGTTGCAGAAGTCGGAGGTACCCAAATATCAATTACTGCTCGGTTAAAGATATTATGCATATTGAGGAGTTCCCGAGCTCCTATTAGTTGATCGATGACATTTATTCCTATTTGGCAGTAATCATTCTTGGTCGGAGGCATATCCAGTCTTGATCAACGACCAAAGAATGCAAAATATTGGTCGGCGATTGTTGGCTCAGATTTTTTTAACGTTTTGCACTGATCGACAACGAGGTTGCGACACCAGAGTTCTTTTAAATCAACATTTGTACAAATTACGGGTTCCTGATCTCCTACATGTTGGTCGACGAAATTAATTGTTGATCGGATACATGTTTCATGCAGATTGAATGGCTTCCCGACCTCCTTTCGCTAGTCGGTAGTAGCTATTGCTGGTCGACAAATAAGAAGGTCGGTACCGGAGCAGGTCGATACCACCTGATACTCCTCGGCTAAAACATAAATAAAATTTATGGGAATCAGACCTGGTGGTCGGTGTCACTAGTCGGTAACAAAGGATAAAACTAGGACAAAACTTCTTGGGTTTCATACCAGATTATTATAGGCATTTGCTAATTAAAGCTTTACCACATCCCATTTTGACTTTATCCAAATAAAGCCCTTTGCTGATTAAAAACTTGTTAAAAAACATTTGGTTAATTACACTAATTCTCTACAATTTACACCCTCATGTGAACCAACTTGTAAATATTTTGGAAACCAACTTATATTAAGTATTTCTTAGAATTCAGATAATTTTGCAAAACACTTAGATTAAATAATTATGTCTTACATATGGCACGTACTTGATAAAAATTTGCTCATATGATACACATTTGGCACAAAACATATTAGTTCATATTTTGAAATTTTTATTGCTTTATGTCGATAGACATCATATATAGTTTGGCTAAATAATTATTCTCATGACTAACTATTTGAACTAGTCTCAACAGGAGTTCGAGCAACTTATTAAAATTCCTTAGGTACAAGATTCAATCCCGATGAAAGATAGGCCATAATCTTAAACCTCTGGAAACTGTTATTGCTCGACATCAGGCAATTTCGCCTCGACAGATCAACCGGACATATATTATTTCATATTTTGAAATTGATATTTTTATAGCCCGAGAATATACATATCATATATATTGATTAGATGACTAAATTATTCTCATGACTAATCAATTCAGCCTACGCATATGGTAGGGCAAGTTATTAATTTTTACTGGTACAAGATTCAACGCTGACGAATGCTCAGAAACAATCTTAAACTTCTGGAAACTATTATCATTGCTCAACATTATGAAATTTCACCTCATCAAGGAACTATATATTATTGCTCTGATCTATGCTCAAGCACGAATTATTCTATATATCCGTTCGGATTCATATTCTATATCCATCTCATCATGGAGCTCGGCCAAATACTTATTATCGTATTCAACTCCGAGTAAAAGCTACAACATTTATTATATTTCACCCCCAACGGATAGTTGATCGGGGAAATTCTTATTTATATTCAGGACCAGATATCGGCTCAAGCATAAATTATTCTATATATCCCCAGGGATTCATATTCAATATTCATCTCAATATGGAACTCAGCGAGATACTTATTATCATATTTAGCTTCGAGGAGAACTATATCATTTATTATATTCCACCCCCAACGGATAGTTGGTAGGGGTAATTCTTATTTATATTCAGGCCCAACAAAGTTCTCGACCATATTCTTATATTGTGAAAAATATTATTCTTATTCGGCATTATGCAATTTTGCCTCGACAGATCAGCAAGACAATTTATTATTATCATTCTTTTTGTCTATGCATGTTTTGTATTTATCTCAGCATGGAGCTCGGAAAATTTCTTCTCTCTATATATATTCAGCTTCAAGGAGGTCTCCTGCATTTATTATATCTTATTCCCAACAATCTGTTGGTCAGATCCGAGGAAGTCTCTAGCAATTATTATCAATTACCACCAACTCCGGTTGGTCGGGAACTCAATTACCACCAACTCCGGTTGGTCGGGAACTCAATATCACCAACTCCGGTTGGTTGGTACCAAACTAGGCAAGAAGATGGATGACCTCCCGGGGCATCCACTGTCTAGGCAACAAGGTAATCCTGGTAAGATTACTACAACTAAGCAGGAATATGGGATGAAAATCATTCCATTACTTAGGCCCAAAGAGTTACAAGTCACTATAATTAAACAGCAGGTGGAGCAAGTTTCATTGTCAATAGAAAATAGGACAATTTTTCCTTCTACATATACATTCATCAGCAAACAACAAAGAAAACATCTTACAAAGTATTTCCAGGAAAATGAAAATGCAAACATGCAAAGATCTCAGGAAGTCATTTCAGGGAACATTTCCTCGGCCTTATTTTTCTAGCAAGACCAACATACTTCAAGGCCAAGAAAGCATTCAAAGTTTATATTCTACACTTGGGGGCTTCTATTACAGATTTAGTTATTCATTCGGTGGCACACTCTCATAATATCATGCAGTCGAGCATCAAATTCAACTCCATAAACTTACACGGTCGGGGCCCCGACCAATCATCATTCAGGAGTTATTCTTCTTGCTCAGGAATTAGTTTTGATATTGAAGTTCAGGAGGCATATTGAAGTTAGGAGGCATATTCAGAAGTTATTATGCACATTCAGGAGTCAGATTCAACATCTACATCACTGAGATCTTTACTACTACTGTCCCGACCAATATTGAAGAAGAAGTTATATGAAAATGTTTCGAAGTCCACCACTAGCTTGGTACTAATAAGATTGAAGAGTTGGGTTCAAAAGCTAGTATGTTACTCGACAAAGTATTCAGAGGAGCATAAATCAGAAAAATCAAGGACGTGAAGTTATCACTCAGTTTCTCGGCACAGGAGGCAGTTGGTCGGCTAGCAAACCAATCAGCATACTTGAAGATTATGACAAGCTACAAGCTGCATACTATGGCATGGCTGCATCCAAATTCCCAGGGGTGATATATAGCACACGTTCGCTTGACGAACAGAGTTCCTCAAAAGAGATATTAGCAACCATCGATCAGCCTGCATCATAAGTCGTCCAGAATATAGTGCACTTTATGTTGAAAAAATTAAGAAGGTAGATCAAGAATTTCATGAGCACCGAGCAACACTGCAGAATAAATACTCCATCATTTCAGTGAACCATCAAGCATGGAGCATTAGGGGCTTCTGTTGACTCAAAAATTCTCCATCTACGAGGACCAATCAGAAAAGGACACATGTCATCCTACGTGTCAATATTTATACTTATTCGGCACCCGAGGAGAGTTGGTCGGCACCCGAGGAGAGTTAGTCGACACCCTAGGAAAGTTGGTCGGCACCCGAGGAGAGTTAGTCAGAACCCGAGGAGAGTTGGTCGGCATACCAACCAACACATAGCATACCAAGCTACTTAGCGTGCAGAGTAACCAACCAGGAAGATCAAAGGATAACTATGCATTTAATGTGAATTAATGAAGATAACAACGCATTTAATGAGCCTTAATGTACATTTATACTGTATCAATAGATGACAACACATAGCCTTTTCATATTGACAGCCTCAAGACTATAAATACATGTATTCCCTTATCCAAAAGGAGGGACAACAAAGAAACACCATACACAAGATACACATCTTTTCTCTCTCTACACTATATTGTGCTATTGTAAACCCCTGAGAATAAAATAACAGTGGACGTAGGCTTTATTCATAGCCGAACCACTTTAAAAACCTTTGTCTCTTATATGTTTGATGTGAATGTTTATCTTTATCTTCAATCTCCTCCTCGTCATTTATCAGCATGTATTTAGATATTTCCACTGCTATCTTATATGAATATCTGTTTAAAAAATTATTATCTTTAAGTCATGGTTTATTATTGCGATGAATGGATATTTTACTAACTCTGATAGTGATGCCAAGGCCTCTTAAAGATCGCGACCTGGTAAGCTTGAATTAATTAAAAAATTTAAATTCCTCTTATGAGAATCAAGTGAATTAACCCCTATTCCTAATAGGTCAAGGTCGCAGGCATTATAACATTTCCTTGCATTACCCTGGCCTCACCTTTATCCATCACATACACTCCAAAATCAACCTACAAAAACCTCAAAAATAGCATTCAAAGGAGTTTAAAGGTACAAACTTACTTCAATTTCATTTTCTTAATAAATCTCAGTTCATATATTTTAGTGTTTTTGGTATATTCTTAGATTGTTTGATCCATTTTCACACTAATCCCAAACTTTTTATTTTATATACAATTTTAAGTGTATATTTATAAACCAAAATCCAAAAGGGGGTTTACACCACAATTCCCAATTTAGAGTTATCTCATTTTTTCTCACACTTTCAACGCATTGCACATGCCTTTTTTAATAATAATAAGTACTCTAGATTCATTTATGGTTTAGACCCTAACCCTATCCCTTTGATGAATTACATGGAATTTGATGCCCTTTTTGGCTTCATAGGCATCCTAAAGTCATTTGGGTATTCAAGTCCTTCTTTATTTATCTCGTATTTATTCATGTTCCTATATTAACATTTCATCAATATAGGTAGCATCTTATAAATGTAGTTAGTGTCCTTATATTTATTTCATTTAGTGGTCCCATACGCGCGTGTTCACTTATTTTATAGTGATATTATGATTTCGAGAAGCCATTCGTATTTTAGTTATTTTTAAATATTTCTTTTATTACTCATGTTTAGCTAACTTGTCTCCTTAGAATGATTCATTTCCATCTTTTCTGTGATGCGGGTATAATGATTTTAATCCTAACACACATACACACACTTGCACATTCATGCATATTTCACTTTGCACACACGATACTTTTTACACTTATATACATGTCCACACTTGCACATTCATGCATATTTCACTTTGCACACACGATACTTTTTACACTTATACACATGTCCATGTATTTTAGGAGAAGGATGACATTTTTGTAGTCCATGAGAGACTGAAAGGGCAGAGTGGGTTCCTAAACCTTCCCACTCCATAACATAGTCTCTATGCCCATATCTTATTTGGTTTCACATGCACTAGTGGCCTTTTATGCTATCTTTTTGGAGGTGGCTACTCATTTTGCCTTTTTTGAGTCAAATAGGCTGGCGACTCTGATCTTAACACATTCACACATCTCACATCGTTGATGGCGATCATTTTATAGTCCCTTTGGGAGCTTGTGATTTGTACGAGCAGAGAGAGGGACTAGGATGGCCACAATGGTGATTCTGCTGGGGAATTTTCGAGGACTAGACTCTATTTACATGGACTATATTTTGATTTCTCTTACATTATTTTCCAAACATGTATATATTTCTCATTTAAATATTTACTTTTCTCATATTCTCATGTAATCTATATGGCATGCCATCCACGTATATTTTCTCCATCTCATGTACATACATATTTCTTCATCACATGTATATCCTAATTTGTATATCACACGATCCATATCACATGCTCCATGTCACTTGTACATGTATCTATGTTTCACATCATCTGTACATATTTTCATGCTTCACTGTACTTGTCTATATTTCCATTCTACTTTCTACTTGCATATATTCATAGGCTTCATATATATATATTCACATGCTTCATGTATATATTCTCATAATTTTCTTCATTCGTATGGTTAGCTCTTTATACATGCCATTTGTATAGATTTTTCCCCTTTACTTTATGCTTAATAGTTGTAAATATCTCTCTAAGCATACACAATACTTTTTATAAACATAATAATAAGACTCAAGCATCTGGACACTATATTACACGAGTATTGAGTATTGACCCTATATTTATCCTGTAATGGGGAGTCACTTTGTGATGGGTTTCCAGTTTTGTGGGGCGTGGTTAACCTAAGAAATAGGCTCCCACCATCCATTGTCTAAATACCCTCAACGTATATCGAACGTTTCTCCCGCATAATACGATTTGAATGAACTCATGAATAGATGTATATAGAAGGAATTCATTCATGCACATTAAGTATATCAAATTCGCTCTCACACATACCATCACCACGAGGTATATTATGAAGAAATTCATGTACACTCTTGTATATCCAATGGATTCTCCAAATGTACAATTTAATGGTTTCCATAGTAGGTAAGATGTATATAGTGGAAGTAATGCCAAAGGGGGAACCCTTACACTAACCTCCCATACATAAATCTCATAAATATGTCTTCCGTAAAAAACTCATATTAAGATTTTCGATCCCAATGCAAAACTATGCCAAAATTCTATGTCGTCTCACTGCCCAATTTTGTTCTCTTTCAACCATTTTTAAAACACGATCCTATTTGTGAGTCGAAAAAAATTAAACTGTGTAATGCATTACACACCCTACTCTCTCCCAGACTTGGGTATTTTCTATTTACTTGTACCCTAGGCGAAACACAATACAAGTGAAACATGTTAATAAAAACTACAATGATGGGCTTATCTACTTTTTCCAAAATACTAAAAATTCCTTTTAAAAAAATAAAGAGAATACCTTTTTCTAAAAAATAAACTTCTTCAGTCTCAGGTGCAACTGCATTACCCCTATCTTGTCCTAGCTACTTATTGGTTATGATCCACCATAGGACCACCCTGGAGTTCTTCTTCATCCTGACCCTCACCAGGTTTAGAAGGAACAAAAAAGTCTTACCATATCTACCTCATAGATAAGCCTAGTCTAGAGGCCAACATTCATCTAAATTTGATGGTCGTGTTAGCTTAGTTCACCACTAAGATTGATAATCTACAGTTAGATGTCCATGATTTATAGAGAAACAAGGCTCAGATTATGTAAACTATCGAATTGAAAGTCATGCCAAACTAGAATGCCGTTTCTCATCCAATTATGGGCAAGGGGATGACCGAGCCCATGTTGGCCCTTGAAGAATATCAACATGCTCTGCACATATGGATTCCTCCATTAACCCCAACTGTTAATGGGTCTCCCTTACCTATCTACCTATGTTGAATCTTCTTCAACCAAATGTTAACTTTCCCAAGGTCCCAAAGAAGAAGAGTTCAGTCGGGTAAAAGAAGATCTCAACATTCTCTTTCGCAAGTTCGACTAGGTAAAAATCTTCAACAGCTTTATGGATTACAACTATATATTCCTTTACCCTAAAGTTCATCTGTCAATAAGTTCAAAATGTCAGATATTGAGAAATTAGGAGCAAGTGGACCTCATATTATTCATTCGGTGAAACTACCAACGAACTATGAGTCTGTTAGATGATACAAAAGAAATTATGGACCAAATGTTTCAACAAAACCTTCAATGGGGCGCTCTATATCAGTTCCTGTCTTTTGAAGAATCTCAAATCAAAATTTGGGAGGCTATCGCTAAAGATTTCATGGCTCAATACAAATACAATGAAGAGTTGAAAGTAACCCAGTGTGACTAATCGCTTGTTAGAAGAAGAATATAAAGAATAACTTTTTATCGCATATCAATAACACCATGGGTACATAATATATCCTTATTTAAAATCCCCCTGGGAATATAGGATAGGATTGAAGAGAATACTAATAGTCTGAATGTGAAGGCAGACTCAGAAGTAAAGAAAAATGTTAGTCAGTTTACTCTTCAAAAATATGAGAAATCTGCTATTATTTCATTCAACAACATATCATCCCATACTAACACTTCATGGGCACAAGAATATCACCATCCAGTAGAAAATATTACACTGAGATCCATGCTTCCCTTTTAAAGTGTATCAAAACCTTTATTCATAACTTGATCCTCTTCTTAGATACTTCCAACATGACACCCTCCACGAATTTCACAAAACCGTGCGGCATACCACTAATCAATGCCATAACCTCAAGAACATTGTAGAAGTGATCATAGATAAAGGCATCATCATCCTTATTATGGGCCCATAACCAAAACTAATCACCACCCCAAACCCTCAACCTGTGCCTCAAGTTATCATGAAACCCATACTAATTTATGAAGATTCTGATTTCTACTGCTTAACCAAAATCAAACCCATAAATAGTCCCATTTAATCTATAAATCCAAAATAATACCTAGCTCCTCTACTAATATGTCTGACCTATTTGTTACATCCTGAATATGATCATGATCGAGCCATATTCCTAATGACGAGATCTTGTATAGTTGTCTATACCAAATCCAAAATGTAAGGAATGGATTTTCTAGCTTCCCTTGAACAACTGAGGGAATTCAAAATGAAATTTTTGTAAAGATTGACCCTCAAAGAGGAAGAATGTGCGGTCATAAGTGATCTTTAAATGGACGCTCAAAAGTGGGCTTCCTAATACCATGATTGATTTTTTTCCTCCCAAAGAATTCAACCTAGAAAGCATTGTTCAAGTCCTTACAAAGGAAAGTCTCATGAAAGGAAGGATCTGTGAAGCTCCCTTTCTCCTCATTGCCATGAAACTTAAGGGACACTTGGTCCCTTCTTAGAACGATTTCTCTTTGTCCTTTAAAGATTTATACTTTGAAGCGATTGAATATGTCGAATGTATAAACTTATCAGGGAATAATCGGATAGCCTCCACAGGATGGGGTGATGAATCTAACAACTTAGATGATTAAGGTAATGAACCTATCAATGAAACCACTAATATGCATACCCCTTTTTACAGGGTAATATCTTTTGAAGAAGTCTTATTGAAAATCAATAAATTATTGAGTATCCCCAAAGTGGATGAAGAAACTGGGTTTCTTTTTTACCCGTCATCAGTGAATCACATCACATGGTTGGGTTAATACTGCAAAGATCCAGTTCCTCACACATATAGTGCACCTGTAGATAAAGGGAAAAGAGTTGTTCAAGACCCGCTAATGACTGAAATGACCATCAAGGAAAGAAAAATTCAAGATAAACCTAAAAAAACACGAGCAAACATTACCCAATGGGGACTATTTATGTCCACTCAGATCCACATGAACTCCTTCATTAAGTTGTTGACATAAGATACACTTCCCCCGTCTACCTTTGCTGACGAGGACATCCATATAGTTAAAACTTTGACCTTCCAAAAGGCTAATTTCTCTTATTGATAAACAAATCCCTAAATTTGACCTTGATCAAAATTATGCCCGGTCCTATTAGTGCTTATTGATAATGGTTAGGCCCTGAATGTGTGATAGCTCTAGATGCTTCGATGCTTGGGAATACAAGTCAGTGATCTCAGTCCTACATCTGCTATTGTTCGCACCTATGACAACATCTGCTGGGAGGTTTTGGAATCTATTCTCCTCACATTTGTGGCTAGTATGATATTTCCTCAAGTTAATTTCTAGGTGATCGAATTCCAGCCCACGTTAATATACTCCTTGGTCACCCATGGCTTCATAACATTAAGGCAGTGGCTTCCTGCGTTCATTAAAATCTCAATTTCTTCACTCATAATAAAGTCATCACTATCATTGGGGATGAAGATCATTTAAATGGATTTGGCACTAGCAACTAAATCTTGAAAATTCAACGCAATACCCATGACATGGTCCTCTTAGGCCTCAAGATTGATCCACTCCCTCTCCTAGTAGGAGATGATTTCAAAGAAATGGTGACTCCCGAATAAATCCCACATGGAAATGTTAACGTAATTTAATTGAAAAAAATGCACTTTATGCTCGATATGTGTATTGGCTGCACGCAATAGGGGATTATTAATCCAATTATTTTAAAAAGAGCTTAATTATCACACGGTATGTGGTTCAAACCTTCCTCAGTAGAACTCACGGGCCTTCATTAATTACACAAAAAGAGAGTGATGAAGAGGAAGTCATCTCTGGGGACTCCCTAAATGGTCACTGTATCAAAGCAGACAAAGATTTCCTTAACATGGTTCCCCATCCATGATATGATGTCATTAAAAAGAAGATGAAATAGGGTTTAAATATTTTTTGAGGATCAGATCACCAGGATCGAGGGATCCAAACACAAGGTAAATAAAATTGACCATCTAGTCTTTGGATTGTAGTTCCTCCGATAGTAGTACCCAAATTACAAACAGTGATAAATCTTTTTTCCTCGCTGAACTAGGGATGGACATTTGCATGCTCTGATTCGAATCAGATTTGTTCGATCAAACTGAGGAGATCTCTCCTAGTGAAAAACCACTCCTCAATTAGTATATCATCTTGACTAATCCGACCTTACCCACCAACATCTCTATTGTTTACCAACTCAAGATCAAACTTATTTCTATTTTTATTTTATCTTTTCTATCATTGCAAATGAGGCCTCCTTTGAGGATGTCCTCACTGTTATTTTTCCAAACAATGATATCAATGAAATAAATGAATATTTTTAGTTTCTTGTTGTGCCTTATATTAATTTAGATGATTCTGTTAATCAAACAATTAATGAAGATGATTTAATGAATGAATAATTCTGAACTAATCATCAAGAAAAAATTGCTTTCATTACCCTGTGGGTAACCTTCTGCTTTACTGTCATGCCTTTTAGCCTCAAGAATACCGAATCTACATGTTAAAGAGAGGCCATAACTATCCTATATGATCTCATCCATAAGGAAGTCGAGTTCTATGTTAACGATATGATTATCAAGTCCAAAACTTTGGATGGTCACATCCCTTATTTAAGTAAGTTCTTTGAACATCTACGACAATACCAAATGCGCCTCAATTCATAAAAAAGCATCTTCAGTGTCACAAAAGGGGAAACCCTAAGTTTCATGGACAGTGAGACGAGAATTAAAGAAAATCTTGCTAAACTTTAATCAATCCTCAACCTTCTATCTCCTTAGATTGAGAAGGAAGTACATGGATTCTTGGGAGAGCTCTTGTACATCAGCAGATTCATTATCCAACCCACTTCTAACTACAAATCGATGTTCAAATTCCTCTGAATAAGCATAACTAAGGATTGGAATGAGACATGCTAAGAAGAATTCGAGAAAATAAAATGGTACCTTACCCATCCATCGGTGTTCATTCCATCGTAACTTGGCCTACCCTTCTTCCTATACTTAACCATCACCGATACTAAAGTTGGGGATATGCTATCCCAATACATTGAGGAGCCATGAAAGGAAATATCCATCTACTATGTCAGTCGAAAACTCGTATGATATTAAGTAAACTACATAGCATTAGAAAAGGACCCCAGAAACTTTAACACTATGCTCATATTCGTCATCAAACTTATGTCCCAAATGGATCCTATAAGATATCTATTAGAGAATCCATCTTTGTCAAGCCGCATGGATCGATTTTTGCTTTTACTAGTCGAGTTAGACAATAATTACGTCACATAAAAACTCTATAAAAGATAGGGACATTTTTATTACTTAGTAGATCACCCTACGCAAGAAGTATATGATAGATGTTTTTAGATACATCCACTAACAAGAAGTGATATGGCACTGGCTTACTTTCTATCGCACCTAATGACTCACATACACACACCGCCATGAAGCTAGACTTCCCCCGTACTAATAACATGATAAAATACGAGGAATTTACTGTGGGCCTAAAGATCTCTCTCAAGAAGGGAATTCAAGACCTCTATGTTTATAGATATTTATCCCTCATCACAGGATTAGTCTTTTGTAAGTGGAAAGTAAAAGATAAAAAACTCTTACCCTTTGATGCTCATCTAGAAGAGCTCGCCTCAGAATCCAAAGATGCCACTTTTCATTACCTCTCTTGCTATAGGAATATCTTCGTCGATGCATTGCCAACACTCACCTCTATGGTTGATATGCCCCACGTAATAATGACTGCCCCTTACAAGTTCAGAAGTAGCCTAAGGCAATTCACTGCTACCACATCGACCTCGCTACCAAAGATGATTTAGAAATTTTTTTATTACGGTATTATGATATTTGGTGCCTCCTCAAGCATGACCAATACCCTCAGGTAGCTGATAAGAAATACCTCATGACTCTATGGAAACTCCCAACCCAATACATCATTTGTGACAAATATGTGTTCAAGATAAATTTCGATGGTACCCATTTATAATGCATAGCACTAAGGAGATTATGTAAAAAATTCACAAAGGGAAATGCATATTCCACATGAATGGACACATGCTTGATAAAAATATCATCTAGCAAGGATACTATTGAGATTATGGTCTAATATTGCATTATATACATAAATAGGTGCATGAAATGCCAACAATTTTCCAATCTCTAATATTTATCTCTCGAGAGTTTTACAACATAACCTATATGTGGCCCTTCTTAACTCGGGGCATCGACATCATTGGGGAGGTCACTCCTAAACAATTAAATGGGAATAAGTTTATCTTAGTCTTTATCGATTATTTTACTAAATGGATTGAAGTAGAGTCCCATACTGTGTTAAATTCCATGAAAGTGGCCAAGTTCATTCGAAAGAATATTATTTTCCACTATGGGGTCCCTTAGGATCTCGTATCAAATAATGGCCTCCATTTTTAAGCTGAAGTAAAATAAGTGGTTGAGGATTGTGGGATTCAGAGACACAAGTCTTCATATTATAGACCACGCGCCAATGGGATTGTCTAAGCTACAAATAAAATTCTCAAATTCTTGATTATCCAGATGCCCAAAAGTTTTAGATATTGGGCTGATAGAATCCATTACGCTCTTTAGGGCTAACACACATCTATCAAAATACCCATTAGGGATACCCCATATTCCTTGGTCTATGGAATGGAAGCAGTGTTGCCCGCTAAACTTGAGATACCTTCCTTGTGAGTCATACATAAAAGCCAGGTGGGAGAAGATTATTGGTACCAAAGCCACTACGATGAGCTAAAACGTTTGGATGAAAAAAGACTAAAAATATTTATACTATATATAAGGGTATCACCGAAGCATTACACGGGCATTCAACAAGAAAGTTAATGATCGCGGTGTGCGAGAATTTGACCTCACTCTTAATGATATAGTAGAACTTGTATATGATGCTGCAAGGAAATTCAATCCCAACTAGAGTAGGACATACATTTTGAAGAAAAATATTATCAAAAGGTGTTTCTATACTAAATGATATCAACGGAGAAGTTGGCATGTCCAGTCAACCCTGATCACCTTGAGAAATTCACCAATAATCCGACTCTTATTACGCTATGAAATTATCATTTATCTTCTATTCTAAAACACTCTTCTCATATTCCTTTACAAGAACAATGTCGAACTTGATCCTCTAAAAATATTTTCAAAAAAATTACAAAACTCTTTTATCCTACTGAGTCACGTAGGCAACCCAAAGTGACTTTAGGTATGGTCCTTTCTTTCTCACAAAATGCATTTATTTTCTCCCATCAAGAGGTATAAGTTTCTCTCATCATTTTAATTGGACAAAAGGATTATGTATGCATTACTGATTGATATAAACAATTCAAACATAAATAACTCTTCCACAAAGGCAAAAAATATATGATAAATCAGCATTTATTTTAACAAATTTTTATTCAAACTATAGTTTTACATAATACATTAGAAAAGTCTTTTCCCAAACACCCACATTACTCAACAAATAGACCTTCACTCATCCCCACTTTAGACCAAAAGATACACTTGACTCAAACCTACACTAGATACCTACCAAACAAATAAACCATTTATATTCCTAAGAGTTTCACAAAAACCTGCCTCAACTATCGGAGGGTCCTGATTCATCATCATCACTATCACCACCTTCTGAAGGTCCTCAGTAATCCCCATTAGTGATTTGTATTCACATATGTTCAACACAGTAGCAAATTTTAAAAATCTGAGTCAGAACCACCGCATCCTTTCCATAACCTCCGCTGTAATGAGCCATCTCTGATTGGACTCCTCTGCGCATACTTAAAAACTAAATACTTCCACAACCATTTCAAGTAATCATCTGAAACCATTTAATCCCTTCCTATAAATGGGTTGAACGATGATATGGATTGCTAAGCTTCCATGGACTCCATAGTGGCATCCTTGGAGACTCAATCAAGTCCTCTACAAGGAAGAAATTACTTATGCACGAAGGAACAATATTCTCCAAACCTACCTAACATAAAAGTCTCCATGAGAGATAAAAATAGGTATGCCGAAGCCCTACGAGATGGGAGTATCAATAATCATCTAGCCGTAAGATGAGTGTTAACACACCTCACCAAGTCACATACCAATGGATAAAACTTGTCCCATTTTCTATTAATTAGCCTGACCAATCATCCTTTGATGCACCGAATTCTATACAAACCTAAAGGAAAAAATTATGCATACCGAGTGAAGGAAATGGAGGAGGAACATAAACAAAAACCTTTATAATAGACACATCTACATAATCATGAGGCTTCCCTAAAAAAAGGGTAATTATAGTGACAACGCGTAGCATCTCTGCCAAAATAGTAGCAGCAGAATTAGAGTGACAATGCATCTAGAAGACTATAACAGTGAATTGGGTGTCCATACTGATACCACGTATCACTAGGATAAATTTAGAGGTGATGCCTAACACGAAAACTCCATCATAACTAGATGATTGAACATCATGGTAGAATAATAGAGCCAGCATCGTAGAAAATAGGTTGCTCCCCACGTATAGTGGTGGGACAATTGAAGGAGAAATGTGCAACAACTTACCCAATACTTGACTTGGATAATGGTAAAATTCAGGAATTATTTCATGAACATGAAGGTAAATAACCATAATAGTAGAGAATTACTCATAGGTTGGATATATCTCATCCATCCTAAAATGAAACATGTGGTCCAAGGGTACCAAAACTGTAGTGACACCTCTAGATGACTCTAGTTAATTTAACGGTTTCTCCATAAAGTGAGTGGTCACATGTTGAATGTAGCGTCGTCAACATTATACATGCACATAGTTTTTATGTCGTTGAGGTAGGAATGATCTGATTCGGACATGAGAATAGACATTAAAAGAAATGAAGCTGAATACAAAGAGAGAAGAGGGAGATGGGGTTATCGATTCAAAAATCCATCCTTAAGCCCCTTTTATAACCAAAATTTTCTCACAAAATGTTGGGGAAACTGAGATACCATCACTAATTAAGGAATACAAGGACCAAAGTTATCGAAAAAGAGTACCAAGTCTAAACAGCTAAGTACTAGCACTAACATGCCAACAGACAGGCCAGGGGCCATGCCAGCTGGCACCCCCTATTTAGAGAAAACCCCTTTTATCTTCGTTAACCAATATTACCCCCCCCCCTAAATGATATTTTTAGCAAAAGCCTCTCGGGGGTTTGTTTACCCAAAAAATATCCAAACATATTCAATACTCACAATACATTGCATACTTTTCAAAATCTTATAATAACCCTCAGTGGAAACTTATACTTCATGTAGAATAAGCCATTAAATCAAGATAATAAAATAAAATGCAACATATTACATATTATGTTTTTCTAAGTTTTCAAGTACATAAGAGATAAAAAGAACAAAACAAAATAAAATTTCCTGGATGGAATCGAAACTTTCTTCCTAATTCTAAGAGAATTACTGGAGGCACTAATGACCATGGTGAGGGAAATTACCTTGATGGAGAGAAGTAGAGTCCCCACTCCCATAGCTCAAAGAAAGGATGAAGTCATCTAAAAGCACTATAGGAACAATGTAATCATGATCCATCACCCTAATATTCTCAACCACATAAGCCATCCAATCTCGAATATCTCGTACCTAAGAAGTCTGCACAAACATGGTGTGCAAAGAAAAAGGGAGAAAGGATATCAATATCAGAGACGCAAAAAGAAGAAATTAGAAGGCAAAAATAAAAAATAGGGTAAGAACACTTACCCTAGGCGACCGTCCTCCGCTGACATGGGAGGAGACCCTTTAGCATTGCATGAGGCAAATTAGGACTATTTATCACGTGTTCCTCCTCCAGAAGTAGATACCACGAGAGAAATCCATACTCACATAGGAAGGGAGCATCCACTGCCTCCGCCTCGCTCCCCATGACTTGACCTTATGATTTCAACACCCCACTACTTCTTGTCCTTACTGATGGAGGTGGATATCCCTATATATCATTGATCAATAACAGTATTAACCAACTTACAAATAAGTACGAGTAGTCATGCATCTCCACCTTACCATGTAGGTGGAGTAGTGATCCCCTATTATGACTGTTGCTCTAGCATCCTCTATCATCCTCTTCGGACCCCGCATATAGAATGGAACATTCACTAGAGGAACTGAAACTTCCCCTAAATGATCTGCCTCACCAAACTCTCCCCTAGGTACCATTCATACCCTAACTCATGCGATAATAGGCAATTAATTTAAGTGTGAATGTTAGTAACCACCATGTCATTCAATGACCGCTTCCATGGAAAGAACGTCACCCGTCCATTAAATATTCAGTCATAAAATACAAAAATCAAAATCAAAAAGAAAATTTCAAAATTATGTAAAAAAAAGCTAATCTCATTGCTTGTGAGGGCATTTAGGACCCCCTCACATTCTTAAAGTTCGGCAAGGTCTTAGAGGCCATATTCCCCTTCCTATCCTCATCCTACGCCATCCATCGACCTCCACACACTTTAAATGCATCAACCGGTATTGAATCTAATCACCTCATAGATGTATACCTGGAAAACCAAAACTTCAAAAAATATTGAAAAAAATCACAAAAATACAAAAAAAAAAGCAAAAATAAATTTTAAAATAAAGTCACCTCCACTAGGTATGATTCCCTAGTAAAAATAGGTCGACAATAGCGGCTGAAGTCATGTAAAGTGGGAAAAAGCGTCACAAATGTTGAGCTCCCAGTCATAAAGCATATCAATGTAGGATTTTACAAGAATGGAATAAACCAGAGATGGACATCATCACTACTCTTTGCTAACAGCGTGCTCCCCAATAAAAATAAAATTATAAGGGGTGCGTTGCCTATCTCACTTGTTGTGTATCATCCACCTTCACCATCCTACTCATCAAGTCCTCTTTCTGAAAGGCCACCATCACCGAATCCCTCAATCTGACTCTCTCTCTATCGATCTCAACACCTCTTTGTTCACCATAGTTTTC
This sequence comes from Sambucus nigra, assembly GCA_949130495.1. Taxonomy (NCBI): domain Eukaryota; kingdom Viridiplantae; phylum Streptophyta; class Magnoliopsida; order Dipsacales; family Adoxaceae; genus Sambucus; species Sambucus nigra. The sequence goes on from OX422218.1 coordinate 279,331,699, forward strand.
AAATAGAGGGACCAATCAACCACTATATGCATCCCCTCACATGATAACCTGATAATATGATATACGCCTATCCGCATAAATATCATCTTTCCCACACCAAAATGGAAGGTGTTAGTGGGTGCCACTATCTCTCCCTTACGTCACATAACACCACCGAAGACCATTTCGTGTTATCCAGCACCCTTACTAAATCTCAAAAAACTTCACCCTGCACCAAACTCTTCACCTTAATGGGAAGATTGTCCTAAACACCCTTGAATTCATTCAAACTCTAAGCTCGAAAGGAGGCTGAAGGTACCCCTACCTGCAGACCGCATATACCAAATAAGTTTAAGAATATCTCATAAAAATATTAAAAAAACAAATCTAATCCAAAATAAAAATGAATTGAAATACAAAAGAGAGAAATAACACCTACGTGACCACTAGGGTTCTTCACAAAGGCAGAACAGTGTATACATTCTTCACCCCCAAGGCGTCGGCCCACGATTTACTGTTCATTGTTAGTGTAATCATCAACATGTGTTGCATTCTTAAAAGCCATTACTTTAGAGAGATCTACAAAAATGTCTTGCAACTATCTTTTTAGAGAGAGAGAATTGGAGAGTGAGGAGCGAAGAATGAGAGATGCCCTCACCTCATATATATAAGGGTAAGTGACCTACCGATCGGCTCCCCTAGCCTGCATAATGGTAGGTACTCCTTGGGAACCCACGAGACTATTAGAATTCATGCCCTTCTCAATTGGCATAGGCTAGGGCCATCCGACAGGCACCTCTCTAATTTTAGTTTAAAGTTCTTCAAAATTTCCAAAAATGCTCTAAAAATCTCAAAAATCCTGAACAAAACTATAAAACCCCTAAAAATCATAATAACACAAAATTCACAAAGAAATTCACATTTATCATCAAAACATGAAAATTAAAACACTTAAAAATAACAAAATCTCTCGAATAAATATAAAATTTTCTAGAAAATTCTTATATCATCACACATCTTCTTCAAATCCGTTATAAACTTTTTAGCGCCTCAAAATGAGTCCGCAATCCCCGTATTGGTCATATACATTCTTGAGGTCCTTAGATTATACATTAGCCCTCAAAATTAGGTTGCAATCCTCGTATCGGTTGCATACACTCCTTAGGTCCTTAGAATTTGACCTTGGTATTGGTCGCACACACTCCTTAGGTCCTCAGATTAGACCTTGGCCCTTAGAATTAGGTTACAATCCCCGCATTGTTAACATACACTCTTTATTTACTCATAATTGATACTGTCCCCCAGATTAGGATGCAATCCCTATATTGATGTTTATAATCCTTAGGTCCTCAAAATTACACCTTGGACCTCATAATTACGTCGTGATCCCAGTATTGGTCGCACGCTCCTTAGGTCCTCAAAATTGACCTAGACCCTTATAATTAGACCATGAACCCTGTATGAGTTACATACACTCTTCACGTCCTCATAATTAGGTCGTGATACCTATGTTAGTTACACACACTCTTTAGGTCCTAAAAATTGACCCAGGCCCTCAGAATTAGGTTGTAATTCGCGTATTGGTCGCATAAACTTCTTAAGTCCTCTATTATAACACCTATCAAGCCCTTAGAATTTGGTTGTATTCCTTCTATACCTTTCAATCATTCATAATCAATATTGATTCCTCATTGTCGTCCGTCCCATAGAATGAGGCTACAACCCCTATAAACAACCTAAGCCCTCAGAATTAGGATATGACCCTCACATACGATATCTAAGTCCTCAGAATCAGGCCACTAAACCTTAGCATGATCATAACTCATCTTGGTCTCTCTATGAATCCCCAACTACTAGATCCCCACCAGATTTTTAATCGTAGGGGCTTAACATTCATGAACTCCACCACAATTTATATCTTTTAGCAGGATTTTTCTCATCCTAAGCTCAACTGTAGAGGGTGTTTATTAACGCAACATTATAATTCCCCCCACTCCTCCATAGTGTCTAAATAAAGCCCCCTCAATCTTTGACCCCTGGTCCTCCTTCAAACCATAATCGGAGAATAATTACGCTATCTCGAAACCCCATTTTAGCTTAGTCAACTCTCGAACTTGGGATTCTCCCAACATACAATCATAAAGATCAAAATCCTTTTTCCAAGTGTATTGATTGTGTGCGAATTAAACTTATGCTTCACATTTTTTGCTAAGAAACTATTTTTATATGCCTATAAGAAGAACACCTTATCTTTCTGCTGGCAGATGGAGGCTTACTATCCAGTAAGTCTGACCACCCTATTGGAAGGCAGGGCTGAGACCATGCCAATCGATGTGTCCCTAGGTATATCATTGTCTTTTTATCCATCTAGGGTTATCCTATTTAAGTAAACCCTGATCTCTTTATCTCTATCAACGCCTTGATTTTTTCTAGGCTCGCCTCTCTGATTGACTATGAAGCCAAAAAAAATTCCTGCACCAATGCCAAATATGCACCTGGATGGATTCAACTTCATTTGGTAAAAATCCATCGTGTTAAATGTCCTCTTAAGGTCAGCCACGTGATCCTCGGCCTTAAGGCTCTTGTCAACATGTTATCAATATAAACCTCCATAGTCTTGCTAATTTGATCTTCGAATATCTTATTGAGCAACCTTTGGTAGGTTGCCCTTACATTCTTAAGGACGAAAGGCATAACCTTGTAGTAGTATGTTCCTTTGGCAATGATAAAGGAAATATTTTCTGAATCGGCTTCGTCCATGAAGATCTTGTTGTATCCTGAATATGCGTCTATAAAAGTCATTAACTCATGCCCATCTGTGGCATCAACCATCTGACCTACATGAGGTAAAGGAAAGATATTTTTAGGTCAATCTTTGTTTGGATCAGTGAAATCAGTGCACATTCTCCACTTTTCGTTGGCCTTTGGAACTATTATGATGCTAGACAACCACTCTGGGTAGTGTACCTCCCTTATGAATTCAGTCGGCTGGAGTTTCTTGACTTCTTCTTAGATGTCCCCATACTTCTTTCTTACACATTCTTCTTTGTTTCATAGGCTTTGCCTTCTCATTAATATTCAGCTTATGGGAGATGACTTTTGGGTCTATTCCTTTTATATGTCTTTATGGCTCCATGCAAAGACGCGTTGCCTCTTCATTAACAACTCTATTAACTTTTCCTTCAACTCCTTTCTCAGTGAATGGATGATTTGGATGATTTTTTCGGCTCATCCTCATTGAGGACGATGGATTCTACCTCCTATGTGGCCTCACCCTTCTTTAGTTTCCTCTCATCCATGGGGTTAAGAGTATCGATATTGTAGGAGGTTGTGAGTTTTTTGTGAGCCTATTTCTGTTCGGTTGAGCTAAAGTAACACTCCCTATCCTCTACCTGGTCACCTTGGACTTCCCCTACTCCATAAGGAGTAGAGAATTTTACCATTTAGTGAGCATTGGAGGTCACTGCTTCAAACTCTTTGAGGGCTTTATGGCTAAGGATGATGTTATAGACCAAAAACACATTCTCACCCATTACAAAAAAGATACCTTTCTTTGTTAGGCACCTCGTCCAGGTTCCCATGCAAAGATCCATTTTGAACACCCCAAGCGGGTGCACTTTTTCTCCACTGAACCTTATCAAGGGTTGATGATAAGGAATTGACCTTTGAAAAATTCTCGAAACATGACATCTACTGAGCTGCCACCATCCACCAGAATTCTAAACACATCATACCCATGAACCCTGGTACTAATGACAAAAGGGTTGTCATTGGGGGGATAAAATGACCTTAAAATATAACCATGAGAATCCTACAATTAAAGTGTCTATATCTACCTTATTTATCTTCCCCAGCTTTAGCTCTCAAGTAGCCGAGTTTACTTCCATCCGTTTGGGTGCCAAATTAGCCTCTACAACGTGCGCCTTGCAGTTGACCTTTGTTCCACTGTCGACCATTCCCCCGCTAATCATTTTCACATCGAACGAGATCATTCATATACGTCCCTTAGGTTCAGGGATCTTTGATGGGAGGTATGTGTCATCCTCATCGTTATCGAATTGATCATCTATATTTTCATCTTGAGGATATAGTCTCGGCCTATCATCTCTTAACATGCAGTGTTTCTTTTTGGCATCATCCTTGGAACCACTTTGGTCAACATACTTCCAAAGCTTCCCTTGTTTCAATATCTTTTTAATCTCGTCTTTTAGAGCAAAACACTTGTCGATAGTGTGGCCGTGGTCTTGGTGGAAATCACACCACTTGCTCTTATCCCTCTTATGAGGAGGATACTTAAGCCTTTCAGGCCATCTCAGAGCTCTATCATCTTTAATCTCACTCAAAATTAAGTCAGGACTTACTGTTAGTTGAGTGTAGTTGGAAAAATTATTGTCAGGCGACCTTTTCTTCCCATCTTTTCCCTTTTATTTTTGAGATTTACTCCCACTGGCTTCCTTCTCATTCTCTTTTTTGGTCGCCATGGCCTCCTCCGTGTTCATGACTCTCTCTGCCATAGCCAGAAGTTCTTCCATAGACTTTGGAGGATCCTTGGCCATCTTTTAAAATTGTTTGTCTTTCTGTAGTCCATGTATAAGGGTGATCATGTCAATATTCTCTTTGTAATCTTGCACCTCAAGCTTCTCCTTATTGAACCGCACAATATAGTCTCTCAGAGATTCCTTCCTTCCTTGATTTACGTTCAATAGATGGGTAACCTTCTTATGGGTCTTCATGCCGAAGCAGAAGTTGTGAATGAACTTCTCGGCTAGCTGATTAAAGTTCTCTATGGAATTTTTAGGAAGAGAAGTGTACCATATATGAGTTGCATCGGTAAGATGTAACACCCCATAATTTTAGACCGTTTATTTAAATCCTCATAAATAAAAAGTTGGAGAAAATATTTTTTCTCGAATTAATTTTTTATATTTAAAATGTTGGTTTTATTATTGGAAAAATGGAGTGTTAATCGGAATTGAAATCCGGGGAAAAATAAGGTTTTTTTAATTGAATATACACATTTTTGGGGAGACCTAGCACTTCCTAGGGGCCGAAACAATTCGTCCTTAGGGGCGAATCAATTCACCTCGAACAGTGCCAGCAAAATTGCTTGTTTTTCTAGAGTTTGAGTTATAATAAAAATATTGAACTTTTCCTTATAAAAGTAACATGGGGTTAATCTTTTCTAAACACTTTTTCATCAACTCTTATACAAGAGGTCTCCCTTATCTTTACCTACTCTCATCTACAAAACCCTAGACCCATTTAAAATCAAGATTGAACCCAAGTTTTGAAGGCTCAAATCGTGATTTCTCAAGATCGTTCAAGAACGGGTCTTTATTCAATTTTTAAGAAGAACACAACCATCCAATAAGAATTTTCAATCGACTTTTCTATAGGCGTGAATACTTCTATTATTCCCCTTTAGTATTATGAGTTTTAAATGTTGCCTAGACACTAATTATCATGTTTTCTTAGAATAAACGTAGAGATTAATTAGGGAAAATGAAAAAAATTCGGGACTATTTTTTTTCAAATCTTTAATACGAATTAAGACTCAAAACCCTTGCACATTTAGATTAGAGATTGGGTTTCTGCCAAAATTTATGGCGTGCATATGTAGAATAAATCATAGGGAGGTTATAAATTTAATTCAACTTGTAAAATCCCGTTATTGTATGTATATCTTATTGAATAGATATTTATTGTTGTGAGTCCCCTTAATATGTTTACGGATGGAAATTATATAAACTATTGAAATATGGGTTGCTTAATAAATATTACAATTAGACAGACACAAATTGGATAATTGGAAAGCTTGTGATCAATTTAAAGATATGTTTCGATAAGTTGAAAATATACCTTATGTAATCATTAATTGTGTTAATAATTGACGGGATTTGGGGTAGTCTTTTCTCTCATCTTAATTTTTAGGATGCTTGCTAGGTATGGGACTAGTGGGTAGGACTTGATTGTATTATCACTTTCTAGGTATGAGACTAGTTAGTGTAGCTTTTTACAAATGGGAAATTTCGGGGTCGGGCAGATTTGTATTTCGTTTCCATTGTATCATGAGCCTAGGTGTGAGGGTATATAATAACTTTTGATAGGAATTCTTCCTCAATGATTGGCTAGGATATACGTGAGTTTTGTAGCCCTCTAGGTATGGGACTAGGGGTTGTTTAAGGATTTATGATCGTTTAAAGGGTGGGGCTAATAGAGAATAATGAGGACTTGATAATAAATTGAGAATTAATGCCTAAGATGTAGAACGGGTATTAAAATGAATTGGCATCACCAATAAGTGCATGGATGATAGAATATGGGTTAGATGGCTATTATGACATGTCGTGCATGGAACCTCATCAATAAATGCAGGGCTAATGAAATTGGGGTGGCTGGCTATAGCAAGGGGAATCTGTGTGGTGAAAAAAAAACTTTAGGCGGGCCCGAATAAGTTCAGGACATATAGAAGGGTCGGCTGGCTATGACAGTGTCATTATAATGATAATAATTTGGTTAATCTATTTAAATTAAATTGATAGCTTTAGCATAATTTCCTGACCGTAATATCATAATTGGACTTAAACATTTGGGGTGGCTTAGTTACGTGATTAGATGGCAGTGGCTTATTTTACTCGCATTTTAATTTATATCTCCTTTAAATTAAAATACTTTATTGTGATGTTTATCATGAATAATTCTATTATCTAGGTTCATGAACCCTAATTGGGAGTAGTAGCTAGTATTCATGTTGTGGGCTCTAACCCATTGCGTTGATTAACATTTCAAGTAGCATTGGAGAAGCTTCATAGGAGTGATTGGAGACAACTATGGAATTGCAACTGAAGATTTGTTTTATTTGCTTTAATAATTTAGATTTACTTTCCATTTTCATCGAATTAATTATGAGGCTTTCATTATGGATTTGGTGGTCCAATCGGTTCCACGGTTGTTTACAATTTCTATCATATATTTGTAGTCAAATTATTTCATTAGGATTTATATTGATTTGGAGTTGGATTTATTTTGGAAATTATTATGGCCATGGATTTTTTATATTGTATGAATGGTTATATTTGTTGGATAAATTTGATTATTATCTTGTTTAAAATTTTTTAAAATGTCTCATATACCTGTGACATGCTGAGAATGATAACTTGTTTAGTGATGCCCGATGTAGTTTGGCGGCGGCGGCTAACCACCTCACTTGCAAGAATACACGGGGTGTTACAAAAAAATACTAGAGAATGCCCGGCACCTCATACCATCCGAAATAGAGTAGATGTCGTCTACAGACTGATACATCTCTATGTGATGTATTGGATTTGTACCCTAGTCGTACTTGGGCGTGACAGTTGGAGGCTTGAATTTGGTCAGAGTATGATAGCTCACAATCCTTGCTACGAAGGGAGATCCTTCCACATACCCCCTTTGGACGGGGTCTCGGCTTTTTAGAAGGTCGCCGATCTTGTTTTCTAGAATTTAGATCGAACTGTTCCGTGGTTTCTTGGCCGCTACGATATTATCCCTTTCTCCTTCTCTATAAGCTAGGTTAAGCATAGGCTCTCGGCCAACCGTCCTCTATTGGTTGTTTACTTTCCTCTTCTCCCACTCTCGTCGTTGTTGGGACCTATGATCGGCACATCCTCCATTCCTTTTAAAGTCCACAATACTATGAGATCGAGAAAGATAATCTCACAATTCTCTTCTGGTACGAGACGGTCAAAAGTCGACCATCTGCTTAATCTGTCAAATACCAAAGCTCTGGGTCAACCTTCTGGGGTCGACCTCATACTTTTTCCCTCATAAGGTGGTGTTGGACAAACTTTGTTACTAGAGATTTTATACAGTTCCCAACATTCATCCTTGTCACAATCAAGGTCATTTGGACATTCCTGCACTTGTTTCCCAAGGTTGAGTTTCCTAGGATCTGCCATATCTCCACGTCTTTGCTGATGTTACCTCTCCTTGTGGGGGGGTGGGGGTGATCCCTCTGTTGCCCCATCCACACCATCTCTAGAAGATGGAGTTATCATCTCTGGCACAATTCCAGAAGGTCTGGCTAAAGGTAGCAAATTGTTCTTGCATTTTTTATTGGCTGGCCACCAGCAAGCATAGTTTTGCTGCCACCTCAACCATTTCTGACTGAGGACGCGTCTGAACGGAGTTGAGGCTAGCGCCCTGAGGAAAATCAGAGGCCATTATCTTCGTTAAATGAACAGAATAACTGGGTGAGCTGGGAAAGCTAAAAAAGAGCTTAAATAACCCAATAAGAGCTCTTTGAGTGGTGATACAGATCCGACCAAGTGTGGAACTAGATCACCACTAGAGAATCAAGTGAGAAAGAATCTAAAAAAAGAGATACAAAAGATGAACCTTCGTTCCCACAGACAGCATCAAAATGATGAAGCTAAGAAATCACCATTTCAATTTATATATGAAGCTCAAGCTCAAACACAACACAATAATGGAGATATGTAACAGATTAGATATGAAAATAAGAGAAGGAGATGAGGAGAAGAGGAAGAACACCAGTATGTAAGTGGTTCAGCTTTTCAATCTACTCCACCGTGTAGGGAGATGAGGTTTTCATTATGGAAATAAGGCCCTAATGGACTTAGTTGTACAACACTCAAGCTATTTCTCTCTCTTTCTATCTCTCTCTATGTCTCTCTCTTTACTGTAAATTTGACAGTGTTTGGATAGGATTTACATTTTTTGGATCGCTCCCACTAGGGAAGAAGATGGGTATATATAGTGCTTGGGGTGCACATTATACCCCCAATCGTGTAAGAAGCATGTACACGATGAAGCTTCCAATAGGGTATGGACACCTTTCCTTGGCACAAGTATGTAATGATGATGCAATATTCCCTCATGTGCTCTTGAGATCTTGTTATAACTGCCTTCCCATGTGGATGGTGACTCATCGAGCCCACGTGTATCCTTCTAGGTGTAAGTGTCGTCCGTTCTGGTCCAGGCCGAGTCGAGTCTCTATGTCAGTCATCTGATGGAACGACCATCGGTGTGCTGAACTGAATTTGTATATGGTCCTTGACCCCTATGTCATGGATGAGGTCGAGGAGGAGTGAGAGGGAACTGAGATCATTGATGTTGTTATGTATCTGAGTAACGATTGAGTACGAGGCCCCTTATGGCAGTATTCAACCGATTAATCATATATTCAATCTTAATGGTTTGCCAAGCCCGACCTTGGCCGAGTTGATTCTAGCTTGGAACGAGGAGATACTTGGGTATATCAATCACTCAAATATTCAATCTTTCTGTACAAATAACATCTAAACACCAATAATTAGATCCGAATATAACAAAAATGAGCACACATCTATTTTAGCATGTGAATTCTTTCAAATGAGCAAGCGCTCTATACCAATTGATAATACAGGTGTGTATCACTCAAAATAAACTTCGCAGGGATGAATAGGTTTATGTAAGATTATTTACCAAATTTTAGCACGATTAAAATCTAGAACTCTATATTTGATCATGTATGTTGAAAAGACAAATTTACCATTAGACACATATTTAAGAAGAGTAAGTTGATTTTTAAACATTAAAATCTTATTTAGATCAATTAATTTGCAACGCACACTCTAAAGTCCAAATTTAAACTAATTAGATGTGATTATCTAAACTTATTCCTTTAAAGTCCATTTACCTACCAATTATGCAAACAACCCTAGATCTATCTGTATAGGTGTGTGAAATGAATTATCTAATACATTAAACCATAAATAAACACAAAACAACATATTTACATGTAAAAATACCATTTAGGTAAAAAAAAAAACTTTGATGCATGTTTGTCTCTCTTTCAAATTGAAAATAAATTTTACAAGATGTAGAAAAACTACATATTACTTGTTTCCTAACAAATAGTTACCTATTCACATATCAATCCTTCCCCATTTCTTATGACAAATCCCATCAAATATTCATAAAGATGATGTGAATATTGTATTCTCCTCACGAATTCTCCAATAATCTAGTTAATTTGATTAGATTCGATGAGAGATCCAACCTAGATTTGAAATTCTTGTATAAAAATGATTTTAAATCTGGGTTATTGTGGTTTTCAAAGGAATTCACTCACTGAAAAGTCCTCACAAGCTTAGATCAAGTATAAATCAAACGTAATCACTCATTTTGATTGGACTAGTAAAATTGCAATAGAGGCTAGATAATAAACTCTTAAAACGATTTATCTTAGAGAAAATAAATAGGATTTAAAGTGATATCAACCTTCTTATATATTAACAAGAAATGAATATTATTTATAGAATTTTTGAAATTCTGACTATGTAGTGCGCTCGGTGACAAAATTCCTTCCCATGTACGATTTTGACTAAAACCAAAATAGGACAAAAACATAACATATGTTCGAACAAATATAAATTGGCATGGTGTGGAAAGATGTACATGGAACGAACATCAAAATAGTCAAGGTTTCGTAATTAAATAATATTATTCTCAATTAGAGCTTACACACAACTTTCAATTGCATTTTCACTTAAGTCCATAAAAAAAATCATGTAAAGAAGAAATTGAATGTGTGAATAGTTATAGATGTTCAACCAACTTCAAAAGGAGATAATCTTCATTAATTCATTTGAAGCTTTGATGGATGTGTTGAATTAGTTGATGCCGAAATATGTGCAAGTCAATCTATATGGGAATTAAGTAACTCATCGAAATCTAAATGAATATCAGGATACATGATTGATAGTGCAAGACTAAAATGTTTTTAGGCGGTAATTAGCCAACTCTCTTTATATGAATGAAATTCAATACATTTTCACTTTCCCCCACTTAGTCTCTGGATCCTTGGTCCTAATTATCTTTCTTTGTGGTGAGACAAATGGGATAGGAAAAACTCATGGCAGCCTCACTATAAATGACAACAAGCTTCTCATGTAGATCTTTTTAGATAGCTTCCATATCCTTAATATTTTTTTACAACTAGGAATTGGTGAAAATAAGGAACAACACTGAGAAAGAGAGAAAGTGTGAATGACTTTAGTCATTCCCATATATGGTTCCAACTGATGGGGTGATCATTTTTTAAGACCTCAGTTTCACCAATTGATCCTTTTAATGGATGGATGAAGTGGATATATCTTAATTATAATTATAACATGAGGGAAAGAGATTTTTCTACCAAAATGCCAAAAAGAAAAAATTCTCAGATCACTAAGGTTCGTGTTACCCTCTATTCCTTATATTAGTTAAAAACTCTCTCTTTTGTATACAATATTTAGTACTTTCTCTTTAGTCTGACATAAATCTATCAACCACGACAACCTTCAGGGAATAGCTATGCTCGGTGCAAAGAAAGATAAAAGGGTATCGTCTCACTCAAAGTTAGCTGGATTTCATCTAGGCATGCACCCACTTAGTTGAAACCTGCAAGGGCTTCTCTTAAGTTCCATGTCATTCGTCCCCTATGTGCTTCGACTTTTTTTTTATCTAGATGGTTATGAATTAATGGTCAACCTGAGACTTTGAAGACTCCAATTTTCATCCATTTGATGAAGTGTCAACTGAAAGAAGTTTAACACCTCTGCTCAAGTGTCTACACTCACTATGAAGGTGCTTATTTTTGTATATAACTTATAATTATGAACATTAAAAATATGTCATGCCTTAGTTTTGGATAAGGTAACCTAAGGTTGTATAAGGTCTTCATTGTGAGAATAGAACTTCTATGGAGTAATTAATGGTCTCCCCCAGGTGCTTCTTACTTATTTAGGACTTAATAGACTAAGATAAAACTAAGACCCCCAAGTCTAATGCATAGGGTATAATATTAGAAGAAAAAAGGGCCATTTCCCTTTATAAATATTTATTACACTTGCTCTAAACTCTCGTTTGTTGCAAGGTAGATGACATTTGATTCTTTTAATCATCCGCAAGCCTTCCTAATATATGCACCCCGTTTGAAAAAGTGAGAAGTGACTTGAGCAACATGGTCAACTATATTCAAGGTATGTATGCTATAGTAACAAAGGTCAAGTGCTTGTTGATGTTAACAATAAGTAAAATTTAATGTATAAGCGAACGTACCCAAGGATGAGTGGGTAAGTGAAAATTGAGTGTACTTATTGCCTACCTATCAGTTTGGTTGACTATTATTTTCTTGGTTATTTTCAATTTCTCCCTCAGGTCTTGTGAGTGTGGTGGTGAAGGTATTTTGATCGTGAGTAAATAAGTTGCGGGCCTGTTGAGACCTCTACAGATTCATCCATTCCCAAGGTATAGGGTGATGAATGAGTCTACGATTGTGGAATAAAGTCTTATATTAGCCTAATATTAGTAAAACTATCCTCCTTACAAACATATTGGGGTCCATAAGTCCTAGTTCAGACCTTAGCATGGTTGGTTGAGCCTTGGAAGGATAACATATTATAAAAAAAAACTTATTTTCCACGTATTGGGTGGCCAAGTCTCAAAGTCGAATATAGGGAATGTTAAAACAATTTATATCATTCTTAGAATCATGACATTAATAATAATACAATATTATAAATCAATTTAAACCAATTACAACATGCAATGAAATAAAATAATAAACAATGAATAAACAAATTGTCTCCACATCCATAATAAATATATCTCAAATCCAATAAATTGTCTATGATAAAATAAATAAGTTGGGACCAACATGATCCATACAAATCTCTATATCAAAAGAGTTTGAACTGAAATAACAACCTAAACTAGGAAAGGAAAATGAGTGGAATACAAAAGTGGAAAGTATGATTGCTCATTCTTGTTTCTCATGCCTAAGGATATTTGGAAAGATTTATAATAATTTTGGGTAAGAGACCAAAGATACAAGAAATGTATTACTATATCGATGAAGTAATAATAATGTGACTCATTTATGTAATCATGCCAACCCATCGACACTCACATGCAAAAGATACCTCAACCCTCATCACACGTGAATACACTACACGAGTGTCCCAACCCAAGCTACAAACAACAATAATAGGTCTCAACTACTATACTAACATGTGAACTATATCACGCTTTTGAAACTACATTATAATGCAATCAACTACATACGTAAGGGTTATAACTGCATAAATACCCCACTCATGTAACCCGTATAATTAGATACATACGATCTCATAATAAACATAATAACATGACATACTGTCTTTAAATAATATGTTCAACACTGGACTATATAATATTACTATAAGTATCATAAAACCACATGAAGACATTAACCTTCGAAAACCTTCTTATTCCTTTATATGTTAACCCATAGAAGTCATATTAATAATGGATTAAAAATGAACACATGCAAAATGGGGGATCACCACACTCTCACACCATCGGCTAGTCACATACCAAGGCATCTTATAGATCAATCCATCAATGACTCCATGTCGTGACACGGTGACCAACTAAATTTAATGTTCTAATATATCAACCTCCATACAACTAGATACGTCAGCGAGGAGCGTGGTACCCAATCCCAAATCTATTATACATAGGATATTGCATATCGCTCACGTACCCAATTATCGTCCAAACCCCAAAGTTAGTATTTTTGATTAATTATGGATTTATTAATCCTAAACCCTGAATTAGAGTAAATGTTTGGATTACCCTAACTATATATACATATATACTGACTAAACTAACACCAAGTCCCAGGAAAACTAGCGAAGGGAAATAATCAAAAGCAAATAAAGAAACTGGAGCGCCCCTCCTTTTTTACCCACTGCCAAAGTAGCCTAACGCCAACCATTATAACGGATCTAAGGTGTTTGGGGGGTGGGTCCCCACTATTGTAATACTCGCCCCAAATATTTTATTATTTTCTCAAAAAAAATTATAAATAGATGAGAGTCTTGGATTCGACTCACTAGCATATGGACTTTGATTTATACATTTGATAACTTTTGGTACTTTATGGAAAATACTGGATGTTTTGGGCAAAGTTTGAAGAAATTCAGGAAGATGGTCATTCGGACGAGTTGAAGGTCGTTCGAATGAGATTGGTGTTTTGTTCGAATGAAGATAAGTGGTTCAAATAAGAATCCCAGGATGTTCGAAGTAGGGATCGAACGAGACCCTACTGTATACCTAAACAGACACATTAAAAGGTCGTTCGAAGGCTAGTTCGAACAAGAGACCATTCGCGTTCGAACGAGTGCAAGAAATTTTATTAGATCAGGTTGCCTTTATTTGCTGTCACATTTTAGGCCATTGAATTGCTGAGGTGTCAGACTCTGGTGAGCTCAGATTAGGAAAAAAATTGATATTTCAAGGTTTGATGTGTTTTTATAAGGATTTTATGGGTTATTTGGGTTTATTTGATTTTGAAGAAAAGAGAGAGAGAGTTGGGGGGGGGGGGGGGTAGGTCCCCCCACGATTTTAAGCATATTTTCCCCTTTCTCCACCACAAACCACCACCATCCTTCCACCTTATACCACCATAGTTTACATGTATTCCTCTATATTTGAGCCATACATACCCATTTCTACCACTTTTTAGTAGAGCTACAAATTTTAGGAGTTAATGATGGGGGTTTTTAGAGAAGATGAAGATGGAAGATTAATGGAGTTGAAGGGGATTTTCCTTGGAGATTTCATGGAGAATGCTTGTGGAGCTAGGCAGCCTCCTTAAGGCCACCATAGAAACTGGGAGGTTACCATCTTCTTCGACATTCCATCCTACCATTGTTGGAGCTTCGTTTGAGGTGAAAAAACTCTACTCTTAGTTTAACACTCTATTTTCATATTAGGAGCCTTATAGTTAGAATTAAAGAGTAGGATGAATTATTATATAAGAATGATATTTCTTTTAAGTTTCAGAAATGGATTTTAATGGTTTTCAGCAAATGTAGCACCTCATAATTTTTAAGTCTTAAAAATCTATTATAAATAAAATATTTTGGAAAAACAAATTTTGGGGAATTTAATTAATGTTAGGATGTAAAAATGTTGATTTTGATTTATGTAAAATGAGATTTTAATCAGAATTAAAATCGGTATTTAATTCGTGAAATTATTACTTTTTATATAAAAATGAAGGAAATTCGATTTGGCTGGCCATCTGAACCGGTTCGGCCCTGGGGACGAACCGGTTCGCACAAGCAATAGGAAAAAATGGGAGTTTTATAATAGAGTTTGTGTAGGACTCAAATTCTTTTCCTTTCTTAAAATATAAAAATACGGGTTTGGAGTTTTTAAAACACATTTTAACCTTCTCAAAGATAATCATCCTCCCATAAATTTATCTCCCCTCTTCTACAAAACCTAAACCCTATTAAACATAACTTTTAACCCAAGTTTTGAAGATCTAAACTAAATTTTGTCAAGAATGTCCGAGAACGTGTCTTTGTTATTTTCCCGAGAGGAACGTAACTGTGAAATAAGATTTTCTAGAAAACTTCTTTACAACCATGAATGCTTCTAGTATTCCCCTTAAGTGTTATGCATTTTAGATATTCCCTAAACATTAACAATTGGTGTTTTTCTTAAAATAAATTAGAAAAGCTAACTAGGGAAAGTGAAAACAAATTCGGGACCATTTTTATGAAATCTAAAAACTGTATTTAAGACATGAAACAATCACATGATTAGATTAGAGGTTGGGATTATGATAGAGTTATGGGACGTTTCATGTTTAAAATTAAAAAAATGAATTGTTAATAAGGTTTCGACTTGTATAAATACGATATTGATGTGTAGGTTGTAAAATGGAATTATTATGGTATGATATTGCAAATACGCATGTTAATGTGGAATAATGTGTTAGTCGGTGAAATATAATTTATATGGAAATAATGAAATTCGATAATTCGTGTGATTTTTGGTAAAACTTGATTATTTATATAATTAAATGGACGTAAATTGGATGATATTTGTAATCGGAGAATTAATTGGAAAAATTGTAGCAAATTTGAATATATGCCTTATGTGAATGTGGTTTGTGTTAATGTTTCGACATCACGGGGAAATGGGGATTTTGAGGTAGTTATGTTTTTACCCTTATTTTATAGGTTACTTTCTAGTTATGGGACTAGTAGGTGGACTTTGTGGCGGTTTGCACTTTCTAGGTATGGGACAAGTGAGTGTTGGTTCGTACAGTTGGGTGTTTCTTGGGTGGGTCTAGGTAGTGCGTCGTTCCATTGTTCTGTTATCCTAGGTGCGAGACTATGTGATAATTGCTGGTAGGTATTCTTACTAAGAAATAAGTTAGGAAATACTTGTGGTTTTTGCGATCTCTAAGGATGAGTTAGGTTGGTTTACTCGAAATAAAGGGTGGGGTTAATAGAGAAAAATTATAAATTAACAATAAATTGATAACAAATGCCTAAGATAAAGAACTGGTATTAAAATGGAGTTTGCAACGCCAATAGATGATGAACTAGCAAAATTGGGTTGGATAGCTATAGTGAAGTAGGGGTGTGTTGGCATCGCTAATATGTGTAGGGTTAACGATAATTGGTTTGGCTAGTTATAGCGACGTGTCATGTGTGGAACATCACCAATATGTGAAGGGCTAATGAATTGGGTTGGCTGGCTATAGTGATGGTAATGGGTATGATGGATTGGTAATTTTAGGCGGGACCTAATATGTGCAGGATCTATAAATAGTTCGGCTTGCTACAGTGGTGTCTCTCTGATAATAAATTGATTAAGCGCATTATATTAATTTAGTAGCCTTGATAAAATGAAATATTGTAACTTTAATAATTCAAAATGAATAGTTGGGTCGCTTAGCATGTGGGTAGTTAATGTCGTGCTGCATTATTCATATTTAATTATATCGTTTAATTTAAGATACTCTATGGTGATATATATCATGTATGATGCTTATTTCTGGGTTCACAGACCCTAATTGGGAGGAGTAGCTAGTGTTCATGTGGCTCTGACCCATTGTGTTGATTAACATTTCTGGTATAGTTGCTAGGGTAGCTCAATATGATTGATTGGATATCTTTGGAGTGCAGTTGGAGATTTAATTTTATTGTTTGAGTAGTTTAGAGTATTTCTATTCTGTCATTTTTTATATATGAGGCAGTTACTTATGGATTTCGTGGGCCATCGGTTCGACAAATGTTTATGGCTTTCAGTCAGAATTTGTAATTGAATTATTTATTTCCAATTTTATTCTATCATTTAGAGTTAGACTTTACGTTGGAGTTAGAATGGTGATGGATTCTATTACGTGGATGTTTATATTCGTTGGATTTATTTCAATAGCATCTTGTGGAATTTTTTTTTTACTATCTCATAATTCTATCACATGTTAAGAATGATATTTTATTTTGTGATGCCCAGCGTAGGTTTGCAGTGGTGGCTGTCCACCCCGACGTCGAATTTGAGCGGGGTGTTACAGATGGTATTAGAGCATGATCTTAGGTCTAGTAGTTTGTGAGTCCATTTAGCTTACGCATTACCTATCTTTGATTCCTTTTGATGATTTTTACTCTTTAGTTTTCCTTAGTCTGATTATGTGGTTCCACCTTTTTCAGATAGCGAACACTAGGAGTTCTAGAAATAGGAAAGAGGGCTCAATTTCTGGTCCCATAGTTCAGGAGAGGCAGAGTCAGTTTGTTTTAGGTGCCAAGGAGTTAGAAGATATCATTGGTGAGGCCACATCGACCGATATTAAGATAGGGCGACAAAGGTTGGGAAATCTAGAGGTTCAGTAGTAGGGAACACCCGCCTAAATTTGGGACAAGGTGAGGGACAGTTTCCATAAGGGCAATCCTCCCACTTTTGTAGGGCGATCTAACACAACGGTTGCTCACTAATGGAGGTGGGATATGTAAGGCACTTGAGGATGGTAGATTGTATGGATGTGCAGAAACAGATGATGGATACATTCAAGTTGACTGGGGATGCAATGTAGTGGTGGGAGCGTGTAACCATTTCTGATGATAAGGACCATATGAATTATGGAGACTTTTTGGTGAACTTTAATTACAAATATAACCATTATTAGATAAGGAGTGCAAAAAATAAAGAGATTCTGGATTTGGAACATGGTTCGCGATCGGTTGTTGAGTATGAGCAAGAGTTAAGAATCTGTCGATGTTTGTACCAAAGGAGGTGAATACTAAGGCAAAGAAGATGAAGTGTTTTATTAAGGGTTTGACATGGTCAATTAAGCAGGTGGTTTTTGGAAATTAGACTTACACTACGTACACTCAGGTGGTGGACGTCCCATTGTTGTTATGACAAGAGAAGGTGAGTTATCAGAAGAAGTTGTGTAAGAGATATGAGTTGAGTGGTCAAGATGGGGCCAAGGAAAGGGTCGTAATGACCCTCCATGGAAGAATTAGTGAGCATTTCAGGAGTAGCAGGCCTTTCAAAATAAAGCAATGGCGTCCCACATTGCCCTCAGTGACAAGGGAAGGGACAAAAGGGTGATTGAGCGTCGGAAGGCTTTCATAAACTTTTAGGGGTACATGTTTCGTTTGTAGGGAGGTAGGGAATCGAGTTTCTAGGTGTTCGAGAGCACAGGGTCTGCAGGGCTAAGGGCTTCCATCACCCGGAGCACCAGGTGCACAGGGAGTGCTAGCAGCACCCGTAGTGGGTAGGTGTCATTTACTTCTGACTCGGGAACCTCAGGCAGGGCAAGCGCAGCAGGAGCCAACGAGTGGCTAGTGGGATATCATGTTACGTATTATTTTCTTATATATATATATATATTGTATTTTGTTAAAGGGGTATGTGCGTGTAGGATTGGGTTACTGAGTGCCTAATCGTGGCATTCTATGGGCAGGCGTATGTAAGCCTTATTTTGGTTGTGCGATTTACATTTGACGTTTACGCTTCGCCGAATTTGGAGGAAACAATTCATGTACTAGTGGGGGATAATGTAACACGTCGTGATTTGTTTCGCCGTAAACATCTATTATATATTAAATATTTTGAAAAAATAATTTTTATAGAATTTAATTAATATTAAGATGTAAAAATGTTCGTTTTGATTTCGGTAAAATGAGATTTTAATCGAAATTCAAATCAGGATTTAAGTCAGGAAATTATAACTTTTTATATAAAAATGAGGGAAATTCGTTATGGCAGCCAATCGAACCGGTTCGGCCCTGGGGGCGAACCGGTTCGCACCAGCAGTAGGCATACATGTTTTTTTTGCAGAGTTCATGTAAGACTCAAATTCTTTTCCTTTCTTAAAATATAAAAATACGGGTTTAGGATTTTTAAAACACATTTTAACCTTCTTAAAGAGAAGCAGCCTCCCATAATTTTATCTCCTCTCTTCTACAAAACCTAAACCCCTTTAAACACAACTTTCAACCCAATTTTTGAAGATCTAAACCAAGTTTTCTCAAGAATGTCCAAGAACGTGTCTTTGTGATTTTCTCGAGAGGAACGCAACCGTGCAATTAGAATTTAAAGATGAATTCTTTATAGGAATGAATGCTTCTATTGTTCCCCTTAAGTGTTATGCATTTGAGATATTGCCTAAACAATAATAATTGGTGTTTTTCTTAAAATAATTTAGAAAGACAAATTAGGGAAAATGAAAATAAATCCGAGGCTATTTTTATGAAAGAAAAAAAATATTTTTAAGACTTGAAACAATTGCATGGTTAGATTAGAGGTTGGGATTATGATAGAGTTGTGGGACATTTCGCGTTTAAAAATTAAAAATATGAATTGGTAATAAGGTTTCGACTTGTATAAATATGTTATTGATGTGTAGGTTTTAGAATGGAATTATTATGGTATAATATTGCAAATATGCATGTTAATGTGGAATGATGTGTTAATCGGTGAAATATCATTTATATGGATATAATGAAATTTGAAAACTCGTGTGATTTTTGGTAGAACTTGTTTATTTATATAATTAAATGGACATAAATTGGATGGTATTGTAATAGGAGAATTAATTGGAAGAATGGTAGCTAAATTGAATATACGCCTTATGTGAATGTGGTTTGTGTTAATGTTTCGACACCGCAGGGACGTGGGGATTTCGAGGTAGCTAGGTTCGTACGGTTGGGTATTTCCTAGGTGGGTCTAGGTAGTACGTCTTTTCTTTGTTCTGTTAACCTAGGTGCGAGACTAGGTGATAATTGTTGGTAGGTATTCTTTCTAAGTAATAGCCTAGGACAAACTGGTGGTTTTGGCGATATCTAAGTATGGGACTATGGATTAGTTAGGTTAGTTTAGTTGAAAGAAAAGATGGGGCTAATAGATAAATATGATAAATTGACAATAAATTGATAACTAATGCCTAAGACAAAGAATATGTATTAAAATGGACTTTGCACTGCCAATATGTGCAGAACTAACGAAATTGGGTTAGCTGGATATAATGACGTGGAGGGGCATTGGTATTGCCCATATGCGCAAGGCTGATGATAATTGGGTTGGCTGGCTATAGCGACGTGTCATGTGTGGAACATCACCAATATGTTCAGGGCTAACAAAAATGGGTTGGCTGGCTATAGTGATGGGAATGGGTGTGATGGATTGGTAATTTTAGACGGGCCCGAATACGTGCAGGATCCATAGATAGGCCGATTGGTTAGAGTGGCCTCGCTCTGATAATAAATTAATTAAGTGCATTAAATTAAGTTAGTAGCCTTGATAAAATGAAATGTTGTAACTTTAATAATTAAACCTGAATAGTGGGTGGCTTAGTATGTGGGTAGTTAGTGTCGTGCTGCTTTATTCACATTTAATTATATCATTTAATTTAAAATATTATATTATGATATTTACCATGTATGATTCTTATGTCTGAGTTCACAAAACCTAATTGGGAGGAGTAACTAGTGTTAATGTGGTGGGCTCTGAACCACTGTGTTGACTAACATTTCAGGTATAGTTGTTAGAGTAGCTGCATAGCATAGATTGGAGATCTTAGGAGTGCAACAGGAGATTTAATTTTATTTCTTTAGTATTTTAGAGTGTTTTTATTTCGTCGTTTTTATTTATGAGACAGTTACTTAGGGATTTCGTGGGCCAATCCGTTCCACAATTGTTTTTTGTTTTCAGTTAGGATTTCTAGTTGGATTATTTATTTCGAGTTGTATTATATTGTTTGGAGTTGGACTTTATGTTGGAATTAGCATGGTGATGGATTTTATTCCATGGATGTTTATATTCATTGGATTTATTTCAATAATATCTTGTGGAAAAAGTTTTTTATTATCTCATATTTCTGTTACATGCCAGGAATGATATTTTCTTTAGTGATGCTCGGCATAGGTTTGCAATTGCGACAGGCCACCCCAACGTCGAATTTGTGTGGAGTGTTACAATAAATTGGTATATTTTAAGAAAAATTGTTATTAAATATTTTTATGGAATGAAAATGTTCGAAGAATGCTTATTTTACTGAGAATAAATATTTCAAAGTTTTCTTCGAAAAGTTGTGATTTTTATGTAAATGATGAACTTTCAAGAAGTATGGTGCTAAACCTTTTATGAAATAAAATGTTTTGGAAATGATAATTTTAAAGTTACTTGAAAATATGAAGATTTTATAAAAGTGGACATATGTTTGAGTTTTGAAGAAATGGAAATTCTCTTTATGTCTTGAAAGGTATATTTTGCAAGTGTAATGAATTTCTAGACTAAATTATGCCGCATCCTCGAATTTTATATTTGATGATATATAAGAATACAATGAAATAAAATAATGATTTCATTGCAACGGGATTTACAAGATTTTTATTATGGGGATGCCTGGCATCCTATTATATATTGGAGTCTAAAAACAAAAGGAAGTATATTATTATTCGTTCATGCCATACATAAATTTAAAACTACGAAGAAACACTCGGGATTCATAAGAGCTGATAAGTTGCGGTGTAGATGTTCCAACAGGGACTACCACCCTTGTCTGTCACTGCCCACACATACATAACTGTGAATATTTTTAGGGGTAGAATAGAATAAAAGTTAAAAGTCTTAGGCGGTAACTGATCTTCTTAGGTTCGTTGCCCATCCGGAATGAAAACAATTAAGCAGGGATGCTAAGTAATAATTTTTATTTCAATACAAGATATGGAAGATGATAAGGTGTTAGAGAAATAACGAAAGGAAATTATTGAAATTATACCTGTTAAAAAAATGAAATATCATAGGACGATCGGCGGTATACTAAAGCCTATTTATATGTAAATGGATAATATGGTGAAGATACTGGATAAACTGAGTATCAAGCTACTATGATAATGGTTCAAATTATAACACAATAACCCATAAATTATCGGTTATAGGGCTTTAATAGCGTAGACATACCGTTATAATATCGCTCAATTCATAAAATACACTTGAACAAGCAATCCCAATAATCATAGGATAGTAAAGTATAGCTCGGCACACTTAGCTAGAGTGGCACTCATACGTATGTAGTAAGTAATCAAAACTAGGCACTCAACATTTAAGTCCTAAAAGCCAATTAGAATTACAATGGTATGAAGGGGTGTAATCCCTGAATCATAAGGTATGCTACTTGGGGTTTTATTGATAAGGACAATAAATTACAGGGCTATATGCAATCATTCATAATAGGTTACAGGGTTATACCATAATGAAGGGTAAAGAGGTTTAACAATTCGAGTATAATGGTTTATCGGTTTCGAGAATAATCAAGGATATCGAGAAAATCAATTATCCAACGTGAATCTGAACTACTCAAAAGAGTTCGTGTTTGAATTAGGAGTTCTAAGTTATCAGAGAGTAATATAACAATCAGAAATTAAAAGACATGAGCTCAAATTGTCTAATATTAAAATTTAAATCACCCATGTTGAGTTTTACGAATTTCGATTGATTGTGTGGTTAATTTTCTGGGTAGAGTGGGTAGTCTGAAGCCATAACAAGTGTAAGTAGGTCATATATGTCAAAACACTGTTTATATGATGTAGTAGGAGGTAGTTTTAAAAGAGATTTCAGTGTAAAATTAACTAAAAGGGTATAAAGTATAAATTTTAAAACTTTTTAAATAAATGTTTTCCCCTTATTCTATTAGGATTCAAAGTTAGTGAGACAAAGTAGATCTATTTATACTCAAGTTTTATAGAAAAAGTTTGGAGAAGTTTTGAAATACTTGAAAAAGTGGATAGGGGGTTATGTGTAAACATAAAAGAAAATTTTTAAACTCAAAACTAACTTTCTTAACAAAACACCTTGCTGGAATCCAAACATGGTCATGTAATTGACCAATTTGTTTGAATAAAAAAAATCTAAATATTGGAAAAAAATCAATTTTTTTGGATTGGACATGCGCCCTTACGCTCTCAGTCAAATGTGTGACGCACCTATTTTGACTTTCACTTGCGCACGTGTCAGTCACTCACCTTCAACCTCTCGACATTTGGACATTAGGATTTTAAAACTTTGACTTTGATAAACATTTTAGAATTCCTTTCAAGTTAATTACTGAATGAAAGTTGCATAATTTTTGAAGAGGATAACCATATTGGTTTTAAGAATTTTGGTGGGCTAAATTGAGTTATTGGAATTCTGTAAAAATGGTGAAACTTTGACCAAACACAATTGATTGAAATATATGATTCTCATTTCGGCATCATAAATGTTTAATTTTATATCAAAAATGGGGAAGATTGAACTTAGTGGAAGGGGTTTTGGTGGAGTTAAACCTGCGAATTTCTTTTCTGAAAATTTCAGTGTCGAAAACTTCAACCGATGATTTGAAGTATCAAGATCCATTTTTTGTTCTATTAAACATTACACCTAGGTTCCTGATAACCTAAGCTCAACTTACCTCACTTTAAAACTAGTTCAAAGTCAATGAAGCAGAATTCACCATTGAAGCTCAAGCTTTGATGAAGTTTTCTAGTTTTTGAGCTATTTTTGTACATATACACGTCAAATTTCACATGTAGACACATATTTCTACTCTATAGATATGCATAAACGTAAACGTATTCAAGAAACAAGAATTCATACGTAAATTATAGACATGTAAAAGTGCTAAAAAGTTTACTTTGAAATTTCACTCAGCTGGGATGGATTTCGACTGAGGTAAGAATGGGTATTTATAGGGTTCACAAAGGGGAGTTAATTGGTTGTTTTAGAGGTGGAGTTTTTGTTGTTTTACAAAGGTTTTCATTGGTGTTTTACAACCTATGTTGGTTGTTCAGTTGGGGTTGTGTCACCAGGGGTATAAAGTAAACAAGTTTGGGTTTAAGTTTATGTTCTTGGATAGTTTTCTTATAGGTTTTAAGGTCTTTAGTTTATTTTATCAAAGTTTAGGGGCTTTTGTGTAATTATACAAACTTAATGGATTTGTTTATGAAAATATCATAAAATTTATGTCCTTATGTCAAACTTCGAGTGAAAGTGGGATCAAATAGGTATAGGAATTTTTAAATTATCCTAATTCTACTTGTAAAGACATTTTGGTTTATTTAGGGAAAACTTAGGGGTTTACTTAGAAATTTGTCTATTTAAGGGACGAAAGGCTAAGTTAAGGTGTGTTGTTACATATTATGTTTTCAACCCATTTAATAAAAAAATTGGAATAGAAATCCATCTTCTTATGCATGTAAACTTGTAGTATTTTGATAATGAACACATAAACAAGTTTAATGAAGGTTTAAGTGGCTTGAAACACGAAATAAGGAGAATAGAAATTCTATTCTTTAAAGTGTGTGATAAAGATGTTGTAAATATGATAAGTGTAAAGTTGTAAGACTACATGTATTAATAAAGGAAAAATGGCATTTTCTTATAAAGTAGTCATCAAATGTAACTGGGTTTCTTTGATAAAAAAAGTAAATAAGTGTATAAATTGGAAAATGGTTAAAAATGGTGTTATATAAGTGTTGATGGATTATAAAATTGAGAAGTTGGTGTGTATAACTTAGTAATTTTTGTGGAGATTCATACTTATAAAATTACAAGAAAAGGACAAGTTTGGAAATAATTGGATAAAATGATAATTTTACGTAAGATGGAATATTTTTATGGAATAAAAATTTTGAAAAGGGTGTTACACAAAAAGATCCTAAATAAACATGATTTTGGGATAAAATCAATGTCAGAGCAAAAGGAGAAGAAACGATATTTTTTAAAAATGAAACAAGAATTAGAGTGAAACCTCGGGTTTTACCTTTAGCCCAAAAAAAGAAAAAGTTAAATAATGTGGATATTTGCTAAATGTTAAAACACATTAATAAGAACTCGGATGACACTGGAATAATTAAGTAGGGCTTGGGGCCATGGGATGAAAGACCCAAAACCATTGGCCATAGTATATGGTAGCATAGCTGACGGTGTGGAGCCCGTTAAAGTATGCAGATATTAGAAGATTCCGAGAAAAAAGATAATGAAAATGGAACATGTCAAGAAATGGGATGTGTGGTGAATATATGAAAATACTACATAACTTGAATGAATTAACAAATGTTTCGGTAATGTGACGCCCCAAACCGAATTTAGAGTAAATGTCAGACTTAACTCGTATCCAAGTCCGAGGGTCAAGGGGAAGGGGGAAATTACGTTGATTTTAAAAAAAAACATTTATCAAAATTTGACATTTATTAAAGAAAAACCATTTATTATCCAATCATTCAACATTAATTAAATTTCATTATATTGAAAAAACCACATTTAATCATTTTGCGGAAGCATCATTCTAAAATACCATTCAAACATAATTAATACAAAAAATGCCCTGTGTTTTACAAACTAAAGTTCCAAGTTCAATTTCGAATTTAAATAGTACAACTGATGAAAAGTTTAATCTCAACTATCAAATATCTCTGTTGATACCAAATTTAATCTGCTGACGTGGATCAATAATAAGAAGACACGTGTCAATCTACATGGCACAATAACAACGAGGAAGTTTATTTCCCCCCGACCAAGTCATGTTCGCTCCGAACAACAAGGACACCCCGAGGAACCACAACACTCCGAGGAACTCCAACGCTCCGAGGAACTCCTTAACGACAAGCAAATAAGGCGGTCCGAGCTGCATCTCGGCCACAGCATTGATTGCCAGATAACGAACAGTCCAACTGGTTCATTAAATGATTATCCTTGACGCACAAGCCTAAGGGCATTAAATGTATTACCCTTTCATATGTATATCATTTAATGTATCGACCCTTTCATGTACAGCCTCAAGGCTATAAATACCTTGTATCATCCTCATTCAAGGGGACCGGAATTTCTTGAGAGAATTTGTAATCAAGAATTCCACAAACACTCAGCAATAACATAACAGTGGACGTAGGCTTTATTCCTAGCCGAACCACTTTAAAAATCTTTGTCTTATTTATTTATCTGTGATTGAAAAATTAGAGCGATCTAGTTTTTTACATCAACAGATTGGCGCCGTCTGTGGGAACGTGTTACAAGCGTTGTTCTCCACCAAAAGCTAAGTTTTTATTTTCTCTACGTATAATCAATTATACGTACATCTTTTGATTGAATCGTGATTTTTATGTTTATATACGTAAATTAATTGTCCAATTTTTATCTGCAAAATGTTGCATCTCATGATTTTTAAATCATAACTATTAGATTCATCCTTATTTAGAAATCTGAAAAATAGTAGATTTCATAAATCATAATTCTTTGCTTGATTCTCAAGTTTTAATTTTATATCATGGAATAAATATTTTAAATGATTACATATGCCAATATACGCGACGATGATAAGATTTGATCATTTTCATTGTTGATTTTGAAATAAATTTTGTTAGATATTTGATGTCTATTCATATTCACATCATATTTTTAATAAAAGAATGGGAAAAGGTTAAAGACAATGAAAAGTCTTTTCATGGAAATCATGACCCATATATATTCTCTCTCTCTTTAAGTTTGAGTCTCTTTGCATTCACAAGTTTAAGTCTCTTTGTATTCATTTTTATGAATTATATACTTAATTTGGTTCATCTTCCATCTATGTCAATAAAGTCAAATTGATTGATTTTTTATATAAATTTGGTAATAACTTTAATCATTCACCATATTTTTATCTCTCCAAATTGGGAATATGAAGGGATCAATATAAAAAATAATTTTTTATCACCTGAAAAATCATTACCCACCTCTTGTAAAAGAGGATCAGTAAAACAAATCATGACCATATCAAGACTCTGGGCACAAATTTGATATTTTGGCCCCTCGTTCATCACATCACAAGGTTTCTTTGTCGAAATCACACGATCTAGTGGGTTATATATTTAT
This sequence comes from Sambucus nigra, assembly GCA_949130495.1. Taxonomy (NCBI): domain Eukaryota; kingdom Viridiplantae; phylum Streptophyta; class Magnoliopsida; order Dipsacales; family Adoxaceae; genus Sambucus; species Sambucus nigra. The sequence continues at coordinate 279,358,885 of OX422218.1, forward strand.
TCATTTAATTAACATTCTTAAGGCTTAAATTTTACATTGAATGTTATTTTTTGATCTCAAGATTCGAGATATTCTAGTCATCCAACCATATATTCTATAATTTGAGATATCCTTAAATGTTGGTCGGCAACATCCATGTCGTTTGTCGGCAGCAGTAGAATCTTGGGGTATTAAAAAACGCTAAGCACCCCTGATATTTCTTTAAACACGAGTTCGGCTTGGGGACAAGCAGGGGGCTTAAGTCTTTTTAACTTATGATCACCCCAAAAATATTTTTAAACAACAACTAATACCTGATTGGTTGTTGGAGATTAAATAAATTTTAAAAAAAACTTTACGTCTTACTTATGATGCATATTTGATAATAATTTGTCCATCTCACACACATTTGGCATAAAACATATTATTTCATATTTTGAAATTTTTATGCTGATACATATCATATATTGATTGGATGAGTAAATTATTCTCATGACTAATCAATTCAGCCTACGCATATGGTAGAGCAAATTATTAATTTTTACAGGCACAAGATTCAATGCCGACGAATGCTGAAGCACAAATTATTCTATATCCATTCGGATTCATATTTTATATTTATCTCAGCATGGAGCTCAAAAAATTTCTTCTCTCTATATATATTCGGCTCCGAGGAAAAGCTACAACAGTTATTATATTTCACCCCCAACGGATAGTTAGTCGGGTTGGTCGGGGTGATTCTTATTTATATGCAGGCCCAGCAAAGTTCTCGGCCATATTCTTATATTCTGTAAAATATTATTCTTATTCGGCATTCTGCAATTATGCCTCGACAGGATACTTATTCAGCTTTAAGGAGAATTACAACATTCGTTCGGATAATTCTTATTTATATGCAGGCCTGACAATGATCTCGGCCATATTCTTATGTTCTGAAAGATCTTATTCTTGTCCGGCATTATATGATTCTACCTCGACTGATCGGCGAGGCACTTTATTATTTTTAATTATTCTTTATATCTATTTGGATGCATATTCTATTCTCATTTCAGCAAGGATGTCTCCAGCATTTATTATATCTTATTCAGCTCCAAGGATATCTTCGGAATTTATTATATCTTATTCCCAGCAATCTGTTGGTCATCGCCGAGGAGGTATCCTGCATTTATTATATCTTATTCCCAACAATCTGTTGGTCATCGCCGAGGAGGTATCCTGCATTTATATTATATCTTATTCCCAACAATCTGTTGGTCATCGCCAAGGAGCACCGAGGAGGTATCCTGCATTTATATTATATTCCCAACGAATCTGTTGGTCAGCGCTGAGGAGGTTTCCAGCATTTATATTATCTTATTCCCAACGAATCTGTTGGTTAGCGCCGAGGAGGTCTTCAGCATTTATATTATCTTATTCCCAACGAATCTGTTGGTCAGCGTCGAGGAGGTTTCTAGCATTTATATTATTCCCAACAATCTGTTGGTCAGCTCCGAGGAAGTCTTCATCATTTATTATCAATTACCACCAACTCTGATCGGTAGATAAAATCCAACTCCGGTTGGTAGATAAAATCCAACTTCGGTTGGTAGAAAAAATCCAACTCCGGTTGGTAGACAAAATCCAACTTCGGTTGGTAGAAAAAAATCCAACTCCGGTTGGTAGATAAAATCCAACTCCGGTTGGTATTGGTCGATAAATCTCATTCAAAGTTCACATTCCACAGTTGGGGGCTTATATTACAGATATATTTGTTCATTTGGTGGCACATTCTTATATCATCATGCAGTCGAGCATCAAATTCAACCCCGACTAATCAGGAGGTATATTGAAGTTCATGAGATATATTGAAGTTCAGGAGGAATATTGAAGTTCAGGAGGTATATTGAAGTTCAGGAGGAATATTGAAGTTCAGGAGATATATTGAAGTTCAGGAGGAATATTGAAGTTCAGGAGGTATATTGAAATTCAAGAGGTGTATTCAGAAGTATCACGACATGATGAAAGAAAGCGACAAGTATTCCCCCGAGGAACTCTGTCAGACCAGAAATTTGAAGACGAGGTACCTACATGGAGATTATATGTAGATGGATCATCTTGCACAGCTGGTTGTGGAGCAGGGATTGTTTTAAACACCCCAGATGATATTGACATGGAGTATGCCTTGAGATTCCAATTCAAAGCTTCCAATAATGAGGCTGAGTATGATGCTATGATAGCAGGTTTTCATTTAGCGAAAGTCATGGAGGCACGGCAAGTAATTGTTTTCAGTGATTCTCAATTAATTGAATCAAATGATGGGAATATATGCAGTGAATGGAGAGTCGATGGTCAAGTACCATGCAAAGGTGATGGAGTTATTAACAGAATTTGATGCTATTCAATTGGTGAGGACACCGAGGATGGAGAATGCTAGAGCAGACGCATTGGCCCGATTAGCATCAGCTACTTGTACCGAGCTGCGAAGAACGATACCAATTGAAGTATTAGAAAGTCGGAGCATATATTGAGGAGGAACAATTACCGGAGGATAATCTCGCTGCCTAGAAATGGAAGTTTAAAGCTGCTCGGTATGTATTAATTAATGGTATTTTGTATAGACGAGGAATTATGGCAGGTTTGCAAAGATGTGTACATTCCTCCGAGGTGAAAGAATTGGTTAAAGAGATCCATGAAGGGTCCTGTGGAGCCCATGTAGCAGGTCGGACACTTTTGCAAAAGGTGATGACGCAGAGATACTACTGGCCGACGATGAGAGCTAACTATATAAGCCTATGCCAAGAAATGTGACAAGTGCCAACGCTTTTCCTCCATCCGAAGAATTCCACAAGCATTGTTGACACCCATAACTCCCTTTGGCCATTTGCCATATGGGGATTGATTTGGTTGGACCATTGCCGACGACTCGAGGAAGATTCAAATACCTCGTCATCACAGTAGATTATTTTACTAAGTGGATAGAAGCTGAGCCACTTATTGACATGACATACGAGAAGAAGAGCATCCAGCCCCGAGAAGAATCAAGCTACACAAGAGGAAATGAAGACCGAGCCAAAGAGAGATCTAGATCTCCTTGCCGGGTAGAAGAAAAACAATAAATGGAGAATGTGTGTTGATTTCACCGATCTCAACAAAGCAGTGGATGCTACCTCGGGACACGAACTGCTCATGGATATTTACTCTGGCTACAACTAGATTAAAATGAAACCTGAAGACATAACAACGGCTGATGAACAAGGTTTTTGCCGAGAAAATCAGTTGCAGTATGGAAGTCTATGTTGATGACATGCAAGAAAGCTGCTGATCATTTGGTTGACTTGAGTCAAACTTTTGATCAACTGGATAATTATCAAATGAAACTCAACCCGACGAAGTGCACATTTGGAGTACGGGAAGGAATGTTCCTCGGGTACATCATCAACCAGCGAGACGTTGAAGCAAATCCAGACAAGATCAAAGCCCTTTTAGGGTTGCGATCCCCAAAAACGAAAGAAGAGGTGCAGAGATCAGATACCCAAAGCTGGAAAAATTGGCAGTGGCATTAATTAAAGCAAATAGAAGAAGGAGGCTGTGTTTCCAGGCCCATACCATGCATACCGACATGCCATTAATACAAGCTATAGCAGAGTTTACTGATCTTAATACTCCTGAGAAACAAAAATTGCTCGCTGATCAACCTGTGGATGTTACAGGATCAACCAAGAAGACTGCTCTAAGGAGCCATGCTGTACGGAGCCATGCTCTACGGAGTCAAGCTCTACGGAGCGCTCTACGGAGCAAAAGTGCTATAAGTAGCCAACCTCCTTTGGTTAGGAGGATAAGCTCTCCGGAGCGCTCTACGGAGCAAAAGTGCTATAAGTAGCCAACCTCCTTTGGTTAGGAGGATAAGCTCTCCGGAGCGCTCTACGGAGCAAAAGTGCTATAAGTAGCCAACCTCCTTTGGTTAGGAGGACATGCTCTAAGGAGCCAAAAAGTTCTAAAGAACCCTACTACTCCTTTGGCTAGGAGGTATACACCAGCATGATCAACTACGGTTGGTAAGACTTTATATATTCTCGCATTACAACTTATGTTGGTCAGGAGGTAACATTATTTCAAAAAGTTCTTTAAAGAACAAAATATTCCAAACTATACCAAGTATGGTTGGTCGGGGATAAAAACCCATCAACTGTAGTTGGTCGACAAACATTATTTATCCACCTTGGTTGGTTGGAAACACTTTGAATAAATTATACTCATTACTTTATTATTAAGTGATCGAGCAACATTACTAATACTTATAATTTTTTGGTCGATGAACCATACAATATTGTTATGCAAGCACAAATAATAAAGTGTTTGATATTTACAAAACAATAGCAAATTCAAATTTGCGAACAAAAATGAAATTCTTTCACTGAATTCAAAATGAATTATGCAAATTTATTACATTGATATTAAATTGTGTACTAACTATTACATTGAGATTCCTACTCTATTGGTTTCTCTCCCTCTGATTTTGAAACAGGTTCCTCGCCAGCAGGAAAATCATCCAAAGCATAATGGGAATTTTATGAAGTTAAGATATTTCAGCATTCTGATGTTCATCACAGATGGTCTGTCCGAGCAACTCTTGCTCGTCCCCGAGCAGCTCTTGCTCGTCCCCGAGAACCTCTTGCTCGCCCCCGAGTAGAGGTAGAAGTTAAAATCAGCATCTACATCACTGAGATCTTTGCTACTACTGTCTCGACCAACATCGAAGAAGAAGTTGCAAGAAAATGTTTCAAAGTCCACCACTAGCTCACAGAATGCAGTAGGTCGGCTAGCAAACCAATCAACATACTTGAAGATTATGATAAGCTACAAGCGGCATCATATGTCGTCCAGGAGATAATGCCCTTTATGTCCAATAAATCAAGAAGGTAGATCAAGAATTTCACGAGCACCGAGCAACACTGCAGAATAAATACTCCATCCTTTCAAGTAAACTATCAAGCATGAAGCATTGGGGGCTTCTGTTGATACCAAATTTAATCTGCTGACGTGGATCAATAATAAGAAGACACGTGTCAATCTACATGGCACAATAACAACGAGGAAGTTTATTTCCCCCCGACCAAGTCATGTTCGCTCCGAACAACAAGGACACCCCGAGGAACCACAACACTCCGAGGAACTCCAACGCTCCGAGGAACTCCTTAACGACAAGCAAATAAGGCGGTCCGAGCTGCATCTCGGCCACAGCATTGATTGCCAGATAACGAACAGTCCAACTGGTTCATTAAATGATTATCCTTGACGCACAAGCCTAAGGGCATTAAATGTATTACCCTTTCATATGTATATCATTTAATGTATCGACCCTTTCATGTACAGCCTCAAGGCTATAAATACCTTGTATCATCCTCATTCAAGGGGACCGGAATTTCTTGAGAGAATTTGTAATCAAGAATTCCACAAACACTCAGCAATAACATAACAGTGGACGTAGGCTTTATTCCTAGCCGAACCACTTTAAAAATCTTTGTCTTATTTATTTATCTGTGATTGAAAAATTAGAGCGATCTAGTTTTTTACATCAACAATCGCCGCTACAAGATAGCGGTAATCAGAGCTCTAACAATGATCGGAACTCTCGGGAACCTTATTGATACAAGCTTTCGCGTCCTTACCAAAAGTACCTGTGGGTTTGGGAAAGTAAGTATGAGCGGAATTCCCAATAGGGTGGGAGATTCTAAGTAATAATTTTTTACTAAAATACTATACTTGTACAGTATCTTTTAATATTTCAAGAAAAAAAATTATTCAATTTACGCAAATGAAATGCACCCAGGCTAGGTGCCCAAACTCACACTTAAGCCATTTCATGTCTCATGCCAGAGACTTATTTAATTATCCTTTAGTCCTTAACAATTTCTTTGACTTAAGTGCCTTTAACTTAAGAATATTCTCATTCTTAATTATTTATCGGAAGATTTATCAATCTTTGTCTTTGAGTCTAGCCATCACTCCTGGACTTCACAGGCTCTACACCATCGGTCTCCAGTCGCCATATGATCTTCTGTACAGGCTTTGGGGTCTTTCACCACTAGGGACATCATGCACTGCTTAATTCTTGGCGTCATCCAAGTATCCTTTCTTATATTTTCCACGTATTTCACATTTATCACATTTCATATATTTCACGATTCTCATCATTTTCCAAGTTCATTATTCTTTTCACTTTCACTCGTGTCACACTTTATTATTTATCACTTTCTTAATTCCTTCAATTAAACTCGACCGAGGAGGCCATAAATGTAATACCGTCTTCAAATATCATTTCTATGAGACTCATTATTTTTATTTTGCAAAAATGTATCATTAATATCTCTTTACCAAACTTACTTAATACATTTAATTACCAAATAAATTATTGACGGCATACTATTCACTGTATTTACGACAATGCCACTACTATTTGTTTTACAGAAATATTATCCTTTTAAATGGATTTAATCATACTAATTTCACCAAAAATCATTTTATAACTTCTCAAAGATATATTTATGATATTTCCAACATAATTTCAGTAATAAATTCCAAATTTCATAAAAAGACTTTATTTCCATTTTAAATAGCTAAAAAAACATATTTCAGCCTTTAATCTTTATTTTCGAAATTAAGAAAATAGGGCTGCATTTTTCATATTTCTAAAAACATGTTAAAAACAGTATACTCCATCTTTAATCATCTTAATTAGTGATCCCATGAATTGCTTCAACATTTTACACAAGTTCCATGGATTTCTACCGAAGAAATCCTCCAAAATACTACTAACATGCTCATAATTATTAAGTCTTTCACCATAATCATTGTCTAAATATTTCATGCTATAACGATTTATTATAAATATAATAACATCCTTTATAATTATTTCAATTTCAAAACTAATTCTAGCATGAAAATCATAATTGTCAACAAAGCAAAATAAGTCAAATACTTCCATTTTCAAGCATGATTTTAACTACTTTAACACATGATTTTAAGCTTTAGAAATAGTTGAGAGGAGAAATCTACCTTGATAATATGGAGGATGAATATAATCAAGAAATAATTCCAAGATTAAGCTCCAAAAATAACTCCAAAGTAAGCTCCAAACTTTGAATATTATGCTCCAACAACATGCTGAAAAAGATTTTTTCAAGCTTTTCCACCCTTATGTGGTTGTTCTGAGGTGTTTATATGCCCAAAATAAAGTATTTGGGTGGTTTTATTCAGGGTAGAGAAGGGGTTTATGGTATTGGAAGCTTGTATGGGTGAAAAGGAAGTGTGTAGGAGGTAGTGAAACTTAGAGAAAAATCTGCTGAGTTTATTTTGGTTATGGCATCCAACACCTCTCTCTTATAATCACACTACGACTCACACCCTCAGTGACAACCCAAAACATGTTTTCCACTCTTCATAACACTCCAAGGGTGGCCATTATGCACCATCTCAAAAGTAGAGCTAGTAGGAATAAGGAGATAAAGAACAAAATGAGTGGAAAAACAAACATTTCTTATTTTATTTTATATTTTATTATTTCCGCAACTAAAAATAGCTCTAAAACAGGTCTAAATGAAGTTTTTTGGAGATCTCCAAGAACAGAAAGTTGCTCAAAATTAAATATTAAGTCAGGCTTGAATTTTTCAAAATTTTCTGAGCACTTTTACTTTTTGACGAAAAATAATATTTTTTTATTTATTTATTCATTTTTTGACTTTTAACCCCATGGCACTCTTAGGCCTACTTTTCGCATCCCATAAATATGGTCAAATTATTTTTAACCCCAATAAAACGTCCTATAAAAATCGCACAAGTTGCAGTTTATTCGTCGGTACTTTTCATGTCACAATTCTACAACTTATGTTACATCTAACCAATATTCGTTCAGATAATTCTAACAGTTCAAGAATAATACGGGGAATACGAATAAATAATCATACGAACTCGTACAATGTTAGAATAGAGTGCAACGAAATAATATTACCGAATAATTCGATTACCACATGATTATGAGTACAAAATAAAAGGGGGCGAGTATTACATTCTCCCCTCCTTAGGAGATTTCATCCCTGAAATCAAAACCAAATTATTCGAAAAGATGAGGATTTTTTGCACTCATTTCGACTTCTCATTACCAAGTTGCTCCTTCGACACCCTGGGATTCCCAAAGGACTTTCACCAATGGGATGACCTTGTTACGTAGGACCCTGTCCTCACGATCTAAGATGGATATAGGTCGTGTCAAGAAAGTGATATCTTCGTCCAGCTCGATGTTATTCCAGTTGATGACATGTCGTGGATCGTGAAGATATTCACTACACCAAATCTGTTGAATTGTCACGGTCATTTACCTTGACAAGTTCAACTTGTTAAGGTCAATGACCGTGATAATTCTGGGCAAGATAATTTTTTTTGTCATGGACCGTGACAAGTTTTGTCACAATTTATAACCGTGACAAGCCCATGAAATTCTTTTAAAAAAAATTGTCACGGTCAATGACCGTGACAATTCTGGGCAGAATTGAAAAACAATCTACTGGGTAGTATGGCCACTGCCACTGCCCAGCAGTATATATGTACCTATTATAGCAACGTTGTACCTGTTCAAACATTATATATCTAAATAAAATAGAGATAGTGCATATATACATTCAAAATAAAGATAATATGCATCACGATATAATCCAAATATAATTCAAATGTACCAACTTAAAAACAATTCAAATGTACCAACTTAAAAACAATACAATTCAATTCAAATAATGTCACTACATGTATTGGGTAAGGTTAAATCCGAGGAGGTGAGTAGGCCACACGATATACGAATTGACACACCCACTGATATACATCGTTCCACATTGTTCGCGCAACCACAACGAGGAGTTCTCCTTCCCGGGTATCACATGCGTGACGAGCACCTTGGACTCGATGTCTTGAAGCTCACGTCCATGAACTAGTCCACCCTGGACGATATTTGGGTCCCTCAACCCCCTCCCTATCCGATGGCCATCAAATATGTCCAGTATAAACACGCTCGGCTAACCAAGTGTCGACATCGGTCGGTCGGAGGGAGCCAAATAGGGAAGTGGATCATCAAAGTCCGCACATGTTGGCGATGAAGTAGTGAGGTCCACATCCTCATCATCCTGCACCTCGTCCTCCCGTACCTTCCCCCCACCCACCTTATCCTTACCTTTCCCCTTGCATTTTTTGCCACCCAATGAATGCTTCATAAATGAGAACAAATCTTGGACCGTCGCCTCCAAACGGGACAGCTTCGCGTCATTCGAGTCCACCGTTCGAGCCAACCAGATGTCTCTCGTCTCCAATCCCATGATACTAGATTTGGCCAGCCACGAGCTCAACCCCTTGTCCTACCATTGAGATCAGAGCCAAACACTTAGCTGAGTGCGTCTGTGGACAAAGATGCCTTATCGGCATCAGACTGCGACTCATGCACTTCCTTAAGCTTTTCCTGAAACAACAAAAAGCACATGATTAGTAAAATAAGTAAATTGAAAAATTATAATGTAATTAACACAAAGTAAATTGTCAAATTACTTGCAATCGTGGCTGCGACGCTCGGGGACACCTCCTTGTACTTCACCTTCTTCATCCGAAGAGCCACATAAGTATCGAGCCTATGTAGCCTACCCACAGGGCCACTCCATGTCCCCTGAAATAAAATAAAATAAAATTAGTATCAGCCCCGCAAAGTAAAATAATGCAGAATAATATATTTCTGTAGTTATAGAAAAATTAAATCTTACCAACATCCAATGCTCCATCTCAGCGTAAGACGTCCGGCCGGGGTAGTGCACGTCTGTCTTTTTTGCCTGGTTTTCCCTTCCTGATTGGTGAGATGCCATTCGGATACAACACATAAAGAGAAGTTGAAGATATCAAGTTCATGACCACATAGGAAGAAACGACACCTCAATCGGAGTCCCGGTGTGAAAGATATGAGCAGTCAAAGTTTGAAGAAAAAAAGTCAAAGGAAGCCCGGACCGGTCCGCATTGCCAATTTCCAGAGAACCCCGGACCGAAGACAAACCGAAGCTAGAAGACAATAAAAAGAAACGATCCTCCATAGACCGATCCTCCCAAGAATAAAAAGAATTGGTCCGGATTCTAGGCAGACCGATCCTTAGGAGGCCCGGACCTGTCCGACTGTCAAGTTTTGAATTTTTATCTTTCTTTAATGGAGAATCCTAGTGAAGCTAAAATTCCTGAAGTTTTGTAGGGTATCAAAACCCGTTTTATTACCATTCTTTATACGGAGAATTAATATAATTTTCCATTCTTTCTGTAAAACCCTAGTTTTGAAGGTAGATTACAATTTTAATTCCAAGAGTGAAGATTATTCAGATTTTTGTGAGTACAAGTGTTCTTAATTGCTGTTTTTACTGCTTTGGTAAGATTAGGAGTTAATTTTCTTCAGTTTAATTTCCTTTCTGCATCATTCTACAATTCTTCCTTAGTTTAATCATGGTTTTCTGCAATTCCAAAATCGTTTTCATTAATTTTATTATGGTAGGCTAGACTTTTAAAGGTCGAGATACATGAACCCAACCTGATGTGATAGTTGCATGTGTGTAACATTAATCCTATGAATTTAGTGATTTATTACGACCGTATTGCATAGAAACACGACAATTGTAGATCTTTAGATCTCGTTTGCTTCCGAGTAATCGGGATGCTTTAGAATACAATTCGAGTGTAACTATTGAAATACCGATTTACTCATCCTCAGATAAAGTATGATGCGGGCTTGAACCTCAAATACTTAATGCTTGGGAGTACTAAATTCTGAGTCTAATTAATCATTTAATTTACGATTAGTTTTATAACATCAATACACTAGGGTTGGGGTATTGTATTCCCGTCCTGTTCTTTCATCATATAAGTTTACAGTTTCAAGTCAATTGTCATCAGTGATTTAGAGTAGCTGCATTTCATTCATACTTTCATGCATTAAATAATTATTTTCAACATTGCATCTAGTGTAGTTATTCCCAAAATCAAATCATCTTTTTCTTTTTCTTTAGAGTCAGAGTTAGGATTTCTTCATCTATCCAACGTCGTTACAATTCCATTGTCCTATTTCCCTGTGGATACAGTCCTGACTTACCGGGTTTATTACTAACGCGACAGGCTTGCACTTGAGCCTAGAGATAACGCACATTAGAGACACTTTCTGAGTCGCGTCAAGTTTTTGGCGCCGTTGCCGGGGAATTAGGTAGACTTAGGATTAGATCGAGTCAATCTAAAATTTTGACCAAAAAAATTTCCAAAAATCCAAAAACATATAAAAAAATTTGAAAAAGCACAAAAATATTCATCACCATCTCTCATAAGCTATTAATGCAAAATTCTGAACTCACTCAATCTCCCCATAATACTCCAACCCACATTCACGAAAATCCAATAGTTGAGTACGACCCTGATAGCCCGCACACTCCAAACGCTCCACAGTTCTGGGTTCCACCTCCCACACCATCACACTCAATCTCAAATAACACGTTGTTTTCCTTCTTAGGACACACTTCAGAGAGCACTCCTAGTATACTAAGTGAGGATACCAAATCTTTGAGAGAGAGAGATATGTCACAACACGATAGTGCAGCTGCCGATGAGGGAGAGGCCCCGTATCGCCCTTTGAGAGGCGTCTTATATCCCGAGCGCACTGTCACTCCGGGATGCATTTTACTCCCGTACAATGCTGGGCAATTTCACTTCAGAAATGGGATGATAAAAATACCTCCCACTTACCATGGACTGGATTAAAAAAATCCATATGCCCATATTATGGAATTTGAGGAGGCGTGCGAGACGCTCAGTGATCAAACTTGCACAAAAGATGTGCTCCGCCTCAAACTCTTCCCATTCTCACTTAAGGATAAGGCTAAGACATGGTTATGGTCTTTACCTCCAAACTCGATTTCATCATGGAACGAGCTACAGTCCAAATTTCTCAAGAAGTTCTTTCCTCCACATCGAACGAATCCCATCAAGGCTCAAATTCAAACATTTCGACAATTAGAAAATGAGTCATTCGAACGATGCTACGAGCGTTTCAATGTGTTAATTGCCTCGTGTCCCCATCATGGTTTTGACAAAACGCAAATCATTTCCTTTATCCATAATGGGCTGAACATTAACTCCAAGCAACTCATTGAGACCATGGGTAGTGGTCCGTTTGTCGACTTAGACGACCATGATGTTGAGCTTCACCTGAGGTATGTCACCGAGACTAACCAATCTTGGGATACATCTAACCCTAATGCTCAGAATCGAAATTGTTAAGTGACCACCACTCCATCGACGTCCGGCCTATTTCATGTAGAAAAGAATTCTATAGCGAACAGTTGACTCAATATGCTTGAGAAAGGACTGCGAGACGTAGGTGAGGTATTAGGAAGAGGATCAGCTGGATCCATACCAAACCCCATTGAGAAGGTGTGTGCGATTTGTGAGGTGGGTCATCCAACTGAGGAATGCCCCACTATACCCGCCTACAAAGTGATGCTTCAAGAACAAGTGAGTGGTATAGGAGGATTCAATGGTGATTTTGGTGCACCCCACGGGAATTCTTACAACCCTTCGTGGAAAAACCATCCTGGTTTTAGCCATGGGCAACAACATGCTGCGATGAATCCTAATTCACATGTTGCCCCTCCTCCACCACAACACTTTCAATAAGCTACACACATGCAAGGACATATGCAAGCACCACCACCTCAAGGATCATATATCCCTCCACAGTGGAGAAGTCTCGAGGATACGATAAACCAATTTATCAACAACCAGACTGCAATTAATTCTCGGCATGAGCGCATGATCCACGACATGAATGCTAACATTTGACAGTTGCAATCATCATTGAGTATCCAAGAGAAGGGCAAGTTTCCTACCCAGGTCCAAAGACCTCACCAAGGTCAAACTAGTGTAAGCTCCACACCCCATGACCATCCGGAGCAATGTAGCGAAATTACCACTCTACGTAGTGGGAGTGTAGTTGACTTGTAACCTCCCACACACGATGCAACTAAAGACAAGGATACTTCGCCCGGCACGAAAGAGGTACTTTATGAGTCGCGTCACCAATTGTTGCTCCCCGATCTCATTGTCAACGAACTTTTTCCATTTAGCCAATGAGATCGGATCCTTCGGCGGGACAGATTCACGCCTTTGGATAATGGAATCTCGTGTCTTCCCAAAGTACCGGGTCCCCATATTTTTCTTCAACGTCTTGTGTTGCTCCCTCAACTACTCCAAGACGGAATCGCGTAGCTTTGGATCCAGGCTGAATTATTCATGTCTAACAAATACAATGTTAGTTTCAAATAAATATAAAATGAAATTGAAATTGAAATATTCATATGAATATAAATATAAATATAAATATAAATACATTACCTGTAGTGCCACCCAAACAGCTAACTTAAGCTCATATGGCACCTCCTTCCAACTAATGCACCCCGGGCCGATGATCGTCTTTACCAGATCGAGGGATCTTGCTCATAGCCCCGACTTGTTCTCGATGGCCATCCCCAATTTGCCATATTTGGGGAGCCTATGGGACGAGGAGCCCTCGTCGCCTCCGCTACCACCGAGCCCAGACGACATCATCATAACAAGCATCATCATCCTCGCCTTAATACCTAAAGGAGACATTTGCGGTAAAAATATGTTATTAGTACATAACAAACTGAATTAAAAGAAGACATGCAAATATGTACAATTACTACAAATAAAAATGAATTGTTACTATCAAACACCTCAATTCTGAATTCCAAAACAACAGCATCTAGCTCATAATATGTACAATTACTAAAAATTCGAAACATCCCCACCCCCACCCCTACTTCCCACACACACGCACACTACACAAGAGTGAAAATGATAAAGTGAAAATCAATTAAAAGTATTAAAAATGGATGTTTCGGTACAAATTGGAATATTTATTACAAATTGAAAAATTGTTTAAAATTCGGATTATCATAAAAAATGGATTGATATTCGGTAGGAGCAGCCAAGTCATCCACTACACACGCACGCACACACACACCACCACCACACACACACACACACAAACAGCCCCCCATCCCTACCCCCTCCCCTCCCACCCTGCCCCACCCCCTTCCCCCGCGCTGCTCCACCCCCTCCCCACCCCCACCCCCACCCCCACACACACGCACATATATATACACACGCACACATATATATATATATATATATATATACACACACATATATATATCAATGGAAAAGAGAGAGAGAGAGAGAGAGAGAGAGAGAGAGAGAGAGAGAGAGTAACCTGAAAGTAGAGAGAGGGGGGGAGCAGCGTAGAGAGAGAGAAAAAAAATGAGGGAAGAATCAGCGGGGGAAAAAAGAAGGGGAAAGGGTTTTTTACTGGGACATTACAAGGGTAATGACTCTCGAACGGGTCTAAGGGCTATTGAATGCGTACAAATAAGAACTAGAAGGCTAGTATATATGCAAACTATATGTAATTTCAAGTATATTTCATTTAATTATCATACTATATATATATAGTTCGATATACAAAGTAATTTTCAAAAAAAGTTGAAACATCTCACCCCCATATGGACAATAATCCAGTGGTCATGCCACTTTTAAAACTAACCAACCCAACATTGATCCACTATAATCCAACAGCAATGTCAACAACAAATTTGTATCCCGTACTCCTTCTAATTCATCTACTCAATTAATTATTTACATCAATTAAACTAACAATTAAAGTATACAATTATTAATTTACTAATTTACAATGAAGGGCAATCCTACTTTCATAATTAATCATATATTAATTTACTAATTTACATTGAGGGGCAATCATATATTAATTTATTAAAAAAATTAATAACCAATCAATTCGTTTACAAGGGACATTACGCACATACACGCACATTACACACACGTATACACACCCGCGCACATTCACACACACACACGCAACCCCCCACCCCTACCCCACCACTTACCCACCCATCCCTGCCCCCCCCCCTTCCCCCACCACACGCACACGCACCACTACACACACATGCACACACACCACACACACACGCAAACAGCCCCCATCCCTGCACCCTCACCCCACCCTGCCCCATCCCCTTCCCCCACCCTACCCCACCCCCTCCCCACCCACCACCCACACGCACACACACACACACACATACACACACACGCATATATATATATATATATATATATATATATATATATATATATATATATATATATACACACAAACACATATATATATATACACACACATATATATATAAATGGAAGAGAAAGAGAGAGAGAGAGAGAGAGAGAGAGAGAGAGAGAGAGAGAGAGAGAGAGAGAGAGAGAGAAAGTAACCTGAAAGCAGAGAGAGAGAGGGAGAGTAGCGTAGAGAGGGAGAGAAAAAAGGAGGGAAGAATCGGTGGGGGGAAAAAGAAGGGGAAAGGTTTTTTTACTGGGACATTTTTCACGGACGTTTCACGGTTAAGGAACGTGACAATATTATAAGGTTTGTCACGGTCAATGACCGTGATAATACCTTGTCACGGACTTGTCATAGTCAATGATCGTGACAAAAACTGCGTGTTTTTTTGTCACGGTCATTGACTGTGACAAGGCTAGCCAGTGGAAGGGTGCCAATTTACCCATTTTGGTGTTGTGATTTCTTCAACATCGAGACATGGAATACATTATGAACACGAGTTAACCGTGGAAGTAATGTTAAACGATAGGAGACATTCCCAATTCGTTCCAAAAATCTAGAAAGGACTAATAAAATGTGGAGTGAGTTTACCCTTTTGGCCAAATCTTTGGCTTCCAGTCCGTGACCGAACTTTCAAAAACACATGGTCACCTAACAAAAACTTCAAAGGTATATATCAATTATCGGTATAATTCTTTTGTCTATCCTGAGCCGTGACAAGTCTTTGTCGAATCACTGAACCTCGTCCGTCATCTCCTGAATCATATCAGAACTGGTGAGGTGCTTCTGGCCAACCTCTTCCCAACATATGGGAGAACGGCATGGCCTGCCATATAAAGGTTTAAACGGAGCCATCTTAATGCTAGCCTGGTAACTATTGTTGTAGGAGAATTCTGCCAGATGCAAATTCTCATTCCAATTTCCTTGAAAATCTAGCGCACAGGCTCACAACAAGTCTTCTAAATTCTGAATCGTATGTTCCGATTGTCCATCTATTTATGGATGATATGTCGTACTCAAATTCAGTTATGTACCCAATTTTTGTTGAACACTTCTCCAAAATTGTGAAACAAATCGTGGGTCTCTATCTGAAACAATCGTCATAGGGATTCCATGAAGTCGGATTATCTCTCGAATGTACAACCCTGATAACTTGTCTATATTATACATAACCTTCATTGGGAGGAAATGAGATGACTTAGTGAGACGGTCTACAATAACCCAAACTATATCATGACCCCGTTCAGATCGAGGTAGAGTAGTGACGAAGTCCATCGTGATATGTTCCCATTTCCACTCGGATATAGGGAGTGGTTGCAGCAACCCTGCTGGTTTCTTGTGCTCAACTTTTACCTGCTGATAAGTATATCACCTTACAAAAAATTCAACCACATGTCTCTTCATACCGAACAACCAAAAATCCCTACAAAGGTCCTTATACATCTTTGTTGCCTTAGGGTGTATACTAAACCGAGACTGATGAAATTCTACCAGAACCTCTTCTTATAGTTCTCTAATAACCGAAACAATCAACCTTCCCTTGTGACGTATACCACCATCCTTTTCCATCATGAGAGTATCAAACTCACCACTGACCCGAATACGATCCCTGAATTGTACAATCTCTTCTTCAAGTGACTGAGCATCGAGGACTTTCTGATGAGCAAGTCGCCTGGATATTATTCCCCATAAGTAGTCCCTATCGCTCCTCCTTTGATAATGCAATCCAAAATTTTGTAGTTCAGTGTACATCCTTCATCGATAGCACTTCGTCGCAGCTAAGGAAGGTTATGACTTCCTGCTTAGAGCGTCTGCCACTACGTTGGCCTTTCCGAGATGATATTCTAAGGTAAATTCATAATCTTCCAGGAGTTTAATCCATCTCCGTTGTCGCAAATTGAGGTCTCATTGATTGAAGATGTACTGGAGGCTATTATGATCCGAGAATACTTCGAATTGTTCACCATGCATATAGTATCTCCAAATCTTGAGAGAAAACACTACAATTGCTAACTCCAAGTCATGGGTGGGGTAGTTTATTTCATATATCTTGATCTGTCGGGATGCATAAGCAATTACTTGACCCAATTGCATGAGCACGACGCCAAGTCATGATCTAGAAGCATTGCAATACACTGTATAGCCTTTCCCTCACTCAGAAAGAATGATAATTGGTGCATATGTGAGTCTAACTTTTAACTCCTGAAAGGGAGCTTCACATTCACCTGACCACTCGAAGCAAACATCCTTTTATGTCAACTGAGTAAGAGGCAAGGAAATCTTGGAGAAGTCCTGAACGAATCTCCGATAATAACTGGCTAATGTGAGGAAACTTATTACCTCAGTAACTGACTTAGGCCTGTCCCAACCAAGAAATTCTTCAACCTTGGATGGGTCGACCCAAATTCCAGCTCCAGATACCACGTGGCCGAGGAACCTGGCTTCATCCATCCAAAACTCGCATTTGCTGAATTTTGTAAATAACTAATTATCTCTAAGCACCTGAAGAGTAGTGCGAAGACGCTCCTCGTGATCGACATTAGAAGATGAGTACACTAGAATGTCATCAACAAAGACCACTACAAACGGATCTAATTACGGATGGTAGATATGGTTCATAAGGTCCATGAAAGATGTTGGAGCATTAGTTAGGCCAAAAGTCATAACTAAAAACTCGTAATGACCATATCGAGTGCGGAAAGCTATTTTGGGAATACCTTCTTCCTTGACTCGTAACTGATGGTAACCAGATCGAAGGTCGATCTTAGAAAATCTGCTTGCTCCTCAAAGTTGGTCAAATAATTTATCAATTTATTGCATAGGATACTTACTCTTTATAGTTACCCTGTTCAGTTGTCTGTAATCGAAGCAAAATCGAAGAGAATTATCTTTCTTCTTAGCAAATAATACTGGTGCTTCCTGCGGAGACACACTTGGTTGTATAAACCATTTGCTCGATAAATCTTCTAACTGGGTCTTCAATTCTCTCAATTCTGTCCGAGCGATTCTATGAGGAGGAATAGAAATGGGTGAAACTCCATGATGAACATCAATGGAAAAATCAACCTCCGATCACGGAGGCAAACCAGAGAGGTCTTCAGGAAAAACATCGAGAAATTCTCAAAAAATTAAAAGGTCTGATAACATGCGACTAGGCTCTTCTTGAGCGACAATACTACTCAACCAACGAAATAAATGTCGTTGCTCTCAAACCGTAGAGAACTTACACGGATAGTCGACACTTTGTTCGCTGTTGAAATGATAACGAGATCCATTTAGAAGTAGTACTGAGACACGATGTCGGTGGCACTCAACAATGGCACTAAAACATAACATCCAATCCATACTGAGTATCACCTCTAAGACATCAATATCCATCAGTATTAAATCATATTCCAGAATAAAATCTCTTGCAACAACTATGCAACTTCTACAAATCTTATTCAGAATAACACCACCACCTACGGGTAATCCTAAGAAGATCGGGGAACTAAAATTCTCTACCTCAAGACCCAAACAGAATGCTAAAGAACTCGATATAAAGGAATGAGATGCACTCGAATCGAATAATGCTTTAACCCATGTACTAAACAATAAAATAATACCTTACATGACTAAAGTATTCTAGGGAGGGGTTCAGTGATGGGTAGGAGCATAAGCACGACCTGGATTGAATCTTCTATCCTAGACACCATTAGTTTGAGTCTATCCATGATTTCCCTGATTTGGATGAGGCATACCGAAACTATGCATAGGTTGTTGTCGAGGTCCTGAGATGGGTTGTTGTTGCTGTTGTGAAGGGCAATACTGATTGGGATTTCTTCCAGACATGATATTTTCATTTTGATAGCTTCCTTGATGTCCCCTATTATCCCGCTGATGACACTCTCGCATTATATAATCCGTGGACCCACAAATAAAGCAAGCCCTAGGGGATGTTAGGCTCTAGTTGTTACTTCTATCTCCTATGCCTATTATGATGTTGGCAACGAAACCCCTATTTTCTTATCTGAATTTCTTCCCATTAGCAGAAGATCCACCATTAAGCTTTGGTTGGGTCCCACTAGGAGTTCATTTCTTATCCCTAATGATCCGGAGTCTTCAGTCTCGAGCTCTAGGTGGATCGCCTTGTTTACTGCCATCCCAAAATGTAGATGATCAAAACCCACCACAAGCTTATGGATGTGAGGATTTAATCCTTTCACAAATAATCTCGTATTCTTGGCATCATCAAATTCGACAGACTTTATGTGCTTCATTAGGCCTGATATTCGTTCACTGATAGCTTTCCCTGAATCATCTGGGTGAACTCGTCTTTCTTAGTTTCTTTATATGCCTGGGGAAAGTACCGATCAAGAAAAGATGTCCTGAAACTGTCCCATGCCACTGTCTCGATAACGCTGGCAAGGTGAGTGGTCCACCATCACTGCACCTGTTCCATAAGTTGGAAAGTATCCAACTTAACCTTATGCCCAGATGGGATGTAGAGAACATCCATGACTCCTGTAACTTCCTCGAGCCATTCTTCCATGGCATCGGGCCCGGTAGAACCATTAAAGGTAGGATAATTTAACCTCCTGAACTCTTTCAGTATGGATGCCAATGTGGAGCTTTCGATGGAACCACTATGGTTACCCCTTTCACGTTGGGATAAAGTGTCAGCCCATAGACGTACAACATCTTCCATACATTTAATCCCGTTGTTCTTGGCTTCAATGCTAGTACGCTTGGGAGGCATCCTAAAGGGAATAAGGTGAGTTTAGCGCAATGGTAAAAAGGGAAATCGTACTAGGGTATAATAATGTGAATTCATATCGCCACACTTGTCGAACCTAATACTCTGATACCATGTTACAACGTCCCATATTGGATTTAGAGTAAATTTCGAACTTAACTCGCATCCAAGTCCGAGGGTCAAGGGGGAAGGGAGGAGGGGGAAATTTCTTTGATTTATTTTTTTTTTTGAAAAAACATTTATTAAAATTTGACATTTATTAAAGAAAAAACATTTATTATCCAATAATTCAACATTAATTAAATTCCATTATATTGAAAAACCACATTTAATCATTTTGCGGAAGCATCATTCTAAAATACCATTCAAACATAATTAATACAGAAAATACCCTGTGCTATTACAAACCAAAGTTCCAAGTTCAAGTCCAATTTAAATAGTACAACTGATACAAAGTTAAATCTCAAATATCATATATCGCCGCTACGAGATAGCGGTAATCAGAGCTCTAACAACGACCAGAACTCTCGGGAACCTTACCGATAGAAGCTTTCCCGTCCTTACTTGAAGTACCTGTGGGTTTTGGAAAGTAGGTATGAGCGGAATGCCTAGTAGGGTGGGAGATACTAAGTAATAATTTTATCCTAAAATACTATAATTATACAATATCTTTTAATATTTCAAGAAAACAATTTATTCAATTTATTCAAATGAATGCAACTATATGAAATGCACCCAGGCTAGGTGCCCAAACTCACACTTAAGCCATTTCATGTCTCATGCCAGAGGCTTATTTAATTAGCCTTTAGTCCTTAACAATTTCTTTGACTTAAGTTCCTTTAACTTAAGAATATTCTCATTCTTAATTATTTATCGCATGATTTATCAATCTTTGTCTTAGAGTCTAGCCATCAGTCTTGGACTTCACGGGCTCTACACCATCGGTCTCCAGTCGTCGTATGTTCTTCTGTAGAGGCTTTGGGGTCTTTCACCACTAGGAACGTCATGCCCTACTTAATTCTTGGCATCATTCAAGTATCCTTTCTTATATTTTCCACGTATTTCACATTTATCACATTTCATATATTTCATTATTCTCATCATTTCCAAGTTCATTATTCTTTTCACTTTCACTTGTGTCACACTTTATTATTTATCACTTTCTTAATTTCTTCAATTAAACTCGACCGAGGAGGCCATAAATGCAACACCGTCTTCAAATATCATCTCTATAAAACTCATTATTTTTATTTAGCAAAAATGTATCATTAATCTTTTTTTATGAAACTTACTTAATACATTTAATTGCAAAATAAATTCTTGACAGCATACTATTCACTATATTTACGACAATGCCACTACTATTTGTTTTATCCAAATATTATCCTTTTAAATGGGTTTAATCATACTAATTTCACCAAAAATCATTTTATAACTTCTCAAAAATACATTTATGATATTTCCAACATAATTTCAGTAATAAATTCCAAATTTCATAAAAAAGACTTTATTTCCATTTTAAATAGCTAAAAAAAACCATATTTCAGCCTTTAATCTTTATTTTCGAAATTAAGAAAATAGGGTTGCATTTTTCATATTTCTAAAAACATGTTAAAAACAGTATACTCCATCTTTAATCATATTAATTAGTGATCCCATGAATTGCTTCAACATTTTACACAAGTTCCATGGATTTCTACCGAAGAAATCCTCCAAAATACTACTAACATGCTCATAATTATTAAGTCTTTCACCATAATCATTGTCTCAATATTTCATGCTATAATGATTTATTATAAATATAATAACATCCTTTATAATTATTTCAATTTCAAAACTAATTCTAGCATGAAAATCATAATTATCAACAAAGCAAAATAAGTAAAATACTTCCATTTTCAAGCATGATTTTAACTACTTTAACACATAATTTTAAGCTTTAGGAATAGTTGAGAGGAGAAATCTACCTGGATAATATGGAGGATGAATATAATCAAGAAAGAAGTCCAAGAATAAGCTCCAAAAATAACTCCAAAGTAAGCTCCAAACTTCGAATATTATGCTCCAAAAACATGCTGAAAAAGATTTCTTCAAGCCTTTCCACCCTTTTGTGGTTGTTCTAAGGTGTTTATATGCCCAAAATAAAGTGTTTGGGTGGTTGTATGGAGGGTAGAAAAGGGTATTACGGGTTTGGAAGCTTATATGAGTGAAGATGGAGTGTGTAGGAGGTAGTGAAACTTAGAGAAAAATATGTTAAGTTTATTTTGGTTATGGCATCTAACACCTCTCTCTTATAATCACACTACAACTCACACCTTCACTGACAACCCAAAAGATGTTTCCAACTCTTCATAACCCTCCAAGGGTTGCCATTTTGCACCAGCTCAAAAGTTGAGCTAGTGGGTATAAGGAGATAAAGAAGAAAATGAGTGGAAAAAACAATATTTCTTATTTCATTTTATATTTTACTATTTTCACAACTAAAAATAGCTCTAAAACAGGTCTAAATGATGTTTTTTGGAGATGTTCAATAAGAGAAAGTTGCTCCAAATTAAATATTAAGTCAAGATTGAATTTTTCAGAATTTTCTGAGTACTTTTATTTTTTGACAAAAATAATAATATTTTATTTATTTATTCATTTTTTTACTTTTGACCCCATGGAACTCTTAGGACTATTTTTAGCATCCCATATATATGGCCAAATTATTTTTAGCCCCAATAAAACGTCCTACAAAAATCAAGCAAGTTGCAATGTACAGGTCGATACTATTCATGTCACAATTCCCAAACTTATGTTACATGTAACCAATATTCGTTCAGAAAATTCTAATAGTTCTAGAATAATACGATAAATACGAATAAATAATCATACGAACTCGTGCAATGTGAAAATAGAGCACAACGAATTAATATTACCGAATAATTCGATTACCACAGGATGATGAGTACAAAATAAAAGGGGCGGGTATTATAGGTAAAGGATAAAATGGACAAGTAATGTGAAAATCGGTTAATGTCTATAAAGTAAAAGAATAGTAAAGTGAAGTGATTAAATGGGTGGTTAAGCAACCTAAAGAGGTTTAGCCCATGATTAACACAAGGGTGTGTTTATAAATGGTTTTCAAAGGAAAATAAGTATTTTCTAACATGGTATTTGCGAGTATTAAAAGGGTGATTTTCAAAGAAAATGCTAATGTGAGTTCGTGTAAATAAAGTTGTAATTTTGGGAAAAGAAATGATTCTTCTTAAACAAATTGTATTTGTTTTAAGTATATAATCGGGTGTATAAAATCAAGGAATAAATGTCAAGTTAAGAAAAAAGGATTTCTTTCAAAAAGATTAAGGTAAATTAATCGGGGTAAACAACATTTTCGGAATTAAAACTGTTTCATGCATTAATGTATATATATGGTATTTATATGTGCACTTAGATATAACATATTAGAGTCTACATTCTGCCATTCAATTCAATATTGCATTACTGTATATCCCCACTAGGCATTCGGCTCATTCCATCGTCTTTGTTACGACAGGTTGGGTACGGCTTCGTTTCTTGAGAGCGTTATACATCTAAGTACCCTCTTTTGTTTTACGTTAGTAGCTCCGTATGCTTGCATCCACGGGCCCTTTGCCACGGGTCCCTCACGTAGTATGATTTAAATTGGAATTGCATGCTAAACAAGTGAAACATTAAATAAATAAAACTGGATTAGCAACATTATATAGGTTGCTTCACTACACTTCACACCTAATGCTCGGGTCGGACCGGGTTGGCCATAGGTAACTCATAAATCCAGTTCGGGGCATTTTAAATGGTATCAGAGCTCGAGGTTAAAGTTCCTTTCAGGAGTGATGTGGTAGGTCAGTATTGGATCTTTCGACGTCGGTATTTTTTTTGGGCCGATCACACTAGTTTAGTGACGGTTTCAGTTCGTACTCTCGACGGTAAAATCAAGGATATGTGCATGATGGGTAATTTGTTGCCAGGTAGAATACATGACCGAGTTAGTTATTATTAATCATTTTCGCACTTATGATAAAGATATGTTAGTAATATGCGGGTGTCTGCATGAACCAATAGTGGCGACACTGTTATTTTTAGTTTAGGGTGCTTGTGTGTTAACCCTTGATGATATGAGAGGCCTGTTGAGCTGTTGATAGAGCTTAATGATGTCATTTGAATTAGAAACATGAATTTTATAAAGCCAACTATGGATATTAGGTGGCTAGAGTGTCATACCTAGGCAGTATTGATTGTGATAAGAATGCATTGAGTTTTAGGGTGCGGTACATTCGAATGGATAATAACGGTGTTGTAATTAGGAAAATTCGATCCTTAGGGTAGTATCACATCAGGAGATAATTGGTAATTTGTTAGACATGAGGAACCGTGTTGGTCAACACTTGGGTATGTGTCCTTTGTTTGAGTCAGTGAATTATTATTGTGGGTAAGTGTCTTCGCGGTTGTTGATCGAAAGTTATACCTCACAAGGTATGATGATGAAAGTTACAAACACATTGCGGTAAGTATGCTACATATGAAACAATGATAGTTATGGATGCTTAGGAGTGAACTCTAGATAGTCTTTCATGTCAGTATTTTACGAGTTATGATGCAATTTTGAGGGATAGGATCTTTAATATGTAGACATAGGGTTTATAGGTTGTAGGCAACGTCCTGTATCCTGCCAGAATCCTTAGTTTATGATTTAGTACGTGGCCTAGGGGCCACAGCTGTTGATAGAAAGATAAGATTGATATTTAAGTGTCATTTCCATTTTAGTGGCTTAATTAATGGCTAAATGCGAGGTAATCCTAGTGTGAATATGGTTTAAGGTCATCTTGGAGTATCTGTAGGACTAGTTGTGTGTGGCATCATTGGGAATAGAAATCAACTTGTTGTGACGCCTTAAGGTGTTCAATCGTCAAGGTGTGTCATGTGTAGAAGCCCATAAACTAGTGTCTTTGCGAGCACCTAGTAACCGCGATGTGGGTATTAAATAGTTGGTAGAGCGTACCTAAGATGACAAAGTCATGGATGATGAAATCTTGTCAAGTTGAGGACTATTATGTGGAGTATATTTGGTGTCCTTAGGAAACTAGTTAAGTTCGACATGAATAAGTACTAGTGTCCTGGTGATGATTATAGTGAAGGTGAGGACCACGGGCTGGCGGTGAGACACTTAATTTTGAGGAGTCCTTGGAAATGTATTAAGGACTTAGATTGATGATGTCATTGGAGACTTAAAGGTGGAACCCCAAAAAGAGGGATATCGAATCATGATTATAATGTTGGCATGTGTCGACAATATAAGTTAGGATAACCCTAGCAAGATAGGGATTGATTATTAGCATGCCATGCCAAGCCAGTACGGATTAGAAGATATAGCCCTATACGGTACTCTTTACCTTTGGTATGCCAATGGTGATCGATGTGGTCATCACGTACGTTCAGTTTGCGTAGATATCGGAGATGATCTCAGTGATAACCTTGTGTTGTTGAAGGTTAATTAGAAGATGAATGTTTTGCTTAACGGGGTTCTTCCTAAAGAGACGTTGAGATGCAATCACGGTATGAAAATGACCTATGTGCGTTAGGTTGGTCATGATGTCACTAGAGATGTGGAAAAGGTTAGTTTTGACATAGGCATTTGGCATTCGCCAGTCGGAGTGGTTCGTGCGTGTCAAGGATGTGAGGGGGAGCCTTGATCTTAAGGGGGAAGTCTGGCGTTTGAATTCCAAGAACAACAGGTTCGTGAATTAGTTTAATCTTATGATTATGAATGTTTGTGATACGATTCCTCACTGTTAGTTACTCGAGCCATGGTGTGTGGCCAGATCGTTACTAATGACAATGTCTCGGAGTCATAAGCTTCGAAGCAGGCATCGTAGGTTCTCTTTCTGTTAAACATAGTCTGATGCATATGGATGTGATTCTTTTGGGATGGTTGCTTGTTCATTTTATTCTTGTGTGTGTCACTTTCGATTCTGGTAACTGGGCGCACCCCTGTCTGAAGTGTTCTTGATATTGCACAAGTTCAGTGTATGTGTGGCTGCACTTTTGGCCGCATGGCTTTCTCGTAGTAATTACTATCCTTAGGATTAACGACCTTATGACTGTCCAACATGGCAGTTAGTGTCTCTAGTTGCAAAAAGTGGGATGATGACTTGCAGACATTGTATAGTGGTAGAACTCGAGGAAACTTAGAACACAGTGTTACTTGCCACATAGTGTATTGGTGCGATACTAAAGTGAGTGATCCAAGTGAGATGCCTAGAGTAATACCAGGGTCATAAGAGTGATGCAACAAAAGGTTTCGCCAGAGTACGGGATGATGATTTGTTCATTTTATTTCTCCACGGAGTGAATGACTTATGATATGAGGTTATGTGGCTATGATGACCCAAGGATTTGAGGAAACTCGAAATGTGTAGTCCTTAGATTTAAGATTATTCTTGATGATGAGTTTGATGATGGGTTGTATTACGACCCACTCTCGTGTGGGTGTCGTTCACTAGAGAGGGTTTCCCAATAGGGGCACTAGTATGCTTGGGTATTAGAAAGGTAGTCTTAGGACATGATTAAATGTGACCGTCAGGCAAGTGGAGACTCGAGTACGATTATACGACGTTGCTGGTTAGCATGATGGTGAACGTTAGAGTAGGTCGCATGTTGAGGTTTTGGTGACAACCCCTGTGAAAAAACGTATTATGTTATCTTAGCATTCGAGTACTTTGATGATTTAGTCTTGGAGGATTCCTATGATTTAGAGTAGAAATTTGTGAACCTCATAAGCTTGAGGATTGACGGTCGATAATTTCGGGAACGAAATTTTCTAAGGAGGGAAGAATGTAATACACGCCCCTAATTTTATTATTTTCTCGTAAAAAGTAAAAATAAATGAGAGTCCTGTATTCGGCTTACTAGAATATGGAATTTGATTTCTACATTTGATTACTTTTGGGACTTTATGGAAAATATTAGAACTTTTAGGTAAAATTTGAAGAAATTCAGGAAGATGATCGTTCGAACAAGATTAGTGTTTCGTTTGAATGAAGATGAGTGGTTTGAATGAGAAGCCCAGGTCATTCGAAGTGGAAATCTAATGAGACCCAACTACTTACTCGAATAGACTCGTTAGAAGGTCGTTCAAAGGCTAGTTCATATGAGAAGCCATTCTCGTTCAAACGAAAGGCCATTCTCGTTCACACGAAAGGCCATTATCGTTCAAACGAATGGCCATTCTCATTCGAACGAGCACAACTAAATTTTTTTAATCGGATTTTCCTTGTGCGCTGTCATGTTTTAGGCCGTTGGATTCATGAGGTGTCAAGCTCTGGTGAGCCCAGATTGGGCAAAAATGGAATTTCAAGGATTGGAGGTGTTTTTATAAGAATTTTATAGGTTATTTGGGTTTATTTGAGTTTGAAGAGAAGAGAGAGAGAGAGAGAGAGAGAGAGAGAGAGAGAGAGAGAGAGAGAGAGAGAGAGTGGGGCGTGGGTGGGTCTTCCTAACCATTTTCAGCATTTCTTCCCCTCTCTCCACCACAAACTACCATACACCACCATACATCCACCTTATACCACCTTAGTTTACATATATTCCTCCATATTTAAGCCATGCATGCCATTTACACCATTGTTGAGTGGGGCTACGAATTTATGGAGTTGTTGATTTTTTTTTAGAAGATGAAGAGGGAAGATTGATGGAGTTGAAGGGGGTTTTGCTTGGTGATTTCATGGAGCATGCTTGTGGATCTAGGCAATCTCCTTGATACCACCTTAGGAGGTACAAGGTTGATATCTTCTTAAACATTCCATCATACCATTATTGGAGCTTTATTTGAGGTGGTATAACTCTACTCTTAGTTTAAGACTCTATTTGCATATTAGTAGTCTTGTAGATGGAATTAAAGTTTAGGATGCATTATGATATAAGAATGATATTTCTTATAAGTTTAATGAAATTGATTTAATGGTTTTGAGTAAATTGTTATATTTAAAAAAAACTTTTTGCCAAATATTTTTATAGAATGAAAATGTTGGACGAATGTTTATTTTACTGAGAATAAATATTTCAAAGTTTTCTTCGAAAAGTTGTGATTTTTATGTAAATGATGAAATTTCAAGAAGTATAATGAAATTTCAAAATATTTTGGATATGATGATTCTAAATTTCCTTGTAAAAATGAAGATTTTATAAAAATGAACAAATGTTTGAGTTTTGAAGAAAAAAATGTCCTTCATGATTTTAAAGGTATATTTTGCAAGTGTTATGTATTTCTAAACTAAATTATTTGTTGAACCCATTTAATAGGATTTTCGAAATTGATATCCATCTTCTTATGCATGTAAACTTGTAGCATTTTGATAATAAACACATAAACAAGTTTAATGAAGGTTTAAGTGGGTTTAAAGAACAAGTAAGGAAAATAGAAATTCTAATCTTTAAGATGTGTGATAAAGATGTTAGAAGTGTGAGTGTAAGGTTGTAAGACTACATGTATTAATAAAGAAAAAATGACATTTTCTTATAAAGTAGTCTTCAAATGTAATTGGGTTTCTTTGATAAAGAAAGTGAAGAAATTTCTAACTTGAAAAATGGTTAGAAGGGTGTTAAGTAAGTGTGGATGGGTTAAAACATTGAGAAGTTGTGTGTATAACAGTAGTTTTTTTGGGGGTAGGGGGGTTAACACTTATGAATTTGGAAGAAAAGGACGAGTTTGGAAACAAATGGATAAAATGATAATTTTACAAAAAGTGGAACATTTTTATGGAATAAAAATGTTGGAAAGGGTGTTACACAAAAAGGTCCTAAATGTACATGATTTTAGTATAAAATAAATATTAGAGTAAAAAGGACAAGAAATGATAATTTTTAAAAGTGTAACACGAATTGGGGTGAATCCTAGGGTTTTGGCTTCGGTCGGGAAAAGGAGAAAGTGGAATAATGTGGACATTTGATAAATATTAAAACATATTAATAAGAACTCGGATGACACCGGAATAATTAAGGAAGGCTCAGAGCCCTGGGGTGAAAGACCCAAAATCAGTTGCCAGA
Organism: Sambucus nigra; assembly: GCA_949130495.1. NCBI lineage: Eukaryota > Viridiplantae > Streptophyta > Magnoliopsida > Dipsacales > Adoxaceae > Sambucus > Sambucus nigra. The sequence goes on from OX422218.1 coordinate 279,387,903, forward strand.
GCATATGGTAGCATAGCCGACGGTGTGGAGCATGTTAAACTATGCGGATATTAGATGATTCTGAGAAAAAGATAATGAAAATAGAACATGTAAAGAAATGAGTTATTTGGTGAATATATGAAAACACGACCTAACATAAATGAATTTAAATATTTCGATAAAGGATAAAATGGACAAATAATGTGAAAATTGGTTAATGTCCATTAAGTAAAGGAAGGGTAAATTGAAGTGATTAATTTTTTGTGAAGCAACCTAAAGAGGTTTAACCTATAATTAACCCAAGGGTATGTTTATAAAAGGCTTTCAATGGAAAATAAGTATTTTCTAACATGGTGTTTGAATGTATTGAAATTATGATTTTTAAAGAAAATACTGACGTGAATTGTTGTATATGAAGGGGTATTTTTGAAAAAAAAATGATTCCCTTTAAACAAATTGTACTTGTTTTAAGTATTTAATAGGGTGTGTTAAATCAAGGAATAAATATCAAGTTAACAAAAAAAGATTTCTTTTATGAGATTAAGGTAAATTAATCGGGGTAAACAACGTTTTTGGAATAAAAATGATTTCATGCATTAATGCAATGGTAGTTGCATGTGCACGTTGATATAACGTGTTAGAGTCTCCTCTCTACCGTTGAATTTTTTATTGCATTATTGTATATTCTTATTGGGCATTTGGCTGATTCCCTCTTCTTTGTTATGATAGGTCGGGTGCGGCTTAGTATTTTGCGAGCGTTATGCAGGTAAGTACTCTCATTTGTTTTACGTTAGTAGCTCTGTATGCTTGGATCCATGGGATGTTTCCCACAAGTCTCTCACATAGTATGATTTAAATTGGAATCGCGTGCTAAACAAGTGAAATGTTAAATAAATAAACCTAGATTAGAAACTTTATATAGGTTGCTTCATTTCACTTCACACCTAATGCTCATGTCGGAACGGGTTAACCACGGGTAACCAATAAATCCAGGTCGGGGAGTTACAACTATAGTGGGAGTCCCCTTTCCTTCCATGCCTCTTTTATGACTTCATATTTAGTCCCAAACCTCAACTCAACGTAAAGTAGTATGTCGTTAACATTCCTAAAACTTCCATTTAAACCCAAATCATCATTTGATTAATCCCATATATTAATAATTTAATTTCTCACTTCGTAGGTTCACAGTCTAGTGGGAAAGTTTCATGAAAAATTATAATTTCCAAACAACTAAATTAGGGATTAATGAATTGGGTTATATAATTAGCTGGGTTTCTTATTATCAAGGATATCATCAGAAAATGAAATCAATTATATAAAAGAGTTCTAACATCTGAATCATATATTAACATAGATTAATATGGGTTTTCAATATAAACTCCAGCGGGAATAAAATTTGATACCCAGTAAAATTTTACAACATTAATACACTCAATATAAAACATGATTAAATAAAATATTATCATCCTAAACATGCTTATAATCCTGAATAAATTAAATAAAAATCAAAACATAAACAAGTTATAGATTATATTATGATAACGTTAGAGATTTCTTGTCTAATTATTAAAGTATATGATCTCTTCTCTTGTGATCCCTTAGTTCCTCTCAAAATACCTCCTTAAGCTCTCCCAAAACTTTTAAATTTCTAGGGTTTATGTCTTGTGTTCGAAAAACTTAATTAATGATGGTTAACATCGCTTATATATCCCTAATCCCCTATGTCCATTAAAGGACTAATTTTGGGCCGGCCTCCATAAGAGACCAAAATGCTACCTATTTTGAGCTCAGACTTAGCCCAAAGTCATACATAGCCCTAGAGCCCAATCCAAAACACTAAAAATACATCTCCAAACCCTTGTACCACTTTAGAGTTTGGTCCAAACAGTACTACCTCACAACGTAAAAGAAAAATATGCATCTTAATTTCTTTACGAGTAACAACACATAATTAATTCCGCCAATTAATTAATTTATAACATGTATTTCAAATATCACAATTTTAAATGTCACATAAATTATGCATTTATAATTACCATATCACACAAGTAATAATTATCCTCATTTAATAATTTAATCCCACAATTAGAAATTAGTAAATACCATAAGAATATGAGGTGTTACACATATTTTTTGGATTATACCTATTGTAGTTGTGGGCATAGCCAAGGTATGGGTTAGAGTCGATGATGAACCCTGGCCCTTGTTCTGACCTCAACCCATTGGGTGGATTTCCTTTTAGGAGTTTGAGGTTGAATATCATACTCGGCATCATCCCAAATGAGGGAAGTGTGTCCTTTCATTATGTTACAAAGAGTAAGATATAATTATGAACTTTGAAATTGTGAAACATGTGAAAGTTATTTATAACTAATTTAATATGGTATAAATAAGGTAATTGGATCACCGTACTCACTTTTTTTTAGGTTTGAGGGATGTAAAAACTCAACCTTAACGTCATAAGCAATTATCCTCATAATCTATCCAAACTCAAAATAGTCAGGCAATGCCTTAGTAACGTAATTAAGTATCCAAAAAAGTGCAATTTTACTCATAATTCATGCAAACTCAAAATAGTTACGTAATTCCTTAGTAACATCATTAAGTATCCAAAAAAGTGTTGGTTTATACACTTAGTCAACACAAAGATCACATGTATTTTGTAACACCATCGAAAGTATTAACATATATGAACCTGAGTTTTTATGATAGTTGAGTTGTCTAGTTGTTTAGTTTCACACACCAACAAAATTTATATGATTCATTTCAATTATAAATTGTGTCATGATTTATCTATATCATCAGAAGGAGTATAATGAATCTTAAAATATTAGTGAAACATTTTTTAAAAAGATTCTACCTGGGCAAGTCTAAGTCCGTTTAATTGATTAATTTAAAAAAAATAACTTCATCCTTAAAATGACTCGTAATCGAAAATTTCTTGCAATTTTTTTTTGTTACGAAATGTGATAGTTTAATAGATTCCCAATTTAAATTTTACTGTGAAAATTTATTTTGGTCCAATGTTAGACATAAAATTAAATTGTCAATTAATTAAATCCAATTGACATAATTAAGGTCAATTACAATGTTTTACCAATTAATTAATTAATTATATACAATTTCCATGTGGTGTGATTAAAATAAAAACGAGGAAATAAAATAGAAGCACACAAATTGAACATTGGTATTTATAGTGGAACCCTCGTGAGAAAAAACACTACCGCATCTCGACCCAACAAATTCACTAGTACTGATAATGTTTATAGGTCTTATAGAGAACATATACAACTTACATATAAGATAATGATATATGGCATAAAGTCTCTCCCTTGTGTTATGATTCAATGCCTCTGCATGTACTAGAAATCAGGTGCTCCACACCTGGACTGAGCTTACATAGTCTTTAGACCTCGGTATCCATGATATTTCTTATCAATGATCAACGCACATTATTTCTCGTGTTAATATATTCCTCTAATGTAGAATATCAAAGGGGAATATAAACCAAAATTTTACATAAAAATCATTAATATTGATAAAACCTCAATCTCATAAGAAAAACTCTCACAAAATTTTTAGGTTTTGATAAAATTGGGTTATATGTCTTGAAACAGGTATCTAGTTTGTTGTTTATACTTTGCAGTATAATATATCAAGTAAAACATGAATGCAAAGAAAACTGGCCATTGTTAGAACCAAGGTGCCCTCATTCGAACGATGTCACTTCACATGAGGGGTTCTCGTGCGATATTTCTATTCTATGATGACTTCTTCATATAAACCATGGATCTTATGTTAAGACCCATTTGCACAAAGGATCTCTTGTTCATAGGATAGATGAAAAAATTCCCCTCTTGCAAAATTTGCAGAAAAACTTAAAAAACATTCCTCGCGATTAAAAAGCTTTTGCCCTATCAATTTTCTACTTAAAATTAAATTCAAGGAAATTACAAAAACTTAATATGCTTACCAATTCTCCAATTTCAATAATACCTAAAGATGTTCATTTTGGTAGATTTGTATTTTTGTCTTCTAAGATATGGCATGTACAACATGAAAGACTCTAAAAAAATACACTTACACATTTATATATTTTGTTCATTTTATTCTTGAATAAAGTCAACCCAAAACTAGGAGTATAAAAGAATGTCCTTACAATTTTCATTTGAAGTCAAATAGTATGAATATGGAGATAGAAAAAAACTATAAAGATAAGCTCACTATTATTTCATGATCATGAAGTTAGTTTCATATTAGTATATATGTGATGGAGATGTAGAAAAAATTGATATACAAATCGTGTTTACCAAAATTTGCCAAATCAATTTATTATTATGGAAGTCTAGTATAACATAATAGTAAAACTAAAAACATGGTCGTGAAGAATGGAAAATGCTTTTTGAAACAATATTTTTTCTATAATTGAAACCAATTAGAACACCGTAGATTATCTTGAGAAGAATTTGATTTTCTCGAAAGGATAAATAAAAAATAAAAAATAAAAAATGAGAATGATTTAAAAGAAAATGTGTCAATGCAAGTAGAATAGAGTGGAGGGATTTCTTAAGTTGAAGTTGAACATTAATAGAATAGAGTAATGAAGTATAAAATACTAAGGCCATATCATATTGCGAAGATATTATAGTACATGTCAACTCAAACATGTATTTTAATGATTGTTTAAGTCTAAAACTGGTATATGGATTTAGACTTAGCAGATATATACCTGCTATAAACAACAACAGATAAAAATATATAATCACATAAATGATAATCTAGAGAGAACAGTAGAGTGAAGAGAGAGAAAGATAATTAAACCAAATTTATGTGGTTCGGCCCAAAGAGATGCCTACGTCCATAGGTTAAGGTGTTTAATGTACTGATTCTGATGAAAAAAAATCTATCGATGAATAGAGGTTACAACTTCTCATGTTCGCTTTAGAAATGGGAAGCATAATGGTATGAAAATAACATCTCAATCCTACCCATGAGGGTGTAGCAGGCTATTTATAGGTTTTTATAAGATAGAGAATAGAGAGGGATGAGTGACATGCCTTTATAGATTAGGCAAGTACATAGTTACATGCATGTGGGAGAATAATCATGATTTTTAGTTATAAAGCACATGTGAGAAAATTTGTATATCTCCCCTACATGGGGTGTGGTGCTAACGTCACTCAATCACATAGTACATGTCTACCTTGATGGTGTTATATAATGGTGTCAACTGATGTGAGCTTTATGGAATCAATTCACTGTCTATGATATTGGGCCTGACTAGAATTACCTTGGTCGACCAGGTTGGTAGTTGAGCCGACCTCCTTTCTAAGGGAGATGAGTTAAATTATCATTTTCTAATTGGTTTATGGGCCATACCATATTTATGGTACAATAAAATTCCCAAAGACTTTTCTCACGATAGAGGATTGCATCGGATTATCTAAAGTGTTGCATCTTTTAAATATGTCTTGAGACAATTGAGTGAGTGAAGTTTGATAGTAGAAAGTAGGCGGCCTCCATGACTATGGTCATCTTTGAATATTATCAATGCACACTGAGCAGAATGACTTGTTAAAGTTTTTCATTGGATTTGAATTTATCAAGTGTTAGATGTTGGGAATGGTATCTGGTGCAATTATGATGTGCATGCTTGGGTAAGCATGTATCAGTCAGCAAAATGTTTGTCCGCTTTCCCAGGGTTAACATCATATCCTTCTTTAAAAGTCGTAATGATAAACGCCTAAAAATTATAAAACACATTTTTCAAATCAATTTCAAAATTTTTAAACTCATTTTTTTACACCATTATTTTGTAGAGAGAGAAAAACTCCTTTCCTTCTTAAACCCTCTCTTTTCCGGCTTGACTCTTCCTTATTTTGCCATTTTCGACTAACTCCAACTACAAAAAAAATCCAACAGAGTTTGTCACCTCCTTTAGCGTTATGAGTCATCTTTCGCGATTAAACGAGTCTATGTATGCCTTTTTTCCTTATGTACATTTCTTAGGGTTTTCTTCTGAGATTTTCTACAATTTATTCAATTATAGCTTCATTTTAGTGTTATTATTGATGGTTATTACTGAATTTAACCTCTAATTGGAGTTTAAATGTATTAGGTGGTCATTGAGTTGGTTGGCCTAGGGTTTTCAAAATTTAGGTCTTTTTAGGTGTTTAAGGGTTTTTTCCCAAATTCTTCCTTTCTAGAACAAAACATCCCCAAGTTGCTGCTTATCCTGAAATTCCATCTTTCCCATCACTAATAAATCCCCTAAATACGATTTAACCTTTATAAGTTAACACTCTTGGGGAAACAGTTCGTTCGATCACACTAAGAGGTTAAATAGTTTTTTTTCTTGGATTCTGCCTAAGAGGTTTCTCAATCCGTTAAGTGTAACACGGCTTGAGGATAGTTCTATTCATCCTCGGTATACCCCCCCAGATCAATATTCTATTATATTATATCCACAACATCTAGACGTGGTGTATCACAATCCTAACTCTTTGAAGGGAAATATAATGACAAGGTTGAGCACCAACCTTGTGGTGGAAATTTTTCCAACATGGTTTCAGACATATATATTATTAACTTGGAGGGTTCGAATAAAATAGCCATATGTGATAGACATGCACCTTCTATCTCTCATGTTGATGTATCTTCTGTCGAGGAGAGAACTTATGTGAGTTCCACTGACTCTTATGACCTTACAAATATTGGTACTAGATGACATGCCTGTGATATCCTTGAGGATGTGTTGGATGAACTGAGAGACCGGTATGGCATCCCCATTAGCATCATGACAAAGTTATCTAATTGCGACGAGAGGGTTTACGATTGTCCTAATGCGGATGAGATTTTCTTCCCTATGTGGGAACTTAAAGATAGGGTTCATCTACCTTTACATCATATTATAAGGTCCATTCTAATGGGTTATAGGGTTTCTCCTACCCAACTCCCCCTAATTCCTATCGATTATTTCTTGGGGCAATTGTATTTGGCAGTCAAGAACTATTTTTGTTCTCAGAGGGATATTTTTAGGTTTATACTTGGCATTATTGACAATGCTTAGGCTCCTAGGTACTATTATTTTGTTCCCAAGAAGTCACATCTGAGAATGGTTAAGATTTTTCTTATGAGAAACCATAGTTGGAAAAATTAGTTTGCAGTTTTAAGGGGGAATGGGAGTTTCGAACATATGAGAAAATTCTATCTTGTAGTGTTCTTTGCTGGGCTGAAAAAAATTAGTAATAACTTTTTATCTATTCTCTTTTTAATTTCATTTTGACTAATATTGTGTTAATATATTTGTTCAACCTTTCTAGTGAAGAAATCCCCTATACTGCTCTCTTCACTGCGGCATGTCGTTGAAAGTTTTTATGTGCCCAAATTTGAGGAGCTATTATCAGTATCCAAGTTCATATGCCTTAAGTACCACACTCCTCCTAGTGGTGTTCATCCTAAGGAGACATTGATTCCCTTGGTATCTTAGGCACTCTTTTATTTATGTATTTTAATATGACTAAATTTTGAATTCTAGTGAATTTTCTACGTCCACCATCTCAGGCTTTATTATTGAACCTTCTTAGGGGATGGATACTTGAGAAATTGATCATACTTCCATGGATGTTTCTCTCCATAAAAAACTTGAGCAGGAAGTGAAGAGGAAAGATGAGGTTGATGCTAAGGCCAAAAAGAAGGACTATTCCTAAAAGAGGATAGGGGTCGAGGATAGAAAGAAAGTCGAGATTAATGCTCGAAGTAAAGTCGATGATGATGCCACTACCTTGGATAAGTTCAAAGAGAAGTCTCCCGTGGCTTCTGGTCCTCCCATTACAGGTGAAAAAAGGACGCTCGAGGCCCCCACTACCTAAAGTGACCTTAAAGTCCCAAGGGTGAGTAAAGCGAAGCCACCTGGGTACTTTTTGGAGAGGAATTAAATCAGTGGATGCCCTTCTCATCAGCTTGTTTGTGGATAGGGGTCATCCTCCTGTTATGGAAAGGTGGGGGATTACAAGTTTGATCCTAACTATTTTGTCAAATACGAAGACCTCAAAAATGACACAAACTCCATCGTCCACTATATGAATAATGCTGCAGACATTCTTGGTTATCATGGGAATAATAAAGACTTTGAATATCTGAGGGGCTATGACCCTGATGCTTTATGGAGATTAGTTCGGCATCATCTGTCACCATTAAGTTTGCCAAATTTATCATCGTCTGCCTTACCAAATAATTTGTTACATTCTTATCCTTTTCTCTTTTAGGGTGTAATAGATACTCATATTCTTAGAGTACAAGTCGTGACCAACCATCGTGCTTATGAAGAGTAGGGAGAAACCATCATAACACTCACTCAGCAGAACACCCAATTGAAGGGGGAACAAAAATAATCTATTGATGAGAAGAAGAAAACCTATAGTGATATTCAAGAGAGAGATGGCTAGGTGCTCACCAAAACACTCGCTCTCAGTAAGGCAGAAGAAGAGAATAAAAGGCTGAAGGACTACGCTAGTAATGATACTATTAAATTTCAAAGTTTTGACGAGGTTCTCTAAAAGAGCAATGACGATATCACTACATCTAAGAAGGAGATTGATATGGACAATTAGAAACTTGCTAAGGTTAATTAATATCTCATTAAATCTAATGAAGCTCTGGTTAAGGTTAAGGAAGTTGGGATTGCCAAGATCAAAATGTTGATCGATTATAATATAGAGATCATAACTTTCTTTCTTGATGGCTATGAGGAACTCAAGAAGAGGGTTATGAAACATTACCCTGATATTGGAGATATAAATTGGAGGGAGATGATGAGTGAGACATAGCCTTGGCTAAAGAGTACCTAATGGAGGTGGATGGGTCTTCTGCTGAAGATGATGAGATCGGTGATGATGACCAGACTATTATTGTATAGACTACACTTCTTATAGCTCCAAAGTTGATTAAAACACTTCTATGGTTGATGCATCCACTTCCACTATTCCCCAAATCAATTCGGAGACTGAGAAAAATACTCAAGGTTCTCCAAGATTTGAAAATTCTCTTATGGCTTAGGATTTATGAATTTATATCCTTGTAAAGACTTTTTCATTCTCCTTTCTATATTTTGTAATGAACATTTACTGTTATGCTTGCTTTGACTTTGATATCGAATATGATTCAATTTCTTATCTGAATGCATGTATATATTTTTACTTTCTATCAATTATTTTGAGGCTAAGTTTGTAAACACCTCTTTTAGTTAAGTTTTTATGTAAAAATACTTTGACAAGTAAATTTGATCAGATCTCGTCGACCTTCCATTTAGTTCTACTCTTATGGACTCATGGTGGAATCTTTTCCACTGTAATGTCTACTTAATAGTTTTTTAGTGTTGAGATAGGACTACCAGTAGTTTAGTCTTATGATCATGTGGTCGAATCTTGTCGACATGATATGCCTTACCAGCTACCAGTTTTGGACAAGCCTGGGATATCCTAACATAGGATTTGCCAATGCTTATGCCAACTTACTTTTCATATGGATGAATATTATCATCTTGACCATGTGTCAGCATTGGTTACTACAATAGCCCAAATATTCTAGGATTTATCCATGCGTTAGTCAGTTACAGTGGATCTTGTCTTTCATATGACTGTATAAAATTTACCAAATTTGGCTCAACTTTTTAACTGTGACCTGTCCAAGGATGAGGACATATATGAAGTAAGGTTTTGATCATGTATTTTGATATGTTTGGTTCTGAGATGTCTTTGGCCTGGGTTTCTTGTACATCTCTCACACTAATGAAACAATCATTGAATAATGCAAAAAAACTTGAAATGGCAACTGTAAGGACATAAATTTCTAATTGAGTCCCTGTATTGTTTTGACTTAATTCTGTGAACAAAACTATGTTTGTAATATCTCATAGGGAGAATTTTATTTTGTCACGATCCCACTTAGTCTATGACGTATTGAAGAAATTAAAGACATTGTGGCAAATCTTCAAAGAATTAATCATGCTGAAGTTTAATTGGTGCAAGTTTAATCGTTTTCAAAGTTAATTTCATTCCGAGATCACTCAGGTATGAATGCGTATAATTTATGGTGCTCGAAATTATTTTATAAATGATAAGGATGTAATTTTTATATAGAAAAATGTTTTTAAATGTTTTAAAAGTATTTTAAAAGTTTAAACTACGTTTTATGATGATAAGGTCGTAAAAGAGTTTGACACTTTTGGATCTCTCTTTGGAAGAGACGTTTTAAACAAAAAGTCAAACTTTTGCGTTGTCGTTCAAACGACATCCAATCTCGTTCGAACAAGATGGGATGTCGCTCAAACGAGTTCCTCATGTCGTTCGAATGACACATTTTTCGAGGCAGCATTTAAATCATATTTAAATAGTGTTTTCATCATAGTTTCGTAGGTGTGCATTCTGGAAAACAATATTCGACCAGAAACTTTATTTACACATGTTTTCTAAGGTTTAAAAGTCTTAAACACATCTTTAGAGTTTGCAAAGATCCGAGTTATCATTCTTATATGTTTACGTGATCTTGATGCACCAAAGTTGTTTGTTCTACACATTGAACATCAAAGGGTTTTGCGGTGAAGAAGCGACGGACATCGTGTTCGACATCGTAGACAAATCAAAGCCATTCGGTGGACACCAAGACATACATGGACGCATGTGTTGTGGACAGGTATCGTGGAAGAAGGAATTTCTACATGGGAACTATTGAAGAACGGTTGAAGATCAGAAGGAGTGTCAAGACCCGTGGGGATCGAATCTTATTGTAAGGCTAATCTGTCTTTGTAAAGCCATTGTTCATAGTGATTGTCTGGCTTGGGCCGTCCGAGGTTATTTTCCCGTTTTGGGTTTTTTCCTCGTACATCCGGCGTTGTGTGTATTCTTTACTTTACTTTACTTTACTTTACTTTACTTGCTTTAATCACTAGATGCATGTTTAGGATTAATCAAGATAAAACTTGTTTAAAGTAAGAATTGGGTTTTCACAACTTGGTCTGGTGCATAATTAAAAGTTGGATCTTTTTCGGAGAAAAATTAGTTTTGTTTGAAACACACATATCGGACACTCTTCAAATTGGTATCAGAGATAGAAAACATTTTTATTTGTTTTGTGATCTCGTGTGTTTTCAAAGATGAATTCTGGATATAATGAATTTTCTCGAACTCCTATTTTTTATGGCACTAATTACACTTATTAGAAGATGAGAATGAGATGTGCTTTAAAATCAGTTGATGACCGTGTTTGGCTTGCAGTTGAGAAAGGTTGGACACCCCCTGTCACTATTGTAGGAGAGGTCACTAGTTTAAAGCATGTTTAGTCATGGACCGAAACTGAACAAAGACTTGCACAATATAATTCTAAGGGTCTGCATGTTATTTCTTCACATGTCACACAGGAAGAATATAATAGAATTATGACTTGTGAAACATCAAAAGAGGCTTGGGATATTTTGGAACTCACTCACGAGGGCACTAGCACGGTTAGGGCGTCAAAAATTCAAAATCTGACTACACAGTTTGAGACCATCAGGATGTTAGAGAGTGAGACCTTTGATGAGTTTTATGCTAGGTTGTGCAATATTGTCAACTCGTCGTTTAACCTATGTGAGAAAATTACCGACAACCGTGTCATTAAGAAAATCCTTAGGTCGTTGCCTAGTAGGTTTGATGAAAAAGTGACCATTTTAAACTCCTTGGGTAGGTTAGAGTCAACAAAACTAGAAAAGATTGTAGGTGACTTACAAACCTATGAAATCGACATGATTACCTCTAAGCAAGTGCCTAAAAAAGAAAAGGGTATTGCTTTGAAAACCCGAAAGGAGGAAATTAAAGTTTCAGATTCCGATTCCGATTTTGAGGATATTGCTTTGTTGGCAAAGAAATTTAAAAAATTTATTTAAGTTTCAAAAGCAATGGAAAGATGCCAAGAAATTTGAAAAATTCAAGAACAACAAAGTAGATCCCGCCTCTAAGGATAAGTTTGAGAAGCCTATGAGAGATGAGTCAGATAAGTGTTTTGGGTGTGAGGGGTACGGTCACAAGGTTAAGGAGTGTCCCACTAGACTTAAGAAAGAGGGAAAGCAACCCATTGTCTATAATTCCACCTTAAGTGATAGTGAACTGAAAGAGGGAGAGAGTTCCCCCATTGAGCGTAACTTTGTTGCGTTTATGGCATGTCATGTGAGCGACGATCATACAACTCATGTGAATGACACTTCTGAGGAAGTTTTGAGTATATCCCATGTTAGTGAGGGTGAAGAGAGTGACTAGGAGGAGGTAGATGTGAAAGAATTGTAAAATGCGTTTAATGAGTTGTATGCCGAAATGGTGAAGGTAAAAAAGGCTAACTCAAAATTGCAATCTAAGTTGAATGAGAGTGTCATAGAAAATAATGATAGTTTGATTGAGGATCTTAGGGAACGAGAGAAGAATTTTAGGGAGAGATTAGAGTTTGTGGAAAAAGAGAGATATAATCTCCGTGGTTTGATGGAGTCCTTGAAAAAGGAGATTTTAGTGTTGGAGGAGTCTAGACGTTTGCTCGAGTCTAGGATTCACGAGTTGGAAGAGATATTGATAGACTCGTCTAGAGTCAGGTTTGATTTGGAGGCTAGGTCGGAGAAGTTAGATAAGATCCTAGGCACCGTCCAAATTGAGGAAGATAGGGGAGGTATAGGTTTTGATGAGAGAGTTATTCCCATCCCCCCCCACACGTGTGAGAAACACTAGGATGGTTAGAAAAGGTCCACATAAAGGTAATCATTCCCACCACTGCTACACTTGCTCATTTTGTGGTAGGAAAGGTCACCTTAGGCGTTATTTCTACGACCTTAGACAAGCTCCTATGAAGTTTAAGAATAAAGTTGCACCGGTTACCCAGACCCCCATGCGTCGTTTTACACCTACTTGGGTTAGGAAATCAGATTTAGTGGCTTTAGGAACTAAACTTCATGATTTTCGTCTGGGTGCACTTGATTCTTCCCATGATAAATCTAAAGGATGATAGTGTTGCCATGTTTGTCATATGCTAGTTTGCTTCATGATATATTCATTGCTAGTATTATGATATGTGTATTATTTTGTATTATAGTTTTCATTTGTTTGAGTCTTATTTGAAAAATACAAAAAGATTTTTTTTTTTTGAGAAAACTTTTGAAAATCCAAAAAGATTTTCATTTTTTTATTTTTGAGTTTACATGTTTGATGTGGCATATTGGTGTGCTTGGACCCCCCATCGTTTCATTATCCGTGTGGCTAGCACATCTGGTCATCATTATCGATGCTTAGAATGATCGTAACCATTGTTTATATGGGGTTGTTTCAAAGTTGATATGCATTTTGATTCGACTTTGAATATATGCCAACATTGCACACATGCACGAGTTTATATGGATGTTTGACTTCTCTTGCATATTTGAATTTGGTGAGGTGTTCTTATCTCAATCTTGTCATCTATACGTAAGTAGACTTAAGGAGAAGTGTGCATGTAATAACCGTTTACCGTGAGGATTTAAAATTGGTAAAAAATTATGAGTGATTCACGAGAAAGGGTTGCGAGAGTTCAAAATTAACTTGTCGTGAAAGCCACCATTTAAAAGAGCCCAAAAGAAAATGCAATATGCTGAGAAAAGGGCCAATAAGATTTTCTTTAATTTGAGAATGATAGAAACCTCAAAAGAACTTGAAAAAGAATATATATATGAGGGAGTTTGGTTGGAGAAAATTTAAACGGGTTTGCACATCTAATACTAATGTTGAAACATTGCAATGTGACGCTATTGATTGTAGAATTGTCAAAATTCTGGATTTGAGTGCATGTAGTATGTTTAGTTCATTAAGCTCACAATTTAATTGTCATATGGCTATGATAAAGTTTGATGACTTATCGCTATCAATTAGATCTTCTTGATCGTTTCGATGTGTTGGAATTGTGACTCATTTGTTGTAGTTTCACGCCCATTCATTCCATATCCTTGTTTGAGCACATCGGTACTATGTTTGCATGTAACTCACATTTTAAGTTTTTATGAGTTTTTGCATTTTGTGTTAAAAGACTACTGTTTTAGCATTGTTTTGCATTTGTCAGGCCCTTCCTGGAATTTTTTTGTGGAAATTTTTTCACTGGGCAATACTTTATAATATTTCTGGGAAATTGAGAAATTTTGGCAGGTCGCGCGAAGTCGTTCAAATGACAACTCATCTCCCGCGAACGACTTCTGTACTTTGTTCGAGCGACTTCCTCATCTCGTTTGAGCGAAGTCCCTAGCTCGTTCGAATGACCGGTTGAAAAATGTCTTTTGATTGGTTTGCAGTCCTCAGGTTCAATATGGTATATTTTTTGGTACTGTTGGAGACATTTTTGGATTGTTTGGTTTATATACAGGTTCTTTTATGTTCCAAATTGGTATTTTGCATACAAGTCCGTTTATCACACTTGTTTTGATTGGTATACTCTTTTTGTGATTCCATGGTTTACTAGCTACTGATTTATTATTATTTGATCATATTTAGCTGGTTGTTTCATGATTATCTAGCATTTATTCTCAAATTGGTATGAACTTGATTCAAATTGGTTTCATATTCTCATGCTAGATATTTCATATTGTTTTATCTTTTCACCGGATTGTCTATTCGAGACAAAAAGGGGGAGAGATGTATGTAATGTAGGGGGAGATTTGTTGAGCGCTTCTATTTGATATCTGGATTTACATATTGTTTGATTATATTTGTTTCAAATTGATATCAAATAATTGCTCACATGTTTCAAATGATCTCCTATTATTAGAGATATAAATTGGTATCATTTGTTCCTCCATACTTCACTGGGTATTTGTTTGTCTATTTCATCTGTGTAGGTATGCTTTTAGCAATTCGAGATTTCAAGTATACATCACATTCAGGTAGTAAATGCTTGTCGGTGCTATATATTCTAGTTCGTGTCCTGTATTTTTGTTTTTGGGTTTATGGGATGGAATTTAGGCGTCATACGGCTTGACGGCCCGGTTAGGCATTTCACTGGTTTAGTTTTGTCTCGGAATAGTCAAAGGGGGAGCTTTGTAAGGACATAAATTTCCAATTGAGTCCCTGTATTGTTTTGACTTAATTCCGTGAAAAAAACTATGTTTGTAATATGTCATAGGGAGAATTTTATTTTGTCACGATCCCACTTGGTCTATGACGTATTGAAGAAATTGAAGACGTTGCGGCAAAGCTTCAAAGAATTAATCATGCCGAGGTTTAATTGGTGCAAGTTTAATCATTTTCAAAGTTAATTTCATTGCGAGATCACTCAGGTATGAATGCGTATAATTTATGGTGCTCGGAATTATTTTATAAATGATAAGGATGTAATTTTTATAAAGAAAAATGTTTTGAAATGTTTTAAAAGTATTTTAAAGGTTTAAACTACGTTTTATGATGATAAGGTCGTAAAAGAGTTTGACATTTTTGGATCTCTCTTTGGAAGAGACGTTTTAAACAAAAAGTTAAACTTTCGCGTTGTCGTTCAAACGACATCCAATCTAGTTCGAATGAGATGGGATGTCGCTCGAACGAGTTCCTCATGTCGTTCGAACGACACGTTTTTTGAGGCTGCATTTAAATCCTATTTAAATACTATTTTCATCATAGTTTCGTAGGTGTGCATTCTGGAAAATAGTATTCGACCAGAAACTTTATTTGCACATGTTTTCTAAGGTTTAAAAGTCTTAAACACATCCTTAGAGTTTGAAAAGATACGAGTTATCATTCTTATATGTTTACGTGATCTTGTTGCACCAAAGTTGTTTGTTCTATACATTGAACATCAAAGGATTTTGCGATGAAGAAGCGACGGACATCGTGTTCGACATCGTAGATGAATCAAAGCCATTCGGTGGACACCGAGACATACGTGGACGCGTGTGTTGTGGACAGGTATCGTGGAAGAAGGAATTTCTGCGTAGGCACTGTTGAAGAACAGTTGAAGATCAGAAGGAGAGTCAAGACCCATGGGGATCGAGTCTTAGTGTAAGGCTAATCTATCTTTGTAAAGCCATTATTCATAGTGATTGTTTGGCTTGGGCCATCTGAGATTATTTTCCCGTTTTGGGTTTTTTCCTCGTACATCTGGCGTTGTGAGTATTCTTTACTTTACTCTACTTGCTTTAATCACTAGATGCATGTTTATGATTAATCAAGATAAAACTGGTTTAAAGTAAGAATTGGGTTTTCACAACTTAGTTTGGTTCATAATTAAAAGTTGGATCTTTTTTGGAGAAAAATTGGTTTTGTTTGAAACACGCATATCGGGCACTCTTTAGCAACTATTTTTTTAGGAGGTAATCCCGATTCTCATTCATCTTTAAATACTGATTAAAAGGAAATGAAATTATTTACATGCCATTTTCTTCTTTTGAAACGTAATCTACTCTTCATCACTAATAATACTTCCTTATATGCTCTGCCTTCTAAGTATTCTTGAACTATTCACCTTCTAAGGTTTCAATCTGATAAGTCATAGGTCGTACAATAGTAGAAATTCTATAAGGTCCATGCCAATTTGATTCTAACTTATTCCATTTTTGGATAACCTCCTTGATCATGTACTCCTATTCGTTCAACGTTCGCGTCTATACCCTTTTATTTTAAAACTAAGAATATAGTTATTACTACACTTCTAATCGAAGTGTTATGTGTTCCCTGACATTGTCTACTAAATCTATGTCAAGTCTTCTCATTAAGTCACTCTTTGGCAACTGGAAATTGAGCACTCGATGACTGTGTAATCCGATCTCCGTTGGCACTAACCCTCTGTGCCAAGTGCCAACATAAATGGGATCTTACCTATCACAGTCCTCAGAGTGGTTAAGTAATCCCAAAATAAACTATGAAGTTTGTCAATCATGTTAACATTAGCGTCATCAAGTCTTTTCTTCATTCCATCCAAAAGGGTCGTATTTGTGACTTCTTTCTGCCCATTGCACTGTGGGTAACCAAGTATCGAGTGTAGTTTCTTAATCTTCAAGCATATACAATAATCCCCAAACTCACTGTTGTCAAATAGCGTACTATGGTTTGTGATGAAGGCATGCAGCATACCATATCAAAAAATTATATTCTTCCATATAATAGGAAATAACTTCTCATATGACATCTTCGCCCTCGACTCTACTTCCACCCACTTAGTGAAATAATCCACAACAATGACCATATACCTAAATTTGCCCCTTGTCTTTGGTATTGGGACCACTAGATTAATCCTCCACATGGAAAAAGGCCAAGGGGGTGTGATTGTTTCTAATATAGCCCCTATTATCCTGTGTATCACGACATACATGTAGAACTTATCACATTTCTTTGCGCAACTAGCACAATCTTCTTTACTTGTTGGCCAATAGTGTCCTTGTGTGGTGACTCCCTTCACCAATGACCTGCCTATCGAATGGGATCCCTATGAACCTTTGTGGACTTATTTTACCACGTTATGGACTTTAGTGGGATGAACACATATGGTCAATGACATAAAAAATCTCTGTCAGAACAATTTTTGGGTTTAGCTTCATTATGTACTTCTCTAACCGATCGAACGTTTAGACAAGATCGCTGATGTGATTAGTTGCCTTATTTTCTTTGTTAGCGTATCATCCATGTATACTTTCATGTTCTTTCTAATATTGTCTTTGAAGACTTTATTCACCAATCTCTAATTTATTGCTCCAAATTTCTTGAGACCAAAGGGCATAACATTGTAGCAATATGTACCTCAACTGGTGATGAATAAGGTATTTTCTTAGTATTGAGGTCACATAGTGGTCTTATTATATCATGAGTAGGCATCCATAAAACTAAGAAACTCATGCCCAGCAGTGGCGTTGGACATTTTATCAATCCTAGGCAAAGGATAATGGTCCTTGGGCTAAGCTCTTTTAAGGTGATTGAAGTCAACACACATGCACCACCTATCATTCTTCTTCAAAACACTAACTATCTTCGCTATCCATTATGGGTACTTTACATGCTATATGAAATCTTCATTTATTAGTTTTCAAACCTCCTTCGGGATGTCGATATTCTTCTCCTGGCTGAACACACAATGCTTTTGTTTGATAGGCTTCGCATCCTTCATGATAACTTTGACTTTTTAGTGTTTGTCATTGTTGTCAAGCCAAGCTAATCAATAATTTCCATCAATTACCTACAAAAAAAATATAACAAACTTGCATAGAGGTAATTATGGATGTCAATCCTAATCTAAGGAGTGAAACAATTAAAAAGTAATGCAATTCATTTTTTATTAATTTCTTTTTAGATTTTTTTACTTTTTCTATTTTTTTAGCTTTTTTTTAATATTAAAATAGTTTTCAAGGGTGAATGAAGACTAAACTAAAGAAATAAATATACTAAACTAGTAGGAAGGTCTAATGAAAAACTAAAAAAATGTGATGAAAAATGATGAATAAAATCAAATAAAAAATAAGAGATAAAGTGAGGAAATAAATGTGAGAACAATCAAGGAATGGGACAACACCACATATTCTAGATAATCTAATTAATTAATTAGTTCATTTGAAATCTCCCAAATTAGGATTAAAATTGCAAGTCAACCCTCATCACAAATACAATTTTCAGATTAACCTTTTAGAAAATTAAGTTTAAACCCCCACAACTCTAGAAAATAGATTTATACTCCTTTTAATAAATCACCCGCTAGGATCGATTCATCAAAATTCATATAAATCTTAAAAAATAAATTTTAGAGTAGAAATTCAAGGAATAATACCACACTTGAGAAATCCCTATCTAGTTCGATTCTAAAATGAGTATTATATCTTGAATTTTGATTTTCTCTCAAAAATTAGTTACCCTCTCTCGAGGCGTAAATTGAAGGGTGAGTGATCAAAATTAACATTCAAAGGGAATTTCAAATAAACAAACTAATTAATTAAAATAACATTAAATAAGGGTTCATCCCACCCCTTGAAAGGGGTTTTAACCTAACATGGTGAATAAACACAATAATCAAGCAATCAAAGGCATTAAAATAAAATAGAAGAGATGAGAGAACAATGTTCAAACAAGTCTCCTTGATTTGTAAAACTGAACTCTAATTCTTCACTGATATGGTAATTATGAATGAATCTATCCTAATAAAATAGTTTATTCTATCCTAATAAAAATAAAAATAAATAAAAATGAAAATGAAACTTACACCTAAATAAAAAGAAATATTAAAAATAGTTTACATAAATAAATCCAAAAAAATTATACAAAATTCTAAACAACATATAAAATGAATCCTAAAAATTAAAAACAACTCAAATAAAAATCTAAATTAAAAAAACTAAACTAAAGGGTGCAAATTAAACACACAAGGCTCGGGAAAGGGTTTAGGTGAAGTTTACGGGATAAGGTAATAAGGATAGGGGTTAGGTTTAAGCTCCTTGAACCACATTTTGCCACATTTTCCCTCAAAATAGAGGTTTTAAATCCGCAAGTTCAATCAAGCCTACAAAATAGACAAATACGCTAAAACCCATTTTGTCGAGAATAAGAAATTAGAAATTGTCCATTTGGGGTATTATTTAAACACTTTTGGGTGCTTATAACTTCACTGTACTGAGCTTTTGGCAAAGGAATTTTGGATATATGAAAGGTGTGCGCTTGTGTTCAAATAAAGAAATTATTTAATTAAACTCAATTTTTATCAATTAAGTCCTAAACATGCATCTAGGTGTGATTGAAGATGATAAAATCAAGCAAGAACATTCAAACACACACATGTGAGGAAAAATCCCCCAAAGGGGCAAAAACCTTTTTTTTTCACTATAATTTTATAAAATGAAGTTACACGGATTACAATGAAAATACAGTGAGACACAGAAATACCCGCAGGCTTCGGTTCTGTAGTGAGTGGCTGGAATCTCCCTTGGGAACTCTAGATGAGCAGCAATGAAGAAGAAAGACGGCTTCACCACAAAGGTTGAACAAACACAATATTGTGTTCTTGGGTTACGAAAGGATTCACAAAGGTTTGGCAAGGATGTGTGAATTAAAACATGAGTATTGGGACTCAAAAAATATGAAGACTTGATGTATTTGGACTCTAAAAAACGTCTCTCAAAGTCTTGTGAAATAACTCCCCCGAAGTGGCCTTTATAGGGAAACCAATAAAGAGTTTCACGATTTTAAAACTCTGTCAGCGTACAGGTAACCCGAACCAGTTCGGTTGTACTAGGAACCGATTCTCCCCCTGAACCAGTTTGGCTTTCGGTTCACAAAAAATCGCTGGAACGGGGCTTAAAAATCACAGCATTCTTCTAAGTGTTTTTCTTGGATTTTTCTCCATTTTGAAAGAGCACCATAGCTCGAATTAAGGTGCCGCTTTTTCAGTATATTCGTTGCGGCGAGCTCTTCAACTTTCCAGTTGACCGAACCTCTGGACGGTGGTTGTAAAATTACGAAAATTCCCTTGAACTTCCATATCTTGCCTTTTTCACTGTTTTGACTTCTCTTGCGTACCGCTTGCATAAAGTCCCTAAAATCATGGAACGTGAAGTCGTTGAGGAAAATGTGGGACACATGATGGAGATAATGAATGCTTGAATTTTGAAATTTAGATTGAGGCCGTCATATGAGATCGTGTAAAGACATGTCAAATGTAGCGGCGTACGACATACATAATTGTAAGATATCGGACATGACAAAAATGTCCTTACAAATCTCCCCCTATGTCTATGTCGGTACATACATAAAAATCCGAATTATCAAATAAAAAATTGCCTATACAAATCTACCTTTCTATGAACCTAAAACTGGAAAGATACAAATGAATAAGTCTTCATCGTTTGATCTTCAAATCTTTAAAACTTTTCTCATCAGGGTGTGTAATTCAGAGATCATCAATGTAGTACCTACACACATGAGATAAAGCAAATACCAAGTGACGTATCGAGTTTGAAATGAGATAAACATAGATACTAATTTATGATGAAAGGATACATCAAATCTCAAAACTCTAAAACTCCCCCATCATATGATAATTCTTTCTTCCCCTTTTTATAATGTCCCCAAATAGACAGATAAAAGAAGCAAAAATAAATGCAAATCGAGAATGTCACAAGGTAAGAAACTCCTATTTTTGAATTTTTCAAAAAATTTCACACAAAATATATAAACAAAGAAACACACCATGAACGAACACAACACAACCAAGTCGATGATAGCGTAAATGTAATGGGGTGATCAAATTCGATAGGAAAATCAATGCATACAAACATGACATATGTGTACAATGAATATCAGATAATCCTAAGGAATGAACTCAAAATCTTCCTTAGGTGTAAAAAATAGAAATATGATACATTGACTCAATCAAATCAATAAATCAAAGCTCAAAGTGATTTTCACCCCAATAACGTCCAAAATGATTTCATGCTTTTTCAGGACTTTCAAGGAAGTGCAAACCCGTTTAAATTCTCCAACCAAACTCCCTTAGATTTATATTTTGAATAGAGGTAATCTAAATTCTCAAACATCGGAGAATTTATGGTGAAACCTAATGGCCTATATTTGGCATGAATTTCTTTTTATTGTCGTTAAATTTTTTCGGGCTCTTTTAACCTCTTTGGACCCCGGATAATAAAATTTCTCAATTTTTTAGGTTCAATTTAACGGTGACTTAATCGCAAAGGCTAGATAAGAACCTTTCGTAGCCCTTCACCGTTTAAAAACCACAATCTCACCAAACGATTTTAACATGCATTCTAATCTTGTCAAGTTTTATCGCATATTGTACATTGTATAGACAGAATTGAGATGGAAACACTCAAGCCAATATGTGATAGATAAGTAAAATAATCAAATATAGTCGTGCATGTGTGAAATAGAGGATATAGGAGTCAAACATGTAGAAAGATATCACTAATCACATCTCAAGGACTCCAAACGATGTAAAGCACATGGATGCAATTATGTAGCGTCTCAAATCACTATCAAACAGTCACGTGGATAAATGGAATAAAATTTGTGACTCGGCTATCTTAAATGCTCATCCATGAAAGGTGAAAAAAATACAAAAAATATTTTGGTGCTTTTCTAAAATTTTTATAAAAAGAAAAACATTTTGGATTTTTCAAAAAAATATATATAAAAAGTAAAAGTAATAATACACATGATACAAACTAGTAATAGGAAGCATATGATATGAACATGAAAAAGCATCCTATCCTAGGCACGGACCAACCCCTTAGTCAACTGTGCAAATACCCAAAGACTTCCTAAGACTCTCAAATCTAAGGGCATCTAAAGGTTTCATGAAAATATCGGCCAACTGACGGTCGGTGGGAACGAAACTCAGGGGTACAACTTTCTCCTCAACTAACTGATGTATAAAGTGCTCACGTATCCTGATGTACTTTGTGCGCGAATACTGGACTGGATTACGGGATATGTGTATCACGCTCGTGTTATCACAGGAAACGGTCATGGTGTCTTGTGAAATCCCATAATCCTCCAGCATCTGCTTCATCCACAAGAGTTGCGTACAACAACTCCCAGCGACAATGTACTCAGCCTCCATAGTGGATAAAGAGATGGAGTTTTGCTTTTTGCTCAGCCAGGAGACAAGAGAAGAACCAAAATAGAAACACCCACCAGAAGTGCTCCTACAACCATCTACACCCCCGGACCAATCGGCATCCGAATAGGAGAACAAACGATCATTGGTATCAAAGGAGTACCAAATACCATATGAGGGAGTCCCACTCACGTA
The DNA here is from genome assembly GCA_949130495.1 of Sambucus nigra. Lineage (NCBI taxonomy): Eukaryota > Viridiplantae > Streptophyta > Magnoliopsida > Dipsacales > Adoxaceae > Sambucus > Sambucus nigra. The sequence goes on from OX422218.1 coordinate 279,410,649, forward strand.
TTTGATAATACGCTTTAGAGCGAGTAAGTGTGACTCTTTTGGGGATGCTTGTTATCGTGCACAGACTCCAACACTAAAGGATATGTCGGGACGACTGGCAATCAAGTAGAGAAGACTACCTATCATACCCCGATACAAGGTTTTCTCTATGTCCTTACCTGAAGTGTCCTTACTGAGCTCGATAGAAGTACTCATAGGTGTACGTGCATGCTTAGTTGAGTCTAAACCAAATTTCTTCACTAGTTCTCTAGAATAATTAGATTGGGAGATGAACATCCCATCCTCTAGCTGATGAACCTGGAGACCAAGGAAGAAAGTAAGCTCACCTACCATGCTCATCTCAAACTCACTTTTCATCTCCTCCTCAAAGTGGTGAGCATGGTGGGAGCACATGGATCCAAAGACTATGTCGTCCACATAGACCTCGGAAACCAAAATAGCACCGCCATCTCTCCTGACGAACAAAGTCATATCAACTCCCCCTCTCTTGAAGCCACGTGATTAAAGATAGAAAGTAAGCCTCTCGTACCAATAACGGGGTGCTTTCTTCAAACCATACAAGGCTTTCCTCAGATAGTAAACTTGCTACGAGTGCTTAGGGTCTTCAAACCCTTTTGGTTATTCCACATAAACCTCCTCCTATAAAATGCCATTTAGAAAGTCAATATTGACATCCATCTGATATAACTTGAAACGCAGATGACATGCGATTGCGAGTAGAAAGCGGACGGACTCAAGCCTCGCAACAGGAGAAAATATCTTCCCAAAGTCTACACCCTCTATTTATTTGTAGCCTTGAGCGACCAACCTAGCCTTGTTTCTAATTATGGTACCATTTTCATCCATTTTATTCTTGAAAATCCACCTGGTACCTATCACATTAGTCTCACTAGGTCGGGGGACAAGTTCCCAGAAATTGTTCTTTTTAAACTGAAGCAACTCATCTTGCATGGCAGATATCCAGTGTTCATCCTTGAGTGCTTCTTTGTGATTCTTGGGCTCGACTTTGGACGAGTAGCAAAAATGGCTAACAACGTTCTCTAGCTAAGCACGAGTCTTGACTCTAAAGTTGGATCGCCAATAATGGAAGAGGGATCATGACTCTTGCGAACCCAAGTAGGTGTGTCCCCTAACATAGGAGTAGGGTCCATAGAGTGTGGGTGAGGGACAAGTAAATCACTGTCAGAAAAGTCCTCATCCTCACATTGAAGGTTAAGATAAATAACTATCGGAGGTTCGTCATCTTGCACGGTGACGTTCATTGACTCCATAACCTTAGAGCTCTTCAGGTTAAAGACCCGGTATGCTCTACTATTCGATGAATATCCGAGAAATATTCCCTCGTCGCTCCGGGAGTCAAACTTTCCTAATTGCTCTCTATCCCTTAAGATGTAGCATTTACTCCCCAAAACACGAAAATATTCAAGGTTGGGTTTCTTGCCAGTCCACAATTCATAAGGTGTCTTAAGTGTGTGTGGACGTAGGTAAACCTTATTCACCATGTGGCATGCAGTAGACACTGCCTCTACCCAAAATCTCCTAAAAACTCTACGACCTAGAAGCATAGATCTAGCCATTTCATGAATCGTCCTATTCTTTCTCTCAACAATCCCATTTTGCTGAGGAGTCTTCACAGCAGAAAACTCAAATTTGATCCCAAGGCTATCACAATAAAGATCTACCTTTGCTTCTTTAAATTTTGTGCCGTTGTCACTACATATCCTGTTAATAGTGACTCCGTATTGGTTTCGCAGGACACGGCACTTGGTCTTTAAAAACTCTACAGCGTCGAATTTCTCTCTCAAAAAACCTACAATCGAATATCTAGAGAAATCATCCACCATCACGAGGATATACCTCTTACCACCCAGACTCTCAGTACGAGTAGGACCCATAAGATCCATGTGAATCAACTCAAGTACACGAGAGGTGGTAATGGAATGCAACTTCCTATGGGGGTTACGGATTTGCTTTCCCAACTGACAGGGTCCACAAACAGTGGAAGTTGGCTCTCCAAGAGATGGTAAGCCACATATTAGGTCCTTTTTAGCTAAGCGAGTCAAATATCTAACGTTCACATGACCTAGACGTTAGTGGCACAGATCTATAGGAGTGATCATGGAGCTGTTGCAGACAAGTGAGGATGTGGGCACAGTCCCATAGCAATTATCCTCGGTCCTCACCCCTCGCACTAAAAGTTTAGCGTCTTGATTATAAACATTACATGTGTCCCGATCAAACTTTACGATGAAGTCAGCGTCACATAGCAGGCTAATTCATATGAGATCGTGTAGAGACGTGCCAAATGTAGCGGCGTACGACATACATAACTATAAGATATCGTACATGACAAAAATGTCCTTACAATATATCCCAAGCATATCTTCATAGCTCCACACAAATAGGCTCTTCTATTGCGTTAGCTAATTAGTCAATTTTTTCTTGAAAGTAGTATCTAGTTATGATCTAATATGAACCATATTCTAAGGGTGCTCGTTGTCTAGAATCACCGATTCAAATTTTTCCACAACTTCTCTTATAACCATTTTATCTTCATCTCTCGGATCTAAAGCCTTGATTTGATAAGTAATGTGTTAACTTTTTTTTCTCTTCCTGCTTTGCAGAAGTATAGTAGCATTCTCATGTTTTAATTTGGTTACCCGTGACCACACAAACTCCATCATGCATAGGGAATTTCAATCATTGATGGACCATGGAAGGCATAACTTTAAATTTCTTCGGTTGTCCGTGCTGAATATAATGTTATAGGTTGAGTGAATGTTCTCGTCCGTGATGAAAAAACGTAATATCTTTATATGAAAAGTGGGTTGTGTACTAGTGATAACCTCAAGATCAATTATTCCTCGGGGGGACACTTTATCCTCCAAAAAAACAATGAGAGGTTCGGGTACTCTTTCAACTTCCTATCCTTTAATCTCAACTTCTTGAAATAGATGTAGAATAGAACATCAGAATAACTACCGTTGTCTACTAGAATTGTCGTGACCCGCCTTTCATGCACCATCATGGTGATGATGAGAGGGTCTTCATGGTGATAAATTACACTTAAAAAGTCATATTTTGAAAAACTAATAATGAGACGATCTTTGATTAACTTCGAAGGAAGAGAATAAAAAAATTCATCCAAATTGACCTCCCCAACATGAGCACATGCCTTCTCTTCATTGAGATAGGTTTTCCTCTCGGCTAGTTGATGCGACTGAAAATGTGTCTCAGGAATGCGTTCACTCTAGGCTCAAGTGCAAGCCTGTCGCTCAAGTAATAATCCTAGTAAGTCGGGTATCGATCCTCAGGGAAAAAGGACTGCAGAGTTGTGACGACGGGAAGAGATGGAGAGACCCTAACTTTGACTCTAAGAAGAAAAGGAAAAATTGATTTGGTTTTGAGATTGATTACAGCTAAATGCGATAATGAAAATAAGAAAAGATGCAACTATAATAATCTATCGAAATTAAGAATGAACGATGATTCGAAACTTTTTGTTTTAAATAATGAGAAGAATAGGACGGGAGTACAATCCCCCAACCCTAGTGTTATGCGGTGATAATATTAATCATAAATTTATCTGATTGATTTGACCCGAAATTTAGTACTCCCAAGCATTATGTATACGAGGTTCAAGCCCGCGTCATACCTAATCTGAGGATGAGTAAATCAGTATCGCGCTAGTGACACTCAAATTGCACTATAAATCATCACGAGTACCCAGAGGAAAACGAGATATAAAGATCTACAATTATTGTGTAACTACGCAATATGATCATAACCAATCACTAAATTCATCGGATTAATTTTATACACACATTAACACATCAGGCTGGGTTCATGTAACCCGGCCTTAGAAGATCTAGCCTAACATGTTGAATTTAATAAAAATAACGATTGATGTACAGGAATTCATAATTACTCTAATGAAAATGGTAATTAGATGTAGAAAAGAATTAGAATTAAGAATTACTCACTAAAATTAATAAAACAATAAGTGAAATAATGAATGAAACTGATACTCACAAAAATCACTGAATAAATCTTCAATCTTTGAATTAAAACTGCAGTTGTTAGCTAAACTAGGGTTTCTGGAAAAAGAGAGGAAAAATCCTACTAATTCTCCCTTTTAATAACAATAATAAATTGGGTTTTTATACCCTACAACAATTTCGGAGTTCAGCTGCACTAGGAGTCTTTTTAGGAAGAGATAGGATTGGCAAATCTCGAAGCCCGGACCGGTCCGGGCCTTAGGCGGACCGGTCTGCCCCCAAGGCGGATCGGTTCTTTTTATTTTGGGATGGACCGGTCCGGGGTCGGACCAGTTCCTTTTATTTTTGCCTTCTTCGGTTTGCTTGTGGTTCGGGGTCTTCTGGAGTTTGGCAAGGCGGACCGGTCCGGGGTATGGGCGGACCGGTCCGGCTATTTGACTTTTTGGTTCCTCTTTTACTGCTCATAACTTTTGTTCTGGGATTCCATTTGAGGTGTCGTTTCTTCCTATGTGCTCGTGAATGAGATGTCTTCAACTTCTCTTTAGGTACCTCATCCGAATTCTGGGTGGAAATTATGCTTTTGCCCTTGAGACTTTTCCTTCTTTCTTTCTTGATTCTTCCGGTTTCCTTCTTTCGTTTCTTGACATCAAATACCTGTAAAATCACTACGAAATACCAGAAACCCGATGTACTCATTAGGATCAGTCAGTAGCACAATTATGAGATAAATCCAACTCAATTACGTTATTCGAGATGCTATAAGTAACTAAATCAAGGGATAAATTAGGAAGAATTTATGCCTAATCAAACCCCCCTAACTTAGAACTTTGCGCGTCCCGAGCAATGTAAAAGAATCCTAGCAAGGCTCAACTCTTGAAAATCATTTTATTTGGATAAAATACCTTTTTCGCGGGCAAGCGATTGCATTTAGCGTATGCAACAAGCCTTTAAAACCCCTTAGTTACCCTAGTAGGACAAGTGTTGTCTCGTGAGGTTTTGTAGAGAATATACCCACAAAATTTGACTCAAAGAAAATTCAAAATACGCAAAAATTATATACTCAAACCTTCCGAGAAAATAGTCATCATCACGTCATATTTACAAGTCTCAAATCATAGTGCGTGTGTGCAAAGCCAAAAATTTAACCGCAAATTTCCACCGATTGATCATTACGTTACTTATTCGAAAATTCGTTTTGATTTCAATTTCTCATGGAATGCTCTCACAAACTAATCTCTCGGATTGTGCTATTCTCTCGGTATGCGCGATATAAAGAGTAAATGTAATGGAAGCAAAATCACGCATACAAGTAGAAAGACGGAAATTTCATGGTGAAAGGATCTCATCAATGGATTACGGTTTTAAAAATGGGAACATTGCCTCTTTTTTCGTGCACTTAATCTCCCTTATTATCTTTTGGTGTATTAGCTCTCCACGCGATAGCCAATTTCGCAATTTAGACTCGGTTAGGACTTTTTCGGGTTGTTTAAGGTATATTGGGTAAATTGAAAGAGGTAGGGAAGGTTGGAATTGGAAAAGTCAATAATGATGTCCATTTGTGATTTTTCCGGGCTATTGCTCATTTTTTTTCTTCTTTTTCTATTTTTTCTGTTTTTCACATCTTTTCTTGTTATTTTTTTTTAGCATACTACTTTTTTTCTTGTCCCTTTATATGCACTTTTTGGACTAGATTCTGAATTTTTCCATTTTTCACAATTCCGGGCTATTTGGTTTTTTCGGGTTATCAAACGAAAAGGATAAATTTTATTCGGCTCAATTGGGTTATCAAAGGGATAATTTTTTTCACATCTTTTTATGGCTAATATTTTTGGGTGACAAACGAGGGCCTACTTCATTGTCCAAAATTCCAATTGCGTTACCATATGCGTTTCGAGATAAATTTACGTTTAGAGATTAATTTAGCACATTTTTCAAGGCAATATTGCACACATTTTTCAAAACTGATCAAAATGAAAGGATTGAGATCCTTGACAACTTTTTAGGCGCTGAAAAGAACTTTGAGTTAACAATTAACTTGGATTGATTTAAAAACTCTCAAAACGTGATAGGCTCGAATCTCACCGGGTTTGTTAATCTCCACACTTATTCGTTAAGTCGTCACTTTTCGCTCAATTTCCATCTTTGGTCAATTTCGGCTTTGTGTATGTTGAATGTTTACAACTTGAGACTTCAATTTGACTTTTAATGATATTTTTGAAAATTTTGAATTCCAATTTTTATTTATTTTGCACAAAATTTTTTTAAATTTCTGGGCATTTTGAAAATTTGTGAAGTTTTAGAAATACTCACTTGTGACCCCCCTAACTTAGACTTTTGCATTGTCCTCAAGCAAAAAGGACTAAAATCTAAATAAGGCAAAATAATAAGTGCGATAAATAAAACAATCAAATAGAGAAAATGCGATTTTTATTACAAAAGGATTGTATTACATGTGCAGGAAAAAGCATATAAATGTGAACAGGAAGAAAAATAAAAAGCTGCCAGCACCATATAGAGCTTCACCGGGGTGGGGGATGGGAGGAACCGGGCGCGGTGGGGTCATAAGGGTTATGGTAGTAAGAAGGTAGTGGCTCATTCGGATCCCCGAGGAGGCGATAGATGTCCTCTTGGAAGCGGAGGACGATGTCCATGTCACGCTTGTAGTTGGTCTGAAAGGTGTTGAAGTTGGTCTCAAGCTCCGACATACACGCGGATAGGTCCGTGCCCTCCAACTCGAAATCAGGGTCGTCCTCCTCGTCAACCGACTCTTCGTTCGGATCGATATCCCCCATCTTGACGTCCTCACCGACTGCCCCTGCTTCTTCCTCGCTGTGTCTCAGAGCAGCCTCTTCGTCACTATCACCTCCCCGCCTAGCCCGAAGAACAGCTAGTTGTTTGGCTCTTTTGGTGCAGGTCCCTTGGCCAAAAGGATCGTGGATGCACGTATGGTCGCTCGGCTCCTCTATGCCATCATCCTGAAGGATGGAAGTGATCAATCGGGCATAGGGAAGTGGGGCAGTGCCCTTCTCATCCAAGGATGCGTATAAGGTTCGGCCCAAATGGATGGAAGTTGGGGGTCGAAGAGGTGATACATCAAGGTGGCTTGCCGGGGTCTCATGGAGGAGTCGTTGGATGTTTATAAAATGTTGGCTCACACAATCTGAAATGTGAGGTGCGCCTTCTCGTTGAGGCGTCCAACGGCGTTGGTTTGCCCCGTCCAAGCCACATTCGGCGCAATTCGGGCCATGATGGTAGCCTTGTCGACCGGGGGGACATTTCGGGGATAGGTGAATTCTTGGACGTCCGGGATGTCAAACTCTGCCAACTTGGTCATGATATGGGCCAAGGAAAATGGAATGGGAGTCCCATCCACGAACGCTTCACCCTCGAATTGGTCCGTCCGGATGAGTGTACCATAGAATGAGCGGACTTCGGTTGCCCAAACCGCTTCGTGAGGTTGGTTGAGGAATCAGCACCAGCCCCGGGCCATGAAAAGGGCGGTGACAAAGTTGGGTAGGGCTTCCCATTGGACAGCTCACTCCATATGGAGTTTACGGCCCAAACCGAAGTATTGAGTGCACCATCGCTCCTCTTGGCGGGAGCGAAATTCACCGTGACCGGAGGGATGGATCACGGTGGAGTCATATTTAGTGGGGGCAACACGGAGGGCCATGGAAACAGTAGGGAATTATTTCTTGAAAAACTAGAGAGGAAGAAGAGAGTATTTGGGTTGAAGGTGTGAGGAGAAGGGGAGGGTTGGAGGTGTATTTATAGTGGAAAGGGGAGGGGAGGGGAGGGGAGGGGTTGGTTTTGGAGGGAAGGGGTTTGGAGGGAAAAGGGGATGGATTTGGGAGGGAAAGGTTGGGTTTGGGAAGAGGAAAAACGGATTGGAGGGAATGAATGGGATTGGGGGGAAAGGGAGGTGAATCTTGGGAAGGGGAGAAGATAGATCTGCAGAAGGCGGACCGGTTTGGCCCTTTGAATTTTCAAACCCTCGACAGGCGGACCGGTTCCTTTAAAAATAAAAGGAACCGGTCCGGGGTCAGACCGGTCCGCCTTAAAAAAGGAACTGGTCCGACCCAAAACTTTTGGGCTAGAATTCTTCTAATTTCGTTTCGAGCTCTCTTCTTCAAAAAATTTCACTTTCCCGACATACTCTCTATCCAATTGGACTAAAAACCCTCTCGATTTCATTGGTCAACGCCCTTTTTACTCAAAATTCCTGAAACACACGAATGCTTCTCCTGAACGAAACCTAATCCTAACGACTCTCAAAGCACACACGACTCTCACACATACGACTCTCACCCCATACGCGTCGGGGGTGCGACGACCTCACTTCAACAGCTCACTCAACCCCGTAAATGAGGTCCGACAACCAGAAGGTGTAGACTTCTTCTGCACACGCCTCTAGATATGGCTTTAGGCGTTGTCCATTCACTTTGAATGTATTTACCCCTTTTAAATCGTCTAGTTCAACAGCTCCATGGGGAAAAACATTCTTCACTACGAATGGGCCAGACCATCGTGATCGCAATTTGCCCGGAAAGAGGTGAAGCCGAGAGTTGTAGAGAAGAACTTTTTGCCCGGTAAGAAACTCTTTTCGGCGGATGATGCTATCATGAGCGAGTTTTATTCTTTCTTTTGAAATTTTGGCATTCTCATACGCGTCATTGCGTAGTTCTTCTAACTCATTCAATTGAAGCTTGCGGGCTTCACCGGCCTTGTCCATGGCATAATTCAATTTCTTAATCACCCAATACGCCTTGTGTTCGAGCTCAACGGGAAGATGGCAAGGTTTTCCATACACAAAGCGGAAAGGGGACATGCCTAGCTGGTTCTTATATGCGGTACGATAAGCCCATAGCGAATCGTTCAATCGAAGGGACCAATCTTTTCGGGTAGGATTGACGGTCTTTTCAAGAATGTTCTTGATTTCCCGATTTTCTAGTTCGGCATGTCCATTCGCTTATGGGTGATAAGTCATTCCCACCTTGTGGACGACACCATACTTTCTCATGAGCTTCGTGAATGGCCTATTGCAAAAGTGAGTGCCATTATCACTAATTATTTCTTTCGGTGCACCGAAACGGGAAAGTATGTGTTCCTGTAGGAACTTTATCACCACTTTATTGTCATTAGTCTTGGTAGCTATAGCTTCCACCCATTTAGAAACGTAGTCTACCACGACTAGGATGTATAGGAAACCAAAGGATGGGGGGAAGGGTCCCATGAAGTCAATACCCCAGCAGTCGAATATCTCAATGATGAGTATGAGGGTAAGAGGCATCATGTCTCATCGAGTAATGGCTCCCATTCATTGGCACCTATTGCATGATTTGCAGGCATCGTTCGCATCCCGGAAGATTGTGGGCCAATAGAGGCCGCATTGCTGAATTTTAGCAGTCGTCTTTTTTGTTGAAAAGTGGCCTCCACAAGCTTCCAAATGACAAAACTGGATGACTTTTGGGATTTCGTCATCCGGTACACATCGTCGGATGATTTGGTCGGCGCAATATTTAAAAAGGAATGGATCACCGTAAAAGAACATGCGCGAACAAGTAAGAAACCTCTTCTTATCTTGTGGTGTCCAGTCAGGAGGGACGGCTCCCATGATAAGATAGTGCACTATATCCGCAAACAAGGGATACGAAGAGGTAGCAAAAAGTTGCTCATTCGGAAAGTATTCGTCTATGGGTATGGGATCAGTAGGTACGTCGGATGAAAGACGAGATAAATGGTTGGCAACGACGCTTTCTACTCCTTTCTGATCTTTGATGGAGAGATTGAACTCTTGTAGGAGTAGGATCCACCTTTTGAGGTGCGGCTTGGCATCTTTCTTTGCAAGTAGGTATTTCAAGGACGCATGGTCGGTAAAGACACTAATAGGAGAACCAATGAGATATGACCGGAATTTATCAAGGGCAAAGACTACCACTAGCAACTCCTTCTCCGTGGTAGAGTAGTTGAGTTGAGGTTCGGTAAGGGTTCGGCTAGCGTAGTAGATGACATGAGCTTTCTTATCTTTTCGTTGGCCCAAAACATCCCCGATCGTGTAATCTCTTGCATCACACATAAGTTCGAATGGTAAGGACCAATCCGGAACTTGCATGATGGGATCGAACACAAGCATATTTTTTAATTTGTCAAAAGAGCTTTGGCATGCTTCCGTCCACTCAAATGGGGTGTCCTTCATGAGTAAGTTGCTTAAGGGCCTAATGATGACGCTAAAGTCCTTAATGAACCTTCGATAAAACCCCGCGTGGCCCAAGAATGAGCGCACATCCTTCAGCGATTTTGGTGGGGGAAGATCAGTTATGACATCTATCTTTGCCCTATCAACCTCTATTCCTTTGGATGATACTATATGGCCAAGAACTATTCCCTCGATGACCGTGAAATGGAACTTTTCCCAATTCAGCACTAAGTTCTTTTCCACACATCGGGTAAGTACTTTTTCCAACTTTTCTAAACAATGATCGAAAGAGGTGACAAAAATGATGAAGCCATCCATAAGCACTTCAAGTCCTCTCTGGACCATGTCGCTAAATAAGCTCAACATGCACCTTTGAAAGGTCGCGGGTGCATTACACAAACCAAATGGCATACGTTTGTAGGCAAACATACCAAAAGGGCAAGTGAAGGTCTTCTTCTCCTGGTCAAGTACATCTACCTCAATTTGGTTATATCCGGAATAACCATCAAGGAAGAAATAATAAGGGTGGCCCGCCACTCTTTCAAGCATTTGATCAATAAATGTCAAGGGGAAATGGTCTTTCCTAGTTCCCGCATTGAGTTTCCGGTAATCAATGCAAACATGCCACCCGGTGGTGGTACGTTGGGGAACTAGCTCTCCTTTGGCACTCTCAATCACAGTCATACCCGACTTCTTCGGGACAACTTAAATATGGCTTACCCACTTGCTATCCAAGACTGGGTAGATGATCCCGGCATCCAACAATTTGATAATTTTGGTTCTCACAACTTCTTTCATGTTTGGATTTAGTCTTATTTGCATTTCTCTAGAGGGTTTGACATCCTCTTCGAGATGGATCTTATGAGTGCAAATCAAAGGACTTATCCCTTTCAAATCAGCAATGCACCAACCAAAAGCATTTTGGTGCTTCCTCAGAATTTTCAATAATTTACCCTCATGCCCTTCACCTAGGCTAGAGGAGATAACAACAGGAAATGTCTCATCCTCTCCTAAGTATGCATATTTAATATGGGAGGGGAGTTTCTTTAATTCGAGGGTTGGAAATTTTTCACTGGAGGGAACCATGTGTGTATCCCTCGGCGGTAATTCCTCGAATCTAGAAACCCAATTAACCTCTCTCACGTCCTCGTTCGACGCACTCTCATCGAGTAGCTCTCTCAACTCTCCAAACTCCCTCTCGAAGTCGGTGTACATCCCCTCACTCTCGTTTCTCGCCGCTAAAAATTACTCTAAAGCGTCGCCATAGTAATTCTCCTCAAAGTACTCCTCTACTATCTCATCTATGAGGCTCACCGAGTGAAGATCATCTTCCTCCCCTGCATTATGGGCTATGTGAAAGATGTTGGTTTCCAAGGTCATGTTCCCAAATGTGAGTTGCATTCGCCCATTCCTAGTATTGATGATTGCGTTAGCCGTAGGTAGGAAAGGATGCCCAAGGATGATGGGAACATGATTACTCGAGTGGAAGGAGGGCTCCGTGTCCCAAATGACAAAATCTACCTAAAAGTAGAAGGTGTCAACTTGGATGATCACGTCCTCGACTATGCCTCGTGGGATCTTCACTGTTCGATCTGCTAATTGGAGAGTGACCTTTGTGGGCTTGAGGTCGCCCAAGTCAAGTTTCCTATAGATGGATTAAGGGAGGATATTAACGCTTGCTCCCAAGTCAAGTAAGGCTTTTTGTATTTTATTCTCTCCAATGATGCAGGATATGGTGGGTGCACCGGGATCTTTGAATTTAGGTGGAAGCTCATTTAGTATAATGGAGCTCACATTCTGGGCTAGAAAGACGTTCTTCTTTACCTTCATCTTCCTTTTTACCATCAACAAATCTTTGATGACTTTGCCATAAGCTGGAATTTTTTTAATGGCATTAAGAAAAGGTAAATTAAGCTTGACCTGCTTTAGCACTTCTAGCACGTCTTCACATGGGTTTCCTCTATGGGAGGGAATCAACCTTTGAGAAAACGGTTCCGCGGAGGGCGGTTTCATTACTACCTATGGCCCACTAGGATCTTCTTGGTCACTCTCATTCAAGGGGATATCTTCGGCCTCTTTCGTTCCGGTCGAAATCTCCTTGTCTTTTGTTGTGTCGGGTGGGGGAGGTGATAAATCAACGACTCTCCCACTACGAAGAGTGGTTACAGCTTGACATTTCTCCTGATGTTCAGTGGAGGTGGAGCTAACACTAGTTTGACCTTAGGGAGGTCTTTGTCCTTGGGCAGGAAACTTGCCCTTCTCTTGAACATTCAATGAGGATTGTATTTTTGACAGATTCGCATTTATGTTGCTAATCAGACGATCATATTTGGCATTAGTTGCGGTCATGCTTGCGATGAATTGATCCATGGTATCCTCGAGAGTTCTCCGTTGTGGAGGAATATAATTTCCTTGAGGTGGTGGTGCTTGCACATGTCCTTGCATGCGTGGGGCTTGTTGAAAATGTTGTGGTGGAGGAGGGGAAACATGCGAAGGAGGGTTCATTGCGGCATTTTGTTGCCCATAGCTAAAACTAGGATGATTTTTCCACAAAGGGTTATAGGAATTCCCGTGCAGGGCACCGATATTACCCTTAAATCCTCCTATACCACTAACTTGCTCCTGAAGCATTACTTTGTAGGCGGGTATCGTTGGACATTCCTTAGTTGAATGGACCGCCTCACAAATAGCACACACCTTCTCGACGGGGCTCAATATGGGTCCAGTTAGTCCTCTCCCACATATCCCTCGTATGTCTCGCATCTCTTTCTCAAGTATATCAATCCGACTGTCCGCTATAGAATTATTTTCTACATGATATAGGTCGGACGCTGACGGAGTGGTGGTCGCTTGATGATTTCAATTTTGAGCATTAGGGTCGGAGGTATCCCAAGATTGGGTAGTCTCAGCGACATACCTCAAATGAAGCTCTGCATCTTGGGCGTCAAAATCGACAAAGGGACCACTTTCCATGGTTTCAACAAGTTGCTTGGAATTGAGATTCAGCCCATTATAGAGAAAATAGATGATTTGCGCTACATCAAATTCGTGATGGGGGCATGAAGTAACTAACTCATTGAAACGCTCATGACATTGATGAAATGGCTCATTATCAGATTGTCTGAACGATTGAATTTCAGCCTTTATGGAAATTGTTCGATGTGGTGGGAAGAACTTCTTGAGAAATCTCGATTGTAACTCGTTCCAAGATGGAATCGAGCTCGGAGGTAAAGACCATAGCCAGGTCTTAGCTTTATCTTTGAGTGAGAAAGGGAAGATTTTGAGGCGGATCACCTCTTGGGTGCAGGTTTGATCATTGAGTGTATCGCACACATCCTCAAATTCCCTAATATGGAGGTATGGCTTTTCAGAATCCATATCGTGGTAATGTGGTAGCATCTGGATCATTCCATTTTTGAAACGGAATTGCCCGGCATTATACGAGATTATAATGCATCCCAAAGTGACAGTGCACTCGGGATATAGGAATTCTCTCAGCGAGCGGTATGGGGGTTCTTCCACATCGTCGGGTGCACTGCCGTGTTGCGACATCTCTTCCTCACTTATTGACTCGGTGCTCTCACTAGATGTGCTCGAAGTGTGTCCTAGGAAGGAAAACGGAGTGTTATTGGAGATTGTGTGCGACGATGTGGGAGGTGGGATCCAGAACTATGGGGCATTTGGAGTGTGGGGACTATCTGGGTTATACTCAACTATTGGATTTTCGTGAATGCTGCTTGGAGTATTATGGGGTGTGGGAGTGAGTTCAGAATTTTGCATTATTGGCTTGTGAGAGATGATGGTGAATCTTTTTGTGCTTTTTGAAATTTTTTATATGTTTTTAGATTTTTTTTTTCAAAGCTTTGGATTTACTCGATCTAAACCTAAGTCTACCTAATTCCCCGGCAACGACTCCAAAAACTTGACGCGACTGAAAATGTGTCTCAGGAATGCGTTCACTCTAGGCTCAAGTGCAAGCCTGTCGTTCAAGTAATAATCCTAGTAAGTCGGGTATCGATCCTCAGGGAAAAAGGACAACAAAGTGGTGACGACGGGAAGAGATGGAGAGACCCTAACTTTGACTCTAAGAAGAAAAGAAAAAATAGATTTGGTTTTGAGATTGATTACAGCTAAATGCGATAATGAAAATAAGAAAAGATGCAACTATACTAATTTATCGAAATTAAGAATGAATGATGATTCGAAACTTTTTGTTTTAAATAATGAGAAGAATAGGACGGGAGTACAATCCCCCAACCCTAGTGTTATGCGGTGATAATATTAATCATAAATTTATCTGATTGATTTGACCCAAAATTTAGTACTCCCAAGCATTATGTATACGAGGTTCAAGCCCGCGTCATACCTAATCTGAGGATGAGTAAATCAGTATCGCGCTAGTGACACTCAAATTGCACTCTAAATCATCACGAGTACCCAGAGGCAAACGAGATATAAAGATCTACAATTATTGTGTAACTACGCAATACGATCTTAACCAATCACTAAATTCATCGGATTAATTTTATACACACATTCACACATCAGGCTGGGTTCATGTACCTCGGCCTTGGAAGATGTAGCCTAACATGTTGAATTTAATAAAAACAATGATTGATGTGCGGGAATTCATAATTACTCTAATGAAAATGGTAATTAGATGTAGAAAAGAATTAGAATTAATAATTACTCACTACAATTAATCAAACAATAAGTGAAACAATGAATGAAACTGATACTCACAAAAATCACTGAATAAATCTTCAATCTTTGAATTAAAACTGCAGTTGTTAGCTAAACTAGGGTTTCTGGAAAAAGAGAGGAAAAATCCTACTAATTCTCCCTTTTAATAACAATAATAAATTGGGTTTTTATACCCTACAACAATTTCGGAGTTCAGCTGCACTAGGAGTCTCTTTAGAAAGAGATAGGATTTGCAAATCTCGAAGCTCGAACTGCTCCGGGCCTTAGGCGGACCGGTCTGCCCCCAAGGCGAATCGATTCTTTTTATTTTGGGGCGGACCGGTCCGGGGTCGGACCGGCTCCTTTTATTTTTTCCTTCTTCGATTTGCTTGTGGTCCGGGGTCTTCTGGAGTTTGGCAAGGCGGACCGGTCCGGGGTATGGGCGAACCGGTCCGGCTATTTGACTTTTTAGTTCCTCTTTTACTGCTCATAACTTTTGTTTTGGGATTCCGATTGAGGTGTCGTTTCTTCCTATGTGCTCGTGAATGAGATGTCTTCAACTTCTCTTTAGGTACCTCATCCAAATTTCGGGTGGAAATTATGCTTTTACCCTTGAGACTTTTCATTCTTTCTTTCTTGATTCTTCCGATTTCCTTCTTTCATTTCTTGACATCAAATACCTGTAAAATCACTACGAAATACCAGAAACTCGGTATACTCATTAAGATCAGTCAGTAGCACAATTATGAGATAAATCCAACTCAATTACGTTGTTCGAGATGCCATAAGTAACTAAATCAAGGGATAAATTAGGAAGAATTTATGCCTAATCACTAGTCTGTCTCCACCACCAGCATCACCTCTAGCTATAAAGTGCCAGTCGAGAAAAATAATGTTAAACTCATTCACAGACTCTTTTAGCTTCTTAGGAAGATTTGAATCATCCTCTAAATCTTCATCTCGACCCTTTTTCTTCTTCTCCACGTTTTTACAAGGGGACTTTATATACCTCCTAGGTTTCTTCTCATCCTACCTACCTAATCATCCACTAATTTTAACATAACTCGTTAGTTTCCCTCGTTTGATGATATTTTCAACATCGATCATCAAGGTTGGGCAATTGGTAGTGTTTTGTCCGCGATCCTGATAGAATTCACTGTATTAACCCTTATCCCTATGATTTGGGGAAACTTTCAATTTACCCAACCATTACAGGTTGTTGCTTCCTCTAATATCATCAAGGATGTGGCTCAAACCTATGGTAAGTGGGGTATAGTCATCATACTTCTTCGCCGCGTTTGTCTTCTTGTTGTCCTTAAACTTTTCCTTCTTTTTCGAGCTCTTTCGGTCATCGAATTTAGTGTGGCTCAAATCTTCTGCTTCTATCGCTTCTTAAACATTCATAATTTTTCTAGCCTTGGCCCAAAGCTCTGACATTATTCTCAAAAAACCGTCATGATAACCCAATACAATTTCCAAGGTAATAAACTGCTTATAATTTCCATGATTTCTATCTTCTCATCATAATCAATTACCTCAAGATTATTCGTATTAAAGTGTGTGATAATCTCCCTAGTTATTTCCTCTATTTTATGATAAATTCTTAATAAGTGAGCCACCCTTTTCCTAGCTTACAAAAACAAAAATTATTAATGAAGGGATCATCCAGCTGTTGGAAGTTAGAGATCTTACCTCTTAGAAATCTTCCCTCTTGCTAAGTAATCGTACCAAATTTGGGGCGGTCTGATGATGGTACTCAGGAATGCTCTGTAGCTCATTTCATTTGGGATAGAATATAAATTTATAGTATTTTGGTACTAATACACATGCAGCATAGGATCAGACTTTCCATCGTATTGGGGAGTGATGATAGGTGGTTTGAATTTTAAGAGCATTAGATAACCCAAAATTGATGATATAAATGGTGATCTCTGAATGAAACCCCTCTTTGAAGGGTTCTTTATCGCTATAATATCTTCCATACAATACTCTTGGCATTGGATAAACCCCTTCTAGGGTTGTTCCTCTTTCTTAACTTAAAGAGTCAATGTTTATCCTGCTCGTCCTCGATTTTAGCTAAGATCTCTTCTTGAGAAGTCTGCTTGGCTTTAGACGACCCTCTCGCGTTTGGTCTTAAGCTAGTTGGGCATTCAACCCATATGGCCTCAATTCTTATGGGTTCTTTTATATACTCCTTGAACTTCATCGGATCTCTTTACTGGTGGGCCTTTGATGCTCTTAGACCCAGTCAATCAAAGGCTGGCCCTTTGTTAAGACTTTCCAAAGTGTTTGGGCATTCTAGGGAGTATGTTTTTCATTAACATATCCATAAGATCAAATGGTGGATGTTGCACTTGGGTGATTGGATCTATTATTGCACTCTGATCCAGCGTGTTTGGACCAACTACCTTCCCCTTTCAAACCCAAATTCAAATGTCTATGATTTTCCACATCTACCTCCTATCCCTATATGGGGCTAAAGGAGGCATCTCTCACCTTTTATCCGAGCTTACACCCATGCTGGGGTAACTGGGTTCCTTTCGAGCCAATTATGCCCTGCATAAATACTTTACTTTAGGTTCTTGCCACTATAATGCATAGCTTCTTGACCTTTATCTGAGAACTATAAGATTCCCTGCAGATTGCTAATACCCACAGGTGTGGAAGGTGAAATCATCACAATGGATCTACTGCTTTCAGGATTTTCACCCATATTCATAGAATTTCCAACAAAACAGAATATCATGATACAAAAAATAGAGCACGAGAGTTGTAATTGTAAAAGTTACATAAAAAGAGGATTAAAAGTAGGGAAAACAATATCTAATGGTGAATTCAAGAAATCTAAGAGAATTGAAAGAAATTTTCAAATTAGTGGACTCTAACCTAATGAAACATAGTTGAATCGGATTGCGATTCAACTTTTCCTTAAAACTTGGAATCCTCAAGTTTTAGAAATTAATAATGGTGGAAAGTAACAGATGTCTTGTCGGTTCTCACAAACGATGCCAATTTGTTAACATCTAAAACTGGTATATGGATTTAGTCTTATCAGATATACACCAACTATAAACAATAACATATAAATATATATAGTTACAAAAATGTCAATCTAGAGAGAACAGAAGAGAGAGGTGAGAGAAATAGAATGAAATTATATTTACATTATTTGACCTAAAAAGATGCTTACGTCCACGGGTGGAGGAGTTTATGTATTGATTCAGGCAAAAAAATCCATGGATGAATAAAGTTTACAAGCTCTCATGTTCACTCTAGAAATGGAAAGCATATTGGTATGAAAATAATACCTCACTCCCTACCCATGAGGGTGTAGTGGGCTATTTATATGTTGTTAGAAGGGAGAGAATGATGAGGGATGGGTGTCATGACTTTCTAGGTTAAAAAGGTTCACCATTACATGAAAGTGGGATAATAATCATGAATTTAGTTATAAATCACATGGGGTAATATTTTCATATCTCTCTCACATGGGGTGTGCTGCTGACGTCACACAATCACATAGTACATTCCTACTTTAGTGGTGTTATATAACGGTGTTAATTGTTGTAAGCTTGTTGGGCTAAATTCAATGTATGTTGTACTAGGGCCGACTAGAATTACCTTAGATGACCAGGTTAGTAACTTAACCGATCGCCTTTCTGAGAGAGACAAGTATAACTATCATCTTCTAATTGACCCATAGGCTATACCATACAAATGGTACAACAATGATATCATTAAAAATGGACAAAGTGTGTTTTGAACCCGATTAAGGAATCACAGAATAGTCAAGGTATTGTCCCATATGAAAACCCAAATCCCAAAAATACATTTAGCCCACTAGATGTTATATCAAAGAAAAGTATGGAAAACTTAGGCTATGTTTACTTTTTATATGAATCTAAAAATAGTTATGGTATCTGGATGGACCTCAAAATTAATGTATTTAGTAATAATTAGGTTCATTATTTTAATATATAGGAAATCTAACTCTTAAGAATTTAGAGACAAATATATTCATTAACTACTTAACTTTTAAGAAAACATATTACCTCTTAAGCCTAGATAGTTGAGAATTGGATTTAAGAAATAAAAATAATCAAACCCTTAGAGATAAAAGGAAAGTTTGCTCCATGGTAAATGAATTACAAATACAAATTGGTTAGAATGATTTATGTGAAGATATATGTGGATAAATGCTCTAAAGTACACTTCTTTCTTTGAATTCCTTTGTAAACTTGTTAGATCAGTTAATGAAGGCAATGCGTAAATTGTTGTCTCCACTAGTTGACAAATGGAGGAGACTCGGACAGCTCCACCCATAATAGATTAAAAATGAATTTTGGCCTAATAGAGCTAGAAAAAAGTCAGCTAATTTATAAATTAGACATCGAGTATCATCACAGGTGGACCGTGGGTGATGAAAAATCAATTCTTAAGACCATATCCAAGGCAAGGAGAAAATAACATGATTTTTTTATTTTTGTACCCAATTCAAGATTTTCTCTCTCCAACGTAAGGATAAAACTAATAAATTTGGCCTTGGGAAGAAAAATCAGGAGCATTTACTCCCTAGGGAGGAACAAACCTCATGTTCATGTAGCACTTAGATTTTTGCCCTAATTATTTTTTTCTTTTAGCTCTTTTTCAACATCTTTTATTTATTGTTCACCCTTCACGCGATAGTAAAATTATCGCACGGGCATATTTACCATTTTTTGCTTATTGCATTAGAGCATTTCATCTTTTTATGGAGAAAAAATTATGTTGATCATTTAGGGGAAGCCGAAATGATCCAATGCCTTGGAGATGGTCTAATAGTTTGTAAATGGGAGCTAAACTTTAAATTTGCATAGCCATGTGAAACGGCGATAATGGTGTGGGTAAGACTAGCCTAATTTCCTTCGGAGTTTTAGGATGTGTGGTTTATCTTCCAAATTGAAGAAAATGTTGGGAAAATAATCGTAACTGATGTGAATAAGGCTAAGTATTCTAGGAGTAAATAATCTATCTTCGTATCAAGGTGAACCTTTCTAAGTAGTTAGTGATGGATTTCGGGTACAAATTCGAATAACAATTATGATAGTCATTTTATTCAAATATGGCTTGGTAAGTCTTAGAATAAATAAATTTCGCCATGACCGTATTAACGACACGATTATTGGTACGATGAATGGGAATGGGGTTTTATCATAAGAATGATACTACAAGGATATTGGATGCATTTGACCCAATTACGGATTGAGCTAGTTTGGGACAAACCATAATTGGTCTTCAATTGGACCTATGGATATAGTTACACAAAATAGTATGGAAGAGAGACGTTCGATATTCACTAGGACTTAGATTATTAGCATGTCCAATTGTAAAATGAACCACTGCCCTCTTAAATTGGGTTGGACCATGCAATGGACCAAAATAAGGGTAATCAATGTAGAAACCAATTTAGTTCTCTTTATGGTTAGACTAAAACTAAAATTAATAACAGGAAAATGAATAGATTGGATCAATTAAAGAGAAATAAGTGGACCAGTTGGGGAAGTCTTGAGAGGTTTTCTCTTTTGGTGAAATTTCTTTCTTTTAGGGTGGGTCCAAATTAGGGCAATGGTATAATCAAGGAACCAAACCTAATTAAGAAGAGTAAAAAAAGGAAAGTTGTATTTTGGCTAAAGAATGTGAAATCCAAGGTCGTCCAAGAATGACAGATAAACCAGTTGGAGGTAAATCGAAGGATAAAAAAAACAAATAATCTTCCACAAACCATCTTCCTTTAAACCAAATGGAGTCTAAGATTAACTTACACAACTACAAAAAAAGAATTTTTAGTGTCTAATATTCCATCAAAGCAACATCACTAACCTCTTAACATCAATAAAAAAAATTAACTAAGTTAGTGTGACGATAAACCTAAACTCACTACTTAATCATTATAATATTTTGATTCTGAAAATGGGATAAAGACAATTGAGACTTACAATGAGTACATTAGATTAGGTTTTATAATCAATAGTGGATGAGGTGAACACAGTGAATATGACAAGGAGTATGCATCATGTAAAAACTCTAATTCAACTAAACTAAGTTCTATCAAAAGGAGTAAGTCCATATGTTATGAGGTTAAATTCAAGGTCGAAAACCAAGGAAGTGGAATTAGGTACTGTAACGATGTGGGGAGGGATCGTAGGAGTCATCCCCATCTCCATCCTCATTTAAAATATCCATCCGTGTGTACACCTACATCCATTTTTTTGGGTAGGGATTCCCCATCCCCAAATTTATCAAGGATTAGGTCCTTCGTGGGGATACAATTATATTAAATATTTTATTATTAGAAACTTACTTGTAGGTCACTGTTATAGATTTTGGGGAAATGTGGTGCGCGTGTGTTTTTTATATGTGGGGGTTATTCATCTTTGACCCCAATTATGGCCATCTTAGCCCCTGCATTCAGGGAAGACCGTGTTGTAAAGCGATGGTGAGGTGGAGGCATTCCCACGTACACTTAGATGATGGGACAAAAGGATATAAATGGACATCATTGGCGATGTGAGGTATGTTGATATGTAGAAATCAGAGTCTCCAAACTATTTTACTCAAAATAGACAAAAGAGATAGCCACCTCCGAATAAATAGCATAAAAGACAACTAGTGGATGCAAAAACAAATGAGACATAGGCTAAAAAATTATTATGGAGTGGTAAGTTTTTAGGCACACACTCCACCCTTTCGATCTCTTATGAGCTATAACATGTTCTCATTCTCCTAAATGCATGAACATGTGTATATGTGTGAAATGTGTTGTGTGGGTGAAGTGAACAATAATGAATATATGCATGAAGATATGAGTGTGTGTATGTGTGTGAGGAGTGGAATCATCATATCCATATCATAGTAAGGACGGTCATAAATCCTCATTGGAGATAAACTAACTAAACATAAGAAAAATGCTAAAAGAAATGTATAAGAATGGATAAAATGTGAGCGGCCCCCCAAAATCGTAATGTCACTATGAAAAAGTCATAATGCATGTATGGAACCACTAAATAGATAATAAACATAAAAAAACTAACTACATGAGTAAAACATATTAACTATTGTAATAAAATGCTAATATATGGAGAGTAAACTATATAAAGGAAGGAAGGACTTTAATCCCAAACTGACTTCAGGGTACCTATGTAGTCAAAAATGAAATCAAAGTCCATTTAGTTCTTAATATAAACATGGTTGGCATCTATCCCATAATCCTAATGTTGAGTATCTTTTTTTATTGTGAAAAATAAGTGAAATGATGTGAAAGTGTAAAAAAATGTGAGAAAGCTCTAAACTGGGAATTATAGTATAAACTACCTTTTGGGGGGTTTTGGTTTATAAAAATAGACTTGAATATATATATATATATATATATGTGTGTGTGTGTGTGTGTGTGTGTGTGTGTGTGTGTGATAAAAACACTATAATATTTAAAATAGCATTTATTGGACTAATTAAATGGAGAGGGGTTTGGACTTTCATACACTTTGGAATCCCATTTTTAGATCTTTTAGGATGTATGGATGATGGTGGTGGAGTGGTGGTTGAGGGTGGGGATAAGGTCATGTAATAAAATATTTGAGAGAATGAGGTAAAAATGATATATTATGAATTCAAAATAACTGCCGCGCTAAGATCGATATTCGGTGCAAATGAGGTTAGGATATCCCTATATAGGAAAGCCATGTAATACCCCACATTTTTATGACATTAAATAATTATGATATTAATTATTATTCTTGTATTAATCAAATTAAAAAGGTCGAGAAATTTAATTGTTAATTAATCCGAATTTAAAATAATTATTAACTAGCGTGCCAAGGGTTAATAGTTATTGATGGAAATCATTGATTATTCCTGTGGGTATATGTAATAGGTAATTAAATAATTTTTATAAATTGTCGGAATGTGAAATACGACAGTTTGGTGTTTTAAATCAGGACACGCATGTGAGGATCACACCTATTAACACGGTTCTAGCTAGAAAAAACTTTATAGGATCACACCTAGTTACAATATGAACTATGAACCATAATAGATAGTGCCTAAGTGTTTTTTCTATGAACAGAAGGGTTAAATGCCTCTCGATGCTAGTATATCTAGCCTCAAGCCCATGTATGATTAGGCTCAAGTACCGTCCATTTATTGGGCCATCAAATCACCAATAGATCGTTCAATTGATGTAAGATATAGACGTAAAGGGATACCTTCCTTTGGGCGGATCATCATCTGAGGAGAACTAAGGAGTGCTTTCATCTTGTCCATGACATCTTGGTGCATCGCTTCCCATGCAAACTTCATGCCCTTTCTCAGCAGCTCCATCAATGGGTGTGTCACCTCGGCCAGCCCTGGGATGAACCTCCTCAAGTGGGAAACTTTACCAAGGAAGCTTTTCAACTCCTTCACCGACTTTGGACTTGGCATATCAAGGATGGATCGAACTTTATCCAAGTCCATTTTCACCCCTTGATGGTTCACCACAAAGCCCAGGAATTTCTTACTTGTCACCCCGAACGCGCACTTGAGGGGTTCATCTTCTGCTTGTACTTTTTGCATCGAGTGAACACTCTCCTCAAATCATCCAGGTGGGACGCCTTCTTCTTAGATTTAATCACGATATCATCAACATAAAATTCTATGGTCTTGTGAAAAAGATCGTGAAAATGGCCATCATTGTCCTCTGGTAGGTGGCTCGTGCATTCTTCAACCCGAAAGGCATAACTGTGTACATGAAATTACCTAAAGGCGTTCATAAAGATGTCTTCTTTGCGTCGGCTGGATCCATTATATCCCACATAACCGTCCATGAAGTTATACATCTCATGGCCCGCAGTTGCATCAATCAAAATATTAATGTATGGCAGCGGGAATTCATCGTTCGGGCCTGCTAGATTTAGGTCCCTAGAATCCACATATGTTTTAATTTGGCTCTTATCTTTCTTTACCACAGTTACGATACTAGAGAGCCAAATCGGATGTTGGATTGTAACTATGAAGCCGAGCTTAAGCAGTCTTTGAACTTCCTCTTTAATCTTTAAATCTAGTTTCGTCTTGTACGTTCAGGTGGCCTGCTTCATCGGGATGGCTGGTGGTAAAACATTTAACCTGTGATAGCTCACCTCTTATCTACCTAAGGCATCTCGATGTACTTTCATGCGAAGAAATCTTTGAAATCTAGCAGGTATTTGATCAACTCCTCTCGAGGCACTCCCGCCAAGTCCTTTGAGATAAAAATGGGGTTAGGGTCATCACCTTCTTTGACCAGGTTTATTTTCTCCATCTCTTGAATATGTGGCCTGGGATGGTCTTTCATGCACTCAGGTTCTTCTTCTACCTCTTCCGGAAACTCTTGTACTCCAGAGTTGTCAATCACCAAACATTGCCCCTGGTTATCCACCAGGAAGCATTTGTAAATTGGATTAGCCTCATCATCTAGACTTTTAGTTGCCTGCTCATACCTTCATAATATGTAGATAACTCTATCCTTAGGCAAAACTACCCGTTTTCACTACTGGGAAACTCCTTCTTTTAATGGCCTTTCATGTGATTCTCATTCACTTCTCTCACCGTTTGCCTACTAAGGACACTCTGAGTCTGGACTTGGTGCTCAATTGGTTCAATGCATGGAGCCATTCGATCTCGAAGCTACCTCGATAGACTAGGGGGACTCTCCAAACCCAAGTCTCATTCCTCTTCTTAAGTCACCACCGTTCAGGCGGGTGCTCATACGGTCTCTCGAGTGGTCAGGACCCTTATTCCCCTAGTGTACTTTATTATCACCGTGGATTTTTCCGCCAGATCTATATAGATATTAGCGTCTACCATCTGAGCTTACTCCATCACAAAAGGCTTCTTAGTAGCACGAATAACTACTTCCTTGCCTTTTATGCTTGCCTTAGTGAACTGTTGATAAGTGGAGGGTACCAACCCATGGTTGTGCATCCATACCCTACCGACTAAAAATTGGTATGATGGTTCACAGTTCATGATGTGGAACTTGATATGAGAAGTGATATTCCCCATCGTGATACCTATATTAACATATCCTATCAATTTGGATGACTGGTTGTCATACCCAAAGATTGCCAATGAATGGGGCATTATCCTTGTTTATGACAGTCCGTTAACATAAAAGGACCCAATAGGAATTATATTGATAGATGCTCCCCCATCCAACAAAACACGAGAGAAAACACAATCATTCATAGATGTTGTAACATATAAGGGTTTATTATAGGGATACCTGATCAATCTATCATATTTCCAAAATGTGACTTCTGAGAGGTATCTCATCACTTTAGGTTTAACGCCATATTTTTCTTTACAATCTCTAAGATGGCTCGTGTGACTTCTAGTCGGGAGTCCAACCCGATCGAAGAACCAACCAAACTTTGTCAAGTGAGCAACTGTCGCACATTCGATCCACGAGTCTATCTAGTCATCTTCTAACTCATAAACTTCTTCCACATCTCTACACGCATCCTCATTATACTCTATCACTGCATTTACCTCCTCTATGTAGAAGGCTCCCAACTGCCTACTAAGTCCCTAGATGGGGTCATGCACTTCTTTTTCTTGTTCGTCTCAATTTCATCATCTAAATGGGGTTATGCCAGTTCGAAGGTGCATTCTTCAAGAGATTTTTTAGAGTCACTAGCTTCGAAACAATGCTCTATCATCAATCGTTCGAACTCTTCATTAAAAGCACTGGCCATATAGGCTCCATGGGGTGGCAAAGGGTTATCGTTCACATTAGTTTGGTACGGCTCAATGTCTCTATTCTTCATATATCGGTCGATCAACCTCCTTAGTGAGAAACATACTTTAGTAGGGTGGTTCACTCTATTATGAAGCGTACAATAATGAGGTTTCTCCTTGTCCTACCGGGAGAGTCGTGCTGTGTGAACATTTATCGATCTACAAACCTTATCACGAACCATGAGATCATATAGGTTTAGAGCTTGTTCTACCGTGCAAGTTATCTCGGAAGGATCTTCTTCGTCTTTGAATCTTTTATTATTACTCCTCCCCCTTCTGCACCCTCGGTCGCACTGCTTTCCTTTTTAGCCCCATCATTATCGTAATTGACCCTCGAGGGTATTCCCCTCCCCGAGGCAATTGCTGGCCCTAGTAGAAAGCTTGATAAAGTAGGCGAGGGTAGTACAGGATTGACCACCAATACAATGTTCCTCGATGCTTTCAAGAATGCAGCGAACTTCCCTTCTCGTGTTTTATTAATCAAATGGCATATATACTTGGGCAACAAGCCCTCTACACAAACTAGCAAAAGTTTATCCTCTCGCACCTCCTCTCTCACAGCGTTCATGAAACCTGCTAATATAGGCCACAACGTCCTCCCCTGGCTTCTTCTTCTCATGTGCTAGATGCGTGAGTGTAAACTCATCCTCGGCCAAAAATAACTTTTGCACAAACAAAATGTGCAATTCCTCCTACGAACCCACACTTCCTGGGGTCAAGTGGGAGTACCATGTATATTCTTTTTCTATCAAGGACTTTGAAAATTCCCTCAACCTCAGCTTTTTTTCGTTGTAATGGGCCCCAATACTTTCAATAAATCTCTTCATGTGTTCATTTGGGTTTGAACCTTTCCCCACGTAATTCTCAAAGACTGGGGGAATATACCCTACTCGATAGGGTTCGTTGTTGTACACCTCTGGGTACGGAGTACAGAAGTCATCATACATAGAAGAGTTATCTCCTCCTTTGGACACTGCTATTAACTTTAGCAGCTCCTTCTTCATTTCTTTTAATTCGATCGATGGAGAGTTAGCTGGCTGCATTGTGACTACTGCCGTCGGAGCAAGTGGGGCCCTTTTTTCCATGTCACCCATCATAGTCTGAGTCATCGAATTCATTCCCCCACCTTACGGCATGGGCCCAGTTGTCATGGGTGGGGCCGTTGTAGGAGGCACAATGCTAAACGTTAGCTGAGTGATAGGGAGAAGGCCGTTAAAAACGAGAGTGGTAACACCCCCAGTAACGGTAGGGGCGGGTATTATCGCAGCGAGTGTAGTGAAGGAGTTCCCTCCCATAGGAATCCCCACCATTGCCTGCGCTGTAGGGGTCTTGATGAACTCTATGAACAAACCCATGAGTCCCTTTATTTGTGTCGGGAC
Source organism: Sambucus nigra (assembly GCA_949130495.1). Lineage (NCBI taxonomy): Eukaryota > Viridiplantae > Streptophyta > Magnoliopsida > Dipsacales > Adoxaceae > Sambucus > Sambucus nigra. The sequence continues at coordinate 279,437,696 of OX422218.1, forward strand.
TACTCTTGTCTATGCGCCCATAGTTTCTGTTACACCGGAATTACACGCGCTAGGCTTCGTACATATTATTCTCACTCCCTAAGTTAGCATGGAGAGGTTTGCCTCCTCTTCATGTTGTATGGCGTCAAATTCAATGATCCTGGTGATGTCTTCCTCTGGCATCTTTTCAAAAGAGAATACCCCCCAGCGGATTCGCCAAATGTAAGATGTGGGTTCTTGGAATACAGTTAGTATCAAGTGAGGTGTAAACCCTTATCAAGATCGGGATCAAATCCATACGGTATTAATTATTTACAATGACCATGGGTGAATGGGAGACCAAGGGATTCAATGTTCAGACTTGTATTAAATGATATATTGTCACAATAAATACATAACATGCATAATAAATAGACCATTAGGTAACGTGGTCGGAGGGAGAAAAAATAAGCACTCTTAGCACAATAAAGGCAAGGCAGTAACTTCAAGCTCAGTTAATTCTCAATGATATGGGCATTCAATAGATATGGGAAGTTATGTTCTCATAATGACTCTTGTGTATGGGGAAAGTTAGGCAGCAATTCTAGGTTCAGAATGACTCTATTGTTAAACTATTTGTATGATGTATTTATATGAGGGGCAAGTTACTTGAGCGAACATTCCCACCTTTAATATGATCGATCGTGTTAAAATGCATAAGTTTCCCTCATTAATGTAGAAGATATTTCATTAAATGCATGGGATCTCATAATTTGGCGAGAAAATGTCTCATTGGTTGGAGGTATGGTGGTCATTAATGAGGGACGTGACATGGCAACTTGGAGTTTACCTCAGGACGACTAGAGGGTCAGGTTTGGTGAACTAGACTTACTGTGCTAGGTATAAAATCACTTTAGTGCCATAACTTCGAGTCCCTAAATGTCAGATGTTATAATGTCAGAAAGTGGGTAAACACTGACTCTATTAGGTACATGGTCCCATCAGTCTGGCAGGATGGTGTCTGCTTTTAAGGTTGCTCGGTTAGTAGGTAGACCGAGTGGTTGGTTTTATGTTTGTTGGTTATGAATTATCTGGTAACCAAGATGCAAGATTGAGGTACCTCGAGAAGGTTCCCTCGAACAAGTAAGAGTTGAGGTGGCTCGAATTTAGTGGCTCAAGCAATCGTATATGCTAAGTGACGTTTCTCCCTAGTGTGTCAAGATATTTAGTAATCTTATTCCCAATGTTGCCTTGCTCACAATCCTCCAAACCATGTCCCTACGAGGTTCCCAAAAGGAGTTTTCTCGATAGAGCATGTTAGCTCTCCCATGCCCTGCCAGGTATGGTCCTTCGTGGGTACCGAATAATCTCACTCAACATATATTTATAAGATTAAGTACATGATATAGATCATTATATTTCTTGTTACAAACTATCGTCATTCAAGTGACTTTGATCTACAAATTTGATCCTTCAAACCAGGTCTCTTGGAGAATCTTTGAGATAGGTCCTTCGAGCAACCTTTGTGGAGAATCTTCGAGGTGGGTCCTTTGAGCCATTTCTGTGGAGCCTCTTCAAGGTAACTTGCTCGGGTAGCCTTCTTTCTCCTTCTTTGTGAGTCATTCAATCTTCTTGACTATGTTAATCACTCTTTGGGGGGGGACTCCCCCTACACATGGTGCGTTGGATGAAACATAGCGATATTCAGTGGTTTTGTGCGCCTTAGGAGAGAGCTGGTGGGACACAACTCACGCCTTCCACTTTGAGTGGGGGTATGATAGTGATATCAAGGCACGTCTACCATATAATTAGCCTCCCATAAGAGGGGATGCATATAGTGGTGGATCATTTTCTTCACCTTACGAATGAGACGATAGAGGTGGCGCTCGAGCCAATGGAGCGAGTTGGATCAGGAGAGTCATTGATCGTGTTGTATCTGAGAGAGGCCTTGATGAGGCAAGTAATGGATGTGACAGATGCAAAGTAGATGCAAAAAATAGAGTTTTGTTTATTATTGTTGTGGAGCACGTTATTGGAGAAGAGTAGCGACGACGTCCATTTGTGGTTTATGTCATTTCTATGGTACTTCATGCAAATTCGATTCTACGACAAGGGGAGCTTAACGTTGGAATCATTGTACGTTGATTTAAATGAATTCAGTCATTTCTGCCAACCTATTTCACTAAGGCTCCATAATGTTGGAAGGATTTTTATTTTTTATTTTTGGGATTTCTTGTATTATTTTTGTATATTTTTTGTTTTTTGAATATTTTCTTATTTTTCATGCATGATTCTACGTGGTAATCAGGTATAACACTCGATTGATGCGCCTAAAGGAGTTGGAGGTAGGATAATAGGGTTTCTATGCCCCTATCATCTCAAGAATGTGAGGAGGGTCCTAAACACCTCACGAGCGATCATAATGGTTATTATTATTTTTGGATTTTTTTTAATTTCTTGATTGTTATTTTTTATTGCATTTTGATGAATGGATATCTTAAAGAAGGTGATGTTCTTTTCCCGAAGTCAGACGATAGATGACAAGGAGATTATTCGCATTCATATTATAATTCCCCATATTTAATGTCCATTACTTATTGTGCAAATCAATTATGCGTGCTTGTTGTGACGTTTCATGTCACTATTTATATTTAGGCCTATTAATTATTCGTATATGAAATCATAATTAATATACGATAATTCATTAATTAAATATTTGAAAGTGACATAGTATTATAGCCGACTATGGCAGAGATTTGGTCCATAGGGTTTTCTTATTCAGACTATCCCCTCGGTGTCATGTCCCCCCTATTATGAAGTAGTCTCTTATAATATAGTGTCATGTTAAAATAATAAATATTAAATGATTGATATTTGGACTTGTATAATTATTATAGTGGATGATTGAGATAATTAATTAGGTGGTTTATGTTATATTTTTTCTTGACTTTTTAGACCCATGAAACGTCCGTTTATGGCTTAAAATTATGGGTTTTAGGACTATTCGGTTGTTATATGGCTTGGGTGGTGTCTTGGGACAATAGGAGGTGTATTTGGGTTTATTTGGTTGAGGCCCATTTGGAGACTAATCCTAATTTTGGGTTTATCTTACTTAAAGGACCATTAGGTTAAACTTAAACTCATTTATCACTTAGGAATAACCCTAGGTGGTGTGAGAGAAGGATCACTTAAGAAGAACCAAGGGTTGGACGATGATTTGGGAGATTTAGGAAAGTATTTCTCAATCAATCTGTAAAGCAATTTTATATTGATTAAAAATTTAATTGGACTTGTGTTAGAATAGCAATAGTTATTGGAATCTAGAAGAAAACTTGGGTAAATTCTGATTTTTGTTCATCTACTTCATAATTTTTTAGATTTGGGTTTAAAATTGAGAATTTAATGTTAATCATATGTATACACATGAGTAAATAATTAAGAAAGCCTTTAATTATAATTTGAATCTCTGTAAATTTATTAGATTAGTGCAAATCTAAATTAGTTTGGGTGATTTATGGAAACCCTTAAGTTAAGTTTATACTTGAGTAAATATTGGTGAAAAGGTTGTTAATTTATGATCTTAAGAGGTTAAGTATTGATCATAAAGGTTTTAGATATCATAATAGGATTTTCTTGAAGTGTTAGAACCTTAGGTTAAGTCAACAATGGAGGATTAGGGTTTTAGGTTCGTAACTTGGAGTTTGGAGAAGAGAAACCCCATATTTTGAAGTCAAGTATGCATCGTTCCGTGTGCACGATTAATTTATGTCATGTGAATGGCGATGTGCTCAAAATTATTATTTTGGGGCGTGCCTCCAGTTTAAAGAAGTGGAATTGTAGATAATTTAATTATGAATGGGTGGGATCTAGTTTCGTATTTTTTTTAGATTATTTATGAATTTCTTATGAAAAATTTACCAACAATGAACAAGACTAAAATTCTCGATATGTGATTTTTTATTTGGGGATTTATGTTATGTTTGGTTGGTTTGGGTTTTGATTGGGAATTTTTTAGGGTTAAAATCAATTAATATGAGTATATTAGTAGTAGGTTTGAGTATAAAAACCAAGATTATGGACATAAAGATTTGATTCAAATTTCTTGAATAATGGTTAACGATAGTGTTTATCATATGAGGTGAAGATGTGGTGTTGATGCACCGAATTGGCTAGTAGTTGTTCTACAGTGATTTTTAGGGCCGTTAGGAGAGATGAAACGAAACCTAGACTTTGAGAGCCTTTTTCATTTGAGCTAATAGTATATATAGAACATTATAAGTTATTGTGCGTATTAACATGTTAGTAAATGACCTTATGTCTAACCCACTCGAATAAGGCTTTATACTATTTATTTTGACGCGGTAGAATAGGGGCATACATGTTCACTTGATTTATGTAAAATCATACAAGATTGGTGTGTGATGACTCGTAGAATACGTAGTAGAGGGGATATCTTTTATGGGGATCGTATGATATCGATCGTGTTGGTACACTGGTGATAAAGACGGGATTTACCTTGATAATTTTACCTTGAACACTATGTGCTGATGTACCCTTTATATTTTGTGGTGATGCAATGGAGGGATCCTCTCATATCGTCAAGGGTATAGTGTCATATGATTGGTGTTACGGTTTAGTGATAATCTTATGTTGTTGCTTTGTAATTAGCGGTGTGGGATAGCCTATAACTATCCTTAGTACGTGCAAGTGACCCCCAAAGGAGATAGGGTAGGTCTTGATTAGGTAAGGGCTTGAGCGCAGCCCATTGATATTGTATGTGACTGGGACTGTACTTTTATGTGTATGATAGACATAGAGATAGTCTTATCCTACTTTTTATGATTATGTGTTGCGGTACTGGAGTTAATTTTACCGGTTTATATCTTATATTAGATACATATATGATTTATACTAGATGTGTATACCTATATGCACATGACTCAGTATTTATGTACCATATATATTATAGATGTATATGTTGCATTAGTGCATGAGATAGCTCTAGAATGATAGATTTGACACCGCATTTTAATACTGTTAGTGATACTTCGGTTAGTTAGTTAGAAGTGTTTAAGGTAAGAGACTACTAAAAAATATATGATTCTTTATTAAGAAATTAATATAATAAAGATAGAGTAGAGAACATTGAATATTAGAGATGAACTTCATACACATGGGTTTGGGAGTATGACTGCATGCTATTTTAGGTTGTTTGGGTCGGCAACTTAAAGTACACTTAAAATGGGAGGAAGATGTATTATTATTATTGTGGTCCAACTTCATTTTGATTCTTAGTCTTTGTAAACTTGTTATTTATAGCGCTGTTATCTTCGTTTTTCACAGGTCTTAGGTCGTTGGTGCTACCATAGACTTAGGTTAATCGCTGGACAAGTATTTGTAGTGACATTCTACTTAATATTCTTAGGATCTAGAAGTCAGGTAGCATAACTCATCTTTTATTTATGTTTTTTTATTTTTCTGTATAGACAATTGTATTTTATAGTTCACCCTGAGTTAGTCTTTATATATGTGGTACTTGCATTCAGAGTTGGATTTTATTATACTGTACATTTTTTATTCTAAAGTTAGAGTTATTTTTTTATCAACAGTTGTGTGGTATAAGAGTTGGTTTTACTTTTATTTTAGTTTTATTATATCGTATTACATTACTTATATAGTTTTATTTACTTAGTTATGCTGAGAATGTTACCAAATGTTTTTTAAATCCGTGTTTTTTCTATTGGACTTGATCAATCTATATATGGATTTTAAATGGTGTCACACATACATAGATGTGTCATTTCATGTTACATGAGTTCAGGTAAGGTTAGAGCGGATGGTTAGGTAGATGATGGTAAGAGAGGTGGAAGTCCCTTTAGAGAATCATCCTTTCTACATGCAGCATCCAAAGACGATGTCTTAGGAAGCGAGGATGGAGTCTATGATAGAGGAGCACTGCTATATTACTTGGACTTTGTGATGAGGTGGTTCATGCTGCCCTATATCTATGATATGGATAGGGTGATTCTAGGGGTGTAAAACGGATGGATACGGAGTGGATACCATAGTATCCACATCCGTATCCGCCAAATCTCCACAGTATCCTTAGTTGTATCCGTGCAGATAATAATTTTAGCTATCCTTATCTGTATCCTCTCGAATTTCTCGAATTCGGATAATATCCTTATCCGTTTTTATTATTTAATATACATTAAAATACACATATATTATTAAACACTAATTTAATCAATGAATTAAATATATAATTTTCCATTCCATGTAAGATATAGAGAATGTGTAAAGCATCAAATTAAATTATAAAAGAAGGCAAAATTATTAAACTTTAATGTGCATTTTCTTATTCAATTGTGATAATCCATTGAAATTTGTATCCTCTTCAGTTTCTCTAATGTTTGAACAAAAATGAAGTGCAGCATCATCTTACCTGAAAAATATAACTCAATTAAAATATTAACGGAGAAAACAAAGAATATATTACAATAAATAAGGGATGCTATTTTTTATCCCTTAAGTTCCTGAAGTGTGTCATTATCATCCCCTGTCCATTTTATCCTTGTCAAATTAAGCATTAAGGTAATCACAACTCGCAAGATAGTATTAATGCATAAAGATAAATTAAGACATTAATTGTTTGGACATACTAATTCACCCAAATAAAAAGAAATTATTTTCTTATGCAATTTCCATTCATTATCTATGTAATGTTAATTCAAACAAAAATACCCAATTCCTTGATGTTTAGGAGTCCATGTGTCTGTAGTGAGGCTAACCATAAAAGACTTTCAATGCTCTTGTAAGGTTTCTCTTTTTCACATTTAAAACATCTTTTTAAATCATTTCTCAAAGTAACTCTTGACCTAAATTTATAAGTAGAACAATAATAAGAAAGTCAATACCTGAAGTACTCGTGTTGGCCATAAGAAAGGAATAATCGTGTTTAGTAACCATTTGAGCAAATAAAAGTCTCTCCATATCTGGGTCAAATTTGTAAGTGACAAACTTTGGAATCGGATCACTCAATGACTTAACTGCGCCAATAAGTTTCTGCCTAATGTCTACTCCACCCGCAACCTTATGTTTACACGATTTGAGATGGTTACTCAAGTGTGAGGTTCCTTTTGAACTTCCTGCATCAAACTTTCTTTTCAAATGGGTGCAAGTCACTGTAACAGAACTATCTCGATGAACCTCTCTAGTTAAAATCAAACCACACCTTAGATGTAAGATTTTGTTATGCTTCATCTTTATACAAACTTCGTTCTCACTAGAAACACTTGCGCGATTCGATGAAATACTCTCCACTGGAGTAGGGGAAGATTCATGCGCGGAAGGATTATTTTGATTAGCTTCTGTAGACATATTAAACTGCATTGTGTTGATCACAAAAAAGTAATTAGTAAAAACAACACTGAATAACATAAAATTGTACTGAGATATAAAAAAACATTTAAATGGCCCTGAATAAAAAAAATAGCAAACTCACAACGTTCCATTAGGGTGGTGTTGAGAGTACACAAATGCATAACATATTTTCATACAACATAACAAAAGAATTACATTTAGGTCTCCAAACAACACAGAAACACCAGCTCAGTTCGAAAGATTTTTAGTAGAAGAATCTTTAACATAGGTTTTTGGGATGGTTTTTATAATATATCCATGAATATAGCTCATATCACAAACAAAGGAAGTACTAAAATTCATGCCATCACGTGACAATGACTATCAAGAAATGCCTAGCACAATCCAAATGGACCAAGAATAATTGCCAAGATGAGTACCAAAGAGCAGAAATCAATGATAAATTTCACTCACAGCACAGGGAACCCCATAAAAGAACCATAACTAGTGAAAAATGGATACTCCACTTCTGATACGGATTATTCATGTCGGATACTAGTACTATGCATATTTGTATCCGTTTTCTCGGATATTTTTTATATAGTATCCATATTTGCATCCGTTTCCATTTTTTTGGTTAAATATCCGCAATTCGGATTCGAATATCAGAAAGATGTGGATTTTTGAATATCTGTTTACATCCCTAGGTGTCTCCCTCAAGAGTCTAAGGATGGAGGTAGCGGAGTACTGGGGTTATTTGGTCAGGACTCAAGTTTTAGTGCCAGTGCAGTGGATTCCTCTCCTCTACACAAGTATGGGTTTCCCTCTCGAGATAAATGGGTTGGAGGGAGGGACATGGTGGATATTATTCATCACCCTCATGCCAGGTTGGAGGGATTTCATCCCTTATCGATAGAGTATGGTCGGATATGGGTAAAAGTACTCACCTTCTTTTTCTATATTATGGATTTTTCTCTTTATTTGCATTCTGATGTCTCTTATTGTTTTCTTTGCAAATTGTATATGTGCGGGCTTCCTAGGTGTGGGATATTTAGGATTGGATTTAGTAGCCAAAAAGATCTGAGTTTTAACGCATGCTTACAACACCCCAGTAGTCTAAGGAATATGTTCATTCTTTCATCTCCAGGAGTGGGACCTCCACTTATTGTTATCACGAGAAGCGTCCTTGCCATAATCATTGATATATTGTAGCTCTTTTAGGATTTAGCAAGTATGGGTTGTGTTTAGGAAATTTTTCTTTCTCTTTTTTGTTATTTTTCTTTCTTTGTACCTGAAAAGTTAAAAGCAATATATAAAATTAGGCATATTTATTTGATTATCTTGATTAAGTGACTTAATATACATGTACTTTTAATTTTCAACTGAAGGTATTTATGAAATGAAAAATTTATGATGTATTATAAAATTTTATTGAATTTTTTTTAAAAAAAGAAATGTCAAGGAAAAATTTTAAGATGAAAAAATACTTATTAGGGGGTTTATTCGATTAAAAGATGGATAAAAAGGGAAAAGGGAAAATCTTTAAATAAGATGTTACCTATCAAAATCTACCTTAGCCTTCCAACGGGCATGTCAGTGTTAAGTACTTGTCTTTTTGTCCCTTGGTACTCTTTTTTTGTAATATTGGTATAATGCCTTCGATAATAACTTCTATAACTCAGTTGCCTTGTGTCTTGTGTAGGATCTTGACTATAAAAGTGGGTCTAAGGTAGTATTTTAGAATCACTGGTCTCCTTCATTTATTTTACTATACTTTAATAATATTTTCTTCAAATGGCCATTCCCATAACTGAAGATTATTTTTCCTATCTTGACCTTTTAGAGGCCATTTGTCTATGTGAAGTTGACTATGAAACATTCAACTTGTGCCCGATTAATTTATAGCGTAATCATTTTATTAAATGGGTCCTTCTGAAGGTGACCCTAAATTTTTGGAACCCTGAGGATCATATGTTCTTATTCAAACTAGATGAATATTGCACCACTTATGAGGAGTTTTTATCCATGTTGGGCATATATCTTATGTTTCGGCCACTATGCTTGATTTTTCCCATTCTTAGAAGGAGTTGTTGGTTCAATTATTGCTCATTTATCCTTTTACTGCTTGACCAATGGTGTGTGGTGGAGAAATTGACCCCCTGTAGTGCTTAAGTCAGTGCGCCACCAGGAGGATCGATTCATCAGGTATAGTAGGGTTATGGTATTAGGCATGACTACATGGTTGCTTCTGGTGATAGACGACATGAATGCGAACATCCAAGTTTCTGCCACAGTGTTATGGATGAACTTCCATTACAATCCTTTTGCTACTATCCTGGCAAAGATGTTGAATTTCCTTGATGATTGGAAAGAGGATCAATCTACCTTTGTAAAAGGAAGCCCTTTAATGTTATGGATAGGTTTCGATTGGTTGTGCACTCTCCATTTCCTTCACCGAGTACGCACAACTTATTCCTTAAACCTTGTATGGATCTTGGTTCATCTTTGAATGATTGGTTTGACTGGTTTATGTAAAATGGATACATTTCTCTTCATTGGTCCATTTCATGGTGGGGTGAATAGACACATGTTATGTTCTAGGACGACTATCGATAAGTCTGGCTTGTTGGCCTCCATTAAACTTCATTTTACCACTCTTGGAGACTCTTTCGTCAAGTGGGCTAGGATAAAATTCCCCCCTCATATAACTGATTTATTTGTTATAGAGGACCCGACCGAGTCATTGAGGACGTCCTTGAGGATTTTGTGGCAATGTCATCGGCCTGAATGATATCTGACTCTTTTTTGGGAGTGGGTCCAGTGGTTTTAACGAATTACTTGAAGTGGTTAATGAGTATTTTTTCTTAAATGTATGTATAGTTGAATCCCATCAAAGGTGTCTTTTTACAAGTAAGGTTGTGGTAGGGGTACAATGGTCCCCGTTAAGCCCTTTAGGATGTGTCATCACATTGAAAGCATGTGGGTACAAATATAGAATGAAGATTACTGGGGATCGGTGGAAGGTAATGATGATGTCAAGGATGATAAATTAGGTCTCTAGAAGTTGATGGAGACTTTTTAAAATATCTGGTTTTGGTGTCGGTGTCAGTGTTGGTATTGGTAGGTTGGTTTAGGTTTATATATATAATTGATGACTGGATTGTAGGTCTGGTGCATGTTTGGATATGGGTTTTAGAATATTAGTGTATCGAAGCATTTGGGTTTGTTATTGTAATGGAAAGGAAAGGTAGTAGTGTTTAATTGCGGCATGTATATTGAATAAAATATGCCTCTATGAAATATATTTTAACTTTGCATGTATCTTGTTATGCCTTTGTGGAAGAATCATTTATTTTAATTGTCTATACCCATCGCTAAGGCATACATAGTCCTTTTGTTCAGTTAAATGATGAGGGAGACTTATTTCTCTTGATGGGAGAAAAGAAGAGTGTTTTGTGAAAAATAAAATACTGGACCCAAAAGTCTCTTTATGATTCGCCTATGTACCTCTCTGTGGATAAAAGAATGTTTTATAGTGTTTAAAAATATTTTGAGAGGTTCAGGTCTTACACAATTCTGATAGGGAGAGACAAGAAGAGGATTTTAGAATGAAAAGATAGGTGATAATTTCATAGCATGACGAGAGTCAGATCAAGGATAGAACTTTTTGAGACGATCATAGTTGACTGGTCATGTAATTTTTTCTCTGTAGAGGTTAGTCATCGTGGCAGAACCTCCTAATAAGATTTTCTTTACAATGTATTTCTCGCTTCAATTGGTTTTGAATTTACCTCTAAGGCCCCAGATGGGTTCTATAATTTTTTTGAGAATGAGGTCACCTTCTCATTCATCGCAGTCTTTGACTTTCTTATTGAATGATTGCACAATGCGGTTGTGATACCCTTGTATGTGATATCAATATTTTAGTCTATTTTCATCTAAGAGTGCTAAATCTTCATAGCGACTTTAGTTTTAATCAAATTATCATAATTTTCTCTCGAGCATAACTCATGGGGAAGGTATCTCGAGTTTAATAGGGAGGACTACTTCCATGACATATGCTAGGGTGTATGATGTAGCCTCGGGGCATTCTAATAGACATGCGATAGCCCTAAAGAGACTAAGGGATTCTTTTAGGCCAATCCCTTATTTTTTCGATCATCTTGTTGATAATTGACTTGTGTCTCTTATTTTCATCTTCGATAGCCCTATTGGTTTGTGGTATGTGTGGTGAGAACTTGTCTCTGAATTTTAGATTCCTTGACTACTTATGTGATTTTTATCTTCGAAATTAGGGTCTTTATATTATACGGGCTCATGAGGGACCTTATAGTGGCATATGATATTCTTTCTGATGATATTGGCCAATTTCTTGGCATTTAACACAGCGTATGACTCAACTTCGAGACATTTGGTGAAGTAATAAAAAGAGAGCATGATAAATCCATTCCCCTTAGATGTTTTAGGAGAGACTTTCATAATGATATCGACGCCTCGAGTCAAGAAAAGTCATGGAGAATTCATGTTATATAACTCAGATGTAGGTAAATGTTGAATTTTAATGAATTACTTACATTTGAGACACCTCTTAATGTATATTGTGCAGTCCTGGACCATGGTAGTCCAATATCACCCTTGTCGAATGATCTTATTGGATAACATATGGTCGTTTATGTGGGGTCCATATTCCCCACTATTGATTTTTTTTTATGATCTCTTTAGTATCAGCCCCTATTATGCATTGCAAATAGGTACCATCAAAATTCCTCTTGAACAGATCCTTGTCACAAATGATGTACTGAGATGCGAGTTTCCTGAGGATCATTTGGTCATTCTTTTCATCCCCTTGAGGGTATATACCATACTTTAGGAGTCACCAAATATCGTAATACCACACTCCAATCTTATTTAAATATTCCTCCTTGGCGAGTTGAATATGGTAGTTAGTTGATTGTCTTAGACTGTTTACAGACTTGCAAGGGAGCAATTGTTCTTACTTTGGGCATGCCAACCATTTAAATCAGAGTTTCTAATGCATAGGCAAAGCTATTTTTGGAATGGGAGAGGTAATGAAAAGTGATAAATTTTGAGGTAGACTCTTCAAGATGAGCATAAAAGCGTAGAATCTTCTCATCGTTGACTTTCCATTTTCGAAGGACCTATCCTATGATGATGGTAGAATATTCATAGATGCCGAGATATAGAACTCCCTTCTTGAGAGACACTTTGAGGTCCAAATTGCATGTTTCGTAATTTATCATATTGGTAGTGAAAGCAATTCTAGCTTGGTGGCAATGGGATTATACGAATCATCGAGTGGGATCAGAAGTATCCCAATATTATATCCCATCTTATTGTTGACTCCATCAAAGAACATATGACATCGAAGTTCCTTGGGATTAGTGTAGAAAATATCTTCATCCTAGAAATTTTAAATCCATATGTCGGCTTATTCTATGGGGTGATCCGCTAGAAAATTAGAAATGGTTCTTCCTTTGATGGAAACCATCGAGCCATGCATCTTAAAAAAGCAGTTGTTTCATCGAACACTCCTTGGGATCCATATGGGGGACACTAGTGTAACACCCCGTAATATTAATGATTTTTTTTGGATTAATTAAATTAAAAATGGAAAATTAATTTAGGTTAAAATAAATATTAATTAGAGAAACAAGGGTTAATATTTATTTATATTGGAAATTACTAAGTGAACGAGAAATATATTAATAACAACGTATTATGATTGTCGTGAGTGAGAAATACGGCAATTACGGTAATTTAGTCGGGACGCGCGTATCAATCGTGTCGGGACTTAAATTTATGAGATAAAAATATAATTTAATTATGGGTTATCCAAATGGTCATTTTGAGTGCATCGATGTGTCCAGAAGTCTCGAAATAGCCAGAAAATTGCACTCGGAGGTTTGGATTGAGTCTCGAGGCATTTTTAGGCCAAATTGGCACCCCGGAGGGGTATTTTAGTCTTTTGGATTTGAGGGAAAAAGAGACCTACGATAATTGGATTTTTATATCCTCAGTTACGTGAGGGATTTAGGGTAGAACTTACAAATAATACATAGAGGCCATTAGAGGAGGAAGATAGTGAGTTTCAAGGCCATCCCACACCAATCTTGCACCACCACCACCACCATTATGTAGATCGGGAGGAGAGGAAAGCAATTCCACCATCATTCTGCAGAAATTCAGACCTGCTATTCAAGGCAAGTATTTATCTTGCAAATTTTGAGCACATATACCATCCATGTTAGTGTAGGATGATTAATCTCATGAATGTATGAATATTGGTGTTAATTTGGAAGATTTTATTCATGTTCTTGGGTAGGAACCATGTTAGGTTTAATCCCTTTTACACATGTGGAACGAACTTGATGAATTAATGATATTGACATATGAAGAAATTTGGGTTCTTGTTGATGTTCTTGAACAATAATGTTAATCTAGGATTTTGGGGATTTAATGTGGAATTAATCCTGATATGCCCAAAGTGCACCTGCCAGATCAGGGACATTAACCTCGACCTGGATGACGGTCGAGGCAACTATACCTCAGGATTACCCACCAATGATGTCATCCTTCACCAGGTCATCCATAGCCAACACTGCAACCAACACCATGATTGGGCATCAGTCGAGGTCTGCATGACTCACGGGATCAGTTATCCATCAGGTCATCCATAGCCGACATCACATCTTCCTCGTACATCAACCTCGGCTAGGCATCAGCCGAGACCAGCAAGGACTCATGGGTTCAACCACCCTTCAACATCAGTGTCAGTCCCATCCAATGTTGCAAGCACCACGTGAGAATAAAAAAATCCACTTAGGCTCAATGAACAATCCCATCATCGGCTTTAGCCAACGATACGAGTTTCACCTAGAATCAGCAGCCTTGCAGACTCAGCATCAAGTTAAGTCAACATCGACCCTGACCGACGTTCCACATATCTAATCTCAGCTGACATCCTAGCCAAGGTCATCATATAACTCCCAGTCAAGGCAAGGGTCGTACCTCACCAACCTCGTACTCAGTCAGGCCGAGGTTGCTACTAAGTAAAGACAGCCGAGCTTCTACGCGTACATGTATGGCTTGAAGCACGTGGACTAATCTATTATAACTGAATCATTCCCTCCATGTGGGGGAATATGGAGGACATCATTACTTAGTTGAGATCATCCAGGTGTCATCCTTACATTGGACGGATCTCCATGCACATACACATGTCATGCTTGGGGGGTACATTACACCCCCCAGGCACTATATATTGAGGTCTTCCTCAACATTGTAAAGGATCCGAAATTATAACCCTAGGTGAAACTCTGTCAAATTACACAGTAGAGAGAGAAAGCTTGAGACATTGTATCCATGGTCGTTAGCGCCTTATTTTAGTGACCTTACTCACTCACTTGCACAATGGACGTAGGCCTAATTGCCTGAACCACTTATACGTTGGTGTTTATCCTCTTCTCCTCATCTCAATGTCTTATATTTAGTATACTCTTGTTCTGCCATTTTTATTACTGGTTTGAGCTTGCAAACACCATGACGGGTGGTGCTATTTCCAGCATCATCATTTTGGCACCGTCTCTGGGAACGAGAAGATGTCTCTTCCTCTTTTTCTGTTTAACCTCACCGGAGACTCTGGTGTTGAACCAGGCCTCACCCCTTGCGTGGAGCTATTTCACCATTGAAAGAGGTCCTTAAAGGTATTAAGTTAATTTTCTTCACCAGCTCTTCAGTTTTAACATATGGCACCGGAGTTGCCACCACCTCCTCTACCATCTGGTGTTGGAGGACCCAGTTACAGCCAGGCACCACCCCAGTCCGAAATGGCTGAGGTGGCTGCAGCCTTGAAATCTTTGGCTGTAACACAGTAAGCAATGAATGAGCAATTTTCACAACTCAGTTAAAATATGATGAGGCCACCTGGGGTCTCACTGGAGATGATTACTCCGTCATCTATTCAACCCCATCCTGAAGCCAGGGGACCACCCCAGGCACCTGGTGCGCCCTAAATATGGCTTGTGATTCAAGTGCAAATCTAATCGCAACAAGTAGAATCCGGTAAGTACGGAATCGTGATCCACAGGGATTGAACGCTCCTAAGAGAACTAAATTGGGGCAACGAGATTCTCTAAACGTCACAAAATGTTAAAGTGTAAAAGATGATTTGTGATTTGGAAAGGTGATTGAGATGCAACCTCTAAACTAACATGCTATTAATGAACAGATGATTAACAACTAATTACGGAACTGATGAAAAGAACTAAGGTAAGCTTGAGTTCAAGAAATTAAGGGGATTGAGGATCATTCTCCCACCTCGGATTCACAAGGAAGGGGATTATAGGGCTTGATTAAATTAATTCTAATCGAGCATAACTAATTAAGTCCGAACATCAACCATGTAGAGAATGAACTCAACAATGGAGGATTAGGGTTTAATTAATTATTGCTAGATGGGTTGAGTTTGTAGTAAAGCTTCAAACACTAGCCCTTGCATGACAAGGGAAGTTAAGAAACTATGATACTCCAAAACCAACACATGAAGTTCCATTAGAACAATTAAAACCAAACCCTAGATATTAAGTTCAAGCATCCAAGGTGGGATATTGATCCCCAATCACAAGTCTAGCTACTCATAATTAAAACTAAACTACACATGCTAGTTAACAACATACTTGAATTAGTTATCTAGTTAAAACTCAAATCAATTCAAAGGATGGAATTCAATGCAATTTAAAGCTAATGGAACAAGAAGAGATGGAGTAATTGAACTTATCTTGCATTAATCACAACTATTCAACAAGCAATCAAAGCCTTACAAGTTGGGGAAAGCCATAAATGAGATTGACCTAGGAGAGAGAAGAGAGTGTTTTTCTATCTTACTAAAAAAATCCAACAAAAGTAATCTCCCTACAAAAGAGGAAAAACAAGGGATAAATCCCCAAAAAAATCCACCAAAATGGCAAACTAGTAATAAGAAGAAAGCTGAAAATGCAGGGCCGAATCGATTCGGTGGTGAATCCGAATCGATTCGGAAGTGGAGAGAAAAGCCCCTGCAAGTGACCGAATCGATTCGGTGGTAATGGCGAATCGATTCGGGCCTTCTGCAGAAAGAAGAGTTGCCTATATAGGCATTAATTGTTCCATGCTTCACCGAAACTTATGTAACTTTTGCTTTCGAGATCGGATTCACGCACCGTCGGAGGCCACGCGAAGAGGAGAAGAAGGTCTACAACTTCCGTGAAGAAATCGGGAACAAAGCCCGCGTGCTGAAATTACTAAAATGCCCCCGACTGTGCAAGTGTCAACGGAACTTTCCGGATCAAAACCAAACTTCCCAAAATGCATTCCCGAGACCTATAAAAGCTCAATAAAGACACAGACAAAGTATATATGATGAATTTAGGGGTTAGTCAATAAATGAGTATAAGAACCGGGAAATACATGCACGGGAATGCTAGAATGTACAAATTAACGGGGTATAAAATACAATAAAAGTGACGAATCACACCCCCTAACTTATACATTGCTAGTCCCGAGCAATGAAGTATGAAGAAACAAGGTCCAACACCGCAACCAAAATATAATAAATATGTACAACGAAGGAAAAATGCCACTTTCGTAGGCGAACGATTGAATTTAGCGTATGCAATAAGCCGTTAAACTCCTAGGTGGCCCTAGGGGACGAGTGAGGTCTCGTGAGGGTTTCCAGGGATGACACCCACAAACATCAAATCAACTCATACTATGATACTGCAAAATCCAATGCGTAGCTCAACAAATATCAAAGAAACACAATTTATCAACAAAGTGAACGAAGCTCACACAAAAGACGGCAATTATCGGCATTAAACAAATAACTTCAACTAAAAATCGAAACCATGGGAATGCGAAATAAGCGGACACATGTGGTAATTTAGATTTGGCAAAACTTTCAAAATCCATATATAAGCTAAGGCATGCATACTCAAGTTCTCTCCGGTCGTTACACTCAACAATTGAAACACTTAGAAATGGGATGTAACACACACGGGACATGCGGGCATTAAGAGTAATTGTAAAGGGAAACTAGGCCACACACATGTCATCAATGAAGAACGCAATATAAAAGTGAAAAATACAATCTCATGAAAGGATATCGCATATTAACCAAGAGAAGAGCATTTAAACAGATTATCGCTAATGTTCGACCTTTGAATCACATCACCCTAAGATCAAATAGGACTTTTTAGGGGTATAGAATTTAGGCTAGGTTAGGGTTTGGAAAAGAACGGGATGTGTGTAGGATCAAAGGAGATTCGGGAATATCGCGCGGGATAATGGATTTAATGGGCAACTTAGGAATCGAAATCAAATTCCACAAGCAATGTATTCATGAGAATGAGACTTTGATGTTCATGCACAAGGGGAAATGGGAAACAACAAGGTCCCATTTTATTCGATATTTATCCTTTCTTTTTCTCTTTTCTTTGATTTTCTCTTTTCTTTGATT
Source organism: Sambucus nigra (assembly GCA_949130495.1). Classification (NCBI taxonomy): domain Eukaryota; kingdom Viridiplantae; phylum Streptophyta; class Magnoliopsida; order Dipsacales; family Adoxaceae; genus Sambucus; species Sambucus nigra. The sequence goes on from OX422218.1 coordinate 279,455,529, forward strand.
TTCTCTTTTCTTTGATTTTCTCTTTTCTTTGATTGCAATCCATATAAACAACAACATTCAATCCCGGGAACAATCCCTAATCACGGTACAGGGGGAGTAAATAAGGGTTTAGGACTCCAATGTGGAGTTGGACAAGGGATTTGGGGTTCAAACGAAAGGAATAATAAGGCTCAAGGGGGTTGACTAGGGGAAACATTTAAGGGAAAGGTCAAGGTCATGTGGGTTTAACAACAAGGGCCTATAATCATTTCCTATGGTTTCATGTGATTCGCGGGACTCAACACCATTGAAACTCATGCTCAAGTGATAAATCAGTTAGTATGCAATCAAATGAAAAGAAAATGAGATCGTCAACGAGTTCATTGACAAGAAAGAGATAGAGTAGGTGTATACGCTCACAACTGATGATAAGTCTCAATTTTCACTTTTGTAAGGGTATAGCATGCGCCTTAGAATAACGAATTTGAAACGCTTTTAAACCAAATCATAAATAATTATTTGTGTCTATGCTCAAAGCTTCACAGTTTAATTTTATGATGCTATTCACAATGCAAACAATAACGGGCTAAAGGATAATAAATCAATGACTCAAAGCATGCTTCATAGCTATACAACAGGATATGCCGATCATATAAGTAATCATAGTAGATATGAGAAAGAAAAAGAAATTTTATATATTTTATATATTTTTTTTTTTTTTTTTAATTTTTTTTTTTTTTTTAAATAAATAAATAAATAAATACTAATATGATAACCGGCATCACAATGGTATACCATACCCCCTAACTTGAATGAAACATTGTCCCCAATGTCAGTAGGGATAAAAAGGGAAAAAAAAGGGTATGAAAATAGTCACCCCGTAAGGAGTAACTCGAGAACCGCGCAACGGCATGCCTGTTACAAGTTAGTACCAGAAACAATAATATATACAACATAGATATATACAAGAAGAAAAATGAAACCAAAACTGAGTCATTTCATTAATATATACGAGTTGTGTACATGGGGAACAATGAAACCAAAATTAGAAAATACAAGAAATTGCACTCTCTCCTCCCCATACTAACACAACTACCTAAGTACAACCCAACAATCTAGATAAAGAACCACCCAAAAATAATCAGCAAAAACAGGATCACAACAACCTACATGTCGTCCGGATGGCGGCGCGGGGACTCGGGCGCGGGAGGATCGCGAGGGGCGTATGGGTCAAAGAGGTACTGAGGCACAGAAGCCTCGCCCCCTCGCAAGTGTGAAAACAAATCCATCTGCGCCCGAGCGATCATCGATATATCGCGCTCGTACGCTCCCCGATAGGCAGAAAAGTCGGCCCGGAATGATGCAAAGTCCGACATGTAGGCGCCCCGAAACTCGGAGAAGTCAGCCTGAAGCTCATCCATCCGCACCCCTAGATATGCAATGGGGTCTACAGTAGATGGGGCAGGCGGTGGGACTGGATGAGGCACAGGCTGAGGCATGTCCGGCATAGGAGCATCCGGGGCAACAGGAACAGCAGGAGCATCTAACATCCTCTTCTTTCTCCTCTCCATATGATCCTTCCCAAGACTCTTTTCAATTGCCTTTTCGTTAAGCAACTTGGGAAGGCGAGGAAAATAGTCCGTACCCGCAACCTCACAGTGAGCATCCCTACATATGCGGGAAACCAACCGCGCGTATGGAAGGGTAGTGGTCCCCTTTTCACAGTATGCGGCCTTGAGCATCCGCTGTAGCACCAAAGCGGGAAGGTTTATAATTGAATTCGCATCCAGTAGATGGTAGAGGAAGTGGGCTTGCGAAGAGCGAAGGACCGCCTTAGTTTGGGTAGGCGTGATGGAATTAACGGCTACCAGGTGGATGAGGCGGTGGTTACCGGGCATAGCAGATGTGGGGAAAGTTTCCCCAGCCCAAATATGCCCTGGCGCCAGACGCGCAATCAGGGTTTCGTTGGTCAGTCTCCCCTCGTCAGCGCACGGGTAATCGAAATCCTCGGGGTTTTCGGCCCCGGTGAGGTGCAATGCCAAGAGAGGCTTAGAGAGAGGAATTCGCTTACCCCGTACGTAAGCCTCGAACGTGCGGTCCCCAGTTGGGACAAGCGATGCATAAAATCGACGAACGTGCTCCTCATTCACCTCCCCCGCCCTAGCAAGGTGTGCCTCCCAGTTGAATTTCTGAAAGTAGCGACGTACCGAGGCAGGAAAATCCTCAAGATGGACAGGCCGCTCAATAGCTATAGGGCGACCCGAAGGGAATTTCGCAACGAACCAATCCTTTTCTTGTTTAGACCGGAAGGACTCGAAGCCTCCCCGACCCGCAATTAAGTTGGAGGAGGGCTTGGTGACCGAAGGACCCTACAAGAAAAATCAATTCGATACTTACACAATTAGTGTAATGCACAAAATCAATTTGGCGTGAAATAGGGTCGAAAAGGAATCGGTGGGTGTGCATCGGGAAAAATTGGTCGAATTAACGTTACCGATGCACACCGCACTCATACAAGGGTAATTCAACACCATTGCGCGAGAAAATGTGCGAAAATGAAGCATTATGGCACATTTTCTCCACAGAGGCATTTCATCGAGCACCTAGTGTGCAGTGTATGGAAACTAGGGTGTAATTGACATTTTTATGTGGAAAACCCCCAACGCATACTACTTAAACATCACAGCAACTTAATCAAGTAGTATGTGTTGGTTTCTCATCACAATCAGAGGAAAAAGAATGAGTTTTATGCATTAAACATGTAAAAATGGTGAAAATGCAGTTAACCCTAATTTCCATACTATATACACTAAATCAGGAATGAAATGAATCAATAAGGTTGAATTAATACCTTGGATGAAGTTGCCTTTGATGATGAAGCCATTGGGAAGATTGAGAATGGAGGAGAGGATTCGATTTGGGAGAGGGGAGGTTCGCAGGAAAGAGAGGAGAAAGAAATAGAATGTGGGATAAAACAGAATATGAGATTTTTAATTGTCAGGTGACCCGAATCGATTCAGTGGGAAGTCCGAATCGATTCGCGATTCTCGAACTTGAGCACTGGAAGTGACCGAATCGATTCGGTGGAAGTCCGAATCGATTCGCTAATGAGGGACCTGCTACTTTCAAATAACCGAATCGATTCGGTGGGATTGCGAATCGATTCGCAAAATCAAACTTGGCTACTGGAGTGGGGCGAATCGATTCGGTGGGAAGTCCGAATCGATTCGGCTTCTGGAGGTCAGTTTCTGCTTTGCTGAATCCTGATTTTTTGGTTGGTGGTTTGATTGGGCTGCATAAGGAGGTATTTTTGGACCCCAATGTCAATATTACATACGTACAAAGGGTCCGGGACAAAAAGTTTGCACCCCGCACATGCCGGGGGATGCTCGGCACAAAAATACACAATTCCGACGTCCTATGGAGCCCCGTAAACGGGGTCGGACAATGGAATCGTGTCCGAACTCGGGTCAAGTGGTTCTAGGAAGGGCTTTAGACGCTGACCATTGACCTTGAATAACTTTCCATCCGACAGGTTCTCAATCTCAATAGCACCGTGATGATGGACGGTCTTAACGACAAACGGACCCGTCCATCGAGATCTTAGATTACCCGGGAATAAATGCAACCTAGAGTCGTATAAGAGAACTTTTTGGCTAGGGTGAAATGTTTTACGGGATATGCGCTTATCGTGCCTCTCTTTCACCCTTTGCTTATAGATTCTCGCACTCTCGTACGAATCACTCCGGAGTTCATCCAACTCGTTGAGTTGGAGCATTCGCTTTTTTCCGGCCTTGTCGAGATCGAAATTAAATTTCTTGATCGCCCAATAGGCCTTGTGCTCGATTTCTACCGGTAAGTGGCATGGCTTGCCGTACACAAGTCTAAAGGGAGACATTCCCAAAGAGGTCTTGTAGGCCGTACGATATGCCCACAAAGCGTCAGGAAGTCGAAGAGACCAATCCTTGCGGTCGGGATTGACCGTCTTCTCTAGGATATGCTTGATCTCTCGATTGGCCAATTCAGCTTGGCCATTGGTTTGTGGGTGGTAGGTAGTTGCAACTTTGTGTGTTACACCATACTTTCGCATAAGAGTAGCAAACGGGGAATTACAGAAATGCGTCCCGTTATCGCTTATAATCGCCTTCGGAGTTCCGAAACGCGAAAGCATGTGTTCCTTTAGGAACTTCAACACCACCCGATGGTCATTGGTTTTGCACGCAATGGCCTCGATCCACTTGGAAACATAATCTACGGCCACTAGGATGTAAAGGTTACCAAAAGACGGTGGGAATGGGCCCATGAAGTCAATTCCCCAACAGTCAAAGACTTCAAGTTCTAGAATGGGGGACATTGGCATCATGTTGCGACGTGTTATAGCACCCAATCTTTGGCAACGATCACACGAAACGCAGAATTCGTGTGCATCCTTAAAAAGTGTGGGCCAGTAAAGCCCGCATTGTAAGATTTTTGCGGTGGTTTTCTTGGAAGAAAAGTGGCCACCACACGCCTCCGTGTGGGAGAAACGAATCACGCTCTCATACTCATCATCCGGGACACATCTCCGGATGATCTGGTCGGGACAATATTTGAATAGATACGGATCATCGAAAAAGAATCTCCTTACCCAAATAAAGAATTTCCTCTTCTCTTGAGGGGTCCAATGAGATGGAATCGAACCCGTCGCGAGGTAGTTCACGATATCAGCGAACCACGGCAAAGAGGAAGTGGAGAACAGTTGTTCGTCCGGAAAGAATTCAGCGATGGGGAGTTGGTCTTTGGGTGCCTCAAATGTTAAACGCGACAAGTGATCCGCGACAACATTCTCTACTCCCTTTTTGTCCTTAATAGTCAAATTAAACTCTTGGAGTAAGAGCACCCACCTAATCAAACGCGGCTTGGCGTCCTTCTTAGATAGAAGGTATTTGAGCGCCGCATGATCCGTAAAACAAACTATGGGCGATCCCACGAGGTATGCCCGGAACTTATCTAACGCATAGACGACCGCTAATAACTCTTTCTCGATGGTAGAATAGTTCAATTGAGCACCGTTAAGAGTTCTACTTGCATAGTAAATGACATGGGGCTTCTTGTCACTTCTCTGACCTAAAACCGCCCCGACCGCGAAGTCGCTAGCGTCACACATCAACTCAAAAGGGAGGGTCCAATCAGGAGCTTGGATGATGGGAGCGGTGGTAAGCATACTTTTCAAAGTCTCAAAAGCTGCTTGACACTCATCGCTCCATTCGAAAGGAGTTTCCTTGGAGAGGAGATTACACAAGGGTCTAGCAATCGAGCTAAAGTCCTTGATGAAACGGCGATAGAATCCTGCATGCCCAAGGAAAGACCTTACATCTTTCAGAGACCTAGGAGCGGGTAAGTTGGCAATGACTTCAACCTTTGCCTTATCTACCTCAATACCATCAGAGGAGACGATGTGGCCTAAAACAATACCCTTAGTGACCATAAAATGGCACTTCTCCCAGTTTAACACTAGCTTTTTCTCTACACACCTAGACAAAACCTTTTCTAACATAGAAAGACAATGGTCATAGGAGTTGCCAAAGACGCTGAAGTCGTCCATGAACACCTCTAGACCACGCTCTACCATATCACTAAACATGCTCAACATGCACCTTTGGAACGTAGCAGGCGCATTACACAACCCGAAAGACATTCTTTTGTAAGCAAATGTCCCAAAAGGGCATGTGAAAGTGGTTTTGTCTTGATCCTTGAGATCAAGTTCGATTTGGTTGTACCCCGAGTACCCGTCGAGAAAACAATAGTACGGATGACCGGATACGCGTTCCAACATTTGGTCAATGAATGGAAGGGGAAAATGATCCTTTAATGTCATTGCATTAAGTTTTCTATAGTCTATGCATACACGCCACCCAGTGGTGGTGCGTTTAGTGATCAATTCCCCTTTTATGTTTTCCACAACGGTAACTCCTGATTTCTTGGGAACAACATGGATTGGACTGACCCATTTGCTATCGGAGATCGGATATATGATATCCGCATCTAAAAGCTTAATTACTTCTGCTCTCACAACTTCTTTCATCAACGGATTCAATCTCCGTTGCATTTCACGAGAGGGTTTTGCATCCTCCTCAAGGTTAATTTTGTGAGTGCAAATCAAGGGACTAATTCCCTTCAAATCTGCAATAGTCCACCCGAACGCACCCTTGTATTTTCTTAACAATTCTATTAACCTTTGTTCATCCCCCGCCTCGAGGCTTGATGAGACAACAACGGGATATGTCTCATTTTCGCCTAAATAAGCGTATTTCAACTCGGAAGGCAATTGCTTTAATTCAAGTTTGGGGAATCGCACATCCGAGGGAACCTCATACGAATCACGAGGAGGTAAGTCCTCAAAAACACTACACCAATTAATATCATCTACACTCTCGTCCTCATCTAACAACAAACTCATGAACTTGACCTCTTCATCATAGGGAGAATAGCTATTCTCCGAGTAAATCGGGTTCACAAGACATCCCTCCAAGGGGTCCGATAAATAGGTAGCATCAAAATGCTCTTGCACCACCTCTTCTAGAAAGTCCACCTCATGGACTTCATCATCACAATCCCCCACTTGGTTCGAAACATTAAAGATGTTCATTTCCAAGGTCATATTCCCAAATGTCAGGTTCATTTGGCCATTCCTAGTATTAATCAATGCATTGGAAGTGGCAAGGAATGGACGACCGAGGATAATGGGGGTAGTTCTACCGCTAGTAGAAGTAGGATGGGTATCAAGCACCACAAAGTCCACAGGAAAGTAGAATTTGTCAACCTGTATGATGACATCTTCCACTACACCCCTCGGAACCTTAACGGAGCGATCCGCTAATTGGAGGGTAATCTTTGTGGGCTTGAGGTCCCCTAGCCCGAGCTGTTCATAGACATGATAAGGTAACAGATTTACACTCGCTCCTAGGTCTAGCAAAGCCTGCTCAATTTTAAAGTCCCCTATCACACATGAAATGGTGGGACATCCGGGATCTTTATATTTAGGTGGTAATTCAGATTGAATTATTGAGCTAATATTTTCGGCCAAGAAAGCTTTCTTCCTTACATACAATTTCCGCTTAACAGTTAGTAAGTCCTTTAAGAACTTAGCATAAGCGGGGACTTGCTTGATAGCATCTAAAAGAGGGATGTTAATTTTTACCTGTTTGAACATCTCTAGTATGTCAGAATTACTAACATTCCCCTTTTTCGACAAGAGCCTTTGAGGGTAAGGCACGGGACTAGGAAGTTTCGAAACCTCATCCGACTCTACCGGGGCTTTCCCTTCTCTCTGTCTCAAGGAGGCATCTTCGACCTCTAATGGGTCGGGCGAAACCTCCTTAACGACGGTTGGGACACTAGGAGGGGTGGGCTTATCAACCACTTTCCCGCTCCTAAGAACGGTCACGGCCTTAGCACTATCGGGAGGGGGATTCGAAGTGTCATTGACACTATTTTGCCCCAATGCCTTTTGAGGTTGAGAAGGGAATTTTCCCTTCTCTTGGATACTTAAAGCCGAGGTCAACTTGGAGATTTCCTTTTCAAGCCTAGAATTCGTGGCTTGTTGAGAGGTTATGAAAGATTGAAGAGTCTCTTCGAGGCTCCTCTTGTTCGGGTGAGCATATAATGGTATAACCGGAGGAGGTGGTCCCTGTGGGGGACCTTGCATTTGAGCTTGGGGTGGAGGAGCTTGATTATATGGTTGCTGAAAATTATGAGGTGGGGGATGATTTTGATAATTCGGGGGAGGTGGATTTTGAGAATGTTGGGGCTGCCCATAAGAGAAACCCGGATGGTTTCTCCACGAAGGATTATAGCCCTCACCTAAAGGAGTCATGTATTGTTTCTTGTAAGTGGCCATCGCGTTGGCTTGATCGTGAAGCATCACTTTATATGCTGGGATTGTTGGGCAATCCCTCGTTGAGTGATCGTCAACGTCGCAAATGGCACAAGACTCCTCTACATGTGAGGGAGAAGGATGGGATGGTTCCCGAGATTTGGCATCCATTGCCTCGATACGCTTGGAAAGTTGGGCTACTCTTAATGACATATCTTCTCCTTCGGCAAGGTGATATATGCCATGGCTAGATGAAGGTGGATTGGATGACCGGGCATTGGTTTTGCTAGGGTCCGAAGTGTCCCAAGCTTGGGTGGTCTCGGCACAATATTTAAAATGTGCCCATGCATCATCCGGATCCAAACCGAAAAACTCGCCGGAGCACATAGTCTCCACCATTTGTTTTGCATTGAGGGTGAGGCCATTGTGGAAAAAGGAGATTAATCTCCACTTTTCGAACCCATGATGTGGGCACTTATGAAGCACCTCGTTAAACCTCTCCCAACATCTCTCAAATGATTCGCCTTCGGCTTGAGCGAAGGTTTGGATTTGACCCTTTAGGGAGTTGGTGCGATGAGTAGGAAAGAATTTCTTCAAAAATTGCGCTTGCATTTCGCGCCAACTCCCAATGGAATTAGGAGCCAAGGACCAAAGCCAAGTTTTGGCTTTGTCCTTTAAGGAAAATGGGAAGAGTTTGAGTCGTGTGACGTCTAGAGGGCAATTTTGGTCGCTAAAAGTAGCGCACACCTCCTCAAACTCTCTCACGTGAAGATATGGTTGTTCACTTTCCATGCCGTGGAAAGTTGGAAGTAATTGGATCATTCCATTTCGGAAATGGAATTGCGCGGCATTGTATGGAAAGATGATGCAAGACGGAGAGGTGGTCCTCTCCGGTTGTAAGTAATCACGCATAGTCCTATAAGGGGGTTCGGGTGCAATCCCCTGACTACCATGTTCACTTACATTATCGGCCATTGTTGTGGGTTCAGAGTGAGCCCAAGTGTACGAAGAAGATGAGATCGAACTAGAACGAGAAACCGATGGTAAAGGTCTCCAATAGTCCGAGGGCTCACTAGACGAGGGTTCGCAAACAGGATTTAAATTGCTACTACGCTCGTCTTGCATTTACAAGTGCTTTTGGATTGATTATTTTGGAAACCGTGTTGTCATGGTGACCACAGGGAACGATTAGTGTAAAGAGAATTTCTAAACCCTAAGTTAGTTGCCAATCCCCGGCAACGGCGCCAAAAACTTGGTGCGCCCTAAATATGGCTTGTGATTCAAGTGCAAATCTAATCGCAACAAGTAGAATCCGGTAAGTACGGAATCGTGATCCACAGGGATTGAACGCTCCTAAGAGAACTAAATTGGGGCAACGAGATTCTCTAAACGTCACAAAATGTTAAAGTGTAAAAGATGATTTGTGATTTGGAAAGGTGATTGAGATGCAACCTCTAAACTAACATGCTATTAATGAACAGATGATTAACAACTAATTACGGAACTGATGAAAAGAACTAAGGTAAGCTTGAGTTCAAGAAATTAAGGGGATTGAGGATCATTCTCCCACCTCGGATTCACAAGGAAGGGGATTATAGGGCTTGATTAAATTAATTCTAATCGAGCATAACTAATTAAGTCCGAACATCAACCATGTAGAGAATGAACTCAACAATGGAGGATTAGGGTTTAATTAATTATTGCTAGATGGGTTGAGTTTGTAGTAAAGCTTCAAACACTAGCCCTTGCATGACAAGGGAAGTTAAGAAACTATGATACTCCAAAACCAACACATGAAGTTCCATTAGAACAATTAAAACCAAACCCTAGATATTAAGTTCAAGCATCCAAGGTGGGATATTGATCCCCAATCACAAGTCTAGCTACTCATAATTAAAACTAAACTACACATGCTAGTTAACAACATACTTGAATTAGTTATCTAGTTAAAACTCAAATCAATTCAAAGGATGGAATTCAATGCAATTTAAAGCTAATGGAACAAGAAGAGATGGAGTAATTGAACTTATCTTGCATTAATCACAACTATTCAACAAGCAATCAAATCCTTACAAGTTGGGGAAAGCCATAAATGAGATTGACCTAGGAGAGAGAAGAGAGTGTTTTTCTATCTTACTAAAAAAATCCAACAAAAGTAATCTCCCTACAAAAGAGGAAAAACAAGGGATAAATCCCCAAAAAAATCCACCAAAATGGCAAACTAGTAATAAGAAGAAAGCTGAAAATGCAGGGCCGAATCGATTCGGTGGTGAATCCGAATCGATTCGGAAGTGGAGAGAAAAGCCCCTGCAAGTGACCGAATCGATTCGGTGGTAATGGCGAATCGATTCGGGCCTTCTGCAGAAAGAAGAGTTGCCTATATAGGCATTAATTGTTCCATGCTTCACCGAAACTTATGTAACTTTTGCGTTCGAGATCGGATTCACGCACCGTCGGAGGCCACGCGAAGAGGAGAAGAAGGTCTACAACTTCCGTGAAGAAATCGGGAACAAAGCCCGCGTGCTGAAATTACTAAAATGCCCCCGACTGTGCAAGTGTCAACGGAACTTTCCGGATCAAAACCAAACTTCCCAAAATGCATTCCCGAGACCTATAAAAGCTCAATAAAGACACAGACAAAGTATATATGATGAATTTAGGGGTTAGTCAATAAATGAGTATAAGAACCGGGAAATACATGCACGGGAATGCTAGAATGTACAAATTAACGGGGTATAAAATACAATAAAAGTGACGAATCAGCACCGCGAAAAGACCAACCTACCCCTCAGCAGAGGAGGGACGTTGCTGACCCTAGGCATTTACGTCTCAGGAGGCAAGGAAGCCCTTGTCCTGAGGGTAGGTATGACGATATGGAGGCAGAGGATGCTCCAAAAGACTTCTGGGAGCCGTATGAGGTTTCGAATAATATGGTACGTCCTATCCAGTATAGGAGAGGTTGTGGGGGCAGAAGAGATGAGTGTGCCCAACAAAGAGGGTCAGCTTTTGATCGCTTAAGCAGAGGGTCAACCTTTCAAAGGCTCGACCCAGTTAATGACCTAAGACATAGGTTATCCAGGTCACGGAGTGTTGTTGTCTCTCAAAAGGAAGAGGGGGGACATCGGCCTCATCAGAGCTGACCTCATCAAGACCGAGACTATGGTCAAGAGGCCAACAACTGATGTTGTGCAGCAGCTAGGGAACCCTCAGTTCACCCCTTCGAGGTGGTTGGGGACAACCTTGTCCAGGTTGATGTTGCAAGACCATGGAACGATTCCATTCAACGTCTTAAAGAGAATATAGGTCACCTCATCAAAAGCCGAGACCCGCTACAAAGAGGGTTCTTAGAGGGGTCTCCATTTGTGGAAAAGATATTGAACTTCTCGACCTCTGTCAAGTTCAAACCACCTACGGTGTCTCCCAAATATGATGGTAGTACCAACCCTATGCACCATATCGAGATGTACCAGTCTGTGACAGATATTTATTTGATCCCAGATGAGATGAGTTTTCGGGCCTTCTCTGGGACTTTGACGGGAGCTGCACACATCTGTTTTACCTCTCTTTCGAAGAACTCTATTGACAACTTTAAGGGCTTGGCCGAACGGTTCATTCACAATTTTTATTTTGGGGTAAGACCTCAAAAGAAGACCACTCATCTCCTATACATTAAACAAGGCAAGAATAAGAGACTAAGAGACTACATTGCCAGATTCAATAAAGAAAAAATAGAGGTTGAAGATTATGAAGAGAATATAGCTATGACTGCCCTCATTGGGGGACTTCAGAAAGGGAAGTTATTGTGGAAGCTTGCAGAAGACCCTCCCAAGTTCATGGCAGAACTATTGTCAACCGCAGGAAAGGTCATGAATGCTAAAGAGGTTATGGCCGCAAAGTATGAGGATGAGAACGGAAATGGCAGCGGGAAATTCCAAAGGAAGAAAGACAAAAAAAAGAGGTCTGCAGATGATAAGTTTGCACACTATACTCCTCTAACTGTGAGCTACGAACACGTCCTCAACGAAATAAAAAATGACCGCTCCCTGAGATGGCCAGATAAGCTGAAGGCTCCTCCGCATAAGAGAAATAAGAACCCGTGGTGTGAATTCCACCAAGACTATGGCCATGTGACGGATAAGTTCTTTGACTTAAAGGATGAAATTGAGAATATGTTAAAGTCTAGAAGGCTGAGGAAGTATGTCGACGGTAAAGCTCCTAAGAGGGGAAGAGAAGACCCTAAGAAAAAGAGAAATGACAGATGTCGAGATGATCCCCCAGTAAGAAGAGATGATGACTCAAATGGTGATGATGAGGACGATCCAGACCTCCCATCGAAAGATGACAATTCCCCTGTGAAGATGGTTGGTATGATTTCCTTCAGGGTTAACACCATATATAGGGGACTAGCAAGAGGTGGCTCTAAAGTATCCGACCGTAAAGGTCATGTGGCAGAGGCTAAATCAGTGTTGTGAATCTAACGTCTTCAGAGGCTAAACAGAAGAGAAAGAAGGTAGATATGGATAGCCTTATACTTGGATTCTCTCGACTCAACTTCAAAGGTATCTTAGCTCCGCATGATGACCCTTTGGTAATTACAACAAGGGTGCATGGATGTGAAGTACAGAGAATCCTCATTGATGGAGGAAGTTCAGCGGATGCGATGTTCTGGCCCTATTTTAAGAGCTTAGGCCTCAGCAGAGCAAGGATGGTACCCTATCATCATTCGTTGATGTGCTTTAGTGGTGAAAAGGTCCATTCATTGGGCATGTATGAGATGGATGTACGAATGGGAGATGAGTGGCCTAAGAGGTTGACCCGGAAGATCATTTTTTTCCTTATGGATGAAAACGTCTTCTCGGCCTACAACCTCATTATAGGACGAGTAGCCCTTAAGGAATTTGAGGCCTTATCGTCGACGGTCCACCAAATGCTAAAATTCCCGACCCCCTATGGGGTAGGGGAAGTGCTGGGTGATCAGACCTCGTCACAAGAATGTTACTTCAACTCGGTGGAAGAGAGAGAGGCCCATAAGAGGGAAACAACCACATATAACATTGATACACTTGATCCTAAGGATGAAACAAAATTGAAGAAATGAGAGGCCGCGGAAGAGGTGGAATTCATCATCCTAAATGAGGACGAACCGAAAGAAAATGTCCAAATCGGCAAAGTCCTAAAACCTGAGATCAAGGAAGAGCTGATAAAAATTTTGAAGAAGAGACAGAGTTTCTTCGCTTGGAGCCACGCAGATATGTCTGGCATCGTCCCGGAGGTTATGTGCCACAAACTCAATGTGGCAAAGGATGTTAAGCCAATTAAACAAAGACAAAGAGTTTACTCCAGGGTAAAATATGATGTCATCAAGGAAGAGGTCAAAAAGTTGGAAGAGTTAGAATTCATCAGGGAGGTCATATACCCAGAGTGGTTATCTAGCTCCGTCATTATGCCCAAAGCTAACGAAAAATGGAGGATGTGCGTACACTTCACTGACTGAACAATTCTTGCCCAAAATATAACTATCCCTTACCTCGAATTGATCAAATGGTAGATGCCACGGCAGGGCTACAATCAGATCTTCATAGATGCCAAAGACTCAGAGAATACATCATTCATCACAAACAAGGGGACCTATTGCTATAAGGTCATGCCCTTCGACTTGAAGAATGCAGGGGCTACGTATCAACGTCTTATAAATAAGATGTTTGAAGATCAAATTGGCAAGACAATGGAGGTATATGTAGATGACATGTTAACGAAAAGCTTGAAGGCCTGCACTCATGTAGCCGACCTAGAAAGGACCTTTGACACCATGGACCTATAGAGGATGAAGCTCAACCCTGCTAAGTGTGTCTTCGGAGTAGGAGCTGGAAAGTTTCTTGGATCTATTGTCAGTCAGAGGGGTATAGAGGCCAACCCTGAGAAGATCAAGGCTTTGCTTGACATGAAGACACCAAGAAGCATAAAAGACTTTGAGAGGCTCACTAGAAGAGTTGCAGCACTAAACAGGTTTATTTCCAGAGCCACCGATAAGTGTCTTCCTTTTTTCAAAGTGCTAAGAAAGGCCTTAGAGTGGGACGAAGAGTGTGATAAGGCCTTTCAGGAGCTCAAGTCCTACCTCGGATCCCCCCTACTCTTATCCCAACCCATTCTGGGGGAGAAGTTGTATGTTTATCTAGCAGTCTCAGAGTCAGCTATAAATGTAGTTATAGTACGGGAAGATGATGGGGTACAGAGACCTATATACTTCAATAGTAAGGCCCTTCAATTGTCCGAACAGAACTATCCTCGGATGTAGAAGTTAGCATATGCCTTGATACACGCTTCTAGGAAGATGAATCCCTATTTCCAAGCACACTCTATAGTCATCCTCACTGACTCCCCACTAAGGTAGGTCCTTCACAAGCTCGAGAAGTCAGGCAGATTGATGGACTGGGCCATCGAGTTAGGAGAGTATGACATTGCTTATCAACCCAGGGTGTCCATCAAAAGGCAGGCACTAGCAGATTTTATTACCGAGTTCACATGGGAGGAGGTTGCGATTGAGAATAGCCCAGATATTGTAGAGGGATCAAACAGTAACGTCTTCCAAAACTTGAAAGAGGTTGTGTCTAGCAGAGCCAAAAAAGAGTAGCTGAAAATGAGGAAGACATGTACCTCTTCAAGCAAGGGACCCTATCAGAGGGGAACTTTTATTCAAATGAAGATGTTTGGAACCTCTTTATTGATGGGTCTTCTTGCGATAGTGGAAGCGGTGCAGGGCTGATATTGTCAACCCCGGATGGCACCGACGTTGAATATGAGCTAAGGTTCAACTTCAAGGCTTCAAACAATGAGTCCGAGTATGAGGCATTGATAGAAGGAATCTCCTTCGCCAAAGCCCTTAGAGTTGGCCTACTTCTACTACATAGTGAATCCAGGTTAGTTGTCAACCAAGTACTTGGAGTATATGAGGCCAAGGATGAAAGGATGGCCAATTACTTGAAGAGGGTAAGAATGACGCTAGAAGGTTTCGAAGAAGTAAAGATGAAAAGAATACCTCGGTAAGATAATATTCGTGCAGATGCATTAGCAAGGTTGGCTTCATTAACAAGGATAGGCATCAGAAGGACAGTACCAGTCGAGATCTTGCTCAAGCCGACCATTGAGGAAGAAGAGGTTGCCAGCCTTTACCTCAATTTGAACCTAGGGGACTCGTGTATGGACCCCCTTATCAGATATATCAGGCAAGGAGAACTTCCAGAATTAAAGTTAGAAAGGAGGAAATTGAGATACAGAGCTGCCAAGTTCTCATTAATAGGAGATGTCGTGTATAAAAAAGGCTTCCTACTACCTCTCCTCAGATGCATCCATTTCACAGAGGTCCCCCACGTCCTGCAGGATGTACACGAGGGTTCTTGCTCCAGTCACATAGGAGGAAGACCTTTAGCCAAGAGGATAATTATGCAGTGATACTGGTGGCCGACCTTGGTCAAAGATGTTGTTGCCTACGTGAAGAGGTGTGACAAGTGCCATAGATTCTCCACTATCCCTCATCAACCTCATTATCCTATGACGTCAATCAGTTCTCCCTGGCTGTTTAAAGTACGGGGGATTGACTTGGTGGGACCATTGCCAAGAGCTACTAACAATTATCGATTTCTTATAGTAGTAATTGATTACTTCTCCAAGCGAGTAGAGGCTGAGCCGATGATCATGATAACAGAGCAGAAGACCTTCTAGTTCATCTGGAAGAGCATCATATGTAGATATGGCCTTCTAAACACCCTCATTTCAGACAACAAAACCCAGTTCAAGAATTCTTCATTAGAAAAATATTGTGAAAGAGTGGGGATTAAGGAGTTCTTCTCCTCTCCTGGACGACCTCGGGGAAATGGACAAATTGAAGTCAGGAACCGTACAATCCTTGATGGGATTAAGAAGAGGTTGGAAGAAGCCAAGGGGAGATGGATAAAAGAGCTTTATGCAGTACTATGGGCCTACAGGACAATGGTAAGGATGCCAACGGGGGAAACCCCATTTATGTTGGCCCATGGTTCAGAGGGAGTCATACCTACAGAATTATGACTCCCTACCCATAGAGTTCAGACCTATGACCCTCAGAGGAATGGGGAGGAAAGAAGACTTGACTTGGATATGATTGAGGAGATAAGGGAAGACTCTAAGATCAGACAGGAAGCCTACCAGCAGAGAATAACAAAGTTCTACAATCAAAGGGTAAGATCAAGACCTGTAGCAACAGGATACCTTGTGCTAAAGAAGACGTTGAAGAAGACAAACAAGATCCACCCAAACTGGCATGGACTTTACAAAGTAGTCGATGAGGTTATACCCGGTACCTACCGGCTAGAAAATCTAGAGGGAGAAACTTTCTCCAATCCATGGAACGCCGATCACCTGAAGAAGTATTACATATGATGTTGCAACTGTTTCTATGTATATGTATCATTTTATGAAGAGAATATTAATAAGAAGAGCAGCTCCTATGTTAATATTTTGTTTCATCATGCTTTAGTAGTAAAATTATTAGGTGAAACATCATTATATGGTGACCTCAAACCTTTAAACATCATAATTTGGTGACAAGGTCTGAGGTGAAACATCATAATTGGATGACCTTAGACCTTAAACATCAATAATTTGGTGAAATTTATGAGGGTAACATCATAGTTTGATTATCTCAGACCTTAAACATCATAATTTGGTGAAATTTATGAGGGTAACATCATAGTTTGATGACCTCGGACCTTTAACATCAGAATTTGGTGACAAGGTCTGAAGTGAAACATCATAATTGGATGACCTCAGACCTTAAACATTATTAATTTGGTGAAATTTATGAGGGTAACATCTTAATTTGATGACCTCAGACCTTAAACATCATAATTTGGTGAAATTTATGAGGGTAACACCCTAGTTTGATGACCTCAAACCTTAAACATCATAATTTGGTGAAATTTATGAGGGTAACATCCTCATTTAATGACCTCAGACCTGAAACATCATAATTTGGTGACAAGGTCTGAGTGAAACATCATAATTGGATGACCTTAGACCTTAAACATCATTAATTTGGTAAAATTTATGAGATTTAATATCCTAGTTTGATGACCTCTGACCTTTAACATTATAATTTGGTGACAAGGTCTGAGGTGAAACATCATAATTGGATGACCTCAGACCTTAAACATAATTAATTTGGTGAAATTTATGAGGGTAACATCTTAATTTGATGACCTCAGACCTTAAACATCATAATTTGGTGAAATTTATGAAGGTAACATCCTAGTTTGATGACCTTACACCTTAAACATCATAATTTGGTGAAATTTATGAGGGTAACATCCTCATTTGATGACCTCAGACCTGAAACATCATAATTTGGTGACAAGGTCTGAAGTGAAATATCATAATTGGATGAACTCGGACCTTAAACATTATTAAGTTGGTGAAATTTACGAGGTGTAACATCCTAGTTTGATGACCTCATACCTTTAACATCATAATTTGGTGACAAGGTCTGAGGTGAAACATCATAATTGGATGACCTCAGACCTTAAACATCATTAATTTGGTGAAATTTATGAGGCTAGCATCTTAATTTGATGAACTCAGACCTTTAACATCATAATTTGGTGACAAAGTCTGAGGTGAAACATCATAATTAGATGACCTCAGACCTTAAACATCATCAATTTAGTGAAAATTATGAGGGTAACATCTTGGTATGATGACCTCTGACTTTATACATCATAATTTGGTGAAATTTATGAGGGTAACATCTTAGTTTGATAACCTCAGACCTTAACAGTTTGGTGACATTAGGGTAGACACCATAATGTTAAGACTTCAGACCTCAGTATAAACAATACAAGACTATTTAGAGGAGCATTCAACAAAAGAAGCAAAATCCTCTGAAAAGGATGATATAACATGAAGTAGTCAGAGTTACAAATATCAGAGTTTACAAAATTACATATGAAAAGCAAAAAATTACAAGTGTAAAGCTTCACAAATTAAAGTCTAAGGGTCTGCAGCAGTAAGGGTATCCTCTTGGCCGATGTTGGTAACCTCGGACCCATCATCTTGAGGTTTGACATCCTCAGTCTCAGTAGCCTCCGGTTGTGCATTCTCTGCAGGTGCATCACGTTCTCCTTCCTCCTCAACCTCTTGCAAGGCCTAAGAAAATTGAGGGTTACCAAAGTCGAGACCAATGAAGTCTGAGGCTTTCAAGATCCCTTATTCTTTTTCCTTAATGGTCACCCATTTACCAGTAGCTTTAACACCTCTTTCAAGGTATTAAAAATCGAAGCCTATAAATTGGTCAAAGACCTTGTAGTAGGTCAAAATCTTCTCAGAGGCGCCCTCAAGAGCAGCTTTCACAGCAGCATCAACCTTTTATTAAAGAACATCATCCTTGGCCTTCAGGGTAGAGGTGTGGTCCTTCTGGAGCTTAGCTAAGTCCCGATCCCTCTGCTTCACCTTATTCTCAGACCCTCCAAGGTGGTCTTTAGACATTCAACCTCAGCATTTAGAGAGGCCTCTACCTTCTGGGCCTCTTTTCCCTTTTCAATAAGAGGCAGTTTCCTTAGGGTCCAATCAACGAACTGGTGCATGGACAAGATTACCTGTAATACAAAGTCACATGTATGAGATCAATACAACCCATATCAAGGACGAGGTTACACTGGGAGCTAAAAAAGCTAAAATCTCTACCTGAATGGACTTGTGAAGGCAAAAATTGACCAGTAGAGGGGTCTCTATAGAGCGTAAGAAGCGCTTGTTAGCATCGATCATTACAGAGCCAATGGCATCCATCACCTTTAGACTGTGACCTATCAGGATGTCACTGATCTTCAACTGCTCTAGATGAGCAGCCAGGCCATCATCAGACGAGATAGGGATAGCACGATCACCCTTGTGGGCTTTGTTATGTCTCTGCAGTAGTGGTGGATTTCCTCTTTTTTTGTAGCATCGGCCTTAGAGGTGCCGATGTTCTGCTTAGGTGGAGGAGCAGGTGCATTGAACCCAGTTTTCTTCACCAACTTGATAAGGCTTGGTGCAGACATCTCCCACAGGTCGTCTGAGATACCTTCTGGGAGTTCTGCCATAAAATATATCTGAGTAAGTATATTAGAGACATTAAAAAATCAGAGGTACAACTTTGTAAAATATGCACTTATGAAGCTCGGCAAAAGGACTTCCCCCGGGCCAGTCTCAAAGAGGTAGTAGGCGGTCATCAGATGCTCGTACTTGACTAGTCAACCAAGCTCCCCCTGATCTTGAAGATCTTTGACCTTTTATAGGTTATCCTGGCTTAACCTAAAGTCGGATTTGGCAGCTAATGACAATTTCCCCACCTAAGAGGGGTCCTCGGCTCTAGTGATGAAGAGGGAGCACAAGTACCAAATTCCCATGTCCCTAAGACAAAGAAGTACCGTGATTTCCAATTATGATTTAAGGTCTGAGTGACCAGCAGTATCTTCTTATCAGACTTCCTAACTAGGAAGTGGTAGTAGCTCGGGTGGTTTCTAGCAGAGGATGGCACGTAGCACCCTGTGAAGACCCTGACAGGAAGGTCTGAGTGATGGACTACCCTCTAAAGGACGATAGCTCCAATCATCACCCTCCAATCATTGGGGGATAATTTGGAGGGGGCCAGGTTAATATGGGACAATATGTCTCTAATAGTTGGATGGATGGGGAGATGGAATCCCAACTTAAACATCTGCTCATGCACACAGATCTCCCCATCTCGACCACTAAAGTCCCTCTCATCCCTCAAAGGTCTCCTCAACTCGATAGAAGGGCCAATGGAATAAAGGTGCCTAAAGGCTAACAGGTCGTACTCAGTAACAGTACTCTCTATCTCGGCTGCCTCTGAGGTATCAATGCCACTCTCATGACCATCATCCTCATCCCTCGCAATGTCGTCCTGGGCAGATGTAGGAACACCCTCAGGGAATCTCTGAGCAAACTGGGCCCCTGTGGCGGCCGACAGAGGAATAGCATCAATGCGTGGGGGAATAGCCACACTCGTCCCCACAACTTTAACATCGAAAGAAGTTCGTGAAGTTCTAGCATCGTTGTGAGATCAGGCACTACTTTGAACCTCGGCCTGATCGGGGACCTAATCTTGCCTAATCAAGAAGTCCATGGCCTCTTGGAAAGAATCAGTAGACATAGGGTTTGAGGTAGAGGACTTAAACTCAAACATGGGAGAGGGTTATATCGAAACCTCTGCTGGCTCAGTAGGCTTAGGGTATATCACCTTTAGAGCTGGAGGGAAGATAGGCCTGAGGGGGAAGATCAGAAATAAGGAAACCCCAAAATGCAACAACAACTCTTGAAGAGAGAGAAATTACAGAGGAAAGCACAGGCGGGAAAAATGGAAAGAAATGAGGAAGAAAGAGAAGGAAAAAGGGTCTAAACCCTAAAATTGTGTTGGCACAAATCCCAAGTCCCATCATTACCTTAGGATCCCAAAAGGCAATCAACATCATTGCACTTGCCAGGCGCGCTACCCACTTCAGAAGTTGACACATGTCAAAGAAATGTTGGTACACAAGAAAAATACAGCCTCAGACATACATACCCCTTAATAACCTATTCACATAGGTAACTAAGGGCTAGGGGTGATTGATATGCCCAAAGTGCACCTACCAAATCAGGGACATTAACCTCGGCCTGGATGACGGCTGAAGTAATAATACCTCAGGATTACCCACCAACGGTGTCGTCCTTCACCAGGTCAGCCATAGCCAACGCTGTAACCAACATCATGATTGGGCATCAACCGAGTTCTTCATGACTCCTGGGGTCAGTTATCCATTAGGTCGTCCACATTCGACATCACATCTTCCTCGTACATCAACCTCAGCTGGGCATCAGCCGAGACCAGCAAGGAATCATGGGTTCAACCACCCTCCAACATCAATGTCGGTCCCAGCTGACGTTACAAACGCCACACGAGAATCAGCAAAGCCACTTAGGCTCAATGAACAATCCCATCATCGACTTTAGCCGGCGTTATGAGTTTCATCTAGAATCAGCAGCCTTGCAGACTCAGCATCAAGTTAAGTCAACAGCGGCATTGGCCGACATTCCACATATCTAATCTTGGTTGACATCCCATCCAAGGTCATCGTATAACTCCCAGCTAAGGCAAGGGTCGTACCTTACCAACCTCGTACTCAGTCAGGCTGAGGTTGCTACTAAGCAAAGACAGACGAGCTTCTTCGCATACAAGTATGGCTTAAAGCACGTGGACAAATATATTATAATTGAATCATTCCCTCCACATGGGGGAATATGGAGGACATCATTACTTAGTTGATATCATACAGGTTTCATCCTTACGCTGGCTGTATCTCCATGCACATGCACATGGTATGCTTTGGGGGTACATTACACCCCCCCAAGCACTATATATTGAGTTCTTCCTCCACATTGTAAAGGATCTAAAATTACAACCCTAGCTGAAACTCTGTCAAATTACAAAGTAGAGAGAGAAAGCTCGAGAGATTGTATTCATGGTTATTAGTGCCTTATTTTAGTGACCTTACTCACTCACTTGCACAATGGACGTAGGCCTAATTGGATAAACCACGTATACATTGGTGTTCATCCTCTTCTCCTCATCTCAATCTCTTATATTTAGTATACTCTTGTGCTGCCATGTTATTGCTGGTTTGAACTTGCAAACACCTTGTGGGATGGTGCTATTTTCAGCACCGTCCAATCTGATTTAAAGTTGTTGCTTGATGATTTAATGATTCTAATACGTTAGAAATCATTTATATATGTTAGTATAATGTTTGGTACACTTAGTTGGGAGTTTGGGATTTAATCATGGAGATTTTGAAGGTTAAAAATGGAGAAACCTGTAACTGTTATAAGGAAGAAGACGATATCTATTACAGCGGATCGATTCGGCTCCTTGGCCAAATTGATTCGGAAAGCGAATTGATTCGAACTAAGGTCAAATCGATTCGGTTTCCCCAAATTTGGATATTTTACCCTTTTTCATGTATAACCCGTAGGTAACAATCGGGTGAACTTTTTGGAAACTTTAAAATATATTTGGGGATATCTTGATTTCCAGTAGGCCAATGTTAATATTGAGACTTAGTCATATGAGAAGAATTTGGGGCTAAGCTTAGTTGGGCATACTTATAATGTAATGAATTTGGAAGAATAAGAACGAGTTGTAAATGGTGAGAAAATGTATGACTTAGACCAGTAGAGCTTTAGTGAAATACCTACTAGAACAATTGTGGTGATAATTGGCACACTTCGGTTAGTGGAAAACACTCGGGAATATATAATGAGAAGTATAATGATAAATTAATAATACGTAGGATATTCGAGAGATGTAATATGTATGAAATATATTAGGATGTGTGTATTCTTAATGATATATGTGTATAGGATATGTGAATACCTATTGTATGATTCAGGGCCGGCCCAAGGGGTAGGCCAAAGAGGCAACCGCCTTGGGCCCCCAAATTTGACATAAATTTTTAGGCCCAAATTTTTTATTAGTATGCTGTATAAATTTTTAGGCCCAAATTTTTTATTAGTATGCTGTATAAATTTTTAGGCCCAAAATTCCTTAAATTAAAAACCCATTAACACCCCTCTATTCTTTATACCCAAAATAAACCCTACCTACCCTTTATACCCAAAGTTGGCTGGCAGTCGTTTCTCTCTCTTCTCTCATTCTCTTAAGTGTTTTTACAAAATCTTCAAGAGGATAGGAAAAGGAAAGTCAAGATCAAGATGTTTTAACTCAAATATATTCAAAATCAAGAGGTTTGTTTTTTTTCCATATAATGTTGTTAATTTTTTTATGTTTTTTCTTTTAATAAATTAGGTTGCGTTTTTTTTAGTTAACTTAATCAAATATGTTATTAATAAAATCTGTTAATAAAATTAGGTTGCGTTTTTTTTTTTTTTAGTTAACTTAATAAAATCTGCTGTTAATAAAATTAGGTTGCGTTTTTTTTTAGTTAACTTAATAAAATCTGTTATTAATAAAATCTGTTAATAAAATTAGGTTGCGTTTTTTTTTTAGTTAACTTAATAAAATCTGTTAATAAAATTAGGTTGCGTTTTTTTTAGTTAACTTAATAAAATCTGTTAATAACATTAGGTTGCCTTTTTTTTTTTTTTAGTTAACTTAAAAAAATCTGTTATTAATAAAATCTGTTAATAAAATTAGGTTGCGTTTTTTACTTAATTTTTTTTATCCGACCTTATTTAATAAAATCTATTATTAATATGTCATTAACTAAAAAAAATATTAAAAAAGAGTACAACCTGATTAGTAATATTTTTTAAGTTAATTAAAAAAAAAAATTGCAACCTAATTTTTTAAAAGAAAAAACATTAAAAAACTAATAACATTAAAAAAGAGTACAACCTGATTTATGTTTGTTTTTTGTTCTAAATGTTGTTTATTATTATTTATTTTTTGTTCAAAAAGCTGTTATGTTTGTCCTATATGTTAATGTTTTTTGTTTAATAAGTTCATGATGTTAATTTTTTTAATGTATGTTCAGGATTTTTTTAGCGAGGAAAGGCTTTCAAGTTTGATTTACAAATTCAGCAAATCAGGTTCCATTGTTCCTTTATTTGGTTGCGGTTGGAATTTTTTAGATTGATTGTTGAATTATTGTGTATTTATACCATGCCTCCTAGAAAGTATGTTTCTGGATGGGAAAAATTAAAGAAGAAGCAAAAATACAAAATATTCTGGCAGCTTATATATTTGAGTCATTTCCTATTATCTTGTAAAAATACAAAAATATATATTTTGCATAAAAAAAATTATTATATAAAAGGCCCCATTTTACAAGTTTGCCTTGAGCCCCAAAACCTATGGGGCCGGCCCTGGTATGATTTCTTATATATATGTGAACATGCCTAGACTACCTACTATCATAGGAGGTTCAACGTTGTGGACGGTCTTATCCTGATGATCCCATTGGGGGGATTTTGACTTGTACCTCAGATTGTAGAAGTTAGAGATTGAGAACTACTTGTGTGAATGAGAGTGTGACCGGTCATTTGGGTGCGTTAGGTGTGTGCGTAGCCCAAAGGCTTAGGACTATGTTCGCCTCCAAATTGTGTGAATTGTGAATGTATAGCAGAGTATGTCGGCATCACAGGTCTCCACCTAGGGATGTCTTATTCGTATATATTACAAGTGTGGTGTTTATATATACATATATACGTGTGATTTATCCTAGTTCGTGTATACTAGTAAATAAGATGGATAGTGATATCTAAAGTAATCTAAGTATGTTGGAACTTAACAATAAATTGGTAACTTCTAAGGGATAAAAGGGCTTGGAAATTTAGTAACGTATTGTATGGGCAATATGGGCAGGCACGATGAATTATTTGGAGGGACGAGACTTATTTAAAACTAGTTAGGAGGGGTAGAATAACTAGGTTGGTTTAGGAGTATACGTTAGACGTGCACATTAGTTAAGAGGTGAGGATCTCAAGTGGGGACACGTAAAATTAACTTGTACACAATATCTTCTCTTTAATGCATTTAAACTACTTGCAAAATATTTTTAAACTGTTTTACTTGGGCTTTGACCTGTTGGAAATCCATTTTTATAAAAATATTTTAGGTGCCCAATCACAGGGACACCTGGCTTAAGAGATCCTTCATATTTGACGTGTTGCAGCTACTGTGGATGTTGCAGGACCTCGATAGTAGAAGCCTCCACTTCTATCAGTTCTTGTTTATTATTTATCTATCTTAGTCGGTCATGTCGCCCATCTCTAGCTAATAGTTATTTTAGAGACATTGTACTTTTATTTTATTTTCAGTATTGGATTTGGGATTTATATTATGGATGGTTTTATTTGGATTCCAGTCTGGAGTGTTTATTCCAGGCACATTTATTCGTCTTATTGTTTTATCATTTACTATTATGTTTGCTGGAATGGTGAATGTGATTTATTAGTTTAAATTATTTGCATGTTAATAACAAGATTAAAATTTTGACACCGGACCATTAGGGTATTAGCAAAACAATTTGGTTTTCCACAGTGATGCAAAAAATGAAACCATTAATGACTCATGTTTAATTTAATAATGGAATGTTCACCCAGGATTATAATAGGCAGGGTGTCACGGATGGTA
This sequence comes from Sambucus nigra, assembly GCA_949130495.1. Classification (NCBI taxonomy): domain Eukaryota; kingdom Viridiplantae; phylum Streptophyta; class Magnoliopsida; order Dipsacales; family Adoxaceae; genus Sambucus; species Sambucus nigra. The sequence goes on from OX422218.1 coordinate 279,480,524, forward strand.
TTAGAGCATCAGGTTCTAGTGTCCTTAGGATCTGTACGGGCTTGTTACATTTCTAGCGTAGAATTATTTGATATAGAACCCTACTATTAAGATCGTTGCATTCATGATTACACATTTACGTCTTCAGCCATTTTGAGATATATTGAACTGTGGACTTATGGAAATTCTCTTTCATTTTATATGCCTCCCAGACGTGCACCACGAACCACCACATATGCACAGCCCAAGCCGCAACCAGCTCAGGCACTTGGGACTATGAATGTTACTAAGGTTGCCACCAATGTTGCACAGGCAGTTAGTGTGGCTTTGACTATTTTTGCTCAGCAGGCTCAGCCTCAGGTTGTGATTTGATACCATGCACACTCATTTCCTTCAGCTTGGGAGAGAGTTAGATATTCCTTTTCGAAGGGTCATCCTCCTGAGTTTTAGGGGAGCTCCGATATATTTTCAGCGTGCCAATGGAAAAAGGATATCCAGCAATATTTGTGGATGTATGAGTGCACTGATATAAAGAGATAGAACTAGTTACCTTTAAACTAGTAGGGGCAGCCTTGCAGTGGTGGGAGTAAATTACCACCGTTTAGGAGAGAGACACTATGACCATTTAAGAGTTTTGGGAGCGGTTTGATCGTAAGTACTTTCTATTCGGTATTCAGACAGAGATGAGGCAGAAATTCTTAGACATTTCTCAGGAAGGGAGGACAGTCGTGGAGTATGAGCAGAAATTTACTAGGTTGGCAAATTTTGTTTTCGAGGAGGTGATCACGGAGGAGAAGAGGATACAGTTGTTTGTGGATGGTCTTACCTGGAGAATCCGACAGCATTTGTTGGGTAATCCCGCTTTGAAGACGTATACGGATGGGTTGAATGCCGATATATTGCACTGTCATGACCACCGCTTCCACATGAAAGGAAGCAAGCACTCAGTAGAGTCCTTCCAGCAGGTTCGAACAGGGGTAGCAGTGCCAGAAAGATATAATCAAATCAGACTTAGATGAGACAGGGTGAGCAGGGTACCACTCATTAGGGGGATACTGGTAAGCATTTCCGATCTGGAGATTTTTGGCAGGGGAAGGGTGGATTTAGGCATGTCCATCAGGGTCAGCAGGGACAAACCGACCAATAGTATTTTCAGCAAGGCTAACAGGGACAAGGGAAAGGTGTTGGTGGCCAGCAGGTCCAGAGGGGAGGAAATTTTAGGAGCATATGTTTCATATGTGTCAAGAATGGCCACAAGCGTACAGATTGCCCTGATAAGTGCAGAGTTCTGCTGGAACAGGGCGCTTGCTAGGAGCCCCAGAGGCCTATTTTTCTTGTCGCACGAGTAGTGGCACTAGCAGTGCATGTCATACTAGTCGTTCCAGCAGCCCCACCACATCAGGGATAGTTACAGTACGAGCATATGTATAACATCCACCAGGGTACAGTTCACCAGGCTCTACCCGTAATTGAGGGTACATTTTTTATACAGTGGACTTCGGGGAATATTTTATTTGACACTAGGGCTTCACACTCGTTCATAGCCACTAGAATTTCATGAGCCACAGGATTGTTAGACATGGCCAATACAGTCACGTGTGTAGACTCGCCACTGGGTAGCGGGATACTTATCTTCTTTAGTCGTCGGGCGTGAGTATAGATATTTAGAGACTTATTTTTCCCATCAATATGCTAGTGTTAGATATTTCAGAGTATGACTCCATTATTGGTATGGATTGGCTAGTAGCGTATAGGGCCATGATTGATTGTCACAGTAGGAGCATCGTGTTTGCGATTCTGGACCAGGAGATATTCTTAGTAGCAATGCCTCATCCCGAAGGAGGATCGTCCATCCATTTATACTATAAAGAGGAGGAGACCTCTAAAGGGGTAGTGATCTCTCTAGATTAGATTTCAATGGTATGTGAGTTTGCAGATGTGTTTCAGGTGATACCAGGATTGACGCCTAGCCATGAGATAGAGTTTATCATTGATTTATCATCAGGTACTCGGTTGATAGCTCGTGCGCCTTATCGTATGGCACCTATGGAGATGATGGGTCTACAAGATCATATTGAGAAGCTTTTAGGGAAGGGTTTTATTTGTAGGAGTACCTCACCTTGGGGTGCCCTGGTGTTGTTTGTGAAGAAGAAAGATGGATCTCTACGTATGTGTGTGAATTACCGAGAGTTGAATAAAGTCACCATTCAGAATAAATATTCGTTGCCTTGAATCGATGACTTATTTGACCAGTTAAGAGGAGATGACTCTAAGATAGATTTGAGATCTAGGTATCATTAGTTGCGCATCCAGGAACAAGATGTATCTAAGACAGCCTTTTATACGAGATATGGGCCATATGAGTTTTGGGTTATATCATTTGGGCAAACCAATGCACCGGCTGTGTTTATGGATTTGATGAATAGGTTGTTTAGAGAGTTCTTGGATCATTTTTTCATTATCTGTATTGATGACTGTGGCCATCATGGATCACCTCCTTCTCGAGGGGAAGGGGGTGAAGGTCTCGCGCCCAATTACTCTAGAAGCGCTTCGACCGTCGTCGGCGTGGGTTGATGTGAAGATATGGAGTCTCCAGCCTATTTTGCACAAAATAGGCAAAAGAACATGTCGCCCCCTCAAAAGAGAGGCATCAAAGACAAACTGATGTTTACAAAACCAATAGTTAAAGGTCCTGGGGCTAAGTTACGGAATGGGAAGGTGTTAGGCACCCATCCCGTCCTTTCAGTCTCTCATGGGCTTGTGTTATTGTTTTCCTTAATTTCTCCGTGAAATGTGTGTGTGTGTAAATGGAGATCGTAATCTCTCAACTCACATCATGGAAAAGATAGAGTAAGGTCATCCATAGGAATATTCCCAAAATAATATTAAAAATATAATTTATGGGCTTATCGAGATATTTATCGTTATTATGAAACGATAATATATGTTGGGTAAAATGCTAAGAAGGATCACATATATAATATATATTAAAATAAAATGTAAATAAAAGGGATGCAAATACGAAAATGGAAAAATTGGAAAATTGGACTCGAGTCTCCCTCGAAATGCCTACGTAGCCTATAAAGGCATCAAAGTCCACGTAGTTCCCATGAGACATAAATGTGGGGTTTATCCCATAAATTCTAACTGGAATTTATTATATGTGTGTGTAGAAAATTGTGTTTTAGTTTTGAGAAATTGTGATGGGTAATCCCGTTGGAATTTATAGGTGTAACCCTCTTTTGTTTGTTTTGTTTTTTTTTTACAGAAAATAATGTATGTGAAATATAACTAATAAAAAGTTGAGATATTAATATGTATGAATTAAAGTAAAAGCTAGATTAAGAATTTATGTAACTAATTCGAAAATAAAAAATTTAAAGAGAGAGAGAAGAATTTTGGACCTTCTTTGGAGAATTGAAGTTTGATCTTGATCCTTGATGAACTCCCTTGAGTGTTGAGATGAATGTTAGATGAAAGAGAATGAAATTTTTGCTTAATTGGTTATGAAAAGGATGGGAATGAAAGATTGAGAGGAATTTCACACAAGGAAACTTTGTTAATAACTAGATAATGTTGTTGAGATCACTGATAATGATGGATCTGAAGTGTGCTTTGTGAGTGAGGTCATGTTGTCTATTTATTGGGTAAGGGGGTGCCTATCAGCATAGCCTCAGCCCAACCAATCAGCAGGTAACCCTAGGCACGCTGCTGATAGGCAGGGAAATGAACCTGCCACTCGTGTAGATTTTTTCAGAAAAATGGTCAGAGAACATAATTCAACGATCCAAATTGCACATGGGTTATATCATTAGAAAGGTAATTAAGAAACCTTCAAGAGTCCCTTGGGCGACTCCCGGATCCGGGAGGTGACTTTGGGTCAAACGAGGCTCATAAGCATTAGTCAGTCCTTTGGACGAGAGATCGTGGGACAAAAATGGATCATTCATCCGAATGATAAGTCATAATCATGCACGGGATGTACTATTGGAAATTTTATGTGAGGTACTTTGATATTCCAAGAGCTTCGCTCGGTTCAGAAAGTAGACTTTGATCAATCGTGGCTCGAAAGCGCCCGGTGACCTTTCGGAGTAAAATTGGTCATTCTTTCGTACTGTAAGGTTGATTCATGCATAGGGTAGACTATTGGAAAGTTTATTCAGTGACCTTCGAAGATTTATACAGTCTCATTCGAGCTAAAGAGTTAACCTTGGTCAAACGGAGCCCGAGAGTGCTCGGTGGCCTCCGGGTCAATTTTGGTGGAAAATGGATTGTTTGTCTGAATGGTTATGCCTTTTTATGCACGAGGCAGACCGTTGGAAAGGGGTTTCAGTGCCCTTTGAAGATTCAAAGAGCTTTCACTCGAACGATGAAGTTGACTGAGGTCAAATTGGGGCCCGGGAGCACCCGATGGCCTCCAGATGGATTTTTAGTAGTAAAATGGTTCGTTCGTCTGAATCGTTATTCCAATTGTGCATGGGGAAGACTGTTGGAAAGGGTATTCATAGACCTTCAAAGATTCGTTGAGATTTTGCTCTGATGATAGAGTTGTCCAGAGTCAAACAGGGCCCGGGAGCACCTGATGGCCTCTAGATCGGTACTCTGAGTATGACCTAGGGTTTGGAGTGAAATAGGGAGGTGTTAGGGACCTAAGGAGAGACTTATAGGTCCTATAATGTTCTATCTACAAAGCCCTTTGACGGATGATCTTGGAACTGTAATACCCCGTAATTTTATTGATTTTTATTTAAGGGATTAATTGAATTAAATGGAAACTAATTGAGAATTAATCCGGATAAAAATACTAGCGAGACGTGAGTTGGTATTTAATTATGATGTTAAAATTGAATAATTATGAGTATGTATGGTAATACATGAGTATTGAAAATATTTAAATTGTCACGAGACAGAAATATGACAATTTGGGAAATTTAGTTGGGACGCGTGTGTTAGTCGCGTCAGAAATGAAATTATTTAAATTAAAAAGTGAATTATATTTTTATCAACTGAATGATCATTTTGAGTGCGCCAACGTGTCCGGAAGGGTCAAAATAGTCAGAAAACACTAGCCGGGGGTTTAGTTTGGGTCCCGAGGAACTTTTAAGCCAAACCGACAACCTAAAGGGTATTTTGGTAATTTTAAAAATATGGGAATTAAAACCCACGATTTTTTTAGGTAAATTAAAGATTATTAAAAGACCCATTAAGTCCATTATCAGCCAAAAAGGGAGTTAGTGGGCTACGGGAGTTTAAGGGAGATTTTGAAGAAGTTCCAAAAGAAAACCTCCAACCACCGTCACCATCCTTGGGAGAATTCTGTAGAGAAAGGGAAAAATCAAACTTCATTCACCAACATCAATTCAGACGAAACAAATCTAAGGTAAGTTTTTGGATGTCGTTATTTGCAATGAATATTTCTTCCATGTGTAGTGTAGAAAATTGTTTTTATCTTGGAAATTCTGATGAAGAACACCCAATGGAATTATTGTTAAACTTATGGTTTTGGGTAGGAATTTGCATGTAGAATGACTATGGACGAATTCGTTATACAAAATATAACTTTTGATGATCTGAAAACGAATTAATAAGGAGTCTTTTATGAAATTAAATTATGGGTTCAAGTTCATAGGGTTTGAGAACAAGAATTGGGGACTTATGATTTTGACATGTTGATTTGTAAGATTTGACCTAAAAGCATGTTAAGGAATGAACTAGGGTGACTAAAAATAGTTTACAAACATTAAAAACGTATTTGGATAGCCTTAGGGTGGATTTAGAGAAGAGTAGAATGAAGAAAAATGGAATTGCAGATTTCTGGGTGTATTCTGCCATCTCGTTAGAAGACCTGCCCAGGTCATTCGAACGACCTCATTCGAATGAGCTTCTAACGAGATGACAGCGTCCCTTCTAATGAATTGGTAGTTCGTTCGAAGACTTTCATTTGAACGGCCCTCGTTCGAACGACCTCGTTCGAACGAGACTTCTAACCAGTTGACAAAATGGCCTTTTAGGCCTGATTTTTATTTCAAATGTACCGTAGACTTATTTAATGGAGTAATAACCTTCCCTTATTGACTAGTGGTTATATTTGGGAGATTGGAGTACGTTGATGAGTAAAACTTAGAATCTTGTAGTAAACCGAATGACCTTTATGAATTAGGAAATGAGTACCTAATTACGACGTGAGAAGAGTTGACAACTTTAATGTATATAAATCGGGGACTTATAAGCATATGACATTAAATGATGATACAAGAACGAGAAGTATACCTCTATTAATATATTGAGATATCTAAGATGTGCGAATGCTTAGTATCTGTAGTTATTTGTGTATAACATACCTACCGTACTTGCTATCATGGGAGGTCGGCATTCGATCAGGGCCATCTAATCTTTTTGTGCCTACGGGGGGATTTAGATTGGTACCTCGAGGACATAGGTCAGAGAAGGACTTATTGAGAAGTTAATAAGTCTGCTGATCATGGGAGCGTAGGTATGTGTGTGACCCATGTGATGTGAACTATGTTCGCCTCCATTATGTGTGATTGTTATTATTTGAGAGCGATTCCTGAGAGATTCGAAATGCGTGGTCCTTATGTACGTGATGTACCGGGATTGGATAGCAGAGTATGTGTGCACCTCAGCTTAGCCTCGGGGTGCTAGTATTGTATATTTATGATGAGAATAATATAATGTAAATTGAAATGCCCTATCATGTATAAATGTGAGTATGAATAATAGCAACGTTTTCGTAAAGATAAAAATGGAAATCCTCTAGTAAGTAATATTACTAATTTGGGAAACTGAGAAGAAATGTAAGACACTCTGTCTAAATGAAGATGCCGAAATTAAATCATGAATCGTATAATAATGTTAGATCTTATATTAGACTAGTAAGTATGGGAATAATTAGAATGGGTAAGGGGTACGATAGGAGTGCACAATTAGTTGAGAGGTGAGGAACTCATGTGAGTGCACACACTATCATGTACTTTATATTCACTATTTAATGATATTAAACAGTTGCTATATTTTAAACTGTTTTCACAATCGGGCTCTGACCCGTTTGCTTCCAAATATATTTTTGTAAAAACCTTTTAGGTGCCCAGCCACAAGGACACCAAGCATAGGAGTTCCATTCAGGTGACCTACTGTAGCTGTTGTGGAAGTTACAGGGCCTTGACAGTAGATGCCTCCATTTTTTACCTTGACTCTATATTATCAGATTTTCTCAATTGTTGGGCATGTCGCCCCATTTCTTTAGAGACATCTTACTCATTCAGTCTTATTTCAGATTTTGGGTTGTAATTAATTAATGATTCAGGCTTTGTATTTGTTTATTTCAGAATTCGGATTGTTGTGAGGTGTATTCCTCCAGATTCAGTTTATTTTATGGTTATTCTATTGTGACTATGTTGTAGTGGTTATGTTAGCATTTCATAATCTACTTATTCCATGTTAATCGGATTTAATTAAAATTGACATCTCACTTTTAACTATTTGGTGGCTAGAAATTGTGAAAACATTTTTTTTCGACAGTATTGCTATGAACTGAAACAACTTGGCATTTTGTATTAATTTAATAAAGGAGTAGCTACCCGGTATTTAATTAGTCGGGGTGTCACAGGTGGTATCAGAGCATCAGGTTCTAGTGTCCTTAGTATTTGTACGGCTTGTTATGTTTCCGCTGAGCTTTCTTTGATGTAGAGCCCTATATTTTAGGACTGTTGTATTCTTTTGTGTATGCTTTGCTCTTCAGATATTTTGAGATAATAACTGCAAACTTATAAGACTTTACTCTCATTTCAGATGCCTCCAGGACGTTCACAACGAGTTCCTAGGGATGTTCAGCCCGAGCCACAACCTGCACCAGTTCAGGGCACCATGAATTCCGCAGAGGTTGCAGCTATTGTAGCCCAAGCGGTAAATGTCGCCCTCACAATTATGCAGCAGGCACCACCTCAGGCGCCGGTAGCCACGCCAGTTCAGGCTCATGCATTCCCATCTTCTTGGGAACGCGTTCGTGATGCTTTTCAAAAAGCACACCCTCCGGAGTTTGCAAGTAGCTCTGACGTTGTTGTGTCCAGTCAGTGGAGGAAGGACATTCAAAGGCACTTAAGGATATACGAGTGCACGGATGTTCAGAAGCAGATACTGGCTACTTTCAAGCTATTAGGATCAGCGTTGCAGTGGTGGGAGTCCATTACCACCGCGGAGGAGAGAGACGCCCTTTCTATTCAGGAGTTCTGGGTGCGGTTCGACTGCAAATATTTTCCATCAGCTGTTCACACTGAAATGAGGAGGAAGTTAATGAACCTCAAGCAGGAAGGGAGGACCGTGGCCGACTATGAGGCCGAATTCACTAATCTCTTGAACATTATTGCCGATGAGATTCCGACTGAGGAAAAGAAGATTCAGAAGTTCATGGATGGATTGACTTGGAGGATCCGTCAGCACTTATTGGGAAACCTCTCATTTTCCACTTACTCTGATGTGGTTAACGCGGCACTGCTTCACTGCCAGGATCACCTCTTTCACATATCTGAGAGTAAGAGATTAGGAGAGTCCAGCCATCAGGGTAGGACAGGGGGAAATGGTGCCAGCGGGGCACAATCTGCTCAGGGTCAGCACAGGCAGGGCGATCAGGGCTCCCAATAGGGGGATCCTAAGAGATTCAGATCTGGGGGTTTCAGGAATGGACAGGGAGGTTTCAGACATGGCCATCAGGGTCAGAACGTCCATTAGGGCCAGAATGGTCAGTAGCAACAGTTTCAGCAGGGTCAGTATGGTCAAGGTAGGAATGGTAACGGCCATCAGGGTTGTGGGCAGCAGGGACAGCGAGGGGGAAACTTCCCGGGGAAGTGCTTCGTTTGTGGCAAGATTGGTCACAAACGCAAGGATTTCCCTGATAGGGGCAGGACCCCACCGCAGCAGCAGGGTACTCGACATGAGCCATAAAGGCCTATGTTTCCTGCCGCCCTCCTAGCACCACCACAGATGGCAGCATTACCACCCATCCCAGCGGTCCCACTCCAGCAGGGACAGCTTCAGTATGGGAGAGTGTATCATCTCCAGCATGTCGCAGTCCCATAGGATTCACCTGCTATTGAGGGTATGTTCTCTATTCAGGGGACTATGGGGTGTATTTTATTTGATACGGGGGCCACACACTGTTTCATTGCCACGAGATTTGCATGCACTATTGGGTTGTTAGACACTGCAGAGAGCACGATTACTTGTGTAGATTCACCGTTGAGTAGGGGTTCCGTGATTTCCCTTATTTGTAGAGGTGTGGGTATAGAAATCGAGAGATTTACTTTACCCGCTGATATGTTAGTATTAGAGATGACTGAGTACGATGCGATTGTTGGTATGGATTGGCTTGTTGCGTACCGATCCATGATTAATTATTTTAGTAGGAGTATTATTTTTGCCATTCCCGGGCAGGAGATGTTTTTTGTGGCGATGCCTCGCCCCGAGGGAGGATCGTCCACCCATTTGTACTATATAGAGGAGGAGACCTCTAAGGAAGTGGTGATACCACTCGATTCGATTCCAGTTGTTAGGGAGTTTGCTGATGTATTTTAGGATATACCTGGACTACCTCCGAGTAGAGAGATAGATTTTGTGATCGATTTAACGCTGGGCACTCGGCTAATTTCCCACGCACCTTACCGTATGGCTCCAACAGAGATGAGAGAGCTAAGGGATCAGATAGAGCAGTTGTTAGGTTAGGGGTTTATCCAAAGGAGTACTTCACCGTGGGGTGCCCCTGTGTTGTTCGTAAAGAAGAGGGATGGATCGTTGAGATTGTGTGTAGATTACCGGGAGTTGAATAAAGTCACGATACGGAATAAGTATTTGTTGCCCCGAATCGATCACTTATTCGACCAGCTGAGAGGAACTTCCTTCTTCTCAAAGATTTATTTGCGATCGGATACCATCAGTTGCGTATCAGGGAACATGACATCTCGAAGACTGCTTTCTTGACGAGATATGATTCCTATGAGTTTCGAGTTATGCCTTTTGGCTTGACCAACGCTCCAGCCGTGTTTATGGACTTGATGAATAGGGTGTTCAGAGAGTTCCTAGACCAGTTCATCATTATCTTTATTGATGACATTCTGGTTTATTTCCAGACAGAAGAGGAGCACGCCGAGCATTTGAGACAGGTTTTGTAGACGCTACGTCAGAACGAGCTTTATGCAAAGTATGAGAAGTGTGGGTTTTGGCTGAAGGAGGTTAAGTTTTTGGGGCATATCATTTCAGATCGGGGGATATCTGTTGATCCGAGGAAGGTATCCTCGGTGAGGGAGTGGGGACATCCCATGACACTGACTGAGATCCGTAGTTTCTTGGGCCTAGCAGGATACTACAGGAGGTTTATTCAGGGTTTCTCAAAGATCGTGGGTCCTTTGACACATCTGACTTGCAAAGGTGTGCCATTCATCTGGGGCGATGCCTGTCAGTTGGCATTTGATGAGTTGAAGGACAAATTGACCTCAGCACCTGTGTTAGCATTGCCCAGACTGGGAGTTGAGTATTTAGTTTACACCGATGCATCCTTACAAGGACTTGGAGGTGTGCTGCGATAGGAGAGTCTGGAAATAGATTATGCTTCCCGTAAGCTTAAGCCTCATGAGAGTAATTACCCCACACACGACTTGGAGTTAGCGACAGTCGTATTCGCTCTTCGGATTTGGAGACACTATCTCCTGGGGGAGAAATTTTGGTTGTTCACAGACCACAAGTCTCTACAATACCTCTTCACACAGAAGGAGATGAATATGCGTCAACGTAGGTGTCTTGAGTTTGTGAAGGATTATCAGTTCAATATCCAGTATCACCCAGGGAAGGCTAACGTGGTAGCTGATGCATTGAGCTGTAGGCCAGTAGATGAGGTGGACGAGGTGTGGAAAGCTAAGTGGAAGGAGTTGGGACACCAGGATGCAGTGGCCCGATCGTTCATGTCTGTGATGACGGTTACAGCGCAGATTGTTACGAGAGTGATAAAGGCCCAGGCAAATGACTTATTCTGTCAGGAGCAGATAGTTCGATTACTAGCAGAGGGAGCCGAGTCCTATACCGTTAGCTCAGACAGGGGATTACGCTTCAATGGGAGACTAGTCGTTCCGGAAGGGGAAGACTTGCGACATGAGGTAATGACAGAGTCGCACGGCTCACGGTTCACGGTACACCCTAGTGGGGATAAAATGTACCAAGACATGAGACGACAGTACTGGTGGAGCGGGATGAAGAGAGATATTATCGTGTTCATTTCTAAATGCGCCACTTGTCAGCTAGTAAAGGTGGATCATCAGAAACCTGCAGGACTTCTGCAGCCATTAAAGGTTCCAATGTGGATATGGGAGAGCATATCCATGGACTTTATCAGGGGATTACCTACGTCACAAAGGGGTCATGACTCCATATGGGTAATTGTGGACCGGTTTACCAAAGTTGCTCATTTTCTACCCGTAAGAACAGATTACACTACTGGACAGTATGCCCAGATTTTTATTGCAGAGATAGTGAGACTTCATAGGGTGATTTTAAATATCGTGTCTGACCGAGACAAGATATTTATTTCACGATTTTAGGAGCGTTTCCAGGAGGCCATAGGTACGAAGTTGCGGTTGAGTACGGCATATCACCAGTAGACTGATGGGTAAACAGAGCGGAAAAATCAGATGTTGGAGGACATGTCGCGTATGTGCATCCTAGACTTTGGAGGTGGTTGGGAATAGTACCTTCCACTGGTGGAGTTTGCTTATAATAACTCCTATCAATTCATCATTGGCATGGATCCATTTAAGGCGTTGTATGGTAGACCTTGTCATTCCCCAGCATGTTGGTTAGAGGTGGGGAATAACAAACTCCTTGGGCCGGAAGTGATTCAGGATACTTCGGCAAGGATAGAGATGATACGGAGTCGCATTCGGGTAGCTCAGGACCGACAGAAGAGCTATATTGATGCCAAGAGGTTCTTCAGAGAATTTAAGGTGGGGGACCAGGTGTTACTTATAGTATCTCCTATGAAGGGGATTATGCATTTTGGGAAGAAGGGGAAACTGGCACCAAGATATGTGGGGCCATTTCCTATCATTGAACGTATCGGTCCAGTTGCGTATAGACTTGGGTTACCGGAGCACTTGCATAGGATTCATAATGTGTTCCATATTTCCTCGCTAAGGAAATATCTTAGGGACGATTTGGCCCATACTCACATTGCTTTAGAGGACATCTATCTTCAGCCCGATAGTTCCTACGAGGAGGGGCTGATTGCTATTTTGGACCGAAGCGAGCGGAAACTGAGGTCAAAGATAGTACCATTAGTACGTGTTCAGTGGCGGCATCATAATGCCGAAGAGTCCACATGGGAGCACGAGGATGACATGCGCGAGCGTTATCCAGAGTTATTCTTATCAGGTACTCTTTAGTTCCGAATTTCGGGATGAATTTCTGTTATATGGGGGGAAGTATGTAATACCCCGTAATTTTATTGATTTTTATTTAAGGGATTAATTGAATTAATTGGGAATTAATCCGGATATAAATACTAGCGAGACGTGAGTTGGTATTTAATTATGATGTTAAAATTGAATAATTCTGAGTATGTATGGTAATACATGAGTATTGAAAATATTTAAATTGTCACGAGACAGAAATATGACAATTTGGGAAATTTAGTTGGGACGCGCGTGTTAGTCGCGTCAGAAATAAAATTATTTAAATTAAAAAGGGAATTATATTTTTATCAACCGAATGATCATTTTGAGTGCGCCAACGTGTCCGGAAGGGTCAAAATAGTCAGAAAACACTAGCCGGGGGTTTAGTTTGGGTCCCGAGGAACTTTTAAGCCAAACCGACAACCTAGAAGGGTATTTTGGTAATTTTAAAAATATGGGAATTAAAACCCACGAATTTTTTAGGTAAATTAAAGATTATTAAAAGACCCATTAAGTCCATTATCAGCCAAAAAGGGAGTTAGTGGGCTACGGGAGTTTAAGGGAGAGTTTGAAGAAGTTCCAAAAGAAAACCTCCAACCCCCATCACCATCCTTCGGAGAATTCTGTAGAGAAAGGGAAAAATCAAACTTCATTCACCAACATCAATTCAGAAGAAACAAATCTAAGGCAAGTATTTGGATGTCGTTATTTGCAATGAATATTTCTTCCATGTGTAGTGTAGAAAAACTGTTTTTATCTTGGAAATTCTGATGAAGACCCAATGGAATTATTGTTAAACTTGTGGTTTTGGGTAGGAATTTGCATGTAGAATGACTATAGACGAATTCGTTATACAAAACATAACTTTTGATGATCTGAAAACGAATTAATAAGGAGTCTTTTTATGAAATTAAATTATGGGTTCAAGTTCATAGGGCTTGAGAACAAGAATTGGGGACTTATGATTTTGACATGTTAATTTGTAAGATTTGATCTAAAAGCATGTTAAGGAATGAACTAGGATGACTAAAAATAGTTTACAAACATTAAAAACGTATTTGGATAGCCTTAGGGTGGATTTAGAGAAGAGTAGAATGAAAAAAAACGGAATTGCAGATTTCTGGGTGTATTCTGCCATCTCGTTAGAAAACCTGCCCAGGTCATTCGAGCGACCTCGTTCGAACGAGCTTCTAACGAGATGACAGTCTCCCTTCTAACGAGTTGGTAGTTCATTCGAAGCCTTTCGTTTGAACGACACTCGTTCGAACAACCTCGTTCGAACGAGACTTCTAACGAGTTGACAGAATGGCCTTTTTGGCCTGATTTTTATTTCAAATGTCCCGTAAACTTATCTAATGGAGTAATAACCTTCCCTTATTGACTAGTGGGTATATTTGGGAGATTGGAGTACGTTGATGAGTAAAACTTAGAATCTTGGAGTAAACCGAATGACCTTTATGAATTAGGAAATGGGTACCTAATTACGACGTGAAAAGAGTTGACAACTTTAATGTATATAAATCGGAGACTTATAAGCGTATGACATTAAATGATGATATAAGAACGAGAAGTATACCTCTATTAATATATTGAGATATCTAAGATGTGCGAATGCTTAGTATCTGTAGTTATCTGTGTATAATATACCTACCGTACTTGCTATCATGGGAGATCGGCTTTCAATCAGGGTCATCTAATCTTTATGTGCCTACGGGGGGGATTTAGATTGGTACCTCGAGGACATAGGTCAGAGAAGGACTTATTGAGAAGTTAATAAGTCTGCTGATCATGGGAGCGTAGGTATGTGCGTGACCCATGTGATGTGAACTATGTTCGCCTCCATTATGTGTGATTGTTATTATTTGAGAGCAATTCCTGAGAGATTCGGAATGTGTGGTCCTTATGTACGTGATGTACCGGGATTGGATAGCAGAGTATGTGTGCACCTCAGCTTAGCCTCGGGGTGCTAGTATTGTATATTTATGATGAGAATAATATACTGTAAATTGAAATGCCCTATCATGTATAAATGTGAGTATGAATAATAGCAACATTTTCGTAAAGATAAAAATGGAAATCCTCTAGTAAGTAATATTACTAATTTGGGAAACCGAGAAGAAATGTAAGACACTCTGTATAAATGAAGATGCCGGAATTAAATCGTGAATCGTATAATAATGTTAAATCTTATATTAGACTAGTAAGTATGGGAATAACTAGAATGGGTACGGGTACGATAGGAGTGCACAATTAGTTGAGAGGTGAGGAACTCATACTATCATGTACTTTATATTCACTGTTTAATGATATTAAACACTTGCTATATTTTAAATTGTTTGCACAGTCGGGCTCTGACCCATTTGCTTCCAAATATATTTTTGTAAAAACCTTTTAGGTGCCCAGCCACAAGGACACCAAGCATAGGAGTTCCATTCAGGTGACGTACTGTGGCTGCTGTGGAAGTTACAGGACCTTGACAGTAGACGCCTCCATTTTCTACCTTGATTCTATATTATCAGATTTTCTCATTTGTTGGGCATGTCGCCCCATTTCTTTAGAGACATCTTACTCATTCAGTCTTATTTCAGATTTTGGGTTGTAATTAATTAATGATTCAGGCTTTGTATTTGTTTATTTCAGAATTCGAATTGTTGTGAGGTGTATTCCTCCAGATTCAGTTTATTTTATGGTTATTCTATTGTGACTATGTTGTAGTGGTTATGTTAGCATTTCATAATCTACGTATTGCATGTTAATCGGATTTAATTAAAATTGACATCTCACTTTTAAATATTAGGTGGCTTGAAATTGTTAAAACGTTTTTTTTCGACAGTGATGCCATGAACTGAACCAACTTGGCATTTTTTATTAATTTAATAAAGGAGTAGCTACTCGGTATTTAATTAGTCGGGGTGTCACAGGAACGAGTGAAATTCATCGAATAAAAACCACATGATGTTTAGGAAATAAGTCAATTATGCGGACCTAAGGGATGAGGATAATCGATTTAGAGGGTCGACGTTGATTCTAGGGACCTAAAGAAATGCTGGGGATAGCCAATTCTATAGCCTGAGGTCAATATAAGGACCTAGGGTAGGGAGAAACCAATTCTGAGGGCTTAAGGTGGGAGTGACCAATTCTGCGAGTCGAGGTCAATTCTAAGGACCTTAAGTAGAAACGATCAATTCAGAGGGTCGAATCCAATTCTGAGGGCTTAAGTAGAGATGACCAATTCTGAGGGCTAAAGTGGGAGACACCAATTATGAGGATCAAGGTCAATTCTGAGGACCTAAGTAAAGGCGACCAATTTGCGGGCCGAGGTCAATTCTGAGGACCTTAATTAGGAGTGACCAATTCTGCGGGTTGAAGCCAATTCTAAGGGCTTAAGATGGGGGCGACCAATTCTGCAGGCCGAGGTCGATTCTGAGGACCTAAGTAGATATGACCAAGTCTGTGGGTCAAACCCAATTCTGAGGGATTAAGTAGGGTTGACCAATTCTGGGGACAAAGCCAATTCTGAGGGCTTTAAGTAGAGGTGGCCAAATTTTGAGAGTCGAAGTCAATTCTGAAGGCTTAAGTAGGAGCGACCAATTTTGAGGGCCGAGACCAATTCTGAGGGCTTAAGTAGGGGTGACCAATTCTGAGGGTCAAAGCCAATTCTGAGAGCTTTAAAGTGGGGTGACCAATTATTCAGGTCGAAGCCAATTTTGAGGGCTTAATTCATAATTTTCTTGGTGGGTTGGAGACTCCACTAGGGAAAAGGTATTAATCCGTGGAATGGATGCATCTTTACTGGGGAATTTTTTTTATTTTTTCGGTGTCCTTTGGAGACGTTGTTGGGGAGATATCCAATTGATTTGAGAATTTCGCTGAGGAAGTAAATGTTTCGCTTGGGGAAGTAAGTGTTTTGATGGGGAAGTAAGTGTTCCTCTTAGGGAAGTGAGTGGTATAAACAATGTATTTCCTAGTGAAAAAGGTTCTAAAATTCATTTGGTAATTTTAGGGATTTTTTTGGCATTTTTTGTAATTTTTGTACAAAATTTTAGGGAGGTGTTGACCGACAGAGTGTAAGAGGTGCTAGACGGTAGTGACACGGTAGTTTGGGCTTCCTTGGGCAGGTGAATGGACAATGTTGATCAGTATGTTGCTGGGAGTTGTCGATCAGCATGCCCCTTAGCCTACTATTAAAAAGGTTGGAGAGATTTCTTCATTTTTTACATCTCTCAGATCTTCTAACTTCTGCCTTTCCTTTCTGCGGATTATTCTAGCGTTCTTTTCTCCTCTAAAACTAAGAAATGGATTAAGTCATATTTCAATTATGAATAAAATACAAATAACACCACATATAAAAATATATGTAGTGACATCACATGTCACTTCAGGTACATATAATCATAAATAATCAAGTTTACTACTTAATTAATGCATTAAAATTATGGGATATTACATTCTTCCCCTAAAACAAGGAATTTTGTCCTTGAAATTCGAATTCATTAATCTCTTTCTCGAAATTCTAAGAAGATCTCGCTCATATCATCCACATACTTTATATATTATTTTCTTGTCTTATGACATAATACCCACTAAGGTCTCCTATCATAAATCGTGTTTGGCCAACCCTCAATCGATTAGTCCAATTATTGGAATCGCAACTTGTCCCACAAGGACTTGTTCCATTATCTACTCGTAGAAACATCATGTCCCCATAAATGTGATAAGGTAAGGTCAAATTACATCGTCCCCACCCTATCCACTAGTATGGAAAAGGACCCATACATAAGAATATCAACATCCCTTTGAAATCTGACTTCACAATTTCCTTTCTCGAGGAGGTCTTCAAAAGTACTGGGCCTACCTCTTGGGCCCCTACCCATGTTTTCATTTGTCACGAAAGATCTTTTGCCTACTCAAAAATCTGCATACACCCTATTATGAATGCCACTTCTTCTGAGATGCCCCGAATACATTCTCATACAACAGCTTGTTAAACTTTGGTTCTTCATCAACTTGGTCAATCTACTTAAATGATCCCAATTGATCTTGTGTCCTCATTGGAACCCCTTCACCCTATTAAAAATCATTAGTTCTACTCTCACACTTCTACACTGGGATATCAAACACTGTAACTCTTTAAATGTCTCCGGTGATCAAAATTTTCGATTGGCAAGAGTCCATTCTCGACACAAACTATACCAATAGTTGTTTCACCGTATGAATAATGTGAATTCCTTAAGTTATTGTACACCCACTTGCTTATTGAATTCAAATTAACCCACAAAACATTCGCCTTGTCCAAAACTACATTCGTAGCTTAGGTCCTTTTGTCATTACCAATTTCTCTTATAAATATAACCTTGTACATTCATTAACATAGAAACTTCCATGCCTTCCCTTGGTAAAGATCCACATTTGAGATCGAACTAAGCTATACCTACAAGTTGGGTGCAACGATCACTACTACTACAAATTCTTTCGCTTTACTATATGTTCTCGTTCAAACTAGTGACGTACTCGTCACAACAAAACGATTATGTTCATTTGATCCAACATGTTGATGAAATGTGGTGATAAGGAATTGTTCCTCATTACGACCTTGTCAACTCCTTTTGAGGTTAAAGATATATTCTCAAAGAATATGTTATCAAATGACAAAGATTATTGATTCCAATTCCGGATTGTGAATGGTATAATTGTCCTTTTAAGGCTTAATCTTTTGGAAAGTATAAGATACAGGCATCCTTCTTACATTAATATGCCACCTAGACCCTGCAATGATGCTTCCGTATATACTGCGTACTCCATGACGTTGTCTGTTAACATAATGATATTCATGATGGTGGGCTTCTCCTTAAGCTCTTCAAACTCTTTTAGACAATCTACAATCCAAACAATAGTACCCCGTTTCGAGTGAGGTGAGTTGGTGTCCCGACCATCTACAAGAAGACCTGAATGAACCTCCCATAATTACTTACTGAACCCAAGGAACTCCTTACCTCTGTGGATGTTGTGGGTTATCCCTACTATACCACTATAGATACCTTTCTAGTATCCATCGAAATCTCAGCCTCAGATACGACATGGTTTAAGAACTGTATCTCTGAAATCCAAAACTCAAACTTAGATAACTTTAGTGTACAACTAATGCACTTGTAGTGTCTTCAAAACTAATGGAACTTGATCCACATGCTCCTCATTTATCTAAGCATGCACTAGAATAACTAGTATGATGAACTGGTTTAGGAATAGTCAAAACCCAATCCATCACGTTCATGAACACAGTTGGCGCATTGGTCAGCCCAAATGGCATGACCCCGGACTTATATAATTCATATCGCGTCAAGAATCCATCTTCGGAATGTCCTCCTCTATAATACATAATTGGTGATACTCTGAGTGCAAGTCAATCTTGGAGATGAATGACGCACTCCTTAACTGTTTAAATAGATCATTGATATGCGATAATGAATATTTGTTCAATATCGCGACCTTCTTCAGCTTTTGATAGTCCACCCATAATTGGATGAAATCGTACTTCTTCTTCACAAATTAAAATTGAAGTTCACGATATACATGTACTCTTTTATATGAATCCTTAGCTTAATAACTTATAAATTTGTTTATGAATATCCTGCATCTCTAACGAAGTCATCCGATACGGTGCCCTCACAATGGGTCTGCTACTTAGCAAAAGTATATACCAAGTCTAACTTTTTAACTGGTGGTAGGCATGTTACCTCATCAAATATATCTATAAACTCATGGACAATTAGTCCCGTGCATAATTATAAGAAACCTCCCTTTCTTAAAAATGGCAATCATCGAAACCTATCCCTAGTAGTAGATATAAGTGTAATGCATGTGGATACTACTCCAATCTAAAAACAATAAGAATCATAAGACCACATCTACAAATTAACAGAGGTTGAGCACTCAAGCCGACTAACAAACTATCATGTCTCTACATTCACAATGTAAAGCATCCCCCACTTAATGAGGCATCCAAATAAATCCCGTTGATATCATCGATATATCTCATAATCTTATTAACCACGCTACAAATAAATAATGATAACTCCTTAATATCAACATTTGACTAACGTGAAGGTCCCTATATAGAGCACTCCTAGGACTTGCTTTCCGTGCTTTAGCTATATAGGACTTCATCTAGTTGGACGTGAATTTTGACAAAATATTTTTGTAATTTAGGTTTGTGTGTCCCCCTTATCGACGTCAAGCTCCCCATGTTCATCTACATCAAAAGAGCACTCGATTCAATCCGCCATCTCAGAAAAGGTAATTTTCATTTTCTATGGCTCATAGGAATTTTTGTCACGTAGGACACAACACCACGTTGCATTTGCATGTCGTTTATCATATCTTATGATTTTATTTGGTTTCTGCATATTAATTTTTTTTAGTTCAATATTTTAATTTGAAGCTTTTATAAAAATAAATAAGTTTGTGAAATTAAATTTTTGACACAAAATATTTATTTTAATAAAATTTTCAGAATAAAATATTTGAAGTTAAATTAATTTCTATGCGTGTTATATATATTTTAATATGGCTACATATATGTATGCTTGCGATTTCTTTTCTTCATGTACTTATGCATGCGTGGCCCCTTACGTGTGTTTAATACCTACTGTATGCATGTACACGTTTTGGCCAAAGAATTTAGCCTAAGCTAATGTATGCGTGCCATGTCTTTATATATATGTGATAGCTTTAGTATTATCACTTGCCCATAAGACATCATACTTTCGGCTATAGCTATTGGACATAGCTTTGTTGGTTTTATAGCTGTCACCACTGACAATTTATTGCTTGCGTGATGTTGTATTATCCATATAATAAGATGGAATGGTTTTTGAATTCTAAAAATGTATGAGCAGAATAACGGCTCAGATTTGCGAAGAAAAAATACACGGCCACGATGAAGTCTAAAAGTGTTATTATCCCGCTCAAATATTTCTGATCCCAAATATGTTGGCCCGCTCAAACTTTTACTTCCATTTCAAATTATTCACGCCTAACAAAGATATAGACACCACTCCCAAAAACCCATTTATCCCCAATCAGTGTTCTCTCTTTATTCTCTCCATTCTCTAACTTTTCAAGCTCTATGTCCACTCTTTAAGCCTCACGCACCTCCTTTCCACGGTAATCCATTTATCCCCAATCAGTATTCTCTATCTATCCTCTCCATTCTCTAACTTTTCAAGCTCTCTCTCCACTCTCTAAGCCTCACGCATCTCCTTCCCACGGTTTCAACAAATTTTCCTTTGATTCTATCATGCAAGTATATATCCTCACTTTCTCCCACCTCTCTTACTCATGGTTTCTAATTTTTCTATTTGCAGGTTATTTTCTAGAAAGTAAGCAGTAAGTTTATTGGGAAATATCGATTCAAGCTTCTTTTATGTAGATCTAAATAGTGTTTTTTTTGCAGACCTAAATATGGTATTTACAAGTTCTATCTCTGTTGACATTCAAGGTATATTTTTTTTACATTTCAAATTTCGATGAATATTTGTCATCTTTTGAGATTGAGTCTAATTTTTTCGATCCTCTGTAATTTTCTAATTTCCACTATGTTGGTATAATTTGAACTCTTTAGAATTTTCCCATGTTTTTCAAGAGAAAAATAAAACGCGAAGAGGAAAAAGAGGGAGATAAAGGGTTTAAGAGTAATTGAAGGAAAAAAAAACAACTGTAGAGAGAACGAGATTGACAAAAATGGTTCACCAAAAGTCCCTTAAGAATTTATAAATTTCTTTGATACTTTATTGTGCTGATACCCTTATATTTTCATGTGACAGGAAATTGATTGAAATTATTCCTTGACATTTGTTTTTGTTGCCAGTGGTAGTAATTTGGTATGTGTTTTGGTAGTGGCCTTTGCAATAACCAATTATGAATGAAGAAAAAACATTAGGACTGGCACATACCTTTTCTTCTTCTCCACGGACTTCATTATTTCTTCCACAGTTGCTTGCGTTGAGGTTAGTCTATATATTTTGTATGATTTTGATTTTTTGCATACTTATTGGGTTTATAATTTTATATATTTACATTTTTTAATATTTGCATAAATGTAGTGGAAATTGGGGTATTATATAATTGTGTCCCTATGCATTTATTTTCTTATTCAACTTTTACAATTATGATGGTTGTTTTAGGTATAAATGGAGCTCAAAATTAGATTTTTCAAGCAACCACTAGGCCTGAGGATGTATGTTGTCTCTGTTTTTTAATTAAAGATGAATCTTCAAGTGGTGGAAGTGGTAAGTCACAGTTAGATCTAGATCAAGCTTTGGCTATGTCCTTGCAGGAGTTAGAGGGTGCATTTGATACCATCTACATATCTGAAAATAGTGGCATCGCAACTGGGAGTACATTACTTAGCTCTATAGAAACTCCTGTCAGGCCCATCAGTCAAGAATGGAGATAAGATTACATTGATCCTGACAATATGACTTATGAGTAATTAAACTCTTTAGATGAAACTAATGGCATTGAGAACAAAGAACTGTCCGAAGATCTCATCTCCCAGTTACCAACTTTCAAATACAATGGATCGATATTCTCAAAGAAAATGAAAAAAGTAAAGTGTGTGAAATGTTTCATGACATACAAAAGTGGGGAAAGGTTGATCATTTTGCCGTGTGCACACCAATATCATTCAAAGTTCATTAAGACATAGTTAAATCTAAAAAATCACTCCACTTCATTTTCTGTGAAAAGCCTTTTTTGTAAACGAGTGGTTTGGTTCCTTATTGGCTTTATTGAAGTTATTTGGTTCATTGCTTTTACTTAGAAGAGTGACATGCAAACTTTTCATTCATTATTTTGTGGTTCTCTTTTGGTGTAAGTTTTGAAACATGCAGTTGTCTTCTTAAACTTCATTAGCACTGCAATCTGGTAATGCCTCTGGAGGTTTGGGTGATCTATGATGAACTCATACATGTCATTTGTGTGTGATCTTAGTGTAACCCTATGTTCACAATGGTCTCTCGATTTATATTTTTTTCGTTGTCATCTTTGAGTTAATTAAGACATTATCATCAGATAAATCACATGCCACACTCAGGGCTTCTACAATGTATTCACTGTTAAGGAATTTATATATGCCACACACGGAATTTGTCTACATTGTATTCACTGTTATGGAATTTTTCTAGAATGTCTTCATTTTTAATGTTTCCATGTGTTTATAGTGGTCTCTTGATTGAAATTTCATGTTTGATAGATTATATATTATACAGAGAAACTATAAATGGTTTTAGTTGATTAATGGTCTATGTAGTTGTTACTGAAGGTTGACTGCGAGTTCAGAATACAGATTTTTGAATGCTTGGTATTTATGTGCCTAACATTGTGGTGGCATTGAAGGATGGATCCACCACTACATTTACAAGGGCTTCACATGCGTTCAGTCCCACTTTCAACACATGCTCATCACATGAGACTTAATTCAAAACTATTGGATCTAGTTGGGCGTGCAACAATAGCAGCGGATCTGCCTCAAAATGTTTTGGATCGTAGCATGTTTCTACCCAGTTTGTATCTTTATTTGTTTCCAGTGAAGTATGAATTAATTGCTGACTTTTTTTCTCTTTTCATGACTCAGGGAACCTGATCAAGTCAACAGTCATGTTATATTCAAAAATTTAATTTAAACATATTTGATGTTGACTCCAGGTGCATATTTGATGTTGACTCCGGTGAGGACTGTGATTGTGGATATCTTCTCAAAATTTCGGGTTTTCTAAAGGTAATATTGTGTTTTTTTGTGTGTAGGCAAAATCATTTTCTACATATCAAAATCTAAGGGAAAATGGTAAACAAATATGGAGTTTGGACATGTTGAAGGGGTGGCCGCAGTGGGGATGGTGGCAGGGGCAGCGCTGGATGCCTTCGGGGGTTGTGGAGAGTGAAGTTGGGGTTTTGGATTATTCTGGGGGACAATTTGATGGGCCATTTTGTTTAATTAGTTAACTAGAAATGGTTTTGGAAATTTCTATTTGTTTTATTGAGTTTGATTCATGGAGATTGCAATGTACTTCTCTAGGGGATTTCGAGAAAGAATGCAACTTTGAAGAATTAAAGGTAATAGTGTGTATGTATATATATACATATATAAATTCCTTCTATAGGTGCCTATACTATTGTTGTTTATTTTTTTCACTCTTTAGAATTTTTTTGGGTATCTCAATATGAATTGTATGAGTTTGAGGTTGTTGCATGTACAAACTATTGATTTGGTATAAATCACTAAATTTTTTTCATATTTACCAAACTGTTGGTTTTTTAAAAATTGTGTAAATTAGCTATTGTGTCAAGAACCTAAATCGTTTTATTGTGTGAAAGAACATAAATAGATGCTATACACTCCGGTTGTCTGTTTTTTTTTTTTTTTTTTTAAATTTTGTAAATTTAGTCATCCTTTGATTGCAATTTCATTGTTCCTAATGGAAGGCTATAATTTTTTCAATTTTGTCTCGAAATTTATATTCATTTCATAGAGTTGGTGTAGAGGTTCAAAATATTTTCATTATTTTTAACTCAGGTTATGTAGATGAAAAAACAATACAAGTTAGATTTATTGTCATTATTTGATGTAATCTTAGCATTTTAAGTTTGGTCTAACACTTCCGTTGATAATCTCAGTTACTTAAAAGGTATGTACCCACTTAAATGTTATTCTATCTTGATCTAATTATGAATTTATCTTAGATATGAATTTAAAGTAACGGGTATTAGTTTTGGTAATGAGTTATGTGTTTATCAATGTTTAGAATTTTTCACTTTAGTTCATAATATTCCAAAACTGAAATTTTTTTGTAGGTTGCCATTGGTGCATATAATGACACAGGTTATACTTTGGAACAAAATTATAATTGTTTATGGGTAAATGAAGAAGAAGTCATTGTTATCATGAAGAAATTTGTTTTAGCATATCCTTTATTCCATGCATTCCATATTTTGTTCAAAAAAATTGATTTTATAATTAACTTTGCTAGCACACCTTAGCTCAACACTTTAGCAGGTAAACTGATTAGTTCTAAATCCAATATTTTTTTAATGAAGTTTATCTGATGGTATTGGGCAGTTAGGTGCATTACTCTACAACAATTAGACATCTCTACTCCGGGTGCACTACTCTACAAAAATTACATATTGATGGTTCTTAGAAAAAAAGATCACATAACTCATAACGAATGAGTAAATGGTGGTCCTAAAATTGCCTAATTTATTTCGGGCTAAAAAAATTATTCTGATATATATAATTACAAGGTTAGTGCTGAAAAAGGTGGGTGTATTTAACAACACCTAAATAAAATGAGTAATGCCTTCATTTTTTATTTATATTTCGTATTATTTTTTTCTTAATTTTTGTACTCATTAGTGAAAAGTTGTAAGCACAATAAGTCGGCATACACTTAATGTTATGTATGAGTTTTTTCTATTGTTGTATATTGTGGGGGGTAATCAAAAGATGTTGTTTACATATTGCATTGAATATATTTTTTTCAAAAATACATTTTGTTTTGTTCGGAAACCATTTTTTTTTTTTTGTAATTACGTATGTACTTTGGAAATTTTCACCGTGCCTTCAGGCACGGGCATACACTATATATATATATATATATGCATTTGTATACATATATGTTTATATATTTATATATTAGCTGTTGGCTTACTACCTTTTAGTCCTGTGCGACATGACCCTAGCAGGTCTGCTTGCGTGCTATGTACATCTGCATGAGATTTGACCACCCCTGTATGATTTTTAGCTTTGGCGATATGACCTTAGCAGAGTGGCCCATGCGTCGAAAATTTTGTTTGTTGCTAGCGTGTGTCCCATGCTCTGTTATATTTCTTTATATAATATTACTAGTGTATGCCCGTGCCTGAAGGCACGACGAAAATAAATGCAGTAAATACATATATAAATTCCTTAACAGTGAATACATTGTAGAAGCCCTGAGTGTGGCATGTGATTTATCTGATGATAATGTCTTAATTAACTCAAAGATGACAACGAAAAAAATATAAATCGAGAGACCATTGTGAACATAGGGTTACACTAAGATCACACACAAATGACATGTATGAGTTCATCATAGATCACCCAAACCTCCAGAGGCATTACCAGATTGCAGTGCTAATGAAGTTTAAGAAGACAACTGCATGTTTCAAAACTTACACCAAAAGAGAACCACAAAATAATGAATGAAAAGTTTGCATGTCACTCTTCTAAGTAAAAGCAATGAACCAAATAACTTCAATAAAGCCAATAAGGAACCAAACCACTCGTTTACAAAAAAGGCTTTTCACAGAAAATGCAGTGCAGTGATTTTTTAGATTTAACTATGTCTTAATGCACTTTGAATGATACTGGTGTGCACACGGCAAAATGATCAACCTTTCCCCACTTTTGTATGTCATGAAACATTTCACACACTTTTCTTTTTTCTTTTTCTTTGAGAATATCGATCCATTGTATTTGAAAGTTGGTAACTGGGAGATGAGATCTTCGGACAGTTCTTTGTTCTTAATGCCATTAGTTTCATCTAAAGAGTTTAATTACTCATAAGTCATATTGTCAGGATCAATGTCATCTTATCTCCATTCTTGACTGATGGGCCTGACAGGAGTTTCTATAGAGCTAAGTAATGTACTCCCAGTTGCGGTGCCACTATTTTCAGATATGTAGATGGTATCAAATGCACCCTCTAACTCCTGCAAGGACATAGCCAAAGCTTGATCAAGATCTAACTGTGACTTACCACTTCCACCAATTGAAGATTCATCTTCAACCTCACTGATGTGACCATTATATGAAGCCATATCCCTGCTCCTCCCATTAGCTTCGAATGATAAATAAGCATTTTCCTACTTCATAAGAACCTCTTCATAATTAAGATCCTTGTGTTCTGGAAAAAATTCTTTTAAATTTTCAGCAATCTCGGTTGGGATGTATGTTTTAATGTTACACCTAAAATTTAATTAAAAAACAGAGACAACATACATCCTCAGGCCTAGTGGTTGCTTGAAAAATCTAATTTTGAGCTCCATTTATACCTAAAACAACCATCATAATTGTAAAAGTTGAATAAGAAAATAAATGCATAGGGACACAATTATATAATACCCCAATTTCCACTACATTTATGCAAATATTAAAAAATGTAAATATATAAAATTATAAACCCAATAAGTATGCAAAAAATCAAAATCATACAAAATATATAGACTAACCTCAAAGCAAGCAACTGTGGAAGAAAAAATGAAGTCCGTGGAGAAGAAGAAAAGGTATGTGCCAGTCCTAATGTTTTTGCTTCATTCATAATTGGTTATTGCAAAGGCCACTACCAAAACACATACCAAATTACTACCACTGGCAACAAAAACAAATGGCAAGGAATAATTTCAATCCATTTCCTGTCACATGAAAATATAAGGGTATCAGCACAACAAAGTGTCAAAGAAATTTATAAATTCTTAAGGGACTTTTGGTGAACCATTTTTGTCAATCTCGTTCTCTCTACAGTTGTTTTTTTTTTCCTTCAATTACTCTTAAACCCTTTATCTCCCTCTTTTTCCTCTTCGCGTTTTATTTTTCTCTTGAAAAACATGGGAAAATTCTAAAGAGTTCAAATTATACCAACATAGTGGAAATTAGAAAATTACAGAGGATCGAAAAAATTAGACTCAATCTCAAAAGATGACAAATATTCATCGAAATTTGAAATGTAAAAAAAATATACCTTGAATGTCAACAGAGATAGAACTTGTAAATACCATATTTAGGTCTGCAAAAAAAACATATAAATTAGATAAACAATTAAACACTATTTAGATCTACATAAAAGAAGCCTGAATCGATATTTCCCAATAAACTTACTGCTTACTTTCTAGAAAATAACCTGCAAATAGAAAAATTAGAAACCATGAGTAAGAGAGGTGGGAGAAAGTGAGGATATATACTTGCATGATAGAATCAAAGGAAAATTTGTTGAAACCGTGGGAAGGAGATGCGTGAGGCTTAGAGAGTGGAGAGAGAGCTTGAAAAGTTAGAGAATGGAGAGGATAGATAGAGAATACTGATTGGGGATAAATGGATTATCGTGGAAAGGAGGTGCGTGAGGCTTAAAGAGTGGACATAGAGCTTGAAAAGTTAGAGAATGGAGAGAATAAAGAGAGAACACTGATTGGGGATAAATGGGTTTTTGGGAGTGGTGTCTATATCTTTGTTAGGCGTGAATAATTTGAAATGGAAGTAAAAGTTTGAGCGGGCCAACATATTTGGGATCAGAAATATTTGAGCGGGATAATAAAACTTTTAGACTTCATCGTGGCCGTGTATTTTTTCTTAGCAAATCTGAGCCGTTATTCTGCTCATACATTTTTAGAATTCAAAAACCATTCCATCTTATTATATGGATGTTATATATATTAATATATGTTGTTATATGTGTGGCCTTAGCAGTTGGCGATTTGACCATGCCATAATTGTTGGCGTGTCCTTTTTGTTAAGATGACTTGACCGCCCCTGTTATTTCAAAGAAAAAACTGCTCACGGTTTGTTAACAAAACCAAAAGATGGTTTTCGTTTTTTTGTAAATGACGTCGCATTAAGTTTTTTTAAATCAAAACTGATTTTCAATTTTTGAAAACGACGTCAGATGTAATTTTTAGCCCACGGTTTTTCTTTAAATCGAAAACGGTTTTGGGTCTATTTCACCAAAACGACGTAGTATATATTTTGTTATAACGATAATGTCTTGATGCATCTACAGTTCTTATAGTTGGCATCTCTTTAAAACGACTGTGTTTCATAAAACGTTTTGTTTTATTATTCTGTTAGTGTGTAACAGCTTTCTCAACACGTGTCACATTTTTAACACTATATTTTGCGTTTCTTTGTGAGCCCTCAGATTATATGTTATCAACGTATGTGTGCATTCTTGTGTCAATTCATGTGAACCTATTTTACACCAATCTGCACACTTGTGCACTCTATAAATAGAACCCTTTGTGTATCATTTTTGCAGAGCTGAGAAAATAATTTTTGTAGTTAACCTCTGTCAAAAATTTTAGAGAGAGAGAGATTAAACCAGAAATATTTTTGTGTCATCTTCAAGTGTTGATTTCTATTAAAACGAAAATTAAGATTGGACTTCTCTCATTCTAAATTTGCACTTACAATTTTTCAAGAGTATATAATTTTTGTAAGTGAGTTCTCTCATCTTTGTGTGTATTATTTTAGATCAGTCTTTAGATCTAATATTTGTACACAACACACACTATTCACGAAATTAATATTTATGTGTAAATATTCTGTTTAATTCAGATTTGTATTATTGGTATTTTAGAAAGTTAAACCTAAGATTTTTGAGATCTGATTTGTAAAGATTTAAAATCTGAACTGAATATTATTTTCTTGAGTGTGAAAGACTGTTTTGATTTAATCTGAAATATTTGTGAAAATAGTCTTGATAGGATTTTATATTAAAATCTGATTTAATCTAATATTAGTTTTCTGAAAAATAAGATTGTGAATATTTGACTGTCTGAGTTTATTGAATATATTTGAAGTCATTATTCTGTGAATATGATTACTTGATTGTGTAAGTGATTTTCAGGATTTGTGTTCATATCATATCACTCACATATAATCATTCACGTTGTATTCACGTAGACACATTTATTTGTGTGAATATTTGAACAAGTCTAGTGTTCAAGATTTAAGAAAGAAAATGAAGTTTTTCAAAACTGTATTCAAAGTCAAGAAGTATGATTTGAGTGACATAAGACTTATGAAGATATATAGGAGATATAATCTGTTGCATAGCATTCAGTGTGTATTCATTAAGTGTGGGTGTGTGTCATATAGGATAGTACACCACACACTATCACTTCACTAGAAAATAAAACAATAGGCACTGAGCTAATCTTGAGCTAGAAGAGCAAAAGAGAGAAGTTGAGAAGTGTATAACGCAATAACAAGCGAGTATAGACTTAAAGAGAGAGCAGAATAAGCAACAACCAGGGTGGAGTCTTGGTCGTGTGGGGTAATCGCTACATCTATCTTCTTTAGTTGTCAAGTTTGTTGATTGTAACTCCTTCCTGTTGGTTTTATTGTTTTAGTGGAAGTAGATTAGGTAACTCCTAGACGAGTTCATCATTTTTCCCGGGGAAGGGTTTTTGCGACGTAAAATAAATATCGCGTGCTTTATATTTTTCGTATATCACCTCACAAGAAAAAGTAGGTTTAAATAAATAGAAACTCGCCTAAAAATTGAATTGGTTATTAATTTGTAAATCACATTGATTTAAAAAAGATAATAATTTGGACTGTTAATTGACTTTGAAAATCAAATTCATTTTCATAAAGTTAACAAATTAAGTAAAAGTTTAATTTGGTCCCCTTTGCATCATTCGTATAAACTTGTAGGTTTAAGGTGTTTACTCAATAATAAGTTTACTTTCGCACATAAAAGTCTTTTGCGCACCGCCCGCCTAAGTGGTGGTTCTTACAAGTGATATCAGAGCTAGACTTTTAAAGATCGTTTTCAAAACTTTTGTTAAACTCTTTTTACCTTGTTTTAATGGATGATTCAAGTCAATTACTTAGGTTTGAAAATTTTGAATCAAACTACGATGCATTTTTTGGGAAAGTTTATGATTGTTGTGGAGATGTGTACTTAGCAGGAATGACTGATTCTGAATATGATTCTCATTCTGATTCTGAATCTGATGATGTTCTTGATTTAATTGATGCTGCTAAATCTTTATTAGCTAATCAACCCTCTATGCTCGAAATAACTGCTCCGTTTGATGCTAAATGTGCCTTACGTGATACTAAATCTGATGATAGCAACAACTCACACACGGACACTAATGAGCATGAAAATTTTGTTGGCTATGATGATTACTCGGAATTGTATGTCAGGACTTTGCAAAATAGACAAGAATTATCGAATTTGGTTAAAATGCTTAGTGAGACCTTAGAGAATCAATATAAGATTGTTCAACAAAATTCCATTGAAATGAACAATGTCAACTCTGATTTTGGAAAACAATCACTTGATTTTAAATTTCAGATTACGACTTTAAATGAAAATTTATCTTCTTTTGAAGAAAAATATAATGAAGCGCTTTTGCAAGTTGAAAAATCCAAACAAGTTTGTGAAACAGCTTTCAAAATGTGTCGTAGTCGTGATATAAAATGTTTTGACCTTCCCCTACTAGTAAAGGGCATGAAACACAGAACAATTGGGACTTTAATCTACTCCTCGATAACCACTTAAGAATTTCTAGCAACATCTTAACTATAGAGCGCCGCATATGACGGCCTTCTTTATAAGAATAGGATTCGTTCTCCCTCTACCACATCTTACTCATGTCAAAGTTGTTAGTGATTATATGAGTTCCGAAGCCGAACCAATTGCCGGACAGTTTTAGATATCGGGACAAATTGCTTGCTGAACAACGATATAAGGGTGATACTAGAGGATTTGGATATGAGGGTCCTCTTGAAAATGTTGATCCAAGTAGACCAATCTTATTTGTAAAAGCCCATGAAGAAATGGCTCTTCCGTTGGAAAGTAAGTTGTCTGAAAAGGATAAAGGAAAACAAGTCTTAATTGAAAGTGAATTTGAAAATGACATTGATACTTTCATTGAAAATTTTGTAGAACCATCTACATCTAAATATTGACCTCCTACCAAGAGACTCTATAGACCTCCTAAACCATTTGTTCCTAATGAATCTGTCAAGCATGTAGAGGAAAAACACCACAAATCAGACCTACCTACTTCTAGTAAATTCTGTACTAGGTGTGATGTTTTTGGTCACCAAAACTGAGAATGCCATGGTAATCGCAAGAAAGGTACTCATTTTAAAAGTCATAACCAAAATGTAAAGCGATTTATAAAAATTTTGTAGGCAGCGCACTCATAATAATTGGAATCATTTCTTTAATAAGTTTAGGCCTCATGTTAACAATAAATTTTTTTCGAAAAATAAATTTTATCCGAAATTCCAAAAGGCACAAAAACCTTTGAAAACTTTGCCTATTTGGATTAGGACTTGTGACTTGAGACCTCAAATGGATTTCTTAAAGTCTAAGAAATGTTCAACTAATGTATGTGACGCTTGAGAGAGTGAGAAAATCATTAAGTCTCCTCACGAGAAGGTTAAGGAATTAAACACCACCACACCCCTAGATTTGTTCAATGATGGGGGAGGTGAGTTTAATCAAAATGGAGTTACTAAGTATTGTGATGCTAATAGATATTCGTACCAGTTTAATGCTCCAAAAACCCATAAACAAATTAGGGTATTTCCCACTATTGCTTATGATTTCTAGCTTGCTGATATGCTTTCTATGCCTTATGATGACTCTTGCCTAGATGTAACTTCAACATTTGATTGGAAAGATTGTACTTGATTATGTTGCTTGTGTTTATTCTGCACCTTGATTACTAGATCTTCGAGGTTTTAGGATAAAGGTATCTACTAATAACCGGTATCTCTTAAAGCTATGTTTGATGTAGGAGACGCTTATTTTGCAGATTATAAACACTTATCTTTTGATTCTTCTTACCATTATCTAATTTAGTCAAAATGGGGGAGAGTTGAGTACATAGTCTAGTCTCGTGTTGTTGATCTTCTTCATATATATCCTGTCTTAATATTTTCTGCACATTTAATTCTGTCATATTAATATTTTGGTATAGCAAATGCTACTAACTTGATTTCTCGACAGAAAGTGTATTTATGTTTTGCAGGTTTTCATCAACCGTGCATCCGAGTCGTGTGTCCTTTTCTTTTCTAGGATGGGTGGGTAGTTAGATACTCTTTTGTATAGGACATATTAGGAATTATTTTTCCTTAGTATATCATTTGATGTACTCAAGGTTTTGTCAAAATTAGTCCAATGGGGGAGTTTGAAGGTCCCTATATAGAGCACTCCTAGGACTTGCTTTTCGTGCTTTAGCTATATAGGACCTCATCTAGTTGGAAGTGAATTTTGACAAAATATTTTTGTAATTTAGGTTTGTGTGTCCCCCCTATCGACGACAATCTCTCCTTATTTATCTACATCAAAAGAGCACTCGATTTAGTCCGCCCTCTCAGAAAAGGTAGTTTTCATTTTCTATGGCTCGTAGGAATTTTTGTCACGTAGGACACGACACCACATTGCATTTTCATGTCGTTTATCATATCTTATGATGTTGTTTGGTTTCTGCATATTAATTTGTTTTTAGTTCAATATTTTAATTTGAAGCTTTTATAAAAATATATAATTTTGTGAAAATAAATTTTTGACACACCATCTCCCCTTATGTGATTCCTTTTATTGGTATAGTCTTCCATACTTAGGTCAGAACTACACCATCTCTATTCATTTAGGCCTACTTTGGCCTCGGCTTTCACACTCTTAGGAATCTATATCTATCAAATAGTCGTGATAGTCCCACTAATGTAGGAAAGTAACTTCCACTACCGAAGCAAAAATAAGGAAGAACAGGTTACCCGATAACATCTACCAAAATCGTTATATAATGTTTATGCAATATCCATAAAGTCTTATTGAAATGAAATTGTGAATAGTTTTCATCACTTTTACATCAATCCATCCCGGTATAGAAAGTGAAAGATAGTTGAACTCCTCCTTCTTTCAGTTACCACTCAATCTTCCATACGAGATCTCTATAACTTGATCATTTCTTGTGCCGGATGATAAGTGGAAATATTTCCCTTCAGACCATAAGCTAAGAACCTTCCAAAGGTCTCACTTTCAATGCTCCCTAACTCCCGATTAATAGAAATTTCATGTGTGGGATGTCTCACTAATGAAATCCAAACAAGGACTCTCCTAAAACACTTCGATCGATTTGAGTCGGTCATCTATAATAATGGCGCAAAATACCCTAATCGGTCATCATTGTAAAGAATACAAGTACTAAACTTTAAGAATCTAAATTAATCAAAGAGCATAACACAAAAAATAGATGGACACACTCAATATCCCTAGTATATTAGAACCTAGAATGCGCTGATACCAACTATGATACCCCATAAAATTTAAGTTATATTAATCACGTCTAAAGTAAATAAAATTGGAGCCTATAACAATTTGGTATGATTCTAAGCATGATGATAACTAAAATTAATGTATAAATAAATAACTCAACATAATTCTAGTGAACCGGACAATCTCTGATACCAAACTAGAAACAGTTTTGAATCCTCACATAAATACAACTGTCGCAACATAAAATCCCAAACCAATGTAATAATAAAAATCTAACTCGGTGGAATAGTTAATGGACATGTAATAGTGAGTACACAGGCTCGACACCTATATCCAAGAATATCGGTAACTTAGAAATCATGACTGGATCAAAGGTGAGGTTGCACCTATGGCATATGTCCTGAAAAATTGTCAATATGACACATCGACAGCAAGTTTAGGTAGTATAAGAATATAATTGATTCTAATCTACAATATAACCATGCATATTCTTCTCGTATTTTAATAACTTTTAGGTTATCCCAAACCCAACAATTCAAGATATCATATAAGTCTAATCCTAGATCTATGTGTACCCATGATTACGTATTATTCATTTTTCATTGAATATCACTATCTACATAATTATTTTATACTTTTCAAGTATAAGTATGTCGCTATGAAACATATATCTACATGTATATCTGCATATATACGATTCATACCAAATAATTTATAACAATCGGAGTACCGAAGTTATAATCATCGTACGGCCTAGGGTAAATCATGTCGCTCTTTTGTAGGCTATTAGAGAGGCATTGTCGACTGGCCCAAGGTAAGGCACATCTTAATAGACTAGAGTACCAAAGCGGTAATCATCTCATAGCCCAGGGTAGAGCTTGTCGCTCTCATTTGGGATACCGAAGAGGCGTCATCAATCGGCCTAGGGTACGATACATCTATATATATCGGAGTACAAAATCGGTAACCTTTGCGTGACCCAAGGTAGAGCCTATTTATCTCAGTTGGGATATAGAAGAGGCGTTGTTAGCCGACCCACGGTATAACACATCTTTATTTATAATAATAATAATATATCTACCATCCATATGTATCAAATAAGTATCCATACCTGTTATGTTGTACATAACCTACAATACAAATGCACATAATTCTTTCATGCATGTACTAACTTTCTTATCCATTACTGAGTAATTTAGCATATATCATTAAAGGTTTTAAATCAGTATGTCACCATAATTTATGTTTCAGTCCTAATCGGGCATACCCTTTCTTTCTCAATTTAGGGAAAATTAAAAATCTGCTTAGACCATACGCTCGGTGCTAAAACACAGTCGTGCGCATGGCCAATGCACGCGAACCACTATTATGGCTATTCATATGGCTAAACCACAAAACACTCTAGAATTTCATTTTCGGCACCCTAAAGCTCCTTTCACAACTCCTAGGTGTAGAACTACCATTTTCGGCTTATCTAAAGGACCTCGGACCACAAATGTACCAAAATTTAATTTTAACTTCACAACATTCAACTATCCATCAACCTTACAAATTCTAATTTATTTATATAGTAATTAGAGACATATTATTAGATATAAAAACTTAGAACCCTGTGTTGAAAATTCATCTCTAAATCTCAAATCGTTAATTGATCCATGTAATAATCAAGGGGATATTACTGAGTTTCATAATTAAAACGTATTCCAACTATCAATTTATTCAATCTAACCTGATTTCTTGGAGAATTGTACTAACTTCCATTGAGGAATAAAAAACTAACTTTTACTAATTAAATTAAATTCTAATTTAATTATTTAAATTATCTCATTCAAGAGGTTTTATATTTTGATTTAGAGTCCAATTTATAATCAAATTCTAACAAAAGAACAATTATATAATATGTTATATAATCTTGCCTTTGAGTTAAGTAGGTTGAGTTCCAATTGAGAAGTCTTAATTCTTCTCTTCTCCAATGCCCAATCACCCCCTTTCTTGTTCTCCAAATAGCCTCCTTCTTATCTCTCTATCGTTTACTATGTAAAGTGTTAAAATAATTCATAATAACCCTAATATCCCTTTTTATATGCTTAAGCACGTGATTAAGGGTGCAAATTAGCGCGTAGTCATCATGTCGATCATTGTTTTCTGTTCACCACCTTAATACAAAAACCTAAACTTATGACTACACTCTTTTAAGGGAGTATAGCGGGCAAGTCCGGGTATCAAAAAATCCACAGAGACTAATGCTAGAATTTACTAGGTTTAATATTTCAATAATAAAAGGTAATATGATAATTAAAAAGAAATAAAAGGTAAACTAGGCATGAGTGTATTTAAACTACGTTAAGAAAAGAATAAAAACTATCGATTGAGTCAGATATCTCTCACCCCGAGTTAATTAGTATAAAATGGTTACATGGGCTCACGAGTTATTAAGATTGTGTCTCATTTCGTCAATTAATTAAATCAAGAGTTGTCACACCCCTAAATTTGCATAAAAGACTAATATGATTTTGGCGTCAACAAATACCCCGAAAATTACGCACGCAAGGTCGTAAATACGGAGCATACATCATATATCCCGTTAAATCTTCTAGGCATAATAACTAGGAGAATTATATCAAAATAAAC
Organism: Sambucus nigra; assembly: GCA_949130495.1. NCBI lineage: Eukaryota > Viridiplantae > Streptophyta > Magnoliopsida > Dipsacales > Adoxaceae > Sambucus > Sambucus nigra. Next base: position 279,516,639 of record OX422218.1, read on the forward strand.
CCGTAAAAACTCCATCACCAAAGCAAAGCAACCAATCAACCCTTAGGTGAGTTCAATCCAACACAACCTAGACTAAATTAGCTAGAAAGTAGGGTAAATGATATGAATTAAATGCAAGAAAGTAAACCTAATTAAAAAAGAAATAAATGAAAGCAAGATAAAGAAAGCATGTAAATAAATTAATAAATGGAAAAAAACAACTTGCATAAATGGAGAAGAAAGAGGAATAGTGTTCTTACACAACCATAAATGGATGAACCCGCTATATGAGCAAACCTTAGGCGGGTGAAAATGGCACACTCTCCATCCTTCTCCAAACCCTAACCTAAGAGAACCAAACCCTAAAACTAAATAAAAACTAAGTCTATCAATAATTACAACAAAAATCCCTTATATAGTAAGTTGGGAGAAAAATAAAGAAGAAAGAAATGAAAAGGAAAGGAAAAAGTACCAAAACTCAGGCAGGGTCGATCGATCGACCCCAATAGTCGATCGATCGATCAAGCAGGTCACATCCCACTAAAATAGGCATGGTCGATCGATCGACTAAGCAGGTCTTGAGGTCCCCTATTTTTAGTCGAAATTCTCTTCCGTGAAAACTTCTGTAACTTCTTCGTTATAGCTCTGATTTATGCACTGTTTATGATCACGTGAAGCTTTCTCATAGGGATACAACTTCCATTTAGATGTTGGACCAGCTGCCCAAACTTTGAAATGACTAAAATGCCATTGCGCGTGCGAATTTGTACGAAACTTGTCCGGAATGCGTCCGAACTTCACACTTAGTACGTAAATATCTAAAAAGCCCAATTATACCTTGTATAGCATGTTAACAATATAAAACATAGGTTTTCTGGTTAACGAGCATAAATATAGAGATTAAGGCACCCGAGGGGGCTAAAAATGCGTTGGTTCGAGGGTATAAATATGTAATATTTGATATGAATCACACCCCCTAACTTGTACATTGCTAGTCCCTAGTAATAAAATAGGAAACAACAAGAACTACCTATAAATAAAAATTAGAGGTAAGTACAAAAATGGGATAAAAAAACATAAAAGCCACTTTCGCGGGCGATTCGATTGCATTTAGCATATGCAATAAACCGTTAAATCCCTAGGTTACCCTAGTGGAGGAGTGTCGCCACGTGAGGGTTTTCAGGGATGAAACCCACAAACTTCAAATAGTTTACTCAAAATATGCCCAACCCAACATGCGACAAGCTCAATAATATCGAAAAGGATTTTATACACATTATTAGCATAATGAACAAATTCAAATGAAAGTCCAATTCATTAAACATTATAGAATGCACCTCATTTAATTGAAACATTAAAATGTGGGAGGGGAGAGAGCACATGCAAAGTATGATTTGTAAAAAACTTAAATAAACCGGATAAGTGTTAAAGCATGCATATATGTTAATCCTCACCGGGCATAATACTCAACAAATGAATTCACTATGAAAAAGGAGGTAATACACGGGACATGCGGGCATAATGAGTAAATGTAAATGAAAACTAGGCCGCACACAAGTCACAAAAGAAGAACGCTATATATAAAATGAAAAATTGTAATCTCAATGAAAGATATCGCTCATTTAAGGAGGCGAAATGCATTTTCACATATTATCAAAACTATTTCAACTTTTAAATTAAATGCGCCCTAAGATCACATAGGACTTGATACGGTTATAATGTAGGTTTTTGGGGCTATGTTTATGAAAGGAAAGGAATATGTACGGATTCAAAGTGTTCGTGGATAAAAACTAGGGTGTAACACCTCATATTTTTAATGATTTTTAAAATGGGATTAATTAGACTTAATTATGGGATAATTGAAAATTAATCCGCATTTAAATATTACTCGAGAATAAAGTAATATGTGATTTATGTTGAATATTACTTGGTGATTAAAAGCAATATATATGATTATGACTTTACATATGATTATGATTTTATAAAATTGTCACGAGTGATGAATACGACAATTATGGTAATTAAGTCGGGACGCGTGTGTGAGTCATGTCGAGACTATATTTTAGTGGAATGAAAAGTAAATTATTTTTATGACATCCGAATGGTCGTTCTGACTGCTCCAAAGTGTCCGAAATGGTTTAGATAGTCAAAATTGAGTACCCGGGGGTTATCCTTGGGTCTTGGGAGTTTTTGAGATTAATCAGAACTTATTTAGGTGACTTTTGGTCTTCTTAATGGTAGGTGAAAAGACAAAAACGTGATTTCACCTTTAAAATCAAAGGTTGGACTTAGGTAATAGTCACTTCCACAAACCCAAAGGTTAAGAAAATTATACAGAGAGTTAGAGAGAAAGTGAAGAGACTTGAGAAAGAATTTCAAGAGCCTAAAGGAAGAATTTGACGAATTTGTGCAAGAACAAACCTGGAGTGAAGGAAATTCGTGGAGGCTATAATTCTTCTTCAATAGTTCAGACCTACAATTTAAAGGCAAGTGATTAACTATTACAAATTTTAGCATGTATATTGTCCATGTTTGGATGTTTAGAAAATTCTGAAAAGCTATATGAATTAAGATGATTTTTAATGAATCCTTGAAATAAGAATTACATAGGATTAATCTCTTTTTGAATATATAGTTTAATCTAAAAAATTTGGGAATTATTTGGTGAAAAAAATCTGGGATTTATAGTTATTCTTGGAGAAATGATAAAATAAGAAGTTTCTGAATTTTAAGGGAAATAACATGATTTAATTGAAACTTCTTGATGAATTTATGTTGTTAAATGTCAGAAATCATTTGTACACCTTGATATATCATTTGAGATGAATTATGAGGAGTTTGGGATTAATTGATAATGGTTTTGATGATGAAAAAGTGTAAAACCCGTAGGTAAACATACGCAGAATCTGGGCAAATATCTTATCGATCGACTTAAGAATGTCGATCGATCGACTGATTAATCGATCGACCAGGAACAGTCGATCGATTGACTCCCCCTGGAAATGTGATTTAATTCCTATTTAAATATTTGTTTAAATACCAACTTAGAGAAATATTTGATGATGATTAATTGAATAAATTGGGACTTACAGAAAGGCAGTAGGCTATACTTAAGACCCGAAAAATATTATGGGATGGAATGGGGGAAATTAACGAGTCTGAATTAAATTCGCTACGGTGGAGAAATATATAAATTGGGGTTTAAATCAAATAAAGGATGATTTAATGTTAGTTTTAGTAGTAAGGGAGTTATTATTACCGTAATAACCTTAGGCATATATAGGATTAACCCTAGGGATGGAGTAAAGGGTTAAAATTGAATTAGGAATTATCGAAAAATAAACCGAATTGAAGATAATTTCATTCATAGAAATTAGGGAGTTGTGATGACATGAACTAGTAGGGTGAGGATGTTTACCTACTGAATTTATATGAGAAATAAATGATTACCCTTCGAGTGATGAGAGAAATTCAAGAATATAATTTGAGAAGTAAAGTCATAATCTGTAAATACATAAGATATGAGATATAAATATACTACGTATGGAAATTATTATATGGGTTGTGCGTGTGCCCTATTGTTATTATATATATATATATATATATATATATATATATATATATATATATATATATATATATATATATATATATATATATATATATATAGGTGGGGTGAATACCTATACGATTATTTATTATGTGTATGACATACCTATGTTGCTTGCTATTGGGGTGGAGGTTTCGCATTGTGGACCATCTTTTCCAGATGATCCCATTTGGGGGGGGGATTTTAGATTCGTACCTTGAGCATAGGACCTTGGACACGTTCTATCGGTGTGAATGATAGTTTCGACAGTTGAATGGGAATGTAGGTATATGCGTAACCCGTTTGGCTGCGGAGTATGTTCGCCTCCAATATGTGTTATGTTATTTATGGTTCATGAGTGACGCCGAACCAATAATTCTTTATACAGCGAGAGATGTATCAGGACAAGATAGCAGATTATGCATGCACCGCAGCTGTGTCTGGGAGGTTTTATATTAGTATATATAATAGTGTGATGAATATATATATTGTGATGTAATCTACTGTGTGAAAATTATAGATTAAAAATATATATATTATGATGTAATCTACTGTGTGAAATTATAGATGAAAATGAATAATGAAATCTAAGAGAATTAAGTAAGTGAGTACTTAATACTAAAGCTATGAAAGTTCATACTAAAAAGAAATGAACACATTTAATTATCATACGTATTATGTGGGAAATACAAGGGAATGATATGGGATAGAATCATATTGAGAACCTTAATTAGGTAGATAATAAGGTAAGTTAGGCATGCACACTAGATGAGAGGTGATAATTCTCAAGCGAGAGCCCGAGAATCTAACATATACATAATAACTGCGTAATTGTACTTGTTAAGTACTTATTATTTTTAAAATCTTTTACAATCAGGTTCTGACACGTTTCTTGTCATCTTCTCTTTTCTATTATATCTTGTATATCAAGTATCCATTATCAGGGATGCCCGCATATAATATGGATATCTCGACGGATTATAGTTGCTACTGGAGAGGCAGATTTGTTTAGACGCTTCCATTATGTTGAATCACACATCTGTTGTGTCTACTTTCATTTAGGGAATGTCTCCCAGGATTCTGGTTATTTCATTTCTATTCCAGAGCTTGAAATCATTTATGTCAGTACTGTTGTTATCAGTTTTAATTGATGGTAATGAAATATTTTAACTGAAAAGTTATTCCAGTCACATTTAGTCTTATCCAGTTTGATGTGATGTTGTCTATTGTTACTACGCTTTTTGGAATGGTTTTTAATGAAATAAATAATGGAAAAGTTTTTAAACTAGCTTAATTATTTATTAGCTAAATTAATAAAGAAATTAGTTTTCGACAGTGATGCTAAAAATGAACCAACTGGATATTCTGATTTAATTTAATAAATGACTGATCAACTGGTATTTAACTAGACGGGGTGTCACATCGGGATAATGGGAAATTGTGGGCAATTCAAAAACTTGGAAAATACAATCCATGAAAGTCATTGAATATAACAATGGGGAGAGTAGACAATGCTTATTGAACACTATATACAGCACATACACATTTCTCTTTCTTTTTTTTTTCTTTTTTTCACTTTTTCTTTTGCTTTCTTTTGTTTTGTACTTTCTCTTTTTTTCACTTCTTTCTTTTCTTTACTTTTCCCACTCTTTTCATGCTAAATTTAAACCACAAAGCAAGAACATCATTCAATCCCAAGTAACATTACAAACAAAGGTATGTGAGGTAATATGTATGGTATAAAACTCCAATTTAGAGTTGGTTATGGTATTTTGGGATTATGAAACGAAAGGCTAATATTTAGGCTCAACGGGGTTGACAAGGGGAAACATATAAGGTAAGGCCAAGGCCAAAATGGGTGATATAACAAAGATGTCCTATGATCATTTCCTAAAGTTTAAGCAATTCTCGAGTCAAAACAAACTGTGAAAATCATGCTCAAGTAACACATTTCAAGAATGAACTCAATTAATGAACGATCAAATGAAAGAATAGTGAAATTACCGACGAATTCAACGTTTTCAATGAGGAATGAAAAGTTTATAACACTCACAAATGACGAAAAGCACATAGCTCACTCAGTGTAAGTATATACAATGCAACAAAAGATTACCAAGTTATTAAAATCTTAAACCAAATCAATAAAGCAAGAAAAGCATATGTGCTCATGCGATTCAATTTTAATTCATGAAGTTATTCGTAATATCAATAATGGAGGACTAAATTCTAATAATTTCAAAAATTGAGAACATGCATCGTTCAGTTGTCTAATGGATCGGGCAATTATTGAAATTTATCATCTAAAACAAAGGCAAAATGCCCAATAAAGGAGAAAAAGAAAAGAAAATCTTGTTGAAATTTTTAATTTTTTTACAAGAAAATAATGTTTGGAAATAACATATAATCAAATCAAAGAAACTACTAATGAATGGATATAATATCCCACACCCTCTAACTAAAACCTTACATTGTCCTCAATATTAATTAAAAACCAAGTTAAAGAGAGGAAAAGAGCGATATTACCCAAAATGGAGCGATCTCCTGAAAGTACAAGTCCAATGACTCTACAAAACATGTTAGAACCAAAGCATAACGAAAAGAAAAAATAAAACTTTAACTAATTATACTAAACTATAAGTAATAAGAAAAATAAACAAACTATTTACAACCTACAATTTTAACTTCTAACTAACTATACATTAGAAGTTGAAATTTTTGAGGGTCCACCCAAACTACAATTTGACTTTGGAGGATAACTGGTGTACCCTCACTTGAAAGAATGCCTTCCAAAAAATAAGAATTCCATTTGAACAACGGAAGGCATGTGTAAGGCAGAAGAAATGAACAATCGCCAATTAAAAGTTTTTGGGGGACGATGGGGGATTTGGATAAAATGGGTGAAAAAAACACGAGTGGTCCAAAAACAATGAATTTTCTCCCAAGTATTTTGAAATTGGAATGGGAGGGGGCACAAAAGGAGGTAAAGATGCCTTCATGGAAAGTAACTCGAGCAAGTACTCCTCATCGGTGAAAGGGTTAAACATTTTAAAGTTCGACACCGATTCATCGGGTACTTATGACGGTGTGATAATGGAGAGTGAAAATGGGGAGGAAAGAAATTCAAACTCAAGAGATGAGTCACCATCGCTCAAAGTTGGAATTTCAAAGGAGATAGGATAATTTTCAATGAAACTTTCTTCTTTGGGATCTAAAGACAAAATCATTTCATTGCAAATGGATACTACATCCATTTCATCCTCACTTTTATTGTCTATTGTACTATGGGACAAGTTAAGAATGGTTTGTTCCAAAGTAGGCATAAAATCCTCATTTAGTTCAAAACATTCCTCGACTTCAAAAGTCTCGGGAGAAAAATCATCGTCTGATTCAAATAATAAATCCAATAGTTGCTTCCAACAATGATTTTCTTCCCAATAACGGTTTTCATATTTCTCATTTTCAAGCATGAAGAAACCCCCACCAAAAGTCATAGGTTGAGGCATGGATTCTTGCAAATGAGAAGTTTAAAAACTATAATCGGAACTATACTCAAACTCATTATTATAAGAATTTTAAAAATTATTGCAATTTGTTTCAAAATTCCTATTATAAGGAATTAGAGGCCCAAAATCATTATAATCATCCTCAAAATACATGCACTCCAAAGCTCGACTTTTATTATACTCAACTAAAGACATTTTTGAATTTGTAACTTTTTGGAACTCTAAGTATTGACCAAAAGTCATAGGTTTATGGGGATTTTGACAATTATCGTAATGATTACCAAAAGGATTTGAATAAGACATGCTTACCCCAAAGATGGCTCGAAGTGGCAAATTCCACAAAGTGATGCGCAGTCAAAAAATTCAAGCGTTTCTTAGCGTTCATATGTAGAAGTCCTACAAAAATATTAGGCAAAAAATACAAATAGAAAGAAAATATTACGAAATACTAAATCAAATCAATTCTAAAACAAACTAGTCCCCGGCAACGGCGCCATTTTGATTAAGGGTGAAAAGTAGCGCGTAGTCAGCACGCCGATCGTTGTTTTCTATTCACCACCTTAATAAAAAACCTAAACTTATGACTAAATTCTTTTAAGGGAGTATAGAGGGCAAGTCTGAGTATCGAAAAAAATCCACAGAGACTAGTGCTAGAATTTACTAGGTTTAATACTTCTAGAATAAAAGTGTAAAAGGTAATATGATAATTAAAAAAAAAAGAAAAGGTAAACTAGGCATGAGTGTATTTAAATTACGTTAAGAAAAGAATAAAAACTATAGATTGAGTTGTATATCTATCACCCCGAGTTAATTAGTATAAAATGGTTACATGGGCTCACGAGTTGTTAAGATTGTGTCTCGTTTCGTCAATTAATTAAATCAAGAGTTGTCACACCCCTAAATTTGCATAAAAGACAAATATGATTTTGGCATCAACAAATACCCTGAAAATTACGCACGCAGGGTTGTAAATACGGAGCATACATCATATACCCCATTAAATCTCCTAGGCATAATAACTATGAGAATTCAATCGAAATAAACGAGTAAAAACTCCATCACCAAAGCAAAGCAACCAATCAACCCTTAGGTGAGTTCAATCCAAAACAACCTAGACTAAATTAGCTAGAAAGCATGGTAAATGACATGAATTAAATGAAAGAAAGTAAACCTAATTAACAAAGCAATAAATGAAATCAAGATAAATAAAGCATGTAAATAAAGCAATAAATGAAGCAAAACAACTTGCATAAATGGAGAAGAAAGAGAAATAGTGCTCTTGCACAACCATAAATGGATGAACCCACAATATGAGCAAGCCCTAGGAGGGAGAAAATGACACACTCTCCATCCTTCTCCAAACCCTAACCTAAGAGAACCAAACCCTAAAACTAAATAAAAACTAAGTCTATCAATAATTACAACAAAAATCCCTTATATAGTAAGTCGGGAGAAAAATAAGAAAGAAAGAAATGAAAAGGAAAAAGTGACAAAAATCAGGCAGGATCGATCGATTGACCCCAACAGTCGATCGATCGATCAAGCAGGTCACAGCGCAGTGTCTTCCACGATTTCCAAAAATAGGCATGGTCGATCAATCGACCCCTGGAGTCGATCGATCGACTAAGCAGGTCTTGAGGTCCCCTATTTTTGGTCTGCTTGAAATTCTCTTCCATGAAAACTCCCGTAACTTCTTCGTTATAGCTCTAATTCGTGCATCGTTTGAGTCCACGAGAATATTTCTCATAGGGATACAAATTTTGTGCAGATGTTCGATCAGCTGCCCAAACTATGAAATGCCTAAAATGCCTTTGCACGTACAGATTTGTACGAAATTTGTCTGGAATGCGTCCGAACTTCACATTTAGTACCTAAATACCTCCAAAAGCCCAATTATACCTTATATAGCATGTTAACATATAAAACATAGGTTGTTTGGTTAGCGGTCATAAATATAGAGATTAAGGCACCCGAGGGGGATAAAAATGCATAGGTTCAAGGGTATAAATATGCAATATTTTATACGAATCACCAAGAAATCTAGGTTAATGCCCATAGGGACTTTGACCCCTCAAGACCAAATTCATTCCTAAATAGTCTAAATTCTATTACAAACCATATACTAACCTGGGGAGATTAAAACCCATTATTAAGTCTTAATCGAACGTTCTAAATGTCCCAAACATGAACCCGATATATAAAAAAAAGTTCTTAATATTCTAATTTGTACAAGTCCTTAAAATTATTATTAAATTATTTATTTATTAAATAATTATTAACTCATTCTTGTCTATTATGTCATATTTCAATTGTGAATAAAATAACACATATAAAAATATAAATAGTGACATCACATGTCATTGCAGGCACATATAATTATAAATAACCAATTTCACTAATTAATTAATGCATAAAAATTACAAGGTATTACAGTATATTTACATATTAATTATTTTCATTTTATAATTTCTTTACACTATACTATGCTAATATAAATGTGTTATATCTACATTTGAGACCAAAAGGGTAGAGTGATTGCCTAACACCCTGTCAATCCATAACCCAGTCCTTAGTCCTTTGACTCTCTGGTAAAACACACAGATCACTTGCCATCACAAGGTATCCATGGAGACCTTCCCCTTTCTTTTTATATGTTTTGAGTAAAATAGATTGACCTCTCCATTTTCTTTATAGAACGAGCTGATGGCCCTTTGTCACCTCAATGACCCCTTATCCACCATATTTCGTCCCAAAAGGACGAGCGATGATTCTCAGGAGGAGAGGCTCACTGCCTCGGGTCTGGCTTCTCACAGTGATGATTGTATAGGGGACATTTTAATTAGAGTACTGAACTCAATTAGATCTAGATATGTATTGATTTTAGCATTTTATTCTTGTACGTTCCTGTATATTTTATTCGTTGCTATTTATTCTTATTTTTTTCGATACATGACTAGGTAGAAAAACATTGGTATTTCATGCTCTCGTATGGATAAGGATGCACCCTAGTTTTAATATTATTATTTAATGTTACTCTTGTTAGCATGTGATTCTAATTATTACCAACTACGTGATAGGACCCAAGGGGAGTTCCCCCAAGGCCAAGTAAACAGAGATACTAATCATAAATGCAAGTAACTACTTACATGTATAACGCTCTCAAAGTACGGAATGTCATGCAACCTGCCGTAACAAAGGAGGGATGTGAGCCGAATACTCAATGGGATTATATACAAATGCAGTACAAAAATGAACGACATAAAGGAATACTCACACGCTACACTACATGCATGTGTAAATACGTATATATCTACATATATACAATTGGCAAACGCATGTCCCAATGTATGAAACCGTTTTATTTCGAAAACGTTATTTGACCTCTTTCATCTTCCTTGTCCTTACAAAATAAGCATTTTAAATTTTAAGCTTAGAACTAGCATATTCTTACGTTAACTAACCCAATTAGACAATTTACAACTGTTTGGGAAATCCTTTCATTCTCTTTCAAACATTTATTTCTCAACGTTATTAACTCATGCCGATTTAATAATCTCTACTTAAGACTCTCATTCAATGCATACACACTCACCTTGTTTAGAAAATACTCATTTTTCTTTGAAAGCTTTATATAACACACGTTTGTGTTTATTATGATTCAAACCTCATTAGGTAGCTTAAATATCATTATATCATCTTATTAAACCATCTCATGTTGCCACATGAATATTAAACATTTAATGCGTTAATCTTGCATTAGTAAATCAATGAATTAATGTCATTCATTTATGCCCCTTTCATGAATATTCAATTCATTACTTAGCATTATCTTTTGGAATTCCGCCAACACACACGCACACCCACGGTTTCACAGAATTTCACCGTCCGGCACCGAGTGCCAAGTAAACTGCAATTGGTTTGCAGTCTTTGACCACTAGGGACAGCATAGCCCTGCTTAATTATTTAACCCGACATCATCCAATATCATTATCTTTCCAATGTGTTCAACATTTTCATAATGGTTACATTAATTTACTTTTTCGGGCCGAAGCCAAAGCCTTGGACTTAACCGTCCATTTTCCCATTATACTTGGAAAATTATTGCTTTCTCTTTAAGCCCTTTATTTACACACATGTTAATTTTATACCTAAAATCATTTATTTATTTTTTAGGACTTGATTCAATTTCACTCACACTAGCATAAAAACATTTAATAAAATTTTTATTTTATAAGAATGTTCCACTTTAGGTAAATCACCAATTTACCCTTACTTACCAAAACTTGCAGTTTAACTCCTTAACAAGTGTCTTTTCCCAAAAATAATCATTAAGTTTCCAACTTAACATTTTAATGCTTTAGCTGTTTTAACACTTTGTTTAAATCACGCTTTTCCCCAACTTTCTGTAACAATCCTCGCTTTTAGGAGGCTAATTTTATATTAATCTACCGCATAAGGTAATTATATAAAATGTTGGAACTGGAGTAAATATTAATTTAATGAGTTGAAAGTTAATATTTGCTAGAGTGTTGCATAGTTACTGCATGTGAAAGTAAATATCATTCGGTTGCATGTTTTATAGTGTCATGTTATTTAAATGACACTATGGTTTAAATGAAATCGAAACTTAACATAAATTATAAATTTGTCGGATGCCATTTTTAGAGGGCGTAGTTAGTCCCGGAAGGTGCGAGACAGTCAAAATAAGTGTCATATTGTATTTTTGTGTTCCGGGCACTTTTATCTGGTTTTGACTTAAATGCGTATTTACGAGTCATTTTAATGTGGTATTAACCACTTAAGTTGGGAGACTTGTGTTAAGCCCCGATTTTAGTCTTCTAAATCCCCTAATTTCCCTATTTATTATCTTAAACATAGAGAGAAAAGGAGAGAAAGAGAGAAGAAGAGAAAAGTGGAGAAAGAAGAGAGAAAATGAAGATTGAAGATGGATTGTTGCTACTACACAAAGAAACCTGAGATTTCAACTTCAAGGCAAGTTTTCTACTTGCTAATATGTGATTTAAGATGAATAATTTGTGTGATAGTTGTGTATTTGAATTTATGGATCAAAAATCGAATTTATGGGATTTAAACTCTAATCTTAGTTTTGATGATAAAATTGTGAATTATAATGGTTAGAAATTATGTAGGATAATCTTTGGGTAGATAAAGGTTGTTGGTTGAGTTCAAAATGGAAGATATTTGAGATTTGGGAAAATTTAAATCATCATTTGGGTTTAGTTTTGGAAGATAAAAGAACCCTAGGTCTGCTATGACCGGTCGATCGCGGTCCCAGGACCGGTCGACCGGGCCTTCGCGGGAGGGCTTACTGCTTTCCCACAAAGGCATAAATATCATGCGCGGTCGACCGCGGTTCTCTGACCAGTCGACCGGCCCCTCCAATTTGAGCTTTCTGTTTTTCTTTTTAGGCAAAGTTTGGAGATGCGTTCGACCGCAGTCTCAGGACCGGTCGACCGGTCCCCTGTTTTTCATCCTTAAACTTTATTTTGGTTCCATGATTTATTCTCCTCAATAGGGACTAGTAACCTTCTTGAATGAAGTAAAATTAGAGTTTAGAGTCCTAGATGAGAGGGGTAACCGTCCTAGATTAGAAATATGTTATGTGGGGGATTTTTCGGGGATATGCCACTTGGTATTAGGGCATTCTTTTCTTCTAGTTAATTATTATGAAACTAGGAGTTGTAGTGTTATATTTGGGAGATTTTAGAAGCTCAACGGAGCTATGTTAGTCTTGATGGTTTACAATAACATCACAAACGAATCTTTGGAGAATAAATTGAAATTTATTTATTCATCGAGGTTACAACGGTAAGATGTATTAAGTATGGCTCCGGGTATAATATGAGGTATTTACAATAATGTAAATGATTATGGTGTCAGATAAAATGAAACATATATATGGAAAGAAAATGAAATGGGGGTGGTAATAATGATGGTAAATGATAATTTACTTAATCATTAATATGGTAAATGTTAATTTACTTATACATACCTCTCTAAATGACATCATAAGGGAAGTTCGCGCGCTTGGTGATGCCCCCTGGCTAATGAATGCAGGGTGGATATAGTCCATAGGCCATATGAGCGATTATGTTATGTTTTCTGCGCTGGTGAGGAGATTCCGGGTGTGGTCTTGACTCTCCCGCAGGCATATGGCCGCTTCCCGACGTCTTGCGTTATAGGTGCCCAAGTTGTCTTGTGTAGATAGGCCCTGGAAGATGATGGTCATTTAGGGGCGCGCCCAGTGGGGAAACTCGGAGGGGCAGTCTTAGAAACGTTATTTTTATATAAATATAACTATTCATAATCAAGTGGGACTTGATGAATGAGATATGCCATAAAGACCATGATGTAGTGCCATAAAGAACACAATGAAATGCCATAAAGAACATTTGATGATGATTATATTCCTGATAAGGAATGGAATGCCATGAAGGGCAGGTAATTGAGATAAAAGCCACAAAGTGCTTAATGGTAATTATATATTCCTAATAAGGAAAGGAACTAAGTAATGATTCAGAGTACATGATGATGTTTTAGATTTATGTTAATTATTATTATTCTCTTGCATAACATAATTAAAATTATGATTAATTAAATTATTTTAGCTTATGTTTTAAATTGTGTAGGTAGATTCTTATTTCTCTTAGTCATGATTTACCATCCATAACTGTCATATTTTTTTTATTCATCTGGTAATCATATAGAATCGGGCCCTGACCTGTTCATATTTCTTGTTGTACATGCATCTTGTATCCGCTCAGGTACTCCGTCGCAAGGATGCCTGTTCTGCCTTTCCTATTCCGGTGATTTTGACGAGTCATGATGCTTTGCGGGTATTACGGGTTATATTGTATAGACGCTTTCATTTTTGCACTCTAGTTAAGATCAAGTCTTTTATTCGGGCGTGAGTCCCAAGCCTTTGTAATTGATTAATGTAATGTCTTATATAATTTGTTGAATTTGTTTAATAATGTTGTAGATTATGTGGACCGACAGCATGTTGGTTACTTGTCGTTATGGTAATATATATATATATTCTTGGGGTTCCCACTCTCTTTTTAGTATTGGGTTGTTTAAATTCTTTCTTTAACTTTAAAACAAAATTTTTGGCAACCCGTTTTCTGAAATGTTGGGTGGTTCTCCTGGATACTCTATATTTTCTTATGATGCTGAAAATGATTCCATCCGAGACTCCTGTTATATTTAAGTATTGGGCTGGCCACCCCTTATTTTGGTGAGCGGGTTGTCACACTTTCATACTTGTCAATTCAACAATTTCATTACTAGAAATAACATCTTTGTCTTGCTTCATGTTTAAACCCAATATGACCACTTCTAAACTCGCTCACATATTTATTCGCAAAATACTACGAGTTTATATCCAAAAAATGTACTATAAGTGTTAATATCCTATCGAATGGATTAAAAATGCATTTCTTTCTAGAATCTTATACTATTCACAACAAACACGAGTTTCAAGTAAGTAAGATTGTCTTAACTTCCTTAAACTCGAAAATAACCATTTATTCATAAAGTACACCATTTTACAAACAAACTTAAAATATTTTTTTTAGAAATATTTGACAACATTAATCATTTTCCACATATTTATTTCATACAAATGTTCATCCTGTCATTTTATTAGAAATGCACCAAATACTACTTTCTCCCATTTTTATCTCATAAAAATTCCCACTATTCATTTTTACTAGAATTACACCAAATGACACTTTCTAACATTTTTATTTCACAAAAATTCTTATGAATAGTATTCTAAAATTTTGTATCACTTTAAAAACTCATTTTAACTTTCTTGTAAATGCCCATTTTCCTTCAAACATCAAGTGTGTACTTAATAAACTCAATAATACATTATAATCATTGTTCTATACACTTTTATACTCAAATGGTGGAGAATAGAAATCTGAATTTTTTTGTTTAACTCAAACCAACTTTAAAACCTTTATTTAAGACCCATTTATTCATAAGATCATAGGAATCTACCAATAAATTTTTTGGATGAAACTATCACAAATCCTACATATTTTAAGCCTAAAATATGTAAATAGTGATTCTGAAATTTAACTCATCAATAAACTTGAACTAAGATTAGTAAATCCCACCTTAAATTAGCTCTAACAATGTTAGAAATGGTGAAGAAGATGGAGGACCCCCCACCTCCAAAGGTGGCCTCAAGGGGGTTTCTAAAAGCCCTAAAAGTTAGCTCCATGTATGCTTCATGAGTTTGCTTCTTCAACCTCAAGATCTACCCCTCCTTCAAACACCCATCAACACATACCCAGAACACTCTCTTCAAATACCCATCAAAATATGGAGAACTTTATCTTCTACCTCACTAAAAGGTCATCTATGGTTTATTAAGGTAATGTAAGGTGGTTAGAGACTTGCTAGAGGTGGTTTACATGGTGTGAGAAGGTGGTTGCAGCCCCAACAAATTCTGGACAGAAGGTTCTTCTATAGAGTTTAATTTTTAGAGAGAGATTGATGGTGTTCACGAAATGAGGAGAGATAAATAACACTAGCACTCCTTTATCTAAGCTTATATACTACAACACATCCCTACAACGATATCATCTTGGCCTGGAACCAACAAGAAGTCGACAGGTGGCTAATCCAAGAAATCAACTTGAGACAGCATGTAAATGGCCTGAGCGTGGCCTCTCCTAGGACACGCGGTCTTCTTCCTTTTTTTTTTAACTTCATCCTAAGGATTTTATTCCCTATATTTTTGTGAGTCAAAAAACATATTCCCGATATTTTTTTGACCCTCCGATACGTCCTAAACAATATGCGCAAGAAACAAGACCTCCGAGTAAAACATTTTTTTTCGATTTTTCTTCGCATGGTAATATTCCTTATATTTTTGTGAGTCAAAATATATGATCAGAATATTTTTTGACCGTTCGAGATGTCCTAAACAATACGTGCAAGAAACGGAACCTTCGCAGAAAACGTATCATTTTTTTATTTCTCTTCGCATGGTAATATTCCTAATATTTTTGTGAGTCTAAATATATGGTCGGAATATTTTTTTGACCTTCCAATATATCCTAAACAATACGCACAAGAAACAGGACCTCCGTACAAAACATATTGTTTTTCAATTTTTCTTCAAATGGTAATATTCCTTATATTTTTGTGAGTCTAAATATATGGTCGGAATATTTTTTTGGCCTTCCGAGATATCCTAAATAATACGCGCAAGAAACAGGACCTCCGCGCAAAACATATTGTATTTCGATTTTTCTTCGCATGGTAATATTCCTTATATTTTTGTGAATCTAAATATATGGTCGAAATATTTTTTTAACCTTTTGAGATGTCCTAAACAGTACGCCCAAAACTAGACTTTTGCAATGTCGCGCGCCATTGGGCAATTAGTACTCAAGCTCGCGTAGCGTTCATTGCTTGTCCGAATCGCGTGAAACTTAACCAAAGTGTTTAAAATAACTTTATGAACACAAAATCATAACTCATGCGAGTTCATGTAACCTAAAAATATCATAAACAGAAAGCCGCTAAATAAAAGGATAATCGTACAAGTACAATTTAAAAGTGCGGGCATTACATTCTACCCTTCTTAGAAAATTTCGTCCTCGAAACGTATGATCATCAAGATAACAAATCATTCATCCAATAATTTAACTTGAATCCTAGACGTCTTTAATACATAGTCTAACCCAAATATTTCGTACCATTAATTTTATATAACCACGATGGGTCCTAAGGTATTATTGCTAACTCCTAAGCATGCCTAACATGTCCGTTTAAACAAAATCTCGCGACGATCGGTACTCACAAAGTATTGTAATATCACTAATGAATTCATTATCATGAGTCATTTCTACGCTAGGATTCACAACCTACGTCTCCTCAAGCAAATTTTTGGATCACGCCTAGCCTAGGCTGATACAACCTCAGCACTTATAATCAAACACATCAATGATCGTTAAGATAGTCAACTTCTCACGTTGGCCTACCCGACCGATATCTCCTATGAGATCCTTACGCTAACTTAGGGTCATCCTACGTCTCACAACACACATATATACGAGCGAGTTCATCCTCAATCCTCCCACTTCTAGACAAATTATAACAATAACACCTAATACTTTGTCGGGTTCTAATACTCACAAATTTCTCAAGTCACAACCTCGGGACACACTACCAAGTCGTGACTAGCCATGTTGATACACTTTACCCTAAAGAAAAACCACCAAGTAACTCATGGGATTACGTGCAATAAATGTGAGGCCATGCGAACGCACAACTAGTGTAGAATAAGGGTGTTTATAAGGAATAGTGCTCTCATATACCGTGACGCATCAGCCACAACTGGCATATCCCGCATCACTGTTGAGCTTATGCTAAGCTACACTGAACCACAACTAATATACAACTTCCCATTGTCGGGATCAAAGAAGGTATAGAATACTACGAATCAGGGAACCATTACACAAAAATAAAATAATAAATTCTTAACAACGAATTATGCCTCACGAAGCACGAACCCATAATGTACCCTAGCAATCTATAACCCTCACCGGTATCCGCTAATGTCTTAGCCTTGCCACATACCCTGACTTGACCTATTGACCCGTACGAGTCCTAATCATGGATCATCCATCCTTGTCGGATAGGTGGGATATATTACCAATTTCTTTGGGAATCTGAAACGCCAGGCTTCCCTCCTTAAGACCAATGCCAACTGTCCTACCATTTTAACTCTTTTATATCAAGACGTGGTTACATCTCATGGCATGCCTCACTAATTACCGACATGTCATTTCTAAGCCTTCATAATTTCAACCTGCGGTAGCTAACCTCGATTTCCGAGATCATTCTCTTCAAGTGAAGCACAACGCTCATATAGTTTTTGTCATTTAACTTACAGGATATTACTACGGCTCTTAACAATATCCTACATGATCCCAAATCATAACCGTTCTAATCGTATCGCAAACCATCAATAATTACTCATTCCCAAGACCTAAGTATTATCCTTACTAAAGTCGTACTAAGCCATACGAGTAGCACACGTAGGTGTTATAATCAAGCTTAACACTCTATTCCGAGTGCTATCTCTAAAACCATGAGGAATATCACCGTGTCCTAAGTGTCCCAAGTGCATAATCTAGCACTCATTAATCTATTTCTGACATTATCCTTAAAAGTCATATCACGACACCAGCTTATAAACAAAGCCACGGCACTAACTCCAAGTACTCCCATAAATCAACACGACCTAACATACTACAATCATTAATGATTTACCATTACTATGTAGACTTTAATACCATAATGATTCCCAAATTCTTTATGGGTGATAACACCATACTTAGTCATCTCTCTAAACAGTCAACACATCTATCATGGAGAACCACAAGTCGCATCATAACCTAAGTTACATAACCTCGAATTAGCCACCATGACACGTTTATCACCACATACACCTCAATACAACTATGATTTCTTTCCACACTTCATAGAGGAGATAATAATTCAATCATTTCCTAAAAGGATTATACACATCCTAGTGTAAGAATCATCATGTTAGAATCCTATCATGCATGACAATTTATCTTTGATCCCAACTCATAACTTCAAGGATCAATCCTAATCACTATGTTTTATACCAACCGCAAGACTATGTCTTTCACATCATGAGGAAATTCTAAAGTTTCAAGGGGAGACACTATCGTCATTTTAATACGAAGCACGATCTAAAGTTCACCAAAACTAAGGGGTGTCCATCACTTTGACTAATAGCTCATTAGCTAATCCATAGCACATATCTCCAAGGCATTATCAGTACGAATTCACATACATGTCCATAACTATAACCTGAGATCAAACTCCTCACGGCATACAACTTATCCTTTTTGAACACTCAGCTATGACAACTAGCTTGTCTCACTACATAGCCCTCACACTCATTTGCTAGATCACAAATTGTCATCACTATAAAACTTTTGGTAGGATACGGGGCATCGAGTATTGCCTATAAAATTTATAGACCAATACCTTTAACACCACAAGAGATCATATTCCTCAATGCCATTTCATTTTCCTAAAACCATAATTTAATACCATCATTTCTAACGCTAAGTTCCAAGGACTATATAGATTCGTTCTTAATTTTTTTTTTTAATCACTATGATCATCTAAACCCACATCATAATCAAGTCGTTTCGGCTAACTAATTTCCATATAATTATTCAATCTAAGGCATGCTACATAATTACCTAATCCCATAGATGGAACCTTAAGCATACCAACTAAGTTACAACTGAAATCATTAGGACTTTTTAATCATCTAACTTCCATATGATAAATCTCACACAAGTCTAAGGTGCCACAACGTATCGGCCTACACCAAAACTCGATACTTGTTAATGCCTCTATGACCACCCTAGCACAGTATTTTCCCCAAGCACAGCCACAGTCGTCATTGGCAACAGCAATTCAGACTCACTTAATGCCATCAGTTTGGGACCAAGTTAAAGAGGCCTTACTAAAGGACCATCCGCTGGAGTTTCAAGGGAGTGAGGATGTTGTAGATGATAGATAATAGAACAAGGATACTTAAAATCAAGTATTATGTACTTTCAAGATAGTCTTGGCATCTCTCTTTATTGGTGGGATTCGGTTACCACGGCGGAGGAGAGGGATATAATGACGATACAGGAGGTTGGGGTGTGGTTATATTGCAAGTTATTTTCGTCGACGGTTCAGACATAGATGAGGAGGATATTTCTAGATCTCTCATGGGAGGGCCAGACTGGGATAGAGTATGAGAAGGAGGTCACTTATTTGGTGAGCTTTGTGCCAGATGAGGTGAACATGGAGGAGAAGAGAGTCCTCAAATTTACAGATGGGATTACTTAGAGGATTCACTAGAACTTATATGGGAACCCAATGTTGTGGACTTACATTGAGGTTATTAACCTCGCATTGCTCCACTTCCAGGACCATTTCTTCCCTCTAAAAGGATTGAAGAGGACAAGAGAGTCTAGCCAGTATGGCAAGATCAGAAGCAGGGACGCTAGTAAGGCTCCGCAACAGCAAGGGGATCATCTGGAGTGGTATTACTAGCAGAGGACTTGGCTAAGAGATACAGGTCGAGTAACAGCAATTTCAAGCAGGTCTATCAGGGCTAGCAGCACACCCCTCAGGGCCTACATGGCTAGGGGAACCAGACTGGAGGCCAGTAGTACCAGGGTTATCAAAGCCAATAGGTCTAGAGATAAGGGAAGCCTTATCAGGGTCAGTAGAGATAGAGACTGACAGATTTCACAATGAGGTGTTTCATATGTGGGGAGTAGTGCCACATGCGGTGTGCTTACCTGAACAAAGCTAGGGGTCAACAGCAGGATGCCCAGTCGGGGTAGTAATTACAGCAACATCCAGGCCCATCGTAAGTTCCAGCATCGCCACCTCCACAGGGGCAGGGTCAGTTTGGGTGCATCACGTTCAAGGACCAGTTCTACCACAGGCGTTTCCAGTGATTAAGGGTATGTTTTTAATCCATGGTCATATGGGGGTTTTATTTGACATGGTAGTGTCATACTCATTTATTATCAATAGATTTGCGCATGCGACGGGTTTAATGGATTTAGCATCAGACATCATTACGATCGTAGGTTCACCCTTGGATAGCGGTACTCTCATTCCTTCCATCAGCAGGGGAACGAGTGTGAACATGGGGAGGTTATGCATAGTAGCGGATCTACTCATTTTAGACTTGGACAATTATGATATTATTCTTGATATGGACTGGTTAGATATGTACAGAGTGATGGTTGACTATTATAGTAGGACTATCGTGTTTTCAATTACAAAATAGTACATGTTTTTTATGGTGATACCTTGTCTAGAGGGAGGGTCGAGCACGCACTTATATTATATTAAGGAGGAGGCTTTTGAGTGTATAGTCATCTTATTAGATTCGATCCCTGTGGTTGGGGACTATGCTGATGTGTTTTAAGAGATACCATAGTTACTGTCGATTTAGGAGATTGAGTTTGTGATCGACTTAAAACAGGGGACTATGTCGATAGCATGTGCATCGCATCGCATGGGTCCTTTAGAGATGTGGGAAGAGGAATCAAATTTAGCAGCTATTGGGGCAAGGTTTTATCCACATGAGTGCATCACCTTGGGGTGCCCCAGTTCTATTTGTAAAGAAGAAGGATGGGTCGTTGAGAATGTGTATCGACTACCAAGAATTGACTAAGGTCATAATTCGAAACAAGTATCTATTGTCGCATATGTATGAGTTATTCAATTAGTTAAGAGGAGCAGCCTACTTCTCTAATATCGATTTGAGATCAGGTAACTGGTCGCATTTTTTAATGAGATTCGGATCTTATGAATTAGGGGTTATTCCGTTCAGGCTAACCAATACGCCAGCAGTTTTCATGGATATCATTAACAGGGTGTTCAAGAATTTTTTGGATCAGTTTGTCATTGTGTTCATAGATGACATCTTAATTTCTTCTCGAACAGAGGGCGAGGATGCAGAGCATTTGCGTATGGCTCTTAAGACATTATATGATCACCAGTTGTTTACCAAGTTCAAGAAGTGTGTATTTTGGTTGTGGGAGGTGCAGTTCTTAGGTCACATTGTCTTCAATAGAGATATTTCTATGGATTCGAGTAAGGTGTTAGTGGTGAGGGAGTGGGGGCAGCCAATGACATCGAGAGAGGTTCATAGTTTTTTGAGGTTATAATGGTAGTACCATACGTTCATCAAAAAAATTTCAAAGATTATGGGTCCCATGAAAAATTTGACTCATAAGGGAGTGTCTTTTGTTTGGAATAACCACTGTCAGTTGTCTTTCGATGGGATAAAGGATAACTTGACTTCAATGCTAGTGCTCACATTGCTTAGGGGAGGAGTGGAGTACTTCTTACTAGTGCATCCTTATAGACACTTGGATAAGTTCTACAACATGAGGAGTGGGATATAGCTTATGCATCTCGCAAGCCTAATACCCATGAGAAGAACTATTCCACTCACGACTTGGAGTTAATGGCATTTATTTTTACCTTGAGAATTTGTAGGCACTATCTACTAGGGGAGAAGTTTCGATTATTCACAAACCACATGTCACCGTAGTATCTTTTCACGTAGGAGCTGAACAACAGTCAGTGTTGGTGGCTTGAGTTTGTGAAGGATTATCAATTTAACATCCAAAACTATTCGATGCTAACATGGTAGCAGATGCATTGAGTCATGTGCCGATAGGGCAGTTGGAAGTTGTGTGGAAGGTGAAGTGGGTGGAATTTTATCGGGAGGATGAAGTAGTCCGAGCTTACATGGTAGTGATGACCGTCACACCCGAGATCATTTTGAGGTTCGTGAAGTCACAAGTAGGGGATACTTCTTATAAGGATAGGATTCAGTAGTTATTAGCGATGGAGGAGAGTTTTACTTAGTCATTTTGGAGGTTGGATTACGCTTCAATGGGAGGTCAATTGTCCCAGACAATGAGGATCTACGGCACGTAGTTATGGAAGAGGCGGATGGGTCATGTTTTTTGGTTCATCTCGGAGGGGATAAGATATACCATGATATAAGGAAGAAGTATTGGTGGGGCGGTATAAAGTGGAACATAGCAAAATTTGTCTCCAGGTGCACCACTTGTCAAATGGTGAAGGTTAATCATCAGAAACCAGTGGGGGTTCTGCAGCCATTGGAGATTCTATTATGGAAATGGGAGAGTATTTCGATGGACTTCATCACGGGGTCACTGATATCACAGAGGGATCATGATTCCATCTGCGTCATTACGGATCGGTTGACCAATGCATCTCATTTTTTGCTAGTTCGGGTGGATAATACGATAAGGCAGTATGCAAAGTTGTTCATAGCAGAGATAGTGAGATTACATGGGGTGTCACTTAACATTGTTTCATATCTAGATAATATCTTTGTGTAACACTTCTCACAGAGTTTTTAAGAGCTTATAAGGATAGGGTTGCATTTGAGCATGGCTTATCAAGCACATACCGAGGGGGAGGTGGAGAGGGTAAATCAAATGTTGGAGAATAAGCTGAGGATACGTATTCTGGACTTTAAGGGTAGCTAGGATAAGTATTTGCCTTTGATAGAGTTTGTTCATAATAACTCGTATTAGTTTTCTACTGGTATGGTACAATTTGAGGCTTTATACGGGAGACCTTTAAAGGGGGAAACCAAGCTTCTAAGGACGGATTTGATTCTGAAGACATCAGTGAAGATTAAATTGATGAGGAGTCATATTCAAACAGCTCAGGACCAGCAGAAGAGTTACGCCGATGCGAACTGGAGATGTTTGTAGTTTGACGTGGTTGATCATGTGTTACTACGGGTATCTCCTATGAAGGGAGTGATATGGTTTGGCAAGAAAGGGAAGTTGGCACCTAGGTATGTGAGTCTTTTTTACATCATCGATAGGGTAGGGTCAGTTGTGTATAGTCTCACCTTACCAGAGCATTTGTAGCAAATTCACGACGTGTTCCATGTGTCATCAATGACGAGGTATCTCAGGGATGATGTGGCTTATAGGCATATATTATTGGAGGAGATTGACTTGCAGCCAGACATTTCTTATGAGGAGAGATCTACTGCTATTTTAGGCCATAGTGAGCATAAGCTTCCGTTAAAAGTTCTACCATTAGTGCGTTACAGTGGGGACACCACAATGTTGCAGAGTCGACATGGGAGCATGAGGATAACATGGGGAAAAAGTATTCAGAGCTCTTAGTGGCAAGTGCGTTCGAATTCCAAGGATGAAATTCTATTATTATGGAGAAGAATGTAGTACCCCATACTTTTATGATTATATAATTTCCATGTGCTTATAATTATCAATTTAATTGGGTGAAATAAAATTGGATTTTGATAAATATTATTTAGTGAGATAAAGGATTAATATATATATATATATATATATATATATATATATATATTATTTACTTGCGTGTGATAAGTAAATAGATATGTGATTTATTTTATGTCGGGTATGAGTGAAAAGCGATAGTTTATTATTATATGTCGATAGGGTGTTACATCGACAAATTGGTATTTTATGGGTGACGCATACTATACGCACGTGTTGGGGCCGCTTAATGAGATATTAGCATATTTATAGTTGGTTACCCGAATGACCTTTTTGAGTATACCGATGATCCGAAATTTATGGAAATAGTTCAGAATAGGTACTCGGGTGTTATGGTTGTGTTTTGGGAGCTTTTTAGACATAGCATGACTCGTATAAGGGTAGGATAATCTTTTTACACCTAGGGTTTAATGGGAAAACGGGATTGGGATGTAATTACGAGGTATTTAAGGTTTAGAAGGGTGGGTGGAAATCCCACTTTTCAATCTCTGCATATTTGAGGGTTAGAAAAAGTTTAAGAGAAGAGCAAGAAGAAGAAGAAGAAGAAGAAAAGCGAAAGAAAGGCTTGGAAAAGAGAATAGAGGGAATGATATCCGGATTCAACCCATCACAATCATCGAGACTTTAGATTTATATCCCCAAAGGCAAGTAGTTACTTGCTTTAAATTGCATGTTTATGTAGTTAATCACTTTCATAGTTAATGATATAAAAATTTGCGATTTAAAGGCTTAAAGGTTGAAACTTTGATTAATTAAGTAAGTGAGGTAGATCGTAACAAATATCTTATTAGAATTGATAATTACCTAATTTTGATCATGTAGGAATTTCAAAATTAAATTTGAATTTATATTAATGAGCATGTAGAACAATCATGGGATGTTTGAAATAATGCGAATTCAAATTGGGGAAATTTTTGGGGTTTTTTTAGAAGAGGATAGAAATCCTCACTATTTGTTAATAAAAGGAGAAATATCCTCTCCTATGTGGTCTTCCAAAGCACAAATGATATTTTAAAAACAAAGTAAATATACACACACCAACTCTCCAAAACACTTATCTAACAAAGCTATAATAACCTTAGACTAGGAAGCCCTAATCTATCTAAGATTACTTTTATTAAATAAGTAATCATAGAATTTGTGAAAACAAGTTGACTGTCCTGAAGTTGAATCCAAATTTGACAGAGCATCAGCCACATTATTTCTTTGTCTCCATATGCGAGTAATTTAAATCTACCTTGAATCGATCATTGAAACAATCTCCTTAATGTGTATCTTTGCCATCCAAGGTGGTTTCCAAATTCTAGGAACCATACTGAAAACCATCTTAGAGTCAATTTTTACCATAACCTTGTCATCCATTCCTACTGCACCACTGAACACCAGCTTTAAGGCCTAAAATCTCTGTCATTAAATTGGAATCATGCCCAATATACTCTGAAATGCCAATTTCAAATCATAATTTCCACCTCTGATGATACCACCAATGCCACTTACACCTTAATTACTTTACTAGAACCATCAACATTAAGCTTTAATGATCCTATTAGAGGACTAGACCATCTAGTAATAATAAATCTAGGTAATTTTATCTTCACTCTGAGGTTAAATTCATCAATAAGAATTATGTGCAACTGGTTTAGAGGACTAATAAACTCACTTTAAGAAGCTTTAGATATAATTTGCAAATAAACTTGTTTAATTATATCAGCAGCACGCATAAGAACTCCATCAAACAAGCTTTGACATCTATCTTTCCAAATTTCCCACAAAATTACCATTGGCAAACTTTGATGAACATATTTCAAGTGATCCCACCTTGCTTTAACTATCCACCAATACATGAGCATAGATTTAATAGAATTAAATTAAGTAATCACCTCAACTATATTAGAAAAGTGACCCCAAACTGATTGTGCCAACTTGCTAGATAAGAATAGATGTTTCATTATTTCTTCATGGTTCCTGCAGCATTGGCATCTGGGACAGGTCCTAATCCCAATTCTTTGAATTTGATCATCGATAGGTATAGTTTCCAAACAAAGATTGAACATTTATTGGAACATGTG
Organism: Sambucus nigra; assembly: GCA_949130495.1. Lineage (NCBI taxonomy): Eukaryota > Viridiplantae > Streptophyta > Magnoliopsida > Dipsacales > Adoxaceae > Sambucus > Sambucus nigra. The sequence goes on from OX422218.1 coordinate 279,542,710, forward strand.
AGGACCATAAAAATTTCCAAGATGAAATATCCACTCTAGTAGACCTACTAAATTGAAAGGTTGATTTAAAAGTGAACTCACCAGAAATTCAAGGACTCAACATTCCCTCATTGTCAATTGTCACTGAGTTGTTTATCACCTCATCTAGAACATTTATGATTCTCTTAATCACATAGGATCCAGTTGTACCAGTTATAAGATAATTTTATACTTATTTCTCATTAATCTAGCCCAGATTCCTTTAGAGTTATTTAGTCTCTAAGAAAGCTTCAAACTAAATGCTTTGGTGATGTCTTTAAGATCCCTGAAACTTAGACCCCCTTCACTTGGTAGCAAACCCATTTTACCCACACTTTCTTTTCACCTCTATTCCCATTTTATCCCTAGAATAACTTACTGAAAATGATCTGAATTATGCTTGTGATGTCTATTGGAGGACTGAGAGAAGCAAGGGTATAAACTGGGATTGAAGCCAAAACATTCTTGATTAGGATTATCCTACTTGTCGATGACAAGTACTTAGTTTTCCATCCCATAAATTTATTTCTAATTTTGTCTATCTACTTTTAGCAGTGGCTAATTTAATTTCTACCACTAAATAAATGACAACCAAGGTAAGTCATAGTTAGCTTTTTGTAAGGTAAGCCTAAGTAGGAAGCTATTACATTCCTTCTTTGTAGAGACACTGAATCAGCAATACTGAAGCAACTCTTGGTTCTATTAATCGATTAGCCAGAAGTCTTATCATATTTTGAAATGAAATCCATAAGGTGTTGAAGACTCTTATTTTACCATTAACAAATAGAATTATATCATCAGAAAAGCTTAAGTGACTTATCAAAATACTTCCTGGAGGATGAGAAAATGGAAAAACCTTCTTTAATATAACCAATTTATCCAATCCTCAACTTAGAACTTCACCAAGAATAACAAAAATAGATGGAGAAATAGGATCACCTTATTTAAGACCTCTTGAATATTAAAAGGATCCTACTAGACTTCCATGGATTAAAATGGAAAACCAGTTATTAAATAGAAGCCTCCAAATAAAATCTATAAGAGACTCACAAAGGGAAAAATTTTGAAGCACTTTGATTAGAAAGAACCAGGAAACTCTATCATCAGATTTCTCCATATCCAACTTCATGAGAGCACGGGATTCTTGACATTTTCTATTCAAGAGATTCATTATTTCATGAGACAATAATATATTCTCTTGTATGCTTTTACCTTTGATGAAACCACTTTGGTTTCGACAGATAATAAAAGGGAGAATTGGGGAAAGCCTTGTATTGAGGATTTTTGACAAAATTTTAAAAGAGAAATTGCTAAAGCTGGTTGGTCTAAAGTGAGAACATTTTGAAATGATATTTGTTTTAGGAATAAGTACAATGTTGTTTATAAAACAACTCCTTGGGATTTGTTCTCCAATAAAGAATTATTGTATAGCTTTCACTAAATCCTCTTTGATTATATCCCAACAGTTTATAAATAAAGCTCCAATAAATCCATCAGTTCCAGGGCTACTGTCTTTATTTAAACTCTTAATGGCCAGAAATTTGTTTCTTCAATTGGAAAATGTGAAAGCATTTCATTCATATCTTCATTCACAAAAGGTGGAATCATATCTAGTAAATCATCATCTAAATCAACCCATTTTGAAGTCTATATCTCTTTAAAATGATCAACAAAAATCTATTCAATGTCACTTTTTTAGTCCCTCCATTGATTTTGATCATCCTTAATTTTTTGAATGGTTAACTTACTTTTGTTAGCCTTCACTGCTGAGTGGAAAATTTTGGCGTTTGAATCACCTTCATTAAGCTATTTTATCTTAGATTTTTTCTACCAAAACATCTCTTCCTGGTGCAAGGCCTTAGCTAATCTTTGTTTTGTTCATTGCAGCTCCATTATATTATTTTGGCTTGGATTACTTAAAAAGGCATTCTCCAAAACTATAAATTCATCTTCAAGATGTATGATATTTTGGAAAAGGTTATTGAAAGTTTCTTTGTTCCAAGTTTTAGATTCCCTTTTAATCTTCTGAGTTTCACAAAAATGGCCAACATAGGCAACGCTGGTACTAGGACGAACCAAGACTTCTTGACTGTACTAATAAATAGATAATTAGAGAACCACATTTTTTGGAATATGAAAGGTTTGGGTAAAAAATAAAATTTATTTCTAATGGACAAAAGAAGGGGAGCATGATCAATGCATTATTTAGATAAATGAGAGTTGGAAGAACTTAAAAATAAATTTGATCGACGAAGGTTACAAAGACTCTTGTCTAGTCTGGCACAAATAGCATTTTCTTCAACTCCATAATTACACCAGGTGAATCTTGTTCCTTGATAAGCCAAATCAAAAATGCCACAACAATTTGAACAATCTTTAAAGTCTTCTATAGCTTGTTAATTAATAAAGTTTCCACCGATCCTCCTATTTTGATTAGTGACAACATTGAAATCACCAATTTATAATTGGGTATAATCACCATAGAAACTGCAAATGTATTTTAAATCTCTCCAAAGATATCTCTTTTCTTTTTTCTTACACTTGGCATACACCATTTTTATAATAACGCCATCTACCATATTTTGATGACAGACTTTCAAAGTCAAAAAATGCTCCGCATTCAAGATAATTGTCATCTTCATTCCAAATATCCATAAGAACCAAATTTTATTTGACTTGATGATAATAGATTCTTTAAAATGCCATTTGAACAAAAAATTTGCAATTTTGGAACTGTCCACCTTAGGCTCTGATAGGGAGAGAAATGGTATATAATCCTATTGTAATCTTATCTTGTTTAGGAGATTTGACTTAGGGGGAGAGCGCTATCTTCTTAGGTTGATCATAGTTGTTAAAGGGGAGAATTAATTTAGGCGGAGTAATTATTTTAATTGCATTTAATATTTTGATATTCCCTATGCGTTTGATCGCTTGCTTAAGTGTGCAGGAATCCTTCTAAATGGAAACTTTCATCATCGGTAAAGATATTGATCCTTAGGTTGTTTGAGTCAAGTTTTTTTATTTTGGGAGGGAAATTTTTATAAGTCTAGTAAATATTGATGTCCCTTTAGGATTTTTGTTGGTTTTTTTCTCGGAATACCTAAAGGGGGAGATTTATAAGGACACAAATTTCCAATTGAGTCCTTTGTTATTTTGGCTCAATTTCGGATAAAAACGTTTGAGTCATAGGATAAATTTCTTGACCACCCTTCAAGCCTATGACATACTAAAGTTGAAGACGTAGCGGCCAAGATTATAAAGCTTCATCAAATGCCGAGTTTATTGTGCCTCGCTTCTACGTCAACAACATTTGTTCCGGTTACTCCTAAGGTATGAATGCACTACATATTTATATAGGAGCTTGGAACAATTAGTATTGGATGTAAGTTTTGTTTAAACTGTTGTTTATTTTCAAAAAGTTTCTTTAAAACTTTAAAATAAAGTTTCTGGGCTAAAATTGAATTTTTGAACATTCTGGAAAGTCGTTCGATATTGTCGTTTGAACGAGTTTTTCGTTCGAACGAGAATATCGTTCGAACGAGTTTTGCTAACGATCTTTCCTCTGGAACTTTGTTCGATATTGTGATTCGAATGAGTTGGTTTGTTCAAACAAGAATGTCGTTCGAACGAGTTCGGAACTGAGATTTCCCATCAGGACACTGGAACTTCATTAGAAGGGTCGTTCGAACGAGATTTCTGATGGAAAATTAAAATGGCAATTTTTTCCACTACTTTTCCCCCACTAACTTTTGACTGACTTATGTAGTGCGGGAACCAACTAGTTTGAATTAACTTTTTCATACCCTTCCATATGCAAGAGAGAGTTTGAGAGCAAAATTAAAAGAAGAAAAATTTCATGTTTGAGTATTCATTTTTTAAAGAAATTTTTTTAAAACACTTATGTTTTACACCCATAGTTTTTTTATTCCAAGATTCCATATAAATATCTTGCTTGGAGTGTTTGGCACCAGTTTATCTCTACACCTTGAAGAAGAGAAGTTTGGATTTACTTCTACATCCCTCAAAGAAGAAGTTCGTTGTTTTGCTGCGGCATTCTTACATAGTGAAAGGCACCATGTGTGGTTGACGGTGTACCTAAAGTCTCATTAGTGAGTTCCAAGATTCCGGTGGAGCTCCGGGGTTGTCGACTAGGTGGAGGTGTTTACGAGAAGACGCGCCAAGGCTTGAAAGGGGTCGATTTGAGGAAGTAAGTCATTTGTCTTGTAATTGTAAAACCATACTTAGTGGACTTAAGGCTAGGGACGTCCGAGGTTTGTTCTCGTTGTGGGTTTGTCCTCGTACATCGCGGCGTAGTGGTTCTTTGTTTATTTTATCTTTTGCAAATTCACCTTAAACGCATGCGTAGGTAAAAAGATAAAATTTGGTTTAAATCACTACTTGTGTAATTTGGTGCTAAATTAATTTGGGTAATGTTTATGTTAATTTAATTCAAGTCATCACTTAATTTGATAAAATTGGTTTGGTCTAATTTGGGAATATTTAAAATATGACTTAGGCAAATTTCTAGGACTTGGGTTAAATTGGTTTAAGTGAAAAATGTATTTTCGTTTAATCTAATTTCACTTTGTTTAATTTTAATTTGAAAAGAAATTAAAATTAGTTAATTTGTTTAATTTGAACCGTCTCACTTACGCATCTTTAAAAGGAAATTAAATTTTGTGTAGTAAGAATTTAAAAATTGGGGGCCTCGTGTTCCAACAGGATCTATAATACACATAGAAGGGAGATACCACCATGTTGAATATTCAGTATATGGTCTGCAATGAGTTAGACTTTATCAGGATTGATTGATGGATTGGATTTCTTTCTTAGTTTGGAGCTTTCTTGGGGAAAATTTTTATGGTTTTGGATATTTATGTTCTTGGGGTTTTGAGGTGATGGATTATTTGAGGTAATATTGGTAGAAGGAATATTTGAGTCTATGATTATATGATGACAAGAATTGGTCTTAGTTAATAGGAGAATGCTAGGCTGAGTGGATAGAGTGTTTGGTTTAAAAATGGCATCCAGAACTTCATGGTTCTTTATGGGTTTAGGTTATTTAATCACTGGATGATTTGAAGGTTTATTTAAAGGATTACCAACTTTATTCTTCTCTATAGTTATTTATCCCTTACTTTTCTTCAATAAGATACAAGATTCCTCCACGTGGCCCTTCTTCATATAGTTCATACATTAATCTGGAAGATTTTCATACAAAACTTCCTGCCAAAATCAACTTTCACTAATACATATCCATACCTTTCTTGGTTTTTCTTTGAGAAACTGTAACTCAATACAAACCCTTGCTAACACATGGCCTTTTGTGACATGGTTGAAGCATCCATTTTTAAAAGTTTTCCTATTAATTGAGCAATTGAAAAAAGAGAGGATTTAGCAAATATATGAATGGGTAGGTTAGGGAAGTTAATCCAGGCAGGAACTATTGAGTTTTCTTCATCCATTCTCTATTGAGGAGACCACTTAAATGTTCTAATCGAAAATCTTTTGAAAAAACACTGATCCTCTGTCCATAATCTTATAAAATCCTCCTTAAAACTCACCCTTATCATAATATGGTTATTGTCTAACATCCCTAGGGTGTATGATTGTTTCAGGTTAAAGGTTAATACCTTATTATGAATCTCCTTCATTACTGGTCTCTTATGTGAAAACTTCCCACTATTGAAAACTTAAATGGTTCTACTAAAACTTCAATATCTCTTTGAGAAAAAAGAACGTTTGGTTCTCCTTTGTAAAGGGGATGAGGTTTGAGATCAGGTTCTTTCAAAGGTTTGGTTGCAATAACACTTACAAAGGATCGAGACCAAACATTGTCAGGATCGAATGGTTTAGGAGACTCGTAAGTTGTGACATTCTGTACGATGTTAGTATTATATATATACACATATTGGGGGTCTTGTATATATATATATATATATATATATATATATATATATATATATATATATATGTGTGTGTGTGTGTGTGTGTGTGTGTGGTCACTACTTGATAGTGCTATCGTTAGAAAGTTAGCCATAGTGGGCAATCCACGCTGGCATTGGCTAGCATGTGTTGGATTGAATCATCATCTCATAGTACTATTTCATGACCACTATCCATATGAGAGGATAAGTGTTAGTTTGGAGACCGATTGGGTGCAATGTGGTATGGTCGCGACCCCAGATTCATGTTTATGACTACCCCCATTGTATGTGGTTAGGGTTAGATTCGGTGGTGAGATTCCTACTCAGTAGCTCAGTGTGATACGTGACGCCTAGAGACTGATAGTACACGAGGGATCTATTCGCGAGGTTCATGCTCTGGGGATATGATTATACCTATATAGAAAGTGATATATATCCGACTCATCCCTTATAACATTCTCACTTTTATTTTTAGGGACTTGATTCGCTTTATTGTTCTTGAATTTCCCAAGTCTTTTAGCATCTTTCGATTGCTTTTGGAACTTAAGAAACTTTTTGAACTTCTTTGCCAACAAAGCTACATCCTCAAAATCGGTGTCGGAATCATCATCCAAAACTTTGGTCTCCTCCTTTCGGGCTTTTAAAGCAATGCCCTTTTCTTTCTTTGGCACTTTCTTGGAGGTAAACATGTTAAGTTCATAGGTTTGTAGGTCATCTACAATCTCTTCTAGTTTTTTTAAATCAAGCATACCCAAGGAGTTTAAAACGATCACTTTTTGATCAAGTTTACTAGGCAACGACCTTAAGATTTACTTAATGACTCGGTTGTCGGGTATTTTCTCTCCCGAGTTATACGGCGAGTTGATAATATGGGACAATCTAGTGTAAAACTCATCATATTCAGACAACTCATGCCTACCGGACCTACATATCTTTGAAGCTTGGCCGTTATGTCTTCAATCAACACGTCATAGACTATGTGGGTATCGCGACAAGACAAAAATCTATCTATGACTCAAATAAGTTTTGTTCTGGAAATAAATCAATTACATAAAAATTAACTCAATTGGAAATTTTGCCCTTATAAATCTCCCGCTTCGACTATGGGACAAAACCCAAATAGTAAAATGCCTAAGCAGGGTCGTCAAGTCATATGACACCTAAATCTCATCCCATAAAACCCAAAATCATATATTATAGGACAATGACTAGTATATGTAGGTCCGGTAAGCATGAGTTGTCTGAATATGATGTATTCTTGAAACCTCGCGTTGCTAAAGAATACTTACACACATGAAACAGGCAAATACGCAATGAAGTATGGAGGAACAAATGATATAAAAATACTAATATGTAAAAAAAACCATTTGCTAAACGAGAAAAACATGATACCAATTTATGCAATACAACATGATATCAATATATATACATATGATCAAAACATGATACAAACTTTCAATGCAAATAGATCATTTGTGCTCATCAAACAAACTCCCCCTACATCACATACCATCCCTCCCCCTTTTAGTCTCGAATAGACAAAAGTGAAAAAGATAAACAAATGTCATCATATCTAGAATGAAATAATCACATGAAGAATATCTAGATAAACATGAGTATATATCCAGCTAAAATAATCAGAAGATACTAACATGTAGCTAGCAAACAGTCACATAACATGAGTCATCATTCTAAACCAAGATATGACTGAATGATTCAATACAGTATAAGAATCAAAGCATGAATAAGCGCTATCGACTGCATGTAAATTGTCCAAATAAACCCAGAAGTACCAAAACAGAATCAAATCATCACATATATGAAGCAGGTTCTAAAACAGAAGAAGGCTCAAAAATCCAGACAGGGTCGTCCGAACGATTATGCCTTGTCATTCGAACGACATTGGCATGTCGTTTGAACGAGGTCAAAAATGACCTAAAATAGTAGGGTGTCATTCGAAACATATATCTAATGACCCTTCTAACAACCTAACCTGACACAATTACCACCTCAAAATTCATGTTGTTATATTTAAACTTCGAACAACTTGGACATGTCATTCGAACGATGTCTAGATGTCGTTTGAACGACTTCAAAAATTTATGTATTCCAGCTCTAAAAAACGGCAAGGTTTTGCCCAGTGAAAAAATTAGATCAAAACAGCTACTAGAAATACGAAACAATAGCAAAACAGACTCAAAACAGAAAAATAGAACAAGTATGAGTTTCATGCTAACATAGTATCAATGTGCTCCAACATGGATATGGAACGAATGGGCGTGAACTACAACAAATGAATCACAACTTAAACACATCGAAATGATCAAGAAGCTCTAATTGGTAGCTAAATTTCATCAAACTTAGTTTTAGCCATATGTGACAATTAATATATTGAGCTTAATGAACTAAACGAACAACATGCACATGAATTCGGAATTTTGACGATTCAACAAACAATAGCGTCATGACATGATTTTTCAACATTAGGATTTGTGGTGCAAACTCGATGTTATTTTCCATCCAAACACCCTCATATATTCATATTTTCTTTTTCTAGCTCATTTGAGGTCTCTATTTTTCTCACCTTAAAAAAATCCTATTGGCCCTATTTTGGCATAGTTTCTTTTTAGTGCCTTAATTTTTTCTTGGGCTATTTTAAACAGTGGGTTTCACGATGATATTATTATTCTCTCGCTGCCCTTTTCCCATGATCACTCATTATTTTTTCAATTCAAGCAATATGAATCCTCATGACAAACGGTTCTTACATGCACACCTCCTCCTAAGTCTTATTACGCATAGATGAAATAAATTGCCTCAAAAATAAATCGAAAGTCTTTTTGTGTTTTTTTTTTAAAAATTGACTCAAAAATAAAATCTTTTTGTATTTTCTCAAAAATATATGAAACTAAAAATCTTTTTGGATTTTTCAATAAGACTCAAATATATGAAAAATATAATACAAAGAGATACACATGTCATAACACTAGCAAAATATATATATCATGATGCAAAGTGATATATATCCAACTCATCCCTTTTAACATTCTCACTTTTATTTTTAGGGACTTGATTCGCTTTTAAACACTAGGATGATTTTAGACTTTGAAATCCTTTGAAAACTTATGTAGAAAAACATAATTGTTCTAAACTGTATTTTGGTTTTGCACACTTCGAATTTCTGAGAGAAAAATGCCTTAGATAACAAACTTAAATTGGTAGGTCATTCTAACGACAGTGAGATGTTGTACGAATGACATCACATGTCGTTTGATGTCTCTAAACATAATGACAGAATCCATACGACTCTAAACAGTGTTTATCTCAGAATAAACGAAGTTAAAACCATTTAAAAATATTTTTAAAAATTTTAATCATTTATAAACAAAATAACATCCTTAAAACGTTTTTCGAGTCCCATAAATATTATGCGTTCATACCTCAGAATATCTTGAAATGAAATGTGATATGAAGATGTGAAACGTGTACCAATAAACACGTCATGACTATCTTTGAAGCTAAGTCATTACATCTTCAATTAACACGTCATAGACTACGTGGGTATCGTGACAAGATAAAAATTAATCTATGACTTAAACAAGTTTTGTTCTGGAGATAAGTCAATTACATACAAATTAACTCAATTGGAATTTTTACCCTTACATAATATGCTTATTGTCTAACAACCCTACAGTGCATGGTTGTTTCAGGTTAAAGGTTAATACCTTTTTATGAATCTCCACCATTACTGGTCTCTCATGTGAAAATTTCCCCACTATCGAAAACTTAAATGGTTCTTCTAAAACTTCAATATCTTATTGAGAAAAAAGAACAGTTAGTTCTCTTTTGAAAGGGGAAGGAGGTTTAAGATCAGGTTCTTTCAAAGGCTTGGTTGCAATAACACTTGCAAAGGATCGAGACCAAACATTGTTAGGATCGGATGGTTTAGGGTTCAAATGTAATTCATACGTTTGAGATGCCATGCAAACCCTAATTAAGGTTTAACTTTTGAGAGAGAGATACTTTATGAATTGAAATTTGATTTAAAATCCTAGGGTTTCAATGATGGATTCAGGGTTAATTATATGTTATTATACTTCTGGGGTGTTAGTATAATGTTGTAGGAGATTAATTTTATGTTTGGGGAGGCTTGAGACCTTCATTAGAGGATTTGAATGAGAAAAACCTGAGAAAGAAGATGATAGGGATCCTAGTGAACCAAACCAATTCGTTGGGGAAATAAATTTATTCGATTAACCAAACTAATTCGGTTTACTGGCCTGCCCAAATTTTGTTTATGTGTTGTTTTGACCCGATAGAGATTGGAGAATGATCGTAGGATCTTCCACTGGGGGAATGTTTTTTAGGGTTTAGTATGTGTGATAGGACAATTAATAGATGTGCTCGGGTGAGGAGAACCAGGAATTCAAGTGAGTGAACACTTAGAGATACAATCGGGAAGTCGATTCAAACTTTGAGATTTAGGAGACTCATAAGTTGTGAGATTTTGTACGATGTTAGTATTATATATATATATGTGTGTGTGTGTGTATGTGTGTGTGTGTGGTTGTGGTTGTTATTTATTTATATAGAACATATCTATTCGATAGTGTTATCATTAGGAAGTTGCCCATAGTGGGAAATCCACCCTGGCATTGACTTGCTTGTGTTGGATTGAATCGCCATCTCATATTGTTATTGCATGACCAGTATCCACGTGAGAGGATAGGTTTTAGTTTGGAGACCGGTTGGGTTCAATGTGATATGGTCGCGACCCCAGACATGTGTTTATGACTGCCTCCATTGTATGTGGTTACGTTTAGATTTGGTGTTGAGATTACGACTCGGTGGCTCAGTGTGATTCGTGATGCCTGGAGCCTGATAGCACACGAGAGATTTATTCTCAAAGTCCATGCTCGTGGAATACGGTTATACCTATATAGAAAGTGATTTATTTGCATGCTTATATGTGATAGTTTGTACATCTACTTATATCACGAGTGTAGCTATGTTATGTTTATTGTGTGAATACTTATCTATAGCACGAGTATCACTACGATATTATTGATATACGTATACCTAGTAAGGGTAGTTTATACTTAGATAATAGAGAGTATTGGCGGGATTGGGCTCGGATAGCGGTGATATTACTTAGTTATACTAGATAGTTTAATTAGGGTAATAAAATGAATGTGTTAGGTGCGCACTGTAGATGAGACGTGAGGTTTTATCTCATGTGAGTGCGATCAATAATTAATTATGAAAGTAATAAACTACATGTTTTATCGATTTGAAACTTTTAAGTACTTGCAAAATATTTTTAAACTTTTCGGGCTTTGACCCGTGGGGAAATTTTGTTTTCTTATTTTTTTTTAAAACCCCGGGTGTGCAGTAGTAGCAACCGGGACAATAGACATAGAACCTTCTTTTGATTGTAGTAGTTATAAATTCTACATGATTGATTTAGATGCCTCGGCTCATTCTATCTATATAGGATCTTTATTATTCTTGTATTTCATTTCTGGGCTTATTGCCCGTAATTTGGTTAGGAGTTTATTTATGTCAGAGAGATATTTCAGTATTGTGTTAGAGAGATAATTCAGTATTCAGTTTTTTCAGTTTAACTCGGTTAGATATTACTATTTGGTGATAATGGTTTATTCTACTGACATTCATTATTTATTTATGCATGATGATTTATTCTGTTCATTAAGGTGTATGGTTTTTATTTGTATTATTTTATATTGCTTATTGCGACAGTGATGCTGAGAATGAAACCATGATGAGATTAATGTTTTATTTTAGTAGAGGATTGGCCACCTGGTATTAAAATAGGAGGTGTTGATACCTAAAATTATCCACCTACGTGGACCAATAAAAACTGGACAAATGTATTCTTACGTGGGAGAAATCTATATCAGCATATAGTAGCTCAGCAGACATGCCGACCAACATAGAGAGTGCATCCCATCAATACCTATGAACCTCACCATACTAAGGGTCTTACCACACATGGGTGACATAACCGACAATCATATTCATTTTGTATGGGTGTAAATGCTTAAATGTATAAAGGCATTCCATATCTTGACATTCCAACCCTTAATCTCCGGGTCACTATAAATATGTTGTACTTCTTTCATCAAAGGGGGGAGAGAATGGATTCTAGGATATTCTTTTTACAAGAGTACCTAGCTTTCTGTAATCTCTGAAATCAATACCATAACAGTGGATGTGGGATTTTTTACATAGCCAAACCACTTTAAAATCTTGTGTCTCTCTTTTATTATTTCAGTATAATTCTATATTTTATCTGTGATTATAAATTTAGATCAAATCCATTTTTAGACATCAACAGATTGGCGCCGTCTGTGGGAACGTGTGTCTAATTACCATTTCCAATCTCATACACCCTTGATCAAGGAAAAATAAATGATCCAGAGCCCAGTGCCGGGAACGAAGGCAACCCGACCATTCCATCTGATCTGCCTATAATAGCCGATATAAATGGGATTCTGGCCGGTATTTACAGGGGACAAGACGCCATGGAAGAATCCATGAGACAATTGGCTCAATCGTTACAAGCCAGATCTCCAGCCCTATCCGGTCACCAATCAGCTCCTTCGTTAAGGAGAGATATGCCACCTCCACCTCCTAGGCATTGCCGACATAGCTATTCTAGACCATCACATGACAGGACTTATAACTCATAAGTCAGTTCATTAATTAGATCCTCATAGTTATATGATTTACATTCTTTCTCTCCTGAAAGTCCAAGCGCCCTAGAAAGATTAAGCAAATATTCGCCTTTTGACCGCTGGGACCCCGAGCAAATAGAAACACTCACAGAGTGTTATCCAAGAACACTCAACGTCCAGCCGACCATCGTGAAGCCTCGAACAGGTTAAGATCAAGCGTCCGACGATCTGAACATGCTGAGAAGACTTCTCAGAAAGAAATCTCAACGCAAACACATTATTGGGATAATCGAGCTGCTTCGCACAAATCTGATGCAGGCAATCCTTTGTGGAAATGATCAATCTAGCGGCTTGAAGATCGACTAGAAGAGATGGCAAAAGCAGATAATCCCTTGCAGCGGAGTGTTGTTAAAGGATCCACTTTTATTCAAGCGATTGTGGATTTTCCTACTCCATCTAAGTTTAAAGATTTTGTGGTCACCCCTAAGTATAATGGCAAAACTGATCTAGTTCTACATATTAAGAAATATCAAGTTGCCACTGACATTTATTCAGTCCCCGATGAGATGAGATGTAGAAAATTCTCTATTACCATTACGGGTTCTGCACAAATATGGTACAATAAATTGACCCGAGGAAAAATTACCAACTTCAGTCAACTTGTCGAGCTGTTTATTAGCAATTTTTGTTTTGGAGCCAAGCGAGTGAAAAGAGTAACCCATCTCTTGAGTGTAAGGCAATGAGTAAGGGAAACTACCACGGAGTTCATCACTCGTTTTAACAATGAGAAATTGGAAGTGGTCAATTACGAGGAGAAAATAGCCATCACTGCACTAATGAGTGGATTGCTTCCTGAGAAACTGTATTATACTCTAGCCAAAGATCTGTCACACCTTGCAAAATCTGACAGATGGGGTCGCCATCCACCGCCGCCGAACTATGTCGGGCGTGAACTAAATAAATATCATTCTTAGCACGAGACAGATATGAGACATAAATAAATCAATCCCCAAGATAAATAATTGAATCAGTCCCAACTGAATATAGTTAATGAACGATAAAGATCCATCACATGCTAAACTCCGAATAAATCCAATCTCCAATAATGATTAAATAAAATCTGAATAATAAAGATCTGAATAATCTAACTGAAAACCTCTAACAATTTTGGAACCGAATGGCCCAATAAAAACCCAAATGAAGTCTCATAATTAAATACGACTGAAAAGAAAAGTCTAACTAAACAATGCAATATAACGAATAAACTCCAGTGGCACCTCCAAACGATAACTCCGATAATCCTATGCAGCTTCTCCAAAACTTATCCTGAAAAGTTAGTCAACGTATGAGGTCAGAGCCCCGAGCATGAATAGACACTACTCCCCTCAATTAGGATCCTTGAATCCAGATAGTAGCATTATATGCAATAAATATCACAATAAAATATTTTAAATTAAATGGGATAATTAAACGCGATAAATATAAATCACTAACTACCCGCAGAAATCCCCATTTAAAAGGCACACCAATATGATTTTAAATTCTCAAGTCCCACGATGTTAATTTAATTAAATTAACCAACTTTTATTATTGTTCTCACTTTTTATTATGACAGACCTCCCGTCCTGGGTGGTAATCCACCAAAGTGTCACACTTTTCCTTGTCAATAGCCAGCCGAATCCATTTAAACTGTCGATCCCCCGTAATATGACAAGGTTCCAACACACGACATGATATAAATCTCCCAAGTAGACTTGTTTAAACTGTCGGTCCCTGACACATTATGTCTCCACAAATTTTATTACCCATTTTTATCTTAGGCATTAATTCTCAATTTCTCAATTTCACAAATTATAAATTACCCCCACCTTTTTAATCGATGTAAGATCCTCAAAATACCACTTAGTCCCATACCTAAGGGTCCCCAAGTTATCAATACGTCCTACCTTGTGTATAGGATGAATTTCTAACATAAACCTCGACCTAATCTCATGCCTAGGCTAGCTTAACGACGATTAAGTAATAAAAATCAGCCCACCCCTACGTAATAAAGTCGTAATAATCTACCCTCACTAGTCCCATACCTAGAAGGCATAAATCATAAAAAGGCCTACCCACTAGTCCCATACCTAGAAAGCTGGCATCCTAAGAATATAGGGAGAGCATAAATACCCAACAACCCGTCATCATAATGGCAATATAATAAAACCAACAAGTCTCATAAGCACAATTAATCAATGTACCAAACTACGCATGATAGTCCAATTCAATTAAATCTTAATTTAATTATCACATCGTCGTAAACACCCAATTAATCCCATTTAATTATTTTAAATTAAATACAAAGAGATTTCATCAACAACATTTAAAACGCATAATACTAAAGGAAAAGAATAGTGTATTCATGCCTGAAATTACTTGAATAAAAATCTGAGTAGAAGGTTGAACTCCTCTTGAGAAAACACCAATTTAATCTTCAAAACTTGTTAAAAGAGTTGGGGCTAGTGGTTGAAAATGAGGGGAAAATAGTCCAAAAAAGCTTTCTGAAGAAAGTTAAAGAGAAAAGTGTTTTTCGAAGTCCCAACCACGTAACAGTTAAGTATATAAAGGATTTAAGAGTTAAAACTAGATTAGGAGTCTAACCAAGCCACCGCCTCAGCATCGTTTGAACCAAGTACGATGCCATTCAAATGAGATGTGATGTCGTTCCAATGACATACGTTGTCGTTTGAACAACCCACATCCAAAAATGAAATCTTTTAAAATCCAACTTTTTAATTTGATAAATATACTTAAAAACCCACCTGCCAGTTAAATGATAAAAATTCTTATAACCATTTTATAAAAGACCTGAATTAATTCCCGATTGAAACTTTACTAATAAAACCAAGTTAAATACTTAAAGACCATCAAATCCAAAATTTTATTTTTCTCCAAATTAATTAAAGTCAATTAATTAGAACTCGGGGTGTTATAAGATCCTCTTAAAACTATGGTTGAACTCATGTGGAAGGCAGGAAAGATATTGAACACCGAGGAAGAAATGGCTGCAAAACAGAATCCAGATACTAAGCCTGATAAAAAGGATCAAAAGGAGCAGACGTCAAAAAAGGAGGACAAGCTAAAAAAATATGGAACCTATACTCCATTGAGTGTTAGTATTCACCATATCCTAGAGAAAATCAAACATAATAAGGATTTACGATGACCTGAAAGGTTGAAGGCACCCGCTAACAAGAGGGACGGATCTAAATATTGTGAATTCCATAAGGATCATGACCATACAACAGATAAATGTATCTCGTTGAACAGTGAAGTAGAATCTTTTATTCTCCCAAGAAATTGAACAAATTTTTTTATCGGTGAGAAGACAGAGAAGCAATAGGAAGGTCAAATTCTCTATATAAACCCAGAAATAACAGGAAGAGAAATCATGAAGATGGTTATGAAGATGATCACGGCCTTATGAAGAAGCCTAATCAACTAGAGCGTGAGGTAGCTATGATCAGTTTTGGTTCATTTGATTGTCATGTAATTATAGGTGGCGATGCAGGATGAGGCAACCACACTGCCGAGAGAAAAGCATACTTGAAGAAAGCCCGGGCTTGTTCTAATATACAGAGAATCAATCTGAACGAAGATTATTGGCCCTGGAAGGTCAACAAAGACAAAATGGTAATTGAATTTTCCAAGAACGACCTCTCTAGGGTACTTTATCCCCATGATGATCCATTGGTCGTCAAATTCAGGATCCAGGATGCCGTCATCACCAGGATTTTGATTGGCAATGGGAGCTCGATAGGTATTATGTTTTACCCTTGCTTTCAGAGTTTGGACTTAAAGCTAAGCCAACTAGAACCTTACCACAAGCCATTAATAGGTTTTGCATGTGAAAAGGTTTACCCATTTGGGACATTCAAGCTAGAAGTGTTGCTTGGCACCTGGCCGGTGAGCCATACTAAGAAAATACGCTTTTTTGTGATGGATAAAAACATTCAATCTGCCTATAATGTGATCCTTGATAGGGTAGGATTGAAGAAGTTTGAAGTTGTGTCATCCACATTTCATCAATGATTGAAGTTTCCAACTCATTTTGGGGTAGGTGTTGTGAAAGGCGACCAAAAGGTGGCTAAAGAATTTTATTTCTCCTCAGCGGAGCAAGAGGACTTTATTGAGTTGAAGGAAAAGACAACCACTTATCAGGTAGATACCAGTGAGCCCAACAATGACTCTGAACTTGAAATTTTAGATCCCTGAGACGAGACAGAATTAGTCAAAGGGGAGATTATGGAAGCTACTGAAAATATTATCCTGGACAACGACAAACCAGAGAGAACTATGAAGATCGGCTCAACACTGGATCTAATCCTTAAACAGGAATTGATTATATTCCTGAAGCAATAAGGAAATGTATTTGCTTGAAGACATGAGGATATGCCGAGGATTGATCCCAATTTCCTTTGTCATGAGCATAACATCAATAAGGATGCCAAGTCGATCAAACAGAGGCGCATGGTTTTCAGTCCGGAGAAGAATCAAGATATCCAAGAGGAAGTTGAGAAGCTTCAAAAAGCCTAATTTATTGAAGATATTAAGTATCCAGCCAGATTTGTGATAGTTAAAAAGAAAAATGATAAATGGAGGATGTATGTGGATTTCACTGATTTGAATAAAGTATGCTCAAAAGATAACTTTCCCTTGCCTAGAATTGATCAATTGGTGGATGCTACGTCGGGACATGAGCTTTTAATATTCATGTTATTATGGGTATTACCAGATCAAGATGAAACCAAAGGACAGGGAAAGAACGGATTATATCACCAATCGATGAACTTATTGCTACAACATAATTCCCTTTGGGCTCAAAAATATTGGAGCGACATATCATACGTTGGTGAACAAATTCTTTGTAGAGCAGATAGGTAAGAACGTGGAGGTTTATGTGGAAGATATGTTAACAAAAAGCAAGAAAGCCTCAGATCATATCAGTGATCTCAGTCGGACATTTGACTAGTTGGAAAAGCGTCAGATGAAGCTGAATCCGACCAAGTGTGTGTTCAGGGTCCAAGAAGGAATGGTCCTCGGCTTCAGAGTCAATCAAAGGGGAATCGAAGTTAATCCAGAAACGATCAAAGTATTGATAGAAATGTAGTCGCCAATTTACAAGAAAAATGTACAAAAGCTTACTGGAAGAGTGGAAGCTTTAAATAGATTTGTTTCTCGGGCAACAAACAAGTGTTTGCCATTTTTCAAGGTGTTACGAAAGACTTTCGATTAGAATTCAGAGTGCGAAGAAGTGTTCCAAGAATTAATACCTAGGGTCTCCACCTTTGTTATCCCAACCAGTTTTGGGAGAGAAATTGTACCTATACTTGGAAGTTTCTGAATCTGCAGTTAGCTCGGCCTTGATTAGATTAGATAATGGGATCCGAAAACCAGTTCACTACATAAGCAAAGCATTCAGGGGAGTCGAAGTCAAGTATCCACGTTTGAAAAAGTTAGCCTTATCACTCATTGAAGCCTCCAAATGTATAAAACCCTATTTCCAAGAGCACACTATAGTCGTGTATATTGATCTACCTCTTCGATAAGCGCTCCACAAGCCTGAGAAGTCAGGTAGATTGATGTATTGGGCAGTAAAATAGGGATAATATGACATTGTTTATGAACTAAGGTCTTCATTAAAAGTCCAAGCTTTGATAAATTTTATTGCTGGGTTCACCTTTCCAGAAGTCCCCGACCAACAAAACTTGCCTATTGAGCAGACTTCTAAAGAAGAGAGCTCGGCTTAAAAGCAAGCTGAAATTACTGCCAATCAACTAGAATCATCCAGAACTCAGGAACTGGCCCAAAAATATGCAAAGGAAAGTAAGAAAATATTCCATCATGGAATTCTGACTGAAAAAAGCTTCAATAATGATATCCCGTTGCTGAATTTATACATCGATGGTTATTCATGTGTGACTGGAAGTGGAGCAGGTATAATATTCAATACTCCTGATGATATTGATGTTGAATATGCACTTAGGTTTCAATTCAAAGTATCAAACAACAAAGAAGAATATGAAGCTTTGATAATTGGACTAGATTTGGCCCATTGATTAGGTGTCGAGCAAGTAATGGCGCACAGCAATTCACAGATAGTGGTCAACCAAGTGCTTTATTTATATGGAGTCAAGGAAGAGTTGATGACCAGATACTTTGACAAAACCATGGAAGTTATTTCCAAGTTTCCAGTCGTACAAATGAATAGGAACCCTAGAATAGAAAATGCCCGAGCAGATGCACATGCTCGGTTTGCTTCAGTGACCAGAATTAAGGTCAAGCGCACCATCCCAATAGAGATCCTAGCCAATAGAAGAATTGACAAGGACTTAATGGTTAATTTCATTATCGTAGATTTGGGACCTTCCTAGATGGACCCAATCAAATCCTATATTGAAGATGGAATCCTACCACCTAATCCCAAAGAGTCAAAAAAGCTCTGATATAAAGCAACAAGATATGTGTTAGACATAGGGGTTTTATATAGAAGGGGATTAATGATCTTCTTGCTATGTTGTGTTCATCCAATTGAGGTGGAAGATTTTATCAAAGAGGTGCACGAAGGTTCCTGTGGAGCTCATTCAGCTGGTCGATCATTACTTTAAAGAATCAACACTCAAGGATATTACTGGACAGCTATGAGGGAAGATTATAAAGCCTTTGTGAGAAAATGTGAGAAGTGCCAGAAGTTCTTCGCCATTAGCACCTAATGCTTCTTTAGCACTAATAAATTCACATTGGCCCTTTGCTATTTGGGGAATTAACCTAGTTGGCCCACTGTCGACCACCAAACGTAGGTTTAAGTATCTAGTAGTTGTTGTTGATTACTTCACTAAATGGGTAGAAGCAAAGTCGTTGGTGGACATGCCTTATGAAAAAGTGTATCAATTCATTTGGAAGAACATCATATGAAGATATGGGATTCCCTATGCCATCATTACAGACCATAGAACCCAATTTGATAATGATGAGTTTGAAGCATATTGTGTCCAGTTTAAAATTTAGAAACTCCATCCTGCACCAGGCCATCCTCAAAGTAATGGTTAAGCATAAGTAACAAATAGGACTTTGCTCAACGGATTGAAGAAGAGGCTTGATGCTGCTAAGGGCAACTTGATTAATGAGTTACAATATGTTCTTTGGGCATACAGAACAACACTGAGAACTGTAACTGATAAGACACCTTACATGCTTGTATTTGGGACTGAAGCCATGGTACCAGTCGAGATAGGCCTACCAACTCACAGGGTCTTGAATTTTGATTCTCCAACTAGTAACTTGATGAGGCATTCGGATCTAGATATGTTGGAGGGAGTCCGAGAGGATATTACTTTATGAAATGTTTCGTACCAACATAGGATAACTCATTTCCATAACAAAAGGGTCAAGTCGACCAATTTAAAAGAGGGTGATTATATCCTTAAGAAGGTCATCTAGAAGAATAACAAGCTTGAGGATAACTAGCATGGCCCATACCGCATTTTAGTAGTCATCTTACTAGGAACTTATCAGCTAGAGACTTTGAAAGGGGAAGAGTTTAAAAAACCCTAGAAGGCCGAGCATCTCCGAAAGTATTATCAATTATCCAAGGGATTGTAATAATTATATTTCTTTATGTTCAAAATAACTTTTGTTCAATTTTCAATAAAATTTTGATTTCAGTCCCTTCAATTTTTTTAATTTTTTTTCGGAGTACGATGATATACATCCTCCCAGAAACTACAAGTAAAACTATCTCTTAGTCTTAAGCTATTGTTGATCAACGGCAGAACATACTTAGTAAGTTGAACTTATCTGCCAATTATCAGAACATACTTAATCAGGTTGAACTTATCAAATTCCAGATGCACTAACAGGCTAAGGCACAATCATTGTTCGCTCAAGTTAAAACTTCATGTATGACTTCGTATGTACATGTCACAAACAATAAGTAACCATTACTTCATATATGACTATGTATTAACAAGTCACGAACAAGAAGTATTATCCGACTAAGTTAATTATATGAATACAATCCTAAACACTTAGTCGGACATAACAATTTACTTCATGTATGACTTCGTCGTTGACAAATCAAGAACAATAAGTCTCTAAAACTTTGTATACAACTAAAATAGTTACAAACAAGTTTTACCCAACTAAGTTAAATGCAGGAAGACATGTAAACGTTCCTAGTCATTGGAATACAAATATATATTCCTCATACACTTTGTCACCATTGATAACTAATGATAAACTTGGATAAATATATCTAAGTGCATTAGTAGAATCTATAGCATTACAATCACAACCACTGATAATTAATGATAAACTTGGATCAATATATCTAAGTGCATTAGTAGAATCTATGGTATTACAATCCCAGGTTGACTGGTCGATTAAATAATCAAGAGTAAACAACACAAAAATGTGGATTTTCATTTCATTGCATTCAAATAAATAACACAAAAATAGACGAGCTATTCAACAGGACGTTTTCCTTGAGCCTTAGAAGTCCGCTGAGCTGGTTGCACTCTATCCATTCGAGCATAACGATCATCCAAAGTACAGGGAGAATTAATAAAGTTAAAATCTCTTAACATTCTTTTGTTATTGTTGCTGGTCACATTGATCAGATGAGGAGGAGTAACTATCTCATGAACATCATGTAAACCATAATCTCCCAATTATTTAGTGATCAAACATTGGCGAATAGTATCAACGGGGATCCATGAGGTGTCCAACTTGAAGGGAGGATTGTCATAATCTAACAGTCCAGACTCGTTCCAATACCACAGTTAGCTATTATGATCATGTTTCAGTAAAGTCAAACAGTTGGTCCATCCCTATTTATAGGCTTCACGATGGGTCTGAGCAAGGTGATCATCAACATGGCTAAGGGCTTCATTGTAGCCTTCCATCCACACCTCTCTGGGTTGTTTATGAAATTGAAAGGTTAACCTTTTAACTTGATGTTGAAGTTTCTTTAAAACATTATATTTCACTTTTAACTGCACAGATTGGCCAATAATGGCCTTATCTTTAGCTTCCAATTTTGTAGACAAATCGGCAATAGCTTAACTCTTTGGTTTCAACTGGATAGCCTGGTCAGCTAAGGTTTTCTTGGTGCTGGCCACTTCAATAGTTGGTCGGCTCTTCCTTTGTTATTTGGAAGATGCCCAGGTTTCGATTTTTTCAGAGCTTCAAGTTCTTCCATTAGCATTATATTCTCATTCTCCAAAAAAATGCCCCTTTATTGGCACCACTAACTGAAGATTGTTTCAAAGTGTCCAACTCATTCCTGAGTTTATTATTCTCTTCTTCCAAGAGCTTGGAAATATCCCTGGCTTCATCAACTTCATATTTCAGCAAGAAATTTTTTCTCCTGTACACAGAAGCATATTTTTCCGACTTCTCCTAAAAACCCCAGCCTTCACTCAATGCCTTGTACTTAGCTTCATAGTCGGCGTGAAATAAAGCTTTGGCTTCATTATGGTCTTTTTACAAGTCTTCAATCATCTCGTAATAAACAGCATTATTTACCACAGCCCTGCTCAGCAAACCATAGACATGAATATATGCTCCTTTATCATGCTCAGACACATCTGGACCAAGTATGTCGACCAAGTCTTCTTCAGATAAATCAACATGGACAGCTTCTAAAAGGTTTCTACTCCGCCTGAGTAGGTTTGATTCAGCGAAAACTACAGTCTACTTCCTAGCATCAAACTGAAAATTACAAGTGTAAGTATGCAAGTATAATTACTGAGCAACTATAACACAAATATGAGAATTCATTCAACCAAGCAAGAAGAGTAGAAAAATGATAAGTACAACATCGATTGCGGGAAACTTCAAATGATTTCATTGATAACCAAAAAGGTGTTATAATTTATCATGGTCCTATTATATAGTAGAGAAACATGAAAAGAAAAAGAACAAGGAGTTAAACCTTCTCCTTGTCCTAGGCGCTTCTTCCAGAAGGCTGGTCAACAAAAGAGGCAACCTCATCAATGGTCTTCAAAGTAGACCCAGGAGGCTAAAGGAAAGATTTCCCAGATCCTTCCTCATCATCAAATTCTTCCTCCAAATTGGGAGGAGAACTTGGATCATGCCTCAAAAATAGTTCAAACTCTGTTAGAGTGCCCACCTCCTTAAGTCCCTCCGACCAACCATCCTTAAAGAATTTCTTTCTCACAAACTCTATATGAGTAAAGGCTGTCAAAAATGCGTTATCCCAGCCCTTGTTGAATGAGTCTTCTTTGATCTTATTATTTTTTACCTTCTCAGCGACTAACTCAGAGAACAGGCCAACAGTTTTCTCCTCGGCAACTTTCAGGAGATCCTCACTTGCAGTTAATTTATCCTCGGCCGACTTGGCTTTATTTTTAGAAGATGATAAATTAGCCTCGACAGTGGTTATTTTTCCTTCAATAGCTGTCAAACTCGTTTCAGCAGTAACCAGCCTTCCCTCAGCAAGAGTGGCTCTATTAATGGCCTTTTGCATCTCCCCATCCTAAGTCTTCTGCTTGGATTCCAACAATTGCCTTGGAGCCTCAACAGACTTCCTCAAACCCTTAAGGGCCTCTTCAAATTCTCTACCAGAAGAATGGATATGCTCGTCCTTCTCAAGAATCTGATTAAAGTTTGTTAAAAATTGCATACATAACAGTATCATATTAGAGGTAACATCAAAAGAAAAAAGGCATCAAGAGGCAATTGATAAAGAAGAGATAGTTACCATTGCCAAACTTTGGTAAGCATTTTCTGCCAATTTCAATCTGGGCAGAGGAGCAAGAGTTGATCTCTCAGTAAAACGAGTACCAGTTTTAACCAATTTCCCGGCAACACCCGGATGAATAGTGATAGAGAATGTCTCAACAACAGTCAAGTCATCCTAGAGCTTCTCGACCCACTCCTGGTCGGCGGTAGAGCTCTTATCAACTTTCTTCTCGGGCAAGCCTTTCTTTAATCTGCTAAATGGAGGAGCAGCAACATTTACTTCCTCAGGAACGATGACCTGAGGAACTTTCTCTTTCTCAGAAGCCTTGGGCACTTTTTCGGGCTTCTTAGTTATTACAGAAACCTTCTTGGCAGGAGGAGACAAGGCTCTAGTGATCAAGTCAGGGACTTTCCTCTTCCCCATGGTAGCAAGTGGAGAGGAAGGAATAGCTAAAATGTCCAAAGACTCAAAAGGTGAAGAAGTTCCCAAATCTTTGTCTGCACCAGCAGATTCTTCAGCAAAGGAATTAGGGATTGATTCCTTTTCAATATTAATGGGATCAATAGCTGTAGAACTAGTGGGACAAGAAACAAACAAAGTTATAGAGCTCATTTACTGCAGAAGATAAGAGGCAACTCTAGGATGTTCCTTGCCAACTCTCTAGTGGATGCTCCAAAAGAACTTCAACTCATGAATGTTCACGTCCTCTTCTTTAGGACACTTCTTCTTGCTCTCAACTGTTCAAAAAATAGAAACAAGAAAAGAAGTGATTGATTAGCATATCATCAAACAGTTGATAAGCAATGAACATAAAGATACAGTTATAAAAACTGACAACCTATGCCATGACCCATTTGAGGGAACCTGGGCCCATCATACACTTCTCCAGTTCGTAAAGGAGCATGTTACCAATTTTTATCAATGACTCCATAATCAAAGTAATCCTTGTTAGAGTTCAAAAAATTAACAATTAAGACCCTATTCACAAACCTAGTCTTCAAATAATATGTATTTTCACTGGTAACCCATTTGTAACAGAACATCAGTTCAGGGATGCCAATATGGGTCCCATGAATTTGATTCAGCCTATAAATTCCATTTACTACCCTCCAGGTATTGGGGGCTATCCTAGCTGTGACAACATCAAAATACTGACAAAATTCCAAACAAAACCTATTATGGGGAAATGTGAAGCCACACTTAACAATGAAGATAGAGGAAATCCAGTGACCCTCAGACAGTGATACATGTGGCAAGGGCATCTCCAAATCAACCCAATCAGGGATATTACATTTTCGTCTAAATTCCTCTAAGGAATCCCCATGTATGATGTAAACCATGGCTATAAATAAATAAATAAGGAAAGAGGAGAAGAAGGATTACAGAAAAATAAAGACTGAAGCGAAGGAAGGATACAAAGAAAAGCTTAAAAACAGAGAACTTGCTTAAGAAGTAGACTTCGAAAGCTTGAAAGGGTTCGGTAAAGAAAATTCGACAAATTATCACCTTCTATAGCTTACCTGGGAAATCATGCAAGAAATAATTACTCAAAATACCCATTTACCCTTTGGTGGTTCGCCAATTTTCAAATTATTTACAAAAATTCCATTGCAAAACCAAAACATAGAAAAATTGTACAAATCCCATAGGTCGACAAATGTCGATCAACTCTGAAAGAAATATACTCCATACTTTCAGCAAAAGCATTAAGAATGAACTATTGGGGGATTCTGTTGATACCTAAACTTATCCACCTACGTGGACCGATCAGAACTGGTCGAATGTTTTCTTACGTGGCAGAAATCCCAATCGACATATAGTAGCTCGGCAGACATGCCGACCAACATGAAGAATGCAGACCATTAATAACAATGAAGCATCACCATACCAAGGGTCTTACCACACGTGGGTCACATAACCAACAGTCATATTCATTATATACAGGTGTAAATGCTTAAATGTATAAAGGCATTCAATCTCTTGACATTTCAACCCTTGATCTTCGGGTCACTATAAATACGTTGTATTTATTTTATCAAAGGAATGGAGAGAACGGATTCTAGGATATTCTTTTTACAAGAGTACCTAGCTTTTTGTAATCTCTAAAATCAATACCATAATAGTGGACGTAGGCTTTCTTACATAGTCGAACCACTTTAAAATCATGTGTCTCTCTTTTATTATTTCAGTATAATTCTATATTTTATCTGTGATTATGAATTTGGATCAAATCCATTTTTTGACATCAAAAGGAGGGTTGTAACAAAAAGTCCTTTAGAAATCACTTTTGTTCAAAAAATTAATTCTTGTATGGTGCCTTTCACCCCAATTAATGTAAATAACTCTTTTCATAAATGGTATCTATCACATTATTCAAAGTTACAGTCTTTTCCATATCCACTCATGATATTATAGGATATAACTTTGGATTTTTCAATTTCTTCAAATTGTGAATAAAAACTAACATATACATTTAAAGAATTAAACAAACTTTCACAAGTCTTTTAAACAAACTTTATCATTTCTCATACAGTGTCATCATAAGAATGTCTAGTACAGAGTAAAGTGAAACAAGATAAAAGCATTCATTCTCTTCAAAAATTTATCGTAGTTTATAAGATTTAATAAAAAATAAAATGCATCTCATGAAACACGTGTCATATTCTCAAACAAAGAAAATTGATTAAATAATCCATTTTGATATACAAAATTATTACATGGAGTATATCATGTAAAGGCATAAAGATAAGTGTATCAAAAATCATTTTGAATTTTTCAATGAAAGATATGTACAACCACAAAAGAGCATTGCATCGAAGTAAGATATATAAATGAAGAAAAAACCTATATATGTTACACAAACTCAATCAATCATACAAATAACCACAGATTCTTAAGATAATAAAATCTAGAGAAATCGTAAAAGTTTATACTAAAATAACATATAAATCCTAAAAATATGTAATATCAAGGATAATAAATATATAAAAAGAATATTAATTTTAGGTAGGGATATATAACATACATGGATAAAAAAAACATCAATTAGATTTGCAAACCTAAATACAAAATGTTAGGATAATCTAAAAAAATTATTCTCAAAAATAAATTATTTTCAAATCATTCAAGATATAAAGCAAGAAAAAATATGTACGATAAATAATTCACATATGAGATATGAACGAGATGAGCATGATATAGAAAAATCATATAAAAAATCAAAAGCACATATCTTAACACGAGTTATAGCATTTCAAATTGCAATCAAATGTTATTGCAAAAATAAACCAACTCTAACGCTTAAATGGACCGAACTCGAATTCTTTTGATTTTTGATTTCAATCTTATCATAAATAATATTTCTCATACATTCTCTACTCATGCTTGGAGCCTTGGTTTTAGGGAAGACGAGAGGGACATTTATATTTACTTTGCCTCTCATTCCTTGATCAATTTTCTCAAAATTATTTTACTATTATTAACCTAGTTTTTTTCCTTCAAAGGTTTTACGTGCTAAATTATTTTAATTTAAAGATAACATGATTCAAATGCAAGGTTGGTTTGAGTAAAAATCAAAACTCTTAAAAATAACCAAATTTGTGACATTGATTATTTTAAAAAAATTTAGGCTTAGTCATCGAGGTTTTGGTTTTAGGAAAAAAATTAAAAATGTAGAACTTTATTCAACTTATAACAAAATTCTATAAAGTGCCCTTTTATTATGACAATAAGAACAGAGACAAAGTTATTTTTATGTCTTGTATGATTAAGCACATGATTTTCGTTATAAAACTTAGAATTGGCAAAGAATATCTTCTTACAAAATGATTAATAACATTTTTCCCTTTTTTATTGAAATTTAAAATGATTTCACCGCACTTCCTTGGCTCAAAAATCACTAATTAACCAAGCTCTTAACGAGGCTAGAATTAAAAGCTACTCAAACGCAAACTTGTCAAATCGATTCCGTTGTACCTTGTCTAGGATTGGTGGTTTTTAATGAGTTTTCGTACCGACCACCTACCTGGAGGTAAAATCGAGATTTGAGACGATAACCACAGTTGGTCGTCTTTTAAATTCTCCCTTGTCAAAGAGTAGAAGTTGTCTCAATGGATAAATTAAAATTGCTATGTGTTAATTTACATGGTTTTGAGTCAAGTATAATTGCTATTGTTTTCTCAAAAAAAAATCATTCGTTGTAAATTACAATGGATAATCCTCATATTGTTATCTCGTCATCTTTTTCATATTCCTCTATTGACCTTGTGGACGTATTTTTACAATATACTGAAAATTTAGATGGTTGCGCCTTTCAATTTGAGTCAGATGGTTCACTAATCATTTTAAAAATTAAAGAAGGTATGGATGAGAATCCAAACCCTTTAATTACTATTTTCCCATCAAAATGCATCAATTGGAAAGTGGTAAACAAATGGTATAATGTTGTTGTTTCCAAAAATAATCATAAATTAAATGGGGATAATCAATTTTGTAAGGAGAAAAAAATTGATACTCTTGACACATGTAATAATTGTGATGATTTAGATCTGAATTTATGTCGAGATTTTTATCCTAATTTAATTGAGAAAAATATTTATTCTTTTTATAGGTGGGAAAATTTAATTGAGGATTCGCCATCCGATTTTTATGATACTTCAAGTATTTATAACGGTCCTCCTATTTTTTATGAAGAAAGTGTATCGCTCCACGATACCTCTCTTCTCGTGCTTTCCATAAAGTCTCGCATTTAGGAGTAGAGTATGCATACCCAATTTTACATGATTATTTTCGAAAAGGGATAGTAAATATTTGGATCCTTATTGTAATTTGCTACCACCATGTGATGCATCGACATATGATTCATGTGTTTTAAATTTATTTATTATTGATGATATCGGTGCGCGCCATTATGATCATGAATTTATGGTTGAAATTTGTGTTGTGCAGTTATACTAGCAAATTTATGATTTTTGGCACTTAGTGCTATAAAGTTTATTAATTGGAATGACCCATAACTATTTCGATTATTAATTTATGGTGATAATGGTAATTGTCATGGATTTGTATATTATTTGTGTCTTTTTATTTTATTTTATTTTTTTATTATTTTTTTTAGATAAGATATATCATCATTTTACTTCTTTAAATTATTTTCTTTGTTCATATTTTTATTTGAGCATACATTGAGGACAATGTAAAATTTAGGTTTGGGGGTAAAGATGATAGTTTTGAAAATCAGAAAAATTTTAAAAATTCAAAAAGATTTTCAATATAATTGAGTGTTGAAACGATTTCTTAATATAGAATTAATTCATGGATTTCTCAACTTATGAAAATTTTTGCACATTAGACATACAATATCATTGAAAATGGATATTGAGGCGAAAGTTAATATGCTTAACGAATTAATGTGGAGATTTTAACCCAGCGAGATATTGTGCCATTCATCGTTTTCGAGAGATTTAAATCAATCAGAGTTAAAATAACTCAAACTTTTCTTTAGTGGTAAATTCGTTAATGATCTCAAATTCATTGTTTTGTTCAATTACTGAAAATAAAAAGTCAAAATATGAATCTTAAAGCACTAGAAATCTTAGTAAGTTGTCTTGGGACACAAATGAACTCAACGTAACTTGAGAAATGAGATTAGGCCATCATTTGAAAGTCCAAAATTAAGCCTAAACTTCAACCTTTTTATATTATTCCGTTGCAGGACCATTTGAGCCAAAAATAAAATAAGTCTTTTATTGAAAACCCATTATCCTACCAAACTCCAAATGGGAGTTTAAAGCCCCAAAAGGCAAAAAGTCATACTCAATTTTTGAGAATTCAAGGGTGGAATTACGGTAGAAAAAATGCCAAAAGAAAAGGAGGTTGTAAGAATGATATGTTAAAAAGAAAAATAAAGAAAAAGATGGGGGGAAAATGTGAGTTGGAAAGAAAAAGGAAAGAGAAAAGAAAAATAGAGGTTAGAAGAAAAAGTGTCTTAAAATAAAAATAACGAAAAAATCTCTATATTCTCAAAAATTTTGAACTCCAAAGAAAAATATTCTTTCTAGCTAAACAGGAACCTACAATACAACCAAAGAAAGTCCTACTCGATCTCAAGCGTAGTTAGTTATAGTGTGGAGAGAAGGTGAATAAGATCTATTGTGCGATTCAACGTTTTCAAAAAGTAATCGATTTTTCATTCATGAGATGATATTCATCCATTATTAAAAAAAGTTTATTTTTCATCATGTATATGTGATACTTGTTCATGTAAATTTACTCCTTTATTCACATATACCGAGACTCATTTTCGAATGTTCGATTGAGAGTATCTTGTGAGATTTTGAAATCAAAACGAACTTTCGGATAAGAAATGTAACGATCAAATCTTTTGAAATGGACAGTTATATTGGCTATGCACACACACATGATAGGTTGAGATTAAAAAGTGAAGTTCTACTATATTTATGAAGTTTGCATTCAAACTTGGTTATATTACTTTTGAGTCTTTTGTATTGAGTCAAGTTTTTGAATTTTGTGGGTATATTCACTACAAACCCTCACAATACAAAACTCGTCCACTGGGGTAACCTAGGGGTTTAACGGCTTGTTGCATATGCTAAGTGCAATCGTGATTCCTACGAAAGTGAGTTAGATTTTAAAATTTTAGTTTTGCTCGAGGACAAGCAAAGTTTAGGTTTGGTGGTATTTGATGAGTGCATAATTTTGTATATTTTGTACCCGAATTTATACTTTGTTAGTTCCATTTTAGTTTATTTAATAAGTTTTTAGGACTATTTGATTAAAAAAATGCGAGAATGATTGAATTTGAATTAAAAACGGCAATTCTAAGTGAAAAATGGTCACTTTGATAATTTTATAATATTCTTGTGCTAATTTGTGGAAAAAGTTGTCTAGTGAAAATTTTGCACATAATGATGGAATTTGGTTCAAATTGATGATCAACTCGAAAAAGGCACGAAAAAACTTATTTTTACGGTCGTGCGAAAAAAAACTGTTTTACCCTTGTGAAATCGTAAAAAAAATTGAGAATTTTTATCCTCCGATTTGGATGAAACTCGGCGCGCGTGTTCAACAAGAAAATCTAAGACTTTTCGAATGGGGAAAATTCGCCTCCTTATCCCGATCCAAAGATTAAAGAGGTGGAGAGATAGCTACCAACACTGTTCGGCCAATCAGGGAGAGTCCCACCACAACTCAAATATCTCACCACTTGTCCTATAAAAAGGACCCTTGGGCTCATAATTTTAAGGGAGATTTCGGAGAGCAACTTTGAGTGATTGTAATCAATTTAAGGGTCAAATTTTTATCATTTTTTTTAGAGGATTGAAGATTATTATGAGAAAACTTATTATAAGTCTAATTTATTAATGAAAATCTCCACATATTCTTGCAATTTATCTTTCATTATGGTAGCTTGATTCTTATATTAGGAGTAGGGTGAAATTTATCATAGTTAGATAATATTGTCACGTTAATTTGATTGTTGTTCATTCCTTACTTGTTTTAATTATTATCAAAGATTCGGTATTCATTTTAAAATGACACGAGAGTGCGTTTTAAAACCTTCAAGATTGTTTTGTTAATCAAGTTTTGAAATATAAAAATAGTAATTTTGTATGGATTATGCTTGCACTTTGATTGTTTTGATAGTACATGCTTAAATACATTTACGAACTTTAAAACTTGTATTTTCTAAGGGAATTGGGATTTTAGCCGTCTATTAGAGACCTTAAGAATATTTCGAACATAACTTTCATGTATTTCGAATTAAACGAGACGAAAGTCGGCTTAATTTGAGTTATAATAAGGGAATGACAACATTAAATTAGTGCGAAAAACTAGTTACGTGATAAATGAACCCTGAATCCTAATTGCTTACAACTCTCGTGTGTTACTCTCATTTATCGTAGTTGCTTTTATTTAATGCAGTTCATAATTATTTTCTATCCTATTTATTCTTGTTGGACAGTTGCAATTCTTTTAAAAATTAAAATTGACAATTCTCTATGAGTTCGATTCGTACTTACACTCGCTATTCTATAATAGTCTGTGCACTTGCGGTATTTTATAAATTGACAAACAGTTTAAATCAATTAAATCAAGACAACTAAATAATCAGAGGACACATTAGTATAGATATACTCTTACATAAATGTTATATGTGTCATGGAGCGTCAAATTTTCATCTTTTGTAATGCGACCATGATCCCAAACAATTTTCATATTACATACACAACAAAATGTGTTTGTTGTATAAGT
This sequence comes from Sambucus nigra, assembly GCA_949130495.1. NCBI lineage: Eukaryota > Viridiplantae > Streptophyta > Magnoliopsida > Dipsacales > Adoxaceae > Sambucus > Sambucus nigra. The sequence continues at coordinate 279,574,374 of OX422218.1, forward strand.
CAATTGGGATGGAAACCCATGTATTATCCTCTCTTTGGGAAGTATTTCAGCAAAACAAAATTTAGTTGGGTGCAGTAATATATGTTTACTTTAGAAAATTCAGATATTATAAATTAAAGGAGTAGAATATTTTTTCACTTATACATCCATACCCAATAGTATCTCCTTAAGATCATTTCCAACTGTGATTTCTTAAGTTTCTAAAGATTAAGTATCAACACCCACTCTACTTCCAAACTAGGGTTTCAGTACCCATTTTTCTTACAAATTATAGCTCTAAGTCCACTTTTTACTAAAAAACACAAAAATAGGGTTTACACTAATTTTGATGGATTAGTGATGCTTTCATGATTATCTATAAATTAAGATTTCAACACCCACTCTTCTTCAAAACTAAGGTTTCAACACATATTCTTCTTACAAATTAGGATTTAAAATGCACTTTTGTACAAACTAGGATTTGAACACCCACTTATTAACTATATCACAACTAACTCAGATGTAGATCCACCATATGAGGTCTGTAATTAAACTATGGGGGCTTTTATCTCTCCTTGTGAGGGTACATAGGCGTCTTGGGTCCATTTCTTGGATTCAAGTTCTATTTTCCTTTTTTCTCACTTTAATCTATGTTTATATCTTTTCTTCTAATTTTATATTTTTGTTTTCATTTACTTATCACATATTATATGCTTATCATTCTTCATTTTAGCATTATTTCATAATTGCGTTGATTCTCTATAATTTTAAGCAACTTAATTATCCATATCCACTTTCCTTACAATGGAGTCATTGGAAAACAAGTCCGCTCACATCTATCTCTGCATTTTGACTATCCATACTACCCTTCTCGATGGTGAGAATATGATAAGTCGTTGCTCAGCACATTTACAACATGTTACTCTCTTGGTTCTTACATACACTTGCACATATCTACACATGTTCACACTTATATTAGCCCTTGCTTACACTTTCTACACATATTAGCACAACTCACACACATTTTTCATGCACACACTTTCACACAATCTCACGAGAGGACGAAAATATGTAAGGACATTTTTCACATGTCCGAAATGTTTCATTTATTTATGTCGTACGCCGCTACATTTGGCACGTCTCCTCACGATCTCACATGACAGCGTCTATCCGAATTCCGGGAATCAAGCATGCATTATCTCCACTAATATGTCCCACATCTGCCTCAATGACTTCAGGTTCCAAGATTTTAGGGACTTATGCAAGTGGTACGCAAGGGAAGTCAAAACAGTGAAAAAAAAAGGCACAATAGAAGAGTTCAAGGGCATTTTCGTAATTTCACATCCATAGTTCGGAGGTCTGGTCAACTAGAAAGTTGAAGAGCTCGCCGCAACGAAGATACTGGAAAAAACGGCACCTCAATCCGAGCTACGGTGAAGGAGTTATGACCTTTTGAAGATAGAGAAAATTCCTTAAAGAATGCTGTTTTTTTTTGTACGCTGGATAGAATTTTAGAGTTTTAAGAACGTGGGACTCTTCATATTTTTTCCTATAAATACCAACTTCGGGGGAGTTGTTTTGCAAGACTTTAGGAGACGAATTTGAGAGTCCAAATACATCTAGTCTTCATATTTTTGAGTCCCAAGACTCATGGTTTGATTCACACATCATTGTCAAACCTTTGTGAATCCTTTTGCAACCCAAGAACACAACTTTGGTTTGTTCAACCCTTGTGGAGGAGACTGTTCTTCTTTTTCATTGCAGCCCTACTGGAAAGGGATAATTCCAGCCGCGACTACAGAATCCGATACCCGAGGGTAATTCTTAGTCAACTTGTATTTTCATTGTAATCCGATTGTAAGCCGTTATCTTACAAATTATAGTGAAAATAAATGGTTTTGCCCCTAAGGGGGATTTTTCCTTAATTGCATGTGTTTGAATGTTCTTGCGTAGATTATCAATTTATTCAATCACATACTGCTGCATGTTTAGGGTTTGTTTGGATTAAAAGGGTTTTATATATGGTTTGATCATTTGAACGCGAGCACACACGTTTCTCAAATTGGTATCAGAGCAGGTTACGCTAATCTATCGCGTATTCCTTTTTTTTTCCGTAAAATTTTTCTAAGATATCAATTTTCTGAAAAAAATGATTTTTGAAAAAGTGCGTGTTCAAATGGAGAAGTCATATTATAAAATGCCTATTTTTGACGGGACAAATTATGCTTATTGGAAAGCCCGTATGAGGTCGGCTTTAAAAGCCATTGATGAACGTGTCTTGATTTTGGTTGAACGAGGGTGGACTCCTCCCACCGTGACTGTTAATAATGTGACCAACTTGAAACCTGACATTTCTTGGTCTGATGAAGAAATTAAATGGTCATCTTTTAATTCTAAGGGTCTAAGTGCTATTTCTGGGTCTATCACACCTGATGAGTTCAAACGCATAATGACGTGTACCACCTCAAAAGAGGCATGGGATGTTTTACAACTCACCCATGAAGGAACTAATGCTGTGAAAGAGTCTAAGTTGCAAAACTTGACAACTCAATTTGAAACAATCACCATGCATGATTCTGAATGCTTTGATGAATTTTATGATAGACTTTCTGACATTGTGAATACTAGTTTTAATCTTAATTAACATATTCCGAATGCTAGAGTTGTTAAAAAGATTCTTCGTTCTTTGCCTAAGCGTTTTATCCCTAAAGTCACTGTGCTAAATTCTATGGGTAATTTAAATACGCTAAAATTGGAAGAACTTGTAGGAGATTTGCAAACTTATGAAATTGATATGTTCCCTAAAAATGCTAAATCTAAAGATAAGGGAATTGCTCTTAAAGCCCAAGAGAGAAGGAGTGAGGGGTCAGCTAGAAAGAGGGTAGAGTCATCTAGAAAGAGAGAGACTGACACATCAGATTCTGAGTGCGATTTTGACTTAGATGATTTGGCTCTTTTCGCAAAAAATTTCAAGAGGATTCTCAAATTTAAGAAAAATGGCAATTTTAAAGATAAAAAGAAATTTGAGAAAAATAAGTTTGAAAAGAAAAATGAAAAAGTTTCCAAAAATCCTTCTCTGAAAGAAAGTGAGAGATGTTTTGAGTGTGATGGTAGGGGTCATAGAGCTTTTGAGTGTGCCAATCGTCTGAATAGAGAGAAAGGGAAAGCTGTCCTTAATGCTACCCTTAGTGACGACAGTGAGGTCGAGATGGTGGATTCTGGAGATGAGTCACCGCATGAGTGTAACTTCACTGCATTCATGGCCAGCCAAGTGAGCACTCCTAATTCTCCTCACGACGATGAGGATGATGCTTCACAGGGACACCTCGACAGTGAGATCGATGTGAGTGAGGGGGAGGATGACACAAGTGAGAGCGAGAATGATATACAACGCGCCTACGCTGAGTTATATTCTGAGTCTTTTAAAACTAAAAAGCGTAACAAAGCGTTAGTTCTTAAGATCACTTGCCTAGAGGAAGATTTAAGGAAAGCGAGAGAAAGAGAGTTCTCCACCTGCACCTCCCTGAGAGAGAGAGAATCTACCTGTGTCGAGAATGAGAATTTGTTTAGAGAGAGAGAGAGTACTCTAGAGAAAGAGAGAGGGGACTTGATCAAGCAAGTGGCTAGTCTTACGAGTCAGCTCCATTCCTCCGTGGAGACTCGAAAGAAACTTGAAGCCCTTGTTGCCCAGCTGACTCATGATCTTGAGAAAGCACGGGAAGTCAAGGTACAAATCGAGGACAGATCTGGGAAGATGGGAAAGATGCTCCTCGGCCCCGCTTTAGGTTTTGGTGATCGTCAAGGAATTGGATATGATGGTGCCTCCACGTCCCAAATTTCACCTGGACCAGTTCCTGAGTTTACTACAACTCCTTATGGTCACCGTAAAAAACCTCGAAGGAGAGTTCGACCAAGAAAAGCAAACCAAGGTCCGCCTTTGACTGAGCTCTTTTGTACTTATTGCAAAAGAAAAGGCCACCTTAGGGAAACTTGCTATAGCATGGGTCGGACACGACGTACTACTGCTCCACCACGACATACTGATGAGTTTTCTAGTCTGAGAGAGCGAGTTGAGTTCTTAGCTGCCACGACTCAGAGTTTGATGAAAGAATTCCGACGGATGTCTTCGCCGTTAGTGAATGCTTCTTACATTCCAGCTAAAACCAACAAAGGCAAACAAAAGGTCATCTCTGCTTGGGTGCCTAAGAAAGATAAAAAGGCCTTTGTTGTTCATGTTGCTCTCAAAGCACATAATACCTCACAGTGGTATTTTGATAGTGGGTGCTCCAGACACATGACAGGTGATGCCTCATTTTTTACTACTCTTGAGGATTATCAAGATGGCAGAGTCACCTTTGGAGATGGGAGTAAGTCTAGCATTATAGGACGAGGTACTATCGAGTTACCTGGTTTTCCTAAGCTAGAAAATGTTTTGTACGTCAAAGGTTTGAAAGCAAACCTTCTCAGCATTAGCCAGCTGTGTGACACTAACTTTGCAGTAAAGTTTGATCGGGACGCGTGTAAAGTCTACAATCAAGCCGGTAAACTTTTGATGCAAGGGGTGAGGACCGAGGATAATTGCTATGGGACTGAGCCCACATCCTCACTTGTCTGCAACAGCGCCACGATCACTCCTATGGATCTGTGGCACCAACGTCTAGGTCACGTGAACGTTAGAGATCTCAATCGTTTATCTAAAAAGGACCTAGTACGTGGCTTACCATCTCTTGGAAAGTCAACTTCGACCGTTTGTGGACCCTGTCAGTTGGGAAAACAAATTCGTAGTCCTCATAGGAAGTTACATTCCATTACCACCTCTCGTGTTCTGGAGTTGATTCACATGGATCTCATGGGTCCCACTCGTACTGAGAGTCTAGGTGGTAAGAGGTACATCCTCGTGATGGTAGATGATTTCTCCAGATACTCCATTGTAGGTTTTCTGAGAGAGAAATCCGATGCTGTAGATTTCTTAACGACCAAGTGCCGTGTCCTACAAAATCAACACGGTGTCACTATTAACAGAATACGTAGTGACAACGGCACTGAATTCAAGGAAGCAAAGGTTGATTTGTACTGTGATAGCCTTGGGATCAAACATGAGTTTTCTGCTGTGAGAACTCCTCAGCAAAATGGGATTGTTGAGAGAAAGAATAGAACGATCCAAGAGATGGCTAGATCTATGCTTCTAGGTCGTAAAGTTTCTAGGAGATTTTGGGCAGATGCAGTGTCTACTGCATGCCACACGGTGAATAGGGTTTATTTGCGTCCACACACACTACATACACCTTATGAGTTGTGGACCGGCAAAAAGCCCAACCTGGCGTATTTCCGTGTTTTTGGGAGTAAATGCTACATCCTACGGGATAGAGAGCAATTAGGAAAGTTCGACTCCCGGAGCGACGAGGGAATATTTCTAGGATATTCATCGAATAGTAGAGCATACCGGGTTTTTAACCTGAAGAGCTCTAGGGTTATGGAATCAATAAACGTTACCGTACAAGATGACGAACCTTTGACGGTTATTGATCCTAACCTTCAGTGTGAGGATGAGGATTGTTCTGACAGTGATTTACCTGTTCCTCTCTCACACTCTGTGGACCCTACTCCTGAGTTAGGGGACACACCTGCTTGGGTTCGCAAGAGTCATGACCCTTCTGCCATTGTTGGTGATCCCACTCTAGGGGTCAAGACTCGTGCTCAGCTAGAGAACGTTGTTAGCCATCTTTGCTATACGTCCAAAGTCGAGCCCAAGAACCATAAAGAAGCACTCAAGGATGAACACTGGATATCTGCTATGCAGGATGAGTTGCTTCAGTTTAAAAAGAATAATGTCTGGGAATTAGTCCCCCGACCTAGTGAGACTAATGTGATAGGTACCCGGTGGATTTTCAAGAACAAAATGGATGAATATGGTACCATAATCAGAAATAAGGCTAGGTTGGTCGCTCAAGGCTACACACAGATAGAGGGTGTAGACTTTGGGGAGACATTTGCTCCTGTTGCGAGGCTTGAGTCCGTCCGTCTTCTGCTCGCCATCGCATGTCATCTGCGCTTCAAGGTGTATCAGATGGATGTCAAGAGTGCCTTTTTGAATGGCATTCTACAGGAGGAGGTTTATGTGGAACAACCAAAAGGGTTTGAAGACCCTCAGCACCCTGAGCACGTCTACTATCTGAGGAAAGCCTTGTATAGTTTGAAGCAAGCACCCCGTGCTTGGTACGAGAGGCTTACTTCTTATCTCTTAGCTTGTGGCTTCAAGAGAGGGGGAGTAGATATGACGTTGTTTGTCAGGAGAGATGACGGTGCTATTTTGGTTGCCCAGGTCTATGTGGACGACATAGTCTTTGGATCCACATGCTCCCAGCATGCTCACCACTTTGAGGAGGAGATGAAAAGTGAGTTTGAGATGAGCATGGTTGGTAAGCTTACATTCTTCCTTAGTCTCCAGGTTCGTCAGCTAGAGGATGGGATGTTCATCTCCCAATCCAAGTATGCTAGAGACCTAGTGAAGAAATTTGGTTTAGACTCCGCTAAGCATGCACGTACACCTATGAGTACCACTACCAAGCTTAGTAAGGACACTTCAGGCAAGGACGTAGAGCAAACCTTATATCGGAGTATGATAGATAGTCTCCTCTACTTGACTGCCAGTCGTCCCGACATCGCCTTTAGTGTTGGAGTCTGTGCGCGTTATCAGGCATCCCCAAAAGAGTCACATTTACTTGCTCTAAAACATATTATTAAATACGTAAGTGGGACTCTCTCATACGGGATTTGGTATTCCTTTGATACCGATGACCGTCTGTCCGCCTACTCGGATGCCGATTGGGCTGGGGATGTAGATGGATGTAGGATCACTTCTGGTGGGTGTTTCTATTTTGGTTCTGCTCTTGTCTCCTGGCTGAGCAAGAAGCAAAATTCCATCTCTTTGTCCACTGCGGAGGCTGAGTACATAGCCGTCGGGAGTTGTTGCACACAACTCTTGTGGATGAAGCAAATGCTGGAGGATTATGGGATATCACAGGACACCATGACCATTTCCTGTGATAACACGAGTGCGATACACATATCCCGCAATCCAGTTCAGCATTCGCGCACAAAACACATCAGGATACGTGAGCACTTTATTCGTCAGTTAGTTGAAGAGAAAGTCGTATCCCTGAGTTTTGTTCCTACCGACCGTCAGTTAGCCGATATTTTCACGAAACCTTTAGATGCCCTTAGATTTGAGAGTCTTAGGAAATCTTTAGGGATTTGCACAGTTGACTGAGGGGTTGGTCTATGTCTAGAATAGGATGCTTCTTCATGTTCATATCATATGCTTCCTATTGCTAGTCTGTTTTATATGTACCATTACTTTGTTGTACAGCTTTGTTTTATTCCTTTTGCTTTTTATATTTCTTTTAAAAAAAATACAAAAAGATTTTCCTTTAAGAAAAATTTTGAGAAAAGCACAAAAAGATTTTATTTCTTTTTTTCCAAATTTTTGAAAAAATCCAAAAGATTTTTGTATTTTGCTTCTTATATGGATGAGCATGTAAGATAGCCAAGTCACAACTTCATTCCATTTATCCATGTGACTGTTTGATAGAGATTTGAGAGGCTACATCATTTCATCCATGTGCTTTACATTGATTGGAGTCTTTGAGATGTAATTAGTGATATCTTCCTACATGTTTGACTCCTATATCCTTTATTGCACACATGCACGGCTATATTTGATTATTGCACTTGTCTATCTCAAGTTGGCTTGCGTGTTTTCATCTCAATCATGTCTATACAATGTACAATATGCGATAAAACTTGACAAGATTGGAATGCATGTAAAAACCGTTTTGGTGAGACTGTGTGTTTTTGTATAACGGGGAGGGGCTGCGAAAGGTAATCATCTATCCTTTGCGCAAAAGCCACCGTTAAAAAGGACCTAAAAATGGAGGAATTTTAATATCCGAGGTCCAAAGAGGTTAAAAGAGCCCGAAAAAATTTAAAGGCAATAAAAAGCAATTCATGCCAAATATGGGCCACTTAGGTTTCACCATCAATTCTCCAAAGTTTGAGAATTTAGAATGCCTCTATTCAATACAATATCTGAGGGAGTTTGGTTGGAGAATCTAAACGGGTTTGCACTTCCTTGAAAGTCCTGAAAAAGCATAAAATCATTTTGGACGTTATTGGTGTGAAAATCATTTTGAGCTTTGATTTGTTGATTTGATTGAGTCAATATCTTATACTGTCACTCTTTTACACCAAAGGAAGCATTTGAGTTCATTCGCTAGGAATATCCAATATTCATCGTGCACATATGTCATGTTTGTATGCATTGATTTTCCTATCGAATTTGATCACACCACTTCATTTACGCTATCATTGACTTGGTTGCTTTCTGTTTATTCATGGTGTGTTTTTATCCTAGTGACACCCCGCACTTGCTTATTTGATTTATTTCTCTAATTTGTCCATTTGGGGACATCATAAAAAGGGGGAGAAAGAATTATCATATTATGGGGGAGTTTGAATTCTGGGGGAGTTTTTGAGATGTTGCTTATATTTTTATCATATATTGATATCCATGTTATCTCATTTCAAACTCGATATGTCACGTTGCTTATATTTTTATCATATATTGATATCCATGTTATCTCATTTCAAACTCGATATGTCACGTGGTATTTGCTTTGTCTCATGTGTGTAGGTATGAAGATTGCAGATCTATATGTTGCACACCCTGATGAGAAAAGTTTTAAAATTCCTGAAGAATTAAAGAACAAACGATGAAGACTATTCATTTGTACCTTTTCCAGTTTTGGGTTCATGGGAGGGTAGATTTGTATAGGCAATTTCATATTTGATAATTCGGATTTTTTATGTATGTACCGGCATAGACATAGAGGGAGATTTGTAAGGACATTTTTCACATGTCCGAAATGTTTCATTTATTTATGTCGTACGCCGCTACATTTGGCACGTCTCCTCACGATCTCACATGACGGCCTCTATCCGAATTTCGGGAATCAAGCATGCATTATCTCCACTAATATGTCCCACATCTGCCTCAATGACTTCACGTTCCAAGATTTTAGGGACTTAATGCAAGTGGTACGCAAGGGAAGTCAAAACAGTGAAAAAAAAAGGCACAATAGGAGAGTTCAAGGGCATTTTCGTAATTTCACATCCATAGTTCGGAGGTCTGGTCAACTTGAAAGTTGAAGAGCTCGCCGCAACGAAGATACTGAAAAAAACGGCACCTCAATCCGAGATACGGTGAAGGAGTTATAACCTTTTGAAGATAGAGAAAATTCCTTAAAGAATGCTGTTTTTTTTTGTACGCTGGATAGAATTTTAGAGTTTTAAGAACGTGGGACTCTTCATATTTTTTCCTATAAATACCAACTTCGGGGGAGTTGTTTTGCAAGACTTTAGGAGACGAATTTGAGAGTCCAAATACATCTAGTCTTCATATTTTTGAGTCCCAAGACTCATGGTTTGATTCACACATCATTGCCAAACCTTTGTGAATCCTTTTGCAACCCAAGAACACAACTTTGGTTTGTTCAACCCTTGTGGAGGAGACTGTTCTTCTTCTTCATTGCAGCCCTACTGGAAAGGGATAATTCCAGCCGCGTCTACAGAATCCGATACCCGAGGGTAATTCTTAGTCAACTTGTATTTTCATTGTAATCCGATTATAAGCCGTTATCTTACAAATTATAGTGAAAATAAATGGTTTTGCCCCTGTGGGGGATTTTTCCTTAATTGCATGTGTTTGAATGTTCTTGCGTAGATTATCAATCTATTCAATCACATACTGCTGCATGTTTAGGGTTTGTTTGGATTAAAAGGGTTTTATATATGGTTTGATCATTTGAACGCGAGCACACACGTTTCTCAAAATATTTATTATACCCATGAGAGACCAAAAGGGTCGAGGGGGTACCCCACACCTTCCCTCTCTAAAATAAAGTTCCCGCTTCCATTTCTTCTCGTTTTATTTTGATCACTTTGACTTGAAGCCCATTCAAGGATTATTTATTTTCCGTTTGCATGTTTTTTGTATTATGGGCCGGCGAATATGATGTAATGTTCTCGTTAGCCTGTATATTATGACATTAATATAGAGGGTAAATCGAGTTTTTTAACTTTTGAGGGTTAAGTCTAAATACGACATTATCACAGAGGTTTAAGTAAAAAAAACAAAGGTCTTTTATTTTACATGGATGATCTCATCATGTTTGCGAAGGTAACAAAAAGAAATGTGAGAACATTATGAATGTTCTTAATGCCCCCATATGTGATAAGTTTGTCAAATTTAAATCTCCAAATGTTGGTAGGGCTAATGCACATATACTTAGTAACATGTATGGGATGTTTCTCACCAATGATTTGGGGCATTACTTAGGCACACCATTGATTCATGGGAGAGTCGAGAGCTCACGCTTTCCGTTTGTGGTGGAGAAGGTGCAAAAATGAAGCAAACATGAAATCGAACAGGAGATCAACCCTAGTGCAATCGAACATAAGCACCATCCCTAGCTATGTGATGCAAACACAAGTCCTCCATTTTGACGGAGTGAGAAAATGCATAAAATTAATAGGAAATATGTGTGGAGGTATATCGACACGAGAAGAAATTCATCTTGTTAATTGGGTCTTTAGTGTGCAAGGCTAAAGTTGGATGGAAAGTTTTCAAATCCCCACTTTAGATTCACGTCTAGAAAAAAGGTAGTCTGAAAGCCTAGGTATTGGAGTGAAGAAACTCGTATATGTTAGCAATGAAAACTAAAAAAAAAAATGGAACCCATATGTAAAAGTTACGAGTCAAATATGAGGCTCATATTTAAAAGTTATTAATTAAATATGGAAATCATTTTCAAAAGTTACAAGTTAAATATTAAGCCCATTTTAAAAAGTTGTTAGTAAAATATATATTTTTTAATATTTGCTTAGGTAGAAAAAAATGGGTTAACACAACCCATATTTAATCTTCCCATATTTCACTCAACTCACATTTAATCCAACTCATATTTAGCTCAAATCATATTTGACCCACCCAAATTACGCTTTGTTCATAATTTTGCAACTACTAGATCTGATGAAGAATAACGAAGGTGCGAGTGGTGTGGAGTTTGAGAGAATATGAAACTGAGAGAATATATATCTTTAGAAAATGCATCATGTCAATCCATATTTAGATGAAATTTATGCCAATCAAACATTGGCGCACAGATGACTTTTTTAACTGATTGGCTCATTAACACCTAGGGAGAAGTCAATAAGGCACGATATCAGTTCAGTTTTGAGTACTCTTTTAGTTTTGACTATATAACTACACTGCCTATATTGGTTGCTAAGAAATATTGGGAGATAGTACTCTTTAAGTCTCTGCAAATAAATTTTAAACAAGGAATTTTGACAAACTTTTAACACTTAAGTCCACTAATTCTCTTCATGTAGAAATCCACGCTGGTGACATTATAAATGGACCTAATAATAGCAAATTGTCCATAAATGTTTAGAAATTATCAATAAAGGACCTAAGTGAAAATTGGTCTAAATAGTGGGGAATAAACATGTGCATATAAATAAACATTCCCATCTTTGGCTTTGTCACCTTTCCTTAACGCGTGCTGCGAATCTTCAGCCATTATCTGCAAAACAGGTGCATATCAGTTGATGCTTTCTTGCATCCTCTATTTTCTTAACAGGTTTCAAAACGTGAAAGATCCCATTCATTAACTGATATGCACCTGTTTTGCAGATAATGGCAGAAGATTCGCAGCACGCGTTAAGGAAAGGTGACAAAGCCAAAGATGGGAATGGAAGAGGCCAAAATGTGTGACTTGTGCGGAACCTTTGAGAGAGTACGGGAGATTGTGGAAGTTGATCGTAGTATTCTTACAAGGTACCAACCTTGCAACGAAACTTGAAGGCTTATTACAAGAAGCTTATCCTTGTTCTTAAGAGGTATCAACCTTGTCATGAAAAATGAAATAAAACACACTAGATAAAGTCACATTCTCAAAAAGGTACCACCAACCTTGTCATAAAAAAGAGCATAAAACACATCTCAAATTGAAGCAAGGGAGCAAGTTCTCAATAAATTGACGAAGGGCGATCAAAAAACTCATTAGAACTTCCATGAAAAGATCTATCAAAATTAACGCAAAACAATGAAGGCAATAAGATCCTAGATATAAAATTCCATCAGTAGAAACTAAATAACAGTAGCCTGATACATTCCTCATTCAATTATAAACCCTCTTCCTCTATGCAACTGCATCTATAAATGCTCGTCCAGGCTGACGGTTTGCAAGTGTTCCATGGCACCCCAGAAGCTGCAAGACAGTAGTTTAATCAGCACTAGTGAATATTCTTGTACATGAGGGGGGGTATATCATCGTATTATAAATTGAATATCAGCCAACAAAATATAAAATATGATTCGCTGTAAATCAAACCTTGGCATTGACTCCATCTGGCATAATGCGGTTTTCTGATTTCCACTTCAGATAATCAGTTCGGTTGAACTTCGTGAATCCCCTAAATTATAAGTCATAAATGTCATTTATTTCCAATGGTCTACATTGAGAATTCAAATGCTTTGATAAAAATAAAATTATACCCCAAAAAGAAATTATATAACATATACTCACCAGTAAAATATCAATGCAATTCATATGACAATCATATGAAGGATGGGGGTGGGGGAGACAATTACTAAATACTTGTAAAAATTACGAACATCAGAGAATAATCATAGTAACTTTTCTCTTATATCTTGAACTTTTTGAATTAAGAAACTTCTACAATTCTGTTTCTGAATTACCAAGTTAATATCATGTACAAGATTAGTTTCTGAATTACTATAAATACGAATAATTCAAATAATACATTGTATGTATCATAGTTGTCAAAGGCAAGCATATACACACGCCTAGGCGCACCCATTGCGCCTTGCCTGAGCTGGGCGAGGCGACTTCAAAGAGGCGCGCGTCTAGGAGCTTGAGATGCAACGCGCACGCCTAGGCGCGCCTGGTTGAAGCTACCTTATGCCAATTTTTTTCATTATTTTAAATCTTTTTTACTTTCTTTTTCTCTGTTTTTGGGGGGTTTTATTTCCTTCTTTTGTCTTCTTCTTCATTTTCTTTCTCACCTTTTTTTATTTCGTATTTACTGTTCCGCTCATCTTTTTTATTCACCTTTTTCATTATTTTCCTGCATTTTTCTCTCCTTTTTGTCAACTTTTTTTGTGTTGTAAAAAAATGTACACAATATCCCCAAATATTTCGGCATTTTTACATAAACTGCCTTGAATCCTTTTATGCTTAAAAAAGAGACAAAACAGTCATTTACAAGGACAAAATGACGCTACATTTTTCTTGAAAATTGAATTAATTGACTGGTTTTTACACTCATTTGTTAGTGGTGGCTGTTGTTTTAGTTTTGTTTTCAGACTCAAACTAAGAGTTGCACTACAAAAATAAAACGGGGGACAAAATCTTAATTAAAAAAAAGTTGAGGAACCTTTGGTCGAATGCCCCTTAATTAAATAGGATATTCTCGATTGGAAAATTACAAAACAGAAAATTATAATTTGAGGACAACCAAACCCTATATTTACTGTTTCTCCATTCTTTAGGTGGTTGCTAAAGGCAACACTAAAGTTATCACAAACACCATATTACAATAATTCAAGCAGTGTACAATCAAGACATCGACCGGAAATTTACTGTCCCTTTCACAACCACCTTTAATCTCATTACCCAACCCATCCCAACCCAAAAAAAAAATTGAGGAAGGTCCACTCATGACCTTTGTGCGACATGTTCTGCTAGGAATAGTTGTTTTCAAATTATGATGATTCCCTAAAATCAGTTTAACTTACATGACTAATGAAATGAAGGCTTAAAAAATTACATACCATTTCCTGCTGACAATGATCTTTTGACGGCCGGGAAACTTGAACTTTGCACGTCGCAGAGCCTCCTGGGCGTGATGGCTGTTTGAGTCTTTGCAACGGACAGAGAGAAGGACCTGACCGATGCTAACACGAGCACAAGTGCCCAGGGGCTTACCAAAAGCTCCCCTCATACCAGTTTGGAGCCTATCAGCCCCGGCACATGACAACATCTTGTTGATACGCAAAACATGGAAAGGGTGAACCCTGACCCTCAAATGGAATGCGTCCTTGCCAGCAAACTTAGTCATGTACTTGTTGCATGCAATACGAGCAGCTTCCAGTGCCTCACTTGAGACATTTTCCTTCTCCCAACTAACCAAATGCACGCAGAACGGAAATTCATCGACCCCCTTTCTCTTCATTCCAACATCATAGATCCTGATCTTCGGATCAGGCACACCACGACAGTACCTTGACTTGGGGTAGGGCTTGTTCTTGATCTGGCGATAACACCTTGCAGGTCCTGAAGTAGAAAATAAATGATTAAGCATCCAATCAAATACTCGGTGTAGAATTCATGAAACATCTTTACATCCATTCATTCACGCACGGAGCTTATATAATTTCAATATTTACGATAATGATGGAATGGAACCAAATCATTACTAAGCATATTCGGCCTCAAAAACTAAAAAAATTTTGGCAAGGCTAAACAAAATATAAGAGAAATAAATAAACAAACAAAAGGATGGCCATATATATTACAGCATTCATAACCTTCGTTCTACTCCCAATGAATACTCGAAGATTAATTGCCATATAGAACAAAACTAAAAATTTATGATCTTAGTTGCGCTTTGAAGAACTATAACAACACAGACAAGCAAGGTGTATTTGTTGCAAAGTGCAAACACACTGCACAAATTACACTGGATTGTAGTATATGATAAAAAAAATTGCATCGGTGATGATAAAATCACGCAGGCAGAGGAACCAGCATGGCAGCATGCATGATTTATATCAAATAAGTAAAAGTTTCTCCACATAATTACAACATTTTATTTTTGAAACCAATTGCAATACTAGAAGGGTGCGTTTGGGAACCCCAATTCCACGACTTGTAATTGGAGTTGGAAAAATTTTAGTCCAAATTTTAAAAAATTTCAACTGAAAATATTGCAATTCCAATTCTAAGCCATTGATGTGTTTGGGAAACCTAATTCCATGCCTTGGAATTGGAATGTTTCTAATTCAAAATCGAACAGGAATCGGGACTCTCAAACACACCCCAAGTGAAATCAAGATTTGTTGGATTGATATCTAAAGGCATTGTAAAGCAAGATAAATCAAGACAGGTTCAGGTGACTCAATTCCATAGGATAAATGTAAATTTGATCAGACGTGTTGACACACCAAACACACGATCTCAGATTCTCAATCAACAAAAATATATTTAAAAAATCAAAGTTTGCCTTTCACCACATAAGAATATAACAATTAAGTTATACGATGAGCAGCAAAAAAAAACATTTGAAATGCCAACATAACCTACATTGTCAATATTCTTTTGCTTGCGTCCGTACTTTTCATCTGATTAAATAAATCAAAAAGCTAATTAAACAATCTTAACCCTAGGATTTGTTCAATATGAATAAACACCAAATCAAATTTGATTCTCATAAAAATCAAACAACTGCTACATTCTAGGTTATGCTATAACTGATAAGACGAAGAAAAACACCATTTTACGCCCAAAAATGCAATTACATTACCTTTAGACTCGTAAAAAGTTAAATCAAATGTTAAATTCTTACAAACATTTCACAAACATAACATCTAGAAAGCTTCTCCGTCTATATTAAGCTAATAAAATGTATTAAAACTTAATTCTTTTCGGAAAACAATCATATCGAATCACCTTTCGACAGTTATACATTCATCTAATAGACAACTTTATATGTATGGATATATATATATACATATATGTAGAAATCTAACGCATATAGGCGCACAAGGAAATTATATGTTTGTGTATGTTTTTAGAAATAAAATGAAGACTCACTCCTCCCCATGGCGAGCCTTTTTGTGGTTGATCCGCGGCTTCAACAAAAACAGCACAAAACCCTAAAGAGCTGTAGATAGGGTAAAATGCCGATTATATAGTGGAAACTAGGAAACAAAATTGCAATTATACCCCTGTGGGCCGAATTAGTTTTCGTATGAGCATGCGTCATGGGAGCCCGACTTCTTTGAATATGCACCCACAGTCCAAACTCTTTTTGGATCTCAACCATGCACCTGATGGCCCTTTACTATCCAATAAAATATGGTCGTGGTGCTTCGACTTAGACCCGGACAAAAGCAATGCATATACACTCAAGTGTCCATATAAATCCAAATGAATTTACGGTGGGCCTCGCTAATTTACATTACATGTCAAAACGAGGCAATAATAACTTTTCTTGCAGGTTTTATCTAATATCTAAATATAATTTTAGTGTCTCATCTTAAAGGATTGACATGTGTCATTCAATAAATGTATTGATAATTCATCTCATTTAATACCACAAGCCATCTCTGCCTTTTCGATATCCTAATTCATCTCATTTGATACCACAATCCATCTCTGTCTTTTTTTATATCTAAAAGAAACCAAATGTTTTCCAGCTGCACAAGATCATTTGCCTTTCTAGTTTTCCAAAATAGTTTTATTATCCTCTTTATATACATATAGCTTTCATGATATGCAAATGGTGAAATCATGGTCTTTCGCTACATATTCAAGGTCCTCGGTGCCAAGGCTCTTCCCGTGGGCAATCCAATTCATATTCATGATTTTGTAGTTGTCACAGCAGTGCCGATTGCATTAGGTAACTTCAATCACAAGAACAATTCTCATAATTTGATTTTTTTTTTAAGTAAAGTTGATAGCATTAATTTTCAATATTGAGTAATTTGTTCTTGAAATTATTTTAAATAGAAACTCACACGATTTGTAGGACTTGGTCCGGGTTTTTTTCAAGTAAAGAATAGCAAGCTGATAAGATGTTATAAAGAAAATGGAAAGGCATTTGTCATGTATACTTATACCTTCATTTAGATAAGTTATTTTTTGTTGTTATTTATATTTTCATCTGTCGTAGCATGTATTGGTAAGATTATTATGTCAGGTGTTGTTTCGAGATATACGAGGAATTTAGCTTGTTGCATAAAACATGTTGGTAACATGTTCATTCATCTTATTCCCTCCGTGTTAGAGTATAAGCATTTTCATTTCTTTACTCTTAAGACATTTTCTCAAGCTTTATATGATTTTCATTCATGGTTATATTTGATGAAAAATTCATAATCATAAAGCTTGTGGCTTTCTGCTAATATTTGCATTAGAAAACAAATTGGCTGCTGAAAATTTTTAATGCAAGTAAAAAGATATAGCTTTTAAAATCAAATAATTTCTCATCTATATGGTAATGGGTAATTTTTTTCATTTTCTTCTTTAGTGTGTTGGTATGTATGAAGAATTTATGAATACACTGTTACAAATATAGATGAATGTTTAAGCTAAGGAGTTTATGTATAATTTTTTAAGCATCTTCAAACTAATTTTTAATATTTTGGGAATGTAATTTACCTTTAATATGATAATAATAGCATTAAAAAAAGCAGCACATCTACTACTTTCATGAGCTATGAATGACAGTATTCTCTTTTATCTTCATAGCAATTAGAATTATTGAAAAGTTTACCACCATGATATTGGTTTGGAGAGTTGATAGATTTTTTAAGTCCGGTCTACAAATTTGGATTACAATAAGCTCTACAAAATGTTCGCGCATCGCGCGGGGCTCAAATCTAGTACTAGCTCATTTTGGACCCTCTTCGCCTTAGATCTCAAATTCACCATAATATATATATATATATATATATATATATATATATATATATAGAGAGAGAGAGAGAGAGGATAAAGTGAAGTCCCTCAGTTTGAGGACTCTGAATGAGGTCCATTTTTTTAAAATAGTAAAACAATTATTTTGGAGATGATTTTTTTCTATGATTTTTAACATTTAAGTAGGATCATAAAAAAATAATCAACTCAAAATGAATTTTTTTACTATTTTAAAAAAATCGATCAAACTTTGTCAGTTTTTAACAGCTTAAAAACAACTTAAAAATTGACACATTTTGACAGATTTTTTTAAAATAGCAAAAAAATTCATTTTGAGCTGATTATTTTTTTATCGTCCTAGTGAAATGTTTAAAAACCAAAAAAATAAAATCAACCCCAAAATATTTTTTTTACTATTTTAAAAAAATAGACCTCATTCAGGGTCCTCAAACTGGGACCTCACTTGATCATTTCCCCGTATATACATATATATATATATATATACAGTATTGTTCTTGTACGGACCAGTCCGCATTTTAAGAGTGCGGACCGGACACGTGTCACCTGGTGGTGAGCCTAGTTTTGATCGACCAAGTTATAGGCACTCTCTCTCTATCTTTTATGGACTCACTCCCAGGTGACACGTGTCCGGTTCGCACTCTTAAATGCGGACGGATCCGCACAATAGAAGTACTGTGTGTGTGTGTGTGTGTGTGTGTGTGTGTGTGTATATATTGTGGAAGTTTTGATAACAAAGCTTCAACACAAGAAACCTTGATAAAAAACGAAGAAGATTAGGTTAATGGTTCATCCCAACCAGAATCTAACCCGATATATACTTTTGTCCATATTTAGTCTGCCCATATTCAGCTCGCTCTTGATTCTAGCCTGGCAGAACACGCCCACATCCGCCCATTTGTCAGTACTATTCGTAAGGGTAAGAATGCTCCGATACCAATTTGATAGTACGTTATAGGTCTAATTGCTTAACTTATCAAATTAGATGTCAACCCACACAACCAAATTTATCTTTTTATCATAATACATGCATCTAGGTAATAAAACAGATAAATTAAATCATGCAATCAACGAAGGCAAATTTGAGAAAAAATTCCTTACGGGCAAAACCTTTATTCAACACTTTAGAAATATAACAAAACAGTCGACTTACAATACTACTTGATACCAGCCCAAGTATAACGCACTAGTCTTCGAAAATATTTAAAGAATACCACTCGTCTCCAAGCAGTCCACAAGTGGCCTTCCACCCTCGGTATCCACCAATCAGCCTTTGTCTTCAGCAATGATCCTCTCGAGAATCACAATGGTCAGCAATGAAGATGATCTTTCCACAAGACTAGTATATGCAATGATACAAACTATCTATGATTTAAACTGATTCACACAAATATATTTTGGGGATGTGTTTTACGAATCAAAAGAGTTTTGTAAACTCAAAAGGTTGAAAACTTTTACAATAGGTATGCAGAATTCGTTTTTCAAAAAGTCTAAACAAAAATAAATACAAAATAGGTATTTATAAGGTGAACACATATTTTGAGGCGACAACTCATTCGAATGAGAATAGCATCTCGTTAGAACGAAATTGGTTCTCAATCTAACGACATTACTATCTCGTTTGAACAGGCTTCAAACGACCTTCAAACGAAACCAATCAATATGCCCTCGTTAGATGATCGTTAGATAAAAGTATAAAATGACCTTCGAATGACTTTGACATCTTGTTAGAATGAGAATGACTTCTCATTTGAACAAAGTCAGTGAACTTTGAAAAATAATTTTAAAATAAAATGCCTTGATTTTTGAAAAAAAAATCTTGTTTCATAATTATTGAAAATAAAACATCGCAAAATAAATTTAATGAATAAATTTAAGTACCTAAAAAGCTTTATACCTTTACGGGATGTAGGGAAGTCTTGAATATTAATGTCGGTTTACCATGACAGTGTGTGACGGTTTGTAACGGAATACGTCAAACTAGCCCAAAATAATACAAGGCCTATACTATGAGCAATATCAGAAAATTTGCTCTTACAAATCTCTCCCTTTGCCTATTACGGTACAAAAACAAACAAACCTATCCAAAATCTAAATTACATCAACATTACTCTATAAATGACAAAAGAAATATAATACCCTTCCCAACCCTAGAATGGAATGGCATAAGTCTCTTTGTCTTCAAACTCTCCTTATTCTTCCCTTTATCAAAATTTGTCTTCATCCGGTGTTTTGATTTTCGCTTTAAGTACTTACAAACATGAGTATTTATGCAAAAAACTAGAATAAGCCTAATTAATTGATCACAGATAAATTAAGTAAAACAAACAAGACACAAGAAAACTTTTTAAAGTGGTTCGGCTTAAGGGAATAGCCTACGTCCACTATTATGTATTGACTGCCTTGAGTTGTTTTTTGATCCCTTACAATGAGGGTGATACAATGTATTTATAGCCCAAGGGGGTCCTGATCGTTGTCATGTGAAAGAATGGAATGCCTTTATTTGTTAGGCATTTACATTAATATATAATGAGAATTAATTATATGAACGTTGTCGCTTCACAGGCAATACAGGCTGTAAGACTGCTGGCGCTTGATTGGCTGTAAAGAATGACTTTTCGGCTGTTGATCGGGCTTCCTTATTGGTTAAGCTTTTTTATCATGCTGACTTGGACTTGTGCCACATAAGATGACACATGTTGGCTTGTAATAGGTCCATGTAGGATGGTAAATTTTAGTATCAACAGAAGCCCCCAATGTTTCATACTTGAATTTATGTGAAAGTGTGGAATATTATGCTTTGGCAGTAGCTCAGGCTGTTTGGTTGGCTGCAGAGCTTCCAGACCGGTGAAATTTATTCACTTAACAGTTTTTAAGCGCGAATGGCAATTTTGTAAACATTTCAAGCGAATACTTTTGGGGTATCTTTGTTATTTCTTCTGTTAGTCATCGTAAATCCAACCGTCATTAGCTTTAATCATTACTTGGCCCAATTTTTTATGCGTCTTATAAAAAGGGCGGTAAAAACTTTGATCATTTGTTATCTCTTACTTCTGATTCTGATGCTGTGTTCTTTGCTTTTGTGCGATCATTTTCTTTTCTGTCTTCAGTTTTTGCTGAATCCTTAAATCTTTGTAAGAATCTTTCTTCTCTTCTTCTTTATTTTCTTCATGATGGTTTACTCTATCAAGTCACTTGATAAGTTCAAAATCGATTTTAATATTCCGTCTTGGGTTGTATTAGAAAATCCCACTTTTCCTTCTAATTTTTTTCTCTTGTTGAGGGCCATTAGTTTCCCTCTATTTTTGTTGCTAAATGTGGTTTCACGTTTCCTCCTAATCCCCTGTGTTTAGAGTTTTATCAATATTTTGATATTGTACCTCCAAGAGTGGCTCCCAACCTATGGAGAGTTATAAATGGAGTTTATAGATTAGATTAAATTAAATTTATGGAACCCATCTAGGGATTTCAGAAATCATGTTTTGTTATAAGTGGGTAACTAGTGATACCACATTTTATTTGAAAACTAGGGTTGTTAGTAAAGCTTTGGTAGTTAATCTCCCTGATTCTAATAGGGATCATTTTGATCATGGGGTAGTTGTAAAAAATTGGCAACATGCCCCTTTAGTTGGAGGTGCAAAATACCAAGGACCTAAATGTCCTCTCTTTAGCAATGGAATAGGTTATTTTATATTTTAGTAAATTTGCCATGTTTATGTTTGATAAAATGTCATACTGACTACTGTTTTATAAATCGATTTGCAGTTGAGCAAAAAAGAAAGTGCCCCAAAGAGAGCGAAGTAAATTTGAAAAAGTTGAAGTTTATCCGGGGACTTCACAAAGTAGTTACTGAGGAGCACGTGAGGTCTGCTTCTTATCTGCTCCAGTACAAGAACATTGTTTCCTCTTTTATTACTAAATCAGCTGCTTCTCTTGCTCTAGTAATTGATCTTGATGCAGAGATTATTGTTGATTTTGACACTCCTCTATCTGAGATTATGAAGAGGAGGAATTTTTTTACCTCTATAGTGGTGCTACTTCTAGCTCTTAATCTTCTGTTGAAGGATACAAGAAGACAACTAGGGATGTTATGAAGCCCCCAGCCCCTAAGGATATTGTAAAACCCATAGCTCCTAAGGATCCAATTCATAAAGACCTAGCTCCCAATGATGGAGCTCCTACAGAGGTTAATGATCCTCCGAGGAGGCTTAGGAGAGGGGTTACAGAGAAACATATTAACCAGATGGTCGATCAACTATCATTAGTTGATTTTCCTTGTTCTGATGATGTTCCTCCATCAGCCCTTACTCCCGGTTTAGCCAGAAAATTGATCAAGTCTGGTATCCTTTCAGACCATAGGGTTGTGGATACCAAGCTCCTCAGAATAAGAGTTTCTGAATTGGCTACTTTAAATCTTGTATCAATAAGTGATTTTCCTTTTCTTAGTTTGGTTGTCTTTCATATCTCTTACTTATACTAATTTTTTATCTTCATCTTCTGCAGTTCTTGGTACACTTCAATAATATGCCAGAGAAGGATGACGCAATTAAGGCCTCTTCTTTCTCAAATGAGGTGGAGGAAGCTTTTTCTGGTTTGAAGAAGTCTCTACTTGAATCTCAACAAGCCTTAGAGACTGAGAGGAGCACTTGGGCTGAGAAATTGAAGACAGCTGAAAATACTCGTCTAAGTTCTGATAAAAATGCCCTTGAAGCTGAGAGCAGGGCCAAGGAAGTTGGATCCTAAAAAGAGGAAGTTGTGGGCGAGAAAGAGGAAGTTGAGCGCAGGGCATAGGCTGCTGAGGAGCTTGTGTCCTCAGCCAGAGCTAAAAAAAAATCTGTTGTGAAGATCTCTTTCAACGCTGGTTGGGATAAGGGCTGGAACAAAGCCATTTCTGCTACTTTTGCTCTGATTGAGTATGTGAAGCAAAAATATTTTAGAGATGGTTGGGTTGCTGCCCTTCAAGAGTTGAACATAAATGGAGACTCTGAACTTTTTCAGAGGTATATTCATGGGCCTCCTCCAGTTATTGAGGAAGAGGTTGAAGATGAAGCTGCTTCTGATGAGTCTTCGGTTGTGGTTGAATCTACTGCCAAACAACCTGAAGTCCATAAGTCTTTTATTCTTCCAGCTGAGCAAATTGAGCAACTCCAGCTTACAGCCCCTTCTTCTGAGTAGAGCAAGAAGGTTGAGAGTGATAGGGAGAAGGTGTAATGTTGTTTGACATTTTTCTCTTTTACTTTTGTTGTTTCATTTTCCTTTATTTTGATTGTACTTGAACTCTTTGTTATCAATAAAATAACCTTTTATTGCTCATTTCTATCTCTTATTGGTTATACTTGTTCTTCATTCTTGTTGTTTATTAGTGATTATTTCTTTTTACTAATTTATTGCAAAGATGGAACAACTGTCTTCCCATGATACCAAGTTATTGAGAAAAAGCAATGTTTTTTTCAAAGCAAGCCATATGGACTTGTCCGATGAAGAAGTTACTCAGTTGCTCGGTGATGATGCTTCAGAGCAAATCAGAGAGTCTTATAAATATTTGAAGTACTTACTTGATCGGGAGGTAGCAAATAATGTTACCTATTATGAAATGATAGAAGAACTTCAAAAATAGTATAAGGAATCCACCGCGTTGCTGTATCAGAGCTATGAGCAGAAGTATCAAAGTTTGAGTGTAGATCGGGGTTTTGATAAATTTATCTCTGTTTATAATAAAAAGGAAGCTTTACTTAAGCTTGAAGTTGAAGAAACTAGGACCATTGCCAAACTCCTAGAAGAGCAGAATAGTAATTTAAGCAATGAATTGAATCTTTTGAAGTCTTCCTCTGGAGTTGTTGTTACTACTACTGATAAAGGTCATTCCTTTTTAGAAACTAAGAATGCCACGTTGAGAGATGAATTGGAGGCCTTAAAAAATATTAAGTCTGCTTCTTCTTCCCGTGCTAGAAATATGGCTGGCCGAGGAACTACAGAGGAACTTACGACCCAACCGACCCTTGCCAACCAGGCTGCACAGTTAAAAGTAAAGGACCAAGCTATTGCTGAGATGTCTCAAAAGCTGCAGACTTTATCTGAGCAGTTATCTACACAATCTTCTCAATTGGAGGCTAAGGATGGGGTACTGAAGAAGTTGCAATCGCAAGTTGATAGATTAACTTTCCAATTCTATAAGCAGCCCAGAGAATTTTGGATTGGTGGTTATAATGAAGCTTTGGGACAGTATGATGATAGACTCCAACAGGCCCAAAATGAGTCCTATAAATCGAGTTGAATTAACGCTTTAACTGTGCTAAAGGTGGATAGGAATGATTCTATATGGGATTGGTATGATCCAGGCTTGCTGCATCTTGATAATCGTCCATTTAAGTTGGATGTTAATTGGGTACCTGTTCACCGTGTTCCCCAATGTTTGATTTCTAAGTACTTGGGGGATTATGAACTGCAGGACGAGCTTGAGATCGTTTATCCTCCTCATTTGCTTGATCGCCCTAGTAGCAGCAATACCAGGATGCTTCGGGATCTTAACTTTATCAACTCTCATTTTACTTTGGATGATCCTTCGGCTAGCATGGATCTTGTTTCTAAAGCTGAAGGAAAGCGTCGTGTAGAACAATTTTTTGTATTTTATTTCTCCATATTTGAGCAACATTATGTTATCATTTAAATTTAATGAAAAGCTCATTTTATGAATGGATCAACTTTTAGTTAATCTTCGAATGTTTTTCTAGTCTTTGACTATGAATGGATCAATCGTTTTAGTTAATCTTTATTTTTTCACCGTTTCTATTAATATTCTTAGGACTATCCTAAATTTTATACTAATTATCAATGCTTCAACATGGTTTTACTAATGTACCTGAATTTTATGGTAATTTCACTAGTTACCTTGGTTCCCAGGCATGAGTGGAACATTTGTCTATCTTTTAGCCTAGTTTAGATGAACATTTTTCATCCAGGTCTTCATTAACCAAGCATTTGGGACTTACGATTTTGCCTTACATGGTTTTATAAGTTTAATACCGACCAACTTTGTTGGTGGTTTTATTGATGCCGACTAACTTTGTTGATGGCCTTTGTAGATCCCGACCAACTTTGTTGGTGGTATTTGTTGATGCAGACCAACTTTATTGGTTTTATAAGTTTGATAACGACCAACTTTGTTAGTGGTTTTATTGATGCCGACCAACTTTGTTGCTGGCCTTTGTGGATACCTACCAACTTTATTGGTGGTATTTGTTAATGCATACCAACTTTATTAGTGTCTTCATAATTAACCAACTTTGTTGGTGTCTTCATAATTAAAGCTACTATCATAATGTTATAAGTGCAAGCACTACTACTCCGAAAAAGAAAATAACAAAATAATAATTTTCCAGAAAGTCATGTTCTCATTAATATTGAAATGAACTAAGTCCAACACAACTATGTTTACTGATAGTACTTCTTCAAGTGCTCTGCATTCCATGGGTTCTTGAACTCTTCCCCTTCCAAAGTCTTAATTTTATATTTGCCTGGTTGAATAATTGTAGTGACACGATAAGTCCCATGCCAAATGGCTTCCAGCTTATTATTCTTCTGGATAACCTTCTTCAAAACATAATCTCCTTCCTTTAAGTTGCTCGTCATGACCCTCTTATTGTAAAAATGTGCAGTCCTTTGTTGATAGGCGATATTTCTTAAAGTTGCATTTTCACAGACTTCTTCCAGCATGTCTAAATCTAACCTTCTCATCAAATCTCTAACTAGGGTATTGAAGTTAAGAACTCTATGCGTAGGTAAACCTAGTTCAGTAGGGATTACGACTTCAGTACCAAATTCCAGTAGATAGGGAGTTTCTTCGGTAGCTGTTTTGGAAGTTGTTCAGTAAGCCCACATGACCGAATGAAGTTTATTAATCTAATTTCCTTTCGCATTTTCCAACCTTTTCTTCAGTCCGTTCAGTAAATTTCTATTAGTTATCTCTGTTTGGCCATTGTTTTGAGGATGGCCAGGAGCAGAGTGGATTTTTTAGACATTGGATTGGGTGTAGTAAGCAGCAAAATCTTCATTGTCAAACTGTGTACCATGATCAGTTATAAAGGCATAAGGTAAGCCATACCTGCATATAATACCTTTCTAGATAAATTGATAAACCTTTTCATAAGATATAGCAATCAATGGTTCAACTTCCACCCATTTTGAAAAATAATCAACAGATATAACTAGGTACTTGAACCTTCCTCGGGTGGTTGGCAGGGGTCAAACCAAGTCAATTACCCACTTGGCAAAAGTCCAGGGTGAATTTATTAGTATTAAGAGGGCTTGTGGAGCCTTGCGTGTACTGGAAAACCTCTGACACTTGTCACATTTCTTAGCAAAATCTGCACAATCTGCTCTCATGGTTCACCAGTAGTTACCTTACATTTGTATTTTTTATAGCAACGTTCTTCCTGCTATATGGGCCCCATAAGATCCTTCATGTATATTTTTAATTACCTCAATTGGATGCACACACCGTTGTAGACCAGCAGTTAATCCTCTTCTGTATAACACACCACCATCTAGCACGTATCTTGTAGCTTTGTATTTCAGCCTCTTAGCTTTAAGTCGATCTGCTGGAAGAATTCCATCTTTAATATATGCTCTTACGGGGTCCATCTAAGATGGCCCCATATCAACTGCAATAAAGATGACCATCATATTTTCATCAATGCTCCTACTAGAAAGTAGCTCAATAGGAATAGTTCTTCATATTTTCATTCTGGTTGCTGAAACTAACCGACCAAGTGCATTTGTTAAGGCGTTCTCCAATCATAGAATTCTGACCATCTGAACTGCTAGCAAGGTGGCAATTACTTCCAAAGTTTTAGCCAAATATCTGGTCATCAGTTCTCCTTTCGCTGCACATAAACTCAACACTTGATTTAGCTAGATATAGACCAACGACCACAGCTTCGTATTCTACTTCATTATTGGAGGATTGAAATTGGAAACCTAGAGCGTACTCTATGTCTAGCTCGTCTGGAGTATTAAGAATAATTCCAGCTCCACATCCGGTTGCACAAGATGACCCGTCGACGTACAAACTCCATATGTGGATATTGTTGTCAAATGCTTGGTTTGTCAGAGTCCCTTGATGGAAGATTTTATCTTTTGCCTCCTTATATTTCTTTTTCATCTCATGTACTCTACTGGACAATTCTAATTGGTCCTTTTCTATAGTTTCCCCCGTTTGGAGTTGGTCGGGCATATCTCCAATTGGTTTACTGACTCTTGTATGTTGCTCGGCTAGAGTCCCTTGCTACTCGGGGTTCACTGGATAAGTGAATTCTGCAATAAAATTAGCCACATCTTGGCCTTTTAAAGTAATTCTTGGTTCATACAAAAGATCATACTCCCCCAACTCCACAGTCCAATACATCAGTCTTCCAGATTTCTCCGGCTTATGCAAAGCCTGCCTTAATGGCATATCAGTGTAGATCATTATAGTGTGGGCTTGAAAGTATGGTTTCATTCGCCTATTACCTTTAATTAAAGCCAGTGTTAATTTCTCCAGTCTGGGATATCTTACTTCTGCTCCTCGAAAATCTTTGCTGGTGTAATAAAGAGTTTTTGAACTCCATTTTCCTCCCTGATCAAAGCGAAACTGATTGCGGACTCAAATACTACCAGATATAGATACAGTTTTTATCCCAACATTAGTCGAGAAAGTAATGGTGGCGCTCCCAGGTACTGCTTCAACTCCAGGAATGCCTTTTCGCATTCATCGTTCCATTCAAAGGTTTTTCTGAGTACCTTGAAGGATGGCAAACATTTGTCTGTTGCTTTTGACACAAACATGTTGAATGCTGCTATGCGCTCAGTTAGTCTTTGATCATTTTTTTACAGGTCGGGGACTTCATTTCGATCAGAGCTTTAATCTTATCTGGATTGTCTTCAATTCCCCTTTGACTCATTATATACCCGAGGAACATTCCCTCCTGTACTCCGAAGACGCATTTGGTGGGGTTTAACTTCATTTGGTGCTTTTCCAATTGATCAAATGTCTGACTGAGGTCGACAATATGATCAACAACTTTTTTGCTTTTAGTGAGCATATCATCAACATTCACCTTCATATTCTTGCCTATCTGTTCCTCAAATACTTTGCTCATCAGTCTTTGATAAGTAGCACCTGTATTTTTCAGACCAAACGGCATAGCATTATAGCAATAAGGTCATCGGGGAGTGATAAAGTAAGTACTTACTTTATCTTTTGGATTCATTTTGATCTGGTTATAACCAGAATATGAATCCATGAAACTCAGTAATTTATGCCCTGAAGTAGCATCTACCAGTTGATCAATTCGTGGCAAAAGAAAATGATCCTTCGGGCACGCTTTGTTCAAATCAGTAAAATCCACACACATCCTCCACTTGTTGTTCTTATTTTTTACTATAACTACATTGGCCAACCAATCATGGTACTTCACATCTTCAGCAAAGAAAGATTTTAAAGTTTCTCCACTTTTTCCTGTATAGCCTGATTCTTCTCCGGGCTGAAAACTCTTCTTCACTGCTTCACAGGTTTGACTTCTCTATTAACATTAAGTCTGTGACACAGAAAGTTTGGATCTATGCATGGCATATCTTCATGACTCAAAGCGAGCACTTATTTTTTGCCTCAAGAAAGCTGTCAACTCTTGCTTAAGAACTGGTTCCAGTAATGCTCCTATTTGAGTTGTTTGTTCTGATTTATCATCATCCAGAATAATGCTTTTTGTTACGTCCATCACTTGAGTTTTGTAAGATCATATTCATCTCGTGGATCCAAGGTTTCAACCTCAGACTCGCTGTTCGGCTCAATTATATCCACTTGATAAGTGGTTGTCTTCCGTTTGGCCTCCAACATATCTTCTTCTATGGCTGAGGAATAGTAGCACTTCCGAGATACTTTCTGGTCTCCTTTCACTACTCCTACTCCAAAGTTGGTCGAGAATTTCAGGCATTGATGAATAATTAAGGGTACAACTTTGAACTTTTTTAGACCAACTCTTCCCATGATCATATTATAAGTAGAATGGACATTTTTGTCCATTACAAAGAATCTTACCTTCTATGTCCTGCTCGCCGACCAAATCCTAATCAACACATCCAACTTGATAGTTCCCAGAGGAAACACTTTTTCTCATGAGAATCCAATGAGTGGCATGTGATATGGCTCCAGTTGACTGAGTTTTAAACCCAAACTATCAAAACAGGGATAGAACATGATGTCTGTCGAACTACCATTATCCACTAATGTTCTTGCTATCATCACTTCTTTCATCCGAACTCTGATTACTAAAGGATCATCATGAGGATACAAAACTCCTGATAAATTATTTTTAGAAAAGCTAATTACGAGTTTATCCTTATTAAATTTTCTTGGTCGATCCTCCTCGACGAGGTTGATACGCTGGATATAGGAATAAACTTGAACCTCATTGAGGTAAAACTTCCTTTCATCTGTGTGATCTCCTCCTCTGGCATCTCCACCTGTAATCATGTGACAATCAAAAGATCAAAAATTGAGCGTGAATACCTCACGTTTTGGTTGTCTAGGTTTCTTGGAAAGATTGAGATCATCTTTTGGATCACCGTCGTAGTTCCTCTTCTTATTTTCCCTGAGCTTAATTGGCGATTTAGATCTCTGTCGACCTCTTCTTCCATTTCTTTCACCATTCTGTCGATCAACAAATCTTTCCAGCTTTCCTTTTCGGATGAGTGATGCTATCTCATTCTGGAGGACAATGCATCGGTTGGTAGTATGACCATGATCTTTGTGAAACTCACAATACTTGGACTTATCCCTCTTATCAGCAGGCGACCTTAAATTTTCTGGCCAACTCAAATCATTATTGTGCTTGATTTTCTCCAGCACGTGATGTATATCCACTGTCAAAGGAGTGTAATTAGTGAATTTCCTGAGCCGGTCCAAGCCTTCCTTTCCCTTGCTCATTATGATTCTTATTGTCCTTCTTATCTGACTTCCCTTCTGCTTTTGCGTTTGAGTTCTTTTTAGTAGTCATAGCTTCCTCAACGTTCATAATCTTCACTGCCTTAGACATCAATTCTGTCATTGTCTTTGGTGGATCTTTTGCCAGAGTATAATATAATTTATCAGGGAGCAAACCACTCATGAGAGCAGTGATTGGTATCTTCTCTTCATAATCAATTACTTTCATTTTCTCGTTGTTGAAATGAGTGATGTAATCCCTGGTACTTTCTCCTTCCTTCTGTCTTACACTGAGTAAATGAGCTACTTGTTTTACTAGTTTTGCTCCAAAGCAAAAATTACCAATGAATAGCTCAGCAAGTTGTTGAAAGCAAGAAATCTTCCCCCGAGGAAGGTTGTTGTACCAAATTTGAGCAGATCTAGTTATTGTTCCTAAGAACTCCCTACATCTCATCTCATCAGGAATAACATAGATATCGGCAGTTGCTTGGTACTGCTCTATATGAAGAATTGGATCAGTCTTCCCGTCACATTTGAGAGTGACTACTGGAGCTTTAAACTTGGTCGGCGTAGGGAAATCCACGATGGTTTGCACAAAGGGGGACCCCTTAATAAAACTTCTTTGAAGGGGATTCTTGGCTTTGGCCATTTCACCTAATCTGTCTTTAAAAACTTTGAATGGAACCTTTCTAAGCATCGCTACTAGCGCTATGGATGGCCATTTTTTTATGTCGACCTCCAAATTTTGGTGAACTTTATTTCTGTGAACCTTTTCTCTAACTAGACCTTTTAGTTCGTTGGGTATTTAATCTGGACTGGGCTGATCCTTCCCTTAAATTACTTGGTCGTTGAGTATTTCTCGACGCAACCCGTAGGGCATTTCCCCGGGGTCCCAAACGATCGAAAGGAAAGGCCCTACTTAGCCTTTCTAAGGCACTCAATCTTTTTGGGATGAGAGATTATCCATTAGTGGAATTAGTGACCCTAATAGAAGAGGTTTCTCCAAGTAGATATGAAGGATCCCTATAAGCTCTGGAACGGCTGTGCCCAATACTCCTTGGCGGCAGTGGTGGCATATTCATGTGATTAGATTGCGCCGACACTCCAGCTTGTAGAGTTTGGGCCAACTGTCGTATAATATCATGCATGGCCTCTTGACCCTTCGCCAGGCCAACCAAAATTTCTATTAAATCATTATTATTAAGAGGGGCGGAGGGATTAGGCGGGATTCCCTCATTTCTACTGCTTGATTCTGGAATTTCGGTCATGGGTGATGAATGATGAATGAGTGAAAATGTTTAGCAATACGTTCCCATAGATGGTGTCAATCTGTTGATGCAAAAAACTAGACTAAGCCTAGTTAATTGATCACAGATAAATTAAGTAAAACAAACAAGACACAAGAATTTTTTTTAAAGTGGTTCGGCTCAAGGGAATAGCCTACGTCCACTGTTATGTATTGACTACCTTAAGTTGTTTTTCGATCCATTGCAATGAGGGTGATACAATGTATTTATAGCCCAATGGGGGTCCTGATCATTGCCATGTGAAAGGATGGAATGCCTTTATTTGTTAGGCATTTACATTAATACATAATGAGAATTAATTATATGAACGTTGTCGCCTCACAGGAAATACAGGCTGTAAGACTGCTGGCGCTTAGTTGGATGTACAAAATGACTTTTCGGTTGTTGGTCGGGCTTCCTTATTGGTCGGACTTCCTTGTTGGTCGGGCTTTTCTATCATGCTGAATTGGACTTGTGCCACATAAGATGGCACATGTTGGCTTGTAATTGGTCCATGTAGGATGGTAAATTTTGGTATCAACAATGAGAAAAAGAAATATAATCGTGATGCATCGAGTTTTAAACAAACATAAAAACTCCCCCTTAATTTGTTCTCCCCTTTTTGCCCATAATAGACTAAGGATAAAAACATAATAAAAAAATGCGAAGCATCACATGGAAGATAAGATGTCATCACAAAAGATACAAATCAAGCATGTGTAATGATAATCTCAAAGGCCATCAAAACTAACTATTTTTGAAAGTTTTCACTTTTTTCTCAAAAACAAATTTCACAACTACGACATACAATACCATATATACTATATGCAAAATATATCAAAGAAAAATCAGCACATATATATGAGTATATATAAACGACCACAAAATATGACACAAACACATAAGCTTTACACACTAGCATAGTATCGACGTGTCTAAACGTGTAGAATGTAATGAATGGGCGTAAACTAGAGACAACGGAATTATAACCTAAACACTCAAATACGATCAAGAAGTTCTCAATTGACCACAAAACTTTATCGAACTAAGATTTAGCCTCAAGTGATAAATAAGGTTGAACTTAATGAACGAAATAAGCACAATGCACATAAACCTAGCGTATTGATAATTCTACAAATCAATAAAGTCATGAACAAATAAATATGACTAGAATTCATTGTGCAAACCCGTTGGTCTTCAAATAAATCTCCCTCAAATGATAAATAAATACAATTTTATAAACTTATTGCTTTTGAAAGATCTAGCAAGCAAACAAACAAACTAAGTTGGCCCCGATTTGGCAACTTTTCTATTTTTATTGCCGTTATTTTTTCTTTGGGCTCTTGCCAATGATGGCTTTTGCGCAAAGACTTTGTCCATGCACACTCATATTTTTAAACTAATTAAATAAACGCTCACGGTCAAACGGTTCTTACATGCATAAATCCCCTATAGTCTCAAAATATATAGATGACAGGTGTTGATACAAAAAATTATCCAACTACATGGACCATTTGGATACTAACTCGTGTTGTACAGTGGAAGATTAATCCTAGTCAGCAAGGATGAAATATCGACTTATTATGGGATGCCGACCAACATATCAATGAAGCCCCACCAACACCAGGAAGATCGACCAACGAGGACAGGAAAACACCAACAGTTGTATTCATAAATGATTATACATATGTAAATGTCTACGATATAAAGACATTCCATCCTTTGATATTCCAGTACTTGTACACCCCCTGGGGGCTATAA
Organism: Sambucus nigra; assembly: GCA_949130495.1. Classification (NCBI taxonomy): domain Eukaryota; kingdom Viridiplantae; phylum Streptophyta; class Magnoliopsida; order Dipsacales; family Adoxaceae; genus Sambucus; species Sambucus nigra. The sequence goes on from OX422218.1 coordinate 279,607,163, forward strand.
ATACATTGTAAATCCTACATCCAAGGGATAAAAAAGAGAGGCAATTCAACAATCCTAAAGCAATACACAATAGTGGACGCAGGCTCTTCCCTTAAGCCGAACCACTTTAAAAAGCTCTTGTCTCTTTTACTTATATTTATCCGTGATCAATAAATTAGTCTAGTCTAGTTTTTTGCATCAACAGATTGGAGTCGTCTTTGGGAATGATATTTCTAATCGATCTCACTCAATAAAACATCTAAATGGCTGATATTTCTTAATCAAGTCTCAGGAACGAAGGTATTTCGCCTACCTCTTCTGCTCCTCCATCTGCAAATGATTTAATTGGGATTCTGGCTAGTCTTGTAAGAGGCCAAGAGGCTATGCAAGACACTATCAGGCAACTTGCACAAACTCTTCAAGCCGGGGCACCTGCTCTATCTGCTCAAGGAAATATGCCACCACCCCCACTAAGAGGTGGTCGGCGCAGCCACTTAATGACGACGAGAGATGTCTCCTACCATCCAAGGTTAAATTCATTACTCAAGACATCAAAATCTTTTCATACGCAATCTTATTCTCCAGAGAGGCCAAGTGCCTCAGAGAGATTAAGTCGTGCTTCTCCCTTCAATCGTTTGGGACCTAGGGGGAACAAAAATGTTCTTAGGGCAATGTCAGGTAACGCCCGATGACCATCTGATCAAATGGAAAGCACAACTCAGTCTAGATCAAATGCCCGACGAACTGTTACTCGGATCAAGCAATGGCTTTAGGAAGAAAGATCAGCAACTAATAAAGTTGCAACGCAAAAATTCGGTACTGTCAATAATGCATGGAAAGGCTCCATACAGAGATTGGAGGACATATTAGGAGAAATGGCGAAGACGAAAAACCCACTGCAAAGAAGTTTTGTAAAAGGGTCTCCATTTGTGCATGCAATTATGGATTTCCCTACTCCAGCGAAGTTCAAGGCTCTAGTAGTAACACTCAAATATGATGGAAAAACTGACCCAGTTTTCCACATTGAACAATATCAGGCAACTTCTAATATTTATGATGTCCCCGACAAAATGAGGTGTAAAGCATTTTCTGGAACCATTACTGGATCTGCCCAAATCTGGTACCATGGTCTTCCTCGGGGACAAATTTTTAGCTTCAACCAACTGGTTGATCTATTCATTAACAACTTTTGCTTTGGAGCAAAGCCCATGAAAAGGGTGGCACACTTAGTGTGAGATAGAAAGAAGGAGAGAGCACCAGAGATTACATCACTCATTTTAATAACGAGAAACTAAAAGTTGTAGATTATGAAAAGAAGACTGTAATAACCGCCCTCGTGAGTGGATTGCTCCCCTAAAAACTGTATTACACTCTTGCCAAAGACCCTGCAAAGACAATGGCAGAATTGATGGCTAAAGCGGCAAATATCATTAATGTCGAGGAAGCAATAGCAGCAAAGCGTAGCTCGGGCACAAAAGTTGATAGCAAAAATGATAAGAAAGATCATAAAGACCCCAAAGAACACAAGGAATCGAAACAGAAAGGAGATTTGGAGCGACTCAAGAACTACAACAACTATACTCCATTAACATTGGGAATTCACCATGTTTTGGAATAAATCAATCATAATAAAAATGTCCATTGGCCTAGTAAGTTGATGAAGAGGTCCTTTAAATAGTGTTTTAGGTAAAAACCAACTCAATGAATTATTTCCAATTTTATCTTCTTAAACCCTAAACATGCACCTAATTAATTTAACCCATTGAAGAAATAAAGCATGCGGTAAAAGAAACAAATTCAGGAAAAAATCCCCGAAGGGTAAAACCTTTTTATTTCCACTATAATTTGTAAAGGAACGGTTTACACTCGGATTACAGCGAAAATAAGATGACATACGAATACCCGCAGGTGTCGGTCGATGTCGCCAGCAACGGAACAATCGCTTTAGCTCCACAAGAACCGCAGTCCTATCTTCAGCAAGAAATACCATAGCACTCCCAATTTGACCTCAGTCCGGTGTAGGTTTATCCTCTCTACAAAGAGTCGAACAAAGTCTTCTTCTGGATGTGTTCAAGATCACAAACCTTTGGAATTATGATAATAGGATCTTGAATAAATAAAGGATGAAACTAAACAAAATGGGAATTCTTAGAACTCTTCATCTCTCTTGAAAACGTCTATGCAGTGTTATATTTATACATGAGCTAACCATAGTCCAAAAAAATTGAAACACAAAAATCGAGGCAATCTCGTTCGAGCGATAAACGCTGTCGTTTAAACGACTAGCACTGTCATTCGAACGAGTTTACATGTCGTTCGAACGACAATATACCCTTTTCTATTATTTCATGATTATCCTTGTATTAAAAATATTTTAGCTCAGATATAATTAAATGCGCTTTCAAAACTTTATTTTTCAATTCCCAAACATTAAAAAAATTGAACTCATCCATTATTTAAACAACATTCTAAATCACATATTCCTTTGATTATTCATACCTGTGTGATCTTAGAACAATTAAAATGTGAAATTGCACCTTGACTTGATTTCTATTTCATGGCTTTAATATGCAACTTCTTCAATCTCAAATTAATTACTAGTCTAGATTCAATTTATATTGTCCGGAATTAAGCCAAATATAAACAAATTAAAACTATAAGAAATTTGTGCTTACAAATCTCTCCCTTTGGCTATTCCGGGAAAAAACTTAAATAAAAATGTTGGCTATACTCAAATGTCCTATCTCAGAAATCTAAATCTAAAAAACACGGGACATAAATAAACTGTGAAGCAGTAGCATTGAGTCTAGAACTATCTCTAAATGCGATGTAGCGGTGAATCTCTGAATCTCAAAATAGAAATCTACATACATGAGACACAAACAAATATACCCAAGTGAAGTATGGAGGAACATAATATATATAAGAAACATCAATAAATTGTGAACATAGTTTTTTATGAAACTCCCCCTACCTTACATCACATCTCTCTCTCCCCCCCTCTTTTTGTCTGGAATAGACAAAACACGGGACAAATAAAACTAGCATATGAAAATGGGCATAAATGACAAAATGTGATAGTGGATATGAGAAATGTGACAACAAAGAAATATAAAAAAAATATCAGAACTGCAGAATGGAATATATACATCCAATCACAAAAAAATGTAGCACCAGAAGTCCATGAGTACATCATATCAGGATAAATATTAAAATACATCTAGGGACACTAATACAATGTCTCAAACATAAATATCAACAGGGATCCTAGTCCTCATCATTAAAATCATCAACATCAGAATCAACATATGCAACAGCTATGTTGACCAATCCTGATGAACCTGCTCCTCTGCCTATCTCCTATCATCTCATCTCATAAAAAAGGTAGTCATTCGTGAGTCACTCTGAGCCCTAGCCTCAACCTCAGCCTCTGCATCAAAACGAGCCATCATGGCATCGTACATCTATGACTGTGACGCCACCTGTGCCTATAAATCATCAAACTCCTCGACTGTGGGTCGACTAGATGTATAAGGATGAGACCTAAAAGATATAGAACTCGGCTCAGCAGGAGTAGATGGCTCTCCCAAAAATGATGGGAGAGTAGGAGGTGGTCTCGCTCTCGCCTCAGAAGGTAAATGACTCTCAGATCGAGTCAAAGTATTGCTGTTAATGAAGGATGGAGTAGAAAGGCAGACATCATCCTCTAAAATGGGAACTCCAGCCAAGAAGCAAATACAGGATACGAGGAGACCGTAGGGAAGAGCGGGGCGTACAGGAAAGCTACCAAGAATGGTAACTGAGGACATAAACCGAAACAAAAGAGATGGTAGATCAATGTCCTACCCTTGACGTACAGCATATATGAAATATACTATATCAAAGTCAATCTGAGTATGATTGACTCGAGGATAGATAGAGGAGGATACAAAACGATTAAGGATGTGAAAGGTTGTGTGTAACTGACGGTGAAACAATGTAGTTCCAACAGGCGGAACCTCCCAACAGCAAAAACGAATAATCTCATCTCCAGTAGGACCACCCTAGGGACTCCTAGGAAAAATAACATCTGGGACACGGGGTAACTAAAGAGTTTCCGCTATAGGATCGACAGTGACAAGTATCGGGACACCCCTAACAGATGTCTGTAAACCACCAGGAGTGAGAAGATCCCTATAATAAAATTCCCTAACTACGTCAGGGTAAACCATGCCATGGGCATCAAATAATCTATCCCATACCCGACCAGACATCCATGTAGGAATAGATAGCTCAGAAAACTGATCAACACAAAACACTTTCTCCCGAACTACGGTGCGGATATGTAAGCCCAAATGAAAGTAATGATCGTAGTCCAAAATGGTGTACCAACGTACAGGAGAGTATGGTGGTCTATAGCTCCTAGCCCTATGAGCCCGTGATGTGGTGGAAGGCTCATCTTGCCTACGAGAAGAAGTGCTCCTGCGTCTAGGTGGGATGACTAGACACTAAATACCACAAGTGAAAATGGGTGGGTTAGACAGACACAACTGATGCCTAGAACCTATCTTCGTACAAATCCATCCGAACCACCGGGGTAAACCAAAAAATAGAAGCCCAACACACAACAATAACCAAATCAGAATAACCATAGGCAGACAATGGTGCCAAAAGGACTAGCATTTGGTATTTTTAAAAGATTAGAGTTTTTTCTGAAATAAATTATGAATACCCCATTTTTTTTTACTTAAAAAAAACTCACAAAAATTAATGGGTATAAATGGGTGGAAAAAAAAATTGTTCAAAAAAATAATTTTTCATACCCACTGTTTATGTTGATTTCAAACTCAAAAATGAACAGGAACCCACGCATTAATCGTGGTAGGAAACTTGAAACAACCAGTAAAAAAAATTAGTTCGACCATTTTTTCTTTTGAAACCATCATAGAAACACACAACAAATACCCAAAAAACTTAAACCATGAAACAGAGAAAGTTCAGAAAACTTACTTCAAACAGAGAGGCTAAACCATGAAATAGCTCAGAAATAGAGTATGAGGGAAAAAACTGGTGCAAAGTAGGAGATTTGGGTGAAAAAATCGAGTTCAAAATCAAGGGTTTTGGGGTAAAAAACAGGGTCGACCGAAGGTAGAAGATGAAGGTAGCAAACAAGGGTTCAAACATAGGGAACTAACGAACTGAACAAACACGATTTTTGAAATCTGTAGCAGTGTCGTTCGAACGAAAACAGGTGTCGTTCGAATGAGAAGCTTTATCGTTTAAACGATGCTTCTCGCGACATAACACCTCGTTCGAACGAGATGTCAAAAACAAGCCCGGATTTTACCAAACAGAATTGTACAGAAAAATACTTATAAAATAGACAAAATTAAAATTTTGTGAAATTCATGCTAACATGTAATTAATGTGCTCAAATGTGAACATGGAGTGAATGGGCGTGTACTACAACAAATGAGTCACAATTTCAATACATAAAAACGTTCAAGATGCTCTAGATGATAACAATATGTAAATAAACAATGATATAACCATGCGTGTCAATTAATAATGAGTTTCGTGAACAAAACAATCATCATACACACAAATCTAGAATTTTGACGATTCTACAAACAATATAGTCATGATGCAATGTTTCATCCCTAGGATTCGTGGTGCAAACTCGTTTTTGTTTTCCACCTGAACACCCTCATAAATAATACACATTATTTTTTCTTTCTTTTGAGGTGATCTAAACTAAATGGCCCAATTTTTGGCATAATTATCTTTTTATTGCCGTTTTAATTTTTTCGGGCTCTTTTTATACGGTGGCTATCAAGACGAGTTAATTTTACACTCTCGTAGCCCTTTCCTGTAAGCACTCAACATATTATGCAATTTAATTCCTTACGGTAAATGGTTCTTACATGCACACCTCCTCCTAAGACTACTTACGCATTGATGACAAAATTGAGATAAGAACGTCTCACCAAACTCAAATATGCATGTAATGTCAAGCATTCATAAATGCTCGTGCATGTGTACTAGTATGACATATATACAAAGATGAATCCATATACACATCAATTTCAAGACAACTCCATTATGACAATGGTTAAGATCATTTAACGCATCAATAAATATGACCAAATGCCCTAGCCACATGGATAATGAAGAGATGGGGTTCAAGCACACCAACAAGACATAATAAACAAGAAGATTCACGACTCAAAGACTAAAAATATTTTTGTGTTTTTTTTTCTCCAAAGATTTGACTCAAAATAAAATCTTTTTGTAGTTTTAAATAATACTCAATAAATGACAACTGAGTAAACATCATAACTTTAGAGAGAGAATGTATCGTAAAAACAAACTAAAGTATGACAAACCGACGAACATGCTCATTCGAAAGATGAGACATGTGGAGATCCACGTGAAATGACACGCGTATCACCAAGTCTAATCCCCAATGCCTCTAAATCTGATTTTCTAACCCATGTGTGTGTGAAATGGCGAGTGGGGGATTTCGAGATAGGAATGTTCGGGTTCTTTGACTTTCTAGTAACGTGCTTAGGGTCATAGAAAAAATGCCTAATATGACCTCTCCTACCACAATGAGTGCAAGTGTAAACACGTCCGGGAGTGTTTGTTATGGGATGATTAAACTTAACGTTCCTTGGTGGCTCTCTAGCTATCCTGGTATTAGCTTTGGGAATGGGTGGAATATGGTTATCGAAGCCAATACCACTCTTATTATCCTTGATTTGGATGGTTCCTAAAATTTTATCTAGCTTCTCGGACCTAAATTCCAAATCAAATTTAACCTTACTCGAATCTCTCAATTTCTTCTCAAGTTCACATATCCTTGACTCAAGTAAACGCCTATAATCCCCAAACTCAAGTAATTCCTTTTTCATCGCCTTCATTAACCCTCAAAGACTGTCTCTCTCACCCTCGACATATTTTAGCTTCTCACAAATTTTCTTCTCACGCACCCTAAGTTCCTCAATTAAAGTATTGGAGTTATTATTTTCAATGGCACGTTCTTTCAATTTTGCTTCCAATTTCAAATTTGCCTTTTTGCTTTTAATGGTTGTTCGTACAATTCATTAAAGGCAGTTTGCAAGTCTCTCTTGTCCCCACTCTCATCAACACTCACCTCACCCTCACTTTCTAAGGGATCAAAACCTGTGACTGCTAAAGAATCATGCAAAAGTATGTCGTCGTCACCTACATGATTAGCCACAAGAGAGGGAAGTTCTCGCTCAGTAGGATACAAATTTTCTTCTTCAGGGTCACTCTAACTAAGAGTAGAAACACACTTCTCACAATTCTCCATTTTAACAAAAAATTTAATAGCAGACTTCATGCAAGATTTCAAGGTAGAAGTCTCAACTACGTGAGTTTTAAAATCATCAAAATTACCGAAAGCCATACCTAAAGACAAAGGATCAAAACACAATAAAATAGTGCAACAAGATATGATACCAATTTGAAGAGGCCCTTTAAATACTGCTTTAGGTAAAAACCAACTCAATGAATTATTTCCTAATTTATCTTCTTAACACCTAAACATGCATCTAATCAATTTAACCCATTGAATAAATAAAGCATGCGGTAAAAGAAACAAATTTAGGAAAAAATGCCCGAAGGGCAAAAACCTTTTTATTTCCACTAAAAATTGTAATGCAATGGTGTACACTCGGATTACAACGAAAATAAGATGACATACGAATACCCGCAGGTGTCGGTCGGTGCGTCTACAATGAAACAATCGCTTCAGCTCCACAAGAACCGCAGTCCTAACTTTAGCAAGAAATACCGTAGCACTCCCAATTTGACCTCAGTCCGGTGTATGTTTATCCTCTCTACAAAGAGTTGAACAGAGTCTTCTTCTGGATGTGTTCAAGATCACAAACCTTTGGAATAATGATAATAGGATATTGAATAAACAAAGGATGAATCTAAACAGAATGGGAATTCTTAAACTGTTCATCTCTCTTGAAAATGTATATGCAGTGTTATATTTATACCTGAGCAAACCAGAGTCCAAAAAAATTTAAACATAAAATCGATGCAATCTCGTTCGAGCGATAAACGATGTCGTTTGAACGACTAGCGCTGTCTTTCGAATGAGTTTACATATCGTTCGAACGCCAGTAAACCATTTTCTATTATTTCATGATTATCCTTGTATTAAAAACAATTTAGCTCAGATATAATTAAATGAGATTTCAAAACTTTATTTTTTAATTCCCAAATATTAAAAACCATTTAACTCATCCATTATTTAAATAACATTCTAAATCACATATTCCTTTGATTATTCATACCTGTGTCATCTTAGAACAATTAAAATGTGAAATTGAACCTTGACTTGATTTCTTCTTCATGGATTTAATATGCAACTTCTTCAATCTCGAATTAATTACTAGTCTAGACTCAATTTATATTGTTCAAAATTAAGCCAAATATAAACAATTAAAACTATAAGAAATTTGTGCTTACAGTTGAGAATTTCCCCGACCAAGAGGGATAAGACTAAGTACTGCGAATTTCACAGGGATCACGGTCACACAACGAAGCGTTGCATAGCTCTTTAAAATGAGATTAAAACTCTCATTCGACGAGAAAAGCTAAATCAATATGTTGATCGACAGAACAACAAGGGAATTTGACGAAGATTAAAATCGTCTTGCAAGCCCAGAGAGGAGAAGAAAATAAATCATGAAAATGACCAAGATGATGATCCCGATCTCCCTAAAAAAACCTGGCAACCAGAACGTGAGGTATTCTGTATCAATTTTTGTTCTTTTGATTGCCAAATTATTACAGATGGAGATGCAGGAGGAGGGGATCATACAGCAGAGCGAAAATCCTATCTCAATGAGGCACAAGCTTGCTCGTACATACAGAGGATCAACCTTCCCGAGTAAGATCAACCAATGAAGGTTAACAAGGATAAACTGGTAATTAGTTTCTCTTAAAATGACCTTTCAGGATTATTGTATCCTCACGACGACCCACTAGTAATCAAAGTCAGAAAGGAAGAAATCATTATCTCTAGAGTACTAGTAGATAATGGCAGCTCAATGGATATTTTATTTTATCCTTATTTCAACAACTTGGATTTTAAACTCAACCAATTAGAGCCCTACCATCGACCACTAATAAGCTTTGCAGGTGAGAAAGTCTTTCCTTTGGGAACCATTAAGATGGAAGTGATGATAGGCATATGGCCAGCTAGCCGAACAGAGAAGACCCATTTCTTTGTAATGGATAAAAACGTCCATTCATCTTATAATATCATCATGGGAATAGTAGGATTAAAGAAGTTCGAGCCAGTACCATCCACTGTTCATCAGTATTTAAAATTCCTTACTAACTTTGGTGTGGGAATTGTGAAAGGTGATTAAAAAGTAGCTCCGGAGTGTTACTACTCTTCTGCTGAGCAAGAAGACTTGGAAGAAATAAAGAAGAAAACCACTACCTACCAAGTGGATACTCCTGAGCTTGAGGAAGAATATGAGGTTGAAACCTTAGACCCAAGGGAGGAAACATAACTGGTAAAGGGGCCTATTATGGAAGCAACTGAAAGCATTGTGTTAGACGATGACAAATCGGAGCGCATCACTCAAATAGGGACAACGATGGATCCTGTTATTAAATAGGAACTGGTAAGCTTCCTTAGACAAAGAAAACGTGTGTTTGCTTGGAGTCATGAAGATATGCCTGGGATAGATCTCAATTTCTTATGCCATGAGCTCAACATAAACAAAGAAGTTAAATTAGTAAGGCAAAGACGAAGAGTGTTCAGCCCCGAGAAGAACCAAGTCATACAAGAAGAAGTCAAAAAGCTTCAGAAGGCAGCTTTTATTAATGAAGTGAAATATCCAGATTGGTTGGACAATGTAGTTATGGTAAAAAAGAATTATAATAAGTGGAGAATGTGTGTAGATTTCACAGATTTAAATAAAGCATGCCTAAAGGATCACTTTCCTTTGCCCCGAATAGATCAGCTCATGGATACAACATCAGAACATGAATTACTCAATTTTATGGATGCTTATTCTGGCTATAACCAAATTAAAATGAAGCCTAAAGACAGGGAAAGAACTTCTTTCATCCCTCCCCGAGGAACATATTGTTATAATGTCATGCCTTTTGATTTGAAAAATGCAGGTGCTACATATCAATGGCTGGTCAATAAGGTGTTCGAGGAGCAAATAGGCAAGAATATGAAAGTCTACGTAGATGATATACTTACAAAAAGCAAAACGACGTTCGATCACATTGTTGACCTCAGCCAAACTTTTGATCAACTTGAGAAACACCAAATGAGGCTGAATCCGACCAAGTGCATTTTTGGAGTGCCAGAAGGAATGTTCCTCTGGTACATAGTAAATCAAAGGGGAATTGAAGCAAACCCAAATAAGATCAAGTCATTAATTGAAATGCAATCCCTAAATTGTAAGATGAAGGTGCAAAGACTAACTAAACGAGTAGCAGCATTGAGCATATTCGTGTCCCGAGCTACAGATAGGTGACTGCCATTCTTTAAGGTGATCAAAAAGAGTTTTGAATGGAATGAAGAATGTGAAAAAGCTTTTGTAGAATTGAAAAAGTATTTGGGGTCACCTACATTACTCTCCCAACCAATCACAGGTGCAAAATTATATATGTACTTAGCTGATTCTGAATCGACCGTAAGTTCTATATTGATCCGAGAAGAGAATGGAGTTCAAAAACCCGTCTACTATACCAGTAAGGCTTTTCGAGGAGTAAAAATCAGGTACCCTCGTTTGGAGAAATTGACTTTATCACTAATTAAAGCATCCAGACGTATAAAACCTTATTTCCAAGCCCATACAATCGTAGTTTACACTGATATGCCTCTAAGGCAAGTGACGCGACTAAGAATTTGTCTCAAAAGTGCATTTTCTCTAGGCTCAAGTGCAAGCCTGCCGCGTTAGTAATAATCCGAAAAGTCGGGATCGTATCCACAGGGATCAACAATTGGCACTTGTGTAGGAGAAATTATTAAATCTTGAAATGATTCCTCAAAAGAAATATGAAAAGATGATTAATGATTGGGAAATTTCTAGTGAAATAAAAAAAATTTCAAGAAAAATAAACTAAAAATTGTGTAGAAATTAGATTGACAAATGAGAGAAAATAGGGTAGGGTACAATCCCTCAAACCTTTACGAATTACCGTATAGAATACTAGAATAGAAAATTAAAATTCTTGACTAAATCCAGCCTTTATAAATCCTAAGCATTACATATATGAAGGATCTAGCCCTCATCATATGAAATCAAAGGCAAATATAAAGCGGTGAATGGACAATTACACTCGCAAAGCGTTTTTAAACATCTCAAGTACCTAGGGCAAGAGAGATTAAAAGATTGACTATGTTTGTATAATTTTCATTCACGATTCGGTCAGAATTTAATTTACCCTCTATTTTCTATATAAGTAATCTGCCTCGGAGTGAGTTCATGTACCCCAGCCCTTAAGAATTTAGCTAGACATGATTTGATTAAAGAACAACTTCATACACAGAATTATAGATCTAACAAACATTGGAAATAATTTGCAATACAATTGAGATTTAACTAACATAGATACCAAGTAAGAGAATGGAATTGTTATACTTGTATTCAGCAACAGGAAAAGAATTGGAATCCAGAAATTGTTGTCTCTCTCTCAACCTTACAAACTAGGGTTTATGAAAACTCCTTAGCTAAGAAAATGAAAATTTCCTAACTTCTGAATTGCTTTCTCTAAGAAAATCTCCTCTCAGAAAATCTGCCTAGAATGAAGTAGGGCATGGGCTTTTATAGCATCAAGTAGCACGAATTTGACAGCCAGAGTTGCTTGTTGCGCAAGATTTCACCAGCTACGCACATCAAAATCTTCACAATAAATGCCAGGATTTCGCATGACCGGACCGGTCCGGATATCCCTCGAAACGGTCCTGTTTTTCAGCCACCGGATCGATTCTTTTTTTATTCTACCGGATCGATCCGGTCCCCACCGGATCGGTTCTGCTGTCATCGATTTGTCATCCATCCGGGGTCTACTGGACTTGGGTCATTTCGGATCGGTCTGATTTTCTTTCATGTTCACTTTGCTCTTGCATCTTTGACTGGCCATAACTTTTGATCTCGAGATCCGATTTGAGTGTCGTTTCTTCCGATGCTCTTGTGAAATCAAGCACTTCAACTTACCTTTAGGTGTCGAATTCGAATTCTGGATAAAAATTTACGCTTTTGCCCTTTGACTTATCTTCCTTTCATCATTTCCTTTCTTCCGGTTTCTTTCTCTCTTTTCTTGCACTAAATTCCTGTAAAATTCATCAGAAATACACGAAACTCGGGGAAATTGTTAGAAACAATCAATGGCAATGATATGGAATAAAAATGATTCAATTACCTTGTTCGGGATATCAAAATTACTAACTTAAGGGGCTAAATTCAGAAGAATTTATGCTTGGTCAACAAGCTTTGCATAAACCGGAGAAATCTGGAAGATTAATGTACTGGGCTGTGGAATTGGGGAAGTATAATATCATATATGAACCAAGGTCTTCTTTAAAATTTCAAGTAGTGGTAGATTTCATAGTGGAGTTCACTTACTTCGAGGTCCCCGAGCAATAAAGTGAACATGCAGAACAAGAATCAGAAAGCAGTGATATTAATAAGAAAGAACCCGAAGAACCTTCTTCAAAAGAAGCAGTTACCGACCTACTAGATTCCTCTTCCCGAACATAGGAGATGTCCAGGAAGTATGAAGAAGCAAGGGGAAAAATATTCCACTATGGGAGTTTAACAGAGCAAGCATTTGACAACAACGCCCCCAATATGGAACTTATATGTTGATGGATTATCTTGTGCAACCGACAACGGAGCAGGTATAATACTTAACCCTTTTGATGGTATTGACATTAAGTATGCCCTAAGTTTTCAATTCCAGGCTTCAAACAATAAAATAGAGTACGAAGCTCTTATTGTGGGCCTAAGTCTAACCCAATCATTGAGTGTCGAGTAAGTTATGGCACATAGTGACTCTCAATTGATAGTGAACCAAATACTGGGTTTATATCGAGCTAAAAGAGAATTAACAACCAAGTATTTATCCAATGCGATGGATGTCATTGTAAAATTACCAGTTGTTCAGATGAATAGAATCCCAAGGTTGAAAAATGCTCGAGCTGATGCCCTTGCTCAGCTAACCTCGGCTAGCCTAAGCTACTAGAATTAAACTTCTGAAGAACTATCCCTATTGAGATTTTGGATAATAGAAGCATAAATAAAGATTTGATGATGGGGCCATCATGGATGGACCCCATCAGATCATACATTGAAGAAGGAACTCTACTAACAGATATGGTGGAAGCAAAGAAATTGAAGTATAAAGCAGCTCATTATGTATTAAATAAAGGAGTTTTGCAATGCTGTTTGCATCCATCAGAGGTCCAAGATCTAATTCAGGAGGTGCATGAAAGATCATGTGGAGCTCACATAGTAGGGAGAACACTTCGGCATAGAATCAGTGCGCAAGGGTATTATTGGCCAACAATACGAGTAGACTATGCAACATTTTTTAAGAAGTGTGATAAATGTCAAAGATTCTCCATTATTCAAAAAAATCCACAGCCTTCTCTCACTCCAATCACTTCACCATGGCCATTTTCCATGTGGGTTATAGACTTGGTCGGACCAATGCCAACCACCTGAGGAAGATTTAAATACCTGGTTGTCGCCGTGGATTATTTTAAAAAATGGGTTGAGGCATAGCCCTTGATAGACATGCCTTATGAAAAGGTCTATCAGTTTAGATGGAAAAGCATCATCTGTAGGTACGTGTTGCCCTATGAGTTCATTATCGACCATGGAACACAGTTTGACAATGATGAATTCGTAACTTACTATGCTCGGTCCAAGATTCAGAAATTGCATTCAGCTCCAGGATATCCTCAGAGTAATGGACAAACTGAAGTTACGAACATAATTTTGCTTAACGGGTTGAATAAAAGGCTTGATGATGCCAATGGAAATTAGATAAATGAGCAACATTCTGTCTTGTGGGCACACCAAACAACACCAAGAACAACGACTGGAGAATACCCGTATATGTTAGCATTTGGGAGTGAAGTTGTCATTCTTGCCGAGATGGGCTTACCATCTCATAGAGTTTTAAATTTTAAATGTCCTATAAGTGACTCAATGAGAAGATTAGATCTAGATATGCTAGAAGAAGTAAAAGAAGATGTTGTCCTGAGAAATGAAACCTACCAACAGAGAATAACCTGTTTTTATAATAAAAGGATAAAACCATCCCACTTGAAGGACGATGATTTTGTGCTGAAGAAAGTGTTGCAGAAAAATAACAAGCTTGAAGCTAATTGGCATGGGCCATACTGTATTTCAGCAGTGATCCGACCTGGAACTTATCAAATTTAAACCTTGGAAGGCGAAGAATTCAAAAACCCATGGCATGCAGAGCATCTCAGAAAAGATTACTAATGATGATGTAATCAGTTTTAAATCAACTTGCAGTATTAATAAAATCATCAGTTCTTTCAATTTTTGTTTTTGATTTTTTTTAAAGTACTAGTGCTATGCACTACTATAGTTACATTGACAAAAGTTAGGAGTTCTTCGAATTGTGGCTTGGCTCAGCAACTATTGCCTTAAAAGATGCTCGGTAGAACACAAGAATAAAAGCGAGTTACTCAGCACAAACAATAAGTTGCTTGGAAAAGCCCCAAACTTGCCCGCTGATACCCAAAGTCCAAGTCAACAAGATACTAAGGCCTCAAGAAACTTTGTCCACAAATATAAGGATAAAACAACATCTTTATCCTACTAGGCAAAGTACAGGAAGAACGTTGCAAACATTCCTCAAGAGGAATGTAATCACATATTTCACATACCCCTAGTCACACCCCTGGTATCTAATGCAAAAACCTAACACTTGGGTGCTTTAGTAAAACCTTTGGAGACACATGGGTAACTAGCTCCAAATTTAGATTTTAATCTAAGTATGCTAGTAAAACCTATGTATTCATCTAACTAACTTTAAATTTAGATTTTAATCTAAGTATGCTAGTAGAACATCTGCACTCATTGGTAATTGATACTCAACTTAATCAAAGTGTATCAATAGAAATAATGATAAAAAAGGATTAACATTCAACATAAGATAAGTTTATCAAATTTCCATTTCATTAAATCAAATTAATTACATGACTATGTTAACAAAACAAAGTACAAAGCTTCATTCTGTAGGACGTTTCCCTTCAGCTTTGAAAACATGATCCATTCCAGCAGGAGGATCATCTAAAGTGTAAGGAGAATTAATGAATTTAAAATTCTAAAGCATTCTAGCATTGCTGCTACTGGGACGATCAAGTAGGTGAGGTCGAACGATCTCTAATTCAACATGAAGCTCATAATCTCCCAAGTATTTTGAAATCAAGCAGTGAGGAATACGTTGGATTGGAATCTAATTGACATCTAATTTAAGTAGGGGATTGTCGAGGTCAAGCAATACCGGATCATACCAGTCCCACAATTGGTTATTTTGATCCACCTTTATCACTGTCAAATCATTCATCCAACCCCATTTATAGCAAACTTATCATCAAAATGCCCCAGAGCTTCATTGTACTCGTCCATCCAGACTTCCCTTGGTTGTTTATGGAATTAAAAGGTCAATCTTTCAACTTGGTAATGTAATTTCTTCAACACTCCATCCTTAGCTTGTAACTAAGAAGATTGAGTGGATAGTTGCTCGAACAAGTCTTGTAGCTTCTGGGACATCTTAGCAATAGCTTGATTTTTAGATTTTAATTATGTAGCTTGATTGCTAAGGGTTTGTTGGGTCCTAATTTTCTCTGTAGTACCTCGAACAGGTTTGAATATAGCTCGAGAAGATGAAGAAATGAGTTTTGATTTCTTTAGAGCCTCCAACTCCTCACTCAACCTTGCATTCTCAGCCTCCAAGAACGAATGACCCTCATTTATAGTAGTAACAACAATAGTGAATGACTTTAAGGCATCAAGTTCATCTCTCAAATTGTTTTTCTCCTCATCCAGAAGCTTGGCAATGTCCCTTGTTTCATCCACTTCACATTTAAGCAGGAATTCTTGCCTTCGAAAATGGGAAGCAAATTTATCTAACTTTTGCTCAAAGCACCAACCTTCACCAAGGGCCTGGAACTTCTTCTCATAATCCTCATGCAAATATGCCTTAGATTTATTATGGTCCTCTTGCATCTCTTCAATCATATTATAGTTGGAAACGTTGTTGGCCACTGCCCGATCAAAAAGACACTTCAGATGAACATAGGCCTCTTTGTCTTGCTCGAATACCCATTCCCCGAGAAACTTCAGCAGATCAGCATCAGCTAGAGATAAATGACCAACTTTGAAAAACTTATTACACCTCTGGAGTAGCTCGGAGTCAATTGATGAGAAGTATTCTAATTTATCTATAAACTATTAAGAAGAAGAAAGTCACCAATCAACAAGTTGCAAAGCATAGAAAAACACAAGCAAGAGAACAAAAACATTTCTATTTTCATTAATAAAAAGGGATGTACATGTACATCTTAAAAAAAGGTATAATTATTGAAAAAGGAAAACAAAATGCTACTCGGTTCAACACCTTCTTCTTATCTACCTTAGGATCAGCTGAAGTGGAAGGAGCAGAAGGAGGAGGAGGATTAACTATAGAGGGGGAAAAAGAATCAACATCTAGGTGTTGATTGGTAGACTCCATCGTTAGAAGGGATTCACTGGAACCCCCGTCATCACCAACTTCCTCGTTCAGGTTTGGAGGGGCCCCAGGATCATGTCGCAAGAATAACTCAGAGTCTTTTGGAGTGCAGACCTCCACTAGGGCATCAAACTAGCCGTCCTTAAAGCATTTTTTCTTCGCAAACTCAATTGTAAAAAACTGCTCCAATGGCCTTATCCTAGCCTCTGTTGAAGGCAACCTCCCTAGCCTTAGTCCTTTTCGCCTTCTCAACACCCAAATCCTTTTATAGCTGTGCGGTCTTGACTTTCTCAGCATCTAAGTCTTTTTGTAACTTATCAGCCAAACCCCAAACAGTTTTAGCAAATCCTTTAATAACTTTCACCTTCTCCTCCTATTTCTTATGTTCCTTGGCCAATTCTTATTGGGAATCAAGCACTGACTTTTTTAGCTCATTAAAAGCTTCTTTAACTTCACCAGAAGAATCTCTCAAAGTCTCATCTTTTTCCAACATATTATTGAAGCCAACGAGGAACTGCACAAGAATAACAAGGAAAGTTAGTATTATAAAGAACAAACAAAGAGACAGAAAAATAAATAAGGTAAAAGAATATACTAGAGCAAGGCTTTGAGCAACCCTGTCAGAACTTTTAGAATGAGGTAGTGCAACTGCAGCACCTATGTGGTCTGGTAAAGTCCCAGACTTTATTAGTTGTCTTGCCAATCTAAGTCTAAGGACCACTGGAGAGGCAAAATAAGATATATTGACCAACTCACGTTGGTCAGGAAGAACAGAAGAACCTTCTGCTAACTTAGAAGGAAGCCCTTTCCTTATTCTTTTCAAGGGGATCTCTTCAAATTTCTGTACTGGGGGTTTCTTCCCAGTCTCATCTTTATTTTTCACCCATTAATCAACTTGTTTAGAAGGGGGATTGACAGCTATGTCTCCCAAAATATTGGGAAACTTCCTTTTTCTTATGGCAGCAACAAGAGGTAAGTTTGAATCTAAGGAAGAAGGGGAGTGGGTAGCAAGATCACCACTGCCAGATGCAGTAGCTCAGGAAGTAGAAATAGGTTCCTTCTCATGGTCAATTATAGGGGAATGAGTGGATATCATAGGAGGAGCAACAAAGGAGGAAACTGTTATACTGCAGCAAATAGGATAAAGACCCGATGTGCTCCTCGCCAATCCTCTGATGAAGTCCCCAAATAAATTTCAACTCCCTAAGGTTCACTTCACTCTCCTTTGGGCACCTTCTCTTCTGATCAACTGCAATCAAAATTTATAGAGCAACAATTAGTATTAGATTTAAACAAGTATGTACAAGGCAAAATAGTTAAATGAGGAATAACCTATCCCATTGCCAAAAGGACAGCACCTAGGCCCCTAGTACTCAGTATTTCCAGTCAAAGGGGCGTATTGCCATTTTTTTACAACAACTCCATGCTAAAAATAATCCCTATTGGAGTCTGGAAGATTAACTACTAACACTTTGTTTACAGCCCTAGTCTTTAAATAAAAAGTGATGTCACTAGTCACCCACTTATAACAAAATATTATTTATGGAATCCCTAGATGGGTTCCATAGATTTGATTCAACCTATACACTCCATTTACAACACTCCAAGCATTGGGGGCTACCCTAGCTGGGACAACGTCAAAGTATTGACAAACCTCAAGGCATAAGGGTTGGGAGGAAAGGTAAACCCACACTCAGCTATAAAGATAGAGGGAAACCAGTGACCCTCAGGAAGTGAGAAGAAATTAGCAGGCAAAGTAGCGTGTTCCAAAACAACCCAAGAGGGAATCTTAAATTCATTTTTGAATTCACCAAGAGAATCAATAGAGTAAACCACGACGAAGAGTATAAGAGAAGAGAAAGAGTTCTTACAAAGATTAAGGATTCAGCAAGAACTGAAGAACAAAAAATGATCTCACAAGAGGGGAAAAAAACTTGAAGATGCTGTAGCAAAAAATGCTCAAAAAATTTGAGGTAAGAAAAGATCGTGGCTTTTCTCACTCTTTATACATTTTTTCAAAAACTGGAAAAATAATGATTAAAAGGCAACGTCGATCGAACTGGTGGCGGCTAAAGGCAGAAAAGACGAATTTTCCTATAAACGATTCATTAAAGTTGTGGATAATTTCAAAAATGCCACGCGCATTATATTTCCATAATTAAACCATAATTTTTACAAGTATGGGACATCGGCAACCGACTAAACCTAAAAATTGTTTTTCGCGCAACTTTAAGAGATAAATGCTCTATACTCTTGTAAAAACTTCAAGCATGAAACATTGGGGGTTTTGTTGATACAAAAAAATTTCCATCTACGTGGACCATTCGAATACTGACACGTGTTGTATAGTGGAAGATTAATCCTAGTCAGCAAGGATGAAATGCCAACCTACTGAGGGATGCCGACCAACATATCAATGAAGCCCAACCAACACCAGGAAGACCAACCGACGATGATAGGAAAACACCAACAGTTGTATACATAAATGATTGTACAGATGTAAATGTCTACGATATAAAGACATTCCATCCTTTAATATTCCAGCACTTATAGACCCCCTGGGGGCTATAAATACATTGTAAACCCTATATCCAAGGGACAAAAAAAGAGAGGCAATTGAATAATCCCAAAGAAATACACAACAGTGGACGTAGGCTCTCTTTCCTTAAGCCGAACCACTTTAAAAATCTCTTATCTCTTTTACCTATATTTATTTGCGATCAATTAATTAGTTTAGTCTAGTTTTTTGCATCAACATTAGGATTGATGGGAGAATACCTCACATAGCTCAAATATGCATAGTGAAATTAAAATCCAATAAGCTAGTACATGTGTGTTCGGATGCATATACAAAGTCGAATCCATGATGTAAATTAATCTCGATACAACTCCTTGCAAACATGGTTAAGATCAATCTAAGTGTTTATAATCATAATCAATCATCCTAGTCACATGGAAATTATGGAGTGAATTGAATTCAAACACACCAATATGCTACACTGAATGTGCAAAACTAAAATACACAAAAACAAAAAATCTTTTTGTATTTTATAAAAAATTTAAAATCTTTTTGTATTTTTCCAATATGACTCATTAAAAGAAAAATATAATACAAAAGATATACATGTCATAACACTAGCAAACATATATCATGAAGCACAACTAGAGTATGACAAACAAAATCATGAAAGTAATCATTCATAAGATATAGCAAGTGCAACATCATGTGCAAGCATACGAGAATCAACTAGTCTAACATCTAGTACCCGCAAAATAGATTTACTAACCCAAACAGGTGTATACTTAATAGGACGGGTTTTGAAAACCAAAGGGACACTAGACTTCAGCTTATTAGGACCTTTTCCAAGATCATAACAAAAACGCCTAAGGTGACCTTTCCCACCACAATGCGAACATGTGTAAACGTAAGGAGTGTTACCTATAAGTTGACATTTTCTAACGTCATTGGATTTGGTTGACGCTCTAAAACAAACAATGGGCTTGAATTTAGCGATGGAAGCATTAAAAATATAAGAACTACTCGAGTCTTTTAAATCATCTTTTAGCTTCAAAATTTTAGACTCAAGCAAAGAATTAGACTATTTCAATTTTAGGGACTCCTTCTTCATATGTTTAATCATTCCTAAATGGTTATCTCCATCCCTCTCAATGCAAGTAAACTTATCCCTAAGATTCTTATCCCTTGCTTATATTCTAAAATCAATTTATCGTTATCCTCATTGGCACAAACACAAGCCCTATAATTTATTTCTAAAAAATTCGGACTATATCCTCGCTCTGTTTCTTAGATAATTCTAAAATTTTAAAATCTCGGTCCATGTCCACAAGTTTTTCACGAAAGAAATCCCTTTGAGCTTGAATAGTTTGCAAAAGTTTCACAGCGGATTTAAAACGAGAATTTTCTTTTTCAATAATTTCAATTCTTTGGGCAAACTTCAAATTCAAAAGATTTAAGTCATTATTACTAAAAGAATCCATCGAAAAGAAAAATAAACCAAAAGAAAAAGATAAACACTACCCTAAAAAGCACTAAAAAATGATTTAATCCCCCCCTGATACCACTTATAAGGGTTAGAATGCTCTGATACCAATTTGATAATGTATTATAGGTCTAATGGCTTAACTTATCAAATTAGATGTCAACCCACACAACCAAATTTTATTTTTTTATCCTAAGACATGCATCTATGTGATAAAATAGGTAAATTAAATCATGCAATCAATAAAGGTAAATTTAACGAAAATCCCTTACGGGTAAAACCTTTATTCAGCACATTAGAAATATTACAAGACAGTTGACTTATAATACTACTTGAAACAAGCAATAAGCATAATGCGTTAGTCTTTGAAAATATCTAAAGAATGCTACTCATCTCCAAGCAGTTCACAAGTGGCCTTCCACCCTCGGTATCCATCGATCAACCTTTATCTTCAGCAATGGTCCCCTCGAGAAGCACAATGGTCAGTAATGAAGATGATCTCTCCATAAAAGTAGTGTATGCAAGGACATAAACTATCTAGGGTTTAAACTGATTCATACAAATATTTTGGGGATGTGTTTTGTGAATCAAAAGAGTTTTCTAAACTCGAAAGGCTGCAAACTTTTGTAACAGGTATATAGAATTCTGTATATCAAAAGTCTTAACAAAAATAAGCAAGAAACAAGTATTTATAAGGCGAACACAAATTTCGAGGCGACCACTCATTCGAACGAGAATAACATCTCGTTCGAACGAAATTGGATCTCGTTCGAACGACATTGCTATCTCGTTTGAACAAGCTCCAAACGACCTTCAAATAAAGCCAAACAGTACGCCATCGTTAGATGCTCGTAAATGAAAGATATCAAATGACCTTCAAACGACTTTGACATCTTGTTCGAACGAGAATGACTTCTCGTTTGAACGAAGTCAACGAACTTTGAAAAATAATTTTAAAATAAAAACGCCTCGGTTTTTTAAAACAAAAAAATAATGTTTCAGATTTAATGAAAATAAAACATCCTTAAATAAATATAATGAATAAATTTAAATACCTAAAAAGCTTTATACCTTTACGGGATGTAGGGAAGTCTTGAATGTTGATATCATCTTGCCGTGACGGTGCGTGACGATTTGTAACATCAAACTAGACTAAAATAATACAAGGCCTATGTTATGAGCAATATCAGAAAACTTGCTCTTGCACTTTTGTAATGCCTTCTAATTTCAATGCATTAATTAAATAGTGAATTTTATTATTTATAAATATACGTGCCTGTAGTTACATGTGATGTCACTAAGTGTAATTCCATGTGTGTTGTGTTATGTGTATTTTATTCGAAATTGAAATATAACTTAATACACGGGAATGAATCAACAACTATTTAATAAATTAATAATTTAATAATAAATAATAATTTTTGGGACTCGTACAAATTAAAATATTAAGAAGTTGGTCTAATACTTTGGGTTGATGTTTGGGACATTTGTAATGTTGGATTAGAACATAAAATAATGGATTTTAAGTCCTATAGGATAGTATATGATTTTGGCTAGTCTTTAGACCATTTAGATATGATTTTGGGCTTAATGGATCAAGGTCCATATGGGAGTAAACCTTAACTTCGTGGTTAAGCATATAAAAAGGAAAATTAGGGTTATTATGAATCGTTTGACACTTGGCAAAGGAAATCCTAGAGAGTGAATATGGGGCTGCATGGAAAAAAAAGAAAAGAGGGAAACTAGGCATTCGATAAGAGAAGATTTGGAACTTCCCAATTAGAATTTAATCTAACTGAACTTAGGGACAAGTTTATTTAGTATATTAATATAATTGTTTTGGTGTTAGAATATAGTTATACATTGGATTCTAAATCTAAACGTAGAATTACTCGATCTAGATAATTAAACAATAAAATTTTGAGATATAATTTTATTAATAAAAAATATATTTTCATCCATAAATAGAAATTGATGAAATTTGTCATAAATTTGGGAGATATTGAATAAATTGGTGTTAAGGTTATGTTATACTTGTAGGAATGATCAAAAGCCTTTTATATGGCATGAATGAATTGGGAAGTTTCGGACTTTAGAATGAAATTCAAATATAAGGTTCTAATTTTGAACAATAATTCTAAATCCTTATATAAATCTAGTAGACTTGTAAAAATGACATAAAATTTGGTTTGGGTAAGTTTGTAGGATAATTTAGGGTATATGGGAGGTACTAAAACCTTGAGTTAGGCTGTTAATGGTGGTCTGGACAGAGGGGTCTTAACAGGGTTTAAAGGTTGCAGAAAGAGGGAATTCTGGAGAGTTTCGTGATTTCCCCATTCGAATGACCACAATTGTGACCCGTGCGCATGGTTCATGCGAATGGCTAGGCTCTAGGGTTGTGCACATGAACAGAGCATAATTGGATTTTTGTTTCTTAATTCGGTAAAGAAGAAATTTTGAATTGAATTGGGAGACTTAGGAATTTTAGATACTCATCTAAGACCTTAATCTTATATGAGAAATTACTTAGTGATGATGCCAAAATTTGGTTTACTTTGACTTCACCTAGTATGTAATATGTGTGAGTTGGACTTAGGAAATAAAAGACATTAAATGAATTTTGACACAAGTGTTTAACGTGGTTCAACTTGAGGGGTTGGGCCTACGTCCACAGTTGGAATGCTCTCCTTCTCTCTTTGTATTAATATGGGGCTATAAGGCCAAATTACAAGTGCTCGGAGGCTTGCCCAGAGGCTCAATTACAATTGTCCAGAGGCTAAGCACATCATGTGCCAAAGGTTGTGAATTAAAGTAGAGCAAGATCAAGATCAAGAGCAAGAGCAAGAGAGAGAGAGAGAATACAAGTGTTTAGTAAAATGAAGCTCAATTATCAACCTATTTTTCCTTAGTGAAGTGTTGGGTATTTATAGCCTTGTAGTGAACTTTGCCTGAGATTTAGCCGGTAATGATGCTTTAATTGTGGTTTTTAAGAGGCACTAATATCCATATTCTCCAACGACAAGCCAGAGCCATTAATTATCACCTTCGCTGAGGTTGTGTTGGAGCCATTGATGCTCACCTTCTCCAAGGATATGTTAGAGCCATTAACTATCATCTCCACCGAGGACCTGTTATGCATTAATTGCATCACTTAGGTGTTATAGACTCGGTAAGTGAGGCTCTGGAGAAGTGATATTGGATCCATTTGCTGAGTTGTTCTAGTCATGCACAATATATAGTCATGTGCAAGACTTGGTTATGTGCAGGACTTGGTCAGGTGTAGTACTTGTTCACATACAGGTGTAGGTCATACGCATGACATGGTAATGTGCAAGACAAGGTCACGTACAGGGATAGGCTATGTGCAGGGAATGGTCATGTTTAGGGGTAGGTCATGCGCATGAAATGAACTTAGTATTTCCTTTTTGTTTGAGTCAATTATATCTAGCGTGGGTCCCTCACACCTTTGCAAAATCATGTCTCCAGTTTGCTTGGTATTCTTTCATAAGGCAAGAGGACTACTGATGTTGATTTGTAACATGGATATATACATATATTGGGGGTTCCATATTTTTTACTCTTGTAAGGCTTGAACATATTTACACGAGGTTGAATATGGTAGTCTTGGATCCATGCGATAAATTGGGCTTGTGAAAAATTCCCTTATACGTGGACCCTTGAGTTGGATTGGGCCTTGACTAAGTTGAGTGTCAAATTTATACATATTAATTGCCCCTTAATTTCCATGAGATGACTTTGATCGCGTGGAAATTTAATATCAAGCCAGTACCGAGTGGGAGTATTCTAACATTGTCAATTGAAGTAACAACCAATGATATTTGTTAAAATATCAAAAATATAGTCAATACAATATGTTAGTCTAAAGATAATTTATCTATGGACAGAGTTCATGGATGAACAAAAATTAGTCCACGAAAAATTAGTGTAAGGACTGAGTAAAAAATAGCTCAAGTTAAATTTTGCCAAAGGACATAGTATAAATAGTCTGAGGAAAAATTCGTGTAAAGATTAGGTAGAAAAAATAGTTTTGAGGGGTAAAATAATTCAAGACTAAGGACAATGTTTGAGGACTGAGTACAAAATAATCTGAGGACAAATGTCTAAGTACTGTATAAAAAAAATTCAAATTCGAGGTCAATGTCTGAGGAATAAGTACAAAATTAGTCTGAGGACAATGTCTAAAAACTTAAATAAATTTTAAAGTCTCGATCGCATGGAAATTTAATGTGAAGTTTTCGTTACGCGGAGTTTTAATAGGGGGTCGAGCTGCCCCCGATTTATTTTTATTTTTTTAGTAATAGGGGAAGATTAATCCCACAACCCTTGTAAAACCACATATACCTTTATGTTTCCAAAAGTTGGGTTCCACTGATTTATGTCAAGGAAAGATTTTCCCCTCTTTTTAATCCTTTGCTCCTTCACTTGTGCAACATCTATATGGTGGGGGTCTTGTATCCTTGGCTATACTAAATATTTGAATATATCTACGGTTGCAAGCTAGAATGAGTACCCAAACCATATGCTTTGATTCCTTTTGGATTTATGTCAGGAGGTATGTGGGGGTCCCATGTTTCTTGTATCATTCCAAGGATTTACTTCACACCTTCACTCAACTTGTAATTTTCATCATTTTATGTTGTAATAAGTATATACAGGGGGACCCATGACTATATGCATCCTCTTTGATGTGTTGGAGGAAAAGGTCGTAGGGAGACTCTCTTCTTTGCAGCAAATAAATGGAAGGTAGGGAACCCACAAATTGAAATTAATGAGCGCAAAGTATTTACTTCTTGATTTACATCAGGAGGTATATGGGGGTCCTACATTTCTTCTAGCATTCGGAGGATTTACTTAACAATTCCAATATTCATCCTTTCATCATTTTCATCTTTTGGGAACAATCGTATGCAGAGAGACCCATGTCTATACGGTCCTCTATGAGAAGTTGTAAGAGACCCGCATTGTATTTCATTCTAAAATTAAGAGCCTTAGTAATAAGGAGATGGGGACATATGTCAACTAGGGATGTAAATAGGCTAGGTGAGACGG
The DNA here is from genome assembly GCA_949130495.1 of Sambucus nigra. Classification (NCBI taxonomy): domain Eukaryota; kingdom Viridiplantae; phylum Streptophyta; class Magnoliopsida; order Dipsacales; family Adoxaceae; genus Sambucus; species Sambucus nigra. The sequence goes on from OX422218.1 coordinate 279,632,977, forward strand.
GCTTTGGGTTACTCATGCTCGATTTGAACTACCTTATCCATGGTCAAGCCCGAGCTCAGGCAGAACTATTTTTTTTCACATAATCCCGAACTCGGCTATATTACAGGCTTCGAGCCTCATTTCGAGCAAGACCGATTTCAATATTTTTTTTATTAAAAAAGCTTGAATTAGTGTTTTTCCATCATGGAGAAAATGTACACACTAAAATCTAATTGATATTTCATAAAATAAAATATATAATTATGAAATTAATTAAATTAAAACAAGGGGAGTAAGAGTGAAAACCTACAAAGGCCAATTAAATTTCATACATATAGAATTAGTTAACATAAATATGTTATTTTATATAAATTTATTTATTTATATACTCAAAGTTCAGGCTTCGGGCTCAATTCGGGCTTGGAAAAGTTTGGCTTAAGTTTGGCCCGAAATTCATTCGGGCTTGAAATTTTGTCTCAAGATTGACTCTGCTCAAACTCAAATAAAGCTCCGCCCGAAAATAGCGAGCTGAACGGAGGGGTATGCGCTTAGCCAGCTCAATTTATAGGCCTAATGTCCCCTTTTTTCTTCATCATGCCAAATCTAAAAGAAACTCTCACAAAAAAAATCATAGGGCCCACGTATGAATGTAACCACCCCCAATTCCTTATAATTTAGTGGAATTCGCCAATAGTCATGTGAATCATGGGATGTCTCTTTTTCCTCTTCAATTTTTTTTATAGATACTGGATCAGGAATTTGGCGTATGTTTCTCTTTTATTTTTACGCAACCTTCATGCCTCGTGCGTCGTATATAGGGTTTGGTTGTCGACTGTACGTGGAGTTATTTGAATGATTATATGCCCTCATGTCTATTTTTTCCATGCAACACCATCGAAAACTTTGTCGAAATCTTGTCAGGACTAACTTTGAATAGGTACAACACGCAATCTCTTTTTTTGTTATTTTATTGCTTTTGTTGTAGGTCTATGAACTTTTTTCCATGAAGGTGAATCTCATTTATCCAATTTGATCATCATCGGCTATATATCATCACTGGCTATTTTAGTCCTAAAATGGAGATAGCCAACAATCAAATAATCAGTAAAAAGATGAATAATAGTAGAGAATGGGGATGCGCGAGAATGAGAATCAGATAGATTTTATGTGGTTCCTCCCATGTTGGAAACCTACATCACGGGTGTTGTTAGTTCTCATTTTACTATTATTAGGTATACAATTAGGGTTGCTACGATAGCAGAATGATTGAGAGAGAGACTAAGAGAGAGTCCCCTTTTCAGGTTGATTCGTTCCCTATTTATAAGTGGTTGGTAGAGAATATTTAGGGGACATGTGGATTGCCTTTATAGGGCAGACAGTTACACCTATATACACCTGCTAACAAATAAATAAAAAATAGACATGCCTTCAATATCGTGTTGGCATCCCTGATATGCGTGCAAGTAACAAACCCATAACAACCACGTTCCCTTATTCCCATATGACCAGTGAGAAGTCTTATTGGGTGTATATGCGAATACGAGCGTACGGTGTGAGTGAATATCTGCCCTTGAGGAGGACAACTGTCAATGTGTCTAGCTGAGTAGATTGGTAACTGAGGTGACCTTTTGATGGATATGAGGCCGAGCACATTGTGTGTCCTCTCTTGATATTATTTTGGGCCCTGTGTGAGCTAGGCCCATATAGGTATAACACCGACAATGTATGGGCTTAAGCATAACCCCCTTTTCACGAATCTTAGCGACATGGTTGTCATTATATCCTCTCACTCTCCCATATACGGATGTTTATATTCGTGTATTTGGATACATGTGTCATGGATTTGGATGCATTTTTTTGTTTGGGGAGGGGGGATTGGAATTATGTGGTTTGACATGAAGCTATGTGCTTAGGCATGGCAAAAAATTAGTGTTTGCAAAAATTTTGGTGTTTGCAAAATTTTTAGTGTTGGATTACTTGGATGGATTAATTTTTATCTTTACCACCATGTCCAAAATCACCCTGTTTATTTTTCTTTGGACTAAGGACACGTAGTCTTGTTTTTAGGAGGATCTCAGCTTAGTATATCTCGTTTGTGGACAGTGATGGCATGGAGGATGTAGACTTAGAAATTTACTACCAACACATATCTTCAGTTGTAATCGTATGGTTTCTCAAGTGGTAAAGAGTGTTGTGGACTCTTAAGGCTCTCATTTAGGATCATGATATTTTGTCATTTTACCAATAGTGTTTCATGCCAAAGTTAATATTATGTAATAGGAAAAATTGACTCAAACTTTGATTTTTTTTTTTACATGAGAAGATTATTATCGGAGGTTTTATTTAAGGCTTATGTCTGCCCTGTCCCCCACTCTTCTTATGTCAAGATTATGTTTCTTGGGGACTTAGCCTGATTACTTGGTAATTTTTGACTATTGCGTCATAACATAATGTGGTCGCTTGGTACCTTTGGGCCGTAGCCTAGGTGGTCGTTTTGAGACCTTTGGGCCGTAGCCTAATTCGGTCATTTGAGACTTTGGGGTTATACCCTAGGTGTGGGACTTGGGGTCTTAGCAAAGAAATTTAATAAATGGTACTACTTTAAGACAATAATCTTTTCATTCACGTTTAGAATTTCAGTGCTCGATTATAACATAGCAGAGTGATAAAGAGATTGTTATATACTACTGATAGTATTTCTTGAGATGTTTAGCACTCTGCAGGTAGTATAGATCCCTTCCTTCCATAGTCTTTAGATGATAGGTTCCTGGCCTCGTCACTTTGGTTACCATAAAAGATCCTTCCCACTTTGGACCTAAATTTCCATCTTTTGGGTCCTTAGTAGCAATTGTGACAATCCTAAGGAACAATTCCTCTACAGAGAAACTTCTAAGATGAACTTTCCTATCGTAGTACTTGGCCATCCTTTACTTGAAGGTTGTTTTTCATACTTGAACATCCTCCCTATTCTCTTTAATGAGATCTAATTAAACTTTCATTTTCTCATCATTCTCAGTGCCAGTTGTTGGAGTTGATGTCCAATAGGATAGGAGACCAATTTCAACTGATATGACAACTTTAGTTCCAAAGGCTAAAAAGAATGGTGTCACACCTGTTAGGCCCTACGGAGTAATTAGGTAGGCCCATAGGATGCTAGGGAGTTATTCTACTCATACCCCTTTTGCATTGTATAGCCTGTTCTTTAAGCTTTGGATGATGGTTCAATTGGTTACTTTGACATGACCATTGGCTTGTGGGTGGGTGGGTGGGTGACGAATAATGATTATGGATTCCCAATCTTGAGCAGAAATTTTAAAACATGTCATTATCAAAATGAGTGCCATTGTCGTTGATAATCACCCCGAGGATACCAAACCTACCAATAATTGACTTCCATACAAAATTCTAAGTCTTCTTCTTGGTTATGGCGTTGAGGGGTTCTGCTTTCTCTCTTTTTGTGAAATAATCTGTTGCCACTATCGCAAATTTGTTATGGCCTGGAGTACGAGGGACCTACTAAGTTTATTCCCCATTGAGAAAATGGCCACGGTGAGCTTATTGAGACTTGGTGACTGCATTAGGACATTAGAGTACTTTTGGCACTTGTTGCATTCTTTATAATTTCATGTTCATCCTTAATTAATGTAGGCCATAAATGTCCCTGTGTTATCACACGATGACCAAGGGACTTTAAACTTCGATGGCCCACACATATTCCTTCATGGACCCCTCTTAGGGCATATTTAGCCTATTATGGGTGGAGTCACCTTAGGAGTGGAAAAAGTGTAAGCTCTTTTGTAAAGTACTCCATTGATGAGAGTGTAATTAGTGGCCCTGTACTTCATCTTTCTAGACTTTATTTTTTCCTCAGGTGGTGTTCCTCTTTTCCAGGTAGGCTTAAATGGGGTCCATCCAATAGTGACAATGCTCTATAGGACCTATGAGAGGAGGCTCCTCTTATACCTCAGTGGACTTTTGGTCCAAGAATTCCATAAAAGTGGTATTGGGATTTTCTTCCATGGAGGTCAATTATGCAAGTGAGTCTGCTCTCTTATTGTCTTCCCTCGGTATTCTTGTGATCATAAATTTTTGTTACTCCATCATAAGATTATTGACTTTCCCCAAGTAAGCAACCATATGTTCCTCCTTAGATTCATATTCTTTTACGACCTGGTTCATTATCAATTGAGAGTCACTATAAACTTTGACTTATTTTGCACCAAACTCCTTGGCCAACCTCAAACCTATTAGTAGTGCTTCGTATTTGTCCTCATTATTAGAGACCTTACAGTTGAACCTGAGTGTTTGATCAATTATTACACCATCTGGTGCCTCAAGAATTTGGCTTGCTACGCTTGACAACTGGTTAGAGGATCGATCCACATGTAGGATCTAGAATGGGATCGTTAAATCCAAGGTTTGAGCACCCAAACTTTTTATTTATTCTCCTCTTCTTTTACTTGATATGGCATGGATTCTACCATGGATGTGAATTTCGCTACAAAGTTCGCAAGGGCCTGACCTTTGAGAGAAGTCCTTTGTTGATATTCTATGTCAAACTGACCCAACTACACAAACTAAATAATTGAATGCCCCAAAGTTTCTAGTTTGTGAAGTATCCGATGAAGATGTCAGTCGGTCATCATAATGATACGATGTCCTTGGAAATAAGGGCGCAACTTCCTTGGGGAAATTATGAGAGAAAAAGTTAATTTCTTAAACTTTGGGTACCTGGTTTATGCTCCTTGGAGTACTCGACTTATGTAATATATTATTCTTTGGACTCCTTCGTCATCACTAACCAGTGCTGAGCTTATAGCCCATCGTGACACTGCCAAATAGATATATAAACCCTCCCTTATCCGGGCTCTAGAAAGCAGTGGAGTAGTACCCAAAGTATTCTTTGAGTTAATGGAAAGCTAGCTCATATTCATCATTCCAAGTACAAGCCTTTCTCAAGACCTTGAAAAATAGGAGACACTTGTCCGTGACACGTGAAATGAACTTATTAAGTGCTGCCACTCTCCTTGTCAAGCTGTGCATTTCTTTCAAAGTCCTTGGGGACTTCATATTGAGCAGGGATTGATTATTCTTTAAACTAGCTTCTATTCCACACTTTGTAACCATAAACCCTAAGACCTTTTTACCAGACACTCTGAATGCGCACTTGGTGGGATTCAAAATCATCTTATGTTGACGAAGAATGGAAAAGATTTTATTAAGGTCTCTGATGTGATCAGAGGCGATGAGAGTCTTCAGTACATATCGGTGACATAAACTTCCATGGTCTTCCCTATTTACCTTTCAAACATTGAGTTTACTGACCTTTGATAGGTTTCTCCTGCATTATTTAGACTAAAAGTCATAACTTTATAATAATATATGCCTCGATCAGTGATAAATGAGGTTTTCTCCTCATCTTCTTCAGCCATTCAATTTTGGTTATATTCAGAGTATGCATCCACGAAGGATAACAACTCATAGCCTACCGTGTCATCCACCAACATATTTATCCTTGGCAATGGTGTTCTCGGGATAAGCCTTATTTAGATTTGTGAAGTCCACACAAATCCACCACTTGCCATTTGGATTCTTCACAAGCACCATATTTGAGAGCCATTCAGGGTAGTGCACTTTCCTAATTAACCTTGCCTTAAGCAACCTGTCATCTTCTTTTTTATCCTCTTCATTTCCTTATGCTGTGAAAGACCTCCTCATTTGCATTAATGACTTTCAATCTGGATCTACAGATAAATGACGGGTCATTATAATTGGATCTACCCCGACTATATCCATGTGACTCTAAGCAAATATATCATTATTTCTTTTGAGGAAGTTTATAAGTTCTTCCTCAAGGAAGGGATCCAGTTGGGATCATGTATGCACTATACAGTATGGATCTTCTTCATCTAGACGGAGTGCTTCTAATTCTTCATTAAGGGGCCCGGGCATTTTAGGTTGGTCATTTCTAGGGTCGATACCATCCACTTGAAAGGCTTCACTTCCCAATTTCTCCGTCATTGATGCAAAAGTAACTTCCTTTGACTCTTTTTTATTGCCCCTGACTTTCCCAACCCCACCATCTTTTACTAGGAAATGCATGGTCAGGCTATGGGTACACAATCATGAGCGTGCCCTGATTTTGTTCAGAGTGGAGCACCCAAGGATAATATTTTAAATTGGTAGTATGTCCAGTTTCAAAAACTTAGTCATGGTATGAGTTTGTAATGGTGTTACGACTAAGGTCACCTTGAGTTCAATGTAACCTAAGGGACACACCTTTTCTCCTAAGAAACTAACCAAAGGTCCTCTCATTGATTGAAGGATTCCTTAGTCAAACCATCTTTTTAAATGCATCATAATCCACTTCATGTGTCTATTAACACTCGATGGACTAGGTACAATGCCACAGTTATTGTAATAATAAAAGGATCATCATGTGGATCATAAATATTATCTTCACCCTCTTCAGAGAAGAATATTACAATGGGAGTTATGTAAGGAACTTTAGCTTTTCTTATTTTATTTATATCCGAACACTCTAGGGACCCTCTAATTTTTCTGAAATGTGACTTTTGAGTAGAGATCATTTTTCCTCCTTCTAAAAATCCTCTAGTGATAACAAACAACTCTGCTACCGGGGCTTCTGCTTTACCAGCATTGGCTTTGTTAGGATTTGGAGGCCTTTACTATTGAGTTTTGGGAACGAATTGCCCCAAGTTCCCCTAATTAATGAGTCGTTCAATCTCCTCCTTAATCTTGATACATTAATTAGTTTCATGGTCATGATCTCGATGGAACCTATGCTTTGAGTGGAACTTATAATACACCCATTTTGATTAGAGATCTAAAGAGGTTGGTACCCTCCATCTGGGTGAACACTTATGCCACTGGAGCTATCAATGGAGCAAACATCTGGAATTTTGGAGGTTCAGATTTCTTATATTACTTCTTCTTCTTATCTACTACCTAGGTTTGTGGGGTGCGATTAGATCTCTTATATCCTCCGTCTGCCTTAATCGTGTCCCCTGTGAGTAGAGCATCTTACTTATTTATTTTCTTTTCTATCTCAGCCAAGAGTTGGGCTATGGTGGTTGAAGGGTTCGTAGCCAAGGCCACAATACACCTGGTGGACTGGACTCCGATTGTGAAGGCAGTAATGACTACGTGATCAGTGATACCATCCATTTTGAGAGATTTTTCATTGAATCTTTTCACATAGTCCTTAAAGGACTCTTACTTTTATTGCTTCACATATAACAAGTGGGTTGCGAGTTTTATGTGCTCCCTTTCCCTAATGAAGTGCATTACAAATAGGGTGTTGAGTTCCTTAAAGGATGTAATAGACCCAGGTAAGAGCTTGTTGTACCACTGCCTTGTAGATACTTTTAATGTGGTGCCAAAGGCTCTGCGTTTAATAGCATCAGGGATTTCTTTCAGACTCATTACCACGTTATACGATTGGACGTGGTCAACATGATATTTAGTCCTATCATAGCTCTCAAGGTTGGGGAGTTTGAACTTCCCCAAGACACTGGTGCACCATCTCAGAAAAGGAGGACTCAGAACATAAGATAAGTGCGTCGACATTTGGGGTCTTAAACTCTAATTTTTTTTATATAATCTCCAATTTGGTTTCTGATTTCTTGACAGAGCCTCTCTTGCCTAGCATTCTCAATGGACCCACAGGAGGCATGTGAGCAGTTGTCCTGGAAGGTCAACCTCTCTTTGACTCAGATGCAAGTACATGAATACTCAGACAGTGCCTGAGGATAGTTCTCATGTGGGACTTGGACTCTGGAATGTTGTGGTATGCCTGAGATATATGAGATCCTTTGGTGGTCGGATTACCATCGCTATTGTGAGCTCCCTTCCGCATCAGCCATACTCTCTTCATGGTTTTACTCTGGTGGAGGAACTTGGGCATTAGGCCCTAGTGGTAGTTCCACCAAATGGGCTTGTAGCACAACTTGGTTGTTGAGCATTTGTTACATGCCTTCAAACATTACTATGGGATCCATGGGGAAGTTATGCAACTCACTAGTAAAGGGGAGATTTAGGAAAGTGTTAAGTCTTTTCCACAAATGATGCCAACTGATGATGCCAAAAATTGGATGACTTCACCTAGTATGTAATATGTGTGAGTTGGAATTAGGATATAAAAGAAAATAAATGATTTTTGACACAAGTGTTTAATGTGCTTCAACCTAAAGTGTTGGGCCTACGTCCACGATTGGAATGTTCTATTTATTTCTTTATATTAATATAGGGCCAGGAGGGCAAATTATAAGTGCCTAGAGGCTTGCCCAAAGGCTCAGTTATAATTGCTCGAAGGCTAAACACATCATGTGCCAGAGGTTGGGAATTAAAGTAGAGAGAGAGAGAGGGAGAGAAAGTAGTAAAATGAATCTCAACTATTAACCTGGTTTTCCTTAGTGAAGTGTTGGGTATTTTATAGCCTTGGAGTGAACTTGCTTGAGATTTAGACGGGAAGGATGCTTTAATTGTGATGGTTAGGAGGCACTAATACCCATCTTTTTCGAGGACATGTCAAAGCCATTAATTTTCACCTTCTTTAAGGATGTGTTAGAGCTATTAATGCTCACCTTGATCGAGGTTGTGTCAGATCCATTAATGCTCACCTTCACCGAGGACCTATCATGCATTAATTATGTCACTTGGGTGTTATTGTCTTGGTAAGTGAGGCCTTTGACAAGTGAACTTGGATTCTTTTGATGGGTTGGGCTAGTCATGTGCAAGATATGGTCATGTGCAGGATTTGGCTATGTGCAGAACTTGGTCATGTATAAGGGTAGGTCATGTTCATGACATGGTAACGTAAAAGACATTCTCATATACAGGGGTAGGTCATGCGCAAGGCATGGTTATGTTTAGGGGTTGGTTATACACAGGACATGGACTTGGTATTTCCTTTTCTATTTGAGTCAGTTGTATCTAGTGGGGATCCCACGCCCTTTGCAAAATCATGTCTCTAATTTGCATAATATTCTTTTATAAGGCGAGGGGCCCATTGATGTTGATTTGTAACATGGATATATACATATATTGGGGGTCCCGTATTTTTGGCTCTTGTAAGGGTTGGATATATTTACATAGGGTTATATATGGTGGCCTTGGCTCCATGAGGCAAATTGGACGGGTGACAAATTCCCTTCTACTTGGGCCCTTAAGGTGTATTGGGCCTTGACTAAGTTGAATGCCAAATTTATATATATCCCTTGGAAATAATAAGATTCATAACCTTCTCGAAAGATAAATAACTGTATTTTACATTATATGCGATATATTGATCATGTGGGATACATCGTAAAGGGTACATTCTTATGAACCGCGCATCAGAGCCACTTTGGTACCCCGGTAGATATAAATGGGTTATACCCTGGGTCGTACAATGGCAAGCACTGTATTATTATAATACCCTGGGTCGGGCATTGGCTCCACTTCGGTATCCCAAGAGAGAGAGATGGATTTACCCTGGGCTGTGTGATGGTAACTGCTTCGGTACTCCGGTAGAGAGAGATAGTATAGTACCCTGGGCCTGACTGAGAACGGTGATAGGACCCCCAATTTTAAAAACTTTCACTTTAATAAATATAATTTCCTTTTAAGTGCGGAATAAAGATGGTTACTACCAAAATTTAATTTTCCAAAATTTATTTAATTTTCTTTTCTTTAAAAGATGGAAAATTATGGTGAATACAAATTTTAATTTCTTAAAACAAATTAAAATTAAACACTACAAAGTGAATTAAAGTAAACACACACACTTTAAATTCACTCAAACCAAATTAATTTAATTATCAAGTTTAAACAATTTAGGCAAGAATATTATCCAATTAACTTAGTGCCAAATTGAGTTAAATTAACTAAATATAAACTTACCCAAATAATTAAACAAGCACCATTTTTAATCAAGATTGTGAATTGAACCAAATTTTATCTTTTTACCTAAGCATGCATCTAAGGTGAATTTTGCAAGATAAAATAAATTCACAACTACTACACCGCGATGTACAAGGAAAATCCAAATGGGAAAAATCTCGGACGACCCTAGCCTTAACTCCACTAAGTATGGTTTTATGATTACAAGACAAATGACTTACACAACTCGACTTGACTCCGTATAAGCCCCTGACGCATCTTCTTGTAACTACCTCCGTCTAATCGACAATCCCGAACTCCACCAGAACCTTAGAATCCACCAATGAGGCTTTTGGAACCCATCACCCACACACGATGCCTTTCACTGTATGAGAACGCCGCAAGAAACTTATCTCCTTTTTGTGTAGAGAATGAACCCAAACAACTCTTCGATGGGTAGAGTAGAACCCGGTGCCAAATGCTCCAAGCAATGATATATAAATATATATATATATGTGTGTGTGTGTGTGTGTGTGTGTGTGTGTGTGTGTGTGTGTGGTACTTGGAAAACAAATCAAACTATGTGTGTATGTGTTTTGGTAGAAATTAATTCATGAAGGCTTGAAAACACAAAAACATGAACTTTTGATTTTGAAAATTCCCTCTTAATATTTCTCTCTCAAAGTGTGTCAAAAGTTATCTTAAAAAGGTTGGCTCCTGCACATATAAAATCTGGGAAAAAGTTAGTGGAAAAAAGTAGTGGGAACATGGAGAAAACTGCCAAAAACTACCAAAAACATTTCCCGCCATAAATCTCGTTCGAACGACCATCTAACGATAGTTCAGTGGCCAAAAAGGGAAAAGTCGTTGTCAATTCTCGTTCGAACAAAATTCTCGTTCGAATGGCAATTTTGAACGAAATGTCAGAATAGTCAAATTTAATTTTAAGCCCAAAAACTTTGTATTCAAAGTTCTAAAATAACCTTCTAAAAATAAAATTCATTTTAAAATAAAATTCATTTTAAAATAAAATTACACCCATTATAAAATTATTTCAAGTCTCCCTACATATATAAAAATGCATTCACACCTTTTGGAGATTATGGAATTAATTGTCGTTGACGTAGAAACATGGGACTTGAAACTCAGCAATGATGAAGCTTTACAAATCTGGTCGCTACATCTTCAACAAACATGTCATAGGCTTTGGATGGATACACATGAACTATATCCTATGACTCAAATGTTTTTGTCCAGAATTGAGCCAACACAACATTAAGACTCAATTGGAAATTTTTGTCCTTACAAATCTCCCCCTTTGGCTATTCCGGGACAAAAATCAAAACAAAATCCTAAAGGGCCGTCAAGCTATACTAGACTCAAAAACTTCCCACCCAAATATAAAAATAAGAAGCTTAACTCACGGACCACTTCGGATAAACAACTTTGCCGATGAAAGTTGCCACACTTAGAAAAAATTCCTGCACACTTAAGCAAATATTAAATCCATAGGGAATGTCAAAGAATTAAATGCAATGAAATAAAATACTCCCCCAAAATTAATTTTCCCCTTTTTATCTAACAATGACATATTTATAAAGATGTCTCCCCCTAAGTTAAATCACCCAAACTAAGATATGATCATAATAGGAATAAATACCATTTCTCCCTCTATCATTCTCCCCTTTTTTTTTCAAGAATAGACAAAGGATAAAAGAACTAATTAAACAAGATCAAGCATAAGGAGATAAGAGCATGAAAGCATATGGGTAACAAAATCATAACTAATCCATACAAATAATAAAGGATACCAACTAAGATCCAAAAAATGAAACCAATTTGATACATAAGATACTAAGCATGTGATATCAACTAAAAAATGCAAAAGATAGATATCAATTATGAATTAGAAGCATAGATGGACTAGCAAGCAAGGCAAATATAAAACAAAAAATAAGACCACTTATATGAGTACAAAATAAATATCATTAGCGCACACGCACATATACTTAGGTATAAACACCACACATGACACAAAATACATTAAGCTTTTCACACTCGTATGGCAAAAATGTGTCCAAATACATATGATAAATGAAAGTGTAGGGGTGTGAACTAGTGACAATTACATTTCGACCCATTCACTTAAAACATATTGTCAGAGTTCTCATTTGATTGCAACATTTTATCACATTTAGATATAGCCTCATGTGACAATATAAATTGAACTCAGTGAACAAACGTACACAATGCACATAAGCCTAGAATTTTGATGATTTTACAAACCAATAGAGTCATGACAATGAAAGCTCAACTAGGATAAACGAACATTGTGCAAAACCGTTGATATACCATCCAAACTCCCTCAAAATATGCATATAATTGTGGATTGACAATATCAACAAAATAATATAGGCCTTGGCAAATTATTTTTTCTTTTAATGCCATATTTTAATTTTAGACCTTTGGACCACGTATTTCTTTTAGGTCCATTATAAACGGTGGCTTACTCGCAAAGGATAAATTTCCTTTCGGAGCCCTTCCCCGTGCACATTCATATAATATTTTTTTATATAACACAAATCTCACGTGCAACGGATTTAACATACACAAGTCCTCCTAGGTAAAAAATTTGTAGATGACTAGATTGGTAGGAGAACACCTCACAAAGCTCAAATATACAAGTGAAGTTAAAATTTCGAGTGAGCTCGTGCATGTGTGAATTGAGTCATACAAAATCCAACTACTCCATGTAAGCATGGTAAAGAACATTTTAAGGATTGACAATCTTAATCAAAAGTTCTAGCCACATGAAAGCGAAAAAGAAGGGATTCAAACACAAGTATATGCCACATAAAGTGTGTCAAACAAAAATAGACACAAAACAAAAATCTTTTTAAGTTTTCCAAAATTTTAACTAAACAAAAATATTTGCTAAAAAACAAACAAACAAAATCATTTGTATTTTTCATTAAGCCTAAGTTACTAAAAAGGTAAAACACAAATGATCACCAAAAATCTTTTTATATTTTTCATTTAATGCAAACTAAAATATAATACAAAAGATAAACATGTCATAGTTTCTAGCATGGGATATGAAATAAAGCAATGACTAGAAAATGACTAAACATGCATACACTTACCAATGGTATATGCTATGACGCACAAAAAGCTAGAGTATGCAAACAACTAACACATTCAACCTTTAGATTTAGTAAGGGAGGTATCATGTGAAAGTAAATGTGAATAAAAAATCCTATCTTGTAAAGCTACCAAGTCGGATCTACTAACCCAAACTAATGATGAATGACGATCTCAGGATATAGGAATCTTGGCTACCTCGATTGCCATACGGTGGGATTTTCTAGGACCTCGTTTAAGATCAAAACAAGATTTCCTAAGATGACCATTTCGACCACAATATGAACACCTAAAGTCTTGGCGAAAAGATTTACCTAAGAAATGATCTTTAACATTGTTCCTAAAGGATTCTCCTAAAACATTGGTTTTGGCTTTATGAGTAGACTCATTGCAAGTATCGAAGCCTAAACCAAACGTGTCATTTTTAATTTGGACCGTTCCCAATATTTTATCTAATTTCTCCGAACGACACTCCAAATCAAATTTGACTTTACTAGAGTCTTTTAATTTATTTTCTAAATCTAAAATGTGAGACTCTAATAAAACATTGCACTCTTTAAATGCGAGAAACTCCTTTTTCAAGGATTCCATTAAGCCCTTAAGGCTATCTCTCTCGCCTTCTATATACTCAAGCTTCTCTCGAAGAGCTCTCTCTCTCATGTCCTAAGGTCATCAACTAACGCACTCTCATCGACAACCTTGGCACGCTCCTTTAAACTCGCTTCCATCTTCAAATTTGCCCTTTTTAATTTTATAGATTCGGCATATAATTCTTGAAATGCAAATTAAAGTTCACTCACATCAACCTCATTTTCACTTTCACTCTCTCTCTCTTTACTCCACTCTCACTGCCATCATCTTTGAGAGCTTCACAAATAAAGCCCTAGGAAGTGTCATGATTTGAGATGTCATCGTCGGATAATTTCCCACTATCACTCACATGAGAAGCCATGAATGCGGTAAAGTTGCGCTCAATGGGGGAATTGGGTCCCTCTTCCTTATCACTATCACTAAGGGTGGCATTGTAATAAATAGGTTGCTTACCCTCTCTCCTTAGTTTAGTGGGGCATTCAAAAGCCCTATGGCCATACCCTTCACAACCATAACACCTATTCGACTCGTCCCTATTTAAATTTTCATTAAAAGTTTTAGGGATCTTTTCGGCTTTGTCATGCTTAGATTTTTCAAATTTCTTAAAATTATTTTTAAATTTATCTTTGTTAAATTTAAGAAATTTATGAAACTTCCTAGCAAACATAGCCATATCTTTCGAGTCACTATCACTCTCGTCATTCACAACTTATTTTTTCTCCTTACGGGCTTTCAAAGTGATGCCCTTCTCTATTTTCTTTTCGGTTTTGTAAGGGAACATATATAGTTCATAGGTTTGTGAATCACCTACTAGTTCCTCACGTTTGGTAGAGTGTAAGGTGGGTAAAGAATTTAAAACGATCACCTTAGGGATAAATCTATCGGGTAGGGACCTAAGTATTTTCTTTACAACACAGTCATCGGGTATTTTCTCTCCTAAATTAAATGAGGAATTTACTATATCGGAGAGTCTACCATAAGACTCATCGAACGTTTATTTATTATCCATTTTGATGGTTTCAAATTGAGTGGTGAGGTTTTAGAGTTTAGATACTTTTACGACACTAGTTCCCTCGTGAGTGAGTTGTAAAATATCCCAAGCTTCTTTAGCGGTTTCACAAGTCATGATACGACAGAATTCATCCGGTGTGATCTCACTAAACAAAGCATTTAAGCCTCGGGAATTAAAGTTAGCAAGTTTAAATTCATTCTCACTCCATCTATCTACGGGTTTGAGAACACGCTCATTTTCTACTAAATACATGGGTGGGGACCACCCATTAACAACTGACAACCAAACCCTCTCATCGATAGACTTCAGTGCCGAACGCATACGCGCTTTCCAATATGCGTAATTAGAACCATTGAAAATAAAAAATTTTGAAAATGGAGAAAATTCCATTTTTAAACAAAATCAATAAAGGACCTCAACGCAATAAATTAACGCTCCGACTCTAATACCAATTTGAAAACATAGACCCCCAATTTTAAAAGGAAATTATATTTAATTAAAGTGAAAGTTTTTAAAATTGGGGTCTACGTTTTCACTGACAACGGTGACTCTTCGATATCCCGAGAGAGCGAGACAGGTTTACCCTACACCGTGCGATGATGATCACTTCGGTACTCCGGTAGACAAGCTTATAATAATTTATATGAATAGTACATATGTTGATATATATATATATATATATATACTTAATAGTGTAAAATTATTATTTATGAATATTCAATAATATTATTATACTACTTAAACATGTTGTTGATGTGTCATATTAACATTTTTCAGGACATAGGCCACAGTTGCAGCCGCACCCCTCCTTCAGTCGTGACCTTCTTCTCAGTTGTTGTTCTTTTAGGATGTAGATGTCTAGCCTACGTTCTCACTCTCTTTATTACTCTGTGTACCCAGTTGTGACAGATGCATATAATAAATCATTTTAGTAGTTTGACGTATATTTATACAGTTGTAGTTACGCGATGGTACTAGTGTTGTTGATTGTTTTGGTATTAGGGTATGTAGTTCACATAAATTATATTTCAATTATTTATTTTATGCATTTAATTTTTATTTCTGTCACACTTAAAATTATATATATTTTTTTTAATTCTTGTTAGTTTGTATTAAACCTTATCAATCTACTATTAAATTTTATGGGGTTTCACAATATTTATCACAACATTCTAGGTTTTAGTGTCTTAGGGATCTTGAGTGTGTCCATTGCTTTTTCATATTACGTTATTTTATTACTTTATAGCGTTACGATTTAGGATTTGTATTCTCTACGATAATGGCCTCTTAGGGGATTTCACGCCATTGTTCAAGATGATCAACTCAGAGCGATTGAAGTGTATTGGGAGGGTTCCTTATTTGGATTTTTCTTACATATGTCCCACGAACGAAGTCATTATCGATCGATAGTTAGAGACCATTGGACGTGATGCCTTTTGAATGTTCTTAGCATACGGTTCGAGGGGAAATTTTTCCACTCATCATTTGCCATGACAAAAGGAGCAAGTTATAGAAACCTCATCTGAATGATGAAGTGGTAACCAGTGTGAGGATGAGTTCAACTATCTTTCTTTTTTGCATCAGGAGGGATTGATACGAAAGCGAAGAAAATTATTCAAAATTTCGTTTGAGAAATCTTTATTGAGATGGCATAAACATTACATGACGAGTTTGGTGGATGTTATCGTGCAACTTGTTCTTCATCACTTGCGCTTAGGTGGTGGAAGTTACTTTTTGACATCAACGGGGCTGCATAACTATCTGAAGGATAAAATGTGAAGACAAATACCAAAAATGATCCAAATGATTAGAGATAGTGTAGTGTCGACCCAAGTAGGGTAGACCTCACCAGAAAAAGGAACCACATAGAGGGAGAAGACCCCATGGGGTTTTAAGAGTAGACAATATGATATGTTACGACCAATAGAGCCAAGGAAATTATTATCAATGAGGTCTTGGCTAGTGAGGGTAGGCCTAAAGAGACAAATTTTAGCCGAAAAGATTATAGAGGCAAGGTCAGCAAAGTCGCCAATAGGGTTGGAACTTCGATAGTTCCTTTAGAGGGAGGTGTTCACTTGTGGCGAGTGAGGTCACTTAATTATTATATGCCTTAAGGGCAACCACTATTTTGGGGTACCACTGGGGATAGTTTCGGGTATGTTTCTGGCTCACGTGCATGAGTTTTACTTAGACATCGACGAGTTGTCATTCTTCATTAGTTGTGTGTACTACGATTATGATATATATATATATATATATATATATATATATATATATATATATATATGTTATTATCGGGTTGTATTTCTATATGGTTACTCCAATGGGTGGGGGTTGCGTTTAGTCACAATTGTAGAAACGTGATAGTTTGTTAGTCACTTAAGTATTCAGTCGCTTTATTGATTTAAACATATGGTCTTATAATTCGTATTATTTAGATTGGAGTAGTAGATATACGTATTACGTTTATATCGACTACCGAGGGTAGGTTTCCATGATTGTCAAGTTTAGGAAGGGGATGTTTCTTGTAATTATGCATGGGGCTGAGGGAGGGTCTAGCACACACTTGTAATATAATAGATGTGACTTCATCTGAAGAGGTTATCGTATCATTATACTAGATACCGATTGTCTAAGAGTTTATAAACATATTTGATGAGGTAAAAGGATTACCAATAGTAGAGAGGTAGAATTTTGTATAGATTTCGTACCGAGTACCAAGCCCAATGCGAGGGCATCATACCGGATGAATTTATTAAAAATGCAGGAGCCGCATGAACAGGTTGAATAGTTTTCGAACCTAGGGGTCATACGGGGAGTACGTCTCCATTATGATCCAAGTTTTATTTGTAAACAGGAAGGATAGTTCTCTTCGATTATGTGTGGACTATCGGGAGCTGAATAAGGTCACGATAATAAACAAGTATTCGTTGTTGCGTATCGATGACCTATTTGACCAGTGAAAAGCGTGTCATTTATATCTAAGATTTATTTGCGCTTAAGGTATAACCAGTTACATATCCGGGAGGAGGATATTCCAAAGAAGAATTTTGGCGAGATGTGGATCATATGAGTTTCGGATCATGCTGCTTGGGTTAACAAATGTGCCAACAGTGCTAATATACATGATAAATTGGGTGTTTTTGATCATTTTTATATCGGTTCGTCATCGTATTTATCGATGACATCCTAGTGTATGGTCGGTCAAAAGAGGATCATGTGGAGCTGCGATTGGTTTTGCATACAAATATAATTTGTACATTAAGTTCTCTAAATGTGAGTTTTGGTTTTCAGAAGTATCATTCTTGAACCATTTCATAATGAGGCTAGGTTATTAATGAATCCTAGTAAGGTATCTACAGTTATGAAATAGGGACTGCCCACAACACCTATAGATGTAGGAGTTCCTTGGGTTTAGAAAGGTACTACAGAAGGTTCACTCAGGGGGTTGTCGAAGATGGTCGGACCACTAAATCACCTCATCCGAAAGGGGATCCCGTTGTTTGGAATAAAATTATCAGAGAATATTTGTAGAGAACAAGAATAAGCTTATCACCGTCGCCCTTTCTTTACCATGAGGCGGCATGGAGTACTATGTATATACAGGTGCATTACTCCAAAGAATATGAGGTGTGTTGATGCAAGAGGAGATGACTATAACTTATATTTTTCAAAAGCTTAAGCCTCAAAAATTCAATTATCCCGATCAAGATTGGGAGTTGGCAGCAGAATCTTTGTCTTTCTATAAGATATGTTTCAGGCATATATCGTTAACCTTAAAAGGAGTAGGCAAAGTCAAGATATGGAATAATTTCTTGTTATCGCATGTTAATGACCTGTTGGATCATTTAAAGAGAAGTGTTGTGTTGTGATGAGTTCGACATTTTAACGATGACTTCTTAGTAAAGTGAAAGAAATTTTAACAGTGGTGGTCATTACACTCGATTTTTTAGGTCAAGGCCGATTCGGGCTCAAGTGTGGAACTTTATCGAGGGAAGGCATGGTGGTCATAATTGGGAAGAGTCCCTTTCTATGTTAACTAATGTAGAAGGTTACACTTCAAAGATAACTGGTTGTGCCAGAAGGTCCCAAGCTACGGAAGGTAGTTTGGACAAGACGAATAGTTCATGGGTTACTTTACATTTTTGAAGCAAGTGAGAGTATGATAGTTCGAGGAATTCGTATGGTTAATGTAGTGATATAAATATATGTATAGTTTATGTTGAGAAGGGGCCCATGATAGTATATAAGGTAGAACACCGAAGACTTTCAAGGAATTTGTAATATTTGATAACCTCGTGTAGAGTTGTGAGAGTATAACCATTGATTTTTGTTAAGATATAGGAGTTTCAATGAGGATAAGTCATTATTAGGATCATTTGAGTTAGAGTCACTGATACAACGCAAATATTGCGTATTACACCCATTAACCTACGCGTTATTAGCCCCCTCGGGTATCTTAATCCCTATACTAATGCTCGTTAACCAGAAAACCTAAGATTTCTATATATACATGATTTATAGGGGTTAATTGAGCTTTTATAGGTATTTGGATGCTTAGTATGAAGTTCAGACGCGATCCGAAAAAGTTTCATCGACTTTTATAGCTTCAGGGGCATTCTAGTAATTTTAGCATTCGAGTTTGAACCCCGAGCTCTTCACGAAAGTTGAAGCCTATGATTTCTCTTCGCGTGGATGCCGAAGGTGCATGAATTCGAGTTGTATCGATGGAGTTATGGCATTTTTAGGATGGTTTTGACTTAAAAAGCACACTCAAGGTCACATTCAAAGGAATTTATTCATTTCATATTTTTTTTTGGCCTAATGCATTCTTGGATGTTGTATCCCTTTGAGTTATCTTCACGTAGCCTCTGATCGTGCCTAATTCCGAGTTATAACGAAGAAGTTACGACATTTTTCGTAAAGTTGGACAAAGCTGCAACAAACAGACTTGTAGGTGCGAATCGATTCGGCTGAAGTGTGAATCGATTCAGCTAAAAGTCCACAAATTTCTTTTTATAAGTTGGTTTTTGGTTGGGTATATATATTTAAACATTCTATTAAGTGGGATAACTCATTTTTTCATCATTTTAGGTTAGTTTTAGGTTAGAAAATCAGATTTTGGGGGATTTTTGTGGAGCTTCCCTCTCCTCATTTTATGTTGGATTTTCACCCATTAATGTAAGCTTTGTACTATTCATTATCCCCTACCTCCATTTTATGTTTTATTTCCTATGTGTATTAAATTTCTTGTCTAGATAATTATTGTAATGTATTTATTTCTTATTTTATTTATTAATTAGTTGTTTATTTACTTTAACCATGCCTAGTGAGTAGTTTATTGGGTTTGGATCGCGTGTCTTCCATTGATGGGCGTCGAGCTCCGAAAATTAAGTTTTGGGGAATATTGCATTTAATTGAAACCTCGGGTATTGAAGTCGAATTATTATGCATTTAACTTTCTTTGTCATGCAACGTTAGTTTTTATAGCGATAATCCGAATTTAATCCGCGTGTGACCATTTTTGATTAAATGTTTAATTTGGCAACTTTGGGTTAAATTCCTTATTGTGTGATGTTTATGATTAATTGAAAATGCGCGATTAAATATTTTCGAACCAAAATTCTAATTATTAGTTGTTTAGCCTATGGTGGGGACGCGATCCCGACTCTCATTTTAATTAGTTGTAATTTAGCTTTAACTTCTTATTTTTCCTTTTTCACCATTTCGACCGATCACCTTTTACATTTTTATTTTTGAAGTTCTAAAGCAATTAAAATCTAAAATTCAATCACTCCCTGTGGATTCTCGATACCCGACTTATTGCTGTGCTCGCTTGTCAAGTGTAGTTGTAACTTAGGTTTTTTGCATTGAGTCACCGATCTGATAATAACGATTTGCGTATTATACGATGCACAGTTCACGCTCGATCAAAATGGTGCCGTTGTCGGAGAGTGTTTTTTAGATTGTAATCGTTTTATTATTTCGTAGTATTTTTCCTTTTGTATTTGTATTCTTTGTTTTAACCTTTTTTGCAGGATTGACTATTTGAGCGCTAAGAAACTTTGATTCGCGGTTGCTCACTTTCTTGCTCGGATTCTCTATCTACAAACAATTCAGAAATCATGTCCTACTATTATAGTTATTAAGGTCATTCTAATGATTCTTACTTTGGGGATAGTTTTCAAGTTTTCCATTTTGAAGATTTTCTCGATATTGAAAGACTTGAAAATATTTATCGGAATGAAAATTGTTATTGGGAGCTTGATTTGGATTCATTATTCGAATTCAATGACGATTCTTATTCCGATACTTTCAAAGACGTGTTTCAACCAAATGAGGAATTCGAGGCTCTTGCGCCGAGGAAGCCTACTTTGGAAGAAACTTTTCTGCATTACCCCCATGGTTTGGAAAGCCTAAATGGTGCTGGAATGAGACTTGGAGCACTTTACGATGAGATGAATTCTTATACACAAAACATTGAGGAGGTGGAAACTTGTGTTTCACCTCAATTTGTCAAAGAATTTCTCATCGAATGCGAATCTTTCTCCCCCGAAATTCAATCTCCTTTCGACGATATGTTGACGGAGATTGAATGTATTTCATTACCATATACGTTTTCCTTAATTGAACCATTAGAATTACCGAATGATTCCTATGAGTCAGTAGAAACTTTTAAAACTTCTACACCTTTTGTCGATGAGGACTCTTTACCGGACTTGTTTTCTATGGATGCTATCCCTACGCGTGCACCAGTTCCCATTCCAATTGAAAAACCTTTGGGAGATGAGTCGATTTTTCTTGGGCCTCAAGTGTATTTTTCCCCCTTGTTATCCAAATCGACCATCGTCCCCCAAAATTTGATAATTGGCGATGGTTCATTTCTTACGCCTTACACATGCCTTCCGTTGTTCAAACGAAATTTCTATTTTTCGGGAAGCATGCATTCTAGGGAGGGTCCACCGTCTATCCTCCAAAGTCAAATCGTAGTTTGGGTGGACCCTCAACTATTTAGACTTCTAGTGTATAGTTAGTGTAAGGCCTAAATAGTAGGTTGTAAATCGTTAGCTTTTTAATTTTCTTTTTTTATTTTTTCCTTTTAATTTAGTCTAGTGTAATTAGTTAACTTTTTGTTATTTGTTTTTGCTATGCTCGATACTAACTTGCTTTGTAGATTCGTTTGGACTCGTGCTTATCGAGATCACTCCAATTTTGGATAATATCGTTCTTTTCCTATCTTTATGTTGTGCTCTTAATGTGCATTGAGGACAATGTAACATTTAAGTTAGGGGGTATAGGATATTCTATCCATTCCATGTGTAGTCCATTGATTTACTAACTTGTTAGTTACCAAGTATGACTTTTTGTGAAAATTTGAAAATTTTCAAAGATATTTTCTTTCTTTTTTCTCCTTTGTTGGGCATTTTGCCCTCGTTTTTTATGATAAATTTTAATAATTGCCCGATCCAATAGACAACTCAATGATGCATGTTCTCGATTTTAGAAGCTATTAGACTTTAGTCCTCAAATCATTGATATTCTGAATAACTTCATTAATTAAACTTTAATCCCATGAGAACATGTGTTTTTCTTATTTTGTTGATTTGGTTGAAGGTTTTTATAACTCGGTAATCTTTTGTTGCATTGTATATACTTACACCGAGTAAGCTTTATACCTTTCGTCATTCTTGAGTGTATACACTATTCTTTCCTCTTTGAAAACGTTGAATTCATCCTCAATCTCTCTATTCTTTCAATGATCGTTCATTAATTGAGTTTATATCTTTGTTGATACCAAATTTAGTCTGCTGACGTGGATCTGTTAAGTGGAGACACGTGTCAATCTACATGATGCTTACAAACATTTCTGAACAACACCTTGACTTCGAGGAAATCAACCTCCCCAACCAACTCAGACACTCCGAGCAACAGGTGCTCTCCGAGGAACTTTACTGTACCGAGCAACTCATGAATACCGAGCAGCTTAGGCGGTCCGAGCTGCATCTTGCACAGGGCATTAATGACCGGATAATCAACAGATCAAATGCGCATTAAATGCTCATTATTATCATACACATGTATACGCCTATTGGACAACTATGTATTACCCTTTCACATGTACATCCTCAGGGCTATAAATACATTGTAACCTCCTCATTAGCAGGGGACTCAGAATTTCTTGGTAAAACCTGTGATCAAGAATTCCAAATAAACAATCAGCAATAACAAAATAGTGGACGTAGGCCATTCCTTCAAGGCTGAACCACTTTAAAATTCTTTTGTCTTATTTATTTTTATCTGTGATTGAATAATTAGAAATAATCTAATTTTTTACATCAACAGATTGGCGCCGTCTGTGGGAAACAACTGAAATTCTCGTTTTTCACCAAAACAATTTATCACCAATGGCTGATAACCCTGAATCTAGTAATCGAAATGCTGGAAACCCCCTAAATCCATCCGCTCCTCCAAATGTCCAAGATCTGGCTGGAATTATGGCCAATTTGGCCCAAGGCCAGACGACCATGCAAGAGACTATGCGACAACTCATGCAAACTATCTAGGATGGAGCTTCGACCCATTCAGGACAACGAAGTGTTTAAAGAAATACCCGTTTACTTTCTTCACGTATTAGGCAAAACGATTCATATCGCACTGAAAGATCTGATGATTTTTCTTATCAACCGGGTCGAACTTCATCAGTACGAGCCACAGATACTGAACATCACATCACTCTCTCTCCAGAAAGGACTAGTGCATTGCAGAGATTAAGTAGGGTCTCTCCTTTTGATCGATTAGGCCCTAGGAAGAATAAAAGTCCTCCTAAGGCTGTGTCGAGAAACTTTCGACGACCATCTGATCTAAGAGAGAATTCTGCCCAATCAAAACTAGTTGCTCGACATGATAGATCCCAGGAAGCGACTTCAACACGATCAATTGCTCGAACCAATAGGCACGAGGAGG
Organism: Sambucus nigra; assembly: GCA_949130495.1. Taxonomy (NCBI): domain Eukaryota; kingdom Viridiplantae; phylum Streptophyta; class Magnoliopsida; order Dipsacales; family Adoxaceae; genus Sambucus; species Sambucus nigra. The sequence goes on from OX422218.1 coordinate 279,656,546, forward strand.
GAAAGGATGCGTGGAAAGGATCTATTCAAAGGTTGGAGGATAGACTAGGGGAAATGACTAAGGCCAAGAATCCTCTACATAGAACCTTTGTCCAAGGGACGCCTTTTATACAGGCAATTGTGGATTTTCCCATACCATCGAAGTTCAAAGCACCTATTGTGACCCCTAAATATGATGAAAAAACTGACCCTGTCCTTCATATAGAATAATACCAAGCTGCTGCCGACATCTATGCCGTGCCATACGAGATGAGATGCAGGGCATTTTCGGGAACTCTTACCGGATCTGCATAAATATGGTACAATAATCTTCCTCGGGGGAAGATTTTAACTTTCTGTCAACTGGCCGAGCTCTTCATTGGAAATTTCTGTTTTGGAGCAAAACCAGTTAAACGAGTGGCACATTTGTTAAGTGTTAGACAACAAATAGGTGAGAGCACCAGGGATTACATAACTCGTTTCAATAATGAGAAGCTCGAAGTTATTGATTACGAGAAAAAGACAGCAATTACTGCTTTGATGAGTGGACTGTTGCCCAATAAATTGTACTATACTTTGGCAAAAAATCCACCGAGAACCATGTCAGAATTAATGGCAAAAGTGGCCAAGATCATGAATGTCGAGGAGGCTATGGCTGCGAAGAAGAACATGGACACCAAAGAGACCAAGGTGGAGGTTGATAAGGCTAAAAAGAAAGAGCATAAGAACAATGGTGGCGACAAGCAGTCAAAAGCAAAGCCATCATGGGAGGTATTGAAGAAATTTGAAAATTATACTCCTGTAAAAGTAGACATAAACCACGTTTTAGAAGAAATCAAGAACAGCGAGGAACTAAACTAGCCTGAGAAAATGAAGTCAGATCCTGACAAGAGGAATAAGGCCAAATATTGCGAGTTCCATAAAGACCATGGTCACATGACCAAAAATTACATAGCTCTCCAGAATGAAATCGAAGCACTCATCAGACGAGGAAAGCTAACCAAGTACGTTGATCGAAGAAATGAAAGAAAAATGTAATACCCCGTACTTTTGGCTATATTTATTTTTGGGATTAATCAATTAAATGCGTATTAATTGGAAATTAATCCGGGTTATAAATACTGATGTGATGCGAATTAGTATTTGATTATGTGCATATATGATTATATATGTATTTGGTATTATAAAATTTGTCGTGAGATTTATATACGGCAATTTGGAAATTTTGTTGAGACGCGTGGGACCGCCGCGTCACGGTATAATATTTTATTAATAAAAAGTGAATTTAAAATCGATAATCCGTATGGTCGTTTTGAGCGCGCCAACGCGTCCGGAAGGGTCGAGATAGTCAGAAAACACTAGCCGGGGGTATAGTTTGGATCCCGGGGTAATTTTAGACCGTACCGGTAACTTAAAGGGTATTTTAGTAATTTGGTATTTTTGGGTAATTAAAAGTGACGAAAATTGAGAGTTGTAATCTGATAAGGATTGACCCCAACCAGCCCTTATTAACCCAACAAGCTACGGAGGTTTATTGAAATTAGGTTTCATAAGTTTCCCCAAAGCAAACCCTAGCCACCATAGCCTTTTGGAGAAGAAAGCTTGGAGAAGGAGAGAGAGAGAGAGATTCTGCAGAAATTCTACACCGAATCCACACCAAATTCAGAAATCAAACCAAGGCAAGTGACTTTATTTCCATTTAATTACTGAGAATGTCTTTTCCATGTTAGAAATTGAAGAATCTTAATTGTTCTTGAAAGATTAAAAGAAAACCCATGAAATTTGAAGTTATTATTGAATGTTGGGATAGGTTTGCATGTAGAAACATTGTTGGAAGATTAAATTTCGGAGATTTCATATCTAGGTGATGCATTAACGAATTAAAATCTGGGAATTTATGATGAGAAAAAGTTAGGGTTTATGTTCTTGAAGAAAATTGGGAATTAGTGTAGAAATTGTGATTTAATGATGTTTAGATGATATCAAACCCTTTAATGATGTTAGTATAACCCCTTAACATGTTTGAGGATGTTTAGAGAACTCAATATATTGTGGGAACGAATTTTAGAAGAGGTTTGAGGAGTAAAAATGGTGAAAAACGATTTTTGGGAAATTCTGGGCCAAAACTGGCACCTCGTTAGAAGCAGCCCCCAGGTCGTTCGAACGAGCTCGTTCGAACGAGCTTCTAACGAGTTGACCAGTCGTTATTAACGAGTAGGATTTTCGTTCGATATCTCGTTCGAACGAGATATCGTTAGAAGGGTCAGTTCGTTCGAACGAACTGGGACCTCGTTCGAACAGTCTCGTTCGAACGAGACTTCTAACGACCTGACAGTCCAAACTCGTTCGAAGCCTCGTTCGAACGAGACTTCTAACGAGTTGGCAGTTTGACCCTTTTTGGACTGTTTTGACTTTTGGAGTTCCGGGAGGTGGTACAAGGGTAGAGTTAGCATCCCTTTGATGATATAGTGATTGATTAGGGACTTTTGGGTTATTGAGATGAGTAAATCATATACGAGAGTTATATTCAATGAATCATTTGGGTTGAGACGTGAGTGACTACTACGATGTGAGGATGAATTATAGCGCGTATAATTATGAACCGGAATAAAATAAGTTGTGATAATTAGTTAGTACGAGAATGCAACATGTACTACGAATATAATACGGTATTACTAAGATGTGTGTTTACTTAGTATTGATATATGGATTGTATGTATGACATACCTACCATACTTGCTATCACGGGAGGTTTCGTTCGCTTAGGACCCTCTATTCCTTGTGTGCCTACGGGGGGGATATAGACTGGTACCTTGATGAACATAGGTCATTGAAAGACTTATTGTGATATTAATAAGTCCGCTGACCATGGGAGCGTAGGTATGTGCGTGACCCATGTGATGGTGACTGTGTTCGCCTCCATTATTTGTGATGTTGTTATCGGTAAACTATTCCTGAGAGATTCGGAATATGTAATCCTTATGTACGTGATGTACCGGGATGGATAGCAGAGTATGTGTGCACTACAGCTTAGATTGCGGGGTGCTTGTATCGTATATTTATGTGATGAATAATATACAATTATTTAATGGAAATCCTCATGTTAATGTTGTAAAATATTCCGGTATTGTTTCGAGATATATAATGAGTTAGCTGTTAGTTATATCAATGGCATACTTAATAACGGAGATTACGAGAGACCTCTATTAAATTACGAGCGTTGTTATGTTAAATTAACCGAGTAAAATGAGTAGAACCTTTGGTTGTCTAGCTAGTTTACGTTGTCACTTAGCTAGTGGAGAAGGTAGTTATAGATGGGTACTTACGTTAGGAGTGCACAGTTAGTCGAGAGGTGAGAATTTAATGTGAGTGCACGTCCTAACATGTACTTTGCATTTAATGTTTTAAATGTTTTTAAAGCACTTGCAGGTTTTTAAAATGATTTCCACTTTCGGGCTCTGACCCATTTGCTTTCAAATATATTTTCTTGTAAAACCATTTTAGGTGCCCAGCCACAAGGACACCAAGCATAGGTACTCATTCAGGTGACGTGCTGTAGCTGGTTGTGGAAGCTACAGGGATTTGCTCATAGACGCTTCTATCTTTTGGATTCCAGAGTCACTATCTATCAGTTGTAGGGCATGTTGCCCATTCCTATTTAGAGCATTTTTACATTTCAGTTTTCAGACTCTAGCATGTATTGCTCAGTATTCAGTTTTAGTTATTTATTTCAGTTTACATATCAGTTGTGGGATTTGTATTGAGGAGTTTTTCCTCCAGGTTTTATTTACATATTGTGATGGTTATTCTTGTTACTTCAGTATGGTGAATGGTGTTATTTAGTTATTCATTACTCTTGTTGCATGTTAATCAGATTTAATAAAATTTGGCACTTACTTTTTAAATACTAGGTGGTTAGTAATAATAAAACGTTTTCGACAGTGATGCTATTAACTGAGCCAACTTGGCATTTTGAATTAATTTTATAAAGGAGTAGCTACCCGGTGTTTAATTAGTCGGGGTGTCACAGGTGGTATCAGAGCATCAGGTTCTAGTGTCCTTTAGGATCTGTACGGCTATTATGTTTCCGCTACGTTTCTTTGATATAGAGCCCTATATTTTAGGACTGTTGTACTCTTTTTGTGTGAACGTTTCGTTCTTCAGCTATTTTAAAGTTTATCTGTAGACTTATAAACTTTGTTCTTATTTCAGATGCCTCCACGACGTGCACGACGAGTTTCCAGGAATGCTACGCCCGAACCACAGCCCGCTCCAGTTCAGGGCATGTTGAACGCCGCTGAGGTTGCTGCTATAGTAGCCCAAGCGGTAAATGCCGCGATTGCCGTGATTCAGCAGGCACCACCGCAGGCGCCGGCTGCCGCGCCAGTACAGGTTAATGCATTCCCGTCTGCTTGGGAGCGTGTACGTGACGCTTTTCAGAAAGCGCATCCACCAGAGTTTGCTGGAAGCTCAGATGTGGTTATCTCGAGCCAATGGAGGAAGGACATGCAGAGGCATTTGAGGATGCATGAGTGCACTGATGTTCAGAAACAGGTGCTAGCTACTTTCAAGCTAGTTGGATCTGCGCTGCAGTGGTGGGAATCCATTACCACCGCGGAGGAGAGGGATACCCTCACGATACAGGAGTTCTGGGTGCGGTTCGACCGCAAGTACTTTCCGTCCGCAGTTCATACAGAGATGAGGAGGAAGCTGATGAGTTTGAAGCAAGAGGGCAAGACAGTGGCCGAGTATGAGGCCGAGTTCACAAACTTGTTGAATATCGTTCCAGACGAGATTCCAACAGAGAAGAAGAAGATAGAGAAGTTCACCGACGGGTTGAATTGGAGAATCCGGCAGCATTTGCTTGGGAACCTATCGTTGGCCACGTATTCTGATGTGGTTAACGCTGCATTACTACACTGCCAGGACCACCGTTTTCATATGGCCGAGGGCAAGCGGTCAGGGGAGTCTAGCCATCAGGGCAGGACTGGAGGACATGGTGCCAGCGGGGCACAAACCGGTCAGGGGCAGAGACAGACTGAGCAGGGTACCCAGCAGGGGGACAATAAGAGGTTCCGATCAGGGAACTACAGGCAGGGACAGGGAGGTTCCCGCCAGGGCCATCAGGGTCCAAACGGCCAGCAGGGCCAACAGGGACAGAATGGGCAGCAGTTCCATCAGGGCCAGCAGGGCCAAGGGAGGAATGGTAACGGCCACCAGGGCCGGGGACAGCAGGGGCAGAGGGGAGGAAACTTCCCAGGGAAGTGCTTTACTTGTGGCAAGACTGGCCATAAGAAGCAGGATTGTCCTGATAGGGGCAGGGCCCCACAGCAGCAGCAGCAGGGTGCTCGCCAGGAGCCACAGAGACCTATGTTTCCCGCCGCTCTTCCTGCACCGCCACAGATGGCAGCATTGCCACCCATTCCAGCGGTCCCAGCTCAACAGGGGCAGCTACAGTATGGACGTGTCTACAATGTTCACCAGGCTGCAGTTCCACAGGCACCGCCCGCGATCGAGGGTACGTTTCCTATCCATGGCACTATGGGTCGGGTGTTATTTGATACGGGTGCTACACATTGTTTTATAGCTACACACTTCGCGAAACCTTTAGGATTGTTAGCTACGGCAGAGAGCACAGTGACGTGTGTCGACTCACCATTAGGGAGTGGGTCACTTATTTTCTTTATATGCCGGGGAGTCGGGGTAGAGGTTGGTGGTTTGGTATTGCCTGCGGACATGTTAGTGTTAGACATGCATGTTCACGATGTGATCATCGGGATGGATTGGCTCGTAGCATATAGGGCCATGATTGATTGCTTCAGCGGGAGCATTATTTTTGCCATTCCGGGGCAGGAGATGTTTATAGTGGCGATGCCTCGCCCAGAGGGAGGATCGACCGCTCATCTGTATTACATAGAGGAGGATACCTCTAAGGAGGTTGTGATTCCTTTAGATTCGATCCCGGTTGTCAGGGAGTATTCGGATGTGTTTCAGGAGATACCAGGCTTACCACCCAGTCGAGAGATAGACTTCGTTATTGATTTGCTACCGGGTACGAGACCTATAGCACGTGCACCGTACCGTATGGCTCCAGCTGAGATGCGAGAGTTACGGGATCAGATAGAGCAGCTGTTAGGGCAGGGCTTTATTCGCAGGAGTACCTCACCTTGGGGCGCTCCAGTTTTGTTTGTGAAGAAGAGGGATGGTTCACTGAGATTGTGCGTGGACTACCGAGAGTTGAATAAGGTCACGATACGGAATAAGTATCCGTTGCCTCGAATCGATGACTTATTCGACCAGTTGAGAGGAGCTTCTTTCTTCTCGAAGATTGACTTGAGGTCGGGATACCATCAGTTGCGTATCAGGGAGGAGGATGTCTCGAAGACTGCGTTCTTGTCGAGATATGGTTCTTATGAGTTTCGGGTTATGCCTTTCGGCTTGACCAACGCTCCAGCAGTGTTTATGGACTTGATGAATAGGGTGTTCAGAGATTTCCTAGATCAATTTGTCATTGTCTTCATTGATGACATTCTGGTTTACTCTCAGACAGAGGAGGAGCACGCCGAGCATTTGAGGATGGTTTTGCAGACACTTCGTCAGAACGAGCTGTATGCAAAATATGAGAAGTGCGGGTTTTGGCTGAAGGAAGTCCAGTTCTTGGGTCACATTATTTCCGACCAGGGAATATCTGTCGATCCGGGGAAGGTGTCAGCGGTGAGGGAGTGGGGACAGCCCACGACACCAACGGAGATTCGTAGTTTCTTGGGTTTAGCAGGATACTACAGGAGGTTTATTCGGGGTTTCTCAGAGATAGCAGGTCCTTTGACACATCTTACTCGTAAGGGTGTGCCATATATCTGGAGTGATGCCTGTCAGTTGGCATTCGATGAGTTGAAGGACAAATTAACCTCAGCACCTGTGTTAGCATTGCCGAGACCGGGAGTTGAGTATTTGGTTTACACCGATGCGTCGTTGCAAGGACTTGGAGGTGTTTTGCAGCAGGAGAGACAAGCCATAGCTTATGCTTCCCGTAAGCTTAAGCCTCATGAGAAGAATTACCCCACGCATGATTTGGAATTGGCAGCAGTAGTATTTGCCTTACGGATTTGGAGGCACTATCTTTTGGGGGAGAAGTTTCAGCTGTTCACGGACCACAAGTCACTACAGTATCTGTTCACGCAGAAGGAATTAAATATGCGGCAGCGTAGGTGGCTTGAATTTGTGAAAGACTACCAGTTCGACATTCAGTACCACCCGGGTCAGGCTAACGTGGTAGCAGACGCGTTGAGCCGCAGGCCAGCAGATGAGGTGGCAGAGGTGTGGAAAGCGAAGTGGAAGGAATTGGGACACCAGGATGCAGTGGCCCGATCTTTCATGGCTGTGATGACCGTTACACCGCAGATTGTCACGAAGGTTGTACGGGCACAGGCAAATGATTCGTTCTGTCAGGAGCAGATAGTTCGATTACTCGCTGAGGGAGCTGAATCCTATACCGTTAGCTCAGACGGGGGATTACGCTTCAATGGAAGATTGGTAGTTTCGGAAGGAGAGGAACTGCGACACGATGTGATGGCAGAGTCGCACGGCTCACGGTTCGCGGTACATCCCGGAGGGGACAAAATATACCAAGATATGAGACGGCAGTATTGGTGGAGCGGTATGAAGAGAGATATCGCAGAGTTTGTCTCGAAATGCGCCACTTGTCAGCTTGTAAAAGTGGATCATCAGAGACCAACAGGATTGCTACAGCCATTGGAGGTTCCGGTGTGGATGTGGGAGAGCATATCCATGGACTTTATCACGGGGTTGCCTACGTCGCAGAGGGGTCACGACTCCGTTTGGGTAATTGTGGACAGATTGTCCAAGGTCGCTCACTTTTTACCCGTTAGGACTGATTACACTGCGGGTCAGTATGCCCAACTCTTCATTTCAGAGATTGTGAGACTTCACGGTGTGCCCCTAAATATCGTGTCTGACAGAGACAAGATATTTGTTTCGAGGTTTTGGGAGAGTTTCCAGGAGGCCATGGGCACGGAATTGCGGTTGAGTACGGCTTATCATCCGCAGACTGATGGGCAGACCGAGCGCACCAATCAGATGTTGGAAGACATGCTACGCATGTGTATTATTGACTTCGGGGGTGGATGGGAGCAGTACCTTCCACTGGTGGAGTTTGCTTACAACAACTCCTATCAGTTCACGATTGGCATGGCTCCGTTTGAGGCATTGTACGGTAGGCCTTGTCGTTCCCCAGCATGTTGGTTGGAAGTGGGGGACAACAAACTACTTCGGCCGGAAGTAATTCAGGATACTTCGGCAAGGATTGAGTTGATTCGGAGTCGCATTCGGGTAGCTCAAGACAGGCAGAAGAGTTATGCTGATGCGAAGAGATTTTTCAGGGAGTTCCAAGTGGGGGACCAAGTTTTGCTCAGGGTTTCTCCGATGAAGGGGATTATGCGATTCGGGAAGAAGGGGAAGTTGGCACCGAGGTATGTGGGGCCGTTTCCTATTATTGAGCGGATCGGACCGGTTGCGTATAGACTCGGGTTACCGGAGCATTTGCATCGGATTCACGACGTGTTCCATATTTCCTCGCTGAGGAAATACCTTAGGGATGATTTGGCTCATTCTCACATTGCTGTGGAGGACATCGATCTCCAGCCGGATAGCTCTTATGAGGAGGGGCCAATTGCTATTTTGGACCGAAGCGAGAGGAAACTGCGGTCAAAGATAGTCCCGTTAGTACGTGTTCAGTGGCGACATCACAATGTCGAGGAGTCCACATGGGAGCGCGAGGATGAGATGCGCGAACGTTATCCAGAGCTGTTTTTAGCAGGTACTTTCTAGTTTCGAATTTCGGGACGAAATTCAGTTATTAGGGGGGGAGTATGTAATACCCCGTACTTTTGGCTATATTTATTTTTGGGATTAATCAATTAAATGCGTATTAATTGGAAATTAATCCGGGTTATAAATACTGATGTGATGCGAATTAGTATTTGATTATGTGCATATATGATTATATATGTATTTGGTATTATAAAATTTGTCGTGAGATTTATATACGGCAATTTGGAAATTTTGTTGAGACGCGTGGGACCGCCGCGTCACGGTATAATATTTTATTAATAAAAAGTGAATTTAAAATCGATAATCCGTATGGTCGTTTTGAGCGCGCCAACGCGTCCGGAAGGGTCGAGATAGTCAGAAAACACTAGCCGGGGGTATAGTTTGGATCCCGGGGTAGTTTTAGACCGTACCGGTAACTTAAAGGGTATTTTAGTAATTTGGTATTTTTGGGTAATTAAAAGTGACGAAAATTGAGAGTTGTAATCTGATAAGGATTGACCCCAACCAACCCTTATTAACCCAACAAGCTACGGAGGTTTATTGAAATTAGGTTTCATAAGTTTCCCCAAAGCAAACCCTAGCCACCATAGCCTTTTGGAGAAGAAAGCTTGGAGAAGGAGAGAGAGAGAGAGATTCTGCAGAAATTCTACACCGAATCCACACCAAATTCAGAAATCAAACCAAGGCAAGTGACTTTATTTCCATTTAATTACTGAGAATGTCTTTTCCATGTTAGAAATTGAAGAATCTTAATTGTTCTTGAAAGATTAAAAGAAAACCCATGAAATTTGAAGTTATTATTGAATGTTGGGATAGGTTTGCATGTAGAAACATTGTTGGAAGATTAAATTTCGGAGATTTCATATCTAGGTGATGCATTAACGAATTAAAATCTGGGAATTTATGATGAGAAAAAGTTAGGGTTTATGTTCTTGAAGAAAATTTGGAATTAGTGTAGAAATTGTGATTTAATGATGTTTAGATGATATCAAACCCTTTAATGATGTTAGTATAACCCCTTAACATGTTTGAGGATGTTTAGAGAACTCAATATATTGTGGGAACGAATTTTAGAAGAGGTTTGAGGAGTAAAAATGGTGAAAAACGATTTTTGGGAAATTCTGGGCCAAAACTGGCACCTCGTTAGAAGCAGCCCCCAGGTCGTTCGAACGAGCTCGTTCGAACGAGCTTCTAACGAGTTGACCAGTCGTTATTAACGAGTAGGATTTTCGTTCGATATCTCGTTCGAACGAGATATCGTTAGAAGGGTCAGTTCGTTCGAACGAACTGGGACCTCGTTCGAACAGTCTCGTTCGAACGAGACTTCTAACGACCTGACAGTCCAAACTCGTTCGAAGCCTCGTTCGAACGAGACTTCTAACGAGTTGGCAGTTTGACCCTTTTTGGACTGTTTTGACTTTTGGAGTTCCGGGAAGTGGTACAAGGGTAGAGTTAGCATCCCTTTGATGATATAGTGATTGATTAGGGACTTTTGGGTTATTGAGATGAGTAAATCATATACGAGAGTTATATTCAATGAATCATTTGGGTTGAGACGTGAGTGACTACTACGATGTGAGGATGAATTATAGCGCGTATAATTATGAACCGGAATAAAATAAGTTGTGATAATTAGTTAGTACGAGAATGCAACATGTACTACGAATATAATACGGTATTACTAAGATGTGTGTTTACTTAGTATTGATATATGGATTGTATGTATGACATACCTACCATACTTGCTATCACGGGAGGTTTCGTTCGCTTAGGACCCTCTATTCCTTGTGTGCCTACGGGGGGGATATAGACTGGTACCTTGATGAACATAGGTCATTGAAAGACTTATTGTGATATTAATAAGTCCGCTGACCATGGGAGCGTAGGTATGTGCGTGACCCATGTGATGGTGACTGTGTTCGCCTCCATTATTTGTGATGTTGTTATCGGTAAACTATTCCTGAGAGATTTGGAATATGTAATCCTTATGTACGTGATGTACCGGGATGGATAGCAGAGTATGTGTGCACTACAGCTTAGATTGCGGGGTGCTTGTATCGTATATTTATGTGATGAATAATATACAATTATTTAATGGAAATCCTCATGTTAATGTTGTAAAATATTCCGGTATTGTTTCGAGATATATAATGAGTTAGCTGTTAGTTATATCAATGGCATACTTAATAACGGAGATTACGAGAGACCTCTATTAAATTACGAGCGTTGTTATGTTAAATTAACCGAGTAAAATGAGTAGAACCTTTGGTTGTCTAGCTAGTTTACGTTGTCACTTAGCTAGTGGAGAAGGTAGTTATAGATGGGTACTTACGTTAGGAGTGCACAGTTAGTCGAGAGGTGAGAATTTAATGTGAGTGCACGTCCTAACATGTACTTTGCATTTAATGTTTTAAATGTTTTTAAAGCACTTGCAGGTTTTTAAAATGATTTCCACTTTCGGGCTCTGACCCATTTGCTTTCAAATATATTTTCTTGTAAAACCATTTTAGGTGCCCAGCCACAAGGACACCAAGCATAGGTACTCATTCAGGTGACGTGCTGTAGCTGGTTGTGGAAGCTACATGGATTTGCTCATAGACGCTTCTATCTTTTGGATTCCAGAGTCACTATCTATCAGTTGTAGGGCATGTTGCCCATTCCTATTTAGAGCATTTTTACATTTCAGTTTTCAGACTCTAGCATGTATTGCTCAGTATTCAGTTTTAGTTATTTATTTCAGTTTACATATCAGTTGTGGGATTTGTATTGAGGAGTTTTTCCTCCAGGTTTTATTTACATATTGTGATGGTTATTCTTGTTACTTCAGTATGGTGAATGGTGTTATTTAGTTATTCATTACTCTTGTTGCATGTTAATCAGATTTAATAAAATTTGGCACTTACTTTTTAAATACTAGGTGGTTAGTAATAATAAAACGTTTTCGACAGTGATGCTATTAACTGAGCCAACTTGGCATTTTGAATTAATTTTATAAAGGAGTAGCTACCCGGTGTTTAATTAGTCGGGGTGCCACAAAAAAGCAACGACCGAGCAAGGTAGAGGTCTAGATCTCCTCGTCGAGTAGAAGAAAACAAGAAAAGAGATCATAAAGATGATCCAGAAGACGACCCTGATCTCCCCAAGAGACCAAGACAGCCAGAACGTGAGGTATTTTCATTCGTTTTGGATCATTTGATTGTAATGTCATTACAGGTGGAGATGCAGGAGGTGGGGACCTTACTGCGAAAAGGAAAGCTTACCTCAATGAGTCTCAAGCTTGTTCATACATTCAGTGAATAAATCTAGCTGAAGATGATCGCCCGAGGAAAGTGAAAAAAGAAAAACTGGTCATCGATTTCTCCAAGAACGACCTAACAGGTGTACTATATCCTCATGATGATCCACTAGTGATCAAAATGAGGATGAAGGAAGTAATAATCTCAAGAGTACTGGTAGATAATGGTAGCTCGGCGGATATCATGTTCTACTCATGCTTCGATAGTTTAAATCTAAAGTTATCTCAGTTGGAACCTTATCACAGGCCCCTCTTCGGGTTTGCTGGCGAGAAAGTCTTTCCACTTGGGACGATCAAGTTGGATATGTTCATCGGTACATGGCTTGCTTGTCGAACAGAAAGAGTACGTTTCTTTGTGATGAATAAGAATGTCCAGTCAACTTACAATATCATCATGGGAAGGGTAGGATTGAAGAAGTTCGAAGCAGTACCATCTACTGTACATCAATGCCTGAAATTTCCAACCAATTTTGGAGTGGGAGTTGTGAAGGGTGACCAAAAAGTAGCTCCAGAATGTTACTACTCATCTGCCGAGCAAGAAGAACTGGAGGAATCTAGGAAAAAGACTAATACCTACCAAGTGGATGAAGGTGCAGAGATTGAAACATTGGATCCTAGAGACGAGTCGCAGCTCGTGAAAGGTCAGGTGGTGGAAGCTACTGAAAATATCATTCTGGACGACGAGCATCCGTAACGAACAACTCAAACAGGTTCGTCGTTAGATGCCTCACTAAAACAGGAATTGATAGTTTTCCTAAAGAGCAGAAAACAAAATTTTGCTTGGAGTCATGAGGATATGTCAGGAATAGACCCAAATTTCTTATGTCATGAGCTCAATGTGAATAAGGAGATCAAGCCAGTAAAGCAGAGAAGAAGAGTGTTCAGCCCCGAGAAGAACCAAGCTATACAAGAGGAGGTCGAGAAGCTCCAGAAAGCTTGCTTTATTGACGATGTCAAATATCCAGACTCGTTGGTAAATGTAGTAATGGTGAAGAAGAAAAACAACAAGTGGAGGATGTGTGTAGACTTCACCGACCTTAACAAGGCATGCCCAAAGGATTATTTTCCTCTGCTCCGAATTGATTAATTAGTGGATGCTACCTCGGTACACAAGTTATTGAGCTTCATGGATGCTTATTCTGTTTACAACCAGATTAAAATAAAACCTGAAGACAGGGAGAGTACCTCTTTTATTATCCCTAGGGGAACTTATTGTTATAATGTTATGCCTTTTGGTTTGAAAAATGCAGGTGCAACATATCAGCGGCTGATGAACAAGGTGTTTGCAGAATAAATCAGTTGCAATATGGAACTTTATGTTGATGATATGCTGACGAAAATCAAGAGAGCTGCTGACCATCTAATTGACTTAGGTCAGACCTTTGATCAACTAGATAAATATCAAATGAAGCTGAATCCCACCAAGTGCATATTCGGAGTACGAGAAGGCATGTTCCTAGGGTATATTGTTAACCAATGAGGTATTGAAGCAAACCCTGAAAAGATCAAGGCTCTATTGGGGCTGCGATCTTCAATGACGAAGAAGGAGGTCCAAAGTCTTACAGGGCGAGTTGCAGCACTTAACAGATTTGTATCACGAGCAACTGATAGATGCCTCCCATTCTTTAAAATACTCCGAAAAACGTTTGAATGGAATGAAGAATGTAAGAAAGCCTTTCAAGAATTGAAAAAATATCTGGGAGCACCTCCACTGTTATCCAGGCCAGTGATGGGAGAAAGATTGTATTTATATTTAGCAGTATCGGAGAATGCAGTTAGCTCGGCATTGATAAGAATGGAGGATGGAGTATAAAAACCGATCTATTACACTAGCAAGGTCTTTCGAGGATCAGAGATCAGATATCCAAGACTGGAAAAGTTAGCTCTAGCATTGATCGAGGCGAGTAGGAGAGTGAGGCCGTATTTCCAAGCTCATACCATAGTTGTGTATACTGATATGCCATTGAGGCAAGCTCTTCATAAACCAGAAAAATCAGGGAGATTGATGTACTGGGCAGTAGAACTTGGTGAATATGACATAGTTTATGAGCCTAGATCGTCGCTAAAAGGGCAAGCAGTAGCAGATTTTATAGCAGAGTTCACCTATCCTGAAACCTCCGAGGAGCAAAAGTTGCACACCGACCAACCTGTGGATGTTACAGGATCATCAAATTTAAACCCCGATCAACTTAAGGTGGTCGGCGAGCAAGAGAAGATGGTCGACGAGCAGCAAGAAGTGCTAGAGGAGGATAAAAGGAAGCAACAAATATTCCACCGAGGAACTCTGTCCGATCAAAAACTTGAAGAGGAGGTACCTATATGGAATTTATATATAGATAGATCTTCGTGTACTACAGGTTGTGGAGCAGGGATTGTTTTGAACAGCCCGGACGAGGTCGATGTGGAGTATGCTTTGCGCTTCCAATTCAAGGCTTCTAATGATGAGGCTGAGCATGAAGCTATGATTGCAGGTCTTAGTTTAGCAAAAACTATGGGGGCAGAGTAGGTCGGCATATTCAGTGATTCACAACTAATCGTGAATCAAATATTGGGGGTATATGCAGCCAAAGGAGAATTAATGATCAAGTATCATAAAAAAGAAATGGAGATTTTATTAAGTCTGATGGTAGTGCAGATAATTAGAATACTAAGATTGGAGAATGCAAGAGCAGAGGCCTTAGCTCGGTTAGCCTCAGCAACACGCACCGAGCTACGAAGAACAATCCCAATAGAAATATTGTCTAGTTGGAGCATAGATGAAGACCTGATGACGAACTTTATTACCCTTGATTTAGGACCATCTGGGATGGATCCCATCAGGGCATATATTGAAGAAGGGGTTTTGCCAACTGATAAACTCGCAGCCAAGAAACTGAAGTTTAAAGCTGCTCGTTATGTACTGACTAACGACATTCTATATAGATGAGGAATCATAGCAGGTTTGCAGAGATGTGTCCATCACTCTGAGATGAAAGACTTGATTGAAGAGGTACATGAAGGGTCTTGTGGAGCCCATGTTACTGGTCGGACACTTTCGTAAAATATAATGACACAAGGATACTATTGGCCGACAATGAGGGTTGATTGCATAGCCTATGCCAAAAAATGTGACAAATGTCAACGCTTCTCCTCTATCAGAAGAACTCCCCAAGCATTGTTGACACCCATTACTTCCCCTTGGCTATTCGCCATGTGGGGAATTGACTTGGTCGGGCCACTTCCAATGACCAGAGAAAGATTTAAATATCTCGTCGTCGTAGTGGATTATTTTACTAAGTGGGTGGAAGCCGAGCCTCTTGTCGACATGACGTACGAAAAGGTGTACCAATTTATTTGGAAGAATATCATCTGTAGATATGGTTTTCCCCATGCATTCATCACCGAACATGGAACACAATTTGACAACGAAGAGTTCGCTGCATATTATCATCAGTCGAACATATTAAAAACTCACTCTGCACCAGGACATCCCCAGAGCAATGGCCAAACTGAAGTGACGAACAGAACGCTGCTGAATGGCTTGAAGAAAAGATTAAATGATGCAAAGGCAAATTGGATCAACGAGCTACATTCTGTATTGTGGGCTTATCGTACTACTCCCCGAGTAGCAACAGGATAATCTCCATATATGCTGGCATTTGGAAGTGAAGTTGTTATACCTGCCGAGCTTGGCCTCCCAACACACAGAGTGCTGAATTTCAATTCCCCTGTCAGTGACTTGATGAGAAGGTTAGACTTGGACATACTCGAGGAAGTTAGAGAAGAAGCAGCTATCATAAATGCTGCATACCAACACCGGACAACTCTGTTCTACAACAAAAGAGTAAAGAAATGTGATTTGAAAGCAGGGGACTATATGCTAAAGAAAGTAATTCAAAAGCACAATAAATTGGAAGCTAGCTGGCATGGGCCCTACAGAGTAACAGAGGTTGTTCGACCAGGGACATATAAGATTGAAACTTTAGAAGGGGAGGAGTTTAAGAATGCATGGAACGCAGAGCATCTTCGCAAATATTATTAGTAGTTGGCGACTCCTATGTAATGCAGTTTTCTTCAATATAAATAAAAGTTGTGGATGTTTCGTCCAATTCTCTCCTTTTTGTTGAAATTTTTTCGGAGTACTAGTGCTACACACTACGCATCAGACCCAGAAATACCAACTACGGTTGGTTGGGAAGAAAATCCACTAACTAAGGTTGGTCGGGAATAAAAAAATTCCCAAAAATACCAACTACGGTTGGTTGGGAAGAAAATCCACCAACTAAGGTTGGTCGGGAATAAAAAATTATCTAAAAATACCAACTACGGTTGGTTGGGAAGAAAATCCACCAACTAAGGTTGGTCGGGAATAAAAAATTACCCAGAAATACCAACTACGGTTGGTTGGGAAGAAAATCCACCAACTAAGGTTGGTCGGGAATAAAAAATTTCCCAGAAATACCAACTACGGTTGGTTGGGAAGAAAATCCACCAACTAAGGTTGGTCGGGAATAAAAAATCTACTAACTAAGGTTGGTCGGGAACAAAAACCACCAACTCCGATTGGTCGGAAATAGTTGGTTAAACAAATGAAAGTCATTTCAGGGATTAAAATTAAAAAGTGATAAAATTCTTGATACTTAAGGCATTTTAAACTACCAACATAGTTGGTCAAAAAAATGAAATATCACCAACTCTGGTTGGTCGTCAGATGATTATCATCAATTCAGGATAGTCAACAATAAGTTTTCACCAACTTTAGTTGGTCGGCAATTTAAAATAACACAAAATATTTCTATCTTTTTAACAGATATACATGAACATTCATTAGTAAATAAAAAGAAACGTCTTACAGAATATTTCCAAGACAATGACAATCGAAATTGCAAATAAAACGAGAAGTTTTTCATTAAATCCAGAACAAAATACATCGAGAATGAAATACATATTACATTGTTACATCAAGAATCCTATTCTATTGGTTTCTTCCCCTCTGCCCTTGAAATAGGTTCTTCACCAGCGGGAGGGTCGTCTAAGGCATAGGAGGAATTGATGAAATTTAGATCTTTAAGTATCCTGATATTCATTACTGATGGCCGATCAAGTAGGTGTTCAGGGCGAGATATCTCAACGTTGGAATGAAGACTGTAGTCATCGAGATATTTGGAGATCAAACACCGAGGGATTGCTCGAGCAGGAATCCAGCTCATGTCGAGTTTGAATGGTGGCACTGGCAGGTCGAGCAACCCAGGATTATAGTAATCCCACAAATAGTGACCTTGTTCCAATTGTAGCACACCCAAGGCATTTAGCCATCCTTGCTTGTACCCCTCGTTGTTCGACTGTTGGATCCGATCATCGAGGTAATAGAGGGCTTCATTATAACCAGCCATCCAGAACTCTCTGGGCTGCTTGTGGAATTGATAAGTCAACGTTTCCAGCTGCTCGTGGAGATTTTTTACAAAAATTTCTTTATTCTCCAAGGCAGACTTTTGTGCAGAGAGATGCTCATCCAGATTCAGAATCTTCTTGGACATATCTGTCAGAGCTTTATTCTTTACAACCAACTGAACTGCTTGATTTTCCAGAGATGCTTGAGTTCTTGCCTCTTCAATAGTAAGTCGAGCAGCCCTTGCTCGTCCTCGAGAACCTCTTGCTCGACCGCGAGCAGAAGTAGAGGCTCCAATTCTCTTCAAAGTATCCAATTCGTCTCTCAAATTGGCATTTTCAACCTCCAAGAAAGATAAACCCTCGTCGTTGACAGGGACCAAAGCGTTCGAGGAAGACGCTGCAGATTTCAACTGAGATATCTCTCCTTACAGGTTATTATTTTCCTGCTCCAGCAACTTTGTGATCTGCCTATGCTCTTCAACCTCGATCTTCAGAGTTCTCTCCTTCATGTCATAGGCAACAATCAATCTATCATATCCTTTATCAACACTTAGTTGTTGATATTTCTTCTCATATCCCTGGTGCAAAAGGGCTGAAGATTCCTTGTATTATTGTTGAAGCTCCTCGAGAGTGCCTTGGAGGTCTTCAATCATCTCATAATATGCTACATTGTTAGCCACTTCCTGGTCGAGCAGACACTTTAAATACTGGTAGGCTTCAACTTCTCGCTCTGAAGCATCTGGACCGAGGATATCAACGATTTGAGCTTCAGTCATATCTGTATGACCAACTTTAAAGTATTCATTGCATTATTTCAGCAATTTTGTATTATGAGCTGATAACAATTCCATCATGTCCATAAACTAGTAAAATGAAGAGATAGCAAGAATCAATAAGAGTGCAAACAGATCAAGAAGAAGAGAATCAACTGTATGAACAATCAAAATTTCAAATTTTATTGCATCATAAAAGAGAAGTACATAGTTCAGAGTTACATTTGACAAAAATAAACAGAGAGAAAAGTCCGAACAACTCTACACCTTCTCCTTGTCTCCCAAAACTTTCTCGGGAAGTTGGGACGAGGAGGTAGGTTGCTCGGATGGCATAGAAGGTTGTTCGGTGGGTGTTGGAAGCTTCTCGGCTGAAATATTGGTTGAAGCTGCTTATGGAAAGTCTGGACAACTGGGATATGAGAAATCTGATCTCCAATCACCATGGAGGATTCCTCGGAGGCAGCTTCGTCCTCTTCTTCTTCCCTAGGAGATGGAGGGGGTCCAGGGATGTGTCACTAAAATAGGTCTTAATTCTCATCAACATTCGTCTCACTCAGAGCAGCGACCCAACCATCCATAAAGTACTTGAGGCTGCCATATTCCATTTGTGAAATCATGGCAGCCAAACCCTTATTCCACCCCTTATCCCAGCCAACGCTGAAGGATTTCTTAACAGCCTTTCTTCTTTTTTCTCTCTTCGATGAGGTCCTTTCCTTGAGGAGCTCCTCGATAGCCTTCAATTTCTTCCTTCTGACGACCAGCGTCACGAAGTCTACTTAGCTCTTCCTCAGCAGATTTGAGCTTGTTTTCAAACTCTTCAGCATGTTGGAGCTTCCCCTCGAGCTCTTTGTTCTTCTTCTCCAAATCTTTTATTTTCTTCTCCAACCCCTTAGAGACTTCAACAGCCTGATCCCTCTCCTGCTCGGTGGAATTGAGCTGTTTCTCCCAAGCAGCTTTATCATCGACATACTTCTGACGAGAATCCTTTAAAGACTGCGCCAGGCCTACAAAAGCCTCCTCCACACCTGACGAGGAGCTTGAAGCTTTTATAGCTTCATTCTTTTTCAAAATTGTATTGAAACGAGTTACCAACAGGGAAAAGAAAACAATTGTAAGTCAGTGCAAAGATATAACTTTGAAAAATGAAAGTTTAGATTAATAAAACTTACAGAGGCAATATGTTGAGCTGCCAAGGTGGTAACCCTATCCCGGGAAAGTGTGTCTTCAAGACCTTGGATTTTGGGGATAATCCAAGACTTCACCGAGCTCATGGCAGAGTTCGGAGCAACAAAAGTGGGAACACCACTTCCAGTAGTTAGAGGCTGAGAGATGGATTCAAATAAATTATCCGAGGAGCTTTTCTTCAACTTCCTCGTGGGAACAGGAACATTCTTGACCAAGGATGTCGTCTTGGTCAGTGATATAACTACAACCTCACCTGGAGGAGAAACAACTGCAATCTTGCCTGGAGCCACAGAGGGCTTCTCAACAACCTTCTTAGTAGCAGTTGGAGGAGGTGCCTCAATTTGTCTTGTCCCTTCTCGGACATCCTGCTTGCTTTTCTTTGCCTCTCCAGCAATAGAGGCAGATTTCTCGAAGAGGACAGGAGCTCTTCTTCTCTTTATTCTGTCACTAAGAGGAATATGTGACTCAGGAGAAGAACCTTCAGAAGCTGAACTGGTTCTATGTCACTTATCACTGGACGAGCAGTAAAAGACGAGGTGTAACTCTTGTACTGCAACAAGTACGAAGCTGATCTGATATGTTCATCGACAACAGTTTGATGCAAACCCCAGATAAGTTTCAGATGCTTTAAATTAACTTCTGTCTCTTTTGGAGACCTTCTTTTGCTGTCAACTGCAAATAAATGAAAATTAAAATATCAGTGACACATTTTATCAAACACAGAGAAAGCATAATTTCAAAAAGAAAGTAAAAACAACCTATCCCATTGCCATAGGGAGGACATCTAGGACCCTGATACACATCATTTCCAATTAGTGGAGCATGTTGCCAATTTTTCATAACAACACCATGCTCGAAGTAATCCCTGTTGGCATCTGGGAGATTGACGACTAAAGCCCTATTTAAAAATCTAGTTTTCAAATAAAAAGTACTGTCACTGACAGCCCATCTATAGCAAAACATAATTTCTGGAATTCCTATACGAGTTCCATGAATCTGATTTAACCTATGGACTCCATTAACTATTCTCCATGTATTGGGGGCTATTTTTGCAGGTACCACGTCAAAATATTGACAGAATTCCAAACACAAGGGGTTTGGAGGAAAAGAAAAGCCACATTCGGTCACAAAGAGACTGGGGAACCAATGTCCCTCAGCCAAACGAAAATAATCTGAAGGTTCAGAAAGTTCTTCCAGTATGACCCATGGAGGAATAGAAAAATCAGAACGAAACTTATCAAGCGACTCAACGAGGTAAACCATGATGAACAAAGAAAGTAAAAGATAAGGAAGATGATCTTACAGGAATAGGGTGGATCAGTTGATAACGAACGATGGAAGAAGTGAATGCACAAGATAGAGAAGAAATGGAGAGCTCAAAGATACAGATTTGAAAAAGTAAGAGACGATAGGATTTGCTGCAACGCTTAAATACCTTACCTTGGGAAGGGGTAAAAATAATGATTACAAAGAAAGACGTTTGCGCTACCGGCGGCTAAAAGGACAAAAATGGCACGGAGACCGAAGCAGTTAGAAAAATTCGAAAAGTCTGATTCTATGAATTCGAAAGGAAAAATAAATACAAGGAAAACACTCCTAAAATCTCCTAAAATTCAGAAGAATGTTCCACACTCCTCAACCTCGAACTGTGAAACATTGGGGGCTTCTGTTGATACCAAATTTATTTGCTGACATGGATCAGTCAAGTGGAGACACGTGTCAATATACATGGCGCTTACAAACATTTCTGAATAACACCTTGACTTCGAGGAACTCAACCTCCTCGACCAACTCAGACATTCCGAGCAACAGGTGCTCTCCGAGGAACTTTACTGTACTGAGCAACTCATGAATACCGAGATACTTAGGCGGTTCGAGAAGCTTAGCTGGTCCGAGCTGCATCTCGCACAGAGCATTAATGACCGGATAATCAACAGATCGAATGCGCATTAAATGCTCATTATTATCATACACATGTATACGCCTATTGGACAGCTATGTATTACCCTTTCACGTGTACAACCTTAGGGCTATAAATACATTGTAACCTCCTCATTAGCAGGGGACTCGGAATTTCTTGGTAAAACCTGTGATCGAAAATTTCAAACAAACAATCAGAAATAACAAAATAGTGGACGTAGGCCACCCCTTCAAGGCTGAACCACTTTAAAATTCGTTTGTCTTATTTATTTTTATCTGTGATTGAATAATTAGAGATAATCTAATTTTTTACATCAACAATCTTGAAATGTGTTTTTTGAGTATGATTTTGATATATTGATTTTACTCGAGAATTGCGTAAACTTTATATAATGATCATAGGAAATCTTTGTTATATCACCCATATTAGCTTTAACCACACCTTATATGTTTTCCCTAGCCAATCCCTTTGAGCCTAAATATTAGCCTTTCGTTTCATTACCCCAAATCCCATAACCAAAACCTAATTGGAGTTAAAACCATATATATTACCTTCCTTACCTTTATTTAGAATGTTGATTGGGATTGAATGATGTTATGTAGTGTGGTTACAATTTGATCATGAAAAGAGTGAGAAAAGAAAAAGAAAGCGTAATGAAAAAGAAAAGAAAAAGTGAAAAAGCAAAAAAACAAAAGAAAAGAAAAGAAAAGAAAACATTAGAAAAATAAGAAAAGAAAAGAAAAGAAAAGAAAGAGAAAGTTGTATATGTGATGTATATAGTTCGAATAATCTTTGATTACTCTCCATTGTCATATTTACTACTTGTTTGGGAACTTGTTTTCCAAATTTGGAATTGCCCGCAATCTCCCGTTATCTCGACTTTTCATCCTGAACATTTTGAATCCATACATGTTTCCTTCATTTCGTACTTTAACCCCAAACCTACATTACAACCCTATAAAGTCCTATGCGATCTTAGGGTGCATTTAATTTAAAAGTCAAAATTATTTTGATAATTTGTGAAAATGCATTTCGCCTTTTTTAATGTGCGATATCTTTCATTGAGATTACAAGTTTTTCATTTCCTATATCGCGTTCTTCATTTGTGATATGTGCGCGACCTAGTTTCCATTTCCATTTACTCTTTATGCCTGCACGTACCGTTTATTACCTCTATTTTCATAGTGAATTCATTTGATGAGTGTAATGCCCGTGAGGATTGAATATATGCATACTTTTATGTTTATCAGGTATATTTAAGTTTTTTTCCAAATCATATTATGCATGTGATCTCCCTCTCCCACTTTTAAAGTTTCAATTCTATAAGGTGCATTCAGCCTATTAATAACAACAGACTTTAGCTTGAATTCGTTCAATATGGTACTAACGCGTTTGAAATCTTTTTCGTTGTTGTTGAGTTTGTCGCATGTTAGGCATATTTTGAGGAAACTATTTGATGTTTGTGGGTTTCATCCCTGAAAACCCTCACGAGACGACACTAATCCACTAGGGTAACCTAGGAGTTTAACGACTTATTGCATATGCTAAATACAATCGTTTGCCCACGAAAGTGGCTTTTATTGCTTTTGTATATATCTATGAAAACGTGAGGTTTTCTAAATCAATGCTCTAATACCACTTATTGGAACACGAGGCCCCCAATTTTAAAAATCTTACACAAAGTAATTTCCTTTTAAAGATGCGAAAGCGATATGGTTCAATCAAGCACACACAAACACCAAATTTTAATTTCTTTCAAATTAAAATTAAACAAGTTCAAAGTGAAATTAAATTACACAACAAATATATTTTTCACTTAAACCAATTTAACCCAAAACCTAAAAATTTGCCTAAGTCATATTTTCAATATTACCAAATTAGGCCAAACCAATTTTAACAATTTAAATGATGACTTGAATTAAATTAACATATACCCAAATTTAAATTAGCACCAAATTAAATAAGTAGTGATTTAAACCAGTTTTTATCTTTTTACCTAAGCATGCATCTAAGGTAAATTTTGAATAAGATAAAATAAATAAATAAATCACTAAGCCGCGATGTACGAAGAAAAATCCACAACGGGAAAAAATCTCGGACGGCCCTAGCCTCAAATCCACTAAGTACGGTTTTATAAATACAAGACAGTAAGACTTAAAACACTCGACTTGACTCCGTCCAAGCTCCGATGCTCCTTCTTGTATACACCTCTGCCTAACGAATAACCACAGAGCTCCACCGCGTTCTCGAAATTCATCGATTGGACTTTAGGAGCCACCGTCAACCACACATGGTGCCTTTCACCATGTGAGAATGCCGTAGCAAAACCAACGAACTTATTCTTTATGGGATGTAGAAGTAAACCCAAATGAACTCTTCAACTCGGTAGAGTAAATCCGGGGCCAAACATTCCAAGCAAGATATTTATATGGAAACTTGGAATAAACAAACTATGGGTGTAAGAAAGTGTTTTTCAAATAATGTTCTTGAACTACAAACACTTAAACACGAACTTAGGAATTTTTTCACTAAAAAATGTTCTCTTTAAAAGGTGTTTAGAAAATGTCAAAAGTTGGTTTTTCAAATTTGGTTCCCGCACACATAACTTCTGCCAAAAGTTAATGGGTAAAGGTAAGAGGAAACATGGGAAAAACTGCTCAAAACTGCTAGAAAAATTTCCCACATGAAATTTCGTTCGAATGAGATTTCGTTCAAACGAAGTCTCGCTCGAACAATACTTCTAACGAAGTTCCAGATGCAGGTCGTTGGCAAACCTCATTCGAATGAAATTCTCGTTCGAATGAAAAACTCGTTCGAACGACAATTTCGAACGAAAATCCAGAAAGCTTAAAAAATCAATTTTAGCCCAGAAACTTTATTTTAAAGTTTTAAAGAAACCTTCTGAAAATAAACAACAGTTTAAACAAAACTTACACCCAATGAAAATTGTTCCAAGCTCCTATATAAATATGTAATGCATTCATACCTTAGGAGTAAAAAGAACACATATTGTTGACGTAGAAACGAGGCACAACAAACTCGGGATTTGATGAAGCTTTAATATTATCCGCTACATCTTCAACTTTAGTATGTCATAGGCTTGAAGGATAGTCAAGAACTCTATCCTGTGACTCAAACATTTTTGTCCAGAATTGAGCCAAAACAACAAAGGACTCGATTGAAAATTTGTGTCCTTACAAATCTCCCCCTTTGGCTATTCCGGGACAAAAACGAAAATAAAATCCTAAAGAGCTGTCAAGCTCTACTAGACATAAAATATCCCACCCAAAATAAAAATACAATAGCTTGACTCAAAAAACCCAAGGATCAATATCTTTGCCGATGATGAAAGTTGACACTTAGAATAATTCATGTACACTTAAGCAAACTATCAAACGCATAGGGAGTATTAAACTATTAAATGCAATTAAAATAAATACTCCCCCTAAATTAATTCTCCCATTTATCAACTATGATCTACCTAAGAAGGTCGCGACTCACACACCCAAGTCCACTTTTACTAATTACAAATTACAGATTACAGTCCCCAAGTCCACAATGAATTAAACTAAGCAAATACACATCCGTACAACAAGCCTAGTCTAAAGCAACCCAACTTGATTGAAAACCAGTCAACCCAATAAACCCAAGTAATAGTGACTATCACTCACTCACTACACACGCAACACTAGTACCAATATTTAGATATTGAATTCCGCAACCCAGTGTAAATAAAATAGTTAGGCCAATACAAAATCAGTACACCCAGGCAGAAACTAAACAACCCCACAATACTGAATCTTACTAAACAACCAAGGTAGTGAAAGCATGAGACACACACACAACTACACACTCAAACCCGAGACCCCGTGAAGTTATGTAAAATAGATTTAATAATAAAGTTTGTTTTAATCAAAACAACAAAATAATCTTGTTTAGAAAAAGAGACTAAACACAAACAAGGTTAAGTCTATTTTAATTGACAAGAAAAAAATTACCAATCAGTGACTAAGTGAAAGGTAAGACAAAATTGAATTAATCGATACTAAAAGAATAAATAAATACTAATTCACAAGACACATGCAAGGTCTTCCTTAATAATTAATACTCAAGTAAAGATTAATCCTAAAACAATTTAGTTGGAGTAAATGACCACAAATAAAATAACAAATAAAATTTCAACAATTATGTTGCGCAACTAAAATAAAAAATTAACTTAACACCAACAAGAATATGAATCAATTAAAACCGACGTTATGTTAAAAAATTAAGTCAAAGTAAAATGAGCAAAAGATAATATGTGTAGCACTTAGCTCATACAAATTAGGACTTAATTAAAGTTACCACAAGATAGATACTAATACTTTAGTTAAGTCCAAATTGCACAAAATGACACAAAAAATTAATCACAAAGATTAAATTCCAAATTTTAGTTTAAGCCAATACTATAACTAGGTTTGGGTCAAAAACTCATACACACACAAACACCATCTAAGTATAAAAGAATACAACAAAAAGTATTCAACATAGACAATGAAAAGTGTATGAGTCCATTGGTCCAATCCAAGTCAAATGAGTACGAGATAAAGAGTGTAGCACTCGACTCACTAAAATATGATGGGTTTGACTAAAATAAAATTTAAATAAATAAAGATGTGATATAAAGTCCACACACTAATTACACCTAACTAAATAAAGTGAACACACAAAAGTTCAACTTAGAGGGTATAAATAGTTAGAAGCACAAACCAAATATATTTAAACTCAAATAAATATTTAAATTAAATTAGATTTAAAATAAAGATTATTTTAATAAAAAGAATGTGTGACACAAAAAAAAACTTAAGTTCAATTTAAGTTTCAAGAGTTAAGTCCAAATTTTAACAAGTGCACACAAACACTAAAATGGGTGTAAATACAATCACAACAACAAACACCCCAAGACAATCTTAGACCAAAACAGTCCAAATAAAAATTTAGTCCAAATTAAATAGATAGAATAGATCTAAACAAAATGAAATCAATCCCAAAATTTGATCTGAGCAGCAAACATAAACAAGTATATAAATAAGTATGTATGTATATACTAGCGTATATATGTATATAAGGCAGATCATATATATATATATATATATATATATATATATATATATATATATATATATCTGTGTGTGTAAAAAAAAGGAAAGAAACCTTACCCAAATACAAGAATAAATCGCTAGCACTAAGAGAGACTCACCGCCAAAATGAATCCAACTGGAAAAGATACACAGGAACACTCCGGCCAAAAAAAAATTTGGACACAACAACAACATAAGGAGATCCCCATACCGTAACAGCAAACCGGAACCGAAAAAAATTACCGGGAAAATGCAAAGAAAAAAATGCGCCGGGCGACCCACACCGAAAAGGGTCATTGGCACCACCGCTCCAAACACGCCGAAAAACCCACACCGGAACAACACTCCAAACCGATACCTTTGAAAATATGTACTACCGGAAAAATATATCTCCAACGAAATCTTTAAACACCACTCAAAAATCGAACCCATAAACAGATCTTGAAACCCCAAAACAAAGTCAGAACCACAAATTGAAAATCAAATCATGTATAAGATCGTGTAGAAAAAATGAGATCATGTAAAAAAATGATAGAGAGATGGAAAATATTTTTTTTTGGGGAAAAATGTAGGCAGATGGTAGTGTCTCTTAAGAGAGAGAGAGATCAAAACATATAACCCCCAAAAAATAAAACTCAAACGGTTCTTAACACTTAACCAGCCACAGACCTCGAGATCCACAAATCTTGAAACAATAAATAGTTTTGAACCAAAAACCCTCAACGCCCAAAACACAAGCAAACAATTAAAACCGCCTTTCAATATTTGGAATAAATGAAGAATTTAAACAATGACTAATGTTTAAACAAGAAACATTTCATCCAAATAAAAATTCAAAAAAAATATTTATAAATTTCAAAAATAAAAAATAAAGTAAAGTGATACTACAAAATTTATGTAATAAAAAAATACATTCCGAATACATTTAAAGAATTTTTTTCCAACAAGTGAAAATAGGATAAAAAAATATAGATACCAAAAAAAATTAAACTCAAATAAGAGAGAATAAAACAAATATTCTTAGCATACAAAATACACATGAAATTGTATTTTGACCAAAACAGATTGTACACTTCACAATTTTTTTTTTATCAAAAAATAAATTTATATATTAAATCAATTTAGGAAAATATGATTTAAGGTATAAAAAATAGATTTTAATAAAAAAATATATGCTGGAGCAAAGCAGGAGCATAAAAAATATATGTCTCAAAATTGAGCCAACACGAAGAAATGAGATTTTCAATCCACCCCTTTGACCAATTTTGAAGCAAACAAAATCGAGACTCAAAAATAATAAACGACACAAATTACATAACTCAACTATATACATTAATCCTAAAGAAAATAGAAGAGTATATAACTTAACTAACAACAAGGATTCCTAAAAGAAATAGAAGAGTACATAACTCAACTAACAACAAAAAATCCTAAACGACTCAAGGAAATTATAAAACACAATACTAAAAGAGTCTCATATTCTCCCCCTGTTTGTCTGAAAGGGACAATGGGTAGGGAAGAATCCTACAAGATAAAGTTAGTATAACATAATATACAAATAAAATGTACTAACAAAAAAAACTAAAACGAACTAAAGCAAACTAGTTTGAAGTTTTGGTACACCCTAAGTCATATTTCTTAATTCACTTAGTTTTGACATTAGGAGTAACGGTCTTAAACGGGTAATAATTAACATGAGATTGGGAAAAATTCTCAATAAATTTAGACTTTAAATGGATCCTGGGCATATTCTTAAAACCATTTTGTTGTCTACTTAAACGCTTATAGCAGAATTTTCCCAAATGATCCGTTTTAAGACAAAAATTGCATTTAAATACATGCCTATCATTGGATTTAGCATTATCATCAAAGCTCACATGTTTAACTTATTCAGATTTTCTAGTTCAATTCAAACGCTCAAAACAGAATTGTTCTAAATGTCCAGATTTGGAACAAAAGTGACACTTAAAAATATTTTTCTCAACACATTTAGTATAACAACACTTAGTGGACAGTTTTTCAGAATCAAATTCAACTTTTTATGACAAAACTGCTCTAAATGACTCATTTTAAAGCAGAAATTACACGTAAAAACAGGTTTTTCAGCATGTTTATTTCTATCAAAATGCCTATTTTTACCTAAAATAGTTTGATTCATCGCTAATTTCTTAAAACAGAATTTCTCTATATGTCCAGTTTTAGAACAAAAATTATATTTAAGGATAGGCCTAGCAGTTTTAAAATTCCCGGCATTTTGAATTTGCCTAAATTTTCCTAAATTGGGTTTATTCTGCCCTAAGTTCTTAAAGCAGAATTTTTCCAAGTGACCATTCTTAGAGCAAAAAGTACACTGAAAAGCAGTTTTAACATTTTGAACATTCCCAATAGTTTTAGGCTGCCTAAATCTGGCAAAATCAGAATTATTTTGTCCTAATTTTTTTTTTCTAAATGTCCAGATTTATGGCAAAAACTACATAAAAATACCGACTTAACAAATGCGGTAGGGCAATCCTCGAATTCAACATGTTTATAGCTTAGTTTAATTTCAGTCAAATCACGACATTGTTCACTACAACTAACAAAATTAGTTTCATTAAATGTTTCCCCTTTAAAACCAATCCCTTTTAGAGGAACAAATTCATCAACATTCTTATTATGGGGTTCAACAATTAAATGAGAATTACAAAAACCATCAACCTTTTTAGATGCAATTTTTAGTTCTCTTTGGCATTCATCATACTTATCTAAAATAACCTTAAGCTTAACTTGAGATTCATCAAATTTAAACAAAAATTCCTTATTTATAGTTTCAAGAGAATAGTGAAGCTCCATTAACATAATAATTCTTTTCTCTAAAAAAGAAACTTCATTTTCAAGTTCATCAATACGAAATTCAGATTCTTCAGACATTAACTTGATTTGAATGTTTAAAATATCATTTTTAGCCATCAAACTAGAATTAATTTGGACTAAATCAGTGAAATCCTCAAAAGTATTATCGATGTAAATATTAGCTACACAACCTTCTAAATTCGTACTCACGCACCCTTCTAAAATGGTAGAATCATCTACAATTTCAGATTCATTAACATCATCAAAAATATTATCAACATTAGATATGGAAGCTGTGAATGTAGGGTGATATTGAGCAGGAGTGGTATGAGATAATTTTAAAATATCTACACCACACTTATCTACATTAAAATCAGAATCATTAGAACAAGTGGATAAGTTGTCTAAAATATTCTCGGATAAAAATACACAATGAGAAGTAAAAGCAACTAAATTATCACAACTAGTATCGCTATCACAAATAGAAATATCATCACATACACTAGATAAATGGGTAGGAGAAAGTGAAATGTCCCAAGCATCTAAAGATGTGGTGCAAGCTGAAATACCTTTAACTTTGGTTGCACCCATCGCTCGACAAAAGGCATTATAGCTTTTAATGTCATCTTCTGAATAAAGTTTTGCCTCTTTAAAACATTCAGAAAGGGATTTTCTAGAAGAAAAATCTGCATGACCATATAAGTTTCCCATATTAAAAAAATAGATTTTAAATGATATAAAATATAGATTTTAAAAAGGAGTTCAGGATCTTTGCGAAATACAAACTTTTATAAAGTGAATCCTGAAGCTATAATACCACTTGTAACGACCTAACGGTCACTAGTAAGGACCAAAAGGTAATCACTAATGCGTATTAGGTAATTTAAAACTCTTTGATATAAAATCAATTATAAATTATAAACACTCACGCACACTAGTAAGTAAAAAGTGGTGATGCTAGATATAAAAATAATTCCCTTTAAGAATGAGACGAGGAAAAGAAGAAGGTGACACAAAAATTTTTCTCGAGGAATCCACCGTGGTGGTAAATCCCGTGTCACTAGTCCCAGGACAACTCACACATCCAAGTCTACTATTACCAATTACACGTTACATATTATAGTCCTCAAGTCCACAATGAATTAAACTAAGCAAATAGACACTCGTACAACCATACTAGTCTAAAACAACCCAACTTGACTGAAAATCAGTCAACCTAATAAACTCAGGTAATAGTGACTATCACTCACTCACTACACACGCAACACTAGTACAAAAGTTTAGATAAAGAATTCCGCAACCCAGTGTAAATGAAATAGTTAGGCCAATACAAAACCAGTACACCCAGGCACAAGCTAAACAACCCCACAATACTGAATCTTACTAAACAACCAAGGTAGTGAAAGCGTGAGACACACACACAACTACACACTCAAATCCGAGACCCCGTGAAGTTGTGGAAAATAGATTTAATAATAAAGTTTGTTCTAATCAAAGAAACAAAATAATATTGTTTAGAAAAAGAGACTAAACACAAACGAGGTTAAGTCTATTTTAATTGATAAGAAAAAACCAGTCAGTGACTAAGTGAAAGGTAAGACAAAATTGAATTAATCGATACTAAAAGAATAAATAAATACTAAGTCACAAGACACATGCAAGGTCTTCCTTAATAATTAATATTCAAGTAAAGATTAATCCTAAAACAATTTAGTTGGTGCAAATGACCACGAATAAAATAGGAAATAAAATTTCAATAATTGTGTCACATAACTAAAATAAAAATTAACTTAACACCAAATAGAATATGAATCAATTTAAACCGGTGTTTTGTTAAAAAATTAAGTCCAAGTAAAATGAGCAAAAGATAATATGTGTAGCACTTAGCTTATACAAACCAGGACTTAATTAAAGTTACCACAATAAATACTAATATTTTAGTTACGTCCAAATTGCATAAAATGTGTAACACAAAAAAATAATCACAAAGATTAAATTCCAAATTTTAGTTTAAGCCAATGCTATAACTAGGTTTGGGTAAAAAACTCATACACATACAAACACCACCTAAGTATAAAAGAATACAACAAAAAGTATTCAACTTAGATAATAAAAAATGTACTAGTCAATTCGTCCAATCCAAGTCAAATGAGTACGAGATAATGAGTATAACACTCGGCTCACTAAAATAGGATGAGTTGGACTAAATTAAAATTTAAATAAATAAAGATGTGATACAAAGTCCACACACTAATTACACCCAACTAAATAAAGTGAACACACAAAAGTTCATCTTAGAGGATATAACTAGTTAGAAGCACAAACCAAATATCTTTAAACCCAAATAAATATTTAAATTAAATCAGATTTAAAATAAAGATTATTTTAATAAAAAGAATGTGTGACAAAAAAAAACTTAAGTCCAATTCAAGTTTCAACAGTTAAGTTCAAATTTTAACAAGTGCACACAAACACTAAAATGGGTGTAAATACAATCACAACAACAAACATCCAAAGACAGCCTTAGACCAAAACAATCCAAATAAAAATTTAGTCCAAAAATGTTTAGGCCAAATTAAATAGATAGAATAGATCTAAACAAAATGAAACCAATCCCAAAATTTGATCTGAGCAGCAAACATAAACAAGTATATAAATAAGTATGTATGCATATATTAGCGTATATATGTATATAAGGTAGATCATATATGTTTATAGCTGTATGTAAATATAATATATATATACAGATATATGTATGTAGATCTATAATTATATATGTATATATATATGTGTGTGTTTTGACAACCCGGTATCCGAAATAAGGGGTGGCCATCCCGATATTCCAATAACAAAGGAGTCATGGATGGAAATCATTCTCAGCATCGTAACAACATAAAGAGTATACGGGATAACCACACAATATTCCAGAAAACGGGTTATCAAAAATTTCAGTTTTGTAATTTAAAGAAAGCATTTTCAACAACCCATAATAGAAAACAGGATGGAAACTCCCACAAGCATATATATATAAACCAACGATAATAAGGAAAGGACCGAATGAAACGTCGATCAATGAAATACATACAATATACAATAAGTTTCATGTGTTACATAATACACCCATTATACAATTACAACAGTTTGCGCCACACGCCCGAGTAAGGACTGATCATAACTAGAAAACAATAAAGAAGGCGTCTACACAAAATGTACCTTGATACCCGCAAAATGTCACGGCTCCTCAAAACAATGGAATAGGAAGTTCATTACGGGCGACCTTGCGGTGGAACACCTGAGCGGATATAATATATATATGCACAACAAGAAAGAAGAACCAGTCAAAGCCCGATTTTATGTGATCACCAGATAAATAACAAGTATGACAATGATGAACAAATAAGCATGGATGATAGAGATGATATTCTAGCAAGGTAACAATCAGATAAATTAAAACAATTTAATAATTATAAGGGAAGAATCGATTATATATGCAATTAAGAATACTTATCAACCGTTTTCATCTTTCATCCTTTTCATTTTATCTCCTTTCCATTCCTTATCAGGAATACAATTATTATCATGTGCTCTTTATGGCACTTATCTCAATTGTATGCTCTTTGTGGCATATACTTTGCTCTTTATGGCCTTTATGTTCCATCGAGTCCAACTCGATAATTAATGGGAAAATAAGGATAAATGTCGTGATTATGGGTTATGGGATGAACCTAAATTGATATGATAAAAGTAGTATATTTATATGACTGTGTGTATGCATATATTATATACATGTGAAAATCATGCCCGCGCTACTTGCTATCCCTGAGGTTACCGCGCCGGGACAGTCTTATATCGAATGGGCCTTCATGGGGGATATTGACTCGTACCCTAGAAGATAGGAATCCTAGGTACAGGCTATCGAATCGATAGTCACGGTCCTAAGAGACGCGAGGGTATGTGCTGACCTCTTGGACTTGGAAACTATGCTTCGCCTCAATATTGTTTGTGTATGTATTACTACAGTTCGAGAGTGATTCCGAACTTGTATATCCCTTAGTACGATTGATACGGGGATTGGATAACAGAGTATGCCCGCACCATAATTTTTATGTGGGGTGCAGTTAGGAAATATATATATTATACGAGTACTTAATATATATGAATTTCTGAAATTTGGAACTTCCTATTGTATTTATGGTAAGTAAGAAAGGAATGATGACTTCAATTTGAAAATACTTGATTTGAAAAGTATAATGTGAGACTCTATTAGCAAATAAGGTTTAAATGAGAACTTCGTGGTCAAATGAAATTACCCTCATAAACAATTATATTGTTCAGTTTTAAGTCTTACGAGTAACCTAAGATAAGTTAAACCATTGGGAAGTTTAGTGTGATATAAGATTAAATACTCTATTGGGAAGGTTAGGGTGATAGGCGTGCACATTAGAAGAGAGGTGAGAATTTCTCAAGAGAGTGCCGCACTAATATGTTGTTGCATTGGCCTGTAAACATTTTAAATACTTGCTAAACAAATTTTAAATCATCTACACTATCGGGCTCTGACCCGTTTCTATTTCTCTTTCTCTCTTGTATATATATGTATATATTACAGGTGCCCAGCCACAGGGGTGTCTTGCATAGGATCCTTTGTAAGGAACGCGCTGCATCTTAGGTGGGAGTTGCAGGCCTCTTGCTTAGACGACTTCATTTGTTTGACTCCACTCCTAGCATATTCATTTAGTGGGGCATGTGTCGCCCATTCCATTATTCAGTTGTTTATTTGGACATTGTGATTCAGCTATTTCTAGTATTCTCACTTTGGGATTTATTACTGTCTGGATATTTTACTTTAAGTTTTAATGTTGGGATTTAGTTGTTGAATGTTTAAATTATTTGGATTATATGCTCCAGGATTATTATTAGGGTGTGATTCTTTAATATTGAATTGTTGTAAAGATTTAAATCTCGGTTTATAAAATAAAATTTGGAAAGTAATGTCTAAAAATAGTTTTGACACTTAGCTTAATTAATTAGGGTGTTTAAATTGAAAAAGTTATTTTTACGACAGTGATGCTAAGAATGAACCAACTGTTCACCTTGATTTTAATTTTATAAAGGAGTGATCGCCCGGTATTTAATTAGGCGGGGTGTCACAGTTTCATGTGTTACATAATACACCCATTATACAATTACAACAGTTTGGGCCACACGCCCGAGTAAGGACTGATCATAACTAGAAAACAATAAAGAAGGCGTCTACACAAAATGTCCCGTGATACCCGCAAAATGTCACGGCTCCTCGAAACATTGGAATAGGAAGTTCATTACGGGCGACCTTGCGGTGGAACACCTGAGCGGATATAATATATATATGCACAACAAGAAAGAAGAACCGGTCAAAGCCCGATTTTATGTGATCACCAGATAAATAACAAGTATGACAATGATGAACAAATAAGCATGGATGATAGAGATGATATTCTAGCATGGTAACAATGAGATAAATTAATACAATTTAATAATTATAAGGGAAGAATAGATTATATATGCAATTAAGAATACTTATCAACCGTTTTCATCTTTCATCCTTTTCATTTTATCTCCTTTCCATTCCTTATCGGGAATACAATTATTATCATGTGCTCTTTATGGCACTTATCTCAATTGTATGCTCTTTGTGGAATATACTTTGCTCTTTATGGCATTAATGTTCCATCGAGTCCAACTCGATAATTAGAATAGCCCGTCCGGGTTTCCCCACTGTGCGCGCCCCTAAATAACCATCATCTTCCAGGGCCTATCATAAGACAACCTGGGATCCTATCGAAACGTCAGGAAGCGGCCATATGCCTGCGGGGTAGTCAAGACCACACCCGGAATCTCTTACCCATCGTAGAAAAATATAAAACAAGCGCTCATATGGCCTAGGACTATATCCACCCTGCATTCATTAGCCAGGGGGCTTCACCTCACGCACGGACTTCCCTTAAGATGGTATTTAGAGAGGTATGTATCATCCATTTTATTAATTTCCATTACATGATTTAGTAAATTATCATTTACTTTGTCCATTTTACATTTTATCAAATGCATTAAGTTTATCCGGAACTATACGTATTTCGTATCAGCATAACAACCTCGATAAATAGTTAGACTCCCAAATTATTTTCCAAAGCCTCCTTTTTGGCTTCATAATAGACCATCAAGTCAAACCTAGCTCACATTAACTCCTAAAGTCTCCAAATTTGACTTTAAGATCTCCTAGATTCTTATAAAACTATACGAGAGAAGTAATGCCTGAACATTACTTTAAACCCCCCCTAAAATGAACCCTAGACCTAGATGAACCCCTTCGAGTCTAGGATGTCGACCAAACTCAACTAATACTCTAAGACCCTATATTTACTTCATTTAAGAAGGTCCCTAATTACTATTCCTAAAGAAAAGGGTTAAAAGGAAAAGAAAACAAGATTTTAAATGAAGGACTTCCGAATCGATTCGACCAGAAATCATGGCTTACTGCATAATTGTCGAATCGATTCAGACCTTCCGAATCGATTCGGTCAGGGAAATGGGGCTTTTGCATAAATGCCGAATCGATTCGGACCAAGCCGAATCGATTCGGACCAAGCCGAATCGATTCGGTTCACCCAACCCTGGAAACTGTCTCGCAGCGAATCGATTCGGCCTGGCCGAATCGATTCGGTTCTACAGAAATTCCTAATTTTCCTTATGGAGTCTTGGACTCCAATTTCCTTCCCAACTCAAATCCATTAAAACCAACTCATTTATTGTTACCAACACCACATAAATGCTACTAACTACTACCACAACCATCAATAATCATCCAAATTATTCTTCAATGATTCAAAACCAACAAATACACAAAAAAACCTAAACTAGTGAAACCATGATCAATACACCATTATCACTACAAATCATTTATCTTAAACCACAAATACCAAGTAGGAAACTTGCCTCAAGCTAGAAAATGCAGATTCCCTTTATGTGAAAGCAAGAATCCTTCTTCAATCTTCTCTTTTCTACTTTCTCTACACTTTCTCTTCCTCTCTCAAGCTCTCTCTAGGTATAGGAAATGAAATTAGGGAAATAGAAGACTTAGTAAGACTAAGTCGTACCATTAGTCAAAATCCCAACTTAATTGATCAATATTGCGATAAAATAACACGCAACTACATATTTAAGGTATAATCAGTCAAAAGTGCCAAAAACCTCAAAATACAATATGGCACATAATTTGACTATCTCGCACGTTCCGGAATCAACTACGGTCTCCAAATTATCATTTGGACAATTTATAATTCATTTTAAGTTCCGCTCTCATTATTAAGCCAAATATCATTTTAATTCATATGGTATTATAAAACATAACATGGCAATATTCACCTATAGTCACGGTAAATATGCAAACTCATAGTAAATATTAACTTGTCTTCATTAAATAAATACTCAATTCATATCCCAACATTTTATATCTAATTACCGTACCTAGTAAATAAATATAAAATATGTTCTCATAAGCGAGGGTTATTACATGTGTGTGTCTCAAAAAAATGGAAAGAAACCTTACCCAAATACAAGAGTAGCAGGCCAACACCGAGAGAGACTCACCGCCAAAAAGAATCCAACTGGAAAAGCCACACACGAACACTCCGGCCAAAAAAAAATCCGAACACAGCAACAACACAAGGAGATCCCCAAACCGAAACCGAAAAAAATCCCCGAGAAAATGCAAAGAAAAAAACGCGTCGGACGACCCACACCGAAAAGGTTTTTCGGCACCCCCGCTCCAAACATGTCGAAAAACTCACACCGGAACAACACTCCAAACCGCTACCTCCGAAAATATGTAGTACCGAAAAAATAAATCTCCAACGAAATCTTCAAACACCACTCCTCAAAAATCCACAAACATATCTTAAAATGCCAAAACAAAGTTAGAGCCTCAAATCGAAAATCAAATCGTGTATAAGATCGTGTAGAAAAAATGGGATCGTGTAAAAAAAATGAGAGAGAGATGGAAAATATTTTTTTTGGGGGAAAATGTAGGCAAATGTTAGTATCTATTAAGAGAGAGAGAGACCAAAACATATAACCACAAAAAATAAAACTTAAACGACTCTTAACACTCAGCCACTCACAGACCTCGAGACCCACAAATCTTGAAACAATAAATGGTTTTGAACCAAAAACTATCAACGCTCAAAACCACGAGCAAACAATTAAAACTGCCTTTCAATATTTGGAATAAATGAAGAATTTAGAAAATGACTAAAACTTAAACAAGAAACATTTTATCCAACTAAAAATTCACAAAAAATAAATAAAAAATATTTATAAATTTCGAAAATAAAAAATAGAGTAAAATGATACTACAAAATTTATGTAACAAAAAAACTACATTCTGAATACATTTAAAGAAAATTTATCCAACAAGTGAAAATAGGATAAAAAAATACAGATACCAAAAAAAATTAAACTCAAATAAAAGAGAATAAAAAAATATTCTTACGATACAAATTACACATGAAATTGTATTTTGACCAAAACAGATTGTACACTTCACAAAAATTATTTTTATCGAAAAATAAATTTATATATTAAATAAATTTAGGAAAATATGATTTAAGGTATAAAAAGTAGATTTAATAAAAAATATATGCAGGAGCCTAAAAAAATATTTGTCTCAAAATTGAGCCAACACGAAGAAATGAGATTTTCAAACTATGTTTAAGTTGCTCCAAATAATTCGAATATGGTTTTGAGCATCAAATTATTAACGATCTCACTATGATAATTGATTAAGCCATTGTGATTTGGTTGCTTCAAAGAGTCTAGTTGCAATAGTTAAATTAATATTAAGGGGCAATATTTTTCCTTAATGTATAAGCACATTGCCTATTTATGACTATTGAAAATATTAATGCCTGTTGAAATCATTAAACAATCTATAAAATAATGTAGTATTTATATAATAAATAGTTTGGCAACCACCAAAGTGACCCAACTAGAATATTTGTGAATATTAAATTTAAAGATAAAAGTGCTAGTAGTAACTCATCATGCTTATACATGTAAAGATATTAATGAGATATATTTTGTTTATTTTTTTAAGTAAGATAATTTTCCAAAGAAAATTGATTTTAAGTAAATCAAATAAACATTGAGAAATTATGAAATTATGCGGTGAAAGGTTATCCTAGATAACTTATCCGTTTAAATTACATAACATAGTACACAATAAAATCATATGTAAATATTCAAAGTTATTATGAATAAAAGTCCACAATTATAAAATGGTATTAATGAACGTGTTGTCAACTCATAGTATTAATATAGTGAGCTATTTATCTCACTAATTGTATATCATTTTATTTCTCTAAAATTACATGTTTTATCCATTTTAATGCTCTCAAGACTAACTTCTTAAAATGAAATGAGAAAGTTAAGTTTTACTTAAAAGTGCTAAGCCGTTATAATTCAATTTTACTTGATAAACCCACTATTAATGATTAAATTAGTGTGGAATACCCTTTTAAATTTTTTAAGAATTCTTAAATAAATTAGGATTAAAGTTTATGCAAAATATCACATTGTTAGACACTAAAATATGAATACCCATCACTTAACATATATATTTAAGCTATATTGTGTTAATTATAATGTATCATTCCATAATAATGACAACAGTTTATTTTATTCTCAAAACTAGAGTGCTACAAAAAATAGTTCTAATTCAATATACGGATGCTTAGAAGACAAACCATAAAATAAACCATAAATTCTTGGATTCTTTTTCTTATGTCATTTTGGAATAATTTCAAAAACCCCTCGATGACCTTCAATTTTTTTATTTGATAGTGAGGGATTTATCTTTACTATACCAAAAATATTCAAGTTTATAAAACAACAAGTCAAATGCACCAATGATATCGCGAGAGTTATTCACACATATATTTTTCAATTAGATTCCAAACTTTGGTGGACAAAAGTTTTTGTATATATATGGTTAAAAGTGTATTATATAAGTTCTACTTTACCCAATTTGACATGCCTGTATAATTGGAAATGTCTTGTACATATATGGATTTATAATTCACTATAAGAATTGAATTTTAAAATTATTTCTCAACAATTTCAAGAGGGTACACTAATTACGGTTGAATCTGAAATGTTAAATTCTATAAAGAATGGTGAAATTAGTACGAATATCAAATCACCTAATGTGGTTATAAAATAAGCTAAGATACTCATGCCATTTCCTTAACATCCAAAGTAATTATTTTTTTGGTTGGCTGATATGAATAGTTTTAAGAATCTTTTAAAATTAGTTTGCTATTCTGAATGATTATGAGATTCACTACACCACAATGACCATTTACTAACACATAGTGAGTGTTAGTAATCAATTTTATAACGGATATATATGTTAGGAATAATGCATTGGGAATATGATTTCTAATGGACACAACCCGTTAGTAAGTTTATTAATTCTAATGGATTAAAACTGTTAGAAATTTATTATTTCTAACGGAAAATAACTGTTACAAATAATAAAAACCGTTACTTACATGAGGACTTATTTTCACATCTATGTTTTTCTTTTTATTTCCTAACGGATCTAGATTGTTAAAAGTGGGACTTCTCACAGTTTTACTCTGTTAGAAAATATCGTATATTCAACATATATATATATTCTAGGGAGCCACCCAATCGATATTTTCTCCCCCTTTCAAAATCAATGCCATCATTGAGTGGGAGCCAAAATAGTAATCAAATACAATAACTAACAATGAATTCATAAAAACTCATGCTTGTTAAAATTATCAAATAATTAATGAAGATGTCATATGTAAAAAAATGAGAGAGAGAGCTGTATATAATTAATATCAATCATATCATTGTCCATAAGTGCATAAATTTGCATAATCCATAATAAGCATAGAGCAGCCATCCAAACATACTAGAAATGGTCCACATGCACAAAAATATAAGCAAAAATAAATATCATGATCTATTGGTAAGCAGAGTCATATGTACTTCAACCAACAATCAAGCCATATGAGATATCCCCCACCCGCGAATCTAGCCAAGGTATAGAAACCATCTTGAGGAGCTTCCCATAAATGAGCGTCAGGGTCGAACACTTCCTCCACACGAACTATCTTTTCTTAATTTTGGGGATGCTTAAAATGACACATTTGTCGTGATGGATCTGTCACAAC
Source organism: Sambucus nigra (assembly GCA_949130495.1). Classification (NCBI taxonomy): domain Eukaryota; kingdom Viridiplantae; phylum Streptophyta; class Magnoliopsida; order Dipsacales; family Adoxaceae; genus Sambucus; species Sambucus nigra. The sequence goes on from OX422218.1 coordinate 279,697,113, forward strand.
TGAACTTTTGCCAAATTTTTATCAAACTTATTACACAATAGGACTTTAGGTTCATTCATAGGAATGCGGGGAGGATGATGAGTTTGAGATGAACTAGAGATACGAAAACATTGTCCACGTTTTGGGTTAGAGGAGAAGGGAAATTAGTTGAGATGGATCAATCAATCGTGGGAGTGTTCAATGGTACCTCATTTTCTTTCATGTTTGATATAATATGACACACAACCTGTAACATAAATGTACAAAAAATAAAAGTTAAGAGCACGAATAACACAATGAAGTTGTAACATGGCAAGGTGAAACTTAAAAATATGGAAATCTACCTTGAGGGTATCCTCGACAGTGTATAGTCTTGAGTTGAGTTCATAATTATTCCATGCATCTTTTACATTTTTCGTTTGCCCCCATTCAAGTGCCTCGCTCGCAATCCCAATATGAAGAAGTTGTGTCCTATAGATATGGCTTGAATATGCACAAACACTTCCCTTTTTTTCTTTCCTAAATACTACATCGGTGTCCATGCCTCCCTCATCATGGCTATGTCCTTCACATTTTCTTCTATTATCTATAGGCATCAACTCATCCTATAATATGAATAATAAAATGCTAAACTATAAATATATATAAAGTAGGAAATACTAAAGGAGAAAAAAAAACAGTATCACAGACAAAAAATGAAATACTTACATATTTATCCTTAGTGCTAGCCATCACATTCCCATTTTAATCGATGTGTCCCGCAATCCACTCATCTATTCGCCTAAGTTTTTTGGTAGGCTCTTCCTTTGCCTATAAGTTTGATGAAAAGTGTGAGATTAAATAGTGTTAAGACCGAAAGTTATAAACATGAATGCCTACCTTTTTGAATGTTTTCTGGGCGTAGCTACAACGCTCGAGACAATGGGGAATTTGAAGTTTTTATCGATTTTCACTATTTTTAATATTTTGTTGCTATTTTTTGGGATTATCTTTATTTTCTACAAAAAAAATTCCAAATTCGAGGATCAACGCCTTGAGGCACTTCACGGATATTTTCCCTTAAATGGTCTTGCAAACTAGACTTAAAGGTCCTAAACCTATGAGACCAAGGTTTATCAAGCAGAGGGTGAGCAACTTCAGCCAAAATATTATGTTTAAATTGACCCTGTAGAAAAATGTAAATAAAAAATAGCAAAAGGTTAGAAAACAACAAAATGAGTTTATACATTTGCTTTACTCATGAATATATTATGATTTAAAAAATAAATTGTTAAATCCATGGTATATCTATGCATGTTTCATAGTTTAAAAAGGAAAAACCATCATGTATAGATAGTATTCTCAAAGGAAATTAAATATTACCATTAATGTTCACCATACATCATCTTTAAAGTGTTGTGGCACCTTTCACCAATCGTCATAGCTAACGGGAATAAGACTTCGCACTAAATCCCCTACATGAGAATTCCACTTCTTACAATTATCACCCACAATATAGCCATCAATTTCAACTATGATTGGAATTTTATCCTTCTCATCTCTGTCACCCAATGGTTAAGATGAAGTTCAAGCATTATATGGTTGATGCGATGCATTTTCATCTGAAGACATAATTGATTTCCTAAAATTCAGAACATGACATTAAATGAGCACCATATATCTATACAAGGTATTGTGTACTATCTACTTGAGTAAAATCCAGTCGAATGCACAATGCTACACACATATATTTATACAAACAGTAAATGGGATACCTAATCAAGGAGAATGAGATTCCTAGTTGCATTTGTCCAATTATACACTTTTACTACTATGGATTACATTGGGTAATAATCTTATTTCAATATTGTACTTTATAAGTCACTCATATGATGGACAACCGCCAAAATATATTTAGCATCCATCAATCCAATCCTAGCACTAATTTTTTTCGAACTCTCAAACATATCACTATATGGTGCTTCTTACCATTCATTCCAAATACAAAATGCTTAATCCTCTCCTAATCAGCTAACTTTAAATATACATAGATAGCCTTTAACATGCAAATAATCAATATGAGCTAAGATCACTGAAGTAGGATTTTTCATCTCACCGATTCCATTATAAAAAACAAATTTTATGAAGAAAGTAACTATAAATGTTACTATTCCAAATAGTGAATGCAAAAAAAGGATGATTTTCATTCCTCTGGTTGCATTTTCTCAAACTCTTCACGAATTGATTGCAAAAGAACTATGGAGAGATACCATTCTCCAAAATTAGGAAACACAACCGCTATAAGCTTTCCTGCATTTTTAGGTCTTTTTCCAACTTTGATGGCATCAGTTGATGCTGCTCCAGAAGAAATGTTGTCCAACAAGCCTTCTTGCAATGCTAACTGCTTTAACGTTTCAATAGCTTCATCACTAGAAATCTCTATAACTTCATCCATCATGTCTTGATTTAAGTTCGTTGGTAAAAAACTTGCTCCAATTCCTTGAATTTTGTGAGGGCTTAGCTTTCTACCAGATAATATGTTACTTTATATGGGTTCTATACCAATAATCTTAATGCTCGTATTTTTTTGTTTGAGGAACCGCCCAACACCTTATATAGTTCCACCAGTTTCAATCCCCATAAAAAAAATTTCCACCTTGCCTTGGTATCTTCCCAGATCTTTAGACCAGTTATCTCATAGTGTATCTTTAGATTTGCAGGGTTGTTCATCCAAGAAGCCATTTTCAACAATATTGAGGTGACAAAGCCCTTTATAATGTTATTCAAATACACCATTGGTGTATTACTTATAAGCTGAGTAACATTTTCAGTAATATTAAGGCCTTCAATTTTAATTTGTGGCTTAACTCACAAAACTTTGCAAACTCTATGAGAAGATGAATTTTTGAGAGTAGGAGAAGTAGGGGTATTCGCGGTCCGATCCGATTCAGTTTTGATGTTTTTTCCTTAGAATGAACCGATTATGTTGGTCCTCTAAAAAATGGACCAATACCGCACCATTAATGTCGGTTAACCGACCCTATTCGGTTCGGTTTTTTACTGGGTCAAGTAGGTTTAGTTTGTCAGTCCTAACATTTATTAAATATATTATTTAAAATAAATCTTGTGTGACACCCCGCCTAATTTAAACATCGGGTGATCAGGCCTTTATTAAATTAAAACAAGTTTCTCAAATGGTTCATTCTTAGCATCACTGTCGAAAACTTTTTAATTACTAATACCCTAAGTAAAATTAGACCGGTGCCAAATTTTATCTTTCTTAAAACATATAAATCAACCATGCGGAACAAAGTACAAATAATCATGTGCTATAAATCAAACAACAAGCAGAAGTAACCACTAGTCTGAAACCAAAAACTGAGACTAAAAACCGGACAACAAGTCCATACATAGAATAGTGTGAGATCCTGTACTAGATCTGAATGAGAGATATCGCCTAGTCAAAATCCTGTAAGCATCCACTGTGCTACAGCTCCGAGTCTCTGGAATGGAATCATCATACATGGCATCCCTGTGGCTGGACACCTAAAAGGTTTTGAAAATATTTTATAGCAAGAGTTAGTATTCAAAACATTTTGAAAATATTTTGCAAGCGTTTATCACAATATAAAATGCGGTTATTGATTACACATATTAGGTTCTCGTACACTCTCTTGAGTTAACTCACTCCTCATCTTTTGTGCACACCTAACGTTCTACACTTAGTTTATCTAGCCGTACTTCTCTAGCTAACTAAACCAAAGTAGTAAACTGAACTTATCTGTACCCAAGCTCCAGTACCGCCCATACAGTACAACCGTTTTTCTAACATCACGCGTATGTTAAATAATTCCCAAGTAACATATAATCTATGTTATTTTTTTTTTTAAGACTTCTCATTTAGTTTCACTTACTAAAATTACTACAATTCTCACAATTGTTAACTTTCCCTCTTATGTAATTTAAGTTTCGCTACTTGAATTACTAAATAGATTTTCTCTATCTAAAGATTCATTGCGTAATTAAGTTTCACTACTTAACTTACCAATTCAGTATGTATCTTTAAATACATAAAATATATCAATCTACTAACACACGAAAGTAGAATATCATCAAGTATATATATTTTACACACAATATATACTAAATATCAGTCATTGCTATTTTGCCCTTTATATACACGTAAAGGACTCTTGGTTCGGAATGATTCATCGACCCCAAGTAAGAATTGGTTCGGAATGATACATCGACCCCAATTATTTTTAAAATATATATATACACATATTCTGGTTCGGGACTCTCTCACCGCGACACCAGTTCAAAGTTTGGTTCGGCATTTCTCATCGACCCCAAACATATAATAGCATTATGTTAGTTCGGAATGTCTCATCGACCCTAACATAATTAATTTAGGCATAAACTCTCTACCTAAAAGATCACATAATTCAGTAGGTACACGCACGACCTATTAATCATATACGTACGTAATATTTTAATCTCATATATTTACCGTACAATATTCGCCTCACGATTTATCTCATTAATCGTATTTATTTGAGTATACACACAACTCTAAGGGTCCTAGTTACCACTTACATATAATTTCAGTAGTTATTGCTTACCCTACTGGTCTATCACTTAAATTGAATTTACTTCGCCCCGAAACTCAATTTCCGAAGTCCCCGATACTCCACTAAATCGGATTATTCTCCTCGGTCCATAATCCAAGCCCTACACCCAATGGCCTTATTGGACCTCAACATATACCTACTGGTCTTATTCTTACTCCCATATAAGTATAATGTAAATCCTAAAATACTCATTCATTCCCGAACTCATCGAAGGATTAAACACAATATTTTCGGGAAACAGCTTGTGTCGATCGATCGACGACTGGATTCGATCGATCGACATAGTCGATCGATCGATAGTTCGAGATCGATCGATCGATCGAACAGGGACAGACGCAGTCTGTCTTCTTCGTTGATCCTCTCCTCCATTAACAAATTTCCAAACTCCATTATTGTCCACCAAACTTCGACCCAATGATCCTAACATTTTTCCACATATACTAGGACAGTTTCTAACGTATCAAAAACATCAAAACTCCAATTCCTTTAAAGAAATAATGAATTAAACCCAGAATTTCTTGAAAACCCTAGTTATGGTGTTCTTCCCATATTATCATTCAAAATCCAGATTTTTTATCCGAAATTCATCAAGTCTAATCTGAATATTAATCCTCTACATAGTTTAAATCATTCTACATGCGATTCCTATCCCAACATGCATAAATATCATCTTCTCCAATCAAAATAATGATTTAATCAAAACTATTAAAAAACCCTACACATGGGTATTATAACTTTAAGATTTTTGCAATAAACAACTTGCCTTATGATCAGTAGGGTCTGATTTCGTGGTTCTTGTTGATGATTGATGATCTTCATCCTTCAATCCTTCTTCCCCAACAAGTTGATGGTAAAAATCCCTTTGAATTCTTCCCAAATCTTCTTTTGCCTTAGAAAGTTGTGCCTCTCCTCTCTCTAATGGTATTGGTGTTGTCATGGGTGTTCTAACCCTAATCCCTCTATCATACGGCTGATATAAAACTCTAAATTTCGTAGGTCTCCATACCCTCTTATGTTAAAAGACCAAAACGCCCCCGAACGACCTCGGTTTAGTCCAAAATTACCCCGGGACTCAACGAGTACCCCCGGGTATACTATTTTGACTAATTTGACCCTTTCGGACTCATTGGTGACCTCTAAATTATCATTTGAGTCACTTAAAATATTACTCGTTCTCACCCCAACACGGTCTACACGCGTTAAGTAACTATTTACCACTCGCACTAAGTAAATAAAAATGATTCAATATACACCGGTATCTATCTTTCGAATAATATACCAAAATTACAATTTTAAATAAAACTCTTTAAATTACTACTCTTACGTAATTTAAATTAAGCCGGCATTTTCTCATTTAATTATCCAATCTAATTAAATGGAATATTCAGAAATACGGGTTGTTACATCTTGAACACGTTTTTCAACTCTATTTAATTAAGACTGTTCATAATGACTTCAATTAAGTATTTCCAAACATCATATAAAATAAAACTGTCCAAACAGCAAACTAATTATGAACAAACAATTATCCCATTTTTTATCCCCTGTTTAAACTATATATCCACGAACATTATAGTTGGAAGGCATCTCTTACACCTAGAGAAGACCACTGCCAATGATGGCTAGCGGCGACATACGACAAACTAGAAAAGAATTGTATACAAGTTTTTGTATCACAAGCAATGCATAATCAAAAAATAATTATATATACACTTATAGCATAAAAAATCTCTTTCTTTCTCTCTGGGTGGTGCATTACCAAACAACGAACTAATTTTGACAAAAAACTAATCTCAAATAACCAACACGATTAGAAATATATAATTTCAACAAACTAATTATTTCAAACAACAAACTAATTTCAAAACTAACACAAAGAGCAAACAACCAACATGAACAAAAATCAACAAACAAATAATTTCAACAACGGTTTCAACAACAAACAAATTTCAATAAATAATATTAGGGAAATCTTAGTTCTAATAGAAATCAACAACTAGCACAAAATCTTTATTCGAACAGCAAACTTAGACTCGAACAATACCTATTAGAGTTGATTCGTTGAAGAAGAACACCAATGATTTTGGGATTCGTTTCTACCATTGTCCTCTGGCGCCGGTGGTAAACAGATCCCTTCCCCTCGCACAATGGATGTAGGTCGGAATGAATCAATCTAACCACATAAATCACGTGTTGTCTTTACCTCTTTACTTTCTTTATTCATATTCAATTGCAAAATCATGGTATATTATTATAAATATTTAAGGTGAGATTTTATTGTGATCACCACTCTTTAAAAATGTTTGGAAATATTATAACCATATAAAATATGTGTAAATACATGACAAATATATCAACATTACAAATATAATACTGCTTACCACATGTACTACTTAACATTCTGGTTTTTATATAGGAAGCCTATTATTTCTCAAACATGTCAATATAAATGAACTGGATGATCATAGTGGGGATTAAACCTATGTAATATTCTTACACTTGGGCACCGCAATCAGTGGAATTAATAGAAAAAATGGCATATCTAAAGAAAATACATAGTTATATAAAGAGAAAAATCAGAACTGTATGTCTTAAAATACTAATATGAAAAATGGGACACAATTTTTTCCCTACTACTACGTCATGGATATTCTATTTATTCAATTGAACTCTTCTATAATTATCCCATGGATATTCAATATACTCCCATGGATTCAATGGAATTTAGCAACAAATATATTTCAATACCGATTTAGGCGTAGCATCATTACAAATGACACTATTTTAAAAGATTCTTGTTAGAGGACACTATTTCAAAACATTATTCTTCTAATCATCATAACATAACATATATGAGATAATAAAGCCTATGTAAACCATGATCTACTATAATGTTGCATGATCTATCACACCATTTCATCCCTTCAAACATAAAAGACTTCGATATCTCTATCCCCATGCAAATATGAACATCAAAATTCCTAATTAATTATGAGCATTACAGACATATAAATGCTTACCACATGTATTGCTTGACATTTTAGTTTTTTTATAGGAAGCCTATTATTTCGCAAACATTTCATTATAAATTAACGAGATGATCTTAGTGGGGATTTCACCTAAGTAATATTCTTACACCTAGGCACTGCCATTAGTGGTACTCATAAAAAATGACATATGTAAAGAAAATACATAGTTATATAAAGAGAAAAATCCAAATTTTATGTCTTAAAAGGCTATTTAATATCCATATTTTAATATTTAAAGTGACATTTAGATATCGTCTGTTTATAAAAGGATATTGTGCTACTATAATTGGCTATGAACATATGGCAATTGTGTACAGTTCAATTTTTTCGCTCAATGAGGATTTCTTTTGCTAAATAAAGGAAATGTTTTCTTTCTTTTAGTTTTCCTTCCATTTTCTATTTTGCCAAACTGAAGGTTAGTGAACCAGTAGATTCATTATGAAGTATTTATTGCCTGAATTGAATTTCTTCACTGCATTACAAAAGTATCTTTGTGTGAATTTTCATGCTTTGCTTATTAAGTTAGGCAACTGGACTTTAGTAACCAATTTCGCAAAGTGATGAAGATTACACTTCATCCCAATTCAAACTTACTAAATATAGCTCCTAGCATTTTCTTCCACACAAACTAAGGTATGTATATATCTGTATGTATGAACCATTAGAAATTCCAGAATAAAAAAATTATCTTATAAAGATGCTAACGATTGGGTGTTATTTTTTACAGTTATGTAGAGAGTGTTGTGATGGTGGCTCCAACTAGTGAGCACGATGGCAAGTGCAAGTGTGGTACATGTTGGAACAGTGTGAATTGAACCTACAGTGACTAATTAAAGTGACATATTTAAGCAATACATATATATTGTATACCTCAAAAAACTATATCCCATGAAGACCAAACAATAAAGAACACATTATATATTCAAAAAAAGGTTTCCACAAAATTGACAAAAAGATTGGAAAAATTGGAACATGGAGTAAAAAGCAATCATTGGAAGGTAAGGTCTGTTTAGTAAAAAAAAATCGTTTCTTCTTCTCCTTCCAAGCATCAACAGAATCGAAACATAATGACCTTTACACTTGAACTATAATATTGATCCATTTCTACTCAAACAATTGTAAGAACAATTTTTCTGTCATTGTTCATAACATAGCTTTAGGCTAGTTTGGCGTATCCCATTATAAATTGTCACACACCGTCAAGACGAATTAAATTCAAGCATCTCCAAGTTTGAAGACTCCCCGACATCTCAAAAGGTATAAAACGATTTATAATTTAAATTAATTCGGAGAATCATATTTGGGATGTTTAATTTTTTATCAAAATACGAACATGACTATTTTACATTGCAAAAATATGATTTTAGAAGACCTGTAGGCGGAGTTTTAGAAAAAAATGTTTTTGACGTTTCAGTCGTTCAAATGACCTTTAACGTCGTTCAAACGACATGGACGTATCGTCCGAACGACATAGCCATATCGTTCAAACGACCAGCTTATCTCGTTCGAATGACCCATCGACTTAAGTTTTTTATAAATACCTGTTTCATGGATCAGTTTATTTAAGAATTTTGCAAAAACGTTACTGCATATCATCAACAAAATTTCTTCAAGTTTTGTGTTTCCAAAACACTGTTTTAATTCACAACAAAGCATCCTTAAATATCGTACTTGTGAATTAGTTTAGAACCCTAGAAAGTTTTGTATCTTTTGCATACACCTTTTGTGGAGAGGCACTCCATTGCTGACTTATGATACCTGCGGGGATTCATTGCTGAAGACGAAAGCTGAGGCTTATTCGGAGGATTGCGGTCATGTGATTCTTGTGATGATCATAGTTGTTCCTTAGATATTTTCGAAGAATAGCGCATTATGCTTGTGGGGAATCAAGTAGTCTGTAAGTCGACTCTCTTGTAAATTTCTAAGTGAATAAAGGTTTTTCACTTCGTTTTTTTTTCCTGAAACTTAGCCTTGTCATATTTGTATGGTTTGATTTATCTGTTTTATCACTATAAATGCATGCATAGGATAAAAATATAAAATTAGTTTAAAATTTGCTTCCGCATTTAAAATTGGTATTGCAATTTTTCGTTGAAATCACCCGTTGCAATTATTTTGCATTCTCAAATTGGTATCAGAGCGGGTTACGCTAATTTGTAGCGTGATCCTGATTTTTCAAAAAGTGTGCCTTTTGGGTGTTGTTGTTGTTTTGTTTCTCTACTCTCGATGGATTCTCATAATTTTGATGACTTTAATGGTTTGAATTTGAAGTTTGACTAAAGAATTAAAATTCTTGAAAAAGAGAATTATTATTTTAAAGCCGTTCTGGAATTTTTGCAAACTGTTCAAAATCAAAGAGATTTATTTTATAAGAGACTTGTAGACATGGAACGTGAGTTTAAAAAATTATAATTGTCCAAGAAAGAGAGTGTGATAGATTCCTATTTTAGAAAAAGAATTGGAGGACTTTTAAAATTTTAGGATTTGTGTTTGTACCAAAGAGGATAAAAATATTTTGATTAATAATTTTAAGGCACGTGAGAAGACTCATAGGGATAAGTTTTCTTTTATTGAGGGAGAGCGAGATAACCTTATAGGAATTGTTGAAAATTTGAAAAAGGCATCCCTATAGTATAACTATTTTCATGAGTAAAAAATTTTGAAGTTAAAAGTTGATTTTAAAGACTCGTGTAGTTTGAGTAGTGATGGTAATGGCTCGTCTTGTTCTCACGCTTCGAATGTTAAAACCAAAACCATTGTTTGTTTTAGATGTTCAACCAAAACTAAGGACGTTAGAAAAGGTAAATCCATAGGTAACATTCCATATATTTACACATGTTCACATTGTGGTAGGAAAGGTGGTCACCTTAGGCATTTTTCTTATGATCTTAGAAGAGGTCATAGAAAATTAAGGATAGTGTCCAGTCGGTTCCCATGACCCCTCCAATTAGGCATACTCGTGTTTGGATTAGAAAATCCATTTTAGAGACGCTAAATGTTAGATTGGTTGATTCTCACATTCTTGCACATGATGCGTCATGATACGACGCAAATATTGCGTATTTCGCCCGTTAACCTATGCCATATTAGTCCCCTTGGGTATCTTAATCCCTATATTTATGCTCGTTAACCAGACAACCTCCATTTTACATGTTTACATGATATATGAGATATAATTGAGCTTTTGTAGGTATTAAAGTGCTTAGCGTGAAGTTTGGTCGCTTTTCGAAAAAATTTCGTCGAATTTTGTATCTTCGGGGGCATTTTATTAATTTTAACACTCGGGTTTTAATTTCAAACTCTTCACGGAATTGAATCCCTTTGATTTCTCCTCACGTGTCCACTGACGGTACATGAATTCGAGTTGTACCGAAGGAGTTATGGCATTTTTAGGATGGTTTTGACTTCAAAATCACACTTAACGGCACATTCAAGGTCATTTTTATTATTCCATCATTTGGCATTTTGTCCTAATGTCTTCTTGGATGTTGTATCCCTCTGAGTTATCTTTGCATAACCTCCAATCGTGCCTCATTTCGAGTTATAACGAAGAAGTTATAATATTTTTCGTAAAGTTGGACAAAGATGCGGAAACCAGACCTGTAGGGTGCTAATCGATTCGCTAAAGTGTGAATCGATTCGATTTGGCACCAGATCCTACTGCCTTATTTCCCCTATTTTCGAATCGATTCTGTTTCTACCGAGTCAATTCGATCCTGCAGATTCAAATTTCTTTTAATTGCAATTATGCCATTGTGGTTTTGTATAAATACAACTTTCTCTCATTTGCAGAAAAATATCTTTCATTATGCAATAGATTTTAGGGTTTGGTTAGGGAGCTAAGCCCTTCTCCATTTTCCATTTCTTTGTAAGATTTTCATGTACTGTTCATCTTCTTCCTCAATATATTTGTTGTTTATGCTTTATTTTCGTTGTTGTCATTGAATTTCCTTGCCTAAATTAACTTGTATTTCATTTATTTATTGCTTTCATAGTTGTTAATCAGTTTATTTATGTCGTGCCCTTAGATAAATAGGGTCGGGGCTGCGTTCCGCCATTAATGGGCCTCGAGCTCCAAAAGTTGGTTTTTTGGTAAAATTGCATTTAATTGAAACCTCGCGTATCAAAAGCGAATTGTTATGCTTTTAACTTTCTTTGTCACGTAACGTTAGTGTTTAGAGCGACAATTCGAATTTAATTCACGTGTGACCATTTTCGATTAAATGTTCTATCTCGTAACTTTGAGTTAAATTTATTCTTGCATGATGTTTATACTTAATTAAAATGCTCGGTTAAATAGCTTTCGAGCTTGAATTCTAATTATTGGTAGTTCGACTCGTGTGGTGTGAATGCGATCCCGATCCTCGCTTTACTTTTGCATAGTGTAACTTCTCTTTTTCTTTTTTTCCTTTGTAACCCCATATCACCCTTTACACTTTTATTTTTGAAGTTCTAAAGAAATTAAAATCTAAAATTCAATCACTCCCTGTGGATTTCTTACGATACCCGACTTACCAATGTGCTTGCTTGTCAAGTGTAGTTGTAGTTTAGTTTTTTTGCATTAGATCACCGAATCGATAATAACGATTTTCGTATTACACGACGCACGGTTCATGCTTAATCAAAATGGCGCCATTACCGGGGAGTGTGTTTTAGATTGTAATTATTTTATTATTTCGTACTATTTTTTCTTTGTATTTGTATTCTTTGTTTTAACCTTTTTTGCACGATAACATATTTGAGCACTAAGAGATTTTGATTTGCGGTTGCGCACTTTCCTGCTTGGATTCTCCATCTATGAACAATTAGGTAACCATGTCTTATTTTTATAGTTTAGTCGGTCATTTTAATAATTTTTACTTTGGGGATTGTTTTCAAGTTTTCCATTTTCAAAATTTTCTTAAGAATGAAAGACTTGAAAACATTTATCGAAATGAAAATCTTTATTAGGAGCTTGAGTTGGATTCATTATTCGAATCCAATGATGATTTTTATTCCGATAATTTAGAAGACAAGTTTCAACCAAATGAGGAGTCTGAGGCTCTTGAGCCGAGGAAGCCTACTTTGGAAAAAACTTTTCATCTTTACTCCCAAATGGATTCTTTGGCGCTAAACAACGAGGAGGTGGAAACTTGTGTTTCACCTCAATTTTTCAAAGAATTTCTTATCGAATGTGAATCTTTCTCCGCTGAAATTCAATCTCCTTCCGATGATATGTTGACTTAGATCGAATCCTAGGGAGTGTCGTATAAATTTTAATTGATTTATCATTTCAAGAATATTTTCTTTGTATTTTTATTCTTTGTTTCAACCTTTTTTGCAGGATAGCATTTTTGAGCGCTAAGAAACTTTGATTCGCGGTTGCGCACTTTCCTGCTTGGATTCTCCATCTACGAATAATTAGGTAACCATTTCCTATTTGTATAGTTTAGTAGGTCATTCTAATGATTCTTACTTTAGGGATTGTTTTCAAGTTTTCCATTTTCAATATTTTCTTGAGAATGAAAGACTTGAAAACATTTATCGGAATGAAAATATTTATTGGGAGGTTGAGTTGGATTCATTATTCGAATCCAATGATGATTTTTATTCCGATAATTTCGAAGACGAGTTTCAACCAAATGAGGAGTCTGAGGCTCTTGAGCCGAGGAAGACTACTTTGGAAGAAAATTTTCTTCTTTACTCCCAAGGTTTGGAAAGCCTTATTGGTGCTTTATTGAGTCTTGAAGCACTTTGCGATGAGAAGGGTTCTTTGGCGCTAAACATTGAAGAGGTGGAAACTTGTGTTTCACCTTAATTTTTCAAAGAATTTCTTATTGAATGTGAATATTTCTCCCCTGAAATTCAATCTCCTTTCGATGATATGTCGACTGAGATCGAATCCAAAAGGAGTGTCGTATAGATTTTAATTGATTTATCATTTCAAGAATATTTTCTTTGTATTTGTGTTCTTTGTTTTAACCTTTTTTACAGGATAGCATTTTTTAGCGCTAAGAAATTTTGATTCGCGCTTGCACACTTTCTTGCTTGGATTCTCCATCTATGAACAATTAGGTGACCATGTCTTATTTTTATAGTTTAGTTGGTCATTTTAATTATTCTTACTTTGGGGATTATTTTGAAGTTCCATTTTCAAGATTTTCTTGAGAATGAAAGACTTGAAAACATTTATCGGAATGAAAATATTTATTGGGATCTTGAGTTGGATTCATTATTCGAATCCAATGATGATTTTTATTCTGATAATTTAGAAGACGAGTTTCAACCAAATGAGGAGTCTGAGGCTCTTGAGCCGAGGAAGCCTACTTTGGAAGAAAATTTTCTTCTTTACTCCTAAGGTTTGGAAAGCCTTATTGGTGGTGGATTGAGTCTTGAAGCACTTTGTGATGAGATGGATTCTTTGGCTCTAAACAACGAGGAGTTGGAAACTTGTGTTTCACCTCAATTTTTCAAAGAATTTCTCATCGAATATGAATCTTTCTCCCCTAAAATTCAATCTCCTTCCGATGATATGTTGACAGAGATCGAATCCACAGGGAGTGTCGTATAGATTTTAATTGATTTATCATTTCAAGAATATTTTCTTTGTATTTGTGTTATTTGTTTTAACCTTTTTTGCAGGATAGCATTTTTTAGCGCTAAGAAACTTTGATTCGCTCTTGCGCACTATCTTGCTTGTATTCTCTATCTATGAACAATTAGGTGAACATGTCCTATTTTTATAGTTTAGTCAGTCATTCTAATGATTCTTACTTTGGGGATTATTTTCAGGTTTTCCATTTTCAAGATTTTCTTGAGAACGAAAGAGTTTAAAACATTTATCGGAATGAAAATCTTTATTGAGAGCTTGAGTTGTATTCATTATTCGAATCCAATGATGTTTTTTATTCTGATAATTTCGAAGACGAGTTTCAACCAAATGAGGAGTCTGAGGCTCTTGAGCCGAGGAAGCCTACTTTGAAAGAAACTTTTCTTCTTTACTACTAAGGTTTGGAAAGACTTATTTGTGGTGAATTGAGTCTTGAATCACTTTGCGATGAGATGGATTCTTTGGCGCTAAACAATGAGGAGTTGGAAACTTGTGTTTCACCTCAACTTTTCAAAGAATTTCTCATCGAATGTGAATCTTTCTCCCCTGAAATTCAATATCCTTCCAATGAGATGTTGACTGAGATTGAATTTAGTTTATCACCATATTCATTTTCCGCTATTGAACCATTAGAATTACCGGTTGATTCCTATGAGTCGGTAGAAATTCTTAAAAATTCTACACCTTTTGTTGATGAGGACTCTTTGCCAAACTTGTTTTCTAACATGGATGTTTTCCCCACGTGTGCACCATCTCCCATTCCAATTGAAAAACCTTTGGAAGATGAGTCGATTTTTCTTGGACCTCAAGTGTATCTTTACCCCTTGTTATCCAAATCTCCCATTGTCCGCCCAAAATTGATAATTGGCGATGGTTCATTTCTTACGCCTTACGCATGCCTTCCATTGTTCAAACGGAATTCCTATTTTCTGGGAGGCATGGTTTCTTTGGAGGGTTCACCGTTGATCTTTCAAAGTCAAATTTTTGTTTGGGTAGATCCTCAACTATTTAGACTTATAGTGTATAGTTTGTGTGAAGTCCAAATAGTAGGGTGTAAATAGTTATTTTTTTTTAATTCTTTCTTTCTTTAGTTTTTCTTTCCTTTTTAATTTAGTCTAATGTATTTAGTTAAAGTTTTTGTTATTGTTTTCGTTATGCTCGGTACTAACTTATTTTGTAGATTCAACAGACTTGTGCTTATGGTAATATCATTCTTTTCCTCTCTTTATATTGTGTTCTTAATGCGCATTGAGGATAATGAAACATTTAAGTAAGGGGGTGTGGGATATTCTACCATTTCATGTGTAGTCCATTGATTTGCTTACTTTCTAGTTACTAAGTATGCCTTTTTGTGAAAAAATGAAAATTTTTAAAGAATATTTTCATTCTTTTTTCTCATTTGTTGGGCATTTTACTTTGTTTTCGATGATAAATTTCAATAATTGCACGATCCAATAGACAAATCAATGATGCATGTTCTCGATTTTAGAAGTTATTAGACTTTAGTCCTCAAATCATTGATATTATGATTAACTTCATGAATTAAACTTTATCCCATGAGCAGATGCACTTTTCTTGTTCTATTGATTTGGTTTAAGATTTTTATAATTCGGTAATCTTTTGTTGCATTGTATATACTTACACCGAGTAGGCTTTGTACCTTTCGTCATTTGTGAGTGTATACACTATTCTTTCCTCTTTGAAAACGTTGAATTCGTTGATAATCTCACTATTCTTTCATTTGAACGTTCATTAATTGAGTTCATTCTTGAAATGTGTTACTTGAGCATGATTTTCATATATTGTCTTTATCTCGATAATTGCGTAAACTTTAGGAAATGATCATAGGCAATCCTTGTTATATCACCCATATTAGCCTTAACCTCACCTTATATGTTTTCCCTAGTCAACCCCTTTGAGCCTATATACTAGCCTTTCATTTCATTACCCAAAATCCCGTAACCAACTCCTAATTGGAGTTTTAAACCATACATATTACCTTCCATGCCTTTGTTTGGAATGTTGCTTGAGATTGAATGATGTTGTGTAGCGTGGTTGCAATTTAAGCATATGAAAAGAGTGAGAAAATAATGGTGAAGAAAGAGTAGTAAAAAAGAAAAGAAAAAGAACAAAAATAAAAAGAAAAGAAAAGAAAACATGAGAAAAAGAAGAAAAGAAAAGAAAAAAGAAAGTTTGTATATATGTATTGTATATAGTTCAATAATCCTTGTTGCTCTCCAATTGTTATATTTAATGATTGATTATGGATCTTGTTTTCCATTTTCGTTACTGCCCGCATTCTTCCCATTATTTTAAGTTTTCATTCCGAACACTTTGAATACGTATATACATATCCTTCGTTTCGTACCCTAACCCCAAACCTACATTATAACCCTATTCAAGTCCTATGTGATCATAGGGTGAATTTAATTTAAAATTTGAAATAGTTTGATAATCTTTGAAAATACATTTTGCCTCACTTAATAAGCTATATCTTTCATTGAGATTATAGTTTTTCATTTCCTATATAGCGTTCTTAATTTGTAACATGTATGTGGCCTAGTTTCCATTTACATTTACTCTTTATTCCCCCATGTTTCGTGTGTTACCTCCCAATTTTGAGTGAATTCATTTGATGAGCGTAATGCCCGTGAGGATTCAATATATGCTTGCTTTAACTCTTATCCAATTTATATGAGTTTTTGCCAAATCATCCTATGAATGTTCACCCCCCACCACTTTTAAAGTTTCAATTCTATGAGGTGCATTCAACCTGTTAATAACAACTGACTGATATTTCTCATTGTTATTGAGTTTGTCGCATGTTGGGTTAGGCATATTTTGAGGAAATCGTATGACGTTTATGGGTTTCATCCTTAAAAACCATCACCAGACTCGGGTTTTAATCTCAAACTCTTCACGAAAGTTGAAGCCCTTTGATTTCTCTTCACATGGCCACCGACGATGCATGGATCCGAGTTGTATTGAAGGAGTTATGGAATTTTCAGGATGGTTTTGATTTCAAAATCACACTTAACGGAACATTTAAGGTCAATTTTATCAGTTCATCATTTGGCTTTTTGGCCTAATGTCTTCTTAGATGTTGTATCCCTCTGAGTTACCTTTGCGTAACCTCCGATCGTGCCTCATTTCGAGTTATAACGAAGAAGTTACATCATTTTTTGTAAAGTTGGACAAAGATGCAGAAACCAGACCTGTAGGGTGCAAATCGACTCCCTAAAGTGCGAATCGATTCGATTTCGCACCAAATCCTACTGCATTATTTCCCCTATTTTCGAATCGATTCGGTTTCTACCGAATCAATTTGGTCCTGCAGATTCAATTTTCTTTTAATTGTAATTATGCCATTGTGGTTTTGTATAAATACAACTTTCTATCATTTGGAGAAAAATATCTTTCATTATGTAATAGATTTTAGGGTTTGGTTAGGGAGCTAAGCCCTTCTCCATTTTTCATTTCTTTGTAAGCTTTTCTTGTACTATTCATCTTCTTCCTCAATATATTTGTTGTTTATGCTTTATTTTCGTTGTTGTCATTTAATTTCCTTGCCTAAATTAACTTTTACTTCATTTATTTATTACTTTCTTAGTTGTTAATTAGTTTATTTATGTCGTCCCTTTGATAAATAGGGTCGGGGTTACGTTCCGCCATTAACGGGCCTCGAGCTCCAAAAGTTGGTTTTTGGGTAAAATTGCATTTAATTTAAACCTCGTGTATCAAAAGCGAATTGTTATGCTTTTAACTTTCTTTGTCACGCGACGTTAGTGTTTAAAGCGATGGAAATACCAATGGGTTTGCACATTGACAATGTATCCTAGTTAAGCTTATTTTGTCATGACGCTATTGATTTGTAGAATCATTATAATTCTAGGCTTGTGTGCATTGTGCTTGTTTTGTTCATTAAGTTCAACTTTATTTGTCACTTTAGGCTAAAGCTTAGTTTGATAAAGTTTTGCAGTCAATTAGAACTTCTTGAACATATTTGAGTTTTGGGTTATAATTCTTTTGTTACTAGTTCATGTCCAATCCTTACATTCCACACGTTTGGACACATTGATACTATGCTAGTGTATAAAGCTTATGTATTTTGTGTCGTGTTTTGTGGTTGTTTATACCTATATATGTGTGCTGAATTTTCTTTGGTATATTTTTCATATATTATATATAGTATATTTGTTGTATTTGTGAAATTTGCATTTTTTTGGAAAAATTAAAAAATTTCAAAAATAAAGGCAAACAACAACCGGGTTCCCATTATGGTTTCCTTTAATATGATCATTACACATGCTTGATTTACATCTTTTGTGAT
Organism: Sambucus nigra; assembly: GCA_949130495.1. Classification (NCBI taxonomy): domain Eukaryota; kingdom Viridiplantae; phylum Streptophyta; class Magnoliopsida; order Dipsacales; family Adoxaceae; genus Sambucus; species Sambucus nigra. The sequence continues at coordinate 279,715,650 of OX422218.1, forward strand.
TATATATTTTCTTTGTCGTGATGCTTCGCAATTAATGTTTATTGTTTCTACTTCTTTATCAATTTTTCTATTTCGGATAAAAATAAATGGGGAAAGCAAATTAAAATGGAGTTTTAATGAGTTTGAATAATGAGGGAGTATTTATTTATATGAATTATATTTTATTTCAAACTCGATGCATCACGAGGGTATATGTTTGTTGTCTCCTGTGTGTAGGTACTTAAAGAGGAATTCAAGACACACGGATGAAGACAAAGATTAATGGAAGAAGATGAAGTTTTGAAGACAAAGATACTAATGCCTTTCCGTTCAAGGGTTGGGAAGGGTACTAGTATCTTTGTAATAGGAGAATTTGATTTTAATTTGGTGTTCAGTCTATTTGTTTGTTTTGTAGCAGAATAGCCAAGGGGGGACGTTTGCAAGAACAATTTTTCTGTTATTGTTAATAGCATAACTTTAGGCTAGTTTGGCATATACCGTTACAAATCGTCACGCACCGCCAAGACGAACCGAATTCAAGCATCTCCAAGTTTGAAGACTTCCCGACATCTCAAAAGGTATAAAACGATTTAGAGTTTGAATTAATTCATAAAATCATATTTGGGATGTTTAATTTTTATCAAAATACGAACAATATTGTTTTACATTACGAAAATATGTTTTTAGAAGACCTGTAGGCGGAGTTTAAAAAAAAAGTGTTTTTGACGTTCCAGTCGTTCAAACGATCTTTGATGTCGTTCAAACAACATTGTAACGTCGTTCAAAAGACTTAGACTTGTCGTTTGAATGACACAGCCATACCATTCGAATGACTTTCTTATCTAGTTCGAACGACCCGCCGACTTAAGGTTTGTTATAAATACCTGTTTCGCGGATCAGTTTGTTTAAGAATTTTACAAAAACGTTACTGCATATCAGCAGGAAAGTTTCTTCAAGTTTTGTGTTTCCAAAACACTCTTTTAATTTACAACAAAGCATCCTTGAATATTATTTTTGTGAATTAGTTTAGAACCCTAGAAAGTTTTGTATCTCCTGCATATACCTTTTGTGGAGAGGCACTCCATTGCTGACTTGTTATACCAGTGGGGATTCACTGCTGAAGACGAAGACTGAGGCTAATTCGCAGGACTACGATCATGTGATTCTTGCGAGGATCATAGTTGTTCCTTAGAGATTTTTGAAGAATAGCGCTTTATGCTTGTGGGGATCAACTAGTCTGTAAGTCGACTCTCTTGTAAATCTCTAACTAAATAAAGTTTTTTCCTTTTTTTTTTCCTGAAACTTGGCCTTGTCATATTTGTATGGTTTGATTTATCTGTTTAATCACCATAGATGTATGCATAGGATAAAAGATAAAATTGGTTTAAAATTCGCTTCCGCATTTAAAATCGATACTGATTTTTTTTTTGAAATTACCCGTTGCAATTATTTTACATTATCACCAATCGAACCACATATGAAAATGAACAAAATCAAAAAAAGAGAAACATATAAAAGCGACTGGAAAACTACATACATAACATGATTTAAAAAAGAAATGTTTATAAATATATGAAACAATTTAATGTCATTCCAACCATAAAAAGATACAAAAAGAGGCATTAATCGTTCCAAAGGCATTCACATATTCCCAAAGGAGTGATTCAATAGGTAGTCAGAACCATGAAGTTAAAATAGCTTTTTAAAATGAGTTTGGTCTTCAATAATAGATTGGAAGTCCGTTGTTATATCTAACTCGACTAGTCAGTCTCTTCAGTGAGTGTACAACCACCCACCAATTCTTAAGTTCTCTCAAATAGAATACTTAGTTGGTCTCGAAAATGATAATCACTGGATCATCCAAGTCATTGCTCAAACTCTTAAGATTGTCAAAATTCACCATCACCAAATTAGAGTCCGAACAGTGTCGACAACTATTTGTCTAATCTTCCATTCTAACCCAATTACAATAAAACACCACCTCCTTAATTATTGTATAATAAAGCTCAATTATCTGTCTAATAAACCCATAACACATAGTCCAAGCATCCTTTAGATTTTTATTGCTTTTTCTTACCCTAAATTTTGTCCATGCCTTAAGGCAAACACCGTTGTCTTTTATTACAACACTATCATCATGGTACTTAATTAAAAATACAAAATCTTTAACGTGATACTTCTTATATGTCATAACCCTATTATTTGGCCCTTGAACTAATCGCCAAAACAATGCCTTCGATTTTGTCTCTCTTGAATTGGCCAACTGTGTGAAAGACCAAAACATAATTATAACACTAAATTACAATATTATTCTCACTGATGAATGGCATGTCTAAGCACTTTTGTTATATATTACAAACCTTTTCATATAGCCATGGTATGAAAGAAGTTTGCTTATGTACTTTAGTCATTTTGATCCCCTTTCCTTTACCACGAGAATTGAAATTCAATAATGCTTTATACTCACTATGTTAGTTCCAAGTTTCAATATAACAATATTAATACACGTATAATATAAACATGTGATGAAACTCAAACCTGTAGTATTCATGGAGTCCATCGACATTAAGATAAATTAGTACCCACCAATGAATTTGTTAAATTTGTGTTGGTTCCAACATCACAATCTTATCGTCAAGCAAAGTCCCTTTATCAGAGAACTCTCCATATTCCTCTAAGAATGCTTCATGAGTCTGTCCATGATTTCCCTCTAGGGGGTTTGGCATATACTCCATGCAATAAAGAGTGGACTCAAAAACATTATAGGACCCTGTAATCGACCCTTCAATATATTGTTTATTACTTGGTATATTTTTAAAGTCCTCCATTTTTCTGTTCATATAGGCGAAAACACATGAACATTACAAAGTTATTAACATTTGCATGTTAAAATTCAATATAAGATAAGTTGTTTACCTTTCGAACGAAAACATCTACCGATCTGATATACGTCCACATATTAATGCTTCATCTGCTAGATGCACCATAAGGTGGATGTTAATATCAAAGAATGTTGGTGGAAAATATTTTTCCAACACATACAATGCTTCCACAACCATGTACTTGTATCTTTGGATCTCCTTTCGAATTAAAACCTTTGAGCACAGTATGTTAAAGAACAAACTCAACTGTTGGATAGCTTTTCGTAAATCACAGTGTTTAGGGAAATCATGTTGAAGAAAAACAAGTAGTAAATATTCTATTATGACATGATTGTGACACCTTGCTCAATTAAATACCGTTTGATCAGTCCTTTATTAAATTAAAACATGATTTCTATTTGGTTCATTCTCAGCATCATTGTCGAAAACCATATTAATTACTAATCACCTAATATTTAATTAAGACGGTGCCAAATTTTATCTTTCATTCAACAGACAAATACATGCGGAATAAAATAAACTAATCCATACACACAATCACTGAGTCTAAAGGAATATTGAATAAATAAATATAAGATTTGCCGAATAAACCATCGGCTATAAATTTCAATCCAAAATAATAATCCGGCAGATGAATAAATAATCCAAATACCGAGTTTGAAAGTAAATGGGAAACACGCCCTAAATGAAATTATAACTGAGATAAGATTTCTAAGCTAGGAATGAATAAAATGAGCATTTACTCCAACTCTTGCAAGCATCCACATATGCAATAGTTGCGTATCCCTAGAATAGAAAATCAAGTATGGCGTCCCTGTAGCTGGACGCCTAAAAGGTTTTGAAAATATTTGCAGTAAGGGTTAGAACCCAAAATATTTTGAAAATATTTAGCAAGTGATTAAGTTTTCAGTAATTAAGTGCATGAATACTCTTTATATTTAAGCGAATGTTGCACTCCCTTGAGATAATACTCACCCCTCATCTAAAGTGCACACCTAACGCTTTCTTCCTAACCCTCCTAGTTGAAATACCTCGTCTAACTAGCCTTGCTCTGAATACTTCCTGTCCGACTACTATAGTCCGAATAATCTTACTGTTGCCTTATAAGCTATTTATCTCATTAACTTAATTAATCATTTTTAATAAAACTGTATTACAGTCCCACTAGTTATATATAATTAACACTATTTTACTTCATCTAATTTGCTTGTATATAAATATCCATCCTCTCGAGTAATAACTCATCGGATGCTTTCTCTAAAATGCTATCATGTCCCAGGTATACTCACTATAACCTGACTACCACGAGATGGTTAATTCACACCGAATCGGGCAATAAAATAATAAGCACAGTGGAGGCGGTCATAGTTCCCCGAGTGTGAGATCGAATCATACCCAAAGCGTCTCACCTCGAAAAGAATCGCAACATAAAATACTGGACGTTATGGCCTGGGGATTATACTCCCCCTGCATTCACTAGCACCCACATCACACAACCTCCTATGATAGCACTAGAGGGGTTTGTATTTATAAAATATCTTACACCGATATTTTAAGAGCACACACACATATATATATATATATACACACACACACACACACACTATCACACTATCCGTATATATATAACAAATTAAATCGACTAACCCGTGCCTAACTCCCGTAGCACTAGCCTAAAAATATACCCGTGTCTATATCCCAACTCTCAATTTAATTAATTTCACATTAATTAATTTAACATAGTGGTGTCACTCAACATAATGCCCGGACTCGCTCACTCGTCCCGTGTTTACCTTTTAGAATTTATTACACCAAGTCCAGTAAATAAGTTTGATACACCTTACAAATTTTAATATTTCTTGGTACCCATATCCCAATATTCTAGGTATTAACCTCCATTTAATAATAGCACTAATTTAACCCCTTAGGAAAATCCCCAAAAGAAGAATAGTAGAAAAATTAGAAAAAGGGCGAGAGAGTAAAAAATTCTTCACCGTTGTTCGAACGACATCCTAGGTCGTTTGAACGACTTCCCACTGTCATTTGAACGAGACACCACGTCGTTCAAACGACCCCTACGTTTTCAGCCCTCTCCTTCTTCGTTTTGCCATTCGCCATTGATGAAACCTTAAGCTTCCTGGTTCTACCCCAACCTTAGCCCGGTCGTTCTCATCATAATTATACTTCTAAATCGAGTTTTAAACATCATTTAACTCTTTGAACACAATTAATTTCATAAGTCCCAAATTGGGTTTTACTCGATTTCATACAAATCGTTTGCTACCGTCCAGTTAGATACCCATAAATTAAACGCAATACATTACTGGGTTTCTAATATCATTTATATTTGTACAACAATGAATCTTATTACATCATTAATTGCACCTCTAATCATCACAAAATGTCCTTTTTAACAAAAACTCATTTTTACACCATAACCCACCCAAAAACGGATCTCCAATTACACCCACCATGATATGAATTGAAAAAAATGCATTTTAGATAAAAAATCAAGTTAACCACTTGCCTGTACTAATTCGTAGAGTGTGATTCCTTTGAGGTAGACGAAGATTTGATGAAGAACACACTTAATCCTCCTTGGTTTGGCTCCCAAAAATTTCCCTACTTTCTCACTCTTTTATTCTCTAAAGATCTAGGGTTTTCTAAACGAGTTATGGCTGCCACTAAATCCTAATCTTAGGTTAAATAATGCTAATACCATTTTTAGGCTAATGGGTCAATCCCAAATGACCCGAACACTCCCGTGTGAGCCCGATTATGCTTAAAAATGCCTCGAGACACAATTATTACCCCCGAGTACTCTATTTCGACTATCTCGACCTATTCGGAATCAACCGTACACTCAGAATTGTCATCTAAGTTATTCTATAAAATTCTCCAATTTTGACCTCAATATACGATACATGTAAAATTTAAAAATAACCCGAATTAATTAAAAATATAAATTCTCCAAACTACCAATTTAATTTAAATTCTATATCCTTAGAAATACGAGGTGTTACAATGATAGTCATGTGACTTCAACATGTTCAACCTGATGGATTAAGAGTGGCAATGTTCTCAAGTAAAATGAAAAAACTCGAAAGGAGCTTCAAGTCTTTCAAAATTTGACAAATCTATTTTTTCTCTTCCTTATTCAATGTAAATGGTGTTTGGGGATTTTTCTCTTTACCAATGTGTCCATCTACTTTCATCCATTGACTACTGTGCATGTGCATATTCTCCATATCCAACCAATCATTTATCGTATCCTTTGTTTTAAGTTTAGTATCAAGGATTGTGTTTATTATATGTTATGTAACATTCTTCTCTATGTGCATCACATCAAGAACATGTTGAACTTGATGTGAAATCCTATATTCTAAATCAAATAAAATGGACCTTCTATACCACGCTTCTTTAACTTCAGTATTACAATTATTGATTACATCACCGACCTTTTACTTTTTAATATGGACTTTTGCGATCTTCCCAGGAATATAATCATTGTGGGTTAACTTCTCTAATAGTGCATCACCATTTAGCCGACTACGAGGGTCTCTATATTCTGTTGTTTTGAACCCCAAATAACCTCCTTTCCTGAACGGGTGATCATTGTTGAGAAACATACAGTAGTTTGTGTAAGCTATCTTTTGACTATGCTTTAGTCAAATGGACGGAGTACTATCGCAGCAAATAGGGCAATCTTTGTAAACATGCGTTACGCATCCAGATAAATTCTCGTGTGTGGGGAAATCATGAAAACCCACATAATCATAGCTCTCAATGCGAAAGAATCTTTTCTCAACATGTCATAAGTCGACACTCCTTCTTTCCATAGTAGCTTTAACTCATCTACTAGTAGCTGGAGAAAAACATCAATGTCTTGACCAGGTGCCTTTGGCCCAGGTATTAACAAAATATGAAACTCTCAGTTGTGATGGTCAGAAATTTAATGGTGCAGTGATAATTGACCAACAACTATAACTAGCAGATTGAATACCATGTGGATTAAACCCATTAGTTTCTATTTCTAGCCAAACATTGTGCTCTTCTTTAGCAAAATCTGGCCATTTTAGTTTAAAATTTCTCCACTGAGATGAATCGAAAGGATGTCGTTGAAAATCCCATGAACTGGTTGGTCAACTACTCCATGTCATTTCCCGTTCTATCTATGGAATGGTGTACAATCTAACAAGTCTAAGAATTATAGGAAAATGCCTCAATACTTTCTTAGTTTTTTTGCATGCTCTACTCCCTTTGCGTGTGGTCACTTCATATCTCGGCTCTCCACATTAAGGACATTCCTCCTTATCTTCATTTTCCTCCCAATACAAAATATAATTATTGACGCATGCATGAATGAAATTGTCCTTCACCCCTAAGTCTTTCATCATACGCTTCATGTGAGGATATTTTTCTGGCAACATGTTTCCTGTCGGGAGCCACCTTTTCAATATAGATAGAAATATTGTCACACTATTTTCTGACCATCCAAAACGATTATTTATATTGTGCAATTATATGATTGCAGAACGAGCTGTCTTAAAGCCCTTATATGAGAGGTACAGTTTCTCAGTTGTTAATTTCTTGTATTCATCGTACTTTTTGTTACCTGGATACGTATCTTTATCAACACTGTTTGAACTCCTTCATTATCCTTATAAGTACCTTTATGCACTCCATAAAATGTATCAACAAGGGTCCCCATACCAAGTCCCGCATTGACAGTGCTTTCTTCTTTAGTTATTTATTCGACAGTTCTTGTCGATGGGTGCTCTTTTAAATTTGTGTAAGACTTTTCACCATGTAAAGCCCATTTAGTAAATAACTGATCTATATCGTGCCTCAACAAATGAGTTTGAACTTTTATCACGATAAATCGCATCCTATTCCAACATTTCGAACACGGACATGGAAACGTTGACAGTAATTGATCATTATTTCAATCGCAAAGTCAATAAAATCTTCAACTCCTTGTTTAGACACTAAGCTAGATCTATTCTTTTCACCCATCCATCCTTTATTAATTAGTCGAGACATTATCCAACGTAAAAGAGTTAAGTGACAAGAACATATCGTCTAGTAAGATAATTCATTCATATGGAAACAGTAAATAATTATTTAATGTTGAAGGCACATTGTGTTTCCTCGAAGTTTCAATAACATTTATATAATTTTACCACCGAAATAATCATCACAAAACATGTATTTCGATTGAAATAAACGCTACAATATTCATGATTAGACATGTTAGATAAACACATTTAAAACTACAAAGATGAAATGGTACATTATTGTGGAATGAGGAGGATATATAACAAACTCATACTTTAAACTTCTAATTTGATCTAACTTAAAACCCTAGTTTTTATTGCAACCTTCGATTTCAAACTTGATATCACATATCACCCACGATTTTGTGAGTTCAACCATATAAATATGATTATTAACGGATGTAATTCGACAACAACAAAACCATAAATTAATACCCTTATTATCCAATGAAGATATACAGTAATTACATAACTTAACAAAAATGCACATAAAATAATGGGTTATCATAATGAACAACTTCTCCATCTTTTAATATATTTTTCCTTTTTTCAATCTTATATTTAAACAAAAAATTAAAAAAATATATATAATAATAAATATATTTTTACATATCACTCTCATAAACTAATAAATTCAAAAGTTTTGCATAATTGTGTATATATCAATGGAAATGAGCAATGCACAATGATTACACAAATAATTGTAATTTTCCAGCAGAATTTCAATTCCAATGCATGTATATATTAATACATATGATTATATTAAGAAGGAATGATGAATATAACTACCAGATTAGAAGAGAGCTGGACCAAGAATTCAGTGAAGCCTTTAGGAAATGAGAGAGAGAGAGATAGAGAAAAAAATAATATATTTTCAGAATATATCATTCATAAACTAATAAAAGAATTAAAAGAAAAACAATACGTGACTCTCTCTGAACGGGGGCGATCAGATTTAAGAACGGAGACTTAAATTAAAAGAAAAACACTATTGTGTACCTCTCTGCGATCATATTTAGGAGATGGAGAATGCGGTCCGAGATGGAGAACGCGGTCTAGACAGGGACGACAAGGGAGGAGAACGGGAGTGGGAAGAGAATGACGGTAACGAAGGGAAGCAAACAATTAGGGTCAAAAGCGTGCCAACTTTTACGTGAAGTAGGAAAGTAGTTAGGGTAAAAAAAATAGCTCATGATAGGACACTCACTATTTTGTCGCCAATTTATTTTGCTCACACTTGATTTTAGCGCATAAAAAATTAAAATTAAAAAAATATATATTATAATTAAATATAAACACACTATAAAATAATTGTAAAGGACATAAGTAATTACTAACACTTAAATACCATTAGAAATTCCAACGCAATCTAACTGTTACAAAACCAAATATAGGTCCGTTACAAATGTTCCCATATTGTGTAATAATTTATTACAAGAATGTGAATCTGACGTAGGAGTAAGATAATATATGATTTTATTTTTGCGAGTTTAAAAAAATTATAATACCATTAATTGACCAAAATAAAGTTTAGGATCGCGTTGAATTACCTAAATGACACACTAGAGTCGATCATAATTGCTTCTCTAAGACCAAACACCACCCTAGTGATAATCAACGGTATAAATCTAGACGTATAGTCAAAGTTTTCATTACGAATAAAGAAAGGGGTGTAAATAAACATTTTCACCTATATCTTAATAAGAGTTTAAAAAAAGAACTGTATAGGTTGAGAAATCACTATATAAACTTATGTTAGTTTCCCACAAATGGTATTTTAATAACACTTTATGTATTATATATATATATATATATATATGAATTAGAGAAATAAAATATTTTAAGAGTATGAAGTAGTGAGATTCCTAAAATATTACATGCTCACACTTATACTAATTATTCATATAAAGATGATCAGTACTTACGGCTCGCTCTTTATTACGTAGATTTGTTTTGGCCTAATGGACTTTATTATGACAGAGCGAGAAATAATTAAATATTGTCTGTAGAATGCTTTGACTATAGTTAATCGGTTATGGTTGCGAAAATTTATTTCAGTACTTGGAGTTATCGACATTATTACCAAGTCATTGAAGTATTATGATAATGCCACTGCAATCTACGTTATGAAGAACTTATAGGTATTTTAAAGAATCTAGGCGCATTAGGATATAATACCTATATGTGAATTAAGAAGTTAAAAAATAATAAGTGTTAGTTAAACACATTAGTACAACTATTAACATAGCATATCCACTCATAAATGGGTTATCACCAAAGGACATCCATGAAGCATGCTTAAGATATGGTTCTTGAGTGTTACCAATTAAGTATAAGTTTTAGGGATTGTTTGGTGCTTAATTTTAACGTTATATGTAATATCAATTAAAGTGTATTATGAACATTTTAATTTCTTTCTTACAATATAAGTGTACATGCATGTGAATTGATGAATCTGACAGAACTAGTCTTTTATATAAGAAATTATTGGATCATTATTGAATAACCCAATTTATAGACCTTGTTGGATGAGTTGTCAATGTTTTGTTACATAGAAGCGATCATACTCTTTAATTAGTATGTGAGAACCACAACTCGCATTGATAGTTTATTTGATTAAGGTGTTTATGAAAAACCATTTTAATGTTGACTCAAAGATTATTGCGCGTCTTATGATAATTATGAACCAAGTGGGATAAGGTTAGAATTATTTTAATAATTATTTGAAATAATAATTCTCCATAATGTGTTCCATAATTATATTAATACTAAGAGTTACTTTGGTTAATGAAAGGGTACTCCAAATACCAAGAGTCATTGCCATTAAAATGGTTAATCAAAGGACATCTTTGATTTAGTAAGGACTAAGTACTCTTGGTTATCTACCTTGATGGAGGGTTGAGATTAAGTGACTGTTGGATATTTCGATCTTGTCTCTGCCTATAAATAAAGTGGTGAATTCAATCATTCACTAGTTTTATAAAGACGACACAATTCCATAGGAAGAGATGGAAATCTAAATTCTTAATGAGAGTTGATTTTCGTAATAGTGTTTTGACCATAGAAGAAGATCTGATCATTGGAATATGCTGAAACTGGAACATGTTTTTGCCGAAGAAGAGATGAAGTCGTAGACCAAAAATCAGTTTGACCAGAAATCGTTAAGGTCGACTACTTCGCTAATCTTTTGAACTATGACAAGATGGAGGTACAAGAACATATTTTAAATTCATAGCTATGGATCGCGCTATGTTATTAGATTATCTTTTTTTGCTCTGCATAATGGTTATATATTAAAATCATGAAGTTCAAGATGTTATTATCATGATGATTTAAGATTCCATTATTTAAATAAGCATAGCATGCTTAATCAATTTATTAATATTTATATTAATCAAATCATGTTTTACAGTTTCTATTCTTTAATTTAAAGAATTTCTAACAGGAATAGGAAAATACCTTCGATGATGACTTTGAGGTCGGCATACAGGAGGTCGCCGCACAACTTGACTATCATGATTCAATTGCATTCAACAAGAGATGGATCACCGACCTCAAGAGTGAAAATATCTCTAAGTATGATCTTACTTATATTGAGCACCTCCTATTTGAAAGACAGTCATGAGTGATGGGGAAGCTTTCTTGATGTCTATCCAATAAGTGAATTAGTCAATGACTGAGCCAATTCTTGCTGAAGGACAGGTTGAACAAGGAAATGAGGTCGCCGAAAGCCAGGGGAGGTGACCCCTAGCACCATAGTCAATAGGGTTTTTTCTTTTGATGTCGGAATTTTGTCCATTTTCACTAGGCTTTGTGCCATTTTATCAATTAATGAAAAGTTTAACTATGTCTAATGCCTTGTTTCATCCATCTTTTTCTATCAACACAAAAGTTATTTCCTAATATGATATGTTTCAATAAACCTTGAAATAGTCAATTAATTCATTTGCCCAGTAGAGGGTAGGTCTGTGATCAGCTCCATTGTCTTGTAAAATTTTGCAATAAGTTAATTTTCTTACTGAGGTTATCACTTAAGCATTAGTGGGTATGTCTGTGATAGACTGCACCGACGTATAAAATTTGATTAATAAGTTAACCTTCTTATTTAACTTATCTTTTAATTCATGAGGATAGGTTTATGACCGACTCCACTTATAAAGTTTTATTAATAAGTTAACCTTCTCGTTTAACTTATCACTTAATTAGTGAGGGTAGATCTATAACCGACACCGCTAACTTGTGAGATTTGAATAATAAGTTAACCTTCTTATTTAAATTATCATTGTACCACTATTCTTAGGTTATTTGTTGTTCTAGGCAAAACCGACATGCTCTAAGTTGTACCACCCTTTAGTAAGTAGGTTTGGGTTTATTATATGTTAAGCAACCCATTATCGGGGTGTACCCTCATTTTCAAGTGGATGTTTACATGTTCAAGGCGAAAAATGACTTGTTTTAATCATACCACCCATTTTTAGGCGGGTTTGTGCCAATTATAGGCCAACCAACCCATTATTGGGTTATACCATCATTTTAAGTGGATTTTTGCTCGTTATACGCAAAACTGACTTCTTCTAAGTTGTACCACCCGTTCTTAGGTGGCTTTGTGCCTATCATGCATCGACTAACCCATTATTGGGTTGTACCACCATTTTTTTGTGGGATTTTGCTTTTTTAGGCAAGGCTAACTTATTTTACGTCGTACCACCCATTCATAGGTGATCCTATGCCTATTCTAAGCTGACAAACCCATTCGTGAGTTGTACCTCTGTTTTCATGTGTTTTTTTATCAAGCTCAAGAAAAAACAAAAGGATACGAGTTATTTTGAATTAATGCTATTAGGAACATAAATCATCTTTATTTGGTTAAGCTTTGTAAAAGAAAACTAAAACTACTTAGTGATAGAATTTCTTGAGGTTTGTGGAATTCCACGACCTAGGTATTGAAGTTCCATCTAGTCCTTCTAAGTTATATGATCCGTATCCTCCTTTTAGGATAACTCTATACAGACCTTGCCAATTGGGTTTGAGTTTCTCGTTCGAAGTCTTATTGGAAGTTGGGAATAGTTTCCTCAGTATATGATCACCGACCTAAAATTCTATGACCTTGACTTTCTTATCATGATGCTTGGCAATCCACTATTAGTAGAATACTAAGTGGATAGGATTTTTTTATCTTCATCCTTTAACTAGATCCAGGTCATTGGCAAGACGATCATTAATGTGGGCATCCTCATAGATTCACAAATGAGTGTAGGTAGGTCAATCTTCAAATTAATGATTATTTCCATTCCATAAGACATATCATAAGGGGTTTCTCATGTTGTTCTTTTTAGAGTAATTCTATAAGGCCAAATGATGGAGGGAAGTTCATCGATCCAACTTCCTTTGCTATTCTATAACTATCAGTTGATATCGGCGAGTAAAGTTTTGTTCGCGATATCGTCTTGTCGGTTTCCCAAGGAGAAGACCACTAAGTCATAGTGATTAAAAATTCCATATTTTGATTATAAATCTCAAAATGCATCATTGTCAAACTAGTTCTGTAGTCTAATACTATTGCTTTAGGGATGCAGAACCTGGTTATTATGTTTCTTCATACAAAAAATCTAGTGTTGGCTTATGTTATGTGTGTTATTAATTTGGCTTCCAGTGACTAGATAAATTACTCGGTTACAGTGGTTAAGAACTTTCATTCGCTTAGAGGTATGGGAAGAGAGTTGATAATGTTCACCCCCCACTGTGCTATGGCCAATGACTTGTGAGTGGGTTGAGGTCGCCCATTGGTTGTTTATTAATGGGGTTAAAATACTAGCACTTGGGACACTTTTGGATGAACAGAATTGTATCCATTTGTATAAAAAGACACTAGTATCCTCGCAAAATCACCCTATAAGATAAGGATCTTCCTTTTAAGTGGGCATCGCAATGCCTTCGTGCATGTCCATGAGGATTTCTTTCACTTGATCTGGATGAACGCACTTAATTAAGGGACCCATGAATGATCATCAATATATTTTTCCCTCTAAATTATGGAAAAATATAGCTAACTGGATTTTAGTTTGTGGGATCCTTGTTGTCTTGGGGGAGCCCTCCGTTTTTCAAGTAAGTGATGATTGGACCCATTAATCTTGGAGCCTAATTTGTCTACATAGTAGCTTCCACCATCTTAAGTTAATAAATGTTGGATCAATTAATGTACTCCATTTCAATCATCATCTTCGTATCAAAGTCATTTACTTAGGCTAATATAGATAAAGCGTGAGCATGACTGTGCGAAGGGCCAAGGACTTGTAAGCGGGTTAAGGTCATTCGGTGGTTGCTTTTACATGAATAGACATAAATATCCTTGCAAAATCTCCCTCTAAGATAACAATCTTCTACTTGTGTGGCGCCGTAATTCTTTTGTGCATTTTCATGAGGATTTCTTCCACTTAGTCTAGATGAAAACACTTGAGTATGGGATCTATGAATGATCATCGATAGAGTTTTCCCTTTGGGTTAAGGCACAACCTATCTAACTGAATTTTTAGTTTGTGGGTCTCCTTGTTGTCTTGGGGAACTCTCTATTTTTCAAGTAGGCGATGATCAGGTCTATCCAACTTGGAGCCAAATTGATTTGTATAATAGCTTCCACCAACTCAAGTTCATCAATGTCAGGTCTGTTAATGTAATCTATCTCAATCATCCTCTTTATATTTGTGTTAATTACATAGGCTAGTGTTAATAAAATGTCAGCATGATTATTCTAAGAGTTAAGGACTTGTGAGCGGGTTAAGGTTGGACATTGGTTAATTATTAATGGGGTGGAATACTGACACTTGGGAAATGTGACACCCCGCCTAATAAAATACTGGGTGATCAGTCATATATCAAATTAAACAAGAATCTCATCTGGTTCATTCTTAGCATCACTATCAAAAACTTACTAACCTCCTAGTATTCAAAAGACATGGTACCAAATTTTTATCTTTCAATTAAACATGATAAATAACTAGTTCGAAAACTAAAACAACCTTCACAATATACTAGAGCCCAAACCATCATGATATGTAAATAAATCAAAGTCATGCCATATAAACTATCGACCAAAAATAACTAAACCAAGTAATAATCCAAGTTCAAACTGCAAAGTACAACTCATACAAAATTGAAACTATAATACCGACAACGGACCACATGTACAAACATGATATACAAGAGTGAGACCCTATGCTAGATCCAAATGAAAGAATCGACTATTCCAAATCCTGTCAGCATCCACAGTGCTACAACTTTGAGTCCCTGGAATGAAACCATCAAGTATGGAGTCTTGTGGCTGGACACCTAAAAATTTTTAAAAATATTTTTATAGAAAGAGTTAGTACTCAAAACAGTTGAAAACATTTAACAAGTAATTTATCGCAATTAAAATCGGTTATTGATTATACATGTTAGGTTCACGCACACTCCCTTGAGTTTCCTCACCTCTCATCTAATGTGCACACCTAACTTCTTATACTTATCCCACCTAGCTACCATACCCAAGCTATCTCGACTAAGTATACGACTGATCTTATCAAGTCTACTCTCTCATACCGCCCATACAACACGCTTCATTATTAACATTTCTTGCATGTTATTCAGTATTCATATAACATTCATATATGTTATGTTTACTCATCATAATTAAGTCTCACCACTTAATTCATATAGCATTTCACATCTAATCATCATTTAACTTCCACAATTACGTTTCACTACTTAATTCATAAATCATTTCAAAGTTGCCATTGAACTTCCAAAACTAAGTTTCACTACTTAATTTATTATAGATATTTCCAGTCTATTTTAAATCTTGAAATTGAGTTTCTCTCTACTTAATTTAACATTTAGATGTATATCTACCTATTTATATATCATCTACTTGTCTACTCTTGCACATAAGTAGAATATCATGAAGTATATATTTCACACACAATATATACTATGAGGATATTGGTCCGGCTAATCATCGACCCCAATCATCCTATCATTTACATTGGTCTGAATATCCCTCGACCCCAAGGTAAATGTTATGCATATGTATATTGGTCCGGATACTCCTCGACCCTAATATCTTTCAACTTCGATTTGGTCCGGATACTCATCGACCCCAAATAAAGTTTTCATGTATTGGTCCGGAATCATCGACCCCAATATAGAATTAAGCACCCTTTATGTATATATATATTTCGCACACAATATATATACTATAAACACATACTATATAATCACTTCTCTGTATCACATTTTAGGGGTTATTGGCTCGGAATCCTCCCTCGATCACCAATAGTGATTTATATCTCTTGTCTCGGAATCACACCTCGATCACCAATATCAATATATAGTATAATTTAGGTATTCACACAACCTAACTAGTAGTATACACCAATAGGTATTCACACAAACCGATAATACATGTTAGTACGTTGTATATATCTCTCTCATACTCGTCGAACTATTTACTTTACGATTTAGCTCACTATCGAACATATAGGAGTGTTCACACAACTCTAGGGTCCCAGTTACCCCTTTGTTATATAAATTCAGTAATTACCAACCTTAACCTACTGATATAGATAGTTTCAATAGATTCCTGTAATTCTTTATCCATCTCTCAGATTAATTACGAAATACTATAACCAATCCCATTCCCGTCTTAATTCTCTCTCTAAGACGAAGTCGTACTCCCATCGTAGGCCTACTATAATCATAATAAGTCTCCAAATATTATTTTCACAAGTGCCTAAGGATTTTCCACCCGTCCTTCTAGGAATACAAGAGAAAAAGGAAAATTCTAGAAATTCAGAGCACCGGACCGATCCACTTTTCAGGACCGAACCGGTCCATTTTTCTGCAACTTCTGCTCTCTGTTTTGCTGTAGCGTTTAAACCATATGATTCATCCAAACCACATAATCCTTCACCAAATTCACATATGATTACTTCTAACTATTTCTACATGAGTTAAGGCGATTTCTAATGTTTCAAACACATTAAAACTTCACCGAAATCAATCAAGAATGAATCAACCCCCAAAACTCTTTTATAAATCTAGTTTTGTGTTCATCCATAACATTCAATTTAAAACCCAGATTAAAATACGTAGTAACAATCAAAACTCCTCTGATTTATGATTCTCTATAGATCTAAACACTAACTACATGGAATTCTATCCAAACATGTGATCAATTGATACTTTTCATTAAAGTTTTTCAATAAAATTAATCTATTCATGAAAACCCTACATATGGGTATTATAACGTCAATTTTATTTGCAATAAACACTTGCCTTAGATTGATTGATTCGATTTCTTGGTTCGTTGTTGATGATTGATTGTTTCCTTCTCCAATCTTCCTTTCCATTTGCCTTGGGATACAAGATTTCTTTACCATCTTCAAAATCCCTCTTTAAGCTGTGAAAATAGGTTCTCCCTCTTCTCTCTAATGTCCTATCTAACCTTTTTATGTTATGAGCCCTAAATCCAGTCTCTAAATATAAGATATATGGCTATAAATTTCCTAGGTCCCTTCACCTCTCTTTGAAAAATAACAGAAACGCCCTTAATAGGTGTTGGTTTGGTCCCAAATTGACACGGGACCCGAACTATACCCCCAGGTACCCTATTCTGACTATTTTGACCCATCCAAATTTATTCCTGACCTCTAAATTATCATTCGAGTCACTTAAAATATATTTCTCATTTCTCACATCAAAATAGTCTACACGCGACTCCCTGGTGAGATAAAATAAATACGACATATCACTCGCTATGTCGTATAACCATCGCTGTTCTAAAAAACCAGCCTAGGCACACCTAGGCTTAAGGCTTGGGAGAAACGCCTCGCCTTAATTTTTTATGCCTTATTCTTGGAAAACCCCTTAAGGCTCACTTTGTTCTAAAAACAACAATGCTTTAGTGAAACGATATCGCCTTTTAAAGAATATTTTTACTAACCGGACCATTATCTCATCCAAAATAATCAAATAGTATTTTAATTTGCATATATTCAAACATATTTTTATGATATGTACAATTTTAGTATTTTAATAGCCTTGTTATGGTTAAAAAATATAAAAATATATTAAGAAGGCCTAAACGCCTTTTTACGCCTAAGGTCCGCCTAGGCTTTTAAGGCTTAAGGCTTGGCCTCTACGCTTCGGTCACGCCCCGCATTTTTTATAACCTTAATAACCACAATTATCAATTATTTATTATTCACACTTAGTAAATATCATAATTCAATATGAATCCGTATCTATCGCACGATTATTATTTAATAGTCACGTTTATCATCGAATCGTATTAAATTACTTCACTCGCGTAATTTAATTAAAACGTATTTTTCCTAATTAATTCCCCAAATAAATTAAATAAAAATACATAGAAATACAGGGTATTACAAAAACTTTTGGATGAACTTAACTGCATCCTTTTGCATGAAAGGACACCAGTATCCTTATAAGATTTCCCTATATGATAAGGATCTTCATTCTACATGGGCACTACAATGCCTTCGTGTATTTCCATAAGGATTTCTTCCACTTCATCTCGATAAACACATTTGAATAGGGGATCCATGAATAAGTCGGTAGAGTTTTACCTCTTAGTTAAGGCAAAATATAGTTGACTAGATTTATATTTTGTGGGCCTCATTGTTGTCTTGGGGAATCTCTTTATCTTTCAAGTAGGCAGTGATCGAGTACATTGACGCGACTAAGAATTTGTCTCAAAAATGCGTTCACTCTAGGCTCAAGTGCAAGCCTGTCGCTCAAGTAATAAACCCGGTAAGTCGGGATCGTATCCACAGGGATCGAGATTGCCAAATAGTAATAAGAAAAATTATTAAATCTTGAAATGATTTCTTAAAAGAAACGAAAAGATGATTAATAATTGGGAAAATTTAACAAACTGAAAAGTGCAAAAGAAATTAGATCTGACAAATGGGAGAAAATAGGGTAGGGTACAATCCCTCAATCCTTAACAAATTACCGTATAGAATACTAGAATTATAAATTAAAATTATTGACTAGATCCGGTCTTTATACATTCTAAGCATTACATATATGAGGGATCTAGCCCGCATCATATGAAATCAAAGATAGATATAAAGCGGTGAATGAATCCAGTCTTTATAGATTCTAAGCATTACGTATATGAGGTTCAAGCCCGCACCATACGAAATCAAAGATAAATATAAAGCGGTGCTTTCACGATTCAATCAATATTTTAATTTAACCTCTATTTTCTACATAAATAATTTGCCTTGGATTGAGTTCATGTACCCCAACCCTTGGGAATTTAGCTACTCATGATTTGGTTCAAGAATAAATTCACACACAAAATTATGGATCTACAAGACATGGGAAATAATTTGCAAATAATAAAACTAGAGAATGGAAAGATATTACTTGAATTCAGCAACAAAAAATGGAATTGGAATCTTCATGAAAACTCTTGAAGGAATAGAAAATTTGCTCTCAAAATCTAACTCTAAAATTTAATCTAGCACTTCTAACCTACTCCTAACCTAGCCTCTCTCTAGCAACTTCCTCTCTCTAGAATTCCACTCCTCTTTGAAAATGAGGTAGGGCTTGGTCTTTTATAGCACCAAGTTGCACGAATTTGGCATCAAATTTCGCTTGTGGCACAAGTTTTCCAAGAGTTGCACTGCATTAAATGCATAATTAATTACAGAAATCCGCACATCCAGACTCTTCATTATCGCGCAACTTCAAAACATCGTAACTTCTTCACCGTAGCTCGGATTGAGGTGCCGTTTTTTCCAGTATTCTTGTAATTTAGAGCTCTTCAACTTTCTAGTTGGCCCCACCTTCGGACTAAGGCTGAAAAATTACGAAAATGCCCTTGAACTCCCCATTTCTTGGTTTCTTTCACTGTTTTGAGTTCTCCTTCGCACTAACTTGCATGAAATACCTGTAAAACACATGAGAAATACACAAAACACGAATTACTTGCCAAAAAAGGTTAGTAGCATAAATAAGAGACAAATCCAAGATATTTACACTGCACGGGATCATAAAAATACCGAAATTAAGGGGATAAATGTGAAGAATATGTGCCTAATCACACCCCCTAACTTTGAACTTTGCGCGTCCCGAGCAATGTAAATGAAATTAGCAAAAATTCTACTCTTGAAAATTCTTTTATTAAAATAAAATTCCACTTTCGCAGGCAAGCGATTGCATTTAGCGTATGCAACAAGCCTTTAAACCCCTAGGTTACCCTAGTAGGACGAGTTTTGTCTCGTGAGGGTTTGCAGTGAATACACCCACAAAATTCTTTATTGACTCAAATAAAGATCAAAATACTTAAAAATTGTACAATTTAAACTTTTCGAAGAATACTCACCATAAATTCATATTCAACTGTCTCAAACCGTAGTGTGTGTGTGCAAAGCCAAAAATTAAACCTCAAACTTCCACCGATTGAGCATTACGTTACTTTTCGAAAAATTCGTTTTGATTCAAATTCTTACGGATGCACTCAAAAACGAATCACTCGGATTGTGGTTATTTTCTCTCGGTATGCATGATATAAAGAGTAAATATAATGGACACAAATTCATGCATACAAAATTGAAAAGAAGGAAATTTATGGTGAAAAGATCTCATCATCGGAATACAGTTACAATGAAATGGGAACATCACCTCTAGTTCACACCATTTAATCTCTCATATTATCTTTTCATGTCTTAGCTCTCCATGCGGTAATTAATTTCACCATTCGGACTCAGTTAGGACTTTTCGGGTTAAAAAGTGTAAAGGGTAAAAATGGGAATGGATGGAATGTTCGGAATTGGAAAATGTCCTTATGACGTCCATTTGTGCTTTTTCGGGCATTTGCTCATTTTTCTCTTTCTCTTTTTTTTCTTTTTTTTTTCATTTTTTTTCTTGCTATTTTTCTTTTTTGTTGAGCATTTCTATTTTTTTCTTCTTGCCCCTTTTTATTGCACAATTTGGACTTACTTGATGAATTTTCTCAATTTTCACAATTCCGGGCTAATTGGGTTTTTCGGGTTATCAAACGAAAGGAAAATATTTTATTAGGCTCAACTTGGGTTGCAAAGGGATAATTTTTCACAACTTTTTATGGCTAATATTTTTGGGTAACAAATGAGGGCCTACTTCATTGTCCAAATTGCTAATCACATTACCATATGCATCTCGAGATTAGTTAAGTTTAGAGATATATTTAGCACGAATTTCGAGACAATAATTTCACACATTTCCCATAACCGATCAAAACAAAGGATTGAGATCATCAACGACTTATTAAAATGCTGAAAAGAACTTTGAGTTAATCATAAACTCGGATTGATTTAAAAACTCAAAAAAAAAATTGAAAGGCTCGAAATCTCACCGGGTTGGACTAATCTCCACACTTATTCGTTAAGTCGTCAATTTTCTTTCAATTTCCATCTTTGGTCAATTTTGGCTTAGTGCATTTTGATTGTGAACAATTTGAGACTTTAAATAGAATAAAGGTGATATATTTGAAAATTTTTAATTCCAATTTTTATTTATTTTGAACAAAAATATTTTTGGCTTTTTCTAAATTTTTCAAATTTTTTTTTTCAAAATTTTCTAAAAAAACATACTTGGAAAGAACATGTGATCGAATCAATAAATCTAAACAATAAATGGGAAGAATATCCCACACCCCCTAACTTAAATGTTGAATTGTCCTCAATGCAAATCAAGAACACAACATAAAGAGAGGAAAAGAAAGATATTACCCAAATGGAGCGATCCCCGATGAGTGCGAGTCCATTGAATCTACAAAACATGTTAGAACCAAGCATAGCAAAAAGAATAACAAAAACTCTAACTCTCAAAACTAGACTATAATAAAAGAGAAAAAGAAAAAGAAAAAAAAACTAACTATTTACAACCTAAAATTGGAACGGCTAATAAATCATACACTAAAAGTCGAAAAATTTGAGGGTCCACCCAAAATACAATTTGACTTTGAGGGATTAATGGTGTACTCTCATTAGGATGCATGCCTCCCGAAAAGTAAGAATTCCGTTTGAAAAACGGAAGGCATGTGAAAAGTTTAAAAAATGAACCATCACCAATTACAAAATTTAGGGGGATAATGAAGGATTTTGGTGCATAAGAGGACAAGTCCCATTGGGATCCAAGAAATATAGAATCACGTTCCAAAGATTTTTCAAGTAGTATGGGGAGAGGGGCACACAAAAAGGAACAATCCATATTAGAAAACAATTTAAGCATAGAGTGCTTGTCCTCATAAACCGGAAAATGATCCTCTTGTTGCGTAGCACGTGTGTTGGTCTCTAAGTCGAACGATATTTGAGTCGTATCATCAAGTACCTCCGAAGACTCAAATGGTATGGGTGGAGGTTTAGGAAGGAGAAATTCATCAATTCTATTGTCCCACTCGCTTTCGTCCAAATGACAAATTGAGTCCCAGAAAGATTGGACTTCATCATTAAGGCTTGCATCTACCTATCCAAACTCGCGCTCAAACTCTGCTAGGCTCAACTCCTCTAGCTCTCTCTCTTGCTTGCTGTCCTCAAAATTTTTTCCCTCAAAATTTTCAATTGGATCTGGTGGAGTGACACGTCTAAGTGTGGCCCGTAAGATGAAGCATCTCAAAATAACATTCCCATACAATAAGCGGATCAACATCCTTAAGACATTCATCCAATTCTTGTGATGGATTTAATGGTTCGATAATAGTGGGGACACAAGGAGACAAATGATCCTCAACCTCAGTAGATTTTGCAATATTTATAATAGGTTGAGATTCAAAAGAACTTGGATCAATTTCAATGATTTCATTCTCAAAAGTATTAGGTGAAGCGCAAGTCTCGACCTTTTCTAAGTTGTCCAAATAATCATTCAACTCCTTGCAAGTTGCTATAATTTTCGACTCGAGAACAGCACGGTCATCAGATTGCTTTTTTAGATCAAGTAAGAGTTCTTCCAAAGTAGGCTTTCTTGGTTCTAGCACCTCGAATTCCTCATTTGTTTGAAAACTTACTTCATCTTCAAAACTGTCGGAAAAAAAATCCTCATTGGGTTCAAATAATGCATCTAACTCTTGCTCCCAATAACGATTTTTTCGCGATATTCTTTTTCAAGTCTTTCTTCTTCAAGCAATTGATTTTGATAAATTTGGAGTTTCTCAGCACTAGGCTTGTATTTAATATAATCATCTTTAGTGATATTGATCCAATGGTCATAAGTCTTGAGTGCCTCCTCTTCCTCACTATTAGCATAACAATTAAAGCCACCAAAAGAGTTAAAATAAGACATTTCAAATTGGGCAATTCAAGAACGTGACACCCATTTTTTTCTTTTTTTTCAATTTTTGTCATATTTTTTTTTTCGAAATCACTTGTAGATAAAAATAACTTTCTTAAAAATTTAACAATTTCAATCCCCGGCAACGGCGCCAAAAACTTGACGCGACTAAGAATTTGTCTCAGAAATGCGTTCACTCTAGGCTCAAGTGCAAGCCTGTCGCTCAAGTAATAAACCCAGTAAGTCGGGATCGTATCCACAGGGATCGAGATTGACAAATAGTAATAAGAAAAATTATTAAATCTTGAAATGATTTCTTAAAAGAAACGAAAAGATGATTAATAATTGGGAAAATTTAACAAACTGAAAAGTGCAAAAGAAATTAGATCTGACAAATGGGAGAAAATAGGGTAGGGTACAATCCCTCAATCCTTAACAAATTACCGTATAGAATACTAGAATTGTAAATTAAAATTATTGACTAGATCCGGTCTTTATACATTCTAAGCATTACATATATGAGGGATCTAGCCCGCATCATATGAAATCAAAGATAGATATAAAGCGGTGAATGAATCCAGTCTTTATAGATTCTAAGCATTACGTATATGAGGTTCAAGCCCGCACCATACGAAATCAAAGATAAATATAAAGCGGTGCTTTCACGATTCAATCAATATTTTAATTTAACCTCTATTTTCTACATAAATAATTTGCCTTGGATTGAGTTCATGTACCCCAACCCTTGGGAATTTAGCTACTCATGATTTGGTTCAAGAATAAATTCACACACAAAATTATGGATCTACAAGACATGGGAAATAATTTGCAAATAATAAAACTAGAGAATGGAAAGATATTACTTGAATTCAGCAACAAAAAATGGAATTGGAATCTTCATGAAAACTCTTGAAGGAATAGAAAATTTGCTCTCAAAATCTAACTCTAAAATTTAATCTAGCACTTCTAACCTACTCCTAACCTAGCCTCTCTCTAGCAACTCCCTCTCTCTAGAATTCCACTCCTCTTTGAAAATGAGGTAGGGCTTGGTCTTTTATAGCACCAAGTTGCACGAATTTGGCATCAAATTTCGCTTGTGGCACAAGTTTTCCAAGAGTTGCACTGCATTAAATGCATAATTAATTACAGAAATCCGCACATCCAGACTCTTCATTATCGCGCAACTTCAAAATATCGTAACTTCTTCACCGTAGCTCGGATTGAGGTGCCGTTTTTTCCAGTATTCTTGTAATTTAGAGCTCTTCAACTTTCTAGTTGGCCCCACCTTCGGACTAAGGCTGAAAAATTACGAAAATGCCCTTGAACTCCCCATTTCTTGGTTTCTTTCACTGTTTTGAGTTCTCCTTCGCACTAACTTGCATGAAATACCTGTAAAACACATGAGAAATACACAAAACACGAAATACTTGCCAAAAAAGGTTAGTAGCATAAATAAGAGACAAATCCAAGATATTTACACTGCACGGGATCATAAAAATACCGAAATTAAGGGGATAAATGTGAAGAATATGTGCCTAATCATACATCCAACTTGGAGCGGAATTGATCTGCATGATAGCTTCCACCGACATAAGTTCATCGATGTTGGGTCGGTCAATGTAATCCATTTCAATCTTCCTCCTCATATTAATGTCAATTATTAAGGTTGGTTTAGTTAAAGCATCAATATGATTGTTGTAGTTCATCGACAATTATTCAATCGACACCGACGTAAAGGTCTTGAGGATTTTCTTGGATTTATCCCGGTAGGTAAGCATTTTGGGGTTTTTGGCTTCGTATTACTTGCTTAATTAATTAGCAATTAAACATGAATCAAAATGGATGGTTATGTCTTAAGCTCCCATGACGATCGCTCTTTTGAGGAAAATAATCATTGCCTTATATTCTACTTCATTTTTTGACCCTTTGAAACCATGTCGAACAACTTGCTTGATAAGAGATCCTTCTGGGGTATCAGATTGACATGTTACAGTTTAAACATATCAAGGAGACGACTTGGTTGAATGGCCTCCCCTTGTGGGATTCCTAAGAACTCAGTTATAGATTTAGCCAGCACCTGTCCTTTAACGGAAGTTCTAGGCTCATCGATGATATCGAGTTGAGATGATTCTAACTACTACTTAGTCACCTTATTGTATAGGTCACCCGTCTTCAAAAAATTTTTGATAGGGAAGAATGTCAAGATGATTCTAGTGTGAGCATCAAAGGAGTATCTTAACTTCCTCAATGACACCACTAGTTCCACAGATAACTTCTCGATAGACATGAATATCTTTTTAAAATCAAGGCGATGAATATCTTAGCCATACCATTCTGTCTCACTTTACCTTTTAGGTTGCGTCATCACACTGTCTTAGGCCTAAGTAAGGCGATGGCGATGATACACCTGATTAATGGGTAATCCACTCGAGAGGGATTTTAGAGCTAAACGGTGTTAGGACCAACTCGGGTTGACCATGCTGCCTAAGGATCCCTTGTACGTCTTTATTTATTACCGGAGTAACCTAAGAGGCCAATTGTGTTATGAACAAAGGCCTGAGGAGGGTCATTATATGTCAACCCTGCTAACTATGTTTTGGGGAAGCTGAGCTAGTATAAACCCAACCACTGTGGTGTAATCACAAGAGCCTAGCTCAAGAGATTTTTTTATTGGAGAAAGTTAACCAACTTATTGTAATCCATGATCTTTATCATACATGTTATAAGAGTGAAGCCTGTAACTTAGAAAGGGTGCATATAATAAAATATATTTGAGAAAACCAATACATATAGAATGCCAAGGCCAACCGAGTCTTATTGATCAAAGTCAGGAACAGAGAGCAACATTAATTTGTAAATGAAAATTTATCTAAACTAATTTTGCATAGATAGAGAAATCTAGAGGTTGAATTTCTTCAAGTTGGCCACATTCCAAGCTCTTGGTATCTCCCTGCCCTCCAGCGTTTCCAAGTGATAGGATCCTTGCAGGTCGTCCCTTACCACCTTGAATTGTCCTTCCCAGTTCGGTCCCATCTTTCCATCTAATGGTTTTACGGCACTACCAAGGACTTTCCTTAGGACATAGTTCCCAATTTGAAATTTCCTTGGGTTGACTTTCTAGTTGTAATTCTTGGCTAGTTGTTAATGGTAGGATGTCAGTTTAACTAGAGCTAATTCTCTTCGTTCATCGACTAAGTCAACTTCAGTGAGCAATGCTTTATCATTGCGGCCTTGGTCGACCAACGTAGACCTCATGGTAGGGAAACCATCTTATAGCGAAATAACTACTTCCATTCTATATGTGAGTGCAAAGGGTGTTTCCCCGATTGCTTGCCTTGGGGTGGTGCAATAGGCCCAAAGGATGTGGGGAAATTCGTTCACCCCCGTTCCAGTCATCTCTTTAGTCCATCAATCATTGTCTTGTTAGAAGCCTCAGTTTGTGCTGAAATAATGCCTAATTCCATGATCATTGCAAAAACTTTGGAAGGGGCCACTCTCGAACTGGGTCCTATTATCAGTAATGATTGTTCTTGGTATGCCGAAGCGGGTAATGATATTTCTCCATATAAACCTCATCATATCTTCATCCCTGATGTTCACCTGTGGTTCTGCATGTATCCACTTAGTGAAGTAGTCTGTGGTGACCAACAGGTACTTCTGGTTGCCTACCGCAGTAGGTAGAGGTCCTACAATGTACAAACCCCACTAGGCGAAGGGACACGAGCTCATTAGTGACTTTAGGTCGCTAGTGGGCTAGTGGACCATGGGTGAGTGTTTTTGGCATTTCTCATACTTCTAAACGTAGACTCCAGCATCCTTCTGCATGTATGGCCACCTATATCCTTCCTTCATTGCTTTAAAGGCTAGCGACCTTCCTCCTGTGTGACTTTCATAAATTCCCTTATGAAGTTTGTGCAGAACTTTCTCGACGTCTTGTAGATGAATGCACTGGAGGTAGGGTCCGGTGAAGGATCTTTTGTACAACTTCCCATCAGGAGATAAGTGAAAGCGAGCATCTTTTACTCTTATCTGATACGCCGACCTCTTGTCACTTGGTAGTATATAACTTCTTAAGTAGTCTACGATGAGGTCCATCCATCTCGGAGCCTTTTCAATGTGGAGAACCTGCTCGGGATTCAGCAGCTTAGTATTCTGATTAATGTTGGGTTACGCGAGAAAATATATTTGGATTGTTCTTCTCAAGTCAGAGTCTATTACTAAGCTTAGAGCTGCTAGAGCATCTGCATGGGGGTTCTGTGCTCTAGGGAACTGGTGAACATCCACTTGATCTATGTTGGCTATTAGTCACTTCACAATGATGAGGTAAGTTGCCATCCTTTCATCCTTTGCATTAAAATCACCATTTATCTGGTTGGATACTAGCTGAGAGTCACCGAAGACTCAAAGGTGCCTTGCCCCTAGAAGTTGTGATTTACGTAATCTAACGATCAGTGCCTCATATTCTACCTCATTGTTGAAGGCTTAAAATCCTAGTCTGATGCCTTGCTCGAGCACTGTATTTTCAAGAGTCACTAGTACGATACCTACTCCTGCCCCTTCGAGTTGGAGGCTCCATCAACATATAAGTTCCAAATACCTGGTTCTTATAAGCTTTACCTTGATCGACTTATTTTTGGCTGATCACGGGGTTGTTCTCTTATGAACTTCGCGATGAAATCGACTAAGATTTGCTCCTTGACTGCTATTCTTGGTTGAAAGTGAATATCAAACCTTTCGAGCTCGAACGACCACTTTGACAGTTAGCCATAGAGGTTTTCTTTCCTCAGAGCAGCCTTGAGGGGTTACGAAGTAACCACAAAGATGAAGTGGGCCTCAAAATAATGCTTCAGTTTCCTTGAGGCTATCACCAGTGCATAAGCGAGCTTCTCCAATGGCAGGTACCTCTGCTCGACTTCTAAAAGGGTCTTACTTGCATTGTAGACTAGGTGTTGGCATCCCTCTCTCTCGCATACCAAGGCAAAGCTCACAGCATGGTTTGATACTGCAAGGTAAAGGTATAAAGGATCATTATGTCTAGGAATCACGAGCAAAGGGGGCCTGGTGAGATAGGCCTTGAGTTCTTCTAAGGCCATTGAGCAGTCCTCGTTCCACGTCACGCCCTTATTTTTTTTTAACAATTGAAAGAATGACTGACACCGCTTTGAAGATTTGGAAATGAATCGGTTGAGCATGAAGAGCATTACCATGAGCTTCCATGCATCTCTTACTATTTGAAGGGGTTAAACTTTATTGATGGCATCAACCTGGTCGAGATTTGCCTCTATTCCTCTCTTGCTGACCAAGTATCCAATGAATTTTCTTGATTGGACAACGAAAGAACACTTACTTACGTTGAGTTTCATTCGATATTTCTTGAGGATTTTTAAAGTCCTTGCCAGGTCGAAGAGGTGATCATTCTTGAGCTTACTCTTAATGATCATGTCATCGATGTAAACCTCCATAGTATCCCCCATTTGATTTTTAAACATCTTCGTAACTAGACGTTGATAGGTCGCTCCTACATTCTTAAGGCTGAAAGGCATAACTTTATAACAATACAAACCAACAGTAGTTATAAAGGAGGTCTTGTCTTGATCCAACACGTGAAGGGGGATTTGATGGTATCCAGAGTACGCATCTAAAAAGCTCATCCTCTTATGTGCTACCGCAGCATTGACCAGTTGATCAATATTTGGAAGGGGGAACTGTCTTTGGGGAAGGCCTTGTTGATATCGGTGAAGTCGATACAAACTCTCCACTTTCTATTGCTCTAGGGAACTACTACTGGGTTGGATAACCATTTAGGGAACTGAACCTCCCGTATGGAACCTGCATCCAGTAACTTCCCAAACTCTTACCCTACTGCTTTAGCTTTCTTCAGGGCTGCTCAATGAGCTTTTTATGTGACTGATTTGAAGGCTAAGTCCACGTGCAATCGATGACAATCAATGTTAGGATCAATCCCAGGTAGCTCGTAGGTCTCCCATGCAAAAACATACAAGTTGCTCCGGAGAAAGGTGACTAGTTCTCTTTTCTCGCAATCGGTCAAGGAGGTACCAATCAAAAACTTCTTTATAGTCGAGCTACTCCCAACTGCGACTTCTTTCAGGTCTTCAACGACCCTTTCAGAGGGAAGGATCCTGGTCTCCTCCACTCCCGATCGACCATTTTTTTGCTTCTATTTGGAGGGCATCTACCCCACCTGGGATTCTTCCTTGCTTTTTGTTCTTCCACTTTCTTCTCCTGTTTGGGGCGTATGGCCATGATGAAACACTTCCTTGCCGTATCTTGGTCTTCATGGATCTCAACTACTCCTCGATCACTTACACTTTAACTTTTGATGATAGGTCGATGGAACGACCTTCATTACATGGATGCATCCTCTATCGAGGATGGCTTGGTACGGTGATTCGATACCAATAATAAGAAACTCAATCATATTTGAGATGCTTCCTACCCTGACTGGCATGACGATCTTTCCCAAAGGGACTGTGATCTTTCTCGCAAAGTCGACTAATGGAACAGTGGCTTCCTTGAGGTCGGCTACGCTTAATTTTAACTTTTTGAACAATTCAAGGTACATTACTTCTGACGAGATGCCTTAGTCGATGAGCAACCTGTCGATGTCCTAGTTGGTTATCCTGAGTGTAATGACCAGTGCTTCATGATGAGGGGTTACTCACCCCCACTAAATCTTCATCCGTGAACATAATATGTTTATTATAATCGACGTCCTCCGGCCGTCGATGCTTCCCTGCATAGGTCTTGGCTGGGTCAATCTGAAAGGCCTGCATGACTGCAATAAGCTTTTTAATTTCCATCCGAGCTGCATTCCTTGAATTTCTTTGAGGTCTGATGCCCCATGTATCACTGTGAATTCATGGTCGATATCCTCCTAAAGGACATTATCGGGTCTCTGCTCGTCATTCGCTGCTGCCTTATCTGTCCTCTTCTCCACACACTCATTAGCGTGTCTGGCATAGGTTAACTCCTCGAGGTGAGATTTGAGGGCTTTATAATGCTCAGTATTGTGACCGCCCTCCTTGTGGAACACGCACCTTAGTGTGTTATTCCACTCTCCTCCCATCTTCTTCGACCACTTGATAAATGGCTCGTCTTTAATCTTTGCAAGAATCTTGTATATCGTCTCCTTGAAGACTGTGTTTACATCCTGAAATGCCTTTGAGGAATCATTTTTGTTACCATTCTTGGAGCCATTTTCCCCCCATTCTTGTTCCCTTTCTTTTGTGGTTCATTTTTCTCGGATCCTTTGTTAGCATTCGCGTGACCATTATTCCCTGCATTAATATGGGTCACATTCTCGACTTTAGCGTATTTTTCAATACAAGTCGTCGATGGTCGTGGCATCCTTCTTAGTTAAGGACTGATGCAGGAGGCAGGATCTAGGCAGATCGATTTTGAAAGATGCTACGATGACCTGCTCCGAGCAATCCTCAACTTCATTAAATACTTCTCAGTACCTCTTCGTTTACTCTTTGAAGTTCTCCTGCGGAATCTTCTTCATAGTAAGGAGTGCATCCATCCTCTTCGGTCGGGAGCTACTTGTTATGAAGTGAGCTATAAATTTCTCAGCCAGAGATTTAAAACTTCGGATAGACCTATGAGGTAGCTTCTCGAACCACTTCTAGGCCACATCATGTAAGCTCGAAGGGAATATTCGACACATGAGCGCATCTTTATGACTCCACAGGGTCATAACTTACCTGTATTTCCTGACATGGTCGATGGGGTCAGTCTTCCCATCATAAATTTTAAACCTGGGAATTATGAACTTCTTCACGGCTTCTTCTTCTTCTATCGCCCTTAAAAAGGGGACTTCATCTGAGTTTTGAGAGCTTGTCGGGCTAGCTCCCTTGTAGATTTGTCACCACGATGAGATGGGTGTTGGTCCATCTCTCTTCGGACCAAATTTCGTATATCATTATTTTACTGACCAGGGATCCTGTATCGGCGAGCTGGTTGTAATTATTCAGAATGGCCATCACCTAACCTGTGCCTCTCAGTTCTTTCTGAGCCACATCTTGGGCTCCTTCCTCAGCTGCAAGACTTACTCGCATCGCCTAAGGTCTAGGAGTTCGGCTGTGGCGTCGCTTTGTGTTTTAATGGAGTTCTCTCTCCTGTCGCCTTTTGAGGCGAGCATTCCCATTCTCCTGTTGATGAGTGGCGTCCCCTTTCTCTTAGAGTCTGGCCTCGTAGGCATCAATTAACCTAGAAATATGCATGTACCTAGGTAGCCCTTGACTTTATTCAGAGACTTGCCTCTCATGGCGAAGTCTTGGGTTTTAATGGTGGATTTTAGACCTTACCCTTTGAGGGATGGGTTGTTCCTGTATATCACCAGCTTAAGGGATATTGCTACTGTGATGGAATATATCCGGTTCTTATTGGTGAAGGTTTTCTCAAGAAAAATAATCGTTTCCCATAGACAGAGCCAATTGTGGTGACAAAAATCTCAACACAAATAATTAATTAAGGAAAATAAACACTAAGATAATAAGAACAACAATAATCACAATCATAATCACACAACACAAGAATATACGTGGTTCGACAAATTACCTACATCCACGGAGGGGTCTACTGTTGTATTGAGTAACTCTCGAGAAAGTTTTTTAACATGCCCCTATGCCCCGGGCCAGGGGTACAATATATATTCAGTTCAAAGAGAGAGAGAGAGTGTTGGTAACCAACACGTTAACCCAGTCTCCCTTGAATATCTCATCCGAGATTTTAGGGGATGGACTTGGTCATATTTTTTTACTCTAACCGTCATTTAAGACTCATAATTTGGGTCGAACGCCTTTTATTAATCACTTGGGCTTGGCCGACTATTTTTATGGGCCTGGTTGATGAAAGGGTACCCACAGCGAGCATGTATGGAGTCTCCCATGTTGTTGTTCTTGGTGTAGTCCTGTAAGCCCTAAGGACACTGTGCATCTCGTTGATCCAATTTCCTTTAGCATCGTCTAACTTTTTATTCAAGATATCAAGCAAAGTCTTATTAGTAATCTCTATCTGATCGTTACATTGTGGATGTCCAAGTGCTAAATGAAGTTTCTAAATATTAGATTGGATGCAATATTCCTTAAATTCGGTAATATCAAATTGAGTACCATGTTTGGTGATGAAAGTGTAAGCATCCCATAGCGGCATATGATCTGCCTTCATATGAACTAGAAAGCCCTCTGATAAAACATATCAACCAAATGCTCATCCTCTACTCATTTGGTGAAGTAATCCACTTCCACAACCAAATACTTTAACCTTCCTTTGGTGGTCAATAATGCACCGACCAAATGTATTCCCCAAATAACAAACAATTAGGAGGAACTGATGGGAGTTAGAGTATCCCCGATCTTCTGTGGATAGTGGTAAACTTCTAGAATTTATCACACTTATTGGCAAAAGAAACACGATTTGTCTTCATCGTCGACTAGTAGTATCCGTGCATGGCTATTCTTTGTTCTAATAATCGGTCAGCTGAATGAGATCCAAATGGACCTTCATATATCTCATTGATCAAGTCTTGTACTTTGGTTGAATGAACGCATCGAAGTAAGGAGATTGTGTATACCCTTCTGTACAACATGCACTACACCAAAATGTTAATTTTGTGGCTGCCTTTTTGTGACTGCCAATAGGGGTGACAAACTAGTCACTCCCGGGAGCAGTCACAAAATTATTTGTGACTGCCATTAGGGGTGATAAAATTAATTGGTTAAAAAAAATTTGAGTGCATTAGTTTGTTACCGCTAATGGGAGTCACAAATGTTACCATATAATTAATTTGTGACTCCTATAAGCAGTCACAAATTTATAACTGTCACAAGCTTATTAGTAGACATAAGTTATGACTCTTATGAGCAGTCACGAAATTATAACTGCTATGAGGAGTCACAAATTTTAGTCTTAGATTTAATTTATGACCGCTATTAGCGGTCATAAATTTGTAACTGCTATTAGCGGTCACAAATTTTGGCCTAAGACTTAATTTGTAACTGCTATTGGCAGTCATAAATTTGTAACTGCTCCCAGCAGTCACAAACTTTGATCTTAGACTTAATTTGTGACTGCTATTAGCGGTCACAAATTTGTGACTGCTATTAGCAGTCACAAAATTTTTCACCTACTTTAATTTCCCTCTATCTTACGTGAAGAGCTCCCGCTTTAATTTCCCTCTCTCTTTCATTTGCCAAAAACGAAATTTTGGCAAAAACGAAAATTTCGTTTATACATACACACACACAAATAACATAAATTTCGTTTGTTATTTCATTTGCCAAAAATGAAATTTTGTCTTAGCTGTGAAGAAGACGTTGATGTGAAGAAGCATTTGAGAATCTAAAACCCTAATTTATGTGAATCAAACAGGTATATTTTTGGGTATTTTTGTTGTATAATTTATGTCTAAAGCCTAATTCCGATTCTTATTATGTGTGGGTATGTGTGTATATTTGTGTGTATGTAGAGAAATATGTTTATATGTGTGTGTGTGTGTGTATGTATAAATTTATGTTTACATGTGTGTGTATGTATGTGTATGTATAGATTTTTATTTATATGTGTGTTTATGAGTGTATTTATATACAAATTGTATTTTATGTTAATAAGCCCTAGAAATTGTATTGAGGTTATTTTTTTGAAAAAATATTATTCAAAAACTCTAGACATTATATTTTTTTGACAAAATATAATCAAATGGATTTTTAATATTACGAGTTTTGCCCGAGCTTTGTGGTCAACGTTCTCTAGACAAAATATAATCAAATCTAATTGTTTTGTTGTGAGTATATCTACACATCGTTTAACCTCTTTCGTTTTTTGAATATTATCTTGTTTGGGAATATGTTAGATTTTTTTCAATAATCATTTTATAGTATTCATATTTATTTTATCTAAAAATTAATTAAATAACCATTATTTTGTGCTCGTTGAAGTTTTGACGTTTTGTGCTTGGTTGGGTTTTCCTGTGAGTTTTAATGCAATGATAGTATTAATGAAATGATAAGTCAAAGATTATGTTCTAAATATTAGCTCAAACTTCATTTAGTTTTATAATTTAGTGAGATTCTATTTGTTTGTATTGTAGAATTAATGGGGTTTCCACAGTATAAAGAGTGGATGGGTGAAAGTTGTAGAGTGGGGCAAGTATACGTTAATGGGGTTAAAGACTTTGTGAATTATGCAACGAAGAATCTCAAAACTGATATTATCCCATGCCCGTGCAATCGTTGTAAAAATGGGAAACGCTTGAAAGGGGTAGATGTAAAAGTACATTTGTTTCATTGGGGTATGCAAGCTGACTACACGTTTTGGCATTTCCATGGGGAGAGGGAATATAAGTATGTTCCAGAAGAAATACTTGTCAATGAAACCGTTCACACAAATGGTGACCCGTTAGTACATGCTAGGTTAAACGATCTCATAAATGATACGTATGAAGTACACGCAGCACAAGAAAAGCAAGATAGTAGAGGGAATGCTTTAGGATGTGAGGATCATGTTGGCAACGATACGTACCAAGTTAAGGATTATATATGGTTAAAAGCAGCAGCCGCAACACCATTATACCATAACTCCAACTCCGACCACACAAAGTTATATGCCATGGTTGGGTTGCACAACTTAAAGAGCAAATTTGGATTGTCGGGAAAAAGTGTGAAGGCAATACTCCTCTGGGCGAAAGATTTGCTCCCCAAAGAAAATACACTGCCAGTCAATTATCCGATCATGAAGGATAATTTGAAAGGTTTGGGTATGAAATACAAATCAATTCATTGCTGCAAGTATGACTGCATTTTATACTATAAGGAGCATAAGGACAAACGGGATTGTCCTGTATGTAAGAAACCTAGATATGAACAAAAGATGATAGTACATAATAAACGTTTGTTGAAAGTAGATACGCAAATACCTAAGAAGGTGTTAAAGTATTTCCCTTTAGGTCCTCGATTGAAGAGACTTTACACTATACCTTGGATAGCAGAGGCAATGACTTGGCATGGTCGAGCGGAGGTGGGTGAGAATCTCATGCGACATCCGATTGATTCATCTGTGTGGAAATCTGCAAATCAGCGATACCCGGACTTTGCTACAGAAATACGCAACGTTCGCCTCGGAATATCAACCGATGGGTTTAACCCGTTTGGCAAATTGAGCACCGATAAGAGTATATGTCCTGTGTTTACGGCGCCTTTAAATTTTCCCCTGTCGTTATGCATGAGAAAGGAGTTTTCAATTTTGTCGTTGTTGATACCAGGTCCAAAAGCACCAGGTAGTGACATTGATGTTTTCTTAGCGCCACTAATAGATGAATTGAATGAGTTATGGGTTGAAGGTGTGAGAGCAATCGACTCATACAAAAAGTAGGAATTCATTTTGAGAGCTATGTTGATATGGGCAATTCATGATTTTCCTGCTTATGGGACCTTATCTGGGTGCAATGTACATGGTTACCTAGGTTTTCCTATATGTGGAGAGGAGATTGAAGCCAGCTGGCTTAAGAAAAGTGGTAAACTTTTTTATCATAGTCATCGAAGATTTCTGCCCCAAAGTCACAAATTCAGGTCAATACGAAGCAATTTTCTCCCAGAAGGCACCGAGACGCGACCACCTCCACCAAGACTTTCTGGTTTGGAAATTTAAGAAAGGTCATTAAAGGCTGATCAAAAGTTGAGGGGGAAACACCCCATAATTTTGGCCCAAAAGCGTAAAAGAACGGATGTTGATGTGAAAACGGCGTGGTCCAGGAGATCAATAATGTTTGATTTGCCATACTGGAAGAAACATCCTGTCCGACATGTGATAGACATAATGCACGCTGAGAAAAATATCATTGATCATCTCGTAAGCACATGCATTGGTGGTTCTCATTCCAAGGATGGAGAAAAAGCTCGTGAAGATCTTCGTGATTTGAAGATTAAAAGATCATTATGATTGAAAGAAGATACAAACACTGGAAAAAAGCATATGCCAGTTGCATCTTATACTTTGAGCATTGAAGGAAGAAATATGTTCTTAGAAACATTAAAGGGCTTGAAGGTCCCTTCTAATTTCTCATCCAACTTACGCAGGATTGTCTGCGACGCAACAAAAGATTTGAAAAAGTGCAAGTCCCACGATTGGCATGTGATAATGCAACTTATCCCTCTTTTGTTCGGACACTGTTTTTCGGAACACAAGGATCTTCGAAGGGCCATTATACAAATTAGCTTATGTTTCTCCCTATTGTGTGAGAAAGTTGTCAACAGGATACACATAATGGCAGCGAAAGAAACTTTGGTCGAGGCTATATGTGTTTTGGAGAAGCACTTTACTCCCTCATTCTTTGACATAAGCATCCACCTTTTAGTGCATTTGTGCGATGAAGCACTTTTATGTGGACCAGTAAGGTACCGATGGATGTATCCGTTCGAACGATTAATGAAAACTTTTAAAGATTACGTTAAGAATACACGGTACATTGAGGGGTCCATTGCTGAGGAGTACATTATGGAAGAGGCTTCCTTGTATGCAAAGGAATATATGCCTAACCCAAACGTTAGAGGTCGTGAACGCTTTATTGATGAATTAGAAGACTTTGCCGATGAGGAGGCCCTGGGGAAAGGTAAGGTAGTGAAGCTAACAAGTACACAATATAACCAGGTGGCTCGATATGTATTCGAGACGCATGAAGACATAGATAAATGGAAAATGTGAGTTTATTTAAAGTGTTTTGTAAAAGAATGTAATATGTTCGATGTTATATTCATTAGAAATTAATATTTTTAGTGTTTTAACCTAGGCAATATAATGAGTGCGGGCATGCCAAGAGGAGGAAGGGAGGCGCGAGCGCAGACAATGACTTTAGGCATTGGGTAGCTTCCGAGGTGACTACATTAATACCTCACTTTTATTTACTGTCTTTGCAACATATTCATAATGCAAATACTTTCTTGGTTTCAGTTATTGAAAGCTGGTGAAGTATCGACGAGGCTTGCACGTCTAGCAAGTGGGCCTAATTTTGTAGCCAAGGAGTTTGAACAATATCGTGTCAATGGTTTTGTGTTCTCTTCAAGCACACACAGTTAAAACTCATTGGAAAACAAAATAGCGGCATTTCATATAAAGCATTAACTCATTTCAGGGCAAGCGCGAAAGATAAAAACTTGATAGAAGCTGAGATGACGTATTATGGGATTATAAAACAAATTATCCTATTAGATTATATATCTTTCAGCATACCTGTATTTTACTGTGATTGGGTGAGAGTGGAGGACAAGAATGCATGTATGGTCGACCT
The DNA here is from genome assembly GCA_949130495.1 of Sambucus nigra. Taxonomy (NCBI): domain Eukaryota; kingdom Viridiplantae; phylum Streptophyta; class Magnoliopsida; order Dipsacales; family Adoxaceae; genus Sambucus; species Sambucus nigra. Next base: position 279,753,188 of record OX422218.1, read on the forward strand.
TGACACCCACATGGTGAAGGTTGATTTGGCCAAGTTGAAGAGTAAAGACAATGTTAATGATGAGCCATTCGTTTGTGCATTTCAAAACTTAAAGCAAGTGTTTTATGCAAAGAGCCCCAACAATGATCCATGGTCTGTTGTTTTACATTCTCCTCAGCGCTTGACTACATCGGTAGACGATATAGAGGCACCTATCGAGATTCAGTCTATTCTGGATGACAACCCAGAATTAAAGAAATTATTAAACGCATTAGAGGAGTAGATGTTTAATTGTGGCATGTTATGTTGGTTTCAGTTATCAAAACTTTTAGAATATGTTGAAAAGGTATAACTTATATTATATATTTTATATTATTTCCTTACTCTTGTATTAACATATGAACTAATGCATAATATAAAAATGCAAAAAATGGCGTCCGAGAATACAATTCCATCATCCAGTCCAGAAAGTTCAAGTCATGATGAACATTCTACCATTGATTCTCGTGCTAACGTTTTCCTTAACCTATTTGGTTTGCCGATAGTTGGCAAGAACCCTTTTAAAGCTCAAGCCTTGTCTTTGTTAAAATCTTGTATTGGCTTAAAATATGAGAGTTGGGATACGGTTGAGCAAGTAAAAAAGGACGACTTGTGGGATACGCTCATGAAAGAGTTCAATATTTCGGCCGACCAAAAGGAGGGGTCCATGAAAGCCATTGGTATTCAATTGATGACTTTTAGAAGTAACCTCCGCTCGACTTATTTTAAGGGATTGGACAGTGATGGGATAAAGGCCCTGAAGGATCAAGTACCAGAGAAAGAGCATATCCCTGTTCGTGAGTGGAATGAATTCGTCTCGCGCGAAGCATCTGAGGTAAAATTAAAACAACGACACCAAGGCCGGGTGAACAGGGCTAAAAAGACTGACGTCCATTGTCTTGGTCGGATTTCGTATGCTGAGAAAACCGAGGAGATGGTATAAACCCTTTCTTATTTTAATGTGTATATATATTATATGTCTTGCTCAAATAGTTAATGGAAAATTAATTTATAGGTGCTTAACAATAAACGACTTGTTAATCGTTCGGAAGTGTATCTCGAAAGTCGTAGGCGAAAAACTGGGGAGTTTCACCCAAAGGTAGCTGATGATATGGTGAGTTTCGTAATCTCAGTTGTAATAATTAAATTCCTTCAAGTTTCGTCGTTCAATGGTTTTAATCGATTCATAAATAATTTTGCAGCAAAAATTGAGTGAGCTGAGAAGTAGTCAAGGTTCTTCAAGCCAAAACAGTATTGATACAGATGCATTGACTGCCTTTAGAGGAAAAGATACTAGGGGGCGACTCGTGGTGTTGGACCCGTGTTCAAAAGTAAACTTAAGGCAATTGCTCCTATAGTATCACAGTTGACTAGAGCAAAGACACGAGAAGAAAAACATGATGAGGATATGGCATTTCTCAAATCATCCGTTACCATGCTTTTAAGTGCTTTTGAATCGAATGGATTGAAAATACCAAATCCAAGTCCTCGCAATTATACTCCTGTCCCACATCCAAGTCCTCGTAATTACACTCCAGTCCCGCATTCAAGTCCCCATGATTACACTCCAGTTCCGCATTCAAGTCCCCGTGATTACACTCCAATTTCGCATTCAAGTCCCCATGATTACATTCCTACCCCCCCGTCAACTGAGCCAAACTTTGGAGATTCAACTGAGCCAAACTTTGGAGATTTAACTGATCCTCCACATGATCCATATGTCGATTTATTAGATTTTTCAAATCAGAGAAAGATTGCAAGTGGACAAGTTGTTGCTTCAGCTGCTACTGGAACGGTGGTGCATGGCCATCAATTGCTGATATTTGAACGTAAGGTTTACGTTAGTAGTGTTGAGCCAAGAGAAGAGAATCATCCGTTGTATCGTCGAAGTCATGGGGTGAACACTATTAAGGATGTCGAGAAATCTTGGGTGGTTTGGCCGTTGCTTTGTCTTATCCTTAAGTGATCCAGAGTAATTTGTCTTGAGAAATTTGAACAAATTGTCAAAGTGAACAATTAGTAGTGTTTGAACTCTATTTTTAATATTAGTAATCTGTTTTGAATCAATTAGTAATCTGTTTTGAATGTCTTCCGATCTAGAACCCAACATAATTGTTAAGTGTGTGAACTTTAGTTGGAACGAAGTCGGAAGAATGGGAAGAATAGGTGTTCACATTGTGAATTACGTCCTAATTATATCTGCGGATTTACAACCGGACATCGTACGCAACAACCCCATTAGCAGGGGTGATTAGGTTCGATAAATTCTCAATTTTGGTGCCGAGCATCCCCCGACACGTGTGGGGTTGCATTTTTTGGTTCCGGACCTGTTACATAAATTAGATATACCATATGGGTCCAAGAAATCCAGTTGAAGGTGGCCCAATGATCAAATTTCATGAGATTTAGGAAATCAGCAAAGCAGAAAGTTTGATCCCAGCATCCGAATCGATTCGGTTTATCACCGAATCGATTCGACCCCTTCCAGTAGCCAATTAAGGGTTTGCGAATTGATTCGGGGTACTTCCGAATCGATTCGGAAAACTAAAAGTGTCAGGTCTCTACATCCGAATCGATTCGGTTTATCACCGAATCGATTCGCCCTTAGATAGTGTTGAATTCGAGAGTTTCGAATCGATTCGGTTTAACTACCGAATCGATTCGGTTCACCTGGTCACTTAAAATACCCTCAAAATCAGCAAATCAGCTTCTCATTCTCTCTTCTCCCTTAGCCGAAAACCTCCTCCTCTCCCATATCATTTCCTTTATTTTATTCATTTTCACCCTCATGGCTTCCTCATCCAGGGCATCCTCATCTAAGGTTACTAATTCAACCCTCTTAAATTGTTTTCAAATCTTATTTAGTGTTCTTTGTATAAAAGTAGGGTTAAATGCATTCTTGTAAAATCCACGTTTTCTGCAGGAAACTTCATATTTTCTCATTGTTTGTGATGTGAATCCAACAAATTCAACTTGTTTATGTTGCTTTGATGATTAAGTTGTATTTGTTGGGGTTGTTTCACTTTGAAAATGCCATTTTCACCCTACTTTCTATACATTGCACGCTATATGTTCGATAAAATGCCTCTGTGAAGGTTTTGTGCGCTAAAGCTCCATCTTCGCACTTTTTATCGCATATTCTTGTTGAATTATCCTTGTTTGAGTGTGGTGTGCATCGGTTAGACTCGACCAATTTTTCCCAACGCGCACCCTCCGAACCCAGTTTCCCCAAATTTCACGATTACTTTGATTTTATGCATCGCACTTATGGTGTGTGTATTGAATTAATGTTTTGTAGGTTCCTTCGATCACCAAGCCATCATCCAATGCAGTTACTGGACGGGGAGGTGCTGGTTTTGAATCTTTTCGTTCCAAGGATGAGATGGAGTGGTATCGGGCCATGTTCAAAACCAGTCGCCCGATTGCTATTGAGAAGGAGGTGATTTTAGATGAGATACCGGCTTCTATAAGACGGTATTTATCCAAATTCAATTGGGAGTCCCATCTGTCCATGAGAGGGGAGGTCAACGAGGACCACGTGGGCCGTTTTTATGCTTCTCTAGTATCTACGTGCGGCGGCACGTATGAAGCGTATGTGAGAGGGAGGCGGATTACTATTTCTAAGCCCATCTTGGATGCGCACCTTAGTGGGGATTCTAACCCCGAGCTCTATCATTACCCGGTCCTCCCAAATGTGCCTCAGCTTCCACAAGAGGTACTTATTGCGCGTCTTGCACCCGGCAAGATTTGGGCGGGGGAGACTTTCCCCACTTCGGGCATGCCCGATGTACATCGTATCCTCCATCTCATCGCCGTTAATTCCATCATTCCAACTCAGACCAAGGTTGTCCTCCGTTACAAGCAGGCCCTCTTCTTATACAGTCTTTTAGGGGATGACATGGTCATCAGTCTTCCCGCCCTCATGTTGCATCAAATAGTGAACGCTGCCTATAGCGAGAATGGAACCACAACTCTTCCTTTTGCGCGACTGATTTCCCGAATTTTTAGGGATGCCGGATGTGAGGTCTTGGGCAGTGCAAGATACCTAGGCTGCCCAAGGTGTTTGATGATAAGACCATTAAACACCTTGGGGCAAGATTATTGGGAGAGGAGGAAAAAGCGTATGTTGGATGCTCCTGATGCCCCTGATGCTCCTATGCCGGATATTTCGGAAGTGCCTCATCCAGTCCCACCTCCTGTGCCTCCTACTGTTGACCCCATTACATATCTCGGGGTGCGGATGGATGAGTTACAGGCTAATTTTACTGAGTTTCGGGGCACATATATGGCAAACTTCGCATCCTTACGGGCTGACTATCAGCGAGATACTTCCATGATTGCCCGGGCACAGATGGATTTGTTTGCTCATATTCGTGGGGGCGAGGCTGTTGTGCCTCCTTACCTTTATGATCCTTATGCCCCTCGTGACCCCACCGCGCCCGAGTCCTCGAGCCGCCATCCGGACCATATGTAGGGCGTTGTCATCCCGCTTTCTCTGCTGCTAACTTTTGTGGTTCTTTATTTTGATTTTTGGGTTTGTAACTTTGTAGTTGTGTAGTGGTGTGGGGAAGAGAGAGTACATTTAGTCTATTTTCTAATTTTGGTTTTTTTGCCTCATGTACACAACTTGTGATTATTAATGAAATTACTCATTTACTTCTTCTCTACTTGTTCTACTAGCTTTAATTTGCATTTAATTTCATCTCTTGTATTGGTTTGTGTTTAAACTAGATAATTAACTTAATTATGTTGCTAACTAGCATGTGTAGTGTAGTTTCAATTATGAGTAGCTAGACTTATGATTGGGGATCATAATCCCACCTTGGCTGCTTGAACTTCATATTTAGGGTTTGGTTTATAATGCGTTGCGATTGATTTGCACTTGAATCACAAGCTTTATTTAGAGCGCACCAATGTGAATTACTATTTCATAAGGTTTATTTGATTGTTGTATTAATAGTCTGGGGGACTTGATTGAAAATATTCAATAATGGTTTTTATATACCTATAAATTGTCACATATGCATATAATGCTTCTGTTTTACAATGATTTTTGTATTCAAGTAAAATGGATGGTTTTTGGTTCAAGTTGTGCTATCATTTTTAATTATCAATTCACATGTCTTATTTCAGGTGAAGGATTAGGTAAGATATAAGTGAAGCTATCATTTAACGACGAGAAAAGGTAAGATGATGGTAAAGAAATTCATATATGTTTACCCAACTTTGGGGAAGTTGTTTGTTTGTATCATTCCTATCATATCCACCACCACCCCTTATATAGATCACTTTGTAGTTATTTATAGATTCAAAGTTTTGGGATTACTATGTAGTTGAACGGTGATGCGTGCGGTTCTTGACGGTGATGCGTGCGGTTCTTGACTCAACATCCTATTCAATAGTTGTCAATATTATTGTTAAATTGATGAAGTGGTTGAAATGAGGTCCAATATGGACCTCGAGTATTGTAGTATTGCTGTTGTTGAGTATTTTTATTTTTTTAAACAGGGTGGATAGTCCTATAAATAAAGGGAACTCTGCCCAATTTTTTTAAAATTAGAACAGAAATAGTGTACATTTATTTCACTTTGTTGTCGGGTAACGATTTTTTTTTTGCAATTTTCGTCGTGCCTTCAGGCACGAGCATACGCTAGTATATATATATATATATATATGCTATGGTAGTTTCTTTATCACAAAAAATGAATGTATATGTATATATATATATATATATATATATATATATATCGCAAAAAATGAATGTATATGTATATATATATATATATATATATATATATATATATATATATATATATTAATCACATTTTATTATTTGCAGGCATACACATGGCAGATCCGGCATACATAGTATTCAAAGGCCTAAATCCAGGTGTTTACGCTTCGTGGCAAGCAACACAAGCACAAGTTAATGGATACCGAGGCGCCGTATTCAAAAAATTTGAGTCCATTGAACTTGATCAATAGGCATACTCCGAGTACACGAGGGAGGATGTCACCGCATCAATACCCCCCACGATTGATATACCTAGACTTCACGAATCGTATCCACTGCATGGTGACTCCTGGTCTAGATTTAGAATGATTTGTTACATGTTCATGGCATTCCATGTCATCGAAGTGTTGTGTCGTTACTTTTTTTAGTTTATTTTTTATTCTATGTTCATTTTGTACTTGGCGCCCACTTAGGGGTTGTTTGATGTTAAATTAAGTTTAACAAGTTTTATGTGTACTGAATATTTGGAATATGAGAAATATAAATGAAATGTTGTCAAAATTTTTAGACTTGTTATCATGATATTTATTTTACTTTCATTATTTTATCATTTTGTGAAAATATAAAGATATTTGCAATAGCTTTTACAACATTTAACAAATTTAATTTTGTAACTCCTAATAGGAGTCACAAATTTATCACTACTATTAATTTTGTAACTGCTAACAACAGTCACAAATATATGATTCGTAACTGCTGACGGCAGTTACGAATAGCAGTTACAAATTGGGGTCACCAGTCATAGGGGTTATAAAAAATTGTGACTTCTGTTAGGAGTTATAAATTTTCTTTTGTCACCCCCTAAATTATGACGGTAAATAGCAGTTATAAAGGTCATTTGTGAGTGCTAACAGCACTCACAAATCTCCCATTTTGGTGTAGTTATGCCTTTCCCCAGAACATAATTAGTTGCTTTGTATCTCAACTTCCTGACTTCTTTCTGGTCTGATGGAGATAACCCTTTGTCAATGTAGTCCTGATAGTATCCATCCAGTAAGGAACCAATTCTACGGATATAATATTAACGGCTTACCTATCAATGCTTCAATGTGCGAGGATCTCTACTGGAATATATCGTTTGAGTTCTATCTGGGTCATTAAAGCTAGTCAATCAAAGGCGTCTGCTCGGGGGTTTTCCACCCTTAGGACCCGTACTATCTTAATTGTAGGAAATGGAGAGATAACTTCCATAGATTTATTTGAATAACTTACCATAATTTATCCTTTAACTCTGTATATCTAAAGCGTCTGATTGACAATGAGTTGAGAATCATTGTGTGGTATCACCTACTCGGTAACCCGAGGATAAAGCGAGTTCAAAACCTATAATCAACACCTCGTACTCGGCCTCACTGTTGGAATCTTGGAACTGAAATCGCAAAGTATATTCCACATCTAAATCGTCTGGAGTGTTGATGATAAGTCCTTCTCTACTACCAGTGGTGCATGAAGATCTGTCCGCAAATAATTTCTAAGCTTGAATGTCGTTATTGAAGTCTTCCTCTGACAGCACTCCATGTCGGAATATCTTTTTGCTTTGTTCAACCAATCGTTGAGCTCTTTCTTAGGTAGCCGATGATTTCGGTTGGTCGACGACAATCTCAGTCTACTTTTGAATTAATCTCTCCTTCAAAGAAATATGCTCAGCATGCAAACTTTGATTATTGGTCACCTCTGGGTATGTGAATTCTGCAATAAAATCCACAACTCCTTGCCCTTTCAATACAGTCCTTGGCTCATTGACAATCTAATATTCCCCCAGTTTAACTGCCCAGGACATCAACCTTCCTAAGTTTTCAAGCTTGTGAAAAGCTTGTCGTAGGGGTAAATCAGTGTATACTACAATAGTGTGTGCTTGGAAATATGGTCTCGTCCTCCTTGAGGCTTCTATAAGTGCCAGTGCTAGTGGGTACCTGATTTTCTCTCCTTAAAATGCTTTGTTGGTGTAGTAAGCAGGCTTATGAATTCTTCTATCTAGTCAGATCAATGCCGAGCTAATAGCTGACATTGAAATAGCTAAGTACAAATACAACTTCTCCCCCAAAACTAGTTGGGAGAGTGATGGTGGAGATCCCAAGTATTTCTTTAATTCCAGAAAAGCTCTTCCACATTTGTCGTTCCGCTCAAAGGTCTCTTTTAGCACCTTAAAAACTGAAAGACATTTGTCTTTTGCTCGAGAAACAAAATGATTAAGGGTTGCTACTCTTCCAGTCAGTTTTTGCATATCTTTCTTGCATGTGGGGAACTAAATCTCAGTCAAAGTCTTTATCTTATCAGGATTGGCTTCGATTCCCCTCTGGTTTACAATATATCCTAGGAACGTTCCTTTTTGTACCCTGAATATGAATTTGGTCGGGTTGAGTTTCATTTGGTGCTTCTCCAACTGGTCAAAAATCTGAGCCAAGTATTTAATGTGGTCGGCAGTAACCCTGCTCTTGGTGAGCATGTCATCTATATACACTTCCATGTTCTTGCCAATCTACTCTTCAAATACTTTGCTCACCAGCCTTTGGTACGCTGCTCTAGCATTTTTTAGCCCAAAGGGCATAACGTTGTAGCAGTATGTTTCTCGGCTACTGGTGAAATAGGTGATCTCCTAGTCTTGTGGCTTCATTTTAATTTAGTTATAACCATAATAGGCGTCCATAAAGATGATAACTCATGACCTGCAGTTGCATCCACCAACTGATCAATGATTTGCAACAGAAAATGATCTTTTGGGCATGCTTTATTGTGGCCGGTGAAGTCTACACACAAATGCCACTTGTTATTTTTCTTCTTAACCATCACTACATTAGACAACCAGGTGGGATACTTGACATCTTCTATAAATTGAGCCTTCTCTAATTTATCCACTTCTACTTGGATGGCCATGTTCTTCTCGGGACTGAACACTTTGCATTTCTTCTTGATCAACTTAGAGTCTTTGTAGATATTGAGCTCATGGAAGATGAAATTACGATCAATTCCTGGCATATCATCATGGATCTGAGCAAATACATTCTTTCGTTCTCTCATGGATGCAATCAACTCCTATTTGAGAGGAGGTGTTAAGTTCGAGCCAATTTGAGTAGTTCTTTTCGTCTTCTTATTATTAAGCACAATGGTCTCTATTGCCTCCATAACCTGTCCTTTTACTATATCTTCTTCCTCATGAGGATCCAAAGTGTTAATATGATAGGTGGTAGCGATCTTCTGGACTTCTTGTTGGTCGACAGAGGTATAATATCACTCTCTAGCTTCCACCTGGTTGCCACTCACTACTCCAACTCCATAATTAGTAGGAAACTTCATACACTAATGTACTATAGATGGCACTACTTCAACTGCTTAATTCCAACTCCTTCGAGAATCATGTTATAGGCTGAAGGGATATTTTTATCTAGTATAAAGAAAAGAATCCTCTCTTCGCCAAATGCCGACCAGAACATCCAAATTGATTGTCCCTATGGGATAAACTCTTTCTCCTGATAATCCTATGAAATTCCTATGGTAAGGTTTTAGTTTATTGTCTCGTGGACCTAGGCTGTGGAAACAGTTATAGAACATGACATTTGTTGAACTTTCATTGTCCACCAGGATTCTTACTCCTCTACTATAATGCACCCTGCAAGTAATGACCAGTGGGTCATCATGAGGACAAAGTACTCTGCCCAGATCATTCTTAGAGAAACCGATCACTAATTTGTCCTTGTTTACTTTTCTAAGCCGACCATCTGTGCACTCGGACATATCAATCAGTCTGATGGAAGGACAAGATTTGGCTTCATTCAATTAAGCCTTTCTCTCATCTATCACATCTCATCCACTAGTATCTCCTCCTGTAATGAAATGGCAGCTAAAAGAAATCATTCCCGCTTTAACTGCAGGCTCCTCAAGCTTTTTCGGTAGGTCAGGATCATCCTCATAATTATTATTACGTACCCTTTTTGCGTCATCTTTTCCTCGTCGAAGTGATTCAGCCCTTCTTCTGGTGTCCTGGTTAATAAATTTAGTTAACTTTCCTTGCCGAATTAGATTTTCCACTTTATTCTTCAGAGCGATGCAATCATCCGTGGTGTGCTCGTGATCTCTATAAAAAATCAAAATATTTAGATTTATCTCTCCTATTAAGAGGTTACTTCAGTTTTCCCGGCCAGTTTAAATCTTTATGGCCCCTAATCTCCTCTAGTATGTGATGAACACCTTTGGTTAGTGGGGTATATTCATCATACTTATTGATTTTATCAACCTTCTTATATATTTGATCTATCTTGGTTGAATTCTTCTGGCTTTAAATCTTCACCTCTGGAGCTTCTTAAGAAGCCATAGCCTCCTCGACGTTTATAATCTTCCCATCCTTAGCCATCAACTATGTCATGGTCTTGGGAGGCTTTTTTGCTAGTGCATAATACAGGTCCTTGGCGAGCAACCCATTCATCGACGTCGCAATGGAAATATTCTCTTCGTAATTAATCACCTCTAGTTTCTCATTGTTGAAGCGATTGATGTACTCCCGAGTAGTTTTTCCACGTTTTTGACGAGCAGTCAAGAGATAGATGTTATTCTTGATCCACTTTACCCCAAAACAAAAGTTATCAATAAACAACTAGGCTAACTGATGGAAACTATAAATCTTTCCACTAGGTAGGTTGTTATACTATATCTGGGTTGGCCCTGTAATGGAACTTGAGAATGCTCGATAATGCATCTCTTCGAGGACAGAATAGATATCAACAGCAGCCTGATATTGTTCAATATAAAGGACATGATCTGTTTTACCATCATACATAGGAGAGATAATTGGTGGCTTGAATTTAGAAGGTGTGGGATAGTCCATAATTGTCTGAATAAAAGGGGATCCCTTCACAAAACTCCTCTGTAAAGAGTTTTTAGTTTCAGCCGCTTATCCCAGTCGATCTTCTAATCATTGCAAGGATCCTTTCCAGGAATGCTATTTTTAATTAGACTTGCCTGAGGCAGATTTTATGGCTTTACTATGAACATGGGCTGAGATCTCTTCCGAAGAAGCCTTCTTGGCACGTGCAGAGCCTCATATGCTAGCCCTAGACCTCATGGATCTTTATCTATGCTCGTGAGATCGATTTGTCTCTCTGTGATAACCCTTAGCTGCTCTGGCCCCCAAAACGATCAAAGATAGATGCCTTACTTAAGCATTCTAACACACTTGGCCTTTTAGAGGAGAAAGATCGACCATCATAATAATCAGCTGATCGTGTTGATAACATTACTCCCAGCCAGTAAGATCGGTCGTGAGAAGATCTGGAGAGATTACTTCTTTTATCTCTGGATGGTGGAGGTCGCATATCCCTCTAGGATGGTTCAGTGGTGGATTTATCTTACAACGTGCAGGCAAATTGATGAACTGACTCTTGCATGGATTCTTGCCCTTTGGCAAGATTAAGTAAGATTCCCGAAAAACTTGCCATACTATGATGTGCAGATGGAATAATAGCATTGTCTTCATTTCTAAGGCTATTTTTCGGGTTAGTCATTTCTCCAAGGGAAAATAAATTAAATAAGTGGTAGAGAATGATGGTAGACAAACGTTCCCGCGGACGGTGCCAATCAGTTGATGTCTAAAAATAGAGTGGATCCAGATTTATAATCACAAATAAATAAATATGATCAAGCAAGGCAAACACACAACAAATAAGGTTTTAAAGTGGTCCGAGAATAAAAAAAGACTACGTCCACTGTTGGTTTTATTTTTGGTGGTTATAATAGCTCAGGGCTATGTATGTTTGTGCTTTATTCAATCGTCCCTCTGAGCTAAGGGAGATCATGTATTTATAGTGGTTCGAAACCCCAAGATATGGAATGTCTTTGAAAAACTGTCACTTAAGTCGTTTAATTCAAGATTAAACTATCTAAGTAACTCCGAACTGTTTTTTAGGGAAAATATTTTCTTTGAATCAAACAGATTAACCACAAGATGTGTTTAATAAAAATATGTACGAGACATGTTCAAGATTATGTAACTAGTTTTGAAAAACAAAACTAAAACAGTTTAAATCAATTTAAATCGGCACACCAACAAGAATGAGATGAGGTGATGCATAAAGATTAAGTACACACAGTTTTTAACGTGGTAAAACCTCACCCAACTGAGGAAACATCCACGGTGACTTCTAAGTCACAAACCAAAAATCCACTAAAACAAAATATACAAGTTACAAGCTATTTAACACACATGCAAACAAAACAGGCCTATACAAGTTTAGAATATGTACCCACTGATTTGATTCTAACTTCTTTGCAATTATGATGTTGTTATGTCTTTCTCAGCTTGTTAACTTCTCAACACTTTATTCCAGGTTTACGTCGACTCTTGACGTTTCAAGATCTTTTAACCAACACTTCTTGTGTTGTAGTGTGATAAGTGTTTGTGACAGTGTTCTATCACATGCATGAACACACGCACACTTATTTATACAAACAAGTTCTATCAAATTACAGAAATATCTAAATGATTAGGGTTTTCAATTTCTCTCTTCTTTAGAAACAAAAGACTTTCTTGATCTTTCAAACTAACCCAGAATCCAAGGTTACCTTGCTCAGAAGATGACCAAGGTCTTGAACAATTTCAGAGGGTTTTTAAAATGTTTTTGAAATTGTAAATCACCAATTGCGATTCCAACTAGACCAGAAGTCTTGTTTCATAAGAACTAGAAATAGAAAATGAATTTGTTGATTCTTCAGTTGTGAAAAACATTTACAGAAGAAAATAATCAACAAATATAATTTCTCAAGATGAGAAATGAAATAATGCAGATCTAAGAGATATATGACATAAAATAGCAAGATCTACAGTTTCTATAAAAAAAGAAATAGAGATCAAACTTAAAATGTCTAAGTTGGTTAGAAGATCTCAAACTCAGAGGATTTAACCCACGAACAGCCTTCAAACCATTTCCAAAATAACTCTCAAACACTCAGATTTGGTTTTCGTTTTAAGCTGATTTTGAATTTAAAATGATTTTAGGGTTTGAAAAAGATTTTAGGGTTTGAGAAACTGGAAAAAGTTTCATGCTGAGTCTCAGTCTCCTTTTATAATAAGAAAGAAAGGATCGATACAATCAGCTCTAATCTAATGGATGAGATTGAGTCTTTGGCAGTTGACTCTCATCCAACGGGTTAACAACAGCGGTGGATTAAAAGTGTGTTTATTGGTCTAAAGAGGGTTCACATGTATTGGGATAAACGCATGCAGTACGTTGATTAAATTAATCCAAGGGCTGAGATTGCATACTAATTCTGTGTCTAACAGAAAACACAAATCAAGCCATCGTAACATTGACAGGTGTAAGGCTCAGATGAAACCATAATCGCGTGTTTAAAACTAATTACACACACACCATCAAGTCTCAAGCGCTTTCGAATTCTACCCAATCAAACATTCAGGCAAGTTTAGTTAAAACCAATTATCACAAAATGACCCCAAATGTTTTTAAAACCCAACTTTTATTATGTAGAAAATCATTTAAAAATCCAAAAATTAGTAAAAAGTTCTTTTAAAAGGGAATTAACTCACACAAGCAATTAATGCAATAAATATATTATGTATGTAATCCTAGTGTGTGTGTGTGGTTGAGAATTTACCTTTAAATGAATCAATTGAGGCATCGTGTGTAGAATCTGAGGTTCTTTGGAATCTAGGCGATGGGACCCAAATTTTGTCACAATTTCCAAACTAGATGAGCACTTATACAATGTAGACTCAAGTAAATCAAGAGTATAAGGTGCTTCAGTCTTAATATATTCAGGCATTTACATCTGTATACAATAAATAAGACTATTGATATTCATTGGTGCTTGTATCTATTCCATCCGAGTAATCTATGCTATTCTTGATGGTTCATATTCTTGAGGTTGGTCTGCCTGCTAGCCGATTAGGTGCCTCTGGAGCTGACCAAGACAACTAGGGTAGCCACATAAGAGGATGGATGTCCATTTCTCATTGGTCCACTTAGATGAATAATTTTTACATAGAACACCACTAAAGGCGATATTGGGATAGCTAATTGTCAAGTAGAGGAGACTGTTTATCGTACTCCTATAGAGTGTTTTCCCTACGTCCTTACCTAACATGTCTTTCCTAATCTTTATCGAGGAACCCATGGGTGTGTGAGAGTGCTTAGCGAAGTCCAAACTAAACTTCTTCATTAGATCCCAAGCATATCTAGATTGAGATATAAATATTCCATTCTTGAGTTGATGCACTTAGGGACCTAGGAAGAAAGTAAGTTCACCAACCATCCTCAACTTAAATATACTCATCATCTCTTACTCAAAAGTGTGATCATGTTGGGAACACGTGGATCCAAAGACTATGTCGTCCATATAGACTTAGGCAACCGATATAACACCACCCTCTCTCCTAAAAAAACATCATATCAACTCCCCCTCTCATGAAGCCACAAGCTAAGATATAAGAAGTCAGCATTTCGTACCATGCACAGGGTGCTTGCTTCAAACCATACAAGTCCTTCTTTAGATAAAATAAGTGTTCCTGGTGCTTTGGGTCTTCGAACCTATTTATTTGTTCCACGTAAAACTCCTCCTCGGTAAGGCAATTAAGAAAGTCACTCTTAACATCTATTTGGTAAAGATTAAACATTAGATGACATGCTATGGTGAGTAGTAAGTGGAAGAATTCAAGCCTAGCAACAGGAGCAAATGTCTCATCAAATTCCAGACCTTCAACTTATGTGTAACCTCAAGCGACTAACCTAGCTTTACTGCGAATAATGGTACCATTCCCATCCATCTTATTTTTGTACACTCATTTAGTACCAATCACATTAGTCTCACTAGATCGAGGAACTAATTTCCAAACATCGTTCTTTTGAAATTGAAGTAACTCATCTTGTATAGCACTTATCCAATGCCCATCTTTGATTTCTTCCTTCACATTCTTGGGCTCTACTGTGGAAGTGTAGAAAAAGTAGCTAACCTCATTCTCTAGTTGAGCATGAGTCTTGACACCTAGTGTGAGATCACTAAGTATGTCAGTAGGGTCATGACTCTTTCGAACCTAAGAGGGTGGATCCTCTTTGTCAAGAGTAGGGTCAACCATAGTGGTGTAAGGAACAATGAGATCATCACAGGGGGTGCATTGTTATTGTAACTCCCCGACCGTATTTATGGGTTGCCCATGGTCAACCTAGTCCGACCCTAACGTTAGGTGTGAAGTGCGATAAAACAACCTAAATAATGTTGCTAGTCCAATTTTTTTTATTTATCGTTTCAATTGTTTAGCATACGATTCCAATTTAAATCAAACTACATTAGGGGTTTGTGGTAGGTGTCCCCGAAATCCAAGCATATAAAGCTACTAACGTAAAATAAAAAGAATATTTACCTGAGTAACGCTCTCAAAATGCGAAAACGCATAGAACCTGCCGTTACAAAGAGGAGGGAATGAGTTGAATGCCCAGTGTCAAAATACAACAATGCAATATATATATATATATATATATATATATATATATATATATATATATATATATATATATATATATATATATATATATTGCATTGATGCACGAAAATATTTTATTCCAAATGTTACTTATTCCGATTAATTCACCTTAATCTTATAAAAGAACCCCTTTTTACTTGACTGTACATTTATTTCTCAATTTAATGCCCCGGGTTAAATAACTTAAACAAATACCCTTTTGTTTAGGTAAAAGCATTTCTTTTATCGAAATTTTCCATTTACTAGCACTAAATTTACCTTAGTATTTTCCTTAAAAATCATCTTTCAACACACGCACACACTGTGTTAAGAAATACTTACTCTTTCATTGAAACCTTTCATAACCACACTTTTGTGTGAATTATGGGTTAAACCTCCTTAGGTTGCTTAATTACCCATTTTATTAGTTCACTTTACCATTCATTTTATTACATGGACATTAATAGAATTTTCACTTTACTTTCCATATTATCCTTCAATCGGAACTTGTATTAATTTCATTCAAATTAGGTTGTCTTTTCTTATTTTCACCACACAACCCATTTCTTGGCATGTTCCACTTTTCTTTGTCTTTTCTCACGATCCTTCAAACAACCGCGCACTTTAACAGGCTCCATACCACTGGTTACGCTACCATATGCTCTGGCCAGTGTTTTGGATCTTTCACCCAAGGGCTCCGGGCTTTCATAATTCTTCCTCGGTCTCATTCGAGTCCATATTGATGCGTTTAATTATTTTTTAAATGTCCACATTAATATACTTTTACCAGTCGAAGTTAGATCCCGGGGATTTGACCCGACCTTATGTTGCACTTTAAAAATCACTATTTCTTATCCTTTACATGATGGCGTTGATTAGATCACCAAAACTCACTTTCTTTTATGATAATCTTGTGTAACACATATTCTAACATCTTTATTTCATAAAAATGTTCCACTTCATGTAAAATTATCATTTTACCCATTTATTTTCAAACTTACATTTTCTGCCATCTTCACAAATGTTATTTTTCTAAAAACATTACTAGGTAACACATACTAACTTCTCAAATGTTTTTAAATAAACACTTATTTAACACTTTGGAGCTAACACCCCTTTCAAGTTGGAAATCTCTTTGTTACATCACTTTCTTTATTAAGAACACCTTTTGGCATTTTGGAGACTACTTTAGAGGAGAACGCCATTCTTCCTTTATTTTCACATGTAGTCTTGAAATATCCACTTGCCACATTTTCTGCACTTTTTAACACACTTTAAGGGCTGAAATTTTAGTTTTCTTCATTTCATGTTCAAACCTAATAAAATCTTCATCAAACTTGTTTCTATGTTCGTCATCAAAATACTATAAGTTTATGTACATGAGAAGATGGATTTTAAGTCTAGAAATCCATAAGAATGAGTTTTATACATGATTTATTCTAGAAATTTCACAACATTTGCATAAACATGCTTTGCAAGACCAGAGGCATTTTTGTTTCTCAAAAGCTAGAATGAATGTCTACTTTTTATAAAATCCCAATTTTCATAAGAAAGACTTTAGACATTTTCACATAGAATATTTTCAACAAGAGAAACATTATTTCAACATTTTATTACATAACACGTTTAAATACCAAGATTTCTTAAAACATATCATTTTTATTAAAAACTCTTGGAATCATTTTATAAACCATTTTCTGCAAAACTATAAGAAAGAACTTTCTTAAATCATACATGCATTCTATTCTTACAAACTCTAATTACAAGACCAATGCCATGGAAAATAGAGTTCTTAAGCTAAGAGTAGAGTTTTTCACGTCAAGGGAAGCTTCAACAATGGTGGATGAAGTGTAGAAGAAGATAGCAACCTCTCACCTCCTAAGGTGGCCTTAAAGAGGTTGCCTAGCTCCACTAAGCTTATCTCCTTGAATTCTCCATAAAAAAAACTTCAAACTCAATAACTTCTTCTATTAGTCCTTCTTTAAAAACCACCAACAATATCTCCATGGGTCTATATATTGCCTAACAAATGGTGTAGATAAGTTTTATAATCTTAAATATGGGGGAAAAGGGTTAGACTATGGTGGTTTTGGGTGGAGAGATTATGGTTCGAGGGTGGTGTGTGGCGGTTGGTGGAGGAAGAGCTCCAAGAGAGAGAGAGAGAGAGAGAGAGACCAAATCTAATCGGAATGAATTAAATGAGCCAAAACGAGATAGAGAGGGAGAGAGAGAGAGACCAAATCTGATTGGAATGAATTAAATGAGCCAAAACATCTTTTAAATAACCCCAAAACCCTAAGGGTTAAATCCACAAATGCATCCAAACTTAACCTTTTATCCAATGGTTCATCAAGCCTTTATCCCACATTTTGATCTGAGTCACTGAGAGCTCAACATGTTATCTAATCTGCTTATCCACGTCGTGAAAGCACATAAAAATGTGTAGATTTTTTAAACTCAGCTCCGATCATTCGAACAACATTGGGCCTCGTTCGAACAAGATTCCCTCTCGCTTGAATGAGAGATCTAACGAGGCAAAATCATAGGGTTAAAAGGGACATGAGATGTACCTCATTCGCATGGGAAACACCCTTTCGTTCGAACGACAGTGTACCTTGTTCGAACATGGGCCTTCCAACGAGATTTCAGAGAGCGAGGGAAATCGATCATTCCCCGGTCATTAAAAGGTCGTACGAACCTCATTCGAATGACACCTTCACCTCATTCGAATGACTGCAAAAATTCACTATATTTACTTTAAACCCTATAAATCCAATTTAATTGCATCGGGTGCACTAAGTTGTCCAAATTTGACTCATAATTCAGCTTACCAAGTCTAAGGTCCAAATGGGTCATGCCAAATCACCTAGGTACGGTCAAAATCATGGGACGGGTGTTACATTCTTCTTTCCATAGGGAATTTTATCCGCGAAATCCTTATTCCATCAACTCCTCAAATTCTTGGGGTTATCAACCCTTACTCTAAGTCATAGGGATCTTTTAAGGCTAGGTTATCAAAATCACAAACCACTAGGAAATCATCATACCTTTATTCACCAGAGCAGTCACTAAAGATCTCAACATACAACATATTCTAATGCTCTCGATTAGGCTGGCCATCAAATTCACATAACAATCCTCGAGTCTCCACTTACCTAATGATCACACTCAATCGAGTCCTAAGGTTTTATTATTAATTCCTAAGGCATACTTGTACATCTACTTGAGAAATACTCCCAAGTGATCAACACTCAACCAAGTGTAGACGAAAGCATAACTAATACCTCATCCATTATTGTAAATTATTTCAATCACAACCTGAGTCTCCTCAAACTCTCGGGTTATCCTGACCCCATAAATTCACTTGATTTGATACTAATCTCGCATCGCTAGTCTCCCTCATCTAGGGTGACATACTAATTAAGTCTCAAATCATGCATCCGATTAATATCTTCTGCATAATTATTGTATGAAACTAGGATCACTTTAGGCGTCCCACTATAGAACACTCGACCGAGAATACACCAATCCACTCACCATGGAAAAACAACACTACGTGTTATATCTTTTCAAATGCTACCACTATACGATGTCCTCAAGTCATTATCTTGCTCTTTACAATTAGAGCCACTAATTGTTGTGCCAACTAAAAGGTCCCTAATCTTAAGGAAAACGAATACTACGAGAAAATCATGCTGTCGAACGCGTAGCCACACGTATACAGAACTTTGTAAACAAAGGGATACTTCAAGGGCACACTCAGTTTCTAAGTTGCATTGACCATGCCAGGTCCAACCGTACTTTATTAAGCCAAATCGTATCATACCACAACACGATATAATCCTCAACTATCACAACCGAGGGAACACAATCCTCGACTATCGTAAATGAAGAAACATAATGAATTATAAAGAACGAACAACCGTTCTGAGATAATCCCATTTGCACACAACGGATTGTGGTTTATGAAAGGCGAACCTACATCACACGCTTTGAAGTTCATGAATCCTCCCAAACATTCTCATCGAATCCTATCCTGGCCATACACCCTAGTATAAGTCATCAACCATGATGAATCAGATCATGGACTAATCATCCCCACAAGACGAAGTAACATACGAACCTACTGACCCTTGAGAAGTCCATGTTGGGCTTCCCTCCTTAGGAGTAATGCTTCCCCCTTTCATCGTCGGTCAATACCAACCTTCCCATCAGAAGAATGGCAAACCCTTTTGTCAACGTTGACATGTCCATCTCTATAGTCAACGTGATGTCGTGACCAACCTAACACACCTAGGTTACTATCTAATTCATCGCATAGCTGTTGTATTTTAATATCTCCTTAGGCTATGACCAATTTGGTGAAATACTTACATGATTACAACCACCAATATGAGAAGATTATTGTTGCACCAATCTCTAAATTCTACCCAAACTGAGTGTACGTGATGGCCACATCGGTCGTTATTAACTCTCTAACGGATAGCAAATACTATACAGGGCTACACCTCCTAATCCACATCGATTTGGCCAGACGTGCCAAGAACTAGTCCCTTCCCTACTAGGGAGATTCTAACTTATATTGTCGACACATGTTAATCCTCTAATCATACTTGATTTCCCATATGGGGGGTTATTCTCAAGTCCTGAACATGACATCCTCAATCTAAGTCTCCAATGCATTTCTTAGTATTCATCGAAATCGAATACGACACTTTCCACACTAGTCATCTTATGAAAACTAAGCATCACACCCAATCATGACATAAGTCTCAAATTTCCTTTGGAAGGTTACATCACCAATCTATGCCAATTAGAACGACAGTACCAAGGACTTACACTATTTGACTCTTCTGATCCTATAACCTTGGATCACCACTTGACTTTCAATACATCTATCACTAGAACACATGCGCTCCATAATACCAAACTTAATTGGTTCCATAAGGGCACCGAGCATACCCCAACGTAATTGTCACTAAGTACCTAACAAAATTTCATCACCCGTGATTTCCTCACAATAGGTACGTTTTACTGATTTTCCAATATCCATTCTGCGACTAGCAGATGTTCTCAAAGACACTAGCATACAAATATTCATTCATGACGAACTGTAATCATTTGAACACCTCAAACTAACACAATGAGTCAATTTTTATTCCCAAGGATGCCATAAGCAACAAGTCCCAAGGGTATTCTATGGGCCTCCTATCAAATAATTAGTGCCACATACCATGTAATTAACCACACACTGACACTACTAAGGATATAGAATGTCGTACACAACCTACAAGCCTCTAAGTCCACATAACCGACGTCACTAAGGATCCTAATCCTCAAAAGTTGCATCATATTCTCTAAAACCTTGTCATGGAAGGCTATCCAGGGTTCACTCCTACGTCACTTTAACCCATCATTGTTACATACGTAATATACTTACCACCAATGACCAGTAACTCTCATCATAGCTTACGAGATATAATTTTCAATCAACAATTAACAAGGTACTTACCTATAATGATAGTATCCTACTATCTATGGCCGAGTACCCATCCTCAAGTAATGACCAACACGGTCTACATGCCTGCCCAATTGTCAAATTCTTACGACATGACACTACCCTAAGGATCAAATTCACCTGATCACATCATCATTATCAACTACCTGCAAGTACCTAACTAAGGAAACTATTGCATCTTTATCACAAAATCAGCATCGCTTAGACATGATACTCTAGTTACCTAACCTCCACAGTTGACTTTAAATAACCTATGTCTCTAATTCGATGGATGTTATTTACCTTTATTAACATATTAGTAGGCCTATCATATCATCAAGGGCTGACATCCTGGCACCTCACACTAGAGAATGTTGTGTCACCACTAATGGCCAGCATGGACACTCACAATTTACTAACATGTTTAAATCATAAGAGGGGAAGCTAGTAATGGCAATTAACTTGGCCACAAGTCACTTGGCAATGAATCGGTCGTCGTCCTAATCTCCTTGACTCCACTGTCAAGAAAATTAACCAAAACCGTCACCAATTTAGCGTGATCATCCCCAAACCAACACCGATGTCGAAGATCCATTACCGACCTCACAACCTAGAGCTCTGATACAATTTGTAATGCCTCGGACCGTATGTATGGATTACCTGTGGTCAACCTAGTCCGACCCTAATGTTAGGTGTGAAGTGCGATGAGACAACCTAAAGAATACTGCCAGTCCATTTTTTATTTAATTATCGTTTCACTTATCTAGCATGCGATTCCAGTTTAAATTAATATACTTGAAGGATCCGTGGGAAGCGTTCTCATAATCCAAGCATACAGAGCTACTAACATAAAATAAAAAGAATACTTACCCGAGTAAACATCTAAAATTACGGAACTGCATACAACATGTTGTAACAAAGAGGAAGGAATGAGTCGAATACCCCATGGAAAAATACAATAATGTAATATAGAATCCAGTGGCAAAAAAGAGACTCTAATACATTTACCTACATGCACATGCAATCACTTCATATATATATATATATATATATATATATATATATGCATGAAACCGTTTTATTCCAAATGTAACTTATTCCGATTAATTCACCTTAATCTTATAAAAGATACCCTTTTTACTTGACTTGATATTTATTTCACAATTTGACGCACTTGGTTAAACTCCTTAAAAAAATGTCCTTTTGTTTAGGAAAAATCATTTATTTTATTGAAATTTTCCATTTACGCACACCAAATTTACCTTAGTATTTTCCTTGAAAATCACCTTTCAACACAGACACACACCGTGTAAGAAATAAATACTTTACCGTTGAAACCTTTCATAACTACACTTTTGTATTAACTATGGATTAAACCTCCTTAGGTTGCTTAATCACCCATTTTATCACTTCACTTTACCATTCATTTTATTACAAGGACATTAATCGAATTCTCACTTTATTTGTCCATATTATCCTTCAACGAGAACATGTATTAATTTTATTCAAGTTAAGTTATCTTTTCTTATTTTCACAACACAACCCATTTCTTAGCATGTTCCACTTTTCATTATCTTTTCTCACAATCCTCCAAATAATCGCATATTTTAACGGGCTCCACATCATCGGTTATTCTACCATATGCTCTAGCCAGTGTTTTGGGTCGTTCACCCTAATGTGTTTTAATATTTTTTTTATATGTTCGCATTACTCTACTTTTACCGAATGAAGTCAAAACTCGAGGATTCCACCCCACCTTGTGTTACACTTTCAAAATCACAATTTTTTCCTTTACATGCTTATGTAAATTTTATCCCCAAATCCCTTTCTTTTAGGACCATCTTGTGTAACACCTATTCTAACATTTTTATTTCATACCATTTTACCCATTTATTTCTAGACTTACACTTTCCTCCATTTTCATAAGTGTTATTTTCCCAAAACATTACTAAGTCACACATACTAATTCTCAAAAGTTTTTAACTCATTAACACTTATTTAAAACTTTGGAGTTAACATCCATTTCAAGTTCAAAATCTCTTTGTTTCACTGCTTTCAACACCCTCTAGCATTTTGGAGACTACTTGACAAGAAATAACCATTCTTCCATTATTTTTACATGTAGTCTTGAAATATCCACTTGCCACATTTTTTACACTTTTTAACACACTTTAAGGGATGAAATTTCTATTTTCTTTATTTCATGTTTAAACCCAATAAAATCTTCACTAAGCTTACTTGTATGCTCATCATCAAAATACTACAAGTTTATATACATGAGAAGATGGATTTTAAGTCTAGAATTCCATAAGAATGAGTTTTACACATTATTTATTCTAGAAATTTCAAAATATTTGCATAAAAATGCCTTTCAAGACCAAAGGATTTTTTGTTTCTCAAAAGCTAGAATGAATGTCTAATTTTTACAAAATACCAATTTTCACAAGAAACCCTTTAGACATTTGCTCATAGAATATTTTTAACAAGATAAACATTATTTGAACATTTTATTCCATAAAATGTTTAAGTACCAAGGTTTCTTCAATATATTTGTTTTCTTAAAAACTCTTGGAATCATTTTATAGACCTTTTTCCACAAAACCACAAGAAATAACTTTCTTAAATTATACAAGCATTCTACTCTTACAACCCTGACGCGACTTAAAATTTGTCTTAAAAGTGCGTTCACTCTAGGTTCAAGTGCAAACCTATCGCTCAAGTAATAACCCGGTAAGTCGGGATCGAATCCACAGGGAAAGAAAATGTCAACTAGTAATCAGGAAACTTATTAGATCTGAAAATGATTTCTTAAAATAAACAAAAAGATGATTAATGATTTTGGAAGATTTCTAGCGAAATAAAACTTTTCTTAACAAAAGCAAACTGGAAATTTTAATGAAAGTAGACTAAAAATTGCAGGAAAAACTTTTAATCAAATGGGAGAAAACAGGGTAGAATACAATCCCTCAATCCTTAGCAAATTATCATAGAGAATACTAGACTTGTAAATTAAAATAATTGATTAGATCCAACCTTTATAACTTCTAAGCATTACATATATGAGGTTCAAGCCCGCATCATATGAAATCAAAAATAGGTATAAAGCGGTGAATGATAAATTATACTAGCAAAGCTTTCTTAAACATCTCAAGTACCTAGGGCAAGAGAGATTAAAAGATTGACAGTTTTTGTATAATTTTCTTTCACGATTCAATCAATATTTTAATTTAGCCTCTATTTTCTACATAGATAATCTGCCTTGGATTGAGTTCATGTAACCCAACCCTTGGGAAATTTAGCTACTCATGATTGGATTGAAGAACAAATTCAAACTCAGAATTATGGAACTGCAAGACATGGGAAATAAAATTGCAAATAATAAAGTAACAGAGAATAGAATGATATTACTTGAATTCAGCAGCAGGAAAGTAATTGAAATTGAAATCCAAATAACTTCTCCTTAATCAGCAGTACAAACTAGGGTTCTTATGAAAGAAATTAAATCTTCTGAATGGTTCTCTCAAAAACTAACTCTCAAATTCTTTAGCTAATTTGTAATCTACCAACAACTAACAACATGCTACGATTCTCTCTCTACTTTCTTGGTTGGTCTCTCTCCTTTAAATGATATAGGGCACTAGCTTTTATAATACCAAGTATCGAAATTGATAGCCAATAATGCTTGTTGGTACATTTTTCCAAGAGTTGCTATGTTTTAATTGAACAATTAATTGTCAGCATTTCACACGACCGGACCGGTCCGGATCAACCTCAGATCGGTCCGAATACACTGGGATCGGTTCTTTTTTTTTTACCGGATCGGTCTGGGCCTAGTCGGATGGGTCCGAGGTTTTTGCTTTCATCGGTTCGTCATCAATCCGGGGACTACTGGACTTTGTCAATTCGGATGGATCCGAGTCCAAACCGGATCGGTCCGAAATTCTTCTAATTTGACTTTTTCCTTGAAACTTTGACTGACCATATCTTTTGATCTAGAACTCCGATTTGAATGCCGTTTCTTCCTATGCTCTTGTGAACTCATGCTCTTCAACTTCAATTTTGACGTTGCTTCTGAATTCTGAATGGAATTTACACTTTTGCCCTTTTACATTTCTTCTAATTTTCTTCTTTTCTTTTATTGCATTCCATTCCTGAAATCTTTATCACAATTACACAAAAACTAGGGAATTTTGTTAGAAACGAACAATAGAATGATATGGACTAAAAATGATTCAATTACCTTGTTCGAGATATTAAAATCACTAACTTAAGGGGCTAAATTCGGAAGAATTTACGCTTGGTCAACAAGACCAATGCTATGGAAAATAGAGTTCTTAAGCTAAGAATAGAGTTTCTCACCTCAAATGAAACTTCAACAATGGAAGATGAAGTGTAGAAGAAGATGGAAACCTCCCACCTCCTTTGGTGGCCTTAAAGAGGTTGCCTAGCTCCATTGAGCTTGTCTCCTTGAATGCTCCATGAAAACTCCCTCCAAACTCCATAATTTTTTCAACTTTCTTCTTCAATCCCCCCAATAATATCTCCATGGGTTTATATCTTGCCTAACAAATGGTATTGATGGGTTTATAAGCTTAAATATGGGGGGAAATAGTTAGACTATAGTTTTTTAGGTGGAGGGATTGTGGTGCTAGGGTGGTGGGGGTGGAGGAAGAGCTCCAAGAGCTAGAGAGAGAGAGAGAACAAATCTGATTGGAATCAGTTAAATGAGCCAAAACATCATTTAAATAACCCCAAAATCCTAAGGGTTAAATCTCACATAAGCCCCTAAACTTGACCCCTTATCCAATGGTCCATCAAGCCTTTATCCTACGTTTTAATCCGAGCTGCTGAGAGATCAACACGTCATCCAAGTCATGATAACATTTAAAAATATGCAAAATTTTCAAACTCAACTTCTATCATTCGAATGACATTGGGACTCATCAAAATGAGAGATCTCACGAGGTACTAATGAGGAAAAATCATAGGGTTAAAAGGGACTTAAGATGTACCTCGTTCGAACGGAAAACACCCCTTCGTTCGAATGACTGTGTACCTCGTTCGAACATGGAATTTCCGATGAGATTCCAGAAAGCAAGGGAAATCGAGCATTCCCCGGTCGTTAGAAGTTCGTTTGAACCTCATTTAAACAAATCGTTCACCTCGTTTGAACGATTACAAAAATCCATTGTATTAACTTTAAGCCCTACAAATCCAGTTTAATTGCTACAGGGCAACTAGATTGCCCAAATTTGACTCATCATTCACCTTACCAAGTCTAAGGTCCAAATGAGTCATACCAAATCATCCAAGTACAGTCAAAATCGCGGGGTGGGTGTTACATTTTGCACATGCAAGACCATGATCAATAAATGTAGTCGGTTCATCATATCTAATCATAACGTTTATCAACTCCATAACCTTAGAGCTACACCATAAGGATCTACTAGTCGGTGGATATCTTTAAAGTATTCCCTCATCACTTCTAGATTCGAATTCCCTAAATGCTCTCTATCTTTAAGGATATAACAAGGACTCCTAAAAACTCAAAAATATAATAACTTGGGTTTCTTATTCGTCCACAACTCATATAGAGTGTGAAGTCTATGTGGATGAAGATGAACCTTATTCACCGTGTGGCATGCGGCGTTAACCGCCACATCCCAAAAATATCTCAACACTTTCCTTACAAGAAGCACGGGCCTTACCATCTCTTGAATTATTCTATTCTTCCTCTCAACTATGCCATTTTACTGAGGAGTAGGAATGGCCAAAAACTCATATTTTATGCCAACCTCATCACAAAAAACAACAACGTCGAAAACTTTAAATTCGGTTCCATTTTCACTAAGAATATGATTTATAGTGAAACCGTGTTGATTTTGAATAACACAACACTTGACGTTAGAAACTCAACAACATCAGACTCTTCTCTAATAAATTCAATGATAAAATATCTCAAAAATTCATCAACCATCACTCAAATGTACTTCTTACCACCAATACTCTCCATAAGTGTGGGACCCATATATTCACGTGTATTAACTACAAAACATGGGAGGTGATAATGCTATTCAACTTTTTATGGGGGTTCTTGATTTATTTCCCTTATTGGCAAGTATCACAAACCAAGGAAGTTGGTTCTCCAAGTGATGGTAAGCCATGAACTAGGTCCTTCTTAACTAATCTCGCAAGATCTATAAAATTAACATGACCTAATCGTTGATACCAAAGGTCCATGTGGCATTATCACTATGCACACTAAAGAGCACTTGGGAATTATATCGTGGCAGTTGTCAATAGTCCTCACACCTTATAGCAAAAGTTCACCAGATTGATAAAAAAAATGTTATAGTCCGACCAGTCAAATTTTATCGCAAAGTTGGCTTATGCTTATTAAGTTAGCCTTCAAACCTTCAACATACAACAAATTATATAGCTTAGTGTTGATACTAAATTTAACCTGCTGACATGGACCAATTATATGGAGGCACGTGTCAGTCTACATGGCACTCGCGAATATTTTTGACAACACCTTGACTCCGAGGAACTCAACCTTCCCGACCAACTCAGGCGCTCTGAGCAACAAGTGTTCTCTGAGCAACTCATGTATACCGAGCAGCTTAGGTGGTCCGAGCTACACCTCGTACAGAGCATTTATAACCGGATAATTAAGAGGATTAAATGCGCATTAAATGTTGAATATTATCATACAGATGTACACGCCTATTGGACAGCTATGTAATATTCTCTCGCATGTACAGCCTCAAGGCTATAAATACATTGTAACCTCCTCATTAGCAAGGGACTCAGAATTTCTTGGTAAACCCATTATCGAGAATCCTGCAAACAGTCAGCAATAACACAAAAAGTGGACGTAGGACATTCCTTCAAAGCCGAACCACTTTAAAAAAAATTGTCTTATTTATTTTTATCTGTGATTAAAGAATTAGGTTAAATCCAATTTTTTACATCAACAGATTGGCGCCGTCTGTGGGAAACGACTGAAACTATCATTTTTCATCAAAATAATTCATCTCCAATGGCTGATAATCTAGAATCCAGTAATCGAAATGCTGGAAACCCCCCAAATCCACCCACTCCTCCAAGTGTCCAAGATCTGGCTGGAATAATGGCTAATTTGGCTCAGGGCCAAACCGACATGCAAGAAACCATGCGACAACTCATGTAAACTATCTAGAGTGGAGCACCCGCCCAGTCAGGACAACGAAGCATTCAGAAGAATACCTAATTGCCTTCTTCGCGAACTAGACGAACGTTACTCCTAGAGGAATCTCGATCTAGAAATGCTGATTCATATTGCACTGATAGATCTAATGATTTTTCTTATCAACCTGGGCGTACTTCCTTAGTACGAGCTACAGACACTCAACAAAACGTCACTCTATCTTCAGAAAGGACCAGTGCTCTTGAAAGTTTGAGTAGAGTTTCTCCCTTTGATAGTTTGGGTCTTAGGAGGAATAAAAGTCCCCCTAGGATGGTGTCGAGGAACTCTCAACGATTCTCTGATTTAAAGGAAGGTTCTGCCCAATCCCGACCAGCTGCTCGTCGTGAAAGATCCCAAGAGGCAAATTCAACACAATCAGTTGCTCGGACCAACAGGCCCGAGGAGGGAAATAGCGCATGGAAAGGCTCTATTCAGAGGTTGGAGGATAGACTAGGGGAAATGGCTAAGGCCAAAAATCCTGTACAAAGAACTTTTGTCCAAGGGACACCTTTTATCCAAGCAATTGTGGATTTTCCCAAACCATCAAAGTTCAAAGCCCCAGTGGTAATACCAAAATATGATGGAAAAATTGATCCTGTTCTCCATATAGAACAATATCAAGCAGCTGTTGATATCTATGATGTTCCAGACGAGATGCGATGCAGGGCGTTTTCAAGAACTCTCACTGGATCTGCTCAAATATGGTACAACAATCTTCCTCGGGGGAAGATTACAACTTTCTTTTAACTGGCTGAGCTCTTTATTGGAAACTTCTATTTTGGAGCAAAACTAGTTAAGCGAGTAGCACACTTGTTAAGTGTTAGACAAAAATCAGGTGAGAGCACCAGGGATTATATTACTCGTTTCAATAACGAGAAGCTCGAAGTTATTGATTACGAGGAAAAGACAGCAATCACTGCTCTAATGAGTGGATTATTGCCAAATAAATTATAATATACTTTGGCCAAAGATCCACCTAGGGCCATGTCAGAATTAATAGCAAAATCAGCCAAAATCATGAATGCCGAGGAAACTATGGTTGCAAAGAAGAGCATGGACACTAAGGAGACCAAAGTTGAGGCCGAGAAGATTGAGAAGAAGGATCAGAAGAATAATGGTGGTAACAAGCAGTCAAAAGCAAAGCAAGCGTTGGAAAAGTTAAAGAAATTTGGAAACTATACTCCTTTGAAGGTAGATATAAACCATGTTTTAGAAGAAATCAAGAACAGCGAGGAGTTAAACTGGCCGGAGAAAATAAAGACAGATCCTGACAAAAGGAATAAGGCTAAATATTGCGAGTTCCATAAGGACCATGGTCACACGACCAAAAATTGCATAGCTCTTCAGAATGAAATTGAAGCGCTCATCAGACGAGGAAAGCTGGCCAAGTATGTTGATCGTAGAAATTAAGGAAAAAACAAAGACCGAGCAAGATAGAGATCTAGATCTCCTCGTCGGGCAGAAGAAAACAAGAAAAGAGATCATGAAGATGATCTAGAAGACGACCCCGATCTCTCTAAAAGACCAAGACAGCCAGAATGTGAGGTATTTTCAATTCGTTTTGGATCATTTGATTGTAATGTTATTACATGTGGAGATGCAGGAGGTGGATACCTCACTGCAGAGAGAAAATCTTACCTCAATGAGGCTCAAGCTTGTTCATACATGCAATGAATAAATCTAACTGAAGATGACCGTCCGAGGAAGGTGAACAAAGATAAACTGGTCATCGATTTCTCTAAGAACGACCTCGAAGGTGTCCTATATCCTCATGATGACCCATTGGTGATCAAAATGAGGATTAAGAAAGTAGTGATTTCATGAGTATTAGTGGATAATGGCAGCTCGACGGACATCATGTTTTACTCGTGCTTTGACAGTTTAAATCTGAAATTGCCTCAGTTAGAGCCTTATCATAGGCCCCTCCTCGATTTTACTGGCGAGAAAGTTTTTCCACTTGGGGCGATCAAGTTGGATATGTTCATCGGTACATGGCCTGCCTGTCAAACAGAAAAAGTGCGCTTTTTTCGTGATGGATAAAAATATCCAATCAGCTTACAATATCATCATGGGAAGGGTAGGTTTGAAGAAGTTCGAAGAAGTCCCATCTACTGTACATCAATGCCTAAAGTTTACAACCAACTTTAGAGTAGGAATTGTGAAGGGTGGCCAAAAAGTAGCTCGGAAATGCTACTATTCGTCTGCCCAGCAAGAAAGACGTGAAGAATCCAGAAAGAAGACTACTACTTATCAGGTTGATGAGATAGAATATGCAGATATTGAGACTCTAGACCCAAGAGATGAGTCTTAGCTCGTTAAGAGTCAGGTCATGGAGGCTACTAAAAATATTATTCTGGACGACGAGCACCCAGAACGAACAACTCAAATAGGTTAGTCGTTGGATGCCTCACTGAAAGAGGAATTGATAGCCTTCCTAAAAAGAAGAAAATAAACTTTTGCATGGAGCCACGAAGTTATGCCAGGAATAGACCCAAATTTCTTGTGTCACGAACTTAATTTGAATAAGGAAATGAAACCTGTGAAGCAGCGAAGAAGAGTGTTCAGCCCCGGAAAGAACCAAGCTATACAAGAGGAGGTCGAGAAGCTCCAAAAAGCTTGCTTTATTAAAGATGTCAAATATCCAGACTGGTTAGCTAATGTGGTGATGGTGAAGAAGAAGAACAACATGTGGAGGATGTGTGTAAACTTCACTGACCTCAACAAGGCATGCCCAAAGGATCATTTTCATTTTCCCCTAATTGATCAATTAATGGACGCTACCTCGGGACACGAGTTGTTGAGCTTCATGGATGCTTATTCTGGTTATAACCAGATTAAAATGAAACCTGAAGACAGGGAGAGTACCTCTTTTATTACCCCTAGGGGAACTTACTGTTATAATGTTATGCCTTTTGGTTAAAAAAATGCAGGTGCAACATATCAGCGGCTGATGAACAAAGTGTTTGCAAAACAAATCAGTCACAATATGGAGGTTTATATTGATGATATGCTGACGAAGAGAAAGAAAGTTGCTGACCATCTAATTGATCTAGGTCAAACCTTTGATCAATTAGATAAATATCAAATGAAGTTGAACCCTACCAAGTGCATATTCGGAGTATGAGAAGGCATGTTCCTCGGGTATATTGTCAACCAACGAGGTATTGAAGCAAATCCAGAAAAGATCAAGGCTCTATTGGGGCTAAGATCTCCAATGACGAAGAAGCAAGTGCAAAGTCTCACAGGGCGAGTTGCAGCACTTAATAGATTCGTATCACGAGCAACTGATAGATGCCTCCCATTCTTCAAAACACTCCGAAAAATGTTTGAATGGAATAATGAATGCGAGAAGGCCTTTCAAGAGTTGAAGAAATACTTGGGAGCACCCCCACTGTTGTCCAGGCCAATGATGGGAGAAAGATTGTACTTGTATCTGGCAGTTTCGAAGAATGCAGTTAGCTCGGCATTGATAAGAATGGAGGATGGAGTGAAAAAACCAATTTATTACACTAACAGGCCTTCCGAGGAGTAGAGATCAGATATCCAAGACTGGAATAGTTGGCACTAGTGTTGATCAAAGCGAGTAGAAGAATGAGGCCATACTTCTAGGCTCATACCATAGTTGTGTATACCGATATGACGTTGAGGCAAGCTCTTCATAAACCAGAAAAATCAAGATTATTGATGTACTGGGAAGTAGAACTTGGTGAATATGATATAATTTATGAGCCTAGGTCGTCACTTAAAGGGCAAGCAGTAGCAAATTTTATCGCAGAATTCACTTATCCTGACACCTCCGAGGAGCAAAAGCTGAATACCGACCAACCTATGGATGTTATAGGATCATCAAAGTTAAATACCGATCAACTTAAGTCAGTTGACGATCAGGAGGAGATGGTCGGCGAGCAGCAAGAGGTACTAGAGGAGGATAAAAGGAAGCAACAAATATTCCATCGAGGAACTATGTTCGATTAAAAATTTGAGGATAAGATACCTATATGGAATCTGTATGTGGATGGATCATCTTGCAGTACAGGCAGTGGGGAAAGGATTATTTTAAACAGCCCGGATGAAATCGATGTGGAGTATGCTTTGCGCTTTCAATTTAAGGCTTCTAATAATGAGGCTGAATATGAAGCTATGATTATAGGTCTTAGTCTAGCAAAAACCATGGGGGCAGAGCAGGTCATCGTATTTAGTGACTCACAGTTGATCGTAAATCAAATGCTGGGAGTGTATGCTACAAAGGGAGAATTAATGATCAAGTATCATGCAAAAGCGATGGAGATTGTATCGAGCTTTAACGCTGTACAATTAATTAGAACACCAAGATTGGAGAATGCAAGAGAAGATGCTTTAGCTCGGTTAGCCTCAGCCACACACACCGAGCTATGAAGAATAATTCCAATAGAGATTTTGACTAGCAGGAGCATCAACGAAGATTTGATGATGAACTTTATTACCCTTGATTTAGGACCATCTTGGATGGATCCCATCAGGGCATATATTGAAGAAGGAGTTTTACCAACTGATAAACTCGCAGCCAAGAAACTAAAGTTTAAAGCTGCTCGTTATGTATCTACTGATGGTATTCTATATAGACGAGGAATTATAGCAAGTCTGCAAAGATATGTTCACCCTTTCTAGGTGAAAGACTTGATTGAAGAGGTCCATGAAGGGTCCTGTGGAGCTCATGTAGCAGGTCGGACGCTTTTGCAAAGAGTAATGATGCAGGGATATTATTGGCCGACGATGAGGGCTGATTGTATAGCCTATGCCAAAAAATGTGACAAATGTCAACGCTTCTCCTCTATCTGAAGAGCTCCCCAAGCATTGTTAACACCCATTACCTCCCCTTGGCCATTTGCTATGTGGGGAATAGACTTGGTCGGGCCACTCCCGACGACCAAAGGAAGGTTCAAGTACCTCGTAGTCGCTGTGGATTATTTTACTAAGTGGGTGGAAGCTGAGCCCCTTATTGATATGACATACGACAAGGTGTATCAATTTGTATGGAAGAACATCATTTGTAGATATGGTCTTCCTCATGCATTCATCATAGACCATGGAACTCAATTTGATAACGAGGAGTTCGCTGCATATTATCATCAGTCAAACGTATTGAAAACCCACTCTGCACCAAGCCATCCCCAGAGCAATGCACAAACTGAGGTAACGAACAGAACGCTGCTGAATGGTTTGAAGAAAAGACTGGATGATGCGAAGGCAAACTGGATCAACGAGCTACATTCTGTACTGTGGGCTTATCGTACTACACCACGAGCAGCAACAAGAGAATCTCCATACATGCTGGCATTTGGAAGTGAAGATGTTATACCTGCCGAGCTAGGTCTCCCCACACACAGAGTGCTGAATTTCAATTCTTCTATCAATGATTTGATGAGAAGATTAGACTTGGATATGCTCGAGGAAGTTAGAGAAGAAGCAGCAATCAGGAATGCTGCATACCAATAACGAACAGCTTTGTTCTACAACAAGAGGGTAAAAAAGTGTGATTTGAAGAAAGGAGACTACGTGCTAAAGAAAGTAATTCAAAAGCATAATAAATTAGAAGCTAACTGGCATGGACCCTACAGAGTAATAGAAGTTGTTCGCCCAGGAACTTATAGGATTGAAACCTTGGAGGGGGAAGAATTTAAGAATACATGGAATGCAAAACATCTACGCAAGTATTATCAGTAGTAGGGATTCCTATGTAAATGAAATTTTCTTCAGTATGAATAAAGTGTTGAAGTTTTTATTCAATTCTCCCCTTTTGATGAAATTTTTTCGGAGTATTAGTGCTACACACTACGCATCAAGTTCAGAACAAACCCTCCCAGCTACGGTTGGTCGGTCTACCAACTACGGTTGGTCGATAAAACAAACCCTCCCAACTACGGTTGGTTGGTCTACCAACTACGGTTGGTCGATAAAATAAACCCTCCCAACTACGGTTGGTCGGTCTACCAACTATGGTTGGTCGATAAAATAAAATCCACCAACTACGGTTGGTCGGTAAAACAAACCCTCCCAACTACGGTTGGTCGGTTTGCTAACTACGATTGGTCGATAAAATAAAATCCACCAACTACGGTTGGTCGGTAAAACAAACCCTCCCAACTACGGTTGGTCGGTCTGCTAACTACGGTTGGTCGATAAAATAAAATCCACCAACTACGGTTGTTCGGTAAAACAAACCCTCCCAACTACGGTTGGTCGGTCTACCAACTACGGTTGGTCGATAAAATAAAATTCACCAACTACGGTTGGTCGGGAATAGAAGTTCACCAATTCCGGTTGGTCGGAAACAAAAATCTCAATCCTCTAGTTGGTCGATAAGCCAATTTCAATCAAGTCCGGTTGTTTAAATACTAAGAAGTGTAAGTTGTTCTATTATTTAGAATTAAAGATTAACAAATCACTGCAATGAGATCAGTATGTCACAAGCATATATATATTTACCGACTAACAAGCAAAAACATTCTATAAATCATTTATAAGAAAATGAAATGACATGTATTACCAAAAAAATTTCATTCAAAACAAGAAGGATTACATATGCTGTGGAAAGTAGAAATTATTACATAAAATCCTATTCTATTGATTTCTTCCCTTCTGCCTTTGAAACAGGTTCTACTCCAGCAGGAGGATCATCTAAGGCATAAGGGGAATTTATGAAATTCAAATCTCAAAGCATTCGAACATTTATCACTGAAGGCCGATCAAGCAGATGCTCAGGGCGAGAAATATCAACGTTGGAATGAAGACTGAAGTCACCGAGATATTTGGAGATTAAACACTAAGGTATCGTCCGAGCAGGAATCCAACTCATATTAAGCTTGAAAGGAGGCACTGGTAAATCAAGCAACCCAGGATTATAATAACCCCATAAGTAGTGACCCTACTCCAATTGCAGCACACATAGTGCATTCAGCCATCCTTGCTTGTACCCCTCGTTGTTTGACTGCTGGATCTGGTCGTCGAGATGGTAGAGGGATTCATTATAACCAGCCATCCAAAACTCTCTAGGCTATTTGTGGAATTGGTAGGTCAACCTTTCCAGCTGCTCGTGGAGATTCTTCACAAAAATTTCTTTTTTCTCCAAGGCGGATCCTTTTGTGGAAAGTTGCTCGTTAAGGTCCAGAATTTTCTTGGACATCTCTGCTAGAGCTTTATTCTTCACAACCAACTGAACTGCTTGATTTTCCAGAGATGCTTAAGTTCTCGCCTCTTCAATAGTAACCCGAGCAGCTCTTGCTCGTCCCCGGGAAGCTCTTGCTCGTCCGCGAGCAGATGTAGAGGGTCTAATTCTCTATAAAGTTTTTAATTCGTCTCTCAAATTGGCATTTTAACCTCCAAAAATGAGAAACGTTCGTCATTGACAGGGACCAAGGCTCTCGAGGTAGACGCTGCAGATTTCAGTTGGGATATCTCTCCTCGCAAGTTAGTATTTTCTTGCTCCAGCAGTTTTACGATCTGCATATGTTCTTCAACCTCGGTCTTCAAAGTCCTCTCCTTAAAATTATAAGCAGCGACTAACTTATCATATCCATTGTCAATATTTAGTTGCTGATACTTTTTCTCATACCCCTGATGTAAAAGGGAAGAAGATTCCTTGTACTGTTGCTGAAGTTCCTCAATGGTACCCTGTAGATCTTCAATCATCTCGTAATAAGCCATGTTATTGGCAATAACTCGGTCGAGTAAGCATTTCAGATATTAGTAAGCTTCCACTGCTCGTTCAGAGGCATCTGAGCCCAGGTTATCAAGAATTTGTGACTCATCCAAATCTGTATAGCCAGCCTTGAAATATTCATTACATTTTTTCATCAACTCAGTATCGTGGGCTGACAAGAGCTCCATTTTAGGCATAAACTAGCAAAAAGAAGAGATAAAATGGATCAATAATAAGAACAGAGCAAGAAAAAGGGAGTTAAGATACATAACTAAAACTTCAAATTTTATTACATCACAAAAAGGGGTACATGGTTCAGAATTACATTTAATAACAAAATATAAAAAAAGAAAGGTCCGAACAACTCTACACCTTCTCCTTGCTTCCTAAGACTTCCTCGGGAGTCTTGGATAAAGAAGTAGATTGCTCGGGGGGCATGGAATGTTGCTCAGAAGGTATTGGGAGTTGCTCAATAAGGGTGCTGGTAGATTGAAGCTTCTCGATAGGAGTAATAGTTGGTTGGGGCTGCTCGTAGCGAAGTTCAACAGTAGGGACCTGATCCCCAACCATCATTGAAGACTCTTCATAGGAAACTTCGTCCTCTTCTTCTTCGCTAGGGGAGGGAGGAGGACCATGAACATGACGTTGAAATAGCTTAGAATTCTCAGAGACCTTTAACTCGTGCAGAGATGCGACCCATCCGTCCCTGAAATACTTGAGGCTAGCAAACTCCATCTGAGAGGATATAGCAACTAGGCCTTTGTTCCAACCTTTGTCCCTGCCAGCGCTGAAGGACTTTTTAACATCCAGTTTCCTCTTCACCTTCTCCTAGGAAATCTTCTCAGACAGAAGTTCCTTGGCAGCTTTTAATTTCCTTTCTGCCTCTTCCTTCTGACGATCAGCTTCACGGAGTTTGCCCAGTTCCTCTTCAGCAGCTTTGAACTTGGTCTCAAGCTCTCCAGCATTTTTAAGCTTTTCCTCGAGCTCATTGTTCTTCTTCTCACATTCTTTCATTTTCCTCTCCAACTCCTGAGAGGCCTCCACGGCTTTCTCTCTCTCTTGCTCGATGGCTTTTAGTTGCTTCCCCCAAGAACCTTTGTCTTCGTCATACTTCTGACGAGAATCCTTTAAGGACTGTGTCAGACCTACAAAATCCTCCTCCACACCTGACGAGGAGCTCTAAGCTCTAATAGCTTCATCCTTTTTCAAAATAGTGTTGAAACAAGTTACCAAATGGAAAAAGAAAATAATTGTAAGTCAGTGCAAGGACATAACATGGAAAAATGAAAGTTTGGATTAGTAATACTTACTGAGGCAATATGTTGAGCTGCCAGAGTGGTAACTCTCTCCCGAGAAAGATTGTCTTAAACACCTTGGATCTCGAGGATGATCCAAGACTTCACCGAGCTCATGGCAGAGCTCGGAGCAACAAAAGTGGGAACACCACTTCCAGCAGTTAGAGGCTGAGAGATGGATTCAACCAATATATCCAAGGATATTTTCCTCAATTTCCTCATGGGAGCAGGAACATTCTCGACCAAGGATGTTATCTTGGTCGGTGATATAACTATAACCTCGCTTGGAGGAGAAACAGCTACAATCTTGCTCGGAGCCATAGGGGCTTCTCGGCAATCTGCTTAGCAGCAACAGGAGGGGATGCATCAACATTTCTCGTCCCTTCTTCTGGGACATTTGGCTTATTTTTCTTTGCCTCTCCAGCAGTAGAGGCAGATTTATCAAAGAAGACAGGAGCTCTTCTTCTCTTCATTCTGTCACTAAGAGGAATATTTGATTCAGGAGAGGAACCTTCAGAAGCTGGAGCTGGTTTTATGTCACTTATCACTGGACGAGCAGTAAAAGATGAAGTGTAACTCTTGTACTGCAACAAGTACGAGACTGATCTGATATGTTCGTCAGCAACAGTTTGGTGCAAACTCCAGATAAGTTTCAAGTGCCTCAAATTGACGTCAGTTTCTTTAGGGGATTTCTTTTTGCTATCGACTGCAAATAAATAAAAATTAAAATGTCAATGATGCATTTTATCAAACACAAAGAAAACATAATTTCAAAAATAAAATAAAATAAAAACAACCTATCCCATTGCCATAGGGAGGGCATCTAGGACCCTGGTACACATCATTTCCATTTAATGGAGCATGTTGCCAATTTTTCATAACAACCCCATGCTCGAAGTAATCCCTGTTGGCATCGGGGAGATTGACAACTAAAACCCTATTTAAAAACCTAGTTTTTAAATAAAAAGTGCTATCACTAACAACCTATCTATAGCAAAACATAATTTCTGGAATTCCTAAACGAGTTCCATGAATTTGGTTTAGCCTATAAACTCCATTAACTATGCTCTAAGTGTTTGGTGCTATTTTCGCAGGAACAACATCAAAAAACTGACAGAACTCCAAACATAAGGGATTTGGAGGAAAAAAAAAGCCACATTCAGCTACGAAGAGACTGGGGAACCAATGTCCCTCAGACAAACGAAAATAGTCAGAAGGTTCAAAAAGCTCTTCCAATATGACCCAGGAAGGAATAGAAAAATCAGAACGAAATTTATCAAGCGACTCAACAAGGGAAACCATGATGAACAAAGGAAATAAAAGAGAAGGAAGAAGATCTAACAGGAAAAAGATGAATCAGGTGACAACGAACAATGGAAGAAACGAACGCACAAGACAGTGAAGAAGTTCTAATATGCAGATTTAAAAAAGTAAAAGATGATCAAATTTTCTGAAGCGTTTAAATACTTTACCTCGAGAATGGAGAAAAGCAATGATTACCAAGATGGACGATTGCGTATCCGGCGGCTAAAAAGAAGAAAAGGGCACAAAACACGAAGCGGTTATGGAAATTCAAAATACTTTAAAAGCCTGATACTATATACTCAAAAAAGGAGTTATGTACAAAGAACGATTGTCTAAAATCCATAAAGTTTAGGCAGCATAAATGTTCCATACTTTTCTTTAACATCAAACCATGAAACATTGGGGGCTTCTGTTGATATTAAATTTAACCTGCTGACGTGAACTAATTATATGGAGACACGTGTCAGTCTACATGGCACTCGCGAACATTTTTGACAACACCTTGACTCCGAGGAACTCAACCTCCCCAACCAACTCAGGCGCTCCGAGCAACTCATGTATACCGAGTTACTTAGGCGATTCGAGCAGCTTAGGCGGTCCGAGCTGCACCTCGTACAAAGCATTTATAACCGGATAATTAAGAGGATTGAATGCGCATTAAATATTGATTACTATCATACAGATGTACACGCCTATTGGACAGCTATGTAATATTCTCTCGCATGTACAACCTCAAGGCTATAAATACATTGTAACCTCCTCATTAGCAAGGGACTCAGAATTTCTTGGTAAACCCATTATCGAGAATCCTGCAAACAGTCAGCAATAACACAAACATTGGACGTAGGCCATTATTCAAAGCCGAACCACTTTAAAAATCTTTTGTCTTATTTATTTTTATCTGTGATTAAAGAATTAGGTTAAATCCAGTTTTTTACATCAACACTTAGGAAAACCAAAAATCTCCACGCAACCTCATCCTAATATGATAGACCTACTCCCATCCCCAAAGGTGACTTTTCCTTCCTTGCTATGATAAAGTTAGTCAAATATGACTTGTCACCGGTCATGTGTCTAGAGCATCCACTATTAAAATACCATTGAGAAGTATCTTTAACCTTGAGAGAAACGTGTACATCAAGGGATTTTTCATCATTTTTAGGTACCCAAGTGGTGGTAATATTTTATTTGCCCTTATCATTGTTGGCACTAGTCATTATGTTGGAAGTGTTCTCAAAAGACGTAGACATCCTTTAAAACTCTTCCATTAAACTTTTAGAAGTAGTGAATATAAACTCAACTTGCTCTTTAAGACTAGTAAAATTGTTATAGTGGTGTATGGGAGTATGTGTTGAGAGACTGTTTTTAGCTTATAGCAAAACTCTCTACGGTGACCTCTTTATTTGTAATGGCTACAAACATAGATTTATTTGGGTCTACCTTAGTTAAAATGCCTAAGACTAGTTCTCCTTGGTTGGTTAGGTCGAGGCCAATAAGGATCCATCACAAACTTAGGAATTGATTCGAGTAGGATATTAAAAGTGGATTAACCTTCGTAACCTATCCATTTCCTCTATTTAAAACCTAAAACAAGACCTATAAACATCTCTCCAACCTTCTTAGATGTGCTCTCTAAAGTAACTTTGACCTCTAAAACATGTTCAAGATCTTTCTTGAGTTAGAAAATATAGGCTTTAAGTTTCTCACGAGTCTTTAATGATGCTTGAAGATCTCTCGTAAGACTAACCACTTTGTTGGTTAAGTCTTTCTTTTCTCTTCCTACCAAAACAAGTTGCGCACTCAAAGCTATTCTCACCGAGGTCTCACTCTCTCCCAAAAGTTTCAAATCATACACTAAAGATAACACTCTAAGAGTCAAATTTTTCTTTTGCTTTTTGTTTTTTAACGACTAGGTGTAAAGTTTGGAGTACGCGTACTGAAGATCTCGTTTTCCTTCACTTAAATAATCACCCTCAAACTCACTGGAATGATTCGACTCATTTATCTGGGTTATCACATTTAGAAATGTCAGACATACTTGAAGTGCTAACGTGGCTAGCTATGAACGCGATGAAGTTGGGTCCATCCGGTTACTCATCCTCAGAATCTTCCGACTCAACATCACCATCGCTTGGAATGGCATTATAGGTGACTTTGTCTTTCCCCTCTATCATTAAACTAGTGGGACACTCATGGTATTTGTGACATTTCCCCTCACACTCATAACATCTCTCCGATTCGTCTTTCTTAGGATAATCACCTTTATATTTCTTTTCATTATTCTAATAAAAACTCTTACCCGCTTTAAAATTTTTATTTTTCTCAAAAAAATTTATTTTCCATTTTGGATGAATTTTTATTTTTGAGTTTGAGAATTCTTTTGAATTTCTTAGCAAATAGGACAAGATCATCTTGATAAAAAAAAATCAGAACAGGAGTCAGAAACCTCATTTTTCTTTAATTTAGCTCTTAGAGAGATTCCTTTTCTCTTTTTCTTTTAGGTTTTTAGGAACATGTCTAATTCGTAAGTTTAAAGATCACCTACGAGTTCTTCTAGCTTAACTGTGTCCAGAATTCTCAAAGAGATAAGGAAAGTGACTTTCGC
The DNA here is from genome assembly GCA_949130495.1 of Sambucus nigra. Taxonomy (NCBI): domain Eukaryota; kingdom Viridiplantae; phylum Streptophyta; class Magnoliopsida; order Dipsacales; family Adoxaceae; genus Sambucus; species Sambucus nigra. Next base: position 279,794,071 of record OX422218.1, read on the forward strand.
ACTAAAATGAGAGACCTCAAAATTTTCTTAACAACTCTCAATTTAAAATTTTGTTCACCCAAATTAAAACTAAAATTCACAATATCAAATAAACGTTCATAAAATTCATCAAAATTTTTAGTTTCAAGCATGCTTATTGTCTCAAATTGTGTGGTGAGGTTATGAAGCTTAGAAGCATTAACAACATTAGTTCCCTCGTGTGTGAGCTGGAGGATATCCCAAGCTTCTTTAGACGTGATACACGTCATGATACGATGAAATTTCTCAGGTGTGATCGCATAAAAAATAACAGTTAAGTCCAATTTGCAACTGGCTCGAGACTAACGACATTTCCATTAGTCATAGTAGGAGGAGTCCACCCCCTTCAACAACAAGCCAAATACGCTCGTCGATCGATTTTAGATACGATCTCATTCGATCTTTCCAACAGGCATAATTTGTGCAATAAAAAAAAGGTGGCCTATTATACGAATTCTCCACATAACCACCAGGATTCATCTAGATAACTTATAGAAATAAGCTCTTATACCAATTTATAAAATGGATTTTATGGGTTGGTCAGATTATATGTAGAAATCGTAGATTAGATCACGCATGAGCCAAATTTAATTAAGTCCAATTTTATCTTGATTAATCAACCTTAACATGTGAGATATTGAATCTAAATTGAAACCAACAGACCACGAGACACGGAATATGCGAGAAAAAAACCTTTCGAGAAAAAATGTTGTTTTTCATCATTGTTACAACTTGGTATTACAGAATGACACAAACAAACTTATAGACTTAGACACCACTAAGAATTGCAGTTATATCTTCCTTCCTTATTTTTTACAAAAAGCGATGCAGATCTAGTAACGTTCCACAGAAGGCTCCATTTGCCTCTGTGTCCACCGATCAACCTCAGGTAGGTGTGTTCGTGGTTCGATCTGGTACAATTTTTAGGATATTTCGAATCGGATCAGTTAAACTTGTCCTAAAATATGGACCAAAACCGGACCGATTGTATTGATCACTAGGCCCTAATCGATTCGATTTTTTATAGGGTCGGTTCGGCCTACCTTGTCAGTTTTAATCATATTGAATTAATCATCTTTAAAATGAAAATTACCTTTAAAGGATGTCCAAACTTGTCCAAATTTTAGTATAAGAGATGTTTAAATTCTAGCATAAAAGTTTTCCAAATTCTAGCATAAAAGTTGTCCAAATTTTAACATAAAGCTCTCTAAAATAATCCATATAAAGTTGCCCAAATTAAGCATACAATGTTGTCCAAAATCATACAATGTTGTCCAAAACCCTTCTTTGCGTGTTATTTTTTATGTATAAATATAATTAAGTATATAATAATACGTATAATCCGCTCGTGTCAGTCCCAATCGGTTATTTAATGAGGCGGATCGAGGACCGGATCGGCTAGATCAATTAGCAAAAAAAAAACTAAACCAGAACAATAAAAAAAAAACTCGATAAAAATAGGGCGGTTCATTTCGATCTTCTAGTACAATCGATTTTCTGAACACCCTTAACCTCTATAAACTCCTTCCTATCTTTAACAGTGAAGAATCAACTCCACAGGGATTCAAATATATGATATGTTCTTCAGGGTTTGATAAAGTGATCACAAAATATCCAAAGGCTTTGGATTTGAAAAAAATAAAGTGTTTAATCACAAAACGATGCCAAAAAAGGCTTGATAGAAATTGCAAGTTCGTATCTCTATATATAGGGAGAAAGATAGACTTGAAAGATTGCATTTGAAATCAGGTAAAAAATAAAATTTTGCCAACTCGTTTGAACGAAGTACCCTATCTCGTTTAAACACCCATCAAATGAGTGATCTAACAAGATCCTAAAGCGGGACAATAATTTCCAAAATCGATCTTGTTTGAAGTTCATTAAAATCTATTGTAACGAGGTTCGTGTCTTCGTTCGAATGACATCTTTTTTTCTAACGACTTTGCAAAATTTTTCAAAAAACCACTTAAAAAATAGTTTAGAAATATATTTTATGTGTTCAAACACTTTTAAAATACCCATGAATAAATTGATTACACAAAATCAACCTCATATACCTTCTCCATATGATTGTAGTGACGATCTTAACTCTTTGATCTTCGATTGTTGCATTCAGTCTCAAAATTATCTTCACTTGAAGCTCTTGAGAATGTACATGATGATGTAGATGTGTAACGGAATATGCTAAACTTAAAAACATAATGAGCAACATAAATCTCATTCCTACAGATGGGGAATTCCTCAAATGCCATTTATTATGACACGTGGACTATTTGACTCATAATTCCTCCAAATACATGACACACATTATCCAAAATACACCTAGTACAAGTTGTGTGACACCATGCTTAATAAAATAACGGGTGGCCAGCCCTCTATCAAAATAAAACAACAATCTCAAATGGCTCATTCTTAGCATCACTGTCGAAAACCAATTAATTACTAACAACCTATTATTAAATTAAGTCGAGTGTTAATTTTAAACTTTAAATAAATTATTGTAAATAAAACCATTCCTATTATTAAATTAAGTCGAGTGTCAATTTTAAACTTTAAATAAATTATTGTAAATAAAACCATTCACCGTAAACCATTCCAGATAAATAATTAACTTCACAAACACGTAATCAAATGAATACCGGAATATAATAAAAATCTACTAACCGAACAAAACATCAGTTTACATAGCAATACCATATCCAATACAACTAAAGTAATTAAACTGAAATAAAAAAATTACATTGGGCGAAATGGCTGGATAATTACTGATTAAACCCTATCTAGAATCTCAAAGATAGAAAATGACTGAACAATCCCTCCAACATTCTATAGATGATGTAGCTCCAATGACCTGGAACTGATAATCGTGCCTGACGTCCTTGTGGCTAGACAACTAAAATCTTTTGAAAATATTTTGACATGGGTCACAGCCCAAAATCTTTTTAAAATATTTTTGCAAGTAATTAAAAGGTATTAATAAGTATGTGTGCATTATTCCATATTTAAAGTGGTACTGCACCCTCATAAGACAATACTCACCCCTCAACTATAGTGCGTACCTAACATATGAAATTTAATATCCTGGTTATGCTATCCAACCTAACTACTCTAAATATATCCATATGTCCATACGATGCACTATGTTCCACTAAACCAGTATAATTCTCAATTATAATTTACGAGTTCATTTCAAATAACTTTCACTGGTTACTAATTCATTATTCACACTTTAATATCTAATGCCCGTATATATTTTTCTTCACAGATATATATGTATTTTCAATATCACATCAAGAACGCGCACACATAAACACATGCACACACGCACACATATCACTCGCTATATATGTATAACTGCAGTCCCTCAGAGTAATAACTCACTGGATTGCGAATCTCTAGCATTCTATAATGCTTTAGGGCATACACACATCATCCTTGGCCACTAGGTCAGAAATCTCATCACCAAACCCAAAACGTACACATAATTGGAGTCGGTCATAGTATTAGGTTAGTGGGTCATAAGCACACCAAACTACTCCTCTTGGACTCCAACCTCACATAGAGTGGGCATGCACAAACCTATGACCCTGGGGATCGATACTATACCTGTTGAGATTTGCCTAGAGAGATTGTCCACGGTGCGCATATATATATATATATATATATATATATATATATATATATATATATGTCCCGACTAACCATGCGTATCACTCGTAGTACTTAGCCTGATAATTTTTTGAATATCTTTACCATTCTCAGTTATTTAATTACTCACTCAATAAATTAAATGAGTCTCAAAACAAAATCCTGGACATGTACCATTATCATTCAGTCATATCCCTATTTCTCAAATTTTCATCAAAATTCAATTACTAATTCTCGAGTAAAATCCCTACCCAAATTCTATAATTTGCATTCCGACAAAATCCCAATTGATCCAATCAATAATATCATTTAATATAATTTTTCAGAAGTCTTAAATTGTCATCGAAAATTTATAATTTAACCCGAATTTAAATTATAACATTTTTCATCAATTAAACCAAACTAGCAGTAGAAGGTAAGTCGAACCGGTTCGGCCCTGCTAACTGCCCAAGCCATCCCCCAAAAATCGATTTTTATCTAATTAAATTCAACCACATCAATACCAATTCATATATCAATAATATTTATCAATTCTCATGAATCACAAGTATAAAACAACTCCAATTTTATCTAGAATTAAACTACACATGATGGTTATATGGGATTTATGCTTAATCTCCAATTGACATAAAATTCTCATAATATCACTTTAAATCATATTTTCTCAAACCTTAAAATTATAGATTTTACCTATCTATATGGAATCTAAATTTCCATATTTCAATCATAATATATCACACATATTTTTCTATGAAATTATTAATTCAAAACCCCATTTGTGTATAAATTCCACCCAAAATCCCATTCCCAATTATGATATGGATTGAAATTGAACACATAAATAAATAACAAGATAATCACTTGCCTTAAGATTCGTAGAGTCTGAATTCAATTGAAGATGATGAAAAATCCCAGAATCCCTTCCAACTTCTTTAATCCTCTTGAGTTCTTGAGTTTTCTTCTACTTTTTCTTCACTTTCCTCTTGAACTCTTGAGTTTCTCTTATAATTTCTCTTCATTTTCTCTTTAGGCCTTGGTTTAACTTAACTAAAACCTTTAGAATTGTAAAATGACTAATCATATTACCTTAAATATTTATTATATAATTTTAACCCCCAAATTGACTATTCACCTGCCATTAAAATTACCAAAATTACCCTATACTAGTCTCGATTAGTTTAAAAAGCCCCCAGAACCCAATCACTACCCTCGGGTACTTAAATTTGACTATTTTGACCCATTTCAGATCAACCGTACACTCGAAATCATCATACAAGCCATCCATCATAATTATCTCATCTCAACCTAATATAACTTACACACGCATCCTCATTGAGGTACCATCAATTTCCATCGCGTTTTACTCACCTACGACGTAACATAAAATAATACAATTTCATTTACTTATCACATAAGTAAATATAATATCACATAAATATTAATCCATTTCTCGCTAATTAATATTTATATAAATTCACTTTATTTCTCAAATTAATTAACTTACTATAAATATTTCTTAATTTAAATATTCTCTAAATTATCGGGTGTTACGTACTTCCCCCTTGCAAAAGAATTTTGTCCCTGAAATTCGGATAAGCTTGGTACTACAAATTTCGGATCCTTACCCACATACATCCGAATGTTCTCATAGTCAACTCATGATGACACTCTGGTACCTCCACTATACACCCGCTAGTGGTACCATCATGTCTAAAGGCCTATTCACTACAGCCCAAGATTAATAATAGGTATATTCAAATCATTTCACATTGTTATACTCCACCATTCTTGAGGTCTCACCTATTCTATGATATGAAAAATTGTCATGAATTCGCTAATAATACTCCCATAAGACGAGCCTATACTCCCCCGACTCTATCACCTTCATGTTGGGAAAATTCCCTATATTCTCTAGGTGTCAACTTCCCTTCTTTCCCAAATCTCATAATTCCCTCTGTGGGAAACACTCACAATAATTTCTGACCACTTATGTCAGTCTTTAACTCTTCGATGCATGACGATATAACTCTTACAATGTTGTTAAACTATACGAATATAACTTCGATTAACTCAATCCATATCGATCGACGCGGACGACAAGGCCTCTTGCTATAAACCTCAAAAGGCATCTTTCTAATAATAGTCGGTACGAGTTATTACACGAAACTCTACCAATGGTAATTACTACTCCCAACTATCTTAAAATCCATAATACGCATCGCTCGCATTCATCCTTATTTTAGTTGCCTTTCTCGTCTATTCCACGTTATACTTGTAATATGTCTTCCTCAACAAGAAAATTTCTCCCCATTGCCTCCTGATAATTCTAATCAGAGGTAAAACTTAAGAATCTCATCCTTATCATAACGATATTGGGTGGCACCTTGTGCCGATTCTTTCCCTCTCTAGAATGAAACGTTGGGCACACTGCCCGGTGGTGTAACTCACCAATGTTACCATAACGATTTTATCTCAGTCACCCAATTCCAAAACCCAATGAAAATCTTAACCATCACGGTCGTGGTAATCCCAATAATGAACTTCATCGGTCTGCTTATCCATTTCGTCACTAGAATCACCAATTTTTTTTAAAATTCTAGTAGATCACCTTAGACTAACCTTTTCCCATCTATGAGAGGTGAACCTGGAGACAACTGCATTATGTCTCACTCCACAGTGATTCACGATCTCAATATCCCACGTTACGTGGTAAATCTTATTCCCTCTTATGGGGTATGTCAAAACCTATGACCCATGCGTCTGCTATACTACCGCCCACTTTACGGATCTTTCTCGCCTAGTAAAATCAACATCCTATTTATGCCTAATCACTTGCCTTAAGATTCATAGAGTCTGAATTCAATTGAAGCTGATGAAAAATCCTAGAATCCTTTCCAAATTCTTCAATCCTCTTGAGTTCTCTTATACCTTTTCTTCACTTTCCCCTTGAATTCTTGAGTTTCTCTACTAATTTCTCTTCGCTTTCTCTCTAACCCTTGGTGTAACTCAACTAAAACCTTTGAAATTGTAAAATAACAAATCATATTACCTTAACTCTTCATTATATAATTGTAATTCCGAAATTGACTATTTTCCTTCCATTAAAAAGACCAAAATGCCCCTATACTAGTCCTGACTAGTCTAAAAAGCCTCCAAAACCCGATCACCAAGTACTGAATTTTGATTATTTTGTCCTATTTCGGATCAAGCGTGCACTCAAAGTCATCATTCGAGTCACCCATCGTAATTATCTCATCTCAACCTTATATAACTTACACACCCATCCCGGTTGAAGTACTGTCAATTCCCATCGCGTTTTACTCACTTACGACGTGATATAAAATAATACAATTTCATTTACTTATCACACAAGTAAATATAATATCACATAAATATTAATCCATTTCTCGCTAATTAATATTTATATAAATTCACTCTAATTCTCAAATGAATTAAGTTATTGTAAATAATTATCCTCAAAATTACGGGGTGATATAAGCAGATCAAGTCTAGGCACGATCAAACACGTCAAATTTCTTTCAACGCACATGGATAAATGCGAATTGAGATATCAAGCAATGGAGTTCTACTTTATCTCAAGCCATATTAGAGTCAATGAACCCAAAGAGGTCGACTACAACTTAACTCATTCTCTTAAGTGTTGTATATAAATAGATTTCTTATATTCTCTTAATACTTACACCCCGTACCCACGACTTGGACTCTCAAATAACATGCATAACACTTCATGTCATTCTTTTTTCTTCTAGTAAAATGATACCCCTCTATTTCCCCTAGACATAGTCCAATCTTGATTGAATCAATTACATATTGTATCATCTTTATTTGATTTTATAACACTCTAAACATGTTTTCTCAATTCTCATTATTGTAGATCCAATTCCCCTTAATTTTGGCATTGTTCGTGGGAAATTTGAAGATTCATGGCTCAAGATTTACTAAACTCATCGTTATGAATGTTGAGCGTTCTCACCGTTCCCTTTTAAAAATTGCATCTCGTCTAAGATACGTATTCAAATGAGGTACCATTATTTATCTAGGCACCTATTTCCTAATGATCCTTGATCTCGTGGGTAATCTCTTCGTCGCTTAAGGCCTGACAGGTGTTATTTTCGTTAAGATCTTTGGTGGAATCAATCCATTAATGAGTTGAAATCAGCGCCCTCAACAAATATATACTCATAAGATGAGGTAGAAAATATTTCATCGATATGAGATAAACCATATCGGATACACAAATATATTTTATTATTAATTTAGAGAGAGAGAGGGGGGAGAGAGAGATATCACTAAGGCTTTGATAAAAAATAATAAAGATTTGAGAGATCAATGAGAGTGTGAGATATATTGATGGATGTTCAAGAGATATAACAAGGAACCAATGGTGCATGTGTGAGGGTAAAAATGTAATAAGATAGTATTTATAATGTCATTTGCAAATACGACGTTTTCACTTTATTGTTAAAATTTAAGTTCTAAAACCAACATGATTTAAAGCATCGTATTGATGTTCTCATGGCCAACGGTAGTAACAAACTCTACAAAATTCATGTCATGGTTATGGACCGTGCATTTTAATTTTTTGTATTAGTTTATAGTTTGTCATAGTTGAAGACTGTGAAAAAATTACTTATGGTTCCATACCATGATTAACCCTTTACCCGTAACAGTGACTCAATTCGTCGGTTAATTTAGTGTCATTCATAAATGTTCATGAAGTGAAACTATAGAAATAGTAATGTTGGTTAATTAAAATATCGAGGCTAACAACTATGTATACTTATGACTTTGACAAATTTCTTATGAGTGTGTCTGTCTCTCTCTCTACCTATCTATATATATATATATATATGTATGTGTGGGTGGGTGTTTCTCCCACATTTCTATTTTGTTTTACTTCCAACATCACGCCTCTCTAAGATGAGGTCAATAAGTTATGGGGTTGAGGGTGAGCAGTATATACATTATTGATTGTTATAAAATGGATTTTGACCATCTTGTTTGGGTCAACTTTAAGCCAAATAAAAGGCAGGTCCCACTAATCCATTGGGATAGGTCCATAATAGAATGTGAGGAAAAGAACGCTGTATATGCATAAACTAAAAAACAATAACGGGCGAATGAAAAATTGACTCAAAAGTAACCCACTTGAAGTGGTGAAACTTGGTTGAATGTTAATAGAATTTATTTGTCCCACATAAGAAGAGCACCCCAAATGTGAGTGGTATATCTAACGCATACAATGCAATTTGTCTTGGATCCCCTTTAGGTATCCCATGTATTTTAAGGGGAAAAGAACTACGAGATGCATAGTTTGGGATTTAGTACAAAAGCCACATATGAGAATACACACCACCTGACCAGAACCCGTACCCGTGTCTAGGTTCTTGAGTCGTGGGTCTTCTAAAAAAATAATATATTTTTTGTCCCAATTTTAACTAAATTTAGGCAAAAAATGTGGGAAAATTTCTATCATTTAACCACTCCATTTTTCATTGGTCTAGAATGAGGAAGTGTTGCCAATATTATCGCAAACTCGAAGCTTCACCAATATAGGTAAAAATCCAAATCATCGCTAATAAGTTGCCCAAATTAAAGAATTTCTAAATGAAGCGGTGAGAATCGTCGCTAAAAAGACACTTTTTCAAATTTTGAGGAAAAAGATCATTGTAACCAAGAAGGCAAACGTCAGCAACCCTGAAGCACCACTGCGAGAAGAATCTGCCTTAAGGCCATCATGTCAAACACTAACTTTGATCGTTTGTCAAGGATAACAAACTTAAGACATATTTACTTTTTGTTTTGAGAAACACATACTAGGATAACAAACTTAAGACATGTTTTCTTTCTATCTGTATAATGTTTCTACTTTTGGAAAGACATAAACATATTGTTAGTCTCTTTATTGTTAAAACATTTTACTAGTTTTCGAAAGTTTTAATCACACTTGAAATTTTATAGAATTAAAATTTTTGAATTTGCATTTAATCACTCTGAATATTTTATAAACATAAATCCTAAGTAAATTTTTGTAAACTCTGTGTTTAACAAAAATGGAAACCAACTTTACTAATATCTAACTTTCGAATACTATTCCTATCCACGTGAGTCATGGGGATAAATCTGAGGAATTTAATAAAACGAAATTTGAGACTTGGAAACAAAAGATGTCATTTTATATCACTACATTAAATTGCACAGAGTTTCTCAGTGAGTCGGCTCCTACTCTAAAATAAGGGGAAAAATAAGTATATAGTGGGAGCCGTGAAAGCATGGAAACATGCGAATTGCCTTTGTAAAAATTGTATCCTCAATTGCTTGGAAAAAACATTATACAATGTGTATAATCCAATGAAAAGGACGAAGGAATCCTGGCACTCCTTGGATAAAAGATATAAAGCATAAGATGTCAACTCGAAGAAATTCATAGTTGGTCATCCTCTTGATTTCAAAATGAGTGATTCAAAGACTGCCATAAATAAGGTTCAAGGGATCCAAGTTATTTGTCATGAAATTCATTGTGAAAATATGGATTTAAGTGATTTATTCCAAGCTGTATCAATTATTGAAAAAATTACTCCCATATTGTAAAGACTTTAAAAGTTATTTTATACACAAACGTAAGGAAATATGGCTCGGAGACTTAATTGCCTATTTGAGAATTGAATAGGGCAATAAAGTGTATAAAAAGAAAAATGGAAATCATTTCATGGAATCCAAGGCCCATTTTGTTGAAAGTAATAGAGAAGCTAAAAGGAAGAATAAACTCTTCGACAAAGGTCCAAGTCAAAAAGAGGGCAATTCTAAGAACTTCAACGAAAGATATTATTATTGCAAGTGATTCGTCTCGAATATTGCATTTATTTACCCCTTTTACTTATGCATTTTAGACTCCTAGGGTACCTTAATTACTATATTTATGATCATTAGCTATACAACTTCTTTTTCATATGTTTATATGCTTTGCGAGGTATAATTGAACTTTTGTAGGTATTAAAGTGCTTAGCGTGAAGTTTGGCTGCGTTTTGAGATTGTTTCGTCGCAAAAGCAACATTCAAAGAATTTTTGGTATTTTCAAACTCACTATTTTTTATGTAATGAAGTTACCAACATGTATATAATTAAATTATCTTTGCATGGCCACTAACCGTGCATCATTCTTAACCCGAACGAGGAAGTTATGCTCGTTTTCGTAAGGTTTCGATATTTTCTTCTACTTCAAGGGAATTTTGATAATTTCATACTGCATAATTTGGAGGGTTTCAATTGATAATTATGTATATAATTCAATTATCTTTGCGTTGGTTCTGACCACGCATCATTCTGATTCCGTATGAAAAAGTTATAGTCATTCCGTGCAACGTGCCCAGAATTGGATTGAAGCAAAATCAGCACAATCAGGGCCATATCGATTCGGAATTTTTCTGAATCGATTAGGCTACCATAAAAGTCCTAAAATCTCTATTTTTAAGTGGCCTTTTATTGGGCTATTTGTATGTAATCACTCCCTTAAGAGGGAGATTTCATTTTTTGGTAGTTTGGATAAGATTTTAGGGCTTTATTTGGGAGCTTTCCCTTTCCTCTCTCTTTGGGTTTAAACCCATTTGTAAGTTACTATTCATTATCATCTACCTTCAATTTAAGCTTTATTTCCTTTTGTCCTAGCTTTGATATTTATTTCCATTCTTCGTAGTTAGTTTATTGTTGTTTATTTACTATTGATGTTGGTTATTTAGGTTTATTTATGTCCTTATTCAAGTATTGTCCTTAGTTTAAGGGTTGGGCTCATTTTTCCTCCATTAATAGGAGTCAAGCTCCGAAAGTTAGGTTTTGGGTAAAACAGCGTTTAATTAAAACCTCGTGTGTTAAAGTTGGAATATTATGCGTTTAACTTTCTTTGTCACGCAACGTTAGTGTTTAAAGTGATATTTCGAATTTAATCCACATGTGATCATTTTTTACTAAATGTTTTATCTCGCATTTTTGGATTAAATTCCTTTATGGGTGATGTTTATAATTAATTGAATATGCTCTATTAAATGTTTTCGAACAAAAATTCTAACTACGCGTGTTTATCCCATGGCGGGGATGTGACCCTACCCTCGTTTTATTAATTCTTGTTTAGTTTTAACTTCTTAATTTTCCTCTTTCTTTATTTCCAATCATATCACCTTTTGCATTTTTATTTTAGAAGTGATAAATCAATTACAATATGTCAAACATTCCCTATGGATTTTTTATTCCGGGACTGACCGCTATACTCCATTTATTGAATGTAGTCATTGTTTAGGTTTTTATATTGAAGCGATGAACCGAAAACAACAACAGTGTCCTTACACAAACACACGGTCCGCACTACATCAAAATAGTGTCGTTTTGGAGGAGTGTTTTGTTCTAGATTGTAGTTGATTTACTATTTCGTAATATTTTTTTTATTCATATTTGTATTCTTTATTTTCCCCTTTTTTTTACTTGTGCTAATTGTTTTGAGGAATTGAAATTTTGGTGCTCGCCGTTCGTTGCATTGCTTAATTTGAAATGTCTCGCTATAACTCTTTAGATAACCTTAATTGTTATGAGACTAATTTTTTAAGCTATACTCCCATGATTATGAGATAATGCCTACAAACTCTTGAAAATGAGCGCATTGAGCATGATATTCAAGAATACGTATGTAATCCCTCATCGCCTTGTGAGGAAACTTTGGGAAGCGGGGAATTTGTTAGCTATGAGAAAACCTCATAAGGAGATGTTATGACTTTTTGTTGGTCTGATCGGGAGTTAATGATAAAGTAATGAATGACCGATTAGAGAGCTCTCAAGCTTGGTATTTAGAAATTAATTCCCAACTCGATGAGATTATTGCTTCTTCACAAAGGTCAGTTGAAGTTGAAACTTTCGTTTCACCTCCACCCCTTTTTTAGGAAGAAATAATTGAGAGTGATCCAAGCACTTTTGAATTTCAACCTTTTATTAATTCTTCTGATTGTATTGAGGTTGATGGTCCTTCGTTTCCTTTATTCCCTACTATTCTCAAACCATTAAATTTATCACAAGAATTGGTTGAAAGTCTTGAGGACTTTGACTCGATTCTTGAACGGGAATGTTATTTTGAGATGCTCCATCTCATGGGCTATTCAGTTGCACTTTCCCCACCTCCCCTTCCAATTAAAAAATCTTGGGGAGGTGATTTTTATTTTCCCGAGATCAATGTGGTCTTATTCCCCATGTTATCCAAATCCCCTATTGTCCCTCAAGAATTTATAATTGGCGATGGTTCATTTCTTACGCCTTACACATGCCTTCCGTTGTTAAAATGGAATTCTTATTTTTTGGGAGGCATCCATGCAAGGGAGGGTCCATCGTTGATCCTTCAAAATCAAATTGTATTTTGGGTGGATCCTCATAAATTTCAACTTCTAGTGTGTAGTTAGTTAGAAGTTAAAATTATTGGTTGTAAATAGCTAATTTTTTATTTATTTATTTCTTTTTTCTCTCTTTTTAATTGTAGTCTAGTGTAATTAGTTAAAATTTTTGTTATTCTTTTTGTTATGCTTGGTTTTAACATGTTTTGTAGATTCAATGGACTTGTGCTATCCGGAGTTTGCTCCATTTTGGGTAATATCTTTCTTTATCTCTCTTTATGTTGTGTTCTTAATTCGCATTAGGGACAATGCAATATTTAAGGTGGGGTGTGGGATATTCTATCCATTCTTTGTTTTGTTCCATTGATTTGATCACACGTTAGTTACAAAGCATGCTTTTGTAGTAAAAAATTAAAATTTTCAAAAATACTTCCCTCTTTTTTCTCCTTTGTTGGGCATTTTGCCCTTATTTTCGATGATAAATTTTAATAAATGTCCAACCCAATAGACAATTAAAAGATGCATGTTCTCGATTTTAGAAGTTATTAGACTTTAGTCCTCAAATCATTGATATTATAAATAACTTCATGAATTAAACTTTAACACATGAGCACATGCGCTTTTCTTGCTTTATTGATTTGGTTTTAAGATTTTTATAACTCGGTAATCTTTTGTTGGATTGTATATACTTACATAAATGAGATTCGATACATAGCTTCATTTGTGAGTGTTATACACTACTCTTTCCTCATTGAATTCGTCAATAATCTCACTATTCTTTCATTTGATCGTTCATTGATTGAGTTCATTTATGAAATGTGTTACTTGAGCATGATTTTCAGAGTTATTTTTACACAAGATATGCGTAAACTTTAGGAAATGATCATAGGCCATCTTTGTTATATTATCCATATTGACCTTGAACTCACCTTATATGTTTTTCCTAGTTAACCCCTTTGAACCTTAACATAATCTCTCATTTCATAACCTAAAATCTAATAACCAACTCCACATTGGAGTTATAAACCATACATATTACTTTCCAAATCTTTGTTTGGAATGATACTTGAGATTGAATGATGTTATTGTCTTGTCGTTGTAATTAAGCATATGAGAGTGAGAAAAGTGAAGAAAATAAAGAAGTGAAAAAGAAAAGAAAAAGTGAAAAAATAAAGAAAAACAAAAGAAACATGAAAAAGCAAAAGGAAACAAAAAAAGAGAAAGTTTTATATGATCTACATAGTGTTCAATAATCCTTGTTTCTCTCATATTTCTTATATAATGCATGTTATGGAAGTTATTTTTCCAATTTTGAAATTTCTCGTAATTTACCATTATCTCAAGTTTTTCATCCCCGAACACTTTGAATCCGTAAATATACCCTTCCTTTCATAACCTTAACCCCAAACCTACATTACAACCCTATAAAGTCCTATGTGATCCTAGGGTGCATTCAATTCAAAATTCATAATAGTTTTGATAATTTGTGAAAATATATTTCACCTCCTTTAATGAGCGATATCTTTCTTTGAGATTACAATTTTTCATTTTATATATAGCGTTCCTCAATCGTGACATGTGTGCGGCCTAAATTCCATTTAAATTTACTCTTTATACCAAATGTTCCGTGTATTACCTCCTGTTCTGAGTGATTTCATTTATTGAGCGTAATACCCGGAGAGGATTGACATATATGCACGTTATAATGTTATACGGTTTATATTAAGATTTACCAAATTATATTTTTCATGTGCTCGCTCCCCTCCCACTTTTAAGGTTTCAATTCTATGGAGTTCGTTTTATAATGTCAATAACTACGGACTTTTGGGTGAATTCATTCACTATGCTAATTACGTCTTTGAAATCTTTTTCGTTATTGTTGATTTTGTCTTATGTTGGTGATTGGGCATATTTTTTTTGAAACTATGATGTTTGTGGGTTTTATCCCAGAAAACCCTCATGAGACGACACTCGTCCACTAGGGTAACCTAGGAGTTTAACGGCTTATTGAGTATGATAAATGCAATCGTTCGCTCGCAAAAGTGGCATTGATCCCCTTTGTACATATCTCCTCTCTTGTGGTTTACTTGTAGTCTTGTTTCTTTCCATTTCATTGCTAGGGACTAGCAATGTCTAAGTTAGGGGTGTGATTCGTCTCGAATATTGCATTTATTTACCCCTTTTACTTATGCATTTTAACCCCCTCGGGTACCTTAATTACTATATTTATGATTATTAACTAGACAACCTATTTTATATACGTTTATATGCTTTGAGAGGTATAATTGAGCTTTTGTAGGTATTTAAGTGCTTAGCGTGAAGTTTAGTTGCATTTCGGGGTTGTTTCGTCGCAAAAGGAAACTTCAAGGGAATTTTGGTCTTTTAAAACTCAATATTTTGTATGTAATGAAGTTACCAACATGAATATAATCAAATTTTATTAGCATGGCCATAGACCGTGCCTCATTCTGACCTCGAATGAGGAAGTTATGCTCATTTTTGTAATATTTTGGTATTTTTGTCTACTTCAAGGGCATTTTGATAATTTCATACTGAATAATTTGGAGGGTTTCAATGCATAATCATGTAGATAATTTAATTATCTTCTCGTCGGTTCTGACCAAGCATCATTCCGATTCCGTATGAAGAAGTTAAAGTTGTTTCTGTGCGACATGCCCAGAATTGGATCGAAGCAGAATAAGCACCATCGGGGCCAAATCGATTTGAAACAGTAAAAGTCTGTAAATATCTATTTTTAATTGGATTTTTAGTGGGCTATTTGTATGTAAACATTCCCTTAAGTGGGAGACTTCGTTTTTTGGTAGTTTAGATCAGATTTTAGGATTTTCTTTGGGAGCTTTCCCTCTCCTCTCTTTTGGTTTCAACCCATTTGTAAATTACTATTCAGTGTCATCTACCTTTAATTTAATCTTTATGTGACACCCCGCCTAATTAAATACCGGGCGATCACTCCTTTATTAAATTAAAATCAAGGTGAACAGTTGGTTCATTCTTAGCATCACTGTCGTAAAAATACTTTTCCAATTTAAACACCCTAAATAATTAAGCTAAGTGTCAAAACCATTTCATACATACTTTCCAAATTTTATTTAAAGAAAAATTATTTATTTTATTAACAACATTCAATAAGTAAGAATCACACCACATTAAATTCTGCCACATAATCCAATTAATTTAATACATTCGTCAATCGAATGTCAACATACGAAATCTAAAGTCACACACCCAAACTGAATAAATCCCATAGTAACAATACTAGAAATAACTGAAATACAAATGTCCAATAACAACGGAATAATGGAAAGAGCTACACATGCCCAACTAGATGAAAGTACTAAGAGTGGATCCGAATGAACGAAGTCGTCTAATCAAGAGACCTGCAACTCCCACCTAAGCTGCAGCGCGTTCCTTCCAAGAGATCCTAAGCAAGACGCCCCTATGGCTGGGCACCTGTAATACATACATATATATATACAAGAGAGAGAGAGAGAGAAAGAAACGGGTCAGAGCTCGATAGTGTGTTTGATTTAAAATACGTTTAGCAAGTATTTAAATTGATACAGGCCAATGCAACAACATATTAGTGCGACACTCTCTTGAGAAATTCTCACCTCTCTTCTAATGTGAACACCTATCGCACTAACATTCCCAACGGTTTGTATTATCATTTATCGCACTAACCTTCCCAAGGATTTAACTTATCTTAGCTTACTCGTAAGATTCAACATTTACGATTCAATTATTTAAAAAATGGATATTTCAATTAGTAACCAAAGTTCTCATTTTGACTTTATTAATCAATAAAGTTTTCCAATTTCATTTTATACTTTCTCAAACAAGTATTTACAATTTGAGTCATCAACCATGTCCTACATATCAAATCACAGTAGGCAGTTCCAGATTTTAGAATTTCATATATATATTAACTACTCATAAAATATATATATCATAACAGCACCCCAAATAAAACTATGGTGCGGGCATACTCTACTATCCAATCCCCGTATCACTCGTACTAAGGGAATACAAATTCGGATCCACTCTCAAACTGTATTAACACATACTCAAATAATATTGAGGCGAAGTATAGATTCCAAGTCCCTTAGGACCATCTGAACTATCACTGCGATAACCTGTACCAAGGATACCTATACACAAACAATATGAGGCGAAGCATAGATTCCAAGTCTCTAAGAGGAAAGCACATACCCGCATCTCTTAGGACCGTCTGAACTATCATTCCGATAGCCTGTACCAAGGATATCTATCTTCTAGGGTACAAGTCAATATCCCCCATAAAGGTCCCATCGAGATAAGACTGTCCCAGCGCGGAAACCTCAGGGATAGCAAGTAGCGTGGGCATGTTTTTCACACATAGATAGTATATGCATACACAATCATATAACTATACTAATATTACCATATCAATAATGGGTAAATTTCCAATTCCCATAATTACGTCATTCGCATTTATTTTACATTATATAGTTTTCACGTATAACCATTCACATCTTACTTTAATTTGAGGAACTTTTCCACTTACTACATAACTCTTCATGGATTCTATCCTCCCAATTATAAAATTCAGTAGGTATACACATTTGTCCCAAAGTAACTCTCTTTACGTGTCTCTCTATTTAAGTCATAAATTTACCGACCCTTATGTAATTATCCTAAAATACAATCTTTGCCCATTATCAAGGGTCCCAAAATTTATTCACATGTCCTACTGGTCTTCCCTATCTCCCAAAACATTTTATTAAGGATGCCCAAGAATTATTCCACAATAAATTGAATTTCAACTAATTAATAAGGGAAACATGAGTCTGCCAGGAGGGGTCGATCGATCGAGGTCTGGTGCTCGATCGATCGAAGCTCTAGGCTCGATCGATCGATCAAGCAGGTATTTCGATTTCTACAGAATTGCAGTTACGGGTTCTACCACCTATCTTCATCCAAATCCATATTTTTCAACCCCAAACATCCCAAAATTCTACTACTAACCTTATAACAATATACCAGATGTTTCTAACGTAAGGCATGTACATTTCTATCATTTAAACATGGATTATCAACCCAAAATTTTATCTAATTGTCAAGAACCCTAAAATATTCTTAAACAGGTTTCTAACAAATTTTCTCCAGAATTTTCTTCTTATAATCATCAAAATTTTGTGGTTAATTTCCTCTACATGGCAAGGGTTTCCAGAATCATCATATAAACCAATACTACATGGATTTTCCTATCACAAATTGGGTTTTCTTCCATATATTTCATCCCTAATCATTCCTAAACTAATATGGAAATTGCACCAACGAAATAAGCAAGATAAATACTTGCCTCGGATTTTCAGAAGTCTAGATTGCGGTTGATTTTGGTGTGGTTGCGTTCTCCTTCTCGCGATCTACGCGTTGGTGGTGGCGGCGGTGCAAACCGTTGAGTTTTGAGCCTTGGAATTGCTTGAGAGCTCTCTCCTCTCTTCTCCAATGGCCGTTCTAGGTTTTGGGTATTCTAACCCTAGGTGACAACCTCAATATCAGATATAGCCTCTCTAATTTTCGTGGGTTTAATTACCCAAAAATGTAAAATGACCAAATTGCCCTCCCGGGTTACTAATTAGGCCTAAAAATGCCCCGAGACCCAAACTACACCCCCGGGTACACTTTTCTGACTATCTTGACCCTTCCGGACGCGTTGGTGCACTCAAAATGACCATACAGGCAACTTATAAAATATTTACTTTTAATTTGTCCACATTTAGTCTCGACACGACACAGGCGCGTCCCGACTTAAATTTCCACAATTGTCATTTTATTCACACGTGACAATATTATAAAAATAAATCTCATATATTACTATACTCATCCAGTAATATGCAACAAATAACAAATTTCCAATAATTACTAACTCTCGTCACGCTAGTAAATATTTAAATCAACATTCCGGATTAAAATTAAATTAATTTATCTCAATTAAATTTAATAAATCCTATAATTTAAAAGCTATAAAAAATACGGGGTATTACATACTTCCCCCCTAATAACTGAATTTCGTCCCGAAATTCGAAAAATAAGGCCTATCAGTTAGCACAATTCTGGATATTCTTTTCCGTACACAAACTAACTACACATTACTGCGCTCAATTACTATAGCCCTTTCTTCACAGCAACATTGTTTTACATTCTCATTGGAGACACTTCACCTTGTGCTCCCAACCGAAAACATTCGCATAGGTCACGCCTATACGTTATAAATTTCATTATCTCACTAACATTAGGAGGCCGCACCTCACTACATGACAAATACTCGGATTTATTCATATACAAAACTCCCATCCTGAGAAAATATTATGAACATTTGATCATTCTTGCTCGCCTAAAATAGTTGTGGAATCCTACCACATTTATCGGATGTTTTCTCGACCGATCCAAAAATTCTGATTATCTACTCTCCTCTAAACATAAGGAAGGAGAATAGTCGAGGTTCTTCCATAACAAAACCTTAATAAGCACCTCGTACGCGACAAACAGGTACGAGTGCTTCTACCGAGCATGCTTGAAATCCTCGTACCAAGATTCCAAAATTTCCTTCACATGACTCCATTAATCTTTAATCACCATGCGCTTATTCCCTGGCTAAGGGTGATATATCCTACTCGAAACGAAATCTTATCTCCGATGGTTCCTGAAATCCCATTTCAAAGGTGGGATTCACCAATCTCATCCTGATTCAGAAATTTATACTGCACCGGACCATGAACTGGCGCGATTCTTCCTTTCAAAGGAAGTCTGGGGCATACTAGTTAATATTGTATGCCAGCCCAAAGGAATATCAATCACTTCCTTCAAGGTGACTTAATTCACATGTTCGAGATAAACCCTTGATCTTGTTTTGAGAATGGCAACTCATTCAAGAACTTAATCGGCTTTACCGACCTCTTCCAAGTTCAGGAATTTTCGATAAACACAAAATTCTTTGGTTGATTCTCCTCTTTCAACCAAACTTTACCTATGGGCGGTGCATGTAGATACTACTCGCTACGTTTCGCTAAACATCGATTCTTCCCTTGAAATGTCTCACATTAAGTGACACGTAATATGCCGAAAGTTTCGACCCGTGCTCTTCTCTCCACGAGGCGCACTTCTGGATCTCTTATACTATACTAACATCATTACTCTTTGTAGGCGCAAGTCGCTCTCACTCTTGACTAATAACAACTCCGCTCCGGGTGTGCTTCATAACAATTAAATTCTACTATATTCAAGGAATACCAATTCTTGAATGGCTTCCCACACCCTTCCAATCAAGTTAGGGCGTACTATTCTAATTGCACACTTCCTTCTCCTCGTTCGCCCATGATTGGGCTTACATATTCTCGATGTTTAGCCTCACAACATGCAAGAGATGTTGCCATGGGTGATGATGTTGTTGACTCTGTGGGCGTCTCTTCTCAACCAGAGACGACTCTCTCCATCCCCTCTAGTGTATCCTCTGCACCCGTGCTTCTTCTACCCATCATTCTGGCTGAAGAGAATGAGCTCGAGGTATGATTTCCTCTATAATTTGTTTGGTATAACTCCCTTTCATTCTCACTCCTTTATCTATTTATCATGCCAAACCTTGAGAGATTTTTTTTTTCAATGCGTTAGGTTGAAGTGTCCTCATTGTTAGCCAACATTTGTGTTCCCACGCTGCTGATGAGACCATTAACTGCGATTCCCCTTTTCGGTGGCATTACTGAGGTAAGTGACGTTTAGAGGTTCTTCTCCCTTATTTTATGTGGGTATTCCTCTTTTAACCTTTAGTTTGCATATTGCAGCTTTCTCCCAATCTTGCTCCACCTTCTCTTGAAGGTTTGCACGTGTATAAGGCCAAGGTTAGTGCTTTTGCCCTACATGGTGGTTTTTCTGCATTCACCCCTGTTGAGGCCCCATTTGGGATCCCAACATCTTCTCTTAGTGAACAATGCATGCTGGCCTTGGTCTGCTATGTTGGTAGGGGAGTTTTGCCTGCCGTTGAGGCTTCTGCAACCAGGGATCCCGTTGTGGCTTCTGAGGTGATGAGCCTGCACCCAATGGTTCCTGCCTCTATGACTGCCAAGGTGATTCCCGTTCTTGCCCCGGCCGTGTATGAGGTATTTTCCTTAATTTTATGCATTTTTTTATCAAAGAATTTTTGCAAACTCCCCTATAACGTAAGCTCCACCTATAACGGTGGCTTAACAATGAAAACAGTTGTTAAGATTTTTCATAAACTCCACCTATAACGGTGACTTAACAATGAAAATACTTGTTAAGATTTTCCATAAACTCCACCTATAACGGTGACTTAGCAATGAAAACACTTGTTAAGATTTTTCATAAACTCATTACTTTTCTTATCTCAGGTTGAACGAGAGACCTCTCCACCCATTTTTTTGCCTATTGGCTCACCTCACCTGGAACCTGCCGTCTCAGAAGATTCTGATCATGCTGATCAAGGTTCCACGACCTGTGCTGCAGTGGAGAGTGAATTCGGGTGCGAGCTTCCTCTGCCAGATCTGGCTCCTCATGCATTCTGCTTAATGGTGCTTCAACATTCTCCCCCACATGCCTGCCATTCATCGACTGGTGATCGAGCAACTCGCAAATCACAATCCTAAAACCTTTTCAGTGGACTGCCTACGTTCCAACATCTTTGTCATGAGTTATAGGCTGTAAGGCATGGCTAGTGTTGTTGCGGAAATTGCTAGCACTCCCACTGCGACCGTTACCAGACCACTCCTTAACTAATTTCTTGGCAATTTGAAGGAGTTGGGTCGTGATAGTTTTCATTTTAATTGGCTTATATCGTATTTAAAGACTTTGAAGAGCCAGCAACTGATCAAGCAGAGGGAATTATTACAGAAGCATCAGCAGGACTAACGGGCTGAGGAAGCCAGGTTAGCCGAAATAGCACCCCTTCTGGAAGCAGTTGATAAGGCGGTGGATGATGCCGAACAAGCTTTGCGTCTGGCCAAGCTAAAACGAGAAAGACTCCTTATCAGACGTGCATAAGTACAAATGAGGTTGGAGGTTTCCATCAATGCCCAACAATCTTTCATTACACCTTCTTCGGGCTTTCCCGGAGATTTTTTCTCATCTTCAGACCTATGGTTTCTCCTAGGCTAGTCAACACTTGTATATATATGTCTTCCTCTTATTTATTTTTTTATGTAATTCTTGGGCAGTAGTTCCCAATTTTGTAAGGCTCTATCGTTTACAAATGAATGAAAGATGTATATTTTCCCATTCGCCTGCCTGTTACAACTACTTTTATAAATTTCTATATTTCTGTAACTTTTTCACTCTGCACAGGTCATAACTAAAACTTGCATATTCATAACAACAGCAAATTACAATCATTGTTCGAACTAAATTCTCTACACATGATAGACCTTCAGCCATTTATTATTAATTTTAAATGGCTTGTCTTCCTCTATCCTAGAAATTAAGCAATATCGTGATTCATGAGCTTCTTTTACAACAAAAGGTCCCTCTCAATTGGCTGCAAACTTCAGTAGAGGAAGTCCCCTGATGTGCTTCACTGTCGCTTTCAAAATGAGGTCCCCCTCCACGAACTTCCTGGGTCTTACCACGTTATCATATGCCCTGGAGAGATATTTCGTGTACATTTGAAAGTGTTGCATTGCATTGTCTATGTGCTCGTCTAACGCTTCCAACTGCACGTGTCTATTCTGAGGGAGCATGTTGCTTCGCAAGGCATATCGGGGAGAGGGAACTTCTAATTCTACTGGAAGGATTGCCTCCGCCCCGTAAATAAGCAAGAACGGAGTGTACCCTGTGGGTTTCCTCTTGGTTGTTCGATAGGCCCATAACACAGCTCGTATCTTATCATCGCACGATCCTGGGAAGTCTTCCATCACCTTGGCCAGAATATTAACCAATGTTTTGTTAGTCGCTTCGACCTGATCGTTTCCCTTCGGGTATGCCACTGTCGAAGTATGATGAACTATGGAGTATTTATCTGTGAGCATGGTTACTTCTAAATTGACGAAGGGCTTCCCATTATCTGAGAGAATAACCTTTGGGATCCCAAAATGATAAATAAAGTATTCTCTGATGAAGTTTCTCACCACCCCAGTCGTTGCCTTTCTGAGTGGTATTGACTCGGCCCACTTTGTGAAGCACTCTGTTGCAACTAGTAGCCATATCTTTCCCCTCGAAAAAGGGTGTATGGCCCCCACCAGGTCAAACGCCCAAGTGTGAAAAGGGTAAGGTGTTGCCAGGGAGTGTAAGTCCGCCGACGGGGCATGGATCATGTTTCCATGTAGTTGGCAAGCCTTACATTTTCGAACGAACTCAGCAGCATCTTTTTCCATTATTGGCCAATAATACCCCAACGTCATCAACTGATCATATAACTTGGCTCCTCCTATGTGAGCTGGATCGTGCGCCTATTTGAGGACCTCAGCTGCTTCTTCTTTCGTGATGCAACGTAATGGCCTATTAAAGTATCCCCTTCGGTAGAGCTACCACTCCTGGATATAGAACCTTGGGGCCCTTCGCTTTAGTCCCATTACATCAATTTTCTCTATCGAGACAACTCCATCTTTAATGAAGTCAATGTAGGGTTGCCTCCAATCGGCCTGAGTTTCAACGAAATGACATTCAGCTGCCTCGAAGAAGAGCTGATACTTATCGCACCTCTGTTGTAGCTCCGCCACGTCCTACTTCATTCTAAGCCAGAAATATCCCTCTTTTTGAATTCTCCGATAAAGAGGTACCTCAGTTGTTTCATAGTGCTCCTCATGCATTTTTTACAACCTTCGCTCTACTTCTTCTGGGCCGATACATATTGATAACCATCCCCCTTCATTTCTGAAGTAGAGATTTCCCTGGTTTGTAAAATATTGGGCCAACTCTCTTAGCCCCATTGCTCCCTCACCAGACTCCAGTTGCTTCCTAATCTCTCCCCTCCAGTCCGCGTCCTCCTCTATCGGTAGAATTGATTACACCACCAAAGGAGCTGTTCTTCGTTGGATCGTGATGATAGTTGCATCGCTCCTCATGATCATTTTCTGGGTAATAGTTACATACGCATTTAGATGGCGGTTCATCGTTCTAGGATCTCTCTTGATCTTAGTTTGATGGAACTGGCCGAGGAGTCTCTGGATGATCGTCCTGTGTGGCGCTAGGTTCATGTGTTTCAATGCATATTCTCCGCTTACTTGCTAGATTACTAAGTTCGAATCACCCTTAATGCAGAGTGAACGAATTTCCCTTCGAAGAGCCTCCATCAAACCTAGTACCAATGCCTTGTATCCTGCTTCGTTATTGGAACAAGGGAAATCTAACTTGTAGGAAAAGCAAATATCTTCTATTCCTTTTGAAAGAATAATCCCTGCCCCTCCTTTTTTTCTGTCGAAGATCCATCGAACTGCATCGTCCACTCCTCCTCAGTTGCACCCAGATAATTGGCTTGTAGGTCATCTCCTGGAATGTCTTCTTTGGATGGTTCAAACATTCCTGATGGAAAAATTGCCAATAGATCGGCATACGCCTGGCTCTTGATCGCACGAGGAACTACACACTTCAAGTCATATTCTGAGAGGATGAGGAACCACCTAGCTACCCTGCCAATTAGTATAGTTCTTGCTAACAAATACTTAATAGGATCGCATCTAGTTACAATATGAATCGTAAAAGACAACATATAATGCCTAAGTTTTTGGGCTACAAAGACCAAGGCTAAACAATGCCTTTCTAGGCTGCTGTATCTAATCTCTGGCCCATGTATGATTCTACTGAGGTAGTAGACTGGTCATTCTTACCCATCAATCTCCTGTACCAGAAAAGCTCCGACGGACCTCGTGGTAGATGTGAGATATAACTGCAACGGCATTCCTGCCCGTGGGGGAACCATAATCTGTGGTGAAACCAACAACTTCTTCAGCCCAGCGAAAGACTCCTGGTGAACCTCCTCCCACCTGAACTTCATGATCTTTCATAACAGCTGCATCGACGGGTGTGTTACTTCGTCCAATCCAGGCATAAATCTCCTAACATAGGAGACTTTATCGAGGAATCTCTTCAACTCCCTCACTGTTTTAGGGCTTGGCATTTCCAAGATCGCTCGTTGTTTGTCCTGGTCCATTTGCACCCCTTGTCGATCAACCACAAAGCCCGAGAATTTCCCACTCGTTACTCTGAAAACACACTTCAATGGGTTCATTCTCAACTTATACCTTCTATAACGAGAAAACACTTTCCTCAAATCGCTCAGGTGGGACCCCTCCTCCTTTGATTTGATGACCAAGTCATCCACATAGAATTCTATAAATTTGTGGAATAAGTCATGAAAAATGGCCATTATCGTTCTCTGGTAAGTTGCCCCAACATTCTTGAGTCCAAACGGCATCACCCTGTACATGAAGTTACCCAATGGTGTTCTGAATGTCGTTTTCTCTGCATTCGAGGGGTCCATTTTAATCTGATTATACCCCATATACCCATCCATGAAGCTATACATATCATGACCAGCCGTCGCGTCTATCAGGATATCTATAGAGGGTAGAGGGAAGTCATCTTTAGGACAAGCTCTATTCAAATCTCTGAAGTCCACATAGATCCTTATCTGGTTTTTGTCCTTTTTTCCCACTGGGATAATACTGGATAGCCAGAGTGGGTGTTGTATTGGTACGATGAACCCTGCTATTAGCAGGCGCTGGACCTCTTCTTTAATCTTCAGATCCAGCTCGAGTTTGTACGTTCGTATTGTCTATTTCACTGGAATGGCTGAAGGCATTACGTTCAACCTGTGTCAGCTTACTTCCTCATCCAGCCCTTCCATTTCCGTGTATTTCCACACGAAGACATCTATAAACTCCCGAATTAATTCAACCAAGGCCTCTCATTTCTGAGTGCTGAGGTCCTTCGAGATGAAGATGGGTCTTGGCCTCCTCCTTCTGTCAGATTTAATTGCTCGAACTCTTGTGCCTGGGGCTTTGGCTGATTTGCCATGTAATCTGGTTCGTGGGCGACTTCTTTCATGAACTCCTGTATGCTATAATTGTCTATCACCATGAACTGTCCTCGTTGATCTACCAAAAAACATTCATATGTCTGGTCAACCTCATCATCAGTTTCTTTGGCCGCCCGCTCACACCGTTATAATCGGTACACCACCTTTCTTTCCTCGGTAATGACTTTTTTGCATTTCCTGGTGATAGTGGTGATCGCCTTTCTTTTCTTCTCCATAGAAGCTTCAGTCACTTTTTCTCCTGAGAACCGGCTCAGCACGCTTTGCCGCTGAACCTCATACTCTATCGAGTCCATTCTGGTTCTCATCCTGTCTTTAAGCTGCTTCGAGATTCCTTCGGGCCGAGGGGCCACCTGTTGAGCTTCTTTGGCCGTTTCCCTTGGGCCGCGCGCAACCTCCTTCTTCTGTTCATTTAAGGGTACCATCCTTTCTTTGATCGAGGGAACCCATGTTCCCTCCATTTTTCTTGTCAAGACCTGGACATCTTCCTCTAACTTCGTGTAAAATGGTGTGTATACCAAGTGAGCCTCTTCAACAGCGAAGGGCCTATTTGTATCCCTAATGGTCATCTATGTTCCCTTGATATTTTCTTTTTGCATATTGGTGGTAGGTAGAAGGAACTAGGCCTTAGTTGTGCATCCACACCCTTCCTATTAGCAGATGATAGGAAGTTTCACTCTCTATTATGTGGAACTTGATATGGGAACTCAGATTTCCCATTACAATCCCGATGTTGACGTACCCAATGGACTTGGAAGATTGGTTATCGTACCCCGAAATCACCAAAGGCATGGGGACCAGCCTTCCTTCCGAAATATTGGCTGTATGAAAGGAGTTGATTGGCATGATATTGATGCAAGCTCCCCCATCCATAAGAGTCCTTGCGAAGCTAACTCTGTTAACCCTGGCGATCACATACTATGGCCTGTTGTGAGGGAACCTTACATCCCTATCTGCATCGCTAAAGGTTACCTCTAACAGAACCCTTCTCACTAACCTGGCCATGGGTCCCTTCCATCTTAGCAAAGGGACCACATTCTTTTTTGAAATATCAAGTATCGCTTGGGTTATCTCCAACCTATTCTCCTTTGGAATCCCCACTTGTTCAAAGAACCACGTGAACTTCGGGGATTTTGAAACTGCCCAATATTCAAAGGTCGGGTCTACCTCTTCACTTTCGGCGTCATATACATCCTCCACATCCTTGGCGCTTACTTCATCATAGGCTAACACGACGTTATCCATTCCTCTGGTGCAAATTTCTAAGGCTTCCTCGTACTCCTCTAATTATCCTCTCTCTGCCTCTTCATCATAGGCCACCACGAGATTGGCCTCGTGTGCTGGTAGCGGGTTGTTGTTAACATTTTGAGGGGGGATCTGCAATGTTCCCGCCTTTATGTACTTATCAATGATTCTTATGGGTGTGAAATAGCTCGTCGTTAGATGCTGGATCTTTCGATGAATCTGGCAATATTTAGGATCCGCATTTGTTGCAACATCAGGTTCTTCCATCGGAATGCCTTTTGGTTCATAAACTGTTCCCCCTTGGACCATCGTGTTGTAAAAGCTCATAGCCTCTTCTATCGTGCAAGGCAATGGTGGTGGATCCTCCCTGTCTCTTTCAAATTTCCTCTTGTTGTCCCTCTTCGGTGTTTTTCCCCTATCTTCCCCCTCGGCGTACCCTACCCGTGGGGGCTGAGACCTTCCCCTCGCGGGTTGCATCGGCTGCCGAAACATCATGGGAGGTATCACCGGGATGGGTCACACCACCAAAAAGATGTTTCTTGCCGCTTTCAATAATGTTGCAAAAGTTCCCTCTCGCGTCTCACTGATAAGGTGACAAATATATTCAAGAAGTTGTCCCTTAGCACAAATCTACAACAACTTGGACTCTTTGGCTTCTTCCCTTACATAGAGGGACCTTTCCCTGAACCTTCAAACATAGGCCACCACCTCTTCCCCAGGTCTTTGCTTATCTCTACCAAGTTAGGTTAAGGTGAACTCATCTTCTGCCAGAAAGAACTTTTGGACAAACAATACATACATATCCTCCCACGTAGAAACGCTGTTGGGAGTCAAATGGGAGTACCAAGTGTACGCCTTATCGGTTAGGGATTTGTAAAACTCCCTCAATATAAGCTTCTTATCATTGCAATGTGCTCCCAAGTGTTCAATAAAATGCTTAATGTTCTCCTTCGGGTTCCCACCTTTCCCTGTATATTTTTCAAAAATAGGGGGAATATAGTCTTTTGGGTAAGGCTCATCGTTGTATTTCTGAGGGTAAGGTGTTCGAAAGTCATCATAAACCGAAGCCACCTTGCCAGCGGATTGCGAGGAAGCTTGCATGAACTTCAATATTTCTTTCTGTATCTCTTTTCTCATTTCCTCCATAGGCGATGCTACCGAGGCAACCAGCGACGGTGCCACGGGCTGAATGCTCGTCGTATCTGAAACGAACGTTACCGGTGGTGCCGCCGAAGCTCCTGAAGTTCCCACTGCTGGATTCATAATAGAGGGTACGTTTACTGGGATCGCTCCAGCAATACCTGCACCTAGTGGGGCCGGGGGAGCTACTCCTGGTGTTACGAAGGCATTAACCTCCAATCCCCCCAGCATGGTTAAAGCTACTGGGGTTTGCAAAAACTCATAAAACTTGCTCATGAGGACCGTAATCTGGGCGGGACCCAACCCTACGCTCGTGGAAGGTTGTGTTACCCCTGGAACGCCTAACGCCGTCGGAACCCGAGGTACCTCTACTCGAGGGGCCCCATCCCTTAGGGCCGCCAGTTCTCTCGCAACCTGTTCTTCATTATGCTAGATATAGTCAAAGTTGAGTCTTCAAGTAGCATTATCTTGCGCCATACTCCTTGCCTAGGAGAATGCCTCCCCATAGGAGTCGCCAAATGTAGGAGAGTACTTTAGATTATAGATGGAGGCGTAACCCCTGTTTGAGTATGGTAATAATGTGCTAATTGGCCAAAGCTTTGGATTAGCAATATAACGCCTAGACACAAGTTCAATGAAGACAAGACTCAGTTTAAACTCACAAAACTCTCGTGTATAACTCAGAAAATAGTAATGAACCTTAGAAGTAACTTAGCTAGGGGAGAGAGAAGTAAGCACCCTAGATACAACTTGGTAGGCAGGTAAAAACACACCTAATACTCTCGAGAAGCTTTGTCAAGTATTAAAAGCTTCGTAATAAATAACAATGGTGGGTGGATAGACCCTCTGGTTTTGTAATAACTCTCTCTGAGTATACATTTTTCCTAGTAATAACTTCTTAAACTCTCAAAAGATCCTCCTTCCTCAAAGGTGGTTGGGGTCCTTAAATAGCCCCTCACACCACCCCCGAGGCAACTCAGTCATTAAAGACTATGAAAGACATCCCTCATGCTTTATGTCACAACATTAAATGCCTGATGCACTAGTTATCTCCACGTCATGAACATTAAATGCCAAGACATGCCTTTTGCCCAACCACTGTGTGCCAGGAAGCTGTTGTCGCAGAGGTGGCTCACCAACTTCCTGACAGCCCCAAATACCACGGTGGTTTACTCAAGTGCAAGTCTGACATTGTTTAGCTGGCTAGTGACATCACCTAAAGTAGATGTGACATTATGTAGAGGGTTTTTTGGTTCACGACTCAACGCCCGATGGCACTCAAGGCTGCTCCGCCCGAGGTTCCACTATCAGGGTCCTTCGGTGTTTTACCAGGTGTATCTAAGATGGTCAATACAAGCCCCAACGGTGCCTCACTTCTCAATCCTCCAAACCAAGTCCCTCTAAAGTTCCCACGATGAGGTCATTCGATAGAGCATGAAAGCTCTCCCAGGCCCTGCCAAGCCTGGTCTCTCGCAAGTACCGTTTGACCTCACACAAACTCATTATTATTCTCGTTACATCATTACAACCATTATAGCTTACAGTCAACATAAACAGAAATACAATATGACTAATACAACAAGCTAAAGTGTGAGTTACCACGCCAAGCTATTTCGGTTGCTTAATCTCAAACACTAGTTCCAGTTAGGGAATTATCCCTAATCTCAGGATTACCTTCAATCCCCCTCTACAACTTTAGTTGTAAATGAACTAAGGCGTGTAACTATTAGAACTAGGTTTTTGTATAGGTTTTCGATTACTTTTTTCTTTTTACAAACTTACCTTTTATATGGATTTCATACATATCTTGCATTCCATCTTTATAGAAAACCAGATAAAAGAAATCACATTAATTGTTAGAATTAGGTTTTTAAAGTGTAGAAAAGAAACCACATAGTATGGCAGCCAAGAATTATTCATATTTAGCTACTCAGATTCTACTGAGAAAGTTCCCTTTCAATGGTTGTTGGAGTGAAAAATGCATTGTCACGTTCAACACTGTTTTTATTCAGTTTTGGGGGGTTAAAATTAGCTCTGTTTAGCTTGGAAATCTCTATTCCACACTGCAATTTTCTTTTTTGGCCATCATGAACCAGCTTTGAATTTGATTGTCATTGACTTAAGTTTCAAAGAATATGAAGAAAAATTCTCATAGGGGCTTTAGGTTTGTGACATTTCAGATGAAGCAACAACAACTACACGTCATGCTCGACGTGGCCATTTTCTTCACGGTCGAAAGATTGATGTTGTGTAAGGATTCCTCGTGTTACAAACGAGCTTCAAGCGATATGAACAGTTTTGACACAAGAATTCTTTTTGGAAAAACAAAACCAGGTTCGTCTTTTTTATATAAATTAAACATCCCGAATATAATTCTATGAATTAATTCAAACTCTAAATCGTTTTATACCTTTAGGGATGTTGGGAAGTCTTAAAACTTGGAGATACTTTAGTTCGGTTCGTCCTCTTGGTTCGTGACGATTTCTAACGGGATACACCAAACTAGCCTAACACTATGCAATGAACTACGTCAGAAAAATTGTTCTTACAAATCTCCACCATTGGCTATTCCCGTACAAAACAAACAAATAGACCGAACACCAAATTAAAATCAAAATCTCATATTATAAATTACAAAAGGTACTAACACCCTTCCCAACCTTAGAACGGAACTCCATAAGTCTTTTTATCTTCAAACTTAAACTTCTAAGATCGCTTAAAAAGCAATGATACCACTAGTAAAAGTTGTAAGATCGCTTAAAAAGCTCTGATACCACTTATAAGTGGGAGAACACTCGCAAATGGTGATTTTAACAAAAAAATTGCAACACCATTTTAAATATATCGAAGAGACTTTTAAATCGATTTTATCTTGTTTATTATAAGAATGCAACTACGTGATAAAATAGATAAATTAAATCACGCAAACAACTAAGGCCAAGATTCGGTAAAAAACCAAAAGGGAAAAACCTTTATTCACATAGAAATTTACAAGAGAGCCAACTTACGGACTACTTAATCCCTCACAAGCATAACGCGTTATTCTTCAAAAATCTATAAGGAACAACTATGACGCTCGCAAAAGTCACATAACAAGAATCGTCTGAATTAGCCTCAGCCTTCATCCTCAGTAGTGAATTGTGACACCCCGCTTAATTAAACACCGAGCGATAAGGCCTTTATTAAATTAAAACAGAATATCCAGATTGGTTCATTCTTGGCATCACTGTCGAAAAACTTTTTAAATTTACAAACCACCGAGAATTTGAAAAGCTGGTGTCAAATTTTTTTCTTTTTATTTAATATGCAAAGATTTAAAACAATTAAATAATTAAACAACACATTCACCATACTAAATTAATCAACTTCACAATAAATGAAATACGTAATCAAATAAAATATGACGGGAGTAAACACCCCAGTCTAATACTCTAATACAATAATCCATAATCAAAAGCATAAATCCAATGATTTAAATAAAAGAAGTACAATGTCTCTAAAATCACAGCTAACAGAAGAAGGTCGACATGCCTGACTGAAGTAAAATAAAGATGCATCGAATCTAAAATGAACGGAGGCGTCTACTAAGTAAGTCCTGCAATTGGTCACAGCAACTGCAGCAACGACAAATGATAATGATCTCCTAAGTTGGGCCTCCCTCTGGCTGGGCACCTAAAACGGTTTTTACAAAAAAAAAAATTGGGAGAAACGGGTCAGAGCCTGAGTAAAAACATTTTTAAAAATTCAGCAAGTATTTAAAATGCATAATTAGCAAATATTATATGCATGTTAGGTTCACGGCTCTCACTTGAGGTCATCACCCCTCAACTAGTGTACACGCCTAACGTATACTCCTAATTCGTCCTAGTTATGCTACTCCGCCTAACTAGAGTGAATTAAATATTTTACTCCATCTACTAACTTATGGTGCTCACATGTGTTACCCATACAGTAATTTATTTTCTATGTCTATTAGACATATATAATTTCTCATATTAAATTAATTTATCACATACTTATTTACATATAGATATTACTATCTCTCTCTTCTACTAAGCACAAACAGTAGGATTAAATCACAAGTGTATATATATACACTACTATAGCACCCCCCTAGGCTGAGACCTGCGATGCATGCATACTCTATTACCATGTCCTGGTACATCACGCACTGTATAAAGTACTGTTGGTTCGGTATCTCTCTCGAACCATAAATACAAACTACATATATTGCTGGCGAATATAATTCCAAGCCTATGGGTTACGCACATACCTACACACCCATATAACCGTCAACTTATCGTTCTCACAGATAGGCCTTTCCTAGGTTCTATATTCTGAGGTATAAGTCAAAAATCCCCCCGAAGGCTCATCAGGATATGAGTGTCCCGACGTGAAAACCTCCCGTGATAGCAAGCAACGTAGGTATGTCATACAAATAAGAAATCATGCAACAGGAATACACACAACCTATATTTTTATATCATCAGTATAGATATACTCCCTACCCGTATTATACATCCCTTACGTAATGTATTTTTATCTCCCGAATATCTCACGTATGACAAATTATTCATTTTACTAATCTTCGCATATTTTCGAGAATGCTTCACCACTCCGAGTGTGTCCATTATTCTATACATAATATCAGTAGGTAACTCACTCTTATCCTACTGATCTAAATCATCGTTCCTCTCGAGTTATTATGACTCGAATTATCCTTTAATTTAGATTTTTCCTCTCGATTAGACCTAATTAATTTAGCCCTTAAATTTCACTCATAGGGCCAAGCCTAAAACCCAAACTAGTCCTATTAGTGTTTCAATTTAATCCCCTTTATATTTAAAATTAAATCCCACGAATGAATCCCGAACGATTTTCAAAGATTTTAAACAAAATTCAAAAAAGTGGCCAAAACTGGGCAGCCGAATCGATTCGCCACCTACAGCTACAGGTCTCGAATTCAGCATAATTTTTTCCTACGAGTTTGACCATTTTCAATCACTAAAACCTTCACTAAACATTCCCAAACTCCCAACCAATTACTTCTAACATTATACCAACATATATGAATGATTTTTAACATACAAGAATTATGAATTCAACAACAATCATCAATTACTCAATTTAATCCCGATTAAATTCTAAAAAAAAAAACTAATTTAACACTTTCATTCAAGAATCAATTTAAAACTCAGATTTCTTCCTCAAGATTCAATAAAATTTTGTGAGTTTTATGCTACATACATAGAGGGTTCAATCGTATATCATTTTCCAACATAAGATTATGATTTAAGTCTTCCAATGTTACCCAAAGTATACAAATTTCTTATATGATACATACTACACTAACATGGATATCATACATGCTATAGTTTTGCAAGATTAAACACTTGACTCAATATGAAGGTATGATCCTCTAAAGAATATGGGTATATTTATGTTCCTTTCTTTTCGATCTACACTCATATCTTGGTACATCTTATCCCCGTCGGGATGTATCGCAAATTGAGACCCATGCGACTCTGTCATCACCGCGTGTCGTAAATCCACCCCTTTGGGAACAATCAGTCTACCATTAAAGTGCAAGCCTCCCTCGAAACTCACTGAGTAAGACTCTTCTCCCCCGACTAAAAGTTATCTAATCCTCTCCTAACAATACGAATCCGTTGCATGAGCCCGTGCCACCCTCGTCACAATTCGGGGTGTAACTGTCATAACTGATATAAATGACCCGTCAACTGCATCCTGAAGTCTCAGCTCCTTCCATTTCTCCTTTCACACCTTGACCACCTCCCCCACTGGCCTACGGCTCAACGCATCAGCTACTACGTTTGCCTTCCCCGGGTGATACCGGATCTCGAACTGATAGTCTTTCACAAATTCAATCTACCTGCGCTGATGAATATTCAATTCCCTTTGAGTGAACAAACAATGTAGTGACTTGAAATCTGTGAACAGGAAAAATTTCTCCCCCAACAAGTAATGTCTCCAAATTCGAAGGGCAAATAGGACTGATACTAGCTCCAAGTCATGGGTGGGATAATTTCTCTCTTGGGGCTTAAGCTTGCGGGAGGCAAAAGTTAAAGTCTGATCCTCCTACTGAAGTACTCCCCCAAGTTCCTGTAGGGATGCGTCATTATAAACAAGGTACTCCACACCTGCATGGGGAAGTGCAAGTACGGGTGTTGAAGTTAACTTATCCTTCAACTCATTAAATTCCAACTTACACGCATCATCCCAAATAAACGGTATGCCCTTAAGAGTCAGATTAGTCATCGAATCCGTAATCTTTAAAAATCCTCAGATGAACCATCTATAATACCCGACTAACCCCAAGAAACTACGCACCTCTATTGGTGTCGCGGGCTGTCCCTACTCCCTCACTACTGACACTTTACTCGGGTCCACTGATATACCCCTCTCCGAAATAATATGACCCAAAAACTTCACCTCATGTAACTAGAAACCACATTTCTCAAACTTCGCATACAACTGATGCTCACGTAGTGTCTATAGTACCCGACGTAAGTGCTCGGCATGATCCTCCTCAATCCTGGAATAAATCAAAATATTATCAATGAAGATGATCACAAACTGTTCTAAGAACTCTCTGAACACCCTGTTCATTAAGTCCCGGTGTGTTGGTTAGCCCAAATAGTATAACCCGAAACTCGTGAACCCATATCTCATCAAAAATGCAGTCTTAGACACATCCTCCTCCTTGATACGTTACTTGTGATATCCGAATCTCAAATCTATTTTATAGAAGTAGGATGATCCTCTAAGATGGTTGAATAAGTCATCGATGTGAGGCAATGAATATTTATTCCGTATCATGACTTTATTTAACTCCCGATAATCTACGCACGATCGTAAGGATCCATCCCTTTTCTTCACAAACAGAACTGGTGCACCCCAAGGTGAGGTACTCCAGTCTCCGACGGATGAATCCCTGTCCCAACAACTGTTCAATCTAATCTCGTAACTCCCTCATTTCCATAGGAACCATCCGATAAGGCACACGGGCTATCAATCAAGTGCCCGACGCTAAATCAATCACAAACTCTATCTCCCTACTGGGCAATATTTCCTAAAATACATCGTGAACTCGCAATTAACCGAAATCGAGTCGAGAGAAATCACCACCTCCTAAGAGGTCTCCTCCTCTATATAATACAAATCGATGGACGATCCTCCCTCGGGGCGAGGCATCGCCACCAGGAACATCTCCTGTCCCGGAAGAGCAAAAATAATGCTCCTACTATAATAATCAATCATGGCCCTATACGTGACTAGCCAATCCAAGCCTATAATGGTGTCGTACATAGACATATCTAACACAAGCATATCAACGGGTAAAATAAGACTCCCAATCTACATACTCACACCCCGTCATATAAAGAAAATTTGTGTCCCATTACCCAATGACAAGTCTACACAAGTAACTGTATTGTCGGTCGTGTCTAATAACCATGCGGCCCGTGTAAATCTAGTAGATATAAATGAGTGTGAAACCCCGGTGTCAAAGAAAATGCTTAGAAATTCCATGGATGACAAATATACCCTCGACAACGGGTGAAGCCTATGGTGTTACAGCCTGATGGACATGGTACACGCGCCCAAACTGTAACTGCCCCTGCTGAGGTGGGGCTGCTGGAATGGGAGGCAATGCTGGCATCTGAATGGGTGCTGGAAGAGCGGCTGGGAAGATAGGCCTCTCGGATCTTGGCGATCACCCTACTGCAGTTGTGGGGACCTGCCCCTCTCAGGGCACTCCTGACGTTTGTGGTCAATCTTGCCACAAGTAAAGCACTTACCCATAAAGTTTCCTCCCTGCTGACCCGACTGTCCTTGGCCTGTAGGCCGTTATCACCCTTCCAATGGCCCTGCTGGCCCTATTGTCCTCGCTAGTGGCCTTACTAGCCTAGATGACTCTGTTGGCCCTGTCGAAAACCTCCTTGTCCCTGCCTGGAATCACTTAATCATAATCTCTTAGCAGGGTTCCCCTGGTGGGAACTCTGCTCACCCTATCTATGCTGACTCTGAGCTGACGGTGCATCGCTGGCACTGCCACCCTCGGTCCTGCCCTGCTAACTAGACTCTCCAACTCGTTTGCTTCCCTTAACATGGAAGTGGTGGTCCTGGCAGTGTAACAGAGAAGCATTTTAAAACATCATTGTATGACTGCAGATATAGATTACCCAAAAGGTGTTGTCGGATCCTCCAGGTGAGACCATCCATAAACATCTATATTTTCTTCTCTTCAGCCTCTCCTGGTAACAAATTAGTCAGCCTCATTAATCCTCCTCGTATTCAGCAACAGTCTTCCCCTCTTGGGTGAGGTTCAGTAATTTTTGCCTCATCTCAGCCTAGACGGCGGGAGGAAAATATTTACAGTCAAACCACACCCAGAAATCCTGAATAGTCATGTTGTCTCTCTCATCAGTTGTGGTAGTGGACTCCCACCACTCTAAGTCTGCCCCAACTAGCTTAAAGGTAGTTGGTATCTATTTATGTACCTCGGTGCACTCGTACATCCTGAAGTGCCTCTAAATGTCCTTTTTCCATTGACTTGCAGTAACAACATCATAACTCCCACGAAACTCCATGGGATGTGCCTTCTGGAAGGCATCTCTAACTTGATCCCAAGTAAAAGGGAACACTTGTGCCTGGGTTGGGGCCACTACATGTGCCTGGGGTGGGGCTTGTTGTACAACTGCCAAAGCTGTATTCACCACCTGTGCCACTATCACGACAACCTCTGCAGCATTCATAGTACCCTGGACCAGCGATGGTTGAGGCTCTAGTTGGGTAGTTTTGTTTGCCTGGGGTGCACATCTGGGAGGCATCTAAAACATGATAAATTTTCATAAGTCCTCGGTTCAATAAATCTCAAATAACTGAATACGTAAATGCATAATCATGAATACAACATTCCCAATGATAGGGCTCTATATCAAAGAACGTTACGCTGAAAGCATAATAAGCCGCACAGATCCTAAAAAACTCTAGAACCTCATGCTTTGAAACCATCTGTGACACGCCACTTAATTGAACACCGGGTGATCATGCCTTTATTAAATTAAAACACAATATCCAGATTGGTTCATTCTTTGCATCACTGCTGAAAAAACTTTTTAAATTTACTAACCACCTAGTATTTGAAAAGTTGATGTCAAAATTTTATCTTTTCATTTAACATGCAAAGATTTAAAACAATTAAATAATTAAACAACACATTCACCATACTAAATGAATCAAATCCACAATAAATGAAATACGGAATCAATTAAAATATGACGAGAGTAAACACCCCGGTCTGAAAATCTAATACAATAATCCAAAATCAAAAGTCTAAATCCAATAACTGAAATAAAAGAAGTTCAATGTCTCTGAAATCACTGCTAACAGAAGAAGGGCGACATGCCCGTCTGAAGTAAAATAAGGATGCATCGAATCTGAAATGAATGGAGGCGTCTACCAAGTAAATCCTGCAATTGGCCATAGCAACTGTAGTAATGGCAAATGATAATGATCTCCTAAGGTGGGTATCCATGTGGCTGGGCACTTAAAATGTTTTTTATAAAAAAAATAGATTTGGGAGAAATGGGTCAGAGCCCCAGTAAAAATATTTTGAAAAATCTTGCCAGTATTCAAAATGCATAATTAGCATATATTATATGCATGTTAGGTTCACAGCTCTCACTTGAGGTCCTCACCCCTCAACTAGTGTGAACGCCTAACGTATACTCCTAACCCATCCTAGTTATGCTACTCCTCATAACTAGTTTGAATTAAATATTTTACTCCATCTACTAACTTATGGTGCTCACCTGTGTTACCCATACAGTAATTTATTTTCTATGTCTATTAGACATTTATAATTTCTCATATAATATTAATTTATCACATACTTATATATATAGATATTAATATCTTTCTCTTCTACTAAGCAAAAATAGTAAGATTAAATCGCAAGTGTATATATATGTGTGTGTGTGTGTGTGTGTGTGTGTATATATATATATATATACACACTACTATAGCACCCCTAGGTTGAGACCTGCAGTGCATGCATACTCTGTTATCATGTTTTGGTATATCACGCATTGTATAAAGGACTGTTGGTTCGGTATCTATCTCGAACCATAAATACAAATCACATATATCAGAGTTGAATATAATTCTAAGCCTATGGGTTACGCACATACCTGGACACCCATATGACCGCTAGCTTATCGTTCTCACATATAGGCCTTTCTTAGGTTCTATATTCTGAGGTACAAGTCAAAAATCCATCCAAAGGCTCATCAGGATATGACTGTTCCGATGCGAAAACCTCCCGTGATAGCAAGCAACATAGGTATGTTATACACATAAGAAATCATGCAATAGGCATACACATAACCTATATTTTTATATCATCATTATAGGTATACTCCCTACCTATATTATACATCCCTTACGTAATCTCTCTAATATCACACATATGACTAATTATTCATTTTGCTAATCGTCGCATATTTTCGAGAATGCTTCACCCCTCGGAGTGTGTCCATTATTTTATACATAATATCATTAGGTAACTCATTCATATCCCACTGATCTAGATAATCATTCGTGTCGAATTATCGTGACTCGAATTATCCTTCAATTTAGATTTTTCCTCTCAATGAAACCTAAGTAATCTAGCCCTTAAATTTCACTCATAAGGCCAAGCCTAAAACGCAACCTATGCCTACTGGTGTTTCAATTTAATCCCATTTATATTTAAAATTAAATCCCTCGAATGAATCCCGAACGCTTTTCAAAGATTCTAAACAAAAGGGGGAAAAGTGGCCAAAACTGGGAAGCCCAATCGATTCGCCCTGGTCCGAATCGATTTGCTTGCCGAATCGATTCACTACCTACAGGTCTCGAATTATGCATAGTTTTTTCCTACATGTTTCACCATTTGCAATCACCAAAACCTTAACCCAATATTCCTAAACTCCCAACCAATTACTTCAAAAATTATACCAACATATATGAGTTATTTCTAACGTACAAGAATCATGAATTCATCAACAATCATCAATTACTCAATTTAATCCCAGTTAAATTCTGAAAAACCCAAGTTTAACACTTACATTAAAGAATCAATTTAAAACTCAGATTTCTTCCTCAAGACTCGTTGAAATTTCGTCGGTTTTATGCTACATACATTGAGGGTTCAACCCTATATCACTTTCCAACATAAGATTATGATTTAAGTCTTCCAATTTAACCCAAAGTATACAAATTTCTTATATGATACAACCTATACTAACATGGATATCATTCATGCTACAGTTTTGCATGATTAAAAACTTGCCTTAGTATGAAGGTCTGATCCTCTGAAGAATATGGGTATATTGATGTTCCTCTCTTTTTAATCTACGCTCTGGCGATGTCAGTGGTGCATAAGGTGTAGGAACGGTGGTTCTAGCCTTTGGAACTCCTCTCCTCTTCCTCCTATGGCTTCTCTGTAAATTCTCTTTGTTTCTTCCGTCTCTCACCCAACTTACCTTCTCTTATCAGATATATTTTACTTAGGAAATTCGTAGGTTAAACTACCTCAAAAATACAAATGACCAAAATGCCCTCCTGGGATGCCGGTTTGGCCTAAAACTGTCCCGGGACCCAAACTAAACCCCCAGGTAGACTTTTATGACTCTCTCAACCCTTCCAAACACTTTGGCGCACTCGAAATGACCATTTAGATGACTTAAAAATAAATTATTTTCTATCTCATTAAATTGAGACCGACACGACTGACGCGCGCGTCCCGACTTAATTATTGTAATTGTCGTATTTTTTCACCGCGATAATTCTAATAACTTTGTAATTACATATTACTTTACTCACTAAGTAATATTCAATATAATTCACATCAATAAATACTAACCCTTATCTCGCTAGTTAATATTTATTTTATTTCAGATTAATTATCAATTAATTTCCCTTATTTAATTTAATTAATCCAACATTGAAAAAAATTTATTAAAAATATGGGTTGTTACATACTTCCCCCCCTAATGGCGGAATTTCATCACGAAATTTGAAAAATAAAAGTATACATGTCAAGACCAACTCTGGATATTTTTCGCGCATCTCATTCTCGCGCTCCCAAGTAGATTCCTCGACATTATGATGCTCCCACTGGACACGTATCTCAAGTCCGCAATGGAGAGCCTCTCCATCAAGGTGTATGCAAGAGATTGAAAACATTTCTAGGGTTCTAAACTAATTAACAAGAATAATATTCTAGGATGCTTTGTTATGAATTAAAAAGTTTTTTGACAAATTTTGCACCAGATATGCAGTAACGTCACTGGCAAAACTCTTGAAAAACTGATTCACGAAATAGGTATTTATAACAAAGTTGAGTCGGCACGTCGTTCAAACGAGATGTTGATTCGTTTGGACGACATAATATGTCATTTGAATGACCTTTTTTCGGGAACGGTGCTTCGCGCGACATTCAATGTCATTTGAGCGACATTAAAAATGTTTTTTTTAAAACGCATTCTAGTAGCATGTCGTTTGACGTAACTCTTCAAGCGACCTACAAACGAGCTTCAAACGATATGAACAGTTTTGACACAAGAATTCGCTTTGGAAAAAAATCTTTTTGGAAAAACAAAAAACCCCTTCGTCTTTTTGATAAAAATTAAACATCCCAAATATAATTCTATGAATTAATTCAAACTCTAAATCGTTTTATACCTTTCGGTATGTCGGGAAGTCTTTAAACTTGGAGATGCTTGAGTTCGGCTCGTCTTCTTGGTGCGTGATGATTTCTAACGGGATAGGCCAAACTAGCCTAATATTATGCTATGAACAATGTCAGAAAAATTGTTCTTACAAATATCTCCCTTTGGCTATTGTGCAACAAACAAATAGATCGAACACCAAATTAAAATCAAAATCTCATATTACAAATTACAAAAAGTACTAACTCCTTCCCAACCCTAGAACGGAACACGTAAGTCACTTTGTCTTCAAACTTCAACTTTTAAGATCGCTTAAAAAGTCTGATACCACTTGTAAAAGGTTTGAGATCGCTTAAAAAGCTCTGACACCACTTGTAAACGCAAGAACATTCGCAAAGGGGGTGATTTTAACAAAAAATTACAGCACCAGTTTTAAACATGCGAAAGCGACTTTTAAACCGATTTTATCTGGTTTATCCTAAGCATGCAACTATGTGATAAAACAGATAAATCAAACCAAGCAAATAACTCAAGACAAGATTCAGGAAAAAAACAAAGGGAAAAATCTTTAATCACTTAGAAATTTACAAGAGAGTTTACTTACAGGCTACTTGATCCCCCACAAGCATAACACGCTATTCTTCGAAAATCTCTAAGGAACAACTATGACGCTCGCAAGAGTCATATGACCGCAGTCCTCCGAATTAACCTCAGCCTTCGTCTTCAACAGTGCATCCCCGCAAGTATCACAAGACCGTAATAGAGAGCCTCTCCACCATAGTGTATGCAAGAGATACAAAATTTTTCTAGGGTTTTAAACTAATTCACAAGAATTATATTATAGGATGCTTTGTTGTGAATTAAAAAGTGTTTTGGCACACAAAAACTTAAAGAAATTTTGCACCATGTATACAGAAACGTCATTGGAAAAACTCTTGAAAAACTAATTCATGGAAGAGGTATTTATAACAAAGTTGAGTCAGCACGTCGTTCGAATGAGATGTTGATTTCGTTTGAACGACATAAGATGTCGTTTTAACGACCTCTTCTCGCGACATTAGATGTTTCTTGAACAGGGGTAAGTTCGCTTACATCCCAAATATAATTCTAAGAATTAATTAAAATACTAAATAGTTTTATACCTTTTCGGATGTCGGGAAGTCTTCAAACTTGGAGATGCTTGAGTTCGGTTTGTCTTCTTGGTGCGTGACGATTTGAAATGGAATACGCCAAACTAGCCTCACGCTATGCTATGAACAATTTCAGAAAAATTATTCTTATAAATCTCCCCCTTTGGCTATTCCGGTACAAAATAAACAAATAGACCGAACACCAAATTAAAATCAAAATCTCCAATTACAAATTACAAAAAGTACTAACACCTTTTCCAACACTAGAAGGGAATGCCATAAGTCTCTTAGTCTTCAAAATTCAACTTCTTTCCTTTTCCAAACTTTGTCTTCATCCGTGTGTCTTGAATTCCACTATGAGTACCTACACACATGAAGCAACAAAATATAACCTCGTGATGCATCAAGTTTGAAACAAAATATAATTTATAAATAAATACTCCCCCATAATTCATACTCATCAAAAAAACCATTTTAATTTGCTTTCCCCCTTTGTTTTTATCAAAATGGACAAATATACAAAGACGTAAAAACAATAAACATGAAATATAGAGCATCACGACGAAGAAAAGATATCATCACAAAAGATGTAAATCAAGAATGTGTAATGATCTTCTCAAAGGATAACAAACACCAACTATTTTTGAAAATTTTCAAATTTGTTAATAAAAAAAATTCACAAATACAACAAACATACCATATATAATATATGCAAAATATATCAATGCAAATCTGGCACACATATATAGGTATAAACGACCACAAAACATGACACAAAATACATAAGCTTTACACACTACCATAGTATAAATGTGACCAAATGTGTGAAATGGAATGAATGGGTGTGAACTAGAAACAAGAGAATTGTAACCCAAACATTCAAATATGTTCAAAATTTTCTAATTGACCGCAAAACTTTATCAAACTAAGCTTTAGCCTTAAGTGACGAATAAAGTTGAACTTAATGAACAAAACAAACACAATACACACAAGCCTAGAATTTTAATGATTCTACAAATCAATAGTGTCATGATAAAATAAGCTTAACTATGATACATTGTCATTGTGCAAACCCGTTGATATTTCCATCCAAACTCCCTCAAAATATTTCATTTCTTTTATTTTGAATGAATATATAAAACTAAACAAATTGGCCCATCTTTAGCATATTATTCTTTTTATTGCCTTAATTTTTTTCTCGGGCTCTTTTCAAACGGTGGCTTTCACGACCTGATTATTATTCACTCGCAGCCCTTTTTCATGTTCACCCATCATTTTTTTAATATAAAAAAATTCTCACGGGCAACGGTTCTTACATGCACAAATCCTCTATAGTCAAATAAATATGTTGATGACAAGATTGATATGAGAACATCTTTCCAAGCTCAAATGTACAACATGAAGTCAAAACTTAATAAGCTCTTGCATGTATGTGTGTGTATATAGGCATATACAAAGTTGAATCAATAAAGCAAGTTAAGTTCGAAACAACTCCATAAACATGGTTAAGATCAATTAAAGTATCCAAAGTCATAACCAAATGTCCTAGCCACATGGAAAGTGAATTGGATTCAAACACACTAATAAGCCACACCAATGTGTAAAACTAAAATACACAAAGAACCGAAAATCTTTTTGGATTTTTCAAAATATTTTACAAAAACCATTTTTTTTTGTATTTTTCAAAAAATATATAAAATCCCAAATCTTTTTATACTTTTTCGAATATGACTCAATAAAAGAAAAATATAATACAAAAAGTATGCATGTCATAACACTAGAAAACATATATCATGAAGCACAACTAGCATATGACAAATATGTGAACAAAATCATCTATATGATATAGAAAGAGAAGAATCATGTGCAAGCAAACAAGAATCAACTAGTCTACCATCTAGTGCCTCTAAAAGTGATTTCCTAACCCAAATAGGTGTGCAACGACGCATGGGGGTTTCGGGAACCAAGGGAACACTAGACTTCAATTTCTTAGGACTCTTTCGAAGATCAAAATAAATATGC
The DNA here is from genome assembly GCA_949130495.1 of Sambucus nigra. NCBI lineage: Eukaryota > Viridiplantae > Streptophyta > Magnoliopsida > Dipsacales > Adoxaceae > Sambucus > Sambucus nigra. The sequence goes on from OX422218.1 coordinate 279,838,439, forward strand.
CTAAGGTGACCTTTACTACCGCAATGTGAACATGTGTAGACACGGGGAGTGGTACCCATGGGTTGACCTTTTCCAACGTCCTTGGATTTAGTTGACCCTTTAAAACAAACAATGGTCTTGGCTTTAACACTCGAAGCATGAGAACAACATGATCCAGTACCATCACTCAACAAACTACTAGAGTCTTTTAAGTTATTTTTTACTCAAGCAAAGAATTAGACTCTTCCAATTTTAGAGACACCTTTTTGAAATTTTTAACAATTCCTAAAAAGATATCTCTCTCCCCCTCAATAAAAGTGAACTTTTCCCTAAGAGTCTTTCCACGTACCATAAACTCGTCGATTAAAATATTTTTTTCTCTTTGGCACAAATACAAACCCTAGAATTTTTAAGTCCTCCAATTATTTTTCCAAAAATAGGACTCTATCATCACTCTCCTTTTTGGATAATTTTAAAGCATTAAAGTCATGGTCCAAAGCAACAAATTTCTCACAATAAAATCTTTTTGATTTTGAACCGTTTGCGAAAGATCCATAGCAGATTTAAAACGACAATTTTCTTTTTTCAAAACTTTTAATTTCTTTGCAAACGTCAAATTTAAACGATTTAGATCGTCACAACTATGAGAACCCATCGAGAGTAAAAATGAGCACAGGAGCGATGAACACAATCACTCAAAAAGCAGGTAAACAAGATCAAACGCAATAAATTAGGGTACCCCGTTCTGATACCACTTGTAAGCGTGAGAACACTCGCAAAGGGTGATTTTAACAAAAAATTACAACGTCAATTTTAAATATGCGAAAACGACCTTTAAATCGATTTTATATTGTTTATCTTAAGCATGAAACTATGTGGTAAAATAGATAAATCAAACCATGCAAATAAATTAGGTCAAGATTCAGGAAAAAATCCCAAAGGGAAAAACCTTTATTTACTTAAACATTTACAAGAGAGTCAACTTACAGACTACTTGATCCCCGACAAGCATAATGCGTTATTCTTTTAAATCTATAAGGAATAACTATGACGCTCGCAAGAGTCACATGACCACAGTCCTCCGAATTAGCCTCAACCTTCGTCTTCAAGTTGATTGTTCGAATTAGCATCAGTCGCGTGGTTCGAACGAGATGTTGATTTCGTTTGAACGGCCTCTTCTCGTGACATTAGATGTCGCTTGAACAGTATTTTGCGCAACATTTAGTGCCGTTTGAGCGACATGAAAAAACTTTGTTTAAAAGGCATTCCAGTATCATGTCGTTTGATGTAACTCTTCAAGTGACCTACAAATGAGCTTCAAGCGACATGGACAGTTTTGACACAAGAATTCTTTTTGAAAAAAATTCTTTTTGGAAAAATAAAATCCCTGTTCGAATTTTTAATAGAAATTAAACATCTCAAATATAATTCTATGAATTAATTCAAACTCTAAATCGTTTTATTCCTTTCGGGATGTCCGAAAGAAGTCTTCAAACTTGGAGATGCTTGAGTTCGTTTTGTCTTCTTGGTGCTTGAAGATTTCTAACGGGATACGCCAAACTAGCCTAACGCTATGCTATGAACAATTTCAGAAAAATTGTTCATACAGATAGGGCTGCTGTAGCTCCTATGCCCCGATTAAGACTTTCTAAGAGAGCTTGCCAGAATCTGGCTTTGGTAAGCCTTTTTCATTCACTACTTATCTTAGCTAACTTATTTTCTCCTTTGTTGATGTAATATTTTTTCCTTTTGTAGTTTCTAGTGGATTTTAATCAACTGGTGGAGAGAGATGATCACCTGCGTTCCTCATTGGGTAAAGTTAAAGAGGCCTTTGAAGGTATAAGGAAATATTTGGAAGCTTCCTGATAAGATTTGGAAATAAAGAAAAAATCTTGGGAAGAAAAGTTAAAGAAAGCTAACGACAGAGCTCATGTTGCTGATGGAAAAATAAAGACTGGTGAGGCCAATCTAACAATTGCTGAGAACAGGGCCAAAGCAGCCGAATATAAATTATTGGACAATCAGACTCTTCTTTCGTCTACCGAGGAAAAGATAAAAGGTTTGACTAATGATCTTGTTGTGGATAAAGCCAAGAATAAGAATATAAAGGAAACTTCTTTTGACAAAGGTTGGGACATACATGTTTTGGCCCTTTTCATAACATAGTGTTAGGCTAGTTTATAAATTTGTACTTGCTTGATTTTGGTTGTAATACCTTTATTTGAATGAAAATACATGTTTTGTCTATGTATTTATTTTTAGCTTATGATTAGTTAATCGGCTAGCTGACTAAGTAATTTGTTTATTAAAGAAACTTGTCTTTAAAATGAGATTGTATGGCCTTAGATTCTACTAATGTATTTAGGAAAAGCTGTAAACAACTTTAAGCTAATTGTTGCCATTAGTTATCGGTGGCGACCAAGTGTGTTTAGGAATGTACATAGATTCATGTTTTATAACTTGGTCGGGTAAAGCTTCTTGTGTTTATACATAAAGTTTTACTAATTTCTTATTCGTGACTTATTGAACGATGTCATACATGAAGTGGGTGATTATGTTCATTAAGAATGTATATATGTATCCCTGTGCGTAGGGATGTATACATGTATTCCAGTACCAAACTTAACAAAAAACATCAAAAAATATGATTGTTTGTTAAACTGTTGGTGCATCTCGAATTTGATAAGTTCAGCCTGATTCGACAAACACGGTTGCTTGTTAAGATGTTGGGGCATCTCGAATTTGATAAGTTCAACCTGATTAAGTAGTTGATCAACTAGTTGTTGTCGTCAGTTGGTCGACAAGGGCTGAAGACCAAGAGAAATTATTTTTCATTTTTGGTTGGGGGATGTATATCATCGTACTCAGAAAAATGAAAAAAAATTGAAGTATAATTGAACTGAAATCAAGATATTTTATTGAACTTGAAGTAAAAAAGATAAAAAATTTTGTTATTTCAATGGTAATATTTTCATAGTTCGTTCCATGGGTTCTTGAATTCTTCCTCATCAAGCGTCTCTAGTCAAAAAGTTCCTGGTCGAACTAATGCTAAAATGCAATATGGACCATGCCAGTTTGCCTCAAACTTGTTTCCTTTATGGATGACTCTTTTGAGGACATATTGACTTCTTTTAAGTTGGTCGGTTTGACCCTTTTGTTGTAAAAATGATCAGTCCTTTGCTGATACACAACAGCTCCGAGGACGATATCTTCTCTAACTTCTTCCACCAAATCCAAATTCAATCGTCACCTCATATCACTTTTAGGATAATCCAAGTTTAACACTCTATGAGTTGGTAGGCCTATCTGTGGCCTTTTCTTAAATGTAAGCATATAAGGTATTTATCCAGTGGTTGTTCTAGGCGTGGTTCTATAAGCCTAAAGAACAGAGTGCAATTTATTCATTCGGTTACCCTTGGCAACATCAAGTCTCTTTTTTAGGCCATTAAGCAAGGTTTTGTTCGTCACTTCTGTTTGATCGTTGCTTTGTGGGAGCAGACTGAAGTTTTTGAATCTTGGATTGAACACAGTATGCTTCGAATTCATCATTATCAACGTGGGTTCCATGGTCAGTAATGAAGTCATAAGGCATGCCATATTCGCATATGATGCTCTTCCATATGAACTGAAATACCTTCTCGTATGGCATCTCTATCAATAGTTCTACTTCCACCCACTTCGTGAAATAATTAACAAATACCACCAAATATTTGAACCTGCGTTTCATGGTCGACAATGGGTCGATTAAATCAATTCCCTAAATGGCGAAAGGTCAGGGAGAAGTGATTGGTGTCAAGGCAGCTCCCAGTGCCCTATGGATTGCTACAAACCTTTGGCACTTATCACATTTTATGGAAAAGGCCCTATAGTCTGCCTTCATAGTGGGCCAATAATACCCCTACGTGGTAATTCGTTGAACTAACGATCAGCCAGCTGAATGAGACCCATAAGAACCTTCATGTAATTCTTTGATTAATTCAGTCAATTCTAGAGGATAGGCACATCGTAGTAAGGAGATAGTGTATCCCCTTTTGTACATGATTCCTTTCTTCAATACATACCTGGCTGCTTTATACCAGAGTTTTCTTTCATTGTTTGGATCTATTGGTAGTGTGGATACCCGGAATTTAGAACTACGGGCCTGGACGAGTAGCCCATTCCTAGCGGCCCAAAGTCCAGGCCCCTCATCTTTTACAATTGATCCGGTCTCCACCCACAATCCCATGATGGAAAATTATGGGGGAAATGGAAAACATGGAGGAACCCATCACCTCCACTCACCTACATGCACATGTATATATTAAACCCTAGGTCCGGGGCAAAAGGACAAGTTGTATTCTCTGTAATCACTCTCCGGTGTATATAGAAATAATATCGACTGCACCACCATGGACGTAGGCACATCTTGGCTGAACCACGTACATCCTTTGTTGTGTGATTGGTATTTTGTATTCCTTATCCTCTTCTTGATAATCTTTCTCTCATATTTATTTGTGTTTCATAATAACTGCATCCATAGGTAGGGTCCCTTTTTTTAATATAAGCTTTAATTGGATCCATCCATGATGGACCCAAATCCACATTAACGAAATTTATCATAGGATCTTCATTTATGCTCGTGGCTGGCAAGATCTCTACTGGAATGCTTCTCCTGAGTTCCATCCAGGTCGTTGAGGCCAACCGAGCAAGTGCGTCGGCTCTAGTATTCTCTATCCTTGGTATTCGAACTATCTAGACTGTTGGAAGTTTAGAGATCAACGCCATAACTTTAGCCAAGTACCTTACCATTAAATCCCCTTTGACCCCATATATTTCAAGCACTTAGTTGGCAATTAACTGAGAATCACTATGTACCATTACTTGCTTAGCATCTAATGATAAGGTTAATTTAAGGCCGATGATTAAGGCCTCATATTCGGCTTCATTACTCGAAGCTTGAAATTGAAACCTGAAGGCATACTCCACGTTAATATTTTCGTAGGTGTTAAGTATAACACCAGCTTCACTGTCGATTTCATATGAAGATCCATTCACATATAACTTCCATAATGGAATTTCACTATTGAAACTTGCTGTAAATAAAATTTCTTGACGGAATATTTTTTTCTCTCTTCAACATATTTTTTAGCTAATTCCTGAACAATAGATGATTCAGGTTGATCGGTTACGACCTTAGCTTGCTTTGGAGCTGAGCTATCTTCTGGAGAAGTCGGCTCAGCAGGTAAGTTTGGCTTTTCGGGAACCTTTGGATACGTAAATTCTACTATAGCTTGCCCCTTCAATGTTGACCTTAGATCATAAATGATATCATATTCTCTAATCTCTACTTCCCATTACATCAGCCTGCCTGATTTTTCTGATTGTAAAGTGCTTGTCGAAGAGGTAAACTAGTGTATAGAACTATGGTACGCGCTTGAAAGTAAGGCTTCACTCATCTAGAGGCTTTAATAAGAGATAATGCCAATTTTTCTAAACATGGATACCTCACCCCTAAATGCCTTGCTTGTGTAGTAGACGGGTTTTTGGATTCCATCTCCTAGTCGGACTAGTGTAAACCTAACTGCAGATTCAGAAATAACTAAATACAAATATAACTTTTCTCCCAAGATTGGTCGGGACAGTAATGGTAGAGATCCCAAATACTTATTCATCTCCTGAAATGCTTCTTCACACTCATCATTCCATTCAAATGTCTTTTTAGGCACCTCAAAGAATGAAAAGCATCCATTTATTGCGCGAGAAACAAACTGGTTGAGGGCAACCACTCTACTTGTAAGTTTTTAAACATTTTTTTGCAGATTGGTGATTGCATTTCAATCGGAGCTTTGATTTTAGCAGGATTAGCTTTTATTCCTCTCTAATTTATAATAAAGCCGAGGAACTGTAAGGACATTCTCCGTCACAATTTAGTATGTCGTATACCGCTACAAGTTGCTATAAATCGTCGAAGGATTGAGAAGCTTACCCCTACAAGAGACAAATTTGAATTTCAAAAAGACTTCAACATTCAAGCCCAACAAGGATGAATTTGGTAAAATGTGTTTAAGTTCCATTTACATTTTACATTAAAAGTGTTGGGATATTTTAATAAAAGTTTAAATGATTTCTCAAATGATTTTAAAAGGTTTTTAATATTTTTAAAATCATAAAAGTTTTCGATAAATATATCTTGATCCCCTGAACAGTCTTAAGATTTGAGGATTCCAATTTATTTAAAACTTTAAAAGTTTTTAAGTGTATTAGTGACTGTCGTTCAAACTTTCTACACTAACCAAGTAGATAAAATTGGAGAGGGAATAATAAATGGCACAAACCAGGTGACATTTTTCCATATTTTTTTTATATTCAATCAATTAAGATATTTATAGAATAAATTATCTATTAGATTCGTTGTTAATTGCGTGTTTACTCATTGATTTTGTAAGTAGAAATGCTAGAATAACTATTTTTCAATGAGTTTTTAGGTATTTAATATTTTTTTATAATATTTTTTTGCAAGGGCCTTAAATTTAGTTTTGCACGGAGTACTCCAAATCCCAGGACCGACCCTGTATATTGATATAATATTTGGTACTGCTGGGTTGTTTCTGAATAGTGTTTGAAAAATACAAAAAGGTTTTCTTTTTTATTAGATTTTTTAAAAAATCCAAAAAGAGTTTTGTATTTTGTTTACACCTTATGTGAATGCACACTTGGAATGACCAAGTCACAATTTCATTCCATTTATCCATGTGACTGTTTGATAGTGTTTTGAGACAATATATCGTGCCATTCATGTGCTTTAGAAAGTTTGGAGTCTTTGAGATGATATAGTGTTACTATTTATATGATTGACTCTATTTGTACTTTATTGCACACATGCATGGATTGGTTTGATTATTGTACTTGTCTATCACATGTTGGTCGAGTGTTTTCATCTCAATCCTGTCCTTAAAACGAAACCAAGTGCAATAATACGAGAGTAATAAAAGTAGTGCATGTAAAAACCATGCCCGTGAGAAAAAAAATTAGACCTAAAAAAGTGAGGAATTAAAAATTATTCGGGGTCCAATAAGGTTTGAAAAGAGCCCAAAAAAATTGAATGGCAATAAAAAGAATATTATGCCAATAATTGGCCAATAGGTTTTCTCTAAGTTGAGAATTTAGTACCTCATTAGATATAAAAACCTGCATTATTTTATGCGAGGGAGTTTTGGTTTAAAAGTAATCAGTGGGTTTGCACGTCCTTTGAAAAAATCTCGAAACGACACTAAATTGTTTTGGACGTTATTGGTGTGAAAATCACTTAGGCTTTGATTTGTTGATTTGATTTAGTCGATATCATCTAAATTCAACAACTTTACACCTAAGGATGATTTTGATGTTCATTCATAGGAGTACACGTATGCATCGTGCACATATGCTTGATTGAGTTTTATTACCTATTGAGTTTGTTCACACCCATTCGTATCGCTTTCACGATTTGGTTGTCTTAGTGTAAATTCATGGTGTGTGATTTTTGTAACGTCATTTTTGCTTTTTTATATAAAAAATTGAAAAATTGAAAAATAGTTTGTTTGCTTGATTTATCGTGACGCCCCGATTTGCTTTATGTGATTTATTCTTTTCCTTGTCTATTTCGAACAAATAAAAAGGGGGAGAACAAATTATGATATTATGGGGAGTTTAAGTATGGGAGAGATTTGATTATGCTTTAATGTTTATGCTTTATATCATTTCAAACTCGATACGTCACGAGGTTTTTGCTTTATCTCATGTCTGTAGGTACAATTGAAGAATATTAGGTTGCACACCCTGATGATAAAATCTTGGAGTTTTTGAAGAATTTATTGTTGAAGCATCATTTGAAAATTTTGAAGACTTGACAGTTTATCTTTCCACGTTTGAGTTTTTGGGAGGGTAAATTTGTATAGGTCATATTTTGCTTGATAATTCGAATATTTTTTATTTTTTATTGGCATAGACATAGGGGGAGATTTCTAAGGACATTGTCCGTCACAATTTAGTATCCGTATACCGCTACAAGTTGCTACAAGTCGTTTAAGGATTGAGAAGCTTAAATCTATAAGAGACGAATTCGAATTTCAATAAGACTTCAACATTCAATCCCAACAAGGATAAATTTGGTAAAATGTGTTTAACTTCCATTTACATTTTACATTAAAAGTGTTGGGATATTTTTATAAAAGTTTAAATGATTTTTGAAATGATTTTGAATGGTTTTTAATTTTTTCAAAATCATAAAAGTTTTGGATAAATATCTCCTGATCCCGTGAACAGTTTTAAGATTTAAGGATTCCAAGTTGTTTAAAACTTTAAAAGTTTTTAAGTGGATAGTGATTGTCGTTCAAACGACGTCACATCTTGTTTGAATGAGATGGAGATTCGCTCGAACGATGTAGCATGTCGTTCGAACGATAGAGGTTTTTGCCCACACGTCACCGCCATGATTTTTATTATAAATAAGGGTGTCGGGCTTCTGGTTTTCGTGTGGAGAAACACTGGTTTTAAACAGAATACGATTTTGAGTGTTTTCGTTTATTCTCCAACATTTTGAGGGTTCAATATTTTGTTTTACAATTCAGAAAATCCCAAGTACTTTGTGTGAGTTGTTTTGTGGAACCCAAAGCATAGTTTTGCTACTGTTCATCCTTTGTATGGATATCTCTACAACCGAGAGCTGCGTGCTAGTGTCGAGTGAGTCTCTACGAAGTTTATGACTTCTTGTCATTGAGAATCTTCTGCGTGTTGATTCTTTGCTAAAGACTGCGTGTCTGGACTGTGAGTCCTTGTGGTATAGCTGCGTGTGAACCATGATTGATTTCTAGCCGATGCTTTGAAGGTTTCACTAAGCCACAGTGCGTTACACTTATGGGCAATTATCAGGTTGTATGTAAGTCAATGGTCTTGTAAACTTGTCAAAGGTCTCGAAATAAAGGTTTTTCCCTTTGGGAATTTTTCTTGAATTTTGTGGCGCATGCTTACTTGATTTATTTTGACAAGTAGTTGCATATTTTAGGGATGAACTAAAATTGGTTTAAAATTAGGGAATTTGTGAAAACCAAAGAGGCAATTAATATTTTGCATTCTCAAATTGCTATCAGAGCAGGTTACACTAATTTATCACGTATTCCTATTTTTTGCAAACTTGTGTGATATTAATTTTGTTTAAAATCGCAAGTTTTTCAATGGATCACTTATATAATCGGGTGCCCATCTTTGATGGCGATAATTGTGCCTATTGGAAAGCTCGCATGAAATCTGTTTTAAAATCCATAGACGAGCGAGTTTGGTTGTTGGTTGAAAATGGTTAGACCCCTCCCACCATGACTGTTGATAATCCTCTCCTTAAAACCTATGATAAATTGGACCTAGGACATTTATAAATTGTGTAACTTTAATTCCCGTGGTTTGTGTGCTATTTATGTCGTCACTCTCAATGAATTTCGTCGTATTATGACGTGCACCACGTCTAAAGAGGCATGGGATGCTTTAAAATTGACACACGAAGGTACAACCGCTGTTAAAGAGTCAAAATTACAAAATCTAGCCACCCAATTTGTGAACATTACTATGTTAGAGTCCGAGACTTTTGATGAGTTTTACGCACGTTTGTTGGACATTGTCAACACTTGCTTTAATTAGGGTGAGGTTATTGATAACATGTGGGTTATGAAAAAGATTTTGAGATCCCTGCCAAGACTTTTTGTTCCGAAAGTCTCTGTTTTAAACTCGATGGGAAATTTGAGCACACTTAAGTTAGAAGTAGGGTGGAAGCGGTACATTTTTTTACCGTACCGTACCATTTTGGTAGGAAAAAAATGGTTTTGGTTTCATATTATGAAATACCAAAAACCGATTTTACCGAAGCCAAAAATACCGTAAAAAGTTTGGTTGGTTTTGGTTTTTAGATATAAAAAACGATTTACCAAATTATCGTACCGATGTACCGTATCGAAATTATCGAATTACCGTACCAAAATACCATACCAAACTTACCGAATGTTACTATACCAATTACCAAATAAATTTTGTATTTAAAAATATATATATTCTAAATTATCAAGACCCTCCATTTAAACCCACCGCATCCATCCATTCCTCTTAATATAAAAGAGAAACCCTAAATGTTTCTCACATTCACATCCCTACCAAACCAGTCGAGCACCACACGGAGGCTGAGCAAACACGAAAAAGGTAAAATATTTCCAATCTCCCATCTCCCCCTCCGATCTCCCATATCCCATCTCCGATTGTAACAGCCACGGCCACGACACACACACACACACACACGACACACTCCCCCTCTGATTTTTTTGCAGGAACATACACACACACACACACGCGATACACTCCCCCTCCGATTGTAATAGCCACGAAACACACACACACGACACACTCTCCCTCCGATTTTTTTGCAGGAACACACACATACGACACACTCCCCCTCCGATTGTAACAACCATAACACACACACACATGACACACTCCCCATCCGATTATTTTTTTGTTGTTATTAACCATCTCTGATTTGACACTAAACAGGGTAAAAAAAGTAATATGGCTGTTACACATATATCCCTAAGTTAGGTACAAAAAAAAAATTGATTGTTGTTTACCATCTCCGACACAATTTTTTTTTTTTGGCTATTTCTTGATGTGTATAAGCTGGGTTTTTTTTTACTGTTGCTTGATGTGTATATTTGTGTTGTTGCTTTTGTGTATATTTATGTTGTTTCTTTTGTAGGGTTAATAGTTAATTTTACAGATTTATTTATACAGTTTGATTTATAGTTTTTTTTTTAATTTGTAGGTTTTAATCAACAATGGTTTTGAAAGGCAATGTTTGTGGGCTCGTAGCAATATCGAAGGTGTTGGGAAAGAGAAAATGGACCAAAACAATTGGGAGTACGATAATAATGAATATTTTGAGCATTATGCAAAGATTGAGAGATATGGGCAAATTGAGTGCATATATTGTTAACAGCGTTTTTCGGAGATTGAGCCGACATATAAACTTTGGGCTCATTTGGGAGATTGCATAAAATGGAATCATGTTGATTGTGTTAGGACTAACAAAAAAAAATGCTAAACATCAACTTGACAGGTGGTCTGTGAAGAACCTTTACCCTCAGAAATGGATAGAATATGCTAAGTTACTGAAAATGTAGACAATGGGCTTAATAACACGGATTAGAGTAACACGTGGGATTTTTGTTTTAGAGGTTTTCGAAATAGCATCTTTTTTGTTATGATATGGTTGGATTAAATAGTATCATTATACCAATGGGGCTAATACTTCCAAATATTTATACTCTCTAGCCTTATAACTTGTATTGTAGTACATGACATGTTATGTCTTTTTGTATTAAATTATTACTTATTAACTTCTTGTCCGTGTTATCCCTCAATAATTATTTGTTCTATATTTTGTATTTTTTAGATGTCAGCGATGGATGAAACAAATAATGATATTGTTGAAATAAGCAAGGGCAGCACTGAAGTAAGTAAAAAATGAACGAAGGGAGGTATTAAAACTATCACAAACCAAGGTAGTTCTCTCATTTGGACTCATATGAATAGACATATGGTTGATGGTAAATATATGGGTACTTGTAACTGTGTCCATTGTGGTGAAAAATTTAATGCTCCTTCTGTTAACGGAACTACTTTATTGTGGAATCATCTTAAAAGGAGATGTAAAAAATATTCGCAATCCGAAATAACCGATAAATAAACAATTTTATTGTTGGAATGAACTCAAAAAATTAATTGGAAGTTTGATCAAGATATATCTCACAAGACTCTTGCGAAAATGATTATTCTTTGTGAACTTCCATTTAGTTTGGTTGAAAAAAGGGTTTCGGTTGTTTGTAAAAGAGTTAAACCCTATGTTTCATGTAGTTTCCCGACCCACTATCACAAAAGATCATTAGCAAATTTATCTTGAAGAACGTGCAAAATTGAAGCATTATTTTATGACATCCGCTACATGTGTCTCCCTCACCACTGATTCATGGACATCTATCCAAAATTTGGGGTATATGTGTCTTACCGCTCATTATGTGGATAATAATTGGAAGTTACAAAAGAAAATAATTAATTTTTGTGTACTTCCACACCCACATAAAGGTGAGGCCATTCCTAAAGGTGTGGAGTCATATTTGCTAGGGTGGGGTTTAGAAATGTTGACAACAATCACCTTTGATAATGCAAAAAATAATGATAGGTGTGTTGATGACTTGAGAAAAAGATTTAACAAGAGAAATGGGTTGTTGTTGGGTGGAGAATTTTTTCATATGAGATGTTTTGCACACATTATCAACTTGTTGTGATGGATGGGATTCTTGAGATTAAGGAGATAGTTAAGCGACTTCGTAGGAGTGTGAAATATGTGAGAAGTTCCCCATCAAGGTTGCAAACATTTAAGTTGTGTGCCTCGGAAGAAAGGATAAGATCAATAAAGTGTGTATGCCTAGATGTGAAAACGAGGTGGAATTCTACCTACCTTATGATAGGTGCGGCAATGCAATGTCAAAAGGCGTTCTAACGTCTTGAGGATAAGGATAAGTTGTAAAAAGTGGAAGTTAGTAGCAAAGGGAGTGGCGTCATGTGTGAGAGTGATTGGATGACATTAAAAGCTTTGCACACGTTTTTGGAAGAATTCTAACGTATTTTTGGTTCCCATTATATTACATCAAATTCTTACTTTGATGAAGTAACTTCCACTAAAGACAAACTCTTTGAGTATTTAGAGAGTGATGATCCCTTTTTTCGTGATATGGCTATCAAAATGAATACCAAATTTGACAAGTACTGTGATGTTTCTTCTTTAAATTTAATTTTGGTTATTGCCATTGTCTTAGACCCTTGCCATAAATTTCAATGTGTGGAGTATTGGTATAATGAATATTTTTCCAAGGATCGCACACTTTCTGAAGTAGAAAGAGAGTGTAAAGTGTTTGATTTTATTGAAAAATTGAAAGTTTGATGTCACAAATCTATTATGACTACAAGTTGGAAGATGGGTCTTGTGGGGAAAGTGATTCAAGTAAGGTCCGTCATTATGATGGTGATATTTCAGGCAATTCCATTGAAAATGTGGACAAACGTGCTTTGAAGAAGAAGGGATTTTTAAACTATTTGAAGAGGAATAAAAATGTTGAATTGATGAATGATTTGGATCGATACTTACATAATGGTATAGAAACTCTTAATGATCAAAATTTTGATGTTTTGACTTGGTGGCAAGGAAAGATTCCAACATACCATGCATTTGCATTAATGGCACGTGATATCTTGGCCATTCCCATGACATCGGTCTCTTTCGAATGTGCTTTTAGTACAAGCAAAAGAGTCCTTGATCCATTTCGTAGCTCTTTGACACCAAAATCGGTGGAGTGTTTAGTATGCGCTCAAGATTGGATTGGAAGCTCCCCAACCATCAAAATTGAAGATTCACTTGAGGCACTTGAGAGTATTGAAACTTGTATATATTTTACATTCATAAGCTCTAATTGTACTTATTTCGGTATCTTATTTATATATATTTATTGATATTGATATGCATTTTTATTGTTGTTCACTTTTAGGTGTAATGGATAAGTTCAATGCATTGAACATTGGATCGGTTTGAGTGGCATTCAGCTTTTGAAACATGAGGTATATTGCATTATCTATTTAAGAAGGTTGTTTTTAGGCCATTTGGGACCTTTTTTAAGCCATTTGTTGTTATTTTTAGGCCATTTTGAGACTATTTTTTACGCCAATCGTAGACACTAATTTTAGGCCATTTTGAGGCTATTTTTAAGCCATTTAAAGGACATTTTGAGGCTATTTTCAAGGCTGTTTTTTTAGACCATTTGTTGTTGTTGTTTAGGCCATTTAAGGCTATTTTTACACCAATTGCAGTCTGTTTTGTAGGCCATTTTTTAGGCTATTTTTAGGCCACTTTTAGGTTATTTTTAAGCCATTTGGGGGATTTTTTTAGGTTGTTTACTATTTTTAAGGCCTTTTGATGTTGTTTTCAAGGTTGTTTGTAAGTCATTTAAGGCTTATTTATTAGGCCATTTGTTGTTGTTTTTTTTAGCCATTTGAGGCTATTTTTTTACGCCATTTAGGGGTTGTTTTTAAGGCATTTTAATGCTGTTTTCAAGCCATTTTCAGGCCATTTGAGGCTTTTTTTAGGCCGTTTTGAGGCTGTTGTATTGACATATTATTGTTTCTTTTTTATTGATTTATAGGTGGAAAAATTGGAGGCAAAAGAGAAGAATGAAAAGAAAGAATTGATAAAACCATTTTGAGAGTTGCGTGTTACTTTTTGTTTATTTGAACATTGCAAGAAACTATTTCAGATGAATGTAAATCTTTATATGGAGTTTTATGTTTATGGATTTAGAATGGACATAATTAATTGTGACAATTACTTTATGCTTCATACTCATCTTATTTTGAACTGCAAATTATATTTGATTCAAGTTTTAACGAATGAATTTAACCGAATTAAGTTTAAAATGTTGTACCGAAACTTAAATCAAATTTACCGAAATCACAATATCAAAACTTGTACCGTATTTACTTATTGCATATAATCAGTTTGTAATTTTGGTATTTATCAGGATGAAACAAAAAAAAATGAAATTATCGAAACCAAAATAAAATCGAAATTACCAAAAATACCGTAATACTGGGAAGTTTGGTTTTGGTTTCTATTTTGATGTATCGGATGGTAAATTCGGTACAAACGGTTTTACCATCCAAATTATGATTTTGGTATTGTTAAGGGATCGTTACCGACCAAACCGTACCATTTTCACCCCTAGTTAGAAGAGTTGGTAGGTAATCTTGAGACTTACGAGTTAGATATGTATCCCCAAACTATCAAACCCAAAGATAAGGTAATTGTACTTCGGTCACAGTCGAGATCGAGTGAGGATGTTTCGAGGAAGATGGATAAGAAAAAGAAAGTGAAATTTTGTGAGTCCGAATCTGAGGACGAGTCTAATTTTGACATGGCCTTACTTACGAAATTTTTTAAAAAGTTTCTCAAAATGTCTAAAGAAAATTCTTGTAATAAAAGGAGATCTTTTGAGAAAAATAAAAAGAAAGAGGAGGCCAAAGAAAGTGATAAGGAGGATGAGATCAGGTGCTTTGAGCGTGAGGGTAAAGGGCACATAGCTAAAGAGTGTCCTACTAGAATAAGGAGAAAGGGAAAAGAAATTGTTATGCCCGCCACACTTAGTGATAGTGAGGAAGATGAGGGATATGAGTCCTATAAAGGTTTAGCAAATGGGATGTGTGTAACTTTTTTGAGTCGTGTGAACAAACCCACTTTGTCTCACGATGATAATGTTCACGAGAGCGACGGTGATGACTCGAGTATTTCTAGTGGAGATGAGAGTGAGTTTGAGAGTGGAGATGAAAGTGAGCTCCAAAAGTCTTTTAGGGATTTGTACACCGATACCTTGAAAACATATAAGTATAATAGAGATTTAGGTTGTCGGATTTTAGATTTTGAGTAAGAAAAAGAAGTTTTAGTAGGGAAAAATGTGATTTGACCGACACGGTGACTAGTCTAATGACACGTTTATCCTAACCCGAGAGTGATCTCGAACGTGATCGGGAGGTCAAAATCCCTTTAGAGAACGCATCTAATAAAGTTGAAAAGATGGTTCTCAATCCCATTTAGGGTGGAGGTGAAAATTTAGGAAAAGGTCATGACGGTGTATCCACTTCTATTATTACACCCGAGCCAGTTTCCACTTTGGTGACTCGATCCAACCCACCTAAAGGTCTCGTACCTGTT
This sequence comes from Sambucus nigra, assembly GCA_949130495.1. NCBI lineage: Eukaryota > Viridiplantae > Streptophyta > Magnoliopsida > Dipsacales > Adoxaceae > Sambucus > Sambucus nigra. The sequence goes on from OX422218.1 coordinate 279,854,223, forward strand.
AAGAGAGCACGTCTTAGACTTGTTGAGAGAGATGTACCTAGGTCGATTTATGTTTGCTCCCATTGCAAAAAGAGAGGACACCTTAGGGAATTTTGCTTTAAATCGGGTTATGTGTCACACTTTGCTCCTACTCGTGTTCGCACATATGCACCCACCCATGATACTTTGCTTGCACATAATGATAGAGAGTTTGCACATATTCGAGAGCAAGTAAAGTTTTTGGTCAACACTTCTTATGATTTGATGGAGTTGTTTCAAAAGATATCGTCGTCTTTGGAAAACTCCACTGCACCTTCCGATTGAGGTCCTGACATGTTTGCTAGCATAGGTTGGTTTACATGATGTTATCTTATGCCTATTGCTAATATGTACCATTTGTTTTATACTTAGTTAGCATTTTTTTTCTTTTCTTATGTTTTAGCACTGTTTTGGATCTGTTTGCCAATTTCAGGAACTATTTTCACGAACTTTTTTCACGGTCAAAACTGCATGTCATTATGGGAAACTCTGAAAATTTTGTTTTCTCGTTCAAACGAGATAAACATTCGTTCGAGCGACTTCAGCTGTCACGCGAAGCTGCTTCTCGCGAGAACCCTTCTCGTTTGAGCGATATAGCGCTTCGTTCAAACGACCCCGGGAGAATTTTATCTCTTTTGCTTGCAGTCCTCTGCTTCATATTGACAGGGTCGGCCGTGGCCATGTGCCAGGTGGGCAATGGAACAGGGCCCATTTTAGAACAAATACTAATATGTATATATTTTAGTAGTCCAAAAATATTTTATGTATATTCTTAGGGGCCCATTTTAAAATGAGTTTAATTTTTTAGGGGCCCATTTTATCGATTATAAAAAAAATCTGTATAAAGAATGGTTCAGCTATCCAAAAAAATCTGATCCAACTCATTTAAGATTTTCATTTTTCTAGGGACTCATTTTTTCAACTACCCACAATCTTTTTGGTGTCCACTCTCTCTCTCTTTCATTTGCAATTTCCACTTCCCCGCTCTCTCTCTCTCTCTTCTCTCCAACGTCCCTCTTTCTTTCTATGTACAAATGCACTTGATGCTAGATTGCTGCAATTCTTTTTATACTACTTCTTTTATTTATGTTTTGATTTTTATAGGGGGTCTAAAAAAGGCATAGTCAACAATCAATAAACTATTCATAGTTTAAAAAGCTTGAAGGCAAATCTAAGATTAATACCTCTTTATTTTTTTCATGAAAAAAAAAATAGATTACTAAAACAAACAATAGTTGTTTAATCTATTTTCTTTTAACTATGAATAGGTTTTTAAAGTAAATGTAGATTGTTGTTGGATATGTTTTTTTATACTAATTTGTTTTCTTACTTATTAATCTTTTTTTATGTAATTATTTTTTTTGTTATCAGGTTCTTACATTCTACACTAACCCAGTAGATAAAATTGGAGAGGGAATAATAAATGGCTCAAACCAGGTGACATTTTTCCATATTTTTTTATATTCAATAAATTAATATATATATATATATATATATATAGAATAAATTATCTATTAGATTCGTTGTTAATTGCGTGTTTACTCGGCGGTTTTGTAAGTAGAAATGCTAGAAGAACTATTTTTCAAAGAGTTCTTAGGTATTTAATATTTTTTTGCAAGGGCCTTAAATTTAGTTTTGCACAGGGCACTCCAAATCCCAGGACCGGCCCCGCATATTGATATAATATTTGGTACTGCTGGGTTGTTTCTGAATAGTGTTTGAAAAATACAAAAAGGTTTTCTTTTTTAGTAGATTTTCTAAAAAATCCAAAAAGAGTTTTGTATTTTGTTTACACCTTATGTGAATGCACACTTGGGATGACCAAGTCACAATTTCATTCCATTTATCCATGTGATTGTTTGATAGTGTTTTGAGACAATATATTGTGTCATTCATGTACTTTACAAAGTTTGGAGTCTTTGAGATGATATAGTGTTACTACCTATATGATTGACTCTATTTGTCCTTTATTGCACACATGCATGGATTTGTTTGATTATTGTACTTGTCTATCACATGTTGATCGAGTGTTTTCATCTCAATCATGTCCTTAAAATGAAACCAAGTGCAATAATACGAGAGTAATAAAAGTAGTGCATGTAAAAACCATGCCCGTGAGAAAAAAAATTGGACCTAAAAAAGTGAGGAATTAAAAATTATTCGGGGTTCAATAAGATTTTAAAAGAGCCCCAAAAAATTGAATGGCAATAAAAAGAATATTATGCCAATAATGGGCCAATAGGTTTTCTCTAAGTTGAGAATTTAGTACCTCATTAGATATAAAAACCTGCATTATTTTATGCGAGGGAGCTTTGGTTTAAAAGTAATCAGTGGGTTTGCACGTCCTTTGAAAAATTCTCGAAACGACACTAAATTGTTTTGGACGTTATTGGTGTGAAAATCACTTAGGCTTTGATTTGTTGATTTGATTTAGTCGATATCATTTAAATTTAGCAACTTTACACCTAAGGATGATTTTAATGTTCATTCATAGGAGTACACGTATGCATCGTGCACATATGTTAGATTGAGTTTTCTTACCTATTGAATTTTTCACACCCATTCATACCGCTTTCACGATTTGGTTGTCTTAGTGTAAATTCATGGTGTGTGATTTTTGTAACATCATTTTTATTTTTTATATAAAAAATTAAAAAATTGAAAAATAGTTTGTTTGCTTGATTTATCGTGACACCCCGATTTTCTTTATGTGATTTATTCTTTTCCTTGTCTATTTCGGACAAATAAAAAGGGGGAGAACGAATTATGATATTATGGGGAGTTCAAGTATGGGAGAGATTTGATTATGCTTGAATGTTTATGCTTTATATCATTTCAAACTCGATACGTCACGAGGTTTTTGCTTTATCTCATGTCTGTAGGTACAATTGAAGAATATTAGGTTGCACACCCTGATGAGAAAATCTTAGAGTTTTTGAAGAATTTATTGTTGAAGCATCATTTGAAAATTTTGAAGACTTGACAGTTTATCTTTCCACGTTTGAGTTTTTGGGAGGGTATATTTGTATAGTCCATATTTTGCTTGATAATTCGAATATTTTTTATTTTGTATTGGCATAGACTTAGGGGGAGATTTCTAAGGACATTGTCCGTCACAATTTAGTATCCGTATACCGCTACAAGTTGCTACAAGTCGTTTAAGGATTGAGAAGCTTAAATCTATAAGAGACGAATTCGAATTTCAATAAGACTTCAACATTCAAGCCCAACAAGGATAAATTTGGTAAAATGTGTTTATGTTCCATTTACATTTTACATTAAAAGTGTTGGGATATTTTTATAAAAGTTTAAATGATTTTAAATGGTTTTTAATTTTTTCAAAATAATAAAATTTTTGGATAAATATCTCCTGATCCCGTGAACAGTTTTAAGATTTAAGGATTCCAAGTTGTTTAAAACTTTAGAAGTTTTTAAGTGGATTAGTGATTTTCGTTCAAACAACGTCACATCTTGTTTGAATGAAATGGAGATTCGCTCGAACGATGTAGCATGTCGTTCGAACGATAGAGGTTTTTGCCCACACGTCACCGCCATGATTTTTATTATAAATAAGGGTGTCAGGCTTCTGGTTTTCGTGTGGAGAAACACTGGTTTTAAACAGAATACGATTTTGAGTGTTTTCGTTTATTCTCCAACATTTTGAGGGTTCAATATTTTGTTTTACAATTCACAAAATCCCAAGTACTTTGTGTGAGTTGTTTTGTGGAACCCATGGCATAGTTTTGCTACTGTTCATCCTTTGTAGGGATATCTCTACAACCGAGAGTTGCGTGCTATTGTGGAGTGAATCTCTATGAAGTTTATGACTGAGTGTCATTGAGAATCTTCTACGTGTTGATTCTTTGCTAAAGACTGCGTGTCTGGACTGCGAGTTCTTGTGGTATAGCTGCGTGTAAACCATTTTTTATTTCTAGCTGATGCTTTGAAGGTTTGACGAAGACACCATGCGTTACACTTGTGTACGATATGAGGTTGTATGTAAGTCAATGGTCTTGTAAACTTGTCTACGTTCTATAAATAAAGGTTTTGCCCTTCCGGGATTTTTCCTGAATTTTGTGTCACATGCTTACTTGATTTATTTTGGCACGTAGTTTCATATTTTAGGGATGAACTAAAATTGTTTAAAATTAGAAAATTTGTGAAAACCACAGAGACAATTAATTTTTTGCATTCTCAAATTAGTATCAGAGCAGGTTACGCTAATTTATCGCGTATTCCTATTTTTCGCAAACTTATGTGATATAAATTTTGTTTGAAATCACAAGTTTTTCAATGGATCACTTATATAATCGAGTGCCCGTCTTTAATGACAATAATTATGCCTATTGGAAAGCTCGCATGAAATCTATTTTAAAAGCCATAAACGAGCGAGTTTGGTTGTTGGTTGAAAATGGTTAGACCCCTCCCACCGTGACTGTTGATAATGTCACCTCTTTAAAACCTGTGTCAAACTAGACTGAGGACGATTATAAATTGTTTAACTTTAATTCCCGTAGTTTGAATGCTATTTCTGGAGCCGTCACTCCCGACGAATTTCGCCGTATTATGACGTGCACCACGTCTAAAGAGGAATGGGATCTCGAATTTTTCCATCATCTATGTATACCTGCATGTTCTTCCTAATTTGTTCTTCGAACACTTTATTTACGAATCTCTGATACATTGCTCCAGCGTTTTTAAGCCCAAAAGGCGTCACGTTATAGCAGTACGTACCTTTATTAGTGATAAAAGAAGTGCTTTATTTATCTTTTGGCTTCGTTTTTATCTGGTTGTAACCAGATGTGACACCCTGTCTAATTAAATACCAAGTGATCAGTCTTATATCTAATTAAAACAGGTTTCTCATCTGGTTCATTCTTAGCACCATTGTCAAAAACTTTTTAAAACATTACTAACCGCCTAGTATTCAAAAAGCCGATATCAAAATTTTAATCTTTTTATTTAACAATCAACAACAACAAGACATTATTACATAAAAAAAACTCATACAATAGTAATATAAATCCATCCACAATATAAAAGACTGAAATTAAATAATACTGAATAAACCATCGGTTACAAAATCCAATATAAAGTCTAGCCTGAATACAAGGTCTGACTGTCATAAATGAAATAACTATGGGCAACATGCCCGAATAAAATACTGCCCTGCACCCTATACTAGGAATGAAGTAACTGAATCATCTATGTCCAAATCCTGCAAGCATCCACAAGTGCTGCAGCTACACATCCCTAGAATAGATCATCCCGTTTGGCGTCCCTGTGGCTGGACACCTAAAAGGTTTTGGAAAAAGGTTATGCAAGTACGGGTCAGAGCCCAAGTAAAAATCATTTAAAAAAATTTAGCAAGTACTTAAATAATAGTTCAAATGAATAGTTATTAGATACACATGTTCGGTTGTGAACACTCCCTTGAGTTCCTCATCTCCCACCTATAATGGGCACCTAATGTTTGCTACTCAACCCCACCTAGTCAATTCTAGCTAATCTAACTAGGCAGCCAGTATCTAATAAGCCCAAATCAATCTAGTTCCTTTGTACCGCCCATACAGTACGCTATCGAATACCCTTAATAATTAACATCTCTCTTATGTTATTATTAAACCCCAGTTACCCTTTCTGCGTAGGTTATTGTTCAAGCTTTACCGTTTAAATTTCTCTACTTAAACTTTATTTTAAATATTCACTAACTATCTTCCTAGTATTCACACAATAGTAGCTTCATAATTATATAGATATACACTATTTAAGCTCCCTACTAATTACTCTTTAGTAGATTAGTTGTTCTTTAGATACATACTATCTCGTCTCTCTACTAGCACACATAAGTAGATTATTCGTGTTGTATATATTTTACACACCATATATACTATAAGTACACACTCTTTTACTATATCCATGTATCACACATTAAGGGTTATTGGTTCGTAATGTTACCCTGACCCTAATAGTTGTTCCATATACATTGGTTCAGAATGTTACCTCGACCCCAATATTCAGATTAATTTTAGTTTAGTTACGCACCATTAACTAGTTTGAAATCATAAATCTGCTACCCATAACTCATAGTGTCCACCCGTATTTCCACGCCGTACATTTATTAAATATATATCCATTTTTCTTTAAGATGGGCAAGGCTTTTCAAATTTTAGGATTAAGTGTTCACATACTTAAGTCAAATCACATTTCACTATCTTTCTCATCTACTAATTTCACACAGTAGATAATATCACAAGTATATATATATATATATATATATATATATATATATATATATATATATATATATATATATATATATATCAAGGTTCTAAAAAACGCGGGGCGTGATCGAGGCGTGGAGGCCAAGCCTTAAGCCTTAGAAGCCTAGGCGGGCCTTGGCGTAAAAAGGCGTGAAAAGGCGTTTAGGTCTTTTTAATATATTTTAATATTTTTTAACCATAACAAGGCTATTAAAATACTAAAATTGTACATATCATAAAAATATGTCTGAATATTTGCAAATAAAAATACTATTTGATTATTTTGGATGAGATAATGGCCCGGTTTGCAAAAAAATCTTTAAAAGGCGATATCGTTTCACTAAAGCATTGTTGTTTTTAGAGAAAAAATATGCCTTACGGGTTTTACCAAGCATAAGGCGTCAAAATCTTAAGGCGGGGCGTTTCTCCCAAGCCTCAAGCCTAGGCGGGTTTTTTGAACAGATATATATATATATATATAAATATATATATATATATATATATATAACACGAAACCTCCCAGACTCAGCTGCGGTGCATACTGTAAAACATATAAAAAGTATATATATTTATCATCCATTATATATATACTAGTACGGCACCCCTAGGCACAGCTGCGGTGCATGCATACTTTGTTATCATGTCCGGGTACATCTCTCGATGTACAAGGGACTATTGGTTCGGCTTCTCTCACGAACCATATATATCAAATCACACATATTGAAGGTGAACATAGTTCCAACTCAATGGGCTACGCACATACCTACGCACCCATATGACCGTCAACACTATCGTTCTCACTGATAGACCGTATCTAGGTTCTATGTTCTAGTGGTGTGAATCAAAATCCCCCCGAAGGCTCCTCAAGATATGATCGTCCACAACACGCAACCTCCACTCGATAGCAAGCAGCGTAGGTATGTCATACACACAATAAATCAAATTATAGATATTTTCTCCACGTATATATCAATAATATCAATAGGGCATACGCACATCACATATCACAAGTCCCATACGTAGTATATTTATATCCTGAATATCCCACATATTAATGTATTATTACTTTAATCATATTATAGGTATTCACTCCACCTATTTAACACAATAATAGAGCATACACACATCCCATATCACAAGCCATATACGTAGTATATTTATATCCCGAACATTCTACATATTCCATAATTTATAAACTTCGTTTATTACCGTACGTTCCCGAATATATCTCACCACTCTAAGGGTATCCTTTATTCCACATATAATATCATAAGGTAAACTCTCTACCCCCTAATGGTCTAAGTCCTCGTTCCTCTCGAATTCTCTTAACTCAAATTATCCTTCAATTTAGATTTTCCCTCTCTATTAATCCAAATTTATTTAGACCTTAAACTTCCCTCGTAGGCCACGCCTAAAACCAAAACTAGGCCTACTAGTGTTGCAATATAATTTTCTTATATTAGAAATTAAATCCCACAAATGAGTTCCCAACGGTTTCCAAAGGCCATAAACAAAAGGAAATTATTGGTCAAAACTGGGCAACCGAATCGATTAGAAAATTTTCTGGAAGATAAAACACCCTGTAGTAAAATATCGATTACTCCCTCTACAGAACTCCGATTGATCGAATTCAAGGCTCATTTGAAATTTAACACATAGAGATTTCTAGGAATGTAAAGATCTCACTCTAATTCTAAGTACAATTGAAATGGCATACATTTAAAGTTACGTCAAAAATTCTGGCAGATTACTATGCTGGCAGATCAAACACCCTATGGTAAAACATCGATTACTCCCTCTACAGAACTCCGATTGACCTTATTCAAAGCTCAATATAAAACTAAGATATAGGAATTTTCAGGAATGCATAGATCTCACTCTAATTCTAAGTACAATTTAAATGGAATAGTTTTAAAGTTACGTTAGGAATTCTGACAGATTGACATCTTGTGTTCATCAATTAAACCCTAAGGCATTCAAGATATATGTTCTTCAATCAATAAACCATCAAGATTCAATATTAATCATCAAATATATTCTAATATAATTTTATCTTCACATAGAGAAAAATTTGCACAAATAAAACACACACACGGTTTGGGATAGTTTAGGCTAGGTTAAGGCTCGGGTGAGGTTACGGGAGAGGTATTTAGCTCCATAAAATGCGCAATTGCCTTGAAATAAGCATTTGAACACCGCAACGTGCATTAAGCCTGCATATTGAACAATTAAGCGCATAAGACCAATATTGTCGAGAAATAGCAACAAAAGTACAACTATTCGGGGTATAAAATGTACAGTTTTGGGTGCTTATCATTAGGGTATGTCAACTTTTGGTATGAGAGCCTAGGTTTTAGAGGTTCTGGAGTTAGAAGAGTCTAGATTTGGCGGTGAATGTAAGAAATATGTTTTGTTTTATATTAACGATTATGTTAGAAAAGATATATATATATATATATATGCATGGAATTTTAATGTAAGAATAGGAGATGAGGCTTAAAATATGCCAGCAGAAGCGAAGGTTGAACAACCTGTTCAGATAAATGCAGAACCCGAGCCAGAACAACTGATAGATATGCAAAAAATGGCATATGTTATGACATTAATGGCAGAGTAGCAAGCTCGATTTATGGCTGAGATAGAAGATCAACAGGCCAGGCAACTAGAAGAACAAGCATTGGCTAGGTCTGAGGAGGTAATATATTGGGAAGAAATGAGTACTTCACATGAGAAATTTATTAAGATGAATCCACCATCATTTGAATGAGCAATTGATCCAGCAGAGGCAGAAGTGTGGGTTAAAGAGATTGAACTTATTTTTGGGTAATGAGAATGCCTGAAAATCAACGAGTGACCTTGGCAACGTATATGTTGAAAGGAGAAGCTAAGTATTGGTTGGATGCCATAAAACATTTATCGATTACTCCAGGAGGTGGGAATGTGATCTGATGGGATGCTTTTGTCAAAGCTTTGTATGATAAGTATTTTCCCCCAATGCATCGAAAACAAAAGGAGAAAGAATATTTCATGTTGAATCAGGGAAGCATGATAGTTAGAGAATACAAAGCTAAACTTACATCCTTATCTCGATTTGCTTCAAGGTTTGTATAGAACGAGGAAGACATATGTAGCCGATTTCTCGATGGACTAGAGTTAGTTATTAAATCACAGTTATCGTCATTAGAGATTATTAATTATTCAACCTTAGTGAATAAATCGATGCTAGTAGAAAAGGATGTGAATGAAGCAAGAGGGAAACGAGAACGAAGCGCAAAGAGGAATAGGTTCGATCCAAATTATCAAAAGGGTAGCGATACCGAATATTCAAGGTTTGGAGGGCCAAAATTTCAACATAGTAGAGGTGGAAGTAGTTTATAAAGGGGTGAAGCTAGTAGTGGAAGAGGTTTAGGAGTTTCAGCACAAGGAAATCCAAATGCTTATTTCTTTTGTGGGACATCAGGTCATATAAAAAGAAATTTCCCAAAGTTACTGAATATATAATGTTTTAACTGTCACCAGAAGGGTCATCTGAGAAAGAATTGTCTTATGTTATCAAGAGCAGTTTTAGTTAGTAGTGTGGGGCCTCATAAAGGATCCTCTCCAAGCAATGCAACCAGGGGAAGAGGTACAAAACAAGCAATTGGATCGAGGGCATGAGGAAAAGTGTTTGCGATGACGCTGCAAGATGCCCGTGCTACACCGGAAGTGGTTACAGGTAAACTTTCTATTACAAACAAAGATTTATATGCACTCATTGATCCTGGATCTACACATTCATTGGTATTATTACCTATTATTTTATATTTGGGTAGACTATGTTCATTTCTCAATTGTGCCTTATATATTTCAACCCCAATGGAAAGTGTAATTCTGGTGGAGCATGTTTATAAATCTTGTGTCTTATGAATGGGGGAACGAGATTTATATGTTGATTTAATACCGTTGGCCATTCAGGATTTTGATATTATATTGGGGATGGATTGGTTATCATCGTATCATGCTTTCATTGATTGTTTTCGAAAAGAAGTTACATTTCACCTGCCTGGTGAACTCGAGTTCCAGTTTACAGGGGAAAGGAACGTTGTTCCTATTTGTCTTATATCAGCAATTAAGAGCAGGAGATTGTTGAGTAAAGGTTGTACATGGTATTTAGCTTATGTTGTTGATATTAGTAAAGAGACAGTTAAAATTCAAGATATACCAGTGGTTAGAGAATTTTCTGATGTCTTCCCAGAAGAATTGCGAGGATTGTCACCCGATAAGGAATTAGAGTTTTCCATTGAATTAATTCCAGGTACTAGTCCAATTTCTCTTGCTCCATACAGAATGACATCAAAAGAATTGAAAGTGAAATTACAAGATCTGATAAGCATAGGTTTTATTCGGCCTAGTGTTTCTCCATGGGGAGCCCCGGTGTTATTTGTGAAAAAAAGGACGGGACAATGCGATTATGTATTGATGATCGGTAATTGAATAAGGTGACCATTAGAAATAAGTGCCCTCTACCTCGTATCGATGATTTGTTTGATCAATTACAAGGGGGCACAGTATTTTTGAAGATTGATTTGAGATTGGGTTACCACTAATTGGAAGTAAAAGATAGTGATATTTCCAAAACAACTTTTCGGACTCGATATGGGCACTATGAGTTTTTTGTAATGCCATTTGGATTAACTAATGCTCCAACAGTTTTTATGGATTTGATAAACCGGGCATTCCACCCTTTCATTGATTCATTTGTGATTGTATTCATAGACGATGTGTTGATTTACTCGCATAGCATGGAGGAACATGAGAAACATTTGAGACTTGTATTACAGATTTTGAGAGAGAAGAAATTATTTGCTAAATTCAATAAGTGTGAGTTTTGGTTGAATGAAATTGTTTTTTAGGGCATGTTGTCTCGATAAATGGGATATATGTTGATCCAAAGAAGGTGAAAGCATTCGTTGAATGGGAAAGTCCTAAGAATGTTACCGAAATTAGGAGTTTCCTAGGATTGACAGGTTACTATCGCAGATTTATTAAGGGATTTTTAGCAATAGCGTTACCATTGATAAAGTTGACCCGTAAGGAAGTGATGTTTGTGTGGGATGAAGAATGCGAAAGCAGTTTTAAAGAATTAAAGAAGCGGTTGGTTTCAGTTCCTATACTTACTATTCCGTGTGGGAATGAGTCTTTCATAATTTATACAGATGCTTCATTTTAGGGGTTAGGATGTGTTCTTATACAGAATGGGAAGGTAATAGCATATGCTTCAATATAATTAAAGATGTATGAACGAAACTAACCTACACACAATTTGGAGCCAGCAACCATTGTTTTTTCTGTAAAGTTGTGGCGACATTACTTGTATGGAGAAACTCGTGAGATATTTACGGATCATCATAGTTTGAAATACTTGTTTACACAAAGAGAACGAAATTTGAGACAGATGCGTTGGATGTAGATGATTAAAGACTATGATTGTACCATCCATCATCATCCTGGGAAGGCCAATGTAGTAGCAGATGCTTTGAGTCGAAAATCATCAGGGAGCCTTGGTTGCAAACGGTATGCCCGTGTTGGAAATATTCTTGACTTGGCATCGATGGGAATTGAATTAAAGTTTTCAAAAAGGGGAGGATTATTAGCACATGTCACAGTGAGACCTTTATTGGTCGAACGCATACAAAATTTGCAGATCAATGATCCATTCCATGAGAAGAAGAAATAATAAGTTCAGGATGTTAAAGAGAGTGACTTTGAGATTAAGAATGATGAATCGTTGTGTTATAAAAATAGAATTTGTGTACCGAATGATCCATCCTTAAAGAAGGATGTATTAGAAGAGGCACATATTTATATTTATTCTATGCATCCAGGAGGTACCAAAATGTACAGAGATTTGTAAGAATATTACTGGTGGAACAATATGAAACGTGAGATTGCATAATTTGTAGCTAAATATTTAATATGTCAGTAAGTGAAAGCAGAGCATCAGAAGCCGGTAGGATTATTGCAATCATTGTCTATTCCGTAATGGAAGTGGGAGCATATAACGATGGATTTTGTTACAAGATTACCATGGTCACCAAAGGGGCATCATTCTATTTGGGTGATTTTAGACCGATTGATGAAGTCAGCCTATTTTCTTCCAGTTAAGACGACCTACACTATTAACAAGTATGCACGTATGTACGTTGATGAGATTATCCGTTTACATGGGGCACCAGCGTCAATTATATCAAATAGAGATCCATCGTTCACTTCTATGTTTTGGCCTCGTCTATAAAATGCGATGGGCACAAGTTTGAAGTTCAGCACTGCATTTCATCCACAAATCGATGGGCAATCAGAAAGGACGATTCAAATCTTAGAAGACATGTTACGAACTTGTGTATATGACTTCAAAGGTAGTTGGAATGATCATTTGCCATTAATGGAATTCTCATATAATAATAGTTACCAGTCGACCACCGGTAGGGGTGGGCATGGTCCGGTCCGGTCCGGGTTTTGCCTATTTTTTGGACCGGACCGAATATTCGGTCCTCAATTTTTTTGGACCGAATCCGGACCGATTAATTCGGTTAACCTACTACTTCGGTCCAGGCTTTTTTCGGTCCGGTCCAGGGTAAAATTCGGTCCTCACCCTATTTTATATATATGTGCATTTTATGAATTTTTTTATCTATTTTTCACACAAATATATACACAAAAAATAATACTCGAAACTCCAAGTGATATTTACATGGTTTTTTTTAACCCAAATAAAACAATGTCTATACATATATAAAATGTTCCAAATTAAATTCATAAGTTATATACATTAATTCAAAAACTATACATAAAAAACACAATAACATTATTTTTATTATATATATATATTGGAATCGGTCCGGTCCGGTCCAAATCGGTATTTTATTATAGTGGACCGCGGACCGGACCGGTTTAATCGATTTTTAGGTTTTGTGAACCGATTTTCGGACCGATTTCAAAATAGCCTTAATTTTCGGTTCGGTCCAATCGGTCCATTCGGGTCGGTCTTTTTTTTGTCCACCCCTAACCACCGGTATGGCTCTCTATAAAGCTTTATATGGGAGGAGATTTAGAATGCCTTTATGTTGGGATGAAGTAGGTGAAAGGAAAATTTTGGGTCCTGAATTGATAGATATGACAACTGAAAAGATCAAAATGATTCGAAAACGGATAAAGATAGCGCAAAGCAGGCAGAAATTTTATGCAGATAAGAGGAAGTATCCATTGGAATTTCAAAAGGGGGATTTTTTATTCCTACGTATTTCACCATGGAAAGGCGTTATGAGATTTGGGGAAAAGGGAAAACTAAGTCCAAGATACATTGGGCCACATGAAGTGTTGGAAAGAATTGGGACCTTGGCATATAGATTAACATTACCTCCAGAGTTATCCTATTTACATTATGTGTTTCACGTATCGATGTTGCATAAGTATTTGGCAGATCCATCTCATTAGTTGAAAACTCAACCAATTGAACTGAAGGAAGACTTGTCATATATTGAGAAACCAATGGAAATTATTCATCGTAAGGAGCAAGTATTGAGAAATAAAGTTATTCCCTTAGTTAAAGTTATGTGAATGAGCCATGGAATTAAATAAGCAACTTGGGAAAGGGAGTATAGCATGAAGAAACAGTATCCCCATTTGTTTGGTAAGTGACCTTATATTAAATTTCGGGGACGAAATTTTCTAAGAGGGGAAGTTGTGACAACCCGAATATAATTATGATAAATTATATTTAAATCATGCTTATCTTATCTGATATGAATAATGTGTTATTAGTATATCTAATGTTAAGTGATTATGTTTAGTCTAATCCTACTTTCATAAATCATGAAATGTCGAATTATTTACAAACACAACATTTTGTTATTTTCGGTAGAAATGTTCCTGTTGGAGACTAGTTTTGACCCTTATAATGTAACAATTAGCCTAAGGTAAAAACTATATAGTTGTATATATATGAGTTAGGTTTCATATACAATAAACGGTTCATCAAACGAATGTACGAGTAAGAAGTTAGGCCAAATTTACAAACAAGGGGCAAATTTATCCATTCATTTTAAGTGGTAAATTATCTTTTAGTAAACCAAATGGTTTAATTTGATTGGTTGGCATGGGAGGCAGCCTTGGCGTACTCAAAACTCTCCCTGTAACTTATTTCTTCAGCAAATTAAACCCTAGGTTCATTTTTAAGAGTGTTTGGCTTGAGGAAAAAGAAAGTAGAAGTTAAGGAAGAAAAGCTTACAAAAAAAGCTAGGAAAATTTTCAAGAAAATCCCTAAGGTGTTTCCAAGGTATAATTATGTGTTAATATTGTTTTAATCTTGGATTACACTTATTTCAAAGTATATAAATCATGAATTTTTTATTAAAATTCCATCATCCTTTATGATAATATGTATTGGTTCATATGTGATATAAGTGGTGTTTATAGGCCATATTGCTTCGTATTGAAACCCCTTGTATTCAAACTTGTATATATTTTTGTGTACTTACTGGAATTGATAAATTCCAATTGGATATGAAATTAGACTCATATATTCATATCATATCCGAAAATTAGAATTTAACTCCTTGTGGTTAGGACTTAGTGATAATTGCAAGTTGGTATGTAGTTGTTGTTTGTATATTTCATTTAGGTATTTCCCTTGTTTGGTCAAGCTTTTAACATCGAAAATGAAGTCAAAAAATTATGAAAATTTAGTTATGTACTATTTCGTATGTGTATTGAAAATCCTAGAAAGTTATGCAGGAGAAAAATTAAGAAAATTCTTGGAAGTTGAAGGAACAATAGAGGAGCTTGTAGGGCAGATTTTTTGTGTTATAAAGAAATGGTCATAACTTGCTATAGGAAGCTTGAAAAATTACATCGTCACTTGTAATGGAAAGTATATTCATATATGTTTTCACATTTATAAGGTTAGACACCTGCATTTATACAATTTAGGAATATAGGATGGTTGAGTATAAAGGACAATAATTTGAGGCCATACTGGATACCCCATGAAAGAATATTATTATCTCCTCTTTCCAAATAGTATTTTGAGTACATGTTTCATGTGTATATACATTGATAAGTTGATAAGTATGCTTTCATATTTACTTGGGTTTAGTTATAAATCCCTTATGAGGTATTTCTTACGGTTGAATGTTCATAACTTTATCAACATGTATACCATTGTTTCGTCTTTACTCATGTTTCATGGAATGTGACTTAAGTGAAATTATATTGTTGTTGTATTGTCATTGAAAGTTATATAACTATGTTAGGATAATACTTATGATTGGGATTCAATACTAATTAAGTTGGATTGACAAGTGTAAGGTCTAATCCATCCAGTTCAGCTCCACCCGAAGGAAACATTAATACACCCAAGGTGAGTGTACTCACTGGAAAGAGATATTTGAATCATGTTATTGATATGATCATAATATAATGAATATGAAATTGTTCATTTCATTTTATCGAAATGGGAGGTTACTCCCCGACCCGAAATGGGAGAGATTTGTCTATTAATGACAAGAGGTTACTCCTCGACCAGGAATGGGGGAGAATTGTCTATTATAGACATGATACGTGAATCATGATTCGGAAAGTTAGGTCATTCATTATGAATGAGACGGATAAGTTAATACATAATTATATGGACATGATTTATTGCATTTAAATTTATGCAGTAGTTTAGTATTGATGCATTCACTGGGCTATTTTACTCACGGTTCCTATGTTCATGTTTTTCAGGTAACGCGATGTCACTGCTAAATCTAGGAGGTCGGGTTGGGTTAGCCAGGAATGGGTGAAAGAAGCATTTTGTGTAAATGTAAATGATGTAATTAAGTCAACTTATCCTTCAAGAAGTTTATAAATACGTAACTACTTAAATTTTGTAAAATGTTTTTAGTTGTATGAATTTACGTTGATGATTCTGAAATTAAAACTCGTTTTTATGTTTTGATTAAATTAATTATGGTTTTATCTCACTTTGACTTTCGAACTTAATTATAAGTAACTGGGTTAGGGTGTGTCATACTCTCTTAACTTGATTGGTCCCAAAACAGAAATTGCTGATGAATAGCTCGGGAAGTTGATTAAAGTTTTAGATTTGTCCTCAGGGCAAGTTATTATACCAAATCTGGGCAGAACGAGTGATGGTGTTTGAAAAATCTCTACATCTCATTTCATCAGGAAGAGAGTATATATCTACTGCAGCCTGATATTGCTCAATGTGTAAAACGGGGTCAGCTTTACCATCATATTTAGGGTTAACCACGTCATAAACTTAGACGGGGTAGGAAAATTAATAATCGCTTGAATAAAAGGAGATGCTTTGATAAAGTTGCGTTGTATTGGATTTTTTGCTTTGGTCATTTCCCCCAATCTATCTTCTAATCGTTGAATTGACCCTTTTCATGAAGGATTTTCAGCCTCAAATCTGTTGGAAGTAGCTCAGCCATCTCTTCCATGCGTTTGTACTGAGCTCTCTTCCTTAAAATTCTGCTTAGCACGCACGGATCCTTAGCAGTAGGCTCCCGACCTGACTGATCTCTCTTGATGGTCCGCCCGACGCTCTTGTGATATAGATGGTTCTTTGTGATGACCTCTATTTACTCAAGGACCCCGACAATCAAAAGTCGAGGTCCTACTTAACCTTTCTAGGATTCTTGGACATTCAGGAGTAAGAGAGAAACCATTATAGTAATCCATAGATCGGATTGATGAACTATCCCCTGGGCGATAAGATTAATCATGTGAAGATCTAGAATAACTATATTGATTATTCCTTGGAGGAGGAGGTGGAATTTCCCTTCTATAAGACAGATCAATAGAATGTCTGGATGAAACAGTAGGTTTGGCTTGTAAGGATTGAGCCAATTCCCTCATAGTTTCTTGCATTGCCTCTCGCCCTTTGGCAAGATTGATCAGAACTCCATTTAGGTCAGCCGTTATAGGAGGAGCGTTGCTTTCTGCAACATTACTACTTTCGAGAATATCATTTATCTTGTATAATCTTTCAGGAAGACTAAGGAAATGGGTTTAGTAGAGAACGATGACATACGAACGTTCCCACAAATACCGCCAATCTGTTGATGTCTAAAAATGGATTTATTCCATTTTTACAATCACATATAAAAATTAAGGAAATAAATTAAACCATACACATAAAAAGATAGAGAATTTAGTGGTTCGTCTGTAAAATAACCTACGTCCACTATTGTTATTATTTAGTCAGGTTTACAATAGCTTATTAGGATAAGTATATGTATAATTCGAGTTAAATTGTCTTGTCCCTTGAGTTGAGGGGTGGACTTGTATTTATAGGGGTTTGAAACTCTAAATATAGAGCGCCTTTATAATGCCAGACATTTACATCTGTGTATAATAAAACTCTTGAACTTCATAACTGGTTGATATTCCACCTGAGTAACTATTGATGTCCCAATTGGTTGGCCTTCTAGAGTTGGTCGACCTTCCTGCCGACTAAGTGCTTCTGAAGCCGATCAGGTAGGCTGGTCGACCACGTTGGATGATATGTGTGCTTTCTTCATTAGTCCACGTGGGAACATAATTTTTACATACAATAATACTGGTGAAAATATATATTAACTTTAATATGCTCATATCATCGGGAGTTTAATGTACTGTGACACCCTGCCTAATAAAATTCCGGGTGATCATTCCTATATTAAATTAAATAGGAATATCATATGGTTCTTAGCATCACTATCGAAAACTTTTAAAACTTACTAACCACCTAGTATTCAAAAGACATGGTACCAAATTTTATCTATTTATTTTATATCTCTAACAACATGCGAAAGGATATATAATTAACCATTCACAAAATTACTGAATCGGTAATACAAAAAAGGAACAAATATAATCCTTGACGAGACAACCATAGGCTACAAATCAAATACCAAAAATAAACCACCAGAGGAATAACTCAATATGTCATCTAACTGAAATAAAATGGCACAACTAGGGCGACATGACCAAATGGAATACTGATTGCATTCTACTCTAGGAATGAATTGACTGAAGCGGCTAAGTCAAAGTCCTGCAATATCCACATGTGCCACAGCTGCGTCACCCTGGAATAGAACAATACTAGCGTCCCTATGGCTGGACACCTAAAAGCTTTTGAATATATTTTATAGCAAGGGTTAGAACCCAAAATATTTTGAAAATATTTAGCAAGTGAATTTAATTGCAGTAAATTAAAATGCATGAATGCTATTCATATTTAAGTTAGTGCCGCACACTCTCTTGAGGACCACATCACCCCTCCACTAATATGCACACCTAACATACCTCTATATGACCCATCTAGCTATCTACCCCGTAACTAGTCTTGTCATAAATATGTACATATCCTACTCTATCCCGAGTGAGTTTAGTATAAATTTTTATAAGTTATTAATCACACTAGCTTATTTAAGTCATTTCTCACTTGATATCACATAATGATCTCTCAAGTTATATAATTATACATTTCACAGCATGTTTTCACCCGTATATAAATCTCCATCATATATACGTATCATTATATTACATCATTCACACAATTGTCGTAGATATATAATTATCCACTCGAGTAGGCACTCATCGGGTATTCTCTAAATACTGTTACAACCAAACACGCGGCAGTTATAGTTCCCCCCGAAAGTGACCGTCCCATACCAAAGACGACTCACCCCTGTAAACAGACGCTATGACGGGGGGATTATACCCCTATAGAGGATTCGCCCACATCGCGCAACCTCTTAAATATCATTAGAGCGGGTATGCTTTCTTATAAATATTATACATACAAATATTTATAAATCATATATATATATATATACTACACATTATCGTATATACATATATATCAAATCCAGGGTACCCGTGTACTATATTCGTAACACTAGCCTAACCTTTCCAAGTCTACGTACCAACTTGATATTTAAATAATTTCACAAAATTGTTTATTTATTACTCAAGTTAGGTCACCCCACTAATATTCCTTAATTTATTATATATCCCTATAATAAATTAACTCGATCAAATCCGTGCCTAAACGCTCGTAGCACTAGTCCAAATTTCGCCCGAGTCCATATCCCAAATCGAAATTTAATTAACCATACCTTAATTAATTTATTAAAAGGGTGACACTCAACCAAAATGCTCGAACTCACTCCTTGGACCCATATTCCAATTTCATCCGAAATTCCCATTTGAATTCGTTCATATCTTTTCGAGTGTTGTTAATTCTAAACACTTTAAATCCATACCTCGAATTCCTTCCCATCAAATTACAACGTAGAAATAATGTTCGTTAATATTTTTCAGAGTCCTACACTCACGTACGGATATCCTAAGTAATTTAGATTTGATTTCTCACAAAGGATTTCAGTTTCGGACACCCTTCAGTAATAAAATCATAACTAATTAAAAAAGATCAGAAAAATACGAAGCTGGTGGCCACGCGTTCGTAACGAAAAGATTTATCTCCATGTACAAAGCCATAGTCTTTTGAACAAGATAACCATCTCGTTCGAACGAGATACAATCTCGTTGGAACGAGTTGTATTGTCGTTCAAATAAGACACCAGGTCATTCGAACTGTTCTCTCTCCTCCATCGTTGCCCAGAACACCCATTTTCGCCATTACAGTTTTTAAAACCTTCGTTTCTGCACAGATTATACCCCCAAAGCCTTTCCAAACTCATCATAAATCGACCCATTTGATTTACTCAATCTAAGTACATCATATACACAGATTAGGGAATCAAAATCCACGTATTCTTATCATCTCTAGATATTTTTAAATCACAACATGAAATCCCAAATTCCAACATAGAACTAAATCTAACATATTAATCAATTCACACCTTATATAATATGAATAGGAAAAATGCAATTAATCAAATGCAAGTTAAACCACTTGCCTTAGAGTTTGTAGAGTCAAATCCTTTGATGAAGATGGTGGGTTGATTAAAGGGTCTCCTCTCTTGTTCTTGGATTAGTCTCCAAAAATCTCCTCTAGTTGCTCTCTTCTTTGGCTCCCCTCAATTTAGTCTTCTAAAAATGAATTAAAGTTCCCTCGCCCTCTCATAATTAGAGTTATTAACTTCAATCCCGTTTTGGGCTTATGAGCCTTCTAAAAAGGGCTCAAACACTTATCTGAGAGCTCAAATGTGTCTAGAAAGGTTTCGAAACCCATATTATACCTATGGACACTCCTTTCCAACTAGTTCGACCCATCAAGATTCAACTATGCACTCCGGATTACCATCCATATTAATCTATAACATTCTCCAAATTTTTTACCTCAAAATGCGACACAAAATAATCCAAAATATTAAACCTCAATTCGCCAAATTAATAAATTCCTCAAATTTAAAATTTTTCCAAATCACGAATTTAATTCCTCCCAATAAAATAAATTCTTTTTCACGGATATAATTTAATTAAAAGTCCTTGAATTTACGGGGTGTTACATACTTCCCCCTTACAATGGAATTTAGTCCTCAAAATTCAGATGAGGCTAATACTCCGAGTCTTAACTAGCTCCCTAATCACTTACCCTTAGCATTGCTACACATAGTTCTTAAGCAGATGTAATTAATCAGAGCGCCCATACACACTGTACTCATATTTAACCGCATGAAATAAAATTTGACTTTTACCAACACTTAAACCGTAATATAACTTCAATCACACGGTTATAAAATTCCAAATACCCTCCTCTTGGCATAAAGTATATATATCCACTCTTATGTTAAAAGACAACATATACTATCGCGCCATTACTATCAACAGTTTCCTTGCGCGAAAATAAAACCCAAACTATATCGCCCCGCTCGACAATAACTCAACCCAACCTGAATCACCCAAAAAATGTCCCTGCTCCCCGGGATTTCAATTAACAATATTAATACATTAATATGCAACACATTTAACATACATGACCGTATATATACGCTAGACCCTATCTCAGGTGAAACCTAGCAACGATAATTCATTCCTTAGTACCTCGAACACCTAGTCTTACCATGACTATCCACTATAGCCCCAAACTATAGCTACATGGTTGATGCGTATAACACTTCCCATCAAAGCCCAAAAGAACTTTTTCTAATGCACTATTCCCGAACATTGATGGTACTTGATTTTTAAAGAACTCAAAGCATATCTCCGGGACTCCCAAACCTTGCCCCCATACTCACAAGTCTATCATGGACTCCCATGTCTCTAACGGAGTCACATTTTTCTGTGCTCGCTTTATTATTAATCCCTCAACGCTAAATATTAATAACGAACTAAATCTCCCCGCTCCACGGTAACCCAACATACTCTGAATCTCATCAGAATAGTCCTTAAGCACCGGGATCCAATATAACTAGACACTCGTACCCTCTGAAGTCTACTTCACAAAATATTAACGCGAGCTCAACCCTCTCTCAAGTGGGTAATCATAGAAATATACATCCCGCCTTGGAACAATGATCACGATAGCCTTGCTAAAACCGCCCACCATTGCGAATCCATCCATACCCAAGATAAAACATACCTTGAATATCACTTCTCAAACGAACTAATCCTCAGAAAAATATCGTGCCAATGTACCCACCCATTCGTTTCAAGTGGAACCGAAGAGTACCCCGCTACTCCATGGTAAAAATACACATACTAGTGATATTAACGATACCTCCACTGAATCCATTTCTCACACGAATCTAGTTCTAATGCATTACCGTGACCCGCTTGCATCACACAAAACAGACCCTAATCATCTCGAAATAAAACTTGTAGTTTCAGTTGACCATAACACTGTCGGCTCAATGGTTATTAGACATAACACCCTCGTCCTAACCAAACCAAAAACTTCTATAACTGTTGCCCTTCTTAGACATCCCTTTTCTATCCCCTGACTCGTTGTGGACAAGATCCACCCATGTGTTTCTACTCTTTTACACATAAGACACATATTTGTGTCATTACCCTTTCTCTGCCCCCCGACCATATTGGGATTGTCCTTTTCACGGATCGGGTAGCCTTGACCCTGATTGCTACTCCTAATGTCCCTTTGGATTTGCTGGTCCCACGGGACTTATTGATGGCCTTAACGGCCTTAACTGAACCCACCATCACTTGGTAGAAATTCTATTGATCTCGATCATAAATTTGGGTTCTCTATTGGGTATCCCTTCCCTTGGTGCATCACTAGCACTAAAACCCAACCTCACTCTTCTGATAGAGTCTCCAACTCCCTTAGCTCCCCTCTCCCAGGAGCATTGATATAAATTGTAAATGCACAACCTTGACGACAACGAAACCAATTATCCTAGCCAGATCTCATATCCACGCTTATACATTTTACCCATGGGCCTAATATCAACTTACAAACCCCATTTGATTTTGCGTATACCTCTCATCGGTTACTCAGTTTATGAATTTCGTCAACTTTCCCTACCATCCGACTATTGTCCGCTCCTTTTGGAAAATTATTGAAATCTCCCTTGCCTCTCAATTTAACCTCTAGTGAAAGGATTCATAATAACCCGCACCCCAGATTCCTCGTTATCCATGGTATCTCCTTATGAATGTGGTGATAGGCTCCCATCACCCCATACTGCTTCTAAGAGCAAACTTCTTTGCTCGAAATTTTGACCTGAGTGTTAGCACACTCTCCCACATGTGATCCTAATTGGATGTTCCCCATTCATTTGTAAATCACCCTTCCACACCTCCCTCGAATTCTATCAGATTGTTCTTTTGAAACAAAATTTTCTTCGACCATTACCCCTTGTCGTCTACACTTGGAGTTTTACCTTTGCACTGTCGTCCCTTCAAGCCGGCTCTTGGGGCAACTACTGCACCCCAGCGTTTTCTTCAACATTAATTGTTCAAATAGTATGGTGACTTCTACTGTGTCACTATTTCCAGAATATTTTATGGCTTCTGATGAGTCCTCCCTCCTTCCATCCTTCTAATGTCCCACGTTTATCGTTTTAAAATGTTCGATTTGCTATGCTCGACCGAAACTGTATATGAATCACATGACTATGCCCTATAGCATGAGAATGTAAATCACATACGTGAAGGAATACAACAACCCTATAATAAGGATCTATATCAAAGATTACTATGGTGAAACATGAAAAGACGCACATATCCTGAGGACACTAGAAGGTGATGCTCTGATACCATCTGTGACAGCCCGCCTAATAAAATACAGGGTGATCAGTCCTATATCAAATTAAACAAGAATCTAATATGGTTCATTATTACCATCACTGTCGAAAACTTTTTAAAACTTACTAACCACCTAGTATTCAAAAGACCTGGTGCCAAATTTTATCTCTTTATTTAACATCTCTAACAACATGCGAAAGAATATATAATTAACCATTCACACAATCACTGAATCGGTAATACAAAAAATGAATAAATATAATCCTTGCCGAGACAACCACCAACCACAAATCAAATACCAAAAATAAACCACAAGAGGAATAACTGAATACATCATCTAACTGAAATAAAATGGCACAACTAGGGCGACATGCCCAAATGGAATACTAACTGCATCCTACTCTGGGAATAAATTGAATGAAGCGGTTAAGTCAAAGTCCTGCAATATCCATATGTGACGTAACTGCGTAGCCCTAGAATAAAATAATATTGGCGTCTTTGTGGCTGGACACCTAAAAGATTTTGAAAATATTTTATAGCAAGGGTTAGAACCCAAAATATTTTGAAAATATTTAGCAAGTGAATTTAATTGTAGTAAATTAAAATGCATGAATGATCTTCATATTTAAGTTAGTGCCGCATACTCTCTTGAGGACCACCTCACCCCTCCACTAATGTGCACACCTAATGCACATCTATATGATCCATCTAGATATCTACCCCATAACTAGTCTTGTCACAAACATGTACATATCCTACTCTACCCACTACTCTATCCCGAGTGAGTTTAGTATACATTTTTATAAGTTATTAATCACACTAGCTTATTTAAGTCATTTCTCATTTGATATCATATAGCAATCTCTCGAGTTATATAATTATACATTTCACATCACGTATTCACCCGTATATAAATCTGCACTAATTATACGTATCATTATATTACAACATTCACACACATGTCGTAGATATACAATTATCCACTCGAGTAGGCACTCATTGGGTATTCTCTAAATATTGTTACAACCGAATAGGAGGCGGCCATAGTTCCCCCCGAAAGTGATTGTCTCATACCAAAGATGGCCCACCACTATAAACAGACGCTATGACCTGGGGATTATACTCTCCCTGCATTCTCTAGCCAGGGGATTCACCCACATCGCGCAACCTCCTAAATAGCATTAGAGCGGGTATGCTTTCTTATAAATATTATAAACACAAATATTTACAAATCATATATATATATATATATATATATATATATATATATATAGAGAGAGAGAGAGAGAGAGAGAGAGAGAGAGAGATATCAACTCCAGGGTACTCGTGCACTATATCAGTAACACTAGCCTATAACCTTTCCAAATCTACCTACCGACTTGATACTTAAATAATTTCACACAATTATTTATTTATTACTCAAGTTATGTCACCCCACTAATATTCCTTAATTTATTATATATCCATATAATAAATTAACTCAATCAAATCCGTGCCTAAATGCTCGTAGCACGAGTCCAAATTTCACCCGAGTCCATATCCCAACTCGAAATTTAATTAACCATACCTTAATTAATTTATTAAAAGGGTGACACTCAACCAAAAAAGCTCAAACTCACTCCTTGGACCCATATTCCAATTTCATCCGAATTTTTCATTTGAATTCGTTCAGATCGTTTCGAGTGTTGTTTATCCTAAACACTCTAAATCCATACCCCGAATTCCTTTCCATCAAATTACAAGGTAGAAATAATGTTCCTTATATTTTTCAGAGTCTTACACTCACCTACGGACATCCCTAAGTAATCCAGATTTGATTTCTCACAAAGGATTTCAGTTTCGGACACCCTTCAGTAATAAAATCATAACTAATTCAAAAAAAATAAAAAAATACGAAACTGGCGGCCACACGTTCGTAACGAAAAGATCTATCTCCGTGACCAAAGCCATGGTCGTTTGAATGAGCTAGCCATCTCGTTCGAAGGAGATACAATCTCGTTTAAACGAGTTGTACTGTCATTCAAACGCGACACCAAGTCGTTCGAACGACCCTGGTTTTCTCTCTCCTCCTTCGTTGCCCATAAAATCCATTTTCGCCATTCCAGTTTTTAAACCTTCGTTTCTGCACAGATTATACCCCCAAAACCTTCCAAAACTCATAAAAAATCCACCCATTTGATTTACTCGATCTAACTACATCATATACACAAATTGGGGAATCAAAATCCACATATTCTTATCATCTCTACAAATTTTTAACTCACAACATGAAATCCCTAAATTCCAATATAGAACTAACCCTGACATATTAATCAATTCACACCTTCTATAATATGAATTGGAAAAATGCAAGTTAAATCACTTGCCTTAGGGTTTGGAGAGTCAAATCCTTCATTGAAGATGATGGGTTGATTCAAGGGTCTCCTATCTTATTCTTGGATTACTCTCTCAAAATTTCCTCTAGTTTCTCTCTTCTTTGGCTCCTCGTTTACTCTTATTTGTTTCTTCCTTGGATATGGATTTGGAATGTCGTTGCGGTCAAACTTCGAGTATCAGAATTCCTCGAATCACCTACAAAACTTGTTAACAATTTATTATCGTGGCAAATTCGGGTATCAATCCAATTTAAAGAGTTGAAACGGTTATCGTGAAAACTTGCAATTTTAATTTTTATTAAAAAACTTTTTTGTGTTTTTAAATTTTTTAAATGTTTTTTTATTTTTATATTTAAAAATAATTTCGAGGGAGGAGACGAAAATTAATGCAACTAAAATGACTACGAAAATTTAAAAAGTAATCTAGTTTAGAATTTATGAGAAGGAACAAGAGGTGGGATTACACCGTGTAGTCAAATTAATTTAATGTCCCAATTATTCAATTGAATAGTTCGAAATAATATTGAATTTAAAATTTAACTCTCGTTACAATCCTAAATTCAAATTTATCTTTTTCAGCAATTAAATCGGGAATAGTCACAACATAAAAAAAATTAAGATTCACACTCATTTCACAAAATATCCTCTAAGATTAATTTATTAAAATTTGTACGAATCTTTGAATTGCATACACATAATTAATATTTAAATTTAAGAATAATACTTATCTCTAAGTCAAATCCAAAAATCAAATATTCATTTTCAATATTAATTTATTAACTCGCGTTATATAAATTAATGTGTGATTTTTCCCAATTTTATTAGCCTATAACACATCAATGAACAATTATTCAAATAAAACAAATCAACATACGCGTTTCATCTCACCCCTTGAATGGGTTGTTTAGCCAGACATGATTAAAATTTCAGAACAAGCACAATTAACACACAAGAAACTAAAGAGAAAGAGAAAGAAATACGATACGCAATAATTTTCTGTATTAACTGTGTGCATGAACACGAGTCCCAAACTCGTCACAAAAACTGACTGGATTACAAAACTGAAAGTAAATACTGAACCTAACAATTTTTTCTAATCTTAAACTAATTTTTTTTCTGACTATTTTTTGTACCCTCTGCAGTCTCTTTTTTCTTTTCTTTTTTTTCTGTCTTTCACATTCGCTTTGTGTCTGCGTTCTTTTTTTTGCTGATGAGAGTCTCTCCTTTTTAAAATAAGATGTCCTCCTCTTTTATTGACCCATGATTTTTGTTGTTTGGATGAGAGATTTTTTTGGGATCTCATTTGGATAAGTCAAACACTTGTTGGGTTTTTTATTTTGTGATTTGCAGGTCCGATTTTTTGGGGATGGCAATGGCAGGTGGATTTTCTGTTTTGGTTGTGGGACGAGTTGAGCGAACTTGGGTTCGGGTATGGAGGTGTAGTTGTGTGTTTTGGGGTTTGGTTCGGGTCGGGTTTCGCTGGGGTCGGAGGGTCCGAGAGATGGGGTTGGTTTTGGACTCGGGTTGAGATCGTAGTGGGGTTATGGGTGAACTCGGGTTTCAGCGGCGAAGCAAGGGTCGGAGGTGGTTTCGGTAGTGGCGTCGCGAGTCGCGGGTTGCTGTTGGTGGTGTCGTAGCGCCAAGGGGTGTAGAAGGGGATCCGATTGAAATGGGGTTAAGGGATTTCCGGTTAGTAGTTGGTTTGACGTATGGAATGGGTTGGTTATGGTGGTATGTGGGTTAGCAGGAGAGAGAATGTGGTGTGATGAGGGTAAAAGATGAGAGGGGTTGGTTTAAGGTGGGGTGGGGTGTATAGGAAGTAGGTGAGGGTGAGGCGTTGTTAGGGTGTAGGTGTGTATAGGTTAGTTTAGGGTGTGTGTGTTAGTTTGTGACCTTAAAAAAATAAAAATAAAGACTAACTAATAAAAAAAATAAAAAAAAATAATTAAAATCTACTAAAAATATAAAATCCTAATCTATAAATAAAATAAAGACTCAAATAAAAAAAATGAAACTAAAAAGAAATTAAAATAAAAATAAAAATCTATTAAACTAAAAACTAAAATCCTAAAAATATAAAATCTAAAAAAATAAATAAATAAAAATAAATGAAATCCCAAAAACTAATCATAATAAAATAAAATAAAAACTAAAACTAATAAAAATAAAAATAAAATACACTAATAAAAATAAAAGATAAAAATATGCAAATAAATTCTAAAATTCCTAAATAAATCCTAAAAATAAAACGACTCAAAATAAAAATCTAAAAAATGATAAAAGTACAAACTCAACACACCGGGCTCGGGTGTAGGCTATGGGCTGGGTCTAGGATTAGGTAAGGGTTTCAGGACACGGTTCGGATCATCGGAACTCTTTTGGGCAAGCTCAATGTGGACTCAGACTTCGCGGTCTCCTTTGATTTCTTCGTTGCAAGCTTTTAATCGTTTTTGTGTCGCAATTGATTGGATTTAACATCATTTGACACTGCGACTGCTGATTGACCTGCAATATAGATAAATATGAACATAAGACCATTTTTAATTAAAATGAGCGACTAAAATGCATTTATTCGGGGCTTAAATTAAACACTTTTGGGTGCTTATCACACTACTCCAAACAGAACATTGCTAGTCCTTGAGCAAAAATAGAGAGAAAACTGAGATATTTCGCAGGCACTGGCGATTGCACTTAACATGTGCAACAAGCCGTTAAACCTATAGGTTGCCCTACAGGACAAGTAGTGTCTCGTGAGGGTTTGTAGTGAATGTACACACAAAATTTAAAAATTTATTTAAATGCAGTTTATTATTAGATGATGAAACGCTATACAATCCAACTTTAAAAGGATATCAAGGAACACCGTATTCAACTATCAAAATAAGATATGAAATTACTTAATACCAAAAGCGCAATCCTTCATAAAATTCAGTGTGTGTTGTGTGAAATAATTTTAAGTATCGTTAGAGTACTTCTTAGATCACCTTTATAGAATTAAAGCTTTGACTTCAATTCTCACTAGATATATCTCTCTGAAACGAACTCTCTGAGAATTGGGTAAGTGTATCTCTCTAGTGTGTGAGGAGGTGAGTAAATGAAACAAGTTCAAACGTCTCACACACTTTATAAGAAAGGATGGAGACAAAAAAATCTGATCTCATGAAGGAATTCTAACCACTATGTCGAGAATGTCGAGTTATTCACCATATAGTCTTTTCATTTGCCCGAACACTTTACCAAGGGTGAAAATGGGATTTGTATAAGGTATGCGGGAAAATGAAGGAGACGGGTGATATGATGGAAGTGTTTTGAGAAGAGTGTGACACTACTTTGAATAAATAATGTCTTCATTTTTTGAATTTTTGATCGCATGCTCTCTCTCTCTCTCTCTCTCTCTCTCTCTCTCTCTCTCTCTCTCTATATATATATATATATATATATATATATATATATTTTGCGATGCATTTTTTTTTCATAACGAAAATGAAGACAATTTACATTGATAATTTCAAACACTCTTTTTCTAAAAAACAATGGCAATGATGGATGGTATTTAGGATATATATGGGTAAGGAAAACATGGAATGTCAATAGGTGGAGTGAAGGGTAAAAATGGTAAGTGTATGATAAAATCGGTTTAGTGCTCGGGACAAACTATAAGACACATGCTTCTTACAACTCGAAAGTAATGTCATTCTCAGTGATTTAGCCAAATTTTAAAAAATAATGAGACCATGCAACGACTAAGTGCGGTATCCAACGAAAGTTGAGTTAACTTGTGACTCGGAGATACATAAAAACCCTCGAAAAGGTGAAAAGCTCAAATCTCACGGGTTTAAGTCGCCACTAGTGATCTTTTAAGGCTCTCTCGAGAATACAGTTACTCTTCAACTTTTGATTGTAAACGTGATAGTGCAAAATTGTCGAGTTTAGGAATTCATGGTGCAAGTACGCTTTAAGAGGTATTAATTAATTTAAGGTTAAAAGCGTAATTTTTGGGTCAAACACAGGTATTCCAAGATTTATAAAAGAGGGATGATAGACAACTCATGTCATAAAAATTTAAATTTAACTGCACAAAATATTTAAAATTACTTATTTCTGAAAATTTTCAAAAGAGGTACTATTTTGATAAATTTCCCACCCCCAAACAAAAGAGAACATCTTCCTCGATGTGTAAAACTATATATAAAAAAGGAAAAGCGCGAGGGAGGAAAGATATTACCATAATGAACCACTAATGAAAATGTACCACATGACGAAGCAAAGATGGAACATGAAGAACATATGCGATACAAAAATATGTACAAGTCTTGAAAGCATGTGAAAATCATTGGGTGATGTGAAATATTAACCCCAAACAGGATAAGACTCATACTCAGAAATAATGAACAACGGGCTGCCTCCCGGTAGCGCTAAGTTTAACGTCTTCAGCCAGACCGATCAAAACTCACCCTAAGGATAAGTATTAGAAAAGCACGGGGTGACAGAAAAATTGGGTGATGAGAATCACCCCTAAACAAGACTGAACAGTCAGTCTTCATAAATGGGGTCAACAAGGTCAATTTCTTCTATGTGAGAGGAGTCGATCTCTAAGAAAGGCTTCAATCGTTGACCGTTGACTTGAAAGAGGCTACCATCCTTGGGATTTAGAACTATGATGGCAGTATAAGGAGTAACAGATTCAACAACAAAGGGTCTAGACCATCTGGTTTTTAACTTCCCGGGAAATAGATGAAAACGGGAGTTATATAACAAAACTTACTGACCAGGGTGGAATTCGTTACGTAGAATGCTTTGGTCATGGATCCACTTCATTTTGTCCTTATACTTCTTGGAAAAATCATAGGCATCATTTCGTATCTCCTCTAATTCATTAAGTTGGAGTTTTCGATGGACGCCAACCTCATCGATATCAAAATTAAGGGCTTTTACAGGCCAATAAGCATGACGTCCAAGCTCGACAGGTAAGTGGCAAGGTTTACCAAAGACCAAGCTATAAGGAGACATGCCGATCGGAGTCTTAAAAGCAGTACGGTATGCCCAAAAAGCATCATTCAAGCGTAAGGACCTGTCTTTCGTATTATGATTAACTGTTTTTTCTACTTTTTGATGAGATGTTCAAAGAATCGATTATAAAAATGTTTACCCCCATCACTAATGAGAGATTTGGGAGTTCCAAAACGTGTGAAGACATACTCCTTAAGAAAACTGACCACAATAGGATGGTCATTGGTGCGACAAACGATGGCTTCTATCCATTTGGAAACATAATCAACGACAACGAGAATATATTGGAAACCATGCAATGAGGGAAACAGACCCATAAAATCAATGACCCATACATCGAAGATTTTGACGATGAGAATGGGTGTGAGGGGCATCATGTGACGACGAGAGATACGCCCAGATTGTTAGCATTTGGCAAAAGCCTGACAATAGTGGTGGGCATCTCGAAAAAGAGTGGGCTAGTAGAAACCACTTTGCAAAATTTTGGTGGCGATTTTCTTGGAGCTAAAATGGCTACCACAGGCACCATCATGACAAAACGAGAGAATACTTGACTGTTCATGGCCAGGAACACAACGGCGAATTACTTGATCGGGGCAATACTTAAAAAGGAAGGGATCATCCCAAGAGTAAAACTTCACCTGGTCCATGAACTTAGAACGCTCTTGTTTCAACCAATAATTGGGCAGTTGGTCAGTAACAAGGAAATTAACAATATCAGCATACCCAGGAGAGGTGGAGATAGCAAAAAGTTGCTCATTGGCAAATGTTTCAGAAATAGGGACATGATCAGATTTAGACATAACGATGAGGTGGGAGAGATGGTCTGTAATCAAATGTTTGCACCCTTTCTTATCATGAATTTCGAGGTCAAACTCTTGAAGCAAAAGAATCCACCATATCAATCATGGTTTATAATCCTTCTTCTGAAGAAGGTGCCTCAGGGTGGCGTGGTCAGTGTAAATGATGATAGGTGAACCGATAAAATAGGACCTAAACTTATCGAGTGCGAATACGACAACTTGCAACTCCTTTTCGGTGGTTGTGTAATGAAGTTGAGCATCATTGAGGGTTCTGCTAGCATAATAAATGATGTGCTGTCGCTTGTCAACCCTCTGACCAAGTACAACACCTAAAGAAAAATCAGAGGCGTCACACATGAGCTCAAAAGGTAAAGACCAATTAGGAGGCTGAATGATAGGAGCAGAAGTGAGCTCGGCCTTAAGGCACTCAAAAGAAGCGACACACGCATCGTTAAAGACAAAGGGAACATCTTTGGATAAAAGGGTTGTTAAAGGTCAAGCAATTTTAAAAAAGTCCTTGATAAAACGACGGTATAAGCCTACATGTCCTAAGAAGAAGCGAATGTCCTTAAAGTGGAAAGTGAGGAAATTATGTTAACTTTTGCTTTGTCTACTTCAATACTGTCGCGAGAGACTACGTGACCTAAAACAATCCCCTTTTTATCATGAAGTGACATTTTTCCCAATTGAGGACCAATTTCTTTTCGTGACAACGTTTGGGGACCATAGTGAGGTGAGAAAGGCATTGCTCGAAGGAAGAACCAAAAATAGAAAAATCATCCATAAAGATTTTGAGAAAACGTTATACTATGTCACTAAAAATGCTAATCATACACCATTGAAAAGTCGCGGGTGCATTGTAAAGGCCAAAGGGCATGCGAGAGTAGGCAAAAGTGCCGAAAGGACATGTGAAAGTAGTTTTCTCTTGGTCTTCAGGGGCAATAGGAATTTCATTGTAGCCGGAATAGCCTTCAAGGAAGCACTAATACACATGGCCAGCTAAACATTCGAGCATTTGGTCAATATAGGGAAGAGGGAAACGGTCCTTGCGAGTGATAACATTTAGCTTGCGATAGTCAATACAAATACGCCAGTCCATTTGCGTACGGGTGGGCACAAGCTCATTGTCATTATTTTTTACGACGGTGACACCAGACTTTTTCGGTACGATGTGAATGGGACTGACCCACTGACTATCTGAGATAGGGTAAATAATACCAGCATCAAGCAATTTTAAAATCTCAGCGCACACGACTTCTTTTATAGCAGGGTTGAGTCAATGTTGGGGTTCACGAGAAGTCTTGGCGTGCTCCTCTAAATGAATGCGATGACTACAAATATTGGGGTTCACACTGTGAATGTTTGAAATGGTCCATCCTATAGCAGTGCTATGCTGAGTAAGGGTGTGGACTAATCGCTCTTCTTGCGCAGGGGTCAAGTCGGAAGCAATGATGACAGGGTGATGGTTGTTGGGGCCTAAAAAGGTATATTTCCACTTAGGAGGTAAAGGCTTAAGCTCCAAACTAGTAGGTGGCACAGGAGTGACACCGAACTCAAATGCAGAAACAGAGTCCGGAGATTTATTTGTGCATAAAGTGGAGGAATCTGATATGGCAGGGAGTTCAGAAGGTGGAATAGGGTGATCCACAGAGTGAAGAGTAGCAACATAGAGGGGCTCGAATGGAGGATCCAAAGAGGAAGTTTCCATTAGTGGAGTGGAATCTAACATGGCATTGAGTTCAGAGATGGAGGACTCAATGTCAAAGTCGGATCCAAAACGAGCCAAACATTGGTGGAGAGGATCGTCAGGATAAGTTTGGTCCAACATTTCGTTAACTAATGAGTCAATCACACACACCCTATCTATAGAATCGATATTAGCCGGTTGTTGCATAAGGTGGCAGATATTGACTTCTAGAGTCATGTTGCCAAAAGAGAGATTCATGAACCCATCACGATAATTGATGATGGCATTGGCAGTGGCCAAAAAGGGGAGACCCAATATGATAGGAGTATTGGTTGGGTCGGGCGCAGGAGTGTCTAAGATGATGAAATCCACAAGATAGTAAAAGTCTAAAACTTTCACTAAAACGTCTTCCACGATTCCTTTAGGTACTTTTATGGAACGATCGACAAGTTGAAGAGTAATTCGTGTAGGTTTCATGTTTTGTAAACCTAACTCAAGGTAGAGGGAGTAAGGTAACAAATTAACAATAGCCCCAAGATCAAGTAAAGCACTAGTAGTGAACTTATCGCCTAACATGCAAGAGACAGTTGGATGACCAGGGTCTTTATACTTCATAACACCATTATTATAGAGAAGGGAGGTAGCTTACTCAGTGAGGAAAGCA
This sequence comes from Sambucus nigra, assembly GCA_949130495.1. Lineage (NCBI taxonomy): Eukaryota > Viridiplantae > Streptophyta > Magnoliopsida > Dipsacales > Adoxaceae > Sambucus > Sambucus nigra. The sequence continues at coordinate 279,888,245 of OX422218.1, forward strand.
TCACGCGGAACATTGGTCCTACGCTTAATAGTGCACAAGTCCTTCAAAATTTTGGCATACGAAGGGACTTGTTGAATCGCGGTGAGGAAGGGAATGTTAATGTGAACATTCTGAAAGACTTCCTAGATCTCATCAAATTGTTGGGCTTTCGTAGTGGGAGCCAACTGATGAGGGAATGGTGCTTTGGGAACATAAACAGAGGTGGGCTCAGGAGGCGTGGACTCAGTGTGAGATGGGGATTTAGATGGTGGGGTAACCGTAGGTAGGGCTGTAAATCGGGCTGGGTGAGCCGGGCTTGGCACTGCTCAGGCTCGGCCCGAACTCACATACCCATGCTCAAGCCCGAGCTCGGCCCGAATTATTTTTTCCCACCTAGGCCCGAACTCGGCTCATAAATATTACGGGCTTCGGGCCCGATTTCATTTTTTTTTTTATTAAAAAAGTTTGAATTAATTTTTTTTCTTTTATTTCCATCATGGACAAAATTATACATTAAAATCTAATTGATATTTCATGAAATAAAATATATAATTATGAAATGTATTAAATTAAAACAAGGGAAATAAGAGTGAAAAGCTACAAATGCCTATTAAATTTCAGACATTTAGCATAATTTGATCACTTACAAATGCCTATTGTGACTTGATCAATTATTAAATCAAATACCCATAATGAGATTAACAATAAAATCACAAAATTGAAAATCACATGTAATCTAATGTATTATGACAAATGATTTTTTTTTAGAAAAAATAATAAATGAAATAAAAGGACGAAACCTAATTGAACAATATTAACATAAATATGTTATATTATATAAATTATTTATTTATTTATTTATTAATATGAAGTTCGGGCTTCGGGCCCAATTCGGGCTTTGCGAACTTCGGCTCAAGCTCGGCCCGAAATTCATTCGGGCTTGGAATTTTGGCTCAGGCTCGACTCGGCTCGAACTCAAATAAAGCTCGGCCCAAAAATAGCGGGCCGAACGGGCGGGCTTCGGGCCTCGGGCGCTCAATTTACAGGCCTAACCGTAGGGAGAGGCTCTACAGATGGAATAGGCATGTATGGGACATCACGGGGAGCATGAACACCATTATCAATTTGTTTTCCCGAGAGAAGAGTAGACATCGCTTTCATATCCGATTGGTAATTGGGTGGATTGGAAGTGGAATCAACCTCGTAGGCCGAGTCATTGCCATTCCCCTTAGGGTTAGCAATAGGTTGACTGGGAAAATGACCTTTCTCTCGCTCAGACTCGAATTGGTTGAAACGCTGCTCAAGATGTAGGAGGGCTTGACTCTAAGTGGTCATAAACTGAGTGAGGAGATTCTCGAGAGAAGAGGTGGATGTATTGGACGGAGGGGCATAAGATGGTTGGGGAACCAACTCGTGCTGAGAATTAAGCAGTTGTGAATACTCATATGAAGGAGGGGGAACAAGAACAAGATGATTATTATTATTTGAATATCCGTCGTGGGGGACAAAGGAAGATGGAAAGTGCGATTGATGGTAAGAAGCAGACTGATGCGGGACAAGAGGGCTAGGTTACCTCTGTGCATTGTGTGGAAACCCAAGGGGACCACCAACATATTGTTGTGGTTGGGAAGGAGCAGAGTTGTGGTTGTACTTATAAGAGAAATAGGGGTGATTCCTATTGTTAGGATTATAAGTAAACGACGGGGGAACGTGTTTCTTAGTGATATCAAAGGCACATGCTTGGGCCATGGTGGGTTCGGGATCATCTTGCAAGAGGGGGAACAAATGAGCTAAATGATCTTGACTTAAGCAGACACTGCAAGAAGAAGGACTAGAATCGTTGACGATCATTGTTTGTTTAGAAAGTGAAACATTTTGTTGCATAGTACAACTAAGAGTGTCAACGGTTTTAGTCAATGAGTGTAGGCTGTGTAGCAAAGTTTTAAAATCAGGATCATTTTTTACCTCAAAAGTGTTCCCTACACGTGGAGGGTCGGATCTTGAAAACGCATTGGTACCCTCCCAATCTTGGGAGTCATCGCCTAATTCAATGAGAAACTTATAGGCGACAGTGGGAGTTAAATGCATGAACTTTCCTTTATGCATGGGTTCAATTATGGCACGAGAAAAAGTTATAAGACCATTGTAAAAACTATGGACTAAGCGCCTTTTCTCGAAATCGTGATGTGGGAAACTATTAATATAGTCTTGAAAATGGCCCCATGCTTCACAAAACTGTTCAGTAGGCTTTTGTCGAAAATCCTGAATTACTTGGCGCATTTAATTTGTTTTGCTCATGGGATAGAAATTAAACATGAACTTCTTGAGAAGTTGTTACCAAGTGTGGATAGAATCCGGGGGGCAAGGAATGGAGTCACATGGATGCATTATCGTGGAGAGAAAAGGGAAACAATCGAAGACGAACATTCTCTTCATCTAAGTTTTGATTTTTAAAAGTAGCGCACACAGTGAGAAATTTCCGCAAGTGAGTGTAAGGAGACTCGCATTCAAGGCCATGAAAACTGGGCAACATAAAAATAGTCGCGGGGCAAATTTCAAATTGCACGGCCGGAGTGGGCGAAAGAACGATGCATGAAGGCAGAGTGGCTGTAATCGGGGAAAAGTAGTCCCTTAAAGCGCATTCGTCGGCTATGATGGGTTGGGGAATCGAATCAGGAGAAGTGGGAGAACTAGGCATCTCCGACGAGGAAAAACACGGATCAGGAAAATGAGGAGGAAAGTCAACTATGGGGGCACGATCACCTAAGAGGGAGTTTAGAGATAGAGCACTAGATGAACGTGTTAATCGATGATCAATTTGTTTCTAATTTGGCATAAAAGCAAAAAAAATATTTTTGGGATGTTTGGTTATTTGAAAAAGAAGAAAATCTTTTTGGAATTTTTGGAAAATAAGGAAGGAAAAATGAAAAATATTTTTGGAGTTATTTTTTTAGGAAAAATGAGGCGAAAAAAAAGGAAAATATTTTTGTATTTTTTATTTTTGTTAAAAAAATGCAGAAACAACATGAAAAAGGGGCGATGGACTAACGGTGGAAAAACTGATAGTTGGAGCAAAAATTTGACTACATAAAGGAACAATTTAGACACGTACTTAAAGGGAACAAGTCCTAACGAGCACATAGCCAAATTATTATCTGCAAGGTAAGTGAGTGGGTAGTCAATTTTAATTAGTCCGCGGCCGAGAAAAACACGAAATCTTAGGCCTCGTCGGTAAAAGTGTGCTCCTACTTTCTTCCCGAGAGACAAAAGGCTTACTAGTTAAGGCTCACTACACTAGCTACTACAACAAACAACTATCCGGTACTACGCTGGGGAAAGCAGAATCCCGTTTTACTGGGCGGCCTCACTTAAAACCTAGTTTCCCTAGACAAAAAGTCTTAAGATAGTTGAATGAAGATTTGCAGGGGTGAAAAGGACTCACTAGAGTATCCTACGAGGGTCTCATTTCGAAAAAGTCCTAATGAACACCGTTTCTTCTTGGCTTGCTAGTTGATTGATTTTAATTTGAGTGAGAGCACGAGTAACAAGCAAATGGAGATGTGATTGAGTGGGTGATGAAATTCCAACTCGTTGCAATGACCGGGTATAGGTCTTAGGTAAATTTATACATCAAACCATCCAATTAAAGTGTAGTACTGAAATGAAAAACAAATAGGAGCAAGTAGCACACAAAAATTGACTCGCTTGCAGGAGTTTCACGAGTGATAAGGAGATTACCTACCACGATTTTTACACGCGTGAGGTGAAGACCGAGTTGAGTCAACCGGGGGGAAGTACGCCTACTTCAGTCGTCCTCGAGAGTCCTACCGACCCAAAGTAGAGAGGCTTCTAAATCCTCGCCTTTGGACGCCCTCTCTCTACCTTGTCTGGTTTTCCTTTTCGTTTTTTTAATAGTGATTACAAAGATAAAATGGTGTCAAAATGCACCCCAAATGAATTAAAAGGCCTCAATAATCCTAAACAACCAATTTAAGGAGGGAGAGGAAGGAATAACTACGCTAAAAATAAAAAAAAATAAAAATTACAAATCTTCACGGGCTTCAATCTTCAAGAAATCGGCAATGGCGCCATTTGATTTACTCTTATTTGTGTCTTCCTTGGATATGGATTTGGAATGTCGTTGCGGTCAAACTTCGAGTATCAAAATTCCTGGAATCACCTACAAAACTTGTTAAAAATTTAGTATCGTGGCAAATTCGGGTATCAATCTAATTTCAAGAGTTGAAACGGTTATCGTGAAAACTTGCAATTTCAATTTTTATTAAAAATCTTTTTATGTTTTTAAATTTTTAAATGTTTTTTTATTTTTATTTTTATATTTAAAAATAATTTTCAAGGGAGGAAAAGAAAATTTATGCAACTAAAATGACTACAAAAATTTAAAAAGTAATATAGTTTAAAATTTATGAGAAGAAACAAGAAGTGGGATTACACTGTGTAGTCAAATTAATTTAATGTCCTAATTATTCAATTGAATAGTTCGAAATAATATTGAATTTAAAATTTAACTCTCGTTACAATCCTAAATTCAATTTTATTTTTTTAGAAATTAAATCGGGAATAGTCACAACATAAAAATAATTAAGATTCACATTCATTTCAATAAAATATCCGCTAAGATTAATTTATTAAAATTTGTATGAATCTTTGAATTGCATACACATAATTAATATTTAAATTTAAGAATAATACTTATCTCTAAGTAAAATCCAAAAATCAAATATTAATTTTCAACATTAATTTATTAACTCTCGTTATATAAATTAATGTGTGATCTTTCCCAATTTAATTAGCCTATAACACATCAACGAATAATTATTCAAATAAAACAAATTAACATACGCGTTTCATCCCACCCCTTGAATGGAGTGTTTAGCTAGACATGATTAAAATTTCAGAACAAACACAATTGACAAACAAGAAACTAAAGAGAAAGAGAAAGAAATATGATACGCAATAATTTTTTGTGTCAACTGTGTGTATGAACACGCGTCCCAAACTCATCACAAAAACTGACTCGATTACAAAATTGAAAGTAAATACAGAACCTAACAATTTTTTCTAATACTAAACTATTTTTTTTCTTTTTTTCTGACTATTTTTTGTACCCTCTGCAGTCTCTTTTTTCTTTTCTTTTTTTATGTCTCTCACGTTCGCTTTGTGTCTGTGTTTTTTTTTTTGCTGATGAGAGTCTCTCCTTTTTAAAATAAGATGTACTCCTCTTTTACTGACCCACGATCTTTGTTGTTTGGATGAGAGATTTTTTTGGGATCTCATTTGGATAAGTCAAAGACTTGTTGGGTTTTTTGTTTTGTGATTTGCAGGTCAGATTTTTTTAGGATGGCAATGGCAGGTAGGTTTTCTGTTTTGGTTGTGGGACGAGTTGGGCGAACTCGGTTCGGGTATAGAGGTGTAATTGTGTGTTGTGGGGTTTGGTTTGGGTCGGGTTTCACTGGGGTCGGAGGGTTCGAGAGATAGGGTTGGTTTTGGACTCGGATTGAGATCGTAGTGGGGTTGGGGGTGAACTCGGGTTTCTGTGGTCGGAGCAAAGGTCGGAGGTGGTTTCGGTAGTGGCGTCGCGGGTCGCTGCTGGTGGTGTCGAAGCGTCGACGGGTGTAGAAGGGGATCCGGTTGAAATGGGGGTAAGGGATTTCGGGTTAGTAGTTGGTTTGACGTATGAAATGGGTTGGTTATGGTGGTATGTGGGTTAGCAGGAGAGAGAATGTGGTGTGATGAGGGTAGAAGATGATGAGGGTGAGGGGTTGTTAGGGTGTAGGTGTGTGTAGGTTAGTTTAGGGCGTGTGTGTTAGTTTGTGACCCTAAAAAAAATAAAAATAAAGACTAACTAATAAAAAATAATAATTAAAATCTACTAAAAATATAAAATCCTAATCTATAAATAAAATAGAGACTCAAATAAAAAAATGAAACTAAAAAGAAATAAAAATAAAAATGAAAGTCTATTAAACTAAAAACTAAAATCCTAAGAATGTAAAATCTAAAAAAATAAAAAAATAAAAATAAATGAAATCCTAAAAACTAATCCTAATAAAATAAAATAAAAATTAAAACTAATAAAAATAAAAATTAAAACTAATAAAAATAAAAATAAAAATAAAAATAAAAATAAAAATAAAAATAAAAATAAAAATAAAAATAAAAATAAAAATAAAAATAAAATATACTAGTTAAAATAAAAGATAAAAATATGCAAATAAATTCTAAAAATACTAAATAAATCTAAAATAAATCATAAAAATAAAACGACTCAAAATAAAAATCTAAAAAATGATAAAAGTACAAAGTCAACACACACCGGGCTCGGGTGTAGGCTATGGACTTGGTCTATGATTAAGTTAGGGTTACAGGACACGGTTCGGGACATCGAAACTCTTCTAGGCAAGCTAAATGTGGACTCAGACTTCGCGATTTCCTTTGATTTATTCGATGCAAGCTTTTAACCGCTTATGTGTCGCAATTGATTGGATTTAGCATTATTTGACACTGCGACTGCTGATTGACCTGCAATATAGATAAATACGAACATAAGACAATTTTTAATTAAAATGAGCGACTAAAATGCATTTATCCGAGGCTTAAAGTAGACACTTTTGAGTGCTTATCAGCTCCCCTCAATTTAGTCTTCTAAAAATGAATTAAAGTTCCCTCACCCTTTTACAATTAGGGTTATTAACTTCAATCTTGTTTTTGGGCTTACCGGCCTTCTAAAAAGGGCCCAAACACTTATTTGGGAGCTCAAATGTGTATATAAAGGTCCCGAAACTCATATTATACCGATGGACACTTCTTTCCAACTATTTCGACCCATCCAGACTCAACCGTGCACTCCGAATTGCCATCCGAATTAATCTATAACATTCTCTAAAGTTTTGACCTTAAAATGCGACACAAAATAATCCAAAATATTAAACCTCAATTCGCCAAGTTAATAAATTCCTCAATTTTTTTTTTCTTTCCAAATCACGAATTTAATTCCTCCCAATAAAATAGATTATTTTCCCCCCAAATAAAATTCAATTAAAGGTCCTTGAATTTGTGGGGTGTTACATGTACTCATGAACTTCTGTCGACCAAACATTGGAAGACATTAGTCAAAGTTATTAAATATCCAAGATACACTTTGAAACATGGGTTGAATTATTCAAGATATCGAGTTGTATTATAAGGATACAGTGATGCTAATTGGATATTAATTAAAGAGACACTAAACCCACAAGTGGACATGTCTTTATAATTGCAGGGATAACTGTCTCATGGAAATCCTTGAAGTAAATGTGCATAGAAAAATCCACAATGGAATATGAGTTCATGGCTTTAGATAAAGCTGGAAAAGATGTTGGCTGACTATGCTAATGTTACAGGATATTCCGATATAACCAAAGCCTGTACTAGCCATATGTATATATTGTGATAACCAATCAATAATTGAAAGTCACAGGGCACATAATTAAATGTATAATGGTAAGTCATGACATATTCTCCGTAAACGTGATACCATTAAGCATTTAATCTCGAATGGAGTTATCACCATTGACTATGTTAAGTCTAAGGGCAACCTGTCGAATCCACTTACGAAAGATTTTTTTAGAGCAAGTACACTACTCATTGAGGGGAATGTGATTGAAGCCGGTTAAAATTCACCATGACGACGACCCAATCTAGCTGAATAAAGGTAAAAAAATCTAGGTTCAAAGGGACAATTGGATAATGTGTGACTCAAAGCATTGAGGAACTACATTCTCCTACCCATTCTCGTGATGGATAAGTGTTGCATGCAATAATTTTGGGAATCACCTATATGACATAATACGGTTATTTGGAATCATCTATATGAGTGTGAAGAATACTCGTATCTGTGGGAATTATTTACAAGGCTGGAATTCTCTAGAGCGCTAGTGAAAACCCAAGGACTCCAAGGCTAGTAATGGAGGCAATCGTAAAAGAACCAACTATATTCAATAAGGAACTACGTGAAGGTTATTGTCTTAGTTTACTCAAATGGTTGAATATGTAAAGGCATCATATGTACTGGTTATTCAGTAAATTCTATAGTCTATTAGTAGGGGTGATTTAAGGGGCCAATTTATCCCAATATATGATTTATCAAGTTTACTATTTGAATGCATGCATTATATTCAACATATTTTTATTCACGTGGGGGATTGTTGGAAAATATTTTTTACCAAATTATTTTGATTAACTTTAAGCCAAATAAAAGGTGTGTCTCACTCATCCTTTAGGATAGATCTGCATTGAAATGCGTTCTCTTTTGCGAGGAGATTAACGTAATATGTTTATACACTCGAAGCCATCAATGAGTGAATGATAAATTGGCTCCAAATAACCCACTTGAAGTGATAAAATTTGGTTGAACGTTTGTCCCAAATTAGAAGAGGTGGTAGAATATGAGTGATAAGTTTTTGACACATGAGAGTACCTAAATAATGCATGGTTTGGACTTTGGTCCAAAAGGCACCCACACATAAAAGGATTATGTCTATTTTTTCGAGTTATATAAATTTATATCTAAACTAGCATGAAGGCCACGCGATGCGTTGCCGAATTAACATAATTTCAGAGAACAAATAATAAGATACTCACCAAGGGTGTTTTGCGGTCACACACATGCACCTCCATGAAAGAAATATAAAAACAAAAAAGGAAAGACGTATTAGTGTGACAATAAATTAAATGTACCACTTCTGTAAAGGACCAAAATTACAATTCCCATTGTCAAAAGCCAAGATTGATCAAACCGTCAAAATGGGAAGATGTTACCTCTGAACATAAAGGAAAATCAATCAACTATTATATATCAACCACGCAGAGTGTCTACAACAAATATTGATTTTCAAATGGTTAAGTTTTAAATTTACAATTAAGATTTAAAAAATACATCATTTCATACCTCAAGCCCAAAATATTCAGACCTTAAACAAATCGTTATCATGAACAAAAGGCAAGTATGGCACAAAAATGATTCCACTTGTAAAGATTGGCTGCTGCTTCTTGACTATAAGGCTCTTTTAATTTTTTCAATTGTCTTCAATCACTTCTTACACCTTCAAAGCAATCTAATCAATAGTTTTAAATTAATACAAAAGTTATACTGTTTTTTTAAAACATTCCAAGGGGAAAAACCATACCATGATGGTGTCAAAAATCTGCAATTTTTTTAGCATTACCCATTTTTTCTCTTCGTCCGATTCATATCTGCCCGTCTTCTAAAAAAAATGGCCAGGCTTATGCTTGGTGTAATACATATATATGAGCAGAATAATAATGTTCCAATGGTAGCAACACCATCTGGAAGAGAAAGAGGTATAATTAGATAAAGAGGAAGAATGGAGAATATGAAAATAAAGAGCCATTTAGAGAAGATAAAGAGATATGACAAATGGGTTTTTCGAGCTCTTAATTTACTATTCACATAGGAGAGTGTGTATGCATTTTGAAAGTGGAAACATGAATGTTGAAGTGTCATCAAGTTTTTCACGGTACTCGAATTCGTGGATTATTCTAATTCTTCATTAAAAAAATGGGCTACGTGCCACCTTCTCCTCATGTTAGACTTTTATTTTTATATATACATAGATAAGATACTACCAAAAAATATTTGGAAGACATGCAAATTTAATTTAGGATCAAATATTAAAAAATCCCTAAAATATTTTTAATGCACATTTGGTCAAAGCGTTTTATTTTGTACTCAAAAGTCTCTTATTCTCTTATTTTTAAAGGTCCGCACTAAAGGTATGGTAAAACCTTTTTGGCATGATAAAATTTTTTTTTATTCAAAATAAAAAAATTTGGACTAAACGTGTATTAAAAAAAATTCGAGTGAGTATTAGATCTCCCGTTTAATTTAATCTCAAAACGGGGGAGTCGGTTGCAGGATATGAACCACGTCGTATTGGAGGTTTCTTGTTCCCTACACCAGAATATCCAGATAGCAAGTTAGGTCGTAGCGAAAGTGCAGACTTTGTGAATCCCATTGGAAACACAGAGACATGGCAGCAGCAATGGTACTAGACCCCAAACCCTTATCAGAACCACCAGCCACCCGCCTGGACCCACACGCCCCCTCCGACCTATCCTCCCCTTCCTCCGACGAAGACGATCTGTACAGCCGCCTCAAATCCCTCCAACGCCAACTGGAGTTCATCGAGATCCAAGAAGAATACGTGAAGGACGAACAAAAGAATCTCAAACGCGAGCTTCTCCGAGCCCAAGAGGAGGTTAAACGGATCCAGTCCGTTCCCCTCGTCATTGGCCAGTTCATGGAGATGATCGATCAGAATAACGGTATTGTTGGCTCAACTACCGGATCCAATTACTATGTCAGGATTTTGAGTACTATCAATCGGGAGCTTTTGAAACCCTCCGCCTCCGTCGCTTTGCACCGTCACTCAAATGCCCTTGTTGATGTCTTGCCCCCAGAAGCTGATTCCAGTATTTCTCTGCTTAGTCAGTCTGAGAAGCCTGATGTTACCTATAATGTAACTTTCATTTTCCTCTTCCTAATTGCATGCTTGCTTCTTAGGGTTTGTCAGATTTTAGGGGATAGAAACCAACTGTGCAAAAAAAATCCACTTCTGGAGTAAGATTGTATTTAGGGCATTGCAATAAAATACCCTAATCTAAAAAACCAGATAAAGTGCTGCCTCAACTATTTAGTTTTGACGATGGACACATTTTTATAAAAACTGAGTTGATAAAAAAACATGGTTTTTATGCATATATTTATTAATTTTTCAATGTAAATGTGTTGGTACTTAGTTGTCAAAATTCAATTGTTTAAGGGGGTACCTTGTCGTTTTTTTAGATTAGGGGGTTATTTTTAAAATAGTTATAGGGGATGTAATGTAATTTCTCTTTAGGAAAATTCATGGGTTTTGTTTGTAAAACTTGGTAGTTCGTTTTTTTTGAGCTTTACACTAGGATTTTCCGCTTTTCTTAAGGGGCTTTTCTTAATGGGATTTTTTTAAGGGACTGTATACCCCAGTGGGGCTCCAAATTGATTTTGTGGGGTGCAATGCATTGGAGCGACAACTCTTGAGGGCTTGTAAGTACAAGCATAAACACCGCGTTGGTACTAATTTTGTTAACGATGGTCATCGTTTCGCCAATTTCGATGCTTAATCTAGCATAAGATTTAAAGAGACTCGTCGACATGAAATATTGGTGTTCATTGCCACTACTGGCTTCTCCCTTGGGCTAGCAGTCGACAATGATAGCCTTGTGAAGTCGCTGCCCATCTAGTTACGAGCAATTGGGTTTTGACCGTTCGATAGAGGTTTGGCTAGCAAAAACCCAACTGAAGGCCACCCGAGATCTAAACCACATTCGATGCATCAGAACTCAACCTCGATACCTGTCTTAATGATGCCACACCCAGGCCGAATTATGTACCGCCGCTTTTAACTCTAAATGTTGAAGCATCCAACCAGAATGGAACTCGAAATCCTCATAAACAGGGACACTCGACAACTCTCAACCCTCAGATATCAAAGAAATTTGTGATGCCGAATCTAGTGCCCTCTCTAAAGAGGGGATAAATATTGTGATAGGAAAAATGTCCCCGTCTCTAAACCCCGTGCAGTTAACATAGCAATCCTCGACAAAGTTGTGTTTAGAAATTCCCAAATCAATAAATGTCGACATCTTGACCGTAAGTTGATCTGGAACATCGATCGGAGCCATATAAGGATTGGGGAGATGACTGTTAGCAACAATAGCAACGAGGGAAGCTTGACAACGAGTCACATAACTGATATACGAAGGCCAAATTACTCCTTCCTATACTCACACTCAACCCCTTTCCTTTGCACCTTCAAATTTCTGAAAATTGAGTGTATTAAGCCACCCTCAGTTGGCACTCCTTGTAGCGATATGTCAAAATTCACTCATAATGGATATCAACAACCTCGCTGCAGTGAGGTGCTCGATTGTTTTCTTATATCTCGATCTTATCTTTGATATTGGCGAGGTGTAGGTATTTTTCCCTTAATCGGGCTAAACAAGCATCAAGATGATAAGCCCCCATACAGATAGGGAAGAAAGAGGAACTAATTAACAATTTTTAGAAAGCAGGGAATTGGTCGTAATTTTGAAAATTCTCGAGTCAGATTTGGGAATGTCAGAAAATCAGGGTTTGAATTTGTAAATGAATCCAAGTTTGGATTAAGGGAGTAAAGAAAAATAGTAGTCGGGATGTCGTTGAAAATTTTCAGGCGGTGTAATTTTGTATAATCCAGGAGAGGGGTAGAGTGAGGAGGGGGTATTGCAAACATACCTTTAGAGCAAGGTTCTAAAAGGTGCGAGGCGTGATCAAGGCGTGATGTGTAGAGGTCAAGAATCAAGCCTTAGAAGCCTAGGTGCGCCTAGGCAAAACCTAGGCGTAAAAAGGCATCTTCCCTTTTTTTATCATTTTAATTAATCTAAGGCTAGTAGTAATATAATAAAATAATATATACCTTGAATTTTGAAAATATATCCATATGTTTGGTAGCCATCTTTCTCGTATGAATGCTCCAGAATCAATATACAAAATGTATTTCTCAACATTTAATAACAAATATACAATGTATTTTTCATCATTCAATAATCAATATTGATAATCATTCAATAATCGATAATTAATAATCAATACAAAACGATTTAATATAAGGAATGTAATTTTCACCTTTCAAATAAAACAAATAGATTTTTGGTCGGAAGCCGGTCGGCAATGTTAGGCCTTTTTTTGGATGGGAGGCTGAGAGGCTTGGTATACTATTTGTGTTTTGATTGTTTTGGATAAGATGTTGGTCCGGTTTGTATAAAAGAACTTTAAAAGGCAATATCGTTTCACTAAAGAGATTTAAAAAAAAAAAAGTGCGCCTTAAGCCTTTTACTAAGAATAAGGCGTATGCGGGGCTTTCTCCCAAGCCTCAAGCCTAGACGGAGCCTAGACGCGCTTTTAGAACACTGCTTTAGAGATACGAGGGATGGAAGGGTAAATGGAGGCATCAACAACATGAATTTTTTTATATGTTTCTTTCTTTCTTTCTCTCTTTCTTTCTTTCTGTTTTTCCTTCTTTCCTTCCTTCCTTCCTTCCCTTGCTCCGTGGGTATAGAGGATCGAATGTGAGAAGCAATCGCCTTGGGGCGAAGGGAGTCGCTCGACCTCCGAGCTGTAACACTCCACCTTGGTGACCTTTGCTAGTGGTTGGAAGGGCCATAAGATGGGGGTGGGCGGTTTGAACAATTATAGGTCTTAAGATTTTGGAAGGGTTTGGGAAGGTGAGGTTGGAGAGTTGGATTGGGATTTTGCAGGGATTGAGGGACTGTAGATTGGTTGGGAGGGAACTCTGCATGGGTGCGTGTTGATGGGGGTTGCTTCACTTTGGCGAGGGGTGGAGGCTTCCGAATTTCGCAGATTGGAGGATGTAGTGCATGGTTATGGTTTGTTGTAACAGATCTGAAGCTTGCGACTATCTAGGGTTTAGGGTAAAGTTTGTTTATCTAGGGTTTGTGGGTGGAGCTACGGGTGGTGCCGCTTGACCGCTAACGGCGTGGGTTTGATTTAGAGGTGAGTGCATCCATAGTTGTCAAAGGCGTGCCTAGGCGCGAGGCGTGCCTAGGCGCGAGGCGCACCTAGACGCACCTATAGCTCCTTGCCTAGCCTTAGGCTAGGCGACTTCCAAAAAGGCGCACACCTAGGGGCTCGAGGCGCAAGGTGCACGCCTAGGCGCGCTTGGTTAAAGCTGTCGTATTCTAAATATTTTTTTTAACTTTCTTTTTCAATGCTTTTGGGGATTTTTTTTCTCTGCTTCATTGTCCTCTTTAGATCTTTTTTATTTCTTCTTCATGCTATTTTTCTTTCGCTCCTTTTCATTTCGTAATTTACGGTTTCGCTCATCTTTTTCTTTTATCGTTTTTTTCTCCTTTTGCCTTTTCTTTTTTAATGCTCTGTTTTGTGTGTTGCAAAGAAATTTAAAAAAACCCAAGTACTTCTTCCCTTTTCATGAATTTTTTATGCCTCTTTTTATGTTTAGACAAGATTGTGCAAAACTGAAGCCATATTTCTTTTTGAAAATTGAATTAATTGACTGATTTTTTACACTCATTTGTTGGTGCTTTAGTTTTGTTATTACACTCGTACTTGTTGGCGGTGGTTGTCTTTTTATTTATTTTAAGACAAATAGTCTCAAGTTTATTATTATGGTAATATATTTTTTATATATTGAATCAAATTTTTTTATATAAATTATTTTGACCATAAATCATCTTAATAAGTTTTATATTTAAATATATGGACGATTAACCCTTGACACCTTGGTGTGCCTTGTTCCGTAATCAATTACAATTTAATTTTTTCATTTTGGATTATGCATTAAATCAAAGATGTATATCTAATATAAATAATTAGTGATGTTATGAGATAATAACATTACTATATATGTAATACATGAATAAAATATGTTTTTTTGTATTTTTTGTAAAAGTGCGCCTTGCTTCGATAAGACACGCGCCTCGACTTGCGCCTAGGCTCCAGGGACACATTTGTGCCTTGGCGTGCGTTGTGCCTTAAACAACTATGTGCATCGGCTTTTTCGAGCCTTACCCATCGTTACAATTTTGGCCACTACATCAAGAGTGTACGTCCCTCTGATACCAATTTAACATTTAATGGAGAGCGAAAAATGATTAATTAAAACTACATAACAACAATAACAATATTAAATAATTCAAACTTCTTCTCTAATTCTCACTCATCTCAAAACTAACTCAAAAATAATATTGGTGAATACAATGGTGGGCTGAAGGCCTTATTTATAGGAAGAGTTATCTTGGCAACCTAAAAGGTAAAATGACTAAATAGAGTACACTAGAATATTTCAAGGGAATATTATTCTCAGCCTATTATACTAACTATACTAACTGAGAAAATACCCAAACAGGACATGAAATTAAAATAAGGAAAATATACGATTAAATCCCCAAGCCTCGCATATGCATCACAACAGAAGATAATAATCAATCACACAAATAAATATTTCAGCTCAATTCTCAATATCATTTGTCAATCATAGGTGATTATAAGAGGAAACCGATGGCCTAATGGACTCCTAAATCTACCAAATAGCTACCTAGATTATTTGATGAATACCATAATAAAAGACGAGTACTAATAATAATCTACTACCTACAATATGTCCTAATATTTAGCTACTAATGATTATCATTTAACAAATTAAAGATTGCAAAATCTTCCACCCAAATAATTTCTTGAATCCCAAGTGCACAGCTACTGCACACATCAGAATCACTTTTGACAAACATGAATGAGTGCAAAATCCATTAAACGACCCCCTTTAAGGTTGAAATTGCAATAAAATAGCGGTGATCGAATGCAGGACAATTGAGCAGAAACGTAAAACAAAGGGCGAAGAAGAGATTGAAACTTGTTCAAATTGCGAGAATGATCAAATGAAGCGCTGGGGTGAATGTCAACTTGTGACAGTCAATACTGTTGTCGCTTTGTTGACACCTGGACAAAGTCTCCCCCCTTTTTTAACTGTAGTCGCTTTGTTGACACCTGGTTAAAGTCCCCCTTTTTTATTTTTTGTGTGCACACACACTAGCAGTAACAGCTAGATGTATGTTGGCTTATTTAAGCTGTATTTTATTGCAATTTAAATCCTCACTAAGGTGGTTAAAAGTCAATATCTCAAATCTAACAAGTTGGCAAACATTGTATCTCTATTCAATTTTTATTAATATGTTTTTCCCCAAATTAATAAAAATATTTAGAGAATATTCCTCCCCCTTCTAAATATTGTATATTTATATGGTGTTAAGTCATTCTACTAATTGAGATTTTGAGGCTTGTCTCTATGTAAGTGCTTATTTTTAGAATGCCATTGATAATTCAATACAGTTTTCATCACGTATATTAATAGCCTTGTTAGCCACTTGTCTTTTACTGTTCTTTTGGGTTATTAAACAATATTATGTAGTGAGTTGAGATGTGCTCATGTTACGAAGGACCTACTTTGTTGAACTTATCATTCATTGAAAACTCCTCTTCTCATCAGTGCATGTGTCTTTGACTGCAGTCATGTGGGGGCTCATCTTTCTATTGGACATCAGTTTTGACAAACGATTTCAACCACAGAACCAAGTTACTCCCCTTCACATGGTTCGGTGCTAAATGCTTTTTGTAGTACCAAACAGAGCTGCAGATACGCTTTTATAGAACTGAAAATCATATAGCTAATTACTGCAAAAAAAAGTGTTTCAACTACCAAAGTAAAGAATGTTGTACATAAGAACTTGAACTTGACCAACCAGTAACCTCTGCCGCCACATTTTTGTTTAAATTGCGGATAATGTCTTGTTCTTTATTTATCATGGCATCGACTTGGTAAATATGAGCTAGCGAGAAGTGCCTTGGCAACTTCTCTGTCTACCAATTATATGTCTTCTTTGAATCAGATTTGGTCAGAAATTGAAATTAATGGGGAACAATGGTTGCAAGTGAAAATTTGATCTTGTAGCGTTAGGTGGTGGTGGATAAAAGGACAAAAAATCTATAAAAAATGCAATAAATAAGGAAACACTTGATATAGTCGCATTGCAAGAAACTCATAAAGAGAACATTGATCATACATTAATGGCTTCAATTTGGGGAATGAGATTTAAAGAGTGGGGTTTTATTCCATCTCTGTGAAGATCAGGAGAATGGTGATGACATGGTGGTGTGTGATGTTAGGACTACAGTAAAACTTCGATAAATTAATACCTTTCGATTAAATTATATTTTTTGTTGGTCCTGACTTGGGGATAACGTACTAAATTAATAATTCGATAAATTTATAAGATAACGCCTTATAGAAAAACCCTTGTAGGTTTACTTACTACATAAATTAATAATTTCCTAATACTAAATTTATATGACCCGGGTAAGAGGCTTTTGTAAAACTTTTGTTCAATGCTGCTCGTTTCTTCTTGAAATTGATGTCAACCTGGATCTCATCTCTAACTTTTCATAACGCGGTAAGAAGTTCTGGTGTGGCAATTTCGTATTGCAATAAGAAATTATTCAATGGTTGTACAATATGATGTGTTGTGCTATGCTTTTATTTACTTAAATAGAGTTTTGTTTCGTTAAATGTTATTTAAATAGAATAATGTACACATAGTGATTGAACAATGTAATGCGCTTTTTGAAAAATAAGTAGATTTAGGAATTTTACTTGGGTAAACAAATAAATTAAATAGTCAGTTTGTAAAACGAAATATTAAGTACAATATTTTGGAAGTGGCTTTGAATAGACTCTTTGGGCCATTGTTTAATTCTTTTGGACTACAATCCCAAAAAATTTGGTCCAACACCTTTTAGGTTCGAGAATTTGGGTAGAAAACAAAGACAAAAAAAAGCTTGGAATGGTGAAATGAGAGAAGGGCTTATGGGAAGGGAAGGATTTCAAAATAATAGTAAAATTAAAAGAATTAAAGGTAAATTTTAAAATGTGGAACAAAATTTTGTTTTGGAGAATTTAGATTGAAAAACCGAGGGGCGTTGGATGAGATCATACATTTTGATTTTATAGAATGAACCATAGAACTTGAAGGGAGAGAAAGAGAAAGTAGGTGAGAGTTGAAAAACCAATTTGAAGAAAGAAGACAGAGAGTGAGAAAGAAGAAGTCTCTTGGAGGCAAAAGGCAAAAGTTAAATGGGTCAAAGAATGGGATAATAACTCCAAACAGAGCAAAAGGCGAATGTCCTTTGAATCCGAGGATAGATTATTAAGTAAACAAAGGAGTGTAAAAATAAATAGAAGGCTAGATGGTTGGAATTGGAAGAAAGGTTTATTTTTCAAAAGTTTTAGATTATCGTTGATTCGTCCTGCCTTAAGTAGCCTTCCTATTTTTTTTTTGTTCATCTTTCGAAA
The DNA here is from genome assembly GCA_949130495.1 of Sambucus nigra. Taxonomy (NCBI): domain Eukaryota; kingdom Viridiplantae; phylum Streptophyta; class Magnoliopsida; order Dipsacales; family Adoxaceae; genus Sambucus; species Sambucus nigra. The sequence goes on from OX422218.1 coordinate 279,906,208, forward strand.
TCCTTGTCACCTGGCCGATGAAATTGAAAAAAGAACGTTTAAACTTATTTTATTGGGAGGGTGTCGAGGAAGATAAATTGAATTACTTAATAAAATGGGAGAAAGTTATGAAACCTTAAAAACACGGGGGCTTGGGAATCAGGAAGTTGAGAAACAATCTTTTGGGATAATGGTTTTGGAGATTTCCTTAGAGATATATGAACTCTGGTATTCCGTTATTAAGAGCATCTTGAATGCCAACCTCTTAAAAAGGCACTTCTCCGAGGCCCTTGGGACAATATTTATTAAATTCTAGATCCCTTTCTTCAATGCGTTTTCTTTATTAAGGTGAGAGGCGGGTAGTCTATTCGGTTTTGTGATGGTGATTGGATAGGTAATGTCTCTTTCGAGTCCCTTCTCTTCTTCATATCCGATATCTGCCATTCGAGGGTTTTGTTCTTGTAGTAAATACTCTTGTGAAGAGTTTTTTTTGGTTAAGATGAGAGACGGGTAGTCTATTTGGTTTTTGGATGGTGATTGGTAATATATGACTCTTTCGAGGTCCTTCTCTTCTTCATATCCGATGTGTGCCATTCGAAGATTGGTCCTTACAGTACATACTCTTGTGAAGAGTTATTTTTGGCTGTTTTTTGGTGTTCTTGTTATAGTTTCGAATCTGAAAGGTGAAAGTTTTGTAGGTAAGCTGCTGTTATTTTGAGAGAGGGATGGTCAGTTTTTTGTTAGAAGCTGCAGGCATTTTTGTTGCTTGCTGCCAATTGTATTCCTCTATTATGGACCTGCTGTTCTTGTCTTTTTCTCGTTAGTATTAATGGATTTTTGTTTTTGATAAAAAATGTGGCTTTGTAGTTTTGTAAAATAGGTAGCAATGTTGTGTTACTCGCCTTGTATTCCATTGCTGAGTTTGGGATTTTGTCGAAGCTTAATAAATTCATCATTTTTAACTGACTGCCTTCTTATTTTTGGTCAGGATATTGGAGGTTGTGACATTCAAAAGCAGGAAATACGTGAAGCCGTTGAGTTACCTTTGACTCATCATGAATTGTACAAACAAATCGGTATAGATCCTCCTCGTGGTGTTTTGCTCTACGGTCCTCCTGGCACTGGTAAAACTATGCTTGCCAAGGCCGTTGCCAATCATACTACTGCCGCCTTCATTAGAGTAGTAGGCTCTGAATTTGTACAGAAGTATTTGGGTGAGGTATGCTTTGATACTTCTCGTTGCACCATTTGCTTCTATTGTGTGTGTGCGCGTGTGTATATATATATATATCTTGCACACTTCATTTATTAAATAACCGTGTGAACGTCGTTGCTTGTTATTAAACATTTAAATAATCACACATGTTCATTATACAGGAGCTATGAGCATCTCCAATGGGTAGAATAACATTATTCTAGGATTGGAAACTGTTACACTTTCAGCACAAATTTCCACAATCTGTTGTATAAATTTAAGTTTTCTATGCTCAGACAGCAAAGTTTTTGGTGTTTGAAGTTTCAGATAGCCAAATCGTTGACATTCAACAATTCACATGGCTCAACATAAGTCATCGACTTTATTTAGAATTCGTTTTTTCCGCACATACACTACCTTTAGAAGGCCAAGATTTTTCCTTCCCAACACTGGGACGGCAAAAAGTCTTAACGTCCCATTATGTGAGATGGCAATGGCTTGTCCCACATTTGGGACAGCCCCCGTTTCTGCAAATATAGCAGGGATTGTCTAACATTGTCAATGCCTTCAGCTTTCTTAAATTTAAGCAATGGTCCTATATATTTCTGACAGAACTAGAGATGGAAGGGAAAATTGTTATCCTTTCTAAAACAATTTAGAACACTTTTTTAAGGGTGTGTTTGATAGGCATGGTTTTCCAACTTTTAGTAGTATTTGATACACAACGTTTCCAGTTTAAAGAATGTACAACTATCCTAAGCTTTATTTATTCAGTTTTCCAAACATTTCTTTTGCCCCACCCACCCCCGACAACAACAACAACAACAACAACAAACATACACACAACAAAAGGGAAAATGTTTTCCAAGGAAAGCGAATTTTTTTCAACCTATATGTTGCACTATATTTTCCATCATTACAATCAAACAAGCACAAAATAAAATTTTGGCTTGAAATTTTTTCCCCCTCTTTTCAATCAAATGCACGCGAAGTTCTTTATTTCGTGACATCCAAAGAGTAACAAATACTAGGGACAAAAATGGTTAAAAAATTACTCAAGATGGTGTGGCAGCAATTATTATTGGTTAGATAGTTTATGAGTTTCTATCACTATCTAACCAATAACAGTAACTGTTACGTCATTTGTGAGCAATTTTTTGCACACATTTTTTTGTGCGTATCATTATTCACAATGAAATGGGCTTTTCCTGCACACTAAGAGATTATTATGTAGTTGTACATAGCAAAACTATTTCTTCTTAGGCTATATAGATTCCTTTGTTTGTGCTTCCGTTGTCTTCATTTTTTATCATATCATAAATAATAGCTGTTATTATTTTGTTGTATGGTTTTGGGCAGGGTCCACGAATGGTTCGTGATGTTTTTCGCCTTGCCAAAGAAAATGCTCCTGCAATAATCTTCATTGATGAGGTCGATGCAATTGCTACTGCTAGGTTTGATGCTCAGACTGGAGCTGATAGAGAAGTTCAGCGGATCCTCATGGAACTCTTAAATCAGGTAGGGTTTTATTTTTTTGGGTGAAAAAACGTGCACTGGATATTTTTGTAGAAAAAAAATCAGTTTTTCGTTGATGTTACTGTTATGCAAAATCATAGTTGCTGGTTGAGAGGGAATTCATTGGTTTTATTGCGTGTTATTTTCGTGTATGAAGTTTCCGCCTTTACCAGAATTGCTGCCTGATTTTACGAACCACTTTTATATATGTCAAGAATTTATGGATGTATTTGTGCCGTCTTGTCGTGTAGATGGATGGGTTTGACCAGACGGTGAATGTGAAGGTTATAATGGCCACTAATAGAGCTGACACTCTGGACCCTGCACTCCTGCGTCCTGGAAGGCTTGACCGTAAGATTGAGTTTCCTTTGCCTGATAGACGACAAAAGAGGCTTGTTTTTCAGGTGAGTGGTTTTGCGGCTTATATTTTCTATTTTTACTAATTTCAGTATTAAGATTGCTAGTTATCGAAACTGTGCAACTTGTTTCTTCAGGTTTGAAATTGTGGTAGATTGTAGTAGTCATATTGGAAGTGCATTCTGAGCTGGACTATTTGTATTGTGCAGGTTTGCACTGCTAAAATGAATTTGGGTGATGAAGTTGATTTGGAGGACTATGTTTCACGACCAGATAAAATTAGTGCCGCTGAGGTTAGTTGATTAAAATTTTTGTTGCAGTTTTGAGATTGAAAAAGAAATAAGGAGCATTGCATTATTTCTATTAACCATAGAAAAAATTGTTTGTTAGCTTGAATCATTCTTTGTTTCTTTTAGTGTTTTTTTAAAAGTGAGCGGTATAAATATTGATGTAAAGAAATTCCCAAGACATTAACAACTTACTAGTCAGTTACACGGCAGTTATGACTAACTTGAGCTTGATACGATTACAGATTGCAGCTATATGTCAAGAAGCAGGGATGCATGCAGTCCGGAAGAATCGGTATGTGATACTCCCCAAGGACTTTGAGAAGGGTTATAGAACCAACGTTAAAAAGCCTGACACCGACTTCGAATTTTATAAATGATCTGAGAGTTGAACAAAGACTTGAGAACATAATTTCATACTCCACTTCCAGAAGATGTTCTGATAAATTCTTGTTTCTGTTATCATCATACAAGCTCTAGAAGTTGTTTTCTTGTAATCTTGTTAAACGAGCTGCTTTGTTTCTGCTGAAATTTGCCCCTTCCTGAATGCCCTGTTGAAAAGCTTTTCTGAGGCAGACTATGGAAAATTTGAGCATTTATAATGTTATTAGTAGTACTTTAATGTGTTTATTCTGGGGTTTTTAATTGAACATTGTTGTGTTGAGGTCAATTTTAGGGTTTCTTGGCATCCGTGAGGCGCTGATTTGGACTTCGAAATAGTATGCCAGGTCATTTGGCCCACAGCGCGAGCTTCATATGCCTCAGAAATTGATTACTTGCAGTTCTTTCATGGACATCTGCTTCTTACTTTAATTTTTGTTTTGGGGGTTGATGAGATCCTAGGGTAACCATAGTTTTGCACAATAATTAAGTAGGGTAAGTTACATTGAACCCGTATACTTCGTTGACTTGTGGATCCCCGTTATAAAATTTACGCGATACTTCTAATCATTTAAATTGAATTGTGTTGTACTTGGTAAATAAAATTGTGTACCGACTAAAAATACCCCTAACTTATTCAACCTATACCATATCCATATGCAACCTACCGAATACGCTGAAAACTCGTATCAGAAATATATCACAAACATCTCCAATCCAATATTCTGTGTAAAAAGTACAAATGATGACCACCGCATATTACCACATTCATTCTAACCCTTTTTTTCTTCTCAGCTTATCCTCGTGATAGCATCGGCATTACATTTTTTCTAGGACCTGCTTGAACTGCCCCAAAACAACATGGCTGTCCCAGCCCAACTTTCCAGCAATCACCCCCATATGACATAACCATGGCCCTTGACACCACCCATCTCTGGGTTCCACAGTTGGCACCTTCTCCAACACGTCAGCTGCATGAAAACACTGTATCTAGATCTATGCCTAAATTCACAAAACTGGATTGATCATAATCCTGAGTTTCCCCACCACGTACCACAGTTGTGTAGGTCTGTCAACGGGCCGGGTTCGGACCGGATCTAGGGTGATCCAGATCCGTTTAGCAAGAACTTAATTCGATTCGGTTCTGGATCGGGTCTTAATCAGATCTAGAATGTTGGATCAAGATCCATATCCGTATGAGATCGGGTCGGGTCTGGCCATATATATGCATTTATTTTTAATTTTTATTTTATCCCAATTCTTTATTTTTTAATCTTAGATTAAACTATTTTATAATTTATTATAGTGTATGATTCGTATAAATAGAACATATATTCCTTCGATATATATATAATACTTATATATTATATACATATAGATATATTAATAAATATATAAATTTATATATGTTATATTTAATCGAATCGGGTCCTTAACGGATCGGATTAGACTAGATCCATATCCGATCCGTTTAATAATCGGGTAAACGTCTAATCAGATTTTAAAATATGATCCAGATCTGAATAAACGGATCGGATTCGGATCGGACCCGGGTCCTACCTCTGGGTCTTGGTTCCATAGCTGGCGCTGTCTCCTCCAACATATGTTGCCTGCCTGAGAGCACAGTTTCTAGATCTATGCCTAAATTTACAAATCTGGATTGATCCTATTCTGAGTTCATGCATTACCCATTAAATGTGGCAGGCAACTTGATAGGGTTGTCAAATATAAGATCATCCAGATCTTAGGTAAAAGGGGAGGTTCAAAGCTTAGGACTGCTCACATAATTGTTTCCAAATTCTTAAAGAAAATACTACAAGATAATAATCTGCTCCAGTATATAGATAGAACATAATGCTTAAATTCCTCACCAGTCCATTCTGACCCATTATCTACTTTTGACTCCGATGACCTAGTCATCAACGACATCGCCAATCTATGGAGCATCAACTTCACTCCCAAATTCTGGGAGAACCCATTGTTCTTCAATGGGTGCTTGTAAAAAATGTGTCGATTCACTCGTTCGAGTAGCTTACCTATCTTCTTCCTCTCCATTTTATTCCATGTGAAAGAAGTAAAAATAATTTTCACACTATATTTTAGAGTTCATGTGAAAGAAGTGAAAATAATTTTTACCCTGCTCAGCCATCAATGGCAGAAGATTACTCTTCTTTGAAACACAGACAGTTCAGTAGCAATAGAGGCTGCTGCGGCTTCGATAGCAAGTACTTTATCAGCCATCCTCTTTGGGCTTTCCGGAAGAGGGTTGATTGGAGAGAGATTTGGAAGGTGGAACTTTATGCAATCTGCCATACAGTGGGGCTGGAAGATGCTCCCCCCCCCTTTCCCGGTTAATTGGGACTATGTTTCAGTTGATAAAATTTTTTGGGGATTAAGCATCGACAATTTATTAATAAAAAATAAAGCTATTTTGGGAAAATGGTTTTGGAGAGTTCCTCTAGAAGTAGATTCCTTTTGGTTCTCCACCATTAATGGCATCTACTGAATGGATTAGATTTCAATGTAGCAAAAATGGGCACTTTATTCTCTCATGATTATAAAGACTACTGGCTTACGGCTTTCTTTTTCTAGAGGCCTTGTGCTATTTTCTCCAATGTGATTATAAAGGTGAGGTGTGTGTGTTATGTGTGAGATTTTGGGAGGATGTTTGTGGAGGAGATAATTTCATTACATCCTTTTTTTAAACCAGGGTAATATAATTACTACCCTTTATTCTCTTATGACAATTAAAGGGTGAACCTGGAACAACGGAAAGGTTGCCTCATTGTGATCTGGAGGTCATAGATTCGAGTTGCGGAAACAACCTCTCTGAATATGCAGGGGTAAGGCTGCATACGTCTAACCCCCCTAATGCCCTGCAGTGGTGAGAGCCTCGTGCACTTGGTTTGCCCTTTATTCTCTTATGACAATTCAATTTGGTGGAACACTTATATTAGAAATCTTAAGGGCAGCGAGTTTGACCAATATCTTTCTTTCCTCCAGTAGTTTGATGTGAGGGAGTTGGGCTACATGGGTAATTCTTCGTGAAATCATTCTTTAACCATCTTATTTCATCCCTTCCTAGTGAACCTTTTGCCCAAAGAAATTTTATGGATAATTGGATATCCCTTCCGAGTGAAATCTCTTGAGTTGGGCTACATGGGTAATTCTTCCTGAAATCATTCTTTAACCATCTTATTTCATCCCTTTCTAGTGAACCTTTTGCCTAAAGAAATTTTATGGATAATTGGGTATCCCTTCTGAGTGAAATCTCTCTCTTCATTTGTGGTTTACGAGAGGGTGAATATTTGTGATTGATTCAAATGAGGCATTCAAATCCATATGCTTTGTCATAATTGGTGTGTTCCGTAGCCTCATTTGTTTGGCATAAAGTTCTTATTTTGGATTGTGGGAGTATTTCCTTGGTAAATCAAATGACTTATTCTTCTTGGAAATGGTAATTAATGGAAATAGGGTAAAGCGCAATATCTTTGGAGGTGAATTGTTGCATGGACCATTTTTAGTAATTTGGAATGAGACAAATGTCTTAAGGGCAGCGAGTTTGACCAATATCTTTCTTTCCTCCAGTAGGTTGAGGTGAGGGAGTTGGGCTACATGGGTAATTCTTCCTGAAATCATTCTTTAACCATCTTATTTCATCCCTTTCTAGTGAACCTTTTGCCCAAAGAAATTTTATGGATAATTGGATATCCCTTCCGAGTGAAATCTCTTGAGTTGGGCTACATGGGTAATTCTTCCCGAAATCATTCTTTAACCATCTTGTTTCATCCCTTTCTAGTGAACCTTTTTCCCAAAGAAATTTTATGGATAATTGGATATCCTTTCTGAGTGAAATCTCTTTCTCTTCATTTGTGGTTTACGAGAGGGTGAATATTTGTGATTGATTCAAATGAGGCATTCAAATCCATCTGCTTTGTCATAATTGGTGTGTTCCGTAGCCTCGTTTGTTTGGCATAAAGTTCTTATTTCGGATTGTGGGAGGTATTTCCTTGGTAAATTAAATGACTTGTTCTTCCTGGAAATGGTAATTAATGGAAATAGGGTAAAGCGCAATATCTTTGGAGGTGAATTGTTGCATGGACCATTTTTAGTAATTTGGAATGAGACAAATTGTAGATTTTGTAAGGCAGGGGAACCAGAAAGGAGAGCATTTGGGAAAATATTTAATTTCTCGACAATTTCATGGGCTTTACTTCTTTGTTCAAGGATATTCCATTTTTTTCATATATGCATTTGAATTGAAAATGAAAGCATATAGTTTCACATGTAGTCTGCTCTCATTTACCTTGTATTGTTGACCATCTTGCCTAATTTGTTATTTTAATGAATTTTGTTTTTGATTAAAACACACAAATGCACGAGTGTGATGGCATACGGACGTGTTTCGGTGTCGAGTCCACTTGGAATATCACTGAATGTCACCATCGACCGTTCTTTTTCCCTTCCATCCCATACACGACCCTGTTTAGGGGTATTATTAGCATCACATTTTATAAATATTTACGGGTGTTTTTGTCAAGTAAAAATCACATGATGGTAACTGTCTAATTATCTTGAAAGTTTTTAATTTTTGTGTTGAAATGTTGACAGAATTAGTTCAAAGGAGTGATCATTTTATACGAGTGGTCATTAAACCCGAGTAATGTGATAAATAGGGGGGCTGCAGTAATTTACCCCTTGTATATATTGATAACTTCTGGAGAGATGGAGCAGAAACCCAGTTTTTAGGTAATGGGAGCTTTGGGTCTGGGTTTTAATTTTGTAGAAAATTTAGTATTTGGATCTCGGAGCATGAGTTTCCTAGTGATAAGAGATTGTTGTAGGGGTGGGCTGTGCAGACGGTTTGTCACTTGCTATGTGCCAAAACAAATTACACAAAGTTACCCCAACTTATTTACAAGAATTTATATAAAATCTATACCAAAATATTATAATTAAATCTTGGGGTGGGTGGGGTGGCGGGGGGTGGGGTTTGTGGGTGAAGATTTGGTATGAGACAATTATTAGCTAGCTTTACATGACCTGACATATACATTGGGGCTAACAAACTTTGTTAATTGAGTTGGTCACCATGGTTCTTGTACCAACAGCTTGACACTCGTGTCACTGTGGTTGTATAACTGTCTATATTTGAGATTAGCGTTAATAACAAGTAATGTGTGTATCATTTTATTGCATGTACTAAGAAAATGGGACTTTAAAAGTTACTCCTATTTTTAACGACTTCAACACATTTTACTAATTTCGGATATTAGACTTAAAATACATTATAATATGAAAAATGGATTTTGCCCAAAATCTTTAAGAAATCAGTTAACTTGAACTACTACATGACATTTTCAATTAAAATAATTTTAATATATAAAAAATCTTAGAAAATAGTGAAAAATAAAAAGAAATGAAAAGAACAAAAAACAAAAAACAAAAAACAAAATCCTTGTCTAAATCACAGCCTCCTGCAGCCATCGCCGACGCAACCTCCACCTTCGCCACCACTGCCAAACCAAAACACCAAATCAAAAACCTCAAATTCGACAAATCAACCCAATCAACAAGAGCCACATCCAAACCTCAAATATGCACACAGAGAAAGAGAGCCATGAGCCATGCACCACCTGTGTTCGCGTTCTTTAAGGCACCATTCTCTTTCAAGAGGATTCGCAGCGTGTCAAGCCCTGGTAAGGTTATTTGCTTTGCATCGAATTAAACCACATGCTCTACCGCTTGTACGGCCCCCTTCAATTCCTTTGCGACGGCCAAATAAGGCTTACTTGATTGTATTGATTGTATTACTACTGAGTCAACTTGAACAATTAGAACTAGGCCTGATTTTAGGGGTGGTACATGTTTGGTTTTACACACATTTTTACAAATGAACAACCCAAAAATAATTATTGTAGATGTCTCTTCCCCCATGTTGCCACACGGGAGGGCATGAAAGCGTAAAAAAGGGGATTCTATCAACTTGTTCCGACCTGGGATAATAAGCTCATGAGCTTGGTTTTACTTCACCGTCGAGAAATGGATTGCATATCCAAGTTTCACTCGGACGTAGCTCCCTTTTTGGGTGTGAAGCAATGTCAAACCAAAATACCCAACGACCGGGTTCTCGGATTGGATCGATTTGTTGAATTTGAAGGCGATGAGAATGTAATAGCAAGTTTTATGATTGCTCGTTAGATTTTAGTTTGACATTTTTCGTTACATCCCATTTCACCATCATGTACATTCTCAAGACTTCAAGCGAAAACAAGTTAGTGATTGATCGCAACAATCTAACATCGATCGTCACTACATTTATCAGAGAAGGTATATGAGTTTTAAAAGTGTTAATTTTCAAAAAATGCTTCACGATAGTTTTAATTTTTTTTCCAAAGTAAAATATTTTCTGGTTTTAAGTCGTTCAAACGATTTATAGGCTTTGTTTGAACATGTTATAGCTGTATGTTCAAACGAGCTTCAAATAAACAATAACTGAGATTTCTCTGGTAGCAGACGAAATATCGTTCGAAGCTCATTAGATATTGGTTTGAACGAGATGAGCATCTCGTTCGTTCGAACGAGTTTGATTTTGGTTCGGACGAGTTTTCTCAATTTTTGTGTTGCCTCGAAATTGTGTTTTCCATAAGCTAGTAGTCAACACGTGCATTGCACGTGCGACTCATGTTTGAACTGATTCCTTGTAAATATGGAATTGTGTGATGTATGCTCGAATTGACGGTACCAAAAACCTAGGAAAATATGCATTTGGATACCAAATTTATCATGTAAAATATTACTTCCTTCGTCGCAAATTAAGAGCCCAATATTCCTTTTTTGGCCGTCCCAAATTAAAAGTCCAATTTTCTTTTTTTAGACATAAGCCACGAACCACATTTCACGACAGTGAACAATTGTCGATCATGACCATTGATTTGGTGTGTCCTTAATCTATACAAAAAAATCGATAGGGACTCGTAATTTGGGACAGAGGTAGTATATGTTTTCAAATCCTATAATAATTATTTGTCCTTATTAAATTGGGGACAAGTGATACGAACATTAAGAAAAACGGAACATAAATATTTTTTGGCTAATAAACAAAACATGTTATGTCTATATAGTGTGTGCGTGCGCGCGTGTGTGTATATATAGGAGAATTCTCACATGCGTCATGTTTTATACATCACACCTAGTTATAGACCTTAAAAAGTTTTTTTTTCAAATTTTTTATTTTTCTCTTGAAATTAACCTTATAATAAATTCATCAAAAAATTAGGTCAAAATACATTTTGTATCTGTTTTTAAAAAATCCACAAAAAACTGCTCAAAATACCTTATTTATAAGGGTTTGAGCCAATAGTTTTTATAAATTTTTTAAAAACAGCTACAAAATGTATTTTGATCAAATTTTTTGAATATGAATTGATTGGAAGGTTGATTTCAAGTAAAAAATAAAAAAAATTGAAAAAAAAGATTTTTTAGGCCTAAAACTAGATGTGATGTATAAAATCATAATGCAGACGAGCCTTCTTTTCTCTCTCTCTCTCTCTCTCTCTATATATATATATATATATATATATATATATATATATATATATATATATATATATATATATATATATATATATATATATATATATATATAATGAAAAGAAACAATTAAAATGAAACCATGAAGGGGGATTTGAAAAGGGAGACCAAGATAATCCTTATTTTTCTTATTCAAGAAACAAATAACTGCTGCACATAATATTATATGCGTTCACAAGCAAAAGTTGACATGGACTTGCATTTTAATAAAGAACTGTGAGGCCAATTGTAATGAACAAATTTCAAGAACAAATTCATTTTGCAACATGTGGAATATCCATGCATATGATTTTATTTAAGGGTGCTGATATTCGCACCCCAAAAACTTTTTCAAAACATCACAAAAAGAAGGTTATTTTTGTTACAATTCTACCCAACAAAATCTCATGGCAACCTTGGCTGTGGTGCCATTTTCGCTGCTAACTTTGGTTGTGATACTCATTTTTACGGTTAACTATGACCGTGGTATCCCTTTTATGGTTAACTTTGGCCATGATACCATCTTTACGATCAACTTTGGCCGTGGTACTCATTTTCACGGCACCTTGGTCGTAATACTCAATTTCGCGACCAACCTTGGCTGTATTACCCATTTTCTTTTATGGTGTTAAGGAGATAAAAGTGAATTTTTTGTGGTGTTTTGAAGTAAATGGTATTTTGGAGAACTTTTTGGGGTGCGAATATCATCACCCTTTATTTAATAAGACTGATTACATTTAATGCAAAGAGAAACCTTTTCACTTTTACCCTAGAGATTCGTTAACAATGCTCATTAGTCTCTCTCATTATGATATCTCTCAGTCGCTAAACTATGCAAAAAGGACTTTATTTTACAGACTTTTAGGTAGACATTAGCACTGACAAACAAGCGGGCTGGCCTGTTATGGGCGTTAGACCTGGCAAAATGAGGCACGACACGATAACACGACATCAATCAACACGAAGTTATAAGTTAATGGGTGGACCCTTAATGGGTTCGGGTCATATCAGTGTCAACCCGATAAGACACGATAGTTAACGGGTCGGGGTAGGGTTAACCCCCTTCATCCGTTAATACCCGATAAAACCCGTTATGACCCATTAATTTAAGTAAATAAGATATATTTTTGGAACTTATAAATAATTTATATAGCATAATGTTAATTTAATCATAACGAATTTTGCTAAATGAGAGATTTAGTAATGTCAATGAATTAATGGGTCTATTTGGGTTAAAAAATGAGATAATATGTCAACTTGTATACATTTCAAAATAATTCATTATCTTAATGGGTATTAATGAGTAAAGACGACACGACACGATAACATAACAGGTCGGATTTGGGTATGATTTTTTCACATAATAAAAAAGTTACCCGTTTAGACACGAACCCAATAAGACCTGAACACGATAAAAAATGACACGAACACGACTCGACAAGACCCATTGATAGATCTAATGGGTGTGCTTAATATAGGCCGGGTTGAATATGGGCCAAATTTGTTTTTGGGCCGCGTTGACCTTTTTTTAACAACTTTTTTCAAAGAAAAATAACATTTTTTAATAGCTTCTTTTAACGGTTTCTTTTACAAGAAAAACAACTTTTTTTTTTATATAAAACAAATGGTTTGTTTTTAATAGCTTTAAAAAAATAAAATAACAAATCTGTTAATATTTTAGTTTTCATGTACTCATTTTTTTTTAAACTTGTTATTTTCCAATATACTTATGCAATTTTTACTTCTAGTTATTTTTCAATAGATTAAAATTAAAAATGCAATTTCCAATCTAATTTAAAATGTTACAATAAATCCACTTAAAATGTCTCAACTAATTCCAATAAATAAAACCATTTAACTAAAATATTAAATAAAAAATGTCCAATTTAAGTCCACCATATAAAGCATAAAAAATACTACAAACAAATAAAAATGTCTAATATAAGTTTGTGGTGACAAATATTTCAACACAAATAATAATGAAAGACAATCACCAGGAAAGGAAGAACAACAAAGATCACAATCACACAACACAAAGATGTACGTGGTTCGACAAATTACGTATGTCCACGGAGAGGTCTACTGTTATATTAAGTAACTCTCAAGAGAGGTTTTTCTGTATGCCCTTTGTCCGGGGCCAGGGGTACAATATATATTCCATAAAAGAGAGAGGGGCGCTGGTAACTGTTCGCTAGCCCACTATCCCCTGAATATCTCCTCCGAGATTTTTGGGGATAGAATGGGTCAAATCCTCAATTCTAACTGTTATTTAGAGCATCCCATAATTTGGGCCGGACATCTTTTATTTTTAATGGGCTTTGTTCGGCTACTCTCATGGGCCTAAAAGATAAAGAAGGTACCCACAATTGCCCCTAAAATTTTAGGGTCACAACTTGGGTTACAAAAATTTAAGCATTGATTCCGGTTCCTTCACTGTTGTGAATTATAACAAGTTTGGGGTGCGAAATGTCTCTTTACAGGAGATTTAGGCGACAAATCTTCTTCAATCAGAGTGCATCATCATTGGAAGGTTTAAACTGTTGAGTTGGACGATCATCAACGTCGCTTCAAACTCTTTCCATCTCAAATCGTATCTTGCTCTTCCAAGCTTCTTCTTCTTCTTAGGCTTGTTCTTCATCGTCTTCAAGTTAGTTTCTGTCCCTCATCTTCATTTACCTGTGGCCTAGCATCATCTCAGGCTGACCCTTGCCGTGTAAGTTTCCAGCTTTCTTCTTTTTCTGCCTTTCTTTCCTTGCTACTGTAATTAGGGTTTGTCTATGGCGAAGATAAACAACAAGTCTCTAGCTGAGTTTAGGAAATGCTACAATATCCCCAACATGGTGGATATTGAGTGTGCCCATGTTCCTCGTAATGTTCGAGACGTTGAGGATTGGCACTGGATTCACGTTCTTTTACTGTTCCAGGGGGGTTTAACTTTTCCCCCAAATCGTCTCTTCTTATAATTCTTTCAATATTTCGATATAGTCCGAGCCCAATGTTCTCCAAACGTCTGGAAGATTGTCAATGGTGTTCATAGAATAAACCAACTATATGGCACTAAATTAGGCTTGGTTGAAATTTGTTTTTGCTACTCTTTTTCTCGCACCAGCTCTGGTCTTCTTTATTTGAAAGCGAGGAGTCCGGATAGGGTGTTAGTAGTTACCCTACCTGATTCCCATAAAGATTATTGGACTGAAGGATTCATAGCTAGGAATCGACAATTCCCTCCTCAGGTAGGAGGTGCAAGGTACATGGGGCCTCAAATTCCTACTTATGGAGAGGAATATATAGGTTGTTGCTCAATCTCTTTGTCTTTTCATTGTTGCTATAATGTGTTCTTTCTTTAATGCTTTCCTTCTTTCTTTGCAGCAAAGTCCAAGAATCAGGAGCCTGCTCTCCAAGAGATCCGTGTTGCTGAGTTACTTAAGGCTTGGAATATACGAGAATCCATTGTAGAAAGCGAACATTCGAGATCAGTTGCCTTCTTACTGGAATATAAGAACACTACCTCCATCTTCATCACCTGCCCAGTTGATTCTATTCCTCAACTTGACATCTCAGAGGAAGAAGAGGAGGAAAAAGGTGATCCTCAACCTATCGACCTAGACGAAGAGGAGGAAACCAGTTCGGAGTCTGGTGCTTCTAGAGGTGGTGGTGAGGGAACTTCTAGCTCGGAATCTGACTCAGAGAGTTCGAGCAGGGAGGATATGGTTCCCCCAAGGAGGAAAAATCTAATCATTGATGATAATGATGATGATGTTCTGCTGTCGTGCAGGTTAAAGATACAAAAGCCTGGGTCTGGGGATAGTGCCAGTTGTTCCCAGATCGCAACACATGAAAAAGAGAGGAAGAAGAAAGATGATGAGTTGAGGAGAGAGAATGAGAGAAAAAGAGAAGAAGAGAGAAAGAGAAGGGATGCTGAGAAGAAGGAGAGAGAAAAAGAGAGAAGAAGAGAAGAGGCGAGGACAAAAAAGGCATAGGTTGTTCTGGTCCCTGTGTCTGTCCCAACTGAGGGAGCCTTTATGTCTTTGACCCCTCAGCTCACTCATGCGATGATCGAGAGGGCAGTTCTGCCAAAGGACCGTGAGCGATCATAAAAAATAGAACTTGACCAGTTAGCCTTGAAGGCCAGTCAGGGGCTTGCATTAGTAAGTCTATTTATTCTTTCCTCTGTTTATTGTAGTTCCTCTTATATTCTTTTTACTCATATTCCTTCTTTCTCTGCAGTTCTTATTTGACTACATCGTTCTCGACCGCAGCCACAACGAGTTAGCAAAGAGGAATTCTGAGCTCGAGGAGAGATTAAAAGTTGCCAGTGAGGCTCAGAAGTCCTCTAAGCATGCCCTTATAGAGTCTAGGGCCTCTTTTGATAAGGAGAAAGAAGCAACGGCCAGGGAACTTCGGGAGTTGCGGGAGTCTTATGGCCTAGTTGTGGCGAGCAAAATGGCAGTCACCGAAGAGAACAAGGTGCTCGTCGAAGAGGTGAAAAGCTGAAGTCCGAGACTTCCTCCATCAAGGAGAGTGCTTACAATGATGGATGGGCGGTGGCATACGACGATGACGATGTTCAAATTGGTTACATTAGCCGTTCCAACTTCAAAAAGGGTTGGGATAGGGCTTTGCTTGCTGCCGAGGTGGCTACTGATTCCCCTCTTTTCGACGAGCATGACCCAGGTCGCAAACCAGTTATAAAGGATGTGCCTGCTCCTGTTATTGAGGAAGCAATTCCAGCTGCTCAAATTGGTGAAGGCTCCGTTGCTGATGGTGCTCCTGTTGATCAAGGAGAGGGCCTTGATCCGGTTGAGGGAGGTGTAGGTGGAACTAGGATGAGCGAGTCCGCTGCTAATAAAGGAAAATAGCCAGCCCCCTCTGAGCAGGTCGAGGTTGCCAATTAGTCTCCTAGGATTTCCCTTGTATTTTTGTGTTCCTATTTTTCTTCTTTCTGATCAATGTACTTGTACCCGACTTGGGTCGATTTTAATGAAATGAAGAAATTTTGGATTTTTGCATCTGTTGATATATTTACTTTTCGTGCCTTTATGATTTTTAGTTTATTGACCTTGACGAATATATTCCTGCTACCTCTCGCCTAGGCCAAATTCTTGGTACCGACGTAAGCGACCAAGTTCGCCGTGCCTTTGTAAAAATTTGCAAATCTCTCATATCAAGGAATCATGACTACAAAGACCAGTCCGTGCTGGTTATCAAGTTGAAAGATAGACTTAAGGAGATGGAGGAGGTTGACGCCTCTGTTCAAGAAGAAATGGATGCTCTGAAGGCTAAGCTTTTGGATGCCTCTGAGATCAATTAAGTTAGAGAAATCCTGCAACGGGAGAATGGTTCTTTAAGGAGGGAAGTTATACCCCTTAGGGATAATGCGCCGAGCATCACCCCTCAAGTCATACGAGGTTCTTCTTCATCAACTAGGCAGCGAGCTGGGCCTGATGACAGTGGTTTAGCTAGGGAGATTGCCAAACTCCGGGGAGATGTTCGCAGGGAGTACGTGATAGCTGTTGGGCTTGAAAGGGATATCATCCTACTGAGGCACTTGTTCAAAAAAGGTCCTCGGTAGGTGTGGGCAAATGGGTACGACCAGGGTTGGACAGATGCTCCCACAAGGTTAAAGGAGGTTGAGGAGCTATCCTTTATTAGAGGTTGGCTGAGTGCCCTTAGGGAGTTAAAGGTTCTTAAGAACTCCGTCCTTTGGTATAGACATGAGATTACTCCTTCATCTTTGGAGCGAAATCCATTCAGAAGAGATGATTGCTGGATCCCAATAGATGCAATCCCAAGACAGCTACTGGAGCCGAACTCGGGCGATGTCGAAGAGGAATTCATCCCTCACCCAGATGATGGTCGAAGAACGCGGGTAGCTGATTATCTTGCCCATCGACATGGTTCTTTTTAGGATTTGATTTATTTTGGTACATGTAATTGTTTGTACATATAGTGGTGTAATGGAATATTTATGTTTTGGGCAATTACCGACTAAACGTGTGCTATTTCATTTTTGATTTTACTGGCCTCATCTCTAGTTATATTCTAGCCTATTAAGTATGACTTAGATAGGGCTAATTGTCAGATAAATATCACCCCAGTCCAATACACTTCAATCATACCATTCTACCCGACTTTAACTTTCAGGCTGTGTCGTCACACTGCCTCAAGCCTTAGTAGGGCAATGGCGAGGATATACCTGGTAAGCGGACAATCCATCCGAGCAGGGTTTTTTGGGCCAAACTATGTTGGCGACCAACATGGGTTGACCAAATTGCCTAAGGATCCCATGTAGGGCTTTATTTATTGCTGGGGGCAAACTAGGAGGCCAATTGTGCTAATAACAAAGGCCTGAGGATGGTTATTATATGTTAACCCTGCTAATGCTTTGACCAATGTGGTGCAATAGTTGGGGGCTAGATATAGGATCGTTTGGTTGGAGTAAGTTGACCAACTTACTGTAACCTGTGATCTTTATTATGCCTGTTAAGAGTGAAGCCTATAACTTGGAAAGGATGCATATACTAAAATATATCTGAGAAAACCAACATTCATAGAATGCTAAGGCCAATCAAATTTTATTAATCAGAGTCACGAACAGAGAGCAACATTAAGTTTGTAAAATAAAAAATAAAAAATTGCCTAAATTAATGGTGCATGAAAAGAGAAATCTAGAAGTAGAATTTCTTCAGGTTGGTTGCATTTCAAGCTCTTGATATCTCCTTGACCTCTAGCGTTTCCAAGTGATAAGCTCCTTGCAGGTCGTCCCTTATCACCTTGAATGGTCCCTCCCAGTTCGGTCCTAGCTTGCCATCTGATGGCTTCACAGCATTGCTAAGGACTTTCCTTAGGACATAGTCCCCAACTAAGAATGTCCTTGGATTGAATTTCCTATTATATTGCTTGGCTAGCTGTTGCTAGTAGGTTTCTTATTTCACTAGAGCCAATTCTCACCGTTCGTCGGCTAAGTAAAGTTCAACGAGCAATGCTCCATCGTTTTGACCTTGGTCGATCAACGTGGACCTCATGGTAGGGAGACCAGCTTCTAATGGAATAACTGCCTCCATTCCATATGTGAGTGCAAACGGTGTCTCTCCAGTT
Source organism: Sambucus nigra (assembly GCA_949130495.1). NCBI lineage: Eukaryota > Viridiplantae > Streptophyta > Magnoliopsida > Dipsacales > Adoxaceae > Sambucus > Sambucus nigra. The sequence goes on from OX422218.1 coordinate 279,924,592, forward strand.
GCTTGCCTAGGGGTATTGCGATAGGCCTAGAGGATATGGGGTAGTTCGTTTACCTATGCTCATTTGGCTCGCTCTAGACGCTTCTTTAGTTCATCGATCACTATTTTGTTGGAAGCCTCAGCTTGACCGTTGCTCTGAGGGTATGCCACATAGCTGAAGTAGTGCCTGATTCCATGGTCGCTGCAAAAGCTTTAGAAAAGGCCACTCTCGAACTAGATTCCGTTTCCATTGATGATTGCCCTGGGTATCTCGAAGCGAGTAATGATATTTCTACACATGAACCTCATCATGTCTGCGTCTCTGATGTTCGCCAGTGGTTCTGCCTCTATCCACTTGTTGAAGTAGTCTATGGCGACCAACAGATACTTCCAATTTTCGGCAGCAGTTGGCAGAGGGCCTACGATGTTTAGACCCCACTGGGCGAAGGGCCATAGGCTGGTAAGTGACTTTTGGTCGCTGGCGGGCTGTTGGACTATAGGTGTGTGCATTTGGCATTTCTCACACTTTCGAGCGTAGATTCCACCGTCCTTCTGCATGTATGGCCACCAGTATCCTTCCCTCATTACTCGAAAGGCCAGCGATCTTCCTCCTACGTGACTTCCACAAGTTCCTTTATACAACTCGTATAGGACTTGATCGACGTCCTATGGATGAACACACTGAAGGTATGGACCTGTGAAGGATCTTTTGTATAATTTTCCCTCAGGAGGTAAGTGAAAGCGGGCAACTTTGACTCTTATCTGATGGGCAATATTCTTATCACTTGGCAGTACGTCACTTTGCAAGTAATCTACTACGGCGTCCATCGAGCTGAGAGCTTTATCTATATAGAGAACGTGCTCGAGGATTGGTGATTCGGTTCTTTGGTTGATGCTCGGCTATGGAAGGAAATCGATTTGAATTATTCTCCTTAAGTCGGAGTCAACTGCTGAGCTTAAATATGCCAGGGAATCGACATGGCTGTTTTATCCCCTGGGGAACTGCTAAACATTGACGCGGTCGAAGTTGGCCATTAACCTTTTCACAGTGGCGAGATAGGCTGCCATCCTTTCGGCTTTTGCATGGAAATCGCCACTTATTTAGTTGGATACCAGTTGTGAGTTGTCAAAAACTTGAAGATGTCTTATCCTAAGCAACTGTGTCTTTCGTAGACCAGCGATCAGTGCTTCGTACTCTGCTTCGTTATTGGAGGCTTCAAACCCAAGCCTGATTCCTTGCTTGAGTACTGTGTCTTCGGGGGTAATTAGCACGATGCCTACTCCCGCTCCTCTGGAATTGGAGGCTCCATCAACATATAACTTCCAGATGCTTGATTCTTATGGGACTTCTCTTGGATGATTGGTCTCGGGTTGATCACAGGGTTATTCTCCTCTGAACTCGGTAATGAAATCGCCGAGTACCTGCCCTTTGATAGTAGTCCTTGGATGAAAATGAATGTCAAATCTTCCGAGCTCAATCAACCACTTCGACAGTCGGCTTGAGAGGTTTGCTTTCCTCAGTAAAACTTTGAAGGGGTGCGAAGTAATTAGGAAAATGGAGCAGGCCTCAAAGTAATGCTTCAGTTTTCTCGAGGGTACCACCAGTGCAAAGGCGAGCTTATCCAATAGCAGGTACCGCTTCTCGGAATCTAAAAAAGTCTTTCTTGCATAGTAGACCAGATGCTGGCTCCCCTCTTTCTTACATACCAAGGCGGAGCTTACAGCATGATCTGATACTGTAAGGTAGAGATATAAGGGATCATTTTCTCTAGGGATTATGAGCAAAGGGGGCTTGCTGAGGTAGGCCTTAATCTCATCTAAGGCCCTCGAGTAATCCTCGTTCCACACCACGCTCTTAGTTTTCTTCAGCAACTGGAAGAACGACTAACATTTTTTTAAAGATTTAGAGCTGAACCGATTTAGGGCAGCGAGCATTCCTGTGAGCTTCTGGACATCTCTCATAGTTCGAGGGGATTATAACCTATTGATAGGATCGATTTGGTCGGGATTAGATTCTATACCTCTCTCGCTGACCAAGTATCCAAGGAATTTTCCTGACTGGATGCCGAAGGAACACTTACTTGCGTTAAGTTTCATTCGGTACTTCCCGAGGATTTCAAAGGTCCTTACTAGGTCGGAGAGGTGGTCGTCTTTGAGCTTTCTCTTGACGAGCATATCATCGATATACACTTCCACGGTGTCTCCTATTTGGTCCTTAAATATCCTGGTAACCAATCGCTGATAGTTTCTCCTGCGTTCTTGAGTCCGAAGTGCATAACTTTGTAACAAAATAAGCCAACAGTGGTGATGAAGGCGGTCTTATATTGATCTGGCTCGTGCAGAGGGATCTGGTGATATCCAAAATATGCGTCCAAGAAGTTCATTCTTTAATGAGCTGTTGTTGCATCCACCAGCTGGTTGATCTTTGGAAGGGGGAAGCTGTCCTTGAGGCAAGCCTGATTGAGATCGGTGAAGTTAATACAGACTCTCTACTTCCCATTGCTCTTAGGGACTACTGGGTTGGATACCATTTGGGGAACTTGACTTTTCGTATGGACCCTGAATCCAGTAACTTCTCTATTTCCTTCTCCACTGCTTTGGCCCTCTCTGGAGCTGTCCGACGGGCCTTCTATATAACTGGCTTGAAGGCTGGATCCATGTGTAATCGGTGGTAAGTAATGCTTGGATCAATTCTGAGCAGCTCGTAGGGCTCCCATGCGAAAACGTCCAAATTTCTCCGAAGGAGGGTGACCAATTCATTATTTTCACGATCAGTAAGGGATGTTTCAATAAAAAATGTTTTCTCAGTCGAGCCACTCCCGGCTGCGACTTCTTCTGGGTCCTCGGCGACCCTTTTAGAGGGGAGGAGCCTGGTCTCCTCCACTCCTAGTCTGCCATATCTTAACTGCTATTTGGAGGGAATCAACCTCTCCCATTCTTTGTCTTTATTTCTCGCTTCTTTCACTTTTTTCTCTTGTTTGGGGCGTATAGCCGCTATGAGGCACTTTCTTTCCATTGCTTGATCTCCACGAATTTTAACTACTCCGCGCTCTGTCACACATTTCAACTTGTGATGATAGGTCGATGAGACGGCCTTCATCGCATGCAGCTATCCTTTGCCGAGGATGGCGTGGTAAGGTGAATCAATATCAACCACAAGAAATTCAATCATCTTCGAGATACTTCTTTCCCTTATCGGTTGGACGATCTTTTCCAAGGGGATTGTTATCTTTCCAGCAAAGCCAACCAAAGGAACAGTGGCCTCCCTTATGTTGGCAATGCTTAACTTCATCTTTCTAAATAGCTCGAGCTACATCACTTCAGATGAGCTGCCTTGGTCGATGAGTAACCTGTCGACGTCAAAGTTAGCTATCCTGAGTGTAATGATCAATGTCTCATGGTGTGGAGTTCTCACTCGCACCAAATCTTCATTTCTGAACACGATATGCTTATTGTAGTTGATTTCCATTGGACTTCGACGCTTCTCAACTTGGGTTTTGACTGGATCAATCTGAAAAGCTTGCATTACTGCTGTCAGTTTCTTCACTTCCATTCGAGCTGCGTTCCCTTGAATCTACTTGAGGTCGAATGCCCCATGAATTACTGCGAACTCATGGCCGACATCCTCTTCGAGAACACTATCGGGCTTTTAATTGTCGTTTGCTGCTACCTTCTCTGCCTTCTTCTCTACGAATTCATTTAAGTGTCCATCTTGAGCTAGGTCTTCGAGGTGGAACTTGAGGGCCTTGCAGTGCTTGGTTTTGTGCTCGCCTTTCTTGTGAAATGAACATCTCAATGCGTTATTCCGCTTGGATGGGTCTCCACCCATCTTCTTGGTCCACTTAATGAATGGTTCGTCTTTGATTTTTACAAGGATCTTATAAATCGGTTCTCTGCAGATGGTATTTACGGCTTGGAACGCCTTCGAGGCGTCGCCTTTATTCCCACTCTTGGGGCCACTTTTCCCCCCATTCTTATTCCCTTTCTTTTGAGTGTCACTTTTTTCGACCCCTTAAGGGTAACCATGGTGCCACCATTTTCTCCTGCACTAGGATGGGTCACATCTTCGACTTTAGCTTATTTTTCGATACGGTCCATCAAGTTGTCGACGGTCGTGGCCTCCTTCTTAGTGAGGGACTGGTTTAGGAGACAGGAGTGGGGCAAGCCGATCTTGAAGGATGCTACATCAACCTGCTCTGAGCAATCCTCAACTTTGTTGAACACCTCCTAGTATCTCTTTGATTAGTCTCCGAGGTTCTCCCGAGGTTTTTCTTCATTGTCAGCAAAGCGTCCATCCTCTTCGGATGAGAGCTGCTCGTAATAAAGCGATCTGTAAACAGCTCGGCTAGAGACTTGAAGTTCCTGATGGATCTGTGAGGGAGATTCTCGAACCATTTTTGGGCGACATCGTGCAGTCTTAACGGGAAAATTCGGCACATGAGTGCATCGTTATGGTTTCATAGGGTCATGGAATGCCTGTATTGTCTGACATGATCGATGGGATCAGTCTTTCCATCGTAAACCTTAAATCTGGGCACCACGAACTTCTTCGAGGCTTCTTCTTCCTCAATCGCCCTCAAAAAATGGGACTTCATATGAGTTCTGAGAGCTCGCCTGGCCATCTCTCTTGTTGATGTGGCACCCCGATGAGCTGGGTGTTGGTCCATTTCTCTCCGGACTAAGCTTCGTATATCATCGTTCCTTCGGCCAGGGCTCCTGTATCGACGAGCTAATTGTTGCTGCTCAGACTGGTCGTCATTTGACCCGTGTCTCTCAGACCTTTGCGACCCACGCCTTGGGCTCCTTCCTCGGCTGTGAGGTTTTCTCGCTTGAGGGTTAGGAGTCTGATTGTAGCGTTGCCTTGTGTTGCGATGGAGATCCCTTTCCATTTTCTCTAGTCGCCTTTTGAGGCGAGCATTTCCACCTTCCTATTTCAGAGTAGCCTCCTCCTGTTCTTGAAGCCTGGCCTCATAGGCGTCTATCAGCCTAGAAATTTATGTGGATCTAACTGGGCCCTGGCTATCTTCGGAGAGCTGCCTCTCTCGGCGGAGCCTCTAGTTTGAATGACGGACTTCAGACCTTACCGTAGGAGGGATAGGCCGCTCTTGAATATCCCCCACTTGAGGTGCACTGCTGCTGTGATCGAATATTGTCGGTCCCTACTGGTGAAGGTTTCATTAAAGGAAAAACAACCGCTTCCCACAGACGGCTCCAATTGTGTTGACAAATATTTCAACACAAATAATAATGAAAGACAATCACCAGGAAAGGAAGAACAACAAAGATCACAATCACACAACACAAAGATGTACGTGGTTCAGCAAATTGCCTATGTCCACGGAGAGGTCTACTGTTATATTAAGTAACTATCAAGAGAGGTTTTTTTGCATGCCCTTTGTCCCGGGCCAGGGGTACAATATACATTCCATAAAAGAGAGAGGGGATTTAATAACAACCCGCTAGCCCACTATCCCCTGAATATCTCCTTCGAGGTTTTTGGGGATAGAGTGAGTCAAATTCTCAATTCTAACTGTTATTTAGAGCATCCCATAATTTGGGCCAGACATCTTTTATTTTTAGTTGGGGTTTGTCGGCTACTCTTATGGGCCTAAAGGATAAAGAAGGTACCCACAAAGTCCAATACAAATAAATACAAATATTCTTAATATAAGACCACATATTAACTCTACGCTGTTACAATTTCAAACAATGAAAATCAAAGCAACGCACATTAATACCTGTAAAAAAAAGTTATTTATGTAGTAAAATTGAAAAGAAATAACTAATAACACAATAACATATTGGGTAATTTAATTAATTACCTCAACATTATCAATTCAACTTAATTAAGATGTGCAGTCAACTCAAACACATTATTCCCTGCAAAATTAATAAACAAATAAACGAGTTACTAAAAAATATTAACGTAATAATCAATTTTATTAATTAGCTTAACATCATCAATTTAATAAAATTAATAAATAAATAGACGAGTTATCTCACCAACGCACTTGATCTTGTGCAACTCGTTCAAACAGAGATGAAAAATTCTCAACCAGATCATCATTCGAATTTTCTGGAGTTGAATTCATGCATTTAATATAAACAAAATGATTTAATATATATTAAAAGATATATATAATTAAAAAAATATCGTAAATTACCTGGCACACCATACAACCAGTCTCTGGTGCAAACCAATGCTTCAGCATTACTGGGCAAAATTGAACTATGATACTTACTAATTATACGCCCACAAATGCTAAAAGCAAATTCAGAGCGACACTTGTAATAGGAATGCTTAATACATCACGTGCCATTTGAAAAAGATTCGGGAAACGAATTGTGTTATCTTTCCAATAACTAAGAACGTCTAATTGAGCGTGTTGCTTTCGATCAAGTCTGGTCTCGTCGAGGTAAGTGTCTAACTGAGATTTAACTCTGCTTTGACCATAATGTATAGAGTTTAAAGTTATGTATATATCTTTTAAAATAAATGCAAATCGTTTTTTTAATTATGCAATTGTTTAAGGTACTTTGAACTATCCAATTTAAAATATGCAAAAGACTAATGTGAGCTTCGAATGCAAAAGAATATGTATAGGCTTTTGGTGGAAGTGAGATCATAACATAAAACAGCACAAAAAGTCAACTAAATATATCACTTATAGCTGCCAAGAAATGAAACATAAATGATTGTTACTGAAATTCCTTAACAATTTTTAGTGTTCATCAAATCGAAAAAAGAGAAATGAATAATAAAAATAAAGGGAACCAAGATTTTTTCCCCTTTCTAATAGCACAAAAAATCTATCTTATAATCATTTTAACAAAATAAAATCCACAATCAATTACAAAAGCATAGGAATTAAAGATCTGGAAAGATATATTTTGAAAAATAAAAATGCGCGTACTCGTTTGAACGGACTTACTTCTCGTTCGAACGAAGTACCCATTCTCGTTCGAATGAAGTACCAACTAAATTTCGAACGTCATTTGAAGGCATACCCAAAAATCGACTTTCCAGATCTCGTTCGAACGAAGGAATATAATTCTAACGACCAATGGAAACTCGTTCAAACGACATTTCAAGATGTTCTAACGAACTAGAAAAAAAATTCAAAATTTTTCTTTAAAAACATTTAAAGAAATTCTAACACCCAATCATAAAATATTCAAGGCTCAAAATAAATCATATTCATATGTGAGAGATACTTGGAACTTGAAAATGGAAACGAGCATGAAACACAACCCAATAATATAATATATGAAGCTTTGCCGCTACGTCTTCATCCAAACACGTCAGAGCCTTGAATGGAAAATATTAACCCTAACTTATGACTCAAAATGATTTGTCAGGAATTAAACCAATAACAAATAAATTGACTATATTGGAAATTTGTTCTTACAAATCTCCTTCTTTGGCTATTTCGAGACAAAAGCAAAATTGAAATCCTATGGGCCGTCAAGCTCTCTATAAAGACTCAAACCCAACCCCAAATGGAAAAAGTACAAACGCTCAACAGACACAAACACTGGGTAGCTTTTCTCTCTTAAAACTTTGCCGCATGTTGTAAGCTTGCACACTTAAACACATCTTCAGATGCAAAGAGAATATAACAAGTATAAAATACATATAAGAATAAATTCTATTAATGACTATAATAATTTCAACCTAGATAAGATGTATCCCCATAAGAAAAATATAGTCTAATCATAAAAGGAAAGATACCATTTATCCCCCATTTTCTTCAAGAATAGATAAAGCAAGAAAGCATAAAACAGTTACTCCCCCCCCCCCCCCCCCCCCCCCCCCCCCAAATGTGTGAATGTGAGACACTAATTTTAAAATAGAGAAGAGAGAATAAAATAATGCAATGGATTAGAGTGTTACAAACACACAACATGACAACTCAAGCACGAATAATCCATAATATGATAAAACAATATCAATATCGATGCATAAAGATACCAATATGCATAGGCAATGAAGTATGATACCAATTTGAAATTACCAAAACGAGATAAGAAATTTCAATGGATATAATGAGAGATACTAATATGATCATATATCATGCTAAATAAAATCCAAAGATAAAGCATATGACAAACATGGATTATAGGAAAACCGAAAAGGCTCAAAATAAAATGTTACCTGATATATACATATGCAAACTATACCAATGAAATATCGACACATGTATATAGGTATAAACAATCACAAAAATTTGACACAAAAATATAAGCTTTATACACTAGCATATAATCAATGTGTCTAAACATGTAGAATGGAATGAATGGGTATGGACTAGATACAAATAAATTATTACCCAAACACTCAAATATGTTCAAGGAGTTCTATTTAACCGCAAAACTTTATCAAACTAAGATTTAGCCTCAAGGGACAAGATAAAGTGAACTCTATGAATAAATAAGGACAATGCACACACTCCTAGAATATTGATGATTCTAAAAATCAATAGCGCCATGCCAAAATAATCATAACTAGGATTCATTATGCAAACCCGTTGATCTTCAACTATATTACCCTCAAAAGATAAACATATATCATATTTTATTTTCTCTCAATTCTTTTGAAGTTATCACTTTTTGAAAATCAAATGAACTAAACATGTTGGCCTTGGTAATTTTTCTATTTTAATTGCCTTTAATTTTTCTTCAATAGGCTCTTGCCAACAGTGGCTTTTTCGCAAAGAAAATTTTCTCCTTACGTAGACCTTTCCCGTGCACACTCCTAGATTTCAATAAAATCAAATAATTTCACAGGCAACGGTTCTTACATGGACATATACCCCATAGTCACAAAGTATGTAGATGACAAGATTGATGGGAGAACATATCATATAGCTCAAATATACTTGTGAAGTTAAAATTCAAAGAGCTCATGCATGTGTGCGAAGGCATATACAAAGTGAATCCATTAAGCAAATAAAGTCCGAAATAACTCCATACAAGCATGATTAAGAATAATCTAAGTATTATCAACATAACCAAATGTCCTAGTCACATGAAAAGTATGAAATGAATTGGATTTAAGCAATCCAATATGCCATACAAAATGAGTAAAATAAAAATACAATTTCTTTTTGAGTTTTTCTAAAATTTTCAAAAAAAAAAAAATCCTAATTTGAAAACAAATTTACTTAAAAGACAAACAAAATCTTTTTGTATTTTTAAATATGACTCAGCAAAAGAAAAATCAAAATACAAAAGATATATATATCATAACACTAGCAACCATATATTATGAAGCACAAAATAGTGTATGATAAAAATGCGAACACACTAAACCATTCTAAATATAACATAGGAAGTATCATGTGTACGCATACGAGAATAAAAAAGTCTAATATGTAAATACTCTAAATTCAATTTCCTAATCCATATTGGTGTAACGTGACGCTCTTGGATTTTCGGAACCTTGGTGACTCTATGCTTATACTTTCTAGGACCATTTTTAAGATCATAGTAAATCCTCCTAAGCTGACCTTTCCTACCACAATGAGTACTAGTATAAACACGGCGAGGGTTGTTCCCTAAGGGTTGACCTTTTTTAACATTCCTAATTGACTCTCTCAAACATATGGTCTTAGCTTGGGTAGCGAACGTCTTTTGAACATCGAAGCCAATACCACACTTTTCATCTTTGATTCGTATGGTGCCTAAAATTTTATCAACCTTCTCCGACCTAGATTTTAAATCACATTTGACCCTACTCGAACCTCTCAATTTCTCCTCTAGCTCAACTATCCTCGACTCGAGTAAACATCTAGACTCCTCAAACTCAAGAAACTTTTTTTATAGCCTCCATCAAACCACGAAGACTATATCTCTTACCCTCAACGTATTTTAGTTTCTCTCGAAGAGTCCTCTCACGTTCCCTAATATCCTCAATCAAAACATTATCATTATTTCCTATGGCATGTTCTTTCAACCTAGATACCAACTTCAAGTTAGCCTTTTTCACTTTCAATATTTCTGCATGCAACTCCCGGAAGGCCACTTGGAGTTCACTCTCATCCTCCTTTTCATCCTCCTCACTTTCATTTCCACTCTCTTGACCATCACTCTCTTGGGATTTATAAACTATGGCCTCGAAAGTGTTATGTTTAGAAATATAATCATGGGAAGATTTATCATCAAAGCTCACATGACTAGCCAAGCACGGAGTATAGTTGCGCTCAATGAGGGAATCGGATCCCTCTTCCAGTTCACTATCACTAAGGGTGGCATTATATACTTTTGGTTTCTTTCTCTCCTTCTTTAGTTTAGTCGGGCACTCAGCTACCCTATGACCACAACCCTCACAACCGTAACATCTCTCTAACTCATCCCTCTTAATATTATCATTGTGATTTTTAGGGAAGTGATCGACTTCGTTATGCATATTTTTCTCCAAACTTTTAGCACCTTTCGATTATTTTGGAATTTGAGAATTTTCTTGAATTTATTTACAATGATGGCCATATCCCCATACTTGATGTTAGACTCATCATTCGAAATCGGTGTATCCTCCTTTCGAGGTTTCAAAGAAATGCGCTTATCTTTCTTCTTCACAATCTTGGAGGTAAATATGTCAAGCTCATAAATTTGTAAGTCACCTACAAGGTCTTCAAGTTTTGTATAGTCTAAAGTACCCAAAGAATTCAAAACCATCACTTTAGGGTTAAATCTTCCCGGAAACGACCTTAAGATTTTCTTAGAAACACGATTTTTGGGTATTTTCTTTCCCAAGTTAAAAGACGAGTTTACTATGTCGGACAATCTAGCGTAAAACTCATCAAATGTCTCACTCTCCAACTTTTTAATCGTTTCAGATAGAGTGGAAAGGTTTTGGAGTTTGATAAATTTCACATCACTAGTTCCCTTATGGGTGAGTTGGAATACGTCCCAAGCCTCTTTTGATATCTCACACGTCATATTACGACAGAACTGCTCCAGGGTGACAGAACAAAATAGAGCATTTAAACCTCTTGAGCTATATTTTGCTAACCTATGCTCAACCTCACTCCATGATTCTACATGTTTGGGATTCCTATTCTCTCCAACTAAAGTAGTAGGTGTAGTCCAACCATTAATGACTACTTGCCATACCCGCTCATGAATAGCCTTAGGTGATGACTTCATATTCATTTTTCAGAATGCATACTTTGACCCATCAAACAACGAGGTTCTAAAACCATCAAATCCTCCAAACTTAATGCCTAGCAACATAGGACCTAAACACAGTAATTTAGTGCAACCTGCTTTGACACTAATTTAAGAACGCCCATATATGGTGTTTGCTTAGGCATGGATGGTATTGTAAACAAAATTTCTATTTTATATTTTTCAAATTTAAAGATCAAAACATTAAACAAATAAAACCCAATAAAAACTTCTTCTCCAATTTTAAATCGAGTTGTTACGATAAATCAATTTATCCAATTTTATCCTTTTAACCTAAAGCAAACATCTAGGTGATAGTAGATAAAATAAATAAATCAATCGCATAACACACCGATGTACGATGAAAACCCAAAATGAGAAAAACCTCGGATGACCCACACACGCAATTCATTATGATACAGAATTAGAAAATATGATAGATAACTTAATCAAGGACTCGATCCCCATAAGTCTTGATGCGTCTTCAATTTTCAACCGCTCCTCTACAGTGACAATGCAGGAGTCCACCCACGCAAGGTGCCAGAATGCACGAATCCATGGATACATCAATATCCATCGATCTAGGCTCAATAACCATCTACATATTGGAACACGGAATCCACCGCTTCTTCATTGCAACATAGCAAACACGGAGTACACCGCACGAAACATGTTATCAACACAAGGTGTAGAGAAACAAACTTTGGTGCTAAAAAAGGGATCTTTAAAGCATATGTAAGATGAATCTTGGATCCTAAACTTATTGGGTGAAAACGAGGGTTCTTGAAAAATATTTGGAAGGATTTTTGTCACACCCTAACCCCATTAGGATATAATTAACTAAATAATTCACAAACCACATTTTTTATTTATTTATTTATTTATTTATTTTGTAATACACATTAGAACAACTTCAAGGTTAAAATATGGAATACTAAAAATCCAATTATTTTAAGGAGACATAATTTATACAAAACTTCCATACCATTTAACTTAATTATAACTAGTACAGTGTATAAAGAAAAACTGAAGAGGCCCTACTACTATTCACTCAACCACCTAGACCTGGCAGTGGCTGCTTCAAAACCTGAAAATGTAAACATATAAAACCATGAGTTTAAAAACTCAGTGAATGTACTACATTTCTATGTAGTAAAAATACTATATTAACATCTCAACATATCAATATATCCATCTCTGTGCCAAATTGGGCCATATACATATCCGTAGTTAATAAACCCCACATCTCCTACCCGTAGGCAATAATCATATCCATAGGTTTTAATAACCTAACATCTCCTGAATTGCATAGCAACTCAACATATCTTGACTTTTATAAAGCCATAACATCTCAACATCTTTTGAATTTTAATAAGCCATAACATCTCAACATCTCGCGACTTTTAATAAGCGATATCATCTCAACATATCGTGGCTTTTAATAAGCCATATCATCTCAACATATAATACATACACATCATATCCATAATCAACTCAGTAAGTACACTCACATTGGGTTGTCAACTATGTATTCACGTTTCCTTCGGGTGGAGCTGAACTTGGTTGATTTGACATTACACCTATTAATCCAACTAAATCAGTACTGAATCTTAATCATAAGTATTATTTTAATATATCTATGTAACTTTCAATGACTATACAGTAATAATATAATTCTACTCAAGTCACATTCCATGAAACATGTGTAAAGATGGAATAATGGTATATATGTTGATAAGGTTATGAACATTCAACCATAAAAACTAACTCATAAGGAGTTTATAACTAAAATCAAGTAAACATAAAAGTATACTTCTCAATATATATACACATAAAACATGTACTCAAAATACCCTTGGGAAAGAGCAGATAAAAATATTATTTCATGGGGTATCCAGCATGGCCTCAAATTATTATCCTCCATACTTAATCATCCCATATTCATAAATTGTACATATACAGATGTCCAAGCTTATACATATGAAAACATATATGAATATACTTTCCATTACAAGTGACGGTGTAATTTTTCAAGATTCCTAGAGCAAGTTATGACCATTTCTTTACAACCTATTTAATTCACCCCACAAGCTCCTCTATTATTCCTTCAACTTCCAAGAATTTTCATAATTTTTTTCCAGAATAACTTTCTATGATTTCCCACCCATTTTCAATACACATACTGAATAGTACAGAATTAAAGTTTCATAATTTTTTGACTTCATTTACTATGTCAAAATCTTGACCAAACTCAGGGCATATCGAGATTAAATATACAAACAATAATTTTGTACCAACTTGCAACAGTCACCAAGGCCCAACCACAAGGAGTTAAATTCTAATTTTTGGATATGATATGAATATATGAGTCTAGTTTCATATCCAACTAGAATTTCTCAATTACAGTAAGCACACCAAAATATATGCAAGTTTGAATACAAGGTATTTAAATAACCAGCAATACGGGCTACATACACCACTTATCTCACATGTGAACAATACTTATTATCACAAAGGAGGATGGAATTTTAATCAATCATTCACGATTTACATACTTTGAAATAAGTATAATACAAGATTAAAACAATATTAATCACATAATTATACCTTGAAAACACTTTAAGAATTTTCTTGGAATTTTCCTAACTTTTCTTGTAATCTTTTCTTCCTTAAACTTCCACTTTCTCTTTCCTAAAGCAAAGACTCTATAAAACTGCACCTAGGGTTTTATTTTCTGAATAAATAGATTAGAAGTAGAGTCTTAAGTCGGCCAAGGCTGACTCCCATGCTAACCAATCAAATTAAAATATTTGGTTTACTAAAAGACAATTTGCCACTTAACGGGAATGGACATATTTTCCCATTGTTCGTAAATTCGATCTAGCTTCTTACTCGCACATCCGTTTGATGCTCCGTTAATTTTTTCGCAAACCTAGCTCATATATCTACAACTATATAGTTTTCACCTTGAGTCAATTGTTACATTATAAGGGTCAAAACTCGTTTCCAACAGGAACATTTCTACCGAAAATAACAAAATCTTGTGTTTGGAAATAATTCGACATTTCATGATTTATGAAAATAGGATTATACTAACCATGATCGCTTAACATTAGATATAACAATAACACATTATTCATATCACATAAGGTAAGCATGATTTAAATATAATCTATCATAATTATATTCGGGTTGTCACAACTTTATCACAAAAATAACTCTAAAAATGATCTCTTAAAAGTCTAATCCCGCATTTTTATTTATAGGAAAAGCTTTTGTAAAAGGATATGAATTAAATATTTCAAAAGATATGTTTTAAATAATAAAAACACACGTACTCGTTCGAATGAACTGACTTCTTGTTTGAAAAAGTACCCATTCTCGTTCAAACAACTTCTAACTAAATTGCGAACGACATTACAGAGCGTACCCCAAAGGAGGCTTTCCAGATCACGTTCGAACGAAGGAATCTCATTCTAACGGCAAATGGAAACTCGTTCGAATGACATTTCAAATCGTTCGAACGAACTAGAAAAATTTTCTTTAAAAAAATATTTAAAAATATTTTATAAAATTCTAACACCCAATAATAAAATCTCTAAGGCTCAAAATAAATACTCATTCATATCTGAGAGATCTTTGAAACTTGAGGACATAAATTAGCACAACAAATGGCATGATGATATAATCTTTGAAGCTTTGCCGTTACGTTTTCATCCAAACATATCAAAGGATGAAAGGGATAACTCTAACCCTAACCTACGACTCAAAATGTTTGGTCCAAAATAATGCCAATTATAAACTCATTGACTCTATTGGAAATTTGTCCTTATAGGGTAGTTTTCAAAAAGTTTTTTAAAGAAAAATATTTTTAGATTTTCAGTTGTTCAAACGACTTTATAAACTTCATTCGAATGAGTTATAGACGTTCGTTCAATCGAGCTTCAAACAAACATCGAACGATATTTCTTTGTTACCAGAACAAATATTGTTTAAAACTTATTAGATGCTGGTTTGAATGAGATGAGCAGTTCGTTCGAACGAGTTTGATTTTGGTTCGAACGAGTTATACAGTTTCGTTCGAACGAACTCCTATTTTCATTCGAACGAGTTTTATTGAAACTTGTGTTGCCTCAAAAATAGAATTTTCTATAAATAGGAGTGGTGACATCAAATTTTGGTAGGACTTTTGGGGAAAATTATTTTCCCTAACATATCCAAAAGGTCTCCAAACACTAGTTTGTTTAAGTACTTTGTTTTTCAAAATCCAAACCTCCTGGATGATTTGTGACCCACTTACCTAGAAGAACACATACCATGTTCATACCATTGGATATACATAAGTCTGGTCTCGTCCAGACGAGACCCACTGTGACAACGTGTCCCCCCATAGATTATCTTAGACTAATCATATCACTGGAGTTCTCAGCCATAGTGTCGTATTATATAATATTGGCCTTCGAGATTATCCTATTGCACAATCGCCTTCATCAATGACTGAGCATAGTTTTGGCCTTGCATTAACATAAGACAAATATCGGCCTTATAGTATTGGCCTCAGAGAGCTTCATAAGGCCGAGACCTCCCCATCAACCACACATGCCTGAAATGGATTTAACCTCATCTTAATTCCATCCTCAGGATCAGTGCCTTACCAGTCTCAGTGTAGCCTCAGACACAACGTGCATGCGTGGAAAACATGACAAGGGTACTATTGTCATATTCAATCAATACTGTTGTAACAAATAAACCAGCATGTGAAAGAAATATTTGATCGTTGTGAATTGCACACCTCACTATCAGGTGTTATGCTCTTGTTTGCTATTAAATCGCATTACACACGAACTGCATGCCTGGGGGTGGTACTGTGCACCTTTAAGGATCGAGACTCTAAAACCCTAATGTTATATTTTGTATAAAGAGAGAAATTATAGAGAGCTTGTAAACATCCTCAATAGATTTCTGCTACCTTATTTAGTGGAATTGCTTACACTTTACACAGTAGACATGGGCCTAGGCCGAACCACTTAAATCTTTTATGTCTCTCCTTTATCTCTCATCTCATCTATTGCTTACTATACCATATTATCTCCACCATTATTAAGTAAACTTGAAAACCAGGTTGAATCTCTCTGGATGGTCTTTGCCATCATCATTTTGGTGCCGTCAATGGGAAGAGACTTAGTTTTCTTCTTCACCTTAACTTGAACACTCTTCTCCTTGTCCCTCATGGTGATCTAATCCCACCACTGCTGGGGCCGAATCACCATTAAAAGAGATTGAGTTGGTTGTTTCTTGAGCTTCATTTATTTATCCTATTTTTGGGTTTCTCACTTTCTTCATCTTTACTCTATCTGTTATTTGGTAAAGTCTCACCGGAGTTGTCCCCTGATCTTCCCTGTAACTTCGAGGCCAACTCCCTCCAGCCAATAGCCTTAGCAGTAAAAAATGGCTAATGTGGCAATGACGTTGAGGTCCCTCGTGGTCCGTCAGCAGTAAATGCAACAACAGCTCTTGGCCTTCAGCCAAAACATTATGAGCAGGATACCAAATGATCCCACCGTAAACTTGATAACTCCATCCGCCAAAGAGCCAACGTATCCAGTAGCCAGGGGACCACCCCTAGCTCTGATAAAGGAAGTTCAAAACCACCTTAGGCGGAGGGATGTTGCTGATCCACGGTGTCTTCGCCTAAGAAAATAGATCCAGAAGGGCCCAATTGATTTGTCCTGTGATGATGAGGAGTGTTGGGAAGGGTATGAAACCTTAAATAGCTCATATCAGCCAGGGGCTACTCTATCTCCAACTTACCAAGGAAAAAACACATAACCTTCAACTCAGAGTTATCAGAGAGGCTCTATATTCGATATACTAAGTAGGGGATCAAAATTTTATCGTATCGACCCAAGGGGTGATGGTAGCCAAGACCAACGTTCTCGAAGCGTTGATAGCACATGTGCCATTGGTCGTCATGACGATGAAAGGTTGAGATAAGAAGAAAAAATAAGGGAGCATTGAGAGGTCAATAAAAGGCAAAGAACTGTTAGTAGAGAGCCAATTCCTGAGATACTTGCAGTAGTACAAGTGGATGGAGATAATGTGATGTAAGAAAAAAAACATTAGAATAGTTCAATTCAGAGACTAGAAGATAAGATCGACTATCTGATTGAAATTCAAGATCCTAGTCATAGAGGATAAATGGAGGGATATCCATTTGTGCCAAGGATTTTTAGCTATCGAACTCCTGCAAAGTTCAAGACGCCAAGTGTGACACCTAAGTATGATAAAAGCACCAACCCCATTCACCATATCGAGATATATTATCCGTGCGTCAACATATATTTAACACCCGATGAGATGAGGTACAGAGCATTCTCCAGCAATCTCATATGCGCGACTCATGCATGGTACACCGGCTTACCAGGAGGATCCATAAAGAACTATAAACAACTCACTAAAATGTTCATTCACAATTTGTATTTCGGCATGAAGCCGGCTAAGTGTGTGACCCATCTGTTGAATGTCGGACAAGGAAAGAATGAACCTTTGAGGGATTACATCTCTTTATTTAACAAAGAAAAACTGGAGGTGGAAGACTATGGGAAAAAGTATTGCAATGACAACACTGATCAGTGGTTTGCATCCCTGGAGACTTTTATGGAGCTTCTATGAGGATTCTTCAAAGTCCATGACATAATTTCTAATAATAATCGAGAGAATCATGAATGTGGAGGAGGTCATGACGGTCAAGAGAGGTGAAAGAGGTCAGTAGTGTAAAGTCCATCTAGGGTCGAGACAAAGACAAGGGAGGAAATAAGAGGTCAAATGATGATAAGTTTGCCAAATATACCCTATTAACTGTAAGTCCTGACTTGATACTAAATAAAACAAAGGACGACAGGGAGCTCAGGTGTCCAAAAAAATTGAAGTCTTCACCTCACAAGAGGGATAAAAGCAAATGATGTGAGTTTCACCAAGACCATGACCATATAACTGATTGTTGTTTCTGCTTGAAAGATGAGATTAAAAAGTTGTTAAAACAGGGGAACTTCCAAAAGTAAATCAACAAGAATGGGAGTTGAGATGAGAGTAGAAAAAGGTTCAATGGAAGAAAGGATGCCAAGACAAAATAGGAAGTATAGGCATATAAAACTAGAAAGAGTCAAATGATAGTGGCGAGGATGATCCTGACCTTCCAGCTAAGCCCGTTGAGATTAAAGGTAATTTGTGTATAATATCTATTGGTGTTAAAATGATCTGCGGAGGATTATCAGGTGGAGGTACTGAGCCATCCGATGTGAAGGCTCACATCATTGAAGCAAAGGCAGCTCCAAAAAGGGTTGAGGTCAACTCGATCGATCTTAAAGATAAGTTCGGCAAGCTTAAGAAAGTTGAAATGGATAATCTTGTAGTGGGATTTTCAAGGAAAAACTTCAAGGGGATTTTTGCCCCACATGATGATCTCCTGGTCATCAGTACACGGGTTCATGGATATAACGTGGCTCATATATTGGTCGATGAGGGAATCTTGACATACATCATGTTCTGGGACTTTTTCAAGGGCCTGTAGCTGACCAAGAAGAGGCCAGTTCCCTACCATCAGCCTTTGATAGGATTCAACAGAGATAAATTAAACCCGCTCATATTTTATGATATAGATGTGTGTATGGGAGCCTAACCGAGATGCTTGACCAGGAAAATTAGTTTCTTCGTGATGGATGGATATGTCTTGTTAGCTTATAACATAATTCCGGGGAGAGTAGCACTTAAATGATTTGAAGTTGTGCCCTCCACCCTACACAAAATGATGAAATTCTTGACTCCCTATGGAGTAGGGGAAGTGCAAGGTGATCAGGTGGAAGCACGAGAGTGTTACTTCGCCTCGGTCGAAGATATAGAAACTCACAAAAGGAAAATGACTTCCTACAACATTAGCACCCTTAATACAAGGGATGAAAGAAAACTAAAAAAAAGAGAGTCCATCGAGGATATGGAATCCATCATCCTTAATAAAGACAAATCGAAAAAACCCATCCAAATTGAATCGTCCCTGAGGGTAGAGATAAAGAAAGAGGTGATCTAGTTATTGAAAGAACAATATAGCATATTCGCTTGGAGTTATGGTGACATGCTGGGTATTATCCCCGAAATAATTTATCATCGACTAAATATAGATAATAAGTCCAAGACAATGATCAAAGATAAAGAACCTTTGCCTGAGATAGATATGATGTCATTCAAGATGAAGTCAGAAATATGTAAATTGCATACTTCATTAGAGAAATGAGATACCTAGAATCGTTATCTATTGTCTCCGTTGTGCCTAAATAGAATGAGAAGTGGAGAATGTGTGTTGACTTCACAGATCTCAACAAGGCCTGCCCAAAGGACAGTTTCCCCTTGCCCTCGTATTGATCACATGGTAGATGTGACAACAGGCCACAAGCTCATGATATTTATGGATGCTTATTCCGGGTACAATCAAATTTCAATGCATAAGATTTCCTTTATTACAGATAAAGCAATCTACTACTATAAAGTGACGCATTTCGATCTGAAGAATGCATGGGCAACCTACCAGAGTTTATCAGTCAATAAAATATTTGAAAATAAAATTAGAAAGATGATGGAAGTGTATGTAGATGACATGACAATAAAAAGTTTGAAGGTCGAGAGCCGACTTGGTAATAAATTTTAACATAATGGATAGATATAGAATGAAGATAAATCTCGTGAAGTGTGTATTCGGTGTCGAAGCTGGGAAATTAATGGGCTTCATTGTCAACCAAAGGCAGATCGAAGAAAATACCACCAAAATTAAAGCACTAATTGACATGAAGAGATCAAAGACAATGAAATACATCCATTATTAACAGGTCGAGTAGCTGCCCTGAATAAATTTGTTTCTAGAGCAATAGATAAATGCTTGCCATTTTTTAAAATCTTAAGTAAAGCCTTTGTTTGGGATGAGGAGTGCAAAAAGTCTTTGTAAGAGTTAAAAGCCTATCTCGGCTCTCCTATTCTCCTCTTCTGGCTGATTCAAGGAGCGAAGTTGTACTTGTATCTAGCCATCTCAGAATTGACCTTTAGCATAACCATTGTCTGAGACGATGATGGGGTTCAAAAATTATTTACTACAACAACAAAGCTCTCCAGGGGGAAGAATTGAAGTACCCAAAGATGGAAAAGCTTGGATATGCATTAATCCATGCTTCAGGAAATATGAAGTCATACTTGTAATCACACACGATGGTAGTGCTCATCGACACTCCTCTTTGAGAGGTTATTCATAAACATGAGAAATCGGGTAGGTCAATGGCCTGGTTGATTGAGTTGGGCTAGTTTGTATCACCTATCAGCCGAGATGTACAATAAAAGGGAAAGCATTGGTAAACTTGTGGTCGAGTCTATAGGGGACACCGAGAATGATTCAAAAACTACAAAAACGATCGAGACTCCACCGATTATCCCGAACCATGCCATTATCGACGAGTCACCAGCCTACAAAGCAAAAGGTTTGGTAGAAAAATACTTCTTGATAAAAAATAGAGTTTTGGATGAAAGCCTTTTCAATAAGGGGGACCTGTTTGGAACTTGTTTGTGAATGGCTCATCCTGCGAAAGTGGTAGCGGTGCAGGTCTGATACTGTCGGCCCCAAATGGGACCAACATTGAGTATGCCTTATGGTTTAATTTTAAAGCATCGAATAATGAGTCGAAATATGAAGCTCTACTTGCTAGTCTCTCCCTAACCAAAGCCTTGAATGTTGGCCAAATGGTTGCTCACAACGATTCTCAGTTGATTGTCAATCAAGTACTGGTAATTTAGGAGGCCAAATATGAGAGAATGGCTAAGTATTTAGCACGAATGAAGGAGATGTTAAATTTTTATGAGGTCAAGATGAAGAGAATTTTGAGACTATAAAACATAAGAGCAAATGCATTGGCAAGACTGGTAGAACAAAAATTAGACGATCTGTCCTGACTGAGATTTTGTTCAAGCTGAGCATTGAATTGGAAAAGATTAAAATGGAACTTTGCTTAAACTTGAATCTGAGGGCATATTAGATGAACCCATTATAGACTATATCAGAGACTGAAAGCTGCTAGAAAATAAAGGCGATATAAGAAAAATCCAATATCGCGTAGCAAAATTCACCATCATTGACGATGTACTAGATAAAAGGGGCTTCCTACTTCTAATCCTATGATGTGTGCACCCTGCCGAGGTAAGTTATGTTCTTCGATATATACATGAAGGATCATATATGAGTCATATAGGTGGACGATCCTTGGCCAAAAGTATTATCACCCAAGGATATTATTGATCTAGTCTCGTAAAAGATTTGGTAGAATACGTTCTGAAATGCAATAAATGCCAGCGGCTTGCAATCATTCCTCATCAATCCCACCAACCACGCTTCCCAATATCATCCCCTTAGCCCTCTGTAATAGTGGGTATAGACCTGGTCGGCCCTCTTCCTAGAGCAAAGGGAAATTTTAGATTTTTAATTGTCGCAATCGATTACTTTTCCAAATGGGGGAAGCCAAAGCAGTGATATCAATCACTAAGGAAAAATGTTTCAAGTTCATCTGGAGGGACATAGTTTGCTAAACATCATTACTATAGTGAAATATCATTAAACATCAAATGTGGTGATTTTTAGTAAAAACAGTTTATAGAACACCGTACACTCAATTCTGACACCACACTTAAAGTAAAAAATATCAAATAAATGGCCAATCATAACATATCATAACAACTGTGGCAAAAATGAATGAGTGAACAGTTAAAAGATTACAAACATATGTTTCAAATTATTCATAATTAAGGAAAATCTAGCTATAGGAAATGGGATTTAAGGACCACAATGATCGCCCATAAGGAGATCTCATCTTAAGAGTCAACAATCGTGTGGGCTTAGTGAAGGTTTGGCCCAACTGGATTTTCAATCTGAGCGCCTGTGTTTCCCTCTTCATACCTAGCTCTATCGGTGGCCTCTTCCTCCACCACTAGTGTCTCGACTTCTCTAGAAACAACCTCTATAATGTTAGCCTCAACCTAAATTTGTTGAAGGGCTTCGACGCTCCCCGAATCTGCAAAGCTGAAAGAGTTGACAATCTCGGCCAATTGGGGGTCATTGGTCACCAACTCATAGCGCTGTTGGATACTGAATAATAAACAATTTTTACACCTTTCTCCATATAATGGATGGCGTAACCAAAAAATTCCTCTGCCTTTTAAAGTCAGTCATAAACTTCTCGGCTGCCACCCTCAATTTTTTGACCTCACTCTCTTCCTGATTTTTAAGGTTTTTCTCTAGCTCCTCGATCTTTATAAGGAGTTCCACCTTTATGTTTTGCATCCTCTTTTTGTGGTGGGTTTTCTTCTTTTGGGCCTTGGTGTCATACTAGACCTTAAGATTTTCGAGATATTATTTTAGATTTTTAGGCTTGAGATGGGCATTCTCGACTACCTTCACTTTCTTATCAGCCCCTATCACCCCGAGCTAGATCTTCTGGAGGGATATGACAGGTTTCAATATAAAAAGACGAGTTAGTACAAGACGATACAAGACCTCAAAGAATCATATGAAATATAAAGAAAAAACTCTTTACCTGAGTGGACCTATGAAGAATAAAATTGAAGACCCAAGAGTGGTCTTGTGCATCAAAATAACGGTGATCATACTTGGGGAACACCAAAGTTATAGCCTCTCGAGACCTCAACTGGCTCCCAAGAAGGGCATCTACATTCATGCTCAACTGGGCTAGGCGAGCAACGACTGACGTGCCGTCCCTTATAGGAAAAAAGGGGTCGACCATAGTGTCAGAGGAACATCCCTTTTCTTATTCTGTTGGGGGAGGGGTTAGTGGAAGTGCCCCTGGTCTGTCCTTCCTCTTTTTTGACCCCTCGGTAACAGTGGGTCCAACGGTGGGCTAATAGATTATTAGACACGGGGATTGGCATTTCCCAAATAGAATCAGGTAATCCTTTTGGACGATATGCAAAAAATAACGCATGATTCAGTATTGGCTAACTCAAACTTAAAGAAAAAATTAGATGTTAGTAAAGTTCAAAAAATTAAAGATAATTTATTACAAAATTCAGTTAGGGGATCCACCCTATGCTAGTGTATTCAAGAAGGTGATGAGTCATCAAATACTCAAAACCTATGAGACTATCACCCCATAGTTGGTCTATGTCTATTATTGACTCGACTCTGAGACTTGGATCCATCTTCGCCAAGATCAAAACCCTCTCTCACTGCCGGGGGATTATCAGCTCGTCTGTAGAAGATGACACGTTTTCACTAAATTCCAAGTCCCTCGAGATGAAGAAATAACGAGATTTTCAGTCATATTTGGAGGTCTGGTTGATGTGAATGAGCTTACGGTCTGAACGATGAGCTACAAAATGATAATAACAGGGGTCAAATTTTGTTGTGACCACTTGTACCAAGCACAAAATTTTTTGACTGGGATATCCTCCTTGGAGGCAATCCTCCAAAGTTGGGCAAATTCGATAAGAGTCCTCGAAGAATTCGATGTAAGTTGGGCTGGAGCCAGGAAGATGGAGGTAAAAATCGTACGAATAAATGAGTGAATAGGAAGGCAAAAGCCGAGTTTGAGCATTTGCTCATAACCAACAACCTTTCCATCGTTCCTATTATTGAAAGCACGCTCATCCTCCAAGGGAAATCTCATGCTAATGGATGATTTGACATCGTATATGTGTTTCCAAACTATCAGATTAGTCTCATGGACATCACTGGGTATATCCGCGACAATACTAGTGTCCAGGATATACTCATCTTCCTCCTCATCCTCTAGAATTACAGGTGATTTGTTTAGAGGATCTCAATTTCTAAACTCGACCTCGGTTATGGTTATGATGGGCACTGTCATTGGACATAATTGGTGGCTACTTCAAATTTTGGCTCATTGTAAGAAATGTTATAGATCTCGGGCTTCGGGTCCCCTTATTGACGAGCCGAGGTTGTGGCATGATCGCAATTGCTAGACTTGACAGTTTCCCCCTCGCCCAGGCTATCGTAAGGGACTCGCATGGCCACCTCAAAGGAGTCCGCCTTAGACTTCTCTCGCCTTTTACATGAGTCCAAAATATGAGAAGGGCTGTGTAATACCCCGAGATTTTTGGGACAATAATTTATTTATTTTTAGGAGAAACAAATATTATTTTAATTGGAGAGTAATTAAATTGGCATTTGAGGTCAAAATTTGAAGATGTTAGAAAGTGATTCGAATGACGATTCTGAGGTTCGGTTGTTTCCGGAAGGGTCGAGATAGTCGAAATGACTGTACTTGGGTCTTATTTGGGTTTTGAAATATTTTAAGTCCGTTTGGTTCGAATTAAAGTGACCGAGTCATTTAAAGTGTGTATTATCATTTAAAGTTGTGTATTTTGGGAGTTAAGGCTTATTAAGACTTCGGGAGATAAAATCTCATTAGAGAGAAAGAGAAAGAAAGGGAAGAAGAAAAGAAGAAGAGAAAGAGGAGAAAAGTGGGATTTTCGGCCATTACGCGATCTCGAGAAAGATTCAGACTCTACGAATTTGAGGCAAGTGATTAAACTTGCTAAATAATTGTCCTGTATCATTTATTTCATGATTTGTGGACAAAATTATGGATTTTGGGTTTAAAATGTTAAAACCTAGATTTTGGGTAAAATCTTAAATTTGATGTGTATATATGGATTGGAGGTTATAAAATAGTTGGGATGAGTTATACAATGCATTTTGATGATATATATATGTTTGGGTTGATGAAAAAGCGTTAGAAGATGATAAAAAATGGTTTTGGGGAATTTTGGGTTTTGAAGAAATATAACCCATTTCGTAGCTTGCTGAACAAACCGAATTGATTCGGCTTGTTGCAAAACCTACAGGTCTTTAGGGCCGAATTGATTCGCCCCTTGCGAATCGATTCGGTATGTAGCAGGATTATAGGTCCTTTGGACCGAATCGATTCACTGGGGCCGAATCAATTCGCTGATTGGGACCGAATCGATTCGGAGGGACTGAATCGATTCGAAAATGAGGCTATTTTGCGAGATTTTCTTAGAGTGAGTTTCGTTCCATTTCGTTTAGGTTTATCGATTGGGAATCTCTATTGGATTTATGACAAGTGTGTTTTGAAGACTTTTAGGGAGTTTCCTTTATGAGAAATTATTGGAGTCATCTTGACTTAATTAGGGAGAATATCGATTGGGGAGTATCGTAGCGACTAGTGGGGAAGCCCACTATCATTGAGATTTATACTTGGAGATAGTTATGGGTTTATAAGGGAGAGTTAGAATGTGCATAGGAATGCGCTTAATGATACTGGATTTTAGTATTAAATCCCGAAAGGGATAACTTCAAAGGTTTATATGATTGATTGAACCTCATTATGGATTAAAAATAATAATGCTGATCGATGTGCATACGGAAATAGAGAATATCATTAACGTAAATAGAATTGAGAGACGATTTATATAAATAGAAGTCAGGTGTGAACTTCAAGTGAGAAATAGTATAGTGTATACTAAGTGGGGAAGTTATGTAAGTTGCTGACAAATAGTATATCGAGAGTAAAATATACTAAATAATGAGATTATTTCATTTATGCCTAAGAGCGTAATAGGAGTATGTAAATAGTGTGATATATATATACCTTGTGTGATGGTATACATTTATATGATATATATATATCTGTGTGTGTGTGTGTGTGAAGCATACCCCCTCTATGCTATCATGGGAAGTTGCGCGATATGGGTGAGGCCCCTGGCTTGAGGAGCAGGGCGCGTATAGTCCCCAGGTCATAGCGTCCATTATTATTACGTGATTATTTTTATTAAGGGTGAGACATGGTGGGTATGTTTCGTCTCATTTCCGGGGAGGAACTTGTAATAACCCTTACTTTTGAGTAATTTATTTTATATTAATTTGCCATGTGTGGTAATTATATAAAATATTAGTAAATGGGATAAATATTGTTTTAAGTGAATTAAAAGATAATATTTATCAAGTTGTGCTTATTTACGATTATGTGAATGTAAATGGCATTACGTTATGAGATAGGGTGTCATTGTGCTTTAAACGACAATTATGGTTTAAATGAAGTTGAAAATGGAAATGAATTATATTATTTCGAATGCCAATTTAGAGGGCGCGGTTAGTCCCGAAATAGTCGAAATAAGTGCCATATTGTATTTTTGGGTTCTGGGCACTTTTAACAGGTTATAACTTAATTAAGTAGTTACGAGTAATTTTAAGGGTGTATTAACATTTTAAAGATGGAAATTAATGTGTAAGGCCCGATTAAGTCTTACAACCGCTTTTATTTCTTAAGTTTTGCTTCCTAAACCTAGAGAGATAGAGAGAGGAAGAGAAATTGGGAGAAAGAAGAAGAAAAGAAGAAATTGGGAATGATCTTGCTTCTAACAAAAAGAAATACGAGATTTCAGCTTAAGGTAAGTGTCTTACTTGCTAATATAGGGTTTAGGGTGAATAAATTATAGTGATTGTTGTGTATTTGAATCAATTGAATAAATAGGGATTTTGATGTATTTGTGGTCTTGAACCCTTGAATGTTGTTTAGATGATTATTATGTGGAGTGTAGTAGTTAGCATTCATGTAGAATGGTTTTGGTTGGATTAATGGTGGTTGATTTAGGTAGAAATGGAGGAAAGATGGAAATTGGGTAAATTAGGGTTCATAACCCGTAGCCCCAACTTGGCAGATTCGTCAGGGCGAATCGATTCGCCCTTTATGCGAATTAATTCTCAAAGAGGTGAGGCTATAGGTCTGGGGATCCGAATCGATTCGGGTTACCCGAATCGATTTGGCATGAAGCAGAATGTTAATTTCCCCAGTCGAATCGATTCGCTACATGGGTCGAATAGATTCGGTACTAGGGCGAATCGATTCGGTACTAGGAAAATCGATTTGAAATCCTGCTATTTTCGGAAATTTTTCTAACTTAGATTTTAGCTATTCTCTTGTAGGATAGGACCTAGGAACCTTCTTTTATGAAGTAAACTTAGTGTCCTAGAGTCTTACATTAGTTAGGCTACGACCCTATATTTGAAAGGGAGTGGATGGGGTTTATTCTGGGAATTTGCAAATAGATGATAAGGTAGTTTGTTCTTTTAGCAAGCTAGTTGAGATTAGGAGATGTAAGGTTATATACTCAAAGAAATTGAGAGACTTGAGTGAAATATGCTATGCTTGGTGGCTTAGGGTAAACTCATTAATACTCGAAGACTAATTTAAAAGGGTTATTAATCATGGAGGTTTATAATGATGATAGTAATCACATATGGCTCCGAATAAAATATGATGTATATTTTAAAATGAGATTTAAAATTATGAATGATAAATTGGTATACACACACCTCTCTAAAAGCTATCATATGGGAAGAACGCGTATGAGGTGAAGTCCCCTGGCTACTGAATGCAGGGTGAATATAGTCCTTGGCCATAGGACCGGTTATTATGTATTGTGTGATCATTATTCGAAGTGAGGTAAATCTGGGTGTGGTTATGACTCACTGTCGAAGGTATATGGCCACTTCCCGACGTTGCGTCATAGGATGCCCAGCTTGTCTTGTGAGATATGACCTGGAAGATGATAGCTATTTAGGGGCGCGTCCAATGGGGAAACTCAGAAGGACGATCTTAGAATCGTTATATATTGTGTAATATAACTATTCTTATTAAAGTGGAACCTTATTGAAGATACTATAATTTATGAAAAAAATTGCTTTGAATACGTTTCCTAATGAGAAATGGAAGGATGAGATGAAATTGTGTAAAAAGGAAAGGGAATCTCATTAAGTAATATTTGATTTATATTCCTCCCTCATAATTGGTTGTGATCATGCTCGTTATAATTGTGTAGATTATGCTTTTAGAGTGAGAGATAAGATTCCTTATCATTATTAAGGTGACAGAAATAAACATATCCATGTTGATTAAATTCTCCATATCTGTCCTGCATTTTATTCACTTGGTAATCATATAAAAATCGGGCCCTGACCCATTTCTATTTCTTTGTTTTCATTGAATCTTATTTTCGTTCAGGTGTTCCACCGCAAGGACACCCGTATTGACTTTTCCATTCCAGTGTCCTCGAAGTTGTAACACCTTGCGGATGTTACGGGATATTTGATTTAGACGTTTCCATTTTGTATTCTAGTTATGCTCATCCACATGTTTGGGCGTGTTGCCCCAGCTTTGTAATTATATTGTATGATTTGATATTTTACTGTATTACTCGGTGTAACCTATTATTTTAACCTGTCAACCAACAACTTAGTCGGTTGTTTTGATGTATGGATGTTGAATGATCATGTATCTTTATTAATAACCACCTTCTTTTAAATTAAATTATTGAAATGTTGTTCTTTATCTTTCGAATCAAAACTTTTGACAATCCGTTTTTATAAAATATTGGGTGGTTATCTCGTATACTTATTGTAACTGTGATGCTAAGAATGGACTATCTATGATTCCTATAATTATTGGAGTATCGGGCTGGCCACCTCTTATTTTAATAAGCGGGGTGTCACAGATGGTATCAGAGCATCAGGTTCTAGAGTCTTTAGGATCTAAGCCGACTTGTCACGTTCCACCGTTGCGTTTTTGATATAGAGCCTTAATGTTAAGACTGTTTTGTTTTCTTATGACTGTGTTCTTCTGCTAAGGTACTTGTTCTTAATAGTATTCTAATTCGGTTCTTTCTTCATCTCAGATGCCGCCTAAGAGAGGTCGCCCTGCGAGAAGAGATAGAGTTGTAGAAGATGATGTAGGTCGTCCACCGCCACAACAAGGAACTATAAATGCCGCTGAAGTAGCCAATATTGCGGCGCAGGCGGTTAATGCTGCGATGACTGCCGTAGTTTAGAAATTTCCCCAAGCTCAACAACTACGAGCTCAGGAGGTACAAGTCCCTGCGGGACCT
The DNA here is from genome assembly GCA_949130495.1 of Sambucus nigra. Classification (NCBI taxonomy): domain Eukaryota; kingdom Viridiplantae; phylum Streptophyta; class Magnoliopsida; order Dipsacales; family Adoxaceae; genus Sambucus; species Sambucus nigra. The sequence continues at coordinate 279,953,706 of OX422218.1, forward strand.
TCTCCCTGGGAAAGAGTCAGAGAATCCTTCTTAAAGGGTCATCTCCCAGAATTTTTGGGTGGTTCTGACGTGATAGTAGCTAACCAATAGAAAAAGGATATGCAACGTTACCTTCGCTTCATTGACTATAGTGAGGAACGGAATAACATCCTTGCTACTTTTAAGCTCGTTGGAGCAGCTTTACATTGGTGGGAGTCGATGACTATGCCAAGAGATACTATGACTATCACTTATTTTTGGGTTTTGTTTGACCGAATATATCTTCCTTCGATAGTCCAAAGGGAAATGTGGGGAAAGCTTCAAGATGTAGTTCAAGGTGAACGTTCGGTGGCGGAATATGAGGAGAAGTTTACTCGTTTATCTAGTTTTGTGCTGGATCAGGTAACTCCCGAGGAGAGGAGGATATCCAAATTTATTGGAGGTTTACATTGGAGGATACAACAACATTTGCTGGGCAATCAAGCTTTACAAACTTTTGGTGATGTAATGAATGCCGTGTTACTCCATTGTCAAGATCATCGGTTGCATATTCAAAGTAGTAAGAAGGCTTCAGTTATGGGGCAAGTGGGTAAAACATGAGGCAATGGGGCAGGAGGAGGAGTACTGTCCTCGTCCCAATCATCGGGAAGTAAACAAAAAGAAAGGGACACCCAACAAGTGGACTTGTCCAAAAGGCAGCATTTTGGTGGCAACAATATTAGGCACATCAGGGTGCCCAACAACAAGAAGGTCCGGGTGGTAATGGGGGTAGAGGCCCTCCAGGCCAAGGCTTTGGACAGTTTAGAAATAACTGGGGACGAAATAAGGAAAACATGACAAGCCGTTGCTTTCAATGTGGGGAGTTGGGGCATTATAAGAAGTCGTGTCCACAGTTGATTGGTGGACAGTTTCCTAGGGTTACACAGCATCCTAAGGCCCAGTTACCGCCACAAGTGCCTAACCCAATTGTCCCTCCACAACAGGGATGACTACAGTATGGGCGTGTCATACAAGATGCTATGCTTCCTCCAGCCCAGCCAGCGCCGCCGACCATTGAGGGTAAGTTTCCCATTCATGGGTATATGGGTTGTGTATTGTTTGATACAGGTTCGACACATTCGTTTATTTCTAGAAGTTTTGCTCAGTCTACGGAGCTAGTTAAAAGTGTAGAAAGTACTTTCACTAGTGTTGAATCTTTTATGGGCGACGGCTCACTTATTTTCTTTGTTTGTAAAAGAATAGAAATAAATCTTGGTAACTTGTGTTTTGAGGCCGATTTTCTTGTCCTTGATATGGTCGGGTATGATGTAATTCTGGGTATGGATTGGCTAGTGAAGTATCATGCGATAGTTAACTGTTATGGAAAGAGTATTATTTTTGCCATTCCGGGGCAAGAGATGTTTTTAGTGGCTATGCCTCGTTCGGAGGGAGGTTCTAGTACTTACTTGTATTGTATCGCGGAGGAGACTTCTCGGGATGTAATCATTTCCTTAGATTCGATTCCGGTTGTTAGAGATTTCAGAGATATTTTTGGGAAATACCGAGTTTGCCTCCAAGTAGGAAAATTGAGTTTGTGATTGATTTAGCACCGGGAATGTGACCGATTGCTAGATCCCCATACCGTATGGCTCTTGTTGAGATGAGGGTGTTAAGAGAACAGATTCATAAGTTTTTACAACAGGGGTTTATTAGGCATAATACGTCGCTGTGGGGATCTCCTGTCTTGTTTGTGAAGAAGAGAGATGGTTCTCTTCGGTTGTACGTCGATTACATAGAGTTGAATAAAGTTACCATCAGGAACAAATACCCACTCCCTCGAATTGATGATCTATTTGATCAACTTAGGGGAGCGTCGTACTTCTCTAAAATATATTTGAGGACGGGGTATCATCAGTTGAGGATACGAGAGGAGGATGTGTCCAAAACTGCGTTCCTAACTAGATATGGGTTCTACAAATTTCTGGTTATGCCTTTCGGACTAACCAATGCACCTGCAATGTTTATGGAACTCATGAATAGAGTGTTTAGAGATTTCTTGGACCAGTTTGTCATAGTGTTTATTGATGACATCTTTGTTTACTCTCAGTCAGAAGCTGATCATGCTACGCATCTACGATTGGTCCTGTAGACGTTTAGGGATCATCGGTTGTATGCTAAGTTTGAGAAATGTGGCTTTTGGCTACAGGAAGTACAGTTTCTGGGTCACATTGTGACAGCTCAGGGTATTTCGGTAGACCCAATTAAAGTTGTTACGGTAAGGGAATGGGGTCAACCCACGACACCTATCGAGATCCGTAGTTTTCTGGGTTTGGAAGGCTATTACCGCATATTTATCAAGGGTTTATCTAAAATTGCTAGCCCCTTGATAAACTTAACCCGGAAAGGGGTGAGGTTTGTTTGGGATGATTCTTGTCAGTTAGCTTTTGAAGAGCTGAAAGATAAGTTGACTTATGCTCCAGTCTTTGCGTTACCAAGGCCAGGATTGGAATATTTGGTCTTTACCGATGCGTCTCTACAAGGGTTGGGGGGTGTACTACAACAAGAGAAGCGGGCTATTGCTTATGCTTCTCGCAAGCTAAATCCCCATGAAAAGAATTATTCGGTGCATGATTTTGAACTTGCTGTAGTACTTTTTGCCTTGAAGATATGGAGACATTATCTCTTGGGGGAGAAATTTAGTCTTTTCACGGACCACAAATCATTGCAATATTTATTTTCACAGAAGGATTTGAATATGCGACAACGTTGGTGGTTAGAGTTTGTGAAGGACTACCAATTCGATATTTATTATCACCCAGGTAAGACGAACGTAGTGGCCGATGAGTTGAGTCGGAAACTCAAGGGAGAGTTGGCGCATGTATGGAAAGCTAAATGGAAGGAGCTCAGCTAAGAAGATGCGGTTTCTAGAGTGTTTATGTCGGTGTTGATCGTTACGCCTACGATAGTGGCAAGGGTTGTTGAAGCTCAAGGAAGGGACAAAATTTGTCAGGACCGTATACGCCAATTGTTGACCGAGGGAGCAGAATTCTACTCTATAAGGGTGGGGTACGTTTCCACGGGAGACTCATTGTCCCGGACGAAGGGGAGTTAAGACGGGCCGTGATGACAAAATCTCATGGATCTAAGTTTACAGTAATCCTGGTGGGGACAAAATGTACCAAGACATGCGCCGTCAGTATTGGTGGCCAGGCATGAAATGGGACATTTCTGAATTTGTTTCCCAATGTACCACTTGTCAACTGGTGAAAGTAGATCATCAAAGACCAACGGGTTTGTTACAACCATTGGAAATACCGATATGGAAGTGGGAAAGTATCTCGATGGAATTCATCACGGGATTACCAACATCGCAGAGCGGTCATGATTCCATTTGGGTTATGGTTGATCGTTTAACTAAGTCGGCACATTTCCTACCTGTACGTACAGATTACAATACTGCTCGTTATGCTCGGCTATTTATTGCGGAGGTTGTTAGACTCCACGGGGTGCCCATAAATATAGTCTCCAATAGAGATAAAATTTTTGTTTCCCATTTTTGGCGAAGTTTCCAAGAAGCTATGGGAACCAAGTTGAAATTGAGTACCTCTTATCGCCCACAAACAGATGGGCAAACAAAAAGAGTCAACCAAATGTTGGAGGACATGCTCCGACTGTGTGTGCTTGATTTCAAAGGTGGTTGGGAATAATACCTTCCTTTGGTCGAATTTGCTTATAATAATCCGTACCAATTCACTATCGGGATGGCACCCTATGAAGCAATTTATGGCAGGCCGTGTAGATCACCTACTTGTTGGTTGGAAGTAGGGGATAATAAATTTCTTGGACTTGAAATGATCCAAGACGCTTCTTCGAAGATTGAACTCATTCGAAATCACATCCGAATAGCTCAAGATCGTCAAAAGAGTTATGCTAATGCTAATAGAAGGCATGCAGAATTGGAGGTAGGAGATCAAGTCTTGGTACGAGTATCGCCAATGAAAGGTATAAAGCGATTTGGGTAAAAAGGAAAGCTTGCACCGCATTACGTATGCCCTTTTCCCATTATTGCTAAGGTAGGCCCAGTAGCGTATCAACTTACCCTACCGGAACACTTACAACAAATTCATGACGTGTTTCATGTTTCATCCTTGAAAAAGTACAAGAGGTGTGAAAGAGCTTATTGGCATATTCCTTTGGATGATATCGAATTACAACTCGATATTTCATACGAAGAACAACCAGTTGCAATCTTAGATCACGGGGAACGTAGGCTAAGATCTCGAGTGGTGCCCTTGGTTCAGGTTCAATGGGGTCATCATAATGCCGAGGAATCGACGTGGGAGCGTGAGGATGATATGCGAGAAAACTATCCACATCTCTTTTTGCAAGGTACGCCTGAATTTTGAGGGCAAAATTCTCTTATAAGGGGGGGGGGGGGGGGGGGAGAGTGTGATAACCATTACTTTTGAGTAATTTATTTTATATTAATTTACCATGTCTGGTAATTATATAAAATATTAGTAAATGGGATAAATATTGTTTTAAGTGAATTAAAAGATAATATTTATCAAGTCGTGCTTATTTACGGTTATGTGAATGTAAATGGCATTACGTTATGAGATAGGGTGTCGTTGTGCTTTAAACGACAATTATGGTTTAAATGAAGTTGAAAATGAAAATGAATTATATTATTCTGGATACCAATTTAGAGGGCACGGTTAGTCCCGAAATAGTCGAAATAAGTGCCATATTGTATTTTTGGGTTCTGGGTACTTTTAACAGGTTATGACTTAATTAAATAGTTAAGAGTTATTTTAAGGGTGTATTAACATTTTAAAGATGGAAATTAATGTGTAAGGCCCGATTAAGTCTTACAACCCCTTTTATTTCTTAAGTGTTGCTTCCTAAACCTAGAGAGATAGAGAGGAAGAGAAATTGGGATAAAGAAGAAGAAAAGAAGAAATTGGGATTGATCTTGCTTCTACCAGAAAGAATTACGAGATTTCAGCTTAAGGCAAGTTTCTTACTTGCTAATATATAGTTTAGGGTGAATACATTGTAGTGATTGTTGTGTATTTGAATCAATTGAATAAATAGGGATTTTGATGGATTTGTGGTGTTGAACCCTTAAATGTTGTTTAGATGATTATTATGTGGAGTGTAGTAGTTAGCATTCATGTAGAATGGTTTTGGTTGGATTAATGGTTGTTGATTTATGTAGAAATGGAGGAAAGATGGAAATTGGGTAAATTAGGGTTCATAACCCGTAGCCCCAACTTGGCAGATTCGTTAGGGCGAATCGATTCGCCCTTTATGCTAATCGATTAGCTAAGAGGTGAGGCTACAAGTCTGGGGATCCGAATCGATTCGGGTTACCCGAATCGATTTGGCAAGAAGCAGAATGTTAATTTCCCCAGTCGAATCGATTCGCTACATGGGTCGAATCGATTGGGTACTAGGGCGAATCGATTCGAAATCCTGCTGTTTTGGGAAATTTTTCTAACTTAGTTTTTAGCTATTCTCTTGTAGGATAGGACTTAGTAACCTTCTTTAATGAAGTAAACTTAGTGTCCTAGAGTCTTATATTAGTTAGGCTACGACCCTATATTAGAAAGGGAGTGGATGTGGTTTATTCCGGGAATTTGCAAATAGATGATAAGATAGTTTCTTCACTTAGAAATCTAGTTGAGATTAGGAGATGTAAGGTTATATACTTAAAGAAATTGAGAGACTTGAGTGAGATATGCTATGCTTGGTGGCTTAGGGTAAACTCATTAATACTCGAAGACTAATTTAAAAGGGTTATTAATCATGGAGGTTTATAATGATGATAGTAATCACGTATGGATCCGGATAAAATATGATGTATATTTTAAAATGAGATTTAAAATTATGAATGATAAATTGGTATACACACACCTCTCTAAAAACTATCATAGGGGAAGAACGCGTATGAGGTGAAGTCCCCTGGCTATTGAATGCAGGGTGAATATAGTCCTCGGCCATAGGACTAGTTATTATGTATTGTGTGATCATTATTCAAAGTGAGGTAATTTCGGGTGTGGTTATGACTCACTGTCGAAGGTATATGGCCACTTCCCGACGTTGCGTTATAAGATGCCTAGGTTGTCTTGTGCGATAGGTCCTGGAAGATGATAGCTATTTAGGGGCGCATCCAGTGGGGAAACTCGGAAGGACGGTCTTAGAGTCATTATATATTGTGTAATATAACTATTCTTATTAAAGTGGAACCTTATTGAAGATACTACACTTTATGAAATAAATTGCTTTGAATACGTTTCCTAATGAGAAATGGAACGATGAGATGAAATTGTGTAAAAAGGAAAGGAAATCTCATTAAGTAATATTTGATTTATATTCCTCCCTCATAATTGGTTGTGATCATGGTCGTTATAATTGTGTAGATTATTCTTTTAGAGTGAGAGATAAGTTTCCTTATCATTATTAAGGTGATAGAAATAAACATATCCACGTTGATTAAATTTTCCATAACTGTCCTGCATTTTATTCACTTAGTAATCATATAAAAACTGGGTCGTGACCTGCTTCTATTTCTTTGTTTTGCTTGAATCTTATTTCGTCCAGGTGTTCCACTGCAAGGACTCCCGTATTGACTTTTCCATTCCACTTTCCTCGAAGCTGTAACACCTTGCAGATGTTACGGAATATTTGATTTAGACATTTCCATTTTGTATTCTAGTTATGATCATCCACATGTTCGGGCGTGTTGCCCCAGCTTTGTACTTGTATTGTATGATGTGATATTGTACTGTAATACTCGGTGTAACCTATTATTTTAACCTGTCAACCAACAGCTTAGTCGGTTGTTTTGTTGTATGGATGTTGAATGATCATGTATCTTTATTAATACCAACCTTTTTTTAAATTAAATTGTTGAAATATTTTTCTTTATCTTTCGAATCAAAACTTTTGACAATCCGTTTTTATAAAATATTGGGTGGTTATCTCGTATACTTATTGTAACTGTGATGCTAAGAATGGACTATCTATGATTACTGTAATTATTGGAGTATCGGGATGGCCACCTCTTATTTTAATAAGCGAGGTGTCACAGAACCTTGACCGATTCCCATATGTTGTGTTATGGTTTTGGCCAAGGCGGTGTGAGATTCCGACCATTGGTACCCAGGATGATATGTGAGTGATTCCCTGGTAGATGATAGCATTGAGAACCTGCATCCTCGAGTTATAGCTCGTAGGGATGGTTATTATTATACTTGTGTGAATAGTATGTTAATTGTATATGATTATGTGATATCATTTTCGTCTCTAGAGTAAAGAGACATAAGAAGATTGATTGAATCTCAATCTGGGAGATTTTATCCCGACAAATTGCGATGAATATATTAAAGTGGAAATGGAGAGTTAATAATTATATGAGTATATATAGTACTTTGGGTATTGAGGGCATAATGGACCTCAAAGACCAACATTGCCAAGGAGTAGTGTATTGGGGGGGGGGGGGTTCCTTGTTTGGATTTCTCTTGCGAGACGTCCCACGCATGAAACGCAGTGCAATGTTGGGAGTGAGGAGAAGTTAGTCCTTAGTGCTCATATTTATATATTAGTATATCTCGACAATCGACAGTGCCAAGGAGTAGTGTATCGTGGGGGTTCCTTGTTTGGATTTCGCTTACGAGACGTCCCACGAATGAAACGCCGTGCACTGTTGAGAATTGAGAATAATAAATTAATTAGTAATAAGAATTCGGGTTATACGCATCATGCATTGAGGGCATAGTGATTCTTGACAATCAATACTGCCAATGAGTAGTGTATCGGGGGGGTTCTTTTATGAATTTCGCTTGCGAGACGTCCCACGCATGAACTGCAATGTAGTATTGAGAATTGGGAGAAGTTTAGTTCTTAGCACTTAGATGCTAATAACTCTCTCACACACACACACACACACACACACACATACACACACACACACACACACACACACACACACACACACACACACACACACACACACACACACACACATATATATATATATATATATATATATATATAATATGAAACTTCTAGTAAAAGAGAATGTTTATGTATATTTTATATGATTAGAAAGTGGGCGAATATATGAGATTGGAAATATTTGAAGTTGAGAGATAATTTATATGGATTTTAATTGAATATAAAATTGGGAGTAAGTTAGAATACTTTGCCCCTAGATAGATTTGGGCAATTATTTCGAGATCATATGCATACGTTAAGATGCACGATTTAGATGAGAGGTGAGATAAATGTTATGGAGAGTGAGACTCCACTTTAATCATGTCAGAACACATTTTTAATTCTTATGTATTTTAATGCACTTGCTATAAAATGTTTTCACACCTCGGGCTCTGACCCATTTATATTTTCTCTTTTTATGTATATATATTGTATTATTTTAGGTGTTCCTCTGCAAGGGCGCCATTGATGATAACCATCCAGTGTATTCGTGGAGCTGTGGCAGTAGCGGACTGTTGCAGTATTTTGATATAGTCGATTCCTATCTTTCGTGTATCCAGATCAGGATTCAGTTTGTATATCGGGTTTATACCCAAGTGTTGTAGTGTAACACTTTTATATTTTCTTTCTCAGATTATTGTATTGTCTGTGACCCAACAGCATATTCGGGTATTTCATTTTGGAGATTTTGTTGTACTCTGATATTAGTCTCTTTTATATTATTTGAGAATGTGTGCATCTCTTATCATATTTAGAGTTATGTTGTTGGTTAGTTGTTGCATAGTTTTGTTTTAGAGATAAATAAAATATTTTAATTTTTTTTTGATACCCTCTTTTGTGGTAATGGGTAGTTAGCCGTGTTTATTTTTTTGAATCGTCAGTAGATGCTGAGAATGATCCACTTGAGATTCCTGATTATTTTAGTATAGGGCTGGCCACCCGTTATTATTCTAAGCGGGGTGTCACAGGCTGTAGCCCTTGAAAGATGGAAGGGATAAAAAGTCCTTGGAGGATGAAGCAAACATTGATCACTACTAATAAAAATAACAACTCTAGGCTCGGATAAAGTTAGAGAAGTAAGAAATAGTGTTATACGTACTACATCTAATGGGATGGGAGTGAGAGGAAGTTGAGACTCGACTTTATCTCTACATTTAGCCTCGGCCTCGGCCCTATGGATCTCTCGTCTAATACATTTACAAAGGTGAAGAAACGTTTCTCCTAATTTTTAAAGTCCACTTTACACGAAAAAATTGAAGTAAGGATTTTTATATTGTTAACTAAAGATCAAACAAGGAAATTTGAAATGTTTTTTTATACAAACCAGTCAAGAACAACAAGAACAACTCTGGCGAGCTTCAATCGAAAAACTCATCAAAAAATCGATCCTGAGCCAAGAAAATCCTAAAACCAGCAAACCTCAACCCTACAAAAATGCCTAAACTCTCTCTTCTCCCTAAACCACTTCAATTTAAACGACAAATCACCAGGCATGGTGGCTGAAAAAAATCGGAGTCACCGAAAAATAATGAAATATAAAAAACTTAAGAATCAAAGATGGAAAACAAAAATAATGGGGAAGAGAGGTACGTGGAGAGAAGGATAAGACTGGAAAAGGGAGAGAATGCCGAAAAATGCACGAAAAGATCACTGGAAGGGTGGAAGTTTAGAGAGATAAGGTGGAAGGCCTAGAGCTTTGGAAGAAAACAATGAGGAAATGAGGGAAGAAAGAGAAGGAAAGGGCTTTGGGTAGAATTAAACTGCCCAAACGTGCGTGCAAATTCCAAGACCCTCATCGTTATGGCGCGTCACTCAAAGTGACATTTTATTGTGCAGAAAGTTGGGCCACATTCTAGGCCACTCACAAACTAATAGGTGTCCACTCTGGAAGATTGAAACAACATCTTTGCAAACATGCCTTCCCATTACCATTATGTGACTGCGCCGACGTTAAGGTGACACCTAACTACTTATGAACCAAAATGAACTTACACATCAGCCTCCCATTAACATTGAAGACTAAGGTCTAGGGGGTGATCAATATACATATGGTCTGGTCCAGACGAGATCCATTGCGATAACATATCCCTTATAGATTTTCTTAGACTCATTATATCACTAGAGTTATTGGCCACAGTGTTGTATCAGATGATCTCGGTCTCCGAGATTATCCTATTGCATGATTGCCTTCATTAATGACTAACCATAGTGTTAGCCTTGCATTAGCATAAGCACAATGTCAGCCTCAGAGTATCAACCTCAGACAACTTCATAAGGTCGAGACCTCTCTATCAACCACCCATAACAAAAATGGAGTTAGCCTCGCTTGACTCCATTCTCAGGATCAGTGCCTTACCAGATTCACCGGGGTTCTCTCGGTGAATATTTCAAGATTCGTTGGCGTGTGTGCTGGGAGCCTTGGAGGCGAGTGTGTGCAGGCTAAAGAGGGAAGGAGGGGTGGGGAGGGACTTGGGTTGCGGGATGGGATGGAACTGGGAATGGCTTGTGACTGGGGGGGGGGAGATAGATATATGATGCACTGGGGAAGGGGGTAGGGGTGTAGAAGGCGGTTACCGCTGGAGGGTGGCATTGATTGAGATAAAGGAAGGGTTATCGTATTTTGTTTTTGATTTTTTTAATGTTGAGGGTTTTTGATTTCTTTTTAAATTCAAAATTCATTTCTTATTAGTTTTTACTTTTCTTTTTAGAATTTTTTACACATTATAATTATTTTAATTAAAAATTCCTCGGGGCAATTAACTTAACATAATCTTTTATCTAATAACATAATATAATTTTGGTGTCTCTTTAGAGAATCTGCCACGTGGCATCACAATTAAGTTGGAATGGTTCTTTGTATTTTGAGTATAGTTTTGCCAGTTTTGCCACCACCTTTATTTTTCTCTCTCTCCACGCCCAATGAATTTAAAAACAGTGTATCTGATGCTTCATGTCATCAATTCATTCTTGAACACCTCATTGCCAATTACTACATATACCTATATAATAGTTTTGTGCAAGCGTCTGTTTCCATTCATCATGCCTCAATGTAAAGCTTTTTTCAAGAACAATCAGGCAACGTTTCGATCGGTGGCAACATGACCCAACACATGCAGTACATGCAACGCCAAAAGGATTCATCGGAGGCAGCGATGTTGAGGAATCTGATAAATGTAGGCCTAGAGATAGTGTTTATGTTGTACAAGGATACACATTGTGGTAAATGTAAATGCCAATATAGATAGTGTGAAGATTTGTTTTTTTTTGTTGGTTGAGTTATGAAAAGCTGACAGTAAGATTAGTTGAGAGAATCATTAAAGAAAGATGCAGGTGATGTGATTAGCTATTTTGGTTTTAAATGTTTTGAGCGACACGTGAAGTGTTCCCGTGTAAGAGAGACATATTGTCACGACCCCGACTCGAAAATAGTAGGGAACGGGTGTCTTGACATGCCACCAAGCCATCCAATATTCTGGCCTTAAAATTTTTATTTTAAAATATATGTAGTGAAAGTATAATCACATGGTTATGAATCGTAAAATACTGAAAGTGAAGGAATTACATCATCAGAGCTTTCTAAAGGGAACTTCATTTGTATTAAAATATCAACGAGTTACGACTTGACACAAAGAGCTAAACATGCTCTATCTAATTAAACAAACTTCTACTTAAGGTAACAAAAAGAGCTTTAAAAGCTAAATCTTCAACATAGTCCCTTTTCGTTCCATCCACGAACTTAATTATTTCCTGAAAAATGGTTATTTATACAACGTCAGCTAAAAGCCGAATGAGATTCAATCTCCAAATATTCCAAGGTTTTTAGAAAATAGATACCTATTCAATTTAGAACAGAAGGTATATACATAAAGATAGGAATTTCAAGTAATATATATAAAGTAAATGACAATATATATATTCAGAATAAACAGTTCAGAACAAAACAGATAAAACAATTGAGCATGTGTCAATTATTCAATTTTAGTGGCCATGTACACTCTAATACCTAGACATATAGTGTTATCAAATGTTTGCACCCGATAACATCACAGCCAGATAATCATGATTTCTGGAACAATGCCTTGTTTAGGGCACACCAGCGATAAACCAACTGGTAAGGTACCACCCAAATATTTTCACCCGGTAGTCAAGGCCAATATAGTAAGAGAGTTTCCATAGGACGAATCAATAATTTCAGAATTCAAATCAGATGTTTATATCGAGAGATATACACATATAACAAACGACGGAATCATCGGTATCAGATGCATTTTGATAATAAAAGCATTTCACAAAATATACATAGTTTTCATAATATAATATAATCAAAATGCGCAAGAAATTGCATAGAGTACTCACCTAAAATAGAGGTCGAAATTATAGATAACGAGTCTTCGATCGCACGTTAATCTAACAAATATGATAAAGGTTTAAGTATATGTTCTAAACACGGTCCAATCTACATATTGTATTTTAATAGTAACTTGTTTCAAAGGATTACTAAAAAACCATTTTCTTAACTTTTATAACTTATTGATTGTGATTAATGGATTCAATTCATAGTTCTTCCTAATCAGTCGGTTCCCAGTAGAGATGTAGGGTCACAGGGGCACCGCTTAAATACCATCTCCTCTAGACAGAACATTTTCGGATTCATTCCCAGTAGAGATGGAGGGTCACATGGGCACCACTTAAATACCATCTCGTCTAGACAGAATTTCACCGGGCCTGACTTTGGAATTACTTAAATGGGATTCCATAATAACGAGTAATTACTTTAAAAAAAATCATTTTTTTAAAAGCGTATATACAATTTCAAACAAGTTTACATGAAAATAAAATCAACTTGGATTTCTTCTAAACTTTAAGTTTTGATTAGTGAAGTCCTTAGTGTATTTTACCAGCATAACTAGTAAGTAAAGATATAAAACACAAAATTAAAGATATAAAAATACATTATAACATTTAAATAAAATCATACCTACGAAATGAATTCTTTCTTCGAAATTATAGAACTCCTTCTTAAGATATTTTCCAAGCTTTCTATCACTCTTTCTTACTATAATTCTCAAGGAATTGGTGTGAGTTTCAAATGAACCCTAAGGCCCTATTTATAGGTTTCCAAATGTATTACGGTGTTGACACGTGTGAAATGACTAAGCTTTTTGGATTGGTGATTCAACACCGAGGTGTCGCGATCCGGAGTGGTCTTGCAGTGTTAATATCACCAAATGATGACAAGTGTTTTAGCTCTCTCTCTACAGATGACATGTGGAAGGTGGAAGTGACCAGCACGTGGTTGAAAGGTGATAAGGGTATAAGGGTCATTTCACACATGAAGGGTATTTTGGTAATTTCACACTATATATTTTGAATATTTCTTAGAGGTCCTCGAAAATATTTTATTTTCAATATGGCCCATTTTATATTTTTATTTTAGTCCTTAAAGTTTCATAAAATTATATTTTCTACCCCAAAACTTATTATTTGCCTTAAGATATGTCATAAGATTTCGATTTAATCCAATTTGCAATTGATTCTTCGTAATTAAAAATGGGGTTTGTTATATTGATAGCCAATAATACCACATATCTAATAATACAACATTTATAAAATAATAAGTAACACAAGAGTGTAAAAACAAACTATATATAAAAGTGGGGTCATTACATCCTACCCTCCTTATAAAAAGTTTGGTTCCCAAACTTTACTTGCATTAATTTTCAAAAAGGTGTGGATATCGCTCCTTTATCTCATCTTCCCGCTCCCACGTTGCTTCTTCAACAGAATGATTCCGCCATAATACTTTAACTAGTGGAATAACCTTGGTTCGTAATATTTGATCTTTATGATCCAAAATTTCCACTGGATGCTCAATGTACGACAAATATTCTCTAACTTGAAGAGGCTCATGACTTAAGATATGTTTTGGATCTGGGACATATTTCTTTATCATTGATACGTGAAACACATTATGTACACTAGAGAGTTCTGGTGGTAAGGCTATTTTATACGCAACAGCTCCTATCCTTTCAAGGATTTCAAAAGGTCCTATGTATCTTGGGCTCAATTTCCCTTTCTTCCCAAATTGTATTACTCCCTTTGTAGGCGATACTCGCAAGAACACATAATCTCCTCTTTGGAATTCTAACTGTCGGTGTCGATTGTCAACATAACTCTTTTGACGGCTTTGAGCGGTTCGAAGTCGGTCTTGTATTAATTTCACCTTCTCTATTGTGATCTGAATCAACTCTGGTCCCAATAATTTTCTTTCCCCAACTTCTACCCAACATAAAGGGGAACGACACCTTCTACCATAGAGTGCCTCATATGGAGACATTTGAATACTTGCTTGATATCTATTATTATATGCGAATTCCACTAACGATAAATGATCATCCCAATTCCCTTTTAAATCAAATGCACATGCCCTAAGCATATCCTCCAAGGTTTAAATAGTTCTCTCTGATTGTCCATCCGTTTGAGGATGAAAAGCAGTGCTAAAATTCAATTTTGTTTCCATGGCTTCTTGTAGGCTTTTCTAGAAGCGAGACACAAATCTAGGGTCACGGTCAGAAACAATTGAAATTGGGGTTCCATGAAACGTAATAATTTCCCGCACATACAACTTAGCTAACTTCTCTAAAGAATGGGTAATCTTAATCGCAAGAAAATGAGCAGATTTAGTTAACCTATCAATAATTACCCAAATAGAGTCATTACCATTTGAACTCCTCGGTAAACCTGTCACAAAATCTATAGTAATATGTTCCCATTTCCACTCAGGGATAGGTAGGGGTTGCAGTAATCCTGATGGTTTTTGATGTTCTGCCTTTACTTGTTGACAAACCAAACACTGAGATATAAATTTTGCTATCTCCCTCTTCATGTTATTCTACCAAAATACTTCTTGAAGATCCCTATACATTTTTGTACATCCGGGATGAAATGTGAATATTGAGTAATGACTTTCCTCCAAAATTTGTCTCTTTAGTTGGGCATCACATGGCACACACACTCTATTTCCAAACCTCAATATATCATCTCGCATCGCAAATTCAGTTCTCTTACCCTCGATGACTTCTTCTCTAATCTTCTTCAGTTGTGGGTCATTTACTCGTGCAATTTTGATCCTCTCCATCAACATGGGTTGTACTTGTAAGTTTACAATTATTCCTCCTTTGCTATAGATACGTACATCTATTTCCGTACTTCTCAAATCCCTTAACAATGCTTCTTGGCTTGTAATAAGACATGCTAAATTTGGTGTAGACTTCCTACTTAAAGCATCGGCTACTACATTAGCTTTCCCCGAGTGATAGTGAATATTTACATCATAATCCTTCATCAATTCTAACCACCTCCTTTGCCTCATATTCAACTCTTTCTGAGTAAATATATACTTCAAACTCTTATGATCGGTATAAATCTCATAAGTCTCACCATACAAATAGTGCCTCCAAATATTAAGAGCAAAAATTACAGCTGCTAATTCTAGGTCATGGGTTGGATAATTCCGCTCATGGGTTTTCAACTGTCTTGAGGCGTAAGCTACTACTTTTCCATTTTGCATTAGCACACATCCCAAACCATTTTTTGAAGCATCACTATAAATCACAAATCCCCCTGTCCCGGAAGGAATAGTCAAAATTGGGGCAGTTACTAATCGATTCTTAAGTTCTTGAAAACTTTTCTCGGCTTGCTCAGACCATTCATATTTTACCTTCTTTTGTGTTAACCTAGATAGAGGTTTGGCATTTCCAGAAAATCCTTCAACAAATCTTCGGTAATAACCTGCTAATCCAAGGAAACTACGAATCTCACTCACATTAGTTGGTCTGGGCCAATCTAATATAGCCTCAATCTTTTGAGGGTCAACTGACACTCCCTCTTTAGATATGACATGTCCTAGAAAAGAAACACTAGGCATCCAAAACTCACACCTTTAATTTTGCATATAATTTCTCTTTCCTAAGGATTTGTAATACCATCTCTAAATGCTTTTTCGTGTTCTTCAATACTTTTGGAATAAATAAGGATGTCATCAATGAAAACAACCACACACTGATCCAAATATTTCCTAAACACCCTATTCATCATATCCATAAAAGCGTCTGGTGCATTAGTTAGTCCAAATGGCATTACAAGAAATTCATAGTTACTATATCTAGTACGAAAAGCTGATTTTGAAATATCATCATCCTTAATCTTCAATTGATGATAGCCTGACCTAAGATCAATCTTAGAGAATACTTGTGCACCTTCTAATTGATCAAACAAGTCATCTATACGAGGTAAGGGGTATTTATTCTTAATGGTTACCTTATTCAGTTCACGATAATCTATACAGAGTCTCATTGTCCCATCCTTCTTTTTCACAAATAACACTGGAGCACCCCAAGGCGATATACTTGGTCTGATAAAACCCTTGTCTAAAAGGTCTTCTAATTTAACTTTTAACTCTCTTAATTCTAAAGGTGCCATACGATATGTTGGTTCTGAGATTGGGATAGTTCCAGGAACAAGGTCAATCATAAATTCTATTTCTCTATTAGGAGGTAGGCCTGATAAATCATCTGGAAAAACATCCGTAAATTTCTTAGCGATAGGAATATCTTCTAAGCTAGGCCCTATTGTTTGCAAACTGGTAACAGTTGCAAGAAATCCTTGACATCCCTTCTATAGAAAACTATAGGCTTGCATTGCAGAACTAATACACATCGGAGATATGATGCCAGTTCCTTCAAAACTAAATTTTGGTTGGTGAGGAATTTGGAAAGTAACACTCTTCTCAAAACAGTCTACCTTAGCATGATGTGATGCTAACCAATCCATCCCCAAAATGACTTCAAAATCTTTATTGTCTAAAACTATCAAATCAACAAATAGTTTATGACTATCGATATCTATGGGGCAAGCCTTGTATACTAATTTACCCATCAATAACTCACCCGAAGGAGTAGAAACATGTAAGTTATGATTCAAGGGTTTAGGAAATTTATGAAAGCGATTTAGTACATGTATAGATATGAACGAATGGGTAGAACCAGGATCTATCAAAGCTTTAAAAGGCTGTGCACATATAGAATGTGTACCTGACACTACCGCATTAGAAGCTTGGGTATCAGAAAGTCCGAAAACTCTACCCTGTCTGTCTTGATCCTTCTTTGCACTTGAAGGTTTTATCGGAACCCTTGCTTGGTTTGGGGCAGTATTTTATTTGATGTCCTTTCTGTCCACATCTATAACAAGCTCCTAAATCCTTATAACAAGGTCGTCCTCCATGCATCTTTCCACATTTCTGACATGTCTGGTTATTATACTATTTGTTATCACTAGATCCCCCAACATTGGATGTGTTCCTAAAGAAATTTCCATTATTCGGGTTCTTTCCTTTTCGGTCCCCAAACTTCCTCTTGCCATCTCTAATTCGATTGTACTCCTCACCATCCCTCTCAGCTATTGTAGCCCTAGTCACGACATCAGTATATGATGTTAATTTCAGGATGGAAATTCGACTACGAATATTCAACCTTAACCCACTCTCAAACTTCTTTGCTCTTAAAACATCAGTTGATACGACATGACGTGCAAAACGGGATAACTCAGTAAACTTTGCCTCATATTGACTAACCGTCATATTCCCTTGCACCAGACTCATGAAGTCAGCTTCCGTTTCGTCTTTCACCGTTTCCGAAAAATATTTCTCATAAAAGATTACTAAGAAATCATTCCAACCTATGTAAGTATTCCTTTCCCCGTGTATTCTCTTAGTCATTCTCCACCAATGTTCAGCCTCCCCTTCTAACATAAATGTTGCAAATGACACCCTTTCTTCGTCGGTACACTTAAGAACATCGAGTATCTTTTCCATCTGCATCACCCAACTTTCTGCCTCGGTGGGGTTAGGAGTACCTTTAAAAGATGGAGGATTCAACTTGTTGAACTGTTCAATAGTATATCTACTTAGTTCAAGATTCTTTGGTACTCCATTGTTCACTTGCTGCTCCACAATCTTTGCCAGACTTTCAATTGCCTTGTATGCACCTTCCAGTCCTTCTATACTCAAATCACTAGCTCCCATTGATGATCTTCTCTTGGTCATTTTCTACAGTCATGGCCAAACGTAAGATCTACTATACTATATCAATATTGAAAACTAAAAGACCAACTATAAATAATATAACACATATGGAGGGTTATCACATAAATTAGATTTTTAATACTATCTCCTAAGGATGGAAACATAAACTCTATAACATTCGAAACCTATGCTCAGTAGTCTAGGGGTTCATAACCTATGCTCTGATACCACCTCTGTCACGACCCCGACTCGAAAATAGTAGGGAACGGGTGTCTTGACATGCCACCAAGGCATCCAATATTCTGGCCTTAAAATTTTTGTTTTAAAATATATGTAGCGGAAGTATAATCCCATGGTTATGAATCGTAAAATACTGAAAGTGAAGGAATTACATCATCAGAGCTTTCTAAAGGGAACTTCATTTGTATTAAAATATCAACGAGTTACAACTTGACACAAAGAGCTAAATATGCTCTATCTAATTAAATAAACTTCTACTTAAGGTAACAAAAAGAGCTTTAAAAGCTAAATCTTCAACATAGTCCCTTTTCGTTCCATCCACGAACTTAATTATTTCCTGAAAAATGGTTATTTATACAACGTCAGCTAAAAGCCGAATGAGATTCAATCTCCAAATATTCCAAGGTTTTCAGAAAATAGATACCTATTCAATTTAGAATAGAAGGTATATACATAGAGATAGGAATTTCAAGTAATATATATAAAGTAAATGACAATATATATATTCAGAATAAACAGTTCAGAACAGAACAGATAAAATAATTGAGCATGTGTCAATTATTCAGTTTTAGTGGCCATGTACACTCTAATACCCAGACAGATAGTGTTATCAAATGTTTCCACCCGATAACATCACAGACAGATAATCATGATTTCTGGAACAATGCCTTGTTTAGGGCACACCAGCGATAAACCAGCTGGGAAGGTACCACCCAAATATTTCCACCTGGTAGTCAAGGCCAATATAGTAAGAGAGTTTCCATAGGCCGAATCAATAATTTCAGAATTTAAATCAGATGTTTATATCGAGAGATATACACATATAACAAACGACGGAATCATCGGTATCAGATGCATTTTGATAATAAAAGCATTTCACAAAATATACATAGTTTTCATAATATAATATAATCAAAATGCGCAAGAAATTGCATAGAGTACTCACCTAAAATAGAGGTCGAAATTATAGATAACGAGTCTTTGATCGCACGTTAATCTAACAAATACGGTAAAGGTTTAAGTATATGTTCTAAACACGGTCCAATCTACATATTGTATTTTAATAGTAACTTGTTTCAAAGGATTACTAAAAAAACATTTTCTTAACTTTTAAAACTTATTCATCGTGATTAAAGGATTCAATTCATAGTTCTTCCTAATAAGTCGGTTTCCAGTAGAGATGGAGGGTCACAGGGGCACCGCTTAAATACCATCTCCTCTAGACAGAACATTTTCGAATTCATTCCCAGTAGAGATGGAGGGTCACAGGGGCACCACTTAAATACCATCTCGTCTAGACAGAATTTCACCGGGCCTGACTTTGAAATTACTTAAATGGGATTCCATAATAACGAGCAATTACTTTAAAAAAATCTTTTTTTAAAAGCGTATATACAATTTCAAACAAGTGTACATGAAAATAAAATCAACTTGGATTTCTTCTAAACTTTAAGTTTTGATTAGTGAAGTCCTTAGTGTATTTTACCAGCATAACTACTAACTAAAGATATAAAACACAAAATTAAAAATATAAAAATACATTATAACATTTAAATAAAATCATACCTACGAAATGAATTCTTTCTTCGAAATTATAGAACTCCTTCTTAAGATATTTCCCAAGCTTTCTATCACTCTTTCTTACTATAATTCTCAAGGAATTGGTGTGAGTTTCAAATGAACCCTAAGCCCTATTTATAGGTTTCCAAATGTATTACGGTGTTGACACGTGTCAAATGACTAAGCTTTTTGGATTGGTGATACAACACCGAGGTGTCGCGATCCGGAGTGGTCTTGCAGTGTTAATATCACCAAATGATGACAAGTGTTTTAACTCTCTCTCTACAGATGACATGTGGAAGGTGGAAGTGACCAGCACGTGGTGGAAAGGTGATAAGGGTATAAGGGTCATTTCACACATGAAGGGTATTTTGGTAATTTCACACTATATATTTTGAATATTTCTTAGAGGTCCTTGAAAATATTTTATTTTCAAAATGGCCCATTTTATATTTTTATTTTAGTCCTTAAAGTTTCATAAAATTATATTTTCTACCCCAAAACTTATTATTTGCCTTAAGATATGTCATAAGACTTCGATTTGATCCAATTTACAGTTGATTCTTAGTAATTAAAAATGGGGTTTGTTATATTGATAGCCAATAATACCACATATCTAATAATACAACATTTATAAAATAATAAGTAACACAAGAGTGTAAAAACAAACTATATATAAAAGTGGGGTCATTACACATATGACAGCTGTTTCTAATTACATTTTCTTTCATTTTTCAATTATTTCACCCACATGGATTGTCTTTCTTATGTGGTATTACTTCTTTTCTGTTGTACTCCAATATCCCATCCAATTGAAAGTGCAAACTGTTGTGTTATGATCTTTTTATTGGGTAAGTAGTGTAGTCCAAAATGATTTGTTGTGCGCCAAACTCATACGATATTATGTGATGACAGAGATTTTGGTAAATATAATACACACAACTCAGTGGGTGTGTTGGTTCTTGAGTGAAAAAACACTCAACTATTTACGAGTGTTTTTATACAGACCCTGTACATCTTTAAAGAGGCCCCAATAATTCATTTCCTTCATCTGGAAAAGAAAATAACAAAAAGACTTTTGTAGCCGTCTTTTAAAACACCGCATTAACTTCGACAACATCAATAAACAACAATGTTTTTTTTTCATACCTCTCTCATATCCATACAGTGTGTTCTCTGAAGGATACTTTTGGAGTTTGATTGATTGCACTCACCTTTTTTGTGCAATGAAACCGGTTGATAAACAAACTTTTTATGACCAAAGCTATAATTTCTCAAAAATACATGGCTTATAGGTAAGTTGAATTATTATGGAGATTGGATTATAATGTAACACACACTGTCCTTAGAAATATGGTTGGTTGGAGTTTAATTAATTACAAGGGTGTGGAGATTTCATGTAAATAATGGAAACTCAATGACTAATTTATGGCTTTGAGAAAAATATATAGATGAATGAAAGGCATAACAGTAGTCTGAGATGAAAGAATGTTGGATATGATTTGAAATTGTGTATTGTGTGAGATGAATGTTGTCTTTAATTGGAGTATTGAATCTTAAAACCCATTTTTTCTTTATCTTCTATACACATAGTGGGCTAGGTTTGTTAAGTGTATTTATACCCATATATATGGGTTTAATAAAGATGAGCGTTACATAAAAATAATAGAATTTAAATAAAAAGTCCCATTATAAAATCATTATCCACTGTTTAAATGAAAGGTTTGCAAGCACAAAAAGTTTAAATGAACACAAGATTCAAAAGTTGAAATGAACAAAAGAAATAATGATTAGAAAATTTCTATTTATTTTATAATGGTCATAAATTTATTTCCTAATGTTGCTTCATTGACATACACCAACTACAAGTTGTAAATCAAAGTGAATATTAAAATAAAGGAAAATTATTTGGATTTAAAAAATATTATAGCTTTTAATAAAGAGTGATAAAAGTCACAACAAATTAAATGCACTCATGTATACTATTCTATTGTGACTTAAAATTAACTCCGGTTTTTGTGAAATATATTTGTACATGTTTTATGTGTGCACAACTCTTAAACATTTATTTTTTCCTTAATTAGTTGATTACATTATATATATATATATATATATATCACATTACAATATCTAATTTAAGATCACTCTATGAAGTTTTCAAATGCCACAAATCAATGTCTTTTATTTATAAGCCATATTTCTTAAACTCTAATTTTTTAAAATGTTGTCAAAAAGTTTCACAACTACAAATTTGAAATGCACAAATCGTATTCTATGTATGACATTTTGTTCATTATGTTCTTAAACAAACCAATGATAAGTATGATATCATGTTCATTTGCCTATATGCTCGCCGGAGTAAAGTTCGGATTATGTTATTATAAGAAAGGGTAAAACAAGTCATACAAAGAATCCGTGCATCGCGCGAGGGTCAAATCTAAGTATATGATTAAATGCTTTACAAACCATTACTTCTAATATTCTCTTAGCCCACGTAGCTTTACACAACATTTGTTGTATTTAACCTGAGTTGAGCATTCCACGTTGCTGATAACCAGAAGACAATAATTTATTTAACCCTCTCATTAAGGTAGTAACCATTCTCACTGTTCAACTTCATTTCCAATTTCTAAGGTAAGCAACGAGCGTATTCTCGGCTTCCTTCCTTCCTAAGATAATACCCCTCCATCTGCAAATAAAATACCTTAAAATCACCGTTGGAAGTGGACATGACCAACTTGGAATCCAACAACTTCAATATTCCATCACAGATCGTGGATAACTCATACTCGATCTTAAATACGTAGTCCCAGATGGTGGCCACCTGATATTTGTTGCCTCGAGACTCCTCTTTTTCTTGATGGAGGAGATTATTTGCTAAAAGGCTCAGTGCGCATCGATCAGTGGGGGAGGGTATTTTTAATTGTCTTGATTTAATCTGTTGCATAGGTCAATCGGGGGTATTTGTAAATCGTCTTGATATTAGTACTGAATATTTTAATATGTTGAGGTTTTCATTCTCTCATTTTGACTGCACTAAGTACTTTTGCTTTCTACTTACAAGTGCAAAGATACTAATAAAATTAATTTTTAGTAATGCCGTAATGAGATGTTAAATTATTTCTTCATTTCTGTTAAGAAAAAGTCCTTCTGGTCGAACTTTTAAATATATTAGTTACATTTTCAATACAACTAATGTTTATTTATGCCATAAATTATTTCTATTGTGTAACTAAATAGAACAATTCCCATAATGATTTTTTCAATTAAATTTAGATTCGTTATATACCAGTACATTTAAATTCAAATAAGGAATTCATGTTTGAATCCTATGTGATTTATTATAGGGGTTTTTGGGAAAAAGGTCCTCATAGTGCTCAAAGTGTATAAAAATAGGATACTCCATATAATTTTATAAATTTAGTCCCTGTACTAAAAATACAATGAAAAAATGTGAAAAATAGTGCCGCTGGCGCGGACCAAAAAAATAAAGGTATTGTACCACATAAACTAGGGACTAGATTTATAAATGCTATTGTACCACATGGACTAGATTTATAAACTTGAAAAGCATTGTCCTAAAAATTCAAATATAGGAAGGAACACGACCTTTACCTTAATTCTTTATTTATTATATGTAAAGAAGGCCAACTTTTTCCTTATAAATGACAAACATATATTCTTACGAGTATCTCGTATGGTTGATATGGCCAAACCCTATGATCAGGGATGTATCCAAGATTTGTCGAGAGTGGAGTTTGATTAAATGGCAACTTCCGGGGGTTCGGGGGCTGGAGCCCCAATCCAAATTTATTTAAATATTTATTTAATCTAAGGAAAAGAGAAAAAATTAATTGATTAAAAAATTTAAACCCTAAAAATAGAAGCAAAAATAAAAATTGCGCTGGAGAGTAGTGGGGTGACTTGAGTAGTGGGTGGGTGTGCGTGTGGGTGTCGACTCCAATTTTGCTTTAAAAAAATCTCTCTATAAGTTGACAGAAAAAAATTAGGGTCATTAGTATCCCCTAAAAAAAGTAATAGCATTACATAACATCAATACAATATCCTCTAAAATTTATAGCATAATAACATGATGAAATTATATTAACTCCAATTTCAACTCTAAATATTAACTCTAACACCCCTAAAATTAAAAACCCTAACTAAATAAAAATTTAAAAACCCTAAATAAATATATAATTAGGTTCATTAATATCCCCCCAAAAAACTGATGGCATAAAATTAATACAAACACAATTACCAATCAAATAAATTTAGCATATATACTAAATAAACAAAACAATACCAACTAATTAGATGGGTAGGATGGGAGAGAATTACCCGATGTCAATTGTTATTGCGGATCAATTGGCAAAACAAATGGGATGGGAGAAGAGAAGGGAAATGGAAATGGCTTCGGTGCTGCCTTGCAACTAGCGATTTTGGATGGAATTGGAAATGGCTCGGGTTCGGAAATGAGATGAGAGGAAAACATGTGTAGTTTCCGTGATGCCGCTACTCTGTTTCAAACTTTGAAAAATTAGAGATTTTGTAGGTCTTTAACAATTTACTGATATTCTGTTTATTTGTAAAAATAACCCCAAAACTTTACTATTTCAATTTTACCCCAAATATTTTTATATACCTACTTTTCTATTTTTTTTAATTCCGTGGGGGCTCGAGCCCCCTCTCGGCCTCACCTAGATCCGTCCCAGCCTATGATGGATCTTCATGGTTCTTCATTATAAAATCTTTAAGAGCCTTTGGTTTCTCAGAGACTTTTATTGATTTAATATGGAGGTGTATAACCTCAACATGGTTCTCAATTTTTATTAAAGGTCAGTTTATGGGATTTTTTCAACCTTCAAGGGGGATAAGGCAAGGGGATACTATATCCCAAGCCTTTTCATTATTATGGCAGAGGCATTCAGTAGAATTTTAGATGAGGAAATGACTAATAGTTTAATTATACCCTTCTCTCATCCTAGGGGTTGTCCTATGATCAGTCATTTAAGTTATGTAATGATATAATCATTTTCACCACATGTTTGAAGAGGAGCCTTAAGAACTTGATGATATTCTTGGATAATTATGAAAAGGAGTCGGGGCAAATGATTAGTAAGGAGAAAAGTTGTTTCAAGCTAAATTCTAAAGCCACTGTTGCATCTAGAATTAGAATTGCAGATATTACTGATTTCAAATGCCAAAATGTTCCTATAAGTTATTTAGGTAGCCCATTGTTTGAAGGTATAAGCAAAGACATCTTCTTTGAACCTCTTGTCCAATTAATAGCATCTAAAATTCATAGTTAGGAGTCTAAATTGTTGTCAGGGGGGGGGGGGGGGGGGGGGTTAGAGTAACGTTAATTCGACCAATCCTCACTTCTATGCATTTGTATTATTTATTTGCCTTAAATCCTCCTTAAATGATCTTAAAATCCATTAACCAATTGATTAGTGCGTCAACAAGGATTATGATAAGAAATTCCACTAGATTAGATGGGATTCTTTGTGTTTTCCAAAACAGGAAAGTGGCTTAGGGATAAAATAAGAAACTTGTCTGATATTATGACAGCATCTAATGTCAAGCTAGTTTGGAATTTTAAACAAGGTAAAAGTTTATGGGCTACATTCGTGAATGTTAAAAATGAACTATGGACTGTGCAAGTGGATCTAAGTGCTTTCAAACAGTTAATTCAACCTAGGAGATTGTAGAGACAAATTCAACATGGGTTAACAATAAATTGATTTGGAAGCCAACACACAGTGGAAGATTCTCATTTGTTTCTGCTTATGACTTATCCAGACCTCTAACACTATCATCTTTGGCCTTTAAATTTATTTAGCATCCTAAAATCCTATAAACATGTCTGTTTTTGTCTGGAAAGTGTTATCTAAATGTGTTCCTATTGATGAGCAAGTTCAAAAGGTGGGAGTTAGAATGGCATCTAGATGTTAATGTTGCTTTAACTCTATAGAATCTTTGAATCACCTGTTTAAAACAGGTCCACTCCCTCTAAGTTTAGGATGTTTTCAATAAATTATGGGAATCACTCAGCTGCCTCCAACAATCCATGGTTCAGTGATTCATTGGTTCAAAGTGGTTATTCAAGGTAATTCCATTGAGTAGAATTTGGGAGATTTGGTTAGGCTGGAACAAAGCTCTATTTGATTAAAAGCCAATGAAGCAACTTAATCATTGTTGATAAGGTGATATCCAAAAATTTTGAGCTAGGCCATCAAATCAGATTTAAAGGAGGTTACATAGAAATCAGTTAGGATGGCTTGAGAATTCTCAACATCAATATCCAGCCGCCTACATCAAGGCTCTTTTCTACTATGCCTTGGGAGAAACCACCTAGAGGAAGATTAAATATCAATTGTTCAGGAAGTGAAGGTCTAAATTCAATTATTGGAGCAGGAGTCATTATTAGAGATAATATGGAAGATTTATATGGGTTGCCTCAAAATGCTCAGTAGATGGATCCATCCATGAAGCTTAAGTTCAATCTATTAAGGAAGACCTTAATTTCTGTTTAGAGAAGAGATATGATCACCTTGATATTGAAATTGATTCCAAAATCATATTTAATATCCGTTTATATTTTTCAAGAATGATCCCCAGGAGAATTAAACAAACCATAAAAGATATTGAGGATTCTTTCCAAAGCTTTCAATTTTCGTCAAATTTTTGTTAGGTCTACTATTTATAAATAACAATTGTACATAATTAATAATTATAATATAATCGGAATTAAAACAAAATTACAGAAATGAAACACTTACTTGAATTTGCAAAAACAATAATAAAAATAGAAAGATAATCCGAGCCCTGTGAATCTCACAGTGTCCTTAAGACAATTTATTCCCTCCAATGTGCTTCGAGGTTGATGAATATTGTCTCCCAAGATAGAACGAATTTTCTAATTAATTATGTAGCACGACAATAATTAATCACAACGAACTCAAATCTGTGGCTTTTACTCAAGTCAACAACAATGCAAGATATGTAATGCAGGAAAAGGATAGGAATTTTCTGGGACAAAAATGACAGCAATACTGGAGGAGGGAAATTTTTCAGTTTTTAATTCTGCAGGGGAAATGTTTAATTATAGCTTTTGTGTTGACTGTTGGAACAGTCAATCGAAATTAACTGTCAAAAAACAGTTAATCAGTTAAACGAATTAACTGTTGACTGTTGGCAATAACTGCCAACAGTTTATTAATTAATAATTAAAGCCCAGAAAGTTAAATAAATTCGGCCCAAAAATGTAGGAGATTTTTATAAGCCCGAGCCCGAACCGAGCCGAGCCGAGCCGGCCGGCCGGACAGACGGATTGACCGAAAGTCAACTCGTGCATAGCTTAGGTCATCTTCCCTTCAAAGAGTTGGGATACCCCCAAGGCATCCAAGCCTTAGTCCATACTTGGGGTGTTATTAACTCATCAAAATTCCACTACTCTTTCAATGTGGGACAAGAGTTAAAACATACCCAATTCATTAACTTTCATTGCTTTGTGAGTCACTTAGGGGACATATTATCATTCATAACTTATTGAAATTGGACATATGAATATACTACGTTAATCTCCTTGTGGAGGTGAACGCATTCGTATATGGTCCCATAATTTCCGTAGTGTGGGTCCCACCTAAATTTGAGCTCAAAGTTGCTCAAAAATCTGTCCAGAAAAATCTGGACAGTTTATAATACCCATTCAAGTCCAATTTTTTCAAACAATCCCCCACGTGAATGATATATCGCTATAAATAAAACAAAACAGATGCAGATGCATACACAAGTTGAGTAAAACTAAAGACTTATTGCATCGGGAGAAGTAGCCTAGTGGCCTTGAACTTTCCTTAGTGATATACTATCGGATTTACTTGGTTAATCAGTAGACTTCACTTCCTTGAATCGTCAACCGTTTTTGTAAACCTAGACAACAGTATTCACACAACAATTCTTCAACACAGTTGGTTCTCACGTTTGTGTTCATTTTGGCCGTGAACACCACTTGGTTTCGCAAGTATTTTAGAGAATATGCCTTTCATTATTCTCATAGAAGTGGCCCCCTTCTTACTCACGTAGGTGACTTCCATAAAGAGTATTTCGCAATACCCCACTTAGACATACTAAGATATAGATGTCATTAAAAGCATAACTTATCCTAATTTCGCGGCAGATGTGCACTGTCTCATCTTTGGAATGGATAGGATTAAATATCCTCCAGTGCTTACTGAATACAATGTAGTTCGGTTTGCCCATTGAACCTAGATCTTGGGATCTCCAGTCAGCTAGGTTGGGTTTCCACTATATTGATTCTTATTTATTTATAGGCATTAGACCCATTCCTCTCGATGATCTTTCAACTTGCTCTCGGTTTAAACCTTTCGTTAGTGGATCCGATATATTATCTTTTGACTTTACATAGTCAATTGAGATAGTTCAGTTTGAGAGAAGTTGTCTAACAGTATTGTGTCGACGACGAATATGTCGTGACTTTCCGTTATACATGTGATTTTGTGCCCTTCCAATCGCTGATTGGCTATCGCAATGTATACATATTGCGGGCACATGTTTAGACCAATTTGGAACATCCTCTAAGAAATTTCGAAGCCATTCAGCTTCTTCTCCAGCTTTGTCAAGTGCAATGAATTCAAATTCCATTGTCGATCTAGCAATGCACGTTTGTTTTGAGGATTTCCAAGATACGGCTGCACCTCCGAGGGTAAACACATACCCACTCGTAGACTTAGAGTCTTTTGTATCAGATATCCAATTTGCATCGCAATGTCCTTCAAGAACAACTGGATATTTTGAGTAATGCAATCCATAGTTTTGAGTATATTTTAAATAACCCAAAACTCTCAATATTGTTTTCCACTGATCTCTTCCTGGATTACTCGTAAATCGACTTAGCTTACTATTGAGTATGCTATCTCCGGTCGCGTACAATTCATGATTTACATTAAATTGCCGATAATACGAGAATATTCTAGTTGAGATATGCTTTCACCATTATTTCTTACTAGATGTAAATTTACATCTACAGGTGTCTTGGTAGGACTAATATCATACTTCTTGAATTTTTCAAGTACTTTCTCTATGTAATGAGATTGAGATAATATAAGTCCATCTGATGTTCTAGAATTTTTCAAGTACTTTCTCTATGTTTAGGTGCTTGTTTTAATCCATATAGTGATTTAACAAGCTTACATACTTTTTCTTCTTGTCCGGGAGCTTTGAACCCTTCAGGTTTCTCCATATAAATTTCCTTGTCTAGTTCACCGTTTAAGAATGCAGTTTTTACATCCATTTGATGTATTTCAAGTCCATTAATAGCAGTTATTGCTATTAACATCCGAATGGATGTTATTCTTGTTACCGGTGAATATGTGTCGAAGTAATCCAACCCTTCCTTTTGCCTATAGCCTTTAGCTACAAGTCTAGCTTTATATTTATCAATTGATCCATCAGCCTTCAATTTCTTTTTGAAGGTCCATTTATAACCTAACGGTTTTGAACCTGGTGGAAGATCCACTAGTTCCCATGTATGTTTTTGTAATATGGATACAATTTCACTATTAATTTCTTCTTTCCAATTGGAAGCATCGGGTGAGGATATAGCTTCTTTATACGATTGAGGTTCATTTTCTAACAAATATGTTAGAAAATCCGGACCGAAAGAAGTCGAGGTTTTTGCTCTTTTACTACGTCTTGGTTCATCCTCTATTGATTCAATAGGTTGATGAGTACCACTTGTAGTAGCTTGATTTGTCATTTTAGAAGGACCAGATTCTCGGGTCATGTTATACGGGAATTCATTTTCAAAAAATGAAGCATCCCTCGATTCAATAACCGTATTTACATGAATGTCCGAAATCTCAGATTTACAAACTAGAAATCGATATGCACTGCTATTAGTAGCATAACCGATGAATACACAATCCACGGTTTTCGGCCCTATTCTTACCTTTTTAGGTTTAGGAACCATCACTTTGGCTAAGCACCCCCACACTCGTAAATATTTATAGGAAGGTCTTCGACCTTTCCATAATTCATAAGGTGTCTTGTGAGTCTTTTTGTGAGGTACTTTATTGAGAATGTAATTAGCAGAAAGTAAGGCTTCCCCCCACAAATTTTGTGGAGCTCCTGAACTTAATAACATTGAGTTCATCATTTCTTTCAAAGTACGGTTTTTACGTTCAGCAACACCATTCCATTGAGGAGAATAATGAGCGGTTGTTTGATGAATAATCCCATTTTCAGAACAAAATTCCTCAAATGGATATTCATATTCACCTCCTCTATCACTTCTAATAGCCTTTATCGTTTTGCTTAATTGATTCTCAACTTCATTCTTATATTGTTTAAATGCATTAATAGCCTCATCTTTACTATGTAACAAATATACATAGCAATATTTTGTGCAATCGTCAATAAAATTAATAAAATACCTTTTCCCACCTCTAGTTTGAACAAATTTTAAATCATAAATATCGGTATGAATTAAATCTAGAGGTTCAGTTATCCTTTCAATAGAATGAAAAGGTAATCTAGCTAATTTATATTCCACACAAATTTCACATTTATGATTTTTATCAATATTAAATTTTGGCAAAAATTCCAACTTAATTAATCTACGCAATGTATCAAAATTAACATGTCCCAATCTAGCATGCCAAATATTAGATGACTCAATCAAGTAAGAAGAACTAGCAATTTCATTCATTGAAATAGATGTTTTTGGGGTTACAGTAAGAACATTGAGTTTAAAGAGCCCCTCATTTAGGTAGCCCTTTCCTACATACATGCCATTTTTAGACAGCACAAAGCGATCAGACACAAACACAAGCTTGAAATCATTTTTAGTAAGGAGAGATCCAGAAATCAGATTCTTTCGGATATCAGGCACGTGAAGAACATTGTTGAGAGTAAGTTCCTTTCCAGAAGTCATTTTCAAAGCAATCTTTCCTTGTCCCACCACCTTAGAAGTGGAAGAATTTCCCATAAAAAGGTTCTCCTCATTTTCCAAAGGCTTATAGGTGGAGAACATCCATTTGTTTGCACAAATGTGTCGTGTGGCACCAGTGTCCAGCCACCATTCCTTGGTATTTCCAACCAAGTTACATTCAGAGACAACGTCAGAAAGATTCATATCCGCCAAATCATTGACGATATTCACACCCTCAGTTACATTTGATTGATGATTATTTTGATTTTGCTTCTTTGGCTTACAACACTCGCTTGAGCGGTGTCTAGGTTTACCACAATTGTAGCATTTGCCTTTGTGAACTTTTTCTTGTTATGTTTGGAAGTGCCTTCCCCATCATACTTTCGTTTGTTATTCTTAGGACCTTCAACGACATGGACCTTTGTTTCCATCGGATTCTTCCCACTTTTCTTTTGAGACTCACGGTTGTCTTCTTCGATTCTTAGTCGGACCACCAACTCCTCCACATTCATCTCCTTACGCTTGTGCTTGAGATAGTTTTTGAACAAAGTCCAAGAAGGTGGCAACTTTTCAACAATTGCAGCAACTTGGAAAGTTTCAATAATTGACATTCCTTCAGCATGAATGTCGTGGAGGATCACTTTGAATTCTTGCACTTACGAGATCACAGATTTAGAATCAACCATTTTGAAGTCCAGAAAACGCCCGACGATAAATTTCTTCATCCCAGCATCTTCAGTTTTATACTTCTTTTCCAAAGAATTCCATAATTCTTTGGATGTCTTGATAGTGCAGTAGACATGATACAGAGTCTTGTCCAAGTATGCCAAAATATAATTTCGGCATAGGTAGTCCGAATGCTTCCAAGCATCGACAACAGCAACCTTTTCAGCATCATCTCCCTCTTGAATAGAGGATCAATCTTCATATACAAACTTGCCCAGTTGGGAGGTAGTGAGATAGAAGTAAATTTGTCCTTGCCAATAGACGAATAATAAGAAGACACGTGTCGATCTACGTGGCACAATAGCAACGAGGAAGTTTATTTCCCCGACCAAGTCATACTCACTACAAGCAGCAAGTGTACTCCGAGGAACTCGAACACTCTGAGGAACTCCTGAACGACGAGCAACTAAGGCGGTCCGAGCTGCATCTCGGCCACAACATTGATTGCCAGATAATCAACAGTTCAACTATTCATTGAATACTTATCATACATACGTATATTCTTAAAGGGCATTAATTGTTTACCCTTTCACATGTATAGCCTAAGGGCTATAAATACATTGTATCTCCCTCATTCAGGGGGACCGTATTTTCTTGATAGAATTACATATCGAGAACTCCAAAACACTTGGCAATAACAGAAAACAGTGGACGTAGGCCATTCTTATAAGGCTGAACCACTTTAAAATTCTTTGTCTCATTTATATTTATATGTGATTAAACAATTAGAAGCA
The DNA here is from genome assembly GCA_949130495.1 of Sambucus nigra. Classification (NCBI taxonomy): domain Eukaryota; kingdom Viridiplantae; phylum Streptophyta; class Magnoliopsida; order Dipsacales; family Adoxaceae; genus Sambucus; species Sambucus nigra. Next base: position 279,985,960 of record OX422218.1, read on the forward strand.
ATCTAATTTTTTACATCAACAGATTGGCGTCGTCTGTGGGAAACGCTGTTATTATCATTTTTCACCAAAAATCATTCATCATCAATGGCAGATAATCCGGAATCCAGCAATCGAAACGCTGGAAATGCTGGAAATCTTCCAAATCCCTCTGCACCTCCAGATCTGGCAGGAATTATGACGAATCTGGCTCAAGGACAAACCGCCATGCAAGAAACAATGTGGCAACTCATACAAACCCTTCATGGCGGTGCACCTGCACATTCGGGACAGCAAAGTGGTCAGAGGCAAACCTATTTACTTTCTTCACGATCCAGGCGTACAGATGCGTATCTTAATGAGGAATCTGATGATTTCTCTTATCAACCTGGGCGAACTTCATCAATACGGGCCACAGATACTGAGCAACGTATTACTCTCTCTCCAGAGAGGACCAGTGCCTTAGAAAGACTGAGCAGGGTGTCTCCTTTCAGTCGATTAGGCCCTAGAAGGAATAGGAGTCCACCTAAAACCATGTCGAGGAGTTTTCGACAACCATCAGATCTAAGAGAGGGATCAACACAATCACGATCAGTTGCTCGTCAAGATAGATCTCAGGAGGCCACGTCAGATCAATCAATTGTTCGAACTAATAGGCCCGAGGAAGGAAATGATGCGTGGAAAGGTTCCATTCAGCGGTTGGAGGATAGATTGGGAGAAATGACTAAGGCAAAGAACCCCCTACAATGAATTTTTGTTCAAGGGACACCTTTTGTACAAGCCATTGTGGATTTTCCTACACCGTCAAAATTTAAAGCACCTGTGGTGACCCCCAAATATGATGGAAAGACATATCCTGTTCTTCACATAGAGCAATATCAAGCTGCTGCCGACATCTATGCTGTCCCCGATGAGATGAGATGCAGGGCATTCTCAGGAACTCTTACTGGATCTGCCCAGATATGGTACAACAATCTTCCTCGGTGTAAGATTTTAACTTTCTTTCAGTTGGCTGAGTTATTCATTGGCAATTTCTGTTTTGGAGCAAAGCCAGTAAAACGAGTAGCACACTTATTAAGTGTTAGACAAAAATTTGGCGAGAGTACTAGAGATTACATAACTCGTTTCAATAACGAGAAGCTGGAAGTCATAGATTACGAAGAAAAGACAGCAATCACCGCCTTGATGAGTGGGTTGTTGCCTAACAAGCTGTATTACACTTTGGCCAAAGATCCACCTACAACTATGTCAGAGTTGATGGAAAAAGCGGCCAAAATCATGAATGCCGAGGAGGGTATGGCTGCGAAGAAGAATATGGATAAAGAAACCAAGGTGGAAATCGACAAATCTAAGAAGAAAGAACATAAGGGCAATGGCGGTGACAAGCATTCCAAGAATAATAAGTCGTCATGGGAAGTCCTGAAGAAATTCGATAATTATACTCCTTTGAAAATGGGTATTAATCATGTCTTGGAAGAAATCAAGAATAACGAGGAAGTAAGGTGGCCAAAGAAACTGAGGTCGGACCCTGACAAAAGAAATAGAGATAAATATTGTGAGTTTCATAAGGATCATGGTCATATGACTAAAAATTGCATAGCCCTCCAGAATGAGATTAAAACGCTCATTAGACGAGGAAAGTTGTCAAAGTATGTTGATCGTAGAAATGAAAGAGGAAATGAAAACCGAGCAAGAGAGAGGTCTAAATCTCCTCGTCGGGCAGAAGAAAATAGGAAAAGGGATCATGAAGATGATACAGAGGATGACCCCGATCTTCCCAAAAGGCCAAGGCAACTAGAACGCGAGGTATTTTCAATACGTTTTGGAACATTTGATTTTAATGTTATTACAGGTGGAGATGCAGGAGGAGGAGATCTTACTGTAGAAAGAAAAGCTTACCTCGGTGAGGCTCAGGCTTGCTCATACATTCAACGGATAAATTTGGCTGAAGAGGATCACCCGAGAAAGATAAACAAAGAGAAGCTGGTCATTGGTTTTTCAAAAAATGACCTTGCAGGTGTTCTTTACCCTCACGACGATCCTTTGGTGATCAAAATGAGGATGGAAGAAGTAGTGATTTCAAGGGTTCTGGTAGATAATGGTAGTTCGGCAGACATCATGTTCTACTCATGCTTTGAAAGTTTAAATTTAAAATTATATCAATTGGAACCTTATCATAAACCTCTCCTGGGTTTTGCTGGCGAGAAAGTTTTTCCACTTGGGACGATCAAGTTGGATATATTCATTGGAACTTGGCCCGCTTGTCGAACAGAAAGAATACGCTTCTTTGTGATGGATAAGAATGTGCAATCAACTTACAACATCATCATGGGAAGAGTTGGTTTGAAGAAGTTCGAAGCAGTTCCATCTACAGTACATCAATATTTAAAATTCCCAACAAATTTTGGAGTAGGAGTTGTGAAAGGTGATAAAAAAGTAGCCCGGGAATGCTATTATTAATCTGCCGAGCAAGAGGAGCTTGAAAAGTCAAGGAAAAAGACTACTACCTACCAGGTGGATGAAGGTACAGAAACTAAAACACTGGATCCCAGAGATGAATCCCAACTTGTAAAAGGACAGGTGGTGGAATCTACAGAAAATGTTATTCTGGATGATGAACACCCTGAACGAACAACTCAGATAGGTTCGTCGTTGGATGCTTCAATAAAACATGAGTTGATAAATTTCTTGAGAAATAGAAAGAAAACTTTTGCATGGAGTCATGAAGACATGCCAGGAATAGATCCAAACTTCTTATGTTATGAGCTCAATGTGAATAAGGAGATCAAGCCTGTAAAGCAGAGAAGAAGAGTATTTAGTCCCGAGAAGAATCAAGCTATACAAGAGGAGGTCGAGAAGCTCCAGAAAGCCCAATTCATTGAAGATGTGAAATATCCAGACTAGTTAGCAAATGTGGTGATGGTAAAGAAGAAAAACAATAAATGGAGAATGTGTGTTGATTTCACCGATCTCAACAAGGCATGCCTAAAGGATCACTTTCCATTGCCCAGAATTGATCAACTAGTGGATGCTACCTCGGGACACGAGCTGCTCAGCTTCATGGATGCTTACTCTGGCTACAAACAGATCAAAATGAAACCTGAAGACAGCTAAAGTACTTCTTTTATTACCCCTAGGGGAACTTATTATTATAATGTTATGCCTTTTGGTTTGAAAAATGCAGGAGCGACATACCAGCGGCTGATGAACAAGGTTTTTGCCGAACAAATCAGTTGCAATATGGAAGTCAATGTCGATGATATGCTGACAAAGAGCAAAAAAGCTGCTGATCATCTAGTTGACTTAGGTCAGACCTTTGATCAACTGGATAAATACCAAATGAAGCTCAACCCGATGAAGTGCACATTTGGAGTACGAGAAGGAATGTTCCTCGGGTACATTGTCAACCAGCGAGGCATTGAGGCGAATCCAGAAAAGATCAAAGCTCTTTTAGGGTTGTGATCTCCAACGACGAAGAAAGAGGTGTAGAGTCTTACAGGACGAGTTGCATCGCTCAACAGATTTGTATCCCGAGCAACTGATAGATGCCTCCCATTCTTAAAAAACTTCGAAAAACTTTCGAGTGGAATGATGAATGTGAAAAAGCCTTTCAAGACTTGAAGAAATATTTGGGAGCACCTCCACTATTGTCCAGGCCAGTAATGGGAGAAAATTTGTACTTGTACCTGGCAGTATCAGAGAATGCAATCAGCTCGGCATTGATCAGAATAGAGAATGGAGTCCAGAAGCCAATTTATTACACAAGTAAGGCTTTCCGAGATGCATAGATCAGGTACCCAAAGCTGGAAAAATTGGAATTATCATTAATTGAGGCAAGTAGAAGAATGAGGCCATATTTCCAGGCCCATACCATCGTCGTGTATACCGACATGCCATTGAGACAAGCCTTTCATAAGCCAGAAAAATTAGGTAGACTGATGTACTGGGCAATAGAGCTCGGTGAATATGATATTGTGTATGAACCCAGATCATCATTAAAAGGGCAAGCTGTAGCAGATTTTATAGCAGAGTTTACTTATCCTGATACCCCCGAGGAACAAAAGTTGCTCGATGATCAACCTGTGGATGTTACAGGATCAACAAACACAAGCTCAAACCAACTTCGGTTGGTAAAAGGTCTTGTGGATGTAGAAGGATCATCAAATTCGAACTCAAACCAACTCCGGTTGGTAAAAGGGCGAGAAGAGATGGTCGACGAAGAGCGAGAAATATCAGGGGAGGATGAAAGGAAACAACAAATATTTCACCGAGGAACTTTATCAGATAAGAAATTTGAAGACGAGTTACCTACATGGAGATTATATGTAGATGGGTCATCTTGCACAACAGGTTGTGGAGCAGGGATTGTTTTGAACACCCCAGACGAGATTGACATGGAATACGCCCTACGATTCCAATTCAAAGCTTCCAATAATGAGGCTGAGTATGAGGCCATGATAGCATGTCTTAATTTAGCAAAGATTATGGAAGCACAACAAGTGATGGTATTCAGTGATTCTCAATTAATTGTGAATCAGATGATGGGAACATATGCAGTTAAAGGAGAATTAATGGTCAAGTATCATGCAAAGGTGATGGAGTTGTTGGCAGAATTTGATGCCATTTAGTTGATCAGAATACCAAGAATGGAGAATGCACGAGCATACGCACTGGCCCGACTAGCATCAGCTACTCATACCGAGCTGCGAAGAATGATACCAATTGAAGTATTAGAAAGTCGGAGCATAAATGAAGACCTGACGATGAATATTATTACCCTTGATTTAGGACCAACTTGGATGGATCCCATCAGGGCATATATTGAGGAGGGAGAATTACCGGAGGATAAGCTCGCTGCCAAGAAATTGAAGTTTAAAGCTGCTCGGTATGTACTAACTAATGGTGTTTTGTATAGACGATGAATTATGGTAGGTTTACAAAGATGTGTACATCCCTCCGAGGTGAAAGAATTGATTGAAGAGATCCATGAAGGGTCCTGTGGAGCCCATGTAGCAGGTCAGACACTTTTGCAAAGGGTGATGACGCAGGGATACTACTGGCCAACGATGAGGGATGATTGTATAACTTATGCTAAGAGATGTGATAAATGTCAATATTTTTCCTCCATCAGACGAACTCCACAAGTATTGTTGACACCCATAACTTCCCCTTGACCATTTGCCATGTGGGGAATTGATTTGGTTGGACCACTGCCAATGACCCAAGGAAGATTCAAGTACCTCGTTGTCGCAGTGGATTATTTTACTAAGTGGGTAGAAGATGAGCCTCTGATTGATATGACATACGAGAAGGTGTACCAATTCGTTTGGAATAACATCATCTGCCGATATGGTCTTCCTCATGCCTTCATCACAGACCATGGAACACAATTTGATAACGAGGAGTTTGCCGCCTATTGTCATCAGTCAAATATTTTGAAGGTTCATTCAGCACCAGGCCATCCTCAAAGCAATGGACAGACTGAAGTGACGAACAGAACATTACTAAATGGTTTGAAGAAGAGGCTAAGTGAGGCTAAAGCTAATTGGATTAATGAGCTACAGTCAGTATTGTGGGCTTACCGAACAACTCCCCGAGCAGCAATAGGAGAATCACCATATATGCTGGCATTTGGAAGTGAGGCCGTAATACCTGCCGAGCTGGGTCTTCCAACACACAGAGTGCTGAATTTTAATTCCCCAGTCAGCGACTTAATGAGGAGATTAGATTTGGACATGCTCGAGGAGGTTAGAGAAGAGGCATCCATTAGGAATGCTGCTTACCAACAACGAACAACCCTGTTCTACAACAAGAGGGTGAAAAAATGCGACTTAAAAGAAAGAAATTACGTGCTAAAGAAGGTCATTCAGAAGCACAATAAGTTGGAAGCAAACTGGCATGGACCTTACCGAGTTACAGAAGTTGTTCGACCAGGAACTTACCGAATAGCAACTCTAGAAGGAGAGGAATTTAAAAATGCATGGAATGCTGAACACCTACGCAAATATTATCAGTGATGTAAAATGTAAAGCAGTTCCATAAATATGAATAAAACGATGATATTTCGCCATCTTCTATCTTTTTATTGAAAGTTTTTTGGGGAATACTAGTGTGTAACACTACGCTGCTCGGTAGTAAAAATAACACGATAGTTCAAGCTCAGACCAACTCCGGTTGGTAAAAGGGCGAGAACAAACCATACTCCTTTGGTTAAGAGGCGTACACTAGCTCAGACCAACTCCGGTTGGTAAAAGGGCGAGTGGACATGATAGTTCAAACTCAGACCAATTGCGATTGGTAAAAGGGCGAGAACACGACATTCCTAAAAATACCAGCTCCGGTTGGTTAGGAAACCATACTCCTTTGGAGGCTGACACTGGCTCAGACTAATTTTGGTAAAAGGGTAAGTGGACATGATAGTTTGAACTCAGACCAACTCCGGTTGGTAAAAGGGCGAGAACAACATTCCTAAAAATGCTAACGTGTTTGGCTAGGAAGCAAAATACTCCTAAAAATGCCAATCTCGGTTGGTTAGGAAACAAGATATGCTCTCAAATGCCAACTTATGTTGGTCGGGAGGTAAGATTATTACATAAAATACAAAAGTTCCTCGAAGAACAAAATATTCCAAACTCAATCAAGTATGGTTGGTCGAGGATAAAAATCCACTAACTGTAGTTGGTTGACGAGGAGAAAATATTTCAAACAGTACCAAGTATAGCTGGTCGGGGATAAAAACCCACTAACTATAATTGGTCGACGAGCACAATTTATCAACCTTGGTTGGTTGGAAGAATGTTAAACATTTTTATACTCATTATTAAGTGATCGAACAACATTACTAATACTTGAAACTTTTTTGGTCGATGAACCACACGATATTGTTATGCAAGCACAAATATAAAGTGTTTGACAAATACAAGACAATAGCAATACAAATTTGCGAACAAAAATGAAACTCTTTCATTGAATTCAAAATGAATTACACAAATTTATTACATTGATATTAAATTGTGTACTAATTATTACATCAGAATTTCCTATTCTACCGGTAGTTTCCCTTCTGCTTTTGAAATAGGCTCCTCGCCAGCAGGAGGATCTTCCAGGCAAAGGGGGGAATTTAATGAAGTTAAGATCTCGAAGCATTCTGACGTTCATTATTAAAGGTGTATCCAGTAAATGCTCAGGACGAGATAATTCTGCCTGTGAATGAAGGGTATAGTCACCAAGATACTTGGAGATCAAACAATGAGGAATGGCCCGAGCAGGGATCCAGCTCATGTCAAGCTTGAAGGGCGGAATTGGTAGATCGAGCAGCCCAGGAGCATGGTAATCCCATAAATAATGACCTTGCTCTAGTTTCAATACACCCAGGGCGTTCAACCATCCCTATTTGTAGCCTTCATTATTAGAATTTTCAATACGATCACTCCAGTGAAAAAGGGCCTCATTGTAGCCTGCCATCCAGAATTCACGAGGTTGTTTATGGAATTGGAAAATTACTCTTTCTAACTGCTCATGAAGGTTTCTGGCAAAAATATCCTTATGATCCAAAGCAGACTTCGTCGCAGCAAGTTGATCCTCCAAAGTTTGGACTTTCTTGGACAATTCAGACAAGGCTTGATTTTTTGCCATCAATTGGAATGCTTGGTTTTCCAACGCTGATTGAGTACGAGCTTCTTCAATAGTACGATGAAGAACTCTTGGCCGTCCCCGAGCAGGTTGAGTACTTTGTTCCTCGTCAACATTCTGAGCAACTCTTCCTCGTCCACGAGAACCTCTTCCTCGTCCCCGAATAGCAGTAGAAGGCCCAGCTCTTCTCAAAGCCTCTAACTCTTCTCGGAACTTGGCATTTTCCACTTCTAAAAATGAGAATCCTTCATCGGTGACCGGTACCAAGGCAGTGGAAGATGAAGCAGCAGACCTCAGCCGAGCTAGTTCTTTTTGCAGATTGTTGTTTTCTTGTTCCAATAGCTCACCGATTTGTCTCTCTCTCACTTCATAGCCAACAAGCATCTTGTCGTAGCCTTTTTCAGCACTAAGTTGTTTGATTTTCTTCTCATACCCTTCGTGCAAAAGAGCTGAAGACTCTTTATACTGTTGCTGAAGTTCATCGAGAGTACCTTGCAAGTCTTTAATCATTTCGTAATAAGCCACATTGTTGGCTACAACACGATTAAGAAGACATTTCAAGTATTGATATGCCTCCACTTCTTGGTCTGAAGCATCTCGACCAAGAATCTCTACAATCTGGGAATTGTCCAAGTCAGTGTGGCCAGCCTTAAAATAATCATTACATTGTCGAAGAAGAGTTGTGTCATGGGCAGACAGCAATTCCATTATAGCCATAAACTAGTAAAGAAGAGAAGGCAAGAGTTAATAAAAAAGCAGACAGAACATCAACAACATAGAGAAACAAAAAAGGTGATTTTTTATTACATCATAGAAAGGAGTACAGTGTTCAGAGTACAGAGTACAAGTGACAAAAGAAAAATAAATACTGAACAACTTCACACCTTTTCCTTGTCTCCCAAGACTTTCTCGGGAGGCTGGGATGAGGAGCTCGGTTGCTCGGTGTAAACAATGAGTTGGTCGGCTAGGACTGGAACTTGTTCAGGAAGAGCAGGCAGAGATGAAAGCTCCTCGTCGGCAGGCTGAGTAAGGATTGGATCACCCACTACCATTGAAGATTCTTCAGAGGCAGCTTCATCCTCTTCTTCATCTTCAATATTTGGGGGAGGACCAGGGAGATGCTGTTGAAACAATTCTGAGTCCTCATTAACTTTTAATTCTTGCAGGGTAGCCACCCAACCATCTCGGAAGTATTTTAAACTCCCATACTGCACCTGGGACATCATTGCTGCTACCCCCTGTTCCACCCTTTGTACCAACCAGTGCGGAAAGATTTTTTCACCACCAATTTTCTTTTCATTTTCTCCGAGGAGAGCTTCTCGGATAGAAGATCCTCGGTGGCTTTCAACTTAGCTTCCACCTCCTCCTTCTGACGATTCACTTCTCGCAGAAGGGATAATTCTTCTTCTGCCATTTTCATCTTGTTTTCAAGCTCCCCAAAGCTCTTGAGCTTCTCGTCATACTTCTTTTTCTCTCCCTCCAAATCTTTCACCTTATTTTCCAAACCCTTGGAAACTTCAACGAGCTGCACCTTCTCTGCCTCAACTGCAACCAACTTCTTCTCCCAATCAACCCTATCCTCGTCATACTTTTGACGGGAATCCCTCAAAGATTTGGTCAATCCCAATAAACAATCCTCCACTCCGAATGAGGATCTAGAAGCCTTGATCGCTTCATCCTTCTTCACAATGGTGTTAAAGCAACTCACCAGCTGAAAAAAGGAGATAACGATAAGTCAGCAAAGAAATACAGGTATTGATGGAAAGAAAGAAAATTCAGAATAAGAGAAACTTACTGAGGCAATGTGACGAGTATCCAGGGCTGTAAGCATATCCCTAGACATATTCTCCTCAATTCCTTGGACTTCAGGAATGGTCCAAGTCTTTACCGAGCTCATTGCAGAGCTCGGGGAATAATAGTTGGAACACCAGCTCCACTAACTTGGAGCTGGGGAATGGTTTCAGCCAAATTGATCGAGGAGGATTTCTTCAGTCTCCTCGGTGGAATTTCAACAGTTTCGACCAAAGAAGAGCTTTTAGTTGAGATGGTGATCATTTCCACAGGTGCATCCTTCTTGTTAGGAGCCACTGGGGGCTTCTCGACAGCTTTTTGGGGTGCAACATCTGTCTTTTTTGTCCCCTTTTGGACATCAATTTTGTTTCTTTTTCCATCTCCAGCAGAGGTAGTCTCCTCAAATATAGAAGGAACTCTTCTTTTGCCCATTTTCTGACTCAAGGGAATATGAGAGTCTGGTGAAGAATCCTCAGGAGCTGGCGCTGGTTCACTAGTGCTGACCACAGGATGAGCAGTGAAGGATGATGTATAGCTCCTGTACTGCAACAAGTATGAAGCAGACCTAATATGTTCGTCTGCAACTTTCTGATGCAAACTCCAGATAAGTTTCAAATGCTTAATATTTACTTCTGATTCTTTTGGAGTCTTTCTTTTGCTGTCAACTGCAAACAAATACATAGTGAAATATCAGTCACACACTTTATCAAACATAATGAAATAATAATTTCATAAATAAAATTAAATGAAAATAACCTATCCCGTTGCCATATGGAGGGCATCTGGGACCTTGATATACTTCATCTCCAATCAAAGGGGCATGTTGCCAGTTTTTGATAACTACCCCATGTTCAAAATAATCCATATTGGCATCAGGGAGGTTGACTACTAAAGCCCTATTCAAAAATCTAGTTTTTAAATAAAAAACATTATCTAGAACAACCCATCTATAACAATACATAATCTCAGGAATTCTTATACGGGTTCCGTGAGTTTGATTTAACCTATACACCCCATTAACTATTCTCCATGTGTTGAGGGCTATTTTTGCAGGAACAACATCGAAATAATGACAGAACACTAATCACAAAGGGTTTGGTGGAAAAGAAAATCCACATTCAGCAATAAAGTGGCTGGGGAACCAATGTCCCTCAGCCAAACGAAAATAATTTGAAGGCTCAGAAAGATCGTCCAGAGTTACCCAAGATGGAATAGAAAAATCAGAACGGAATTTCTCAAGAGATTCAATAACATAAACCATGTCTAATAAAAGAAATGAAGAAGAAGGAAGAAGATCTTACAGGCAGAAAAGGAGATCTGTTGACAACGAACGAAGAAAAGGATGAACGCACAAGAGAGAGAAAGACTATGGAAAACTCGAAAGCAGAAATTGGAAAAGGTAGAATACGAGGGGATTGCCTATGAAGCTTAAATACTTTGCCTTGGGAAACAGCGAAAGAAATGATTACAAAAAAGAAACTATTACGCTACCGGCGGCAAAAAGGACAAAAAGTGCGCGAAGATCGAAGCGCTTATAAAAATTCAAAAAGGCGGATTCTGCGAATTTGGAAGGACATTCGAATACAGAGAAAATGCTCCTAAAAACCAGGAAGGTCATTTAATATTGCCATATACCGAGAAAGAATGTTCCATATTCCTCAAAGTTTGAAATATGAAACATTGGGGGCTTCTGTTGATACCAAAATTAGTATGCTGATATAGACGAATAATAAGAAGACATGTGTCGATCTACGTGGCACAATAGCAACGAGGAAGTTTATTTCCCCGACCAAGTCATACTCACTCCAAGCAATAAGCGTACTCCGAGGAACTCCAACACTCCGAGGAACTCCTGAACGACGAGCAACTAAGGCGGTCCGAGCTGCATCTCGGCAACCGCATTGAATGCCAGATAATCAACAATTCAACTATTCATTGAATACTTATCATACAGACGTATATTATTAAAGGGCATTAATTGTTTACCCTTTCACATGTACAGCCTAAGGGCTATAAATAAATTGTATCACCCTCATTCAGGGGGACCGGATTTTCTTGACAGAATTACATATCGAGAACTCCAAAACACTTTGCAATAACAGAAAACAGTGGACGTAGGCCATTCTTATAAGGCTGAACCACTTTAAAATTCTTTGTCACATTTATATTTATTTGTGATTAAACAATTAGAAGCAATCTAATTTTTTACATCAACACTAATTTTTAATAATAAAAAGAATTCTGTACAAAACAGAATTATAATTTAAAGATTAAAAAAATTTACATAAACAGATTTGAACAAGAATACACAAATAAATTTTATTTTCTAAAACATAATATAAAAACAGTATAGAAATTAATTTCTATATCAAAACTGTTTTACTAATTTCTACAATAAAGCAGTAAATTAATTCATTTTATTCTGTCAAAACAGATTTATTTCCAAAAAAAAATTCTGTAATAAAAAAAATTTTGTACACTAAAAAACAGTAGAACTTATAAATTGTCTTAAGATTGTTATGTCTACTATTTATAAATAACAATTGTACAGAATTAATAATTATAATATAATCCGGAATTAAAACAGAATTACAGAAATGAAACACTTACTTGAATTTGCAGAAACAATAATAAAAATAGAAAGATAATCCGAGCCCTGTGAATCTCACAGTGTCCTTAAGACAATTTATTCCCTCCAATGTGCTTTGAGGTTGATGAATATTGTCTCCCAAGATAGAACGGATTTTCTAATTAATTATGTAGCACGACAATAATTAATCACAACGAACTCAAATCTGTGGCTTTTACTCAACTCAACAACAATGCAAGATATGTAATGTAGGAAAATGACAGGAATTTTCTGGGACAAAAATGACAGCAATTATGGAGGAGGAAAATTTTTCAGATTTTAATTCTGCAGGGGAAATGTTTAATTTATAGCTTTTGTGTTGACTGTTGGAACAGTCAACCGAAATTAACTGTCAAAAAAAAGTTAATCAGTTAAATGAATTAACTCTTGGCAATAACTGCCAACAGTTTATTAATTAATTAATTAATTAATTTCGTAATTAATTAATAATTAAATCCCAGAAAGTTAAATAAATTCGGCCCAAAAATGTAGGAGATTTTTATAAGCCCAAGCCCGAGCCGAGCCGGCCGGCCGGCCAAACGGACGTGCGCGCGTGGACTTTTGACCGAAAGTCAACCCGTGCATAGCTTAGGTCATCTCCCCTTCAAAGAGTTGGGATACCCCCAAGGCATCCAAGCCTTAGTCCATACTTGGGGTGTTATTAACTCATCAAAATTCCACTACTCTTCCAATGTGGGACAGGAGTTAAAACATACCCAATTCATTATCTTTCATTGCTTTGTGAGTCACTTAGGGGACATATTTATCATTCATAACTTATTGAAATTGGACATATGAATATACTACGTTAATCTCCTTGCGGAGGTGAACGCGTTCATATATGGTCCCACAATTTCCGTAGCCTGAGTCCCACCTAAATTTGAGCTCAAAGTTGCTCAAAAATCTATCCAGAAAAATCTGGAAAGTTTATAATACCCATTCAAGTCCAATTTTTTCCAACAATCCCCCACATGAATGATATATCGCTATAAATAAAACAAAACAGATGCAGATGCAGATGCCGACACAAGTTGAGTAAAACTGAAGACTTATTGCATCGGGAGAAGTAGCCTAGTGGCCTTGAACTTTCCTTAGTGATATACTATCGGATTTACTTGGTTAATCAGTAGACTTCACGTCCTTGAACCGTCAACCGTTTTTGTAAACCTAGACAACCGTATTCACACAACAATTCTTCAACACAGTTGGTTCTCACGTTTGTGTTCATTTTGGCCGTGAACACTACTTGGTTCCGCAAGTATTTTAGAGAATATTCCTTTCATTATTCTCATAGAAGTGGCCCCCTTCTTACTCACGTAGGTGACTTCCATAAAGAGTATTCTGCAATACCCCACTTAGACGGACTAAGATATAGATTTCATTAAAAGCATAACTTATCCTAATTTCGTGGCAGATGTGCACTGTCTCATCTTTGGAATGGATAGGATTAAATATCCTCCAGTGCTTACTGAATACAATGTAGTTCGGTTTACCCATTGAACCTAGATCTTGGGATCTCCAGTCAGCTACGTTGGGTTTCCACTATATTGATTCTTATTTATTTATAGGCTTTAGACCCATTCCTCTCGATGATCTTTCAACTTGCTCTCGGTTTAAACCTTTCTTTAGTGGATCCGATATATTATCTTTTGACTTTACATAGTCAATTGAGATAATTCCGTTTGAGAGAAGTTGTCTAACAGTATTTTGTCGACGACGAATATGTCGTGACTTTCCGTTATACATGTGATTTTGTGCCCTTCCAATCGCTGATTGGCTATCGCAATGTATACATATTGCGGGCACAGGTTTAGACCAATTTGGAACATCCTCTAAGAAATTTCGAATCCATTCAGCTTCTTCTCCAGCTTTGTCTAGTGCAATGAATTCAGATTCCATTGTCGATCTAGTAATGCACGTTTGTTTTGAGGATTTCCAAGATACGGCTGCACCTTCGAGGGTAAACACATACCCACTCGTAGACTTAGAGTCTTTTGTATCAGATATCCAATTCGCATCGCAATGTCCTTCAAGAACAGCTGGATATTTTGAGTAATGCAATCCATAGTTTTGAGTATATTTTAAATAACCCAAAACTCTCAATATTGCTTTCCACCGATCTCTTCCTGGATTACTCGTAAATCGACTTAGCTTACTTATTGAGTATGCTATGTCCGGTCGCGTACAGTTCATGACATAAATTAAATTGCCGATAATACGAGAATATTCTAGTTGAGATATGCTTTCACCATTATTTCTTGCTAGATGCAAATTTACATCTACAGATGTCTTGGTAGGACTAATATCATACTTCTTGAATTTTTCAAGTACTTTCTCTATGTAATGAGATTGAGATAATATAAGTCCATCTGATGTTCTAGAAATTTTAATTCCTAGTATAACATCGGCGATTCCCATATCTTTCATGTCAAATCTACTACTCAACATTTGTTTTGTAGTTTTGACAATTTCCAAGTTACTACCCATGATAAGCATATCATCAACATAGAGGCATACAATGACATATCCATTATGAATGTATTTAAAGTAAACACATTTATCGCATTCATTAATTTTGAAACCAGTTGATAACATTGCATTATCAAATTTTTCATTCCATTGTTTAGGTGCTTGTTTTAATCCATATAGTGATTTAACAAGCTTACATACTTTTTCTTCTTGTCCGGGAGCTTTGAACCCTTCAGGTTGCTCCATATAAATTTCCTCATCTAGTTCACCTTTTAAGAATGCAGTTTTTACATCCATCTGATGTATTTCAAGTCCATTAATAGCAGCTATTGCTATTAACATCCGAATGGATGTTATTCTTGTTACCGGTGAATATGTGTCGAAGTAATCCAACCCTTCCTTTTGCCTATAGCCTTTAGCCACAAGTCTAGCCTTATATTTATCAATTGATCCATCAGCCTTCAATTTCTTTTTGAAGATCCATTTATAACCTAACGGTTTTGAACCTGGTGGAAGATCCACTAGATCCCATGTATGATTTTGTAATATGGATTCAATTTCACTATTAATTGTTTCTTTCCAATTGGAAGCATCGGGTAAGGATATAGCTTCTTTATATGATTGAGGTTCATTTTCTAACAAATATGTTAGAAAATCCAGACCGAAAGAAGTCGAGGTTTTTGCTCTTTTACTACATTTTGGTTCATCCTCTATTGATTCAATAGGTTGATGAGTACCACTTGTAGTAGCTTGATTTGTCCTTTTAGAAGGACCAGATTCTCGAGTCATGTTATACGGGAATTCATTTTCAAAAAATGAAGCATCCCTCGATTCAATAACCGTATTTACATGAATGTCCGAAATCTCAGATTTACAAACCAGAAATCGATATGCACTGCTATTAGTAGCATAACCGATGAATACACAATCCACGATTTTTGGCCCTATTCTTACCTTTTTAGGTTTAGGAACCATCACTTTGGCTAAGCACCCCACACTAGTAAATATTTATGGGAAGGTCTTCGACCTTTCCATAATTCATAAGGTGTCTTGTGAGTCTTTTTGTGAGGTACTTTATTGAGAATGTAATTAGCAGAAAGTAAGGCTTCCCCCACAAATTTTGTGGAGCTCCTGAACTTAATAACATTGAGTTCATCATTTCTTTCAAAGTAAGTTTTTTGCGTTCAGCAACACCATTCGATTGAGGAGAATAAGGAGCGGTTGTTTGATGAATAATCCCATTTTCAGAACAAAATTCCTCAAATGGATACTCATATTCACCTCCTCTATCACTTATAACAGCCTTTATCGTTTTGCTTAATTGATTCTCAACTTCATTCTTATATTGTTTAAATGCATTAACAGCCTCATCTTTACTATGTAACAAATATACATAGCAATATTTTGTGCAATTGTCAATAAAAGTAATAAAATACTTTTTCCCACCTCTAGTTTGAACAAATTTTAAATCACAAATATCGGTATGAATTAAATCTAAAGGTTCCGTTATCCTTTCAATAGAATGAAAAGGTAATCTAGCTAATTTAGATTCCACACAAATTTCACATTTATGATTTTTATCAATATTAAATTTTGGCAAAAATTCCAAGTTAATTAATCTACGCAATGTATCAAAATTAACATGTCCCAATCTAGCATGCCAAATATTAGATGACTTAATCAAGTAAGAAGAACTAGCTATTTCATTCATTGAAATAAATGTATTTGGGGTTACAGTAAGAACATTGATTTTAAAGAGCCCCTCATTTAGGTAGCCCTTTCCTACATACATGTCATTTTTAGACAACACAAAGCGATCAGACACAAACACAAGCTTGAAACCATTTTTAGTAAGGAGAGATCCAGAAATCAGATTCTTTCGGATATCAGGCACGTGAAGAACATTGTTGAGAGTAAATTCCTTTCCAGAAGTCATTTTCAAAGCAATATTTCCTTGTCCCACCACCTTAGAAGTGGAAGAATTTCCCATAAAAAGGTTCTCCTCATTTTCCAAAGGCTTATAGGTGGAGAACATCCATTTGTTTGCACAAATGTGTCGTGTGGCACCAGTGTCCACCCACCATTCCTTGGTATTTCCAACCAAGTTACATTCAGAGACAACGGCAGAAAGATTCATATCCGCCAAATCATTGACGATATTCACACCCTCAGTTACATTTGATTGAGGATCGTTTTGATTTTGCTTCTTCGGCTTACGACACTCGCTTGAGCGTTGTCCAGGTTTACCACAATTTTATCATTTGCCTTTGAACTTTTTCTTGTTATGTTTGGAAGTGCCTTCCCCATCATACTTTCGTTTGTTCTTCTTAGGACCTTCAACGACATGGACCTTTGTTTCCATCGGATTCTTCCCACTTGTATTTTGAGACTCACGGTTGTCTTCTTCGATTCTTAGTCGGACCACCAACTCCTCCACATTCATCTCCTTACGCTTGTGCTTGAGATAGTTTTTGAACAAAGTTCAAGAAGGTGGCAACTTTTCAACAATTACAGCAACTTGGAAAGTTTCACTAATTGACATTCCTTCAGCATGAATGTCGTGGAGGATCACTTGGAATTCTTGCACTTTCGAGATCACAGATTTAGAATCAACCATTTTGAAGTCCAGAAAACGCCCGACGATAAATTTCTTCATCCCAATATCTTCAGTTTTATACTTCTTTTCCAAAGAATTCCATAATTCTTTGGATGTCTTGATAGTGCAGTAGACATGATACAGAGTCTTGTCCAAGTATGCCAAAATATAATTTTGGCATAGGTAGTCCGAATGCTTCCAAGCATCGACAACAGCAACCTTTTCAGCGTCATCTCCCTCTTGAATAGAGGGGCAATCTTCATATACAAACCTGCCCAGTTGGCAGGTAGTGAGATAGAAGTACATTTGTCCTTGCCAACGTTTGAAGTCAGCCCCAATGAACTTTTCCGATTTCTCCCCGCGTGGCATAGATACGGGTGCAGTCACATTTGTGTTGGTGACAATCAGTTTTGTAGGAGTAGTGTTCGTACTTTGTGATTTCATTTTTGTTACAAAAACATAATTTTTATCAATGATAAAATTCATATATAATGAATTAATCAAAACAGAATACAAAATTCTGTGCACCAATTTCCTCCAAATATAATTCACAATAAATGAATTCTAAAAGAATTCAAATAATAATTAAAAATTAAACTATAATATAAATAGAATTCCGTACAAAATAGAATTAAATATAAAATCTGTGTCACACAAATTTTTAATAATAAAAAGAATTCTGTACAAAACAGAATTATAATTTAAAGATTAATTTTTTTTTACATAAACAGATTTTAACAAGAATACACAAATAAATTTTATTTTCTAAAACAGAATATAAAAACAGTATAGAAAATAATTTCTATATCAAAACTGTTTTACTAATTTCTTCAATAAAGCAGTAAATTAATTCATTTTATTCTGTCAAAACAGATTTATTTCCAAAAAAAAATTCTGTAATAAAAAAAATTCTGTACACTAAAAAACAGTAGAACTTATAAATTGTCTTAAGATTGTTATGTCTACTATTTATAAATAACAATTGTACAAAATTAATAATTATAATATAATCCGAAATTAAAACAGAATTACAGAAATTAAACACTTACTTGAATTTGCAGAAACAATTATAAAAATAGAAAGATAATCCGAGCCCTGTGAATCTCACAGTGTCCTTAAGACAATTTATTCCCTCCAATGTGCTTCGAGGTTGATGAATATTGTCTCCCAAGATAGAACGGATTTTCTAATTAATTATGTAGCACGACCATAATTAATCACAACGAACTCAAATCTGTGGCTTTTACTCAACTCAACAACAATGCAAGACATGTAATGCAGGAAAAGGACAGGAACTTTCTGGGACAAAAATGACAGCAATTCTGGAGGAGGGAAATTTTTCAGTTTTTAATTCTGCAGGGGAAATGTTTAATTTATAGCTTTTGTGTTGACTGTTGGAACAGTTAACCGAAATTAACTGTCAAAAAACAGTTAATCAGTTAAACGAATTAACTGTTGACTGTTGGCAATAACTGCCAACAGTTTATTAATTAATTAATTAATTTCGTAATTAATTAATAATTAAAGCCCAGAAAGTTAAATAAATTCGGCCCAAAAATGTAGGTGATTTTTATAAGCCCAAGCCCAAGCCCGAGCTCGAACCGAGCCGGCCGACCGGACCGACGCGCGAGCGTGCGCGTGTGGACTTTTGACCGAAAGTCAACCCGTGCATAGCTTAGGTCATCTCCCCTTCAAAGAGTTGGGATACCCCCAAGGCATCCAAGCCTTAGTCCATACTTGGGGTGTTATTAACTCATCAAAATTCCACTACTCTTCCAATGTGGGACAAGAGTTAAAACATACCCAATTCATTAACTTTCATTGCTTTGTGAGTCACTTAGGGGACATATTTATCATTCATAACTTATTGAAATTGGACATATGAATATACTACGTTAATCTCCTTGCGGAGGTGAACGCGTTCGTATATGGTCCCACAATTTCCGTAGCGTGGGTCCCACCTAAATTTGAGCTCAAAGTTGCTCAAAAATCTGTCCAGAAAAATCTGGAAAGTTTATAATACCCATTCAAGTACAATTTTTTACAACAATCCCCCACATGAATGATATATCGCTATAAATAAAACAAAACAGATGCAGATGCAGATGCATACACAAGTTGAGTAAAACTGAAGACTTATTGCATCGGGAGAAGTAGCCTAGTGGACTTGAACTTTCCTTAGTGATATACTATCGTATTTACTTGGTTAATCAGTAGACTTCACGTCCTTGAACCGTCAACCGTTTTTGTAAACCTAGACAACAGTATTCACACAACAATTCTTCAACACAGTTGGTTCTCCCGTTTGTGTTCATTTTGAACATGAACACCACTTGGTTCCGCAAGTATTTTAGAGAATATGCCTTTCATTATTCTCATAGAAGTGGCCCCCTTCTTACTCACGTAGGTGACTTCCATAAAGAGTATTCCGCAATACCCCACTTAGATGGACTAAGATATAGATGTCATTAAAAGCATAACTTATCCTAATTTCGCGGCAGATGTGCACTGTCTCATCGTTGGAATGGATAGGATTAAATATCCTCCAGTGCTTATTGAATACAATGTAGTTTGGTTTGCCCATTGAACCTAGATCTTGGGATCTCCAGTCAGCTAGGTTGGGTTTCCACTATATTGATTCTTATTTATTTATAGGCTTTAGACTCATTCCTCTCTATGATCTTTCAACTTGCTCTCGGTTTAAACCTTTCGTTAGTGGATCCGATATATTATCTTTTGACTTTACATAATCAATTGAGATAATTCCGTTTGAGAGAAGTTGTCTAACGGTATTGTGTCGACGACGAATATGTCGTGACTTTCCGTTATACATGTGATTTTGTGCCCTTCCAATCGCTGATTGGCTATCGCAATGTATACATATTGCGGGCACAGGTTTAGACCAATTTGGAACATCCTCTAAGAAATTTCGAAGCCAATCAGCTTCTTCTCCAGCTTTGTCTAGTGCAATGAATTCAGATTCCATTGTGGATCTAGCAATACACGTTTGTTTTGAGGATTTCCAAGATATGGCTGCACCTCCGAGGGTAAACACATACCCACTCGTAGACTTAGAGTCTTTTGTATCTGATATCCAATTTGCATCGCAATGTCCTTCAAGAACAGCTGGATATTTTGAGTAATGCAATCCATAGTTTTGAGTATATTTTAAATAACCCAAAACTCTCAATATTGCTTTCCACTGATCTCTTCCTGGATTACTCGTAAATCAACTTAGCTTACTTATTGAGTATGCTATGACCGGTCGCGTACAGTTAATGATATACATTAAACTGCCGATAATAGGAGAATATTCTAGTTGAGATATGCTTTCACCATTATTTCTTGCTAGATGTAAATTTACATCTACAGGTGTCTTCGTAGGACTAATATCATACTTCTTGAATTTTTCAAGTACTTTCTCTATGTAATGAGATTGAGATAATATAAGTCCATCTGATGTTCTAGAAATTTTAATTCCTAATATAACATCGGCGATTCCCATATCTTTCATGTCAAATCTACTACTCAACATTTGTTTTGTAGTTTTGACAATTTCCAAGTTACTACCCATGATAAGCATATCATCCACATAGAGGCATACAATGACATATCCATTATGAATGTATTTAAAGTAAACACATTTATCGCATTCATTAATTTTCAAACCATTTGATAACATTGCATTATCAAATTTTTCATGCCATTGTTTAGGTGCTTGTTTTAATCCATATAGTGATTTAACAAGCTTACATACTTTTTCTTCTTGTCCGGGAGCTTTGAACCCTTCAGGTTGCTCCATATAAATTTCCTCGTCTAGTTCACCGTTTAAGAATGCAGTTTTTACATCCATTTGATGTATTTAAAGTCCATTAATAGCAGCTATTGCTATTAACATCCGAATGGACGTTATTCTTGTTACCGGTGAATATGTGTCAAAGTAATCCAACCCTTCCTTTTGCCTATAGCCTTTAGCTACAAGTCTAGCTTTATATTTATCAATTGATCCATCGGCCTTCAATTTCTTTTTGAAGATCCATTTATAACCTAACGGTTTTGAACCTGGTGGAAGATCCACTAGTTCCCATGTATGATTTTGTAATATGGATTCAATTTCACTATTAATTGTTTCTTTCCAATTGGAAGCATCGGGTAAGGATATAGCTTCTTTATACGATTGAGGTTCATTTTCTAACAAATATGTTAGAAAATCCAGACCGAAAGAAGTCGAGGTTTTTGCTCTTTTACTACGTCTTGGTCCATCCTCTATTGATTCAATAGGTTGATGAGTACCACTTGTAGTAGCTTGCTTTGTCCTTTTAGAAGGACCAGATTCTCGGGTCATGTTATACGGGAATTCATTTTCAAAAAATAAAGCATCCCTCGATTCAATAACCGTATTTACATGAATGTCCGAAATCTCAGATTTACAAACTAGAAATCGATATGCACTGCTATTAGTAGCATAACTGATGAATACACAATCCACGGTTTTTGGCCCTATTCTTACCTTTTTAGGTTTAGGAACCATCACTTTGGCTAAGCACCCCACACTAGTAAATATTTATAGGAAGGTCTTCGACCTTTCCATAATTCATAAGGTGTCTTGTGAGTCTTTTTGTGAGGTACTTTATTGAGAATGTAATTAGCAGAAAGAAAGGCTTCCTCCCACAAATTTTGTGGAGCTCCTGAACTTAATAACATTGAGTTCATCATTTCTTTCAAAGTACGGTTTTTGCGTTCAGCAACACCATTCGATTGAGGAGAATAAGGAGCGGTTGTTTGATGAATAATCCCATTTTCAGAACAAAATTCCTCAAATGGATATTCATATTCACCTCCTCTATCACTTATAACAGCCTTTATCGTTTTGCTTAATTGATTCTCAACTTCATTCTTATATTGTTTAAATGCATTAATAGCCTCATCTTTACTATGTAACAAATATACATAGCAATATTTTGTGCAATCGTCAATAGAAGTAATAAAATACCTTTTCCCACCTCTAGTTTGAACAAATTTTAAATCACAAATATCGGTATGAATTAAATCTAAAGGTTCAGTTATCCTTTCAATAGAATGAAAAGGTAATCTAGCTAATTTAGATTCCACACAAATTTCACATTTATGATTTTTATCAATATTAAATTTTGGCAAAAATTCCAAGTTAATTAATCTACGCAATGAATCAAAATTAACATGTCCCAATCTAGCATGCCAAATATTAGATGACTCAATCAAGTAAGAAGAACTAGCAATTTCATTCATTGAAATAGATGTTTTTGGGGTTACAGTAAGAACATTGAGTTTAAAGAGCCCCTCATTTAGGTAGCCCTTTCCTACATACATGTCATTTTTAGACAACACAAAGCGATCAGACACAAACAGAAGCTTGAAACCATTTTTAGTAAGGAGAGATCCAGAAATCAGATTCTTTCGGATATCAGGCACGTGAAGATCATTGTTGAGAGTAAGTTTCTTTCCAGACGTCATTTTCAAAGCAATCTTTCCTTGTCCCACCACCTTAGAAGTGGAAGAATTTCCCATAAAAAGGTTCTCCTCATTTTCCAAAGGCTTATAGGTGGAGAACATCCATTTTTTTGCACAAATGTGTCGTGTGGCACCAGTGTCCACCCACCATTCCTTGGTATTTCCAACCAAGTTACATTCAGAGACAACGACAGAAAGATTCATATCCGCCAAATCATTGACGATATTCACACCCTCAGTTACATTTGATTGAGGATTATTTTGAATTTGGTTCTTCGGCTTACGACACTCGCTTGAGCGGTGTCCAGGTTTACCACAATTGTAGCATTTGCCTTTGAACTTTTTCTTGTTATGTTTGGAAGTGCCTTCCCCATCATACTTTCGTTTGTTCTTCTTAGGACCTTCAACGATATGGACCATTGTTTCCATCGGATTCTTCCCACTTTTATTTTGAGACTCACGGTTGTCTTCTTCGATTCTTAGTCGGACCTCCAACTCCTCCACATTCATCTCCTTACGCTTGTGCTTGAGATAGTTTTTGAACAAAGTCCAAGAAGGTGGCAACTTTTCAACAATTGCAGCAACTTGGAAAGTTTCACTAATTGACATTCCTTTAGCATAAATGTCGTGGAGGATCACTTGGAATTATTGCACTTGCGAGATCACAGATTTATAATCAACCATTTTGAAGTCCAGAAAATGCCCGACGATAAATTTCTTCATCCCAGCATCTTCAGTTTTATACTTCTTTTCCAAAGAATTCCATAATTCTTTGGATGTCTTGATAGTGCAGTAGACATGATACAGAGTCTTGTCCAAGTATGCCAAAATATAATTTTGGCATAGGTAGTCCGAATGCTTCCAAGCATCGACAGCAGCAACCTTTTCAGCGTCATCTCCCTCTTGAATAGAGGGGCAATCTTCATATACAAACCTGCCCAGTTGGCAGGTAGTGAGATAGAAGTACATTTATCCTTGCCAACGTTTGAAGTCATCCCAAATGAACTTTTCCGATTTCTCCCCGTGTGGCATCGATACGGGTGCAGTCACATTTGTGTTGGTGACAATCAGTTTCGTAGGAGTAGTGTTCGTACTTGGTGATTCCATTTCTGTTACAAAAACATAATTTTTATCAATGATAAAATTCATATATAATGAATTAATCAAAACAGAATACAAAATTCTGTGCACCAATTTCCTCCAAATATAATTCACAATAAATGAATTCTAAAAGAATTCAAATAATAATTCAGAATTAAACTATAATATAAACATAATTCCGTACAAAACAGAATTAAATATAAAATCTGTGTCACACTAAGTTTTAATAATAAAAAGAATTCTGTACGAAACAGAATTATAATTTAAAGATTAAAAAAAAATTACATAAACAGATTTTAACAAGAATACACAAATAAATTTTATTTTCTAAAACAGAATATAAAAACAGTATAGAAATTAATTTCTATATCAAAACTGTTTTACTAATTTCTATAATAAAGCAGTAAATTAATTTATTTTATTCTGTCAAAACAGATTTATTTCCAAAAAAAAATTCCGTAATAAAAAAAAATTCTATACACTAAAAAACAGTAGAACTTATAAATTGTCTTAAGATTGTTATGTCTACTATTTATAAATAACAATTGTACAGAATTAATAATTATAATATAATCCGAAATTAAAACAGAATTACAGAAATGAAACACTTACTTAAATTTGCAGAAACAATTATAAAAATAGAAAGATAATCTGAGCCCTGTGAATCTCACAGTGTCCTTAAGACAATTTATTCCCTCCAATGTGCTTCGAGGTTGATGAATATTGTCTCCCAAGATAGAACGGATTTTCTAATTAATTATGTAGCACGACCATAATTAATCACAACGAACTCAAATCTGTGGCTTTTACTCAACTCAACAACAATGCAAGATATGTAATGCAGGAAAAGGACAGGAATTTTCTGGGACAAAAATGACAGCAATTCTGGAGGAGGGAAATTTTTCAGTTTTTAATTCTGCAGGGGAAATGTTTAATTTATAGCTTTTGTGTTGACTGTTGGAACAGTCAACCGAAATTAACTGTCAAAAAACAGTTAATCAGTTAAACGAATTAACTGTTGACTGTTGGCAATAACTGCCAACAGTTAATTAATTAATTAATTAATTTCGTAATTAATTAATAATTAAAGCCCAGAAAGTTAAATAAATTCGGCCCAAAAATGTAGGTGATTTTTATAAGCCCAAGCCCAAGCCAGAGCTCGAACCGAGCTGGCCGGCCGGACAGACGCGCGAGCGCGCGCGTGTGGACTTTTGACCGAAAGTCAACCCGTGCATAGCTTAGGTCATCTCCCCTTCAAAGAGTTGGGATACCCCCAAGGCATCCAAGCCTTAGTCCATACTTGGGGTGTTATTAACTCATCAAAATTCCACTACTCTTCCAATGTGGGACAAGAGTTAAAACATACCCAATTCATTAACTTTCATTGCTTTGTGAGTCACTTAGGGGACATATTTATCATTCATAACTTATTGAAATTGGACATATGAATATACTACGTTAATCTCCTTGCGGAGGTGAATGCGTTCGTATATGGTCCCACAATTTCCGTAGCGTGGGTCCCACCTAAATTTGAGCTCAAAGTTGCTCAAAAATCTGTCCAGAAAAATCTGGACAGTTTATAATACCCATTCAAGTCCAATTTTTTCCAACAATCCCCACATGAATGATATATCGCTATAAATAAAACAAAACAGATGCAGATGCAGATGCAGATGCAGACACAAGTTGAGTAAACCTGAAGACTTATTGCATCGGGAGAAGTATCTTAGTGGCCTTGAACTTTCCTTAGTGATATACTATCGGATTTACTTGGTTAATCAGTAGACTTCACGTCCTTGAACCGTCAACCGTTTTTGTAAACCTAGACAACAGTATTCACACAACAATTCTTCAACACAGTTGGTTCTCACGTTTGTGTTCATTTTGGCCGTGAACACCACTTGGTTCCGCAAGTATTTTAGAGAATATGCCTTTCATTATTCTCATAGAAGTGGCCCCCTTCTTACTCACGTAGGTGACTTCCATAAAGAGTATTCCGCAATACCCCACTTAGACGGACTAAGATATAGATGTCATTAAAAGCATAACTTATCCTAATTTCGCAGCAGATGTGCACTGTCTCATCTTTGGAATGGATAGGATTAAATATCCTCCAGTGCTTACTGAATACAATGTAGTTCGGTTTTCCCATTGAACCTAGATCTTGGGATCTCCAGTCAGCTAGGTTGGGTTTCCACTATATTGATTCTTATTTATTTATAGGCTTTAGACCCATTCCTCTCGATGATATTTCAACTTGCTCTCGGTTTAAACCTTTCATTAGTGGATCCGATATATTATCTTTTGACTTTACATAGTCAATTGAGATAATTTATTTTGATAGAAGTTGTCTAACGGTATTGTGTCGACGACGAATATGTCGTGACTTTCCGTTATACATGTGATTTTGTGCCCTTCCAATCGCTGATTGGCTATCGCAATGTATACATATTACGGGCACATGTTTAGACCAATTTGGAACATCCTCTAAGAAATTTCGAAGCCATTCAGCTTCTTCTCCAGCTTTGTCTAGTGCAATGAATTCAGATTCCATTGTGGATCTAGCAATACACGTTTGTTTTGAGGATTTCCAAGATACGGCTGCACCTCCGAGGGTAAACACATACCCACTCGTAGACTTAGAGTCTTTTGTATCAGATATCCAATTTGCATCGCAATGTCCTTCAAGAACAGCTGGATATTTTGAGTAATGCAATCCATAGTTTTGAGTATATTTTAAATAACCCAAAACTCTCAATATTGCTTTCCACTGATCTCTTCCTGGATTACTCGTAAATCGACTTAGCTTACTTATTGAGTATGCTATGTCCGGTCGCGTACAGTTCATGATATACATTAAATTGCCGATAATACGAGAATATTCTAGTTGAGATATGCTTTCACCATTATTTCTTGCTAGATGTAAATTTACATCTACAGGTGTCTTGGTAGGACTAATATCATACTTCTTGAATTTTTCAAGTACTTTCTCTATGTAATGAGATTGAGATAATATAAGTCCATCTGATGTTCTAGAAATTTTAATTCCTGATATAACATCGGCGATTCCCATATCTTTCATGTCAAATCTACTACTCAACATTTGTTTTGTAGTTTTGACAATTTCCAAGTTACTACCCATGATAAGCATATCATCAACATAGAGGCATACAATGACATATCCATTATGAATGTATTTAAAGTAAACACATTTATCGCATTCATTAATTTTGAAACCAGTTGATAACATTGCATTATCAAATTTTTCATTCCATTGTTTAGGTGCTTGTTTTAATCCATATAGTGATTTAACAAGCTTACATACTTTTTCTTCTTGTCCGGGATCTTTGAACCCTTCAGGTTGCTCCATATAAATTTCCTCGTCTAGTTCACCGTTTAAGAATGCAGTTTTTACATCCATTTGATGTATTTAAAGTCCATTAATAACAGCTATTGCTATTAACATCCGAATGGACGTTATTCTTGTTACCGGTGAATATGTGTCGAAGTAATCCAACCCTTCCTTTTGCCTATAGCCTTTAGCTACAAGTCTAGCTTTATATTTATCAATTGATCCATCGGCCTTCAATTTCTTTTTGAAGATCCATTTATAACCTAACGGTTTTGAACCTGGTGGAAGATCCACTAGTTCCCATGTATGATTTTGTAATATGGATTCAATTTCACTATTAATTGTTTCTTTCCAATTGGAAGCATCGGGTAAGGATATAGCTTCTTTATACGATTGAGGTTCATTTTCTAACAAATATGTTAGAAAATCCGGACCGAAAGAAGTCGAGGTTTTTGCTCTTTTACTACGTCTTGGTTCATCCTCTATTGATTCAATAGGTTGATGAGTACCACTTGTAGTAGCTTGATTTGTCCTTTTAGAAGGACCAGATTCTCGAGTCATGTTATACGGGAATTCATTTTCAAAAAATGAAGCATCCCTCGATTCAATAACCGTATTTACATGAATGTCCGAAATCTCAGATTTACAAACTAGAAATCGATATGCATGGCTATTAGTAGCATAACCGATGAATACACAATCCACGGTTTTTGGCCCTATTCTTACCTTTTTAGGTTTAGGAACCATCACTTTGGCTAAGCACCCCCACACTCGTAAATATTTATAGGAAGGTCTTCGACCTTTTCATAATTCATAAGGTGTATTGTGAGTCTTTTTGTGAGGTACTTTATTGAGAATGTAATTAACAGAAAGTAAGGCTTCCCCCCACAAATTTTGTGGAGCTCCTGAACTTAATAACATTGAGTTCATCATTTCTTTCAAAGTACGGTTTTTTCGCTTAGCAACACCATTCGATCGAGGAGAATAAGGAGCGGTTGTTTGATGAATAATCCCATTTTCAGAACAAAATTCCTCAAATGGATATTCATATTCACCTCCTCTATCACTTATAACAGCCTTTATCGTTTTGCTTAATTGATTCTCAACTTCATTCTTATATTGTTTAAATGCATTAATAGCCTCATCTTTACTATGTAACAAATATACATAGCAATATTTTGTGCAATCGTCAATAGAAGTAATAAAATACTTTTTCCCACCTCTAGTTTGAACAAATTTTAAATCACAAATATCGGTATGAATTAAATCTAAAGGTTCAGTTATCCTTTCAATAAAATGAAAAGGTAATCTAGCTAATTTAGATTCCACACAAATTTCACATTTATGATTTTTATCAATATTAAATTTTGGCAAAAATTCCAAGTTAATTAATCTACGCAATGAATCAAAATTAACATGTCCCAATCTAGCACGCCAAATATTAGATGACTCAATCAAGTAAGAAGAACTAGCAATTTCATTCATTGAAATAGATGTTTTTGGGGTTACAGTAAGAACATTGAGTTTAAAGAGCCCCTCATTTAGGTAGCCCTTTCCTACATACATGTCATTTTTAGACAACACAAAGCGATCAGACACAAACAGAAGCTTGAAACCATTTTTAGTAAGGAGAGATCCAGAAATCAGATTCTTTCGGATATCAGGCACGTGAAGATCATTGTTGAGAGTAAGTTTCTTTCCAGACGTCATTTTCAAAGCAATCTTTCCTTGTCCCACCACCTTAGAAGTGGAAGAATTTCCCATAAAAAGGTTCTCCTCATTTTCCAAAGGCTTATAGGTGGAGAACATCCATTTTTTTGCACAAATGTGTCGTGTGGCACCAGTGTCCACCCACCATTCCTTGGTATTTCCAACCAAGTTACATTCAGAGACAACGGCAGAAAGATTCATATCCGCCAAATCATTGACGATATTCACACCCTCAGTTACATTTGATTGAGGATTATTTTGAATTTGGTTCTTCGGCTTACGACACTCGCTTGAGCGGTGTCCAGGTTTACCACAATTGTAGCATTTGCCTTTGAACTTTTTCTTGTTATGTTTGGAAGTGCCTTCCCCATCATACTTTCGTTTGTTCTTCTTAGGACCTTCAACGATATGGACCATTGTTTCCATCGGATTCTTCCCACTTTTATTTTGAGACTCACGGTTGTCTTCTTCGATTCTTAGTCGGACCTCCAACTCCTCCACATTCATCTCCTTACGCTTGTGCTTGAGATAGTTTTTGAACAAAGTCCAAGAAGGTGGCAACTTTTCAACAATTGCAGCAACTTGGAAAGTTTCACTAATTGACATTCCTTTAGCATAAATGTCGTGGAGGATCACTTGGAATTATTGCACTTGCGAGATCACAGATTTATAATCAACCATTTTGAAGTCCAGAAAATGCCCGACGATAAATTTCTTCATCCCAGCATCTTCAGTTTTATACTTCTTTTCCAAAGAATTCCATAATTCTTTGGATGTCTTGATAGTGCAGTAGACATGATACAGAGTCTTGTCCAAGTATGCCAAAATATAATTTTGGCATAGGTAGTCCGAATGCTTCCAAGCATCGACAGCAGCAACCTTTTCAGCGTCATCTCCCTCTTGAATAGAGGGGCAATCTTCATATACAAACCTGCCCAGTTGGCAGGTAGTGAGATAGAAGTACATTTATCCTTGCCAACGTTTGAAGTCATCCCAAATGAACTTTTCCGATTTCTCCCCGTGTGGCATCGATACGGGTGCAGTCACATTTGTGTTGGTGACAATCAGTTTCGTAGGAGTAGTGTTCGTACTTGGTGATTCCATTTCTGTTACAAAAACATAATTTTTATCAATGATAAAATTCATATATAATGAATTAATCAAAACAGAATACAAAATTCTGTGCACCAATTTCCTCCAAATATAATTCACAATAAATGAATTCTAAAAGAATTCAAATAATAATTCAGAATTAAACTATAATATAAACATAATTCCGTACAAAACAGAATTAAATATAAAATCTGTGTCACACTAAGTTTTAATAATAAAAAGAATTCTGTACGAAACAGAATTATAATTTAAAGATTAAAAAAAAATTACATAAACAGATTTTAACAAGAATACACAAATAAATTTTATTTTCTAAAACAGAATATAAAAACAGTATAGAAATTAATTTCTATATCAAAACTGTTTTACGAATTTCTATAATAAAGCAGTAAATTAATTTATTTTATTCTGTCAAAACAGATTTATTTCCAAAAAAAAATTCCGTAATAAAAAAAAATTCTATACACTAAAAAACAGTAGAACTTATAAATTGTCTTAAGATTGTTATGTCTACTATTTATAAATAACAATTGTACAGAATTAATAATTATAATATAATCCGAAATTAAAACAGAATTACAGAAATGAAACACTTACTTGAATTTGCAGAAACAATTATAAAAATAGAAAGATAATCCGAGCCCTGTGAATCTCACAGTGTCCTTAAGACAATTTATTCCCTCCAATGTGCTTCGAGGTTGATGAATATTGTCTCCCAAGATAGAACGGATTTTCTAATTAATTATGTAGCACGACCATAATTAATCACACCGAACTCAAATCTGTGGCTTTTACTCAACTCAACAACAATGCAAGATATGTAATGCAGGAAAAGGACAGGAATTTTCTGGGACAAAAATGACAGCAATTCTGGAGGAGGGAAATTTTTCAGTTTTTAATTCTGCAGGGGAAATGTTTAATTTATAGCTTTTGTGTTGACTGTTGGAACAGTCAACCGAAATTAACTGTCAAAAAACAGTTAATCAGTTAAACGAATTAACTGTTGACTGTTGGCAATAACTGCCAACAGTTAATTAATTAATTAATTAATTTCGTAATTAATTAATAATTAAAGCCCAGAAAGTTAAATAAATTCGGCCCAAAAATGTAGGTGATTTTTATAAGCCCAAGCCCAAGCCCGAGCTCGAACCGAGCTGGCCGGCCGGACAGACGCGCGAGCGCGCGCGTGTGGACTTTTGACCGAAAGTCAACCCGTGCATAGCTTAGGTCATCTCCCCTTCAAAGAGTTGGGATACCCCCAAGGCATCCAAGCCTTAGTCCATACTTGGGGTGTTATTAACTCATCAAAATTCCACTACTCTTCCAATGTGGGACAAGAGTTAAAACATACCCAATTCATTAACTTTCATTGCTTTGTGAGTCACTTAGGGGACATATTTATCATTCATAACTTATTGAAATTGGACATATGAATATACTACGTTAATCTCCTTGCGGAGGTGAATGCGTTCGTATATGGTCCCACAATTTCCGTAGCGTGGGTCCCACCTAAATTTGAGCTCAAAGTTGCTCAAAAATCTGTCCAGAAAAATCTGGACAGTTTATAATACCCATTCAAGTCCAATTTTTTCCAACAATCCCCACATGAATGATATATCGCTATAAATAAAACAAAACAGATGCAGATGCAGATGCAGATGCAGACACAAGTTGAGTAAACCTGAAGACTTATTGCATCGGGAGAAGTATCTTAGTGGCCTTGAACTTTCCTTAGTGATATACTATCGGATTTACTTGGTTAATCAGTAGACTTCACGTCCTTGAACCGTCAACCGTTTTTGTAAACCTAGACAACAGTATTCACACAACAATTCTTCAACACAGTTGGTTCTCACGTTTGTGTTCATTTTGGCCGTGAACACCACTTGGTTCCGCAAGTATTTTAGAGAATATGCCTTTCATTATTCTCATAGAAGTGGCCCCCTTCTTACTCACGTAGGTGACTTCCATAAAGAGTATTCCGCAATACCCCACTTAGACGGACTAAGATATAGATGTCATTAAAAGCATAACTTATCCTAATTTCGCAGCAGATGTGCACTGTCTCATCTTTGGAATGGATAGGATTAAATATCCTCCAGTGCTTACTGAATACAATGTAGTTCGGTTTTCCCATTGAACCTAGATCTTGGGATCTCCAGTCAGCTAGGTTGGGTTTCCACTATATTGATTCTTATTTATTTATAGGCTTTAGACCCATTCCTCTCGATGATATTTCAACTTGCTCTCGGTTTAAACCTTTCATTAGTGGATCCGATATATTATCTTTTGACTTTACATAGTCAATTGAGATAATTTATTTTGATAGAAGTTGTCTAACGGTATTGTGTCGACGACGAATATGTCGTGACTTTCCGTTATACATGTGATTTTGTGCCCTTCCAATCGCTGATTGGCTATCGCAATGTATACATATTACGGGCACATGTTTAGACCAATTTGGAACATCCTCTAAGAAATTTCGAAGCCATTCAGCTTCTTCTCCAGCTTTGTCTAGTGCAATGAATTCAGATTCCATTGTGGATCTAGCAATACACGTTTGTTTTGAGGATTTCCAAGATACGGCTGCACCTCCGAGGGTAAACACATACCCACTCGTAGACTTAGAGTCTTTTGTATCAGATATCCAATTTGCATCGCAATGTCCTTCAAGAACAGCTGGATATTTTGAGTAATGCAATCCATAGTTTTGAGTATATTTTAAATAACCCAAAACTCTCAATATTGCTTTCCACTGATCTCTTCCTGGATTACTCGTAAATCGACTTAGCTTACTTATTGAGTATGCTATGTCCGGTCGCGTACAGTTCATGATATACATTAAATTGCCGATAATACGAGAATATTCTAGTTGAGATATGCTTTCACCATTATTTCTTGCTAGATGTAAATTTACATCTACAGGTGTCTTGGTAGGACTAATATCATACTTCTTGAATTTTTCAAGTACTTTCTCTATGTAATGAGATTGAGATAATATAAGTCCATCTGATGTTCTAGAAATTTTAATTCCTGATATAACATCGGCGATTCCCATATCTTTCATGTCAAATCTACTACTCAACATTTGTTTTGTAGTTTTGACAATTTCCAAGTTACTACCCATGATAAGCATATCATCAACATAGAGGCATACAATGACATATCCATTATGAATGTATTTAAAGTAAACACATTTATCGCATTCATTAATTTTGAAACCATTTGATAACATTGCATTATCAAATTTTTCATTCCATTGTTTAGGTGCTTGTTTTAATCCATATAGTGATTTAACAAGCTTACATACTTTTTCTTCTTGTCCGGGATCTTTGAACCCTTCAGGTTGCTCCATATAAATTTCCTCGTCTAGTTCACCGTTTAAGAATGCAGTTTTTACATCCATTTGATGTATTTAAAGTCCATTAATAACAGCTATTGCTATTAACATCCGAATGGACGTTATTCTTGTTACCGGTGAATATGTGTCGAAGTAATCCAACCCTTCCTTTTGCCTATAGCCTTTAGCTACAAGTCTAGCTTTATATTTATCAATTGATCCATCGGCCTTCAATTTCTTTTTGAAGATCCATTTATAACCTAACGGTTTTGAACCTGGTGGAAGATCCACTAGTTCCCATGTATGATTTTGTAATATGGATTCAATTTCACTATTAATTGTTTCTTTCCAATTGGAAGCATCGGGTAAGGATATAGCTTCTTTATACGATTGAGGTTCATTTTCTAACAAATATGTTAGAAAATCCGGACCGAAAGAAGTCGAGGTTTTTGCTCTTTTACTACGTCTTGGTTCATCCTCTATTGATTCAATAGGTTGATGAGTACCACTTGTAGTAGCTTGATTTGTCCTTTTAGAAGGACCAGATTCTCGGGTCATGTTATACGGGAATTCATTTTCAAAAAATGAAGCATCCCTCGATTCAATAACCGTATTTACATGAATGTCCGAAATCTCAGATTTACAAACTAGAAATCGATATGCATGGCTATTAGTAGCATAACCGATGAATACACAATCCACGGTTTTTGGCCCTATTCTTACCTTTTTAGGTTTAGGAACCATCACTTTGGCTAAGCACCCCCACACTCGTAAATATTTATAGGAAGGTCTTCGACCTTTTCATAATTCATAAGGTGTATTGTGAGTCTTTTTGTGAGGTACTTTATTGAGAATGTAATTAACAGAAAGTAAGGCTTCCCCCCACAAATTTTGTGGAGCTCCTGAACTTAATAACATTGAGTTCATCATTTCTTTCAAAGTACGATTTTTTCGCTTAGCAACACCATTCGATCGAGGAGAATAAGGAGCGGTTGTTTGATGAATAATCCCATTTTCAGAACAAAATTCCTCAAATGGATATTCATATTCACCTCCTCTATCACTTATAACAACCTTTATCGTTTTGCTTAATTGATTCTCAACTTCATTCTTATATTGTTTAAATGCATTAATAGCCTCATCTTTACTATGTAACAAATATACATAGCAATATTTTGTGCAATCGTCAATAAAAGTAATAAAATACTTTTTCCCACCTCTAGTTTGAACAAATTTTAAATCACAAATATCGGTATGAATTAAATCTAAAGGTTCAGTTATCCTTTCAATAAAATGAAAAGGTAATCTAGCTAATTTAGATTCCACACAAATTTCACATTTATGATTTTTATCAATATTAAATTTTGGCAAAAATTCCAAGTTAATTAATCTACGCAATGTATCAAAATTAACATGTCCCAATCTAGCATGCCAAATATTAGATGACTTAATCAAGTAAGAAGAACTAGCAATTTCATTCATTGAAATAGATGTTTTTGGGGTTACAGTAAGAACATTGAGTTTAAAGAGCCCCTCATTTAGGTAGCCCTTTCCTACATACATGTCATTTTTAGACAACACAAAGCGATCAGACACAAACACAAGCTTGAAACCATTTTTAGTAAGGACAGATCCAGAAATCAGATTCTTTCGGATATCAAGCACGTGAAGAACATTGTTGAGAGTAAGTTCCTTTCCAGAAGTCATTTTCAAAGCAATCTTTCCTTGTCCCACCACCTTAGAAGTGGAAGAATTTCCCATAAAAAGGTTCTCCTCATTTTCCAAAGGCTTATAGGTGGAGAACATCCATTTTTTTGCACAAATGTGTCGTGTGGCACCAGTGTCCACCCACCATTCCTTGGTATTTCCAACCAAGTTACATTCAGAGACAACGGCAGAAAGATTCATATCCGCCAAATCATTGACGATATTCACACCCTCAGTTACATTTGATTGAGGATTGTTTTGATTTTGCTTCTTCGGCTTACGACACTCGCTTGAGCGGTGTCCAGGTTTACCACAATTGTAGCATTTGCCTTTGAACTTTTTCTTGTTATGTTTGGAAGTGCCTTCCCCATCATACTTTCGTTTGTTCTTCTTAGGACCATCAACTACATGGACCTTTGTTTCCATCGGATTCTTCCCACTTTTATTTTGAGACTCACGGTTGTCTTCTTCGATTCTTAGCCGGACCACTAACTCCTCCACATTCATCTCCTTACGCTTGTGCTTGAGATAGTTTTTGAACAAAGTCCAAGACGGTGGCAACTTTTCAACAATTGCAGCAACTTGGAAAGTTTCACTAATTGACATTCCTTTAGCATGAATGTCGTGGAGGATCACTTGGAATTCTTGCACTTGCGAGATCACAGATTTAGAATCAACCATTTTGAAGTCCAGAAAACGCCTGACGATAAATTTCTTCATCCCAGCATCTTCAGTTTTATACTTCTTTTCCAAAGAATTCCATAATTCTTTGGATGTCTTGATAGTGCAGTAGACATGATACAGAGTCTTGTCCAAGTATGCCAAAATATAATTTCGGCATAGGTAGTCCGAATGCTTCCAAGCATCGATAGCAGCAACCTTTTCAGCGTCATCTCCCTCTTGAATAGAGGGGCAATCTTCATATACAAACCTGCCCAGTTGGCAGGTAGTGAGATAGAAGTACATTTGTCCTTGCCAACGTTTGAAGTCAGCCCCAATGAACTTTTTCGATTTCTCCCCGTGTGGCATAGATACGGGTGCAGTCACATTTGTGTTGGTGACAATCAGTTTCGTAGGAGTAGTGTTCGTACTTTGTGATTCCATTTCTGTTACAAAAACATAATTTTTATCAATGATAAAATTCATATATAATGAATTAATCAAAACAGAATACAAAATTCTGTGCACCAATTTCCTCCAAATATAATTCACAATAAATGAATTCTAAAAGAATTCAAATAATAATTCAGAATTAAACTATAATATAAACAGAATTCCGTACAAAACAGAATTAAATATAAAATATGTGTCACACTAATTTTTAATAATAAAAAGAATTCTGTACAAAACAGAATTATAATTTAAAGATTAATTTTTTTTTTACATAAACAGATTTTAATAAGAATACACAAATAAATTTTATTTTCTTAAACAGAATATAAAAACAGTATAGAAATTAATTTCTATATCAAAACTGTTTTACTAATTTCTACAATAAAGCAGTAAATTAATTCATTTTATTCTGTCAAAACAGATTTATTTCCAAAAAAAAATTCTGTAATAAAAAAAATTCTGTACACTAAAAAACAGTAGAACTTATAAATTGTCTTAAGATTGTCATGTCTACTATTTATAAATAACAATTGTACAGAATTAATAATTATAATATAATCCGAAATTAAAACAGAATTACAGAAATGAAACACTTACTTGAATTTGCAGAAACAATAATAAAAATAGAAAGATAATCCGAACCCTGTGAATCTCACAGTGTCCTTAAGACAATTTATTCCCTCCAATGTGCTTCGAGGTTGATGAATATTGTCTCCCAAGATAGAATGGATTTTATAATTAATTATGTAGCACGACAATAATTAATCACAACGAACTCAAATCTGTGGCTTTTACTCAACTCAACAACAATGCAAGATATGTAATGCAGGAAAATGACAGGAATTTTCTGGGACAAAAATGACAGCAATTCTGTTAGAACAGTCAACCGAAATTAACAGTCAAAAAACAGTTAATCAGTTAAACGAATTAACTGTTGACTGTTGGCAATAACTGCCAACAGTTTATTAATTAATTAATTAATTTCATAATTAATTAATAATTAAAGCCCAGAAAGTTAAATAAATTCGGCCCAAAAATGTAGGAGATTTTTATAAGCCCAAGCTGAGCCGAGCCGCGCCGGCCGGCCGGACGAGCGCATGTGGACTTTTGACCGAAAGTCAACCCGTGCATGGCTTAGGTCATTTCCCCTTCAAAGAGTTGGGATACCCCCAAGGCATCCAAGCCTTAGTCCATGCTTGGGGTGTTATTAACTCATCAAAATTCCACTACTCTTCTAATGCGGGACAAGAGTTAAAACATACCCAATTCATTAACTTTCATTGCTTTGTGAGTCACTTAGGGGACATATTTATCATTCATAACTTATTGAAATTGGACATATGAATATATTACGTTAATCTTCTTGCGGAGGTGAACGCGTTCGTATATGGTCCCACAATTTCCGTAGTGTGGGTCCCACTTAAATTTGAGCTCAAAGTTGCTCAAAAATCTGTCCAGAAAAATCTGGACAGTTTATAATACCTATTCAAGTCCAATTTTTTCCAACAATTTTGTCCTAGATAAGTGAATAAGGTTGCTTGCATGTTATCCAAATATGGTGCTTCCCAAAGATGTTCTTCATTATTCACAAAATTCGAAGATGTTCCTAGAGATACTAAAGTAGCAATTAGACTAGATTCTTCAAATTCTCGTTTATGTATAGCATGTTATAAGTTATCTTCATGGTGAGCCGCCTAGAAAGGGCTATTCTCTCTATTATCAATATATTCCATTTTCCTTAAAAAAAAAGGTATCCCGGATGTGTCTTTAGTTTTATTTCTCCAGAGTACTTTATATATTAAGACAATATATAGTGAAAGAAAATTATTACTTGAACACCGCCCGTGCATCACGCGAGTTGACAACTAGTTCTTAATGATTTTGGAAAAAGTCTAATTTTTAAATTAAAATATATTTAAATCTAATATAAAAAATTAGTAATGTAGTATATTAATTCCCCCCTTATTTATTTATTTATATCATTCTCATTTCACTGTTTTTTAAACAGTGTACAATAAGATATATATGATATAAACAGTTTGTGGTGTTGCAAGAATTTTTTGGGTGTCATATCCCTTAGAAAAACCTATATTGGAGCTAGAGATATGAAGTTTGGTCGATCAGCAGGGACGTAGCCAGGATTTGTCGAGAGTGGAGGCTAATTAAATGGCAACTTTAGGGGGTTAGGGGGCGGGAGCCCCCGAGCCGAATTTATTTAAATATTTGTTTAATCTAATGAAAAAAGAAAAAAATTAATTGATTAAAAAATTTAAACCCTAAAAATAGAAGCGAAAATAAAAAATGCGCTGGAGAGCAGTGGGGGGACTTGAGTCGTGGGTGGGTGTGAGTATCGACTCCACATTTCTTTTAAAAAAACCTCTCCATAAGTTGACAAAAAAAATTAGGGTCGTTAATATCCCCTAAAAAAAGTAATAGCATTACATAACATCAATACAATATCCTCTAAAATTTATAGCATAATAACATGATGAAATTACATTAACCCCAATTTTAACTCGAAATATTAACTCTAATTCCCCTAAAATTAAAAACCCTAACAAAATACAAATTTAAAAACCCTAAATAAATATATAATTAGGTTCATTAATATCCCCCCCCCCCAGATTTAGTATATATACTAAATAAACAAAACAATACCAACTAAACAGATGGGTGGGATGGGAGAAAATTACCTGATGTTAATTGTTATTGCGGTTCAATTGGCAAAACAGATGGGATGGGAGAAGAGAAGGGAAATGGAAATGGCTCCAGTGCTGCCTTGCCGTCGGCGATTTCGGATGGAATTGAAAATGGCTCCGGTTCGAAAATGAGATGAGAGGAAAACATGTGTGCTTGCCGTGATGCCGCTACTCTGTTTCAAACTTTGAAAAATGAGAGAGTTTTTTTAGGTCTTTAACAATTGACTGATATTCTGTTTATTTGTAAAAATAACCTCAAAACTTTACTATTTCAATTTTTACCCCAAATATTTTTATATACCTACTTTTCTATTTTTTTTTAAAATTTCGTGGGGGCTCGAGCCACCTCTCGGCCTCACCTAGCTCCGTCCCAGTCGGTCAGTGAATTAAAATTCTGAAAAGAACAATCGAGACTTCACCCATCATCTTATGCTGCCAACATCATCAAATCTGAATTACTTTTCATCAGCAAATTTTAATTATCTCAGAGATAACCTTCTAGAATAGTTGTCTAGAGTGTCAAAAAAATTAATGGTGGCATTTAAACGTTTAATAATAATTATTTGGGCAAATGTCGCGTGCAATAGAGTCTCGGATGCCCAAGTTTTTTGGAATCCCTCAGGTCCTCATGCTTCAGTCGAAAGAAATCCTCGAAAGAATATTTTAATTAATTTCCTATACGATGGCTAAAAGGAGTAAAAGCCAAAATCATGCTCCTTTGTGCCTCAGAAACAGCATGGCCTCCTTTTTCTTATCATAATATATAAAATGGTTGAAGGAAATTATTGAAGTAGGTAGGGGGATGTTATAATCAAGACACATGCAAGATTCTCTCAACCACTCAATGACACTAGTTGGAGACAAAATTTATCGTAGAATTATTTTTTATTTGTTATATAGTAGCACCATCATTGTTTGGAAGGTTCTGCTTGAAATATTTTCATTCAACTACCCGATGTAAAAATCATCATTTCAGAAATGCTTTTATTAAAAACTTTCAGATAAAAATATAAAATGAATGCGCGGGACAAGTTACTTAGCGGTTAAAATGGACTTCATGCATACATAAGGTTGATGGACGGTTGCCAACTCGTTTACTTTCTTATCTTGTTATCGTTTGTTCATCATTTGCGGAAAATGTTTTTGTCTGCTTCATGTCTTTCCCTACCTCTATCCTTCTATTCCGTCTGGTCATATGTGTTGTTAATTTCCTTCCACTCTTTCACTAAACAAGTGGGACTCAGCTCTCTTGTTTACTTGCCTACAAGTCCAACAATTGTCTCATGAAAATACATTATTAACATTTTTCTTCATCCTTGAGCCAAATGCTTTACAGTACAACAGCTCAGTACTAGGGTATTCTTTGAAGAGAGGGATGCACAGGGTCAGTTGGGGGCGTATAGGAATCTTTTGCAAAAATGGAAAATTGATTTCCGTTTTTACGTATCAATTTAGCGAGACTGAAAAAAAAAACAACATACTAAATCCAACAAAACATTTTTCTAATTATTTGTGATCAACTACAAAATCCTATTCATTAATTTTCACTACAAGGAAGATAGCTTCTTGCGACGTATTAAATGCGTCGCCTTTGTTTCTAGTTCATCGCAAATGTCTTGTCGCGACGCACTACATTCGTCGTAATTTTCGGCGCAAAAAGCTAGTCGCTACAGTTCTGTTACGATGAAATGTAGCTGCGTCGCAAATGATATTTTGCGACGTATCAATTCATCGTTATAAATATATTAAAATCGTCGCTAAATCAATTCAATCACTTAATTTGGCCTTTTTCGACAAATATATTCGTCGCTATTTGTAATTTATTCATCGCTAAGGATGGTTCTTTTGATGAGATAGCGATGAATACGATTCATCTCACAATATTTTTTGCGATGAAAAGGATTCATCGCACAATACTGGTTTGTTACGACGAATTCATTCGTCGCAAATTATATTTTGCGACGTGGCAATTCGTCGTTACAAATATATGAAAATCGTCGCTAAATCATTTCAATCACTTAATTTGGCCTTTGTCGACAAATATTTTCGTCGCTATTTGTAATTTATTCATCGCTAAAGTTGGTTCTTTTGATGAGATAGCGATGAATATGATTCATCGCACAATATTTTCTTTAAACGAAAAGAAAATTAAATTACAAATATGATTACATCAACGTGGAAGATTCTGTATATGTTAAAATTAATTTGATACATAAACGTAGTTAATGGATTTATCATAAAATAACAATAACAATCAATTCATCTCGATGCCAAATCATGTTAGTAAATGAGAGCATATTAAAAGAGAAAGAAAATATTCAACTCTAATTAAAGTAAAATCTTGGTCTACTTGATAACACAAAAGTAAACTAACAAAAACTAAAAGAGGTTGTTTAAGGGAAAAAATTCATAATCTAAAAAGATCCATCCATTGGGCCAATATGAGCCTCCGCCCATGCCTGAAAGGCCATAAACTTCTGAATCATTGCACCGTGACTCTCCACAATGTCATTTAAACGAGATACTTCAGATTTTAAAGCCTCATTCTCTGCATTATTATTTTCTTTGTACCGTGATCCAAATGTATCGGGTCGGGGGCCAAAACCAAATCCTATAACATACCCCGACCTCTTTCCAAGGACTTGCTCACAGACTTGTGCCTCTGTCATTTCTGGATTGCTATGGTGCAATTCGACCATTGTATTCTATAAACGAAAAAACGTATTATAGTGAAAGAATAAAGTAATAGGAGACTAATAAATTTACATTTGGTAAAACGATATACACTTGCATTTGAAAGTTAAAATGTTTATCAGATTTTAATAAAGATGGATAAAAATCTCACAATATCATAAGTTTAGTAGACTTTTAACAAGTTGATCCAAAATTATAGAAAGACAAAAAATCTCACACACACATCTATCATAGGTCCCCAACAAACTCTAAACTGGAAGAATAAATTAACATATACAAAGTACGATATATATTATGGCAAGAGGACGAAAGGAATTCGCAGTTAAACATAGTACTGTTCAAACAAATTTTTTCCCCACTTCCTCATCCATTAAAATCTTAATTTACCAACAATCAAAATATTTGTCATTTTAGGTATGTTTATAAGCAAATTTATTTTTGGTATCTTC
Source organism: Sambucus nigra (assembly GCA_949130495.1). Lineage (NCBI taxonomy): Eukaryota > Viridiplantae > Streptophyta > Magnoliopsida > Dipsacales > Adoxaceae > Sambucus > Sambucus nigra. The sequence continues at coordinate 280,027,821 of OX422218.1, forward strand.
CTATATATTTTCAAAGCTTAGGCTAAATATTAACAATATATAAATCTAATAAGTAATAGTACCCAATGTTATAAAAAAAAAGGGAAAAAATAAGATGGTGCTAGAAATGTTATACGGAAACTAAAGTCATAAATATTTGAAATAAGAAATAAATATACTTACATAGGCAGTTTCAGCCTCTGTGTTGATCCACCCTCTATCACTGTTGTAATGTGTGTCATGAAAAAGGTCAATACACCCCTTTGGTGTCTCTTTTATCTGACCATCATCCTGCAATAAAAAATAAGCAAGAAAACTCATATAACAGTTATATAAAAAAAATATTATCCAAAAATTAAAAATATTTTCCATTCATCACAAATATAAAATTATATTTTGGACCCACCACTGATCCAAAGGGTTTGAGTAGTGAATTACGGCATTACCTCCTCGTATGCGTGTTGCACAAATGATTTTGATCCACCCCGATGATTAAATCGAACTTTTTGGCGACTTTCAACACATTTACGTGAATGAGTCTGAAATAGTACAACATATGTCTTTTTAAGACACTTTTAATGGAATAAAAATGGAAACAAAACTAAATAAAGTATATTTGTCATATACCATAAATTTCGGACTGCTCCAAAGTGTGCATAGAAACTCCCAATCTTCTTTTGACGAAACCTTTCGATGTGGGTGATCCCGCACCTCTTCCAAACTGAACTTCTTGAAATGTTTTTTAAGACGGTAGCGATGATCATTATATCGAGAGGACATTCTATTGAATACATATCTCGAAACAACCTGGTTTGACATGTCTATATCAAATTTTATCTACAAAATTGGTATACACAAATATGTTAACATGAACACACAGCCTGAGATAAATGAAAAAATGAGATCCATCCTAATTCATTGCACATAGATGACATGAAGGTTTTGACACTACAAAAAGCTCAATATTAATCCCAATTGAGAAGTTCAATTCCCACTAAACTCCCTTCAGTATATAAAACAACAATATTTGCATCATAACGAAAAATTGGGATAGTGGTGTCTATCTTAATTCATGGTTTGTTGCATTTGTTATAATAACTACTCAAAATTATCGTTACATTATGAGAATGCAAAACATGTTTAAGACTTGAAGAAGATAATTCATCAACTTCATCCAACGCTTCGTCATGAACATAACCATTGAGAGATGCCACTTTAAAATGTGGGTTTTAAAACTTGAATAATTAAGCTACTGTTTAAAATAAAACAAGATTAAATACCGAGGGAACATACCAGTAGCCTATTAACTAATTCATCCCTCTCATCATCAGTTATCTCAGACCAATTGTCTGCCTGTAGAGGCGCATAATTCCGCACTACAACACCAATCTCAGCAACAAATGCCTTGCGATTAAACCCGAAGGGTCTGCCATGTGCAAAGTCCACACGAATCTTGGTCCTAGTTGCTGCAAATATTTTTTCAGCAGCCAAATTTCGAGCAATTCCACGAACTCTCTTTGGGGCAGTGGTTACTGAAAAAAACACAATACATTACATACGCAAAACGATTGATACAATAAAAAAATACGTGCACACAATAAAAATATTAGGTAGCAATACCATTTTCATCAGTTGACAGTGCCCTAGAGTGATTGATTTCCCTAGAAATGCGTCCTCTCGCTATACCAGGTGCCGTGCCAATTTACTGCAACAAAGTTCTAGCAAGTAATATTTAAACACCATATGTGTATATTTCATCTCGTAATGTGAATTTCAAATAAAACCATGAAAAAGTTATTAACATATGTGTGTATATATTTCATGAATTCAGCAAACCATATACGCAAAGCACACCTCAAAACGTTCGAAATGCAAATAAACAAGTGGAAGTTTATCCTTTGCTAAACACAGGTGGTTCTATCAACTACCAACAAAATACCAACAAAGTAAAACAGAGATAGCAAAGCATATGCAAAATGGAAGCAAACACTATGGGTCTTCTATCAATCACTGTCATCATCGATGCTCGCTTGACTTTCTTGACCATCACTGTAATATTCTTCTAACATGTCATCTTCATCTCCAATGTCATCATCAAATAAAATATCATCATTGTCAAGCAAAGTAGGTGTCATAATTATCTCATCGGAGCCATCATTTGGTCTAACCAATTGTACTACGTCGAGATTTGCCTCTTGAACAGAACACTGAATATCAGAAGAATCATCCTCTTGGTATGCATCGTCAATTGTACTATCAACATTATCTTCTTTTGGGACATCCCAAATATGTCTGTGTTGCACTTTCTGTACTACTTTCCAATTGGGTCCGAACTTGTAATCATCCAAGTAAAATACTTGAGACACTTGTGTTGCTAGCACAAAATGATCATTCTCGTACCATGTATTACTTACATTAATAGAAGTAAGGTGATTATCCACTTGTAGTCTCTTCTTCTTTGGATTAGTATCATACCACTCACATTGAAATATAACAGTGTGATACCCCATTATGTAGTTTAATTCAATAACGTTACATAACCATCCATAAAAATCGATAACTTCATCTTCATGCTCCCCTGGTACAACTACCCCACTGTTTTGAGTTGTACGACGATCATCACGGTCTTTTGTGTGGAATCGTACCCCATTAACAATGCACCCAGTATATGTAATCACACGAACATCAGGACCACATGCCAATGAATAAATTTCATCCGTAGCCTCAAGAGATCCTTTATGACGCAAATTATTTATCTATTATAGATAAAAGGTTAAAGTTATCATCAATCATCAAATTATATAATGGTTAATTATTAATTACATCATCATAATAAACTGTCAAACTATATGTACTTACGCGACTTTTAAACCACTTTGAAAATTGTTGTGTATGCCTTTGATATAAGTCTTCCGTAGATTCCCTCTCTAATAGTGCCATATGTTCGCTACATATTCAAAGTCGAACATTTTTATTTTAGAAAACAACAATGAAAATATTATTAGCTTATGATATAACAACATGATACTTACTCTCTATATGATTTTATCTCAGTGCAGTTGTTTAAGATGTACCAAGAAATCTTATTTATATCTCCATGTGGTAACATTATGAGCTGTCTTCCACCAAAGGGTCGAACAAGCTGAGAGAAAATAGATAGTGAGCCTTTGTGTTTCTCTGGCAATGCATCATTGTTACGATCTTCTAGATTAAATTTGGTTTCTATCCCGTGAAGGTACATTGAACAAAATGTTAATGATTCTTTAACAATGTATGACTCTGCGATGGAGCCTTCGGGTCGAGCCTTATTGTTGACATTACCCTTTAACGTCCCCAAATTTCTATTAAAATAAAAGAATGTCAAATGGATAAAATGAAAGAAAGAATCACTCAAATTGAAAATATAAACTAATATAATTACAATGTACCTCTCAAATGGAAACATCCATCGGGAATTCACTGGTCCACCAAGAATAGCCTCACGTGGTAAATGCACGACCAAATGGATCATAACATCAAAGAAAGCTGGAGGAAAGATCCTTTCGAGTTTACACAGTATAAGAACAACATTTCTTGATATGTTGGCTGCATATCCATCGGGAAATTTAACAGATTTCAAAAATGTGCAAAACTCCTTTTTCTCATCCGACGACAATGTATACGATGCACGCGGCTTCAACCATTTTCTACCGTTCTCTTTCATGTGCAACTCCCTCCTTATGTTCATGTCAGCTAGATCTAATCGAGCTTTATCTGTAGCTTTATTTTTACCTTCAATACTCAACAATGTTCCAAGAACGCTATCACATATATTCTTTTCAATATGCATGACGTCGAGATTATGTCGTAACTTCAACTTTGCCCAGTACTCCAACTCAAAGAAAATACTTTTCTTTGTCTAATTTAATTCCTCGGGGGTACGCTTTCTCTTCCTATCCTTATTGTTTGGATTTTTACCAGGCTTTAATATTTTCACCCGACTCAATTGCTCTAATATGTCATCCCCAGAAAACTTCATCGGTGCAACTCCCATTTCTTGCTTCCCATTATATAGTCTACTTTTTCGCCACGGATGATTTTGAGGCAAATATCGTCGATGACCCATATAACATATCTTATTTCTTATACGTTGTGACGACGTATCCTCGTTACATACTGGGCATGCTTTATATCCTTTTGTGCTCCAACCAGATAATGTACCATATGCGGGGAAATCATTTATAGTTCACAACACAGATGCATGCAAACGAAAATAGGTTTTACTGTACGCATCCCAAGTTTCCACACCAACATCCCATAACTCTTTCAACTCATCAATAAGAGGTCTTAAGTAGACATCCATGTCTTTTCCGGGTGCGTTAGGGCCAGGAATCAGCAATGTCATCATAAAAAATGGTTCCTTCATACACTTCCACAATTGCATATTGTAGACGACAAGTATTACATGCCACATGCTATAAGAGTTGCTCATGTTTCCAAACGGATTAAAACCGTCTGAGGCAAGACCCAACCTAACATTACGAGGGTCTTGTGCAAACCAAGGGTATTGCTGATCAAAATCTTTCCATGCCAAGGCGTCAGCGGGATGCCTCAAGACACCCTCACTATCAACGCGTTTCTCCTTGTGCCACCTCATGTCAACATCGGTATGTCTTGACATAAATAACCTCTGCAGCCTCGATTTTAGTGGAAAATAACGTAATATCTTATGAGGGACATTTTTCCCCTTCTTATCATTATACATGAATCTCGGTTCATCGCATACTGGGCATTTATCAGCATTTTGATGCTCCTTCCAGAATAATACACAATCGTATTTGCATGCATCAATTTTTTCGTAACCTAATCCCAAATCTCGCTACCTTTTCTTCGCATTATAATGAGAGGTCGGAATACTTGCCTCGGGAAAAGCATCTTTTAACAATTGGACCAACGTATCAAATGATTTATTACTCCAACCATTAAGAACTTTCACATGCATCAACTTTACAAGGAATTGGAATGAAGTGAAATTCTTACGACCTGGATAGAGCTCTTCTTCAACGTCACCAAGCAAGTCGTTAAATCGAGAAGGATCCCTTTCTACATTAGTCGACCCGTGATCATTTTCAGCTTGCGCTGGGAAGATATTTGGGTCAAATGCATCATTTAACATTCCAAACAAATCATCCTCTTCCTCTTCATTTTCCAAACTTTCTGATGCTTGTGCATTCAAATTATGACGAACTGCAAAACTGTAGGAGATGCCACATACCAACAAATGTTTTTCAACAGTAAGTAAATCATGAATATATATTTCCTGACAATCTCGACATGGACATCTGGAAGTATTATTTCCATCTAAACTATTTTTTTTCGCCTCAATAAATGACTTAAAACCGTCCTTGTACTCTTTTGATAACCTATCGGGCAAGAACATCCAACTATTACTCATATTCAACTTCCTGTTTATATCAAACACAAATTTTCATTCACTAAATAAACAAGTATCATGACATGTTATTCATAGACTTTGAATAGAATCAATAAATCATGGAATTAAAAAACGTACCGATGAGAAACGTATTTTCTTTCTTCCTATTAAAACCTTCGATTCACCTAAGCAAAGGACATGTTAGTATGATACATACAGATATATGAAACCATGATAATAATAAAATAATATATATAAAATGATCCTCAAACTAGGTTATTCACACATTAATACTTTTTTTTATTTTGATAAAGGTTGTTTTTTATTTTTAGGTAAAATTGTTGTTTTTAGCTAAAATATATTTTTTGTGTTAAAACCAGAAGTTTTTTTCATTAAAAAAATCTGTCTTTTGTCAAAATTATTTTTTATTGTTAAAAACATGTTTTGGTAAAAAATATTTTTTCTTTTGTTTTTATCGTGTCGTGTCATATGAATCGGTTGGGACACGCTGACATGACGTATTGCGATTGGTTATTGTCTTATGAATGTAGGTCCGTGCCAGCGACAATGATCAATGTCGCAATCGATACATAAAAATCATGAGTCGGCATAAAAAAAATTATTTTTGTTTTTCCAATCAAATGTCATTTTATGGAAAAAAAATTGATGTTGACAGTTAAAACCTTTTTTATTTTGATAGAAACTGTTGTTTTATGTTTTTATTTTTCGGTCAAATTTTTTTTTTACGCATACATACACACATTATTATTTTTATTTTTATTTTTTAAAATATAATTTTTTTTATGTTTTTTTTTAAAAAGGCGGGTTATTATGTGTTGGGTTTTATCACGGGGGAAAATTTATTGTCGTACCCTCGGACACGGGCATCCGCTAGTATATATATAACATAACTGTAACTTACATACAGTCTGCAGTGACGGAGGCAGTATGTTGCTTGGGGGTGCACGTGCCCCACTCAGCATTTAAAAAAAAAACTAATAATATCTAACCTAGTACTGACAGAATATCACATATATAATATCTCCTACATAGTTGGACAGAATATCACATATACAATTTATCTGTATATATTATAGTATCTGTATATATTATATATGTATATATTATAGTATCTGTAATTACAGTATATTATATATATATATTATAGTTTATGTAATAACAGTATATCTGTATATTATATCTGTATATATTATAGTATCTGTAATTACAGTATATTATATATATATTATAGTTTCTGTAATTACAGTATATCTGTAATATATATATATATATATATATATATATATATATATATATATATAGATATATATATATTACAGATATACTGTAATTACATAATATATATATATATATATATATATATATATATATATATATATATATATATATATATATATATATATGTATATATAAATATCTGTATATATATATTTGTAATATATCTGTAATATATATATATATATATATATACTGTATATATAAATGTAATATATATATATAAATATCCGTATATATATCTGTAATATATATATATACTGTATATATAAATATCTGTAATATAAATGTAATATATATATAAATATCTGTAATATATATATACTGTATATATAAATATCTGTAATATATATAATATATATATATATATATCAATATCTGTAATATATATATATCTGTCTATATAAATATCTGTATATTTATATACTGTATATATGTAATATATATATATATCTGTCTATATAAATATCTGTATATTTATATACTGTATATATAAATATCTGTATATGTAATATATTATATATACTGGAAGTGCTGCGGAAGAAGAAGATATTTGGGGGGAAAAGGTTTTTGTCAACATGGTGCTCTGATACCTTGTAACAGAAAGAGATAGTAAGTAGATAAACAAGCTACTGTAGAAGAAAGCGTGTCTCTTGTTGTCTGTTAAGAGGATATACTTGATTGTAGTTGTAATTGAATTTACAGCTCAAAAATATGTAGTGGGCTGTTACAACTGATGCCTAACTATAAGGATGGTCCTATTATATAGGGAAATGTGGTTTTGACTCGAGTACACTTAACATGGTAATCATTTAGTTAAATTTTAACCTCACAAAGTACAACTTATATGCTATGTCAGAGCCCTGTTGTGTTTGTGATGCATATTTCATATTTCTTTGAATATCAATCGAGCGCCAAATTGGAGGAAGAACAACTAAGAGTGGGTTTAAGGCTGGATCTTGGGAAGAAATCTATTTTGGTCTATCTTTATTATGTTATTGGCGAAACAACGATAAAATGTCAACCCCACAAAATATAACTCATGTAAGGTTTGGGTTGTGTGTGATGCGTATTTGGTTGACTGAATTGAGCAACGGATTGGAAGAGCAACTAAGAGTGGATTTGAAGAGGATGTTAGACGAAATTTATAGATCCAAACTTTCTTATTTTATTAGTGAGAATGATAAATTGTCAACCTCACAAATATGTATGTATTGTTGCAACACTTAATCAAATTTTAATCCGATGATAGGTCCAACACTTAAATATCTGTATATGTAATATATACTGTATATATATTGTATATATTACATATATATATATATTACATATACAGATATTTACAGTATATATTACATATACAGATATTTATATATAATATATTACATATACAGATATTTATATATACAGTATATATATATTACAGATATTGATATTACAGTATATAAATATACAGATATTTATATATACAGTTATATATATATATATATATATATAGAGGCAGGCTCCTGTGCACACTAAGTTTGCACATTACCTTTTATATATAGTAAAAAAAATATTTTTGAATTGATTTTTTTTGTGTGATATTTAAACATTTCAAGGAACCCATATAAAAAAAATCAGCTCAAAAAAACTTTTTTTGCTATTTTTAAAAAATCGGTCAAACTTTCGCAGTTTTTAAGCCCTTTAAAAACTGCGAAAGTTTGACCGATTTTTTAAAAATAGCAAAAAAAGTTTTTTTGAGCTAATTTTTTTTATGTGAGTCCGTTGAAATGTTAAAATATCACATAAAAAAATTGGTGTGCGCCAGCACTAAGTTTGCACACTTTTAAAAGGTAATGTGTAAGTTTGCACACTTTTAAAAGGTAATGTGCAAACTTAGTGTGCACAGGAGCCTGTCTATATATATATATATATATATATATATATATATATATATATATATATATATATATAATCTTATACAGCAGATATATAATCTTATACAACATCTGTATTACAGCAGATATATAGAGTCAATCATCATATATCAATATCAAAACCATCCCATTATTTGGAATTAACCACCTCAAAACTCACCTAAACTTGAATTACAGCTTACGCAGCCACATAGGATTTAGAAGCAGAGAAAAAAAAAACATTTCTTGCAATCTACCAGTCAACGTAAAAAGCCTACGTGCAGTCCTTATATGGGAGAGGAAGAGCTAAAACACTTTCTATCAAACTAACATCTACCACATTAACAGAGGAACAAAAGATGAAATACCTGATGAGAACCCGTTGAGAGAGATGGAGAAGCTGTCGAGAGAGATGGAGAAAGGCGGGTGAGAAGGGAAGAGATGTGTGAGGAACAAGGGAGACGTGGGGGGTTTGGAATAGTTGGAATAGGGAAGAGACGTGAGGTGAGGGGAGTGGGTTTATTAGAATTAAAAACTTAATTAATATTTTTAACTCATATGGGTCTTTTGCGATGAAATAATTAATAATTTTGATTTTTTTTTACGAGAAAAAATTCAATTCATCGTAATAAGTCAAATAAAATGTGGAAAAGTAGGCGACAATTTTTGGTACCAAATATTTTGCGATGAATTTACAATTTTCTCGCAATAGGTATTATTTTTGCGATTTATTTAATTCATCGCTTGAGCGATTAAATTCTTTCTCTTAACTATTGCGACGAAGATAATAATTTCTCGTAAAAACACATTTATAACGAGAAATAAAATACGTCGCAAAAACAATTAGTCGCTAAATGTCCTTTTTCTTGTAGTGTTTGTTCTGTTTAGAGCAATGCCTTTACCAAATTACATGACACCATGTCTCTCCCCCCCCCCCCCCCCCCCCCCCTCCTCAATATTATACAAAGTCAATTTATGCCTACATCTACCCCTAGCGTTACCATTTATATCAATTAAGTCGCTCTTTTTTACGAGGGCACTTATTGGTCTAGATTACGTATCCAAACATTCTAAAACGATATTCTCTCTATTTATCTTCTATAGGATCTATTTCTATTGTTTTTCAAATATGTTAATCGCTAATTTATCATTTTGAGTTTTACCATACATCCATATATATATATATATATTAACATCCTCATTTACACCACACTCTCTTTATGTATATTTTTTTATTGGTCACTCAACACATTGTCTCATATAATATGAATGATCTAATGATCGACCTATATAATGATGCCCATTGAACTTCCCATTTAACTTCATTGGTATACACGTATCAATTAATACGTTGGTAGCACTTTTCTATTTGACCCATCTTGCTTAATCATACGGTAATTCATCACTAGTATCTTCATCTCTTTGGATGATCGAGGATGTAATGAAAATTGTGCATCTCTTAATCCACTAATACACTATTTTTTTGCAAATAACATATATTGCAACACTTCATCCTATAGTCAATTCATCAATCACAAGAGCAAAAAGATAAGGACTCAGCACTGAACCTTAGTGCAAACCTACATTAATTGAAAATTTGTTACCTTCTCCGGTTGTTTTACTATTGTCATATTCTTGTCATTTCATGCACATCTTTAATCAAATCGATATATCTATTAGCTACTTATTTTTATTTATATTTTTATAACACACCATATTATATATTAAAGTACTCTATCGTACGCATTTTTCAAATCTAAAAAAGGCATATGCATATCTTTCCTTTTCTCCCTCTATACATTTTCATTGATTTCCTCAATAAATAACTTTCATTATTGACCTCACATACATAAACCCAAATTGATTATCATATAATGTTGTTTTGAGTCTAAATTTATATTCTATCACCCTGTTCCCAAGTTTTATTTTATGACTTATTAACTTACTATCACGATAATTTGATACTAAAGCTTGCAACAGATTCTGTCGACTCGTGTTTGTGTCAATTTTTATCATGTTCGGGTTTTATTGACGAGGGTCTAAACGAGTGACATTTTGTGGGCAGAAAAGATCATACCCATACACAACTTATTATTTTAACGAGTCGTGTCGTGTTCACCCATTATTATCCACCAAAAAGAAAGATTATTTGGAGTCATATTTAACACATTAAACCATTATAAACTCAATTAGAAATGTTAATATATTAATATATTAATATTATTAAATTTCTTACTTCTTATTCATTAAAATATATTTTATCTCTATCTCTACTACTTAAAAAACGACAATAGTGTTGATAGTTATCATTCGACGATTTTGTCCCGATAGTTGTCTAAATTCCCATGTTTGCCAACGAACTAATTATTGTCAATCATTATCAATCCTACGAATAACGAAACCCAACATACCGTCACTCCACCCATACGTCTTCCAACCTATTAGTTACTAACAATCACTCTCTCTTTATATACTCATTTCCCCCTACTCTCAACACTATCCATTTGCCATCTCCTTGTCATTAGAGAATCACCTTATTCAACGAAAGCTTTGTATGTATGCATGCTCTCCCTCTGAGTGTGTGTGTGTGTATTTTGGGTTTGTTGAATTTAATTTTAAAGTTTCAAAAGGTTTTCTTGGGTTTCAATTTCATTTTGAATTTTATTATGGGCTACTCCCGTTTATCGGGTCAAATATGCATTAAATCTCATTGATTTTGTATTTAATATATCAAGTTCTTTTTATTATAAATCACATATATTACGACAAATGCATCCCTCACCAATACCCATTTTAACCCCACTTACTCTAAAAGCAAGCATATAACCCCCCACTCTCTCTCTCTAGCAGCCCCACCTCCACCCCCACGCCACCCACTCATCGGAGACTCGTCGAAAATAGTCGGTCGTAATCTCTCTCTCTCTCTCTCTCTCTCTCTCTCTCTCTATTTATTTGCTTTTTCTGGTCCGTCCCAGCGGCACATTCGCCCGAGATAGAAGAAGTTTTTTTAACGAAAAATAGAGTTTTTGCGAAAAATTGAGGTTTTATAGAAACAGTAAATTTATCTTTTTTGATTTTTTCGTAAAAAATATCGAATATGTGTGTTGTTTGATAGATTTTAACGGATATATTCCAAATATATAAATTTTGTGAATATTACATTTGTAGAGTTGAAGTTATGAAATTTTAAAGATTTGATTTGTAAACAATGAAGTAATAGTTGTCAAAGATATTTTGGAGTTGTGTTGATCATTTTAATGTGTCGAGTTGCTAAAATAGGACATTTGACACCAATTAACACTGTCAAAAGATCTCTTGGCTCATTGACCATGTCAATGAGACTTGGTACTTATTGACCTTTGTTTTAAATATACTTCTGGGTTCACCCCGGGGTTGAGAATCAGGGATTTTGAATTTTATATTTTGTATTTCTCATTTTGGATCTTTAAAAATGGAGTTCTTTCACTTCTCATTTTTGGGGTTCAAATGGTTTTTAGGTTAAAAATTTTAAATTTGTTTTTCTGTTTCATATCACTTTTAAGTTTATGATTTCCAAATATTGGTTTATATAGTTGATTTTATGGATTTATAATTTGGAGGGTTCATAGATTTTTTTTCCATGTTTTAAATCAAGTAATTTTGCTTTTTGGCCTCACATTTTCATTTGTTCTAGGGTTTGATTTCTTTCATAGCTGAAGGCCATGTCACTGCTGATGTTGGTTGTTCAATGTAGTTATTCAAGGGGCTGTAAAACCAACATTTCTTTAAATGTTGGTTGATCAATGTAGTTACTCAAGGGGCTGTAAAACCCACAGAAAAGGATTTTTACTCTTGTACCCATCCCATTTCAATACACACCCAACTTTGCCAGTGGTATATATATTGTTTGTTTCTGTTTGTCTGATTTAAAGATAGGATTTGAAGGAATATATCAAAGGTTAAGATATTCCATGTACATTCATATACTTTTGAATAGTGATAGGGAAATTCAGTTTTTGGCCCTTTTTTCAAACTCAGTGATATATCAAACACATAATGAATGGTATTTGTTATGGATCCCATGTGAAGTAAAAACTCATCAAATATGTATATGACACGTCACTGAGTTTAGAAAATGGATCCAAGAATTGGGTCTCCGTATCATTACTCTATACTTTTAAGACTTTTATAATGGATTTGATGGATTTTGTGAGATGGTTTCTCCATTTAACTAATTATATTGATTATCGATCGATTTGTGATATGGGTTTCTCGGTGTAAAGATATTGATTTAGTAATTTTACAAAGTCATATTGAAAATTGATTTTAGAGTTCTATTTGGATTAAAATAAATCTAAGATTTTCCACAATGGGAGTGTGTAAAAAGATTTGTATCTGGACATTTAACCCACCCGTGAGATACACCGTGAAGAAAGTGTAGTTTATCTACCCCATGCTAAACTATTTAGCGTGCAAAAGCCACTTCCCACACTAAATAGTTTAGCGTGGAAGTTTCCATCTTAAAAACTCCACTTTTGGTCCTTCACGCTAAACAGTTTTGCAAAGAAGGCATGTGCCATCAACTACTCGTTTTTATAGTATAATGTACACTTTTCAATGGCTATATTATATTCGAAATGTTGCCAAGACTAAAACCTATTAAATTATCTAATTGGTATCTCGAGACTTTCGAGGTGTCAAAAGTTGTTTTTTTCTCTCTTTATATTTAGAGGTTAGTTATTAAAATTATGACTTCGAATTTAGTGGTAGTATTATATCTAATCACTACCAAGTAGTCCCCGCGATGCGGGGCGTAAATGTATATTACGAACATTATTGAAAAAAAAATATATAAGTCTATCCAAATTATCATAAACGTGTATTATAGATATTGTTGAAAGAAAATATATTATCACATTGTCCCTTAGTTCAAATGTGTGGTTTCACCACCCATACATGAATGAGGAAATGTATAATGAAGAATAGTAGCTTACCAACTCAATTACTTTAAATCATCAGTTTTCAAATAAAAACATTATAGCAAATTAAACTATTCAGAGAGACATTCTCTTAAACGGGCTAAAGAAGCTTGTCCCGATCAAAGGCACAAAAAAAATGGAAATAACATTTGCAACGTCTTTTGACCGATCCATCATAATGATAGAGAATAGCTGCTTATCAATTCAATAACTTTAAATCATCAGTTTTTCCTTAAAAAATTCAAAACAATAATTTGAAAACTTCAATTGGAAAAGCACTATTGCTTATATAACACGCTATAATATAAAGGACAAAAGGAATCTCAAAGATGGTCTACAATCTCTATATTTTTTTTTCACTTTAAAAAAGTCTATGTCATTTATAAATAAAAACTTAGTTTTTTCTATAAATAAAACCTTCAAAATGTTTTTATAACCAAAAACTATTTTTATTTATATAAAAAACAATTTTTGAAATTTAAAATTTTGAAAACTTTTTTTAACTTGAAAATTATTTTTTATAAATAAAATTTTCTAAAAAAAATTGTACATCCAATTTAATCTATCACTCAGCCCTAGCCGGTGTGATTTTTAATAGGGTCTGTCCGGTCTAACTTGGCGGTCCTAAGCTTATTAAATTAATCATTTGAAAAATAAAAATTACCTTTAAAACATGTCCAAACTTCTCCCAATATTAGCAAAAGTTATCTACAATATACAACATAAACCACAAAACTCATATCATGTTAATATTTCATACATAATATTTGCGAAAATTAAAAAAAATTAATAATACCTTATTTAATAAGCTTAACATTTTATACAAAATATTCAACTTCATGTTATGTTCTCTCTTATCCAGTTGAGGTGGTGGGTATAGTTGAAAGCCATCGAAACCCATTTAGTAAGCTTAATAATTATGAAAAACTGTCATCAACAGTCTGAAATATTATTTTCATTCTGTTTACCACTTATTTTGAAATTTGAGATCTAGTGGGTATTAGGAGTGGCCATAGGTCCGAAGTCGGCCAAACCCGTCCAACCCCCCCCCCCCCCCCCCAATAAAAAAATAGGAGTTGGGAAAGATGAATAGGGCCGCAAAGTGGGCTTGGTCATGAATTCTTAAGCTCGATGAGGCTCGGCCCGACCCGAGACCCGTGAATTATATATATGTGTGTGTGTGTGTGTGTGTGTGTGTGTGTGTGTGTGTGTGTGTGTTTATTGATTTATTATTAAAGTTTAAGACTACAAAGTTATAAATAAATATATAAAGTGAGTAACTTTTATAAATATAAAAACATATACTAAGTATTTTTATGTAGAGTGGGGAACTTTATATATAGACTTTGTAATATATAAAGTTTAAAACAGGTTTTTAATTAAAAGAATAGGTCTTTAATTAAGAAAAAATATATATTTTTTATTTTTTTATTTAAAAAATAAACAATTTACCCTTTCTTTTTATCTTCTCTAAACTGTTATCAACAGTTTTTCACGAAATGAAATATTATTTTCTCAAAAGATTATTTTCGAGTCACAAAAATTAGACTATTGTTGGGACGAAGTTACTATTTACCAGAAAAATATCTCCAGAAAAAGAAGATAACACCCCTAATATGATTCGACATTGACAAACATCAAATGAAACAACACATTGACTTGTTGATTTACTTCTATGTCTTCCATAAATAAGTAAAATCATACCTTTTTTTCAAGTATCACTACATATAAAATAAAACATTGAAGTTGAAAAATAACAATGCTAACCTTCAATGAACCTTTATAAAAAAAACATCGAGGGACATACCAAAATGGAAAGACATTAAAGACCATAATATGAATGAAATAATATACGAGGGATCATATTCTCAAACCCGTTCCAATAAAATTCCATAAAACTCTCTGCTATAAACAAATTAAAAGTAACCCATGGAATTATACCTACAAAAGAAACCTATAAAAATAATAAAAAATATATTTCGAAAACCTAAAAATGAAGTTCATAAAAGAGTAATGTTATGTAAACCCTCCTTTCATACCCTCATTTCATACCCTCATAACAGGACAAAGTTTGTGGAACTCTTTTTTTTTAAATCAGTCCAAAATTGAAAATAAGTTTAAAGGGACAAAATAAGGAAAAAAAATAAACTTAAATACTTTGAACACCTTTTTTTTTTTAATAAAAACTAAAAATTTATATTTTCAATAATTTTTTTTTTAATAAAGAATTAAGGAAAATGTCATGTTTCTTCCTATATTTGAATTTTTAGAACAATGCTTTTCAAGTTTAAAAATTTAGTCCCTGTGGTACAATAGTATTTATAAATCTAGTCCCTGTGTTACAATAACATTTATTTTTTTTGTCCACGCCAGCGTCACCATTTTTCATGGTGTTTTTAGTACAGGGGCTAAATTTAGATAGAAAAGAATGTTTTTTTTTATAAAATGATTTTTAAAAACTACAGTTTCTGTTGGAAAAAAATTGATGTCATGTTTCTTCCTATATTTGAATTTTTAGAACAATGCTTTTCAAGTTTAAAAATTTAGTCCCTGTGGTACAATAGTATTTATAAATCTAGTCCCTGTGTTACAATAACATTTAATTTTTTTGTCCACGCCAGCGTCACCATTTTTCATGGTGTTTTTAGTACAGGGGCTAAATTTAGATAGAAAAGAATGTTTTTTTTTTATAAAATGATTTTTAAAAACTACAGTTTCTGTTGGAAAAAAATTGATGGGTCGTGCTGCTAACGCGGATCGACATCTATTAAATGACGTGGGTCCGCGCCAGCGGCACAAATTGCGATTAGAAATACCAATTTTTTTGCCAGCGGCATTTTATAAAAAAGACAGTTTTTAGACCACCTGTTTTTTTTTTATAAAATTTTATAAAAAAAAAAAAGACCTTTTTTTTGGGAAAAAAATTGATGGGTTAGTGCTATTGACGCGGATTCATATCTATTAAATGATGTGGGTTCGCGCCAGCGGCACTAACCAATTGCGATTAGAAACATCAATTTTTTTGTTATTTTTATTTTATTAAAAAAACAGTTTTTAGACCACTTGGTTTTGTTATAAAATTATTTTTAAAAATATTTTATAAAATAAAATAGATTTTTTACATAAAAAAATATTTTATTAAAAAAATATTACAAACACTGTAATATTTTTATTAAAAAACTGTTTTTAAAATGGAAGGGTTTATTTTGTTTTGAATTTAAAAGTGATTTTTTATTTGGTAGAGTTGATTTAAAAAAAAAAAAAAAAAAAGAGATGATCTCATAACTTTTGTCTTATTCCAAGAGTATGGAAAAGGGTACCATTTAGGGGTCAATGTAGTAGCGCTCTTCATAAAAACCAGTATAACATTAATATCCACTCCCCATTATAGATGCCTCTAAACTCTCTCATGGACCAAGGAAACTCTCTCCTCTACCAGCTGCCTCCTCCGCGCTCACCCAACCCTACTTCTCAGCCAAGTATCCCTGCTTCTAACCTTGAAGATGAACGTCATAGTTCGCATGCACCACCTCCGATTTTGGGGACCTCAGTTCCACACCGTGAGGCAGCAACCATTAGTTCCTATCATGACAAACTTGTTGCTCCTGCTGATATATTTATGACACCTATGGTTAGGGAGGGACTCAACAACAGTGCAGAACATCAACATCGGGTTGTACATCCACTTTTCTCTGCTTGGACCATGCCTGACAATCAGGATGTCGACGACTTTCCAAATGAATTGGTGACGAATGACCCTCTACCTCACAACACTCTTGTGGTTCCCATCTCGAGTTCAGAACTGCAATCGCTCAGGCTTAAATGGAGAAACACGCTGATTGTTAAGCTCCTTGGAAAATATTTACCGTTCCAGCGACTGGCACTCCGTCTATCATGATTATGGAAATTAAAGGCGAATTTCTCCATCACTGATTTGGGCAATCAATTATATTTACTTTACCTGACTATTTTGTCGGGCGACCCTTAGTTTCTAAATAATCATTACCTTTCGGTTCAACGATTGCAGAAAAATCTTCGATTAATCGAATGAGTATGTGGATCCAACTTTCGGAACTACTTGTGGAATATTACGATAAAACTGTGTTGTAGTGTGTAGCGATGGCTCTTGGTACACCATTAAAAATAGACATGCATACGGAATCAGTGGGACGTGCGAGATACGCTAGGCTGTGTGTGGATTTTGACATCACTAAACCACTTCCGAAAAAATCCTCATTGGTTGTATTCTCTGTGATCTGGTGTATGAAATTAAAACAGATATATGTTTTTCTTGTGGGATCATTGGCTATCTTGCTGCAGACTGCTCCCGTCACAATGAGACAAGCCAGGCTAATGTGCACCGGAGCTAAAGAGAGTCAGTGGCAGGTGGTGAATCGCCGCTCTTTGCATCGCAAGCAGGTTTGGAAACAACCATTTGTTGCAGACGAGTTAGCTAAGAAGCGTACAGAAGTAGCGGCACTACCGCAGGCCATTACTCGATCTTCTTTGTTGTCGAAAGTGCCTAGTACCAGCGACCAACTGAAATGGGTAAAAAAAAAAAACTTCAACAAGACAGTAACCCCATGCAAACGAACACAGCTTTACATCCGACTCCAACCCTGGGCCTACATGAGACTTCTGAGTTAAGTAAGAATAGATTTACTCCAGGTCAGGTAGCAAAAGGACAACAGCCGCAATATTTGAATTTAACCTTTGATCACCTCCCCAGTTTGGACATCCCAGATCAAACCGCTTCAGTCCCTCGTTTCACCTTAGCTGTTGATGTGACTTCTCCCACAATTCACTGACCCTCACTTTCGCTGTCAAAAGACGATGATAATCCATGTGTCTGCTCTCCAGCTGTTGCGTCAGCTTGTGACGGGACACCCACTGAACATGTTGGGATGTTAAAACCCTCTAACCTTCTATCTCTAAACCCTACTCACTTAACCCACTCTACTCAACCTTCTACCATACCTACAGTACCCAATGTCGTGCAACCGGAGCATCCCGAATTCTCCATCCCTCACTCACAGCTCTCACATATCGGGGAGTGCCGAACCGTTTCAATGACCTCCGCCTCGACTATTGACACACCTAGCCCGAACATTGACCCACCCATCCCTCCTGGCTTTGCCTTCACCTCTGCTACCATTCCCACGTCTCCCGCTCCCTCCCCCATTTCAACCAAACACCTTGCCAACCCTCCCCTAAACTACCCCACAAGCCCCCCCATACTACGCGGGCCAAACGACCTGCTCATCTCACCCCACTGTACCATACCTCAACTTCTCCACTACCAGTTACTCGACCACAACGTGCACATCGAGGTCGCTCAACATCGCGACCAGTTCGAGCGGGAGGGGGAGTCTTATTACACCTTCCACGAGCACCAAATACCAAACGAGGGCCAGCTGATGATGAGTCCCCTCAGGTAAAATGAGTACGTATACCTAGTGCCGAACAGGAGGTTACGGACATCGACAATCCCGATTCATCTAATGCGAATCTTAATATGGAATGCTAGAGGTTTCGGGTACCAGTCATGCATCTTATTAGAATCCACCGACCTCATATGTTGGTGGTACTTGACACTCGTCTTGATGCTCATCGTTCCATTTCGGAGATTGGTCGGTTACCGTTTCATAATAACATAATGTTTCCCACCTTGGGACAGTCGGGCGGTATCTGGATTCTGTGGTTAGATCGCATCATCATGGTCCATGAGTTAGCAGTTTCACCTCGATTCATCCGCCTTCTGGTAGAACATGACCCATTGGCTGGGCCTTCGGAAGTCACAACGATTTATATTTCGCCACATCCACGTAATCAACCTCAGGTATGACGTTCTCTCGATCAACTTTCAGCTATTGTCCAACATCCATGGTTACTTCTTGGTGATTCCAATACAATTATAGGACCCCATGAGAAGCTAGGTGGTCGTCCATTTATAATGGGACGTGGCCATGCACTTACTACTTTCATGCAAAAGTGCAATATTTATGACTTAGGGTTCACTGGACCATCTTTCACCTGGAAAGCCAACACTGCTTTTGGTCATCGTGTCCGGGAACGCCTAGATAGAGGACTTGATAATATCAGCTGGCTCTCATCTTACCCTCACACGCTGGTCACACACCTACCAAATGCCAGCTCGGATCACTGCCCCCTCCTTCTTGATACGTTGCCAAGTCGATCAAAACCAAACCCACGCTTTATCTACTGTAAGGAATGGGCTCGGTACCCTTCTTTTCATTATATGTTAGGATACCATTGGCAACGACTGATTCTGGGTAAACCGGATTATGTATTCTTACAAAAAATCAACCACTTTCGAGTGGCTACAAAACTTTGGAAACGTCACTTTTTCGGTAATATGGCTCATAATATTTCAAAGTTGTAGCAACAACTCCAAATTACTCGGGCCAAGCTTGAACTTCAGTCTGATCCAAACTCCTGGGAGTTTGAGAGTCGTCTCCAAGATCAACTCTCTCAATGTCTCTTACGGGAACGTTAGTTCTGGCAAAACAAAAGCAAGGTGCAATGGTCCCTTAATGGTGATCATAACACAAAGTACTTACATGCCTGTGTCACTCATCGGCGTCGTGTGAACAATATCCAATCCATTTTTTAGCCAGACATGGGATGGCATTGCACCATGACGGATATCCAAACTCAGTTCCGTTAGTTCTATGTGCACCTGCTTACCACGACCAATCCACTCACACCCACGCAAGATGCTATGTTTGTGCCGATAAGACCATCAGACTGTTCTCGGCTTCTCGCAAAGGTCTCCGACACGGAAATTAGTACGGCTCTGCGACGCATGGGACATAATAAGAGTCCTGGTCCTGATGGACTCACTGCAGAATTTTTCCAACTTCACTGGGAAGTTATGGGGCCTTTGGTGACCAGTCTTATCCGACATTTTTTTCATACTGGAGACATGCCGCCGGCGCTGAATCAGACCTTGCTCATTTTTATCCCCAAAGCTAAAAACCCTACCCAAGTCACGTATTATCAGCCTATAAGCCTATGCAACGTGAGTTATAAGCTCATATCTTCAATCATTATTTCCCGGTTGCGTCTTCTTATGCAATACATTGTCTTGCCTTATCAAGCGGCGTTTATTGCTAATCGACATATTCAGGACAACATTTTGCTAACTCATGAGATCATGCATACTATGCGAACTTCCAAGTCAAAAAAGGGAAGCTGTGCTATCAAGCTTGACTTACAAAAAGCTTATGACCAATTAGAATGGCCTTTTATTCGTTGGGTTCTTTCTAAACATAACTTTTCGGAGAAATGGATACATATTATTACGGCCTGTATCTCCACTCCCACTTATCAAACCTTAATTAATGGCCACCGTGGAGACCCATTTCGTCCCACACGTGGCCTTCGGCAAGGAGACCCCTTCTCACCGTATATATTTATTCATTCTTGCTTTGGATGTTTTTCTCCGCACTGTGGAACATGAATGCACTCATCTTCGTATGCGTGCCCTTCGTACATCCAGGATGGGTCCTTGGGTTCCAGCATTAGCTTTTGCTGACGATTGTATATTCTTTCTGCAGCCCACTACTGCTACTCTTGACCACTTCACATGTATACTCCCCCAGTTTCCGGCCTTTTCTGGCCAAACCATAAATTATGCTAAATCTTCGCTGATTTTTGGACCCGCTACTCCGCATGCCTCTCACCACATAGCTATCCAGAAGTTACAAATAGATCGATATCAGGGACAAGACAAATACTTGGGCCTTCCCTTGCTTACCAGGTTAGTGACACGTCAGCTTTTCCAGGAAGTTATTGCTGCGCTGGATAGTCGACTCCATGTGTGGTATAATAATTTTTTATCATCAGCGGATCGAGTTATGCTCATTAATGCTGTCTGTACTTCCATGCCATCATATTATATGTCAGCCTTTCCACTTCCAAAGGCAATTCTTTATGCACTCACCCGCAAAATAAAATATTTCTTCTGGAGCGCAACTCCTCTGGCTCATAAAACCTCTACTGTCCCTTAGTCTACGATAACTCTCCCCCGAGCGATGGGAGGACTTGGCATAAAACACTTACATACCTTAAATGATGCCTTTATGCTCAAGATTCTATGGAAAATGTTTACTCAACCTGAGAATCTGTGGACCCGTACCATTACTCAAAAATATTTCCCAAAGGTAACCCTTTTGTCAACAACCAGGAAGTCCAGATCTTCATGGTTTTGGACTAAGGTTTCAAAATTATTGCCTCTTCTCAAACACGGGATCAATGGCGAGTGAGGCAAGGAAATATTTCCTTTGGTCATCATATTTGGGTCCTTAATGATAGCTTAGAATCGATGTTTCCACATATTCCAAGCCAGGTTCTTGATCAACCTATGGCATCTTTTCTTTCTAACTCCCAGTGGGACTTCTCACAATTGGCCCGTTGGTTACCAATTGACTTTCTCCCACATATCCAGGCAATTTTCATTCCTTTGGCAATCGAGTTGGACGAGCCTTATTGGTGGCCTGATCCGGGGGTGTCTTTTCCATTCGCTCTACATACCACTGGTTATGTGAGTCGATCCACATCCATCATCGTCCGCACCTGTCGTGGCTTTGGTTGTGGAAAAGTTCACTTCCTCCTAAGTTGCACATGTTTCTATGGTTCTTTTGCATGGGGCTCTACCGTCAGCTGATCGGCTTTGCTATTATCATCATCTGCTATCACCACTTTGTTCCCTGTGTGGCCTTGTGGACAGTAATGCCCATATTTTCACCACTTGCCTCGCCTTTTACCACCTCCACAGTCCTGAATTGGAAATGGATCTTTCTCCCTTCTGTCTCTTGCGACGGTTACAGGAGTAGCCTCGACCTCCCTTTCTGCACTATCCTTTGCTTCGACCGTTTTTTGCGATTCGGAAGCTATGGTTGTCAAGGAATGAGGCCATTTTTTGCAACCAGCCTATACTCCGTGAACCAATCCTACTCTATCAGTAGCACCTATTGTTCAAAATTTTACCATTGCGTGGACCAAACCATGTCCAAATTTCCTCAAGTGTAACACCGATGGGGCTAGAAATCATGACACGGGACTTGCGGCTATCGGGGTTATACTCCGTGATCATCAAGGGCACTTTATATCTTCCCTTGCTCACAACATTGGCTATGCGTCCTCAATCCTTGCTGAGATTTGGGCCATTAAACTTGGATTAAACCTAGCTTCTTATATGGGGGTTAAATGTATTGAACTTGAGACCGACTGTCAAATTGTATACTACATGATTCACAGGAACACAATGCAATTTCCAGCCCATAGGGACCTAATCCAGGCGGTGCAGTATGGATTCCATAGGTTTATGCATGTTACCTTCTCTCTTTATTTCAGAGAAGCCAATCATTGTGCTGATGCCCTGGCTGCTGCTGCAATAGGATTCCCATTTTTCTCTTGTATCTATACTTCCATCCCATCCTTTTTGCGCACACTTGTACATAGTGACGGGGTGGGTGGCTGTTCTGTTCGTTCAGCAGTTAGGGACATCTCTTGTAAAATAACTCTGTTTTAATAAAGCTTCTCCTTTTGTTTGGAAAAAAAAACATTAATATCCATACTTCGAGACCATGATATAAGAAACAAACCAAGCTAAAAAATGAAAATGTTATCGAAGTTATTGGAAGCTCAGAAGGTTCCTAGATAAATATCTAAATATATGAAGGTCTTATTTGGTTGGAGAAAACATGAGAAGAAACTCGAAATTAATTTCTCTAAGAATACAAGAATTTTGAGGGTGCAAAATTCAAACACCCACTAACATTTTAGTTCCCTTTTGGTTGACTGTGTTCTCTTGCAAATGAACAACTGAATGTGTATATTATCAAGCATGTGATATCAGTAACGAATAAAATTATAGTAGATATGATGACAAAGATGCAAAGATGTTTGTATATGATATATAATGTAATAAGATAAAAAAGGTAAAAGCAAAAAGAGTACTCGTGAAGTTGTTGGAGGTAAAAGAAAAAAATGTAACGACAGCCCAGATTCACAAAACCTCCATCACCAACTTCTCATCATAAAAATGCATCGCAAAACCCGACCATATCACCATAGGCACCCTAGCGCACATTCTTTCTAGCATAGAATTACAGCCATAGTGACTCATAAAACCAACTGCTCTGTGGTCCATATTCAACACTCGGGGAGCCCACCCCTTTATAATCAACTCCATATCTTTCACTCTCTCTTCAAATCACTCTATCACCCACTTCTCATTTTCATACCCCTTTTCAAATTTTTTGATCACCCAAATAAACTGCTATTCAAAAAGGTTTACATTCATGAACCTTTTCTATGAGTGTGTAGAGGAAGATGGAAGAATGAATGTTGGAATTTGGAGAGTCGAGGAGGTGGTGTTTTTTGATAGATTTTTGGGTCTTCTTATTTTCTCAAAGAAGATAATATCGCCAATTATTGTAGCTCAGTCGTTTGGTTTTCTTCAACTGAGTTTTGTTGCTTAATTTACTTTCCTTTGTTATTGCAACTGAGTTTAAAGAGTAGGTTGAGGTATTAATTGCTATTAAACGTCTAATACTATCATATTAAATGTATAATATAGATAATACTAAATTTGAATTAATTAATACATTCATTCATAGGTTTTATTAAAACAAGAAATAAACTATTTTTTTTTTACATTCAGATCTCAAACTTCAAATTTAGATAAGTAAAAGAAAGATAAAAAAGGGAATAACACTTTTAACATCTTTTTATAAATAATGTAAAGCACTCTTTAAGTTGTCATATTTTATAACTTCTTCAATCCCCTATAGTTGTTATTCTCTAAATGGCTTAACTTATATGTGGTAACATACGTTCATCGAATTCAGCATTTTTTTTACTAAATTGTTTTTCCAAGAAAAATAAGAAAAACAGAAGTTTAGTGTTTTGTCGTTCGTAATGCTGTGAGATATTCAATGAATTTTTATAGTAGGTCATTTTTTATGGATAACTTACTATTTTTTTATATGTAGCGATTGAGGTTAATGATTTGGTTAACACTAATTTTGCCTTATCTTTTATGCGTGTATGAATGGAAATGTTAGTTTCTAACTAAATTAACCTTTTATACTTTGTTGCATTTAATTTTTCTGGTGGAGTAGTTATATGCAAATAGAGATAATTATTGCATGTCATGATCAAATTGTTCCCACTCAAATTCACGATTAAGGTAATAACAAATATAATTTATTGTTTTGTATTACATTAAGTAAGTTTACTAAAATTAACAAATTTTAGATGGAATTGTGAAAGAACATGACATGAGATGTCCTTGAATGTTTTATTTATTTGATTAATCTATATTCTTAAAGCGGAGTGACTTTACGAAAGTATACTTGGAAAATTAATAAAAATAAAAGAAGAGGGGTCATTCAAAAGAGTTGCACAAACTAATTTTGAAAGGCTAAGGTATCAAATAAGAAACAAGATTTCCACCATAGTTTGTAACCACCATCATTCTTGATCGTGAAGGTTAAGATTTAAAAGTTTACAAGTAATAAAAGTGAAATTATAAAAATTAGTTTTGTATATAAACTTTGCTAAAAGTTGGTTAAAACAAGACAACTCTTCAGTATCTAGAGTTACATTCATTATTTCAATTGGGTTTAACAAATATCTAACTACAATAATAAAATGTAAAGATTCGTACTACAAGTAATGATTTATTGCTTGAAGAATTTTTTGCACATAATACAGACCGTGATTAAACATTACAAAGTATTTAAGTAAATATCACAAATTCTTCTTCTCACCTCTCTTTCTGCTACTTGGCATTGAATCATAATATGGTATTTGACACATGTGAAACATGTGTCAACATCTATTCCCTAACTTGTTGGGTTTATATATTAATATTTTAACGTCAATTTGAGATTTCATTATTTCAATAATGACTTATATTTAATTGTTTGATGTCAATAATACTCCACCAGTAACTTCAAACATTGGTCACACGTGCAACGTACATGTGCACCAATTACTTTACTTAAAATAATGGATCTTAACGGGTCTCAACGTTTTTAATGGGTAAGTATCGTGTCTTACTGAGTTGATACTTTTGTGATATATGAAATAATTAGAGGTCTATCCACTAACCAATAATTTTATTTCGGATCGTGTCATGTCATATTTTACTGGGTCTAATTTTAACAAATATTGTTTTGCATTATATTTTTATAAATTGGTACTAACCTTCCATGTACGAATTCTGTGAAAAAGATATATTTTATCAAATCTCTGTATATCCAATTTTCTCCAATCATCTTCATTAAATAACATGACAAATAACTTTAAATCTTTCCTTCATCTTACCTTCGACCAAGACTCTAAAATCATCATTCTTATACATTTAGCATTATTGAAATATTTTGTTTTTTTCTCTATGTTCAATAGAATTTAGCCTTATTCCATTTATCGCTCATTCTTATTAATAATCCCTCCTTCTCTGGTTCCTAGTTTTGTATAAAGATCATCACACACCTTATACTTGTCATCTCCTACCATTTTTTAAACTTCTTTCTTAGCAAAATTTTTTTGTCTCCAATTTTCTTCACTTGTAATTGTGTGTTATGGTTTAATTCATCCCCTTTTGGCTTTTATTGTCTTTTGTACTTCTTCCCACCGCTAAGTTTCTTTAGATTTTGATTCCCTACCTTTTGATTATCTAAGGATCTCTTTCGATATTCCCCCAGTGCATGTATCCATCTTATTGCACATTGTGTTATTCTCATATCCGTCATTCCACGTCCCTTATTTTGATAATTTATCTCCTAAGAGTTCTAACTTATCTCATCACTTTATTCATGGGTTAATCTTTTATTTTACGCTCGTGATTGATTTTTAATATTTATATCCAACACCAATATCCTATGTTACAAGATTAGATTCTTCCGGGACAAACTTACAACATTAATCCATTAATTAATCTCCTTTCTAGTAATACAAAGTTTATTTGACTCTTATTTATTTTATTTTTAAAGTTATCAAATGTTTAACCATTTTAAAAAAATATATATTTACCAGTACAAGATCACAAGTCACTGCAAAATCTTTAAATCTTATCCTCCATACACCATCAATAATCCTACATGATATTTTCTTACACGCCCATCATTATTACCCCTTTATAGATTTAATCACCCATAATTATTTTTTGAATTAGTTAATTTACTTGTTTCCAAAATTGTACTTAAGTGTGTTCATATAATATTTACTTGGGGTGGATAAACCACTAATAATATTGATTATACTCTCATCTATTATAAGTATAAGTTTTATAAAACACATGTATTTCAAGAAAGGATTTTGTATGATGAAAACACAATTCATATATGGTCACACTTCCCTATTTTCTCTCTAATGTACTTGAGATGAAAATAAGCACTCAATACATAATGAGAAATGTTACAAGGAACATACCATTCATACAAAAATGCCCAAATATTATAATAAAGATTCTATGCCTTATAATGAAGATTCAAATCACTCAAATAATCCTAGCAAGTTTAGCTCCCAAGCATCTGACAATCATCATAAGGTCAATCCACAAAGATCAAACAAAAGCATCAAGTGAAGTTAAAATTCAAACAAGCATGTTCATGACCATCTCACAAAAAGCAACATCACAAGTCCTATGGAGTTTAAGTTCAAGCAAGCATGTTCGTGATCATTTCACACAAAGAAATATCACATGTCCCAAGCAATTCAAAAGAATGATTAAAGACCAGAAGACCTTGATCAGTTTAGTGATGATGTTTAGGAACAATTGTACACATGACACCCCGCTTACTAAAATATTAGGTGGCCAATCCGTGATCATAATAAAACGTTAGTCTTATATGGCTCATTCTTAGCATCACTGTCGAAAACCTTTTTAAAGTTACTAACCACCTAACAATTAAATAGACTGGTGTCAAATTTTATCTTTCATTAATTAACAACATGCAAAAACAAATAATAATTTAAACCATCAGCACAAATTGATAATTGAATCCAACACAGATGAATGATATAAATAAGATGACTGAATCAACTATCAGTTCAACAATAAAATCCAATAATATCTGAAACCATAACCTGGATACACAAGGTCACATAGCCTACACTAGGAATGATTGAATGAGGCGTCTATAGCAAAGTCCTGCAACTTCCACATGAGTTGCAGCTGCACATCACTGGATAGAATTCTCAAGTCCCTGTATCTAGACACCTAAAAGGCTTTGAAAGATATTTTGATACGGGTCAGGGCCCAAGTAAAATATTTTAAAAATATTTAGGAAGCTGTTAAATTGTAATAATTTAATATGCATGCACACGTTACATATTTAAGCTAGTGTCACACTCACTTGAGGTATAGCTCACCCCTCATCTAATGTGTAAACCTAACGCTTGCCTTATACCTTCCTAGTTAAGGTACCCCACCTAACTAGCCGTATCACACCTCTTTCTGCCCCACTACTCTAACCAGAGTATTATTACCTTGAATATTAAGTTATCTACTCATTAACTTATTATTCGATTCATCTATATCAATTCATATAACGTTCACACTAGATATATAAGAAATCCCCTTTTTAAATCATATAACTCTCATGCTAGTTATATAAGAACTCAATTTTTAAATCATATAACTTTCACACTAGTTGTATAAGAAATAAATTTACACTTATGTATTAATCCCGTATATAATTATCTACTCATATTATATACGTACTAGTATACTACAACATTCATACACATGATGCGTATAATAACTGTGGGTACCCATTTCCGATTAGCCCATAAGAGTAGTCGACCACGCCCATAAGGGCTAATTAAGTGCCCGATCTAAATTATAGGCCACGTTTATTAAACTAACTCGAGATAAGACCAAGTTTATCCCAAGAATCTCAGAGAGATATTCAAAGGATTCATGGCTTATCGTGGAGGTTACAACCGCATTCTATGATGAATAAATTGGAATCCCTGGCCCATGGCATAGGGGCATCTAATAGAGAAACCCCCTTAAGCGATACTTAAGAAAAATAGTAGACCTCTCCATGGACGTAGGCAATTCGCCGAACCACATATATCGTTGTGTTGTGTTGTGATTGCATGCTTTTATTAATATTCTGGTGATTGCTTACTTCTATAATTTGTGTTGTGTTTTTTGTCATTATAGTTGGCGCTGTCTATGGGAAACGACTGTTATTCCTACGAAAGCACTCATCAAATGGAAAGCCAACAATGTCTCAGTATAGTAGAAATGTCCCTCAAGCAGGTGATATCCAGGAACAACCTCTCCCTCAAAGGGTGAGGTCTGAGATTCGTCATTCAAACCCCAGACTCCACCAAGAAATACAGATCTTTGAGGAAAGCCAGGTGCTCCTAGGTCCACCAAAATCTCTAGATTAATTGATGCTTATGAAGTCAGACTCCAAGAATGAGAAGAGGCCACACGCTGACAGGAAGATGAAAATGCTCGCCTGAAAAGGCAACTAGAAAGAATGGAGAGAGAGCTCCACCAAAATATGAGGCGATGCCACGATCAAACTCCTAGACCTCAGGCGAGCAAGTCTCGCAGTCGAGGAAGGAGCCCCACGCGTGGCTCAGAAAGAACTGAGAAAAATAGGTCAAATGATGATCGATCAGAGCGATCTTAACAAGCTCGACATCACATAAGTCCTGGTCGATAGAACAATGATATAAGGAGTTTGGTCCTAAAGGAGATGGACCAGCACCCAGCCCATCGAGGATCCAGATCCATGCAAGAGTTAGCCAGAAGAGCGCTTAAAACCCAAATGAAGTCCCTTTTTCAAGGGTAATAGAAGAAGAGGCTCCAAAAAGTTCACAATCCCTAGGTTCAAGATCTACGATGGGAAGACCGATCCCATTGATCATGTCCAAAAATATAAGCAAGCTATGACCCTATGGAGTCATAATGACATGCTCATATGTCGTATCTTCCCCTCCATCTTGCACAATGTAGCCCAGAAGTCATTCGAGAGATTACCACATAGGTCCATCAAAAACTTTAAATCTTTAACTGAGTTATTCATAGCTCATTCATAATAAGAAGCTTCCACCCGAAGCGGATGGATGCACTGCTTACTATGAAAAAGAAGCCATAAGGGAACCTCAGGGAATACGCCAAGAGGTACTGGGAGGTGTTTAATAAAATCAAAGATTTCTCAGAGCAAGTTACCGTAGCATCCTTTAAAATCGATTTGCCAAGCTCCTGCCTGCTGCACCAGTCCTTATCTAAGAAGGAGGCTACATCCATTGACGGCTTGATGGTTCGCATAGAGAAATACACCAAAGTCGAAGATGTTACCCATTTTAATGCAAGGGATAATGGTCGGGCAAAGGCGAGCAAAGGAGTGGAGAAGAACAAGCCTCAGAAGAAAGGGAACGAGAATGGGGGCAAAAATGGCTCCAAAAATTGAAACAAAAATGATCCCTCAAAGGCATTTCAGGCTGTGAATACAGTCTTTAAGGAACCAATATACAAGATTCTCGCCAAGATCAACGATGGGCCATTTATCAAGTGGCCAAGGAAAATGAGATGAGACCCCACCAAATGGAATAACGCACTAAGGTACGCATTCCACAAGTAGAGTGGCCACAAAACTGAGCACTGTAAAGCCCCCAAATCTCATCTCGAGGAGTTGACCCAGGCTAGGCATCTCAATGAGTTCATTAAAAAGAAGACGGATAAGGTAGCAGCAAATGGAGAGCAAAGGCCCGATAACGTCCTCAAGGAGGATATCAGTGACGAGTTCGTAGTAATCCACATGGCATCAGACCTCAAGAAAATACAAGGAAATGCTGCTCGGATGGATATCAAAAAGCTCATTGCAGTCATACAGGCCTTTCAGATTGATCCCGCCAAAATTCAGGTCGGCAAGCATCAACGATTGGAGGACATCGATTATAACAAGCATATTGTATTCACATAAATGACTTGGTTGGGGTTAGAACCCCGCATCATGATGCGCTGGTCATCACACTCAGGATAGCCAACTGGGATGTCGACAGATTGCTCATCGACCAAGATAGCTCGTAAGAAGTGATGTACCTTGAGTTGTTTCGAAAGTTGAAGCTGAGCGGCAGTACAAATATAGCACCCTGCCACGGATGTTACTCAGGCATGCACATAAGCTTACAAGGTGCGGCCCTACTCAGCACAGGGTGCGACCCTACTCAACGAAGGGTGCAGCTCTACTCAGCACAGAGTGAGACACTATTAAACATGGTGCGGCACCCACAGTTTTTATCATTCATACATGCCGCAGCCTCATATTACATGGTACGGCACTCAATATGCCTGCCTTACAGGCCGTATCCCTCTCATTCACAGCTGCTCCAGACTTGATATATGTCATGTGCTCAGGGGACGTGACACATCTCATATACCTCCTATAAATAAAGGTCCACACCTCGAGATAGGGGGTTCAGATTCTATAATACTTGGCGAAGCCTTGCCAAATTCTCTCTACAAAACCTTAACATACAGCTTAGGGGCTACACACCTACATCGTAGTCATATATCCGACACTCCCGGAACTGCTACGACCATGTACTCTCCTTTATTCTCATACTTGTACGCATCTTTAGGCATGATTATATTGTACAATGGAATGCATATAATGAGAATTGAGCAACATAGTGGACATAGGCCTATTTTTGAGGCTGAACCACTCTATATCTTGTCTTCTCTCTCTTTTTACTAATTCTATCCATTTATTATAATTTACACTTGATTTGCTGGTACGAGAACGACAGGTGGACGATTTCTCATATCAATAATTTGGTGTTGTCTCTGGGAAATGAGGTATTTCAATATTGTTTCTCTATGTTTTGGGTTCCCAAATACCTTATTTTATTCATGGGGATCCTTTGGATCAGCATCTCATGAGTAATTTTTTGGTTATTGAACTCTGTTTTAGATTTATACCCGTAAGTGGGTATTTCATATATTCAGATTTGCTCTTGGGTCTCTATTTCACGACTTTAGATCTATTTTGCATACCCATGTGATATCATTCCATCTAGGTAGTGCTGAAAAGTGTGATGGGCTTTAACCCCGAAAAGATAAATGATTAGGGAAAGAGTGTATCTACTCCCTTTTCACTGTCTTGAACTATGACGTGGGGTTTATCATTGAAACTGTGCCGTTTTATGCACAGTGAGGGTATTCTCTCATGGATAGACCCCAATAGGTATTCTCTTCACGTGTTTCGAGATAAAAACTCAGTCTTTGTGGTTTAATTTTGGGATTATTCCCTTTGCTGCTTAGAAGGGGATACGACCTGGTAGTTCAAAGGCCTTTATGGCCATGGCCTCTAGTAGAGCGGCTGCATTATAGAAGCTTTAAAACATCAAGGAACGGACTCAGATGGTGTCCATATCAACCTTGGTGAATATCATACAAAGGCCACGTTAGTACACCTATGTGCTTTACTGGACGCGACCTCAACAAAAGATCATCCTTCAGTTGAAATGTTGCACCCCAATTTCCTACATGGTTACTCTAATATTTATGAGATTACTTATTTCTGCTAGTTTTGTCTCAGATTATATATTTTGTAAAGACTAAAAAAAGCAAAAAATGGGAGGAGAATCCAGCCAGAGCATAGAAGTCAAAGATGAGATTGTGCAGCTGTACAATCACCTCAACCATCTCTATGATAGCCATGCCTCACTCCAAACCCAGGTCAACTATTTGACTCAGAGGGTCCTCATGCTAGAGGTCACAACCTCATTTAATGTGGGTACATAATCCAGGTTCATTACCTCAACAGCCTTCATTGCCGCGGCGGTGCCAAAAGTTCCATCCGCGAAAGAGGTCAACAGGAGCCAAAAAAGGAAAGCAGAGAAGGCAGAAGAGAGCAAGAACTCTAGGGCTTACACTCCATTAGCCTTCCCAATTGAAGACATATTTGAGTCCATAAAAGAGGACAAGCTGCTGAAGTGGCCAGAGATGCTTAAAGCTCCACCCCACAAGAGGAACAAAGCCAAGTGGTGCAAATTCCATTTGGACCACGACCATGACACTGAGCAAGGATATGCTCTAAAGGATGAAATTGAAAGGCTGATTGGGCAAGGAATGCTGCAGAGGTTCCTCAGAGATGTTTAGGGTATGCATTCTAGCCTAATTGGCCATACTTCTTTTATCTTTATGATTTAGTTTATATCTCCTTTTGTTTATGTTCATAGTGAACATTATCTTTTATTTCACCTTGAATTTTTATGTCTATGCTCATGAGAATTAGTGAATATAATATTTTAATTTCTCAATTCCATTAAAAGATATCTTATGAAAGAATTCTTGTCTTAAACAGATTCTATATGGAGACATCGAATTACATTGGGAATGATTATATTCAAATGGGCTCACCATGCCCGCAATGACGCCTAATTATATGAAGTCAAATGATAATTGAAAATAATGAAAGCAACTATTGAGAGCAGCTATCTGAATTGGTATGCAACAATCACTCATAAAGACTATATCCCATCATATAATAGCTATAATGAAGTAGTTGTTAGAAAGCGTTATTGGCCACGGGGGCCTCTAGCGCTCATTCTTAGCTTTCGGGATGCGTCATTAGCACGAGGAGGTTACTCCCCCGACAAATATCATTAACTTGGTGGATATGAGACTAAACATCATTATCTTGGCGATCTCATATTATATTGGGGAAGATTCATAATACCTAGCCCGGAAAGGCCTAAAAATAACCCACAAGGGCTGAAGACCTAACTGTCTACGGATAATCCTATATTTGAAGGGACCAAAGACTTAATTATTTACGGATAATCCTATTATATCCTGGGAAGGATTTATATATATCCACATAATCTTGGGAAAGCTTTATAATACCTATCCCAAGGGGCTTGATAATAACCCAATCGAAGCGACTAAAGGAAATCCATGAAAGGAAATTGAAACGACTAAAGGAAAATCATGAAAGGCAATCGAAGCGACTAAAGGAGGTTGTGTTGCTGTGATCATGAAGCATGCCAAAGCTATAGAAGGATGGCCTCAATTTCCTAAAGGTCTAGAAAGGTTCCGCAGCCTTGTCAGCATGGCTGCAACTATTAAGTAAATTTATTCAGAAGACACGACAGACAAGGGCATGTAGGATTATTAACCTGCTACAACCCTGTTTAAGAAAAGAGAAATTTGGGTTAGGATCCAGTTATAAAGCTACAGCAAATGCCATGGTTAAAAAGGGTATTCAAATGTTCAAAGGTATCGCGACCATGTTCAAGAAGTACCCTAGATCCATTCCCAATAAATTTAATTAAAATAAGAGACTACAACCACAATCAAACATGCATGATTGCAATAATATACAATACAAGTGTAAAGTCCAAGGTGAAGAAATTTGGCCACAGCCTATGTGAAGAAACCATTTATACTATGGTGTCGCGACCTTAATCTATCAAATCCTATAAATTTATTCAATCAATCAAGCAAGCAAGAATTTAAGTTTTGAAGCATTGAAAGTATAGAATATGCAAAAGTGGCTGCAGCCTTGATAATAAAGTTAAAAGCCAAAAATCTTGGAAAAACAGTGTTAAGGTTACAGACAAAAGGCCATAGCCATTCAAAGAGGCAACAAAAATACAAAGAGGGATGCAACCCTAAGATTCAGCATCGTCAACTTCCTCCCTCTTCTCCCTCCGCAATTATCATGGTCTCTTCATTAGCTGCCACTGCCTCTGCTTCTACCCTCAATCTTGCTCTTTCCTCTGCTGTGGCCTTAATCTCAGCCACGCTCTGCTGATGCTCAGCATCACCAAGACCCTAGGCAAGAATTATCTCTTTAGAGTCTGGGAAGTTCTTTATAACTCTATGCCTGAGCTCTTGGTAGTCGCATAGCTAGGCTCTATTATCGATGAGGTAGAAGTCCTTGGAGCCCTTTAATGACTCCAAAGTGCTGTCAATGGCCAACTGAAGGGCTGTGGCATGGTCTCCCTCCATTTTCTTAATTTTCGCAACATGAGATTCGGCATCATTGGCATCCTTGGTCTCCAACTCCTCGTACGTATTTTGAAGAAGTCTAAGCTTGCTATTGGAAAATTCTACAGCTTGTGAACCTTTCGCAGTTTGAGATTGGGAGACCTTGAGGGATTTCGCAGCCTGCTTAAAATTTTCCTCAGCCTCCTCCTTGGCTTTGATGGCAGCTTCAAGGTTCATCTGAGCTGCCTGAAGAGTCGCGGTAGCATACTTCTTGACATCTTCAAATGAAGAATTCCTTGCACTTTCCAAGTCAGCAGCATGTACCCTCTCCGCAGCCTCTTTCAGCTTGTACAAGGCCTCATACTTCCTCTTCTGAGAAATCATGACATTCGCAGCCTGCAAAAAGTGATGTTAGGAGCAAGATACGAAATGTAAAAACAGATCTGAGAAGGTACTTGCACTTACCCTCAAAACACTATGGAGACCATAATCCTCCAAGTCGTCATGGTCTTCATCCACGAGCCTATCAAGGTCCACGACGTCTGGGGCAGGCAACCCTCGTGGTCATGTCCTAAAGGATTCAGGGTTGGGCTGCCTAAGCTGTGGCCATGGACGAACATCAAAACCAATGCTGGCACGGCATTGAGGAGGAGTCAGGTTTGTACTTATTGTGATAATTGATGGTGGTGGGGGAGAATTTGAATGGATTGGGGCATCAGACGCTGACATCAACCCTGCCGCGGCTAGATTGGCCCCAATGTCATCATCAAAAGTACCCTCAGGCCTTTTGCGAGGATCCTCCTCAACTTGGAGTAGAGGCACGATAGGGATCGTTTGTTCTGCAACCTGATTTTGGTCACTTGAAGGGACCGCGGTAGGGAACTTGGTCTTGGGCCTCTTCCTTTTCCTCTGCCTAGCAGTGTTATTGAGGATAGTTGCATCCTCATCCATCTCTGGCAGTTGGGCAGCCAAGATCTCCCTATCAACTTACTCACCTGCAAGACCGAAAGTAACTGTAAAAATATGGTTTAAAAATAATTACCGCGGATTCAATTGTTGATAGAGTTACTACCTTCTACGACCATCTCTCTCAGAATAGATTTATTTATAGAGGCAGAAGTCACAAGTATGATGAACTTCTTCTCCTCAGCAGGAACTGCCACGGCCTTTTGCTCAACTGCAAATTATCAAGAATTGTAGAAAAATACAAAGGTTAGTACGAAAGCAAAGTGGAGAAAAATATGCAACTATAAAGAGGGGACGCGACTATAATTGAAAAAGTCCTTAGTTTGGAAGGACACCCCAATTACCACGGCATCCTAAATGATCTCTCCCTTTCACTCTCTTCAGGGTGGATCTCCCACCCCTCTCCAGAAATGTAGAAGTATTTGCCCTTCCAATTTTTTACATTGGTAGGCCTTCCGGAGTAAAGGGTCTCTTCCCTGTCGCGGACTGAGAAGTAGTAGTACAATGTAAACTTTACGAAATTTTCCTTGCGACGGTAGAAGTGGAAAAACTCCGCTGGAGTAATATCACTCTTGAATTTATTTTCCCATAATACGATAGCTGTGAGAATGGCCCTCCAGCCATTGGGATCTAACTGGGGTGGGGCTAACCTCATTGTCTGGAAAATTCTCCTAATGGAAACAGGGACAGGCAGTCGCAGCCCATAAATGAAGGCGTGTAAGGGGAAGCAAACCCCATCGTTATCAAGTGGCGTGCATGGTCTTTGTTCCGCGACAGGTGCTGAGCACATCAAGTTCTCTGGAAATTTAAAGGCCTTAGCTACCTGATCAACCCATTCTTGGGTCATCATTCTGCCGATGCTAAGTGCAGCAAGAGGTCTCTCATCCCTCCCAAGTATGCCAGCAGGTTCATCCCTAACGTTAGATGCACCCCCTGTCGCGGCGTAATTATCTACGTCCATTGGTTGGTTACTAGAATCAGCTTCTTCCTCTATAATAGTAGAATCTGAATCTGAGTCTAGTACCACGCAGTTGGGGCAATCCTTGAGTTGAGAAGGCCCTATTGATTTCAAAAGAGGCACTGAAGGAAGTTCAGGAGGAGAGGCTCCAAAATGTTTTTCCCAAAATCCACTGAAAAATTCATCTGGGTCAAAGTTCATATGACTGCAGTAGTTCCTGAAAGGCAGAGAGTCTGTAATTAGGTGCCATAACCAGTATGGTACTAAGGCCTTTTAGAGGTCGTGGAAGGAGAATAAGAGCTAAATAGAAATGTTAGAAATATTGGCTAAGTACAAGAGTTGGGTTCTAAAGCCCTAGAAGCTCACCGCGACATATTGTTCTATGGGGAAGGATGTATGTTATCTTCTTACATGTCGTAGTCATTAAACTATGGACAATGCATGGGCTAAATGCCGTGAATTCCATATGAGAACCTAAAGATCCTCACTATAGGCCACAACCAAATATCTACATTTCGCAGCCTATATTGCGTGCCTCAGCATCATGCTTAATACCTGCCGCAACAACATTTTCTATGCTGCAAGTATCAATATTTGAAGGGTGCATTGATTCAAGAAAGCCCTAAATTACTAAAGGGATTTTACCATACCGCGGCTACTCACTCAAACAGGTTAGTATTTAGTCTGGTTAAATTCAAAGATCAAAAACCCTAGAATACAAAGAGTCCCTCTCAAGAACATCAAGAACATAATGGGTTACCTAATTCAGAAACCCTAAATCCTAACCCAAATAAACAAAATTCATGCATTGGCCCAACATTAAAGATTGATTTAAATCCAAACAGCTACGTGAACTCAAATAGGTTCGATTAATTGGGAAATTGAGATAAATAAGTATATTCAAATCCAAGCAGCAAACATGATTGCAATTAAATAAAAGCACATTAAAGAAGGTTTGGTAGATATAATTCAAGATTGGGTGATTCATAAAGACAGAAATTCAAAAATGCAAAAATTCAGTTGATGAATTGGTGAATTGTGAACTGAAAAGGCTATTAAAAAGGTTTGTAATTTAAAAAATTTCCTGGAAATGAAGACACCGACGAAGCTCAGCCTCAAACCACCTCAGAACCACCACACGCAGCTTTCAAAGGTCACCGTAAAAAGCAAGAGGATGAACGAACAGAGGTTGGCTATCGATATGCTCTAAAAGATTTGGGAAATGTAATGAAGTCCACTGCTGGAACAATTTATATAAGAGGGCGCGGGAAGACGAAGCATCGCCTTGGAAATACCGCGGCACCTTGAGAGGAATTGAATACTCAGCTGCAACCCCAATCGCAATCTCTTGGCACTACGACTTGGGGGCTTATTGATAGTATAAATATAGCACCCTACCACAGATGTTATTCAGGCATGCAGAAAAGCTTACAGGCCGCGGCCCTACTCAGCACAGGGTGCGGCCCTACTCAACACAGGGTGCGGCCCTACTCAGCACAGGGTGCGACCCTATTTAACATGGTGCGGCACCCATATTTTTGATCATTCATACATGCCGCGGCCTCCTATTAGACGGTGCAGAACTCAATATGTCTGCCTTATAGGCCGCATCCCTCTCATTCACAGCTTCTCCAGACTTGATATATGTCACGTGCTCTGGGCACGTGACACAACTCATATACCTCCTATAAATAAAGGTCCACACCTCGAGATAGGGGATTCAGATTCTACATACCTGGCAAAGCCTTGCCAAATTCTCTCTACACAACCTCAATATATAGCTTGGGGGCTATACACTTACATCGTAGTCATATCTCCGGCACTCCCGGAACCGCTAGGGCCATATACTCTCCTTTATTCTCATACTTCTACACCTCTTTAGGCATGATTATATTATACAATGCAACGCATATAATGAGAATGGAGCAACACAGTGGACGTAGGCCTATTTTTGAAACTGAACCACTCTATATATTGTCTTCTCTCTATTTTTACTAGTTCTATCCATTTATTATAATTTACACTTGATTTGATGGTATGAGAACGACTAGTGGATGATTTCTCGTATCAAGACTGAGTGTTACCGACCTCAAGGAAGCCACCGTTCTATTGGTCGGCTTCGCTGGAAAAATCACAGTTCCTTTGGGAAAGATTGTCCGTCTAGTTAGAGCTGGAAACATTTAAAAAATGATTGAATTTCTTGTAGTTGACATTGAGTCTCTGTACCACACTATCCTCGTCAGAGGGTGGCTCCATGCAATGAAGGCCATACCATCAATATACCATCAAAAGATCAAGTTAGTTATAGATCGGGGAGTGGTCAAGATCCACGGTGACCAGGCTATGGCCAGAAAGTGCTTTATCACGACCATTCAACCCAAGTAGGAGAAGATAACAGATAAATCAAAGAGTCAGGAGGAAGCCTAAGAGGCGTTGCCACCCTCCAAATATCAACCAAGGTACGACTGACCGAGGGTGGAAGAAACCCGTTTTCACCCCTCAAAAAGGGTCATCGAAGACCTGAAAGAGGTCGCAGTTGGAAATAACTCGACTGAGAATAAATTTCTAATTGGTACCTCCTTAACTGATCATAAGAAGAAAGAGTTGGTCACGCTCCTTTGGAGCAACTTGGATGTTTTTGCGTGGGAACCCTACGAGCTTCTTGGGATAAATCCTGCCATCCTTGTCATTGGTTGCATGTTGACCCAACCTTCAAGCCAATCACATAGAAGGCTCATCGAACAACGCTAGAGAAATAAAAAGTAGTAGAGAAAGAGGTCAGGAAGTTACTGGATGAAGGTTCCATATGGGAAGTCCAATTACCTAAATGGTTATCCAACCCAGTGGTAGTTTCTAAGAGCAATGGAAGGTGGAGAGTTTATATTGACTTTACTGACCTTAACAGGGCCTGTCCCAAGGACAACTTCCCTCTCCCAAACATCGATTAATTGGTCGATGCTATAATAACTTATGAAAGAATGAGCTTTTTATACGCTTACTCTGGATACCATCAAATCCCCTTTCACGGGCCAGACCAAGATAAGACCGCCTTTATAACCCCTGTGGTTTATATTGCTACAAGGTTATACCCTTTGATCTTAATAATATAGGAGCGACTTATCAATGACTGGTTACTAGAATGTTCAAGAAGGAAATGGGGGAGACTATGGAGATATATATCGACGACATGCTCGTTAAGAGTTAGCCCAAAGATGATCACCTCTTCGACCTAGCAGGGACTTTTGATATCCTCAGGAAATACCGAATGAAACTTAATGCCAGTAAGTGTTCATTCGGAGTCTAGTCAGGAAAATTACTTGGATACCTAGTTAGTAAGAGAGGAATCAAGGAGAACCCCGACCGGATTGATGCCATCAACAAAGTCTAGCCCCATCAAATGATAAGGGATGTCTAGAAGCTCATCGAGATGTTTGCTGCACTCAATCGCTTCATTTCCAACTCCTCAGAGCGATGTCAACCTTTCTTCCAGCTACTAAAAAGAAATAAGGGCCTGACGTGGAATAAGGAATGCTTAAGATCCATAGAAGAACTCAAGACCTATCTCAGCAGGCCTTATTTGTTCCCAATTCCCAGAGAAGAAGATCCTCTATACCTTTACTTTGTTGTATCAGACTATGATGTGAGCTCTGCCTTAGTATGTGAAAGGGAGGGAGGCCAATATCCAGTCTACTATGCAAGTAATACACTTTTGAATATCGAGCAATAGTACCTGCCATTAGAGAAGCTCACCTATGCCTTAGTGATATCCTTAAGGAAATCGAAGCACTACTTGGAGGCTCACTCCATCTTTGTGGTCACTTCATATCCCCTTAAGGCTGTTATGAGGAGAGCTAACATCTCCCATCGACTGTCAAAATGGTCAGTTGAGCTCGAAAGGTTTGATATTCCCTTTCAACCAAGAGCATTCATCAAGGGGCAGATTCTAGTTGATTTTATCGCTGAATTCATAAGAAACTAGCCCATTGATAAACCAAAAACTAATCAATCAATGGAAAACACACAGGGATCTAGTGTTTGGAACTTATACGTTGATGGAGCCTCCAACTCCTGGGGGGATGTGGTAGGCATCGTATTGGTAACTCCCAAAAACACTATGCTCAAGCAGGGCATCAGGATGGGATTTGAAACCTCCAACAATGAAGCAGAATATAAGGCGCTAGGAGCTGGCCTGCGCAAAGCACAAGTGCTGAAGGTAAAACACCTTCAAGTCTTTACCGTTTCACAACTGGTATCTAATCAGATAAGTGGACATTTCAATGCCAAATATGAAAGGATGTAAACTTAGCTCGCCTTTGTAAAGATACTCATGGCCAACTTCGACAAAGTTGACGTTCAACAGTTCCTCACGGGACAAAAAACTCATGTCGATGCCTTAGCAGCATGGAGTTCTATAATAGTCTTTGATTTGAAGAGAATAATCTAAATAGACTTCCTCACGCAACCCAGTATAGATTAAGATGCTGAATACAAACAAGCATCCAAGCAGGTTCTTCATATTGAAAGAGCACCAAGTTGCATGGACCATATTATAGACTATCTACGAAGTGATACACTACCAGGTAACAAGAGGTCGGCACATCAGATAAGTGTCAAAGCTGATTGCTTTCACTTATCTCCTGATGGGAAATTATACAAGAGATCCTTCACTGGCCCCTACCTCCAGTGCGTTCATCCACAAGATGTCGTGCAAGTTATGCACGAACTTTATGAAGGCATTTGTGGAAGTCATACAGGAGGAAGAATATTAGCTTTTTGAGCAATGAAGAAAGGGTATTGGTGGCCATATATGTAGAAAGATGCTGGGATCTATGTTCACAAATGAAAAAATTATTAAAAACACTCCCCTATGGTTCATTAGCCCGCCAGCGACCTGAAATCATTGACTAGTCCATGCCCCTTTGCCCAATGGGGTTTGGATATTGTAGGACCACTTCCAACTGCATCTGGAAATTGAAAGCATTTGTTGGTCATCACAGACTACTTCATGAAGTGGATAGAGGCAAAACCACTGGAAAATATCCGGGACAAAAACATGATAAGATTCATATTGTGGAGGCAATTATTATGAAACACAAATAAATACGAGAGAAGCAATTATCAAGAAAATAATAAGGAATATAAGATGCCAATCACATAACAAAGGATGTACGTGGTTCAACAAAGATGTGCCTACGTCCACGGGGGTGCAGTCGATATTATTTCTATATACTCCGAAGAGTGATTACAGAGAATACAACTTGTCCTTTTGCCCCTGACCTAGGGTTTAATATATACATGTACATGCAGGTAAGTGGAGGTGATGGATTTCTCCACGTTTTCCATCTCCCGTGTAACTTTAGATTGTGGGAACGTGGGGGAGACCGGATCAATAAGAGATGAGGGGCCCGGACTTTGGGCCGTCAGGACTGGGCTACTCGTCCGGGCCCATGGTTCTAAATTTCGAGTACCCACACATATGGAAGAACATCTTCACCTACTTCGATATACATAGGACGATAATAACTGACAACGTGACCCAGTTCGAAAGTGGTCTCTTCCAAAGTTTTTGCAACGATCACGGGGTCAGGCATTATTTCAGCTCTGTAACATACCCTCAGAGCAATGGGTAAGCTGATGCTTCCAACAAGACAGTGATTGACTGACTAAAAAAATGACTGCAGCGGGCCAAAGGTGCTTGGGTGAATGAGCTGCCTCACATCCTCTGGGCCTATTATATGGCCCAAAGGCAAGAAACTGGGGAAGCTCCCTTTGTGCTCACCTACCGAATGGAAATATTCATTCCATTAGAAGCCGGGCTCCTTACCATAAAATCCACACTGGTCGACCAAGGCCACAATGATGAAGCATTACTCACTGAACTTGGCTCAGTCGATGAACTTCAAGAATTGAATCTAGTTGCATCCTACCAACAACAGCTAGCTAGACAGGTCAATTGAAAAGTCAATACGAGGAAATTCCAAATCAGAGATTACGTTATAAGGAAAGTCCTCGTCAGTGCTCTAAAACCATCAGACGAAAAATTGGGAAGGACCTTTCAAGATAGTAAGGGATGACCTTCAAGGAGCATATCACTTGGAAACGCTGGAGGGTAGAGTTACACCAAGTGCTTAAAATGAGGCCAATCTCTAGAAGTTCTACTTTTAGACTTCCTTTATCAGCGCATCATTAGTTTAGGCAAATTTTCATTTATAAACTGATGTGGCTCTTTATTACAGTTTCGATTAATAAAATTTGATTGGCCTTAGCATTCTACATATCTTGGCTATCCTGATAATATTTCAATATACACCCTTTCCAAGTAACAGACTTCACCCCTTTTATGAATATAACAGAGTTCATGGACTACAGTGAGCTGACTAACTTGCTTCAGTCCAGGGATCTTATAAACCAACCCTCTATGATTATAACACAATGTTCGGCCTACTGGAATCAAAGAAATCCAAAACATGATTAGTAAGGTTAACAAGTAACCTTCCTCAGGCCTTTGTCTAAAATATAATTGGCCTCTTAGGTCACTCCGGTGACAAATAAAGACCTACTGGGGATCCTTAGGCAACATGGACAACTCAGGTTGGTCGCCAACATAGTTTGGCTTAAAAATGCTTCTCGAGCGAATTGCCCATTGGCCAGGTGCATTCTCTCCATCTCCCTACTTGGGCCTAAGGTAGTGTGACGACACGACCGAAATAGTAAAGTGGACCGAATGATATGGCTAATGCATATTGGACTAGGGGAATGCTTAAATAAAAGGTAGATCTAAATGTCATTTAGTCGATTGAAGTGCCCAAAATGATTAGAGTTTTATACTGATTATTCATAAATGAAAAGCAATCAACACATGTTTAGTCAGCATATGGCCGAAACATAAATAGTCAATTAATTTCTGATTTAGAGTTACATGATTACATTTACAACAATAAGAAATTTGTTAAGGCCTACGAAGGTCCTGGGCGACCAGAAAAATAATCTTCTACTCAAGCTCTTCGATCATCATTAGGATGAGGAACAAAGCTTTTCACAGCCCAATTCGAGCACGACTCTAACAGCTGCACCAGAATGACATCTATGGGGATCCAATGATTGTCTCTCTGAAAGGGATTTGTCTCTAATGATCTTCTTGAATAGAGGCATCGGTATTTCCATTTCCTCGAGTTTATCCTTTAGTCTGACAACCACTTCGGATTGGTCCTTATAGTCCATGTTCCTTGCCCTAAGGGACAAACATATCTGTGTGAAAGCTCGACGCACTTGGGAGCTTATGTTTGGACCAAGGATTTGACCCAGGCAAGAACTGGCAGGGATTAGTCATCTAAATCAACATGCTACAAATAGCGAAAATAAATGATAAGATCAACATAAATTAGTGGAAATAAAAGTGTGTTCCTTTTCATTCAAAACAAAGTGGCACCACCCAAGTACAAACCCAAAATATATCATATAAGGACACAAACAAAAGAGAAAAGCCTAAAAGTCTAGCTGGTGGCTTTAACCTGCTCGGAGGATGGGGGAAATTTTCCCCTACTAGCAGTAAGGTCATCAGCAGCCTCGATCGTAATAGTACTAGGTACACCACCTTTTGCTGGTGCAGAGATCACTCCCTGATCAGCAGATGGATCACCAATAGCAGGGACAACAGGCTCCACAATAGCAGGGGCATCCTCATTCATAATAGGTTTAGGGCTTAAGAGGTGGTGGGAGAATAGGGGAGAGTCAATAACAACACCTGTAGTAATCAAGGCTCAATCCCAGCCTTTCTTGAAGCCAGCTCATCTAATGTAGGCAATTTAGCCCTCAGCGTCTTCATATGTTGCTTCCCATCCTTCATAATATGCGCTCTCCCAAACAGTAGACGCCTCTGCCTCCAGCTTCTCCAGCTTCTCAGCCAACACTTTATTTGCTTATGCCAGCTATTTCTTCGCTTCTGTTATGGCCAACTTGTCAGTAACCACCAGATCAGAGGCCTCCGGCAGTTCTTTCAACTCTTTTATCACATCGGTCCTCTCCCGATCAAAAGAAGCTTTGGCATCTATCAATGATTTCTCAAAAGACTTTAGGGCTTCTTGGGAGGACCTCAAAGTCTCCTCGAGCTCGATATTCCTCCTTGACA
Source organism: Sambucus nigra (assembly GCA_949130495.1). Lineage (NCBI taxonomy): Eukaryota > Viridiplantae > Streptophyta > Magnoliopsida > Dipsacales > Adoxaceae > Sambucus > Sambucus nigra. Next base: position 280,072,415 of record OX422218.1, read on the forward strand.
TATCAACTCGACTGTGCAAAAGTACAGTGTAATCAAAGATGAACTGCAAGAGAAGACAAATGTTAATAAGTAAGGTATGAAGAGACTGTAAGAAAGAAGACTACAAAAAAGAAAATTGGCCTTACTAAAATAATACCTTGAGACGACTTAAAGGCTAACTGGTCAGGACCTATACTTGATGAATGTCGTAGTCTATTGCGAGCACTACTTTCTCTAGCAGCATTGGGGCAAGACGAGGGGTTGCAGCCACAAAGTCCCCCTCGATAGGAATGGCAACAAGAACTATAGAGTCCCTCGAGGCCTGTGATTTCTTCTTTTTTTCTTCTTCTCTTCTCTCCCCTTCTCTTACTCTCTCTTCTTCTCTTATTCTCTCTCTCTCTCTCTCTCTCTCTCTCTTTCTCTCTCTCTCTCTCTCTCTCTCTCTCTCTCTCTCTCTCTCTTTTATCCTCTTATTCTTTCTTCTTCCTCTCCACCTCTTCTCATGAGACACTATTTTGGAACCACCAATAGAATCTCCAGGCTTCTATTTTAGAAATTTCATCATGTTGGATAACAGGTCATCATCATCATCAACGTCCGGGATTAGATTTCTCCTTATTGGAGGAGCCATTTCCACCTCACTGGACTCTCCTTTACTGGACCCCCCTTTACTGGACCTCTCTTCACTGGATCCTTCTTCACTGGATCTCTCCTCACTAGATCTTACCTCTCTTCTACCACCTTTACCACCTTCAGCAATACCAATGTCTGAGTTTCTCTCCTCTTCGTCATCTAATTCCATGGGTTCAGAAGCACCAAATCCTTCTTCTGGGATATCAAGGTGAGGTATAGTATCCACTGGGCGAGCAATGAAACTTGTAGTAGTATTTTTATACTCCAATAGAAATGCAACAGACCTAGGGTTCTCACCCTCAGTTATGGATTCGCTTATCTTCGAAGCCTTTATCAACTTTACAACCCAGATCTCTTGAGGAGTAGGTTCTTGGTTTTTTGCCTTCGCTGAAAATAGAAGAGAGAGGAGAACATTAGAAGAAAAACACATTAATATGAGCAAGTCGTCAATAAACGAAAAGGTTTGTCAACAACCAATGTACTCCTCCCAATAAGTAGGGATCCGAGGTCCCCTGTACCTTTTGCCCTCTGTGTAGGGAGGAAATTGCTAGTTTCTAGCAATGAATCCTTCAGACGAGTAGTTTTTATGGGAATCAGGTAAATTCACTACTAATAACCTATCAGGACTTCTAGCTTTCTGATATAAAAGACCCCTTCTTGTGCGAGAAAAAGTATAATAATAGCATATTTCAGCTAACCCTAAATTGATGCCATAAAGCTGATTCATCTTATGGACTCCATTGAAAATCTTCCAAATATTTGGAAAGCATTTAGCAGGAACTATGTCTAAGTATTGAAAAAAGTGTAAAAATAAAGGATTTGGGGTAATAGGAGGACATGTATCCAGTGTCCATCCTCAACATCACGAACGTTGCGGGGAACTATGGCACACTCAATATCTACCCAATCAGGGATATTATAACATTTCCTAAACTTAAGCAAATATTTGTTATATATCGTCGCCATGAGAAAACCCAGGAAACCCTAACTACTGTAGAGTGAAGAGTTACGACGAACATAAATTAGAAAAGAAAAAGAAAGGAACTAAAGACTTACAGAGTAAGAATCAAGCTGGAAACACTGGAAGTCCTTGATTTTAGAAGACGAAGAGAAAAAGACAACTTAGAAAGCACGATATGCAAAGAAGGTGAAGTGATGACTGAGTTTCTCCAAACATTTGAGTTCAAACGCGCCAATGTAGTTCACACAATTCGAAAAAGATCCGTCGCTTCAATAACTTGCGAAAGGACAAATTGCTTCTCTCCTAATCAAGTAAATTGTAATTGTGCCATCAGGAGGGAAACACTTTATTTTTAAAATTTATGGGCCCAATTCATCACCTCAAAATGTTTATGGGCAATTGTGGGTACCCATTTCCGATTAGCCCACAAGAGTTGCCGACCACGCCCATGAGGGCTAATTAAGTGCCCGACCCAAATTATAGGCCACACTTATTAAGCTAACCCAAGATAAGACTAAGTCTATCCCCAAGAATATCGGAGAAATATTCAAGGGATTCATGGCTTATCGCGAAAGTACAACCGCATTCGATGATGAATAAATTGGAACCCCTAGCCCAGGGCATAAGTTCATGTAACAGAAAAACCCCCTTGAGAGATACTTAATAAAAATAGTAGACCTCTCCATGGACGTAGGAAATTTGCCGAACCATGTATATTGTTGTGTTGTGTTGTGATTTCATGATTTTATTAATCTTATAGTGATTGCTTCATTCTATAATTTGTATTGTGTTTTTTGTCACTATAATAACCATCTACTAATAACTCACTGGATGCTTTCTCTAAAATTCTATCACCCCAGGTATACTCATCCACCTAGACATCCCGACCCGGTTAGCTCCCCGAATCTGTGAAACAAAAATAAGCGTAACGGAGGCGGCCATAGTTCCTTCATCGAAAGTGAGATTGAATCATACCCAAAGCGGTTCACCTCTGAAAAATCACACACTAAAATCCTGAACGACTATGACCTGGGGACTATACTCACCCTGCATTCACTAGCCAGGGGATTCACCCACATCGCCCAACCTCCTGTGATATCACTAGAGGGGTATGTATTCCTATAAATATCATTCACACCGATATCTATAAATCACACAAACACCCCCCCATATATATATATATATATATATACTATCACACTACCGTATACATATATTTTATAAAAAATCCGGCCAAACCGTGACCGACCCCCGTAGCACTAGCTCGAAATACCCAAGTCTATGTCCCAACTGTAATTTAATTAATCACACATTAAATATTTTGTTATTCAAGTAGTGTCACCTAACTACAACACCCTGACTCACTCATTTGGTTTGTATTATCACCCTTTAAAATTTTATTACAGAATATCCCACTATTTAATTTAACATCCCTCGATAAATTTAATATTCGACAATTTATTGAACTCGCCATACCGTACCTACTCCCATAGAATTTCAAAAATATTCGAGTCAAATCCCCTAACTCTTAATGAAATTTATTTCACATCAAATTAATTTCTTATTGTGGTACCGAACAATTAGAATACCCATGCAAAAATACTTAGCCCGGAACTTTAAACCTTTAGAATTAATCACTCCCAAATTCCACATTTTACATTTGCCCCATTTTATTTCCTTTCCCATTTTTATTTCCTTGTATCCATCCTTTATCGGTTAATAAGGGAGAATACCATTACGTTCCTGCTAATTTCCATAGCCCCCAAACACATCTCAGGTAAAAAAAAACCAAATTGGGGAAAAATATGCAGCGTCGTTCAAACGACACCCTAGGTTGTTCGAATGACTTGCTGGGCCTTTTGTCTCCTTCGTCTACATGCTATGGTTTCCATCCATGGACGAAAGCTTCAATCTCTCATGTAACCCAGTTGAGACTTCAACCTGTATAGCCCACTTTAAACCACTTGAACTTCTGTAACAAACACTTCAATTCCCAAATCCCTTATCAATTTCTAAAACAATTTCTACCTATGTAATGAAAACTTTAATCCCATTATGTTAACGAAAACCCTAATCCCTCTCTAACGAAACCCCAAATCCCAAATCTGTTAACGCCTAACCATGTAAATGGTATCCAACAATTCCCCACTTCTTATTTAAATCACCAACCATCCTAGATGAGTAGAACTAATAATGGAATATGAGTTAGGTAATTACTGTTTTCTCTACACAGCGTCTCCAAGGTTTGGTTTTGGGTATACACAGTTTCTTCTACACAGCGCCTTCAAGATTCGGTTTGGATATTTAAGGTTTAACATCATTGATTTACCAGACAATGAATATACTCAAACCCTCACATTTTCGAATCATAATATCACATTAATTTGGGTCTCCAATCAACATAAATTACCTAATTCAATAAACACCTATTTTTTTCATGCAATAACCCACCCAAACACGAAATGATTTACACCCACCAAGATATAAATCGCAATACCACAATTTAAATGAAAGACTACTTGCCTGGATAAATTCGTAGAGTCTGATTTCCCTTGATGTAGATGAATGTTTGACGAAGAACCCTCCAATTTCTTCTTGGTTTGGCTCCCAAAAGCTCTCCCAGTTGACCCAAATTTTTTTCTCTGTAACTAGGGTTTTCTTATTTGAGTTGTGACTCCCAAAAACTCTCTAACTTACGTTTTATTAGGTGAATCCCTAAATTTATATCATGGGCTAAATAAAAATGGCCCAAACACCCTTGTGTGGGCTCGGTTATGCCTAAAAATTCCCCAAGACCCAATTACTACCCCGGGTACTCTTTTTCGACTATTTCAACCTATTCGGAATCAACCGTGCGCTCAAAAATTATCATCCGAGTTACTTAACTAAAATTTCCAACTTTGTCCTCAAATTACGACACATGTAATTTAAAAAAATAACTCGAATTAATTAAATCTTAATTCACCAATTTAATTAAATCCTCCAGATAAATTTAAATCCTTTATCACCAAATTAATTAAATTCTAAATCCTTAGAAATACGTTGTGTTACAGTACAAAGGTAAATAAAGTTGTTTGATCTTGTATATGCTCAAAATTAGCCTTCCCAGACCTACCTAAACCCTTCCTAAACCTAACCAAATGATGGAACCAAAACTCATCATCCTAGTGCCTCAAACAAGGAAGATATAGTCAATTAAAAGTATGTAACTCAATGTATAATCGACTATACAATGAGAAAGACCCTACTATTTTGGTCTAACTTGATCCGCCTTTTAGGATATAAGGGTTTAGTTGACTATACTAAAGGTATAGTCGATTATAACTATTTAAAAACCTAAAAATCCACAACGACTAATTTTCCAATTTGAATTCCAGGTGATCTCTTAATTATATTACTCCTCTCTAATGGCTAGTTGCTCATTGAAAGTCTAAAAAATGATACCTTGGGTTCGTTCATCAAACACACAAGATATTATAACAATATCTCATTAGCGAAATTTCCATAATTAAGATTGTGTCATTCCATCATTGAGTTTCTAGAGAGAGTAATTAAGAAATGCCATTTGAGAGTGTAGTAAAAAAACTTCACTAAAGCTAAAGCTCAAGAAAATCCATTTAAACCAAAAGTTTCCATTTCAATTCAATCTTTAGCAAAGTTCCAACCTAAAAGCTACTAGTGCAAAAGAATCAAACCAATACCCATTTGAGTTTTCTAGAAAAAGAAACCAAGTCCTAAAACCATTTTAAACAAGAGCTTCAAACCCAAAACTCCATTGAAGACAAGCTTTACCCAAAACACCGCTGGGCTTCAATTAACATCCTCAGTACCTCATTAGAAAAGCTATAAACCCAATACCCACTTATTCTAAAGATTTGTCTAAAACCCATTTGAGTATCATACTTATGATTACTTGTTTATTTACATTTTCAAGAGAAAGAAAGTAAACCCATTTCACTATTGTTTTAGTAAGGCTACTATATCTTACGTTTTGGCTACAAATATTGTTATTATTACTTATGGTAAACTTCATTGTATTTTCTCGATTGATAGTGCCGTTGTTGAGGGGATTCAAGGCATTTAAAGACCTTGGGCTTTTTGCTTGGTTACCATTTAGGCAATGGCGAGTTTAACATCTTGTTGGTTGTGATATGAAAGATGTTGTTCCTTGTGGGGAATTTTTTTCTGCCTTAAGTGAATCGGAGATAGTAAAGTTTATCGAGTACTATCTCCAGCATGGACGCAGGCAATTGCCGAACCACGTTAAAACCTCAGTTTGCAAAGTTTCTCTAAAATCTATCTCTTAACCACTTGTGTTTATTGTTGAATCATTGTTCATACTTAAATTGATTTATCATATTTCAATTGATCTATAAAAGAAGTGAATATTTCAAAATTTCCATTAAAGGTAATATATCTAATTCACCCCCTATTAGGTATATTTTCGAGCCAAATATTGGTATCAGAGCCTATCTCATAGGTACTTATTTTGAAAAATATAATTTGAGTATAAATATAAAAAAATGGCAAGCATTTCACAACAACTTTTGTGAAGATATGATATATCCGTTTTTTGAAAAAGAAAATTTTAAGATGTGGAATTCCCAAACCTCTTGAATTACTCAATCCATAGATTACTATTTTTGGAAAATTGTTAGTGACAATAAATCACCTCTATTAGATCGACTAATACTTGGAAAGAGACTTGAATTAAATAGTGAAGCTTTGATAATTCTACAGTCTTTTCTAGATAATGTTGATGTTGGAAAGTGGCCCATTGCACGAAGATAATGATATTTGGGACACTCTTTCAAAAGAGTAGTTGAATGAAGTTCCACAAAAATAAGTGTTGCAAAGTCCATCAAATGAACAAAATAGAAAAACAGAAAAAAGAAGAGGAAATGGTGAAGGAATCATCAAGTTCATCATCCAAAGAGGAAATGAAAATTCCATCGTGCTCACAACAAGAATTGAAAATTTATGAGGTAAAATCTTATTCTACTAAATCTTTAGATATAAAAAGTTTCACTTAAAAGGATGCTATGATTGATTTGATAAAAGCATAAGATATTTGTGATCAAGCCATGCGTGGATTTAAATAGTTTCTTAATAAACATATCGTTTTAGAAAATAAAAGTAGAGATCTTTACGTTCATATGAAGAACCAATCTAAGAAAATAAAAATAGTGAAATTGAAAATGAAAGATTAAAAGAATAAGCTAAATGTTTAAAATAAACCTATGAGAAATTAAAATCAAGCAGTGGAAGTTTAAGCCTAGTTCTAAGGAAATAAATATACGTGTCCATTAAGGAAGGTATAGTATACACAAGAATTGGCAACTAAAAATCAAAGACAAATTTTGTAAAAAAGTATTGATTTTTAAAAAAGAAAGTGGAGGAACCCAAAATGAATGTCACAATCCATTGCATTTTTTGCAAAAAGAAAAATCATATTATTGAATAATTCATGCTCGACTAAAGTCAGAAAATAGTTAATTTTGTATTATTTGAAAATGAGATCATATATATGTTGATTGTGAACCTCATTCATCTGATTCTCATTGCATATATTGTGGCTAAAATAATGATACGTTTGATGTTTAAGAAATAAGAAAAATAAAAATTCATAATTATAGACAAACGAGGTGATCATACTCCTTCACTAACAAACAAGAACCCAAAACTCAAAGGGTAATGGAAATGAATGTTCGTTCTTCATATTTTGTACGCACTCGAAGAATACCGAAAATACCTTATTTTGAAGATAAGAAATCAAGGCAAGAAATAAATTGGAATGGAGAAAGATGATATGTATGGATAAAAGACATACATGATGAACGAGAAAGAAGACAATTGATAATGAAACATCAAAGACTTGATAACATTATAAGGATCTAAATAATTATTCAAATGGGGTAACATCTATCCTTAATACTCAACTAATTATTTGTTCACCCTTTCAACTAAATCTAAAACATGTGATGCATAAAAACTGTAAAAACCACTATACCTCAAGCACAATTTAACAATCGCAATGATATATGTAGAATATTACCATATTTTATCAAATCGATCGTTAAAAGCTCCACAACATATCAACTTATAACCATTAAATTGAAGATAAAAAATGTGAAAACGGTGAATATGTAATAACTTAAATGTTAAAATATACAAATAAGTAAGATTACGGATTAGGCCTAAATATTTCATATTTATTTCCTTAATTTTGGTATTTTTACGATCCCATACAGTGCATTAAGACAAAATTTATCTGATATTTATAATACTAACCCTTTTTGGTGATTATTTCGTGTTTTGTGTATTTCTCCCATGTTTTACAGGTAAATCATGCAAGTGGATGAAGAGAAAAGCCGTAATGGTGAAAGTAATGCGAAACAGGGAAGTCAAGGATAATTTGGTAATTTTTAATTGGAACCCAAAGGAATTGAAAAGTTGAAGAGCTTGACATAACAAGAAAAATGGAAGAAACAAAACCTTGATCCGAGCTACGGTTAGAAAGTTACATATATTTGAAGTTGAGAAGAAAGTCTAGGGGCAAAAATGTAAATAAGAGCAAATCAGGAAAAACAAAGAAGTCTTGGCAGAGATCCTAACCGAATCAGTTTGTTCAGGCAAATTGATTCACCCCAAGGGTACGACGATAGGTTCAGTTCAACCAAAGGGTTCGGTCCAAGATGGGATTTTGTTATTTTTCTAGATTTTAGGATGAGAAGTTTGAGCTTATCTACACTTCTTTACACGAATTTTCTCACTTGTATAAACCTATTAGGAGTCTTTTAAACATGTATCATTCATTATAAGGCAAGCTATAATTCATTGTAAGGAAAAGTATCATCAAGAACATACCGGGTAATTAGGTAAATGCCTAGGTTAGGTCAAATTAATCTAATAATTTAAGTCTAAATTCGAAAAAGCCAAAAAAATCAAAAATCCCAAAAAATTAAAAAAATTAAAATAAAATTAAGATCCAAAATATCCAAAAAAGTTAGAAAAATGAAAATAAAAATTAAAATATACTCTCGAAGCCTTAAATGTGAAATACTCAACCCAATCTAAATCTCGAGCCTATAGTCTAAATCCCCCCTCTTGAAATAACACTCCAAACAATCTAAATTTTTGGCTACCACATCCTACACTGATTAGTCACACCACGAGTTGAACATCTAGGAACTCCGGTGAGGAAAGTGATTCTATTAGTGTGAGTGCAATGTCGGATAACGCTAGTTTCGAAACGGGAGAGGGAGTGATGCCATACCGTCCTATAAAAGACCTCTTATATTCCGAGCGAACCATCACACCAGGATGCATTATATTCCCGTAAATGTGGGACAATTCCCCTTTAGGAAATGGATGATTCAGATTCTCCCTTAATTACATGGTATGGAGTCGGAGAAGCCTTATCTCCACATTAGAGAGTTCGAGGGGCGTGCAAAATGTTTAATGATCAAACTTGCACCCAAGACGTCGTACGTCTCAAGATTTTACCTTTATCACTTAAGGAAAAGGCCAATACTTGGCTTTGGACTTTAGCATCGAACTCCCAAAGTTCTTTCCCACTCACAGGACCAACTCTATTTGGGCTTAAATTCAAACTTTTAAGAAAAATGACAATGAGGTCTTTGATAAGTGTTGGGAGAGGTTCAATGAGTTAGTAAGTATGTTCCTATATCGTGGCTTTGAGAAGTGGAGACTCATCTCCTACTTCCATCATGGGCTTAGTCTAATCTCAAAGCAACTCGTTGAGACAATATATATGGGAGAGTTCTTCGTGTTAGATGCGGACGATGCAGAGGCCCACTTTAAGTATGCCATCGAGAATACTCAATCTTGGAACATAGGATCCGAACACCCAACCCAAAACTAGATTCACCTCCACAGCTCCTTCTGCATCCAGACTCTACCACTTAAAGAAGGAAGTCGAGTTGAATATCCAAATTAATAAATTAACCAAGCGGCTAGAAAACGTGGTAGAAGCTAGGGGGAGATATATATCCGGCCCATCTCGAGCTTTACAGGAGATTTGCATGATTTGTGAGGTGGGACATTTAACAAAGGAATATTCGATGATATTTTCCAATAAAATTATGCTCCAAGAGCAAGTTGAGGCGGTGGGCGCTTATAAGGGAATTTTCAATGCCCCTTCACAAGAATTATTTTACTCCCCTGTGATGAAACCATCAAGTTTTTAGTTACGAGAAACTGAATGCATTGTTGAATCTCAATCAACATGTTGCCCCAACACCACCACCACTCTAACCTTACCAATAAGTGCCACCCATGGAAGCGCCTCCTCTCGCACCTTATGTGATCCCACAACGAAAGTGTCTCGAGAACACTCTTGCTTAATTCATGCAAATTGAGTCAACGAGGAATGCCCAAATTCTCAAAACTTTGCCAACTTAAAGACATCGCATTCTAAGTTGAAATCTTCCTTAAGTGTCCAAGAGAAGTGAAAGTTTCTTGCCCAAGATCAACGACCTGCCCAAGGTCAAAACAGTGTGAGATCTACTCCCATTAAAAATAAAGATCAATGTCAAGCGGTAACGACTCTACGTAGTGGGAGAGTTATTTACTTGTCACCTCCCCCACACGTTGTGTAAAAGATAAAATGGTTTTGCTCGGCACGCAAGAGGCCGAAGATACCCCCTTGGAAGAGAGTGAAAAAATGACATAGTTTGGCTCGAGGAGGTAGTGAAACTCCTTATAGCCGCACCATACCCTAAACGGTTGGTCCCTCACCCTAAAGGGGCGTCCCGTGATGACATTCTAGAAGTTCTAAAGCAAGTGAAGCTTAACTTACCTTTTCTTCAGGCGATCAAGCAAATTTTCGTGTATGCTAAGTTCTTAAAGGACTTGCTCATGATGAAACGTAAATTAAAGGTAAAGAAGAATGTGTTATTACCACAAAATATGAGTTTGGTAATAGTGAGTGACCTCCTACCCAAGTATAAAGATCCGAGTGCCCCCACCATTTCGTGAATTATTGGAGAGAATAAAATCGAGAAAGCTTTAGTAGATTTAGGGGAGAATGTCAAAATTTTCCCTTACTCTATCTATAAAAAACTTGATTTGGGAGATCTTAAGCCCACCAAAATTACTCTCCAACTTGAGGTTTTCTCCATGAAGATACCTAGTGGGATAGTTGAGGATGTGATTGTCCAAGTCGACACTTTCCACTTCCCGATAGATTTTATCATTTGGGATACGGAGCCCTCTTCCCCCTCGAGTTATCATGTTCCTCTTATTCTAGACCGTCTTTTCCTATCCATGGCTAACGCATTGATTAACAAGCATAATGGACAAATGCAACTCACGTTCGGGAATATAACCCTAGAAATGAATATCTTCAACATCACCAAAAAAATGGGTGATGAGGACGAGTTACACGAGTCATATCTTATTGAGGAGGTAGTACATGAAAACATCGAAGGTATTCATGTTAGGGATCCACTTGAGGCGTGTCTAGTGACGGTGAGTGAGTGCGAGGTAGCATACACCAAATTTGATCGAGAGTCAAGTGAGATGAGAGAGTTTTTGGATGAGGGTGAGAGTGAAGAGGATGCGAGATATGTTAGTTGGGTCTCTCTATTTAAGGAATTACCACCGAGGGAATCTTACATGGTTCCCTCTGATGTTAAATTTCCAATACTCGAATTTAAAAAGATTCCTTCCAATGTTAAATATGCTTATTTGGGAAATAATGAGACATATCCCGTTGTTGTCTCCTCTATCCTAAATAAAGAGCAAGAAATAAAGCTTATGACCATTTTGAGGCAGCACAAAGGTGCTTTTGGTTGGTCCGTTACGGACTTGAAAGGTATAAGTTCTTTGATTTGTACCCACAAAATCCACCTAAAGGAGGATGTGAATCCCTCTAGGGAGATCAGTGACATTTAAACCCGATCATGAAAGATGTCATTCGAACAAAGATTATTAAGTTATTAGATGCGATCATCATCTATCCTATCTAGGATTGTAAGTGGGTGAGTCCTATTAAAGTTGTCCCAAAAAAAGTCAGGAATGTTAGTGGTTGAGAATACAAAGGGGGAAATTATTCCAAAACGTACGACCACCAGGTGGCGCATTTGCATTGTTTACTGAAAGCTCAATGCGGGTATGAGAAAAGACAATTTTCCTTTGCTTTTCATAGACCAAATGCTTGAGAGAGTCTCGGGACACTCATTTTTCTATTTTTAGATGGGTATTCTGTAGGCATGGCAATTTTTGGTCCGATAACCCGTTTTTCGGTAATAACTCGAAAATGACACGATTAGCTTGTATAGATTTAGTAGTACCCAAAACTTATACTTAAATTAAAATCAATGCGACCCGAAAATGACATGACTAACCCGAATTTCCACCCCTAGTATTCTGGATATAAACAAATAGAGGTGGATGTGCTAGACCATGAGAGGACTATGTTCACATGTCCCTTTGGAACGTTTGCCTACTAACGTATGCCATTTGGATTGTGTAATGCACCCGCAACATTTAAAAGGTGCATGCTTAGTCACTTTAGTTACATGGTTAAGAGAGGCCTTAAGGTGTTCACGGATGATTTTTGTGTCTTCGGCCCTTATTTTGACTGTTGTCTCACTAATCTCGAAAAGGTGCTTGACCGATGTGTGGAAAAGAGCTTGGTAATAAATTGGGAGAAATGCCATTTTATGATTAACGAAGGAGTAGTTGTAGGCTACATCATGTCATGTAAGAGGATAGAGATCAATAGGATGAAAATTGACATAATTACCAAACTTCCCCACCCAAGTCACTAAAAGAAGTGATCCCATTCTTGGGCCACGCGGGGTTTTATTGTAGGTTTATTAAGGACTTTATCTCGATATCTAGGTCCTTAAGTAAGGATGCCCGTTTTAAGTGGAGTGAAGCGTGCCAAAATGCTTTTGTGAAATTGAAAAGAATTCTCATCTTCCCTCCCATCATGCAAGATTCGGATAGGACCCTTCCATTCGAGCTTATGTGTCATGCGAGTGACTACATAATAGGGGCTGTTTTAGGGCAAATGAGATATAAGAAGGCCCATTTTATATACTACGCTAGCCGAACATTGATCGTACCTAAATTTAACTACTCTACAATGGAGAAAGAGTTGCTAGTGGTAGTGTTCGCCCTCAAAAAATTCTGTTTATACCTTATTGGGTCACCCATAGCATGCTTTACTGACCACCTGGATCTCAAATATCTCCTTTCCAAGAAGGATGCAAAGCCATGACTCATTAGGTAGATCTTGCTACTCTAAGAGTTCGATCTTTCCAACTAAGACAAGAAAGGAGTAGAGAGTGTCATAGCCAATCATTTATCTAGGCTCTCATCCAACGCAACTCACGATCCCGTACCCATAGAAGAGTACTTTCCAGATGACAAATTATTTTCCACTTCCTCTCTTCCTTGGTTTGTGGATATTGTGAACTGTTTAGTCACGGGGACCATCCCCTTTGATTGGTCACCGCAAGAGAAGAGGAAGTTCTTTACATAGTCCACATGTTTTTCTACGATGATCCCTATTTATATAAGTATATCATCGACCAAATAATCCAAAAGTGTGTGCCGAATGAGGAAATCCATAGTGTAATCCGATTTTGTCATTCAAAAGCTTGTGAAGGATACTTTTCCATAAAAAAGACGGCTGCAATGATTCTTCAATGCAGTCTCTACTGGCCCACTATGTTTCAAGATGTGAACCTATATTATAGATCATGCGATAGGTGATAAAATATGGGATCCATTACTTGGCATAACATGATGCCGTTGACCCCTGTTCTCACTATTGAGATGTTTGACTATTGGGCATTGACTTCATCGGACCCGTCCCTCCCTTTTTCGAGTTTTTTTACATCCTTGTCGCGGTAGACTATGTGTGTAAGTGGGTAGAGTCCATAGATACAAGGAAGAATGAGAGTTAGTGGTGGCTAAGTTCATACATAAACATATACTTTCTTATTTTGGTGCTCCGAACGCCGTCATTATTGACAACGACACACACTTTTGTAATAGGCCGTTTGAGAAGTTAATGAGAAAGTATGGCGTCGTCCATAAGGTTGGGATGACTTACCACCCACAAACGAATGGGAAAGACAACCTAACAAATTGAGACATTAAACATATTCTAAAAAATCCCATCGATCCCAACCATTAAGATCGGTCTAATCGATTATTCGATACGCTACGGGCTTATTGAATCGTGTACCACAACTCCCTCAGAATGTCCCCATTTCTCTTTGTGTATGGAAAGCCTTGCCATCTACCCATTGAATTAGAGCACAAGGCGCATTGGGCCATTAAGAGGTTGACCTTTAACCTTGATAAAGCCAGAGAAGTGTGAAAACTTTAATTGAGCGAGTTAGAAGAAATACACAAAGATTTGTATGAGAGCACTCAAATTTCCAAAGAGCAGATGAAACTTACACACGAATCACGATAGAAATACAAATAAAAAAGTATTTCATTCGGGACAAAAAGTGATCCTTTACAACTCGCATCTTTATTTGTTTCCTGACAATCTACGTTCGCGGTGGACTGACTCGTTCATTGTGAACGAAGCATTCCCACACGGTGCGATAGAGTTTGAGGATCCTAATGATGGGAACACATTTATGGTGAATGGGCAACATCTAAATCCATATCTCGAGGCGTACATTAAGGAAGTTAAGACAATTTTATTGTCGTACGCCGTAAATAGGAACGAATTAGTAATTTGAGGGGAGGTTGTTTCACCCCAAATGCGTATTGGGTGAATTTGTGTTGTATTTTTGGAGTCGTGTTCGTGTGTAGCATGTTTAGGAGTGAATTGAGTTCATTTAACAAGAGAGGAAAGCGTTTAATATTGTCGAAACCCATTCCGAGAGTGATGAATTTGAAAACACGATGAAATTTGAGTGTCCTCGATAATCTTTAATGAATTTAGGTTCAACTTGGTGCAACTTGTAGGTCATCACATCCCTGTGACATATATCAATCGGTGCAAGAATGAGATTGGTGCACCAAACACTTTGGCCACAACTGCACCATTTTCACGGGAAGAAATGTCATTTGGAAACAACTACACAACAATGTCACTAAATTATTTTCGTGATTTGGGTGGCGAAATCGGTTGGCCTATGACACGGCCACTGCCCATGAGAACATTATCCGTACATTTTATGGCACCCTCGTCCGCACCTCAAAAGGCCATTACGAAGCCTATTTTCAAGAAAAGAGGATTCCACTTGCGCTCAAAATTATAAAGCTAAGAATGCGTGCGATGGGGGTCTAATTCTATGAGCATCCCACGTATCTGTACAAGAGCCCGACACGTACTTGGATCTAATGCTCAAGGCATTAGGCACCCGACACCCCTCAGACCTGTGAGACTTTTTCTTTCGAGAAAATTTTTGAGCGTGCCCATTTCGCAAATCTAATCACTTACGGCACAATTATTCCCATAAAAAATGATTTGCTGACACGTCTTAGGCATGATACGTTTCTTTATTTCATATTTGACATGCAAGCCTGCATTAGCCTCACCCACATCTATTTTAATGAGATCCCAATCGCAGCCTATGATGGCACCGGTAAGAAGTCTCTGCTATATGCCCGCTTTATCACTTCTCTTTACGTCGATGTGGGTATCACTATATGGGGCCCCTGAGCGGGTGAGACCATGCCCATCAACACAACTTGTATCGGGCATATCAACACTAAAACAATAAATATCCAACCTACCCCCGAGCCTGTTTTTGAGGATATTGAAATGGGGGTTGGTGATAACGATGACGAAGGTTCCGAGGAGCAGGAAGAAGAGAGTGGGGAAGAAAGGTAAGAGGGGGATGTCTAAGGTGACGATTATTAGGCCAACCCAGATTATGAGGCCGATTTTGACGAGAATGCATTTAATACGGAGATCATCAATATCCGTATGGATCAACTTGAGGCCCATCTCGATGGGTTTATCTCCGAGTATAGGGATAACCGTCGCGATTATCAGAGGGATACTAGTATGATGATGAGGCTTCAAGCAAATTTGTACCAGGTGAGCATGGGTTCGGGTGAAAAAATTCCTAACAATTATTACGACCCATACGCTCGTGACCCGAATACACTTGGACCCTCACATTAGAGCTCGTGGATGTGTTCATCTTTTATTATGTAGTTTTTCATCGTGTATGGTTTTAACTTTCATGGAACTATGTAATCTCTCTCTTGCTAATGTATCTCTATTTGAGTTCATTAGTTTCTTTTGCATTTATTTATTTGTTTGTCTTATTTTCGCACTATTTATTGTTTTCTTTAGATTTTAGTCCTTTTCATTGAGTACAATGTAAAAGCCTAAGTTATGGGGAGTATAAGTGTGTTTTTCAAACTTCACAAATTTTAAAATGCACACAAAAAATTGAAAAATGTTAAAAACTCCAAAAAAATTGAAGTCTTCAAAAAAAGTTAAAAATATTTTTTTCTTCAAATAAGTAAAGTTTGGAATTTAAAACCTTTAAAAATATCACTAAATTTTTGTTTAAAGTCTCAATTTGTAAAAACATAATGCACTAAGCCGAAATTGATCAAAACGAAAATTGAGCGAAAATTGACGACTTAACAAATAAGTGTGGAGATTTTAACCTGGTGAGAGTTTTGAGCCTATCATTGTTTTCGAGTAATTAAATCAGCCCGATTTAAAATTAACTTAAAATTTATTTTCAGTGATAAAAAGTCGTTGATGAACTCTAAATTTTTGTTTGATCGGTTACGAAAAACGATTGAAACATTATTTTGAAAACGCACAAAAAATGTCTCAAAACTAAAAATTATTCTCGAGACGCATATGGTAACTTGATTAGTAATTCGAGAATATGAAGTTAGGACATCGTTTGTTTACCCAAAAATATTATCCACAAAAAGTCGTGAAAACTACCCTTTTGAAAGCCAATTTGAGCCTAAAAATGACATTCCTTTTCGTTTGTTGACTCGAAAAATCCCAATTAGTCCAGAGTTGTGAAAATCGAAAAATTTGCAAATCAAGCCCAAATGGTACATAAATATATTTACTAAATATCTATTTAAAAATAGGACTTGCACTATCCAATGTGACCTTGACATCACAACTCCAAATGACGTTTTTTATATACTTATGAAACATTAGTACATTACATGCATATGATCTACCTATTCCCGTATTTGTCATACTAACCATCCATTCAGAAAGTTCATTTTTACACATGCCAAATACATAGGATGTGTACAAAATACACTTTCAAAAGCCCTCCTCATGAGAAATTCAAAATCTCTATGTATCACTTATTTGTATCATATCTTGAGTAATTTAATGAACAATCTTTTAATTTATGCTTGAAAATTATATGCCTCCTGTGTCACATAATATTACACCTATACATTCTCACGTCATCAAAACACGGGTTAAAACAAAACTTTCACATAAAATAAAAAAACTCTACAATATGCTATCTTCACACCACATACTTCACAACTAATATGTCTCCCATGTCTCAAATCTACGACACCACATTATACTTCCATCGATATACATCTTCATAAAACACGTGGAACATTCCTTATAATTATAGACTACATTGCCTTAAAATATTGAAAATTCCTTGCATCCCTTCCACGTCAAAAATGTGTTTTTGTGCAAACCCTCTTTTGCACTCCATATCAAGAGCATAAAGGAGAACATACAAACTTCTTGAATTATTTCCACATCTTATGAACAAAAGTAAACTTTTCAAAAATCCTCCACACATTTTGATAATGAGAAAAAGGGAGAAATATTGAACATGAGAAAATATGAGAAGCTACAACAAAGGAGGAGAAAAACAATTTTCAAAAACCCGCCTCGAAGAAAGGGGAGACTTTTAAACGTTTTCTCAAACCATATCAATTGTATTGTCACTATAAAAAGGGGGATATTGTGAAACACAATGTATTTCAAGAAATGATTTTTTATGATGATAATATAATTAATATATGATCACAGTTTACTATATTCTCTTAATGTACTTAAGATGAAAACAAACACTCAATAAATAATGAGATATGTTACTAGGAACATATAGTTCATGCAACCATACCCAAGAATTACAATGATGATTCCAAGCTCTACAATAAAGATTCAAAACACTCAAATAACCATATAAAGTTAATCTCATAAGCATTAAAAGTTCAATACGCAAAGATAGAAAAGGCATCAGGTGAAGTTCAAATTCAAACAAGCATGTGCATGATTATCTCACACAAAGAAACATTACAGGTACTATATTGTTCATGTTCAAACAGTCATGTTCGTGATCATCTCACACAAAGTATCATCACATGTCCCAAGCAATTTAGAAGAATGATCAAAGGCCAAAAGACATTGTTTAGTTTCAGGATGATATTCAGGAAATATTTTACGAAGGTAAACAAACTCGTTTGATCTTCTATAAGCTCAAAGTCAACCTTCTTCAACCCACCTAAACTGACGCGACTCAGAAAGTGTCTCTAATGTCCGTTCACTCTAGGCTCAAGTGCAAGCCTGTCGCGTTAGTAATAAATCCGATAAGTCGGGATCGTATCCACAGGGAAAAAGGACAACAGAGTTGTGACGACGTTGGAAAAATGAATGAATCCTAACTTCGACTCTAAAAAGGAAAAGGAAAAATGATTTGGGTTGTGGAATGACTACACTAGATGCAATTATGCAATTATGAAAAGGTGCAATTATACTAAATTACCTAAAATACTGATGAATACTGAATTAAAACTTTAAACTATGTGATGAGAAAAAAAGGACGGGAATACATTCCTCCAACCCTAGTGTATTGCAGTTCTAATACTAATCGTAAATTTAACTGATTAATTAGACCCAAAATTTAGTACCCCCAAGCATTACATATATGAGGTTCAAGTCCTCATCATATTCTGAGGATGAGTAAATCGGTATCACGATAGTTACACTTAAATTGTATTCTAAAGCATCCCGGTTACCTGAAAGCAAACGAGATCCAAAGATCTACAATTATCGTGTTCCTACGCAATACGGTCGTAATAAATCACTAAATTCAGAGGACTAATTTTATACACATGAAACTACCACATCAGGTTGGGTTCATGCATACCAACCTTTAAAAACCTAGCCTAACATGGTGAATAATATTAAAAGTGCTGGAAATAAAAGTTACCACGATTGAAGAACAAGAACATGCAAGAAGAAATCAAAGATTGAAGAAAAACCGGAAAAGCCCTTGAATTAATGGTGCAAAGTATATAAATTCTTCTCCTAGATGCTCCTACTTGTTATGGAGCTTTTACATGAATGAAATCTGAATAAAAAGATTCCTATTGACTAAATATATAGGCTATAGGTCGTTTAGAAGAGTCCCCAAAACATAAAACTCTTTTGGCTAAAAGATAAGCACAAAATAAAAATCTTGTATCTGGAAATTTGTCATACTTAGAAAGCGTGATTAATTTTGTAACGGTTCTGGAGCGTGATAAATAGGCGAACCGTTTCGGGTTCTGGGTGTACCGGTTCGGGAGAATTCACTAGTTTTGGGCCTCTTTCAACACTTAGAATATTTTCCAACTTTCTTCTTTTCTTCCTTGGATTTTTTCTCAACTTCAAATGATCATAACTCCTTCACCGTAGCTCGGATTTGAGTTTCGTTTTTCCAGTATTATCATTGTTCCGATATCTTCAACTTTCCAGAAGGACCCACCTCCGGGATCGGGCTGCAGAATTACAAAAATGCCCTTGAACTTGCCTTCCAAGCCTTTCTTCTATGATTTTTCCGCAACTTCAAGTGATCATAACTCTTTCACCGTAGCTCGGATTTGGGTGCTGTTTTTTCCAATGTTCTTGTAATTGAAAGATCTTCAACTTTATACTTGGCCCCACCTCTGGAATAAGGTTAAAAAATTACAAAAATCCCTTCAACTCCCCACTTCTTTGTTTCTTTCACTATTTTGAGTTATCTTTTCCATTTTTCTTGCATGAAATACCTATAAAACACGTAAGAGATACACAAAATGAGAAATACTTGCCAAAAAGGGTTAGTATCATAAATATGAGACAAATCCAAGCTATTTACACCGCACGAGATCATAAAAATTTCGAAATTAAGGTGATAAATGTGAAGAATTTATGCCTAATCAAACTCCCCTAACTTAGAACTTTGCGCGTCCCGAGCAATGTAAAAGAGAAAGAATAATGTCACCAACTCTTCTAAACACTTTATTGGGATATAATACCTCTTTTGCGGGCAAGCGATTGCATTTAGCGTATGCAACAAGCCTTTAAATCCCTAGGTTACCCTAGTAGGATGAGTGGTGTCTCGTGAGGGTTTGCAGAGAATATACCCACAAAATTTGACTCAAAGAAAATTCAAAATACGCAAAAATTGTATAATTCAAACTTCCCAGAAAATAGTCATCATCAAGTCATGCTCAATAGTCTCAAATCATAGTGCGTGTGTGCGAAGCCGAAAATTTATCCTCGAATTTCAACCGATTGATCAGTACGTTACTTATCCAAAAATTCGTTTTGATTTCAAATTCTCGCGGGATACTCTCAAAATGAATCTCTCGGATTATGGCTATTCTCTTGGTATGCGTGATATAAAGAGTAAATGTATTGGATGCAAAGTCACACACACAAGTAGAAAGACAAAATTTTTATAGTGATAGGATTTGATCAACGGAATATAGTTTTTCAAAATGAGAACATTGCCTCTTATTCACACATTCAATCTCTTTTTATTATCTTTTGGTGTCTTAGCTCTCCACACGGTAATCAATATCGCAATTTGGACTCAGTTAGGACTTTTTCGAGTTTTAAGGTATATTGGGTAAAATGAAAATGGTAGGGAAGGTTGGAGTTGGAAAATCATTTATGATGTCCATTTGTGCTTTTTTCGGGCTATTGCTCATTTTTTTCTTCTTTTTCTCTATTTTTTCTGTTTTTCACTTCTTTTCTTTTCTTGCTATTTTTGTTGAGCATATCTATTTTTTCTTGCCCCTTTTTATGCACTTTTCGGACTTTATTGAATATTTTATTTTCGTAATTCCGGGCTACTTGGGTTTTTCGAGTTGTCAAACGAAAGGGACAATTTATTTGGCTCAATTTAGGTTACAAAAGGGGTGATTTTTCGCTACTTTTTCTGGTCAATATTTTTGGGTGACAAACGATGGCCTACTTCATTGTTCAAAATGCCAACTGCATTACCATATGCGTTTCGAGATGAATTTTGGTTTAGAGATCCTTTTTGGCATGTTTTTCCAAAGCAATATCACACACATTTTTCATAATCGATCAAAATGAAAGGATTGAGATCCTCGACGACTTTTTAGGCTCTGAAAGGAACTTGAAGTTAAAAATTAACTCGGATTGATTTAAAAACTCGCAAAAAGTGCTAGGCTCGAATCTCACCGGATTTGTTATTCTCCACACTTATTCGTTAAGTCGTCAATTTCCGTTCAATTTCCATCTTTGGTCAATTTTGGCTTTGTGTATGTTGAATTTTACAACTTGAGACTTCAATCCGACTTTTAATGATATTTTTGAAAAATTTGAATTCCAATTTTTATTTATTTTGAACAAAAATATTTTTGTGTTTTTTTAAAATTTTATGATTTTTTTCAAAATGTCTGGGTATTTTTTAAAATTTGTGAAGTTTTAGAAATACGCACTTGTGACCCCCCCTAACTTAGACTTTTGCATTGTCCTCAAGCAAAAAGGACTAAAATCTAACTCAAAGAGAATACAAAGTACGAAAAAATAAAATAATAAAATTATTAAAATGCAACAAGACACTATATGACACTCATGCATGACTCAAAAATACAACAACAATCACCCCATATGCGTTGGGGGTGCGACGACCTCTCATCTCTCCACAAACTCACCCGACCCCCCACACAGGGTTCGATGCTTTCCTTGTCACTCCCGTCTTCCTATCATATACCAAAAATCAGAATAAGTTGGGACCTCGCCCATAGATAAAGGATAGATCGGGAGACTCATCCTGACTAATTGAAAAGGGATCCTCGTGATGCTTACTCAAAGTGTGGCCTTCTTGCATCGACTCAGAGGGAACACCTAAGTTTCTTTCCATTTTTGGAATTCATGGGTCATGCTCTAGGTCGGATGAAACATAACTTTTCTCCTCACTCACCTTCGGGACCTCTAGTTGTATGGGTGGATGGTCACAAAGAAGGAATTCATCGATTTTATCTTTCCATTCGCTTTCTTCTAGGTGACTACATGAATCCAATAGAGTTTGGACTTCGTCGTTAAGGCTCTCATCCACCGGACCGAATTCTTTTTCAAATTCTTCCATGCTCATGTCCCCTAGATCTCTCTCTCGAGTAGTGCCTACGTCCTACCTTACTTTCTCGATCTCTAACTCCACCATTTTTCTCTGTTCTAACCCCCTCTCTATCTATCAATCGCGGTATACATCCCCTCGCTCTCATGACTAGACACTAAGCAAGATTCTAAGGCGTCTCCATAGAAATTTTCCTCAATGTGCTCTTCTACGATATCATCAATTAGGCTCACCGCGTGAAGATCATCTTCTTCCTCCATATGCTGGGCTATATGGAAGATGTTAGTCTCTAAAGTCATGTTCCCAAAAGTGAGTTGCATTCGCCCATTCCGAGTATTGATGATTGCATTAGCCGTAGCTAAGAAAGGGCTCCTAAGAATGATGGGAACATGGTAGCTTGAGGTAAAGGAGGGCTCCGTGTCCCAAATGACAAAGTCTACCGGGAAGTAGAAAGTGTCAACTTGGACGATCACGTCCTCAACTATGCCTCTTGGGATCTTCACGGTTTGATACGCTAATTGGAGAGTGACCTTTGTGGGCTTGAGGTCACCCAAGTCAAGTTGCCTATAGATGGCGTAAGGGAGGATATTGACACTTGCTCCCAAATCAAGTAAGGCTTTCTTAATTTTATTTTCTCCAATGATGCAGGATATGGTGGGTGCATAGGGATCTTTGAACTTGGGCGGGAAATCATTGAGTAGGATGGAGCTCACGTTCTGTGCTAGAAAGACATTTTTCTTTACCTTCATCCTCCTTTTTACCGTCAACAAGTCTTTGATGACTTTTGCATAAGCTGGAATTTGCTTAATGGCATCGAGGAAAGGTAAATTCAGCTTTACTTGCTTTAGCACGTCTGGAACTTCATCACGGGGGTTTACTTCATGGGAAGGAATCGACCTTTGAGGAAACGGTGCCGCGGTGGGTGGTTTCACTACTACCTCGGGCTTACTAGTGTCTTCTTTCTCACTCTCATTCAAGGGGACATCTTCGGCCTCTTTCGTGCCGGACGAAATCTCCTTGTCTTTATTTGCGTCGTGTGGGGGAGGTGATAAATCAATGACTCTCCCACTACGAAGAGTGGTCACAGCTTGACATTGCTCCTGATGTTCTGTCGAGGTGGAGCTAACACTAGTTTGACCTTGGGGCGATCTTTGGCCCTGGGCAGGAAACTTGCCCTTATCTTGGATACTCAACGATGATTGCAACTGTGAGATGTTCGCATTCATGTCGTTCATCATGCGCTCATGCCTAGCATTAGTTGCAGTTTGGGTATTAATAAAGTGGTTGATCGTATTTTCCAGACTTCGCCGCGGTGGAATGATGTATGCTCCTTGAGGTGGTGGTTCTTGCACATGTCCTTGCATGTGTGGAGCCTGTTGAAAATGCGGCGGTGGAGGATGGGAAACATGTGAATTAGGATTCATCGCAGCATGTTGTTGCCCATAGCTAAAACTAGGGTGGTTTTTCCATGAAGGGTGGTAAGAATTCCCGTGCGGGGCACCGAAATTACCCTTAAATCCTTCTATGCCACTGAATTGCTCTTGAAGCATCACTTTGTAGGCGAGTATAGTTGGGCATTCCTCAGTTGAATGAACCACCTCACAAATCTCACACGCCTTCTCGACGGGGGTTGGTATGGATCCAGTTGTTCCTCTTCCCAATACCTCACGTACGTCTCGCAGTCCTTTCTCAAGGGTCTTCAATCGACTGTCTGTCATCGAGTTCTTATCTACGTGAAACAGACCAGACGCCGGTGGAGTGGTGGTCACTTGACGATTTCGATTTTGAGCAGTAGGATCAGATGTATACCAGGATTGGGTAGTCTCGGCGACATACCACAAGTGAACTCAGCATCGTGGGCATCTAAGTCGACAAAGGGACCACTACCCATGGTCTCAACGAGTTTCTTGGAGTTAAGATTCAGCCCATTATAGAAAAAGCAAATGATTTGTGTTGAATCAAATCCATGATGGGGGAATGAAGTAACTAACTCATTGAAACTCTCGTAACATCGATGAAATGGCTCATTTTTAGATTGTCTGAACGCTTGAATTTGATCCTTTATGGAGATTGTTCGATGTGGTGGGAAGAATTTCTTGAGAAATCTAGATTGCAACTCGTTCCAAGATGGGATCGAGCTTGGAGGTAAAGACCATAGCCAAGTTTTAGCTTTATCTTTTAGCGATAAGGGGAAGAGTTTGAGGCGGATCACCTCTTGTGTGCAAGTTTGATCATTTAGGGTATCACACACATCCTCAAATTCCCTGATATGGAGATATGGCTTTTCAGAATCCATACCATGGTAATGGGGTAACATCTGGATTATGCCATTTTTGAAAGGGAATTGCCCGGCATTATACGGGAGTATAATGCATCCCAGAGTGATAATGCGCTCGAGATATAAGATTTCTCTCAGCAGGCGGTATGGGGCCTCATCCTCATCGGCGGCTGCACTACCGTGTTGCGACATCTCTCTCTCTCTTAACGACTCGGTGCTCTCACTTGGTGCGCTCGAAGTGTGCTTGGAGGTGTGTCCTAAGAAGGAAAATGGAATGTTATTTGAGATTGAGTGTGACGGTGTGGGAGGTGGAATCCAGAACTGTGGGGCATTAGGAGTGTGAGGGCTATCGGGGTCGTATTCAACTACTGGATTTTCGTGAATATTGGTTGGAGTATTATGGGGTGTGGGAGTGAGTTCAGAATTTTGCATTAATAGCTTATAAGAGATGGTGATGAATCTTTTTGTGCTTTTTTTTTTGAATTTTTTTTTTATGTTTTTGGATTTTTTGGAAATTTTTGGTCAAAGCTTTAGATTGACTCGATCTAATCCTAAGTCTACCTAATTCCCCGGCAACGGCGCCAAATACTTGACGCGACTCAAAAAGTATCTCTAATGTGCGTTCACTTTAGGCTCAAGTGCAAGTCTGTCACGTTAGTAATAAACCCGATAAGTCGGGATCGTATCCACAGGGAAAAAGGACAACTTAGTTGTGACGACGTTGGATAGATGAATGAATCCTAACTTCGATTCTAAAAAGGAAAAGTAAAAATTATTTGGGTTGTGGAATGACTACACTAAATGCAATTATGAAATTATGAGAAGGTGCAATTATACTAAATTACCTAAAATACTGATGAATACTGATTTAAAACTTTAAACTATGTGATGAGAAAAATAAAAGGGGAATACAATCCCCCAACCCTAGTGTATTGCAGTTCTAATACTAATCGTAAATTTAACTGATTAATTAGAGCCAGAATTTAGTACTCCCAAGCATTACGTATATGAGGTTCAAGTCCGCATCATACTTATTCTGAGGATGAGTAAATCGGTATCACGATAGTTACACTTAAATTATATTCTAAAGCATCCCGGTTACCCGAAAGCAAATGAGATCCAAAGATTTACAATTGTCGTGTTCCTACGCAATACGGTCGTAATAAATCACTAAATTCAGAGGACTAATTTTATACACATGCAACTACCACATCAGGTTGGGTTCATGCATCCCAACCTTTACAAACCTAGCCTAACATGGTGAATAATAATAAAAGTGTTGGAAATAAAAGTTACCACGATTGAAGAATAAGAACATGCAAGAAGAAATCAAAGATTGAAGAAAAACCGAAAATGCTCTTGAATTAATGGTGCAAAGTATGTAAGTTCTTCTCCTAGATGTTCCTACTTGTTATGGAGATTTTATATGAATGAGATCTGAATAAAAAGAGTCCCAATGACTAAATATATAGGCTAGAGGTCGTTTAGAAGAGTCCACAAAACATAAAACTCTTTTGGCTAAAAGATAAGCACAAAATAAAAATCTCGTATCTGGCAATTTGTCATACTTAGAAAGAGGGATTAATTTTGTAATGGTTCTGAAGCGTGACAAATAGGCGAACCGGTTGGGGTTCTGGGTGTACCGGTTCGGGGGAATTCACTGGTTTTGGGCCTCTTTCAACACTTGAAATATTTTCCAACTTTCTTCTTTTCTTCCTTGGATTTTTTTCTCAACTTCAAATGATCATAACTCCTTCACCGTAGCTCGGATTTGAGTGCTGTTTTTTCTAGTATTCTCATTATTCCAAGCTCTTCAACTTTAAAGAAGGCTCAACCTCTGAGATCGGGCTGCAGAATTACGAAAATTCCCTTGAACTTGCCTTCCTAGCCTTTCTTCTATCATTTTTTCGCAACTTCAAGGGATCATAACTCTTTCACCGTAGCTCAGATTTGGGTGCCATTTTTTCCAGTGTTCTTGTAATTGAAAGATATTCAACTTTATACTTGGCCCCACCTCCGAACTAAGGCTGAAAAATTACAAAAATCCCCTTCAATTCCCCACTTCTTGGTTTCTTTCACTATTTTGAGTTCTCTTTTCCATTTTTCTTGCATGAAATACCTATAAAACACGTAAGAGATACACAAAATACGAAATAATTTCCAAAAAGGGTTAGTAGCATAAATATGAGACAAATCCAAGCTATTTACACCGCACGGGATCATAAAAATACCGAAATAAAGGGGATAAATGTGAAGAATTTATGCATAATCCAAGAATTACAATGATGATTCCAAGCTCTACAATTAAGATTAAAAACACTCAAATAACCATATAAAATTCATCTCATAACCATTAAAAGTTCAATACGTAAAGATAGAAAAGGCAGCAGGTGAAGTTCAAATTCAAACAAGCATGTGCATGATTATCTCACACAAAGAAACATTACATGTACTATATTGTTCAAGTTCGAACAGTCATATTCGTGATCATCTCACACAAAGTATCATCACATGTCCCAAGCAATTTAGAAGAATGATCAAAGGCCAAAAGGCATTGTTTAGTTTCAGGATGATCTTCAGGAAATATTTTACGAAGGTAAACAAACACGTTTGATCTTCTATAAGCTCAAAATCAACCTTCCTCAACCCACCTAAACCCTTCCTAAACCTATCTAAATGATGGAACCAATACTCAACATCCTAGTACCTCAAACATGGAAGATATAGTTGACTATAAGTATGTATTGTTGAATATAACATAATGTATAATCGAATATACTTGAGAAAGACCCTGCTATTTTAGGCCAACTAGATATTTGACTTTCATGATAGAAGGGTTTAATTGAATACACTAATTGTATAGTCGACTATAATAACTATTTGAAAACCCAAAAATCCATGTAAGGGCAAATTTCCAATCGAGTAAATTTGTTTGTAATTGACTTAATTCCCGACTAAACATTTGAGTCGTATGTTAGGATTTTTATTGTTGACCTTGTAAGACCATGACACGTTTGATAAAGACCTAGCAGTCAATCTTCAAAGTTGGATACACATCGTGCTGTATTTTTCATTCCAAGTTTATCTTCACGTTTATTGAGGATTTCGTAAGGTATGGATTCATTTTTGAATATGGTCCTTGGATATTTTTTAAGGGTGTTTGTTTTTGAACCAAATGTTTGGAATAATTTTTAAAATTATGTTTTGAAGTAAAATATTTTTCAATTTTCAGTTTGTTAGAATGAACTTTGACCTCATTAGAATAAAAATTCCTTTTAGCTGGAACAATGTATAGATCCCGTTCGAATAATATTTGGAACCTTGTTAGAACCCATATGTAACAAACATCAAACAACCACTCTCTGTAAAACAGAAAGTCATCGATTGGATGCTCATTGGAAGTTCATTAAAATGAAAAAGCCTTCTCGTTCGAATGAACTAAGTTCTCTTTAGAATGAAAATGCCTTATCAATTGAACTAACTATTAAATCTCGTTCAAACGAGTTTGCTGCCTTAAAAATTGTGTTTTCATACTTAAGGTGTGCTGGACTCATATTTTTCAAGAACTTTTGGCAAAAATGAATTCCCATATGTTTACTAATGTTCCAAAACCCTACTTTCACCCATTGAGTTTAAAGATTCAAGCTTCCATATTCATTTTCTTTGAGATCTTTGTGTTGGGCACCAAAGTTTATTTTTTCTTCATTTTAAGAGAAAAAGTTTTGTACGGTGGACTCTGTACTGGTTTTCTACGTTGTGGTAAAGATGTGGTGTTCCGTGTTCCGATTCCGTAGACTATTGTCGAGCCTTGTCAATGTACACCAAAATTCATGTGGATTCACATGCTGTGGTAGCTTACATGGGTGGACTCCTATGTTGTGTTATGGAGGAGAGGTTGAAGATAGAAGAGCATCAAGGCTTGCGAGAGAGAAGATTCGTTGAGTAAGTATATTGTCTAGTCTTTTTAAAACCTTATCATAGTGAACTATTTAGCTGGGCTGTCCGAGGTTTTTCCCTCTGTGGTTTTCCTTATATATTGATGTGTTATGGATGATTTATTTATTTTATCTTCTTATCACCTAGATTCATATTTTAGGTTAGAAAGATAAAATTGGGTAAATCAAATTTTCACAACTAGGGTTTAAAATTAGTGCATAAGTTTTTTTTTGGGTTTATTCTGTTTAAAGTTTTGATCTTTAAAATATAAAAATATAAAAACAGAATTTTTGTTACTGACCATCTTTTCTAAGCACTATATCGGGCCTTTTCTAATTGGTATCAAAGTGGGTTACACTAAGTTACCATGTAGATCCTTATTTTGGGCGGTTTGTTTGTCTCTCTTTCTCGTGTTTATTTTGATTGTTTTCTCTAGATGAGTCACCATTATGATAAGTTGTCTGATGAATTTAGCGATGAAAATGACTTTGATGTTCGAGATGAGTATAAAAAGCTTCATTAACATGTTTAAACATTATCTCTTGTGATTTTTAAGTTTGCAAAAAGAATTAAAATTTGTGAAAAAGACTTTTTTTATTTTAAAGTTGAAATTCAATTTTTGAAAAATGTTCAAACTGAAAGAGATATCATTCGTGAGAAAATCCCAAACATGAACCATGATTTTAAATCTTTAGAAGTGTCCAAGAAAGAAATTAACGATATAGTCTAGTTTTTAAAGAAATAATTACAGGACTCTAAATTTTTTAGGGTTAGTGTATGTGCTATTGAGGATAATAATAAATTGATTAATGATTTGAGAGCACATGAGAAGAATCTTAGGGATAAGTTCAATTGCATTGTGAGGGTGTGATATACACTTCTATGAATGATTGAAAATTTCAAAAAGGAATCCCTAACACTTGAAGAGTCTAATTCCTTGGTTGAGTCTAGGATTTTGAGGTTAAAAGATGACGTAAGAGACTCAAGTAGTAGTGGTAGTATTGGTCCTGACTTCCTTGATTCTAATGCTTCTGTTGCTAAATACAAAATCATTGTTTGTTTTAGAGGGTCAAACACATCTAAGGGTTTTAGAAAAGGTCAACCCAAAGGTCCCATTTCTCTTCACATTTACACGTGCACACACTGTGGTAGAAAAGACCACCTTTAGCTTTTTTTTTTTTGCTATGATCTTAGAAAAGACCCTAGGAAATTGAAGTCTAGTATTCCCTTGGTTCTCAAAACCCAACGCGTTAGGTATGAATCTATTTGGGTTATAAAATTAGTTTTGTAGGTGTTAAATGTTACACTAGTTGATTCTTGCATGCTTGCACGTGATACTTCCTATGATATATCTAATCGTTGATTGTGTTCGCATGTTTGCATACACTAGATTTTATACTTCATGATATGTATACTTGCTAGTTGTATGTTGTTTGAGTCTTTTGTATTTTGATTTTTCATTTATCGAGTCATATTGAAAAATACAAAAAGATTTTATTTGTCTTTTGAGTTGGTTTTTTATAAATTGTATTTTTTTGAAAAAAATTAAAAACTCAAGAAGATTTTTGGTTTTTGTGTAGTTGAATATTACACATTTTGTGTGACATATTGGTGTGTTTGAATCCAAATTCTTTCCATGCTATCCATGTGACTAGGACATTTGGTTATCATTACCAATACTTATATTGTTCTTAATCATGCTTGCATGGAGTTGTTTCGAATTTGATTTGCATTATGGATTTAGCTTTGTATATGCCTCCGCACATCGATGCACAAGCACTTTTGAGCTTCAACTTCACATGTTATATTTTAGCTATGTGAGACTTTCTCCTATCATTCTTGTCATCTAAATATTTGTTATCTATAGGGGATTTGTGTATGTAAGAACCGTTGCCCGTGAGATTGTTTGATCTTTATTGAATATATGATGGTGTATGGGAAAGGTCTATGAAAGGAGTAAATCTCATTTACGAGAAATCCACCGTTGGCAAGAGGCTAATGAAAATATTAAAGGCAATTAAAATAGAAAAATTGATAAAGGCCAACAAGTTTAGTTTGTTTGATTTTTAGAAGTGAAAGCTTCAAAATAACTGAGTGAAAATAAAATATGACATATGTTTATCTTTTGAGGGTTTATAGTTAAAGATCAACGGGTTTGCATAATGATCCTAGTTATGCTTATTTTGTCATGACACTATTGATTTGTAGAATCACTAATATTCTAGGCTTGTGTGCATTGTGAATGTTTGTTCATAAAGTTCACTTTATCTTGACACTTGAGGCTAAATCATAGCTTGACAAAGTTTTGTGATCAAATAGAACTCCTTGAACATATTTGAGTGCTTGGGTTATAATTCATTTGTATCTTGGTCACACCCATTCATTCCATCCCACGTGTTTGGACGAATCGATACTATGTTAGTATGTAAAGGTTATGTGTTTTGTGTCGAGTTTTGTGATTGTTTATACATATATATGTTCCAGTATTTCATTGGTATAATTTTTATATTTATATATATGTGGTATCATCTATTTTGAGTCTTTTACATTTACCTTTACTCCATATTTTCCATATGCTTTATCTTTGGATTTTATTTCGCATGCTATATGATCATATTAGTATCTCTCACTGTGTCCAGTGAAATTACATATCTCATATTGATAATTTCAATTTGGTAACATACTTCATTGCTTATTCATATTGGTATCTTTTTGCATTGATATTGATAATATTTGATCATTCATGGATTATTTATGCTTGTGTTTTATGTGTTTTTGTTGGACTTTACACCGTTGTATGAATTTGTTCTTTCCTTCCTATTTCTGTTGGTATCACTTAGGGGGAGATTTAGTTTATGGCGTAGGAATAGTTTATGCATTCTTACTTTGTCTATTCCTGAAAAAAGGCAGAGAAATGGTAAATTTCCTTTCATGATTAAGATATTTTTTCTTAGAGGGAGACGTCTTACTTAGGTTGAGATTGTTAGACATAGTTTGAATTTTATTCTTATGTACATTTTATACTTGTTATATTCTCTTTGCATTTGAAGGAGTGTTTAAGTGTGTAGGTTTACAACATACAAAAAAGTTTTTAAGAGTGCAAAGCTACTCAAGTTTATGAGTCGGTCAATTTGTACTTTTTTCTTTATGGGGTTGGGATTGATTCTTCTTAGAGAGATTGACGGCCAATAGGATTTTAATTTTGATTTTGTCCCGGAACATCCAAAGGGGGATATTTGTAAGGAAAAATTTCCAGTCGAGGCAATTTTTTTGTAATTGGCTTAATTCCATACAAAACTTGAGTAATAGGGTAGACTTTGTATTGTTGATCTCGTAATCCTATGACACATTTGATGAAGATGTAGCAACTAAGCTTTAAAGCCGGATACACATCGTGCCAGGTTTTTCATGCTGATAACGAGACTTTTGTGTGTATGTTTTTGTCGTTGTTGAAAGCCAAGTTAGTAAAAAATCCTCCCATACCTATAAATAATAATAAACTCAAGCATAGCGGTAAGTAAGGATGTCAATCCACTTTCTAGGGAGTAAAGCAAATGGAACAAATTCACATGTAATTCACTTTTTATTTTCTTTTTGTACTTTTTCATTTTTCTAATTTTTTTTTTAGCTCTTTCAAATATTAAAACAATAGGGTGAGGTGAGATTTTAAACTAAACTAAACTAAGATGAAAGGAACTAACTAGAAAGTGACTAAAATGAATAATAAAGTCTAACACTAAAAATAAGAGATAAGTGAGGTAAATAATTGTGAGAACAATCAAGAAATTGGATTACACCACAAATTTTAGTTATTCTAATTAATTAATTTAATTATTTGAATTCTCCCAAATTAATATCAAAACTACAAATCAACTCTCGTTGCAAGTGTAATTTTAGTAGCACTCTTTTAGAAAGTAAATTTTAACACCCCACAACTCTAGAAAAATAGATCCACACTCCTGTTAATTAATCACCCGCTAGGATCGATCAATTAGAATTTATGTCAATCTTATAAAATAAATTTAGAGTTGAAATTCGAGTGATAATACCCCACTTAAGAAACCCCTATCTCTAGTTCGAATCTAAAATGTGTATTATCACTAGAATTTCTATTTTCTCTCGAAAATCATTTACCCTCGCTCGAGGCGTAAATCTAAGGGTGAGGGATCAAAATTAACATTCAAAGGGATTTTTCAAGCAATTAAACTAATTAAAATAAAATAACATCAAATAAGGGTTTTACTCCACCCCTTGAAAGGGGATTTAGCCTAACATGGTATCAAACATAATAAACAAATATTCAATAGGCATAAAATAAATGAGAAGAGAAGAAAACAATCAAACCCCAATCTCTTGAAGTGAAATTGAACTTCTATTCCTTGAGTTGAAATTCACATCCCTTAATTTTAATGATTCAAACACAATTACATCAAGAATCTCACTCAATTTAATCCTCACAACAATTTATTTTCTCCTCACTATCTAAAAATAACAAAATAAAAATTATAATCTAAAACTACACTAAAATGGTATTTTCTCTCTCTACAAATTCCTATCTCCTAGCTCTTGATCTAAACTAAAAATTACAAAATACAAATAAAAAGGATAGTGAATGAATTCATAATGGACAATTAAATAATAAAAGAGATTTGCTAAAAATGCAAATCCTAAAATTATAAAATTGTACATTAGAATTCACCCAAATAAATAAATTCTAGATCATTAATTTATATTGAGATAATTGCTAAAAATGCAAAATCTCAATATAAATGAATGGGTTAGAATTTATCTCCCATAAGGGATAAATTTCACTTCATCAATTTATTATGAATAATTGTTAAAAATGCAATAATTCATAATAGATGGGTGGGGTGAATTTTATCCTAGAGATAATTTTCAACACACACCTCTATATTGAGGTATTTGCTAAAAATGCAAATACTCAACATAGAGGGGTGGGAAGAATTTTATCACACCTAGCTTAAAACTAATTTTGAGATCTCCATCTTCATTTATAGTAGGTATGGAGCATGGTGGTATTTTTGAAAGAATTAAGGTGCATGTGAAAATGGTGTGAGGAGCATGTGGGTTGGTGTGAGGTCACAAAAATCTGATTTGGGTGAGGGTATTTTGGAAAGTTGGATAAAAGAGGTCGTTGGGGGTAAAATGGTAAAATGGGTTAAATGAGTTTTATTTGGCACATGGGTTTAATTGGTTTTGATTTTTGACAGCACACGATTTTGGCATATATGTTGAAATGGGTTTTGGGTTTTTGAATTGGGTTTGGGTGTGGTTGGATTGAAATGGACATTTGGGTAAAAGTGGGAATAAAACATGTGGGATTTGTTTTGTTGGTTTGCAGGTCGTGGCTTACATGGAAATGGGTTTGAAGTTGGTTTGGGACAAATGGGTTTGATATGGTTTGAAATGGGTAAGATGGTGACATGGGTTAATGGAGTGAGGTAGGATTGTGAATGGGGCAGACCCGAAAATGGGTCCGGTTTTTGGGTTAGAGAAGGAGGTAGCCGCCAGGGGTGGCGATCGGGTAGCGGCGTCGCCGGAGCTAGGCGGTTTTGGCGGTGGCTGAGGTCGATGGCGCCGACGGTAGGCAGTACCGACGGGTGTTCGCCGGGGCGCGGGTATGGAGGTTCCGACCGGGGAGAGGGAGGGAACCGCCGGCGTTCAGGCGAGGAGAGAGAAGGGGCTGCGTTTTTTCGGCGTTGGGCCGCCGGAGCAGTGGGGGTCGCTCGCCGGTGACGGATTAGAGGGTCGTCGTTGGAGGTCCGGCGACCTGGGGTAGGTTTGAGAGGTAGAGAGAGAGTAAGGTTGTAGAGGGTGGTGAGAGAGAGAGTATAGTGTGGGGTTGGTTGTGGTGGTTTGAGGAAGATGAAGGTTGTTAATGGGGGGGGGGGGGAGGGGGGAGATGAGAGAGAAAGTGTGGAGGTTGAAGATGACTAAGGTTAGGATTAGGTGGGTGAGGGTGTAGGCTAGAAGAGTGTGGGTGAGGGTTTAGTTATAGGGTGTGTTTAGGTGTAGGATAAGTTTGTATATGGGATAATGTGTGTGTCTTTAATTTGAATCCCTAAAAATGACACTAACTAATTAAAAATAAAACTATTAAAACTAAAAAAGTTAAAAATCTAAAAATAAATAAATTCCTACTAAAAAATAAAATAAAGATTAAATTAAAAAAATAAAAATAAAAAAAATAAAAACAGAATTCTATTAAACTAAAAATTAAAATCCTAAAATATAAAATCTAATAAAACTAAGAAATAAATGAAATCCTAAAAATTAAAATCCTAATAAAATAAAATAAAACTAGAAACTAATAAAAATTAAAATAAAATAAAATTATACTAAATAAAATATAAAATAGAAAAATAGAAAATGAAACCTATAAAATACTAAATAAATCTAAAATAAATTCAAAAAATAAAAATGACTCAAACTAAAAATCTAAAAAAATAATAAAAAGGGACAAACAAACACACACATGGTTTGGGGTAGGCTAGGGCTAGGCTAGGCTCGGGTACGAGACAAGAGTATTAGCTCCATAAAATACACAATTGCCTTGAAATACGCGTTTGAACACCGCAACGTGCATTCGGCCTGCATAATAAACATTTAAGCACATAAGACCCATGTTGTCGAGAATTAGCAACAAAAGTATATCTATTTGGGATATAAATTGTATAGTTTTTGGTGCTTATCACATGCTAAGTTTATCCTCACGTTTACCAAGAATCTCATAAGGTATGGATGCATTTTGAATATGGTCCTTGGATATTTTTTATGGGTGTTTGTTTTCGAACAAGTCATTTGGGACTATTTAATTTTTTTTTTGAAGAAAAATATTTTTTTTGGGTTTAGTTTGTTAGAACGAATTCTGACCTCGTTAGAACAAAAATACAGTTTCATTGGAATGGAGTATAGATCTCATTCGAACGACCTTTGAAACCTCGTTAGAATGGATATCTAATGAAAATCAAATGAGAACTCTCTATCAAACAAAAGGTCACCTGTGGAAACCTCGTTGGAAGTTCTTTAGAATGAAAAAAGCCTTCTTGTTCGAACGAACTTAATTCTCATTAGAAGGAAAACGCCTTCTCA
The DNA here is from genome assembly GCA_949130495.1 of Sambucus nigra. Classification (NCBI taxonomy): domain Eukaryota; kingdom Viridiplantae; phylum Streptophyta; class Magnoliopsida; order Dipsacales; family Adoxaceae; genus Sambucus; species Sambucus nigra. The sequence continues at coordinate 280,107,645 of OX422218.1, forward strand.
TTTGAATTAACTATGAAATCTCGGTCGAACAAATTTACCGCCTTGAAAATCGTGTTTTCCTATTTAAGGCATGCTGGACTTAAATTTTTCAAGAACGTTTGGTAAAAAATGAATTCCTATCGATTTACTAAAGTTCTAAAACCCTAGTTTCACACATTGAATTTAAAGATTCAAGTTTCTATATTCGTATGCTTTGATATCTTTGTGTTGGGCACCAAAATTTATTTTTTCTACATCTTAAGAGAAAAAGTTCGTGCGGTGGATTCCGTCCCAGTTTGCGGTGTTACATTAAGGAAGCGGTGTTTCGTGTTCTGATTCCGTAGACAGTTGCTGAGCCTCATTAGTGAATATAGGGTGTGTGTGGATTCGCGTACCGTGGCAGCTTGTGTGGGTGAACTCCTATGTTGTACAGTCAATGAGAGGTTGAAGATATAAAAGCGTCAGTGCTTGCGAAGGAGATGAGTCTTTGAGTAAGTGTAATGTCTAGTCTTTATAAAACCTTGTCATTCTGAACTGTTTAGCTGGGTTGTGTGAGGTTTTTCCCATTGTGCTTTTCCTCGTACATTGGTAATTTGGGGTTCAAACCGTAATGGCCCAAATTTAAGTGGCTCAATTAGGCACAACCCAGAAATATAAAGCGTGCCACTCAAGTCAAGATTAATATCACATGGGATAAACTAGATACACATGTCGTGATATTTTATTTCACAATTGAATCAATTTACAAATTTAAAAGGACCTTAAAAAATACCTAAAGTTAGGAATTTATAAATAGGTAATGTTTCACCAATACCTAACCAAAGGGCCACTACGGTACCAATGAAAAAGACAATTGTCGTAATTTTTTCCAGGCTCGGGTCCCGCCCGACATTTTTTTTTGCATTTAGGTAAACCTAATATGTGAGAACCTAATAAATACAATAATAATCATGCTGAGGTACGTCTCTCGCTTTTCCTTCCTTCTTTTTTCCAAAAAGTGTCCATAAACATTTTTCCTTTTTTACTAAAAATGCCAAAAATATTCTTTCCTCTTTTCCAAAAATAAATCCCAATTTTTTCTCCTTCTCAGGTCGATCTCATACCCTTGTCCTGGCTCCCTATTAGCTTCGGTCTTCAATCGAACTGCCCCGAAGCTCCGTCAGTCCCCTTACTTCCTTCGAGTCTGAGATTCATCCACTTTCCATGGAGAACACAGATTAATTACTGAATGTGCAGCCAAATTTGTTAACAGTTGTAACTCGACTTACTGCTAAGATTGACAACCTTCAAAATGAGGTTCATGAGATGCAACGAAATCGGGTCCCTATTCTCGAAGTGCCCGAGGTCCTCTTCCCTCGCACTATAGGTTCGCCTGCACCCAAGCCTATTTGGGTTCCCGAGGAATACTAGCATACTCCACATTGTCCTCCTGCTAATGGTCCACTGCCAACCCATTTCCCTATATCGAACCTTGCCCAGCCAGGGGATAACTTACTCGTGACTATTGATCCGAAGGAGGAAGAATTGAAAAAAGCAAAGGAAGACCTCAAGATGTTGACCAAGAAATTCGACTAAGTCAAACTCTCTGGAAATTACATGGACTACACCCACATGTATCCATATCCTAAAGCCAGGTTACCAGAAAAGTTAGAGATGCCCAACATTGAGAAATTCGGTGGTAGTGGACCTATAATTTTTCATCTCGCAGTTATCACCGAGCCATGACTCTCTTAGGACCCTCCAAGGAAATAATGTCCCAAATGTTCCAATATACCTTGAAGGATAACGCTCTCTATTGGTTCTTATCTCTCGAAGAGTTCAGAATCCGCAGTTGGAAAGATGTCACCCGCGAGTTCATGTCAGAGTACAAGTACAACGAGGAGTTAGAGGTTACCCTCCGTGATTTGGAGTTACGCAAGCAGAATCTTGGGGAGTCAGTCAGTAACTTCATAGTAAGGTGGAGAGAGAAATAATCCACTATAACCAATCGACATTCCGAAGAGGAATATGTCAGTATCGTGAAAAAGAATTTCTTACCCCATGTCTGAGCAACGATGGGAGGACAATATTACCCTCATTTCTGAGCACTCTGAGAAGTAGGAGGGGAAATCGAAGAAGGTCTGGTTAAGACAGAGGTCAAAGCAAAGAAAACATTTGGATAGTTCACTCCTAGAAAGTTTGAAAAACCTTCTAATACCTCAGTTTCCACCGTTAACAACATCTCTCAGCCTGCCACTTCATGGGCACTAGAAAGCTGCTCTAACCCAGTTCTAAAGGAATACACTGAGCTTCATGCTCCACTCTCTAAAGTTTGCCTGGCCCTCTTGAGCCAAAATCTTATTAATCCCTTGGAGCCTCGTCCATTACCAAACCCACTTACCAGATATTTGAAGCCAGATGCCCATTGTGACTTCCATCAAACCGCTGGCCATACCACCGACCAATGTTTTCACCTTCAAAATGTGATCCAAGGCCTGATTGACGAGGGTATCATCACCCCACCAGCCAATCCTAAACCAAAAACTATGCATAATCGACTCTCGAATCATACGAATGCCATCTTCTTGGAACAAGACCTAGAATTTGACCCATCTACCCAGATCATACCAAGTAAATCACCAACCATACACATATGCTCTCCCACACCTCTCCAAACATGCCCATACATTCTCTTACACCCTACTAGCGTTGCTGATCAGGCCTTATCACTCCTAGTTAGAGCATGCATCGCTGTCCGCACCCATTCTGGAGGTAAAGACATGGAACTGTCAGAAGTGTTGAACCAACTCCTAGAGTTTGGGCTGAAATTACCCCCCAGATGACCGTCGACTGTCAGAGATTCAGTATGTTGTTCTTAGAAGCTCTAAAATGGGCCCAAGAGTCAGAGAATTGGGTAGTACCGATCAAAGAAGTCAGTTTAGATGATATGGTCCAGATCATGGTGGATTTATTTATGATAAACAGGTGATAATTTCATAGTATCCGGGCTACTCGATGCTTTAAAATTACAAGGGCATCTAGTCTCTTAACTTTCATATCTCCCCGTTGAATGGGAGGACTTATATGAAGAGGCCATTGAAGTCACGGAATGTATCAACTTTTCATGGAAAAATAATATCATTACCATAAGGTGGGGGGATGAATTCGATGATTCAGATGAAGAGCAGAGCTAAAAAAAGACTAATTCGATAGTAAACATGTGTGGGATGATATCATTTGAGGAGTTACTAGGAGAGATCAACATGGTGGATGAACAACCCGATATCGATGTGAACCACATAAACAGGTCAGGAAGACATTACCAAATCCCAAGCCTATAACCATCAGCATGCGATAAAGGTAAGGGTGTCGAGAATATTCTTATGCCATGAATGACCTTGAAGAAAGCAAGATCCTCGATCAGTTAAAGAAAGCCCAAACCAATATCACTCTATAGGGACTTTTTATGTCTTCCTAATGCATTGAAATTCCCCGATCAAGCTACTCACAGGACCCACACGATATGGCCAAAGTGTACCTGACATCTCAGAGGCACCAACCTTGGCCAGCATGATAGCCGAGGTAACAAAGGCTCAAGACTGACGATCAACGATCTCATCCAGCATAAGATCGGATATGATCAACATTACTAGTTATCCCTTAGTCAGGCAACGACCGAGGTTTGCATGGCTCATGGAGTCAGTTATCCATCAGGTCATCCACAACCAACATCACATCTACCTCATACATCAACCTCGACTGGGCATCAACCGAGGTCGGTAAGGACTCATGGGTTCAACCACCCTTCAACATCATTATCGGCCCCAGCCGACGTTACATTCATCGGCTGAGATCAGTAATCTTACATGGGAGTAACCATTTGGAAATATCATCATCGGCCCAGGCCGACGTTACAACTACTCCTACCTAACCTCGACCTGCCAATCGGACCGAGGTCATCATGAATAGCCTCGGGACAAGCAACAGTCAGACTTCACTAACCTCGTACTCTTTTAGGCTGAGGTTGTACCAGTCAAGGACAAGGTCGAGCAGTTATAAGCATATGTAAGGATAGGAATGCATGGATAAAATTAGTTGTAACTAAATCAATCCCCTCACGTGGGGGAATATCTCATCATTATTCCCTACAAGTGACATTGACTGATATCTTCATTAGATTGGCTAGATCATCACACACATGCTCATTGCATGCTTGGGGGGTACATTACACCCCCAAAACACTATATATACCTGTCTTCTCCTACCTTGAGAAGGATTTAAAATTACAACCCTAGCTGAAACTCTGTCAAATTATACAGTAGAGAGAGAAAGCTTGAGAGATTGTATCCATGACCATTAGTGCCTTCATTTAGTGACCTTACTCACTCACTTGCACAGTGGACGTAGGCCTAATTGTATGAACCACTTATATATTGGTTTTCATCCTCTTCTCCTCATCTCAATCTCTTATATTTAGCATACTCTTGTGCTGCCATTGTTATCACTGATTTGAGCTTACAAACACCTTGACGGGTGGTGTTATTTCCAGCATCATCATTTTGGCTCCGTCTGTGGGAACGAGAAGCCGTCTCTTCCTTTTTTTCTGCTTAACCTCATCAGAGACTCTGGTGGTGAACCATGCTTCACCCCTTGCGTGGTGCTGTTTCACCATTGAAAGAGGTCCTTTAAGTTATTAAGGTCATCTTCTTCACAAGCTCTTTAGTTTTAACATATGACACCGGAGTTATCACCACCTCCTCCACCATCGGGTACTGAAGGGCCTAGTTCTATCCAGGAACCACTTCAGTCCGAAATGGCTGAGGTGGTGGCAGCCTTGAGGTCCTCGGCTGCTACACAACAAGCAATGAATGAGCAATTTGCATAGCTCAATCAAAATATGATGAGGCCACCTAGGGTCTCACCGAAGATGATTACTCCGGAATCTGCTCAACCCTATCTTGAAGCCAGGGGATCACCCTAGGCATCGCAAAAAGACCATCCTACCCCTCAGCGGAGGAGGGACGTTGCTGACCCTAGACATTTACGTTTAGAGAGGTAAGGAAACCCTTGCCTTGAGGATAGGTATGATGATGTGGAGGCAGAGGATGTTCTAGAAGATTAGTGGGAGCCTTATGAGGTTTCAAATAACACGGTGCGTCCTATCCAGCAGAGCCGAGGTTGTGGTGGCGGAAGAGATGGTGGTGCCTAACAAAGAGGATCATCTTTTGATCGCTTGAGCAGAAGGCCGGCCTTTGAAAGGCTTATCTAGGTCAAGAACCATTGCAGGCTCATAAAGGGATGATGGGGAACATCAGCCTCATCATGGCCGACCCCAGTAAGGATGAGATAGGGATCAGGAGGAGGTTAATAGCCGACGTTGCGCAGCGACTGGGGAACCCTTAGTTCACCCCTTGGAGGTGGCTGGGGATAACCTCAGCCAGGTCGACGTTGAAAAGCCATGGAATGATTCCATCCAATGCTTTGAAGAGAAGATATGGGACCTCATCAAAAGCTTAAACCCACTGCAGAGAGGTTTCTCAAAGGGCTCCCCATTCGTGGCCAGGATAGTGAGCTTCCCAACCCCTGCCAAATTCAAGCCACCTACGGTATCTCCCAAGTATGATGGTAGTACCAACCCTGTGCATTATATCATGATGTACTAGTCTGTAGCAGATATTTATTCAATCTTGGATGAGATGAAGTGTCGGGCCTTCTCTGGGACTCTGACAGGAGCTGCACACATATGGTTCACCTCTCTTCCGAAGAACTCTATCGATAACTTTAAGGGCTTGGCTGAACGATTCATCCACAATTTCTGTTTTGGGTAAGACCTCAAAAAAAGACCACTCATCTGCTGTATGTCAAGCAAGGAAAAAATGAGAGCCTAAGAGACTACATCGCTAGATTCAACAAAGAAAAATTGGAGGTTGAAGATTACGAGGAGAATATAGCTATGACCACACTCATAGGAGGGATCCAGAAGGGGAAGTTGTTGTGGAAGCTTATAGAAGACCCTCCCAAGTCTATGGCAGAGCTATTGGAAACTGCAGGTAAGGTCATGAACGCTGAAGAAGCCATGTTCATAAAGTATGAGGATGAGAACGGAAGTGGCAGCGGAAAGTTCCAAAGAAAGAAAGACGAAAAAAATAGGTCTGTCGATGACAAGTTTGCACACTATCCTCCTCTAATTGTGAGTTGCAAACACATCCTCAACGAGATTAATAATGACCGATCCCTGAGATGGACATAGAAGCTAAAGGTCCTCCATATAAGAGGAATAAGAACCTATGGTGTGAGTTCCACCAAGACCACGAGCATGTGACAGACAAATGCTTCGCCTTAAAGGATGAAATCGAAAAGATGTTGAAGTTCAGAAAATTGAGGAAATATGTCGACGGCAAGGCTCCCTGGAGGGGAAGAGATGATCTTAAAAAGAAGAGAAACGACAAGTGTCGAGATGAAACCCCAGCGAGAAGAGATGAGGACTCAGATGGTGATGATGAGGACGATCCAGACCTCCCACCAAAGGATGACAATGCCCTTATGAGGAGGGTTGGAATGATCTCCTTCAGTGTTAACACTATATATGGAGGACTAGCAGGGGGTGACTCTAAAGTAGCCGATCGTAAAGCTCATGTGGCAGAGGCTAAGGCAGTGACAAAAGTGGAGGTTATGAATCTGGCATCTTCAGAGGTCAAACAGAAGAGAAAAAAGGTGGATATGGATACTCTTATAGTTGGGTTCTCCCGACTCAACTTCAAAGGTATCTTAGCTCCTCATGATGACCTGTTGGTAATTACAACAAGAGTGCATGAATGTGAGGTACAAAGAATCCTCATAGATGGAGGAAGTTCAGCGGACGTAATGTTTTGGCCATGTTTTAAGAGCCTAGGCCTCAGCAGAGCAAGACTGGTACCCTATCATCATCCGTTGATGGGCTTTAGCGGTGAAAAGGTCCATCCATTGGGCATGTATGATATGGATGTACGAATGAAAGACGAGTGGCCTAAGAGGTTGACCCGAAAGATCAATTTTTTTTTATTATGGATGAAAACATCTTCTCGTCATACAACCTTATCATAGGACGGGTGACCCTTAAGGAGTTTGAGGCCGTGCCGTCTACGATCCACCAAATGCTAAAATTCCTGACCCCCTATGGGGTAGGGGACGTGAAGGGTGACCAGACATCGGCATGAGAATGCTACTTCAACTCACCTGAAGAGAGAGAGGCCCATAAGAGGGAAACTACCACATATAATATTGACAACCTTGATCCTAGGGACGAAATAAAATTGAATAAAGGAGAGGCCGCGGAAGAGGTAGAATCCATCGTCCTCAATGAGGACGAATCGAAAAAAATCATCCAAATCGGCAAGGCCTTAAAATCGGAGATCAAGGAAGAGTTGATAGATTTTTTGAAGAAGAGGCAGAGTGTCTTCGTTTGGAGCCACGCAGACATGCCTGACATCGACCAAGAGGTTATGTGCCACAAACTCAATGTGGAAAAAGATGCTAAGCCAATCAAATAAAGACGAAGAGTTTACTTTAGGGAAAAGTATGATGTCATCAAGGAAGAGGTCAGAAAGTTGGAAAAGGCAGAATTCATCAAGGAGGTCATATACCCAGAGTGGTTATCAAATGCCGTCATTGTGCCCAAGGCCAAAGGAAAATAGAGGATGTGCGTAGACTTCACTGACCTGAACAAATCTTGCCCAAAAGACAACTATCCCTTACCACGAATTGATCAGATGGTAGATGCCATGGAAGGGCATGAATTTATGAGCTTCATGGATGCGTATTCAGGCTATAATCAGATTACATGGATTCTGAAGACTCAGAGAAGACAACATTCATCACAGACAAGGGGACCTATTACTATAAGGTCATGCCCTTCGACTTGAAAAATATAGGGGACACATATTAACGTCTTGTAAATAATATATTTGAAGATCAAATTGGCAAGACCATGGAGGTATATGTAGATGATATGTTGACGAAGATCTTGAAGGCCTGCACTCATGTAGCCGACCTGGAGAGAACTTTTGATACCATGGACTTATACAGGATGAAGTTCAATCCTGCCAAGTGTATCTTCGGAGTAGGAGCTGAAAAGTTTCTTGGATTCCTAGTCAATCAGAGGGGAATAGAGGCTAACCCAGAGAAAATTAAGGCTTTTATTGATATGAAGACACTAAGAAGTATAAAAGACATTCAAAGGATCACGGGAAGAGTCGCTGCACTCAATAAATTTGTTTCCAGATCTACGACAAGTGTCTTTCATTTTTCAAGGTGCTTAGAAAGGTCTTTGAATGGGATGAAGAGTGTGACAAGGCCTTTAAACAACTAAAGTCCTTCCTCAGATCCCCACTGCTCTTATCTCAGCCCATTCTGGGGGAGAAGTTGTATATTTATCTAGCAGTCTCAGAGTTAGCTATAAGTACATCTATAATACGGGAAGACGTTGGGGGTACAAAGTCCTATATAATTTAATAGTAAGGACCTTCAAGGGTCTGAACATAACTATCATAGGATGGAGAAGTTGGACTATGCTTTGATACACGCTTCCAGGAAGATGAAACCTTATTTCCAAGCCCACTCTATTGTCATCCTCACTGACTCCCACTAAGGCAAGTCCTCCACAAGCCTGAGAAGTCGGGTAAATTGATGACCTGGGCCATTGAGTTGGGAGAGCATGACCTTATTTATCAACCCAAGGTGGCCATTAAAAGGCAGGCACTCACAGACTTTGTTGCTGAGTTCACATGGGAAGAGGCTGAGGTTGGCAATAATCCAAAGATTGTAGAGGGATAAAAAAGTAATGCCTTCCTAAACCCGAAAGAGGTTGTGTCCAGTAGAGCCAGAAAAGGAATAGCTAATGAAGATGTCCGAGGGGAACTTCTCTTCAAATGAAGATGTTTGGAACCTCTTCATTGACAGGTCTTCTTGCGAAAGTGGAAGCGGTGCAGGGCTGATACTGTCAGCTCCGGATGGAACCGACGTTGAATATTCTCTAAGGTTTAACTTCAAAGCATCGAAAAACAATTCAGAATATGAGGCCTTGATAGCAGGCCTCTATTTGGCAAAAGCCCTTAGAGTTGGCCGACTCTAACTTCACAGTGACTCGAGGTTGGTTGCCAACCAAGTACTTGGAGTATATGAGGCCAAAGATGAAAGGATGGCCAAATACCTAAAAAGGGTCAGAACGATGATAGAAGGCTTCAAAGAAGTGAAGATGAAGAGGGTACCTTGATAAAACAATAGTCATGCAGATGCACTAGCAAGGTTGGCTTCAGCAACAAGGACATGCATAAAAAGGATAATACCAGTCGAGATCCTGCTCAAACCGACCATTGAGGAAGAAGAGGTTGCCAGTTCCTACCTCAACTTGAATCTAGAAGACTCATGGATGGACCCCCTTATAAGATATATCAAAGAGGGAGAGATGCCGGAATCCAAGTCAGAAATAAGGAAGTTGAGGTACAGAGATGGAAAGTTCTCAATAATAGGAGATGTCCTATATAAAAAAGTATTTTTACTACCTATCCTCAGATGTGTCCATCCCACAGAGGTCCCCCGCATCCTGCAAGATGTACACGAAAATTCTTGCTCCAGTCACATAGGAGGAAGACCTTTAGCCAAGAGGATAATAACGCAAGGATACTGGTGGCCGACCTTGGCCAAAGATGCTGCTTCCTACGTGAAGAGGTATGACAAATGTAAGAGATTATCTACTATCCCTTACCAACCTCATCAACCTATGACGTCAATCAGTTCTCCTTAGCCTTTCACTGTATAGGGGATTGACTTGGTAGGACCTTTACCAAGAGCTGCTAATAATTATCGATTTATGATAGTAACAATTGATTGCTTCTCCAAATGGTTAGAGGCTGAGCCGATGATCATGATTACAGAACAAAAGACCTTCCAGTTCATCTGAAAGAGAATCATATGCAGACATAGCCTTCCGAACACCCTCATCTCAAACAACGGAACGCAGTTCAAGAATTCTTCCTTAGATAAATACTACGAGAGGGTCGGGATCAAGCAATTTTTCTCTTTTCTTGGCCAACCTCAGGCAAACGGTCAGATCGAAGTCACAAATCGAACAATCCTCGATGGTATTAAAAAGAGGTTAGAAGAAGCCAAGGAGATATGGATGGAAGAGGTTTATGCAGTATTATGGGCCTACAGAATAACGATAAGGACACGAATGGGGGAGACCCCATTTATGTTAGCACATGGATAAGAAACCGTCATACCTACGGAAGTAGGACTCTCGACTCATTGAGTTCAGACCTATGACCCTGAGAATAATGGGGAAGAGAGAAAAATTGACCTAGATTTGATTGAGGAAAGGAAAGAATACGCTGAGAACAGACGAGCAACCTACTAGAAGAGAACAACAAAGTTCTACAATTAAACGGTGAAATCAAGACATATAGCTGTAGGAGACCTAGTGCTGAAGAAGACATTGCAGAAGATAAACAAGCTTCACCCGAATTGGAATGGTCCTTATAAAGTAGTCGATGAGGTTGTACCTGGTACCTAACGGCTAGAAAATCTCGAATGGGAACATTCTCCAATCCATGGAATGCTGATCACCTGAAGAAGTACTACATATGATGTTGCAATTGTTTTTATGTAAATGTATCATTTTATGAAGAGAATATTAATGAGAAGTGCAGTTCCTGTGTCAGTGATTTGTTTGGATTGATTTAATGGTCAAATTATGAGGTAACATCATTATATGGTAACCTCAGACCTTAAAACATCATAATTTGGCGACAAGGTTTGAGGTGAAACATCATATTCTGATGACCTCAGACCTTAAACATCATTAACTTGGTGAAATTTTTGAGGTGAAACATCTTAGTTAGATAACTTCAGACCTTAAATATCATAATTTGGTGACAAGGTCTAAGGGGAAACATCTTAGTTAGTTGACCTCAGACCTTAAACATCATTAATTAGGTGAAATTTATGAGGTAACATCATTAGATGGTGACTTCAGACCTTAAAACTTCATAATTTGGTGACAAGGTCTAAGGTGAAATATCATATTTTGATGACCTCAGACCTTAAACATCATTAACTTGATGAAATTTATGACGGTACATCTTAGCTAGATGACCTCAGACCTTAAACATCATTAACTTGGTGAAAATTTTGAGGTGAAACATCTTATTTAGATGACCTCAGACCTTAAACATCATTAATTTGGTGAAATTTATGAGGGTAACATCTTATCTAGATGAACTCAGACCTTAAACATCATAATTTGGTGACAAAGTCTGAGGTTAAACATCTTAGTTAGATGACCCCAGACCTTAAACATCATTGATTTGGTGAAATTTATGAGGGTAACATCTTAGTTAGATGACCTCAGACCTTAAACATCATTAATTTTGTGAAATTTATGAGGTAACATCATTATATGGTGACCTCAGACCTTAAAACATCAGAATTTGGTGATAAGTTTTGAGGTGAAACATCATATTCTGATGACTTCAGACCTTAAACATCATTAACTTGGTGAAATTTCTGAGGTGAAACATCTTAGTTAGATGACCTCAGACCTTAAACATTATAATTTGGTGACAAGGTCTGACGTAAAACATCTTAGTTAGATGACCTCAGATCTGAAATATCAATAATTTGGTGAAATTATGAGGTAACATCATTATATGGTGACCTCAGACCTTAAAACATCATAATTTGGTGACAATGTTTGAGGTGAAACATCATATTTTGACGACCTCAAACCTTAAACATCATTAACTTTATGAAATTTATGAGGGTAACATATTAGCTAGATGACCTCAGACCTTAAACATCATAATTTGGTGACAAGGTATGAGGTGAAGACACCATTATGTTGAGACTTCAGACCTTAATATAAATACCATAATATGACTTATAAAACTATTTAAAGGAGAATTCATCAAAAGAAGCAAAATCCTCTGAAGAGGATGGTATAACAGGATGAAGTCAGAATTACAAGTCATCAAGCCTTAGAGTATGTTATCAGAGGTTACAAATAATTTCAGATGAAAAGTAAAAATTTACAAGTGTAAAGCTTCACAATTTATGGTCTAGGTGTCTACAGCCATAGAGTTAGTAACCTCGGCCCCATCATTTTGGCGGATATTAGTAACCTCGACCTCATCATCTTGAGGATTGACATCCTCAGTCTCTGTAGCTTCTGGTTGGGCAGTCTCTGCAGGTGCAACACCTCCTTCCTCCTTAACCTCTTGTAAGGCCTGAGCAAACTGAGGGTTACCAAAGCCGAGACCAAGGAAGTCCGAGGCTATCAGGCTCCCTGATTCTTTTTCCTTGTAGGCTGCCCATTTACCAGTAGCTTTCACCCCTCTTTTGAAATACTCGAAGCCAAAGCTAATAAATTGTCCATAGACCTTATAGTAGGCCAAAATATTCTCAGAGGCATCCTCAAGGGTAGCTTTCACTGCAGCGTCAACCATTTGTTGAAGAACGTCATCCTTGGCATTCAGGGCAGAGGTGTGGTCCTTCTGGAGCTTAGTTATGTCGCTATACCTCCGCTTAACTTTATTTTCAGAATCATGCAAGGCGATCTTCAGACGCTCAACCTCAGCATTTAAAGAGGCCTCCATCTTCTGGGCCTCTTTTCCCTTTTAAATAAGGGGCAGCTTCCTCAGGGTCTAGTTAACGACCTAGTGCATGGATAGGCTACCCTGCAATACAAAGTTAGATGTATGAGATCAAGACATCCCAAGGACGAGGTTACACTTGGAGACAAAAAAGCTAAAATCTCTACCTGGAGAGACCTGGGAAGGCAAAACTTGGCCAGTAGAAGGGTCTCTATAGAGCGTAAGAAGCGCTTGTCAGCATCAGTCATTGCAAAGCTAATATCGTCCATCGTCTTCAGACCATGACCTATTAGGCTGTCACTGATCTTCAGCTGCTCCAGATGAGCAGCCAATGCTTCATCAGAGGATATTGGGATATATTTTTGGTGCTTACTCGGCCTCTGATCCTCCGAGTCAGTAGGGGGTTTCCTTTTCTTAGTAGCGTCGACTTTGGACATGCCGACGTTCTACTTAGGCGGTGGAGGAGGAGGTGCATTGTGCCCAGCTTTCTTCACCAGCTTGATAAGACTTGGTGCAGACATCTCCCATAGGTCGTCTGAGATTCCTTCTGAGGGCTCTGCAAAAAATATATCTGAGTCAGTATAACAAAGAATTAAGAAATCAGAGGTTAAACTATGCAAAATAACTTACAAATCTCGGCTAGAGGACTCCCCCCAGGCCATCAGCAAACGATAAAGGGAAGGGTGTCGAGAAGCTTCCTATGCCAGGAATGACCTCGAGGAAATCAAGATCCTCGATTAGTTAAAGAAAACCCAAGCCAATATCACTCTATGGGGACTTTTTATGTCTTCCTAATGCACCGAAATGCCCCGATCAAGCTACTCACAGGACCCACAGTTCCTCCCTCAACCACGTCAGAAGAAGTAGTGAATCTAGTCGGTTCCTTCACTTATATTAGAACCTCCTTCTCCGAAGAAAAAATCCCCAATATAGGACCAAACCACAATTATGATCTCAACATCTCTGTCGAAGTCATGGGGAAAACTGTCCCACTCTTTCTTGCCGATAATGGATCAGCTCTTAATATTTTCCCCTTGAGAACCCTCAATTGTTTGGGACTGAAAGTGAGCGAACTTACTCTAACCCGTGCCTCCGTACGTGCCTATGATAATACCCGTCGAGAGGTAATAGGATCTATAAATCTTGATATAGGGGCTGGTCCTATAAATCCTGTTGTTAAATTCTAAGTCATCGATATCCCAACCTATTTTAATTTGCTTCTCGGGCGACCGTGGCTCCGTAGCATCAATGGGGTGTCTTCTTCCCTTCATCACAAACTAAAATTCTTCACTAATGGGAAGGTCATCACCATCTTTGGCGACGATGACAACACTGAGAATGCTAGCACCAGTAACCCAGTATTAGAGATACAACACGGGACAAATGATATGATTCTGTCAGGTTTTCGAGTTAAACCACTTCTACTCTCAGCAGGGGATGATTTCAAAGATAGGGTTTGCCTAGAATATAACCCCCATGTCAACATCAATGTAATCCATATGTTCAAGAACATGCAATTTATTCTTGGACTGGGGCTGGGACGACAACAACAAGGGATACTAGAACCTATTGTGTTGAAGAAGGCCTTTCCTCCCTGTGGCATGGGATATTAGCCGTCTAAAAAAGAACTCAATATGATTCGCCAGCCTCGACTAAAGAGGAGGTCATAATGCACTAAAACTATCTCAAGAGACTCATAAATAGAAGATTCATCGGTGAGGGTGAATATTTCCCCTTCTACGGCTTCCCCGAACCATGGTATGACCATATCGATAAAAAGATGAAACCATGAATGGATATCTTCTTTCAGGACGACTACCCATAGGCCAAGAGTTCCCAGCACCATGTAGAACCGCTCACTGACGAAATTAGAGATTCTGAGGAAAGTGACTCCAAGGATTCTTTTGATTTATAAACACTAGGGATAACACTCTGCATGATCCACTCAGGGGCTACCTCGTCAGATCTATCCCATCTGATCAAAGTTACTGATGCAGGTCTCCTCAACTGGTATGCTGTACCTGTGCCCCTGCTGATATTCAACCTAACCCTGATGTTTATCCCATTTTCCCTTCTTTGGTTATTCCTCCTAACTCAGATGTAATCAAAACCTCCTTTGATGAGGTTCTCAATGTTATTTTTCCTATCAATGAAATAAATGAGGATTTTGAGTATCTTACTGTGCCTTACATTAATTATCTTGATTCTAATCAAACTCTTGATGATGATTATTTTGCAAATGCATAATTCTTAACTGATCTAAATAAGGTTAATAAGCAACAACATAACCGCGTTCAAGTTAATGAAGATAAAACTATTGTTATTAATCTCGATTCTAGTAGCCAACAACGCGAGATTAGGATAGGGGGCACCCTTAATGAACACGAGTTCACAAAACTCGAGGAATTACTAAAGGAATTTGTGGATGCCTTCATATGGTCCTATGATGACATGCCCGGTATCGACCCTGATATAGCTCAGCATGAGATTTCAACTCTCCCCGAATGCAAACTGATCAAACAGAAACTACAAAAGCTCCGCATCGGATGGTCACTCAAAGTTAAAGAAGAAGAAGTGAAACAACTGAACGTGGGCTTCATTCGTGTGATCGAATATCCCATATGGCTAGCGAATATCGTACTTGTGCCGAAGTCAGGAGGTAAGGTTCACATGTGTGTTGACAATCGAGAATTGAATAAGGCCTCTCCAAAGGACGATTACCCACTACCCAATATCGACATGATTGTGGAAAATACGACTAGTCACGCTCTCAAGTCATTCGTTAATGGGTTTGCCGGATATAACTAGATTATGATGCACCCCGATCATTAAGAGAAAATCGCATTCATCACCCCTTCGGGAACCTTTTGCTACACTGTCATGCCATTTGGTCTAAAAAATGCTGAGGCTACCTACCAGAGGGTTGTCATAACCATTTTACATGATCTGATACACAAGGAAGTCGAGGTCTACACAAACGACATGATTATGAAGTCCAACACTAGGGAGTGTCATTCTCCCGCTCTCTGAAACGTCTTCGAGCGACTGCGATAATACCCGATGTGACTTGACCCACATAATAGTGTCTTTGGCGTTATTAAAGGAAAAATCTTGGGATTTGAGGTTAGTGAGAAAGGAATAGAAGCAGATCCTGCCAAGATTTAAGTCATACTCGAGATGCCACCGCCCTGAATGGAGAAGGAAGTTCGGAGATTCTTCGAGAAATTACAGTGCATCAGCCGGTTCATCATCCAGTTGACTTCCATTTGTGACCCCATCTTCAAACTCATCCGAAAGGATTCATCTAAGGTCTGGAACTAAGCTTTCCAATAATCCTTTAACCAAATCAAGTAATACCTAACCCAACCTCCGATACTCATGCCACCGCAACCTGGTCCTCCCTTACTCTTATAGCTAACCATAACTAATACTACAGATGGGACTTTACTAACCCAATACCTTGAAGAAACCCATAAAGAGAGAGTCATATACTATTCCAGTTGTAAGTTGGCCGATTATGAAGTTAGCTACACCTCCTTGGAGAAATCATGTGTTGATCTTGTCTGGGTTACCCAAAAGGTATGGTACTACATGCTCGCCTTTCCCATAAAACTTGTATCCCAAGTGGATTCTATAAATTACTTGCTAAAAAAACCTTCCCTGTCCAGCCGAATGGACTATTGGTTGATGTTCCTAGCTGAATTTGATATTACTTATGTCACGTAAAAAGCCATAAAAGGAAAAGCCTTCTCTGACTACCTCGCTGACTACCCCGCGAAAGAGGCCGATGTGTGGATATCTGAGTTCCCAGATGAGAATACCTTCTGTACCTCCTAAGAATACCTTCGATGGAAAATTTTCTCTAATGGCGCTGCTAATAAGAAAGGGTGTGTCATTGGGATACTCCTAATTTCCCCTAATGACCCTCACACTCCCACTACCATCAAGCTGAATTTTCCTTGCACCAATAATATGACTGAATATGAGGCATGAATGGTAGGCCTCAAAGTTGCCCTCAAGAAAGGAATTCCACACCTTGATGTCTACGGGAATTCAACTCTCATCATCGATCAAGTACTTTGAAAATGGAAAGTCAAGGACGAAAAACTCTTTCCCTTTCATGCCCACCTTGGAGATCTAGCTTTCCAATTCCAAGAAATAACCTTCCATTACCTACCCCTAGCAAAGAATAACCTAGCCGATGCCCTCGCTACCTTAGCCTCTATGATTAACATGCCCGAAGGAATAACCATGGCTCCTTTCCTTGTCTAAAATCAAGATAAACCAACCCATTGCTACCACATTGAGCTCATCATAGAGGAAGATCCCGAGATAACCAACTGTTGGCACTATGATATTTGGCGCCTCCTTAAGTATGGTAAGTATCCCCAAAGTCCTGACAAGAAAGGCCGAACAACCCTCTATAAACTAGTTGCCCAATACATTATCTGCGATAAAGGACCATTCAAGAGAACTTCAATGAGACCCATTTGCACTGCATCGCAGGGACTGGCATTGAAAAAATGATGCAGAAAATCTATAGTGGGGAATGTGAACCCCACATGAATGGCCATATGCTCTCCAAGAAGATCATCCGATAAGGATACTATTGGATAACTATGGTTTAGGATTGCACAACCTATGTTTGAAGATGCATAAAATGCCAACAAGTTTCCAACCTACAACACTTCCCCTCGCGGGAATTGTACATCTTGACCTCTCCCTGTCCGTTCTCCACATGGGGCATCGACATCATAGGGAAAGTTACACCAAAAGAATTTAACGGGCATTAGTTTGTCATAGTCACCATTGACTACTTCACTAAATGAGTCGAAGCCGAGTCATACGTAGTTCTGAATGCCAAGAAAGTGACCAAGTTCATCAAGAAAAACATCATTTGCCGATATGGGGTCTCGCACGAGCTGGTATCAGACAACGGGTTACACTTCGAGGCATAAGTTATAGAGGTGGTCGACGAGTATGGAATTTAGAGACACAAATCTTCTCCATACTGATCCCAAATTAACGGAGCAGTCGAAGCAGTCAATAAGAGACTTAATGCTGTTATAAAAAAGATAACCGAGAGATGTCAAGATTGGGTTGACAGGATCCCTTATGCCTCTAGGACTACCGTACTTCAGTCTGAACCTCTACTGGGGCTACCCATTACTCTCTAGTCTTTGGCATGGAAGAAATCCTACCCGTGGAGCTAGAAATCCCTTCGCTACTTGTCATATTTGAAAGCAAAGTCAACGAGGAAGACTGGCACCAAAGTTGTCTCAATGAGCTGTCCCTCTTGGACAAAAGGAGGCTGAAAGCTCTATATCACATATAAGGGCACCATTGCCGTATATCACGATCATTCAACAAGAGAGTCAAGGATCGCGGTGTTCGAGAAGGAGACTTAGCCCTCAAAGAAATAGTAGAGCCCATTTGGGACCCCAAAGGGAAATTCAAACCCAATTAGAGTGACCCCTATATTGTGAAGAAGATCCTGTCCGGCAGCGCCACTATGCATACCAACCTTGATGGAGAAAAAATGGCATGCCCAGTCAATCCAAACCGTATTGAGAAATTTTATCCCTAGTTAAAAATCTTGATGCGCTACGACTCTTCTCACCTCCCTTATATTCTAAAAAAAAATCATTTCCCTCTACTCAAAACTACATAGGGCTCGATCCTCTAAAAACCTTTCTTTTTTCAACAAATGAATTTCGATTTTTTTTAAAACCTTCAGAGGTAGGTAGCCAGCTTATCCGCCTTACATGAGCACGATCCTTTTTTTTCACAAAATGCTATTCCTTTCTTACCCCCAAGAACGACAATTCATTTTATCATATACATGAACAAGAGGATTATGTATGCCTTAGAGATTGGTATAGATAATTCAAATGCAAAACTCATTAAGAGGCACAATTAGATGAAAAAAACTCCTTTATTTCATTATTCAAAATTTTAGTACGATTACATTGGCATAGGGAGTCAAATGACTTCCCTTGCCAGCCTACTCTTACCTTCTTAAAAACTAAAAATAAAAATAAGCCCCACTACTCCCAAAATAACCCTCAAATCATTTCAAAACACATAACCACACCTATTATAAAAGCGTCACAAAATTCTATTCACAGCATCCAGAGGTACCAGCCCCATCATCAACCACATCCTGGGGTCCCCAAACTTCCCCTGCCTAAATGGAATGTCATAGATGATCCATAAAGCGATATGCCCAGACTAGCTTGAGGAAAACCACAACGCCTCAATCCATGGTGTCAGATATGGAAAACCACCTTTGCCAAGTCTCCACCGCCAGTTTCTTGGCCACTAATTTCTTCGATAATCACTTCATGTAGTCCTCTAGGACTTACCAGACTCTACCAACAGATTGGAGGGACGGGTCGACGGACGAATATTCTCCCACAGAGAACCAAGTCGCATACGCATATGCTCTATCAGGTCCTCCATATGAAAGAAGTTCAATGTTCTCGGTGGCACAATTTGTTCCCAGCCAAATTGGCATATCATCTTCTAGGGAAAGTAGAAAGAGGTTATCTTGAGGCCTACTAACCGGACATATTAATTCTCCTTGAGTTCCAGAATGGGAAGCCGCTCCCCCACCAAGGAACTAACCAACGCAAGCCTCAAACCCCATGCTCCACGAACCAGTTTTCCCAGCTTTCAATGTCCAGGCCCACACTGATGAAATAGAGTGAGAAGAAGTTTGGCACCACCGACAAAGGATACTCAGGTGGGACCTCCATAAGGAACCTCTCTAACAGCCATACGAACAGCAGTACAGGGCTACCCCTCAAAAAGTTGGAACGACCTTCCCGCTAGGCATCTAGACCATTCAAAGTCTCCTCCAATAACACCGCTGTAGGATTGCGACAATAAGACATCCAGGAAATAATAGTTGCAAATTGGGGGTCCACCAGTATTTCCCCAATTACCAACATAAGTTTTGAAGCCAGGCCCAGAATGATGGCCCCAGCATGACCAGCATTACCGACATCCCTCAAATGCATAGAATGCTGCACCGTAGGAAGAGAAATCATTCCTCCTGTGACTAATAACCTGGCTGTTGAAGGTGAAATGTGGAGAAGTCCCGTCAACATCTCCCTAAGGGACCGGGAAAACTAAGGCATAGCCGCTGTAATGCTAGAATTTATCCCCAACATGGCAGAAAACTCTTCATAGCTTGGATATATTTCTTCCAACCCAACACGAAAGACATGGTCTTCATGGTACCAGAATTCCACGTCTACCATCAACATATCCACTCTATGGGACGGTTGCACCACAAAGAGACTCACCGCATGTTTAAAGCGTCGTACTCAACGTTATAGGAACACATTTCTTCCAAGGTTTCGAAGTAGTTCGCAAACTCAACACTACCAGGGAGATCCATATCAAAAAAGAAGAAAAAAGTGAGCAAAGAAGGATATAAAGGAAAAAGAATGTGGAGATGTAAAGAAAAAATCCTTCCACTCTCTTATATATACTTGAAAACTCTCAAGCAAAGACAAAAAACCTTTTAAAAATCAGAGAAAAACTTACCCCACCAAGTACCAAGCAATTGAAGAAAGTGCAATCAAAGTCTTGGATTGATTGTACTGGACTGATGTGCCGATAGGCAGGACAGGGTTCATGTCGATCGACAACTCCCTATTTTGGGACAATTCCTGTTTTCCTCTTTTGTCCAAATAAAAAAAAACAATTTTTATTTTAAGGGAATTCCGAATTTCCTTTATTTTGACTTATTCCATTTTAAAATAAAAATCCTTCTTAAATCAGTTTTAATTCTGTTTACGGTCTAAGCAGTAAAGTAAAAAGAACATGTGCATTAATCACTCAAAAACAAATTAATTAAGAAAAAAAAGTTCATTTCGTTTGCATAGATATTTTCTGTGTTACATTATTTTGTGGGAAACACAAGGAAATACAATGGGACTCAGCCCGAACCCACCAACAAACTCTCTCTCTCTCTCTCTAAGATCCTCCCTACCTACGGTGCTCCTTCTTCCCTCTGCGGCAAGATGATGTGCCACCACTATTAGAGTCCGACCATTCCTCAAACGAGGAAGATGGCACCAAACAAGAAGGAACCGAAATCGCATCCTTAATGTGGGCAGTCGCCGAAGATATCCAATCCCTAATATCCCCCAGCCATGTGGTGGAGACCCATATGTTTTGCAAAAGAAAACAGAAAAGAGCAAATCAGCCAGTCTGAGGCAAAGAAAGAATCAGGAAAGCAAAAGACAAAGAGACAAAATGTACACCTCAGGTCGAAGGACCTCCTCTGTCAAGACCAAGTCCTCTGAGTCCATCGCATTAGGACGGTGAAGTATACGCATCGACCCTCCATCTGCCCGTCGAATGTTATAACTAGGCGAGAACAACCTTTCAAAGGAAGCCTCTAAAGTCGTTGTTGCCACTGATATCGTCGCACCGCCTGCACTGTGGGAGGACCCCACTTGCTGAATCGAGTTGGCGTGAGGAATTGACATCACGTCATATATGTTGGGTCGAATCCACCATCTCGATACAAAGTCCATATAATCATACATCACTGCCGTGTCGATATATGATGTGTAAGGCTCACCCATCATCGCTGCTACCCATGCATCGTCCGACATCTCCCGCACTCGCCTCATATACACTAGGGGCTTCGCCAATGGCACCGCAACCTGATCCTACACAATTTGTATAACTAATGTCTCCCCGAGGTACCAAGAATATCCAAACTCATGCGCCAATAGACGCCGCATTTGCGCATATCCCCCAGTCACCCCCGTATGTTGGATAGCCGTCCCCCATGGATAAAAGGTCACCTACAAATTCCCTAACAAGAGCAAAAAAAATCAATATAAACAAAAGATCATCATGGGAAAGACAGTCTTAAGAAAAAAGGAGGACTTACTCACTCACTCACTCATCAGGCCATTCAAGACTTGATGCAGCGTCTCTAGATAGAGGGATTTTTTCTATTACAGATCAAACTTCCGCTATCGATTCATTCAACAGAAGTCCCCAACAGAATCATCCTTAAATTCTATCAATTGGGTGTTAAACCCAATCACCTCATAGAACCACGTTTGCAAAGGACAAAGGGTCAACATTTATGAAATCAAGAATAAAATGCATGAAGCAAAAAATGAAGAATACCTCAAGAAGATACGTGGCTCCAATAAAATTTTGTAGGCAGCACCGGATAAATGCATTAAGAGAATAATAAAGGGTCTCCAAGGTCAGGCTCCCCCAGTCATAAAAATGGATGTCCGAAAACACCCTCAAAAATGGAAAAAACCACAAATGTAGGACGTCGCCACTCGCTGCCACCAAGAAACCCCCCAACACCAACAAAATGAACAGATGAGCCATCTGATGCACATGTCACCCGTCGCTCTCATGAATCCTCCTCCTTAGTAATAACTTCCTCAAACGAGACAAACGAAGAGAGTTCCCAGAGACTATCCTCTCCACATCACCCAACACCACCATCACTACCTTTGGCGTCACCCTCAAAGTCATATCTACCTTAATCTGCATACCATCACAATCCAACCCCAGCAGTTAATGCATGTCTATGGGAGTCACCATCATCTCCACGAAGAAAAAAATAAAGGTGTAGGTGGTGTCCCACCACCTCTCCCCCGGAGCACAAAGAACAACCATAAAACAGGGTGTCTCATCCAGAGCAGACGCCAGTCCCCCAAAATCGGTTGATGACACAATTCGACGCACCACAGATGAAAGGTGCTCCCAGACATCCTTAAGCCTCATCCTCCCTCGAGCATTCATAGTCGACAAAGAAGCATCAGACTGAAATTCTGTTACTAAAGCCGTTTATTAAAAATAAACTATTTAAGTAACTTCGATCTATTTTTTTGAGAAACTCTTTTCTTGAAAAACCAAAACTATTTGAACACAAGATGTGTTTAACAAAACAGTATGTACGAGATCTATTCAAGATTTTACTAACAAGTTTATAAAATAGTTTTAAACAAACTTTAAAATCCAGCACAACCAAGAATGAGATGAGAAGATGTAGGAAGATTAAGTACAAGATTTTTACGTGGTAAAACCTCACCAATTGAGGAAACATCCACGACTCCCTCTACAAGTAAAAAAAAAATCCACTATAAACAAATTTAACAATTACAAACTATATAACAAACATGCATACAACTCAGACCTATATAAGTTTAGGAATGTACCCTCTGGTGTCTTTATAACTTCTCTGCAGTTCTGATTGTTGATGTTTTCCTCTCAGTTTGTTAACTCCAATTTGTTCAAGCTCTTTACGTCGACTCTTTTTCTCAAGATCTTATTACCAACACTTTTCGTGTTGTAGTGTTAAAGTGTTTTTGGAGGTGCTTTCTAACACATGCATGCACACACACACACACACTTATCATGTACAAATAGTCCTAGCAAATTACAAATAAGTCTATATGCTGTGATTTTTCTTTTTCTCTCTTCTCACAAAACATAACCTTTTTGACTTTTAAAACAATCCCAGAATCCACGGATACCTTGCTTAGAAGACAGTCAAGGTCTTAATCAATCTCACAGTTTTGAAAAGTTTTTCGAGATTGAAAACCTCCAAGTGTGATTCCAAACTAGGTCTAAGGTCTTGTTTCAAGAGAACTAGAAACAAAAAACATTTTTGTTGATTTCAAAGTTAAAAACATTTACTGAAAACGAATCAACAAAATATTTCTCAAGATGAGAAACAAAACATGCAAACTAAGTGTAATATATCATGAAAAATTCAGATCTGAATATTTCTATATACAAGAACAACAGATCTAAGAAAATGATTAAGTTGGAAACAAGATCCAAAAAAGAAGAGGTTACAGCAACAAACCAACTCTCAAATAATCTCTCAAAAACACTCAAACACTCAGGGTTGTGTTTGGTAAAGTATAGAGGTTTGAAGGTTTGTATTTGGTTTGAACTGTGTAGACGATTTAGGGTTAGGTTTAGGGTTTCTAAATCTATCTCTCTCTTCTGGTTTCTCTCTTATCTCTCTCTTATCTCTACTCTCTCTTTATTTTCTCTCAAATGACGAAATAGCAAAAGTCTCAGAAAGCTGAGTAAAGAGCTCCTTTTATAGGAGGCTGAGAAGGTTCGAGATCGAGGGCCAAAATCAAGGGTCCAGATAGAGTCAAGATAGATTGACTAAGATCCAAGGGCATACGATAAGCGGTGGTTAAAACGCTTCTGATTGGTTCAAAAGGTAATCACAGGGATTATGATAGAAGACATGCAGATCGTTGATCACATATGATCCAAGGGTTGAAAGCAGGCGTAGTTTTACTCTCTTCAAAGAAACACACTTCTCACCAATCAGAGGGCGACAAATGTTGGTCAATAACACGAGATAAAATGCGCGTCTAAAGTAATTAAAAAGTAAACCCTGAAGTCTCTGCCGCTTTTGGTTTCTACCCAAACCAACTTTAGAGAGTTAAACCAATATTTCTAAAATAGCATATTTACCCCATAACCTTTTAAAACTAAGTTTTATTAATAAAACCTTATTTTAAAATGTTTTAAAAAACCCCAAAAATATTTAAAAATCAAATTTAGGGATTTAAAAACACTCAATATATATACACACAATAATATGCAACATGACATGTAAATGATTCATTCTACTGTGTGTGAGTGTTGGTAACTAAATCTAGGTCCCTTAAATCAAAGATGAAATAGTAATGCAAGCTCTGAGGTTCTTTGGTTTCTAGGTTAGACATAATTTTGTCACAATTTCCAAACTAGATGAACACTTATATAATATAGACTCAAGTGAGTCAAGAGTATAAGGGCTTCAATCTCCCCCTTTGGAAATATGAGACAAAATCTCCTTTGAGTCAACTAGGACCCGTAGGGCAACAAAAAGAATAAGAAAAACCTATTCCTATAAAGATTCTATCTACCCAAATCCTAGAAAGCAAAAGTACATAACTCAACTATTAACAATTGAATACCCTATTACATCAGTTGAGTATGACACTATAGAAACCTGCAATACACTAAGATCAAGCTATTTAGCATATATAAACAATCATTAGAGACTCAAATTTCTCCCCCATTTTGTCTCAAATGGACAAAGGGAAAAAAACTTGGATAAGCAGCAAAGGTATTACTCAGCACAAACCATACCAATAGAATTACGCAAGGAAATGAATTTATTATAATCAAGAGGTTTGGTGAACAAATCTGCGAGTTGCAAATCAGTAGGAAGATAATTGATTTCTAATTCCTTAGTTTCAACCAATTCGCGTATAAAGTGATGTCTAATTTTTATGTGCTTTGTTCGCGAGTGTTGAACAGGGTTTTTAGAAATATTAATCGCACTTTGATTATCACAATAGAGATGTAATTGGTTTTCTTGAATACCATAATCACTTAGCATTTGTTTAAGCCACATTAATTGAGCACAACAGCTGCCAGCGGCTATGTATTCAGATTCGGCTATCGAGAATGATGTGCAGTTTTGTTTCTTACTACTCCGTCCAACCAAGTTATTACCTATATAATAACATGCTCCTGAAGTGCTTTTACTATCATCAGTACACCCAGCCCAGTTAGCATCAGTGTACCCAATTATAGTGCTTAGTGTGTCATTAGTGTACCAAAGTCCTAGATTTAGAGTGCCTTTTACATATTTAATGATACGTTTAACAGCATTCAAATGGCTCTCTTTAGGGTTATTTTGATAACGAGCACATACACACACAACATACATAACATCAGGACGCGAGGCAGTAAGGTATAATAAGGTTCCTATCATACTACGATATAGATTAGGATCTACAGATTTTCCATTTTCATCTTTAGAAAGTTTTAACGTAGTACTCATGGGCGTTTTAGCATCTTTAGCACTCTCGAGGCCAAATTTCTTTACTATCTCTAAAGCGTACTTGGATTGCGATACAAATAATCCTTCTGAATTTTGTTTGACTTAGAGGCCTAAGAAGAATTGTAGCTCCCCCATAAGGGACATTTGAAATTCCTTATGCATAGTTTCAGAGAAGGATTTGAATTCTGAGGAAGAAGTTGATCCAAAGATAATATCGTCAACATAAACTTGAGCAATAATAATGTGTTTGTCAAAATGTTTGAAAAAAGAGTTTGATCATTTCCACCTCTTTTGAAACCTTTATCTAAGAGGAAACTGGAAAGACCCTCATACCAAGCTCTAGGAGCTTGTTTAAGGCCATATAGAGCCTTTTTGAGACGAAATACATGATTTGGATATTGAGGGTCAATGAACCCTTTAGGTTGTTCTACATAGGTCTCCTCAGTCAATATTCCATTAAGGAATACAGATTTGACATCCATTTGGTAAAGTGTAAAGTGCATGTGGAAAGCTATAGCAAAGAGCATACGAATAGATTATAAACGAGTAACAGGTGCAAAGGTCTCGTGAAAATCTATTCCTTCAATTTAAGAGTATCCTTGAGCAACTAATCTAGCTTTATTTCTAATGATTATCCCATTTTCATCAGATTTATTTTTAAAAATCCAACGCATGCCAATAACCTTTTTGTGATCAGGACAAGGAACAAGATACCAAACATCATGAATGACAAATTGAAGAAGTTATTCCTGCATAGCAGAAATCCAGTGAGAGTCATTCAATGCCTCATGTACATTCTTTAGTTCCACCATGGAAACAAAACATGCATAATGTGCATAGTTTCTTAGTTGGGATCTTGTACGTACTGGCTCACTAGGGTTACCAACTACGTTATTTATGGGATGATCTTTAGAAACCTGGTTAGGTACTTCAGGTGTCTCAATTGGTAATGAATCATCTATTTTAGGAGAGTTATTTTCTAAAATGTTTGTTGGATCTTCCTCAATAGTTGATTCACCAGTCTTACTCTCTACAGTAGTGTCACTCACAATTACATTTATGGATTCCATCAAGGTTTTTGTGCGAAGATTATACACTCGATAGGCTCTACTGTTAGGTGAGTATCCTAAAAATATAGCTTTATCACCTCGGCTCTCAAATTTGGATAAGTGTTCCCTATCTTTGCATACATAACAAGTACTACCAAAAGTTCTAAGGTACTTAAGATTGGGCTTTTTCTTGTACCAAAGTTCGTAAGGAGTTTGTTTTGGAATTCTTTCTAAGATAGAACCTATTTATGATGTGACAAGCAGTACGAATAGATTCTACCCAAAAATACTTAGGTAAATTCTTAGCATGTAACATAACACGTGCCATCTCTTGAAGGGTACGATTCTTTCTTTCGGCAATACCATTTTGTTGAGGAGTCTTAGGAGCACTGAATTCATGTTTGTAACCATTATAGTCACAGTATTCAATAATACCAGTGTCTTTGAATTCACCACCTCTATCACTACGGATTCTATTTACTTGAGTGTCCTTTTCATTTTCAATCCGGAGAAGAATTTTTAAGAAAGTTTGAAAAGTGTCAGACTTTTGTTTTAAAAAGGCCACCCAAGTAAATCTGGTGAAGTCATCAACCATAACTAAAATATAACTGTGTCCACAAAGACTAATAGTTTGGGAGGGACCCATTTGGTCCATATGGATGAGCTCCAAGGGATTTGAGGTAAGAATATCATTAACTTTCTTATGAGGTGCCTTAACAATTTTACCTTCCTGACAAGAACCACAGACTATGTTAGGAATGGATTTGATTTTAGGAACTCCTCTAACTATTTCCTGAGAGGTCAGTCTACTAAGGTTATCGTAATTTATATGACCCATTCTGTTATGCCATATCTCGTTGTCATCCATTCTGGCAACATTACAGATTTTAGATTTATTCATGTCAGTATAGCAATTGTCAGGAGTTCTGAATCCTGTAATTATGCATTCAACTTTATCATTTAAAATTTTGCAATTGTTCTTTGAAAAGGTAAGAGTATGATCTGAGTCACAAAATTGCGATATGCTAAGTAGATTTTCCTTAAGACCTTTAACTAGAAGGACATTTTCAAGAACAGGAAGTCCATTTTCTTGGAGAGTTCCTTTGCCTATGATTTGAGATGAAACTCCATCACCAAAAATGACTTTACCACAAGCAAAGTTGGTTTTGTTTAAAAGTTTAGTTTCATCCCCAGTCATGTGCTTAGAACATCCAGAGTCTAAATACCAACCAGATGATGTGTGTTCAGCTTTTAAAGCAGTAACAACTATATTACACTTCATATGAGGTAATAAATCATCTTTTCTAACCCATATTTCTCTAGTTTTCATTTTGCGCTTATTATCTCTCAATTGATAAAATTTGCGAGCATTATATTTTTGTTGAAAAATGTTTTGCGCATGATTTTGAGTTTTATGAAACACATTAGCATTTGGTTTAGGAAAGTGCTTAGGATTCCTTCTAGGAAATGTTCTCTTAGGTTTGGTCTTTCTCTTCCTATAATTAGAGTTTTTGTCAGGTTGTCTAGGAAGTACATAATTATTTCGGTTCCTTCTAGAATAGTTAAAGTTTTGATAAATAGGCGAACTATAGACAGGTGTAATTAGTCTCCTAGCATAGCAACTATCAAAAGAGTGACCGAATATATCACAGTAAGAGCAATAAAGATTGCTCAAGATTGGGGTCTCCTTAGGAAAGTCTCTAAACAAAGGTTTTGAGAAGTTTTGAGGTTGAACTCTATTCCTAGGTGTGATGCAGACTCACTCTTCCTAATAGAGGGGCAAACGTATTTAGCCTTAGGTGAACTTTCATGTTTAGAGCAACTTGATTCCCCAATGTTTAAATTTTGATGTTTTGAATCAAACTCAGTTTTTAGAGAATGAAAGTCTAGGCATGTTTCAATAGGCCTTTTTCCACCTGACACAAACTTGATAGGTTCAAAAGATTTTGTTTGTGTTTTCATATTGGGGCAAAACCCTATTCCAGTTCGATCATCAGAATTGGTTTTTGATTCAGCAAAAAATTCATCAAAACATTTTGAATTATTTTCAAATTTTGTAAATTTTTTGAAAACAGTTGCTGTCTTTTCTTTAGTTAGTTCCAATTCTAACAATGTCCCTTTGTATTTTTTCTCCAGAGTTTCATTTGTTTCATTTAAAATTCTGAGTTTTTCATCAAACATTCTGATTTCTCTTTTATGAGTCAAACATTGGGTAGTATACTCTTCAGCATTTAGTTTAACCATTAGGCTTAGGTCTTCTAACTTCTTAGTGAGATCTTTCACAGTCTTTTCTAGTCTAGTGCTTTTCTTGAGAGTTTTAGCATAGAGAGTGTGAATATCTGGGAGGTCTTAATTATCCGTGTCACTAAGTGTAGTGTGTGAAGTGATCCCTAGGGCTTCATTCTTTGTACTCACACACCCATTGACATCGTCATTATCGCTTTCCCTTTGACTCACACACCCCGAGGAACAAATAGCAATATTCGCAGTAATCAAAGCATCTAAACCCGTAATAGGAGTATTCGAAACATAAAAAGTAGAATTACTATATTCATCCTCATTAACAAACACAAGCATATCATCATTATAGATAATCTTGGCAAAGAAGGACATGCAAGGGTAAAAAACAACAGATGACTCAAGTTCCTCATTTTCAGATTCACTTGAATCATCCCATGTCTTGCAAATGTTGGCCCTAGTGTGTTTGTTTTGAGTGTTCAAGTTAACTCTACAGTCTTGTGCAATGTGGCTTAGTTTACCACATCTATAGCATTCGGTCTTCTTAAGGTCTCTGTTAGGTCTAGTGTGAGAGTCCTTGTGATTTTTATCATGGATTTTCTCATGAGGTCTGTGATTGAAATGAGTTGGATAATTCGACTTGCCTTGTTTATTTGCCATGTTGTTTCTAAATTTAATGATTTTATTAAACTGTTTTGACATTAAGGCAATCTGATTGTCCAAACTCTCTATATCACATTCCTCATCAGAATCATCATTGGAAGTATTAAACTCAGGCTTAATCAATTTAGAAGATAAGCTTAGATTGGAACTAGTTTGTTTCCTATGGGACTGGGTTAATTATTTCTTAAATTCCAGTTCCATTTCCACAGTTCTTAACTTACTACTGAGTAGTTCAGGAGTGAGATTAATATCATACATGTCCTCAATAGCATATCTTTTGTTATCAAATTTCTGTGGTAATGATCTCAGAATTTTAGACACAATTTCTTGTCTGTCATAAGTTATCCCATTAGCATGCAGTTTGGTCACAATATCAGTAAGGCTCATATAGAAGTCATCAAATGACTCAGTCTCAGACATAATTAGGGAATTATACTGTTGAATGAGCATTTGAGTTTTAGCAGCTTTAACTCTAGTGTCACCTTCATGAGCAGTAACTAAAGTGTCCCAAGCTTCCTTAGAAGTGGTACAGGATGAGATTCTTTTGAGCTCATGTTCATTTATAGACATAAATATAGCATTCTTTCCTTTGTTATTATTTCGAGAAACTTGTTTCTCTTCTTGTGTGAACTCACTTAAAACTTTCTTAACCCTCTCATTACTTCCTTCACTGGCTGGTTTTGTAGGAAAAATGTAACCATCTTCAACAATGTCCCAGACATCATCTTCCAGAGTTCCTTGAATGAAAGCAATCATTCTTACTTTCCAGTAAGAAAAATTGGTTCCATCAGAGATAGGAGGTCTGGTCAAGTTACCAAATCTTTCATTTTTCTCGTCCATATTTGATTTTATGAAAACAATTTCTAAAACACAGGATCTCTTTAAAAGAAGTATATTCTTCTCTAATACCAATTGAAATTCTATTACTAAAGCCGTTTATTAAAAATAAACTATTTAAGTAACTCCGATCTGTTTTTTTGAGAAACTCTTTTCTTGAAAAACCAAAACTATTTGAACACAAGATGTGTTTAACAAAACAGTATGTACGAGATCTATTCAAGATTTTACTAACAAGTTTATAAAACAGTTTTAAACAAACTTTAAAATCCAGCACAACCAAGAATGAGATGAGAAGATGTAGGAAGATTAAGTACAAGATTTTTACATGGTAAAACCTCACCAATTGAGGAAACATCCACGACTCCCTCTACGGAGTAAAACAAAAATCCACTATAAACAAATTTTACAGTTACAAACTATATAACAAACATGCATACAACTCAGACCTACATAAGTTTAGGAATGTACCCTCTGGTGTCCTTATAACTTCTCTGTAGTTCTGATTGTTGATGTTGTCCTCTCAGTTTGTTAACTCCGATTTGTTCAAGCTCTTTACGTCGACTCTTGTTCTCAAGATCTTATTACCAACACTTTTCGTGTTGTAGTGTGAAAGTGTTTGTGGAGGTGCTTTCTAACACATGCATGCACACACACACACACACACACTTATCATGTACAAATAGTCCTAGCAAATGACAAATAAGTCTATATGCTGTGAGTTTTCTTTCTCTCTCTACTCACAAAACTTAACCTTTTTGACCTTTAAACAATCCCAGAATCCACGGATACCTTGCTTAGAAGACAGTCAAGGTCTTAATCAATCTTAGAGTTTTGAAAAGTTTTTCGAGATTGAAAACCTCCAAGTGTGATTCCAAACTAGGTCTAAGGTCTTGTTTTAAGAGAACTAGAAACAGAAAACATTTTTGTTGATTTCAAAGTTAAAAACATTTACTAAAAACGAATCAACAAAATATTTCTCAAGATGAGAAACAAAACATGCAAACTAAGTGTAATATATCATGAAAAACTCAGATATGAAGATTTCTATATACAAGAACAACGGATCTAAGAAAATGATTAAGTTGGAAACAAGATCCAAAAAAGAAGAGGTTACAGCAACAAACCAACTCTCAAATCATCTCTTAAAAACACTCAAACACTCAGGGTTGTGTTTGGTAAAGTATAGAGGTTTGAAGGTTTGTATTTGGTTTGAACTGTGTAGACGATTTAGGGTTAGGTTTCGGGTTTCTAAATCTATCTCTCTCTTCTGGTTTCTCTGTTCTCTCTACTCTCTCTTTATTTTCTCTCAAATGACGAAATAGCAAAAGTCTCAGAAAGCTGAGTAAAGGGCTCCTTTTATAGGAGGCTGAGAAGGTTCGAGATCGAGGGCCAAAATCAAGGGTCCAGATAGAGTCAAGATAGATTGACTAAGATCCCAGGGCATACGATAAGCGGTGGTTAAAACGCTTCTGATTGGTTCAAAAGGTAATCACAGGGATTATGATAGAAGACATGCAGATCGTTGATCACATATGATCCAAGGGTTGAAAGCAGGCGTAGTTTTACTCTCTTCAAAGAAACACACTTCTCACCAATCAGAGGGCGATAAATGTTGGTCAATAACACGAGATAAAATGCGCGTCTAAAGTAATTAAAAAGTAAACCCTGAAGTCTCTGCCGCTTTTGGTTTCTACCCAAACCAACTTTAGAGAGTTAAACCAATATTTCTAAAATAGCATATTTACCCCATAACCTTTTAAAACTAAGTTTTATTAATAAAACCTTATTTTAAAATGTTTTAAAAAACCCCAAAAAATATTTAAAAATCAAATTTAGGGATTTAAAAACACTCAACATATATACACACACTAATATGCAACATGACATGTAAATGGTTCATTCTACTGTGTGTGAGTGTTGGTAACTAAATCTAGGTCTCTTCAATCAAAGATGAAATAGTAATGCAAGCTCTGAGGTTCTTTGGTTTCTAGGTTAGACATAATTTTGTCACAATTTCCAAACTAGATGAACACTTATACAATATAGACTCAAGTGAGTCAAGAGTATAAGGGCTTCACAGACTATCAAAAGAGAAAAGCACAAGAAAAATCTTTGTCAAGTTCAAGAAATAAGTAAATCTTGCTAAGAAAAAAGGAAGAGAATACCAATAGTTATTGTTGGTACCAAAATCTACCACCCTATGTCAGGACCCCTCTTGGGCTATAGATACTTTGTATCACCCTCATTGCAAGGGACCAAAAAATAAATCAAGGCAGTCAATACATAATAGTGGACGTAGGCTATTCCTTTGAGCCGAACGACTCTAAAATTTATTGTGTCTTGTTTGTTTTACTTAATTTATCTATGATCAATTAATTAGGTCTAGTCTAGTTTTTTGCATCAATAAATTGGCGCCGTCTGTGGGAACATATTGCTAAACGTTATCACTAATTCACCATACGTGGCTGAAATACCTGAATCAAGTACCAGAAATGAGGGAATTCCACCTAATCCCTTTGCCCCTCCAAACAATAGTGATCTAATAGGAATTTTAGCTAGTTTGACCAAGGGTCAAGTGGCTATGTAGGATACTATAAGACAGTTGGCCCAAACTCTACAAATTGGAGTTCTTGCACAATTTAACCAAATGAATATGCACCACCGCTAACAAGGAGTGTTGGTCACAGTCGTTCTAGAACTTCTAGGGATCTTTCATACCTCCTTAGAGAAACTTCTTCAATCAGGATCACTAACTCCACTGATGGATAGTCCCTCGTGCCAAAAAGATTGAGTGACTTAGAAATACTAAGTAAGGCCTCTCCTTTCGATCATTTGGGACACCAAGAAAATTCCCTATGGGTTGTGTCGAGAAATACTCGACGACCAAGTGATTTAAGGGAAGGTTCAGCCCAATCCAGATTAAGCACCCGACGAACTGATAGATCGAGTAAGAGAGAAGGGTTACAAGAAGAAAGATCTGCACAATGTGTTGGTCGACATAAATAAAATGCCACCCATGGTGCTGTCAGTGATGCTTGGAGAGGTTCCATTCAACGTTTGGAAGACAGATTGGGAAAAATGGCCAAAGACAAGGATCCCCTCCAAAAAAGTTTTATTAAGGGATCCTCCTTTGTGCAAACCATCATAGATTTACCTACACTAAACAAGTTCAAAACTCCAGTGGTCACTCCCAAGTATGATGGGAAGATTGATCCAGTTCTTCATATAGAACAATACCAAACATTTGCTGATATCTATGCTTTTCCTGATAAGATGAGATGTAGGGCATTTTCAGGAACAATCATTGGATCTGCTCAAATATCGTACAGTAGCCTTCCTTGGGTTCTTTCAATAACTCATTGAGCTATTCATTGGTAATTTTTATTTTGGAGTAAAACCAATGAAGTGAGTCCATTTGTTCAGTGTAAGAAAGAAGGAAGGATAAAGTACCAGGGATTACATCATTCGTTTCAATAATGAGAAACTAAAAGTCATTGATTATAAAGATAAGACCGCAATCACTTCCCTCATGAGTGGTTTGCT
Source organism: Sambucus nigra (assembly GCA_949130495.1). Classification (NCBI taxonomy): domain Eukaryota; kingdom Viridiplantae; phylum Streptophyta; class Magnoliopsida; order Dipsacales; family Adoxaceae; genus Sambucus; species Sambucus nigra. The sequence continues at coordinate 280,141,424 of OX422218.1, forward strand.
TCCTGATAAATTATGTTATACTTTGGCAAAAAATCCACCGAAGACGATGACAGAATTAATGGCCACGACAGTAAAGATTATGAACGTCAAGGAAGCTATGGATGCTAAAAATAATTCAGATGCAAAGGTGGAAGAAAAAAAGGAAAGAAAGTCAGATAAGAAGGATCACAAGAATCACAATGAGCGCAGGAGTTCGAAGGTAAAGGAAGGCCTAAATCGGCTCAGGATATTCACTAAGTACACTCCCTTAATGGTGGAGATACATCATGTGTTGGAGGAAATTAAGCACGACAATGATTTGAGTTGGCTTGAAAAGTTAAGGTCACCTGCTAATAAGAGGGATAAGTCCAAGTATTGTGAGTTTCACAAAGATTATGGTCATTCTACTAACCATTGTATTTCCCTCTAGAATGAGATAGAAGCGCTCATCCGAAGAGGAAAGTTGGATAGATTTGTTGATCAGCAGGCCAGTGGAAGAACTGGAGGTAGAGGTCGGAAGAGAACTAAATCACTAGCTAAGCCTAGAGAAGATAAGAAAAGGAACCACGATGAAGATCCAGAAGATGATCACGATCTCCCTAAGAAGCCTAGACAACCAAAACATGAGGATTTCACACTCAGTTTTGGATATTTTGATTGTCACATAATTCCAGGTGGAGATGCCAGAGGAGGAGATCATACAACTGAAAGGAAAGTTTACCTCAAGGAGGCCCAAGCTTGTTCCTATATCTAGCAAATTAGTCTTACGGAGGAAGACCGACCAAGAAAAATTAACAAGGATAAGTTTGTAATTGGCTTTTCCAAGAACGATCTATCTGGAGTGTTGTACCCTCATGATGATCCTTTAGGGATCAGAGTCAGGATGAAAGAAGTACTGGTGGCAAGGACATTGGTGGATAACGGGAGTTGTTTTATCCCTGTTTTGATAGTTTGGGATTAAAATCAACCAACTAGAGCCTTACCACAAGCCACTCATTGGCTTTTCTGGCGAGAAAGTATTTCCACTGGGGACAATCAAACTAGACGCGTTGATTAGGACATGGTCGGCAAGCAGGACAGAGAAAGTGAGATTCTTTATAATGGACAAAAATGTTCATTACGCCTATAATATGATCATGTTAAGAGTTTATTTGAATAAATTCAAAGCTGTAACCTATTGTTCATCAGTGCCTGATGCTGCCGACCAACTTCGGAGTTGGAGTAGTGAAAGGAGATCAGAAAGTAGCTCGGGAGTAGTCTTATTCCTCTGCCGAGGAAGAAGATATGTTGGAGACAAAGAAGAAAACAACCACTTATCAAGTGGATATATCTGAGCCAAACAACGAGTTTGAGGTTGAAACCTTAGATCTACGAGATGAATCTGAGCTTATAAAAGGCCAAGTGATGGAGGCAACCGAAAGCATTGTTCTGGACGATGATAAACCAGAACGAATAACTCAAATAGGAGCATCATTGGAACCAATTCTTAAACAGGAGTTGTTGGCTTTCTTCAGGCAAAGAAAATAGGTTTTCTCTTGGAGTCATAAAGATATGCCAGGCATAGACCTAAATTTCCTATGCCATGAGCTTAATGTTAATAAGGAAGTTAAACCTCTGAAGCAATGAAGAAGAGTTTCTAACCCGAAGAAGAACCAGACTATGAAGGAAGAAGTGGAGAAGCTTCAAAAAGCTTCTTTTATTAAAGATGTGAAGTACACGAACTGGTTAACCAACATAGTTATAGTCAAGAAGAAGAGAAATAAGTGTAGGATGTGTGTGGATTTTACTGATTTAAATAAAGCGTGTCCAAAGGGTCATTTTCTTTTGCCACGAATTGATCAATTGGTAGATGCTACTTCAGGGCACGAGTTGCTAAGTTTCATGGATGCATATTCTAGTTATAAATAGATCAAAATGAAGCCTAAAGATAGAGAAAGCACTTCTTTTATCACTCCCCGAGGAACTTATTGCTATAATGTTATGCCATTTGGTCTGAAAAATGCAGATTCTACTTATTAGAGACTAGTGAACAAAGTATTTGAGGAGCATATAGGAAAGAACATGGAGGCATATATTGATGACATGCTCACTAAGAGCAAAAAAGATGCTGATCATATTACCGACCTCAGCCAGACGTTTGATCACTTGGAAACTCACCAGATGAAATTAAACCCCACCAAATGCATCTTCGAGGTGCAGGAGGGAATGTTCCTCACATATATAATGAATAAAAGAGGCATTGAAGCTAATACAGATAAGATTAAGCTCTGATAGAAATGAAGTTCCCGACCTGCAAAAAGGATGTTCAAAGGCTAATAGGACGTGTAGCATCACTCAACAGATTTGTATCCTGAGCAAGGAATAAATGATTACAATGCTTTAAGGTGCTTAAAAAACCTTTGAATGGAACGATGAATGTGAGAAAGCCTTCCTAGAATTGAAGAAGTACCTGGGAGTACCACCACTACTATCCCGACCAGTGTTGGGAGAAAAGCTGTATCTATATTTGGCGGTTTCTGAGTCAGTTGTTAGATATGCCTTGATTAGGGAGGATAATGGAGTCCAAAAGCCAGTTTACTATATAGCAAAGCTTTTCGAGGTGCAGAAGTTAGATATCCCAGATTAGAGAAATTAGCATTGGCTTTAATTGAGGCTAATAGACGAATGAAGCCATATTTTCACGCTCACACCATAGTGGTATACACTGACATGCCATTAAGGCAAGCTTTTAATAAACTGGAGAAATTTGGGAGATTTATATATTGGGTTGTGGAGTTAGGGGAATAGAACCTTGTATATGACCCAAGGACTTCTTTCAAAGGCCAAGCTGTGGATGATTTTATTACAGAATTCACTTACTCAGACGTCCCTGAACAGCAAGGCACTCTAGCCAAGCAATATTCAGGATTCAGTAGACTTACTGAAAATATGCCCGACCAACTCCAACAAAAAAAAACTACAAAGGAAGGTAAAATCGATCAACCAGAACCCTCCAGTAGAGTACAGGAGATGAAAAATAAATATGAGGAAATGAAGAATAAAATTGTCCACCATGGAATTCTAACAAACCAAGCATTCGATAATGCTATTCCTATATGGAGCTTATATATTGATGGGTCATCATGCGTAACTAGATGTGGGGCTGGAATCATTCTCAATTCCCCAGACGAGATAGATGTAGAGTATGCTCTACGATTCTAATTTCAAGCTTCCAATAATGAGGCAAAATATGAAGCTGTGATTGTTGGGTTAAATCTAGCTAAATCACTGAATGCCGAGAAAGTTATGGTGTATAGTGACTCAAAGTTGGTGGTAAATCAGGTGTTGATCTTATATGCAGCAAAAGGAGAACTGATGACCAGATATTTGGTCAAAACTTTAGAAATAACTACCATTTTTCTAGCTATCCACATGTCAGAATTATAGGATTAGAAAATGCCCGAGAAGATACACTTGCTCGGTTAGCTTTAGTAACCAAAACGGAGATATGAAGAACTATTCCTATTGAGCTACTTGCTACTAGGAGGATTGATGAAGATCTAATGGTCAACTTATTGCAGTTGATATGGGGAAATCTTGGACGGACCCCATAAGATCATATATTAAATATGGGATTCTTCCAGCCGATCTAATTGAAGCTAAGAGGCTGAAATACAAAGCTACAAGATATGTGCTAGGTGGTGGTGTGTCATATAGAAGAGGATTGACTACTGGTCAACGATGTGTGCATTCGGCTAAAGTGAAGAATTCAATTCAAAAAGTCTATGAAGGGTCCTGTGGATCCCATGTAGCGAACGTTGTTACAGAGAATCCATACACAAGGGTACTACTAGCCAACTATGCGAGAAGATTATGCGGATTTTGCCAAGAAGTGTGTGCCAAAGGTTTTCTAATATATGCAAGGATACACAAGATCTCTTAACACCAATCACTTCACCCTGCCACTTTTCTATGTGGGGAATTAAATTGGCTGGGCCTCTGTCGACCACTCGAGGAAGGTTCAAGTACCTAGTCGTAGCTGTTGATTACTTTACTAGATGGGTGGAAGATGAACTGCTGATCGATATGTCCTATGAAAAGGTTTATTAGTTTATCTGGAAGAGTATCATTTGCAGGTATGGATTACCCTATACCTTTATCACTGATCATGGCACACAATTTGACAACGAAAAATTTGTTACTTGTTGTGCCTAGTCCAACATCCAAAAAATTCACTATGCCCCTGGCCATGCTAAAAGCAATGGCCAAACAGAGGTAACTAACATAACTTTGCTGAATGGGCTGAAGAAAATGTTGGAAAATTCAAATGGAAATTGGATCAATGAACTGCATTATGTCATGTGGGCTTACCAAACAACTTTCAGAATCGCTACTGGAGAAACTCCCTACCTATTAGAATTTGGTACTAAAGCCATAATTTCTGTCGAGCTAGGTTTATCAACGCATATAGTTCTTAGCTTCAATACCCCAGTCAATGATTTGATGAGAAGGCTGAATTTAGGCATGCTGAAAGAAGTCCATGAAGATGCAACTTATTACTTAGGATAATTGGTATAAAACTTAGGATAATCCTAAGAATATCAATAGAACCGATGAAAAACTAGAGATTAACTAAAAGTGGATCCATTCATAGTCAAAGACTAAGAAAACATTCATATACGCTAAGATTAACTAAAAGTTGATCTATTCATTCAATAAACTTGTCATTAAATCAAATGATTACATATTGTTGTTTAAACATGGAGAAATAAAATACAAAAGATTATTTTGGAGGATATTTCCTTTTAGCCTTAAAAACAGGATCCATGCCAGCAGGAGGATCATCTAAGGTAAAAGGAGAGTTGATAAAGTTGAAATCCTGAAGGATTCTAGTATTTCTACTACTAGGATGATCAAGCAGATGAGGTGGTCGGACGATATCTAGTTCATCACGTAGCTCATAATCTCCCAAGTATTTTGAAATCAAGCATTGAGGAATACAATGAACATGAATCTAGTTAACATCTAACTTGAATGGAGGATTGTCAAGCTGCAGCAATCCCAGATCATACCAATACCATAAAGAGCTGTTCGGATCCACCTTCATCACAGTTAAAGTGTTCATCTAACCCCATTTATAGGATTCATTCTGGGCTTGTTGAAGTCTATCGTCAAAATGTCTTAAAGCTTCATTATACTGATCCATCCAAACTTCTTTTGGAAGTTTATGGAATCGAAGGGTTAATATATCAACTTGTGATTGCAACTTCTTCAGTACCCCATACTTAACCTCTAATTGGGAAGATTGAGTGGATATTTATTCAGATGAAGTCTGTAACTTTTAGGACATCTTAGTAATAGCTTGGTCTTTTACTTTTAACGGTACAACTTGATTGTCAAGGTCTTGTTGGTTCCTAATTTCCTCTGTGGTTCCTTAGCCAGTCCTATTTCTTGATCGACAAGAAGATACAAATTTAATGTTTTTTAAGGCCTCCAATTCATCTCTTAATGTTGCATTATTAGCTTCTAAAAAGGAATAACCTTCATTGGTAGTAACAACAACAATTCCAGAGGCAGACTTCAGAAGATTTACTTCATCCCTCAAATTATTATTTTCCTTTTCTAGAAGTTTGGCAACAGTCCTAGTTTCTTTGATTTCAAGTTTAAAAAGAAACTCATTCTTATTGTAAACAGAAGAAAAATTTTCAAAACCCCGACCTACACTTAAGCTCTGATATTTCTGCTCATAGCTCTGATGCAACAACACAGTAGATTCTATATATTGTTTCTGAAGCTCTTATGTCATTTCATAATAGGCAACATTATTTTCTATCGCCCAATCAAGTAAGTACTTCAAATATTGGTAAGATTCCTTAACCTGCTCCGAGGCATCGTTACCGAGCAACTCAGTGATGTCCTCTTCGGACATGTTCATATGACCAGCTTTGAAAAAAGCATTGAACTTCCTCAGTAGCTCAGTATCATGGGAAAACAGTTGTTCCATCTTCGTAGTAAACTAGTAAGAAGAAATAACCACCAATCAATAAACAAGAATAGAGAACATGTACGATCCACAAGAGACAAAAAAGAGCAAAATGTTCTCTTATTGATAATAAAAAGTTCAAGTATAGTAAATATGAAGAGAAAGAAATAAAAATGGCAAATGCCGAATAACTTTACACCGTCTCCCTGTCAACCCTCTTATCCTGCTCAAAAGAAGGGACTACAGGCTGGGGTTGCTTGGTTTGCTCGATCGGAGGAAGAGAAGCCTAAGGGATTTCAGGTTGTTTGGCAGCAAACTCAACCACAAATGAAGACTCTTTAGAAGCAGCTTTATCTTTAACCATATCCTCTAAGATTGGAAGAGTACCATGAATATACCTCTGAATAAGCTCAGATTCTTCAGTTGTGTTAAACTCTTGAAGGGAAGCAACCCAACCATCTCTGAAACATTTTTGCTTCACATACTAAATTTGAGAAGAAGCAGCAGAAATAGCTTTGTTCCAGCCCTTGTCCCAACCAGCACTAAAGGATGCCTTCACAGCAGACTTTCTCTTTGCCCTGGTAGAGGATACAAGTTCTTCGACAGCCTTTACCCTGCGCTCAGCTTCCTTTTTTTTGCGCTTAACCTCCTTCCCCTTGAGCTCAGCTTTCTTGGCCCTATGCTTAGCTTCAAGGGTTCTCATCAAACTTCAGTTGAGCATCTTCAAATGTCTTCAATTTCTCTACCCAAGTGCTCTTTTTAGTCTCCAAGGCCTGCTGAGATTCGAGCAGAGATTTCTTCAAGCCAGTCAAGGCTTCCTCCACCTTATTTGAAGAAAAAGAAGCGTTAATTACATCATCCTTCTCCAGGATATTATTGAAGTGCACCAAGAACTGCAGAAGGTGAAGATCATAATGAGTATATGTGAGATATAAAAGATAGCTAAACTAAGCAAATGGAAATTACTTACTGATGCAAGGTTCTGAGTAACCAATTCAGAAACCCTTGTTTGAGGGAGCATGGTATCCACCCCCGATGGTCTGGAAGAGTACCAGACTTGATAAAATTTTGGGCCAAACCAGGAGTGATAGTTGTTGGAGGAACAACATCAAAAGAGGGTAAATCAACCAAGGATAGTTGAATAGTCACCTGGTCGACTTGTTTCTCTGCAAGCTATCTCTTAAATCTCCTTAGAGGAACTTGGACCTATTTGGGAGCTACATCCTTAGGAGCCAAGTCTTTGGGGGTTAGATATTTGGGGACTGGATACTTGGGGGCTGGGGGCTTCATAACATCCCCTATTTTCTTCTTGACTCCTTTAATAGATGATTGGGAGCCAGAAGCACTACCGATGTAAAGGTCAGGAAACTTCCTCTTCTTTATAATTTCAGACAGAAGAGAATTAGAATCAATAGCAACCTCTTAGTCAAGATCAATTACCAGAGTAGGAGAGGCAGCATGACTGATAATAAAAAATGAAATAATGTTTTTGTACTAGACCAGATATGAGGCAGACCTAATGTGCTCTTCAGCGACTACCTTGTGAAGTCCCCAGATAAACTTCAACTCTCTCAAATTTACTTCATTCTCTTTGGGCACTTTCTTTCTTACTCAACTGTAATTCAATTTATAAAACAACATTCAATATGACATTTTATCAAACATAAACAGGATAAATTTACTAAAACATAAAACAACCTATTTCGTTGCCAAAGAGCGGACATTTAGGTCCTTGATATTTAGCGCCTCCAACTAAAGGGGTATGTTGCCATTTTTTTACAACTACCCCGTGATAAAAATAATCCCTATTAGAATCAAGGAGATTAACTACTAAAGCTTTACTAACAACCCTAGTTTTCAAAGAAAAGGTGGTATCACTAGTTACCCATTTATAACAAAACATAATTTCTGAAATCCCTAGATGGGTTCCATAAATTTGATTTAACCTATAAACTCCATTTACAATTCTCCATGAGCTAGGAGCGGAGCCACTCTTGTAGGTACAATGCCAAAATATTGACAAAACTCCAAACACAGGGGATTGGGAGGAAACGTGAAACCACATTCAGCAATAAAGATAGAAGGGAACCAATGACCCTAAGCAAGAGAGAAAAAATTAGAAGAAAAAGTGGTATTCTCTAATACAACCTAAGGTGGAATATTAAAATCGACCCTGAACTTATCAAGTGACTCAATAGAATAAACCATGATGAAGAAAACAAAGAATAAGAAAGGGAAAATTCTTACAAAGATTTAAGGATTCAGCGAGAACTGAAGATCAGAAAAGAAAGCGATCACACAAAAAAGCAAATAACACAGCGTCAAAATCAGAAGTAAGAGGTAAAAAATGATCGAAGTTTTTACCGCCCTTTTTATAAGACACATCAGAAATTGTGAAAAGTAATGATTAAAGAGAATGACGTTTTGTTTTACGACGGATAACAAAGGAAAAGACAAAGATACCCCCCAAAAGTTTGCTAAAATTCGAAACATTTACAAAATTGCCACTCGCCCCCAAAAATCATCAATCAAGTTGATAAATTGCATAAGTCTGGAAGGTTTGCAGCCAAACCAAACATCCCACACTACTAATGAAGCATACTATTTCACACTTTCGCATCAAATCCAAGTATAAAATATGGGGGGCTTCTGTTATTTCCAAAATCTACCACCTTACGTGGACCAGCTACAAGCCAACACGTATCATCCAATATGTCATAAGTCCAAGTCAGCCCGATCAATAATGAAGCCCGATTAATAGGGAAGCCCGACCAATGGCCTGTAATGATAACAAAGGGATAACACTCCTAAAACCTATATTGCTATTGAAGCGACTACCTTCATACAATTAATTCTCATTAGGTATTGATCTAAATTCCTAACAAATAAAGTATTTCATCCTTTCACACGAGAACTATTAGGACCCCTTTTGGGATATAAATACTTTGTATCACCCTCATTGGAAGGGATCAAAAAACAAATCAAGGCAGTTAATATATAATAGCGGACGTAGTCTATTCCTTTGAGCCGAACAACTCTAAATTTCTTGTGTCTTATTTATTTAACTTAATTTATCTGTGATCAAGTAAATAGGCCTAGTTTAGTTTTTTGCATCAATAGTCATCAATACTTATATAGCTGCCAGGGTTCACCACCCTAGAAGAGGGATGACGTGAAGGCTCACACAAGAGAGTTTGATCATTCGATGTTGGCTCAAATGAGTTAAAAGAGTTTTCGCTGCCCAAAGCAAGGCGAACCCTTGCCTTCTATTCCAAGCCTGCCTAGTCATCAGCAATAAGCCACGCCATGTGTGTTATGCTACTTGAGAACTCAACCATCTCTTAACTTTGGAACGATTTAATTGTAAAAGAAGGCAAGTCGAAAAGCTGTGAAAAATGAGGAGAACTCGCCCCCTTTTTATAGGAGGATAAGGGGAATCTCGATCGACATTTCCCTACCACCCACCGATCAACACTGTCCCTCCACCTGCTCGAGGTACCCCAAAAGACCATTCCACTTCCATTTTACACCCCTCTATTTATGCCAATCGACACTGCCTTTGAAATTTCGTACAAAAAGCCTACAAAGTACCAGAAAATTACGAAAATCCCCGAAAAATTCCCAAAATTCCCAAATGAATTTGAGAACCTTGTCCACCAAGAAAAATATTTTTACCACACTCATTTATCCAGCAAAACCCTTATCCACCCCAATGGAATTCTTGAAATAAATTTCATGTTTTCCCCAGCAACGTCTCTAAAGGACACCATAAAATTAAAAAATTCCCCAGCTAAGAAACGTCCGGCCCTCGGATCATTCCCTCTTCCCCAGGGGAACCTGAAATCAAATGCTTCGCTAAATCCCCAGCATAACTACAGGATACATATCCCCAGTGGAGTCTCCAAATTTCCCCCAAAAAACTTAAGCCCTCACAATTGGCTTTGACCCACAGAATCAGTCGCTTGTACTTAAGCCTACAGAATTGGTTTCGACCCGCAAAATAGGTAAGCCCACATAATTGGCTTCGACCAGTAGAATTGATCGCTTTTACTAAATCTCGCAGATTTGTCTTCGACCCATATAATTGGTCATTTCTACTTAAGCCCACAGAATTTCTTAAGCCCGTAGAATTGGCTTCGACTTGCAGAATTGGTCGCTTCTACTTACGCCCGCAGAATTGGCTTTGACCTGTAGAATTGGTCACCCTTATCATAATACCTCATAATTGTCTTTGACCTACAAAATTGGTCACCCCTACTTAAGGCCTAAGAATTGGCTTTGACCTACAGAATTGGTCACCCCTATCTTAAACTCGCAGAATTGGCTTTGACCCACAAAATTGGTCGCAACGACTTAGGTCCTTAAAATTGATCTTAACCTGCAAAATTTGTCACTCCCTACCTTTGACCTTAGTCGTCACCCCATCTTAGGTCCTCAGAATCATCCATCCCCATCATCCCCTTTGGTCCTCAAAATCAACCTCGACCTTCTTAACCGATCATCCTCATCCCTTAGGTCCGCAGAACTGACCTCTATCATGTGGTGTCTATTCGATGGCTTTCTCTTGTTCTAATCTCACCCGTAGAGGGGCTTTATAGATACCACATTATAGGATCCCCTAAGTCTCTCCTTAGGTTCCTAGTACCTACCCATTTCACTATAAACTCTAGGTTGCACTCCGAGTATCGATCTAGAGACCATAAGGCGCTCCCGGGTCCTGTTTGACTCCGATCAACTCTATTGTTAGAGCGAAAGATCTTTGAATCTTTCAGGGGCTCTTAATACCCTTTCCATCGGTCCGCCCCATGAGCAAATCTGAATAATGGTTCGAAAGAATGGACCATTTTACCATTGGAAATCAATTCAGAGGCCGCCAAGAGCTCCCGGGCCTCGATTTGACCCCAATCAACTTCACCGTCAGAGAAAAAGCTCTTTGAATCCTCTAGGGTCACTGAAATCCCTTTTCAATGATCCGCTCCATGCATGAAACGACATTACCATCCAGACGAATGATCAATTTTCCCTCAAAAATTGATCCGGAGGCCATCGGGCGCTCCCGATCTCCGTTTGACCAAGGTTAAGTCTTTATCTTGAATGAGACTGAATAAATATCTAAAAGGTAACTAAGAACCCTATCTAATGGTCTGCCCCATGCGCGATTCTGATCTATGGTATGGACGAACAATTCATTTTACTATGAGAGGTCATTGGGCGCTTTCGAGCCCCGGTTGACCAAGGTTCACTTTTTGAACCAAGAAAAAACCTTTGTAATGTTTAAGTACATCTCCTAGACTTTCCAATGGTACACCCCATGCGCAATTTTGACTTACCATGCGGATGAGCGATCCATTTCCGTCCGGGGATCTCCCGTCCAAAGGATCGACGTGTGCTTCTGAGCCACATTTGACCCAAATTCAACTCTCAGAATAAGGAGCAGACCAAAGTACTCTTAAAGGTCTCTGAAGTGACTTTCTAACAGTATGCCCTCTGTACTATTCGGATCAATAGATTATGTTCGACGACCATTTTTCCAAGAAAATATGCACGAGACTACCAATTGGCAGGTCCATATCCCCTAACCCTATAAAATGAGGGAATGACCTCACTACTAAGCACAGCAACCCAGAGATCCACCAACAAAAGTGATCTTAGCAATATTTGTTCAAAATTAGTGAAGTTCCCCATGTGAAGTTCCATTCAAGCTTACAGTCCCATCCATTTATTACCCAATTTGGAAAAATCATATTCTCTCTCATCCAACACTCATATCACATTCAAGGGAGTTCATCCAAGATCAAAGATCAAGCTTCAAAGAAGGTCCAATTTTTTCCCTCTCTCTTTAAATTCCTTGTTTTTTCTATTTCATTAGATTCATAATCTAGTTCCTACTTTAGTTCATACGCATTAATATCCACATTTTTATTAGGGTATTGCACATACTTTATTTTCTATAAAAAACCCCAAAACAAAAATAGGGTTACGCCCATAAATTTTGAACGGAATTATCCATCACACTTTTTCAAAACCAAAAACACATTTCTACACACACACACATCTATAATAAAATTCCATTCGAATCTATGGGATAAACCCCACCCCATGCCTTATTATAACTACGTAGAATTTGATGCCTTTATAGGCTACGTAGGTGTTTCGGACTAAAGCCCGAGACTCGAGTCCAATTTTCCAATCTTCAAATTTTCCAATTTTTCAACTTCCCAAATTCTAATTTTTTAATTTTCTCAATTTCACAAATTCCCTAATTTTCCTAAATCTCCCATTTCCACATTTATCATATTCTTGCATTACATAGTATGTTTGTTTGCGTTTCATTCAACATGTATTATCGTTTCATACTAACGATTAATATCACGATAAACGTGCAAATCGTATATATATATATTATTTTGGGAACATTCCTTTGGATGACCTCACTCTACCTTTCCCATGGTATGAGTTGAACGATTCCGATCTCCATTATATATACACACGCACACACTTCACGGAGAAATAAAGGAAAACAATAACACTAGCCCATGAGAGACCGAAAGGTAGGGATGGGTTCTTAACACCTTACCATTCCATAACTTAGCCCCCGAACCTTTGATTTATTGGTTTCGTATGAATAAGTTTGTCCTTGATGCCACTCTCTCGAAGTGGAAATATGTTCTTTTGCCTGTTTTGTGCAAAATAGGCAGGCGACTCCATCTCTTTATGTTTAGCCCACACCGACGATGATCGGAGTGACACAAAAAAGGGCACAAGATTGCTATCTTTTGAGGGATCTTCTACCCCCTGTTTTCAGGAATTTATTTTTAAAGAGACTTTTGGGGAAATGATTTTTCTCTACATATCAAAAATCACCCAAACCCTAGTTATACTCAAACCTTTTAAGATCTAAGTTTCAATCTTTATATTCTTCGAGATATTGTTTTTGGGCACCATAGTTTGTTTCTCTCATCATTTTGATAGAGAAAAGTTTCGTGTAGAGGATTACATCTCCAATTTGCTATTTACATATGTTGAACTCCATGTTGTCGTGTTGCGGTGAAGAAATGGTGGACTCCCTATTTCGATATGTAGACAGTTTCTGAGACTCATCGGTGGATACCGACGCATGTGTGGACTCACACATTGTGGAAATGCCTAAGTGTACTCTTACATGCACTGTCGAGGGGGGGTTGAAGATCAAAGTGTGTCAAGGCTTTAGAGGGAATCGAATCTGTATGGCAAGTCTACTATCTGTCTTGTGTAATTCCTTATCATTATTATTTTCGTGGTTGGGCCATCCGAGATTTTTCTTATTGTGGGTTTTTCTCTTACATCGTCATGTTATGTGATTGATCTTATATTATCTGCTATCACCTTGATTCATGCTTTAGGATAAAGATAAAATTTGGTAAATCGTTTATCACAACAGTTGGTTTAAAATTGGTGCAAAGTTTTAATTTGGGTCAACTTGCTTATGTTTTATATTTAATTTGAAAAAAATTAAAAATTGACTTTTATTTAGACCACCCTTCATATTACCTAGCGACTTCAAAATAAAACAAGATGATCTTGGTATAGAAATGTTAATGTTGTTTTTGTTGAACCAATTAAATGTTAATATTTTTGAACTTATCAGGTTATGCGAGTTAGCATTAGGTTATGATGATACGAGAAATCGCCCACTTTTCGTTAACATACCAGCAAGTCAAGTATGAGATATGTAATGTGCAGATAAAGCAAGTAAAGAGAGGTAAAAGACAAGATATAGAGTGGTTCGGCTATAAAAATGAGCCTACGTCCACTTTGGTGCCACACTCTCATTATATGTGCTGTTTGGTACATAGTAATTAGGCCAAAAGAGGCGTACACAAGTGAGAATATAAGAGAATACATCCGGTGTGCCGGAGAGATGGCTGCGATGCCGGTGACTAGTCCCCAAGCCGGAATAAGTGGTTTGGAGAGAGTCGTAGAGAGAATGATCAGCTCTGAGGTAAGTGTTGGTGTTAGAAAATAACCTGGAACCCCCTATCTCGAGGTGTGTACGTCTCTATATAGGTGGTGTATGCATTGTACTATTGCTGTGATGGATAAAGATGTGGCTAGCTGAATGATGAGGTTCTGTCCGCGGCATGCAACTTATAAGGGGCCGCAACCTATATGTTAAAGACCGCGACAGGTATGCGAGGAATTCATGTAATATTATAGACTTAGGAAATAAGGCCGCGACGGTTTAAGCGATATCACGTACTATACTATGCCTTCCGTGGCAAGGGGTACAATATTTGTGTTATCAATAATCCCGTAAGGCGTAGTGCCAAGGAATTGGTGATGCGTCTTGATTCTACTAGTGCCACGACATGTTAACTTTGCGTTGGCTTTTTCCAAAATGACGCTTTGTCTTCTCGCTCCCTCTTATATAAATGGAACCAGTCGTGGACTTCTTTATATTTTCCAAACCCTTGAGAGCATATCGAAGGCAAATCTCTGTCTGTTCCTCAACTTGACTTTTCCTGCGACCTTTCAAGCTAGTGTGTGGTGGTACCGAGGCAGTTTGAGCCTGAGCAATTGATTTTCATCCATTTTTGGGTAATTTTTCAACCCATTTTCTCATTTTTCTAACGCATTTATGTGAATCACGCTTCATCTTTGTGCCTGACGCTGTGGATGACTCCCGTTTTTATGTCTGGGTAGAAATTTAGGGTGTATAAAAACTGAATTGCAGACCCGTTTAGTGGGATTTGGTTGAAATACCCTTGTGTCTCATCTGTTTTTAATTGTAAATGATCTCTTTGGACTGATTTTCACTTGAACCCATTTTCATTCTTTTAATTGCTATGTCCTAGATAGAAACTTAGGGTTTTGGTTGGGATTGTTCCATCTGAATTTGTGTTTGCCAATTTCATGATGAATTAAACTTGTAATAATACTCGAATTTCTGTACCCGATCTTGCACTTTGAATCAATCATCAATTGATTGAAAATAAGATGTTAACATCCATGTAATGAACTCGTAAAATATTGTTTTGTTGGAATATACCACTGCTCTCGATCTTCTTGAATAATCCTTTCACATTCTAAGGCTTCAATCCTCAAATTTAATCAACATTAAATACTTAATTGTTTGAGTATCTGACCGCGACATGAGGAATACTTGGTCGCGGCATAATAAAATACCTTTTGAAATTTAAGGTGGTCTCAGGTAAATGTTTGCATCCCTCAATTATTGGCCTGCTGAAGAAACTGGTTACAGGATGTAAATACCAAGCCACGACATGTAAATATTCCCTTACTTTTAAGGCCCTTAGGTTATTGAATAAAAGGAGTTGCGGCTAGTTAAGTAAACAAGCTATGGTCTCACCCTATAAAATATGAGGGCCGCATCCTATGTATGAATGGTTGCGGCATCATTAAGAAATGCTTGTATATAAACTTTTAACCTTGGACTTGGGTTAGTGTCCGCAGAATTTAACCCATAGTCCAATGACTACGGCATGTAAGAATATAACTTACCTCCTTCCCCAAAAGAATATGCAGCGGTGGAAGTTAACTTCCAAGACTTGAGCCCAACACTTGGTGTTGTTTGCTAATTTTTCTTAGCATTTCTACTTTATCCTTCAAACTTGATATATCTTTGTTCATGCCGCGACCTCTAAGAGGCCTGTATGACTATATTAGCCGCGTCACCTAACTGCGGACTCTTTCTTCTTTTCAGGTCATGCTATGGTCATATGAGTTTTGATCCTGACAAATTTCTCAGAGACTTTTGGAACAAACACTTTGGAGTCTCTCCCCCTGAACTTCCTCTTGTGCGTCCTTTAAAGTCAATAAGGCCTTGCCAGCTCAAAGACTGCTTAAAATGTGTCGTTCTAGATTAGGATTCTGACTTTACGAAAACCACTTATAGGAAAGGGACTAACTCCACGAAATCCTCTTGTAGGAAAGAACTGATTTCACAAAGATGGAAGAGGAGGCAACCTCTAGTAATAACCCAATAGATATTGATGTCGTAGCTACTGGACCATCTGAAGGTAGGGACGCACCAACTGGCCCCTCTAACGGAGCTGAGAGACCTCCTGCGGCCTTGAGCATCCGCAGCATTTTGACTCAAGAGTGGGTTGACCAAGTTGCTGAGGCACTTAAATTTACTAAGGATTTTATTTGCTCAGAATCCGCCATGAAACAAAGGCCTTGCACGACACTTGCTGATGATGGGTTCTGCTTCCCCCTACACGCGTTCATTTATGGGCTGCGGCTGCCAATTCCAGTCCCCATCAGAAGAATCTTCCAGACCATGAAGTTAGCCCCAGCCCAATTAGATCCCAATGGCTGAAGGGCAGTTATTTCCTCAGTGGTGCTGTGGAAGAACAAGTTTAATAGGGACATAACTTCCACGAAAATTTTCCATTTTTACAGACCTAAGGAAAATTCTGTAAAGTTTGCATGGTACTATTACTTTACCATCCGCAGCAATGACGAAACCCTCTATAGTTATAGATCCGCCATTGTGAAGAATTGTAAGGTCAAGTACTTCTATATTTCTAAAGAAGGGTGGGAATTCCATCCAAATGAGATAGAGAGGGAGAGGTCCTTTAGGATGCCACGACAATTGGGATGTCCATCCAAGCTAGGTACATAGGGCTGTATCCCTTTAAATAGTGATCGCGTCTTGTTATTTTCAGTTGTGTACTTGCCTTGTTCTTTTCCTTTGATTTTATATTAATGTAAAACTTTCTATGCGTCTTTTGACAATTTGCCACTAAGCGAGCGACAAGCGAGTAGGATAAGAAGGGTCGCGGCAGTAAGTGCAAAAGATAAGCAGTTCACCACCTTAGTGACTTTAACCTCCATCTTTGAAGCAGACTACTTCATAAATAAATCTTTGCTAAAAGAGATGACCGCAAAATTTAATAGAAATTTCTTTTCCTAATGCAGCGACATTTATTTATAAACCATAAAATTTTTACATAGCTTCATTTCTTCTTCAGGTGAGGAGATTAATAGAGAGATATTATTAGCGCAACTTGCAGAGATGGATGAGGATGCATCCATCCTCAATAATGCTGCTAGGAAGAGAAAAGGAAGAGGGGTAAGCCCAAACATGCTGCGGCAGCCCCTGCTGGTGATTAAGTTGATCCCGCCGTGCCCTCGACTCAGACTGAAGACCTTGCTACCCAAGAAAGGCCTGAAGGTTCATTTTATGATGATATTGGAGCTAACTTGTCCGCGGGAGGGTTAATGTCAACTTCTGAACAACTTGAAGGCCGAGACATCTCTCCAATCAATGATTCAAATTTACCTCATCCAATAATAGTGGCAATCAATTCCAACCTGGCACCTCCTCAAGGCCGTGCCACTGCTGGCGCTGATGGCCGTCCGTGGCCTCAGCTTAGGTAGCCCAATCCTGAGTCTTCTTGGGACACTACTGCGAGGGCTACCTGCAAAATGAAGAGAGTTCCAAATACTGCGGACCTGGATCATCTCGTTGATGAGTACCACAAAGACTTGGAAGATTATTCCCTCCACAGCTTGTTGAAAGTAAGAGAAACTTCACCTTTTCAATAATTTCCTTTTTGTAGCTTTTACTTTGTTTTCTAACATTCAATGTCTTCTCAGGTTGCGAATGCCGTGGTGTCTCTAAAGAGGAAGTATGAATACCTCTACAAGCTGAAGGATTCCGCAGAGAGGGTACATGCCACTGACCTAGAGAATGCAAAGAATTATTCATTTGGAGATGGCAAAAAGTTAGCTCCCGCGGCACTCCAGGATGCTCAGATGAACCTTGAAGCTGCTATCAAGTCTAAGGAGGATGCAGAGGGAAAATTGATGACCACCACAACATCTTTGGATATTGAACAGGTAAAGGCTATAAGGCTGCTAAATTTGCATCCAGCCTTGAGTCCCGATTAAAGGAGCTTCAAGAAAAATCATCCCAACAAGAGAAAGATCATGCCATGGCTATAAAGAAATTAGAGGAAGATAATGTCGCATCCATTAGAAAGTTAAATGTTGACAATGCTGGCTATCCAATTGGCCATTGACCATGCTGTGGAATCCTTCAAAGGCCCCAAGGATTTCTTTATTATCAACAATAAAGCCTACCTCCGTGGCTACCAAGAGCTTAGGCACAGAGTTATAAAAAAAATTCCTGAATTAAAAGAAACAGTTATTGCCTAGGGCCTTGGTGATGATGAATATTTGCAATGTGTGGATGAGATGAAGGCTGCAGCTGAAGAAAGAGCTAGGCTAAGGGCTGAGCCAGAGGCCGCGACAGCTGAGGAGACAGAGATTGCTGCAGATAATGAAGAGGTAAATGAGGAAGATGATGCGGCCTCTTAGTCTTCTAACTACTTAAAATTCTTGGACAATGCGTCCATATTTGAACTTGTGATTTTTTTCTAATATATAGAGAGGGCTGCGCCTCGTTAAACATTGTGAACTTCAATATTAAGGTTGCGGCCTCTTGTCTGTATAGCTTGTCATTTTAATCTTTTGCGTCGGCAGTAGCCTTTAATCTATCTGTTAGTCTTAACTGCTTCTTTATTTTCTCCTATACTATCTGCTTTAATATTTGATTGCTTGGTTGAATGATCTTGCAAAACTTCTTCAGTAACTGTAATGCGCATAAGGCCGCAACAACATTATATAAATGGTTTCTCCGAAAATGCTGCGGCCTGTTGTGCTTTGCCACAGACTTTTCACAACTTGTATTTTGCCTTGGAAGGCTTTAAAATTTTCACTCCATATATAACTATAATCCCCTAAACCACGGTGACAATGAGAAATAGCTTTGGGGTTACGACTGGTTTGAAACTCAGTTAAGAACTTTTAGAAATTCAATGATGTACCTTCTTTGATGCATCGCCTCTAAATGAATGAATGGTCTATTTGATGGCCGCGATCGTATTAATAAGGCCGCGGCTCCTTTCTAGCCCTTTGCCAAGAATTTGATGACAACATACTGGGCTGAGGCCATCCTTCTGTAGCTTTGGCATGCTTCATGATGTCAGTGTCACAACATCTTTTAGTCGTTTTAACTACCTTTTATGGCTTTCTTTTAGTCACTTTAGTTGGGCTCCATAGCTTCCTTTAGTCGATTGGGTTATTATGAGGCCCCCCCGGGATAGGTATTATGAAGTTTCCCCAAGTAAATGTAACCGGCCTTGGTCGCCCTCGTGGCTAATGTATGGGCATTGGTCACCCCCGTGGATAATTTAACGGGCATTTTAAGACCCCGTGGCTAGTGTATGGGCATTGGTCGCCCCTGTGGCTAAGGTACGAGCATTATAAGCCCCCGTGGTTAATGTACAGACATTGGTCACCCCCATGGATAATGTACGGGCATTGGTCGCCCTCGTGGCTAATGTACGAGCATTGGTAACCTCCGTGGCTAATATAACGGGAATTGTAAGACCCTGTGGCTAATGATGCTGATAGAAGTATACCGAAAGATAGTTGGCCTTGAGAATATAAGAATATGTTCTTGCGCTATGAGCAGCGTTGTAAACCAACTTTGAGACCTGTTTTGATAGTTGATTTTGCCCTTTATAATTATCATACGCCATCATACACCTTGGCGTCATGGCAGGCATTTTGATCCCATTCAATATAATGGTTATCGATAAAATACGATGTCTCCATTAAAAATCTGTTCAAGAAAAAAAGTCTTTTATAAGATCACATTTAATGGAATTGAGAAATCAAAATATATGGTACTATAAAGTGAACTTAATTTCATATATCTATTCATATATTCATGACTTTGTTAGGACAATACAAAGTTAACATGGAACTATTCAAAAGAGTTTTTACTAATAATGAAAACAAATGAAACATAATCATGGGACTAAAAAAAGGGGATGCGACCTGTCAGACTAGGTTGCATCCCTTTGGCATCCTTGAGGAAGCGTTGCAGCATTCCCTATCTTATGAGCCGTTCAATCTCATCTTTCAGGGCATAGCGCTTTTCAATGTTGTGGCCGTGGTCCTGGTGGAATTTTCACCACTTGGATTTGTCCCTCTTGTGGGGTGGAGACCTCAGCTTCTCCATCCATTTTAATAACTTATCTTCCTTGATGAATT
The DNA here is from genome assembly GCA_949130495.1 of Sambucus nigra. Taxonomy (NCBI): domain Eukaryota; kingdom Viridiplantae; phylum Streptophyta; class Magnoliopsida; order Dipsacales; family Adoxaceae; genus Sambucus; species Sambucus nigra. The sequence continues at coordinate 280,161,435 of OX422218.1, forward strand.
CGAAGATGTCCTCAATCTGGAAGCCCATTAGGGTGTAGGACTCAAAGACCCTTTTTGCCTTCTCCACTTTCTATTTTTGGTTCTTGCATGCTGCTTCTGCGGATGGAACTTCTGGGGTCACGATAGTGATTATTGCCACAATAATCCTGGGTGTTGCACCCATATTTGGGGAGGATGCAGCCTCTAGCATGAGAACTATCTGGGTTAAAAAGTTAACTTGGGTTTGGCGTGAAATGTGGCTATCGTAGAGATAATTGAGGTGATAGTACAGCTGCACAATCTCGTCCTTGACTTATGTGCTCTGGCTGGATTCTCCCTCCATTTTGTGCTTTGTTTGTCTTTAAAAAATATACAATCTGAGACAAAACTAGTAGAAGTGAGTAATCACAAAACATAGGATAAAACAAGTATAAAGTTGGGATGCTACGTTTGAATTGCTACATGATTTTACTATTATGGCCGCGACCAGTGAAGCACATATGTGTACTATCGTTTCCCTTGAATGAAATTCATAAAGGTTAAGCTAGAGAGCGCTTGAGTCCATTCCCCGACGATATGAAGCTACTATAACCAACATGCACTAGATGGGGGTTGCGGCAAAAAGGGCAGTTAAACTACCACGCCGCATCCTTTCTTGGTCAAATCGGATCAATCCCAGAATTAGAACCCAGAAACTAAGTTTTCTCCTGAAACATGTGGATAACATACCTACTAATGGTGCACAAAATAGAACAATTCTAATGGTAAACCCTAGATCACTGGCAAAGAATCAGCAAAAAAGGAGTAAATATAACTCTTCCCTAATCACCTACCTTTACGGGGCTAGAGCCCATCACGCTTTTCAACATTATTTAGGTGAAATGAGATTGATGATGCTGGAAATAACACTACCAGATGAGGTGTTGGTAAGCTCAAGCTAACAATAACAATGGCAGCACAAAGAGTAATATCTTGTAGAGGGAGGTGAGGAGAAGAGGAGAAACACTAGTATATAAGTGGTTCAGCCAATCAGGCCTACGTCCACTGTGAGTGTATGAGTAATATCACTAGATGAAGGCACTAATGACTATAGATACAACCTCTCAACCTCTCTCTCTCTACTATGTAAACCAATAAAATTTCAACTAGGGTTGCAATTATCCATCTTTTTACAAGGTAGGAGAAGATAAGTATATATAGTGCTTGGGGGTGTAGTGTACCCCCCAAGCATGTAATGAGCATGTATATGGCTGATCTTATCTAGATAATGATGACTAAATATTCCCTCACATCAGGGGAATGATTTAGTTATAACTGCCTTGTCCACGTGTTCCAAGTCTTTCATGCTTTTGCGTGTGCTCGAACTTGCGGCATCATTTGCAATAACATCGGCCCGGCCGAGTACGAGGTTGGTGAAGTCTGATATTATGTCTTTGTCCTATCAATCATCAGTATGACCTCGGTCTGGGGGATTGGCCGAGGTTAGGCTGTAACATCAGCTGAGGTAGAGTACGATGTTGGCAATAACTTGACCCCAAAGGATGTTATTGACCTCAGCTGCTGCCCAACCGAGTTGGTCAATTTGGAGCCGACCTTCCAGGAGACAACCTTCCTGATGGATATCGTAGGCTTCTTGTCAATTCAGCTTTGAGACGGGCCAAGGTTTGTGTTCTTGAGTACATGGGCACACTCTGGGCATATCAATCACCCCTAGCCCTTAGTCTTCTACGTGAATAGATGATTGAGGGGTATGTAGGTTAGGCCGAGGCTGAGTTGTTTGGTATCTTGGGGAATGAAGTGATTCCTTGACACATGTCACTCATTGAAGTGACTAACGTACCTCCCAAGGTATGACGACATATTTGGGTTATCTATGGTAATGATGGGTCTGTTGGTAATTGTTCCTCATCACTGAGAAGGTTTAAAAGGCCCTTCTCTTTCCTCATTTCTCTTTCTTCCTTAGTTCTCCCGCCCATAGCTTTTCTGCTACTGCAACTCTCTCAAGGCCTCCATTACTGTGCTGAGACTCAAGGTTTTCTTTGCTTCCTAACCTCTTCCTCCCTTACTCGCGACCAGTCAGGTATTTCCTTTGACCTTTCCTTTTCCCTTTTAGTCTTTTCATTTACAGTTTTAGTTTTTCGATGATCTTTCCCTTTTTTTGACGAGGCTTTATACCGTTGTTGAGTGGTTATAGGGTTAGGATTGTAGTGTTTAAGTAGTATTGGAGCCGTACTAGACTACTTCGAGGTGGTTTTAGCCCCAAATCCCCCTCTTTTAGGCCCTCCGGTGACCTTTCTATCATCTTCTCCGGTGACCTAGCTTAAGGTGTTCTTATTTGAAACCCTTTAATCTCTAACTTTCGATCTTTAGTTTGAATAGCCCAAGTTGTTCGTCTATTTATATTTTTTCCCACAAGTGCATTGTCATAATCCATATGCTCAGACCCCTGTACCAACTTATAGAATAATTCCCATCTCTTCGTGAGAAGACCCTTGAGAAGATTAGGCAGATAGAGATAGTCCAGGAGGAAGCTCGTAGGGTTGAGGCCTATCCCCTCAGACCAATCTTTCCTCCTCCTTTAAAGGTCATATACCCTGAGCCTACAGAGGTTCCTGAACCAATGTATGAGGATAATGCTGCTTCAGACTCAATGTCAACGTCTGAGGCTGGTGAATCTGTAGACTCTTTTCAAGAGGCTATGGATTATTCCCCTAGGCATGATGAGGTTTCGAAGGACGCCGAGGTTTTAAGCAGAGCCTCGTCTCATAAAGAAACTAGCACTTCGCATAGATCTCCTTCCATAGATATCGTAGGGCCCAGCATAGAAATTCTACCTCCCATTGATGCCATTCTGATATCGACTGCCACCGGGGTTTAATTTACAAAGAGGTTTCCTGGTGGTGTCCCTACAACTGCCCAGGACGATGTTGTTGTGGGTGGTAATGATGGTGAGGATAGCGAACTTGATACCTCTGAGGCGGACGACATTGAGAGCACATTGAATGAGTACGACCTTCTTTCTTTCAGGCACCTCTATTCCATAGATTCTTCAATCATCCTTAGAAAGCCTCTAAAGGATGAGAGGGCCTTCTATGGCCGAGATGGGGAAATATGTGATTATGAGCAGATGTTTAAGTTGATCTTTTGTCTTCCTATTCACTCAAGCATCAGAGCTATACTTTCCCACATAAATCTTTCCCCTTCCTAACTATCCCCCAATGCCTGGAGGGTTATGATTGGGGCCATCGTCCTTTGGAGGGATATTCACCATTCAAACATTTCAGTTAGAGTATTTATAGGCTATTATGTTCTCGCATCTGGCAAAAACCACCCTAGCTACTACCACTTCTTAGCTAGGAAATAAAAGAAGAATATGCTCTTGGTTACCCAAACTTCAAATCATAATTGACAACCTCGATATTTCTTCAATTTTTGAGGCATGGGAATTTGGTGCAGATGAGGCTTCTGGAACGTCGGTTCCAAGGACCCCTTTTAGAAGGGGGATGGTCTCCCTTACTGCTAAAGCCGACCCTGGTCTTAGCCAGGATAATTATAAGAATGTTGAGAACCTTCGGAATCAGGGCAAGAAAGGTCGTCTCATTAAATATGAACATATGATGACCCCCTATTACCTTTCTCAGACAGGTTTGGGGGGTGGTCCCCTGAAAGAGATTCATACGTCTTCATTTTCCTTACCCAAGTTATACCTCTTATATTTTTTATCTCTGACTGACTAACTCTGAGACTCGTCTTTTGCAGAGCGCCCAACAAGCATACTGGACGAGTTTTGGGAAATGTTGGCACCCAGTATAGTGAAGCTTATGGAAAATCATGGTGGTAAGAGTGCACCCCACCGACATAAAAAAATAATGTTGGTACCTCTAAGATCGATGCTAACAAAATGAGGAAGTCCACGTCTGAACTGGCGCATACAAGATCGAATAAGGCCTAGGCCACGGATTGTGCCATACCTATCTTTACAAATGATGCCCTGGCTGCTTGTCTATCTCATCTCAAAATCAGAGATAGCTTGATCGACCACAGTCTGAAAGCTACCGATGCTATTGGCACAATAATGACTGAGGAAGATAAGCATTTTCTACGTGAATTGGATGTCCCTTTATTGGCCGAGTTTGCTTTCCACAGGTCAATCCAGGTATCAGTTCTTTACTCATCGATTTTTTAGAATTTATAACTTATATGTTCATACATCTAATCTTTGCTGCAGGGTGTCTTGTCTTTTTATCATCTTGTTGATTGGACTTTGAAGGACATTCCCCTCATAGAGAAGGGTAAGGAAGCTGAGAAGGTAGAGGCCCCTCTGAATGCAGAGGTTGAAAGGTTGAATGGAGTAGTCAAGGAGAGGGACAACAAGTTGTCTCAACTCAAGAAGGATTACAGCAAGGCTCTAAAGGCCATGGATGATATTCTTTAGTCTAAGGTTTATTCTATAGTCAAGGCTGATTTGGAAGATACTGCTAATAAGACCATCGAAGACTACAAGGTCTCTGACGAATTTGTCAGATACGAATTTGAGTACCTAAAGAGGGGCATCAAAGCGACTGGAAAATGGGAAGCCATGAAAAAGAATGAGTATGGGAGCTTGACTGCATTAGACTTTGTTAATCTTGACTTCAGAGACCCTCAGTTCGGTCAGGCCTTGAAGGAAGTTGAAGATGGTGATGCTGCTCCAACCGAGACTGCTCCTCTCGAGATTACAAAGATTGAGGACGCTACACATCATGATGATGGAGTTAAAGTCACAAATGTTGGCCTTGACCAGACGACTGATGTAGTTAGTGGGTCGGCTTCCGCAGGGACATATGCTCTTTTAGTAGTGAAACTTTTCAATAGTTGTAATTTTGATGAACTTTTGTGTGTAATTCTTGTTTTTATGAACTCTGATGGCTTCTTGACACTCTGGCTTGTAACTCTGAATCCTTTTTATGATAATCATAAGTAGTTCAACTTCTCCATATTCTCTTGCTTCATACGATGTTTTGTTTAAAATTTATATGCTGGTGTTGCCCTATAATTGCGATGTTTTACCCATTATTTCCATCAATCTAATGTTGTTTGAGGTCAGATGTCGCCAAACTATGATGTTTTACCAAATAATGATGTTAACGGTTTGAGGTCACCAAATCATAGTGTTTTACACTTATATTTTCACCAAATGATGATGTTAAAGGTCTAAGGTCACCAAATCATGGTGTTTTACCCTCATATTTTCACCAAATTATGATGTTTTAACTCGTATTTTCACTAAATTATTGGTGTTTAAGGTCCGAGGTCACCAAATTATGATGTTTAACCTCATATTTTCACCAACTAATGATGTTTTAAGGTCTGAGGTTACCAAATTATGATGTCTCACCTCTTATTTTCACCAAACTAATGGTGTTTAAGGTCCGAGGTCACCAAATTATGATGTTTTACCTCTTATTTTCACCAAACTAATGGTGTTTAAAGTCCGAGGTCACCAAATTATGATGTTTTACCTCATATTTTCACCAACTAATGATGTTTTAACGTTTGAGGTCACCAAATTATGATGTTTCACCTTTTATTTTCACCAAACTAATGGTGTTTAAGGTCTGGGGTCACCAAATTATGATGTTTTACCTCTTATTTTCACCAACTTAATGATGTTAAATACACACACATAAGAGCAAGAGCATTAACACAATGTTTCTACTTTTCATTGAAATCTTCTATTTAAGTTGATAAATGTATAACAAAGAGAAGAACAATTGCAACATCATAAGTAATATTTCTTTAAGGGATCGACCTTTCAAGGGTTGGAGAAAGGTTCTCCTTCCAGATTTTCTAGATGGTAGGTACCAAGTACAACCTCATCAATTACCCTATAAGGACCATGCCAATTAGGATATAGCTTATTTATTTTTTTCCACATCTTGTTCAGGATTAGGTCCCCCACTGCAATTGGCCTTGACTTTACCCTCTGGTTGTAGAATCTCGCAGTTCTCTGCTGATAGGCTGCCTATCTTATCTTTTCATTCTCTCTTCTTTCCTCAATCAAATAAAGATCGAGTCTTGTTTCTTCCCCATTCCTTTGAGGGTTATATGCCCGAACTCTATGAGTGGAAAGTCCTACCTCTGTAGGGATGATAATCTTTGAACCACTGGCTAACATAAATGAAGTTTCTCCCATTGGTGTCCCTCCTGTCATCCTATAGGCCCAAAGCACAACATATACCTCCTCAATCCATCTTCGTTTGGCCTCTTCTAACTTCTTTTTTATCCCATCAAGGATTGTTCGATTTGTGACCTTAGTCTGGCTGTTTGCATGGGGTCGGCTCGGAGAAGAGAAGAACTGCTTGATTCTCATTCTTTCTCAGTATTTTTCTACGGATATGTTTTTGAATGGGGTTCCATTGTCTGAGATGAGGGTTCTAGAAGACCATAGCTGGATATGATGTTCTTCCAGATGAACTGGAAGGTCTTCTGCTCAGTGATTGTGATCATTGGCTCTGCTTCTACCTATTTGGAGAAATAATCAATTTCCACATTTAAGAATCGATAGTTGTTTATATCTCTTGGGAGGGGTCCTACCAAATCAATGTCCCATACTACAAATGGCCAAGGGGAGCTAATTGAAGTCAGAGGTTGGTGAGGCTGATGAGGGTGGTGGATAACCTTTGGCACTTATCACACTTCTTCACATACACAGTTGCATATTTGGCCAAGGTCGACCACCAGTACCCCTGAGTGATTATCCTCTTAGCCAATGCCCTTCCTTTTATGTGACTGGAATAAGAGACCTCATGAACATTGTACAATATGCGTGGAACCTCTGAAAGGTGGACACATCCGAGGAGAGGGAGCAGGAACCCCTTTTTATAAAGCACATCTCCTACAATTGAGAATTTAGCAGCTCTGAATCACAGTTTTCTCCTTTTTAACTTTGACTATTTAAGCTCTCCCTCTATGATGTATCTGATAAGAGAATCCATCCATAAGGCTCCCATACTCAGATTTAAGCAAGTTCTAGCAACCTCTCCCTCTTCGATGGTCGGCTTGAGCATAATCTCAACTGGCACTGTTCTACTTATGTCTATCCTTGTTGCTAAGGCCAACCTTGCGAGCGCATCAACTCGGCTGTTATCTAGCCGAGGTATTCTCGTCATCTTAACTCCCTTGAATCTATCTAGCATCATTTTCACCCTCTTTAGGTATCTGGCCATCCTTTCATCTTTGGCCTCATACACCCCCAAGAATTGGTTCACGACTAACCTTGAGTCACCATGGACTAGGAGCTGGCCGACATTGAGGGATTTTTCCAAAGAGTGGCTTGCTATTAATGCCTCATACTCTAACTCATTGTTGGAATCTTTGAAGTTGATCCTCAACACATATTTAATATCAGTACCATTCGATGCTGACAATATCAACCCTGCTCCACTTCTGCTTTCACAAGACGACCCATCAACGAAGAGGTGCCAGATGGTTTCATATGAAGAGAAGTTACCCTTGTCTAGGGTCACCCTGCCTGAAGAGGTATCTCTATTATTCATTCTCAACTATTCTCTGCTTGGCTGTACCTGTCTCGACCCCATCTGATATTTGGCCAACGTTTCTCTCTTTTATCTCATGTGCAGCCTCTTGATTAATCTCAACCTCGGCCTCATCCAAGGTAAACTCGAACATGAAGTCCGCGAGTGCTTGTCTCTTTATGGCAACCCTGGGTTGATAAATAATATCGTATTCCCCCAACTCGATTACCCAGGTCATTAACCTTACTGACTTTTCAGGCTTATGGAGGACCTATTTGAGTGGGGAATCATTGAGGACGACCATAGAGTGGGCTTGAAAGTATGGCTTTATTTTCCTAGAAGCATGTATCAAAGCATAGGCTAAATTTTCAATCTGAGGTTACTTTTGCTCAGATCCTTGGAGTGCCTTGTTATTGAAGTACACTGGTTTATGCACTCCATCCTCTTCTCTTACTATCGCAACACTGATGGCTGACTCTGAAATAACTAAATATACGTACATATTCTCTCCCTGAACTGACCGAGATAGAGTAGAGGGGATCTCTTTGTAACTTTCCTCATTCCATTAAAAGGCTTTTTTAAGAACTTTAAAAAAAGGAAGACATTTATCTGTAGCTCTTGAGACGAACCTATTAAGTGCAGCAACTCGCCCGATTAGCCTATGAACGTCTTTGATAGTTTTGAGTGTCTTCATTTCAGCAAAGCCTTGATCTTCTCGGGGTTATCCTCTATTCCCCTTTGGTTGATGATGAATCCCAAAAACTTTTCTTCTTTTACCCCAAAGACACATTTGGACGGGTTGAGCTTTATTCTGTGTTTGTCCATGGTGTCAAAAGTTCTTTCAAGGTTAGCCACATGAGTGTTGGCCTTTAGAATCTTTGTCAGCATGTCGTCCACATAAACTTCCATGGATTTGCCTATCTAATCTTCGAACATATTATTTACAAGATGTTGGTAAGTGGCCCCTGCATTCTTCAGGCCAAAGGGCATGACCTTTTAGTAATAGGTCCCCTAGTCTGTAATGAAGGTTGTCTTCTCTAAGTCTGCCTAGTCCATGAAGATCTGATTATACCCAAAATACGCATCCATAAAGCTTATGAGCTCATGTCCTGCTGTGGCATCCACCATCTGATCAATACGAGGCAGTGGAAACTGTCTTTTGGGCAAGATTTATTTAAATCAGTGAAATCTACACACATCCTCCATTTCCTATTAGCTTTGGGCACAATGACAACGTTAGACAACCATTCGGGGTATATGACCTCTATGATGAACTTAGCCTCTTCAAGTTTTCTAACCTTGTCTCTGATGACATCATACTTTTATCTTGAGTATACTCTTCTTCTCTATTTGATGGGCTTGACATCTTCTCTAACATTGAGTTTATGGCACATAATGTTAGGATTAATACGTGGCATGTCTGCATGGCTCTAGGCAAAAATACTTTGTCTCTTCCTTTACAACTTTACTAGTTCCTCCTTGATCTCAAGTCTTAGGGATTTACCAACTTAGATGGTTTTTTTGGCTCATCCTCCTTGGGGACTATGGATTCTACCTCCTCTGTGGCTTCTCCCTTTTTGAGCTTTGTTTCATCCCTAGGATTAAGTGTGTTGATGTTGTACGTGGTTGTTACCTTCCTATAAGCCTCTCTCTCTTCTGTAGAGTTGAAGTAGCATTCACGTGCCAATGTTTGGTCACCTTGCACTTCCCCTACTTCATAAGGAGTCAGGAATTTTAGCATTTAGTGGACCATTGAAGGCACGACCTCAAATTACTTTAGGGCTACTCGACCTATGATGAGGTTGTAAAATGAGAAGACATTTCCATCCATCACAAAGAAATTGATTTTTCTGGTCAACCTCTTAGGCCATTCATCTCCCATTCTAACATCCATTTTATACATTCCCAATAGATGAACCTTTTCACCGCTGAAGCCAATCAAGGGATGATGATAAGGGACAAGCTCTTAAAATAGGGCCAAAACATAACGTCTACAAAACAACACCCATCAACGAGGATCCTCTGAACTTCACACCCATGCACCCTTATGGTGATGACTGAAGGGTCAATATGGGGAGATAAGATACCCTTAAAGTCAAGTCATGAGAATCCGACCATGTGGGTGTCCATATCTACCTTCTTTATCTTCTCGTGCTTAACCTTTGTAGATGCTAAGTTCATAACCTCGGCTTTAGTCACTGCTTTGGCCTCTTCCACATGTTCCTTACGATCAGCTACCTCTGAGCCACCCCCTGCTAGTACCCACCAGATTGTGTTTACACCAAAAGAGATCATACCGACCCTCTTCATTGGGTTATTTTCATCTTTTGATGGGAGATCAGGGTCATCATCATCTGAGACATTAACTTTTCTAGCAGGGGCATCTTCCCGTCATTTATCATTCCTTTTCTTTTTAGGTTCGTCTCTTCCTCCCATAGAAACTCTACTATCCACATACTTTCTGAGCTTTCCAGACTTCAACATTCTCTCAATCTCGTCCTTTAGGGCGAAACACTTGTCAGTTAGATGGCCGTGATCTTGATGGAACTCCCACCATAGATTCTTGTTTCTCTTATATGAAGGAGCCTTCAACTTCTTCATCCACCTCATGGATCTATCATTCTTTATGTCATTGAGGATGTGTTCCTAGCTCACAGTTAAAGGAGTGTAGTGTGAAAATTTGTCATCTACACTCCTATTTTTTCCATTCTTTTTCCTTTAAAACTTCCCATTGCTACTTCCATTATCATCCTCATACTTCACAACCATTACTTCTTCTACAATCATGACCTTTCCCGCTATTGATAACAGCTCGGCCATTAACTTAGGAGGGTCTTCAGCAAGCTTCCAGAGTAGCTTTCCCTTCTGAAGTCCTCCATAAAGGGTTGTCATGGCTATACTCTCTTCATAATCTTCTACCTCCAATTTTTCCTTGTTGAACCTCACAATATAGTCTCTAAGGATTTCATTCCTCCCTTGGTTTACATAAAGTAAGTGTGTTATCTTCTTTTGAGGTCTTACACCAAACCAGAAGTTGTGAATTAACTGCTCGGCCAAAACTTTGAAATTTTCAATTGAATTTTTAAGAAGAGAAGTGAACCAGACATGTGCAGCCCCGGTGAAAGTTCTTGAGAAAGATTGGCACCTCATATCATCAGAGATTGAATAAATGTCCGCTGTAGATTGATACATTTTAATATGATGTACTGGGTTAGTACTTCCATCGTACTTGGGAGACACCTCTGGAGGTTTAAAGTTGGCCGGGGTTGGAAAGTTGATAATCCTTGCCACAAATGGTGAGCTCTATGAATACCCCCTACGTAATGGATCTCCACTTTTTATGATGTTCCCTATCTTCTCTTCCAGTCTTTGAATAGAATCATTCCAGGGTTTAGCAATGTCGTCCTCACTGAGGTTGTCCCCAGCCACCTCTAAAGGGTGGACTGAGGGTTCCCCAACTACTGCACAATATTGACTTTTCACCTCCCCCGACCACAGCCTCATCCATGTGGAGGTTGGCCACGATGAGGCCAATTATCACCACCTTCTCGTCATGAGCCAGCTATGCTTATTGACCTGGACAGCCTCTCCTTCAGATCATTAACTGGACCGAGACTTTCGAAGGCCGACCCTCTATTAAAGCAATCAAAAGTTGATCCTCTTTATCGTGCATCATAATCTTGTCTTTGACGCTGAACTCGGATCTTTTGTACAGTGTTATTTGAGACCTCATACGGCTCCCAACAATTTGCGGGAGCATCCCGTGCCTTGATATCATCATACCTATCCTCAGGGCAAGGGTTTCCTTGCCTCCCCAGACGTAAATGCCTAGGGTCAGCAACATCCCTCCTTCGCCGAGGAGTAGGTTAGTCCTTTCTTGGTGCCTGGGGTGGTCCCCTGGCCTCATGAGGTGGCTGAGCTGCTGTTGGAGTAATCATCTCTGTTGAGACCCCAGGTGGTCTCATTATTATGTTCTGGCTTAGTTGGGCGAATTTCTCCTGCATCGCTTATTTAGTTTCAATTAAGGACTTCAAGGATGCAACTACCTTAGCCATCTCGGACTAGGGTGGTGCCTAGCTGGAGCTGGGTACTCGAACGCCAGATGGTGGAGGAGGTGGTGATAACTTCGATTCCATATGCTTGAGCTTTTGATGAAAGGATTATAGAGATTGGAAACCTTAAAGGACCTCTTTCAATAGTGAAATAACTCCATGAGAAGGGTGATGCCTGGTTCACCACCAGAGTCTCCGATGAGGTTAAGCAGAAAAAAAGGAAGAGATGAATTTTCTCGTTCCCACAGACGTCGCTAAAAAGATGATGCTTGAAACAACACCACTAGAATAAGAATGGAAACACAAAGAGTAATATCTAGTATAGGGAGGTGAGGAGAAGAGGAGAAACAATAGTATATAAGTGGTTCAGCCAATCAGGCCTACGTCCACCGTGAGTGTGTGAGTAATATCACTAGATGAAGGCACTAATGTCCATAGATACAATCTCTCAAGCTCTCTTTCTCTACTGTGTAAAGCAACAGAGTTTCAGATAGGGTCGCAATTATCCATCCTTTTACAAGGTAGGAGAAGACAAGTATATATAGTGCTTGGGGGGTGTAGTGTACCCCCCAAGCATGTATATGAGAATTGAACTAGTGTCTTGCTGACATCTGGCTGATCATATCTAGATAATGATGACTAAATATTCCTTCACGTGAGGGTAATAATTTAGTTATAACTGCCTTATCCACGTGTTCCAAGTATTTCATGAATTTACATGTGCTCGAACTTGCGACATCATTTGTAATACCATCGACCTGATCGAGTACGAGGTTGGTGAAGTATGATATTGTTGCTCTGTCCCATCAATCATCAATATAACGTCGGTCTGGGAGACTCGATGAGGTTAGGCTGCAACGTCGGATGAGGTAGAGTACGATGTTGGCAATAGCTTAACCCCAAAGGATGTTATCGACCTCGGCAGCAGCCCAGCCAAGGTTGGTCAATAAGGAGCTGACCTTCCAAGAGACGACCTTCCTGATGGCTGTCGTAGGCTTCCTCTCAACTCGGTTGTGAGATGGGCTGAGGTTAATGTTCCTAAGTATGTGGGTACACTCTGGACATATCAGATATCACAGGGGTATGTAAGATAGATTTAAGGTCATGAAAAGGAGACCCAAGAGAAGATATGAATATATGCTAGACTCATTTAAGGGTGTGAATACAAAATAAAAGTTCAATAACCAAAATTTACCCATGTGATAATAGTCCAAAGGATCCCCGTGAATAAAATATGGTGTTTGAGAACCTAAAAGATAGAGAAACGTGATTGAAATACCTCGCTTCCCACGGACGGCATTAGATTGATGATATGAGAAATTTCCCACTTGTCGTTCTCATACCTGTAAGTCGAGTATAAGATATGTAATGTGTAGATAAAGCAAGTAAATATAGATAAAAGACAATATATAGAGTGGTTCGGTTATAAAAATGAGCCTACGTTCACTTTGGTGCCACACTCTCATTATATATGCTGTTTGGTACATAGTAATTTGGCCTAAAGAGGCGTCCAAGCGTGAGAATATAAGAGAATACATGATCGAGTGGTTTAGAGAGCATCGTAGAGAGAATAATCAGCTATGAGCTAAGTGTTGGTGTAATAAATAACTCGAAACCCCCTATCTCGAGGTGTGTACCTCTATATATAGGAGGTGTATGCATTGTACTATTACTATGATGGAAGATGCTATGGCCAGTTGAATGATGAGGTTCTGTCTGCGACATGTAGCTTATAAGGGGTCGCAACCTATATGTTAAAGACTGCGGCAGGTATGCGAGGCATTCATGTAATACTATAGCCTTAGAAAATATGGCCTCGACGGTTTAGGCGATATCACGTACTATACTATGCCTTCCATGGCAGGGGGTACAATATCTCTGTTATCAGGTTATACTTATATGATTATGATTTCATACGCGGGGGTTGGGACACTTAGTTTGTTATTGATTTGTATATGTTGTTGTTCTATATGTATGTGATTATAGAAATATTATATTTTCCAGTGGGGTGTTTTCTAGGTATGGGATAAGGGAATACATGCGGTTTTGTCAATCTATAGGTATGGGACTAGAGGTGGTGTGTATATTATACCTCGAGTGATATAAGAAGGGAAATCATAAATTATATGGATATATAGAATAATATGATGTTTTGGAGATAATACCTTAGAGATGGTTGGTCCTAGAGTTTGATGATTATGTCGGTTTTTTGTATGTGCGGGGTGTAGTGTTGGCTAGTTAGATTGTCATATGAGGGACATACATTATCTGAATAACTTAACATGACTTGTGTGGGCGTTATGGTATGTGCATGGTCTAATGTTGGCAGATTATGATGTACATGTGGGACGTAGGTTATTTGGATATAATAATAAGAATTTGTATTTGCGTCATGGTTTGTATAGGGTCTAATGTTGGCTGGCTACGATAGTTTGTGCAGGACCTAAGCTCTCTGATTATAGTGACAAAATAAGTTATGTGGTCACATCACGATATGTATAGGGTTATATTATAGACTGTCTTTATATAATGATGTAGATGTTAGTATTGATATGATAATACGTGTGTGCACCATGGTATGTGAGGGATCGTATAGGAGATTAACTGGCTATAGTGGTATGACAAATAGATAATCGATAATTAATATTTATGAGTTATGAAAGTGTAAGATTTATATAATTTTATATTTAAATATTTAATGTTAATTAAAATATTCTATTATGATATTCACTTCATCTAGAATTTCCGACTGGTTTCATATAACCCTATTTGGGATCACATAACTGGTATTATTGAGGTGGGTTTAACCCATCATGGTGGACTAATATTTTGAGGTTAGGATGCTATAGTTTCTTGGATTTGGAGTAATATGGGTTATAGTTGGAGTTTACTTTTATGCATTAGTTTAGTTTCCTTTTCAAAATTTTTATTTATGATACACTTATTTGGATTTTTTGGCTCATTTTGATTCGAAAATTATTTGGAGCTCTATTAGAGACTACTGTTGATGGTATTTTTATATTGGACTTTATTTAATATTAGGTTTTATTATGGTGGATAAATTTGATTATAGTGGAAGGATCTTTATTATTCTAATATATTTTGATCTCATATTAATATCGAAAAAAGTTTTGAAATGTTATATTGCCATCACATTGTGAGAATTGTATTTTAATTATAACAACTGGCATATCTTGACATATGGACTCGATAAACCAAAATAACAGAATATGTGGGTTGTTAGAATAAGAATTCTTGAGTTAAGAAGTCTGGAAAGGAATTTGATTCCCCCTTAATATATTCTATATCAATAATTAAAAATAGATAAAATATCTTTCCAAAGAGCAAATAATTGTCTAGATGCAAGTTTTGAACATCATTTTTAATATTTCCTTGGCAACTTTACAATTAATTCTTAATAAGAATTTATGGTTTAATAATTCACCATGGAATTTACTAATAAATGATGTTAATGAGAGAATTTCCATACTAATTGTTGAATTATTTTGTTGACTTGTATTCCACTTTCATCAAGTAAATATATAACCTTAAGTTTTTTATTTTAATATGCCACCATAACCTATATTCGAGGCACAAGTTTCAATTATTTTAAAGCTATAAGGGGATATTAGGGCTAAACATGGGAATAGTTTAACCTTCATTTTTATTAGTTTAATAATTCTTGTGTGTTTTGTCCATGTAGGAGGCCACTGTTTACCTTTCATATAAAAAGAGCTCTATTGATGAATTTGTATAATAATATACTGTGTAATTTAAATTTTCTAAAAACTTTTATAATTATTTTCTATCTTTAGTTTTATCAAGTAATTTATTGACAAATTCTATAGCTCTATTAATGGGTATTATTTTTCCATGTGTTATTTTTCAACCCCAAAATCTAATTTTTATTTGACAAAGACTCATCCTTTTGGATGATACTACTAAGCCATTTGTTTTTATTTTGTTTATAAGAATATTTAAATGTTTAAAGTGTTGATCCATATTTTTTGAAAAAAATTAATATATCATTAATGTATACAATTGAGAACTCTGAATAAGTGGCAAAATATCATTCATAGTATTTTAAAATCTAGAAGGGCCATTTTTTAAAGGACATTATTTTATTGTCTGGTTTACATTTGAGTATGTCGTATACCGCTACAACCGTAAAAAACATATACAAAATGAATCATGCGTTAAGAAGGATCGAAATATCAACGTTCTTAAACATTCAAGCCTCCGCGAGATTAATATTGGTTAGGTTGTATTTTTATACCTTAACGATTCACTTAGAGTGTTAGGATAATTTTTTCAAAAAATTGTCTAAGTGTTGGAGCGGAGTTATTGGTCAAAAATATTTTTCTAAGTGTTAATGCGAACTGCAATAAAAAATTATTTTTCGCTCAACTCGTTCAAGCGAGATAATCCAGTCGTTAGAGCCACATGGGATCTCACATGAAGTCTCGTTCAAGCGACAACGTGGTTCGTTCAAGTGACACACCTGTTTCGTTCGAGTGATGCACTGCCTTAAGTTTTTTATATAAAGGGTGTTAAACCACTCCGTTTTTATTAAGAAGACCTAACGTTTTAGTTTCTTCAAACACTGTAAATCGACAGAATCAAATTTCTTCTCAATTTTAAGGGTTTTATCTTTTGTTTTCAATTAACAAATCATCCCAATCTTTATGTGAATTGTTTTGGAACCTAAGAACATAATTTTTTGAAGTTTCCCTTGTAGAGAAGATTTCTACTACTGATCTAGGTGCCACTTGAGGGAGATACTGGGATGACGTGTCAAAGGGAGTACTCGTGGGTGTTCCTGGGATAACTGAACTGCGGTTCATGTGGAGTTGTTGAGGAATTCAAGTGCTAATTTAGGTTGCGGCCTATATGGGTTTACTAACCATTGTAGATTTCACTTGTAATCATTGTGAGTGTTATTTGTGAAATAAAAATTTTTACCTGAAAAGTTTTTTTTTCCTGAAATCTGTTTCAGTGAGTTATTTATGATTGTTTGATTTATCCACAGGTAGTTTAATGTTTTAGGGCTGAATTAAATTGGTTTAAAAATTGACACCGATTAAATAAGGTTAACTTGGAAATTTGCGAATTTTGTTTAATCAAGTATCACACATACGTTTCTCAAATTGGAATCAGAGAAGGTTACACTAATTTATTGTGTATTCCTATTTCCGCAAAATTTGTGTGAGATTGATTTTTATTGAAACATTTGTTCTGTGAAAAATCACAATTTTTCTAATGGAGCACTTATATAATCGGATGTCAATTTTTGACGGGTCTAATTATGCCTACTGGAAAGAACGTATGAAATCACAATTAAAGGCCACTAATGAGTTCGTTTGGATAGTTTTCGAAAGAGGATGGACTCCTCCTAGTGTCACCACAAATAATATCATCACTTTAAAATTCGTGACAAACTGGACGAAGGACGAATTTAAATGGAGCACTTTTAATTCACGTGGGATGAGTACAATTTCTGGTGCCATCACTCCTGAGGAGTTTCGACGTATTATGATGTGCACCAAATCTGTTGATTACTAGAAATAGCATCTATGTTATCTTATTGGCATCAACAATAGATAAAAATGAAGGTATAAAGATGATGATTGAATATGAAATGGTGATCACATCAAACACATAAGAGACAAAGATTTTTTAAATTAGTTCGGATATGAATAAAGCCTATGTCCACTATTATTTTATTCTTAGGGGTTTACAATAGCATAATATGGTGTAGAGAGAAAGAGATGTGTGTATTTTGTGTATCGTGTCTCTTGGTTGTCCGTCAGTCCTCCTCCCTTTGGCTAAGGGAATACATGTATTTATATTGATGGGAGTTAAGAGATACAATGTCTTTAAACATTCAGACATTTATATCTATATACAATGAATATAACTGTTGACCTTCTATTGTGGTTGATATTCCTTAAGTTTCTTGGTTTTCCACGAGTTGGTTGGTATGCTGACCAACTCTCCTCGGGTGCCGACTAACTCTCCTCGGGTGCCGACCAACTCTCTTCGGGTGTCGAGCAAGTATAAATATTTCCACATAGGATGACATGTGTCCTTTTCTGACTGGTCCTCGTAGATGGAATTTTTTTGTGTCAACAGAAGCCCCAAATACTCCATTCTTGATGGTTCACTGAAAGGATGGAGTATTTATTCTGTAGTGTTGCTCGGTGCTCATGAAATTCTTGATCTTCCTTCTTGGTTTGTTCAACATAAAGTGCACTATCTCCTGGAAGGCATATGATGCAGGCTGATTGATGGTTGCTAATATATCTTTTGAGGAACTCCGTGTTCTATGTGTCACCCCTAGGAATAAAATAACAGTGGACGTAGGCTTTATTCATAGCCGAAGCACTTATAAAAAAATCTTTGTCTCTTACGTGTTTGATGTGATCACCATGCTTGAATCTGAGTGTTTTGATGATTTTTATGCACGTTTATCTAACATTGACAACACTAGTTTCAATCTTGGTGAGCCCATACCAGATGCATGAGTGGTTAAAATGATTTTAAGATCGCTGCCTAAACATTTTATCTGAAAATTGGCTGTTTTGAATACCTTAGGAAATTTGGTTAATTTAAACTGGAAGAGCTGGTAGGAGACCTCCAGACATATGAAATTGACATGTTTTTTTGACACTGTCAAGCATAAGGATAGAGGGATATCACTCAAAGTCTAGTCTAGGAAGAAAAAGAATGTGAGAGTTTGTGAGTCTGAGTCTAAGGATGAGGTTGATTTTTATATGGCCATGCTTGCGAAAAATCTTAAAAAATTTCTCAAGTTTTTAAAACAAAATTCTTCAAATAAAAAGGTTTTTAAGAAAAACAAAAAGAAAGATGAGGCCAAAGAATCGATGAAATGAGTGTGAGAAAGAGAAACAGGAAGAGGAGAAGTGTTTTGAGTGTAAGGGTAGGGGCATAGAGCTTTTAAGTGTCCCACTAGGCTAAAGAGAAAGGACAAACATATTTCCATTCCACTCACACTTAGCGATAGTGAGGAAGGGGTGAAGGTTTTCGAGGATAAATCTTCAAATGGGAAATTTGTAGACTTTTTAGCTAGTCATGAGAGAATACCTAGTTTCTCCAGCGATGATGAGGATACTTTTTCACATGAGACCCTCGAGGAGGATGATAGTTTGAGTGTTTAGAGTGAGGGATAAATAGAGTGTGGGAGCGAAGGTGAAAGTGAGCTTAAGATTGCATTTAGAGATTTGTACGTTGAGACCTTAAAAACTAAGGAATTGAATAAGGATTTCGGTCTTAGGGTAAGATATTTTGAGATAGATTTAGTGGTTTTGTGGGTGTTTGAGGCGAAAGCAAGTCAACTAGAGAAGGTGAAGGTTTCTTTGAGTGAACTGTTGATGTCTTTAGATCTGGAAAAGAGTGATTTGACCAACACGGTGTCTAGTCTGACGACACGTGTATCCCAACTAGAAAGTGATCTCGAACGTGCCTGGGAGGTCAAAGTCCCTTTAGAGAATGCATCTAAGAAGGTTGGCAAGATGGTTCTCCATCCCGTTTTGGGTGATGTTGAGAGACTAGGAATAGGTCATGACGGTGCGTCCACTTCACACGTTGCACTCGAACCGGTTCCTGAGTTTGTGATTGATCCGTATGGATCTCAACGTAACCCACCTAGGAGTCCTATACCTGATTGGAGAGTTCATAAGAGATGTTTTGAGAGAGGTGTACCTAGGCCTGTTTATGTTTGCACCCACTGTAAGAAGAGAGAACACCTTAGGGAGTTTTATTTTAAGTTGGGTAATGTGTCACGTTTTGCTACTACATGTGTTCACCCACATGTTCCTACACATGATGCTCCGAATGAATACGTGAGAGAGTTTGCACATATTAGGGAGCAGGTAAAATTTTTAGTAAAAACTTCATATGATTTGATGGATTTTTTCATAGGATGACACCACCTTTAGAAAACTCCACCTCATTTATTGGTTGAGGTTTAGACTTGTTTGCTAGCATAGGATGATTTTCATGATGATATTTTGTGCTTATCGATAGTGTGGACCATTTTTTGATATATTTTTTGAAAACCCAAAATGATTTTTTATTTTTGAAAAATTTTGAAAAAATACAAAAAGATTTTCATTTTTTTAGAAAACAATTGAAAAAGCCAAAAATATTTTATTTTGATAAATTTTTTGAAAAAAGTCAAAAAGATTTTTGTATTTTGTTTACACCATTTATGGATGGACATTTAGGATGACCAAGTCAAAATTTTATTCCATATCCGTGTGATTGTTTGGTAATGTTTTGATATGCGTCATCATCTCATTTTTGTTCTTTATAATGTTTGGAGTCATTGAGATGTGATTTGTTGTTACTACCTACATGTTTGACTCATGGGTTCAATTAATGCACACTTGCATGGATTTGTTTGACTATTTCTCTTGTCTATCACATGTTGGTCGATGTGTATTCATCTCAATTCTGTCTTTAAAATGAACCAAATGCGATAAAATTTGACAATGAAAGTAGTGCATATAAGAACCGTTGTTTGTGAGTTTGTGTGACTTATTTGAAAAATTGGGAAGGGCTAAGAAAGGTACGCATTTGTCCTTTGTGATTAAGACACCGTTCAAATAGGACATAGAAAATAAAAATTTGGCAAAAACAAAAGCCAAGGTCCAAAGAGATAGAAAAGAGCCTGAAAAAATTTAAAGGCAATAAAAAGAAAAATATGCCAAAAAGTGGTCAATAGGTTCTAGTTTCATCACCTCAAGAGAAAAATA
Organism: Sambucus nigra; assembly: GCA_949130495.1. NCBI lineage: Eukaryota > Viridiplantae > Streptophyta > Magnoliopsida > Dipsacales > Adoxaceae > Sambucus > Sambucus nigra. The sequence goes on from OX422218.1 coordinate 280,181,760, forward strand.
AAAAGCATCATTATTTATTAAGCGATTTTGGATGGTATATAAAACGGGTTTGCATGTCTTGACAAATTCATGAAAAAGCGTTAAATAGCTTTAGACATTTTTGGTGTGAAAATCATGTCTGACTTTGATTTGTCGATTGGATTAAGACGATGCCATCTAAATTCACATTTTCCGACACCTAAGGATGATTTTGAGTTTCATTCATCAGGAGTACACATATTCATCATGCACATATGTTATGCGTGATTATATTGATTTTCCTATCGAATTATTCACACCCATTCAATCCGTTTCCATGGTTTGGTTGTCTTAGTGTAAATTCTTGGTGTGCAGTTTTTGTAAAATTATTTTTGCATTTTTGTATGAAAAATTAAAAATTTGTTTGTGGAAGCTTTTGGGTTACTCCGTTGCATGAGCGTAGTTTGATCCATGCTTGGTACGTTTGTCATGATAACTCCATGTTTGTTTTTATTTATTCGTTTCCTTGTCTATTTCGGACAAATTAAAAGGGAGAGAACGAATTATGGGGAATTTTTGCATTATGGGGGAGATTTGATTATTGATTGATTTATTCTTATATCATTTCAAACTCGATGCATCACGAAGGCATTTGATTTGTCTCATGTGAGTAGGTACAAGGATTGAAGATCATTATTTTAGCACACCCTGATGAGAAAAGCTTAAAGATTTGAAGATTTGATGTTCAAGATTTTTGAAGAACATTTTAGATTTGAATTTTTGATACCTTTTTAGTTTTGGGTTCATGGGAGGGTATTAGTTTTGTATAGGCACTTTGATTTGATAATTCAGATGTTTTTATTTTCTACAACCATAGACATAGGGGGAGATTTGTGAGGAAATTATTTTATTGTCTAGTTTATATTTCAGTATGTCGTATACCGTTATAACCATCAAAGACTTATTCAAGATTAATAATGCTTTAAGACGGATCCGAATATCAATGTTCTTCAACATTCAAGCCTCCGCAAGATTAATTTTGGTAAGGTTGTGTTTTTTATACCTTAACGATTCACTTAGAGTGTTTGGATAATTTTTCTAAGTGTTGGAGCGGAGTTAGGAGAACATGAATAAAAATTTATTTTTCGCTCAGCTCGTTTGAGCGAGATAATCCAGTCGCTCGAGCGACATGGTATCTCGCGCAAAGTCTCGTTTGAGAGACAACTCAGTTCGTTCAAGTGACATACCTGTTTCGTTCAAGTGACACGCCGCCTTAAGTTTTTTTATATAATGGGTGTTAAACCACTCTGTTTTCATTAAGAAGACTTGGATTTTAGTTTATGCAAACACTGCAAATCTGCAGAATCATTTGTCTTCTCAATTTTAAGGGTTTTATATTTTGTTTTGAATTCACAAATCGTCTTAATCATTATGTGAATTGTGTGGGAACCCAAGAACACAATTTTGTGAAGTTTCTCTTATAAAGAAGATCTCTACTACTGGTCTAGGTTCCACTTGAGGGAGGTACTGGGCTGAAGTGACTGTATGTCAAAGGGAGTACTCGTGGGTGTTTCTGGGCTGATTGAACTACGGTTTGTGTGAAGTTGCTACGGAATTTCAATACTGATTTAGGTTGTGGCCTATGTGGGTTTACTGAGGTTAATCCATTGCAGATTTCACTTGTAATTATTGTGAGTATTATTTATGAAATAAAAGGTTTTACTGGAAAGTTTTTTTTTCTTCTGAAATTTGTGTGTCAGTAATTTATTTATGATTGTTTGATTTATCCACACGTAGTTTAATATTTTAGGGCTGAATTAAACTGGTTTAAAATTGACACCGATTAAATAAGGTTAATTTGAAAATTTGCGAATTCGGTTTAATTAAGTATCACACATACGTATCTCAATTTTTAAGTCCAAAAGGCATAGCAATCCATTCATAATGACCAAAGGATATTAAAATGACAATAACTATCTTGTTTTGTAATTTGAATGTTCCAGCATCCTGACTTTTAGTCAAAATTTGAGAATATAGAGGCTAATTATAACTTAATAAAATATCCTTTTTATTTTTAAAGAATATTTAGTTCACTATAAAATATTGTTAAGGGATTTATAGTTGATAGTAAAATGAGGTGATCCTCTTTCCTTTTCAGAATTTTATTAACAGAAAAAGATGGACAACTCCAAGGAGACTAGGTCTTCCTAATTGATTTTTTAATCAATTTATGATTGGATTTCAACCTTACAATACTCAATCATTTATTGATTCATTTGAGTTGGACTTGACTTAATGGTAATTTTCTTTTCATCCAAAGCTTTTTCATAAGGGTGAAAATATGTTTTTTTTAAATCCCAAAGACCTTTAGGAGTTTTGAACATATTTCTGTTTCCATTTTTGAGTGATTTTTTTTATCGATTGTTTAATATTTGATGATTATAATTGTTGATATGTAGTTAATTCTTGAATTTCTTTTTACAAAACATTAATTTGATTTTCTTTGAAAATAAGTTTCTTTTTCATTTAATTTATATCTTAAATTTAAAGCATTGTTATAAACTCAAAAAATAGCATCTTGATCATTTAATGCTGTGAAATCGATTGTGAAAGGTTCTATTAAATCTAAAAATGGAGTGTCGAGAATAACATATGGATATAATATTTTTTTTATCATTATTAAAATTCATATTAATGCATATGCCTTGATTTCATACATGGACATTAGATAACTTATATTTAATCGCCATCCTCGATATGTATACTGTATTTAAAGATTGAGTTATTTTTTCAAAATATTAAGTAGGTACCAAACTTTCTTTAATGCAATTTAAATTGGCACCACAATGAATTAAAGCAAATGATTTGGAAAATATATTCTACGTGTATAAGTATAGATTTATTTACCTATCATTTTGGATAAATTACTTGATCAATAAGAAGTAACTTGGAATTGTGTTTTTCTTTTTTATTCTCTTCAGATTGAGATTGAATTTCTTTTTTTTTTGGTTTATATGTTCTTCTTTGAATTTAATAGAGGAATTTTCTAAATGTATAAATCACTTGCTTATTTCTTTTAATTATTATTATAAAATATTAATCATTGATTTTTAATCTTTGATGGGTGATTCCTTTTAAATAGTTATTTTGGAATCTAAATGCTCTATTATTTCTTTTAAGAATTATGGTTTCGTTATTTGTGAAGAAGGAATAATTTCATTGGAATATTTTTCTTTAATTAATTTCTCTTGTTTTTCTTTTATGTATTTTAAGTGTTTTTTCTTTTACTTTTTGGATCTTCAATTTCTTTTATAAGGTCTAAAATCACATTTTCTATTTTTATTAAAACATTAACACCTATACCATTCATTTCAAGAATAGATTTATAATAATCTAATTTGGATATACATCATGAGGATATGCTTTGGCCATTTCAAGCTTTTTTGTTTCACCTGATGGAATATCATCATCCATTCTTAGGACTAAAATGTCTTATGACTTAGAGGCATTTGATTTATCAAAATCAGTAGAATTGAGAAGAACCTTTTATGAATGTTTGTTTTAGACCCCCATCTGTTATCATATCTATCTTTTTTCTTAGTAAAGCATTTATTAATATAATGACTAGTTTTTCCACATTTATAACAAATAATTAATTTTTTGTCTTTACTTTCTTCCCTTACTTGGGGGAGGTTTTTAATCAATATGAAGTTCTTTCTTCTTTTCGTGTAGGATTTTCTTGATTTTTTTCCACTTTAGTTGTTCTTTTAGACATGGTTGGATATTGACATTTAATACTGCAACCAGAAGGATCATAAAATTCTCCTAATTCTTTTCTATACGTCAAAATTTGGCTTTTTTAACTTTAAGTAATTGTAGAAATCAAGCCCTTCGACAATGCATTCAAAGATTAATTCATTATATGTATCATTTTAATAGGAATTATTTGTCCCCCTAATGCGTATTTAATATTTTAACTTTATTTTTTATTTTGAAAAAATCAAAGGAGGTAGTCCTACAATGATTTTTTCATGTAGAAGTTTGCATTAGCATCCTTTCTCCTCATAACCTTAGATAAAAAAAATCTTTATATGACCGACAATGTGTTGAAGTATGATATTTGGGATTTATTAAAAGGGCATTACTTCTTTTAAAAGTATTTAGATTTCTTCCTATAAAATGATGAATTATATATTGAATGAGAGAATATATTGCGTCTTCAATATCAGTGCTCGTTGTATTTGTTGATATATACCATGTTCATTTTTTTATGAAATGATAGTTTGATACTATTTTACTAGAATTTAATATCTCATCTCTTTGTTATTTAGTAAAAATATTATTCCACCAACCTCTAAGTTGCTTGAAAATCTTGTAAGTATAAATTCAACACTTTATTTACTAGTGTTTATGGTTGCCTTATAGATGGTAGCATAAATCAACATATTATGTATTAAGTTACAACTTAGTATTTAAAAAGACTATCAACATTTCATTCATAAATTATTTTTTCTTTGAAAAAACCTCCGACATTTATGGATTCTTCTTCATTTAATACATCGAATGATTTGAGTCTGGATAATTAATCCTTATATTTTCATATTTTATCTTGTTTCCACAAAAATCAATTTATTTATGCTTTCTCATTTCATTTGAAGAAGTTGGTTTAAAAAATTTCACAGGTCTGGTTGATCTTCAAATTGTCTATCTTAGGTGTCTTCAAATTGGTTTTCAATTTCATAAAATGGCGATTTTTTCTTTTTCTTTAATGTCTAAATTCGATTACCTATTAGTTTGTTGATAAAGTAATTCCTTCAGTGTTTGTTTTGAATTTCCTAAATTAAATCCATTTGAGAGTTGAATACTTGGTTTATTTATAAAATGTACAAAACTAAAAGATATTTTTTCATATTGCATATAATTTTTGTTTTTTGATTGATTTAAAATTCTCAATACCTTCTTCAATTTAATTAATTGAGATCATGTAGTTTAAAGGCATAGGTTTGTATATCATTTTTTTTGTGTCAATCTTGAGAAGTATTTGTCTATAAGATTTGATCTTTTATGTCTAATTTAATTAGTTCAGTCAAAGAATGTGTGATTTGACTCTAACTCCATTATCAATTTTACATGATTTATTGAAGTTTTCTGTAAGAGAAATATGTTTATGTTTATTTAAAAACTATTCAACAAAAGGAATCAGTACTTTATTCATGTTTATTTATATGTAAAATTAATCTTTTAGATTTTGTAGTTGGGTATAATTATAATTTATAAAATATAATTTTTTAAATTTTGAATATTTTTTGTGTAAATTCAATATTTGTTTCATATCAATCTGTTTTATATGCTTTTTTATAGTATTTATTGAATTTTATGTATCATTAATTGAAAAAGCCACTTCAGACTTGGTCAGTTCTCGTTCCTTATAAATCCCATTGGGAATATCCTAATCCACGGTTTGTTTCTACCCGCATCTATTGGAAAAAACCTTTTGAATTCAATAATATGGAGTTAACAACGAACAAATATTGTTTCGTTTCGGTGAAACCAATGGCTACATTGAATTAAATTCAATCTAGGCAGTAAATGAGCGAAGTGGAATATGAAATTGGGTTATGTAAAGCACTGTTTGGGTATATTATAGATTCGTATCGAATCCTGTACATTGTTACCCTCGAGCTTATGCATTTTAGCCCCCTCGGGTACCATAATTGCTATAATTATGCTCGATAACCAAAAAACCTCCGTTTTATATGCTAACATGTTATTGGAGTTATTATTGAGCTTTTATAGGTTTTACGGTGCTTAGTATGCAGTTTGAGCGCGTTCTGGTTAAGTTCCGTCGCGATTCGCACGTTCGGGGAATTTCGTAATTTCACACTTAGGGATTTTTGCCCAAAGTCTTCACGGAAGTTTTAGTCCTCGGGCCAAGCTTCGCGTGACCATGAACGGTGCGCGAATTGGAGTCCGAACGAAGGAAACACGATCCTTTAATCGGAGAAGAATTATAAGGATTTAATTTAATATTATTATATTAATATATTAACAATTCAATTAATGACAGCCATGTCCTTTTCTCTTTCAATTTGTAGGAGACCCAATTCAGCCATGGGCAATTTTTGGCCAAGCTCGGGTTTGTGCTCGGGTTTTGGGTTCGTCTAAAATTGATGCTTTTCATCTGAAATTGAAGCTGGGGTCGCGTGCGGACATGGTTGCGCGTTAGTTGGCTCGGTTCTCGGATTTTTTGGATTACCCATTTGGCCATTTTCAAGCTTTGGCCAACAATGTTTTTTTTTTCCATTTTCTTGGTGGATCTCGGCTTGGATGGTGGGTAATTTCATATTGTGGTTTTCCATGGTTGCAGTTTTTGGCCAAACTCGTTTTGGCTCGGGTTAGCAACTCTTGCCAGTATGGGTTCGGGTTTGGCTTTGGGGCCTTGGAGTTTTTGGATTTTTGTTCCCTTTTTGTTGATGTTCCTGTGTGCGATATTGGGGAGTGTTGGCCCACGCGGTCGACCGGCCACAATCTGACGGTCGATCGGTAAACCCAATTTGTGCCTACAACGTTGACAGTAGCCACCATCACTGTTCCGACGGTCGACCGGTTTAGGCCCCGGTCGACCGGTGCTTTTATTTTTTTCCACGATTTTTGCTGTAGCCATCTTTTTCCTTTTTTTTTCATTTCTTTTTCTTTTTCTATTTTCTTTCTATCCCTTAAATCAAGACTTATCCCTTTTTATTTTCTTATTTCTTTTTCTTTTCTTCTTTTATTTCCACTTAGTATAAAAGAACCCCTTCGTTTATTTTTGGGAAGATCTTCATTTTTTAGTCCCATTTTCTCTTTAGGCTAAGAACTATTTGGGGATTTTTGTTGGAGACTACCCCTCTCCTTATTTTTCTTTGTGTAATTCTCCATTAATGGAAGTCTCTCTTCTATTTATTTCTTTGTCCCTTATTTTTATGCTTTGTATTTATTGTTCATGCCTAGAAAAGTAGTGTAATTAATTTATTTCTTGCTTTAATTATTAATTTGTTATTAAATTATTTTAATCATGTGTGTTGAGTAGTTAAATAGGGTTTGGATCGAGTGTCCGCCATTAATGGGCGTCGAGCTCCGAAAATTAGATTTCGTGTAAAATTGTATTTAATTGAAACCTTGCGAATTAAAATGGTATTATTATGCGTTTAACTTTCATTGTCATGCAACGTTACTATTTAAAGCAATAATCCAACTTTAAGTTGCATGTGACCATTTTTTTTATTAAATATTTAATCTCGCATCGTTGGCTTAAATTCCGTCATGTGTGCTGTTTATGATTAATTAGAAATGCCCGATTAAATGTTTTCGAATCGAAATTCTAATTTCGCGTGTTTAGCCCATGGTGGGTACGTGATCCCGACCCTCCTTTTATTAATTATTGTTTAGACTTAACTTCTTAATTTTCCCTTTTATTTACAACCAACCCATCACCTTTTACAATTTTATTCCTGGAGTGATAAATCCGTTACGATCTATCAAACAATTCCTTGTGGATTCGATACCCGACTTACAGCTATACTTGTATCGCAAGTGCAGTCGTAGTTTAGGTTTTTGTATCAACGTGGTGAAACGAATTCAACGATTAGCGTGCTGACAACGCGCTACCCTTCACGCTTGATCAATTATCCTCTTATACTCCCTTGTATAAATATCTCATTTTAGGATCATTTTAATATAAGTTTCAAAGTAATTAGTTTATCATTAATAATCTTTTATACACATTGACAGAGATAATGAGGCTTGACAAAGTTTAAACCTTATTGTTGAATAAATCAAGCATATGAATTCGTTATCATTTGTGGACATAGCCAAATTGGCGAACCACGTACATCTTATCTTGTGCTTATTGGTTAGTTTGTTTTTATTTACTTTTTCATTACTTTGAAGTTATATTGTGTTCTATTTTTGGTTATCTCTCGATTTACTTAATTTAGGATCTTGGGTGTGCATTAATCACTTTGTTAAGTGAGTAATCTCAGTGCAAGGAATACTCTTGTACGAGGATCTAAATCCATAACATCATGTTAATAAGCCTTTAACATAATTTTACACTGGATGTCATCTACCGAATGCAACCCTATGCTTTTTATATGGGCTTGGGACTTGTAGTATATGAAAAAATATGAAAATTAATCATGACATCGATAGAGTTGAATAAATGACATAGTCATAACAAATTACAAAACAATAATAAATTCTTTTGTTTAAGAATGCATATCCCCCCCTCCCCAAATGTAATTTTTTTTATCTCAAATGTCATATACTCCCAAGAACAACATAAATGGGTTATATTAATTCCAAACACCATTAAATAATAATCCCTTGTGACACCCCGCCCAATTAAATATCGGCTGATCAGTCCTTTATAAAATTTATAACAGAATATTTGGTTGGTTCATTCTTAGCATCACTATCGAAAACGTAAATCCAATTAGTTACCTAACATTTAATTAAGCTAGTGTCAAAACATTTTCCAATTAAACTTGAAACCAATTAATTTAATAAATTCTGAACATATAAACAAAAATCATACACAAGGATTAAATGCTGACTGAATCAAATACTGAATAGATAAGACTGGATAAAACCTTCAGTTCACAGTTACAAACCAAACCATAATAAATACTCAAACCAACTGAGAAGAAATACAATGGAAATTGAGTATAACTCTGCTAATGATAATGGGCGACACATGCCCTAACTGAGATATCTGAACTAGGAACTGAATGAAATGAGAAAAGTGTCTAATCTCAAATAACCCGCAACTTCCACAACAACTGCAGTTCGACAAACCATCCAAGTATCTAGAACTGGTGTCCTCGTGATGGGAACCTGTACTAATACATATATATTGCAAAAGAGGAAAGAGATGCAAGAAACGAGTCAGAGCCCGATGTGTAAAAATATTTGTTTTAGCAAGTATTTAAAACTGCATTAAAGCAAGTATTATATGCATGTTAGTTCGAACTCTCACATGAGATTTTCACCTCTCGACTAGTGTGCACGCCTAACGTACATCTAATCCAACCTAGCCATATGACACACTTCTAACTAGGTAAAAGCTTATCCATCTACTTACCCCTCATAGTATTATTCCAATTTAAAATCTAAACATTTATCATTTTTAAATAAGTGTTATCACACTACAGTCAAGTATTTACTATTTACTTACATACTTTACCAAAGAGTTCGTTATAAACACACGTATATCATTCTCAGCACAAATATAAAAATAGGGCACCTCTAGGCTAAGCTGCGGTGCACACATACTCTTCTATCAAATACCGATACATCACGTACATGAGGACTACGTGTTCCGAATCTCTTAGGAACCGTTACAATAAGCCAAATCACACATATTGGAGGCGAACATAGTTCACATACCCATGGGTCACGCACATACCTACGCTCCCATGCTCAGCTGACCTACTAACTCACAAATAAGCCATTCACAATTCTATGTTCTTAAGGTACCGATCTAAATCTCCACAGAGATTAGATGGCCCTGATTCGAAAGCCGACCTCCAGTGATAGCAAGTATGGTAGGTATGTCATACACATAATATATCAGATATAGGTATGCACACAACCCATCAAATCAAATGGTATACACACAACCAAATCACATATTCCATACGTAGTATTATTATCAATAAATACTATTAACGTATTTTAAATTACACAACCAAATGTCATATTCCATACGTAGTATTATTATCACTAAATACTATCAACGTATTTTAAATTGAGATATTCCCTCTCTCGTAATATATTTCAAAGGATAATATGTCACCCAAAAATCCTTAATACATAATCATAATAAGTCCCACAATTAACCATAATTTTGTTCTTTAGTTCCATATCGTTAGAGCTAATATCCTAAGTATTTATCATGTAATACTTTCGACACATTTATAATTACGATTTCCTCTCTCTCGTAATCTTCAAGGTAAACTCACTGTCCCAAATATTTAAATCAATACACCTAAACAACTCCCAATGATTCTGCACTGTTTTGGATTCATCGAACACTAATTTTCGTCACTCAATTTGACTGTTTACACAAATAGGGGCAAAATAAGAAATTCTCTGAAAATTAGAAATCTCACTCGAACCAGAATAGATCTCGCTCGAACGACTTCCACGTGTCGTTCGAATGACTTCGCGAGATAACTAATCTCGTGCGAACAACTTCGCACGACCACCAATCTCGCACGAACGACTTCTCGCGACTTCTCATGACCTGGGAACTGTTTCATCTTCCACCTTTGACAGCCTCATTTTTCACCATTTTTCAACCCTAAAACCTCTAAGATATCATCCCAAACTCCAATCAATTATTCCCAAATTCAATCTTAACATTTGTAAATGAATTCTAGCAACCTAGAATCATTAAATCATCACCCATCATTCATATAATTCGAAATCCCCAATTTTATTGTCAAGAACCCTAGTTCTTAAATTAATGTGAATAACTTTTAAAGTAAACCCAAATTTGTTCTTAGAAATCATCCTAATTTCGTAGGCATCATCCTATCTACGTATGATATTCAAACTCTTTATCAAATAAGCCCTAGTTTATGATATAGTTCTCCAATTTCACCTAAATTAACTTTCATAACAAAGATTTATTAACCTAGACTAACATGAACACAATTATCGCTAAAGAAAGCAAGAAATAAACACTTTCCTCAATTTCGAAGGTCTGATCTATTGGTGTTGCTGGTATGGATGCGTTCCTCGTGTTCCAATCTACACGATGGTGGTGGCGGTTGTGCAAGGTGGTGCAAATGGCTTCTCCTCCTTTGGAATTTGCTCTCCCTCACCCACTGTGGCTCTCTCTTGATTTTTGTTTAACCTAACCCTAATTGTCTCCAATTATCTGACATAATATTCCTCTAATTTTCGTCCATCTAATTCCTCCAAAAATCTAAATTACAAAACTACCCCTACCGAGTGCTGGCTTGGCCTAAAAATGTCCCGGAGTCCAAATAAAATACCCGGATAGAGTTTTCTGACTATCTCGACCCTTGTAGACTCAATGGCGCACTCAAAAATTACATACGAGTTACTTAAAAATAATTTACCTTTATATTCCACTTAATTAATCCTGACACGACTCACACTCGCGTCTCGACTTAATATATCAACTGTCGTATTTCTCTATCACAACAAGTTATATAAAATTGTCATTCCATATTACTTATTCTCACAGTAATATCAATAATTATTAACTTCTCGTCACGCTAGTAAATATTCAAAATTAATCCGAATTAATAATTAATTCTCACATTTTAACTTAATTAAACCAGCAATAATAATAAATCACATAATTATGTAAGTCTTCAAAAATACGAGGTATTACATACTTCCCCCCCAATAATGGAATTTCGTCCCGAAATTCGGAAAATAAGGCATTTCTGGTAAGAAAATCTACGGGTATTAACCTCACATCGCATGTAATCTACGCAGTACCGCCCATACAGTACATTATCGAATACCCTTAATAATGAACACCTCACTGATTAATTACTCTCAAAGCCTTACCATTTAAGTTTCTCCACTTAACTTATATATAGTCACTTTCTAGCCTCCTACTACTCGCACTAATAAGTTAATTGATATTTAGATATATACAAATTTGTCTTACACACAATATAAACTATAAATGTTAACACATTTTTGGCATACTGCCTCCGTAAAGGACTATGGAACCTAAGCCTGTAAGCTACCGACTCAAACTTAACAATAATAAGAAAATATCCCACATTACTCGGTACCAATTTCCTCATTTCAATATGAAATAATGAAACACCCAACCATTTCCACCCTGGTTGACTGGCCCTGAAATTCCTCTGGGCCTAGTAGATTATTGTCCTCCCTTCTATCCAATAAGCACAAGGATAACCAGGATTTATATATATATAACGCCTCGAATGGAATTCTATCGATAATAAGTTGAGGGGAGTTGTCTTATGCTAACTCCACCAGTGGAAGATATTACACTAAACCTTTACATAATTGGAAATACAACATACCTTGCAATGTGATACTAAAACTCACAGACTTACTGCCCGCCTGCGAGTGTGTTAGGCCGAATATGTTCACATATTGATATTCATGGCCTCCCAGAAACTCTTCCCAATAATTAAGTCATAACTCTCTTGACTCTTTCAGATAAAACTCTATTTGTACCCCATATAACCATTCTATCCCAGCAATAATGGTTGGGGTTTACTGTTACACATTATGATTTGTCCTAACTTGGCATAACATAAGTTGCTTTAATTTTTCGACCCACTTTCACCCATATAGGGTCATGATCCCATTGCGAAGTAATTAACTCTGTAATTGTTCAGGGATTCACTCTCCCATTACTACCAAGGAATTCCTAATACTGAAGGAACTCTATTATTTCCTAATGGTCCACTTTCAATTGGAGCTCAAAAATGTCTTTCTTTGCTTAAGCCATCACTACTACGACTTTATATCGATATGCATTTTACCTTTCTTATAACCACATCCATATCTATGGCTCAGGCAACGGTGTCATCACTGCATGTCGCAAGTCTTTTCCCCTCTCTTTAAGCTTCAGATTCTCGTGAAACATGTTCTCTCCATGTCCTATCAAGTAAGTCTCAACTTCTCCAAGTTAAACTTTATCGGATTTCTCCTGTACCATCCTCGTGGAAAATCTGGGAATTAATGGTCCTAATTGCCCTAACCCATAAAATAGATAAATCCTAAAGTCACACTCTTCTACATTCAGTTACCTCTCGCAATACGCATTGTCTCACAATCTTTCACTTAAGGAAGAAAAATTTATTACTCGAATATCTAGGGCGCCCATACACCCTATGCTTTGTGCATTTCCGCACCACCGTACTAGACGTTTTATATAAATAACAAATGATGCCCCACATACTTAGCAGGACTATATGGTAAGGTCCTACTCAGTCACCCTACCTTTTCCCACTAATAATATCTTAGGTTGTCCCACCGATCTGCTCGTGGTGTCAACGATTGATAACATTATCACATATTATTATTATATGGCTCTATCGACCTTAATTTTAATTTAACCATTATCTCATAGTTATAACTACGTATATGGGTAATCATTACGATACTAAATCCAAGTAATAAAGACAAACTTCTTCCAACTTTCAACGTTCGCTAAGTTTCATGCGTGGGATGTCTCGTAAAGTGAAATCTAAACAAGGAATCCCCCCGATACACTACTACCTAACGCTGCTGGTTGTCGAGATATGCTAAGACCTTAGTCCATAACATACATTCTCGAATTCCCATTTATGATATAAGAAGTCTACTCATCCACTCTCATATTACTAAAGACAATTAACAATGCAGGGCTCTCACTACCAAAAGTTATTAGAGCTATATAATTTACGAGCTATATCTCTCCGCTCTACAATAATTCATTATATCCTGAATCACATCAGTAAAACATCCTTGCTCACCGGGATCAACATAGTAAGACAACATACTCACTAAAGTCTACAATACAATACAACACATGTGCAAGCTCAACCGTCTTTCAGGTGATGCCTCGCTAAAACCATATATTTAAAATTTGAAATTTTTAGTATAATAGTCTTATCACATAATTTACTACTTTTCAAACCCTCGGTAACTAATAACCGTACAATATAATCATAATATGATCTACTATCATACGCTCAAAGGATCATGAATCGTTACATAATATCGTATACAAATTTCTCTTAGTGTCCACACTTGCTCATCCCCGCAGGTGGCACGAAAGTCTCGCTACCAAATGGTAGTCATTTATATAATAAGGCTGTTGTCGCCAGCGTACCCACTAAACCGAATGCACACTCGAACCCTTAGTGTTAACTATTCACATGTGTTGTGACACACCCACGTCACTTGAACTCATCATTTATTCACAAGGATGAAGCAAAGCTCCATTAGTCTATCCTGGTCGTAGGGTCCCTGTACGCACGTTTCGTGACCTATAAATATATACCATCGTTATAACTTTCGGATCCCACTCATTAATTTTTCCCTTCCTCGTGTGGGTACATTATTATGTTTCACTACTTACCCGCCCGACATTGATACGTTGGCCCCATATCTCTAGGCCTCAAATATGGCCTTACTGGCCTTCCCTTGATTTCCTGGGCCCCATCGACCCTGAAATACGGTATGCTATAGTTATTGAGGACTACGTTGGTCCTTCCTAGGCCTATTACTCTCGGGTTATTAGTTTCTGGGCCCAATTCTATTGACCCGATTCCTACACTGGAAATTTTACTTCTCCAACTGGTATGCCTTACAAGCACGATTTATTATTCCCGATACTTATCAATTTCACTACTCACGTGAACACATTCAATACTTGTAACCCTTATCTTTACATACATGGTAATTTCCCTTTCACTGGTCCTCTGGACTTGTTGAGATGTCCTTCTCTTGGACCTGGTAGTCTTAACTGCTAGTTGTTATTTTCGTTGTTCCTTGCACTCTACAGGGCATATGGAACACATGATCAACCCGCTGGTCTTGATTGAATCCATCACCATTATGTTAAGATTTAATCATATCATTTAAATAAGTTTCCCCTCACTGGGTATACGTTCTGGTGATGTTCTACTAACACTATTGAATTCAACCTTACCCTTCGGCTATGTATCACAACTCGACTGGCTCCCTTTCTTCTGAGGCGTTGACACATTCTAGTAAACATATACTTTTATGACATTGACACTAGTCACCTTAGTCGCACCTCCCATTCACGCTAGGGCATTCTACCCATGAGTCCATTTTCAACTTATGGACCCTTTTATCTTCCGTGACTCTCCTACTTCGGTTACGAAGTTAGCGTACCAAGTTAACTCATCCTTTACGGTCGGTCTCTACTCGACCTACTGGTGATAAGTTCAACATCTCTTCCATATCTCTATCTGACCAGAAGATGGAAAGTTTTAAATGGTCAACCCGTACCCCATATCTCGGTCTGATTGACTATTTTTATTCTTTGTTGTTTCTTTGAGCTAAGAAAAATTTCTTATGAATTTAAAAATTCTGAGTGTCACTACACTCTACTTTACATTATTGCCTTTGGATTAGCTCCCCCCATTGGCCCATCACACTTAGATATTACTGTTGGTGACTTCTACCACGATCACCATTCCCTGAATGCTTCATAACTTTCAATTGTTTTCCTCCTCCTACAGTCTCGCTAATGGCCTTCGCTGGTCGTCCTATATTGCTCGGAGTACGAAGTCCAATCACTCTCGCATATGAACTAACTTCACTAAACTAAATCTCTGGAGATTTTAATTCGCATACGTAGTGGAATACAACAATCCTAGAATAAGGATCTACATCAAAGAATGCTAAGCTGAAACGTATTATGCCGTACAGATCCTAAAGGACACTAGAACCTGATGCTCTGATACCACCTGTGACACCCCGCTCAATTAAATATCAGGTGATCAGTCCTTTATAAAATTTATAACAGAATGTTCGGTTGGTTCATCCTTAGAATCACCGTCGAAAACTTATATCCAATTAATTACCTAACATTTAATTAACCTAGTGTCAAAACATTTTCCAATTAAACTTGAAACCAATTATTTTAATAAATTCTGAACATGTAAACATAAATCATACACAAGGATTAAATGCTAACTGAATCAAATACTGAATAGATAAGACTGGATAAAACCTTCCAGTTCACAGTTACAAATCAAACTATAGTAAATACTCAAACCAACTAAGAAGAACTATAATGGAATCTGAGTATAACTTTGCCAATGAGAATGGGCGACACATGCCCTAACTGAGATATCTGAACTAGGAATTGAATGAAATGATAAAAGTGTCTAATCTCAAGAAACCCGCAACTTGTACAACAGTTGCATCTCGACAAAATCCAAGTATCTAGAACTGGTGTCCTTGTGGCTGGGCACCTGTACTAATACATATATATATTGCAAAAGAGGAAAGAGATGCAAGAAATGGGTCAGAGCCCGATGTGTAAAAATAATTGTTTTAGCAAGTATTTAAAACTGCATTAAAGCAAGTATTATATGCATGTTAGTTCGAACTCTCACATGATATTCTCACCTCTCGATTAGTGTGTATGCCTAATGTACATCTAATCCAACCTAGCCATCTGACACACTTCTAACTAGGTAAAAGCTTATCCATCTACTTACCCTTCATAGTATTATTCCAATTTTAAATCTCAACATTTATCATTTTTAAATAAGTGTTATCACACTACAGTCAAGTATTTACTATTTACTTACATACTTTACCAAAGAGTTCATTATAAACGCACGTATATCATTCTCAGCTCAAATATACAAACATGTCACCCCTAGGCTAAGCTGCGGTGCACACATACTCTGCTATCAAATCCCAGTACATCACGTATATGAGGACTACGTGTTCCGAATCTCTCAGGAATCGTTACAACAAGCTAAATCACACATATTGGAGGCGAACATAGTTTACATACCCATGGGTCACACACATACCTATGCTCCCATAGTCAGCTGACTTACTAACTCACAAATAAGCCATTCACAGTTCTATGTCCTTAAGGAATCGATCTAAATCCCCCTCATAGGCAACACAGAGATTAGATGGACCTGATTCAAAAGCCGACCTCCCCTGATAGCAAGTATGGTAGGTATGTCATACACATAATATGTCAGATATAGGTATGCACACAACCCATCAAATCAAACAGTATACACACAACCAAATGTCATATTTCATACGTAGTATTATTATCACTAAATACTATCAATGTATTTTAAATTACACAACCAAATGTCATATTCCATACGTAGTATTATTATCACTAAATACTATCAATGTATTTTAAATTACGATATTCTCTCTCTCGTAATATATTTCTAAGGATAATATGTCACCCAAAAATCCTTAATACATAATCATAATAAGTCCCACAATTAACCATAATTTTGTTCTTTAGTTCCATATCGTTAGAACTAATATCCTAAGTATTTATCACGTAATACGTTCGACACATTTAAATTTACGATTTCCTCTCTCTCGTATTCTTCAAGGTAAACTCATCGTCCCAAATATTTAAATCAATACACATAAACAACTCCCATTAATTCTGCACTATTTTGGATTCATCGAACAATAATTTTCCTCACTCAATTTGACTGTTTACACAAGTAGGGGCAAATTAGGAAATTCTATGAAAATTAGAAATCTCGCTCGAACCAGAATGGATCTCGCTCGAACGACTTCCACGTGTTGTTCGAATGACTTCACGCGAAAACCAATCTCGCGGAACGACTTCGCGCAACAACCAATCTCGGGCGAACGACTTTGCGCGACATCCAGTGACCTGGGCACTGTTTCGTCTTCCACCTTTGACAGCCTCATTTTTCACCATTTTTCAACCCTAAAACCTCAAAGATATCATCCCAAAATCCAATCAATTATTCCTAAATCGAATCCTAACATTTGTAAATGAATTCTAGTAACCTAGAATCATTAAATCATCACCAATGATTCATATAATTCGAAATCCCCAATTTAATTGTCAAGAACCCTAGTTCTTAAATTAATATGCATAACTTCCAAATTAAACCCAGCTTTGTTCATAGAAATCATCCTAATTTCGTAGGCATCATCCTATCTACGTATGATAATCAAATTCTTTATCAAATCAACCCTAGTTTATGATATAGTTCTCCAATTTCACCCAAATTAACTTTCATAATAAAGATTTATAAACCTAAACTAACATGAACACAATTATCGCTAAAGAAATAAAGCAATAAACACTTGCCTCGATTTTGAAGGTCTGATCCATTGGTGTTGCTGGTATGGACGCGTTCCTCGCGTTTCGATCTACACGATGGTGGTGGCGGTTGGGCCAGGTGGTGCAAATGGCTTCTCCTCCTTTGGAATTTGCTCTCCCTCACCCACTGTGACTCTCTCTTGATTTTGGTTTAACCGAACTCTAATTGTCTCCAATTAGCTGAGATAATATTCCTCTAATTTTCGTCCATTTCATTCCTCCAAAAATCCAAATTACAAAACTACCCTTACCGGGTGCTGGCTTGGCCTAAAAATGTCCCGGAGTCCAAATAAAATACCCGGGTAGAGTTTTCTGACTATTTCGACCCTTTCAGACTCAATGGCGTACTAAAAAAGGACATACGAGTTACTTAAAAATAATTTACCTTTATATTTCACTTAATTAATTCTGACACGACTCACGCTCGCGTCTCGACTTAATATATCGACTGTCGTATTTCTCTACCACAACAAGTTATATAAAATCGTCATTCCATATTACTTATTCTCACAGTAATATCAATAATTACTAACTTCTCGTCATGCTTGTAAATATTCAAATTTAATTCGGATTAATAATTAATTCTCACATTTTAATTTAATTAAACCCGCAATAATAATGAATCACATAATTATTTAAGTCTTCGAAAATATGGGGTATTATATTCCTTTGGTCAAAGGGTAATTAAATAATTAATTTTGTATTTAACTAATTTTTTTGTTTCCCTTTCTCTCTGTAACCTTATCCTTCTCAATCAAACACCATGATTAAACATACCTTACATCGTCTCCACTACATTACCCCCCGAAGGTACTTTCTCCTCTTTCTCTCTCTTATTTCTCTACCCGTTATCTCTTTTTTTAACGTGATTGTGATCCCTCTTTCACTTCAAACTCATATCTCTTCTTCCCCGCATCTTGTAACACCCCTTATTTTTCACGCCCAATTGATCAAGTTGAACGCTAAACATAAGGAGTGCTAAACAATTGATACTACTCTCAGCGTCAAGGTAACCATAAAAATGACTATGAATAAAACCATCCACAATAAAAAAATCAATAAAGATGACAATAAGAATAATCGAACTGAGATATAACTGGAATTCTAATGAAATGAAACCATTATATAAAAATCTATTTCTACAAATGTCTCAACTTAAATAAAAGAAATACAATGGTAACCACCTCTGAATCAAACTCTTGAATACAAATGACTGCTATAAAGTATCATCGACTCCTACTCTAAGGTTGACAACTAAATCTCAACCACTGCAAGTATGACTGCTCAACCCTGCTAATCCTCTATATAATAATAATAATCCCTATGGGGGAAATAGATTTATAATTTTGGGTTAGAGCCCGAAATTTGCAAGAAATAACTTATAGTATCAAATATAATAATTTTACGCCTCATTTATGATAAATATGCCATCTCGTCGACAAACACATACAATGAATACCTCACATCGCATCTAGTGAAACACTATGTGCATGTCCCAACCTAAGACATAAACTATACTACAAGTATTTATATCTACCTATAAACTAATAAGTAAGCACTTGATAAACGAATGCAACATGGATGCAACTAGCTACACATGTATATAGTACAACCCAATACCCAATTATTTACTTATTTAAATTCTCACGATCTCATAATGAAACATTTTACTTTGTCTTAACATATTTAATTAAACGTTTTCATCATTAAACTATGGGGTTCTAAACAATACGATCCCATACATACCCCCAACGATGTCATCCGAAAGATAAGATATACACAATCTCATAAAGCACACATAAATGTGACATAAGATTTAAATCAAACCGTCCATCACCGAGATAATATCGTGTACACATATATAATAATCACATAAAGGCATCTACTTTAGGGGACCTTCTCATGCTTTTATCGGTAACCCGTAGGAGTTCCTTACCTAATGAATTGGAAAACCATCACACATAAATAAGAATAGGGGATCACTATGAAATCACACCACTAGGTATTCCCATACCAAAGCTCTACCGATGGATCAAATCATCCACCTCTCTCCTCAGGAAGCGTAGACTGAATGACTGTATGATCTATATATATCATCATATAATACTACACCAATGGCTGTAATACCACTCACCCAATAGATCTGGTTATCATGTCCCATCATCTCAGGAAATGATAACCGACTAAACTTGTGATATTGATCTCCACAAAGGCCTACGTCATCAACCAGTAGTGAGGTACATGGTCACAACCACTTGAATCCAAAACACTGCCTGATATATTCACCACAAGTAACTAGTATATTCACATATTCAACCAACTTATATTTATATACATATGATCTATATAAATACAGGATAACACGTACTCTCAAGTGTACCACTTCATCCCAATCTCTGAACAACGGACTAATAAGTTAATTATAGGTTATTATCTCTCAAAACCTTAAATAAGTCTAACCTTACAATATGCTTAACATGTAACATAAGTAAGTAAGGATATCGCATACTCTCATGCGTACTCCAAAGTGTCCCAATCCCCATCACCAGATTGTTCATTACCTTATTAGGTTTATTAATTCTCAAACCTTTTTAAATTCAAATCATAGTTTATTATGAACAAACTATGAATGAGAATACACACACACACACACACACACACACGCACACACGCACACACACACACACATATATATATATATATATATATACATCTTCACATTGAATTACTACGTACATTTTAAGGCCTATAATCTTTCGAAACTCCAATTAACACCTAATCATGTTAATATGTTTACTCGCAAATACGATAATCAACTATACATGTATATTCACATCATCATGTCTATTATATATACATAAACATCCAACTAATTGTTCAAGACAAAGACCACTTTAATAATCCAATCAAAAACCATGTCGCACCCATATAGCAGTGCCACACTGTTAGAAAAATATTCATAAGAAATTAAAAAAATAAAAAAAATATAAAACCAGCACCCACGTGTTCGTAATTCATTTATCTACAATTCCATGGGTCCAATCAATCTGACCCAAATTCAAATTGATCCAAATGTCCCAGATCCAAACTTTCTTCCTCAAAATGCATTTGTGCGGACCTAACCTTCGTAAAAGCAAATTCCAAGCTTTGAAAACATATAATAACAAAATATCCAAGTGTATGGACATCAAACTCACGATCTTTATTTTATTCTCTAACGAATAACATTATAACACATATTAAGGTTCAAATCTGTCAAAACCCAATTGAAACCTAACATCATTCTCAAACTTTAATTGATCCAATTCTCATACGATTTTAGAAATCAAAACATCAAATTAACATAGTCTAATAATACTTACAAGTTATTCATTCCTAAATAAGGATTATTACAGATAATCATAACTTAAACAATTTAATTAAAGGATTTTAACAAATTACCCAATTAAGTCAAATTACAAAACCCACCAATTATTTAATCTAATAACCCAATATGAATATTATTCAGATAACATATAATAATAATTAATCATGCTTCCAAATTTCAAATAAAAAACACAAGACATATGAATGATAAACGAATTACAAATTATATGCTAATAAAGCAAGAGATTTCTTACCGAAAATGATGAATGATAAATCCTCCACTCTTTGATCCCTTGTTCGTCCTCCTCAAAGTTCCACCAAAGTTCTCCCAATTCTCCAGGGATGTTAGGGGGTTTGTGTTTAATGTCAAAAGTGATTATTTAATGAGGCTAAACTACCTTAATTACTCATTAGTTTTGCAGGTCCATAGTAAGCCCATTTTGGGCCCCCAAATTAGTCCAAAATACTATCCACAGTAGCTAAAATTTTAGTCTAATGGTATACCAACCCCCCGTTCCTAACTTAAGACAATAAAAACACATCTGAACCTCCGTGACACTCCAAAGTCCAATCCAAATAGTAATACCTCACACGCACGTGGTAATACCTCACAACATAAATAAAATACACATTTAATAATTATACACGTAAAATATTGTCCAATATCATATAATTAATATCACCGATTAATCATTTATAACATAAGGAACCAAATCATGTCACGTGCGAGTATAATTACCATCTAAATTATGCATTTTATTCTTACCAGATCACAAAAGGAATATTTAATTCCATTTATTTATCATTAAATAATTAATAAATTAAGTCCATGAAAATACAAGGTATTACACCTCTGTCTTCCAACTCAACCATATCTTCAAATTTATACATACGATTTTTGTATATTTATTCGTATATGCAAATATCCGTGTATATACATTTGCATATTCACGAATCGTGCATAAATAAACTGAATAAAGAGAAGGGGTAACCTTTGGGGTTTTGGTGTAGATTGGCAGTGGTTCGCAGTAGAAGTGGTTTGGTGGTGGTCAAAAGGGTCGTCATTGGTGAGTTTTTGGGGGTAAATGCTAGTGAAGTTATGTTTTAAGGTTTGATTTGTTTTTAAGGTTAGGATTAAGGTATGGTGTTGATAAAGTTAGGTTTAAGGATTGAATTAATTTTATGGGGTTTAAAATAAAATTATTATAATATTTATTTAGAGTGACAATGAAATTTAGATAATATGTATGAGTTTGAATTTTATTTTTTGATCTCTAAGGTTTTCACTTTTAGGTGTCATTAGTCAAACGTGGCCTAAAAATTATTGTTGTGTTTGAGATATCTTTTTCGTTGATAAAGAAATGTTAATCTTAGGGATTTGATTAAGGTTTTAGAAGGTTGGCCTCTTTGGACTAGATGGGAATATTATCTAGTAGTTGGTTCAAAACTCTTGAATAATTCATATGAGAGATATTGGATTGTGTACAAGTGATAGAAGATTTGATCTTTAAATAGTTAATAATGGACATGTGCATGTTCTATACTTTTACTTGGGCATATTGATGACATGGATGGAGATGAATGAGAGTATTTTTAAAAAAACAAAATGCTAAATTTTAAATTTGTAGCACTTTCAAACTTTTTTTCAAAGATAGAAACATCCTAATTTCACTGTCAATGACAATGATTATTATTGTAACTTTCTTCTTTCCAAATTTTATTTTTTCTAAACCCTAATCTTTTAAACAACTATTTTCTGGCTATTTTTTTTTTCAAAACCCATTAAATCTGGCCAAATCCACATAATCCAAGAATAAATTAATCGAAGATTAGTTTGTTGATATTTGAGATATTTTCCATATTTGTTTCTTATTTATTATATTAGAGAATCTCTAATGCATGAAACATTTTTGTATAGTGCTATTTTTCCTCTACTATTTTATGAATTTGGTTCTCCAGATCATTGTGAAAACTAATAAAGTGGCACTGAACAAGAAAAAAGAGGAATAACATGATCTTTCTTATTCAAGAGGAGCATAGGCCATCGTGCATAAGACCAAATGCCTAAATGAAGTTTCGTATGATATCTAGAATTTTGCCCATATATAATTTCTTATACATTAAATAACAAGTGATTAGGAATTTTATGTCATTTACGAGTGCGCTTTACCCGAAATCTATGCAAAGTCAACTATGCTATTTGAGAAACGAATGGGTACACCGATTAATGCCTATCTAGTGAATTGATGCAATTATTTGAAGAACAAATCATAAGTAATGACGATGTAAAATTGCATTGACAACAATAAGCAAGGCTTAACTTAATATTAGTTTATACTAATATAAAAAACTAATGATTTTTAAACATGTCTTAAATATAAAAAATAATACATCATTCATTTGGGAATCAAAATTCCATTCTTTCACCCACTTGGTTTTCACCTCACCCTCCCACTTATTATATAAGATCATTTTCTAGTCCTCCTAATATGCACGTGTAAGAGGGTCCATGTTTGAATAGTCATGGTTCACTATATCTTCTTCCACTTTTATTTCCACCACTTTCTCTTTTTTCAAGGTGATTTATAACTTCATTGCCAACTGGTTTTGTTTGGTTTCAGTCGCCAAATTCTTTTTGATCAAGTGAGTGCAAGAGAGCATTTAAGTATGATATAAAATCAAGAATAATGTGAGTGGAGGAATTCTTGGAAACTTTCTATAATACCCATTATTTATGTGTAATCATTTTATATAAATTTCCCCTTTAGGACTAATTATATAAAATAAAGGAAGTTGAAATAAATATTTCTTTAAGTTGTTTAAGAGATAATATTTATTGAGTTTTATATATTCACTGTTAAGAGAATGTAAATAGTCTAACATTATATTATTTTGTCGTTGTGCTTTAGCGACAACTATGACTTATTCCAATCGGATTGTTATTATATAGTTAATATGATGTTGGAACATGAATTAATGAACGTTATCCCGGATGCCAGTTTAGAGGGCACGGTTAGTTCGAAAATGGTTAAGATAGTAAAAAAAAGTACCAATTGTGTTTTCGAACTCTGGGGGTACTTTTGACTAGTTATAACTTAATTATGATGTTACGAGTCATTTTAATTGTTTAGTAGCATTTAAATGTTAGACTTAATGTATTTGGGTATTTTAGTCTTGCAAGAACATTTATTTCTCATTTATGTTTCCAAACCTAAAGAGAGTTAGAGAGAAGAGAGAGTTTGGGAGAAAGAGGAGAGAAAGAGGAGATTTGCTATCTCTGGCTCGGAATCATTTCAAGGGCAAGAGTTCGAGGCTACAAACTCGAGGCAAATTTTTAACTTGCACATATGTATGATTGAGTGTGAATAATTTGTATATAAAGTCGTGTTCTTGAGATTTAAACCATTTCTGGATTTTGATGATTTTGGTGTTTAAACCTTTAGACTTTGATTTAGATATGATTTGAGTTGGTTATATTAGTTAGTTGTTGTGTAAGAATGATTTGGTGAAGTTATTAGATGATGATGTTGAGAGAAGTGGAAGAAAATAGGTTTGGAGATTTAGGTTTTGTAAGAAGATAAGGAATGGCCGATGGATCTGGTGCGACCGATCGATCCCGTCCAGGAAGCTGGTCGACCGGGCCAAAAGGGAAAAGCCTATTGGAATTTGACTAATTCCACCTTAATTGAATGGGTAGTTTAACTTAATGATCTAGTAGGACTCTAGAATGTGCCTTTAGATGATTTTGAGGCTGATTATTATATCGCAGAGTGAACTTAACTTGTTCAGTATGTCAGTATTCATAACTGTTATACATCTTATTCACACGTATATGATATCAAATCAGGCCCTGACCCATTTATATTTGTCTTTCTCGTGTGGTTCTTATATATGCTCAGGTGCTCCGCCTCAAGGACGCCCGTGTTCATCCTTCCTTCCCAGCGTCAAGGAGCTATAGAATTTTTGCAGATGTTATAGGATTTTGAAATAGACGCATCAATCTTCTGTATAATCTAGTTAAGATCTGTCTGTATATTTGGGCGCGTTGCCCCGGTTATTATTCATACTTGTTGTTATACTTGATGTAAATCATTTGTATTAGTCTGTTAACCGACAACTTATTCGCTTATATTTTGTAGATGGTTATTAAACTTGTATACACCTTCTGTTATAAATGAATTGTCAAAAACTGTTTTATCTACTTTGCAAATTATCTGACATCCGTTTTAAAAAATAATTGGAGGTTATCTCGTATTGTTATTTATATTAAAGTGATGCTAAGAATGGAACATTTACGATTCCTGTGTTTATTGGAGTATCGAGCTGACCACCTCTTATTTTAATAAGCGGGGTGTCACAGATGGTATCAGAGAATCAGGTTCAAGAGTCCTTAGGATCTATGCGCACTTATCACATTATACCATAGCGTTCTTTTATATAGAGCCCTATTGTTGGGACGGTTTTGTTTGTGCATGCTTGCAATCTTCTGCAAGGATAAATTATTTTAGTTGTATTATGATTCAGTTGCTTTTTATCTCAGATGCCGCCTAGAAGAGGTCGCCCGACAAAGGTAAATCGAGTTGCAGAGAACGTAGAGCCCCCACCACCTCAAGGAACGATAAATGCGACGGAGCTAGCTAATATTGTTGCCCAGGCAGTCAATGCTGCAATGACCGCTATGGCATAATAGCTTCCACAAGCCCAACAACCAGACGCACTAGTGGTTCAAGCCCGCATGGGAACCTCCACATGGGAAAGAGCCAAAGATTCCATCCTGAAGGGTCACGCTCCAGAATTTCAGGGTGGCGCTGTTATGATTGTGGCAAATTAATGGAAGAAGGATATGCAACGCCATCTTCGAATGATGGAATGTTGCGGGGAGTGAAAATAGATTCTCGCCACTTTTAAACTGGTAGGATCAACCCTATAATAGTGGGAGTCGGTGATAACTCTGAAACAGAGGGATAATATGACTGTCTCGAAATTTTGGGTTTTGTTTGACCAAAAGTATTTTCCTTCAGTGGTTCACAAGTCGATGCGAAGGAAGCTTTAGGATATTGTTCAAGGAGAGCAATTAGTGGCAGAAGATGAAGAGGAATTTACGCGTTTAGCAAACTTTGTGCCGGATGAAGTCATTCCAGAAGAAAGGAGGATTTCAAGATATATCGAGGGTTTGAATTGGAGGATAAGGCATCACCTTTTGGGGAACCCAACCTTACAAACATTTGCCGATGTGATGAATGCCGCTTTACTCCATTGCCAGGATCACCGTCTTCATGTGAAGGGGAGTAAGAAGATTGGAGATTCAAGTCAATTTAGTAGATAAGGAGGAAATGGTGCCCGTGGAGCACTCCCCCCACCACAATAGTCTAGAAATAAACCAAAAGAGCGGGACCCACAACAAGGGGACTCGGCTAAAAAGTAACATTCTGGGGGTTTTAACTTTGGTGGAGGTGGTTTTAGGCACGATCAGGGTGCTCAGCAACGGAAATAGTTAGGTGAATAGGGCCAAGCAGGCAAAGGGAATAATGGAGGTCGAGGCCATCAGGGCCAAGGTACGGGGCAGTTTCGGAACAACAATCGGGGCCGACATTTGGAAAATTTTGTGGGACGTTATTTTCAGTGTGGTGAACAGGGTCACATGAGGAGATCCTGCCCACAGTTAAACGGGGGACAATTACCTAGAGGTCCTCAGAATCAGTAGGCACATCCACAACCTCCAGAACCTATTCCATCTGTCCCTCTATAACAGGGACAACTTCAGTATGGGCATGTGTATAATATTTAGGATGCTTTATTTCCTTAAGCACCGCCTGCACCACCAGCTATTGAGGGTAAGTTTCCCATTCACGGGTATGTGGGTCGAGTGTTTTTTGATAAGGGCGCAACTCACTCATTTATCGCTAGGCACTTTTCTCATTCAATGGGGTTGATTAAATCTGTCGAGAGTACTTTTACTAGTGTGGAGTCTTTCATCGGTGATGGTTCTCTTATACTTTTTGTTTGTAAAAGGGTAGGAATAAACCTTGGTAATTTGCGTTTTGAGGTCGATTTACTTGTCCTGGAATGGTCGGGTATGATGTTATTTTGGGCATGTACTGGTTAGTGAAATACCGAGCTATGGTAAATTATTATGGGAGGAGTATAGTTTTTGCCGTTTCGGGGCCAGAAATGTTTTTAGTAGCTATGCCTCTTCCAGAGGGAGGTTCGAGCACACATTTGTATTGTATTGAGGAGGAGACTTCATGAGAAGTAGTTGTTTCTCTAGATTCGATTCCTGTTGTTAGATAATTTGAGGATGTTTTTTAGGAAATCTCGGGCTTACCACCAAGTCGTGAGATTGAGTTCGTAATTGACTTACCGCATGGAACAAGGCCGATTGCGAGAGCTCCATACCGTATGGCTCCTTTGGAAATGAGGGTGTTAAGGGATCAAATTCAGCAACTGTTGGGGCAAGGGTTTATTCGGCGTAGCACGTCACCATGGGGCGCTCCTCTATTATTTGTGAGGAAGAGAGATGGTTCCCTCCGTTTGTGTATCGATTACCGTGAACTGAATAAGGTAATCATCAGGAATAAATACCCATTACCTAATATAGACGATTTATTTGATCAACTAAGGGGAGCATCGTACTTCTCTAAAATAAACTTGAGGACTGGGTACCATCAACTGCGAATTCGAGATCAGGACATGTCAAAAACTACATTCTTGACTAGGTATGGGTCTTATGAATTTCTGGTTATGCCTTTTGGGCTAACCAATGCTCCTATCGTATTTATGGACCTTATGAATCGAGTATTTCGGGACTTCCTAGACCAGTTTGTCATAGTGTTTATTGAAGACATTCTATACTATTCTCGGACTAAAGATGATCATGCCGAACACCTATGATTAGTCCTGCAGACACTAAGGGATCATCAACTTAATGCCAAGTTTGATAAATGTGGCTTTTGGTTGCACGAAATGTAGTTTTGGGGGAACATTTTGACGGCTGATGGTATTTTTGTAGACCCAAGAAAAGTTTCAGTAGTGAGGGAATGGGTCAGCCCACGACGCCAATGGGGATCCATAGTTTTTTGGGTTTGGCGGGTTATTATCGCCGTTTAATTAAGGGTTTTTCAAAAATCGCTAATCCTTTGACGAATTTGGTCCAAAAGGGAGTACGATTTATTTGGGACGATTCTTGTTAGCTAGGTTTCGATGAATTAAAGGACGAGTTGACTTATGCTCCTTTACTCGTATTGCCAAGATCAGGAGTAGACTATTTAGTCTTCACAGATGCGTCTCTACAAGGATTGGGAGGTGTGTTACAATAGGAGCATAGGGCTATTGATTATGCGTCCTGCAAGGTTAAGCCCCATGAGAAGAATTATCCCATGCATGATATGGAGCTTTTCGCAGTGGTGTTTTTTTTGAAGATATGGAGGCATTACCTCATGGGTGAGAAATTTAATCTTTCACGAACCATAAATCGTTACAATATTTGTTCTTGCAGAAAGATCTAAATATGCGACAACGTCGGTGGTTGGAGTCCGTAAAGGACTATCAATTAGATATTCATTATCACCCAGGCAAGGAAAATGTAGTAGCTGATGTGCTGAGTCACAAACTCATGGGGGAGCTAGCGAAGGTGTGGAAAGACAAGTGGAAAGAACTCAACCAAGATGATGCTGTAGCCAGAGCTTGTATGTCAGTGTTGACCGTTACGCCTGCTATTATGATGCAAGTAATAAAAGCGCAAGGAGGGGCTAATAATTTACAAGACCGGGTAC
Organism: Sambucus nigra; assembly: GCA_949130495.1. Lineage (NCBI taxonomy): Eukaryota > Viridiplantae > Streptophyta > Magnoliopsida > Dipsacales > Adoxaceae > Sambucus > Sambucus nigra. The sequence continues at coordinate 280,210,740 of OX422218.1, forward strand.
TTCAATTGTTGACCGAGGGAGCGGAGTCCTACTCTATTAGTACTGAGGGTACGAACGAGGGAGACTTGAGATGTGTTGTCATGACAGAATCTCATGGATCAAGATTTACAGTACACCCAGGTGGGGATAAAATGTACCAAGATATGTACCGTTAGTGTTGGTGGGAGGCTATGAAATGGGACATCTCTATATTTGTTTCCCAATGCGCCACTTGTCAATTGGTGAAGGTGAAATACCAGCGACCGACTGGGTTATTGCAACCATTTGAAATATCAGTGTGTAAATGGGAGAGTATCTTAATGGACTTCAACACGGGATTGCCGATGTCACAATGTGATCATGATTCTATTTGGGTTATTATCGATTATTTGACCAAATTGGCACACTTCTTACTGGTACGGATGAATTATAATACGACACATTACGCCCGACTCTTTATTGCAGAGATGTTGAAACTCCATGGGGTGCCTATCAGTATAGTCTCAAATCGAGACAAGATTTTTGTATTCCATTTTTGGCGAAGTTTCCAAGAAGCGATGGGAATTGAATTAAAGTTGAGTACCTCCTACCATCCACAAACGGATGGACAAATGGAAAGAGTCAACCAAATGTCAGAGGATATGCTTCGAATGTGCGTACTTGAATTTAAGGGAGGATGGGAGCAATACCTTCCACTGGTCGAATTTGCATATAATAATTCATACCAATTCACGATAGGTATGTCACCGTATGAGGCATTCTATGGCCTCCCATTTAGGTCACCTGCTTATTGGTTGGAAGTAGGAGACAATAAGCTCCTTGGACCTGAAATGATCCAAGATACCTCTTCGAAGATTGATCTTATTAGAAACCGCATACGAATTGCACAAGATCATAAGAAAATCTATGCCGACGCGAGTCGGAGACATGTGGAATTGGAAGTGGGGGATCAAGTTTTAGTTCCAGTATATCCGATGAAAGGTATAATGCGATTCTGGAAGAAAGGCAAACTTGCACCGTGCTATGTAGTCCCTTTTCCCATTATTTCAAAGGTAGGCCCGGTAGCGTATCAAATTACTTTTCCAGAACGCCTATAACAAATCCATGAAGTGTTCCATGTTTCATCTTTGAATAATTATAAAAGGTGCGAGGGAGATCATTGGCACAGTCCTTTGGACGATATCGTGTTACAACCCGATATTTCATATAAGGAACAATCGGTTGCTATCTTAGATCACGGTGATCACAGGCTAATATCAAAATTGTTACGATTGGTTCGAGTCCAACGGGGACACGACAATGCCGAGGAATCAACTTGGGAACGAGAGGATGATATTCGAGAGAAGTACCCACACCTCCTTTTATAAGGTAAGCCTAAATTTTGAGGGAAAAATTCCCTTGTAAGGGGGGGAGTATGTAATACCCCTTATTTATGTTTAATCATTTTATATAATTTTCGCCTGGAGGACTAATTATATAAAATAAAGGAAGTTGAAGTAAATATTTCTTTAAGTGATTTAAGAGATAATATTTCTTGAGTTTTATATATTCACTATTAAGCGAATGTAAATAGTGTAACATTATGTTATATTATGTCGTTGTGCTTTAAGCGATGGTTACGACTTATCCCAATTGGATTGTTATTAATGAGTTAATATGATGTTGTAACATGAATTAATGAACGTTAATCAAGATGCCAGTTTAGACGCCACAGTTAGTCTGGAAATGGTTGAGATAGTCAAAATAAGTACCGATTGTGTTTTTGGACTCCGGGGGTACTTTTAACTAGTTATAACTTAATTATGATGTTACGAGTCATTTTAATTGTGTAGTAGCATTTAAATTTTAAACTTCATTTATTTGGGTATTTTAGTCTTGCAAGAACATTTATTTCTCATTTATGTTTCTAAACCTAAAGAGGGTTAGAAAGAAGAGAGAGCTTGTGAGAAAGAGGAGAGAAAGAAGAGATTTTTTTGTCTTTGGATTTGAATCATTTCAATGAGAAAGAGTCCGAGGCTACAAACTTATGGCAAGTTTTTAACTTGCACATATGTATGATAGAGTGTGAATAATTTGTATATATAGTTATGTTCTTGAGATTTAAAACATTTGTGGGTTTTGATGATTTTGGTGTTTAAACCTTTAGACTTTGATTTAGATATGATTTGAGTTGGTTATATTAGTTAGTTGTTGTGTAAGAATGATTCGGTGAAGTTATTAGATGATGATGTTGAGAGAAGTGGAAAAAAATAGGTATGGAGATTTTGGTTTTGTAAGAAAATGAGGAATGGCCGATGGATCTGGTGTGACCGGTCGACTGCGGCCAAGAAGCCAGTCAACCGAGCCAAAAAGGAAAAGCCTATTGCTTTTCTCGCAAGGTAAATTTCAAGAATACAGTCGACCGGGGGTCAGGGGCCGATCGATCGGTACCCTGCTTTCAACCCAAAAATCTGATTTTCTTTCTACTCGTTTTCTTTTATGTTTAATGTTTAGGAACCTTCTTATATGAAGTGATGAAGAGTATTCGGGTCTAATATTAGGGGAATTAATACCCTAGGTTACAAAGGGGTGTATTCGGGCTTATGCCGAGGATTAATTAATGGGAGTTAGTGTCTTTTGCATCTAGTAATATAGCTTAGGACTAAGGAGGAGTTGGGTGGTATCGTTTTAGACTTGTGGGGACTGGTATGAGAATAATTATACTATATAGCCTGTATTGTTAAAAACATATGATTTCGTGAATAAGAAATGTATAATTTCAATTGGCTTATCTGGTGATTTATGACATGCATATACATACATCTCTAAATTTTATCATAAGGGAAGTTACGCGAATGAGGTAAATCCCCTGGCTTATGATGCAGGGAGAATATAGTCCTCGGCCATAGGACCGATGGTTTCATTGTGTGATTGTTTTATTCAAAGTGAGGTAATTCCTGGTTTGGTTATGACTCACTGTCGAAGGTATATGGCCTCTTACCTTGCGACGCGATTTAGGGTGCCCTGGTGTCTTGGTTATAGGCCCTGGAAGATGATAGCATTTAGGGAAAAATCCAGTGGGGTGACTCTCGGAAGGATGGTCTTAAAAATGTTATATTTCGATTGTAAATTGATCTCACGGTTATGGCATTTTATGTGACTGAGTTAATAAATTTATAAATCAACTTTATGGATTACTGTCCTTAATGATATATAGACTTGTGAGGAGATATATTTTGTGAATTTGCAAGTAAACATGTTAATTGGAATTTGACTAATTCCTCCTTAATTGAATGGCTAGTTTAACTTAATGATCTATTAGGATGCTAGGATGTGCCTTTATATGAGGGGTGAGGGTGATTCTTATATTGCTGAGTGAACTCAACCTATTCAGGATGTTACTATTCATAACTATTATACATCTTATTCACACGTATACCATATCAAATTGGTCCCTGACCCGTTGATATTTGTCTTTCTTGTGTGGTTCTTATATATTCTCAGGTGCTCCGCCGAAAGGACGCCCGTGTTGATCCTTTATTCCCAACGTCAAGGAGCTACATCATTTTTGTTGATGTTGTAGGATTTTGAAATAGATGCATCAATCTTTTGTACAATCTAGTTAAGATCCGTCTGTATATTTGGGCGCGTTGCCCCAATTATTATTAATACTTGTTGTTATACTTGATGTAAATCGTTTGTATTAGTCTGTTAACCGAAAACTTATTCGGTTATATTTTGTAGATGGTTATTAAACTTGTATCCACCTTCTATTATAAATGAATTGTCAAAAACTATTTTATCAACTTTGTGAATTATCTGACATCCATTTTCAAAAATAATTCGTGGTTGTCTCGTACTGTTATTTATACGACAGTGATGCTAAGAATGGACCATCTATGATTACTGTATTTATTAGAGTATTGGGCTGGCCACCTCTCATTTTAATAAGAGGGGTGTCACACTTTCATGAGGCGTCTCTACCAATGGACCACTGCACTGTCGGCATAGTATACGTTGGGAATATGTTTTCGTTCATTACGCACCATCTATCATAGGAACATACGGTTCCTCAATATTGACACAAGATTGATTGGTCTTAGAGTTAGTGTGTGCACTTCCACCCGATGTGGAAAATTCCTAGCATTCTTTTGGGACTTGCATAACGTTTGAAGACAGTAGTTTCATTTTGAAGTGTCCTTGAAAGCGAGGTAACACTTTATAATAATTAAAATTGTGCCCCATATTCAATTTGTCTGTCTAACTGCCAAGGGGAGCACATTGTTGGTTGTTCGGTTGTTGGACAACCCTCATTTGACCTGGCCAATGATGGCATGACTTACTCACGACCTTAATAATGTTACTAAACATGTGTTGAACGAGACTAACTATACTTAGTGTACCACTTTTATTTTTTGAACATGTAGACAACAATCTACCATGAAACCATTTTTTATTTGATCCATAAATTGAATCCTTAGAAGTAGCTTCCTAACTTGTACAAATTAGGGTATTTTAATTCTTTGATTTTTTTCTTCAGATGGCTGTCATTAATTGTTTGGATATATGTAGTTTCTTGAAATTATGTATCTTCAAACTAATCTTGTTATGGGGAAGGGAAGTTCACCATTGAAATTTGCGAAGCGAAGAGGTTAAAATTTTTTGCAAAGTTATGAATAAGATTGAGGATGAACTTGGTGGAAAAAAAGGTTAAATTTTAGGGATATTTATACAATTTGCTAAAATTGGACATTGTAAGAAGTCCGTTGGTCCCACAAAAATTCAAATATCATGGAGGCCAGGGATGCATGATAACTAAACTGCTACAGCAAGGTGATCTATGTTAGTTTCCATGGAGTAATTGATGATTTTTGGAGTAATAAAATGACATTAAAGCATTTTGATAGAGAAAAAAAAAAAATACTCCATTGCCTTGGAGAAAGTATAAAAAAGGCATACTCTACCCTTCTTGATATTACAACCTAATAATATGGAACATGGTAGTCAATGATTTTAGGTTTTAAAAAGGCTACCATTTGATTAGGCACCCAAGACCCTATAAAAAATCTATTTTTTAGGTTCCATTTTTGTGTGGATGATTTGTATTTTTTTTTAGAATTGCACCAAATTATTTTTTTAAAAATATTTGACTTTGAAGTTGAGATATTCATTTTAATTATTTTTTTGAGTTTTTTACTGACCAATTCGGTTTTCTAAAAGTTACAAAAAATACGGGTTTGTAATATTTGTAGGTTACAAGTTAGTGTAAATTGAGATGAACTATTTTTGTGATATCAAATTTCTATAATTCTCTAATTTTCTTTTGAAAGAAAATACAATGATTTAGTTAATGAAATATGTTTTGGAGTTTTAAAAATCCATTTTAATAACTTTTGATTTTTTTGTAATTAAAATGATAATTTAAACTTATAGGAAATATATTCTTGGTTTAGATTTTAAAATGAGCTTGGGTGTGGTTAACAATTTTTTTCTTCCCAAAATTAATAGTAAATACGATATGTGGTTATTAATGAAATAAGGATGACTCAAGGATTGGAAATTATTTTTCATTAAAGGATTGCAATGACTTCAGTTGAAATTGATAGTATATATTATATGGTTAAAAAAAATTAATATTATGTCGTGTTTTTGGTCGATTTTTTTTCTTTTCGTTGAAATAGTCTTCAAAATTCAAAAGAAATTAATTTATTTTTGTAAACATTGATAGTGTAAGAGGGTAGTCTAGATTAAATGGAGGCGTAACCCCTTTTGAGTACAGTAATAATAAGTTAAACAACAACACTATTGATTAACCACAGGACATAAAAACACGACTCAATGAAGAGAGACTCAGTTTGAACTCACAAATCTTTTGTGAATAACTCAGAAGGTAGTAATGGACTTAGAAACAAATTTGCCTAGAGGGAGAGAGAAAATGAGCACCCTAGATATACCTTGGCAGGCAGCCAAACACCCTCACCACCCTCAATGATCACTGTCAAGTATTAAAAGCTTCGTAACAAATGACAATGGTGGGTGTGTAAAAATCTCTGGTTTGTAATAAATCTCTCTAGTAATAACTTCTGAATTCTCAATAAGAACATGATCTCTCCTCAGAGGTGGTTGGGGTCCTTAAATAGCCCCCCACACTACCCCCTATGCAACTCAGTCATTAATGTCTATTAAAGACATAACTCATACTTTATGTCACAAACATTAAATACTTGATGCACTAGTTATCTCCACGTCATAAACATTAAATGCCAAGACATACCTTTTGCCTAGCCATTGTGTGTCAGGGGGGTTGTCGTCACAGAGGTGGCTCACCAACTGTCTGATAACCCTAAATACCACGGTGGTTTAGTCAAGTGAAGGTCTGACATTTCCTAGCTCGTTAGTGACATCAGATAAAATAGATGTGACATTAAGTAGAGGGTTATTTGGCTCACAACTCAACGCCCGATGGAACTCAAGGCTTCTCCCCTCGAGGTTCCACGGTCAAGGTCCTTTAGTGTTTTACCAGGTGTATCTAAGATGGTCAGGACAAGCCCCAACGGTGCCTCACTTCTCAATCCTCCAAATCAAGTCCCTCTGAAGTTCCCACGGTGAGGTCGTTCAATAGAGTATGAAAGCTCTCCCAGGCCCGTCCAAGCCTTGTCTCTCGCGAGTACCGTTCGACCTCACACAAAATCATTATACTCATTACATCTTTACAATCGTTATAGCTCATAGATGATATAAACACAAGGTATAACAAGACTAAATTAATCAACAGGACTAAAGTACAAGATCTCTCGGTCAGCTTCTTCACTAGAAGGTCCCTCTGGGCTGCCACGCTGAGGTATAACACTAAGCTGCCTTAATCCCAAAGTAAATGGGGGGATTATCTCTAATCTCAGTATTACCTTCAAAACCCCTCTGCATTTGCCCCTTCGTGTAAAGATTTGTTGTGGGAACAAGAAATATCGACACAAAAACTTCTAAATCTGATGAACCTTCTCTACATGAAAAATTCTGGCATATTTTCTTTTGTTACAACCATTGCGGTTTCCGTCTCCAGAAAAAAGTAAAATTCTCCCCGGTGTATGTAATACCCCGTATTTTTGGCGATATTTATTTTTGGGATTAATTAATTAAATGAGAATTAATTAAGAATTAATCTGGATAAAATACTAGCGAGATGTGAGTTGGTATTTGACTATATTGAGTATATATGATGATATGTGAATATTGAATTATGAAATTTGTCATGAGATTGATATACGGCAATTTGGACATTTTATTGGGACGCGTGAGACAGTCGCGTCAGGATATAATTAATTTTTAATTATAAAAGTGAATTTAAATTCTATTTACTGTATGGTCATTTTGAGTGCGCCAATGCGTCCAGAAGGGTCGAGATAGTCAGAAAATACTAGCCGGAGGTTTAGTTTGGGTCCCGGGGTATTTTTAGGCCATACCGGCAACATAAAGGGTATTTTGGTAATTTTGTATTTTTGGGAATTAAAAGTGACGAAAATTAGTAAATTATATCTGATGTGGATTTGACCCACCAAACCACTAACCAACCCATGTTAACCCAATAGGCTACGTAGGTTATTAGAATTAGGTTTCTAATTCCTTTCCCAAAAAAACAAACCCTAGCCACCATAGCCATTGGAGAAGAAAGATTGGAGAGAGAGAGATAGAAGGGAACTCTGCAGAAAGAGAGAGGTAACTCCTTCAAATCGTCATCAAAATCTGAGATTGAATCAAGGCAAGTGGTTTAATTTACATTTTATGCAGTAAATGTTTCTTCCATGTTAGAAATCTTGATAATCATTCTTGTTTGAGAGATAAAGGAAAACCCATGAAATTGGAGTTGTTAGTTTAATTTTGGATGTAGGTTTGGATGTAGAAACGTTATTGGAAGATTGAATTAAGAGAATTACAAATTTATGTGATCTAAAAATGGATTAAATTCTGGTAATTGATGATGATAAATTCTAGGGTTTATGTTCTTGAAAAATTGGGGAAAAGAGTAGAGACTTGTGATTTGATGATGTTTAGGAAGAATTAATCCTTTATAAAACATTAGTATGTGACTTTAACATGTTTAGGGACGATTAGAGACCTTAAACAATTGTTAGATTGAGGTTTGGATGAGATTTGAGGTGTAGAGAAATTGGAAAAAACGAGATAGGATTTCTGGGCTTGAATCTGGTCACTCGTTAGAAGACCTACCCAGGTCGTTCGAACGAGCTTCTAACGAGTTGAGAGTTTGGGGTTCTAACGAGAGGGATGTTCGTCCGATAATCTCGTTCGAACGAGATCTAGTTAGATAGCCCAGTTCGTTCGAACGAAATCTCGTTCGAACAGCCTCGTTCGAACGAGACTTCTAACGAGCTGGCAGTTTAAACCTTTTTGGCCTGTTTTGATTTTGGGAGTCCCGTAAACTTATTCAAGGATAGAGATAACGTTCTTTTGTTGACGTATTGGTATACTTGGGACATTTGGGACATAATGAGGAGTAAATTATATAATTGTGGAACGAATCAAATAGACACTTTGAGTTGAGACGTGAGTGCCTACTACGAGATGAGAATAAATTATGGCGTGTATGATTATGAACCGGGAGTATATAAATTGTATAAATTATAAGATGGTACGAGAATGCGATAAGTACTACAATTAAACTACGGTGATTACTAAGATGCGTGTTTACTTAGTATTGATATATGATTTGTGTGTATGACATACCTACCATACTTGCTATCACGGGACGTTTGCGTTCACTTAGGGCCCTCTAATCCTTGTGTTGCCCGGATTTAGACTGGTTACCTCGATGAACATAGGTCAGAGAAGGACTTATTGGGATGTTAATAAGTCTGCTGATCGTGGGAGCGCATGTATGTGCGTGACCCATGTAATGTGACTGTGTTCGCCTTCATTATTTGTGATGTTGTTATCTGTGAACTATTCCTGAGAGATTCAGAATATGTAATCCTTATGTACGTGATGTACCGGGATGGATAGCAGAGTATGTGTGCACCGCAGCTTAGTCTCGGGGTGCTTATATTGTATATTTATGTTGTGGAAAATATACACTTTATTATGGGAACTTTCATATGGTATTGTGTGTATAAATTTGGATAATATAAAAGGGATAATCTAGAATGAGTTGTGTTGCTTTTATGGGAGAAACTGAATTTACGTTAAGCCCCTATTTAAATGTGATCGTTATAATGTAAATGGGAACCGAGTAATAAGGGTAGAACCTATGACAGTCTAGCTAGATATGATGTCGCTTAGCTAGGGATTAGCATCATTTTAGATGGGTACTTACGTTAGGAGTGCACATTTAGTCGAGAGGTGAGAATTTCATGTGAGTGCACTGTAACACTCCGTATTTTTGGTACATTTAAAATTTAATTAATTCGGATATTCTAAATTACTAGTGTGTTGTAATTTAATGAATTAATTATGATAGAATAATATATAAATATTAATCTGGGATTAAATGGTTAATATTTAGGGAAAAGTTATTTACTAAGTGAATAGTAATAATGTAATTTCGTCGTTTCGAGTATTAATGACGAGGTATGTACTTATCACATCCGGAAGTCGGCATAGACTACATTGGGTGGGGGATAAGTATTTTTATAAATTAATTCGGATGCAAATTCTGAGTGTACAGTTGAGTCCGGATGGGCCGAGATAGTCGGAAGAGTGTACCCGGGGGTAGTAAACGGGTCACGGGACGTTTTTAGACATAGTCGGGCCCACTCGGGGGCATTTTGGTCACTTGGGCTTGGCCCATTAGTCGAAAAACGGGAATTGAATAATTAAACTAATAAAAAGAAATAAGGGCATGGCTGAGCTTAATTAGAAAAAGGAATTAAAGGGTTAGGAAACCCTAGCAGCAACCAAAGCCATTTTGGGGATCTCAAAGAACCAACAAGGTCATCTTCAACCTTGGAATCCATCGCAAATTCAGACACTACGAAACCTAAGGCAAGTGAATAACTTGCAATAGCATTAAATCTGTCTTTCAATTCATATTTGCGTGATGTAATGAATCAAAATTCGTTTTGGGGTTTCATGGCATAAACATGGGGTTTTGATAATACAAAAGAAAACATGAATCTGATTTGCCCGAATTTATGAGGAGATATGTAAAATCTGATATTGGAATATTGATGTGTATCTGTTAGAATGATATCCAGATAAATTAGAACGAATTTGATGAAGAAATTTGGAGTAAAAATGTGTTTAAGGAAAAAGATGGATTTTTCCCCAAAATTATAAATCAGTAGTTTATGGACGAATTGATGATTGTTGTGGACTTTCTGGGGAATCCTAATAAGGTTTCTAATATGTACTGGTGTTAAAAAGGCTTAAAATTCATGTTAGCAGAGATTAGGGTTTAAGAAATTTCGTCCATGGCTGCCCTGTCTTCGCGAAGAAGACGAAGACCTGTTCGATCGATCGATCGACGGTCTGGGGTCGATCGATCGACGGTCGCCAGATTTTGGCAGTTTCGCCAGTTAGTTATATAAGAGGGGAAAATCATATAAAAATCTTATGTAATTAATTATTGATAAATTAAATACATGAGAGTAAATCTAATTAATTGTAGATAAATTAATTAGGGTTTGAGGCTAATAAATTAGAGTCGGGAATTTTGACTCGGGTAAATTTATTTTTGGGCTACGAGAGTAAGTCCAAATTTATGGTGGGGGCGACACCAAAAATAACTTAATTAATTAAGGTGAAATTTAATTAATATTTAGAGTTGGACCATAAACTCTTAATAATTTTAATAGGCTTATGTTACGGATTTAGCGAACGGTATAGCCGGGACTTTTATATTTATATATACGGAGGCGATAGTATATATATATGGTGTGCACAATTAATATCAGTGATTAGATATTTTATACTATGGTACTATAGAGGGAGGTTTCGCGTAGTGGATGAATCCCCTAGCTTGAGGAGTAGGGTGAGTATATTCCCGAGGTCATAGCGTCCGTTATATGGGTGAGGGACATCTCACTTTCAGGGAAGGAATATGACCGCCTCCAATTATTTATTTTTATCAAGTTGGTGTGAAAATTCTGACTTGGGATATCTAGGCTATGTGATTGTACCTAGTGGGATAGAACTTTATAGAATTTACATTCCGGGAGTATTTTGCTCGGGAGGATGCAAGTTGTTATATATATTATAGTATGATTGTGAATGCTGAAATATGATTATAAGTATTTAATTAGATAATTAATTATATACGGGTTATTAATGAAAATTGAGTTATTTTACATGTATAACAAGTGTAGAAGTTATATGAATATAAAAAGGGAAATGATTTAGTTAAGTTGATGTTACTAATAACTTAAAAATCATAAACACTACATGCTCAGTTAGAGTAGGGTGGGTATAAAGGAACTTTGTTAATTATCTAGTCATGAGATGAATAACTAGGTAATTTAATTAAAGCGTTAGTAGCGTATATTAGAGGAGGGGTAAGGAAGTTCTCAAGAGAGTGCGATACTAACTAAAATATGAAGAGCATGCATATTTATTTATTACTGCAAGTTAATCATTTGTTAAATGTTTTTCAAATGTTTTTGGGTACTAACCCTTACTATAAAAACTTTTAAAAACCCTTTTAGGTGTCCAGCCACAGGGATGCCAGCCTTGACTCAATTCCAGGGATCCGTTGCTGCAGCATATGTGGATGTTGCGAGGCTTTGATAGATGCCTCATTCTTCATTCTTAATATAGAAATTCATGATTAGTTATTCGAGCATGTTGCTCACATTCCATTTTATTTGTAGTAGACTTGTTGGGAGTTCATTCTTGTCTTTACGGGATTTATTATTTGGACCGATGGTTTATTCGGTTAATTACTTTTACTTGTGGATGATTATTATCCGCATGGGTTTTTATTTAAATAATGAAAGATAAAAATTGGCGCCAGTCTATTTTTCTCACTTAGGTGGTTAGTAATTTAATAAGACGACAGTGATGCTAAGAATGGACCAAATGAGAAACCTGTTCTAACTTGATTTAGGACTGATCACCCGGGATTAATTAGGCGGGGTGTCACAGATGGTATCAGAGCATCAGGTTCTAGTATCCTTAGGATCTGTGCGGCTTTTTACGTTTCAGCGTAGCGTTCGGTTGTTATAGAGCCCTATTATTAGGACTGTTGATTATATTTTCCGCTTGTGAGATATCGTATTTCTGCTATTAGTTTTTGTATAAATTGTGTACTTATACAATTCAATCTATTTCAGATGCCACCAAAGAGACAGAGAGCGGAGAGGGCTGAGGCTAGAGATGAGATGAGGGAGGCTCGCCAGGAGCCACAGATACCGCCACCACCGCCCCCACCCGAGTTGATTTCTACCACTCTGGTGGCAGTGATAGTGGCCCAAGCGGTCGAGATAGCGATGCGAGCTATGGCAGCTCATTTTCCACAGCCCCAGGCACCGCCTCCATTGGCTCCAACAGTTCAGGCTCCAGTGGGGCCACCATCTTGGCAGCGAGTGAGGGAGACCTTTCAGAAGGGTCACCCACCCGAGTTTCGAGGTAGCACCAATGTGGTCGAGGCTTGTGACTGGAAGAAGAACATTCAGCGCCATCTGAGCATGTTAGAGGGTACAGAGGTGCAGAAATAGATGCTGGCTACCTTTCGTCTGTCGGGGGCAGCCTTACAATGGTGGGAGTCCGTTACCACCGCTGAGGAGCGGGATTTGATGCCGATTTCTGAATTCTGGGTGCGGTTTGACCGCAAGTACTTCCCTCCAGCAGTAGAGTCTGAGATGAGAAAGAAATTCAGCGAGTTGGTACAGGGTGATAGGTCAGTGGCAGAATATGAGGAGGAGTTCACCCGTTTGGCAAACTTTGTGCCAAATGAGGTGAGCGATGAGGAGCGGAAGAAGTCAAAGTTCATGGATGGCCTAGTCTGGAGAATCAGGCAGCACTTGATTGGAAATCCGGCGTTAGTGACTTATACAGATGTCGTTAATGCCGCACTTGTACATTTCCAGGATCATCGTTTCCATGCTAAGGGGAACAAGAAGGCAGGTGAGCCGATCCAGCAGGGCAAGGCGGTTACTAGTAGTGAGACAAGTGGCACACCGCAACAGGTTATCATTCAGCAAGGGAATCAGGCTAAGAAGTTTAAGCCTGGTGGGTTTCGACCGGGAGGACAGGGGTTCAGGCAGGGGCAACCAGGCCCTAATCAGCAACAGCAGGTTCCTCAGGGCCGTCAGGGCCAAGGGAATAACGGGGGAGGCCAACCGGTCCAGCAACGTCAGGGCCAGCAGGGCCAACGGCAGGGTGACGAACAGAAACGCTGTTTTGCCTGTGGCCAGCCAGGACACTTCAAGAGGGAGTGCCCGCAGAGGGGCATAGGCTAGCAGCAGGGAGCCCAGCAGGGACAACAGGGTCAGATGCCGCCAGCAGCACCAGCCCCACCCGCCCCACAGCAGCAGGGGCAGATGCACTACGGACGTGTGTACAACGTTCGGGATGTTCCCAATCCTCCAGCACAGCAGGCGCCGCCAGCAGTTGAGGGTATGTTTTTCATTCATGGTCATGAGGGTAGCATTCTTTTTGACACGGGAGCATCACATTCATTCATTAAATCTAATTTTGCTAAACGGGCTGGGTTATTAGAGACAGCGGGTAGCCTCTGTATGAGTGTAGAGTCACCAGTAGGCAGAGGGGCTTTGATTCGCTCGATTTGTCGAGGAGTAGACATTTTGATTGGGAGGCTTAGTTTAGCAGCAGACCTCTTAGTGTTAGATATGGAGGGGTATGATGTCATCTTGGGCATGGATTGGTTGGCAGGTTACTGGGCTACGGTGGATTGTTATGAGAGGACAATCGTGTTCTCCATTCCGGGACAGGAGATGTTCCTGATAGCAATGTCGCTTCCTGAGGGAGGGTCGCGCACTCACTTATACTAAATTGAGGAGGAAACCTCACAGGAGGTGGTAGTTCCTTTAGACTCTATTCCTGTAGTGAGGGACTTTGAGGATGTATTCCAGGAGATACCAGGATTACCACCCAGCAGAGAAATCGAATTTGTTATCGATTTGGCACCGGGGACGAGGCCGATTGCTCGGGCACCTTACCGAATGGCCCCTTCAGAAATGCGAAAATTGAGGGAACAGATTCAGCAACTACTGGGTCAGGGTTTTATTCGTCGGAGTACATCGCCGTGGGGCGCGCCGGTGTTGTTTGTGAAGAAGCGAGATGGTTCACTCCGCTTGTGCGTGGATTATAGGGAGCTGAACAAGGTGACGATACGGAATAAATATCCTTTGCCTCGGATTGATGATTTATTTGACCAATTGAGAGGGGCGTCTTACTTCTCCAAGGTCGACTTGAGGTCAGGGTATCATCAACTGCGTATCCGAGAGGGGGATGTTCCTAAGACCGCTTTCTTGTCGCGGTATGGATCATATGAGTTCAGGGTGATGCCCTTCGGGCTCACCAATGCACCAGCAGTGTTCATGGACGTCATGAACAGGGTTTTCAGGGAGTACTTAGATCAGTTTGTCATCGTGTTCATTGATGACATCCTAATCTACTCGCGCACCGAGGAGGAGCACGCAAAGCATTTGCGCATGGTTTTACAGACACTGAGGGATCATCAGCTCTATGCCAAATTAGGGAAGTGTGGATTCTGGCTACGGGAGGTACAGTTCCTTGGTCACGTCGTGTCAGATCAGGGTATTGCAGTGGATCTGAATAAGGTGTCGGCGGTGAGGGAGTGGGGACAGCCCACGACACCGACCGAGGTGCGCAGTTTTCTGGGTTTGGCCGGTTACTACAGGCGATTCATTAAGGGATTCTCTAAAATTGCAGGACCTTTGACGAATCTGACTCGGAAAGGGGTACCTTTCAAGTGGGATGATAGTTGTCAATTAGCGTTCGACGAGCTAAAGGACAAGTTGACATCTGCACCCGTGCTTGCATTGCCAAAAGGAGGGCTAGAGTATCGGGTTTACACAGACGCATCCTTACGGGGTCTTGGGGGTGTGCTCCAGCAGGAGGAAAGGGCTATAGCTTATGCTTCCAGGAAGCTAAAGCCCCACGAGAGGAATTACCCCACTCACGACCTAGAGTTGGCAGCGGTCGTTTTTTCTTTGAGGATATGGAGGCATTATCTTCTAGGAGAGCAGTTTACTCTATTCACGGATCACAAGTCACTTCAGTATCTCTTCACACAGAAGGATCTGAATATGAGGCAGAGGCAGTGGCTAGAATTCGTGAAGGACTACCAGTTTGATATTCAGTATCATCCTGGTAAGGCCAATGTGGTAGCAGACGCATTGAGCCGAAGGCCGACTGGGGAGATAGCAGAGGTATGGAAAGCGAAGTGGAGAGAGCTTCAATATGAGGATGACGTAGCCAAGGCTTGCATGTCAGCTTTATCCATCACACCCGAGATCATTATGCGAGTTGTGAAGTCTCAGGAAGAGGATCAGATTTGTCGGGATAGGGTGGGCCAGTTGTTAGCTGAGGGAGCAGAGGGTTACTCGATTAGCTCAGAAGGAGGCCTACGCTTTAATGGGAGGTTAATGGTGCCATAGGATGAGGATTTGAGGCACGCTGTTATGACATAATCCCATGGTTCGAAATTTGCGGTACATCCCGGTGGGGATAAAATGTACCAATATATGAGGAGGCAGTATTGGTGGGCAGGGATGAAACGGGACATAGCGGAGTTTGTTTCGAAATGTGCCACGTGTCAGCTTGTGAAAGTTGTCCACCAGAGACCATCAGGGATGCTACATCCGTTAGAAATTCCCGTGTGGAAGTGGGAGAGCATCTCCATGGACTTCATCACAGGGTTACCTGTATCGCAGAGGGGTCACGACTCCATATGGGTTATTGTGAATTGGTTGACTAAGGTGGCCCACTTTTTACCGGTACGCACAGACTTCGAGATGATGCGTTATGCACAGCTATTCATAGCAGAGATTGTTAAGCTACATGGAGTACCTATAAATATTATATCCGACCGAGACAAAATCTTTGTCGCCCACTTTTGGCAGAGCTTTCAGGAGGCAATGGGCACGGAGTTGCGCTTGAGTACAGCGTATCACCCACAGACTGACGGACAGACTGAGAGAGTTAACCAGATGCTGGAAGACATACTCAGAATGTGCATTTTGGACTTCGGGGGAGGATGGGAGAAATATCTCCCTTTTGTAGAGTTTGCGTATAACAACTCTTACCAATTCACGATTGGCATGGCACCGTTTGAGGCACTGTACGGGAGACCTTGTCGTTCACCCGTTTGTTGGTTAGAGGTGGGGGACAACAAACTCTTGGAGCCGGAGATTGTTCAGGAGACATCTGCCAAGATAGAGTTGATTCGAGGAAGAATTCGGATAGCTCAGGACAGGCAAAAGAGTTATGCTGATGCTTCTCGAAGACATGTGGAGCTAGAAGTTGGGGACCAGGTTTTAGTCCGGGTATCCCCAATGAAAGGGGTGATGAGGTTCGGCAAGAAGGGTAAGTTAGCACCGCGATACGTAGGACCTTTCCCTATTATTGAGAGGGTGGGACCGGTGGCGTATAAGCTTGGGTTACCAGAACATCTTCAACGGATACACGATGTATTCCATGTGGCATCGCTGAAGAAATATCGAAGGAGCGAGAGAGCCTTTTGGCACATTCCACTCGAGGAGATCGACTTACAGCCAGACATCTCGTATGAGGAGAGGCCGGTAGCAATTCTGGATCATAGTGAGCGGAAATTACGATCCAAGGTTGTTCCATTGGTTAGAGTACAGTGGGGTCATCACAATGTTGACGAGTCTACCTGGGAGCGAGAGGAGGATATGCGGGAACATTATCCAGAGCTTTTCAACGCAGGTACGATCTAATTTCGGGGACGAAATTCCTTTATAAGGGGGGGAGTATGTAACACCCCGTATTTTTGGTACATTTCGAATTTAATTAATTCGGATATTTTAAATTACTAGTGTGTTGTAATTTAATGAATTAATTATGATAGAATAATATATAAATATTAATCTGGGATTGAATGGTTAATATTTAGGGAAAATTTATTTACTAAGTGAATAGTAATAATGTAATTTCTTCGTTTCGAGTATTAATGACGAGATATGTACTTATCACATCCGGAAGTCGGTATAGACTATATTGGGTGGGGGATAAGTATTTTTATAAATTAATTCGGATGCAAATTCTGAGTGTACAGTTGAGTCCGGATGGGTCGAGATAGTCGGAAAAGTGTACCCGGGGGTAGTAAACGGGTCACGGGACGTTTTTAGACATAGTCGGGCCCACTCGGGGGCATTTTGGTCACTTGGGCTTGGCCCATTAGTCGAAAAACGGGAATTGAATAATTAAACTAATAAAAAGAAATAAGGGCATGGCTGAGCTTAATTATAAAAAGGAATTAAAGGGTTAGGAAACCCTAGCAGCAGCCAAAGCCATTTTGGGGATCTCAAAGAACCAACAAGGTCATCTTCAACCTTGGAATCCATCGCAAATTCAGACACTACAAAACCTAAGGCAAGTGAATAACTTGCAATAGCATTAAATATGTCTTTCAATTCATATTTGCGTGATGTAATGAATCAAAATTCGTTTTGGGGTTTCATGGCATAAACATGGGGTTTTGATAATACAAAAGAAAACATGAATCTGATTTGCCCGAATTTATGAGGAGATATGTAAAATCTGATATTGGAATATTGATGTGTATCTGTTAGAATGATATCCAGATAAATTAGAACGAATTTGATGAAGAAATTTGGAGTAAAAATGTGTTTAAGGAAAAAGATGGATTTTTCCCCAAAATTATAAATCAGTAGTTTATGGACGAATTGATGATTGTTGTGGACTTTCTGGGGAATCCTAATAAGGTTTCTAATATGTACTGGTGTTAAAAAGGCTTAAAATTCATGTTAGTAGAGATTAGGGTTTAAGAAATTCCGTCCATGGCTGCCCTGTCTTCGCGAAGAAGACGAAGACCTGTTCGATCGATCGATCGACGGTCTGGGGTCGATCGATCGACGGTCGCCAGATTTTGGCAGTTTCGCCAGTTAGTTATATAAGAGGGGAAAATCATATAAAAATCTTATGTAATTAATTATTGATAAATTAAATACATGAGAGTAAATCTAATTAATTGTAGATAAATTAATTAGGGTTTGAGGCTAATAAATTAGAGTCGGGAATTTTGACTCGGGTAAATTTATTTTTGGGCTACGAGAGTAAGTCCAAATTTATGGTGGGGGCGACACCAAAAATAACTTAATTAATTAAGGTGAAATTTAATTAATATTTAGAGTTGGACCATAAACTCTTAATAATTTTAATAGGCTTATGTTACGGATTTAGCGAACGGTATAGCCGGGACTTTTATATTTATATATACGGAGGCGATAGTATATATATATGGTGTGCACAATTAGTATCAGTGATTAGATATTTTATACTATGGTACTATAGAGGGAGGTTTCGCGTAGTGGATGAATCCCCTAGCTTGAGGAGTAGGGTGAGTATATTCCCGAGGTCATAGCGTCCGTTATATGGGTGAGGGACATCTCACTTTCAGGGAAGGAATATGACCGCCTCCAATTATTTATTTTTATCAAGTTGGTGTGAAAATTCTGACTTGGGATATCTAGGCTATGTGATTGTACCTAGTGGGATAGAACTTTATAGAATTTACATTCCGGGAGTATTTTGCTCGGGAGGATGCAAGTTGTTATATATATTATAGTATGATTGTGAATGCTGAAATATGATTATAAGTATTTAATTAGATAATTAATTATATACGGGTTATTAATGAAAATTGAGTTATTTTACATGTATAACAAGTGTAGAAGTTATATGAATATAAAAAGGGAAATGATTTAGTTAAGTTGATGTTACTAATAACTTAAAAATCATAAACACTACATGCTCAGTTAGAGTAGGGTGGGTATAAAGGAACTTTGTTAATTATCTAGTCATGAGATGAATAACTAGGTAATTTAATTAAAGCGTTAGTAGCGTATATTAGAAGAGGGGTAAGGAAGTTCTCAAGAGAGTGCGATACTAACTAAAATATGAAGAGCATGCATATTTATTTATTACTGCAAGTTAATCATTTGTTAAATGTTTTTCAAATGTTTTTGGGTACTAACCCTTGCTATAAAAACTTTTAAAAACCCTTTTAGGTGTCCAGCCACAGGGATGCCAGCCTTGACTCAATTCCAGGGATCCGTTGCTGCAGCATATGTGGATGTTGCGAGGCTTTGATAGATGCCTCATTCTTCATTCTTAATATAGAAATTCATGATTAGTTATTCGAGCATGTTGCTCACATTCCATTTTATTTGTAGTAGACTTGTTGGGAGTTCATTCTTGTCTTTACGGGATTTATTATTTGGACCGATGGTTTATTCGGTTAATTACTTTTACTTGTGGATGATTATTATCCGCATGGGTTTTTATTTAAATAATGAAAGATAAAAATTGGCGCCAGTCTATTTTTCTCACTTAGGTGGTTAGTAATTTAATAAGACGACAGTGATGCTAAGAATGGACCAAATGAGAAACCTGTTCTAACTTGATTTAGGACTGATCACCCGGGATTAATTAGGCGGGGTGTCACAGATGGTATCAGAGCATCAGGTTCTAGTATCCTTAGGATCTGTGCGGCTTTCTACGTTTCAGCGTAGCGTTCGGTTGTTATAGAGCCCTATTATTAGGACTGTTGATTATATTTTCCGCTTGTGAGATATCGTATTTCTGCTATTAGTTTTTGTATAAATTGTGTACTTATACAATTCAATCTATTTCAGATGCCACCAAAGAGACAGAGAGCGGAGAGGGCTGAGGCTAGAGATGAGATGAGGGAGGCTCGCCAGGAGCCACAGATACCGCCACCACCGCCCCCACCCGAGTTGATTTCTACCACTCTGGTGGCAGTGATAGTGGCCCAAGCGGTCGAGATAGCGATGCGAGCTATGGCAGCTCATTTTCCACAGCCCCAGGCACCGCCTCCATTGGCTCCAACAGTTCAGGCTCCAGTGGGGCCACCATCTTGGCAGCGAGTGAGGGAGACCTTTCAGAAGGGTCACCCACCTGAGTTTCGAGGTAGCACCAATGTGGTCGAGGCTTGTGACTGGAAGAAGAACATTCAGCGCCATCTGCGCATGTTAGAGGGTACAGAGGTGCAGAAATAGATGCTGGCTACCTTTCGTCTGTCGGGGGCAGCCTTACAATGGTGGGAGTCCGTTACCACCGCTGAGGAGCGGGATTTGATGCCGATTTCTGAATTCTGGGTGCGGTTTGACCGCAAGTACTTCCCTCCAGCAGTAGAGTCTGAGATGAGAAAGAAATTCAGCGAGTTGGTACAGGGTGATAGGTCAGTGGCAGAATATGAGGAGGAGTTCACCCGTTTGGCAAACTTTGTGCCAAATGAGGTGAGCGATGAGGAGCGGAAGAAGTCAAAGTTCATGGATGGCCTAGCCTGGAGAATCAGGCAGCACTTGATTGGAAATCCGGCGTTAGTGACTTATACAGATGTCGTTAATGCCGCACTTGTACATTTCCAGGATCATCGTTTCCATGCTAAGGGGAACAAGAAGGCAGGTGAGCCGATCCAGCAGGGCAAGGCGGTTACTAGTAGTGAGACAAGTGGCACACCGCAACAGGTTATCATTCAGCAAGGGAATCAGGCTAAGAAGTTTAAGCCTGGTGGGTTTCGACCGGGAGGACAGGGGTTCAGGCAGGGGCAACCAGGCCCTAATCAGCAACAGCAGGTTCCTCAGGGCCGTCAGGGCCAAGGGAATAACGGGGGAGGCCAACCGGTCCAGCAACGTCAGGGCCAGCAGGGCCAACGGCAGGGTGACGAACAGAAACGCTGTTTTGCCTGTGGCCAGCCAGGACACTTCAAGAGGGAGTGCCCGCAGAGGGGCATAGGCTAGCAGCAGGGAGCCCAGCAGGGACAACAGGATCAGATGCCGCCAGCAGCACCAGCCCCACC
The DNA here is from genome assembly GCA_949130495.1 of Sambucus nigra. Lineage (NCBI taxonomy): Eukaryota > Viridiplantae > Streptophyta > Magnoliopsida > Dipsacales > Adoxaceae > Sambucus > Sambucus nigra. The sequence continues at coordinate 280,231,717 of OX422218.1, forward strand.
CGCCCCACAGCAGCAGGGGCAGATGCACTACGGACGTGTGTACAACGTTCGGGATGTTCCCAATCCTCCAGCACAGCAGGCGCCGCCAGCAGTTGAGGGTATGTTTTTCATTCATGGTCATGAGGGTAGCATTCTTTTTGACACGGGAGCATCACATTCATTCATTAAATCTAATTTTGCTAAACGGGCTGGGTTATTAGAGACAGCGGGTAGCCTCTGTATGAGTGTAGAGTCACCAGTAGGCAGAGGGGCTTTGATTCGCTCGATTTGTCGAGGAGTAGACATTTTGATTGGGAGGCTTAGTTTAGCAGCAGACCTCTTAGTGTTAGATATGGAGGGGTATGATGTCATCTTGGGCATGGATTGGTTGGCAGGTTACTGGGCTACGGTGGATTGTTATGAGAGGACAATCGTGTTCTCCATTCCGGGACAGGAGATGTTCCTGATAGCAATGTCGCTTCCTGAGGGAGGGTCGCGCACTCACTTATACTAAATTGAGGAGGAAACCTCACAGGAGGTGGTAGTTCCTTTAGACTCTATTCCTGTAGTGAGGGACTTTGAGGATGTATTCCAGGAGATACCAGGATTACCACCCAGCAGAGAAATCGAATTTGTTATCGATTTGGCACCGGGGACGAGGCCGATTGCTCGGGCACCTTACCGAATGGCCCCTTCAGAAATGCGAGAATTGAGGGAACAGATTCAGCAACTACTGGGTCAGGGTTTTATTCGTCGGAGTACATCGCCGTGGGGCGCGCCGGTGTACATCGCCGTGGTACTATAGGGGGAGGTTTCGCGTAGTGGATGAATCCCCTAGGTTGAGGAGTAGGGTGAGTATATTCCCAAGGTCATAGCGTCCGTTATATGGGTGAGGGACATCTCACTTTCAGGGAAGGAATATGACCGCCCCCAATTATTTATTTTTATCAAGTTGGTGTGAAAATTCTGACTTGGGATATCTAGGCTATGTGATTGTTCCTAGTGGGATAGAACTTTATAGAATTTACATTCCGGGAGTATTTTGCTCGGGAGGATGCAAGTTGTTATATATATTACAGTATGATTGCGAATGCTGAAATATGATTATAAGTATATAATTAGATAATTAATTATATACGGGTTATTAATGAAAATTGAGTTATTTTACATGTATAACAAGTGTAGAAGTTATATGAATATAAAGAGGGAAATGATTTAGTTAAGTTGATGTTACTAATAACTTAAAAATCATAAACACTACATGCTCAGTTAGAGTAGGGTGGGTATAAAAGAACTTTGTTAATTATCTAGTCATGAGATGAATAACTAGGTAATTTAATTAAAGCGTTAGTAGCGTATATTAGAGGAGGGGTAAGAAAGTTCTCAAGAGAGTGGGATACTAACTAAAATATGAAGAGCATGCATATTTATTTATTACTGCAAGTTAATCATTTGTTAAATGTTTTTCAAATGTTTTTGGGTACTAACCCTTGCTATAAAAACTTTAAAAAACCCTTTTAGGTGTCCAGCCACAGGGACGCCAGCCTTGACTCAATTCCAGGGATCCGTTGCTGCAACATATGTGGATGTTGCGGGGCTTTGATAGACGCCTCATTCTTCATTCTTAATATAGAAATTCATGATTAGTTATTCGAGCATGTTGCTCACATTCCATTTTATTTGTAGTAGACTTGTTGGGAGTTCATTCTTGTCTTTACGGGATTTATTATTTGGACCGATGGTTTATTCGGTTAATTACTTTTACTTGTGGATGATTATTTCAGTTATCTGTGATTGTTATATTGTTTTATTATCCGCATGGGTTTTTGTTTAAATAATGAAAGATAAAAATTGGCGCCAGTCTATTTTTCTCACTTAGGTGGTTAGTAATTTAATAAGACGACAGTGATGCTAAGAATGGACCAAATGAGAAACCTGTTCTAACTTGATTTAGGACTGATCACCCGGGATTAATTAGGCGGGGTGTCACATGCACGTCCTAACATGTACTTTGCATTTAATGTTTTAAATGTTTTTAAAGCACTTGTAGGTTTTTAAAATATCTCCACATTCGGGCTCTGACTCGTTTGCTTTCAAATCTATTTTCTTGTAAAACCATTTTAGGTGCCCAGCCACAAGGACACCATGCATAGGATTCTCACTCAGATGACGAGCTGTAGCTGTTTGTGGAAGTTACAGGGATTTGCTTATAGACGCTTCTATCATTTGGATTCCATGTTCAGTATTCCTCAGTTGTAGGGCATGTTGCCCAAATTCTAATAGAGACATTTCCATTTCAGTTTTTTAGACTTTGGCATGTATTGATTTAGTATTCAATATTTTGTTACTTATTTCAGTTGTGGGACTTGTTGTGAGGAGTTTTTCCTCCGAATTTATTTAAATCATGTGATGGTTATTCTATTATTTCATATGGTGAATGGTGATATTATTCTTGCTTTAAATCTTTTACTGCATGTTAATCAGACTTTAATTAAAAATTTGACAACTTACTTTTTAAATACAAGGTGGTTAGTAATAATAAAATGTTTTCGACAGTGATGCTATTAACTGAGCCAACTTGGCATTTTGATTTAATTTAATAAAGGAGTAGCTACCCGGTATTTAATTAGTCGCGGTGTCACAGGTGGTATCAGAGCATCAGGTTCTAGTGTCCTTTAGGATCTGTACGGCTATTATGTTTCCGCTAAGTTTTCTTTGATATAGAGCCCTATATTTTAGGACTGTTGTACTCTTTTTGTGTATGCTGCGTTCTTTAGCTATTTTAAGTTTCTAAACAGTGAACTTATAAACTTCATTCTTATTTCAGATGCCTCCACGACGTGCACGACGAGTTCCCAGGGATGCGACGCCCGAACCCCAGCCCGTTCCAGTTCAGGGCATGATGAACGCCGCTGAGGTTGCAGCCATTGTATCCCAAGCGGTAAATGCCGCAATTACCGTAGTTCAGCAGGCACCACCTCAAACGCTGGTTGCCGCGCCAGTACAGGCAAATGCATTCCCGTCTGCTTGGGAACGTGTACGTGACGCTTTTCAGAAAGCGCATCCGCCAGAGTTTGCAGGTAGCTCAGATGTGGTAGTCTCGAGCTAGTGGAGGAAGGATATGTAGAGGCACTTGAGGATGTATGAGTGCACGGATGTTCAGAAGCAGGTGCTAGCTACTTGCAAGCTAGTTGGATCTGCACTGCAGTGGTGGGAGTCTATTACCACCGTGGAGGAGAGGGATACTCTAATTATTCAGGACTTTTGGGTGCGGTTCGACCGCAAGTACTTTCCGTCTGCTGTTCACACGGAAATGAGGAGGAAACTGATGAATCTGAAGCAAGAGGGTAAGACCGTGGCCGAGTATGAGGTCGAGTTCACGAATCTGTTGAATATCGTTCCGGATGAGATACCGACAGAAAAGAAGAAGATTGAGAAATTCACTGACGGGTTGACATGGAGGATCCGTCAGCATCTGTTAGGGAACCTTTCATTGGCCACTTATTCTGATGTGATTAACGCTGCTTTGTTACACTGCCAGGATCACCGCTTTCATACGGCTGAGGGCAAGAGATCGGGAGAGTCTAGCCATCAGGGCAGGACTGGAGGACATGGTGCCGGTGGGGCACAACCTGTTCAGGGGCAGAGACAGGGTGAGCAGGGTTCCCAGCAGGGGGATCAAAAGAGGTTCAGATCAGGGAATTACAGGCACGGACAGGGAGGTTTCCGTCAGGGCCATCAGGGTCCAAACGTCCATCAGGGCCAACAGGGGAAGAATGGGCAGCAGTTTCAGAAGGGCCAGCAGGGCCAAGGGAGGAACGGTAACGGCCAACAAGGCCGGGGATAGCAGGGACAGAGAGGAGGTAACTTCCCAGGGAAGTGTTTTGTTTGTGGCAAGACTGGCCATAAATGCCAGGACTGTCCTGATAGGGGCAGGGCCCCACAGCAGCAGCAGCAGGGTGCTCGCCAGGAGCCGCAGAGGCCTATGTTTCCCGCCTCTCTCCCTGCACCGCCACAGATGGCAGCATTGCCACCCATTCCAGCAGTCCCAGCTCAGCAGGGGCAGCTACAGTTTGGACGTGTCTATAACGTCCACCAGGCAGCAGTTCCACAGGCACCGCCCGCGATTGAGGGTACATTTCCTATCCATGGCACTATGGGTTGGGTATTGTTTGATACGGGGGCTACACATTGTTTTATAGCTACACATTTCGCGAAAGCCTTAGGGTTGTTAGCTACGGCAGAGAGCACAGTAACGTGTGTAGACTCAACATTGGGGAGTGGGTCACTCATTTTCTTTATATGCCGGGGAGTGGGGGTAGAGATTGGTAGTCTGGTATTACCTGCAGATATGTTGGTATTAGATATGCATGTTCACGATGTGATTATCGGTATGGATTGGCTCGCTGATTATAGAGCCATGATTGACTACTTCGGTGGGAGCATTGTTTTTACCATTCCGGGGCAAGAGATGTTTGTAGTGGCGATGCCTCGCCCAGAGGGAGGCTCGACCGCTCATTTGTATTACCTAGAGGAGGATACCTCCAAGGAGGTTGTGATTCCTTTAGACTCGATCCCAGTTGTTAGGGAGTATTCTGATGTGTTTCAGGAGATACCGGGCCTACCCCCCAGTCGAGAGATAGACTTTGTTATAGACCTATTGCCAGATACGAGACCTATAGCACGCGCACCGTACCGTATGGCTCCGGCAGAGATGCGAGAGCTATGAGATCAGATAGAGCAGCTGTTAGGTCAGGGCTTTATTCGTAGAAGTACCTCACCTGGGGGCGCTCCAGTTTTGTTTGTGAAGAAGAGGGACAGTTCACTAAGATTATGTGTGGACTACCGGGAGTTGAACAAGGTCACGATACGGAATAAGTATCCGTTGCCTCGAATCGATGACCTATTTGACCAATTGAGAGGAGCTTCTTTCTTCTCGAAGATTGATTTGAGATCGGGATACCATCAGTTGCGTATCAGGGAGGAGGATGTCTCGAAGACTGCGTTCTTGTTGAGATATGGTTCTTATGAGTTTCGGGTTATGCCTTTTGGTTTGACCAACGCTCCAGCAGTGTTTATGGACTTGATGAACAGAGTGTTCAGGGATTTCCTTGATCAGTTTGTCATTGTCTTCATCGATGATATTCTGGTTTACTCCCAGACAGAAGAGGAGCACGCCGAACATTTGAGGCAAGTTTTGCAGACACTACGTCAGAACGAGTTGTATGCAAAGTATGAGAAATGCGAGTTTTGGCTGAAGGAGGTCCAGTTTTTGGGACACAATATTTCTGACCGGGGAATATCTATTGATCCGGGGAAGGTATCCGCGGTGAGGGAGTGGGGACAACCCACGACACCGACTGAGATTCGTAGTTTCTTGGGCCTAGCAGGATACTACAGGAGGTTTATTCGGGGATTTTCAAAGATAGCGGGTCCTTTGACACATCTGACTCGTAAGGGTGCGCCATTCATCTGGAGTGATGCCTGTCAGTTGGCATTCGATGAATTAAAGGATAAGTTGACCTCAGCACCTGTGTTAGCATTGCCAAGACCGGGAGTTGAGTATTTGGTTTACACCGATGCGTCTTTGCAAGGACTTGGAGGTGTATTGCAGCAGGAGAGACAGGCCATAGCTTATGCTTCCCGTAAGCTTAAGCCTCATGAGAAGAATTACCCCACTCATGATTTGGAGTTGGAAGCAGTGATATTTGCCTTACGGATTTGGAGACACTATCTTTTGGGGGAGAAGTTCCAACTGTTCACGGACTACAAGTCCCTACAGTACCTGTTCACGCAGAAGGAGTTGAATATGCGGCAGCGGAGGTGGCTTGAGTTTGTGAAGGACTACCAATTCGATATCCAGTATCACCCGGGTAAGGCTAACGTGGTAGCAGACGCGTTGAGCCGTAGGCCAGCAGATGAGGTGGCAGGGGTGTGGAAGGCAAAGTGGAAGGAGTTGGGACACTAGGATGCAGTGGCCCGATGTTTCATGTCTGTGATGACCGTTACACCGCAGATTATCACGAAGGTAGTACGGGCACAGGCTAATGACTCGTTCTGTCAAGAGCAGATAGTTCGATTACTAGCAGAGGGAGCCGAGTCCTATACCGTCAGCTCAGACGCGGGATTATGCTTCAATGGGAGATTGGTGGTTCCGAAAGGGGAGAAATTGCGACACGAGGTGATGGCAGAGTCGCACGGCTCACGGTTCGCAGTACATCCCGGAGGGGACAAAATGTACTAAGACATGAGACGTCAGTATTGGTGGAGCGGTATGAAGAGAGATATCGCTGTGTTTGTTTCGAAATACACCATTTGTCAGCTAGTAAAAGTTGATCTTCAGAGACCGTCAGGACTTCTACAGCCGTTGGAGGTCCCGGTGTGGATGTGGGAGAGCATGTCCACGTATTTTATCACGGGGTTGCCTACGTCGAAGAGGGGTCACGACTCCGTTTGGGTAATTATGGACAGATTGTCCAAAGTCGCTCACTTTTTACCCGTAAGGACTGACTACACTACGGGACAGTATGCACAGCTCTTCATTTCAGAGATTGTGAGACTTCACGGTGTGCCCCTAAATATCGTGTCTGACAGAGACAAGATATTTGTATCGCGGTTTTGGGAGAGTTTCCAGGAGGCCATGGGCACGGAATTGCGGTTGAGTACGGCTTATAATCCGCAGACCGATGGGCAGACCGAGCGCACAAATCAGATGTTGGAGGACATGCTACACATGTGCATTATTGACTTTGGTGGTGGATGGGAGCAGTACCTTCCACTGGTGGAGTTTGCTTACAACAACTCCTATCAGTTCACTATTGGCATTGTTCCGTTTGAGGCGTTGTACGATAGGCCTTGTCGTTCCCCAGCATGTTGGTTAGAGGTGGGGGACAACAAACTACTTGGGCCAGAAGTGATTCAGGACACTTCGACAAGGATTGAGTTGATTCGGAGTCGCATTCGGGTAGCTCAAGACCGGCAGAAGAGTTATGCTGATGCGAAGAGATATTTCAGGGAGTTCCAAGTGGGGGACTAGGTTTTGCTCAGAGTATCTCCTATGAAGGGGATTATGCATTTCGGGAAGAAGGGGAAGTTGGCACTGAGGTATGTGGGGCTATTTCCTATTATTGAGCGGATTGGATCAGTTGCGTATAGACTCGGGTTACCGGAGCATTTACACCGGATTCACGATGTGTTTCATATTTTCTCGCTAAGGAAATATCTCAGGGACGATTTGGCTCATTCTCACATCGCTTTGGAGGTGATTGATTTGCAGTCTGATAGCTCCTACGAGGAGGGGCCGATTGCTATTTTGGACCGAAGTGAGAGGAAGCTGCGGTCAAAGATAGTTCCGTTAGTGCGTGTTCAGTGGCGACATCACAATGTCGAGGAGTCCACATGGGAACGCGAGGATGTGATGCGCGAACGTTATCCAGAGTTGTTTTTATCAGGTACTTTCTAGTTCCGAATTTCGGGACGAAATTCTGTTATTAGGGGGAAGTATGTAATACCCCGTATTTTTGGCGATATTTATTTTTGGGATTAATTAATTAAATGAGAATTAATTGAGAATTAATCCGGATAAAATACTAGCGAGATGTGAGTTGATATTTGACTATATTGAGTATATATGATGATATATGAATATTGAATTATGAAATTTATCGTGAGATTGATATACGGCAATTTTGGACATTTTATTAGGACGCGTGAGACAGTCGCGTCAGGATATAATTATTTTTTTATTATAAAAGTGAATTTAAATTCTATTAACTGTATGGTCGTTTTGAGTGCGCCAACGCATCCGGAAGGGTCGAGATAGTCAGAAAACACTAGCCGGAGGTTTAGTTTGGGTCCCGGGGTTTTTTTTGGCCATACCGGCAACATAAAGGGTATTTTGGTAATTTTGTATTTTTGGGAATTAAAAGTGACGAAAATTAGTAAATTATATCTGATGTGGATTTGACCCACCAAACCACTAACCAACCCATGTTAACCCAATAGGCTACGTAGGTTATTAGAATTAGGTTTCTAATTCCTTTCCCAAAAAAACAAACCCTAGCCACCATAGCTATTGGAGAAGAAAGATTGGAGAGAGAGAGATAGAAGGGATTTCTGCAGAAAGAGAGAGGGAACTCCTTCAAATCGTCATCAAAATATGAGATTGAATCAAGGCAAGTGGTTTAATTTACATTTTATGCAGTAAATGTTTCTTCCATGTTAGAAATCTTGATAATCATTCTTGTTTGAGAGATAAAGGAAAACCCATGAAATTGGAGATGTTAGTTTAATTTTGGATGTAGGTTTGCATGTAGAAACGTTATTGGAAGATTGAATTAAGAGAATTACAAATTTATGTGATGTAAAAATGGATTAAATTCTGGGAATTGATGATGATAAATTCTAGGGTTTATGTTCTAGAAAAATTGGGGAAAAGAGTAGAGACTTGTGATTTGATGATGTTTAGGAAGAATTAATCCTTTATAAAACGTTAGTATGTGACTTTAACATGTTTAGGGACGATTAGAGACCTTAAACAATTGTTAGATTGAGGTTTGGATGAGATTTGAGGTGTAGAGAAATTGGAAAAAACGAGATAGGATTTCTGGGCTTGAATCTGGTCACTCGTTAGAAGACCTACCCAGGTCGTTCGAACGAGCTCGTTCTAACGAGCTTCTAACGATTTGAGAGTTTGGGGTTCTAACGAGAGGGATGTTCGTCCGATAATCTCGTTCGAACGAGATCTCGTTAGATAGCCCAGTTCTTTCGAACGAAATCTCGTTCGAACAGCCTCGTTCGAACGAGACTTCTAACGAGCTGGCAGTTTAGGCCTTTTTGGCCTGTTTTGATTTTGGGAGTCCCGTAAACTTGTTCAAGGATAGAGATAACATTATTTTGTTGATGTATTGGTATACTTGGGACATTTGGGACATAATGAGGAGTAAATTATATAATTATGGAACGAATCAAATAGACACTTTGAGTTGAGACGTGAGTGCCTACTACGACGTGAGAATAAATTATGGCGTGTATGATTATGAACCGGGAGTATATAAATTGTATAAATTATAAGATGGTACGAGAATGCGATAAGTACTACAATTAAACTACGGTGATTACTAAGATGCGTGTTTACTTAGTATTGATATATGATTTGTGTGTATGACATACCTACCATACTTGCTATCACGGGAGGTTTACGTTCGCTTAGGGCCCTCTAATCCTTGTGTTGCCCGGATTTAGACTGGTTACCTCGATGAACATAGGTCAGAGAAGGACTTATTGGGATGTTAATAAGTCTGCTGATCGTGGGAGCGCAGGTATGTGCGTGACCCATGTGATGTGACTGTGTTCGCCTCCATTATTTGTGATGTTGTTATCTGTGAACTATTCCTGAGAGATTCGGAATATGTAATCCTTATGTATGTGATGTACCGGGATGGATAGCAGAGTATGTGTGCACCGCAACTTAGTCTCGGGGTGCTTATATTGTATATTTATGTTGTGGAAAATATACACTTTATTATGGGAACTTTCATATGGTATTGTGTGTATAAATTTGGAAAATATAAAAGGGATAATCTAAAATGAGTTGTGTTGCTTTTATGGGAGAAACTGAATTTACGTTAAGCCCCTATTTAAATGTGATCGTTATAATGTAAATGGGAACCGAGTAATAAGGGTAGAACCTATAATAGTCTAGCTAGATGATGAGTTCTCTGATGCATGTAAGACGTGCCATTTTTCGGCCAAATACGATCCTTTATTGCTGGGTGATGAAGACGAGGATTCGTCAAAGTGGGGCTTTTTTCCTCCATAGGGGACTCTACGCTTTTAGTTGGACCGTGGAGACTTCCCCTACTCTCAGATCGATTTTAAGGCACTTAGGGGATCGCCAGCTCATTTTGCTTCCTAGCATGCACACATGCAGAGCTCTCACACTGCAGATCTTGAAAAGTGTGGTCTTCATTGAGCCCACTGGTTTGGTGAGTTCACTCTTTCCAAGCACAATGGTGTAATCCAAGTATTGGTTTCCAGGTGGAACGTTACAACTCACACGTTCTTTGCTGCATGGGGTAGTTCACCATTACGTTGGAGGATATTTGTGAGCTACTTGGGTTTGAGCCCATGGGTGAGTTTACATATCATGATGAGGCCTTAGATGCCTAAGAGAATGCAGACCGAGATGAGCTTGATCGAATCTGTCACCGTTGCACTGGGTCTTCAAATAAGGCCACTTTCACTCCCCTTATCAGCTATTTTTCGAAGATCCTACTGCGAAGGACGTCACTGCTATAATGGGCCAAGGTAAATGTACATCTTTGGAACTACCATCCTATATTATTGTGATGCTTTCGCATTTCTTTTTGACTAGGAAACCCAACAACCAACCTAGGAGGGACCTTATAAATATTTCCATCCATTTGGCCAGGGGTCTCAACCTTCCTATGACCTCCATTGCCTTGGGGTCCCTCTACACCTGGATGGATTGAACCCATATTGACATGGCACAGTTACTGGGTCATTACAACTTGGCCAACTTTACCAACACTGTTATCTTAACGGTCTTCCTTTATAACCATTTTCTCGCCATTGCCGCCAAGTCTATCCCTTATCCCGTGAGTCAAGGCATCAAACCTCCACGCCTCTTATGCTTCCATAAAAAATAGAGCCAAAAGGAAATAATGATGGTTTTCGATCATTTTGATTCTTTTGTCATAATACCATACATCAAGTCTACCTTTGCCCACACTTGGAACTTTTTTACTTCTACAACTTCAATGATCACTTTCATTCCAGTTGTAGAAGATCCTTCGTAGGTCGTGGTACTTCTGTTCACTCCTGGGTTTCTTCCTTCCTTCACTGAATGAGGGTACACTTCTGAACCTTATAACCCCGATAGATGTAGAAGGCAGTTCGAGTTTGATCAGGGGGATCCTCGACCTGTTTTCAACTGAGCAATAAAAAAGACACTTTTGGTGAGGCTTGCACTTTTTACCTTGCAGCGGCGGTACTTGGTGTGACTTCTACCTTAGATGTTCGAGTTTCCCTTCCTAGTACCTCCAGTAAAGGGGACGCATCTACATTTTATGCCACCAAGTTGCATTTAATGCAACTGACCATGATTCGTGAGTTCATACAGAGTCCCCCCAGTATCCCCAGTCAATTCTTTCTCTGCCTTGGAGTTTGGTCTCAAGGGAAACTCCATTCTTGGAGGAGTTTCCTCTGAGTAAAACTGTTAAAGATCCTCCCCATGAGCTACCCCCCCTATTACCCGATGATCCCTACTGCCATGTCCAAACTCAATACCGTTGCAACCCCCAAACAGCGAGCCCCTTCAACTGAAGTAGCCACTGGAGAAGGGCCTTCCCAGCCACCAGCCAAAAGAACCAGGAAGTCCAAGAGTGGGACTTCCTCATAATCCAAGTCCCAAACTCAGTCACAAACCCCTTTGGAGGCATTCCCCATCGCCTCCGTTCCCCCTCCCATGTCTGCAGAGGTAAGTGAAGAGCTGATAAGGAAGGTTCAGGCTGAGGTGGAGTGAATAAATGTTGAGTTTCAATGATGCGCTCCTGTCGTTCCTCCTTCTGTTTCATTCCCTACCATCCTGGTTGATCCAACTAAACTATGGTCAAAAAGGCAGAAAAGTTCAAAGGTTCCTCAAAGTATTGGCGCTACAGGTGAGAGGAAGAAGACTCTGGGTACCATGTCCCAGAGGAAGTGGGCTCCAGATGTACATCTCTCCCAAACTCCCTCTGTTGCTTCTTCCTCTCCTTCTTCGCCAATGGTTATATCCTCCCATTCTCCCACTTAATTCGAGGTATGTATATGTGTTATTGATTTTATTCGCATTTTTTTCTAAATAAAACTGCATCTATTTAACTCTTAATCACTTTAGTGCAAAAAGTTAGAGAAGAAATACCTAGCCCCCATATAATCCCTTTCGTGGGGGGACATTTCGATTCCTCTTAGTTCGATGTAACTCCTCCTCATTCTCCCATGATCGGGCTTACCTACTCCCGCCGTTCTACCTCTCAATGTGCGAAGGATGCTGCTGTGGGGGGTGAGTTCGTTGAGTCTGTGGGCATCTCTTCTCAACCAGAGACAACTACCCTAGCCCCTTCGGAATTATCATCTCAGCACAAGGTCTTTCTGCCCATCGTTCCAGCTACAGAAAGTTCCCCTGAGGTAACATATTATCCATTACTTATTTGGTCTCACGCCTTTTTTTTCCATCCCTTTTTTTGTTTGGCTTGCTAAACTTTGATATGTTGGGATTTCGTAGGTTGAAATGGCATCGTGGTTAGCTAAAATTCTTCTCCCCCCTGTGCTGACGAGACCATTAGATGCAGTTTCCCTTTTTGGTGCCATAACTGAGGTAAGTAACACTTAGAGGTATTTCTCACTTCTTCTATACTTAACCCTCATGTCTAACACTTAGCTTTATGTTTGCAGATTTCTCCAAGCTTTACCCCACCCTCTTCTCTTGATAGTCTGCAGGCTTCTAGGCCAAGGTTGATGCTTCTGCCCAGCATGGTGGTTCTTTTGTACCCACCCATGTTGGGACATCATTTGGGGGTCCATCTCTTCTCCCAATGAAACTCCTACGTTGTCCTTGGTACCTTTTTTTGGCGAGGGAGCTTTACCGACCGTTGAGGCATCTGCAGTTGAGGGTGACGTTAGGACCTCTGAGGAAATAAGCCTACCCCCAATGATTCCTACCATTATGGCCTCCACGATGACTCCCATTCTCTCTCCCGCAACTACTGAGGTATTTATCTAGTTTCTCTACATTTCTCAACCTTTCAAACTTCACCTATAATGGTGGCTAACATTGAAAACACTTGTTAAGATTTTCCATGAACTCTACCTATATCGATGACTTAACAGCGAAAACACTTGTTAAGATTTTTTATAAACTCCACCTATAACGGTGACTTAACAACAAAAACACTTGTTAAGATTTATTCACAAACTCCACCTATAACGGTGACTTAATAACGAAAACACTCGTTAAGATTTTTCACAAACTCCACCTATAATGGTGACTTAACAACGAAAACAATTGTTAAGATTTTTTTACAAACTCCACCTATACTGGTGACTTAACAATGAAAACACTTGTTAAGATTTTTCCTTTAACTCATTATTTCTTCTACCTATTCTCAGGTTGCACGGGAGAATTCTCCACCAGTTCTTTTGCCCATCGCTTCACCCCATCGGGAACCCGTTATCTCTGAAGATTCTAGTCACAATGATCAAGGTTCCATGACTGGTGCTGCTGTCGAGAGAAAATCTGGTTGTGAGATCCCTCTTCCCGACTTAGCTCCTCATGCCTTTTGCCTCATGGTCCTTCAGCGTTCCCCTTAAATACCTGCCAATCATCGCTTGGTAGTTGAGCATTTTAGTGTGGATAATTTGCATTTTAGTTGTGTTCTTGAGAATTACCATTTATGGGTTTTTATGATTTTTGGTGGTTAAACCCTAAAACATTGATTTGGATATGAATTTGTGTTGGTTACATTAGTTAATGGTTGTGTAGGATTGATTTGGTGATATTATTGATTGTTGGTGTTGGATTGATGGAAGAGAAATGAGAATTGGGAAATTAGGATTCATATAACCCGTAGCCCCCAACTTGGCAAATCTGCCAGGGCGAATCGATTCGCCCTCCCTAGCGAATCGATTCACTAAAAAGGGTGGATACAGGTATAGGGAGCTGAATCAATTCAGGTTAAGGCCAAATCGATTCGGCATTAGACAGAAGGTTGGAATCCTCATCCGAATCGATTCGCTTTTAGAGATGAGTATAAGGGATGAGTATAAGGGAAATCATACTTGGTAGCCTTTAGTGTTGTTGTGAACTCTCAGTGACTATTATATGAACAATTATATATTGTAGTTTATAACATTAAACTCATATGGTTTCGGGACTAATAAAATGCCCTTGTTTAATTGTCATATCTTGTGAAAGTTGATTTGCATAATACATACCTCTCTAAATGCTATCATAAGGGAAGTTACGTGCATGAGGTGATGTCCCCTGGATAATGAATGCAAAGAGAATACAATCCTCGGCCATAGGACCGGTGGTTATATTGTGTTATTGTTTTATTCGAAGTGAGATAATTCTAGGTATGGTTATGACTCATTGTCGAAGGTATATGGCCACTTCCCACGCGATATGATTTAGGGTGCCCAGGTGGTCTTGGTTATAGGCACCAAAAGATGATAGCTATTTAGGGGCGCATCCACTAGGGTGACTCTCGGAAGGATGGCCTTAGAATCGTTATATTGTGATTGTAATTATTCTCCTTAACATAATATTTCCTAAATGGCTGACACATTTATAAATCGAATGTGCGGACTGAGTTTACCAATGATAAATGAACTTGAGAATTTATATTTTACTACACATAGATTTAAGTTGATTAGAATGGAATTTAATTAATTCTCTTACATTGATGAATAGTTAACATTATAAATGATATTGCGCTAGGATGTGTACTTAGATGAGAGGTGAGGATAATTCTTGTTTGTGAGAGAGGACTAGAATTTCTTATGAGGTTTAACATTCGTAACTATTATGCATTTTATTCACATGCTTATCATATCAAAACGGGCCCTGACCTGTCTATATTTCTCTGTCTTATGTGGTTTTCCTTTACGCCCAGGTGCTCCGCCGCAAGGATGCTCGTGTTGACCCTTCCTTCCTAGTGTCCAGGGGCTATAGCATTTTTGCAGATGTTATAGGACTTTTGTGATAGATGCATCACCCTTTTGTATTATCTAGTTATGATAAGTCGGTACCTTCGTGCGTGTTGCCTAAATTTTATAATTACATATTGTTTGTATTTAACTATAATACTCGGTGTAACCTATTTTGTACCAGTCTGTTAACCGACAACTTATTTGGTTATTGTGTTGTGAATGATTGTTAAAAATGTTATCTATCTTTATTTATATCCACCTTCTTTTCAAATTGGATTGTCTAAATGGTTTTATTTAAACTTACATATTAAATTGACATCTATTTTCTAAAATAATTGGTGGTTATCTCGTACCATTATTTTCACGATAGTGATGCTAAGAATGGCCAATCTATGATTCCTGTATTTATTGGAGTATCGGGCTGGGCACTTATTATTTTAAGAAGCGGGGTGTTACACGTACTAGGATGGATTTTGATGGGGAACGTATAGCATTGACTGCGCTAGAACCCTGGTGATAGGGATGGATTTTACCTTGATACTTTAACCCTGATCCTATAACAGACATACATGTATCCCAATGAAGAATATAAGGGGGAATTCTAGCATATATCCTTGAGTATGGAAGCCGTGCGTTATGACGGGTATGTATAGTGATGATCCCTTATTAGGGATTTGAGGTTATAGGTTAGGGACGACCTATAACTATACCTAGTACGCACGAGTGATCCCCAAAGGCGATAAAGATAGGCCTTCTTATTTATATGTGGGATCAGTTGATGATGCTGGGTTATTATTGTCCAAGTTGTATAATGGTGGCTTAACCCATAAACGATTCTCCCTGACAGATTTGACAAGTTGGGGGCTACGGGTTATATGAACCCTAAGTTCCCAATTCCCATTTCTCTTCCATCAATCCAACACTAACAATCAATAATATCACCAAATCAATCCTACACAACCATTAACTAATGTAACCAACACAAATTCATATATAAATCAATGTTTTAGGGTTTAAACACCAAAAATCATAAAAACCCATAAATGGTAATTCTCAAGAACACAACTAAAATGCAAATTATCCACACTAATACCCTAATGTCATAAAACTTGGCCAATAATACCCCAGCGTCATCAACTGGTCATACAACTTGGCCCCTCCTATGTGAGCTGGATCGTGCACCTGTTTGAGGACTTCAGCTTTTTCCTCCTTCGTGATGCAATACAATGGCCTGTTGAAGTAGCCCCTTTGATAAAGCAGCCCCTCCTAAATGTAGAACCTTGGGGACCTTCGCTTAAGTCCCATCGCATCAATCTTCTCCTTTGGGATAACTCCATCTTTAATGAATTCAATATAAGGTTGCCTCCTGTCTAGTTGAGTTTCAACGAAATGACATTAAGCTGCCTTGAAGAATAACTGGCACTTAGTGAACTTTCGTTGTACTTCTGCTGCATCATGCTTCATTCTAGGCCAAAAATAAGCCTCCCTTTAAATTCTCCTCTAAAGAGGTATCTCAATTATTTTGTAGTGTTCTTCATGTGTTTTCTTCAACCTCCGCTCTGCTTCTTCTGGGCCGATGCATATTGATAACCATCCTCCTTCATTTCTGAAGTAAAGATTTCCCTGGTTTGTAAATTATTGGGCTAGTTTCCTTAGCTCCATTGCTCCTTCCCCATATTCCAATTGCTTTTTAATCTCTCCCCTCCAATCATCGTCCTCCTCCATCGGTAGAATTGACTGTACCATTGAAGGAGCCATTTTTTACTGAATCATGACTATAGTTGTATCGTTCCTCATAACCATTTTTTGGGAGATGATGGTATAGGTGTCTGGATGTCAGTTCATCGTTTGGGGATGTCTCTTAATCTTGGTCCGATGGAACTAGCAGAGAAGCCTCTGAATGATTGTTCGGTATGGTGTCAGGCTGAGGTGTTTCAACGCATATTCTCCATTCACTTCTTGAATCACCAAGTTTAAATCACCTTTGATACAAAGTGAACAAATCCCCCATTCGAAGGGCCTCTAGGAACCCTAGCACCAACGCTTCATACTCTGCTTCATTGTTGGAACAAGGGAAATTTAATTTGTAGGAAAGAAAAATATCCTCCATTCCTTTTGAAAGAATAACCCCTTCCCCTCCTTTCTTTTTTGTCAAAGATCCATCAAACTACATCATTCATTCTTCATCACTTGCATCCAAGTAATTGGCCTGCAAGTCATCTCCTGGAATACTTTCTTTAGGTGGCTCAAACGTTCCAAAGGGAAGATTGCCAACAGGTCAGTGTACACTTAGTTCTTGATCGTGCGAGGGACCACACACTTCAAGTCATATTCTGAGAGGATGAGGAACCACCTAGATGCCCTACCAATCAATATAGTTCTTTCCAGTAAATACTTAATAGGATCACAGCTGGTTACAACATGAATTATAAAAGATAGCATATAATGTCTAAGGTTTTGCGCTACAAAGACTAAGGCTAAACAATGCCTTTCCAAGCTACTATATCTGACCTTTGGCCCATGTATAATTCTGCTGAGATAGTAGACTGACCATTCTTGCCCGTCAATCTCTTGTGCCAGTAAAGCTCTAACAAAACTCGTGGTGGATGTGAGGTTTAGATGCAACGATATTCCCACCTTTGGGGGAACCATGGTCTATGGTGAAACGAGCAGTTTTTTCAATCCAGTGAGAGACTCCTTATGAACCTCCTCCCACTTGAATTTCTTGTTCTTTCACAGAAGTTGCATCAATGAGTGAGTCATTTTTGTCAATCCTAGTACAAATCTCCTAAGGTAGGAAACTTTACCCAAGAAACTCTTCAGTTCCTTTGCCGTTCTTAGATTGGGCATCTCCAAGATCGCTCGCTGTTTGTCTTGGTCCATCTGTACTCCCCGCCGATTAACTAAAAAACCTAAAAACTTCCCACTAGTTACTCCAAAGATGCATTTTAGTGGGTTTATCTTTAGTTTATACTTTTTTCACCAAGCAAACACTTACCTCAAATCGCTTAGATTAGACTATTCCTTCTTCGACTTGATGACCAAATCAACCATATAAAATTTCATAAACTTGTGAAAGAAGTCATGTAAAATGGCTATCATTGTTCTTTGATAAGTATCCCTAGCATTCTTGAGTCCAAACGGCATTAGTTTGTATAGGAAGTTTCCCAACGGGGTTCTAAACACCGTTTTCTCTGCATTCATAGGGTCCATCTTGATCTGGTTGTACCCTACATACCCATCCATGAAGATGTACTTCTCATGACTAGCCGTTGCATCTATCAGGCTATCGATGGAGGGTAGAGGGAACTCATCCTTAGGGCAAGACCTATTCAGGTCTCTGAAATCCACACAGATCCTTATTTGAATTTTGTCTTTCTTACCCAATAGAACAATGCTAGACAACCAAAGTGGGTGTTATATCAGTTTGATGAAATCTGCTGTCATTAAGCGTTGGACCTCTTCCTTAATCTTCATGTCTAGCTCAGTCTTATACATTCTCATTTCTTGTTTCACTGGAATGGCCGAAGACATCACATTCAACTTGTGGCAGCTTACCTCCTCATCCAACCCTTCCATTTCTGTGTACTTCCACGCAAAAACATCTATGAACTCCTGAATCAACTCAACTAAGGCCTCTCGTTTCCCTTTACTGAGATCTTTCGAGGTAAAAATAGGCCTTGGATCCTCCCCCTCTTTTGCCAGGTTCAACTTCTCCAACTCTTGTGCCTGTGGCTTTAGTTGATCTACCATGTAATCTGGTTCTTCGATGACTTCTTCCACAAATTCCTGTATATTGGAGTTGTCTATCACCATACATTGTCCCTGTTGATCTATGAGAAAACACTCATATATCGGGTCAACCTCATTATCAGTTTTTTGACCTCCTGTTCACACGATTATAATCGATAAAATACCTTTCCTTCATCAGTCACTACTTTTTTGCACTGTCTACTATTAGTCACCACTGTTTTCCTCTTCTTATCTCTAAAAGCCTCAACAACTCTTCCTCCTTAAAATCGACTCATCACACTTTGTCTTGAAACTCATGCTCCATTGGGTTCGTTTTAGGCCTCATCCCGTCTTTGAGATGCTTCGAAATGCTTTGGGGCCAAGGGACAACCCGATGGGCTTCTTTGTCCATCGTTCCTTTGCTGCTTATAACCTTTTTATTGTGCTCGTTCAAGGGCCCCATCCTTTCTCTGATTGTGGGAACCCATGCTCCCTCCATTCTTATCGTTAGGACCCGTACATCCTCCTCCAATTCTGTGTAAAATGTCGCATCTACCAGGTGATCTTCCTGGACAGCGAATGGCCTCTTCGTAGCCCTAATGGTCACCTCCATTCCCCTGATATTCACCTTGGCGCATTGGTGATATGTCGAAGGAACTAGCCCTTGGTTGTGCATCCACACTCTTCCTATCAGCAGATGGTAGGAAGTTGCATTCTCTATTATGTGGAACTTGATATGGAAACTCAGATTTCCCATCATAATCCCAACATTCACGTATCCAATGGACTTAAAAGACTAGTTGTCATATCCCGAAGTCACCTAAGGCATGGGGACTAACCTTTCCTCCAGAATATTAGCTACGTGGAAAGAGTTGATTGGCATGATATTGATGGAAGCTCCCCCATCCATAAGGGTCCTTGCAAAACTAACCCTATTAACGCTGGAGATCACATACAATGACCTGTTATGAGGGAACCTTACGGCCCTATCTCCATCGCTGAAAGTTACCTCTGACAGAAACCTCTTTACCAACCTGGCCATGGGTCCCTTCCATCTCAGCGAAGGGACTGCATTCTTCCTTGGAATGTCAAGGATTGCCTGGGTTATTTCCAATATACTCTCCTTTGGTATCCCTACTTGGTCGAAGAACGAGGTGAACTTTGGGGATTTTAAAACTGCACAATATTCTATGACTTGGTCTGCTTCCTCACCTTCAACGCTGTATACGTCCTCCACGTCTTTAGCGCTTAATTCATCATAAGCTAACACTACATTAGCCATTTCCTTAGTACAATCTTCCAAAGCTTCTTCAAACTCCCCCTGCTTCCAATAATCAATAATCCCCCCAAATCAATCCTACAGAACCATTAACTAATGTAACCAACACAAATTTATATCTAAATCAATGTTTTAGTGTTTAAACAATAAAAATCATAAAAACCCATAAATGGTAATTCTCAAGAACACAACTAAAATGCAAATTATCCACACTAAATCATACATTTGCTAGTTAGAAACTTGCCTTAGGGTTGTAATCTCAGATTATCTTCCGGTAGCAACAAATTCCAAGCTAAAATCTTCAATTCTCTCTCTTTCTCCTAAGCTCTTTCTTTTCTCTCTAACTCCCTCTAAGTTTAGAACACACAAATGATAAATAAATGTTGTTGGAAGACTTAAATGCCCAGATACACTAAGTCTAACTTTAAATGCTACTACATAATTAAAATGACTCGTAACAACATAATTAAGTAATAACCGATCAAAAGTACCCGGAACCCAACAATATAACTTTGTACTTATTTTGACTATCTCGATCGTTTCTAGATTAACCACGCCCTCTAAATTGGCATCCGGGATAACATAAATTATTTCATGTTCCAACATCATTTTAATTTATCAATAATGATTCCATTTGAATATAAGCCATACCCGTCGCTTAAAGCACAACGACGCAACACAAGATAATATGATGCTATTTACATTCACTTAACAGTAAATATGCAAAACTAAGTAAATATTATCTCTTAAATCACATAAAGTAATATTTACTCCAAATTCCTTTATTTTATATAATTAACCCACACGATAAATTAATATAAAAATAATTACTCATAAATAAGGGGTATTACAGTACGTCCCCCATAAGCACTCACACACACATTCTTAAACATCCAACCAAATAATAAAAATCCAATTCACAAAAGGGCTTATTAAAAGCATCACCAGTTACTAATTAATATCCACTATTTAATCGAGGATCTAAAAGTCAAACTGTTCTAAACTCGTTCTAATGATACCCCTAACTCATTCTAACATAAATTCCTATCTCGTTCGAATGACAACACAAGCCATTCAAATGAAATAACCTAAGTCTTTCTAACGGCATCCATTCTCATTCTAAAGGGAATGCCAATCTCATTCGAATGAGGTCCAAATATTATTTGAACGAGATGATCGTCATCGTACCTAGATTCCAAAATCTACCATTATCACCAAAATACCCAATTCAAAAGGCTCTAAAAAACATCAACCCATCTTCCTTCAGATGTAAGATACATAACATCATTATTAACATATATCAATGTGTTTCAATCAAATATAACATGGATTACGGGTTATATTTAGGGCATGAACTTCAAAACCCTAGTTTCATAAACTTAGCAAATTATTATCAGATTCAAATCAATTCTCAAGTTAATTAAGGGGATTATACCAAATTCATTACAAGATATACATCTATAGAAATTATCTTCAATACCAAGTTATATTCATGAGAATTTTTAACATTATCAACATACATAATGAACATGAGGTTTAAACATCAATTAACCATTAATTTAATTATGAAATTTGGAATTTGGCTATAAAATCAGATTAATACATTTATTTGCTCAAATTTAAATGTATAATTATTGTTATATCACAAAGACAATCAAATTACTAATCTAAATAAACATTCCTTAGTCAAATTAGATAAATTCCAAGCCTCCAAGTCTCTAAATCCCTACAACTCGCAGGTGCCTCTTCTCTCTAAGCCTTAGGGTTCCTCTCCAATGTTTCTAATGTGATTATGTTTAGACTAATGATATATTAACTTAGCTTCCCACAAAATTAACTTAGTTGGTATGAGTCCAAACATCAATTATCTAATTATTTGTTAGTTAAGCGCGACACGACATTATAAGAAACTACTTCACGATCGGTGGGACCCAATACCCAGGGAATAATCCATATAAAGAACACGCCGACAACTAGTCCATGACCATTCCATAGTAACCCCTAATACACAGTTACTTCCGAATAATGTATTAATGAATTATCATTTATTAATTCTGAATTCATTTATGAATTATATAACACATATAAAAGATGAATAGTGACATCACATGTCACATTAGACAAATATAATAAATTTCATTATTTAAATATTGCATAGAAAATATTAGGAATGTATAAAAAATATGGGAATTACATGAGGATTGTTAAACTTTTGCAGTTATGGCGGCTATATGTAACACCCCGCGGAGATTCGATATCAGGGTGGGCAGCCACCGTCGCCAACCTATGTCGGGCATCACCAATAAAATACCATTCTCCGTAGGCGATAGAAATATGAGACTTTAAAAAAAAATTCCACAAGATATAATTTGAATAAATTTAACTAATATAAACTTCCACGCAAATAAAATCCATCACCATGCTAACTCCAAAATAAGTCCACCTCCAAAAGAAAAAACAATATCCAATAAATAATCCAACTACAAATCTCAAACTGAAAATCATAAATAACTGTGGAACCGAATGGACCACCAAATCCATAATAACTGTCTCATAATTAAAATAACAGAATAAAAATAAACTAGATTATGAAAGTAATAGAAGTAAATCTCCATCTACGCTCCAAAGATACGCCAATCCATCCTATGCAGCTACTCCAACAACTATACATGTAATGTTAGTCAACGCAATGAGCCAGAGCTCACCGCATGAACTCTAGCTACACCTCCCAATTAGGATCCGTAAAACCAAACATAAGCATCATAGATGATAAATAGCTCAATAAATCATTTTAAATTAAACGACATAATTACATGCGAATAAACCAACACAACACCTCAGGTTTAATTATTATAATTATAACATTATTTTAAACGATAGATCTTTGTCTTAATCAGTTTAATTATGTAATTATTCTTATACGTGCGACACCACTATAGCTAGTGAACCTATCTATTGGTCCTGTAACTACTCACGGCGCACTTAAGTTCCAAAACATCACACCCATTCCCCTCACTATAGTTAGTCAATCCTTTCATTAGCTCTGCACATACTCGTGAGGTTCCATGCATAACACATCACTATAGTCAGTTAGCCCAATAATCGTTATCCTGGCACATACTCATGATGCCAACACACACTCACGTCGCTATAGCCAGTTAACCCAATTATCGTTAGTCTGACATATACTCGCAAAATAAATTTATTTTAATACCCGTTTATTATCTAGGCATAAATTATCAATTTTTGTTCAAGTTCTCTTTATTCTCAATTATCCCCACCCTTAATTTGGGTACTATAACCTAAAACCATCCCTAGTACCATAATTAGAGATTATTAATGAGTATCATATAGTCTATCACCTAGGAAGAATACTTACCACAAATCACCACCTAGACTCACACCTAAGCTAATGACAAACATATGACGGTGTACTACCTAGTCCCAACCAAGAAATACCCAACCGTACTAACCTACACTCCCTAGTCCCATACCTAGAATGTATTAACCACAATGAGGCCTACCTGCTAATCCCATACCTATCAAACAACCCATAATTAAGGGTAAAAGCATAACTACCCAAAAATCCCAACGTCCCCGCGGTTTCGAAATATTAACACAAGCAACATTAAAATAAAACACATTTTCAATTTATAGATGCAATTCTTCCAATTAATTCTCCGATTACGATATCATCTAAATTACGTCCGTTTAATTTTATAATCAAACAAGTTCTACCAAAAGTCACATGAGTTGTAATATTCCATAATTTTTGCATAAGTGCCATTTTTTCTGATTAACACAAGATTACATTTTTGACATGTATATTAACAACATTACACAATAATAATCTCATTGTACAATCTACATATAAAAATAATGACTTTTTGAGTCAAAACATTATTACAAATTCATATTTTTAATTTTTATACGCGAAACGTCACATAATTCTATCAAAATCCCAACCTCTAATCTAAGCATGTGATTGTTTTGAGCCTTAGGTTATATTATAATTTTGAATAAAAACAACCCCATAATTACTTTCACTTTTCCTAATTAGTCGTCCCAATTTATTTTAATAAAACACCATTTATTAAAGTTTAGGCAATATCTAAAACGCATACGAATTAAGGGGAACAGTAGATGTATTCATGCCTGTAAAGAAGTCATCGTGAAAGTACGATTACACGGTTGCGTTCCTCTTGCGAAAATAGAAAAAACATGTTCGTGGATGTTCTTGAGAAAACCTGATTTAGATCTTAAAAACTTGGGTTAAAAGTTGTGTTTAATGGGGTTTAGGTTTTATAGATGAGAGGGGATAAAATTATGGGAGGCTAATGCTTTTTGGAATGATATAAAAGTGTTTTAAAAATACTAAACTTGTGCCATTTTATTTTAAGAAACGAAAAGAATTTGATTCCCAACCAAACTCTAAGAGAAAAATACAATCCGCTGCCCTACTATTAACGCGAACCGGTTAACCCACAGGTTCGAACTGGTTCAGTCGGCTCGACACTCTAAGAATCCCCACAATTTTATATAACATGTTAAAATTTCCAAATTTAAATCCCACTTAAAACCTTATTTTATATATATAAAGAAACATTTTTTTGACAAAGTGATTAAATCCAAAGAAAAATATTTTTTTGATTTTTTATTTAAAATGAGTTATTTATGGTCCAAAAATCATGGGGGGGTTACATTATCCCCCACTAGTACAGGAATTTCGTCCTCAAAATTCAACGAAGAGTAAACGTCAAATGTAAAATTTTGCAAATAAAATAAATATGACATATGCCTACCCGTAGAATACTACGATTGGACTCCTATACACCCAATCGTATACGCACTTACCCCACGAAAAAATACAATATATATATATATATATATCCATATAATATGGGAGCTTGGTTTTTGAAAATATGTACATTTTTAACGGTCTAGATCGATGCCACCTCCTTACACATTTTAATGGTCCAGATCACATCTCTTCCTTTTTTACAAATCTACCCCTCAAATATTTGGTTTCCCTATCTTTTTCTACCTATCAAACTTACACTTTTATTCAAATATTGGGCATTTTGGTCACACCATCCCAATTTACACACGGTGTGCCCCCCGTATCTCTCATTCTTTATCTCTCCCTCGAGCTTGGAGATAACCTAAGCATTCTACCCCTTTAACCCCATTTTCATTTTCAATTAAAATCCCCAACCCCCCGTTTTCATCCCTGTGACTGCAAGATCCAACCCGACCCCTCTATTACCCCCTACAAGACTCCCCAACCCGCACCCTCTTTACATCCACTGCCACCATCTCTCCACCTCACCCGCTGCCAGTCAGGTCCGACTTCAGGTAGTCTTTCTCTCTTACACACTCACCCGCCACCACCTCCTCTCACACTTCTTTTCACGATCTCATATTTGTTTGGTCATTTTTTTTGTTGATCTGGTGCGATTTATGGTTTAGATTAAAATCTGTTGATGATTTTTTGTATTATCCGAGTTTGTTCATCTAATGATTTGGGATCTAATGATTTGGTTTAGGTTAATATCTATTGATATTTGTTTTATCTTTTTTTTATTTGTTATTTATTTTTCCTTTTGCAGGTATACTCCTCTTTTTTTGTAGATCTAATTTTCCTTTTGCAGGTATACTCCTTTTTTCCATTTCCCTATTTTTGATAATGGTTCTGGGAATATGGATAAATCTTAGTGGTTAGCTGATAATACGAAACTAGGTTTTCTTAATTTTGGAAGGGATTTGATGATAATTGTTGCTCTTTCCATTAATTTTAGTAGAAATCTTAGTAGAAATCTCCATAGTTGCTCTTTCCATTAAAATCTTAGTAGAAATCTCCATGGCTAAATCTTAGTAGAAATCTCCATAGTTGCTCTTTCCATTAATTTTACTGCCAGCCAAGAAACTAGGTTTTCTTAATGTGATAGTTGAGAAGGGATTTGATGATAATTGTTATCCGAAGGTTTTTGTCTTAATGCAGTAGATTACGACTATTTTTTTTCCACCCCCCATTTAATGGGGTGATATAAATGGGTCTTAGCCCATATGTGTGGGTTTATATATGGTTGGGGGCTCCAAATAAAAATACCCGTGTGATGCATAGAAAATTACCCCTCGGTGTATATAAAACTCGGTTTATATGATTTTTCATTCTCTCCCACTATTTTTAGGTTTAGGTTTAATTCTAAATTTCTCTTTTGAAATATGTACATAATAATTATGGTATTTATTTTGAATTTGTTTGGTTTGGTTTTGATTTTAGGACATTTCGTTCTAATTACGCAGAGCTGGAATCTTAATGGACATCGATGATATAACCAATTATGAGAACGTATGTTTCTAGAACTGTATAATGTTCTTTCTTTCGTATTCTGGATTCTAAACACGGGTATCGTGAGTCATGAGCATTGTATGTTTAGCGGAAAGGGGAAAGGGAAAGAAAAATATTTTCCCCACCCGGTTCGATTCTTCGTTCACTCATTTATGATATTGTTCTTATTTTCCTTCGATTAAATTTTGTATGCATTATTTATTCTTATTTTCTTTTGACTATATTTCCAATGTTTTGCACCTATCAGGGAACGATAACTTCTGCCAGCATCTCGGGTCAGACAACTCCCGCTATACATGTATTTCCTTTTATTTTATTAAAATAGACAACGTGGATCGATGTTCATTTGTTGCGGTTTAATAAAAACACGAACCATCCATTATAAAGGCAATTATGTTCTTAACATTTTCTTATATGTATGGTTTTATGTAATTACTTTGGGAAGGTTGGAATTACTACACACGAGCATGAGCATTTAGTAATTATCATGTTCTCAAAATTATTGAAAATGTTTTTTTGAATTGGTATTTTTTTGTTTCAAACCTGATCCGAAGCATGATAGCACTCCAGAACTAAATACCAGATGTTTTTTTTTTGCAGAAATCTGCAGTGATTTTTGGGCCCGAATTAACTGAAACTGTTAATGGGAAGTTGAGATTGATCATGACGGTCCGTCACGTGGGTGGTACGAATAAAACATTCAACAACAGCTACCCCAATAACAATGATCCTCTTTATCACCACTGATATGGTTGATTTTTCTAGTGAGAGATCAATTAAATTCCCTACATCAACCGGTGAGGGGTTTAGTTACCATTACAAATTAACTTACTTTTGTTATTTATTTTCTTTTTCCATGACTCTAAATCTTAGGCAATTTCTAAGTTATATTTGTTATGTGTAGGTCATGATCCACTTAAGAAAAATAAAGACAATCAACGGAAATGAAAATGCAAAAAAATATCAAGGAAGTATCTACAAATAGTTACTGAGGATAATTTTGAGTGAACTTGATCTAATACAGTAACCATTCTGTACAAATTTTGTAACTTGAAATTCATTTTCCTCAATAAAACACAGGATTTTTGTACTGGCATTGCTGGAATTGAGTTACTGGCGTTGCTGGAATTGAGGCTACTAAAGTTGCAGCAGATCTCATGAAGGCTGTTGAAGAAGTGGTTCCACCAACAGAGTAGAAACAACTTGCTACATGGGGAATTGATGTGCCAGATGATTTGGTTATGGACCAGCTGCCACCTTCCGTCCCCACCAACGCCATCTCCGCCTTCTGGTAGTATTTCTCTCTTACACCTACACCCTCACCCTCTTACACACGCATGCAAACTTGAACACACGCACCCCCACAAGTGTGTTTTTGTAGTATGAATACATATGATACACATAGCTATAATGGTTTTATTGGTGGGTTTTTCTTTTGCTTCAAAATCTTTATATGGATTTTACAATTAGTCTTTGTTTTGATTAAAGGAGCAGCACCAAAAATTAGTCTTTGTTTTGATTAAAATTAGTCTTTTTTTCAAATTAGTCTTTGTTTTGATTAAAGGAGCAAATAAGATTATCATTATTAAATCAACTCTTATATTTAAAATGTTAATGGTCCTAAATTTTCAAAATTTGATTTTTGAATGCATTTGGAGGTCAAAGTCGAATCAATGCTTTTAAGTCTCTGTTTAAATGCAGCAAGCGCACCACCATAACCGGTCATCATTTACTGTGAAGGATACAGAGTGATCAGTGACAAAAACGTAAGTCACCATTCGTGACAACATGGACCCTCACTTGCAAGGTATTAAACCCCTCACTTACTGTATTGCTACATGTGAGTGCATATATATGCAATCTTCATATATATGCATATGAACCGTACCTTAGATTGGAAATCAGTAACCATTGCAATATGCATATATATGCATATGCATATATATGCATATGTATGCATATGCATATGTATGCAGTGCATATATATGCAATATATGCAATTTGCTCACACTGCATATATATGCATATTCATATTGATATATATGCAATTTGCGGCCTCCACACTGCATATATATGCATATTCATATACAAAATATGCATATATATGCAATCTGCATATATATGCAGTGCATATATATGCAGTTTAATGCAGTATATATGAAATCTACATATATATGGACTGCATATATATGCATATGCATATGCATATGCGTCATATGCATATATATGCTCATTGCATATATATGAAATTTGCAGCCTCCACAATGCATATATATGCAGACACTGCCTCCACACTGCACACACAGTGCATATATATGCGCATTTCATATATATGCATATGCATATATATGCAATTTGTGGATAATTGAACATCCCTCGAGGCCCCCTGCCCCATGAAACAAGGTAGGCAACAACGAGCCGGGATCCCACTCCCCAAGAAGCAAAAAGGAGTTGCAGTGCTTGATCGGACAGATCAATTGACCCTCATTTTGAGCTGTCTCCCTCTCTTTTTATTCGACATTTACACCCCCTATATATGCTGCATATATATGCAGTCATACATATATATGCATATGCATATATATGACTGCATATATATGACTGCATATATATATATATATATATATATATATATATATATATATATATATATATATATATATATATATATGCAATCATATATATGCATATGCATATATATCCATGTAAATTACACTTTGTCCATGAAAATTTATATCCACGCAACTCATTAACTTTTTTTTTTCGATGCGCATTTGTCTCAAATTAGACAGGGCTTGGCTTGAATAACATAACTGCTTCTATGTACTATTATAGAGCTGCTATGTTTTCTCAATGGTTTCCCCACGGTTTGATGCACACACACAAACACGCACACACGCGCCCCCTGCCCGTCCCCTCCCCCTTACCCACTCACACACGCGCACACAAACACACGCACACACTCGCACTACATACATGCATATGCATATATGCACTGCATATATGCATACCTGCCCCGTCCACTTCCCCCTTCCCCACTCACACACGTGGACACAAGCACACATGCACCCCCTGCCCGTCCACTCCCCCCTTCCCCACTCACACGCGCACACAAACACACACACAAACATGCACACACGCGCACTGCATATATGCACTACATATATGCAAACACGCGCACACATACACATGCACACACACGTCCCATGCCCCATCCCTCCTCCCTTCCCCACTCACGCACACGCACACACAAACACACGCACACACACATGCACACACGCGCCCCCTGCGCGTCCCCTCCCCCCTTCCCTACTCACACACGCGGACACAAACATACGCGCCCCCTACCGGTCCCCTCCCCCTTTCCCACTCACACACGCGCACACAAACACATGCACGCACACACGCACACTAAATATATGCATATGCATATATGCACTGCATATATGCATACCTGCCCCGTCCTGTCCCGTCCCCCCTTCCCCACTTACACACGCGGACACAAACTCACACGCACATACGCACCCCCTGCCCGTCCCCTCCCCCCTTCCCCACTCACACGCGCACACAAACACACAAGCATGCACACACGCACACTGCATATATGCACCATATGCATACACGCAAACACACGCACACACACGCCCCGTCCCGTCCCCTCCCCCCTTCCCCACTCACACACGCGCACAAACACACACACACACCCATGCACCCATGCGCCCCCTGCCCGTCCCCTCCCCCCTTCCCCACTCACACACACACACGCGCACACACGCACACACACGCGCCCCCTGCCCATCCCCTCCCCCCTTTCCCACGCGCACACACGCGCACACGCGCACTGTATATATGCACTCGCATATATGCATATGCAATTATTCAAATAGTTCCTTTTTCCTAATATTGTTATTTGTTTTATTTGTAGACCAAATATGATGGGATGAAACTCGAAACTACATTTTTGTATAAAAGAGGTAATCCAATTGGCTCCGGCTGAATCAATCTCGAATTTAGACAATTTGAATGTGATCGTATATTTTATTTTATTGATTGTATATTTACTTATGTGACTGTATCTTTGTTCGAGAAACTGATTAATTATGTTTATTGTTTGTCAAATCGTACATAAAACCAAGAGAGAGAGAGAGAGAGAGTGATCTTTGCTAGAGCTGGGAAGAAGGATTGGAAGACAGCAGTAGCCTAATCCATAAGCACCATGGCACAGACATTTTGAGGAACTCCCACGTATTTTCCTTTCCCTGCCTTCTAGATCCCATCTCGGAATTTGGGATTTTTTTTTAATTTGTTGGATTTGTTGTTACCCCTTAAATAGGGTGGATAGTCCAATAAACAAAGGAGATTCTTCCCAATTTTTTTAAAAAATTGACACTTTGTTTTTTTGAGACACAGTTAGTTTGATTGGTGAATATTGTATATTTCATTTTATATGTGAATTTGTTTGAAGAATTTAGACAATTTGGATGTTGGACTATTTGTTATTTGTTAAGCAGGGTGAATAGTTCCATAAACAAATGAGATTATGTCAATTTTTTTTTAAAATTTGACACTTTGTTTTTTTGAGACAATATGAATTCGATGAATGAATATTGTATATTTCGTATTATATGTGAATTCATTTGATGAATCTAGACTATTTGAATGTTATTGGACTATTTGAAATTTTTTTAAAATTACACTTCGAAATTTTTGCGTTTTGCTATTATGTACTTTGAAAAATTATCGTCGTTTCGCGATTATGTACTTTGAAAAATTCGTCGTGCCTTCAGGCACGGGCATACGCTAGTATATATATATATATGAACATATCTAAGAAAATAATAAGTACCTAGATATCCCACTAGCCACGCTTTGGCTCCTACTGAGCCTGCCATGCCTACGGTTCTCAAGTCGGAAGTAAATAACACATAGGCATAACCGATCCCTACGTACCCACTGCTGGTGCTATTGGTGCTCCCTGTGCACCTGGTTCTACTGGTACTAGAGTCCCTTGGCCCTGTTGGCCTTGTACTTTAGGACACTTGATAGATCCCCATAATTGTAACACGCACCTCTAAAAGGTTCAAACTGCCTAGCTAGTACTCGCTAACCCTGTTGTCCCTGCCCCTTTCCCTGGTGGCCTTGTGGGACTCCATTGCCTTGCTGAAAGGCATGCTGTTCCTGCACCACTCACCGCCTCGTCCATGGTTGGTCATTAGGTCCTTTGTTCTCCCCACTTTCCTTGCTCCCATCTTGACCACTCAACTCCTGCCTCTTACCCAACTTCTTTTGATAATTCACTTTCTCTTGCTATAACAATAGTGCGACGTCCACCACATGAGTGTAAGTAGTTTATGCCAAATTCCTCCAAACCATTTGTTTAATCGACCATGTCATACACCTAATGAAGCAATCCAACTTTTTTCCTCAGTATTCATCTCTTCCGTTACAAACATCGACACATTTGTGAACTCATACTCATACTCAGCAACAGACTTCGAATTCGAATCTTGTTTTTCTTCCCACTCCTAATAGAATAAGAAAAGTATTAGTCATTAAATTTCACCAAAAAGTCTCCTTAATTCAGACAATCTCTATCCTCCGATGTGGTGACACTCTCCCACCACTACACGCATACTCAATCAACTTAAACATATCCAACATCTGCTTTTGCACATCCATACAATCTACCATCTTCAAATTCCTCTGTATATCACGCCTCAATTAGTGAGAAAATGTTGGGTCAGATCCCCCTATGAAAGTGGGAGGATTTCCCTTGTGGAAACTGGACCGTGACACCCTTCCCAATTAAATATAGGGTGATCAGTCCTCTACTAATTCAAAACAGGATATTCAGTTGGTTCGTTCTTAGCATCACGGTCAAAAAACTTTTTAACATATTAATCACCTAATATAAAATTAGTCTAGGTGTCAAAACATTTCCCAATTAGTAAAACCAAGTAAATCCATTTCCATTAAATTCTAAAATATAAACCATTCACCACACATAGGAATATAAATAAATACTGAACATGAATAAAGTACTGAAATAAATAAGACTGAGTAAAACTCTTAGTGCAAAGTTCCAAACCATAAAATAAACTGAATACAATAACTCTGATGAAAGACAAGAAGTGGGCTACCCATGCCCTAGATAAAAAGTCTAGATGAAACTGAATGGAAAGGATAAATTCGTCTACTGCAAGGACATACAGCTTCCACAACAGCTGCAGCACGTCAAGCAATCCAAATATCTAAATCTGATACTCCTGGGGCTGAGCACCTGATATAATACATATATATAGCTAAAGAGAGAAAAGATCCAAGAAATGGGTCACATCCCGATGTGTAAAAATGATTTAGCAAGTATTTAAAACTAGTTCTTAAAACAAGTCTTATACGCATGTTAGTTATCGAACTCTCACATGAGTTTCTCACCTCTCGTCTATTGTGCACGCCTAACGTACATCTAATCTCCCTCTAATTATACCTCCCATTCTAACTAGTCAGAAACCATACTAATACTAACTATGCTCACTAGTAGTATTCCCGTATCTCCCATATAATACGCTAACCATATAGTTTATCTCACATACTCAGTTTCATTATTCACCGTTTCAATGGTTAATCTTTTATCCACTAAGTTTATTTTATTTCTCAATTCCATTTTATCTACTATTCGCATAAATTAGAAAGTTACCCAAGTACACTCATACATATATATATATATAGTCTCATCATCCCTATATATATACACTAATCCTGCACCCTTAGGTTAAGACCACTTGGTGCAAAGTAATGATTATTATTATTACAAAGTCTACTAATTTCACACAATAGAAATATTCACAAGTTCATATATATATATATATATATATATATATATATATATATATATATATAGTCACATCATCCCTATACATATGTATATACTAATCCTGCACCCCCGGGCTAAGACCCATTAGTGCACCTATCCAGAACATCCTGCATCCCCGGGTTAGAACCCATTAATGCACCTATCAATAATAATTCAACACCTCTGGGTTATCACCCATTAGTGCGCCTAACAATAGAATCTTGCATCCCCGGGTTAGCACCCATTAATGCGCCTATCAACAATAATCGAGCACCCCCAGGTAATCACCCATTGGTGCGCCTAACAATCATCATCCTTGTACCCCCGGGTTATCACCCATTAGTACACTTAACAATAGAATTTTTGCACCCCCGAGTTATCACTCATTAGTGCGCTTAACTATAAGATTCTTGCACCCCCGGGTTATCACCCATTAGTGCTCTTAACAATAATATCACATAATAGGCATACACACATCCTATTATAATTTATAGATATTTCTCCAACCTACATATATACTCCTTATACGTATTTTAACCTCATCACTACGTATAGTATAAATATTTAGATTACTATCTCTCTCGTAATCTCCAAGGTACATTCTCTCTATACCGAAGTAATTAAAGTATTAATTCTAACATACTTTTTCCAAAATTCTTTCCTATTTGAATTTACTATTTGGTAGTTTCTCTCACTCCAATAAACTGACAAACTCCAAACTGGAATCTAAGAAAATTCCAAGAAATTTACCCCGTCGTTTGAACCGGGATGACATGTCGTTCGAACCAAAATGACATGTCATTCAAACCACTTCCAACGTCGTTCGAACCACTTCCACATGTCGTTCAAACCACTTCGCGTGAGATCCCCATCTCGTTTGAACCATTTCGCGCGAGATCGCGCGAGATTGCGCTGTTCGTCTTCCTGCCCAGATTTTCAGCATTTTTCACCATTTTGGACCTAAAAACCTCTAAGATTCAATACCCAACATCTCATCATCAACACACATCAACAACTAACAGGTTATAAATCATTTCTATCATCCTAGGATCCTTAATTCGTCATTAGTCATCATAATTACATAAAAACCCCAAATTAATTCACACGAACCCTAGTTTCCAAAATTCCAATTAAAGAACCTAATCAGCCCAGATTCGTTCATCTATATATAATTCAAATTTTTTGATTAATCCTTTACATACATGACAAATATTAGCAACTAATTACCCCAACCTCTAGTCATCATTTAACCTCCAATTTTCACCCAATTAACATGTAAATCAAGGATTTGATTCTCCTACACTAACATGAGCATGATTATTTCTAAAGAAAGCAAGTAATAAACACTTGCCTCGAATATGACGGTCTGATCCGTTGGTGATGTCGGTATAGACGCGTTCCTCTCTTCCCGATCTACGTGTTGTGGTCACGGTTATGCAAGGTGAGGATGATTTGGCCCTTTTCTATTGGAATTAGCTCTCCCTCACACCTCCTATAGCCGTTCTTTACTTCTTGTAACTTGTTAACCCTAATGGAATTTCTTTGGCTGATATAATTACTCTTAATTTTCTTCCATTAATTTAGCCCAAAAATATAATTTACCATAATGCCCTCTTGGGACGCTGGTTAGGCCTAAAATTGCCTCGGGATCCAAACTAAACACCCGGGTATACTATTTTGACTATCTCAACCCTCCCGAACTCAATAGCCCACTCAAAATGACCATACGAGTTAATAAAAATAAATTCTCTTTTTATTCTATTCAATTAGTCCCGACACGACTCACACGTGTGTCAGACTTAAATTACCAAACTGCCGTATTTTTTACTTCTGACAATTTATCAAATATTATAATTCCATGTTACATATCACATAGTAATATTCATTAATTCTCAATAATAAGTATTAACCCTTGGCACGCTAGTTAATAATTATTTTAATCCGGATTAATAACAAATTAATGTCTCACATTTTAATTTAATTAATCCAACAACAATAATAAGCGCATAATTATTCTCATAATAATAATTAATCACATAATTATTTAAATCGTCAAGAATACGGAGTGTTACATACTTCCCCGCTTACAACGAAATTTCATCCCAAAATTCGAAAAAAGTATACTAGGTACAGACAACACTGTAAAAATATTGCGCATCGCATCCCAGTGCTCACAAGTAAGCTACTCCGTACCACTCATATAGTATGCTATCGAATACCCTTAATAATGATAACTTAACATGTGTTTGCTTTAAACTCCAGGTTACCCTGTTATGTAGGCTCCTCCCTTAGCCTTACCGTTTAAGTTTCACTACTTACTATATTTTAGATATTCACTATCTAGTCTTCTACTATTTTCACCTTCGTAGATTTATCCTCGTTACATATACATACGACTCTTTCTCGTGTCATGCATATAAGTAAATTCGTGGTGCAATATATATTTCACACACAATATATAGGATAATATCGATTCTTCTCCAACATTTGTAATCATAATTGGTCCCCCACCTCTAACTCTCAAGTAGGACAACAACAAAGTTTACCGTGCCATACTTCTACTGGCACTCTGCCCGAACATGAACTTATAGGAGTTATTTGGACACAAACTCCACTAGTGGAAGGTACTTCTCCCATCCTCCTCTAAGATCTCAGGGTTCATATAAAAGTTTCTCTCCCGCATCCGATTAGACCGCTTATCCTGGCCATCCCTCTATGGTTATTAGGTCGTACTCAATCACGTCTTAGTACATATAATCTCACCATCTCAGCTACATGAGAAGATCCTTGGGGTACTCTTCCATTCTCTAGTGGAAGAATCCCCTACTAGTTTCTAATTGTACACCCTTTTTCAATCCGTCAGGTGACCCACTGCAAGACTATCCTTGCAATATTAATCTACATCGTAACCCATCACCACTGTTGTTTGTATCCTGATACATCTTGTCTTTCTTGAATAAGTTTCAATTTATCTTGAAACATAAGTCTCTGACAAAACTTCGTGAATAAGCTTCGGCTTACCCGACTACATGTTATCGAATTCACAAGATAATCATAATCCACCGTTTGATTCAATCACCTAGGGCGCCCATACACCCCATTCCTCGCGCACTATTTTACAAATGACATAAAATTTTCTTACCTCAATTCTTGCACATTCGGTATGCTGATGTGGTAGGGGTACACTGAACCACCCCACTAGTCAAAGCTTAATCAATCCTTCAATGGTATCATTGCTCTATTCCGAATGATACTAAGGTTAGGCGACTCTATTGGCCTTAAGTTATAAAAGAATTATTAACTGTCAATTATATTCCTTTATAGGTTTAATAACCAACATACAAAACTTATGTACTATCGACCAAACTTATCTCCAACTCCCGACATTCGCTAGTTTCATGCGTGGGACTTCTCGCAAAGAGAAACCCAAACAAGGAACCCCCCCGATACAATACTATCTAACCTAGCTGGTTGTCGAGGTCTTTAAGGCCTTCAGTACATACTATGTACTTTCCCACAATCTACGTATTGTGACATAAAAGTTTACTCATCCACTCTCATGTCCCTAAAAATGTAACATGAAGAATGTAGCCCTCACTATCCCAAGTACTTGGCACTGTAAATATATATAATGAGCTATATTTTGTCGCTCGATAAGAACAAAAAGTATTCTAAGTCTTAATAGACAAATAAATTCCTATGCTCGGGAATCACATATAATTAGAAACTATACTTGCGGAGGTCTATAATGACATGAAAGTTTCATATATACTCATATTTGGGCCCAATCCTATTTCAGGTGGCGCCGCACAAAATAAGGATCACTCCTG
Organism: Sambucus nigra; assembly: GCA_949130495.1. Taxonomy (NCBI): domain Eukaryota; kingdom Viridiplantae; phylum Streptophyta; class Magnoliopsida; order Dipsacales; family Adoxaceae; genus Sambucus; species Sambucus nigra. The sequence continues at coordinate 280,268,454 of OX422218.1, forward strand.
CCGGAGTATCCGGCACGACAGTCATATCTCTACATTTTTACTATCGTTTAACCATACGGTAATTAATCACTACACATTACCACAATAAAGTCTACTAAAGCTGATTCAATGCCGTAGTAAATTATAATAACAAAACATATTCTTAGGGCCCACCCAGTTCACTTACGGGAAATCATCAAAATGCCCTGCTAACAACGAGAAATATGTTTGTAACAAGACTGTTAAAACTAACGTTCCCACTAAACTTGACCTGGATGCGAAGTTTAGGGTTTCCAATTTACATAAAAGTTGTGGCACACCCATGTCACTAGAATCTATCCTTTACTCACAAGGAAGAAGCAAAACCTCACCAATCTTGCCAAATCACAGGGTCTCAGCACGTGGCTGCCATCACGACCATGAAAATCTGCAATTGTGATACATCCTAGGATTTCATCCTATAGTTGTCCTCTTTCATCATGGACAATTTATTCCATCATGTGGATTTTGCGCCCATTATTGAAATGTTGGCCCAACTCTCTAGGCCACTCTCATTTACATCCCGGGCCCCGTAGACCCTGACATACTGTATGCTATTATTAACGAGGACTCTAATGGTGCATCCTGAACCCATCATTCTCGAGTTATAAATTTCCTGGGCCTAATTCTCTTGACCCCAAATTCTTTCTTTGGAAGTCTCGCTCCTCCAGTTATGCCTAACTGGCATGGTTTACCATTTCTAATATCTTCGGTCTTACTTCTCAATTGTGGAGACCTTTAGTACTTGTAGTTCTACTTCCTTCACATAAGGAAAACTTCACGAACCATTTCCCCGTCACTGGTCCCACTGACCATTTTGGGAATGTCCTTCTCTCGGACCGAGTAGTTTTAACTTACTAGCTACGCTGGCCTTTCGGAACTATGGTTGGCCTCCGCGGCCCAGACTGACTTCATCGTCTCTTTGTAAGAAGTTAATCAATCAAAATCACCTAAATGAGTTCCCTATTGGGCACACTCTCAGGTGGTGTTTCACTAACACCGTTAAATTCAGTTTCTGCTCTTCAGCAGATTCGTTAACCCTCTTTACTCCCTTCTATTATAGGCATTAACATTATCATACTAACGCATGACCTTGACGACCTCGACACTAGTCATCCTATCCATATTTCCCATTCATACTGGTATTCTACTCACGGGTCCTTTATCAACTATAACCCCTTTGGATAATTTATACCCCTCTGCCAGGTACGAAGTTCATTATATAATTCAACCTTTCTCTCACGATCGGTTTCTATCTTACCCATTGTGATAACATCAAAATTTAACTCACATTTTACTACCACATCGAATGGAAGACCTCACAGTCAAATCGTACCCAAATTTCTCTCTAAATTTTAAACACACTTCTTCATATATGGTTATTGCCTCTAATCACTACATGATGCTCCTAAGAGCTATAACTTTTAACTCCCAGTTTAATTTTGAGTGTCAACACACCCCTCTACACAATTGCCTTCGGATTTTCTACCTCCTTTGGTCTGTTACACTCTCTCATTTTCTTCCTCGCATCTTCACCGATGGGTTTTTAAAAGAGTCCCTCTGATTTCTCCTTTATCGTCTATGCTAGGTGGTCCTGAAATCACTCCACCGTTATCTATTACTGTGTCCTGGGAACTCACAGTTCTCGAGTGACGATTCTACTATCTCTTGCTTAACTAACCCTCATGGTGATTTTTGTCACGATCACTCTTTCCTGATTACTTTGTGTCTTCTGTTGGGCTTCTTCTCCCGCACTTCTTCTTACGGTCCTCGTTGGCCGTCCTAAAGTGTTTGGTGTTCAAATAACAACGAATTTCATATAATGAGTCACATTCATTATAATTTGTAGCAGGAGAACGTAAGTCCCATACGTAAGGGAAAACAACAATCCTATCATAAGTCTCTACATCAAAGAACGATGTGATGAAACGTAATAAGCCGCACAGATTCTAAGGATAGTAGAACCTGATGCTCTGATACCACTTGTGACACCCCACCCAATTAAATATAGGGTGATCAGTCCTCTACCAATTCAAAACAAGATATACAGTTGGTTCATTCTTAGCATCACTATCAAAAAACTTTTTAACATATTAATCACCTAATATAAAATTAATCTAGGTGTCAAAACATTTCCCATTTAGTAAAACCAAGTAAATTCATTTCCATTAAATTCTAAAATATAAACCATTCACCACACATAGGAATATAAGTAAATACTGAACATGAATCAAGTACTGAAATAAATAAGACTGAGTAAAACTCTCAGTTCAAAGTTCCAAACCATAAACTAAACTGAATACAATAACTCTGATGAAAGACAAGAAGTGGGCGACCCATGCCCTAGAAAAAAGTCTAGATGAAACTGAATGGAAATGATAGATGCGTCTACTGCAAGGACCTACAGCTTCCACAATAGCTACAGCACGTCAAGCAATCCGAATCTATAAATCTGAAACTCCTGTGGTTGAGCACCTGATATAATACATATATATAGCAAAAGAGAGAAGAGATACAAGAAACAGGTCAGAGCCCGATGTGTAAAAATGATTTATCAAGTATTTAAACTGGTTCTTAAAAAAAGTCTTATACGCATGTTAGTTATCAAGCTCTCACATGAGTTTCTCACCTCTCTTCTATTGTGCACGCCTAACGTACATCTAATCTCCCTCTAGTTATACCTCCCAATCTAACTAGTCAGAAACCATACTAATACTAACTATGCTCACTAGTAGTATTCTCGTATCGCCCATACAATACGCTAATCATATAGTTTATCTCACATACTCAGTTTCATTATTCACTGTTTGAATGGTTAATCTTTTATCCACTAAGATTATTTTATTTCTCAATTCCATTTTATCTACTATTCTCATAAAGTAGAAAGTTACCCAAGTACACTCATACATATATATAGTCTCATCATCCCTATATATACACACTAATCCTGCACCCTTAGGCTAAGACCACTTGGTGCAAAGTAATGATTATTATTACCAAGTCTACTAATTTCACACAGTAGAAATATTCACAAGTTCATATATATATATATATACAGTCACATCATCCCTACACATATATATGTATACTAATCCTGCACCCCCGGGCTAAGACCCATTCGTGCACCTATCCAGAACATCCTGCATCCCCCGGTTAGCACCCATTAATGCACCTATCAATAATAATTCAGCACCTCTGGGTTATCACCCTTAGTGTGCCTAACAATAGAATCTTGCATCCCCGGGTTAGAACCGATTAATGTGCTTATCAATAATAATCCAGCACCCCCGGGTTATCACCCATTAGTGCGCCTAACAATAGTCATCCTTGTACCCCCGGGTTATCACCCATTAGTACACTTAACAATAGAATTTCTGCACCCCGAGTTATCACTCTTTAATGTGCTTAACTAAAAGGTTCTTGCACCCCCGAGTTGTCACCCATTAGTGCTCTTAACAGTAATATCACATAATAGGAATACAAACATCCTATTATAATTTATAGGTATTTATCCAACCTACATATATACTCCTCATATGTATTTTAACCTCATCACTACGTATAGTATAAATATTTAGATTACTATCTCTCTCGTAATCTCTAAGGTACATTCCCTATGTACCGAAATAATTAAAGTATTAATTCTCACATACTTTTCCAAAATTCTTTCCTATTTGAATTTACTATTTAGTAGTTTCTCTCACTCCAATAAACCGACAAACTCCAAACTGGACTCTTAGAAAATTCCCAGAAATTTACCCTGTCGTTTGAACCAGGATGAAATGTCGTTCGAACCAGAATGACATGTCGTTCGAACCACTTCCAATGTCGTTCGAACCAGTTCCACATGTCATTCAAACCACTTCGCGTGAGATCCCCATCTCGTTTGAACCACATCGCGCGAGATCCCCATCTCGTTTGAACCACTTCGCGCGAGATTGCGCTGTTCGTCTTCCTGCCCAGATTTTCAGCATTTTTCACCATTTTTGAACCTAAAAACCTCTAAGATTCAATACCCAACATCTCATCATCAACACCCATCAACACCTAACAGGTTATAAATCATTTCTATCATCCTAGGATCCTTCATTCGTCGTTAATCATCATAATTACATAAAACCCCCAAATTAATTCACATGAACCCTACTTTCCAAAATTCCAATTAAAGAACCTAATAAACCCAGAGTCGTTCACAAATATATAATTCAAATTCTATGATTAATCCTCTACATACTTCACAAAATATTAGAAACTAATTATCGCAACCTCTAGTCATCATTTAACTTCCAATTTTCACCCAATTAACATGTAAATCAAGGATTTAATTCTCCTACACTAACATGAGCATGATTATTGCTAAAGAAAGCAAGTAATAAACACTTGCCTCGAATATGACAGTCTGATCCGTTGGTCATGTTGGTATAGACGCGTCCATCTCTTCCCGATCTACGCGTTAGTGGTCACGGTTATGCAAGGTGAGGATGATTTGGCCCTTTTCTCTTGGTATTAGCTCTCCCTCACACCTCCTATAGACGTTCTTAACTTCCTATAACTTGTTAACCCAAATGGACTTTCTTTGGATGATATAATTATTCTTAATTTTCGTCCATTAATTTAGCCCAATAATACAATTTACCATAATGCCCTCTCGGGATGCCGGTTAGGCCTAAAATTGCTCCGGGACCCAAACTAAACACCAAGGTATACTATTTTGACTATCCCAACCCACCCTCCCGGACTCAACGACGCACTCGAAATGACCATACGAGTTAATAAAAATAAATTCTCTTTTTATTATATTCAATTAGTCCCGACACGACTCACACGCGTGTCAGACTTAAATTACCAAACTGCCATTGTTGATGCCAAAATTAATATGCTGATGTGGACGAATAATACGAAGACACGTGTCAATCTACGTGGCACAATAGCAGCGAGGAAGTTCATTTCTTCGACCAATTCATGTTCTCTCCGAGCAACGAGGATACCCCGAGGAACTCTAGCACCCCGAGGTACTCCAGCGCTCCGAGGAACTCTTGTTCAACGAGCAACTAAGGCGGTCCGAGCTGCATCTCGGTCGTAGCATTAATTACAAGATAATCAACAGTTCAACTATTCATTAAATGTTTATAATCTTGACGTACACGCTGCATTAAATGTATTGCCCTTTCATGCGTGTATCATTTAATGTATTGACCCTTTCATGTATAACCTCAAGGCTATAAATACCTTGTATCAACCCCATTCAAGGGGACCGGAATTTCTTGAGAGAACTGGTATTCAAGAATTCTGCAAACATTCAGCAATAACATAACAGTGGACGTAGGCCTTATTCCTAGCCGAACCACTTTAAAAATCTCTGTTTTATTTATTTATCTGTGATTGAATAATTAGAGCGATCTAGTTTTTTACATCAACAGCCATATTTTCCACTTCCGACAATTTATCAAATATTATAATTCCATATTACATATCATACAGTAATATTCAATAATTCTCAACAACAAGTATTAACCATTGGCACGCTAGTTAATAATTATTTTAATCCGGATTAATAACAAATTAATTTCTCATATTTTAATTTTATTAATCCAACAACAATAATAATCGCATACTTATTCCCATAATAATAATTAATCACATAATTATTTAAATCGTTAAAAATACGGGGCGTTACATGGCCCTCACCTTGTCCCAAACTAAAGAGGGTGTACCCTATTATTGTGCCTCTAGGTTTCCCCGTCTCTGTCTTCCTATCTCAAAATCGACCGTTGTGGCCTCACGAATGATACCCGTTAATTCCTCAGTACCGAAAACAAACTAACCTTGCCTCCCATAAGACGTAGAATGAGAAAATGACCTAATACCCTATCTTCAGATCTCCTAGTGTTCTCCATCTGAAAATATAGGAACAAGAACATCAGACTAAGGAAAAACTAAAGAGTGCAAATCATCAAAAGGAATCAAAGATAGGTAATGTGAAAGTTATATTGTACTCACAACCTACGAGGCCTAAGACCATGCTACGATATCATCTGTAACACCCCACACATATTCGATGTCGGGGTGGCTAGCGGATATCGAAAACCTAGGCCGGGCGTCACCAATAAAATACCATTCTCGGCATGTGACATAAATATGAGACTTTAAAAACTTTTCCCATAAGATATAATTTGAAAAAATCTAACTAATATAAACATCCACATAAATAAAATCCATCACCATGCTAACTTCAAAGTAAATCCAACTCCAATAGATAGAATAATATCCAATAAATAATCCAACTACAAATCTCAAACTAAAAATCGTAAATAACCATGGAACTGAATGGCCCACGAAATCCATAATAACTGTTTCATAATTAAAATGACGGAACATAAATAATCTAGACTACGAAATCAATTAAAGTAAAACTCCATCTATACTCCAAAAATACGCAAATCCATCCTACGCAGCTACTACAACAACTATACCTATAATTGTTAGCCAACGCAATGGGCCAGAGCCCACCGTATGAACACTAGGTACTCCTCCCAATTATGGTCTGTAAACTAAAATATAAGCATCATACATGATCAATATCACAATAGAGTATTTTAAATTAAACGACATAATTACTTTCTAGTAAATCCACACAGCACTAACTACCCACAAACTAAAGCACCCCACAATTTAGGTTCAATTATTATAATTACAACATTAATTTAAACGAAAAATCTTTATCTTACTCAATTTAATTATGTAATTATTCTTATACGTGCGACACCATTGTAAGGACATATTTTCCATGTTGTCCCTAGTTCCTAGTTTACATCATGTATGGCGTATTCCGCTACATCTGTCTATGCAATTTAAGTTCATAAGTTCAAGAAGACTAATCCTAATATCAATAATCTTCAACAAAGTTCCAAGACAAGACGGTGACACCCTGCCTCATTAAATACCGGGTGATTTGTCCTTTATTAATTAATTCAGAATATCCAGTTGGTTCAGATTATGCATCACTGTTGAAAAATTTATAATTAAAACTAACCACCTAATATTTAAAAAGGTTGATGCTAAAATTTTATCTTTTCAATTAATTAAAAACCATTTAAGGAGAATAACTAAACATTCACCATTTAATCCAATCACGAAGAAATGAAATACTGACATAATAAAAGGGACTAAAGTAAGCACAACCAACATAAAGTCAAATACAATAGTCTAACTAAATAAATCCAACAGCTGAAAATTAAATAACTAAATTCATAATATCTGAGTAACTGAATAGAAACGGGCAACAAACCCTAAATGATGAAATAGTTCAAAGGAAGTCAATGAGAGTCATGAAAGCGTCTACTACCAATGCCCTGCAGCTTCCATATCAGCTATAGCTCGTCGAATGAGTGAATGTCCTATGCTTGGTGTCCCTGTGACTGGGCACCTGAAAGCGGGTTGACAAGAAAAGAGATTTTATAGAGAACGAGTCAGAGCCTGAGTTGAAAACAGTTTAAAAATCAGCAAGTGCTTGAAATGAATAATTAGCACATATATTTATCATGTTAGATTATCGAACTCACTTGGGAATGATCACCTCTCATCTAATGTGCACGCCTAACGAATATTCAAACCCCACTAGTTCTAATCCCTTACTAACTAGTTCTTCTTGTCTAAACCCATCATAATACAATACCATCCCCGATTATTTCCCTCGCAAGTACACTACATATATTCAACCCCACTTTAGCATAAATAAGCATTTTCAGCTTTTAATCCAATTAAGTGGCCGCTACGTAATTCATTTCAGATTTCATTGTAATTTTTTACCTACCAAATGTACAAAATAGCTATCAACACAAAATGTATACATATATTCACTCTATCTCGTATATATATATATACATACAATACTGCACCCCGAGACACAGTTGTGGTGCCTGAACATTCTACTATCATGTCCTGTTGCATCGCTCATTTGCATAAAGGACTAAAGGTTCAGTCTCTCGCGAACCATCATAAACATAACACATATATTGGAGGCGAACATATTCCCAAGACGATGGTCTACGTAAATACCTACGCACCATTTTGACCGTCATCACTATCGTTCTCACAGATATTCCATACCTAGGTTCTATGCTATAGTGATACCAATCAATATCCCACCCGAAGGCTCCTCAAGGCATGATTGTCCACAATGCGCAACCTCTGCTCAATAGCAAGCAGCGTAGGCATGTTATACACATAATAGTTCAATCACTAAGTATGCACACAACTTATTATATTCATTAGGTATTCACGCAACCTTAGTTCTTGATATTATAGATAGTATCATCGTCTTTACTATTCACTTTATCGCAACACTTTGACTTATCTCTCTAACATATACCTTTTCTCTAAGGCTCCATTACCCCCACTATATCCCCTTGAGTAATCGTTCTCTCAACTCATTACTAACTAGGAAATTTAGTCCTTCGGTAATGACATAATTTAATTTCTCTCACTTGGACCAACCTAGAAGGGTTCCAACTTGTCCGACCCAAAAATAGGTATTCTAGAATCTCGTTGGAAGTTTTGGGATTCTCGTTCGAACAAGGTCGTTCGAACGAACTTCTCACTTCGAACGAACTTAAAATTTCATTAGAAGTGTCGTTGGAATTATCATTCGAACAAGGTCATTCGAATGACCTGGATAGGTCTTTTAATGAGAATTCAAAGATCAGCCATGTTTTTTCAATCTTTTCCACATCCAAATTTGTCTCAAACTCATCCAAACTCCCAACCAATGATTTTAAAATATTCCTACTCATAATGGGGTACATTCTAACACAATTAAAATTACAAATCTATACATAATCAAAGGTAATCTAAACAAATTCCTAAATCTTTAAAAGTCCTTTAATAGTGAACCCACCATTAACAATCATTCAAACTCCCGATTATGTTTGATGATTTTTAACCTGGAATTTCTATATTTATCATTACTACAACAAGGTTATTCTTCTACATGCAAACCTATCTCCCAATTTCACAATTTCATTGACAAATCAGTTCCAAATTCATAGTATCATGGCTATCTCATCAATTAAGGTTAACATGAATCATATATGCTAAAAAACACAACAAGATAAACACTTACCTTTTCTTAACCCGATGAATTGATGAACGAAATTGGTATGTAGGTTCTCCTCTCTTTGCGATCTACGTGTTGGTGTGATTCTCGATGGAAGAACTTGAATCTTTGGCCTAACTCACCTATGTGTTCTTCTTCTTCTTCTTCTTCTTCTTCTTCTTCTTCTTCTTCTTCTTCTTCTTCTTCTTCTTCTTCTTCTTCTTCTTCTTAGGTTCTCTCTCTCTCTCTCTCTCTCTCCCTCTCTCTCTCTCTCTCTCTCTCTCTCTCTCTCTCTCGTAGGTTAGAAACTGTCAGATAGCCTAATGCCCATGTTCCTTTTTAATTCTTATTTTTGACCATTTAATTTCCCAAAATATCAAAAGACCAAAATACCCCTCCGGGGTGTTATTTTGGGCTAAAATGCCTCGAAATCCAAATAAAACACTCGAGTAGTGTTTTCTGACTATTTCGACCCTTCTAAACACACTGGCGCACTCAAAACGTCCATACGAGTTACTTAAAAATAAATCATCCTTTTTATTCCAATAAAGTAATGCTGACATGACTCACACATGCATCCCAACTAAGTGTGTCGCAACTACGGTATATTTCACTCCCGGCCAAAATAATATTTTCATATTCGTATATTACTTTACTCGCTAAGTAATATTCCATGTAAATCTTTTCGATAAATAGTAACTCTCATCACGCTAGTAATTATTATAATCAAATTCAGATTAATTATAAATTGAGTTTTCTCCATTTAATCAATTAATCCAAATTTCATAATTAAAATAAAATTATACAAAAATAGAAGGTATTACATACTTCCCCCTAATAACAGAATTTCGTCCCGAAATTTGAAAAAAGGCTAAATCGAAGTATACCTGCTGGAAACAACTCTAGATACTTTTCTCACATGTCATCCTCACGCTCCCAGGTAGACTCCTCTACATTATGATGCCGCCACTGCACTCGTACTAACGGCACAATCTTTGACCTCAGTTTCCTCTCACTATGGTCTAGAATAGCTATGGGTCCCTCCTCGTAGGAACTATCAGGCTGAAGATTAATTTCCTCCAATTCAATGTGGGTGTGGTCCATATCATCCTCCAGATATTTCCTCAGCGAGGAAAAGTGGAACACATCAGGAATCCTTTGCAAGTGCTCCGGTAATCCAAGATGATAAGCTACTGGCCTAATCTGCTCAATAATAGGGAATGGCGCTACATACCTCGGTGCCAAGCTCCATTTCTTACCGAACCACATTACCCCTTTAATAGAATATACTTGTAATAAAATATGATCCCCAAAGTTGAACTCTCTGAAAAATCTTTTGGCATCGACGTAGTTCTTTTGTCGATCCTAATAAACCCGAATGCGACTCCATATCAACTCAACCGTAGCCGATGTGTCATGAATCACCTCCGACCCAAGTAACTTGTTGTCCCCCACTTTAAGAAAACATGTTAGAGAATGACAAGATCTTTTGTACAATGCCTCAATTGGAGCCATGTCAATCGTAAACTGGTAGGAGTTATTATAAGCAAACTCCACCAGTGGAAGGTACTATTCCCACCCCCTCCAAAATCTAGGGCAAATATCCTCAACATGTCCTCCAATATCTGATTTGTCCATTCTATTTGCCTGTTTGCCTACGGGTGATAGGTCGAACTCAACCGTAACTCTGTACCCATGGCCTGTTGGAAGCTCTCCCAAAATCTGGACACAAAATTTTTTTCCTGGTCGGACACAATATCAAGGGGCACCTCGTGGAGTCTCACTATCTCAACAATGAAAATCTGAGCATCCTGCCCCGTAGTATAGTCTGTCCGAACTGGGAAAAAATGAGCCACCTTGGTCAATCGAACCACAATCACACATATGGAATCGTGATGTCTCTACGATGTAGGTAGACCTGTAATGAAATCCATGAAAATACTCTCCCATTTCTACATAGGAATCTCAAACGGCTGTAGTACTCCTCCCGATCTTTGATGGTATGACTTCACTAACTGACACGTGGTACACCTCGAAACAAACTCGACGATGTCCTTCTTCATTCCGCTCTACCAATACTATCGCCTCATATCCCGGTACATCTTATCTCCTCCGGGATGTATCGCAAATCGTGAACCATGTGACTCTGTCATCACTACATGCCGCAACTCCTCCCCCTCTGGGACTACTAGTCTGCTATTAAAGCGTAAACCCCCATCTGAGCTAATTGAGAAAGACTCTTCTCCCTCGGCTAGAAGCTGGATAATTCGATCCTCACAGAAGGAATCCGTTGCCTGAGCCTGTATCACCCTAGTAAATATCTCGGGTGTAACTGCCATAACCGATATAAATGAGCGGGCAATTGCATCCTGATGCTCAATTTCTTTCCATTTTACCTTCCATACCTCGGCCACCTCATCTATTGGCCTATGAATCAATGCGTCTGCTACCACGTTAGCCTTCCTCGGGTGGTAATGGATGTCGAACTGGTAGTCCTTCATAAATTCTAGCCACCTTCGCTGAACTATATTCATCTCTCGCTATGTGAATAGGTACTGTAAGGATTTGTGATCTGTGAACAGGAAAAATTTCTCCCCCAAGAGATAATGCCGCCATATCTGCAATGCAAACACGACTACCGCTAACTCCAAGTTGTGGGTAGGGTAATTCTTCTCGTGAGGCTTAAGCTTACGAGAAGCATGAGCAATTGCCTCATCCTCTTGTTGAAGAACACCCCCAAGTCCTGACAAGTACGTATCAGTGTAGACCAGGTACTCCAACCCGGGCCTAAGTAGTGCTAGAACTGGTGTTGAAGTCAGCTTGTCCTTCAACTCATTAAAGGCTAACTGATAAGTGTCATCCCATATAAACAACACCCCTTTGCGAGTCAAGTGTGTCAACGGACCCACAATCTTCAAGAATCCGTGAATAAACCTCCTCTAGTATCCTGCTAGCCCAAAGAAACAACGTACCTCAGTTGTTGTCATGGGAAGCCCCCACTCCCCCACTACAGACACCTTTCCTGGAACTATCGATATCCCCTCCTCAAAGATTATGTGACCCAAGAACTGAACCTCATTAAGCCAGAATCCACACTTTTCAAACATTACATAAAACTCGTGCTCACACAGTGTCTGCAAAACTATCCTCAGATGCTTGACATGCTCTTCCTTAGTCTGTGAATAAATAAAGATGCCATCAATGAAGACAATAAAAAATTTATCTTGGAACTCTCTAAACACCCGATTCATTAAGTCCATGAAAATAGCTGGGGCATTCGTTCGTACGAATGACATCACTCAAAATTCATAATACCCATATCTCGTTAAGAATGCGGTCTTTGATACTTCCTGCTCCTGGATTCATAGTTGGTGATAGACCAACCTCAAATCTATCTTTGAGAAGAAATCATCCCCTCTCAATTGGTCAAACAAGTCATCAATTTGGGGTAACGGATACTTATTCTGTATCGTGAATTTTCTCATCTTCTGATAATCCACACACAACCTCAATGACCTGTCTCTATTCTTCACAAATAATACTGGAGCACCCCAAGGCAAGGTACTCCTTCGAATGAAGCCTTGTCCTAACAACTACTCAATCTGTTCCCGTAACTCTCTCATCTCAGTTGGGGCCATACAGTAGGGTGCTCGAGCTATTGACCGAGTGCCCGACATCAAATCTATGACGAAATCAATCTCTCGACTAGGCGATGGTCCTAGTATATCCTAGAACACTTCAGTAAAATCTCGGACTACGGGAATTGAATCAATGTTAATCACTATCTCCCTATAGGTCTCCTCCTCTATGTAATATAAATGGGTGGACGATCCTCCCTCAGAACGAGGAATCTCCACTAGGAACATCTCCTATCCCGGTATAACAAAGATGATGCTCCTACTAAAATAATCTATCATGGCTTTATAAGAAGTAAGCCAAGCCATGCCAATAATGACGTCATGCTCGTGCATACCTAAGACTAGCATATCTGCTGGAAAAATCAAACTCCCAATCTCTATACCTACGCCCCGGCATAGAAAGAAGATTAACGACCCATTCCCTAGCGGTGAGTCTACGCAAGTCACTGTACTCTCTTTTGTGTCTAACAACCCTTTGGCTTATGCAAAACTAGTAGTTATAAAGCAGTGTTATGCCCCTGTGTCAAATAAAATACGCCCCATAGTACTATGAATAGGAAACATACCCTCAACAGCGAGTGGCGACTGATGGACTGGGGCTTGATGGACGTTGCAGACATGCCCATACTGTAACTAACCCTGTTGTATTGGGGCTGCTAGAATAGCTGGCAAGGCTGGAGCCTGGGTGGTGCTAGGAAGACAACTGGAAATAATGGTCGCTGGGGCTCCTGACGAGCACCATGCTGCTACTGCGGGGCTCTACCCCTCTGGGTACAGTCCTAACAATTGTGTAAAGTATTTCCACAAGTAAAACACCTCCTTGGAAAGTCTCCTCCCCTCTGTCCCGTCTATCCTCGAACTTGATTGTCGTTACCTCCCCTCCCTCGACCCTGCTGAAATCATTGTTGACCCTATTGGCCATGCCTAAAATCTCCAAAATGAATGCTTAGAAGGATCTCCTTGAATGAAACCCTGCTCACCCTAACAGACCAGCCTTTGAGCTGCGGATGTCCCACCAGTACCCCTACCTCCTATCCGACCCTGATGATGGGACTCCCTAACTTATTTGCTTCCCTACTTTTGGAAGCGGTGGTCCTGATAATGTAGTAGGGCAACATTAACCACATCAGAATAAGTGGCCAATGAAAGCCTCCCTAACAAGTGCTTGCGAATCTTCCAAGTCAGACCATTCATGAATCTCTAAATCTTTTTCTGTTCCGTCGGTATATCATCTGGAACTAGATTTATAAGGTCCGTGAACTCCTCTTCATACTCACCAACTATCTTTCCTTCCTTTTTGAGGTTCAATAATTTGTGCCTAATCTCGGTCTGCATGGTGGAAGGGATGTACATAAGATCAAACCGTACCCAAAAATCCCTGATAGTCATGCTATTTCTCTCTTCTTCACTGGTGATGGACTCCCATCATTGTAGCACTGCTCCTACCAATTTAAAGGTAGCCTGAATCATATTTTGTACCTCGGTGCACTCGTACATCCTCATCTGTATAGATTTCCTCCACTGGATCACCTTCACTACATTTAAACTCCCAGCGAACTCTAGAGGGTGTGCTTTCTGAAAGGCATCTTTGACGCGCTCCCAAGAATAAGGGAAGGCATGAACTGGTGATGGAGCCACTGATGGTGCCTGTGGTGGAGCCTGCTGCACCACGGCTAATGCTGCATCCACCGCCTGTGCTATAATAGCGACAACTTTCACAACATATATCATACCCTGGGTCAGAGTTTGATGGGGCTCGGGCTGGGCATCCCTATTGGCTCGCTGTGCACGTCTAGGAGGTATCTGAAAGGAGAGAGAAGCTTTATAAGTCCACAGTAAATATCTCAAATAGCCGAAGATGTAAAAAGCGCAAATAATGAATACAACAATCCTAAATATAGGGCTCTACATCAAAGATAGCTATGCGGAAGACATAACAAGTCGTATAGATCCTAAAGACTCTAGAACCTGATGCTCTGATACCACCTATGACACCCCGCCTAATTAAATACCGGGTGATAAGTCCTTTATTAATTAATTCAGAATATCCAATTGGTTCAGATTATGCATCACTTTGGAAAACTATATAATTAAAACTAACCACCTAATATTTAAAAAGGGAGATGCCAAAATTTTATCTTTTCCATTAATTAAAAACCATTTAAAGAGAATAACTAAACATTCACTATTTAATCTAATCACGGAAGAAATGAAATACTGACATAATAAAAGGGAATGGAGTAAGCACATCCAGTCAAATACAATAATCCAACTAAATAAATCCAACAATTAAAAATTAAATAACTAAATTCATAATCTCTGAGTAACTAAATAGAAACGGGCAACAGGGGGCCTAAATGATGAAATAGTTCAAAGGAAGTCAACGAGTGTCATGAAGGCGTCTACTACCAATGCCCTGTAGCTTCCATAGTAGCTACAACTCGTCGAATGAGTTAATCTCCTATGCTTGGTGTCCCTATGGTTGGGCACCTAAAAGTGGTTTGACAAGTAAAAGAGATTTTGCAGAAAATGGGTCAGAGCCCGAGTTGAAAACAGTTTAAAAATCAGCAAGTGCTTAAAATGAGTAATTAGCACATATATTTATCATATTAAATTATAAAACTCACTTGGGAATGTTCACCTCTCATCTAATGTGCACGCCTGGCGAATATTCAAACCCCACTAGTTCTAATCCTATACTAACTAGTTTTTCCTGTCTAAACCCATCATAGTACAACACCGTCCCTGATTATTTCCTTATCAAGTACACTACATATATTCAATCCCACTTAAGCATAAATACGGGTTTTCAGTTTTTAATCCAATTAAGTGGCCTCTACTTAATGCATTTCAGATTTCATTATAAATTTTTACCTACCAAATGTACACCGTAGCTATTAACACAAAAATTATACATATATTCACTCTATCTCACACACACATATATATATATATACACACACACACACAAACAATACTACACCCCGAGATACAATTGCATTGCTTGCATACTCTGCTATCATGTCTTATTGCATCGCTCATTTGCATAAAGGACTTAAGGTTCAGCCTCTCGCAAACCATAAAAAATATAATACATATATTTGAGGCGAACATAGTCCCAAGATGAAAGGCTACGCACATACCTACGCACCCATACGACCGTCATCACTATCATTATCATAGATAGTCCGAGAAATACTAACTCTCGTCACGCTAGTAATTATTACAATTAAATTCGACTTAATTATAAAATATATTTTCTCCATTTAAATAAATTAATCCAAATTCCATAATTAAAATAAAATTTTACAAAAATACGGGGTATTATAGAGACGTAATTTTGATATGGATTTAGTTTTGTGTTACTGAGATTTTTCACTAACTATTAGGATATCTTTTCTAAGCTGTTTTTTTACAAAACAATTCATTTTCAAACTTATTTTTTTTTTTCTAAGTTACCTATAGGTGGAAATCATTTAAGTCGTTCTAATGGCTTGGCTATGTTATTCAAACGACATTATGATGTCGCTTGATACCTCGTTTTAAGCTGATTTTCTCATAAGGATCAAAGAAGGTGTATTATTTTTGTTTTTAAAAGGACTTTTGATAGGGTTGTTCAAAGTCACTTCTAACTAGATATAAATCTCATTCAAATGACATGAAGATCTCGTTCGAACGACTTTTCGTCGCCTCAAAATTAATGTTCACTTATTCAAACTTGTTTTCATGAAGATTTTCATAAAACTTTTTGTTTACGCAAACCGCAGAACAACTGCAAAATAGTCTTCATTTTTAGGTCAAAAACACATTTTAGAATCACCAAATCAATCCCAAATACTTTTGTGAATCTTTTTTGGAACCCAAACACTTCTGTTACGAAGTTGTTCTTGTGGAGAGCTTTCTTTACTGCTAACTTTGGGGATACTTGAGGGTATTTACTGCCGAAGAGGAAGACTGAGGTTCTTGTGATTCTCGAGGGAATCATTGCTGACTGAAGCCTGCGATCTTTGTGGGTTCTTGAGGGAATTCATTGTAGTATTTTTCTAAAGTGTTGTAAGTTGCGATTTCCAAACTTTAGTGAAATTAAAGGTTTTTCCCTACGTGATTTTTCGTGACACCCTGCCTAATTAAATACCGGGTGATCTGTCCTTTATGAAATTGACTCAAACTGTCCGATTGGTTCATTCTTAGCATCACTGTCGAAAAACAATTTTCTTTATTAATCACCTAATAAATAATTAAGCTAAGTGTCAAAATATTTAATTTTACAAATTAAGTCCGATTGTTATTATCAAATATGAAACCATTCTCACGAATACAAATGATAGTATTAAAACCAAACCATCCGAATGAAAGAACATGCTAGATAACTCAATCCAAATAAAATATCCCAAATCGCAAGATAATGTAATAATAAAAAGCAATCCCAACTAATACATAATACCGAAATAAATCAAGAGCACAAATCTCTCTGAACTCGATAAAACTGGAAATGGGCGACACATGCCCTATCTAATAATGACTAAATAGAAGACTGAGAAGTCAAGGATGAAGTTGTCTACTGTAAGGACCTGCAACTCCCACACTAGTTACAGCATGTCAATAATCCAAAGATCTAAGCCTGACACCCCTATGGTTGGGAACCTGTAATAGATATATATACACCAGAGAAGGAAGAGATGACAAGAAACGGGTCAGAGTCTGAGTGTAAAATAGCTTTAAAAATAGTTTAGCAAGTGTTTAAAATGCTTACCAGTTGATATTACATACATGTTAGTACTTCGACACTCACTTGGGAATTCTCACCCCTTAACTAGAGTGCACGTCTAACGTACTAATGAACTATTCTAGATGAAACTAACCCAATTCACCAGTCTAACCCAATACTCTAGTCTAACCCAATTTCCCCTCACCAAATTCTATTTCAAGTAATCTCATAATTATAATATATATATATATATATATATATATATATATATATATATATATATATATATATATATATATATATATATAGTAAGGGGCTTTCGCGCAGCCTATAGTAGTAAGGGTTCCAAACCTTATTGAAAACGAAAGCAAGAAGGGAGAAACTTGACTTTGCGAAATCCATGAGAATCAAATAAGTCAAAAATTTCTTCTAAAATATGGCATTCAAAAGCAAGGAGAGAGCATCCATGAAAATAATCTATTCTTTATATGGTTGTGTGATTTGGCGCATCTTTCCTGGCTTGTTTGTCTTAGGAATAAAAGATCGATCTTTTTCATAGGGAGAAAGTGAGATAGCCTTTTCTTATGAAAGTATTAAGCCAATTATATTCATCACATTACAGACTTAAGTTCGCAGCCACTTGAATTCATTTGATATTAATTATTATATTCGTACATACTTAGAAGCACAGTAGATTAATCACATGTATATATATTTATCACTCATAATATATATACTAATAGAGAACCCCACATAAATCTATGGTGTTGGCATACTCATCTATCAATTCCCCATATCTCTCGTACAAACTGAAATACTAGTTCGTAATCATTCTCGAACTATATTAACACAAAACACACATATTGGATAAGAATTATAGTTCCAAGTCACTCAGAGGTCAACACATACCCTCACGTCTCTTAGGACCGCCTGACTACCATTCTCAGATAGCCTGTACTAATGATCCTATGTTCTAGGGTATGAGTCAATATCCCCCATAAAGGTCACATCAGAATAAGACACTCCCGATGCGGAAACCTTTGTGATAGCAAGAAGGGCGGGTATGATTAAACACATATATTCAAATAATATATATACAATTACTTATATATATATTTACACTATTCAGCTAGGTACGTCCACGACCCATAACATATTCTAGCCATGCGTAGCATATAACGCTCGAGTTCTACGTATAACTAAATCACTCTTTTTATTCTCTTAATTATTGCAAATCCTTAAGTACTTCTCGACTCTCGAAGTTTATCCTCTCGATAAACATAAAATCAGTAAGTGCACCCTCCTTACTCTACCGGTCTAAGTCTTTCTTAATTCTCACAAGACCTAGTATAACGTACGAACGATTTCCCACTAAATTTATATTCTCGAAAACCCAAGGTTAAATCTCATATAAAATCGTCTTACCCGGACCCTACTTATACCCTACAGGTCCTTCTCATGTCCCATTAAGATATTTAAATTATGTCCAAACGTCCTTACGCATTGAGATTAAATTAACATAAAAACGGGAAGAAGTTTCAGTTTCAAAGAGGGGTCGATCGATCGACATTCTTGAGTCGATCAATCGATCAAGCAGGTGTTGGCCCAGTTTCTGCAATTCTAGCCTACGTGTTTCATCCACTCTAAATCCTCAAACCTCCATTAACATGTACCAAACTCCCAACCAAACCTCATGAATGTTATATAAACCAGTATAGAAGATTTCTAATGTAAAACATTTACAATTTCACCAAGAATAGTCATCGAAGGGGATTAATTCAAGAAGATAACATTTAACCCTAGTTCATCCAATTTTCTCAAGAATTCATTTAAATTTCCAGATTTCTATCTCTACTCGGCAACAATTTCGTGGATACTATATTACATATGACACATTTCCATCCTAACATGGTTTCTACTCCAAATTTACAATAAAAACCTCCCAAATAACATTTTATTTTCACGAAAACATGAGAGAATAAATTCCTACACTAGCATGGATGTGTTATCAACTAAAGAACAACAAGTTAAATACTTGCCTTAGAGATGGAAGTCTGAATCGTTGATGATGTTGGGTATGGTTTCGTTCCTTGTTCCCCCATCTACGCATTGGTGGTGGAATTGGTGAGGATGGTGTTGGCTAGGTGGTTCTCTCTTTTGGAAGACTTCCATATTCTCTCTTCCTTAGCCTCTCTGCAACTTCTAAGTTTCTAACCCTCGAGGAATCTCTCTTCCCACAGATATAAACTCTCTATTTTCGTCATTAATTAAGTCCAAAACTCAAAAATTACCAAAATGCCCTCCCGAGTTACTAGTTGGGCCTAAAAATGTTCCGAGACCTAAACTAAACCCCCGGGTACACTTTTTTGACTATCTCGATCCTTCCGGACACATTGGTGCATTCGAAATGACCATATGATGACTTATATTTAATTCACTTTTATTCCATTAATTTAGACCCGGCACGATACATGTGCATCCCGAATTAATTTCGATAATTGTCATATTATTCACTCACGAAATTTTAATAAATTCAATCTCATATATTACTTTACTCATCTAGTAATATTCAACATAATTCTTACCAATAATTACTAACTCTCATCACCCTAGTTATATTAAATTTTAAAATGCAGATTAATATTCAATTAATTTATCCCAATTAAATTTAATAAATCCCATAATTAAAGGCCATAAAAATATGGGGTATTACCTTCTTTCCCCCAATAAGGGAATTTCGTCCCAAAATTCAGAAAATAAGGCCTACCTGGTAAAACAATTTTGGATACCTTATCTATACGTAAACTATCTTCATAGTAAGACGCTCAATCACTATAGCCCCCGCCTCACAACAAGCTTGTTTAACACTCCCATTAACGACACTTCATATTGTGCTCCTATTCGATAACATTCGCATAAGACTAGCCTATACATCATTGACTCCCATTATTTCAATATCATTGGGAGGCCACACCTCACTACATGTCAATTACTCGTATTTATCTAAACACAAAACTCCCATTCTGAGAGAAACCATGCGAACATCTAACCACTCTTGCTAGTTCTTTGAATCTCGATTTTCGGCGATGTAACTCTTACGACAGTCAAAGGTCACCAAAAACATCCGTGGTAATTTCACCATAGTCATCAGACTCTAACTCGACCAATCATAAATTGTGATTATCCACTCACGTCTAAACAACCAGAGGGAGAATAGTTAAGGTTTTTCTAAACAAAATTTCAATAAGCAGTTTGTCCATAATAAAGAGGTACGAGTGTTTACACACTAAATTATCATTAGGTAATATCTTCTCCCAATTATCGTAATATGCTTCACTTACTAACTATATTTGTTGTGGATATGAAATGACCACAATGAGTCCAAAATTACATTCGTACTGCTCCACTAGTTGTTTATCACCTTTCGCCTACTCCTAGGGCTATAGGTGATGCAAACTGCTCATAAAAAATGTCATCCCTACTGCTTCATGAAATCCCGTACTGAAGGTGGGGTTCAATAATCTCATTCTAGTTCAGAACAATAACAGGAAGGACCACTTACCGGCGCGATCCTTTTTTTCAAATAAAGACTAGGGCATATTGTCTAATAGTGTATATCACCCAAAAGAATAATAATTACTTTATTTTAGGTCAACTTGTTCCACACATTCTAAGGAACTCGTGACCTTATCTTGAGGTTGGCACCCCATTAAAGAAATTTACCAAAATGACTACCCTATTCCATTATAGGAATTGTCGGCTTGCTACAAAATTCTCTGGTTGATCCTCTTGTTCCAATCAATTTCTATTTATGAGTGGTGCCTGCGGAGACTACTCACTACGTCCCGCTCAACATCGAGTTTTACTTGTAATGTCTCACATTAAGTGACACTTAATACTCCTCTTCTTTCCTCGGCGTATACCGAAAGTTTCGACCCGTGCACTTTTCTCCACGATGTGCACTACTGGACCTTTTATACCTAACTAACTTCATCGTTATTTATACGCACAAGTCACTCTCAACATTTGACTAGTTACAACTTCTCTTAGAGTGTTCTCTATAATAGTTAAATTTTACCCTTCTCAAGGAATACCCTTTTTTAAATGGATTCCCATAGCCTTTCAACCAAATTCGGGTGTGTTATTCTGATTTTACACGTATATATGGATTGTCGTCCTCCTCACACGATGCTTATTCCACTTTATAATTTACACTTCATTATATTAGTCCCTCAGACATGTATTTCACATATCTATTCCCACGTCCCTTTAACCCGAATGATTCTGAGATCAGTTAACTGGGATGCCCACACACCCTATAAACCATGCATACTGGCATAAACATCCTATACATATCATGCATATCACTCAAATCTTTGTTGTCCGTGTATTCACAATGCGGCTATAACACTTGGGTATTCCCAATCACCCCAGAAATCAAAATTTTAAATCCTCCTTATCATCGTTCCACCCTTCAAGTCGTGGTAATAAAATAAAACTTTAAATGCTTCCTTACCACACAACCGAATCCACTGGCCTTAAATCATAATTTATCTTCCAACTTGCAGTTATAATTACCTGCTCCTATAACGACCGAGGTACCGGACTCATGGACAAATGACCAAACATCTCCCTACTTCCAACCTTACACTAAGTTTCATGCGTGGGATGTCTCGCAAAGCAAAATCCAAATAAGGAACCCCCCGATACACTATTACCTAGCTTTATCGGTTATTAAAATACGTTAGGCCCTCCATCCATAACATGTACCGCTATATTCTGTCTCTTAACAGAAAAGATACATCTACTCCCCCAATTGTACTAAAATAAAGAACTTTTCACCAATTGCACTATCGCTCAATATTGGTGGAAATCACATTCCATAAACCCCGTAGACATACAATCGGGACTCTCAAAATCATGTTCCCAAACATATGAATATCTGTCTTAACTCCCACGTTTCTAAAGGATAAATATAACAACGCACTCTTCCAATCACTAAGTCCTGAGCTCTAAACATAATAATGAGTTAAATTTGGCCTATCACGAGAACTCATTCGAACAATATTAGCATGTCGCGAGAAGTCTCATTCGAGCGACGTCCTCATCTCGTTTGAGCGATGTCCGTGGCTCACTCGAATGACAGTCTGGGATTTTTACTTATTTCTTGTTTGCAGTCCACTGGTTTATTTTGTGATATTTTTGGTACTGCTGGAAGCTTTCTGGCCTGACTGGTTTATGTGCAGGTTACATTGTTTCAAAATTGATATTTTTGCATATGATTCCGTTTATCACACCTAATTAGTTTACAATATTCTTTGTGTGATTCCTGGTTTACTAGCTACAGATTTTTCATCTATTGATCATATTTAGCTGGTTGTTTCATGATTATTAGCGATTTTTAATTGGTATATTCACATGCTAGATACTAGTTGATTGGTTTATCTTTTCACTAGATTGTCTATTCGAGACAAAAAGGGCGAGAGATGTATGTGATGTAGGGGGAGATTGGATATTTGAGATTTGTTGAGCATGTTTTTGAGTACCTATTTTACAAATTTGTAGTACAATTTGGTATCATTTTTTTGCTCAATTGTTTAACAAATGATTTTTCAGAATTTATTCATATTGGTATCTATTGTAAAATTGGTAGCATTTGTATATATATATTAATTTCATTTGTTCCTCTATACTTCACTGGGTATTTGCTTCTCTGTTTCATGTGTGTAGGTATGCTTAAGAGATTCAAGATTTCAAGTCTACATCACATTCAGATAGTTCATGCTTGCGGGTGCTACATATTCTAGTCCGTGTCCTATAATTTTTTACTTTGCATTTATGGGATGGTATTTAGGCGTTATACGTCTTGACGACCCGGCTTAGGCATTTCACTAGTTTAGTTTTGTCCCAGAATAGTCAAAGGGGGAGATTTGTACGGACATAAATTTGCAATTGAGTCCATGTATTGCTTTGACTTAATTTCGTGAACAAAAATGTGTTTGTAATATGTCATAGGGAGATTTTATTTTGTCACGATCCCACTTGGTCTATGACGTATTGAAGAAATTTAAGACGATGTGGCAAAGCTTCAAAGAATTAATCATGCCAAAGTTTTATTGGTGCTAGTTTATTAGTCTTCAAGGTAATTGCATTCCGAGATAAAAAAAGGTATGAATGCGTATAATTAATGGTGCTTGGAATTATTTTTATAAAAGATAAGGATGTAATTTTATAGGGAAAAATGTTTTGAAATGTTTTAAAAGTGTTTTAAATGTTTTAAACTATGTTTCATTATGATAATCTCAAAAAAGAGTTTGACTTATTTGGATCTGTTTTCGAATATACATTTTAAAGAAAAAGTCAAAATAACACGTACGTCGTTCAAACGACATCTCGACTCGTTCGAGCGAGATATCCATCTCGCACGAACGACAGGTCGATCTTGTTCGAGTGACACAGTTTTTAAGGTGGTGAATTTTTATTATTTAAAGCATGTTTTCTTCAGAATTAACGTGTGTGCATTCTGGAAAAATAGTTTACGATCCAGAAACCAGTTTGCACATGTTTTTCTAAGGTTTCAAAGCTTAAACACATCCTTAGAGTTTGCAAAGATCCGAGTTATCATTACTATATGTTTATGTGATCTTGCTGCACCTAGAAAATTTGTTCTATACTTGAACATCTAGGTTTTACGGTAAAGAAAAAAGAAGGACTTCTTGTTCGACATCATAGATGTATCAAAGCCATTCGGTGGACATCGAGACATACGTGGATGAGTGTGTTATGGACGGGTATCGTGGAAGAAGGAATTTCTGCATGGGCACTGTGAGAGGAGTGGTTGAAGATCAGAAGAGCGTCAATACTCGTAGGATCGAGTCGTTGAGTGAGTCTTTTGTCTGTTTGTTGTAATTACACATTCATAGTGATTGTCTGGCTTGGGCTGTCCGAGGTTATTTTCCCGTCTTCATTTTTTTTGCGTACATACGTCATTGTGAGTATTCTTTACTTTACTTTACTTCCTTTAATCACTAGATGCATGTTTAGGATTAATCAAGATAAAATTGGTTTAAAGTAAGAATTATTTTTTCACAATTTGGTTTGGTGCTAATGAAAAGTTGGATAATTTTTGGTGAAAAGTTGTTTGATTTGAAACACACGCATAAGGAACACCCTTTACAAATTGGTATTAGATCTAGAAAACATAATTTATTTGTTTTGTGATACCGTGTGTTTTCAAAGATGAATATTGGAAATAACAAACTTTTTTGAACTCTTATTTTTTATGGAACTAATTACCCCTATTGGAAGATGAGAATGAAAAGTACATTAAAATCTATTGATGAGTGTGTGTGTCTAGAAGTTGAGAAAGGTTGGGCAACCCCTATCACTACTTTAGGTGAGGGCACTAATTTAAAGCCTGACAAGTCATGGACCGAAACTTAATATAGAGTTTCATAATATAATTTTGAGGGTTTGCATGTTATTTCTTCACATGTCACACCAGAAGAATATAATAGAATTATGACTTGTGAAACATCAGAAGAGGCTTGGGATATTTTGGCCCTCACTCACGAGGCACTAGCACAGTTAGGGCGTCAAAACTTCAAAATCTCACTACATAGTTTGAGACTATTAGGATGTTAGAGATTGAAACTTTTGACGAGTTTTATGCTAGGTTGTCCAGTATTGTCAACTCATCGTTTAACCTAGGTCAGAAAATTCCTGACAACCGTGTCATTAAGAAAATCCTTAGATCGTTGCCTAGTAGGTTTGATGCGAAAGTGACTATTTTAAACTCCTTGGGTAAGTTAGAGTCGACAAAACTAGAAGAGATTGTAGGTGACTTACAAACCTATGAAATCGACATGATTACCTCCAAGCAAGTGCCTAAGAAAGAAAAAGGTATTGCGTTGAAAACCTGAATGGAGGAAATCAACGTTTCGAATTTCGATTCTAATTCCGATTTTGAGGATGTTGCTTTACTGGCAAAGAAATTAAAATTTTTTATTAAGTTTAAAAAGCAATCGAAAGATGCCAAGAAATTTGAAAAATTCAAGAACAACAAAGTTGATCCCACCTCTAAGGATAAGTTTGAAAATCCTAAGAGAGATGAGTCGAATAAGTGTTTTGGGTGTGAAGGGTACAACCACAAAGTTAAGGAGTGTACCACTATACTTAAGAAAGAGGGCAAGCAACCCATTGTCTATAGTGCCACCTTAAGTGATAGTGATCCGAAAGAGGGAGATAGTTCCCCCATTGATTGTAACTTCGTTGCGTTTATGGCATGTCATGTGAGCGATGATGATTCTCATGTAAATGACACTTTTGAGGAGGTTTTGTGTGAATCCCATGTTAGTGAGGGAGAAGAAAGTGACAAGGAGGAAGTAGATGTGAAAGAGTTGCAAATTTCATTTAATGAGTTGTATGCATATACGGTGAAAGTGAAAAAGGCAAATGAAAAATTGCAAGCTAAGTTGAATGAGCGTGCCATAGAAAATAAGTAAAGTTTGATTGAGGATCTTAGTAAATGAGAGAAGACTCTTAGGGAGAAATTAGAGTATGTCCAGGGTGAGAGATATAGTCTTCGTGGTTTGATGGAGTCTTTGAAAAATGATATTTTAGAGGTTGAGGAGTCTAGGATTCAGGAGTTAGAGGAGATATTGAGAGACTCGTCTAGAGTTAAGTTTAATTTGGAGGCTAGATCGGAGAAGTTAGATAAGATCTTAGGCACCGTCCAAATTAAGGGAGATAGGGGAGGTATAGATTTTGATGAGAGAATTGTTCCCATTCCCCTCGCATGTGTGAGAAATAATAGGAAGGCTCGAAAAGGTCCACATATAGGTAATCATTGCCACCGTCACTACACTTGCACATTTTGTGGTAGTAAAAGTAACCTTAGGCATTATTGTTATGACCTTAGACAAGCTCCTAGGATGTTTAGGAATAAAGTTTCCCCGATTCCCCAAACCCCCATGCGTCATTTTACACCTACTTGCGATAGAAAATCGGATTTAGTGACTTTAGGAATAAACCTTCATGATTCTCGTTTGGGTGCACTTGATTCTTCCCATGCTAAATCTAAAGGATGATAGTGTTGCCTTATTTATCATACGCTAGTTTGATTCATGATATATTCATTGCTAGTATAATGACTTGTGTATCATTTTATATTATAGTTTTCATTTGTTTGAGTCCTATTGAAAAATACAAAAAGATTTTGTTTTTATTTGAGTCAAAATATGTTTGAATGGCCAAAAAGATTTTCGGTTTTTATTTTTGAGTTTACATGTTTGATGTGGCATATTGGTGTGCTTGGACCCCCCCCCCCCTTCGTTTCATTATCCATGTGGCTAGGACATTTGTTCATTATTATCGATGCTTAAAATGATCTTAACCATTGTTTATATGGGGTTGTTTTGAAGTTGATATGCATTTTGATTCGACTTTGTATATATGCTATCATTGCACACATGCACGAGTTTATATGGATGTTTGACTTCTCTTACATATTTGAATTTGGTGAGGCGTTGTTATCTAAATCTTGTCATCTATGCGTAAGTAGACTTAAGGATAAGTGTGCTTGTAAGAATCGTTTACCATGAGGATTTGAATTGGAAAAATGATGAGTGATTTACGGGAAAGGATTGCGAGAGTTCAAAATTAACTCGTCGTGAAAGCCACCATTTAAAAGATCCCAAAAGAAAAAGAAATATGCTAAGAAAAAGGGCCAATAAGATGTGTGGGTACCCAGAATTAATACCATGGGCCTAGACGAGTAGCCCGGTTCTGACGGCCCAAAGTCTAGGCCCCCCACCTCTTATTTTGATTCAGTCTCTTCCCACATTCCCCTAAAGGGAGGTTATAGGAAGGATGGAAGACGTGGGGGAACCCATCACCCACACTCACCTAAATGTACATGTATATATTAAACCCTAGGTCCGGGGAAAAATCACAAGTTGTATTCTCTGTAACCACTCTCCGGAGGATATAGAAATAATATCGACTGCACCACCGTGGACATAGGCACATCTTTGCTGAACCACGTACATCTTTTGTTGTGTGATTGTCATTTTTCATTCCTTGTTCTTCCTTGGTAATTGCCTCTCTTGTATTTATTTGTGTTGCATAATAATTGTTACCACAATTGGGGCCGTCTGTGGGAAGCGTTCATCTTTCCATGAGAAGAGCCCACACCAAGAAATGAGTTTAAAATGTCTGGTCACAGCAGCAATGCCCCTCAGGCAGGGGATATTCAAGAACCACCTGCTCCACGCAGGATTAGGTCTGAAGTTCAAAGTTCGGATCAGAGGGCTCGCATTGAAAAGCCAGCCTCAGAAGAAAGCCAGGGACCAGCGAGGTCCACACAGATATCCAGACTGATTGATGCGTACGAGGCAAGGCTCCACGAACAAAGGGAGTCTTCTCGCAAGTACAAGGCTGATAATGCTTGCCTGAAAAGAAGACTGGAAAGACTGGAGAGGGAGCTTTGTCCTGATAACAGGAGACGTTCATACCGCACTCCTAGCCCTCAGGCGAGAAAGTCTCGCAGCTGAGGAAGGAGCCCCAGGCGAGGATCTCAAAAGGTCGAGGGAGACGAATCAGACGACGACCTCCGCGAGCAGCTACGAAGAGCTCGACGTTACTAGAGCCTTAATCGCAGCAACGAGAACATACGAGATCTGGTCCGCAGGGAAATGGACCAACATCCTGCCCACCACGGTACCAGATCCACCAGAGAACTTGCAAGGCGAGCTCTCAAAACCTAGATGAAGTCACCCTTCATGAGGGAAACCGAAGAGGAAGAAGCCCCCAAGAAATTTACCATTCCACGGTTCAAGATTTATAACGGTAAGACTGATCCCATCGATCACACAGGCAATACCGATAGACCATGACCCTCTGGAATTACCAGGATGCACTGATGTGCCGTATTTTCCCCTTGAGATTGCATGATGTGGCGCAGAAATGGTTCGAAAGACTTCCCTACCGATCCATCGAAAGTTTCAAATCCCTGGACGAACTCTTTACGGCCCGCTTCATTACTAGTAGCTCCCATCCTAAAAGGATGGATGCTCTATTGATAATGAAGAAGACGCCTCAGGAGACCCTCCGAGACTACACAAAAAGGTACCGAGAGTTGTTTAATGAGGTCGAGGACTGCTCGGAGCAAGTGGCGGTGGTCTCTTTCAAAATTGGGCTACCCAGTTCTTCCCTTCTCTACCAGTCCCTGACAAAGAAGGAAGCCATAACCATCGACGACCGAATGGCTCGCATCGAGAAGTATGCTAAGGTGGAAGATGTCACCCGCCTCAGTACAGGAGAAAACGATCGAGCTAAACTCACTACTAAGGGAAGTGACAAAGTTGAGAACCAGAAAAAGGAGGAAAGAACGGGGGAAAAAATGGCTCCAACAACGGAGGAAATAATGATGCGTCGAAAGCATTCCAGGCCGTCAACACCGCCTTCAAAGAACCAATTTACAAAATTCTCCCGAAGATCAAAGACGAGCCATTCATCAAATGGCCCAGAAAAATGGGAGGAAATCCCTCAAAGAGGAACAATGCGCTGAGATGTGCTTTTCACAAAGAGGGAGGACACAAGACTGAGAATTGCAAAGCTCTAAAATCTCACCTCGAGGAACTGACCGAGTCCGGGAATTTGAACCAGTTTGTAGAGAAAAAGGCAAAGGAGGTAGCTTCCAATAGAGAAGCAAGACCTGACAACGTGCTCGAAGATGATGTCGGACACGAGTTCGCGGTAATTCATGGGGCATCTGATGCCAAGCAGATCCAAGGAAATTCAGCTCGAACGGAGATGAAGAAGCTTACAACAGTAATGCAGGCTTTTCAGATCGATCCAGCAAAGTCGCAGTCAGGAAAGCGTCGACGAGCAGAGGACGTCAACTATAACAAACATATTATTTTCACGGATGAAGATCTGGTGGGAGTAAGGACCCCACACCATGATGCCCTGATCATTACACTCAGGATAGCCAACTTTGACGTCGACAAGATGCTCGTCGATCAAGGAAGCTCATCCGAAGTAATGTACCTTGACCTATTCAGGAAATTGAAGTTAAGCGTTGACGACCTAAAGGAAGCAACTGTTCCTTTGGTTGGCTTTGCTGAAAAAATGACCATGCCCTTGGGAAAGATTGTATTACCAATGCGTGCTGGAAACATCTCCAAGATGATCGAGTTTTTGGTAGTTGACATCAACTCACCATACGAGGCCATCTTCGGTAGGGGATGGCTTCATGCGATGAAGGCAGTTTCCTCAACCTACCATCAGAAACTCAAGTACGTAATCGAACGTGGAGTAATGGAAATCCACGGTGATCAGGCAATGGCGAGAAGGTACTTCATAGCAGCCATCCGTCCAAAACCAGAGAAGAAGTCCGAGCAGCCCAGCTAGAAAATTGAAGAAGGTCTGACACCTTCTAAATAGCAAGTAAATTATGGGAGACCTGGAGTAGAGGAGACCAGGCTCCTCCACTCTGAGCGGGTCGTTGAAAACCTGGTAGAAGTAATGGATGGAGATGGTGACAGTAACAGAGTCTTCTTGATTGGAGCATCTCTCACCGACCAAGAACAGAAGGAGTTGACAACCTTGCTGAGGCGCAACGTAGATGTTTTCACATGGGAACCATACGAACTGCCTGGAATCGATCCTAGTATGGTGAGTCATCAGTTGTAAGTCGACCCCACATTCAAGCCAATCACACAGAAGGCACGATGAACTGCACCCAAGAAGGCTAAAGCGGTTGAAAAAGAAGTGGAAAAACTACCGGATGCAGGATCCATACGGGAGGTACAATTCCCTAAATGGTTATCCAACCCAGTAGTAGTTCCGAAGAGCAATGGGAAGTGGAGAGTTTGCATCGACTTCACTGAACTCAACAAAGCATGCCCTAAAGATAGTTTCCCCCCCTCGAAGATAGACCAACTAGTAGACACCACCACAGCTCACGAGCAAATGAGTTTCCTAGACGCATATTCAGGGTATCACCAAATCCCCTTATATGCCCCAGACCAGGATAAAATAGCATTCATTACTACGGTTGGGTTATACTGTTACACAGTTTTGTCCTTTGGGCTCAAGAATGCGGGGGCAACATACATGCAACTAGTTACCAAGATGTTCAAGGATCAGATGGGAGACACCATGGAGGTCTACATCGATGACATGCTCATTAAAAGCAAGAAGAGGGAGAATCACCTCTCAGACCTGTCAAAAACCTTCGAAAATCTCAGGAAATACCGAATGAAGCTTAATGCAAGCAAATGTTCTTTCGGTGTCCAGTCAGGAAAATTTCTTGGGTACTTGGTCAGTAAGAGAGGTATAGAGGCTAATCCAGACCAGATCGATGCAATCAACAGGGTACAACCCCCTTGCCCAATTCGGGACGTACAAAAGCTCACTGCTATGCTCGCTGCCTTAAATCGCTTCATATCCAAATGCTTCGAGAAGTGCAAGCCTTTTTTCTAGCTTCTAAAGGGGAACAAAATGATAGAGTGGAGCCCAGATTTCTTACGAGCATTGGTCGAGCTCAAGTCCTACATAAGCTCTCCACCACTGCTTGTCATACCACAGCGAACGGATTCTTTGTACCTGTACCTCTCCGTATCCAGTCACACCGTCAGCTCTGCACTAATATGCAAGGTTGAAAGAATCCAATACCCCATTTATTACGTGAGTAAGACCTTAGTAGATGCCGAGCAAAGATACCTTCCATTGGAGAAGCCCACC
Source organism: Sambucus nigra (assembly GCA_949130495.1). Classification (NCBI taxonomy): domain Eukaryota; kingdom Viridiplantae; phylum Streptophyta; class Magnoliopsida; order Dipsacales; family Adoxaceae; genus Sambucus; species Sambucus nigra. The sequence goes on from OX422218.1 coordinate 280,299,661, forward strand.
TTTGCACTGGTAATAGCCTCGAGGAAGCTGAAGCTTTATTTCGAAGCTCATACTATCATCGTCCTTACATCGCATCCCCTTAAGGTGGTCCTAAGGAAAGAGGATTTGTTAGGCAGACTATCGAAGTGGTCAGTCCAGCTCGTCCGGTTCGACATCCAATTTCAACCGAGGACAGCTATCAAGGGTCGGATCCTTGCTGATTTTATAGCCAAATTCATGGGTGAATGACCGTCTGACCAACCCCATCCAACAAGGAAAATGGAGAAACCCAAAAAAAGGGAACCTGGAAACTGTTTGTTGATGGAGCCTCCAATTCAAAGGGGGCAGGGGTAGGCCTTGTCCTCATAACTCCAGAAAGCACAATCCTCGAACAAGGAATCAGGCTTGGATTTGCAGCCTCCAACAACGAAGAAGAATATGAAGCCCTAATAGCTGGCCTCCAAAAGGCGCATACTTTGGGAGAAAAACATTTACAGCTGTTCGGTGACTCCCAACTGGTCTCCAATCAGATAAGCGGAGATTACAATGCAAAGAATGAAAGAATGGCAGCCTACCTCGCCTTAGTGAAAAAGCTGATATCAAACTTTAAAGGGATCAACGTCCAGTAGTTTTCTAGGGGGAAAAACAGTCATGCTGATGCCTTAGCAGCCCTTAGTTCGGCAGTTGACTCCGACCTAAAAAGAATCATCCCCATCGATTTCCTCACTTGTCCGAGCATCGACAACAATTCACCAAGCATAGAGCAGGTACTCCAGGTGGGGTCAACACCCAACTGGATGGACCCCTTAAGATAATTTTTAAAGAATGGCATGCTCACGGATGATAAGAGGACCGCCCACCAGATAAGAGTCAAAGCTGTTCGCTTTCACTGATCCCCAGAAGGCAACTTGTATAAGAAATCCTTCTCCGGTCCCTACGTCCGATGCGTCCACCCAGGGGATGTCGAGCAAGTGCTACGCGAGCTTCACGATGAAATCTATGGAAGCCACATCGGAGGAAGATTTGTAGCCTTTTGAGAGATGAAGGAAGGCTATTGGTGGCCATATATGCAAAAGGACTTCGTAGTATATGTCCATAAATGCCTGAAATGCCAGCTCCACGCTCCTATGGCCCACCAACCCACCCGCGACCTAAAGTCCCTGTCCAGCCCATGGACCTTCGCCCAATGGGGAATGGACATCGTGGGACCACTGCCTACCTCTGTCGACAATCGCAAATATCTGTTGGTTGTGACTGACTACTTCACCAAATGGATCGAGGCGGAACCCCTGGCAAACATCCGAGATGCTGATATGATAAGGTTCATATGGAGGAATATAATCACTCGATTTGGAATCCCCAGAACCATCATCACTGATAATGGAACACAGTTCGAAAGTGGCTCCTTTCAGGACTTCTGTAACGAACATGGGATCAGACACCACTTCGGTTCGGTGGCCTACCCTCAGAGCAATGGCCAAGGTGAGGCTTCCAATAAAACCATTATCGATGGATTGAAGAAGCGATTAGAGCGAGCCAAAGGCGCATGGGTAAATGAACTACCTCACGTCCTATGGGCATTTCAGACCACTCCTCGGCGAGCAATAGGAGAAACCCCATTTTCTCTGACATATGGCATGGAGGCAGTCATCCCACTCGAAGCAGGTTTACCGACAATGAGGTCCAACCTTGTCGACCAAGGCCATAATGATGTAACATTACTCGCTGAGCTCGACCTAGCCGACGAGCGCCAGGAGCTAGCCCTAGTGAAACTAGCGAGCTACCAGCAACAGCTCATGAGGCATTACAACAAACGGGTTAACCCGAGGGCATTCCGAATTGGGGACTATGTTCTAAGGAAAGTCCTGGGCAGCACAGTGAAACCATCAGACGACAAGCTAGGTCCCAACTGGGAAGGACCCTTTAAAGTAACCAGAGATGACCTACAGGGCGCCTATCACTTGGAAATGATGGAGGGCAGAGAAATACCATAAGCATGGAACGTAGCTAATCTCAAGAGATTCTATTTTTAGATCTTTCTATTGTATTATTTTATTATGCAAGTTCATTTCCCTTATTATTAATGAAAATTATTGAATTGGTTGCACTCTGATTAGTAACAGCTGCATTTATTGCACATCTTTTCCAAGTAACAGGCACATTGATCACTATGCTATAGCAGGGGAATACCCCTCCTCAGGTCATCATCATGAAACACGAATAACCTCTTAGCATTGCCCCTGGCAATATATGAAGCCCTATAGGGGATCCTTAGGCAATATGATCAAATTCTATACTGGTCATTAAACCTACTTCGGTTGAGTAAAATCCTGATCGAATGAAGACATCCAACACCAGGTGTGTCCTCGCCAATTTCCCCACTTAGGCCTAATGGAGTGTGACAACACAACCTAAAAGGTAAAGTGGAGCACAATGGTATCTTGGTATTATACTGGACTGGGGGGACACTTGCATGAGAAAACAAAAAAGATTATGAAGCAGCAAGAATATGAAAAGTATGATGCACAAGTTTAGTCGACAAAATTGCCCAAAACACAAACTTTTCATTAATTCATCATACTTACAACAAGAGTAATACATGTTTAGTCAGCGAGCTCGCCCAAAGCATTTACATTATCAAAAATACAAAAAAATAACAACTGGCAAAATCTCAATGGGGGGGAAGCCTCTGAGAGAGATAATCAGCCACTCGAGCTCTTCGTCCGTCATCACGGGCAGGAGCTAACTCTTCCACAACCTCATTAGCATACGACTCTATTAATTGCTGAGGAATAGCATCAATGGGAATCCATCGATCATCCCTCCAAAAGGGGTTAGGCATCAGGGTAGAGGGAGACATTTCATGGCGATACCAGAGCATCGAGTTCCTCGGGACTTGTAGCTCCTTCAAGGAACTTAGCCACCCCCTGATAAAAGAAAGATCCTCGAACTCTGTCAACCTTGTTGCAGCGTATGACCAACCCTGGTCATAGCCAGTAGCCCATACTTATCGAGGACCCTTTTTTAATAGGTGCCGCAGCCGAGTAATGTCCCTTTGAAGCCCAGCAGCAATAACATATGCTCGTTGAACGTCACCACAGAGCTCTTCCATTTCCCTCTCTCTAAGTTCTTCTGCCTCCCTATTCTGGCTCCTGGTGGTCATGCTAGCTCGCGGAACAGATGGACCAGTGGAACCCTGCAACACAGGGGTATCACTCCGACCAGCTCTGGCTGGCGATGATGAAGAACCCTATAATACTGCCGGAGCTGTGCTCGGCGCGTGCTCCTTAAGTTATGAGACCTCTCTCCTCAGAACCTCATTCTCTTGCTGAAGAATCTCACCAACTTGGTCGATCTCAGAAGCATCAAGAAGCTTTACTCTCAGTGTATTAACTTCTTCTTGCACCAAAGCCCCAACCTCTTCCATCTCCTGGAGCCTGTCCTTCATCTTGGACACAAGTTCAGATTGCTCCTTATACTTTTGATTTTTAGACCGAAGGGATTTGCAAAGTCTAACAAAGGCCTGGAGAACCTCAGGACTCGTATTAGGACCAAGGTTCCTGCCCAGTTGAGAAGTAGCAGGAATGTAATCATCAACATCAATTGACTACAAACAATGAGAAGACAAGGGGGAGAAGAAGACATATCAGTGCACAGAGAAATAGAAGCCTTTTTCATTAATGAAAGTTAAAATTACATCGAACTGAAAAAGAAAGTTTACAGACTGGAAAAAGCCAAAATATAAAGCAATCCTATCAGACAACTAATTAGCGACCTCAGGTGGCCCAGAGGTTGATGGCCATTTCCCCTTATCGGCATCAACAGGAGCACTGCACTCGGCAGGGGTTATCTCTGTCGCCTCAACAAGAGAAACGTCAGTAGGGGTCGTCTGAGGAGCAGGATTAGAGCCTTCAATGGCTGGGGCAGGGTCCTCATCTACGAATGGCCTCGGCCATGGGTCATGCTCGTCAAAAAGGGGAGATGCAATATCCACTCCAGCAGCGATGAGAGCCTTGTTCCAGCCTTTCTTGAAGTTCAGACGGATAATATAGCCTATCTAAATTTCAGCATCCTCGTATGCTGCAGCCCATCCAGAATTGTAAGAGTCCTCCTTGGCAGTAACAGCCTCAGACTCCTTCCTCTTCAGCTCTTCAGAGAGCACCCTGTTCTCCTCAATAACTGTAAGTTTGCTCAAGCAAACCAAGTCATAAACCTGCCTCAGCTCCTTCAGATCTTGGACTACAGCGTCCTTCTCCTTATTGGTAGTGGCGAGAGCCAAGTCGAATGAAATCCGAGCAGTGTCAACGGCTTTAAAGTTGGCCTCGAGCTCTTTACCCTTCAACTTCAGGGCAGAGTTCTCTTGCTCCATTTTACTGTTTCTCTTCACCAGCTCATCGCGTGAACAATACAGCACGGCAAAGTCAGTAACAAACTGCAGAAAAAAAGAAGGCATTAGAAGAGGGAAACGAAAGAATTCAAAAAAATATAGGAGAGAATGGAAAAAACCTTACCAAAGCAAGCCTCTGACTTGCCTGAAGGGCCAATTGATCCGAACCTACTTACCTTTGGCGATCAACCGGGAGGATAGTTCTCTCGAGCAGAGCCGGGGCCAGCTGGGGGGAAATTTCCACAAAGGCCCCCTCGAGCAGCGCGGACACCGAGACTAAGGCCTGCCCAGCCTTTGTCCTCGCCTCTGCCCTCCTTTTCTCCTCCTCCTTCTCACTTTTTCTCTTCTTCCTCTCCTCTACCCTCCTCTTCTCATCCACCTTCTTCTTCTCTTCTTCCTTTTTCTTCTCTCTCTCTCTCTCTCTCACCTGCTCCTCTTCCTTCCTCTTCCTCTTCTGCTCCAGAGTAGAGGACCGGGAACCAGTAGCCATAGGTCCAGAATTAGATATTTTCTTCTTTGACACATGGTCCTCATCATCATCATTCCTGATCAAGTTCTTCATTGGAGGAACCATCTCCTAGCTCGAACTACTGGACGTGCTCGACGAATTTCTAGCCTCAGAGATCACCCCGCGATCAGAGGAACTGCTACTATCAGAGCTTCTCTCCTCCTCGTCCAACCGGATAAGATCTGTAGCAGTCTCTTTGGAAGGATCAAACTCTGGGATGCTATCCACAGGTCTTGCTATGAAGCTGGAGCCAACGTTCTTGTACTCGAGAAGGAAGGCAGCAGACCTAGGATGCTCGCCATCACCCAAAGGCTCCCTGATATTCCAAGCCTTTATCAATTCCGAAAGAAGAACCTCGCTAAGAGTAGGTTCCAAGTTCTTTGACCTCGCTTCAAAAGAAGAACATAGGAGAATTAAAAGGATCACAAATAAAAAAAAATTAAAGCAACAAGAGCAATGTCTACCCATGTATTCTTCCCCCTAAAAGGGAATAGTGAACCTCTCAGATCTCAACCCCTCAAATTGGAGAGAAAACTGCCAGAATCTGGTAAGGAAGCCTTCTTTCCAATAGTCCTTATGGGAATCAGGTAGGTTTACTACCAATAGCCTGTCAGGACTCCTAGGTTTAAGATAGAGGACCCCAGAGCTAGTTCAAGAGAAGGAATAGCAAAAACAGACCTCGGCGAGTCCTAGCCTAGTGCGATACAACTGATTAATTCTATGTACGCCATTAACTATTTTCCACACATTGGGCGAACATTGTCCAGGAACAATATTGAAATAGCCAAAAAAATGCCAAAATAAATCATTAGGAGGAAAAGTGAGTCCCCCTTGGGAAAGCAATAAGACGTGGATCCAGTGAGCATCATCTATATCTCTAACGTTTCTAGGCACAACACTCAACATCTACCCACTCAGGGATGTTGTAAAACTTCCTAAATTCAGAGATTGACCTATTTCCAATCTTCGCCATTTGAATACCCTAGAAAAGCTACAAACTCAAAGAGAAAGCACAGAGAAAAAGAATAGGAAACTTACAAGATAGAAGACCAATTCAAACGATGAAGAAGCACGAGCCCAAACGACAAGAAAAGCAACGAGAATGGAGATTGATAGAAGATGGTACGAAGTGCTAGAACTCACAAGGAATTAGAAAGTGCTGGAAAAATTGGAACGACGATAGAAAAGTTCCTAACCCAAGAAACCTTCAAGTTTTGCTAATCACAATGCACAAGATACGAAGCGGGTGCCGCCAAAATCAGCTTCACAGTTTCCGAAGAATTGCAAAAAAGCCATTATGGCTAATCATTTAAATTTATTGAGCCTATGAACATGGCCCAACAAACTTAGGGGAAATTGTTGGTACCCAGAATTAATACCGTGGGCCTAGACAAGTAGCCCGATTCTGGCAGCCCAAAGTCTAGGCCCCCCACCTCTTATTTTGATTCAGTCTCTTCTCACGTTCCCCTGAAGGGAGGTTATAGGAAGGATGGAAGACGTGGGGGAACCCATCACCCCCACTCACCTAAATGTACATGTATATATTAAACCCTAGGTCCAGGGCAAAAGGACAAGTTGTATTCTCTGTAACCACTCTCCGAAGGATATAGAAATAATATCGACTGCACCACCGTGGACGTTGGCACATCTTTACTGAACCACGTACATCTTTTGTTGTGTGATTGTCATTTTTCATTCCTTGTTCTTCATTGGTAATTGCCTCTCTTGTATTTATTTGTGTTTCATAATAATTGTTACCACAAGATGTTATCTAAGTTGAGAATGCTAGAAACCTCAAAAGAGCTTAAAAAGTATGTTTATGAGGGAGTTTGTTTGGAGAAAATTTAAACGGGTTTGCACAACTAATCCTAATGTTGAAACATTGCAGTTTGACGCTATTTATTGTAGAATCGTCAAAATTCTGGATTTATGTGCACGTAGTATGTTTAGTTCATTAAGCTCACACTTTAATTTTCATATGGCTATGATAAAGTTTGATGATTTATCACTATCAATTAGAGATTCTTGATCTTTTTGATGTGTTGGAATTGTGGCTCATTTGTTATAGTTTCACGCCCATACATTCCATGTGCATGTTTGAGCACATTTTTACTATGTTTACATGTAACTCGCATTGTTAGTTTTTATGCATTTTTGCGTTTTGTGTTAAAAGCTTACAGTTTTAGAATTGTTTTCCTGTTGTCAAGCTCTTCCAGTGTGTTTTTTCTGGAAATTTTTTCACTGGTAAAAATATATTATATTTCTGGGAATCTGGAAAAAGTTGGCCTGTCGTGAGAACTCATTCGAACGACATTACCATGTCGCGAGAAGTCCCATTTGAGCGACGTCCTCATCTCATTTGAGTGTTGTCCCTGGCTCGTTCGAATGATAGTTTGGGATTTCTGCTTCTTTCTTATTTGCTATGCACTGGTTTATTTTATGATCTTTTTGGTACTGCTGGAAGCTTTCGGGACCGACTGGTTCATATGCAGGTTACATTTTTTCAAAATTGATAATTTGCATATGTTTCCGTTTATCACACCTGATTAGTTTGCTATATTCTTTGTGTGATTCCTGGTTTACTAGCTACAGATTTGTCATCTATTTATCATATTTAACTGGTTGTTTCATGATTATCTAGAAATTCCTAATTGGTATATTCTCATGCTAGATACTTGTTGATTGGTTTATCTTTTAATCGGATTATCTATTCGAGACAAAAGGGGTAGATATGTGTGTGATGTAGGGGAGATTGGATATTTGAGATTTGTTGAGCATGTTTTTTATTACCTATTTTACAAATTTGTGGTACAAATTTGTATCATTTTATTGCTCAATTGTTTAACAAATGATTTTTCAGAATTTATTCATATTGGTATCTATTGTAAAATTGGTATAATTTGGATATATATATATATATATTTGTTTCATTTGTTCCTCCATACTTCACTGGGTATTTGTTTCTCTGTTTCATGTGTGTAGGTACGCTTAAGAGATTCGAGATTTCAAGTTTACATCACATTCAGACAGTTCATTCTTGCCGGTGCTACATATTCTAGTCCGTGTCCTGTAATTTTTTACTTTTGGTTTATGGGATGGGATTTAGGCGTCATACGGCTTGACGGTCCGGCTTAGGCTTTTCACTGGTTTAGTTTTGTCCCAGAATAGTCAAAGGGGGAGATTTTTAAGGACATAAATTTCCAATTAAGTCCCTGTATTATTTTGACTTAATTTCGTGAACAAAACTGTGTTTGTAATATGCCATAGGGAGATTTTATTTTGCCGCGTTCCCACTTGGTCTATGACTTATTGAAGAAATTGAAGACGTTGCGGAAAAGATTCAAAGGATTAATCATGCTCAAGTTTTATTGGTGCAAGTTTATTCGTCTTCAAGTTAATTTCATTCCGAGATCACACAGGTATGAATGCGTATAATTAATGGTGCTTGGAATTATTTTTATAAAAGATAAGGATGTAATTTTATAAGGAAAAATGTTTTAAAATGTTTTAAACTACGTTTTATTCTGATAAGATCGAAAAAGAGCTTGAGTTATTTGGATCTCTTTTGGAAGATATGTTTTAAAGAAAAAGTCAAAATAACACGCGTGTCGTTCAAATGACATCTCGGCTCATTCAAGAGAGATAGACATGTCACGCGAACGACAGGTCGATCTCGTTTGAGCGACACAGTTTTTGAGGCGATGAATTTTTACTATTTAAAGCGTGGTTTCGTCAGAATTAATATGTGTGCATTCTGGAAAAATAGTTTACGATCCAGAAACCTGTTTGCACATGTTTTTCTAAGGTTTCAAAGCCTGAACACATCCTTAGAGTTTGCAAAGATCTGACTTATCATTATTATATGTTTATGTGTTCTTCCTGCACCAAGAAGGTTTGTTCTATTCTTGAACATCTGGGTTTTGCAGTGAATAAAAGAGAAAGACTTCTTGTTCGACATCATTGACGTATCAAAGCCATTCGGTGGACACCGAGACATATGTGGACGCGTGTGTTGTGGACAGGTATCGTGGAAGAAGGACTTTCTACGTGGGTACTATGAAAGGAGTGGTTGAAGATCAGAAGAGCGTCAAGACCCATGGGGATCGAGTCGTTGAGTGAGTCTTTTTTCTGTTCATTGTAATTCCACATTCATAGTGATTGTCTAGCTTGGGCCATCCGAGGTTGTTTTCTTGTCTTGGGTTTTTTTCACGTACATCCGGTGTTGTGAGTATTCTTCACTTTATTTTACTTGCTTTAATAACTAAATGCATGTTTAAGATTAATCAAGATAAAATTGGTTTAAAGTAAGAATTGTGTTTTCACAACTTGGTTTGGTGTTAATTAAAAGTTGGATAATTTTTGATGAAAATTGGTCTGATTTGGAACACACGCATAAGGACCACCCTTTAAAAATTGGTATCAGATATAGAAAACATAATTTATTTGTTTTGTGATCCAATGTGTTTTCAAAGATGAATTTTGGAAATAATGAACTCCGATAGAGAAGCAACCCCGATATCCTTGCAATCACGGCCCACTATCGTTCTAACCATTACTTATAAAACCGTAATTAGGATAATATCAGACCCGTATATCGCATCATTAAGATGAGTAATCTCAGTAAATTATATAACACTATTAATACACCCGTTCATCCTCCACGGATAAGAGTAAAGATAATCCCACTACATTAGGGAAAACATTCACATAATAATAACGTTATACATATACGCACTAAACTCGTCTCACATGCAAATCTAGCAATAAACAAAATGTAGTGACTCACTCGTGTCACATAAAACATGCCTCATCCTCCGAGGATAAAACTCATAATTCTACCTTGCCAATTGCCTTGGGTACTCAAATGGTTTTCGAACGTAACACCTGACCAAACAAAAAAAACTACTTTAATCATTGCCCTTAACTAGGCACCATATTCTTGTCCCTATTACTCGCTTCGGGAAAAATTAACGCATGTGGTTTCACTCTGCACAAAATACCTCTATGCATAATCCACTTAACACTGGTCATACTGACCATTTTAAGGTTATTCTTTTCTCGGACTTTGGTAGGCTGGATTCCTAATGGCTACCCCCATTGTTCCCTTAGCTTTGTTGGCCCAAAGGAACATACGACTGGCTTCGATATCCCTTACTAAATTCATCATCACTTGGTAAGGATTCAGCTACCCGAATCATTTAAGTAGGTCCCCTGATGGGTCTCCCCCTTACGGCATTTCACTGACTGCTTTTCACCCAGTCTTACTCCCCAATTAAATATTTCAATTCTTTTAGCTCCCTTCCCAAATAAGCATTAACATCTCTATGAACAATCCGTGACCTTGCCACCATATGGATCAACTGTCCAGTATAATTCTCTTTAAGTGTTGTCAACTTTTTTTACGAGTCAATTTACCTCTTGAGATCCTCTTCTCCATTTGTATCTACTTCATTCGGCACAAGCCTCGCTAAATAATTAAATTCATTTTCACACATGGACCTCTATTCGACCCTCCTGTGATGAGTTCAGAACAACATTCATAACTTAACCTGAACATCTGATGAAGGAACTTGCGGTCCAACCATAAACCATACCTAGGATCCTTCCATTGACATAATATTCCATTTCTAAATATGGTGGTTGACTCCCACCATTATAACTTTGCTTCGACGAGTCAAGAATATTTTTTTTACCCCAAATTTTCACTTTCGATTAACCATACTCTGCCATATGCCCAAGCCTTTGGATATATATATTTTTCTTCGGTTAACACACATAATTCCCGCATCTCTAGTTATTCTACTGATGGATCTCCTTAATGTTTCATTTGACTCTCTCCCAGTCCTACCACATTGGTTGAGTCTGATTTGGCACCACTTTCGACTATAGTAGCACCTGGAAATCATCTACTGCGCACTAGCCATCTTTACAGTCCTAGCCTCTGGTGCCATAATAGGGGTCACCTCGACTATAGTCATCATCCTCTAATATACTCTATAACCTCAACTAAGCCCTGCTTCCTGTTGTCCGCCCAACGACCCTTTCTTGCCATACTTCATTGTTCGAACACGCCCGAATGCAAATAAGATTCACTAATATATATACGTTATCGCTAGAGAACAGAATCTCACCATAGAAATCAACAATTCTAAACATAAACCTCTATATCAAACAAAGCAACGCTGGAAGCATAATAAGTTGCACAGATCCTAAAGACATTAGAACCTGATACTTTGATACCACCTGTGACACCCCGCCTAATTAAATACCAGATGATCAGTCCTTTATTAAATTAACTCAAAGTGTCCGGTTGGTTCATTCTGAGCATCACTGTCGAAAAACAATTTTCTTTATTAATCACCTAATAAATAATTAAGCTAAGTGTCAAAATATGTAATTTTATAAATTAAGTCCGATTGTTATTATCAACTATGAAACAATTCTCACGAATACAAATGATAGTATTAAAACCAAACCATCCGAATGAAAGAACATGCTAGATAACTCAATCCAAATAAAATATCCCAAATCGTAGGACATTGTAATAATAAAAAAGCAATCCCAACTAATACAGAATACTGAAATAAATCAAGAGTACAAATCTCTCTGAACTAGATAAAATTGGAAATGGGCGACACATGCCCTATCTAATGATGACTAAATATAGGACTGAGAAGTCAAGGATGAAGTCGCCTACTGCAAGGACCTGCAACTACCACACTAGTTGCAGCATGTCAATAATCCAAAGATCTAAGCCTGACACCCCTATGGTTGGGCACCTGTAATAGATATATATACACCAGAGAATGAAGAGATGACAGGAAACGGGTCAGAGCCTGAGTGTAAAACACCTTTGAAAATAGTTTAGCAAGTATTTAAAATGCTTACCAGTTGATATTACATACATGTTAGTACCTCAACACTCACTTGGGAATTCTCATACCTTAACTAGAGTTCACGTCTAACATACTAATGAACTATTCTAGATGAAACTAACCCAATTCACCAGTCTAACCCAATACTCTAGTCTAACCCAGTTTCCCCTCACCAAATTCTATTTCAACTAATCGCATAAATATAGTATATATTAGATAGACTTTGCTTATGAAAGTATTAAGCTTGTTATATTCATCACATTATAGACTTAAGTTCGCAGCCACTTAAATTCATCTGATATTAATTATTCTATTAGTATATACTTATAAGCACAGTAGATTAATCACAGTTATATATATTTACCACTCATAATATATATATATATATATATATATATATATATATATATATATATAGGGCACCCCACATAAATCTATGGTGCTGGCATACTCTGTTATCAAGTCCCCATATCTCTCGTACAAAGGGAAATATTGGTTCGTAATCATTCTCGAACTGTATTAACACAAAACACACATATTGGAGGCGAATCATAGTTCCAAGTCACTAAGAGGTTAGCACATAACCTCACGTCTCTTAGGACCGTCTGATTATCATTCTCGGATAGCCTGTATGAAGGATACTATGTTCTAGGATATGATTCAATATCCCCCATAAAGGTTACATCAGAATAAGACTTTCCCGGCGCGGAAACCTTCGTGATAACAAGTAGCGTGGGTATTATTAAACACAAATATTCAAATAATATATATACATGCACTCATACATATATTTACACTATTCATCTAGGTACGCCCATGATCTATAACATATTCTAGCCATGCGTAGTATATAACGCTCGAGTTCTACGTATAACTAAATCACTCTTTTTATTCTCTTAATTATTGCAAATCCTTAAGTACTTCTCGACTCTCAAAGTTTATCCTCTCGATAAACATAAAATAAGTAAGTGCACCCTCCTTACTCTACCGGTTTAAGTCTTTCTTAATTCTCACAAGACCTACTATAACGTATGAACGATTTCCCACTAAATTTATATTCCCGAAACCCCAAGGTTAAATCTCATATAAATTCGTCTTACCCAGACCCTACTTATACCCTACAGGTCCTTATCATGTCCCATTAAGATATTTAAATTATGTCCAAAGGTCCTTACGCATTGGGATTATATTAACATAAAAAGGGGAAGAAGTTTCATTTTCAAAGAGGGGTCGATGAATCGATAAAAAGGGTCGATCAATCGACATTCTTGAGTCGATCAATCGATCCAGCAGGTGTTGGCCCACTTTCTGTAATTCTAGCCTACGGGTTTCATCCACTATAAATCCTTAAACCTCCATTAACATGTCCCAAAATCCCAGCCAAACCTCATGAATGTTATATAAACGAATGTAGAAGATTTCTATCGTAAAACATTTACAAATTCAGCAAGATTCGTCATCTAAGAAGATAGCATTTAACCCTAGTTCATCCAATTTTCTCAAGAATTCATTTAAATTTCAAGATTTCTATCTCTACTAGGCATCAATTTTGTGGATACTATAGTACATATGATTGATATCCATCCTAACATGGTTCCTACTCCAAATTTGCAATAAAAACCTCCCAAACAACATTTTATTTTCAAGAAAACATGAGAGAATAAATTCCTAAACTAGCATGGATGTGTTATCAACTAAAGAACATCAAGTTAGATACTTGCCTTAGAGATGGAAGTCGGAATCATTGATGATGATGGGTATGGTTTCGTTTCTCGATCCCCGATTTAAGCATTGGTGGTGGAATTGGTGAGGATGGTGTTGGCTAGGTGGTTCTCTCCCTTGGAAACTTTCCCTCTTCTCCCTTTGTTAGCCTCTCTGAAACTCCAAAGTTTATAACCCTCGAGGACTGTCTCTTTCCACAGATATAAACTCTCTATTTTCGTCATTAATTAAATCAAAAAATGAAAAATTACCAAAATTCCCTCTCGAGTTACCGATTGGGCCTAAAAATGTCTCGAGACTCAAACTAAACCCCCGAGTACACTTTTCTGACTATCTCGACCCTTATGGACACATTGACGCACTCTAAATGACCATATGACGACTTATAAGTAATTCACTTTTATTCCATTAATTTAGTCTCGACACGACACATGCGCGTCCCGACTTAATTTCTATATTTGTCGTGTTATTCACTCACGAAAATTTTAATAAATTCAATCTCATATATTAATTTACTCATCTAGTGATATTCAACATAATTCTTACCGATAAATACTAACTCTCATCACGCTAGTAATATTCAATTTAAAAATCCGGATTAATATTAAATTAATTTATCCCAATTGAATTTAATAAATCCCATAATTAAAGGTCATAAAAATACGTGGTATTACATTTCCCTAAAATTATCTGATTTCTTTACATGTTTGTTTAAATCACGTTATTGCATGTTTAGGGTTTGATTATGGGATTGACATCTAATTAAATAAGTTTAATCCATCAGAGAATCGCGCACTTTAAAATTGGTATCAGAGCGGGTTTCACCATATTATCGTTAGATCATTTTTCGTACAATTATTCTGAGATGTTCATTGGTTTGAAAATTGATTTTGAAAAATTGATAATTTTTGAGGGATAACTTATATAATCGGATGCCCATTTTTGATGGCACAAATTATTCATATTGGAAGGCCCGCATGAGATCATGTTTAAAAGCTACAGATTAAAGAGTGTGGTTAGTTTATGAAAGAGGGTGGCCATCCCAATACTCCAACATAATGGAATCATAGATGGAATCATTCTCAGCATCATAATAAAAATATAGAGTATCCAGGATAACCACCCAATATTTCAGAAAATGGGTTGCCAATTTTTTTTAAACTTAAAGAAAGAATTTAAACAACGCAATTCTTGAAAAGATAAGGGAAACCCCAAGACATATATAAATAATACAACAAGGATACAATAAAAAGACCGAATATGTTACCGGTCACTAACATCATAACAGCATTAAAACCAACTGATTAATTTATAAAATACATTTCATTAGACATTTACTAAAAGCTTGGGCCTTTCGCCCGAGTAAAGAGACCCGATCATAGCTAGAGTAAAAATGAAAATGTCTATACCAAATGTGTCCTGTAATACCCGCAATGCATCACGTCTCGCCGAAGACATCGGAATAGGAATTCATATTAGGCATCCTTGAGGAGGAGTACCTGAGCAGAGACAAGATGCATATGCAACAAGAAATGTAAACGGGTCAGGGTCCGGTTCTATATGATTACCAGATGAATAAAAAATATGACAGATATGAATATCATCATGCAAAAAAGATAAAATCTATCTACACAGTTCTAAACATAAGCTAAGGAAAAAAAGAAAAGCATGAATTTAATTAAACTAAGTAGGGGAAAAGAAAGATAAACATAAATAAAGACTTCCATAAATACACCGATTCATTTCATAGTTTATTCCTTATCAGGAAATTATAACTATAATTATAAGCTCTTTATGGCTTTTATCTCAATTTTAAGCTCTTAGTGGCTTTTTATTTCAATTACATGCCCATCCTGGCATTACCATTCCTTAACAGGAATATCATTATCAACAAATGCTCTTTGTGGCATTTCATTGTGCTCTTTGTGGAACTTCATCATGCTTTTTATGGCATATCTCATACATCAAGTCCCACTTGATTATGAATAGTTATATTTATATACATATAACGATTCTAAGACCGCCCCTCCGAGTTTCCCCACTAGGAGCGCCCCTAAATGACTATCATCTTCCAGGGCCTATCTATACAAGACAACTTGGGCACCTACAACGCAATACGTCGGGAAGCGGCCATATGCCTACGGGAGAGTCAAGACCACACCCGGAATATCCTCACCAGCGCAAAAAACATAACATATTGCTCATATGGCCTATGGACTATATCCACCCCGCATTCATTAGCCAGGGGGCATCACCAAGCGCGTGAACTTCCCTTATGATGTCATTTAGAGAGGTGTGTATCAAGTAAATTAACATTTACCATATTCATGATTAAGTAAATTATCATTTACCATCATCATTACCATTTCCATTTCATTTCATTTTCATGTATATGTTTCCTTTTATCCGAAACCATTACCATTTACTTTTTGTAAATAGTATAACTTATTATCTGGAGCCAATTATATCGTTGTTACGACGTCAAAGGAGTAATTGAAACTCTTAATTACCTCCAAACATTTTCGGGTGTTATTTTAAAACCTCAATACTATCATACCTCAAAGGAATGAATGAACTTTCAATTTATTCTCCCAACTTACTTTTATGGTGTTATTATGAACGATCAAGATTAATGTAGCTCTATTGAGCTCCGAAAGTCTCCCAAATATAAATCTGGGAACCCTAGTTTCATAATAATTAACTAGAAAAAGAATGCCCTAACATCAATTGGCATATCCCCGGAAAAGTCCGCACATAACCAATTCCTAATGTAGGGTAAGTAACTAAATCAATTTTAGAAATGGCATAGGAAGACAAATGAAACGAACATGACTAGGGAGGCTTCGTAGCAAGAACATTCCGATCTATGATTGACCATCTCACCTACTCGCGTGAAGATAGTAGTGGTGGAACGAAGAAGGGTATTCATAGACGTATGCATTGAACTGCTGACATCGATCTGGTCATGATCTCATTTGAGAAAATTGTTGATCATTTGACCAGACTATTGCATTTTCAGCCATTATGGACGGACTACATGTAGAAGAGTACGTCTCATTCTTGTTGAAGAAATGGTAGAACTGTGGGAGGTGCCTATTAGAAAAATGGTGCACCGAGACTAGATATTCGTGTCGAAGAGTTGGTAAAAGTTTCCATGAAGGAATGGGAACCGTATGGAAATGGCGTATATCCTACCACCCTAAAGTGGATGGATGAATAGGAGGAAATTGACTTATGGCCGAAAGTCATATCTCGAGCGGGCGCCTTAGAATACATAACAGATGGGAGCAGTAATTATATGGATAGAGATTCCCGTACAACCTTTAGGGTATTGAATGGCCTTATGGATCATTTCCTAAGGCTTGGCACCGTGAGTGGCCTAGTGTGTCCGGTGGAGTAATTCTCTTACTCGATGGATGGAACCAACGGGTAATATGTTCCTTTGACTTGGAGTGGTCTCGGGACATTTCTTTAAAGATTTGGCTTTTGAGCCATACGCCTTGATGAGATACATCAATGCGAGGGAAAGTTGCGTAGCGTCGGGGTTAGGCCACTTAGAGTTGGTATGGGTGCCCCGAGGTGAGATGTAACAGGATTCTGGAGGTTAGGCTAATTGTGCCGAGTCATGTGGGCACCGTCTTCCGCCGTAGGAAGCTAGAATTGATAGTTAGTGAAGAACTCTTGGTGCTATGCTAGATCACAAAGGAGGTAGACTGAGATCGATAGAATCGGCCTTAGTCTGAGTCCTTTTGGGATGTTGCGACAACGAGGTGTTTGTTTAGGATGGTAGAATCCTAGTTTAGAGTAGTATACCCTTTATCAGATTTGGGTATGCCCGAATTTTGGGGGCAAAATTCCCTCGTAAGGGGGGGAGTATGTAACAACCCTCGATTCTGGGAGGCTCATTTTATACTAATTTCACCGCATAAGGTAATTATGTAAAATGTGGGGACTGGAGTAAATATCTATTGAATGAGATAGAAGGTAATATTTACTGGGGTGTTGTATATTTACCGATTATGTAGGTAAATATCTTCATGTGGTATGATTGGCAGTGTCATTTATGTAAAAAGGGTATTATGGTTTAAATAAAATTGGAAATGGAAATAATTTATAAAATTTCCGGATACCAGTTTAGAGGGTGCAGTTAGTCTCGGAAGGTGCGAGACAGTCAAAATAAGTGCTATATTGTATTTTTGGGTTTCGGGCACTTTTATCTGGTTTTAGTTTATACGCGTATTCGGGAGTCATTTTAATGTGGTGTTAACCATTTAAGTTGGGAATTTTAACTTAAGCCACGATTTAGTCTTCTAAATCCCCTTAATTCCATAATTTATGTCTCATACACAGAGAGAAAAAGAGAGAAAGAAAGAAGAAGAGAAAAGTGGAGAAAGAAGAGAGAAAATGAAGATTGAAGATGAGAGATTGCTTATAATACCAAGAAATCTGAATTTTCAACCATAAGGCAAGTTTTCTACTTGCTAATATGTGATTTAAGTTGAATAATTTGTATGATATTTATGTATATTCATTTGGAGATCAAAAATGGAATTTATGGGAATTAAACCCTAATCCTAGTTTGATGATAAAATTGTGGATTATAATGGTTATAAATCATGTAGGATAATTTTTTGGGTAGATATATGTTGTTGGTTGTGGGTAAAATGGAAAGGATTTGAGGTTTGGAAGATTTAGGGTTCATAACCCTTAAAACAAAAATAGGAAATTCTGCAGAACCTAATCGATTTGGCCTGGACGAATCGATTCTCGTTGAGACAGTTTCCAGGTCTGGGTTGACCGAATCGATTCAAATAATTCGAATCGAGTCGGAAATTATGCAGAAGGTCAGTTTTTCCTGACCGAACCGATTCGGTAGGTCCGAATCGATTCGCTTTCTTGAACCCAAATCGATTCGGCTAGGCCGAATCGATTCGGAGGCCCTGAATTTTGGAGTGTTCTCCTTAGTTTAGTCCCAATTCATTTTCTTTAAATTCTAGGGCCTAGGAACCTTCTTTAAGGAAGTAAACTAAGTGTCCTAGATTTGTAATTGAGGTAGTTACTTACCCTACATTAGGAATGGGTTATGTGGGGACTTTTTCGGGGATATTCCTATCGATGTGAGGGCATTCTTTTTCTAGTTAATTATTATGAAACTAGGATTCCTAGAGTTATGTTTGGGAGACTTTTGGAGCTCAATGGAGCTACATTAATCTTGATGGTTCATAATAACACCATAAAAGTAAGTTGGGAGAATAAATTGAAAGTTCATTAATTCCTTTGAGGTATGATAGTATTGAGGTTTTAAAATAACATCCTAAAATGTTTGGAGGTAATTAAGAGTTTCAATTACTCCTTTGACATCGTAACAACGCTATAATTTATCGTATGGATCCGGATAATAAGTTATATTATTTACAAAAAGTAAATGGTAATGGTTTTGGATAAAAGGAAACATATACATGAAAATGAAATGAAATGGAAATGGTAATGATGATGGTAAATGATAATTTACTTAATCATGAATATGGTAAATGTTAATTTACTTGATACACACCTCTCTAAATTACATCATAAGGGAAGTTCGCGCGCTTGGTGATTCCCCCTGGCTAATGAATGCAGGGTGGATATAGTCTATAGGCCATATGAGCGATATGTGATGTTTTCTGTTCGGGTGAGGAGATTTCAGGTGTGGTCTTGACTCTCCCGCAGGCATATGGTCTCTTCCCGATGTATTGCGTTTTAGGTTCCCAGGTTGTCTTGTATAGATAGGCCCCGAAAGATGATGGTCATTTAGGGGCGCGCCTAGTGGGGAAACTCAGAGGGGCGGTCTTAGAATCGTTATATGTATATAAATATAACTATTAATAATCAAGTGGGACTTGATGTATGAGATATGCCATAAAGTGCATGATGAAGTAACACAAAGAGCACAATGAAATGCCACAACGAGCATTTGTTGATAGTGATATTCCTGCTAAGGAATGGTAATGCAAGGATGGGCATGTAATTGAAATAAAAAGCCACAAAGAGATTAAAATTGAGATAAAATCCATAAAGAGCTTATAATTATAGTTAAAATTTCCTGATAAGGAATAAACTATGAAATGAATCGGTGTATTTATGGAAGTCTTTATTTATGTTTATCTTTCTTTTCCCCTGCTTACTTTAATTAAATTCATGCTTTTCTTCTTTTCCTTAGCTTATGTTTAGAACTGTGTAGATAGATTTTGTCTTTTTAGCATGATGATATTCATATATGTCATACTTTTTATTCATCTAGTAATCATATAGAACCGGCCCTGACCCGTTTACCTTTCTTGTTGCATATGCATCTTGTCTCCGCTCAGGTACTCCTCCGTAAGGATGCCTGATATGAATTCCTATTCCGATGTCCTCGGCGAGCCGTGATGCATTGCGGGTATTACGTGACACATTTGGTATAGACGTTTTCACTATTACTCTAGCTATGATCGGGTCTCTTTACTCGGGCGAGAGGACCAAGCTTTTATTAAATGTCTAATGAAATGTATTTTATAAATTAATGAGTTGGTTTTAATGCTGTTATGATGTTAGTGACCGATAACATATTCGGTCTTTTTATTGTATCCTTGTTGTATTATTTATATATGTCTTGGGGTTTCCCCTATCTTTTCAGGAATTGGGTTGTTTAAATTCTTTCTTTAACTTTAAAAAAAAAATTGGCAACCTGTTTTCTGAAATATTGGGTGGTTATCCTGGATACTCTATATTTTTATTGTGATGCTGAGAATGATTCCATCTATGATTCCGTTATATTGGAGCATTGGGTTGGCCACCCCTTATTTTGGTGAGCGGGTTGTCACATTCCATACCTGTATCTAATTGGACTGATGATGAGTTTAAGTGGAGCACCTATAACTCCCGCAGAGTTAGTGCTATTTCTGGAGCGATCGCCGTCGACGAGTTACGTCGCATCATGATGTGCAATATGTCTAAAGAGGCATAGGATACCCTCCATCTCACTCACGAGGGTATTAATGCTATCAGGGAGTCAAAGCTTCAAAATTTGACCACCTAGTTTGAGACTATCACTATGTTAGAGTCCAAGTGTTTTGATGAGTTTTATTCTAGGTTATCGAACATAGTTAACACGGGTTTTAATTTGGGTTATAAAATCGCGGATTTAAGATTTGTGAAAAAGATTTTGGGGTCACTCCCTTCCATATTTATTCTAAAGGTCACTGTTCTTAACACTTTAGGGGTTTTAGACTCTCTTAGGTGAGAAGACCTCATAGTAAACCTTCAAACTTATGAGATAAACATGTTTTCCAAAACCATTAAGCCTAAGGATAGAGGGATATCTTTAAAGACTCAAGGTAAGAAAAACAAAAAAAGAGATAGTTTGTGAGTCTGATTCTAAGGTTGAGTTTGATTTAGATGACTTGGCTTTTTTTTGCTAAATCTTTTAAAAAGTTTCTAAAATTTCCAAAAATAATTATTTCAATAAAAATATTTTTAAGAAAAATAAAAAGAAAAATGAGGTCAAGGATATCGGCGAGAATGAGGAAGATATCAGGTGTTTTGAGTGCAAGGACAAAGGTTACAAGGCATTTGAGTGTTCCACTATACTAAATAGAAAGGTCAAGAAGATTATTAATATGACCACTCTTAGCGATAGTGACATCGAGTTGGATGATTCAGGGGGAGAATCACCACATGAAAAGTGCATTGCTTTCATGGCTAGTTACGTGAGCACATCCAGTTTGTCCCACAATAATGAGGGCACATGTAAATTTGAGAGCCTTGATGATGTTTTGAGCAATTCGAGTGAGTATATGGATGAGATTACAAGTGAGTGTGAAGGTTATCTCCAATAAGAATTTAGAGATTCATACACTGAGACGTTAGGATGAAAAAGATGAATAAGGAGTTATCTCTTAAGGTAATAGATTTGGAGAGAGAGATAGAAGTTTTGAGCGTGTGTGAGGTGTCAGCGAGTCAACTCGAGAAGGCGAGAGTTTCTTTATATGAGCAGTCGATCATCTTAGTCCGGGAAAAGAGTCATTTGACCAACACTGTGGCTAGTCTCATAGGAGATCCTCAATCATTATTGGAGACTCATGAGAAACTTCAAGCTCGTGTGTCCCAAATTGAGAGAGATATCGAACTTTCTCGGGTGGTTAAAGTTACTTTAGAAGGCACATCTAAGAAAGTTAGAAAAATGATCCTTAGTCCCGCTTTAGGTAATGTTGAGAGACAAGGAATAGGTTACGATAGTACATCCACTTGCTATGTTGCACCCGATTCGGTTCTTGAGTTTTTAATAGATCGATATGGCTCTCAACCTAACCGGCCTAGGCTCCCATTTCCATTTAGAGGAGCGCGTCCGAGTCATTTTGAGAGAGGTGTTCCTTCTCTCGTTTATGTTTGTTCCCATGAAAAGAAGAAATGACACCCTAGGAAATTTTTCTTTAATTTGGGTAGTGTATTTCATAGGTATTTACCTAGTTATGCTACTGCACGTGTTCCCACACGCACTCCCACACATGATACTTAACATTCTCCTCCACATTACATGAGATATTTTGAGCATTTTGGAGAGCAAGATGAGTATTTAGCCAAGACTTCACATGATTTGATGGATGCTTTTCATAGGATGTTACCACCTTGGAAAAGACTTCCGGACCTAACGATTGAGGTTTAGACTTGTTTGCTAGCATTGGATGATTTCCATGTTCATATCTTTATGCCTATTGCTAGTGCGTACTACCATTATATTTAGCTTTATCCATTTTGAGATATTTTTTGAAAATCCAAAAAGGGTTTTGTTTGTCTTGAATTTTTTCGAAAAAAGACAAAAAGAGTTTCTATGTTTTAGAAAAAGGTGAAAAAGCAAAAAAAGATTTTATTTTTGATAAATTTTTTTGAAAAACACAAAGATTTTTGTATTTTGTTTACACCATATGTGGATGGACATTTAGGATGACCAAGTCACAACATCATTCCATTATTAACGTGACTTTTTAATAATGTTTTGAGCACCACATCATTTCATCCATGTGCTTTACAATGTATCGAGTCATTGAGATGTAATTAGTGATTACTTTCTACATGTTTGACTCTTTGTCTCCTTTAATGCACACATGCATGAGTTTGTTTGATTATGGTACTTGTCTATCACATGTTGGTCAAAGTATTTTCATCTCAACCCTGTGTTTAAAATGAACCAAATGCGATAAAACAAGATATTGAAAGTAGTGAATGTAAGAACCACTGTCCATGAGAGTTTGTTTGATATTGAAAAAATATGAGTCTACAAAGGAAAGGGTCGCGAGAGTTTGTTTGGTGAATTTACTATTGAGGAAGAGTCTACAAATATTTTAGAAAATGACTCCTCTACGATGGATAATTTAGAAAATGACTCCTCTACGATGTATAATTCATTACCTATTGAGACACCTGAGGTACATAACTGGGTTTCTAAAGATCATCCCATAAATAACATAGTTGGTAACCCTAGTGAGCCAGTGCGTACAAGATCCCAACTCAGAAATTATGCACATTATGCATGTTTTGTTTCCCTTGCGAAACCAAAGAATTTAAATGAAGCATTGAATGACTCTCACTGGATTTCTTCTATACAGGAAGAACTTTTACAATTTGTCATTCATGATGTTTGGTATCTTGTTCCACGTCCTCATCACAAAAAGGTTGTTGGCACACGTTGGATTTTCAAAAATAAGACTGATGAAAATGGGATAATAATTATAAATAAAGCTAGATTAGTTGCTCAAGGATACTCTCAAATAGAAGCAATAGATTTTAACGAGAGTTTTGCTCCTGTTACTCATTTAGAATCTGTTCGTCTGCTTTTTGCTATAGCTTGCCACATGCACTTTACACTGTACCAAATGGATGTCAAATCTACGTTCCTTAATGGAATTCTGGCCGAAGAAACCTATGTAGAACAACCTAAAGGGTTCATTGACCCTAAATATCCAAATCATGTATTTCGTCTGAAAAAGGCTTTGTATGGCCTTAAATAAGCTCCTAGAGCTTGGTATGAGCGTCTTTCCAGTTTTATTTTAGATAAAGGTTTTAAAAGAGGCGAAAATGACCAAACCCTTTTTGTCAAACATTTTGACAAACACATCACTATTGCTCAAGTTTATGTTAACGATATTATAGTTTGATCAACTTCTCCCTCAGAAGTCAAATCCTTCTCTGAAACTATGCATAAGGAATTTCAAATGTCCCTTATGGGGGAGCTACAATTCTTCTTAGGCCTTCAAGTCAAACAAAATTCCGATGGATTATTTGTATCGTAATCCAAGTACGCTTTAGAGATAGTAAAGAAATTTGGCCTTGAGAGTGCTAAAAATGCTAAAATGCCCATGAGTACTACGCTAAAACTATTTAAAGATGAAAATGGAACATCTGTAGATCCTACTTTGTATCGTAGTATGATAGGCACTTTACTATATCTTACTGCCTCGCGTCCTGATATTATGTATGATGTGTGTGTATGTGCTCGATATCAAATTAACCCTAAAGAGAGCCACTTGAATGCTGTTAAACGTATCATTAAATATGTAAAAGGCACTCTAAATCTAGGACTTTGGTACACTAATGACACACCAAGAACTATAATTGGGTACACTGATGCTGACTGGGCTGGGTGTACTGATGATAGTAAAAGCACATTAGGAGCATGTTATTATATAGGTAATAACTTGGTAGGATGGAGTAGTAAAAAAAAAAACTGCACATCACTCTCAATAGCTGAATCTGAATACATAGCCGCTGGCAGCTGTCGTGCTCAATTAATGTGGCTTAAACAAATGCTAAGTGATTATGGTATTCAAGAAAACCAATTGCATCTCTATTGTGATAATCAAAGTGCGATTAATATTTCTAAAAATCCTGTTCAACACTCGCGAACAAAGCATATTAAAATAAGACATCATTTTATACGTGAATTGATTGAATCTAAGGAATTAGAAATGAATTATCTTCCTACTGATCTACAACTCGCAGATATATTTACCAAACCTCTAGATCATAATAGATTAATTTCATTATGAAAATCTATTGGTATGGTTTATGCTGACTAATCATTGTGCTGTTTATCCAAGTTTTTCCCTTTGTCCATTTGAGACAAAATGGGGGAGAAATTTGAGTCTATTCAATTCTTAAATCTACTAAACAGCTTGATTTTAGTGATTTATTGCAGGTTCTTTTTGTACAGTTACTCTCTACAGTTGTAATAGGGTATTCAAATGTACTTAGTTGAGTTATGTACTTTTTGATTTCTAGGTATTGGGTAGATAGAATTTTGATAGAAATAAGTTTTTCTTATTTTCTTGTTTCCCTACGAGTCCAAGATGATTCAAATGAGATTTTGTCTCATATTTCCAAAGGGGGAGATTGAAGCCATTATACTTTTGACTCACTTGAGTCTATATTGTATAAGTGCTCATCTAGTTTGGAAATTGTGATAAAATTGTGTCCTACCTAGAATCCAAAGAACCTCACAAGTTGGTTTGCTACTTCATCTCTCTATCTTGTAGTGATCAAGAACCTATTGGCAACACTCACACAGTAGAATTCTTTTATTGCATATCATATTGCATAATTATGTGTGTAAATGTTTTGAGTGTGTTTAAATCCCTAAATTAGAATTTTAATAATTTTTTGGGATTTTTTTAAACATTTTTAAAATAAGGTTTTCTTAATTAAAACTTGTTTTAAAAAGTTTTGTGGTCATTTTGTAAATATAATTTGTTGATTTTATTGGCTTAATGATACCTTGGGTAGAATCCGAAATCGGAGTAAACTTGAGGGTGTGGTTTTAATTAACTTTGGACGCGCGTTTGTTATCCTGTTATTGACCAACACCTGTCCTCGTATGATTGGCTGAAGTTGTGTTTCTTTACTGAGTTATAACTGCGTATGTTCCTAGCCCTTGGATCCTTAGCTATCAACTATCTGCATGTTATCTTGGTGAATCCCAGTACAACTCTTTAGACCAATTAGGATTTGTTTAATCACCGCTTTATTTAAACCCTACGATCTAAGTCAATTTGGCTTGACTTAATCCAGGCCCTTGGTTTTGAGCCAGCCTCTCGAATCTTCTCCTTACCCTATAAAATGGACCCTATTCTCAGACTTCGAAGACTTTTGCCATTTTCATTTCCTCCGAGAAATTAAGAGAGAAGAGAGAGAAGGGAGAAAACACAGAGAGAAGAGAGAGAGTTAGAAACCCTAACCCTGTTCGTCTAAACCTCTTCCAACAAAACTCAAACACCTTCATATCTCCATATCAAAAACACTTCTATGAGTGTTCTTGAGAGTTTGAGAGTTTGAGTTAAGTATGTTTTTGTTGTTGTAACCTCGTGTTCACTTGATCTTGTTTTCAACTTAAACGTTTTACTCAGATCTACTTTCTGATTTCATAGAAATTTCAGATCTGAGTTATTCATGTTACATTACACTTAGTTTCATTCTTTATTTCTCATCTTGAGAAATATATTGTTGATTATTTTTTTTAAAACGTTTTCTTACTTTGAAATCAACAATAAATGTTTTCTGTTTCTAGTTCTTGCAAAACTGAACCTTTGACCTAGTTTGGAATCTCACTTGGAGGTTTTCAATCTTAAAAAGTGTGTCTAAATTCTTACATTGATTAAGAACTTGTCTGTCTTCCTATCAAGGTATCCGTGGATTCTGGGAATGATTTAAAGGTCAAATAAGCTGATAAGTTTTGTAAGAAGAAAGAAAAAGAAAAGATCACAGCATATAGTGTTATTATAATTTCTTAGGACTGTTTGTACTTAATGATAGTGTGTGTGTGCATGCATGTGTTAGAAAGCA
This sequence comes from Sambucus nigra, assembly GCA_949130495.1. Classification (NCBI taxonomy): domain Eukaryota; kingdom Viridiplantae; phylum Streptophyta; class Magnoliopsida; order Dipsacales; family Adoxaceae; genus Sambucus; species Sambucus nigra. The sequence continues at coordinate 280,325,984 of OX422218.1, forward strand.
CTTCCACAAACACTTTCACCCTACAACACGAAAAGTGTTGGTAATAAGATCTTGAGAACAAAGAGTCGACGTAAAGTGCTGGAACAAATCAGAAGTTAACAAACTGGAAGAACTACATCTACAATCAGAACTGCAGAGAAGTTTAAGGACACCAGAGGGTACATTCCTAAACTTATATAGGACTGAGTTGTTTGCATGTTAGTTATATAGTTTGTAACTCATATATTTGTTTTAGTGGATTTTTTATTTTACTCCGTAGAGGGAGTCGTGGATGTTTCCTCAATTGGTGAGGTGTTACCACGTAAAAAATATCATGAACATAATTTTTCTACATCTCCTCATCTCATTCTTGGTTGTGCTGAATTTAAGATTTTTAAACTACTTTATAAATCTGTTATTCAATTCTTGAATAGATCTCGTACATACTGATTTATTAAACACATCTTGTGTTCAAATAGTTTGGTTTTTATGAAAAGAGTTTCTTAAAAAAACAGATCAGAGTTACTTAAATAGTTTATTTTTAATAAACGGCTTTAGTAACATTTTTCAAACACCATTTATTAAAGTGTAGGCAATATCTAAAATGCATAACACTCAAGGGGAATAATAGTAGTATTTATGCCTGTAAATAAGTCATCTTGAAAATATGATTACATAGTTGCGTGTCTCTCACGAAAATAGCAAAAATAAGTTCTTGACAAAACTTGATTTAGATCTTCAAAACTTGGGTTGAAAGTTGTGTTTAATGGGATTTAGGGTTTGTAGATGAGAGGGGATAAAATTATGGGAGGCTACTGCTTTTTTGAATGATATAAAAGTATTTAAAAACGTCTAAACCCGTGCCTTTATTATTTTAAGAAAAGAAAACGATTTGAGTCCACCCTAAACTTTCTGAGAAACCCAATCTGTCTCCTTACTGCCAACACGAATCGGTTTACCCCAGGGCCGAACCGATTCGGTCGACCTGACACTCTGAGAATCCCCACGATTTTATATAAAATGTTAAAACCTCAAAATTTAAATCCCAATTTAAATTACTCTTAAAACCTTATTTTATATATATAAAAGTCAACATTTTTTTGCCAAAATAATTAAATTTAAAGAAAATTATTTTTTGATTTTCGATTTAAAACGAGTGATTTATGGGCCAAAAATCACAAGATGTTACATCACTTTTTATTTTTTTTATATATGTTGGATGGATATTTTTTCAGTTTGTTATTTTGGTTATTTATTTGGATGAGTTAGGATTTATTATTTGGATCTAAATTAATATATTTTTCAAAAATCCTATAACCCATTACGTTGGTATATCAATTGTTTTGGTAAAATGTGCGTAGTCTTTTTATGATATAATTTTGCTTATTATGATATTTTGTTTGTTGGCATAATTATTCAAGATAGTCTTGATGCCTTATATCATTTTAGTTATCTATCATTTTTAATGATGTTGTCTTATATCTTTATATATGTTTGGTGAAGTATATTACATATCTTTATGGTATATTTCACTTTAATCCACTTTATATAAAAATTCTATTTTTTTCATTGGTTAAATGTAATTATTGAATTAATTTTCTTTCTTTTGTAAATTCCACAGTAAAAAGGGCAGAAGGGGGTTTTAATCCAATGACAGTATGACACATTTTATATGAAAATGATTTAGGGGGAGTATATAAACATAAGAATTGAAGTATAATGCAATATTATGATATTTCAAGATGCACACATATTAGAATTCTTGATATACTTTACTAACTAGATTATTGTATACATTGATATACATAACTTTACCGTTCATCTTAGGTAACACCCTAATCTTCTACCACTATTATTATCCCCAGTTAACAACTGCACACAACGATATGGGGTTTAATTAGCTTTGAATCCACAAACTTGTGTTAGTGGGGTTTGAACCCCTAACATGTGCATCATCAACCGCATACTTTATCAGTGTAGCTAAAAGGACTCGGTGTTAGAAGAGTGCAAATCTACATATATGGACCTTTACTTTTCCTCACCCAAGCGATGTGGGATGTAACTATTTGGATACCAAATCAACCTTGGCATAAGTCTGTAATAATCAACCTCCCTTATGGAGTCCAACGTCCTCGTTAGGAAGAAATCAACCATCACCCAACGCGTTGGCCCATTTATTCCCGTCGGGTACTGGATCTAACACCATTCTGTAAAACCAAAATATTCGACCATCAATATTGTCCCCACTTTAACCACCGCACACAACAGTATGGTGTTTTATTAGCTTTAAATCCACAAACTTGTATGAGTGAGGTTTGAATCCCTAACATATGCATCATAACTCCCATGCTTTACCAATGGAGCTAAAATGCCTTGGTGTTAGTAGAGTGAAAATATACATATATGAACCATTACTTTTCCTCATCCACGCAATGTGAGATGTAAATCTATGGATATAAAATCAACCATGGCATTAGCTTGTTACATCTTATCACATCGTATTTATTTTTCTTTATATGCATTTGGAATTGTGATTTTTTTTGCTGAGTGTATGACAATTTAACAAGATAAAGTGCTCAATTTGATGGTAACGTTCTTGGTATTGAGGTTGTAGGTTATTTGGTTGATCTTTGACTTTGGATAGGATTTCTTTCATATCTTAAGTTGTTAGATTTACTTACTTTTTCTTGTAATATTTATTTTGTATATTTTTTCACGAAATAGACAAAGGGCGGATATTGTAAGACTATTTGTATACTCATGTCCCCCTCGACAATTAGATTGTCATATTCCATGTTACAAAATACTTTGAGTTTTTTGTCCTTAAGGTCGTTCCGATAAAAAGTCAAGTGAATTTATATTCACAGTAAACATTTATCAAAACTCTACTATCATACATGATCACATTCCTTGGAATGCCACTTTTCATAATTGGAAAGTTGCTTTGCATGTGTTTTTTATATAGATTTGGTATTAGTGATACAAATATGAAAGAATATTTTTATATAAATCTTTTCAAGAGAAAGATTGCATAAATATATCGTGTGTGTTTTAGATTGAGGTTCAAAAATTTACACAACCTTTTTTTGACTTTTCTAAATATTGGGATCTCTCGTGACTTGTCACATCAGTGAAAATTTTCCTCACGTTAGCAAAGACTCTTCGCTGATCAAGGGCTCCTCTAAATATTTTTCCTAGTTTTGAAAAATATCCTGAATGAATTTACTCATCGTGGATTGCTTGCATCAACAAATATTTTTATCGCGACTGCAATAGTTCTTCGTGGGCGCGTACATTTTCTGTAGAAGAGAAATTTTCTAAGATTTATGATTTTCTTTAATAACTCGCGAAAGACTTTCTTAAAGCCATATCTTCTTTGTTTAAATACTTGAGTGTGAGGGTGAGTTAACCCTCTGTAACAACCCTCGATTTTTGGAGACTGAGAAATACAATTTGTGGGAAAATAAAATTTAATTAATTGGAGAATTTTAAAATTTGGGAAGTTAGGCCCAAAAATAGAGGACATTTTAAATCATTCCGGATGATGATTTTGAGGGTACCATCGATCCCGGAAGGGTCGAGATAATCAAAATGATTGTTATTGGGTTTTATTTCGGCTCCGGAATGTTTTTAAGTATGTTTGGCTCGAATTGGAGTAAACAAGTCATTTAAAGTGTGTATTAACATTTAAAATTGGGTTTATGTTTTAAAGGATTCGGAGGCTTACGGATGAAGCCATTTCTCATTTGAGAGAAAGAGAGAAAAAGCCCTAGAGGGAGAAAGAAGAAAGAAAGAAGAAGAAAAGAAGAGAGAAAGAAAGAAAGCTTGGAGATCCCGACCCAAAACCGCGACATCGAGGAGGATCCAACCTCTACAAATCTGAGGCAAGTGTTTAATCTTGCTAAATAAGTCATTTGTGTATTTCATTTCATAATTTATGGGTTAAACAAATGGATTTTCGGGTATTAATATCAAAACCAAGATTTTGGGTATAAAAATGGAAATTTGATGTTTATACATGGGTTTAATGATGTATAACTTGTTGGGATGAAATGTAGGATGATATTTCATGTTAATAATATTATTGGGTTAAAGATTTGGGGGTTTGGTAGTGATATTTGGGTGTTTGAGGATTTAGGGTTTGTTGAAAATGGGAAACTCGGCCAAGATAACTGGTATGGCCGGTTGACCGCGCCCAGGGGACCGTTCGACCCGCCTTAAGGGAAAAGCCTACTGCATTTCTTCGTAGGCAAAATTTGGACCTGCGGTCGACCGGGGGTCTGGGACCGATCGACCGGTCCCCTGTTTTTAGCCCAAATTTGGATTTCTTTCTTTCCCTTTTCTTTTGGAGTTTTATTCTTGGGGGGCTTTCTTAATGGGCTTATTATGAAGGGTTATAACATTAGATTAAGGGAAAGGGGGCCCTAAGTCGAATAGGGACTTGCGGGCCTATGTTAAATTAATTTAGGAGGATGGGATGCCCCTTTTAGTAATGAAATGAATATGGAATTGAAGTGAATGTAGATATGATGGGAGGTTAAGAACTCATAGAGAGAGTTGCGAGGGTATGTTGTAAAATCCTAGGACAACATTTATGTCGAATCCTTATGAAGATAGGATATTGTTAAGATTAAAATTTGGGGCCCAAATGAAAGAGAATGGTCGCATATACTTAATGATAACAAATTTAAGGAATAAATCGGAGAGGCTTTAAACTAGGGGATTCATAAAAGTGATTGAACCGTAGTCAAATTCGAGAGCGATGAGATAATAGTACCAACTAGAGTAGAGAATGTAAATCTAGTTGGGGTAAATGTTGTTTATCATTGTGTAATTTACAACGGGTATTTTCCCTAAGTAATAGGGTTATTCGATGAATGTAAAGATCGAGCTTGAGGCTTATAGATGATCGAGCTTGAGGCTTTTAGATTAGTAGTTATGTGTATAAAAGTAGTCGAAATTATTACTAGATTCATCAACGAGCTCTCGGATATAGATGGTAAGTGTAGTGATGGTTTCCTACACTAAACTTTGGGTGATAACCCTAATGTTGGATATATATATATATATATATATCCGTATGTTGTTTGGGAGACTATTCATCATAAGAAAAAATGATTGAATATGTTTCAAGTGAGGGATTGTATTGACATATCGTGGTAAATTAAAGGAAATTATGGTGACGACTGGTTTATTGAGGATTATGTATACTTATAGCCGAGTTTATATACCTTATACATATGAACGAGAATTAGTTTGTATATATAATGATATAGCGATGTGTGAATATATGTACGTATATCTATATATAAATATGAATATGTGGATATATTTATGATGTGTACATACATGATATGGATATTTAAACCGTATATGATGGTTTAATATTTGATCATATGATGGGATCATATGGATGTATGTATATTGTGCATGTGAACGATATATATACTTATGTGGTTAAGCATACCCCGCTCATGCTATAATTGGGAAGTTTTCACTCAGAGGGTGATCATCCTGGCATATAGAGCAGGGTATGGATATTCCCCAGGTCATAGTCGTCCCGTGTGTTATTATACGATAGATATATTTTTGGGATGAGACGTGGTGGGTATGTTTCGTCTCATTTCCAGTTGGAGCTATGACCGCTTCTCGGGACGCCGTGTGTGTGAGTTATCACGAGGTGGGTGTCGTTGATTTCCACCAGGTGGTCCCCAGTTGCTAAGTGAGCCGGGTACTGGGAGTATGATAGCATTGATGCAGTTTTATCGGCGATATATATAGTCGGGTGGATTATGTGCATATCCATTGTACATCAGATATGATATGTACACTTGGTCATGGGTATGTATGATTGGTATATGTATATATATGGTGAGAATAAAATACCTATATATATATATATATATATATATATATATATTTATTTATATCCTATAGATGAAAGGATATAGAATCTTTGTGGAGTACGTCTTGAATGATTATGGTGTACTAGATGAATGGGGGTTGATGTATCGCATTTAAGGAATATTTCGGTTACATCGTCCCAAGGATATTATTGGAGATGTTAGTTGTAGTAGTAGTATAATATTGTATGTATGGCATTATGGATCTCTAGGATCGACATTGTCAAGGAGTAGTGTAATAGTGTGGTTCCTTGTTTGGATTTCACTTTGCGAGACACCCCACGCACGAAACGTAGTACAGTGTTGAGATTAGAGAGAAGTTATGTCGATATTTATGTGTGGCATAATGGATCTCCAGGATCGACGTTGACAAGGAGTAGTGTAACGGGATGGTTCCTTGTTTGGACTTCGCTTTGCGAGACACCCCACGCACGAAAGGCAGCGCAGCGTTGAAATTGGAGGGAAGTTGTGTCAATAGTAATTTTTGCATGCTTATTAATTTGAAATTAAATCATATGTTTCAACCCAAATGCATATGGGTACTTATTAAGAACTACAATTGATTAAATTATAAACCGGAATCCACTAAGCCTATTAAGGCATAATTGTTTGCAAACTTAATCAAGTAGTATTAGAAAAGAAGGGGGTGGATTCTTGGGTTATAAATAGGAAAGTAGGTCTCGTGGGTATAGGCTAGGCCTATGATAAGTTAGGTTGTTCTAATAAATGGGGGTAATTTAACTAAAAGTTGAGGTTGCGAATAGGTGCACGCCTTTAGATGAGAGGTGAGTTGGGGTTCCACGAGAGTGCGATTCCACTTTAATTATGAAATAAGTGCACCGATATTTATTCTGCACGGTTAACACACTTGCTAAATATTTTTCACAACTCGGGCTCTGACCCGTTTACTTTTCTCTACTGCTTGTATATATATATATATATATATATATATATATATATATATATATATATATATATATATATATTACTACATGTGTCCTACTGCATGGATGCCAGATGACCTTCTGTCCAGAGTCTTGGGAGCCGTGGCAGGTGCGGACTGTTGCGGAATGTAGAATATAGTCACTTCCTCCTTTGAAAAATTCTAGGTAGGATTCATGTTGTGTATCGGGTTTGTACCCAAGGTATATTTATATACATGTTTATATTTATTCCATTCCAGTTATTGTATTGGACGTGACCCGACAGCTTGTTCGGGTCTACTTTTTGTATTACATTTTGTTGTAGTTATTTATTTCGTTTTATTCTAGCATTTAATTTCTCATAGTTCTTTCATGCATCTTTCTTTCTTTTATTGGTAGTGTTAGTTGGTTGTCTGTTGCAGATTATTTAATTTTAACATCTCGCTTGCATGATACCGGGTAGTTAGATCTATATTATATTGTACCGACAGTTGATGTTCAGACTGGACCATCTGAAATTCCTGATTTAATGTAGTATAGGGTTGGCCACCCGTTATTATTTTGAGAGGGTTGTTACACCCTCCTCATTTGTTCTACTTGTGGTTCACCACACATGTGAAGAGAAGTTCTTCATTATCACCATCTTTGTCCAATACTCTTGAGAGAAAAATATTTGAGAAATTATCGTAGAGTGAAATACACATTTGATCAAGAGGAGTTTTAAAGAAAGAAGTTTTAAGTTTGAATATTATAGATATTAAATACATAATTTTATTCTCCACTCCTCTATTTTGTGTTTTTGAGATGTTTGTTTACAAAAATTGACCATAAGTACTATTTAAGATTAAAAAATTCTACCTTTAATTTTGAACAAATATTGTTATATCTTTGTCCTTGATAGACCTATGTAAATATCTCAAAAATCCATCGGGAGGCTTGAGTAAGCTACAGTATTTTTCAACGCTTTCGAAACCTTTAGGATCAGTTACATCTTAGAAAGTGCTACCCAATTATTTTATGGATTATCAAAAAAAGTTCATCTTCAACTTTAAAAGAATAGTTTAATTTCGGGGTATTAAATTCAAAACATTAGTCGAGGTCAAAACCGGTCACGGTTGTGTAGATTTCTCCAACTACCGGTGCCTTCTACTAAAGATATCATGAGAAATAAAGGATAGGTAGTTAGCATGTTGCATGATTGTAAGTCTTTCGTTTCTATTTGTAAAACTCTATTGTAGTTAATTTATCGTTAATTTTGGCTTGAGTTTTTCTTTTTCTCATTAGTAGGTTTTTTCCCTGTACAACTTGTTGTTGTGTGATTGTTGTATTTATTCTACTTTTAGACTAATAGTCTAAAATTAAAAATAAAATTTGGTGTAATCTAATTTATGAAACATTTTTCCACATAGACCTAGGTTATCTTATTTATGCCTAAAAGGAATTAAAAGAGAAATATTTCCTTTAATATGACAATGCCATTAATTTGGGTATGTTCGCTCCATCTCGGATTTGAGTACATCCACTCTCAGACATGTTAATGGGTATATTGATATTTTAAATCAAGAAATTGACGTCGAAGATCGTGAGGATGAGAATATAGGTTATTCAAGTGATATTGATGAACATGATCCCAATGACAACACAATCGGGTCATCGCAACATCTATGATGAAAGCACATGGTTATGTCAATGTAAATGGACTATAGTTTCTTTGAAGATATGAATGGTGTTGCTATTGATAACATAATAATACACGACATAAAATGGGACCCTAGAACAAACGATTTTATGTTTTTCTAGAGATTTTTCAGTAAATAGAAAGTAAGGTTAGTCGTGAGTAGTTACCACATTGCTAACTGTTACGAGTTTATCATTGTCGAGCTCAATTCGATGATGCTGGTGTTAAAAAGAAAGAACCCTCATCGTGGTTGAAGTTGGTGGCTAAGGGCGTGATTCATACGAAATTATAAAATGCTCATGATGAAAAAATACAAAGGTCCCCACACGCGCACATATAATACTATAAACCTTACTAATAAGTATATCAATCTTAAGGATGAGCCTTTCAGGATGAACATAAATTATAACTCAAAGTGTATTTTAGTTAATGAAATCGAGACAACCAAATTACTCGGAGGGAACATGAGTATACATATACTCTTATAATCATACTGTTTGTCTTTTTTGTGACAAAACACATAAATAAAAAGATTAGAAACGAATGGATGATATATATCACCTATGACACGACATTTTCTGTCCAACTTACAATATAAAAAGGCACACTTAGATAAATCACAAAATATTCCTCGACCATTTATAACTATTGAAACCCATTTCTTGTATAGAATTGGCAAACGAATAAAAATACTAATGCATAATCAAATGACACTGAATCATGAGCAATAAAATGAATAAAAGATATAACATTGTAAATATGACTCATTTAATGACGAAGGAATATATACCCTGCTTAAATAATATATCTAAAAGATACGACATATAAGATTCCTTCTAACTTTATTCTTTCATTATTTCATTTCCATATAAACTATTTCATAATATCTCAATATTTTATTATTGTTTATAGATAGATATATAATATTATATATCTATTATTTTATTCAGAGTAATATAATTAAGTTAAGCAAGTATCCCTTTCATGATTCAAACTGCCAGTATGCTTTTCGGCTCACAACGGCTGAAACGGGTGGGGGTATTTAAACATATTAGGGTAGACCCACAAAACAATCAACTTGAAATAATTGTTTTTGATATTTTAAAAATATCGATCAAAATATGTGAGATTTTAAGGAGGTTTTAAATTAGTGGTTGGCTGGTTAGGTTATTCAAGATTATGCCTCTTAATTAAAACTTCTTCCCCATTTTAGGAAATCTCTCACCTATTATAGGAAGGAATACTTCTCCACCTTTTTATTATGGATTTGATAAAGGAAAAAGGTGATATAATTAAGAAATAGTGTCATTAGAAACATAATAATATATTTTATAAATAAGGGCACTAGAAATGATAATCCAAATGATTGAAATCAAAATACCATAATATATAATTTAGATAAAAGTTAAAATAAGATATGAACCAACAATAGTAATAAATAAGGCATCAAAGATAACTCTGATATAAGTAATGGACACATATATATTACCAAATTTTAAAATTTACTTCCCCTTACTAAACATTCCCCAAAATGTTATAGCATAAACTCTATTCCCCTACGATGTATAATGTTAAAGTGCAACCTAAGAACACAAATTTTCTCTCCTTCTATGCTATAGTTATGTCCCTTTCGTCACAAGGTGTTTCTTCCCTTTGATAAAATATTGTCTCCCAATGAGAAACCTCTCCCTCTTTTAGGAAAGATGAAAAGATAAAGAGAATGAATTAAAAAAAGACACAAGAAAAAACAACTAGAAAAATAAGATATAGTATGAAAGCATGCTATCTATTACAATAGGCATACGAATATGGTAATTATACATGATATGAATCACATGGTATATTATAAAAAATCATAAAAGATCAATAATGATATAGAAGGCAACTATAGAAAAACAATTATCAATATTTGAGCATAAATACCCAGAATGCACTTAACATAAAAATAAGCAAATCAAAAGATAGTTGGGTTGTAATGGATTTGTTGTTTCATAAATAAATGCTATTATATGATTAAAATCTTAACCAATAAAATATAAACCTACATACAAGATCGTAAATCATGATAAGTTAAACATCTACAAAATATATTTTAGAAACCTACGATCAAATCAAAGGTCATAAATTATCCAAAAGTGAATCATAATATTGTCGACTAATAACCATAAATGAAATAGGATAAATAAAAATATCATCAAATGAAATTTCACCCAAGCATCCATCATCATACAAAATATGATTAAACAAAATTGAAATAACTTTTTCCAATATGTAACAATAGTACACAAGTAATCAAAGACCAAAAGTATAATATTCCAAATATAAGGAAAATGGCATTATAATAAGTTACATTCAAATACCAAACATACATGTTAAAGGTCATAACACATACTCGAAAGACATGAATAAATAACTTCAAGCCTAAACTTAGTTAAGGATAAAATAGAGTAATAATATGTCAAACAATATTATCACTTTTAAAGGTGTGAGATCCCCAAACATGCACACTAATCTATCTAAGATACGAACCTCTAAGTATTGAAGACACAAAGCTTAGAAAACATAATCAAAGCACATGAAAAATTAAGCCAATAAGGAAATGTGCAAGATATACCACTTGGAAAACATGAGAATAACATGAAAAGAAAATGACATCATTTAAATCTCTGAAAACTTATACAAATAAAGGGTTGTACAGAAAAAACAAGCATAGACATTCAATTAGAGAACAACTCCTAGATCCATTTTGATAAGTAAAAAATATAATCAATATTATAACACTTACCAAAATTCTAAGGACATAAGTTTATAAATGCCAGTTATCAATTAGTATGTCGTATACCGCTACAAACATCGAAGAATGTTCAAGATCTCATTTGTAAAAAGACGGATCCGAATATCAAGTTTCTTAAACAATCAAGCCTCCATGAGATGAATTTGGTAAAGGTTGTGTTTTTATTCTTTAGCATTTCAATTAGAATATTGGGATATTTTTCATCAAATATTTTCTAAGTGTTGGAGCAGAGTTTTAAAGTTTTTCGTCAAAAAATTAATTTTCGGAGTTTTCAAGGCGGTGCACTTACTAGAAAAAGAAAAAGAAAAATATTTAATTAGTAGGTTCATTCGAACGGTAGCCTATGTCATTCAAACGACATGACATGTCGTGCGAAGTTCCAATTGTCATTTAAATGATACTAGATCCCGTCAAACAACACGCTATCTTGTTTGCGCGACCTGTCTCCTTAAGGATTTTTTAAATAGGATTCTCCAACTCCGTTTTTGAGAAGAAGGCCAATGATTTTCTGTTCATACAAAACTGCTATTGCAGAAACATTTGTCTTCTCGCTTTTAGGGCTTTAATGCCTTTTGTTTCCAATTCACAAAAATCCCAATGTTTAGGTGAATTATTTTTGGAACCCAAGAACACATCTTTGTGTCAAGTTTTCTCTTTTAGGGAGGATAACCTATTGCTGATCTGGGTTCCATTGGAGGTACTGGGCTGAAGACGAATGCGTGTCGTAGGGAGTGCCGCGGTGTTCCTGGGTTGATTCGAATTGCGATTCATGTAGGATTCGCTGCGTGTGGATCTATTGTTAATGATGTCGACCGACGCCTGTGGCTATTCATGTGTCAACCATATTTCATTGTAATTCGTGTAAGTTTAGATTTACAAATTATAGTGAAATAAAAGGTTTTGCCCTTCGGAGATTTTTCCTGATGGCTTCCTTTGCATGTTTATTGATTTATGATTTTAAATAACCAAGATGCATGTGTTAGGGTTTAACTAAAATTTGGGTTTAATTAAAACTGGTTTGTTTGTCACACAGTTAAAATTTGATTTATTTGAGAAGTCACATTATTCCGTTGTAGCACACTCTCGAAAATTTGATTTTATGCCAAATGTTCGTAACCAATAAAACATTATCTATATAATAGTAATAATATGATGAGATCTTTAACCAAAAAGATAAGATCATATCTCATTTATACAAAAACAAAAATAAATGAACACCATTGAGAGAAATATCCAATCTTGAGTTAAATTAAATGTCATGGATCATATAATGAAATACTCATATCTTCTAGTCAATTAAAATCTCGAAAACCATTTTAAAGTATTTTCGTCTAGAACATATTTTATCCCCAAATAAGCTATTTTCGATTAAAAACTTTTGTCTCATATCCTTGATATTACTCAAGTTTATAATTAAATATTTGAGACATCACTTTTGTTTAAAATATCTATTGGATATGATAGCCTTCACTAAACTAAGGTAGGTAGATTTTCATAAGTGGTAGCAATCACACTATCCATAGTTTTCGCCTTTTCCATATACACTCATAATTTTTTAGATATATCATTAGATCTTTCAACTTTCTCAAAATGATGAAGAAAACTCACATATACACAGTAAGGGATTATACTCTCCTTCACAGTTCTTTAGAATCTTTGAATAATGTATAAAAGACTGTGAAACTTTATCATTCATCATAAATTGGCATAATAATAATAATAATAATAATAATAATAATATGTAGTGCGGTATAAAGTGTAAAAATATATGAGCATGCATGCCTAACATATTTCTTTGAAACTTAATAAGACTTAAAAGAAAATAGATCCTATCTCAAGAGCACATCATATGCCTAAACAAAGGAACAATGATCAAATAAGACATTATGACATACAAAATATTCCATGGAGTGTATCATTAAACATAAACATTATTATATCAAACATATTTTCCTACTTCTTTATGAAAGATAAAAAAAAACACAAGAGGCATGCTATAAGATTAACACACACAGACACACACAGGCGCGCGCGCGCACATGAAGCGCAAATTCTACACATGTCACTCCAAGCTCAATAAGTCACGCAAATCACTAATGAAGTCCTAAGATATTCAAATCTATATAAATCATAAAGGTTTACAATAAAAGACAATGTAAGGACTAAATAAAAATTGGAAAATCAAAGATAATAAGAAAATACAAAGAACATTAATCCAAGGTAAAAGTAAAACACTATAATATGCAAAGGGATTTATAACATACATGGATTAACAACAAGATCAACTAGATGTAATAGTTCGAAAAGCATATAGAAGGAATAATAAAAAAAGGAATTCTCAAAAGTATTTTTTTAATCATCCAAGATGTAAAGCAATAACAAATCAATAAGATAAATAATTCACATATGAGATGTCAAAGATGGTAAACATGATATACGAAACCCATATAAGAATTAAAATCACATAGCGTGACGCAAGATATAAAATATAAAATGATACCAAAGGCAATTATAAATCCACTCAACTCTAACATTTAGAGGTGTAGGGTACCAACTTCAGATTCATTTTTTTTTCATTTTGATACGATCCAAAATTTCATTCATCGCCCATTATTTACTCACACAATGAGCCTTGAGTTTCGGTGGGACACGAGACACATTTTCATTCACTTTTCCTTTCTTTCCATGATCATTTTTCTCAAAATTTATTTAATTCTTTTTTATCCCTAAGTTTTCTTTCTGGGTTTAGGTGAAAAATTCTTTAAATAAAAAACCTTTCGATTCTCGTTGTTCCTCAAAAAATTCTTACCACTCCTATTATGATGTGATGACAAGGTTGGTTTGGGAAAAAAAACTCCCATAAATGATGATTTTATGACAATGCTCACATTTAAAAGGATTTTATTTAGTCATATGTATATTTGTTTTAGGAATAACTTTTTCAAAAATAGGAACTTTATTCAACCTGTAACAAAAATCTATTAGTCGACCCTTTTTTTACAATAAGAACACACAAACTTCCTTTTAGGTATATTATGATTACTTATATTCATTTTCTTACCAAACATGGCATGCAAAAGCTTGTTTTTCTTTTCAAAATTGGTTCACAACATTTTGCATATTTCTTATAATTTCAAAATATATTTTTGATTTTTTTGTCTCCTTTTTGAAAATAATCTTTCACAAAAACTGTTTTATTTTTAGAAGTCGAACCTCATTTTTTTTAAAATGCATAACGATTTATCATTTACACTTTGGGTTGGTATAAAAATTATATTTTCAAAATTATGCAATCTCGTATGTAAATCATCTTTTTATGAAGTTAAAAATCCCAAGCTAAAGATCTGATACCAATTTGTGAAGGCGTGATATTGATTAATTTTTTAATTCGTAAATTTCCAATTAAAAAACTTTTTAATTGGATATTTGTGAATTAAACACTTAATAAATATCACACCTTCACAAATTGGTATCGACGCTTTAGATCGAGATTTTTACCTTCACAGATTAGTATCAGATAAAGTTACTCTAATTTGTGGAGTGATGCTTTTCCACAAAATTTTTGTGATATCGATTTTTTTTAAATATAATTTTGAAAATTTTTGCTATTTTTCCGATGGAGAACTTATATAATCGGTTGTCCATCTTTGATGTCACGAATTATGCTTATTGGATAGCCCTTATGAAATCTTGTTTAAAATCAATTAATGAACGTGTCTTGTTAGTTTATGAAAGATGGTGCACTCCTTCCAATGTCACTGTCAATAATGTCACCAATCCCAAACATGTGTCTAATTGGACTGAGAATGAGTTTAAATATAGTACCTATAATTCCCGTGGCATGAGTGCTATTTCTGGATCTATCACCCTTGACGAGTTTCATCATATTATGATGTGCACCACTTCTAAAGAGGCATGGGATATACTTCAATTGACACATGAGGGTACCAATGCAGTTAAGGTGTCTAAGTTGGAAATTTTGACCACATAGTTTGAGACTATTACCATGTCAGAGTCCGAGTGTTTTGATGAATTTTATGTTTGGTTGTCAAACATACTCAACACGAGTTTTAATTTGGGTGAGAAAATTGAGGACAAGAGGGTTGTTAAAAATATTTTTAGGTCACTCCCATACCGTATTATTCCTAAGGTCTTTGGGGATATTAGATACACTTAGGTTAGAAGAACTCATAGGAGACTTTCAAACTTATGATATCGACATGTTTCCCAAAACTGCTAAACCTAAGGATAGATGGATTGCACTTAATGCACAATCTGGAAAGGGTGAGGAAGTGTCTAAGAAGAAAGAGAAGAAGAAGAAATAGAGAGTTTATGAGTCTGAGTGTGAGGGAGAGTTTGATTTTGATGAAGTGGCCATGTTTATGATTTTTTTTAAAAAGTTCTCAAATTTTCCAAAGAAAATTCTTTCCATAAAAAGATGTTTGAGAAAAATAAAAAGAAAGAAGAGGTCAATGAGAGCTGTGAGAAAGATAAAGAGGAAGAAGCGATATGTTTTGAGTTCGAGGGAAAAGGGCACAACCCACTATGCTAAAGAAAAAGGGCAAGAATATTTCTATGCCAGCCACTCTAAGTGATAGTGATGAGGAGGTGAATGATTCCAGGGATGAGTTATCATATGATATGTGTGTCGCCTTTATGGCAAGTCATGTGAGCACACCTAGTTTGTCCCACTATAATGAGGACACTTGTATACGTGAGAACCCAGATGATGATTTGAGTGTTTCAAGTGAGTGTGAGAGCGAGGTTGAAAGTTAGGGTGAAAGCGATCTCAACAAATCGTTTAGAAATTTATATGCCGATACCTTAAAAACAAAGAAGTTGAATAAAGATTTAGGTCTTAAGGTGTTAAATTTGGAGAGATAGATAGAGTCTTTGAGGGGATTTGAGGCTTCAGTGAGTCAACAAGAGAAGGTGAAGATTTCTTTGAGTGAGCATTTGATCGTCATAGGTTGGGAAAAGAGTGAACTTGAATCCCGTATTATCCAACTCAAGAGAAATCTCGAACGATCCCGGGAGGTAAAGGCCATCTGTAGAGGATACACCTAAGAAATTTGGAAAGATGATCCTCAGTCCCACTTTGGGTAATGTTGAGAGATTAGGAATAGGTCATTGTGACACCCCGCCTAATAAAATACTGGGTGATCAGTCCTATACCAAATTAAAATAGGAATCCCAGTTGGTTCATTCTTAGCATCACTGTCGAAAAACTTTTTAAAACTTACTAACCACCTAGTATTCCAAAAAGCTTGTGCTAAATTTTAACCTTTTTAATTTAAACAAAACATTACATGCGGAAATAAATATAAACCATTCAGACAACTGAATTAAATCAACTGAACAATTAATTTAGCTACTTGCCGAATAAACCATCGGCCATTAAAATAAAATAGTCCAACAACAATTATACAACAACTAAATAGATAAATCTGAAAAACTACCACTGAAGAATCTGGGCGACATGCCCTTAGTAAATTGAAACTGATAGATGATTCATACTCTAGGAAGGATGAACGATGCTCTAATAAAAAATCCTGCTAGCATCCACATATGTCGCAGCTCCGTGTCCCTGGAATAGAATATCAATCCTAGCGTCCCTGTGGCTGGATACCTAAAAGGTTTTGAAAATAGTTTTATAGCAAGGGTTAGAACCCAAAACATTTTGAAAATATTTAGCAAGTGAATATACTGCAGTAAATAAAATGTATGAATTCGCTTCATATTTAAGTTAGTGTCGCACTCTTTTGAGGACATACTCACCCCTTTACTAATGTGCACACCTAATGGTTACCTTAACCCCACCTAATTGTAGTACCCCGTCCAACTAGTCCTGGGGTAATCTCCCCTTGCCATTCTACTCTAAATCGAGTATTATTATTCATGGGTTATAAGTTATCTCATCAATTAACCTAATTACTTTCTTTTAAAAAAAATCATATAACTATGACACAAGTTATATAAAACAAATACATCGCACACTGTATTATTACCAGCATATAATATTAACGACCATTATATACGTACCTTTACCACAACATCCACACATATATCATATGTATATCCATCCCTTAGAGTATACCCTCTCCAGATGATTCCCTCTAAAGTTCTATTTCACTAGGTGTGCTCACATAACCTAGTTACCCAAGTTGGAATCGCTCACCAACCTGGATCAAAATATAAACATAGTGGAGGCGGTCATATTCCTTCCCTGAAAGTGAGATAAATCCCTCACCCATATACCGAACGCTATGACTTGGGGATATACTCACCCTACTCCTGATGCTAGAGGATTCACCCATATCTCGCAACCTCCCTTGATAACACTAGAGTATATAAATAAAATAAATATCTAGTCCCTGATATTTAATAGCGCACACACACACACACACACACACACACACACACACATATATATACATATATACTATTACTACACCGTATATATATAATATAAATCCCGGATTTACCGTCTACTAAAACCCGTAACACTAGCCTGTATATTCCCGAGTCTATGGTCCGACTCTAATTAATTAATTTTCTTCCTTAATTAATTTATTACCTTCCCGAGTCTACAGTCCGACTCTAATTTAATTAATTTCTCATTAATAAATTTATTACTTTCTCGAGTCTACAGTCCGACTCTAATTTAATTAATTTACACATCAATCAATTTAATACTTGGTGTCACCCCACCATTACACCCGGACTCGCTCACTTGGGCCGTACCGTCATTAATACTCGATTATATTTTTCTCGCCTTAATTCATAAATTAAACCTCCATTCATTTAATAATGTAGTGCCACTCAACTACAATACCCGAACACTTTTCTTCGGTTCAAACTCCTAATAATTATTTCCTCAAAATTTATTCATAACTTGACACGCATTAGCTTCCCCCAAAACTCGATTCTAAATACTTAATATTACCAAGTGTCATGCCCATATTTAATTTTTGTCATTTAAATCAACCCAAAATCCTTTTTCAATAAATATCTCCCATGTAATTAAAAACTGGTGTCACTGCCAAAAATTCTGTATCATCGATCGATCGATCAATCCCCCTGGGTCGATCGATCGATCGACCAGGTCATCGTCTCCTCCAGCCTTCTGTTCGGCCATGGTTGAACCCTCAAGCTTTTAATTTCTTTACAAACCCTTACCCAATCACAACCAACATTTCATTTACATGTAAATATGTTCTAATCTTCCTAAAAGACTTAAATCACTCATTAATTTATCAAAATCCCAAACTTTTCCCGAATTAGGTATCACCATGGTTTATCCTACGGAGATATGAATTAGTCAAACTGATTCGAAATTTGGCACCAATACTTACTAATTAGAATCCTATAATTGATTCCTGCTATCCCATATCCATACTCATCATTAATTTAGTCTCAAATTCACATATACAACTAAAATCCGGACCTTTTTAGGTATGTAACCCACAACCAAAATAGATTTTTGATACACATACTATCATATGAATTTATTATCATGATTTAAAAATCACAACAGTTAACCACTTGCCTCTGATTGTTCGTAGAGTCTGATCCGTTTGTGTAGAAAATGGTTTGATGACGAACACCCAATTTGTCTCCAAAAAGGTTCCCAATTTTCTTCTAGATTTGTTTCCTCTGTGTCTCTCTCAAACCCTATGTTTAGAATTGTTAACTGCCGTTCAACACTTCCCCAATTAGGTTTCAAACCCCTAATCTCGTTTTTGGCAATATGGGCCTAATTAAAATGGCCTGAATTACTCCGTATGGGCCCGACTATGGCAAAAATGCCTCGAGACCTGATTACTACCCCCGAGTACTCTTTTCTGACTATCTTGACCCTTGCGGACTCAACCGGGCACTCAAAATTGTCATCTAAAATACTTTATAACATTCTCCAATTTTCTACCTAAAAAATGCGACACATATTAATTCGAACAATTTAATTTAAAGTCTCTAATTATAAATAATTGTTCCCACTCAAATAAATTCTCCAAATTATAAATTTAAGTTTCTCTAATTTAAATATTTTTAATTCTCCCAAAAATAATTAAATACTAAATCCTCAAAATTACGGGGTGTTACATACTCCCCCCCTTACAAAGGAATTTTCCCTTCGAAATTAAGATAAACCTAATGCTCCAAGCTTCAAATATCACTCTCTAGTCCTATGCCTCTATGCTCGCTACATCTATCTATCCCCCCTCTAACTAAGAGTTACCCAAATAAGCATTTTAATTAACTAGGGCGCCCATACACCCTGTACCCATGCTTAATTGCACGAAAGTTACCCTTATTAACCAGGGTGCCCATACACCCTGTCCCCATGCTTAACCACACGAAAGTTATGCGACTATGCTAGCCGTAACCTGCAATATAAATTCCAACCTGTAGTCATATCACATATGTTAATAATAACCAGGGTACCCAACCCATGTACTAACGACCAAACATCTCCCAACTTCCAATGTTGCGCTAAGTTTCATGCGTGGGATGTTTCGCAAGGGAAATCCAAATAAGGACCCCCCGTTACACTACTACCTAACATTGTCGATCGTTGAGATCTGTTAGACCCTCAGTCCATAGTACGTACCCCAAAATACTTGTCTCTTAACACAAAAGTATACACGCCTACTCTTATGCTACAAAAGAAACATAAAATACTACGCCCTTACTATCACTAGCGGTTACACAAAATAAACCCCGAGCTATCTCTCCTTGCTCGAAAATAAATTTAACCACTCTGATTCACTTCAGTGGACTCCCTTACTTATCGGGATAAAATATGAGAACACAAGACCTAACACACACACACACACACACACACACACACACACACACATATATATATATAGTCTAGACGCCCTCTCAAGTGATACCTAGTAAAAATCATTCATAACCTAGTGTCGCGAACCCAAAAACTTACCCTTACTATCCACAATAGTTTAAATCCATCGTTATCCAGTCGATATTTAAAAATCATCTACCCTACTCCCATAATTCTCGAAATAAGTAACCCCTCGCATAATTCAAACCTTCTCTCTGTGTACACCCCCACTCTCTCGTGGTTAACACCAAATGAATCCACTATCCCACATAAATATCTATATGTAATGTGGTTGCTATAGCCAATGCACCCACTAAATTCGACTTACCCGCGACTTCTAATGAAAATAATTATTATTTTATGACACCCTCACTATCACTCAAAACATACCCCATGCCCATAGGATAAAAAGATAATTACCCCATACTCTAGCTGTAATTAGTGATCCTCAGGTTCCTGAGCAGCTTTCCCCTGCTCGAACGCTCCCATAACTTGTTGTAGTGGCTGTATATCCAGTACCTCATCCTGTAGTTGACCCCTGCCTCGCTTAAGACAATCTCTCTTCACATGTCCTGCTTCCCCACAAACTAAACAACTCCTAATAAATTCACCCTGCCGTTGATCCCTTCCTTGCTGGTCTTGTCATAAGTCCTGGCCATCCTGTCGAAAGCCTCCAGATCTAAATCGCTTGGCCTAATTCTCCTGCCAAAAATCTTGCCCTGATGTCCCCTGTCTGCTACTGGGATACCCCACTGGTACTGTTCCCTCCTGCTTTATCTGATTGACTTTGTTCCATTCCTCTCTTGATTACTCTCATGTGGAAGCAATATTCCTGGCGGTGCAGGATTGCTGCATTTACGACGTCCATATAAGCAACCAATGTGAGATTACCAATCAAATGTTTCTTGATCCTTCAGAGTAACCCATCCATGAACTTCGACTTCTTTCTTTCTTCATCGTATACCTTATCTGGTACAAAATTTGCCAAACGAGTAAATTCTTCCTCATAATAGGCCACTGAATGGTCCCCCTAGTCACCCCACTGAATTTTCTCCTCATTTCAGCCTCAACTGCTGGCAGGAAATACTGGAAGGTCGAACCGAACCCAAAACTCTTCAATAGTTAATGTATCCGTTTCCTTAATTGTGGTGATCGACTCCCACCACTGAAGCGCTGCTCCCATTAACCTAAAAGTGTCTAGCATTTGCTTCTGCACCTCGTTGTAATCTACCATGCATAGGTGATGCTGAATATCTCTCTTCCACTGATACGCTAGCAACATATTTGAACCCCCTTGAAACTCTAGTGGGTCGCCCTTTTGAAAGACCTCTCATACTTGCTGCCACTCCGTCTGCCCCGGGTGGTCCTGATCATTCGGTACCACTAATGCCTGTGGCTGATATCGTGGAAAGTACCTTGCCATTGCGATCATCATCGCTTCAACTGCCTGTGCCACTAATTTAGTTACCTATGCTTTCGACATCATCTCTAGTAGTTGCTGCGGTAACTCTTGCTCCAGATGAGCCTCCCAAGTCACACCTCCCGCTGCTGCCCTAGTTTTTCTCTCTCTCCTGGGAGACATCTGAAATGAGAATCGAATCGTATGAGTTCACCCTTAAATATAAAGTAATTGGCAAAAGAACATAAATGTGCATACATATAAGAATACAACAATCCTATGATAAGGCTATGTATCAAAGAATGCTAAGATGAAACGTGAAAAGCCGTACAGATCCTAAGGACACTAGAACCTGATGCTCTGATACCATATGTGAGACCCCCCAATAAAATAGCGAGTGATCAGTCCTATACCAAATTAAAATAGGAATCCGAGTTGGTTCATTATTAGCATCACTGTTGAATTTTTTTTTAAAGCTTACTAACCACCTAGTATTCAAAAAAGTTGGTGCCAATTTTTAAACTTTTTATTTTAAACAAAACAGTACATGCGGAAATAAATATAAACCATTCACACAACTGAATTAAATCAACTGAACAATAATTTAACTAATTGCATAATAAACCATCGGCCTCTAAAATAAAATCGTCCAACAATAATCATCCAACAACTAAATAGATAAATATGAAAAACTACCACTGAAGAGTCTGGACGACATGCCCTAAGTAAACTGAAACTGATAGATGATTCTTAATCTAAGAAGGATGAACGATGCGTCTAATCCAAACTCCTTCTAGCATCCATATATGCCGCAGCTCCGTGTCCCTAGAATAGAATATCAATCCTGGCGTCCCTCTGACTGGAAACCTAAAAGGTTTTGAAAATAGTTTTATAGCAAGGGTTAGAACCCAAAACATTTTGAAAATATTTAGCAAGTAAATTAACTACAGTAAATAAAATGTATGAATGTTCTTCATTGTTGATGTAGAAAATTAGATTATCTCTAATTTTTTAATCACAGATAAAAAAATAAATAATACAAGAGATTTTAAAGTTGTTCAGCCTTGAACGAATGGCCTACGTCCATTGTTTGTGTTATTATTGACTGTTTGGGAATTCTCGAGGTAGGATTTATCTCAAGAAATTTTGGCCCCCCCATAATGAGGATGATACAATGTATTTATAGCCATGAGGTTGTGCATGTGAATGGGTAATACATAGCTGTTCAATAAGCGTATACATCCATGTGATAATAATCAGCATTTAATGTGCATTTAATCCTCTTAATTGTCTGATAATAAATCCTATGATCGAGGTGCAGCTCGGACCGCCTAAGTATCTCGGTATCTATGAGTTGCTCGGTGCAGTAAAGTTCTTCGGTGAGAATCTACTGCTCGGAGTATCTGAGTTGGTCGGGAAAATTGAGTTCCTCGAAGTCAAGGTATTGTTCAGAAATATTTGTTAGTGCCATGTAGATTGACACGTGTCTCCACTTAATTTATCCATGTCAGCAGACTAAATTTGTATCAATAGAAGCCCCCAATGTTTCATAGTTCGAGACTGAGGAGTGTGGAACATTCTTCTCGAAATATGGCGGGATTAAATGGTCATCCTGAATTTTAGGAGAGTTTTCTTTGCATTTATTTTTCTTTTCAAATTCATAGAATCAGACTTTTTGAATTTTTCTAACTGCTTCGATCTCCGTTCCCTTTTTGTGCTTTTAGCCGCCGGTAGCGTAAACATCTCCCTTTATAATCATTATTTTTACCTTTTCCCAAGGTAAGGTATTTAAGCGTTGCAGAAAATCATATCGTCTTTTACTTTTTCAAATCTGTATCTTTGAGTTTTCCATTTTCTCTCTGTCTTGTGCGTTCATCCCTTTCATCGTTCGTTGTCAAGAGATCCATCCTTTTCCTGTAAGATCTTCTTCTTTCTTTTTTATTTCCTTTATTCATCATGGTTTACCTTGTTGAGTCACTTGATAAGTTTCGTTCTGATTTATCTATTCCTTTATGGGTTGTTGTGGAGGAACTTTATGAACCTTCAGATTATTTCCGTTTGGCTGATGGACATTAGTTCCCCAGTCTCTTTGTGGCTGAATGTGTCTTTTCTTTTCCCCCAAACCCTTTGTGTCTGTAATTCTGTCAATATTTTAACGTGGTTCCTGCAAAAATAGCCCCCAATACATGGAGAATAGTTAATGGAGTTCAACGATTAAATTAGATTCATGGAACTCGTATAGGAATTTCAGAAATTATGTTTTTCTATAGATGGGCTGTCGACGACAGTACTTTTTAATTGAAAACTAGGTTTTTAAATAGAGCTTTAGTGGTCAATCTCCCAGATGCCAATAGGGATTATTTTCAGGATGGTGTTGTTGTGAAAAATTGGCAACATGCTCCACTAACTGGAAATGATGTGTATCAGGGTCCTAGATGCCCTCCCTATGGCAATGGGATAGGTTGTTTTTACTTTACTTTATTTTTGACATTATGCTTTCTTTGTGTTTGATAAAATATGTCATTGATATTTTAATTTTCATTTATTTACAGGTGACAGCAAAAGAAGGTCTCCAAAAGAGACAGAAGTTAATTTAAAACATCTGAAACTTATCTGGGGTTTGCATCAGACTGTTGTCGACGAGCATATCAGATCAGCTTCATATTTACTGCAGTATAAGAGTTACACCTCGTCCTTTACTGCTCGTCCGGTGATAAGTGACGTAGAACAGTACCAGCTTATGAAAGTTCTTCACCTGGGTAACATATTCCTCTGAGTGAAAGAATGAAGAGAAGAAGAGCTCCTGCCCTCTTCGAGAAATATGCCTCTATTGCTGGAGAGGCAAAGAAAAGAAAACATGATGTCCTAGAAGAAGGGATAAGAAAAATCGATGCACCTCCTTCGGCTGCTACTGTGAAGGTTGCCGAGAATCCCCCAGTGGCTCCGAGTAAAGGTCGCTGCTCCAAGCGAGGTTATAGTCATATCCCCGACTAAGACTATATTCTTGGTCGAGACCGTTGATGTTCCCTCGAGGAGGCTGAAGAAGAGCTCTTCGGTCAATTTGGCTGAATCCATCTCTCAGCCTCCAACTACTGGAAGTGGTGTTCCCACTTTCATTGCTTCGAGCTCTGCCATGAGCTCGGTGAAATCTGGGATCATTCCCGAGATCCAAGGTATTGAAGAAAATCTTTCTCGGGATATGGTTACCACATTGGCTGCTCGTCATATTGCTTATGTAAGTATTATTGTCCTAAACTTTCATTTTTCCGCTGTTATATCTTTGCACTGACTTGCTATTATTTTCTTTTCCCAGTTGGTAACGTGTTTTAATACAATTTTGAAGAAGGATAAAGCTATTAAAGCTTCAAGTTCCTCGTCAGGTTTAGAGGAAGCTTTGGTGGGTCTGACGTAGTCTCTGAAGGATTCTCGTCAGAAGTATGTTGATGATAAAGCTGCTTGGGAGAAACAACTCAATTCTATTGATCAGGAGAGGGATCAAGCTGCTCAAGTCTCCAAGGGGTTGGAGAAGAAAATAAAAGACATGGAGGAGAAGAATAAAGATCTCGAGGGGAAGCTTCAAAATGCTGGAGAGCTTGAAAGTAAGCTCAAGTATGCTGAGGAAGAGTTAAAAAAGCTTCATGAAGTAGGTCTTCAGAAGGAGGAAGTGGAGAATAAATTGAAGGCTACAGAGAAACTTCTATCTGAGAAGCTTTCCTTGGAGAAAGTGAAAAGAAAGTTAGCTGTGAAAAAGTCCTTCAGTGCTGGCTGGGATAAAGGTTGGAATAAGGGTTTAGCTTCCATGATGTCGCAAGTGGAATATTGTAGCCTTAAGTACTTTAGGGATGGTTAGGTCGCTGCTTTGAAAGAGATGAATGTTGATGAAAATTTCGACCTATTTCAGCGACATGTCCCTGGCCCCCTCTAACTCCTGAAGAAAAGAAGAGGATGAAGCTGCCTCTGAGGAATCCTCCATGGTGATGGGAGATCAAATTTCTCATCCCCCAGTTGTCCAGTCCTCCTGCGAGCAACTTCAACCATCCATTATTTCAATCGAACAGCTCCCAGCACCCACCGAGCAACCATCTGTGCCATTCGAGCAACCTACCTCCTCGTCCCAGCCTCCCGAGAAAGTTTTGAGAGACAAGGAGAAGGTGTAGAGTTGTTCGAATTTTTCTCTCTGTTTATTTTTGCCAACTGTATCTCTTAACTATGTACTTCTCTTTTACGATGTAATTAAATTTGAAATTTCGATTATTCATACTGTTGATTCTCTTCCTCTTGCTCCTTATTGATTCCTGCTACTTTTTCTTTTTTCTAGTTTATGGCTAGGATGGAATTGTTATCTGATCATGATACAAAATTGTTGACACAATGCAATGAGTACTTTAAACCTGGTCATACAGTTATGACTGATGCTCATATTGCTGATATCCTCGATCCAAATGCTTCAGAGCAAGCAATCGAAGCCTACCAGTACTTAAAGTGTCTGCTCGACCGGGAAGTGGCTAATAATGTAGCATATTATGAGATGATTAAAGACCTCCAGGGCACTCTCGAGGAGCTTCAACAATAATACAAGGAATCTTCAGCCCTCTTGCATTAAGGATATGAGAAAAAGTATCAGCAACTGAATGCTGATAAGGGATATGATAAGTTGTTTGCTGCTTATGATGTGAGGGAGAGAACTTTGAAAACCGAGGTCGAGGAACACAGGCATATAGCCAAGTTGCTGGAGCAGGAAAATAATAACTTACGAGGAGAGGTATCCCAGTTGATCTCTACAGCCTCTACCTCAAACGCTTTGGTCCCTGTAAACGACGAGGGATTCTCTTTCTTGGAGGTCGAAAATGCCAATCTGAGAGATGAATTAGAAACCTTGAAGAGGACTGGGCCTTCTACCTCTGCTCGGGGACAAGCAAGAGCTTCTTGGGGACGAACAAGAGATGATCAGATTACTATTGAGGAATAAATAACTCAATCGGCTCTAGAGAACCAAGCCTTCCAATTGATGGCAAAGAACCAGGCATTGGTTGAGATGTCTAAGAAAGTCATGAATCTGGACGAGCAGCTCTCTGCTCAAAAGTCTGCTTTGGAGAGTAAAGAACTTTTAGCGAAGAATCTTCACGAGCAGCTGGAAAGGTTGACTTATCAATTCCACAAGTAGCCCAGAGAGTTCTGGATGGCTGGTTATAATGAGGCTCTCTACCATCTAGATGATCGGATCCAAAATGAAAATAATGAGGGTTACAAACAAGGGTGGTTTAATGCCTTGGGTGTGCTGTAATTGGAACAAGGTCACTATTTGTGGGATTACTATAATCCTGGGTTACTCGACCTGCTAGTGCCACCATTCAAACTCGACATGATCTGGATTCCTGCTCGGGCAATCCCTCAGTGTTTGATTTCCAAATATCTTGGCGTCTACAGTCTCCATTCCAATGTTGAGATATCTCGCCCAGAGCACATACTCGATCGGCCATCTGTGATGAACATCAGGATGCTCAAAGACCTTAATTTCATAAATTCCCCCTACGCCTTAGGCGATCCTCCTGCTGGCGAGGAACCTGTTTCAAAAGCAGAGGGGAAGAAACCAATAGAGTAGGAATATGTATTTCATTCTCAATGTATTTTGTTTTGGATTTAATGAAAATTTTCTATTTTTCTTTGAAATCTTGATTGCCATTGTCTTGTAGGTATTTTGTAAAACACTTTACTTATTTACTAATGAATGTGCATGTATATCTGTTAAAAAGAAAACAACATTATGTTATTTGTCGACTAACTAAAGTTGGTGAAACTTATTATTGACTATCTTAAATTGATAATAATCATTTGTCGACCAAACAGAGTTGATGATATTTTGTTTCTCGACCAACTTGGTGAAATGTTTCAAGTATTAAAATTTTGCTTCATCACTTTTTAATTCTAAGCCATTATTTGTTTAAGCAACTATTTCCGACCAAAGAGAGTTGGTGTTTTTAATTCTCGACCAACCTTATTTGGTTAAATTTTTTTATTCCCAACCAACTATAGTTGGTAATTTTCTTCCCAGCTAAACGGAGTTGGCATTTCTGGGAAATATTTTTTTTATTCCCGACCAACCGGAGTTGGTGGATTTTCTTCCCAACCAACCGTAGTTGGTATTTCTGGGAAATATTTTTATTCCCGACCAATCGGAGTTGGTGGATTTTCTTCCCAACCAACCGGAGTTGGTATTTCTGGGAAATATTTTTCTTCCCGACCAACCGGAGTTGGTGGATTTTCTTCCCAACGAACCGGAGTTGGTATTTCTGGGAAATATTTTTATTCCCGACCAACCGGAGTTGGTGGATTTTCTTCCCAACCAACCGTAGTTGGTATTTCTGGAAATATTTTTTTCTTCCCGACCAACCGGAGTTGGTCGATTTTACTGAGTAGTGTGTAGCACTACTATTCAGTGAAAAAATTTCAGTAAAATGAAAGAATTGGGTAGAATATTCACATTTTATTCATAATGATGAAATTGCATTACATGAGGGTTTACATTACTGATAATATTTGCGCAGGTGCTCTGCATTCCATGCATTCTTAAACTCCTCCCCTTCTAAAGTTTCTATTCTATAGGTTCCTGGTCGAACAACTTCTGTAACTCGGTAAGGTCCGTGCCAGTTCGCTTCCAGTTTGTTGTGCTTTTGAATCACTTTCTTTAGCACATAGTCTCCTTCTTTCAGGTCGCACCTCTTCACTCTCTTGTTGTAGAACAAAGTTGTTCGTTGCTGGTAAGCAGCATTCCTGATGGCTTCTTCTTCTCTAACTTTCTCGAGCATGTCCAAATCTAACCTTCTCATTAAATCGCTAACAGGGGAGTTGAAGTTCAGTACTCGGTGTGTTAGGAGGGCCAACTCGGCAGGTATAACAGCTTCACTTCTAAATGCCAGTATATATGGAGATTCTCCAGTTGCTACTTGGGGAATAGTACGATAAGCCCATAGTACTGAATGTATCTCGTTGATCCAATTTGCTTTCGTGTCATTAAGTCTTTTCTTCAAGCCATTTAGCAGCGTTCTATTTGTCACTTCAGTTTGTCCATTGCTTTGGGGATGGCCTGGTGCCGAGTGGATTTTAAAGATATTTGACTGATGACAATAGGCAGCGAACTCCTCGTTATCAAATTGTGTTCCATGGTCGGTGATGAATGCATAGGGAAGATCATATCTACAAATGATATTTTTCCAAATAAATTGGTACACCTTTTTATACGTCATGTCGACAAAAGGCTCGGTTTCAACCCACTTAGTGAAGTAATCCACTGCGACGACAAGATATTTAAATCTTCCTCTGGTTGTTGGAAGCGGCCCAACCAAGTCAATTCCCCACATGGAAAATGGCCAAGGGGAAGTAATGGGTGTCAATAATTCTTGGGGAGTTCTTCGGATAGTGGAGAAGCGTTGACAGTTGTCACATTTCTTGGCATAGGCTATACAATCATCCCTCATCGTTGGCTAGTAGTATCCTTACGTCATCACTCTTTGCAATAGCATCCGACCTGCTACATGGGCTCCACAGGACCCTTCATGGACCTCTTCAATAAAATCTTTCACCTCGGAGGGATGCACACATCTTTGCAAACCTGTCATAATTCCTCGTCTGTATAGAACACCATTATTCAGTACATAACGAGCAGCTTTAAACTTAAATTTCTTGGCTGCGAGTTTATCAATCGATAATTCTCCCTCCTCAATATATGCCCTGATGGGATTCATCCAAGATGGCCCTAAATCAAGGGTAATAAAATTCATCGTCAGATCTTCATCTATGCTTCGACCATCTAGAACTTTAATTAACATTGTTTTTCGTAGCTCGGTACGAGTAGCCGATGCTAATCGAGCTAAACCGTTTGCTCTTGCATTCTCCATTCTTGGTATTCTGACCAGTTGAACAGTAATAAACTTCGATACCAATTCCATTGCCTTTGCACGGTACTTAATCATCAACTCTCCTTTTGCTGTATATACACCAAGCATTTGGTTTAGAATCAACTGTGAGTCACTGCATACGGTTACCTGCTCTGCCTTCATGGTTTTTGCCAAACTAAGACCTACAATCATCGCTTCATATTCGGCCTCATTATTAGAAGCTTAAAATTGAAAGCGCAGAACATATTCTATGTCGACCACGTCTGGACTTTTTAATATAATCCCAGCTCCACTACTTGAGGTGCATGATGAACCATCCACATATAGGTTCCATACAGGTATTTCGTCCTCAAACTTCTTATTGGACAAAGTTCCTCGATGGAATATTTATTGCTCCTTTATCTCCATTTCTACTACACCTCGCTGCTCGTCGACCTTCTCCTCTTGCTCTCCGACTAACTTAAGTTGATTGGGGTTTAAATTTGATGATCCTGTAACATCCACAGGTTGGTCGGTGTTCATCTTTTGCTCCTCGGGGGTATCAGGAAAAGTGATCTCTGCTATAAAATCTTCTATTGCTTGCCCTTTTAGTGACGATCTAGGTTCATAAATTATATCATATTCCCCGAGTACTATTGCCCAATACATCAATCTCCCTGATTTCTCTGGTTTATGAAGAGCTTGCCTCAACGGCATATCGGTATATACGACTATGGTATGAGCCTGGAAGTATGGCTTCATTCTTCTACTCGCTTCGATCAGCGCCAGTGCTAACTTTTCCAGTTTTGGATATCTGATCTCTGCTCCTCGGAAGGCCTACTAGTGTAATAAATTAGTTTTTGTACTTCATCCTCTACTCTTATTAATGCCGAGCTAACTGCATTTTCTGAAACCACCAGATACAAGTACAATCTTTCTCCCATCACCGGTCTGGACAACAGTGGAGGTCTCCCAAATATTTCTTCAATTATTTAAAAGCTTTCTCGCATTCTTCATTCCATTCAAAAGTCTTTCGGAGTGTTTTGAAGAATGGGAGGCATCTATCAGTTGCTCGCGATAAAAATTCGTTAAGTGCTTCTACTTGCCCTGTAAGACTTTGCACTTCTTTCTTCGTCGTTGGAGATCGTAGTTCCAATAGAGCTTTAATCTTTTCAGGGTTTGCTTCAATGCCTCGTTGATTGACAATATACCAGAGAAACATGCCTTCTCATACTCCAAATATGCACTTAGTCGGGTTCAACTTCATTTGATATTTATCTAATTGATCAAAGATCTGGCCTAAGTCAACTAGATGGTCAACAACTTTCTTTCTCTTTGTCAGCATATCATCAACATAAACTTCCATATTGCAACTGATTTGCTTGACAAACACCTTGTTCATCAGCCGTTGATATATTGCACCTGCATTTTTCAAACCAAAAGGCATAACATTATAATAATAAGTCCCTCTAGGGTTAATGAAAGAAGTACTCTCCCTGTCTTCAGATTTCATTTTAATCTGGTTGTAACCAGAATAAGCATCCATGAAGATCAACAGCTCATGTCCCGAGGTAGCATCCACTTATTGATCAATTCGGGGCAAGGGAAAATGATCCTTTGGACATGCCTTGTTAAGGTCGGTGAAGTCTACACACATCCTCCATTTGTTGTTCTTCTTTTTCACCATCACTACATTTGCTAACCAGTCTGGATATTTAACATCTTCAATAAAGCAAGCTTTCTCGAGCTTCTCGACCTCCTCCTGTATAGCTTGGTTCTTCTCGGGGCTGAACACTCTTCTTCTTTGCTTCACTGGCTTAATCTCCTTATACACATTAAGCTCGTGATATAAGAAATTTGGGCCTATTCCGAACATATCCTCATGACTCCAAGCAAAAGTTTGTTTTCTGCTTTTTAAGAAAACTATCAACTCCTGTTTTAGTGAGGCATCTAATGACGAACCTATCTGAGTTTTTCATTCAGGGTGCTCGTCGTCCAGGATGATGTTTTCAGTAGCTTCCACCACCTGACCTTTCGCGAGTTGCGACTCATCTCTAGGATCCAATGTTTCAATTTCTGCACCCTCATCCACCTGATAGGTAGTAGTCTTTTTCCTAGATTCCTACAGTTCTTCCTGCTCGTTAGATGAATAGTAGCATTCTCGAGCTACTTTTTGATCACCTTTCACAACTCCTACTCCAAAATTGGTTGGAAATTTTAGGCATTGATGTACCGTAGATGGTACTGCTTCGAACTTCTTCAATCCTACCCTTCCCATGATGATATTGTAGGCTGATTGAACATTATTATCCATCACGAAGAAGCGTACTCTTTCTATTCAACAAGCAGGCCATGTACTAATGAACATATCCAACTTGATTGTCCCAAGTGGAAAAACTTTCTCGCCAGGAAAACCGAGGAGGGGCCTATGATAAGGCTCCAACTGAGACAACTTTAGATTTAAGCTGTTGAAGCACGAGTAGAACATAATATCAGCCTAGCTACCATTATGAACCAGTACTCTCGAGATCATAACTTACTCCATTCTCATTTTGATCACCAATGGGTCATCATGAGGATACATCACATCTATGAGGTCATTTTTTGAGAAACCGATGACCAGTTTTTCTTTGTTGACCTTCCTTGGGCGATCATCTTCAGCCAAGTTTATTCTTTGAATATATGAACATGCTTGAGCCTTATTGAGGTAAGCTTTTCTTTTTGCAGTAAGGTCTCCACCTCCTACATCTCCACCTGTAATCACATTGCAATCAAGTGATCCAAAACATATTGAAAATACCTCACGTTCTGGCTTCCTTGGTCTTTTAGGAAGATCAGGGTCATCTGATGGATCATCTTCATGGTCTCTTTTCTTATTCTCCTCTGCTCGATGAGGAGATCTAGACCTCTCTCTTGCTCGGTCGTTATTTTTTCTTTCATTTCTATGATCAACGT
This sequence comes from Sambucus nigra, assembly GCA_949130495.1. Taxonomy (NCBI): domain Eukaryota; kingdom Viridiplantae; phylum Streptophyta; class Magnoliopsida; order Dipsacales; family Adoxaceae; genus Sambucus; species Sambucus nigra. The sequence continues at coordinate 280,358,334 of OX422218.1, forward strand.
ACTTTGCCAATTTTCCGCGTCTAATGAGTGCTTCAATCTCATTCTGAAGAGCTATGGAATTTTTGGTCGTGTGGCCGTGATCCTTATGGAACTCAAAATATTTGGCCTTATTCCTCTTGTCAGGGTCTGACTTCATTTTCTCTGGCCAGTTTAACTCCTCGCTGTTCTTGATTTCTTCTAGAACATGGCTGATGTCTACCTTCAAAGGGGTATAATTTTCAAATTTCTTTAATACGTCCCATGATGGCTTTGTTTTTAAATGCTTGTCACCACCATTGTTCTTATGCTCTTTCTTTTTGGCCTTATCAACCTACACCTTGTTCTCTTTGGTATCCATATTCTTCTTTGCATCCATAGCCTCCTAAACATTCATGATCTTGGCCGCTTTTGCCATCAATTCTGACATGGTTATGGGTGGATCTTTAACGAAAGTGTAGTAAAACTTGTTGGGCAATAGCCCACTCATCAGAGTAGTAATCACTGTCTTTTCCTCATAATCAATAACTTCGAGTTTCTCGTTATTGAAACGAGTTATATAATCCCTGGTGCTCTCACCTGCCTTTTATCTAACACTTAACAAGTGTGCTACTCATTTAACAGGTTTCGCTCCAAAATATAAATTTCCAATGAAGAGCTCGGTCAGTTGAAAGAAAGTTGAAATCTTACCCCGAGGAAGATTATTGTACCATATTTGAGCAGATCCTGTAAGAGTTACCGAGAATGCCCTGCATCTCATCTCATCTGGCACAGCATAGATGTCGACAGCAGCTTGGTATTTCTCTATATGAAGGACAGGGTCGGTTTTTCCATCATATTTAGGAGTCATGATAGGTTCTTTGAACTTTGATGGTGTGGGAAAATCCATAATTGCTTGGACAAAAGGTGTCCCTTGGACAAAAATTCTTTGTAGAGGATTCTTGGCCTTAGCCATTTCCCCTAGTCTATCCTCCAACCTTTGAATAGAGCCTTTCCACGCATCATTTACCTCCTCGGGCCTATTAGTTTGAGAAATTAATTGTGTTGAAGTCGCTTCCTGGGATCTATCTTGTCGAGCAACTGGTTGTGATTAGGCGGAAACCTCTCTTAGATCAAATGGTCATTGAAAGTTTCTCGACACAGCCTTAGGAGGACTTTTATTCTTCCTAGGGCCCAATCAATCAAAAGGAGAGACCCTACTTAATCTTTCGAGTGCACTGGTACTTTCTGGAGAGAGAGTGATGTGTTGTTCAGTATCTGTGGCTCGTACTGACGAAGTTCGACCTGGTTGATAAGACAAATCTTCAGATTTCTCAGTGTGATATGAATCGCTTTGCCTAATGCGTGAAGAAAGTAAACGAGTATTTCTTTGAACACTTCGTTGTCCTGGATAGGTTGATGCTCCACCCTGGATAGTTTGCATGAGTTTTCGCATTATTTCTTGCATGGTTGTCTGACCTTGAGCCAAACTGGCCATGATTCCAGCCAGATCTTGGATATTTGGAGGAGCGGATGGATTTGAGGGGTTTCCAACATTTTCATTTCTAGATTCAAGATTGTTAGCCATTGGTGATGAATTGTTTTTGGTGAAAAACGAAAATTACAGTCATTTCCCACAGACGGCACCAATCTGTTGATGTAAAAAATTAAATTATCTCTAATTGTTTAATCACAGATAAAAAATAAATAATACAAGAGATTTTAAAGTGGTTCAGTATTGAACGAATGGCCTATGTCCACTGTTTGTGTTATTATTGACTGTTTGGGAATTCTCGAGGTAGGATTTATCCCAAAATATTCCGGTCCCCCCATAATGAGGATGATACAATGTATTTATAGCCATGAGGTTGTGCATGTGAATGTGTAATACATAGATGTTCAATAAGCATATACATCAGTGTGATAATAATCAGCATTTAATGCGCATTTAATCCTCTTAATTGTCTGATAATAAATGCTCTGATCGAGGTGCAGCTCGGACCGCCTATGTATCTTGGTACCCATGAGTTGCTCGGTGCAGTAAAGTTCTTCGGTGAGCATCTACTTCTCGGAGTATCTGAGTTGGTCGGGGAAATTGAGTTCCTCGAAGTCAAGGTATTGTTAAAAAATGTTTGTTAGTGGCATGTAGATTGACACGTGTCTCCACGTAATTAAGCCATGTCAGCAGACTAAATTTGGTATCAACAATCATATTTAAGTTAGTGTCTCACTCTATTGAGGATATACTCACCCCTCCACTAATGTGCACACCTAACGGTTACCTTAAAGATACCTAGTTGTACTACCCCATCCAACTAGTCCCGGTGTAATCTCCCCTTGTCATTCTACTCTAAACCAAGTTTTACTATTCATGGGTTATAAGTTATCTCACCAATTAACCTAATTACTTTCTTTTAAATAATATCATATAATTGTGACACAAGTTATATAAAATAAATACATCACACACTGTATTATTACCCGAATATAATATTTACTACCATTATATACGTACCTTTACCACAACATCCACACATATATAATATGTATATCCATCCCTTCGAGTATACCCTCTCCGAATGATTCCCTCTAAAGTGCTATCTCACTAGGTGTGCTCACATAACCTAGTTACCCATGTTGGAATATCTCACCAACCAGGATCAAAATATAAACGAAGTGGAGGCGGTCATATTTCTTCTGTGAAAGTGAGATAATCCCCTCACCCATATACCGGACGCTATGGCCGGGAGATATAATCACCCTACTCCTCAAGCTAGGGGATTCACCCACATCACGCAACTTCCCTTGATAGCATTAGAGTATATAAAATAAATAAATATTTAGTCCCTGATATTTAATCGCACAGATAAATTACACACACACACACACACACACACACACACACACACACACACACACACACATATATATATATATATATATATACACTATTACCAAACCGTATATGTATAATATAAATCCCGGCTTTACCATTTACTAAAACCGGTAACACTAGCCTGTATATTCCCGAGTCTATGGTCCGACTCTAATTCATTAATTTTCTTCTTTAATTAATTTATTACCTTCCTGAGTCTACAGGCCGACTCTAAATTAATTAATTTCTCATTAATAAATTTATTACTTTCTCGAGTCTACAGTCCGACTCTTATTTAATTAATTTAGACATCAATCAATTTAATACTTGGTGTCGCCCCACCATTATACCCGGACTCGCTCACTTGGCCCGTACCGTCATTAACACTCGATTCTATATTTCTCCGTTTAATTCATAAATTACACCTCCATTCATTTAATAATGTAGTGCCACTCAACTACAATACCCAAACACTTTCCTTTGATTCAAACTCAATACCTACTAATTATTTCCTCGAAATTTATTCATAACTTGACATGCATTAGCTTCCCCCAAAACCCGATTCTAAATACTTAATATTACCAAAAGTCATGCCCCTATTTAATTTTCATCATTTAAATCAGCCCAAATTCCTTTTTCAATAAATATATCCCATGTTATTAAAAACTGGCGTCACTGCCAAAATTTCTGTATCATCGATCGATCGATCCCCCTGGGTCGATCGATTGATCGACCAGGTCATCATCTCCTCCAGCCTTCTGTTCGGCCATTGTTGAACCCTCAAGCTTTTATTTTTTTTCCAAACCCTTACCGAATCACAACCAGCATTTCATTTACATGGAAATATGTTACAATCTCCCAAGAAAGACTTAAATCATTCATCAATTTATCAAAATCCCAAACTTTTCCCGAATTGGGTCTCACCCGAATTTATCCTACGGAGATATGAATTCATCATACTGATTCAAAATTCGTCCCCAATATTTACCAATTAGAATCCTACAATTGATTCTAGCAGTCCCATATCCATACTCACTATTAATTTAGTCTAAAATCTACATATACTACTCAAATCCAGAAAACTCCTTTTTAGCTATTTAACCCACAACCAAAATAGATTTTTGATACACATACTATGATATGAATTGATTATCATGATTTGAAAATCACAACAGTTAACCACTTACCTCTGATGGTTCGTAGAGTCTAATCCATTGGTGTTGAAGATGGTTTGATGACGAACACCCAATTTGTCCCTTAATTTGTCTCCAAAAGGGTTCCCAATTTTCTTCTAGATTTGTTTCCCCCGTGTCTCTCTCAAACCCTAGGTTTAGAATTGTTAACTGCCATTTAACACATACCCAATTAGGTTTAAAACCCCTAATCCTTTTTTTGTACCACATGGGCCTAATTAAAATGGCCCGAATTACTTCGTGTGGGCCTGACTATGCCCAAAATTGCCCCGAGACTCGATTAATACCCCCGAGTACTCTTTTTTGACTATCTTGACCCTTGCGGACTCAACCACGCACTCAGAATTATCAACCGAAATAATTTATAACATTCTCCAACTTTTGACCTGAAAAATACGACACACATTAATTCGAACAATTTAATTTAAAGTCGCCAATTATAAATAATTCTTCCCACCCAAATAAATTCTCCAAATTATAAATTTATGTTTCTCCAATTTAAATATTTTTAATTCTCCCAAAAATAATTAAATACTAAATCCTCAAAATTACAGGGTGTTACATACTCCCCCCCTTACAAAGGAATTTCGTCCTCGATATTAAGATAAGCCTAGTGCTCCAAGCTTCAAATATCACTTTCTAGTACTATTCCTCCGTGCTCGCTACATCTATCTCTCCCGCCTCTAACTAAGAGTTACAAAAATAAGCATTTTAATTAACCAGGGCGCCCATTCACTCGGTACTCATGCTTAACCGCACGAAAGTTACCCTTATTAACCAGGGTGCCCATACACCCTGTCCCCGCGATTAACCGCACGAAAGTTACCCGACTATGCTAGTCGTAACCTGCAATATAAATTCCAACCTGTAGTCATATCACATATGTTAATAATAGCTGGGGTGGCCACCCATTTAATAATGACCAAACATCTCCACACTTCTAATGTTGCGCTAAGTTTCATGTGTGGGATGTCTCGCAAGCGAAATCCAAAATAAGGAATTTCCCCGATACCCTACTACCTAACATTATCGGTCGTTGAGATCTGTTAGACCCTCAGTCCATAGTACGTACCCTCAAGTACTTGTCTCTTAACACAACAGTATACACGCCTACTCTTATGCTACAAAAGACAACATAAAATACTACTCTATTACTATCACTAGCTTTTGCGCAAAATAAACCTCGAGCTATCTCTCCCTGCTCGAAAATAAATTTGATCCCACCTCTAAGGATAAGTTTGAAAAGCCTAAGAGCGATGAGTCGGATAAGTGTTTTGGGTGTGAGGGGTACGATCACAAAGTTAAGGAGTGTCCCACTAAACTTAAGAAAGAGGGCAACAACCCATTGTCTATAATGCCAGCTTAACTGATAGTGATACGGAAGAGGGAAAGAGTTCCCCCATTGATTGTAACTTTGTTGCGTTTATGGCATGTCATGTGAGCGATGACGATTCTCATGTGCATGACACTTCCAATAAGTATTGTGTGAATCCTATGTTAGTGAGGGTGAAAAGAGTGACGAGGAAGAGGTAGATGTGAAAGAGTTGCAAAATGTGTTTAATGAGTTATATGCTGAAACAGTGAAGGTGAAAAATGCTAACTCTAAATTGCAAGCTAAGTTGAACGAGTGTGCCATAGAAAATAATGATAGTTTTATTGAGGATCTTAGGGCACGAGAGAAGAAGTTTAGAAAGAAACTAGAGTTTGTGGAGAAAGAGAGATATAATCTACGTGGTTTGATGGAGTCCTTGAAAAGGGAGATTTTAGAGTTTGAGGAGTCTAGGCATTTGTTCGAGTCTAGGATTGACTAGATGGATGAGAGATTGATAGACTCGTCTAGAGTCAAGTTTGATTTGGACGCTAGGTCGTAGAAGTTAGATAAGATCCTAGGCACTGTCCAAATTAAGGGAGATAGGGGAGGTATAGGTTTTGGTGAGAGAGTTTTTCCCATTCCCCCTACACGTGTGAGAAATACTAGGAAGGTTAGAAAAGGTCCACATATATGTAATCATTCCCACCACCGCTACACTTGCACATTTTGTGGTAGGAAAGGTCACCTTAGGCGTTATTGTTACGACCTTAGACAAGCTCCTAGGAAGTTTAGGAATAAAGTTGTCCCGGTTCCCAAAACCCCCATGCGTTGTTTTACACCTACTTGGGTTAGGAAATCGAATTTAGTGTCTTTAGGAATTTAACTTCATGATTCTCGTTTGGGTGAACTTGATTCTTCCCATGCTAAATCTAAAGGATGATAGTGTTGCCTTGTTTGTCATATGCTTGTTTAACTCATGATATATTCATTGCTAGTATTATGACATGAGTATCATTTTGTATTATAGTTTTCATTTGTTTGAGTCCTATTGGAAAATACAAAAAGATTTTGTTTCTTTTAGTAAAAAAAGATTTTGTTTTTTGAGAAAACTTTTAAAAACCCAAAAAGATTTTGCATATATTTGAGTCAAAATATGAAAATACAAAAAGATTTTCGATTTTTGTTTTAGTGTTTGCATGTTTGATGTGGCATATTGGTGTGCTTGGACCCCCCATCGTTTCATTATCCATGTGGCTGGACATCTGGTCATTATTATTGATGCTTAGAATGGTATTAACCATTATTTACATGGGGTTATTTCGAAGTAGATATGCAGTTTGATTCGACTTTGTATATATGCCAACATTACACACATGGACGAGTTTATATGGATGTTTGACTTCTCTTGCATATTTTAATTTGGTGAGGCGTTCTTTTCTCAATTTTGTTATCTATGCGTAACTAGACTTAAGGAGAAGTGTGCTTGTAAGAACCGTTTACCGTGAGGATTTGAATTGAAAAAATGTTGAGTGATTCATGGGAAAGTGCTGCGAGAGTTCAAAATTAACTCATCGTGAAAGCCACCGTTTAAAAGAGCCCAAAGTAAAATGCAATATGCTAAGAAAAGCGCCAAATTAGTTTAGTTCATTTCAAAGAAAATATGATATTATTGAGGGAGTTTGAATGGATTAAAAATTTAAATGGGTTTGCAAAACTAATTCTAATGTTGAAACATTGTAATTTGACGTTATTGTTTATAGAATCGTCAAAATTCTGGATTTGTGTGCATGTAGTATGTTTAGTTCATTAAACTCACACTTTTATTTTCATATGGATATCATAAATCTTGATGATTTATCGCTATCAATTAGAGCTTCTTGATCATTTCGATGTGTTGGAATTGTGACTCATTTGTTGTAGGCTCACGCCTATTCATTCCATGTCCATGTTTAAGCACATCGGTACTGTGTTTGCATGTAACTCGCATTATTTGTTTTTATGAGTTTTTACATTTTGTGTTAAAACCATACTATTTTAACACAGTTTTACTACTGACAGGTCCTTCCTGGAATTTTTTTGTGGAAAATTTTTCACTGGCCAATATTATATAATATTTTTGGGAATCTGGGAAATTTTGGCAGATTGCGAGATGTCATTCAAGCGACATATCCATCTCGCGCAAATGACATATGTGCTTTGTTCAAGCGACATTCTCAATTCGTTTGAGTGACGTCCCTGGCTCATTCGAATGACATGCTGATTTCTTGCTTATAATTGGTTTGTAGTCCATTGGTTTAAATTGGTATATTTTTGGTGCTGCTGGAAGTGTTTCTGGACTGATTAGTTTATATGCAGGATTTATTGGTCTAAATTATTTTGTTTGCATATAGTCCGTTTATCACACCTGATTAGATTGATACATTCTTTATGTGATTCATTGGTTTACTAGCTACTGATTTGTCATTAAATGATCATATTTAGATGGTTGTTTCATGGTTATCTAGCAATTGCAAATTGATTCACATTGATTTATATTCTCATGCTAGATACTTGGTTTGGTTTATCTTTTCACCGAATTTTCTATTCGAGACAAAAAGGAGGAGAGATGTATGTGATGTAGAGGGATATTTGTGCATGTTTAGTTTCATATGTTTACAAATTGGTATCTCATATTGGTAGTACACATTGGTATCATTTTGTTGTTGGTATCAGTTGCTCAAATTGTTTAACAAATAATTTTTCCAGAGATTATTCATATTGGTACCTTTTATCATTTGGTATCATTTGGATATATATATATTGGTTTCATTTGTTCCTCCGTACTTCACTAGGTATTTATTTGTGTGTTTCATGTGTGTAGGTATGCTTTAGAGATTTGAGATTACAAGCCTACATCACATTCAGACAGTTTATGCTTGTCAGTGCTACATATTCTAGTCAATGTCTTGTATTTTGCCGGTGCTACAAAGTGTGTTCGTGTGAGGACACAATCATTGTGTGTTTCGCCGCCGCGATACAAAAAAAACCTAAGCTACTACTACACTTGACAAGCAAGCACAGCGGTAAGTCGGGTGTCGTAAGAAATCCAGAGGGAGTGATTGAATTTTAGATTTTAATTGTTTAATTACTTCTGGAATAAAAGTGTAAAATAAATAAATGAAAAGGTGATGGTTGGGAATGGTGACAAAAGAAAAGAATAAGTTAACGCTAAATTAAAGGACAGTGAGGATTGGGATCGCATCCTACCACACGGATCGAAACAACTACTAACTAGAGTTAAGGCTCGAAAGCAATTTAATCGAGCATATCCAATTAAGCATAAACATCACACAATAAGGAATTTAAGCCAAAGTTGCGAGATTAAAAATTTAATGGAAAATGGTCGCACGCGGATTAAATTCAGATTGTCTCTATAAACATTAAAGTTGCGTGACAAATAAAGTTAAACGCAAAACAATCCAACTTTAATACACGCGGTTTCAATTAAACGCGATTTTGCACGAAACCTAGTTTTCGGAGTTCGGGGCCCGAAAATGGCAGTAATGAAATCCCGACCCTATTTATCTAAGGGTGCATAGTGAACTAAACTGAATTATGTTAATTAAACTAGGAAAGCAAGAATTAAAGCAAGTAAACTAGGTAGAAAGCATGGAAACAAAATTACAAGGCAAGGAAAGATGAAGAACAAACTATATTAATGGAGAGGAAGTGAATAGTTCAATCTTACAAAACCACATGGGTTGTCAATCCAAGAAGAAGAGAAAATGAAATCTCCAAACCAAACCCTAACTAAAACTATCTATTTCAAAATATGAGAGTCTCCCTTATTATAACAACAAAAACTATCTTATATAGTAAGTTGGAATAAAAGAAAAGAAGAAAGAAAAGAAAGAAAATATCTGCAGGAGAAAACAGGGGATCGATCGATCGACCCCTGTGGTCAATCGATCGACCCTCAGGCTCGATCGATCGATCAAGCAGTGGTAGCCTGCAATTTCCCCTGTTTTGGCATACTTTCCATCTCCGCTCAATTCGCCGTAACTTTATCATACGGACTCGGAATCAAGCACCGTTTGTGGCCACGCGAAGCTAGAGAGGAGAGATACAACTTCCGTGTAGATGTCAGGCCAGGTGCCCAATCTATGAAATTACCAAATTGCCCTTGAACGTGCGGTTGCGTACGAAAATTGCGCAAAATGCGTCCGGATCCCATACTTGGTACCTAAATACCTACAAAAGCCCAATTATACCTCTTATAGCATGTTAACAGTATAAACCGATGTTGTCTGGTTAATGGGCTTAAATATAGCGATTAAGGCACCCGAGGGGGCTAAAATGCGTAGGTTTGACGGATCAAATACGCAATGTTTGCGTCGTATCACACCCCCTAACTTACACATTGCTAGTCCCTAGCAATGAAATAGGATGCAACAAGAACAACAAGTAAACCAACACAGGAGAGAGTACAAAAGTATGGTATAAAAGAAATATAAAGATAAGGCCACTTTCACGGGCGATTCGATTGCATTTAGCGTATGCAATAAGACGTTAAACCCCTAGGTTACCCTAGTGGACGAGTGTTGTCTCGTGAGGGTTTTTAGGGATGAAACCCACAAACATCATATGGTTTCCTCAAAATATGCCCAACCCAACTTGCGACAAACTCAACAACAACGAAAAAGATTTCAAACATGTTATTAGCATATTGAACGAATTCAAACAAAAGTCCGGTGTTATTAACAAGTTGAATGCACCTCATAGAATTGAAACATTAAAAGTGGGAGGGGGGAGAGAAAATGCAAAATATGATTTGGCAAAAAACTTATATAAATCGGATACTAATCAAAGAAAGCATACATTCAATCCTCACGGGCATTACGCTCAACAAATGAAATCACTCGGAATGGGAGGTAATACACGGGACATGCGGGCATAAAGAGTAAATGTAAATGGAAACTAGGCCGCACACATGTCACAAATGAAGAACGCTATATATAAATTGAAAAATTGTAATCTCAATGAAAGATACCACTCATCAAAAGAGGCGAAATGCATTTTCACAGATTATCAAAACTATTTAAACTTTTGAATTACATCAACCTAAGATCACATAGGACTTGTAATAGGGTTGTAATGTAGGATAGGCTAGGGTACGAAATGAAAGGTATATGTACGGATTCAAAGTGTTCAGAGATGAAAACTTGGAATAATGGGAAGGATGCGGGCAATATCAAAAATGGAAAGTAACTTCCAAACAAGCATTATATATATCAATTGGAGAGTAATCAAATCTTATTGAACTATATACACAATATATACAACTTTCTCTTTCTTTTGTTTTCTTCTTTTTCTCATGTTTTCTTTTGTTTTCTTTTTCTTTTTGCTTTCTCTTTTTCTTCACTTTTTTCACTACTTTCTTTTCTTTGCTTATCAAACTCTCATATGCCTAAATTGCAACCACTACAATAACATCATTCAATCCCAAGTATCATTCCAAACAAAGGTATGGAAAGTGTATGTATGGGCTAAAACTCCAATGCGGAGTTGGTTATGGGAATGAGGTTATGAAACGAAAGGCTATATTTTGGCTCAAAGGGGTTGACTAGGGAAACATATAAGGTGAGGTCAAGGCTAATGTGGGTGATATAACACAGAGGGCCTATGATCATTTCCAAAAGTTTACGCAATTCTCAAGTCAAAATAATATATGAAAATCATGCTCAAGTAAAACATTTCGAGTATGAACTCAATTAATGAACGGTCAAATGAAAGAATAGAGAGATTACCGACGAATTCAACATTTTCAAAGAGAAAAGAATAGTGTATAATACTCACAAACGATGAAAGGTACAAAGCTTACTCGGTGTAAGTATATACAATGCAATAAAAGATTCCCGAGTTATAAAAATCTTAAACCAAATCAATAGAACAAGGAAAGTGCATATGCTCATGGGATAAAGTTTAATTCATGAAGTTATTCACAATATCAATGATTTGAGGACTAAAGTCTAATAACTTCTAAAATCGAGAACATGCATCATTGAGTTGTCTATTGGATCGGGCAATTATTGAAATTTATCATCGAAAATAAGGCAAAATGCCCAACAAAGGAGAAAAAAGAAAGAAAATATTTTTGAAAATTTTTAAATTTTTCACAAAAAGGCATACTTAGTAACTAACAAGTAAGAAAATCCATGGACAAAACAAAGAAATGGATAGAATATCCTACACCCCCTAACTTAAATGTTGCATTGTCCTCAATGCGCATTAAGAACACAACACAAAGAGAGGAAAAGTATGATATTACCCAAAATTGGAGCGATCTCCATGAGCACGAGTCCAATGAAATCTACAAAACAAGTTAGTACCGAGCATAGCAAAAACAAATAACAAAAAGTTAACTAATTACACTAGACTAAGTTAAAAGGAAAGAAAAATAGGAAAGAAAGAAAATTAAAAAGCTAACTATTTACAACCTACTATTTAGGCTTTACACTAACTATACACTAGAAGTCTAAATAGTTGAGGGTCCACCCAAAAAGGGATTTGACTTTGAAAGATCAATGGTGGACCCTCCAAAGTGAACATGCCTCCCGAAAGATATGAATTCCGTTTGAACAACGGAAGGCATGTGGGTGGTAAAAAAAGTGAACCATCGCCAATTTGAAATTTTGGGCGGACGATGGGGGATTTGGATAATAAGGGGGAAAGGTACACTTGAGGTCCAAGAAAAATTGACTCATCTCCCAAAGATTTTTCAAATGGAATGGGAGATGGTGCACACATCGGGATAACATCCATCGAAAACAAGTCCGGCAAGGAGTCCTCATCGGAAAAAAGTGTAGAAGTTTTAAAAGTTTCTACCAACTCATAGGAATCAACCGGTAATTCTAATGGTTCAATGACGGAAAATGTATATGGTAATGAAATAAATTCAATCTCCGTCAACATATCGTCGGAAGGAGATTGAATTTCGGGGGAGAGAGATTCACATTAGATGAGAAATTCTTCAAAAAATTTAGGTGAAACGCAAGTTTCCACCGCCTCGTTGGTTTGTGCATAAGAATTCATCTCATCACAAAGTTCTCCAAGTCTCATTCCAGCATCATTTAGGCTTTCCAAACCTTGGGAGTAAAGAAACAAAGTTTCTTCCAAAGTAGGCTTCCTCGGCTCAAGAGCCTCGAACTCCTCATTTGGTAAAATCTCATCTTCTAAATCATCTGTATAAAAATCATCATTGGTTTCAAAATATGAATCCAACTCAAACTCCCAATAACGATTTTCATTGCGATAAATGTTTTCAAGTCTTTCATTTTCAAGAAAATCTTGAAAATGAAAAACTTGAAAACTATCCCCAAAGTATGAATCATTAGAATAACCGTAATAACTATAATAGTAGGACATGATTACCTCGTTGTTTGTAGATAAAGAATCCGAGAAAGAAAGTGAGCAACCGCGAATCAAAGTTTCTTAGCGCTCAAATATGCTATCTTGCAAAAAAGGTTAAAACAAAGAATACAAATACAAAAGGAAAAATACTACGAAATAATAAAGCAATTACTATCTAAAACACACTCCCCGGCAACGGCGCCATTTTGTGACCGGGCGAAAAAAGTGTGTTCGTGTGAGGACACAATCGTTGTGTGTTTCGCCGCCGCGATACAAAAAAAACCTATGCTACTACTACACTTGACAAGCAAGCACAGCGGTAAGTCGGGTATCGTAAGAAATCCACAGGGAGTGATTGAATTTTAGATTTTAATTTTTTAATTACTTCTGGAATAAAAGTGTAAAATAAATAAATGAAAAGGTGATGTTTGGGAATGGTGACAAAAGAAAAGAATAAGTTAACGCTAAATTAAAGGAAAGCGAGGATCGGGATCGCATCCTACCACACGGATCGAAACAACTACTAACTAGAGTTAAGGCTCGAAAGCAATTTAATCGAGCATATCCAATTAAGCATAAACATCACACAATAAGGAATTTAAGCCAAAGTTGCGAGCTTAAACATTTAATGGAAAATGGTCGCACGCGGATTAAATTCGGATTGTCGCTATAAACACTAAAGTTGCGTGACAAATAAAGTTAAACGCATAACAATCAAACTTTAATACACGCGGTTTCAATTAAACGCAATTTTACACGAAACCTAGTTTTCGGAGCTCGGGGCCCGAAAATGGCGGAAATGAAATCCCAACCCTATTTATCTAAGGGTGCATAGTGAACTAAACTAAATTATGCTAATTAAACTAGGAAAAAAATAATTAACGAAAGTAAACTAGTTAGAAAGCATGGAAACTAAATTACAAGGCAAGGAAAGATGAAGAACAAACTATATTAATGGAGAGGAAGTGAATAGTTCAATCTTACAAAACCACATGGGTTGTCAATCCAATAAGAAGAGAAAATGAACTCTCCAAACCAAACCCTAACTAAAACTATCTATTTCAGAATATGAGAGTCTCCCTTCTTATTACAACAAAAACTATCTTATATAGTAAGTTGGAATAAAAGAAAAGAATAAAGAACATAAAGAAAATATCTGCAGGAGAAAATACGGGATCGATCGATCGACCCCTGTGGTCAATCGATCGACAATGTAAATCGTGGAAAAAATAAGAAGGCTCGATCGATCAACCCTCAGGCTCGATCGATCGATCAAGCAGTGGCAGCCTGCAATTTCCCCTGTTTTGGCATACTTTCCATCTCCGCTCAATTCGCCGTAACTTTGTCATACGGACTCGGAATCAAGAACCGTTCACAGCCACGCGAAGCTAGCGAGGACAGCTACAACTTCTGTGTAGATGTCGGGCCAGGTGCCCAATCGGTGAAATGATCGAATCTCCCTTGAACGTGCGGTTGCGTACGAAAATTGCGCGAAATGCATCCGGATCCCATACTTGGTACCTAAATACCTACAAAAGCCCAATTATACCTCTTATAGCATGTTAACAGTATAAACCGAGGTTGTCTGGTTAACGGGCTTAAATATAGCGATTAAGGCACCCGAGGGGGCTAAAATACGTAGGTTCGACGGATGAAATACGCAATGTTTGCGTCGTATCAAGTGACATGAGTGTGTCATAATATATACATGAGTTGTTAACACTAAAATTCACCTATGAATCAAGTTTAGTGGGTACATTAGTTTTAACAGTGTGGTTATAAACGTATTTATTATGAGTATCGGAAATTTTTAAGGTCACCTATGAAAGAGCCGGGTGAGCACTACAAGCATATTTTATTATTATAATTTACTACTGCTTTTTGAGTTAGCATGTAGAGATTATTAGGGTAATGTGTAGTGAAAATTATCGAATGTCTGAACGATAGTAGATTGAGTGACAAGACTATCGTGTGGATACTCCGGGGGGAGTAATATTAATTTTGTGAGGTGCCACCTGAAATAGGGTTGGGCCTATATATCCGTATATATGAAAATTTCATGGTATCATATACTTCAGTGAGTGTGTTGTCTAGTTATATGTGAACCCGGTGTGTAGGGATTTATTTACTGATGTGACGCAGGATACATTGTGTTATTTAATGATCAGTGAGATATAACTCGTTACATATATAGCGTCGCGAACTTGTTATAATGAGAGCGTCATGTTTCATGTTAATTCTAAGGGACATAAGAAGATTTTTATATCAACATATGGGGAAATGTGGGAAGGTATATATTATGGAGTGAGGGCCTTACGAATCTAGATGACTGACTATGTTAGGTAGTAGTGTATCAGGGGGTTCCTTGTTTGGATTTCGATTTGCGAGACATCCCACACATGAAACTAGCAAACGTCGGGAGTTGGAGAGAAGTTTCGTTAATAGTTACGTGTTTCGTACTTTGATCATTGTACATATACAAAAATATAATTGAGAGTTGATAACATTGTTATGACTTAAGGTTGGCAGAGTCCCCTAGTTCTGACAAGAAAACTAGTACATAATGGTTACATCATTAATAGAAAAATATGTCAAATGTGTAATAATTTCTTAAGGTTGGTAGTAAGAATTGATTTGTGCAAAAATGCGCCGAATATATGGTGTATGGGCGCCCTAGGTAATTGAAAGTAATGTATCATGCAGTAAGTTATGATAGTAGTCGACATTTAACCAGGGAAGTTGAAGTTTATTTCGTAAGATTTTTCAGAGGAATACATTTCAAGAGAAACTGATTTTTAGAGCAAGGGGAAGAACTTATGACATGCGATGAGGCAAAGTCACATGGATCACGGTTAGAGTTACATTTGAGAGAATATAAGAGGTAAGATGTTATAAATGACAGTGGTGATAGGATTTAGTTAAGAGAAATATTGTTAAATTCATTTTGCAATGGGTTACCTATCTGTTGTAAAGGGTGGGCCGTCCAAAACCAGTTGGGGTTTCTTCATCTTTTAGGGATTCCTAAGTAGTGGATGATATTTTCGCAGAGGGGGTCATGATCTTATATGGTGATAGTGGATTAATTGACCAAAGTAGCTCACATTATGGCAGTTAGGACTAATCATACTACATGACAGTGTGCAAGATATTTATAACCTAGATAGTGATGTTACATAGGGTACCGTTTAATGTGTGTCCAATTGGGATGAGATCTTTGTTCTTAAATTTTTAAAAAGCGTTCAAGAAGGCCATAGATACGGAAGTGTGATTTAGCACGGCCTATTATTCGCAGACAAATGGGAAGAACAAGTGGACTAATTAGATGTTGGAGAATAAATTATATGTGTACCCTTGGATCTTAAGGCAAGACGAGAGTAATCCCTTCCACTAGAGGAGTTTGTCTACAATAACTCATAGTGTCAGTTGAGGTATGGCACAGTAATCCTCATTGTTATCTTACTTGTTAGTTAAATATGGGGGACCAAGTACTATTTGTAATACCTCGTATTTTTATGGCTTTGAAAATTTGGGGATTAATATTAAATTTGTGACACCCCGCCTAATTAAATATCGGGTGATCAGTCCTTTATTAAATTAAAATCAAGGTGAACGGTTGGTTCATTCTTAGCATCACTGTCGCAAAATAAAATTTCCAATTTAAACACCCTAAATAATTAAGCTAAATGTTAAAACAATTTTAAACCTTATTTCCATTTTATTAAATTCCATTAAGAAAACCTTTTCAGTAAATTACAGTTAAGAATCGTATCAACGTTAAAGACGAAAATTAACACACAAGAATTTAACCAATCAGATAAACAAATACCAAGTTTAAAAACTACAAATAAAATCATCCTGACACAAATTACATCCAAAAGAGTACCAAGTACTAAAAATAAATGAACATAAATCTCTGACAAATCCAACCGAATAGGGAAACGGGCGAAACATGCCCTAACTAATCAGAACTAAAATAAGAATAGAGTCAACAATGAGATCGTCTAAGTAATGGCCTGCAACTCCCATGTAAGCTGCAGCACGTCTGTTCCAAGGAATCTAAGCATGACGCCCTTGTGGCTGGGCACCTGTAATATATATATATATATATATATATATATATATATATATATATAAGAGAAAAGAAATAACAGGAAATGGGTCAGAGCCCGAGTGTAAAATAGTTTAAAAATAGTTTACAAAGTATTTAAAATGCTTACCGACTATGTAACAACCATGTTAGTATGCGTCACTCCCTTGAGAAATTCTCACCTCTCATCTAGTCTGCACGCCTATCATACTATCAACCTCAACAGTTTATTTTAACTTGACATTCCCATAAAGTTTCATACCGCTAACTACGATGGCTAAGATAATTAATTTCTGAAAATGAAGCTCTCTTAAATATCTTAAATTATATTAAAATAAGCCAGTGATGTCACAAAATTCCCAAAAACTTATAATAAAGTTGGATTATTTCTTCATTACTTAACTACTTTTATGCACAATAGAAAGTTCACATACTCAAGTATATGTATATATATTAGTCACTCATATAATATATATACTATCAGCACCCCACATAAAATCTATGTTGTTGGCATACTCTGCTATCAAGTCCCCATATCACTCATACTAAGGGAAATACTAGTTCTGAATCACTCTCGAACTGTATTAACATAAAACACATACAATTGGATGTGAAATATAGTTTCAAGTCACTAAGAGGTCAGCACACACCCTCACGTCTCTTAGAACCATCTGACTATCACTCAAATAGCCTGTATCAAGGATACTATCTTCTAGGGTACAAATGATTATCCCCCATAAAGGCCCAATCGAGAAAAGACTGTCCCAACGCAGAAACCCCCGTGATAGCAAGTAGCTAGGGTATGATTTTTACATAGAATATATAATATATGCCTGATCACACAATCATATATATATATATATATATATATATATATATATAAAGTATTCACATTTCTAAATTAGGTGCGCCCATGGCCCATAATTATAATTATCCGTTCTTAGAACATTTTACTTGGTTATCTCGCATAACAGACTCATCACTTTTATTCTCATATATAAGTTACTCCATACTTACTTCTCATCTCTCGAAGTATTCTATTTCCCTAAGTATAATTTCAGTAGGCACTTTCACTTATCAACTAGTCTAACTTACTCACGAGTCTCGATCTTTATTAGACGTACGCCTGATTTTGTATGTGTGAATAACTCCCCGTTAACCCATAATTTCATACTACATTAAATTTCCCTCAACGGGGTGTACCTAGGCCCTACTGGTCCTCTTTATATCCTATTATATTCTAACAATAACAATTAAGGGTTCCTATGCATTTTAAGTGGATTAAACCAACAGACAAAAAAATATGCAGTTTTTGAGGAGGGGTCGATCGATCGAGGAAAGGTGGTCGATCGATGTTCTTGGGTCGATCGATCGATCAAGCAGTTCTTGCCTAGAAATTGCCATTAAAACCCACGGGTTTCATCTTCCAATTTTCTCCAAAACGTCATTAATAACTGCCAAACTCTCAAATAACGTTACTACAAGTTCTGTATACATATATGCAAGATTTCCTACATGAAACATGTACAAATTCAACAACGGAATTGAATTAAAGGGCCAATTTATCTTAATTATCAGGAACCCTAACTTTCTACTAAACTTCAATTATTTTGTTTCTTTTTCCAGATTTCTCACTTCTAAATTAATCAAATTTTGTGGGTAATCCTCTATATATGATTGAGATGTCCTGAGTTTATTTATTTTCTCTACAACATATGATTGGCTTCTCTAAATCCTTGAGTTCTTCCATGAAATATATGTTCAATCATCCTAATCTAACATGGCGTGACACTTAACTAAAAGAGAAGCAATATAGATACTTGCCTGGTTTTTGAGTTTATGATTTGTGGACGAAAGAGCTATGATTGCGTTCCTCATCACGCGATCTATGCTTTGGTGGTGGTGGCGGTGTAAACGGTTCAGTCTTTGGCCTTGAGTTGCTTGGAAAGCTCTCCAACTACTTCTCTAATGGTCGTTCTCTGATTTTGTGTTTGTTAAACCTAGAAGGTAACTCCTATAGGCTAATTTATCCTTAGGAAATTCGTGGGTTTAATTACCAAAAAATGTCAAATGTCTATAATACCCTTCTGAGATGCCAATTAAACCTAAAAATTCCCCGACACCCAAACAAAACCCCTAGGTACATTATTTTGAATATTTCGACCCTTATGGACACACTGGCGCACTCGAAATGACCATACGGGCGACTTATACTTTATTCACTTTTAATAATAATAATTTAGTCCTGACACGACACACGTGCATCCCGACTTAAATTTCCATAATTGCCATTTTGTTCACTTGTGACAATTTTTTAAAAATCAATCTTATATATTACTTTACTCATTTAGTAATATTCGACAAATTCCCAATAATTACTACCTATCGTCACGCTAGTAACTATTTAAATAAATTCCAGGATTAATATTAAATTAATATCTCAATTTAAAGTTAATAAATCCCCAAATTTTCAAAGCCATAAAAATACGGGGTATTACATACTTCCCCCCTATTAACGAAATTTCGTCCCAAAATTCAGAAAAATAAGGTATACCTGGTAAGAATATATCTAGGTATCTCTCGCACATATCTACCTCGCGCTCCCAAGTGGATTCCTCCATATTATGATGCTTCCATTGGACCCGTACAAGTGGGACTACCTTCGACCTCAATTTCCTCTTGCTATGGTCTAGGATAGCCACTGGTCTCTCCTCGTAAGAGCTGTTGGGTTGTAAATCAATCTCCTCTATCACAATGTGGGTGTGGGCTATATCATCCCGAAGGTATCGTATCAACGATGAAATGTGGAATACATCATGAATGCGGTGCAAGTGCTCTGGTAGCCCTAATATGTATGCCACCGTGCCAATCCTCTCGATAAGGGGAAATGGTCCCACGTACCTCGGAGCCAATTTCCCCTTCTTGCTGAACCTCATAACTTTTCTTATAGGAGACACACGCAGTAATACTTGATCTCCCATGTTAAACTCTCAAAATAAACATTTTGCATCGGCGTAGCTTTTCTACATGTCCTGGGCTACCCAAATGTGACTCCTGATAAGCTAAATCCTAGCTGAAGTTTCCTGAATCACATCTAGTCTGAGTAACTTGTTGTCCCCCACCTTTAGCCAACAAGTAAGAGAACGACAAGGCCTGCAATAAAATGCCTCAAATAGGACCATGCCGATCGTGAACTGGTAGGAGTTATTATAAGAAAACTCCACCAGTGGAAGATACGGCTCCCATCCTGCTCCAAAATCAAGGACACACATTCATATCATATCCTCCAAAATCTGATTGGTACGCTTGGTCTATCCATATGTCTGCGGGTGATAAGCTAAACTCAATCTCAACTCTGTACCCATGGCCTCCTGAAAGCTCTCCCAGAAGCACGACACAAAGATCTTGTCTCTATCAGACACGATATCCAGGGGCACCCCATGTAGCCTAATAATATCGACAATGAATAACTATGCATACTGGACCATGGTATAGTCTTTTTGTACTGGAAGGAAGTGAGAAACCTTGGTCAACCGATCCACTATAACCCATATAGAGTTGTGACCCCGCACTGATATAGGAAGGCTAGTAATGAAGTCTATGGAAATACTCTCCCACTTCCACGTAGGTATCTCCAATGGCTAAATTAATACCGACGGTTTCTGGTGGTCTACCTTTACCATCTGGCAAGTAGAACACTTGTATACAAACTCGACAATGTCCTTATTTATCCCACTCCACCAGTACTGTCACCTCATATCCTGGTACATCTTATCCCCTCCGGGATGTACCGAAAATCTAGACCCGTGAGACTGTGTCATCACTGCATGTCGTACATATTCTCCTTCTGGGAACACCAATCTCCCATTAAACCTCAAACCTCCATCAGAACTTACTGAATAGGACTCAGCTCCCTCAGCTAGAAGCCGTACAATCCTCTGACTATGCCTGTATCACACTCGTAAGAATCTCAGGTGTGACTGTCATAACAGATACAAAGGAATGGGCTATCGCATCCTGGTGACCTAATTATTTACACTTCACTTTCAATACGTCTGTTACATCGCCCATCAGTCTACGGCTTAATGCATCAGCAACCACGTTAGCCTTTCTAGGATAGTACTATATTTCGAACTAGTAGTCTTTCACAAACTCCAACCATCTGCGCTGATGCATATTCAGCTCTCGCTGAGTGAACAAGTAATGTAGTGACTTGTAGTCTGTGAATAAGTGAAAATTCTCCCCCGGTAATTAATGTCTCCAAATTCTCAATGCAAAAATGACTGCTGCTAGCTCTAGGTTGTGGGTGGGGTAATTCTTTTCATGAAGCTTTAGCTTACGAGAGGCAAAAGTTATAGGCTTCTTATATTACTGAAGTACTCCCCCGTCCCCGTAAAGAGGCGTCAGTGTACACCAGATATTCTACTCCCGACTGGGGCAAAGCAAGAACTGGCACTGAAGTCAACTTATCTTTCATCTCATCAAAAGCCAATTGACAAGCATCATCCCAAACATACGGAATTATCTTGAGAGTCAGATTTGTCAACGGATCCGCTATCTTTGAAAAGCCTCGCATGAATCTCCTGTAGTACCAGGATAACCCCAAGAAACTACGGACTTCCGTCGATGTCATGGTCTATCCCCACTACCTCACTGCCGACACTTTTCTCGGGTCAACCGATATTCCCAATTCCAATGCAACATGCCCTAAAAACTATCCCTCCCGTAACCAGAATCTGCACTTCTCATACTTACCATACAGCTGATGCTATTATATAATCTAAAGAACCTGACTCAAGTGCTCGGCATGCTCCTCCTCAGTGTGTGAATATATCAGGATGTCATCTATGAAAATGATGACTAGCTGATCCAAGAACTCTATGAACACTCAGTTCATCAAGTCCATAAGTACGGCTATAGAATTTGTCAACCCAAACGGCATGACTCTGAACTCATAGGACCCATATCTCATCAAGAAAGCAGTCTTCGTCACATCCTTCTCCCTAATCCGTAGTTGATGGTATCCTAATCTCAAATCTATCTTTGAAAAGAAGGGTGCTCCCCTCAGCTGGTCGAACATGTCATCGATTCGAGGCAGTGGATATTTGTTCCGTATCGTGACCTTATTCAGCTCTCGGTAATCCATGCATAACCTTAGTGAACCATCTCTCGTCTTCACAAAGGTGCTCCTACGAATGAAGCCCTGACCTAATAGTTTCTTTATCTGATCTCGTAACTCCCTCATCTCTGCTGGAGCCATATGGTACAGTGCATGTGCTATTGTCCAAGTACTCAGCATCAAGTCTATGATGAAATTTATCTCTCGACTAGGGGGGTAGGCCCGGTATCTCCTGAAATACATCAAAATACACACGAACGACATGAATTGAATCTAAAGGAATCACAATCTCCTATGAGGTATCCTCCTCTATATAGTACAAATGGGTGGAAGATCCTCCCTCTGGGTGAGGCATCTCCACCAAAAGCATCTCTTGCCCTGGAATGGAAAATATAATACTCCCACCGAAATAATCTATCATGGCTCTGTACATAGCGAGCCAATCCATGCCAATAATAACATCGCGCTCATGCATCTCTAAGAGTAGCATGTCTGCCTGTAAAATTAAGCTACCAATCTCTACTCCTACACCCTGGCATATAAAGAAAATCAAAGACCCATTCCCCAGTGGTGAGTCTACGCATGTCACAGTGCTCTCTACCGTGTCTAATAACCCTAAGTCCCATGAAAGATGAGTATCTATAAAACTGTGCGATGCCCCAGTATCAAATAAAACCCGACTCATAGTGCCATGGATAGGAAACGTACCCTCAATCGCGAGTGGCGCCTGAGGTGCTGCTGCCTGGTGGACGTTATAGACACGTCCATACTGTAATTGCCCCTACTGAATTGGAAGTGATGGGATGGAAGGTAAGGTAGGAACCTGAGCTGGCGCTGGGAGGGCGGCTGGAAAGAATAGCCTCTACGGCTCATTATGGGTACCCTGTTGCTGTGGGGCCTTATCTCCATCTAGGCAATCCTGGAACATGTGGACATTCTTTCCACATCCTAAACATCTGCCCTGAAGTTACCTCCCCTCTGCCCCTGCCGACCACAGCACTATTGGCCATTACCACCCAGCCACTAGCCCTGCTGGAAACACTGTTGACCCTGATGGACCTGCTGTTGTCCCTGCTGCTGATGGTGTTGGCCCTGTTAGGCATGCTGATTACACTGGCCCTGCCTGATTCCCCTAAATCCCTGTCAGGAGTCACCTGATCAGAACCGCTTGGTAGGGTCCCCTTAATGAGAACTCTGATCACTGTGACAGGTCTGCCCCTGGGCTGCTGGTACCCCACTAGTACTACTTCCCCTATCCTGCCTTGCTGGCTGGACTCCCCTGCTCGTTTGCACCCCTGCAGATGGAAATAGTGATCCTTACAGTGTAACAAAGCAGCGTTGAGTACATCAGTGTAGGTACTCAATGATAGATTATCGATGAGGTCCTGACGGATCCTCCAGGCTAATCCATCTATAAATAATAATATCTTCTTCTCCTCAGTGGGTGACTCATCTGGCACTATAGTGAGAAGTCTATTAAACTCCTCCTCATACTCAATAACAGTCATACTCTCCTTCTTTAGATTCAGTAACTTTCGCTTCATCTCAGTCTGCACGGCGAATGAGAAGTACTTGCAGTCAAATCGCACCCAGAATGACTGAATCGTGATGATGTCCCTCTCCTCTAAGGTGGTGGTGGACTCCCACCACTGGAAAGAGGCCACCTCTAGCTTGAAGGAAGCCAAAAGATGTCTCTACATGTCAGTTCACTCATACATGCGCAGATGCCTCTGGATATCCCTCTTCCATTGGCTGACGACTACTATGTCCGAACTACTCGAGAACTCCGGGGGATGAGCCTTCTAAAAGGCATCCCTAACCTGCTCCCATGAAGATGTAAGTTGTGCTGGTACTGGTGCCACAGCCTGAATCTGGGGTGGAGCCTACTTCACCACCGCTAATGCGGCATTCATCGACTGAGCAACAATAGTAGCTACCTCAGTTGCATTCATCATCCCCTGAGTCGGAGCTGCTGGCCGCTCGTCTTGGGCATTCCGATCTCGGGGTGCGCATCTCGGAGGCATCTAAAATGAGAAGGAAGTTTATTAGTCTACAATTATTTGCAAATCTCGAATAGTTGAAGATGTAAGCGTAAATACAAGAATAAAACAGTCCAAAAAATAGGGCTTTATCTCAAGGACGCTAAGCTGGAAGAGAAATAAGACGTATGAATTCAAAAGGACACTAGAACCTGATGCTCTGATACCACCTGTGACACCCTGCCTAATTAAATACCGGGTGATCAGTCCTTTATTAAATTAAAATCAAGGTGAACGATTGGCTCATTCTTAGCATCATTGTCGCAAAATAAAATTTCCAATTTAAACACCCTAAATAATTAAGCTAAGTGTCAGAACAATTTTAAACCTTATTTCTATTTTATTAAATTCCATTAAGAAAACCTTTTCAATAATTTACAGTTAAGAATCGTACTAATGTGAAAGATGGTAATTAACACCCAAGAATTTAACCAATCAGATAAACAAATACCAAGTTTAAAAACTACAAATAAAATCATCCTGACATGAATTACATCCCAAAGAGTACCAAGTACTGAAAATAAATGAACATAAATCTTTTTCATATCCAACGGAATAGGGAAATGGGTGACACATGCCCTAACTAATCAGAACTAAAATAAGAATAGAGTCAACAATGAGATCGTCTAAGCAATGGCCTGCCAATCCCACATAAGGTGCAGCGCGTCCATTCCAAGGAATCTAAGTATGACGCCCCTGTGGCTGGGCACCTGTAATATATATATATATATATATATATATATACAAGAGAAAATAAATAAGATGAAACGGGTCAGAGCCCGAGTGTAAAACAGTTTAAAAATAGTTTAGCAAGTATTTAAATTGCTTACCAACTAATGTAACAACCATGATAATATGCATCTCTCTTGATAAATTCTCACCTCTCATCTAGTGTGCACGCCTACCTTATTATCAACCTCAAAAGTTTATTTTAACTTAACTTTCCCATAAATTTTCTTACCGCTAACTACGATGGCTAAGATAATTAATTTCTGAAAATTAATCTCTCTTGTACATCTTATATTATATTAAAATAAGCCAGTGTTGTCACAAAATTCCCAAACATTATAATAAACTTGGAGTATTTCTTCATTACTTAACTAATTTTATGCATAGTAGAAATTTCCCATACTTAAGTATATGTATATATATTAGTCACTCATAAAATATATATACTATCAGCACCCCACATAAAATCTGTGGTGCTAGTATACTCTGCAATCAAGTCCCCATATCACTCGTACTAAGGGAAATACTAGTTCGGAATCACTCTCGAACTGTATTAACATAAAACACATAAAATTAAAGGCGAAGTATAGTTCCAAGTCACTAAGAGGTCATCACATACCCTCACGTCTCTTAGGACCATCTGACTATCACTCAAATAACATGTATTAAGGATACTATATTCTAGGGTACAAGTCGTTATCCCCGATAAAGGCCCAATCGAGAAAAAGACTATCCTGGCGAGGAAACCCCCGTGATAGCAAGTAGCTCGGGCATGATTTTTACACAGAATATATAATATATGCTTAATCTCACAATTATATACAGACAAGTATTCACATTTCTAAATTAGGTGCGCCAATAGACCATAATTATAATTATCCGTTCTTAGCACATTTTACTTGGTTATCTCACATAACAGACTCGTCACTTTTATTCTCATATATAAGTTACTCCATAATTATTTATCATCTCTCGAAGTATTCTATTTCCCTAAGTATAATTTTAGTAGGCAGTCTAACTTATCTCCTACTCTAACTTACTCACGAGTCTAGATCTTTTATTAGACGTACGCATGATTTCGTATGTGTAAATAACTCCCCGTTAACCCATAATTTCATACTACATTAAATTTCCCTCAACGGGGTGTACCTAGGTCCTACTGGTCCTATTTATATCCCATTATATTCTAATAATAACAGTTAAGGGTTCCTATGCATTTCAACCGGATTAAACCAACGGACAACAAAATATGCAGTTTTCCAGGAGGGGTTGATCAATCGAGGAAAGGGGGTCGATCGATCGATGTTCTTGGGTCGGTCGATCGATCGATGTTCTTGGGTCGGTCGATCGATCAAGCAGTTCTTGCCCATAAATTTTCATTAAAACCTACAGGTTTCATCTTCCAATTTTCTCCAAAACGTCATTAACAACTCCCAAACTCTCAAATAACATTACTAAAAGTTCTATATACATGTATGCTAGATTTCCTGCTTGAAACATGTACAAATTCAATAACGAAATTCAATTAAGGGGCCAATTTTTCTTAATTATCAGGAACCCTAACTTTCCACTAAACTTCAATTATTTTATTTCGTTTTCCAAATTTCTCACTTCTAAATTAATCAAATTTTGTGGGTAATCATCTACATATGATTGGGATGTCCAGAGTTTATTTATTTTCTGTACAACATGTGATTGGGTTCTCTAAATCCTTGAGTTCTTCCATGAAACATAGGTTCAATCATCCTAATCTAACATGGTGTGACATTTAACTAAAAGATAAGCAAGATACTTGACTGGATTTTGAGTTTCTGATTTGTGGACGAAAGTGGTATGATTGCGTTCCTCATCCAGCGATCTATGCTTTGGTGGTGGTGGCAGTGTAAACGGTTGAGTTTTTGGCCTCGAGTTGTTTGGAATGCTCTCCAACTCCTTCTCTAATGGCCTTTCTTTGATTTAGTGTTTGTTAACCCTAGAAGGCAACCACTACAGGCTGATTTATCCTTAGAAAATTCGTGGGTTTATATGCCCAAAAATGTCAAATGTCTATAATACCCTCCCAGGATGCCAATTAGGCCTAAAAATGCCCCGAGACCCAAAGTAAACCCCTGAGTACATTATTTGACTATTTTGACCCTTTTGAACACATTGGCGCACTCGAGATGACCATATGAACGACTTATAATTTATTCACTTTTAATAATAATAATTTAGTCTTGACACGACACAGGCGCATCCCGACTTAAATTTCCATAATTGCCATTTTGTTCACTTGTGATAATTTTTATAAAATCAATCTTATATATTACTTTACTCATTTAGTAATATTTGACAAATTCCCAATAATTACTACCTCTCGTCACGCTAGTAACTATTTAATAGATTTCAAGATTAATATTAAATTAATTCCTCAATTTAAATTTAATAAATCCGCAAATTTTCAAAGCCATAAAAATACGGGGTATTACACTATTGCGAAAATCAGAGATGGGTTGAAATTTTTAGTATATTATGTGTGTAAAATATATATACTGCGCAAATAACCTAGTTGTGTGTGATTGTCGCGAGCTGAGATCATATATATCTAAAGAACGATTAATCTACGTAGGTGTGAATAGTAAAAGGCTAGATAGTGAATAAATAATATAAAGGTTAAGTAGTGGAACTTAAACAGTAAGGGTTGGGAAAGGACCTACGTGGCCCAGTAACCTAGAGTTTTAAAATGAACAGAGGTGAGGTTGTAACAACCCTCGCTTTTGAGGTCCTATTTTATATTTAATTTGATAGAAATAGTGATCAGATATAAAGATGTTGATATGTGGAGTAGATATTAATTTAAGAAAGGAAGTTAATATCTACTATGATGTTGCATATTTACCGTATGTAGAGGTGAATTTTGCTCTGTTATGTTTTGTAATGTCATATGATTTAAAATGACATTTGGCTTAAAATGAAATTCAGAACCTAAAATGAATTATAAAATCTCCAAATGATAATTTGGAGGGTGAGAATAGTTCCGGGAGGTTCGAGATAGTCAAATTACGCGCCATATTGCATTTCGAGGTTCTGGGCACTTTTGACTAGTTGTAGCTTATATGAGTAGTTGCATATTATTTTACCGTGTATTAATCACTTAAAGATGGAAATTAGGACATAAGCCACGATTTATGTCTTGAATTAAGTCACTATTCCCCTAATTGAATCGGTAAACCTAGAGAAAGAAAGAGAACAAGAAACCTTGGGAGAAAGGGAGAGATTGAAGCTTGGGTGATTGTTCTTGCATACAACTTAATCAAAATCTGAACTTGCAAGCTTGAGGCAAGTTATCTACTTGCTATTTTATGATTTAAGTAGAGTAATTAGCATTGATAGTTATGGTTATGTATGGTTTTAGAAACTTAGGGCTTGTATTTGATTTATGGGCTTGGAATGTTTGAAGAATGATTTGAATGGTTATTGATGATGAAATTATAGTTGTTGGATGTATTTATACCCAATTAGTAGCAATAAATGTTAAGGATTTGGGTTGGTTGAGTTTGGAGGAGATTAGGAGTCCAAAACTCCATAGCCAAAATTTGCAAAATTTGCAGGACCGAATCGATTCCGCCTGGCCGAATCGATTCACATGGAGGCAGTGTCCAGGTCTGGGTGAACCGAATCGATTCGGTTATCCCCGAATCGATTCGGCTATTATTCATAATGTTCGTTTTCCTGACCGAATCGATTTGACTAGGCCGAATCGATTCGCCCTAGTCCAAATCGATTCGAAAATCTTGCATTTTTCCTTTTATTTTTCTTTTCAAATTTTGGCCCTTTCCCTTAGGATTATGATCTAGGACCCTTATTGAATGAAGTAAACATAGGATCCTAGAGTTTTAGTCGAGTTTGGTTGTTACCTTATAGATGAATGGGATCACTTAGTGTTAATTCAGGGGTACTTAAAGTGATGTTTAGGAATCACTTCTCATTTGGTAAATAAATTGGAAAATAGAATTTTAAGCCCATATGTGGAGATTTTAGAGGCCTTTTTGAGGTATATAAAATCGTGGAACTTATAAGATTTTGGGAGACTGTTTAGAGAATATTTCGGGACCTAAACATATGATGAAATTGAATAAGAAATATTCAAAGTTGATAGTTTCAAGTAGAAGGAACACAGGTGATTAATGGTAATGAAAATGAGATTTAAATTGGTAATTGTTAAATTACTTCAACACACCTCTCTAAATGGTATCATAAGGGAAGCTCGCGCATGAGGTGATGTCCCCTGACTATTGAATGCATGCTGACTATATTCCTCGGCCATATGTGGGGTTTGTATATGTTTTTCTGCGCTAGTGAGGTAATTCCGGATGTGGTTATGACTCACTCGCAGGCATATGGCCACTTCCCGACGTGCGTTAGGTGCCCAGGTTGTCTTGTATAGATAGGCCCTGGAAGATGATAGTCATTTAGGGGCGTTCCCAGTGGGGAAACCTGGAGGGGCGGTCTTAGAAATGTTATATGTATAAGAATATAACCTTTCTAACTCAAGTGGGACTTGAGGTATGTGAATTGCCATAATCTATTAGATGGTAATTATATTCCTTCTAAGGAATGGAAAACGGAAAGATATGATGGAAATTATATTCCTATTAAGGAATGGAAAATGATAAGATATGAGAAGAAATGAGATTTAATTTTATTTCTCTTGCTTAATTTAATAACTGTTAGAAACCTATATAATTGCATCATCACATTTTATGATTAGGTTGTTAGATTCTCATTCACATGATTATGATTTATTGTCCATATCTATCATGTTTGTTACTCTTCTGGGAATCATATATAAATCGGGCCCTCACCCGTTCATTTTTCCATGTTGTGCATGTTGTTGTATCCGCTCAGGTGCTCCTCCACAAGGGCGCCCGTTATGATTTCCTTACTCCTATGCTTTTGACGAGCTGTATGGTCTTGCAGATTATTCATGATGTTTGTTAGACGCCTTCATTTCTGGAATCTAGATATGATCGGGTCTTTCATTCGGGCTAGTGGCCCATCTTTTGTACTTGTTAATGAATGTAGTATGTAAAATATTGAATTGTTGAAACACTTTGAATTTAACTGTGAACTGACATATTATTCGGTTCTTTTATTGTATGTTGTTTTGGTATTTATCTATATGTTCCTTTGAAATTCCACTTTCATCAGATTTAGGGTTGTTTAATTTATTTCTTAACTCTTTAACAAACCAAAAATTTTTGACAACCGGCTTTCTAATTTATTGAGTGGTTTTCCCGTATACCTATTTTATTGTTATGATGTTGAGGATGATATCCATCCATGATTCCGTTATGTCGAGGTATCGGGCTGGACACCCCTTATTTCGGAATGCGGGTTGTCACAGATGGTATCAGAGCATCAGGTTCTAGAGTCTTTTGGATCTTTGTGGACTTGTCACATTCTACCATAGCGTTCTTTGATATAGAACCTAATGTTAGGACTGCTTTGATGCTTATGCTTGCGATCTTCTACAAAAGAGATTGTTTTTAGTAGAACTCTAACTCTATTATTCCTTCATCTCAGATGCCGCCTAAAAGAGGTCGCTCGGCAAGGCGCAATAGGGTCTTAGAAGAGGATGTTGGTCCTCCCTCTCCGCCACAAGGAACATTCAATGCGGCAGATGTGGCGAATATAGTGGCTCAATCCGTTAATGTGGCCATGACAGCAGTGGCCCAACAAGCGCCACAGGCTCAACAAAGAGCACCAGATGCCCAAGTTCCTATCAGACCTTCTTCATGGGAGAGAGCTAGGGAATCTTTTCTAAAGGGTCAGCCCCCGGAATTTGATGGGATCTCAGATGTTATAAAGGTGAATCAATGGAAGAAAGATATACAACGCCATCTACATATGTTGGAGTGTGGTGAGGACAGGAAGCAAGTCCTTGCTACTTTTAAACTGGTTGGGGCCGCATTACATTGGTGGGAGTCCGTGACTACGCCAGAACAGAGGGATACAATGTCGATCTCTAAATTCTAGGTTTTGTTCGATCATAAGTACTTTCCTCCCGTAATTCAAGGGGAGATGATAAGGAGGTTGCAGGACCTTGTGCAAGGGGAGAGGTCAGTAGTGGAATATGAGGAGAAATTCACCCAGTTGGCAAGTTTTGTACCGGATGAAGTGACTCCCGAAGAAAATAAAGTTTTGAAGTTTATGAGAGGGTTGAAATGGAGAATCCGGTAACACTTGCTGGGTAATCCGGCTTTATAGATTTTTGGGGAAGTGATGAATGCAGCTTTACTACATTGCCAAGATCATAGACCATTTTTGCAAAGTGGCAAGAAGGCCTTAGTATTGGGGCAAGAGGGAAGGCCGGGAGGTAGTGGGATTGGAGGAGGAGTTTTTCCCTTGTCCCAACCTTCAAGCAATAAACAGAAAGAAAGGGATCCCCAATAGGGGGACTTGTCGAAGAGGCAGCGTTCTGGTGGGTTTAATTCTGGGAACCATAATAATAGGCACGGTTAGGGTGCCCCACAACAACTAGCAGGTCGTTGTGGTCAGGGAGGTAGAGGCCAGCAGGGCCAAGGTATGAATCAGTTTTAGAAATAATCGTGGTCGAAATGCCAAAAATATGATAGGTCGGTGTTTCCAATGTGGAGAAGCGGGTCACTATAAGAAGGAATGTCCACAGTTGATTGGGGGACAGTTTCCTCGAGCTCCACAAGAGCCGTACGTTCAGTTCCCTCCACAGGTGCCTAACCCAGTTGCTCCTCCACAACAGGGTCAGTTACAGTATGGTAAGGTCTATCATATTCAGGATGCTATGCTTCTGCCAGCCCCTTCGGTTCCGCCAGCCATTGAGGGTAAGTTCCTTATTCAGGGACATATGGGTCGTGTTTTATTCGATACTGGTGCAACGTATTCATTCATCTCTAGGAGCTTTTCTCAGACCACCGAGTTGATTAAATTTGCTGAAAGAACTTTTACTAGTGTGGAGTCCTCTATGGGTGATGGTTCACTCATCTTCTTTGTTTGTAAAAATATAGAAACCTCTCTCGTTAATTTATGCTTTGAGGCCGATTTACTCGTCCTGGACATGGTCGGGTATGATGTGATTTTTAATATGGATTGGCTTATGAAGTATTATGCTTTAGTAAATTACTACGGGAAGAGTATAGTCTTCGCCGTTCCGGGACAAGAAATGTTCCTGGTAGTTCTACCTCGTTTAGAGGGGAGTACTAGTACTTATTTGTATTGCATTTCCTAGGAGACTTCTAGGGATGTAGTTGTTCCCTAGGATTCTATTACGGTTGTGAAAGACTTTGAGGATGTTTTTCGGGAAATACTAGGTTTGCCTCCTAGCCGTAAGATTGAGTTTGTGATCGATTTAGCGCCGGGAACGAGGCCTATTGCGAGGGCTCCATATCGAATGGCTCTGATTGAGATGAGGGAGCTGAGAGATCAAATTCAAAAGTTGTTGGAGTAGGGATTTATTTGGCGTAGTAGATCGCCGTGGGGTGCTCCAGTGTTGTTTGTTAAGAAAAGAGATGGTTCTCTCGGGTTATGTGTGGACTATAGAGAATTGAATAAGGTCACCATCTGGAATAAATACCCTTTACCTCGTATCGATGACTTGTTTGATCAACTTCGAGGAGCGATGTACTTCTCCAAAATTGATCTGAGGACGAGGTATCACCAATTGAGGATACGAGAGGAGGATGCATCAAAGACTTATTTTCTAATAAGGTACGGGTCCTATGAATTTTTGGTTATGCCCTTTGGACTAACCAATGCCCCCGCTGTATTTATGGATCTCATGAATAGGGTGTTTCGGGATTTCCTGGACCAATTTTTTATTGTGTTCATCGATGACATTTTAGTCTATTCTCGAACGGAATCTGATCATGCTATGCATTTAAGGTAGGTCCTACAGAGATTACGGGACCATCAACTATATGCCAAGTTCGAGAAGTGTGGTTTTTGGTTACAAGAGGTAGAGTTTTTGGGTCATGTGGTAATGTCCCAGGGTGTATCAGTGGATCCTGCCAAGGTGGCTGCGGTGAGGGAGTGGGGTCAGCCCACAACACCTACCGAGGTTCGTAGTTTTATGAGTTTGGCGAGTTATTACCGCCGGTTCATCAAGGGTTTCTCTAAAATCGCTAGCCCTTTGACAAATTTGACCCGAAAAGGGGTGAGATTTAATTGGGATAATTCTTGTCAAGCTGCATTTGATGAGCTTAAGGAAAGATTGACTTCGGCT
This sequence comes from Sambucus nigra, assembly GCA_949130495.1. NCBI lineage: Eukaryota > Viridiplantae > Streptophyta > Magnoliopsida > Dipsacales > Adoxaceae > Sambucus > Sambucus nigra. The sequence continues at coordinate 280,391,271 of OX422218.1, forward strand.
CTAGTCCTTGCTTTGCCAAAATCGGGATTAGAATATTTAGTCTTCACCGGTGCATCTCTTCAAGGATTAGGAGGTGTACTTCAGCAAGAGAGACGGGCTATCGCTTATGCTTCCCGCAAGTTGAAGCCCCATAAATGAAACTATCCGGTGCATGACTTAGAACTAGCCACAGTTGTCTTTGCCTTGAAGATATGGAGGCATTATCTCTGGGGAGAGAAGTTTAGTCTTTTCACGGACCATAAATCGCTGCAATATTTATTTTCACAGAAGGACTTGAATATGCGACAGTGCCGATGGTTGGAGTTCGTGAAAGATTATCAATTTGATATTCGTTATCATTCGGGTAAGGCGAACGTTGTAGCGAACGCCTTGAGTAGGAAGACTGATGGAGAATCAGCTGAGGTTTGGAAAGCTAAATGGAAGGAACTCAGTCAGGAGGATGCGGTGGTGAGAGCATTCATGTCGGTAATGACTGTTACTCCTACCATTGTGGCAAGGGTGGTAGAAGCTCAAGGAAGGGATAAGGGGTGTCAAGACCATATTCGCCGATTGCTATCCGAAGGAGCGGATTTTTACTCAATTGGTTCTGAGGGTGGATTATGCTTTCAGGGAAGACTCATTGTTCCGGATGAAGGAGATTTGAGACGGGCAGTGATGGCCGAAGCTCACGGGTCTAAGTTCATGGTTCATCCTGGTGGGGACAAAATGTATCAGGACATGCGTCGTCAGTATTGGTGGCCAGGTATGAAAAGGGATATTTTGGAATTTGTGTCCCAATGCACTACTTGTCAACTGGTCAAGATCGATCATCAGAGACCGATAGGTTTGTTGCAACCGTTAGAGATCCCAGTGTGGAAATAGGAAAGCATATCGATGGATTTTGTCACGGGCTAGCCAAGATCACAAAGTGGATGTGATTCTATTTGGGTAATTATCGACCGCTTGATAAAGTCGGCACACTTCCTACCCGTGCAGATAGATTATGACACTGCCGGGTATGCCCGCTTATTCATCGAGGAGGTGGTGAGACTCCATGGGGTTCCTTTGAATATAGTTTCCGACCGAGACAAAATTTCCATTTCCCACTTTTGAGGTTAAGCACTTCTATCATCCTCAAACAGATGGCCAAACTGAAAGGGTAAACCAAATGTTGGAGGATATGCTTCGCATGTGTATGCTTGACTTCAAAGGTAGTTGGGAACAATATCTCCCATTGGTTGAATTTGCTTATAACAACTCTTACCAATTCACAATTAGAATGGTACCTTATGAAGCTTTGTATGGAAGACCGTGTAGATCACCCTCTTGTTGGTTGGAAGTGGGTGATAATAAATTTCTTGGACCTGAAATGATCCAAGATTCTTCCTCAAAGATTGAATTGATTCGAAATCGCATTTGGATAGCCCAAGACCGTCAAAAGAGCTATGCCGATGCGGGTTGACGACACATGGAATTCGAGATTGGGGACCAAGTCTTGGTTCGATTGTCTCCCATGAAAGGCATAAAGCGTTTTGGTAAGAAGGGGAAGCTTGCTCCACGATTTGTTGGACCTTTTCTAGTTATTATAAAGGTGGGTCCAATGGCATACCAACTTGCTTTACCGGAACCATTGCAACAAATTCATGATGTATTCCATGTTTCCTCCCTAAATAAGTATAGGAGGTGCGAAGGTGCGCTTTGACACATCCCTTTCAAGAATATTGATTTGCAAACCGATGTTTCATATGAAGAACAAACCGTTGCTATTTTAGAGCATGGGGAGCGTAGATTAAGGTCGTGTTTTGCCCTTAGTGCGGGTTCAATGGAGTCACCATAACGTCAAGGAATCGACATGGGAACGTGAGGATGACATGCGGGAAAAGTATCCGCATCTCTTTATACAAGGTACGCCTGAATTTTGGGGACAAAATTCCCTCATAAGGGGGGGAGTATGTAATAAACCTCGCTTTTGAGGTCCTATTTTATATTTAATTAGCTAGATATAGTGATTAGATATAAAGATGTTGATATGTGGAGTAGGTATTAATTTAAGAAAGGAAGTTAATATTTACTATGATGTTGCATATTTACCGTATGTAAAGGTGAATTTTGCTATGTTATGTTTTGTAATGTCATATGATTTAAAATGACATTTGGCTTAAAATGAAATCCGGAACCTAAAATGAATTGTAAAATCTCCAAATGATAATTTGGAGGGTGCCAATAGTTCCAAAAGATTCGAGATAGTCAAATTATGTGTCATATTGTATTTTGAGGTTCCGGACACTTTTGACTAGTTGTAGCTTATATGAGTAGTTGCGTATTATTTTAGAGCGTATTAATCACTTAAAGCTGGAAATTTGGACATAAGCCACGATTTATGTATTGAATTAAGTCACTATTCCCCTAATTGAATTGGTAAACCTAGAGAAAGAACGAGAAGAAGAAACCTTGGGAGAAAGGGAGAGATTGAAGCTTGGGTGATTGTTCTTGCATACAACTTCATCAAAATCTGAACTTGCAAGCTTGAGGCAAGTTATCTACTTGATATTTTATTATTTAAGTAGAGTAATTAGCATTGATAGTTATGGTTATGTATGGTTTGAGAAACTTAGGGCTTGTATTTGATTTATGGGCTTGGAATGTTTGGAGATTGATTTGAATGTTTATTGATGATGAAATTATGGTTGTTGGATGTATTTATACCCAATTAGTAGCAATAAATGTTAAAGGTTTTGGTTGGTAGAATTTGGAGGAGATTAGGAGTCCAAGACTCCATAGCTAAAATTGGCAAAATTTGCAGGACCGAATTGATTCAGCCTGGCCGAATCGATTCTCATAGAGGCAGTGTCCAGGTCTGGGTGAACCGAATCGATTCGGTTATCCCCGAATCAATTCGGCTATTATGAAGAATGTTGTTTTTCCTGACCGAATCGATTCGACTAGGCCGAATCAATTCGCTTGTCTGGCCGAATTAATTCGCCCTAGTCCGAATCGATTCGGAAATCCTGCATTTTTCCTTTTATTTTTCTTTTCAAATTTTGACACTTTCCCTTAGGATTATGACCTAGGACCCTTATTGAATGAAGTAAACATAGGATCCTAGAGTTTTAGTCGAGTTTGTTCGTTACCCTATAGGTGAATTGGATCAGTTGGGGTTAATTCAGGGGTACTTAAAGTGATGTTTAGGCATCACTTCTCATTTGGTAAATAAATTGGAAAATAGAATTTTAAGCCCATATGTGGAGATTTTAGAGGCCTTTTTGAGGTATATAAAACCGTGGAACCTATTAGATTTTGGGAGATTGTTTAGATAATATTTCGGGACCTAAACATATTATTACAGGATGTTTGTTAGACGCCTTCATTTTTGGAATCTAGATATGATTGGGTCTTTCATTCGGGCTAGTGGCCCATCTTTTGTACTTGTTAATGAATGTAGTATGTAAAATATTGAATTGTTGAAACACTTTAAATGTAACTGTGGACCGACAGATTATTCAGTTCTTTTATTTTATGTTGTTTTGGTATTTATCTATATGTTCCTTTGAAATTCCACTTTCATAAGATTTAGGGTTGTTTAATTTATTTCTTAACTCTTTAACAAACCAAAAATTTTTGACAACCGACTTTCTAATTTATTGAGTGGTTTTCCCGTATACCTATTTTATTGTTATGATGCTGAGGATGATATCCATCCATGATTCCATTATGTCAAGGTATCGGGCTGGCCACTCCTTATTTCGGAATGCGAGTTGCCATAGAGGTGTTCATTATTAAGGGTATTTGATCGCTTAATGTGTGGGCGGTACGGAGTAGTTTACTTGTGAGCGCCAGGATGCGATGCACAACATATAGCCGAGTTGTTCTTATCTGGTATACCTTTTTCTGAATTTCGAGATGAAATTCCATTATAAGAGGGGAAATATGTAACACATTGTATTTTTAATGACTTTTAAAATGGGATTAATTATAATTAATTGTGGGATAATTAAAAATTAATTCAGATATTAATATTAATTCAAATATTACTTGAGAATAAAGTAAAATGTGATTTATGATGAATATTATTTGGTGATTAAAAGTCATATATATGATTATGACTTTACATATGATGATGATTTAACAAAAATTATCGCGAGTGATGAATACAACAATTACGGGAATTAAGTCAGGACGCATGTGCGAGTCATGTCGGGACTAAATTTAAAGGAATTGAAAGTAAAATATTTATATGTCATCCAAATGGTCATTTTGATTGTGCCAAAATGTCCGAAAGGGTTTAAATATTCGAAAAAGTCTATTTGTGTGTTTGATTTGGGTCTTGGGACACTTTGGATCCTAATAGACACCCCTAAGGGGTATTTTGGTCATTTTACTTGGGAAATGAATAGTAACCACAAAAATTGAAGAGTATTTATAAGTCTAAAAGGTGGTAGATTAATAGTTTATTCATAAACTTAAGAGTGCAAGACTTAGGGGAGAGTGAGAGCTTTCTTTGGGAAATGAAGAGACTTTTCTAGGAAGCCAAGAGGCCAAAGCTCATCGTACACCACCGCCATTGGAAGTTGGCATAAAAAGGGGAGGACCACCAGTAGACCATCATCCCCAATGGTTCATACCTACGAATTAAACGTAAATGATTAACTATTCAAAATTCTAGCATGTTAGGTTGTTTAGAAAATTATGAAAAGTGATATGAATTATGATGATTTTTTATGAATCTTTGAAATGATAATTGCGTTGGATTGATCTCTTTCTGATTTTAGAATAAACTCCATGAAATATATGAATTAATTGGTGAAGAAATCTGGAATTTACATTTTTAATTGATGACAAAGTTAAAACTAGAGTTTTTGAGAATGAATATGGAATCTGGGTGAATTGATACATGTTGATGATGTTTAAATGATTTAGTTAAGTTAGAACTTGCCCATATATGTTTGTATATGATCTGGGTGACAGGACGATAAATTTAGAGATGTTTAAATATGATTTTGGTGGTTAAAAAGTATGAAACCCATAACTGTTAAAAGGACAATCTGGGCAATTATCTGATCAATCGATCAATCGACTCAAGAATGTCGATCGATCGACTGATCGATCAATCGACCTGGAACAATCGTTCGATCGAATCCCCCTGGAAATGTGATTTAATTCCTATTTAAATATTTTTTTAAATTCCAAATTGGAGAAATATTTGGTGATGATTAATTGAAGAAACTGGGACTAAGAGGAGGGTAGTTAGGTATACTGAAGACCCGAAAAATATTATTTTATATGGAATGGAATGGGGGAAATTAGCGAGTGTGAATTAAATTCATTACGCTGGAATATATATATATATATATATATATATATATATATATATATATATATATATATATATATATATATATATATATATATTGCGATTTAAATCAAATAAAAGATGATTTAAAGTTAGGACCAGTAGTAAGGGAGTTATTATTACCGGAATAACCTTAGGCTTCTGTGGGATTAACCCTAATAGGTGAAAAAAGGTTAAGATTGAACTAGGGATTATCGAGAAATAAACCTAACTTAAGATGATTTTAATTCATAGAAATTTGGGAATTGTGATGATATGGACTAATGGGATGTGAGTGGCTACCTACAGAATTTACATGAGAAATAAATCATTACCCTTCGAGTGATGAGAGAAGCTCGTTGTTGATGTAAAAAATTAGATCTTGTCTAATTATTCAATCACAGATAAATAAATGAGACAAAGAATTTTAAAGTGGTTGAGCCTTATAAGAATGGCCTACGTCCACTGTTGTGTTATTGCTGAGTGTTTGGGAATTCTCGATTACAAGTTCTCTCAAGAAATTCCGGTCCCCTTACAATGAAGATTGTACAATGTATTTATAGCCCTGAGGCTATAAAGTGAAAAGGTAATACATTAAATGATGTACATATGAAAAGGTAATACATTCAATGCCCCTTAAGCGTGTGCATCTGAATGATAAGCATTTAATGAACAATCAAACTGTTGGTATCCTGCTATTAATACTTTGTTCGAGGTGAAGCTCAGACCGCCTGAGTTGCTCGGACCGCCTAAGCTTCTCGGTACTCAAGAGTTCCTCGGAGAGTTCTTGTTCCTCGGAGCATGTGAGTTCCTCGGAGAGTTCTTGTTCCTCGGAGCGTGTGAGTTCCTCAGAGCGTATGAGTTCCTCGGAGCGTATGACTTCCTCGGGGAAGCAGTGTTCCTCATTGTAGTATGGTTCCTCGGAGCGTGTGAGTTCCTCAGAAGTGTTTGTTGTTGCCACGCAGATTGCCATGTGTCTTCAGTCAATTGAGCCATGTCAGCAGATTAAATTTGGTATCAAGAGAAGCCCCCAATGTTTCATAGTTCAAAATTTGAGGAGTATAGAACATTCTTTCTGGAAATATGGCAGTTTTAAATGGTCCTCCTGATGTTTAGGAGTCTTTTGTATTTATTTATCCTTCCCAATACGTAGAATCATGCTTTTTTGAACTTTTCTACTCTCTTCGATTCCCGCGCTCTTTTTGTCTTTTTAGCCACCGGTAACGTAACCGTCTCTTTTTGTAATCATTACTTTTCCCTTTTCCCAAGGCAGAGTATTTAAGCGTCACTGACAATCCCATCGTCTTCTACTTTTCAAATTTGTATCTTCGAATTTTCCATTGTCTTCTACTCTCTTGTGCGTTCATCCTTTTCATCGTTCGTTGTCAACAACTCCACTCTTTTTCTGTAAGATCTTCTTCCTTCCTCTTCATTTCCTTTATTCACCATGGTTTACCCTGTTGAATCTCTTGATAAGTTTCGCTCTGATTTTTCTATTCCCTCTTGGGTTGTTTTGGAAGAGCTTTCTGAGCCTTCTGATCATTTCCATTTGGCTGAGGGACATTGGTTCCCCAGTCTCTTTATTACTGAGTGTGGATTTTCTTTTCAACCCAATCCCTTGTTTCTGGAATTTTGTCAGTACTTTGACGTTGTTCCTGCAAGAATAGCCCCCAACACATGGAGAATAGTTAATGGGGTTCATAGATTAAATCAAATCCATGATACTCGCATAGGAATTCCTGATTTTGTGTTTTGTTATAGATGGGCAATTGGTGATAACACCTTTTATTTAAAAACTAGAATGTTAAATAGGGCCTTAGTAGTAAATCTCCCGGATGCCAATAGGGATTATTTTGAGCACGGGGTTGTCATAAAAAATTGGCAACATGCTCCTTTTTCTGGAGATGAAGTTTATCAGGGTCCCAGATGCCCTCCCTATGGAAATGGGATAGGTTATTTTTATTTCATTTTATTTATTTTAAAATTATGCTTCTTTTGTGTTTGATAAAATGTGCCACTGATATTGTAATGTTTATTTATTTGCAGTTGATAGCAAAAGAAAGTGTCCAAAAGAAGCAGACGTAAATATAAGGAACTTAAAACTTATCTGGAGTTTGCATCAATCTGTTGCCGACGAGCATATTAGGTCGGCTTCATATCTGCTCCAATACAAGAGCTACACCACCTCTTTTACTGCTCGTCCAGTAATAAGTGAATCAGAACCAGTACCAGCTTCCACCAGTTCTTCCCCTGAATCACACGTACCTTTAAGCGAAAGGATGAAGAAGAGAAGACCTCGCACCCTTTTCGAGAAACCCGCCTCTGGTGCTGGAGAGGCAAAAATAAATAAGGTTGATGTCCCGGGGAGGGGACAAAGAAGACTGATGCACCTTCCTCGACTGCTGCTGTTGTGAAGGTTGTCGAGAAGCCCGCAGTGGCTCCGAGCAGGTCTGCTGCTCCAGGTGAGGTGATTGTAATATCACCGACCAAGAGTTCTTCCTTGGTCGAAACTGTTCCTTTTCCCCCGAGGAGGCTGAAGAAGAGCTCCTCGATCAATTTGGCTGAAACCATCTCACAGCCCCCAACCACTGGAACTGGGGTTCCTACCTTTGTTCCCCCGAGTTCTGCCATGAGCTCGGTAAAGTCTTGGATCATTCCCGAGGTCCAAGGTACTGGAGAAAACCTTACTCGGGACATGGTCACTTCGTTAGCCGCTCGTCATATTACTTCTGTAAGTCCCATTATTTTGAAATTTTCATCTTTTATTTGTTATATCTATCTCTGACTTGCTTAATTTTTTTTTACAGTTGGTGAGCCATTTTAATATAATTGTGAAGAAAGACGAGGAGATTAAAGCTTCATGATCCTCGTCTAGTGTGAAGGGAGCTCTGGAGGAAGCTATTAAGTCTCTTGAAGATTCTTGCCAAAAATATGCCACAGATAAGGCTGTTTGGGAGAAGAAGCTTGCCTCCACCGAGCTGGAAAAAGCTCAGATTGTTGAAGTCTCCAAGGAGTTGGAGATGATAATAAAGGATTTGGAGGGGAAAAATAAAGAGCTCAACTAGAAGCTCAAGAATGCTGGAGAGCTAAAGAATAAGCTCAAGGTTGTTGAAGAGAAGTTGGTCCAACTTCAGGAAGTAAGTCGGCAGAAGGAGGAGGTTGAAAATAAATTGAAGACTGCTGAAAACCTTCTGTCCGAGAAGCTTTCCTTGGAGAAGACTAAGAGGAAAATGGTTGTGAAGAAGTCCTTCAGTGCTGGCTGGGACAAAGGGTGGAACAAGGGATTGGCTGCCATGATGTCTCAAGTAGAATATGGCAGCCTAAAATATTTTAGAGATGGATGGGTTGCAGCTCTCTAGGAGATGAAGGTTGATGAATCTTCTGAGCTCTTCCAGCGACATATCCTTGGTCCCCCTCCAACTCATGAAGATGAAGAAGAGAACGAAGCTGCCTCCCAAGAGTCTTCTATGGTGATGGGACATCATCCCCCAGCCATCCAGCCTGCTACCGAGGAACCTCAGCAAATCATTGCTTCCTTTGATCAACTGCCTGTGCTCCCCGAGCAACTATCCATTCCCTCCGAGCAAACTACCTCCTCGTCCCAGCCTCCCGAGAAGGTTTTGGGAGACAAGGAAAAGGTGTAGAGTTGTTCAGGTTTCTTTCTATTTTATTTTTCTTTTTTCAAATGTAACCCAGAACATGTAACTCTGAACTTTATGATCTAATAAAACTTTGACTTTCATTTATGCTTACTGTCATTTCTGAAATCATACTCTGCTTGTAATTCTTATTGATTATGATTTTTTCTTCCTCTGCAAGTTTCTGGCCAATATGGAATTACTGTCTGCTCACGATACTGTGCTGCTGAGGCAATGCAATGATTATTTTAAAACTGGTCACACAGATCTGAGTGCAGCACAAGTCGTCGACATCCTCGGCCAAGATGCTTCTGAATAGGCAGTTTAAGCATACCAATATCTGAAGTGTCTACTTGATCGAGCGGTGGCCAATAATGTGGCTTATTATGACATGATCGAGGATCTCCAAGGCACCCTCGAGGACCTTCAACATCAATACAAATAATCCACTGCCCTATTGCATGAGGGGCACGAGAAGAAGTACCAGTAGATCATTGCCGACAAGGGCTACGAGAAGCTTTTTGCTGGGTACGATGAAAAGGATAGAACCCTGAGGGGTGAGGTCGAGGAGTGCAGGAAAATAGCCGAGTTACTGGAGCAAGAGAACAATAACCTGCAAAGGGAGCTGTCATAGTTGAAGTCTGCATCTTCCACTTTAAAAGCCTTAATCCCAGTGACTGATGAGGGATTCTCATTCTTGGAGGTCGAGAACGCCAACTTGAGGGATGAGTTGGAAACCTTGAAGAGGTCTCTCCCTTCCATATCTTCTCAGGGACAAGCAAGAGTTCTTCGGGTTTCTATCGAGAAACAGAGGACTCAGTCTGCCTTAGAGAACCAGGCCTTCCAGCTGATGGCGAAGAACCAGGCTTTGGCTGAAATATCAAAGAAGATCAGGGACTTGGAAGAGCAGCTCTCTGAGCAAAAATCTACCTTGGAGAACAAAGAGCTCTTCCTCAAAAATCTCCACGAGCCGCGGGAAAGATTGACCTATCAGTTCCACAAACAACCCAGGGAGTTCTGGATGGCTGGATACAACGAAGCGCTCTACCATTTGGACGATCGTATCCAGAATGCCAATAATGAGGGCTACAAGCAAGGATGGTTGAATGCCTTAGGTGTGTTGCAACTCCTGCAACTCGAACAGGGTCATTACCTATGGGACTACCATGATCCCGGGCTACTCGACTTACCTATGCCACCATACAAACTGGATATGAGTTGGATCCCTTCTCGGGCCATTCCTCGGAGCTTGATTTCCAAATATCTTGGTGACTACAATCTCCATTCAAATTCCGAGATATCTCGTCCTGAGAACCTCCTAGATCGACCATCCATGATGAATGTCAGGATGTTAAAGGATCTCAACTTTATAAATTCTCCTCTGGCTTTAAATGATCCGCCTACCAGCGAGGAACCAGTGCCAAAAGCAGAGGGGAAAACACTAGTAGAATAGGAATATTAATGTAATAAATTTGTATACATTTCACAATCAATGTAATTTTCATTTCATTATCAATGTAATTTGTTCTTGATTTAAATGAAATACTTTCATTTTTGTTTGCAATCTTAATTGTTATTTCCCTGTAATACTTTACATTGTGCATATGTTTCTGTTAAAAGATAACAATATTGTGTTTTTTGTCGACCAACTAATTGTCGAGTAGTTTGAATTTGTGGTAATCAGTTGGCAAAAATGAATTTTTGTTTCTCGACCACCTTAGTAATAATTAAAAAGTTATGAGTATCAACAATGTTTCTCGATTACTTTCTCGTCTTCATAAAATGTTTCCGACCAACCAAGTTCTGTAAATTTTCGTTATCGACCAACTATAATTAGTGGGTTTTTATCCCCGACCAGCCATAGTTAGTAGATTTTTTCATTTTCATAAAATGTGTCCGACCAACCAAGGTCGGTAAATTTTCCTCGTCGACCAACTACAGTTGGTGGGTTTTTATCCCTGACGAGCTATAGAAACTATTTTTGGAATAGTTGTATCTCCCGACCAACCTTAGTTGGCATTTTCGAGAATATATTTACTTCCTAACCAACATAAATTGGCACATAGTTTTAGGAATACTTTTTTTATTTCCCGAGGAACATATAGTTTTAAAAGTTTTACTTTCCGGAGGAATACAAGTAGCTTTACTTCTCGGAGGAATATTGGTAGCTTTACTTCATGGAGGAATATTGGTAGCTTTACTTCCCGGGGGAATATAGGTTTCTCGACCAACCTTAGCTGGCATTTTCGAGAAGGTAGTTTTACTTCCCGGGGGAATATAGGTTTCTCGACCAACCTTAGCTGGCATTTTCGAGAAAAAATTTGAGTAATTTGAACTTTGCCGAGTTTTACCCCGAGTTTTTCCGAGTAGTGTGTAGCACTAGTATTCCCCGAAAAACTTTCAATAAAAAGAAAGAATTCGGCAAAATATCTTCATTTTATTTATCACTGATAATACTTGCACAGGTGCTCTGCATTCCAGGCATTCTTAAACTCCTCCCCTTCTAAAGTCGCTATTCGATAAGTTCCTGGTCGAACAAATTCTGTAACTCGATATGGTCCATGCCAGTTTACCTCCAGCTTATTGTGATTTTGAATTACTTTCTTCAACACATAGTCCCCTTCTTTCAGGTCGCACTTCTTCACCCTCTTGTTGTAAAACAAAGTTGTTCGCTGCTGGTCAGCAGCATTTCTAATGGCTACTTCTTCTCTAACTTCCTCGAGCATGTCTAAATCCAGTCTTCTCATTAAGTCACTGATAGGGGAATTGAAATTTAGTACCCTGTGTGTTGGGAGGCCCAACTCGGCAGGTATAACAGCTTCACTTCCAAACGCCAGCATATATGGTGATTCTCCTATTGCTACTCGAGGAGTAGTTCGGTAAGCCCAAAGTACTGATTGTAGCTCGTTGATCCAATTCGCTTTCGCATCATCCAGTCTTTTCTTCAAGCCATTCAACAACATTTTGTTTGTCACTTCAGTTTTTCCATTGCTTTGAGGATGGCCTGGTGCTGAGTGGACCTTTAAAATATTTGTTTGATGACAATAGGCAGCGAACTCCTAGTTATCAAATTGTGTTCCATGGTCTGTGATGAAGGCATGAGGGAGACCATATCGACAAATGATGTTCTTCCAAACAAATTTGTACACCTTATCGTACGTCATATCGATGAGAGGCATAGCTTCAACCCATTTAGTAAAATAATCCACTGCGACGACGAGGTATTTGAACCTTCCTCTGGTCATTGGTAGTGGCCCAACCAAATCTATTCCCCATATGGAAAATGGCCAAGGGGAAGTTATGGGTGTCAACAATGCTTGTGGAGTTCTTCGGATGGAAGAAAAGCGCTGGCACTTGTCACATTTCTTGGCATAGGCTATGTAATCAGCCCTCATCGTCGGCCAGTAGTATCCCTGTGTCATCACCCTTTGTAAAAGCATCCGACCCGCTACATGTGCTCCACAGGACTCTTCATGGATCTCTTCAATCAACTCTTTCACCTTGGAGTGATGTACACATCTCTCCAAACCTGCCATAATTCCTCATCTATATAAAATACCGTTCGTTAATACATACCAAGCAGCTTTAAACTTTGATTTCTTGGCTGCGAGATTATCAATTGGCAATTCTCCCTCCTCAATATATGCCCTGATGGGATCCATCCAAGATGGTCCTGAATCAAGGGTGATAAAGTTCATCGTCAGTTCTTCATCTATGCTCCGACCAGCTAAAACTTCAATTGGGATTGTGCGTCGTAGCTCGGTACGAGTAGTTGATGCTAGTCGATCTAGGGCGTCTGCTCTCGCATTCTCCATTCTTGGTATTCTGACCAGCTAAATAGCGTCAAATTCTGACACCAGATCTTTTGCCTTTGCATGATATCTGATCATTAATTCTCCTTTGACTGCATATACTCCCATCATTTCGTTTACGATCAATTGAGCATCACTAAAAACAATAACCTGCTGCGCCTCCATAATTCTGCCAAATTAAGCCCTGCAATCATGGCCTCATACTCAGCCTTATTATGGGAAGCTTTGAATTGGAAATGCAGGGCGTATTCCATGTCGACCTCGTCCGGAGTGCTTAAAACTATCCCCGCACCACATCCTGCAGTGCAAGATGAGCCATTTACATATAACCTTCATATAGGTAAATCATCTTCAAATTTCTGCTCTGTCAGAGTTCCTCGGTGAAATATTTGCTTCTTCCTTTTATCTTCCCCTGATATTTCTCGCTTTTCGTCGATCATCTTTTCTTGCCCTTTTACCAACCGGAGTTGGTCTGAGATCGAATTCAATGATCCTGTAATATCCACTTTCCCTTTTACCAATCGGAGTTGGTCTGAGCTTGTGTTTGTTGATCCTGTAACATCCACAGGTTGATCAGCAAGCAACTTTTTCTCCTCGGGGGTATCAGGATAGGTGAACTCTGCTATAAAATCTGCTACAGCCTGCCCTTTTAGCGATGATCTGGGTTCATAAACTATATCATATTCACCGAACTCTATTGCCCAGTATATCAATCTCCCTGATTTTTCTGGTTTATGAAGGGCTTGTCTCAATGGCATATCAGTATACACTACTATGGTATGAGTCTGGAAGTATGGCCTCATTCTTCTGCTCGCCTCGATCAGCGCCAGTACTAATTTTTTCAGCTTTGGATATCTGATCTCTGCTCCTCGAAAGGCCTTACTTGTGTAATAAATTGGATTTTGCACTCCATTCTACATTCTGATCAACGCCGAGCTAACTGTATTCTCCTATACTGCTAGATACAAGTACAATTTTTCTCCCATCACTGGTCTGGACAACAGTGGAGGTGCTCCCAAGTAGTTATTCAAGTCTTGAAAAGCCTTCTCACATTCATCATTCCACTCAAAAGTTTTTCTGAGTTTCTTGAAGAATGGGAGACATCTATCAGTTGCTCGCGATACAAATCTGTTGAGTGCTTCTACTCGTCCTGTAAGACTTTGCACCTTTTTCTTCGTCGTCGAAGATCACAACCCTAATAGAGCTTTGATCTTTTCAGGATTTGCTTCAATTCCTCGTTGATTGACAATGTACCCGAGAAACATTCCTTCTCGTACTCCAAATATGCACTTCGTCGGGTTCAGCTTCATTTGATATTTATCCAGTTGATCAAAAGTCTGACTTAAGTCAACTAGATGATCGACATCTTTCTTGCTTTTTGTCAGCATGTCGTCAACATAGACTTCCATATTGTCACTAATTTGTTCAGCAAAGACCTTGTTCATCAGTCGCTGATATGTCGCACCTGCATTTTTCAAACCAAAAGGCATAACATTATAACAATAAGTTCCCCTGAGGGTAATGAAAGAAGTACTTTCCCTATCTTCAGGTTTCATTTTAATCTGATTGTAGCCAGAATACGCATCCATGAAGCTCAGCAGCTCGTGTCCCGAGGTAGCATCTACTAGTTGATTAATTCGGGGCAATGGAAAGTGATCCTTTGGGCATGCTTTGTTGAGGTCGGTGAAGTCTACACACATCCTCCACTTGTTGTTTTTCTTTTTTACCATCACCACATTGGCTAACAAGTCTGGATATTTAACATCTTCAATGAAACAAGCTTTCTGAAGCTTCTCGACTTCCTCCTATATAACTTGATTCTTCTCGGGGCTGAACACTCTTCTTCTCTGCTTCACTGGCTTGATCTCCTTATTCACATTGAGCTCGTGACATAAGAAATTTGGATCTATCCCAAGCATATCCTCATGACTCCACGCAAAAGTTTGCTTTCTGCTTCTTAGGAAAGTTATCAATTCATGTTTCAATGAGACTTCCAACGACAAACCTACTTGAGTAGTTCGCTCAAGGTGCTCTTCATCCAGAATGATGTTTTTAGTAGCTTCCACCACTTGTCCCTTCACGATTTGTGACTCATCTCTAGGATCCAATGTTTCAATTTCTGCACCTTCATCCACTTGATAGGTAGTAGTCTTTTTCCTTGATTCCTCCAGTTCTTCTTGCTCGGCGGATGAATAATAGCACTCCCGATCTACTTTCTGATCACCTTTCACAGCTCCTACTCCAAAATTTGTTAGAAATTTTAGGCACTGATGCACTGTGGATGGTACAACCACGAATTTTTTCAATCCTACTCTTCCCATGATGATATTATATGATGATTGAACATTCTTATCCATCACGAAGAAGCGTATTCTTTCTGTTCGATAAGAAGGCCACGTACTAATAAATATATCCAACTTGATCGTCCCAAGTGGAAAAACTTTCTCGCCAGCAAAACCAAGGAGGGGTCTATGATAAGGCTCCAGTTGAGATAGCTTTAGATTTAAACTGTCGAAGCACGAGTAGAACATGATGTCTGCCGAGCTACCATTATCTACCAGTACTCTGGAAATCATTACTTCCTTTATTATCATCTTGATCACCAATGGGTCATCATGAGGATATAGAGCACCTGCAAGGTCATTTTTTGAGAACCCAATGACCAACTTCTCTTTGTTCACCTTTCTCGGGCGATCCTCTTCAGCTAGATTTATTCGCTGAATGTACGAGCAAGCTTGAGCCTCACCGAGTTAAGCTTTTCTCTCTACAGTAAGGTCTCTTCCTCCTGCATCTCCACCTGTTATAACATTACAGTCAAATGACCCAAAGCGTATTGAAAATACCTCTCGTTCTAGCTGTCTTGGTCTCTTGGGAAAATCGGGATCATCTTCGGGATCAACTTAATGGTTTCTTTTCTTGTTCTCCTCTGCTCGACGAGGAGATCTAGATCTTTCTCTTTCTCGATCGTTGTTTCTTCTTTCGCCTCCCCGATCAACATATTTTGCCAGTTTTCCTCGTCTGATGAGTGTTTCAATCTCATTCTGAAGAGCTATAAAAATTTTGGTCATATGGCCATGATCTTTATGAAACTTGCAATAGTTTGCCTTATTCCTCTTGTCGGGGTCTGCCTTCATTTTCTCTGTCCAGTTTAACTCCTCGTTGCTCTTGATTTCTTCTAGAACATGGTTGATGTCCTTCTTCAAAGGAGTATAATTATCATATTTTTTCATTATGTCCCATACTGACCTATTTTTTGAATGTTTTTCATTACCATTGTTCTTATGCTCTTTCTTCTTAGCTTTATCACCTTCCACCTTGGTTTCTTTGGCATCCATGTTCTTCTTCGCAGCCATAGCCTCCTCGGCATTCATAATCTTGGTCGCTTTTCCCATCAGGTCTGACATGGTTGTAGGTGGATCTTTGGCCAAAGTGTAGTACAACTTATTCGGCAGTAGTCCACTCATCAAGGCAGTAATCGTTGTCTTCTCCTCGTAATCAATGACTTCGAGTTTCTCGTTATTAAAATGAGTTATATAATCTCTGGTACTCTCACCAGCTTTTTGTCTAACACTTAACAAATGCGCTACTCGTTTAACTGGCTTTGCTCCAAAACAGAAATTCCCAATGAATAACTTGGCCAGTTAAAGAAAGGTTGAAATCTTACTCCGAGGAAGATTATTATACCATATTTGAGTAGATACGATAAGAGTTCCCGAGAATGCTCTACATCTCATCTCATCTGGGATAGCATAGATGTCGGCTGCAGCTTGGTATTGTTCTACATGAAGGACATGATCAGTCTTCCCATCATACTTGGGAGTCACAACATGTTCTTTGAACTTTGATTGTGTTGGAAAATCTATAATGGACTGGACAAAAGGTGTTCCTCGAACAAAGGTTCGTTGTAGAGGGTTCTTGGCCTTAGCCATTTCCCCTAATCTATCCTCCAGCCTCTGAATAGAGCCTTTCCATGCATCATTTCCTTCCTCGGCCCTATTGGTTCGAGCAACTAATCGCGTTGATGTGGCTTCCTGAGATCTATCTCGACGAGCAGCTGGTCGCTCATGGGATCTATCTTGACGAGCAGCTGGTCGTGACTTGGCAGATCCTTCCCTTAAATCTGATGGTCATCGAAAACTTCTCGATACGACTTTAAGTGGACTTCTATTCCTTCTAAGTCCTAATCAATCAAAATTTGATACCCTGCTTAACCTCTCTAGCGCACTAGTCCTTTCTGGAGAGAGAGTGATACGTTGTTCAGTATCTGTGGCTCTCACTGACGAAGTTCATCCAGGTTGATAAGAATAATCTTCAGACTCATCATTGCGATATGAATCAGTACGCCTAGTACGTGAAGAAGGTGCACGGGTATTCCTTTGAACGCTTCGCAGTCCTAAATGAGTTGGTGCACCGCCATGGAGAGTTTGGATGAGTTGTCGCATTGTTTCTTACATGACGGTCTGGCCTTGAGCCAGATTTATCATTATTCCAGCCAGATCTGGAATGTTTGGCAATGCAGATGGATTTGGAGGGTTTCCAGCGTTTCGATTGCTGGATTCCAGCATATCAGCCATTTGTGATGAATTATTTTTGGTGAAAAATTATATTACCAGTCGTTTCCCACAGACGGCGCCAATCTGTTGATGTAAAAAATTAGATCTTATCTAATTATTCAATCACAGATAAATAAATGAGACAAATAATTTTAAAGTGGTTCAGCCTTATAAGAATGGCCTACGTCCACTGTTGTGTTATTGCTGAGTGTTTGGGAATTCCCGATTACAAGTTCTCTCAAGAAATTCCGGTCTCCTTACAATGAGGATTGTACAATGTATTTATAGACCTGAGGTTGTAAAGTGAAAAGGTAATACATTAAATGATGTACATATGAAAGGGTAATACATTCAATGCCCCTTAAGCGTGTGAGTATGAATGATAAGCATTTAATGAACAGTCAAACTGTTAGTATCCTGTTATTAATACTTTGTTCGAGGTGCATTTCGGACCGCCTGAGTTGCTCGAACCGCCTAAGCTTCTCGGTACTCAAGAGTTCCTCGGAGAGTTCTTGTTCCTCGGAGCGTGTGAGTTCCTCGGAGCGTATGACTTCCTCGGGGAAGCAGTCTTCCACGTTGTAGTATGGTTCCTCAGAGCGTGTGAGTTCCTCGAAAGTGTTTGTTGTTGCCACGTAGATTTCCATGTGTCTTCAGTCATTTGAGCCATGTCAGCATATTAAATTTGGTATCAACACTCGTGAACATAATTTGAGAAGTAAAGTCATAATCTATAAATACGTAGGATATGTGAGATAAATATACTACGCATGGAAATAATTATATGGGTTGTGCATGTGCCCTATTGTTATTATGTATAGGTGGGGTGAATACCTATATTATTATCTATTGTGAGTATGACATAGTTACACTGCTTGCTATCGAAATTGAGGCTTCGCGTTATGGTCAATCTTATCTCGATGATCCCATTTGGGGGTATTTTAGATTCGTACCTTGAGAATAGGACCATGAACACATTCTATTGGTTTGAATGATAGTTTTGATGGTTGAATGTGAGCATAGATATGTACGTGACCCATTTAGTTGGGGAGTATGCTCGCCTCTAATATTTGTGTGATGTTATTTATAGTTCGTGAGAGTAGCCGAATCAATAGTCCTTTATACAGTGAGAGATGTATCAGGACATGATAATAGTGTATGCATGCACCGCAGTTGTGTTTGGGAGGTGCTATATTAGTATATATAATAGTGTGATGATTATATATACTGTGATGTAATCTACTAGGCGAAATTTGTAGATTAACATATATACTTTGAGGTAATCTATTGTGTAAAATTGTAGATAAAAATGAATAATGAAATTTATTTCATTAAGTAAGTGAATACTTAATCTTGAAGCTGTGAAAGTCTAGTTTATATTAAAGAGAAATGAACATGTTTAATTATCATACGTAATATGTGAGAAATACGAGAAAATGATATAGGATAGAATCCTATTTGAGAAACCTTAATTTGGGAGATAATAAGGTACGTTAGCCATGCACACTAGGTGAGAGGTGAGAATTCTCAAGTGAGAGCCCGAGAATCTAACATGTACACAATACATGCTTAATTGTACTTGTTAAGCACCTACTATTTTTAAAAATATTTTACAATCGGGCTCTGACCCGTTTCCTTGCATATTCTTTTCTCTATTGTATCATGTACATCAGGTATCCAGTATCAGGGATGCTGACATAGAATATGGATATATCGACGGGTTATAACTGCTACTGGAGAGGTAGGATTGTTTTGACACATTCATTCCGTTGATTCTCACATATGTAGTCTCTACTTTCATTTAGGGCATGTCGCCCAGGATTCTTGTTATTTTATTTCTATTTCAGATATTGTAATAATTTATGTCAGTACTGTTGATATTTGTTTTATTTGATTCCGTTGATTCTCACATATGTAGTCTCTACTTTCATTTAGGGCATGTCGCCCAGGATTGTAGTTATTTTATTTCTATTTCAGATATTGTGATATTTATGTCAGTACTGTTGATATTAGTTTTATTTGATGATAATGAAATATTTTAACTCTAGAGTTATTCCAGTCACATTTATTCTTGATTAATTGTGATGTGATGTTGTCTATTATTTCTATGCTTTGTGAAATGGTGTTAATGAAATTAATAATGGAAAAGTTTTTAACACTGACTTAATTAATTATTAGGTGAATTAATGAAAGCTGAGAATGAACCAACTAGATATTCTGATTTAATTTAATAAAGGACTGATCACCCGATAATTAATTAGGTGAGGTGTCACAGGTGGTATCAAAGTATCAGGTTCTAGTGTCCTTGGGATCTTTACCGATTTCTACGTTTTAGCATAGTGTTCTTTGATATAGAGCCCTATTATTAGGATGTTGTATCCCTTTGCATATTGCGACGTATGTGCTCATGACAAGAAATATAAGTGATGTAATTCTTATACGAGCTCGATCGATCATCGATGACTAACGAGAGTCGTTAAAACAATAGCAGGAGGAGGACTCAACCAAAGATATAGAGTGTTTTTGGAAAATGGTGATTGAGATATAACTCACCAAAATGGTTGTTCAGGTTGAGGATAATAAAGAAGAAGTTCGGGAGCTGTAGCTTCCCAAGCACCGTCATGGATAGCATTGGTGCCGTTCCAAACCCACCCAGCACTGTTAGTAAAGGGTGAGGGAGTCGAAAGAACTTTTATGAAGGAAGAAATCCAAAGGCAATTATGTAGGGTGAAGCATAGTAACACCCAGGACAAGAAAATTTTGTGCAATTTTTTTCCTCATAGGAGCAATCTAAAGTGATGAAAGACAAACATCGCATATAAAAAAGAATGTGTGAAGCTAAAATGAGAAATTTGTGTATGTTTCTAACATGAAATCGTCCATCGGCGGGTTTTATTGAGATGTGAAAAGAACTTCGAAACTTATTTTTTATGGGTAAGAAAAAAGGCCCAACGCGAGAGAGCAGTCAACTTGCTTAACGAACTCCTTACCCAATGACTAAAGGTTATATATAAGATAAGAAGAGTTCATTGTTGTGAAAGGACTCATGAGTTAAATACTCAAGTGCGGGTGAGAAATATGACAAAGACGACTAGGGTTAATGTCGTCAAGGAATTTGTATCCGTTTCCAGAAGAAGGAAAGCTCAGAGGGTTAGGAAAACCTAGCTGAAGGATAAGATTGAATTCAATGGTGATAGTGAAACATTATCGAAAGGTGTACCCTATAAGGGAACCTATTTAAGTCCCTACCAAGAAGCGATGAATTCCTCCAAGACCAGCGGGGTTGACAACGTGTCCATGGGACTGGTGGAGCCAATGGAACAACGAAAATAGCAATTGGGAGAAAATACAGCCAAGTACATGAGAAGTACATTCCAAAATGGTCAGTAGTACCAGTGACAAGGAAATTTTCATACATATAGAGAGTGGGACTACTAGTGTGTAACACTCCGCCTAATTAAATATCGGGTGGCCAGTCCCATACCAAATTAAAACAGAATATACAGTTGGCTCATTCTTAGCATCACTGTCGAAAATATTTACAACTCACCCAATACCCAATTAAGCTGGTGCTAAAAACTTTCCAAATTCTAATTCAACAAAATCCATTTTTAGTTTAAGAATAACACAACACATTTTATTCTACAACACTTATAACTGAACAGTTGACACAAAAGAATGTAAATGCAATTGGAATAAACATTCCCAAATAATATAAATCCATTACAGAAATCCCAACAATATTAAATGTATTAAAAAGACCCGAATACAATAGTATTTGACTCCGATAGAAAATGATAACTGAAATCCTTTGGGCGACATGCCCTAACTAAGAATACTGTGAATCAAAAAGATGATAGTCGTCTAAGCAAAACTCCATAAATCCATAGCCTGTCTTAATCCGCTAAGGTTGGCGTCCCTGTTGCTGGACACCTGATATAAAATTTACAATAGAAAAGAAAATATGCAAGGAAACGGGTCAGAGCCCGATTGTGAAAATGATTTTTAAAACAACAAGTATTTAACAAGTGCAATAAATCTTTTATTATGTACATGTTAGACCCAACTCTCACTTGCCATTCTCACCTCTCAACTAGAGTGCACACTTAACGTTTCCTATTAACCTCCTAGTTAATGGTTCATCTTTTCTAGTCTCCATATTATAATTCCATTCCCATATCATAATCCCCGTATGTCCCATACCATACGTTATATAATCATTCTTATACATTTATCATTTTATATGAATCATTGCTCATTAACATGAATCATTTCTCATTAATATGAATTAAGCTTTTCAAT
Organism: Sambucus nigra; assembly: GCA_949130495.1. Lineage (NCBI taxonomy): Eukaryota > Viridiplantae > Streptophyta > Magnoliopsida > Dipsacales > Adoxaceae > Sambucus > Sambucus nigra. Next base: position 280,412,881 of record OX422218.1, read on the forward strand.
TCTATAAGAATAAACATTCATTAACTTAATTCCATTATCTTTCTCTATTCACCGTTATCTACAATTATCACACAGTAGATGATTTAACCACAATAAATCCAATCATTCATTTAATCCATTATATATATATTCATATATAATACGGCACCTCGAGTCACAGCTGCGGTGCAATGGATTACTCTGCTATCATGTCCCAATATCGCTTATCGCCGAATAAGGGACTAAAGGTTCATTAAGATTCCTCGAACCACAAACAACAACACAATCATTGAAGGCGAACATAGTTCTCATACCCATGGGTCACGCACATACCTACGTACCCATAGTCAGCGGACTTATCAACTCCCCGATAAGTCTTTCATAGACCTATGTTCTCGAGCGACAAATCAAAGATTCCATAGATTCATCAGGATATGACTGCCCTCACGCGCAAACCTCCCACCGATAGCAATTAAGCTAGGTATGTCATACACATAAATCATCAATCAATCAAATAGGTATTATCATACCTATAATATAATAACAATAAGGTAATATCACTACCCTCAGATAATTCCCATACATAGCATTATATCTCTTTTAAATTCCACGTATTAAAATATCATATCTTTACTTCATAATTTAATTATCCTCGCATCCTATAACATCTCTCCACTCCCGACGTCGTTAAGGTTCATGCGCGGAGCGTCTCACAAAGCGAAATCCAAACAAGGAACCCCTCCAATACACTACTACTTAACTTTGTCGATCGAGGAAGTCCGACAACTTCAACTACGCGATCAGGATAACCTCATACCCTCTTTCAACCAAATGTGTTCTAAACTCCCATCTCTATCCAGGAGCCATACCACTAAGGTCTTGAACTACACCCAGTCCTTGCGAAATCAATAATGAGCTTAAACTCAGTCCTTGGTATTCAAATTCTAACCCTAAGGCTACCCTCACTTATATTAAATCTTCCCTACTGGACCTATTCTTAATCCTCATGCATACAAATTAGAATCCAACACATGAATCTAGCAACCGAAATTTCTTCCAATTTAACTAACATAATTCCAATCAATTGAATCCCAATCAAATCAATTCAAATCTTATCTAGGTCTTATTGATCTCCTCTAAGTCCCATAATATCCCATTAACAATCACCAAAAACCTACCAAAGTTTTGGGATAAGAACCAACATTAAAAAGAAACAACTTCATGAATTCTCATATTTTAAATACTCAAAAAAATCAGATAAAAAATTATTCAAATCATCAATCTGACTTCAGATTTGGATTCTACACGAAAAATTGAGTCGGGTATGTGTTTTGAGTTTTTCTTAAATCTCATCCAAATGCACTCAAAAAGAAGATCTAAACCTTCCAAATTGCCTCTTCTCATTCCACTCGTTTTTGCCTCTTTTTCTAGAAAATTATCAACATATTATCTTCAAGAACACTAAATTATTTTTAGAATTTCTTCCACAGATTGATGAATATTTATTGGATTACTAACTACCTACAACATGAGTTTAATTCCTATATATTTTTAGATTCCAAAAATCCATTAACAACTATATCCTTTCATCTTCTAAGCATGAAAATCATCTTTTTTTATAACTATCCTAACATGGACAATATACGAACTTAAATTGCAAATATCAAACACTTGCCTTTACTGAAGATCTGATCCTTTGGAGTTGAATAACATAGGTGGTGATGGTGGTGGTAACCTTTGACCTTTGGTTCTCCTCCTTCCCAAGCAAACTTCTTTTCCTTTCCCAAGAAACCTTTCACTCTCTCTAAGAAGATGACCTTTCAATTTTGTGTACAAGAGATGAATGAACCCACATTCAACTAATCTCCAAATACTTATAATAAGACAAAATCCGAAATCACTATTCACCCCCTTGTAAAAATAACCAAAATGCCCTTTTGGGTTGTCTATTCATTTCCAAATAACCCGAGACTCAAAAGTAACATCCAAATAGACTTTTCTGACTATTTCGAACCTTCCGGACGCAACGACGCAGTCGAAATGACTATAAGGTCGATAGAAAATAAATTTCCTTTTTAATTTAATAAATTAGTCCCGACACGTCCCATACCGCGTCTGACTAAAAATTCAAATTATCGAGAAATTATATCACACCGTCATATCAATGACATCACATTCATATATTACCTAAATATCTTTAAGTAATATTCAGAATAATCCATTTTAATATCCACAATTCGGATAAAATCCAAATGAATTAATTAATAATAAAATCCAATTAATCCATTAATTTAAAATATAATCCATTTTAAAAGTGATAAAAATTACGGGGTATTACATAGTGTTGAATGTGTCCATGTTGGGAAGTGTGACCGATAAGATTGGGATTGGTAAATCATGCCAGTTTAGGCATAACAACTAGAGGAGTGAAATTTTTAGTGAAGGATTTGGGTCAGGAGAATTGGGGCCAGGAATTTACAACCTGAGAGTGGCGGGTTTAGGAAGGACCACTGGAGTCCTCGGTAACAGTAGCATACCGCATTTTAGGGTCAACGATGCCCAGGTAGTAAAAGGGAGGCCAATAAAGCCATAAGTAAATCATAGAGCTTATTGGACCAACGTTTCAGTGATGGGCATGTAAGCTGCATAACATAATAATTTGTCCACCGTGAGGAGGGGGAAACTATTTAATGAAATCCTAGATGAATAATAATGGCAGATACTCATGGGTCGTGTTGGCAGCTAAGTACTGGGACCCTACGGTTAAGCAAGACTGGTGAAGTTTTATTTCATCCTTGTGAGTAAATGATTAATTCAAGTGACAAGAGTGTCACAATATATACATAAATTGTTAACACTAAAATTCGCTTGGGAATTGAGTTTAGTGGGTACGTTAATTTTAACAGTATGGTTACAAACGTATTTATTACGAGTATCGAGATTTTTTTATGTCTCCCATGAGCGAGCCTAGTGAGGACTACGAGCATATTTTATCATTATAATTTACTACTGCATTTTGAGTTAGCATGTGGATATTATTAGGGTAATGTGTAGTGATAATTATCGAATGTCTGAACGATAGTGTAACACCCCGCCCGCCCGGGGAGAGCGAACGGAGCGCTAATGCGATAAAATAAATCCAAATCCACAAGTGACAAGGTATAGAGCATCTAAATAAACCCACAATAATATAAATCCACTAATCTCAATCTCTTCAATTACAACAAGTCTCTCGAATAAATACAACATCTAACTCGAAAAATAAATACAAATCTCCAAAGCTCTATACATCAAAATAATACAAATATTTCCCAAACAATCCTCGCTAAAATCAATCTCCATAGCGCCTAAAAATCGCGCTAACCTGCCACTAAAAGAAAATATGGGGAAGTACACAATACGACAAGAATTATGCTCAACAAATACGGATTAGCAACGAATAAAACGTAACAACACGAGTACGAATATTCAAATCAAAATGCAAATCTCAAAGCATTTATCAATATAATTTCACAACAACACTTTAATCGGGTCACCAGGCCTCACCACATCCGTATATGCTTTATCAAGCCATAGCCCGGGAAACAGGAATTTTGGCGGGTGCCCAACATCGTGCCATATTAAAATCTCATGACAGCATGCTCATCAACAATATAATGATACCACATGAATCAAAATAATTTCAACAATTATTTTCCAGATTTCAATGAATTTATCAATTCAAATAGGAGTTCAATAATCACATGAATTCAAAGGGAATAACTCCTGCGAGATTAAGGAGCATATTGTGTAAAACCCCATACCTCAAACCATGATGAGAAACCAACGATCACATCCTCAAGATCAACTCAAAAGACCTACAAAAGCTCCTCCAAGAACCTCCAACAAAATATCTCCAAGAACACCTCTAATCTAAGGTTGGAACTCACAAATCTCAAGGGACAATGTGTATATAAAAAGAAAAGGAATATAAAATATATTTGCTGCCAAAATTTGGGCCAAAAGAATGTTAAAAGGGTTGCCCACGACTTCCTTTTATAATGCAAAGAAATGAAGAGTTGGAAGTCAAAAGACTCCTTTAAATAAGGCAAATAAATGAAGAGTTGGAAGTCAAAACAACTCCAAGAGTTATAAACATTTAAAAATCATTTTAAAATCCGTTTTAACTCTGTTTTTGAAACCGTTTGAAATTCTCGCCTTAAAACATAATAACCAACATATTTGAGCAGTAAAAATAATTTTATCAAAAACTTTATTTTCCTCCATTTTCCAGAAATTAATGAAAATTACCCAAAATTATGCGGGTTGTTACACTTCCCCACTAACAATGGAATTTCGCCCTCGAAATTTGCCGAATGCCTAACTCTCAAAAATCAGACCACTACACTTACTCCAAAAATAAATCACGTCTCCCAAAAATAAATTCCTCACATCTAATTCTGAAACTTATCATGAATATCACCTAAAATTTTCTATCTCCAAAAATTGCTAACCACGCAATGAACCCAAAACCCAAGCCTCGAGGGTTGCCGTATACCTAAGCTCTGATACCATTTGTAACACCCTGCCCGCCCAGGGAGAGCGAACGGAGAGCTAATGCGATAAAATAAATCCAAATCCACAAGTGACAAGGTATAGAGCATCTAAATAAACCCACAATAATATAAATCCACTAATCTCAATCTCTTTAATTACAACAAGTCTCTCGAATAAATACAACATCTAACTCGAAAAATAAATACAAATCTCTAAAGCTCTATACATCAAAATAATACAAATCTTTCCCAAACAATCCTCGCTAAAATCAATCTCCATAGCGCCTAAAAATCCGCGCTAACCTGCCACTAAAAGAAAATATGGGGAAGTACACAATACGACAAAAATTATGCTCAACAAATACGGATTAGCAACGAATAAAATGTAACAACACGAGTACGAATATTCAAATCAAAATGCAAATCTCAAAGCATTTATCTATATAATTTCTCAACAACACTTTAACCGGGTCACCAGGCCTCACCACATCCGTATATGCTTTATCAAGCAATAGCCCGGGAAACTGGAATTTTGGCGAGTGCCCAACATCGTGCGATATTAAAATCTCATGACAACATGCTCATCAATAATATAATGATACCACATGAATCAAAATAATTTCAACAATTATTTTCCAGATTTCAATGAATTTATCAATTCAAATAGGAGTTCAATAATCACATGAATTCAAAGGGAATAACTCTTGCGAGATTAAGGAGCATATTGTGTAAAACCCCATACCTCAAACCATGATGAGAAACCAACGATCACATCCTCAAGATCAACTCAAAAGACCTACAAAAGATCCTCCAAGAACCTCCAACAAAATAGCCCCAAGAACACCTCTAATCTAAGGTTGGAACTCACAAATCTCAAGGGCCAATGTGTATATAAAAAGAAAAGGAATATAAAATATATTTACTGCCAAAATTTGGGCCAAAAGTATGTTAAAAGGGTTGCCCACGACTTCCTTTTATAATGCAAATAAATGAAGAGTTGGAAGTCAAAAGACTCCTTTAAATAAGGCAAATAAATGAAGAGTTGGAAGTCAAAACAACTCCAAGAGTTAAAAACATTTAAAAATCATTTTAAAACCGTTTTAACTCTGTTTTTGAAACCGTTTGAAATTCTCGCCTTAAAAAATAATAACCAACATATTTGAGCAGTAAAAATAATTTTATCAAAAACTTTATTTTCCTCCATTTTCCAGAAATTAATTAAAATTATCCAAAATTATGCGGGTTGTTACAGATAGTAGATTGAGTGATAAGACTATCGTGCTGGATAATCTAGGGGACTAATATTAATTTTGTGAGGTGCCACTTGAAATGGGGTTGGGACTATATATCTGTATATATGAAAATTTCATGTTATTATAGGCTTCAGTGAGTGTGTTGTCTAGTTATATGAGATCCCGGTGCATAGGGATTTATTTACTGATGTGACTCAGGATACATTATGTTGTTTAACGAATAGTGAGATATAACTCGTTATATATATAGCATCGCGAACTTGTTATAGTGAGAGCGCCATATTTCATGTTAATTCTAAGCGACATAAGTATATTTTTATGTCAACATACGGAGAAACGTTGGAAGGTATATATAATGGACTGAGGGCCTTACGGATCTAGACGATCGACTATGTTAGGTAGTAGTGTATCGGGGGTTCTTTGCTTGAATTTATCTTTGCGAGAAATCCCACACATGAAACTAGCAAACATCGGGAGTTCAAGAGAAGTTTGGTCGATAGTACTTGTGTTTCTTACTTTGATCATTGTACTTATAAAAGAATATAACTGAGAGTTGATAATTCCGTTGTGACTTAAGGTTGGTAGAGTCGCCTAGTGTAACACCCCATATCTTGAGAACTTAAATAATTATGTGATTAATTATTATTGTGGGATTAATTAAATTAATATGCGAGTATTGATTGGTGATTAATCCGGATTTAAAAATAAATATAAACTAGAGTGACAAGGGTTAATACTTATTAATGAGAATTATTAAATATTACTAAGTGAATAAGTAATATGTAATCAATGAATTTGACAAATTGTCGTGAGTGAAATATACGGCAGTTTGGTATATTAAGTCGGGACACACGTGTGAGTCGTGTCGGGACTATTTGAATGGAATATAAAGGCAAATTATTTTAAGTAACTTTTTTGGTAATTTTGAGTTCGCCGTTGAGTCCGGAAGGGTCAAGATAGTCAGAAAATACTACCCGGGAATTTTATTTAGACTCCGGGAGATTTTAGGCCAAACCGACATCCTGTAGGGGTAATTTTATAATTTTAATTTTTAGGAGAAATTAAATGGATGAAAATTGGGAGTTTATTATATTAGTCACGAGAGGTTCATTAGGGTTAATATATACAAAAGTAAGGAATGGTCACAGAGTGTGTGAGGCAGAAAAAATACTAAAAAGGAAGGTCCAATTAGCACCACCTTGCACAACCACCACCACCATCATGTAGATCGGAACAAGAGGAACACACCCATACCAACGACATCAAGAGATAATATATTTAATTCGATAAAAGTGTGTATTACTTTCTTTCCTTTACCAATAATCATGTTCATGTTAGTATAGGTAAATTTGATAATGAATTATATTGAAATTGGGTGAATATTTGGAGAAGTAATTTATAATTATGGACATAAGGTTCAGTAGTTAATTCCATCATGTATGTAAGAGAATTTAATACGAAATTGAAGTACAAATTGATGAACAAATCTAGGTTAATTAAGTTCATTAATGGGAAATTGTGAAACTAGGGTTCTTATGATATAAATTGGGGATTTCATTTTTACCTTATGATTTATAACGATTGAATGATCCTAGGATGTTAGAAATTGTGTAAACATGTAGGGTTATTAATCAAAATAGTTACATTGAAGATTGGGAATGAACTATGATGTTTTGGGTGCAAAACAAATGGTAAAAACGTAACTGTTGAAGAGGAGGTCTAACATAACATGATCGATTCATTTTTCTTAAATAGGATCGGTTCATTTTCTGATAGGATCGGTTCGTTTTTATTTTAATAGGATCGGTTCATTTTCTATAGAATCGGTTCGATTCGTTTTTCTGCAAACATCTAGTGTTGCTGCAGAACCTTAGAGAACCTTTTGAATATTAAATTGTGGGGTTATGGTAGAATGATATCCTAGACCAGTAGAGTGTAGGGACCTTATCTAGTGTCTTGAAATTTAAATGTAGTAGTACCCTTAGAGTGAAGAAAAATAGTCATGAGCGCTCAGTTATGAATCTAGCTATGAATTACTACAACGTACATTATTTGGGATAAAATAAATATACTATACGTAGTTATGAGAGAATAATACATATATAAATATATGATTGGGTTGGGTGAATACTTATGAATTTTAATAGGATGTGTGTATGCCTGTTATATGATATTTTAGTTAAGTGCACTAATGGGTGATAACCCGGGGGTGCAAGGTTGTGTTGTTAATTACACTAAAGGGTGATAAGTCGGGGTGTAAAGTTATTTATTAAGTGCACTAATGGGTTAAAACCCGGGGGTGTAAGAATATTTTATTGAGTGCGCTAATGGGTGGTAACCCGAGGGTATAAGTGCACTAATGGGTGACAACCCAGGGGTGCGGGATCATTTTATTTATAGAACTAATGGGAATTAAATCGGGGGTGTAGGACTAAAATATATATGTATATGGATGATATGCCTATATATATATATATATATATGTGTGTGTGTGTGTGTGTGTGTGTGTGTGTGTGTGTGTGTGAGAAGTTTTACTAAGAGAAAGTAGTAGTTATGGCAATAAGGACAAATCAAATAAACTTAATGTGATAAGGATTTAAATGCTCTATAAGTGAACATGAACGGTAGTAAAATGTGATGGACTACTTATTGGGTATTATATGGGCCATGCGGGAATACTACTGTTGAATGTAGATAGTGTTACGCTGACTTTGAACTAGTTAACTTGGGTAGAATTACTAGTATTAGATAGAAGATGCGATAGGAGTGCACAATAGAAGAGAGGTGGGAACTTCATGTGAGAGAATGAATCTAACAAGCACATAATACTTGCTTTGAGGCAGTTTTATATACTTGCTAAAACATATTTTTACACATCGGGCTCTGACCCGTCTCTTGCATCTCTTTTCTCTCTTGCTATATATATATATATATATATATATATATATATATATCAGGTGCTTAGCCAGAGGGACAGCAGATTTATAGACTTGGATTTCTTGTCATGCTACGGCTGATGTGGAAGTTGTAGGTCTTTGCATTAGACGCTCCTATCATTTCTCTTAGTTATCTAGACTTTTCATTTAGGGCATGTGTCGCCCATTCCTTAGACATTTTATCAGAAATTGTATTCAGTTTACTTTCTATTCATTTTAGTTGGATTTAGTTTTACTATGGATCTGTGGTTTAGATTTTTGAACTGGAATGTTTTATCCAGTCACATTGATTTCAGTGCGTGATTCAGATTCATTATTTATTTTATTCAGTTGAATGGTGAATGGATTTTATTTAAATTCTTGATCATTATAAATATGATTTTTGGTTACAATTTAAAAAGGAAGGTATTTTGGCACTAGCTTAATTTATATTAGGTGATTAATAAAGTTTATGTTTTCGATAGTGATTCTAAGAAAGAACCAACCGAACATTCTATTTTAAAATTTTATGAAGGACTGATCACCCGATATTTAATTAGGCGGGGTGTCACACTTACTTCTAACAAAAAAACTAGTACATAGTGGTTACATCATGAATAGAAAAACGTGTCAAATGCCCAACAAGTGATTTGTGCCATAATACGCTAGATATAGGGTGTATGGGAGCCCTAGGTAATTGAAAGAAATGTATCAGGCTGTAGATTATGATTATTGTTCAACATTTAGCCAGTGAAGTCGAAGATTATTTTGTAAGATTTGTCAGAGGCTTACCTTTCACGAGAAACTGATTTTTAGAGCAAGGGGAAGAACTTGTGACACGCGGTGAGGCAAAGTCACGTGGATCACGATTAGAAGTGCATTTGAGAGAATATAAGAGGTATCATGTTATAAATGATAGTAGTGATGGGATTTAATGAAGATAATTATTTCTAAATTCGTTTTGCAATGGGTCACCTATTTGTTGTAAAGGGTGGACCATCCAAAACCAGTTGGGGGTTCTTCAACTGTTAGGGATTCCTAAGTAGTGGATGATTTTATCGCGGAGGAGGTCAGGATCCTATATGGTGATAGTGGATCGGTTGACCAAAGTAGCTCACGTTATGGCAGTTAGGATTGATCATACTGCGGGACAGTATGCAAGATCTTAATAACCGAGATAATGAGGTTATATAGGTTACCTTTTAATACGTTTCTGATTAGGAAGATATCTTTCTTCTTCGATTTTGGAAGAGTGTTCACGACGCCATAGATACCGAATTGTGATTGAGTACGACTTATTATTCGCACACGAATGGGCAGAACAAGCGGGATAATCAGACGTTGGAGAATAAATTATATGTGTACCCTTGGATCTTAGGGGAGGACGAGAGTAATCCCTTCCAATAGTGGAGTTTGTGCACAATAACTCATATAAGTTCAATTTTGGGCATAGTGTTAGTTGAGGTATGGCATGGTAAGCCTCATTATTCTCCTACTTATTAGTTAAATGTGGGGGACTAAGTACTATTATAAAAATCAGAGATGGGTTAATATTTATAGTATATTTTGTATGTAATATATATATATATATATATATATATATATATATATATATATTGCGTAAAAAACCTACTTGTGTGCGATCCTCGCGAGCCGAAATCATATGTATCTAAAGAACGAATAATCTACTAAGGTGTGAATAATAGAAGGCTAGATAGTGAATATCTAAAATAAAGGTTAAGTAGTGGAAGTTTAACGATAAGTCTTGGGCAAGGACCTACGTGGCACGGTAATCTCGAGTTTTAAAATGAACATAGATGAGGTGTTCATTATGAAGGATATTTGATAGCGTACTGTATGGACGGTACGGAGTAGTTTACTTGTGAGCGCAAGAATACGATGCCCAAGATATAGCCAAGTTGTTCTTATCTGGTATACATTTTTTGAATTTCGGGACGAAATTCCGTTGTAAGGGGGGAAGTATGTAACACCTCGTATTTTTAATGCCTTTTAAAATGAGATTAATTAGAATTAATTGTGGGATAATTAAAAATTAATCCGAATTTAAATATTACTTGAGAATAAAGTAATACGTGATTTATGATGAATACTACTTGGTAAATTAAAAGTAATATATATGATTATGACTTTACTTATGATTATGGATTAATAAAAATTATCACGAGTGATGAATATGATAATTAAGGGAATTATGCCAGGATGTGCGTGTGAGTCGTGTCGGGACTAAATTTTAAGGAATTAAAAGTAAAATATTTTTATGTCATCCAAATGGTCGTTTTGACTGTGCCAAAGTGTATGGAAGGGTTTAAATAGTCGAAAAGTCTACTTGGGTGTTTGATTTGGGTCTCGGGAAACTTTGGCACTGAATAGACACCTTTAAGGGGTATTTTGGTCGTTTTACTTTGGAAGTGAATAGTAACCACGAAAATTGAAGAGTATTTATAACTCTAAAAGGTGGTAGATTCATAGTTTATTCACAAACTTAGAGAGCAATACTTAGGTTAGAGTGAGAGACTTATCTGGGAAATGAAGAGACTTCTCTCGGAAGACAAGAGGCCAAAGCTCATCCTACACCACCACTGCCATTGGAAGTTGGCCGAAAAAGGGGAGGACCACCAGTAGACCATCATCCCCAATGGTTCACACCTACGAATTAAAGTCAAGTGATTAACTATTGCAAATTCTAGCATGTATATTTTCCATGTTAGGTTGTTTAGAAAATTCTAAAAAGTGATATGAATTAAGATGATTTTTTATGAATCTTTGAAATAAGAATTGTGTAAGATTGATCTCTTTCTGAGTTTAGAATCAACTCCATGAAATATATGAATTACTTGGTGAATAAGTTTGGAATTTACATTTCTAATTGATGATAAAGTCAAAACTAGATTTTTTGAGAATGAATATTGAATCTGGGTGAATTGATATATGTTGATGATGTTTAAATGATTTGGTTAACTTAGAACTTGCCCATATATGTTTGTATATGATCTAGGTTACATGAAGATAAATTTGGAGATGTTTAAATATGATTTTGGAGGTTAAAAAGTATGAAACCCGTAAATTTTAAAAGGAAAATCTGGGCACTTATCTGATCGATCGATTGATCGACTCAAGAATGTCGATCAATCGACTAACCGATCGATCGACCAGGAACAATTGATAAATTGACTCCCCTGGAAATGTGATTTAATTCCTTTTTAAATATTTGTTTAAATCCCAACTTGCAAAAATATTTGATGATGATTAATTGAACAACTTGGGACTAAGATGAGGGAAGTAAGGTATACTTGAGACCCGAAAAATATTATTTTAGATGAGATGGACTTGGGAAAATTAATGAGTGTGAAATAAATTCGTTACGATGGATTATATATATATATATATATATATATTGAGATTTAAATCGAAAAAAGGATGATTTAAGGTTAGGACCACTAGTAAAGGAGTTATTATTACCAGAATAACCTTAGGCTTGTTTGGGATTAACCCTAATAGGTGAAAAAAGGGGTTAACATTGAATTAGGGATTATCGAGAAATAAACCTAATTGAAGATGATTTTAATTCATAGAAATTTGGGAATTGTGATGACATGGACTAATAGGATGTGAGTGGCTACCTACTGAATTTACATGAGAAATAAATAATTACCATTCGAGTGATGAGAGGAGCTCATGAACATAATTTGAGAAGTAAAGTCATAATCTATAAATACGTAGGATATGTGAGATAAATACACTACGCATGGAAATTATTATATGGGTTGTTCATGTTCCCTATTATTATTATATATAGGTGGGGTGAATACCTATATTATTATTTATTGTGTGTATGACATACCTACGCTATTCGCTATCAGAGTGGAGGTTTCGCGTTATGGTCGATCTTATCCTGATGAGACCATTTAGGGGGATTTTAGTTTCATACCTTGAGCATAGGACCTTGGACACATTTATCGGTGTGAATGATAGTTTTGACAGTTGAATGGGAGCATAGGTATGTGCGTAACCCATCCGGATAGGAAGTATGCTCACCTCCAATATGTGTTTCATGTTATTTATGGTTCGTGAGAGACGCCAAATCAATAGTCCTTTATACAGCGAGAGATGTATCAGGACATGATAGCAGAGTATGCATGCACCACAGCTGTGTCTAGGAGGTGATACATTAGTATATATAATAGTGTGATGAATATATACATTGTGACATAATCTACTAGGCGAGATTTGTATATTAACGTATATACTATGAGGTAATGTACTATGTGAAATCGTAGATAAAAATGAATAATGAGATTTTATTTAATTAAGTAAGTGAATACTTATTCTTAAAGCTGTGAAAGCGTAGTTCATATTAAAGAGAAATGAACATGTTTAATTATAATATGTATTGTGTTGAAAATATGGGATAGAATCCTAATTGAGAAACATTAATTTGGGAGATAATAAGGTACGTTAGGCGTGCACACTAGATGGGAGGTGAGAATTCTCAAACGAGAGCTCCAAAATCTAACATGTACATAATACCTGCTTAATTGTACTTGTTAAGCACTTGCTATTTTTAAAAATATTTTATAATCGGGCTCTGACCCATTTCCCTTCATATTCTATTCTCTATTGTATCTTGTACATCAGGTATCTAGTATCAGGGATGCCGACATAGAATATGGATATCTCAACGGGTAATATCTTCTACCGGAGAGGCAAAATTATTTAGATGCTTCCATTTCGTTGATTCTCACATATATAGTGTGTACATTCATTTAGGGCATGTCGACCAGGATCCTAGTTATTTCATTTCTATTACAGAGATTGTAATCATTTATTTCAGTACTGTTGATATTAGTTTTATTTGATGGTAATGAAATAGTTTAACTGGAGAGTAATTCCAGTCACATTTAGTCTTGTTCAGTTGTGATGTGATGTTGTCTATTATTTCTATGATTTGTGAAATGGTGTTAATGAAATTAAAAATGGAAAATTTTTGACACTAGCTTAATTAATTATTAGGTGAATTTATGAAGAAATTATTTTTAGACAGCGATGCTAATAATGAACCAACTAGATATTCTGATTTAATTTAATAAAGGACTGATCACCCAGTATTTAAGTAGGCGTAGTATCACATTGACTCGATTGTAAACTTTTTCTTACAAATTTCCCCCGTTGGCTATTCGGGACAAAACCAAAATAAAAAATTATATTGTCCTTAAAGCTCTTTAAAAATACTCATTCCCCACCCATAAAGGAAAAAGTACAGACACCCGACAGACACATATGTTGAGTAGCTTTGCATGCTTGTAAACTTTTCTTCATGTTTCAAACTTGTATACTTAAACTCACCTTCAAATGCAAAGTGAATATAACAAGTATAAAATCTACTTAATAATAATGTTCGAACTATATCTAACAATCTCAACATAAGTAAGACGTATCTCTTTAAGAAAAAAATATCCTAATCTTGAAAGGAAAGATACAATTTCTCCCACTTTTTGTTCAGGGATTGACAAAGTAAGAATGCATACACTATTTGTCCCCCATAAACCAAATCTCCCCTAAATATGTGAACACATGATTCCAAGAGAAGTAGGGATGAAGGAATAAAATCGTGCAATGGTGTAAAGTGCAAAAAAACATGACATGGCAACACAAGCACATACAATCCAAACAATGATCAACTAATATCAATAATGATGCAAAAAGATACCTATATGAATAAGTAGTGAAGTATGATACCTATTTTCAAATTATCAACATGAAATATGTAATTGTAATGAACACAATGAGAGATACTCATATTATCATATAACATGCCAATTAACATCCAAAGATAAATCATATGGCAAACATGAACTAAATGCAAACACAAAAAAAATTAAAAAATGAACAATACCATATATATACATATCAATATGAAAAATATACCAATGAAATACCGACACATATATAGGTATAAACAACTACAAAAATCGACACAAACACTCAAGCTTTACACACTAGCATAGTATCGACATGTCTAAATAAGTGGGATGGAATGAATGGGTGTGAACTAGATACAATGAATTATGACCCAAACACTCAAACATGTTCAAGGTGTTATATTTGACCGTAAAACTTTGTCAAACTAGGATTTAGCCTCAAGTGACAAGATAAATTGAAATTTATGAACAAATAAGCAAAATTCACACAAGTCTAAGATATTGATGATTCTACAAATCAATATCATCATAACAAAATAAGCATAACTAGGATTCATTGTGAAAACCCGTTTATCTTCAACTATAGCCTCCCCAAAAGCTAAACATATATTATATTTTCTTTTGATTCAATTCTTTTGAAGCTATCATTTTTGGAATTAAAACAAACTAAACATGTTGGGCCTATCAATTTTTCTATTTTTATTGCCTTTATTTTTTCATTAGGCTCTTGCCAACGATGGCTTTCCCACAAAGGATATTTTCTCTTTTTGCATCCATTTCCTACGCACCTTTATCTTTTTCAATAAAATCAAACATCTCACTAACAACACAGGATTGAAACACAACATATTAGTGTTCTAGACCTGATACCAATTTGAGATCATCTTAATGGTGCTTTAGGAAGGATGGTCCAAACAAATAAAAAAATCTATTTTAGATTTTTCAATTTTAAAGATCAAAACTTTAAATAACTTAAATCCAATAAAACTTGTTCCAAAAATTAAACCATTTGTTGTGAAAAACCGATTTACCCAATTTTATCTTTTTAGACTAAAACATGCGTGAAGGCGATAACTATATAAAATAAGTAAAGCATCCAAAACATGACGATGTACGAGGAAAACCACAAAGGGAAAATCTAAAACGACCCAACCACATAGTTAACTATCATAAGGATTTACAAATACTGGACATTAGATTTACTCAATGGCTTATCTAACTCACAATCCTTGTGTAACACCCCGTAATTTTGAGGACTGAGAATTTAATTACTTTTGGGAGAAATAATATTATTTTGAATTGGAGAATTTTTAATTTGGCAAACGAGGTCAAAATTTAATGATGTTATAAAGTATTTTGGATGATGATTATGAGGGCACGGTTGATCCCAGATGGATCGAGATAGTCAAATTGACTGTTCTTGGGTTTTATTTAGCATCTGGAATATTTTAAGTTACTTTGACTCGAATTAGAGTAAACGTGTCATTTAAAGTGTGTATTATCATTTAAAGTTGGGTATTTTGGAGATGAGGCTTATAAAGCCTACATGAGATAACAATCTAATTCTTGAGAATTAGAAATCCCTAGAGAGAGAGAGAGAGAGAGAGAAGAGGAAGGGAAGAAGAGAAAGATGAGAATCTTGGAGATTCCGGCCAATACACGATTTCGAGGACGATTCAACCTCTACAACTTTGAATCAAGTGATTAAGCTTGCTAAATGATCTATGAGTGTAATTTATTTCATGATTTATGGATAAAAATATGGATTTTGGGTAAATATGTTAAAACCTAGATTTTGTGGATTTAAATCTTGCATTTGATATTTTATATATGGGTCTGATGGTTTATAACTTGATGGGATGAGGTGTAGAATGAGTTTTGATGTTAGAAACATGTTTGGGTTGAAAATGGTTGATTAGAGATATCATTTTTGGGTATATATTTCATGGGTATTATGCAGAAGATGGGATTTTTGGAGTTTTGCGGACCCGAATCGATTTGCCCCCTAAGAGAATCGATTCATCTTAAGGTAAAAGTGTCAGGTCTTGATGACCGAATCGATTCGAATCCCAAACGAATCGATTTAGCCTAAGACAGACTTACAGGTCCTTTGGACCGAATCTATTTGCATACTGGCAAATCGATTCCCTTTTAGAATTGAATCAATTCGAAAACACGACAATTTTGCGAAATTTTTCTACAGTGAGTTTTGCTCCGTTCCAATTTAGTTTATCGATTAGGAACATTCTAATATGATACGAGAAGTACATTTTGGATATTTTTAGGTAGTTTCTTATATGATGTAATATTGGGGACGTATAAAGTCATTTATGAGGGTTTCTACTTGGAGATAGTTATGTGTCAATAAGGGAGAGTTCGTGTATGCTCAGTGACGTTAAACTTTAGAATTTAATCCCAAATGCGATAACATTAATGGTTCATGATAAACTGAATCGTAATCTGAATTGGGGATATTTTAGTATATCATTGATTATAATTGTTTGTGTTTATACTTATAGCCGGGATAAATATTATGTGCATACAAACATAGATGGTGTGTATGATGATGATTATATATACATATCTCGTGTATTTGATAATTAGGTAGACATACCTAGCATATGCTTTCATGGGAAGTTGCGCAATGTGGGTGAGGACTCTAGCTCGAAAAGCAGGGAGCGTATAGTCCCCAGGTCATAGGTGTCCATTATTTGTGTTATGAACTATTATTTAAGGGGTAAGACGTATTTGGTATGATTCGTCTTATTTTTCGGTAGGAACTATGACTGCTTACCAGACGGTATGAATTGATTGTTTACTAGGGTAGTGTGATAATAGTCCGGTGGCTGGTAACCCGAGAGAATGCGAGTAATTCCTGGAAGATGATAGTATTTCAGAGACTATATAAATCCTATAAGTGAATGTGCTATGTGGATTTTAATGCACGTGATGTGTGTTATGTGTACGTGTTGGTTAGGGCTGAATGATCATGTTTTATAACTAGAATAATGTTATATACACTCTAAAGGTACTGTGCGATATCTTATTTATGTACTTAGAGTAAGAATTCATAATAAGTAGCTGATGTTATGTGTAGTGTACCGAGGGAATAATGGATCTCGACGATCAACATTGTCAAGGAGTAGTGTATAAGGGGGTTCCTTGTTTGGATTTCTCTTTGTGAGACGTCCCACGCACGAAACGTAGAGCAATGTTGGGAGTGGATAGAAGTTTACTCCTTAGTACTAAGGTTTATGTTGAATGGTGAAAAAATACTTTATAAGAATATAAAGATGATGTGTGATTATGATGATGGTAATAACTTTTTTAAGTTAATAATTAGAAACCGATGAATTCAATTATATATATGCATATTATTGTGTAAGTTTGGGCGTAAACATAGGATATGATAGAATACAAGAATAAGGGTTATACTTTAGATAGTGGGTTACGCGGGTTTAGATTATGCGTAGATTAAGATTGAATTGTCCCTAGAATGTGTCGGGTAGCTTAATTAAGGTACATGTTCATATGTTTAGGTGCTCGCTTTAGTTGAGGGGTTAGTTTGAGCTCCACGAGAGCGCGACTCCACTTCAATTATGAAATTGTGCATTTATAGTTATTAAGCATTTTAATGCACTTGCTAAAATGTTTTTAAACCTTGAGCTCTTATCCGTTTATATTTCTCTGTTGCTATACATATGTTGTAATATACTATAGGTGTCCCACCGCAAGGACGCTAATGATGCTTTTTTATTCAGTGTCCTTGGAGCTGTAGCAGATGCAGACTGTTGTGAGATTTTATTATAGTCGATTACTATCTTTTTGTAAATCTAGTTAAGGATTCAGTTTGTATATTTGATTTATTCCCAAGGGTTATATATATGTAGCACTTTTATTTTTCTCTCCTAAGGATGTTGTATTGTATGTGACCCGACAGCATATTCGAGCATTTCCTTTTGTTGTACTTATATATGTTAGGAGCATTTTATTTTATCGTAGTACGTGTTTTTATATTATCAATTTTAGTAGTTACTATGTTGTTGGTATGTTGATTCATTGTATGATTTTTGATTTTTTTGGCATCCGCTTATTGTAGTATTGGGTAGTTAGCTATGTTTATTTAATGCCGACAGTAGATGCTGAGAATGATCCACTTGAGATTCCAGATTTATTTTAGTATATGGCTGGCCACCCATTATTATTTTAAGAGGGGTGTCATACGTGGTATCTGTGCGGGTTTTCTGCATTCTTTCGTAAGCGTTCTTGATGTAGATCCCTATTATTAGGACTGTTGTGTTCATCACGCCTATGTTTATTTTTACAATGCGTAATGACTTTAATGATGTTCTGATTGAGTTGCTCTTGTTTCAGATGCCATCGAAAAGAGGTCGTCCAAGTAGGGAAAATAGAGGGGTTGAAACTATGGAACCCCAAATGCCTCAGGGGACTGTGAATGCAGCCAAATTTGCCAATATTGTGGCACAAGTAGTAAATCCTACCATTTCTGTGATGGCACATCAACCTGCAGCTCAGGTAGACTAAGCCCACCCAGGGCCATCTGCATGGGAAGGAGTACGGGAAGCCTTTTGAAAAGGACATCCTCCAGAATTTCTGGGGGGAGTTGATGCGATTGTTTCAAGTCAGTGGAAGAAGGATATACAAAGACACCTTGGAATGGTTGAATGCAGTGAGGTGCAGAAAAAAATACTCGCCACCTTTAAACTAACTGGTGCAACTCTTTAATGGTGGGAATCAGTCACCACATCGGAGCAGAGAGATACAATGCCCATAGCAGATTTTTGGGTATGCTTTGATCGAAAGTATTTTCCTTCAACGATTCAGACGGAAATGAGGGAGATTACTGGATGTGACTCAAGGTGATTGAACGGTGGCTAAGTACGAAGAATAATTTACTCGATTGGAGAATTTTATGCTCGACGAGGTAAATACGGAGGATAAGTAAGTAGTGAAGTTCTTGGGAGGTTTAGATTGGCGAAATCGTCAGCATTTGTTATGGAACCCGACATTACTGACCTTTACTGATTTGATGAATGCGGAAATGCTACAGTGTCTGGAGTATCGTCTTCATTTAAAAGGGGGTAAGAAATTTGGAGACTCGGGTTCATCAAGTAGGTCTGGAGGAGATGATGCCGGTGGAGCAAAAGGGTATAGGCAGGATTACCAAGGGTCGCAAAAACATTTTATCCCTCAAGATGGTCAGGAAGGATTAGTTGGGAGATGTTTCTTTTGTAGAGAAATAGGCCATAGGAAGAGGGATTACCCTGGAAGAGGTAGAGGGAAACTTTTTGAGGAGGTTTTGGATGTGCTACCCCTACGGCAGTTCATAGGCCAGTTTGGGAAAGAAAACTTCGATCAGGGGCCCATTGATGAAGAGAGGTAGTTGGAATATGGAGGTAATATGTAAAATTATTTTCCTATATGTTTAGGTCATGCTTTGAGTGGTGTTGATAGTGTCGCATGTAACATTTAGTGAGTGGTTAGCCGTTATAACCATATTGTATATATAATTACCTTGAAGGGAGGAGTGAGCAAGTGTGGCACTTGGATTATATCTTTTGAGAGAATAAATTGTCTTGTGATGTGCTAGTAGAGAGTTACAATTTTGTTTCATGAATAGGAAGTTTTAAAGTTTGTTAAGTGGTAACGGTAAAGCTATCATTTTATAGTTAGGGCTAGATGCTTGTATTTTCAATGTTCTAGTTGTGGAAGGGTCCCTTTTATGGTAATGTGTTGTTATGATGTAGAGGATTTTATTAATGAGGAGGTTGTAATACCCCGTATTTTTATTCTATATTAATTTGGGGATTTATTAAATTTAATGTGGGTTAATTATTTAATAAAAATCCGGAAATTAATTATGTTATAATTATTAACGTGACGAGAGTTAGTAATTATGGGAAATTTGTTGAATATTACTAATGATCAAAGTAATATGTAATATTGGTTATATTGAATGTCACGAGTGAATAGAATGACAATTATGGAAATTTAAGTTGGGACGCGCCTGTGTCGTGTCGGGAATAAATATTGATAAATAAAAGTGATAATTTTATAAGTTGTTCGTATGGTCGTTTTGAGAGCGCCAACGCGTCCGAAAGGGTCGAGATTGTCAGAAAAGTGTACCCGGGAATTTAGTTTGGGTCTCGGGGCGTTTTTAGGCCTAATTAGTACCTCGGGAGGGCATTTTGGACATTTCGCAATTATGGGTAATTAAACCCACGAAATTCTTAGGGTTATATCAGATGCCTAAGGTTTTCTTCTAGGGTTAGAACAACCAAAGGCAAGTGACAGCCATAGGAGAGGGAAGAAGAGAGCTTTCAAGGCAATCCAAGGCCCAAAAGCCATCCGTTTGCACCGCCACCACCACCAAGGCGTAGATCGCGCAACGAGCTACGCAACCACACCAAAAACATCTGCAAATCAGAACACCAAAAATCCCAGGCAAGTGTTTATCTTGATTATTTCGTTGATGCATCTTTCATATTAGTGTAGGAATGATTAGGATGAGTTTTATGGAAGATAACCTAAGATTTGAGATAGGAATCGCATGTAGTTATGGTTTAAATGATAATTCTGGAAACCCTTGCCATGTAGAGGAATTTACCCACTAAATTATGATGTTTATAAGAAGAAAATTCTGGAAAAGATGGATTAGGACCATGTTAATGAAATTTTAGGTACTTGAAGTTTTATATGAATTTGGGGCTTGTTAATCCAAGTTTAATAGTAGAAATCTACATGCTTTACATAGGAAATGTATAATATCATGTTAGGATGTTAGTAGTACAAATTTTGAGACGTTTGGGATTGTAAAATATGGATTTGGTGAAGGTTAGAAGATGAAACCCGTAACTGCAATTCTGAAGAAATCGAAATACCTGTTTGATCGATCGATCGAGCCCAAAGCTTCAATCGATCGAAGGTTCGATCGATCGAGCCCCAGACTTCGATCGATCGACCCCTCCTGGAAGACTCTTATTTCCCTTTTTAAATGAGTTAAATTCAATTTATTGTGAGATAATTCTTGGGCATCATTAATAAAATGTTTTGGGGGATAGGGAAGACCAGTAGGACATGTGAATAGGTTTTGGGACCCTTGATGTCGGGCAAAGATTGTATTTTGGGATAATTACATAAGGGTCGGTGAATTTATGATTTAAAGAGAGAGACACGTAAGAGAGTTACTTTGGGACAAATGTGTATACCTACTGAATTTTGTACTTGGTAGGATAGAATCCATGAACGTTATGTAGTAAGTGGAAAAGTTCCTCAAATTAAAGTAAGATATGAATGGTTATACGTGATAAATAAATAATGAGAAATAAATACAAATGTCGTAATTATGGGAATTGAGAATATACCCAAAATTGATACGGTAATAATAGTATAGTTATATGACTGTGTGTATACATATACAATCTATGTGCGAAAATCGTGCCCGCGCTACTTGCTATCCCTGAGGTTACCGCGCTGGGACAGTCTTATCTCGATGGGACCTTTATGAGGGATATTGACTTATACCCTAGAAGATAGATATCCTTGGTACAAGCTATCGAATCGATAGTTCAGACGGTCCTAAGAGGCATGAGGGTATGTACTGACCTCTTAGAGACTTGGAATCTATACTTCGCCTCAATATTGTTTGTGTATGTGCTAATACAATTCGAGAGTGATTCCGAATTTTTATTCCCCTTAATATGAGTGATACGGGGTTTGGATAGTAGAGTATGCCCGCACCATAGTTTATTTGGGGTGCTGTTGTAATATATATATTATACGAGTAGTAAATATATATATATATATATATATATATATATATATGAAATTCTGAAATTTGGAACTGCCTACTGTGATTTGATATGTAGGACATGGTTGATGACTCAAATGGTAAATACTTGTTTTGAGAAAGTATAATATGACAATGGAAAACTTTATTGATTAATAAAGTTAAAATGAGAACTTTGGTTACCAATTGAAATATTCTTTTCAAACAATTGAATCGTTAAATTTTGAATCCTGCGAATAATCCGAGATAGGTTAAATCATTGGGAAAGGGTAGCGTGATATATGATGAGATAGACCATTGGGAAGGTTAGTACGATAGGTGTGCACATTAGAAGAGAGGTGAAAATTTTTCAAGAGAGTGTCGCACTAATATGTTGTTGTATTGGCCTGTATCAATTTAAATACTTGTTAAACAATTTTTAAATCATATACACTATCGGGCTCTGACCCGTTTCTCTCTCTCTCTCTCTCTCTCTCTCTCTCTCTCTCTCTCTCTTCTATATATATGTATGTACTACAGATGCCCAGCCACAGGGGCGTCTTGCTTAGGATCCCTTGGAAGGAACGTTCTGCAGCTTAGGTGGGAGTTGCAGGCCACTTGATTAGACGATTTCAGTTACTTGATTCCACTCCTATGATTCTCAGTTATTGGGGCATGTGTCGCCCTTTCCACTATTTATCTATTTTGTTGGGACATTTATATTTCAGTTATTTCTAGTACCGTTACTTTGGGACTTATTCAGCATGTATGTTTTACATTAAGTTTTAAATGTTGGGATTTTGGATGTTGAATGTTTAAAGTAATTGGTTTATGTTCCAGGATAATTGTTGTATGATTCTTACTTATTGAAAATGTTGTTACTAATTAAATAAATAAATTTCCTTTAAAAATAAAATTGGTCAGAAATGTTGAAAAATGGTTTTGACACTTAGCTTAATTAATTAGGGTGTTTATTTGGAAAAAGTTATTTTTACGACAATGATGCTAAGAATGAACCAACTGTTCACCTTGATTTTAATTTAATAAAGGTGTGATCGCCCGGTATTTAATTAGGCGGGGTGTCACAGAGGTTCAGGATTTAGCAATTTTATTGTTGAGCAAGCAATTTTATCTTATGGTTGTGTGCGTGTCAAGAACTAAATGTTGGTAAGATTATTGTATTTGTTGACACCTTATGTCTTGGGCATAAGGTATTTTAATTGTTTGTCAAAAGACATAAAATTTATATATACATATTACATTGTTTTATAGGCCTCTGGGAAATATCAAAATGATTCAAAATATTTTATAAAAAACTTTAGTCCTAGTTTAACTCATCTCAATCCCCGATAGAGCTGTTTTGGATTTCGCTTGCGAGACCTCCCCTGCATGAAAGTAGCGAATGATAGGAATTGAGAAGACTTAAATCTTTGGACATTTTAATATACTTAGTATGTAATAATTGATTAATTTTTTTAGAATCATATTACGATTTAAGGCTAGTGGAATCGGGTAATGTTTTTACTGTTAAGCTCGAGTACAGGGTGTATAGGCGCCCTAGTTAACTAAAATGATTTTAAACTAAAATGATTTGCAATTAAAAGTGGGAGAGATAGGTATAGTGATATTGAGGGTAGGTGTCTTAGGAGCTAGTTGAGGTTGGAGTACTAGGATTAATTAATTTCGAGGACAAAATTCTGTGTAAAGGGGGAAGTCTGTAACACCTTACAATTTTGAGGATTGAGAATTTAATTATTTTTGGGACAAATAATATTATTTTTAATTGGAGAATTTTAAATTTGGCAAATGAGGTAAAAAATTGAGGATGTTACAAAGTATTTCGGATGACGATTCTGAGGGCAAGGTTGATCCGGGATGGGTCGAGATAGTCAAAATGACTGTTCTTGGGTTTTATTTAGGTTCCGGAATATTTTATGTTACTTTGACTCGAATTGGAGTAAACGAGTCATCTAAAGTGTTATTATCATTTAAAGTTGGGTATTTTGGAGAGAAGGCTTATAAAGCCTATGTGAGACAACAATCTCATTCTTGAGAATTAGAAAGCCCTAGAGAGAAAGAGAGAAGAGAAAAGGAAGAAGAGAAAGAGGAGAAGCTTGGAGATTCTGGCCAATACGCAATTTCGAGGACGATTCAACCTCTAAAACTTTGAGGCAAGGGATTAAACTTGCTAAATGATTTATGTGTGTAATTTATTTCATGATTTGTGGAAAAAATATGGATTTTGGGTTAATATGTTAAAACCTAGATTTTGTGGATTTAAATCTTGCATTTGATGTTTTATATATGGGCTTGATGGTTTATAACTTCATGGGATGAGGTGTAGGATGAGTTTTGATGTTAGAAACATGTTTGGGTTGAAAATGGTGGATTGGAGATATGATTTTTGGGTATATATTTCGTGGCTATTATGCATAAGATGGGATTTTTGGAGTTCTGCAGACCCGAATCGATTCGCCCCTAAGCAAATCGATTCGGCTTAAGGTAAAAGTGTCAGGTCTGGATGACCGAATCGATTCCGATTCAAAACGAATCGATTCGACCTAAGATAGACTTACAGTTCCTTTGGACTGAATTGATTCAGATAGTGACAAATTGATTCGCTTTTAGGACCGAATCGATTCAAACAGGACTGAATTGATTCGAAAACAAGGATGTTTTGAGAAGTTTTTCTACAGTGAGTTTTTCTCCATTACAATTTGGTTTATCGATTTGGAACATTCTAATATGATACGAGAAGTACGTTTTGTAGATTTTTATGGAGTTTTTTATATGATGTAATATTACGAATATATCGAGTTATTTACAAGCGTATAAATTGAAGTTATCGTATTGACTTAGTGGGGAATCCTACTAGCATTGGGATTTCTACTTGGAGATAGTTATGGGTCAATAAGGGAGAGTTCGTGTATACTCAGTGCCATTAAACTTTAGAATTTTATCACAAATTTGATAATGTTAAAGGTTCATGATCAACTGAATTGTAATCTGAATTGGGGACGTTTTACTATATCACCGACTATAATTATTTATGTTTATAATTATAGGCGGGATAATTATTATGTGCATACAAACATAGATGGTGTGTATGATGATGATTGTATATACATATCTCGTGTATTTGATAATTAGGTAGACATACCTAGCATATGCTATCATGGGAAGTTGCACGATGTGGGTGTGGCCTCTAGCTTGAAAGCAGGGAGCGTATAGTCCCCAGGTCATAGGCGTCCATTATTTGTGTTATGAACTATTGTTTCAGGGGTAAGACGTCTTTGGTATGATTCATCTTATTTTTCGATGAGGAACTATGACCGCTTTCCATATGGTGTGACTTGATTGTTTACAAGGGCGGTGTGATAATAGTCTAGATGCTGGTAACCCGAGAGAATGCGAGTAATTCTTGGAAGATAATAGCAGTGCAGAGACTATATAAATCCTATAAGTGAATGTGTTATGTGTATTTTAATGCATGCTATGTGTGTTATGTGTACGTGTTGGTTAGGGTTTAATGATCATGTTTTATAACTAGAATAATGTTATATACACCCTAAAGGTACTGTGCGATATCTTATTTATGTACTTAAATTTAGTATTCATAATAAGTAGATGATGTTATATGTTTAGTGTACCGAGGGAATAATGGATCTCGATGATCAACATTGTCGAGGAGTAGTGTATCGGGGTATTTCCTATTTTTGGATTTCTCTTTGCGAGACGTCCCACGCACGAAACGTAGAGTAATGTTGGGAGTGGGGAGAAGTTTAGTCCTTAGTACTCATGTTTATGTTAAATGGTGAAATAATGCTTTATAAGAATATAAAGATGATGTGTGACTATTCTGATGCTAATAACTCGTTTAAGTTAGTAATTAGAAACCAATGAATTCTATTACATATATGGATATTATTGCATAAGTTCGGGCGTAAACTTAGGATATGATAGAATAAGAGGATAAGGACTATACTTTAGATAGTGGGTTACACAGGTTTAGAATATGCGTAGACTAAGATTGAATTGTCCCTAAAATGTGTCGGGTATCTTAATTAAGGTCCATGTGCATATGTTTCGGTGCGCTCTTTAGTCGAGGGGTGAGTTTGAGCTCCACGAGAGCCCGACTCCACTTTAATTATGAAATTGTGCATTTATAGTTATTACGCATTTTAATGCACTTGCTAAAATGTTTTCAAACCTCGGGATATGACCCGTTTATATTTCTCTCTTGCTATACATATATTGTAATATACTATAGGTGTCCCACCGCAAGGACGTCGGTGATGCTTTTCTATTCCGTGTCCTTGGGGCTGTAGTAGATGTAGACTGTTGCGGGATTTTGTTATAGCTGATTCCTATCTTTTGTAAATCTAGTTAAGGATTCATTTCGTATATCGTGTTTATACCTAAGGGTTATTTATATGTAGCACTTTTATTTTTCTCTCCTCAGGATGTTGTATTGTCTGTGACCCGAAAACATATTCGGGTATTTTCTTTTGTTGTACTTATATATGTTAGGAGCATTTTATTTTATCATAGTACATGTGTTTATATTATCAACTTTAGTAGTTATTATGTTGTTGGTGTGTTGATTCATTGTATGATTTTCAATTTTTCTAGCATCCACTTATTGTAGTATTGGGTAGTTAGCTATGTTTATTTAATACCAATAGTAGATGCTGAGAATGATCCACTTGAGATTACTTATTTATTTTAGTATAGGGTTGGCCACCCGTTATTATCTTAAGAGGGGTGTCACACCTTGACGCTTTTCTATCTTAAACATATCCTCCACAGTGTAACCTAGGAGCCCACCCACAAAAGCTAAGGTGAAGCACAAATCCGCACAAGCCTCGGTATACACCGATGAGGCTCAACAACTGTCTACATAATTGGAATACGGAACGTCGTTTCTTCACCACAACACAACAAATCAAATACATAGTCCACCATATGAAATAAGTTCTCAACACAATATGATGAGAAACAAACTTTTGTGCCCAACACATAAGATCTCAAAGAATACGAATATGTAAGCTTGGATCTTTAAACACAAAGGGTGAAAATAGGGTTTTGAAGCTCTGGTAAACAGGTAGGAAATTGTTTTTCGTCAAAAATTCTTTAAAAAACTGATTCCAACACACCTTAGATAGTGAAAAATAAATTTTGAGGTGGAGAGTTCATTCAAACAAAAACAAATAGTTCATTTGAAATAAAATCTCTTTTCATTTTAACGAAACTCAAGTTTTTTCAAACAAATAAGCTCTCTCATTCCAACGAGCTTCCAATGAGCTTCTAACGGGTACCTTTCTGTTTGATAAAGAGTGTTTATTTGATGTTCGTTAGATGTTCATTCTAATGAGTTTCCAAAAGGTTGTTCTAATGAGGTGAAAATTTATTCCAACGAGAATTGATTTTCATTCCAACGAGGTGTAAAACTCATTCTAACAAACTCAAAAGAATAATTTTATCTAAAATTTATTTTTAAAATAGTTTTAAACACTTTTGTTTAAAAAACAAACACCCAAAAATATGTCATGGGATCATATTCAATAATGCATCGAAGCCTTATGAGATTCTCGAAAAACTTGAAGACAAACTTCGCATGAAAAACACGGCATGATGTATACCCACTTTAAGTCTTGGCCACTATATTTTCATCCTCAATCATGTCATGACTTATGAGATCAACAACACAAAGCCTAACCTATAACTCAAATGTTTCGTCCCTAATGAAGTCAATTACAAATAAATTGACTCGATTTGAAATTTTTCCTTACATATGTCCACCAAATTACATTTTTACACACATAACTATATCTTCCAATATGTATTTAAACCTACTAAAATGAAGAGAGGCTATGATACTCCTTATTAAAATGTGGTTTTACATAGAGATGGGGATCGAGAAGTTAAAGAAAATGATGATAAAAATAAACTACCCAAACTAGAATTTGTTACCTCATTGAGGTAATATCTACTTTTAATTAATTTTGTTGGAAAATAAACAATCCTATGTCTATGTGATGAAGTTTACAAATATTGTTCTCTTGTAAGATTAAAGTGATGAATCAAAATGTGAAAAAGAGAAACAATCAAAAAACACAAAGATATATGAGAAAAAACATCCACGGCGGAAAAACTTCGGGTCAAACAAATGACAATATAGCTATGGAAGGACTTACAAAGATGAAACTATGTCTTACTCTCCTTGCTCATAAAATCTTCCACGATGAGTAAGCACCAAAAAATATAGGATGCTTCACTACTTCCATCATTTTTGGTCAACAACTAATGTTTGTGTAACCCATTAAGTTGAACATCCAAATATTTTTCTCCAATGGAATTCGAACCAAGAGAATCCAAAAATGAATATGTCTTCTTCCTATGAAAGGTTAATGGAAGAATTTAATTTTTTTCATTTCTCAAAATAAATAGAAATAATTATTTTTGAGATATAAAAAATTTAAAATCTCTCAATAACAAAGGTACATAATATTTGTTCAAGGACAAAGATGAAGTAAACCAACTTTAATAAACTTATATCAAATTTTAAAAGCAAATATATTACTAATGCACAAAAGGTTTCAGAATCTCAACAAATCAATTTTCTTTTTGCTTGATAAAATTAATTTACAAAACTAAAAACCTTAACTTCTTTATTAAGATAATAGTCACATGAATAACCATTTGAACTTGTGAACTAAGGATCTCAAGGAACATACTCCACCCAAATAACTCACTTGTTAATATACCTAAAATATATGGCTATAAAAGAGAATCACATTTTTTACAATGCAATCTCCTAAAAATATATTTTTTCCATATATAGTCCTTTGAGAAATCTTCATTATAGTGATACGGTCCTCAATAAAGCTAAGTTTTTGAAACAAAGAATGCGAGCTTTTTGAAAAACATGAGATCAAAATCTGGTTCAGGTCGTGGGCAACAAATGACTCATTCAGTTCAGGGTAGACAACCTTCACGGACTGAACCTTAGCAAATAAATTCGCGGTTATAAATTATTTGTTTGCCACCATTACCTCATAATGGCATGGATAACGAAGCTTTGCTTTTTTGTAGTGATATGACTATAAGTTCTACAGCACATGCTAGATTCAAAATATAATTATTATTCAAAGAAGTATTATGGTAAAAAAGTAAAGTAAAAGAGAAAAAACATATGGTTAACACATTTTATAACTTAATAATATCCCATTTTATTTATGTTAAACTATGGGTAATCTATGCCATATAAATCATTTACCTTTATTCTAAGGCAATATTATCATTGGTCAAGGCATGAGGTAGTTCCAAATGATGACAAAGAAGTATAGACTTTCAATCATGAACATGAAGATTTCTCAATCAATCTAGACTATGACTTAAAATGTGATATGGTTAAATGAATCAAGGGAACCAAATTAGCTATCACGGAAGTCAAGTGGGTGGCCTTTTTGAAAAGCCTCCCTAACTCTCTGCCAATCCGACAACCCCGGGTGGGCCTGGACAACCGGTGCCACTAGCTAGGGTGGTTGCTGGGCCTGAGGAAAGTGGAGAGCCATGGAAGTCATAGCAACATTAACTGCCTGTGCCACAATCGCTTCCACCTCTGCTATCGGAACTGTCCCCTGTGGTGGCTATGGCTACGGTGTTTGTGGCCCCTACTGAGCCTCCCTTACCTTATCTCTTTATGCTGCCCTTGCTAGTCGTCCTCTCTTGAGTGGCATCTGAAAATAGGTCAAATTGTATGAATTCACAATCAATACAAATAAAATAGAATCAGAATGTAATCTCAAATACGTATTCATGAATGCTACAGTCCTAATAATAAGGCTCTATGTCAAAGAATGTTATGCTAAAATCGTAGTAAGTCATACAAATCCTATGGACACTAGAACCTGATCCTCTGATACCATTTATGACACCCACCTATTTTAACCACAGCCGGTCAGTCCTTTATTAAAATAAATAGGAATCTTATTTGGTTCATTCTTAGAATCATTGTCGAAAACCTCTTTAAATTACTAACCACCTATGTTAAATTAAGCTGGTGATAAATTTTATCTTGGATTAATATAAAAATATGCAGAAATAAATACATTAACCAAACCATCCACACAATATAATAGCCTGAAGCAATAACACTATAGATAGATTAATAAATAGTACTGAATAAACCATCGGTTTCCAAAATAAATCCAAATACAAGTCTAAAGAAAATAGAACTGAATCTGAATGAAGTTTGATAAATAAACTGAAGTAACTAAATAATCTGAAGGGGCAACATGCCCAAATGAAATACTGAATGAAACTCCTAAACTAGGAATGAATAACTAAATTGTCTACATCAACTCCTCCAAGCCTCCACAAATGCTGTAGCTATGTAGCCCTAGAAAGAATCATCAAGCTTGGTGTCCCTGTGGTTGAACACCTAAATGGCTTTGGAAAATGGATTTGACATGGGTTAGAGCCTAAGAAAACCATTTGAAAATATTTTTCAAGTATTTAGATCACATTTTAGAAATAGTTATTAGATACACATGTTAGTTTCGCGTACACTCCCTTGAGTTCCTCATCCCCATCTAAAGTGCACCCTAATGCATCCTACCTCGTTATACTACCTAGACTAACTAGATAACATATATAACTAACCCAAAAAGGTTTATCTCCCTCGTATTACTCATACGATAAGCTATTATACTACCAATCATTAATATTACTCACATATTATCATTGAATTATTATTTAAGTTCCTCTACTTAAATTACTTTCAGATATGCACAATCTATTATTTCTACCATTGTATATAAGTAGATTTATCACACTTATATATATTTATCACACTATAATATATACACCATATAATCCCCAGAATATCCGTCACGATGTTTGCATACTTTGCTATCCTGTCCATGTACCTCTCGTACCAAATCAAGAACTATCGGTTCAGAATGTTTCCTCGAACCCTCAATCAAACAATGCATAATGGAGGCAAACATAGTTCTAAGCCTTTGGGATACCCACATACCTAAATGACATGTCGGTCCCACTAATACACAAAACATAGTGAGTCGCCCTATGTTTTATGTTTTAGGGCACACATCTAGACCTCACTAGAATCATTAAGGTGGGATCGCCCTTTGCGCTGAACCTCCCGTGATAGCAAATAGTGTAGGTATGTTCACACACATAATTAAATCACAACAATAGGTATTCACACAATATATATATATATATATATATATATATAGAGAGAGAGAGAGAGAGAGATTCATTAGGTATACTCACAACCCAATCATATAAGTTCGTACGTAGTATATATCTTTCGCATACTCAACATATTATCAGTTACAATTATAACCTCTCATTGTATATTTTCGAGTATAGCTCACTACCCGAAGGATCCTAGTTAGACCTTAATAAGAAATAGTAGCAAATACACTCATACCCTACTGGTCAGAATCATAGGTGCATTTATCTCTAAGTGACTCGTTTTAAATCTCGTGAATTCATTAACAATAAGCATATGCCCAATAATTCCTAGCCTTAATTCCTCTTGATTGGGTAAACCTCAATCCCACCATAAGCCTACTAGAATTCACTGTATCACCCTCTATAGTTTAAGAATACCCCAAAAGTCTCTCCATAATTTATTTTTGAATTTAGGGCATAAATTAAAGAATTTGGCCAAATCTTGGCAGCCAAATCGAATCGGTCTAGATACAAAATTGATTCACTTATCGAATCGATTCTCTCCTGGAGCCGAATCGATTCACTCATGGAGCCGAATCGATTCACTCCTGGCAGTTCGTCTTCTTCATTTAAGTGTTACATTTTTCCACCATTTTAACACAAAATCTTCATGCAACATACCCAAACTCCAACATGATTTATCCCAACATCAATTAAGAGTACGTAGGCAATTTCTAACGTAATTGACACATTAAATCCATACAAATCCTACTTAAAGAATGGATTAAACCCATATTTTTACCCAAAACCCTAGTTCTTGTGTTATTTATGCTTAATAATTCATATTTCTAGATTTCTCTTATATTCATCCTCCTAAATGTTCTGATTTTGTACTACCAGCATACATGGATTCATTCTACATGCAATCATATATTAAATCATGAGTACTATTAATCTAATCCCAATAACATCATCAATTTAAAACCCCTACACTACATGGGTATTATAACTTATTAAAAACATGCAAGATAAACACTTACCTCAATAATTATAAGTCTGATTTCGTGTTGTGAATGATAAGGAAGCCTTCTTTTCCTCCCGATTCCACTCCGGTGGTAAAGATGATGCAAGAAAGGTGTTGGATATTCTAAGAAACCTTTTTTCTTTCGCTCTAATGGAATCTCCTCTCTCCTGTTTGGATTTCTTAGGGTTAGAATATGTTTTACTGCTGCCCTAACTAGTTAGACTTAGGTTTATAATCCCAATTTGAGAAATTAGGCTAATGGAGCAAGCCCAAATGACCTGAACACCTCTGTGTGGGCTCGGTCATGGCTAAAAAGGCCCCGTGACCCAAATATTACCCTCGAGTATTCTATTCCGATTATTTCGACCCTTTTGAAGTCAATCGTGACCTCAAAATCACCATCCGAGTCACTCTAAAATAATTTTTTATCTTGACCTCATATAGTCTATACCCGACACCCGATTGAGATATACCACTATCATGTCACTATCACTTGCTATGCTGTAAAAATAAATATTTACTATTCACTTAGTATTTATATTCGATAAACATTAATCATTTTTTATCTATATCAATATTTAAACCAACATGTGATATTTAATTTAATTAAATTACGGCACACTTGTAATTTAAACTGACCGAATTAAATAAATTTTAAATACTCAAAAATACGGGGTGTTACAACGTGTCCCTCCTCTAGTAGCCTATAAATAGCATACACGTAGACCACGTGAGGTAATATACTTTATATCATTGCGCTGGATTAAAATAAATATGACTTGAGAGCTTGTAATAACTCTATTTTAATGAGGTTTACCCACTAAATTAATAAACAAACTATCACCTTTGTCAGTAGGCACAAATTTGTGCTGAACTACATAAATCTGGTTCTTCCCCATTCTCTCTTTACCTTATTTTAGTGATTGTATTTTAGTATGCTTGTTTTTTAAATGTTATATCTATTAGTTATTGATATCATTTTGCTAAGGTCCAGTCTATACCAATTTCTAGCGATTACAGTAGGCTTGTTCTTTAATCCAATGGGATTAATCTAAAAAATATTTCACTAACAATATAACCCACAATTCTAAAAAATTTCGACATTCAATCTTTGATTTATTTCATTAATACAATATAATTTAATTCAATTGTCTAAATTATATAAGAACCATAACCCTCTAGCATTATAACACCAACAATTAATTTCCCATAATTCAAAATATATAATTGTAACCCATATTCAAATTTCTCAACCTAATATTATATCTTCAACATGTTTAATTAATTCACATGAATTCTAACATAAACTATTCTAATTAAAGAGGAGAAGAAGAAAAAATTCATGCCTTGCTTTGTTTTAAAGATTAAATTTATTATTTTATGATAATGGTAATACTTTTTTTTATTGAATTCTAAGATGTATTACTTCAATCTGCAAGCCTTCCTATCCCAAATTTCCTCTCACTAGCCTCTGAATTTAGGTTTAGGGTTTATTTAGAACATGATAAGTGTAATACCTCATAATTTTGAATAATTATGAATTTAATTATTTCTTCTGGTATTTTAAATTACATATGTACAGTCATTTAATTAAAATGAAATATAGAGTAATTAATAGTTATTAATTTGTGAGAATAAGATTAATATTTATGAGGTAAATTTACTAAGTGTGTTTATAGCTCTGTTCTAAAAGGCCCACCTAGGCTTGAGGCTTGAAAAAAACGCATCGCCTACGCCTTATTACGCCCTATTCTTGGTAAAAGGTTTAAGGCACACTTTTCTTTTAAAAATCAAAGGATTAGTTGACAAATATTGGTTATGGAGCATGAATAAGAGAAATATGGCCACCAAACATATGGATATATTTTCAAAATTCAAGCTATGTACTATTTTATTATTATACTAGCCTTGGAATAATTAAAATATTAAAAAAGGAAAAATGCCTTTTTACGCCTAGGCTCCTAAGGCTTGAGGCTTGACCTCTATGCCTCGACAATGCCTCGCGCCTTTTAGAACCTTGGTTTATAGTAAATAAAATACGGTGATTTGTTAGTATGTCATAATGAGTGAGAACGATGGGATTTTTTATAGTATCTCAATCAAGGCTTGTGAGTAGATTATTTAAGGATAAGGTAGGAAATTTATGTAGAGTTACTCAGATGGAAATTTTGAGTTCATAGTTGGTCTCGAATGGGTCGAAATAGGCAAAATTAAGTACCAGGGGTGTAATTGGGTTTCGTAGGATTTTTAGAGTAGACTGGGATCACTCGGGGGTGTTTAGGTCATTTGGGCTTGCCCATTAGAGTAAGTTAAGAATTAAGACTATTTAATCTAGGGTTAAGATTTTGAGGCAGCCTAAAATAATTCTAAGCCCTAACCAAGTGAAGGAAGAAGAGAAAGTGAAGAAGGAAGAAGAGAAAAAGAGTTTGGAGAGCCAATTCGAGGTGCAATTCATCTTCTCCAATGAAATTTCAGACCCTACGAATCGTATAAGGCAAGTGGTTATCTTGCTGTTAATTTTATGTTTAGAATTCATGTTCATATTATAATAGGTGTAGAAAACTATTTTACGGAGGGTTTTCCCATACAAAAGGGGGATTTTGGGTTTGAATATATGTCCTGCAATATTCAATTGATTTAAATGATGAATTGATTAATTTAGACGACTTATAAATGCTGGGAAATTTAACTATGATGAGATGTAGAAATTGATTGAATCTAAATTTAGATTTTTTAATTTAACTTATGGTTTTGGTTGAGAGATTCGAAACTAAACCAATTGATTGTTTTAATAATTAATATTATTCCAATCTCTTAGGTTAGGATGATTTAGAAGTGTTAGAATCATCATATGTGTGTCCCATTATGTTCTTTGTGCTTTAATCAAGGTTGGGTAACATATTGAAGAAGTTTAGAACGAATTTGGAGAAAAGGGTTCGTAGTTAGGTACAACGAACCAGTTCATATTTGGGGGCGAACCTATTCGGGTTGGTTGAGTGAACTGGTTCTGGTGTTTGGCCGAATCGGTTCAGACCACCTAACATTTCTAGTTTTGGTTATTTAATTCGTGGGTTAATTTGGAGGGTTTTCAATAGAAATTTTAAAGTAAGGATGAGAAGACTTTCTAGATCATTTGGACAAAATCATATTACCTAGGTTTGAGTGGGTAATTAAAGTGGGAAATTATTATAATGAGAGAATTAATTAGTGATTAATTTATTAACGGATTAGGTGGGTTAATTCGTGATTTGTTTCATGAACGAATTGATTGGGGAAGTCCGAGGATATAGCGGAGTGATGCTATTATTTTAAATACTTACTAATGAAAATTAATATATGTTCGATAGGCACGGTTTAGCCAAAATGATATTAATATATATACGAGTATAAAGACAATATATATATATATATATATATATATATATATATGATGATGATGATGATGATGATGATGATAATATCTGTATGTATGATATTTTTATTAAACATACCTCTCTAGTGCTATTAGTGGAGGTTGCGCGATCCCCTCTAGCTAGTGAATGCAGGATTTATATAGTCCCCAGGTCATAGCGCCACGTATGTGCCCTCGTGAGGGTTGAAGTTCGAAGTTGTAATTGAGGTAATTAGGGGTACGGTTATGACTCACTATTGAAAGACTATGTCCACCTCCAATACGTTTGAGATTTTATCGAGTTGATGTGAGATTCTTACCATCGGTAGCGGGGATAATTTGAGTACACCTCGGTGATGATAGCATTGTAGAGAAAGATCTCTAATGAGCTTTACTCAGGGGACCTCTAATGAGTTTTTACTCGAGGGACCTCTGATGATTTTTACTCCGGGGACCTTTGATGATTTTTACTCAGGGACCTCTGATGAGTTATTACACGGGGGATTATTATTATATGAGATATATGTGTACTTGTTTTAGTATATCCTTTATGTATATAATGGTGTAATAATTTATATACGGGTTTAATACATAAAGAGGGATTATATATGTAATTCTTGCAATATATATATAGCTATATAATCGAGTGAAAAACTATATACAAGATTTAATACATTAAGTTTAAATGTTTAGAAGTAACTGGAGTGAATTTATACTAATGATAATTGATGAGATAATTAAATAAGGTAACGAGCAAACTTTCTTGGTAATGAATGATAGAACGTACTCGGATTGGAGTAGTGTTTTAGAAAGAATTTGCAACACGGATAGTTAGCCAGGGTAGTGTGACTAGGTGGGTTAAGATGTACGTGCTAGGTGTGCACAATAGATGAGAGGTGAGGAGTATCTCAAGAGAGTCTAACACCGGCTTAAATATGAAAGTTTACTGCATATTTATTTGTTTCATTTTAATCACTTGAAAATATTTCAAAATGTTTTGGGCTCTGAATCGTGTCAAAAACATTTTCCAATTTTTTTTAGGTGTCCAGCCACAAGAAAGCCATGGGTGATCATTCGTTCTAGGGATGCATAGTTGCAGAGGATGTGGAGGCTTGCAGAATTTCAATAAATCCACTTCATTAATTGTTTCCTAGGATAGGATCCATATATTTTAACTGTTTGGCATGTTGCCTTTTATTTAGACATTAGTGATGTTCAATTATTTATTTCATGTTGGATATTTGTACTGGATTTATGGTGATCGATGGTTTATTCGGCACCTAGTTATTATTATGCATTTAGACTTCTGTTGGATGTGATTTATTATTTAGTGTTATTTAATATGATTTATGTATGGATGGTTTCATGTTTCAAGTAATAAGAAGATTAAAATTGACACTACTTGTTAAACTAATTGGTGGTTAGTAATTTAATTAACTTTTTGACAGTGATGCTAAGAATGAGCCATATGAGGCTACCATTTTATTTTGGTAGCGGGATGACCACTCATTATTTTGACAGTAGGGGTGGCATATATGGTATCATAGCATCAGGTTCTAGAGTCCTTAGGATCTATGTGGACTTAATTCGTTTTCAGCGTTGCTTTTCTTTCATATAGATCCATATGATTAGGAATGTTGATTCATAATGTGACTTACGTTCTCTTGATATTGAGTACAGTTGATGCGAATCATTTATGAGTTCGGTTGGTGTTCGTATACCAAATAAAATAGGATGACAAGCGAGGGCCATTAGGAGGACTACAGGAGGAGAGACTTAACCGAAGCCATAGAATATTATAGGAACCGACCACGGTAGAAGTCACCATGATTATTGTTCAGGAAGATGACATTAGGATAACCGCTAGGGAGAAGTAATTTCCCCAAGCACTGTCATTGCAGATGTTGGCGCAAATTTAGACTCACCCAATATAGTCAGTAAGGAGGAGAGTCGGAGGGTCTTTTTTGAAGGGCCATCCATATGAGTTAGAGAAAGAGAGGGAGTTCTATTGGACAATGGAAGGAGATCATCTGAAGGTAATTGTGTATGGAGGAGTGTGGTGACACTAATAATTTAAAGTTGGTGCAAAATTTCTAGCTCATAAGAGCAGCAAATAAATGGTGGGAGTCAGTCACCACATATAAGGAAATTGATAAGGTATTAATCTAGAAATTTGAGGTGAGGTTTGACCATAAGCCCTTTCATATGTTGTTCAAACATAGATGCAAAGGAAGTTTTTGTACTTATCATAGGAAGGGCGAGCAAAGGCCGATTGTGATGAAGAATTTCTTGTTTAATGAAATCGTATCTGGTGAGGTAGGTAGGGAGGAGAAAAGAGTTCTTAAGTGTGATGATGGACTCATGTGTAGGTGTCTCTAGCACTTATGGGAAATTCGTCTTGGACAACTTATGGATATGGCATCAATGCCATACTTTTACAATGCTTCCATATGAAGGGGGAAAAGAGTTAGAGAAATCTATCCAGAATGTCAAGACTGGATTCAACGGTGCTAGTGAGGCACCATAGGGAGATACCCAGCAATAGACCCATTTAAATGATTCAGATCAATGTGATTCCTACCAAGTGATGAGGGATTCCATCAAGGCCAGCAGTGTGTTCCACAGGGCCAACAAAGCCAAAAGAACAATGAGGATAGAAATTGGGGACAAGATTACTAGGTCCTAGAGGAAGATAACCCCAATATGTCCAGGGAGGCCAGAGGCAGGGGAATGACACAAAGAGGTGTCTTGTGTGTGGGGAGTAGGCAAACATATGTTGATCTTATCCACAATGAGTTAGAGGACAGGGAATCCCTAGCAGGGGAAACAATTATATAAGTTTTTGGTTCGATTTGGATGAGAGTATTATGTCCAGGAACTATTTGAATCGTCGGTGCTATTGTAGATTAAATGAATGATTTTTATCCAAGGGTAAATGAGAAAATATTTCTGTGACACGGGTGAGCCACAATATTTTGATAGCACTAGATTCGTACATGAGACGGGTTTAATGGTTGTATCGTTAGTGTTATTATTGTGTGTATATATTTACCATTGGGTAATGGGAGTTCTCATTGGTTCCATTTGAATAGGAGCGAGTGCAGTCACTGAGAGTATATTTTTTAGTGTATTTACTCATTTTAGAAAATGATATGTGAGTCTGATATTATCCTGGGTATGGACAAGTTAGTGATGGTTTGAGTGATCGTGGACTGTTACAGTAAGGTTATCCTATTCACTGTTCTAGGGAAGTATGTATGGTTTTGAGATGTCTCACCTAGAAGAGGGTCGAGCTCGCATTTATATTATATTGTAGAGGAGACTTCAAAGAGTATAGTTGTCTTTATATATTTGATCCCATTGTGTAGGGACCTTACTGATGTGATTGAGGGTACATCGAGTTTTCTATCGAGTAGAGAGATTTATCTCATTATTGATTTATCACTAGGGACTTAGTGATAGTGTGAACGTAGTGCTATATGACTCCTTTAGATATGTGGGAGTTATGATTAGACTTATATGACGAGGGGGATATATGATTTTGAGTGTCCCAATTATATGCTTTGGGCCTACAGAACTCGATGACCGATCATTCTAGGTGTTAGTATATCAGGGGATTTCCTTGTTTGAGTTTTGGTTATGGGACATTCTACGAATGAACCATTATAACCATCGAGATTGAGGAGAAATTTTTGGATGCTAGGGCATCAATTTTTAATGTTAATCATTAAACGTGTAAAGAAATCACTTTAAGCTAGGAGCTCTTACACTATATATAGCCAGTGGAGCCGGTAGTGTTGTGTAGAAAGCCATAGGGAACTTTTGCACCACTAGTTCATAGGTGGGGTAGTATAGAGGATAAATAAGTCACGATTATTAGAGAAACTGAGTACAACCTTACAGTATAGCAACACCGAGAGTACGAGGACAAGCTTGAGATAAGGATGTTATATATGAGACGTTAGTGATGGTTGTGTGTGCGTGCACGGGATATAGGGTGTATAGATGCCCTGGTTAGTTCGATTTACAAAATCATGCAGGATAAAGGGGTGTAGAAATAAATGCGTTGAATGTATGCATGTGTGGCAGTTAGAAACCTAAGTGGAATGGTATGATGGACTGAATTTCGTTTATGAAAAAAAAGATAGTCTGACTACGTGTATATCAAGGAGAAGTATCACAACTGTGGTGAGTTGAAAGACGATAGAGACAGATGTAAAAGATATTCCTTGATAAGGAATAACCCCATAATTTTGGAAATTATAGCGGAGTCTTACTTAGTTAAATGCCCAAAGTGGCTTGTGCATAAATATGATGTTGATTTTTACAAGATGGAGAAGAGCCCGGGAGGTGAGCAGTTTTAGAGAAGACGCACGGGCCATGGTTTCACTGAGAGGTCAAGATCTCCTTCAAGTTTGTGGAATGAATTGACCAAAATGGAATAATTATTATTCAATTGGGTTGAGTTATACTATCAGTCAATATGCCCAATGTTTTTAGTGGACATAAGAAATGAACTAGGAGAATGTGTCGCCCAATATTGTTGTGATTAGGATGAGATCCTTGAGTTCCACCTCTGATAGGTAGTATCAAGAGGTGATGAGGACGGAGCTGCATTTTGAGAAAGACGTTTTACTTGTAGATCGATGGGTAGCCGGGAAGTGACTAGGATGTTGGAGAATTCAAGAAATGTGTAATATGGATTTTTGGGTAATTGAGAGTATTAATTACCGCTGGCAGAGTTACGTGTGATACCTCAAAGCAGTTTATTATCTATGTGACGCCTTCTGAGGCTTCACATGGAGGCCTTGTCATCCACCATTTGGTTGGTTATAGGTAGGAAATAACAAGCTTATTAGACCCAAAGTAATTCATGGTCCGTCAGTAGGGATTGAGTTAATACGTCATTTTCGTATAGTTCAGGAATGTAGTTACGTCGCTGTGAAATGAAGTTTGAAGTCTGACATGAGTGGTCAGGGGTTGTAGCGGGTGGCTCCTATGAAAGTAGTTATGTGTTTTGGAAATAAGGGAAATTGGAACATATTGAAGTGGGGACTTTTCCAACATTAAGATGATAGATCTAATGGGTTATAGACTCATTTTTTGAGTGTCGTTAGAGCATGAACGTTATATTTAAGTGTAATTTTGTAAGCGAGCCCTTAAGGATGAGGGAATATATCGGTACATAAGAGTTTGAATAGACTCGTCACTAATCTTGGGTCTTAGTGAGTAGAACTTCATTCAAAATGGTACCATTGGCATACGTATAGTGGAAACACCGAATTATTATAAGTCAACCTTGAATAAGTTAGGATGCCTTGAGTGTAAGGACCTGAAGTTTTAGTATCGGGCATATCCGAATTTCGGGGACGAAATTTATTTTTAAGGTCGGAAGTATGTAACACCCTGTAATTTTGAATAATTATCAATTTAATTATTTCTTTTGGTATTTTGAATTACACATGTACAATAATTTAATTAAAATGAAATATTGCATATTTAATAAATATAAATTTGTGAGAATAAGATTAATAGTTATATGATAAATTTACCAAGTGTGTTTTTAGTAAATAAAATAAGGTGATTTGTTAGTACGTCATAGTGAGTGAGAACGATGAGATTTTTTACGGTATCTCAGCTGGGGCTTGTGAGTACATTATTTTAAGGTTGAGATAGAAAATTTATGTAAAGTGACTTGGATGGCTATTTTGAGTTCAGAGTTGGTCCCGAATGGGTCGAAATAGGTAGAATTGAGTACTCGGGGGGTAGTAATTGGATTCCAGGGGCATTATATACTAGATCGGACTCACATGGGGGTGTTTAGGTCATTTGGGCTTGTCCCATTAGAGTGATTTAGGTATTAAGACTATTTAATCTAGGTTCAAGATTTTGAGGTAGCCTAAAAATAATTCTAAACCCTAACTAAGTGAAGGAAGAGGGGAAAGTGAAGAAGGAATAAGAGAAAGAGAGTTTGGAGAGCCAATTCAAGGAGCAACTCATCTTCTCCAATAGAATTTAAGACCCTATGAATCATATAAGGCAAGAGATTATCTTGTTGTGAATTTTATATGTGGAATTCGTGTTCATATCATAGTAGGTGTAGAAAACTATTTTGGGGAGGGTTTTCTTGTACAAAAAGTAGAATTTGGGGTTGAATCTATCTCCTGCGATATTCAATTGATTTAAATGATGAATTGATGAATTTTGATGACTTATAACTGGTAGGAAATTTAACTTTGATGACATATAGATATTGATTGAATATAAATTCAAATTTGTACATTTTAACTTAGGGTTTTGATTGAGAGTTTGGAAAATAAATCAATTG
The DNA here is from genome assembly GCA_949130495.1 of Sambucus nigra. Classification (NCBI taxonomy): domain Eukaryota; kingdom Viridiplantae; phylum Streptophyta; class Magnoliopsida; order Dipsacales; family Adoxaceae; genus Sambucus; species Sambucus nigra. The sequence goes on from OX422218.1 coordinate 280,455,022, forward strand.
ATTGATTTAATCATTAATATTAGTCCAATATCTAAGGTTAGGATGATTTTAGAAGTGTTAGAATCATCATATTTGTGTCCTATTATGTTGTTTGTGTTTTAGTGAAGGTTGGGTAACATATTGAAGAAGTTTGGATAGAATTTTGAGAAAATGTTTCGTAGTCAATTACAGTGAACCGGTTCGGATTTGTTGGTGAATTGGTTCGGGTTGGTTGAGCGAACCGGTTTGGGTGTCTGACCGAACTGGTTCGGACCACTTAACATTTCAAGCTTTTGCAATTTAATTCATGGGTTAATTCGGAGGGTTTCCAATAGAAATGTTAATGTAATGATGAGAAAACTAGCTAGATAATTTGGACAGAATCATATTACTTAGATTTGAGTGGGTAATTAAAGTGGGAAATTATTATAATGCCAGAATTAATTCGTGATTAACTTTATTAACGAATTAGGTGGGTTAATTCATGATTTTTTTGACAAACGAGTTGATTGGGTAAGTTTGAGGATATAGTAGAGTGATGCTATTACTTTAAATACTTACGAATGAAAATTAATATATGTTCGAGAGTTGGGGTTGTAGTCTCGTAGTAATTCGGCTAGTTCTTTAAGAAACATGCACGGTTTAGCCAGAATGATATTAATATATATACGGTATAGAGACAGTATGTATATGTATATATATATATATATATATATATATATATATATATATAAGAATGGTGATAATATTTACGTGTATGATATTTCTGTGAAACATACCCGTCTAGTGCTCTCAGTGGAGGTTACGCAGTGTGGGTGATCACCCTTGGCTAGTGAAGGCAGGGAAAGTATAGTCCCCATGTCATGACGCCACGCATGTGCCCTCGTGAAGGTTGAAGTTCGAAGTGAGGTAATTAAGGGTATGGTTATGACTCATTATCGAAGGATTATGTCTGACTCCAATATGTTTGCAATTTGATCGAGTCAGTGTGATATTCTGACCAACGGTGGTTGAGATGATTTGAGTATGCTTCAGTGATGATAGCATTATAGAGAAAGACCTCTAATGAGTTTTACTCGGGGGACCTTTGATGAGTCTTACTCAAGGGATCTCTGATGAGTTTTTACTCGGGGGATTATTATTATTATTATTATTATTATTATTATTATTATTATTATTATTATTATTATTATTATTATTATTATTATTATTATTATTATTATTATTATTATTATTATTATTATTATTATTATTATATGCGACATATGTGCTTTTTGTAGTATATGCTTTACGTAGATAATGATGTAGTAATTTATTTACCAGTACACAAAGAGTAATTATATGTGTAATTTTTGCAATGTATCTACAATTTTATAATCGAGTGATAAATTATATACAAGATTTAATACGTTAACTGTGAATGCTTAGAAATAACTGGAGTGAAGTTATATCAATGATAAATGGTGAGATAATTAAATAAGGTAGCAAGCAAACTAGCATGGTAGTGAATGATAGAACGTACTCGGATTAGAATAGTGCGTTAGAAAGAATTTGCGACATATCTAGTTATTCAGGGTAGTGTAACTAGGAGGGTTAAGATGTACGCGCTAGGTGTGCACAATAGATGAGAGGTGAGGGATATCTCAAGAGAGTCCGACATCGGCTTAAATATAGAAAGTTTACTATTCATTTATTTATTGCATTTTAATCACTTGAAAATATTTTCAAAATATTTTCGACACTGACCTGTGTCAAAAATACTTTTAGGTATCTAGTTATAGGGACGCCACGGATTATCATTCGTTCCAGAAATGCATAGCTGCAACGGATGTGGTGGATTGCAGAGTTTCAGTATAGTTCCTTCATTTATTGTTTCCTAGACTAGGTTCCATCTCTTTTTTCAGTTTGGCATGTTGCCTTTTATTCAGACATTAGTGATGTTCAGTTATTTATTTCATGTTGGATATTTGTACTGGATTTATGGTGGTCGATGGTTTATTCGGAACCTAGTTATTATTATGCATTTAGACTTCTGTTGGATGTGATTTATCATTTAGTGATATTCCATATGGTTTTATTTATGAATGGTTTCATGTTGCATGAAATAAAAAAATATGAAAATTGACACTTGTTAAACTAATACATTATTAGTGATTTAATTAACTTTTCAATAGTGATGCTAAGAATGATCCATATGAGGCTACCGTTTTATTTTGGTAGTAGGATGGCTACCCATTATTTTGATAGGTGGGGTGTCACAATAAGAGGATAGTGTAAAGTTATAAGCTTATGTTTAAATAATGCTATGTTTGTCACTTTTATTAATCCTAAATTATGTTTATCTTATAATCCTAATACCCAAACCTAAACACTCTGAAACTTTACCCAATGGGTCATCCAACCCATAAGTGTAATTCTTCATCTTTTTAACCCTATTTGAGCTTCTAAATTCTCCTACAATCTAGTGAAAGAACATAATTTACCTCTATAAAATTTTATCCCTTAATTCAGAAAAATATGTATATAATTTAACTTATCGAATTAAACCAATTATTTAAATTTCTGCATTAAATTAATTATATAGTTATTTACTCCAATTACATTAATTATTAAAAATCTTGGGGAATTATAGAGGGCACATGAGTATACATATACTCTTATAGCATCCAATATGAGATTAACCACGAGAGGAAACGAGCAACAAATTACATTATTTATGACAACGTTGGGCACGACATGTAAATGTGTCCTACTAAAGGAGTGGGCCGTGAAAAGTGATGCCCATAAGTTTGAATTTTTGGACAATGTATTCTCAAAATTGGTACACTAAATGTTGAAGTATTAACTTTATGCTATCGTTTACTATGTTATTTTCTATTATTATAGAATTATTCAATTATGTGTACCCTCGTTTGTTACACAATTTTTGTATAAGAAATAATGAAACCATGAGGTTGCACACAAATAGTACAATTTATTTATATCTGTTAAAAGAAGGAAATCTAAAACCGTATCGATGAAGTGTGCACTTTGTTTTTACACAATTTCTAAACAACAAGGAGTGATAATCTAACATTGAACAAAAATAACACAAAGTTTTTATTGATATGACGAATATGGTCTCCTGCCATGAACCACACTAATAGAAGGTCAATTATACTTGTAGACACCCCATTCTGTTACCCCTTAAACTCTCCTTAGCTCCCTAGCACCTCCCGTCATCACCACAAACCCAGGTCATACACCGGGTACTAACCTAGAAGCCATCGGGTACTCCCAGGCTCCATTTGATCAAAGTCAAAGTCTTCAGCTCGACCAAGGATGAATGAATCTTATAAGGGAACTGAAACCCCTTTCCAACGGTTCATCCCGTTCGCAATTCTGACCTACCATGCAGACGAACGACCCAATTTCCCCAAAACTCAATCAGGAGACCACCGGGAGCTCCTGGGTTTTGTTTGACCTAAGTCAACTCTTCAGATCAACCAAGACTGAATGAATCTTAGAAGGTCACTCAAATCCCTTTCCAACGGTCCGCTCCGTGCGCGATTCGGATTTACGGTATGGACCAACGATCCGTTTTACTTCGAAAGGTCACCGAATGCTTCCAGAGCCCGGTTGACCAAAGTCAACTCCCCGAACCAGATCAAACTCTTTAGAATGTATAATTACATCTCCTAACATTTCCAATGGTCCGCCCCGGTCATGATTCGGACTTACCATGCAGACGAACGATCCATTTGCGTCCGATATTTTCCCGTCCAATGGACAGACAAATGCTTCCGAGACATATTTGACCCAAAGTCAACTCACGAACCCGGGAGCAGTCCAAATGACTTTCGAAGGTCAATGAATTATCTTTCCAATGGTCCACCCCGTGCATGACTCTGATCAACGGTTTGCATTCGGCGGTCGATTTTAGAAAAAGGCCTGAAAGACACGGCCAAACGGCAAGTCCCAGACCCTGCCTATCGGCAGTGTGCCTAAATGCACCTGCCGAACGATAGGAACATGCCTATGCCGACCTGAAATGACCCGGGCATATAAAAAGGAGGCTTAACCTCACTTGCAGGAAGAGCCTAGATCTGATAGATATCACTCTCAGCAGATCCAGAAAACCTCTCTCGAAGTCAGCGGGATTTCCACACCCAAATCCCTTTCCAACCTTCACTTTTCATCATCCTTTTCACCAAACATGGTGAATTCACTACCCTCCATCATCATCCAAGTCTAAGGGATGCTCTCCAACATTCAAGATCAAGCTCAAGATCTTTAAGAAGGTCCAATTTTCTCCTTAAATTCTCATAAATTCGCAATATCTCTTGTTTTATTACTTAGCACTTTTATTATCTCATCTCATATATCCTAATATACTTTTTTATTTAGTATTATTGCACATCTCTTATTTTCATATAAATAAAAACCAAAAAAAAATAAGAAAAAGAGTGTTTTCTCATAAATTTCAAACGAAAATTCTTACACTTTTCTCACAACTAAAACACTCTTTCTACACACCCACACACACAAAAATAAGAGAATCCATGGTTGGATTTATGGTTTAAACCCCACCCCTCATTTTGCATGCGAACTACGTGGACTTTGATGCCTTTATATTCTACGTAGGCGTCTCGGGGTAAAACCCGAGACTCGAGTCCTATTTTTTACTTTTTCTCTCATTTTCAATTTTCTCTAAACTCCATTCTCTTATACTATATATATACATATGTTTGTTCTTAGGGGCGTATTATTCTGTATGCGTTATCGTTCCCTTATAACGATTAACGTAGGGATGATCGCCTAAATCCTATTTTCTAATACTTTTATACATTCCTACGGATGACTCGCATTACCTATTCCGTGGTACGAGTCGATGATTCCTATCTCCACTATATATACACATGCATACATATCACGGGGAAAATAAAGGAAAATACCAAAATTCCACGAGAGACCGAAAGGGCGGAATGGGTTCCTAACACCTTCCCATTTCGTAACTTAGCCTCCTGACCCTTCTCGAATCATTTTGGTTTCGCATGCACCAGTATGTCTTCGGATGCTATCCTTCGGGATGACTTCCCCTTTTCTTTTGTCTGTTTTGAGTAAAATAGACTGGCGACTCAAATCGCTCTTCATTTTTCACCTCACCTCAAATGACGCAAACCGAAGTGCTCTCGAGAGGGACGCGCGGGACCTAAGGATCCTCACTCTCATGCTCCGCCCCCTCATCCGCGGTGAGGATCGGGGATGGCCACAGTGGCGACTCAGCTGGGGATGAATATGAGGTCTAGACTCTATTTACATGGATATTATATTTGTTTAGATTTTCCCCCTATTTTCACGTTCCCCTTTATTACTCATGTGTACCCCATGCTTATGATTCTATTAACACACTTATAGAAAATTCTCCATGTACACTTTGCACCACATGCACCTAGGGTCACATATATCCACATGTTGCACGCATCACCCATTCAAAACTTAGTGTACCGTTTGTACTTGCACTTTGCTCCCTATTTGGCATAATCAAGAAAGACATTCTCATAAGATACTAATAAAAGGATCATGCATGATTCACACGACATCACCAAAGAGCATTGTTATTGACCAAATTTTTACCCAGTAACTGGAGGGTCACTTCGTGATGGGCACAGATCCGGCAGGGAAGACTTAGCCTAAGAGAAAGGACTCTCACCTTCCATTGGATAAGTACCTTCGACGTATATCGAATGGCTCCCCCACATAGTACCTCTTGACCGAAGTCATGACGGGAGTTAAATCGCAGGGAACTTGTTCACGTACGTCAAGTATATCGAATTCTCTCTAACACGTACCGTCCAGACGAGGTATATGGTGAGGCAATCCACGTACACTCAGGTATATCAAATGGATTGTCCACACGTACCGATTTTTTGCAAGAGAAAGACGTATATCGTGGAAGTCACACTAAGGGGGAACCCTTTCCGATTCACCCAACCAACTGCATACCGGCATATAGGTGGCAGTCCTAGGACACACATGTTAGATTGCAGGTTTCAACCCTAAACTCTGCTGAAATTTTGGGTCGGCCTGCCACCTGAATTCTCGCGCATTTTTTAAAAATGGGACCCTGTCTGTGAGCCTGGTCACAAGTCCAGCCATAGCTTTGCATATATTACAAACACAATTTTTCCAGGTTCGGATCCCGTCCTTCATTTTATTTTGCTATTAGGAGAATTAATACATGTAAAAATATGATAATGATAATAATCATGCTGAGACCGTCTCCAAAGGGAAAATTCTCCTTTTTCTTTATCAAAAATCCAAAAAAAAAATTCCTGTCTCTATCAAAAATCCAAAAAAAATTTGTCTTTCCATCTAAAAAAAAAGGTCAAAAATATTTTCCCCATTTTTTCTCAAAAATAAATCCCATTTTAAGCCTTCTCAGGTCGATTGCAAGCCCTTGGCCTGGCTCCTTATTGGCTTCGGTCTTCAATCAAGTCACTCATGAGTTCTGTCCATTCCCCTATTACTTCTTTCGAGTTAGGAATCCATCCACTTTCCATGGAGAACACAGATCAAGTACCCGTTGTGCAGCCGGATCTGACGGTAGTTCTAGCTCAGCTTGTGTCCAAGATTGACAACCTCCAAATTGAGGTCCAAGAAATGCAACGAAACTAGTTTCCCGTCCCTCAAGAACCCGAGGCCCCCTCATGCCATGAATCCTCCCGAGCCTATCTAGGTTCTCGAAGAGTATCAGCATGCTCCACATGCTCTTCCTGTCAATGGGTCGCCGCCTGCCCAGCTTCCTATGCCGTGCCCAGCATGGGGCTAACTTGCCTATTATCATTGATCCGAAGGAAGAAGACCTGAATAAAGTCAAAGAGGACCTCAAGATGCTCACTAAGAAGTTTGACCAAGTCAGAATCCCAGGAAATTACATGGACTACACCCACATGTCTCCTTATCCTAAAGCAAGGTTACCCGAGAAGTTTAAGATGCCAAATATCGAGGAATTTAGAGGAAGTGTACCCCCCAATTGTTCATCTACGAAGTTATCACCGTTCCATGACTCTACTAGGGGCTTCTGAAGAAGTGATGGCCCAATTTTTTCAGAAAACTCTGAAGGATAGCGCCCTTCAATGGCTTTTGTCTCTCGAAGATTCTAAAATTCTTAGTTGGGAGGATGTAGCCCGAGAATTCATGTCACAGTACAAATATAATGAAGAGCTTAAGGTCACCCTCCTTGATTTAGAGCTACTAAAATAGAACCCTGGAGAATCAGTCAATAACTTCATCTCCTGATGGAGGGAAAAAGAAACAACTATGACCAATCAGCATTCCAAGGAAGAACAAGTCAGCATAGTGAAGAAGAACTTCTTACCCCATGTCCGAGCAACGATGGGAGGATAATACTACCCCCACTTTCGAGATCTCAAAGAAGCGGGAGTAGAGATCGAGGAAGGTCTTGCCAAAATAGAAGTTGACCCAAAGAAGGTGTCCAGACAGTTCACCTCCAGAAAATATGACAAACCTGCCAGTGCTACAGTCTCAACCATCAACAACATCTCTCAACCAATCGCATCAAGGGAACCAGAAAGCCCCCATGTCCCAGTGCGAAAGGAATACACTGAGCTCCATGATCCCTTCTCTAAAGTCTATCAATCCCTGTTAAGCAGAAACCTTATCAAACCTTTGGATCCTCGTCCATTTCCATATCCACTCCTAAGAAACTTCAAGGCAGATGCCCATTGTGCCTTTCCCCAAACTGCTAGCCATACCACCGACCAATGCTTTCTCTTTCGAAACATTATCCAAGGTCTAGTTGACTCGGGTACCATCTCCCCACCAGCCAAACACTACTCACAACCCACTTCCAAATCATACCAATGCCATCTTCTTTGAAGAGAACCCAAGTTTTGATCCCTCAACTCAAATCACACCCATATACTCTCCTAAACCTCTCCAAATTTGCCCATATTTCCTCCTACACGCTGTTAGCCTCACTGATAAGGGACTGTCACACCTTACCAGTGCATGCATCGCTGTCCGTATCCGTTCTAAAAATGGAGGTATGGAATTATCAGAAGTTCTAAAAAAACTCCTAGAGTTCGGGCTGAAATTGCCCTCACATGTGATCATTGATTGATAGAGGTTCAATACTCTATTATTGAAAGCACGAAAATGGGCTCAATAGTCAAATAGTTAGGTAGTACGAACCGATGAAGTCAGCCTGGATGATGTCGCCCAGATCATGGAAGAATTCTTCAGCCAGACCAACAACATTTGCAGTATCACCAAGTTATTAGATGCTTTGAAGCTAGAGGGGCGGCTAGTCCCTTCACCCTTACACATCCCCACCTAATAGGATGACCTGTATGAAGAAACCGTTGAAGTTATGGAATGCATTGACTTTTCATGGAAATGCAGAATTGTTGCCACCGGATTGGGGGAAGAATTCAAAGATTTTAATAAAGAGAAAGCTTCAGAGAGAACTGGCCTGATAGCTGACATGTGTGGAATGATATCATTTGAACAACTCCTCGAAGAAATAAATAAGGTCCAAAAATAACCTGAGATCGACAAGGAAATGGTATTCATGTTTTTTCCTTCTTCAGTAAATCACATGACCAGATCAGGGAGGCATTACCAGATTCCAAGCTCACTACCAGCAATTGACAAAAGAAGGGGTGTTAAAAACCTTCATATTCTAGAGATGACCCTCGAGGAGAGAAAGATCCTCAATCAACTAAAGAAAACTCAAGTTAACATCAATCTATGGGGGCTTTTAATATCTTCTCAGCTACACAGAAATTCTTTGATCAAGTTGCTCACTGGACCTATAGTTCATTCATCTACCACACCAGAAGAAGCGGTAACTTTGGTTGGATCCTTGACATCTACCCAAATGCTATCCATTTCTGAAGAAAAAATCCCTAGGATTGGGCCAAACCATAATCATGCACTCAACATCTCCGTAAAAGTTATGGGGAAGGTTGTACCACTCTCTCTTGTCGATAATGGATCCTCCTTTAATATCTGCCCACTAAGAACCTTCAAATGTTTAGTACTGAAAGAAAGAGACCTTGCTTTAACTTTCGCTGATGTGTGTGCCTACGATAATACCCTTTGGTAGGTGATGGGATCCATAAATCTTGTAATAGGGGTTGTCCCTATAAACCCTGTCGTTGAATTCTAAGTTATTGACATCCCAGCCTATTTCAAACTGTTACTCGGATGACCTTGGCTCCACAGTATCAAGGGCATGTCTTCCTCACTCCATCAAAAATTAAATTTCTTCACTGACGAACAGGTTATTACCATATTGGGCGATGGCGATAATGCTGAGGGTGCAAGTACCAGCAGCCCAATCCTTGAGATACCGTACGGGTCAAATGATATGCTTCTATCAGGATTCCAAGTTGAACCACTTCTACTCCCGGAAAGGGACAACTTCAAAGTAAGAGTTTGTCCAGAATATGAGCCTCGTGGAAATGTCAATGTGATTCAGATGTTCAGAAACAAGCACTTCATGCTCGGACTGGGGCTAGGATAATGACAACAAGGGATAATCGAGATGATTGAATGAAAGAAGGCTTTCCCTCCTTATGGTTTAGGGTATCAACCATCAGAACAAGAGCTTAGAATGATCCACCAGTCTCGACCAAAGAGAAGACTAGACTGCATCCAGACTATACCAGGTGACTACTTGAATTGACAATTCATCAGAGACAATGAAGACTTCCCTTTTTAAGGCTCTCCTGAACCATGGTATGACCATACAGATAAGAAGATAAAGCCTAGAATGGAGATCTTTTTCCAAGACAGCTACCCATGGGCTGAAGGTTCCCAAAACCATGTACAACCACTCATCAAAGATGCCGAAGAGACTAAGGAAAGTGACTCTGAAGATTCCTTCAACTTACAGATAATAGGGTTGGCACTCTATATGGTTCATTTAGGCACTACATCACTGGATCCATCCCACCTGCTTAAAGTTACTAATATACCCCTCCTCAACTGGCATGATGTGCCAGTTTTACCTGTTAAAATCTCACCTAATCTTAATGTTTACCCCTTTTCTTCTTCTCTTGTCTATCCTTGTTCAAATATAATCGAGTCCTTTTTTGACGAGGTTCTCAGTGATGTTCTTCCTATCAATGAAATAAATGAAGATTTTGAGTATCTTGTTGTGCCTTACATTAATTTTTGGATTCTAATCAAACTTTTGATGATGATGATTTGGCAAATGAACAATTCTTAACTGATATAAATAAGGTTAATAATAAACAACATAATCGCGCTCAAGTTAATGAAGAAGAGACTGTTGTTATAAATCTCGGTTCTAGTAGCCAACTGCACGAGATTAGGATATGGACTACCCTTGACGAGCATGAGCATGCACAACTCAAAGAATTGTTAAAGGAATTCGTGGATGTCTTTGCATGGTCCTACAACGATATGACCGATATTGATCCTCTCAGATTGTAATCCGATCAAATAAAAGTTGAGAAAACTCTGCATCAAATGGTCACTCAAGGTAAAAAAATAGGTGGTCAAATAGTTGAACATAGGCTTCATTCGTGTGATCAAATATCCCACGTGGCTAGCCAATATAGTACCCGTGTCGAAATCAGGAGGAAAAGTTTAGATGTGTGTAGACTATCGAGATTTAAATAAAGCCTCTCCAAAAGATGATTATCCGTTACCCAGTATTGACATGATCGTGGATAACATAGCCAGTCATGCTCTCAAGTCATTCGTCGACGGGTTTGCTGGATACAACCAAATCAAAATGCACCCATACCACCAAGAAAATATCGCATTCATCACCCAATGGGGAACCTTTTGTTACACTGTTATACCATTTGGTCTCAAGAACACTAGGGCTACCTACTAGAGGGATGCCATAACCATCCTGCATAATCTGATTCATGAAGAAGTTGAGGTCTATATGGATGATATGATTGTCAAATTCAAGACTAGAGAGGGTCATGTTCTTGCTTTCTGAAAGTTTTTCGAATGATTGCGATAGTATCAGATGAGACTCAATCCATAAAAATGCATCTTCAGTGTTACAAAGGGAAAACTCTTAGGATTCATGGTCAGTGAGAAGGGAATAGAAGTAGATCCAGCCAAGCTGAAATCCATACTTGAGATGCCACCTCCCCAAACAGAGAAAGAAGTTAGAGGTTTCCTTGGGAAATTACAATACATCAGCCGGTTCATCAGCCACCTAACCTCCATTTGCGAACCTATCTTCAAACTCCTACGAAAGGATTCAACTAAAGCTTGGAACGAGGCATGCCAAGAAGTCTTTAACCGAATCAAACAATACCTGACTCAACCCCCGGTACTCATACCACCACAGTTTGGTCTCCCCTTGCTACTATACCTAACCATAACCGACACTTCTGCTGGGGCTTTGCTAGCCCAATACCTTGAAGATTCTCGTAAAGAAAGAGCCGTCTATTATGTCAGTTGTAAATTGGCCGGGTATGAGGTTAACTACACTTCTTTGGAAAAGGTGTGTGTCGCACTTGTCTAGGTCACCCAAAAGCTACGAAACTACATGCTCACCTTCCCTATGAAACTTGTATCCCGAATGGACCCCATTAAATACCTACTTGAGAAACCTGCCTTGTCCAGCCAAATATCTCGATGGTTGATGCTCCTATCTGAGTTTGATATCTTATGCGTCACGTAGAAAGCCATAAAAGGATTTGCCATCTCTGACTACCTCGCTAATTACCCCGTAGAAGAAGCTGATGTCTGGGTCTCCGAATTCCCAAATGAAAACATCCTCTGCGCTTCCCAGGACAATATCCTGTGGCAAATGTTCTTTGATGGAACTGCCAATAAAAATGGATATGGCATTGGGATACTTCTGATCGCCCCAGATGACTCTCACACTCATATCGCCATCAAATTGGATTTCCCTTGCACCAATAACATGACTGAATACGAGGAATGCACAGTAGGCCTCAAGGTTGATCTCGAGAAAGATATTCAATGCCTAGATGTCTATAGGGATTCTACCCTAGTCATTGGTCAAGTGCTCAGAAACTGGAAAGTCAAGGATGAAAAATTCCAACCCTTTCATGCCCACTTAGAAGAACTAGCCTCCCAATTCCAAGATATCACCTTCCATTACCTACCCCGATCAAAGAATAACCTAGCCGATGCTCTCGCTACCTTGGCATCCATGGTCGATATGCTCGAAGGAATAACTATGCCCCCCTTCCTAGTTCAAAAGCAAGACAAACCAACCCACTGCTACCACATTGAGCTCGTCACCATAGAAGACCCTCAGCTAGCCAATTGCTGGTACTATGATATTTGGCACCTCCTCAGGCATGGTAGGTATCCCGAGGGTTCCAACAAAAAAGATCAAGCAAACCTCCAAAGACTGGTTACCCATTACATCATCTGTCATAAATAACTTCTCAAAAGAAACTTCGATAGAACTCATATGCACTACATCGCAGGGGCTGACATTGAAAAGATAATGTAGAAGATCCACAACGAGGAATGTAGACCTCACATGAACGGTTACATGCTTACCAAGAAGATTATTTGACAAGGTTACTACTGGACCACCATGACCTAGGATTGCACTGCCTATGTCCAGAGATGCCCTAAATGCCAATAATTCTCTAACCTTTAGCATCTGCCTCCATGTGAATTATACAACATGACCTATCCGTGACCATTCTCCACCTAGGGCATCGACATTATTGGGAAGGTTACACCGAAGTCTTCCAATGGGAATGAGTTCATCCTAGTTGGCATTGATTACTTCACCAAATGGGTCGAAGCAGGGTCATACGCAGTGCTGAACGCTAAGAAAGTGGCCAAATTTGTCAAGAAAAACATCATATGTCGATATGGGGTCCCATACGAGTTAGTGTCATATAACGGGTTGCATTTTGAGGCAAAAGTCACAGAAGTGGTCAACGAGTATGGGATTCAAAGACACAAATCTTCTCCCTACCGACCTCAGACCAACGGTGCAGTTGAAGCCGCTAACAAGAACCTCAAAACCATCATCAGCAAGATGACTAAAAACTGTCGGGATTGGGCTGACCGAATCTTGTATGCCCTCTGGGGCTACTAAACCTCAATTTGAACCTCTACTAGAGCTACCCTTACTCTCTAGTCTACGTCATGGAAGCAGTCCTACCTGTGGAGTTGGAAATACCCTCACTACGCATCATGCTTGAAATCAAGGTCAGTGAAGAACACTGGTGCCAAAGCCGTCTTGACGAGCTGACCCTCCTAGACGAAAGGAAATTGAAATAACTATACCACATACAAGTCTGCCATAACCGAATAACACGATCATTCAACAAGAGAGTCAAGGACCGCGGTGTCCGAGAAGGGGACCTAGCCATCAAAGAAATCATAGAACCCATCTAGGACCCTAGAGGGAAATTCAAGCCCAATTGGAGTGGCCCCTACATTGTTAAGAAGATCTTGTCCGGCGGTGCCGCTGTGCTCATCGACTTATATGGGAAAGAGATGGCTTGTCCAGTCAACCTGGACCATCTCAAGAAATTCTACCCATAGTCCGAAACCTCGATGTGCTACGACTCTTCTCATCTCCCTTCTATTCTAAAAAAAATATCTTCATTTCCCCTTACCCAGAACTACACGGGCCTAATCCTCTGCAAAAAAAAATATTTTCAAACAAAATTAAAACTTTTCAGACAACCCCAGAGGTACGTAGGCAACTTATGCACCTTACGTGAGCACGACCCTTTCTGTTTCTCACAAAATAGTATTATTTTCTTATCTCCAAGAACAATAGCCGATTCCAACATGTATTTGAATAAAAGGATTATGTATTCCTTAGCGATCAGTATAGATAATTAAAACAATACAAAATTCATCTAAAGGCACAACTAGATGATCAGAAACTTATTTATTTAACTAATAAGAAATTTTGATACATATTACATAAAGGAACAGATAACTCTCTTCCCCCTACCTTCCTAAAAAAGCCAAAATAAAATCCCCGCATTTATTCCCCATTACAAAAAAACCATCCTACCCACAGCTACTAGAGGAGCCCTCTCCGTCATCATCATCTACATCCTGGGGTCCCCAAGTTTCCCCTACCTGAACAGAGTGTCGCAGACACTCCATGGATCGATAATCTCTAACCAGCTTTGAATAAACCACAGAACCTCCCTCCATGGAGTCAAAAGAAACAAACCTCCTTTGTCCAGTCTCCACTGCCAACATATTGTTAACTACTCTCCTCCACAACCACTTCATATAATCCTCAGGGATATGACAAACTCTCCCCACAGACTGAGAGGGACGGGTCAACGGACGCCGATTCTCCCACATAGAGCTAAGTTGTGTGCACAGATGCTCGGTCAAATCCTCTATCGAAAATAAATTTAGTGTCCGAGGTGGCACGACCTGTGCCCAGCCAAATTAGCGCAAAAGCCGCCAAGCGAAATAAAAAGAGGTCTATCTGAGACCAACCAACCGCACATACGGGTATTGTCCTAGCTCGAAAATAGGCAACAACTGTCCCCACCAAGGCACAGACCAATAAAGATTTTGAGCCCCATGCACCACAAACTAATTCTCCCAACTCTCAATATCCAGGCCAACGCTGAAGAAGTGATGCGAAAAGAAGTTGGGTACATCCAACAAAGGATATTCTGGAAGAGTCACCAGGTGGAGTCTTTCAGATAACCACATGAACAGCATCACAACGCTACCCCACAAGAAGTCAAAATAACCTTCTATACAGGCATCCAGACCATTCAGGGTCTCCGCCGATATCATTGTCGCAAGATTGCAACGGTATGACATCCATGAAGTAATGGCTGTAAGTTACAGATCCACCCGCAGTTCCCCAGTCACTAGCAAAAATTTTGATACTAAGCCCAGAGCAACGGCTCCAGCATAACCAACATTGCCTACTTTTCGTAGATGTACAAACTGTAACACCTTCGGGAGGGATATCATTCCTCTAGCAACTAGTGATCTATTCGCCGAAGGAAAAATGTAAAGAAGCCCATCCAGTAAATCCCTAGGAGGACGGGAAAATTCGGGTAAAGCCGCAGCAACACTGGGATTTACCACCTGCATGATAGAAAATTCCTCGTAGGAAGGACAAACTTCATCCAACCCAAAACGGAATACATGGTCTTCGGGGTACGAAAATTGTACCGCCGCCATCAGCAGGTTCCACTCAATGGGACGATTGCGCCACAAAGAGATTCGACGCATGTTGAAAGCATCGTAGTCGATGTTATAAGAGCACATCGCTTCCAAGGCTTCGAGGTAGTTATCAAACTCAATGCTACCAGGAAGAGCCATCTTACAAAGTCTAAGAAACAGTAGACAAGTGAAGGTGTGATGGAATCACTCCACCCTTTCCCTTTTTATACTTGAGAACCCTCACAAAGGACATAACCCCTGTAGAAATCGAAGGGAATCCTACCCCACAAGGTACAAAAGGCTGAAGAGGGCACAAATCAAAAGCTTTGAATTGATGGGACTGGACTTGACTGCAGATAGGCAGGACAAGGGGTTTGCCGATCGACAACCCCCTATTTTTGGAAAATTTCCTTTTTCCTCTTTTGTCAAAATTAGAAAAACCCAATAAAAATAAATCGATATTCTCAAACAAAATTAAAAAAATCCTCTCCCACCCCTATATAATTTCCCATTCTTAAAAATTTCCTTCAAAAAATCCTAAAAATGTCTCTTTTTATGGTCTCAGCAGTAAAGTAAAAAGCGCATGCATTCACTCATCCATCATTAACAAAGATAATTAAAAAATCCCATTCCATTGCATATATATATTCTTCTATGTTACATAAAATTTTGCAGGAAATAAAAGAAAATAAAAAAACAACGGGACTCAGCCCGAACTCACATTCTCTCTCACCTACCCTTCCCCCTCTCTCTAAGAGCTTCCACCCCTGTGACGCGCTCTCTTTCCCCTACAGCGAGATGACGCACCACTACTACCCGATCCAGAGTCCTCCCCGAACGAAGCAGAAGGCACCAAGCAAGAAGGAATCGAGACCGCATCCTAAATGTGGGCAGTCGCCGAAGAGATCCAGTCTCTAATATCCCTCATTCAAGTGGTCGACACTCGGACTTGATGCAAGTAAAAGGCAGAATCAGTATCAAAAGAAGGATCAAAATAGAAAAGGAACCAAAAAAGAGCAAGAAGGTATACCGCAGGATGAAGAACCTCATTTGTCAAACCCAACTCCTCTGGATCTATCCCGTGAGGACGGTGCAACATATGAAATATCCCTCCATCAGCCCACCGAATATTATATGAAGGGGTGTGCAACCGCACAAAGGGAACCTCTGAAGTCGCCTCCTCCTCAAACGTCAACGGACCCCCGCCACTGTGGGAAGACCCCACCACCCAACTCGAACTCACAAGAGGGAAAGGTAAGGCATCATATATGTTGGGCGCCATCAACTAGCTCGTCACAAAGTCCATATAGTCATACGGCACGACTGTATTAGTATAAAACATGTAGGAATTGTCGATCATCGCCGCGATCCTTACATCCTCTGGCATCAGCCGCTCCCGACTTATAGAAATAGTAGGCTGCACAGGTGGCACCACCACCTCCTCCTCAGTAATCTGTCGAACCACTTGCTCCCCCAGATACCAAGAATGGCCGAACTCATGCGCCAACAAATGCCTCATCTGCGCATTCACCCCGGTCTCCCCCGTATCTTGAATATTTATCCCCATAGGGTAAAAGGTCACCTGAAAATCCCAAGCAGGCATAAGTCAATACAGAATAAGAATATGCCAAAAACCAAGGCTGAAAAGGAAAGAGTCTTACCCTACCACTGGTCAGGCCATTTAAGACCTGACGTAATGCCTCCAGAGAGAGAGATTCCTTCGACTGTCGATTGGCCTTCTGCCATCGATACAATCGGCAAAAGTCCCCAACAGTATCATCCTTCAGAGTGATCAGCGGGGTATTGCACCCAATCACCTCATAGAACCACATCTGCCAATTATAAGAATTCACAATAAAAAAGAGATGTACAAGGAAAATGCGAAAGCATGAAAAGAAAATGCGCAAAATTAAAGGATACCTCAAGGAGATACGTGGCTCCAGTAAAAGTTTGTCGGCAGCACCGACTGAAGGCGTCCAAAGAAAAATAGAGGGTCGCCAAAGTCGGGCTCCCCCAATCATAGAGAGGGATGTTAGAAAACATCCTCAAGTAAAGAAAGAACCAAAAATGGACCACGTCGCCGCTTGATGACACCATAAAGCCACCCAGCACCAGCAAAATGAACAATCGGGCCATCTTCCTCACCTACAGCCCATCCTCCACATCAACCACCCTACTCAGTAGAACATCCTTCAGCAAGGACAATCAGATGGAATCCCCAGACACTATCCTCCCCACATCGACGAGCGCCGCCCTCACCGCCTTTGACCTCACCCTCAGAGAGTGATCCACCTCTATCTGCTCCCCATCGCAATCCAGCTCCAGTAGTTGTTGCACATCTATGGGAGTCACGTTCATCTCTCCAAAGACGAAATGGAAGGTGTGGGTAGCATCCCACCATATCTCCCCCAGAGCGCACAAAACCACTATCGAATGAGGCGTCTCATCCAGCGCAGATGCCAACCTCCCAAAACCCACTAATGATACCACCCAACGCACCACAAGTGGAAGATGCTCCCAGACATCCTTAATCCCCATCATCTCGTGGGCATGCATGTCCTTCAGAGATATATCAGACTGTCAAAAGAAGAAACCTTGTCAAATTTCAAGAAAGAAAGAAAAATCACCAAAAAGAGAAGAATGCCAAAGGTTAGGTTACTTGCATAACCAGTAGGGTTCACCACCCTCGAGGAGCAATGATGCGACGACTCCCATAACAAGGTCGGCTAATCCGCAACCAACTCGAATGCATCAAAGGAGTTCTCAATCCCCAAAGCAAGAGGCGCCATGGCCCTCCACTCCACGTTCGCCCAATCGTCAACGGTCAGCCATTCCCTATGCGCT
The DNA here is from genome assembly GCA_949130495.1 of Sambucus nigra. Lineage (NCBI taxonomy): Eukaryota > Viridiplantae > Streptophyta > Magnoliopsida > Dipsacales > Adoxaceae > Sambucus > Sambucus nigra. The sequence continues at coordinate 280,473,004 of OX422218.1, forward strand.
GCAGTGCTCACAAAGGCGGCCATTTCTTAGAGATCGGAACGCTAGAACGATTTGCGGAGGAAAATCGCAAAGAGAAAGAAAGTAAGAAGCTGTGAAAAATGAGGGGAATTCACCCCCTTTATATAGGATGCTAAGCGTCATGCCGATCTACATTGACTCCCCACCCATCGATTGGAACTGACCCCTTACCTTCCTGAGGTAGTCCAAAAGTCCGTGCCACTGTCGAATGACACCCTCTGAACCGTCCTGACCCGTACCCCCTTAAAATTTCGTACAAAAATTCTCAGAAAATACCAGAAAATGCTGAAAAATCCTCAGAAAATTCCTAAAAATCTTGGAAAGGATTTAGAACATTTTCACCAAGAAAATTTGACACTCCCCCAAGCAGAACCCTCATTTTCCCAGCGGAACTCTAGAAAGACATGTTCAAAGTCTCCATAGGACACTCTACTTTTTCCCTAGCTCATTCCCAAAATCCAATCTACATCTTATCTTAGGTCAGAATTGACCTCGGTCTTGTATCGTCACCTCTCTTAGGTCAGAATTGACCTCGGTCCTTGGTCGTCACCTCTCTTAGGTGAGAATTGACCTCGGTCTTGAACCGTCACCTCTCTCAGGTCAGAATTGACCTTGGTCCTTGATCGCCACCTCTCTTAGGTCAGAATTGACCTCGGTCTTGGATCGTCACCATGGTTAGGTCAGAATTGACCTCGATCCTCGGTCGTCACCTCTCTTAGGTCAGAATTGACCTCGATCTTGGATTGTCACCATAGTTAGATCTGAATTGACCTCGGTCCTTGGTCGTCACCTCTCTTAGGTCAGAATTGACCTTGGTCATGGATCATCACTATAGTTAGGTCAGAATTGACCTCGGTCCTCAATCGTCACCTATCTTATGTCAGAATTGATCTCGGTCTTGGATCGTCACCTATCTTAAGTCATAATTGACCTTGGTCGTGGATCATCACCATAGTTAGGTCAGAATTGACCTCGGTCCTTGATCATCACGTCTTTTAGGTCATAATTAACCTCGGTCTTGGATCATTACCAAAGTTAGGTCAGAATTGATTTTGGTCTTCGATCGTCACCTCTCTTAGGTCAGAATTGACCTCGGTTTAGGATCGTCACCATAGTTAGGTCAAAATTAACCTCAGTCCTCGATAATCACCTCTCTTAGGTCAGAATTGACCTCGATCCTCGGTCTTGGATCGTCACCATAAGCCCTCAGAATTGGCTCTGACCCGCAAAATTGGTCACCTTATCCTTAAGCCCACAGAATTGGCTTCCACCCTCATAATTGGTCACCTCATCCTTAAGCCCTCAGAATCGGCTTCAACCCACAGAAATGGTCACCCTCATCTTCAAGCCCTCAGAATTGGCTTTGACCCGTAGAATCGATCATCCCCAGCTCCTCCTCAGGAATTAGCCTAAACCTTTCCTCTAAACCATCATTTAGGTCCTCAGAATCTGCCTCAACCCTGTGAATTGGTCATCCTTGCATCCCTTAGGTCCTCGATATCGGCCTCGACCCTCTGAATTGGTCATGCTCCCTCAAACACATCATGCGGTGTCTATTCGATGGCTATCATTTGTCCCAAACTCACCCATCGGGGGGCTTTGTAGACACCCCACTTTGTTAACCCTTAAACTCTCCTTAGGTCGCTAGCACCTCCCATCATCACCATAAACCCTGGTCATACCCCGAGTACTGACTTAGAAGCCATCGAGCACTCCCAAGCTCCGTTTCACTAAAAGTCAAAGTCTTCAAATCTACCGAGGCTAAATGAATCTTCGAAGGGAACTTAAACCCCTTTCCAACGATATGTCCCGTGTATGATTCTGACATACCATGTGAACGAATGACCCAATTTCCCCGAAACGCAATCAAGAGACCACCGAGCACTCATGGGCTCGTTTGACCTAAGTCAACTCTTCATCTTGACCAAGACTGAATGAATCTTCAAAGGTCACTGAAACCCCTTTCCAACAGTCCACTCCATGCATAATTCCGACTTACGGTACCGACGAACGATCCGTTTTACTCCGAAAGGTCACCGAATGCTTCCAGGGCCCGGTTGACCAAAGTTAACTCCCCGAACCAGGTCAAAATCTTTGGAATGTTGAAGTACATCTCCTAAACTTTCCAATGGTCCACCCCGTGCACGATTCAAACTTACCATGCGAACGAACGATCCGTTTGCGTCCGACTTTTTCCCATCCAATGGACCGTCAAACACTTCCAAGTCATATTTGACCCAAAGTCAACTATCGAAACCCGAGAGAGGTCCAAAGTACTTTCGAAGGTCTATGAATTACCTTTCCAACTGTCCACCTCGTGCATGCCTCTGATCAATGGTTTATGTTCTGCAACCGATTTTCGAAAAAGGCCTGAAAGACACTGCCAAACGGCAGGTCCCAAACCCTGCCTATCGGCAGTGTACCTAAATGCACCTACCGAATGGAAAGAACAGGGCTATGACGATCAACAATGATTTCGGCCTATAAAAATTAGGCCTGACCTGACTTGCAGGAAGAGCCCAGATCTGATAGATATCACTCTCAACAGATCTAGAAAACATCTCTCGAAGTCAGCGTGATTTACACACCCAAATCCCTTTCCAGCCTTCACTTTTCATCATCCTTTTCACCAAACTTGGTGAATTCACTACCATCCATCATCATCCAAGTCTTAGGGTTTCTCTTCAACATTCCAGATTAAGCTTAAGATCTTCAAGAAGATCCAATTTTCTCCTTAAATTCTCATAAATTCGCAATATCTTGTTTTATTACTTAGCACTTTTATTATCTCATCTCATATATCCTAATATACTTTTTATTTAGTATTATTGCACATCTCTTATTTTCATATAAATAAAAACCCAAAAAAATAAGAAAAAGAGGGTTTGCTCATAAATTCCAAACGAGAATTCTCACACTTTTCTTACACTTTTCTCACAAGTAAAACACTTTTTCTACACACAAGCACACACACAAATAAGAGAATCATCGATTGGATTTATGGGATAAACCCCACCCCTCATTTTGCATGAGAACTATGTGGACTTTGATGCCTTTATAGGCTACGTAGGCGTCTTGTGTTAAAACTTGAGACTTAAGTCCTATTTTTTACTTTTTCTCTCATTTTCTATTTTCTCTAAACTTCACTCTCTTATACTATATATATATATATATATATATATACATATGTTTGTTCTTAGGGGCGTATTATTTCGTATGCGTTATCGTTCCCTCATAACGATTAACGTAGGTATGATTGCCTAAATCCTATTTTCTAATACTTTTATACCTTCCTACGGATGATTCGCTTAACCTCTTCCATGGTACAAGTCGATGATTCCTATCTCCACTATATATACACATGCACACATATCACGGGGAAAATAAAGGAAAATAACAAAAATCCATAAGAGACCGAAATGGAGGAATGGGTGCCTAACACCATCCCATTTCGTAACATAGCCTCCGGACCCTTATCGAATCATTTTGGTTTCGCATGCACCAGTATGTCTTTGGATGTTGTCCTTCGGGATGACTTCCCCTTTTCTTTTGTCCGTTTTGAGTAAAATAGACTGGAGATTCAAATCTCTCTACATTTTTTACCTCACCTCAAATGACGCCGACCGAAGCGCTCCTGAGAGGGATGCGCGGGACCTAAGGATCCTCACTCTCACGCTTCCCCCTTCCACCGCAGTGAGGATCGGGGATGGCCGCACTCAAGAGCTAGGAGTCCGCGACCTCATTCTTATTTGGTTACCCATTAACAGACTGTTTCCTTGTACTATATAGGCCGCGACACCCTTATGATTCTTCTGCCAAACAGGCCTCAACCCTTATTAATACCAGCATAGCTGGTCAGCATTGGTCGTTGCCTCAACTCAGACACGTCGGGAACCTCCTTCTGGTGCTGCTACCTAGGTATAGACATGCCTCAGCCTCCATTTACACAGGTGCTGCCCCAATAAAGAGATTAGTCTCCATACTTCTTACATGTTATTTGCTCAGGGCTCGTGACATATCTTACATACCTCCTATAAATAGAGGTCCACACCTCCAGATAGGGAGTTCCTATTTCAGGATCTGAGACAATTGCTTATTAAAATCCCTATCCAAAACTCTGCTCATATATATCCAGAAGAAAGAGAAAGCTTGAGTGTTGTAACATAGGCCATTAGAGACATATTTATTAGTGGATTTTATTCACACACACACAGTGGACGTAGGCTCAGATCGAACCACTTAAATTCAGGTGTTCATCTCCTTCACCTCATCTCCTTCTCTACTACTATACTATCTATTTGCTTTTATTGTTATTTACCTAGTTGAGCTTTTTATCACTCTGACCCGGTGGTACCATTTTTGGTATCATCAATATGGCATCGTATGTGGGAACGAGGTATTTCTATCTTGTTTCTCAGTATTTTGAGTTATTAGCACCTTATTTTATTCATGGGGTCCCCCTGGGTCATCATCCCATAGATGAGGTTTGGTTATTGAGCTCGTATTTTTCACACCCACCCATAACTGGGTACTGTATATTTCTAGATCCCCTCATCGATCTTATTTTTATGACCTTCGATCTGTTTTAATTACGTCGATGATTCTATCTTACCTAGAAAGTGTTGAAAAAGTAAAAAAGGCTATAGCCTTACAAAGGTGGGTAGTTAGGGAAAAATTCTATCGACTTTTTCCTGCTTTCTCAGCCTATGATCTAGGATTTTCTACCGTAATTATGCCATTTTGGGGACACTTGAAGACTATTTTGTCCCTGGTAGACCCCCAGTAGGCTTATTTTTTTATATTGTTAGATGGATTAAACCCATCCTGGGGGTCCTTGGAATTGCACCACACTGCAGTAAGAAGGATGCGGCCTAGCATAAATGATGCTTCATATATTCATTTCATCACCTGGGAGGAGACATAGTAAAACTGTCCTCAGATTTAACTCTAGTGAAATCCCTTAGAGAGACCTCGACAGTAACTCCACGTGTTCAATATGATGCGGCCGCAACAGTATAGATTAGAAAATTGCCAAAGACTACATCCTTGTTATTAATATTTCCTCTACATTTCTTTCATCACTCACTCTTTTTAGTTTTGCCTTAGAATATATATATTTTAAATACTAACAAGGAAGAAATGGAAGGATAATCCAGTCAAAGTGCAAAGATGAAAGATGAGATCGCTTAGTTATACAACCATCTCCACCATCTATATGACAACCATGCCTCACCCTAGACTCAGGTCAACTTTCTGAACCAGAGGATTCTTATATTGGAGGATGCAGGGTGAGAGGTTGTTAACCCAACCATCATGGATGCATCCATAGAAGCCACAACCTTAGAGGCCGCAGACAAGAACAAAAAGAGGAAGATAGAGAAGGCGGAGAAAAGATTTGAGGCCTATACCCCATTGACTTGCCAGATTGAAGATATCATTAAGTTAATCAAAGGAGACAAATGGCTCAAATGGCCTGAGAAGATGAAGGCTCCTTCCTGTAAGAGGGATCGAGCCAAGTGGTGTAGTTTCCATAATGACCATAGCCATGACACGAATAATTACCATGCCCTAAGGGATGAGATTGAAAGTCTTGTGAGGCAGAGGATGCTCTAACGATTCACAAAGGGTGCAATCTTAAACTGATAGCGGCATCCCTAACCTTACTTTAGAACATTTTCGTTTCCTTTTCTATTGCAAGAGAAAAACTATGTTTATCTTTCTTACATGTTTTTGTATTTTCACTGTAAGATTATATATAAAAACAAAAATGACAGATTTAGTCATACTTTACTTGCTAATTTATCTTATCTCTAATCTCACAGAAGACCTTCGTTTTAAACAGATTTCAAAGGATAAATAACGAATCATCTCAGAAGGTTATTACTTTCAAAAGAAGTCTATAAAGAATATGATATAATAGCCTTAATTGGCCTACAATGCCACTCATGGAAAAGCGAGGAATGCTTATGTTCATAAGGCCGACCATTTTTCGGCATACTTCTAGCAACTTCAAGGGCTCAGAGTTTGCACACTTAGCTTCCAGAATGCTTCAATTAGCCACGGGGGCTACTAATGCCCATTCATAGCTCCCGAGATGTATGAATTGGCTTGGGGAAGCCCCATAATACCCATCATGGGAAGGCTTTGTGTGTGTGTGTGTGTGTGTATATATATATATATATATATATATATATATATATATATATACATATATATATATTGGGGAATCTTCATAATACCTAACCTAGGGAGGCCTGATAATGACTCAAAGGGGCCAAATACTTAATTATCTGCGGATAATCCTATATTTACTCAAAGGGGCCAAAGACTTAATTGTCTAAGGATAATCCAATTATAGCTTATCGAAGCTTCATAATACCTAGTCTGGGGAGGCTTAATAATAAACTAGTTAAAGAGACTAAAGAGAAGCTATGAAAGTGGCTTCATGATACGTAAAGAGACACAAAAGTTGTGGAAGAAGTTACATGCAATTAAAGAGACTAAAGGATGTTTGGGAAATGGAACCATGAACCATGTTAAAGCTACAAGGAATAAGTCGCCACATCCCAGAATAGTCCACTAGAATCACTTTAGTAAAATTACCCAAACGAAAAGAGAAGACAACAAGGTACTTCAGTAAAATTATAAGGCCCAAAGACTTAACCATCCGCGAACAAAAGTATTTTTTTGTAGTATTATTGCTCAGGGACCAAGGACTTAATCGTTCATGGGAAATCCTATATTTGTGCAGTAACATTATCCATCGTGACATTTGTTAGCACAATCATGTGGAAGCAGTCAGACATATATGGCCGCAGCTAACCTTAAAGAAGAAATAGTGCAAGTAATCAAAGGTTGCAGCCAATTCTCAAAGCTTGGTACCTAAACTTACTACTACTACCAAATAAAAGGCCGCAGACAATTTTTAAAGAGGGGGCATCCATCAAAAGTATACAGTATAATTAAGAAGTAAAGTGAAATAGACATTGAAGCAATACAATATTAAAGATGTATAGAAATGATGATATGCAAACATTGAGGCAATCAAGTATTGAATTTAGTAAGCATACAAGCAATTACAATTGTTCGAAATGGGTTGTAACCCATGTAGTTTCAAGAAAATGTCAAGAGTTGGAATATTCAGTGGTAGTAATAGAAATAGTCATTAGACGCCGCAACCTACTTTAGATGAACAAAAATTACAATTGGAAATGAAGCTACAGCAGAATGAATGGGTTACACAACACTATAGACGTAACCAATTTTTAAGACCATTTTCAAATGCAAGAACTTATAGTCTGCAACCAATAAGCAACCTGATTCAAGGCTACAGCAGGAAACATTTGCTATGAGTTCAATAATTCTAATCCTCGAGTGCTTGAGAAGTTATGGGATATTATCAAGTGGCTGCACACTATCATTAGATATTGAAGATATCAAAATATTGAAGCTCCAAAGGGTAAAAGGAAGATTTATTGATTCATGTCCGCAACTTAACAAAAAATGCAGCGACCCATGTTTGCAAAGTTCTAAAATGGTGAAGTTTAATGGTAAAAAAATGTTCATCTTGGGAGGCAACCCAATATTAGTTACAAAATTACAAAAGTTAAAAGGGAATGCATCCCCGTATATAGTTCAAAACAAAAAGGAAAATTACAAAAGAAACTAAGATTCAACATCATCTTTATCCTCATCACCATCAAGACCAGCTGCAGTCTCTGTGCCTTTATCATCTATCGTGACCTTTTCCTCAAGTTGCTTCCTTGCCCTATCTTCCGTTGCAACCCTAATCTTAGCTATGAATTAGTCATGCTCAGCATCACCCAGATTCCAAGACATGACTTGATCTTTGGACTCAGGAAAAATTTTGATGACCCTAAGCCTCAGCTCCTTGTAGCCATGGATGTAGGCCTTATTGTTAGTAAGGAAGAAATCTATGGAAGATTTGTAAGCTGTTACAACATTATCCGCAGCCAATTCTAGGGCCACGATATGGTCCTCATCCATATTTTTAACAACTTCGACATGTTTTTTGTTAAGAGATTCCAAGGCCGTGGCATGGTCATCAATCATGCTCTTTATTAAATTGTCAGCTATAGTTAACTTCTCTTAAAGGTCTGCAGCTAATGTAGTTTGGGCATTAGCAACCTTCATGTCATTTGCATCCTGTTTATAGTGGTCATTAGTAGTCTTCTTGGCTTTATTTGCAGCTTGAACATCGGAGAGAGCTTGATGCTTTACCGCCTGAATGCCGTGATAAATGAACTCTTACCTGCCTCAAAATAAGAGGCCCTAGCTTTGTCCAAATAAGCTTTATGAACAAACTCCGTGGCCTGTTTAAGCTTATGGAGGGCTTCATATTTGGCTATTTATGACATAATAACTTTTGCGGCCTGAAAGTTATATAAACATAGTTACTGTGAAGAAATAACCATAATTTAAATTCAATAAAGTGCTTAGCCTCAGCAGGCTGTGGAGACCCTACTCTTCCAAATATTCATGGTATTTATCTAAAAGGCTGTTGTCTACAACCTTTTTCATCTTGTGGATTGCCGTGGCAGTTGTATCCCTAGAAGATTGAGGATTTATTATTCTCAACTGAGGCCACGAATGTCCATCAAGACCTATACTTGGCCGACTTTATGGAGGTAGAAGATTAGAAATAACACCCATTACTCTTCGTGGAGGAGGAGATGGAGTTCGAGAAACTTGAATGGGGTTGTTACCACCGTAAAAATATCCCGACGACATTAAACCTGCTAAGGTAAGTTGTGGAGATATGTCATCATCAACTTGTGCCCCAATTGCTGCAGCATTACTAGTTTACAATTCCCCTTCTGTGACAGTTCCACCAACTTTGGTTTCTCCTACCACAGCACCATCTTTAGCTGCAGCATGTGAAGAAGAAGCCTCAGTTGTGGACAGAGTTGCAGGGGCTTTCTTTGGCCCCCTCTTTCTTTTTCCCCCTTTTTTGGGATCTAATTATGGGTTTCCTTATCCTCATCCATCTCAGCTAATTGAGCTTTCAGTAGCTCACGATCAATTTACTCACCTGGAACTAGAGAAATTAAAGAAATGTTAAAATGAAAACATCAGCAGTATACCAGCCGCATAAAGTTAGGTTATAAGAGTAAGTTCACTACCCGTCGCAGTCATTTTCTTCGACGGTTGTTTGGTGGGGAAGTACCCTTGTTTATAAATATTGTTGGAAGTAGACAACAAGCTGAACCTTTTTAACTTATTGCTATACCCCACGGCATCCTCAACCCTCTTGACCCTCTTGCACACAAAAACAAATATTAATGTAAGCTGCAGTAAAAAAGTTATGAATACATGAATGAAGGTCTGCGAAAAAAATAATAAGACCTATCTTAAAAGGATGCCCCCATGTCTGCGAAAACCTAAAGGTCTTCTACCTCTCACTTTCTTCGGGGTGGACTTCCCATCCATCACCAAAAATGAAGAAAAAATTTCCTTTCTCATTTTGGAAGGCCTTTCAGTGTACAGGTACTCCTTATTGTTCTGTAGCGTGAAGTAGTAATACCACAAAAGATCCAGGGAGTTCTCCTTGGGCATGTAGAAGTTGAAAAACTCTGAGGGAGTAATGTCCCTCTTGAATTTATTTTTCCAAGGCAACATGGACCTTAGAATGGCCCTCTAGGCATTTGGGTCTAGTTGAGCTGGGACCAAATTCATCTGACCTAAAATTCTCCTGACTGAACTTGGAATTGGAAGTCGTATCACTTGGAGAAAAGTATGAAGAGGAAAGTAAAATCCCCCATCTGACCCATCTGGTACCACAAAACATGCCCTCTATTCTACTAAGGGGAGTGTGCACACAGCTGACGGTAGAAATTCAAGTGCCGTAACAACTTGGGCAATCCACTCTTCGTTCATTATACACTTATACTCTAAGGATACAAGAGATATGTCCTTGGACTGACCAGAAGACTCCCAAGGAATATTTTATTATACTCTTTATGATGGAATTTATCTCTTCATCCATGGGTTCTGCAGCCTCAGTAGGGTCTTTATAATCGAAGGATTCCTCGAAGTTAGAGTCAAGGACTACACAGTTTGGGCAATCTTTGAGTGTGTAGGGACCAATATCCTTCAAGGGCTGTATTAGAGGAATCTCAGGAGGGTAAGTGTCGTATTAATTTCTCCAAAAGTTTTTCAAAAACTATGAAGGATCCCAACTCATAGAGCCACGTCAAAACCTGAAAAGCAGAAGGGCTCCGCAATTAGGTGTTGCATCCACTATGGTCAGATGAGCCTCAAATAGAGGCCGCAAAATATGTGACATATATATATATATATATATATATATCTGTGTGTGTGTGTGTGTGTGTGTGTGTGTGTGTGCAAGTATACAATTAAAGTTTTAAGTTTCAAATGACTCTCAAAGGTTACAACAAGATGCCCTAAGTTTCAACCCTAACCTAAAGTCTACAACTAGGGGGAATTGCTACTACCACATGAAGATCATGGGGCAGTGATTAAGTCCAACTATAAGTTCAATCTACACCCCGCAATTAGATGCCTAATTGGGAAAAGTTAAACATCTAGCATAACTCAAAAATCCATAACCCTTCAATTCAAGAATGAGAGGTTGTATCCAATTACATCAAAATCAAACATTACGGGAAGAGGGTCTATAATTGCAAGTTTTGGGATATTACAGCAGCAAAGTAACACAAATCGTGCTATTATAATACCCTTATTTTTAAGAAATTATTTTTATATTAAATTTTCATGCGGGTTAATTATGTAAAATAAAGGTGTACACACCCCATTGTTTTACCCCCTAACTCTCCTAAGGTCCCTAGCACCTCCTTTCCTCACTACAAACCCAGGTCATGTCCTGAGTACTGACCTAGAAGCCATCAGGCACTCCCAGGCTCTGTTTGACCAAAAAGTCAAACTCTTCAGCTTAACTAAAGGTGAATGAATCTTTGAAGGGAACTAAAATCCATTTCCAATGGTCCATCCCATGCGCGATTATGACTTACCATGCGGACGAATGATCAATTTGCGTCCGAAACTTGATCCAGAGGCCACCGGGTGGTCCTGGGCTCTGTTTGACCTAATTTAACTCTTTAGCTCTATCGAGGCTGAATGAAACTTCGAAGGGAACTGAAATCCCTTTCTAATGGTCCGCTCCGTGCGCGATTCTGATATACCATGCGGACGAACGATCCGTTTGACTCCAAGAGATCACCAAATGCTTCCAGGACCCAATTGACCAAAGTCAACTCTCCAAACCGCTTCAAACTCTATGGAATGTTGAAGTACATCTCCTAAACTTTCCAACGATCCTCCCCGTGCACAATTCGGACTTACCATGCAGACGAACGATCCGTTTGCGTCCGAACAATTCCTCGTCCAATGGACCGACAAACGCTTCCGAGCCATATTTGACCCAAAGTCAACTCCTGAACCCGAGAATGGTCCGAAGTACTTTCAAAGGTATCTGAATTACCTTTTCAATGGTCCACCCTGTGTACAATTCTGACCAATGATTTTCCCCCGACAACCGATTTTCTGAAAAGTCCTGAAACACAGTGCCAAACGGCAGGTTCTAGACCCTGCCTATCAGCACCTGTCGATAGGCAGGACCAGGTCTATGCCTATCGGAAGTGACCTGGGCCTATAAAAGTAGGCCTTCACCTCATTTTCAATGGATCCCAGATCTGATACAAATCGCTCTCAGCGAATCCAAAAAACCTCTCTCGAAGGCAGCGCGATATCAACATCCAAATCCCTTCCTAACTTCCACTTTTGATCATCTTTTTCATCAAACTTGGTGAATTAGCCACTCTCCATCATCATCCAAGTGCAAGGGCTTTTCTCCAACATTCAAGATCAAGCTCAAGATCTTCAAGAAGGTCCAATTTTCTCAACTTTCTCTCTAAATTCTATAAAAATTCGCAACAAGTTATTTTATTACTTAGCACTTTTATTATCTCATCTCACACATCCTAATATACTTTTTATTTAGTATTATTTCACATCTACTATTTTCATATAAATAAAACCCAAACAAACTAGAAAAAGAGGGTTTGCTCAGAAATTCCAAATAGGGATTCTCATACTTTTCTCACAACTAAAACACTTTTTCTACACACACACACACTCACAAATAAGAGATCCCCCATTTAGATTTATGGGGTCAACTCCGCCCCTCGTTTTGTATGCGAACTACGTGGACTTTGATGCCTTTATAGGCTACGTAGGCATCTCGGGGTAAAACCCGAGACTCGAGTCCTTTTCTTTTTAACTTTCTCTCTCATTTTCTATGTTCTCTAAATCCAATTTTCTTATATTTTATACACTTGTTCTCTCTCTAAATGCATGATTCACACGACATCACCAAAGAGCATTGCTATTGACCAAATTTTACCCAGTAACTGGAGGGTCACTTCGTGTTGAGAACTGGTTCGGCAGGTCGCAGTTAGCCTAAGCGATATGACTCTCACCTTCCATTATCCAAGTATCTTCGACGTATATCGAACTGTTCCCCCGCATCGTACCGCTTGATCGAAGTCATGACGGGAGGTATATCGCAGGGAATTCGTGAACCGAGTATATCAAATTCGCTCTCACACATACCGTCCCCACGAGGTATATGGTGAGGCAATTCACGTACACTCAGGTATATCAAATGTCTTGTCCACACATATCGATTGCCCGCAAGAGCAAGACGTATATCGTGGAAGTCACGCCAAAGGAGGGAACCCATGCCGATTAACCCAACCAACTGCATACCCACATATAGGTGTTAAACATAGGACACGCACTTTAGATTGTCAGTTTCGACCCGAAACTCTGTCAAAATTTTGGGTCGGCCTGCCGCCCAATTTTTGCACATTTTTAAAATGGGACCCTGTCCATGAGCCTTGTTATAAGTCCAACCATAGCTTTGCATATATTAAAAACCCCACTTTTCCAGGCTCGGGTCCCGTCTTGCATTGCATTTAGGAGAATTGAATACAAGTGAGAATATATTAATCATGCTGAGTTCCGTCTCCAAAATCATTTCTCCCTTCTTTATCAAAAATGCAAAAAAACCTCTCCCTTATTTATCAAAAATCCAAAAACATTTCTCCCTTCTTTATCAAAAATCCAAAAATAGTTTTTTCCCTTTTTCTCAAAAATAAATCCCATTCTACAAGTCAATCGCAAGCCCTTGGCTTGGCTCCCTATTGGCTTCGGTCTTCAGTCAAATCATCTCGGAATTTCGTCCGTTCCTTTACTACTTCTTCTGAGTCTGGAATCCATCCACTTTCCATGGAGAATACAGATTAAGTACCAATCATACAGTCAGATCTGACGACAGTCCTAGCTCAGCTCGTGTCCAAGATTGACAACCTCTAACCTGAGGTCTGGGAGATGTAACGAAACCAGGTTCCTATGGCTCAAGAGAGAGAGGCCATATTCCCTCGTGCTATGGGTCCACCCGAGCCTATCTGGGTTCTCGAAGAATATCAGTACGCTTCACATGCCCCTAATGTCAATGGGTTGTCGCCTGCCCAGCTTCCATTGCCAAATATTGCCCAGCCTGTGGCTAACCTGCCTATGGTCGTTGATCCAAAAGAGGAGGAGTTGAATAAAGATAAATAGGATCTCAAGATGCTCACCAAGAATTTCGACCAAGACCGAATCTCTGGGAATTACATGGACTACACCCACATGTCTCCTTATCCTAAAGCGAGGTTACCCGAGAAGTTCAAGATGACAAACATCAAGAAGTTTAGAGGGAGTGGACCCCTGATTGTTCATCTTCGCAGTTATCATCGTTCCATGACTCTACTTAGGGCTTCTGAAGAAGTGATGGCCCAATTGTTTCAGCAAACTTTGAAGGATAATGCCCTCCGATGGTTTTTGTCTCTTGAGGAATCCAGAATCCGTAGCTGGGAGGATGTAGCCTGAGAATTTATGTCGTAGTACAAATACAATGAAGAGCTTCAAGTCACCTGTCGTGATTTAAAGCTCCTCGAACAGAACCTTGGGGAAACAATCATTAACTTCATAACCCTATGGAGGGAACAGGCAGCTACCATGACTAATCGGCCATCTGAGGAAGAATAGGCCAACATAGTGAAGAAGAACTTCTTGCCCCATGTCTGAGCGATGATGGGAGGAAAATAATGTCCCCACTTTCGATCTCTCAGAGAGGTAGGAGTAGAAATCGAGGAAAGCCTTGTTAAAACCAAACTTGAACCGAAGAAGGTATCCCGACAATTCACCCCTTGAAAGTATGACAAGCCTTCTTGTGTTATAGTCTCAACCATCAACAACATCTCTCAACTAACCACATCATGGGCATCAGAAAGCCGCCCTGCCCCCATCCAAAGGGAATTCACTGAGCTCCATGCTCCCATCTCCAAAGTTTACCAAGCCTTGTTAAGTCGAAACCTCATCAAACCCTTGGATCCCCGTCCATTGGCAAATCCACTCCCAAGAAACTTCAAGGTCGATGCTCATTGCGTCTTTCACCAAACTGCTGGCCATACCACCGACCAATGTTTTCACCTCTGAAATATAATCCAAGATCTTATTGACCGGGTTACCATCACCCCAATAGTCAATCCTAAGACAAACACTACTCACAACCCACTCCCAAATCATACCAATGCCATCTTCTTAGAAGAAAACTCAGATTTTGATCCCTCAACTCAAATCACACCCATATAATATCCTAAACCTCTTCAAAGTTGCCCATATTTCCTCCTACACCCTACTAGACTCGTTGATCAAGCACTGTCACTCCTTACCAGAGCATGCATCGATGTCCGTACCCGTTCTAAAAATGGGAATATGGAATTGTCAGAGGTGTTAAACCAACTCCTAGAGTTCGGGTTGAAATTTCCCTCACAGATTGTCATCGATTGCCAAAGGTTCAGTACACTGTTCTTGGAAGCACGAAAATGGGCCCGAGATTCAGACAAGTGGGTGGTACCAACTGATGAAGTCAGCCTAGATGTTGTTGTCCAGATTATGGCAGAATTATTCGAGGAAACCAACAACATTTGCAGTATAACCAGGTTACTTGATACTTTGAAGCTACAAGGGTGCTTGGTCCCTTCAACCATACATATCCCCACAGAATGGGAAGACCTATATAAAGAAGACATTGAAGTTGTGGAATGCACCGACTTTACATGGAAAGACAAAATTGTTGCCACCGGATGGGGGGAAGAATTTGAAGATTCAAGTGAAGAACAAGCTTCAAGAAGAACTGGCCCAATAGCCGACATATGTGGGATGATATCATTTAAAGAACTCCTCGTAGAAATAAACAGGGTGACAGAACAACCTGAGATTGATAAGGAAATGGGATTCATGTTCTTTCCTTCTTCAGTAAATCACATGACCAGATCAGGGAGACATTACCAGGTTCGAAGATTACTACCTGAAAATAACAAAGGGAGGGGTATTGAAAACCTTCCCCTGTCAGAGATGACCATCGAGGAGAGCAAGATCCTCGATCAACTGAAGAAAAATCAAGCTAACATCACTCTATGGGGGCTTTTCATGTCTTCCCAGCTGCACAAAAATGCTTTAATCAAGCTGCTCACTGGACCCACAGTTCCTACTACTACCACACCAGAAGAAGTGGTAAATCTGGTCGGATCCTTGACCTCTACCCGAATGCTATCATTTTCTGAAGAAAAAATCCCCAGAATTGGGCCGGTATCACAATCATGCACTCAACATCTCCATCGAAGTTATGGGGAAGGTCATGCCACTCTCTCTTGTCGATAATGAATCCGCATCGAATGTCTTCCCACTAAGAACCTTCAAGTGTTTAGGCCTGAAATAAAGTGACATCGCTCCAACCTTTGTCGCTTTACGTGCCTATGATAATACCCGTCGGGAGGTGATGGGATACATAAATCTTATAATAGGGGTTGGCCCTATAAACCCTGTCGTTGAATTCCAAGTCATAGACATCCCAGCTTGTTTCAACCTGTTTCTCGGACGAACCTGACTCCATAATATCAAGGGTGTGTCTTCCTCACTCCGTTAAAAATTGAAGTTCTTCGCCGACGAGCGAGTCATCACTATTTTGGGCGATGACGAAAATGTTGAGGGTGAACGCACCAGCAGTCCAATCCTTGAGATACAACACGGGTCAAATGATATGCTCCTATCAGGATTTCGAGTTGAGCCACTGCTACTCACAGTGGGGGACGGTTTCAAAGAAAGGTTTTGTCTAGAATATGACCCTCATGGCAATGTTAATGTGATTCAGATGTTCAGAAACATGCACTTCATGCCCGAAATAGGGCTAGGATAAAGGTAGCAAAGGATACTTAAGCCCATTGAACTGAAGAAAGCTTTCCCTCCTTGTGGCTTGGGGTATCAACCATCAGAACAAGAACTCAGAATAATCCACTAGCCTCAACCAAAGAGAATATTCGACTGCATCCCAACTATCCTAGGAGACTCCTTGAATGGACGATTCATCAATGAAGGTGAAGACTTCCCCTTTTGTAGTTTTCCAGAATCATGGTATGACCACACAGACAAGAAGATGAAGCCTAGAATGGAGATATTTTTCCAAGATAGCTACCCACGGGCCGAAAGTTTCTAATACTGCGTACAATCGCTCATCAAAGATATTGAAGAGACTGATGAAAGTGATACCGAAGATTCCTTCAACTTATAGACACTGGGACTGCCACTATGCATGGTTCATGTAATACCCTGTACTTCTTCATAGTTAATTTAAATTACGTGAGTAGAGTAATTTAATGCGAAAATACATTTTTTATTTAAATTATGTGAGTAGATTAATTTAATGTGTTACGTTTAAAATTAAATTATGTGAGTAGAATAATTTAATGTGATGTAATAATAACAATGATTATTAAGTGATTAATTAATCATTATGGCTATTAGACATAAATTGAAAGTTAGACACTGATTAAAATGCCGATTAAAAATTTACTAAATGTGAATAGTAAATATTGAAAGTTGATATGTACGGCCTAGCGATTTATATGGACGTACCTGAGTTCATCTCAACCGAGTGTCGCGCATAGACAAAATCGAAGGTGAGATGAGAAACATATTTTAAGAGACTCAAAAGATAATTTAGAGTCCACATATGATTCTGAAAGGGTCGAATTAGTCAAAATAGTGTACCCGAGGGTACTAGTTGAGTGTCGGGTCATTTTTGGGCTAAATCGGGACCATACGAGGGCATTTTAGTCTCTTTACATTTAAGGGTGAGGAGACCTACGAATTTTGGAAACCTTAATCAGATTATAAGAGTTGGAGGCTAGGGTTAGAGAAGGGAAAAATACACCATAGCCATTAGAGAGAAGACAGAAACAATTAAAAGAAGGAAGTAGGGAGAATTCAAAGTAGATTTCACTACCAACTTGTTGGGAGGAAGGATTGAAGGATAAGAATCATCAATCGTCAACAACAACCACAAAATCAGACCTTACAAAACATAAGGTAAGTGGTTATTTGCAATATAAATTGAGTTATAATACCCATATATAAGTTTTAGGAAGAACATGATTTTTATGATATTTTTGGTAGCAAACACTTGAATATGATCCATGATTGATAGGAATTTCATGTAGAACGTTTTTTTATCTCCAAATAATCTGATATCATAGAAGACTTGATGATTAAATCGAACTAAAATCTGGACGTATGATGAAAAGATGGAAGGAATGTATTTTTAGGGTTCTTGAATAATAAGAAGATTTTTAGTTAATCTGGACGAAATTTGTAATAATTTTGTTGTTTTAGATCGTTAGTAATCATCCAAGAATATGTAGGAATGATTAGAAATTGTTAGTTGCAAGTATGGTGAATTATCATGGGAGATTGATAAACAAAAATGGTGTAACCCTCATAAGAAGACGATATGGGTCTGTAACTGCTCGATCGATCGATAGACCCTTGAATGTCGATCGATCCAGCAGTTGATCGATCGACCCTGGCTGTACTTTAGAGAATTTTGTGGATAAATTTCTTTTCAATTACCATCAATTAATGGGAACCTTAGTGATGACATTTTACCTATGAAGGGACTTAAAAGATACCAGAAGGTGTACCATGAGATTTCTTCATAAATGATTGAGTGTGAAATTTGGAGAAATGGACCAACGGGAAGGTAACCGATTAAGTCATTTGTCGGGAATGTAATAATTTAGTTACGAAAAGAGTGAGAGTAAATTTTGGAAAAATACAAGTAGGTTAGAGATAGATTAACTATAGAATCAAGGGAGGGGTAACTAGGACCCTTAGAGTTGCGTGAATACTCGAATAAATGCGATAGTGAAATAAATTGTAAATTAATGAGTACAGTGAATATAAGTAAAATATATTACGTACGGTCATGATTTGATAGGTCGGGTGTGTACCTACTAAATTATATGAATTTTTGGGTTAAGAGAATTATACCTAAATTAATTGTGTTAGGGTCAATGCGATATTCCGAACTAACATAAAGTTACTCTATGTTTGGGTTCGATGTAAAATGTCGAACCAAACCTTAAAACTGGTATCGCGATGAAAGAGTCTCGAACCAGAATATGTGTGTGTGTGTGTGTGTATATATATATATATATATAGTTCTGGTCGATGGATCATTATGAACCAACTCTCACTTGGGGTCGATGAATCATTCCGAACCAAGAGTCCTTTATGTGTGTAAAAAGGATATGTTAGTGATAACTAATATTTAATACATGTTGTGTGATAAAATGTATTCCATATGTATAATCTACTGACTTAGGATAGTAGATAATGAGATTAATTGAAAATATCTTAGTAGTAATTAAGTAGCGTGATGTAATTATTACAAGAATAAGGATAACAAGAAGTAAGTAAGTTATCTACGTTTATAGCATATGAAATATGGATTATTAAAATACTGCGAGTATGTTATGGGAACTTAGCGAAGGGGTACAGGCAGTGGGGTATTCTGATCTAGTTAACTGGGGTAGTATAACTAGGTGAACTAAGTACTCTCGTTAGACATGCACTATAGAAGAGAGGTGAGGAAGCTCAAAGGAGTGTGTGAAATCTTAATATGTGTAATCAATAACTCAATTGTGATAATTGTTTGCAAAATATTTTTAAATGTTTTTGATTATTAACTCTTGCTATGTAAAAAATTTTAAAAACCTTTTAGGTTCCCAGCCACAGGGACACCCGGCATGATTTCATTCCAGGGATTTGGGAGCTGAAGCACGTGTGGATGTTACAGGGATTGTTTAGACGTTTCTCTTTTTCATATCTAGAGCAAGATCTCAGTTTTAGTATTCTCAGTTGGGACATGTTGTCCAATCTTTACTTTTACAGTTATTCTGATTTTGAATTTTGAGTTGGTTTTTCTTTGTCGTGGTTTTCGGCAAGATTTTATTTGTATTCAGTTAATTATGCGAATTGTTTTAGTATTGCTAGAATTGTATCATTTTGTTTGGATTGTTTATTCTGTTTAAGGAAGATAAAATTTGGCACTAGCTTAATTTCACTTAGGTGGTTAGTAATTTAAAAAGTTTTCGACTGTGATGCTAAGAATGAACCATTTAAGAAACCTGTTTAAATTAAATTAAGGCTTGATCACCCAAGGTTTAATTAGGCTGGGTTTCACAGTTCATTCAGGCACTACATCGATGGATCCATCCCATCTGATTAAAGCTGTTGATACACCCCTCTTTAACTACCATGCAGCGCCAGTTCTACCTATTGAAATTTCCCCCAATCCCAATGTTTACCCCATTTCTTCTTCTGTTGTCTATCCCTTTTCAAATGTAATTTAGACCTCTTTTGATAAGGTTCTCAATGCTATTTTTCCTATCAATGAAATAAACGAAGATTTTGAGTATCTTGTTGTGCCTTACATTAATTGTTTGGATTCTAATCGAACTTTTGATGATGATGATTTTGCAAATGAACAATTCTAAACTGATCTAAATAAGGTTAATAATAAACAACATAATCGCGTTCAAGTTAATGAAGAAGAGACTGTTGTTATTAATCTCAGTTCTACTAGCCAACTGGGCGATATTAGGATAGGGGCCACCCTTGACGAGCATGAGCACGCACAACTCGAAGAATTGTTAAAGGAATTTGTGGATGTCTTCGCATGGTCCTATAATGATATGCCCGGCATTGATCCTGAAATAGCTCAGCACGAGATCCCCACTCTCCCAGATTACAATCCAGTTAAACAAAGATTGAGAAAGCACCGCACCGAATCGTTGCTCAAAGTCAAAGAAGAGGTGGTCAAACAGTTGAACGTGGGCTTCATTCGTTTGATCGAATATCCCACATGGCTAGCCAATATAGTACCTATGACGAAATCAGGGGGGAAGGTTTGAATGTGTGTACACTACTGAGATTTAAACAAAGCTTCCCCAAAGGATGATTATCCTCTATCCAATATCAACATGATCGTGGACTACACAGCCAATCATGCTCTCAAGTCATTCATCGACAGGTTTTCCAGATACAACCAAATCAAGATGCACGCAAACCACCAAGAAAAAATAGCATTCATCACCCAATGGGGAACCTTTTGCTACACCGTCATGCCATTTGGTCTCAAGAATGCTGGGGATACGTACCAAAGGGTTTCCACAACCATCATGTATGATCTGGTTCACAAAGAAGTCGAGGTTTATGTGGATGATATGATTATCAAGTCCAAAACTAGAGAAGGTCATGTTCCCGCTCTCCGAAAGTTTTTCGAACCACTGCGACGGTATCAGATGAGACTCAATCCACAAAAATGTGTCTTCGGCATTACAAAGGGAAAACTCTTGGGATTCATGGTCAGTGAGAAGGAGATAGAAGCAGATCCTGAAAAGTTGAAGGCCATACTTGAGATGCCACCCCCCCAAACAGAGAAAGAAGTCCAAGATTTTCTTGGGAAATTGTAATATATCAGCCGATTCATCAGCCAACTAACCTCCATCTGCGAACCGATCTAAGATCCTCCGAAAGGATTCAACCAAGGTTTGGAATGAGGCCTGTCAAGAAGCTTTTGACCGAATCAAACAATATCTGACCTAACCTCCAGTGCTCATGCCACCACAGCCTGGTCTCCCTTTACTCTTATACCTAACCATAACCTACACTTCAGCTGGGGCTTTACTAGCTCAATACCTTGAAGACTCCCGTAAAGAAAGAGTCGTCTATTATGCCAGTCGCAAATTAGCTGGGTGCGAGGTCAACTACACTACTTTGGAAAAGGCGTGTGCCACACTCATCTCGATCACCAAAAGTTGCGACACTACATGATCGTCTTCCCCATCAAACTTATATCCCGAATGGATCCCATCAAATACATGCTTGAGAAACCTGCCTTATCCAGTCGAATGGCCCGATGGTTGATGCTTCTAATCGAGTTCGATATCATGTATGTCACGCAGAAAGCCATAAAAGGAAGGGCCATCTCTGACTACCTCGTTGATTACCCTATGAAAGAAGCAGATGCCTGGATCTCCAAATTCCAGATGAAAATATCCTCTACACCACTCAAGACCACCTTTGATGGAAAATGTTTTTTAATGGCGTTGTCAACAAAAAGGGATATGGCGTTAGGATACTTCTGATCGCCCCATATGACTCCCACACTCCCATCACAATTAAATTGGATTTCCCTTGCACCAACAACATGGCGGAATACGAGGCATGAAAAGTAGGCCTAAAAGTTTCTCTCAAGAAAGGCATTCAATACCTTGATGTCTGTGGGAATTCTTCCCTCATCATCGGTCAAGTGCTCAGAAAGTGGAAAGTCAAGGATGAAAAGCTCCAAATATTCCATGCCCACTTAGAAGAGTTAACCTCCCGATTCTGAGATATCACCTTCCATTACCTACCTTGAGCAAAGAATAACCTAGTCGATGTTCTCTCTACCTTAGCCTCCATGGTCGACATGCCCGAAGGAATAATAATGACCCCCTTCCTAGTTCAAAAGCAAGACAAACCAACCCACTGCTACCATATTGAGCTTGTCTCTACCGAAGACCCTGAACTAGACGACTGCTGGTACTATGATATCTGGTGCCTCCTCAAACATGGTAGGTGTCCCGAGGGTTCCAACAAGAAAGACCAAATGACCCTCCGAAGACTGGCTGCCTAGTACATCATTTTCCATAAAGCTCTACTCAAGAGGAACTTCGATGGAACTCATCTACACTGTATCGCAGGGGCTGATATTGAAAAAATAATGCAGAAGATCCACAATGGGGAATGCAGGCCCCACATGAATGGTCACATGCTTGCCAAGAAGATTATCCAAAAGGGCTATTACTAGACCACCATGGCCCAAGATTGCACTGCCTATGTTCGAAGATGCCTCCAATGCCAACAGTTCTCCAATCTACAACACCTTCCTTTGCGAGAATTATACAACATGACCTCTCCCTAGCCGTTCACCACCTGGGGTGTCGACGTCATAGGGAAGGTTACACCAAAGGCTTCACACGGACATGAATTCATCCTAGTTTCCATTGATTACTTCACCAAATGGGTCGAAGCTGAGTCATACGCAATATTGAATGCTAAGAAAGTGGCCAAATTCCTCAAGAAAAATATCATCTGCCGATATGGGGTCCTGCACGAGTTAGTGTCAGATTACGAGTCGCACTTCGAAGCAGAAGTCACCAAAGTAGTCAACGAGTACGGGATTCAGAGACACAAATCTTCTCCCTACCGACCTCACACCAATGGTGAAGTTAAAGCCGCCAACAAGAACCTCAAAGCCATCATTAGCAAAATGACCGAAAGATGTTGGGATTGGGCCGATCGGATCTCGTACGCCCTCTGGGGCTATCGAACCTCAATCCGAACCTCTACTGGGGCTAACCCTTACTCTCTGGTCTACGAAATGGAAGCGGTCCTACCTGTGGAGCTGGAAGTACCCTCACTACTCGTTATGCTCGAAAGCAAAGTTAGTGAAGGAGACTCGTGACAAGGCCGTCTCAACGAGTTGACCCTCTTAGATGAAAGGATATTGAAAGATCTTTACCACATACAAGGATACCATTGTCGAATAGTGCGATCATTCAATAAGAGAGTCAAGGATCGCGGTGTCCGAGGAGGGGATTTAGCCCTGAAGGAGATAGTAGAACCCATTTGGGACCCCAGAGGGAAATTTAAGCCCAATTGGAGCGGCCCCTACATTGTGAAGAAAATCTTATCTGACGGTGCGGCCATGCTCACTAACTTATATGGGGAAGATATGGCTCGTACAGTCAACCTGGACCGTCTCAAGAAATTCTACCCCTACTCCGAAATCTCGACGCGCTATGACTCTTCTCGTCTCCCTTCTATTCTTAAAAAAAACCTTCATTTCCCTCTACCCATAACTACGTGGGCCTGATCCTCTGCAAAATACCAATTTTCAAGAAAAATATTTTTTTTTTAAAACCCCAGAGGTACGTAGGCAGCTCATACATCTTACAGGAACACGACCCTTTCTTTTTCACAAAATTCTATTCGTTTCTTATCTATGAGAACGACAGTTCATTCTAACATATACTTGAACAAAAGGATTATGTATGCCTTAGAGATCGGTATAGATAATTCAAAATTACAAAATTCATCGAAAGGGACAGCTAGATGATCAAAAACTTGCTTATTTCATTAATAAGAAATTACAGCACGGATTACATAAGAAAAGGAACGAATAACTCCCTTCCCCCTACTTCCATAAAAAGCTAAATCAAACCCCCCACATCTATTCTATATTACACAAATAAACTCTCAAAGAGCCCTACCGACAGCCACTAGAGGAGCCTGCACCCTCATCATATACATCATGGGGCCCCTAAATTTCCCCTGCCTGAATAGAGTGACGTAAACACTCCATGGACCGATGAGCCTGAACCAGTTTCGAAACAACCACAACACCCCCTTCCATGGTGTTAAATAAAATAAACCACTTTTGTCCAGTCTCCACTGCCAACATCTTGCTGACTACTCTCCTCCATAACCACTTCATATAATCCCCAGGGACATGCCAAACTCTCCCGACAGACTGAGAGGGACGGGTCGACGGACGCCAATTCTCCCATAGAGATCCAAGAAGCAGACGCAGGCGCTCAGTCAAATCTTCTACCGAAAAGAAATTTAGTGTTCGAGGTGGCATGACCTGTGCCTAGCCAAATTGGCGCAGAATTCGCCAAGGGAAATAAAAAGAGGTCTGTCTGAGACCAACCAGCCGCACATATGAGTACTCTTCGAGCTCCAAAACAGGCTGCAACTGCCCCCACCAAGGCACTGACAAACAAAGATTTTGACCCCCATTCTCCACAAACCAATTCTCCCACCTTACAATATCGAGGCCAACGCGGATGAAATAATGAGAACAGAAGTTGGGTACAGCCGACAAAGGATACTCTGGAGGGACCGCCAAGCCAAGTCTTTCAGATAACCATATGAAAAGCATCACGTGGCTACCCCCCCAAAAGTTAGAGTGACCTTCTCGCCAAGCATCCAGGCCATTCAGGGTCTTCGCTAGTATAACCATCGCAGGATTACAACGGTATGACATCCACGAAGTAATGGATGCAAGTTGCGGGTCCACCAACAGTTCCCCAGACACTAACGGTAATTTTGAAACCAGACCCAAAGCAACGGCTTCCGCATAGCCAACATCACCTACTTCCCGCAAATGCATGGATTGTAGCACCTGCAGAAGGGAGATCATTCCTCCAGCAACCAATGATCTGGCCGCCGAAGGTGAAATATAAAAAATCTTGGTCAACAAACCCTGGGGGAATGGGAAAATTCGGGCAAAGCCGCAGCAACACTAGGATTTACACCTAGCATGGCAGAAAACTCCTCATAGGTAGGACAAACTTCATCCAACCCAAAGTGGAATACATGGTCTTCGGGATACCAGAATTGTACCGCCGCCATCAGCATGTTCCACTCAATAGGCCAATTGCGCCAAAAGGAGACTCGACGCATGTTGAAAGCATCATAGTCATTATAAGGGAACATTGCTTCTAAGGCTTCGAGGTAGTTAGCAAACTCAATGCTACTAGGGAGGGACATCTTGCAAGGCTAAGAGATAGTGGACAAGTAAGTAAGAATGCAAAGGTGTGATGAAAACACTCCACCCTTACCCCTTTTTAATAATTGAAGAACCCTCACAAGAGACATAATCCTTGCAGAAATCCGAGGGAATCCTACCCCACAAGGTACCAAAAGGCTGAAGAGGGTACCATTCAAAGCTTTGAATTGATGGGACTGGACTGAACTGCCGATAGGCAGGATAGGGTGCTTGTCGATCGGCAACCCCCCATTTTTAGAAATTTCCCTTTTTTCCTCTTTTGTCAAATCAGAAAACTTAATAAAAATAAATTTATATTTTCAACAGAATTTCAAAATCTCTTTTCCTCCTTATATAGTTTCCCATTTTAATTAAAAACTTTACTTCAAAAATTCCAAAAATACTCCTTTTTACGGTCTCAGCAGCAGAGTAAAAAGCGCATGTGCATGCATTCATTCATAATTAATGAAAGATAATAAAAAAAAACTCCATTGCATTCATCTATCTGTTTTCTGTGTTATATCATCTTTGTAGGAAATAAAAAGAAAAAGAAAAAAATAGCGGGACTCAGCCCGAACCCACTCTCTCTCTCTCTCTCTCTCTCTCTCTCTCTCTCTCATACACACACACACACACACTAAGGGCTTCCACCCCTGCGACATGCCCTCTTCCCCCTACGACGAGATGATGCACCGCCACTACCCAAGCTATAGTCCTATCCGAACGAAGCAGATGGAACCAAGCAAGAAGGAACAGGAACCGCATCCCGAATATGAGCAGTCGTCGAGGATATCCAGTCTTTGATGTCTCTTAGCCAGGTGGTTGACACTCGTAGTTGCTACAAGAAAAAGGTAAAATCAGTATCAAAGCAGAGATGACCAAAATAGAAAAGAAAGAAAGAGAAGAACAGAAAGGTATACCGCAGGTTGAAGGACCTCCTCTGTCAAACCCAACTCCTTCGGATCCATCGCATGAGGACGATGCATCATAGGCACCATCCCTCCATCAGCCCACCGAATGTTGTACGAAGGGGTATGCAATCGCACGAAAGGAACCTCTGAAGTAGCCGCCACAGCAGATGTTATCGAACCGCCGACACTGTGGGATGATCACACCACCCGACTCGAACCCGTAGGAAGGAAAGGCAGGGCATCATATCTGTTGGGCGCCATCAACCATCTAGTCACAAAGTCCATGTAGTCATACAGCGTAGTCGTATCGGTGTACAACAAGTAGGACTCGTTCATTATCACCGCGATCCTCGCATCCTCCGACAGCAGTCGCTCCCGCCTCATAGGCGTAGGAGGCTGCACAGGTGGCACCACCTCCTCCTCCTCAGCAATCTGGTGAACCACCCTCTCCCCAAGATACTACGAATGGCTGAACCCATGCGCCAGCAAATACCTCATCTCTGCGTTCACCCCGGTCATCGCCACATCCTGAATGGTTGTCCCCCAGGGATAAAAGGTCACTTGAAAATATCCAAATAGGAATAAATCAATACAAGATCAGAAGGTGCAAAAACAAAGACTGAAAATGGAAAGAGTCTTACCCTGCCACTCGTTAGGTCATTCAAGACTTGACGCACCACCTCCAGAGAGAGAGATCCCTTCGACTGTCGATTGGCCTTACGCTATCAATACAATCGGCAGAAGTCCCCAACAATGTCGTTCTTCAGAGCAATCAGCGGGTTATTTCACCCAATCACCTCATAAAACCGCGTCAGTCAAAGATAAGAATTCACAAACAAAAAGAGATGCATAAGGAAAATGCGAATGCATGAAATGAAAATGCGAATGCATGAAATGAAAATGAGAATGCATGAAAAGAAATGCGCAAACTGAAGAATACCTCAAGAAGGTACGTGGACCCAGTAAAGGTCTGTCGGTAGCACTGGATGAATGCATCCAGAGAAGAGTAAAGGGTCTCCAAAGTCAAAATCCCCCAATCATAGAAAGTGATGTTCGAAAACATCCTTAAGTACGGTAAGAACCCCAAATGGACAACGCCGCCGCTCGACGCCACCATGAAACCTCCCAACACCAGTAAAATAAATAACTGGGCCATCTACCTCACTTGCTGCCCGTCCTCCATAATAATCACCCTGCCCAATAGAACGTCCTTCAACAGGGACAGTCGGATAGAATCCCTAGAGACAATCCTCCCTACATCACCAAGTGTCGCACGAACTGCCTCCGATCTCACCCACAAAAAGAGATCCACCTATATCTGCTCATCCATCCCCAACAGCTACTGCACGTCTATGGGAGTTATAGTTATCTCCATGAAGTCAAAATGTAAGGTGTGGATAGTATCCCACCACCTCTCCCCCAAAGCTCACAGTACCGCTATCGAAAGAGGCATGTCATCCATCACAGATGCCAACCTCCCAAAACCCATTGATGATACCACCCAACGCACCATAGGTGGGAGATGCTCCCAGACATCCTTGACCCTCATCGTCCCACTAGAGCACATGTACTTCAAAGAAATATCAGACTGGCAGGAAGGAAAAATCCCATCAAAAGTCAAGAAAGAAAGAAAAAACACCAAAAAGAAAGGAATGGCAAAGGTCAGGTTACTTACATAATCGCCAGGAGTCACTCTCAAAGAGCGATGACGCGATGGCTCTCGCAGCAAAATTCGCTCATCCACAACAAGCTCAAACGCATCAAAGGAGTTCTCACTCCCCAAAGCAAGAGGCGCCCTGGCCCTCCACTCCACGTTTGCCCAGTCATCAATGGCCAACCACTCCCTGTGGACTACAATGCTCACAAAAGTGGCCATTTCTTGAAGATCGGAATGCTAGAACGATTTGCAGAGGAATCGCAGAAAGAGAGAAAGCAAAGAAGCTGTGAAAAAAATGAAGGGATTTGCCCCCTTTATATAGGATGCCAAGCGCCATGCCGATCGGCACTGACTCCTTACCTTCTTGAGGTAGCCCAAAAGTCCGTGCCACTGCCGAATGGCACCCCTCACATCATGCCGACCGACACCCCTTTAAATTTTGTACAGAAATTCCCAGAAAATACCAGAAAGCCCCGAAAAATCCTCGAAAAATTCCTAAAAATCTCAGGAAGGATTTAAAACATTTTCACCAGGAAAATATTGCATTCCCTCAAGCGGAACCCCTCTTTCCCAGTAAAATCCTCAAAAACCAAGTAAATCTCCTCTCGGCAAAGCTCCAAAGGATCTCTAAGGATCATCTGATCACTTCCCTAGCGGAGTTATTTCAGCACCAAAATTGGTTGTTCCCCCCTGTGAGGCATCCAATAAAAACAAAAGTTTCCCCAGCTGTCAGCTCCCCAGCTCAGATAAAAATCACAAAGCACTTTCTCCAGCAGAACCAAAACCTAATCTTTATCCACTCTTAGGTTAGAATTGACCTCGATATTGGTTCGTCACCTGAGTTAGGTCAGAATTGACCTCGGTCCTCGGTCGTCACAACTCTTAGGTCAGAATTGACCTTAGTCTTGGATAATCACCTAAGTTAGGCCAGAATTGACCTCGGTCCTCGGTCGTCACCACTCTTTTGGTCAGAATGGACCTCGATCTTGGATCGTCACCTGAGTTAGGTCAGAATTGACCTCAGTCCTCGATCATCACTACTCTTAGGTCAGAATTGACTTCGGTCTTGGATTGTCACCTGAGTTGGGTCAAAATTGACCCTAATCCTCGGTCTTCACCACTCTTAGGTCAGAATTGACCTCGATATTGGATCATCACCTGAGTTAGGTCAGAATTGACCTCGGTCCTTGGTCGTCACCACTCTTAGGTCAGAATTGACCCCAGTCTTGGATCTTCACCTGAGTTAGGTCAGAATTGACCTCAGTCCTCAGTCGTCACCACTCTTTAGGTTATAATTGACCTCGGCCTTGGATCGTCACCCGAGTTAGGTCAGAAATGACCTCGATCCTCGGTCGTCACCAATCTTAGGTCAGAATTGACATCGGTTATTAGATCGTCATCTTAAGCCCTCAGAATTGGCTTTAACCCAGAGAATCGGTCACCCTCATCACTTAATCCCACAGATTTGGCTTTGACCAAATTCGTCATCCTCGGCACACCCCTCAGGTCCTCAGGATTGGCCTCGACCCTCTGAATCGGGCATACTCCATCAAAAGTATCATGTGGTGTCTATTCGATGGTCATCATTTGTTCCAAACCCACCAGTCGAGGGTCTCTATAGACACTCCATTCTGTTAACCCCAAACATTCCTAAAGTCCCTAGCACCTCACTTGATCACTATAAACCGAGGTCATGTCCCGAGTACTAACCTAGAAGCCAACGAGCAGTCCCAGGCTCCATTTAACCAAAAAGTCAAACTTTTCAGCTCGACCAAAGATGAATGAATCTTCAAAGGCCACTGAAATTTCTTTCCAATGGTCCATCCCGTGCGCGATTTTGACTTATCGTGCAGACGAACGATCCGTTTGCGTCCGAAACTTGATCTAAAGGCCACTGGGCACAACCGGGCTCTGTTTAACCTAAGTTAACTCTTCAACTCGATCGAGGCTGAATGGAACTTCAAAGGGAACTAAAACCCCTTTCCAATGGTCCACTATGTGCGCGATTCCGTCTTACCATGCGGATAAACAATCTGTTTGACTCCAAGAGGTCACCAAATGCTTTTAGGGCCCGGTTGACCAAAGTCAACTCTCCAAACCGCTTCAAACTCTTTGGAATGTTGAAGTACATCTCCTAACCTTTCCAACGATCCTCCCTGTGCACAATTTGTACTTACCAGGCGGATGAACGATCCGTTTGGGTCCGAACGATTCCCCGTCCAATGGACCGACAAACGCTTCCAAGCCATATTTGACCCAAATTCAACTCTTGAACTCGGGATCAGTCCAAAGTAATTTTAAAGATATCTGAATTACCTTTCCAACGGTCTACCCCATGTTTGATTCTAACCAAGGGTCTACCCCGTGTGCTGATTTTCCAAAAAGGCCTGAAACACAATGCCAAACGGCAGGTTCCACACCCTGCCTATCCGCACCTTCTGATAGGAAGGACCAGGTCTATGCCGATCAGTAGTGACCTGGGCCTGTAAAAGGAGGATTTCACCTCATTTTCAAGGGATCCCAGATCTGATACAAATCACTCTCAGCAAATCCCAAAAACCTCTCTCAAAGGCAGCGCAATTTCAACATCCAAATCCCTTCCTAACTTCCACTTTTCATTATATTTTTCATCAAACTTGGTGAATTATCCACTCTCCATCATCATCCAAGTTCAAGGGCTTCTCTCCAACATTCAAGATCAAGCTCAAGATCTTCAAGAAGGTCAAATTTTCTCAACTTTCTCTCCAAATTCTCTTAAATTCGTAATAACTTGTTTTATTACTTAGCACTTTTATTATCTCATCTCACACATCCTAATATACTTTTTATTTAGTATTATTGCACATCCCCTATTTTCATATAAATAAAACCCAAAAAAACAAGAAAAAGAGGGTTTGCTCATAAATTCCAAATAGGGATTCTCATACTTTTCTCACACTTTTCTCACAACTAAAACACTCTTTCTACACACACACACACTCAAAAATAAGAGATCTACCATTTGGATTTATGGGATAAACCCCACCCCTCGTTTTATATGCGAACTACGTGTTCTTTGATGCCTTTATAGTCTACGTAGGCGTCTCAGGGTAAAACCCGAGACTCGAGTCCTTTTCTTTTTCACTTTATCTCTCGTTTTCTATCTTCTCTAAATCCAATTTTCTTATATTTTATACACTTGTTCTTAGTGACTATTACTCCATATGCGTTATCGTTCCATTATAAATATCAATGTAGCGGTAATCGCGTAAATCTTATCTTTCTAATATTATTTAATACCATCCTACGGATGACTCGCTTTATCTCTTCCATGATACAGGACGAGGATTCCTATCTCCACTATATATATATATACACATGCACGCATATCAAGGGGAAAAATAAAGGAAAAGAGCAAATATCCATGAGAGACCGAAAGGGCAGAATGGGTGCCTAACACCTTCCCATTTCGTAACTTAGCCTCTGAACCCTTTTCGAATCATTTTTGTTTCGCATTCACCACTATGTCTTTGGATGCCATCCTTCGGGATGGCTTCCCCTTTTTCTTTTGTCTGTTTTGAGTAAAATAGACAGGCGACTCTGAATCTCTCTATATTTTTACACCTCATCTCAAATGACTCTGGCCGAAGCGCTCCCGAGAGGGATGCGCGGGACCCGAGGATCCTTTCCCTTCGCGCGCCCACCCGCGCGATGAGGATCGGGGATGGCCACAAAATGAAGTTGGATTAAACATTATTTTATGTTATTTAAGGGATAATATTTATTGAGTTCTGCATATTTACTGTTAAGTGCATGTAAATAGCATCATATTATGTTTTATTACATCATTGTACCTAAAGCGATGGTTATGATTTAAAATGATGTTGGGACATGAAATAATTTATGTTATCTAGGATGCCAATTTAGAGAGCATGGTTAGTCCAGAAATAGTCTAAATAGTCAAAATAAGTACCATATTGTATTTTTGGGTTCAGAGTACTTTTGATCGGTTATGACTTAATTATGTTGTTGTGAGTCATTTTAATTGTGTAGTAGCATTTAATGTTGGATTTAGTGTTAATGGGAATTTAATTCTTCCAACAACATTTATTCTCATTTATGTCTTAAACCTAGACAGAAAGAGAGAGAAAGAGAATTTGGGAGAAAAATAAGAGAAAAGAGGGAGAATTAAAGATTAGAGCTTGGATTTGTTGCTACTGGAAGAAAATCCAAGATTACAGCCTTAAGGAAAGTTTCTAATTAGAAAATATATGATTAATTATGGATAAATTGTATTGATAGTTGCGTTTTTGAAGATTTAAGCCATTTTTGGGTTTTGATGAATTTTTGGTGTTTAAACCCTTAAACATTGAGATATATATGAATTTGTGTTGGTTACATGAGTTAATGGTTATGTAGGATTGATTTGGAAGTATTAGTGATGAATGGGGTTGGCTAAATGGAAGAGAAATGAGTTTGGGGGTATTTAGGGTTCTTAAGACCCATAGCCAAAATTGGGCAATCTGATCCAGGCGAATGGATTTGCACCTAGCGAATCGATTTGCTAAAATGGTAGTCTACACGTCTGGGTTAGGCGAATTGATTTGGACTATCCGAATTGATTCGGTAAACATGCAATAATATTCTCCCTCATGATTGAATCGATTCGGCTAGGCCAAATCGATTCTCTTTCAAGACCGAATCGATTCGGGTAGGGCGAATCGATTCGAAATTCCTGCTGTTTTAGGATATTTTTCCCTGCTGTTTTAGGATATTTTTCTACCTTAGTTTCTAGCCCTTTTCTTTTAGGTTTAAGGCCTAGGAACCTTCTCTTATGAAGTAATAAAGTGTATTAGATTCTTATATTAGGGGGATTAATACCCTAGCTTAGTAAGGAGATAAATGGGAGTATTTTGGGGCTATTTAAGCAAAAGTTAATACTTTTTTTCTAAAGTAAGCTAGCTTAGGATTTAGGGATATATAGGTGGTATTGTTTTCGTACTTTCAGAGATGAGTGTATGGGGAATAACACTTGATGGACTTTAGTGTTATTGTGAGCGCTCGGTGACTATTATGAAGACAATTATATGTTGTGGTTTGTCTCGTTAAACATATGGTTTCGGAATAAATAAAATGCACTTGTTTAATTGGCATATTTGTGAATCTTGACTTGTACATACATTCCTCTCTAAATGCTATCATAAGGGAAGTTATGCACATGAGGTGATGTCCCATGGTTAACGAATGCAGGGTGAATATAGTCCTCGTCCATAGGACCGGTTGTTATATTATGATGTTATTTTATTTGAAGTGAGGTAATTCCGGGTATGGTTACGACTCACTGTCGAAGGTATATGGCCGCTTCCCACGCGACGCGATTTAGGAAGCCCATCTTGTCTTGGTGATAGGACCTGGAAGATGATAGCTATTTAGGGGTGCATCCAGTGGGGTGACTCCCGGAAGGATGGTCTTAGAATCGTTATATATTGTGATTATAACTATTCTCACGAAAGTGGTATTTTACAAATGGCTAAGGCATTTATTAAATCAATTGTTTTGAATACGTTTTCGAATGAGAAATTGGACTTATGAAGTAATATTGTGCAAAACTCAAATGTAAGCTTATTAAATTGAAATTGAGTTATTTCTCTTGCATTAATGCATAGTTTTCATTATAAATGACATTTCTCTAGGTTGTGCATTTAGATGAGATGTGAGGATTATTCTTATTATGAAGAGTGGGTAAGCTTGTTCATGATATTAGATATTCATAATTGTCATGAATTTTATTCACATGTATATCATATGAAACCGGGACCTGACCCATTTATATCTCTTTGTTTTGTATGGATTCTATTTACGCCCAGGTGCTCCACTGCAAGGACGCCCGTGTTGATTCTTCCTTCCAAGGGTCCTGGAGCTATAACATTTTTGTGGATGTTGTAGGATATTTGTTATATATGCCTCTGTCTTTTGTGTATTATAGTTACTATCAGTCTAAACATTTGGGCGTGTAGCCCAAGTTTTGTACTTGCTTATATACTGTGATCTTTATTTTAATTCTCAGTGTAACCGCTTGTAATGGTCTGTTAACCGACATATTATTCGGTTATTATGTTGTGTATAATTGTTAAACTGTTATATGTCCTTATTTATATCCATCTTCTTTTAAAATTGGATTATCAAAATGGTTTTATTTAAACTTACAAATTAACTTGGCATCCGTTTTCTAAAATAATTGGTTGTTATCTTGTATTATTATTTTCATGACAGGGATGCTAAGAATGGACCATCTATAATTCTTGTATTTATTGGAGTATCGGGCTGGCCACCTTTTATTTTAATAAGCGGGGTGTCACAGATGGTATTAGAGCATCAAGTTCTAGAGTCCTTAGGATTTATGCGGACTTATCACGTTCTACCGTAGAGTTCTTTGATATAGAGCCCTATTGTTAGTATTGTTTTGTTTGAATATGCTTGCGATCTTCTTCAAAGATAAACTGTTTTAAATTGTATTTTGGTTCAGTTGTTTCCCCGTCTCATATGCCTCCTAGAAGAGGTCTCCCAACAAAGAGAAATCGAGTTGTAGAAGATAATGTAGAACCACCACCACCGCAAGGAACGATTAATGTCGCGGAGGTGGCTAACATCGTTGCCCAGGAAGTCAATGTTGCAATGACTTCTATGGCCCAACAGTTTCCTCAAGCTCAATAACTGGTAGTACCAGAGGTGTAAGCCCATGCGGGACCTTCCCCGTGGGAAAGAGTTAGAGAATCTTTCTTGAAAGGTAACCCCCAGAATTTTAGGGTGGTTCTGATGTGATAGTAGCAAACTAGTGGAAGAAAGATATGCATCGTCATCTATGAATGGTAGAGTGTAGCGGGGAACGGAAGCAGATCCTTGCCACTTTCAAACTAGTAGGAGCAGCTTTACACTCGTGGGAATCAGTGACCACCCTGGAACATAGGGATACTATGTCTATATCAAACTTTTGGGTTTTGTTTGACTGGAAGTATTTTCCTCCCGCGGTCCAAAAGGAGATGAGGAGGAAACTACAGTATGTGGTACAAGGGGATTGATCAGTCGCGGAGTATGAGGAGGAATTTACTCGTGTGGCGAGCTTTGTGTCGGATGAAGTAATTTCGAAGGAAAGGAGAATATCGAAGTTTATTGGGGGTTTACATTGGAGGATACGACAACACTTGTTGGTAAATCTCGTATTGCAAACATTTGGTGATGTGATGAATGCAGCATTGCTTCATTTCCAAGATCACCGCCTTCATGTCCAAGGGGGTAAGAAGATTTCAGTTTCGGGTCAAGCTAGTAAGCAGGGAGGTAACGGTGCCGGGGGAGCACTACCCTCATCAGAACCATCGAAAAGAAAATAGAAAGATAAAGACACTCAACAGGGGGATCCGTTCAAAAGATAACGTTTTGGGGGTTTTAATTTCGGAGCAGGTGCTTTTAGGCATGGTCAGGGTTCCCAGCAGCAGCAGTAGCAGGTGGGCCAGCAAGGCCAAGCAGGCCGGAGTAATAATGGGTGTCGAGGCCATCCGGGTTAAGGCATGGGGAAGTTTCAAAATAATAATCAGGGTCGCTATCCGGAGAATATGGAAGGCTGCTGCTTTCAATGTGGTGAATAGGGGCACTTTAAAAAATCTTGTCCGTGGTTGATTAGGGGACAGTTGCCTAGGGGTCCTCGTCATCAGCAGGCGCATCTATCGCCACCCACGCCTATTCCAGTTTTCCCTCTACACAGGGGTAACTACAGTATGGGCATGTTTATCATATTCAGGATGCTTTACTTCCTCCAACCCCACACGCTCCGCCACCTATCGAGGGTAAGTTTCCCATTCATGGTTATGTGGGTCGTGTGTTATTTGATACGGGCGCAACACACTCATTTATTACTAGACATTTTGCTCAATCGACGGGGTTGATTAAATCTGCGGAGAGTACCTTTACTAGTGTGGAATCTTACATGGGTGATGGTTTGCTCATATTCTTTGTTTGTAAATGGCTAGGAATAAACCTTGGTAATTTACGTTTTGAGGCCGATTTACTTGTCCTTGATATGGTCGGGTATGATGTTATTTTGGGTATGGATTGGTTAGTAAAATACCGTGCCATGGTAAATTGTTATAGGAGAAGTATAGTCTTTGCCATTCCGAGGCAAGAAATGTTTCTGGTAGCTATGCCTATTTCAAAGGTAGGTTCAAGCACGTACTTATATTATATTGTGGAGGAGAATTCACGTGATATAATTGTTTCCTTAGATTTGATTCCCGTTAGAGAGTTTGAGGACGTTTTTTGGGAGATTCTAGGTTTACTTCCAAGTCGTGAGATCAAGTTTGTGATTGATTTAGCATCGGGAACTCGGCCGATTACTAGATCTCCATACCGTATGGATCCTATGGAAATGAGGGAGTTAAGGGATCAAAGTCAGCAATTGTTAGAGCAAGGGTTTATTCGGCGTAGCACATCGCCATAGGATGCTCCTGTGTTATTTGTGAAGAAGAGAGATGGTTCCCTCCGATTATGTGTTGATTACCGGGAATTAAATAAGGTTACCATTAGGAACAAATACACGTTGCCTCAGATCGATGATTTGTTCGATCAGTTAAGGGGAGCGTCGTACTTCTCTAAGATAGATTTGAGGACTGGGTATCATCAGCTGTGGATTCGAGAACAGGACGTGTCGAAAACTTCATTCTTAACTAGATATGGGTCCTACGAGTTTTTGGTCATGCCTTTTGGGCTAACCAATGCTCCTGTAGTGTTTATGGACCTTATGAGTAGCGTGTTTCGGGACTTCCTGGACCAGTTTGTCATAGTGTTTATTTATGAAATCCTATTTTATTCTCATACTGAAGCCGATCATGCTAAACATTTACGATTGGTCCTGCAAATGCTACGGGATCATCAATTGTATTCTAAGTTTGAGAAGTGTGGTTTCTGGTTACAATAAGTGCAGTTTTTGAGTCACATTGTGACAGCTGAGGGCATTTCGGTAGATCAGAATAAAGTTTTCGCGGTGAGGGAATGGGGTCATCCCACGATGCCCATAAAAATTCATAGTTTTTTGGGTTTGGCTGGTTATTACCGCCATTTTATTAAAGGCTTTTCTAAGATTTCTATCCCTTTGATAAATCTGACTCGGAAGGGAGTGAAGTTTATTTGGGATGATTCCTATCAACTTTCTTTTGAGGAGTTAATGGATAAATTGACTTCTACTTCAGTATTCGCGTTACCAAGGCCGGGGGTGGACTACTTGGTCTTTACTGATGCATCTCTGTAAGGATTAGGAGACATTTTACAACAAGAGCATCAGGCTATTGCTTACGCTTCTCGCAAGCTAAATCCCCATGAGAAGAATTACCTTGTGAATGATCTGGAGCTCACTGCGGTAGTGTTTGCCTTGAATATATGGAGACATTACCTTCTGGGGGAGAAATTTAGTCTTTTCACGGACCACAAATCGTTGCAATATTTATTCTTGCAGAAGGATTTGAATATGCGACAACATCGATGGTTGGAGTTTGTGAAAGACTATCAATTTGATATTCATTATCACTCGGGCAAGGCTAATATAGTAGCGAATGCGCTGAGTCAGAAACCCGAGGGGGAGTTAGCGAAGGTATGGAAGGCTAAATGGAAAGAACTTAGACAGGAGGATGCTGTACCAAGGGCGTTTATGTAAGTTTTGACCATTACGCCTGTGATTGTGATGAGAGTAGTGGAAGCTCAAGGAAGGGACAAAGATTGTTATGATCGAATACGTCAGTTGTTAATCTAGGGAGCACTGTCCTACTCTATAAGTTCAGAGGGTAGGTTATGTTTCCATGGGAGACTTATTGTCCCGGATGAGGGAGATTTAAGACGTGCTATTATGACTGAATCTCATGGGTACAAATTTAAAATACATCCAGGTGGAGATAAAATGTACCAAGATATGCGCCATCATTATTGGTGGGCGGGTATGAAACATGACATCTCTGAATTATTTCTCAATATACTACTTGTCAATTGGTGAAAGTATACCATCAAAGACCAACGGGATTGTTATAACCATTGGAAATACCGATATGGAAGTGGGAAAGTATCTCGATGTACTTCATCACGGGATTGCCAACATCATAAAGCGATCATGATTCCATTTAGGTTATTGTCGATCATTTGACCAAGTCTGCACATTTCTTATCGGTACGTACGAATTACAATACGACTCATTACGCCTGGCTATTTATTGCGGAGATTGTGAGACTCCATGGGGTGCCCATTAATATAGTCTCCGATCGAGATAAGATTTTTGTGTCCCATTTTTGGAAAAGTTTTCAAGAAGTAATGGGAACCAAATTGAAGTTGAGTACCTCCTACCACCCACAAATAGATGGACATACAAAAAGAGTCAATCAGATATTAGAGGACATGCTTAGAATGTGCGTACTTGACTTCAAAGGAAGATTGGAGCAATACCTTCCCTTTGTTGAATTTGCTTATAATAATTCGTACCAATTCATAATAGGTATGGCACTTGATGAAGCATTATATGGCCGGCCGTGTAGATCACATACTTGTTGGTTATAAGTAGGGGATAATAAGCTCCTAGGACCTGAATTGATCCAAGATACCTCTTCCAAGATTGAGCTCATTCTCAACCGCATCCGAATCGCTCAAGACCTTCAAAAGAGTTAGACCGATGCAAATAGAAGGCATGGGGAATTGGAGGTAGGAGATCAAGTTTTGGTACGGGTGTCACCAGTGAAGGGCATAACGTGATTTAGGAAGAAAGGTAAGCTTCTGCCTCACTATGTAGGCCATTTTCCCATTATTGCAAAGGTAGGCCCTATAGCATATCAACTCGCCTTGCCGGAACGCCTATAACAGACTCATGATGTATTTCATGTTTCATCCTTGAAGAAGTAAAAAAGGTGTGACGGAGATCACTGGCACATTCCTTTGGATGATATCGAATTGCAACCCGATATTTCATACGAGGATCAACCAATTGCAATCTTAGATCACGGGGAGCGTAGTCTAAGAACGAAGGTGGTGCCCTTGGTTCGGGTCCAATGGGGACATCACAAAGTCGAGGAATCGACATGGGAGCGTGAGGACGATATTCGAGAGAAGTATCCACACCAATTTTTACAATGTACGCCTAAATTTTGAGGGAAAAATTCCCTTATAAAGGGGGAGTATGTAATACTCCTTATTTTTAAGAAATTGTTTTATATTAAATTGACATGCAGGTTAATTATATAAATAAAGGAAGTTGGATTAAATATTATTTTAACTGCTTTAAGAGATAATATTTACTGAGTTCTGCATATTTACTGTTAAGTGCATGTAAATATCATCATATTATGTTTTATTGCATCATTGTGCCTAAAGCAACGGTTATGACTTAAAATGATGTTGGGAAATGAAATAATTTATGTTATCACGGATGCCAATTTAGAGGGCGCAGTTAGTCCGAAAATAGTCTAAATAGTCAAAATAAGTACCATGTTTTATTTTTGGGTTTCGGGTACTTTTGATCGGTTATGACTTAATCATGTTGTTGCGAGTCATTTTAATTGTGTAGTAGGATTTAAAGATGGATTTAATGTTAATGGGAATTTAAGTATTCAAACAACATTTATTCTCATTTATGTGTTAAACCTAGAGAGAAAGAGAGAGAAAAAGAATTTGGGAGAAAAAGAAGAGAAAAGAGGGAGAATTAAAGATTGGAGCTTGGATTTGT
The DNA here is from genome assembly GCA_949130495.1 of Sambucus nigra. Classification (NCBI taxonomy): domain Eukaryota; kingdom Viridiplantae; phylum Streptophyta; class Magnoliopsida; order Dipsacales; family Adoxaceae; genus Sambucus; species Sambucus nigra. Next base: position 280,512,357 of record OX422218.1, read on the forward strand.
TGCTACCGAAAGAAAATCCGAGATTTCAACCTTAAGCCAAGTTTCTAACTTGAAAATGTATGATTAAGTATGGATAAATTTTATTGATAGTTGTGTTTTTGAAGATTTAAGCCATTTTTGGGTTTTGATGAATTTTTGGTGTTTAAACCCTTAAACATTGAGTTAGATATGAATTTGTGTTGGTTACATGAATTAATGGTTGTGTAGGATTGATTTGGTGGGATTAGTGATGAGTGGGGTTGTCTAAATGGAAGATAAATGAGTTTGGTATATTTAGGGTTCTTAAGACCCATATCCGAAATTGGGCAATCTGACCCAGGCGAATCGATTCGCCCCTAGCAAATCAATTCGCTAAAATGGTAGGCTATAGGTATGTGTTGGGTGAATAGATTTGGACTGTCCGAATAGATTCAGAAAACATGCATAAAGATTGGTCCTCTTGACCTAATCGATTCGGCTAGGCCAAATCGATTCGCTTTCAAGACCTAATCGATTAGGGTAGGGCGAATCGATTCGAAATTCCTCTTGTTTTAGGATATTTTTCTACCTTAGTTTCTGGCCCATTTCTTTTAGGTTTAAGGCCTAGGAACCTTCTATTATGAAATAATAAAGTGTATTAGATTCTTATATTAGGGAGATTAATACCCTAGCTTAGTAAGGAGATAAATGGGAGTATTTTGGGGCTATTTAAGTAAAAGTTAATACTTTTTTTCTAAAGTAAGCTAGCTTAGGATTTAGGGGCATGTAGGTGGTATTGTTTTCGGACTTTCACAGATGATTGTAAGGGGAATCACACTTGATGTCCTTTAGTGTTGTTGTGAGCTCTTGGTGACTATTATGAAAACAATTATATGTTGTGGTTTATCTCGTTAAACATATGGTTTCGGGATAAATAAAATTCACTTGTTCAATTGGCATATTTGTGAATCTTGACTTGCACATACATACCTCTCTAAATTCTATCATAAGGGAAGTTACGCGCATGAGGCGATGTCCCCTGACTAATGAATGCAGGGTGAATATAGTCTTCGACCATAGGACCGGTTGTTATATTATGATGTTATTTTATTCGAAATGAGGTAATTCTGGGTATGGTTATGACTCACTGTTAAAGGTATATGGCCGCTTCCCACGCGACGTGGTTTAGGATGCCCAGGTTGTCTTGGTGATAGGCCCTGGAAGATGATATCTATTTAGGGGCACATCCAGTGGGGTGCCTCCCAGAAGGATGGTCTTAGAATCATTATATATTGTGATTATAACTATTCTCACGAAAGGGTTATTTTATAAATGGATAAGACGTTTATTAAATCAATTATTTCAAATAAGTTTTCGAATAAGAAATTGGACTTGTGAAGTCATATTGTTCAACACTGAAATGTAAGCTTATTAAATTGAAATTGAGTTATTTCTCTTGCATTGATGCATAGTTTTCATTATAAATGTCATTTCACTAGGTTGTGCATTTAGATGAGAGGTGAGGATTATTCTTATTATGAAGAGCGGGATAAGCTTATTCATGATGTTAGATATTCATAATTGTCATGCATTTTATTCGCATGTATATCATATCAAACCGGGCCTGACCCATTTATATCTCTTTGTTTTGTATGGATTTTATTTACTTCCAGGTGCTCCGCCGCAAGGGCTCCCGTGTTGATTCTATTTACGTCCTGGAGATATAACATTTTTGCGGATGTTGTAGGATATTTGTTATAGACGCCTCTATCTTTTGTGTATTCTAATTATGATCAGTCTAAACATTCATGCGTGTTGCCCAAGTTTTGTACTTGCTTATATACTATGATATTTATTTTAATACTCGGTGTTACCGCTTGTAATGGTTTGTTAATGATAGAGTATTCGGTTATTATGTTGTGTATAATTATTAAACTGTTATCTCTATTTATTTATATCCACCTTCTTTTAAAATTGGATTGTCTAAATGGTTTTATTTAAACTTACAAATTAACTTGACATCCGTTTTCTAAAATAATTGGTGGTTATCTCGTATTATTATTTTCACGAAAGTGATGCTAAGAATGGACCATCTATGATTCCTGTATTTATGGAGTATCGAGTTGGCCACCTCTTATTTTAATAAGCGGGGGTCACAGCTATCAGCCATGGCCAAATGCAAAAACATATAAATGTTGGGGTTTATCAAGCCTAAGGATTCAAAGCATTGAATTCAATGGTTCTAGCCAAAAACATAAAGACTATCAAGAACAAGGCCAATACATGTTATGGTTTAACCTACAAAATCCAAGTTTTTAATCCAAACAAAAATCCCAGAAACTAAAAAAACAAGTCTAACTCAACAAAATCGGTTCAAATCCTAGTTTCTACACACATACAGTAAATGCAAACAATTATACATTTTGTTCAAGAAGAAAGCCAATTCGATTCAGAGTTAGTAATTTATTATGGATCCAGCCAATTCATGGATTTGAATACTTCATTTATCATGGATTCAAGAAGAAATCAGAAACATTAAGCTAAAACAAGGATTACAGAAATTACTAAGGAGGTTTTGATTTGAAAATTACCTGAAAATCGGAAGAAGGTGATAGCTCAGCCACTGATCGTAGCCAAAAGCTAGTCGAAAAACTCAGAGAAGCAAAAGGCAGATATTTGGGAAAAATTAATGAAGGCCACAGCCAAACCCATTTATATAAGAGGGAGGGAAGACGAAATGTCTTTTTAGAAATAATTTCACTACCGAGATTGAACACCGCGACAAACATGGCATCAAGCCGCAACACCAAATAACCATTTGGCTCTATGACTTAGGGGCTTATTGATATGACCAATATGGTCTCTTGTCACATATCACACTAATAGAAGGTTAATCCTCCATATCTAGGATGCCACGACCTCATTCTTATTTGGTTACCCATTAACAGGCTGTTGCCTTATAATAAATGGGTCGCGGCACCCTCATGATTCATCTGCCAAACATGCCGCAACCCTTATTCATACGATAATTCTTGGTCAAAATTGGCCGCTGCCAGGATTCAGATAGGTCATGACACCTCCTTCCAGCGCTGCTACCTGGGTACAGACCAATGGCAACCACTATTTTCACATCTGCTACCCCAGCAAAGGGATTGCTCCCCAAACTTACATGTTACGTGCTCAGGGAACGTGACAGAGTTTATATACCTTCTATAAATAGAGTGTCACACATCCAGATAGGGGGTTCCAATTTCAGGATTCGAGACAATAGATTAATAAAAGACTTAGCCAAAACTCTGCTCATTTGTATCCAGAAGAGAGAGAAATCTAGAGTGTTGTAACACAGGCCAATAGAGCTATGTTTATTAGTGGATTTAAATCACACACAAAAGGTGGACATAGGCTCAGGTCGAACCACTTAAATTCAAGTGTTCATCTCCTTCACCTCATATCCTTCTCTACTGCAATACTATTTATTCTGCTGCCATTGTGACCTGGTGGTACCATTTTTGTATCATCATTTATATCTATATTATAACTATAATAAATAAGAATATAGTTAAGTCTCCTCCATTTTTAAGGTTTCCATGTAGGACTAAAGTCTTCAATACATTTTTAAACTTTCTATCCTCCATTCACTTGGCCTCCATTATGACTAAAGTCCTCAATACAAGGCATCTACTTATTAAGTTGAAAAGGTTTCCAATGTAAATGGTTTTTGTCTTTTCCATTATTACCTCTCACACTTTTAGCCTACTTTTTTTTATAAATTTACCTGCTAATATTCACATTCCTTCTATTTCCTCTCAGATTAGCCTTATTAGTTTGCTTTCTCATTTCCTCTTCCAACACTCATTTATTACTTACTAAAGTTAATTATCTCTCTAAAGATGTATCCAATCCTTCTAATTATTAAATACCTAACTATTCTTTTTCATTTTCTATTTTCAGATTATCCTGTGCATGATTTGTATTTAACTCACATTTCTCTATTGGTTCTCATATATATGAAGATTTTGAAGCTCTACATCTAGTTTAAGATCTGCAAGTGGGTTAAAGATTGCAAGACACCCGTAAGAAAACAAATGTTGTTGAGATTGTTCTACTACCTTAATTTTATAATTTTGGATGGAAGGATAGGATAAATAGTTCAATAATATATTGGATTCTCCATAGATAGGTTTATGAATTGCATATGGGTACAAGTTTTTATAATTCCAGTTAGAAAAGTTATATATATATATATATATATGTAATTGTACGATTACTCTATGTTTGTATATAAAATTTATATATCTATGTCCAACATGTTATAATATTTTCATAAACTCAATATTGCATTGAGTATCGATGTTATGAATTGCACATGGGTACAAGTTTATATATATATACAATTATATATGTTTGTGTGTGTGTGTGTGTATGTATATACATAATTGTATACTTAAACTCTGTTTTTATATAAAATTTATATATTTATGTCCAACTAGGCTTAACCTTATATAGGATAATCTTTTCATAAACTCAATATTACATTGAGTATCGATGTTAATTTGATTATCATCAGTAATCATCACAAAAGAAAAGAAGAAATATTAGATATATTTGTATAGAATAGTATAATACGCTATATATATATATATAATTGGACATTTAAATTATGCGGGTGACACATAATTTAATTAAATCAAGAAATAATGAGAAAATAAATAAATATAATTTTAAAGTGGAACGAATTAATATTTATGTGATACAATATTTACTAGTGTGATACAGTAAATAAAATTGAAGGTCAAATATTATTATAACGTAAGTGAGTAAACGCAACATGACTTACTAGTATCTTAATCGAGACACATTATATGAGGTTGAGGTGGAAAATATTGACAAGTGACTTGGGTAATGATTTCGAGTGCACAGTTGATACGAAATGGGTAAAATTAGTCAAAATTAAGTACTCGGGGGGTAGTGTTTGGGTCTCAGAAGCATTTTAGACTAGTCAGGACTAGTATATGGGTGTTTTAGTCTTTTTAATAGGAGGTGAAGAGTTAAAAACGGGATTGAGGTTATAAAATGAAGAGGCTAAGGGAAACCAATAATCATTTCACCAAAATACAAAAGGTTCTTTGATAAAACCAAAGGGTATGAGGGAAAGTGAAGAGAAAAGTCTAGAAAAGCTAGAGGAATTCTCAAAAGTGTCAAGAAAGGCTCAGGGAATTTAAGAACAATTGAAGTGGGAAGTTTTGTAGAGGAGGGAATATTATTCATCTTATATAACAAAATTCAAACACTACGATATTAGAGGCAAGTAAGTATCTTACTAATTATTTGTGTGTAATTTTCAATTCATATTATAGTTGAGAACTTTTGAATGAGAATAATTTTGGGATGAAATTTTATATAAAAATTGGATTTTGACACATGATTTATGAAAATTTATGGGTGAACTTTTAAATTGAAAATTTGATATTATGAATTCATATGTTGTTGGATTAATTTAAAGAAAACTGATGACCGAATTATCTAGAAATTTGTGAATATAACATGCAGAAGTTAATTTAAATTCCTATGAGATTTACATATGAAGATGATGACTACGTGAAATGATAAATTCAATTCATGTTAAAACTTATTAGGGTTATTAGTTGGTGAAGAAATTATGATTTAGTAATCATTCTACAGGTAATAGGATTGTTGGAGATTGATTCATTGTTGTAGAAACATGTATTAGAATGAATTGAAATTGGGTGATATTATTGAAAATTGATTTTGAGCAAAAGTGGGGAGTCAGTAGGGGTGAACCAGTTCGACCCATAGCCGAACCGGTTCGGTCCACCTGCTACTGCTAGTTGAGTTTGTTTGATGAATAATATTATAAGTAGTTGGGAAGAATTTTACTCGAAAATGAATAATTGAATTTGTGATGAAAATCCTAGAAATAAGGATACGAGTTAATGGTACGTCTCCAGAATTTATGATTTTGGGAATCAATTAATTAATTAAATGATTAAATAAGTAATTGAGAATATAAATGATATTCGATAAATTATGTGTTTGTGCCACGAGTAATAGGAATGATTAATTGAAATTAATTAGAAAATATATATTGGTATAGAGACGGTATATATGCATTATTATATCTGTGTGAATTGTATAATTAGTTAAACATATCTCTCTAGGGGTGCTGTTGGTGGAGGTTGCGCGATGTGGGTGATCTTCCCTAGCGAAAAATTGGAGGCCAAGTATCGACCCTAGGTCATAGCGCCATATCCCTTGTGAGGTGTTATTCGAAATGAGGTAATTTGAGTATGGTTATGACTCACTATCGAAGGACTATAACTGTCTTTAAGACGTTAAGATTTTGGGTTAGGTGTTGAGATGTCGTCCCTGTAGCTCAGGATGAGGAAATGGTTCCTTGAAGCATAACACACTAGAGAACGTTATTCAAAGAGTCCTACCTCAGAGGGATGACGGTGATACGCATATAGTGATATATATATATATATATATATATATATATATGTATGTATTTTATGATATGTAATTTTTTTATATAAACGTGAAGGAATTATATATGACTTTAATACATTACGTATGAATAATTAGTATATAACTGGTGAAAGTTATTGGTTATAAATTAATAAATTATAATTATTAATTGTAAGAGAAAATTAATTTTATAAAATACATAGGAATGGGATAGCGTATAGAAATAAGGATATTTTGGGACAAGTTAGCGAGTAGCATAACTCGACAATTAAAATGCATAAGTTAGGTGCGCACTTTAGAGAAAAGGTCAGTAGTGTCTCATGAGAGTGTGGTACCAATTTAAATATGGAAGAATGGACACATAATTAATTATGAATTTTAATTACTTGGAAACTATTTTTAAATGATTTGGGCTCTTACCCATATCAAATTCATTTTCAAAACCTTTTGGGTGTCCAGCCACAGGGACACTAAGCGTGATGATTCTTCCAGGTAATAGAACTACGGCATATGTGGGATGTTGCAGGATTGCTGTAGTCGCTTCTATTCTCATACTCTAGACGTGATTATTTTCATATTCGACATGTTGCTTATGTCAGAAAGATTTTTTTTATTTTGGAATTTATTTTATGGATGTTATACCGATGGTTTATTTGTTAAGTTTTGCATGTAATGGATTTCTATTTTGACTTATGATGTGGTTGTTGATTTTATTTATTTATTTAAATAAATTATGGTTTGATTGTAGTCTTGTTATGTCACGTTAATAAAGATTGAAACTGACATGTGGCTTAACCTAATAATAGGTAGTTGGTAAATAAATTAGTTTACGACAGTGATGCTAAGAATGAGCCAAATGAGATTTTCGTTTTATTTTAGTAGAGGTCTGGAACCCGTTATTTTAATAAGCGGTGTGTCACAAATAGGACATAGAGAAAACTTGATATTTTTTATGTAGATTCATTGTTACTTTACTCAATCATTAAATACATGTATACTATAAATACTTGGATTAAAAATCACTAATTACATCATAGTATAACTATCCACCTTCAAGGGTATTATGTGAGAAGATTTAGTTTTACTTATATTTATTAATGTATGCATACAAAACTCACATGACAAAGAATATATGGGTTTTCATTTGTAATGTACCCGCTCTCTACAAATAGTCTTAGTATGCTGAGATTTTTTTTATGTTTTCTATAATTGGTTCTAAATTTTATTTGTTATAATTTTTTTTGGTTATTTTTTATCAAATATTATAATATGTCCGCGCGTCGCGTGGGTTGCATGATAGTATATTTATAAATGGGAACTAGCAATTTAGTAACCCGTACAATGACTAATTTGATTAGTGGCCTTTAAAAATTAAGCAATCCATAAAGTATAATAATATGCCATTCTCTATTCACACCACTTTACGATATTCTTAGTCTCCTTTATTATATGACTAAATTATAATTATAACCCGTAAGCTATTAGTGAGACATACTTTTCCCCGTCTCAATTTATACCCCTAAACTATCAAAGCATCTTAATTTACTCCTTTTCTATTTTAAAACTACCCAACTTATCCAACAAGTTCTAAATTTATACATTTCACCCTATAAGTTTTATGTTATTTTAAATTAGTATTAGAGCTAAGTTTTTGCATCTTTTCTAGATAAAAACCAATAGAATTATATATGAGTATACACTGAAAAAACCTATTCAGATAATTTAAATTACTTTACATCGCTAGAAATAATTATCGAAAAATAATTCCTTAATAAGATTGCCAAGCGACATTTTAAATAAAATTAAAAGTCAATAATCATAAATAATCAATGAAGTAAGACACCTACAAAATAATATTAGAAGAAAAAAACAAAAAAAACTAGTAACTATGGAAGAAGACCAAGAACATTTGAAATCTTAAGAGATTGAAAAATACTTTTAAGACTATCTTACCTCAAAGAAAAGATAAAAATGAATTTTAGTAACTACTATCTAGAAAAAGTAAAAGTGATGATTGTTAAAGAAATTAATTTTGAAATAAATCATAAAATAATGTAGAATTAGTAAAAAAATTAGATAAAATGGATAAAATTGAAATCGTAAAAATAATTAATGTTAGGTTGGAAATAGGAGAAGGTTTAAATGCTCAACTACAGTTAATATGTATTAAGAAAGTGAATAAAATTCCTCTTGAAAAATTAGAAATTTAGATTAAAGTAATTTTAATGAAGATGAAATAAGCAAAATTGGCATAGTAATGAAAATACTCCTGAATCAAGTCAACGATATGATAATACTCTTGAACCATGTAATAGATACAAAAATAGTCCTTCAAAATTTACGAGAAATCAAATGAAAAATTAGGCAAGAGTTTATCATTATAGAAGTCAAACTAGAGGGTACATTAATATATATAGAGAAACTCCTCTAAATAAGGTATAACTTGATTGTGGAGATTTTGTACAAAGAAATGAAGTATTTAAGTGTAAAGTCTCCTAGAACCAGTAGGTAATACTGATTATATATTAAATATAGTTTGTGCAATAAATTCAGAAAAAAGTGTTAAGACAATGAAAAATAGTCATGCATTATGTTTCAAATATGAATAGTAGTAGTTGGACTGTGAAAATCTTTTACATTATATCAAGCATGGTCTTTCAAGAATAATGGTAGATTATTATTATTGCTTAGAAGAAACATATATGATGACTCTGTGACATTAAACTACTGCCATGGCTAAACAAGTTTGCAAATTTTTTTAAAGAATAATTCATAGGAAACAAATAATTTGAAGATAAGTACATGAGAATAAGGTATTGAATAATATAGATATTTATATTATGAAATGTTAAATAAATATATATGTGAATATTATTTCTACTTCTCTAAACTAGGTAATAATAAAAATATTTTAATAATATTTTTTCATAAGTTACCCTAAACAATAAATGAGAACATGGAAGAAAAATGTGGAAAAGAAAATTCAAGCAAATGAGAAAAATTAAAAAATAATAATTAAATTGCTACAAATTTTGAATGAATGGGAATGTTCAAATTATAGAAGATGTGTTGAAAAAGAAATAAAGTGTCACAAAAAGAAAATTTTCAAGAAACAGAGAGGTAAAAAAATAAAAAAGGAAAATGCTATATAATTTTTTATTTAAGAAGAGAAGATTTTTTCGATAAAATAATTATTGTCCTAAACAAAAGAGAAATTATAAATGTGGGTCTAATAAAGAGATAATATATCATGCAAATCAATGTACAAATAGAAAGAAAAATAAATTTATAAGAGTTTTATGAAGTGAATATTAGATGAAATTAAAGGAAGAAGATAATCTAGAATTAGCATTAGTGAATAACAAAGTTATAGTGTGGATAATGGAATAGAAAAAACAAGAAGAATTTAATGAAGATGTATATTGTAATGAATAATTAAATTTTATGATATCATATAAAGTTAGTATAGGAGATTTGATAGTTATATTATATGCAATAGGAAATACATAAGATTGTTAGATAAGTAACAATTGGATATTACTCTTGTACATAAACAAGAAGTATATAAAAAATTATTTAAAATTAAAAAGAAAATACACATGTGAAAGAATGGAAGAAAATGTAGAACTAAAATATTATGAATATGATATTGGAGTAATAAACTTAATAAATTTTGATAATATATTAAAGTATAGTAAACACAATAAATATAAGTATATACATATAGGAATCATCCATGTACAAGTAACACTATTGTTTCATAAAGGTCGGGATGTAGATATTTATGTGTTCTTATTTGATGTTAGATAAATAATTTTTGGTAGATAACTTATAAGTGGAATAAAGAGTAACTTGTGTGCAACACCAATATGGTTTAATTATAGATTTGGTTATTAGGTTAGTCTGAAGGATGAATTTGTAATAAATTTATGACATTAAAATTAATAAAAGTAGAAATAGATATGCATGAGACGACTTTTCCTATAAGAATTTTCTAAAACATAATTTATAAGCTAGATAATTCTTTAGATCAAAGAATGGAGCATAAAATGATTGAGGCGGATAAATTTAAACCAATAAATACAGTACAAATAGATTAAGTATAAACAAAAAGATTTAACCCATGTGAAATTAGATTAGATAATAGATAAATTAAGAATTTTAATAATCTAAGTAATATCAACACAAAAAATCAATAAAGAAGGAAATATAAAGACAAAAACTACAAAAATAAGTCTCTTCTTATGAGGTAACTTTTCTTCTCAGAAAAATCATTCTATAGGAGGAAATTGAGAACGCTAATGCACCCTTGGGTTTGTACACCACCAATTTTTAATTTTCACAATTTTAATAAACTTTGCACCGAATAAAATCATAAGTGTAGTATCAAATAGTTTTACCAATTTTATCCTTGATTTAAGCATTCATCTGGGTGAGTATAAGCAAGAATAGAATGATCAACAAACCACAATACAATGCTGTATGAGAAAAATTCATAATGAGAAAAACCTCTCGACCCATCCACATAAGTACACTATGATATAGGTCTAGTTACAAGGAAAAATTGGAGTTACTCGCAGACTCGATGCCTTCAAGCCTTGACAAGCTTCTTTATTCCTTATTACCTTTTTTCGCAGCCACTGTTGGATGCCTTCCAAATATCACACAAAGAAGGCACATTCCCAAGTCTCGGTATCCTATTGATGTTATTTGTCTCGCGACCAGTCCAACCGCCACTCAACAAAAATATGATCTCCACCACTTAAAACACTCCTAGTATAAAGATCAAACCAATATAGTAAAACGCAAAAGAGATATCAAATAGATATATAAATGTAGGATCCCTGGATCTCAAACTTGGGTGTGAACTAGGGTTTAACAGGCATAAAATATAACTTGGAAAATCAATTTTGCAAAAGCACTGAATAAAAACTGAGCCACACCTGAGTATTTATAGAAAACACGTTTTTGAGGCAACACGTTTTTCAAAAAAACTCATTCAAATGACTAAATATGTTTCATTCAAACGAAAACGCTGTCTCATTTGATGCAACTAAAATCTCGTTCGAACAAACATGCCAATTTCCTTATAGAGAACTAGATTCTAATGATATATTTCTGATCAATAGAAATTTCTTATTTGAACATTCACATGGGAAAAAAATGATATATGGGATCGACCAAATAAAAAAATAAAATGGCTAAAGGATAATATGAAGATTTTACCCATTATTATTTCAAGAGAGAATAACAATATAATTTATCTATATCATATACTAATGTTAACAATATCTATATTTTGAATAATATTTATATTAGAGGGTTTAACAAATACGGTTACTCAATATGTTTTAGGAAAATGTCACTATTTACAGAATATTTATCAAGAAAAAATTCAAGAAATTATGATTACAATAGCTAATAGTATTATTATGATTCATAATTAGGTAATAAAAAATTTAAGAGTTAAAATCAGTACTAAAAATGTCATTACAAAGCTTTGGGAAATAAATCAACCATATCATGATCTCAAAATGGGAAATAAATTATAACGATTATATAGCTCATGCAATCAAATGCTTCACTCGATCATCTTGACGATTGAACATAAGCACATATAAGTCTTTAAGTAAACAATTTGCGACCACTCATCAAAAAATTGACTTCGACCGTAACTAGTGTGGTGAGGAATTAATATCTCCTAAAAATCGCAAAACTTCTTAAAGTATTAAAGAAATATCTTTATAGGAAGAAATAAAAGAATACAAAGAAAAAAATTTAAAGAATTTTATAATGAGGATCCACTAAACGTTTTGGATAAATATAAAAGGAAAAATGTAGTTAATAAATCCTTGTAAACTAATTAAAGTAGGGAAATGGTATATAGACATGAAGATACTAAAGAGTTTAATGTAAAAATTGAGGAATTAAAAGAAAATAAGTCAATTAGACATATCCAGTTTCCTAATAAATGCCTAGGCTTTATCCTTGGTTTCATTCATAAGAGAAATTTGAATGGTCATAAATTAGAAAAATTTAAATGATGATAGGAAGTTTGATGGATAGTTTATTCTAAATAAACAAGTCGTATTAATAAAATACAAGTTGCCTCATGGTTATAAAAAATGAGGTGACAAAGTGGATATTAAAAAATAAAGATGGAGGGTGAGAGTATTCCAGTTACAACATTCAGTGATCCTAAAGGAAAATATGAGTGGCTAGTATATCCAATTAGTCCAAAACATGCTCCACAAATATTTCAAAGAAGATGGATAACATATTCAAAAATATTTGGCATACATGTCTTATGTATATAAATGACATTATTATATTGTCTACAATATTAAAGCAACGTAAAATAGATATAAAATAAGTAACATGTGCATAAAACATGGTATTGCATCAGGGGGAAATAAATACACATACATGGACAAATAATTGAATTTTTAGGACTAAAAATAAAAGATTGAACAATAAAAATGCAAAATAATGTTTTAGATAAATTATAGAAATTTCTAGATAAAATATTAGATAAAAGAAACTATAAAGGTTTTTAGGATGCCCAACCTATGCATTAGATTTTATAAAGAAAAAAAAAAGAAAATAACCAAAAAATAAGTTTTAAATGGGATGAGAGTTGGACATAGAACATTGCATTAGAAAAATTATTAAAAGAACAATGTTAAAATATTACTACATGAGTCCTAACAAATGGAAAAGATGTCCTAGTGCTAGTGTAGTACCCCGCCTGTAACACCCCGCTTAAAATAATAACGGGTGGACAGCCCAATACTACATTAAATCAGCAGTTTCAGATCGCTCAGTCTCAACACCAACTGCCGGTAATAAATAATATACGACTAACTACCTGATATTATATAAGCGAGATGTTAAAATTTAATAAAACATAAAACAGACAACAAACCAACACTATAAGATACTAATAAAGAAAAGAAAGATGCATACAAGAACTATGATAAATGAAATGCTAGAATAAAATGAAATGAGTAACTACAACCGAATATACCACAAAGAAATAAACCCGAATAAGTTGTCGGGTCACAAACGATACAATAACTGAAATGGAATAAATATAAGCATTTATAATTATCCCTTGGGTGTAAACCCAATATATAACATGAATCCTACCTATATTTTTAAAGAAGTAGGAAGCGACTACATTCTACATCCCGCAACAGTCTGCACCTGTCACGGCTCCCAAGACTCTGGATAGAAGGTCATCCGGCATCCATGCGGTAGGACACTTGTAGTAATATATATATATATATATATATATATATACATGAAGGAGAGAAAAGTAAATAGGTCAGAGCCCGAGTTGTGAAAATATTTTGCAAGTGTGTTAACCGTGCATAACAAATATCAATGCACTTATTTCATAATTAAAGTGGAATCGCACTCTCGTGAAACCCCAACTCACCTCTCATCTGATGGCGCGCACCTATTCGCGTCTTGAGATTTTAGTTAAATTACCCCACCTATAAGGACAACCTAACTTACCATAGGTATAGCCTATACCCCCAATACCTACCTTCCTAGCATACCCAAGAATCCAACCCTTCTTTAATCAAACTTGATTATTTTCAAACATATATGTCGTACTAGGCTTAATGGATTCCGATTTATACTTTGATCAATTATAATTCTTAATACGTTACCCATATACATTTGGATTGAACAATGTAATTTAATTTATAAATAACATGCATACACAATTATTATTGATAAAACTTCTCTACAATCTCAACATTGCACTACGTTTCGTGGGTGGGGCATCTCGCAAAGCGAAATCCAAATAAGGAACCACCCCGTTACACTACTCCTTGACAATGTCGATCCTAGAGATCCATTATGCCATACATACAATTCTACTATTACAACTACTAAATTTTGATTACCATATAAGAACAAACCAAAATCTCCAATAATATCCTTGGGATGATGTAACCGAAATATTCCTTAAATGCGATACATCAACCCCCATCAATCTAGTACATCATAATCATCCAAGATGTACTCCATCAAGATTCCATATCCTTTCACCTATAGGATATATAAATATATATATATATATATATATATATATATATATGCATTTATTCTAACCATATATATATATATATATATATATATATATATATATATATATATATATATATATATATATATATATATATATATAGAGAGAGAGAGAGAGAGAGAGAGAGAGAGAGAGAGAGAGAGAGAGAGAGAGAGAGAGGCAGGCTCATGTGCACACTAAGTTTGCACATTACCTCTTTAAAGTAGTAAAAAAAATATTTTTGAGTGCTGGCGCACACTAATTTTTTTATGTGATATTTTAACATTTCAACGGACTCACATAAAAAAAATTAGCTCAAAAAAACTTTTTTTGCTATTTTTAAAAAATCGGTCAAACTTTCGCAGTTTTTAAAGGGCTTAAAAGCATAGAAAGTTTGACCGATTTTTTAAAACTAGCAAAAAAGTTTTTTTGAGTTGATTTTTTTTATATGGGTTCTTTGAAATGTTTAAATATCACACAAAAAAAAATCAACTCAAAAATATTTTTTTTACTACTTTAAAAAGGTAATGTGCAAACTTAGTGTGCACAGGAGCCTGCCCCTCTCTCTCTCTCTCTCTCTCTCTATCTATATATATATACAATCATCCATTCCCATGACCAAGTGTACATATCACATCTGATGTACAATGCCCATACACATAATATACCCGACTATATATATCGCCGATAAACTGCACCACACTATCATCTTCCAGGGCATTACTCATATATCATCCTGGGGACCACGGTCGGACTCAATATCACCGACATCGAGGCTAAACACACACACACGACGTCCTGGAAAGCGGTCATAGCTCCTAACCGGTTAATGAGATGAGACATACCCACCACGTCCCACCCCCAAAAGAAATGCATATAACATAATAACACCATGGATGACTATGACTCGGGAATATCCACACCCTGCTCCTTCAGCCAGGATGCTCACCCTCTGCGCAGAAACTTCCCAATGATAGCATGAGCGAGGTATGCTTAACCACATAAGTATATATATCGTTCACATGCACAATATATACACATACATATGATCCCATCATATGATAAAATATTAAACCATCACATACGGTTTAGATATTAATACCGTGTATATCCACAACATAAATATATCCATATATTCATATCTATATAGATATATATACATATATTCACATATCCATATATCTATATATATACAAAATAATTCTCGTTCATATGTATAAGATATATAAACTTGGCTATAGGTATACATAATCCTCAATATACAAGCCGTCACCCAAAACTCATTTAATTTACCTCGATATGTGAATATATTCCCTCACTTGAAGCATATTCATCCATTTTTCCTATGATGAATTGTCTCCCAAAAATACATGTATATATCCAACATTAGGGTTATCGCCCAAAGTTCAGTGTAGGAAACCATCACTACACATCTCCTATATATTCAAAAGTACATAATTATCTCAAAACTATTTTACCATTGGCATATACATGACTAATAGTCTACAAAACTCAACTTATCCCAACTTCATTTCTCAAGTGTTGGAATCCCAATGATTATTTCCACACAATTATGTGTAAACTATCCTGACTAGAATTTATGCTACCACTTATTCTAGTTGATAGTATGATCCAAATCGTTCCCAATTTCACCTACGGTTCACTTGATATTATGAATCCTTACTCCTATTGTTCCTTAATTTAAACATTTCTAAGGATACGTGACCGCTCTCTCTCTTCGGTCCACAAGCCTTAATCTCAATAGAATCCTATTTACCATAAGGATTTGGCACTACCCTTGGCCTACAATTTCGAACCATGCCCTTACAACTCTCTCTATAAGAGTTCTTAACTTCACCTCATATCTAGACTCACTCTCGTGATCTAATATTAGGATTTCCATCCCCAATGGGGTTTCTCACTATCTCTATACACAACTCTAATGCATACATGTATACATACTTTCCCAAATTGTCCCAAGAAGTCCCCATAATCACAATGTGTGAGAAACCCCTTGTGTCTCCAAAAACATATCTCTTACATCATAAGAGAAGGCCCCAAATCAATAAACCCAACCAAAAAGGGTTTGAAATCATCCTAGCAAAACTCCATAAAACAGCCCTATTTTTGAATTGATCCGGCCTCCAAGGCAAATGGATTCGGGTCCAAAGAGCTGGGCTTCTGTCTCAGGCCGAATCGATTCACCTTGGGTCCTAATCGATTCGTTCAATGCAGACCTACCAATATGCCTAGGCCGAATCGATTCGCTTAAGGGATGAATCGATTCGGGTCTGTAGAATTTGATGGGTTCTTCTTCTTTAATGAACTCACGAATTCTAAACCCTAAAATTTCTACTCTAGCCCCCAAATATTTATCACAACATAATTCTAAGCCAACAAATTAACCCAAAGTTGATCCCAAACATTTCTACACCATCAAACCCATATCTAAACATTGATTTTAAGATTTAAACCCAAAAATTTAGGTTTTGATATTTATACCCAAAAACCAATTCTTTTACCCACAAACTATGAAATCAAATACACAAATGACTTATTTAGCAAGATTAAACACTTGCCTCAGATTTTGTAGAGGTTGGATCGTCCTCGATGTCGCGTTTGGGCCGAAATCTCCAAGCTTTTCTTCCTCTCTCTCTCCCTTTCTTCTTCTTTCCTCTCATCTTTCTCTTTCTCTCTTTCTGTAAATGAGATGGCTTGATCCATAAGCCTCTTAAGCCTTTAAAACAATAAACCCAGTTTTAAATGTTAAGACACACTTTAAATTACTAGTTTACTCCAATTCAAGTCAAACTGACTTAAAAACATTTCAGAGCTGAAATAAAACCCAATGACAGTTATTCTGACTATATCGATGATATACCCGTTTATATCCTCGGCTTAGATGAGGATTGTCTCCAAAACGGATGACAGTTGAGGGGACGACCCTTCACCAATCTCTTGACAACCCTTCGCCCAGGCTTCAGACGACAGTACGAGGGGCCGACCCTCCACCAGACTTCAGACGACAGTACGAGGGGCCGACCCTCTACCAGACTTCAGAGGACAGTACGAGGGGCCGACCCTCTACCAGGCTTCAGACGACAGTACGAGGGGCCGACAGTACGAGGCCAGAATTGGGCCAGGCTCACTACCGGAAGAAACTTTGCCCTCGTCCTCGGCTCATAGGCCGAGGGTGATATCATGACGGCGCGTGGTTTGGGAGACGCGTGGAACAGTGCGCGTCAGGCTCATATGACACGTGGCAGACCGTTATAACAAAATCACACCCTCACGTGAGGGAATATTATGTCATCATTTGGCATCTACAGGTGTCAACAGGGAATTGGCTAGATCATCATTCACATGCACCATGCATACTTGGGGGGTACACTACACCCCCCAAGACCTATATATACTTGTCACCTACAACCCTACAAGGGATCGATCCATGAACAATAGCCCTAGCTAAAACTCTGCTTGTACACACAGTAGAGAGAGAGAGGGTTATGTGCATTGTATCCAAGGCCATTAGCGCCCATACTTAGTGGATCACACACTCACAGTGGATGTAGGCCAAATTGGCTGAACCACTATACATCATTGTCCTAATTCCTCTTATACTCATCCCCTTCTACATACTTATACACTTATACATCTCTCTGGCTGCCATGGCTGCTGCTGTTTGAGCTCACTATCACTTACCCGGTGGTGCTAAATCCAAGCATCATCAATCGACCCTTTCAGGATCGATGGTACCCTCAAAATCATCATCCGGAATACTTTAAAATGTCCTCTATTTTTGGACTTCAATTCCCAAATTTTAAAATTCTCCAATTCAATTAAATTTTATTTTCCCAAAAATTTAATTTCTCGATCCCAAAATCATAGGGTGTTACACTCTTCCCCCCTTACAAAAATTTTGCCCGCGAAATTTTAAGATATGCCTAGGACCTCAATCTCATCTAGTCCTTACATCAACCCTCAGGATCTTTATACCGATCCTTTCTAGTTCTCACGCCGAACCATATAGATTATAAAGCAAACTACTACCCAGGGCGCCCATACACCCCATACCCGAGCTCCACTCGTAGAATTATAATCAGGCTCCATTAGCCTCAAATCTTAATATAATTATCACCAATATAATCTATAACAACATATTAACTATATAAAAGTTTGAAAATTCCCAATGGTTGAACTCTCCTCAATTCGTGACGCTAGCTACCTTCGTGCGAGGGAGGTCTCGCAAGAGAAATCCAAACAAGGAACCCTCCCAATACACTACTGTGTATCTAGGTCGGGGATTGAGAATAGTTGAACCAGGGTTAAGGTTTTATAAACTATTTTCATGTTTTAGATATTTCCCGAAGGCCTATACAACAATACAATATAAATAAAGTCTGTGACTTTCGACACGCCAAACAAACACCTTATGTTTAGGACATAAGTCCTCAACCAATACAATACTCTAACTAATACCTTATTCTCAAACTAGCACAACTATGAGCTAAATTATCTGCTCAACATAAATCTACCAAACTTGAACTTCTCAAGTATAAAATTCATCTACATCACATCAACACCTTTCCATAAAATAAGTTCTTCCCTCATTGGAATACTACAATTACAATCCCGAACCTATCGATAAGACAATAGTCTTATAACCACTACTCAACAAACTCCAATTATCCTCACTTCCAGAATTCAATTGAATAACTCCCTACTATCTCTTTACGAGAAGGTGTATTATCTCAAAAGATGACATACCAAGGCCATACTTACTCACTCCTTCCTCCAAGGATATTCTATACACCCTAGCAGTGTAGCGGCTTCTACTCATCATACCTTACGTGCGACTTTACCAATATCATACAAAGCATGACTTAAACCCAAAGAAAGGTATTCTACCGTATACTTCTATAATCCAATTTCTTTACTTCATCCTTGGATCTTTATTTAAAGTCATATACTTCTTCCAGGACAATCATTACTCCTAAACCTATTCCTCCACAAGAGAAACATCTTCCTCAAAATCCTTCCTAACCATTTTGAAGGACAAAGTGCGTTTGCAACTACCGAAAACTCCCTCAGTCCTACTCAACGAACCTGAGTCTCCAAATTTCTTACGCCCTCCTTAACTAAAGACAATGCCCCTAACAATTGGTCAATGCCACCTACCTTCCACCGGTAGAGGTTAGCATCACGAGGCTTCCTAACAAAAGTCAACGGGTTTCTCAATCTAAACCCCCCAAGAACTATGCTACATACCTCTCCTCAGACTTACCTAACTAAGTCCATGATTCGCCATTCGAGTAAATTTCCCTTTCTTACTCAACCACCGATAGGTCACCTTGAACCTCTGCTAGAGTTCTTTTTCTTATTTTTGCCTAAATCGAGGAAAACAAATACCTCCAATTAAAGCGTACCCAAAATCTGTTATGGGTTTTGTATCTCTAATCTCATCCTTTCCTAGATGACATAATCTAGGCGACGTCTGAAATGGAAGAAACTGTTATCAGAATGTCGATCAAGTTAATACACTTCACAGAAGAAGATAAACACAGTGAACACAACAGTCCTAATAGTAGTGCTTTATATCAAGAATGTTAACGGAAGAACGCAGAAAACCCGCACAGATCCTAAAGACTCTATTACTAGATGCTCTGATACCATCTGTAACACCCCTCTTAAAAAAATAAGAGGTGGCCAGCCCTATACTACATTAAATCAGGAGTTTTAGATGGCTCAGCCTCAACACCAACTATCGGTACTAAATAATATACGACTAACTACCCGATATTATATAAGCGAGATGTTAAAATTTAATAAAACATAAAACAGACAACAAACCAACACTATAAGCTGCTTACAAAGAAAAGAAAGATGCATACTAGAACTATGATAAATGAAATGCTAGAATAAAATGAAATGAGTAACTACAACCGAATATACCACGAAGAAATAAACCCGAATAAGTTGTCGGGTCACAAACGATACAATAACTGAAATGGAATAAATATAAACATTTATAATTATCCCTTGGGTGTAAACCCAATATATAACATGAATCCTACCTATATTTTTAAAGAAGTAGGAAGCGATTACATTCTACATCCCGCAACAGTCTGCACCTGTCACGGCTCCCAAGACTCTGGATAGAAGGTCATCCGGCATCCATGCGGTAGGACACCTGTAGTAATATATATATATACACATGCAGGAGAGAAAAGTAAACGGGTCAGAGCCCGAGTTGTGAAAATATTTAGCAAGTGTGTTAACCGTGCATAACAAATATCAATGCACTTATTTCATAATTAAAGTGGAATCGCACTCTCATGAAATCCCAACTCACCTCTCATCTGACGGCGCGCACATATTCGCGTCCTGAGATTTTAGTTAAATTACCCCACCTATAAGAACAACCTAACTTACCATAGGCATAGCCTATACCCCCAATACCTACCTTCCTAGCATACCCAAGAATCCAACCCTTCTTTAATCATACTTGATTATTTTCAAAAATATATGTCGTACTAGGCTTAATGGATTCCGATTTATACTTTGATCAATTATAATTCTTAATACGTTACCCATATACATTTGTATTGAACCATGTAATTTAATTTATAAATAACATGCATACACAATTATTATTGACAAAACTTCTCTTCAATCTCAACATTGCACTAAGTTTCGTGGGTGGGGCGTCTCGCAAAGCGAAATCCAAATAAGGAACCACCCCGTTACACTACTCCTTGACAATGTCGATCCTAGAGATCCATTATGCCATACATACAATTCTACTATTACAACTACTAAATTTTGATTACCATATAAGAACAAACCAAAATCTCCAATAATATCCTTGGGATGATGTAACCGAAATATTCCTTAAATGTGATACATCAACCCCCTTCAATCTAGTACATCATAATCATCAAAGATGTACTCCATCAAGATTCCATATCCTTTCACCTATAGGTTATATAACTATATAAATATATAGGCATTTATTCTAACCATATATATATATATATATATATATATATACAATCATCCATTCCCATGACAAAGCGTACATATCACATCTGATGTACAATGCCCATGTACATAATATACCCGGTTATATATATCACCGATAAACTGCACCATGCTATCATCTTCCAGGGTATTACTCACATATCATCCTGGGGATCACGGTCGAACTCAATATCACATACATCGGGGCGAAACACACACACATGACGTCCCAAGAAGCAGTCATAGCTCCTAACCGGTCAATGAGACGAGACATACCCACCACGTCCCACTCCCAAAATAAATGCATATCACAAAATAACACCATGGAAGACTATGACCTGGGGAATATCCACACCCTCCTCCTTGAGCCAGGACTCTCACCCTCTGCCCGGAAACTTCCCAATGATAGCATGAGCAAGGTATGCTTAACCACATAAGTATATATATCGTTCACATGCACAATATATACACATCCATATGATCCCATCATATGATAAAACATTAAACCATCACATACGATTTAGATATTAATACCGTGTATATCCACAACATAAATATATCCATATATTCATATCTATATATCTATATATACATATATTCACATATCCATATATCTATATATATACAAACTAATTCTCGTTCATATGTATAAGATATATAAACATGGCTATAGGTATACATAATCCTCAATATACAAGCCGTCACCCAAAACTCATTTAATTTACCTCGATATGTGAATACAATCCCTCACTTAAAGCATATTCATCCATTTTTCCTATGATAAATAGTATCCCAAAAATACATGTATATATCTAACATTAGGGTTATCACCCAAAGTTTAGTGTAGGAAACCATCACTACACATCTCCTATATATTCAAAAGTACATAATTAGCTCAAGTACTAATTGACCATTGGCCTATACATGACTAATAGTCTACAAAACTCAACTTATCCCAACTTCATTTCTTAAGTGTTGGAATCCCAATGATTATTTCCACACAATTATGTGTAAACTATCCTGACTAGAATTTATGCTACCCCTTATTCTAATTGATAGTACGATCCAAATTATTCCCAATTTCACCTACGATTCACTTGATCTTATGAACCCTTACTCCTATTAGGTTACCAATTGTTCCTTAATTTAAACATTTCGAAGGATACGTGACCCCTCTCTCTCTTCGGTCCCCAAGCCTTAATCTCAATAGAATCCTATTTACCATAAGGATTTGGCACTACCCTCGGCCTACAATTTCGAGCCATTCCCTCACAACTCTCTCTATAAGAGTTCTTAACTTCACCTCATATCTAGACTCACTCTCGTGATCTAATATTAGGATTTCCATCCCCAATGGGGTTTCTCACTATCTCTATACACAACTCTAATGCATACATGTATACATACTTTCCCAAATTGTCCCAAGAAGTCCCCATAATCACAATGTGTGAGAAATCCCTTGTGTCTCCAAAAAATTATCTCTTACATCATAAGAGAAGGCCCTAAATAAATAAACCCAACCAAAAAGGGTTTGAAATCATCCTAGGAAAACTCCAAAAAACAGCCCTGTTTCCGAATCGATTCGGCACTATTTCAAATCGATTCGGTCTAGCGAATTGATTCGGCCTCTAAGGCAAATCGATTCAGGTCCAAAGACCTGGGCATCTATCTCAGGCCGAATCGATTCGTCTTGGGTCCGAATCGATTCGGTCAATGCAGACCTGTCAATATGCCTAGGCCGAATCGATTTTCTTAAGGGGCGAATCGATTCGGGTCTGCAGAATTTGATGGGTTCTTCTTCTTCAATGACCCAGGAATTCTAAACCCTAAAATTTTTATTATAACCCCCAAATCTTTATCACATCATAATTCTAAGCCAACAAATCAATCCAAAGCTGATCCTAAACATTTCTACACCATTAAACCCATATTTAAACATTGATTTCAAGATTTAAACCCAAAAATCTAGGTTTTTATATTTATACCCAAAAACCATTTCTTTTAACCACAAATTATGAAATCAAATACACAAATGACTTATTTAGCAAGATTAAACACTTGCCTCAAATTTCGTAGAGGTTGGATCGTCCTCGATGTCACGTTTGTGACGAGATCTCCAAGCTTTTCTTCCTCTCTCTCTTCCTTTATTCTTCTTTCCTCTCTTGTTTCTCTTTCTCTCTTTCTTTAAAGGAGATGGCTTGATTTGTAAGCCTCTTAAGACTTTAAAAGAATAAACCCAGTTTTAAATGTTAATACATACTTTAAATGACTTGTTTACTCCAATTCGAGTCAAACTGACTTAAAAATATTCCGGAGCCGAAATAAAACCCAATGACAGTCATTCTGACTATCTCGACCCTTCAGGGATCGATGGTACCCTCAAAATCATCATCTGGAATACTTTCAAATGTCCTCTATTTTTGGACTTCAATTCCCAAATTTTAAAATTCTCCAATTCAATTAAATTTTACTTTCCCAAAAATTTAATTTCTCGATCCCAAAATCATGGGGTGTTACACCGCCCTAGAAAAATAAGTATTTAAAGATAATTGAAGTATTTTATTCAAATAAAAAATTGAAGGACAAATATATAAGGGAATTACGCCAAATGATACTAAAAATAATTAAGGAGGAAAAAAGTTCCCACATTTGATGGTTCGCATGGATGCATATTTAATCTCTAATAGTCCTATAAAGTATGTTGGTTAGGTTTGATGCAAAAATGACAAGGAATGATTGTGACATGGTCATGGTTAACATAACGCGAGTTTTGTCAGCACGTGTCGCTCGGGACGTAAACTTGTGTGATTTTTGTTGGACAATTGAAGAGGGATAAAAATAATGTGACTACTTATTTGGAGCCCTAAAAATATAAAGAAGAATTCCATGCAGAGAAAAAGTAAAAAAAAAAAAGTTAATCCAACACTTTTTAACGATACGCAACACTGCGAAAACGCAACTTTGCGCGAATTGTTTAGGACTATTGAAAGTTCAATGAATAAAATGACCATATATATGAGACTCTAAAAATACATATAAAAATACCATGGGAAAATAAAAAAACTAAAAATTCATTTTCGTAAAAATGTAAAAATGCTTTGAAAATTATGAAAATCTCCGGATCAACTTAATATGTAATTTTGAATAACTTTTACTTCTTCGACATCTCCGAAAAAAATTATTAGACCCATTTTAGGAGGAATTTCGGTCAAAAATGTAGAAAATTTACTTTACTATTGTCAATATTGTAACCTTTGATTGTTTGGCACATGTCATCATCCTAGGGGTTTCAGAATACACCATTTCAGGTTAGGCTATCAAGGAAGGTAGGTGGGGAGTTTACCTCATTTAGTAAGTAGGTTTTTTGTTGGTGCCCATATATAAACATAAGAAAGGGGTGGGAAAATCATATTTGTAGCCTCTCTCTGTCTCTCTCTCTCTCTCTCTCTCTCTCTCTAAGTCAGAGCTTTCATTGGAATCTTTTCTGGCCATATTTACTAGGGATGAACCCACCCACATTACAACATTATTTGAACTATTGAACCCACCATTAGTAAGCCTTAAACAACCATATATAACCATATGAAACCTAGACACTTTTGGGGTTAAAGAAGAGGGTGTTCTTGGAGGTGGGTGGAGGTTTGAGGAGAGTTGTCTTGAAGGTTGAAGAAGCATTTCGTGGAGTATTATTGGAGCTTCCAAGGGATCTGGGAATGTGGAGATTTTGTGACTCCCTTTAAGGCCACCTTTGGATATGGAGGAATCGCCCATCTTCTTTACTTCCTCCACCATTTTGAATACACTTAGGTGAGAAACACTAACCTTGGTTTAGCTTTGAAGTTGTCTACAATTTCAGCAACTTTAACTACATGTATTAGACTAAATATATATAGGATTTTTGTTAGCTTGCATTTATGGGGTTAATTAGTTGAAATCTAAGATTCTATGTGCAAATAGGTTTCAAATAGATGTTTTGAAATAGATAAAAATTCAGATTACTCTTTTACACATTTGAGTATAATATGTGTAACAAAGTGGGTACAATGCATTTATGGGTTTATTAATTTCATCATCAACGTTTTGACTAAAAAGGGGCATTTCAAAGAAGGTTTTAAATAAGTTCTAAAGGTGTGAAATTTCCAAAATTCTATTCATTGGCATTTTACGAAATAAAATGTGTTAGAGTGATGTTTTAAAGACAAACCAATGCGAATTATGTAAAGAAATACATTAGGCTTGCTTAGGCCATTTTTATGAGATTAAAATGTGCCTTCTTACTTGAATAATGTAGATAAGTGTGAAAATGGAACTTTCACTTTATTGGGTTAATTAAAGTGGGTAAAACTCATTTAGAAAATAAAGTGGGTTTAGTGTGTAAACATGTCATACTAGGGTATTCATGCAAATAGTAAAAGTAAAGAAGGCTAAATGTTAAATAAATGGCTAAGTAGGTGTTAAAAATCAAAATGTCATAAATAAAGTGTGTAAACTCAAAATAGGAAAGTTGTATGGGTTAATATGCAAGTGTTGGAAAAATGGTTGTTGGGTTGTAAAAACCCAAATATAAAGTGTGTTTGTCAAATATGTATAAAATGATGTTTTAATATATAAAATGCATGAGTTTATATATTAAAGTTGTGTAAAGTGTAAAATGTGAATGTTGAGTAAATTTTGTTCGTAAGACAAGTGTTTTTAAATGGTTATTAAATGTGTTAAATGTTGAATTGGAAACTTAAACTACCTCTTTAGAAAAATAACACTTGCAAACAAAAGTGAAGTTAAGTATTTTGATGTAAATTGGGTAAATTGGAAATTTACTTAAAGTATAATATTTTCAGGAAACAAAAATGTTAAAGGACATGTATGTAAAAAGAATGAAATGAGTCCTTAAAAGAAAATAATTTTTGGTGTAATGTCAACATGTGTGGAAAAAAAGGACTTTAATGGAATATAATGACTTTTCTTAAATGAATAATAGGAAAATGGACAGTTAACCCCAAGGCTTCGGTTTCGGTTGAAAAAGGAATATTAATGTGAAAATTATGCAAATGTTGAATACATTGGTAAGTAATGATATTGGACGATGTCAGGTTAAATAATTAAGTAGGGCTATGTTGTTCCTAGGGTGAAAAACCCAAAATCAACTGCAGTTTACTTGGAGCTCGGTGTCGGGCGGTGAAATTTTGTGAAACTTTGGGTGTGCGTGTGTTGTGATGGTGTACGTGTGTCGGTAGAATCCCTAAATAAAATGCTAAGTAATGAATTGAATATTCATAAAAGAGGCATAAATGAATTGTATTAATTCATTGATTTATTAATGTAAAAATAACGCATTAAATATTTAATGTTCATGTGGTAACATGTGATGGTTAAATAAGGACTTAATGGCGTTAAGCTACCTAATGTGGTTTGAAACATAATAAACACAAGCATGCATTATATGATACTTTCAAGGAAAATGAGTATTTTTCTAAACACGGTGTGTGCGTGAATTGAATGGAAGTCCTATGTTATGGTTAAGTAATTTTTACCCACGTTAATAAATGTGGAGTTAATGAAGGTTTGAAAGCAAGTGAAAGGTTTTTCCTAACAATTGTAAATTGTTTAATTGGGTGAGTTGATAGGAAGGATATGCAAATTTTAAGCATAAGATATAAAATGACTATTTTGTAAACACAAGAAGGACAAACGACATTAAATAACATTTTTGAAATAAAATGATTTAATACATCGGGACATGTATTTCCAAAAGTATATATATAGATATATGTGTTTTTTCACATGCATATGATTATAGTGTGTAAGTGTTCTTTCTTCCATTCATTTATATATTGTATTTGTATATGTTCCCAATGAGCATTCTGCTCACATCCCTCATTTCGTTACGGTAGATTGCATGCAGTTTCGTATTTTGAGCGCGTTATACAGGTAAGTAATTACTTGCTTTTACATTAGTAGCTTTGTTTACTTGGCCTTGAAGAATTTCCCTTGGGTCATGTCACATAGTGGCTGTGAATCGGACTTGCATGCTAATAAGTGTAACGTTAAATATCAATAAAACTGTATTAGAAACATTACTTAGGGTAATTTATTGCACTTCACTATTAACATGTGGTTTGGATCGGGTTGATCCTTTATCAACCCTTAAATTTGGTTCAAGGCGTTACAACATGGCTCTGTTCTAAAAGGCCCGCCTAGGCTCCGCCTAGGCCCGCCTAGGCTTGAGGCTTGAGAGAAACGCATCGCCTACGCCTTATTACCCCCTATTCTTAGTAAAAGGCTTAAGGCACACTTTTTTTAAACAAAACAAAGGATTAGTTGATAAATATTGGTTATGGAGCATGAATGTGAGAAAGATGGCTACCAAACATATGGATATATTTTCAAAATTCAAGGTATGTACTATTTTATTATATTACTAGCCTTGGAATAATTAAAATAATAATGAAAGGACAAACGCCTTTTTACGCCTAGGCTTCGCCTAGGCCAGCCTAGGCTCCTAAGGCTTGAGGCTTGGCCTCTACGCCTCGACCACGCCTTGCGCCTTTTAGAACCTTGAACATGGTATCAAAGCTTTAGTTTCATATTCCTTTGGGTGTGAGGTGGTGAGGTCGATAGTGGATCTTATTGGTTGGAGAAAGTCATGCTTACCTGGTAACATTTTTTATTTGCACCTTGATGGTAAAGTCGAGGTCTTGAGCACGTTGTGCCAATTTCTTTGAGTTGATTATTGGCTAAGTTAGTAGCCATTCTTTTTTCGCTGCATTTGTTCCGGTAGTGTTAGCTAGCAAGTATCGGATTTTGGTGTAGGACGTTAGGTGGTGTCACCTTAGGCTTGTGTGAGATGTATCATGTGTAAGTTTAATGATTTGAAAGTCCTAATGATTTAAATTGAATCTTAGATGGTATGATTGTGGTTTCATCTACAGGATTAGGTGAATAAGTAGTGTGACATGTGAATAAAAAATTCTATGGAAATTAGATGCCTAAGTGACTTGATTCTGATTTGGGTTTAGATAATCACGTTGATTTTGGGTAATTTAAGAACAAATCCATATAGTCCTTGGGACTTAGTGTTAGAAATGGATGTATTGAATTATGTTTTTAGAAAAACAAATGAAGTGGCATTGAGGAATAGGATCTCTTGTGGCGTCAAATGTATTGGCCTAAAGTTTTATAGATAGTACCCGATGCCCCGTGTGCTACCAAATGTTTTATAGTTGTGATAGCTTGTGATCTAGCAATCGAGTGTGATGGCTATGTAGTGAGACAACTTAGTTGTCATAGGTGAGTGTTCAACATGGTTAAGCTATACGCCATGATGAGTTTGAGCTTAGGTTATAGTTGTGGATAGGCATGTGAATCCGTATTGATAATGCCTTGGAAATATGTGCTAAGGATTAGCTAATGAGTTATTCGTACAAGTGATAGACACTCCCTAGTAATTATGAACTTTAGAGTGCGCTTTGTGTATTATGATAACAAGGATGTCTCTATTTGAACTTTGGTAATTTCTTATGATGTCAAGGACATAGGGTTACAGTTGGTGTAACACGTAATAACTAGGTTAGTGTTTGGCCCTCGAGAAAAAAAATTAACGGCAATGATCGGTTGTTATAATTCGTAGGATTTTCTCATGATCACTCCTACTCTAAAATGTGCATGATCATTGGAGATGATTGAATTGGTGTCTATACCATAAAGCATTGGGAAATTTATTTTATGGATGCATAGGTTGTTGATGTTTGTAGTTCGATTTAATCATGTCGTTTTGTGGAAATACTTAGGAGTTAGCGTCATGGATTGTTTATAATCTTGGGTTAAGGTATGGCCTTTATGGATAATATCGACAATAGATTAATACGTGTTATGTTTTATACTTGGGAGACTTAGAACACAATGATGTTCATCATGGTTTTATAGATAACACTCTGAGTGGGGTGTTAGGATTGATTATAGCACCTACGTGTACTACCCATATGTCTTAGTATGACTCTAGTGAGGAGAATCATTCGGTATTAGGCATGGATAATGATTAAAAAAATTGAATTGTCATGGTAACTAGTTAAATAGTTATGATTTGGGATCACATAGGATGTTGCTAATGATTGTAGCGATGGCCCGTTGGGTAAAATTATGTGAGTGTTGTATTTCACTAGATGAGAAAGATCTCTAGGTTTGAAAGTTAGCAATCGCATGTTGAGATTGTGGAGACTTGACTATGTTAGGTCATTGATTAACATTAAGCAATGAGAAATGTAACTTTGCTTTGATGTGAATGATAAAAAGTAACCGAAGTCTTAAGCAGGGAAGCCTAGCATTTTAGCTTCCCAAATGAATCAGTTCCCAGATCATTGTCTTTGAAAATCGATAGTCGTGATTAGTGATTCAATCCAGGATGTGTACCATGGCTAAGACTTTAGTGCATGTGTAGGTTGGTGAAATTTTGTGCTTCAAGTGTACGTTGTGGTTCTTACTTCATGTGGCATGGTTCATTGCCAAAATTTAATTGTTTCATTTTGGCGCGATAATCACGTGATCCATTACATCTTATTGTGTCTTAATTTATCTCGGTGATGGGAAGTTGTTATGTCAGTTACGGGTTTGTATTCAGGTGTAGCAATACATAAGCTCAGTACTGATGTGTGATAGTCTAGGTTGAGGCTGATGAATCACGGTACATGAGTATTGTAATACCCCGTGATTTTAATGACTTTTAAAATGGGTTATATTTTAAATTAATGGATTAATTGGATTTTATTATAAATTAATTCATTTGGGTTTTATCCGAATTGTGGATATTAAAATGAATGATTCTGGTTATTACTTAAATATATTTAGGTAATATATGAATGTGATGTTATTGATATTGCGGTGAGTTGTTAATTCAGTAATTTGAATTTTTAGTCAGATGCGGTATGGGACGTGTCGAGACAAATTTGTTAAATTAAAAAGGAAACTTATATTTTTATCAACCTTATTGTCATTTCGACTACGTCGTTGCATCCGGAAGGGTTGAAATAGTCAGAAAAGTCTATTTGGATGTTGGTTTTCGGTCTCGGGTCATTTGGAAATGAAAAGACAATCCCAAAGGGTATTTTGGTCATTTTTATAAGGGGATGAATAGTGATTTCGGATTTTGTCTTATTTTAAGTATTTGGAGATTAGTGTACGTAGGTTCATTTCATCTCTTATACACAAAATTAAGAAGTCATCTTCCTAGAGAGAGTGAAAGGTTGCTTGGGAGAAGAGAAGCTTTCTTAAAAAGGAGGAGAACCAAAGGTCAAAGGTCCCCGCCACCATCACCACCGAAAGTTGGCCGGAGAAAGGGAGAACCACTTGTGTTATTCAACTCCAAAGGATCAGATCTTCATTAGAGGAAAGTGTTTGATAATGGCAATCTAAGTTTGTATATTGTCCATGTTAGTATAGTTATAAAAAGATGAGATTTTGCATGTTTGGAAGATGAAAAGATAGAGTTGTTAATGGATTTCTGAAAACTGAAAATATAAAGGTATCAAACTCATGTTGTAGGTAGTTAGTAATCGATGAAATAGTCATACATCTGTTGAAGAAATTTTGAAAACCATTGGTGTGTTCTTGAAGATATTATGTTGATAATTTTCTGGAAAAATAGGATAAATATATGCTTTTAATTTAAACTCTTGATGATTTTAGGATGTTTAGATCATTAGAAATCATTCACATGTGTTGATATATCATGTAGTAAGGATTATAAGTCATTTGGGTTGTTAATATGAAGGTTTGAATGATAAAAAATGGTGAAACTCGTAGTAGAAGAAATGCAGAAAAGCTGGGCTGTTATCTGGGCGATCGATCGATCGACCCCTGCCTTCGATCGATCGACCTCCCTAGAATCCTTGAAGTTTTTTTTTAATGCTTGTTCGTATCCCAAACCTTTTGTAAATCTTTGGTGATTATTAATTTGATATAATGGGAGTTAGGAAGGTTCAGTAAGCCCTAGATAAAAATCGAAGTAATTTGATTGGGATTTAATTGATTAGAATTATGATAATTAATTTGAAAGAAATTTCAGTTGCTAGATTCATGTGTTGGATTCTAATTTGTATGCATGAGGATTAAGGATAGGTCCAGTAGAGGAGATTTAATATAACACCTGGGTAGCCTTAAGGTTACAATTTGAGCATCAAAGACTGAGTTTAAGCTCATTATTGATTGCGCAAGGACTGAGGGAAGTACAAGCGCTTAGAGCTATGGCTCCTGGATAGAGATGGGAGTTCAGACCACATTTGGTTGAAAGAGGGTATGAGGTTATCCCGGTAGCATATTTGAAGTTGACGGACCTCCACGACTGAGAAAGTTAAGTAGTAGTGTATTGGAGGGGTTCTTTGTCTGGATTTCGCTTTGCGAGACTCTCCGCGCATGAACCTTAACGACGTCGGGAGTAAAGAGATGTTGTAGGATGCGAGGATGTTGATTTTGTTGATAAGTCATGTAGTGTGAATGAAACACTATAGACTATGAGCCATGTGATGATGGTATTCAATCCTAGTTGATAAGAAGATGTGAAACAATCGGTTTTAACCCTATTTAAGGGAGAGTTTAATTCGTAGTAATTCAGGAGATAAGATGATATGGAACAGTAGGATATTAGTGATTTCTTACTGAATAAATATATTGAGGAAAAACCTATTTAAACCTTGGGTAGTGAGTGAGACTCTGGAATGATTAGATTATAGAAGTAAAGTCATGATATTTTAATACGTGGGATTTAAAGAGATATAATGCTACATATGGGAAGTATCTTAAGGTACTGTGATTACCTTGTTGATATCATATTATAGGTAGATGATAATGCCTATTTGATTGATTGAAGATTTATGTGTATGACATACCTAGCTTACTTGCTATCGATGGGGAGGTTTGCGCGTGAGGGCAGTCATATCCTGATAAATCCATGGGATTTTTGATTTGTCGCTCGAGAACATAGGTCTATGAAAGACTTATCGGGGAGTTTATAAGTCCACTGACTATGGGTACATAGGTATGTGCGTGACCCATGGATACGAGAATTATGTTCGCCTCCAATTTGTGTGTTTTTATTTGTGGTTCGAGGAATCCTTACTGAACCTTTTGTCCCCTATTCGGTGACATGCGATACTGGGACTTGATAGCAGAGTAATGCATGCATCGCAGTGGTGTCTAAGGATGTTGTATTATATATGTGTATATATAATGAATTAAATGAATGTATATAGCGGTTTGATTAATTTACTGTGTGATAATTGTGGATGACGGTGAATAAAGAAAAAGAATTGAATTAAGTTAATGAAAATTATTCTGATAGATTTGAAAATCTTAACTCATTTTAATGAGAAACGATTCATGTTAAGGGCAAACGTATATGAATGATTATATTACGTATGGTATGGGATATACGGGGTTATGATATGGGATGGAATCATATTATGGAATTTAGTGAAGAGGAACCATTAACTAGGAGGTTAATAGGAAACGTTAAGCGTGCACTCTAGTTGAGAGGTGAGAATATCAAGTGAGGGTTTGGATACTAACATGTACATAATAAATGCCTTATTGCACTTGTTAAATACTTGTTGTTTTCAAAATCATTTTACATCGGGCTCTGGCCCGTTTCTTTGCATATTTTCTTTTCTATTGTACCTTGTATATCTGGTGTCCAGCAACAAGGACGCCAACCTTAGAGAATTATGACAAGCCATGGAGCTATGGAGTATTTCTTAGATGCCTATCTTCATTTGATTCACATTATTCTTTCAATTAGGGCAAGTCGCCCAAAGGAATTCAGTTATCTCTTCTATCTGAGTCAAATACTCTTGTACTCGTGTCATTATAATACATTTATTATTGTTGGGATTACTGTATCAGATTATTATGTGGGAATGTTTATTCCAATTGCATTTAAATTCTTTGAGTTATCTGTTCAGTTTTTATTGTGATAGAATAAAATGTGTAGTGTTATTCATAAACTAAAAATGAATTTTGTTGAATTAAAATTTGGAAAGTTTTTAACACCAGCTTAATTGGGTATTGGGTTAGTTGTAAATGTTTTCGACATTGATGCTAAGAATAAGCCAACTGTATATTCTATTTTAATTTGGAATGGGATTGGACACCCATTATTTAATTAGGCGGGGTGTTACAAGTACTCTCTTCTTCAAAATCACCCTTATTTTACAATAATTAGTGTGAACACACGTCCTTGTAGTTTGTCGCATGTAGTTTGCATGTGTATTTGATAGCTTTAGGTTAACACACTTGCTAGTTAATCGGTATTGTTGGTTATGATGTATATCGTGGATTTAAGGTCATGACTCTAAGAAATGAATATCATAACTGGATGGAACATTAAATGATAGCGCTGCGCTTTGTATGGAATTTGCAGATTGAGAATGTAGCCTCTCATGTGTATTTGGGTTGTCATACCTAGGATGACTCTAGCTTAATGCGTAGTCTAATAGGAGGTATCAGTCGGATGGACCATTAGGATTAAATGGCTGTCTCGAGGTCATTGATACGAATAGTTATTGATGTTGAGGATGTATATTCCTAGGCTAAGCAAGATCTAAATCATTTAACGACACGTAGGATTGTAAAACCTGATGCTCGGAATAATTTATAGTAATGAGTTCATTGGTGAAAGTGCGATATTTGGTGAGTATCAATCAGATCGAGGCTTTATTTAGATTGAAATATTAGGCACGCTTGAGAATTAACAATGATATTTTAGGGCTAGTCATGATTGGGTTACCCATAGTGATTTGTGAAAATGAAATCTTTGGGTGTCGTAGGATTGGAAATTGGTTGTAGGTAACTGGCTTCTAAATTGATGATGCATAAATTTCGAGGAAGAAATTTTTAAGGAGTGAAGAATGTAATATATCGCCCTAGAAAAATAAGTATTTAAAGATAATCGAAGTATTTTATTGAAAGAAAAATTCGAGGAATACATATATATAAGGGAATTACGCCAAATGGCATGAAAAGTAATTAAGGAAAAAAAATCCCCACATTGCATGGTTCACATGGATGCATGTTTAATCTCTAATAGTCATAGTAGGTATGTTGGTTAAGTTTGACTAAAAAATGACAAGGAATGATAGTGACACGGTCATGATTAATATAATGCGATTTTTGTCAGCACGTGTCGCTCAGGATGCGAACTTGCACGATTTTTATAGGACAATTGAAGAGGGATAAAATAATGTGACTACTTATTTGGATCCCTAAAAATATAAGTAAGATTACCCTGTAGATAAAAGGTCAGAAAAAAATGACCATATATATGAGACTCTAAAAATATATATAAAAATACCATAGGGTTCAAAAGTCAAAAAAATAAATAAAAAATATTTTTCGTCAACAATAAAAAAATTATGAAAATCTCCAAATCGGCTTAAAATTTATTTTTGAGCAACTTTTCCTTCTTCGATATCTATAGTAAAAATCATTTAGACCCGTTTTAGGTGGAATTTTGGTCTAAAATGTAGAAAATTTACTTTAAGTGTTCTCAAAATTGTAACCATTGATTCTTTGACACATGTCATCATCCTAGGGGTTCCAGAATACACCATTTCGGGTTAGGCTATCAAGAAAGGTTGGTGGGGGGTTTACCTCATTAAGTACGTAGGGTTTTTGTTGGTGCCCATATATAAACATAAGAAAAGGGTGGGGAAAATCAGATTTCTAGCCTCTCTCTCTCTCTCTCTCTCTCTCTCTCTCTCTCTCTAAGTTAGAGCTTCCATGGGAATCTTTTCTGGCCATATTTACTAGGGATGAAACCACACAAATAACACCATTATTTCCACCATGCAACCCACCATTATTAAGCCATAAATAATGTTATATCACCATAAGAAACCTAGACACTTTTTGGGTTAAAGAAGAGCGTGTTCTTGGAGGTGGGTGGAGGTTAGAGGAGGGTTGTCTTGAAGGTGGAAGAAGCATTCCATGGATAATTGTTGGAGCTTCCATGGGAGCTTGGAATGTGGAGCTTTTGTGACTCTATTTAAGGCCACCTTTGGAGGTGGGGGAGTCACCCATCTTCTTTACTTCCTCCGCCATTTTGAAGACATTTAGGTGAAAAATACTAAACTTGGTTTAGATTTAAAAACGTGTAATATTGTAGCTACTTTAATTACATGTCTTAGACTAAATATATGTAGGATGTGTGTTAGCTTCAATTCATGGGGTTAACTAGTTGAAATCTATTATTTTATGTGCAAATAGGTTTCAAGGAGATGTTTTAAAATAGATAAAAATTCATATTACTCTTCTACACATTTGGGTATAAGATGTGTAACAAAGTGGGTATAATGCATTTATGGGTTTATTAATTTCATCATCAACGTTTTGACTAAAAGGGGGCATTTCAAAGAAGGTTTTAAATAAGTTCTAAAGGTGTTAAATTTCAGAATACTATTCACTGGCATTTTATGAAATAAAATTTATTAGAGTGATGTTTTAAAGACAAACAATGTGTTTAATGCAGAGAAATACATTAGGCTTTCTTAGGCCATTTTTATGAGATTAAAATGTGACTTCTTACTTGAATAATGAAGATAAGTGTGAAAATGGAACTTTCACTTTAATGGGTTAATTAAAGTGGGTAAAACTCATTTAGAAAATCAAGTGGGTTGAGTGTGTAAACATGTCAAACTAGGGTCTTCATGAAAATAGTAAAAGTAAATAAGGCAAAATGTGAAATAAATGATTAAGTAGGTGATGAAATGCAAAATATCATAAATAAAGTGTGTAAACTCAAAATAGGAAAGTTATATGGGTTAATGTTCAAGTGTTGGAAAATGGATGTTGGGATGTGAAAAAACCGTGTGATACCGATTAAAACTAACTCGCAAGTTTCCAATCAAACCTTATTTAATTCAGCCCCCAAACAAGCATCTAAACATCATAAATAATTCAACCCATGCATGAAAAATAAAGACGACCGATTCAGGAAAAAAATCCTTTTGGGTAAAACCTTTTATAAACACTTTGAATAATTCACAAGACCTTTGACTTACATACAACCTGATAATCGCCCACAAGTGTGTAATGCACGGTGCCTTCAGCAAATCTTCAAAGATACGAGAGACAACGAAATACCCTCCAGGCGTCGGTTCGTCGCTTTCGGCTCGTCCACACGCAGAATGACTACACTCCGTATCCACCGATCAAATATGGATATCCCTTCTCCAAAAAGTTTGAACAAAAGAAAAGTTGTGTTCTTGAAACACCAAAATAGTTCACTAAAGCAAATGGGAGTTTTGTGAATTGAAAACAAAAAGGGAATTAAACCCCAAAAGTAAGAAGCCTAAAGAATTCTGCTTTCGCAGTTTTTCTGTTCTGTAAAACGCTGGAACTTCTTAATGAAAATGTTTCCAAATAATGAGTATTTATAGAAAAATGCACCGCCTCGAAAATAGAGCTCGTTCGAATGAGATCAACATGTCGCTCGAACGAAGGACAATTGTCGTTCGAACAAGATCGTGTGACATGCATCTTACGCGAACGACATAGTATGTCGCTCGAACGACTGTTGCGAAAAAATCATTATTTTAATGTCCGCTTCAACACTTAGAAAAAATACTCACTCTCAAATTTTGACGAAAAATTCCGCTCCAACACTTAGAAAATATTTTGTAAAAATATGCCACAAGCTCTAAGTGAAAAGTTAAGGTATTAAAAACATAACCTTACCAAAGTACACTTCGCGAAGTCTTGAATGATGAAGAACTTGAGTAATTCGGATCCGTCTTTGATATAGATGTCTCTTGAATGCTCTTCGACGGTGTAGCGGTATATGAAATAATAAATTGATAACGGACCTATGAAAATATGTCCTTACAAATCTCTCCCTATGTCTATGCCGGTAAATACATAAAAAATCCGAATTATCAAAAAACCAAAATGCCTATACAAATCTACCCTCCCATGAATAAATTTGCAATACCTCAAAACTGTTCTTCAAACATCTTCGTCAATTCTCAAAGCTTTTCTCATCAGTGTGTGCAACGTCATGATCTTCAATCTTTGTACCTACACACATGAGATAAAGAAAAATACCTTCGTGACGCATCGAGTTTGATATGATATAAAATAAAGCATTAATAATCAAGTCTCCCCCATAATGCAAAAACTCCCCCATAACATGATAATTCTTTCTCCCCCTTTTTATGATGTCCCCAAATAGACAGATAAGAAGAAACAATGAACACATGGAGTGTCACTACAAAATGCATAGCAAATAAGGATTAAGTTACGTGGAGTATCCCATAAACATCCACAAACTATTTTTGAATTTTTTAATTTTTTCATACAAAAATAGGATACAAAAAAAATCACACCATGGATTTAAACTAAAACAACCAAGTCATGGAAATGAAATGAATGGGTGTGAGCACATTCGATAAGAAAATCAACTCAATCAATCATATGTGCACGATGCATATGTGTACTCCTAATGAATGAGCATCAAAAGTATCCTTAGGTGTAAAATTTATTGAATTTAGATGACATCGACTTATGCAAATCAACAAATCAAAGTCAAATGATTTCCACACGAATAACGTCCAAAACTATTTAGCTCTTTTTTAAGATTTTCAAGGATGTGCAAACCCCTTTATATTATCCAACCAAACACCCTCAGATATTTTCTTTTAGAGGTGTTAAACTAAATTCTCAAACTTTGGAGAATTAGTGCAAAAACCTAAATGGGCCATAATTGGCATGAATTTCTTTTTATTGCCTTTAAATGTTTTTCGGGCTCTTTTAAACCTCTTTGGACCCTTGATAATAAAATTTCTCAATTTTTTAGGTCCAATTTAAACGGAGGCTTAATCGCAAAGGATAGAAAATAATCTTTCATAGCCCTTCACCGTTTTCAAACAAAGCACACAAACTCACAAACGGCTCTTACATGCACGTCTTTCTTATCAAGTTTTATCGCTCTTGGTTCGTTTTAAGCACGGGATTGAAGTGAAAACACCCAACCAACATGTGATAAGACAAGCACAATAATCAAATAAATCCGTGCACGTGTACAATAAAGGAAAACATGAGTCAAACTTGTAGGAAGTAACACTTAATTACATCTTAATGACTCCAAACATTATAAAACACAACGGTGACATGATATTTTGTCTCAAAACACTATCAAATAGTCAAATGAAAAGGATGGAATGATGTTGTGACTTGGTCATCCTAAGTGTTCATCCATAAAAGGTGCACACAAGAAAACAAAAATCTTTTTGGATTTTTCAAAAATTTTATCAAAATAAAATCTTTTTTTATTTTTTTTTAAAATTTTTCAAAAGAAAAAATTAATATAAAAATGATACATACTAGCAATAGGCAAATAATGACATCATGAAAATCATCCTATGCTAGTAAACAAGTCAACCCTCAATCGTTAGGCGTGGAGAGGTTTTCCAAA
Source organism: Sambucus nigra (assembly GCA_949130495.1). NCBI lineage: Eukaryota > Viridiplantae > Streptophyta > Magnoliopsida > Dipsacales > Adoxaceae > Sambucus > Sambucus nigra. The sequence goes on from OX422218.1 coordinate 280,551,359, forward strand.
GGTGGTGCCAACTTATGAAAAACCTCCGTCAAATCTTGTGAAGTATTGACCAAAAACTTAACTTGCTCACTTAAATGTGCAAACTCTCTCATGTAGTCTCCGGGAGAATGTAAAGTATCATGTGTGGGTGCATGTGTGTCAAAAACACGTGTAGAAGCAAAATGTGACACATAACCCAACTTAAAACAAAATTCCTTAAGGTGACCTTTCCTCGTACAATGTGAACAAACATAAATAGGCCTAGGAACACCTCTCTCAAAAACTCTAGGACGCACTCTCCTAATAGAAATGGGATGCCTAGGTGGGTGCGGGTGAGACTCACGTGAATCTAACACTAAAGTAGGAACTGATTTGGGTGCTAATTGGGAAGTAGAAGCACCGTCATGACTTATTCCTAACTTCTCACCTTTACCCTTAAGATCCACCTTTTCAACCTTCTTAGGTGGATTCTCAAAATTTACTTTGACCTCCCTGGCATGTTCGAGATCACTTTTGAGTTGGGATACACGTGTCATCAGACTAGACAACATGTTGGTCAAATCACACTTCTCCTTTCTTAAAACATCCTTCTCTCTCTCCAAATCTAAAACACGACGACCTAAATCTATATTTTACTTCTTTGTTTTCAAGGTCTTGGTGTACAAATCTCTGAAGGCTTTTTGGAGCTCACTTTCATCTCCACTTTCACTCTCGCTATCTCCCTCGCTCTAAGAACACAAATCACAATCATCGCTCTCGTGTGCACTCTCGTGAGACAAAGTGGGTGTGCTCACACGACTAGAACAAGATACAACCATCCATTGTGCTAAACCTTTATCTCCCTCATAACCCTCACTATCACTAAGAGTGGCGGGAATAGCAGTCTCTTTGCCCTTTCTCCTTCTCCTCGTAGGACACTCTTTAGCTATGTGCCCTTTGCCCTCATACTCAAAGCACTTGATCTCATCCTCCTTGTCACTATCTTTAGCCTCCACTTTCTTTTTATTTGACTCAAAATATTTCTTTTTATTGGAATAATTTTCATTATTCATTTTGAGAAACTTTTTAAAAAATTTCGCTAACAAGGACATATCAAAATCTTCCTCAGAATAAGACTCATAAATTTTTTCTTTCTTTTTCTTAAAATGAGTCTTTAGAGCAACGCCATAATCCTTAGCCTTAATGGTTTTGGGAAACATGTCAATCTCACATGTTAGAAGATCTCCTACAAGTTCTTCCAACTTAAGTGATTTCAAATTTCCCAAAGAGTTCAAAACAGTGACTTTAGGAATAAAAAGTTTTGGAAGAGATCTCAAAATATTTTAAACGACACATGTGTTATCAATTACCTCACCCAAATTAAAACTGGTGTTAATAATGTTGGACAGACGTTCATAAAAATCATCAAAGCATTCAGACTCAGACATGGTGATAGTCTCAAATTGGGTGGCCAAATTTTGTAACTTTGATTCTTTAACCGCGTTCGTACCCTCATGTGTCAATTTCAAAACATCCCATTCCTCTTTAGACGTGGTTCACGTCATGATGGCTCGAGAAATGGCACTCAAACCACATGAATTAAAATTAGAAATTTTATAATCATCTTCAGTCGAGGCTGACACGGGTTTTAAAGAGGTGATATTATCAATGGTGATCGTGGGAGGATTCCATCCATTTTAACATAGAAATCAAACACGCTCATCAATAGATTTTAAAATAGATTTCATACGATCTTTCCAGTAGGCATAATTAGACCCATCAAAAATGGGCATCTGATTATATAAGTGCTCCATAGGAAAAATTGCGATTTTTCAAAAAAATCAATATCACACAATTTTGGGAAAAATAGGAATACGCGATAAATTAGCGTAACCTTCTCTGATACCAATTTGAAAAAACCGTGTGATACCAATTAAAACTAACTCATAAGTTTCCAATCAAACCTTATTTAATTTATCACCTAAACAAGCATCTAAACATCATAAATAATTCAACCCATGCATGAAAAATAAAGACGACTGATTCAGGAAAAAACCCATTTGGGGTAAAACCTTTTATAAACACTTTGAAGAATTCACAAGACCTTTGACTTACATACAACTTGATAATCGCCCATAAGTGTGTAATGCACGGTGCCTTCAACAAATCTTCAAAGATACGAGAGACAGCGAAATACCCTCCAGGCATCGGTTCGTCGTCTTCGGCTCGTCCACACGCAGAATGACTACGCTCGATATCCACCAATCAAATATGGAGATCCCTTCTCCACAAAGGTTGAACAAAAGAAAAGTTGTGTTCTTGAAACACCAAAACAATTCACTAAAGAAAATGGGAGTTTTGTGAATTGAAAACAAAAAGGGAATTAAACCCCAAAAGGAAGAAGCCTAAAGAATTCTGCTTTGGAAGTTTTTCTGTTCTGTAAAATGCTGGAACTTCTTAATGAAAAGGTTATCAAATAATGAGTATTTATAGAAAAACATGTCGCCTCAAAAATAGAGCTCATTCGAACGGGATCAACATGTCGCTTGAACGAAGGACATCTGTCATTCGAATGAGATCGCGCGACATGCTATCTCGCACGAACGACATGCTATGTCGCTCGAACGACTGTTGCAAAAAAAATCATTATTTTAATGTCCGCTTCAACACTTAGAAAAAATACTCATTCTTAATTTTTAACGAAAAAGTCCGCTCCAAAACTTAAAAAATATTTTGTAAAAATATACCACAAGCTCTAAGTGAAAAGTTAAGGTATTAAAAACATAACCTTACCAAATTACACTTTGCAGAGTCTTGAATTATGAAGAACTTGAGTAATTCAGATTCGTCTTTTATGTAGATGTCTCTTGAATGCTCTTCGACGGTGTAGCGGTATATGACATAATAAATTGATAACGGACCTATGAAAATATGTCCTTACAGGATGTAAAAACCCAAATATAAAGTGTGTTTGTCAAATATGTATAAAATGATGTTTTAATATATAAAATACATGAGTTTATATATTAAAGGTGTGTAAAGTGTAAAATGTGAAAGTTGAGTAAAGTTTGTTTGTAAGACAAGTGTTTTTAAATGGTTAAATGTGCTTAAGTGTTGAATTGGAAACTTAAACTACCTCTTTGAAAATATAACACTTGAAAACAAAAGTGAAGTTACATATTTTGATGTAAATTGACAATCTAGTTAAAGTATAACATTTTCAGGAAGCAAAAATACTAAAGGGTGTTTTGACAAGTATGTAGAAAGAATGAAATGAGTCCTTAAACGCAAATTATTTTCGGTGTAAAGTCAACATGTGTGAAAAAAAGAACTTTAATGGAATATAATAATTTTTCTTAAATTAATAATGGGAAAAGGGACGGTTAAGTCCAAGGCTTTGGCTTCGGCCCCAAAAGGCAAATTAATGTCAACATTATGAAAATGTTGAATACATTGGTAAGATAATGATATTGGATGGTGACGGGTTAAATAATTAAGCAGGGTTATGCTATCCCTAGGGTGAAAATCCCAAAAGAAACTGTCGTTTACTTGGCGCTCGGTGTTGGGCGGTGAAATTTCATGAAACCGTGGGTATGCATGTGTTATAACGGGTGTGTCTGTCGGCGGAATCCCTAAAGAAAATGCTAAGTAGTTAATTGAATATTCATGAAAGAGGCATAAATGAATGGTATTGATTCATTGATTTATTAATGCAAAAATAACGTATTAAATATTTAATGTTCATGTGGTAACACGTGATGGTTAAATAAGGACTCAATGGCGTTAAGCTACCTAATGAGGTTTCAAAACATAATAAACACACACATGCGTTATATGAGACTTTCAAGATAAATGAGTATTTTCTAAACACAGTGTGTGCGTGAATTGAATGGAAGTCATATGATATGGTTGAGTAATTCTTCCGTGAGTTAATAAATGTGGAGTTAATAAAGGTTTAAAAGCAAGTGAAAGATTTTTCCCAATAATTGTAAATTGTTTAATTGGGTGAGTTGACACGAAGAATATGCTAATTTTAAGCATAAGATATAAAATGATTATTTTGTAAACACAAGGAGGACAAACGACATTAAATAATGTTTTCGAAATAAAACAATTTAATACATTGGGACATGTATTTCCAAAAGTATATATGTAGATATATACATATTTTCACATGCATGTGATTATAGCATGTGAGTGTTCTTTCTGTCGTTCTTTTCTATATTGCATTTGTATATGTTCCCACTGAGCATTCTGCTCACATCCCTCTTTTTGTTACGGTAGGGTATATGCAGTTTTGTATTTTGAGCGCATTATACAAGTAAGTAATTACTTCCATTTACGTTAGTAGCTCTATTTACTTGGCCTTGGTGCATTTCCCTTGGACCATATCATGTAATGAATGTGAATCAGACTCTCATGCTAGTAAGTGTATGGTTAAATATTAATAAAACTGATTTAGAGACATTATTTAGGGTGTTTTATTGCAGTTCACGATTAAGGAGTGGTTCGGATCGGGTTGATCCTTTATCAACCCTTAAATCTAGGTCGGGGTGGTACAACTAGAGTTCTAATGTTAAGAAAAATCGTGTAGATACTATAATGGCTAATGAAGATTAATGTAATGTAACAACCCAGGTTTTCAAGCGACTATTTTATACTATTTTGCCTAATGGGCTAATTTTTATAAAATAGGAAGGTTGGAGTAAATATTATTTCCCGTGAGACTTAGGGATAATATTTACTATGTTTTGACTATTTACCGTTATGAGAAGGTAAATAGTGTTATATTGTGTATTTTGCGTCGTTATATGTGAAACGACGGTTATGACCTATATTTAAATCGGGTATAATTAATGAATTAAAATGGAATTGGAACATAAAAATAGTTCACACTTTCCCGAATGCCAAAATAGGGGGTGCGGTTGTTTTTAGAATAGTCGAGATAGTCGAGATAAGTGCCCAGTTGTGATTTTTGAGACTTAGGCATTTTAAGGGGTTATGACTCAATTAAGTGGTTACGAGTCATTTTAGTGGTGTATTAACAATTAAAAGTGGGGATTCATGTTTTAAGACCCGTATAAGTTCCCCCACCCCTTTTCTTTCTTCATTTGTGTGAGAAACCAAAGGAGAGAGAGAGAGAAGAGAGAGTTGGGAGAAATGGAGAGAAAGAGAGAAATGGAAGATTTGGGCCGGAATCCGTCGCTACCGGAGGTGTTCCGAGACTACGAACCTCGAGGCAAGTTTCTTACTTGCTAGATATTGATTTAATGTCATAAATTGCATGTGTAGTTAAGTTTTGGGAGGTTTAAACCATAAATGGGTTTTGGGTGATTTTGGGTGTTTAATCCTTAAATCGTAGTTTTAATTTGATTTGAGGATAAATTATTAGTTGTATATGGTGTAGGAATGATTTGGTAGAATTAGATGTTGTTGATGTTGGGCAAAAGCAAAGATTTGGGCTTTTGGGATTTTAGGGTTTATGTAACCCGTCGCCCCAAACTGGGCAAAATCCCAGGACCGAATCGATTCGGCCCTATGGGCGAATCGATTCGGATAAGGAGAGGGTTACAGGTCTTGCAGACCGAATCGATTCGGATTTAAAGCGAATCGATTCGGCAATTGCAGAAAGCCAGTTTTTGCTCACCGAATCGATTCGGCTATTTAGCGAATCGATTCGCAAGGGCGAATCGATTCGCAAGGGCGAATCGATTCGGCCCAAGGGGCGAATCGATTCAGTTCCCCTGTTTTTGTGAGATTTTCTTATTTTGATTTTTTAGCCCTTTTTCTTTTAGGTCCAAGGTTTAGGAACCTTCCTTTGGGAAGTAATTAAGAGTCCTAGAGGGTGGTTTTGGGTAGACGAATGCCCTAGGATGATAATGGGATATTTAGGCTTACCGAGGGCTAAGTTGCGTAGGTTGATATCCGAATGATTTAGGAGATTAACCTAGAAATGAAATTTGGAAGTTAAATATTAAGGTTGAACTTTTGGAGAGATACTCCATTATGGAGACTCATTTTGAGGGTTTATGAATTATATAAACTATTCGAGGTTATTTTGAGGTTAGTGGCACTTTGGGTTTTGGGTCATTAATAATATATGACTTAATAAGAATATAATGCACCTTCTAAAACTTGGTGCTTAATGACTAAATGAATGATTTTTGGAAATATAAAATATGAGTTTTCAAAAATGGAAAAAGTAATGATTTTCATAAATGATAATTTATGGATACACACCTCTCTAAATCGCTATCATAAGGGAAGTCGCGCGCGTTGTGGTGAAGCCCCCTGGCTAATGATGCAGGGTGGATATAGTCCCGAGGCCATGGGAGCGCTTATGGTTGTATATTTTCTGCGGGGGTAGGGAGATTTTAGGTGTGGTCTTGGCTACCACGTAGGCTCATGGCCGCTTCCCGACGTTTCGATAGGATCCCAGGTGGTCTTGGAGGCCCTGGAAGATGATAGCCATTTTGGGGCGCGCTCTGTGGGGAAACCCGGACGGGCGGTCTTAGAATCGTTATATATATATATATGAATATAACTATTCTAAATCAAGTTGGACTTGATGTTTGATGGGTGCCATAAAGAGCACAGTAAAATGCCTTATAGAGCATGATGAAAGTGCCATGAAGATCACAATGTAAGGCCATAAAGAGCCTATGATGATGATCATATTCCTGATAAGGAAGATATTTTTATAAAGTGAACAATGGTGATAAATGCCAATAGAGCATAAAAAGTATGATTATATTTCCTAATAAGGAATAAATTCATGAAATGAATTAGTTTACGATGAAAATAATTTGGTAAACATTTGATAAAGTGTTGTACCATTTATATGTATATTCCTAAAGATAGAATTAGGAATTGTGGCAATAGATGATGGAGGGGTTTTACTTTTATATTTTCTTTGTGTAGCTGTAGATGTGACCTCCCACACTTATGCACACACATGTATTTATTTATTATTTCGTGCTTAGGGTCTAATGTATCTCGACGATCAACCTTGCCTAAGTAGTAGTGTATCGGGGGGGTTCCTTGTTTGGATTTCGCTTTGCGAGACACCCCACGCACGAATAGGGCATAGTGTTGAGACTGGGGAGAAGTTAGCCTTCTGTTCTTTCTATAACCTGAGCATCATTTATATTGCGCTAGGTTGCTGCTAGATTGAGAGGTGAGGAATATTATTGTTATCTGCGAGAGATTACGCACTTACCTGCCATGCATTTTAGTCACATGGTAATCATATCAAACCCGGCCCTGACCGGTTTCTATATTTCTTTGTGCTGCATATTCCTTGCCGTTACAGGTGCTCCTCCGCATGGACACCCGTATTTACATATTCCTTTCCAGTTGTCATGGAGCTACAGCATATTACGGATGTTGTAGGATACTTGTAGTAGACGCTCCTTTCTTCTGTACTCTAGTTATATTCAGTACTTTTATTCGGGCGTGTTTGCCCAAGGTATTGCACTCATTTATTATATTGTAACTATTGAATTGTAATACTTAATGTATTATTTGTATTGGTATGTGCACCGACAGCTTATTCGGTGATTATTTATTGTATTATCATACTTTATTCATCGATTTTTGATACCCACCGTTTTTACAAATGGGATTGTCTAAGTATTTCTCTTTTACTTTTAAAATTTTTATATATGACAAATCCGTTTTCTGAAATGATTGGTGGTTATCTCATACTATTATGTTAATCGACAGTGATGCTAAGAATGGACCATCTATGATTCCTGTATTTATTGGAGTATTGGGCTGGCCACCTATTATTTTAGTAGGCGGGTTGTCACAGATGGTATCAGAGAATTAGGTTCTAGAGTCCTTAGGAATCTTTGTGGATGTTTTACGTTTTCTGCGTTTCTCTCTATTTGATGTAGAGCCTTAAGAATAAGGTCGTTGAGTTCTCTTGTGAGATTTCGTTCTCCTGCTACGGAATGAGAACCCCGAAGATCTTCTGCGCGATCGTGTGAGGCTTGTAAGCCGTTAGATGAAGGGCGTTGAGGAAGGTCGCGGTGAAGGCGTAGTAGGACGAGATTACTATAAGCTGTGGGCTGTGATCGGGAATAAGGACCCCTTTGGAGGTCTCCCCCTTTGTAGCATTATTTTATAATGCTGCCGTGACTACTAAGTGCGGTGAAAATAGTTTTCCCACGTACCGTTGTCGGTAGAGAGTGGTACTATGCTTGGGACTCCGAGCAATTTTTAATTCGGAGTTGAGAGGTTCTTTATTAGGACCACATGTTGAAGTTTGGTTGGATCGAGGAAATGTAACCTCGTTCGGTGAGAACGTAAGGCCCGAGAGTTTTGGCCTGGAGTTGGGTATAGGAATGCTCAGGTGTGAGGATCTGAGGAAAACCTTTCACCCTTAGGAGTAAGGTTGAAGTGGCGGTTATGATAGTCGCCTCGTTATGGAGGGGCAGAATGTTTTTGCCCATAGAGAGAGCCTCTCAGTGGAAATGCTAGGCTCATAAGTAAGTGTTGGAAACACTTTTGGAGAAGTAGTGTTCATGAGACCCCACTGGTGGACATCCACCTGGGAAAGGCTCGTGGAGCTAAGGTCGGGGAGGCTGGTAGGATGTTCTCCTTGCTGAAGAAGTCAAGGGAAGTATGCGTTCTGATCTTGTCTATTGAGGATAACCGGCAAAAATAGGACTCCTAGTTGAGTCTTTGATGGAAGTAGTTTGGTTCGGGTAAGACTAGAATGTCGTGTCTTAGAACTATCGGTAGCAGCCCCGGGAGGGTGGCTAGTATGTTGGTGGGACTTTCTAACTAGGGTGCGAGTAGTGCACTCCTTAGGTAAGATGGGAGTATATTGGTGCTAGCCCTAGATTCGGGTGCATATATCGAGCTTGTGATGGTATCGGTATGTATTTCTATATATAGTAGTAAGTATATTTATATGGCTTCCATGATAGGGGAGTTCTGTATTTTCCTTCTCACTCGTTATGGGGCGAGTGGTGATATGTTTGGTGCGTGCTACTTGTATTATATATTATACGGGTAGAGATATTCTTAGATTGGTTGGGGTGATAGCAAGTGAATATATCGCGAGGCTATCCTAGTTCTCGTTCTAGGAGGAGGAATAGTTGTTCTATAACATCTCTCCTGAATACGGGTTGAGACTTTATAGAGGTGGTTTACGTTATGTAGATAGTTTCCTTTATTTTTGTTTTTATTTTTGTTTGCTTACTTGTTTGCTTTGCTTGTGTATGCGATTGCCTTATCTCCATGACCGGCTAGTTAAGGTGACTGTGTGGAGGGGTTCCTTGTTTGGATTTTTCTTCGGTGAGACGCTCCACGCATGAACCTTAACGACGTTGGGAGTGGAGAGATGTGCATTTTCTTTTATGTTCTTTTCTCCTTTTTCTTTTCTGTTGGTTAAGTGTTGGGTTGGAAGGTTTAGCCAAGAATCACGTATATGAGTGATTAAGGGCTTAGTTCATGTGCGATATATGAGCACTATGATAGTTTTCCTCTGACTAACGTTGGGGAAGACTAAGATTATAGAAGTCCGATAGGGACTTATGGTTATGCCTTAATGAGAAGGCCATTTGTGCGGAGGTATATGTGTCTCTTGGGGTAGAGTAGTGGTGGCATCTTACTGAAAGTAAATGCCTCAGTCGATTGTTATGATAGGACTTAGACGTATATATGTAGTAATAGAGTTTCGAGTTAGGATTCCGTCGATCCCGATCAGGTGTCTTCGACCGCCACTTCTCGACGACTGACAATGCGAGGTAGTAGTGTAACGGGAGGGTTCCTTGTTTGGATTTCGCTTCGGCGAGACGTCCCACGCATGAAACTGAGCTAATGCCAGAAGTCGGGAAAGGTCTTGGACACTAGGGATATTTAGTATTATACTTATACGACTAGGTTAGGATAGATAGATTGACCTTAGGATTCTTAGGATGCTAGGACCTTAGGGCATGCGGCGTTAGTTTAGGAAGATGGTTGGGAGTTGACCACAATAAGTTGTGGGTTAACTCTAAGTAGGATTTGGTCCCTAGACGACAAGTATGGGATTTTGAGCTCGTTAGGATGTTTCCTTTCGCTAAGGCAATGCGGATGGGAGTAGTATAGGCGCCGAGTAGATACCGTCTTAGAGTTTATTCGTGGCATAGAATGCCAAGTGGAGTGAGCTTCACCGAGACGAGACATTCGTGTCAAGGTATAGGTAAAGTCTCCAGGAAGAATGGAAACCGTTGGGGATATGGGGTATATCCTACCACCCGTAAGTGGAAGGGTGGATTTGATTTAAGGTGAGATCGGAGTAGAAATTCTATGGATCGAATTTCCTTGCAATAGTTCGGATCGTCTTCGATAAACGTTAGGCCGTGTATAGCCTAGTGTAGATGGCAATATGCCTTGTCTACTCGTTGGAATGGAAACAGCGAATAGTATATTCCTGGGACTGGGAGTGGTCCGGGAACCTTCCTTTAGATTGGGCTCAGTGAGCAAGTAGACCTTTGAGGTGTACACCAATGCGAATAGGAGTAAGTAGTGTTGGGGTTAACGATTGCAAGTTAGTGTAGTTATTCCCTAGTAGTGGTAACGTGTTTAGGAAAGTAAGGCAATTAGTGCCGAGCTTGTGTGGGTATCTCCTCCCGTAGCAGAAGGGTAGGATCGATAGTTTCTGAGATCGATAGCGATGACCTTAGTCTGAGTCCTATGGGGACATCTCTATTCGGGGCTTTGTCAGTACGATAGCACGGTTTTTATTATAGTATACCCTTTATATGGTTATGGGTTACGCCTGAATTTTGAGGGCAAAATTCCCCTTTAAGGGGGGGAGTATGTAACAACCCAGGTTTTCAAGCGACTATTTTATACTATTTTGCCTAATGGGCTAATTTTTATAAAATAGGAAGGTTGGAGTAAATATTATTTCCCGTGAGACTTAGGGATAATATTTACTATGTTTTGACTATTTACCGTTATGAGAAGGTAAATAGTGTTATATTGTGTATTTTGCGTCGTTATATGTGAAACGACGGTTATGACCTATATTTAAATCGGGTATAATTAATGAATTAAAATGGAATTGGAACATAAAAATAGTTCACACTTTCCCGAATGCCAAAATAGGGGGTGCGGTTGTTTTTAGAATAGTCGAGATAAGTGCCCAGTTGTGATTTTTGAGACTTAGGCATTTTAAGGGGTTATGACTCAATTAAGTGGTTACGAGTCATTTTAGTGGTGTATTAACAATTAAAAGTGGGGATTCATGTTTTAAGACCCGTATAAGTTCCCCCACCCCTTTTCTTTCTTCATTTGTGTGAGAAACCAAAGGAGAGAGAGAGAGAAGAGAGAGTTGGGAGAAATGGAGAGAAAGAGAGAAATGGAAGATTTGGGCCGGAATCCGTCGCTACCGGAGGTGTTCCGAGACTACGAACCTCGAGGCAAGTTTCTTACTTGCTAGATATTGATTTAATGTCATAAATTGCATGTGTAGTTAAGTTTTGGGAGGTTTAAACCATAAATGGGTTTTGGGTGATTTTGGGTGTTTAATCCTTAAATCGTAGTTTTAATTTGATTTGAGGATAAATTATTAGTTGTATATGGTGTAGGAATGATTTGGTAGAATTAGATGTTGTTGATGTTGGGCAAAAGCAAAGATTTGGGATTTTGGGATTTTAGGGTTTATGTAACCCGTCGCCCCAAACTGGGCAAAATCCCAGGACCGAATCGATTCGGCCCTATGGGCGAATCGATTCGGATAAGGAGAGGGTTACAGGTCTTGCAGACCGAATCGATTCGGATTTAAAGCGAATCGATTCGGCAATTGCAGAAAGCCAGTTTTTGCTCACCGAATCGATTCGGCTATTTAGCGAATCGATTCGCAAGGGCGAATCGATTCGGCCCAAGGGGCGAATCGATTCAGTTCCCCTGTTTTTGTGAGATTTTCTTATTTTGATTTTTTAGCCCTTTTTCTTTTAGGTCCAAGGTTTAGGAACCTTCCTTTGGGAAGTAATTAAGAGTCCTAGAGGGTGGTTTTGGGTAGACGAATGCCCTAAGATGATAACGGGATATTTAGGCTTACCGAGGGCTAAGTTGCGTAGGTTGATATCCGAATGATTTAGGAGATTAACCTAGAAATGAAATTTGGAAGTTAAATATTAAGGTTGAACTTTTGGAGAGATACTCCATTATGGAGACTCATTTTGAGGGTTTATGAATTATATAAACTATTCGAGGTTATTTTGAGGTTAGTGGCACTTTGGGTTTTGGGTCATTAATAATATATGACTTAATAAGAATATAATGCACCTTCTAAAACTTGGTGCTTAATGACTAAATGAATGATTTTTGGAAATATAAAATATGAGTTTTCAAAAATGGAAAAAGTAATGATTTTCATAAATGATAATTTATGGATACACACCTCTCTAAATCGCTATCATAAGGGAAGTCGCGCGCGTTGTGGTGAAGCCCCCTGGCTAATGATGCAGGGTAGATATAGTCCCGAGGCCATGGGAGCGCTTATGGTTGTATATTTTCTGCGGGGGTAGGGAGATTTCAGGTGTGGTCTTGGCTACCACGTAGGCTCATGGCCGCTTCCTGACGTTTCGATAGGATCCCAGGTGGTCTTGGAGGCCCTGGAAGATGATAGCCATTTAGGGGCGCGCTCTGTGGGGAAACCCGGACGGGCGGTCTTAGAATCGTTATATATATATATATATATGAATATAACTATTCTAAATCAAGTTGGACTTGATGTTTGATGGGTTCCATAAAGAGCACAGTAAAATGCCTTATAGAGCATGATGAAAGTGCCATGAAGATCACGATGGAAGGCCATAAAGAGCCTATGATGATGATCATATTCCTGATAAGGAAGATATTTTTATAAAGTGAACAATGGTGATAAATGCCAATAGAGCATAAAAAGTATGATTATATTTCCTAATAAGGAATAAATTCATGAAATGAAATAGTTTACGATGAAAATAATTTGGTAAACATTTGATAAAGTGTTGTACCATTTATATGTATATTCCTAAAGATAGAATTAGGAATTGTGCCAATAGATGATGGAGGGGTTTTACTTTTATATTTTCTTTGTGTAGCTGTAGATGTGACCTCCCACACTTATGCACACACATGTATTTATTTATTATTTCGTGCTTAGGGTCTAATGTATCTCGACGATCAACCTTGCCTAAGTAGTAGTGTATCGGGGGGGTTCCTTGTTTGGATTTCGCTTTGCGAGACACCCCACGCACGAATAGGGCATAGTGTTGAGACTGGGGAGAATTTAGCCTTCTGTTCTTTCTATAACCTGAGCATCATTTATATTGCGCTAGGTTGCTGCTAGATTGAGAGGTGAGGAATATTATTGTTATCTGCGAGAGATTACGCACTTACCTGCCATGCATTTTAGTCACATGGTAATCATATCAAACCCGGCCCTGACCGGTTTCTATATTTCTTTGTGCTGCATATTCCTTGCCGTTACAGGTGCTCCTCCGCATGGACACCCGTATTTACATATTCCTTTCCAGTTGTCATGGAGCTACAGCATATTGCGGATGTTGTAGGATACTTGTAGTAGACGCTCCTTTCTTCTGTACTCTAGTTATATTCAGTACTTTTATTCGGGCGTGTTTGCCCAAGGTATTGCACTCATTTATTATATTGTAACTATTGAATTGTAATACTTAATGTATTATTTGTATTGGTCTGTGCACCGACAGCTTATTCGGTGATTATTTATTGTATTATCATACTTTATTCATCGATTTTTGATACCCACCGTTTTTACAAATGGGATTGTCTAAGTATTTCTCTTTTACTTTTAAAATTTTTATATATGACAAATCCGTTTTCTGAAATGATTGGTGGTTATCTCATACTATTATGTTAATCGACAGTGATGCTAAGAATGGACCATCTATAATTCCTGTATTTATTGGAGTATTGGGCTGGCCACCTATTATTTTAGTAGGCGGGTTGTCACATGTAACTATCCCATAATAGAAAAAGAAGAATTGACGACAATTAGAGGAATGAAAAATTTTATAATATTTTTAGTACCGAGACCATTTTTAAGAAGAACTGATTGCAACGACCTACTAGTTTTATGAATAAAAATGTACATAACATTTAGGTATAAGATAGAATACTGCGAAGAAAATATTTGTTAAAAAGACGATTACAATTTGGTAAAAAGGTTCATTCACCGAACAAGCTAATTATGACAACCCACAATGTTGCAAGAACATTTGAAATTCTAATCTTTGTTTTTCAGTTTCTAACCGATGTACATGAAAAATATAAAAATCATCTTTGGAATTTAAAAGTTTGGAAAAAACTTATTGTAACTTCTGGTAGGATAGTTAAAGTCACTATAAATTCCAATCTTGTCTTCTATGGAGGTACAATAACATCGACTAGGATAATGGGAATAGTTATAAGTTTTGAAGCTCCCCTCATCACAAATGTTATTTATTTTAGATATTTACGAAGTTTTAGCAATATATCTTTCAAAAACCTTTAAACTTTGTAATATTTGGAAAAGGTGTGTCTAAGTATTGAGATTGATCAATTAGAACCCAATGAAAATCATATTAGCTCATCTCATTAATTAGTCATAGTCTAGGACTAATAAATTAGATTACCTATTGGTATTAATGGATATATAATGATCTCGAAGAAACTACAAATTATTCAGCTAAACAAAGAGAAATATGTTTCTTTATGATTGGTATGGTTGCAACAGATGAGAAAGTAAAGGTCTTAAACTTGTATAAGAATATTTGAACATCATAGATAAAAGAAGTGTGTAATGCACTAAGTATACATTAACAACAAACCTAGAGGGATAATGCATAGGTTTGAAGGGATCTCATGACCAATTTTTTATTTCAAATGATTTTTCTTGAACACTGAAGTTGCTTAACACAAATTTTACAAAAACATAATTCAATTGTCTTAATGGACTCACATAACAATAAATTAAATAAATATAGGTGTAGAAACACAATCTAGCAAGTCTAATCAAATTTTTACCTAGATTATTAGATCCAAATTCAACTAGAGTGGGGTGTGTGATTAAATGTGTTCATAAGCATAAGAAATAATCACAAACATACATAACACTGGATTATGAGGAAAAAAACCCCACCTAGGGGTAAAAAATGTCGACGCACTCTAATTTTTATTTCTATTTGAAAAGTAATTTTATAAAAGGCAATAAGGTACCTTTCACACAAACACTACTGAGTAGTCACCTATAAACCTTTCAACTCTTCCCAATGGTCAGTGATAATCCACAACAAACTCCATGCCATGAAAGAATAAGTCCACCCTCTTTATTGGAAGTCGCGCCACACTCCAAATTCTCTAATAATTCGAAGTGCCTTTTCCTTTAGATCTAGGAGTATATGATTATATAATTCAATGAATTTACATGTAAATTAATAAGCATAGTGTATAAATATGAACCAAAACACTCTCAATTATCTTCTAAAAGCACATGTCTAATTTTAATCAAAATAGAAGGGAACAAGTGAAGTTGGAGCGAGAAACAAATACAAAATGCTTTTAACCTCGAAAATGCCTTTAGAAATTATGTGAGTTATGAGGATTTCAGATAATATCAAAATGGAGGGAAATTGGAATTTTTATAGAATTTCTCTAAAATTCGGGTAATCCATGTGCACGGCCAGATTTAACAGTGCACACGATTTGGTCCAATATGGACATTGTGGGCAAGCCGTGTACACAGGCTTAAATTGAAGCCGTGCGAATAGGGGCCATGTGCATGAGCCTAAAGTGAGGTCGTGCAAGCGGTCACAACACCATATCATTAAAAAAAACTTTAAAATTACAACAAAAGCATGAAAATTTCCCAAAACAATAAAAGTTTGTTTAAAAACAACTGAACCTGTTTGAAAATCACTTGTTTCCCCATTTGTAAAATCCTTACACATTTTCAAAATAAAGTAAAACTTAAAAAAAAAAGGTGCATGTGTGTGTTTACCCTGTAAAAATTATAACTACATAAAAGGATACATCTTCACCTAAAGTGTGAATGAACGGCTTCACATTTCTTCAATGAGTGGAGATGTATGATCTTTAAACTCTAATCTTCAAGTTTCATCTAACCTATCCTAGAGCACGCCTCATTCATAACGAATTAAGTCTATTTGACTTGATGGACTCAACGACTCAAACATTTTGTCACGAGAATCTAACCACCTTTAAACTAAATACAAAATTAACATTTTAAATCTCCCCATTTGGCTATTATGTGTGTAACATCCCCCATTTTCTTATGTAAAGGTTGGCCAGACACAATACGCCTAAGATGTGACTTGTTATACAATCTATATCATTCATAGCATCAACCATAATAAACATTCATATAATAACTGGATTAAATAAATGAACATAAAGTAATAATGAATCCAACATCCATGTGAAACAAAATAAAAACTAACATGAACAGATACTGTCTCAATTAATAAATAAAATAACTCTGAGCTTATGCCCTTACAATAATCCAAAATAAATAAATAAAGGAAGAAGTATCAACCTAAGCTAAAATCAATAAATGAATATTCGAAAAGAAACTCATGATAGTAAGTTGATGTTCCTTCAGTCCCGCTATCCTTATTTAAGCAAACCTGGGGGAGTGAACATTTTATTTCGGTCAGTGCCCTAGAGTGTGCAAGAATTAACTTACTGGAATTGAAATGCAAGAATGTTTAATTTAAATAAAAGACTCCCATCGACACTCGCATACGATAAGTATCTCACCTCTCATCTAGGTGCCATTCTAATCGTATCCAAACCCAAAATCCCAAATCCAATATAGATAGCAAGAGTATTATTAAATCTGTAACACATCTAACATAATTTACATGTTGCACTATACTTGTCTACATTCATATTACCAGTTTTAGAATAACCAATTAAAGCTATCCATAATTGTGACATAATAATTTATCATACATACTACGTAGTATTTGGTATGTGTTTTATAGTTTACATCATTTGACTAGGAATTCTTCCTATTCATTTCCATTACTTAATATATATGTCCTTATATATACGAAACTAAGGCCTATACCAATAGTGTCTTATTCTTGCTGCGTCGATGAGTTCATAGGAGTCTCTTATCCAAAACGGACAAAAAAAATACAAGTAAGTGGGGAGGTACCTATGCAGTACACCAGTTCACGGCCCATACCCAACGGTGACAAATGATCACAGCCTCTATACATATCTCTCGTGAGTGACACTGCTACGTAGTACCAAAATAAATGACCTAATACTACGCCTATCACACATGTGCGGACATGTGATCCGGTCCCGAACTCGCGCAACCCCAACCGATAGGATCATCCATGAACATAGGAATGCTCCACACAATAAAGTAGTTACATATCTATACCATATGATATGCATATGGGTAATTACTCTACAATTACCCCCACGATATGATATTGGTTTGTCCATCAATATTTTCACTTTAAGTAACCATCTTGTTAATTATTAGTTTCTATATTTACATGACATCCCCAACATTTCCAGAATTTATCCCCAATTAATTTAGGTGTTTACCGACCTCCTTGTTAAATATAAATTCCTCTATTTAAATATTCATTCAACGTTACTGAATCTTTACACTTTATTTACTTGGTCACTAGCCTTCCTGAGCCACACCGTAACCCCCATGTTCCCGCATCCCGGATCCCAATTCCCAGTTAATCCAATGAATACATTATCCTACCAATTTTCCTAAAATCTCGACTAGCCTAAAAGGATATATTTTAATCCGAGCAATATTCTAGAAGTGTTAAACTAATATTTCATAACTCCCAAATTTATCGGGACCTTGGACAACTAACCTAGAACACAAATGAACTAACCTAGGTCGAAGAGGTCATCTGAACCAGTTCGCCCACATGGCCGAACTGGTTTGCTCCTACAGTTTCTGGGCTGCTATTTGTGTTAGGAAAAATTTTGTATTTTTCTTCATAATTAACCCATTATTCATCACCCAAAAGTTATCCCAACATCAATTATGATCATCAATGAGTTGTATATCATCTAATAGCATTTTCTACATTAGAATAACACCTAAATCATGATTAATTCATAAGGGTGCCATCTTTTCCAAAAATTATAAAGTGGGTAACTCCTAACTTTCAAGATCCGGTATTTTTGCATAGGTTTTTGTCAAGAAACCATCTTTCTCAACGGTATATATCAGATCTATATTACCACATCATAAAATCATAATATCCATCTCTAAACCAACATTATTCTTACTATTGTTTCACATTTTCTAATAAATCTTTCAATTCTACAATTTTCTAATCATCAAAGTGAGATCCTCTACATGCATATAGTGAGACCTATTCCACTTCACAAATTATAAATTAAGTCCACAAATCTATATGGGAGCCTACACCAATAAATTAATAAATAACTTGAAAATCAATTTAAGCAAGAAAATTCTTGCCTTATAGTGAAGGTGGGAACTCCTCTTCTTCAATCCTCCTCTTTAATCTCCAATTCCCCTCCTTCTTTTGACCTTGGTATCTCCTCTCCGTGGATGGGGCTGCTAGGGTTTATTTTATTATGTAAGTTGTGTTTTTCTAAACTCTTATTTAACTTATTAAAACCCTTAATCCCTAGTTAGGCCTAAATATCCATTTTTGGACCCCCAAATGGGTCCGAACCCATATCTAAACTAGCCCAATGGCCTTCTAACTTATATACATATACCCCGGGACCATTTCTAAACGTTTAAAACATTTAAACGAGCCCATAAAGCCTTCCAAAATGCGTCCCAATTATTTCATTCCACTTAAGACATTTTTATTGTGTTTAAAAAATGTGCACCCATAAGTTTATTAACGTATGATTTGTTTTCACTCGTGAATTCCTTACCCCAAATTGAGTCTTGTATTTATATAATCATGAATATATATTTATTTTCAATTCAAACCTTACCCATTTAAATTTATGTCCATCCGATTTAATTTATTCCCGACATTAATATGAAATTATTAAATTTATTTATGTCATAATATTTTATTCTAAATATACAGGGTATTACATTCTCTTGCCCTTATAATGGAGTTCTGTCCTCGGAATTCGCTGAAGCTTAACCTTATACTTTAATTCCACAATTTACGCAATTTTTACATCTTATTAGTCCATAACCATCTCATATGAGATAAAAGAAAAGTTTCACCCATGTATATCATAACATTACTAGAGTGGCCATATATTCCACATTATATGTACACAAATGTACCATTAATAAAGATGAATGGCACATATACATCCAATTTGTACCATTCATACAAATCATATCCATACATCAAGTATACCACCACATATGTACATGTAAATAGAAAAAAAATCATCTTAGTATCCGACTTCCCTCAATTCTCGACTTTTGCCAATTTCGTGTGTGGGACGTCTCCCAAGCAAAATCCAAACAAGAAACCCTACCAATACACTACTGTACGGCTTAATCAGTTATTGAGATCCATCAATCCAAGAATAAAAGGGAAACTAAAAATAAATGTTTGTGGTAATCATGTAAATTCTAACTTGTGCCCATTGCCAGCTAAAGTCTCATTACACCTAAGTGATATACTAAGTCCTGATAAAGTACCAGTGTGATAATACCCAGAACAATAACCAAAATGTCCTAGTATCCAACATCTCTCAACTCCCAACATTTTCCAATTTCGTGCGTGGGACGTCTCGCAAGCGAAATCTAAACAAGGAACCATCCCGATACACTACTACATGACTTAGTGAGTTATTAATATTCTAGCCCAAGACAAAAAAAATAAAATTGTTTATACTAAATACATAAATTCCATTTTACGACCATTCTGAACAAAAGTTTCCTCACTTAGAAGGGATACACTAAATCACGATAGATTTATCCGTTTGGTCATACCACGAACAATCAATCAAAATGTCCTAGGATCCAACATCTCTCAACTCCCTACATTTGCTACTTTCATGCGTGGGATATCTCACGAGAAAAATCCAAACAAGGAACCCTCCCAATATACTACTACATAGATTTTTCGGTCGTTAAAATCTGTCAGTCCAGGACCCACGACTATTAATGTGCTAAATCAATTTATATTGCTCTACAAGCCTACCTATCCCAATAAAGGCTATAACTTCCCATTTCCAATGACATCATCATTACGATAACATTATTTATGATCGTACACTTCATCATGTAACTGGGACTAACACTAGTCCTAATATTCCCAAAGGAACCAAATATTTGTAAAATACGAATTCTTTCCGCTTTGCATACTCTTAACACAAATAGGAAGGTTCCATCGCTGGATAATTATCTTACTATGACATAGCTTAACAATTATGCCTAAAATAAGTATAAGCCTCCCAGTAGACATGTCTATACATCTACTTACCAACCTAGGATTTCTCCTTCTCGTCCATGGTGAACTAATGTAAAAAACTATCCCAACTAGGAATCCCATCTAACTCCTATTTTTTATACATAAACTACCCATTTGGAACCCTCAAACCAATGGGTCCCTTAACACATGTTACCCCCTATCTTGTGAGGTCAAAAAAGTTAAATCTCTTCTCCTCCTTATTTTTTTTACATTTCTGATTTAAAAACAAAATGTGGGAAAAACTTCCAGTCGAGATTCACCCAAACTAATCACTAATTAATTGGTCGAGCTCTTCCAACGTAGTGATGGACCTTGACTACAATAACTCCACTCCTACTAGTATAAATGGACTAACCTCTTCTTGTGTACTATCGTGCACTATCACATTTCTCTATTTATCTAAATATCTTCTTTTCAATTTCTAGGCACCAAATTGTCTAAACTACTCGCAATTCTGGCAAGTGACCCACACAAAGGTATCTATGGCTCTCTCTCCAAAACTGACCCCTTTCCCGAATGGGTAGTAATTACTCACAAAGAATACAATGATTCCTATTCATAGATCTCTACATTAAAGGACGCAACGCAGAATGTAATGATCGCAAAACACATCCTAAGGACACTAAAACCTGGATGCTCTGATACCAACTGTCATAACCCCCATTTTATCACGTAAAGGTTAACCAGACACAGTACGCCGAAGATGGGGCTTGTTATATAATCTATATCATTCTTATATCGACCGTAATAAACATTCATATAATAAACTTCATTTGACTTAAAACTGAATTCAATAAATGAACATAAAGTAATAATGAATCCAACATCCACATCCAACAAAATAAAAACTAACATGAACAAATAATGTCTCGACTAATAAATAAAATAACTCTGGACTTATGCCCTTATAATAATCCAAAATAAATAAAGATATGAAGAGTAGCAACCTAAGCTATAATCAATAAATGAAATCTTCGAGAAGCTAGCAAGTCTGATATTCCTTCAGTCCCGCTATCCCTATCTAAGAAAACTTGGGGGGGATTTCATTTTTGGGCCAGCGCCCTAGAGTGTACAAGAATTAACTTACTGAAATTAAAATGCAAGAATACAGTTAATTTAAATGAAAGACTCCCATCAGCACTCGCATACGATAAGTATCTCACCTCTCACCTAGGTGCCATCCTAATCGTATCCTAACCCCAAATCCTAAAACCAATATAGATAACAAAAGTATTATTAAACCTGTGATGTGTATATCATAATTTATACGTTGCACTATACTTGTCTACATTTATATTACCATTTTTCTAATAACCAAGTAAAGCTATCCATAATCGCAAGATAATCATTTATCATACATACTACGTAGTATTGGGTCTGTATTTTAAAATTTACATCATTAGACTAGGAATTCTTCTTATTCATATATGTCTTTATATATACGACACTAAGGCATCTACCAATAATGTATCGCCCGTGCTCTATCGGTGACTCTGTAGGAGTCTCTTATCCAAAATGAATGAAACAAAATACAAGTAAGTGGGGTAGTACCTACGTTGTACACCAGTTCATGGCCCATGCCTAGCGGTGACAAAGGATCCCAACATCTACACCTACCTCTCGTAAGTGGTGCTGCAACGTAGTACCTATATTATGACCGAACACTACGTCTAGCCCACTTGGGCTGACGTGTGCTCCGGTCCTGAATGCGCATAACACCAACCAATAAGATCGTCCACAAACATAGGTAAGTTCCACAAAATTAATTAGTTACATATCTATACCATATCATACGCATATGGGTAATTACTCTACAACTAACCCCACGATATATTATTGGTTTGCCCATCAATATTTTCCATTTAAGTAACCATCTCATTATTATTAGTTTTTATATTTTGATGACAACCCCAACATTCCCATAATTTATCCCTAATTAATTTAGGTGTTTACCAACATCCTCATTGAGTACAAATTCCTCTATTTAAATAGTCATTCAACGTTACTGAATCTCTACACTTTATTAAATGATCACTAGCCTTCCCAAGCCATACCATAACCCCCATGTTCCTTCATCCTGGATCCCAATTCTCGGCTAACCCAATGAATACATTACCCTACCAATTTTCCCAAAATTCCCGACTAGCCTAAATGGATATATTTTAATCCTACCAATATTCTAGAAGTGTTAAATTAATATTTCGTAACTCCCAAACTCACCGGGACCTCAGACGACTAACCTAGAACACAAATGAACCAACCTGGGGTCAACAAGTCATCCAAACCGGTTCGCCCACAATGCCAAACCGGTTTGCTGCTGCAGTTTCGAGGTTGCTATCTGTTTTAGGAATTTTTTGTATTTTTTTCATAATTAACCCACTATTCATCACCCAAAAGTTATACCAACATCACTTATGATCATCAATGAGTTTTATATCAGCTAACAACAATCTCTACATTATATTAACACCTAAATTATGATTAATTCATAAGGGTACCATCTTCTCCAAAAATTATAAAGTGGGTAACTCATAACTTTCAAGATTCATTATTTTTTAATAGGTCAGTGTCAAGAAACCATTTTTATCAAGGGTATATATTAGATTTATATTACCACATCATAAAATCATAATATCTAACTCTAAACCAATATTATTCTTATTATTTTTCTAATAAATCTTTCAATTCTATAATTTTCTAATCATCAAAGTTAGATCCTCTACATTCATATAGTGAAACATATTCCATATCAGCAATTATAAATTAAATCCACAAATCTACATGAGTGCCTACACAAATAAATTAATAAATAACTTGGAAATCAATTTAATCAAGAAAATTCTTTCCTTTGGGTGAAGGTGGGAACTCCTCCTCTTGAATCTCCATTTCTCCTTCTTTTGACCTTCGTATCTCCGCTCTATGGGTGGGACTACTAGGGTTTCATTTATTATGTAAATGGTGTTTTCCCAAACTCTTATTTAACTTATAAAAACCCTTAACCCCGAGTTAGGCCAAAATCTCCATTTTTGGACCCCCAAATGGGACCGAACCCATATCTAAACTGGCCCAATATCATCCCATCTTATATACCTATACTCGGGACCATTTCTAATGGTTAGAAACATCTAAACTAACACATAAATCTTCCAAAAATGCGTCCAAATTATTTCATTCCACTTAGACATTTTTATTGTGTTTAAACGACACGCACCAATAAGTTTATTAACGTATCATTATTTTCACTGGTGAATTCATTACGCCAAATTGAGTCTTGTATCTATATACTCATGAATAAATATTTATTTTGAATTTAAATGTTACCCATTTAAATTTAAATCCAGTCGATTTAATTTATTCCCAACATTTATTTCACATTATTAAATTTATTTATGTCATAATATTTTATTCTGAATATACGAGGTATTACACTATAGCAAAACTCCCCAAAGCCCAAAATCAACTTTTTACCCATACAATACACGCTCCACTAGGCATATAGTGAATGAATAGAATGTAATGTACAATATCCATAATATCAAAATGACAATGCAAAAGTTATTTCCGAACATGGAGTGGAGTTGGAATCATCAAGACTAAGCCTAAAATCACATGAAACAACAAAAGCATCTTACAAGCAATAACAATCATAATAAAAATAATCCCCTTGCTTGGTAATTTCCCAATAAGTATAAAATGATATAGATGAGATAATAACATGTGATATAGCATGTGAGCATCTGAAATAGCAACATGTGAGCATGTGAACAATATCTAATACCAAGATACCAATAAGTGATAAGACATGTGAATAAAACAAGGTAACAACAAATGCTCCCAATGTATTAAAAATCCCAACTCATAAGAATAACTCCCCTAATCATATATATTTATCCCCACTTTAAAACAAAGTGATAAATAACTCCCCCCCCCCCCCCCCCCCCCCCCCCTTAATAAGTGAAACAAAATATTCACTTCCCCCTTTTAACAAAGAGGATAAATAAAGGAAATAATTTTTTCTACACATTTATTTCAAGGACTAGAGTTTTTACCCCATTTTTGACACAAAAAATTCAAAGAGAAGAAACAACATAGACAACGAGTATATCTAGGCATCATATAAAGTCACACAAGCAAGAGAAACTGATGAAGCAAAAGCTAGTAAGGCATGTGAACAACTAATCTATAACATGTGAATCTTCAAATAAGCATATAAACATATGAAATACAATATCACAACATGATCCTCATAAGAAAACACTAGAAGATGAATGGTATCTAATCAATAATCATAAAAGAAGCATATGACATTATCATAACATCAAACTAGTAAAACATGATATCGTGTAACATGAGCATGGATAAATAGCATGGATCAATCAAGAATATGACACTATAGCACAATAATATTGATAAATATAATAAAATAGAAACAAAGAGTGATAATATCCATACATCATAAAAATCTATTCAAAAGTATCAAAAGTGATACAACCATAGTCGAAAACTATCAACAATAATACCAGTAAGGGAGTACCGACATAATGAACATAAGTACCACAAACGATGCATAAAACAAATAAGATAAAGAACTAGAATAGATGGTCACCAGACATGTCATCATCATCATTATCATCCTTCACAACATCATCATCATTATCCTTAACATCACCATGGGGAGGAGGAGTTAGAGTTAAAACCTCAGGAGAAAAATGACCAGCCAACTGTGATCATCTCACATAATCATTTATGAAGGAAACATTGGTATGCAAACTAAACAAACCATAATGAAGGTGATAAAACTGCCATCTCATAAATGCAAAATTAGATGCGATGTAGGAATGCTGACTCTAAATACTTCAGGGCATAGGAATATCCTCAGAAGATGGAGCTGGAATGAAGATAGGAGATTCTAAATCAATCATCTAACATGTCGAGCGACATGTAGTTTATCCCACTGAATGTGATGAACTCGTGTTAGACGAATCACTCATAATGCATGCATCCACAGCACCATCAACTGAGGTAATCCTAATGAGTAGAAATATCCTATAATCAGTCTCTAATAGTGTAAAGCAATGTTGATGGAATTAGTGATTAATCTCCTCATATTAGAAAGAATGATCTTAGGGTAGTCTATAGTCTGACCGTGGGCTAATGCATACATCAATCGTCCATGGTGATATGAGAAATTAGCAGTTCCTCGATGTGGAATGAGGTTATACAAAACCAAGAAGTGAAGCAAGTAATAACATTGATCAATATCAAACTGAAGGGGCAAAGGTTGCATCCATATAGTCTCATGACCAATAAGAAATTATTCAAGGTCATTGTGGGAAACACCGTCCACAAAAAAAGACTGATAGACATGACTATCTATCATAGTCGCTAAACCCAAATGCGTAGATGGATAGCTCTATCACAACTCCTCTTACTAATGAATGAACAATAAGAGTATCCTCGGGAAGGACCTTAATCGCATAGAACTCGAGAGACAAAGTAGCATTAGCTGAACCATGGGGTTGGACCAATAGAAAATTTTGAAGAATAAAATCAAAGAGAAAATATATAAACCCTCGTCACTCCTCTCTAAATTGGCCAAATCAACCTATCTCTTTGTGATAAGAGGATGAGACATAAATTTCACGGTCAATATCCTAGAGGCATCTGACTATCCATCAGGTATAGGAATGGATGCAATCAGGGCCCACGATGTCTCCTGGTTTGTCTAGGGGTCAAAGGAGAGTCTCAAGATCTCCAACTCTCAATAGTCCACTCGGGGGACATGTTTACTTCCTAGCTTATGTCTTTGATCTCACCTTGATGAATGCCAACGAGATAATACCAAACAACTATGAACCTAGGGATGAAATGTGTCAAAAATATAATATCCATAAAAAATAGTACCCCCAAATCTTCAAGTCCTCAAATTAAACATCAGCTAATGTCAATAAAAATGAAATCAACCTAATAACACTAGAAGCAATGAAAATCAATGAAAAATAGAAGGAATTAATGATTTATCAAAGTTTATGAATAAAAAAAACTAAATTTGTCAAGACTAGAGCTTTATATCGACATGTGACCAATCGACCCTTAAAAACCCAATCAAACTGACATGCAACACCAAAAATCGCTTTTGGGAGGATTTCACTTAGGGTTCTTGCCCTGGAAGGGATTTGAAATGGAAATGATCGAATGAGCTAACAAAACCCCTTTTAAGTCTGCCATCAGATGTTTATATGCCCTAACTTATCCATGAACAAAGGTTGAGCACACATCCTTGATTTTGTGTCATGCGTACGCAGAACGGAGCATGGCCACAAAAAAACTCCAAAACTATTCAACAAAATACTATAAACCCCATGTAATTTCATTTATCATAAACTCATAAGTATGGATGTATGGGTTGTGAGAATTTTTTGTTTTAAAAATAAAATAATCATGGTCTAAATCTGTGACCATTTTTATTTTTAAATAAAAAATAGTCACGGTACAAATCCCTGGCTATTTTCAATAATAATAATAATAATAATAAATTATTCAGTATTTTTTTGCATTGTTGCAAGTTACTTTGGTCCCATGTGAGGTATTTGTGACTCTTATGGGGCCGTTTTGTGATTGTTTAAGGTTTTCACCCATTCACAGCATGTTTTAAAGCCTAAGTCTAATAGTTTACAAATTTTCATCGTTTTCTCAAATCGGGAGTCCCGTGACTACGTGGTTGGTTCCTGGGGATTACATTGGTCCCGTGCGGGGTGTTCCTGCCTCTTACGGGGCCGTTTTGTGCCTATTTTATGTTTTTACCCTTTGATGGCATGATTTTAATCCTAAGTCTAATAGTTTGCAAATTTTCATCTTGTTATCAAATCGAGAGTCCCGTGACTATAAGGTCGGTTCTTGCGGGTCACATTGGTCCCATGCGGGGTGTCTATGGCTATTATGGGGCCATATTGTGGTTGTTTTATGTTTCACCCTTTGACATGTTTTTAAGCCGAAGTCTAATAATTTGTAAATTTAGATCATGATCTCAAATCGAGAGTCTCGTGACTCCGCGGTCAGTTCCTGTGAGTTACGTTGGTCTCCCATGCAAGTTATTCGTGCCTCATACGGGGTCATTTTCTAGCTATTTTACATTTTTAGCATTTAACGGCATGTTTTAATCCTAAATCTATTCTCAAATTAGGAGTCCCATGACTAAGCGATCAGTTCTGACGGGTTACATTGGTCCTACGCGAGTTGTCCGTGCCTTTTATGGGGACATTTTGTGGGTGTTTTATGTTTTAATCCTCTGATAGCATATTTTTAAGCTTAAGTCTTACAGTTTGTAAATTTCATCTTGTTCTCAAACCAAGTGTCCTGCAACTGCGCAATCGATTCTTGAAGGTTACATGGATCCCGTGCAGGGTGTTCGTGCCTCTTACGGGGCCATTTTGTGGTAGTTTTTCATTTTTACCATTTGACGGCATGTTTTTAAGTCTAACAGTTTGCAAATTTTCATCGTGTTCTCAAACTAGGAGTTCCGTGACTACACAGCTGGTTCCTTCGAGTTACATTGGTCCCGCGGTGGAGTTTGCGCTTCTTATGGGGCCATTTCGTAGATGTTTTATGTTTTCTCCCTTTGACGACATGTTTTTAAGCCTAAGTTTAACAGGTTAAAAAAATTTATCGTGTTCTCAAATTGAGAGTCTCGTGACTATGTGATCGGTTCCTTTGGGTTATATTGGTCCCGTGTGAGGTGTTTGTGCCTCTAACGGGGCCGTTTTGGGGATGTTTCACATGTTCACCCATTGACGGTAAGTTTTTAAGCCAAAGTCTCACAATTTGCAAATTTTCATCGTGTTCTCAAATCGGGAGTCTCTTGACTATACGATCTGTTCCTACGATTTACATGGGTCCCATGCGGGGTGTTTGTGCCTCTTACAGGGCTATTTTGTGGCTGTTTTACATTTTTACCCTTTGACGACATATTTTTAAGCCTAAGTCTAACAGTTTGAAAATTTTTGTTGTGTTCTCAAATAGGGAGTGACGTGACTACGCGATCAGTTCCTGCGGGTTATATTGATCCCGTGCGAGGTGTTGATGCCGCTTACGGGATCGTTTTGTAGGTTTTTTATATTTTTACCCTTTGACGACATATTTTTAAGTCTAAGTCTACCAATTTGCAAATATTCACCGTTTTCTCAAACTGAGAGTCTCGTGACTATGCAGTCGATTCCTACGGGTAACATTCGTCCCGTGCAAGGTGTTTATGCCTCTTACGGGGCCGTTTTGTGCCTGTTTTAGGCTATCACCCTTTCACGGCATGTTTTTAAGCCTAAAGCATAAGTCTAACAATTTGCAAATTTTTGTTGTGTTCTCAAATCGGGAGTTGCGTGACTATGCGGTTGGATTCTGTGAGTTACATTGGTCCCGTGCGAGGTGTTCGTGCCTCTTACGAGGATGTTTTGTGGTTGTTTTACGTTTCAGCCTTTGATGGCTTGTTTTTAAGTCTAAATCTAACATTTTGCAAATTTTCCTCATGTTTTCAAACCTGGAGTCCCATGTCTATGCAGTCGGTTTCGACATGTTACATTGGTCCTGTGCGAGGTGTTCGTGCCTCTACGGGGCCATTTTGTGGCTTTTTTACGTTTTCACCATTTGAAAACATGTTTTTAAGCCTAAGTCTAACAATTTGTAAGTTTCATCCTGTTCTCAAATTGGGTGTCCGTGACTTTGCGATCATTTCCTATGGGTTACATGGATCAATGCAGGTTTTTCGTGCCTTTTACGGGGCCATTTTATGGTTGTTTTACATTCTTACCCTTTGACGACATGTTTTCAAGACTAAGTCTAACAGTTTACAAATTTTTTTCGTGTTCTCATACCAAGAGTCCCGTGACTATGCGATCAGTTTCTCGAGTTACATTGGTCCTATGCAAGGTGTTCGTGCCTCTTACTGGCCTCTTTTGTGAATATTTTATGTTTTTACCCTTTCACTGCTTATTTTTCAGCCTAAGTCTAACAGTTTGCAAATTTTCATCGTGTTCTCAAATAGGGAGTCCCGTGATGATGTGATCGGTTTTTGCGGGTTATATTGGTCCCGTGCAAGGTGTTCATACCTCTTACAGGGCCATTTTATCATTGTTTTACATGTTCACCCTGTGATGACATGTTTTTAAGCCTAAGTCTAACAGTTTGAAAATTTTTATCGTGTTCTCAAACGGAAGTCCCGTGACTACGCGATCATTTCCTGTAGGTTACATTTGTCCCGTGTGAGGTGTTCGCGCCTCTTACGGAGCCATTTATATCTATTTTCATTTTCACCCTTTGACAACATATTTTTTAAGCCTAAGTTTAACAGTTTGCAAAATTTTTGTCGTTTTCTCTAATCGGGAGTCCCGTGACTACGCGATCGGTTCCTATGAGTTGCATTTGTCCCGTGGAGGGTGTTTGTGCCTCTTACGGGGTCATTTTGTTGTTATACATTTTCACCCTTTGACGACATGTTTTAAGCTTAAGTCTAATAGTTTGCAAATTCTCATAGTGACCTAAAATCGGGAGTCCTCTGACTACGTAGTCAATTTTTACGGGTTACATTGGTTCCGTGCAGGGTATTCATGCCTCTTACAGGGTCATTTTGTGGAGGTTTTACATTTTTACCCTTTGAAGCATGTTTTTAAGCTTAAGTCTAATAATTTACAAATTTCATCGTGTTCTCAAAACGGGAGTCCCTAACTACGCGATCGGTTTTTACGGGTTATATGGGTATCGTGAGGGGTGTTCGTGCCTTTTAAGGGGCTATTTTGTGACTGTTTTATATTTTCACCCTCTGATGGCATGTTTTTAAGTCAAAGTGTAACAGTTTACAAAAAAATTTCGTGTTCTCAAACCAAGAGTCTCGTGACTATACGATCGATTCCTGTAGGTTACATTGGTCCCGTGCGGGATGTTCGTGCTTCTTATGAGGCCGTTTTGTGGCTTTTTTATGTTTCACCCTTCAATGATAAGTTTTTAGGTTTAAGTATAACAATTTTCAAATTTTCATCGTGATCTCAAATCGGGAGTCCTGTAACTATGCGATCGGTTCCTGCAGGTTACATTGGTCTCGTGCAAGGTGTTCGTGCCTCTTACGTTGCCGTTTTGGGGTCTTTTATGCTTTCACTCTTTGAGGACTTATTTTTAAGCCTAAATCTAACAGTTTGCATATTTTCATTATGTTCTCAAACCGGGAGTCCCATGACTATGCGGTCATTTTCGATGGGATACATTGGTCTTGTGCGAGGTGTTTGTGCCTCTCACGGACCATTTTATGGTGTTTTTACATTTTTACCCCTTGACGATATGTTTTTATGCCTAAGTCTAATAATTTGTAAATTTCATTGTGTTCTCAAATTGAGAGTCCTGTGATTATACGATGAGTTCCTACTGGTTACATGGGTCCTGTGTGGGGTGTTTGTGCCTCTTACATGGCCATTTTGTAGTTGTTTTATGTTTTAACCCTTTGACGATATATTTTTAATCCTAAGTCTAACAGTTTGCAAATATTGATCGTGTTCTCGAACCAAGAGTCTCGTGATTTTTGGGTCGGTTCCTACGGGTTACATTGGTCCCGTGCGGGTTATTTTTGCCTCTTATGTGGTTGTTTTGTGGCTTACGTTTCACGCTTTGACGGATTATTTTTAAGCCTAAGTCTAACAGTTTGAAAATTTTCTTTATGATCTCAAATCGAGAGTCTCTTGACTACATGGTCTATTCCTGTGGGTTACATTAGTCCCGTGCAAGGTGTTTGTGTCTCTTATGGGGCCATTTTTTGATGGTTTTATGTTTTCACCCTTTGACGGATTGTCTTTAATCCTAAATCTAGTAGTATGAAAATTTTCATCGTGTTCTCAAATCGGGAGTCTTGTGACTATATAGCCGATTCCTCCGACTATGTGGCTGATTCCTGCGGGTTACATTATCTCATGCGGGGTGTTCGTGCCTCTTTCGGGGCCGTTTTGTGGTTGTTTTATATTTTCACCCTTCAACGGCATATTTTTAAGCCTAAGTCTAACAATTTGTAAATTTTTGTCGTGTTCTCAAATCGGGAGTCTCGTGACTATGCGGTCAGTTCCTGTGGGTTATATTAATCCCGTGTGGGGTGTCCGTGCCTCTTACAGGGCCCTTTTGTAGTTGTTTTACGTTTCACCCTTTGAGGGTATGTTTTTAAGCTTAATTCTAATAGTTTGCAAATTTTCATCATGATCTCAAATCGGAAGTCTTGTGACTACGCGGTTAGTTCCTACTAGTTACATTTGTCCCATGCAGGGTGTTCGTGCCTCTTACCGGGTTATTTTATGGAAGTTTTGCATTTTTACCCTTTGATGACATGTTTTTAAGCGTCAGTTTGATAGTTTGCAAATTTTCATTGCGTTCTCAAACCAAGAGTCCCGTGACTATGCGGTCGGTTCCTGCGGGTTACATTGGTCCCATACAGGGTTTTTGTGCCCCTTACGAGGCCATTTTGTCGTTGTTTAATATTTTCACCTTTTGACGACATATTTTTAAGCTTAAGTCTAATAGCTTAAAAAATTTCATCGTGTTCTCAAATCGAGAGTTCCATGACTATGCGATCGGTACCTTTGGGTTAGATTGGTCCTGTATGAGGTGTCCATGCCTCTTATAGGGTCGTTTTGTGGCTATTTTACATGTTCACCCTTTGACGGTGTGTTTTTAAGCCTAAGTCTAACAGTTTGTAGTTTTTAAATCGAGAGTCCCGTGACTACATGGTCGATTTCTACGAGTTACTTTGGTCCTACATGAGGTGTTCGTGCCTCTTACGGGGCCGTTTTGTTATTGTTTTACGTTTTCACCCTTTGATGGCATGCGTTTAAGCCTAAGTCTAATAGTTTACAAATTTCCTCGTGCTCTCAAACAGGGAGTCCCGTGACTACGCGATATGTTCCTATAAGTTACATTAGTCCCGTGAGCGATGTTCGTGCCTCATATAGGGCCGTTTTTTAGTTGTTTTACATTTTTACCCTTTAACAACATGTTTTTAAGCCTAAATCTAAGAGTTTGCAAATTTTTGTTATGTTCACAAAACTTAGAGTCCCGTGACTATGCGGTCGGTTCCTGTGGGTTACATTGGTCCCGTGCGAGGTGTCCGTGTCTCTTATGGGGTCTTTTTGTGGCTATTTTATGTTTTCACCCTTTGAAGACATGTTTTAAATCCAAAGTATAACAATTTGCAAATTTCCATCGTGTTCTCAAATCGAGAGTCTGGTGACTATGCGGTCGGTTCCTAAATGTTACATTGGTCCCTTGCAGGGTGTTCGTGCCTCTTATGGGGTCGTTTTATGATGGTTTTACATTTTTTCCCTTTGGCGCCATGTTTTAAACTCTAAGTCTAACAACTTGCAAATTACTTCGTGTTCTCAAACCTGGAGTCTCGTGACTACGAGATCGGTTCCTACGGGTTACATGGGTCCCGTGCTGGGTATTCGTGCCTCTTATAGGGGTCGTTTGGTGGTTGTTTTACGTTTTTACGCTTTAACGACATGTTTTTAAGCCTAATTCTAACAGTTTGTAAATTTTCATCATGTTCTCAAACCGAGAGTACCGTGACTATGTGGTCAGTTCCTATGGGTTACATTGGTCCCCTACGAGGTGTTCGTACCACTTATTGGGACGTTTTGTAGGTATTTTAAGTTTTTACCCTTTGACGACATGTTTTTAAGCCTAAGTCTAACAATTTGAAATTTTCATCGTGTTCTCAAATCGGGAGTTCTGTGACTATGCGGTCAATTTCTGCGAGTTACATTGGTCTCGTACGAGGTGTTCTTAACTATTACGGGGCCGTTTTGTGTTTTTTTTTACATTTTCACCCATTGATGACATGTTTTTAAGCCTATGTCTAATAGTTTGCTAATTTTCACCGTATTCTTAAATCAGGAACCTTGTGACTACACAGTCGATTTCTATGATTTACATTGGTCCCGAGCGTGGTGTTTGTACCTCTTACAGGGAAATTTTGTGGTTGTTTTATGTTTTCACCCTTTGACGACATGTTTTTTAGCCTAAGTCTAACAACTTATAAATTTACATCGTGTTCTCAAGCCGAGGGTCATATACGGTCAGTTCTACGGGTTACATTGGGACCCTGCGAGGTGTTTGTGCATCTTAAGGGGTCATTTTGTGGCTGTATAATATGTTCACCCTTTGACAACATATTTTTAAGCCCAAGTCTAATACTTAAAAAAATTTCATCGTATTCTCAAATCGAGAGTCTCATGACTACGCAGTTGGTTCCTACGAGTTACATTAGTCCCGTGCGAGGTTTTTGTGCCTCTTACGGGTCCGTTTTGTGGCTATTTTCTGTTTTCACCCTTTGACGACAAGTTTTTAAGCCGAAATCTAACAGATTGCAAATTTTGTCGTGTTCTCAAATCGAAAGTCCCGTGACTACGCGATCAGTTCCAGCGAGTTACATGGGTCCCCTGATGGGTGTTCCTACCTCTTACGGGGCCATTTTTTAATTGTTTTATGTTTACACACTTTGATGACATATTTTTAAGCCTCAGTCCAACAATTTACAAATTTTCATTGTGTTTTAAAATCGAGAGTACTATGACTACGTGATCGGTTCTTATGGGTTACATTTGTCCCGTACGAGGTGTTCATGCCTCTTAGAGGGCCATTTTGTGGTTGTTTTACGTTTTCACCCTTTGATGGCCTATTTTTAAGCCTAAGTCGATAACTTTGCAAATTTTGTCGTGTTCTCAAAGCGGGAGTCCCGTTCCTACGCGATAAATTTTTGTGGGTTATATGGGTCCCATGTGAGGTGTTCGTGCCTCTGATAGGGTTGTTTTGTGGATATTTTACGTTTTTACCCTTTGACGACATGATTTTAAGACTAAGTCTAATCATTTTCAAATTTTCATCGTATTCTCAAATTGAGAGTCCCATGATCACGCGATCGGTTCCTGCAGGTTAAATCGGTTTCGTGCGATGTGTTCATGCCTGTTATGGGGTCATTTTGTGGCTGTTTTATGTTTTCACCACTTGATAGGTTGTTTTCAAGACTAAATCTAACAGTTTGCAAAGTTTCATCATGTTTTCAAATTGAGAGACTCGTGACTACGCTGTCGGTTCCTATAGATTACATTGGTCCCGTGCAAGGTGTTAGGACCTCTTAAGATCCCGTTTTGTGGATATTTTAATTTTTACCCATTGACGGCATGTTTTTAAGCCTAAGTCTAACAGTTTGTACATTTCGTCGTGTTCTCAAAATGAGAGTCCTGTGACTACGCGATCGATTCCTGCAGGTTACATGGGTCTCGTGAGGGGTGTTCGTGCCTCTTACAGGGCCGTTTTGTGGTTGTTTTACGTTTTTTACCATTTAACGGCATGTTTTTAAGCCTAAGTCTAACAGTTTGTAGATTTTTATCATGTTCTCAAACCAGGAGTCTCGTGACTACACGGTCGGTTCCTGCAGGTTACATTGGTCCCGTGCAAGGTGTTTGTGCCTCTTACAGGGCCATTTTATGATTATTTAATGTTTTTACCCTTTGACTGCTTGTTTTTAAGCCTAAGTCTAACAGCTTGCAAATTTTAATCATGTTCTTAAATTAGGAGGCCCGTGATGAGGCGGTCAGGTCCTGCAGGTTATGTTGGTCCCGTGCAAGGTGTTCATGCCTCTTACGAGGGTCATTTTGTGGCTTTTTTACATGTTCACCCTTTGACGACATGTATTTAAGTCTAAGTCTAAAAGTTTGTAAATTTTCATCATGTTGTCAAATCGGCAGTCCCGTGACTATGCGGTCAACTCCTGCTTATTAGATGTGTTCCGTGCGAGGTGTCCATGCCTCTTACGGGGCCATTTTGTAGTTGTTTTAGGTTTTCACCCTTTGACAACATTTTTTTAGCCTAAGTTTAATAGTTTGAAAAAATTTTGTCACTTTCTAAAACCAAGAGTCCAGTGACTATGGGGTCGGTTCCTATGAGTTACATTTGTCCCGTACAGGGTGTTCGTGCCTCTTACGAGGTCATTTTGTGGTTATTATACATTTTCACCCTTTGACGACATGTTTTTAAGCCTAAGTCTAACCATTTGCAAATTTTTATCGTGTTCTTAAATTGACAGTCCTATGACTACTTGATCGGTTCCTGCGAATTACATTGGTCTCGTATGGGGTTCTCATGCCTCTTACAGGGCTATTTTGTGGTTGTTTTATATGTTCTAAATTTGACAGCATGTTTTTAAGCTTAGGTCTAACAGTTTTCAAATTTTTTTTATGCTCTCAAATCGGGAGTCCCGTGACTATGTGTTCAATTCCTGTGGGTTACATTATTCCCGTGCGAGGTGTTCATGCCTCTTACTGGGTCGTTTTGTAGTTTTTTTATATTTTCACCCTTTGACGGCATGTTTTTAAGCCTAAGTCTAACAGTTTGCATATTTCGTCGTATTCTCAAACCAAGAGTGACTTGACTACGCAATCGGTTGTTGTAGGTTACATTGGTCTCGTGCAGGGTACCTCTTACGGAACCGTTTTTTGGATAATTTACATTTTTATCCTCTGATGACATGTTTTGAAGCCTAAGTCTAACAATTTGCAAATTTCCTTTTATTCTCAAATCGGGAGTCCTATGACTACGCGATCGCTTCTCGTGGGTTACATGGGTTTCTGCAGGTTTTTCCTACCTCTTGCGGAGCCATTTTTATGGTTGTTTTATGTTTTTACCCTTTGACGGCATGTTTTTAATAGTTTTCAAATTTTTGTCGTGTTCTCAAACCGGGGGTCCCATGACTATGCGGTTGGTTCCTATAGGTAACAATTATCCCGTACGAGGTGTTTATGCCTCTTACGGGGCTATTTTGTAACTATTTTATGTTTTCACCCTTTAATGGCTTATTTTTAAGGCAAAGTCTAACAGTATGAAAATTTTCATCATGTTCTCAAATTGGCAGTCTCGTGATTACGCAATTAGTTCCTATAGGTTAGATTTATCCCATGCGAGGTGTTCGTGCATCTTATGGGGTTGTTTGTGGTTGTGTCACATTTTCACCCTTTGACGACATATTTTTAAGACTAAATCTAATAGTTTGTATATTTTCATCGTGTTCTCAAATCGGGAGTCCCGTGACTGCGCAATCAGTTCCTGCAGGTTACATTTTTCCCGTACGGGGTGTCCGTGCCTCTTACAGGGTTGTTTTGTAGTTATTTTACGTTTTCACCCTTTGACGATTGATTTTTAAGCCTAAGTCTGACAGTTTGTAAATTTCCATCGGATTCTCAAACCGGTAGTACCATGACTATGCGATCGATTCTTACGGGTTACATTAGTCCCGTGCGGGGTGTTCATACCTCTTGTGCGGCTGTTTTGTGGTTGTTTTACGTTTCACCCTTTGACGGATTATTTTTAAGCCTAAATCTAATAGTTCACAAATTTTCATCGTGTTTTCAAATCGGGAGTCCCATGACTATGCGGTTGGTTCTAACGGGTAACAATAGTCTCGTGCGGGGTGTTCGCACCTCTTACGGGGCCATTTTGTGATTGTTTTATTTTTTCACCCTTTGACGGCATGTTTTTAAGCCTAAGTCTAACAGTTTGTAAATTTCATTATGTTCTCAAATTGGGAGTCACGTGACTATGCGATCAGTTCCTACAGGTTACATGGGTCCCATGCAGGGTGTTCGTGCCTCTTACGGGGCCATTTTGTGACTGTTTTACGATTTCACCCTTTGACGAAATGTTTGTAAGCCTAAGACTAACAGTTTGTGAATTTTGTCGTGTTCCCAAATCGGGAGTCCCATTACTATGCGATCAATTCCTGCAAGTTACGTGGGTCCCGTGAGGGGTGTTCCTGCCTCTTACAGAGCCGTTTTATGGCTAGTTTATGCTTTACCCTTTGATTGCATGTTTTTAAGCCTAAGTCTAATAGTTTGCAAATTTCTATCGTGTTCTCAAATTGAAAGTCCCGTGACTACGCGGTCGGTTCCTACGGGTTACATTGGTCCTGTGCGAGAATTTCATGAATCTTACGGGGTCATTTTGTGGTTGTTTTATGTTTTCACCCTTTGACGACATGTTTTTAATCCTAAGTATAACAGTTTGTAATTTTTTGTCATGTTGTCAAATTGGGGGTCCCGTGACTTCGCGGTGACTTCTTGCATGTTATATTGGTCTCGTGCAAGGTGTTTGTGCCTCTTACAGGGACGTTTTGTGGCTACTTTATGTTTTCACCCTTTAACAGCATGTTTTTAAGCCTAAGTCTAACAGTTTGTAGGTTTTTTTGTGTTCTCAAATCGGGAGTCCTGTGACTATTCGATCGGTTTCAACTGGTTACATGAGTCCCGTACAGGGTGTTCATGACTCTTACATTTGCATTTTGTAGTTGTTTTATATTTTAACCCTTTGACGACATGTTTTTAAGCCTAAGTCTAACAGTTTGCAAATATTCATCGTGTTTTCAAATCGGGAGTCCTGTGACTACACGGTCAGCTCATGTTGGTTGCATTTGTCCCATGTGGGGTTTTCGATCCTCTTACGGGGCCATTTTGTGATTGTTTTACGTTTCACCCTTTTACGATAAGTTTTTAAGCCCAACTCTAACAGTGGAAAATTTCATCGTGTTCTCAAACCAAGAGTTTCGTGACTACGCGATCGATTCCTATAGGTTACATTGGTCCTATGTCGGGTGTTTGTGCCTCTTAAGGGGTGATTTTTTGGCTATTTTACGTTTTCATCCTTTGGCGACATATTTTTAAGCCTAAGTCTAATAGTCTATAAATTTCATCATGTTCTCAAATCGGGAGTCTCATAATTACGCAATCTACGGGGTGTTCATGCCTCTTACGGGGCCCTTTTTGTGGTTATTTTATGTTTTTACCCTTTGACGGTATGATTTTAACATTTTCCAAATTTTTGTCGTGTTCTCAAACCAAGAGTCCTATGACCATGCGGTTGGTTCATGTAGGTTACATCGGTCCGGTGCGAGGTGTTCGGGCGTCTTACATGGCTATTTTGTGGTTGTTTTATGTTTTCACCCTTTGACGGCTTGTTTTTAAGCCTAAGTCTAAAAATTTACAAATTTTTGTCGTGTTCTCAAATCGGGAGTCTCGTGATTATGCGGTCGGTTCCTACGAGTTAGATTGGTCCTGTGCGAGGTGTACGTGCATCTTATGAGGCCGTTTGTGGTTGTTTCACATTTTCACCCTTTGACGACATGTGTTTAAGCCTAAGTCTAACCGTTTGTAAATTTTTGTCGTGTTCTCAAATCAGGAGTCCAGTGACTATGCGATCAACACCTGTGCTCCCGTACGGGGTGTTCGTGCCTCTAACGGGGTTGTTTTGTGGTTGTTTTATATTTCCCCCCTTTGATGGTTAGTTTTAAGCCTAAGTGTGGAAGTTTGTTAATTTTCATGCAGTCGGTTCCTGCGAGTTTCATTGGTCCCGTGCGAGGTGTTAGCATCTCTTTTAGGACTATTTTGTGACTGTTTTATGCTCTCACCCTTTGACGGCATGTTTTTAAGCCTAATTTTAATAGTTTTTAAATTCCATCGTGTTCTCAAATCGAGAGTCCCGTGACTATGTGATCGACCTGTGGATTACATGGGTCTCGTGATGGGTGTACTTGCCTCTAACGGGGCCGTTTTATGGCTGTTTTACATTTTCACCCTTTGACGGCATGTTTTTTAGCCTAAGTCTAACAGTTTGTATATTTCATCTTGTTCTCAAACCGGGAGTCCCGTGACTACGCGATCTGTTCCTATAGGTTACATGGGTCTCGTTTAGGGTGTTCGTGCCTTTTATGGGGCTGTTTTGTGACTATTTTATGTTTTCACCCTTTGAGGGCTTATTTTTAAGTCTAAGTCTAACAATTTGTAAATTTCATCATGTTCCCTAAATTGGGAGTCCCTAGACTATGCGATCGGTTCATGCGGGTTACATGGGTCCCGTGTAAGGTGTTCGTGGATCTTACGGGACTGTTTTGTTACAGTTTTACATTTTTACCCTTTGACGGCATGTTTTTAAGCCTAAGTTTAACAGTTTACAAATTTTCATCATCTTTTCAAATCGGGACTCCCGTGACTACATGATCGATTCCTTTGGTTACATTTTTCCCGTGCGAGGTGTTTGTGCCTCTTATGGGGCCGTCTTATGACTATTTTACATTTTCACCCTATAACGACATTTTTTAAGCCTAAGTCTAATAGTTTGCAAATTTTCATCATGTTCTCAAACCTAAAGTCTCGTGACTACGCGGTTGGTTCCTGCAAGTTATAATTTTTCCATGAAAGGTGTTCAAGCCTCTTATGGGGCCATTATGTGTTTATTTTACATTTTCACCCTTTGACAGCATGTTTTTAAGCCTAAGTCTAACAGTTTGCAAATTTTCATCGTGTTCCCAAATCGGGAGTCCCATGACTACGCGGTTGGATCTTGTGGGTTACATTGGTCCCGTGCAGGGTGTTCGTGCCTCTTACGGGCCGTTTTGTGGGTATTTTACATGTTCACCCTTTTGACGACAAGTTTTTAAGCCTAAGTCTAATAGTTTACAAATTTTTGTTGTGCTCTCAAACCCAGAGTCTCTTGACTACGCGGTTGGTTCCTGCGGGTTACATTGGTGCCATGCAAGCTGTTCGTGCCTCTTACGGTGCCATTTTGTGGTTTTTAAACTTTCACCCATTCACGGCATATTTTTAAGATTTAGTCTAACATTTTGTAAATTTTCATTGTGTTCTCAAATCGGGAGTCCCATGACTACACGTTCGTTTTTTACGGGTTACATTTCTCTCGTTCTAGGTGTTCATGCCTCTTATGGGGTCGTTTTGTGGCTGTTTTACGGTTTCACCCTTTGATGGCATGTTTTACAAACCAACAACCAATAATTATCCAACAACTAAACCAAACAAATCCAATTATTATCCTGTACTCCTTCTGACATACTATTGAATATCCAATAGCCAAATCAAACAAAACCAATAATTATCCCGTACTCGTTTTATTATATAA
This sequence comes from Sambucus nigra, assembly GCA_949130495.1. Lineage (NCBI taxonomy): Eukaryota > Viridiplantae > Streptophyta > Magnoliopsida > Dipsacales > Adoxaceae > Sambucus > Sambucus nigra. Next base: position 280,591,729 of record OX422218.1, read on the forward strand.
AAGATAAGATTGATAACGACATCGTAATAAGAAAAAAAATTATATTAAACATTTAAACATCAAATAAGGCGCTAATGCAATGTCAATATCATAATAGGATACAAATAAGATTAACAAGGATTAAATAATATTTTTATACTCAATCTTCCTCTAAATTAACTAATAGATCATTCAAATTAGGGTTGTCATCAGAAGCTGACTAGAACTCTTTTCGATCCTTTAACGTATCCACTTGAGTAGTCATCCCCTTTGGTGCATGCACAATAATAGACCAATTTCCATCGTTTATTTACTTCGAGTAGTATACCTTCTTTACGTTCTAAAAGGCACAAGTAAAATGCTCGTCGATTGTGCGATCTTTACTCTTCAGCTTTGATAAATCTACCAAAATAAGTTTGGATTCAGGATCAACTTTGCAAGCATTTTCCGTATCCTCCACCTTTACCCAATCACAATAGAATACGATTTATGTGAAATCTAAGTACTCAAGTTCTAGAATTTGTTGGATTATACCATAATAGGTTAGAACCGTATTCTTTGGATTTTTATTATTTTTTCTAGCAATACAAGTGGTCAAGGCAGACATTGATATTCCACTATTTTGCGTCAAAATATTTTCCTCATATGGATATGAAATGAATTTAAAATTGTTGGTGTGGAATTTCTTAAACTCTTTTGCACGAAAACTAGGGACTTTTGCTAGGCGTGCTAGCCTTTAAGAGACATCACCTCTTTTAAGAAGCTACATATATTAATGAATTTGTATTAGGGCATGTTTTTATCACACATGAATAAATAACTGTACACATAAGATGTGAAACTGACCTCGTTTGATACCATGCCCTAAAATCTGGTGTCATGCAATTTCTCCTTTAATTTTGGGCAATTTCATTCTCGTACTTCCTAACAGTAAATTGTAGAGTTTAGATCATATAATATAAAATACATATAGTCAAAGAAGAGGAATTCAATAGATACTCACTCTCTCCAGTCTTCGACTTAATCTTGCAATTAGAAGACATAACGAGTTACTTGCTCGTATTGTATATTTATGAGTTTCACCACTATAAAGTACTGAAATGGTAATTCTTCCTCAAACTTGTCAGGTTCCTCGATCACTCCTCCTCCAAGATGATCAAACCTCCTCCCCTGTTGTTCTAGCATATGTTCCCTATTCTGAAGCAATTGACCCTCCAATATACCATGTATTCTTTACATAATATTTGAGGTTTTCATCAAGTACTCAAAGGAAAATATTCAATAATACCTAATTGGACCACATAATAAAGCTTCATCACATAAATGCACAAGCAACTAGATGTTGATATCGAAGAATGAAGGAGGAAAATATTTTTCTAATACACAAACTACCTAGGATAGAGTTGATTTTGCATCTTTAATGTGCCTTATGTTTACCACTTTTCCACAACATAGGGTAAAACACAAACTGATTTTCATAATTGACCGACGAAGATCTTTTTATTTAGCAAAGCAATGCCGAAATAACAAAAAGATTAATTGGATGATTACATGCCAATCATGAGACTTGCACTGTTTTAAGTCATTTGCTCGGTAGCTTACTACCCTATGTAAATTACTATAATGACCCATTGGAGTCTTCAAGTTGAGCAATGTTTAATAGGATCTTATTCTCATAGTAGTCAAAGTGAAAGCAGCCAAAGGGGTAAAAATTCTTCTTACTGTAGGATCATTTTTAATGAGAGTTTATTCTTCACTTTTTTATCCTCTAGATCTCCGCGGGCACGATCTCCATCTTTTGAATGAGATCCACCCATACATGTTCCTAGCATATGTTTTGTAACATTCTTATTTATGTGCATAAAATTAATTACATGCCTTACACGATAATCTTTTCAGTGCAAAAAATTAAAATATATTGATCACATGGACCATGGATTTGCTTTACTAGGGTCATTAGGATCCCCCTAGCTTTACGCCTCAAGTTTACAAAATTGGGGTGTTTGCCTACCTACCTATTCCTCGTAGTCGCATCCGTTGCCTTCTTATTGATCTGTTGACCAAAAAGCTAAGCAGGTGGCATCCGGCGCTCATGACCTACATAATAAAAGTTAGACTTGTCATTCCTGAAAGGGTGACTGGTCGGCAGAAATCAACGATGACCCGTGCAACTTATCTTACTACTATGTTGTATCCAATTAGTTTCAGTTTACTTGCCACATATGGGACATCCATAATAACCATGAACATTACAACCGGACAAGTTTCCATAAGCAGGAAGGTCGTGGATCTCCCACATCACCATTACTTTAAGTGTGAACTTTTCACCCTTGTGAGAGTCGAACATAGTCACGCCCTTATCCCACAACTCTTTAAGTTCTTCAATTAATGGGGATAAGAATATATCAATATCATTGCTTGGATCCTTTGGCTAGTGTATCAATAAAGATAACAATGTGAACTCCTTTCCCATGCTTATTATAGGAGGGAGACTTAGAGGTGCCATAAGAACTGGCTAATAACTCTGACTGGTACTTAAATTATAGAAAGGGTCAAACCCATCGGTTGTGATCGCAAGACGAAAATTTTGTGGTTCCTTTGCAAATTCATTATGTCATCATTTGAAATTTGCCAAATGAGTGAATGAACTGGATGACTCATCACATTCCCACCCATCTTGCATCGAGCGGCCATATCATGGACTCCACTATCCACGGTACAGTAAAAAACTATTTTAATTGTGGCCCAAGTGGAAAATACTTCAAACCCTTTTGTGGGACTTGCGAAAACTTTCGATATTTTGCATCTTTGTCTTTTCCATTCTCACAAACGACATACCTAGGCTCACTGCATACTGGACATTCATCGTTCTCTTCGTGCGTGTTGCGGTACAATATGAAATCATACTTTCATACATGAATAGATTTGTATTTTAATCCCAAACCCTTAAAGCTCTTCTTCATGGTAGGATAATTTTCTGCTAACGTGTTCTCTTTTGGGAGATTTTCTTTAAACCACTTAAAAATTCTAGTTACGCTATTCCCAGACAAGCTGGAATGACTCTTCAAATTATGCAAACCAATCATTTCATATAATACCGAGTGATTTTCATCGTAATATTTATACAACAGTCTAGCCTCATCGTCTTTCAACCTTATATATTACCAGTATCCTGGTAGTTTAGTATCAAATTGTTCATTGTGTGCATTATTTGTATCCATAAGTTCGTGATTTTTGTTGTGGTGGACTCCGTAAGCATCGTCAATTAGCTCGGTCAATGGGCGATATGTTAGCGAATCATTTACCACTTTCACTCATTGGTGTTCTGTTACAAGGTCAATCACCGGTAATTCTTCTAGAACACAAGGTACATGGTATGTCCACTTGTTATAATCTTGACAAATTCCCCACTTTATTTAATGTAACTCAACATCTTCTAAACATATATATTTTTCTTTCATACAATGGGTGTATGGACATGGAATCTTCTCACTTTTAAGGTTCTTAAAAGCGTAGATAATAAATTCTTGAACGCCTTTAATATAACTATTAGTTATTCGTTCAGTCTCCCCTATCCAGTCTTTGTATTGTGGAAAATCCATTTAATAATCTTCAAATTGTAGTCCTGTGTTAACATGATAAAATAAATTTCATGTTGCATAAATATCATTTTGCATAACTGTGTTAATAGGATAATCTTCAAATGGAGCGAATATTATTTGTAAATAAAAGTTAAGCACTAATATAGTGTCAACAACGCACCAATCAATCAAACTATGCAATAAATTAAATGCAAGAATGCACCAATCAATGATACTACACAACCCCTTAAACTTTAATTAAATAAATTTTTCTAGTGATATTATTACAACATAAAAAACTATTACTACATCTTCGTCAAACGATAAAGTGGACAAATGATAAAAGAGTTTAAATAATTTTTCAACCCGTTCCCTTCTCTATTGTCGACGTGCATAAGCACATCTTCGAAACTTCCATATATTGTATCAATCATGATCTGACACTTACCCTCCTGCAAAGGCCAACTATGTACCAAAGTTCTTACTTGAGTGGAGATGAGCGTGCACACCCTAATGATATTTTCACCGCTGAGGTCCTTCATATAGTATGTCTCACCACAGTCATAATGGGTTATTGAATATGATCCAAGACATGTGACATGTTGAGGCACTGATAAGGGGAATATTAAATGAGGAACCGACATCTATGAGGGGAATGGAGAAGGATGAAAATTTGAGGCGGTAAAGGGAAATTGGGATATATTAGGGGCTGCACGGGTGTACGACCGATTAAAAAGGACAAGGTTTATTCAAGTTTCTCATTTACAACTCCCAATTTATTTTGAAGCCCCATTACATACCTTTTTGTCCTAGAATGACGTCCATTATTGGATGATGTAAGGACATTATTTTATAAGTTCGTTATCAATTTAGTATGTCGTATACCGCTACACCGTCGAAGATCATTCAAGAACATTCAAGCAACAAAGACGGATTTGAATATCAAGATCTTCAACATTCAAGCCTTCGCGAGGTTAAGTTTGGTAAAGTTGTGTTTTAATTCCTTAGAATTTCACTTAAAGTGTTGGGATATTTTTATCAAATATTTTTCTAAAGATTATGTTCTCGGACACCTTTCCGTAGAAAAATCATAACTAATTCATAAAAAATTAGAAAAATACGAAACTGGCGGGCATGCGTTCGTATCGAAATTATTTACAAGCAAGCTAGAAATATCGTTTGATAGGTCGTTCAAATGACCTTCTTTTGTCATTCAAATGACCTAATTTTGTCGTTCAAACGACATTTGTCACGTGTCATGTTTTTCGTTCGAGCGACCCTCTCTTGTCATTCAAACGACATAGCTTCTCGTTCAAGTGACATTCAACCTCGTTCGAATGACGCACCGCCTTAACTTTTTTATAAATAGGAGTCTCCAACTCCTTTATTCATAAGGAGACCTGCATAATTTTCAAAAAAGAAACTGCTACTACAGAAACGATTTTTGTCTTCTTCTTTTAGGTTTTAAACCTTTTGTTTTCAATTCACAAAACATCCCAATCTTTTAGTGAATAGTTTTGGAACCCTAGATTCAACTTTGTTAAAATTTACCTTTGTGGGGAGAACTCTACAACCGGAGAGCTGCATGCTATTGTGGAGGGAGTCTCTATGACGTTACTTTTGTGGGGAGGATAACCTACACCGTGAAGACTACATGTCTAGAACTGTGTCCTTGGGGTATAGCTGCGTGTGAATCACTGTTGATTTGTAGCCGACGCTTTGAAGGTTTAACAACGGCACCGTGCGTTACTCTTTTGGGCGAAGGCAAGATGGTATGTAAGACAATGGTCTTATAAACTTTTCAAAGTTCTAGGAATAAAAGGTTTTGCCCTGCGGGGATTTTTCCTAAAATTTGTGTCGCGTGCTTTATTTATTTATGTGTTGAGACATGCACACACATAGTTGCAAGTTTATGGGCTGAATTGATTTGGTTTAAAAATAGACTCTAATAAAATAAGGTTTAATTGGAAACTTGCGAATTAATCAGTATCACACACCGTTGTCATATTTTTCAAATTGGTATCAGAGCAGGTTACGCTAATTCATCGTGTATTCCTATTTTTTGCAAAATCGTGTGATATTGATTTTTTGAAAAATCAGTTTTGTGAAAAATCGCAATTTTTCCAATGGAATGCCCATTTAATGAGGGGCCTATTTTTGAAAAAATTCACGATCGTGCTGAAAAATTAAAACTTTTGAATTTGAAACTTTTCAAAAGAATTAAAGTTTTGGAAAAAGAAAATTCTTGTTTTAATAGTAAGATTGAATATTTTCAAACGTTTCAAACTCAAATAGATATTTTTCGTGAAAACTTTGGTAATTTGTGTATTGATTTTGATTCTTTAAAAATTTCCAAAAAGGAGAGGGATGAAAGATTCCTGGTTTTAGAGAAGGACTTGAAGGATTTAAAAAATTCTAGGGTTCCCGTTTGTGCCATCGAGGATAAAAAATTAATCGATGATTTTACGGCACGTAAAAAGACTCTTAGAGATAAGTTTGTTTTAATTGAGGGGGAGCGCAATAAACTGTTAAGTTTAATTGATAATTTGAAAAGGAAATCCCTATCTTTGGAAGAGTCTAATTCGTTGCTTGAATCAAATATTTTGAAGTTGAAAAATTATTTAAATGATTCAAGTAGGTTTGATAATTTGTGTATTGATAGTGATGGTTATGGCTCGTTGTGTTCTAATACTTCTATTGTCAAAGCCAAAACCATGATTTGTTTTAGAGGGTCAATCGTTCCCAAGGACATTAGAAAAGGTCAGCCCATAGGTCTCATTCCACCAGTTTACACATGTTCACATTGTGGTAAGAAAGGTCACCTTAGGAGATATTGTTTTTATCTTGGAAGATGTCCTAGGAAGTCGAAGTATAGTATTTCTTTGGTTCCCAAAACCCCCACGCGTCATGTCACATCCGTTTGGGTTAGAAAATCACTTTTGGATACGCTAGATTTTAGACAAGTTGATTTTCATGTGCTTGCACATGATTCTTCTCTTGCCATATCATATAGATTATTGTGTTTGCATGTTTGTCATATGCTAGTTTTTTGCTTCATGATATTTATGTTTGCTAGCGTTGTGGCATGTACTTTTTGTATAAATCTTTGCTTTTAAAAATTTTGAAAAAGCCAAAAAGATTTTATTTTGATAAAATTTTGAGAAAATCCAAAAAGAGTTTTGTATTTTGTATACATCCTTTATGGATGGACACTTAGGATGATCGAGTCACAACATCATTCCACTTTTCATGTGACTATTTGATAGTGTTTTCATCTTTGTACTTTATAATGTTTGGAGTCATTATGATATAATTAGTTGTTACTTCTTCATGTTTGACTCATGATTTCCTTTATTGCACACGTACATAAATTTGTTTGATTATTGTGCTTGTCTTATCACATGTTGGTTGGGTGTTTTCACTTCAATCATGTCTTTAAAAATGAACCAAGCGCGATAAAACATGACAAGAAAGTTGTACATGTAAGAACCGTTTGTGAGTTTATGTGCTTTATTTGAAAACGGGGAGGGGCTGCGAAAAGTTCATTTGGCCTTTGCGAATAATAAGTCACCATTATATGAGACCTCAAAAATTGAGGAATTTTATTATCCGGGGTCCAAAGAGCCCGAAAAAATTGAAAGGCAATAAAAAGAAATTCATACCAAAAAGGGGCCATTAGGTTTTTGCACCAATTCTCCAATGTTTGAGAATTTAGATTACCTCTAAAAGAAAATATGCATGTGGGAGTTTGGACGGAATTTAAAACGGGTTTTCACGTCCTTGAAAGTCTTGTAAAAGCGTTAAATAGTTTTGGACGCTATTGGTGTGGAAATCACTTTGACTTTGATTTGTTGATTTGCATAAGACAATGTCATCTAAATTCAACAATTTTTACACCTAAGGATACTTTTGATGTTCATTCGTAAGGAGTACACGTATTAATCGTGCACATATGATTGATTGAGTTTATTTACCTATCGAATGTGTTCACACCCATACATTCCATTTCCATGACTTGGTTGTGTTAGTATAAATCCATGGTGTGATTTTTGGTATCTTATTTTTGTACGAAAAATTTGAAAAATCAAAAATAATTTGTGAAATTTTTTGAGATATACCTTTGCATGCGTGTAGTTTGATCCTTGTTTGTTATGTATTTTCATCGTGACACTCCATGTTTAGTTTGTTTCTTCTTATCTATCTATTTGGGTACATAATAAAAAGGGGGAGAACGAATTCTAATTTTATGGGGGAGTTTGCATTATGGGGGAGATTTGATTATATTGATTGATTTATTCTTATATCATTTCAAACTCGATGCGTCACGGAGGTATTTGCTTTATCTTATGTGTGTAGGTACAAAAGTGATGATCATATGTTGCACACCCTGATGAGAAATGCTTAAAGGTTTGAAAATTTGAACTTGAAGATTTTTAAAGAAAATTTAAAGACTTGAAAATTTTAGTATTTTCCATTATTGGGTTCATAGGGGGGAGATTTGTAAGGACATTAATTTATAAGTCTGTTTTCAATTTAGTATGTCGTATACCGCTACACTGTCGAAGAGTATTCAAGAACATTCAAGCATCAAAGACGAATCTGACTATCAAGATCTTCGACATTCAAGCCTCTGCGAGGTTAAGTATGGTAAGGTTGCCTTTTAATTCCTTAGTATTTTACATAAAGTGTTGGGATATTTTTATCAAATATTTTTCTAAAGATTTTGTTCTCGGACACCTTTCCGTAGAAAAATCATAACTAATTCATAAAAAATCAAAAAAATAAGAAACTGGCGGCCACATGTTCGTATCGAAATTATCTACAAGCACGCATGAAATCTCGTTCAATAGGTCATTCAAACGACCTGTTTTTGTCATTCAAATGACATTTTCCACGTGTCATTTTTTTCGTTCGTGCGACCCGCTCTTGTCGTTCAAACGACATAGCTTCTCGTTCGAGCAACATTCAACCTCGTTCGTACGACGCGCCGCCTTAAGTTTTTTTATAAATAGGAGTCTCCAACTCCATTTTTCATAAGGAGACCTGCATAATTTTTATAAACGAAACTGCTACTACAAAAATGATTTTTGTCTTCTTCTTTTAGGTTTTAAACCTTTTGTTTTCAATTCACAAAACATCCCAATCTTTTAGTGAATTTTTTTGGAACCCTAGATTCAACTTTGTTGAAATTTATCTTTGTGGGGAGAACTCTACAACTGGAGAGATGCGTGCTATTATGGAGGGAGTCTCTATGAAGTTACTCTTGTGGGGAGGATAACCTACACTGTGAAGACTCCGTGTCCTTGTGGTATAGCTGCCTGTGAACCACTGTTGATTTCTAGCCGACGCTTTGAAGTTTTCATGAAGGCACCGTCCATTACTCTTGTGGGGAAAAATAAGATGGTATGTAAGTCAATGGTCTTGTAAACTTGTCAAAGTTCTAGAAATAAAAGGTTTTGCTCTGCGGGGATTTTTCTTGAAATTTGTGTCGCATGCTTTATTTATTTATGGGTTGAGACACGCACACATGTAGTTGAATGTTTAGGGGCTGAATTGATTTGGTTTAAAAATAGACTCTAATTAAATAAGGTTTAATTGGAAACTTGTGAATTAATCGGTATCACACACCGCCGTCATATTTTATAGATGATAAATGCTTATTAACAGAAAAAACTCATCCATGAGTGGTGCAGTGTGTTTGAATTTTGTTTTTGTCATGTATGACCCCAAACCTCTCGTCCTCCCTCTTTTGTCCTTCACCAAGGTCTATGCGAGGGAATCATTGTCAAGGTCGTCGAACGGGCTTGAAGCTGACTGTCTACTCATAGACTCTATTAATTCTAAATTCTTAGCTATGTGAGCAGGGAATTCATTATCTTTGTCCTATCTTGCATGCACGTACAAGTTGGCCAGATTCGATTTATTTCCTTGATCTGGGATGTCGTTTGTCTTACTCGACCACTCATTCTTCAAAGATTTATAAGATTTTGAGCCAAGCCAGAGGACATCAATTTTTTTGGCCCTATTCTCCTTGTTTTTCTCCCTTTGTAGCATTTTCGAGTCCTTCATCTCATTTTCCAAAAAATCATTCCATTGACCGACTGGCATCTCAACGTTCAAAGGGACTTTGTCTTTGAGCGCTAAAATTTCAGATCTCGATGCCCTCTTAGGGAAATTCTTCTACTTAAGGTTTATCTGATATGTGTGGTGTTGTTCGAAAACTCAATAAAGAACCTTATTTTTTGAGTTTGGGAAAAATGAACATTGTTAGTTGAGTTGCTCGTAGATGTTATCTTTAACACGTTGGTCTACGAGGTTCCAATTGTCAGCTCCTCCCACTCCCACATTCATTTTTTCTAAGGAAAACACTGAGCTTTAAATAATTAAATGTGATTCTTATCCCCTGTGGGGTTATTTCCCAATAGAGAGAACCCAATGGGATTTTTCTCAACTGACCTGGTAGTTTCAAGAGCATTGGGCGTGTCTGTTGGATTAATGAGAGTACTTTGCCTACTGTAACTCAGATTAGTGAGGTGAACCATTGGTGGAGTTATGTATTTCTCACCAATTGGTGATGAGAATTCTCCTTGGGATGGTGTCCTCTCATCAGTTGGAGTGTTGCGTCCATTTCCGTCTGACATTATCTATAAAAATAATAAAACTTCAATGTGCATCTATAATAAGTGCATAATTTCAAAGTTCCATATGACATTATAACTAACAAAGTAAATTTTTTGACCATATATTATTATCTACCTTTTTATGGTAAGACTTTAACAAATGTTCAATGTGTCTGATCTCCATCCAGTTGGGATATGTTTTTAAAACCCTATTGATTTTTGCACATGGACAATTAGGAGGAAGCGTATCTATAATGGATGCATAGATGTCAGCGACATGAACTCCAAATCTCATCCTCTTCATCCTATTGGAAATATTGAGTTTGATGTGTATATGTCGCAAGACATCACAATCTTCGTCAATGCTCTTTGTACATAATTGTATTTGTAATGGGTGAATTTTTTTTCTACCTTATCTAACAACGTAATCAAGGTCGGTGCTTTATTGGGATTATATATGAGAAATATATATTATACAACTTCATCCCAACATTCTAGTAGAGAAAATAAAATACGATTGAACAAGTACTCTTGCTGAAGATGAACTCCACGATTTATAAGGTGGTTAAATTGTTCGATCTTCCTATTCCCATACCAATAAAATGCATTACCCTCTAAATGAGGCTCATTAATGAAAGAGGTACGAGTGCGTTCCAATGCAACCTTTCATACTCTTATTGCCATTGATTATCACCGTGACTCATTTTCCCTGAGATAAATGAATGAGGGCGTGAATATGATTCCTATAAATAATGGCTCTAATGAATCATTAACTAATTAGGTTAGTTTGATTTATGTTTTGAATAATCACTACCCTTTTCTTCACCCAGTGCAATTTTAATCTATTAGTTATTATGTATGAAGGCGTGAATCCCGTCCATGTTGGATCTTACCGATGTGAAATCCAAAAAATAACTCATCGTATAAGACAAAAAATTAAATCGTATGATTTGTTTCATGCTTATGTCGATAGATTGAAGACGATTATGGTTACTTTATATGACACCCCGACTAATTAAATACTGGGTAGCTAATCCTTTATTAAATTAATACAAAATGCCAAGTTGGTTCAGTTAATAGCATCACTGTCGAAAACATTTTAATGATTACTAACCACCTAGTATTTAAAAAGTGAGTTGCCAAATTTTAAGTTAACTCTGATAAACATGCAATAAGTGAAATGTAAAGGATAACATAACCATTCACAATAAAGTCCAACTATATTAAATCAACAAGTAAAAATGAGTCTAGAGGAAATACTCCTCACAACAATCCCAATATGGAAAGAAATAAAACAAGTCTACATCCAGAATTAATTACATGCCAAAAGTCTGAATAACTGAAATAAATGAAATGTTTCTAAAAGAAATGGGCGACATGCCCTACAACTGATGAAATCTGAATATAGAGTCAAGGCAAATGAAGCATCTACTAGCAAGGCCCTGTAACTTCCACAACAGCTACAGCTCGTCACCTGACTGGAAATATTATGCATGGTGTCCTTGTGGCTGGGCACCTAAAAAGGTTTTTACAAAAAGTAGATTTGAAAGCAAACGGGTCAGAGTCCGAAAGTGGAGAGTATTTTAAAAACAGCAAGTGTTTTAATAACATTAAAACAATGAATGCAAAGTACAAGTTAGGACGTGCTCTCACATGAAATACTCACCTCTCGGCTATTTTTGCACTCCTAACGTACCGTACCCATACAAGTGTTTCTCATATCTAACTAGACCAAAACAAATACTGTCCTTTCTACTTGATTCGTACTATAAGTCCCAACGTTATCAATTTAATAGAGAGCTTTACTTAAATTCTCAAATATCAAAGTATTAGTAGTACAATTTACCAAAGGTTATCTCCCATTTTATATTCTCAATGCGTTACTATAGTGATTCTCACATTCAAACATAACAATTCTTTTCATTTAACCGTATATTATTCACATCAAAAATATACAATAGAAGCACCCCGAGGCTAAGCTGTGGTGCACTCATACTCTGCTATCCATCCCGGTACATCACGTACATAAGGATCACAAATTCCGAATCTCTCAGGAATCGTTAGAATAAGCACAACACAAGAAAATGGAGGCGAACATAATTCAACATATCCATGGGTCACGTACATACCTAAGCTCCATAGTTAGCTGACTTATTAACTCACAAATAATCCATTCTAGCATTATGTTAGAAGCACCTTATACCTTTGACTTGCTTAAGTCTGCATTGTATAAGTGCTCAACTAATTTGGAAATATTGACAAAATTGGTAGTCCATCCTAGAAACCAAAAAGCCTCAGAACCTATCTCTCTAATCCTCTTCAAAGATCAATGATGGTATAAAATGAATCACACAACACACAAATAGAAGTGCATACATGTGTTAATATTGCCTAAAATTGAGTGTGTGTTTAATTCCTCTTTAATTGGTGCTTTAATAATTTTTTGGGAATTTTTAAATAATTTTAAACCTTTTTAAACATTCTTTTAAACATTTTTGAATAAATGTTTTTATTGATAAAATTGGTTTATAAAGTTTGTGGGGTTTATATACTATTTTGGAAACTTCATTTTTCACTGAAATGTTTGGTTGGGTACGATCTCAAAGCGCTAGAGACTTCAGGGTGATGTTTTGTAATTAGTTTGGTACACGTGTGAGAGCCTGTAACAATCCAACACTTGTCATCCTTTTGGTGCGTTAGTTTGTGTTTGTTATGTGAGAGGTTAGCCAGGTGCATTGGTGATCGTTGGATCTTTCCTTATCAAAGGTCTGCATGCGTTCTTAGTTAATCCCAGTGCAAACCTTTGAACCAATCAGAACCATCTTAACCCACCGCTGTTTTATAACCATAGGATCAAGTCAAACCTTGAAAGACTTCATCACAGCCATTGATTTGCCTCGATCATCCAGAACCTTCCCCAGGCACTATAAATACCCTTCACTTCTCAGCCTTAGAGAACTTTTGGTCATTCGTCTTCTGAGAGAAAAAAATAAGAGAGAAGAGAGAAGTGAGAGAGAAGAGAGAAAAGAAAAGAGAGAAGAGAGAGAAAAAAAACCTGCTAGGCAAACCCTAACCCTAACCCTAACCCTAAACAGTTCACCTTCTCTGAAACAAACCTTCGTATATTCAAATCCAAACACAACCTGAGTGTTTGAGAGAGAGAGAGAGAGAGAGAGAGAGAGAGAGAGAGATAGAGAGAGAGAGAGTGGTTTGTTCATATCGTTTCTGTTTCCTCTTGATCTTTAGATCTTGTACAAAACTTAAACATTTGTGTGAAGATCTAGTTTCTCTTTAATAGAAACGTTAGATCTACATACTATATGTTACATTTTCACTAGATCTGCATTTTTATACTTGATTTACGAAAATCTTACTGATCTGGTTTTTAAAATGTTTTCTGGTTTCTTTTCTTATGAAACTTAATCCTGACCTAGTAGGATTCGCACTTGGAGGGTTTTCAATCTCATAAATGTTTTCAAAAGAGATTGATTAAGGTCTTGACCGATTTCTGAAGCAAGATATCCGTGGAATCTGGGTTATCTTTAAAGGTCAAAAGGATTTGAGTTCTGTGAGAAAGAAATAAATTAAAATCACTGCATATAGACTTCATATGTAATTTTACTAGGACTGTTTGTAAATCTAAGTGTGTGCGAGTTCATGCATGTGTATAGAAATCACTTCACAACACTTAACACATTACTACACTGGAAGTGTTGTGGTTAAGATCTGAAATCATTGAGTCGACGTAAAGAAGCTAAAGCAAAGGAGGTTAGCAAACTGGAGAAACATCAACAACAAATCAGATCTATCAGAAGTTAGAAGGACACCAAGGGGGTATATTCCTAAACTTAAAATAGGTTGATTTGTGTGCTTGCATGTTGTATAGTTTGTAACTGATTTTTGTTATTAGTGGACTTTTGTTTTTGTGACTTAGAAGTCACCGTGGATGTTTCCTCTGTTGGGAGAGGTTTTACCACATTAAAATCATTGTGTTGATTATCTTCATCTACTCACCTCATTCTTTAAGTGTGCTGAATTTTTGAAACTGCCTTGGTTTTATAAACTGATTACATAATCTTAATTACTCTCGTACATAAGTTTCTTTGTAAACACATCTTGTTTATAATTTTTATTTTCAAAAGAAAAGGGTTTCTCCAACAAACTTTCGGAGTTGCTTATATAGTTTAACCTTGTGTTAAACGGCATTAGCGACGTTTTTCAATTGGTATCAGAGCCCTGTTAACTTTTTATTTCTAAAGATCTTGTGTTTCTGAAATCATTTTCTGAAAAACCTAACTATGGACGAGAAGAATGAAAGGTTTGGTAATCTGTCCAGACCCCCCCTCTTTGATGGAAACAACTTTGCTTACTGGAAAGTAAGAATGGTTGCCTTCATCCAAGGGACTTTAGGAGATGATGTCTGGGATATTATCGAAAATGGAAACACTTATCCTACAAAACCAGCCACTGAAGGAAGTGATGAGAGGGTAAAGAAAATCTTAAGTGAATTTACCCAAGAAGAAAAAACTATTTCTCGTAATAATAATAAAGGCAAGAATGCCATTTTTATGTCTATTAATGAGTATGAGTTCAAACGAATCTCATCCTGTGCCACTTATAAGGAAGCTTGGGACACATTAATCACTGCCCATGAAGGAGACTCAAGAGTTAAAGCTGCTAAAACCCAAATGCTTATCCAGCAGTACAACTCTTTGATCATGTCTGACTCTGAGTCTTTTGATGATTTTTACATGAACTTAACTGATATAGTCACTAAGTTGCATGCTAATGGTATTACTTATGATAGAAATGAGATTGTCTCTAAAATTCTAAGGTCATTACCACAAAAGTTTGACAGTAAGAGGTATGCTTTTGAGGAAATGAATGATCAAAACCTTACCCCTGAGTTACTCAGTAGCAAACTTAGGAATGTGGAAATGGAATTAGACTTTAAGAAACAATTGAATCATTCTCAAAGAAAACAACCTAACTCTAACTTGAGTTTTGCCTCTAAGATACCCAAACTTGAGTCCAATTTGACCAACTCTGACTCTGATGAGGAGTGTGATATAGATAAATTAGATAATCAGATTGCCTTAATGTCTAAACAATTTAAGAAAATTGTCAAATTTCGAAACAAACAGGCTACTAAACAAGGCAAGCCTAATTATCCTACTCTGTCTAATCCCAAACCTCATGAGAGAGGCCTTGACAAACACTCTAAGGACAACAATTCCAGACCCACTAGAGACCTTAAAAAGATTGAATGTTTTAGATGTGGGAAACTAGGTCACATTGCACACGACTGCAGAGTTAATCTGAATAAAGCCAACACACACAATAGAGCCAATGTCTGTAAAACTTGGAATGATTCAAGTGACTCTGATGAAGAGGAACTTGATTCATCTAATGTACTTGACCCTTGCATGTCTTTTTATGCTAAGATCATTTACAATGATGATACTCATGTGTGTGATAATGATGCTCCTACTTCTGCTTGTGTGAATACTGCTTTGATTGGCCTAGATGCTCTATTGTCTGAAAATGTTGCTAGTTCTAGTTCCGTGTGTGTGAGTCAAAGTGATCTCGATAATGACGATGCAAATGGGTGCGTGAGTACTAAAACTGAATCGTTAGGGGTCACTACACACACTTCACTTAGCGACTCAGACACAGATGACCTCCCTGATATCCATACCTTGTATGCTAAGACTCTTAAAAAAGGCACTACATTAGAGAAGACTGTTAGAGACCTTACTAAGAAATTAGATGATCTAAGTCTTATTGTGAAGTTGAATGCTGAAGAGTACACTAACCAGTGTCTGACTCATCAATCTGAAATTGAAACCTTTAATCAAAAATTAAAAGAGTTGACTAAAACTAATGAAATTCTGGAAATGAAATATAAGGGAACATTATTAGAATTGGAGGAAGCAAAAACAAAGACAACTACTGTTTTCAAAAAGTTTTCTAAGTTTGAAAACAATTCAAATTGCTTTACTGACTTTGTTGTTGACTCCAAGACCAATTCTGATGATAGAACCGGTATTGGATTTTGCCCTAAGAATAAACCATAAACTGCTAAACTTGAACCTATTAAGTTTGTGTCTGTGGGCAAAAGACCAATTGAAACATGTCCAGACTTTCATTTGATTAAAAATGAATTTGATCAAAAGCAATAATAGAAAGACATTGGAGAGTCTAGTACTTCTAAGGCTGACACTGCACATAAGACTAAATACGTCTGTCCTTTAATCAGAAAGGCTGGTTCTACCTATAAAACCATACCTCCTAGGGATAATACTTCTGAACAGAATGCTGTCAAACCTATCTTTAAAAGTTTTCCTAAGGAAATTCATCCCTCAAGCAATCAATATTGCTCATACTGTGACATTTATGGTCATTCCTTTGAAGGTTGTAATGCTAGGCGTCTAAATACCCCTGTTTACAACACTTCTGTCTACAAGAATTTTAACTATTCTAGGCAAAGTCGTAACAATTATGTCCTTCCAAGACAACCTGATAAGAACTCTAACTACAGAAATAGAAAGACCAAAACTAAGAGTTCATTTAAGAGAAAGGCTCCCAGAAACTTTCCTAAACCAAAAGATCAACTTTTTCACAATAATCAGTTTGCTGCTCCTAATGTTTTTCGACAAGAAACTGTATCTCGAAAATTTTATCAAATGAGGGAAAACTTGCGCAAAATTAAAACTAGAGCTATTTGGGTTAGAAAAGAGGATCTTTTACCCCAAATGAAGTGTAACATTGTCATCACTGCTTTGAAAGCTGAACACACTTCATCTGGTTGGTATTTAGATTCAGGATGCTCCAAACATATGACAGGAGATGAAACCAAACTTTTAAACAAAACCATATTTTTTGGTGGGAAATTAGTCTTTGGTGATGGTGTTTCATCTCAGATCATAGGTAAAGGAACCCTAAAAGAAGAAGGAATGCCTGTTCTCGAAAATGTTCTATTAGTTAAAGGCCTTAAAGCCAACCTCCTAAGTATATCACAATTTTGTGACTCTGACCATACTGTCACCTTTTCAAAGAACAATTGTAAAATTCTAAATGATAAAGGTGAATGCATTATTACAGGATTTAGAACACCTGACAATTGTTATACTGTCAAAACTAGTTCTGAAACCTGTAACATTGTCAGAATGGATGACAATGAGATCTGGCATAATCGTATGGGTCACTTAAGTTATGATATCCTTGGTAGATTGTCTAGTCAAGAGATAGTTAGAGGTATTCCTAAAATTAAACCTATTTCCAGTGTTGTCTATGGTCATTGCCAGGAAGGAAAAATAGTTAAGACTTCGCATAAAAAGGTTAAAGACATTCTCACCTCTAGACCTTTAGATCTCATCCATATGGACCTTATTGGTCCCTCTAGAACTGTTAGTCTTTGTGGACACAGTTACATCCTTGTCATGGTTGATGATTTCACACGATTCACTTGGGTTGCCTTCTTGAAACATAAATCTGACACGTTTCAGAACTTTTTGAAAATTCTTTTAAGAATTGAAAATGAGAAGGACACACAAGTCAGTCGCATTCGTAGTGATAGAGGAGGAGAGTTCATAGACACAGGAATAGTGGAATATTGTGACTACAACGGTTACAAACATGAATTTAGTGCCCCTAAGACTCCTCAGCAGAATGGTATTGCTGAAAGGAAAAACCGAACTCTTCAAGAGATGGCACGTGTCATGTTGCATGCCAAATCCCTACCTAAATACTTTTGGGTAGAATCTATTAGAACTGCTTGTCACATCACTAATAGGGTCTGTCTTAGGAAAAACTATAAACAAACCCCTTATGAGTTGTGGTACGGTAAGAAGCCTAACTTGAAATACCTAAGAACCTTTGGAAGTCAGTGTTATGGCTGTAAAGATAGAGAACATCTCTCTAAATTCGAAACTCGTGGTGATAGAGCCATATTCTTAGGATACTCTCCAAACAGTCGTGCTTATCGTATATACAATCTGCGTACTAAGGCTCTTATGGAATCGATAAATGTAATTGTAAGTGACACTACTGTCGAAAATAAGATATCTGAATCACCTATTGTGGTTGAATCTGAAAATGATTTCAAAACTGATTCACCAGAAATAGATGACTCATTACCTATTGAGAATACAGAAGTACCTGGCTGGATATCCAAAGATCATCCCATTGACAACGTGGTCGGTAATCTTAATGAGCCAGTTCGTACTAGATCCCAGTTAAGAAATTATGCTAATTATGCATGTTTCGTCTCCCTTGTGGAACCGAAAAATGTTAATGAAGCATTGAATGACACACACTGGATTTCTGCTATGCAGGAAGAACTTTTACAATTTGTCATTCACGATTTCTGGTATCTTGTACCTCAGCCTCAAAATAAAAATGTTATTGGAACACGTTGGATTTTTAAGAACAAATCTGATGATAATGGGGTAATCTTTAGAAACAAAGCTAGACTAGTTGCTCAAGGCTACTCTCAAATAGAAGGGATAGATTTCAGCGAGACTTTTGCCCCTGTCACTCGTATTGAATCTTTTCGACTTCTTTTCGCCATAGCGTGTTACTTAAAATTCACACTTTATCAAATGGACGTCAAATCTGCCTTCCTAAATGGAATTCTGTCCGAAGAGACATATGTAGAACAACCCAAAGGGTTCATTGATCCTAAATACCCTAATCATGTATTTCGTCTAAAAAAGGCTTTGTATGGCTTAAAACAAGCTCCTAGAGCTTGGTATGAACGCATTTCCAACTTTTTGTTGGATAAGGGTTTTAAGAGAGGAGGAAATGACCAGACTCTATTTGTCAAACATTTTGACAAAAACATTATTATAGCCCAAGTCTATGTAGACGATATCATTTTCGGGTCAACTTCAAACTCTGAAGTTAAATCCTTTTCTGCTAGTATGCATAAGGAATTTCACATGTCCCTTATGGGGGAGCTACAACTTTTCTTAGGATTTCAAGTGAAACAGAATTCTGATGGTCTTTTTGTATCTCAAACCAAGTATGCCTTAGACCTTGTTAAGAAATTTGGCTTAGAGAATGCTAAAGTCGCCAAAACACCTATGAGTACTACTGTTAAATTATGTAAAGATGAAACTGGTAAGTCAGTTGATTCCACACTCTATCGTAGTATGATTGGTAGCCTACTCTACCTAACTGCCTCACGACCAGACATAATGTATGCTGTATGTCTGTGCGCTCGTTACCAGAATAACCCTAAAGAGAGCCATTTATTGAGTGTAAAACGTATAATAAAGTACATAAAAAGCACTCGTAACCTTGGACTTAGGTACACTAAAGATACCTGTAGCACCATCATAGGGTATACTGATGCTGATTGGGCCGGTTGTACTGATGATAGTAAAAGTACATCAGGTGCCTGTTATTATGTCGGCAATAATTTAGTTGGTTGGAGTAGTAAAAAACATAATTGCACATCTTTATCTACGGATGAGTCCGAATATATAGCAGCAAGAAGTTGTTGTGCTCAATTGTTATAGATCAAACAGATGTTAAGTGATTATGGGATTAAAGAAGAACAATTACAATTGTATTGTGACAATCAAAGCGCCATTAACATATCTAAAAACCCGGTTCAACACTCGCGAACTAAACATATTAAAATAAGGCACCATTTTATTCGTGAACTTGTTGAAACTAAGGAATTAGAAATTCATTACCTGCCTACTGATCTACAACTTGCAGACATGTTCACTAAACCTTTATACTATAATAGATTTCTGTATTTGCAAAAGTCTATAGGCATGGTTTGCGCTGATTAAACTCTCAAGACTTTAAGTTTTACCCTTTGTCCATTTGAGACAAAATGGGGGAGAAATTTGAGTTTTATGAGTTCATTTTTTTGTTCACATTTCATCTAAACTGCTTGATCTTAGTGTGTGTATTTGCAGGAATCTCTTCTATTGATTGTCTACCGTTTCTAGGGTAAAAATTTGTAAATAGTTGAGTTATGTAATTTTTGACTTTCTAGGATTTGGGTAGATAATATCTTTTGTATAGGACTAGGTTTTATTTTTTTGTTCCCTACGAGTTTTAAGCTAACTCAAAGGAGATTTTGTCTCATATTTCCAAAGGGGGAGATTGAAGCACCTTATACCTTTGACTTGCTTAAGTCTGCATTGTATAAGTGCTCAACTAATTTGGAAATATTGACAAAATTGGTAGACCATCCTAGAAACCAAAAAGCCTCAGAACCTATCTCTCTAATCCTCTTCAAAGATCAATGATAGTATAAAATGAATCACACAACACACAAATAGAAGTGCATACATGTGTTAATATTGCCTAAAATTGAGTGTGTGTTTAATTCCCCTTTAATTAGTGCTTTAATAATTTTTTGGGAATTTTTAAATAATTTTAAACCTTTTTAAACATTCTTTTAAACATTTTTGAATAAATGTTTTTATTAAAAAAATTTGTTTATAAAGTTTGTGGGGTTTATATACTATTTTGGAAACTTAATTTTTCACTGAAATGTTTGGTTGGGTACGATCTCAAAGCGCTAGAGACTTCAGGGTGATGTTTTGTAATTAGTTTGGTACGCGTGTGAGAGCCTCTAACAAGCCAACACTTGTCATCCTTTTGGTGTGTTAGTTTGTGTTTGTTATGTGAGAGGTTAGCCAGGTGCATTGGTGATCGTTGGATCTTTCCTTATCAAAGGTCTTCATGCGTTCTTAGTTAATCCCAGCACAAACCTTTGAACCAATCAGAACCATCTTAACCCACCGCTGTTTTATAACCATAGGATCAAGTCAAACCTTGCAAGACTTCATCACAGCCATTGATTTTCCTCGATCATCCAGAACCTTCCCCGGGCACTATAAATACCCTTCACTTCTCAGCCTTAGAGAACTTTTGGTCATTCGTCTTCTGAGAGAAAAAAATAAGAGAGAAGAGAGAAGTGAGAGAGAAGAGAGAAAAGAAAAGAGAGAAGAGAGAGAAAAAAAACCTGTTAGGCAAACCCTAACCCTAACCCTAACCCTAAACAGTTCACCTTCTCTGAAACAAACCTTCGTATATTCAAATCCAAACACAACCTGAGTGTTTGAGAGAGAGAGAGAGTGGTTTGTTCATATCGTTTCTGTTTCCTCTTGATCTTAAGATCTTGTACACAACTTAAACATTTGTGTGAAGATCTAGTTTCTCTTTAATAGAAACGTTAGATCTACATACTATATGTTACATTTTCACTAGATCTGCATTTTTATACTTGATTTACGAAAATCTTACTGATCTGGTTTTTAAAATGTTTTCTGGTTTCTTTTCTTATGAAACTTAATCCTGACCTAGTTGGATTCGCACTTGGAGGGTTTTCAATCTCATAAATGTTTTCAAAAGAGATTGATTAAGGTCTTGACCAATTTCTGAAGCAAGATATCCGTGGAATCTGGGTTATCTTTAAAGGTCAAAAGGATTTGAGTTCTGTGAGAAAGAAATAAATTAAAATCACTGCATATAGACTTCATATGTAATTTTACTAGGACTGTTTGTAAATCTAAGTGTGTGCGAGTTCATGCATGTGTATAGAAATCACTTCACAACACTTAACACACTACTACACTGGAAGTGTTGTGGTTAAGATCTGAAATCATTGAGTCGACGTAAAGAAGCTAAAGCAAAGGAGGTTAGCAAATTGGAGAAACATCAACAACAAATCAGATCTATCAGAAGTTAGAAGGACACCAAGGGGGTATATTCCTAAACTTAGAATAGGTTGATTTGTGTGCTTGCATGTTGTATAGTTTGTAACTGATTTTTGTTATTAGTGGACTTTTGTTTTTGTGCCTTAGAAGTCACCGTGGATGTTTCCTCTGTTGGGAGAGGTTTTACCACGTTAAAATCATTGTGTTGATTATCTTCATCTACTCACCTCATTCTTTAAGTGTGGTGAATTTTTGAAACTGCCTTGGTTTTATAAACTGATTACATAATCTTAATTACTCTCGTACATAAGTTTCTTTGTAAACACATCTTGTTTATAATTTTTATTTTCAAAAGAAAAGGGTTTCTCCAACAAACTTTTGGAGTTGCTTATATAGTTTAACCTTGTGTTAAACGGCATTAGCGACGTTTTTCAATGTTCTCTAGGCACCAATCTAAATTCGGGCACACAAGGAGTAGATGGCCCTAAGCGAACGTAAACCTCCCGTGATAGCAAGTATGGTAGGTATGTCATACACATAAAATCATATACGTATACTAAGCATGCACACATCTTAGTACTTAACATATTTTATTAGTGGTATACTTCTCATTCTTATACCAATACACGTGTCCCCGGTTTATATATACACATCATCCATTATCCTCACGTCGTAATTTGTTACTCACGTTCTAACCCATAAATATCATTTGGTTCAAACCACACTTATATGTTTTACTCCTCAATATATCCCAAATGTCTCGACTATATCGATTAGTCATCAAGGAATTGTCATCTCTACAATTAAACGAGGTTACAGAACACTAGAAGTCAAATCAGGCCAAAAAGGCCAAACTGTCAACTCGTTAGAAGTCTCGTTCGAACGAGGCTGTTCGAACGAGAGTTCGTTCGAACGAAGTGGGCATCTAATGAGATCTCGTTCAAATGAAAGGCATCAAACGAACATCCCTCTCGTTAGAAGGAAAACTTTCAACTCGTTAGAAGCTCGTTCGAACGAGCTCGTTCGAACGACCTGGGCAAGTCTTCTAACGAGGTGACAGTTCGGGCCCTGAAAATTCCTATTACGTTTTTCACCAATTTTCTCACAGCAAAACTCCTCCAAAAACTATTTCAACAATATTTTAAGGTTCCTCAACATTCTTAGGACAAAAATTAGCACATTCATGGAATCAAATCTTCCTATGCAACACCTAATTATCAATTCTCCCATAGTTTTCCCCTAAATCATATGAGTATGAACCCTAGAATTTAAAATCATCAACTTCCATAAATAAATCCGTTTTTGTAACATAAAAAGTAGTAATTCTTTTAGTTCAATCATCCAATAACACTTCTACATGCAATCCTACATTAAAATCTGAATTCATAACTCCAATTTCATGGGTTTTTATAAATCTCCCAAGAACAATACAATTATATAAATTTCCTACACATGGAAGAAGCATTCTTTGCAAATAACGTAATTAAACCACTTGCCTCTAATCTTTATATGAATTTGATGTTGAATCTTTAAGGTTGAATTGTTCTCTCTCTCTCTGCAGAATTCTCTTTTCTCTCTCTCTCTCTACAAGTTCTTCTCTAAAGATGATGACAATGGAGGTGGGGGTTTATTTTTGGACCCTTAACTTCTATTCTAAACTTCTCCCGTAGCCCACTACTTAGTTTAGTGCTGATAATGGGTTGGTGGGTTTAATTAATAATTCTAATTAAACTCTAATTTTCGTAGGTTTTAATTCCCAAAATTCCAAAATTACCAAAATACCCTTTTAAGTTGCCGGTATGGCCCAAAAATGTCCCGGGACCCAAACTAAACCCCCGGGTAGTGTTTTTTTACTATTTCGACCCTTCCGGACACGTTGGCGCACTCAAAACCACCATAAGGTTAATAGAAATAAAATTCACTTTTTAATTAAATAATTACTTTCCTGACGCGACTGTCACACGCGTCTCAATAAAATTTCCCAAATTGTCGTATATTAATCTCACGACAAATTTAATAATTTCAATATTCATATAACGTCGTATGTACACATTATAATCAAATACCAAATCACATCTCGTTAGTATTTTATCCGGATTAATTCCCAATTAATACACATTTAATTCAATTAATCCCATAAATAAATATCACAAAAATACGGGGTATTACATACTTCCCCCCTAACAACAGAATTTCGTCCCGAAATTCGGAACTAGAAAGTACCTGGTAAAAATAACTCTGGGTAAAGTTCGCGTATCTCATCCTCGCGCTCCCATGTGGACTCCTCGACATTATGATGCCGCCACTGAACACGTACTAACGGAACTATCTTTGACCGCAGTTTCCGCTCACTCCGGTCCAAAATAGCAATCGGCCCCTCCACGTAGGAGCTATCGGGCTGGAGATCAATGTCCTCCAAAGCAATGTGAGAATTAGCCAAATCATCTCTAAGATATATCCTTAGCGAGGAAATATGAAACACATCATGAATCCTGTACAAATGCTCCGATAACCCAAGTTTATACGCAACAGACCCAATCCGCTCGATGATAGGAAATGGTCCCACATATCTCGGTGCCAACTTCCCCTTCTTCCCAAATCGCATAATCCCCTTCATAGGAGATACTCTGAGTAAAACCTTGTCCCCCACTTGGAACTCCCTGAAGAACATCTTTGCATCAGCATAGCTCTTCTGCCGATCTTGAGCTACCCGAATGCGACTCCGTATCAATTCTATCCTCGCCAAAGTATCCTGAATCACTTCCGGCCCAAGTAGTTTGTTGTCCCCCACCTCCAACCAACATGCTGGGGAACGACAAGGTCTACCGTACAACGCCTCAAATGGAGCCATGCCAATAGTGAACTGGTAGGAGTTGTTGTAAGCAAACTCCACCAGTGGAAGATACTGCTCCCATCCACCCCCGAAATCAATGATGCACATTCGCAACATGTCTTCCAACATCTGATTTGTACGCTCGGTTTGCCCATCGGTCTGCGGATGATAAGCCGTACTCAACCGTAATTTCATGCCCATGGCCTCCTGAAAACTCTCCCAAAACCGTGAAACAAATATCTTGTCTCGGTCAGACACGATGTTTAGGGGCACACCGTGAAGTCTCACTATTTCTGCAATAAAAAGCTGGGCATACTGTCCCGTAGTGTAGTCGGTCCTTACGGGTAGAAAATGAGCCACTTTGGTCAACCTGTCCATAATTACCCAAATGGAGTCGTGACCTCTCTGTGACATAGGCAACCCCGTGATAAAGTCCATAGAGATGCTCTCACATATCCACATCGGGACCTCTAATGGCTGTAGAAGTCCTGCCAGTCTCTGATGGTCCACCTTTACCAACTGACAAGTGGCGCATTTAGAAAAAAACACGACAATATCTCTCTTCATCCCGCTCCACCAAAACTAACGTCTCATGTCCTGGTACATTTTGTCCCCACCGGGATGTACCGTGAACCGTGAGCCGTGCGACTCTGCCATCACCTCGTGTCGCAGTTCCTCCCCTTCTGGAACTACAAGTCTTCCATTGAAGCGTAATCCCCTATCTGAGCTAATGGTATAGGACTCGGCTCCCTCTGCTAATAATCGAACTATCTGCTCCTGACAGAACGAATCATCTGCTTGTGCCTTTACCACTCTCGTGACAATCTGTGGTGTAATAGTCATCACCGACATGAATGATCCGGCCACTGCATCCTGGTGTCCCAACTCCTTCCACTTTGCCTTCCACACCCCTGCTACTTCATCTACTGGCCTACAACTCAACGCGTCTGCTACCACGTTAGCCTTCCCCGGGTGATATTGGATATCAAACTGATAGTCCTTCACAAACTCAAGCCACCTCCATTGCCGCATATTCAACTCCTTCTGCGTGAATTGGTACTGTAGGGAATTTTGGTCCGTGAACAATCTAAACTTATCCCACAAAAGGTAATGTATCCAAATCCGAAGGGCAAATACTACTGCCGCTAACTCCAAATCATGAGTGGGGTAATTCTTCTCGTGAGGCTTAAGCTTACGGGAAGCATAAGCTATGGCCTGACTCTCCTGCTATAATACACCTCCAAGTCCTTGCAAGGACGCATCGGTGTAAACTAAATACTCAACTCCCGATCTCGGCAATGCTAACACAGGTGCTGAGGTCAACTTGTCCTTTAACTCATCGAATGCCAACTGACAGGCATCACTCCAAATAAACGGCACATCTTTAAGAGTCAGATGTGTCAAAGGACCTACTATCTTCGAAAATCCCCGAATAAACCTCCTGTAGTATCCTGCTAGTCCCAAGAAACTACGGATCTCCGTTGGTGTCGTGGGCTGTCCCCACTCCCTCACCGCGGATACCTTCCCCGGATCAACAGATATCCCCCGGTCAGAAATAATATGCCCCAAAAACTGAACCTCCTTCAGCCAAAACCCGCACATCTCATACTTTGCATACAACTCGTTCTGACGTAGCGTCTGCAAAACCTGCCTCAAATGCTCGGCGTGCTCCTCCTCTGTCTGGTAGTAAACCAGAATATCATCAATGAAGACAATGACGGACTGATCTAGGAACTCTCTGAAGACCCTATTCATCAAGTCCATAAACACGGCTGGAGCATTGGTCAAACCAAAAGGCATAACCCGAAACTCGTAGGAACCATATCTCGTTAAGAAAGAAGTCTTCGAGACGTCCTCTTCCCTGATATGCAACTGATGGTAACCAGATCGCAAATCAATCTTTGAGAAGAAACAACCTCCTCTCAACTGGTCGAATAAGTCATCGATTCGGGGCAACGGATACTTATTCCGTATCGTGACCTTATTCAACTCTCGGTAATCCACATACAACCTCAACGATCCATCCCTCTTCTTTATGAACAACACAGGGGCACCCCACGGCGAAGTACTCCTCCGTATAAACCCCTGACCCAACAACTGCTCAATCTGATCCCGTAACTCTCTCATCTCAGCTGGAGCCATACGGTAAGGTGCGCGGGCAATAGCCGAGTGCCCATCGTCAAATCAATCACAAAATCTATCTCTCTACTCGGAGGTAATCCAGGTATATCCTGAAATACATCGACAAACTCTCGAACAACCGGAATCGAATTAAGTGGTATCACCACTTCCTTAGAGGTCTCCTCCTTTATATAGTACAAATGAGTGGATGATCCTCCCTCAGGACGAGGCATCACCACTAAAAACATCTCCTACCCGGGAACGGAAAAGATAATACTCCTACTAAAATAGTCAATCATGGATCGGTACGCAACTAGCCAATCCATACCAATAATGGCATCATACTCGGTTATCTCTAACACTAACATATCAGCGGGTAAAGTAAACCTCCCGATCTCTATACCCACACCTCTACACATAAGCGAAATCATGGAACCCCTGCTCAATGGTGAGTCTACACAAGTAGCGGTGCTCTCTGCGGTGTCTAACAACCCAATGGTGTGTGAAAATCTCATAGCAATAAAACAGTGTGTAGCCCCCGTATCAAATAAAATGCGCCCCAGAGTCCCCTGAATAGAGAACATACCCTCAATGGCTGGTGGATCTTGTGGGGCTGCGACCTGCTGGAGCTGATACACTCTCCCATACTGAAATTGTCCCTGCTGAACTGGGACTGCTGGAATGGGTGGTAATGCTGCCATCTGGGGTGCTGGTAGGGCGGCGGGAAACATAGGCCTCTGTGACTCGTGTCGAGCACCCTGCTGCTGCTACTGTGGGGCCTTGCGCTTATCAGGACACTCCTGGCGTTTGTGGCCAATCTTACCACAAATGAAACACTTCCCTTGGAAGTTTCCCCCTCGTTGTCCCTGCTGACCACGGCCCTGGTGACCATTACCATTTCTGCCCTGGCCTTGCTGGCCCTCGTGAAACTGCTGCTGTTGACCATTTTTACCCTGTTGGCCCTGATGGCCGTTTGGACCCTGATGGCCCTGTCTAAAACCTCCCTGTCCGTGCCTGAAACCCCCTGATCGGAATCTCTTAGAATCCCCCTGCTGGGAACCCTGATCACCCTGTCTATACTGACCCTGAGCTGATTGTGCGCCGCTGGCACCATTTCCCCCTGTCCTGCCCTGATGGCTGGACTCTCCTGATCGCTTCCCCTCTGTCAAGTGAAAGCGGTGGTCCTGGAAATGGAGCAGTGCAGCATTAACCACATCAGAGTAAGTGGCCAACGATAGATTTCCCAACAAGTGCTGACGAATCCTCCAAGTCAATCCATCTGTAAAATTCTGAATCTTTTTCTCTTCTGTCGGTATCTCATTTGGGACAATATTCAGCAAATTTGTGAATTTGGCCTCATACTCGGCCACAGTCTTACCCTACTACATGAGGCTCATCAACTTCCTTCTCATCTCCGTGTGAACAGCTGACAGAAAATACTTGCGGTCGAACCGCACCCAAAACTCCTGTATAGTGAGAGTATCTCTCTCCTCCGCGGTGGTAATAGACTCCCACCACTGCAGTGCAGATCCCACTAGCTTAAAGGTAGCTAGTATCTGCTTCTGGACATCGGTGCACTCATACATGCTCAAGTGCCGCTGAATGTCTTTCCTCCACTGACTCGAAACCATAACATCGGAGCAACCTGCGAACTCCGGTGGGTGTGCTTTCTGAAAAGCATCTCGAACACGTTCCCAAGCATATGGGAATGCATGTGCCTGAACTGGCGCGGCTAGTGGTTCCTGAGGTGGTGCCTACTGAACCACGGCTAGTGCGGCATTCACCGCTTGGGCTACAATGGCTGCAACCTCGGCGGCATTCATCGTGCCCTGAACTGGTGCGGGCTGTGGTTCTGGCGTTGCATCCCTGGGAACCCGTTGTGCACGTCGTGGAGGCATCTGAAACAAGAATAAAGTCTATAACTTCGCAGTTATAAACTCAAAATAGCTGAAGAACGTAGCATTCAAAAAGATTACAACAGTCCTAAAATATAGGGCTCTACATCAATGAAAGCCCAGCGGAAACATAATAAGCCGTACAGATCCTAAAGGACACTAGAACCTGATGCTCTGATACCACCTGTGACACCCCGACTAATTAAATACAGGGTAGCTACTCCTTTATTAAATTAATACAAAATGCCAAGTTGGTTCAGTTAATAGCATCACTGTCGAAAACATTTTAATGATTACTAACCACCTAGTATTTAAAAAGCGAGTTGCCAAATTTTAAGTTAACTCTGATTAACATGCAATAAGTGAAATGTAAAGGATAACATAACCATTCACAATAAAGTCCAACTATAGTAAATCAACAAGTAAAAATGAGTCTATAAACAATCCCAATATGGAAAGAAATAAAACAAGTATACATCCTGAATCAATTACATGCCAAAATTCTGAATAACTGAAATAAATGAAATGTTTCTAAAAGAAATGGGCGACATGCCCTACAACTGATGAAATTTGAATATAGAGTCAAGGAAAATGAAGCGTCTACTAGCAAGGCCCTGTAACTTCCACAACAACTACAGCTCGTCACTTGACTGGAAATATTATGCATGGTGTCCTTGTGGCTGGGCACCTAAAAAGGTTTTTACAAAAAGTAGATTTGAAAGCAAACGGGTCAGAGCCCGAAAGTGGAGAGTATTTTAAAAACAGCAAGTGTTTTAATAACATTAAAAAAATGAATGCAAAGTACATGTTAGGACGTGCCCTCACATGAAATACTCACGTCTCGGCTATTTGTGCACTCCTAACGTACCGTACCCATACAATTGTTTCTCATATCTAACTAGACCAAAACAAATACTGTCATTTCTACTCGATTCGTACTATAAGTCCCAACGTTATCAATTTAATAGAGAGCTTTACTTAAATTCTCAAATATCAAAGTATTAGTAGAACAATTTACCAAAGGTTATCTCCCATTTTATATTCTCAATGCGTTACTATAGTGATTATCACATTCAAACATAACAATTCTTTTCATTTAACCGTATATTATTCACATCATAAATATACAATAGAAGCACCCCGAGGCTAAGCTGTGGTGCACTCATACTCTGTTATCCATCCCGGTACATCACGTACATAAGGATCACAAATTCCGAATCTCTCACGAATTGTTAGAATAAGCACAACACACGAAAATGGAGGCGAACATAATTCAACATATCCATGGGTCACGTACATACCTACGCTCCATAGTCAGCTGACTTATTAACTCACAAATAATCCATTCTAGCATTATGTTCTCTAGGCACCAATCTAAATCCGGGCACACAAGGAGTAGATGGCCCTAAGCGAACGTAAACCTCCCGTGATAGCAAGTATGGTAGGTATGTCATACACATAAAAGCATATACGTATACTAAGCACGCACACATCTTAGTACTTAACATATTTTATTAGTGGTATACTTCTCATTCTTATACCAATACACGTGTACCTAGTTTATATATACACATCATCCATTATCCTCACGTCGTAATTTGTTACTCACGTTCTAACCCATAAATATCATTTGGTTCAAACCACACTTCTATGTTTTACTCCTCAATATATCCCAAATGTCCCGACTATATCGATTAGTCATCAAGGAATTGTCATCTCTACAATTAAACGAAGTTATGGAACACTAGAAGTCAAATTAGGCCAAAAAGGCCAAACTGTCAACTCGTTAGAAGTCTCGTTCGAACGAGGTTGTTCGAACGACAGTTCGTTCGAACGAAGTGGGCATCTAACGAGATCTCGTTCGAACGAAAGGCATCGAATGAACATCCCTCTCATTAGAAGTCAAACTGTCATCTCGTTAGAAGCTCGTTCGAACGAGCTCGTTCGAACGACCTGGGCAGGTCTTCTAACGAGGTGACAGTTCAGGCCCTGAAAATTCCTATTACATTTTTCACCAATTTTCTCACCTCAAAACTCCTCCAAAAATTATTCCAACAATATTTTAAGGTTCCTCAACATTCCTAAACATTCTTAGGACAAAATTTAGCACATTCATGGAATCAAATCTTCCTATGCAACACCTAATTATCAATTCTCCCATAGTTTTCCCCTAAATCATATGAGTATGAACCCTAGAATTTAAAATCATCAACTTCCATAAATAAATCCATTTTTGTAACATAAAAAGTATTAATTCTTTTAGTTCAATCATCCAATAACACTTCTACATGCAATCCTACATTAAAATCTGAATTCATAACTCCAATTTCATGGGTTTTTATAAATCTCCCAAGAACAATACAATTATATAAATTTCCTACACATGGAAGAAGAATTCTTTGCAAATAATGTAATTAAACCACTTGCCTCTAATCTTTCTCTGAATTTGATGTTGAATCTTGAAGGTTGAATTGTTCTCTCTCTCTCTTCAGAATTCTCTTTTCTCTCTCTCTCTACAAGTTCTTCTCTAAAGATGATGACAATGGAGGTGGGGGTTTATTTTTGGACCCTTAACTTCTATTCTAAACTTCTCCCGTAGCCCACTACTTAGTTTAGTGCTGATAATGGGTTGGTGGGTTTAATTAATAATTCTAATTAAACTCTAATTTTCGTAGGTTTTAATTCCCAAAATTCCAAAATTACCAAAATACCCTTTTAAGTTGCCGGTATGGCCCAAAAATGTCCCGGGACCCAAACTAAACCCCCGGGTAGTGTTTTCTGACTATTTCGACCCTTACGGACACGTTGGCACACTCAAAACGACCATACGGTTAATATAAATAAAATTCACTTTTTAATTAAATAATTACTTTCCTGACGCAACTGTCACACGCGTCTCAACAAAATTTCCCAAATTGCCGTATATTAATCTCACGACAAATTTAATAATTTCAATATTCATATAACGTCGTATGTACACATTATAATTAAATACCAACTCACATCTCGTTAGTATTTTATCCGGATTAAGTCCCAATTAATACACATTTAATTCAATTAATCCCATAAATAAATATCACAAAAATACGGGGTATTACACTTTATTTCCATGGTAAGATATCAAAATGACAACACTCAAAATATAATTATGGTTACAAATATTATGTTAATAATTATCCCCCAAAAATAATAGCATATAAAACCACACACAAATAAAATTCTAATAAACCAAATAGTTATATATACCTACTTTTATATGTTTTTAAAGAATTGTCCCTTACAATCACACACGTACACATGGTATACACACATAATTGCACATTGTAATACCCCGTACTTTTATGGATATTTAAATTACATGAGTGGGTGAAATTTAATAATTTGAGGATTTAAAATAAATGATGGACTAATTATATTTTATGTTGCAGGTGAATAAAAGCGACAGGTGATGTTATTTTTACAAAAAACACATATGGAAATGTGTTGGGATTAAGATGTGAATTTTTTATAAGTGACTCAGATGGAGATTTCGAGCACATAATTGGTCTCGAAAGGGCCGAGATAGTCAGAATAGAGTAATCGGGGGTGGTGTTTGGGTTCCAGAGACTTTTTGGATTAGTAGGGACTCACATTGGTTCATACGAGTCAATTTAGGGTTTAATAAAGGATAAACCCTCATTTCTCTCTTATAAGACATGATAGAAAGAGAAAGAAAAGAAATAAAGAAGAAAGAAGAGAAAGAACGAAGACAAGGGAGAAAAGAGAAGATTTTCAGCCAAGCTCTAGCAGATTCCGGCACGAGATTGTCAGATTTATCCAACCAGGCAAATGTTTAACTTGCTTTAATGATTTAAGTGTGTTTATTTTTTATATTATAGTTGGTGGTGACAAACTATAAAATTTTGGGTTTCAGATTCTTACACAAAAAGGGTTCATATGATTTTTATGTGATAATAATCATACATGAAATCTGAGTTAAAATGCATGTAAATGGTATAAATATGGTGAGAAATGGAAGGGTTACATAAATAAGAATTAGGGTTTAAATTCTTAGAAATGGATGAATCCTATGAAATTAAATGGTTGTGTTGGTGGTAGATAAGTGTGTAGATGTTTAAATTTATTATTTTGGGATATTAGGAACCTTAAATCTTGTATTGGATGAGAGTTGGAGTGAATTTCATAGAAAGAAAAAATCAGGACTGACTGAACCGATCCAAACTGGGGTTTCAAATCGGTTCGTTTATGATCGAATCGATTCATTTTTGAAATATCAAATTAGTTCATTTATTTGAACACCGGACCAGTTCGTTTTCAGGCCATCGAATTGATCCGGTATTGATAAAAAATCATAGAGGTTTTTCTTGGCCTAAAAAGGATTGAAGACGAATTTCTTTTGGAGATAAATGTTAGGGGACCCTAAATTGAATGCGAGAACCTCTAAAAGAATAAATGGTTGATATATAAGTCTCAGGTTAATGGGAAAGATTCGGGGCTTAAATTTAGGAATGTCTGAGACGAACAACATTCGAGGAATTATTCGGTGGGTTCACACATATATATTTATGCGTATAAAATATATATGTTGATTATATATATATATGTCGAATAGAAATATATGAGTAATATCCTAAGGTGCAAATAAGATGATATACGAATTCTAGCTAGACGTGATATGCTTCTATTCGGAAATGAGAAATGTGAGAATTGTATCATAAGTGAGTGAATACTTATGAGATTAAAATAAGTTGTGTGTATACTTATTAATCTATACAAGTTGATATATTTGGGATTATAGGCTAATGCCATGAGCAATAGGCATGGATAGCCACATTTATATATATATACATATATACGGGTACCGAGACGGTATATATATGATATGATGTTAAATATATCTGGGTGTGAATGATATTTATGTGAAGCATACCCCTATACTGATATCATGGGAAGTTGCGCGATGTGGGTGAGGCCCTAGTTTGAGGATCAAGAGCGTATAGTCCCCAGGTCATAGTGTACAGTATTAATCGTGTGTAAGGTTTAGGGGTAAGACATCTTGGATATAATTCGTCTTATTTGTAGTGAGGAACTACGGTCTCTTACCCTACATTGAGATTTGGTTTATACCAAGTCAGTGTGAGAGTCCAACCACTGGTACCCAGGATGATGTGTGAGTAATTCCCTAGAAGATGATAGCATTGAGAGGCTGCATCCATTGAGTTATAGCTCTGAGGGATGGTTGTTATAATTATATAGTGTGTGATATATAAGTATGGATATATTTTATGTGTAGTATATCTCATATATATATATTGGGTCTAAAACAAGGAAAGAAATGTGAGTTAATTTCTGGTGTATCCGGGAGTATAAAATTTGGAATAAAAATATGTGAAAAGTATATAAAGATGAAAATATTATATACGAGATAATAACCCTAAAATGTGAAGTGTAAATAACCAGTGAAAGTTATTCATAAATTAAGGATAAATGAAGTGAAAGATTATAATTGTATAAGATTAGGCGAACGCTTAGAATATTTTATATATGTGAGGCATGAGATAGCGTATGGTGACTTGGAAGTTTTGTAAGATGTTAGTTAGGCTGGGTAGCATAACTAGGGATTTAAAAAACATGCGATAGGTGCGCGCTGTTAGATGAGAGGTGAGGAGTATCTCATGTGAGTGAGACACCAATTCATATATGGGGAGTACCATATTTTAAATATTAAAGTAAATTAAGCACTTGCTAAAATGATTTTAAAAACCCTAGCTCTGACCCAAATCTATTTTCCTTTTTCTTCTCCTTTGTATGCTTTTTAGGTGTCCAGACATAAGGAGGCCTAGATGACTATTCTTTTGACTCAGACGTAGCTACCGCAGCTGTGGATGTTGACAGGAAATTCTTTTAGATGCTTTTATCCTTGTGATCTAGATAGGAGGTACTGTTGTAATAATCAGGCATGTTTCCCAACTGATGTCATTTATTTTAGTTACAGCAATTTTATCTTACGCCTACACGATTTGGTTGCACTAAATGTTTTGCCTAGAGTTATCGGTTATTTATTTATTCATTTCAATTGTTGTTTATATTACCGTGTGAATGGTATTAATTGTTCTGTTAGTTAAAAAGATTAGAAAGTTTAAAATTTTGACGCCAAGCCTAATAGGTTATTAGTAATTAATTGGTTTTGACAATGATGATGAGAATGAAACCATGTGAGATTCCTGTTTAATTTGATATAGGACTGATCACCCAGTATTTTATTAGGCGGGGCGTCACACACACACACACACACAATATATACAGTGTGTGTGTATATCTACTTTTGTATATTTTAATTTTTACCCAAATAATTATATATACCTATTTTTCTTTTTTCTTTTTTTAAATTGTCTCTTACACACACATATACATAGTATACACACATGCATACACAATATACACACACATATATAGTGTACACATATACATACATAATACACACACATACACGTGTAAAAACATACATATACACATACACACATACACACACATATATACACATATATATAGAAATACACAAACACACACACACACATATACACAAATGCACAAATACCTGAATACAAAATATTAGGGTTTAAGTGTTACCTTTGAGATTGAGAGAGATATTGTGAGAGAGAAAGGTAGTCGAAATCGCATAAGAGAGGGAGAGGGTTTAAGGGTTTAAAAATGTTTGAGTGAAAATGAAAACTAGTGTGGGTTTTTAGTATAAAAACACACACCACGGCCCTGATCATGACCACATACTGTAACCCCTTTAAAATTTAACACGTCAGTCTGAAAATAAGAAGATGGTCATGCCCAAAAGCCATAACTCCTAAATTAGGGTATTCGTAGCCCCAAGCCATTACCAATTCAGTGTGTATTTTGGTTGGTGGTTACATACTTAGACCGTGACCTCATTCGCGACCACACTTGGAGGGAACTTTGGCATAAATTCGGTGCCATAATGGTTATTCACGTGTCACGACTATGGTTCGTGTCCCATAGTGATCACGAACTTGGGTCGTGACCACCTTCAAGAGGATCCGTGACCACACTGGTCATGGACTTGGTCACGCCAACGTTTGATGTGGTTATGACTTTCGGCCATGACTAGCTGGTCACAAATCTAGGTCGCGACCCACTAGCTATGACCATTCGCAGGATTTGGTGTAGTGATATATGTATGTGTGTATGCTACTTGTTATATTAAACATACCTACTCGATAGTGCTATCGTAGGAGGATGCGCATATTGCGCAGTTCACCTTAGCCTTGCCAGCAGGTGTCGGATTGATTCCCTCGGTCATAGGACTTTTGCATGGCCATAATCCACGTGTGAGGATAGATATTCATTAGGAGACTGGGTGGGTGAGATGTGGTATGGTTATGATCCCCGTACGTATGTTTATGTCCACCTCCGTTGTATTTGTTTCCGTTTGGGATCAGTGATGAGATTACGACCCGGTGGCTTAGTGTGATGGGTGATGCCTGAGTCGAATAGCACACGAGGGACGTATTCGCGAGGTCCAAGCTCTAGAATACGGTTATAAATATATAGTTAGCGATATATATGTATGTTTATATTATATATGGTATTTATCTATTTATAGCTCAAGTGTAGCTATATTGTGTTTATTACGTGAATATGTACTTATAACAAGTGTGTCGCTACAATATTGTTCATGAACGAATACCTAGTGTAAGAGAAAAAATTATGATTGCTCACATTTTTATTTATTTTGATTTGGCGTATCCCGTTACACAAGCACGACATCTAAACACATCTATGTCACCATTTCTCGATACTTTAAGACTATGTTAAAGACCGTAAAAAAATAGAAGACATGCTCATCTCAACAACTTGGAAAAAGTATGCCTTTTAATTGGTAAAAAGGTTAAAAGGATTTTCAAGGGTTTACTTACTTTTTATGAGGTAATACTTTTCTTAAATAAACTCAAAATTTTTATTATAATTTTTTTTTTCAAAATTGCAACACTCCATTCAAACGAAGCTATCCCTCGTTCGAACGAGATTTCCTGTTATGTCATACTGATATCTCATTCAAATAATCGTTCGAACGATTTTAACAAAGTTTGAAATGAGATCTTTTTTTGGTTTCACAGTAATCTCGTTAGATGTTTTTGTTCGAAGTCCTTCGAATGAAACAAGTAATCATTCGAACAACCTGCCCCTTTATTCGGATGACCATACGGTATTTTATTTTTTAAAGAATATCGTCCCATTATCTTTTGTCTTCATCCTTTTTATCTTCCCTTATTATAAAAGGCTAAATAGGATCAAATATTCCAAGAACTCTTTTTTATAAAGAAAAACACTTTTTGGGTTCTCTTTTAGTGATCAAACACCTGTTGGAGTTTTTGGAGTTCTACGCTTCTTACTTAGTGTATCTAAGTGTTCTGTCAGTCATCTACATTCATAAAATTTCTATAGTGTTGAATAAAGGCTTTTCTCGACAAAGAATTTTTCCTCATCTCATTGGCTTTTGCATGTTTGATGTGATAATTGCAAATCTATATTTGAACACAATTCGCATGCACACCATAATTAATTGAAGATTAAAATTTGGATTTGTGTGTTAGGGCATTTAATTAAATAAATCGATCCATTAGTTCATGCTCACTCTCAAATTGGTATCAGAGCAGGTTGCAATAATTTATCCTGTAATCGTTTTCGATAATTTTTTTTATAACAAATTGTTTTATTTTAAAAAAGCCAAAATTTAATGGATAATTTGCATAATCGAATGCCCATTTTTATGGTTCCGGTTATGCTTACTGGAAAGCTAGGATGAGATCCACATTAAAATCAATTGATGAATGTGTCTGGGTGCTTTGTGAAAGAGGTTGGTCACCACCCACTGTAAGAGTTGATAATGTCGTTGGCCCCAAACCTGTCTCTCCATGGATAGAGGATGACATTAAATAGAGAAATTTAACTCGTGCAGTTTTAGTGCTATCACGAGAGTGCGTTATGATGTGCACCACGTTTAAAGCATCTTGGGATACCCTCCATCTCACTCGCGAGGGAACCATAACTGTTAAATCTTCTAAGCTACAAAATCTCACGACAAGATTTGAAACTATCACTATGCTTGTTATTGAATTATTTGACAAGTTTTACGCACGACTATCTGATATAGTAATTAGGTGAGAGAATACCTGAGACACATGTAGTTAAGAAAATTTCGATATTGCTCCCTGTCTTTTTTATTCTAAGGTTACCCTGCCAAATTTATTAGAAATACTATATACTCTTTGATTAGAAGAACTTGTAGGAGATCTTTAAACGTATGAGATGGATATGTTTCCTAAGACTGTTAAGCCTAAGGAAATGGGAATTGCACTAAAAGCCCAATTTAAAAATAAAGAGGAAGTGTCATCAGATTTTGAGTATGATTTTGATTTAGACGATTTAACACTTTTTGCTAAAAAAAATCAAAAAGCTTCTCAAAGTTAAAAATCACAATACTTCAAAAAAAAAGTTTTGAGAAAGATAAAAAATATAAATCCGGCAAGAAAATTTTGAAAAAAAAAAGAAAGATTTCCCAAAGAAAGATATGGAGAGATATTATGGGTGTGAGGAAAAGGGTCACGAAGCTCATGAGTGTTCGAGTAGGTTAAAACAGTAAGGAAAAGGCAAAGTTACCTTTAATGTTAAGCTTAGCGATAGAGAGGTTGAGTTAGTGAGTTTGGAGGATTAATCACTGCATGGATGTAACTTCAATGCATTCATGAGAAGTCATGTTAGTACATCGAGTGCACCTGACGACAATAAGGAAGGTACTAAACATGGACACTTCAACAATGAGTCTACTCATTCCGACGAGAGTGAGGGAGAATTTTTTTTTAAGTGAGAGCAAGTGTGACCTACAACTTGCTTATGCCTATGTTTATGTCGAGTCCTTTAAAACTAAGAAACAAAATAAAGGTTTAGCTATGGGAGTCTTAACCTTAGAGAAGGAGTTGAGAGAGGCGAGAGCTAGTGAGTACTCAGTGATAGAATCTTTGGGAGAGAGAGTTTGTTTAGTTGAGATAGATAACGGGGACTTGACCAACAAGGTAGATAGTCTCGGGAGAGATCTCCAAGAATCAATGGAAACTCCTAAGAAACGTGAAGCCCTTATTCCCCAA
Source organism: Sambucus nigra (assembly GCA_949130495.1). Classification (NCBI taxonomy): domain Eukaryota; kingdom Viridiplantae; phylum Streptophyta; class Magnoliopsida; order Dipsacales; family Adoxaceae; genus Sambucus; species Sambucus nigra. The sequence goes on from OX422218.1 coordinate 280,630,623, forward strand.
CTCAAGAAGATATCGAACGTACCCAGGAGGTCAAGATAACTATCAAGGATAAATCAAAGAAGGTAGGTAATATTATCCTCGGCCTCGCTTTAGGTTTTGATGAGAGGCATGGAATAGGTTATGACAGTGCATCCACTTTCCATACCCCATCAAAAACTGATTCCTAAATTTGTGGTCAATCCTTATGGTCCTCAAAACAAACCAAAAAAGAGGGGTCAACCTAGAAAAGAGAATCAAGATAGACCAAAACCTGTCTATGTTTGCACTTTTTATAAAAAGGAGAGGTAACCTTAGAGAGTTAACTATAAATTAGGTAGAACTAAGCGTACACATACAACCACCCACCGCTCTAGCAACTTGTAAACATGTAGTATTAATAGAGTTTGCAATTCACGAATGGAATCAAACACACTTATTTAATTAGGTGTAAAAATTTGATCAAACAGTATCCAATTTTAATTCAACCCCTATGCATGCATCTAAAACAAAGATGACAAACTCAAGAAAAAAAAACTTTTCGGGTAAAAAACTTTTTAACACTTTGAAAAGCTTACAAGACCATTGACTTACATACAACATGATAATCTCCCACAAGTGTAATGCACGGTGTCTTCGTCAGACCTTCAAAGCAATGGGTGATAGCAAATATCCACTGTGTCGGTTCGCCGTCTTCCGCTTGAGATCCAGCAAGAACTCCAGACGATCAGCAATGAATCAACGCCCAATCGATCCCTAATGACACGCGGTCATAAATAATCTGTAGAGACTCACTCCATAATAGGACGCAACCCTCGGTTGTATAGATCTTCCCACAAAGTACGAACAATAGCAAACTATGTTTTGGGTTCCACAAAACAACTCACACAAAAGTAATTGGGATTTGTGAATTGTAAAACAAAACTTTGAACCCTTTGAAATGGTTGGAGAATAAAACAAACACTCATAAATGTATTATGTTCAAAATCAGTGTTTCTCCACACGAAAATCAATAGTATGACACCCTACATATAATATAATTTAAGGCGGTAATGTGTCAGGATAAACACCCTGTCGTTTGAATGAGACACGACGTCGTTCGAGCGAGCAGGATCTCGTTTGAACGAGAATGTTGTCATTTGAACGGCAGTCTGATCCCAAAAAAAAACTTTAGACTTCTAAATAAGTTGGAAACCTCAAAACATAAAACTCTTCACGGGATCGGGAAACATTTATCCAAAACTTTTATGATAAAATGTTTTTGAAAAATAAAAACCATTTGTAAAAATTTTAAAAACCATTTTAGCTTTTATAAAAACATATACCAACACTTTTAATATGAAATGTAAATGGAACTTAAACATAATTTACCAAATTCATCCTTGTTGGGCTTGAATGTTTAAATCTTATTGTAATTCGGATCCGTCTTGATGTGAATGTGATCTTGAACTTCTTCGATGGTGAAACGGTATATGACATAAAAATTGATAACGGACACAAATGTCTTTACAAATCCCCCCTATGTCTATGACACTACAAAATAAAGAATCCGAATTATCAAAACATAAATATAACCTATACAAACTTACCCTCCCATGAACCCAAAACTGAAAACGTAAATGACAAGTCCTCAATATTTTTCAATCTTCATCCAACAACAAACAGTCTTTGTCATCATCAGGGTATGAAAAAACTATCTTCAAATGTACCTACACACTTGAGACAAAGAAAATACCTTGTGATGTATCGAGTTTGAAATGATAAACATAAAACAAGTAAGCATAATCAAATCTCCCCCATACATAAACGCCCCAATAATATCATAACTCGTTCTCCCCCTTTTTATATTTGCGAAATAAAGAAGGAAAAGAATAATTCACATAAAGTAAATCGGGGTGTCACGATAAATAAGGTAAAAAAACTATTTTTTGATTTTTTCAACCTTTTCATACAAAAATGCAAAAATAATGTTACAAAAACACGCACCATGAATTTACACTAAGATAACCAAATCATGGAAATGGAATGAATGTTTGTGAACAAATTCGATAGGAAAATCAACTCAATCATGACATGTGTGCATGATGCATAAGTGTACTCCTAACAAATGAACATAAAAAAAAGTTTTAGGTGTAAAATTGTTTAATTAAGATGATCATATCAACAAATCAAAGTATAGATGATTTCCACAACAATAACGTCCAAAACTATATAATGCTTTTTCATGACATTCAAGGAAGTGAAAACTGTTATAAATTCCATCCAAACTCCCTCATTAAAAGATAATGCATTTTATTTTTCTTATGAGGGGACGGAACTAAAATCTATTAGACCATTTTGATATATATTTATTTTTATTACCATACAATATTTTCGGGCTCTTTTAAACCTCATTAGACCCTGGATAATTTTCAATTCCTCACTTTTTTAGGTCCATTTAAATGGTGTCTTTGTCGCAAAGGAAAAAGTAAATACCTTTCGCAACCATTTTCCATTTATTTTCAAAATAAAACATACAAACTCACAAATGGTTTATAACATGCACTACTTTTTTTGTCAAGTTTTATCGCATTTGGTTCGTTGTATAAACAAAATTGAGATGGAAACACTCAATCAACATGTGATAGACAAAGTGAAACATGTAGGTAGTAACACTATATCATCTCAAAGACTTTAAACTTTGTAAAGCACATGAATGACACAATATATTATCTCAAAACACTATCAATAGTCATTTGGATAAATGGAATCAAAATTTTGACTCAGTCATCCTAAGTGTCTATCCATAAATGGTGTAAACAAAATACAAAACTCTTTTTGGATTTTTCAAATTTTTCTCAAAAATGAAAATCTTTTTTGTATTTTTCAAACATTGTTCATAAATAACCCAGCAATACCAAATATGTATAACAAGATGAAACAGAGGACTGCAAACAGATAATTAATTTTAGGGGTCGTTTGAACGAGACTTCTTGTTGTTTGAACGATAGAGTATCTCACGAGAAGGCTTCGCGTGAGATAAGTTCTCGTTTGAACGAGAAAAGCAAAATTTCCCAGATTACTCAGAATGATATGCAGTTTTGTCCACTGAGAAAATTTTTAAAAAAAATCCTGGAATGGGCAAACAGATCTAAAACAGTATTAAAACAGTACCAAATATAAGAAAAGCAAACAAAAATGATAACGATGTATAAAACAAATGGTACATACTAGCAATAGGCATAAGATAACATCATGCAAATCAACCTATGCTAGCAAGCATATCTAGACCTCAACCGGTAGGTGTGGTGGAGTTTTCCAAAGACGGTGACATCTTGTGAAATAACTCCATCAAATCGTATGAAGTCTTGACCAAAAAATTTACTTACCCTCGAATATGTGCAAACTCTCTATCATTATGTGCAAGTAAAATATCATGGGTGGGTTCAAGTGTGCGAACATGTGTAGAAGAAAAGCGTGACGCATAACCCAATTTAATGTAAAACTCTATAAGTGTCCTCTCTTTTTACAATGGGAGCAAACATAAACCGTTCGAGGTTCACCTCTCTCATCAACTCTAGTACATTCTCTCCTAACATGTACGAGACGCCTAGGTGGATTGGGTTGAGTCACTAAAGTGGGAATTGTCTCGGGTGAAACAATAGAAGTGGATACACCATCATAACCTTTTCCTAAACTCTCACCACCACCCAAAACGAGATTGAGAAGTATCTTTTTAACTTTCTAAGATGTGTTCTCTAAAGGGACTTTGACCTTCTGGGCACGTTCGAGATCACTCTCAAGTTGGGATACACGTGCCATCAGACTAGACACTCTGTCAGTCAAGTCACACTTTTCCCTCCTAAAAACTTCTTTCTCTCTCTCCAAATCTAAAACTCGATGACCTAAATCTCTATTATACTTCTTTGTTTTCAAGGTCTCGGTGTACAAATCCCTAAATGCTTTTTAGAGCTCACTTTCATCTCCACTCCCAAACTTGCTCTTAGCTCCATTAGAAACACTTGAGCCATCATTGTCGCTCTCATGAACACTATCATCATGAGACAAAGTGGGTGAGCTCACACGAGTCAAAAAATATACACACATCCCATGTGATAAACCTTTACTGGACTCATCTCCCTCATCTTCCTCATCTCCCTCACTATCACTAAGTGTGGCGGGCATGGCAGTTTCTTTGCCCTTTCTCTTTATCCTAGTAGGACACTCTTTAGATATGTGCCCTTTACCCTCACACTCAAAGAATCCAATCTCATCCTCCTTATCACTTTCTTTGGCCTCCTCTTTCTTTTTATTTTTCTTAAAAGATCTCTTTTTATTGGAAGAATTTTCTTTAGACATTTTGAGAAACTTTTAAAAAAAATTCGCAAGTAAGGCCATGTCAAAATCAGACTCGTCCTTAGATTCGGACTCACAAAAACTCACTTTCTTTTTCTTATCCCTCTTCCTTGAAACATCCTCACTCAATCCTGATTGTGACCTAAGTGTAATCCCTTTATCTTTAGGTTTGACAATTTGGCGAAACATATCTAACTATTAAGTTTGAAGATCACCTACCAACTCTTCTAACTTAAGTGTGATCAAATTTTCCATCGAGTTCAAAATAGTGACTTTTGGAATAAAACGTTTTGGAAGGGATCTCAAAATATTTTTCACAAATCGTGTGTTATCAATTATCTCACCCAAATTAAGACTAGTGTTGACAATGTCTGAAAAACGTGTGTAAAACTCATCAAAAGTCTCGAACTCTAACATAGTAATGGTCTCAAATTTGACGGCTAGATTTTGCAATTTTGACTCTTTAACAGCGGTTGTACCTTCATATGTCAATTTTAAAACATCCCATGCCTCTTTAAACATGGTGCACGTCATAATATGGCAGAATTCGTCGGGAGTGGCTGCTCTAGAAATAGCACTCAAACCACAGGAATTAAAGTTAAACAATTTATAATCGTCCTCATTCCAGTTTGACACAAGTTTTAAAAAGGTGACGTTATCAACAGTCACGGTGGGAGGAGTCCAACCATTTTCAACCAATAACTAAACTCGCTCATCTATGGCTTTTAAAACAAATTTCATGTGTGCTTTCCAATAGGAATAATTATCGCCGTCAAATATGGGCCCCCAATTATATAACTGATCCATTAAAAAACATGCGATTTTAAACAAAATCAAAATTTTCAAACAAAATCAATATCACACAAGTTTGCAAAAAATAAGAGTACGCGATAAATTAGCATAACCTTCTCTGATACCAATTTGTAAACGTGAAATATCAATCGAGTTTGCAATTCACCAATGGAATTAAACACACTTATCTAATTAAGTGCCTAAATTTGAACAAACCAAATTCAATTTTAATTCAGCCCCTATGCATGCATCTAAAACAAAGACGACAAATTCAGGAAAAAAAAGAAAAAATTTACTAGACCATTGACTTACTTACAACCTGATAATCGCCCACACGTGTAACGTACGGTGTCTTCCTCAAACCTTCAAAGCAATGGATGACAGCGAATACCCGTATGTGTCGATTTGTAGTCTTCGGCTAGATATTCCGCAAGATCTCCAAATGGTTAGTAATGAATCAATGCACAACCAATCCACAATGACAAGCATTCATAAAAACTCCATAGAGACTCGCTCCATAATAGCACGCAGCCCTTGGTTGTAAAGATCTCCCCACAAAGTATGAAAAATATCAAACTATGTTTTGGGTTCCCCAAAATAATTCACACAAAAGTAATTGGGATTTATCAATTGTAAAACAAAACTCTAAACCCTTCAAAATGGTTGGAGAATAAAACAAACACTCAAAAACATATTCTATTCAGAACCAATGTTTCTCCACACAAAAATCAATAGTATGACACCTTATATATAACACAATTTAAGGCGGTGACGTGTTAGCATAAACATCATGTCGTTCGAACGATCTCGTTTGAACAAGAACGTTGTCATTTGAACGACAATCACTAATCCCCAAAAAAAACTTTAGACTTTTAAATAACTTGGAAACCTCAAAACATAAAACTCTTCATGGGATCGGGAAACATTTATCCAAAACTTTTATGATAAAATGTTTTTGAAAAATAAAAACCATTTGTAAAAATTTAAAAAACCATTTTAGCTTTTATAAAAACATATACCAACACTTTTAATATGAAATGTAAATGGAACTTAAACATAATTTACCAAATTCATCCTTGTTGGGCTTGAATGTTTAAATCTTATTGTAATTCGGATCCGTCTTGATGTGAATGTGATCTTGAACTTCTTCGATGGTGAAACGGTATATGACATAAAAATTGATAACGGACACAAATGCCCTTACACAACTTTTTTAGTCTTAGAGAGCAAGTTGAATTCCAAGTCGCGACTTCTTACAAATTAATAGAAGAATTTCGAACAATGTCTTTGTGGTTTGAGGACGCTTCTAATGATCCGAATAGATCCAACAACGACAAGGTCAAACAAAAGGTTACCTCCGCTTGGGTACCTAAGTAATATGTTAAATCTCTTGTTGTGCACGTTGCTCTGAAGGTTCAAAATAATTTCTAATGGTGTTTTGATAGTGGGCGCTCTAGGCATATGACTGGTGACATTTCACTGTTCACCCACCTTAACGATCACAAGGAAGGTAAAGTCAATTTTGGAGATGGTATTAGGCCTAGTATTTTAGGGCATGGATGTGTTGAGATACTTGGATTCCCTGAACTAGAAATGTGTTGTACATGAAAGGGTTATAAGGGAACTTAAATAGAATAAGCCAATTATGTGATGCAAACTTTACGATAGAGTTTGACCTGTCCAAATGCAATCTTTATGACCAATCCTGTGAACTTTTACTACGAGGTGTGAGGATTGAAGATAATTGTTATGGGATTGTTCCCAACTCCTCCTTTGTGTGCAACAGTTCCACTGTCTCCACTATCGACCTTTGGCATCAATGACTAGGTCACGTGAACTTTAGAGATCTTGAGATATTAGTGAAAAAAGATTTAGTTCGTTGCTTACCATCTCTTTGGAAACCAACTTCCTCAGTTTGTGTACCCTACCAATAAGGAAAATAAATTCTAATTCCCCATCGAATGTTGAATACCATTACCACCTCCCTTGTTTTAGAGTTTATTCACATGGATTATATTGGTCTTACTCGCTTTTAGATCTTATGTGGTAATAGATATATTCTCATGATATTCGATGACTTTTCTAGATATTCTATCATTGGAATCCTTAGACAAAACTCCGATCCAATTGAGTTCATCTAAGTGTCGTGTCCTACAAAATCAACATGGTGTCACCATTAATCGTATGTGTAGTGAAAGCGGGACTGAATTTAAAGAAGCTAAAGTGGGTAGATATTGTGATAGAGTGGGTATCCAACATGAGTTTTTGGCTATTCTATAATACCCCATAATTTTTAATAACTTTGATTATGAGATAAATTAAAAATTAATATGGGAATTAATTAGAATTAATTAGGAAATGAATAATTGGGATTGATCCGAATTTAATATTACTAGGGATTATAGTAATGTGTGATTCTGAATATTACTTGGTGATATATAAGTAATATATGAATATGATGTTATTTATATTGCCGAGAGTTACTAATACGGTAATAATGGAAATTAAGTTGGGACGCGGTATGGGACGTGTCGGAACCAATTTAAACGAATAAAAAGGAAATATTATTTTATATCAACCTTATGTTACGCAAAAACTGGGTTAATATCTGATTGATCGATCGATCGACCCCAAGAATGTTTGTCTATCGACTGATCGATCGATCGACCCAAGACCATCGATCGATCGACCGACTTCCCTTGGAAATGTGAAATGTTTTCTTTTTCAAGTTTGATTGAATCCCATATTGTGAGAAATCTTTATTGATGATTATTTGAATATGATGGGACTTAAGGGAGGATAGTAGGCTATATATGATACCCAAAAAATGTACTTTGTGTGGGATTAAATTGGGGAGTGATTAAAGGGGGAATTAATTATATAAATTTCGGTAGAAATAATATTCGAATAAATTTGTACATTAACAAAAGGTGAGGAACTTGGGTGAATGTTGGAATATTATATCGAGGATAATATTATGTAAGTGGTATCCAAATAATAATATTCGATGAATTAAGTTTGGATAAATTTTGGTACATTAACGAGGAACGAAAGACTTGGGTTAATGTTGGAATTTTTATTAAAGTGAGAAGGAAATTATGTGAGTGATAACTACATAGTAATAATGTGACAAAGAAAATAATTATATTTAAAAAGTACGGGTGGCATTGATAAATACAACGGGTACTTGGGGATAGGATAAATTTCTAGTATTATATATAGGTCGAAAGAGTACCTAATTTTATATAGGTAGATAATAATGCCTACTGATTGATAATTTATGTGTATGACATACCTAGATTACTTGCTATCGATGGGAGGTTTACCCGTGAGGGAAGTCACATCCTGATGAATCTATGGGATTTTTGACTTATCACTCGAGAACATAGTACTTAGGTCGATTACCATTAGTGAGAACAATGGTATAGAACGGTCATTTGGGTGCGTAGGTATATGAGTAACCCAAAGGCTTAGCATTATGTTTTCCTCCATTATTTGTGATTTAATATTTATGGTTAGAGGGAATCTTTACTGAACCTATAGTCCCCTATACAGTGACGAGATGTATTGGGACATGATAGCAGAGTAATGCAGAACCGCAGTTGTGTCTTGGGGTGCAGTATAGTACATATATAATAGAGTGAATGTATATATATACATATGATGATATATACTTTGTGACTAAAGTAGAACTGAATGATAATGATATCTAGAATTAATTAAGTATGAGAACACTTAATTGAATTGAATTAATAAGGGGCTTATCTATGTTGAATCTAAATGGATATATGTTTATATCATTACAACATGTATTATGAGATTTATACGCGGGAATGAATTGGACTATTATTAGTGGATACACTGGTTTAAACTAGATAACATGGGAACTGTAACTATGATGGTTTAGAGGTATGTTAGGTGTCCACTCTAGATGAGAGGTGAGAATCTCAAGATAGAGTCCGATAATCTAACATGTATATTAAGTGATAAATATTGCAATTATTCACTTGCTGTTTTAGAAACTATTTTACATCGGGCTCTAACACGTTTCTTTGCATATTCTCTTCTCTATCTTGTTTCTCCTATATCAGGTGTCCAGCCACAGGGGCGCCGGCTTTAGAGGACTATGATGTTGACGAGTTATGGACACTATGAAGTTTGGAGCTTTGTTTAGACGCCTTCATATTTGTTGATTCCTACTCTGTAGTTGATTTTTATTTAGGTCATATCGCCCAAGAGGATTATAGTATTTCCTTTCTATTTGAGTCAGGATTTTATACTCATGTCGTTATGATACATTTGTTATTATTAGGATTTATGTATTGAGATATTTTTCTGGAAAGTATTATTCCAGTTGCATTTAAGTTCTGTTGTGATTCATTTATTATTGTGGATTAGATTATTATGAAATTGTTCGTAATGGTAAAAATGGAATTTTATTAAATTAAAATTTGAAAAGTTTAACACCTGCTTAGTTGGATATTAGGTGATTAATCTTTTTTGATAGTGATGCTAAGAATGAACCAACTGCAAATTCTATTTTAATTGGGCATGGAACTGATCACCCGATGTTGATGTAAAAAACTAGATCACTCTAATTATTCAATCACAGATAAATAAATGAGACAAAAGATTTTTAAATTGGTTCGGCTAGGAATAAAGCCTACGTCCACTGTTATGTTATTGAGTGTTTGTGGAATTCTTGATTACAAGTCCTCTCAAGAAATTCCCCCCCCCCCCCCCCCCCCTTTGAATGAGAGTGATACAAGGTATTTATAGCCATTAGGCTGTACATGAAAGGGCCGATACATTAAATGATATACATATGAAAGGGTAATACATTTAATGCAGCGTGTGCGTCAAGATGATAAACATTCAATGAATAGTTGAACTGTTGATTATCTGGAAATTAATGATACGACCGAGATGCAGTTCGGACCGCCTTAGTTGCTCGTTGCTCCGGAGTTCCTCGGAGCGCTGGAATACCTCGGAGTGCTAAAGTTCCTCGGTGTATCCTCGTTGCTCGGAGAGAACATGAGTTGGTCGGGGAAATGAACTTCCTCGTTGCTATTGTGCCACGTAGATTGACACGTGTCTTCGTATTATTCGTCCATATCAGCATATTAATTTTGGTATCAACAGAAGCCCCCAATGTTTCATATTTCGAACTTTGAGGAGTATGGAACATTCTTTCTCGGTATATGGCAATATTAAATGACTTTCCTGGATTTTAGGAGCATTTTCTTTGTATTTGAATTTCCTTCAATATTCGCAGAATTCGCCTTTTTGAATTTTCATAAGCGCTTCGATCTTCGTGCAGTTTTTGTCCTTTTAGCCGCCGGTAATACAATAGTTTCTTTTTCGTAATCATTTCTTTCGCCGCTTCCCAAGGTAAAGTATTTAAACTTCTTAGGTAACCATACCGTCTTCTACCTTTTCCAATTTTCTGCATTCAAGCTTTCTATTCTCTATTTCTCTCTTGTGCGTTCATCCTTGTTTTCGTTCGTTGTTGATAGCTCTCCTTTCTTCCTGTAAGCTTTCCTTCCTTCTTCTTTTATTCACCATGGTTTATATTATTGAATCTATTGAAAAATTCCGTTCTGATTTTTCCATCCCTTCTTGGGTGATTTTAGAGGAGTTTTCTGAACCTCAAAATTACTTTCGTTTGGCTGAGGTACATTGGTTTCCCAGTCTTTTTATTGCTGAATGTGGGTTTTCCTTTCCACCAAATCCATTATGTTTAGAATTTTGTTAGTACTTCGATGTTGTCCCTTCCTGATGCTAACAGGGATTATTTTGAAAATGGGGTCATTATAAAAAATTGGGAACATGCCCCTTTTCCCGGAGATGAAGTATATGATGGTCCCAAATGCCCCCCCTATGGCAATGGGATAGGTTATTTCTGTTTTATTGACTTTCTGAAATTTTGATTTCATCTTGTTTGTGTAAATGCGTGATTGACATTTCAACTTATTTTTGTTTGTAGTTAACAACAAGAGAAAAACTCCCAATGAATCAGAGGTAAATATAAGGCAATTGAAACATATCTGGAGTTTGCATTAGAAGGTCGCAGACGAGCATATCAGGTCTGCCTCATATTTGTTGCAGTATAGGAGCTATACGTCGTCCTTTACTGCTCGCCCTGTGGTCAGCACCAGTGATCCAGTGCAAATTCCTGAAGACTCTGATCCAGAATCTCATATCCCTTTGAGCCAAAAAATGGGCAAGAGAAGAGTACCCACTCTCTTTGAGGAGAGTTCCTCTGCTGGCGATGGGAAGAAAACCAAGGTTAATGTCCCAAAGGGGACAAAGAAAATTGATGATGCTCCTTCTGTTGCTGTTCAGAAGGTTGCCGAGAAGCCCCCAGTGGCTCCTGTGCAGAAAGATGAACTTGTTGAGGTAATCACTATCTCACCAACCAAAAGTTCCTCGTTGGTTGAAGTTGCTGAGAAGGCACCAAGGAGATTGAGGAAATCCTCCTCGGTCAGTATTTCTGGAACCAATCCCCAGCTCCTAGCTGGTGGAGATGGTGTTCCAATTATTGTTCCTCCAAGCTCTACGACGATCTTGGCAAAATTTTCACCTATCCCCAAGGTGCAAGGTACTGAAGAAGACCTTACTCGAGATGTGGTTACTTCTCTGGATGCTCGTCATTTGGCTTCAGTAAGTATATATACTCTGAGCTTTTTATATTTTCCTTTGTTGTTTCCCAATTTTATTTCTGATTTCATTTTCCTCTTTTGATTGCAGTTGACGAGCTGTTTCAATTTAATCCTTAAAAAGGATGAAGCGATCAAGGCTTCTTGCTCCTCGTCCACTGTAGAGGGAGCACTGGAGAAAGCTATTAAATCTGTGAGTGATTCCCATCAGAAGTATGACGAGGATAAAACTGAATGGGAAAAGAAATTGGCTGCGTCTGATGCAGAGAAGGTACAACTGGGTAATAAGGTGAAGGATTTGGAGAGAGAGAATAAAGACTATGCTGAGAAACTTTCAGGCTTTGGGGATCTTAAAAATAAAATGAAATCAGCTGAAGAAGAGCTGACCCTTCTACGAGAGGTAAATCGTCAGAAAGAGGAGGTGGAAAACAAATTGATGGCCGCCGAGAATCTTATGTCCGAGAAACTATCCTCGGAGAAGATGAAGAGAAAAATAGCTGTGAAGACGTCCTTTAAAACTGGTTGGGACAAAGGATGGGACAGGGGGTGGCAGCCATGACTACCCAAGTGAAATATGGAAGTTTGAAATATTTTCATGATGGTTGGGTTGCAGCACTGCAGGAGTTGAAGGTGAACGAGGACTCCGAGCTATTTCAACAACATCTCCCTGGTCCTCCTCCAGTTATTGAAGATGAGTCTTCAGACGAAGCTGCATCCGAAGAATCTTCAATGACAGTGGGTGATCAAGTCCTTATTCCACCACCCAACCAGATAGCCACCGAGGAGATTTCGTCGTTGCCTGCTCCTCCAGAACAAGTCCCAGCTTCTAATAATCAGACCATTGTTCCTACCGAGCAACCGAGCTCCTCGTCCCAGCCTCCCGAGAAAGTCTTGGGAGACAAGGAAAAGGTGTGAAGTTGTTCGGTACTCTTTTTATGTTCCTCTTTGACTTATCCTTTGTACTCAAAACGATGTAATCTTGTTTGATGATGTAATAAAATCACATCTTTCTGCATTTTGTCTTCTTTTTGATGATTGCTTTTTCTTTCTTTGTTAGTTTGTGTCTAGAATGGAACTGATATCTGCTCATGATACAAAGTTGATGCGGCAATGCCGTGAATATTATAAAGCTGAAGGATTTACTTGACCGAGCTGTGGCCAACAACGTGGCCTACTATGACTTGATTGAAGAGCTTCATTATTCCTTAGAAGATCTACAACATCAACATAATGAATCAACTGCTTTGCTGCACAAGGAGTATGAAAATAGATATCAACAGCTTTCTTCTGAAATAGGCCATAAAAAGATCCTTGCTGGATACGATATTAGGGAGAGAACCCTAAAAGGTGAAATTGAAGCCTGTAGGTAGATTGCTGAGTTGCCGGAACAAGAGAACAATAATTTGCAAAAAAATTTGGCACAGTATGAGTTTACAGCTTCATCTTCCACTGCTTTAATACCGGTTACCGATGAGGGTTTCTCATTCTTAGAGGTTGAGAATGCCAAATTAAGGCAAGAGTTGGATACTATGAGAAGATCTGGTATTTCCACTACTGCTCGGGGACGAGGAAGAGGGTCTCGTGGGCGAGGAAGAGCTGTTCAAAATGTTGTCGAGGAGCAAAATTCTCCACCTGCTCGGAGTCGATCAAGAGTTCTCAGCCGTAATGTTGAAGAATCTCGTACTCTGTCAACATTGGAAACTCAAGCATACCAATTGAACGCCAAAGATCGGGCTTTATCTGAAATGTCCAAGAGAAATCTATCTTTGGAAGATCAACTTACTGCAACGAAGTCTGCTTTGAATGATAAAGATGTTTTTGCCAGGAACCTTCACGAGCAACTAGAGAGAATAACTTTTCAATTTCACAAACAACCTCGTGAGTTTTGGATGGCAGGCTATAATGAAGCCCTTTGTCACTTGGATTCTCGTCATGAAAGTGCCAATAACGAAGGTTATAAACAAGGATGGTTGAACGCCCTGGGTGTGTTAAAGCTAAAGCAGGGCCATTTCTTATGGGATTATTATGCTCCCGGGCTACTAGACTTGCATGTACCGCCTTATAAACTAGACATGGAGTGGATCCCAGCTCGTGCCATTCCTCGGAATTTAATTTCAAAATACCTTGGCGACTATAGTCTTCATTCTCAGATTGAATTATCTCGTCCTGAACATCTACTGGACACACCTTCTGTAATGAACGTCAGAATGCTCAGAGATATTAACTTCATTAATTCTCCTCTTTGCTTGGAAGACCCTCCTGCCGGCGAGGAACCTGTTTCAAAAGCTAAAGGAAAGAAACCAATAGAATAGGTTTTTCAATGTAACAGTTAGCACATATATGTAGCTTGTAATATATTTTGACCTTAATGAAAGAATTTCATTTTTTGTTTGCAAATCTTTATTGCTATTGTTCTGCGTTAAACACTAAGTATGTATCTGTTAAAAAGATAACAATTTTGTGATATTCATTGACCAACTTAGTAATAAATATGAGAAATGTTGCTCAATAAAGTAATGAGTATAAAGATGTTTAAAATTTGGCCAACCAACCAAGGTTGTTAAATTGTGCTCGTCGACCAATTATAGTTAGTGAGAGCTTATCCCCGACTAACCATACTTGGTAAATTTTTGTCTTTTTTATAAAATGTGTCCGACCAACTAAGGTCGATAAATTCTTCTTGTCGACCAACTACAGTTAGTGGGTTTTTATCCCCGACCAACCATACTTGGTACAGTTTGGAATATTTTGTTCTTCGAAGAACTTTTATAATAATCTTACCTCCCGACCAACATAAATTGGAATGTGAGAGCATATTTTCAAATCAAATAATATTGTTCTTCCCTCAACCGTAGTTGATTATTGAACTATCAGGTTCTTTCGAACCATCTTGTCCACTAGTTATCTTACCAACCTTAGTTGATCACGCTAGTGTACGCCTCCTAACCAAAGGAGTATATTTTTTGGTTCTTTCGAACTATCTGTCCACTAGTTATCTTACCAACCTTAGTTGGTCACACTAGTGTACGCCTCCTAACCAAAGGAGTATATTTTTTGGTTCTTTCGAACTATCTGTCCACTAGTTATCTTACCAACCTTAGTTGGTCACGCTAGTGTACGCCTCCTAACCAAAGGAGTATATTTTTTGGTTCTTTCGAACTATCAGTCCACTAGTTATCTTACCAACCTTAGTTGGTCACGCTAGTGTACGCCTCCTAACCAAAGGAGTATATTTTTTGGTCTCGCCCTTTTACCAATCGGAGTTGGTCGTGGGTCTGAACTATCGTCTTCTTTTTGTTGTCGAGCAGCGTAGTGTACAACACTAGTATTCCCCGAAAAACTTTCAAACAAAGGAGAGGAAAATGGTGAAAACATCATCGTTTTATTCATATTGATGGAACCGTTGTACATTTTACATCATTGATAATACTTGCGAAGGTGTTCAGCATTCCAAGCATTCTTGAATTCTTCTCCTTCTAGAGTTTCTATTCGGTAAGTTCCTGGTCGAACAACTTCTGTAACTCGGTAAGGCCCATGCCAGTTTGCCTCCAATTTATTGTGCTTCTGAATTACCTTCTTTAGCACATAATCTCCTTCCTTTAAATCGCATTTCCTCACCCTTTTGTTGTAGAAAAGAGCTGTTCATTGTTGATAAGCAGCATTCCTAATGGCTGCCTCTTCTCTGACCTCCTCGAGCATATCCAAATCCAGTCTTCTCATCAAGTCACTGACAGAAGAATTGAAATGCAGTACTCTATGCGTTGGAAGACCCAACTCGGCAGGTATTACAGCCTCACTTCCAAATGCCAGCACATATGGTGATTCTCCAGTCGCTGCTCGGGGAGTTGTTCAGTAAGCCCACAATACTGATTGTAGCTCATTAATCCAGTTAGCTTTAGCTTCACTTAGCCTTTTCTTCAAACCATTTAGCAGTGTTCTATTCGTCACTTCAGTCTGTCCATTGCTTTAAGGATGGCCTGGTGCTGAATGAACCTTCAAAATGTTCGACTGATGACAATAGGCAGCAAATTCCTCGTTATCAAATTGGGTTCCATGGTCTGTGATGAAGGCATGAGGGAGACCATATCGACAGATGATATTCTTCCAAACGAACTGGTATACCTTCTCGTATGTCATATCAATAAGCGGCTCAGCTTCTACCCACTTAGTAAAATAGTCCACTGCAACGATGAGGTACTTGAATCTTCCTCGGGTGATCGACAGTGGTCTAACCAAATCAATTCCCCACATAGCAAATGGCCAAGGGGAAGTTATTGGTGTCAACAATCCTTATGGAGTTCGTCGGATAGAGGAAAAACGTTGGCACTTGTCACATTTCTTAGCATAGGCTATACAATCAGCCCTCATCGTCAGCCAATAGTATCCTTGAGTCATTACCCTTTGTAAAAGTGTTCGACCTGCTACATGAGCTCCACAAGACCCTTCATGGATTTCTTCAATCAATTCTTTCACCTCGGAGGGATGTACACATCTCTGCAAACCTTCCATAATTCCTCGTCTATATAAAATACCATTAGTTAATACATACCGAGCAGCTTTATACTTCAATTTTTTGGCAGCGAGCTTATCCTCTGGCAATTCTCCCTCTTCAATATATACCCTGATGGGATCCATCCAAGATGGTCCTAAATCAAGGGTAATAACATTCATCGTCAGGTTTTCATCTATGCTCCGACTTTCCAGTACGTTAATTGGTATCGTTCTTCGCAGGTCGGTACGAGTAGCTGATGCTAGTCAGGCCAGTACGTCTGCTTGTACATTCTCCATCCTCGGTATTCTCACCAATTGAATGGCATCAAATTCTGTCAGTAACTCCATCACCTTTGCATGATACTTCGCCATTAAGTCTCCTTTAACTGCATATGTTCCTATCATCTGATTTACAATTAATTGAGAATCACTGAATACAATTACTTGCCGTGCTTCCATAACTTTTGCTAAGTTTAAACCTGATATCATGGCCTCATACTCAGCCTCATAATTGGAGGCTTTGAATTGGAATCGCAAAGCATATTCCATGTCAATCTCATCTGGGGTGTTCAAAATAATTCCCGCCCCGCAACCTGCTGTGCAAGATGAGCCATCTACATATAATCTCCATATGGGCAACCCGTCTTCAAATTCCTTATCTGACAGGGTTCCTCGGTGAAATATTTGTTGCTTCTTTTCATCCTCCCCTGACACTTTTCGCTCCTCGTCGACTATCTCTTCTCGCTCTTTTACCAACCGGAGCTGGTCTGAGCTCGAAGTTGATGACCTTTCTTCATCCATAAGCCCTTTTACCAACCGGAGTTGGTCTGGATTTATGTCTGTTGATCCTGTAACATCCACAGGTTGGTCAGCGAGCACCTTTTGCTCCTCGGGGGTATCAGGGTATGTAAACTCTGCTATAAAATCTGCTACAGCTTTCCCTTTTAATGATGATCTGGGTTCATACACAATATCATATTTATCGAGTTCTATTGCCCAGTACATCAGTCTTCCTGATTTTTCTGGCTTGTGAAGGGTTTGTCTCAATGGCATGTCGGTATACACGACGATTGTATGGGCCTGGAAATATGGCCTCATTCTTCTACTTGCTTCAATTAATGCCAATGCCAATTTTTCTAGCTTTGGGTACCTGATTTCTGCACCTCGAAAAGCCTTACTTGTGTAATAGATGGGTTTCTGAACTCCATTCTCCAATCTAATCAATGCTGAGCTAACTGCATTCTCTGATACCGCCAGATACAAGTACAACTTCTCTCCTGTTATTGGCCTGGACAACAATGGAGGTGCTCCCAAATATTTCTTCAAGTCTTGAAAGTCCTTTTCACATTCATCGGTCCATTCAAAAGTTTTTCGAAGTGTTTTGAAGAATGGGAGGCATTTATCAGTTGCTCGGGACACAAATCTATTGAGCGCCGCAACTCGTCCTGTAAGACTCTGCACTTCTTTCTTCGTCGTTGGGGATCGCAGCCCTAAAAGAGCTTTGATCTTTTCTGGATTTGCCTCAATACCTCGTTGGTTGACGATGTATCCGAGGAACATTCCTTCTTGTACTCCAAAGGTGCACTTCGTCGGGTTGAGCTTCATTTGGTATTTATCAAGTTGATCAAAGGTCTGACCTAAGTCAACTAGATGATCAGCAGCTTTCTTGCTCTTTGTTAGCATATCGTCGACATAGACTTCCATGTTGCAACTGATTTGTTCGGCAAAAACCTTGTTCATCAGCCGCTGATATGTTGCACCTGCATTTTTCAAACCAAAAGGCATGACATTGTAACAATAAGTTCCCCTTGGGGTAATAAAAGAATTACTTTCCCTGTCTTCAGGTTTCATTTTGATCTGGTTGTAGCCAGAATATGCATCCATGAAGCTGAGCAGCTCATGTCCCGAAGTAGCATCCACTAGCTGGTCTTTTCTGGGCAATGGAAAATGATCTTTCGGGCATGCTTTGTTGAGATCAGTGAAATCAACACACATTCTCCATTTATTGTTCTTCTTCTTTACCATCACCACATTTGCTAACCAGTCTGGATATTTCACATCTTCAATGAATTGGGCTTTCTGGAGCTTCTCGACCTCCTCTTGTATGGCCTGATTCTTCTCGGGACTAAACACTCTTCTTCTCTGCTTCACAGGCTTGATCTCCTTATTCACATTGAGTTCATGACATAATAAGTTTGGATCTATTTCTGGCATGTCTTCGTGACTCCATGCAAAAGTATTCTTCCTGTTTCTCAAGAAAGTTATCAACTCTTGTTTTATTGAAGTATCCAACGACGAACCTATCTGGGTTACTCGTTCAGGGTGCTCCTCGTCCAGAATAACATTTTCTGTAGATTCTACCACCTGTCCTTTTACAAGTTGGGATTCATCCCTGGGATCAAGAGTTTCAATTTTTGTACCTTCCTCCACCTGGTAGGTAGTAGTCTTTTTCCTTGATTCCTCAAGCTCCTCTTGCTCGGCAGATGGATAATAGCATTCCCGAGCTATTTTTTGATCACCTTTCACAACTCCTACTCCGAAGTTTGTTGGGAATTTTAAGCATTGATGCACTGTAGATGGAACTGCTTCGAACTTCTTCAAACCAACTCTTCCCATGATGATGTTGTAGGCTGACTGCACATTCTTATCCATCACAAAGAAGCGTATTCTTTCTGTTCGACAAGCAAGACAAGTTCTAATGAATATGTCCAACTTGATCGTCCCAAGTGGAAAAACTTTCTCGCCAGCAAAACCCAGAAGGGGTCTGTGATAAGGTTCCAATTGAGATAATTTCAAATTCAAGCTATCAAAGCATGAATAGTACATGATGTCTGCCGAACTACCATTGTCCACCAACACCCTTGAAATCACCACATCTTTCATCCTCATTTTGATCACCAAAGGATCGTCGTGAGGGTAAAGAACACCTGCCAAATCGTTTTTTGAAAAACCAATAACTAGCTTCTCTTTATTTACCTTCCTCGGACGATCATCCTCGGCAAGATTTATTCATTGAATATATGAGCAGGCTTGAGCCTCTCCGAGATAAGACTTTCTTTCTGCAGTAAGGTCTCCTCCTCCAGCATCTCCTCCTGTAATAACATTACAATCAAATGACCCAAAACGTATGGAAATTACCTCTCGTTCAGGCTGCCTTGGCTTCTTTGGAAGATCGGGGTCTTCATCTGGATCATGTTCATGATCTCTTTTCTTTTTCTCCTCCGTCCGACGAGGAGATCTAGAACGATCTCTAGTTCTATCATCATTCTTCCTTTCACCTCTGCGATCTACATACTTTGATAACTTTCCTCTTCGGATAAGCGTTTCAATCTCGTTCTGAAGGGCTATGCAATTTTTGGTCGTATGGCCATGATCTTTATGGAACTCATAATATTTGGCCCTATTCCTCAGGTCAGGATTGGTCCTCAGTTTATCTGGCCACTTGATTTCTTCGTTATTCTTGATTTCTTCCAAAACATGATTAATACCCATTTTCAATGGAGTATAATTATCGTATTTCTTCAGGACTTCCCATGACGTCCTATTATTCTTGGAGTGCTTGTCACCACCATTATCTTTTTGCTCTTTCTTCTTAGATTTTTCAACCTCCACCTTGGTTTCTTTATCCATATTCTTCTTCGCAGCCATAGCCTCCTCGGCATTCATGATTTTGGCCGCTTTTGCCATCAACTCCGACATAGTTTTAGGTGGATCTTTGGCCAAAGTGTAGTATAACTTGTTAGGCAGAAATCCACTCATCAAAGCAGTGATCGCTGTCTTTTCTTCGTAATCTATGACTTCCAACTTCTCGTTATTGAAACGAGTTATGTAATCTCTAGTACTCTCACCTGATTTTTGTCTAACACTTAACAAGTGCGCTACTCGCTTTACCAGCTTTGCTCCAAAATAGAAATTGCCAATGAACAACTCGGCTAACTGAATAAAGGTCGAAATCTTACCCCGAGGAAGATTGTTGTACCATATCTGTGCAGATCCGGTAAGAGTTCCCGAGAATGCTCTACACCTCATCTCGTCGGGAACGGCATATATGTCGGCAGCAGCTTGGTATTGTTCTATATGAAGAACAGGATCTGTCTTTCCATCATACTTAGGGGTCACTACAGGTGCTTTGAATTTTGATGGTGTAGGAAAATTCACAATGGCCTGCACAAAAGGGGTCCCTTGAACAAAAGTTCTCTGTAAGGGATTCCTTTCTTTAGCCATTTCTCCAAGTCTATCCTCCAACCGCTGAATGGAACCTTTCCATGCTTCATTTCCTTCCTCAGGCCGCTTAGTCCGAGCAATTGATTGTTCTGACGTAGCTTCCTGAGATCTATCTCGGCGAGTAGCTGGTCGTGATTGTGCTGATCCTTCTCTCAAACCTGATGGTGGTCGAAAGCTTCTCGATGGGGCTCTAGGTGGACTCATATTTCTCCTTGGTCCTAACCGACTGAAAGGAGACACCCTGCTTAATCTTTCCAGGGCGTTGGTTCTCTCCGGAGAGAGAGTGATATGTTGATCTGTATCCGTAGCCCGTATCGATGAAGTTCGCCCAGGTTGATAAGAAAAATAATTAGATTCTTCATTACGATATGACCCAGTACGCCTGGATCGCGATTGCCCACGATCACTCCTTTGCCCTGAATGGGTAGGTGCACCGCCATGAAGAGTTTGAATGAGTTGCCTCATTATTTCTTGCATGGCGGTTTGTCCTTGAGCCAGATTCATCATAATTCCAGCCAGATCTGGAGGTGCAGATGGATTTGGAGGATTTCCAGCATTTCCAGCATTTCGATTACTGGATTCTGGATTATCTGCCATTGATGATAAATGATTTTTGGTGAAAAACGATAGCAACAGTCGTTTCCCACAGACGGCGCCAATCTGTTGATGTAAAAAACTAGATCACTCTAATTATTCAATCACAGATAAATAAATGAGACAAAAGATTTTTAAAGTGGTTCGGCTAGGAATAAAGCCTACGTCCACTGTTATGTTATTGAGTGTTTGTGGAATTCTTGATTACAAGTCCTCTCAAGAAATCCCCCCCCCCCCTTTGAATGAGAGTGATACAAGGTATTTATAGCCATTAGGCTGTACATGAAAGGGCTGATACATTAAATGATATACATATGAAAGGGTAATACATTTAATGCATCGTGTGCGTCAAGATGATAAACATTCAATGAATAGTTGAACTGTTGATTATCTGGAAATTAATGATATGACCGAGATGCAGTTCGGACCGCCTTAGTTGCTCGTTGCTCCGGAGTTCCTCGGAGCGCTGGAATACCTCGGAGTGCTAAAGTTCCTAGGTGTATCCTCGTTGCTCGGAGAGAACATGAGTTGGTCGGGGAAATGAACTTCCTCATTGCTATTGTGCCACATAGATTGACACGTGTCTTCGTATTATTCGTCCATATCAGCATATTAATTTTGGTATCAACACCCGATATTTAATTGAGTAGGGTGTTATAGGTGGTATTAGAGCATCAAGTTCAAGAGTCTTTTAGGATCTGAACGGTTTACTATGTTTTCAACTAAGCGTTCTTTGAAGTATATCCCTATTCTTAGGACTTTTGTATCCTTACTTGCATTCATACGATCTTCAGCTATTCTGTGATATCGAATATTGATGATATATTCTCTCTCATTTCAGATGCGTCCTCGACGTGCACCTCAGCCCACCCCACCTCAGGGTACCATGAATGCTGCAGAAGTTGGTGCCATTATTGCTCAAGCAGTCAATGCAGCTTTAGCTATTGTTCAACAAGCTCCAATTAAGGTGCCATCTGTACCACCCATGCTAGGGAAGTGTTTCCTACTGCGTGGGAATGTGTTAGGGGTGCCTTTCAGAAGGCGCATCCATCAGATTTTCAAGGGGGTTCTGATGTTGTGACTACTATCCAATGGAAAAAGAATATCCAGAGGCACTTGAGGATGCTTGAATGCATGTAGGTTCAACATCAGTTACTAGCTACGTTTAAGCTAGTTAGGGCAGCTCTGTAATGGTGGGAATCCATTATAACTCCTGAGGAGGGAGATACTATAACTATCCAGGACTTCTGAGTGTGGTTCAATCGCAAATACTTCCCTTCCTCAGTCGAGACAGAGATAAGGTGGAAACTACTTGGCTTGAAATAGTAAGGGAAGACAGTGGCAGAATATGAGGAGGAATTTACTCAGCTGACTAACCTGGTGCTAGCAGAGGTACCCACTGAAGAAAGGCGGATTCAGATGTACACTGATGGCCTGAACTATAAGATTCGCCAGCACTTATTGGAAAATCTCTCCCAACATACTTACGTAGATGTTCTTAATGCTGTGATGCTTCATTGCCAGGATAACTTTTTACATGCCCATGCAAGCTGAGTTGCTTTATTTTCATAAGAACGATGTCTAGGAGTTAGTCCCCCAACTTAGCGAGTCTAATATAATAAGCACCAGGTGGGTTTACAAGAATAAGATGGATGATAAGGGTTCCATAGTTCACAATAAGGCTAGGTTGGTCGTTCAAGGATACACATAGATCGAGGTTGTAGACTTTGACAAGATATTTGCTCCTGTAGCTAGGCTTAAGTCCATTCACTTACTACTCGTCATGACATGTCATCTTTGCTTCAAGTTATATCAGAGGATGTCAAGAGTGCCTTTCTAAATTGAATTTTATATGAGGAGGTTTACGTGGCACCACCAAAAGGGTTTATAGACCCTAAGCACCTGGGACATATCTATTATCTTAAGAAGGCCTTTTATGGTTTGAAGCAAGCACCATGTGCTTAGTGTGATAGGCTCACTTCCTATTTCTTGGCTCGTGGATTCAAGATAAGGGAGTGGATAAGAACATGTTTATAAGGAAATATAGTGGTGCTATTTTGGTTTCCCAAGTCTATATGTAAGGAATATTCTTTGGATCCATGCGATCCCACCATGCTCACACCTTTGAGGATAAAATGATGAGTGAGTTTGAGATGAGCATGATAGGTGAGCTTACATTCTTCCTAGGTCTCTAAGTTTGTCAGCTTGAGGATGGTATATTCATATCTAAATCCAAATATGCAAGATACCTTGTGAAGAAATTCAGTCTTAACTCCACTAAGCACTCCCGCACCCCTATGAGTACCTCAATATAGCTTAGTAAAGAAACTTTAGGCAAAGACGTAGAGAAAACACTTTATCATCGTATGATAGGTAGTCTCCTCTACTTGACCTCTAGTTGTCCAGATATTTCCTTTAATGTTGGATTCTGTTCGTGATACTAGGCGTCCCCAAAAGAGTCATACTTACACGCACTTAAACGTATCATCAAATGCCTGAATGAAACTCTTTCATACGATATTTGGTATTCCTTTGATACCATTGATCGTTTGTCCGCCTATTTAGATTTTCATTGGTACGGGGATGTAGATGGTTGTAGGATCACTTCGGGTGGGTGTTTCTATTTTCGTAGTGCTCTTATCTCGTGGTTGAGTAAGTAGCAAAACTCCATATCTTTGTCCACAATGGAGGCTGACGCAACTCTTATGGATGAAACAAATGTTGGCGGATTGTGGTATTTCACAAGGTATGATGACTAATTCTTGTGATAATACGAGCGCAATCCATATTACCAGTAATCATGTCCAACATTTGCACAAAAAATGTATTAGGATACGCGAGCACTTTATACGTGACCTAGTTGAGGAGAAGGTCATGTCCTTGAGCTTCGTGAGCATCAATTGTCAGTTAGTCGATATATTCATGAAACCTTTAGATGCACTTCGATTTGAGGATCTTAAGAAACTTTAGGTATTTGCATTGTTGACTAAGTTTGGGTATTTTATCTAGTGTAGGATGATTTTCATGTTTACATCTCTTATTCGTATTGCTAGATTATATTGTCATTGTATCTATACCTTTTATTTTGATATTTTTAGAAAAATCCAAAAAGAGTTTTTGGTTTTTGGAAAAATTTTGAAAAATATAAATAGATTTTCGATTTTGATGAAAAAGGCAAAAAAAAATTTGATAAAAAATTTTGAAAAATCCAAAAAGAGTTTTTTATTTTTTATTTTGACACTATATATGGATGAACATTTAAGATGTCCGGATCACCCATTCATTCCAAATTTTTGCGTGATGTTTTCTTGTGTTTTGACACATGAAGTCATTTCTATAGTGTGAATAATGTGTGGAGTCATTACGTTGATATTTGATGATTATTTTCTATATTTTTTACTCCTAGTCTCCTTTAATGCACACGTGAACAAACTTATTTAAACATTGCACTTGTCACTTATCAAATATGATGTTCTCATCTCAATTTGGCTTTATAACCAACTAAATATAAAAATAGATAAAGTTGTGCATGTAAGGGCCATTGCCTAGATTTAAATTAGTTTTTCAAAAAATATTGTTATAGTTTAGGCAATGGAAAGGGGCTACGAAAGATAAAAAAAATATTCTTCATGTGAAAAGCCACCATTTGCATAAAAAAAGCCTAAAAATATTAGAGGCATATAAAAACAGAAGTTCCAAGTCAATTTTTAATGCATTGATGCTCCACTACTTATGAGCATTAATTTCTTCAAAAATCATCGAGAGTTTATGATCATATATGTGAGATTTTGAGGGAGTTAAAGTCGAAGATCAATGGGTTCGCACAACTAAAATGTCTCTATAAATATTACATAGTTTCGCACCATTGGTGTGAGAATAATTTATATACATGACTTTTTGATTAAGTTGAGTCAATTTCATTTGAGTTCAAAAATTTTACACCTAAGGTAGACTTTGAGCTCTTTCAATAGAAGTATTTCAAACCTTTGTGCACAAATGTTATGACTATATATGTTGATTTTTCTATGGAAAATGTTCTCACCCCTACATTCTGTATTCACAGTTCAAATATTTTAGTGTTATTTCATGGTGTGTTGTACGTTGTACATTATATACTTTTTTACAAAAAAAATACTGAAAATTTTCAAAAATTGAGGCATATATCAACCGTTTTCCCGTCATGACGCCTTTGAGATTATCATCACATATGATTACTTTATTATACTTGTCTCGATATCTTACTTCTTCGTGTGATGCCTAAATTTCGTGCTTAATTTTGACTCCTTTATCTATTATAGACAAAAAAAAGAGAACAAATTGAGGGGGATTTTTTTATTTTCTATTTAAAACTATTTGCATCACCGTATCTTTGTTTGTCTCATGTGTGTAAGAGACGTTCTGCTCGGATGATGATCATTTGGACCCACACAAGATGAACATAGTGTTTGTCAAAGGAAAGATTCAATTTCATGATTGAAGTCTTGCATATATTCTAAGTTCCATTTTCATTTATATTTTGGGAGGGTGGATTATTGTATTAATTCAGAGGATTTAATTTCTCCTACGATGGTGTTTTGTACCGGAATATCCAAAGGGAGAGATTTGTAAGAGCAAAATTTATGATTGCTCATGTTTTTATTTATTTTGATTTAGGATATCGTGTTACACAAACACGACACTTAAATACATCGACATCATTACTTCTCATTACTTGAAGACTGTGTTGAAGACCGTCAAAAAATTAAAGACTTGGACATCTCAACAACTTAGAAAAAGTATACGTTTTGATTGGTAAAAAGGTTCTAAGTATTTTATCGGGTTTATTTATTTTTTATGAGACAATAAATTTTCTTAAAGGAACTCAAAAAGTTTTATAAGATTTTTTTTTCGAAATTTTGACACTTCGTTAAAATGAAGTTGTCCCTCATTCGAACAAGATTCCCTGTTATGTCATAATAACGTCTCGTTCGAACGAGTTTAATTAAGTTTCAAAGGAGATCCATTTTTTATTTCGCTGTAATCTCGTTAGATGTTTTTGTTCGAAGTCGTTCAAATGAAATAAGCAGTCATTCGAACGACCTACCCCTTCATTCGAACAACCAGACGGGATTTTGTTTTTTAAATAATATCTTCTTATTATCTTTTGTGTTTATCCTTTTTATCTTTCCTTCTTATAAAAAGGCTAAATATGATCAGATATTCCAAGAACTCTTTTTTATAAAGAAAAACACCTTTTGAGTTCACTTTTGTGATCAAACACCTCATAATAAAAATCCCCACCCCGAGATATAGTTAAGATCAATTTTACTGACATCAATAAGGTTTCTTGTGATACACTTTTGTAGAGACTTTTCCCTATGGCTGACTTTGTGAAACAAGGTTTCACTGCTGCTGAAGAAGGAAGAAGTCTGAATCGATGGATATCGTGGGTAGACTACTACGTGTGAATGACTCTGAAGTTGGGTCATATCTTTTGGAGTTTTTGGAGTACTATGTGCCTAACTTAGTGTATCCAAGTTTTTTGTAAGTCGTTTGTATTCATACACTTCCAATAGTGTTAAATAAAGGTTTCGTCCTGCCAAGGAATTTTTCCCTATCTTATTAGCTTTTGTATGTTTGACGTAATAATTGAAAATCTATATTTGAACACAATTTGCATGCACACCATGATTAATTGAAGATTAAAATTTGGATTTGTGTGTTGGGTTATTTAATTCAATAAATTGATCCCTTAGTTCGTTCTCACTCTCACCTAGTGAAGGTAGTTATACTTAACTAATATAGGGTATTAGCTGGATTGGGTTTAGATAGCAATTACATATTCTAGTTAGACAGGGTAGTTTAATGAGGATATTAATTAAACACGTTTGGTGCATACTATAGTTAAGGGGTGAGGTTTTATATCATGTGAGTGCGATTGGTTAATTATGAAAGTAATACACTACTGTTTTAATCGATTTAAATTAATTATCTACTTGTAAAATATTTTCTACTTTTTGGGCTTTGACCTGCGAACAATTATTATTCCTTATTTTCTTTCTATATCTTAGGTGTGTAGCAGTAGAAGCTGGGACTGCGGGGATAAATCCATTCTTATCGTGCAATAAATGTGGACGCTACATCTTTGTTTAGACGCCTCAACTTATTCTATCTTGGTAGGATCATTTTATTTCGGTTTTAGTTTTGGGCATATTGCACGTAAATGGATGTGCTTTTATATTGCTGTCAGAGATTTTATTTCAGCACTCAATTTTTTTATTCAGTTTTATACAGTGAATGTTATTATTTGGCGGCCGATGGTTTATTTGGTTCACGCTTATTATTAATCTATGCTTGAGTATTATTCTATTTATAATGTTTTATGGTTTTATTCGTGTTATTTATATTATACTGTTATTGCGACAGTGATGTTGAGAGTGAACCATACTGAGATTCCTATTTTATTTTAGTAGAGGATTGGTCACCTGGTATTAAAATAGGCAGGTTGTCACATTCAAACATTCAATATTTAATTCTTTAAGTTTTAGGGATTCTTTAAAAAGTTCATCACAAGCCTCATGATTATCATGCACTTCATTATGAATCTCATCTTGTGATCTAAGGATAAAGGTGTGTGAACTCTCGCTACTACATGAAAATCACTAAAAATCCTATTTATATAAGCTTTGGTCCTATTCCCTTTCACCACAGTCCCTAAACACACCCTATCATCTTTCTTCACCATGAACACAAACTTTTTTTTCACTTTCTTTTATGAACAACGAATGAGTTTCCCTTGAATCATGTGATGAACATTCAATCAATGAGTTAACTTGAGAACAAGATGACTTATATTTCACGCTTTTGAAAAAGTAAAATTTATTTAGCAAAGACTCAAATCTTTTCTCAAATTCACTTTTAGAGCTTTCACAAACAATAAGTTCTTTCTTCACTTTTTTAAATTCAAGAGTCAAATTACTTTTACTTTCATTAGCAACCTTAAGTTATTCTAAATTAAGTCTCAAATAACTACACATTTTTTTCTCGATTAGCCAATTTAACTTTCATGTTTTTCATTTTGAGAAGTTGAGAATTCAACAATTCATTCTTTTTACTCAAGGATTTTACATTTTCAATTTCATTAAAATCAACATTAATAGATTTCATTTTTTTTCGAGAATGAAATGATATCGCCACACTCTTATCAAATCTATATTTAAATTGATCTAAACTTTCACTTTGACTCAAAAGCATAAGATCGAAATGTATGGCATAATCAATACTAGCCAAATTTGGATAAGCAATTTCCATCATAGTCACAAAAACTAGATCTAAGCAAAGAGCATAATAAACACGCACAAAAATGCAAGAATTATCTCAAGCAAATTAATTCTATTCAAATGAGCACTTGGCTATGATACCAATGGAAACACATGTGTAATACACTAGGTAAACATCAATAACAAACCTTTAGGGGGGGGGGGGGGGATGAAGGAATCTCATGATTTTTTTTTATTACAAATGATATTTCTTTCACAATCAACTTACTTAACACAAATTTTACCAAAACATAATTCAATTGTCTTAATGAACTCACACGACAATGAATGAAATATATCTAGGTGTAGAAATACAATGTAATAAGTCTAATCAAATTTTAACTAAATTATTTGATCTAAATTTAACTAGGGTGAGATGTGTGATTAAATGTGTTCATAAGCATAATAAATAATCACAAACATACATAAGGAAAATTTACGAGGATCCCCCCCCACCCCCCCCCCCCCCCCAGGGGTAAAACACACCTCGACTCACTCTTATTCTCAATTCTACTTGAAAAATAGTTTTACAAAAAGTAAAAATGTACCTCTCACACAAACGCTACTACGTAGTCACCTATGAACTTTTCAACTCTTAACCATAGTAAATGATAATCCGTAACAAACTCCACGTTGTGAATGAAGAAGTTCACTCTCTTACTTGGAACTCATGTCACACTCCAAATTCTCCAATAATTCAAAGTGGCATATAGAAGTAGATGATCATACAATTCAATGGATGTAGATTTGAATTAACAAGGCTAGTGTATAAATATGAACCAAAACACTCTCAATTATCTCTTAAAATATTATGTCAACTATAGATCTAAGTTTTATCAAAATAGGAGGGAACAAGTGAAATTGAAAAGATAAGTAAAGACAAAATTCTCTTAACCTCAGAAATGATCTGAAAAAATGTGTTTGAATTATGAGATTTTCATATCATCTAAAGAAAGAGGGAAATTGGCCTATTTATAGAATGTTTCTAAAATCTTGGTTGTTCGTGTGCAAGGTTTTATCTAGTCGTGTGCGCGATTTTGTCTAGTATGGACATCGTGGGCAAGTCGTGCACACGACCCTAAACTAAATCCGTGCGATCGGGTATCGTTTTCACGGGCCTAAAGCGAGGTCGGGTGAACGGTCACAACACCATAACCTTAAAAAATATTTAAAAGTTCAACCAAACTTTGACCAAAGCCCAAAATAGTATAAGTTAAAAAATAACTGAACCTATTTAAAAATCACTCGTTTCCCTCTTTGTAAAATCCTCACACGTTTTCAAAACAAAGTGCAACTTTTAGAAAAATGTGCACTGTGCGTTTAGCCTTGTACAAATCATAACTACATAAAAGGATATATCTTTACTTTAAATGTGAATGAACGGCTTTAAAATTATTTAATGAGTGGCGGTGCATAATCTTTAAACTTTAATCTTCAAGGTTCATCAAACCGAAACTAGAGCGCGCCTCACTTACAATGAATCATTTCTATTTGACTTGATGGACTCAACAACTCAAACATTTTGTCTAAAAAATCTAAACAACTTTAAACTAAATATAAAATTTACATTTTCAATAGATGAGGAAAAATATATATGAATAAGAGATTGTGACATGCTCTATGATCTCATCACAACACATAAAGATAGAGAAAAGGACAAAGAACCATATGGTCCAAACTTTCAAGACAATGGAGTCCACTTCTGGGAAAGTCTAGATGAAGAAGGCTGGTGAAATGTTGAGAAAATAATGAAAAGTTAACACTATCATGTGAAGAGAGACCCCTCCCATTTTTTATAATTACATTATTGTCTCTTTATTTTTTATTTGAGTTGTGGTATGATTTTGAATCATTAAACTTTTATTGACATTTCAATTGCAAGATTGGATTTTAAATTGCCTATAAAAGGCCTCCATATGTAGTGTCAAGGGATAAAAACTAGGTAAGTATACTTAAACTAAGAAGAAGTCTGGTCTCGCAGATCCTCTTAGAGAAAACAATATTTTTGCGACCCTAACAACATATAGAGACCCTTTTGCTATTGTAAATTTTCCATTTCACTATATATGTCTTTTTTTCGGGATGGAAAAATGTGATCTTTGAAAATCTTATCCTTATATTATTATTTCTTTGAATACAATCCCATTAATCATTCAGTCCAAATATCCATCTAAAATTATGGTCTAATATAGGAAAAGAGTCAGATTTGTGTTGTGCCTAATTATCTTTGTAAATTGGAAGCTTGCCCATGTCAAGTTCCTACACTGATTACCTTTAGTTATCGGTAAAAATCTGTGGATACTATTTCATTTGTGAAGCATAGTACGCCTTTAATTATAAAAAATAATAATATAGGATTAAGATTGTAAAAATTTCATGCTTAATACCATAAAATCATTGTTAGGAATTTTATAATAGTTTTGTGATAATTTGAAAATAAATAAGTTATAAAATAGAATAATATAATTGTAGAGTGAACTCCCAACCTGTAATCTAAGTTGGTATAGCCTATCTTAAAGAAATATAAGTTATAGAACTAGTTTCTAGCCTATACCATGTGTTTAGAATAATTTTTAAAAAAAATTGGGTGTTGAAATGGTCGAATAGTTCAAGGTGCCAATGAAAACAAATATATATTAAAAGGCAAATTGAAATCTCACGATAGTTCGAGGGGCATAAATATCATGAACTCTTATTATGTTACAAAAAGTATACATTGAATATAAATTGTGGATGTTTGAATTGATATAATTTAAAGAAAACTTCAAAATTTTCTTCACAAAACATGTTTTGTCATGGATTTGACCCATGGAGATTTAAAAGGAACCCATTATTCTCTCTCTCTCTCTCTCTCTCTCTCTCTCTCGCACGCACGCACGCACGCACACACGTACACGAACACGAACACACATATATAGCACTACACACACACATCCAAATTGATTTTTTTGGCCTTTGTTGGAATCGAAAATGGGTGTTTAAATTTAAGATTTTTTTGGAATGGGTATTGAGTTTGTGAAATGGATGTTGGGTTTCCCTCCCGTGTTTTTTTTTTTTTTTTTTTTTTGATGAGAAGAAAATTGGTGTTTGAATCTATGACTTTTTTCAAAATGGATGGTTGGGGTTTGAAGAACAAGGATTGTTCTAATGGTCATTTTTTTGGTTTGAAATTAGTTTTTTCTATTTAGTGCTAGAATTTTTTTTCTTCTGCGAAAATAATTTTTTTAGCTCAAAATCAATTTTTTCAAGTTTGTTTGAAATCATTTTTTCTATTTTTTCTTTTACTGGAAAACATTTATTTTTGTTGGAAAACAATTTTTTGAGTCGAAATCATTTTTTCTATCTTTTTATACATTGGAAATCCATTTTTTTGTTGAAAATTATTTTTTTCTAAAAAATTATTTTTAAGTTTATAATGGAAATAACTTTTTATTTTCTAGAATTTTTTTTGTTGGTATTCATTTTTTTTCTTTGAAATATTTTTTAGGCTGGAAACTAATTTCTTGGTTTTTGTTTTAAATTATTTTTTTCTTTTTCGAAAAATAATTTTTTTGGCTTGAAACTAGTTTCTCTTTTTTTTAATGGCAATCCATTTTTTTTATTTGCTGAAAATCATTTGTTTTTGTTGGAAATTATTTTTTTTGTTTGAAATCAGTTTTTTCATTTTGAAATAATTTTTAAAACTAGTTTTCTAAATTTTTATTGTTTTTAATTATTTATGTAATAGAAAAAAATTAAATCACCGCTTGATTTGGGACGGACAAAAATAATTCATGTGCATAGCACATGATCACTTTTCTGTTCAAATATTTAACACTGCTGGGGCTAGCTTGTATTATGAACTGTTTTAATAAATTCAGGCGATTAATTACGACAAATGAAAGTTTAGATAAAAAAATAAAAAATGGGATAAAGTTCAAGAGGAAAGTGTAATTAACATTAATATTTAAGTTGTATTTTGAAAAAAAACTTAAAGAAGTGCAAAACTTATTACTATCAATGACAAACAGAAATTTGTTGGAATATAACAAGAATGAGATCATATTCCGATTCCAATACAAGTGTTAGATGTTTATAAACTTAACTAAAAAAGTTTAGGGGTGGGTGGTTTATTCTCTAATCGAAAGAAAATTTGCGCATAAACATCCAAACAAACAAGGCAACGACCATCAAGGAACAAACGAAGAAAGACTTGATATAGAGAGAGAAAATTAAACCAACTAATGGTATGATGTCGGGTGGTGATCATGGGAAAACTAAAGAATACATCTATGTTTGGATTGCAGTGAACGACTAGGGAGAAAACTTGCTAAATCCAAGAGGAAATTAGCATCTCAGCCGATTCAGTTCTGCACACTATAAATAAAAAATCTTATTTTAGACTAAAGATTGGCGTTGTCGAGGAATCTTGTACGACATTATTAACCTTCACGCTTGTCGGTCGTGTAATTTCATCAAACGCCCCACTCCTAATTGCTCTTCTTTTAGAAGCTTAACTAAGAGTCCCTCTATTCCCATTCTAAATTAGCATTCTTTCATTCTATTTTTATGTAAAAATATCTTAATACCCTCAAAATTTAATAACTTAATTCAAAACCCACCCAACTCTAATCCTAAAAAGGGAAAACCCACCTTTTTCATCTTCTTCTATTTATTTAAAAAATCGTTTTTTAATAAAATAATATCTTTACAAAAAAACTGTATTTATAATTGATTTTTTACAAAAAAAAAAGGTAAAAATAAAATTGTATTTACAAAAACACTTAAAAAATTTCTATTTTTAATAAAATAATATTTATAAATATTTTAATAGACAATTTAAAAAAAAGTTTTACATTTTTTTCTTTTTATAAGTTACAGTTAAACAAAGTTTTTTTTTTAATTATAAAAAACAGTTGCGTATATATATACAGAGGCGGATCCAGAAATTTATTTCGAGTGGGGCACAAATTATTGTCAGGGGTTTGGGGGTGAGAGTCCCTAAATTTTTTTTTAGGTTACAAATTTTTTAGGGGTAAAAATTTGAATTTTTTTCTTTTTTTGGGTGAGGCACAACACTAAATTTACAATTTTGGAAGGGTAAAATTTCCAATTTTGAGATTTAGGGTGGGGCACTTGCCCCACCTACCTTCCACATGGATCTGCCCCATGTGTATATATATATATACAGTCTTGCTCTTGTACGGACTAATCCGTATTTTAAAAGTGCGCACCGGACATGTGTCACCTGGCGGTGAGCGCAGAAAAGAGAAAGAGTGTGCCTACATTTTGGGCGATGATTTCTAGAGGCACCATTATGTGACACATGTCCGGTCCGCATTCTTAAAATGCGAACTAGTCCGCACAAGAGCATTATATATATATATATATATATATATATATATATATATATATATATATATATATATATATATATATATATATATATATACGATGCCGTTCAGGAGCGGAGTCAAAGAACGGGTCTACTAACGGACCACCCCCAAACGACGTAGTTTTGGGGGTGAAATTACAAGAAAACCCTCACTTCACCCGGTTTTCATGTAATTTTACCCCTAAAACTACGTCGTTTGGGGGTGGTCCGTTAGTAGACCCGTTATTTAGGTCCACTCCTGATCGGCTCTGATATACGTTTTTATATATATATATATATTAAAAAAACACTTTTTTAAAGATAAAACCAATATTCCATTTATTTTAATAAAACATAACAATCCGTTTTTATATATAAAATGTACAAGTTGTTGTTTTTTTCATCATCAATTGTTTTGTAAAATACAATCAAAAAATTTTCTTTCAATACACTAATATATACATATACTATTCTGCATTAATGTCTTTGGAGATAAAAAAAAAAAAAAGAGAACATAGTTTTTTTTATTAAAAACTAATAAAAAAAAAACTCTACAGTTTTTTTTTTTTATAAAAACAATTATTTTTTTGTTATTATTAAACTTTAAAAAAAAGTTTTAAAAACTGTTTTTTTATATATTAAACGTTTTTTTTAATTATAAACTGTTTTGATTTTTTTTTTATATATTGAAACAATTTATTTAGAATGTTTATATAAAAAACTATTTATAAAAAATAACATTCCGTTTTTATATCTAATATGTACAAATTTTTTTTTCATCAAATAATTATTTTTGTAAAATACAATCAAAATAATGTAGAATTTCCTTTCAATACACTAATATATAAATATACTATTTTTCACTAATGTCTTTAGGGGTTAAAAAAACAGTTTTTTTATTAAAAACAAATAAAAACTCTACAGTTTTTTTCTTTTTATAAAAACTATTTTTTTTTTGTTATTTAATAACTTTAAAAGGAAAGTTTTAAAAACTATTTTTAATATATTAAAAGGTTTTCTCTAATAATCATTTTTTTTGTATAATCCAAACAGTTAATTTATTTTAATAAATAAATAAAATATTTTTTTATACATATACAAATATTGACTTTTCTATTTTATGTCTTACACAACAAAGTGGGCCGTGTATTTTGAAAGAGTAAAAAGAATTTGAAGGTTTAAAGGGTAATATAGTCATTGACAATAAAATTGGAGTGGGGGGAAGGTTAATTTGGAGTGGGGATAATTGAACTCCTTAACTAAATACATCATCTATTTTCGTATATCAAAATTATCATAGACTTGGAGAGTTAGTTTACATTCTCATAAATATACCTCAGATATAAATTGTTATTTTATGTGACTACCTACCAATTGTCTTTTTTGTACGTAGGGTAATTCTCCAATCAGCTTGCGCGTACCTCGAAATTAATCCATCCATCCCGAAAAAGACTTTCGAAACAAGAGTTTAATTCTTGCGATTCGTGGTCCCAAGACACAGTTGTCAAGGTTCGAACCTGAGTGCCTAGATTTAGGGCTACATCCGACTACCACCTTAGACAACCCTTGAAGTTTACCTACCATTATTTCTACATGCATCTTATTTTTAAGGGTTTACTTTGCAATATAACACCTGCATTTTGTACCTCATACTACAAAGCATTATTTGCACATCATTAGAGACAAGTCTACACTATGCTTGCGTAAGACATCTGGTTATAACCCACTGTGTGCTCAAATTAATGAAACTCATGATGGAGACTACACAATACACAATGCATTGTGGTTGTCAAAAGGACTTGTGGAGGATTATTGTACCATAAATCTTCATGAGAAACTCCATGCCATTAACCCAGCGGCGGATCCAGGAATTTAGGTGACGTGCGACGAAAGTTTCAAATGATACCAGGGGTTGGGGGCGGGAGCGAGTGCCCGAGGCGATTTGTTTTGGGATTATTTTCAGTTTTATACAATGTATAACTTTATAATGCCCAAACAACTACGAAGAGTGCCCAATATGTGTGTTTCAAATCAAACCAAATTTTATTAACAAAAATTATCCAATTTTTAATTATGCACCAAACCAAATTGCGAAAACCCAATTCTTACTTTAAACCAATTTTTTCTTGATTAATCCTAAACATGCATCTAGTGATTAAAGCAAGTAAAATAAAGTAAAGAATACTCACAACGCCAGATGAACGAGAAAAAAATCCAAAACGAGAAAACAACCTCGGACGGCCCAAGCCAGACAATCACTACGAATAATGGTTTTACAAAGACAGATTAGCTTACTCAATGACTCGATCCCCACAGGTCTTAACACTCCTTCTGATCTTCAACCGTTCTTCAATAGTGTCCACGCAGAAATTCCGTCTTCCATGATACCTGTCCATAACACACACGTCCACGTATGTCTCGGTGTCCACCGAATGGCTTTGATTCGTCTACGATGTCGAACTAGAAGTCCTTCTCTTTTCTTCACCGCAAAACCCTTATGTTCAATTGTAAAACAAACTTCTTGGTGCAGCAAGATCACTTAAACATATAAGAATGATATCTCAAATCTTTGCAAACTCTAAGGATGTGTTTATGCTTTGTAAACCTTAGAAAACATGTGCAAACAACGTACTGGAATGTATTTTGTTTTTTTTCAGATGCACACCTACGAAACTCTGACGCAAACACGCTTTAAATAACAATTAATTGCCGCCTCGAAATACGTGTCGTTCGAACGATAATGCCACATCGTTCGCGCGACTTAGGTATCTCGTTCGAGCAAGATCCTTATGTCGTTTGAATGAGCTGACGTGTCAGTTTGACTTTTTGACTTTTAATTCAAAACGTCTCTTTTAAAGGAGATCGAAATAAGTCAAACTCTAGTTCGAGTATATCAGAATAAAACGTAGTGTAAACACTTAAAACACTTTTAAAAACATTTTCAAATATTTTTTTTATAAAAATACATCCTTATCTTTTATAAAAATAATTCCGAGCACCATTAATTATACGCGTTTATATCTGAGTGGTCTCGGAATGCAATTAACTTTGAAGACGATTAAACTTGCACCAAATAAACTTCGGCATGATTAATTCTTTGAATCTTTGACGCAACGTCTTTAATTTCCTCCAATACGTCATAGACCAAGTGGGATCGTGACAAAATAAAAATCTCCCTATAACATATTACAAACATAGTTTTGATCACGGAATTAAGTCAAAACATTACAGGGACTCAATTGAAAATTTATGTCCTTACAAATCTCCCCCTTTGACTATTCCGAAAAAAAACTAAACCAGTGAAATGCGTAAGTCGGGCCGTCAAGCCGTATAACGCCTAAATCCCATCCCATAAACCCAAAATTAAAAATACAGGACACGGACTAGTATATGTAGCACCGACGAGAGTAAACTATCTGAATGTAATGTAGACTTGAAATCTCGAATCGCTGAAGTGTACCTACACACATGAAACAGAAAACACAAATACCCAGTGAAGTATGGAGGAAAAAATGACCGATATATATATCCAAATGATACCAAACAATAACAGATACCAATATGAATAATCTCTGAAAAGTCATTTGTTAAACAATTTGAGCAACAAAATAATACCAATATATAATACCAATTTGAGAGACCAATTTGTAAACATATGTAAACCAAAACATGCCCAAATCTCCCCCTACATCACATACATCTCTCCCCCTTTTTGTCTTGAATAGACAATCGAGTGAAAAGATAAACCAATTTTGAAATATCTAGCATGAGAATATAAACTAGATAATCCTGAAACAACCAGCTAAATATGATCATGTAATGACAAATCAGTAGCTAGTAAACCAAGGAATCACACAAAAAATATAGCAATCTAATCAGGTGTGATAAACGGACTATATGCAAAAATATGAATTTTGAACCAATAAATCCTACATATAAATGAGTACTCCAGAAAAACTTTCAGCAGTACCAAAAATATATCAAATTAAACCATTGGACTGCAAACTAATCAGAAGCAAGAGATCAGCTTGTCGTTCAAATGAGTCAGGGACATCGCTCAAACGAGTTGAGGATATCACTCGAACGAAGTATAACTGTCGTTCGCGCGAGATGGATATGTCCCTCGAACGACTTCTCGAGCCTGCCTAAATTTCCCAGATTCCCGAAAAAATAATATAATATTGCCGCCTCGAAATACGTGTCGTTCGAACGATAATGCCACATCGTTCGCGCGACTTAGGTATCTCGTTCGAGCGAGATCCTTATGTCGTTTGAATGAGTTGACGTGTCAGTTTGACTTTTTGACTTTTAATTCAAAACGTCTCTTTTAAAGGAGATCGAAATAAGTCAAACTCTAGTTCGAGTATATCAGAATAAAACGTAGTGTAAACACTTAAAACACTTTTAAAAACATTTTCAAATATTTTTTTTATAAAAATACATCCTTATCTTTTATAAAAATAATTCCGAGCACCATTAATTATACGCGTTTATACCTGAGTGGTCTCGGAATGCAATTAACTTTGAAGACGATTAAACTTGCACCAAATAAACTTCGACATGATTAATTCTTTGAATCTTTGACGCAACGTCTTTAATTTCCTCCAATACGTCATAGACCAAGTGGGATCGTGACAAAATAAAAATCTCCCTATAACATATTACAAACATAGTTTTGATCACGGAATTAAGTCAAAACATTACAGGGACTCAATTGAAAATTTATGTCCTTACAAATCTCCCCCTTTGACTATTCCGAAAAAAAACTAAACCAGTGAAATGCATAAGTCGGGCCGTCAAGCCGTATAACGCCTAAATCCCATCCCATAAACCCAAAATTAAAAATACAGGACACGGACTAGTATATGTAGCACCGACGAGAGTAAACTATCTGAATGTAATGTAGACTTGAAATCTCGAATCGCTGAAGTGTACCTACACACATGAAACAGAAAACACAAATACCCAGTGAAGTATGGAGGAAAAAATGACCGATATATATATCCAAATGATACCAAACAATAACAGATACCAATATGAATAATCTCTGAAAAGTCATTTGTTAAACAATTTGAGCAACAAAATAATACCAATATATAATACCAATTTGAGAGACCAATTTGTAAACATATGTAAACCAAAACATGCCCAAATCTCCCCCTACATCACATACATCTCTCCCCCTTTTTGTCTTGAATAGACAATCGAGTGAAAAGATAAACCAATTTTGAAATATCTAGCATGAGAATATAAACTAGATAATCCTGAAACAACCAGCTAAATATGATCATGTAATGACAAATCAGTAGCTAGTAAACCAAGGAATCACACAAAAAATATAGTAATCTAATCAGGTGTGATAAACGGACTATATGCAAAAATATGAATTTTGAACCAATAAATCCTACATATAAATGAGTACTCCAGAAAAACTTTCAGCAGTACCAAAAATATATCAAATTAAACCATTGGACTGCAAACTAATCAGAAGCAAGAGATCAGCTTGTCGTTCAAATGAGTCAGGGACATCGCTCAAACGAGTTGAGGATATCACTCGAACGAAGTATAACTGTCGTTCGCGCGAGATGGATATGTCCCTCGAACGACTTCTCGAGCCTGCCTAAATTTCCCAGATTCTCGAAAAAATAATATAATATTGCCCAGTGAAAAAATTTCCACAAAAAAATTCTAGGAAGGGCTTGACAGAATCAAAACAGTGTTAAAACAGTAGGCTTTTAACACAAAACGCAAAAACTCATAAAAACTAAACATGTGAGTTACATGCAAACATAGTACTGATGTGCTCAAACATGGATATGAAGTGAATGGGCGTGAAACTACAATAAATGAGTCACAATTCCAACACATAGAAATGATCAAGAAGCTTTAATTGATAGCGATAAATCATCAAACTTGATCATAGCAATATGACAATTAAAGTGTAAGCTTAATGAAATAAAACAAACTACATGCACACAAATATAGAATTTTGACGATTCTACAAACAATAACATCAAATTGAAATGTTTTAACATTGGAATTAGTTGTGCAAACCCGTTTAAATTTTTTTAATCCATCCAAACTCCCTTAATAATATCATATTTTCTTTGGAATGAACTAAAAAAATTTGGCCATTTTCTTAGCATATTGCATTTTCTTTGGGGCTCTTTTAAACGGTGGCTTTCATGATGAGTAAATTTTGAACTCTCGCAGCCCTTTTCCATGAATCACTCATCATTTTTACCAATTTAAATCTCCACGGTAAACGATTTTTTCTTGCACACTTCTCCTTAAGTCTACTTACGCATAGTTGACAAGATTGAGATAAGAACGCCTCACCAAATTCAAATATACAAGAGAAGTCAAACATACATCTAAACTCGTGCATGTGTGCAATGTTGGCATATATACAAAGTCGAATCAAAATGCATATCAACTTCGAAACAACCCCATATAAACAATGGTTAAGATCATTCTAAGCATCGATAATAATGACCAAATGTCCTAGCCTCATGGATAATGAAACGATGGGGAGGGGGGGGGGGGGGGGGACAAGCACACCAATATGCCACGTCAAACATGTAAACTCAAAAATAAAAATCAAAAATATTTTATCTTTTCACATTTTGACTCAAATAAAAGCAAAATATTTTTGGATTTTCAAAAAATTTCTAAAAAACAAAATCTTTTTGTATTTTTCAATAGGACTCAAACAAATGAAAACTATAATACAAAATGATACACATGTCATAATACTAGTAATGAATATATCATGAAGCAAACTAGCATATGGCAAACAAGGGAACACTATCATCCTTTGGATTTAGCATGAGAAGAATCAAGTGCACCCAAACGAGAATCATGAAGTTTAATTCCTAAAGACACTAAATTCGATTTCTTAACCCAAGTAGGTGTAAAACAACGCATGGGGGTTTTGGAAATCGGGGCAACTTTATTTCTAAACTTCCTAGGAGCTTGTCTAAGGTCGTAACAAGAACGCCTAATGTGACCTTTCCTACCACAAAACGAGAAAGTGTAGCGATGGTGGGAATGGTTAACTATATGTGGACTTTTTAGAACCTTCCTAGTATTTCTCACACGTGTGGGGGGAATGGAAACAACTCTTTCACCAAAACCTATACCTCCCCTATCTCCCTTAATTTGGACGGTGCCTAGGATCTTATCTAACTTTTTTGACCTATCCTCCAAATCAAACTTGACTCTAGACGAGTCTCTCAATCTCTCCTCCAACTCGTGAATCCTAGACTCGAGCAAACGCCTAGACTCCTCAAACTCTAAAATCTCCTTTTTCAAGGACTCCATGAAACCACGAAGATTATCTCTCTCTTTCTCCACAAACTCTAGTTTCCCCCTAAACTTCTTCTCTTAGGCCCTAAGATCCTCAATCAAACTATCATTATTTTCTATGACACGCTCATTCAACTTAGCTTGCAATTTTTCATTTGCCTTTTTCACTTTCACAGTCTCAGCATATAACTCATTAAACGCAACTTGTAACTCTTTCACATCTACCTCTTCCTCGTCACTCTCTTCACCCTCACTGACATGGGATTCACTCAAAACCTCCTCGAAAGTGTCATGCATATGAGAATCGTCGTCGCTCACATGATATGCCATAAACGCAACAAAATTACGATCAATGGGGGAACTCTCTCCCTCTTCCGGATCACTATCACTTAAGGTGGCATTATAGACAATGGGTTGCTTGCCCTCTTTCTTAAGTCTAGTGGGACACTCCTTAACTTTGTGACCGTACCCCTCACACCCAAAACACTTATCCGACTTATCTCTCTTAGGCTTTTCAAACTTATCCTTAGAGGTGGGATTTACTTTGTTGTTCTTTAATTTTTCAAATTTCTTGGCATCTTTCGATTGCTTTTGAAACTTAATAAATTTTATAAATTTCTTTGCCAACAAAGCAACATCCTCAAATTCGAAATCGAAATTCGAAACTTTAATTTTCTCCTTCCGGGTTTTCAAAGCAATACCCTTTTCTTTCTTAGGCACTTGCTTGGAGGTAATCATGTCAATTTCATAGGTTTGTAAGTCACCTAAAATCTCTTCTAGTTTCGTCGACTCTAACCTACCCAAGGAGTTTAAAATGGTCACTTTTGCATCAAACCTACTAGGCAACAACCTAAGGATTTTCTTAATGACACAGTTGTCAGGAATTTTCTCACCTAGGTTAAAAGACGAGTTGACAATATTGGACAACCTAGCATAAAACTCATCAAAAGTCTCACTCTCTAACATCCTAATGGTCTGTGTAGTGAGATTTTGTAGTTTTGACGCCCTAACCGTGCTAGTGCCCTCGTGAGTGAGTGTCAAAACATCCCAAGCCTCTTTTGATGTTTCACAAGTCATAATTCTATTATATTCTTCCTGTGTGACATATGAAGTAATAACGTGCATACCCTTCAAATTATATTGTGCAAGTCTTTGTTCAGTTTCGGTCCATGACTCAACAGGCTTTAAACTAGTGACCTCACCTACAATAGTGATAGGGGGTGTCTAACCTTTCTCAGCTGATAGCCACATGCTCATCGATATATTTTAATGCACATCTCATTCTCATCTTCCAATAAGTGTAATTAGGGCCATAAAAAACAGGAGTTCGAGAAAATTCATTATATCCAGAATTCATCTTTGAAAACACACGGGATCAGAAAATAAATAAAATATGTTTTCTAGCTCTGATACCAATTTGAAGAGTGCCCAATATGTGTGTTTCAAATCAAACCAAATTTTATTAACAAAAATTATCCAATTTTTAATTATGCACCAAACTAAGTTGTGAAAACCCAATTTTATCTTGATTAATCCCAAACATGCATCTAGTGATTAAATCAAGTAAAATAAATTAAAGAATACTCACAACACCAATGTACGAGGAAAAGTCCCAAAACGAAAAAACAACCTCAGACAGCCCAAGTCAGATAATCACTATAAATAATGGTTTTACAAAGACAGATTAGCCTTACGCAATGACTCGATCCCCACGGGTCTTGACGCTCCTTCTGATCTTCAACCGTTCTTCAATAGTGCCTACGCAGAAGTTCCATCTTCCATGATACCTGTCCATAACACACGCATATAAGAATGGCTTTGATTCATTTAGAATGTCGAACAATAAGTTCTTCTCTTTTCTTCACCGCAAAACCCTTATGTTCAATTGTAGAACAAACTTCTTGGTGCAGCAAGATCACTTAAACATATAAGAATGATATCTCGGATCTTTGAAAACTCTAAGGATGTGTTTATGCTTTGTAAACCTTAGAAAACATGTGCAAACAACGTAGTGGAATGTATTCTATTTTTTTCTAAATGCACACCTACGAAACTCTGACACAAACACGCTTTAAATAAAAATTAAGCACCGCCTCGAAATACATGTCATTCGAATGACAATTCCACATCGTTCGCGCGACTTAGGCATCTCGTTCGAGCGAGATCCTTATGTCGTTTGAACGAGATGACGTGTCAGTTTGATTTTTTGACTTTTAGTTCAAAACGTCTCTTTTAAAAGAGATCGAAATAAGTCAAACTCTATTTCGAGTATATCAGGATAAAACGTAGTGTAAACACTTAAAAAACTTTTAAAAACATTTTAAAACATTTTTCTTTATAAAAATACATCCTTATCTTTTATAAAAATAATTTCGAGCACCATTAATTATACGCATTCATACCTGAGTGATCTCGGAATGCAATTAACTTTGAAGACGATTAAACTTGCACCAAATAAACTTCGGCATGATTAATTCTTTGAAGCTTTGTCGCAACGTCTTCAATTTCCTTCAATAAGTCATAGACCAAGGGGATCGTGACAAAATAATAATCTCCTTATGACATATTACAAACACAGTTTTGTTCGCGAAATTAAGTCAAAACAGTATAGGGACTCAATTGAAAATTTATGTCCTTACAAACTACTCTCAATCATTATTAACAATACCTAAATAATTTCAAAAAATAAACAACGCTTAATAAATATTCACATTACGCAAATTTTAGTAGTGATAACAATTGAATTTTTCTTAATATGAAGTAAAAAAATGAGTTAACTCATATAGCATCCTTAAGGCTCAATCTAAGCATGCCTGATGAAACAGAAACAACTTGATAAATATTACATCTCCAAAACCTACCCTGAACTATTAGATTTATCGAAACCTCACTTCAACAAGTGAATATTAAACACTCACGCATGGTCTACGACAGAGGATCATCATCTACAAACCGATTTGACGACAGTCTCTATAACTTTGCCCCAATGCAATCATGATTGTGGTTAATAGTTAAATGAATATAGCTGGATATGGACCCCGTTGGAGACCTTTTGAAGATATTCAATAAAATGGGAGGGGTTTTTTCAGGTCGTTCTAAGGTGTATGCCAATTCAAAATGAAGCAGTTATCTATTCAATGAATTCAAACGTGCTATCTACCTGTGAAACAAGTCTAAACATCACTCTAGTGGCATTCGGGTTTTGTTTGTTTTTTGTTGCTTATATGTGCATTTCTCTTTATTTATCTTCCTGTACTCCTTTATCATTTAATATAAGATTTTAGTGCCATTCAATTACTACTTAGTGACATCATAATAAGATGAAAAACTGAAATTTTGTTTTCGTTCACAGTAGCCTTACGTGTAATTCGTTATCACCATAGCAAAGTTCGATGAGCCTTGGGCAATTGCGTTGTTGGCGAAAAATTTCTAGGCCTCACCATAAAGTCGTTGCCACCGACAACAAATTTACCTAAGTCTAGGTCAGAATGACTCTCTCATCGGCAAATAAATTAGGGAGTAGTATTTCTGCAAACAAGTTTGAAAGTGCATTAATTTTGAAATTAATATTTTGGATTAATCACACTTTCCCCCCAACTTTATCTTATTTTTTTTACTATGCCACACAACTTTCATATTTTATACTTAACCCCCTGAACTTTCAAAATGACTTCAATAAACACCCTAATGCTAACACTCTTAATATTTATACAAAAATAGGGTTATGTACAAACTATGTGACTTTTTAAAAGGTTATTTTAATATTTTAACATGTTTTATATATTTGAAAAGAAACCCATTGTGACAACCCGAATATAATTATGATAAATTATATTTATTTCATGCTTATCTTATGTGATATGAATAATGTGATATTAGTATATCTAATGTTAAGTGATTA
Organism: Sambucus nigra; assembly: GCA_949130495.1. Classification (NCBI taxonomy): domain Eukaryota; kingdom Viridiplantae; phylum Streptophyta; class Magnoliopsida; order Dipsacales; family Adoxaceae; genus Sambucus; species Sambucus nigra. The sequence goes on from OX422218.1 coordinate 280,675,554, forward strand.
TGTTTATTATAATTCTACTTGCTTAAATCATGAAAGGTCGAATTATTTACAAACACAAATTTTGTTGTTTTCGGTGGAAAGGTTCCTGTTAGAGACTAGTTTTGACCCTTATCACATTATAAATGACTTGAGGTGAAAACTAGATAGTTGTAGACATGTGATCTAGGGTTGTAATACAACAAACGGATCATCAAATGGATGCCCGAGTAACGAGTTATACCAAATTTACGAACAAAGGGCAAAGTTGTCCATTCCCTTTAAGTGGTATTTTGTCTTTTATTAAACCAAATGGTTTAATTTGATTGGTTGGCTTGGGAGGCAGCCTTGGCCGACCTTATACCCTTGAAATAGAATTATCCTTCAGCCAAAATCAGCCATGGAAGGGTTTTAAGCTTAAGTAAAGAGAAGGTAGAAGTTTAGGAAGAAAAGTGAGGAGAAAAAGTGTAGAAAAATTCGTAGAAATTACGTAAAAATCCCTGAAGGTAATCCTAATTACAATTCTAGTTATTTATCTTATATTACTGATTTATATGATATAAATCATCATCTGTTTAAGAAAGTTTCATCCCTTTATATATATTTATGGTTAGATGCAAGTTCATGTTAAGTTGAGTGTAGAAGCCCTTAAAATTTCTTTGTATTGAAACCCCTTGTATTCAAAGTTTCATATCTCTTTGTGTGCTTACTGGAATTGAGAAATTCCAATTGGATATGAAATTAGACTCATATATTCATATCATATCCGAAAATTAGAATTTATATCCTTGTGGTTAGGCCATAATGATGATTTAAAATTGGTGCATAGTTGCTGTTTGTATACTTGATTTCGGTATGCCCTAAGTTTAGTCAAGCTTTTGAGATAGCAAATGAAGTCAAAAAATTATGAAACTTTAATTCTGTACTATTCAATATGTTTACTGAAAATGAGTTGAAAATAATGGAATGTTATATAGGATAAAAATTATGAAAATTCTTGGAAGTTGAAGGAACAATAGAAGAGCTTGTAGGGCAGATTTCTTCTGTTGTAAAGAAATAGCCATAACTTGCTCTAGGAAGCTTGAAAAATTACATCGTCACTTGTACCGGAAATTATATTCATATATGTTTTCATATTGATAAGGTTGGACCCCTGTATTTATACAATTTAGGAATATAGGATGATTAAGTATGTAAGACAATAATTTCAGGCCATACTGGATACCCCTTGAATGAATGTTTGTATTTCGTCCTTACAAAGGGTAATTTGAGTACATGCTTCATGTTTATATACATTGAGGAGTATAATTTCATGTTTACTTGACTTTGGTTATAAATTCCTCATAAGGTATTTCCTACGGTTGAATGTCCGTAACTTTATCAACATGTATATCATTGTTTTGCCTTTACCTATGTTTTATGGTATGTGACTTAATTGGAATTATATTGTTGATGTATAGTCATGGAAAGTTAAATAATTATGTTTGAATAATATTTGTGATTGAGGTTTAGTACTTATCTAGTTGGATTGACTGGCGTAAGGTCTAATTAACCCAGTTCAGCTCCACCAGAAGGAAATATGAATACGTAGTTGTCAACCAAGGTGAGTGTACTCACTGGAAAGAGATATTTGTATCATGTTATTGATATGATCATAATATAATGAATATGAAATTGTTCATTTCGGTTTACCGAAATGAGGGGTTACTCCTCGACCAGGAATGGGGGAGATTTGTCTATTAATGACAAGGGGTTACTCCTCAACCAGGAATGGGGGAGAATTGTCTATTTAGACAGGATATGTGAATCATGATTCGAAAAAGTTAGTCATTCATTATGAATGAGACGGATAAGTTAATACATAAGTATATGGACATGATTTATTGCATTTAAATTCATGCAGTATTTTAGTAGTGATGCATTCACTGGGCTATTTTTGCTCATGGTTCCTATGTTCACATTTTTCAGGTAATACGATGTCACTGCCAAATCTAGGAGGTCGGGTTGGGTTAGCCAGGAATGGGAGAAACTATGATTTTGTGAAAATGTAAATGATGTAATTAAGTTAAATTTTCCTTCAAGCAAGTTTGTACAAGTGTGACTACTCTGAGGTTGTAAAAAGGTTTTCAGATATATGGATTTACAATGATGACTCTGAAATTAAAACTCTTGTTTATGGTTTGGTTAAATTAATCATGGTTTGACTCACTTTGACTTTCAAACTTAATTATAAGTAACTGAGTTGGGGTGTGTCAGCTTTTGGTATCAGAGCCTAGGTTTTAGAGGTTCTGGAGTGAGAAGAGTCTAGATTTGGCAGTGAATGTTAGAAATATATTTTATTTGATACTAACGATTATGTTAGGAAAGATATGTATATCTGCATGTTGTTATATCTTTGATTCATTTCAGATATAAGAGAATGGAACGAGGGAATGTAAATGTGAGATTAGAGGACGAGGCTTCAAATATGGCAGCAGAGGCAGAGGTTGAGCAACCTGTTCATGGAAATGTAGAACCTGACCCAGAACAATTGACAGACATGCAAAAAATGGCGCGTGATATGACTTTCATGGCAGAGAAGCAAGCTAGATTTATAGCTCATATGGAAGAACAACAATCCAGAAAATTATAGGCACAAGCATTGGCCAGGGCTGAGGAGGTGGTACACCGGGAAGAAATGAGTACTTCACATGAGAAATTTATTAAAATGAATCCACCCTCATTTGAAGGAGCAGTTGATCCAGTAGAGGCAAAAGTATGGGTTAAAGATATTTAACTTATTTTTGGGGTAATGAGAATGCCTGAAAATAAACGAGTGACCTTGGCGACGTATATGCTGAAAGGAGAAGCCAAGTACTGGTGGGATGCCACAAAACATTTGTTGATTACTCCAGGAGGTGGGAATGTGATCTCATGGGAAGCTTTTGTTAAAGCTTTGTCTGATAAGTATTTTCCTTCGATGTATCAAAAACAAAAGGACAAAGAATATTTTCTGTTGAATCAGGGGAGTATGACAGTTAGAGAATATGAAGCTAAACTTACAGCTTTATCTCGGTTTGCTTCGAGGTTTATACGGAATGAGGAAGATATGTGAAGCCGATTTCTCGATGGGCTTGAGTTAGTCATTAAATATAGATTGTCGGCTTTAGAGACTTCTTACTATTCATCCTTGGTGAACAAAGCCATGCTAGTAGAAAGGGACGTGAATGAAGCTAGAGGGAATCGAGAGCGAGGTGTAAAGAGAAGCAGATTTGATCCAAATTATCAAAAGAGTAGTGGTACAGAATATTCGAGGTTTGGAGGGCAGAAATTCCAACAGGGTAGAGATGGAAGTAGTTTGCAAAGGGGTGAAGCTAGTGGTGGAAGAGGTTCAAGAGTTTCAGCACAAGGAGATCCGAATGTTTGTTTCTTTTGTGGGGCATCAGGTCATGTAAAGAGAAATTGCCCAAAGTTACTGAATATAGAATACCAGAAGGGTCATTTGAGACAGAATTGTCCTATGTTGGCGAGAACAGTTTCAGTCAGTAGTATGGGGCCTCATAAAGAATCTTCTCCAGGCAGTGCCACCAGGGGGAGAGGTACAGAACAAGCAACTGGATCGAGGGCAGGAGGAAGAGTGTTTGCGATGACGCTACAAGATGCCCATGCTACACCTGAAGTGGTTACAGGTAAACTTTCTATTGCAAACAAAGATTTATATGCGCTCATTGATCCTGGATCTACGCATTCATTTGTGGCATTAGATATTGTTTCATATTTGGGTAGACCATGTTCATTCCTCAATTGTGCCTTATATATTTCTACCCCAATGGAAAGTGTAATTCTAGTTGAGCATGTTTATAAAGATTGTGTCTTACGAATGGGTGAGAGAGATTATTATGTTGACTTAATACCGTTGGCCATCCGGGATTTTAAGATTATACTGGGGATGGATTGGTTATCATCGTATCATGCTTCCATCGATTGTTTTTGAAAGGAAGTTACATTTCATCTGCCAGGTGAACCTGAGTTTCAGTTTACAGGAGAAAGGAATGTTGTCCCTAATTGTCTTATCTCAGCCATTAAGAGTAGAAAGTTATTGAGTAAAGGTTGTACAAGTTATTTAGCTTATGTTGTTGATGTTAGTAAGGAAACACTTAAAGTTGAAGATATACCAATGATTAGAGAATTTTCTGATGTCTTCCCAGAGGAATTGCCAGGATTGCCACCCGATAGGGAAGTAGAGTTTTCTATTGAATTAATTCCAGGTACTGGTCCAATTTCTCTTGCTCCATATAGAATGGCACCAGCAGAGTTGAAAGAATTAAAAGTGCAATTACAAGATCTGATAAGCAGAGGTTTCATTCGGCCTAGTGTTTCGCCATGGGGAGCACCAGTGTTATTTGTGAAAAAGAAATATGGGACAATGCGATTATGTATTGATTATCGGCAGTTGAATAAGGTTACCATTAGAAATAAGTACCCTCTACCTCGTATCGATGACTTGTTTGACCAATTACAGGGGGCCACAGTATTTTCGAAGATTGATTTGAGATCGGATTACCACCAACTGAAAGTGAAGGATAGTGATATTTCCAAAATAGCTTTTCGGACTCGATATGGGCACTATGAGATTTTGGTGATGCCTTTTGGATTAACCAATGCTCCAGCAGTTTTTATGGATTTGATGAATTGGGTATTCCACCGTTTCATTGATTCATTTGTGATTGTATTTATAGACGATGTGTTGATTTACTCGCGTAGCATGGAGGAACATGAGAAGCATTTGAGACTTGTATTGGAAATTTTGAGAGAGAAGAAATTGTTTGCTAAATTCAGCAAGTGTGAATTTTGGTTGAATGAAATTGTATTTTTAGGGCACGTGGTCTCGGGAAATGGGATTTATGTTGATCCAAAGAAAGTGGAATCAATTGTTGAATGGGAAAGTATTAAGAATGTGACAGAAATTAGGAGTTTCCTAGGATTGGCATGTTACTATCGCAGATTCATTAAGGGATTTTCAGCAATAGCATTTCCACTGACAAAGTTGACTCGTAAAGAAGTGAAGTTTGTATGGGATGAAGAATGTGAGAGGAGTTTTAAAGAATTAAAGAATCGGTTGGTTTCAGCCCCTATACTTACTATTCCATGTGGGAATGAGTCTTTTGTGATCTATACAGACGCTTCATTTTAGGGGTTAGGATGTGTTCTTATGCAGAATGGGAAGGTAATAGCATATGCTTCCAGATAATTAAAGACGCATGAACGAAATTACCCTACACATTATTTGGAGCTAGCGACCATTGTTTTTGCTTTAAAGTTGTGGAGACATTACTTGTATGGAGAAACTTGTGAGAAATTTACAGATCATCAAAGTTTGAAATACTTGTTTACACAAAAAGAACTGAATTTGAGACAGAGGCATTGGATAGAGCTGATTAAAGACTATAACTGTACCATTCATCATCATCCTGGGAAGGCCAATGTGGTAGCAGATGCTTTGAGTCGAAAATCATCAAGGTTGCTTGGTTGCATACGGTGTGCCCGTGTTGGAAATATTCTTGACTTGGCATCGATGGGGATTGAATTTAAGTTTTCAAAAAGCGGAGGATTATTAGCACATGTCACAGTGAGACCTTTATTGGCATAACGCATACGAAGTTTGCAGATCAGTGATCCATTCCTTGAAAAGAAGAAACAAGAAGTTCGGGATGGTAGAGAGAGTGACTTTGAGATTAAGAATGATGAATCGTTGTGTTATAAAAATAGGATTTGTGTATCGAATGATCCACCCTTAAAGAAAGATATATTAGAAGAGGCACATAGTTCTATTTACTCTATGCATCCGGGAGGTACCAAAATGTACAGAGATTTAAAAGAATATTACTGGTGGAACAATATGAATCGTGAGATTGCAGAGTTCGTAGCTAAATGTTTAGTATGCCAGCAAGTGAAAGCAGAGCATCAGAAGCCAGCAGGATTATTGCAGTCTTTGCCTATTCCGGAATGGAAGTGGGAGCATATAATGATGGACTTTGTTACGGGATTACCCTGGTCACCAAAGGGGCATGATTCTATTTGGGTGATTGTAGACCGATTGACGAAGTCAGCTCATTTTCTCCCAGTTAAGACCACCTACACTGTTGACAAGTATGCACGTATGTACGTTGATGAGATTATCCGTTTACACGGGGCACCAGTGTCAATAGTATCAGATAGAGATCCAACGTTCACTTCTAAGTTTTGGCCTCGTCTCCAGAACGCCATGGGCACAAGTTTGAAGTTCAGCACTGCGTTTCATCCACAAACTGATGGGCAATCAGAAAGGATGATGCAAATATTAGAAGACATGTTACGAGCCTGTGTATTTGACTTCAAAGGTAGTTGGGATGATCATTTTCCATTAATGGAATTTTTATATAATAATAGTTATCAGTCGACTATTGGTATGGCTCCTTATGAAGCTTTATATGGGAAGAGATGTAGAACGCCTTTGTGTTGGGATGAAGTGGGTGAAAGGAAAATATTGGGTCCTGAATTAATAAATGTGACGACTGAAAATATCAAAATTATTCGGGAACGAATAAAGATAGCACAAAGTAGGCAGAAATTTTATGCAGATAAGAGGAAGTATCCATTAGAATTTCAAAAGGGAGATTTTGTATTCTTGCGTATTTCACCATGGAAAGGCGTTATGAGATTTGGCAAAAAGGGGAAACTAAGTCCAAGATACATTGGACCATATGAGGTGTTGGAAAGAATTGGGCCCCTGGCTTATAGATTAGCATTACCTCCAGATTTATCCCGTTTACATGATGTGTTTCATGTATCGATGCTTCGTAAGTATTTGGCGATCCATCTCATCAGTTGAAAACTCAACCAATTGAACTGAAGGAAGACTTATCGTACATCGAGGAACCAATGGAAATTATTGATCGTAAGGAGCAAGTATTGAGAAATAAAGTTATTCCCTTAGTTAAGGTTATGTGGATGAGTCATGGAGTTAAATAAGCAACTTGGAAAATGGAGGATAGCATGAGGAAACAATATCCCCATTTGTTTGGTAAGTGACCTTTATATTAAATTTCGGGGACAAAATTTTCTAAGGTGGGTGAGTTGTGACAACCCGAATATAATTATGATAAATTATATTTAAATCATGCTTATCTTATGTGATATGAATAATGTGATGTTAGTATATCTAATGTTAAGTGATTATGTTTATTATAATCCTACTTGCTTAAATCATGAAAGGTCGAATTATTTACAAACACAAATTTTGTTGTTTTCGGTGGAAAGGTTCCTGTTAGAGACTAGTTTTGACCCTTATCACATTATAAATGACTTGAGGTGAAAAATATATAGTTGTAGAAATGTGATCTAGGGTTGTAATACAACAAACGGATCATCAAATGGATACCCGAGTAACGAGTTATACCAAATTTACGAACAAAGGGAAAAATTGTCCATTCCCTTTAAGTGGTATTTTGTCTTTTATTAAACCAAATGGTTAAATTTGATTGGTTGGCTTGGGAGGCAGCCTTGGCCGACCTTATACCCTTGAAATAGACTTATCCTTCAGCCAAAATCAGCCATGAAAGGGTTTTAAGCTTAAGTAAAGAGAAGGTAGAAGTTTAGGAAGAAAAGTGAGGAGAAAAAGTGTAGAAAAATTCGTAGAAATTACGTAAAAAGCCCTGAAGGTAATCCTAATTACAATTCTAGTTATTTATCTTATATTACTGATTTATATGATGTAAATCATCATATTTTTATGAAAGTTTCAGCCTTTTATATATATTTATGGTTAGATGCAAGTTTATGTTAAGTTGAGTGTAGAAGCCCTTAAAATTGCTTTGTATTGAAACCCCTTGTATTCAAACTTGCATATCTCTTTGTGTGCTTACTGGAATTGAGAAATTCCACTTGAATATGAAAGTAGACTCATATATTCATATCATATACTAAAATTAGGATTTATATCCTTGTGGTTAGGCCGTAATGATGATTTAAAGTTGGTGCATAGTTGCTGTTTGTATACTTGATTTCGGTATGCCCTAAGTTTAGTCAAGATTTTGAGATAGCAAATGAAGTCAAAAAATTATGAAACTTTAATTCTATACTATTCAGTATGTTTAATGAATATGAGTTGAAAATCATGGAAATTTATACAGGAGAAAAATTATGAAAGTTCTTGGAAGTTGAAGGAACAATAGAAGAGCTTGTAGGGCAGATTTCTTGTGTTGTAAAGAAATGGCCATAACTTGCTCTAGGAAGCTTGAAAAATTACACCGTCACTTGTACCAAAAATTATATTCATATATGTTTTCATATTGATAAGTTTGGACCCCTGTATTTATACAATTTAGGAATATAGGATGATTAAGTATGTAAGACAATAATTTCAGGCCATACTGGATACCTCTTGAATGAATGTTTGTATTTCGTCCTTACAAAGGGTACTTTGAGTACATGTTTCATGTTTATATACATTGAGGAGTATAATTTCATGTTTACTTGACTTTGGTTATAAATTCATCATAAGGTATTTCTTACGGTTGAATGTCTGTAACTTTATTAACATGTATATCATTGTTTTGCCTTTACCTATGTTTTATGGAATGTGACTTAATTGGAATTATATTGTTGATGTATAGTCATGGAAAGTTACATAATTATGTTTGAATGATATTTGTGATTGAGGTTCAATACTGATCTAGTTGGATTGACAGGCGTAAGGTCTAATCAACCCAGTTCAGCTCCACCAGAAGGAAACCTGAATACGTAGTTGTCAACCAAGGTGAGTGTACTCACTGGAAAGAGATATTTATATCGTGCTATTGATATGATCATAATATAATGAATATGAAATTGTTCATTTTGGTTTACCGAAATGAGGGGTTACTCCTCGACCAGGAATGGGGGAGATTTGTCTATTAATGACAAGAGTTTACTCCTCGACTAGGAATGGGGGAGAATTGTCTATTTAGACAGGATATGTGAATCATGATTAGGAAACGTTGGTCATTCATTATGAATGAGCCGGATAAGTTAGTACATAAGTATATGGACATGATTTATTGCATTTAAATTCATGCAGTAGTTTAGTAGTGATGCATTCACTGGGCTATTTTTGCTCATGGTTCCTATGTTCACACTTTTCAGGTAATACGATGTCACTGCCAAATGTAGGAGGTCGGGTTGGGTTAGCCAGGAATGGGAGAAACTATGATTTTGTGTAAATATAAATGATGTAAGTAAGTTAAATTTTCCTTCAAGCAAGTTTGTACAAGTGTGACTACTCTGAGGTTGTAAAAAGGTTTTCAGATATATGGATTTACAATGATGACTCTGAAATTAAAACTCTTGTTTATGGTTTGGTTAAATTAATCATGATTTGACTCACTTTGACTTTCAAACTTAATTATAAGTAACTGAGTTGGGGTGTGTCACCCATCATCCCTCCCTCCCTCCCTCTCTCTCACACACACACACACACCCGCGCATGCGCACACACACACACACAAAAACACACATGTACACGAACACACACACACACACACCCGAGCACACACATGAATCAACATACATACTGACACACACGCACACACACATACATATACAGACGCACACGTTCACACATGCATCTACATTTATTTTAGCGTTTGTTGGAATGGGAAATAGATATTTAAATTTAAATCTTTTTTTAAATAGGTATTTGAATTTGGGTATTTTGTTTGTTTAAATGGATATTGACTTTCTCTCTCCTACTCTTTTGTGGGTTTGATGAGAGGAAAAATGGCATTTGAAATGAGTTTTTTTTAAAGGATGTTTGGGGTTTGAAGAACAAGGATTGTTTGGAAATCGGTATTGGGTTTCTCCCTCTTGGTTATTTTTTTTGTGTTTGAAATAAGTTTTTTTGTTTTTTTTTTGCTAGAATTTTTTTCTTCATTGAAAATCGTTTTTTAATTGGAAATAATTTATATCAGCTTGTTTGAAATAATTTTTTCCCCTTTTGTTGGAAATCATATTTTAATCATTCATTTTTGTTGGAAAGCAATTTTTTAAATCGAAATCATTTTTTCTATGTTTTATATGTTGGAAATTAGTTTTTTTATTGGAAATAATTTTTTTTGAGAAATAGTTTTATTTTATTTGCTGGAAATTATTTCTTATTTTTTTAATGAAAATCATTTTTATTTGATGGAAATCATTTTTTTGTTGCAGGAATTTTTTTTTGCTGGAAAATAGCTTCTTTTTCTGCTGAAAATTATTTTTTTCTTTGAAATATTTTTTTATGATGGAAATCATATTTTGGATTTTTTGTTTAAATCATATTTTCTTTTCACGGAATTTTTTTTAGCTTCAAATTAGTTTTTTTTATGGAAACCCATTGCTTTTATTTGTTGAAAATCATTTGTTTTTGTTGAAAATTATTTTTTTGCTTGAAATCAATTTTTTGAGTTTAAAATAATTTTTTGAAAGTGTTTTTCTAAAGTTTTATTGTTTTTTTTTTAGTAATTTGTGTAATATAAAAAAATTTAATTGGCCCTTGATTTTGGGATGGACAAAAATATGTTACATGCATAGCACATGATCACTTTCACGTCCAAATATTTAACACCGTTAGGGTTATAGAGGCGGATCCAAAGGGGGGGGGGGGGGGGGGCGAGGGGGGGCTTGGCCCCCCTAAACTTCTAAGAAATTTAAATTTTAACCCTATAGTTTTAATATTTTGTGATTTTTTTTTATATATTTATAGTTTTGGCTCCCACAAAAATTAATATATATTGTTTGGCTCCCTCTTACTCACATTTCTGGATCTGCCACATAGTGTATTATGACGTGTTTTAATAAGTTCGGGCGGTTAAGTACAAAAAATGATAGTTCGGGTAAAAAAGTAAAATATTGGCTAAAATTCAAGGAAAAGTGTAATTAACCCTAATGTTTTAAATGAATTGATAACAACAAAAAAAAAAGCTTAATGAAGTGTCAAACTTATTACTATCAATAAAAAAAACAGAAACTGTTGGAATATAACAAGAATGAAATCATATTTCGATGCCAATAAAAATGTTTAGATGTTTATAAACTTAACTAAAAAAGTTTAGGGTGGGTGGTTTATTCTCTAATCGAAAGAAAGTTTGTGCATAATCATCCAAACAACAAGGCAACGACCATCAAGGAACAAACGAAGAAAGGCTTGATATATATAGAGAAGATTAGACCAGCTAATGGGATGATGTCGGGTGGTGATCATGGGAAAACAAAAGAACAAAAATATGAATGCTTTTGCATATCATATCACGATCACTCCATTCTTTCCAGCTGCACGATCCACTAGCCAAGAAGATCAGTTAATGATATGGGTCAAAGCAACCCTAGTGATCATAATTGTATAATTTTTGGTGTAACTTTTATATCCAAATACATCTTGCACTAAAATTTTACAGACTTTATATTGTACTATAATATTTTTTCTTTAAGAAATTGAAAACAGTAAATGTAACACAAACACAGGTAAAATGAATATCTTTTAAGAATATTGCTTTTGAAAATTTTAATATTGAATATAGATCAAGAGGAATGCTTTTAAAAAATAAAAATTTGAGAACTGGACATGTATATAAAGATATAACATTTAATGCTTTTAACTAGAGAAAAACCACTGTAAATTGATGGTGCATTTTGCATAATTGAGGGTAGCTACCACTTTTGCATTATTGTCAGAGTAAGACGAAAAATTGCATTTAGGATCCATTTTACACTTGCTTGATTTTTACACTATTATTAGAGTTGTTATTAGAACGGATTAGGATGCAATAAGAATCCCATTTAACTTGATAAGGAATGAATATAATATAATATGGCATAGAACAGAAACTCATTTGAGGGTGGGTGTTATATGCGCGGCCCATTTTTTTTTTTTTTTTTTGGGGGGGGTGGGGGTGGGGGGTGGGGGGGGGGGGGGGGGTGACAATTTTAGACACGCAACGATAACACGACCCAAAATTGACATGGCTTATCGTGTTCATGTTCATGTTTTTTTAACACGAAGTCAAGTCATATTATTGTGTCTTGTCGTGTCTATTTATGTTTGATTTAGTGTAAAATTTAAGAAATTGTGTTATTCGTGTCGTGTTCTATTTGGGTCGTGTTCATGTCAATTAAAAAAAACATGAATTCGTGTCATATCATGTCAGTCCGAAACACGGCCCAAAAACATGAATTGCCACCCCTAGTGGTGGTAGTGGAGTACTTTGGCAACATTTTTAATACCTCTCAAGTTTTGAAATTTTATTCTTTTATCATACAATACTAATTATTACAATGGTGATTGTAAAGTAAATACAATCAAGGCTTGTATGAGTTTTCATCCCCACTAGTTATACACGTTCGAGTTTTGACCCACACATAAAAATTGATGTATGTTTGTTTGCCCTCATTTTCACTTTTTGCAACGCTTTTTGAATTATTTTGACATCTTTGGCGACACATTTTATCCTTCAAAAACTATAGCTAAAAGTAAAGTATGAGGGCTAAACATACAATAGTTTTTAATTGCATATAACCAGTGGGGATCGAAACCCCAATAACCCTAAACTCAAAGCACCCTCATTACTTGTATACCAATTTTTATTATGATTCTTCTTGCGAATTCTTTTATTCTTCACCGTGTGTAAACAAAGAATTGATTAAGAATCATAGTAAATTTAATTGGATAGTACAAAAAAAAAAGTTTAAGTAAATTTATAAATTGTTATGTTTAAATAAAAACACAAATTAATTTTTTTTAAATTAATTGTCAAGTCTTTATTTTAATTTTTTTTCTATATAATTAGTGTAAGTTAATAATTAACTTTGTTTTACATTTCTGATTTTTTGGGGGTTAAAAGAGGAGGCATAATTATTTTTGTCCATAGGATATGAAATCTTAGACCCATCGCTGGTAATAGATTGTATTAACCACAACCGTTTTTTCGATCAAATTCAAAATAAAAATATCATTGGACTAAAAATGAATTGACTATAGAAGATGTGTTAGGATGTCAAAATATTTTGGGAGAATTTTGCATTGACAGGTAGGAATGAAAGGCAATTTCCAGAAAGGGGATCGAGAATGGGGTCTCAACTAACAAAAGTCAATTCAATTTAACAACTAATTTATTTGACAAAAAATGAATTAAAAATAACTACTATAATTGTTCAATTGCAAAAAAATTAACATCAATTATAATTACAAATGATAATGCAATATATTAACAAAACCATACTGTTAAAAACCATTTGTTTTAGACCAATAATGCTCATGTGCGGTTTTCCCGCACAAGAGGCATCCAGGACTTTCCTCATTTTTCTCATTTGGAACAACTGGCTCATTTGTATTGCTTGTTTTCTCACCCTTGATTCCAAAAAACAAGGGGTGGGTAGTTTATTTTGACTTCAACTTCCAATATCTAGGAAGAAAGAGAAATGTGAGAGATTTTAGGAGATAATTGAGAGGCGAGAGATTGTAGGGAGATAAATGGGGAGTTCGAATATTTATTGTGCGGGAAGACCGCACAATAGATTTTGTGTGTTCTAAAAACATCAACAATATACAAAACAAAGTAAAATAAGAGGAGGTCCAAGCTATTGTGTTGTGGTCTGATTTACGCCTCCTAGGATGGGTAAATAACCCAGGTCCGTCCGAGTTAACATTCGGGCTCGTAGGCGTGTTATAGTGTATCACATTCCATGTGAATCTAATCTCAATATATATCATCATCTATAAGTCCTCTATATTCTAATGCATGGCAGTCCGCTATTCTCGGATATACTTAAATCGACCCGCACGTATGATTATAAATAATCTCTCTCAAGTCGTACATGAGCCGAATATAATAACTCAATCAACATTAGGTATCCTCCTACATTTTAACATAAATAAATCGATTTCATAACCTTCATAAATTAGAAGTGTAAGGACACAAATTTCCAATTGAGTCCTTTGTAGTTTTGGCTCAATTCCAGATAAAAACGTTTATGTCATAGGATAGTGTTCAAGTGTACCTACTCAAGCCTATGATGTGTTTAGTTGAAGACGTAGCGTCAAAGATTGTAAAGCTTCATCAAAAGCTGTGGTTTATGTGCCTCGTTTGTACGTCATCAACAGTAGTTCCATGCTCCCAAGGTATGAATGCATTTATATATATATAGGAGCTTGGAACATGTTTATTTGGGTGTTAGGTTTATATAAAACTGTTGATTTAATTTCAGAAAGATTTTTATCAAACTTTAAAAAAAAGTATATAAAGTTTTTGGGCTAAAATCAAAATTTATGAACTTTCTGGAAGTTCGTTCGATATGTCGTTCAAACGAGTTTTTCGTTCGAACCAGATGTCGTTCGAACGAGTTTGCCAACGAGTTCCCAGAATAGGCCTTTGAAATGTCGTTCGAACGAACCTCATGTTCGAACGAGATATCCAACGAGATTTCTAACGAGTTCACTCTGGAACTTCGTTAGAAGTCTTGTTCGAACGAGATTTCGTTCGAACGAAATCTCATTGGAACGAGATGTCAGGCGGGAACAGTTTTTGGCAGTTTTTACCCATGTTTCCCACTTTCTTACCCCACTAACTTTTGACAGATTATTATAGTGCGGGAACCAAAGTTTGTAAAACCTATTGCTAGGATGACCTCAGCTCCACAGTATCAAGGGTCATTAAAATTTGAAGTTCTTCACCGACGGATGGGTCATCACCATCTTGGGCGACAACAAAAATGTCGAGGGTGTAAGTACGAGTAGTCCAATCCTTAAGATACAGTACGGGTCAAATGATATCCTCCTATCAGGATTTCGAGTTGAACAACTTCTACTATCGGTAGGGGATAACTTCAAAGAAAGGGTTTGTCTAGAATACGACCCTCGTGGCAACGTCAATGTGATTAAGATATTAAAAAGCATGCACTTCATGCCCGGACTGGGGCTAGGTCAAAGACAGCAAGGGATACTCGATCCGATTGAACTGAAGAAGGCTTTTCCTCCCTATGGTTTGGGGTATCAACCATCAAAGCTCAGAATGATCCGCCTGTCTCGACCAAAGAGAAGACTAGACTGTGTCCAGACTATCCAAGGCGATTCCTTGAATGGACGATTCATCAAAGAGGGCGAAGACTTCCCCTTTTATGGTTTTCTTGAACCATGGTATGACCATACAGATAAGAAGATGAAGCCTGAAATGGAGATCTTCTTCTAAGATAACTACCCATGGGCCGAGAGTTCCCAACACCATGAAAAATCGCTCATCAAAGATACCTAAGAGACTGAGGAAAGTGACTCCGAAGATTCCTTCAACTTACAGACACTGGGGCTAACACTCTGCATGGTTCATTAAGGCATTACATCACTGGATCCATCCCACCTGATTAAAGCTGTTGATACACCTCTCCTCAACTGGCATGCTGCGCCAGTTCTACCTCCTGAAATCTCCCCTAATCCTAATGTTTACCTTATTTCTTCTTCTATTATCTATCCTTGTTCACATGTAATCGAGTCCTCTTTTGACGAGGTTCTCAATGCTGTTTTTACTATCAATGAAATAAATGAAGATTTTGAGTATCTTGTCATGCCTTACATTAACTGTTTGGATTCTAATAAAACTTTTGGTGATGATGATTTTGCAAATGAACAATTCTTAACTGATCTAAATAAGGTTAATAATAAACAACATAACCACGTTCAAGTTACTAAAGAAGAGATTGTTGTTATAAACCTCGGTTCTAGTAGCCAACTGTGTGAGATTAAAATAGGGGCTACCCTTGACGAGCATGAGCGTGCACAAATCAAAGATTTGCTAAAGGAATTTGTGGATATCTTTGCATGGTCCTATGATGATATGCCTGGAATTGATCCTGAAATAGCTCAGCACGAGATTCTTACTCTCTCAGATTACAAGCCAGTTAAATAAAAGTTGAGAAAGCTCCGCACCGAATGGTCGCTCAAAGTCAAAGAAGAGGTGGTCAAATAGTTATACGTAGGCTTCATTCGTGTGATCAAATATCCCACATGGCTAGACAACATAGTGCCCATGCTGAAATCAGGAGGAAAAGTTCGGATGTGTGTATACTATCGGGATTTGAACAAAGCCTCTCCAAAGGATGATTATCTGCTACCCAATATCGACATGATCATGGACAACACAGCCAGTCATGCTCTCAAGTCATTCGTCGACGGGTTTACCGGATACAACCAAATCAAAATGCACCCAGACCACTAAGAAAAAATCTCATTCATCACCCCATGGGGAACCTTTTACTAAACCGTTATGCCATTTGGTCTCAAGAACACTGGGGCTACCTACTAGAGGGATACCATAACCATCCTGCACAATCTGATTCACAAAGAATTTGAGGTCTATGTGGATAATATGATTATCAAGTCCAAAACTAGAGAGGGTCATGTTCCTTCTCTCTGAAAGTTCTTCGAGCGACTGCGACAGTATTAGATGAGACTCAATTCGTAAAAATGCATCTTTGACATTACAAAGGGAAAACTCTTAGGATTTATGGTCAGTCAGAAGGGGATAGAAGCAGATCCCGCCAAGATGAAAGATATACTCGAGATGCCACCTCCCCAAATAGAGAAAGAAGTCTGAGGTTTCCTTGGGAAATTGCAATACATCAGTCGGTTCATCAGCCAGCTACCTCCACCTGCGAACCTATCTTCAAACTCCTCTGAAAGGATTCAACTATGGTTTGGAACGAGGCCTGCTAAGAAGTTTTTGATCGAATCAAACAATATCTGACCCAACCCCCGATACTCATGCCACCACAGCCTGGTCTCCCCTTGCTCCTATACCTAACCATAATCGACACTGCAGCTGGGGCTTTCCTAGCCCAGTATCTTAAATATTCTTTCAAAGAAAGAGCCATCTATCATGCCAGTAGTAAATTGGTTGGGTATGAGGTTAACTACATCGCTTTGGAAAAGGCGTGTATTGCACTTGTCTGGGTTACCCAAAAGTTGTGCCACTAAATACTCGCTTTCCCTATCAAACTTATATCCCGAATGGATCCTATCAAATACCTGCTTGAGAAACCCGCTTTATCCAGCCGAATGGTGACCAAGCGTAAATTCTTCCGAATTTAGCCCCTTAAGTTAGTGATTTTAATATCTCGAACAAGGTAATTGAATCATTTTTAGTCCATATCACTCTATTGTTCGTTTCTAACAAAATTCCCTAGTTTTTGTGTAATTGTGATGAAGTTTTCAGGAATGGAATGCGATAAAAGAAAAGAAGAAAACTAGCAAGAATGTAAAAGGGCAAAAGTGTAAATTACATTTGGAATTCAGAAGCAACGTCAAAATTGAAGTTGAAGAGCATGAGTTCACAAGAGCATAGGAAGAAACGGCATTCAAATCGAAGTTCTAGATCAAAAGATATGGTCAGTCAAAGTTTCAAAGAAAAAGTCAAATTAGAAGAATTTCGGACCGATCCGGTTTGGATCCGCATCCATCCGAATTGACAAAGTCCAGTAGCCCCCGAATTGATGACGAACCGATGAAAGCAAAAACTTCGGACCCATCCGCCTAGGCCCGGACCGATCTGGTAAAAAGAAAAGAACCGATCCGAGGTTGATCCGGACCGGTCCGATCGTGTGAAATGCTGACAATTAATTGTTCAATTAAAACAGATCAACTCTTGGAAAAACGTACCAACAAGCATTATTGGCTATCAACTTCGATACTTGGTGTTATAAAAGCTAGTGCCCTATATCATTTGAATAAACCAACCAAGAAAGTAGAGAGAGAATTGTAGCAAGTTGTTAGATTACAAATTAGCTAAAGAATTTGAGAGTTAGTTTTTGAGAGAATCATTCAGAGGTTTAAATTTCTTTCATAAGAACATTAATTTGTACTGCTGATTAAGGAGAAGTTATCTGGATTTCAATTTCAATTACTTTCCTGCTGCTGAATACAAGTAATATCATTTTATTCTCTGTTACTTTATTATTTGCAGATTTATTTCCCATGTCTTGTAGTTCCATAATTCTGAATATGAATTTGTTCTTCAATCCAATTATGAGTAGCTAAATTTCCCAAGGGTTGGGGTACATGAACTCAATCCAAGGCAGATTATCTATGCAGAAAATAGAGATTAAATTAAAATATTGATTGAATCGTGAGAGAAAATTATACAAAAACTATCAATCTTTTAATCTCTCTTGCCCTAGGTACTTGAGATGTTTAAGAAAGCTTTGCTAGTATAATTTATCATTCACCGCTTTATACCTATTTTTGATTTCATATTATGCGGGCTTGAACCTCATATATGTAATGCTTAGAAGTTATAAAAGTTGGATCTAATCAATTATTTTAATTTACAAGTCTAGTATTCTCTATGATAATTTGCTAAGGATTGAGGGATTGTATTCTACCCTGTTTTCTCCCATTTGATTTTTTCGTGCAATTTTTAGACTGCTTTCATTAAAATTTCCAGTTTGCTTTTATTAAGAAAAGTTGTATTTCGCTAGAAATCTTCCAAAATCATTAATCATCTTTTTGTTTATTTTAAGAAATCATTTTCAGATCTAATAAGTTTCCTGATTACTAGTTAACATTTTCATTCCCTGTGGATTCGATCCCGACTTACCGGGTTATTATTTGAGCGATAGGTTTGCACTTGAACCTAGAGTGAACGCACTTTTAAGACAAATTCTAAGTCGCGTCAAATGGCCCGATGGGTGATGCTCCTAGCCGAATTTGATATCGTGTATGTCACGCAGAAAGCCATAAAAGGAAGAGCCATCTCTGACTATCTCGCTGATCACCCCATAGAAGAAGCCGATGTCTGGATCTCTGAATTCCTAGATAAAAACATCTTTTGCACTACTCAAGACAACCTCCGATGGAAAATGTTCTTTAACTGCGCTGCCAACAAAAAGGGATATGACATTGGGATACTTCTGATCGCTCCGGATGACTCCCACGCTCCCATCGCCATCAAGTTGGATTTCCCTTGCACCAACAACATGAATGAATATGAGGCATGCATGGTAGGCCCCAACGTTGCTCTTGAGAAAGGTATTAAATACCTAGACGTCCACGGGGATTCCGCCCTCATCATCGGTCAAGAGCTCAGAAACTGAAAAGTCAAGGATGAGAAACTCCAACTCTTCTATGCCTACTTAGAAAAACTAGCCTCCCAATTCCAAGATATCACCTTCCATTACCTACCTCGAGCAAAGAATAACCTAGCCGATGCCCTTGCTACCCCGGACTCCATGGTCGACATGCCCGAAGGAATAATAATGATCCCCTTCCTTATTCAAAAGTAGGACAAACCAACCCATTGCTACCATATTTGGCTTGTCACCACAGAAGATCTCGAGATAGCCAATTGTTGGTACTATGATATCTGGAGCCTCCTCAAGCATGATAAGTATCCCGAGGGTTCCAATAAGAAATATTGAGTAACCCTTTGAAGACTGGCTGTCCAGTACATCATCTTTCACAAAGCACTGCTCAAATGAAACTCAGATGGAACTCATATGCACTGCATCGCAGTGGATGGCATTGAAAAGATAATGCAAAAAATCCATAATGGGGAATGTGGACCCCACATGAATGGTCACATGCTTGTCAAGAATATCATCCGATAGGGCTACTACTGGACCACTATGACCCAGGATTGCACCGCCTATGTTCGGAGATGCCCCAAATGCCAATAATTCTCCAACCTTCAACATCTGCCTCCGCACGAATTATACAACATGACCTCTCCCTAGTCGTTCTCCACTTGGGGCATCGACATCATAGGGAAGGTTACACCGAAGGCTTTCAATGGGAATGAGTTCATCCTAGTTGCCATCGATTATTTCACCAAATGGATTGAAGCTGAGGCATATGCAGTACTGAACGCTAAGAAAGTGGCCAAATTTATCAAGAAAAACATTCTGTGCCGATATGGGGTCCCGCACGAGTTACTATCAGTTAACGGGTTGCATTTTGAGGCAAAAGCCACAGAAGTGGTCAATGAGTATGGGATTCAGAGACATAAATCTTCCCCTTACCGACCTTAGACCCATGGTGCAGTTGAAGACGCCAACAAGAACCTCATAGCCATCATCAGTAAGATGATCAAAAGCTGTTGGAATCGGGCCGATCGGATCCCGTATGCCCTCTGGGTCTACTGAACCTCAATTCGAACCTCAACTGGGGTTGCCCCTTACTCTCTGGTTACGGTATTGAAGCAGTCCTACCCGTGGAGCTGGAAATACCCTCGCTACGCATCATGCTTGAAAGCAAGGTTAGCGATGAAGACTGGTGTCAAAGACATCTTGACGAGATGACCCTCCTAGACGAAAGGAGGTTAAAAGCACTATACCACATATAAGGGTACCATCGTCGAATAACGCGTTCATTCAATAAGAGAGTCAAGGATCGCGGTGCCCAAGAAGGGGACCTAGCCCTCAAAGAAATCATAGAACCCATCTAGGACCCCAGAGGCAAATTTAAGCCCAATTGGAGTGGACCTTAAATTATAAAGAAGATCTTATCTAGCGATGCTGCCCTGCTCACCGACTTGGATGGGGAAGAGATGGCCCGTTCAGCCAACTTGGACCATCTCAAGAAGTTCTACCCCTAGTCCGAAATCTCGGTGCGCTACGACTCTTCTCATCTCCCTTCTATTCTATATAAAAAAAACTCTTCATTTTCCCCTTTACCCAGAACTACGTGGGCCTGATCCTCTGCAAAAATTGTTTTTAAATAAATTAAAACCTTTAAAAAAACCCATAGGTACATAGGCAGCTCATACACCTTACATGACCACGACCCGTTTCTTTTTCACAAAATACTATTCTTTTCTTACCTTCGAGAATGACAATCAATTCCAACATATATTTGAACAAAAGGATTATGTATGCCTTAGCAATCGGTATAGATAATTCAAACAGCACAAACCCATCAAAGGCACAGATGGATGATCAGAAACTTATTTATTTCCTTAATAAGAAATTACAGTACAAATTACATAAGAAAAGGAATGGATAACTCCCTTCCCCTATACCCTCCTAAAAAAGCCAAATAAAATCCCCACATTTATTCCCCACAATAAACTCTCCAAGAGTCCTATCCAGAGCTACCAGAGGAGCCTGATCCATCATCATCATCTACATCATGCGGTCCCTAAGTTTCCCCTACCTGAATAGAGTGTCATAGACACTCCATGGACCGATAGTCTCGAACCAGTTTCGAAAAGACAACAATACCTCCTTCTATGGTGTAAAAAAAAACAAACCACTTCTGTCCAGTCTCCATTTCCAACATCTTGCTAACTACTTTCCTCCACAACCACTTCATATAATCCCCAGGGATATGCCAAACTCTCCCAACAGACTGAGAGGGAGGGGTCGACGGATGCCGATTCTCCCACAGAGAGCCACGTAGCAGACGCAGATGCTTGGTCAAATCCTCTACCAGAAAGAAATTTAGTGTTCGAGGTGGCACGAGCTATGCCCAACCAAATTGGCGTAGGAGCCTCTAAGGTAAATAGAAAGAGGTCTGTCTGAGACCAACCAGCCGCACATACGGGTATTCTCCTAGCTCCATAACAGGTAGCAAATGTCCCCACCAAGTCACTGACTAGTACAAATTCTGAGCCCTGTGCTCCACAAACCAATTCTCCCAACTCGTAATATTCAGGCCAACATAGAAAAAGTGACGCGAAAAGAAGTTGGGTACAACCGACAAAGGATATTCTGAAAGAGTCACCAGGCGGAGTTTTTCGGACAACCACATAAATAGCATCACGGGGCTATCCCGTAGGAAGTCAAAACGACCTTCTTTCCAGGCATCCAGACCATTTAAGGTCTCCACCAGTATCACCGCCGCAGGATTGCGACGGTATGACATCCATGAGGTAATGGCTATAAGTTACGGATCCACCAGCAGTTCCCTAGTCACCAGCATCAATTTTGAAACCAAGCCCAGAGCAATGGATCTAGCGTATCTAGCATCGTCAGCTTCTTGCAAATGCACGAACTGCGACACCGTCGAGAGGGAAATCATTCCTCTAGCAACCAGTGATCTAGACGTCGAAGGCGAAATGCGAAGAAGCCCAACCAACAAATCCCTGGGAGAACACGAAAATTCGAGTAAAGTCGCAACAGCAGTGGGATTTATCCTAGTATGACATAAAATTCCTCGTAGGTAAGACAAACTTCATCCAACCCAAAGCGAAAGACATGGTCTTCAGGGGTACCAAAATTATACCACCGCCATCAGCATGTTCCACTCAATGAACCAATTACGCCACAAAGAAACTTGACGAATGTTGAAAGGATCATAGTCGACGTTATGAGAGCACATCACTTTCAAGGCTTTGAGGTAATTTTCAAACTCAATGCTACCAGGGAGATCCATCTTGCAAGACTAAGAAATAATAGACAAGTGAAGGTGTGCTGGAAACACTCCACCCCTACCCTTTTTATACGTGAGAACCCTCACAAGAGACATAATCCTTGCAGAAATCGGAGGGAATCCTACCCCACAAGGTACAAAAGGCTGAAGAGGGCACTAATCAAAACTTTGGATTGATGGGACTGAACTTGACTGCCGATAGGCAGGGCAAGGTGCTTGCCGATCGGCAACCCCCTACTCTTGGAAATTTCCCTTTTTCCTCTTTTGTCAAAATTCAGAAAACTCAAAATAAATTGATATTCTCAATAGAATTTCAAAAATCCCCTTCTTATCTTAATAAAAATCTCTTTCAAAACCCCCAAAACATCTCTTTTTACGATCTCAGCAGCAAAGTAAAAAGTGCATGTGCATGCATTCACTCATTCATCATTAACAAAAGATAATAAAGAAATCCCATTGCATTGCATATATATTTATTCTCCGTGTCACAACAATTTTGCAGGAAATAAAAGAAAAGCAAAAAACAACGGGACTCAGCACGAACCCACATTCTCTTTCTCTCTCACCTACCCTCTCTCTAAGAGATTCCAACCCCGCGACGCGCTCTCTTTCCCCTATGGCGAGACGACGCACCACCGCTAACCGAGCCTGAGTCCTCCCCGAACGAAGTAGAAGGCACTAAACAAGAAGGAACCGGGACCGCGTCCTGAATATGGACAGTCACTGAAGATATCAGTATCAAAGAAGGATCAAAACAAAAAAGAAACCAAAAAGAGAAAAAAGAGCAAGAAGGTATACCGTAAGTCGAGGAACCTCCTCTGTCAAACCCAACTCCTCCGGATCCATCGCATGAGGACGGTGAAACATAGGCACCATCCCTCTATCAGCTCACCGAATATTGTATGAAGGAGTGTGCAATCGCACGAAAGGAACCTCTGAAGTCACCATCACTGCAGACGCTGACGGACCACCGCTGCTATGGGAGGACCCCATCGCCCGACTCGAACCCGCAGGAGGGAAAGGCAAGGCATCATATATACTATTAACCAGCTTGTCACAAAGTCCATATAGTCATACGGTGCGACTGTATCAGTATACAACAAGTAGGACTCGACGATCATCGTCGCGATCCTCTCATCCTCTGGCATCAACCTCTCCCGCCTCATGGACATAGGACTCTGCACAGGTGGAACCACCACCTCCTCCTCAGCAATCTGCCAAACCAACTGCTCCTAGAGATACCAAGAATGGACAAACTAATGCGCCAGTAAGTGCTGCATCTACGCGTTCACCTCGGTCACCCCCGTATCCTAAATGGCTATCCCCCAAGGGTAAAAGGTCACCTGAAAATCCCTATGTAAGCATAAATCAATACAAAATTAGAATGTGCCAAAACTAAGACTGAAAAGGAAAGAGTCTTACCCTACCACTAGTCAGGCCATTCAAGACCTGACGCACTACCTCCAAAGAGAGAGATCCCTTCGACTGCCGATTGACCTTCCACCATCGATACAATTGGCAGAGGTCCCTAACAGTATCATCCTTTAGAGCGATTAGCAAGGTATTGCACCCAATCACCTCATAGAACCACGTCTGCCAAAGACATGAATTCACAATCAAACAGAGGCATAAGGAAAATGCAAATTCATGAAAGGAAAATGCACAAAATTAAAGAAATACCTCGAGGAGATACGTGGCTCCAGTAAAAGTTTACCGACAGCACTGGCTGAATGCATCCAAATAAAAATAGAGGGTCGCCAATGTCAGGCTCCCCCAATCATAGAGAGGGATGTTCGAAAACATCCTCAAGTAGGGCAAGAACCACAGATGGATGGCGTCGCCACTCGACGCCACCATGAAGCCTCCCAGTACCAGCAGAATGAACAATCGGGCCATGTCACCTGCATCCCGTCCTCCACATCAATCACCCTACTCAGCAAGACATCCTTCAGCAAAGACAGCCAGATGGAATCCCCAGAGACTATCCTCCCTACGTCACCAAGTTCCGCATGCACCGCCTCTGGCCTCACCCTCAGAGAACGATCCACCTTTATCTTCTCTCCATCACAATCCATCCCTAACAGCTACTGCACGTCTATGGGAGTTAACATCATCTCCCCAAAGATGAAATGGATGGTGTGGGTAGTATCCCACCATCTCTCCCCCAAAGAGAACAAGACCACTGTCGATCGAGGCGTTTCATCCAATGTAGACGCCAACCTCCCAAAACCTGCTAATGATACCACCTAACGCACCATGGGTGGAAGATGCTCCTAGACATCCTTAAGCCACGTCGTCCCACGGGCACGGATGTTCTTCAAAGAGATATCAAACTGTCAAAAGGATAAACCTTGTCAAAATTCAAGAAAGAAAAAATCACCAAGAAGAGAGTGGAATGCCAAAAGTCAGGTTACTTACATAACCGCCATGGCTCACCACCTTAGAAGACCGATGATGCGATGGCTCCCATAGCAAAGTTCGTTCATCCGCAATCGCCTCGATTGAGTCAAAGGAGTTCTCACTCCCCAAAGAAAGAAGCGCCCTAGCCCTCTACTCCACGTTCGCCCAGTCATCAACAGTCAACCATTCCCTATGCGCTGCAGTGCTCACAAAGGCGGCCATTTCTTAGAGATCGGAATGCTAGAACAATTTGCAGAGTAAAATCGTAGAGAGAAAGAAAGCAAAGAGCTGTAAAAAATGAAGGAAATTCACCCCCTTTATATAGGATGCAAGCATCATGCCGATCGATATCGACCCCTCACCCACCGATCGACACTATCCTCTTACCTTCCCAAGACAGTCCAAAAGTCCGCGCCACTACCGAATGGCACCCCCTACACCATGCCAACCGGCACCCTCTTGAATTTTTGAAAATTCCCAGAAAATACCAGAAAATCTTGAAAAATCTTCAGAAAATTCCTAAAAATCCTAAAAAGGATTTAGAACATTTTCACTAAGAAAATTTCGCACTCCCTCAAGCAAAACCACCATTTCCCGAGCGGAACTCTTGAAAAATCAAATAAAACTCCTCCCGGCGACGTCCCCGGAGGCTCTCTAAAGGTCTCAAACCTCCTTGAGCAATACGTCCTATACCTGGACCACCTAATCACTACCCCAACAATGTTTACGACGTCAAAATCACCTCTCATCCGCATATCACAAACACTTCCCCGGAAATCAACTCCCCGACTCAAATCAACGTCATGAGGTAATTTCCCCAGCAGAACTCCAGAAAGTCATTTTCAAAGTCTCCAAAGGACACACTACGTTTACCCAGCTCATTCCCCAGTGGAACCCAAAATCCAATCTTCATCCTCTCTTAGGTCAGAATTGACCTCGGTCTTGGATCGTCACCATAGTTAGGTTAGAATTGACCTCGGTCCTCGGTTGTCACCTCTCTTAGGTCATAATTGACCTCAGTCTTGGATCATCACCATAGTTAGGTCAGAATTGACCTCGGTCCTCGGTCGTCACCTCTCTTAGATTGGAATTGACCTCGATTTTGGATCGTCACCATAGTTAGGTCAGAATTGACCTCGGTCCTAGGTCGTCACCTCTCTTAGGTCAGAATTAACCTTGGTCCTCGGTCTTTACCTCTCTTAGGTCAGAATTGACCTCGGTCCTCAGTCATCACCTCTCTTAGGTCAGAATTAACCTCGGTCCAGGATCATCACCTCCACTCAAGCCCTCAAAATTGGCTTCGAGCCACAGAATTGGTTATCTCAACTTAAGTCCGCAGAATTGGCTTCGACCCACATAATTGGTCATCTCAACTTAAGCCCGCAGAATTTTCTTCGACCCGCAGAATTGGTCATCTCAACTTAAGCCCTCAGAATTAGCTTCGACCCTCAGAATTGGTCATCTCACCTTCAAGCTCGTAGAATTGACTCTGACCCGCAGAATTGGTCATCTCACCTTCAAGCCCGCAGAATTAGCTCCGACCCATAAAAATCGGTCACCCTCATCTTCAAGCCCGCAGAATCGTCTTCTACCCAAAGAATTGGTTATCCCCAGCACACTCCTTAGGCCCTCAGAATCGGCCTCAACCCTCTGAATTGATTGTCTTCGCTCCCTCAGGTCCTCAGAATCGGCCTCGACCCTCTGAATTGGTGTCTTCGCTCCCTCAGTCCCTCAGAATCGGCCTCGACTCTCTAAATTAGTCCTCTTCACTCCCTTAGGTCCTCAGAATCAGCTTCGACCCTCTGAATTGGTCGTCTTCGCTCCCTTAGGTCCTCAGAATCGACCTTGACCCTCTAAATTGGTCATCCTCCTTCCAGCATCATGCGGTGTCCATTCGATAACTGCCATTTATTCCAAACTCACCCATCGAGGGGCTCTATAGATACCCCATTCTGTTACCCCATAAAGCTCCCCTTAGGCCCCTAGCACCTCCCTTCATCACTACAAACCCTGGTCATACCCCAGGTACTGACCTAGAAGCCATCAGGCACCCCCAGGTTCCATTTGACCAAAAGTCAAAATCTTTAGTTCTATCGAGACTAAATGAATATCCGAAGGTCACTGAAACCCCTTTTTAACGGTCCATCCCGTGCGCGATTCTGACTTACCATGCAGATAAATGACCCATTTCCCCCGAGACCCAATCAGGAGGCCACCGGTTCCTCCCGAGCTCTGTTTGACCTAGTTCAACTCTTCAGATTGACCAATACTGAATGAATCTTTAAAGGTCACTGAAACCCCTTTACAACGGTCGGCTCCGTACATGATTCTGACAACGGTACAGATGAACGATCCGTTTTACTCCGAATGGTCACCGAATGCTTCCTGGGCTCAGTTGATCAAAGTTAACTCCCCAAACCGATTCAAACTCTTTGGAATGTCTAATTAAATCTCCTAACCTTTCAAACGGACCTCCCCGTGCAAGATTCGAATTTACCATGCAGACGAATGATCTATTTGCGTTCGAAGTTTCCCCGTCCAATAGACTGACGAAGGCTTCCAAGCCATATTAGACCCAAAGTCAACTCCCAGACCCGAGAGCAGTCCAAAGGACTTTTGAAGGTCTCTAAATTACCTTTCCAGTGGTCCACCTTATGCACAATTCGGATCAATGATTTTTGCTCTGCGGCCAATTTTTAGAAAAGGCCTGAAAGACACTGCCAAACGGTATGTCCCAGACCCTGCCTATCGGCAGTGTGCCTAAATGGACCTGCCGAATGGCAGGAACAGGGCTATGCCGATCGACAATTCCCTAGGCCTATAAAAATGAGGCCCTGACCTCACTTGCAAGGAGGAGCCCAGATCTGATAGAAATCACTCTCAACAGATCCAGAAAACCACTCTCGAAGTCAGCGTGATTTCTACACCCAAATCCCTTTCCAACCTTCACTTTTCATCATCCTTTTCATCAAACTTGGTGAATTCACTATCCTCCATCCTTATCCAAGTCTAAGGGCTTCTCTCCAACATTCAAGATCAAGCTCAAGATCTTCAAGAAGGTCCAATTTCATCAACTCTCACCTTAAATTCTCATAAATTCGCAATATCCTATTTTATTACTTAGCACTCTTATTATCTCATCTCATACATACTAATATATTTTTATTTAGTATTATTGCACATATCTTATTTTCATATAAATAAAAACCCAAAAAATAAGAAAAAAAGGGTTTGCTCATAAATTCTAAATGGGAATTCTCATACTTTTCTCATGCTTTTCTCACCACTAAAACACTTTTTCTACACACTCACACACACACAAATAAGAGAATCCCCGGTTGGATTTATTGGATAAACCCACCCCTCATTTTGTATGCGAACTACGTGGACTTTGATGCCTCTCTAGGCTACGTAGGCATTTCGGGGTAAAACTTGAGACTCGAGTCCTATTTTTTACTTTTCTCTCATTTTCTATTTTCTCTAAACTCCATTCTATTACACTATATATATGTATATTTGTTCTTAGGGGCGTATCATTCCGTGTGCGTTATCGTTCCCTCATAACGATTAATGTAAGCATGATCACCTAAATCCTATTTTCTAATACTTTTATACTTTCCTACGGATGACTCGCTTTACCTCTTCCATGGTACAAGTCGACGATTCCTATCTCCATGATATATACACATGCACAAACATCACGGGGAAAATAAAAGGGAAATAACAAAAATCCATGAGAGACCGAAAGGGCGGAATGGGTGCCTAATACCTTCCCATTTCGTAACTTAGCCTCCGGACCCTTCTCGAATCATTTTAGTTTTGTATGCACCAGTATGTCTTTGGATTCTGTCCTTCGGGATGGCTTTCCCTTTTCTTTTGTCTGTTTTGAGTAAAATAGACTGACGACTCTAATGTCTCTATATCTTTCACCTCACGTCAAATGACGCCAATCGAAGCGATCCCGAGAGGGATGTGCGGGACTCGAGGATCCTCCATTGCGCGGGCGAGGATCGGGGATGGCCACAGACGTAATTTGGCAGTAGCGGTTGGCCACCTCGCTTTCTAGAATGCGCGGGGTGTTACAGATGGTATCAGAGCATGGTCTTAGGTCTCGTAGATTTTGAGTTCGTTATAGCTTCCTCGTTAGTGATCTTTGATTCCTTTTGTTGATTCGTACTCTGTAAGATATTGGGTCTAACATACGTGTTAAGTGTGATTTTTGAAGATATGGAGTTTTGTATTAAGGACATTGTAGCATTGAGCTTAGAAATAGTGATTTTGATATGAGGATCCTTACAGTTGAATTTGGAGACGATATTTATTTTGAGAGATCATTAG
This sequence comes from Sambucus nigra, assembly GCA_949130495.1. NCBI lineage: Eukaryota > Viridiplantae > Streptophyta > Magnoliopsida > Dipsacales > Adoxaceae > Sambucus > Sambucus nigra. Next base: position 280,704,649 of record OX422218.1, read on the forward strand.
TGCTATGCATAGTTAATATATATATATATATATTGTTCACGGGGTAGGCGCGTGAAGAATTGGGTGTATGGGCGCCCCATTGTGGCATTTTATGGGTTGGAATATGTGAGGCTTATTTTATTTTGTTTATTTATGCTTTGTCAAATTTCGAGGATGAAATTCCTGTGCCAGTGGGAAGCATGTAACTCCCCGTGTTTTTAAAGCGTATAATCTTTTGAGAATTTAAAATTTTGGGTAAAAATAAATTTTTGGAAATGAACTATTTTCATATTTAAAAATGTTGATTTTGATTTATATAAAATGAAATTTTAATCACAATTGAAATCGGGTTTTAATTCGAGAAATAATAGCTTTGCAGTTAAAAGTAGACATTTTCGATTTTGCTAGAAAATAGATCCGGTTCGGTTTGTCAATTTTACAAAAATAAAACTCTTTTTCTTAAAAGTTATGTAGGACTCAAATTATTTTTGGTATAAAAACATAAAGTGACGGGTTTAATACATTTTAGCCTTCTCCAAAAGCAAGAATCTTCCATAATTTTCATCCTCTCTTTTCTTCCAAACCTAAACCCCTTAAACTAAATTTTCAACTCAAGATTTGAAGAACTTAATCAAAATTTCTCAAGATCATTCAAGAACGTGTTTTCATTATTTTCCCTGGAGGAACGCGACCCTTAAATAAGATTCTTCAAATGATATTCACACACTACACCAAAATGGTAAAATTGTCACCTTTTTAGCGGTCAGCCTTGCCACGGTGAATGATCGTGACACAAAAACACGCATTTTTTGTCACGGTCATTGACCGTGACAAGGACTTGTCACGGTTAATGACCGTGACACATCCGTGATAATTATGTCAGTAAAAAAAGCTCCCCCTTCTTTTTTTCCCACCGAATTCGTTCCCTCCATTTTTCTCTCTCTCTCTCTAGTGGCTGCTCTCTCTCTCTACAACTTTGATATGTTTTCTCTTTATTTCTCCCCCATTTATGTATATGTGCGTGTGTGTATATGTGTGTAAATGTGTGTGTGTGTGTGTGTGTGGTGTATGTGTGTGTGGGAGGCAGCAGGGCTGGGGGGAGGGGAGGGGGTATGTGCATGTGTGTGTGTGTGTGTGTTTATGTGCGTGTGTGCGTATATGCGCGTGTGCATATATGTGTGTGTGCGTGTGGTGAGCAAGGGGTGGAGGGGGGGGGGGGGGTGTAGGGAAGGGGGGAGGGGGTGTATATGTGCGTGTTTTTTTAATTAAATTTTTATTGGTTTATTATATATTGCCCCTCATATTGTAGTGCCCATTGTAATAGAATTGATTGATTTAATATTGATTGGTTGTTAATTTTTTTTGTAAATTAATAATTGGTGCCCCTTTCATATGCAAGTAGGATTGCCCCTCATTGTAAATTAGTAAATTAAGGATTGTATACTTTAATTGTTAGTTTAGTTGATGAAAATAATTAATTGAGTAGATGAATTAGAAGGAGTACGTGATACACATTTGTAGTTGCCATTGCGGTTGGATTATAGTGGATCGATGTTGGGTTGTTTAATTTTAAAAGTGGTACGACCACTATATTATTGTCTATATAGGGGTTGAATTTTTCAACTTTTTTTGAAAATTACTTTGTATAACGAACAATATACAAAGGCACCAAGTGATGACATCGACGTAGATCCTGTCACTAATTTGATCATGGTTGACTTGTCCAAGTTGAAGAGCAACGACCACATGATTGATGAGACATTTGTTTGTGCATTTCAAACGCTTAACCAAGTGTTTTACTGGGAGTATATCAACAACGATCCGTGGTCAATTGTCCTACATGCGCCAAAGCGTCTAAAGAGTAGTGTGGATGACTTGGCTGCTCCTACTAAATATCAATCCATTTTTTATGATAACCCAAATTTGAAAAAAAAATTCAATTTGTAATAAATATTCCAATTTGTACTTTATCAATCCATTTTAATGCTTTTAACTGATTTTCACTTTATCATTTTCACTCTTGTGCAGTGTGCGTGTGTGTGGGCAGTAAGGGTGGGGGTGGGGATGTTTTAGTTTTTTAGTAATTGTAGATATTATGAGCTAGATGTTATTGTTTTGGAATTCAGAATTGAGGTGTTAAATAGTAACAATTCATTTGGATTTGTAGTAATTGTATATATTTTCATTTCTTCTTCTAATTCATTTTGATTTGTACTAATAACATTTTTTTTACAGAAAATGTCTCCTTCAGGTATTAAGGCCAGGATGATGATGCTGATTGTGATGATGTTGCCTGGGCTCGGTGGTAGAGGAGGTGAGGAGGGCTCCTCATCCCTTAGGCTCCCCAAATATGGCAAATTGGGGATGGCCATAGAGAACAAGATGGGGCTATTAGTGAGATTCCTCGAGCTGGTAAAGATAATCATCGGCTTGGGGTACACTAGTTGGAGGGAGGTGCCAAATGAGCTCAAGTTAGATATTTGGGTGGCAGTATAGGTATGAATTTATATTTATATTTATATGAATATTTCAATTTCAATTTCAATTTCAATTTCAATTTCAATTTCAATTTCAATTTCAATTTCAATTTCAATTTCAATTTCATTTTATATTTATATTTATTCGCAACTAACATTGTATTTGTTGGACAAGAACAATTCAACCTGGATCCAAAGCTACGCGATTCTGTCTTGGAGCAGTTGAGGGAGCAACATAATACGTGGAGGAAAAATATGCGGACCCGATACTTTGAGAAGACCCGAGAGTCCGTTATCTGAATGCATGAATTCGTCCCGCCGAAGGAGCCGATCTCGTTGGCACAATTGCAAAAGTTCATTGACAATGAGATCGGGGAACGACAATTGGCATCTCGCCAATCGGGGAGGGAAAACTGGGCAAAAAAGACGGAAATGCACTACTTCGGTCGGACGTCTTACGCCTAGGTGGAGCATAGGATGATGGTAAGATTTAATTTTTCTATAACTACAGAAATATATTATTCAGCATTATTTTACTTTGCGGAGCCGATACTAATTTTACTTTATTTTATTTCAGGGGATAGGGAGTGGCCCTGGGGGTAAGCCACATAGGCTCGATACTTATGTGTCTATTCGGACGAAGAAGGGGAAGGATAAGGAGGTGTCCTCGAGCGTTGCGGCCACAATTGTAAGTAATCCGATAGTTTACTTTTTGTTAATTATGTTATAATTTTTTTATTTACTGATTTTACTAATTATGTGCTTTTTGTCATTTCAGGCAAAGCTTAAGGAAGTGCATGAGTCGCAGTCTGATGTCGACAAGGCATCTTTGTCTAGAGACGCACTCAGCCAAGTGCTTGACGCTGAACGCAAGGGGAGGACAAGGGGGTGATCTTGAGGGTGGCTAATTCTAGGATCATCGGATTGGAGACGAGTGACACCGTGTTGTCTCAAACGGTGGAATCACATGACGCGAAGCTGTCCCGTTTGGAGGCGACGGTCCAAGATATGTTCTCATTCATGAAGTGTTCGTTGGGCAAAAACCATAAGGGGAAAGGGAAGGAGGAGGTGCAGGAGGACGAGGTGCAGGATGATGAGGATGTGGACCTCACTGCTTCATCGCAGACACGTGTGGACTTTGATGATCCACTTCCCTATTTAGCTCCCTTCAACCGACCGATGTCGACACTTGGTTAGCCGAGCGTGTTTATACTAGAAATATTTAATGGCCAGCGGATAGGGCAGGGGTTGAGGGACTCGAATATCGTCGAGGGTATGCCAGTTCATAGACGCTTGCTTCAAGACATCGAGTCCAAGGGGCACACATGTGATATCCGGGAAGGATAACTCCCGAAAATTATATTTCTCCCGAAAATATGCATGTGAATAGATATTTTATAAATTGATGAGAAAATGAATCATTTGATTAATGTTATAATTAAATGGATATAATTTGGAGAGATTGTAATCTTGTGACTAGTTGTAAAAAAATTTGTAATAAATTAAAAAATATGCCACATATGATTCATTAATCGTAATAAAAATTTGACACCGTGGGGATGACGGGATTGTTGGCGTATGTTGATGTAAAAAACTAGATTTGATCTAATTGATTAATCACAGATTAAAATGAGTAAATAAATAAGACAAAATAGTTTTAAAGTGGTTCAACCTTGAGGAAATGACCTACATCCACTTGTTTGTATTACTGGGTGTCTTGCCTTGATCTTGATTATGTTCGCTTACCTTTCCAAGAGGGTATTATAATGTATTTATAGCCTTTGGGTTGCCAGTGTGAATAGATAACTTGCCTTTATTGAATAGGCATTTACATCTATACATGGTAAGTAATGATTGTAGTATAATAAACATTGAATATGTCTGGTCGTTTGGCCTTCCCAATAAGTTACTCGGTACGCTGAGTAGCTCTATACATTGAGTAGGTCGCTACTTGAACTTGTGCCATGTTGGATGACACGTGTCTTCATATAATTGGTCCATATCAGCTGGCTAATTTTTGTATCAAGAGAAGCCCCCAATGTTTCACAATTGAAGTTGGATGTGAGAGTGTGGAACATTTTACCCAAAAAGCTATTCAGGCATATTTCTCATGTCTTGGTTAACTACAGACCTTCAACACTTGTAAAGTTTTTCCACTTTGCGTAAAAAATTTTGAGCTTGAAATGGCAAGTTTGTAAATATTTTGAATTCTAATGACCACTTGGGTATCTGTGTCTTTTTCCTTTGATTAGCCATCGAGAATGCAACCGTCGTCACTTTTGATTATTACTTTTCTCATTTTTTGAGGTGACATATATAAGGATAGTAATCTGATTGTCTTCTACCTTTTGCCATCTTTGTTTCCAAAGCCTTTATTTTCTCATTTTTCTTTTTACGAACATTCTTTCTTCCATCCGTCTTAGCTGACTCCTTAATCTCCTGTAAGAATTTCTTCCTTCCTTCTTCTTTCTTTGCTTTAGTCACCATGGTCTACTTTATTAAGTCATTGGATAAGTTTAGAAATGATTTTGTGATTCCATCCTAGGTTGATTTGGAAGAACCTTCTTATCCTTGTGATTTATTTTCTTTAGGGGAGGGACACTGGTTTCCCTCCATTTTTATAGATGAATTTGGTTTTTCTTTCCTGTCTAATCCCCTGTGTTTGAAATTTTGCCAATATTTCGATATTGTACATCAAAAGTAGTTCCAAATACATGGAGTGTAGTTAATGGCGTACATAGGCTGAATCAAAACATGGAACTCATCTAGGGATTCCTGAAATTATGTTTTGTTATAAATGGGTCACTAGTGATATCACTTTTTATTTAAAAACTAGGTTTGTTAACAAAGATTTAGTGGTCAATCTCCCTGATTCTAATAGGGATTATTTTTAACATGGGGTAATGATAAAAAATTGGCAACACCCCCTATTAAATGGCAATGACGTGTACCAAGGTCCCAGATGTCCACCTTACGACAATTGGATAGGTTGTTCTTTATTTTTAAACTAGCTCTGTTTTTGTTCGATAAAATATTTCACTAAATTTTTCTTTCTACGATTTTAATTTACAGTTGACAGTAAAAGAAAACCCCCAAAAGAGAGTGATATTAATATAAAAGAGTTTAAATTTATCTAGAGTCTTCAATAATCAATTGTTGGGGAGCACATGAGATCTGCTTCCTATTTATTGAGATACAAAAACACTGCTTCCTCTTTTATTGCTCGGCCTGTTATTTCATATACTTTGGTGATTGACCTTGAGCAAAGTTGAGCATCTCCTTCAGTTATTGAAGAATGTTTCTCTGATTTGGGTACCTCTCTTGCTGATTTAATGACGAAGAAGAGAAAAGTTCATGATCTTTTTGCAAAGATTGTCCTTGGTGCTGAAGGGGAAAAAAAGAACAAAAAAGATGCCCTAACTGAAGGGACTAAGAATAAGGATGTTGTTCCATCTGAGGGGGCAACTATTTCTATTAAGGAGGTTACCAAGAATCCCCCTGTTGCTCAAAAAGAGGAAGCACCTTTGAGTGAAGAGGAAGGACCTTTGAGAAGACTCAGAAAGGGTCTTTCTGAAAAGACTAATAATGTTGCTACTCAACCTGCTTGGGTTGAATTACCTTCCTTGAGTGCTGGTCCTCCAACATTCATTACACCTGGTTTGGACATGAAATTGATCTGATCCGAAAATCTTTCGATCACAGAGCTGCTGAGACCTCTACTCTTTGGGGAAAAGTCTCCGATTTAGTAGCCCAACACCTTGCATCAGTAAGTGTTATTTTACCTTGACATTTCAATTCTGCATTCAATTTTCATACACTAACTTGAGTTTCTCTTTGCCTTGCAGTTTTTAGTATATTTCAATAATATTTTGGAAAAGGATGAAACTATCAAAGTTTCTTTCTCTTCCAGTGAAGTACAAGAAGCCCTTGCTGGGTTATCAAAATCTTTGGAGGACTCTTGACAAAAATATGAAGATGATAAAACTTCATAGGAGAAAAAAATTAAGGATGCTGAAAAGGCTAAGCAAGCAGCTGTGGATGCTGCAAAGGAGACAAAAGAGAAATTGAAGGTCATTATTACCAGCAAGGAAGAAACTGAGAGCAAGCTTGAAGAGGCTGAACGACGTAAGAAAGATCTTGAACAGAAGGTAAAATTTATTTAAGATCTACTTAGGGAGAATGCTTCCTCGGAGAGAACAAAGAAAAGGTCTGTTGTAAAAAAGTCCTTTAGTTCTGGCTGGGATAAAGGGTGGAATAAGGCTCTAACTGGTGTCTCTGCTCTGCAAGTTTGAAATTATTTAGAGATGGATGGGTGGCAACTCTAAAAGAGTTAAACACTGCTGAAGATTATGAATTATTTCAGAAACATGTCCATGGTACTACTTCTGCCTTTGGAGAAGAAGATAAGGCCGGATCTGATGAATCTTCTTTGATGGTGGTGGAACTAACACCTGCTGCCATTATCCCTCAGTCTTTCGAGCAAGCCTAGCAGACAATGCTTTCTTCTAGCCAACCTCAGCTTTCCTCGGAGCAATTTTAGCAATTAACTCCTTCTTCTGGATTGCCCCAGCCCCTAATTCCCACTTCAAAATCAACTAAGAAGGTGGTGGGTGATAAGGAGAAGGTGCAAAATTATTCAGCAGTTTTTCTTTGCTTTCTTCGATTTTTCCCTTATTTTGTACCTCTGGTTGTATTCCCATTTTATATGATCAATAAAATTGACTTGTTATTTATTTTCACTTCTCCTATAGTGTTCAATATATCTGTTGTTGATCTGCTTTTGCTTTTCCTTGCTAGTTTATTTCCACGATGGAACTATTGTTAGTTCATGATACAGAGTTAATGAAGAAATGTACAGATTGCTTCAAAGTTGGCCATGCAGATTTTACCGAAGCACAAATAATTGATATCCTTGGTCCTGATGCCTCTGAACGAGAAATTGAGCCTTACCACTACTTGAAATGCTTACTTAATCACGCAGTAGAGAATAACGTAGCTTACTACAAAATAATTGAAGATCTTCAAAGAATGATTGAAGAACTTTGACTTCAACACAAGGAAGTCACTGCTCTTCTTCATGAAGGTAATGAGAAAAAATACCAATAATTGAGCGATGATCGAGGTTATGATAAATTCATTTCTGCCCATAATAAGAGAGAGAGTGTACTGAAATTGGAAATTAAGGAGCATAGAAACATTGCCAAACTGCCGGAGGAGGAAAATAATTCTTTGAGAGAAGAATTGAGATAGTTAAAATCAGCTTCTTCCTCTAGAGCTATAGTCCGAGTCAATGATGAATTTATTTCATTTTTAGAGATTGAAAATGCTTCATTAAGAGAAGAGTTGGAAAATTTGAAAAGAGTTAGACCTGCATCCACTTCTCGGGGTAGAACAAGAGCAAATCGGAGTAGCATTGAAGAGACTAGAACTCAGCAAGTATTGAAAAATCAAGATGCTCAATTGAAGGAAAAAAATCATGCTCTTGCAGAAATGTCCCAGAAGATTCAAACTTTTATAGAGAAATTATACACTCAGAGTTATTCATTGCAAAATAAAGAAAGTGTGCTGAAAAGACTACACTAACATGTTGAACGACTAACTTATCAGTTTCATAAGAAGCCCAGAGAATTCTGGATGGAGGGATACAATGAAGCTTTATATCATCTTGATGCCAGTTTGAACCAATCAAATAATTAAGGGTACAAACAAGGATGGATGAACGCTTTAATTGTAATGAAAGTTGAGCAAGGGAATGAACTGTGGGATTGGAATGACCTTGGGCTACTTGATCTGCCAAAACCACCTTTCCATCTAGATGTTAATTGGATTCCAGTTAGGTCCATTCCTCACTGTTTGATTTCCAAATACCTAGGTGATTACAGTCTTCATGAAGAATTCAAGATATCCCGACCTCCTCATTTTCTAGACTGACCAAGTTTAAGTAACACCAGAATGCCTCAAGATTTAAACTTTATTAAGTATTCTTATGCTTTAGATGACCCTCCAGCTGAAATGGATTCTGTATCAAAATTTGAAGGAAAGAAACCAATAGAATAGGCTATTGATATATTGTTAGTGATTGTTGTTGTAAATGAAGAAAAAATATCTTCTTGTAATTTTGTTTCCATGGAAATAAAATAACTGCATGATGTTTATTCTGTCAATCTTTGTTAATAACATGAGACCAACGATATTAGTACTGTAGTAATAACAATAATGGGTTATTTTTTAGCTGTTGAATATATATACATTTGAATGGACATTTTGCACTTTTTGACTTGATTGCCTAGACAATGGAACTTTTGCCCCATGTGTTTGTCTAGTTATAGTGATTTTTTTATCACCCATAAGTGCCTAAGCAATGGAATTTTTATCCTATGTTCCTGCTTAGTTGTAATAATATTATTTAGATTGCCTTGGTTCCCAGGCAGTGGATATTTTACCCAACTTCTTGCCCAGTTTAGATGCCTTCTCGGGTTACCCATAATCAAGAAGGACTTGCCTTACTCGATTGTTTTACCAACATTATTGGTGTCTTTATTGATGCCGACCAATATTTGGATGGAGGTTGCTGATGCCGACCAACTTTTAACTGGTGGTTGTTGATTTCGACCAACTTTTAGTTAGTGGTTACTAATACCGACCAACTTTTAGCTGGTGGTTATGCGTTTTCAAATGCTGCAAGCTGTAGTTTGGAGCACTAGTACTTCGAAAAACAAAATAAAACAAAAAAAATGGGGAAATCATCTTTTTCATTTATATTGAAAGAATGGAGTACATTGACTGTTACATCACTGGTAGTACTTTCGCAGGTTCTCTGCATACCTGGCATTCTTGAATTCTTCCCCTTTAAGAGTTTTTATTTTGTAAGTCCTAGGTCGGACAACTATCGTTATGCGATAGTGTCCATGACAATTGGCCTCCAACTTATTGTGCTTTTGAACTACCTTCTTGAGAACGTGATTACCTTCCTTTAGATCATATTTCTTCACCCTTTTATTATAGAACATTACAGTCCTTTGCAGATAGGCTGCATTTTTGATCGTTGCCTCTTATCTGACTTCTTTGAGCATGTCCAAATCCAAGCATCTCATCAAATCACTCACGGAGAATTAAAATTGAGCACCCCATGAGTAGGTAATCCTAGCTCCGCGGGTATTACCGCTTCACTCCCAAAAGCCAACATGTGAGGGGTTTCTCCAATAGTTGTTCAGGGAGTTATTTGGTAATCCCATAACACTAATTGTAGATCGTTAATGCAATTCTCCTTTGCATTATTTAATCTCTTCTTCAACCCATTTAATAAAGTTTTGTTCGTCACCTCAGTTTTCTCATTACTTTGGGGATGACCTGGAGCAGGATGGACTTTTTGAATGTTAGACTGTAGACAGTACACTACAAACTCATCATTGCCAAAATGGGTACCGTGATCGGTGATAAAGCAATGGGGAAGACCATATCGGCAAACGATGTTCTTCCAAATAAATTGATAAACCCTTTCATAGGCCATATCAATAAGAGGTTCATCTTACACCCACTTTGTGAAGTAATCAACAACTACCACCAAATATTTGAATCGTCCTCTCGTAGTCGAAAGAGGCCCAACTAAGTCTATTCCCCACATGGAAAATGGCCAAGGTGAAGTATTTGGTGTTAGCAATGCTTGAGGAGTTCTTCGTATAGTAAAAAATCTTTGGCACTTGTAACATTTTTTGGCATAAGCCGTATAATCAGCGCGCATTGTTGGCCAGTAATATCCCTGCATATTCTTTCTCTGTAGTAGAGTTCTTCCTACTATATGAGCACCATAAGATCCTTAATGAATTTCCTCTATTAAGTATTTAACTTCTGTTGGGTAAACACACCTCTGCAAACCAACTATCAAACCTCTCTTGTACAAAACTCCATTATTCAAAACAAATGTGGCAGCCTTGTACTTCAGCCTCTTGGATGCAAGTAGGTCGACTAGTAAAATACCTTCTTTAATATAAGCCCGGATGGGATCCATCCAAGATGGTCCCATATCCAAGGCTATAAAATTCATCATCAGGTCTTCATCAATACTTCTATTAGCAAGTAGCTCAATAAGTAATGTTCTTCATAGCTTGATACAAGTAGCTGAGGCTAATCGAGCAAGTGCATCTGCTCTTTCATTCTCTAATTTAGGCATTCTAACCACCTGAACAACTGCCAAATTTTCTATAATCTCCAAAGCTTTGTCTAAGCACCTTGACATGAACTCCCCTTTTGCGGCATCAAGACTTTGCATCTGATTCACCACTAATTGAAAATCACTAAATACCACAACTTTCTTTGCATTTAATGATGTAGCTAAGTTGAGTCCCACAATCACGGCACATATTCATCTTCGTTATTGGAAGCTTGGAATTAGAAACGCAGAGCATATTCAATGTCTATCCCATATGGACTCTTAAGAATAATTCCAGCTCCGCAGCTTGTTGCACATCCATATAGGAATATTATCCTCAAACACTTGGTTTGATAGAATTCCTTGATGGAATATCTTATCCTTCCTCTCTTCATACTTATTTTTCAACTCTTGTACTTTACCAAGAGATTTTGGTTGATCGGTTGCCATCCTTTTTGGCAAATCTGCTGCTGGGAGTTGATCGGGGGTATTTTTAGTAGATCATTTAGCATCCTTGCTCGACATTGGCCCCTTGTTTATTGGAAACGTCTAGCTACGTAAACTTAGCGATAAAATTTGCTACTGCATGTCCTTTGAGAGTGGACCTTGGCTAATAAATAATGTCATATTCCCAAAACTCCTCTTCCCAATACATTAATCGCCCATACTTTTCTAGCTTATGTAAAGACTTTCTGAGTGGCATGTTAGTGTATACCACTAACATATGGGCTTAAAAATATGGTTTCATTCTCCTGCTTACTTCAACGCCAATTTCTCTAGTTTAGGATCAAATTTTTTCTCCCCTGAATGCATTGTTGGTATAGTAAATTGGCTTTTGCACTCCGTCTTCTATCCTTATTAAGGTTGAACTAACTGCGTTTTTTGAGATAGCTAAGTACAAATATAGTTTTTCTCTTGCTACTAGTCTATACAATTAATGAGGTGTCCCTACGTATCGCTTCAACTCCAAGAATTCCTTCTCACATTCATCGTTCCACTAAAAGGTCTTTCTGAGAACCTTGTAGATAGGAAGACATTTGTCAGTTTCTCGGGAGACAAATCTACTCAGAGCTGAAACACGCCCCGTAAGGCTCTACATCTCCTTCTTGGTGGTTAGAGATTGTAACTTTTGCAAGGCTTTTATCTTGTCAGGTTTTGATTCAATACCTCTTTGATTCAAAAATTTTCCAAGGAACATGACATCATGTACGCCAAAATGCACTTGGTCGGGTTCAGCTTCATCTGGTACCTTTTCAGTTGATCAAATGTTTGGCAAAAATATGGAAGTATATGTTGACGACATGCTGACTAAAAGCAAGAAGCTTTTGTTTGTCACCTCTGTTTGTCCATTACTTTGGGGATGACCTAGAGAATAATGTAATTTTTGAATGTTGGATGGTAGATAATACGCTATAAACTCATCATTATCAAATGGGGCACCGTGATCGGTGATAAAGGCATGGGGCATCCTATATCGGCAAATGATGTTCTTCAAAATAAGTTGATAAAATCTTTCATAGGCCATATCAATGAGAGGTTTAGCTTCCACCCACTTTGTGAAGTAATCAACATCTACCCCCAAATATTTTAATCGTCCTCTCGTAGTTAGAAGAGGCACAACTAAGTCTATTCCCCACATGAAAAATGGCCAAGGTTAAGTAATTAGTGTTAGAAATTCTTGAGGAGTTCTTTATATAGTAGAAAATATCTGACATTTGTCACATTTTTGGGCATAAGCCGTACAATCGGCGCACATTATTGGATATTAATATCCTTGCGTATTCATTCTCTGCAGTAGAGTTCTTCTTGCTATATGAGCACCACAAGATCCTTCATGAATTTCTAATATTAGGTGTTTAACTTCTGTTGGGTGAACACACCTCTGCAAACCATCTATCAAACCTCTCTTGTACAGAACTCCATTATTCAAAACATATCTGGCAGCCTTGTACTTTAGCCTCTGAGCTACAAGTAGGTCGGCTGGTAGAATACCTTCTTCAATATAAGCCCTAATGGGATCCATCCAAGATGGTAGCATATTTAAGGCTAGAAAATTCATCATCAGGTCTTCATCAATACTTCCGCTAGTAAGTAGATCAATGGGGATTATTCGTCACACCTCAGTGCGAGTAGCTGATGCTAACCGAGCAAGTGCATCTTCCCTTGCATTCTGCAATTTAGGTATTCTAACCACCTGAACAGATGCCAAATTTCCATCAATCTACAAAGCTTTGGCTAAGTACCTTGACTTGAACTCCTCTTTTTCTACATAAAGACTTAGAATTTGATTCACCACTAATTGCGAATCCTGAATATCACAACTTGCTTTGCATTCACTCATTTAGCTAATTTGAGGCCCACAATCACGGCTTCATACTCAGCTTCGTTATTGGAAGTTTGGAATTGGAAACTCAGAGCATATTCAATGTCTATACCATCTGAACTGTTGAGAATAATTCCATCTTTGTAGCTTGTTGCACATGGAGAACCATCGACATATAAATTCCATATAGTAATATTATCATCAAACCCTTGGTCTGACAGAATTACTTGATGGAATATCTTATCCTTCCTCTCTTCATACTTCTTTTTTAACTCTTGTACTTTACCAGAAGATTGTGATTGATAGGTTGCCATCCTTTCAGGCAATTCTTCTACGGGGAATTGGACTGGGATATTTTTATGAGATCCTCTAGCATCCTTGATTTGCTATGCATTGGCCCCTTATTGATCGGAGACATCTGGATAAGTAAACTCAGCAATGAAATCTTCCATTGCCTGTCATTTGAGAGAGGACCTTAGCTCATAAATAATTTCAATTCCCCTAACTTCATTGCCCAATACATTATTCCTCTAGACTTTTATGTCTTATGTTCTAAGGATATTTTTATCATGCCTGAAATGTTACATTTGTGTATGTCGTACGCCGATATATTCGGCACGCCACTTCACGATATCACATGATGGCTTCTATCCAAATTCTAAGAATCATGCATTCAACATCTCCATCATGTGTCCCATATCTGCCTCAATGACTTCACGTTCGACGATTTTAGGGACTTTATGCAAGTGATACGCAAGAGAAGTCAAAACAGTGAAAGAAGGAAAAATATGTAAGTTTAAGGAAATTTTGGTAATTTTATAGCCACCGTCTGGATTGGAAAGTTAAAGAGCTCAATGCCGCAAAGATACTAGAAGAAACGACACCTCAATTCGAGCTACAGTGAAGAAGTTATGGCCCTTTGAAAATGGAGAAAATTCTGAGAAAAGACTTGGAAAAATGCTAAGTTCTTCAAGCCTCAATCTAGCGAACTTTTAATAATCGAAGGCCAAACCAGTTTTGGGGGCGAACCGATTCACGGTACACCCGAATCAGTTCAGGGTACCTGACGCTAGCAAGTGTTTTAAAATCGTGAAATTCCTTTTGGTTTCCTATAAAAGCCAACTTCGGGGGAGTTATTTTACAAGACTTGGAGAGACATTTTTGAAAGTTCTATTTGCTCAAGTCTTCATATTTTTTAGTCCCAAAACTCATGTTTGATTCACACCAAAATTCCTACATACTTTTGTGAATCGTTTGAAACCCAAGAACACTGCGTCGCTTTTGTTCAACCCTTGTGGAGAAGCCGTTTTCTTCTTCATTGTTGACCACCTGGAGTTCCTACGGGAGATTCCAGCCGACGATATTTCTAGTTGTTGCTTTAATGGCTTGACGAAGACATCGTGCGCTACACTAGTGGGCGATTATCAGGTTGTATGTAAGTCAATGGTCTTGTAAACTTTTCAAAGTTCTAGAAATAAAAGGTTTTGCCCTTCGGGGATTTTTCCTGAATATTTATGTTGCTTGCTTTATCTATTTATGGGTTGACACACGCACACACGTAAATGCATGTTAAGGGTCTGATTTAATTTTGTTCAAAAATAGTCCCTAATTAAATAAATGTGCCAATTTTAAAATTTGTGAATTTAATCAATTATCAAACAGTCACGTACTTTCATATGCGAAGCCTATCTGAGTGGCATGTCAGTGTATACCACTATTGTATGGGCTTGAAAAAATGATTTCATTCTCTTGCTTGCTTCAATCAATGCCAACACCAATTTCTCCGGTTTAGGATACCTAATTTTTGCTCCCCTGAATGCTTTTTTGGTATAGTAAACCGGCTTTTGCACTCTGCTTCTATCCTTATCAAGGCTGTACTAACTGCACTTTCTGAGACAGCTAAGTACAAATATTATTTTTCTCTCGCTACTAGTCTAGACAATAAAGGAAGTGTCCCCAAGTATCGCTTCAACTCCAAGAATGCCTTCTCGCATTCGTCGTTCCACTAAAAGGTCTTTCTGAGCACTTTGAAGAATGGCATACATCTATCAGTTACTTGGGGGATAAATCTATTGAAAGATGCAACACTCCCTGTAAGGCTCTGCACCTCCTTTTTGGTGGTTGGAGACTGTAACTCCAGCAAGGCATTTATCTTGTTAGGGTTTTCTTCAATACCTTTTTAATTTCACAATGTATCCAAGGATCATGACTTCCTGTATGCCAATAATGCACTTGGTCGGATTCAAATTCATCTAGTACCTCTTTAGTTGATCAAATGTTTGGCAAAAATATGGAAGTATATATCGACAACATGTTGACTAGAAGCAAGAAGCTTCGTTTCGTCACCTCTGATTGTCCATTATTTTGGGGATGACTTGGAGCAGAATGAACTTTTTGAATGTTGGATTGTAGACAGTACGCTGCAAACTCATCATTATCAAACCGGGTACCGTTATCGGTGATAAAGGCATGGGGAAGACGATATCGGCAAACAATGTTCTTCCAAATAAATTGATAAACCCTTTCATAGGCTATATCAATGAGAGGTTTAGATGCCACCCACTTTGTGAAGTAATCAACAGCTACCACCAAATATTTGAATCGTCCTCTCATAGTTAGCAGAGGCACAAATAAGTCTATTACCCACATGTCAAATGGCCAAGATTAAGTAATTGGTGTTAGCAATACTTGAGGTATAGTAGAAAATCTCTGACACTTGTCACATTTTTTGTCATAATCCGTATAATAAGCGCACATTTTGGCCAGTGATATCCTTGTGTATTTATTCTCTGCAGTAGAGTTCTTCTTGCTACATGACCACCACAAGATCCTTCATGAATTTCCTCTATTAGGTCTTTAACTTCTTCTGGGTGAACACACCTCTAGGAACCAACTATCACACCTCTCCTGTACAGAACTCCATTATTCTAAACATATCTGGCCGCCTTGTCTTCAGCCTCTTAGCTGCAACTAGGTCGGCTGGTAAAATACCATCTTCAATATAAGCCCTGATGGGATCCATCCAAGATGGTCCCATATCTAAGGCTATTAAATTCATCATCAATACTTCTTCTAGAAAGTATCTCAATGGGTTTTATTCTTCGTAGCTCGATGCGACTAGCTGAGGCAAATAGAGGAAGTGCATTTGCTCTTGCATTCGATAATCTAGGTATTCTATGTGACAACCCAAATATAATTACGATAAATTATGTTTAAATCATTATTATACTATGTGATATGGATAATATGTTATTAGTATATATAATGTTAAGTCATTATATTTAGTCAAATCCTAGCTTCATAAAGCATGAAAAATGAATTAGTTACGAATGTGAGATTTTGAATTTTTCGGTAGGAATGCTCATGTTTTAAGGCTAGTTTGAACTTTATAAAATAATAATTGACTTGGGGCGAAAGCTAGATATTTGTAGACAGGTGAGTTAGGGTTGTGACGCAACAAACGGTGTGTGAAACGGAGGTCCGAGTAAGAAGTTATATACCGAAATTACTAACAAAGGGTAAATCTGTCCCTTCATTTAAGTGCAAATTTGTCCTTTATGCCCAATAAGTGTCTTAAATTGATTGGTTGGAGGTGGAGGTTGGCTTTGGCCGACTTCAAACCCTTATAACTATCTCCTTATTCAGCCATGAGAGATTTTAATCTTAAAGAAATAGAATTAGGAAGTTAGGAAGAAAAAGTGAGGAGAAAATTGGAGAAAAATCCGTAGAAATTACGTAAAAGCCCCTAAGGTATTTCCATCCATAAATCTTGTTTATTTCTTGGTATTACTTATTTAAATGATTTAAATAATCATTTGTTTACTGAAATTCCATGTCTTGATAGGTACTTATGGATAGATGCAAGTTTAAGTAAACTTGAATGTGCCTTGAGATTGTTTTGTTTAGGAACCTTGTCTATTCAAACTTCCATATATTTCTCTATACTTACTGGAATTGATTGATTCCAATTGTAGATTATCCTAGAATCATATGTGTATTACATATCCGAAAATCATGTTAAAATACCAATAAATGTTTCTTTGGTGAGGGTCTGAAGTTCGGGTATGAAATCTTCCCTAAGGGTGAAAGTATGCCCGCCATGTGTTCGATGTTTTGTTTGACATAGCAAACGAACCTTAAAAATTATGAAACTTTAATTCTGTATTGTTCAATATGTTTAATGATGTTGGGTAAAATATCATAGAAATTTATAATGTATAAAAATTATGAAAATTCCTGGAAATTGAATGAACGATAAAAGAGCCTATAGGGCCGATTTGCTATGTGGAAAAGAAATAGGCATATCTTGCTCTAGGAAACTCAGAATTATGTTCCGTATTTTGTATTGGGAACATGATATTATAAATATTGGATTACCAAGAAGAATTAAATAAGATTTGGGCTGTAACTTGAATATGTTAGATATCCGAACCTGAGTCTAGATGGGAATTCATTTATAATGAATGATTTGAATTGAATAATACGATGCTTATGAATTGAGTTATGATTGAAATTATTCTTTGGACTATTAATATTCTTATGATGATACTAATATTGTAAGAATGATAGGAAGGGAAGAAGAGATGATTGAACAAGTACTGGATAAAGGCAAGGGAAAGGCCAGTTAAACTGTCAAGGTGAGTGTACTTATGATTTGTTTCATATATAAATATGAATATAGCTCTAAGAGCGGATTTGTTTGAATACTTTGGTATTCAGGATTTGTTTGGATATTAAAATATACAGGATTTGCTTGGGTCTCATGATTCAGGATTGGTTTGAATACTTCGGTATTCAGGATTTGTTTGGATATTCAAATATCTAGGATTTGTTATTGCCAATGGGCAGAATTATTTGGATCTTATGATCTAGGATTTGTTATTGCCAACGGGCAGAATTATTTGGATCTTATGATCCATGATTTGTTATTGCCAATGGGCAGGATTGTTCAGACTTTATATTCACATATTCGATATAGAATTGTTATTCTATTGCAGGGAAGGAGTACCTCACTTAGCTTAATGCTTATGGTTTATATTTTAACAATTTCAGGTTTGTACGCTGCCAGCTAGGATAATATATGACCGGTATCTTTGAGAGTTGCATCGTTAGAAGAGCTGGGGTTTAAGTATGGAGATTTTATCGTTGTCACACTGAAGATTTTGATATACTCACACATTGTATATATTGATTTAGTATGGATTGAGTTGATCATAGTTAATCATAGTATTGTATAATCTCTAATTATGACTATGATGTTGACTTCGTTATGGCACAAGAACAATATTATGTTCATTATGCAAAAAAAAAATATTGATAAAGGAATTAAATTTTCAATGGGCTCGAGATTATGATCCAATTATTCTAATAAAAAATGATTAGTATGGATATTGGGTTTGGGGTGTGACAATTAGTGGTATCAGAGCGTGGTTATTAATTCTGGACGTGTGTGACGATTATATGGCAGTTGTTGAGTAGATTTGATATTTATGAATTGTTTATGTACTAACCAATAGTTTAGTATTATAAAGTGTTTATGTTGGTTGTTAGAACTTTGTTGTATTACAGATAATTCCAGATGGAACCTGGGGATGGACAACCTCAAGAAGAGGGAGTAGCTTTTCGTACAGACAATACTGAAGAAGAGCAGAGGGTTGCTGGAAGGGCTAGAGAGAATGAACAACCCACAGAGATTCAGATGATGGTGCATGCAATAATGAGGATGGCAGAGCAACAAGAAAGAAATATGGCGCAAATGGCAGAACAAGAGGCTAGATATCTAGAATCAAAGACTGTGGCCAGGATTGCGAAAGAGGCAAGGAAGGAAATGAAAGATTCCATGCATGAGAAGTTTTTGAAGTTTAATCCTCCAGAATATTCAGGGTCAATTGAGCCTACAGAAGCTGAGATGTGGGTCAAGGATCTAGAAACTATCTTTACAGTTTTGAAGGTTCCAGATAACCAGAAAGTGAATCTAGCTGTGTTTAAGCTCAAAGAAGAGGCGAAATATTGGTGGGAAGCCAGCAACCATTTGGTGCCCAGGATGGAAGGTACTGATGTTATTACTTGGGCTGAATTTATTAAAGCTTTGTATGTTAAGTATTTCCCTAAGGTCTATAGGAGGGAGAAACTGAGGGAGTTTATAAATTTAACCCAAGGGAACATGTCTGTGAGGGAGTATGATGCTAAATTTACCGCTTTGTCTAGATTTGATACTAAGTATGTGCAGGAGGAAGAAGATAAATGTAATAAGTTTCAAGATGGACTGATTTGGCCTATTCAAAATAGAGTGGCCACTTATGAGTTAGAAGATTATGCTTCTCTGGTAAACAAAGCCACGATATCAGAATGGCAAATGAACCAAGGGGTGGCGAGCAGAGAGAGTTTTAAGAAAAGTAGATTCGACGCATCTCACTCGAAGGGAGGTGAGGGTGGAAGTGTTAAGATGGAACCTTATAAATTTCAGAGAGGTGGTGGAGATAGTGGTAGAGGTCAGGGGAGATTTGGCAGAGATACTAGGGGTGGAGAATCTTCTAGTCTGGGTTGGAGGTCAGGAAAAGGTGAGGCACCAGTGAGAGTTGTTACGTGTTTCTTTTTTAAAGAGGAGGGGCATTATAAATCCGAGTGTCCTAAGCTTAAAGGAGTGGAATGCTACCATTGTCATCAAGTGGGGCATGTTAAAAATAATTGTCTGCAGTTGGCAGAGACTCCAACAACACATAGTGAAGTAGCAAGCAGAATGTTATCTCGAGGCAGTGTAGTGAAAAGTATGGGCAGAGGACAAGATAGTAGTTCCAAGACAGGTGGATGAGTCTTTATGATGAAAGAAGCTCAGATTACTCCAGCTGTGGTGACAGGTACACTTTCTGTTATTGATAGAAGTGCTTATGTTTTGATTGATCCTGGTTCCACACATTCTTTTGTGTGACCATGTACTTGTTTAGATGTGGGGTTGGGTATTTATATGCCTATGGGGGATATGGTTGTAGCTGAATATGCTTTTCGTGATTGTGTTTTGACTGTGGGGTCTAGAGATACAGTTATTGATCTACTTCCATTGGATATTTCTGATTTTGATATAATTCTGGGAATGGATTGGTTATTTAAATATCATGCATCTATGGATTGTTTCTATAAGGAAGTTGTTTTTAATATGCCTGGTGAGCCTGAATTTAAATTTGTGGGGGAAAGGAAAATTGTTCCCAGTTGTATCATTTCTCCTATTCAGACAAGGAAATTATTGAGTAAGGGTTGTGAGGGTTTTATTGCATATGTTCTTGACACTAGGAAAGGGGGCTTTATAATTAGTCGATGTTCCTATTGTACGGGATTTTCCTGAAGTGTTTCCTAGTGAGTTCCAAGGGTTACCTTCATAAAGAGAAGTTGAATTTAGTATCGAAATAGCACTGGGGACAACCCCTATTTCTATGGCACCGTATAGAATGGCACATGCTGAGTTGAAAGAACTCAAGATTCAGTTGTAAGATTTACTTGATAGGGGGTTCATATAGCCTAGTGTATATCCATGGGTGTGCCAGTTTTATTTGTGAAGAAGAAAAATGGTACCATGCGTTTGTGTATTGATTATAGGCAACTGAATAAAGCTATAATTAAGAACAAATACCCTTTACCTCGTATAGATGATTTGTTTGATCAGTTACAGGGTGCTAAAGTGTTTTCAAAAATAGACTTACGATCGGGTTATCATCAGTTGAGGGTCAAGGAGAGTGATATTTCTAAAACTGCTTTTCGTACTCGGTATGGTCATTTTGAATTTTTGGTGATGCCTTTTGGGGTGACTAATGCTCCAGCTGTATTTATGGATCATATGAATCGGGTACTTCATCCTTTTGTTGATTCATTTGTGATAGCTTTTATTGATGATATTCTGATTTATTCATGTGATATGGTTGAACATGAAAAGCATCTCACAACTATTTTGAATCTGTTGAAAGATAAGAAGTTGTATGCCAAGTTTAGCAAGTGTGAATTTTTTCTATCACAAGTTGTATTTTTAGGCCATGTTGTTTCGGGAGATGGTATATGTGTTGATCCTAAAAAGGTAGAGGCTATTGTAAAATGGGAGAGGCCCAATAACGTGACCGAGGTGAGGAGTTTTCTGGGTTTAGCTGGGTATTATAGGAGGTTTATAAAGGGATTTTCTTCAATTGCCTTGCCGATGACTAAACTAACCTGGAAATATGCTAAGTTTGAATGGAATTCTGATTGTGAAAATAGTTTTGATGAATTGAAAAAGAGGTTGGTAACTGCCCCTGTTCTTACTATTCCACATAGTGGAGATGGTTTTGTTATTTATACTGATGCTTCACACCAGGGGTTGGGTTGTGTTTTTATGCAACATGGTAGAGTTATTGCTTATGCTTCTAGGCAATTGCGTACACATGAACATAATTATCCTATACATGATTTGGAACTTGCTGCTATTATGTTTGCTTTGAAATTGTGGCGTCATTATCTATATGGTGAGGTAAGTGAATTTTTTACTGACCATCAAAGACTTAAGTATTTATTTACTCAGAAGGAGTTGAATTTGAGGCAGAGGCGGTGGATGGAGTTAATTAAATATTATGATTGTATAATTCACTACCACCCAGGGAAGGCAAATGTAGTTGCAGATGCTCTGAGTAGAAAGGCTTCGGGAAAGTTATCTTGTATTCGGTGTGCTAGAGTTTCCCACATCATGGAGTTGAGATTGATGGGAGTAGAGTTGAAGCTAGCATATGGGGGTAGGTTCTTTGCTCATGTAAGCGTGAGACCTTTGTTAGCTACCCGTATTTGTGATTTACAAAGCCAAGATCCTTTTCCTGAGAAGAAACGACAAGATGTCCGAGATGGTAAGTCTGAAGATTTTTGTATTGTGAATGATGGCTCTTTATTATATAAGCAACTATTATGTGTGCCTAATTTGGGTGGATTGAAAGAGGAAATTTTAGATGAGGCTCATAATTCCATTTATACTATGCATCCCGGTAGTACTAAAATGTATAGGGATTTAAAGGAGCATTATTGGTGGAATAATATGAAGAAAGAAATAGCTGATTTTGTTGCTAGGTGCCTTATATGTCAGCAAGTGAAAGTGGAGCATCAGAAACCTACTGGTCTGCTTCAGCCATTACCGATACCGGAATGGAAATAGGATCATGTAACGATGGATTTTGTGGTTGGGCTTCCTCAATCTCAGAAGGGGTCAGATTCGATTTGGGTAGTGGTGGATAGATTGATGAAGTCCGCTCACTTTCTATTAGTTAAGACTACGTATACAGTTGATATGTATGCTAGATTGTATGTTAATAAAATTATTCGATTGCATGGAGCACCGATATCCATTGTTTCATATAGGGACCCTACTTTTAGATCCAGATTTTGGGATAGCTTGCAGTATGCTATGGGTATTAACTTGAAGTTTAGTACGGCTTTTCATCCCTAGACAGATGGGCAGTCTGAAAGGACAACACAGATTTTGGAAGATATTCTTAGAGCTTGTGTGCTTGATTTCAAAGGTAATTGGGATGAATATTTGCCTTTGATAGAGTTTTCATATAACAATAGTTTTCAGTCTACTATTGGTATGGCTCCATATGAAGCCTTGTACGGTAGATGATATCGTATACCAATATATTGGGGTGAAGTTGGTGAAAGGAAGATAGAGGGTCCAGAATTAATTGAAGTCACCACTGAAAAAGTGAAGATTATTCAAGATAGAATGAGAATAGCTCAAAGCAAACAGAAAAGTTATGCATATAAAAGGCGAAAAGATTTGGAATTCCATAAAGGGGATTATGTGTTTCTTCTGATATCTCCATGGAAAGGAGTTATGAGGTTTGGAAGGAAAGGGAAATTAAGTCCACGCTACATTGGACCTTATGAAATCCTTGAAAAAGTCGGGATGGTTGCCTACAAGTTAGCATTACCACCAGAGTTAGCTCGGTTACATGATGTTTTCCATGTTTCTATGTTAAGAAAGTATGTAGCGGATCCTTCACATGTGTTGGTGGAACAGCCTATTGAGTTAAAGGAAGACTTGAGTTATGTTGAAGAACCACTTGCTATCATGGATAGGAAGGAACAAATATTGAGATCAAAAGTGATCCCACTTGTGAAAGTTGTTTGGCGAAGGTATTCCATGGAAGAGGATACATGGGAGAGCGAGGATACCATGAAGATTAATTATCCGTATTTGTTTGATTCAGACAACCAAGGTATGTTAATTTCGGGGACGAAATTTCCTAACGGGGGAGAATTGTGACAACCCGAATATAATTACGATAAATTATGTTTAAATCATGATTAGACTATGTGATATGGATAATATGTTATTAGTATATATAATTTTAAGTCATTATATTTAGTCTAATCCTAGCTTCATAAAGCATTAAAAATGAATTAGTTACGAATGTGAGATTTTGAAGTTTTCGGTAGGAATGCTCATGTTTTAAGGCTAGTTTGAACTTTATAAAATAATAATTGACTTGGGGTGAAAGCTATATATTTGTATAAAGATGAGTTAGGGCTGTGACACAACAAACGGTGTGTGAAACGGAGGTCCGAGTAAGAAGTTATACCGAAATTACTAACGAAGGGTAAATCTGTCCATTCATTTAAGTGGAAATTTGTCCTTTATGCCCAATAAGTGTCTTAAATTGATTGGTTGGAGGAGGAGGTTGGATTTGGCTGACTTAAAACCCTTATAACTATCTACTTATTCATCCAAATTCATCCATGATATATTTTAAGATTAAAGAAAGAGAATTAGGAAGTTAGGAAGAAAAAGTGAGGAGAAAATTGGAGAAAAATCCGTAGAAATTACGTAAAAGCCCCTAAGGTATTTCCATCCATAAACCTTGTTTATTTATTTGTATTACTTATTTAAATGATTTAAATAATCATTTGTTCAATGAAATTCCATGTCTTGATATGTACTTATGGATAGATGCAAGTTTAAGTAAACTTGAATGTGTAAACCCTTGAGATTGTTTTGTTTAGGAACCTTGTTTATTCAAACTTCCATATATTTCTCTATACTTATTGGAATTGATTGATTCCAATTTTAGATTAACCTGGACTCATATGTGTATTACATATCCGAAAATCATGTTAAAATACCAATAAATGTGTCTTTGTTGAGAGTTTGAAGTTCGGGTATGAAATCTGCCCTAAGGGTGAAAGTATGCCCGCCATTTGTTCGATGTTTTTCTTGACATAGCAAAAGAACATTAAAAATTATGAAACTTTAATTATGTATTGTTCAATATGTTTACTGATGTTGGGTAAAATATCATAGAAATTTATGATGTATAAAAATTATGAAAATTCCTGGAAATTGAATGAACGATAAAAGAGCCTATAGGGCAGATTTGCTATGTGGAAAAGAAATAGGCATATCTTGCTCTAGGAAACTTAGAATTATGTTCCGTCTTTTGTGTTGGGAACATGATATGATAAGGATTGGATTACCAAGAATAATTAAAGAAGATTTTGAAAGACCAAGTTGTCCCAATTAAAATAATAATTTCCTTTTAAATAAATGCGGAAGCGAATATAAGTGATGGTGATGGTTCAACAAATAAACAAGGCAGAGTTTTAATATCTTAAGAAACAAATTAAAACATAATTCGAGTCCTAGAATTTGCCTAAGTCATAATTAACAATTATCCAAAGTTAGGCGAAACCAAATTAATGCAAGTGACAAGAATTACACAATTTTACCCAATATTAAATTAAAGTCCAATTTTAATATTGTGTGAGAATTAAACTGAATTTTATCTTGAATTAAACCTAAAGCATGTGTTCTAATTTTTTGCAAGATAAAAATAAACAATGTCAAACTACACCGCGATGTACGAGGAAAAACCCACTAACGGGAAAAAACCTCGGGACGACCCTAGCCTCAAATCCACTAAAAACGGTATTACAAAATACAAGACAAAAGACTTACTTCCTAAACTCGAACCCTCTCAAGCCGTGATGCTCCTTCTTGTATCAACCTCCAATTAGCGGATAACCAACGGAGCTCCACCGCGGTCTCGGAATACACCGATGGGACTTTATATGGTCACCGTCACCCAAGCATGGAGCCTTTCTCCGTGTGGGTAGAATCTCAACAAAAGTCTTCTTTGTGATGGGGTGTAGAAGCAAACCCGAAACGTCTCTTGAATTTGGTAGAGAAAACCGGTGCCAAAAACTCCAAGCAATTGATATAAATATAGAAACTTGGATAAACAATTATTGGGTGTAAACTAGAGTGTGTATGAATTTTTTCATTAAAAATTAACACTCAAAACTTGAACATTTTCCTAAACTAATTTTGCTCTCAAACTCTCTTTTGGAGATAAACAAATGTTGGAAAAGTTGTCTTGGAAAATGTGTTTCCCGCACATAATAATGTATGAAAAAAGTTGGTTGAAAACCAAGTGGAGGAGTGGGGAAAAACTGCAAAAAACTGCCAAATAACTGTTCCCGCTGGAAGTTCGTTCGAACGAACGTGATTCTCGTTCGAACGAGACTTCTAACGAGTGACCAGCCTGGGCTCTTTAGAAGTTCGTTAGATACCTCGTTAGAACGGACATTCGTTCGAACGACATATCGAACGACTGACCAGTTAGGGTCGTTGGCAAAACTCATTCGAACGAACCTGGTTCGAACGACAAAACTCGTTCGAACGACAAAACTCGTTCGAACGAAATTTGGTTCGAACGAAAAAACTCGTTCGAACGACATTTCTAACGAACGACCAGAAAAATTGAAAAATTCGATTTTGGCCCAGAAACTTTTATATACTTATTTTAAAATTCTTAATTGATTCTTTCTGAAAATAAAATGCATTTTTTATTATACCTAACACCCAATACATATTGTTCCAAGCTCCTATATACATATAATTACATTCATACCTTGGGAGCATGGAACCTTAGCTGATGACGTAGAAACGAGGCACGCAAACCGGCATTTTGATGAAGCTTTAAATTCTTTGCCGCTACGTCTTCAACATACACTTCATAGGCTTGAGAATATTATAATAAATACTATCCTATGAATAAATGTTTTTGTCCGGAATTGAGCCAAAACTATATATGGACTCAATTGGAAATTTGTGTCCTTACAAATCTCCCCCTTTGGCTATTCCGGGACAAAAACCAAACAAAAATCCTAAAGGGCCGTCAAGCTCTACTAGACTCAAAACATAACCCGCCCAATCTTGACTCAACCCAAGGATCAAAATGCTTTGCCATAGAAAGATGCCGCTTTAGAATAATTCCTGTACACTTAAGCAAACTCATCACATGCATAGGGAATATCAAAATATTAAATGCAATTAATTAAAGTTCTCCCTAAATTAATTCTCCCTTCAAACACATGACCTACTTAGAAAGACGTCTCCCCCTAAGATAAATCTCCCTCAAACGAAGATACGATAATAATAGGATTAGATACCATTTCTCCCCTATCATCATTCTCCCCCTTTTTGTTCGGGAATAGGCAAAGGATAAAGAACTAATAAACAGCATGTGAAAGCTTAAAGTGATAAGACCTGAAAGCATATGGGCAATTAAAGCAAGGCAAAGACAAACAAATATCATATATATATATATATATATATATATATATATACTATATATATACCAATAAGTACGTGCATATATAGATAGATATAAACACACACATGACACAAAATACAATAAGTTTGCACACTCGTATGGCAAAAATGTGTCATATGGAAACGGAAGTGTAGGGGTGTGAACTAGCAACAAGTAAATTTAGACCCAAACACTTAAGAAACGTTCACGGAGTTCTCATTTGATTGCAAACTTCATCACAGTTAAATATAACCTCATGTGACAATATAAATATTGAACTCAATGAACAAACATACACAATGCATACAAGCCTAACATGATGATGATTCTACAAACCAAATAGAGTCATGACATTAAAGACAACTAGGATAAACGGACATTGTGCAAACCGTTGATATACCATCCAATTCTCCCTCAATGAGCATATATATTCTTTTGTTTTTTGAATGAATATATCATACAAACATAAGCCTTGGCAATTGCTTTCTTTTAAATGCCAAATATTCTGTTTTTAGGCCTTTGGATCACGTATTTCTTTTAGATCCAATCAACGGTGGCTTACTATCGCAAAGGATTTAATTCATTCTTTCGGAGCCCTTCCCCGTGCATATATTAATTTATCATGTTTTCATTTTTCGCACAAATCTCACATGCAACGGATTTTGACATGCACTAGTCCTCCTAGGTCATAGATATGTAGATGACTAGATTGATAGGAGAACACCTCAAAAAGCTCAAATATAACATGTGACATTAAAATTTCAAAAGAGCTCGTGCATTTGTGAATAGAGGCATATGAAAATAGAATCCATTTAATCAATACAAAATCCAACTACTCCATATAAAATATGGTAAAAAACATTTTAAGGATTGAAAATCTAAACCAAAAGTTCTAGCCACGTGGGAGCGTAAATGATGGGATTCAAACACAAATATATGCCACATAAAGTGTGTCAAACTAAAATACACACAAAACAAAATCTTTTTGAGTTTTTAACATTTTAATCAAAAATAAGGATATATACTCAAAAGACTAAACAAAAATCATTTGTATTTTTCATTAAGCTTAAATGAAATAAATAAAACACAAATGATAAACAAAAATCTTTTTATATTTTTCAGGTAAATCAAACACAAAAAAATAATACAAAAAGATAAACAAGTCATAATTTCTAGCATATGATATACATGAGGCAAAGACTAGAAAATGACTAAACACACATACATTTAGCATGTGAATATAGCATGAAGTACAAAAGCTAAAGTATGCAAACACTAGCACATTTATCCTTTAGATTTAGCAAGGGAGGAAGCATGTGCAAGTAAATGAGAATCAAAATCCCTATTTTGTAAGGCAACCAAGTCGGATTTCCTAACCCAAATTAATGAAGAATTACTATCTTGGGGTGTAGGAACGTTAGCTATCGTGGTTACTTTACTATGGGATTTTCTAGGAATTCGTTTAAGATCTAAACAAAATTTCTTAAGATGACCTTTTCGACCACAATGAGTACAAGTAAGAATATGTCGAAAAGATTTATCTAAGGAGTGATCATTAAATGCATTCCTAGAAGATTCTCCTAAAACATTGGTTTTGACTTTAGGGTTAAAATAATTACAAGAATTGAAGCCTAAACCAAAAGTGTCATTTTTAATTTGGACCGTTCCTAGCATTTTATCTAGTTTTTCCGAACGACACTCCAAATCAAATTTGACATTACTAGAATCTTTTAATTTATTTTCCAATTCTAAAATTTTAGATTCTAGTAAAACATTTCGCTTTTCAAAAGCAAGAAGCTCCTTTTTCAAGGATTCCATTAAACCCCTAAGGCTATCTCTCTCGCCTTCTACATAGTTAAGCTTCTCTTGAAGAGTCCTCTCATGTGTCCTAAGGTCTTCTATTAAGGCACTTTCATCAATGACCTTGACACTCTCTCTTAAACTCGCTTCTAACTTCAAATTAGCTCTTTTCAATTTAATAGATTCTTTATATAATTCATGAAAAGCATTTTGAAGTTCACTCTCATCAACCTCTTCTTCATTTTCACTCTCTCTTTCTTCTTCACTCTCACTATCATAAAAAATAAGAGAATCATGTACAATGACCTTGGAAGTGGCATGTGCTATAATTTCATCATTCGATGAGTTCTCATTATCACTCACATGTCTAGCCATAAAAGCCACAAAATTTTTCTTAGTGGGGGAATCGGGCTTTTCTTCCTTATCACTGTCACTAAGGGTTGCATTATATGCAGTGGGTCATTTACCCTCTTTCCTTAGTTTAGTGGGGCACTCATAAGCCCTATGGCCATAGCCTTCACAACCAAAACACTTGTTAGACTCGTCCCTATCTAAATTGTCATTACTAGGTTTAGGGATTTTCTCGGCTTTAGGAATCTTCTCGCTTTTATCATGTTTAGAAGTATCAAATTTCTTAAAATCATTTTTAACTTTATCTTTGTTAAATTTAAGAAATTTTCTAAATTTACGAGCAAACAAAGCCATGTCTTCCGAGTCACTATCACTGTTGATACCAAAATTAATATGCTGATGTGGACGAATAGTATGAAGACACGTGTCGATCTACGTAGCACAATAACAGCGAGGAAGATCATTTACTGAACAACCATGGTTGGTACCGAGCAACGAGAATACACCGAGGAACTCTATCATGCCGAGGAACTCCATCCGAGGAACTCTATCATCCCGAGATACTCTAAGCACTCCGAGGAACTCTTGATCAACGAGCAACTAAGGCGGTCCGAACTGCACCTCGGCCGTGTCATCAATTATCAGACGGACAACTGTTCAACTATTCATTAGATTCTTGACGCACACGCTGCATTAAATGTATTACCCATTCATATGTATATCATTTAATGTATTGGACCTTTCATGTACAGCCTTGAGGCTATAAATACCTTGTATCAATCCCATTCAAAGGGAGAGGGAATTTCTTGAGAGAACTTGTAATCAAGAATTCCACAAACACTCAGCAATAACATAACAGTGGACGTAGGCTTTATTCCTAGCCGAACCACTTTAAAAATCTTTGTTTTATTTATTTATCTGTGATTGAAGAATTAGAGATACGAAGACACCTGGCTATCTACATGGCAACAACAGACCTCTCCGAGGAACTCACAGGCTCCGAGGAACATACCTCTCCGAGGAACTCACAGGCTCCGAGGAACATACAACACTCCGAGGAACTCCAACGCTCCGAGGAACTCCTTAACGACAAGCAAATAAGGCGGTCCGAGCTGCATCTCGGCCACAGCACTGATTGCCAGATAACGAACAGTCCAACTGGTTCATTAAATGATTATCCTTGACGCACAAGCCTAAGGGCATTAAATGTATTACCCTTTCATATGTATATCATTTAATGTATCGACCCTTTCATGTACAGCCTCAAGGCTATAAATACCTTGTATCATCCTCATTCAAGGGGAGGAGAATTTCTTGAGAGAACTTGTAATCAAGAATTCTGCAAACACTCAGCAATAACATAACAGTGGACGTAGGGTTTATTCCTAGCCCAACCACTTTAAAAATCTTTGTCTTATTTATTTATCTGTGATTGAAAAATTAGAGCGATCTAGTTTTTTACATCAACAGATCGCTCTCTACTACTTGTTTGACCTCTTTTTGGGCTTTTAAAGCAACACCCTTTTCAATTTTCTTTTTAGTTTTAGAGGGAAACATATCCAGTTCATAGGTTTGTAAATCACCTACAAGCTCTTCTAATTTCCTAGAGGCTAAAGTGGGTAAAGAATTTAAAACGCTCACTTTAGGAATAAATCTATCAGGTAGGGACCTTAAAATTTTCTTTACAACACGGTCGTCAGGTATTTTCACTCCCAAGTTAAAAGATGAATTAACAATATCAGAAAGTCTAGCATAAAATTTATCAAAAGTTTCTTTTTCATCCATTTTGATAGTTTCAAATTGAGTGGTGAGGTTTTGGAGTTTTGAAGCTTTAACGACACTAGTTCCTTCATGAGTTAATTGTAAAATATCCCAAGCTTCTTTAGCGGTTTCACACGTCATTGATGATGCTCGGATTTAGCACCACCAGATGAGTGTTAGTGAGCTCAAGCAGTAGCAGCTATGGCTACCATAGAGATGTATAAGTGTATAAGTATGTAAGTGTATAGAAGGGGATGAGAATAAGAGGAAATAAGACTGATGTATAGTGGTTCAGCCAAATTGGCCTACATCCACTGTCAGTGTGTGATCCACTAAGTATGGGCACTAATGGCCTTGGATACAATGCACATAACCCTCTATCTCTCTCTCTACTGTGTGTGAACAAGCAGAGTTTTAGCTAGGGCTACTGTTCATGGATCGATCCCTGTAGGGTTGTAGGTGACAAGTATATATAGGTCTTGGGGGGTGTAGTGTACCCCCCAAGTAAGCATGGTGCATGTGAATGATGATCTAACCAATTCCCTGTTGACACCTGTAGATGCCAAATGATGGCATAATATTCCCTCACGTGAGGGTGTGATTTGGTTATAACGGTCTGCCACGTGTCATATGAGCCTCACGCGCACTGTTCCACGCGTCTCCCAAACCACGCGCTAAGATGATGTCACCCTCGGCCTATGATATGAGGCCGAGGGCAAAGTTCCCCCTGGCAGTGAGTATGGTCCAATTTAAGCCTCGTACTGTCGGCCCCTCGGAGGGTCGTCCGGGGCCTGCTGAAGGGTCGGCCCCTCGGAGGGTCGTCCGGGGCCTGCTGAAGGGTTGTCCCCTAGGAGGGCCGTCCGGGGCCTGCTGAAGGGTCGGCCCCTCGGAGGGTCGTCCGGGGCCTGCTGAAGGGTCGTCCCCTAGGAGGGTCGTCCGGGGCCTGTTGAAGGGTCGGCCCCTCGGTGGGTCGTCCGGGTCCTGCTGAAGGCCGAGTCCAGGGGGGGTCATATGGAGCCAAATGAGGGGTCGGCCCCTCGGAGGGTCGTCTGAAGGGGTTGCCTTGATCCCGGCAGTCAGGGGGTAAATATGGGTATATCAATCACCCCCCAGCCCTTAGCCATTGATGTTGTTGAGATGGCTGAGGGATAGTGTCGCTTTTGAGGCGGATGTATGGTCAGTGAGATGAGGGATGCCTGTCAAGATGAGGTGACACTTGGGCGGTTGCCCACTGTCATCTCCAGTTCCCTAGGTAAGGCGGTTGTACTATGCTTGGGGCTTTGTGCCCTAATGATAACCTCCTCGTGGGCTGTGTTTTGCTTTGGGAAGTGAGCCCCCTTAATTAGCAAAGATATTAAAAGGATTTTCAAATCCTTTTTCCCTTCTAGCTTCTTCTTCATCTTCGCGCCCTTACTTTCTCTCACTACAATTCCAGCTAACTCCATAGCCGTTTCTTCGCTGATTTCTCCATCGCTCTTCACTCAGCCGTTGCTCTTGTTTCCAGGTACTCTTCTTTGCCTGAACTCTCCTCTAGCTCTTCCATTTCCTTTGTGTGTTGGGGTCGAACCCCTTTTAGCATTTTTCTGGTTTTTCTCGCATTTTTCTGGCGAACGACTTCGACTGTTCTTGAGTGCTCTTGAGCGAACCTTTCATATTCCCAGTTTTAGATCCAAAAGTCATAGGTTGGTCAATAGGAGTTTGTTTGTGGTTAGATTAGTAAAATCATCTCAAGTGTTAGGTCTTCCCCTTAATGCTTAGGAGGCTTTACGATTTAGCAGACGAGTTTCCATCCTTGAGGGAGAAGTTCTTCATAGAGATCAGGCGCATAGAGGAAGAGGAGGAGAGGAGACGACGGGACGACCCCATTTGGGTACGACCCATCTTTCCCCTCCCCTTGAAGAAAATTCTGCCCTCTGAGCCACAAGGGTCGTCCTATCGTCCATCCGAC
The DNA here is from genome assembly GCA_949130495.1 of Sambucus nigra. Lineage (NCBI taxonomy): Eukaryota > Viridiplantae > Streptophyta > Magnoliopsida > Dipsacales > Adoxaceae > Sambucus > Sambucus nigra. Next base: position 280,737,032 of record OX422218.1, read on the forward strand.
AGTCAGACGTTTGAGGGTGGTATGGAAGAGCGTGCGTCTTCACCTGCAGGTGCTGGTCCCTCTGGAAGGAGAGGGTCGTCTGAGGACGCCCAGGACCATCAGGCCGAGGGTGTGGGACCCTCTGAGGCCGTCCCTGTGACGGCCCTATCCCCCCATGCATTTCAAATGACTTTTCACGGTTCGCCCCCAAGAGGTGAAGAGGACGAGGGACAGGAGGCTGAGGGTTATGCTGAGGACTCTGATGATGATCCCATTGACACTTCTCACGCCTCTGCTTATGTTTCCACTGTGAAGGATCGTGACCTCTTGCTGTGGAGGCATCAGTTCGGCATAAAGTCCTCTGTGACTATGAGGGTTCCCAACCCCGATGAGCGAGTTTATCAGGGAGACGAGGGGGAGGTTGCTGTTTACGAGCAGATGCTTAGGGTAGGTGTTAGGTTCCCTCTGCATCCTACCATTGTTGAGATCCTGTCTGCCCTTGGGGTTTCCCCCTCTCAGCTCCCCCCCAACTCTTGGAGGGCAATTCTTGGCTATATATCTCTTTGGAAGAGTGTCTTCACAGATGAGCCCTCAGCAGACTTATTCATAGGTTGTTATAACATTACCTCATCGTCCAAGCAGCCTGGTTACTACCACTTAGGGGCCAGGAAGTCTGACAAGAAGATCCTTCATGTAGCCCAGACCTCAAATCATGACTGGAAGAAGAGGTATTTCTTCATCTCTGGGGACTGGGAGTTCCCCTCTGGGGTTGATCCTCTTGAAGATAGTCCGAGGGTTTCCCAGGTATGGTCCAAACCTTCCATGAGGGCACGGTCTGACCCTGGATTAAGTGAGGAAGAGAGGGTAATTGTTGACTATCTGAGGGACCAGGGGAAAGAGGGTGGACTTCCAAAATTTGAAGATCTAATGACCCCTCATCACCTCAAAGAAGCTGGCCTGAGGGTCGGCCCTTTGACAGAATTATGTGAGTGTTTTTCCATTTTCGCATTATGATTCCTTCTAAGTGTTCCCTCTTTGCCTCTGTATCTTTCTGACGTATTTCCTTCTTTTCAGGTCGTCCTGCGAACATTTCTGACCAATTGTGGGAGATGACTGCCCCCAGCTTGTTGTCCGGTCTTGGCAAGAAGAAGGGGAAGGAACCTCAGCAAGCCCAGAGGAAGTCAACGGCCGAGGGGCCGAGGCCGGTAGAGCCGACCGTGGATAGTCGGAAAAGGAAGCAGCCTGAAGCTCCTGAGGGCTCTCGTCCTGATGCACGGACGAGGGCGAGGGCAGAAGTGTCTGAGGGGTCTGCCTCCAGCATGGGGGCATTTTGGTCTCAAAATTTAGCATCCTTGAGGTCTGACCCTTCTTCCCTCATAGCCAACTTAAGAGCGGCCAAGGTCTCCATGTTTTCTGCCCCTTCGGCCTCTGACTACGACTTTTTGTCGAAGATGCCCCCTGCCAAGGTGTATGATTACGGTCTTCATACCATGGCCCAGGTATTTGTTTCTACCGTACTTCCTCAGTTAATTTTTTGTCAATCTGTTCCCTCGGCCTCTTAATGTTTGCTTGTTCTTGTGCAGTCTATTTGTGCTTGGGCGTCGGCTACAAAATGGATGGCCGAGAATCAGCTGAAATTTCAAGAGGCTGACAGGGCCATTCAGCAGGAGGCTCTTCTGCAGACTGAACTGGATGCTGCAAAGGCTGAGCTGGGTACTGCAAGGGCTGAGCTGGAGGGTATGAGGGTCGAGCATACCAGGGTCTTGAATGAGCTACAGACGCGGCATGAGGCAGACCTGAGGGCCAAGGACGACCTTATTAAAGACAAGGATGCGGCCTTGAATAACCTGGGGGCTCACTTCAAGACCGAGCTTGAGGGTGCAGTAAGGAAGGCCGGGGCCGATGCTGTTGAGGCCTATAAGGTTTCAGACGAGTTTCAAGGGTTCGGCCTTGAGTATCTTGAGAGGGGAATTAGGACGGCCTGTCGGTGGGTCGTCCTAAAATTTGCTGATGCAGTGACGACTATCCGCCCCTCCCTTGAAGCCGTCCAGCTAGATGACCCCTTAATTGCTGAGGCCTTGGCACAGGTTGAATCCCAAGTCCACGTTGAGGGTACCGGCACATCTGAGGATCAGCCTCTAGTGGTCGTAGATGAGACCCCTGTAATCGATGTGCCCTCTGAGTGTGCTCAATAGGGTGGCTGTCTGTGGCCCACACCCTCTTCTTGTAACATTTTTTTGTATTTTTGTTGATCAAACATTTCCCTTATTTGTAATATAATCACTGTCTTCTATTCCTGTCTTTGCTTTGTGATGCTTAGAAATTAACAATATTACCAACTCCTCCCTCGTCATTTTGAGGATAAATGGGGTCGTCTCTCCCATTTGCCCTCTTTATAGCCGAGGGTGTTTACCACCAAATTATGGTGTTTTAAATCAAGTCCACCCTCGTCTTTTTGAGGGGAGTGGAGGGGTCGTCCCCTCCACTGGTCCCCATTATAGCCGAGGGATCAACTAACCAAATTAATGGATTTTAATCTAGTCTTCCCTCGTCTTTTTTGAGGAGAGTGGAGGGGTCGTCCCCTCCACTGGTCCCCATCATATCCGAGGGATCAACTAACCAAATTAATGGATTTTAATATAGTCTTCCCTCGTATTTTTTGAGGAGAGTGGAGGGGTCGTCCCCTCCACTGGTCCCCATTATAGCCGAGGGATCAACTAACCAAATTAATGGATTTTAATATAGTCTTCCCTCGTCTTTTTTGAGGAGAGTGGAGGGGTCGTCCCCTCCACTGGTCCCCATTATAGCCGAGGGTTCAACTAACCAAATTAATGGATTTTAATCTAGTCTTCCCTCGTCTTTTTTTTTTTTTTTTTTGAGGAGAGTGGAGGGGTCGTCCCCTCCACTGGTCCCCATTATAGCCGAGGGATCAACTAACCAAATTAATGGATTTTATTCTAGTCTTCCCTCGTCTTTTTTGAGGAGAGTGGAGGGGTCGTCCCCTCCACTGGTCCCCATCATAGCCGAGGGATCAACTAACCAAATTAATGGATTTTAATATAGTCTTCCCTCGTCTTTTTTGAGGAGAGTGGAGGGGTCGTCCCCTCCACTGGTCCCCATTATAGCCGAGGGTTCAACTAACCAAATTAATGGATTTTAATATAGTCTTCCCTCGTCTTTTTTGAGGAGAGTGGAGGGGTCGTCCCCTCCACTGGTCCCCATTATAGCCGAGGGATCAACTAACCAAATTAATGGATTTTAATATAGTCTTCCCTCGTCTTTTTTGAGGAGAGTGGAGGGGTCGTCCCCTCCACTGGTCCCCATTATAGCCGAGGGTTCAACTAACCAAATTAATGGATTTTAATCTAGTCTTCCCTCGTCTTTTTTTTTTTTTTTGAGGAGAGTGGAGGGGTCGTCACCTCCACTGGTCCCCATTATAGCCGAGGGATCAACTAACCAAATTAATGGATTTTAATATAGTCTTCCCTCGTCTTTTTTGAGGAGAGTGGAGGGGTCGTCCCCTCCACTGGTCCCCATTATAGCCGAGGGATCAACTAACCAAATTAATGGATTTTAATCTAGTCTTCCCTCGTCTTTTTTGAGGAGAGTGGAGGGGTCGTCCCCTCCACTGGTCCCCATTATAGCCGAGGGTTCAACTAACCAAATTAATGGATTTTAATATAGTCTTCCCTCGTCTTTTTTGAGGAGAGTGGAGGGGTCGTCCCCTCCACTGGTCCCCATTATAGCCGAGGGATCAACTAACCAAATTAATGGATTTTAATCTAGTCTTCCCTCGTCTTTTTTGAGGAGAGTGGAGGGGTCGTCCCCTCCACCGGTCCCCATTATAGCCGAGGGATCAACTTCCCATGCATGCTAGGACTGACAATAGGATGAAGGAAACACTGATATTTCTCATTAATTTTCCAAGTGTTCTGTTGGAGCAACCCCAATTACAATTATGGCCTTTCAAGACCTTACAACACTACTGATAGTATTTCTTCAAATGATCTGCATTCCAGGGGTTTGAAAAAGGTTCCCCCTCTAAGTTTTCTAGCCTGTAGGTCCCTGGGACAACTTCATCGATGACCCTATATGGGCCATGCCAATTAGGATGGAGCTTGTTGGGTTTCTGCCAAGTCTTTTTAAGAACCAAGTCTCCCACTGCGATAGGCCTCTGTTTCACCCTTTGGTTGTAAAACTTTGCGGTCCTCTGTTGGTAGGAAGCTTGCCTTATCTCAGCATCCTCCCTTCTTTCCTCAATCAGGTCTAGGTCAAGTCTTCTCTCTTCCATATTCCCCTGGGGATCATACATTTGGACCCTATGAGTAGGAAACTCCACTTCGGTGGGGATGACTGCTTCTGATCCATAAGCTAACATGAATGGGGTCTCCCCGGTAGGGGTCCTTACTGTCGTCCTGTATGCCCACAATACTGCATATAACTCCTCGACCCATCTTCCTTTTGCCTCCTCAAGCCTCTTCTTAATCCCATCTAGGATTGTCCTGTTCGTAACTTCGGTTTGCCCATTGGCCTGAGGTCGGCCTGGGGTGGAGAAAAATTGTTTGATACTTACCCTCTCACAGTACTTCTGTAAAGAGGCATTCTTGAACTGGGTCCCGTTATCCGAGATGAGGGTGTTGGGTAGACCATATCTGCATATCACATTCTTCCAGATGAACTGGAAGGTCTTCTGCTCCGTGATCGTGACCATCGGCTCGGCCTCTACCCATTTTGAAAAGTAGTCAATTGCTACGATGAGGAACCGATAGTTATTGACTGCTCTCGGTAAGGGTCCTATCAGATCAATCCCCCATATTGCGAACGGCCATGGGGATGCAATGGAGGTGAGAGGCTGGTGAGGTTGATGAGGGATAGTAGCAAATCTTTGGCATTTATCACACTTTTTAACATATGCGGCAGCATCTTTCCCCAAGGTCGGCCACCAGTAGCCTTGGGTGATCACCCTCTTTGCCAAGGATCTACCCCCAATATGGCTTGAGCACGACCCTTCATGCACGTCTTGCAAAATGGAAGGGACCTCTGAGGGATGCACACACCTAAGTAAGGGGAGCAGAAACCCCTTTTTGTACAGCGTGTCTCCGATGACAGCGAACTTTGCAGCCCTGTATCTCAGCTTCTTCCTCTCTTGGCTTGCTTCTGGCATCTCTCCCCCTCTAATGTATCTGATCAGGGGGTCCATCCATGAAGGTTCTTGAGAAACATTCATGCAAATGCCAAGTGTTCCCTCGTTGTCTTCGATAGTTGGTCGAAGCAAAATTTCTACCGGGACTGTCCTCCTTATGTCTGTCCTAGTAGCTGAGGCCAACCTTGCAAGGGCGTCAGCACGGCCATTGTCGAGCCTAGGTATCCTCTTGAGTTTCACTTCTTTGAAGTTTTTCAGCAATGACCTCGCCTTATCAAGATACCTAGCCATCCTCTCGTCTTTGGCCTCATAGGCTCCTAGTATCTGATTCACCACCAGCCTTGAATCACTGTGAACCAAAATTTGGTTGACACTAAGGGATTTGGCTAAGGAGAGGCCAGCTATCAAGGCCTCATACTCAGCCTCATTGTTGGAGGCTTTGAAATTGAACCTCAGGGCGTACTCGACGTCTGTGCCATCGGGTGCTGATAGTATCAGTCCAGCACCACTTCCGCTATCACAGGAGGACCCGTCAACGAAGAGGCTCCACGGAGTCTTTCCTTCAGAAAAATTTCCCTCAGAGAGGGACCCATGTCTAAAGATGTATCTTCCCTCTTCGTTTTCAGTCACTTTCCTTCTAGCGGTGCTCGTCTCAGCCATTTCTGCAGGTGTGTCTGCGGGTCTGTCTTCTGTATCTGCCTTCCCGAGGGTCTCGCCCTCGGCCTCATCTTCTTCCCATGTGAACTCAGCCACGAAGTCTGCCAAGGCTTGCCCCTTAATGGCTGTCTTAGGCTGATACACAATGTCAAACTCCCCCAGCTCTATAGCCCAGGTCATTAGCCTTCCTGATTTTTCAGGCTTGTGTAGGACCTGCCTAAGAGGAGAGTCAGTAAGGATGACCATAGTATGGGACTGGAAGTACGGTTTCATCTTCCTTGAGGCATGAATCAAGGCATAGGCCAACTTCTCCATCCTCGGGTATCTCTGCTCTGCCCCCTGGAGTGCCTTGCTGTTGAAATATACGGGCTTCTGTATCCCATCTTCGTCTCTTACGATTGCTGCACTGATAGCGGATTCTGAGACAGCAAGGTACACGTACAGTCGTTCACCCTGCACGGGTCGTGACAGCAGCAAGGGAGACCCTAAGTATGATTTCAGCTGCTTGAAAGCCTCATCACACTCTTCGCTCCATTCAAAAGCTTTCCTGAGGATCTTGAAGAATGGTAGACACCTGTCTGTAGCCCTTGACACAAATCTGTTCAAGGCAGCCACTCTCCCTGTGAGCCTCTGAACGTCTTTAATGGACTTGGGGGTCTTCATCTCAATAAGGGCCTTTATCTTTTCAGGATTGGCCTCGATGCCTCTTTGATTGACAATGAACCCCAAGAACTTCCCCGCTCCGACCCCGAAGACACACTTGGCCGGATTGAGCTTCATTTTGTATTTGTCCATTGTATTAAAGGTCCTTTCCAGGTCTGCTACATGATCCTCTGCCTTCAGACTCTTAGTCAGCATGTCATCTACGTAAACCTCCATAGACTTACCAATTTGATCTTCGAACATTTTGTTTACGAGGCGCTGGTACGTTGCCCCCGCATTTTTTAGGCCAAAGGGCATGACCCTGTAACAGTATGTCCCCTTGTCAGTGATGAAGGCGGTGCTCTCCGAGTCCTCAGGGTTCATGAAAATCTGGTTATACCCTGAGTAGGCATCCATGAAACTCATGAGCTCATGGCCTGCGGTAGCGTCTACCATCTGGTCGATGCGGGGGAGAGGGAAGCTGTCTTTGGGACAATGCTTGTTGAGGTCTGTGAAGTCCACGCACATTCTCCACTTGCCGTTGGCCTTTGGGACGATGACTGCATTGGACAGCCACTCAGGGTAGATGACCTCTCTGATAAATTCAGCGTCTTCTAATTTTTTAACCTCATCCCTGATGACCTCATACTTTTCTCTAGAGTAAATCCTCCTCTTCTGCTTTACCGGCTTCACTCCCTCTACCACATTGAGTTTGTGGCACATGATTTCAGGGTCGATCCCTGGCATATCTACATGACTCCACGCGAAGACGCTTCGCCTTCTCCTCAACAGTTTGATGAGGTCTTCCTTGATACTGGGCTTCAGAGATTTGCCAACTTGGACGGTTTTTCCGGGGTCATCCTCATCGAGGGTGATGGGTTCTACCTCCTCAGCGGCCTCTCCTTTTTTGAGCTTCGTCTCGTCCCTGGGGTCTAGGGTATCAATGTTGTAAGTGGCTGTAGCCCTCTTGTGTGCCTCCCTTTCTTCAGCGGAGTTGTAGTAGCACTCTCTCGCTGTCGTCTGGTCTCCCTGAACTTCCCCCACCCCATAAGGGGTAGGGAACTTAACCATCTGGTGGACCGTGGACGGCACAGCTTCAAACCCCTTGAGGGCCACACGTCCCAGTATGATGTTGTATGCCGAAAACACATGCTCATCCAGCACAAAGAAACTGACCCTCTTAGTGAGCCATCTCGGCCACTCGTCCCCCATCCTGACATCAGCCTCATATATTCCTAGGGGGTGAACCTTCTCCCCACTGAACCCAATCAATGGATGATGGTAGGGGATAAGTCTGGCACGACTGAGGCCCAAGGCCTTGAAGCATGGCCAGAACATCACATCTGCGGATGAGCCCCCATCCACCAGGATCCTCGGCACTTCGCACCCGTGCACCCTGGTGGTGATGACGAGAGGGTCATCATGCGGGGCCAATAGGCCCTTGAAGTCCATTCTTGAAAATCCCACAACCAAAGTGTCCATATCAACCTTCTTCCTTTTTTCTAACTTGACCTCTAGGGAGGTCGAGTGCACCGTCTTCGTCACTGCCTTAGCCTCAGCGACATGGGCCTTCCTGTCGGCGACCTCAGACCCTCCTCCTGCAAGTCCCCCGGAGATCATTCCCACCCCGAGCGAGATCATATTGAGCCTCTTGACAGGGCCTTGGTCGTCTCTCGGCGGGAGGTCAGGGTCGTCCTCATCATCAGAGGGGTCGTCCCCTCTTTTTTGAGGACCTTCTCTGCAGGCGTCGACTCGCTTCTTTCTGGGGTCGTCCCCTCGGCCCCTCTTGAAGTCGGCTTTGTCGACGTACTTTCTGAGCTTCCCTTCCTTCAGCATCTTCTCAATCTCATCTTTCAGAGCAAAGCATTTGTCTGTTACGTGGCCATGGTCTTGGTGAAATTCACACCACAGGTTCCTATTTCTCTTGCCGGGGGCTGCCCTCAGCTTCTCAGGCCACTTCAGTGTCCGGTCACTCTTTATCTCATTGAGGATCTGTTCACAGCTGACCGTCAGAGGGGTGTACCCTGCGAACTTATCATCCATGGTCCTCTTCTTCCCCTCTTTGTTCTTCTTGGGGTATTTATTCCCACTTGCACCTCCTTTTTCGTCTTCATGTTTTGCCGCCATCGCCTCTTCGGCGTTCATCACCTTCCCTGCTGTTGACAACAGCTCAGCCATCGTCCTCGGAGGGTCTTCGGCAAGCTTCCATAATAGCTTCCCCTTCTGGAGCCCTCCAATCAGGGCTGTCATAGCTATGCTCTCCTCATAGTCTTCCACCTCCAGCTTCTCTTTATTGAATCTGGCTATGTAGTCTCTCAGAGTCTCGTTCTTTCCCTGCTTAACATAGAGCAGGTGTGTGGTCTTCTTCTGTGGCCTCACCCCAAAGCAGAAATTATGGATGAACAAGTCAGCCAACTGCTTAAAGTTTCCAATAGAATTTTTTGGAAGAGACGTGTACCACACATGCGCAGCCCCTGTCAAGGTACCAGAGAAGGCACGACACCTCATCTCATCTGAGATAGAGTATATGTCTGCCGCCGACTGATACATTTCCACGTGGTGGACAAGGTTGGTGCTCCCATCGTATCTTGGGGTGACCGCGGGAGGCTTGAACTTCGATGGCGTGGGGAAGTTGACTATCTTTGCCACAAAGGGTGAGCCCATGGTGTATCCCCTCTGAAGAGGGTCCCGGCTCTTCAGTATGTCGCCAATCTTATCCTCTAACCTCTGGATTGAGTCATTCCAGGGCCTCACAGGGTCGGCCTGGCCGATGTTATCCCCTGCTGCCTCTCGGAGGTGGATGGAGGGCTCCGCTACGGCAGGCCTGTGTCGGCTATTTACTTCCCTTTGGCCGTCATCCCGTCTTTGGGGTCGGCCTTCTGCTTCTTTCCTAGATCTCGCTGCGCTTCTTGACTTGGACAACTTGTCTCGCAGGTCATTCACTGGGCCCAGCCTCTCGAAGGCCGACCCCCTGCTCAGGCGGTCAAAAGCAGAGCCTCTTGGGCGATCATCAGGGTTTGGTCTCCCGCACTTTCCTCTACTGTCCTGGAGGGGTCGTACTGTATTGTTGGAGACCTCATATGGCTCCCAGCATTCTACTGGAGCCTCTTCTTCCTCCAGATCATCATACCTGTCCTCGGGGCAAGGGTTTCCTTGCCTCCCCAGGCGTAAACGCCGGGGGTCAGCAACATCCCTACGCCGCTGAGGGGGTGGCAGGTCTTTATGTGGTGCCTGGGGTGGTCGCCTGGCCTCATGATGTCCTGGAGCTGCTGCCGGAGTAATCATCTCAGGTGAGACCCCGGGTGGTCTCAGTATATTCTGACTTAGAGCTGTAAACTGCTCCTGCATCATCCGCTGGCTGGCTGCCAGAGACTTTAGGGCTGCTGCCACATCAGCCATCTCAGACTGAGGTGGTGGCTGACTGGAACTGGGTCTTCCCCCATCATCCGGCGGGGGAAGTGGTGGCGGTGGCATCTCAGGTGCCATGTGCTTGAGCTATGAAGAGCTGAACTGAAGAAAATACTGGTTAGCTTGGGACCTTAGTAGGTCTCTTTCAATGGTGAAACACCTCCTCTCAGGGGGAGTGTTGGTTCACCACCAGAGTGCCCAGTGAGGTCAAGCTGTACAAAGGAAGAGATGTCTTCTCGTTCCCACAGACGGCGCCAAACTGATGATGCTCGGATTTAGCACCACCAGATGAGTGTTAGTGAGCTCAAGCAGTAGCAGCTATGGCTACCATAGAGATGTATAAGTGTATAAGTATGTAAGTGTATAGAAGGGGATGAGAATAAGAGGAAATAAGACTGATGTATAGTGGTTCAGCCAAATTGGCCTACATCCACTGTCAGTGTGTGATCCACTAAGTATGGGCACTAATGGCCTTGGATACAATGCACATAACCCTCTATCTCTCTCTCTACTGTGTGTGAACAAGCAGAGTTTTAGCTAGGGCTACTGTTCATGGATCGATCCCTGTAGGGTTGTAGGTGACAAGTATATATAGGTCTTGGGGGGTGTAGTGTACCCCCCAAGTAAGCATGGTGCATGTGAATGATGATCTAACCAATTCCCTGTTGACACCTGTAGATGCCAAATGATGGCATAATATTCCCTCACGTGAGGGTGTGATTTGGTTATAACGGTCTGCCACGTGTCATATGAGCCTCACGCGCACTGTTCCACGCGTCTCCCAAACCACGCGCTAAGATGATGTCACCCTCGGCCTATGATATGAGGCCGAGGGCAAAGTTCCCCCTGGCAGTGAGTATGGTCCAATTTAAGCCTCGTACTGTCGGCCCCTCGGAGGGTCGTCCGGGGCCTGCTGAAGGGTCGGCCCCTCGGAGGGTCGTCCGGGGCCTGCTGAAGGGTTGTCCCCTAGGAGGGCCGTCCGGGGCCTGCTGAAGGGTCGGCCCCTCGGAGGGTCGTCCGGGGCCTGCTGAAGGGTCGTCCCCTAGGAGGGTCGTCCGGGGCCTGTTGAAGGGTCGGCCCCTCGGTGGGTCGTCCGGGTCCTGCTGAAGGCCGAGTCCAGGGGGGGTCATATGGAGCCAAATGAGGGGTCGGCCCCTCGGAGGGTCGTCTGAAGGGGTTGCCTTGATCCCGGCAGTCAGGGGGTAAATATGGGTATATCAGTCATAATACGTCGGAATTCATCCGGTGCGACAGCGCTAAACAAGGCATTTAAACCTTGGGAATTAAAGTTAGCAAGTTTAAACTCATTTTCAGTCCATCTATCGGCGGGTTTTAAAACACGTTCATTTTCAACTAAGTAAGTTGGTGGGGAATATCCGGTAACAACAGACATCCAAACTCTCTCGTCGATAGATTTTAGTGCCGATCTCATTCGCGCTTTCCAATACGCGTAGTTTGAACCATCAAAAATAGGAAATTTTGAAAATGGGGAAAAATCCATTTTAGCCAAAAATTAAAGGATCTTAACGAAATAAATTATCGTTTTTGGCTCTGATACCAATTTGAAAGACCAAGTTGTCCCAATTAAAATAATAATTTCCTTTTAAATAAATGCGGAAGCGAATATAAGTGATGGTGATGGTTCAACAAATAAACAAGGCAGAGTTTTAATATCTTAAGAAACAAATTAAAACATAATTCGAGTCCTAGAATTTGCCTAAGTCATAATTAACAATTATCCAAAGTTAGGCGAAACCAAACTAATGCAAGTGACAAGAATTACACAATTTTACCCAATATTAAATTAAAGTCCAATTTTAATATAGTGTGAGAATTAAACCGAATTTTATCTTGAATTAAACCTAAAGCATGTGTTCTAATTTTGTGCAAGATAAAAATAAACAATGTCACACTACACCGCGATGTACGAGGAAAAACCCACTAACGGGAAAAAACCTCGGGACGGCCCTAGCCTCAAATCCACTAAAAACGGTATTACAAAATACAAGACAAAAGACTTACTTCCTAAACTCGAACCCTCTCAAGCCGTGATGCTCCTTCTTGTATCAACCTCCAATTAGCGGATAACCAACGGAGCTCCACCGCGGTCTCGGAATACACCGATGGGACTTTATATGGTCACCGTCACCCAAGCATGGAGCCTTTCTCCGTGTGGGTAGAATCTCAACAAAAGTCTTCTTTGTGATGGGGTGTAGAAGCAAACCCGAAACGTCTCTTGAATTCGGTAGAGAAAACCGGTGCCAAAAACTCCAAGCAATTGATATAAATATAGAAACTTGGATAAACAATTATTGGGTGTAAACTAGAGTGTCTATGAATTTTTCATTAAAAATTAACACTCAAAACTTGAACATTTTCCTAAACTAATTTTGCTCTCAAACTCTCTTTTGGAGATAAACAAATGTTGGAAAAGTTGTCTTGGAAAATGTGTTTCCCGCACATAATAATGTATGAAAAAAGTTGGTTGAAAACCAAGTGGAGAAGTGTGGAAAAACTGCAAAAAACTGCCAAATAACTGTTCCCGCTGGAAGTTCGTTCGAACGAACGTGATTCTCGTTCGAACGAGACTTCTAACGAGTGACCAGCCTGGGCTCGTTAGAAGTTCGTTAGATACCTCGTTAGAACGAACATTCGTTCGAACGACATATCGAACGACTGACCAGTTAGGGTCATTGGCAAAACTCGTTCGAGCGAACCTGGTTCGAACGACAAAACTCGTTCGAACGAAATCTGGTTCGAACGAAAAAACTCGTTCGAATGACATTTCTAACGAACGACCATAAAGATTGAAAAATTCGATTTTGGCCCATAAACTTTTATATACTTATTTTAAAGTTCTTAATTGATTCTTTCTGAAAATAAAATGCATTTTTTATTATACCTAAAACCCAATACATATTTTTCCAAGCTCCTATATACATATAATTACATTCATACCTTGGGAGCATGGAACCTTAGTTGATGACGTAGAAACGAGGCACGCAAACCGGCATTTTGATGAAGCTTTAAATTCTTTGCCGCTACGTCTTCAACATACACTTCATAGGCTTGAGAATATTATAATAAATACTATCCTATGAATAAATGTTTTTGTCCGGAATTGAGCCAAAACTATATATGGACTCAATTGGAAATTTGTTTCCTTACAAATCTCTCCCTTTGGCTATTCCGGGACAAAAACCAAACAAAAATCCTAAAGGGCCGTCAAGCTCTACTAGACTCAAAACATAACCCGCCCAATCTTGACTCAACCCAGGGATCAAAACGCTTTGCCATAGAAAGATGCCGCTTTAGAATAATTCCTGCACACTTAAGCAAACTCATCAAATGCATAGGGAATATCAAAATATTAAATGCAATTAATTAAAGTTCTCCCTAAATTAATTCTCCCTTCAAACACATGACTTACTTAGAAAGACGTCTCCCCCTAAGATAAATCTCCCTCAAACGAAGATACGATAATAATAGGATTAGATACCATTTCTCCCCCTATCATCTTTGTAAGGACACAAATTTCCAATTGAGTCCATATATAGTTTTGGCTCAATTCCGGACAAAAACATTTATTCATAGGATAGTATTTATTGTAATATTCTCAATCCTATGAAGTGTATGTTGAAGACGTAGCGGCAAAGAATTTAAAGCTTCATCAAAATGCCGGTTTGCGTGCCTCGTTTCTACGTCATCAACTAAGGTTCCATGCTCCCAAGGTATGAATGTAATTATATGTATATAGGAGCTTGGAACAATATGTATTGGGTGTTAGGTATAATAAAAAATGCATTTTATTTTCAGAAAGAATCAATTAAGAACTTTAAAATAAGTATATAAAAGTTTCTGGGCCAAAATCGAATTTTTCAATCTTTCTGGTCGTTCGTTAGAAATGTCGTTCGAACGAGTTTTTTCGTTCGAACCAGATTTCGTTCGAACGAGTTTTGTCGTTCGAACCAGGTTCGCTCGAACGAGTTTTGCCAATGACCCTAACTGGTCAGTCGTTCGATATGTCGTTCGAACGAATGTTCGTTCTAACGAGGTATCTAACGAACTTCTAACGAGCCCAGGCTGGTCACTCGTTAGAAGTCTCGTTCGAACGAGAATCACGTTCGTTCGAACGAACTTCCAGCGGGAACAGTTATTTGGCAGTTTTTTGCAGTTTTTCCACACTCCTCCACTTGGTTTTCAACCAACTTTTTTCATACATTATTATGTGCGGGAAACACATTTTCCAAGACAACTTTTCCAACATTTGTTTATCTCCAAAAGAGAGTTTGAGAGCAAAATTAGTTTAGGAAAATGTTCTAGTTTTGAGTGTTAATTTTTAATGAAAAATTCATAGACACTCTAGTTTACACCCAATAATTGTTTATCCAAGTTTCTATATTTATATCAATTGCTTGGAGTTTTTGGCACCGGTTTTCTCTACCGAATTCAAGAGACGTTTCGGGTTTGCTTCTACACCCCATCACAAAGAAGACTTTTGTTGAGATTCTACCCACACGGAGAAAGGCTCCATGCTTGGGTGACGGTGACCATATAAAGTCCCATCGGTGTATTCCGAGACCGCGGTGGAGCTCCGTTGGTTATCCGCTAATTGGAGGTTGATACAAGAAGGAGCATCACGGCTTGAGAGGGTTCGAGTTTAGGAAGTAAGTCTTTTGTCTTGTATTTTGTAATACCGTTTTTAGTGGATTTGAGGCTAGGGCCGTCCCGATGTTTTTTCCCGTTAGTGGGTTTTTCCTCGTACATCGCGGTGTAGTGTGACATTGTTTATTTTTATCTTGCAAAAAATTAGAACACATGCTTTAGGTTTAATTCAAGATAAAATTCGGTTTAATTCTCACACTATATTAAAATTGGACTTTAATTTAATATTGGGTAAAATTGTGTAATTCTTGTCACTTGCATTAATTTGGTTTCGCCTAACTTTGGATAATTGTTAATTATGACTTAGGCAAATTCTAGGACTCGAATTATGTTTTAATTTGTTTCTTAAGATATTAAAACTCAGCCTTGTTTATTTTTTTAACCATCACCATCACTTATATTCGCTTCCGCATTTATTTAAAAGGAAATTATTATTTTAATTGGGACAACTTGGTCTTTCAGATTTGAGTTGTAATTTGAATATGTTAGATATCAGAACCTGAGTCTAGATGGGAATTTATTTATAATGAATGATTTGAATTGAATAATATGATGCCTATGAATTGAGTTATGATTGAAGTTATTCTTTGGACTATTAATATTCTTATGAGGATACTAATATTGTTATAATGATAGGCAGGGAAGAAGAGATGATTGAACAAGTACCGGATAAAGGCAAGGGAAAAGACAGTTAAACTGTCAAGGTGAGTGTACTTATGATTTGTTTCATATATAAATATGAATATAGCTCTAAGAGCGGATTTGTTTGAATACTTTGGTATTCAGGATTTGTTTGGATATTAAAATATCCAGGATTTGTTTGGGTCTCATGATCCAGGATTGGTTTGAATACTTCGGTATTCAGGATTTGTTTGGATATTCAAATATCCAGGATTTGTTATTGCCAATGGGCAGAATTATTTGGATCTTATGATCTAGGATTTGTTATTGCCAACGGGCAGAATTATTTGGATCTTATGATCCATGATTTGTTATTGCCAATGGGCAGGATTTTTCAGATTTTATATTCACATATTCGATATAGAATTGTTGTTCTATTGCAGGGAAGGAGTACCTCACTAAGCTTAATGCTTATGGTTTATATTTTAATAATTTCAGGTTTGTACGCTGACAGCTAGGATAATAAATGACCGGTAACTTCGAAAGTTGCACCGTTAGAAAAGCTGGGGTTTAAGTATGGTGATTTTATCGTTGTCACACTGAAGATTTTGATATACTCACACATTGTATATATTGATTTAGTATGGATTGAGTTGATCATAGTTAATTGTAGTATTGTATAATGTCTAATTATGACTATGATGTTGACTTCATTATGGCACAAGAACAATATTATGTTCATTATGCAAAAAAATATTGATAAAGGAATTAAATTTTCAATGGGCTCGAGATTATGATCCCATTATTCTAATAACAAATGATTAGTATGGATATTGGGTTTGGGGTGTGACATTCTAACCACCTGAATAACTGCCAAAATTGCTACAATCTCCAATGCTTTGGCTAAGTACCTTGACATGAACTCCCCTTTTGCTGTATAAAGACTTAGCATTTGATTCACCACTAATTGCGAATCCTGAATATAACAACTCGCTTTGACTTCAATGATTTAGCTAAGTTAAGGCCCACAATCACGGCTTCATACTCATCTTTATTCTTGGAAGTTTGGAATTGGAAATACAGAGCATATTCAATGTCTATACCATCTAGACTGTTGAGAATAATTCCATCTTCGTACCCTATTGCACGTGGAGAACCATCGACATATAAATTCCATATACGAATATTATCATCAAACCCTTGGTCTGACAGAATTCCTTGATGGAATATCTTGTTCGTCCTCTCTTCATACTTCTTTTCAACTCTAGTACTTTACCAGAAGATTCTGATTGATCGTTTGCCATACCTCTTGGCAATTTTGCTACTGGGAGTTGATCGAGGGTATTTTCAGTAGATCCTTTGGCTTCCTTGTTTTTCTCTGCATTGGCCCCTTGTTGATCAGAGACATATGGGTACGTATACTCACTGATGAAATATTCCACTGCCTTTCCTTTAAGAGAAGACCTTTGCTATTTAATAATGTCATATTCCCTTAACTCCACTGCCCAATACATTAATCTTCCAAAATTTTATGGCTTATGTGAAGCCTATCTGAGTAGCATGTATTTGTATACCACTATTGTATGGGCTTGAAAATATAGTTTCATTGTCTTTCTTGCTTCAATCAATGCCAACGCCAATTTCTCCAGTTTAGGATACCTATTTTTTTACTACCCTGAATGCTTTGCTGGTATAGTAAACCGGCTTTTGCACTCCATCTTATATCCTTATCAAGGATGAATTAACTGCGCTTTCTGAGACAACTAAGTACAAATATAGTTTTTCTCTCGCTACTGGTCTGGACAATAAAGGAGGTGTCCCCAAGTATCGCTTCAACTCCAAGAAAGCCTTCTCGCATTTGTCGTTCCACTAAAAGGTCTTTCTGATCACCTTAAATAATGGAAGACATTTGTTAGTTGCTCGAGGGATAAATCTATTGAGAGATGCAACATGCCCCGTAAGGCTTTGCACCTCCTTCTTGGTGATTGGAGATTGTAACTACAGTAAGGCTTTTATCTTCTCAGGGTTTGCTTCAATACCTCTTTGATTCACAATGTATCCGAGAAATATGACTTCCTGTATCACTTGGTCGGGTTCAACTTTATCTGGTACCTCTTCAGTTGATCAAATGTTTGGCAAAAATATGGAAGTACATGTCGACGACATGTTGGCTAAAAGCAAGAAGCTTCTGTTCATCAACTCTATTTGTCCATTACTTTGGGGATGACCTGGAGCAGAATGGACTTTTTGAATGTTGGACTGTAGACAGTACGCTGCAAACTCATCATTATCAAACTAGGTACCGTGATCGGTGATAAAGGCATGGGGCAGACCATATCGACAAATGATGTTCTTCCAAATAAATTGAGAAACCCTTTCATAGGAAATATCAATGAGAGGTTTAGCTGCCACCCACTTTATGAAGTAATCAGTAGCTACCACCAAATGTTTGAATCGTCCTCTCGCAGTCAGCAGAGGCACAACTAAGTCTATTCCCCACATGGAAAATGGCCAAGGTTAAGAAATTGGTGTCAGCAATGCTTGAGGAGTTTTTCTTATAGTAGAAAATCTTTGACACTTATCACATTTTTTGGCATAAGTCGTTTATTCAGTGCACATTATTGGCCAGTAATATCCTTGAGTATTCATTCTCTACAGTAGAGTTCTTCTTGCTGACTTCATGTACGCTAAAAATGCACTTGGTCAGGTTCAGCTTCTTTTGGTACCTCTTCAGTTGATTAAATGTTTGGCAAAAATATGGAAGTATATGTCGACGACATTTTGACTAAAAGAAAGAAGATTATGTTCTTCACCTATATTTGTCCATTACTTTGGGGATGACCAGGGGCAGAATGGACCTTTTGAATGTTGGACTGTAAACAGTACGCTGCAAACTCATCATTGTCAAACTATGTACCATGATCGGTGAAAAAGGCATTGGGTAGGCCATATCGACAAACAATGTTCTTCCAAATAAATTGATAAACCCTTTCATAGGCCATATCAATGAGAGGTTTAGCTTCCACCCACTTTGTGAAGTAATCAACAGCTACCACAAAATATTTGAATCATCCTCTTATAGTCACCAAAGGCACAACTAAGTCTATTCCCCACATGGAAAATGGCCAAGGTTAAGAAATTGGTGTTAGCAATGCTTGAGGAGTTCTTTGTATAGTAGAAAATCTCTCACATTTATCACATTTTTGGGCATAAGTCATACAATCAGTGCACATTGTTGGCCAGTAATATCCTTGCGTATTCATTCTCTGTAGTAGAGTTCTTCTTGCTACATGATCACCACAATATCCTTTATGAATTTCCTCTATTAGGTGTTTAACATCTTCTAGGTGCACACACCTCTGCAAACCAGCTATCAAACCTCTCCTGTACAGAACTCCATTATTCAAAACATATCTGCCAGCGTTATACTTCAGCCTCTTAGCTGCTAGTAGGTCGACTAGTAAAATACCTTCTTCAATAAAAGCCCTGTTGGAATCCATCCAAGATGGTCCCATATCTAAGGCTATAAAATTCATCCTCAGGTCTTCATCAATACTTGTGCTATCAAGTAGCTCAATGGGGATTATTCTTCCTAGCTAGGTGCGAGTAGCTGAGGCTAACCGAGCAAGTGCATCTTCTCTTGCATTCTCCAATCTAAGTATTCTAACCACCTGAACAACTGCCAAATTTGCTATAATCTCCAAAGCTTTGGATAAGTACCTTGACATGAACTCCCCCTTTGCTGTATAAAGACTTATCATCTGATCCACCACTAATTGCGAATCCTGAATATCACAACTTTCTTTGCATTCAATTATTTAGCTAAGTTGAGACCCACAATCATGGCTTCATACTCACCTTCGTTATTGGAGGTTTGGAATTGGACACGCAGAACATATTCAATTTCTATACCATCTGGACTATTGAGAATAATTCTATCTCCGTAGCCTATTGCACATGGAGAACCATCGACATATAAATTCCATATAGGAATATTATTATCAAACCCTTGGTCTGATAGAATTCCTTGAAGGAATATCTTATCCTTCCTCTCTTCATACTTATTTTTCTGAGAACCTTGATGAATGGAAGATATCTGTCATTTGCTCGGGAGATAAATATATTTAGAGCTGCAACACACCCCGTAAGGCTCTGCTCCTCCTTCTTGGTGGTTAGAGATTGTAACTCCATCAAGGCTTTTATCTTTTCAGGGTTTGCTTCAATACTCTTTGATTCACAATGTATTCGAGAAATATGCCTTCCTTTACACCAAAAACCCACTTGGTCGGGTTCAACTTTATCTCGTACCTCTCCATTTGATCAAATGTTTGGCTCAAATTAGTTATATGGTCGACAGATTTCTTACTTTTAGTCAACTTGTCATCGACACATACTTCCATATTTTTGCCAATCTACTTCACAAATACGTTGTTTACCAGCCGTTGATATGTAGCATCTGTATTTTTATGACCAAAAGGCATAATATTTTAATAATATGTTCCTCGGGGAGTAATGAAGGGGGTACTTTCCCTGTCGTCTGGCTTTATTTTAATTTCATTGTATCCAGAATCGGCATTCATGAAGCTTACCAGCTCATGCCCTGCAGTTGTGTCCACTAGCTGATCTATTCTGAGCAGAGGAAAATGATCTCTTAGGCAATATTTATTCAGATATGTGAACTCCACACACATTCTCCACTTATTATTCTGCTTTTTTACCATGACAACATTAGCCAACCAGTTTGGATATTTCACGTCTTTGATGAAACAAGCTTTTTACAGCTTTTCCACTTCTTCTTGAATAGCTAGGTTCTTCTCCGAACTAAAGACTCTTCTCCTTTGATTCATTGGTTTGATCTCCTTATTGACATTGAGCTTGTGGCATAAGAAAGATGGGTCTATCCTCGACATATCCTTGTGACTCCATACAAATACCTGCTTTCTTTGCTTCAGAAATTCTCCAGCTCTTACTTCAGTACTAGATCAAGTGAAGCACTGATCTGAGTTATTATTTCTATTTTCTCATCATCCAGAATAATACTTTATGTTCCTTCCATGATTTGTCCTTTAACAAGGTCCATTTCATCTCTTGGGTCTAAGGTTTCAATCTCAAACTCATCAGATTCATCCACGTGATAGGTGATTGTTTTCTTCCTAACATCCTCCAATTCCTCTTGCTTGGCAGATGAGTAGTAGCATTCTCGAGCTACTTTTTGATCTCCATTTACAACTCCAATCCCAAAGTTATTCGGTAACTTTAAACACTGATATACTGTGGATGGAACTGCTTCAAACTTTTCCAGGCCTACTATTCCCATGATTATATTATAGGCTGACTGGACATTCTTGTCCATCATAAAGAAATGCACCTTCTCTATTCTTCTAACTATCCAGGTACCAATCAACAAGTCTATCTTGATCGTTCCAAGTGGAAAGACTTTTTCTCCAGAAAATCCAATGAGGGGCCTATGATATGGTTCCAACTGGCTAAGTTTCAAGTTCAAACTATCTAAACAAGGGTAAAACATGATGTCTGCCGAGCTACCATTACCCACTAGCACTCTCAAAATGATTACATCCTTTATTCTCATTTTTATCACTAGAGGATCATCACGAGGATACAAAACTCCTTCCATATAATTATTAGAAAAGCCAATGACCAACTTATGTTTGTTAACTTTCCTCGGTCGATCTTCTTTTTCCAGATTTATTCGTTGTATATAGGAATAAACTTGAGCCTCATTGAGGTAAGTTTTCCTTTCAACGGTATGATCAACCCCTCATGTGTCTCCACATGTATTCATGTTACAATAAAATGAACCGAAATGAATCGAAAATACATCACACTCTTTTTGAGAGATCGCGATCATCTTCATGGTCCCTTTTTTTTATCTTCTCTTGGTTGGCAAGGAGATTTGGATCTCTGCCTAGCTTTATTATTGGTTTTCCCACCATTCTAACGATCAACAAACTTGTTTAGCTTTCTTGGTCTAATGAGTGCCTCTATCTCGTTCTGGAGAGCTACACACTACTTGGTTGCATGGCCATGATCTTTATGGAACTCACAATACTTGGATTTAGCCTTCCTTTCGGGAGATGTCCTTAGTTTTTCTAGCCAATTCAGTTCTTCACTATTCTTGATTTCCTCCAGAACGTGGTTTATATCCACTTTTAATGGAGTATAATTTGTATACTTCCTTAAATTATCCAACTTTTATTTTCCTTTTGACTGCTTGCTCCCACCATTATTCTTGTGATCTTCCTTCTCCAACTTGCCTTCAGCTTTAACTTCCACCTTTGCCTCAGCATTCTTCTTCGTAGCCGTAGCCTCCTCGACATTTATAATTTTGGATGCTTCTGCCATCAATTCAGCCATGGATTTGGGGGGATCCTTGGCTAAGGTGTAATATAACTTTTTCGGCAAAAGACCACTCATGAGAGCTATGATGGCCATATTCTCCTCATAGTCTATGACCTCCAATTTCTCATTGTTGAAATGAGGGATGTAATCTCTGGTACTTTCACCTTCTTTCTGCCTAACACTCAACAAATGTTCTACCCTTTTAACTGGCTTTGAACCAAAATAGAAATTTCCTATAAAGAGCTCTGCATGGTCCCTGAGAATGTCTTGCACCTCATTTCATTTGGGACCGCATAGATATCTGTTGTAGCCTGGTATTGCTCTATGTGAAGAAAATGATCAATTTTTCCATCGTACTTCGGTGTGACCATAGGAGTCTTGAACTTTGCTGGTGTGGGAAAATCCACAATCGCTTGTGCAAATGGAGATGCCTTAATAAAGGTTATTTGAAAAGGGTTCTTGGCCTTGTCCATCTCTCCTAGCCTGTCTTCCAACCTCTTAATAGATATTTTCCATGCATAATTTCCAGCCCCTGATTTATGAGTATTTTCCCGAGAAACAGATCGCGCATAATTTTTCTCTTAAGATCTCTCTCTTTTTGAGCTACAGGTCTCGGGTTTGGATGTGATTGGGTTGAGCCTTCCCTTAAATCATCTGGTCGTTGAGAATTTCTTGACGAAAAATGAGGAGGATTTATATTCCTCCTAGGGACCAAAAAGTTGAAGGGAGAGGCTCTGCTCAACCTTTCCAGATCATTTGGTCTCTCTAGAGTTAGAGTGATATTTTCCTGAGAATCTAAAGTCCTTATAAGGGAAGTTACACTGGGATGATAGGATGGATCAATTGAATTCCTGGAATAATTGAATTCAGTACGTCTAGATCATGACATAGATGGTGGTTGTCATGAAGATGGAGGATGCATGCTTCTATGGATGCTTCTTTGACTTGTCTGGGCAGATGCTTCGTTTTGAACATTCTAGATGAACTGTCGCATAGTTTCCTGCATAGCATCTTGTTCCCTGGCTAATCTTGTCAAGATTCCTATTATATTGTTTGCATTTGGAGGGGAATAAGGGTTAGGAGGATTCCCTTCATTATTCCTATTGCTAGATTCTGGGATTTTAGCCATTTATGATGAGTTTTTGGTGAAAAATGATATGTATATTGATTTCCCACAAACGACCCCAATCTGATGATGTAAAAAACTAGATTTGATCTAATTAATTAATCATAGATAAAAATGAGTAACGAAATCAGATAATAGATTTTTAAAGTGTTTCAGCCTTAAGAAAATGGCCGACGTCCACTGGTTTGTATTACTGGGTGTCTTGCCTTGATCTCGATTATGTTCGCTTACCCTGGCAAGAGGGTATTACAATATATTTATTGCCTTTAGGCTGTCAATATGAATAGATAGTGTGCCCTTATTGAATAGGCATTTACATCTGTACATGGTAAGGAATTATTATGGTACAATAAACATTGAATCTGTCTGGTCGTTTGGCTATCCCAATAAGTTACTCGGTACATTGAGTAGCTCGGTATTTGAACTTAGGCCATGTTGGATGACACATGTCTTCATATAATTGGTCCATATCAGCTGACTATTTTTTGTATCAACATAGTAGTTAGTGCTCTCACCTTATTTTAGGTTGTTCGCTAGGTATGAGACTAATAGGCAAGCTTAGTTGTTGGTAACACTTTCTAGTTACGAGACTAGTTAGTGTAGATTTTTAAGGATGGACGATTTCGGGTTGAGGATGATTTTTACGTCGTTGTCGCTGGATCATTGGCCTAGGTGTGAGGCTAGGTAGTTATTTTGGTAGGTATTCTTCCTAGATGTTAGCTTAGGATATACTTGCATTTTGGAGACCTCTAGTTATGGGACTAGGGGTGGTTTGAGGATTTATTCTCGATTAAAGGGTGGGGCTAATAGAAAATAATAAGAACTTGAGATAGTTGATAATTAATGCCTAAGACTATGAATAGGTATTAAAATGAATTTGCATCGCGAGTATGTGCAAGGCTAACAAAATACGGATAGACTGGTTATAGCGGCATTGGTGTGTGTTGGCATCACAAGTATACGTGGGGTTGATAGAATAAGGACCGAATGACTATAGTGACGTGTCGTTCATGGAACCTCACGAGTATGTGCAGAGCTGATAGAAATTGGGTTGACTGGGTATAGTGAGGGGAATTGCCATAGTGTGTGCAGGACCAATAAGGGGTCGACTGGCCATAGTGGTGTCATGTAGATAAAAATATAATTTGATAATTAAATTAAGTAAAAATATGGGCTAAGGTTTAAATGAAATGATCGAAATGAAATAATTTGGACTTGAACAACTGGGCTGGCTTAGTTATATGGGTAAATAGTGGTTGTTTATTTTTCTTGCTTGTTAATATATCTTGTTTAAATTAAAGTACTCTATTATGATGTTTATCATGTATAATACTATTGTTCTTGTTTACAGACCCTAACTGGGAGGAGTATCTAGTATTCATGTAGTGGGCTCTGACCCATTGCGTTGACTAACATTTCAGGTATAGCGCTGGTGTAGCTGCATAGGAGTGTTGGAGATATTTTTGGAGATGCAATTGGAGATTTATTTTAGTTACTTTAGTTTTTTAGATTTACTTTCGATTCCATCACTTTTATTATGAGATTTTTATTTATAGATTTGGTGGGCCAGTCGGTTTTACAGTTGTTCACGATTTCTGTCATATATTTATAGTTGAATTATTTATTTTGGGATTTATGTTTATTTGGAGTTGGATTTATTTTGAAGATTAGCCCGGTAATATATTTTAATATTGCATGAATGGTTATATTTGTTGGATAAATTTGATTATTATCTTTTGAAAAAAAATTAAATGTCTCATATATCAGTCACATGTTGAGAATGGTAACTTATTTAGTGATGCCCGAGGTAGTATGACAACGACGGCTGGCCACCTCTCTTGCCATAATGCGCGGGTGTTGGCAGATACACTGCCCAACTTCTACATCCTAGGAATGATGAATATAATGTCACCGGAGATACTCCTCCAATGAACTAACTCGAGTCTACACTGGCAATAACAACCTAAGACTTATAAAAACAATTTCAACAACAATGTAAACATCAAGTTGACAAAGAATAATAATTAAATTGAAGTTAGACCATAATAATAATAATAATAATAATAATAATAATAATAATAATAATAATAATAATAATAATAATATTAATAATAATACACATCATCCCATTTTAAGTGCATTTTAAGGCATTTAAGTTACCCAACCCATAAAACCTAAATAAACTTGTGCTTCTATTCCCAAACCCATATGTGAACTATGTGAATAAAGTTCTTCTCTTAATTCAATAGTCTTTAATTTCCAATTCTTAAATTAATTTATTATATTTAGAAACATTTAATTTATTGTAATATCTTAACATAATCGTCTCTTTGTAAGTAACGAAAGTATCGCTAACAGTCTCTAAGTACGATACTGAACACGCATCTCAAGTCTATACTTCCTGAATTATCTCATTCCACTAATATAGTACATACATCTCTGTATATTTGTTACGTGAATCCCAAGTCACATGTTTATACTTATACATTTTTAGTATAAATCATATACATCGCAAGTATATGATATAAACTTGTATGACCCCTCAAGTATTGCAACACAAAATCACATAAAGTAGAGGAAGGATAATTTTTACATCTTATATCAACATAAGTACAATCCCAAACACGTATAATTAAATTGGCCACGCTCGAGCTCGTAAATAAAAATACGAAGGCCTAAACTTATTGCCTTCATGGATAACTCATGCATGCTGGCTGTGAGTATAAGAATTCACAATTAACTACTTCTAGAAAGCAGAGGTAATAAAATAATAAAGTAAATGGCCAGACCACAAGAAATTACATGATTCAACAATGTAACAACCCGTCCTTTTTGGAGATGATTAAATTCTATAATTAAGTATAATTTGGAATTTGGAGAATTTCTCGAAATAGTGATTTCTGGGATTTTCGAGGATTTAATAATTTTCAAAGGATGTTATAAATTATTTTGGGACTATATAGGTCGAAGTAATTTAATTATATGTCGCCGTGGAGTATAGCGACACGAGGTAAGATTTTTAATGGGAAAACCCGCATTTATTTATTTTGGGTTGGAATAGTGATTTGCGGTCAAGTACCTCGGATGGGAATTTCGACTGCGCCATAATTCTCAGAATGTCCGAGATAGTCGGAAAAGAGTGTCCGATTGTCGAAAATGAGTTTCGAATAATTTTAGAGGTAAAAGTAACTCGTAATTGGGTGAACGAGTCGTTTTTGGGTTTTAAGGGTTTAAACCCCTTTTCTTCTTATTTAAAGAGGGAGAAGGGAAAGAAAAGAGAAGAAAAGAGAGAGAGGAGAGAGAGGAAGAAGAAAAGAGGAGGAGAAATGGGAACTCCGGCCAAACTCCGCCGGATTCGACTCGAGGTCGTCGGATTTCATCCACGAGGCAAGTGTTTACTTGCTTTATTTCATTTTTGCAATCCTCTCATATCACATTTGGTATAAACATGATTTTAGGGTTAGAACCCTTAAAATAAATTGGGTAAAAGTTGATTATGAGTTTACACATTGATGTAGTGTAAACTCTTAATGATTTTTAGTATCAAAACCATGTTAATGGAGTATAAAATGGGTTTAAATGTTAAGTTGGGGTTTTTATGGTTTTAGGGTTTAAAACTAAGAGAAATGATTCAATACCCCAAAATAATTGACGTGTTAGTTGTAAAACATAGATTAGATGTTTATTGAGTTGTTGGGTGAGGTTAGAAACAACAAAAATGGAGAAAAATGGAGTTTGGGATTTTGGTAGGGACGATGAATAGTAACCCGTAATCTTGTGGGGTTATTTTGACTAGGAAAATAATTGATTTAACTTTCGGCCAAAATACGAAAGTTGTAGATCTTTTCGATACGATCGCGTGGGCGCCGACCGCGTATTTTTCTGAATTTCCTACGATTTGATATGATTTTTACAAGATGACAGCTCCGGGTTGAAAGTACCAACTCGGAAATCAAATCGGGAATTGGAAAAATTACGGCTAGAATTAATGTCGTAGATGTTCGAGAAATTTTTTGGATAGTTTAGAAACCCCGGAAATGAATTTGGATTGATTTTTGGGTATTTTGGAGTTTGAGAAATCGCCCAAACTGTGACCCTCGAACAGGCCGAATCGATTCGGGTAGAGGCCGAATCGATTCGCCTAAGAGGAATTGGGTTTCTGCAATGGGCCGAATCAATTCGGGTACAGACCGAATCGATTCGCCATTTGCAGACCTGTTTGCAGAATACTTTCCGAATCGATTCGGATTGGGAACCGAATCGATTCGCCCACCCGAATCGATTCGCTAAAGGGGCGAATCGATTCGCTTAGGCCAGAATTTCTAGTTTTCTCCCTTTAAGAGTATGGGGAGTTGAATTACCAATTAGGATAATTTGGGGGTATATATATATAATATATACTTCACTTTGAGGAAAATAGTATCATTGGAGATATCCAATAAATCCTTAGAATAGGATTAAAGTATATAGTGATTATTAAAGTAAGAAATACTTTGGATTTAGAATCATGCTAATAGCAATGCATGATTATGATTCCCGGAGGGAATCTTTGGGATTATTATCATCGTTAGATGCCATAGGCCATTAAGGCCGTTTATAAATATTCTAGGAAGAATATATAGGATATGTATATACTGTGTGTTTTAGGTATATATATATAATGATGGAAATGATTTTGAAAATATATATATGAATATTTTCAAAATGGAAATATAAATGATTTTCATAATTAATAAAATTGAGGATACACACCTCTCTAAATCGCTATCATAAGGGAAGTTGCGTTCGTATGGTGAAGCCCCCTGGCTAATGATGCAGGGTGGATATAGTCCTAGGCCATGGGAGCGCTTATGGTTGTATATTTTCTGTGGGGGTAGGGAGATTTCGGGTGTGGTCTTGGCTACCACGCAGGCTCATGGCCGCTTCCCGACGTGTTTCGATATAGGATCCCAGGTTGTCTTGGAGGCCCTGGAAGATGATAGCCATTTAGGGGCGCGCACAGTGGAGAAATCCGGACGTGCGGTCTTAGAACGCGTTTATTAAAGCAGTTAATAATAATGGATTTGCTTTAATTACATTTCCTGGATATAGGAAGGGAAATGGGTTATATATAAATTTGGCTTCGGTAACACTTCCCGGATGGAAGAAGGGATGTGGAAGCATATGTTTTGATCAAAGCATTTTTATGATAATGAAAATGTCTTTGAATACATTTCCTGAGTATAAAAAAGGAAATGGGATATTTTGATAAGGAAAAGCATTTTATGATAATAAAACTGGCTTTTAAAAGGTATATGATTTATTAAAGCAATTCATGATAATGGATTGGCTTTTAAATACATTTCCTGGATATGAGAAGGGAAATGGAAGTTTTTGAAATAAAAAGAATAAGTATTTATAAATACTTTATGTATCAAGTAATCCTCAGTCCGGGAGATATTTATATTATCCGGAAGTATATTATAGATGTATGTATATGTATAGATTGGGTGCCGAGGGTCTAATGAATCCCGACGATCGACCGTGCCGCATAGAAGTGTATCGGGGGGGTTCCTTGTTTGGATTTCGCTTTGCGAGACACCCCACGCACGAATATGGCACTGTGTTGAGACTGGGGAGAAGTTTAATCCTTAGTGCTCTTATATTATTAAATGTTATGGTATATATATTATATATCTTTCTGTACTAAGGGACTGGCGGATCTCAAAGATCGACCTTGCTGCATAGTAGTGTATCGGGGGGGTTCCTTGTTTGGATTTCGCTTCGCGAGACACCCCACGCACGAACATGGCATAGCGTCGAGATTAAAGTGAAGTTTAGCCCTTAGTACATCTGTTTGACTATCTAGGTTAAATAGTGGTTGGGTATTAGATTAGTTTAGCAGGGTAGCTTGACTAGGAGGTTTATAGGGATGCGTTAGGGGTGCACTGTTAGGGGAGAGGTGAGGGGTATCTCACGAGAGTGCGATACCAATTTAAATATGAGATAAAACTATTTTTCTAAAAATAAAGCATTTATGCACTTGCAAAATATTTTCTAAACATTCGGGCCCTGACCCGTTTGTCTACTCTCCTTTCTTTCTCTATATTGTATATATATAGGTGTCCAGACACAGGGACGCCTGGATGGAAACTCTTTTGAGTCAGACGTCTGCTGCAGCAGCTGTGGATGCTTGCAGGTTATCGGTAGACGTTTCTTTCCTTGTACTCTAGATAGGAGATATTGTATAAACACTCGAGCCAATGGCTCAATTGCATTTATTTATTCTTTCAGTACAACATTCGATATGGTTGTATTATTTGGACCGAGTGTTCGGTTATTTTAGTTCCTTTCTTTTCCATTTCAGTTCATTACGCATTTAATTGTGGATGCTTTAATTTGTGCGCTAAAAAGAGTAGTTAAGTAAAAGTTTTTAACGGCCACCTAATAGGATATTAGTAATTAAATGGATTTTCGACAGTGATGCTAAGAATGATCCATATGAAACTCCTGTTTTAATTTAATATTGGAGTGATCGCCCGGTATCTTATTAGGCGGGTTGTTACAGATGGTATCAGAGCATCAGGTTCTAGTGTCCTTAGGAATCTGTGCGGACGTACTACGCTTTCAGCGTTGCTCTCGATTTGTTATAGAGCCTCAGGAATAGGATTGTTGATTTCTACTGTGAGATTTCGTTCTCCTGCCATATTATGAGATTATAGAAATCTTTTGCGCGCTCGTTTGAGAATCGTGTGCGGAGCTTGGATGGAAGCAGGAGGTGAGGCTTAGCTAGTGCAGCTGGTAGAAGGTTGGGATGAGTACCTTAGTAGAGGTTACACTCTCTATAGTAATTGTTAAGGATTATGCCAATGACTACTAAAGCATAGTAGTTACGAGTACCATAGTGCCGCCGTAATAGAGTGTGGTACTAAAGTTGGATTTCCCCGTGGAGATAAGGATTAGAAAGGGATCTTACGGATAGTTCTAACCGTGAGTCCCCTTAAATAAGCAGGACGAGAAGAATGCCGTTTTGGAATTTTTTTTCGCCTAAGGTTTAGCCAGAGGCCGACGGTGAATAAGGATGAAGATGTTGTTATGAGTTTTACCTCAATTAAGGAGGTATATTTGGCGTAACTAGATAAAGTCGCGGTATTAGTTAACCCTAGACTCGTGTGTGTAATTCGAGCTCTATATTTGGTCTCGATAACATTATAATGTATGACTATGTGTTTTCCGCAATAGCGGAATTTTATTTCCCTTCATTCGCCATAGAGGCGGGTGATTATATTTTGTATATATACGTATATGATATATGGTGTAACGGAGCAATAGATGGCTAATGATGGCAAGTTTATCGTGTCCGCAGTTCCTGGAGGGAACATGTTGTGATTGTGGTGTCTCACCTTTATACAGGTTGAGTACACCTTTGTTATATTGGACTTATGGAACCTCGATGAACAGAGGCTTCCTTATTTTGGATGGTATATGTGGCAACCTTATAGATATAATTTAAGGCCCACAGAATCGTTGTTGAGTTGTAAGGTTTAGATCAGTATTAGCTTGCGCAAGGACTTAGGAATGAGTGCGAGCGCAGGGTAGTATGACTCTTAGTTAGAGATAGGAGTTCAGATCACCTTTTGTTGGATTAGGGGATAGGGTTATCCCGGTTGCATGTTGAAATGACAGAACTCCATAACCAACGAAGTCAAGGGTTAATGTGTGGAGGGGTTCCTTGTTTGGATTTCGCTTTGCGAGACACTCCACACATGACTCTTAACGGCGTCGGGAGTGGGGAGCTGTTATGGGATGCAAGGATGTTGATCTTGTGGAAAGGTCTTATAGTGTGGATGAACCACTATAGGCTATGAGCCACATAATGTTAATATGCTTATGGAAGTATTGTGCTATGGAAAAGCACTAAAGTGGTCCCTTCGCCAGAAATGGGTGGGTGAGGTTGGACTTAGAGAAATTTATTTGAGGACAATAGTCAGGCCTTAATGAAAAGGCAAGTTTTGAGGAGCTACATTTTGGGTATTATGTTCATGACACTTTCTACAGAAAGTGGGCACTTGATTAGTTAGGTTTCCTTCTGTATGGGCGGAAGGATAAGATGGTAGGAATGCGTTCATAGGCTAGCCTAGTAGGATTTAGGACGTCCCGCTTTTGTGCAATGGGTCGTTATATCTCGATGACCGACTACGCGAGGGAGTAGTGTAACGGGAGGGTTCCTTGTTTGGATTTCGCCTTGGCGAGACGTCCCACGCATGAAACCAAGCACTTGTCGGGAGTTGAGAGAGGCCTTGGGCGCTAGGGACATACTTAGGATTATATTAGTTCGTGTAGGTAGAGTAACGCTTAGATCGTAGCATTTCTAGGATATAGGTTCGCTAGTATTAGCAGCGCCGAGGTTAGGAATATTGAGATGCGCGGGTTCGGAGGACCCATAGGTGAGTATTACACCGAGGAAAGGAGACCCTTATGGGGAGAGAGTGTTACGTGTCAGACGTTCGCTACGAATGTGCAGATGTTCACAAGTTAGGAATGTGTATGGGCACCTTGGTAAGGTGGTTTGGTATACCGCCTAGATAAGATAGGAGTAGTACGCAAGATTTAAATCCATGCTAAGAGGCATTTTAGAGGATGGATATTGAGTGACGTATTAGAGTTACTTTATGATTACGGTAGCCGCATAGTGTACGATCAGGAACCATTAGGTTAGTATTTTTCCTTGAGGTTTTAGGATTTGTAGTAATCCTCGTTAGAGGGTGTAGGTTACATCTGAATTTCGAGGACGAAATTCTGTTATAAGGGGGGGAGTGTAACAACCCGTCATTTTTGGAGATGATTAAATTCTATAATTAAGTATAATTTGGAATTTGGAGAATTTCTCGAAATAGTGATTTCTGGGATTTTCGAGGATTTAATAATTTTCAAAGGATGTTATAAATTATTTTGGGACTATATAGGTCGAAGTAATTTAATTATATGTCGCCGTGGAGTATAGCGACACGAGGTAAGATTTTTAATGGGAAAACCCGCATTTATTTATTTTGGGTTGGAATAGTGATTTGCGGTCAAGTACCTCGGACGGGAATTTCGACCGCGCCATAATTCTCAGAATGTCCGAGATAGTTGGAAAAGAGTGTCCGATTGTCGAAAATGAGTTTCGGATAATTTTAGAGGTAAAAGTAACTCGTAATTGGGTAAACGAGTCGTTTTTGGGTTTTAAGGGTTTAAACCCCTTTTCTTCTTATTTAAAGAGGGAGAAGGGAAAGAAAAGAGAAGAAAAGAGAGAGAGGAAGAAGAAAAGAGGAGGAGAAATGGGAACTCCGGCCAAACTCCGCCGAATTCGACTCGAGGTCGTCGGATTTCATCCACGAGGCAAGTGTTACTTGCTTTATTTCATTTTTGCAATCCTCTCATATCACATTTGGTATAAACATGATTTTAGGGTTAGAACCCTTAAAATAAATTGGGTAAAAGTTGATTATGAGTTTACACATTGATGTAGTGTAAACTCTTAATGATTTTTAGTATCAAAACCATGTTAATGGAGTATAAAATGGGTTTAAATGTTAAGTTGGGATTTTTATGGTTTTAGGGTTTAAAACTAAGAGAAATGATTCAATACCCCAAAATAATTGACGTGTTAGTTGTAAAACATAGATTAGATGTTTATTGAGTTGTTGGGTGAGGTTAGAAACAACAAAAATGGAGAAAAATGGAGTTTGGGATTTTGGTAGGGACGATGAATAGTAACCCGTAATCTTGTGGGGTTATTTTGACTAGGAAAATAATTGATTTAGCTTTCGGCCAAAACATAAAAGTTGTAGATCTTTTCGATACGGTCGCGTGGGCGCCGACCGCGCATTTTTCTGAATTTTCTACGATTTGATATGATTTTTACAAGATGACAGCTCCGGGTTGAAAGTACCAACTCGGAAATCAAATCGGGAATTGGAAAAATTACGGCTAGAATTAATGTCGTAGATGTTCGGGAAAATTTTTGGGTAGTTTAGAAACCCCGGAAATGAATTTGGAATGATTTTTGGGTATTTTGGAGTTTGAGAAATTGCCCAAACTGTGACCCTCGAACAGGCCGAATCGATTCGGGTAGAGGCCGAATCGATTCGCCTAAGAGGAATTGGGTTTCTGCAATGGGCCGAATCGATTCGGGTACAGACCGAATCGATTCGCCATTTGCAGACCTGTTTGCAGAATACTTTCCGAATCGATTCGGATTGGGAACCGAATCGATTCGCCCACCTGAATCGATTCGCTAAAGGGGCGAATCGATTCGTTTAGGCCAGAATTTCTAGTTTTCTCCCTTTAAGAGTATGGGGAGTTGAATTACCAATTAGGATAATTTGGGGGTATATATATAATATATACTTCACTTTGAGGAAAATAGTATCATTGGAGATATCCAATAAATCCTTAGAATAGGATTAAAGTATATAGTGATTATTAAAGTAAGAAATACTTTGGATTTAGAATCATGCTAATAGCAATGCATGATTATGATTCCCGGAGGGAATCTTTGGGATTATTATCATCGTTAGATGCCATAGGCCATTAAGGCCGTTTATAAATATTCTAGGAAGAATATATAGGATATGTATATATTATGTGTTTTAGGTATATATATATAATGATGGAAATGATTTTGAAAATATATATATGAATATTTTCAAAATGGAAATATAAATGATTTTCATAATTAATAAAATTGAGGATACACACCTCTCTAAATCGCTATCATAAGGGAAGTTGCGTTCGTATGGTGAAGCCCCCTGGCTAATGATGCAGGGTGGATATAGTCCTAGGCCATGGGAGCGCTTATGGTTGTATATTTTCTGCGGGGGTAGGGAGATTTCGGGTGTGGTCTTGGCTACCACGCAGGCTCATGGCCGCTTCCCGACGTGTTTCGATATAGGATCCCAGGTTGTCTTGGAGGCCCTGGAAGATGATAGCCATTTAGGGGCGCGCACAGTGGAGAAATCCGGACGTGCTGTCTTAGAACGCGTTTATTAAAGCAGTTCATAATAATGGATTTGCTTTAATTACATTTCCTGGATATAGGAAGGGAAATGGGTTATATATAAATTTGGCTTCGGTAACACTTCCCGGATGGAAGAAGGGATGTGGAAGCATATGTTTTGATCAAAGCATTTTTATGATAATGAAAATGTCTTTGAATACATTTCCTGAGTATAAAAAGGGAAATGGGATATTTTGATAAGGAAAAGCATTTTATGATAATAAAACTGGCTTTTAAAAGGTATATGATTTATTAAAGCAATTCATGATAATGGATTGGCTTTTAAATACATTTCCTGGATATGAGAAGGGAAATGGAAGTTTTTGAAATAAAAAGAATAAGTATTTATAAATACTTTATGTATCAAGTAATCCTCAGTCCGGGAGATATTTATATTATCCGGAAGTATATTATAGATGTATGTATATGTATAGATTGGGTGCCGAGGGTCTAATGAATCCCGACGATCGACCGTGCCGCATAGAAGTGTATCGGGGGGGTTCCTTGTTTGGATTTCGCTTTGCGAGACACCCCACGCACGAATATGGCACTGTGTTGAGACTGGGGAGAAGTTTAATCCTTAGTGCTCTTATATTATTAAATGTTATGGTATATATATTATATATCTTTCTGTACTAAGGGACTGGCGGATCTCAAAGATCGACCTTGCTGCATAGTAGTGTATCGGGGGGGTTCCTTGTTTGGATTTCGCTTCGCGAGACACCCCACGCACGAACATGGCATAGCGTCGAGATTAAAGTGAAGTTTAGCCCTTAGTACATCTGTTTGACTATCTAGGTTAAATAGTGGTTGGGTATTAGATTAGTTTAGCAGGGTAGCTTGACTAGGAGGTTTATAGGGATGCGTTAGGGGTGCACTGTTAGGGGAGAGGTGAGGGGTATCTCACGAGAGTGCGATACCAATTTAAATATGAGATAAAACTATTTTTCTAAAAATAAAGCATTTATGCACTTGCAAAATATTTTCTAAACATTCGGGCCCTGACCCGTTTGTCTACTCTCCTTTCTTTCTCTATATTGTATATATATAGGTGTCCAGACACAGGGACGCCTGGATGGAAACTCTTTTGAGTCAGACGTCTGCTGTAGCAGCTGTGGATGCTTGCAGGTTATCGGTAGACGTTTCTTTCCTTGTACTCTAGATAGGAGATATTGTATAAACACTCGAGCCAATGGCTCAATTGCATTTATTTATTCTTTCAGTACAGCATTCGATATGGTTGTATTATTTGGACCGAGTGTTCGGTTATTTTAGTTCCTTTCTTTTCCATTTCAGTTCAATACGCATTTAATTGTGGATGTTTTAATTTGTGCGCTAAAAAGAGTAGTTAAGTAAAAGTTTTTAACGGCCACCTAATAGGATATTAGTAATTAATTGGATTTTCGACAGTGATGCTAAGAATGATCCATATGAAACTCCTGTTTTAATTTAATATTGGAGTGATCGCCCGGTATCTTATTAGGCGGGTTGTTACAAACAACTGCCTACGTCCACGGAGAGGGTTCTCAGTTCTTTATTAATTTCTAAGATGTTCGAAATTACATTCCCCTTTACCCTAGGGTGAGGGTTATATTTATAATAGTGAAAAAGTAGTTGAGTCAAATAAGAAAGTCTCCTAGATACTTATTGGCCCA
The DNA here is from genome assembly GCA_949130495.1 of Sambucus nigra. Taxonomy (NCBI): domain Eukaryota; kingdom Viridiplantae; phylum Streptophyta; class Magnoliopsida; order Dipsacales; family Adoxaceae; genus Sambucus; species Sambucus nigra. The sequence goes on from OX422218.1 coordinate 280,772,308, forward strand.
TTGGTGATTCTTGTTTATCTCTATCGACAATATAGGAAGCCAATTGAGCTCATAATTATCAACGTGATAAACCTTTATAATTGTTCATGTGGCACTAAATTTGAGTGGAGCAGCATGTTAGGCCTGCTGGGGCTGCTTGGAATTTCACCTTTATGGTTTATGTTGATGTAAAAAACTAGATTTCATCTAATTAATTAATCATATATAAATATGAAATACGAAATAAGACAAAAGATTTTTAAAGTGGTTTAGCCTTAATGAAATGGCCTACGTCCACTATTTTGTATTGATGAGTGTTTTGCCTTAATCTTGATTATCTTTGCTTATGATAGATTAACTTGTCATGAGGGTATTACAATGTATTTATAGCCCTTGGGCTACCCATATGAATAGATAATACGCCGTTATTAGATAGGCACATGTATCGGTACATAATAAGAATGTTCATTTAATCTGTCTTTGTCGTTTGGCATTCCCAGATAGTTTCTCGGTATAATGAGTAGCTCGGTATTCTGAGTAGCTCGACGCGTTAAGTAGACGGTATATATAATTATGCCATGCTGGATGATACGTGTCTTATCATAACTGGTCCATGCCTGCTGACTAATTTTTGTATCAACAGAAGACCCCAATGTTTCATAGTTGGGATTAGACGGGAGAGTGTGAAATATTATACCCAAAAGTTGCTCGGGCATATTTTCCATGTCTTGTTTGGTTACATACCTTAGACACTTGTATAATTTTCTTCTCGGCATAATAGTTTTGAGCGTGAAGTGGCAAACTTATAACTATTTTGAATTTTTGGCGAATCCTTGGGTACTTGCGTCTTTAGCCACCGAAAATGCAATTGTTGCCATCTGTGATAATTACTTTTCTTGTTTTCCAAAGCAGCGTATATAGAGGAGGTAAAACCAGTTATTCTTCTACCTTTTTCCATCTAGATTCCCAAACTCTTTGTCTTTTCACTTTTCTTCTTACGATCATCTTCTCTGTTATTGCCGTAGCTGATTTCTTATTTTTTTTTTATAAGAACTTCTTCTTTCCTTGTTCTTTCTTTGTTTTATCCATCTTGGTTTACTTTATCGAATTGTTGGATAAGTTTAGGGCCAATTTTGGGATTCCTTATTGGGTTATTCTGGAAGAGCCTTCTTACCCTTCTAATTTATTTTCTCTAGTCGAGGGATATTGGTTTCCTTCTATTTTTGTGGCCGCATGTGGTTTTTCTTTCTCACCCAATCCCCTGTGTTTGGAATTTCGCCAATATTTTGATATTGTTCCTGCAAGAGTAGTTCCAAATACATGGAGGGTAGTTAATGGCATACATAGATTTAATCAAATTCATGGAACTCGTCTAGGGATTCTTGAAATTATGTAGTGTTATAAGTGGGTTACCAACGACACCACATTTTATTTAAAAACTAGGTTTTCTAATAGAGCTTTAGTGGTCAATCTCCTTGATGCTAATAGGGATTATTTTGACCACGGGGTTGTGATGAAAAATTGGCAATACCCCCCACTAAAGGGGAAAGATGTGTACGAAGGTACCAGATGTCCACTTTATGGCAATGGGATAGGTTGTTCTGTTTTTTAATTTAACTCTATTTTTGTTTGATAAAATGTGTAACTGACATTTATTTTTTAGGTTGAAGTTGACAACGAGAGAAAATCCCCAAAATATAGGGATATTAATATAAAAGATTTGAAATTTATTTAGGGATTGCATCAAGTAATAATTGGGGAACATGTGAGGTCTGACTCCTACTTGATGAGATATAAGAACACCACTTCCTCTTTTATTGCTCGCCCTCTTTCTCTTCCTTTGGTGATTGATTTTGAGCAAGATCCAGCATCTTATTCAATTGTTGAAGAATCTTTCTCTGATTTGGGCACTTATATTGCTGACCTGATGACGAAGAAGAGGAGAATGCCTAATCTTTTTGCCAAGGTTGCCCCTGGTGATGATGGGGAGAAGAAGAGCAAAGAAGATGTACCAGCTGAGGGGACCAAGAAAAAGGATGTTGCTCCATCTGGGGGAGCAGCGACAACTGTAAAAGAAGTTAGCAAGAAGCCCCCAGTTGCTCCAAAAGAGGCAGTACCTTTGATTGAAGGGGTTCCTATTGTTCGAGAAGAGACAACGCCTTTGATTGAAGTTGTTCCTCTGAAAAGATTGAGAAGGGGTCTTGCTAAGAAGACCGTGAATGCTGTTGCTCAACCTTTTGGGGTTGAGGTACCTTCTTTGAGAGTTAGTTCTCCAGCTCTCATTTCTCCAGGCTTGGCTAAGAAATTGATCAGGGATGGAACTCTTCCTGACTACCGAGCTGCTGGGACTTCTACTCCTCGGGAGAACGTCACTGACCTGGCATCCAAACACCTTGCGTTAGTAAGTGTCATTATACTTGTCATTTTGATTCTTCATATAACATTCATTTTTTGATTTGGGCTTCTTTTCATCTTGTAGTTTTTGGTGTATTTTAATAATATCTTGGATAAGGATGAAGCTATCAAAGCTAAAACTTCTTCTAGTGGAGTAGAAGAAGCCTTTTCTGGGTTGTCAAAATCTTTGGAGGAATCCCGACAGAAGTATGAGGATGATAAAGATGCTTGGGAAAATAAAATCAAGTCTGTTGAGACAGCCCAATAAAAAGTTGTGGAAGCTGCTAAAGAGGCTGATCTAGCTCGGCAAACATTTGTGAATGTTTCACAACAGGCTGTAAATGCTTCTAAGGAGGCAAATGAGAAATTAAAGATGGACGTTTCCAGTAAGGAGGGAATTGAAGGCAAGCTTGAAGAGGTTGAACGACGTAAGAAAGATCTTGAGTAATAAGTGTAATCTATTAAAAAGCTTCTGAGAGAAAATACTTCTTCGAAGAGGGCAAAGAGAAGAATTGTTGTGAAGAAATCCTTCAACTCTGGATGGAACAAAGGGTGGAATAAAGCCATAACTGTTGCATCTACCCAAATGGAGTATGCAAGTTTGAAGTTCTTTAGGGATGGAAGGGTTGCAGTATTGAAGGATTTGAACATTGCTGAAGGCTCTGAACTATTTCAGAGACACATTCATGGTCCTCCTCCTGCTATTGAAGAAGAATATGAAGATGATGTTGGGTTTGATGAATCTTCTTTGTTGATATTAGAACAAACACCTACTTCCATTATCCCTCAATCCTCCCAGCAAGTTCAACAGATAACAACCTCTACCGAGCAACTCCAACTGCCCACCAAGCAGCCAACTCATTCATCAAAATAAAATGAGGATGTTGTAGGGAATAAGGATAAGGTGTAAAGTTCTTCGACCATTTATTTCTTTTCTCTTTTTTCCCTTTTGTTTTATACCTTTGGTGGTACCCTCTTCTTTTATGATCAATAAAATGGACTTTATTATTTATTCTGAGATTCCCCTTCATAGTTACGCTATTTATTGATCTGCTTTTACTTTTCCTTACTAGTTTATTACCAGGATGGAATTGATGTCAGCTCATGATACAGAGTTGATGAATAAGTGTACTGATTATGACACGACTAAGAATGTGTCTCAGTAGTGCGTACTCTCTAGGCTCAAGTGCAAGCCTGACGCGTTATTAATAAACCCGATAAGTCGGGATCGTATCCACAGGGAAATAGGACAACAGAGCTGTGACGACGTTAGACAGATGAAGGAATCCTAACTTTGACTCTAAAGAAAAAGAAAAATATGATTGGTATAAGAATTTACTACAACTAAATGAAATTTTGAAAATAATTATTTAATGCACAAAAGTATGAATGAAATGCAACTACTCTAAATTACTGATGATAATTGACTAGAAACTGTAAACTATATGATGAAAGAATAAGATGGGAATACAATCCCCCAACCCTAGTGTATTGATGATATAAAACCAATCGTAATTTTAAATGATTAATTAGACCCAGAAGTTAGTACTCTCAAGCATTACGTATATGAGGTTCCGCACCATACTTAATCAGAGGACGAGTAAATCGGTATTGTGATAGTTACACTCGAATTGCATTCTAAAGCATCCCGGTTACCCGAAAGAAAATGAGATCCAAAGATCTACAATTGTCGTATTTCTACACAATACCGTCATGATAAACCATTAAATTTAGGGGATTAATTTTATGTACATACAACTACCACATCGGGTTGGGTTCATGCATCCCAACCCTTAAAAATCTAGCCTACCATGATAAAATTAATGAAAACGATTTTTGAATTGCAGGAAGTCATGATTAAACTTAGGAAAATTTATAGAATGATGTAAATAGAAAATTAGATACTGGAAACTAACCACTAATCTTACCAAAGCACTCAAAACATTAACTATAATTACTTGTAATCACTGAAATCCGAACAGTCTTCAATCTTGAAATTAAATTTGTAATCAATCTTCAAACTAGGGTTTTTACCGAAAGAATGGAAAATTAGCTAAATTCTCCATGTTAAGAATGATAATAAAATGGGTTTAAGTACCCTACAAATCTCCAAGAGTTTTAGCTGCACTAGGACTCTCCATTAGAGGAAGATTAGAAAATTAAAATTTGACAGTCGGACCGGTCCGGTCCTCCCTCGGTTCGGTCTGGCTGGAATCCAGATCGGTTCGTTTATTTCTTGGACGAATCGATCCGACATGGATTGTTTCATTTTTTTTTCTTTCAGATTCGATCCGTCTTCGGTTCGGGGTTCTCTGGAATTTGGCAATGCGGATTGGTCCGGCCCGGATCGGTCCGGTTTTCCTTTGACTTTTTCTTCAAACTTTTACTGCTCATAACTTTCACAATGGGACTCCGATTGAGGTGCCGTTTATTCTTATGTTCTCATGAACTTGATGTCTTTAACTTCTCTTTATATGCCTCATTCGAATTCTGAGTAGAAAGTATAATTTTTCCCTTTTAACTTTCCTTCTTTTCTTTCTCGATTCTTCCAATTTCTTTCTTTCTTTAATTGACATCAAATACCTGTAAAATCAATACGAAATACCAGAAACTCGGGGTACTTATTGGAATAAGTCAGTTGCAAGATTATGAGATAAAATCAAATCGATTATGCTGATCGAGGTGCTAAAAGTAACTAAATTAAAGGGATAAATTGGGAAGAATTTATGCCTAATCAAATCCCCCTAACTTAGAACTCTGTGCGTACCAAGCAATGTAAAAGAATCATAGAAAGGCTTAAATTTTGAAAATCATTTTATTGGGATAGAATAACTTTTTTGCGGGCGAACGATTGCATTTAGCATATGCAACAAGCCTTTAAACTCATAGGTTACCCTAGTAGGACGTGTAGTGTCTCGTGAGGGTTTGCAGTGAATATACCCAAAAAATTCGACTCAAAGAACTTTCAAAATATGCCAAAATTGTATAATTCAAACTTTCCTAGAAAATAGTCATCATCAAGTCATGCTTAATAATCTCAAATCATAGTGCGTGTGTGCGAAGCCAGAAATTTAACCGCGGATTTCCACCAATTGACTATTACGTTACTTATCTGAAAATTCATTTTGATTCAATTTCTCACGGAATGCTCTCTCAAACGAATCACTTGAAATGTGGCTATTCTCTCGGTATGCGTGATATAATGAGTAAATATAATGGACGCAAAGTCACGCACACAAGTAGAAAGCCATAAATTTTATAATGATAGGATCTCATCAATGGATTACGATTTTAAAAACGGGAAGATTGCCTCTTATTCACGCATAATCTCTTTTATTATCTTTTGGTGTATTAGTTCTCCACACGATAACCAATTTTTCAATTCGAACTCGGTTAGGAATTTTTCGGGTTTTATGGTATATTGGGTAAAATGAAAATGGTAGGGAAGGTTGGAATTGGAAAAGTCATTTATGATGTCCATTTGTGATTTTTCCGGGCTATTGCTCATTTTTTCTTCTTTTTCTCTATTTTTTCTGCTTTTCACTTCTTTTCTTTTCTTGCTATTTTTGTTGAGCATATCTATTTTTTTCTTGCCCCTTTTTACGCACTTTCCAGACTTTCTTGAATATTCCTTTTTCGCAATTCCAGGCTACTTGGGGTTTTCGGGGTACCAAACGAAAAGGATAACTGTTATTCGGCTCAATTTGGGTTATCAAAGGGATAATTTTTCACATCTTTTTATGGCTAATATTTTTGGGTAACAAATGAGGTCCTACTTCATTGTCTGAATTAATTATTAATTTACCATATGCTTCTCGAGATTAATTAAGTTTAGAGATTTGTAGCGCACTTTTTAAGGCAATACCACACACGTTTTCCATAACTGATCAAAATGAAAGGATTGAGATCCACGACGACTTTTTAGGCGCTGAAAAGAACTTTGAGTTAACAATTAACTCGGATTGATTTATAAATTTCACAAAGATGAAAGGCTCGAATCTCACCGGGTTTGTTAATCTCCACACTTATTCATTAAGTCGTCAATTTTCGCTCAATTTCCATCTTTGGTCAATTTCGACTTTGTGTACGTTGAATTTTACAACTTGAGACTTCAATCCGACTTTTAATGATATTTTTGAAAAATTTGAATTCCAATTTTTATTTATTTTGAATAAAAATATTTTTGGGTTTTTCAAAATTTTATGATTTATTTTTAAATTTTTGGGAATTTTTGAAAATTTGTGAAGTTTTAGAAATACGCAGTTGTGACCCCCCTAACTTAGACTTTTGCATTGTCCTCAAGAAAAAAGAACTTAAATCTAAACAAGGCAAAATAAGAAGTGCGATAAATAAAACAAACAAATGGAGAAAATGCTTAAAGACACTAAATGACCCGAACACATGACTCAATAATACAATAAAAATCACCCCATGCGCGTTGGGGGTGCGACGACCTCTCATTTCTCCACAAACTCACCCGACCCCACTCACGGGGTTCAATGCTCTCCTCATCTCTCCCTTCTTCATATCATAAACCAATAATCAGAACAAGTTGGGACCTCGCCCATAGATAAGGGAAAGATCGAGAGACGCATCGTGACTACTTGGAAAGGGATCCCTGTGATGCTTACTCAAAGCATGGCCTGCGTGCATCAATTCAGAGGGAACATCTAAGATTCTTTTAATTTTTGGAATGCATGGGTCGGGCTCTAAGTCGGACAAAACACAACTTTTCTCCTCAATAGCCTTTAGGACTTCTAGTGGTGTGGGTGTATGGTCTCAAAGAAGGAATTCCTCGATTTTATCTTTCCATTCGCTTTCTTCTAGGTGACTACATGAATCTAATAGAGTTTGGACTTCGTCGTTAAGGCTCTCATCCACTGAACCGAATTCTTTTTCGAATTCTTCCATGCTCATGTCCCCTAGCTCTCTCTCTAGAGTAGTGCCTACGTGCTTCCTTACTCGCTGGATCTCTAAATCCACCATTTTTCTCTCTTCTAACCCATTTCCCTCTCTCTCAATCGCGGTCATTACACACATCTCCCCCTTTTTCTCTCATAATCATAGCTACCGCTATTGCTCGATGACATAAGGCACACCCCTAACGTCTCTCTCTTGTGGGACCTCTCATTCTCATGGTTCGATACTAAACAGGACCCTAGGGCGTCTCTATAATAATTTTCCTTGAAATATTCCTCTACGATCTCGTCAATTAGGTTCACCGCGTGAAGATCATCTTCTTCCCCCGTCTGTTGGGCGATATGGAAGATACTAGTCTCTAAAGTCATGTTCCCAAAAGTGAGTTTCATTTTCCCATTCCGAGTATTGATGATTGCGTTAGACGTATCTAAAAACGGGCGCCCAAGAATGATGGGAACATGGTTGATCGAGGTGAAAGAGGGCTCCATTTCCCAATTGACAAAGTCTATCGGGAAGTAGAAAGTGTTAACTTGGACGATCACGTCCTCAACTATGCCTCGTGGGATCTTCATGGTTCGATACGTTAATTATAGAGTGACCTTTGTGGGCTTGAGGTTGCCCAAATCAAGTTTCCTATAGATGGCGTAAGGTAGGATATTTACACTTTCTCCTAAATCAAGCAAGGCGTTATCAATTTTATTTTCTCTAATGATGCAGGAAATGGTGGGTACACCGGGATCTATGAACTTGGGAGGGAGATCATTGAGTCGGATGGAGCTCACGTTATGTTCTAGAAGGATATTTTTCTTTACCTACATCCTCCTTTTTACCGTCAACAAGTCTTTGATGACCTTTGCAAAAGCTGGAATTTGCTTAATAGCATCGAGGAAAGGTAAATTCAGCTTCACATGCTTTAGTACATCTAGCACTTCATCACGGGGATTTCCTTTATGGGAATGAACCAACCTTTGAGGAAATGGTGCCGCGGTGGGTGGTTTCACTACTACCTCAGGCTCACTAGTGTCTTCTTTCTCACTCTCATTCAAGGGGACATCTTCGGCCTCTTTCGTTCTGGGTGAAATCTCCTTGTCTTTGGTTGCATCGTGTGGGGGAGGTGATAAATCAACGACTCTCCCACTACGAAGAGTGGTCACAGCTTGGCATTGCTCCTGATGTTCTGTAGAGGTGGAGCTAACACTAGTTTGACCTTGGGGCGGTCTTTGGTCCTGGGCAGGAAACTTACCCTTCTTTTGGATACTCAACGATGATTGAAACTATGAGATGTTCGCATTCATGTCATTTATCATTCCCTCATGCCTAGCATTAGTTGCAGTCTGAGTATTGATAAATTGGTTGATCGTATCCTCGAGACGTCTCCACGGTGGAGGGATGTATGCTCCTTGACGTGGTGGTGCTTGCATATGTCCTTGCATGTGTGGAGCCTGTTGAAAATGTGGTGGTGGAGGAGGGGCAACATGTGAATTAGGATTCATCACAGGGTTGTAAGAATTCTCGTGTGGCGCACTGAAACTACCCTTAAATCCTCCTATGCCACTGACTTGCTCTTGAAACATCACTTTGTAGGCGGGTATAGTCGGGGATTCCTCAGTTGAATGACCAACCTCACAAATCGCACACACCTTCTCAACAGGGTTTGGGATGGATCCAGTTGGTCCTCTTCCACATACCTCAAGGCCTCGCAGTCCTTTCTCAAGCATATCGAGTCGATTGTCTTCTATAAAATTCTTTTCTATATGAAGTAGGATGGACGCCGATGGAGTGGTGGTCACTTGACGATTTTGATTTTAAGCATTAGGGTCATATGTATCCCATGATTGAGTAGTCTCGACGACATATCTCAGGTGAAGCCCAGCATCGTGGGCGTCTAAGTCGATAAACGGACCACTACCCATGGTTTCAACAAGTCTCTTGGAATTAATGTTCATCCCATTATGGATAAAGGAAATGATTTGCATTTTATCAAAACCATGATGGGGACACGACGCAATTAACTCATTGAAACGTTCATAGCATCGTTCGAATGACTCATTTTCTAATTGTTAGAAAGTTTGAATTTGAGCCTTAATGGAATTCGTTCGATGTGGAGGAAATAACTTCTTGAGAAATTTGGATTGTAATTCGTTCCATGGTGAAATCGAATTTGGAGGTAAAGACCATATCCAGGTCTTAGCCTTATCCTTTAGAGAAAATGGGAAGAGTTTAAGGCGGAGCACATCGTTTGTGCAAGTTTGGTCACTGAGAGTCTCACACACCTCCTCAAATTCCATAATGTGGGCATATCGATTTTCTGAATCCAGTCCATGGTAAGTGGGAAGTATCCGGATTATCCCATTGCTAAAGATAAATTGTCCCGCATTGTACGGGAGTAAAATGCATCCCGGAGTGACAGTGTGCTCGGGATATAAGATGTCTCTCAAAGGGCGATACGGGTCCTCTCCCTCATCGGCAGCTACACTATCGTGTTGTGACATCTCTCTCTCTCTCAAAGATTCGGTATCCTCACTTGGTATACTTAGAGTGTGCTTTGAAGTGAATCCTAAGAAGGAAAACGACGTGTTATTTGAGATTGAGTGTGATGGTGTTGGAGGTGGAACCCAGAACTGTGGAGCGTTATGAGTGTGAGGGCTATCAGGATCGTACTCAACAATCGGGTTTTCTTGAATGTGGGTTGGATTATTATGGGGAGTTGGAGTGAGTTCAGAATTTTACATTAACAGCTTATGAGAGATGATGATGAATCTTTTTGTGATTTTAGAATTTTTATATGTTTTTGGATTTTTTGAAATTTTTGGTCAAAGTTTTTGATTGACTCGATCTAATCCTAAGTCTACCTAAGTCCCCGACAACGGCGCCAAAAACTTGACGCGACTAAGAATGTGTCTCAGAAGTGCGTACTCTCTTGGCTCAAGTGTAAGCCTGTCGCATTAGTAATAAACCCGGTAAGTCGGGATCGTATCCATAGGGAAATAGGACAACAGAGTTGTGACGACGTTTGACAGATGAAGGAATCCTAATTCTGACTCTAAAGAATAAGAAAAATATGATTGGTATAAGAATTGACTACAACTAAATGCAATTTTAAAAATAATTATTTAATGCACGAAAGTATGAATGAAATGCAGCTACTCTAAATTACTGATGATAATTGACTAGAAATTGTAAACTATATGATGAAAGAACAGGACGGGAATACAATCCCCCAACCCTAGTGTATTGATGATATAAAACTAATAATAAATTTAAATGATTAATTAGACCCATAATTTAGTACTCCCAAGCATTACGTATATGAGGTTCAAGCCCGCACCATACTTAATCAGAGGACGAGTAAATCGGTATTGTGATAGTTACACTCAAATTTCATTCTAAAGCATCCCAGTTACCCGGAAGCAAATAATATCCAAAGATCTAAAATTTTCGTGTTTCTACGCAATACGATCGTGATAAACCATTAAATTTAGAGGATTAATTTTATGTACATACAACTACCACATCGGGTTGGGTTCATGCATCCTGACCCTTAAAAGTCTAGCCTACCATGATGAAATTAATGAAAACGATTTTGGAATTGCAGGAATTCATGATTAAACTAATGAAAATTTGTAGAATGTTGTAAACAGAAAATAAGACAGAGGAAACTAACCACTAATCTTACCATAGCACTCAAAACATTAACTACAATTACTTGTAATCACTAAAATCCGAACAATCTTCAATCTTAGAATTAAATTTGTAATCAATCTTCAAACTAGGGTTTTTATAGAAGGAATGGAAAATTAGATAAATTCTCTGTGCTAAGAATGATAATAAAATGGGTTTAAATACCCTATAGAACTCCAAGAGTTTTAACTGCACTAGGACTCTCTATTAGAGGAAGATTAAAAAATTAAAATTTGACAGTCGGACCGGTCCGGTCCTCCCTCGATTCGGTCTGGATGGAATTCGGATCGGTTTGTTTATTTCTTGGGCGAATCGATCCTGAATGGATCGGTTCATTTGTTTTCTTTTAGCTTCGATCTGTCTTCGGTCCGGGGTTCTCTAGAATTTGGCAATGCGGATCAGTCCGGCCCGGATCAGTCCGGGTTTCCTTTGAATTTTTCTTCAAACTTTGACTGCTCATAACTTTAACACTAGAACTCCGATTGAGGTGCCGTTTCTCCTTATGTGCTCATGAACTTTATGTATTCAACTTCTCTTTAGATTCCTCATCCGAATTCTGGGTAAAAATTATAATTTTATCCTATTTACTTTCCTTCTTTTCTTTATCTATTCTTTCGGTTTCTTTATTTCTTGAATTGACATCAAATACCTGTAAAATCAATACGAAATACTAAAAACTCGGGCTACTCAATAGAATAATTCAGTAGTAAGATTATGAGATAAAATTAAATTGATTACGCTGATCAAGGTGCTAAAAGTAACTAAATTAAAGGGATAAATTGGGAAGAATTTATGCCTAATCAGATTACTTCAAAGATGGTCGTGCAGACTTCTCTAAATTATAAATAATTGATATTATTCGGTCTGATGCCTCTGAGAAAGTAATTGATGAATACCATTATTTAAAGTGTTTACTTGATCGGGCTGTAGTGAATAATGTGGCTTACTATAAGATAATTGAAGACCTTCAAGGAATGATTGAAGAACTTTAACTTCAACATAAGAAAACCACTTCTCTTCTATATGAAGGTTATGAGAAGAAGTACCAATAGCTGAGCGCTGATTGGGGCTATGAAAAGTTTATCTCAGGGCATAATAAGAGAGAGAATATGCTAAAGCTCGAGATTGAAGATCATAGAAATATTTCCAAGTTGCTTGAGGACGAAAATAATGCTTTGAGAGATGAATTGAGACAGCTGAATTCTGCTTCTTCATCTGAAGATCTGGTCCTAGTTAATGATGAAGGTTTTTTCTTTTAGGAGACTAAAAATGCTTCATTAAGAGAATAATTATAAGCTTTGAAGAGAGCCAAACCTATATCCTCTAATCGGGGTAGATCAAGAGCTGGTAGGAGCAGCATTGAAGAGACTAGGACTCAACAGGCTTTAGCAAACCAGGCTGCTCAAATGAAGGCAAAAAATCAAGCTTTAGTTGAGATGTCTCAAAAAATTCAGACTCTTACCGATCAACTTTCCAATCAGAGCTATGCGTTGGAGAATAAAGAAAGTTTGGTGAAGAGGCTTCATCAGCATGTTGAACGATTGGTTTATCAATTCCACAAATAGCCCAGAGAGTTTTGGATGGGGGGATATGATGTAGCTTTATGTCATCTTGATGCCATCTTGAAACAATCAAACAATGAGGGATACAAACAGGGATGGTTGAATGCCTTAATTATGATGAAGGTTGAGGACGTAAATGAATTGTGGGATTGGTATGACCCTAGATTACTTGATCTTCCAGTACCTCCTTTCAAACTAGACGTTAGCGAGATTCCAGTGAGATCCATTGCTCAGTGTTTGATTTCCAAATACCTTAGTGACTACAATTTGTACAAAGATTTTGATATATCCCGACCTCCACATTTGCTTGACCGATGAAGTACGAGCAATACCAGAATGCTGCGATATTTGAATTTTATTAATTCTTCTTTTGCTTGAAATGATCCTCCAGCTAGAATGGATCCTGTGCCTAAATCTGAAGGAAAGAAACCAGTAGAATAGGCTATTTGTATTTCATTAATGAATTTGTAATGAAGAAAAATCATCTTTTTGTAATTTTGTTTCCTTGGAAATAAATTAATTGTATGATTTTTATCCTATTATCTTGTCAATCTTTATGAGATCAACTATAATAATGTTGTGCTTGTCAGTCACTATATATATATATAAATGGAAAATTTGTCCTTTATTGATTTTGTTGTCTAGACAATGGAACTTTTCCCCATATGTTTGCCTAGATGTAGTGACTTATAACCCATAAGTGCCTAAACAATGGAATTATTTTTATCCCATGTTCCTGCTTAGTTGTAGCAATCATTTAAGTAAATAATTGCCCAGGTGCCTAGGCAGTGGATATTTTACCCATCTTCTTGCCTAGTTTAGATGCCACTTGGGTCACCCATAATCAAACAGGCCTTGCCTTGCTTGATTGCTGTACCAACATTATTGGTTATGTTGATGTCGTAGTTGGTGATTGTCAATGCCAACCAACTTTGTTGGTGTTTGTGATGATGCTGAACAACTTTGTTGAGAGAAAAAAATTGTTTTGTTATTACTAAGTTAGTGTGTAGCACTAGTACTCCAAAAAAAATAACACAAATGAATATCGGGAAATCCATGTTTTCATTCATACTGAAACAATGGGGTACATATACAGTTACATTACTGGTAATACTTTCTCAAGTGCTATGCATTCCAAGGATTCTTGAATTCTTTCCCTTCTAGAGTTTCTATTCTGTAGGTGCCAGGTCGAACAACAGCTGTGACACGATAGGGCCCATTCCAGTTGGCTTTCAACTTATTGTTCTTTTGAATTACTTTTTTGATCACATAATCACCTTCCTTAAGATCGCACTTCTTTACCCTTTTATTGTAGAATATGGCAGTCCTTTACTGATAAGCTGCATTTTGGATTTCTCCTTCTTCTATGACTTCTTCGAGCATGTCCAAGTACAAGCATCTTATCAAATCACTTACCGAAGAATTAAAATTGAGCACCCTATGAGTAGGTAATCCTAATTCAGTAGGTATGACTTCTTCACTTCCAAAAGACAACATGTAAGGGGACTCTCCAGTTGCTGTTCGAGGAGTTGTTCGGTATGCCCATAACACTGAGTGGAACTCACTGATCCAATTCCCTTAAGCATCATCCAATATTTTCTTCAACCCCGTTAATAGAGTTCTATTCTTCACCTCTCTTTTCCCATTACTATGGGGTTGACCTGGTTCGGAATGGATCTTTTGAACGTTGGACTGTAGATTATATGCAGCAAACTCATCATTGTCAAATTGGGTACCATGATCAGTGATAAAGGCATGTGGTAGACCATATCTTCAAATAATATTCTTCAAGATGAATTGATAGACCCTTTCATAATCCATATCAATGAGAGGTTCAGCTTCCACCCATTTGGTAAAGTAATCAACAACTACTACCAAATATTTGAATCGTCCCCTCGTAGTGGGTCGAGGCCCGATTAAGACTATTCCCCACAAAGAAAATGTCCAAGGTGAAGTGATTGGTGTTAACATTGCCTGAGGAGTTCTATGTATAGTAGAAAATCGTTGACACTTGTCACATTTCTTGGCATAAGCTGTACAATCAGCGCGTATTGTTCGCCAATAGTAGCCCTGCATATTTATTCTGAATAAAAGAGTTCTACTTGCTATGTGAGCTCCACAAGATCCTTCATAAATTTCTTCGATTAGATCTTTGATTACTACTAGATGAAGACATCTTTGCAGACCAACTATCACACCTCTTTTGTATAAAACTCCATTGTTTAAGATGTACCTGCCAGCCTTAAACTTTAACCTCTTGGATTCAAGTTGATCGACTAGTAAAATGCCTTCTTCGATATAAGCCCTGATGGGGTCCATCCAAGAAGGTCCTATATCCCAAGAAATAAAGTTCACCATTAAAACTTCATCAATACTTCTTCTTGCCAGTATCTCAATGGGAATTGTTCTTCGTAGCTCTGTGCATGTAGCTGAAGCTAACCGAGCAATCGTGCATATGCCCTTACATTCTCCAATCTTGGTATTCTAATCACTTGAACAGTTATCAAATTGGATAAAATTTCCATAACTTTGGCTAAATATATTAACATGAACTCCCCTTTTGCTGCGTAAAGACTGAGCATCTGATTTACAACTAATTGCGAATCGCTGAACACCATAACCTGTTATGTATTCAATGATTTTGCTAATTTGAGGCTCATAATTACTGCTTCATACTCAGCTTCATTGTTGTAAGCCTTGTAGACACCCCATTTTGTTACTCCCTAAACTCTCCTGAGGTCCCTAACACCTCCCTTTATCACTACAAACCTAGGTCATAGACCGAGTACTGACCTAAAAGCCATCGAGGACTCCTAGGCTCCATTTGACCGAAAGTAAACTCTTCAAATCAATCGAGACTAAATGAGTCTTTGAAGGGCACTGAAACCCCTTTCCAACGGTCCGCCCCATGCGCGATTCCAACTTACGGTACGGACGAACGTTTCATTTTACTCCGAGAGGTCACCGAATGCTTCTAGGGCTCAGTTGACTGAAGTCAACTCCCCGAACATGATCAAACTCTTTTTAATTTCGAAGTACATATCCTAACCTTTCCAACGGTCCGCCCCATGCGTGATTCTGACATACCATGCGGACGAATGATTCTTTTGCGTCTGACGATTCCCCATCCAATGGACTGACAAATGCTTCCGAGCCATATTTGACCTAAAGTCATCTCCCGAACCCTGGAGTGGTCCGAAGGTCTTTCAAAGGTCTCTGAATTACCTTTCCAACGGTTAACCCCGTGTGTGATTCGGATCAACAATTTTCACTCTACGGTCGATTTTCTGAAAATGCTAGAAAGACACTACCAAACGACAGGTCCCAGACCCTGCCTATCGGTAGTGTGCCTAAACTCACCAGCCGATTGGCAGGAACAGGTCTATGCCAATCGTCAATTCCCTAGGCCTATAAAAAGGAGGCCTGACCTCACTTGCAAAAGGAGCCCAGATTTGAGAGATATCACTCTCAGCAAATCCAGAAAATCTCTCTCGAAGTCAGCGTGATTTTCACACCCAAATCCCTTTCCAACCTTCATTTTTAATCAAACTTGGTGAATTCACTACCCTCCATCATCATCCAAGTGCAAGGGTTGCTCTCCAACATTCAAGATCAAGCTCAAGATATTCAAGTCTCGAATCCTCAAATTGGCCCTGGCCTCAACCTAAGCTCCAAAATAAAGATCCCAAAAAATATTCTAAATGGTTTAAAAGATTTCCAAATTACATACCAACCCAATGGTAAAACCTAATACATTAAGTCAAAACGGACATTCTAAATGTCCCAAAAGTTACTACGAGATATGACACATTATATTAAATTAATTATTTTAATAACTTAAGTTATAAGTTGGTACAAGTCGAATTGCTTAAAATCTAATTATTAATTAATTCCTTGTGAATCGGTATTGAAAGAAACTACTTCACAATCGAGGGAACCCGATACCGAAGGTATAATACAAACAAGAAAACCCACGACACCAATGGCCCATAATACTAAGTCACTTTCAATATTTAATTAATGCATTCCCTCATATTATAATGTTACTTTAAGAAACAAAAATACGATTATATATAAAATTCGCATACCAACATTCAACCGCTATATTGAGTGTCATACCACATGTCATGCGAAAATATAATCAATTAATTACCATATAAATATATGGCATTACACCTTATCCTTACCCAAGTGTTGGATCCCCATCCACAATTTCCACAATATCAATGCATCTTCCCTAAACTCTTGTGATGGACTTCCGATACCGTGCCTAATAATTATGCCGCCATGCATAGTATAAATTTGTTAGAGTAGTATACTAAAATGGTGCTTTATGTAATAGTTATAGTTGTGAATTTATTATTTAATAAAATTATCTTTTATGTTTTAATTGTATTATGTATGGGCATAATTTTTGCATTATTTTATATATTGTTGGGGTCTTTTATTATGAGTATTACGTGATCTAGAGTCTAGAGTACATAGAGGATCAAATCACCAGTTCTTATGGAATATAAGTTTACTCGTTCATGATCTTATTGGAACTGGACACACGGTAGGGTTGTAGGAAAATATTTAGAAATTCATATACTTTCAAAACTTATTGTGCGAGTGCACTTTGTATGTATTGAACGGGACAACCTAGATGTCGTTGTCTTTAAACTACTTTTATAAGACAGTGTAGACCTCATGATCATTAAATTTACTCAATCCTCTTATTCCTCATATGCTTGATGACACCTGGACTAGTTATTTATTGCTTTGACCTATTGCGTGATATTCATTATTTCGATCAATAAGCCTAACAAATTGGGTAATGGGTATTAATGTATGGTGAAAGTATTTTATGGATGGTATCCACTTCTCAGAGTACAAATTGATGATACCACCTTGAGATACTTACATTTTTTGCACGTGTCAAACCCTGAAAGTTGATTATGTTAATCCGACAATATAAATAAGTTAAGATCGACCGCTCAAGGATTTAATGAAATTAATCAAATAAATTTTCAGTAATTTATTTTATTAACGAGTATCTACAACCTTAATATAGGAAGAATTAAGTAATTAATAACAAAGAGATCGAAATATAATTTTGGATATAGAAGTGAAGTTCTAATTATAATTATTTAGTAGAATTAATGGACTAAGATTATAGTCCATGTCATATTAGTTTTTTTTAGTCCCATTAGGAGCCTCGCCCTTATCTCTTATTAGGGTCCATGTCATAGCACGCGCACGCACATACATGCGCGCGCGCACACACACACACACACACACATACACACACACACACACACACACACATATATATATATATATATATATATATATATATATATATATATATATATATATATATATATATATATATATATATACACCCAAGGCTCTTTTGGTGTCATAAGTTTGTCATCTTAGATCTCAAAATACCCTATGTCGGATTTGATGGAGAGAGAGTGATATCAATATAAAAAGAAAGCAAACGTGAGAAGATGAACAACCCACACTCTATCCGCGATAGTTCACATATTAGAAATACAATATAATATCATGAGGTACATCAAACTTGTGATCTTGATTAATCTGCATTAAATAATGTTCGTGCAGAGACGAGATAAAACTAAAGAGATCTCAAACCTAAAACCTAATTTTCTTTTTATAGGGTTTAATGTTTTGGGTCATTTTTTAAGTTCAATTTATACACGTGATCAACAGAACCTGAGAAAATCGCTACAACAAAATTAACATTCATGCTTCTAATCCATCACCGGATGCATTGTAGATATTATAACCACCAAAAATGCAAATGATAAAATTCAAATTAATCTAATAAATGTTAAATTTGACTTAGTTTGAGGAACCGCGTTCGACAAAGGCCTTGACGAACAATGTGACTCCGGGGGCCGTGTAAAGGTAGCTCAAGCATAATATTATCACTATCTAGAAAATCAAAGTCCACATTAATATAGTGAGCAACGTATGAGGACGGCTCACCTATGCACACGAACCTCCTAACTCATTCCATGGGTGTATATCGGTTTCATAGGCCTTTTTGAGAGAGAATTAGAGGAAAAATGGCAGTTTGAAAGTTAAGATGTAGTAGAAATGTCATCCAATTGCAAAATTAGGACATTTATACAGTTCTTCCCGTGGAATTTAATTATCACGTAAGGGTACTTTTTGCGTCACTTCAGCTGCCACGGGAACACACTGTATAAACAAATTTTTGAACACGATAACAATATAGCATTTTGTACCACCAAAATGTCACAATGATCGGGAGATGTGAGGCATGTATAGTGCTCGTGTCAAGACATTTAATATAATCTTTTTCATATTCGTGTCAAAATTATGACATGTGTTAGTCTTTTTATTCTGTATATTGTGATTAATTGAATGTGAACATTATGGATTATGTTCATGTTGAATCATGGTTAAAAAAAGTCGTGCTCATGTCAAGATAAAACTACATAATTTGTTGTGTCTGTTTATATGTATATAATTCTTGTCATGTTATTCGTGTAGGGGTAAAATATAAATTTCCACTATAATTTTATGAGGAGAAAATCAACTAGTTTTGAATTATTCATTCCAATCGTCGGAATATGCAAATGCACACAAGGTTGTATGTTAGGAGTATAGGAAAATATTTGTTATTTTGACTAAAAAAATTTCAAATTTGAAAGGTATACAAAAGCAATTATAAACATTGGGGTTAGCTACCGTGCCCGTGTACTTAAACTAAATAAGGGAAAAATATATTTTAATCCTAGTGTTTGATTGGGAATAATGTAAAGAATGAACCCAAAGTAGGTGTGCAAATGAATTTCATCATTATAATGGAAATTTATGTAAAGGAGAAATAAAATAAGGTCTCTTAGCCGTTAGCCCCATTAATTTGTTCAGTTTACAGTTTGATACTTAATATTTTTCATATTATATTACTGGTCCCCATTTTGGATGAAATTCATCCAGATAGTTATGTTGATCAGTAATTTAGAAAAAATATTTACAGTGTTTAGCATTTGTATAATTAAAATAAATTTTTTCTTGTTTTGACTGTTGTTTGACAAAATAAATGCATTTAGTTTATTTGTTTGCCATTTATAATTTTTCTTATATAAAAAGTACATTAAAAAATAGAAATTGTTTTTAAGTATTTAACATTTTTTCAGTTTTTTCCAACGTAACAAGAAAAATGTTTTTTTTTACAATTTTTCGAACCCATAGTTTTTAATTAATAAGGAAATTTTATAAAAAAAAAAAGAAAACATTTTAAAGAGATTATTAGCATTTTCACAAGTAAAAAATTTTTAATTTTTTTTTGTGGTTTAATAAGAAAAGAATCTTTTGTTTTAATTTGCTTCTTTTTCTTTAAATGTTTTTGAACAACTATGATGATGACATTTTTTGAAACAAACTTATTATCTGTTTTTGACATTTATCAAATTTTCTAGAACAACTTTATTTTTAAAAGAACTTTTAGATTTTTACAAAAAACAAAGAAGAAAAAGAAAATGGACTCGAACACAAATAATTTTTTTCAATTTTTTAATGAACTTATGAAATTAAGAAATAAACTCGATTAATAAAAAACACAAAAAATTTTAATCATTTTTGTAGGGAATAATCCACTAGACCAAAAAATCCTAGGAATTTTTTTCGTTCTGTTTTTATTTTTCATTCAATGGGTCTTGTGAGATTTGCCCCCACCAATTTATCCACTTAATAGTTTGTCACTTAACAATTAAGGGTAAAGCGGACATTTACATACAATTCAACGGTTAAAACTTTGACGGGACGTAATTCGTCAAAAATTGGGGCCAAATGTATAATATAAAAAATATAGGATGTCAAAATGTAAAGAAGATTAATTAGTAAAAAGTCAAGTGATCTAATACGAACTTAGTAAGGGATGGGAAGAATAGTGCTAAACTTTTTTATTGTTTAAATAATAAATAATGGAAAAATTAATGTTTTTTGTTTGAAAATGGTGAAAAAAGACTACAAGAAAATGCTTATTTTATTTACTTCATTATATAAGAAATTCTAGTATAATATAGACTCAGTTTTCATTTTTCATCATTATTAGTAGCAATGGACAATTAATAGTCCATGGGAGCTAATTTCATATTTCACTAAGCCCATCAATTTTTTTTTATCTTACAAAAAGTTTCTTTCTTACTTTTTGGACAATTTTTTTTATGATTTAGGATAAGAGAAGTAAGTGTGTTTTATGTGATGACAAGTTTTTGAAACAACATAAAAATAATTGGATAATTTTTTATTAAAATAATGTTGAAAAATAATGTGTTTTTTCACAAATTAATATTTTAACCAAATTAATATATTCGTCAACTGTAAGCCATTATAAAAGTGGGATCCACATATCAAACACAATGATACCAAGTACGTATATATTCCTTGTAACAAGAGGAGTCAGTGGTGTATTCATTCATTAAAAAACAGACAAATGATGAATGCTAATTTTGATTTCAAAGTATCCCATTTATGTATTAAAATTGATGGGAATTTTGTATAATATCCTAGGACAATTTGTTAATTGTCGCTAAAGGGTGTGACTGTTCACTATGTAGTGATTATTTTTCGTAATTGTCACTAAAGATCGTGACTGTTCATCATTAGTTATGATTGTTCATGAAAAAACATCCGTAAAGTGATTGTTAATGAAAAGATACATCTTTGCATGAAAGAAACCTTTCTTCTTTTAAATAAAAGACTTGTCTTCATTTTAAAAAAGCGAGAAAAAATATTTTTAAATAATTTTCATTCCTAATCGAGTTAGAGAGAGTATAAAACATAATTGGTTCATAGAAAATGCACATTGAAGAACTTCTTGTGTCTGTCGAGATCATTTTATCCTAGGAGTTAAACATTCATTGGTCATTATTGTAAGCACCATAGCAGGAGCGCATTTTGTTTTAAGAAGAGAGTGTGCAACACTTGACTCGATTATCTTCTTTGTTTGTATGTTTTCTATTGATATAATTTTTTATTTCACAAATATGATATGTTTCATTATTTAATTTAATAAAACACAAAAGCACATGTATTAGAACAAAAATCTTACGATAAAATTCTACATTTTTGTTTTTGTGTTGATACATCATGTAGAATTCAATGTATGAAATGGCTTTAAAAAATTTAGTAATTAAACGATGTAGTTGGATTTGGAATGATGGAAACTGAATTTTATATATATATATATATATATATATATATATATATATATATATATATATATATATATATATATATATATATATATTGAGAGAGAGAGAGAGAGAGAGAGAGAGAGGTTCAAAAGTGAACATAAAAGATGAACATTTTAATGAACATTAACAAAAAAACACCTTCACAACTCATTAATTTTAATTCCTATGTTGTAATTGATCAGCACCAGCGATAACGAACACATATGTTGATCCGATATTTTTTTACACCCCTCACCCACCCCCACACCCACCCCACCCCCACTATGGCAGCCCTTACCCACTGCCAATTAATCCGAAATCCACCATACCTGCGGGTTGACTCCTATTTTGATGGATTATTTGGGTTAAGATCAAAGTGGTCATCGGTTCTACCTCGGACGTAATAAACAACAACGGTCGCAATCTTTTGTCTAATGATTCAACTCATTTGGAATCAAGCAGGTTAGACCCACGTGTACTGGGTACAAATATTTTTTCTCTGAAAGGCTCTTTGTCTAAATTTGTGAAAAAAAATTACTGAAATGTGGGAGCCACATGACTGCCATGGTAACACTTATGGTACCATTTTCACTAGCCTTGCGCACATTAAGACAACCTCCTACTCAATTCAATTTAATATATGCATGTAATACCCCGTATTTTTATGCTATATTTAATTTGGGGATTTATTAAATTTAATGTGATGATTTATTTAATAAAAATCCGGAAATTAATTATGTTATAATTATTAACGTGACTAGAGTTAGTAATTATAAGAAACTTCTTGAATATTACTAATGAGCATAGTAATATATTATATTGGTTATATTGAATGTCATAAGTGTATTAAATGACTATTTCGAATACTTAAGTCGGGACGTGCCCGTGTCACGTCGGGACTAATTATGCTAATTAAAAAGTGAATATTTTATAAGTTGTCTGTATGGTCATTTTGAGTGCGCCAACGGGTCCGGAAGGGTCGAGATAGTCAGAAAAGTGTACCCGAGGGTTTAGTTCGGCCCTCGGGGTGTTTTTAGGCACAATTAGTGACCCGGGAGGGCATTTTGGTCATTTTACAAAATAGGGTAATTAAACCCACGAATTTCAGCCATCCTTAGCAGCCATTTAAGTCAGCCTTTTAGGGTTAGAACATTCAGAACCCTAGAACAGGCATTGGAGAAGAGAGGAGAGAGCTCTCAAGGTGATTCAAGGCCCAAAACACCACCGATTTCACCGCCGTCACCACCCACGCGTAGATCGCGAGGAGGAGAACGCAACCACACCAACATCTACAGGAAACCAGACCTCTGAAATCCCAGGCAAGTGTTTAACTTGCGTATTTTCGTTGGTGCAATAATCATATTAGTGTAGGAATGATTAGGAGTATAATTAAAGGAAGAAAACCCCAATTTTTGATAGGAATTGCATGTAGAAATCGTTTTAACCATATTCTGAAAATATTATGTGAAGTAGATGACCAACCCACGAATTTGTGATGTTATGTTAGAAGGAAATTCTGGAGAAAAACTGATTAGAACAGAAGTTAAGAAAACTTAGGGTTCTTGATTATTATATGAGATTTTAGGTTGTTTAATCATGTTTAATGATGGTTATACGCATGCTTAACGTTAGAAACATCTGGTAATATGTTACTATGTTGTGGTATAAGTTTTGGGACGATTAGGGTTGGAAAATATGAATTTGAATGAAGAACTTTGGTGAAACCCGCAACTGCAATTCTGCAGAATTTTCGCAGACCTGCTTGATCGATCGATTGACCCTAGAGCGTCGATCGATCGAAGGTTCGATCGATCGAGCCCCAGCCGTCGATCGATCGACCCTTCCTGGCAGCCTCTTATTTCCCCTTGTTTAATTAGTTGAATTAATTTATCGTGAAATGATTCTTGGGCATTATAAATAAAATGTTTTGGGATATAAGAGAGACCAGTAGGGCATATGGTTAAAGGATGGGAACTTTATTATGAGACGATAATTGCGTTTTAGAGATAATTAATTAAGGAATGATGAAACTACGCATTTCAAGTGAGAGATTACGTCAAATACTTATGATAGTGAATAGGCGTCTACCTACTGAATTTCCTACTTGGATAGTTAGAATCCACGAGTGTCACGTAATTAGTGAGAAAACCCTTCGAGTCAAGGTTAGAGTCGAAACCTTATACGTAATCTTAATAATGTGAAATTAAGGATAAATGTTGTAATTATGGGTAATGAGAGGAACCTATATTAATATGAGGAAATTGGTATATTTATATGATTGTGTGTGCATAGATTATATACATGTGAAAAACGTACCCTCGCTACTTGCTATCCCTGAGGTTACCGCGCTGGGACGATCTTATCCTGTGTTGCTTTATGGGGGATATTGATTCGTACCCTAGAAGATAGAGATCCTAGGTACGGGCTATCAGATTGATAGTTGGACGGTCCTAAGAGACGTGTGGGTATGTACTGACCTCTTGGACTTGGAATCTATGCTTCGCCTCAACGTTGTCTTGTATATGTTAATACAGTTCGAGAGTGATTCCGAACTTGTGTTTCCCTTTGTGTGAGCGATACAGGGATTGGATAGCAGAGTATGCCCGCACCATAGATTAGTTGGGGTGCTGTTATATATATATATATATTATACGAGTAGTTAATATATATATGAGGTTATAAAATTTAAACTGCCTACTGTGATTTGATAAGTAGAACATGGTTGTTGACTCATATTATTAAATACTTGTTTTGAGAAAGTCTGAGAAGACATTGGGAAACTTTATATTTTAATGAAGCTAAAACGAGAGGAGTGCTACATATTGAAAGTAAACTTTTTAAAACATTGTCATCATTCGGTTTTGAAAACTTAGGAGTAAGTTAAGATAAACTAAATTATTTGGGAAGGTTAGTACGATAGGCGTGCACACTAGAGGAGAGGTGAGAATTTCTCAAGGGAGTGTCGAACTAATAGTTTGTTGCATTGGCCTGTATCAATTTAAATACTTGCTAAACTGACTTTAAATAACACACACTTTCGGGCTCTGACCCGTTTCTTCTCTCCCTCTTCCCTTTGTATATATATGTATGTATTTCAGGTGCCCAGCCACAGGGGCGTCTTGCTTAGGATCTATTGGAAGGAACGCGCTGCAGCTTAGGTGGGAGCTGCAGGTCTTTTGATTAGACGACTTCGTCCATTCAGATCCACTCTTAGCACTTTCATTCAGATGGGCATGTGTAGCCCTTTCCATTATTTCTTTATGTTGGGACATTGTTATTTCAGTTATTTCTTAGTTCGTTATTATGGGATTTTGTTCAGAACGGATGTACTACTTTAATTTTTTTTTCGCATGTTGACATTCGTTGATGAATGTTTTATATATTGGATTCTTTCGTTCCAGTTTATTGTGGTGTGTATTTTATTCATTGAGCTTTGTTAATAAATTAAATAAATCTTTTCTTTAAATAAAATTTGGAAGTTAATGTTTAAAATTGGTTTTGTCACTTAGCTTAATTATTTAGGGTGTTAATTGGAAAGTTTCTTTTTACGACAGTGATGCTAAGAATGAACCAAACTGTTCACCTTGATTTAATTTAATAAAGGAGTGATCGCCCGGTATTTAATTAGGCGGGGTGTCACATTGCACAGCTCCTTGTGATGTCCTAGTGAGGTCGGGTTAGAAGGCAGGTGGGGATGGGGGTGTAAAAATAATATTCGATCGACGCGCGTGTCCGTTACCACTGGACATTGAATGGGTTTGTTCAAAACCGTGTATTTGTTATTATAAGATGCTTTTAAAGAGATACCATTGATGGTAGTCCCAAAACCATATAATGTGGAGAACTATTTGTTTCATTAATGTTGGAATGGGTGGTATTCCATTACCTATTATTGTTAGAAATTCTTATAGAAAGATACTTTTACTCTTCGAGTTTAATACGAATATTTTCAATGATATTTGGTTTGAAAGAGGAAACCACATGTATATTATAAGAGTTGTATATTAACATTAAAATAATTATTCACAACATGCAATTTCAAGTATTTATTGGCATTGATTTACGTAAAATATATATTGGCATTAATTTAGATAAAGAATCGCTATCATTTATTTTGTTGTTCATCATTGATAATTACATCTTCTAAAAATCAGTGCACTTGGAAAAGGCTCCAATGAAAGGGGCGGAAATGTGGTTATATAAAGGCGGGAAAATTATGATAGGATAGTAGCATAATTAGCTTTGTAATTACCAATATATAGAGCAGGGTGTTATATATAGATACATGTAGTATCATGATTAACCATTGGTAATTTAATTAGATTGGACTTTAGGCTATTTTATAGTATGAACCCACACAACACATGAAATTTGGTTCATGTAAATTGACTTTTTATCATCGATATGCTCCGTAATAATAAAATATTACTGATGATGCTGGGAATCATTCTTTAGGGTTTAACCTATTTTGGAGCTTGTTTAACAATGAGAAGATAATGACAAATATACAAATAATAGAAGAGATGAGAGAAAATGGATGAACATGAATATATAAGTGGTTTGGCCTTAGCCTACTTTAATACCCCATTATTTTAAGGAAATATTTGAAAATATTAAATAAGATTTTAGTATTAATTTTAAATTAAAATACGTTTGTTGATATTATATTTAAAAACAATTTATTTTAATTTGAAATCGAATCAAATATTTAAATTTAAATTTAAATTTAAATAATTTTGGACATTTTATAATGGTTTAAATATGTAAAGTTGACAATTTTGAATTAAAGGGCAATATGGTAATATGCTTTAGCTTAGGCTCCAAGCTAGGGTTTGAGAGATGAGCTCTATAAGGAATATTGTGGTTGATTATAAAGAAAGGAAGATGAAAAAGAGAGGCCAAAAATGGAATATAGAGAGGCAAAAACTAGATGAATGAATAGAGTAACTTTGGAGTGTTTTAGATACTCTTTTTGAGTGCTTTGGGATGAGATTTGATAAAAACTATCTAATCCAAATTTTCGTGTAGAATCCAAATCTGAAGTTGTATTAGCAATTCGGATAATGTTCAGATCTGATTTTTTTGAGTTTCTAAAACAGACCTACAATTGTGGATTTTGACTCTCTTGAGGTAGTTTCGTTCTTCCGTTGTTAATTTAATGTGCTACACATATTAAACCTTGATTGTATATTTATATCCATGTTGTGTGTTGCATTTATATGTATTATATTCTAGTATATGATATTCGGTATTGCACCTATTTCGTATGTGTTATTTATATGGCGTGTAGTTTGGGGTAATGAAAGTAGTTGATTTTATGAGCAAGTTGGTTATTAAAATTGGGTAGAATACATGTACACTTGATTTAAGGAATTTGAATCTGAAATTTATTTTAATTGAGATAATGATATTATGATGATTATTATTGTAGAATGCATAGGTATTCCTTATCCCAAGCACCCGCTAGATGGGGTGTGCTGTCGACTATGATTTTGTTTATTATCCAAAGACTAGGCCATGGACTCAAATTACTGAGTATGCCAAGTGTTATTATAGAGGTGATGCAATATTTTATGACAGTGATACCAGGTTATGATGGGATCTATGCCTGAGCTATGTAATTATTATTATTTTTTTGGGGGGGGGCATTGGATTGTTCTGAGGATAATTAATAGGATAGTGGACGGTAGTCCATACCGTATTGTAAGAAGTGTGGAAGAAATTTTCATATGGGGTATTAGGTTGTGCATTATATGCAATGAGATCCTAGGTTATGATTATATTATCGGGATTTTAGTTTCAGTGTTCATATTGCATACACTCTTGTAATGTAAAGATTATAATAGGGTTTCTGGTTATCAATCTTTTAAGAACAAGACACAAGATCTATTTTATATGTATTGGGTTTGACACCCTACCTATTTTAACCATGGGTGATCAGTCCTACATTAAAACAAACAGGAATCTCATCTGATCACCCTTAACATCACTGTCGAAAACTTTTTAATTTACTAAACACCTATGTTAAATTAAGCGTGTGTCAAATTTTGTCTTTCATCAATGATAACATTTACAAATTAAATACGATAACCAAACCATCCAAATAGTAATAATAATATGAATCCATCATAAGATAAATAACTAACTAAATTATATCGAATAAACCATTGGTCCACAAATAAAAAAATCCAACTGTGAGTCCATGAAATAAAACTGAATCCACTAATAGATAGTCTGATATAACTGAGTAAATGCACTAGCTGAAAGGATGACATGCCCAAATGAAATAACTAAAACTGAATCCCACTCTAGGAATAAATCGACTGAAGCATCTAATCCAAATCCTGGAAGCATCCACAAATGTTGAAGCTATGCATCCCTGGAACAGATTATCAAGCTTAGCGTCCCTGTGACTGTACTCCTAAAAGATTTTGAAAATATTTTGCAAACGGGTCAGAGCCTAATTTTTTTAAAAATATTTAGAAAGTATTTATAACAGTTTAAAAGCAGTTATTGATTACACATGTTAGTTTAATATACACTCCCTTGATTTCCTCACCTCTCAACTAATGTGCATGCATAACGTCTCCTACCTAGCTATGCTACCCAACCTAACTAGGTCTCATCAATATCTAACTAGCCACTAATAAGTTTAGCTTCCCTGTACCACCCATACAGTACGCTATAGTAGCACTAATAATTAACATTCCTAGTATGTTATTATTAAACTAGAATTAACATTACATGTATGTTATCATTAAACCATTAATCACATTTCACATATGTTATCATTTAACCATTTTATTAAGTTGCTCTACTTAAATTATCTTTAGATATACGCTATCTAACTTTGTTACCATCACACACTAAGTAAATCATCTTGTAATTTAAATCACTTTTGGATATACACTATCTAACTCTCCTACATTACACACAAGTAGAATAAATCACCCAAGTATATATATATATATATATATGTGTGTGTGTGTGTGCATCTCCCGGACTGGCCATCGCGATGCACACTTGCATACTATGCTATCCAGTCTATGTACCTCTCATACCAAATCAAGGACTAATGGTTCAGCATGTCTCTTCGAACCCAAAATCAAATCAACACATATTGTAGGCGAATATAGTTCCAAGCCTACGGGTCAAGCACATACCTAACGTTCCCAATTGACCGTCAATACTATAGTATACTCAAATAGTCATTGTACCTAGGTTCTATGTTCTGGGATAAAATTTAGACCTCACTAGAATCGTCAAGGTGGGATCTCCCTCGGTGCGGAACCTCCATAATAGCAGGCAGATTAGGTTTGTTCACACTTAAGAAATCACATAATAGGGATACACATAACCTATCCATATGTTGTATATAGGCATATACACAACCTATAAATATAATCCGTATAGGTACGCACACAACCTATATATATAATTCGTATAGGGATACACATAACCTATATATATATATATATATATATATATATATATATATATATATATAATTTGTATAGGCATACACACAACCTACAAGCATAATCCGTACATAGTATATATCTCTCAAATACTTACTATACTGTCAATTTACGATTATGACTCTCTATCATATTTTCCCGAGTGCTATTTTCTTCTCAAAGTTCCCTAATAACCCCTTAAGTCATTTCAGTAGTTAATTCAGTCATACACTACTGGTCTACATCATAGGTTCACTCATATGCTCCATGAATCCGTTCTCATTCCCTCAAATTCATTATTTTACAATCCATGTCCACTAGGTATTCACCATAATTCTCACGTTATGGCTAAGACTCAACCCCATATTAGCCCTACTCTAATACAATATATCCCTGATTATAGTTTAGAAATGTATACAAAGTTCCCCCATTAATTATTTATAAATTCATGGCTTAAACAAGGAAAATGGACAATTATGGATAACCGAATCGAGTCGAGAATTTTCTGGCAGATTAAACACCCTGTAGTAAAATTTTGATTTCACCCTCTACAGAAATCCAAATGGCCTAATTAAAAGCTCATTGGAAATATAAGACATACCTTTCTAAAAATATATGGCTCGCACTCTGATTCTAGTTAAACTAAATGACACACATTTAAAGCATTGTAAAAAATTCTCGCTGATTACCATGTCGAGATATGTGACAACCTATAGTAAAATGTCAATTACTCCCTCTACAGAGCTACAAATGATCTTATTCAAAGCTCATTGGAAAGAAAAGACATAGAACTTTCTAGAAATCTAAGGATCTAACTCTAATTCTAAGAACAATTTAAATGTCTTACGTTTAAAGTCAAGTGAAAAATTCTGGTAGATTCACATCTTATGTTCATCAATTAAACCCTAAGTCATTCAAGATTAATGTTTTTCAACCGAAAACCCATCCAGATTCCATACTGATCATCATATATATTCTAATTTCATTTTATCTTCACATAGTGATTCATTCTACATGCAATCCTATACCGAATCATGAGTTGTATTCATCTAAATTCCAAGAACATAATTTAAATCATGAAATTGAAAACCCTTCACTACATGGGTCATATAACTTCTTCAAAAACATGCAAGATAAACACTTAACTTGTATTTAAAGGTCTAAATTCATTTTAGGATGATGAGCGTGACTTGTTCCAATTTCGATTCCGGCACGTTGGTGGTGAGAATTTATGTGGAAATCCTAGGTTTTCTTCTCTTCTTCCTAAACTATGGCCTCTCTTCTCTCAAATTTATGTTAACGTTGGCCTCTAACTCAAAGGAGCGTAAATAAAATTTTAATTTTCGGTGTTCCTTCTACCCTAAACTCCTAAATGACCAAAACGCCATTAAACGGTGTCGGGTTGGTCTAAAATTTCTCCGGGACCCAAACTATACACCCGAGTATACTATTCTGACTATTTTGACCATTTTAGAATCAACCGTGACCTCTAAATAATCATTTAACTCACTCTACAATAATTTCCTATCTCAACCTCATATGGTCTACACCCGAACCCCGGTTGAAATCCCATGCAGTCCCGTCAATATTACTCACTACGACGTATAATAATTGTTGCACAAATTATTCCACCAATAATAAGTCCTTATTTCTCAAAAATATTTAATTGCATAAAATTATGGCACACACATAATTTAAAACTAAACCCAAATAATTATCGAATTAATTAATTTCAAATTACTCAGAAATATAGCGTGTTACATACTTTCTCCCTTATAAAGGAATTTCGTCGTAGAAATTGGATAAGTTTGGTACTAATAGCTTTATATACATCCTTATACCCTTACTTTTAAGTTCACTATATAAATTTCTACCTTTCCTGATCGCGTATAATTCAAAAAGGATTGAACTGACCAAGGCGCCCATACACTCTATACCTATGAATATTCGCACAAATACTACCCATCTACACTAGCCTTAAATCATAATATATCTATTAACTCCTAGTTATAACTACATATACGTACAATAAGAACCATTTACTAATGATCAAACTTATCCCAACTTCCAACATTCGCTAAGTTTCATGCATGGGAAATGTCGCAAAGAGAAATCCAAATAAGGAACCCCCTAGATACACTACTACCTAACATTATCGACCGTCGAGATCTATTAGTCCCTCAGTCCATAACATGCACCCCCAAAATCCCGTTTGCTTACATAAAAAGTCTACTCATCCACTCTCTTGTCACTAAAGACGACATACAATGCGTTGCTCTCACAATCACAAGTTCTCAATGCTATATAAATAACGAGTTATATCTCTCAGGTCGAGAATGAACACAAAGCACCCTGAATCACATCAGTAAAAAGTCTCTACGCACCGGGATCTAATATAACAAGACAAAATACTCACGGGAGTATATGATACAATAAAATTTATATATGTAGGCCCAACCCTCTTTCAGGTGATTCCTCGCAAAATAATATGTCTCACCCTGGAATCACAAGCACGATAGTATTATCACACAATCTACTACCGCTTAAACCCTCTGTATCCAGACACTACGCGAGATCATAATAAACTCTAATTTCCTAACTCTCAGAAGTAGGAAATTATATCATAAAAATCCTCTTAGTGTCCACACTTTCTCCCCTACAGGCGACACCTAAGAGCCCCGCAAACCAATGGTAAATACATTCATAATAACTAGGTCAATATTGCCAACTCACCCACTAAACCCGACTCACCCTCGAATTTTAGTTTTAACAAACATATATATATTGTGATGTACCTATCTAACCCAACTAATCCTATACTCATAAAGATAACACATAATATTACCTCCATTTTCCATTTGCCTCGCCTGATCATCGGGTTCCTGAACGTAATCCTCGTATCGAAACTTACCTATTATCTATTGCAACGGTTGTACACCTAGTATTCCATCCTGTATTTTCCCCTGCCTAGCTTTAGGAAATCCTTCTTCCTATGGACCCTCTCCCCCCCCCGCCATTCCCTTAGACCTAACGACCCTGAGGAATGGAATGCTGCTGCTACTATTGAGGACCCTACTGGTTCTTCTTGATCACATCACTCTTGGGTTGGTAACCTTCATACTTAAGTCTTTTAATCGTATTTCCTATTGGAATTATCACTCCTATGGTTGTTGATGTGCCGAACTGGCACCGTTCTCATAAACCTTCCCAATCTAATTGGTCAAACTTTCTCTTTGTGGACAAGTTCAATACAGGTGGCCCTACTCTTACACATAGGACACTTTTCTATGCCATACCCTGTCCCTAGCTCCACTGGCCATGTTGGGGTGTTTTTACCTTGGACCTAGTAGTCTTGGCCTTAATTCCTTCCCACATTGTCCCTTTTTCTCCGCTAGCCATTAGAACTCGATTGCTGGCCTTGATAACCCTAATTGAATCCATTGTCTCTTTGTAGGACTTCAATTGATCTTAATAATTTATATGGGTACCCTACTGGGTATACCCTCCTATGGTGATTCACTATAACTGTTTAATCAAGTATTTCTATCTGAATAGATTCTCCAACCCTCTTGGCTCCTTTCTTATGGAAGCATTGATATAAACATGTAAATGTATGACCTTAACCATGTCGACACTAGTCCTTCTAGCAGAATTTCCCTTACACGCTTGCGTATTATACCTACGAGTCTATTATCAACTTACGAACCTTTTTATAATTCTATGTATCCCCTTTGTTAGGTACAAAGTTTGCTAAACAAGTAAACTTCTCTCCCACGATTGGTCTCTATATGAGCCACTTGTGATAAGTTCCAAAACTCCATTCGCATCTCTGTCTGATCAGCAGATGGAATATCTTATGGTCCAACCTCACCCAAACTTCTCGTTATTAATGTATCTCTCCATGGTTCTGGTGACTAACCCACATCATTATAACGCTGCTCCTAAGAGCAAAACTAATTTTGCTCAAAATTTAATCTTGGGTGTTGCTGCACTCCACCCTACATAATTGCCTTTAGATTATCTCCTTCCATTGACCCATCACACTTTCTCTCTTCCCCGAATCTTTAAAGATGGATCTTTGAAAGAGTTACTTCAACTCCCCCTACCGACTACACTAGGTGAGTTTGAATTTGCGTCACCATTATCTACGACAGATCTTGGGGAAGCTACTACTCCCAAGAAATTATCCTATTGTCATCTGTCTAAATAATAATCATGGTGACTTCTATCTCGATCATCATTCCCAAAATACTTTATGACTTCTACTAAGCCCCTCCTCCTGCAGTCCTTCTAACCGCCCTTTCTAGTCGTCCTATATTATTTGGTGTATGAAGCCCAACCTAACTCGTGTATGAATCACATCAACTATACTTTGTAGCAAGAGAATGTAAGTCGCATACGTAGAGGAATACAACAATCCTATAATAAGGATCTATATCAAAGAACGCTATGCTAAAATCATAGTAAGACATACAGATCCTAAGGACACTAGAACCTCATGCTCTGATACCATCTGTGACACCCCACCTATTTCAACCACGGCTGATCAATCCTTCATTAAAATAAATAGGAATCTCATCTGGATCATCCCTAGAATTATTATCGAAAATAATTTAATTTACTAACCACCTATGTTAATCTTAGCGTGTGTCAAATTTCATCTTTCATTAATAACATCATCTAGACATTAAATATGATAACCAAACCATCCAAACATTAATAACAATATGAATTCATCATATGATAAATAACTAAATAAATAATAACGAATAAACCATTGGTCCATATGGTATCTATCAAATACTCACCATACTGTCAATTTATGATTATGACTCTCTATTGTATTTTTTGGAGTACTATTTTCTTCCCGAAGGGACCTAATTACCCCTTAAGTTATATGAGTAGTTTATTCACTCATGCACTACTGGTCTACATCATAGTTTCACTCATAATCTCCTTGAATTCGTTCTCATTTCCTCAAATTCATTATTTTACAATTCATGTCCAATGGGTATTCTCCTTAATTCTCTTATTATGGCTAAGCCTCAACCCCACAATTGGCGTACTGTAATTAAATATATCCCTCATTATAGTTTAGAGACGTCCCAAAAGTTCTCCCATTAATTATTCACAAATTTAAGTCTTAAACAAGGAAAATTGGGCAATTACGGTTAACTGGATCGAGTCTAGAATTTTCTGGCAGATTAAACACCCTGTAGTAAAATTTTGATTTCTCCATCTACAAAACTCCAAAGGACCTCATTCAAAGCTCATTATAAATACAAGACATATATATTTCCAAAAATCTATAGCTCGTACTCTAATTCTAAGTACAATTAAAATGGAACACGTTTTAAATATTGTCCAAAATTCTGGCAGATTACTATGATCACATATCAGTCACCCTATAGTAAAACATCGATTACTCCCTCCACAGAACTCCAAATGACCTGATTCAAAGATCATTGGAAAAATTTCCATAAATATATGTCTTTCACTCTAACTCTAAGCACAATTGAAATGGAATACGTTTAAAGTCATGTAAAAAATTCTGGTAGATTGACATCTTATGTTCATTAATTAAACACTAAGTCATTCAAGATTCATGTTCTTCAACAAAGAACCTGTCAAGATTTCGTACTAACAATAAAATATATTCTAATTTAATTTTATCTTCACATAGTTTTTCATTCTACAAGCAATCTATACTGAATCATGAGTTCTATTCATCTAAATCCTAAGAACATAATTGAAATCATGAAATTGAAAACCCTACAATACATGGGTATTATAACTTCTTCAAAAACATGCAAGGTAAATACTTGAATTGTATTTTTAGTCATGGATTCATTTTAGGATGATGAGGTTGCTCTCTCCTTGTTTCGATTTTGATTTCGGCACGTCGATGGTGAGAATTTATGTGGAAAGCCTAGGTTTTCTTCTCTTCTTCCTAAACTATGGACTATCTTCTCTCAAATTTATGTTAACCCTTGCCTCTAAATCAAAGGAGCAGATATAAAATTTTAATTTTCGATGTTCCTTCTGCCCTAAAATCCTAAATGATCGAAACGCCCTTAAACGGTGTCGGGTTGGTCTAAAATCTCCCCTGGACCCAAACTATATACCTAGGTATACTATTCTAACTATTTTTACCATTTCGGAATCAACCGTGACCTCTAAATCATCATCCGAGTAACTCTATAATAATTTCCTATCTCGACCTCATATGGTCTACACGCGACCCCCGGTTGAGATCTCACAAAGTCCCGTCGATATCACTCACTACGACGTATAATAATTGTTGCACAAATATTCCACCAACAATAAACCATTATTCTTAAAAATATTAAATTCCATTAAATTATGGAACATGCGTAATTTAAAACTAAACCAAAATAATTATTGAATTAATTAATTTCAAATTACTCAGAAATACGGGGAGTTACATGGGGGAGCACAATGTCACCCCCAAGCATGAAATCCGTGTGTGAATTTAAGATGAACCAATTTGCATGTGACATCGGTAGAGAATGGTGTAGAAGTCACGATGAAGAATGTTCCTTCCACATGTTGGTTGATCTTTGATAATGATTTTAGTTTGGATATGCCCTAGTGATGATTTCCATGTGTGCACGAGATGTTTCTTGTTGAGTGTTGTGGCTAACCGAGACTACTAGAGCTTCATTCTAATATGGCTAAGATGAAATGAGGCTAGCTAGATGCCTTAGATTGATATGGATGATACTGCTGAGTCGAGCTCCTGGCATTGTCTTAGGCCGACATTATCAATGGTCGAGACTATTTGTCATTAGGTGGAACGACTGTATATTACCCAGCCATCGTTATTAGTCTCTGGGTCCGAGATGGTTTGAGACGAGACTATAGGTGAGATATTCTAGAAAGTGATGACTCTAAAGGTGTGTATGGAGAAAGACTTCTTCCATGGTGGGTACTTAGGGATGAGACTAGACTTATGTATATCAATTACCCCGAGACCTTAGTCTTCAATGCCAGTGGGAGGATGATATTTAATTACTTCTGTTATCTTGTCTCATCGTGGCCTTGTGTTTCTTTGTCTGCATTTGGGGTTATCCCATGACCAGTGGAGGTACAACAGTCGCATTGTGATTTAGTACAGTTCACTTCTTACTTATGAGAAATTGAGCACCTATCATTTATTGAGTGGCTCAATAAGTGTTGGCGTGACCCTCTAAGTCACGCGCAACCAAGCATCTCATTGGGGGGAATGGGGATAATGATGACCTTTTTGGGGAATGCACGCGTGATTTAGGTGGTAAAACCACAATTCTCTTCTTATTTTCTCTAATTCTGTCAAACTAATTTTCTGATAAAAGTAAAGGAAAAAAACTTCGCTCTGTCTTTAGAGTTTTTCTTTCTCCGATGAGCCTCCCTTTCTCTTTTCTCTTCCTTAGTCCATTTTTAGGACTCCTATGTTTTCAGGTACCCCCTTCATCATTATCCTTCGTTACTCCAATTTTTTATTCCTATTTTGAATCATTTTTCATTTATGATGACCTTTCTGTTAATTATGGCTTGGAATTGTGGTGGTTTATACCCACTTCGTGTTGGTTCAGTGGGGATAGGAGATTAGGTTTAGGGGTTTAGACTTTTTTTGTAACACCCCACATCTTGATTAACCCAATTATGACAATGAAATATTAATTATTTTTCGGTCCTAGTAAATTCGGGCTTTCAAACCCCAGTTCTATAAATAAAAGTAATGTATATTAAATATTTTAATAAAGAAACTAAAATTTTGAACCACAAATATTTATTTTTAAAAGATATTTGGACTTATATTTTAGTAATTATTTTTATCAAACTCTTGTTATATTAGCTACCACAAAAATATTATGATTTAAATTTTGATTGTCCGTCATTGAGTAGAATGAAATATATCATTATATTGGTTTAACTCAACTAAAAAATTTAAGATTTAATACCTCATAAATTATAAAGGCTATATTTTAAATTAATAATAAAATTCAAGGGAGAAAGTATAATTATCAAAACTCAATATATATCTCTTTCATATTATCTAAAAGGATTTTATAAAAAAAAAATATTTTCATAATCATCTTTATGTTTTAACTTATATGGAAAAAACTATAAAAAGAAATATAATTACAAAAGTATATATGTTTTTATACTCGTATATATATATATATATATAATAATGCTCTTGTGCTGACTAGTCCGCATTTTAGTAATGCGGACCGGACATGTGTCACCTAACGGTGCACCTAAAAATTATCGCCTAAATTATAGGCACACTCTCTCTCTTGTCTGGGTTCACCGCCAGGTGACACATGTCCGGTCCGCATTCTTAAAATGCAGACTAGTCTGTCCAAGAGCAGGACTATATATATATATGTTATCTATGCATAAATTTATATAGGTACACCAATATGTATATACATATGTGTGTGAAGGAAGTCGAGAGAGAGAGAGAGAAGTATTCTTTGTGTGTATGTTTTAAACATGGCGTGTATATATATATGTGTGTATATGTGTGTAGTGTTGTATCTATACATATAGATATATATACAGACGTCTATAATAGTGTATGTATGTATATATATCTGTGTGTGTGTGTGTGTGTATGGTTGAGAAAGAGAGAGAGATGGGTTTTCCAAATGCACGTGTGCATGTTAAAGGAGTAGGTGTGTGTATGTATATATATGCAATAGTTGTATGGGCCAAATGTAGGAGGGAGAGTGGATTAAGGAGTAAAATATTTTTTATGCACGACATTTTTGGCATTTTAACGCAACTGAACGAGTGATCCAGTACATGGCCAGGATGATTGAAAATGATGTCCATACATCAAACTATACTTACGAATAGTCCGAGTGTAATTTTGGGGTCGTCGGGACAGGTTTCGAGTCATCCAAAGTTTGGCCAATGCTAGTCAAAACAAAGTGACAGGTTTGTCGATCCATGTTTGGACTAATTTTTGACATGCTTTGGGTAGTAAAAAATAGTATCCAAGCTAATCGACATGTTGTTCGGACCATGAAGAACACATACAAATGGTGCACATCTATGTGCGCTTACCAAGGTGCGTGTTCGAAGTATCAAAATTTGACAAAAATAATTAAGTTTATGAAAATCAAATTTCCGAGCTATGGTTAGGCTCAATTTTAGGACGTTTTGAGTGATGGAAAATTAATCCGATTTCTTTGAATCTGAGTCCGGATATCTGAGACTCAATATGTATTCTCGGATAAGCCGAGACGTGCATTCTACTCGACTAAATTTGTGTCCAGAAAGGGTTATTTTTATAAAATAAAATTAGGATTTTTTTCATAAAAATGCATAAATAAATATATATAGATATATTTATTTATTATAACTACGTATATTAGGTCTTCAAAATTAGTTTTAATATATGCGTAAATATTTATATATTTACGTACTCTTTTAAATTTTATTAATTTTAAATAAAGTTAATAATTAATAACTTTTGATCTAAAAAACCCAAACATCAAAAATAATATTTTATCATAATATGCTTTTTTGGTGATTCAAAATTAATAAATCTATTTTATCATGATTTCAAGAGCAAACCATATCAATATAATTATACTTAAAGCATTAAGTGATCTGATTTTATTACACAATATAACTATCATTATTTTGCTTGATTTATAAACCGGTGGAAAAATATGTGAGTGAGACGTATTAACTGGATATTAGAATATCAATTCCAAAATAACCGATACAACTACCTGAGCCGCACAACATAACATGATAAGATCAATAAAGAACTGGTTGATCGAGTGCGAACCATGTACTCATGTAAGGTCACTATCTTTGTTTTTGATTTGCCTCCACAGTACAAAAATAAGCTAAACTATGACTACACTTAACAACGGAGTATAGTGGCCAGTCTGGGTATCAAGAATCCACAGAGAATATAGTACAAATTTCAATCGATTTATTACTTCAAGAATAAAAGTATAAAAGGTGATGGGTTTAAAATAAAGAAAGGGGAAAAATAAGAAGTTAACTATGCTAAATGATAAGCACCAAAAAGTGTATATTTTATACCCCGAATAGACGCATTTTAGTTTCTAATTCTCGACAATTTGGGTCTTATGTGCTATATTGTCTATTTTGTAGGTTGAATGCACGTTGCGGTGTTCAAACTCGTATTTCAAAGAAATTGTGCACATTATGGAGGTAATTACCCTGTCCAGTACCCTACCCTACCCTAAAGCTAGCCTAAACCTACCCCAAAGCCTTGGTGTATTTAGTTTGTGCCTTTTTATTATTTTTAAGATTTTTAGTTGAGTCGTTTTTGTTTTTAGGGTTTATTTTAAACTTATTTAGAGTTTTCTAGGATTCATTTCGCAATTTCCCATTTTTTATTTTTATTTTGATTATTTTTTACTTTTCAGTTTTATTAGGATTAGTTTTTAGGAGTTTATTTTTAGTTTATTACATTTTATATTTTTTAGGATTTTAGTTTTCATTTAGATTTTAAGTACTTATTTCTTTTGTTTTATTTTAGTTTTTATATAAGCTTAGGATTTTATTTTTTATAGTTTTAATATTTTTATTTTTATTGTTTTTAGTTTGATTTATTTTTTAGTAGTTTTATTTTTATTAGTTAGTCTTTATTTTTTTAAGGGTTCAAATTAAACACACACACACACACAGCCCCACCTACACACAAACAAAACCCTCATCCTCGCCACACTCCCATACACACCCCTACACCAAATCATCCCTTACCCATCTTCAACCTCCCACCTCATTCTATCTCCTCTCCAATATTACCACAAAACTTATCATTTATCTCACACCCATTTACAAAATCGACCCAGCCCCCTACCCCAAAAATCGGGTAGAACCCATCCACTTCTGCACCCTGCGACCCGATTTTACCAACCCCTTACCCGTCCTCATCAACCAAAGTCTCCAACCCCACCTTGAACCCGTAAGCAAGTCCAACCTAACTAAGCCCACTGGAGATCCAACCAAGCAGCCCCTGCGAACCCAACACAGCCACGAGCTCCATCGGCGACCATCGTCGGCTAGCCTTACCATCCCCGGCAACAGCGCCATTTGATAACTAGAACTTTTCGGTGTATAGTTTTCGTCGTTGCTTGAAAAGATCTTCTAATAAAAAACCTCAAATACCTACAAAATATAACAAAATCAAGTGTAGAGGTAAGGGTATCAATCCACATCAAGGGGGTAAGCTAGAGACAAATTCAATTGTAATTAACTTTTTATTTTCTTTTTGGGCTTTTGCTTTTTCTATTTTTTTAGCGTTTTCAAATATTAAAACAAGTAGGTGAGGTTAGGTGAAATAGTACTAAACTAAAATGAAAAATAAAGTCTAACATAAAAATATGAGATAAATGAGGTAAATAAATTTGAAAACAATCAAGGAGTGGGGGGAAACCCATATTTGATGTTATTTTAGTTTAATTAGTTTGATCACATGAAAATTCCATTTGAATATTAATTTTGATACCTCACCCTTAAATTTACGCCTCGAGAGAGGGTAAATGATTTTCGAGAGAAAATCGAAACTCTAGTTATAATACCCATTTTAGATTCGAACTAGAGATATGGGTTTCTTAAGTGGGGTATTATTACTTAAATTTCAACTCTAAATTTATTTTCTAAGATTTTTGTAAATTTTAATTGAACGATCCTAGTGGGTGATTAATTAAACGGAGTGTAGATCTATTTTCTAGAGTTATGGGGTGTTAAACTTAATTTTCAAAAAGGTTACTATTAAAATTACATTTGCAAGGAGAGTTGATTTGTAAGTTTGATATTAATTTGGGAGAATTCAATTAATTATATTAATTAATTAGAATAGCTAAAATTTGTGGCGTAATCCCACTTCTTGATTGTTCTCAAATTTATTTACCTCATTTATCTCATATTTGTATGTTAGACTTTATTTTTCACTTTAGTCATTTTTTAGTTTGTCATTTGATCTTTCATTTTAGTTTAGCACTATTTCACATCACCAAACCTACTTGTTTTAATATTTGAAAACGCTAAAAAAACTAGAAAAACAAAAAAGCCCCAAAAGAAAATAAAAAGTGAATTACAATTGAATTTGTCTCTAGCTCACCCCCTTGATGTGAATTGATACCCTTACTTACCTCTACACTTGAGTTTGTTATATTTTGTAGGTATTTGAGGTTTTTTATTAGAAGATCTTTTCAAGAAACGACGAAAAATATAGACTGAAAAGTTTTAGTTATCACTAAACAGTATTAATAAAACGAGAATTGGGGTCACATCCCCTCTATGAGATAAATAACGTATAATTAGAATTTTGGTTCAAAAGCATTTAACCGAGCATATTCAGTTAATTATAAACATTACCCGTGAAGGAAATTAATCCAAAAATGCAAAATAAATTATTTAATAAAAAATGGTCACTCATGGATTAAATTCGGAATATCGCTTTAAACACTAACATTGCGTGGCAAAGAAAGTTAAACGCATAATATTTCAACTTTAATACACGAGCTTTCAATTAAACACAATTGTACACAAAACCTAACTTTCAGAGCTCAAGACCCATTAATGGCGGGAACATGACTAAGGACTAAACATGAATAAAGTAATTAAAACAACTAAAAACTAAAAGAAAACAAGAAATAAATAACTACAGCTAATTATATAGGGAAGAAAAATAAAGGTATAAAAGAAATAAAGTATATACAAGAGGTAGAAGATAATGAATAGTAAAATACTTACATAAATGGGCAAACACCCAAGAGGAAAAGGGGAGAAGGGATAAAGCTCACTCCCAAAAAAAACCCTAAAAAACTAGTAAAATGATAGATATCTCTTCAAAATGAAGAGAGAAACTATATATATAAAAACCCTAGTGGCAAACTAGTAAATAAAGGAAGCTGGAAAAATAAGCCCGAATCGATTCGGGTGCCAAATCGAATCCATTCAAAAGTGGGAGACTTCGAAGCTTCTACAAGGTGGATTGATTTGGCATATATCCGAATAGATTCAGGGAAATCTTGGTCATTGTCTTCAACCGAATCGATTTGGCAAAGGGCTGAATAGATTCGGACTTGCTTGATCAGATTTCTTCCCCTGCTTTAGTTTACACTTAATTCCCTTCCGCGAAAAATTCCATAACTTCTTTGTTAGGATTCGGATTTGTGCACCATTTATGGACACGCTAAGATGATAGATAGAGCTTCAACTTTTGTGAAGACATTAGGCTAGATACCTAAATGCTGAATTACTAAAATGCCCTTAAGCGTGCGGTTGTCGACGGAATTTTCCTGGAATGCTTTCGAACTTTATGCTAAGCACTATAATACCTACAAAAGCTTAGTTATACCTGGTAAAGCTATTAAACATATAAAACATAGATTGTATGGTTAACGAATATAAATATAGGAATTAAGGTACCCAAGGGGGCTAAAAAGCATTAGTATTGTGGGTGAATGTATGCAATATTTGTGCCTAATCACACCCCCTAACTTACACATTGTTAGTCCCTAACAATGAAATAGGAAGCAAGAAGAACTATCAGTAAATCACAAGACATGGGATATATAAAAAAGAGATAAAAGCCACTTTCGCGGGTAAACGATTGCATTTAGCATATGCAATAAGCCGTTAAATCCCTAGATTACCCTAGTGGACGAGTGTCATCTCGTGAGGATTTTCAGGGATAAAACCCACAAACATCATATGGTTTCCTCAAAATGTACGACAAAAAAATGCGACAAACTCAACCATCACGAAAAAGATTTCAAACACGTTATTAGCATAATGAACGAATTCATTTAAAAGTGTGTTGTTATTAGAATTGAAACCTTCAAAGTGGGAGGGGAGCGAGCACACGCAAAGTATGATTTGGAAAAAACATATATAAACCAGATAATAAATATTAAAGTATGCACAAGTACTCAATCCTTATCGAATATTACACTCAACAAATGAAATCACTCGAAATATGAGGTAATACACGGGACATGAGGGCATAAAGTGTAAATGTAAATGGAAACTAGTCCGTGCACATGACATAAATGAAAAACACTATATATAAAATGAAAAATTTGTAATCTCAATGAAAGATATCATCATTAAAGAGGTGAAATGCCTTTTCACAGATTATCAGAATTTTAAATTACATTCATGTTAGATCACATAGGACTTTATAGGGTTGTAATGTAGGTTTGAGGTTATGGTTATGAAATGAAAGGTATATGTACGGATTCAGAGGTGTTCGGAGATGAAAACTCTAAATAATGGAAAATTACGGGAAATTTCAAAATTGGAAAATGATTCCCATAAAATGCATTAAATATGAAATATGAGAGCAATAAGGATTATTGAACACTATATACGTCATATACAACTTTCTCTTTATTTTTCTCATATTTTTCTTTCCTTTTCTTTTGTTTTTCTTTTATTTTTCGCTTTTCCTTTTTCTTTTTCACTACACTTTTTCCTTCGCTTTTTCACTCTCACATGCTTAATTACAACCACGTAACACAAACATCATTCAATCCCAAGTATCATTCCAAACAAAGGTAGGGAAGGTGATATATATGGCTTATAACTCCAATGTGGATTTAGTTATGGGATTTGGGTAATTAAATGAAAGGCTATATTAAGGCTCAAAGGGGCTGACTTTGGAAATATAGAAGGTGTGGTCAAGGTCAATATGGGTGATATAACAAAGAGGGCCTATGATCATTTCCTAAAATTTATGCAATTCTCGAGTCAAAACAACTTTGAAAATCATGCTCAAGTAACACATTTAAGAAATGAACTAAATTAAAGAATGATAAATGAAAGAATAGTGAGATTACCGACGAATTTAACATTTTTATAACACCCCGTATTTTTATTACGTTAAATAATTATGGGATTAATTATTATTGTTGGTTTAATTAAATTAAAAATGTGAGAAAATTGATTATTAATTAATCCAGATTAAAAATAAATATTAACTAGTGTGCCAAGGATTAATACTTATGGTTGAGAATTATGGAATATTACTATGCGAATATGTAATACGAAATTATGAAATTTTATAAATTATCGAGATTGGGAAAATACGACAGTTTGGTACATTAAGTCGATGCACGTGTGAGTCGTGTCGGGACTAATTTAATGGGTTAAAAAAGCAAATTATTTTTAAGTAACTCATATGGTAATTTTAAGCACGCAATTGAGTCCAGAA
This sequence comes from Sambucus nigra, assembly GCA_949130495.1. Lineage (NCBI taxonomy): Eukaryota > Viridiplantae > Streptophyta > Magnoliopsida > Dipsacales > Adoxaceae > Sambucus > Sambucus nigra. The sequence goes on from OX422218.1 coordinate 280,816,742, forward strand.
GAGTCGAGATAGTCATAAAACTCTACCCGAGTATTTTATTTAGACTCCGATATATTTTTTAGGCCTAACCAGCACCCCGTTCGAGTATTTTTGTCCTTTGAATTTTTGGAAAAATATTATGGACAAAAATTAGGAAATTAAATATGGATGTACGTGAGTTAGAGGGGAGTTATAAGCTTTAAACCTATGAGAGAGAGAGAAGAGAAAGGCACAAGGAAGGAAGAAGAAGCCATAGGAGTTCATGGTGCATAACTCAAGAACACACACCGAAAATCCCACCAAAGTGTAGATGGTGAGATGAGGAACGCACCTGTATCAACATCACAAGGAGACTAGACCTTAGAAATTTAGGAAAGTGTTTAATCCCTGTAAAATTGTAGCAACAATCATGTTCATGTTAATATAGATATACAATACCCATTTATGATTCATAAATTTTGATGAAATTGGAGAACTAAGGACTTTAACTAAAAATCTGGAATATAATTAGGTTAAATCCCTCATGTAATTAGGTTAGATATCACAAATTCATGATTAAATATGACGGAAGGATCTGATTTGGAGTTCTTGTATAGAAATTTGAAGAGCTAGGGTTTACTTGATTAATTTTGGGGATTCTCAGAATTTATCAAGGTTTATGTATGATTAAATAATTCTAAGTTGTTAGATATCATCCCAACATGTTTAATTATTGGTTGGAAGTGATTGGTGGGAGTTTGGGACAAATCTGTGGAGGTTTTAGGTTAGGAAAAGGTTGGAAAATGCAGCAGTTAGCAGAATGGAGAGGACGACGTCTCGTTTGAGTGAGACGCAAGATCGTTTAAACGACCTGCTAATTCGTTCGAACGAAACTAGCTCTGGTTCGAACGAGAGGTCCCAGAAAACCCAGAAATTCCTATTTTTCCCAAATTGTGTTACACTATTAGTTGAGTGAGGAAAACTTCCATTTAATGCTATTAGCTTAGTGCAGAATTATTTGGGAAGCATTCCTAGGAAAATACCTTGAGGATTGGATAGGTGAATTAACCTTGGAAATTTCGAAAGCGTGAATAATTGAGTTAATTGAATAATAAGTAGTAATGAGAAGTATACTACGTACGTGTAGAAATATAAGTATTGGTTGGGTGAATACCTGAATTTTAATAGGGCTTAGGGAATGCCTATTATTATATGATTGTTATTATTTTATGTATAGCATACCTACACTGCTTGCTATCGGGAGGAGGTTAACGCGTAGTGGACAGTCTTATCCTGGGTGACCCAATGGGGAGATATTTGACTTGTACCCAGAGCATATGAACTTGTATATGTGCTATCTAAGACGTAGGATTGTTTCGACGACTGAATGGGAGCGTAGGTATGTGCGTGACCCATTTAGCTGGTGAGTATGCTCGCCTCCAATGTTTGTGTTATAAGATTTATGGTTCATGAGAGACGCCTAACCAAGTGTCCTTTACACAGTGAGCGATGCATCGGGACACGATAGCAGAGTACGCATTGCGCCAAGTGGTCCTTACCAAGGGGCGTATATATATATATATATATATGTATAGGGGTGATTATATATATAATAATGCTCTTGTGAGGACTAGTCCGCATTTTAAGAATGCGGATCGGACATGTGTCACCTAACGGTGGGCCCATAAATTATCTCCTAAATTATAGGCACACTCTCTCTCTCTCTTCTGGGCTCACCGCCATGTTTAGTCCACATTCTTAAAATTCGGACTAGTCCGCACAAGAGCAGGATTGTACATATATATATATATATATATATACTTGTGAATAATTCTAATGTGTGAAATTAGCAAACTTATAAATGTTGGTGGTAATCAAAGTATTTTGAGTGGGTGAAATAATTACTATCAAAACAGTGAATGTAATATATGGTTAATTGGAATAAATGATCTTATTAGCGTATTGTATAGGGGATACGAGTTACTCCCTTGAGATATATTTAGAAGTATAAGTCTATGATTTAGTTGGAAACATTATGGATAACTAGGTTAAGATAGACGTACGTTAGGCGTGCACAATAGCGGAGAGGTGAGAATCTCATGTGAGAGTTCGAAACTATCATCCACATAATAATTGCATTATTGCAGTTTTAAATACGTTCTAAAATAAATATTTTGAAGTTGTAAGGTTATATGAACTGAGGTTATTTCATAGAACACACACACTACACTTATAAAAAATTCCAAATAGGGAAATATTCCAATTTAAATATCCTTTGCTAATTAGTAAGTTCGCATGGCCAATAATCAATTAAAGTGATGGGATATTTAACTTGATTGAGAGATAATAAATAGACAAATTTTATACTTTTTATCATACACATATATCTAGGTGATTATATGCAATACATAAGAAATCTCAACCACAACGCACCGATGTACGAGGAAAACCCAAATAGAAAAAATCTCGGATGGATGGGTGTAGACAAATCCATTACAAATATGGTTTTACAAAGAGATTCAAAATACTGTTATACCCCGTGATTTTTAATGACTTTTAAAATGGTTTATAATTTTAATTAATGGATTAATTGGATTTTATTATAAATTAATTCATTTGGGTTTTATTCGAATTCTGGATATTAAAATGAATGATTCAGGATATTACTTAAAGATATTTAGGTAATATTTGAATATGATGTTATTGATATTGTGGTGAGTTATTAATTCAGTAATTTGAATTTTTAATCGGACGCAGTATGGGACATGCCGGGACTAATTTGTTACATTAATAAGGAAACTTATTTTTACATCAACCTTACAGTCGTTTCGACTGTGTCATTGCAAGCGGAAGGGTTGAAATAGTTAGAAAAGTCTATTTGGATGTTAGTTTTGAGTCCCGGGTCATTTGGAAATGAAAAGACAACCCAAAAGGGCATTTTGGTTATTTTTATAAGGGGGATAAATAGTGATTTTGGATTTTGTCTTATTATAAATATTTGGAGATTATTTGAACGTGGGTTCATTCATCTCTTCTACACAAAATTGAAAGATTATCTTCTTAGAGAGAGTGAAAGGTTGCTTGGGAGAAGAGAAGCTTGCTTGGAAAGGAGGAGAACCAAAGACCAAAGGTCACCACCACCGGAAGTGAGCGGAAAAGAGGAGAGCCACCTATGTTATGCAACCCCAAAGGATAAGATCTTCATTAGAGTCAAGTGTTTGAGAATTACAATCTAAGTTGGTATATTGTCCATATTAGGATAGTTATAAACAGATGAGATTTTTACATGTTTGGAAGATAATGAAGAGTTGTTAATGGATTTCTCAAAAATGGAAGTTTATAGGAATCAAACTCATGCTGTAGGTAGATAGTAATCCACAAAATAATCATAAATCTGCTGAAGAAATGCTGAGAATCAATGGTGTGTTCTTGAAGATATCATGTATATAATTTTCTTGAAAAAGAAGTTAAATATATGCTTTTAATTCAAACTCTTGATAATTCTAGGATGTTTAGAGCATTAGAAATCATTCACATATGTTTCTATATCATGTAGTAAGGTTTATATGGAGTTTGGGTAGTTAATATGACGTTTTGGATGATTAAAAGTGATGAAACCCGTAGTAGAAGAAATGCAGAAAACTGGGCTCGTATCTAGGCGATCAATCGATCGACCCCCTGCCTTCGATCGATTGACCTCCCCAGAATTTGTGAAGTTGTTTCTTTTAATGATTGTTCTTACCCCAAACCTTTTCATATCTTTGGTGATTATTAATTGGAGATTATGGGACTTAGAGAAGATCAGTAAGCCCTAGATAAGAGTCGAATGAATGTGATTGGGATTTAATTGATTAGAATTATGATAATTAATTTATTTGGGAGAAATTTCGGTTTCTAGATTCATGTGTTGGATTCTAATTTGTATGCATGAGGATTAAGGATAGGTCCAGTAGGGGAGATTTAATATAACACCTGGGTAGCCTTAGGGTTCCAATTTGAGCATCAAAGACTGAGTTTAAGCTCATTATTATTGCGCAAGGACTGAGTGTAGTACAAGTGCTTAGTGGTATGGCTACTGGATAGAGATGGGAGTTCAGACCACATTTTGTTGAAAGAGGGGATGAGGTTATCCCGGTTGCGTATTTGAAGTTAACGGATCTCCACGACCGACAAAGTTAAGTAGTAGTGTATTGGAGGGATTCCTTGTTTGGATTTCGCTTTGCGAGACGCTCCGCGCATGAACCTCAACGATGTCGGGATTGAAGAGATGTTATAAGATGCGAGGATGTTGATTTTGTTGATAATTCATTGGGTGTGAATGAAACACTATAGAGTATGAGCCATGTGATTATGGTATTCAATCCTAGTCGATAGAAGATGCGAAACAATCGGTTTTAACCCTATTTAAGGGGAGTTTAATTCATGGTAATTTAGGAGATAAGATGATATGGACCAGTAGGATATTAGTGATTTCTTACTGAAAAAAATGTTGAGGAAATACCTATTTGAACCTTAAGTAATGAGTGAGACTCTGGAATAATTAAATTAAGAAGTGAAGTTATAATATTTTAATACGTAGGATTTGAGAGATATAATGCTACATATGGGAATTATCGTAGGGTAATGTGAGTACCTTGTTGATATTATATAGATAGATGATAATGCCTATTTGATTGATGATTTATGTGTATGAAATACCTAGCTTACTTTCTATCGATGGGGAGGTTTGCGGGTGAGGGCAGTCATATCCTGATGAATCCATGGGATCTTTAATTTGTCGCTCGAGAACATTGGTCTATGAAAGACTTATCGGGGAGTTGATAAGTCCGCTGACTATGGGAACGTAGGTATGTGCATGGCTCGTGGGTATGATAACTATGTTCGCCTCCAATTTATGTGTTGTTGTTTGTTGTTCGAGGAATCCTTACTGAACCTTTAGTTCCCTATTCGGTGACCAGCGATATTGGGACATGATACCATAGTAATGCGTTGCACCGTAGCTGTGACTCGGGGTGCCGTATTATATATATATATATATAATGAATTGTATGAATGTGTATATAGTGGTTAAATTATCTACTGTGTGATAATTGTAGATACTGGTGAATTGAGAAAAGAATTGAAATAAGTTAATGAATATTTATTGAAGACCTTAATTCAGATTAATGAGAAACGATTCAAATTAATGAGAAACGTATATGAATGATTATACTATGTATGGTATGGGACATACGGGGTTATGATAAGGGATAGAATCATATTATGGAAACTAGTTAGGAGGAACCATTAACTAGGAGGTTAATAGGAAATGTTAAGTGTGCACTCTAGATGAGAGGTGAGAATATCAAGTGAGAGTTGGATACTAACATGTACATAATAAATGCTTTATTTCACTTGTTAAGTACTTGCTGTTTTCAAAATTATTTTCACATCGGGCTCTGACCCGTTTCCTTGCATATTTTCTTTTCTATTGTATCTTCTATATCAGGTGTCCAGCAGTAGGCATGCCAACCTTAGAGAATAATGATGAGCTATGGAGCTATGGAGTTTTTCTTAAAGGCCTATCTTCATTTGATTCACAGTATTCTTTTAGTTAGGTCATGTCGCCCAATGGAATTCAGTTATCATTTCTATCAGAGTCAAATGCTCTTGTACTCATGTCAATTTAATACATTTACTATTGTTGGGATTACTGTATTGAGAAATTATTTGGGAATGTTTATTACAATTGCATTTAAATTCTTTTGTGTTATCAGTTCAGTTATTATTGTGATAGAATAATATGTGTAGTATTATTCATAAACTAAAAATGGATTTTTGTTGAATTAAAATTTGGGAAGTTTTTAACACCAGCTATATTGGGTATTGGGTGAGTTGTAAATATTTTCGACAGTGATGCTAAGAATGAGCCAACTGTATATTCTGTTTTAATTTGGTATGGGACTGGACACCCGATATTTAATTAGGCGGGGTGTTACAAGTGGAATCAGAGCATCAGGTTCCAGAGTCCTTTAGGTTCTGTACGGCTTACTGTGTTTTCAGCTTAGCGTTCTTTAATGTAGAGCCCTATGTTTAGGATTGTTGATTTCCTTGGTGAGATTTTGTTCTCCTGCTATAACGTATATATTAGTGAGTTTTATTTGCGTTCGGACGTGTTCTTACAAGAAGTATGGCAGATGAAGGCCATTGGAAGGATATTGGAGGTCGTACATAGGAGGTTATGAAGTATGTTCGAGGAGGATGACCGTAGTCGAGGTCACCCCTATTATGGCGCAAAAGGCCATGACTGTAAAGACAGTTAGGACATAGCCTAAAAATTCCAAGTGATGATATAGTCGAAGGTGAGGACAAATTAGTATGCTTGGGAGAGGGTCAAATGGACAATTGCGGAGAGTTATCAGAAGAAGTTCTAGAAATACAAAAATTGGGTGTGTTACCCAACAAAGGCAATATATTCAAAGGTTTAGACATATAGTGGAGTGTGGTTAACTAGAACTGAAAATTTGGGGTAAAATTTTTCTTGACTCATCGGAGCAAAGTTATAATAGTGAGAGTTAACAACCACCGCCCACGAATGAGGGTATGTTTTCTATCTAAGGAGTTATGAGGCGCATAGTTATTTACATGAGGACCTCATATTTATTGTAGCGATTAATATTGTATGGGATTACTAAACTTAGACTATAGCACTATTATTTACGTAGACTCACCGAGGGGTCGTGGGGCACCTATATTTTCATCACGTGGGTCTGATTTATTCATGGAGTTATTTACATTAGGCTTGTCCGAACATGATGTGACTATCAGCGTGCATTAACTTGTGGTATATGAGAGCGTATGTACTACTATAGCTGACATCTTTTCTTTAACAAGAGAGTAGATGAGTAGACTTTAATTTGCAATCGATAAAACATGTAGAGAAGTTATAAACTATTGACTAAGGACCTAAAGAGTTTCGATGACCGACTACTTTAGGTAGTAGTGTATCAGGGGGTCCTTGTTTTGATTTCACTTGCGAGACACTCCACGCATGAAACTAATAACCGTTGGGAGTCGAAATAAGTTAGGTCTTTAAGATATGAGTTTATAACCTTTGTGATAAATATTATAATGAAAGTTGTACGATAGGGTGTATGGACGCCCTAGATGGTTGGATTGTAGTATCTTTCATAATTGTGAAACAGTAAGTAGTTGTGACTTCAAGATGTATTTACTAAATGATTAAGGATCACTTTTACCAAAATTTTTCACGAGGATGGTAGAGGGAAGATTACGTTAAGTTTAAATTCGATTCAGTTGAAACTATTTGGTGAGGCTTGGTGTATAACATCAATGGGGGATTTTCGTTAATGTGCTGTATGGGCGGTACGACATAGATTACTTGCAATGCGAGATTTATACTCAGAGTTGACCTTATCAATATGATTTGTCTTTCCGAATTTCGGGACGAAATTCTATTATAAGGGGGGAAGTATGTAATACCCCGTGATTTTTGATGACTTCTAAAATGGGTTATATTTTAAATTAATGGATTAATTGGATTTTATTATAAATTAATTCATTTGGGTTTTATTCGAATTCTGGATATTAAAATGAATGACTCAGGATATTACCTAAAGATATTTAGGTAATATATGAATATGATGTTATTGATATTGCGGTGAGTTATTATTTCAGTAATTTGAATTTTTAGTCGGACGCGGTATGGGACGTGTCGGGACTAATTTGTTAAATTAAAAAGGAAACTTATTTTTACATCAACCTTATAGTCATTTCGATTGCGTCGTTGCATGCGAAAGGGTTGAAATAGTCAGAAAAGTCTTTTTGGATGTTAGTTTTGAGTCTCGGGTCATTTGGAAATGAAAAGACAACCCAAAAGGGCATTTTGGTTATTTTTACAAGGGGAATGAATAGTGATTTCGAATTTTGTTTTATTATAAATATTTGGAGATTAGTTGAACGTGGGTTCATTCATCTTTTCTACAAAAAATTGAAAGGTCATCTTCTTAGAGAGAGTGAAAGGTTGCTTTGGAGAAGAGAAGCTTGCCTGGAAAGGAGGAGAACCGAAGACCAAAAGTCATCACGACCAACCACCACCGGAAGTGAGCAGAAAAGAGGAGAGCCACCTGTGTTATACAACCCCAAAGGATCAGATCTTCATTAGAGGAAAGTGTTTGATAATTGCAATCTAATTTTGTATATTGTCCATGTTAGGATAGTTATAAAAAGATGAGATTTTTACATGTTTGGAAGATAATGAAGAGTTGTTAATAAATTTCTGAAAAATGGAAGTTTATAGGAATCAAACTCATGCTGTAGGTAGATAGTAATCCACTAAATAATCATAAATTTGTTGAAGAAATGCTGAGAATCAATGGTGTGTTCTTGAAGATATCATGTATATAATTTTCTGGAAAAAAAGGTTAAACATATACTTTTAATTCAAACTCTTGATGATTCTAGGATGTTTAGAGCATTAGAAATCATTCACACATGTTGCTATATCATGTAGTAAGGTTTATAAGGAATTTGGTTAGTTAATATGAAGTTTTCGATGATCAAAAGTGATGAAACCTGTAGTATAAGAAATGGAGAAAACTGGGCTAGTATCTGTGCGATCGATCGATCGACCCCCTGCCTTCGATCGATCGACCTCCCCAGAATTTGTGAAGTTGTTTCTTTTAATGATTGTTCTTATCCCAAACCTTTTTGTATATCTTTGGTGATTATTAATTGGAGATTATGGGACTTAGAGAAGATCAGTAAGCCATAGATAAGAGTCGAATGAATGTGATTGAGATTTAATTGATTAGAATTATGATAATTAATTTACTTGGGAGAAATTTCAGTTTCTAGATTCATGTGTTGGATTATAATTTGTATGCATGAGGATTAAGGATAGGTCCAGTAGGGGAGATTTAATATAACACCTGGGTAGCCTTAGGGTTACAATTTGAGCATCAAGGACTGAGTTTAAGCTCATTATTATTAAGCAAGGACAAAGTGTAGTACAAGCGCTTAGTGGTATGGCTACTGGATAGAGATGGGAGTTCAGACCACATTTGGTTGAAAGAAGGGATGAGGTTATCCCGGTTGCGTATTTGAAGTTGACGGACCTCGACGACCGACAAAGTTAAGTAGTAGTGTATTGGAGGGATTCCTTATTTGGATTTCGCTTTGCGAGACGCTCCGCGCATGAACCTTAACCACGTCGGGAGTGAAGAGATGTAATAAGATGAGAGGATGTTGATTTTGTTGATAAGTCATATGGTGTGAATTAAACACTATAGATTATGAGCCATGTGATGATGGTATTCAATCCTAGTTGATAGAAGATGTGAAATAATCGGTTTTAACCCTATTTAAGGGGAGTTTAATTCGTGGTAATTTGGGAGAAAAGATGACATCGACCAGTAGGATATTAGTGATTTCTTACTGAAAAAATGTTGAGGAAAAACCTATTTGAACCTTGAGTAATGAGTGAGACTCTGGAATAATTAAATTAAAAAGTGAAGTTATAATATTTTAATACATAGGATTTGAGAGATATAATGCTACGTATGGGAATTATCGTAGGGTAATGTGAGTACCTTGTTGATATTATATAGGTAGATGATAATGCCTATTTGATTGATGATTTATATGTATGACATACCTAGCTTACTTGCTATCGATGGGGAGGTTTGCGCGTGAGGTCAGTCATATCATGATGAATCCTTTGATTTGTCATTCGAGAACATAGGCCTATGAAAGACTTATCGGGGAGTTGATAAGTCTGCTGACTATGGGAACGTAGGTATGTGCATGGCCCATGGGTATGGGAACTATGTTTGCCTCCAATTTATGTGTTGTTGTTTCTGGTTCGAGGAATCCTTACCGAACCTTTAGTTCCCTATTCGGCGACCAACGATATTTGGATATGATAGCAGAGTAATGCATTGGACCGCAGCTACGACTCAGGGTGTCGTATTATATATGTATTTATATAATGAATTGTATGAATGTTTATATAGTGGTTAAATTATCTACTGTGTGATAATTGTAGATAACGGTGAATTGAGAAAAGAATTGAAATAAGTTAATGAATATTTATCGACGATCTTAATTCGTATTAATGAGAAATGATTCATATTAATGAGAAATGTATATGAATGATTATACTATGTATGGTATGGGACATACGGGGTTATGATATGGGATATAATCATATTATGGAAACTAGTTAGGAGGAACCATTAACTAGGAGGTTAATAGGAAATGTTAAGTGTGCATTCTAGATGAGAGGTGAGAATATCAAGTGATAGTTGGATACTAACATGTACATAATAAATGCTTTATTGCACTTGTTAAATACTTACTGTTTTCAAAATCATTTTCACATCGGGCTCTGACCCGTTTCCTTGCATATTTTCTTTTCTATTGTATATTCTATATCAGGTGTCCAGCAGCAGGGACGCCAGCCTTAGAGAATTATGACGAGCTATGGAGCTATGGAGTTTTGCTTAGACGCCTGTCTTCATTTGATTCACAGTATTCTTTTAGTTAGGGCATGTCGTCCAAAGGAATTCAGTTATCTTTTCTTTCCGAGTCAAATGCTCTTGTACTCGTGGCAATTTAATAAATTTACTATTGTTAGGATTACTGTATTTAGAAATTATTTGGGAATGTTTATTCCAATTGCATTTAAATTCTTTTGTGTTATCGGTTCAATTATTATTGTGATAGAATAATATGTGTAGTGTTATTCATAAACTTAAAATGGATTTTTGTTGAATTAAAATTTGGGAAGTTTTTAACACCAGCTTAATTGGGTATTGGGTGAGTTGCAAATGTTTTCGACGGTGATGCTATGAATGAGCCAACTGTATATTTTCAGTTTTAATTTCGTATGGGACTGGCCACCCGGTATTTAATTAGGCGGGGTGTTACAGGTGGTATCAGAGCATCAAGTTCTAGAGTCCTTTAAGGTCTGTACGGCTTATCGTGTTTTCATCTTAGTGTTATTTGATGTAGAGCCCTATGTTTAGGATTGTTGATTTCCTTGGTGAGATTTTGTTCTCCTGCTATAACGTATATATTAGTGAATATTATTTACATTCGGATGTGTTCTTACAAGAAGTATGGAAGATGAAGACCATTGGACGGATAGCGGAGGTGGTACTTAGGAGGTTATGAAGTATGTTCGAGGAGGATGACCGTAGTTGAGGTCACCCCTATTATGGAACGAAAGGCCAAGACTGTAAAGACGGTTAGGATGCAACCTAAAAATTCCAAGTGCTGCTATATTCGATGGTGAGGACAAATTAGTATGCTTGGGAGAGGGTTAAATGGACAATTGTGGAGAGTCATCAGAAGACGTTCTAGAAATACGAAATTGGGTGTGTTAGCCAACGAAGGCAATATATTTAAAGGTTTGGGCATATAGTGGAGTGTGGTTAACTAGAACTAAAAATTTGGGGTAAAATTTTTCTTGACTCATCGGAGCAAAGTTATAATAGTGGGAGTCAACAACCACCGCCCACGAATGAGGGTATGTTTTCTATCTAAGGAGTTATGAGGCGCATAATGATTTACATGAGGACCTCATCTTTATTTTAGCAATTAATATTGTATGGGAAAAAGGGTTACTAAACTTAGCCTATGGCACTGTTATTTACGTAGACTCACCGAGGGGTCGTGGGACGCCTATATTTTCATCACGTGGGTCTGATTTATTCATGGAGTTGTTTACATTAGGCATGTCCGAACATGATGTGACTATCGGCGTGCATTGACTTGTGGTATATGAGAGCGTATTTACTACTATAGCTAACATCTTGTCTTTAACAAGAGAGTAGATGAGTAGACTTTTATTTGCAATTGATAAAACCTGTAGAGAGGTTATAAACTATTGAATAAGGACCTAAGGAGTTTCGATGACCGACTACTTTAGGTAGTAGTGTATCGGGGTGGTTCCTTGTTTGGATTTCGCTTGCGAGACACCCCATGCATGAAACTAATAAATGTTGGGAGTCAAAATAAGTTAGGTATTTAGGATATGAGTTTATAACCTTTGTGATAAATATTTTAATAAAAGTTGTACGATATGGTGTATGGGCTCCCTGGATGGTTGGATTATAGTATCTTTCATAATTGTGAAACAGTAAGTAGTTATGACTTCAAGATGTATTTACTAAATGATTAAGGATCACTTTTTCCCAAACTTTGTCATGAGGATGGTATGGAGAAGATTGCATCAAGTTTAAATTCGATTCAGTTGAAACTATATGATGAGGCTTGGCGTATAACATCATTGGTGAGGCTTGCGTATAACATCAAGTTTAAATTCGATTCAGTTGAAACTATATTCGTTTCATTTAAATTCTTTTGTGTTATCGGTTCAGTTATTATTGTGATAGAATAATATGTGTAGTGTTATTCATAAACTAAAAATGGATTTTTGTTGAATTAAAATTTGAAAAGTTTTCAACACCAGCTTAATTGGGTATTGGGTGAGTTGTAATTATTTTCGACAATGATGCTAAGAATGAGCCAACTGTATATTCTGTTTTAATTTGGTATGGGACTGGCCACCCGGTATTTAATTAGGCGGGGTGTTACAAATACTTACAGACTTGACTCACAAAGACTCGTTGATGCCGCCTCCAATACCTCCGTTGGTAGTACGCGAAGCCCCAATACGTTGAACAACACTGCTCGTGTCTCGGTATCCACCGAAGGCCAAAGAACTGTCTCCAATTAACTAGGATGCTAAAATCCACCGCATATGTCCATCATGAAATTCAGGTTGAAAGCTTGGCATTTTGGTTCATTTAAAAATCAAAATTGTCTTGGAGAATTTTTCATAAAAAGGAAGACAAGAATTCTTCTTTTGAAAATGTGTAAGTTCCTTGTGAAAAATTGATTTTCTTCCATATTATGAAAACTGGAAAAGAGGTGGACAAGGGCAGTTATTTAAAATAACTGCAGGCAAAAAAATTCAAAACTGACAAATCTCATTCGAACGCGGTTGTTCGAACGACCTGGTTCGAATGAGTTTGTCACGATAGTCCAGTATATAAATAAAGGAAGTCGTTATAAATCTCGTTAGAACGAATCTGTTCGAACGACATTTCTAATGACCTTTCTAACGAGTTTCTATAGAACATTGAACCGGTTCGTTAGACCTAGGTCATTCGAATGACCTCGGAAAACTTTGAACGAAATTTTCTTTTTCAATAAAACAGGTTTAAAATTAATTTAAAAAAAATTCATAAATATTTTTAAGTAAATTAAAAATTACTCCAACACTTATTAAAGATTTTTTGTCGTATACCTTTTAGGAAAATGGAATTGGAATGCATTTTGATTTAGTGTGAACTTTGAATCCCCAATTCGCCACGGAATGTAACCAATACTACAAATGAATCGATTGAAAATTTGTCCTTACAAATCTTCCCCTTTGGCTATTCCGGGACAAAACAAAATTAAAATTAATATAAGAAAAAAGAGTGAATTTTTTAAGCCAACCGTCAAGCCGATTCTAAAGCCCGTCCCAAAAACCCAAATAAAAAGACAGACTTATGCACACGACTGCCAATGAGTTGAAGACAAGTAGGCGATATATCCTACACACATGTAGTAACAAAAACATAAAATGCATGGGGAAATAGAGAATACAAATAAAGTGTTAACTAATCATGAGATTATAGAGAAAGTTAATTAATCATGATTATGACATATGTTAAATTAAAATTAACTCCCCCTACATAAGAACTCCCCCTAACTCCTCCTATCAATGTTTCTCCCCCTTTTTGTCCGGAAAAGACAAAGGGATAGAATTAGCCTGCATAGCTAGAGAAGATGAAATGAGGAATAAGTACATTAGCAAAAAATGCAACATAATCCAAGATTGATATGTGAATAATGGAATAAATAGGAGAGTGCTATCATTAACCATAGAGGGAAAAACCAAATATCCATACATCAATAAAGAGAATGTAACCAAACGATATAAACAGGTACAAGTGAGAAAATGTAAATAAGGTGATCTGCTCACCGTCACAAGTTCAAAAGATGAAATAAACTGAAACATAAAGAAAATCAGGGAGCTAGGGCATCATATGGTGAATCATCTGGAAGGGATCCAGAACCGGACGATCCTGCACCATGACGCATCCCCATGCGATGAATCTCCTCATGATGCTCAAGAAGGATGGAATCATGATGAGCGTGTGCTTCATCTCGATGAGCTTGAGCCTCCTCCCGACGAGCCTAAGCATCATGATCCCGCTGCATGGAAAGCAAAAGATCCTGCATAAGATCTTTGTCCTAGCGCCTTTATTCCTAAATATTCTCCACCTATGAAGGAATATACCTAAGATCCACTGAGTCAAGGGGTGGGGGAGCATGAGAAGATGACGATCTCGAGGGAGCAGGGATTGAGGCAATGACAGATTGAGAGATAGTGATTTGTGGAGTATCAGGGGGTAAATGTCCACGAGAGAGACTAACGGAGGACATATCAATGGTTTGATATCGGCTCACAGGGACATTAGATGGAAGATATGGGCATCCCGTATCAAGACAATGGCGAGTAATAAGAACCGCAAAAGGAAGGGATTGCCTAACGGAGCTGGATGGGTATACTTTGACATATTTGATAACCATAAAAATGAAAGTGGGGAGGTCGATGGCATCTCTAATGCTGATGGCAAACATGAGATCCACGTGAACTTTTGTAATCTGAGTGGAGTTGGAACGAGGAATGAGACACGCACAAACAATACAATTAAGTACCATAAAATTTGGATTTAAATCCTTATGGTAAATAGTGACGGTGCCGGATTGAGTAAGGCGACTCATAGTGCTCAAAACTAGGACAGAGTCGTGATGAGAGTTGGGAGGCCGAGGAAACGAATGATTTGTGACAGAGGGTAATGGAATAAGACGAGTGATGGACTCAAGAGGGACGATGATGTCGCGATCGTGTACTTTAGCTAAAATATGGTCCTCATGAACACTCATCCAAAAGAAAAATTCTTAAATAAGGTCGGGATAAATGGGGTCAGTGAGATTGAACAACGGGTCCCAACCCAAATCAGAATCCAGGAGTGAACATTAGAGCCATTTAGAGAGGGGAGATTGACAATTTTTTCGCGGACATAGGAGCGAGTGGAAAAACCCTGTGTATAGTATTGGGTATGACTGGTGAGAGTCCTCCAATGCAATCTAAGGTCGGGAATAGAGTAATTAACATTTGTATCATCATCGGATGAGGATGAAGACGAGGAGGAAGAATGTTCCTCCAAAGAGTCGCTTATGTCACGGTTGCGACGACTATAAGGAGGCATTCTAAAAGGACTAAACTAGAACCTACCCAAAAATAATCCAACAAAACTGCCAATCAACACCAAAAAACCAAAAACAACAACAATACCCATCTTCCATTAGAGATTAGACACAAAAAATTTGATTAAAAAATGAAATAATTAATTGAAGTTCCGTGAAATTATAAAAACAAATTAACTAAAAAAATGATATTGTTTATGGAGCTCAACATAATTAGGGGCAACAAAAAATATGAGATAATATATAGCCCAAAAGCAAAAGATACATATACACACACACACAGACATGCACACACACACACATACACACACACACACACACACACACATATATATATACACACACACACACACACACACACATATAAAGAAAAGAAGAGAGAGAAAGAGGATACCTAGAAGAGAGAAGAGGGATAACTCGAACTCGAAACCCTAGCTGAAAGTGATGAATGGAGGAGAAATGAGGGTTGTGTATGGAAGAAATAGGTTGAATGAAGGGGAGTGGAAGAATCGTGAGGAAGAAAGGGTTACTGGGTTTAGTTGGAAAGAGGGTTAGTGGGACATGGGAGTAAGAGAGACTGAGAGATTTGGGGAAATCGTGGGGAAAACGAGGAGAGAGAGAAACTAAGAAAAAATAAAGCGGCAAAAATTGGAAAAATGAAACTGCCCAAATGAAACCCAGGTCGTTAGAACGAGAAATTTCGTTCGAACGACTTCGTTCGAACAACTTTTGAACGATATGCCAAAAGGATTTAATGAACCACGTTTAAAACTTCGTTAGAAGTTCGTTCAAACGACATATTTCATTCGAACGACAATTCGAACGATATGCCAGACTAGAATTTTGAAATTTCATTCAAAAACTCGTTTGAACAAGTTTTTCTGACGAACTTCAAACAGGTTAAAAAAAATACAAGAAAAAGAAGAAAAAAGAAAAAAAAATGAAAATGACATATATAAAGGAGTAGGGAAAGCTAGAAAATAGCTAAAAGAAAGTGTTAACAGTCCTAGGTTTAGATGACATATCCAAACCGTGGGAGCGGAGATGTAGGGGTGTGAACAATACGATTGAGAGATTTTACCTAAGACAACGCACAAATGCCGAATGCTAAACAATATATAGACGTAATATGCACTCACATCAGCCTTGTGTCAGAAAGGAAATACCATAGGACACTCAATCACTAAAGCAACACGCATATACGATTGATAATTTTCTCGCCAATGTTGTCACAATTAGAAAGCTATGTATCGAATAAATATGCATGCCCATTGGTCTTCAATGTATATCTCCCATTAGCAACTTTAGATTGAGTCTTTTATTTTGAATAATCAATCAAGATAAATAATTTTGGCCTTACCATTATATGTATATCATCTTTCAATGCTTCAATTTTAGGCTCTTATTTTACAATGCAAATGGAGACTATTGACGCAAAAACTTTTTATTTTTTGCAGCCCGAGTCCATTGCTAGAAACAACAAACAACCGAATGAATATTATTACATTTTGTAAATCCGAGCAATGGATGATCATGCACAATTTCGATTGCTTATAAAAGAGGTGACTAAGATTGAAAAGGCAACATTAAAAATCGCCACATGAGTGCAATGCGAAGAAGATATCCTCAATATTTTGTGGAAAGTGTGTGCAAGAAGGAAAATATATGAGGCAATCACATATATACATATCATAAAAGAGCATCATTGTGCATAAGAGAAATGAAGTCAAGATTAACTACTCATCGAAAGCCACGTGGACATGAAATGAAAAGTGATCCGAACACATCGAACACAAAACCATATGGACAAAAATCTGTGAAAGCTTTTCTAACCTTTCCCGTTTCTTTGAAAAGAAGATAAAAATATTTTTTTTTGAAATTTAGAATAAAATATTTACAAAAATAATCTATTTCATAGGTAAAAAGATAGACAATAAACATAACCTAAACTAGATAGACGAATCCGATCTCAATCAATGGATCAAACCCCAATCGAGTTCCTACGATTTTCAAACCTAAGGGCATCAAGAGGTTTGGTAAAGATATCAGCCAATTGTTGATTGGTGCCTACAAAGCTTAAGGAAATAATTTTCTCTTCAACCAATTCACGAATAAAATGTTCATGGATCCTAATATGCTTGGTTCTAGAATGTTGAACTGGATTAAGGAAAATATGGATTGCACTTGTATTATCGCAATAGATAGTCATAGTTCCTTAAGAAATACCGTAATCTTCCAACATTCGTTTAATCCAAATAAGTTGAGTACAACAACTCCCAGCGGCTATGCATTCGGCCTCCGCCGTGGATAAAAAATAGAATTTTGTTTCTTGCTCATCCATGAGACAAGTGCACTTCCAAAGTAGAAACAACCGCCATATGTATTTTTGCATCCATCAAAATTTCCTGCCCAATCAGCATCTGAATATGCCGATAAACAAACATTTCTAAGACACGATAGGTAGTTATTGAGTTCAACTTTTTATGTGGATTCTTAATTTTCTTTCCTAATTGACAAGGCCCGCAACTAGTGGAGGTTGGTTTTTCTAGAGATGGTAAACCTCAAACTAGATCTTTTCTCACTAATCGATCAAGATCTCTAAGTTAACATGACCTAACCATTGATGCGAAAGATCGAAAGATGAGGATTTTGCACTACTGCAAACTAAAGAGGACCTAGGAACTATTCCATAGCAATTGTCACTAGTTATCACACCTCGTAAAATAGCCTCTCCCGATTTATCATATATGGTGCACTCTGATTGAATAAACTTAACATCAAGATTCTCATCACATAATTAGCTAATACTTATCAAATTTTCCTTGAGACCATCAATATAAAGGACATTTTCAAGTTTAAGAAACCTGAAAATTTTAATAGATCCTCTACCCATAATTCGAGATTTGCTTCCATCTCCAAAGGTGACCTTACCATCTTTATAGTTATCAAGAGTGGTAAACGAAGATTTATCACCGGTGATATGTCTCGAACAACCACTATCAAAGTACCATTGGGAGGTATTTTGAGCCTTAAGTGCAAGATGAGCAACAAAAGATTTATTTGTGTTATCTTTCTTAAACCATGCTTGAGTTGTGTATTTATCCTTGTTGATTCTAGTCTTTTGATTAGAATTATTTCCTTGGACTTTATATAACCTTAAAAGCTCTTCCATTAGACCTTTAGAAGTATTAACTAGATACTTAACTTGGATCTTAAGATTAGCTAAAGAGCTATAGTGTTGCTTAGAAGTTGTGAAATAAGAGTTCTTCCCAAGCTTGTAATAAAATTCTCTAAGATGACCCCGTTTATGAAAATAAGTGCACACATAGGGTTGTTTTGGAGTCACTTTTGAAGATTTATTAGGAGGACTTATTTTAGGTAGATAAGGTTTAGGTGGATTTGATTTGGAAACAAATAAGGTTTAGGTGGATTTGATTTAGAAACAAACTTAGCTACCGGTTCGGATTTGACTTTGGATACAAACTTAGCTACGGGTTTGGATTTGACTTTAGATGACTCTCCTTATTAATATCCTATGCCCTTCGTCTCTTGATAACCTTTCTCCTTATATCCTAACATAGGGCCTAGAAATAATTTTCCCATTCTTCCTGAATTATCTTTGAGTGTGACTTTGATTTCACGAGAGGACTCGAGATCTTTTTCTAGTTGGAAAATTTTATCTTCAAGAGATTTTCTAATCTCTAAGGATTCATGAAGATCTTTGTTTACTCCTTCTAAGGAGTTAATTAAATAACATTTTTCTTTACCTACCAAGATAAGCTTTTCAGAAAGGGATATCTTAATAGCCTCGAGTTGACTAACTAAAGTCTCCTTCTCCTTCAGGATTTTCAACTCCTTTTCTAAACATAAGACTTTGAAGGTTAATCTTTTATTTACCTTTTGAATACGAAGAGACTCAGTGTATAGTTCAGAATAGGAAGATTGCAATTCACTCTCATCTACTTCACTCTCATTTCCTTTTTCATCATCACTTGCAGATTGCGTGGAAGCAATTTCAAGATTATGCTATGAATTTTTAACATTAGGGTTTGACTCACTTGAATCACCGGCAAGAATTTCTATATAGGCAATGAAATTATTTCTAGACAGGGTAGAGTCATCAGAGTCTTGAGACTCATTATCACTGTTGCTTAGAGTAGCATTGTAAATGACTTTTTCTTTACCTTGTCTCTTAAGTTTAGTTGGACACTCATATTCTCTATGATCATATCCCTTACACTCAAAGCATCTCTCTGAATCATCCTTTTCAAGGTTGTCTCTCTTAAACTTCTTAGGATCCTGATTATTAAAATTTCCATTACCTTTGTTTTTATTGTTATCAAATTTTGATTTTTCAAATTTTGAGTTTTGCTTTTCGAACTTGGGAATTTTTTTAAATTTTTTTTGCAAATAGAACTATATCCTCAGTATCTATATCAAACTTATCAGACTCAGACACTTCT
This sequence comes from Sambucus nigra, assembly GCA_949130495.1. Classification (NCBI taxonomy): domain Eukaryota; kingdom Viridiplantae; phylum Streptophyta; class Magnoliopsida; order Dipsacales; family Adoxaceae; genus Sambucus; species Sambucus nigra. The sequence goes on from OX422218.1 coordinate 280,836,493, forward strand.
TCTTTCTTTAATTTTAAGGCTACTCCCTTATCTTTAGTTTTGTTATCTTTAGGAAACATGTCTAATTCATATTTTTAAAGATAACCAACAAGTTCTTCAAGTTTTAAAGTATTTAGATTTCCTAAGGAATTAAGAACTGTGACTTTTGGAATGAACTGCTGAGGAAGGCATCTAAGTATTTTCTTAACAACATGATCTTCAAGAATTTTATCACCTAAGTTAAAGCAAGAATTAACAATATCAGATATACGAGCATAAAACTCATCAAAGTTTTCATTTTCTTTCATGGTGATGGTTTAAAATTGAGTTGTTAAGTTTTAATGTTTTGAAGCTTTAACTACACTAGTTCCCTCATGAGTAACTTAGAGAATATTCCAAGCCTCCTTTGACATCTCACACGTCATTATACGACGAAATTCACCGGGAGTCACAATACTAAACAAGGCATTTAAACCTTTAGAGTTAAAGTTGCACAATTTTAATTCATCCTCACTCCAATATTCTACGGGGTTTAAAACATTTTCTTCTCCAACAACTATAGTAGGTGGAGACCACCCCTTTTCAACAGCTACACAAACAAGTTCATCAATAGATTTTAATGAGGATTTAATACTGTAGGTGCAATTAATTTCACCCGTCAGGGGGTTCCAATTCATCACGATACAAGTATAAAAATAAATACGAGAGAGACAAAGATTTACGTCGTTCGACCATGAATGGCCTACGTCCACAGGGTTGCTGATGTGTTTCATTAGAATGATCAGAGAGTTTTACATGAGATTATTTCTCTAACTTCTAAGCCCACTTTCACAATGGGGGGTGTCCCCTTTATATAGGGTTAGGGGTTACATTAGGGTTACGAATATGGATGAGTAACAAATATGGATGAGTCCTATCTTCGTGGAGTTTCACTCCAATCTGATACTGCTCCTTGGTCTTCTAGTTTATTAAGGGCCTTAGTCGTCCCTATATTATTGGCATGTTGCCATTTAACCGGGGAGCTCTCCACATTTCATGCTATTACGTATGCATATATATTGTCCCCACAATAGCCCCACAGGCCGCAGTTCAGCTGGGTTGATTCTGAGATGACCTGGGAGCTGGTCCACAATCTCTTTAAACGTATGCAGTTGTTGGTGTGAACTGAACTGGCATTCTTTGATCTGTCGTTCAACTTTTAAACCTTCTTTGGTTGATCTTCTCGCCTATATAGGTTTTTAGATGAATGCTTGGCTTGAGTTGAGAGACGTTCACTTGAAATAGGAACCGGACTCGAGAGTGTCGAGCTGCCTACGTACCCTCTTGGGATCAGGTCAAACGTAGTTCATTGTCTGTTTTATTGCATGGCCCAATTTGTGAGGCTGACCATAGTCCTGTTCATAATTCATTTGCCGAGGCTTTCTCGAGCATGTATCAAGTTTAGGGCATCTCCATGTATTTTGATCATGTATAGTCCATTTACTGAGGTCATACACAAGTCTACGCTTCGAGTCTTATTAGAGAATGTACCTAGTAAGGGTAAGACCCTGCATTAGGTTTTTCATATGGTCCAATTGGAGAGGCTGACCAAAAGCCTATGCATCGAGCCTTGTTGGAGCATGTACCTAGTAGGGATAAGACCCTGCCTTAGGTTTTTCATATGGTCCAATTGGAGAGTCCGGCCAAAAGCTTATGCGTTAAGCCTTGCTCGAGCATGTACCTAGTAGGGATAAGACACTGCCTTAGTTTTTTCATATGGTCCAATTGGAGAGGCTGACAAAAATCTTATGCGTCGAGCCTTGCTCGAGCATGTACCTAGTAGGGATAAGACCCTGCCTTAGGTTTTTCATATGGTCCAGTTGGAGAGGCCGACCAAAATCCTATGTGTCGAGCCTTGCTCGAGCATGTACCTAGTAGGGGTAAAACCCTTCCTTAGGTTTTTCATATGGTCCAATTGGAGAGGCCAACCAGAAGCCTATGCGTAGAGCCTTGCTCGAGCATGTACCTAGTAGGGGTAAGACCCTGCCTTAGTTTTTTCATATGGTCTAATTGGAGAGGCCGACCAGAAGCCTATGCGTCTAGTCTTTCTCGATCATGTACCTAATAGGGGTAAGACCCTGCCTTAGGTTTTTCATATGGTCCAATTGGAGAGGCTGACCAGAAGCCTATGCGTCGAGCCTTGCTCGAGCATGTACCTAGTAGGGGTAAGACCTTGCCTTAGGTTTTTTATATGGTCCAATTAGAGAGGCCGACCAGAAGCCTATACGTCGAGCCTTGCTCGAGCATGTACCTAATAGGGGTAAGACCATGCATTAGGTTTTCTTAACATGTGATATGTAATCGGTATGCTTATTGTACTTAGGCTTTTCCCATAATTTAATGTAATACTAATTACGTTTGCATTTTTCCATTTTCTAATGCCTCGCATGTAAATATCTGCCTATTTTACCTTTTAAGTTGTGCTGTCACACTTCCTTAGGCCTAAAAGGCGATGGAAAAAAAATGTACCTGGTTTAAGGGTCATCCACCCGTTCAGGATTTTAACCGACCAACATAGTTGGCGACCAACCTGAGTTGGCTTTTTTCCTAGGGATCCCCCATAGGGCTTTTATTGTTGCCTGGGCAACTCGTGAGGCCATTTGTGTTTGGATATAACAAAGGCCTGTATACGTGCTTAATTTAGTGGGAACAAGAAAGAAGGCAGTTGTAACTAAATCAAGCTTGGTCTTGATCGTCATTTGAAAGACTAATTTCGGTGTTAACCATATTGGCATCTGTCCTGAGTTGACCTCTTTTATTTTTCTTTAAATGTTGAAGTGAATCTATTCACGTGTCATCGCTGCCATGGATCCCCCAATCGGGCTGTGAAGAGAAGATTGCTCGATCGTCCATCGGGTCATTTGATCTGTATAACAGGGATGATAAGTGTGCCCAATCGCTCCTCGGGCTTCGTTGCGTTAAAGAGTGTCGTGTTGATTGTTTATCGAGCTAAATATATTTAAGGATTATCTTGCTCGTATAGCTCCATGTATTGTATCGTTCCTCGGGGCACACTTGTTCACTGACCATGCATGGTGGTCCCAGGATGCTATGGAAGACTCCAGATAGCTCATGCACCTAAAGAAATTGATATGAGTTCAAAGCGTCCTTGTGATAAAATGCGTTGATCTGATACGGCGTTCAAGAAATGTTGTTCCTGTGGAGTGGATATCTTAGTGTTGACGACGCGTTAATTCATTGCTTGGTGATCGTCGATCACCGTGGGTTATCTGATGATGTTGCTCGATACATTCATGGTGGTCTAGTGTTGTTATCAACGTGTCTTGCTCGTTGACTGTGATTTTGCTGGATATGTGAGTTCTTACAGGTTAGATCTGTCCTTGTTGATAAATACAGTTGATCGTTTCTCTTCATGCTGCTTTATGTGTTATTGGACCTTTGTGGTACAGATCGCCCAACTTTTCATTCGACGAGGTTGAATTAAATAAGAACTGCATTGTCCAACTGTTTATTGGAGCTTGAGACGTGATCACACAATGTTAACTATCCATCGAAGCTGAGGGTACGTCGAAGAAAAATTGCAAAGGACCTAGTAGATGTTGCGAACGATCCATGCCCGAGCATCTGTCAGAGTATTGATAAGATAAATGATGCCTGAATGCCTGTCGAGGCAAAAACTATAGAGGATCTAGTAGATATTCCGGGTGATCCATGCTCGAGCATCCGTCGAGGCAAAAAGGATCGAGCAAGTATTACGAATGATCTTGAATTATTAGTGAAAACTAACCTTCCAATAAATGCAATGTTGATTATTAATCAATTGTGCCAACCATATGTTGGGACTGAATATAAGAATCATCCCTACCAACCATTTGTTGGGGATAAAATGTGACATGTGTGGCAAATATCCTCAGGACTAAATATAAAGAAATATTTTGCCGAGCATTTGCTGAGATGAACCTTGAATATGCCTAATCGTCCTTCAGGTCAAGAATCATAGAGCCACATAATCAATACTGAAATTGGAGAAATATCAACGTCCGAGCATCCGTTGGTTATCACAAATAATGTTGCCCAAGAATTTATTGGGTCCAAGGTGGCGTAACGTGCTCGACCATTCATCAGAGCATTAACTAAATAGGTGGTGCCTGGGTCGTCTGCCAGGTCAAGGTGTCCGAGTAGATATAGAGAGCGATCTATGCTCGAGCATCTATCGATGCATTAATAAGACTTCCAAGAGCTTAATATTATGGCCGAGCATTCGTCGGGACTGAATCTTATACCTGTAGAAGTTAATAAGTTGCTCGACCATTTGTCGAGGCTAAATCAAAATATAATTTATCAAGCAATATGATGTGCATCTATTCGAGCATGTGCTGAGGGAAATATTCATAGTATTAAATGAATGACAATAATGATCCCATAATTTTTATGATACAATATCACGAGGATGGCCGCGCCCGAGCATCCGTCGGGGCTACACTAAGTATGAGTAAAGATATTACACCGACCAGTCATTGGTATAGCCAATAATAGCTAGATGACAATATTGAAAATTAAATGACCGGATAAATGACATGAGTGCTCTTTAAGTGCACCCCAATATTTATGTGGACAAAATAATTGTAACAAAGTCGAATGAAAGAGGAAAAATCATCGAATATATCCATATGTATGGCACAAGAGTTAATTTGGAATTTGTGCAAATAGATTTAAGAAAATACTTAAAATTAAGTTGGTTTCAAAAAATTATTTTCACAGAAAATTTGTGTAGTGGCAATCAATTGTTTTTCTCATGTGGAGTATAGAGTATAGATATCCCCTGCTAACAAATTTATGATGATAAAAATCGTGAGCATAATTTATGAGCAAATGAAGTATTATGAGATGGAAACGAACAATGTAAAAATAAATGTGTGTATCCATCAAATGGGGTTGTGCTTAAATACAAGAATTATCCTGACCAGCTATCCACTCGGGATAAAATGCGACATGCGAGCCAAATATTTTCGGGACTAAATATATAGAAATATTTTTCCGATTATTTTCCAAGATGAATCTCGAATGTGCCTGACCGTCTTTCTGGTTACCGAATCATAGAATCCGAGCTTCATCCGGAGTAATAATAATTTTGCCCAAGCGTTTCTTTGGGTATAAGGGGCTATTGTGTGCTCGACTATCTATCGGAGCATTAATAAAATGAATGGTGCCTGGATAGTCCACCGGGAAAAAGTTGTAGAATACCAAGTAGATATAGCGAGCAATTCGTGCTCGAGCATCCGTCGAAACATCGATGAGATTTTCGAGGACTTAAGATCATTGTCGAGCATCCGTCGGGACTGAATCTTGGACCTGTGGAAGTTAGTAAATTCTCCGACCATCTGTTGAGGCTAAATCAAAATATAAGTTATTATGAAAATGATATGTTCAACAAAGTATATAAGATATGCATCCGCTAGACCATTTGTCGAGGAAAAGATTCATAGTCGCGTATGAATGTAATAAAGATTCAATGATTTTTATCATAAAAATCTCACTGAGATAACTGTGCCCGAGCATCCGTCGGGGCTGAGCTAAATAACCAATAATCTCGCTCTGGTGAGATTAAATTGTTGTAGCTGGATGACAATATTGAAAATTAAAATGTTCGAATAAATGACATGAGTGTTATATAATTGCGCCTCACTTATTTATGTGAGCAAAGTAGTTTGTAATAAGGTCGCATAAAAAAGTGCCAACTGAAATTGTTGTAACAATTGTAAGAAAGTCACACGATCCTCTAAATTTTTCTTTTTTTTAGAGAGAACCAAGTAGTGCAAATATTAGTCAAGTATATCCCGAATGTAAGATATAGGGTTGATTTAGAATTTTTACAAAAAGCTCTTAAGAAAATACTTAAAGCTCGTAAGCTCCAAGTAAATTGGTTGGTTTCAAAAATCTTTTTCCACTTCAAATAGGAGGGGTGGTACTGTCCTTCAAAAAAAAGTGTTAGTCTCGACAAGGTCAAAGGGGTTGCAAACCATCATTCCTCAATTGGACTTGTGCCCCTCTATCTTTCCTTATCGTGCCGCCGACTAGCGAAGATGATCCAGTGGTTACAACCGTGATGGCCGACCATGCAGGGTCGTCCGATGGCGTTGCTTATGCGTGGAAAACTACATGTAGTCCGTGCACCTGATGAAACTGATAAATTTCCCAACTGTTTGAGATGTGGACAACTTCAAAAGACACGTTAATTTGAGGTGGCATCCAAGAAACACGATTTTCACTGAAATGGACATCCCTGATGTCATACTCATCTATATCATTGATTTGTTGTGCGATTACGTGTCTGATCGGTGCTGAGTGGTCAAAAGTGACCGGAGGATACGGACAGAGGTGTTGCTGATAAGACAGTTCAATGTTGATCTCCCTCGAGCCCGTCGCCTGTTCGCGGGTTCCAAGTCGTCCTCATCGTGGTCGCCGAAGAAAACTAGCCTCAAAGAGATTTTATTCTGTATTATAATTTTTGCACGGGGGTGAGCTTGTCACTGCTCTTCCTCGCCGCCGACCAGATGATTTGCTCGTCCTTGCTTGTTTTAGCCATCGACCAGCTGATGGTAGTCACAACCTGGTTGCTGACTACCATCCATCGCTGGTGACATCGCCGAGGTGTAGTATACTTCGCATAATGGTCGCTAACCTATGATGGCGTGGAAGATGGGTCCTCCACAGAAGTCTTGCTCGCCACCACTGGTTGGAGAGGAGAAGGAGCTAGTCGATGTGATATAAAAAAAAGATAGGAAAATTCTTGCTACTTCAGAACATTTTTACATAAAAAAGCAAGCTTTAAATCGGAATTTGGCTGTTGGCTCTCTGATGTTGGGTCACCGGAGTTCGTACTCCTTATGATTGGTCGCTAGTAGGTCACAAACAGGTCAGCGACCACTGGGGTTGGTCGACCAGGAAGGTTGCAGGTCGGAGAGCAACTAGAGGTGTCCACAGATTTCATACCGGAGATGACTAGATCGCCCGTCAGCTTCCTTGTGAAAACATGAATTTATGGCTTGATCGTGTGTCCAGAATCTGTATACCTTTGTAAAAAAAAATCCTTCTGTTGTGTAAAGATGTGTTCAAGATCTCCCATGAGAGAGAAACTCTTTTTTCAGTTACCCCGTGACAGAAAATTAGGGATATGGGAAATAAGATACGATGTAACCCAGAAAGATCTTAAAAGAGTCCAAATATTTGGAGAGTCCTCATAGACATCTCCGATAGTGAATTTCATGTGGTTTAAACAATGAAAATTGTCTACAATCAAAGCTATTACGCAGATTTGCAGATAAAACTTGAATACATAATTTATAAATATAATTGTATGCAAAATCATGTATCAATGAAACGATATTTGTTCAAAACAAATAATTATATATGAAATACATAACTGCTCGTGCACATATCAAAAAGGAAAACTAATCTTTTGGTTATGTGCGTAGTGTAGGCACCATTATTCTTGAACGTAAACCTAGATCTCTTCTAGTAAGAAGGGGAAGGCCTTTTGTGCCGCTTCCCACAGACGCCGCCAATTGTAGGTGCAATTAATCTCACCCGTCGGGGGGTGCCAATTCATCACGATACAAGTATAAAAATAAATACGAGAGAGACAAAGATTTACGTGGTTCGACCATGAATGGCCAACGTCCACGGGGCTGCTGGTGTGTTTGATTAGAATGATCAGAGAGTTTTATATGAGAGTATTTCTCTAACTTCTAAACCCCCTTTCACAATGGGGGGTGTCCCCTTTATATAGAGTTAGGGGTTACATTAGGGTTACGAATATGGATGATTAACAAATATGGATGAGTCCTATCTTCGTGGAGTTTCACTCCAATCCGATACTGCTCCTTGGACTTCTAGTTTATTAAGGGCGTTAGCCGTCCCTATATTGTTGGCACGTTGCCATCTTAACCGGGGAGCTCACCACATGTCATGCTATTACGGAGGCATATATATTGCCCCCACAAATACATGCTTTCCAATAAGTATAATTAGTTCCATCAAACATAAGATGTCTATTCGGCGATTTTTTTTCCATATAACCTCCGAGATTCATCTAAATAACTTATAGAGACTAGCTCCGATACCAATTTGAAGTTATAAGGTTATATGAACTGAGGTTATTTTGTAGAAGACACACAATACACTTATAAAAATATGCCAAATAGAGAAATATTCCAATTTAAATATCCTTTGCAAATTTGTAAGTTAGCATGACCAATTATCAATTAAAGTGATGGGATATTTAACTTGATTGAGAGATATTAAATAGGCAAATTTTATCCTCTTTATGCTACACATACATCTAGGTGATTATATGAACTAAATAAGAAATAAAACCACAATGCGCCAATGTACAAGGAAAACCCAAATGGGAACAATCTCGGATGGCTAGGACTAGAAAAATTCACTACAAATATGGTTTTACAAAGAGACTCAAAAGACTTACAGACTTGACTCACAAAGACTGACTAATGCCCTCTCCATTACCTTCGTTTGTAGTACGAGAAGCTCTAATGCATTGTACAACACTTCTCGTGTCTCGGTATCAATCGAAGGTCAAAGAACCGTCTCTAATTAACTAGGATGCAGAAATCCACCGCATATGTCCATGATGAAATTCAGGTTGAAAGCTTGGGGTTTTGGTTCATTGAAAAATCAAAATTGTGTTGGAGAGTTTTTCATGAAAAGGAATACAATAATTCTTTTTTTGAAAATGTGTAAGTTCCTTGTGAAAAAGTGATTTCGTCCATATTATGAAAACTTAAAAAGAGCTGGACAAGGTCAGTTATTTAAAATAACTGCAGGAAAAAACAAGTTCAAAACTGACAAATCTCATTCGAACGAGGTCGTTCGAATGACCTGGTTCGAACGAGTTTCTAATGATTGTCCAGTGTATAAATAAATGAAGTTGTTAGAAATCTCATTAGAACGAATTCGTTTGAAGAGATCATTGAACTGGTTCGTTAGACCCAGGTCGTTCAAATGACCTGGGAAAACTTCTAACGAAAAATTCTTTTCACTAAAAAAGGTTTAAAATTAATTTCAAAAAATTTCAAAAATATTTTTAAGTAAATTAAAAATTACTCCAACACTTAATAAAGATTTTTTGTCATATGCCTTTTAGGAAAATGTAATTGGAATGCATTTTGATGTGGCATGAACTTTGAATGCCCAATTCTCCACGGTTGTAAGATGATAGACATGATATGACCCAAAAGTGTTTTGTCCAATAGAATATAGCTAATACTAAAAATGACTCGATTGGAAATTTATCCATACATATTTTTACAAATCGATCTCTGACCTATTTCTTGCTATTCTTTTCTCTTTTGCTATATATATATATATACAAGCGAAATGCCCGTGCCTGAAGGTACGACAAAAATTTCGAAAATACATAGTCGTGAAACGACGAAAATTTTCAAAATACATAATTGTAAAACGACTAAAATATCGTTCCTCAACAAAACAAAACAAAGTGTAATTTAAAAAAAAGTAGCCATAATCTCCCTTATTTATAGGACTATCGACCCTGCTTAACAAATAACAAATTGTCCAACAACATTCAAATAATTTAAATTCATCAAACAAACTCACATATAACATGAAATATATAATATTCATCAACTGAATTCACATTGCCTCTAATAAACAAAGTGTCCATTTAAAAAAAATTGGACATAGTCTCCTTTGTTTATTGGACTAACCACCCTCTTAAGGGATAACGAATCCAACAATATTAAACGATCTCAAATTCATCTAACAAATACTTCAACGAAACAAACTTCATAACAAAAATAACATATATATCAACTTAGGTTCAAGATATTTAGACGGTTCTTTTTCTTCTTCATCCTCGCTGAATGAGTATGTCACATCCTTCAAAGCTTTAGAGATACTCGAGACGACAACTTGTGGAGATTTTTGACCGAAAATAACTGTATATGCAAGCAATATAGAAAAATTATGTCAAAATTTTAAAAAATGTGAGAAAAATAATTAACCAATATCATAGCTAAAGAATAGAAAAGACAATACACTTCACCCGTGTGAGTTTGTCTATCGAGACCCTAAAACATATGTCGTTTTGGATCTTGGCCTTATGAGTCATCTGTCAACAAATATACATGTTCACAAAGTGGGAGAAGAATAAAAATATGAACACACCCCACACCCATGTATGCAACTAACTTTTACTTGAAATGGGGTGACTAATTAACAACTAAAAATTATTCGAAAAACAAATTATAGCTGAGAATGCAACTAACATGTTTATAAAATTGCTAAACTACCTATATTTAGTATAATGTATTAAGTACATAGACACAAATCAACTAACGGTTTTATTTTTCTTCTTTTTACATTCGTGCCAAAAGCATTTGGATTCATTCAGACCACCTTATTTTATGACATATCATAATGGTGCCTTCGGCGTATACTCACCCCCCGTCACCACTCATCCCCCGCCCATCACCCCCTACTTGCTACCCCCCCCCCCCCCACCTACTACTGCCCCCCACGCCCATCTGCTGTCCATCACCCTCTATCTGCCGCTGCTGCCCCCACCCCCACCCCCACCCCCATCCCACTTATTAACCATTATCCTGCCACCCCAATCCGTCACCACTATCCCCCGCGCATCACCCCCTACCTGCTCTCCCCTCCCCCCACACCTACTAGCCCTACCCATCCCACCCCCCACCCCCTACCTGCTGCCCCCCACCCCCCAACCACCACCACCACACCCATGCCCACTTGCTGCAATTCAAAGCCAATATTGATGAGTTAGTTAGCAACTTAAATCCGAGGTACAAAATGAAACAAATCCGGGAATCCCCTGTTCATGAATAGAGAAATAAATTCAATTTTGTAAATCCCAAGCAAACATTTAAACATATTAAAATTGATCTTTACCCGTAGTTCCACTCGACACAATTGCTAAATGAATCAAACCGAACATATACCTATTGCATATCTACAAATCAACGAAGAAAAAAGAAAGTTAATTAGGAATATTCAACCCAATACTCGACACGGCGAAAATTTCGAAAGCACATAATTACAAAATGGCGAATTTTTTTGAAGTACGTAATTGTAAAACGGAAAAAATATCGTTCCTACTAAAAAAAGTAATTTATAACAATTGGTCATAATCTCCTTTGTTGATAAACTATTCACCATGCTTCACAAACAATAAATAGTCCAACAACATTCAAATAGCTAATATTCATCAAATGAATTCTCATTGTCTAAAAAAAAACAAAGTGTCAAAGTTTTAAAAATCTCCTTTGTTTATTGGACTATCCACCCTTCTCAAGGGATAATGACAAATCCAACAATATAAAAAACCAAATTCGCCAAACAAAAGCTTCAATGGAAAAAACATCTTAAAAAAATAAATATATAAACTGAAATCTGATGTGAGCAAACCTGAGAAAATAATTTTATCCTTCAATGCTTTCACCTGATGCGGCCTCCCCCACCCCACCCCCACCGGTTGATGCCTCCCTCCCTCCCTCCCCACACCCCCACACCCACCTTTTGCTTCCCATCATCCCCTACCTGCTGCTGCCCCCCTCTCCGACCCACCTGTCACCCCAAGCCGCCACCACCCAGCCCCTCTCCGACCCACCTGTCACCCCAATTTCCATTAATGAAAAATTAATCTCAATATATATGAAATTTATCTCAGAAAAATGTCATCATGAAGATGAGTTCGAATCAAGTACAATGAGAAAGTTACCATAAATGTCATCATGAAAATGTCATCACGAAGATGAGTTCGAATAAAAAAACCAAATCTATTATGAAAAACAAATAAACAAAAATCAACACTGTTGAGAAGGTTACCATAACCCAAACCCAACCAAAAGATATAATAAAAAGATGGTTGAAGTATTATTTATTCTTTCAAACTTTCTATTCTTTCAAAAAATTATCAAAATGCTGAATTAAATACATTCTCAAATAAGAGTATATACATAAATCCTTTTCCATGAAAGTGGGTTTGCAAAACGCAATTAAATCCTCCGTAACCCATTCTCACCAACAATATAAAGCATACCATGCATATTTAGTTAATATAATAGAATAGAAGAAATTGATTAATATAGAAAAACCCAAATCGCACTTTCATATTTCAAACCCACCTAGTTAAAAAATATGAAAACCAAACTAATTGAGTTTCTATATGAACAGATATTGCCAGTTCTGCTGCAATCTAGGGAGGCCCAAATTCCAAAAAATTAATCCCTGCATAAAATTCAAACCAACTTAAATATCATTCCTCGTGTCAAATATGTTTCCTGATGCCTATGCATAATATACACATTGTAAACAAAAAGAAAATGGGACCTTTAATCATGTCGTAAACCTCGGGCATCACTATCACAAACTGCATAAAGGTAATGTCCCGGGTATCGACTATTGTGAGTGCTAAAAATGCGAAGAATTTCGTAAACCGAAATAAAAAACCTCTCTCCCATTAAACATGTATAACATCACAATTAAATTAAACGTGGAAGTCACATTATACAACGCCAAAAAAATGAAGTACAAACTTAGATTACCTTATCAATCTCTCGAACGTCGTCATTCCAAAAAACACATAAGTTTCCTGCAAGCGTCCACCATTTTATTAACAAATTATTGTAAGAGGGACTATTTGATATTTCACACAAATGAATATTCAATCTCACTTCAAATTAACCATCAAAATGAAAAAAAATATTCAATCTCACTTCATAAACTTAATACAAAAATTGAAAGCCAATATGACATAATATGAGATGATATATGTTAAAAATGAAATAGAGAATACCCGATTTTACCCAATGAACCAAAGAATCTGAGTCCATCAAAATGAAAAAAAAATATTCAATCTCACTTCATAAACTTAATAAAAAAATTGAAAGCCAATATGAGATAATATGAGATGATATATGTTAAAAATGAAACAGAGAATACCTGATTTTACCCAATGAACCAAAGAATCTGAGTCCTCCTCCAACATCTCAAAAAATGCACACTAGATTCAAAGCTAACATTTGATAATCGAAATCCCCTAAAGAGATCTTACCACAAATCAATTAAAAAAAATTGTTTGAAAAAAAAGAAGTAAATACACGGTATTACCTCAGTGGTGTGTGTGAGGGGAGGAGATCTTGGGTCGTTGACGGTTACCGGAGGTGACGGAGGAGTGAGGCGAAGGGTGGATGGATGGACACTGGTGTGGGTGTGCGATCTGTGTATCTATGTATGCGAGGGAGGAGATCTGTGTGTGCGAGAGGGGGTGGAGGCGGAGGCAGAGGCAGAGGTGGGGAAGGGGCGGGTAGGAGCGGTGGCGGCGGCAGGTGTACGGGTAGGGTAAAAGGTTTTTGTGTAGAAGTTTTTTTTGTGGAAGGGAGTGGGTTTTTTTTGGACGAAAATGAGAGCTGGGTCGGTTGTAGCGGCTGGAGCGTGAAAGGCAGGGGCGGGAGGAGGGGAGAGAGGAGGCAGCGCAGCAGTGGAAAGATGGAGGGGGAGAGAGGGGGACAGCGGGGAGGGGAGAGAGGAGGCAGCGTGGATGAGACAGGGTAGAGCAGGGGATGGAGACTGGAGGGATCGGGAGAGGTGGAGGGTGGCGGCGGGCTGGTAGTATTAGGGCTTGGGTTGAAAGGGAGAGATGGCAGAAATGAGAGAGAGGAATGAAGATTCAGGGGTGGGTTTGATATTGAATGAGATATTATCTCATTTGCCACGTCACAATGGGTATAATACTACGTGGCACAATCTCAAACACTTAGATCGACCCCAAAAATTAATTATCAGCCGTTGATTTTTTGGAACAGTAAATCAACCCCCCTCTCATATAATATATATATATATATATATAATTTATCAGGTGCCCAGACACAGGGTTACCAGACTTAGACACGTGGATCATTTAGCGAACTGCAGCAATTGTGGGAGTTGCAAGCCTTTGCACTTAGATGCTTCTATCGTTTCTTTCCATTCTATTCAGATATTCCATTTAGGGAAAAAATTTCCCCTTTCTCAGTCGTTTATTAGAGATTGTATTCAGTTCTTTTTAGTATTTTATTTATATTATACTTGAGGATATTATGGTTTGTTGGTTTGTGACTTTGAACTGGAATGTTTTATCCAGTCCAATTTATTTCAGTATTTGATTTATGCCCAGTATTTATTTTATTCTTGTGGAATGTAAGTAGCTTATATCTTAAGGAATGGAAATTTATTAATTGTTTAATTGGGTATAATTAAATGGGAAAAATGTTTTGACACTGAGCTTAATTATTTATTAGGTGATTAATAATGTTAAATGTTTTCGACAGTGATGCTAAGAATGAACTCACTGAACATTGTGTTTTAATTTTAATGAACGACTGATCACCCAGTATTTAATTAGGCGGGGTGCCACAGGTGGTATCATGGCATCTTTTTTAGTGTCATTTAGGATCTTTACGGCTTATTATGATTTTTTCTTAGCGTTCTTTGATATAGAGACCTATCTTTAGGATTGCTGTACTCTCATTTATGTGTTTACGTCTTCAACTATTTGAGATTTAATAACAATTGTGGAATAATAAATCCCTTCTCATTTCAGATGCCTCTGAGACGAGCCCTGAAGAATAGAAATGCAAAGTTCCCACTAGGGGACCCTGCTAAGAAATTTCGATATGATGAGTCTAGGTAGGGATATGGGGGTTATGGGCAGGGCCAGGCAAGTCATCATCGCCAATAGGGCTAACGTCGTCATCAGTAGGGCCAACAGGGCCAGTGGAGGGGCGACAATGGCCAGCAGGGCCGAGGCCAACAAGGGCAGAGGGGAGGTAACTTTAGTGGCAGGTGTTTTTCTTGTGGCAAGACCGGTCATAGGAAATAGGATTACCCCGACAAAGGAAGGTTCTCCTAGTAGCAGGGTGCTCAGCAGGAGCCTTAGAGGCCCATTTTTTTGCCGCCCTACCAGCAGTAGCACTAGTCCCAGATTTGCCAGCAACCCTGATTTAGCAAGGACAGATACAATATGGACGTGTTTTTAATTTCCACCAGGAAACAGCACCGCAGGCACTACACACCATTGAGGGTACGTTTTCTATTTGTGGTACTATGGGGCATATTTTGTTTGACACTAGGGCATCACACTGCTTCATAGCCACTAGTTTTGCATGAACCACAGGGTTGTTAGATATGGCGGAGAGTATAGTAACATTTGTAAACTCACCATTGGGTTATGGGTCATTGATTTTATTTATATGTCGGGAGTAGGTATAAAGATTGGGAGTTTGACTTTTCCTGCAAATATGCTAGTCCATATATGCACGAGCATGATGCCATTATTGGCATGGATTGGTTTGTTGCTTATAGACAATGATAGACTGCTTCAGTAAGACCATTATTTTTTCTATTCTGTGCCAGGAGATGTTTCTGGGGGTGATGCCTCATCCTGAGAGAGGATCAACCACCCATTTATATTATATAGAGGAGGAGACCTTTAAGGAAATAGTGATTCTTATTGATTCGAATCCTGTAGTTTGTGAGTTTTTTTATGTTTTCCAGGATATATCGAGATTATCGCCTAGCCAAGAGATAGATTTCGTTATAGATTTGATGTCGGGCACTCGAACGATAGCCCATCCACTATACCGTATGGATCCAGCTAAGATAAGGGAGTTACGGGATCAGATTGAGTAGCTATTAGGTAAGGGATTTATTCGTAAGAGCACCTCGCATTGGGGGTGATCCTGTGCTATTTGTAAAGAATAGAGATGGTTCGTTGAGGTTGTGTGTGGACTACCATGAGTTGAACAAAGTCACGATACATAATAAGTATCCGTTGCCCCGAATCGATGACTTATTTGACCAGTTGAGAGGAGCTGCCTTCTTCTCAAAGATAGATTTGAGATCGTGATATCATCATCTACGGATTAGGGAGAAGAATGTTTCAAAGACTTCTTTCTTGATAAGGTATGGGTCCTATGAGTTTCGGTTCATGCCGTTTGGGTTGACAAATGCTCCACCCGTATTCATAGACTTAATGAACCGAGTGTTCAAAGAGTTCTTAGATCAATTTGTCATTGTCTTCATAGATGACAACCTGATTTATTTCGAGATTAAGGAGGACTATGTCGAGCATTTAAGACAGGTTCTTCAGACTCTGCGAGAGCATCAGCTGTATGCAAAGTATGAAAAGTGCAAATTTTGGTTATATGAGTTATAGTTTCTAGGGCACGTTATGTCCGAATTGGGGATATTAGTGGAACCGAGCAAGGTGTCAGCGGTGATGGAATGGGGACAACCCACGACACCAACAAAGGTACGAAGCTTATTAGGGTTAGCCGGATATTACAACGGGTTCATCTGAGGGTTCTCAAAGATTGCGGGACCATGACAAATTTGACTCGCAAAGGGGTGAAGTTCATTTGGGATGATGCTTGTCAGTTGGCTTTTGATTAGCTAAAGGATAAGTTGACTTAGGTGCTTGCTCTTACCTTACCCAGACCAGGTGTGGTGTAACTGGTATATACCGACTCTTCTCTATGGGGACTTAGTGGAGTACTCCAGCAGGAGGAACAAGCTATAGCTTATACCTCCCGCAAGATTAAGCCTCACGAGAGGAATTACCCCACCCATGACTTGGAGATTGCAGCAGTCGTGTTTTCCCTACGAATTCGGAGACACTACTTATTATGGGAGAAATTTGGTCTGTTCACAGACCACAAGTCACTTCAATACTATTTTCACTCAACAAGAGTTGAACATGAATTAGCGCAGGTGGCTGGAGTTTTTCAAAGATTACCAGTTCGAGATACGGTACCACTCGATGAAGGCCAACGTAGTTGCTAATGCGTTGAGCCATAGGCCAGTAGGTGAGGTGGTAAAAGTGTGGAAGGAGAATGGGAAAGAGTTGGGATACCAGGATGAAGTGAACCAATCCTTTATGTTCGTCATGACAATCATGCCAAAGATTGTTATGAGGGTGATCCATGCCCAAGCAGATGATTCGTTTTGCCAAGAACAGATTGTACGGTTTCTAGCCGAAGGCGTGGAGTCCTACTCATTGAGTTCATATGGAGGATTGTGATTTAATACGAGGTTAGTGGTACTGGGGGGTGAGGACTTACATCATGCAGTAATGACAGAGTCATATGGATCTCGATTTGCAGTACATCCCGGAGGGGATAAGATGTACCAGGATATGAGGCAAAAATACTAATGGAGTGGAATGAAGGACATTGCAGAGTTCGTGTCCAAGTGTGCCACCTGTCATCTAGTAAAGGTGGACCATCAGAGACCGTGAAGGTTACTTCATCCGCTAGAGGTACCTATGTGGAAATTGGAGAGCATTTTCATGGACTTCATCACTAGGTTTCCTACCTCACAGAGGGGCTAGGATTCTATATGGGTAGTAGTGGATTGGTTGACCATGGTAGCTCATTTTCTATTGGTGCAGACAGACTACACCACAGGACAGTTTGTCAAGTTACTTATTGCTAAGATAGTGAGGTTGCATGGGGTGACCCTGGATATCGTGTCTGATAGAGATAAGATTTTTATGTTGCGCTTTTGTACTGAGTTGCGGTTGAGTACAACTTGATATACCTATATACACCCTCGGCCTGGCTGAGGGCATAATCCACTTGGGCGGGTCCAGGATGACCCCTCATTAGGCCCCAGACGACCCTTCAAGGGGCCGACCCTCCATCAGGCCCAGACGACCCTTCAAGGGGCCGACCCCTCATCAGGACTAGATGACCCTCCAAGGGGCCGACCCTCCATCAGGCCCAGATGACCCTTCAAGGGGATGACCCCTCATCAGGCCCAGATGACCCTCCAAGGGGACGACCCTCCATCAGGCTTAGACGACCCTTCAAGGGGCTGACCCTCCATCAGGCCCAGACGACCCTCCGAGGGTACAATAGTACGAGGTCTAAATTAGGCTAGACTCACTGAAGAGGGAACATTGCTCTCGGCCTCATATAATAGGACGAGGGTGCATCATCACAGCACGTGGTTTGGGAGACGCGTGGAACAGTGCGCGTGAGGCTCACATGGCACGTGAAAGATCGTTATAACAATATCACCACCTCACATATCATCATTTGGCATCTACAGGTGTCAATAGGAGATTGGCTAGATCATCATTCACATGCACCATGCATACTTGGGGGGTACACTACACCCCCCAAGACCTATATATACTTATCACCTACAACCCTACAAGGCATCGATCGATAATTGTAACCCTAGCAAAAACTCTTCTTGTACACACAATAGAGAGAGAAAGGGAGATTATGTGCATTGTACCCAAGGCCATTAGTGCCCATTGTGGATCACACACTCACAGTGGATGTAGGCCTAATTGGCTAAACCACTATACATCATTGTCTTATTCCTCTTGTACTCACCTCCTTCTATACACTTATACACTTACATCTCTATGGCTGCCATGGTTACTACTGTTTGAGATCATCATCACTTATCTGGTAGTCCTGAATCCAAGCATCATCAGTTTGGCGCCGTTTGTGGGAACGAGAAGACATTTCTTCCTTTGTATAGCTTGACCTCACTGGGCACTCTGGTGGTGAACCAGCTCTCCCCCCGAGAGGAGATGTTTCACCATTGAAAGAGACCCATTAAGGTTCTCAAGCTCACCAGTCTTTTCTTCAGTTCAAATTTTCATAGCTCAAACACATGGCACATGAGATGCCACCACGACCACTTCCACCACCGGATAGTGGAGTAGGACCCAGTTCCAATCAGCCACCGCCTCAGTCTGTAATGGCTGATGTGGCGGCAGCCTTGAAGTCTCTAGCAGCAAGCCAGCGGATCATGCAAGAGCGGTTCACAGCTCTAAGCTAGAACATACTAAGACCACTAAGGGTCTCACGTGAGATGATTACTCCGGGGCAACACCAGGAACCACGCAAAGACTTTCCACCCCCTCAGTTGCGAAGGGATGTTGCTGACCCCCGACTTCTACGCCTGGGGAGGCAAGGAAAAAATTGCCCTGAGGACAAGTATGACGATCTGGAAGGAGATTAGGCCCCCATAGAATGCTGGGAGCCATATGAGGTCTCCAACAGTACTGTACGACCTCTCCAAGAGAGTAGAGGGAAGTGAGGGAGGCAAAATCCTGATGATCGCCCAAGAGGCTCTGCTTTTGACAGCTTGAACAGGGGGTCAGCCTTTGAGAGGTTGGACCCAGTAATTAACCTGCGAGAAAAATTGTCCAGATCAAGGAGCGCTGCGAGGTTTATAAGGGAGGCAGCAGATGGCCGACCCAACGGGGGCTGACCCCTAGGACAAGACGATGGTCAGGGGTAAGTAAATAGCCGACACAGGCCTACCGCCGCAGAACCCTCCGTCCACCTCAAAGAGGCGGTAGGGGATAACATTGGCTAGGCCGACCCTACGAGGCCTTGGAATGACTCAATCCAGCGATTGGAGGATAAGATCGATGATATTCTGAAGAGCCGAGATCCTCTTCAGATAGGATACACCATAGGCTCACCGTTTGTGGCAAAGATAGTAAACTTCCCTACGCCATCAAAGTTCAAGCCGCTTACGGTCACCCCAAGATATGACGGGAGTACCAACCCTGTCCACCATATTGAGATGCATCAATCAGCGACAGACGTATACTCTATCTCAGATGAGATGAGGTGTCGTGCCTTCTCTGGTACTCTGACTGGAGATGCACATGTCTGGTATATGTCTCTTCCAAAAAATTCCATTGAAAACTTTAAGCAGTTGGCAGATTGATTCATCCATAACTTTTACTTTAAGGTGAGGCCACATAAGAAGACCACACACCTGCTCTATGTTAAGCAAGGGAAGAATGAGAGTCTAAGAGACTATATAGACAGATTCAACAAAGAAAAGTTGGAGGTGGAAGATTATTAGGAGAGCATAGCCATGACCGCCCTCATCGGAGGACTCCAGAAGGGGAAGCTGTTATGGACCCTTCTAAGAACGATGGCTGAATTGCTGTCGACAGCAGGAAAGGCGATGAACGCCGAAGAGGAGATGTCCGCAAAATACGAAGGTGAAAAAGGAGGCACTAGTGGGGGTAAGTACCCTAAGAAGAACAAAGAGGGGTAGAATAGGTCTACGGACGACAAGTTCGCCGGTTACACCCCTCTAACGGTTAGCTGTGAACATATTCTCAATGAGATAAAGAGTGACCGATCCCTGAAGTGGCCTGAGAAGTTGAGGGCAACCCCCAACAAGATGAACAAAAACCTATGGTGCGAATTTCACCAAGACCATGGCCATGTGACAGATAAATGCTTTGCTCTAAAGTTGAGATTGAAAAAATGTTAAAAACAAGGGAAGCTGAGGAAGTACGTTGACAAGAGTGCCTTCAAGAGGGGCCGAAGGGATGACCCCAGAAATAAGAGAGGTGATGCATGTCGAGAAGATCCTCCAAAAATAGGGGATGTCCCTTCTGACGATGAGGAAGACCCTGACCTCCCTCCGAGAGACGACCACGGGCCTGTCAAGAGACTTAATATGATCTCTCTGAATGTGGGGATGATCTCGGGGGGCCTAACAGGAGGAGGGTCAGAGGTCGCAGATAGGAAGGCCCATGTAGCTGAAGCCAAGGCAGTGACAAAAAGTATGTACTCAACCTCTTTGGAGGCAAAGTCAGAAAAGAGGAAGAAGGTTGATATGGATATGCTAATAGTGGGATTCTTAAGAATGGACTTCAAAGGCCTCTTAGCCCCACATGATGACCCTCTCGTGATCACTACCAGGGTACATGGATGTGAGGTGCCTAGGATCTTGGTAGATGGGGGTAGCTCTGCAGACGTGATGTTTTATCCATGCTTCAAAGCCTTAGGTCTCAGCCATGCAAGACTCATCCCATACCATCACCCATTATTTAGGTTCAGTGGGGAAAAGGTTCATCCCCTCAGAGTGTATGAGGCCGATGTCAGGATGGGGGACGAGTGGCCGAGATGGCTTACCAAGAAGGTCAGCTTCTTTGTGATGGATAAATATGTCTTTTCGGCCAACAATATTATATTGGGGCGGGTAGACCTCAAGGGGTTCGAAGGTGTGGCGTTTACGGTCCATCAGATGATTAAATTTCCAACCCCTTACGGGGTGGGTTTAGGGAGACCAGACGACAGCACGAGAATGTTATTATAACTCTGCTAAAGAAAGAGAGGCACACAAGAAGGCTACAACCACTAACAATATTGATACCCTAGACCCCAGAGATGAGACAAAGCTGAAGAAAGGAGAGGCCGTGGAAGAGGTAGAATCCATCATCCTCAATGAGGATGACCCGGGAAAAAATGTCCAAGTTGGCAAGTCTCTGAAGCCAAATATCAAGGAAGACCTCATTAAACTGTTAAGGAAAAGACAGAGCGTCTTTGCATAGAGTCATGCAGATTTTTTGGGGATCGACCCTAAAATCATGTGCCACAAGCTCAACGTGGTAGAGGGTGCAAAGTCGATAAAGCAGAAGAGGAGATTTTACTATAGAGGGAAGTATGATGTCATAAGGGATGAGGTCAAAAAATTAGAAGATGCTGAGTTTATCAGAGAGGTCATCTACCTTTAATGGTTGTCCAATGCAGTCATTATCCCAAAGGCCAACGGGAAGCGTAGAATGTGTGTGGACTTCACCGACCTCAACAAGCATTGCCCAAAGACAACTTCCCTCTCCCCTGCATTGACCAGATGGTAGACGCTACCGCAGGCCATGAGCTCATGATATTCATGGATGCCTATTTAGGGTACAACCAGATCTTCATGGACCCTGAAGACTCAGAGAAAATAGCCTTCATTACCGACAAGGGGACATACTGTTATAGGGTCATGCCCTTTGGCCTAAAGAATGCAGGGGCAACATATCATCGCCTTGTAAATAAAATGTTTGAAGACCAAATTGGGAAGTCTATGGAGGTCTATATAGATGACATGCTGACTAAAAGTTTGAAGGCAGAGGATTATGAAACCGACCTTGAGAGGACCTTTAATACGATGGATAAATACCGGATGAAGCTCAACCCAGCTAAGTGTGTCTTCGGGGTTGGAACAGGGAAATTCTTGGGGTTTATCGTGAATCAAAGAGGCATTGAGGCTAACC
Organism: Sambucus nigra; assembly: GCA_949130495.1. NCBI lineage: Eukaryota > Viridiplantae > Streptophyta > Magnoliopsida > Dipsacales > Adoxaceae > Sambucus > Sambucus nigra. The sequence goes on from OX422218.1 coordinate 280,858,613, forward strand.
CTGAAAAGATAAAAGCCCTTATGGAGATAACGACCCCCAAGACCATTAAAGACGTTCAGACTCTCACGAGTTGAGTGGCTACTTTGAATAGGTTCATGTCTAAAGCCACTGATAGTTGCTTATTATTCTTCAAAATTCTTAGAAAGGCCTTCGAATGGAGCGAGGAGTGCGATGAGGCTTTCAGGGAGCTAAAGTTATACCTAGGGTCTCCCTTGCTGTTGTCACGGACAGTGCAGGGTGAACGACTCCATGTGTATCTAGCTATCTTAGAGTCATCCATTAGCATTGCAATCGTCAGAAACGAAGACAGGGTACAGAGGCCAGTGTATTTCAACAGTAAGGCACTCTAGGGGCAGAGAAAAGATACCCAAGGATGGAGAAGTTAGCCTATGCCTTGATCCATGCATCAAGAAAGATGAAGCCATACTTTCAATCCCACACAATGGTCATCCTCACTGATTCTCCTCTTAGGTAGGTCCTACACAAGCCAGAAAAATCAGGCAGGTTAATGGCTTGGGCTATAGAGCTGGGGGAGTTTGAAATTGTGTATCAACCTACGATGGCTATTAAGGGGCAATCATTGGAAGATTTCATGGCCGAGTTTACTTGGGAAGATGACGAAGCCAAGGATGAGAGCCTCGGGAAGATAGATACCCAACAAGATAGGCTCACTGACACACCTGCAGATAAGGCTGAGATAAGCACCGCTAGAAGGAAAGTGGCTGAAAACGAAGAGGGAAGATACCTCTTTAGAGAGGGATCCCTCATCGAGGGAAATTTCTCAGAGGAAAAGACTGTGTGGAGCCTCTTCGTTGATGGGTCCTCCTGCGATAGCGGAAGTGGGGCTGAACTGATAGTATCAGCACCCGATGGCACAGATATTGAGTACGCCCTGAGGTTCAACTTTAAAGCCTCCAACAATGAGTCTGAATATGAGGCCTTAATAGCAGGCCTCTCCTTGGCCAAGTCACTTAGTGTCAGCCAGATTCTGGTCCATAGTGATTCAAGGCTTGTAGTGAATTAGATACTAAGAGCCATGAGAGGATGGCCAATACCTTGAGAAAGTAATGTCATTATTGAAGAGCTTCAGATAAGTTAAATTGAAGAGCATACCTAGGCATGACAATGGCTGAGCCGATGCACTTGCCTGGCTGGCCTCAGCAACTAGGACAGATATCAGGAGGACAGTCCCAGTGGAAATTTTGCTTCGACAAACTATTGAAGATACTGAAGGAACACTTAGAAATTGCCTGAATGTTTCTAAGGAAGCTTCATGGATGGACCCTCTGATCAAATACATTAAAGAGGGGGAGATGCCAGAAGCAAGGCAAGAAAGGAAGAAGCTGAGATACAGAGATGCAAAATTCACTGTTGTCGGAGACACCTTGTATAAAAAGGGGTTTTTGCTCCCCTTGCTTAGGTGTGTACACCCATATGAAGTCCCACGCATTTTGCGAGACGTGCATGAGGGGTCATGTTCAAGCCACATTGGTGGTAGGTCTTAAGCGAAGAGGGCGATCAACCAAGGGTACCGGTGGCCAACCTTGGGGAAAGATGCCACGACATATGTAAAAAAGTGTGACAAATGCCAAAGATTTGCCACCATCCCACACCAGCCTCATCAGCCTCTTACCTCCATTACATCCCTATGGCCATTTGCAGTGTGGGGGATCGACCTAGTAGGCCCCTTGCCTAGGGCCATCAAAAACTATTAGTTCCTCATCGTGGCCATTGACTATTTTTCAAAATGGGTGGAGGCAGAGTCGATGGTCACGATTACCGAGTAGAAGACCTTCCAGTTCATCTGGAAAAATATCATATGCAGATATGGCCTCCCCAACACCCTCATCTCAGAAAATGGGACTCAATTCAAGAATGCCTCTCTCGAGAAGTACTGCGAAAGGGTGAGTATCAAACAATTCTTCTCTACCCCAGGCCGACCTCAGGCTAATGGGCAAACGGAAGTCACGAACTGGACGATCCTAGATGGGATCAAGAAGAGACTTGAGGAGGCAAAAGGAAGATGGGTTGAGGAGTTATACGCCGTACTATGGGCCTACAGGACGACAGCAAAGACCTCTATCGGAGAAACCCCGTTCATGCTAGCTTATGGCCCAGAAGCCGTCATCCCCACTGATATTGGGTTTCCTACTCATAGGGTACAAATGTATGACCCCCAGAGAAATACGAAAGATAGGAGACTTGACTTAAAACTGTTAAAAACACTGTTCTAAAAATTGCTCTAAAATTGTTTTAATTTTTTTTAAACTATTAATTTTTTTTTAAAAAAACGGTTTTAAATAAAAAAAATTTTTATAGAAAAATAGTTTTAAAACTATTAAAAACACTGTTTTAAAAGGTTTAAAACTATATTGATAATTAAAAAACTGTTTTGAATATTGTAATTTTTTCTTTTAAGAAATTATATTATAAAAATATTGTAAAACTGTTTTAAACATTTTTAAACTATTTTGGATATATTATGAAAAATGTTTTATTGTTTTTACAAATTGTTTTAAAAATTCTTTTTTCTTAAACTGTTTTTTAAAACTGTTTTAAAATCTTTTTGTTAAAATTGTTTTAATGTTTTAAATACTCGTTTAAGAAACTGTTATAAACAATCTATTTTAAAATGTGTTATTAAAATGTTTTGCCTAAAAAACTTATTTTACCTCATTTTGTCGTTTGATTGCGTAATGTGAGAAAAATAACTTTTGTCTATGGCAAATTTTACCCAATATTTTCCATGGAATATACCAAATGGACCCTAATTGATCGAACTTCCCTACCAAGTACGTGAACAAAAGTAAACCTTTAAGAAGAATACTTAGAAAATACTTTTCTCCTACTTGTTTAGTAATCTGAATATCTCTCTTAGCCATAAAAAACAATTATATATATAAATCAAGACAAGTATATTATACTTCAACCCATATTTATAAACCTACAAAAGTATTATGAACCTTTACCCATGAACCTACATTTAACTTGCATGTGAAAATTAAGTAAGCCTCATATAAATGTTTCATGAACCCAAAGACATGTTCAAAATATTTGTTAATTCAATTAAATATATGTGGAATCCAGCCCGATTGATTACGTTAGACTGGATGGTATTCAAGTGGTGTCTTAAGAGCCCCCCCATCTAAACTATGTACTCAAAATTGATGGATTAGGGAAAAATCTTGTAATACCCCGTATTTTTATGCTATATTAATTTGGGGATTTATTAAATTTAACGTGAGTTAATTATTTAATAAAAAAATTCAAAAATTAATTATGTTATAATTATTAACGTGACGAGAGTTAGTAATTATGGGAAATTTGTTGAATATTACTAATGAGCAAATTAATATATGATATTGATTATATTGATGTCACGAGTGAATAAAATGACAATTTTGGAAATTTGAATCGGGACGCGCCCGTGTCGCGTCGGGACTAAATTTTGATAAATAAAAAGTGAATATTTTATAAGTTGACCGTATGGTCATTTTGAGTGCGCCAACCCGTCCAGAAGGGTCGAGATAGTCAGAAAAGTGTACCCGGGGGTGTAGTTTGGGTCTCGGGGCGTTTTTAGGCCTAATTAGTAACCCGGGAGGGCATTTTAGTCATTTTACATTTATGGGCAATTAAACCCACGAAAATTAGAAGGACTATATCTGATATTGAGGTTGTCACTTAGGGTTAGAATATTCAGAACCCTATAACGACCATTGGAGAAGAGAGGAGAGAGCTCTCAAGGAAATTCAAGGCCAAAAAGCCACCCGTTAGCACTGCCGTCACCGCCAATGCGTAGATCGCGAGACGAGGAACGCAACCACACCAATATCAACCGTAAACCAGACTTCTGAAAATCCCAGGCAAGTGTTTATCTTGCTATTTTCGTTGGTTCAATTTCCATATTAGTTTAGGAATGATTAAGGATGAAATATATGGAAGAATACCCAAATTTTGATAGGAATTTGCATGTAGTAAAGACTTAAACCTTATTCTGGAAATCTTTTGTGATGTAGACGAATAACCCACGAAATTTTGATGATGTATTAGAAGGAAATTCTGGTAAAACCAGATTAGAACCATGATTAAGAAAACTCTAGGGTTCTTGATGATTAGATAAGATTTTGGGTTGATTATCCATGTTTAATGATAGAAATACACATGCTTTACGTTAAAAACATCTGGTATAATGTTATAATGTTAGTAGTAAAATTTTTGGGACGTTTGGAGTTGAAAAATATGGATTTGGATGAAGATAGATGGTAGAACCCGTAACTGCAATTCTGCAGAAATCAAAATACCTGCTTGATCGATCGATCGAGCCTAGAGCTTCGATCGATCGAAGGTACGATCGATCGAGCCCCAGACCTCGATCAATCGACCCCTCCTGGAAGACTCCTATTTCCTTTGTTTAATTAGTTAAATTAAAATTTATCGTGAAATAATTCTTGGGTATTCTTAATAAAATGGTTTGGGAGATAGGAAAGACCAGTAGGACATATGAATAAGTGTTGGGAACTTTATAATAAGACGAGAATTTTGCTTTTGGGATAATTATATAATGAACGATGAAACTACGTATTTCAAGTGAGAGATTACGGCGAATAGTTACGATAGTGAATAGAGGTATACCTACTGAATTTTCTAGTTGGAAGGATAGAGTCCACGAGTGTCACGTAATAAGTGAGAAAACCCTTCGAGTTAATGTTAGAGATGAAACCTTATACGTAATACTAATAATGTGAAATTAAGGATAAATGTTGTAATTATGGGTGACGAGAGGAACCTATATTAATATGATAAAAGTGGTATATTTATATGATTGTGTGTACATATATTATATACATGTGAAAAACATACCGCGCTACTTGCTATCCTTGAGGTTACTGCGCTGGGACAGTCTTATCTCGATGGGACCTTTATGGGGGATATTGACTTGTACCCTAGAAGATAGATATCCTTGGTACAGGCTATCGAATTGATAGTTCAGACGGTCCTAAGAGACGCGAGTATGTGCCATCCTCTTAGAGACTTGGAATCTGTGCTTCGCCTCGATATTGTTTGTGTATGTGTTAATACAGTTCGAGAGTGATTCCGAATTTGTATTCCCCTTTATATGAGTGGTATGGGGTTTGGATAGTAGAAGTATGCACGCACCATAGTTTTATTTGGGGTGCTGTTATTTTTTATATATATTATACGAGTAGTTAATATATATATGAGATTAGGAAATTTGAAACTGCCTACTGTGATTTGATAAGTAAGACATGGTTGATGACTCAAATAGTAAATACTTGTTTTGTGAAAGTATAATATGACACTGGGAAACTTTATAAATTAATAAAGCTAAAACGAGAGTTGTGCTGCTAATTGGAAGTATCCTTTTTAAACAATGATATTGTTCGGTTTTGAAATCTTTTGAGTAAGTTAAGATAAGCTAAATTATTGGGAAGGTTAGTATGATAAAATGATAAGATAAACCGTTGGGAAGGTTAGTACGATAGGCGTGCACATTAAAAGAGAGGTGATAATTTCTCAAGAGAGTGTCGCTCTAATATGTTGTTGCATTGGCCTGTATCAATTTAAATACTTGCTAAACAAATTTGAAATCATACACACTATCGGTCTTTGACCCGTTTCTTTTTCTCCCTCTCTCTTGTATATATATGTATATATTTCAGGTGCCCAGCCACAGGGGCATCTTGCTTAGGATCCCTTGAAAGGAACGTGCTGCAGCTTAGGTGGGAGTTGCAGGTCACTTGCGTAGACGGCTTCCTTTATTGACTCCACTTCTAGAATTCTCATTTATTGGGCATGTGTCGCCCTTTCCATTATTTCATTGTTATTGGGACATTTGTATTTCAGTTATTTCTAGTATTATCACTATGGGATTTATTCAGTTTGAATTGTGTTACTTTATATTTCGCATGTTGACATTCGACTGATGAATGTTTTAAATTAATTGGATTGTGTTCCAGGTTTATTGTGGTGTGATTCTTAATTGTTGTAATGTTGTTAATAAATAAATAAATCATTTTCTTTACATAAAAATTTGGAAAGTAATGTGTAAATATGGTTTTGACACTTAGCTTAATTATTTAGGGTGTTGAATTGGAAAGTTTATTTTTACGACAGTGATGCTAAGAATGAACCAAACTATTCACCTTGATTTAATTTAATAAAGGAGTGATCGCCCGGTATTTAATTAGGTGGGGTGTCACAGGTGGTATCAGAGCATCAGGTTCTAGTGTCCATAGGATCTGTAAGGCTTATTTCGCTTTCAGCTTAACGTTATTGCTATAGAGCCCTATTTTTTGGATTGTTGTATTCTTGCTTTTACGTTTAAGTCTTTAGCTATTTGAGATTTGATAATAACTGTAGACTAATAAACTTGTTCACGTTTCAGATGCCTCCGAGACATGCTCCGAAAGATAGGCGTGCCCAGGCCGAGCAGCCAGCAGCTCCGGCACCAGGCACAATGAATGCAAATGAAGTAGCCGCCATTATTGCTCAGGCGGTGAATGCCGCGATAGCGGTGATTCAGCAGGCTCCACCCCAGGTTCAGGTAGTGGCTCCAGTACCAGCACAACTTCCATTTGCATGGGAGAAGGTTCGGGATGATTTTCAGAAAGCGCATCCCCCTGAGTTCTCTGGTAGCTCCGATATTGTCACAGTTAGCCAATGGAAGAAAGACATCCAGCGGCATCTCCGTATGTATGAGTGCACTGATGTGCAAAAGTAGTTATTGGCTTCCTTTAAACTGGTGGGAGCCACCTTGCAGTGGTGGGAGTCCACTACCACATTGGAGGAGAGGGACATGATCCCTATTCAGTCATTTTGGGAGCGGTTTGATCACAAGTATTTTCCATCCGCCGTGAAGACTAAGATGAGGTGGAGGTTGCTGAATATGAAACAGGAAAGTCTTACCGTAGCGGAGTATGAGGAGGAGTTCACGAGACTTCTCACCATTGTGCCAGATGAGGCACCTACTGAGAGCAAGAAGATTATGCTGTTTGTCGACGGGTTAGCTTGGAGGATCCGTCAGCACCTTATCGGAAATTTATCCCTGAGTACTTTCACTGATGTACTCAATGCCGCGTTGCTACATTGCCAGGATCACTGCTTCCATCTGCAGGGAAGCAAGAGAGCAGGAGAGTCCAGCCAGCAGGTCAGGACCGGGGGTAATAGTGCTAGTGGGGCACCATCTCATGGATAGACTCGTCAGCACGAGCAGAGTTCCCATCAGGGGGGACCCTGCTAAGCGATTCCATTCAGGTGATTCTAGGCAGGGGCATGGGGGCTATAGGCAGGGCTAGCCCAATCAACAGGGCCAGCAGGTTCAACACCGACAGCAGGGCTAGCAGCAGGACCAGTAGGGCCAACAACTTGCTAATCAGGGCCAACAGGGCCAGTGGCGGGGAGGCAACGACCATCAGGTCCGTGGTCAGCAGGGACAGAGGGGAGGCAACTTCAAGGGCTGATGTTTTGGGTGTGGTAAGCACGGCCATAAGCTCTAGGATTTTTCGGAGGGAGATAGGGCCCCACAGCAGCAGGGTGCCAGTAATGAGCCACAGAGGCCACTATTTCCACCTGCCCTCCCAGCTCTAGCCTAGGTGCCAGCCCTACCAGCCATTCCAGCAGCTCCAGTGCAGTAGGGGCAATTACAGTATGGACGTGTCTATAACGTCCACCAGGCAGCAGCTCCACAGGCACCACCCGCGATTGAGGGTATGTTTCCTATCCATGGTACTATAGGTCGAGTTTTTTTTTTATATGGGGGCAACGCATTGTTTTATAGCTACGCATTTTGCGAAGTCCTTAGGGTTGTTAGCCACAACAGAGAGAACAGTGACGTGTGTAGACTCACCACTGGGGAGTGGGTCCCTTATTTTCTTTATATGCCAGGGAGTGGGGGTAGAGATTGGTAGCTTGGTATTACCTGCAGACATGTTAGTTTTAGACATGCACGAGCATGATGTGATTATTGGTATGGATTGGCTCGCAGCTTATAGAGCCATGATTGATTGCTTTGGTGGGAGCATTGTTTTTGCTATTCTGGGGCAAGAGATGTTTGTAGTGGCGATGCCTCGCCCAGAGGGAGGTTCGACCGCTCATTTGTATTACATGGAGGAGGATACCTCTAAGGAGGTTGTGATTCCCTTAGATTCGATCCCAGTTGTCAGGGAGTATTCTGATGTGTTTCAGGAGATACCAGGCCTACCTCCTAGTCAAGAGATAGACTTTGTCATAGATTTATTGCCAAATACGAGACCTATAGCACGCGCACCGTACCGTATGGCTCCGACAGAGATGCGAGAGCTACGAGATTAGATAGAGCAGCTGTTAGGTCAGGGCTTCATTCGTAGGAGTACCTCACCTTGGGGCGCTCCAGTCTTGTTTGTGAAGAAGAGAAATGGTTCACTGAGATTGTGCGTAGACTACCAGGAGCTGAACAAGGTCACAATACAAAATAAGTATCCGTTGCCTCGAATCGATGATCTGTTCGACCAGTTGAGGGGAGCAACTTTCTTTTCGAAGATAGATCTGAGGTCGGGGTACCATCAGTTACGTATTAGAGAGCATGATGTTTCAAAGACTTCCTTCTTGACGAGATATGGGTCCTATGAGTTGAGGGTGATGCCGTTCGGACTCATAAATGCTCCATCCGTTTTCATAGACTTGATGAACTGAGTATTCAGAGAGTTCTTGGATCAGTTTGTCATCGTCTTCATAGATGACATCTTAATATATTCACACTCCGAGGAGGAGCATGTCGAGCACTTGAGGCAGATTCTTCAGACTCTACGAGAGCATCAGTTGTATGCTAAGTATGAGAAGTGTGGATTCTGGTTGCGAGAGGTACAGTTCTTGGGACATGTTGTTTCTGATCAGGGGATAGCAGTTGACCCGAGTAAAGTATCGGCGGTGAGGTAGTGGGGACAGCCCACGACACCGATGGAAGTGCGTAGTTTCTTGGGGTTAGCTGGTTACTACAGGAGATTCATTCGGGGATTCTCCAAAATAGCGGGTCCATTGATGAATCTGACTCTCAAGGGAGTACCATATGTGTGGGATGACGCTTGTCAATTGGCTTTCGACGAGATGAAAGACAAGCTTACTTCAGCGCCAGTCCTTGCGTTACCGAAGCCGGGTGTGGAGTACCTGGTTTACACCGATGCGTCCTTACGGGGACTTGGGGGAGTACTTCAGCAGGAAGAGAAGGCTATAGCTTTTGCTTCCCGCAAGCTTAAGCCGCATGAGATGAATTACCCCACCCACGTCTTGGAGTTAGCAGCGGTTGTCTTTGCATTGAGGATATGGAGGCACTATTTATTGGGGGAGAAATTCCGTTTGTTCATAGACCACAAATCACTGCAGTACGTGTTCACTCAGCGAGAGTTGAATATGCGTCAGCGCAGGTGGTTAGAGTTTGTGAAAGACTATCAGTTCGAAATACAGTATCATTCGGGGAAGGCCAACGTAGTTGCTGATGCGTTGAGCCGTAGACCGGTAGACGATGTAGCGGACGTCTGGAAAGCAACGTGGAAGGAGTTGGGTCACCAGGACGCAGTAGCACGTTCTTTCATATCCGTGATGTCAGTCACACCCGAGATTGTTACGAGGGTGATACAGGCACAGACCACAGACCCGTTTTGCCAAGAGAAGATTATGCGACTTCTAGCCAAGGGCGCTGAATCCTATTCTGTTAGTTCCGATGGAGGTTTGCAGTTTAATGGGAGATTGGTGGTTCCAGAAGGAGCAGAATTATGTCATGCAGTGATGACTCATTCTCATGGGTCCCGATTTGTAGTACATCCGGGAGGCGATAAGATGTACCAGGATATGAGGCGACAATACTGGTGGAGTGGGATGAAGAACGACATCGCCGAGTTCGTGTCCAAGTGTTCTACCTGCCAACTGGTAAAGGCGGACCACCAAAAACCGTCAGGATTGCTTCAGCCATTGGAAGTACCCGCGTGGAAGTGGGAGAGTATTTCCATGGATTTTATTACAGGGTTGCCTACATCACAGCGGGGACACGATTCTATCTGGGTGATTATAGACCGTTTGACCAAGGTGGCTCATTTTCTACCGGTGCGGACAGATTATACCACGGGTCAGTATGCTCAGTTGTTCATTGTTGAGATTGTCAGATTACACGGGGTGCCCCTGAATATTGTGTCAGATAGGGACAAGATTTTCATGTCGCATTTTTGGGAAAGCTTTCAGGAGACTATGGGTACTGAGTTGAGGTTGAGTTCAGCTTACCACCCACAGACAGATGGACAGACAGAGCGTACTAATCAGATGTTAGAGGATATGTTACGCATGTGTGTTCTCAATTTTGGAGGAGGTTGGGAGCCACATCTTCCACTGGTAGAGTTTGCTTATAATAACTCTTATCAGTTCACGATTGGCATGGCTCCATTTGAGGCTTTGTATGGCAGGCCTTGTCGTTCCTCAGCTTGTTGGCTCGAAGTGGGGGATAACAAGTTGCTAGGACCAGAGGTGATTCAGGAGACCTCCGTGAGGATTGAGATGATCAGGAGTCACATTCGGATAGCCCAGGACAGGCAGAAGAGCTACGTCGATGCGAAACGGTTCTTCCGGGAGTTTAGTGTGGGGGACCAAGTGTTATTGCGTGTATCTCCTATGAAGGGAGTGATGAGGTTCGGGAAGAAGGGGAAGTTGGCTCCGAGGTACGTGGGACTATTTCCCATCATCGAGAGGATTGGGCCGGTTGCATACAGGTTGGGACTGCCAGAGCATTTACATCGCATTCACGATGTATTCACATCTCGTCGTTGAGACGGTATCTTCGGGATGATATGGCCCATACTCACATTGCGATAGATGAGATAGACTTACAGCCTGACAGCTCTTACGAGGAGAGACCGGTGGCTATCCTAGACTTCAGTGAGAGGAGATTGAGGTCAAAGATAGTTCCACTTGTACGGGTCCAGTGGGAGCACCACAATGTGGCGGAATCCACTTGGGAGCGCGAGGCCGATATGCACGAGAAATATCCAGATTTGTTTTTACCAGGTATGCCTTGTTTTTTCGAATTTCGGGATGAAATTCCGTTATTAGGGGGAAGTATGTAATACCCCGTATTTTTATGCTATATTAATTTGGGGATTTATTAAATTTAATGTGAGTTAATTATTTAATAAAAAAATCCAGAAATTAATTATGTTATAATTATTAACGTGACGAGAGTTAGTAATTATGGGAAATTTGTTGAATATTACTAATTAGCAAAGTAATATATGATATTGATTATATTGAATGTCACGAGTGAATAAAATGACAATTTTGGAAATTTGAATCGGGACGCGCCCGTGTCGCATCGGGACTAAATTTTGATAAATAAAAAGTGAATATTTTATAAGCTGCTCGCATGGTCGTTTTGAGTGCGTCAACGCGTCCAGAAGGGTCGAGATAGTTAGAAAAGTGTACCCGGGGGTTGTAGTTTGGGCCTCGGGGCATTTTTAGGCCTAATTAGTAACCCGGGAGGGCATTTTAGTCATTTTACATTTATGGGTAATTAAACCCACGAAAATTAGAGGGACTATATCTGATATTGAGGTTGTCACTTAGGGTTAGAATATTCAGAACCCTAGAATGGCCATTGGAGAAGAGAGGAGAGAGCTCTCAAGGCAATTCAAGGCCAAAAAGCCATCCGTTAGCACCGCCGTCACCGCCAACGCGTAGATCGCGAGACGAGGAACGCAACCAAACCAATATCAGCCATAAACCAGACTTCTGAAAATCCCAGGAAAGTGTTTATCTTGCTATTTTCGTTGGTGCAATTTCCATATTAGTTAGGAATGATTAGGGATGAAATATATGGAAGAAAACCCAAATTTTGATAGGAATTTGCATGTAGTAAAGACTTAAACCTTATTCTGGAAATCTTTTGTGATGTAGACGAATAACCCACGAAATTTTGATGATGTATTAGAAGGAAATTCTGGTAAAAACAGATTAGAACCATGATTAAGAAAACTCTAGGGTTGTTGATGATTAGATAAGATTTTGAGTTGATTATCCATGTTTAATGATATAAATACACATGCTTTACGTTTAAAACATCTGGTATAATGTTATAATGTTAGTAGTAAAATTTTTGGGATGTTTGGAGTGGAAAAATATGGATTTGGATGAAGATAGATGGTAGAACCCGTAACTGCAATTCTGCAGAAATCAAAATACCTGCTTGATCGATCGATCGAGCCTAGAGCTTCGATCGATCGAAGGTTCGATCGATCGAGCCCCAGACCTCGATCGATTGACCCCTCCTAGCAGACTCCTATTTCCCTTGTTTAATTAGTTAAATTAAAATTTATCGTGAAATAATTCTTGGGTATTCTTAATAAAATGGTTTGGGAGATAGGAAAGACCAGTAGGACATATGAATAAGTGTTGGGAACTTTATTATAAGACGAGAATTTTGCTTTTGGGATAATTATATAATGAACGATGAAACTACATATTTCAAGTGAGAGATTACGGCGAATAGCTACGATAGTGAATAGAGGTATACCTACTGAATTTTCTACATGGAAGGATAGAGTCCACGAGTGTCACGTAATAAGTGAGAAAACCCTTCGAGTTAAGGTTAGAGATGAAACCTTATACGTAATACTAATAATGTGAAATTAAGGATAAATGTTGTAATTATGGGTGACGAGAGGAACCTATATTAATATGATAAAAGTGGTATATTTATATGATTGTTTGTACATATATTATATACATGTGAAAAACATACCGCGCTACTTGCTATCCTTGAGGTTACCGCGCTGGGACAGTCTTATCTCGATGGGACCTTTATGGGGGATATTGACTTGTACCCTAGAAGATAGATATCCTTCATACAGGCTATCGAATTGATAGTTCAGACGGTCCTAAGAGACGCGAGTATGTTCCATCCTCTTAGAGACTTGGAATCTGTGCTTCGCCTCGATATTGTTTGTGTATGTGTTAATACAGTTCGAGAGTGATTCCGAATTTGTATTCCCCTTGATATGAGTGGTATGGGGTTTGGATAGTAGAAGTATGCACGCACCATAGTTTTATTTGGGGTGCTGTTATTTTATATATATTATACGAGTAGTTAATATATATACGAGATTAGGAAATTTGAAACTGCCTACTGTGATTTGATAAGTAGGACATGGTTGATGACTCAAATAGTAAATACTTATTTTGTGAAAGTATAATATGACACTGGGAAACTTTATAAATTAATAAAGCTAAAACGAGAGTTGTGCTGCTAATTGGAAGTATCCTTTTCAAACAATGATATTGTTCGGTTTTGAAATCTTATGAGTAAGTTAAGATAAGCTAATTTATTTGGAAGGTTAGTATGATAAAATGATAAGATAAACCGTTGGGAAGGTTAGTACGATAGGCGTGCACATTAAAAGAGAGGTGAGAATTTCTCAAGAGAGTGTCGCTTTAATATGTTGTTGCATTGGCCTGTATCAATTTAAATACTTGCTAAACAAATTTTAAATCATACACACTATCGGGCTCTGACCCGTTTCTTTTTCTCCCTCTCTCTTGTATATATATGTATATATTTCAGGTGCCCAGTCACAGGGGCGTCTTGCTTAGGATCCCTTGAAAGGAACGTGCTGCAGCTTAGGTGGGAGTTGCAGGTCACTTGCGTAGACAACTTCCTTTATTGACTACACTTCTAGCATTCTCATTTATTGGGCATGTGTCGCCCTTTCCATTATTTCATTGTTATTGAGACATTTGTATTTCAGTTATTTCTAGTATTGTCACTATGGGATTTATTCAGTTTGAATTGTGTTACTTTATATTTCGCATGTTGACATTCGACTGACGAATGTTTTAAATTAATTGGATTGTGTTCCAGGTTTATTGTGGTGTGATTCTTAATTGTTGTAATGTTGTTAATAAATAAATAAATCATTTTCTTTAAATAAAAATTTGGAAAGTAATGTGTAAATATGGTTTTGACACTTAGCTTAATTATTTAGGGTGTTGAATTGGAAAGTTTATTTTTACGACAGTGATGCTAAGAATGAACCAAACTGTTCACCTTGATTTAATTTAATAAAGGAGTGATCGCCCGGTATTTAATTAGGTAGGGTGTCACAAACCTATAAATAGATTCTTTAAATTTTTATATCCTCAAGAATAATTTTATCACGATTTATTGTACAAGAATGATATCCATATCATGTCAACATATGAAAAGTAACACAATTATAACCTTGTACTAGATATTTACCCCAAAGATTATAAACCTTTACATCATTTTTATTCCATCTATGATAATTCCTATATTGTGTCTTAAATTCTTACCTAAACTCATATCTTACAACTAGAGTCCCTAATAATGTTAATCTTCCCAACCTCTTACTCTGTAACATGTCTTATCATTAGGTTAAAATTCAGATATCAGTAAACTCATCTAATTCGTACCTAAACATATGTTCCATTTCATGCTCGAGTTAGTACATACTTGTTCTATTATATATACTGAGAACGCTGATACATAAATTGTAAAATACTCAAACATATAAATCATACATTATGAGTTATTATAGTTCGTAAATATTTGAAACTCAAAATAAAACCTTTACCTAAATTGACTAACCATATCCTAAAGTATATAACCTAAAGACGATTTGTACCTTTAGATTGCATGTGCTCCTACATACCCAAAAATCACGTGTCAAGTGACATCTTTATTAGATATAAACATAACTAGCCTAACTTAAAGAAATGTGATTATAGATTCCCACCTAATTACCAAATAATTCTGATTACATAATACATATTATAACCACTCCAAAATAAGAAAGATAATTATGTTTTATGATCAACCAGTTAGTTGAACATTTCTTATTTGGATCAAGTAAATTAACATCCTAAAAAAAACATTTACATTTCTTATATAACCTTACTTTATACTAAAGCTACTTGTGTAGTTAGAATCATAAAGACACTCTTTTCTAATAAAATATATTACCAACACTAAAAGCTTTGTTAACAAGTTCTATTAAACTATATAAAAATATGAAATTCTTATGAGAATTACTATCAACTTAATAGATTTGTTAAATCAATAGCTTAGGATAAACATAGGTACATAAATACATTGAAGTCTATCCCGAAATATAACACTCTCTTTTGAAGTTAATTAAATTGCAATATTCCATTTTATTACTTATGATTTTTAATACTTATTTTCAAAAACTTAAGATTCCTCAAAACATATTTTCCAGATACCCTAAATTAACTAGGTAATATTTTATTTAAACAGGAGATCTTATTACCCCGTAAACATCATCATATATAAGTTGTCAATTTTCATAGAATTGTCCCTAAAAGCAGTTAACCAATCATACTTTTGGTACCCAAATCTATTTTGACATTCATTTAGAAGCAAGAATTCTTTCATCCTGTATTTACTATCCGAATCATCAATAAGACCTAAAACTCTAAGAATCATTTCTTACAAACTACCAACAGTTACCTCTTTTAAATTACAATTAGTTAAGGAACAATTAAACTTAAAGTTCGAACTTAAGATGAGTCAAACTACCTAGTATAACCTTTAGTATAAAAAAAGTAGCAACCTTAGAATTGAATTCCACGATTTTAAATTTTCATGATAGATGAAAATTTAAAAGAATTATTAAACACAACTTCCCATAAATATGTTGATAAACGTTACTCAAGCAAGATAATTATAAAGTCAATTGTAATACCCCGTAATTTTATTGATTTTATTTAATGGGATTAATTAAATTAAATGGGATAATTAATGGGAAATTAATCTGAATTTGAATACTAGAGAGACGAGAGTTGGTATCTTATTATTATGACAATGTTGAATATTACTAGTTGAATATGGTAATATATGATTAGTGAATTTATTAATATTATCGCGAGTCATAAATACGACAATTCGAGAAATTTAGTTAGGACGTGCGCGTCAGTCGCGTCAAGAATCAATTTAATTGGATTTAAAAGTAAATTATAATTTTATCATCCATATGGTCATTTTGAGTGCGCTAACGTGTCCATAGGGGTCAAAATAGTCAGAATACACTAGACGGGGGTTTAGTACGGGTCCCGGGGCATTTTTAGGCTAAATCGGCAACCCGTGAGGGTATTTTAGTCATTTTAATTTTTAAGGTATTTTGACCTACAAATTTTAGGCCTTATTTATCAGTCAATATTAGGGCCATTAGGATCATTATTTGTCAAAAATCAAGGAGTGGGCAATGTGAGAAAGAGGAGAAGTTAGAAGAGGGTTACAAAGCCATAACCACCACACACCACTACTATTCGCCGAAATTATGACCGGAGAGAGGAAGAGAACCAGCCCTTAACATCACCAATGGATCAGAACATCAATTCCAAGGCAAGTTATTTGATTTCATTATGTTTCAGCAAATAATTTATCCATGATAGTGTAGGATTTGATGATAGACATGAACAATGATTGAAACTCTATGAAATTTGGAGAATAAACCTAAACATTGGATAAGATTTGGATGCAGTTTAATTCTGGAAGTATTTCAGTAACAAAATCATAACTCTTGATGAATTAAAAACGGATTTAGGAAGACAAGTATGATGGTTCTTGAAGAAAATAAAAAATAGGGTTTTTATGATAATATGAGGATTTCATCCAATAAAAGTCTAATTGTTGATGATTTAAAAGTTTTGGAAGGTTAAGAATCATGTAATTAGGTTGTATAATGACCCTATATACTCACATTAGGATTTTACATCATGTAATGAAGATTTGGGACAAAATTGGGACTGAAAAATGAAGAAACTCGTAGCCTGCACCTGCTTGATCGATCGATCAACCATCGATCGATTGATGCTCAAGATCGATCGATCGATCTCCCCCAAAACTGTGATTTTTCCCCTTTTTGATTTTAAATGTTTTTGACCATCGAATGTTGTATTTGGGGATTACATGATTACATTAGGACTTTAGGGAGACCAGTAGGGATATATTTGAAGCCCGGAATATATTATAATTTGGTTGGAATATAGTGTTGAATTTACGAGGGTTCGATGAGTAATTTTCTATTTTATGATACGATAACATGATATAAATTCTTAGGAGTGATAAGTTAGTATTTGGGACATAAATAAGGACTTAAGAGTACTGAATTCATATGTGGGAAAAGTAGGAGACTTAGTAATTCCCTCGGTTAGGTTTTAAGTACTCGAAACTATACGACGTGAGGCGTATCGAGGAAATATATTATATATCTTTCAAAATAATCATAGTGTATGAATTAGACTAATGTTATAAGGCTGAGAATATTACTTTAATAATATAAAAAGTTATATAAGTTTTGTGAATGCTTTGTATAGGGGTTATTATGTGTATGACATACCTAACATACTTGCTATCACAGGACGTCGGCTTTTGGTATATGTCCATCTAATCTTTGTGTGCCTATGGGGGGATTTAGACAGGTACTTTAAGTACATAGGGTTTTGAATGGATTATTTGTGAGTTAATAAGTCTGCTGACCATAGGAGCGTAGGTATGTGCGTGACCCATGGGTATGTGAACAATGTTCGCCTCTAATATGTGTGATTTTGCTAATTGAAACGGTTCTCGAGATATTCAAAACACGTAGTCCTTATGTACGTGATGTACCGAGATTTGATAACAAAGTAGGTGTGCACCGCAACTTATCTTAGGGATGCCCTATTTGTATATTTATGGTGAGAATAATATACTTGTGATTATAACAGACTCTTTGTTAAAGTGTGAATATGAATAATTGAGACATTTGAATGGGATTAAAAATGAGGATTTCCTATCGTAACTTTTATAAATTAATCTGATCAATGAAAAGGTGAGATACACGCAGGAAATATTAGAATATTATGAATAAACCCCTATATTATAATGTGAGGATAGAAAGTGGTACGGATTAGTTAGTTAACGGCATAACTAGGATGGGTTAAGGATATACGTTAGGCGTGCACATTAGTTGAGGGGTGATGAACTCATGTGAAAGCAAGTAACTAACATGTATATAATGTTCACTGTTTAACGTAATTAAAAACTTGCTATATTCTTAAAACTGTTATCACCTTGGGCTCTGACCCATTTTCTTTCAAATCTATTTTTCTTTTAAAACTTTTTAGGTGGCCAGCCACAGGGACACTAAGCATAGGAGTTCCATTACATTGGCGTGTTGTAGGTGCTGTGGAAGTTAGGGAGTAGATGCCTCCACATTCTACATTTGATTCTATTCAGGGTCATTTATCAGTTAGGGCATGTTGCCCCCTTTCCATTTAGAGATAGCATTCTCAGACTCCCAGTTTCATTTCAGTTTTGGATTTATTTAGGTTTTTAGACCTTGTATTGGGTTTTTTTCAGTATTTGAATTATACAGGGAGTGTTACTCCAAACTCGTTTTATCATTCCATTATTATTCTATTGTGATTGTGATGTGGATGTGTATGTGGTATAGTTAGCTTATAATTTAATTGGTTGTCTGTTAATTTAATTTAATAAAATTTGGCCACTCACTTTTTAAATATTAAGTGGCTAGTAATTGTTCAAAAAATGTTTTCGACGGTGATGCTATGAACTGAACCAACTTGGCATTTTGTATTAATTTGAATAAAGGAGTAGCTACCCGTTATTTAATTAGTCGGGGTGTCACATCAATATCCTAGTTCAAGTAATCCTTAACTCAGTACTGAGTAGTATAAATAATTAAAACACATAACAATATATAGTTAGCTTATTCTAAAGTATAAATACCTTTACCATATAGTTACCATCATTACTAGTTAATCTAGGAACAATCATACACCATAAAAAGAATAGTGAAAAATGCAACCAACCAATGATAAATGAAGTGATATAACGAGCTCCTACAGATACTTATGTTTATTGATAGAACCCAGTTGATCAAGACATGATAGCCTCATTCCACAACCAAACCCTAACTCATATACAACCAAACTATATCATCATATCTATATTTTACAACTTTATAACTTCAATTGCTACAAAAATTCTCATTCAAAATAGTTTACTACGATACCAGACGAATTCAAAGAGCTTGTGAAGCTATCAATTTATTTCCAAATTACATCTTGAAGAATTTTTTCAACCCAAGTAACCTCATTAGAACTATAAACGATTCCATTTCCTATATTATAAAATAAAGGAAGCAAACAATTCTTAGGTATGAGTGTAAGTCAATCTAAAATAATAACTGTGAGTAAAATATATTTCAAGTCACACAATATGGGCACTACCTCTAAGACTATTGCGTGTACTTCCCAGATTCTTGAATAAATTTCTGTTACCGGCAGTAGATATATTTAATTAATCATTATTATCTCCTAGAAGCCATGTAATAACGTATGTGACAGCCTATTCGATTCGTAATTGAGGAACAAGGGAGAATGTAAGAACTACCTCAATGATATATTCTTAGAGTCTTTGAAATTTCAAGGATAATTTTTTTAAAGGTGGGCATATTGTAACACCCCACATCTTGATCGACCCAATTATGAGAATGAAATATTAATTGCTTTTTGTTCCGAGTAAAGTTAGCCTTTGAAATGCCACTTCTACAAATAAAATTAACGTACATTAAATATTTGAAGAAAGAAATAGAAATTTTAAACCACAAATATTTATTTTTTCAAAGATATTTGGATTAATATTTTAGTAATTATTTTGTGTCAAACTCTTGTTATATTAGTTACCATAAAAAATATGATGATTTAAATTTTGATGGTCCCTGATTAAGTAGAATGAAACATATCATTATGTTAGTTTAACTCAACTCAAAAATTTAAGATTTAGTCCCTAATAAATTATAAATGCTATATTTTAAATTAATGTTAAAATTCAAGGGAGAAAATATAATTATTGAAACTTAATGAATATCTCATTGATATTATCTATAAGGAAAAAAAATATAAAAGAAAATACTTTCATAATTATTTTTATGTTTTAACATATATGAATAAAAATGTATAAAGAAATATATTTACAAAGATATCTATTTTTTTATATGTATTCATCTCTTTTACAAAACCCAATCGTCATTCTCTCTGTGTAAAAAGATGAACATGGTTAAAACACAACAAAAACCTTACACCCATTTCCTTAAATCCATGAACTCAAAAATTGATTTCCCTTGTGAGTTCCTTTTCATTTTTTCCCACACACACACACACACACACACATACACACACACACACATATATATATATATATATATATAATAAAGGAGGAGGGATTTTTGCCATGTCATATGTCATAAGACAAAACCTATATAAACAAATTTTGTATCTATATGTGATATAAACTTATACGATGACATGGCAAACTACATGCGATAGTCCACAACAATTCTGAATGTACCCACCTCGAGCCTCTCACCCACTAACAGAGCACAAGGCTCGAGGGTCTCTCCATCACTCATTTTGTATTTTCATTGGTTTAGGGGTTTTGAAACTAAAAGGAAAATCATTTACACGTCTCTCTCCATCGCTCACTCGCTGAGTTGAGTTTTTTCTGATGTTTTAACTCCATTTTCTCTCTCAATCATTTACAGGTCTATGTAACTCAACTGTGGTGAATGACGGAGGTAAATGAAGGTTTTTATTTAACTAACGGAGGTAAATGAAGGTTTTTATGTAACTCAACTGTCGTGAATGACAGAGGTAAATCATTTACATTTCATGTTTAAGTGAGGGTTGTGGATTGGTTTTTTATTTAACTCTATTTTCTTCATTTTTTTCTTGTAGAACTTCCCTCACCACGGATCAATTTAGACACGGATCGATTTAGACCACGTATCGAATTGTGAACTGAAATTTGGGTGATCTCCCACGGATTGGTTCAGACCAGCTGTGGTAAGGTTTGAAGATAAGACATCTCTCTCTCTCTCAATGTCAAAACCCTTACCCACTTTGTTTGAAAACCCTTCTCAAAATGGGATCAAACTCACTCCATGTCTGTACCCAAAACGTTTCATATGCCATTGGAGCTTATTTTCTAATCATTTCAGCAGCAGTTTTTTACACTAAGGTTTGTATCTTAATTTTAATAAAGCATGCCTCTACCCATTCCACTAAGGGTTCTCTTTGCACTGTTTGGTTGCTTGAGTGTGTGTGTTTTCATTGTTTTTTATTCTGTGCGTTGTTTGGTTGCCGAGAAATGAGAACTTATATGCTTTTCATTTTGTGTGTTATAGGGTAGCTTCGCGTCAGGATGGTGAGGTAACTCCGGAGCACCAGTTTCCTCTCCATTTATCATTTGAAGCTCACAACAAATTTTATGGGCTCAGAGAATTAACGGCAAATCCAGCTACAATTTTGAAGATAATTGACGAGGTTCAAGGGTTTGGTAATAGAGGTAGGGGTTTGTTAATTTTTCTTTTTATTTAGTAGTCAAATACAAGAATGTTGTTGTTATTTGTCAGGTTTTTTTTAACTTTGCTAACATTTGTCATCTCACTTGGTTCGGGTATGTAGAGTTCGTTTGAGTTTTTTTTTACCTTAGTCACTAATCTTTTAGCTGTTCATTTGAGTCTCTGTTTTCTTAGCTGAGCAACAAGCACAAATAAACCCACTTTATTTATGGCACTTTTCTATCTTTGATTCTCTTTATTTTGGTTCCACATATTCTCCTGTTTAATTGGGTTCCTATTTTCTTATTTAATTTGTTTTGTAGGTGGGGTAAACTTTAGTTGGAAGAGACAACCATGGGGATCTTTAGGTAAAACTTGATGTACCTTACCAAGGCCATGTTTTGGTGATTTTATTATTCCTCATATTTTTGGGATTTGAAGATATTTTTTATGGAGTTCTGCGCATATGAGTTTGGTGTGTGTATTAAGAATGAAGAAATGCTTAAATGTTGTTATAATGTTTTTTATTTTAATTATCTTTTGAGGCGCAATGTTCACTGTAATAAATTTGTGCCACATATGGATTTTTTTTAATGTGCCTTGAGAGAAACTGATTCATCTTTCAATGTTTTATGTATTCTATTCATTTTTTCAACTTTCAATGTTGGATGTATTCTATTCAATATTGTTGTTGAGGCCAACTTTCCAGGTATGCAGTTGATGATTTGTATTTACCGAAGCATATCCACTCTTTCTGTGTATTTTTCATTTAGTCTTCATGAACCGATTATGGTGGTTTTCTTATGGAAGCTGAAAACATTGTCAAAAATCGACTTTTTTATGTCATAGATGTGTTAGATGATGATATTTACATGGATTGTATTTTTTTGTTTTCAATTTTTCTGAGAATTAAAAAGGTGACTTCAGTTAGGAATGGTTGGGAATTAATAATTAAATTCTCAACTATATATGGTAATGAGTAAAATGATTTGGACTAATGTTTTGTTAATATGTATTCATGTGCATCTGTTTTGGGGATGTTGTGTGTTTTTGAGGTCCTCAACACCAAACTCATATTTTTTAGGCCTTTCACCCTCTTCACAGGAATCCTTTTGTTCATTGGTATAAAGTGGGAGGTGGGTATGGCAACTGGGTCTTTTTTTTTTTATTAACTCACTTTGTGTTGGCTGTCACATGTTGTCAAGGACTGAGACTAGACTAATAATTTCTCATGGAAAGAGGTCTTTTGTTAGCTTTTCTTTAATTTTCATTAATTTGAATTTTACTACTTCTGGGTCATATACTGCTCTTGCAAGATTAAACTTTAAAAAATCTGAATCATTTTTCTCTTTTTTCCATTTGTTCCCCTTTTTATTTTATATATAGTTCACTCTTTTTCTTTTGGTTTTGTTGGGGGGGTTGTCTGTGGGTGGGGAGGTGACATTACGAGACTTCACATCAAGAATTCTTTTGATTTTCTAAAAAAAATTATAATAGCGTATATGTTGTAGTTGTATATACCATATGTTGTAGATGTATACTCACTTGGCGCGGGGGTCAATGCAAGTTGGTAAAGCCAGCTAAAGGGGCGTGGGTTTGAAAAACAAAACTGTGGCGAAGGTGTGGTCGTCACTACTAAAAACAAAACAAGACATTGAGCATATGTATGTATAAACGAAGAAAGTTGAATTATATATGTACCCAGCTGCTATTAATGGCGTGTAAGGAAAAAATAAAGGTGTGGTCATCACTACTAAATATTGTTGGGCAGAGATTCTAATTGTTCAAATCTGATTTTTGTGGCAGACAGGTAATTAATGTCTCTCTGAAAACATGGCTCGAGATGCATTGGGAAGTGTTTAAGCTTTAATTTGAAACACCAACATCATTTGCATTAAATAAGCCCATCCAAAATCGCAGACAACCAATTGCAGGTTGTGAATCGGAGGCATGCCTTGGTGTGTTATGCAATGACTGAGGTGCCTCTCTTTTTGTTTTTCCATTTTATGCTCAGAACTGTATGTGTTGATGAAATTTTTGAACTCATTTTTTGAAGTTTGTATTTTATCATATTTTAATTTATTCTTTGACTAATATATGGATTTTGTATATCTGTAACATCATTTCTTTCATTGGAGAAATACAAAACGGATTGGTTTACTCTTTTGGAAATTGTGGTTAACTAATATTGACAAAATTAATACTATAGTTTTTTGTATTGATTTGTGACCACTGTCATGTTTATAACACTAAAATATTTAATTTTGTGATTAGATATTCAAGTTTAATAAGAACAAGATAATCTGTAACTACCACTTTTATTCCTACATGTATTGTCACCTTTAGCTAAATGGAACCATATCAACTCTTTTTTTTCCCTTGACAATTCAAATCTAAATATGTTTCTCCATGTAGGAATGTTCAAACTGTCTTTTGCAGCCACACTCCATTCCTCAATTACTACCTACACCTATTAATATTTTACGCCACCCTTACAAAAGTTTCAAGCAAACAATATTCAACTCCTCAATTACTATCTATCACTTTATATATATGCTTTTTTGGTTGGGTTTGAAAACAAACATGATTCCATATATTTTTAAAAATATTTGGCATTTATTACGATGTAAACTCTGAGAAAAATATTTTTAATAATATTTGTCATGTTTAGTTTTCTTGAACTACATTTTTTAGAAAAAGGTGACAGGATGTTTTAGTTCACTATTATTTCAATCAACATAAAAATGATGAATATTACTATGAATTTTTAAGGTGCCTTATTTAGCATTATGGAATTGACTTTAATGATACAAGTGATATAGATTGTTTAACCCCACATTAGTGATGCTAGAATGTGTAGTGTTACATAAGTGTCAAGGGAATAATACCATACATGAAAGTGTGGGTGTTCCATAACCAAAAATACTCGGGAGGAAGGTAAGAGTGTTATAATGACAAATACTCATGAGCAAATTTATCACCGTGCCATCGGCACGGGTACACCCTAGTGTATATATATATATATATATATATATATAGAGAGAGAGAGAGAGAGAGAGAGACCCTCCTGGAAGGACTCTTTATGATACAAACCCTGATACATACCATTTTTTTAAATGAATTTTTTGATAAACTTCATGTATATGATCTCCATGGTGAAAATATCATCTTCAATTATTTTCACCAAAAAATTCAATAAAAAACCATTGAAACAATGGTATAAATATACATTTTCAACCGTTGAAATATTGGCGATCATCTCACCCACTTTTGATTGAATTTTTGATGAAACTTCATGAATATGATCTCAATAGTGAGAAGATTATATCCATGAAGTTTCATAAAAAAATTCAATCAATAAAGTGGTTGACATTGACCGAACATTTTAATTGTTGAAAATGAATATTTATACCATTATTTTACATATTACCTCATCTCAATGTTTTTTCTTGGAATTTTTTGATGAAAAAAATTGGAGATGATTTTCTAATCGTGAACATCATATACAAGAAGTTGCATCAAAAAATTTATTTGTTTACTATTTTAAAAAACGTTATGTACCGAGGTCTGCACCATAAGGAGTCTTTACATGAGACCTTATATTTATATACTATTATTTAGGTATATAAGTAGGTACACCAGCATGTATATAATTATATGTGAGGAGAGAGGGGGGGGGGGGGGAGAGAGAGAAGTGTTATGTGTGTGTATGTTCTAAAAATGGCGTATATATATATCTGTGTATATGTGTGTGTAGTGTTGTATCTATACATATAGTTATATACATACATGTGTGTTATATAGGTACATATTAGGAGGTCTCTTTATGGTGCAGACTCCAACACATACCAAATTTTGAAAATAGCAAAAAAATTAGTTTTTATATGAAACTTCATGGATATGATCTCCAAAGTAGGGTAGTCCTCTCCAATTTCTTTTCATCGAAAAATTCAATAAAAAATTGGGTAAGATGAGGTGATATGCAAAAAAGGTATAAATACGCATTTTCGGTCGTTGATATTTTAACGATCATCTCACCCACTTTTTAATTTAATTTTTTGATGAAACTTTATGGATATGATCTTCTCACAATCAAGATCATATCAATGAAGTTTCATAAAAAATTCAATCAAAAAGATTGTGAGATGATAGCCAAAATTTCAATGGACGAAAAATGCATATTTATACCATGGCTTGCATATCACCTCATCTCATCCTCTTTTCGATTGCATTTTTTGATGAAAAAAAAATCAAAGATGATCTTCTCACTATGAAGATCATATCTATCGAGTTTCGTCAAAAAAATCATTTCCTTACTATTTTAAAACAATTGTATGTATTGGAGTTAACACTATAAGGAGTCATTACAGTATATATATATATATATTCTCCTGTAAGGACTCCTTATAGTACAGACCCCGGTACATAAGATTTTTTTAAACTAGTAAAATAAATGAATTTTTTGATGAACCTTCATGGATATGATCTCCACGGTGGGAAAGTCATCTCCAATTTTTTTCATCAAAAAATTCAATAAAAAAGCCGTTGAGATGAGGTGATATGTAAAAAATGGTATAAATATGCATTTTTGACTGTTGAAATGTTGGCGATCATCTCACTCACTTTTTGATTGAATTTTTTGATGAAACTTCATGGATGTGATCTTGATAGTGAGAAGATCATATCCATGAAGTTTCATAAAAAAATTCAACCAATAAAGACTCAACATTTCAACAGTTGAAAATACATATTTATACCATTTTTTTACATATCACGTCATCTCAACGATTTTTTTATTGAATTTTTTGACAAAAAATTGGAGATGATCTTCTCACCATGGAGATCATATCCATGGAGTTTCATCAAAAAAATTATTTTTTTACTATTTTAAAAAAATGGTATGTATCGGGGTATGCACCATAAGGAGTCCTTACATGAGACTTTTTGTATGTATTTATATATATATATACACACACACATATTGTTTTATCATGCACACACGCAATCTGAAAATCCAGCTCTGTCTTCCTCACTCACACACATATTATGTGTGAGTGAGTGAGGAAGAGAGAGCTGGGTTTTCAGATTGTGTGTGTGCATGATAAAACAATATGTGTGTGTGTGTGTCTATATATATATATAGTAGGTGTATGAGCAACAGGTACGAGATGAAATGGGTTAAGGAATAGAAACTTTTTTTATGACACGATATTTTTGGTGTGTTAATGCAATTAATCGAGTGATCCATTACGTGGTCCGAGAAATTGAAAATGATGTTCATACATCAAACTACACTTATCGGCAACCTGAGTGTAATTTTGGGGTCGTCGGGATAGGTTTCGAGTCGCCCAAAGTTTGGCCTAGCTGATCGTAATAAAGTGATAACTTTGCCGAGCCATATTTGGACTAATTTTCGACATGCTTCGGGTAGTCAAAAATTGTATTCGAGCTAACCAACATATTATCCAGACCTTGGAGAATGCAAGCATTCTTACCGAGGTACACGTTCGAATTGTTGAAAGTTTAACAAAAATAACTGAGTTTATGAAAATAAAAAATTTGGGCTATGTTTAGGCTTAATTTTAACACGTTTCAGGTACTTGAAAAATTAATTTGACTTCACCAACTTTGATTCCAAATATCCAAGAGTCAATATGTATGGTCGGTAGTGTGTTCGGATTGGCCGAGATATGCGTTTTACTCCACTAAAGTTGTGTTGAGAAAGGTTTTTTTTTTTATAAATTAAAATTATGATTTTTTTTCCATAAAAATGCATAGATAAATGTATATATACACATATATTTATTTATTATAAATACGTATATTATTTCTTTAAAATCAGTTTTAATATATGCACAAATATTTATATATTTTTGTACTCTTTTAAATTTTATTAATTTTAAATAAATTTAATAATTCATACCTTTTGATCTAAAAAACCCAAAAAATTATTTTAAAATACTAATAATTTTACAATAACCCGTAAATTATATTTGAACATATAAAATTATATTTTATCATAATATGTTATTTTTTGGTGATACACAATTAACAAGTAAATTTTATCAAGATTTCAAAAGTAAACCATATCAATATAATTCGCCTTACAGCATTATGTCATCTTATTTTATTAATCGATATAACTATCATTATTTTGTTTGATTTATAAAACGGCGGGAAAATGTGTTAGTGAAACATATTAACTAGATATTAGAATACGAATACCTAAATATTTGATACACCCACCTAATCAATGCAGTCAAACATGATAAGGTCAACAAAGAAGTAGTCAAGCTAAAGCCCCAAATTTTGGTAGGTTTTTCCCCTTCAATAGTAATTTCTACATATTTGATATAACTTCTATTGATATCACGCCGTGATAGCTATAAATTACTCTTAGTATGCATGCTATTATACTACTCTGCTAAATATATTGAATATAGATCATTTCGATCAATTTAAACTATTCTCTCTAATAATTGATTTCATGAGGTCATTGTAATGCTTAAATCAGTTCACCCATACACTTAAATGCTAAATGTCTTTGTTACAAGTATCAATATTAGTAGGGAGTAGACTGCCATATTATCGCACATAAATTTTTCTACTTGGGCTTTAGGTCTCGGATGTTTAAGAGTCTGGATTTACTATTAGATACGTATGAGTGTCACTCCAGTTGGTGTGCCTAACTATTTACTTTTCCCAAAGGTTTTGGGTTGACATTATTATTTAGTTATAATGCTTATTCTTGATTTTTTTCTATACCATCTAGGAAATTGATAATTATGGCATTATCTATTTAAAAATTCTAGCCTGTCATCTATTTATAAAAAATATTGTTTATGCTCACTTGATAACATTTCTTCCTTAAACAGTTAAATAAATACATTACTCAAACCTCTCTCTCTCTCTCTCTCTCTCTCTCTCTCTCTCTCTCTCTCTCTCTCTTATATATATATATATATACGTTATAAATTGGTTAAAATCTACTCAGCAACTTTGTTGATTATTTTCCTTCCAGTTATTGTGAATAGGTACCTATGGGAAACAATGAATGCTTCAAGAGTCACTTGATACATAGAAATAAGGGGAGGTCTTATAGTGAAAATGAAACATAGAGGACCAGGAGTAATACATATATCAGTCTTATATAGGGATGAGTTTTTTAAACTATAGTTGTAAAATATTTGAGAATCAATAAATCTCTTAGTTGTTTAAGAATTCGTGGCTTATTTATGGCTTAGCATTATTATAAGTTAAAACTCGCACACAAAATATTGTGATAGTTTTGGGTAGGTTTCTGTGGTCTATAGTTGGTTTTTTTTTCCAGTGCTTTTTTGGGTAAGAGTTGAGTGGATTTGTTCTCAGTGTTACTAGAAAGTATCATTCCAAAACCCTTTAATTTGCCCAGTTTGATTTTCAGTAGCTTCCCAACTTAGTTTCTTTTATGTTTATTCATGTAGTAGGCTGTACAAGTTAAGTAAAGAATTTCCCAGTTTGCATGAGCGCATAAGACGAGAGATTAGGTGAGCCGAAGATGAGTCACACTGATGTAGGCCTCAGATTCCATTGACACCAACTTATTAAGCTATAGAACATCCAATCTTACTCCTAACCTACCCTAATCAAGCTGAGACCATTATTAGCCCCATTGTCATCTCTATTAGTAGTGACACCATGTCTATCGCATCTTATATTGTCTATAGCCCTTCAGAGCGTCTAACTCTTCGTTCTGACTGAATGGATACTGGGACGACTCCTTTTATATGGCCATGATGGCCCCAGTAACCCATGTTGGTGAGGGTGAGATGGCGAGTCAAGTAATCATGGTCATCCCAATACTTCATCTCATCAACTAGGGGCCCTTGAGCCTTAAATCTATGATATCTCAGATGAAGAGTCTGAGGTTAATATTGCTAACAATGTGCCTCCACCCCCTCCTATGGATGTATATCTTGACTGTGACTCAAGTCGATTTCAAGCAACATGACCCTCATAGAAAGGCCCCTGCCATTGAGGATGAAGAGGATTCCTACACTATGGACACAAATGTATCCTTGACCATATCCAGTGACGTCCGTGAGACAAATATGGTGGACTAAAGGCATATATATGGGACTACCTCCCCCATCAGTATGAGACTTCCTGATGAAGACGAGCTTGCCTTTGACATCATAAATGAGGGAGAAGTAGCCGTCTACGAGCATATGTTTAAAGTTGAATTCCACCTACTTATTCACCAGTACATTAGGGAAGTCCTTTACTCTATTAACGTTTCCCCCACCCAACTGACACCAAATTCTTGGACTATCCCTTTTTAGGAAGCTTATTTTTGGAGAGTTTCCTGGGACGTATATCTCCTGGTTTATGTCTTCCGGGCATGATATAGAACGCTGACTATGGGAGCCAATCCTTGCTATAATTTTGTTGCCCATCACCCTTACCAGAAACTTCTTAACATCAATCAAACATCTAATTATTATTGGAAATCCCTCTATTTCATCATTTTTGGGGATTGATAGTTTTGTGAGGGGGAGTCATCTGCAACTGCTGAGGTAAGAGTGCCTCACAAATGGGACCGTATCTTAATATCTAAGTGCCAAGATGAGAGATTCCACTGAACAACTGAAGGGGGACGACCTCATTATCATGTGGTACCCCTCCTATTAAAATAACAAGTGTCCAACCCCCTACTAAAAAAAATAAGAGTCTCATATGGATCATTCTTAGCATTCCTATCAAAGTTCAATTAATTAATAACCACTTATTAGTTTAACAAGTTGTGCCAGATTTTAATCTTGAATTTATCGTACCAGAAAAAACCATTCAATATAAACTCATTCAGTAAACTATATAATAAATCACACCAGTAAAGAATATAAATGAAGAAGTAAATCAAAACCAAGCACTGAATAAACCATCGGTTACTAAACTCCAATACAAACTCCAATACAATCATCTGAGCTGAATTAAATGGAACTTAAAAATAAATAAGTCTAATAACAGGACAACATGTCCCACTAATAAATGAAAAGAGATCCTAATCTAGGATAGAAATAATAGAAGCTCATAATCTAAGATATAAATCATGGAAGCGTCTACTCTAAATTCTGCAAACCGCCACATCAGCTGCAGCTATGAGAGCCCTGAAAGAGAAATCGTCCTTGGTGTGCCTATGGATGGACACCTATAAGTTTTTGAAAAATATTTGACATGGATCAAAGACCAAAACCTTTGAAAATATTTAGCAAGTGTATAAGTTGCAATAACGAATATGTAAAGCAAATCTGTATTTAAATTGGCAGCGCACTTGCATGAGATAATCCTCGCACCTCATCTAATGTACGCGCCTAATGTATACGCTTAACCCTCCTAGTTATGCTACTGTAAGGACATTTTTGTCCATTATCAATTTGTTTGTCGTAAGCCGTTATACCGTTGAAGAAACTCAAGATGGCATCTACATCAACGGATCCGAATATCAAAGTGTCTTCAACATCATAGCCTCTGCGAGAATGAACTTGGTAAAATTTTGTTTTTACGTTCCTTAAAGTTCATATTTAGTATTGGGAAATTTTTATAAAATGTTTTTTATAAAAATAAGAAGTAAGTTTTTTCAAGTAAAATGAGGCTTTTAAAAGTTTTTTAGTTTTCTGGGAAGCCGGACCGGTCCGCCTCTATACCGGACCGATCCGCCACCGGACCGGTCCGTCCCTCAATCGGACCGATCCGCCCCCATACCGGACCAGTCCGCTTGGGATAAGTTCGAACAGTTCCGTGAGATTTTATTCCACCAGCTTATTTTTCCTATATATATACCGATTTCGGTGGTGTATTTTTCAAGTCTTTGAGAAAACGATTTTAAGAGTATAAACAAAACAAGACTTTTCAAGACGATTTTCAGAGTCCTAAATACTCTAAGTCTTCACCTTTTTGAGTCCCAAGACTCTTTTTGATTCCCACACAAAAATCCCAATTACTTTTGTGAATCTTTTGGAACCCTCGAACACAATTTTGTTATTGTTCAACCCTTGTGGAGAAGCCGTCTCTCTTCTTCATTGCTGACCACCTGGAGTTCCTGCGGGAGATTCCAGCCGACACTGTTTCTAGCCGTTGCTTTGAAGGTTTACCGAAGACACCGTGCGTTACACTTGTGGGCGATTATCAGGTTGTATGTAAGTCAATGGTCTTGTAAATTGTTCAAAGTTCTAGAAATAAAAGGTTTTGCCCTTCGAGGATTTTTTCCTTAACTTTGTGTCTCTATCTTTATTTGTTTATGGGTTGACACTTGCACTTTAGATGCATGATTAGGGGCTGAAATTAAATAAGTGTGATATATTAGAAAGTTGCGAAGTTAATCAATTATCACACGCAATTCTCACGTTCTCAGCTACCGCGTATAACTAGCCTTGCCATTAAAATCAACGTTATACTACCCTTATCAGAATATAATATCTACCCTTAGTTCATTAATTATCTTTCGTAACCGTTTAATTAATATCTCATTAAATTATCACTATTTCATATATAACTTTACTCTAGTTATTTTATTTCGCCATCACATTTATAATTTATTACTTTATTTTCAATACCTGTCATTAGTAGTTTAAATCATAATTGGTTACTATTAACTCGTATATTTGTTCACACATAAATATATGTAAATAATATACTACAACAAGCACACATATTTTGCATATAGCCGTCATCCTCAAAGTAATAACTCACTAGATGCGATTTTCTACAATGCTATCATTATCCAAGTAATGCTCGCATCATCCTAGTTACTACAGGTCTGACTCTCACACTGACTTGGTAAGATTGCAAACGTATTGGAGGTGGCCTTAGTCCTTTGATAGTGAGTCATAACCATACCCATATTTACCTCACTTCGAATTAATCACACAAACATAAACATGTCGCTATGACATGGGGCCGATACTTAGCCTACTGTGATTTTCCAGGGAAGATCACCTACATCATGCAACTTCCACTCATAGCACTAGAGGGGTATGTTCCGCACAAATATTATTAACCATATATATATATATATATATATATATATATATATATACATATAATGTCTAGATATTACAGGCCTATCACACAAAGAACTAATCTAGTTATCCCAAATTAATAGATTAAATTTTCCATGCGTTTTTCATCCTAAACACCCCTCCTACCTCACTCCGAATTTTATCATATACCTCACATTGAATTCTCATCTAGACTAAATTTCCCGAGGTCATATTTCCCTTAAAGAACCTACTAAAATTCCAGAACTCCAAATTAATTCATACAATAATTAAATAAAAGAATTAGAAATGGCAGGGGAATCAAATCGTTTCGGCCAAGGAGTGAATTGGTGCGCCCCTGGGAACCTAATGCGGACCTGCTACACAAAATACAAATTTCCCCCCACTTTTTCCATTCCAAAGTGTTTTTAATATTCAAACCAAGATGAAATATCCTAACCCCATCAACTATTAACATGAATATATGTATCAATTGTCCTAAATTCATCAAAACTAGATTAAGTTATGGAATTTGCATAATTATTGGTCCATCATCATTTTTGTCACAATTCTAACAAAAAATCAAAATTCATGATCAAGGTTTCATCTTTTTTATTCAAGGTAGTACCTTGAAAATTAAGATCCATATATATGACATTGATTCATGATTTTCTCTAATCATTAACAATTTTCATTCCACAAAATCATAAGAACACTCATATTTATCATTCTAAATTCCCTTTTGTTTTTCATATAATACCCACACCAAAATTGGTTTATTTCTCTACCTCTTTTGATATGGATGATAATACTCAACAAAACATAAAGCAAGTTTACACACTTGACTTTTTATTCAGAATAAACGTGGATCTTGTGCTTCATATGATGGATCAAGTTAAGAACTTCAATGATTGGTATCCAAATCAAGCCTCTTTTAATCTCGCCTTGTGTTTTTCTCCCTCTTATCTCCCCAAAAAGATTCTCATATGTTTTCGCGTGTAAAGTGGCTACCTCCTGGCCCTAATCTCTTATTTAAACCTCTGAATCTTGAATTTCGGTTAATCTCTTAATATAAAATGACTTCACACCCCCGAATGGGCTCCAACTGGTTTAAAAACCTCATGGTAACCAATCTCTACCCCTGAGTACTTGATTTTGACAATTTCGACCCATTCCAGATCAATCGTGCACTCATAATCACCATTCAAGTCACCAAACATCAATATTATATCTCAACCTAAAATAGCCTACATAAATGCCCCGATTGAGACACCGATAATTTTTTTCATTATTACCCACCACGACGTACTATAAAATGATACAATTTCATTTACTTATCACAGAAGTAAATATAATATCACATGAATATTAATCCATGTTTTTATTAATTAATAAATATTTAAATTCACTTTATTTCTCAAATTAATTAAATTACTGTGACAGGTCTAATTTAGACATTTTAAAAAATATGGGTTGTTACATACTTCCTCATTGTAAAGGAATTTCGTCCCCGAAACTTGGATATGTCTAGAACTAAAAACATCATATACTTACTCATACGATATCCGAACATACTCAAAATCGACTCCTGATATAATTTTGATTCTTTCACTATACACTCGCTAGTGGTACCATCTTGACTGAAGGCTTACTCATTACGCCAAAATATTAGCAATGAGTCTACTCAAATCATTTCATACCTATATATTCCATCATTCTTAAGGTCTCACTTATATAATGAAACACAAAACTATCGCAAATCAACTAACAATGCTTCAAAAACATGAGCCCGTGCTCCACCAACTCTGTTATATCAATCTTGGAAACGTCCCTACTTCCCTAGGTGCCAATATCCTTTGTTGTCCAAATCCCATATTTCCTTTAATGTGGAAAAATACTCGCAACAATTTCTGACCACTCATGACAGTCTTTAACTCTTCGATTTGTGATGACGTAACTCTTATGACGTTCCTGAACTATACAAAAATAACTTTCATTAACTTAATCCTCGCCTACTGACACTAAATCACATTCGTCATGCGGATCTTATTATCTCTCACCCTTAACAAACCATAAGGCGAACGAAAAGGCCACCCACCTCAAGTTACAAAAGTTATTTTTTTAATAATAGTTGGTACGAGTCGTTACGCTCCACTCTACTAATGGTACTTTGTCTTCTCAACCACCTTAGTGTCTCAAATATGCATTTCTAGCTTTCTCCAACCTCCTAGTCACATTTCCCCTTTACTCCTGAATTTATGGGTAATACGCCTTGCTCAAACGCAACTCTGTCTCCATTACCTTTTGATAACCCAACCAGAGGTGGGTCATAATGATATTTATTTGGATCCACAATAATGTTGGTCGGCGCTTCATATTGGTTTATTCTCTTCCTTCGATGAAATGTTGAGTTTCCCATCTCGGTCATCCAATTTCCTTAAATCCAAAGGAAATATTGCCTTTTTTGCGATGTTGGTAACCCAACAATGAACTATATTCATCTACCTACCCATTTGTCACTTGAATCACCAAGTATTGCGAAGTTCTTGGTTGATCGCCTCGAACGAACCTTCCCCCTCTGATGAGTGGTTCATCTGGTGAAAAACTTTGTCGTGTCTCCCTCCACACCGATCCATATATTAACATCCCACGTTAAGTGGTACATCTTACTCCCTTTCTTGGGGTATGCCAAAACTATGACCCATTCGTCTGCTTCAAAACTGCGCACTTCCTGGGTCTATCTCATTGGTCAAATCAACATCATATTTATGCGCAAGCCACCCTCAAAACTTGGTTGAGTAAGACTCCTATTTTCTCCACAAACTATTAGATCCTCCATTTTGTAGAGACATCCCTCATTTGTATCTGTGTAGTCTTTTAACCCATCTCTTTTCTGATAGCTCTCCTTGTTGTACACATATTAAGTCTATATTTCTTCTCAACGAGATTGAATCCATCTTACTTTTCCAATTCTTCTTTCAACTTACCCATACGCATACGTTCAACACATACATTTTTTCGTCTTCTCATTGCAAATGATACTAAAAATTCAACTAACTAGGAAGCCCATACACCCTATATCCCATGCATATATGCACAATTATACCAAATGTAACATATTTGTATCAAATTAGGCCTTACATAACTAGCTTGACTATACAGTAAGGGTATACTCAATTACCCCACTAATAGAAAGTTAATAATTCTCTGTATAACCTCACCTATCCACTAGTGGTATAAACGTTTCATAGTGCTTCCTACCCAACACTACTCGACTCCATTGAACTTAAATAAAAAAATAACTCTCAACTCATAATTTTATCCACATACGCATGTAATAACTAAAGTACCAAATCCCTGCCCTAATGACCACACATCCCCCAACTCTCGATGCTCAATAAAGTTCATACGTGGAACGTCTCATATGTAAAATCCAAATAAGGAGCCCCCTCAATACACTACTACCTAGATTTATCGATCATCGAGATTTGTGGCCCAAAACACATAATCAAGAAATTCAAAATCCTATCCCCGGATATATAAGTCTAATCATCCATTCCCACATCACTAAAGGAGGCATATAACACGACGCTCTCAATGTCACTAAGTCATCAATACTATATCAATAACAAGCTAAATCTCAACGCTCGACGGTAAATCCGATATACTTTGAATCACACCAGTAAAAGTCCATAAGCGCCGGGATAAAATATAAGAAGAGAAATATACTCTCTGAAGTCCCCTCTACCATATAATAAACATGCGGGCTCGACCCTCTTTTAGGTGAAACATTAAAAAACGATACCTCTTACCTTGAAATAGTCAAAATGATAGCCTTAATGTAATCACCCACCATCTCTCAAACCATTGCGCAAACCATCCTTAATTAGTCAATACTCAAGATAATATAATACTCGCATGCCGCATCTCTATAAAATGAGTAAATCCATAAAAATATATCCTCTCAGTGTCCACACCCTCTCCCTTGTATATGGAACTAAAAATACCTCTCTAACCAACGATAAATATATGTATACACAATAGTGATACTAACGATAAATCCACTAAACCCATCTCACGCGCAAATCTAGTGCTAACCGAAATACGATGACACAGTCGTGTCACATAAAACATACCTCATTTACCCAAGGATAAAAATTATATCTTCAATCGCCAATGGCATGGTCTTCTCCACGGGTCCCTGGACATAATAATCACATCAAAATTGACCCAAAAATTGTTGTAATGGTTACCCTTATTGGGCACTTCGCCCACTTATCTCACTACGGACAATATCGATGCATGTTGTCCTTCTTTCCAAATATAAAACACCTCCCTGTGAAAAACCCCTATCTTTGTCCCCATTGGCCGTGTTGAGGCTGTCTTACTCTCTAGACCTAGTAGTCTCACCCTGATGGCTACCCCAGTTGTTCACCTGACCCCACTAGCCCTATGGAGCACAATTATAACCCTAATGGCCTTGTCAGAATCCACATTCACTCAGACATTATTCCTTTGATATGAACCTCTTAAACGAGTCCCTCTGCTGGTTATCCACTATATTTTGTCCCACTAACACCTATACGTCTGGTCTTGCTCTGCTGGATAGATCTCCCATTATTTTGGCTCCCTTTGCATGGAAGCATTGATATTGACCTTGTACAAGTATCGAATTGACGATATCAATGTAAGTCGTCCAAGCCAGACATCCCATCAATGTCGGCGTATTGTACCCATGAGTCCATCATCAACTTAAGGACCCTTTTTCTCCTTTGTATCCACCTCGTCGGGTAAAAGTTTTCTAAATAATCACATTTTTCCACATACTCGGCCACTGTCCGACTCTCTTATAATAAGTATAAAAATTTTCTTCGCATATGTAGAGGGGGCTTGAAGGTAATCTTGAGATTAGGGACAAATCCCAAATTAGCAACAGTGTTTGAGATTAAGAAACTGAGGCAGCTCAAGCGTGGCAACTCAGCGAGGCAGCTCATATTTTAGCTTGTTGTATTAGTCATATTGTATTTTCATTATTGATGAATGTAAGCTTTAACGGTTGTAATGACGTAACGATAATAATAAACGAGTTTGTATGAGGTCAAACGGTACTTGCGAGAGACCAGGCTTGGCAGGTCCTGGGAGAGCTTTCATGCTCTATCGAACTTTAGAGGGACTTGGTTTGGAGGATTGAAAAGTAAGGCACCGTTGGGGCTTGTCCTGACCATCTTAGATACACCTGTTAAAACGCCGAAGAACCCTGACCGTGGGACCTCAAGCGAAGCAGCTTGGAGTCCCATTGGGCGTTGAGTTATGAACCAAATAACCCTTCTACTTAGTGTCACATCTACCGTAGGTGATGTTACTGGCCAACCAAAACAATGGCAGACATACACTTGAGTAAACCACCGTGGTATTTGGGGCTGTTAGGCAGTTGGTGAGCAACCTCTATGACAACAGCCCCCTAACACACAGTGGTTAGGCAAAAGGCATTTCTTGGCATTTAATGATTATGACGTGGAGGCAACTAGTACACCAGGCATTTAATAATGTGACATAAAGTATGAGGGATGTCTTTCATAGTTTTAATGACTGAGTTGCCTCGGGGGTGCTGTGGGGGGCTATTTAAGGACCCCAACCACCTTTGAGGAAAGAGGATCTTTTTTGAGAACCCTGGAGTTATTACTAGAGATATACATTAGAAAGAGAGATTTATTGCAAACCAGAGGGTTTATCCCCTCACCATTGTCATTTATTGTAAAGCTTTTAATACTTGACAGAGATTCTTGAGGGTATCTGGTGTGTTTTTACCTGCCTACCAAGGTGTATCTAGGGTGCTTACTTCTCTCTACCTCTAGCTAAGTTACTTCTAAGGTTCATTACTATTTCCTGAGTTATACACGAGGTTTTTGTGAGTTTAAGATGAGTTTATCTTCATTGGGTTTGTGTTCGTGTGTCCTATCATTAATCCAAAGCTTTGACCAGGATTAGCATATCTTTACCATACTCAAATAGGGGTTACGCCTCCATCTTATCTAAAGTACCCTCTTACATTTGGCGACTCTGTTGGGGAGGCATTCTCTTAGATAGGGAGTATGGCTCAAGATAATTCTACTCGAAGACTCAACTTTGATGATATCCAGCATAATAAAGAACAGGCCGTGAGGGAGCAGGAGGCCCTAAGGGATGAGGCTCCTCGAGTAGAGGTACCGCCGGTTCTGATGATGTCAGACGTTCCTGAGGTGGCACAACCTGCCATGAGCGCGGGGTTGGGACCTGCCCAGATGGCGCTCCTCATGAGAAAATTTTATGAGTTTTTGCAAACCCCAATAGCTTCAACTATGCTGGGAGGATTGGAGGGTAATGCTTTCGTAACACCAGGGGTAGCTCCAACGGCCCCACTAGGTACAGGCATTGCAGGAGCGCTCTCGGCAAGCGTACCCCCTGTTGCGAGCCCAGTAGTGGGATCCTCAGGAGCCTCAACGGTATCACCGATGACGTTCGTTTCAGTTGCAATGGGCACTCAGCCCATGGCCCCATTGTTGGTGGCCCCTGCAGCCTCGCGTATGGGAGAAATGAGAAAAGAGATGCAGAAGGAGATGTTGAAGTTCATGCGGGCTTCCTCGCAATCAGCCGACGAGGTGGCTTCGGCTTATGACGACTTCCGAACACCCTACCCTCATGCGTACAATGATGAGCCTTACCCAAAGGACTATGTTCCCCCTATATTCGAAAAATATACAGGGAAAGGTGGGAACCCAAAGGAGCACATTAAGCGGTTTGTTGAACACTTGGGAGCACATTGCACTGATAAGAAGCTTAGATTGAGGGAATTTTCCAAATCCCTAACCGAGAAGGCATACACCTGGTACTCTCACTTAGCTCCCAACAACATTTCTACGTGGGAGGAGATGCACGTATTGTTTGTCCAAAAGTTCTTTTTGGCAGAAGACGAGTTCACCTTGACCCAACTGGGAAGGGAAAAGCAAAGACCAGGGGAAGAAGTGGTGGCCTATGTTCGAAGGTTCAGGGAAAGGTCCCTCGATGCGAGGGAGGAGGACAAAGAGTCCTAGTTATTACAAATATGCGCTGAGGGACTGCTTCCTGAATACATCTACCATCTCATCAACGAGATGCGCGAGGGGACTTTTGTGGCGTTCTTGAAAGCCGCAAGGAACATCTCTTTGGTGGTACGACCCAATCCGGTGGTAGTGCCCATGATATTCAGGCAACCAATGCAACCCGCAGGGGGGAGGTCTCAACCCCCGTGGGTAGGGTACGCCGAAGGAGAACATAGGGGCAAGACACCTAGGAAGGACAGCAAGAGAAAATTTAGGAAAGATAGAGAAGACCCTCCACCGTTTCCCTGCACGATAGAAGAGGTTGTGAGTTGTTATAATGAGATGGTCCAAGGGGGAACGATTTATGAACCAAAAGGTATCCCGATGAAAGAACCTGATGCTACAACGAAGGCGGATCCTAAGTACTGCCAGGTTCATCAAAAGATCCAGCATCCAACCGGGAGCTGCTTCACGCTGCGAAGAATCATCGACAAGTACATGAAGGTGGGGACATTGCAAATCCCCCCACAGAACATTAACAACAACCCACTTTCTACACACGGGGCCAATTTGGTGATGGCCTATGATGAGGAGGCAGAAAGAGGAGGAGGGTTGACGATGAAGTAGAAGGAGCTCGAAGAAGCTCTAGAACATTGTACCACAGGAATGGCTAATGTAGTTTTAACCTATGATGAAGCAAGCGCTAGGGACGTGGAAGACGTGTATAGCGTTGAAGATGAGGAAACATACCCAGTCATAGAATGTAGTGCAGTTTCAAAATCCCCAAAATTCACTTGGTTCTTCGATTAAGTGGGGATCCCGAAGGAGAGCAGGACGGAGATAACTCACGCGATTTTAGACATTGCAAAAAGGAACGCAGTCCCCTCATTAAGGTGGAGGGGACCCATGGCTAGGCTGGTGAAGAAATTTCTGTCAGAAGTAACCTTCAGCGATGCGGATAGAGCTGTGAGGTTCCCCCATAACATGCCTCTATATGTAACCGCTAGCGTCAACGGAGTTAGCTTTGCAAGGAACCTTATGGATGGGGGTGCTTCCATCAATATTATGCCAATCAACTCCTTCCACGTGGCTGGTATTCTAAATGAAAGTCTGGTCCCCATGCCTTTAGTAATTTTGGGATATGACAATCAATCCTCCAAATCCATCGGGTATGTGAATGTTGGGATTGCGATGGGAAATCTGAGTTCCCACATCAAGTTCCATGTAATAGAAAGTGCAACTTCCTATCACTTACTAATAGGGAGAGTATGGATGCACAACCAAGGCTTAGTTCCTTCGAAATATCATCAATATGCCAAGGAAAATGTAAAGGGAACGGAGGTGACCATCAGGGCTACGAAGAGGCCTTTCTCTATCGAAGAAGCGCACTTAGTGGATGTGGCATTCTATACAGAACTGGAGGAGGATGTACGGGTCCTAATGAAGATAATGGAGGGGGCATGGGTTCCCTCAATTAGAGAGAGAATGGGGCCCCTGAATGAGAAGGATAAAGAGGGAGGAAGTAGTGAAGGGGTGAGGACCGAAGAAGCCCATCAGGTGATCCCTCGACTCCAAAAGGTCTCGAGGTAACTCAAAGACAAGATGAGGCCGAGAACAGACCCGATGGAGCACGAGGTCCAACGGCAAAGCGTATTAAGTCACTTTTCGGGAAAAATAATCGCTGAAGCTTCCAGAGAGAAGAAGAGGAAGTCCGTGGCAATAGCTACCAACAGGCAATGCAAGAAAATTATCACTGAAGAGGGAAAAGTAGTGTACCGCTTATAACGGTGTGAACGGGAGACCGAAGAGACTAAGGATGAGGTTGAACCAGTGTATGAGTGTTTTTTGATGGATCGACGGGGGCAGTGTATGGTGATAGACAACTCCAACATACAAGAATTCATAGAAGACATCGCCGAAGAACCAGACTACATGGGAGATCGACCAAGGCCCCAGGCAGAAGAGTTGGACCAGCTGAACTTGGTAAGAGAAAGGGAAGATCCAAGGCCTATCTTTATCTCAAAAGATCTCGGTGAGGGGAAACGAGAATCCTTGGTCAAACTAATTCGAGAATTCATAGATGTTTTCGCATGGAAGTACACTGAAATGGAAGCGCTGGATGAAGAGGTGAGTTGCCACAAACTGAACGTGATGCCTTCAGCCATTCTGGTGAAGCAGGCAACAAGGAATTACAAGCCTGAACTAGACTTAAAGATTAAAGAAGAGGTCCAACGCTAGTTGGCAGTAGGATTTATCAAGCCAATACAACATCCCCTCTGGCAATCTAGCATTGTGCCAGTGGGGAAGAAAGACAAAAACCAAATAAGGATCTGCGTGGACTTCAGAGACTTGAATAGGGCTTGCCCCATGGATAGGTTTCCCCTACCCTCCATCGACAATTTGATAGATGCCACGGCTAGTCATGAGATGTATAGCTTCATGGATGGGTATGTGGGATACAACCAGATCAAGATGGACCCCTCTGATGCAGAGAAAATGGCGTCCAAAACTCTGTTGGGTAACTTCATGTACAAGGTGATGCCGTTTGGACTCAAGAACGCTGGAGCTACGTACCAGAGGAAAATGATGGCCATTTTTCATGACTTCTTCCACAAATTTGTAAAATTCTACGTGGACGACCTGGTCATCAAATGGAAGAAGGAGAAGTCACATCTGAATGATTTAAGGAAGGTGTTTGCTCGGTGCAGGAGGTATAAATTGAGGATGAACTCGTTAAAGTGTGTCTTCAGAGTAACAAGCGGGAAGTTTATAGGCTTTGTGGTTAATCGACAAGGGGTGCAGGTGGACCAGGATAAATAGCGGGCGATATTAGAGATGCCATGTCC
The DNA here is from genome assembly GCA_949130495.1 of Sambucus nigra. Taxonomy (NCBI): domain Eukaryota; kingdom Viridiplantae; phylum Streptophyta; class Magnoliopsida; order Dipsacales; family Adoxaceae; genus Sambucus; species Sambucus nigra. Next base: position 280,900,948 of record OX422218.1, read on the forward strand.
TAGGACGACGAAGGAGATGAAGAGTTTTCTTGGCAAAGTCTCCTACCTTAGGATATTTGTGCTCGAATTGGCCGAAATAACACACCCACTGATGCAGCTGTTGCGAAAAAATACAAAATTTAGGTGGGAGGAGGTTTACCAGGAGTCTCTTGTCAGGCTGAAGAAACTGCTCATTTCTCCGTAAATCATGGTTCCTCCCGAGGCAGGAGTACCGTTGCAGCTATACCTCACGTCTACCACGAGGTCCGTTGGAACGCTACTGGCACAAAAAGTGGACGGGCAAGAACGACCGGTTTACTACCTCAGCAGAATTATACATGGGCTAGAGATTAGATATAGTAGCTTAGAAAGACATTGTTTAGCCTTAGTCTTTGTAGCACAAAAACTTAGGCATTATATGCTCTCTTTCACAATTCATATTATAACTAGATGCGACCCAATTAAGTATTTGCTTGCAGGGACTATATTGATTGGTAGGGCAGGTAGATGGTTCCTTATCCTCTCTGAATATGACTTGAAGTGTGTGGTTCCTCGCGCAATTAAAAGCCAGGCGCACGCTGATCTGTTGGCCATCTTCCCTTCAGGAACCTTAGAGCCACCTAAGGAAGACATTCTAAGAGATGATTTGTAGGCTAATTACCTGGATACAACTGATGAGGAGTGGACGATGCAGTTCGATGGATCTTTGGTGGAAAAGAAGGGGGGAGCATGGGTTATTCTTTCAAAAAGGATGGAAGATATTTGCATTTCCTATAAGCTAGATTTCCCTTGTTCCAATAACGAAGAAGAATACGAGGCGTTGGTACTGGGGCTGCTAGAGGATCTTCGAAGGGGAATTTTTTTACTCTGCGTTAAGGGTGACTCGAACTTAGTAATTCAGTAAGTAAACGGAGAATATGCTTTAAAGCACATGAGCCTGGTGCCCTATAGAACAATCATTCAAAGGCTTCTCAACCAGTTCCATCGGACCAAAATCAGAAGACATCCAAGAACGATGAACCGCCATCCAGACGCCTATGCCACTATAGCCCAGAAAATGGTCATGAAGAACGATGAGACTATAGTTATGATCCAACGAAGAAAAGCTCCTTTGGTGGTACAATCAATACTACCGATGGAGGAGGACACAGATTGGAGGGGAGAGATTAGGAAACAAGTGGGGTGTGGAGAAGGAGCTATGGGATTAAGAGAGTTGGCACAATACTTTACGAACCAGGGGAATCTTTACTATAGAAATACTGGGGGATGGTTATCAAGATGCGTCAGCCCAGAGGAAGCCGAGCAAAGATTGAGGAAAACGCATGAGGAGCACTGTGAAACGACTGAGATACCTCTATATAGGAGAATTCAAAGAGAGGGGTATTTCTGGCCTAGAATGAAGCAAGATGCGGTAGAGTTACAACGGAAGTGCGATAAGTGTCAGCTATTCTTCGAGGCAGTTGAGTGTCATTTCATTGAAGCTCCAACGGGATGAAGGCAACCCTACATCGACTTCATTCAGGAGGGGGTTATCCCAACGGAGAAAATGGATGCAATAGGTCTGAGGTGAAGGGCTCCAAGGTTCTATGTTCAGGAGGGGCAACTTTATCGAAGGGGGTACTTCAACAGGCCATTACGTTGCGTCACGAAGGAAGAAGCAGCGTAGGTCCTCAAATAAGCGCATGATCCAGCACACATAGGAGGGGCTAAGTTATATGATCAGTTGATGATGTTAGGGTATTATTGGCTAATGATGGAGAAAGACTTTATAGAGTTCGTTCGAAAATGCAAAGCTTGCCAACTTCATGGAAATATGATCCATGCCCCATCGGTGGACTTACACTCTTTGTCAACACCCTATCCATTTCATACTTGGGCATTTGACCTAGTGGGGGTAATACACACTTCTTCGAGAGGAAAGATATGGATACTGGTAGCAACAGAGTGTTTTACAAAATGGTCTAAAGCGATACCACTCAGAAGAGCAACGACTGGGGTGGTGAGCAACTTCATCATAGAATACATCATTTGTCATTTTGGGATCCCAAAGATTATTCTTTCAGATAACGGGACTCCCTTCGTCAATTTCGAAGTAACAATGCTTACAGACAAGTACTCCATTATTCATCACACCTCAACGGTGGCATACCCAAAGGGAAATGGTCAGGCCGAAGCAACTAACAAAACCTTGGTTAATATTTTGGCCAAGATGATGGAGGACTTTCCAGGAGCATGGGATGACAAGATACCAGCTATTTTATGGGCCTATCGAATAACTAAGCGAAAACCCACAGGATACACACTGTTCTCTCTTATTTATGGGGTTGAGGTAATCCTTCCAATAGAGTTGGAAGTTCCCTCTGCTCGTTATGCCTTGTGAAATAGCATGCTCCCTCATAGTAGACACGTACAACTGGAAGCGTTGGATGAAAATAGAGATAATTCGATGCAGCACTTTCAAATATATACGAAATAACTCTCCAATGCATATGAAAACTTGGTGAGACCAAGGAAGTTCGTGGAGGGAGACCTCGTATTGAAAGCGGCAGTGAAGCACATCAGGAGACTTCCTCTACCAAAGTTCGCAGCTAACTGGGAGGGACCTTTCATTGTGAAGGAAGCTCATGACTCAGGCTATTGTTTAATTTCGAAGTTAGAGGAAGACAAGCCATTTAAGATTAATAATAAATGGCTGAAGGTTTATCATGTGTAAACAATCAAGTTCGAACCAATGTTATGACTGGCTATTGTTATAAATATACAAGTTTTGGGTTACAATTTGAACATAAAGAAAAAATTGTAGAAATATAGAACTCTATAGCATACAACAATAGTCACAACACACGAAGGGATTGAAAAGTATATATTCTTCATTCATAAACAATAGAGCATTACAAAATTTGTTTTGGGAGCTATCGTCGAAGAATTACATAGATAAGAGCAGATGGAGGATCTTTATACAAGAGGCAACTAGTCTAAAAGAAACGATAATTCTGAGGAAGAGAAAAAATCTCCAGGAAGGCCCGAAGAAGCTGCTGTGAAAGATCGTTGGTCGTTAATAGAAACCTCCAGCCTCGTTTGCACTTGTGTACGTTCGATGATGAGTCTCTCGTGTTTTAGTTTGACCAGAAACAAAGCTTCTTCAGCATCCTTTACCTCTTGATCCACTGCTTCTAAAAGTGGTGCCAATGCGACCAACCTAGCTTTCTTAGCTTGCTGGTCCTCCCGGTGATTTCGTAGCACTTCCCTCTGGACGATCAGTTACTAGTTCTTCAAAGTCTTCAAATGTGTTATAAGTAAGTCAAAACGGAAGCCATCACGCTCCAGCTCCCTCAGGAAACCCAGAAATTAGTTAAGTAGGGATCGGGTAACGTTTATAGTGGGAGTACCGGCAATTTCAGCAACAACGATCGCCATGCCTTGAAGTCTGTGACTCATCACATGAATATTAGAACGTAGGCAGTCTGATGTGAAACTCTCGGGGTGATGATTCACCAGTTGTTCAATCACCAAGCGATGATTGACAGACATTTGAGGAGACTGCCGAAGCACCGCCAGGAAGAAAGCGTGAGGAGCCGAGTCGGGAAGAGGAAGTTCGCACCCAGATTCGCTCTCTGCGGCAGCACCAGTCGTGGAACCTTGATCATCATAACCATAATTTTCCGAAGAAGTAGGTTCCCGATGGGGGGAGGCCATAGGCGAAAGAACTGGGGGAGAATTTTCACGAGCAACCTGAAAAGAGATAGAGGGCATGATGAGTTTATGAAAAATCTTAACAAGCGTTTTTCGTTGTTAAGTCACCGTTATAAGGTGGAGTTTATGAAAAATATTAACAAGATTTTTTCGTTGTTAAGTCACCGTTATAAGGTGGAGTTTATGAAAAATCTTAACAAGCGTTTTCGTTGTTAAGTCACCGTTATAAGGTGGAGTTTATAAAAAAATCTTAACAAGCGTTTTCATTGTTAAGTCACCGTTATAAGGTGGAGTTTATAGAAAAATCTTAACAAGCATTTTCGTTGTTAAGTCATCGTTATAAGGTGGAGTTTATTAAAAATCTTAATAAGCGTCTTCGTTGTTAAGTCACCATTATAAGGTGGAATTTAATAAAAAAATCTTAACAAGAGTTTTCATTGTTAAGTCACCGTTCTAAGGTGGAGTTTATGAAAAATATTAATAAGACTTAACGAAAAATATCGCATTTGCTGCAGCGGTAAGAACGTGAGTCAGTGTGGCAGCCGTAGGGACAGGAACTGTTGGGGGAGAGATCATTGCCTCAGAAGACACAACGGGGTCCCTGCTCGCAGAAGCCCCAACACTTGGCAAAACTTCCTCACCTACATAAGGCACTAGGGCCAGCATAGTGGGTTCGTCGAGAGAAGATGACGGGCTCCCAAACAAAGACCCAACACGAAGGGGTGCAGAAGCACCACTATGCTGGATAAAAGCACCAACATGGGCCTTGACTGGAGTAGAACCAACAAGATAACTAGGTGGTACAAGATCAGGAGAAAACTGTGACATGAGGGCAAGTGTTAGAAAAGAGTAATAAGCACAGAAAATATGAATAAGTATCTCCACATACTACTTACCTCGGTTATGGTGTTAAAGAGGAAAATGGCAGTCAGAGGTCTCATCAGCATTGTTGGAAGAAGAACGCCTTCTAACAACGAGGATATTTGAACCTGAGGCACCGAAAACATCTCAGGGTTCACCAAGTCAAATAAAGAAAAGAGTGGGAATGAACAGACGCTAATGAAGTGTTATTTTGTAGAAGAAATCATACACCGGGCTCACTTTCATTAACAAGAACAATGGGCAGAGGAACCTTAGGTGAGGTATGTAATTCAGAAGGGACTGAGAGTGTTGTCTCGGGTTGCGTTACCTCTGGCGGTGAAGGGGCACCCGCAGGCTCAACAGCATCACCTCCCTCAGAAACTTCCCTCGCATGTCGGGAGGCTGAACGACGAGAATAGGTAAGCCCCATCATGGGGGAACGGGGAGGAGTCACATCGGCATGAGAAACAGCGAAATTTCCCCCCACGAAAGGGCTCACGGGAGGACTAGGGGGTCTGGTCTTTCCATTTCAACTCCCTGCAACATAGTTGTCAAGAAAAAATAAGCAAATACAGTCGTCCTTAAGCAAAGAAGGGAGTGAATAAATTAAGCATACATACCTCGGATTCAGAAGGGGAACGAGAAGACAGGACCACAGGCGAAGAAGGAGTAACATCGACAGAAGGGGAAGGAGTGGGATGCACCTCAGAAGTTCGATGCACCTCAAGAGTTCACATCTTCTGGGACTTGGTACCAAGAGTTTTCTTCTTCGATCCCGCTGCACCAACACCGACCTCTCGAGGAACCCTTGAGCTCTTTCTCCTTCTAGTCGTTGGCTCTATAGGATCAACCACCACCGTGGGAAAAGAAATAGAAGGAGGAACAACGACAGCGTGTCGATGATGCTCAACATTTATTCGATCTATTTCTGCTTGGGCTCCCTCCTTAAACGCTCAGCCGTTTCAGTAGACATGGGAGGTGGAACAGAGGCTATGGGAAGGGCTTCCATGGGAGTTTGGGGCTTTTAGGACTTAGACTTTGACTTTGATGTCCCACTCTTGTCCGTTTTTTTCCTTTTTGGCAGGTGGTTGAGAAGGCCCCTCGCTGATGGTAGCTTCAGTTGAAGGGGCAGCCTTTTTCGGAGCTGCAGGCTCTTTGGGTTTAGGCGTTGCAACTGGGACCATGGGACAAAGTGGGGGAGCTCGGTGGGAGGTGCTTTGGGGGTTGAACTTAGAGGGAATTCTATCCCAAGTACAGAGTTGCCTTTTAGCCCCAACTCTTGGGCAGAAAATGAAGAAACGAGAGGATACACCGGATCTCCCTCAACGAACTCAGCAACTTCAGCTAGTTGCTTCGGCCAGTACTTTGTCGCAAACAAAGGGGTCACGTCCCCCTGCCTAGTAATACTGGGAATGGTCACTCGTCCAGCCATAGTGGAGCTTATCCCCCACACAGCGGTGGAAGAAAAAAGAGAGCACGCCTCGCTAAAGGAGACCTTAGGGTTTGACGATTGAAACACTGGACGTGGAGCCCCCTAATCAAACCCAAACTGGCGGCTGCATCGGTTGGGATTATAGTGCTCACTGGTATATCCCCACTCAGTTTAAGAAGGCAGATATCCGTAGTAGAATAGAAGAACCACGTCCAACGAGGGATCCTCGATATCTGGGGAAGGCGCCTGTACCATTCTGGCTTCATGTTGAAAAAATTTACAAGTGTGAAAGAAGACTTCCTCCTGATAAGGCCTCATTACAAAGTTCTCAAAATGGTCAATCACAGATATTAACTCCTTTAAGCTTTGTCTCCTGTGATAAATAAAGGACCGTGGAGGCAGAATTGTTTCCCCCGAGGGAGGACTATTGGTTTTGGCTGCTACGACAGGAAAGCGAAAGTAAAGGAAGCTGGTCAGAAGAACGTTGTTGGAAAAATTGGCCAAGTTATAACAGCCAAGAGAGCGTTCCATGTCGAACAAATTTCTATCCAGCTAGGTGTAGAGGGATCCCAAGGCAAGTGCAGCTAGTGGAAGTTTTATGCCTCGGGCCAAAAGAAGGGACAGGTTGATAAGGTCCCTTCGAGGTTGGTCGTTGGGTTTGCCCGTCAAAAGGAAACGGGAGAAAATCACAAGAATATAGGCGGGAAGTTCTAACGGTGTACCTTGACCAGGAGAATATATTGAAGAAATTCCTTCACCAGAACCCTTGAAGAAATAATTAATCAAGGGAGAGAAAGTAGCTTTGTTGGATGAAATAATGCAGCTTCGGTATATGCGATCTAACTCCAAATGATCGGCAGTCTCTGGGGCATCAAGAGCCTCATCATCGTAGGGCTCATGACCTGTTTCATCGAGGCCTAAAAGCTCGCACACGTCCTCTAGAGTTATGATGAACTCGCCCCACGTAGCGATGAACGTCTGAGTAGTAACGTTCCATCGATAGACTAGGATAGGAAGAGCAGCATTGTTCTTCGAAAGAGTGAACTCACTAAACCACTTAGCCCATTGCAACCCAAGCTTGGTGAGAATATCAGCATAAGAACTTTGCATGCGAGAATTCCAGGCAGCAAAGTGGGCAGGAGAACCCCCTGGTGCTTCAAAGTCAACATGGGACCATGGGAAGTCCCCTCGCTCCAAGCGAAAATGTGGAGTCCCCTTTGGGGGAAGAAATCCCCACTCAGAAGAATCCTCGTCTTCATCACCCAACAGTAAGGCATCAAACTTGGAAGAAAAATGCACAGCCTTGCAGGCAATAACAAAGTCATCACCCTCCCCAAAAATAGGAGAGAAACTATAAAATCTCAGTTGTTCCTGATGGGTAGCATCCAGGGCAGAGGTAGTAGTGGTGGTAGTAGACGGAGCACCAGTAGAAGAGATGGCGGGGTTGCTTGAGGTTTCCATGGAAAACGATGATGAAGATAGTAGAAAAGCTTCACGCAAGGGCGGTTTGAAGAACGAGAATAGAAGACCACGACCACAGGTAACGGTTTAGAGGATGAGAAGGGAAGAAGGCGAACAAGAAGCTTAGCAACAATGGAGTTTTTGCAAGTTTTTTCTCTCTCTCTAAAAAAGAAACAAAAGTGTGAAGAAGATAGTAACAGAGTAAGAAAAAAAAAGAGGGTTAAAGTGTTTTGGATGTAACTGTTTGAAAATTTCAGGGTTGTCGTTTCAGTCTCCCACCATCACACGTGCAATGCCGCCTGCAATCATTTCCAATGAACACATGGCACCTTGGGAAGTGCTTTGACAGTTGAGAAGACTGCACCACATCATTTACGAAGTGACATCTGGGGAACACAAACCGTTGCCTTCCTATACAAGATTGAGTTTTGGCGCCAAAGAAATTTTTGTTAGACATATCTAATAAGACCCCCAAAGAAGAAGATGTCCCAACGATTACAAAAATCTATGATGTTCTCTCGTCATAAGTCTAGACGACTGATTAGTCATGACTAAGGTGCATCAGGCAGAATTTTACTTTTTCCCGAAGACTCTAACGCTCTGGTTCTGAATAAAGGATAAAAGGCGTGAATCTTTTCACACAAAGAAAAGTCCATCGGTTTGAGAAATTTTGTGCATATATTTCTTGTTCTAACAAATCTCTCCACGAGGGGGCAAATTTAGAGGGGGATTGAAGGTAATCTTGAGATTAGGGACAAATCCCCAATTAGCAATAGTGTTTGAGATTAAGCAACCGAGGCAGCTCAAGCATGGTAACTCATATTTTAGCTTGTTGTACTAGTCATATTATATTTTCATTATTGATGACTGTAAGCTTTAACGGTTGTAATGACGTAACGACAATAACAAAAGAGTTTGTAGGAGGTCAAACGGTACTTGTGAGAGACCAGGCTTGGCAGGGTCTGGGATAGCTTTCATGCTCCATCGAATGACCTCACCGTGGGAACTTTAGAGGGACCTGGTTTGGAGGATTGAGAAGTAAGGCACCGTTGGGGCTGGTCCTGACCATCTTAGATACACCTGGTAAAACGCTTAAGAACCCTGACCGTGGAACCTCAAGCGGAGCAGCTTGGAGTCCCATCGGGCGTTGAGTTATGAACCAGATAACCCTTCTACTTAGTGTCACATCTACCGTAGGTGATGTTACTAGCCAACCAAAATAATGTCAGACATACACTTGAGTAAACCACTATGGTATTTGGGGCTGTCAGGAAGTTGGTGAGTCACCTCTGGGACAACAGCCCCCTGACACACAGTGGTTAGGCAAAAGGCATGTCTTGGCATTTAATGATTATGACGTGGAGACAACTAGTACACCAGGCATTTAATGCTGTGACATAAAGTATGAGGGATGTATTTCATAGTTTTAATGACTGAGTTGCCTTGGGGGTGCTATGGGGGGCTATTTAAGGACCCCAACCACCTTTGAGGAAAGAGGATCTTTTTTGAGAACCCTGAAGTTATTACTAGAGATATACATCAGAAAGAGAGATTTATTGCAAACCAGAGGGTTTATCCCCTCACCATTGTCATTTATTGTAAAGCTTTTAATACTTGACAGAGATTCCTGAGGTTATATGGTGTGTTTTTACCTGCCTACCAAGGTGTATCTAGGGTGATTATTTCTCTCTCCCTCTAGCTAAGTTACTTCTAAGGTTCATTACTATTTCCTGAGTTATACACGAGGTTTTTGTGAGTTTAACCCGAGTTTATCTTCATTGGGTCTGTGTTCGTGTGTCCTATCATTAATCCAAAGCTTTGGCCAGGATTAGCTTATCTTTACCATACTCAAATAGGGGTTACCCCTCCATCTTATCTAAAGAACCCTCTTACAACATCTTTGTTGAAACAGTAGATGAAAGGATATGCGGTCACACTGCACCCTAAATTCCTCCATATTCATGGTATTTCTCCTCAGATGTGGTGATTAACTGCCATAAATACAACATTTTTCCTATGAGTTTAAAGATTTCCCAAAATTAAATCTTGAGTGTTTATGGGGGCTTGAAGATAATATCGAGATTAGAGATAATACCCCCAGCTAATATAACAAACCCAAGGGATTAAGGCAGTGATGCACCTCAAGTGATACAGCTCAGCAAGGCAATGATGTAAGGAAATGATGCAGCTCAGCAAGGCAGCTCAAGCGATGTAGTTCACCGTGGCAGTCTAGGGAGATGTTCCAAGCGAAGAAACTGACTGAGAGAGATCATCCTTTAGTTTTGTTTGTTTTACTTAGTCTTATTGTATCCTTTATTTATATTGACTATGAGTTGTAATGATTATAATGTTATTTGGTGTGAGCTCAAACAGTACTCGTGAGAGACCAGGCCTGACAGGGCCTGGGAGAGCTTTCATACTCTATTGAATGACCTCTCCATGGGAACATTTTTGGGACTTAGTTTGGAGGATTGAGAAGTGAGGCAACGTTGGGGATTGTCCTGACTATCTTAGATACACTTGGTAAAACACCAAAAGACCTTGACCGTGAAACCTTGGGTAGAGCATCCTTGAGTCCCATCATACGTTGAGTTGTGAACCACTTGTGCTTCCTACTTAATGTCACATCTATTATAGATGATGTCACTAACTAGTTAGGCAATGTCAAATACGCACTTGCGTAAACCAATATGGTATTTAGAGGTTGTCCGACAGTTGGTGGGCCACCTCTATGATGATAGCCCCCTGACACACACTAGTTAGTCAATAGGAATGTCCTGGCATTTAATATTTTTGATGTGGAGTTGACTAGTTCATCAGGCATTTAATGTTTGTGACATTAAGTATGAAGGACGTGTTTCACAGTGGTAAAGGATTGGGGCATCTCCGGAGTGGTGTGGGGATTATTTATTGGCCTCAGCCACTTCTAAGAACGAGAGTTATTTTCTAGAGATTTTTAGGCTAGAGAGAGAGTATCATCGGAGGAAAAAAAGTTATTACAAAACCAGAGCTCTTACTCGGCCACCATTTGATCATTTACTACGAAGATTTTAATATCTGACTGGAGACCTTTAAGGGTTGGTGTGTTTTGTCTACCTGCCAAGGTATATCTAGGGTTCTTACTTCTCTCTCCCTCTAAATAAGTCATTACTGAGTTCATTATCTTCTTCTGAGTTATACATGAGAGACTTGTGAGTTCAAATCGAGTTTAACTTCACTAGGTTGTGACTGTGTGTCTTGTAATTAATCAAGAGTGTTCTCGGTTAACTTATCATTACTATACTCAAAAGGTGTTACACCTCCATCTAATCTAAACTACCCTCTTACAGAGTGTAACTGCACTCCACCATTCGTAATTTCCTTTAGATGTTCTACTTTCCTTGGCTAGCTAACACATGTCCGTACTTTTCCCAAACTCTTGCTGATGGCCCTTATGAAAAGCCCCTCCAACTCTCTCCCATACCAACCATACTGAGTGAGTCTGAATTGGAACCACCGTCTATTATGGCGTTACTTGGAGAAATTATTGTTCCCTAGCGATCATCGTAACATTAACTGTCGAAGTAATAACAGTGGCGACCTCTGCTGCGGTCACTATCCCCTGAATACTCTATGGTTCCATCTAATACTCTCTTCTTGTAGTCATCCTAATGGTCCTCACTGGTCATCCTATATCATTTGATATACGAATCCCAAGCGAACTCATATATTATTATGTCCCACCAAACGCACTAGCAGAAGAATGTAAATCAAAATATGAGTCAACTGTCCTAAGCATAGAGCTCTACAACGAAGAGAAAACAATGCGGTAAATGTAATAAGATGCACAGTTGGTAAGGACACTTGAAGCTAATGCTTTGATACCAACTGTGGTACCCCGCCTATTAAAATAACGGGTGTCCTGCCCCTACTAAAATTAAACAAGAGTCTCATATGGCTCATTCTTAGCATCACTATCGAAGTTCAATTATTACTAACTACCTATTAGTTTAATAAGTTGTGATAGATTTTAATATTGAATTCATCATACTGGATAAAACAATTCAACATAAACTCATGTAGTAAAAATTATAATCAATCACACTAGTGAATCATCTAAATGCGGAAGTAAATTAAAACCAAATACCGAATAAACCATATGTTACTAAAATCCAATACAATCACCTGAATGGAATTAAATATAACTTGAAAATAAATAAGTCTAATAATGGGACATTATGCCCAACTAATAATAGAAGAGAGATCATAATCTAGGATAAAAATAATGGAAGCATCTACTCCAAATCTTACAAATCGCCACATCAATTGCAGCTACGTGATCCCTGAAAGAATAGTCATCCTTGGCATCTCTATAGCTGGACACCTAAAAGTTTTTGAAAAATATTTGGCACGGGACAGAGCCCAAAATATTTAAAAATATTTATCAAGTGTATAAATTTCAATAGTGAATATGTAAAGTAACCTTCCATATTTAAATTGGCAGCGCACTCGCATAACATAATCTTCGCCCCTCATCTAATTTACGCACCTAACGTATACGCTTAACCTTCCAAGTTATGTTACCCCTGTAAATAGCCTTGTCACTAACATCAGTGCTATACTACCTTCATCCCAATATAAGGCCTACCCTTAGTTCATTAATTAGCTTTCACAACCGCTTAATTAATATCTCATTAAATTATCACTATTTCATACATAACTTTACTCTAGTTATTTCATTCCACAATGAAATTTATAATTTATTACTTTATTTCCAATGACTGTCATTAGTGGTTTAAACCATAACCACTTATTATGAACCCATATATTTGTCCACACATAAATATACGTAAATAGTAAACTACAACAAGCACGCATATTTCACGTATAGACGCCATCCCTCAAAGTAATAACTCACTGAATGTGTATTTGTATAATGTAATCATTATCAAGGTCATGCTCAATTATCCGAGTTACCAGAGGTCAGACCCTCACACTAACTTGGTAAAATCATAAACAAATAAGAGACGGTTATATTCCTTTGACAGTGAGTCATGACCATACCCATAATTACATCACTGTGAATAAATCACATAAACATAAACATGGCGCTATGACCTGAGGTCGATATTTAGCCTGTTGTGATTCGCCAGGGAAGATCACCCACATCGCGCAACTTCCACTGATAGCACTAGAGGGGTATGTTCCACATAAATATCATACACATAGATCATATATATATATATATATATATATATATATCATATGTAATCTGGCTACTACGTGCCTCTCACCCAAAGCACTAGCCTAGTTATCCCGAATCCATAGATTAAATAGTCCATGCGTTATTCATCCAAAACGTCCATCCTACCTCACTCCATATTTTTTCCTACACCTCCTCAAAATAAATTCTCATCTAAAATAAATTTCCCCAGGTCCTATTTCCATTAAAGAACCTCTTAAAATTTCCCGAACTCCAAATTAATTCGTACAACAATAAAAATCAGAATTAGAAATGGCAGGGGAACCAAACCGGTTAGGATAGGGGGCGAACCGGTTCTCCCCTGTGAATCTGACATGGGATTGCATCATAAAATACAAAATTTCCCCCTTCTCCCATTCCAAAGTGTTTCTAATCTTTAACCTAAGATAAAATATCATAACCCCAAAATCAAGGTTTAATGATCTAGGTTCCAAATTTCATGATCAAGGTTTCATCTTTTCAATTCAAGATAGTATCTTTCAAATCAAGATCCACATATATAACATTGATTTATGATTTTCTCTAATCATTAACAATTTTCATGCCACAAAATCATAAGAACACAATCATATTTATCATTCTAAAATCCCCTTTGTTTTTCATATAAATCCCACCCGAAAATTAGTCTATTTCTCTACCTCTTTTGATATGTATCATAATAAAAAAAAAACATAAAGAAAGTTTATACACTTGCCTTTGTATCCGTAATAGACATAGATCTTCTTCTTCGTAGGGTGGATCAAGTCAAGAACTTCAATATTTGGCCTCCAAATCAAACCTCCTTTTATCTCCCCTTGTGTGTTTCTTCCTCTTCTCTCCCCAAAAGGACCCTCAAAGGTTTTTGTGTATAAAGTGGCTACCTCGTAGCCCTCACACCTTATTTAAACCTCTTAATCCCGAATTTAGGTTAATCCCTAAATATAAAATGACTTAAATGCCCCTAAATGGTCCACAACTAGTCTAAACAGCTCCCGATAACAAATCTCTACGCCTGGGTACTTGATTATGACTATTTTGACCCATTGTGGAACAACCGCGCACTCAAAATCACCATCTAAGTCACCAAACATCAATATTCTAACCTACCTGAATGCCCCGATTGAGACACCGTCAATTCCCGTCGTTATTACCCGCCACGACGTACTATAAAATAATACAATTTCATTTACTTATCACACAAGTAAATATAATATAACATAAATATTAATAAATTTCTCGTTGATTCATAAATATTTAAATTCACTTTATTTCTCAAATTAATTAAATTAGCGTGACACGTGTAATTTACATATTCTCCAAAATACGGGGTGTTACACATCTTAGAAGACTTGATGATCCCTAAATCCTATAATATTTTGTCATAAGCAAATCTTTACATTTTGATAAATGTACTGTCATCCTCAAAATATTCTGACTCATAATATGTTGATATTGATCTTGTTTCTGCTCTTTGCAGATCATCCTATCAATATATCTGACAATATCTAGGAAATTGCAGCATTAATGTCATCGAAGTTACTTTCCCTTCTCCAAAGGAAACCTTTACAGTTGATAAGACTCATACAAATCCACTTTTGAAGTCCCCTCTCCTCTTGAGGGGTCTAAGAAAATAAAGGAGGTCATTAGTGGGGCCTCTGTTCCTCCTCCTCCACAACAAAAGAAGAAAAATAAGGGTCCACCGAGATAGTCCTCGATCTTCTCCTACCCATCGGGGATGATATTTCTATAGCATCACGTCTGGCCCAATTAGGTCCAATGATGATTCTCTTTTTGGGAGTCAATTGAAAGCTCGGGAGGTTATAACATCGATTATCCCTAAATGTGAAAACCATTATTTTGATGCTCATGGACCTTCCGGGGTTTTTAACTTAGCTCTTCGTAAGGCGACCCATGTGAATATCAACCGTAAAATTTTTTCATCATTAAAATTTTGAGGTATTATATCGTCTCATACTAACTATTTTCTTCTATATTTTTAAAGTATGTCATCGCCCTACAGAACATCCAACAATGGGTGGTGGAGTATGAGGCCAAGATAAAAAAGGTCAAGGAAGCCAAGGCTCAGCTCAATGAGTTAAGGCAGAAGTTGAAAGATTAAAAGACTGACTATAACTCTAATGCCCAAGAAATACGGGACAGTCACAAGGAGTGCCTGGCCAACCTGAAGCAGGACCATAAGGTGAAGGTTGAGGCTCTTAACGTTGATCTTAAGAAGTTGAGGGAAGAGAGGATCAAAGGATTCAGGTGGTTGTCGAGAAAGTTGTGGCTGACTTCAAGGAGTCAGAATATTTTTTTGGATACGCCATCCAATATATGGAAAAGAGGGACACAACCGTGTGTTGGCGGGTTACTAGACATTGTAACAACCTTGTCTCCAATGTCCTTCTTCTAGCTGAAATTATCTCCTCTCTCAGCTTTGCCGACCTTGTGTGAGTTACTTCTCTTTGAGAGGTTCAATCCAAGGTTGATTCCACTAAGCCTACTGCGGCTGAGGCCAAAATTACATTGAATGCTGATCAGGATGGGACCGAGGCGGTAAGAAACTAAGAGGGGACCATTGTTAACCCAAATGAGATCCCACATAAGCCGACTGTCACTAAAACGCTTTTGATCGATGCTTAGACTTTTCTGTTATAGGAGACCGTCTGTGGTATTTCAAGACCAATTTCTATAATTACCTACTTTTTGTACATCATGTTTTGTAATTCTTGTACTTCTTTAACATGAATGAATTTTGAAATTTTCATGAAATTTTAAGTGTTGTATCTGCCTGTTTTTTTATAATATTGTTTACATTGAATGAATGCCCTTGTAGTGTCTTCACCACAAACCATTCATAAAGTAGGATTCTCTCTCTTTTACCATATGTCAGAGAATTTCACCATGCTAAAATAATGTTAAATATTTCCCACCTTTAGAGGTATATATAGTGGTGCTTTAGAGCCTAGATTCCTCAATCACTCTTGTACTGTGGAGAGAGAGATTTAATTATGCACTCTACTTAAATGATACTTAACAATTTCACTGTACTTAAATGATGTTTAAGGGTCTCACCATTTTAAAATGATGTTAAGGATCTCCCACCTTTCAGAGTTTATGTAGAGTGATGCCTTGGAGCCAAGACTCCTAAGACACTTTCATACCTCTGAGAGACAAATTTAATTATTAATCATACATAAATGATGTTTAAAAATTTAAACATCCTTAAATGATGTATAAGGGTAAACCATATTAAAAAGATATTAAGAACCTCCCACCTCTCAGGGTTTATATAAAGTGGTTCCTTAGAGCCGAAATTCCTAAGGAACTCTCGTACCATCGAGAGAGAGAGAGAGAGAGAGAGAGAATTAATTATACACCATACTGAAATGTTGTTTAATAATTTTGCAATTGTGAAAAATTAAACTTTCAAAGACATGAGACAACATTTAATTATATTGAACATTTTATAATCATACAAGATAGAATTGCCTTTCGACTATAATAAATGAACTTCTAGTAGGTAGTTCTTCTTCAAATGATTTGCATTCCAAGGGTTGGAAAATGACTCCACCTTAAGGTTTTCTAGTAGGTATGTACTCGAGACGATCTCCTCTATGATTCGATGGGGTACAGGTCAGTTCAGATGAAGCTTGTTAGTTTTTGTGATAACCTTCTTCAGTACAAGGTCCTCCACTGCGATGGGCCGAGACTTGACCCTTTTGTTGCAGAATTTAGCAGCCTTTTATTGATAGGACGATTACCTAATGACCGTATCTTATTTCCTTTCTTCAATAAGGTCTAAGTCTATCCTTCTTTACTCTAGATTTACCTCAAAGTCAAAGGTTTGAACCCTGTGGCTTGGAAACCCAATCTCAATCGAAATTACATCTCCTGACCCATAGGCTATCATGCATGGCATTGCCTCTATTAGGGTTCTCTCGATCATCCTTTATGACCATAGAAAGCTATGTGACTCGTCAACCCATCATCCCTTAGCATATTCTATATTTTTCTTGATCCCATCCAATATCATTATATTAGTCAACTATGTCTTCTCATTATCTTTCAGTTGGCTCGGCACATAGTAGAATTGTTTGATGCCGACCCCTTTACAATAGGTTTCTAAAGACTTATTCTTGAATTATTTCCTTTTGATAGATATCAACATAACAACAATTGGTGTTACTCTAGATCACTACAAGAATTATGACTTTTAGCAAGGAAAAAAATCGTTTCAAAAGGTATATTTTGATTGTAAAACACCTTTGCAACGATTTTGTTTCCTTGCAATGTTCCTCGCACTAGCCATCAAGCTATAGATTTTTTGTAAGGAAATTTTGTGATCGTTGCTAAAAATATGTTGCAATGAAATTTTTCATTGGAATAAAACAGTTTTTTCGTTGCAAAAAGTTCTCATATTTCGACTAAAAATCTTTTACCGTGAATATTTCGTTGGAAAAGATACTAATAAATTCTCGTAAAAGATATTTCGAGAGAATTAAAATTCCTAGCCAAATGTTAATTTTTCGTTGCTAAAAGTCTTTTGTAAAACTATTTTTTGTTGCAAAGAAGACACTTTTAATTGCAAATAATAATCTCCTTTGTAACAATAGGTTTCAACAACATTTATTTCATTATATAAAATATTTTGCGATGGATAAACTTCCTTGCTAATAGTCATTATTCCTTGCTGAAATATTTTTGCAACTTGTTTTTCAATTGCAAAAAGAATACTATGTTGGTTGAAAAAAAAAGATGCAATCATAATAATAATGTTTCTGCAATAAATATTTCCTTGCAAATTATATTAGATAATGAAATAAATAAAATGAAAATTAAGTAAATACACATGATTAAAAGATGTTATATTATATCAAAAATATAAATGTTCTACTGTTCATGTTACAATGAAGCTCAAAAGTAAATAATACTTTATAACTAAAAAATGAATTTAAACTAGTTTTCTCATCCAAAATAAAATGATAAAATCAACACTTGTCATCATGCATGTTGATTCGACAGAAGATCCTTCAAAGACATTTTCCTCAAGAGAAACGTCTTTCTCTGGCAATAAGCTTACCTTCATTTCACTCATCTCTGATGCAAAACCTTGGAATAGGATTTTCAAATCTACGATCTCTGTTTGTAACTTTTGGTTCTCCAATTCAAAATCATGCCTTTATAGTGATTGAAAAGGTCGAGTACCAAGACCCTTCACGTATCCCGACCTCTATTCAAAATGACTTTCTGACAGATTGATGCTTCATCAAAATCCTTTGAGCATTTTTGCAATTAAATCATCTCTTTCTACAAACAAAAACAAAAGAATATGTTAAACTGCCGTTTTGACTATTTTTTGCACTTTTTTTAAAAAAAAAATTGATAAAATTTCCTTTGTTTATTTATGAAACCCAACCTGTTGTGACATAAAAATCACTAATCCAACAAATACAGGTACATGTAAATCATCAATACGTCCCTTCCACCGATTTCACTTTATTATTAAAAATAAATAAACCGATTTTCCTTTATTTATTCGTGAAATCCAACATGTTGTGACACAAATCAATAATCCAAAAACTCCCTTCCACCGATTTCAATACAAAACAATTCATCCCACACGGCTTGGGAGCAAAGCTTTATATTTAAGCATGTAATTTTTTTTATATACTTACATAGTCAGACTCCGCTTCTTTCCTAATCCGCCTATTTTACTTCGTCCAATGAGAATCATAAAATACTTCAAATTTCCCTTTCAGCTTCTCATATGTGTTATCTACCTATTAACATATGAAAATAAAATACATAAGTAAATGTATCCACATAAATTTAAATTTATAATAAAATTTATGTGCTAAAAAATATTACCCTGTCTTCATACAAGTATTTGAAAAAAGACTTTGTCCCACTGCGATGAACATACTTGGCATTTGAGTCAATCATACATATGTATTGGTCTTTTTTCTTCACTATCATAAGCACTCCTCATATTCTTCAGCATCACAAATAGTAGATATGAGATTTGATAATATTATTCAAGAATAGTCCTAAATTAAATTCAAATAAATAGTTATCTTTTTCTTTAACTATCTAAAATAATTTCGATCAAATTGACATAAGAAATTTTATAAGTAATTATTTTGATTGGATCAGATAGAAATCTAAACTGATTTACACTTCAAATCCAATCCAATCCAATCCATACATGATTGGATTGGATTGGATCAGTTTTTTAGTCGGTTTGGACTAGACAAATTATTCATAAATAATTATTTGGATTGGATCGGATATGATCGGTTTTTTAGACGGTTTCGACTAGCCAAACCAGTTTAAACCCCTCGTTCTCAACTAACCTAAAAGACAACATCTATAATTATCATTTTAGCAATGGCTTCCTTACATGCATCCGCACTAAATGAAGTAGCCACAAGATTACTAGTCTCCCCTCTCCACAAAATTAGACCACACTAGTATACTCAACAAAATAAAAGGGTGGAGAGTATGCTTAGAAAAAGAGCCGATTGGTGAGTTCGCTTGTCGTGAGATCAAGAGAAAAATTATCATCATCGTCACCAAAAAGATCAGTACTTAAGATAGATGTTGAATCCTAAAAAGAAAGAAAAATAAATAAATAAGTGTGGTGTGATTAGTCAAAATCTTATTATGTTCCGAGTAACTAGCCATGTGGTTCACAACCACTTTGGAGTTCTTGACTTCTGGGAGTACTCAAGTACACACCACATTATGTGATTTTGGGCAAATAAAGTGAACGAAGTAAAACACTAAGTAGGTTAAAATGCTTTTAATCTGGGTGAAATTGGACCTTTTAGATAGGTTATGCATTAGCTTTAATTTAAGTATCCCGTAAAAACTTTTATTCATCTAAACTGCACAGAATGGAGAAACTATATTAGCTAAATCATGCTTAAAAGAATGAAGATTGGAATTATATAATAAGATCCATAAAAAAGATAAAATCAAAATATGAATCTTAAATCAAAACAAGTACCTGTTTTGAGGATGAAGATACAAATAATATTGCAAACCCATCTTCAATTATCACATAAGAGTCTTTATCAAGATATAAACCTTCTCACAGATGAGTCTTTATCAAGACAAAAATGCTTACTGATGATAAGTATGAAGACATGTGAAGAATGCATAATTTGTTTCTTCGGGTCCCTAATGGTCTCTTGACGATAAGGGACATGATGACCTCTCATCTCAGGGACACGGGAAAACAGTTTTTTACTGATCCTAAGGGATTGAAGGATCCTATGGAGTTTGTGCAGTGCCTATTCTAAACATTAGTCGACTATTATTGCACAGGTAATTAATCACCATTTCCAAGTTTTGCTATTTTATTTCGTTTAAATAATAAATTCTTAAGTCAAAATGTTTCTTTCTCTATAATATAAAATATAAAATCATATCAACTATGAGCATTAAATGGTAGTAAAACCTCTTTACGCCGAAAAAATGATACTCTTATTTATAATCAAATTTTGCCTCTATCACCAGGTTTACCATGGTCGCGAAGTCCTCCTCGTCACCGCCATGAACAAAGGTATTTTTGACGCTAACCTCACATCTTTGAAAAGGTGTGTTCTCCTGATTTATGCTTCTACCCCTATTTTTTAGAATTACATATTGTATAAATATGCAGTATATATGCGTGTGTGTGTGTGTGTGCACGTACAACTGATCTTGTAGTACCTCTATCATCAACTAAGAAACTAATACACAGTATAAATGAAACAAGAAGTGAAGCATGTCAGTAAAGGGGGAAATATGGCTTTTAAACACCACCAATAGAAATGGGAAGGCCAGGCTAGTGAGAAGCTGGCGCGTCCATTAGCAGAATAATTCTCTTCTTTTTTATGAATCTCTGACCTGTGTAATCTCTCTTGTTTATGTAAGCATTGATTAATTCACACAAAATGTCTATTGGTTGAATTTACCCATCGTGAACTCTTCATCCGGTACATGGGTTGCAATTAAAGACTTTGTCCATCCTAATATTCTGGTATGCTTAATCAGAAATTACAAAATCTTGAAGAATGTAGTCTGTGGCGATGAAAATGGCTCAATTTTTTGTTTTCTCCATTGCAAAAGGTCACGACAATTTACTAGTTGAAGAAAGGAAGTTTTTCTTCTTCTTATGCATCTTAGAAAAAGTAGGTAATATATTTTTCATGAATTAAGTTGGTGTCCATGTCTAGGACGGTAAGCTTGGAAGAATTGGAGAAAGAGATTGGAATTATTCCGCTAAGGTCATTATTTTCGAGATAAATTTCCACAAGATTGGGAAGAAATAGTAATGAATGAACAACCTCTTCATTACTCAACAGGCTTTGTGATAAATATAAAAAATATTATCGAGAAAACAAGTTATTGACTCTTAAGGAAAATTGTGGCAAACATACATTGAAAATGGATATCTTGGATGTTCTTATTGTTTCGAACCATCACTATTTTGACATTTTTCTATAGTTTATCTAGTATATAAATTTGGAAGAAGTAGCATTTCCTAATGCATTCATGTAACATACATAAAGCCAGTGTAAAATGACAGGTAGATCAATTATATTGGAAGGAGAAAATTAAGTCATTATAGTAAACAAGTTGTAGATATGTGGACAGATCTTGTAGTAAAGGTAGTTAGGGACCTTATCAGAAAGGTCATTCAGAAAAGCCTTGTTCGACGTAAATTAAATGAGGTTGTTTATGGAAAGTTTATTACTTCTAGTGCTAGACATAGTAGCGCAGAGATTAAGGATATCTCGTGAAAACTTGTAAAAGGATATTTATTGGAACAAGACTTAGATTTTGCTTAGTTGGAAGCTTTGGGTTACGGTGATGAACTCCTTCTGATTTGAAATACAAACTTGTTACAATGCTTATTGTTCAATATGAGAAAAGGATGAAAAGTGAAACACGTGGGATTAAAAATTAGTTATTACAGACGATTGTACATTTCTACACTATGATCCATTTCATCTTAATGTTATTACATCCCATTTAGTATCATACTAAATCTTTGTTCACAAATACACACACACACACACACACACACACACACACACACACACACACACACACACACACCTAACGAAAAATTTATTATACAGAAGCAAGATATAATGTTCCACGATAAATCTACAAATCGGAATATGATTGAGGTTTAATGTATTGGGTTCCACTAGTTCATTTAACATATGATTTTCTAGTATTGATTGCTAAGGTCAATATATACCTCAAACTAAATTTTCTAAAAAAACCTAACTATATATAAGCAGGTTGTAGAGGGGGGTATAACTGAAACCTCCGAACAAACATATTCAAATTTGAAACGAATTGTTAATAAAATTAGACTCATGATCGCAATAATGATAAAACTAAAAATACAGGGATCCGCATCCAAGAGTAGACATAACCAAACATTACCCTTTAAGGACTGTAGATGCGTAACTTTCCCTTGGAAAAACTTCTTGAAACCTTGTATTTTCATTCTTCAACAAGTTCACACTACATATACACATCAGACACCAAAACATCAGGTAGTATAAGACAAATCTCATCATTGACAATTAATATTAAGTTCCTTTGTTCTACTCAGACCTCTTTTTATCTCTTTGAAAGATCCTTAGCAAAGCTTCACCTGACATTCAAATAGGCTAAGTACATTTCAAGATACTAAGCCTTCAATTGAAGAAAAATCATATGATGACAAAACTCAAAGAGAATAGTTCATTATGTTCCAATTGCATCTTATACTGAGATCTTTCTCAACTTTATTCCTCCAGTTTTGACTTCAACTCATCAAACTTAGACTTGATTTCCAAAGCCACACTGTCGTCAAGCTTAGACTTGATTTCCAAAGCCACAATGTTTCACAGTCAATACTAAATAAATGGACAATGCACTAGGTACACATATTTCATAATATATATATATATATATATATATAAAATAAGGAGTAGAATGTTGGTTACTATTCAATAAGATCATAAGCTAATTAGGGGCTAGGATTGAACCAACAATGCAAGAATCTAAGGGTTGAGATTAAAATACCATTCTTATCATTTTTACCACTTTGATATTTGGATTCCCCCCTCTTTTAACACACTCTAATTTATTTCCTCCTTTTTTTAAAATTCAAATACAAGGGTAAAAGGGTATTATACCAATTTTGATCACACTTTTCAACCTATTACCCACACCACCTCCTCTCCACTGTCTCCCTCCCATCACACGCAACCCACCGACCCTCAAACATTTACCCCCTTCCTCTCTTCAGCTTCTCCTCTCCCCATGACCTCTCTCGCTCTCTCTCTCTCTCTCTCTCTCTCTCTCGCTCTTATTTTGCATCTTATAAACTCTAATCTTTACTAAGACTATTTATTAAAAAGTTTTACCGTTTGATTTCTAGGTTAACGAGTTCGGAGATTTTCAGGATCTTGGCACTGTCGCTCCTTCTTTTCTTCTCCATGAGGTATGACACCTTTTTCATTCATTTTTTGTTTTGAAAATCATTTTTTGTATATCGAATCCTACTGATGTCTACCTTCTCTCCATCTGATTTGAATTTTGTTGTTTACGTTTTGTTTTACAAATCTTTTTTTTCAGATTGAAAAACTATTCAGGTTTGTTTGTGTGGCCTTTTTGGTTTAAATTAATATTTTAAGACCATAATATTTTCTTTTTAGTTTAAAAAAATCTTTTGGGGGGACATGTTTTTTTTGTATATCTGTCTCTATGTTAGATACAAAATTTGTTTAAGCCATAGTCTTTGCATATCTTCTCTCCATCTGATCGAAACCTAATGATGTACAGGTTTGTAGAGTTTTAAATCAGATTTGTCCATGTGGATTTGTTGTAGATGTGATATGACAAATGTGGTATTCAATATTCCCCATTTCTATAGTTGTTATTCTTTAGGTGCTCAATTAAAGAGGAGGTGCCTGTCCAACTCCAAGATATGTTTTTAATTAGCTTTTTGTGAAGTTACAACTGTAAAGTTTTGTTTTGGGGTGGTTGTTATTTCCATTGGTTTGTTTAACTTCGCTAACTTTTGTTATCTGATTTATAGGAACCCCCAATTTTATGAATAAAGTTGAATAAATCACCCCCAAGGTTGTTAATAAAGTTTCTTTAAAGTTCTATTTTAAATGTATATAGGTGTGATGAAAAGTGATAGGAGGGACTGCCATTCCTCAAAATATGGAAGTGTTTTCATGAGTCTGATCTGTGCTTTGTATGTAATAAGGATATAAGTGCATAGTTTCAATGTATATCCTATATTTCTTTGTTGTCTTGGTTTGATTATTTCATAGGCCCAATGATGAAATTACTCTTCATGAGGAATCTGGATTTCTCTGTTAAGAATCCAAAAGTCATTTGGTGGTCCTGGGCTCAAGACTTGGCAACAATGCCTCACAATAGGGGAATCCCCCATTTTTTATGTAGTATGTTGACATCTATAATGTAGAAATTGTTGAATTCTAGCCAAATGAAACAATGTCTGCATCCTCTCTTATGGCACATTTCTCTGTTACAATTAGTTACTATTATAACTACCATTAGATTTAGTTTTATTTTACTATCTTTGTGGATATGGAACGAACTAAGGGGTGGGGGTACTTTAAACTTCTTACAACCTATGCTCAATTTTGTTATAGATCAGTTTTTTTTAAGCATGGAATATTACAGTAGATAAATTGACATTGGTCCATAATGCCTTCATCAATGTTTTTCCTTTAATCGCATATCTGGGTATCTATTATTTTATAGGTTGTGCTATAGTATGAAAAATATGATTGCTCTTTTCTTTGATATTCTGATTGTTCTTTCATTTTATATACTAATCATTCTCCTGCTTTGTGATATTTGTTGGGAAAAAAGTCTTTAATACTCAATTTGCAGATAAGGTGAATGAGGCTGCTCTTAAGGCTAGAAGTGGTTTCCATGAAGACTCTAAAGTTGTGATGGAAATTCCAAGTCGAGAAATGAGCAATGCTGGACGTTAGGATGATCATTTTGTGTGTAACTATAAACAGGTTTGTTTTTTAAAGCTTGGGATGATCCCTGTTTGAAACTTGAATCCCGGAACAACGATCTCATCTATTTCATGTTTTGCACATATTTCAAATTGAATTGTGGTGGTTATAATTGGTAATGATAATAATATATTTACATATATTTAAATTCTAAATTTATTTTCGTTTTTTATTTTTAGTAGGTAGTTTAGACTATCATTGTGGTGGAGGAGTTCTGATCCAACGTATTTAGGCGTGAAATGCTTCCATACACAAATGCACCACCGAATACCAAGTATGGTTATATCTGTGTCTCTCCCATCCCATTTGCTATTTTTTCAGTCACGACATATTTGCCCCTTCACCTATATGTGTTTGTTAAAAGTAAAAATTAATACAAAGTTTTCTTTTATGAGGACTTTGTGTTTTATATAGTGCCAAAATGAATATGTACTCATATATTGAGTAGTTCAATCTCATAATATCATTTACTTCGACATTTTCATACAGACCTGCTAGAATTATTTTTTATACATTGGGCAATATTTTATTTATAACCACTATTCATAGGTTAAACGATTTGATTTTTAATTTCAGTTTAAAAAGAAGATTAACAGTGGCAGAGGAGAGTACATACTCACATTTTGTTTACTCTCTATGTATGTAGAACGGTGAAGTATTTCGAGGAAAAAAGTTGGTGTTGACGCTTGCATAACTGCAATCTTGGTAAGAAATTGTTATATCTTTTATGTTGTGGATATCTATATTTGTAGTCTCTTTGAAATTTACAAGAGTTAAAGAACCTATTACAGCTAATTAAAGATGAACAAAATTATACAGAGAGTTGTATACAAAAAAATCAACAACTGAGAACCATACACGAATCTAGCTTTATGAAGCCAAAATAGTATATTTACAAATTACAGAGCACTAAATGATATATGGATTCTTGAGATAATGAATATCGGCTTGATATAGTAATTCAAAGTTTGCATAACATGCTCCAAATTCTTTTTCTTTCATGTTTTGGCTATATTTTAAGCATCAAATATAAAATTATAATAATGATTTCTATCTTAGTTTGTTTTCATTCATAATCCCATTTTTCTTCTGAGACTCGATGTGTCTCAGTATAATTCATTTGGAATATTGTTTTAATTTGTCTTTTCTTTACATATTTAGGACTTCAATGTGTGATCCAAAATTTGGTAAATTTTCACATCTAATCTGCATCAGTTTACATTTTGATGATTCATAACAATTTGCAACTCCTTAAATCATATTATAGGTTATAACAGTATTTTCCAAACCTTAATACACTTCAATTGAGCTCAAACCATTGGTGAGATGGCCATGACGTTTCTTCTTATGAATGGCACTTTGAGAATGCACTGGAAATCTCTTTTAAATACAAGCACTGCATTTAATATGATAGATTGTGTAGGTGCATGTAATTCAACTCATTTTTGGGGTCTTTGTTGCTGGTGAGGTAAAATATTAAGCCCTTCACATGACAGGTGTTTAATTTCATCCATAGATAATGTTTCGAGCATCTAATTCTCTATTATTCGTGGTTAGTTACTTTCTTTAATTTGATTTATTTTTCAATTTGATTTAATGAATTTTGTTTATGGTTTGCAGCTGAAAACTAAAGTCCTATCACTGTGCACCAAAAAATGGAGTACACCACAAGACTAGGCACTTCTATGTTTAGAACACGTGGTTGTAATGATGACTTTATTATCTAACCAAAGACTAGAGGTACATCTATGTCTAGAACACGTGGTGGTAATGATTTCTAGAAACCTGTCCAGAATACGATACAAGTAATAGGTACAGTTGAGTTGGTTACAGTTTTTAGCAAGTTTGGTATGTAAGTTGTTAGTTTAGTTTGTATCTATAGATACACATATCTTCTATGTATTTGATATAATGATAAATACAGTACCATCTCTGTCTTCATACCGTCTCTGTTTTCATTGACAAAGCCCAGCTTGGTGTGGTAGTGTTTGAAAAATGTAAAAGTATTCATATGTTACATATTTCTTGAAATCGAAAAGATAATGTCAAGATCCTGTCACTTCTTTCTCAATTATTTGGTACATATAAATTGTGCAAGTAGTTTTAATTTTATAGTTTTGAAATGTTGAGTTTGATCTGTATATAGATATTTTGCAAAATTTTAGAAATTTGTTACTAAGCAAGTTTTGTTTCTAGTCAAGTTAATCATTTGACGTTTATTGTATTTTCTACCTTTCTCTATCTAACCGTGGTACATCTCTATGATGAATTAGTGTAATTCAGCAAGGATTTCTAATATTTGATACTTTTATATACACTTGATAGTTAATTTCTCTAATCAGGATGAGGATGGGATGCTTTTATAGGGCTACTCTTTCCGATTAGGACAGATAAGTAAAGGGAGAAAGATGAAGATGATCATCATCCTTATCTCATAGTGCATATGAAGCTAGCAGTGCATTCCCCTTTCGTAAGGCTACGAAGCATCTCACACTCTTCTATTCCGTATTTCAGCTCTAGCAGGCCACTGTCTAGAGAGAGGATAGGGCATAGATAGAGTGAGGATATCCGTAAAGTACAAGCTTTGTAGTACTGAGGAGTTCTTCCCCATAAGCTATAATTAACTACTAAATTACACTATATTTAGCTCCTTATTGCCGAATACAGTAAAATATACGGTAAACATTAGAAATCCTTGCTGAATTACACTATATTTAGCTCCTTATTGCTGAATTAGAGTTTTTGTACTTCAAGCAGGTTTTAATTATCTATTAATAACCAGAGTGTAGCTAGAATATTATAATGATCCGATAATAATTGACTTACGGTTAACAAGAGACAATCCAAACCTTATCAGTTGATATGGTCTATACTTTGAGAATGTTATTTAGTGACAAACTGATGGATCATACCATAATGTGATCCTCTAATTTCACTAGCAGTAGATTATTTGGTACAATTTAAGTAGTTGTGGATTTTTTTTAAATTTAATTGATACTCCAAAATTATGTGATCCACTAATTTGTGTGATAATTTGTAGCGTATTGCGATATTGGGGTACAAAAAGTGTAAAAAAAAACTTTTTAGTATTCTTTTTTATCATTCAGGCAAACTTGGTAATTTTTATTAGTTGTGCTTCATTTGCAAGATATAAGGTGGTTGATAGGAAAGAAGCTCCAGATATAAGGCGGGCTGCTAGTGAGAAATGGGAGGGAGAAATGAGGGTTTTGTGTGCGTGGGTGATTTTTAGTGTGTGTGCACGTTTTTGTGCTTTAGTCTTTTTTTTGTTGTTAAATGTATTTATTATCATTTGCAAGGAAATTAATTAAAATGTTACAGTAAATATTTCGGCTACTAAAAAAAAAGGAGGGAAATTTTACCGCCTTCTTTTAATTAAGGATTCTAAAATTTCCTTGCTAAAAGTTACAATTTGCAAGGAAATAATTCCTGGCAAAATGTTTATGACAAGATTATACTTTTAACAACGTTTTTTTTCATTTTCCTTGCTAATAATACACTTTTAGCAATGAAATTTACTTCCTTGATAAAAACTTCGTTGCTAAAACACAAATTTCTTGTAGTGGATAAAGATGAAGAATTTTTTCTTATGAATTATTATCATCACCTCTGTTTCTACCTATTTGGAAAAATAGTCAATCGCAACAGTAAAGAAACATAAGTTTTCTTTAGCTTTGGGTAGGGGGCCGACCTAGTCAACCCCCCCATATCACAAAAGAAACTGGCCTAATATTAGAAACAAATGTTAGTGGGGTTGATGGGGTATGTTAGAAAATCAATGTCATTTGTCGCATTTAAGGACATATTCTGCGGAGTCCTTGGCAAGATTTGGCCAACAGTAACCTCGGGTAACGATCTTTTTGGCTAACGACTATGCACCAATGTGTCTTGTGTTGGAGCTATCATGTATGTCTCTGAGTACATTGCTTGGCTCGAACGAATGAACACATCTCAAGAAAGAATGCAAAAAATATCTTTTATAGAGCACATCTCCGATGATGGAGAACTTAGTTATACGGTATCGTATTTTCCTTCGCTTCGCCTTAGCTTCTTTAGCAATCTTTGATGGGTTCTATCCAAGATGGTACCAAATTCAAGTTCATATAAACTTCAAACCATGCCTCATCGGTGTCCATGCTCAACTTCAGAAGGATTTTTATAGGTACTGATCGACAAATCTATGTTTTGGTAGTCGATGCAAGCCTTGGTAATACATCTAGCCTCTTATTTTAAAATTTTGGAATCCTTTTGACCTTGACCTTTAGAATGTTTTTCAACATATCCTTTACTCTGTCTAAGTACGTTGCCATCTTATCATTCTTTTCTTCATAAGTCCTTAAAATTTGGTTAATAACTAATTGGGAATCACTATGGGCAACAGATTGCCCAACATTCAGTGTTTTCTTTTGTGAGAGTTGATTGAATTCAAACCATGCGTCGTCTAATAGGCAAATCATTGTTATCGGTTCGGCGACTCAATGCGTCAAATCTTAACTACAACTACACTTGATAAGCAAGCACAACGGTAAGTCGGGTATCGTAAGAAATCCTCATGGAGTGATTGAATTTTAGATTTTAATTGCTTTAATTACTTCAAGAATAAAAGTGTAATATAAATAAAAGAAAAGGTAATGGGTGGTTATGGTGGAAAAAGAAAAGAATAAGTTATGCTACACAAAAGTAAAGCGAGGATCGGGATCACATCCTACCACACGGATCGAAACAACTACTAATTAGGATCTCGACTCGAAAAAAATTTAATCGAGCATTTACAATTAAGAATAAACATCACACAATAAGGAATTCAATCCAAAGTTGCGAGATTAAACATTTAATGAAAAATGATCACATGCGGATTAAATTCGAAATATCTCTCTAAACACTAACGTTGCATGACAAAGAAAGTTAAACGCATAATGATTCGACTTTAATACACAAGGTTTCAATTAAATGCAATTTTACATAAAACCCTAGGCGGAACGAATTCCCGACCCTATTTATCTAAGGCCTAAGAATTAATAAACAAATTAGCAAAGCAATAAACTAATTAAGAAAGAAATACTTAACTTCAACTATCAAGACAAGGAATTAAATGACAAGAATGGAAATAAGAAATAAATGCAACTATATTAATGGAATGGACAATGAAAACCAACTTACCAAACCCAAAAAGGGCATAACCCCATGGAGAGATGAAGAAAAGCTCCCAAAATCAAACCCTAAACTAAGATAAAATGAAAGATGATCTTCTCCCAAATTAGAGAATTGAGTTATATACAAAATATCCCATGGCAAACTTGTAAATGAAGAGAAGAATAACAAATATCTGCAGGGCCGAATCGATTCGGAATTGGGCCGAATCAATTCGGGTAAGGGAAAATCTCGAGACAGCATAGGTCAAATCGATTTGTGTGAAATTCGAATCGATTCACACATGGAAATTTTCACACTGTTTCCAACCCAATCGATTCGTCAAAGGACCAAATCGATTCGGACCTACAGGTCTTGAATCTTCTCCCCTGTTTTGGTTGGTTTAAAATTCTCTTCCGTTCAAAAGCCCGTAACTTCTTAGATATAGCTCCGATTCGTGCACCATTAGTGTCCACACGAAGCTTGCGAGGAGGGCTACAACTTCCGTGAAGATGTTGGGCCAGGTTCCTAAGCTGTGAATTTACCGATTTGCCCTTGAACGTACGATTGTGTACAAAACTTCGTCGGAATGCATCCAAACTTCATACTAAGCATCCAAATACCTATAAAAGCTCAATTAACCCCTGCAAAATAGGTTAACATAGATATCCGAGGTTTTCTGGTTAATGAGCATAAATATAGGTATTAAGATACCCAAGGGGGATAATAACGTGTAGGTTAACGGGTGAAATACGTAATATTTGCATCGTATCACATCCCCTTACACATTGCTAGTCCCTAGCAATGAAATAGGAAGAAACAAGAACCACAAGTAAACCAAAAGCAGGATACAAGAACAAAATGAGATGAAAAAGCAATAAAAAGATAAGGCCACTTTCCTGGGCGAACGATTGCATTTACTATATCCAATAACACGTTAAACCCTTAGGTTACTCTAGTGAACGAGTTTCATCTCCTGAGGGTTTTCAGGTATGAAACCCGCAAGCATCATATGGTTTCCTCAAAATATGCCCAACCCAATATGCGACAAACTCAACAACAATGAAAAATATTTCAAATGCGTTATTAGCATATTGAATGAATTCAAGATAAAGTCCGTTGTTATTAACAGGTTGAATGCACCTCATAGAATTGAAACTTTAAAAGTTGGAGGGGGGAAAGCAAATGCAAAGTATGATTTGGAAAAAAATAAATAAATCGGATACTAAATAAAGAAAGCATATATTCAATCCTCACGGGCATTACACTCATCAAGTGAATTCACTTGAAACAGGGAGTTAACACATGGGACATGCGGGCATAAAGAGTAAATGTAAATGGAAACTAGGCCACACACATGTCACAAATGAAGAACGCTATATATAAACTAAAAAATTGTAATCTCAATGAAATATACCACTCGTCAAGGGAGGCAAAATGCATTTTCACAGATTATCAAAACTATTTCAAATTTTAAACTAAATGCACCCTAAGATCACATAGGAATTGTATAGGGTTATAATGTAGGCTAGGCTAGGGTACGAAACGAAAGATATAAGTACGGATTCAAAGTGTTCGTAGATGAAAACTTGGAATAATGGGAAGAATGCGGGCAATATAAAAAATGGAAAGTAACTTCCAAACAAGCTTTAAATATGACAATGGGAGAGTAATCAAAGCTTATTGAACACTATATACATCATATATAACTTTCTCTTTCTTTTCTTTTCTTCTTTTTCTCATATTTCTTTTCTTTTCTTTTGGTTTTTGTGTTTTCTTTTCTTTTTCACTACTCTTTCTTCTTTTCTCACTCTTTTCGTGATCAAATTGCAACCACACTATAATAACATCATTCAATCTCAAGTATCATTCCAAACAAAGGCATGTAAAGTAATAAGTACGGTTTAAAACTCTAATATGGAGTTGGTTATGGAAATTGGGCTATGAAATGAAGGGCTATAATTAGGCTCAAAGGGGTTGATGAGGGTAAACGTATAAGGTGAGGTCAAGGTCAATATGGGTGATATAACAAAGATGGTTTATCATCATTTCATAAAGTTTACGCAATTCTCGAGTCAAAACAATATATGAAAATTATGATGAAGTAACACATTTCAAGATATAAACTCAATTAATGAACGATCAATGAAAGAATAGAGAGATTACCGACGAATTCAACGTTTTCAAAGCGGAAAGAAAAGTGTATACACTCACAAACAACGAAAGGTACAAAGATTACTCATTATAAGTATATACAATGCAACAAAAGATTACCAAGTTATAAAAATCTTAAACCAAATCAATAAAATAAGAAAATCACATGCGCTCATGGGATAAAGTTTAATTTGTGAAGTTATTCACAATATCAACGATTTAAGGACTAAAGTATAATAACTTCTAAAATCGAGAACATGCACCATTGAGTTGTCCATTGGATCGGGCAATTATTAAAATTTATTATCGGAAACAAGGCAAAATGCCCAACAAAGGAGAAAAAAGAAAGAAAATATTTTTGAAAATTTTCAAATTTTCACAAAAAGGCATACTTAGTAACTAACATGTGAGCAAAAATATGGACTAAATAAAGAAATGGATAGAATATCCCATCCTCTAACTTAAATGTTGCATTGTCCTCAATGTGCATTAAGAACACAACACAATGAGAGTAAAAGAACGATATTACCCAAAATTATAGCGATCTCCATAAGCATAAGTCCAAATAAATCTAGAAAACAAGTTAGTACTGAGCATAGCAAAAACAAATAACAAAAAGTTAAATAATTATACCAGAATAAATTAAAAGGAAAGAAAAAATATTAAAGAAAGAAAATTAAAAGCTAGCTATTTACAACCTACAATTTAGACTACACACTAACTATAAACTAGAAGTCTAAATAGTTGAGGGTCCACCCAAAAAGGGATTTGACTTTGAAAGATCAACGACGGACCCTCCAAAGAGAACATGCCTTCCGAAAAATAGGAATTTTGTTTGAACCGTGGAAGGCATGCGGGTGGTGGAAAAAGTGAACCATCATCAATTTAAAATTTTGGGCGGACGATGGGGGATTTGGATAATAAGGGGGAAAGGTACACTTGAGGTCCAAGAAAAATCGACCCATCTCCCAAAGATTTTTCAAATGGAATGAGAGATAGTGCACACATGGGGATAACATCCATCGAAAACAAGTCTGGTAAACAGTCCTCATCGGCAAAAAGTGTAGAAGTTTTAAAATTTTCTACCGACTCATAGGAATCAACCGATAATTCTAATGGTTCGATCACGAAAAACGAATATAGTGATGAAAAAAATTCAATCTCAATCGACTCATCGTTAGAAGGAGATTGAATTTCGGGGGAGAAAGCTGCACACTCGATGAGAAATTCTTCAAAAAATTTAGGTGAAACACAAGCTTCTACATCCTCGTTGTCTTATGCATAAGAATTCATCTCATCGCAAAGTGCTCCAAGTCTCATTATAGCATCATTTAGTATTTCCAAACCTTGGGAGTAAAGAAGAAAAGTTTCTTCCAAAGTAGGCTTCCTCGGCTAAAGAGCCTTGAACTCCTCATTTGGTTGAAACTCGTCTTCGAAAGTATCGGAATAAGAATCATCATTGGATTTGAATAATGAATCTAACTCAAGATCCCAATAACAATTTTCATTCCGATAAATGTTTTCAAGTCTTTCAATCTCAAGAAAATCTTCAAAATGGAAAACTTGAAAACTATCCCCAAAGTAAGAATCATTAGAATGACCGTAATAACTATTATAGTAGGACATGATTTCCTCGTTGTTTGTAGATGGATAGTTTGAGAAAGAAAGTGAAAAACCGCAAATCGAAGTTTCTTAGTGCTCAAATATGCTATCCTGCAAAAAAGGTTAAAATAAAGAATACAAATACAAAAGAAAAATACTACGATATAATAAAACAATAACTATCTAAAACACACTCCCCGGTAATGGCGCCATTTTGATCGAGTGTAAATCGTGCATTGTGTAATACGCAAATCGTTGTTATCGGTTTGACGACTCAATGTGAAAACCTAAACAACAACTACAATTGACAAGCAAGCACGACGATTAGTTGGGTATCGTAAGAAATCCACAGGGAGTGATTGAATTTTAGATTTTAATTGCTTTCATTACTTCTGGAATAAAAGTGTAAAATAAATAAAAGAAAAGGTAATGGGTGGTTATAGTGGAAAAAGAAAAGAATAATTTACGCTACACAAAAGTAAAGCAAGGATCGGGATCGCATCCTAACACATGGATCGAAACAACTACTAATAAGGATTTCGGCTTGAAAGGAATTTAATAGAGCATTTACAATTAAGCATAAACATCACACAATAAGGAATTCAATCCAAAGTTGCAAGATTACACATTTAACAGAAAATGATCACATGAGGATTAAATTTGGAATATCGCTATAAACACTAACATTGCGTGATAAAGAAAGTTAAACGCATAATAAACTGACTTTAATGCACGAGGTTTCAATTCAATACAATTTTACAAAAAACCCTAACTTTCGAGGTCCAATCCCGTAAATGGCGCAATGAAATCCTGACCCTATTTAGCTAAGGGTTAAGCCTGAATAAACTAATTAACAAAGCAATAAACTAATTTAGCAAGAAATAATTAACAACAACTATCTAGAAAAGGAATTAAATGAAAAGAATGGAAATAAGAAATAAATGCGACTAAATTAATGGAATGGACAATGAAAATTAACTTACAAAACCCAAAAAGGGGATAACCCCAAGGAAAAATGAAGAAAAGCTCCCAAAACCAAACCCTAAACTCAGCTCAAATGAAAGATGATCTTCTCCCAAATGAGAGAAATGAGTTACATACAAATTATCCCATGGAAAACTTGTAAATAAAGAGAAGAAAAATAAATATCTGCAGGGCCGAATCGATTCGGGTAAGGGAAAATATCGAGACAGCACAGGCCGAATCAATTCGGGTTAAATCCGAATCGATTCAGACATGAAAAATTTTCACACTATCTCCAACCGAATTGATTAGGCGAAGGATCAAATCGATTCATACCTACAGGTCTTCAATCTTCTCCCCAGTTTTAGTTTGTTTGAAATTCTCTTTCGTTTAAAAGCTCGTAACTTCTTCGACATAGCTCCAATTTGTGCACCGTTTATGGCCACGCGAAGCTTACGAGGAGAGCTACAACTTCCATGAAGATATTGGGCCAGGTGACCAAGATGTGAATTGAAAGAATTTCCCTTGAACGTGTGATTATCTATCGAACTTCGTCGGAATGCATCCAAACTTAATACTAATCATCCAAATACCTATAAAGGCTTAATTAACCTTTGAAAAATATGTTAACATAGAAATATGAGGTTTCATAGTTAACGAGCATAGATATAGGGATTAAGATACCCGATGGGGCTAATAACGCGTAGGTTAACAGGTGAAATACGTAATATTTACATCGTATCAAGAGTCTAGCTAGAAAGGTTTCATATTCTGATTTTTTGTTCGATGATTTAAAGTTGAACCATAGATCATATTCAATGTCTATTCCATCTGGTGATGATAGTATCAATTCTACCCCATTTCCATTTCCATAGGACAACCCATCAATAAACAAACTCTAAATTGGTGACCCTGATGTAAAAGGTCCCTTAGCCCAGGCACCATTTTTGAATAAAAAACATCTTTTTATTGCATGTCGGTTGACATTCCTTCATTCGTAATTTTGATCCTCTGTCGATAACCTATGGGACATTGAATGGTATTCCCCCTTTTTTATCCTCCGTGAGTTCCCATATAATATCGGCAACAAAGTCTACCAATGAATGGCCTTTAATAGCGATTCTTAGCTAATATATGTTATCAAATTCACCTAGCTACACCCGATTTATCGGGTTTATGAATAAATTATAGGACGGGCATATTAGTGAGTACTACCATCATATAAGCTTAAAAATAGGACTTTATTTTTCTTAGAGCCATGGAACAAGGCATAGGTAATTTTTCCCACCTTCGGAAACCTTAATTCTGCTCCTTACAGTGCTTCTATATTGAAGTAAACGTGTTTTTGAACTCCATTATTGTCTTGGAAAAGGGCTGCACAGATGGATGACTCCGAGCTGACCAAGTACAAAGTATAACTTTTCTCCCTGTATTCGCTAAGAGAGAAACTGTAATACCCCGTGATTTTAATGACTTTTAAAATGGGTTATTTTTTAAATTAATGGATTAATTGGATTTTATTATTAATTAATTCATTTGGGTTTTATCCGAATTGTGGATATTAAAATGTATGATTCTGTATATTACTTAAAGATATTTAGGTAATGTATGAATGGGACGTTATTGATATTTCTGTGAGTTATTAATTCAGTAATTTGAATTTTTAGTCGGACGCGGTATGGGACGTGTCGGGACTAATTTGTTAAATTAAAAAAGAAACTTATTTTTACATCAATCTTATAGTCGTTTCGACTATGTAGTTGCATCTGGAAGGGTTGAAATAGTCAGAAAAGTCTATTTGGATGTTGGTTTTGGGTCTCGGATAATTTGAAAATGAAAAGACAACCCAAAAGGGCGTTTTGGTCATTTTTACAAGGGGATGAATAGTGATTTAGAATTTTATCTTATTATAAGTATTTGGATATTAGTTGTACGTGGGTTCATTCATCTCTTGTACACAAAATTGAAAGGTCATCTTTTTTTTAGAGTGAAAGGTTGCTTGGGAAGAGAAAAGTTTACTCAGGAAGGAGGAGAACCAAAGACCATAGGTCACCACCACCAACCACCATCGGAAGTGGACAGAGAAGGGGAGAACAACCTGTGATTTACAACCCCAAAGGATCATATCTTCATTAGAAGCAAGTATTTGATGATTACAATCTATGTTTGTATATTGTTCATGTTAGGATAGTTATGAAAAGATGAGATTTTTCATGTTTGGAAGATAATGAAGAGTTGTTAATGGATTTCTGAAAAATGAAAGTTTATAGGAATCAAAATCATGTTGTAGGTAGTTAGTAATACACAAAATATTCATCAATCTGTTGAAGAAATTCTGAAAATCATTGTTGTGTTCTTGAAGATATCATGTATATAATTTTCTGGAAAATGGGGATAAACATAGGCTTTTAATTCAAACTCTTGATGATTCTAGGATGTTTAGAGAATTAGAAATCATTCACATATGTTGCTATATCATGTATTAAGGTTTAAAAGGAATTTGGTTAGTTAATATGAAGGTTTGAATGATCAAAATTGATGAAACCCGTAGTAGAAGAAATACAAAAAACTGGGTATTTATCTAGGTGATCGATCGATCGACCCCCTACCTTCGATCGATCGACCTCCCCAGAATTTGTGAAGTTGTTTCTTTTAATGCTTGTTCTTATCCCAAATCTTTTGTAAGTCTTTGGTGATTATTAATTGGATATAATGGGACTTAGTAGGTTTCAGTAAGCCCTAGTTAAGAATTGAATTGATTTGATTAACATTTAATTGATTAGAATTATGATAATTATAGAAATTTCGGCTGCTAGATTCATGTGTTGGATTCTAATTTGTATGCATGTTGATTAAGGATAGGTCCTTTAGGGGAGATTTAATATAACATATAGGTAGCCTTAGGGTTACAATTTGAGCATCAAGGACTGAGTTTAAGCTCATTATTTATTGCGCAAGGACTGAGTGCGGTACAAGTGCTTAGTGGTATGGCTCCTGGATAGAGATTGGAGATCAGACCACATTTGGTTGAAAGAGGGGATGAGGTTATCCCGATTGCGTATTTGAAGTAGACGGACCTCTACGATCGATAAAGTTAAGTAGTAGTGTATTGGAGGGGTTCCTTGTTTGTATTTCGCTTTGCGAGACGCTCCGCACATGAACCTTAACGACGTCGGGAGTGGAGAGATGTTATAGGATGCGAGGATGTTGATTTTTTTTGATAAGTCATGTAGTGTGAATGAAACACTATAGACTATGAGCCATGTGATGATGGTATTCAATCCTAGTTGATAGAAGATGTATTTATAAGACATTAGAAACAATCGGTTTTAACCCTAATTAAGGGAGAGTTTAATTCGCGGTAAGAGAGTGAGACTTTTACTTTCAATTGCATAAAAGAGATAGACCCAGAAAAACGCTCCAAGAAACTGCTGAGCCCACCCTTCAAGAACCCTCCAAGAAACTAAGGAGAATTCTCTTTCTCCTCTTGCGTATCAATGACAATGCCTGCTACTGATCAATTGATTCCTCCTAAGCCACCTGATTCTACATGGACCAAATCGTTCACGAGTATCCTCATGAACCAACAACCTAAAGATCTGGCATTGAAGAGTCCATCCATATTTAAGGGAGAGCCTACTGTTATGTTCTCTCAAGAAGACATTGAAGCCCTAGCTGAACCTTTTAAACATTCAATTGTGGGGAAATTCTCTCATGGAAGACCTCCAATTGATTATATTCAGAAAATATTCCAAACATTTTCCCTGAAATCTGCTTTTTCGATTGGGCTTCTTGACTCAAAGCATATCCTGATTAGATTAAATAGTGAGGAATATTATGTTAGACTTTGGCTAAGAGATATCTGGTACATTGGGAAGTACCCTATGCGTACTTTTAAGTGGACAACTGAATTCAAACCAGATGAAGAAAGCCCTATAGTTCCAGTGTGGATTAATCTCCCCAACCTTCCATTACATTTCTATGCGAAATCAGCTTTATACTCTATTGCCCAACTCGTGGGAAAACCTCTTAAGTTAGATGCATCTACAGCCTCTATATCCAGACCTAGTTTGGCTAGAATTTGTGTTGAAATAAACATTTTGAGAGAAAGAATTAATAGAATTTGGATTGGTAGTGGCAGTTCTGGATTCTGGCAAAATATAGTATATGAAAACTTTCCTTCTTTCTGCGATTTCTGTAAAAAACAAGGGCACTCAGAAAGCAAATGTGTGATCAAATTCCCTCAATTAAAGCCCAAGAAAGATGTGGCCAAAAATCAATCCAAGAGTGAGGCAGTTCAAGAAGTGCCCAAAGAAACTGTTACTAAGATACCCGCTGATAAAGAGCCTCAGTTCGATACAACATCAAATCAAATAGCTGTCTATATTCCGGGAATAGCAGACAAGGTGGATCCTAATTTTTCTGACTTAAGAATTGAAGGTACTCAACTTGCAAGATTAACTAATAGATTTGATGTCTTACAAGATGACAACATTTTGAACCCAGAAGAGGAGAACCTAGAGTATCAAACCATCTACTCAAGAAAAGGTGAAAAGATAGCTCTGCATTCTCAAAATCTGAATTCTGAAGAGACATACATTGTTAACCAAATAAACCTTTCACCAAAAGCTTCTAAATTACCTCCAGCAGTGAAACATCCAGCAGTTATGAAAGATAATGCATCTGACTCTGAAGTCTCTTTAAAAAAGTCTCCTAAGATTGAGGAGATTCTTAGGTTTGCTAAATGGTTTGATGTCAAATGGAAGGGTATTCAGAAAGACAAAGAAGAAAAGGAAAAAACTAAGAAAGGTCCAGATATATCCAAAGCCCATTCCAAGGTATCAAAGCAAGGTAATTCTATTAAGCAATCTACTTTTGATCATCTATTCAGAAGAATCACCAGACAATCAGGTAAGTTCTCTTCCTCAAACTATAACTCTTCTGTCTAAATGCTGAATTTCTTGTGCTGGAAAATTAGGGGTGTTGCCAATAAAGCAACTAATATAAGATTGAAAAATCTTATTAGGAAATACAAACTCCCTTCTATTGCCCTATTAGAACCTAAAGTAGGTATTGATAAAATATCTAAATATAAACTTAAGTGGAAATTCCCTTATAGTGCATCTAATATATCTAATAAAATTTGGTTCTTTTAGCAAACTGAATTAAAAGTCAGCATAACCTATAATACTGATCAACTACTCTGTCTTAAAGTTAACTTTGATTACTTGAATTCCTCTATATTTTTGGTCTTAATATATGCCAACTGCACTGCAATGGAAAGAAAAAGCTTATGGATTGATATTTGTCAGTTAACTTCTCAAAATTCTGATATGCCTTGGCTCATAATTGGAGATTTTAATGTTGTCTCGAAACAGGAAGAAAAACTAGGTGGATCTGAAATAGATTTTCATTCTATGGAGGATTTTAATGATATGATTACTTCGTGTTCTTTGTCTGATCTTGGGTACACTGGATCTAGATTTACCTGGTTCAATAATCGTATTCATGGTACTATATTTTGTAGATTAGACAGAGGTTTGGTTAATATGCATTGGCTTAATAAGTTTCCATCCACTACTATCTCTCATTTACATAAGGCATGTTCTGATCATTGCCCTCTTCTTCTGTCTATAAAAAGTAAGCTTGATGATCTGCCTAAACCTTTCAAGTTCTTATCTATGTGGTGTATTCAATCTAATGTGAAAGATATTATTCAGCAATCTTGGAACTGTGATGTTAATGCCCCCCCGATGAAACTTTTCTTTATTAAACTTAAAATGCTTAAAGAGAAACTTAAAATTTGGAATAAAGAAGTTTTTAAAAATGTGTTTCAATCTGTCAGTGATCTAGAAGATGAAGTTTTGATTAAGGAGCAGGATTTTGAGCACAATCCTTCTTCATCTTCTAGAACTGAGTTATTTAAAACTAAAGCAAATTTTAATATCGCTTTACAAAGGGAGGAAAGATTTTGGTTCCAAAAAAGTAACAAAAAATGGCTTAAACAAGGGGATCTGAATACTAAACTTTTACATGCTTCTGTTAAGATCAGTCATAGAAGATTGAACATAACTAAGATTAAAGACTCCCATAACAATTGGATTGATAAACAAGAGGACATTGATAGAGTGTTTGTATCCCACTTTCAAAATATCTGGAAATCTGATCTTATCAATATTAACAATAATTTCCTTAATGTTATTGAAAAAGCTATTTCTGAAGAGGATAATAAAAACCTTTCGGCTTTCCCATCTAAAGAAGAGATTCTTAGACCCATAAAAAATATGAATATTGACAGTGCTCCTGGCCCTGATGGTTATGGGGGAGAATTTTATTATAAGTATTGGGATATCATAAAGCATGATCTTAAAAAGGCCATTCACTCTTTTTTTGCTGGAGCTAAAATTCCTAAAAGCTGGTCAGCTACGAATATTGCTCTTATCCCCAAAGTGGATAATCCTATAAATTGCTCTCAATTTAGACCTATAAGTTTATGTAACTTCTCTAATAAAATTATATCTAAGATTCTTAATGACAGAGTAGCCGAGATTCTTCCTAATATTATATCCCCTAACCAATCTGGTTTTGTTAAAGGGAGAAGTATAAATGATAACATTCTTCTTGCTCATGAGTTATCTCAAACTATAGGTAAAAAAGTTCGCGGTCATAATGTTATTATTAAATTAGACATGGAAAAGGCTTATGATAAAGTGTATTGGCCTTTCCTATGTCAAGTTTTGAGGAAATTTGGTTTTAATGAAATGTTTATAGACATGATTTGGAGGTTAATTTCTAATCTGTTTCCATAAATGGGCAAAGTAAAGGATTTTTTCAATCTTTTAGAGGGCTTAGGCAAGGTGACCCCCTGTCTCCTAGCTTGTTTGTTATAGCTGCTGAATGTTTAAGTAGGAATATAGATAATTTGTTCAAGAATGGTAAAGCTATTCCTTTTTCCCATCCTAGAAATTGTAATCTGATTTCTCACTTGGCTTATGCTGATGATATTATAATCTTTGCTAATGGGAATAAGAAAAGTTTACTCGCTATTTCTAAATTTCTTAAAACCTATGAAAATACCTCTGGTCAGTCTATAAACATATCTAAAAGCTCTATTTATATTGATAAAAATCTCTCCCCGTCTATTAGAACGAAGATGGGAACCAATTCTGGTTTATCTATCAAAACATTGCCCATGAAGTACTTAGGTTGCAACATTAATAAAAGGAGAATTAAGCTTTCTCAATTTTCTTATCTTATGAACTCTATTAGAGAGAAGCTTAATTCTTGGTCGTCTAAGTTAATATCCCAAGCTGGTAGGGCTACTCTGATTAGAAGTGTTCTTTTATCTATCCCTATTCACACCATTTCTATTATTTGCCCCTCTAAAAATATTATTAAAAGAATGCACGATATCTTTTCTAAATTTTATTGGGGTGGTGTTAAAAAAGATAAACCTTACCAATGGTCTAAATGGTATGACATGTGTTTTCCGTTTGAAGAAGGTGGATTAAATTTTAGAAGAATGGAAGATATCATTAATGCTTCTAGCATGAAATTGTATTGGAAGTTTTTATTTGATAAAGGTATTTGGGCTTCTTTTATGAGAAATAAATATCAGGATATCATGTTTTTGAAGTCTGGTTCCTCCACTATTAGAAGAATTAAATTTATTTCAAGCATAGCGGATGATCATATTGACTTTGACACTCAAATATGGATTCCTTCATACTCTGGTGAGTTCTCTTTGAAAGATGCATTTCAAATATGTAGAAAAAATAATCCAATTTCTCTCACTTGGAAAATAAATTGGTCTATAGAATGTCCCATAAAAATTTCTAATTTCATTTGGAAGTTATTGAATAATTCTGTGCCTTTTGAAACTGAAATCCAAAAAATTGGTATAAGACTTGCTCCGGTTTGCAGGGAATGTTTAGCTAATGATGATAGCGATAAACATGTGTTGCTAGATTGTAATTTAGCAAATAAAGTATGGAAATATTTTTGTCATCTTTTTAATGTTACTCCTAAAAATACTTCTTGTAGGGCTATGATTTTATCTTGGTGGATGACTAAAAATAACAAAGATTTTCTAAAAATTCTTTATGCCATAATTCCTAAAATTATTTTTTGGGAATTATGGAAGGCTAGAAATATATTGGTTTTTGAAAATTCTAAGTCTTCTGCTAATTTTATAATAAATCAAATTATTTATATAGCTTCTTCCGTTCTACAAAATTTTAAAATCTATGATACTCCTAACTCTTTAGATTTTCAAATCATAAACCAATTTGAAGTTCATATAAGTCCTAAAGTTATTCAGATTATAAAATGCGTTTGGTCCTATCCCCCTAGTGGTGTTTTTAAATCAAATATTGATGGTGCCTCTAAAGGAAATTCGGGTAATAGTGGTATTGGAGGGGTGATTAGAGACTCTAAAGGGAACTTCATTGTTGGGTTTGAAAGATCTATAGGAGTACAATCATCTTTTTTTGCAGAAAGTTTGGCCTTGGTTGAAGGTATGAAATTGGTTTCTCAATTAAATATTCAAAAAGTGATAGTGGAATCTGATTGCAAGCTATTAATATATGTGATATTGAAAAAAGCTAAACCTCCTTGGCAACTTAGAAAGATTCTTCAAGACTTCCAATGCTCTGATGAAGTGACTTACAATCATATATGGAGACAATCAAACTCAGTCGCTGATCATTTAGCCTCACGGGCTTCTCTTTTCAACACGAACTTTTTATATTGGGATCAAAGCTCTCTCCCGAGGTTAGTTAAAGGTTTACTTAAGCTGGATAGTCTGCATACTCTGCAAATCAGGCATAGAATTTTTATGATGTAAATGGGGATAAGATAAATCCCCATATTTCTTTCAAGTTTGCTCTATGTAATGGGGTTATTATAAAATCCCATATTTATTGCTTTCTATCTAGAGTATTGGACCCAACCTCTAGATTTTAAGTTTGCTTGGGTTTGTAAGCTTCGGAGAGGCTTTTTCTCCTTATTATTTTAATAAAACGTGTGGGGGTTCCGTCCCAAAAAAAAAAAATAATAATAATAATAATAATAATTTAATTCGCGGTAATTTGGGAGATAAGAGGATATGGACCAGTAGGATATTAGTGATTTCTTACTAAATAAAATGTTGAGTAAAAACCAATATGAACCTTGAGTAATGAGTGAGGCTCGGGGATGATTGAATTAAAGAAGTAAAGTCATAATTTAATACGTAGGATTTTAAGAGATATAATGCTACGTATGGGAATTATCTGAGGCTAGTGGGATTACCTTGTTGATATTATATCTATAGGTAGATGATAATTCCTATTTGATTGATTGATAATTTATGTGTATGACATACCTAGCTTACATTCTATCGATGGGGAGGTTTGTGTGACACCCCGCCTAATTAAATACCGGGCGATCACTCCTTTACTAAATTAAATCAAGGTAAACAGTTGGTTCATTCTCACCATCACTGTCGATAAAAATAAATTTTCCAATTTAACACCCTAAATAATTAAGCTAAGTGTCAAAATCATTTTTCATACATAACTTTCCAAATTTTATTTAAAGAAAAATTATTTATTTATTTTATTTAACCACATTCAATAAGTAAGAATCACACCACATTAAATTCTGCAACATAATCCAATTAATTTAATACATTCATCAATCGAATGTCAACATACGAAATCTAAAGTCACACATCCAAACTGAATAAATCCCATAGTAACAAAACTGGAAATAACTGAAATACAAATGTCGAATAACAACGGAATAATGGAAAGAGATACACATGCCCAATTAGATGAAAGTACTAAGAGTGGATCCGAATGAACGAAA
This sequence comes from Sambucus nigra, assembly GCA_949130495.1. Lineage (NCBI taxonomy): Eukaryota > Viridiplantae > Streptophyta > Magnoliopsida > Dipsacales > Adoxaceae > Sambucus > Sambucus nigra. The sequence goes on from OX422218.1 coordinate 280,945,373, forward strand.
TCGTCTAATCAAGAGACCTGCAACTCCCACCTAAGCTGCAGCGCGTTCCTTCCAAGAGATCCTAAGCAAGACGCCCCTGTGGCTGGGCACCTATAATACATACATATATATATATATACGAGAGAGAGAGAGAGAGAGAGAGAGAGAGAGAGAGAGAGAAAGAAACGGGTCAGAGCCCGATAGTGTGTTTGCTTTAAAATACGTTTAGCAAGTATTTAAATTGATACAGGCCAATGCAACAACATATTAGTGCGACACTCTCTTGAGAAATTCTCACCTCTCTTCTAATGTGCACACCTATCGCAATAACCTCCCCAACGGGTTGTATTATCATTTATCGCACTAATCTTCCCAATGATTTAACTTATCTTATATTACTCGTAAGATTACAAATTTCACGATTCAATTGTTTGAAAAGAATATTTCAATTAGTAACCAAAGTTCTCATTTTGACTTTATTAATCCATAAAGTTTTCCAATTTCATATTATACTTTCTCAAAACAAGTATTTACAATTTGAGTCATCAACCATGTCCTACATATCAAAACACAGTAGGCAGTTCCAGATTTTAGAATTTCATATATATATATATATATATATATATATATATATATATATATATATATATATATATATATATATATATATATATATATATATATATATATATATATATATTAACTACTCAAAAATATATATATCAAAACAACACCCCACATAATAACTATGGTGCGGGCATACTCTACTATCCAAACCCCATATCACTCACATAAAGGGGAATACAAATTCGGAATCACTCTCGAATTGTATTAATACATACACAAACTATAGGTTCCAAGTCCCTTAGGACCGTCTGAACTATCTCTGCGATAGCCTGTACCAAGGATACCTATACACAAACAAAATGAGGCGAAGCATAGATTCCAAGTCTCTAAGAGGAAAGCACAAACCCGCATCTCTTAGGACCGTCTGAACTATCATTCTGATAGCCTGTACCAAGGATATCTATCTTCTAGGGTACAAGTTAATATCCCCCATAAAGGTCCCATCGAGATAAGACTGTCCCAGCGCGGAAACCTCAGGGATAGCAGGTAGCGTGGGCATGATTTTCACACATAGATAGTATATGCATACACAATCATATAACTATACTCATATTACCATATCAATAATGGGTAAATTCTCAATTCCCATAATTACGTCATTTGCATTTATTTCTCATTATATAGTTATCACGTATAACCATTCACATCTTACTTTAATTTGAGGAACCTTTCCACTTACAACATAACGCTCATGTATTCCATCCTCCCAAGTATAAAATTCAGTAGGTATACACATTTGTTCCCAAAGTAACTCTCTTACGTGTCTCTCTCTCTTTGAATCATAAATTTACCGGCCCTTATGTAGTTATCCCAAAATACAATCCTTGCCCGACATCGAGGGTCCCAAAATCAATTCACATGTCCTACTGGTCTCCCCTATCTCCCAAAACATTTCATTAAGGATGCCCAAGAATTTTCTCACAATAAATTGAATTTAACTCATTTAATAAGGGAAATAGGAGTCTGCCAGGAGGGGTCGATCGATCGAGGTTTGGGGCTCGATCGATCAAACCTTCGATCGATCGAAGCTCTGGGCTCGATCGATCGATCAAACAGGTCTGTAAAAACTGCAGAATTGCAGTTACGGGCTTCCTCTACTAACATCAACAAATTCCATCTTTTCTAATCCCAATCGACCCAGAATTGATACTACTAACCCTATATCATCATAATAGGTATTTGCAACGTAAAGCTTGTGGATTTCTGTCATTTAATCATGGATTAACAGCCCCAATTTCATACAAAATCTCAAGAACCCTAAAATTCTCTTAAACATGGTTTTAACAATTATTTCCAGAATTCTCTTCTTATATACATCCAAATTTCGTGGTTTAAATTCCTCTACATGGCAAGGGTTTCCAGAATTATCAATTAGACCAATACTACATGGATTTTCCTATCATAAATCGAGTTTTGCTCCATTAAGTCTCATCTTAATTACTCCTAAACTAATATGAAAGATGCACCAACGAAATAAGAAAGATAAACACTTACCTGGGATTTTCAGAGGTCTGGTTTGGTGCCAAATTCGGTATGGTTGCGTTCCACGTCTCGCGATCTACGCGTTGGTGGTGGCGGCGGTGCAAACCGTTGAGTTTTGGGCCTTGAATTTGCCTTGAGAGCTCTCTCCTTCCTCTCCTATGGCCATCACTTGTGTTTAGAGTTTCTAACCCAAGAAGGTAACCTAGGTATCTGATATAACTCTTCTAATTTTCGTGGGTTTAATTACCCAAAAGTGTAAAATGACCAAAATGCCCTCCCGGGTTACTAATTAGGCCTAAAAATACCCCGAGACCCAAACTAAACTCCCGGGTACACTTTTCTGACTATCTCGACCCTTCCGGACGCGTTGGCACACTCAAAATGACCATCCGAACAACTTACAAAATATTCACTTTTATTAATTCATATTTAGTCCCGACACGACACAGGCGCGTCCCGACTTAAATTTCTAAAGTTGCCATTTTATTCACACGTGACAATATTATAAAAATAAATCTCATATATTACTATAATCATCCAGTAATATGCAACAAATAACAAATTTCCAATAATTACTAACTCTCGTCATGCTAGTAAATATTTAGGACAACATTTCGGATTAAAATTAAATTAATTTATCTCAATTAAATTTAATAAATCCCATAATTTAAAAGCTATAAAAATACGGGGTATTACATACTTCCCCCCTAATAACTGAATTTAGTCCCGAAATTCGGAAAATAAGGTCTATCAGGTAGCATAATCCTGGATATCCTTTTTCGTACACAAACTTACTACACATTACGGCGCTCAATCACTATAGCCCTTTCTTTAAAACAACATGGTTTTACATTCTCATTAGAGATACTTCACCTTGTGCTCCCAACCGACAACATTCGCATAAGTCACGCTTATACGTTATACATTTCATTATCTCACTATCATTAGGATGCCGCACCTCACTACATGACAAATACTCGGATTCATTCATATACAAAACTCCCATTCTGAGAAAATATTACGAACATTTGATCACTCTTGCTCGCCTAAAACAGTCGTGGAATTCTACCACATTTATCGGATGTTTTCTCGATCGATCCAAAAATTCTGATTATCTACTCTCCTCTAAACATACGGAAGGAGAATAGTCCAGGTTCTTCCATAATAAAACCTTAATAAGTACCTGGTACGCGACAAACAGGTATGAGTGCTTCTACAGAGCATTCTTGAAATCATCGTATCAAGATTCTAAAATCTCCTTTACGTGGGTCCACAAATCTTTAATCACCGTGCGCCCATTCCCTGGCTAAGGGTGATACATCCTACTCGAAACGAAATCTTATCTCCGATGGTTCCTAAAATCCGATATCAAAGGTAGGATTCACCAAATCTCATCCTGATTTAGAAATTTATCCAGCGCCGGACCACGCGCTGGTGCGATCCTTCCTTTCAAAGGAAGTCTGGGGCATACTAGTTAATATTGTAAGCCATCCCAAATGAATATCAATCACTTCCTTCTCGGAGACTTAATTCACATGTTCGGGGTAAACCCTTGATCTTATTTTGAGGATGGAAACCCATCCAAGAACTTAACCGGCTTTACCGACCTTTTCCAAGTTCAGGAATTTTCTATAAACACAAAATTCTTTGGTTGCTTACCCTCTTTCAACCAAACCTTACCTATGGGTAGTGCATGTAGAGACTACTCACTACGTCTCGCTAAACATCAATTCTTCCCTTGAAATGTCTCACATTAAGTGACACGTAATACTCCCCTTCCTTCCTTGTAGTATGCCGAAAGTTCCACCCGTGCTCTTCTCTCCACGAAGCGCACTTCTGGAACTCTTATACTATACTAACATCATTACTCTTTGTATGTGCAAGTCGTTATCACACATGACTAATAAAAATTCCGCTCCGGGTGTGCTTCATAACAATTAAATTCTACTCTATTCAAGGAATACCAATTCTTGAATGGCTTCCCACAGCCTTCCAATCAAGTTAGGGCGTGCTATTCTATTTGCACACTTATGTATGGATTATCGCCCCTCATGTGACGTTTAATCCACTCTATCACTTCCACTTCGTTATACTAGTCCCACAAACATATATTTCACATGTCTATTACCACGTCCCTTCGACTAGGACTATTTTGACTGCATCTAACCCAGATGCCCACATTTTTGCAACACCCCGACCGCCCTGGGAAAGCGAACGGCGGCTACTCTTATGTAGGACTAACTAAATTCAACGGAATAGAAGGAATAGGGCATTCAAATTCCACAACAATAAAAAAGGAATAATAATTCTCAACCTTCCTTAGATAAGTACAAAAATTTCTCAAATTTGTACGACAACCAAAATAATTCACTAACGCTCTATTCATCAAAATGATTACAGGTTATCTCTTTTGTATAATATAATGTTCTTTCCAGATAATCCATGCAAAAAATCATTCCAACTCTTTATTCACCATGTGTTCTGTACGCGATTATGACATTTGGGTACTCTCAATCACCCTAGAAATCAAAATTCTTAAATTCTCCTTATCATAGTTCCACCTCTCAACTCGTGGGGATAACTTTCAATGCTTTCCTACCACAAAAATCTGGCTCCAATGACCTTAAAACAAAATTCAACTCCCAACTTACATACATAATTACTTGATCCCATTTCGACCAGGGTACCGAACTCATGGAATAGTGACCAAACGTCTCCCTATTTCCAACTTTACGCTAAGTTTCATGCGTGGGATGTCTCACAAAGCAAAATCCAAACAAGGAACCCCCCGATACACTACTACCTAGCATTGTCGGTTATCGAAATTCATTAGGCCCTCCGTCCATAGTATATACCCCTTTATTCCATCTCTTGATAGAAAAGTTACAATTTCTCCCGTAATTATGCTTAACGAAGAACGTTTCACTAATTGCACAATTTTTCAGTATAGTTTGGTGGTAATAGCATTTTTCAAACCTCGAATACATACACTCGAAATTATCGAAATTCCTTTCCCTAATAATAGGGATATAACTCTTAACTCCCACATCTCTAAAGGATAAATATAACAATGCACTTTCCTTATCACTAAGTCCGGAGTGCTAAACATAATACTGCGTCAAATCTTTTTGCTCAACGGTAAGTCCCGATACATACCGAATCATACTAACAAAGTCTATACATACATTGGCATCGAATATCTCGAGCTCACTATCTCCTCCGAAGTATCTTGGATAGATAATATAGGTGAGAGTCCAACCTTCTTACAGGTAAAGTCTCGCCAAAACAAACATAAAACATGTTGCACCAATGCAACTACTCCGATAGCCTTGCAATAAATGCCCACTATCATACTACCCATTTCTATAACATTTTAACAAATATAATATCATACTCGTGTATCGCATCACTACAACGAGTAACCTTAATAAGGTACAAAACTTGTTAATATACTCATCCATCCTCCGCGGATAGCACTAAAGAAAAATCCCGCTACACTAGGGAAAAATATTCACATATTGGTAACATTTATAATTATATGCATTAAACTCGTCTCACATTCTAATCTAGCAATGAACAAAATATGGTGACTCGCTCGTGTCACATAAACACGCCGCATCCTCTAAGGATACAACCTATACTTCCATCCTGGCAATCGTCTTGACTGCACAAATGGTTTTCGGACGTAACACGTCTGCCCAAACCAAAATAATATTATTTTAATCGTTGCCTTTTTCTAGGCACCGTATTCTTGTCCCTTTTCTAATTTTGGAACATATTATCGTGAGCGATCTCACTACGCACAAAATACCTCAGTACATAATCCACTTACCACCTATCCTACTAACCAGGTTAGGATTTGTCCTCCTCTCGGACTTTAGTAAACTCGATTCCTGTAAACCATCCCGATTGTTCTCTTAACTTTTCAGGCCATAAAGATCATGTTACTATCTATAATATTACTTACTGAATTTACCATCACTTGGTAAGAATTTAACTATCTAAAGCATTTAAATGGTTTTCCTGATATGTATCCACATCCTTTTGTGGTGCTATACCACTATCGTTGCATTCAGTCTCATTCTCGACTAAATTCTTCGATTTCCTTTAACTTCCCCCACAAAGAAGTGTTATCATTTATATAGTCAAAATATGACATTGTCAACCTCTGAATCGGTCTTCCATTAGAATTTCCTCCTCGAGTATTATCAACTATTATTACGAGTTGGTCTTCCACTTGGAGTCGTTTTCCCCACTTGTATCTACATCTTTCGATACAAAATTCGCTAACGGTTAAGATTCATATTCACGAATGGACCCCTGACATGCCCTCTCTCAATGAGTTCAGAACCACATTTGCTTCTAATCCTGAACAGTTAAGGAAGGAACATACGGTCAGCACTGTACCTAAGGTTCTCCTATAGGTATAGAATTCCACTTCTAAAATTAGTGATTGACTCCAACCATTATAATTTCGTCCCGAAAGCCAAGAAAATTTTCTCTAAATTTTCACTTTCGGTTTGCCACACTCCGTCCTATAATTAAGTCTTTGGATACTTTACCTCCTTTGGTAAAGACACAAACAATTTTCGCGTTTCTAAAATTTCCCATTGATAGTCTCTACACGTTTTTGTAATACGTCGGGTAAATTTACTCTCGCACCTCATTTGACTATAACAGCATTTGAAAATCATTGCTGCACCTTAGTCGCCTTTCTAGTCTTGGCTTATCGTGCCACAATGGAGGTGACCTCTACTACGGTCATCATCCTCGGATATATTTCATCATCTCAACTGAGCCCTGCCCCCTAATGTACACTTAACGGTCCTCTTCTGACATCCATCATCGCTCGGTATACGCACACATCCGAACGAAATTAGAATACACTAATGTATACACATTATAGTAGGAGAACGAAATCTCGTCAAGGAATCGACAATCCTAAACATAGGGATCTATAACAAACAAAGCAACGCTGAAAGCATAATAAGCCGTACAGATCCTAAGGACACTAGAACCTGATGCTCTGATACCACCTGTGACACCCCACCTAATTAAATACCGGGCGATCACTCCTTTATTAAATTAAATCAAGGTAAACAGTTAGTTCATTCTCAGCATCACTGTCGATAAAAATAAATTTTCCAATTTAACACCCTAAATAATTAAGCTAAGTGTCAAAACCATTTTTCATACATAACTTTCCAAATTTTATTTAAAGAAAAAATATTTATTTATTTTATTTAACCACATTCAATAAGTAAGAATCACACCACATTAAATTCTGCAACATAATCCAATTAATTTAATACATTCGTCAATCGAATGTCAACATACGAAATCTAAAGTCACACATCCAAACTGAATAAATCCCATAGTAACAAAACTGGAAATAACTGAAATACAAATGTCGAATAATAACGGAATAATGGAAAGAGCTACACATGCCCAACTAGATGAAAGTACTAAGAGTGGATCCGAATTAACGAAATCGTCTAATCAAGAGACCTGCAACTCCCACCTAAGCTGTAGCACGTTCCTTCCAAGAGATCCTAAGCAAGAAGTCCCTGTGGCTGGGCACCTGTAATACATACATATGTATATACAAGAGAGAGAGAGAGAGAGAGAGAGAAAAAGAAACGGGTCAGATCCCGATAGTGTGTTTGATTTAAAATACGTTTAGCAAGTATTTAAATTGATACAGGCCAATGCAACAACATATTAGTGCGACACTCTCTTGAGAAATTACCACCTCTCTTCTAATGTTCACACCTATCACACTAACCTCCCCAACGGGTTGTATTATCATTTATCGCCCTAATCTTCCCAATGACTTAACTTATCTTATATTACTCGTAAGATTCCAAATTTCACGATTCAATTGTTTGAAAAGAATATTTCAATTAGTAACCAAAGTTCTCATTTTGACTTTATTAATCCATAAAGTTTTCCAATTTCATTTTATACTTTCTCAAAACAAATATTTACAATTTGAGTCATCAACCATGTCCTACATATCAAAACACAGTAGGCAGTTCCAAATTTTAGAATTTCATATATATATATATATATATTAACTACTAGAAAATATATATATCAAAACAGCACCCCACATAATAACTATGGTGCGGGCATACTCTACTATCCAAACCCCAAATCACTCACATAAAGGGGAATACAAATTTGGAATCACTCTCGAATTGTATTAACACATACACAAACTATAGGTTCCAAGTCCCTTAGGACCGTCTGAACTATCATTGCGATAGCCTGTACCAAGGATACCAATACACAAACAAAATGAGGCGAAGCATAGATTCCAAGTCTCTAAGAGTAAAGCACATACCCGCATCTCTTAGGACCGTATGAACTATCATTCCGATAGCCTGTACCAAGGATATCTATCTTCTAGGGTACAAGTCAATATCCCCCATAAAGGTCCCATTGAGATAAGACTGTCCCAGCGCGGAAACCTCTGGGATAGCAAGTAGCGTGGGCATGATTTTCACACATAGATACTATATGCATACACAATCATATAACTATACTCATATTACCATATCAATAATGGGTAAATTCTCAATTCCCATAATTACGTCATTTGCATTTATTTCTCATTATATAGTTATCACGTATAACCATTCACATCTTACTTTAATTTGAGGAACCTTTACACTTACAACATAACGCTCATGGATTCTATCCTCCCAAGTATAAAATTCAGTAGGTATACACATTTGTCCCAAAGTAACTCTCTTATGTGTCTCTCTCTCTCTTTGAATCATAAATTTACCGGCCCTTATGTAGTTATCCCAACATACAATCCTTGCCCGACATCGAGGGTCCCAAAATCTATTCACATGTCCTATTGGTCTCCCCTATCTCCCAAAACATTTCATTAAGGATGCCCAAGAATTTTCTCACAATAAATTGAATTTAACTCATTTAATAAGGGAAATAGGAGTCTGCCAGGAGGGGTCGATCGATCGAGGTTTGGGGCTCGATCGATCAAACCTTCGATCGATCGAAGCTCTGGGCTCGATCGATCGATCAAACAGGTCTGTAAAAACTGCAGAATTGCAGTTACGGGCTTCCTCTACTAACATCAACAAATTCCATCTTTTCTAATGCCAATCGACCCAGAATTGATACTACTAACCTTATATCATCATAATAGGTATTTGCAACGTAAAGCATGTGGATTTCTGTCATTTAATCATGGATTAACAGCCCCAATTTCATACAAAATGTCAAGAACCCTAAAATTCTCTTAAACATCGTTCTAACAATTATTTCTAGAATTATCTTCTTATATACATCAAAATTTCGTGGTTTAAATTCCTCTACATGGCAAGGGTTTCCAGAATTATCAATTAGACCAATACTACATGGATTTTCCTATCATAAATCGGGTTTTCCTCCATTAAAACTCATATTAATTACTCCTAAACTAATATAAAAGATGCACCAACGAAATAAGCAAGATAAAAACTTGCCTGGGATTTTCAGAGGTCTGGTTTGGTGCTGAATTCGATATGGTTGCGTTCCCCGTCTTGCGATCTACGCGTTGGTGGTGGCGGCGGTGCAAACCGTTGAGTTTTGGGCCTTGAATTTGCCTTGAGAGCTCTCTCCTTCCTCTCCTATGGCCGTAACTTGTGTTTAGAGTTTCTAACCCTAGAAGGTAACCTAGGTATCTGATATAACTCTTCTAATTTTCGTGGGTTTAATTACCCAAAAGTGTAAAATGACCAAAATGCCCTCCCGGGTTACTAATTAGGCCTAAAAATGCTCCAAGACCCAAACTAAACTCCCGGGTACACTTTTCTGACTATCTCGACCCTTCCAGACGCGCTGGCACACTCAAAACGACCATCCGGACAACTTATAAAATATTCACTTTTATTAATTCATATTTAGTCCCGACACGACACAGGTGCGTCCCGACTTAAATTTCCAAAATTGCCATTTTATTCACACGTGACAATATTATAAAAACAAATCTCATATATTACTATACTCATCCAGTAATATGCAACAAATAACAAATTTCCAATAATTACTAACTCTCGTCACGCTAGTAAATATTTAGGACAACATTCCGGATTAAAATTAAATTAATTTATCTCAATTAAATTTAATAAATCCCATAATTTAAAAGCTATAAAAATAAGGGGTATTACAGTTTGTGCATGAGGGAAGTCATATCCTGATGAATCCATGGGATCTTTGATTTGTCGCTCAAGAATATAGGTCTATGAAAGACTTATCGGGGAGTTGATATGTCCGCTGACTATGGGAACGTAAGTATGTGCATGGCCCGTGGATATGGGAACTATGTTCGACTTAAATTCTTGTGATATTGTTTGTGGTTCGAGGAATCCTTATCGAACCTTTAGTCCCCTATTCGACGACCAGCGATATTGGGACATGATATTAGAGTAATGCATTGCACCGCAGCTATGACTCGGGGTGCCGTATTATATATATATAATGAATGTATATAGTGGTTAAATCTATCTACTGTGTGATAATTGTAGATAACGGTGAATAGAGAAAGAGAATGGAATTAAATTAATGAATGTTTATACCTATAGAATTGAAAATCTTAATTCATATTAATAATAAGCGATTCATGTTAATGAGAAATTTACATGAATAATTATATGACGTATGGTATGGGACATACGGGGTTATGATATGGGATGGAATCGTATTATGGAAACTAGTTAGGAGGAACCATTAACTAGGAGGTTAATAGGAAACATTAAGTATGCACTCTAGATGAGAGGTGAGAATATTAAGTGAGAGTCTGGATACTAACATGTACATAATAAATGCTTTATTTCACTTGTTAAATACTTGTTGTTTTCAAAATCATTTTCACATCGGGCTCTGATCCGTTTCCTTGCATATTTTCTTTTCTATTGTACCTTCTATATCAGGTGTTCAGCAGCAAGGACACCAACCTTAGGGAATTATGCCGACCTATGGAGTTATGGAGTATTGCTTAGATGCCTAACCTCACTTGATTCACAGTATTCTTTTGGTTAGGACATGTCGCCCAAAGGAATTTAGTTATCCCTTTTCTATCTGAGTCAAATAGTTTTGTACTCATGTCATTTTAATACATTTGTTATTTTTGGGATTACTGTATTGGATAATTATTTGGGAATGTTTATTCCAATTGCATTTAAATCCTTTTGTCTTATCTGTTTGGTTATTAGTGTTGTAGAATAATATGTGTAGTGTTATTCATAAACTAAAAATGATTTTTGCTGAAATTAAAATTTGGAAAGTTTTTAACACCAACTTAATTGGGTATTGGGTGATTAGTTAATGTTTTCGATAGTGATGCTAACGATGAGCCAACTGTATATTCTATTTTCATTTGGTATGTGACTGGCCACTCGGTATTTAATTAGGCGGGGTGTTACAGAAACATAGGTGAGTAGGGGTAGAATTTAACTCTTGAAATGCTTTTTCACACTACTCATCCCAAATAAACACTTTCCTTAGAATTTTGAAGAATGACAAACACTTATATGTTTCCTTGGACACAAATTTGTTCGACAAATCTACTCAACTCATCAATTTATGAATATCTTTGATCGTCATTGGTGTTTTCATATCGACCAATGCTTTAATCGTGGCAAGATTTTCTACAATGCCACTTTGATTGACTATGAACCCCAAGAACTTTCCCATTCCAATGTTGATTGCTCATTTTGCTGGATTTAATTTCACTATGTATTGATACATTGCGTCAAATGTACTTTCTAAATCGATTACATAATTCTCAACCTTCAAACTCTTTGTGAGCATGTCGTCCACATAAATCTCCACTGTCTTTCCGAACTAATCCTTGAATATTTTATTAACCAAACTTTTATAGGTAGCCCCTGCATTTTTTAAACTGAATGGCATAACTTCGTAGTAGTATGTTCCTTTATCTGTATTGAAATAAGTTTTCTCAACATTGTCTTCATGCAATAAAATTTGATTGTACGAAGAGTAAGCATACATGAAACTCAAAAGCTCATGGTCGGCTATGGCATCCATTGTCAGGCCAATCCTTTGCAAGGGAAAACGGTCTTTAGGGCAGGCTTTGTTAAGATCAGTGAAGTCTATGCACATCCACCACTTTTTATTCTGCTTAGGCACTATGATAAAATTATACAACCACTATATGCAGTGAACTTACCTAATGAAATCTATAGCCTACAGTGTAAGGACATATTTTATAAGTCCTATTTACATTTGAGTATGTCATATACCGCTACAATCTTCAAAGAGTTATTCAAGTTCAATCATGCATTAAGACGGATCTGAATATAAAAGTTCTTCAACATTCAAGCCTTTGCGAGATTAATTTTGGTAAGGTTGTGTTTAAGTACCTTAACGGTTCACTTAGAGTGTTGGAATAATTTGTCTAAAATATTTTCTAAGTGTCGGAGCAGAGTTTTTCATCAAAAGTATTTTTTAAAGTTTTGAGGCGAAGTTATTTGACGAAATTTATTTTATTTTATTTTTGGAACAGTCCTTCGAGCGACATCCCTATGTCATGCGAAGTTGTCACGTGAAGTCGTTCAAGCAACTTCTATTTCTCGTTCGAGAGACGCGCCTTTTCATTTGAGCAGCCTTCCTCCTTAACATTTTTATAAATAGGGTGTCAAACCACTCCGTTTTCGATAAGAAGACTTGAAATTTTAGTTTTTGCAAACACTGCAAATTGGAAGAACACTTTTTATTCTTCATTTAGGGTTCAATCCTTTTTGTTTTCAATTCACAAAACAACCCAATCTTTATGTGAATCATTTTGGAACCCAAGATACAACTTTGTTGATGTTTTCTCTTGTAGAGAGGGTAAATCTATAGTTGACGACTGCATGCCGATTATGAGTGCTCGAGGGTGTTCCTGGCTGATTAGGACTGAGTGTTCTTATAAACTGCTAAAGTTTTTCCATTGCTGACTCAAGACTGCGTGACTTTGTGGATTCTTGTGGGATTTCATAGCTGATTTTTTTATGTATGTAAGTTGCGATTTATCATTCATAGTGATAAAAAAAGTTTACCCAAATTTTTTTTTTCTTGAAATCTGTGTGTCAGCAATTATTTATGTTGTTCTAATTTATCCACACGTAGTTACATATTTTAGTGTTGAATAAAATTGGATTAAAAATTGACACCGATTAAATAAGTTTAAATTGGAAATTTATGAATATATTTAAATCAGTATCGGGCACTCATTTTTTACATACAACTTCTTCACTTCATCTTATATAACTTCATATTTATGTCTAGAAAAGGTTCATCTTTATTGTTTTACGGGTTTGACTATCTTGTCTATTTTGAGTCGATGAAAAATAATCTTAGGGTTAATCATCGGCATATTACTATGACTCCAAGAAAACAAGCTTTGTCTTATTATTTATAATTTAACCAACTCGTTGTTTATTTTTGGTTTAAGGGATGAACCTATTTGGACATTTTTTTCGATTCATCATCGTTGAGGATGATGGATTCTACCTCTTTCACATTCTCTCTCTTTTTGAGTTTATGTTCATCTCTTAGGTTAAAAGTGTCTATGTTGTACGAAGTCATCTTTCTATTATAGGCTTCCCATTGTTCGGTCGAGGTAAAGTAGCACTCATGTGATTGCACCTAATCACCATTCACTTACCCTACTCCATAAGGAGTTGAGAATTTCCTCATTATGTGTATGGTGGAAGACACAACTTCAAATTCTTTGAGTGCTACCCCCTCAGGATTTTGTTGTAAGCCGAGAAGATATTTTCATCCATTACAAAAAAGATAATCTTCCAGGTTCTCATGCATATATCCATTTCAAAAACTCCGAATGGGTGGCCTTTCTGTCCTCTTAACCCAATAAATGGGTAATGATTGGGGACATGTCTTTTCTTGCTCAATTTTAGCCTTTTGAAATAATCCCAGAACATGACATTGGTTGTGCTTCCCCCTTAAACCAATATACGAGCCACATTGTAGCTGTGAACTTGTGTGTTGATAATAGGGGATCATCATACAGGGCTAAAATTCCTTTTAAGTCTTGTCTTGAGAGACCTACGATGAGACTATTCATGTCGACTTTTTTCAATTTGTTTGTCTTACTCTCAATCCCGGCCGAATTAACTTTAACCCCCCTAGTCCCTACTTTGGCCTTAATTACTTAAGAATTTTTATCACACAACTTAATATCTCCACCTGTTAATCCTCCACATATCATTTTCACATCAAAACAAATCATGTTAAGGTTACCTTTAACTGCAAGAGGTTTGTCAGGAAAATCTGGGCCATCTTCATCGCAATCGTCTGATTTTGGGTTATATTTGTTTGCTTTCACCTCCTTCTTCTCTGTCCTAATGTCTTTCGATAAGTTATGAATTTTTCTTATCTCATATCAGCCTCCTTTATTGTCATCATATTTCTACAACTTCCCCTATTTAAATAACTTTTTGATTTCGTCTTTTAGAGCTAAGCATTGGTCTATTGCATGGTTATGATCTTGATGAAATCACAACATTTCTCTGATCCCTCTTGTGAGGGGGATATCTTAACTTGCCTGTCCACTTAAGTTCTTTATCATCCTTGATTTCATTCATAATCATATTAGGATTTACTATTAGAGGAGTGTACTTAGCAAACTTATCATCACTTTTCCTTTTCTTCCCCTCATTTTCTTTTTCTTGGCTCCAGACAGACTTGTTACTACCAATCTCTTTTTAGTCGCCTCTCTTGGCTGCCATGGCCTCTTCCACATTTATGATTCTCTTGGCATTGTCCAAGAGTTCTGTCATAGACATTGGGAGATCCTTGTAGAAATTCCAATAAATTTTTCTTGGTTATAGTCCACTTATGAGAGTTATCATCGCAATTCTCTTTTCATAGTCTTCCACCTATAATTTTTCCATTTTGAACCGAGATATATAATCTCTCAAGGACTCGCTCTTCCTTTGTTTAAATGTTCAGTAAATGAGTGATACGTTTGGTAGGCTTCACGTCAAAATAAAAGTTATGAATAAACTTCTATGTTAGATACTTAAAACTTTGAATAGATCCCCTTGTTAGGTTGGTATATCATACATGAGTAGCACCAATAAGCGTAACAAATAAAGCCTAGAACCTCATTTCATCTAGGGTGGAATATATGTCGGTAGACAACTCATACATTTCTATGTGATGGACGAGATTTGTACTCACATGATATCTCTATGATATAATTAGAGGTTTAAACTTCCCACGAGTTGGATATCTAACTATTCTAGGCACAAAAGGAGATCCCTCAATGTATCCTCTCTGGATGGGGTCTCGACTTTTAATGAGGTAACTGATATTGTCCTCTAGCCTTTGAATTGAGGTGTTCCAATGATTTTCCTCTTGAATTATGTTTTCCATGCTCCTTCTACTTCAACAACTATTTCTGTGATCGTCCATTTCCTGAATTTCTTTATCCGCTATTAACTTCTCTGTCTTCACATCTTTCTTGGTTAGTCTCAGCCAATCATTTCTGGGATGACCAGTGACATGTGTATCACCCACACTTTGGGGTATATTGTCTCTGTCACCATCCCCTCTTAGTCCGAGACGATCGAAGGCCGACCCCATATATAGCTTGTCAAATGTAGATCCCTTTTGATGACTCCGAGGGGTGTGCTGTATACTCCTCCCTTGGTAAGTTAGAGATGGGTTAGTCCCCGACTATAGGTGTTGTCTGAACTTTTATATATCTCCCAATAATTTTCCTCTTCAAATGATAAGCCGCCATGATACTCTTGACCTCCTTTAAAAAGGTGAAAACATCATGGATCGGCGATCTTTCTATGTCTAAGATGGTGTTAGACTTCTTTAGCAGGAGGTGTGGAGGTCCCCTGGCTACTATATGCATGGCCTCTCTTACTATTGGACTGATGAGATTGACGGTGGGATCTTTAGGATCATGCTCATACTATTTTGGCTGAAAGCCAAGAGCTGTCACTGCATCTACTGTTAACTTTCCATAATAGACACGAGAGACGCTACCACGTCATCCATTTCTGACTATTATGGTTGTTGGTTGGAACTAACCCTGACATTTCACGATAGATCAATGGCTATCTCCAGGTGAATGCATCCAAGCAGCAAAAAAGGTGAAGAAGAAATTAAAAACCCACAGACTGGGTAAACCGATGAAGCTTAAGAACCTCTCGACTCAAGCTCTTTAAATGGTGATTTAGTCCCACCTGTGGTGGAGTTGTATCACCACAAGATATGAGAAATTGAGAGATCAATTTCCGATAAAAAAGAAAACACATTCTCTTCCCACAGACGACACCAAAATGATGATGTTGGGGATCATCCTTTAGGGTTCATCCTATTTTGGAGTGTGTTTGACAATGAAGAAGATAATAACATATATAAAAATAATATAAGAGATGAGAAAAAATAGATGAACACGAATGTGTAAGTGGTTCGGTCTTAGCTTACATCCACTTAGCAAAGTTTGAGAGTGATTTCATTATAAAGAAGGGTAAAATGCCATAAATTGTTTACACGAGCTTCTCTCTCTCCCTCTCTATCTCTCTCTCTATCTATCTATCTATCTATCTATCTATCTATCTATCTATATATGTATGTATGTATGTATGTATGTACAAATTAGTAGTAGGGTTTTTGGTTTTTGATCCTTGAATAAGGAGACAAAAGGTGTCTTTTATAGGTTTGGGTTGCGCAATGTCATCCCCAAGCATGCACTCCATTTTAGCATATGAGATAAGCCAACTAGCATGTGAACCCTGTAGGAGAAAGGTGTATAAATCATAATGGAGAATATTCCTCCCATGTATTAGTTGATCTCCCCTAATTTATTTAGTTGGATATGTCAGCAACACCCTTGTCATGGTTTCCATGTGTGCACAAGATGTTTAAGATAGAGGGTCTAGGATATATAAGACAACTAGAGCTATATTCAACTATGGCTAAGCAAAATGAGACCAACTAGTTGGCTTGTACCGATATAGATGTTGTTGCTGAGTTAACCTCCTAGCATTTTCTGAGGTCGATGCTGTCAATGCCCGAGACTAATTGTCATTAAGTGGGACGATTGCATTTCCCATCCATCAGTATTAATCTCTAGGGCCAAGACCATTTGACACTAGACTATAGGCGAGCGCTTCTGAAAAGTGATGACTTTAAAGGTTGTGTGGAGGAAGACTTCTTCCATGGTGTGTACTTATGGACGAGACAAGACTTATGTGTATGAATTCCCATAATATGAAGAGTATCGTTTCACAATTATTAATAACTATTTGTATAATATATTATTTAGCCGACGTCATTTGGAACTCTCAAGCGGTTTAATTAGTTTTATTAAATGTATTATAGTCAAAAAGTTTTCATTTGACATTTAATAACCATTGACAAGCTATATCCATTCCTAAAAAAAATTCACTAAACATTTTTGTATACGAGAGGATAAAATATCCATGGACAATGGTTGCCATAATTGGCATAATTGAAAGGGACATGCTTTTCTTGTATGCTATTAATTTTTATATCTTAGGAATTTACATATTTTCCCTCCATTCTGTCAATGAGGGTACTCCAATGATGTGGTGTCATATGTGTAATGGCATGGTATTTAAGTGTGTAACACTTTAACTTTTGGTCAAATCTTTGGTGATGTATTTATTCGCATGTCGTTAAAGTGACACTAACTGCATAGTAACATGACAATAATATATGTGATGATATAATGATCATGTGGATGGTCAGGCATATGTGATAGTATTATTTTATTATCGTGCTTTCAAAAAGTTCTCTGTATGTTTCATTAAAGCATATTTATTGAAGTAAAATGAAATAATTATTTATTTATGTATTTTGCACTACATTAAATGATATTATCCCTAGTTTCTAACTTGATATAGTTAACCATCTCACCAATTGATGTGATAATATTATGCTAGTTATATACATATGCATATGCATTGTCAGTTATACTTTTTCTATCGTTGCATTGTGTGCATAATTATAATCTTAACATTTAAACATGTTTTAATCTCTTATGTCAAGGAAAATTATAATGCAATGTTCATTAATGTTAGTGTGTATGTTAAACATTACAATGAACACATTCTTTTGACGTTTGCATTTAACAATTATGTAACGTTAAACCTATTTAGGCATTGTATGTAAAGGTTTTATAATATCATAAGTATCGGTGATGTAATCATACATTCATATGAATTTAGCTCTGCCCATTTATCATAAAGAAACAATTGAAAATTCAATGGAAGTGAAATAAAGAGGGGATAATAGTCAGTATTGAACAACCTCATTAAATTGAATAGGATTACATCCTCAATCAATTGGACAATAAATTGAATATTATAAAGTGCGATGAAGATGACAAAAGATATGAGAGTCTTTCGTAGATACAAAGTGACATATTACTTTCTGTAATGAATACATTCATTTTGGAAGACTTTTGTACTTTCAATTAATGTGTTTGTCTATGTGATTGCCAAATGTACTCTTCAATAGCGACAACCTAGTGTGGTGTAATTATTGATCTATTCATTGGATTTATGATTCAAAATTCAGAGCTAAATGGTTTAATGACTATTTTAAGATGGTAGAATTTACTCATAAATTCATTAAGATGGTCAAAAGATTCAAAACTGAGTGATTTCACGACTTCTTTAAAGAAGGTAGAATTAAATTATGATCCCATTATTAGTTTAATCACCTTTATCATGGAATTGAGAATAACCAAAGACAAATATTTCTTAGAATGAAAACATAAAGGGAATATAACTTAATTAAATAATTTTGTCAATGATCCCTTCAAGTTTCATACATAATCATCAAATTATGTTCAAAAGGTTCCAAGGAAAACATAATATGAGTGACAAACTTGAGCATAATTATAATAACTACCACAATTTCATTTGTAGATCTATGGACCATTATGAAATTATCAAAGTTACTAAAGTAGATAGACATGCTAAAGTTTCTCGTGTAAGACATGTAAACATTAAATGTAGTGGCACATGGTATAATGTGCCAATGTACACTTTAAAGGAAAAATAAAGCCTTTGGAGGTTGAGAATAAATGAAGCAAATAAAATTCCACTTTTCTTAAAACTTCAAGTCTATGATTGAAATTGTGGGGGAAGCATTGTATCTTATTAAATATATTCTCAACATATTGTCCCACGATAAATCTATTGTGTTCATTTCGCATGCCCTATGTTGAATAGGTTATTTGTTCATACACACACATTACACACGCCGTATAAGTTATGGATAGGGAAGAAACCCAACCTATTATATTTCTTTGTCATTGGGAGTCCTTGTTACATTTTGAGAGATAGAAAGAACCTAGGAAAGTTAGACTCTCAAAGCGACGAGGGGATATATTTAGGTTATTCATTATTAAGTAGGGATTATAGGATGTTTAACCATGAAAGATCTAAGATTATGGAGTCAATAAACATCATGATTAGAGATGACGAGTTGCTAGCGTCTATCGACCTTAGCCCTGAGTGTGAGGATGATGCACTACCCGATAATGATCCCATCATTCCTCATACTACCTCGAGAGACTCCACTCTTGATTTAGAGGATCCACCCTCCTGAGTTCGAAAGAGTCATGACCCTTCCACTATACTTGGTGATCCCAAACTAGGTGTCAAGACTCGTATTCTACTTTAGAATATGGTTAGCTACCTTTACTACACCTCCTTAGTCAAGCCCAAGAATGTGATAGAATCACTCAAGAACGAGCATTGAATATTTTTCATGTAAGATAAGTTTCTTTAGTTTTCTAAAAAAAGGTCTCTAAAAGGTAGTCCCCTGACCTAGCAAGACTAATGTGATTGGTATTAAGTGTATTTATAAAAATAAGATGGATTAGAATGGTACCATAGTTCGTAATAAGTCTAGGTTGGTCGCTCAAGGCTAGACATAGATTGAAAGTTTACACTTTGACGAGGCATTCTCTCATGTTGATAAGCTTGAGTCTGTCTGCTTACTACTCACCATATAATGTCATTTAAGCTTCAAGTTATATCTGTAGGGGGAGAATAAAGGTAAACTCATAATTAGAGATAATTCCCCCTCATAATGAGAGGAAGGCACTGAGGCAAGCGAGGAAGTTTCCAAAAGGTCTATATTTTTGTTTATACATATTTAAGCTATGTATTTGTAAAGATATATTGTGATTTTATGTGGTGTATTGTAATATGTGAGTGAGTTTAATCAGTATTCGCGAGGGACCAAGCCTAGAGGGCTTGGGAGAGCTCTCATTCTCTATCGAACTAACTTACCATAGGACCTACGAGGGAACTTGTTTGGAGGATTGACAAGCAATACAACATTAAATCTTAAATTAACCACTCTAGGTACACCAATAAGACACTGAGGGAGCATAAATCAAGAGAGGACAGTCAGAGCAATCATAATTTCCATACCCATTGAGCATAGAGCTAAACATTCCTTTACCAAAAGTAACATCTATCTTAAGTGACGTCACGCATGTCTTTCCTATTGTCAAATCCAAACTTTAGTAAATCGTGATAGTTTTCCAACAAGAAACGAGCAGTTGGAGTGAAACGTTGTGTTTGGACATGGTAAAATCCCAAACCAGAAAGCATGGTCAATACCTACCTTCTTAAGGATATCTGGGTAAGTGGCTTGCATGTAGTTGGACCAGGTAATAAATCCATATGGGAGATCTCTAGGACATTTGGGAATAGGTTAAGTCCCCATGGTCCAAACAAAAGTGCAAAGCCCATTTTGGGGTCAAAAAGCCAAGCTTTCCTATCTTCAGCTTCATTACCAAAAGTAAGTGCGTCATATTTAGAATTAAATTGGCTAGAAAGGCCTTGCATTCTCTATGGAAATGGTCTCCTTTCCTAAAAATAGGATCATGCTTGTAGAATTAGAGTTACACCTGGCGCACCACCGTCTCAATAGTTACATCTTATACAAAAACTTAGCCGAAAGTCTCTGGTAAATGACCAAAGGATGCCATGGAGGTTTTAAAAACAATTGAAAAAGTAATGCCGCAGATTAGGAAAAGGAAGAGAAAAATGAGGTGAAGATGGAGCTTCACAATGGAGGAAGTAAAGTTTAGAGGGAAAAAATAGTTTTCTCACTCTAGAAAAGCTTGAGCTCTGATCACCAATGGTAGAAGAAATGAAGAGTTGAAAGAGAAAAAGGAGTTGTTCCTTTGAAAATTCAAAAACTTCAAAATCATTAACTCCCCTCGTGAGAACTTAACTCGGCCCCTAATGAGTCATGGAAACACAAGAGAAGATTTGGTGAAATGAAGGTTTGTCAGCTTGAGATGTTTTGTGCAAACATTTCTTGTCCACACAACAAATTTCTACATAAAGGGGAAAATACAGGGGAGCCTAAAGTTAAACTCATTATTAGAGATAATTCCCCCTCATAATCGGAGGAAGGTACAAAGCCAAGCGAGCAGGCTCATAAGCTAGTTCGAACAAATGAGGAAGATGGTAGAGAGGAAGCTTCCCACAGGAGCGGATTGAGGGAGATCCATATTTTTTATTTGTATTTATTTATGTTTGTAAAGATATACTATTACTTTATATGATGTATTGTAATATGTGAGTGACGTCAATCGATATTCGTGAGGGACCAAACCTGGCAGGGCCTGGGAGAGCTCTCATGCTTTATAAAACAACCTCACCGTGGGAACTTGTGAGGGAAATGGTTTGGAGGATTGAGAAGCAAGGAAACATTAAATCTTGAGTTAACCACTTTAGATACATTAGGTAAAACACCGATGGAACATAACCCAAGAGAGTACAGTCAGAGCCACCATGAGTTATATCCCCATTAAGCCTAGTACCAAATAGTCCTTTAATAAAAGTAACATCTGTCTTAAGTGATGTCACGCATGACTTACCCACTGTCTAATCCAAATATGAGTAAATCATGGTGTTTTGGGGGCTATCAGGCAGTTTGGTGGATGACCACTATTGTGATAGCCTCATGACACATAGTTGGTCACCAAAAATCTGTCTGTTGGCATTTAAGACCCATGGCATAGGGTCATGCTGAAACATCTTCACATTAAATGCTAGTGGCATAAAGGTACGAGGAGATGTCTTTCACATTTAATAATCCTTAGGCTACTCGAGTGAGGACTGACTATATAGTCACGTTAACCACTCCATAAGAGAGGATTGATTATTGACTACCTATCTGTTTTATGAGATTAAGAGATATAGAAAGCGTTATTGCAAAATTAGAGCATATATCCACCCACCATCAATACACTTGCTGAAGATTTTTTTTTACTAAGAACCAAACAATTATTGATATATGACCCGTGTTTGTGGGACCTTTATGTTTGATATGCCTCCCTAAGTTGTATCTAAGAGTGACTTCTTTTCTCTCCCTCTAACTCAGTTGCTTCAAGGGTTATCTCTCATTGAGTTATACATGAGTATTTTTATGCATTCAATATATAGAGTTTGGTTATATTTTATCTGAGTTCATCGCAACATTTTTGGTAACATCTTGTTTAGTCACTTATTGCCATTTTAATAGAGGTTATGCCTCCATTCTTATTATAACACCCCAGCCTGGACTCCCCTTTTACAATATCAAATGGATGTCAAAGTGACTTCCTTGATGACATTATACATAAGGAAGTATACGTGTAGCAACCAAAGGGTTCAAAGACACAAAGCACTCGAGACACATCTATTATTGGTTTACTAAGTCTATGGTTTGAAGCAAGCACCTCGTGCTTAGTATGAGTGGCTCACTTATTACCTCTCATATCGTGGCTTCAAGAGAAGGGGAGTTGATAAGACGTTTTATAAGGAGAGAGAATGATTCTATATTGGTTTCCCAAGTCTATGTAGATGATATATTCTTTGGGTCCATGTGTTCCCAACATGCTCACATAATTGAGGAGGGGATGAAGAGTGAGTTTGAGATGAGCCTGGTTGGTCAGATTCCGTTCTTATTAGGTCTCCATATTCATCAACTTAATCATGGGATATTCATATCTTAATTCAAATAAGCTAGGAATCATGTGAAGAAGTTTGGTTTAGACTTCGCTAAGCACTCATGCATACCTATGAGTACATCGACTAAGCTTAGCAAAGACACTTTAGGCAAGGACATAGAGAAAACCCTTTATAGGATGATGATAGGTTGTCTTCTCTACTTGACCGCTAATCATCTATACATTGTCGTTAGCATTGGAGTTTGTGCGCATTACCAAGTGTCCCCAAAAGAGTCTCACTTTCTCCCACTTAAACTTATCATAAAATACGTGAGTGGAACTCTTTCCTATGGTAATTGGTATTCCTTTGATACCGATGATCATTTGGCCACCTATTCGTATGTCGATTGGTCCCGAAATGTTGATGGTTATAGGAGAACCTCGGGTGGGTGTTTTTACTTTGGGAGTGATCTTGTTCCCTGGTTGATCAGGAAATAAAACTCCATATCTTTGCCCATGATGGAGGTTGAGTATATAGCCACTCGAGTTATTGCACACGACTCCTATGGATAAATCAAATGTTGGTAGATTATGGTATTTCCCAAGGAGCAATGAATATTTTTTGTGATTACACGAGTTCAATTCATATATCTCGTAATCCTATCGAACATTCACACACAATGCACACTAGTATACGTGAGCATTTTATTTGTGATCTCATTGAGGAAAAGGTCGTGTCCTTCAACTTTATGAGCACTGAATGTCAATTTATCAATATTTTCACAAAACCTTTAGATGCACTTTAATTTGAGAATCTTAGGAAGTCTTTGGGTATTTGTTCTGCTGATAGAATTCGTCCATATTATCTAGTATAGGGTGATTATCATGTTCATATCTTTTATACCCATTGCTAGATTGTATTACTATCATATTGTTATGCTTTTTTCTTTTGATATATTTTTCAAAAAGACAAAAAGATTTTTGTAATTTCATTTTTTTACCATATGTGGATATACCTTTAAGATATTCGGATCATCCCTACATTCCATCCATTTATGTGACTTTTTAACGATGTTTTGAGACATGGCTTCGTTTCTTTAATGTGCTTAATAATGTGTGGATAACATTTTGTTGATCATTGATGATTACTTTCTTCATGCTAGACTCTTTATCACCTTTATTGCACATGTGGACTAATTTTATGAACATTGTATTTACTTGTCATATGTTAAATATGGTGTTCTTATCTCAGTCCTGCTTTATAATGAACCAAATGTACTAGAGATAAATTGTGCTTGTAAGAACCATTGCCCAAATTTTTTTTCCCGACAAATTTGTTATATGTTAAGCAATGGAAAGGGGCAACGAAAGAGAAAAATTCTCTTTGTGTTAAATGTCAGAATTTGAAAAAAAAAAGATCTCAAAGATTAACGTCACACAAAAACTGAAATTCCTATGCCAATTTATTATTCTTTGATGCTTCTCTACATATGAGAATTATGATATCTTTTTTTTTGGTAGAATACCAAAAAAAATATCAATGAGTTTTCACAACGAACTCTCTTGAAAAGCATTAAATAGTTTGGAATTATTGATTTGAGAAGCATTTAGATTCGTGGCATATTGCATAAGTCAACTCAATTTCATTTGACTTCAACATTTTTACATTTAAGGTTGAAATTGAGTTCTTTCTTTAGAATTGTCTCATTGACTTCATGTGCCTATGTTATGAATGCCTAAGTTGATTTTCTCATGGAAAATGTTCTCATAATTTCATTTTTCTTTCATGATTTGATTATTTTTGTGCTATTCCATTGTGTAATGTATTTTTGTTCTTATATGTACTTATTATAAGTTAATTTTATACTTGAAGAAATAAAAAATAGTTGGTATGCCTTTTAGAAATCTCATCGCATGTGCTTAATTGATTATATTTGTTATGTTATTTATTTTGGATTCATGTGATGCTTAATATTCATGATTAGTTTGGAACTGTTTGTCAGAAAAAAATTGAAAAAAATGGCCCAAAATAGTGTGGTGAGGATCACAATTAAAGATAACTACAAATATGATCTCTACCTATGTGGATCATGGGAAAATATAGGCACACTCAAGAACCAAGTTTATCAACAAGTAAGAAAGTCTCACATGTCCCCATCTCTCCCTTCCGTATAAATGTAACCATTACCCCATTGAAAAAGGGCATATAATTCTTGTTATCTAGAGAGAATACTATAAGAAGAATTGTGTAACACCCCGTGGCTATAGGGCATTGTTGAACCATGCAAATACTTGTCTTGTGAATTTTTTACTTTTTTGGCATTAACTTTTTAGGATCATTATTTTTCAATAACTTCACCTATGATTGGTGCCATTTATGGGAAACAAGTTTCGTCTCCTTAAATCAATTAAAGATAATAAACAACCTTGTCTCACCCACATAGTGCACATCTGCCATGCAATGGCCACCAACAGGGTGGATTACCAATATTTAAAGTGAGGTCTGAAATCCACCATAATAGGAGTCAAGGTGATACTCACTTGTGCTATAGAACATAAGAGAAACACTATGAACAAAGAAATGAGAAATTGAGATTTGCTGAGATATCATGGTTGGTCTATGCGTAAGAATAATGGATCCACGAGCATGAAGAGGCCACACACCTCTAAGTGGAGGAAAATTCACATCTTCAATAACACCTGGAAAGAATGGAAGGAGAGGTCCACAGAGATAAACACAAGCATTATGTCCGGACACCCAACACTTAAGTGAGTAAAATTCATAGCCAAGGAAAGAGTTCTCATCTCAATCAAGATAACTCTATGCACGAGAGTCGTCTAATGAGAGGATATCAAGAGGAGGAATATCGCAGACACAAAATTAACAATATTTTTAGGAAAAAATGGATCAACATTCCGCTAATCATGGGCTAGATCCATCAAGGAACTTTCCAGGAGGTTCCTAATCACCCAAAGTAGTCCCCTTTTTAAGGGAAACTTAAGAGAAAGAACCCCCAAAGAAGTTTACAACTCTGAGGTTCAAAAATTATGATGGAAAGACCAACTCTATTGACCACAAGAAATAATAAATGCATGAAATAACCTTGTGTAATGATAAATATGCCCTCGTGTGTCATATATTTCCCTCCAGTCTAGGGGATATTGCTTAAAAGTGGTTTGAGAGATTGTCACGTAGGTTAGTCAATAATTTCAATAAGCTCGTTATATCTTTCAATGCTTTCTTCATCACCAGCAATGCCCATCCAAAGAGAGTGAATTATCTCCTCATGATGAGGAAGAAGCCCCAGGAAACCTTGAGAAAATATGCTAGAAAATACTGGGAGACAGACAACAAGGTTTAGGGTTGCCCAAAGCAGGTCGATGTAGCCTCATTTGAGATAGGTCTTCCTATAAGCTTTATGTTCTATCAGTTTATCAAAAAGAAGGAGGAGGATACCATCGATAATGTCATATCCCTCATAGAGAATACACCAAGGTGAAAGATGTGGTCACCATCACCTAGGGTGATAACAGGCGCTCAAAGGTGACCAAAGGCAACGATAGAGAATAGGCTCCCAAGAACAGGGAAAGAGGAAGAAGGGAGGATCTAATAATAGGAACAAGGAAAATCCTACCAAGGCTTTCCAAGAAATTAGAAATGTGTTCAAGGAACTGATTTACAAGATCTTGAGAAAAATTAATGACTAATAATTCGTCAAGTGGCAAAAAAATGGAGGAGACCTAACCAAGAGAAATAATGCACTAGATGTGCATATCACAAGGATAATGGGCATAAAATAGAGAATTATAAATCCTTTAAGTCCCATTTAGAAGATTTGGCCGAAGACGGACATCTAAGTGACTATGTGGAAAAGAAAGGGGGCAAAGTCATCATCAATGTCGACTTGAAGATAGATAACATCCTAAAAGATAAATTGGGACATGAGTTTGTTGTCATCCATGACATCTTATGTTCTAAACATATCCAAGGCAACACCGTTCAGATGGAGCTCAAGAAAGTCACTGCGAGCAAGCCCGATGCCCAAAATATATTAATAATTACAAACACATAGTCTTCATGGAGTATGATCTGATCCTAGTTAGGAACCTGGATGATAATGAAACGGTAAACACCCTCTAGATTGAAAACTAGGATCTGGATAAGCTACTGGTTGATCAGGGAAGATCCTCTAAAGTTATATATTTAAAGTTTTTCCATAAACTTCATATCAAGATGGAAGACTTAAAATAAGGTACCATCTCTTTGGTCGTCTAACTGGGAAAATGACTATGCCATTGGGAATGGTGGTCCTACCCTTTTGAATTGGGAACATCTCGAAGCTGATTGAGTTCCTAGTTGTGGACATTATTTCTCGTTACAATGCTATCCTTCCAAGAGTATGGCTACACGTTATTTAATCTATCCCTTACGTTCACCACCAAAAGATCTGTGCATCATGGACCGTGGGATAATGGAGATTAGGGAAAACTACATCGTTGCTTGGTAGTACTTTATCACTTCCATTAGGTCCAAGTACGAAAAGTAAAATAAAAAATAAATTGTCTCGAGGCAACCAAAGATGGAGCCACAACATCCAAACAATAACTAAAGTATGGCAGACCGAGATTAGAAGAAATAATGAAGGACCCCGTGACCAGAGTCATGGAACCATTATAAGAGATAATGTTTAATGAGTCTCATCTAAAAATAATATTTCTAATCGGCAACTCACTCACCGATCAAGAAAGGGAAGACTTGATTTCTTCGGTGAAGGAAAATCACGATGTTTTCTCTTGGAATCCATACGATATGCTTGAGATTGACCCCAAAGTCATGTGCTAAAAACTTCATGTGGACCTATATTATCTTCCAATCATAGAGAATCCATGCCGAACTACCCCCAAAAAACCAAAGGCCGTAAAATTAAAGATAGCAAAAATTCTAGCGGTAAGGTGCATTAAAAAAGTTTAATTCCCAAAATGTCTCTCAAATATGTTAGTGGTAAATAAGAATAATGGAAATTGGAGAGTATGTGTAGACTTCATTGAACTCAGTAAAACTTATCTCAAAGATTACTTTCCTTTTCCAAAGATCAACAATTAGTCTATGCCATAGCCAATCACGAATGGATGAGCTTCCTAGATACATACTCAGGGTACCACCAATTCCTCTCGTTTGGCCCTGATCAAGATAATACCTTGTTCTTCACCATTCTTAACATGTACTGTTATAAAGTCATGCGTTTTGGTGTCAAGAATGTTGGAGAAAAATATTAATAACTAGTCACCAAAAATTTAAAAAATAACTGGGAGACACCATGGAGGTGTACATAGATGACATACTTATCAAGATCAAGTATAAAGTCACACCTTCAGGAATGGCAAAGACTTTTGAAATCCTTAAAAAGTAAGGATGAATCTCAATAGGGCTAATGTTTATTCGGGGTCCAATCCGGGAAGTTCCTTGGGTACTTAGTCAGCAAAAAGGATATTGAGGCCAACCCCTAATAGATAGTGACAATCAATAGTGTTCATCCTCTAAAGTTCCGTCATGAAATTCAAAGTTAATAGGAATGTGGGAAACTCTCAATGGATTCATTTACAAATCATACAAAAGATGTCGACTATTCTTTTAGTTGTTAAAGAAGGATAAAGGCCCCACCTGGAATGAGGAATGATCAAAAGACGTTGATAAAATCAAATCATATGTAAGTTGACCTCCTCTACTTCCAATCCCTATTCTAGGATATTCCCTTTACCTTTATCTTGTGGTATCCAATCATGCAGTCATATTGGCTTTGATGTTAGAGAAATAAGGGGACCAAGCCCCTATTTATTATGTTAGCAAGATGTTAATAAACACCGAACAACATGACCTCCCACTCGAGAAGGTGACCTAATCTCTGGTCACTTCTTTTAGAAAATTGAAGCAGTATTTTTGAATCTCGCTTAGTCATAGTCATCAACTTTTTCTCTCTTAAAGCAGTCCTCAAGAAAGTTGACCTATCAGGATGGATGTCAAAATGGTCGATTAAACTAGTAAGGTTTGAAATTCACTATAAAAAAAGGACCATGATTAAAGGATAAGTACCGCTAGATTTCGTTTATGAGTTCATAGGAATTGGAGGACCCAACGATAAAGATTTTTCCTATCATCAAATCATCTAAGAGTTTTACCAATCCTAAAAGTGGAATATCTATTGAGACTGTGCCTATAACTCAATGGTGCAAGCGTGGGACTTGTACTCATTTCTTCCCAAAAGACCATGATCAAATAACGGATCAGATCTGGCTTTGAAGCTTTCCAGTAATGAAGTCGAGTATAAAGCCCTTATCGCCAGGTTACCGAAAGATTTCTCTTTGGGGGAGAGCCACATTGACATATACTGAAACTCGAGGCTAGTGTCCAACTAAGTGACGAGAGATTTCAATGCTAAAGACGATCGAATGTTAGTGTATCTATAGGTTGCCCAAAGCTTAATTTCTATGTTCGAAAGGGTCAACATTTAATTAATTACCTTAGGGGAATAACAGTTATGCCGATGCCTTAGCTGCTTTGGGGTCATTAGTGGACTCTAATCTTAAGAGAATCATTGAAATGGAATTCCTTGCTAAGACTAATCTTGCAAAAATAAGCGGTACCTGAACAAGTCCACACTATTCAAATAATTCTAGTTGGATGGATCTAATCATGCTTATTTTCAAGAAGACTTCCCACGAACCAATAAGAAACAAGACCATTATTAAGACAAAAGCTGTCAGTTTCTACCTATCACCGAAGGGAGACTCCGTAGGAGGTATTTCACGAGCCATTTCCTTCAATGCATGCACCCAAGTGAAGTCCACCAAGTCTTATATTAATTCTAGGATGGTATTTGTGGAAGCCACATGGAAGGAAGATCTTTGGACTTTAGAGCATTCATGTAAGGATTTTGGTGGTAATACGTACATAAAGATACAATATTATTCATTAGACATTAAAAATTTCTCATTCATGATCCACATTTATACGGAAGGTGAGAGAAGGTTCAGAATTTCTCTTTCATGCTCCATCAGTCGGCCAATGACCCGAGGTCACTAACTATCCCGTGGTCGTTCACTCAATGGGGCTTGAACATCGGTAGCCCACTATCTACAACACTAAAAATTGTATATATTTACTGGTCGACACGGACAACTTCACAAAGTGGATTGAGGCAGAACCATTGGTAAATATTAGAGATACTGATATAATCAGATTCATATATAGGAATATCGCACCTCAGTTTGGCGTACCAAAAACGATATCATAAATAAAGGAATTCAATTCTCGTTCGAAAGATTATGTGACAACCACAAGATTAAGCACCACTTTAGCTCGATAGCCTACCCTCAAAGCAATGGGCTAGTCGAGGCCCCCAATAAGATAATGCAAGAGAAATTGAAGAAAGAACTAGAGAAGGAAAAAGTTGCTTGGGTGGAAGAACTTCCCCACATTATTTTGTCATACGAAACCAAGCCTAGAAGATCTACTGGGGAAACTCCCCTCACTTTATTGTATGTAATGGAAGCCATTATCCCTAAAGAAGCTGACTTGAGGATCAGGAAGACAACATTTGTTGATCAAGACTTGAATGGAGAAATTATAAGGACAAATATCGATATAGTCGCTAAACAAAAGGAATAACCCTTAATCAAGTTAGCTTCCCACCAATAACGGTTGGCCAAGTAATACAAAAAAGGCATCAACCCAAGAAGATTTTAAGTCAGAGATTACATCTTATAAAAAGTTTTTGGTAGTGCCAAAAATCCTTCAGATGGTAAGTTAGGTCCTGACTAGGAAGGACCGTTCAAAATCATTAGAGATGATCAGTACGGAGACTACTATTTAGAAAGAATAGAGGGGACGGAGATCTCAGGGGCCTAGAATGCAACTAATCATAGAAAAGTTTATTTCTAGCAATGTCATTACTCAAAAAATTATCTTTTTGTTTATGTTTCTCGAAATAATTTAGGATCATTGAAGTTAAAGTTAAATTAGTACAATTAATTTCATTATTGTTCCATCATTTTTTCAAATGGCAAATCAAATTTTTTAAAGATCGTCACTATATCCATTTATTTTGTTTGGTAATAAATTGGTCATTGGCATGAATGCCTTTATATGATTACACATAATCATAATATCAAGTTTAAATGGTTTCTTTATGAAACACAAAAAAGCATCAATAATTACGTAGTTAAGAAAAATACCTAAGGGGGATCGTTAGGCATTAAGCATCCTGACTTTGATCAGCTAATAATCTTGAACGGGTAGACGACCTTACAACCAAGTGAATTTTCACCAAAATTTGGCCTAGGCTTATGGCCATGTGATGAAACAATCTATAAAGTAAGACAAACAATAAAAAAAATATGATCGGTATAAGAAATGGGAAAATGCAGAATATCGAATTTCACAAAGTAATCATTTTTACAAAAAAAAAAAACTTATACATCAACAGAGTTTCAAAATACATCCTTAAGCATAACATTAACCCTCGATGAGCTATCGTCTTAATAATTGCGACCCTTTGCCTAACATAGGGATCTATCCTAAACTCGGCATCACTCTCATGAGCTAAAATGTAATCTTTCACTAACTAAAGGCGAATCCATCTTTCATCAATCCTGAATAGAGGATGACTATAAGCACGACACTCTAATTAGGACCAATACCAAAGCTCAGATTTTTTTAGAACCTTCATAATGGCTAGGGTATTTAAATAATCATGCTTGTATGCCATTTTTTTGGCTTTATCCAACCTAAGAGGGGCATCCACCCATCTGTCATCATAGTTAAAGGCCCAAAATGCACGATGACGCTTCGTAAAGAGGTATTTCAACTCCATTATGTCACGACCATGTTTTAGTTTGCTCGACCCATCTCTCCTTAATTCCTCCTCATCTTTTTTAAGGCTCCCCTTTAAAGAAATATTCTCAATTTGTAAAATATCTAAAACATCTTTGGCATCCTCAACAACACTCTTCAATTTAACGAGGAAAAGAGATTGTTCATCAAAAGAACTTTTCATTTTTGTAGACCTTGTCGAGTAGAGGTGAAAACGTCACGAGCTTGACTATTAGCTTCCCGACAAAGTACTATATTTATGTCTTCATTCTCTAGAAGATGTGGGACCCCTTCAGTTATATTTTCAATATATAATAATCAAAAGAAAACCATTCAGTACAAAAAGATACAATTTCAAACTCCAAAAACTTTTCACTACATCAAAAGTGGGGTAAGCCCTTACAAACATAAAAATGCATGAAAGTACAAAGATTTTTTAGCTAAGCTAATCCTAACTAGACGTGATTCTCTTTTTCATTCACGTGTTGTTGAGGATTTGGACTTTTGCCTTGATCGACACTAGCTATTTCTTTATCAGTAGTAGTCTATGCCTAACCACTATATGGAGCCTTGCCTCCTTTATCCTCCCTTCGTGGGGAGCCTATATCATGTTCCCCAAACATATCAGATTCCTAAAGGACATTGGTCTTGAATATGTTTGTGTCCCAACCTTTCTTAAAATTTGACATTAGAATGTCCTAGGCAAAGGTTTCCATATACCCCATGGTTAAGGGACTCATCTATAGTCGTTTGTATAATTTAAACATGATCATCATTGGCCTTATTTAGCTTATCATGGTTAATCATTAGATGATGGTTCTATTTCTTTAACTTATCAACTTCTATGTTAGTAAAACTCTTCTCGTTATCATACACCCTCTTGGAAGCAACCACAGACTCTTTAGATTTATCTAGTGCTTTCAATAGGTTGTTGTTCGCCTTGGCCTAGTTGGAACCTCCTTCGAGCATGGTAAAAAAATATTCCATAAATTGCAAAGACAAAACCACATCAATTCGGTGACCAAAATGAAGAAGTAATCAAATCAATAAATACTATACTTACCAATGATAATGCCCACATGGCCTGAGAAGAAAGTTGATCTGAAGTCTGCCTGTCGACTTGGTTATAGTCTAGTGCCAGCATGACCCCCGCAGTAGACCAGGGGATAAAGATGGATTATTGGCCACCGAACAAATTGGTGGTCCTTTCCTACATTGGAGTCATCCATCCATTTAGTGGGAACAACAACAGAGGAATATATAATGGCTTTATCTTTATTCTCTCTCTATTTTGTAGCGAAATGTACCAGAGTAATGAGCTCAAAAGGGTCTATGACCTCCTTGCTTTCTGAAACCTTTGATTTTAAGGAAGTGTGGAGGTAGGAGTCATCCACGAGAGTCAAGTTTCTCTTTCTTGGGGATATAACTTCCTCTTTAGTAGTTAGGATAGTGTTCATGTTCACAAGCTCGAATGAAAATGAGGTGAAGGCTCTAGAAGACCCCTCATTGATGGAATGAACTAGTACTTTAGGAATGGAATCCACGGGCTTGGTTGTAAAGTGAGTTATGAATTTAGTATACTCGAGTAGAAATGACGCCGACTTAATATGCTCTCCGTTTGGAACTAATGACATACTTAAATTCCCATAATTTATAAGATCCTCGTGATTGAAACGGGAAGTTTCTTTCTTCTTTGACCCAACTGAAGAAAATAAAAGAGAAGGCAAAAAATCAGTATATATTTCAGCTAACTAACAATCATCAACAACATAAAGAAAAAGAAGAGAGGAAAAAAGGAAGATAAAAAATAAAAATATGATATCAACGTATTTGCCTGCTTATAGAAGGGAATAAAAACCCTCCATATGCTTCATAATCCTAAAATAATGGGTGGATGGTTCCAATTTTTTATGATAAACACCTAATACCAACACCCCTTATTAGAATATGAGAGATTAATAACCAAAACCCTATTATCCCGTCTTGCCTTCAAATAAATACATTATCAGTTGTCTTTGAGCAGGATTAGTAAATTATGAGTTTTTATATCCTTATCTAGGTCCCATACAATTCGATTATTCTATTGACACCATTTGTGATTATCCATGTGTTTTGAGAACACTGGACAGGAACAACATGAAAAAATTCACAAAATTCTAAGAACAATTGATTAGGGGGAACGTTATCTTCCTTTCAACCACTGATATGGCATTAATCAAGTGGGATCCTTCAATGTTGTAACAGTCAATCAGAATATCCGTACATTCTATTACTCGGGGGGAGATAGAATCCTTGTCCCTAACCTCCCCCAAAGTTCTTTTATTTACGAAGTAAACTATTTCTTCTCAAAGATATAAGGAAAAAGAAGCAGAAGTGAAGAAATTCATGCAATCACCACAGAAAAAGACTAAAAAATAAAAGGAGGAGAGAACTTACAAATAAAGGTTAAGGCGGGAGCTTCCAATACTTTAAGTTAATGTGATAGAGTGAAATGGCAGTTAGAAGCTATTGATGTCTTGGTTTAAATTTAGAGACACCTCATCATTAGAAAACGGAACCCAAGTTCATTAATTAATAGAGGCACGTCGATTTTTTAGAAAATACATTTTTCCTACTTAACCCCAGCAAACTTAAGAAACTATAAGCGCAGCATTTGAGATCCCAATAAGCAAAATCTAGCAGAATTTTCATTTAAGAAGTCTTTCAAACAGTGAGAAGACACAATCCCATGTTGAGACCAACCACCTTGGATGACCAACTCAAAATATTCATTAAAGAAGTCTTCCTAAGAGAAGGAGGACACAATCTCAAGTGCCAACCAACCACCTTAGATTACTAACACACTTCTCAATCTCCCAATCCCAATTAAGTCGCATAGCTTAAGGGGAAACTTTGGGGAACAATCTGAATAGTTTAAAGAACTCGATTTTGGATAAAAACATCCCAAAATAGTTTGATGAGGATCGTAGTTAGAGATAACAATAAATATGATCTCCATCTGTGTGGATCTAGAGAAAAGATAAGAACAATCAAGCAGAGAGTTTATCAACAAGAAACAAAAGTCTTACATGGATCCATATCTCCATTGCCTATAAATGTAACCCTTACCATAGGGAAAAAGTCCATGTAGTTATTATAATCAAGAAATAATAGTATAATAAGAATAGTGAAACACCCCATGGATGTAGGCCATTACCTAACTACGTAATTACTTGTCTTGTGTGATTGTTTTCTTTCTATTTTGCATTAACTATTTAGAATTATCATTTGTACGATAATGTCACATACAATATCAAACATAATTCATTCATGGGACATGCGCATTTAAGTGCTTCCTGCGCATGTCAAGATTATTTCATCTTTGGAGGCAGACGATCATTGTTCATTACCGTAAGCATCGTAGTGGGAGCGCATTTTGTTTTAAGGATATATTATCCAAAACTCTAGTCGATCATGTTCTTTTATTTGTAATATTTCAATTAATCTAGTTTTGTATTGCAAAAATATAATTTGTTTCATCATTCAATTTGATAAAACATAAAAGCATATGCATTAGAACAAAAAACATGTCAAGAACTTTTCGTTAAATAAATCTCAATTTTTAGAGTGATATTTGTTTTCTTTCTCAGCCTTCCATATATAGAGTGGAATATAAGATTTATAAAGGTAATAAATACTCCTTCCCTTTCTATTACTTCCTTTCGTACATTAATCAAACTAGAATTTATGTGAGAAAACTATGGTGGATTTGGAAGAAAAGAGCATTCTGGCCCATTTTGGGTTAATAGGTGTAGATAGAAATAAAAAATTAAACTACCCCTCAAATTTTCTTGAAATATATTCACCCCCTTTGTTTTTCATCCCATTTCTCTCTAGCAATATAACCAAATAAATACCATTTTAGTAACTAGTTATTTTTTTTAGTCCTCAACCTTTTTTAATAGAGAAAAAATTATTGTTCTAATTTATGAGAAGTGTTAGTTAGCTTCATTACAATTTTGGAACAACTTCAAAGTGGCATTAGTTTAAATACTTTGGTTAAAACATCAAGCTGGGTGTTAGAACTTCTCATTCATGAGGTGGGTTTCTGAGAGGAGATTTCTCTTTTTGATACTAGATTCAACAAGTATTTAAACCATGCATTTATCTTTAAGCCTAAAAATATGACTTATGTCATATATTTCATCAATGTCTATTATTAAAATAAGAATTATAAATAAATCATATTGTATTGTCCTCATGACACATCGTATTCGTTTCGTGTAAAAAAAATTATTGAATATCATATTGATATAATTGGTTGAAACATGAATTACGTTGTTCTCTTTAAGATTATCCTGCGCCTATATAGTAAATAAGATTCAATGTATAAGAGGGACGATACCCTGTATTTTTGGTAATCGGATTGAGTAATTAAATGTGTTAAGTAATTATATAGATTATTTTTGTTCCAATTTGAAGTGAGATATAAAGGTTTAATTTAAATTGAATTTGGCATTTTTTGGTGAGTTAATTGAATGTTTGTGCATTTTATTAAAAATTTAGTAATTTGGTTATTTGGTTTAAACCTAAGGGTAAATTTTGTCATTTTATAATTTTTTTGGACTCCAAGTATTGACATTTGAAATTTGTATCAGAGGTGGAATATGTGGTTTGGTTTAGAGTTGGATTATAATTGGACTTTTATTTAGAATCCTAAAAGAAACAGAGGAGAAAATAAGAAAGAGAAAAAGGGGACGTTGGGGCCGCGATTGCGAGGTTCCTAGCATCGATAATAGGTAGATAGTGGTGCACCCGCGACCTCCCACGTGCATGGCTTAGCATAGGCTGAGTGTGGTTAATATTTTTTAATTTTGCGAAATGAATGTAGCGGTTTACTCGGATTTTCGTAACAATTCTTTCTTTGGCAAGAACATCCCTATTCTTCTCCTCAAGTATTATTTGATTTAAATATTGTCTAAACATTGAATACACATGTTTTCTTATCATGATTTTCAATTTAAATAGAAAAAGCGAGGACCTAATTATAAATTTAATTTTATTAACTTCTAAAATTGGCTTTAATCCTTTAAATACTGCATGCTTATGTTGGGATGATTGTTGGGACGAATTGCTTATTAATTAAAATATATAGTTCAATAATATATGTTGATTTATAAAATCACGTAGACAACTAATATTATGCAGAATGCATGAACTTATTGTTTAAAATTATTAATACGCGTGTTTGAAGTGGTTTATGATTTAATTCGATTAATTATCACTCTTATTGAAATTTGGACAACTTATTGGGATATTTTGTAGAACTTGTTTGTCATATGTGATTATTTTTTAATTGACATGAAATAAGACTTATATAAATGTGAAATAAAGAATTTTAATGTGGGATTAAGAATGTAATTAATGTAGAATTTTTTTATATTCATAAAACAACGTCATGAAGATTTTAGGGATTATGCACATTTGTTTTACTTTCATTCTTATTGTTACTATGTTACTTTCTAGGTATGGGACTAGTGAATAGACATATTAATTGTTTTTATGCTTTCTACATTTTGATATTTCTTAGGTATGGGACTAGGTGGTATGGTGTTACGTTGTTTTACCCCAGGCACGAGACTATGTGATGATTATGTTTTCGGTATTCTTCTTAGGTTAGGTACTAGGTGATTCTTATGGTTTGGTGATCTATAGTTATAGGAATGGTGAAGGATTATAGCTATAATGCCCGAAATATATGTGGGGGCCAGTTATAAATATTGAAAACATAATAATGAAAACATAATTTATACCTAAGAAAATAAAAGGGCAGTGGAGACATATTATTGTGCATCATTGTATGTGTTGGTGTGGGTAGATCGTACATTATGATATTTATGGGACCCACACTGTATTCGCTACTTCGATGATTTTATGATGGCGTCACGAGTACGTGTTGGGTTTAGTGTGGGCTAACAAGTTGGTATGAAGGGCTATAGTGATATATGTGGACTCAATGTGATGAGCCATTAGGCGCACCATGAGTATGTGTAGGGCCAATTGAAAAGCAAACGGGCTATAATGGTGTTGCATCAATAATATGAATAATGATGAAAAGATAATTATAATTGAGTAAGATAAGGGAAATATATTTAATTAGTGTTGAAGTTAGTATAATCAGACTTCGGTAGTGAATTGTCTTACTTTATGTGGGAAGTTGTTATAGTTTCACATTAATCACACCATTATTGTTGTAACACCCCGTATTTCTGAGTATTTATAATTTAATTAATTTGGATATTTTTAAATAGTGTGCTATAATTTAATTGAATTAATTATTATGTGTGAACAAATTATTATGTCATCATTTAAAATATTAATGGGGAGAGATAATGATTCATATTTACGCAATATAATTACTAAGTGTATAGTAAATGATTATTTCACTCCATAGGGAGTGAAATTAGCTTAATTGGATTTATCTCAACTGGAAGTTGCGTGTAGAGTAAATTGGGGTCGAGATAGGATAATTGTTTAGAGTGAATCCAATGATGATTTCGAGGTCACTTATGATTCTGGAAGGGTCAAAATAGTATACTCGGGGGTATTGATTGGGTCCCGAAGTAATTTTAGACTAAACCGGCGCTGTGTGGGGGTATTTAAGTCATTTGGTAACTAAGGGTTAAGAGACCGAGGAATTTCCAACATCTTTTTTAGCATATAGATGGGAGATGCTAGGGTTTGAAGGTTAGAAAACTCAGTAAAGCCATTAGAGAATAGGAGGAACCATATGTGAAGCCCAAGAGAGAGTTCTTGAGAAATTGGAGCGTGAGCTTGCACCATTATCAATCTTGGAGTGAGGATTGGAAGAGAAGGCACACCATTCTCCATCAGAACCACAAGATTTGATCACACAAGACAAGTCAAGTATTTATTTATAATTTTCCTCGAAGTTATTACACCCATGTAAGAGCAAGGTTTATACATCTTGATATAATTGAAGAAAGTGGAATTTAAGTGAATTTAAATCCATGTTATGGATAGGATTTCATGTAGACTGATTGTATTAATATAGAGGTTATCAAATCAGATCATGAGTGATAATCTAGATGAGAAAAATCCATGATTAAGGGTTTTGATGAATATATATTATGATCTATGTTTGATTAGAAATCATAATGATTTGAGGACTGTATAACATTAGAAATCATCCCAATACATGTAGATAATGTTTAGGGCAATTGGTTTGAAGTTTGGTAAAGAATCATGGACAATTCTATGAGAAAAATGGTGAAAATGCACTTGTGGAGAGGAAGAAGATGACGTGTATAATTTCGAATCGTTTCGATCTAGAGGCAAATTGATTCAGAAATCGAATCGATTCGGCCTCCTGGAGAATCGATTCGAATTCTTAGGAAATGTGAAATTTCTCTTTTTAAGCCAAGAAATCCTATAATTTTTCCAGGAAAACTATTGGGACTTTATTAAATATAATGAGAGATTTGTTATATTATAGTAGGCTTGTGATGGGATTATAACTTAGTCTTAATGAGAGGATTGACTCGAGATTTAATATACTTAAATTGAGTCGTAATCCATTTGAGAGAATGAGAACGAGTTACGGGGAATTTAAGTGAATTTTTGTGATAGACCAGTAGTGTATGATAGAGCTAGCTACTGAATTTTATTTAAGGGGTACTAGGATCCTTAGAGTAGAGAGTAATTATCGGATTAACACGATAGTGAGAATAATCATAATTTGATGGTACGGTGGGTATTCGAGAGAAAAATACTATGTAAGAGGTATAATGATTAGGTTGTGTGAATACCTACTGATTTAATGTATATATAGGTTGTGTGTATACCTATTATATGATTGATGTTAAATGTGAACATACATACGCTGCCTGCAATCACGGAGGTTCCTGCGTAGTGGGCGATCCCACCTTGCTGATTCTAGGGAGGTCTAAATTTGTGTCCCAAGACATACAACTTAGGGCGGCTCACTATGTGTTTTGTATTAGCAAGACTTACAGGTCATTTGTGTACGTTAGGTATGTGCACAGCCCAAAGTCTTAGAACTATGTTCGCCCCCATTGTTTGTTATTTGATTTTTGGGTTTGAGGAGACATACCAAATCAATATTCCTATTTTAGTACAAGAGGTACATGGACTAATAGAAAAATATGCCTACTTTCACGGTGGTCCTATTGAGAGACTACTTTCACAGTGGTCTTGTTGACAGACACCGTAATTATATATATAAGTGAGATAAATATATATAACCGTTTGAATAAATATACTTACATGTGATAGTAGACAGATTGATATTGTGTATATAGATAATGAATTCAGTAGTGAAACTTAATTAAATGATTAAATGATAAGATATGGATAATGTTACCTATGATATCAATAACATACGAGAAATGTTAATTCGGATAGAACAATGTATGGACGGTATGGGGACTTATAGGTGTCAATAGTCCAGATAGATACTTATGTCTAGTTAGTTTGGGTAGTATGTCTAGGTGGGATAAATAGAAAACGTTAGGCGTGAACAATAGTTGAGAGGCGAGGAAACTCAAGAGAGTGTACGTCAACCTAAAATGTGTAATCAGTAACTAATTTTTAAATTGTGATAAATACTTCATAAATGTTTTCAAAATATTTTGGGTTCTAACCATTTCTATAAATATTTTCCAAAACATTTTAGGGGTCCCATCAGAGGGACTCCAGACTCGACGATCTATTCCAAGGACGATTAGCTACAGGACTGTGAAGGCTTGAAAGGTTTGATTAGACACTTCCATCTTTCTTTCGTAGTGTAGGATCTCATTTCAGTATCTCTGATGGGCATGTCTCCCCATTTAGACTTCATTTATTTAGTTATTCTGTTCAGAGTTATATTGGGATTTATTTACTATTATTGGACTTATTAGTTGGATTTGGATGGTTTATTGGGCAAGACATTTATTCATTTATTTATTTCTTATGATTTTTTAGACTATATTAATTGTGTGAATGTTTCAATTTAGATTTCTAACTTCTATTAGTAAATGTTTAATGAAAAACAAAATTTTGGCACCGGCTTAATTCACTAGTAGGTGGTTAGTAATTAATATGATTTTCAATAGTGAAGCTGAGAATGAACCAAATGAGAAACCTCTTTTAATTTAATAAAGGGCTAATCACCCGATATTTAATTAGGTTTGGTGTTATAGATGGTATCAGAGCATCAGGTTCTAGTGTCTATAGGATCTGTGCAGCTTACTAAGATTTCAGCGTAGCATTATTTGATATAGAGCCCTATTATAGTATTATTGTATTCCTCTCGCACACACGTTTACGTTCTCTTGCTATTACGTAAATTGATGCAAATCACAAACAAGTTAGGTTGGGTTTCGTACACCAAAGAATATTGGATGACCAGTGAAAGGTCGTTACAAGGACTACTTGAGGATAGGCTCAACAGAAGTGATAGAGTATTCTGGGAAGAGTGACCGCGATAGAAGTCACCATAATTAATTTTCAAGAAGATGACGATATGGTGATAACTAGGGAGCAGTATCTTCCCTAAGCACCATCATAGAGAATGGTTGTACAAACTCAAACTCACCCAGCATAGGCTGCAGAGGGGAAAGTTAGAGGGACCCTTTTGAAGATACATCTATAAGGGTTCAGGGAAGAGAGGAAGTGTGATGGGTCAATGGAAGTAGATAATCTAAAGGCAGTTTCATATGGTGGAGTGCAGTGTCACTTGGATATAAATTTTGGTTTAAACTTTTTGCTCATAGGAGCAGTGTTGCCATGGTGGGAGACAGTCACCACATATAAGGGAATAGATAAGGAATTACTAGAGGAATTTTGGGCACAGTTTGACCACAAGTTCTTTCATCTTCTATTCATATAGAGACGCAAGTAAGTTTCTGTACTTATCAAAGGAAGGGGGACAGAGGCCGATTGTGATGAAGAATTTATTTATTTAAGTGAACTTCATACCTGAGGAGGTAGGTAGGGAGGAGGAAAAGTTTCTTAAGTGTGATGATGGACTCACGAGTAGGAGTCTCCTGTACTTATGGGAAATCAGTCTTGGATGACTTATGCACATAGCGTCAATGACGTACTTTTACAACATTTATATCAACGCTTCCATGAGAAGAGAGCTAAGAGAGTTGGAGAGCCGAGCCATAAGGGAAAGACTGGATGTAATTTATGATAGGAGGCACCACAGGGGGCACCCGGTAGAGGACCCATTTAAATGATCTAGATCAATAAAATTCCTGCTAAGTGATGGTGGATTCAATCAGGGCTGTCACGACCAACAATGTGTTCCATAGAGGGACCTAAACCAAAGGAACAATGAGGGTAATAAGTGGGGTCAAGACTTCTAAGTTCGAGTGAAGGACCATCCCGATATGGCCAGTGGGGCTAGAGGTTGGGGAATAACACATAGAGGTATCTTATGTGTAAAGAGTATAACCACGAGTGTGGATATTGTCTGCAATGAGTTAGGGACGGAAATGGGATGCCCAGTAGGGGTAACAATTATAAGAAGTTTTTTATTCGATTGGGACGAGAGTGTTATCTACAGTGATCATTTGAACCACCAGTGCTATTGATAATTGACAGTATGAGTTTTATCCCAAAGTGAATGGAGTCTGTTTTGTGTAACACAAGCGAGTCACACTATTTCTTTAGTACTACGTGCACACATTAGAATGGTTTAGTGCGTATATCGTTAGTGTTACTATTGCGTGTATATATTTACCATTGAGTGGCGGGGCTCCTTTTGGTTCCCTTTGTAGGGGAGCGGGTGGGGACACTGAGAGGAAATATTTTAGTGGGTAAAGTCATTTCGAGAGATGATATTTTAGTATGATGTTATCCTGGGTATGGGTTGGTTAGCGATGGGTAGACCAATAGTAGGTTGTTATAGCAAGGCTATCATGTTCGTTGTTCCAGGGCGGGATGTCTTGTTGAGTGATGTGTCACATGGAAGAGGGTTGAGCTTGAATTTATATTATATCGTTGAGGAGACTTCAAATGTTATAATCTTCTCGTTATATTTGATTCCTGTGTATAGGGACTATACTGATGTGATTCAGGGTACATTAAGTTTACTGTCGAGCGGATAAATTTAGCTCGTTATCGACTTATCACGGGAAAACTAGTGATAGTGAGAGACCCGTGTCGTATAACTCCTTTAGTGATGTGGGAGTGGATGGTTAGACTTGTACGTCCAAGGATAGGATTTTGGATATTCTCGATTGGTACGTAGGCCCTAAGGATCTCAATGACTAGCAATGCGAGGTAGTCGTGTATTGAGGGACTCCTTATTTGGATTTTTCTTGTGAGACATCCCACAGATGAATCCTATAAAATGTTGAGAATTTATAGATGTGTTAGTCACTAGGGCATGAGT
Organism: Sambucus nigra; assembly: GCA_949130495.1. Taxonomy (NCBI): domain Eukaryota; kingdom Viridiplantae; phylum Streptophyta; class Magnoliopsida; order Dipsacales; family Adoxaceae; genus Sambucus; species Sambucus nigra. The sequence continues at coordinate 280,988,720 of OX422218.1, forward strand.
TTAGCACTTTAATAATTACTCATGTATGTGGCTAAAATCATGAGTTGAGGGTTATTCTAAGAAATAGGACCTGAAGAGTTGAGTACTACTTTGTGGGGAGCACCGAGGGAAGATTTTTTGTACCACTAGTTAATGGGTGGGATAGTCCCGAGGATAATTAAATCATTTTAGTAGGGTGATTGAGGTTATCCATACGGCATAATCGTGCTGAGAATGCGGGACTGGACTTTAGATAAGTATGTTACATATGGGACGTTAAAGATGATTGTGCAAATGTGCATTGGATATAGGGTGTATTGGCAGCCTGATTAATTTGACTTCCAGTATCATCTATGATAAGGAGGCATGGTTATAAAGATGTTGAAAATATATCTCTCAGATAGTCAGAAACACAAGTGGAAAAAGTATGAAGGACTGAACTTTACTCGACGAAAGGGGAGTAAGATGTTCCACATGATGAGAGATGTTGAGTGTGTGGATTTCGGGTTGAGTGAGACATAGTGAAGTTATCTCAAAGTGCGCCACTCCTATGGTTGATAGGGAATGAAATAATCATTATTAGTTTAGGGTGTGTTATACTACCGGTCAGAATGCCCTCATGTTGTTAAAGAGAATAAATGGACTCGCACAATGTGCCGTCCAATATTATAGTAAATTAGGACGAGACCCTTGAGTCCTACCTTAGATAGGGAGTGTCAAGAGGCGATGGGAATGAAATTGTGCCGTGAGTTAGACGTGTCAACAATAAGATGATGTATAGTCTGGAGGGATGACATAGAATGTGGCAGAATGCGAGAACGCATGTTTGGGATTTCTAAAATAATTGTGAATATTAACTACAACTGGTATGGATAAAAGTGATGACTCATAGCAAGATATTAATTGCGAAGTCACTTCTGAGGCTGAATAGGAAGAAATTTTTTTGCAAAAACTTTAGATAGTTGAGAATGGGGAATAACAAGTTTCTCAGACCCCGAGTGATTCAGGGTCCCTTGATAAGGATTGAGTTAATCCACATCATTTTCATATAATTCCAGAATGTAGTGAGAGTATTTAATGTGAAACAAAGTTTTGAGGCCTGACATGAGTGGTCAGGAGTTGCTGAGGGTGTCTCCCATGAAGAGAGATGATAGGGTATGGCAATAAGGGAAATTGGCACCTATAGAAGTGGGGCCTTTTCTAACATGGAGATGACAGAGCTAGTGAAGTATTGGATGGTCTTTTCAGACATTATTATCAAATTCAGATAGTTTTGCGTGTCATTATATAAGTGAGACCTTAAGCATAAGAGAACATATCGATGTGTAAGGTCTTGAATGGACTTGTCACAAATCGTGGGTTGTAGTGACTAGACCTTCGATCCAAATGGTACCTTTGGTGTATGTATAGTGGAAATACCAAAAGATTATTGCGAGTAAATTTTGGGATACGTTCAGATGCAATTTTATCTAAAAATCCGAGGTGGTAATACCTGGCATATCCAAATTTTGAGGATGAAATTCCCTTAAAAGGGGGAAGTATGTAACACCCTATATTTCTGAGTATTTAAAATTTAATTAATTTGAGTATTTTTAAATTACACGAGTGCCGTAATTTAATTGAATGAATTATTATTTGTGAACAAATTATTATGTGATTATTTAAAATATTAATCGGGAGAGATACTGATTAAGATTTATGAAATATAATTATAGTGAATAGTAAATGATTATTTCACGTCACAGCGAGTGAAATTGGCGTAATTGGATTTATCTCAACCAGGAGTTGCGTGTAGATTAAATTGAGTCCGAGACAGAATAATTGTTTAAAGTGACTAAGATGATGATTTCGAGGTAACGAAGACTTCGGAAGGGTTAAAATAGTATACTCGAGGGTGTTGATTGGACCACGGGGTCATTTTAGAATAAATCGACACCGTATGGGGTCATTTTAGTCATTTGGTAACCTAAGGTTAAGAGACCTACTAATTTTCAACATCTTTATCAGCATATAGATGGGAGAGGCTAGGGTTTGAAGGTTAGAAAACTCAGCAAAGCCATTAGAGAAGAAGAGTGACGTGACTACAAATGTATCTCTAGTGCGTGTCATTACGTTCCAAGTCCAAATCGACCACGTAAGTATTAATCCCGGTAAGATGGGTTCGAAACCTCAGAAAATTAGGACGAATGCTCGTGACGTAGGAAAGGTTGGGAAATTCGGAATTGGAAAACATTTCTTTTGATGTCCATTAATGATTTTTCAGTCTTTTGCACATTTTTCTCTTCTTTTTCTATTTTTCACATTTTTCTTTTCTTGCTATTTTTATTGAGCATTATACCATTTTTTTTCTTGCCTCTTTTTATTGCACTATTTGGGCTCAATTTCTGAATTTTCCATTTTCACAATTTCGGGTTGTATGGTTTATTTAGGTGATCAAGCGAAAGGGAGAATTTTATTAGGCTCAAATTAGGTAAAAAAGAATACTTTTTCAAAACTTTTTTTGGCTAATATTTTTGGGTGACAAACGAGGGCCAAACTTCATTATCCAAAATTACTTATTAATTTAATATATGAGTCTATAGATTAATTTAGTTTAGATATATTTTAGCCCATTTTTCAAGACAACATTTCACACGTTTTTTGTAACCGATGAAAACAAAGGAGTAGCGATCCTCAACGACTCTTATAAATGTTGAATTGAACTTTGAGTTGTGACACCCTGCCAAATAAAATACCAGGTGATCAATCCTATACCAAATTAAAATAGGAGTCTCATATGGTTCATTCTCAGCATCACTGTCGAAGACCAATTTAATTACTAATAACCTATTAGGATGGCGTCAAAATTTTATATTAACTAAACTTTTTAACCAAACCATTCAAATAAATCAATAACAATAGTTTATATGCAACAACTGAAATGAAAAAAAAGAATCTAACACTCGGTACAACATAATACAACCAAATCCAATGCCTCACTAAAAGGCGGTAAAAGAATAAATGAATACAGCTGCACTATCAGCCCGAGTATTAATACAAAGCTTCCTATTTAGATTACAAGGATATAAGCGTCTAAAATAAACTTGCATGCATCCACAACTGCTGCAGTAAATGTATAACTCGAAGGAATCATCATCCAGGCGTCCATGTGTCTGGACACCTAAAATATATATATAGTAAGAGAGGGAAAAATAGAGAAACGAGTCAAAGCCCGAGTTTGAAAATAGTTTGCAAGTGTATAAATTCCATATATTAAAATATGAAATATCTCATATTTAAACTGGTATCGCACTCTCATGAGATACACCTCACCCCTCTTCTAATAGTGCACTCCTATTGCATACCTTTCTAAACAATTTAGTTAAGCTACCCTGCCTAACAAAACTATTTCGCCCATATTCTAAAAATCCTCGAAACCCGAGTACTAAGGACTAAACTTCTCCCCATTCCTAAAAATGCACTATGTTTCGTGTGTGGGGTGTCTTGCAAAGGGAAATCAAAACAAGGAACCTCCCCGATACACTACTACCTGGCAATGTTGATCATCGAGATTCATTAGGCCCTTAACACATAACGCATATATAGATATTTATAGTTCTCACTAGATCCTATGATTCATATTCATTTAGATCCGGATATAAATCTACTGGAAGGGGAATAACTCTTAATAAATCTTTTCACTTTACACAAGTTTACTTTATATCATATTTCATATTCATATACAAGAAATATACAATACGCAACCAATATAATTATACCTATTACAATCATAAGCATAATAACCATCCCACCGAGCTTTAACTCGATGATGCAGTTTCATAATGCATATTCGTGTCTGAGATTACTCACTCAACCACGATACCAAGACCAATTCACTCATGGTCATTTTAAAAATACACAACGGTGGAGGTGGTCATGTTCCCTACTGAAAGTGGGATACAAACATAACACTTATATACGGGACAATATGACCTGGTTATATACTCCCCCAGCTCCTCAAGCCAGGGGATTCACCCACATGCGCAACCTCCCTAGATCGCACTAGAGAAAATATATAATATGGCTGTCCAAGCCTATGCTTGGGGAAGCCTGTGGAACCAGCTTCTAAAGTACAAATATACCAATCACACAAATATATGTAATAACCCTTATTTTTTATTAATTGTGATTATTTAATTTGCCATGTGAGGTAATTATTTAAAATAATAGAAGTTGGAATAAATATTTTTTTAAATGATTTAATAGATAATATTTATTGAATTTTGCATATTTAATGTTAAGTGAATGTAAATAGCATCATGTCATCTTTTATTTTTTCGTTGTATTTTAAAGCGACGAATATGTTTGGAAATGATATTGGATCATGAAATGAATTATGTTATCCCGGATGCCAATTTAGAGGTCACGGTTATTTCTAAAATAGTCGAGATAGTCAAAATAAGTGTCATATTGTATTTTTGGGTTCCGGACACTTTTGACAGGTAATGGCTTAATTATATAGTTACGAGTCATTTTAATGGTGTAGTAATATTTAAATACTGAATTTAGTGTGAATAGACGTTTAAGTCTCCCAACCCTCTTATTTCTCAATTGTATGCTTTCTAAACTTAGAGAGAAAGAGAGAGAAAGAGAATTTGGAGAAAAAGAAGATAAAGAAGGAGAAGAGAAGAAATTGAGATTGATCTTGCATCTACCGGAAGACAATCCGAGAATACAACCTTAAGGCAAGTTTCTAACTTGTTAGTGTATGATTTAATGTGAATAAATTGTATTAATGGTTGTGAAATTGAAAGAAGGGAACAAGTTGTGGGTTTTGAGAAATTTGTTGTTTAAACCTTTGAAAATGGTATTAGATTTGATTTAATTTTGTTTTAGTAGGTGTTGTTTGTTTAAAAATGATTTGGGGTTGATATGAGTTGATTTGATTGAGATTTGAGGAGAGAAGTTTGAGTTTTAGGAAATTTTAGGGTTCATAACCTGTAGCCCCAAACTTCGTATTTCTACCAGGCCGAATCGATTCGCCCTCCCAAGTGAATCGATTCACGTTGAAGAAAGGCTACATGTATGGTAGGCTGAATCAATTTTGTTTAATAGCCGAATCGATTTTGCATGAGTCGGGGAGTTAGTCTTCCTCAGTTGAATCGATCACTTTTAAGGGCGAATTGATTCGCTGAAGCAAATCGATTCGGCCCAGAGGCGAATCGATTCAGAATCTTGCTGTTTTAGGGTGTTTTTGTTAGGTTAGTTTTTAGCCATCTTCTTCTAGATGTTAGTATTAGGAACCTTCTATTATGAAGTAAAATAGTGTACAAGAGTCTTATATTAGGGATGTAAGTACCCTAGATTAGAAAGAGGATAATTGGGTGTATTTCGGGTATTGTTTAATAGACGTTATGGTATTTTCTCCTTTATTAAGATAGTTTGAGACTAGGGAAAAGTGGGATGACATAATCTTAAAATTTGAGAGAATTACATGAGGTAATTATACTGGGTGGTTTATCGGGATGTTTTTACTTTCAGAGACTATCATTAAACGTAATATTGAGGTTTACAATTATAACATGTAACGTTTATAGCTCCGAAAAAAATGTAATGTACATTTTAAATTGGCATGTTTTGTGAATGATAAATTGTATATACATACCTCTCTAAATGGTATCATAAGGGAAGTTACATGCATTAGGTGAAGTCCCATGCCTAGTGAATGCAGGGTGAATATAGTCCTCGGCCATAGGACCGGTTATTATATATTGTGTTGTTATTTTTCGAAGTGAGGTAATTTCGAGTATGGTTATGACTCACTGTCGAAGGTGTATGGCCACTTCCCAACGTCATGCGATTTAGGATGCCCAGGTTGTCTTGGTTATAGGCCCTGGAAGACGATAGCTATTTAGGGGAGCATCCAATGTGGTCACTCCCAGAAGGATGGTCTTAGAATCGTTATACATTGTGATTATAACAATTCTTATGAAAGTTATATTTTACAAGTGGTGAAACATTTTATGAATTAAATGTTTTGGAAATAAGTTCCTAATGAGGAATAGATTTGTAAAGTCATAATGCGCTATATGGAAATGAAATCTTATCTAGTGAAACTGTATTATATTCTCTTGCATATATGAATACTCGTCATTGTTATTGATATAATGCTAGGTTATGAATTTATATTGAGAGGTGAGGACTATATTTAATTTTGGAGAGAGAGATAAGATGATTCATGATGATTTGATGTTCATAACTGTCATGCATTTTATTCACATGTGATCATATCGAACTCAGGTCCTGACTCGTTTATATCTCTTGTTTTTGCATGAATTCTCTTCACGCTCAAGTGCTCCGCCGCAAGGATGCCCGTAATGACTTTTCCATCCTAGCGTCATGGAGCTCTAACATTTTACGGATGTTATAGGATATTTTATATAGAGGCCTCCATCTTTTGTACTCTAATTATGCTCAGTTTACACATTCGGGAGTGTTGCCCAAAGTTTTTTACATGTTTAATATATTGTGATAATTGTTTAATACTCGGTGTAACCTTCTTGTATTGGTCTATTAACCGACAACTTATTCGGTTATTATTTGGTGAACTAATGTAATTAGTACTTGTCTTTTATCCACCTATTTAATTTTGATTGTCTAAAGAATTTTCTTAAACTTACAAATTTTTTTGACACCCGTTTTCTATAATAATTGGTAGTTATCTCGTATTATATTTGTAACGATAGTGATGCTAAGAATGGACCATCTATGAATCCTGTATTAATTGGAATATCGGGTTGGCAACCTCTTATTTTAATAAGCGGGGTGTCACAATATATTTATTAATATCACATTTATACTATAACAACAACATATATATGATCTATATCACTTGTCAATATATTATGGCTTTATTTGTCAAACTCTTGTAGTGATAGCCAATAACCCTGAATGATCCCATTCGTAATAGTATATAAGCATTCATATACTTAAAACACTAAACCCATAAGTATTCTCTATACACACTTGCCGAAGACCTCTCTCGAATGTTGTTCGACCTGAACCTTCATTAAGTTCATACCCCGGATTATAAACTAAACTAATACAAGGTTCTCTATTTCATTACAAGGTTTACTAACCCTCAATACCACCATCTAGGATTCCTAATATCCTAACTAGAATCCCCCATAATAATATCCAATTGGAATTTAACTCCCCCTAAAATCAAAGAAGGAAAACTGCTAAATTCAACAAAGGCGAATCGATTCGCCCCAAATGCGAATCGATTTGGTTCAGCGAATCGATTCGGTTTCCATCCGAATAGATTCAAAAAGTATTCTGCAAGCAGGTCCTTAAAGGTGAATCGATTTGGTCTTAATACGAATCGATTCGGCCTGAGATAGCCTTACGGGTCCCCTTATGCGAATCTATTCGGTCTAGACCCGAATCGATTCGCCCTGTTCGGAGGGCACTATTTAGGAGATTTCATCGTCTCCAAAATACCCAAATATCATCCCGTTCTCTATTTTATGGTTTCTAACCTCAACCAACATCACCATAATCATCCTAACACTGATTTCTAACTAACCAATCAATTAATTTTCTCCTAATGTCAGGTTGGATTTCTGACAAACAATTTCGATCTCGGACAGCCTTCCATAGAAAAATCAATATAAATTCAAAAAAATCAGAAAACTACGGGTTGGCGCCCATGCAACCATATAAAAAAGATCTACAAATGTCATTTTTTGACCAAGAGCCGATTCGATCCTCTTCTTGGCCGAATCGATTCGGAAGTGACATTGTGCCACTATTCACCTTCTTCTCCAAAAATCCCAAACCTCCAATAATACACCTCCAAGCTCTTTATTTCTTCTACCAACCTTATTTAATCACAACCAACTATATATATTCAATAAAAATAGGTTATAATTATCCTAGAACCAAGAATCGACAACTAATTTCTTGAAATCCCAATGTTTTCCTAATATGAGATTTTATCCGATTTTAATCGTTCAACTTTCGAAAAACCTGTTTTGATTCAAGAAAACCCAACCCAAAAACCTTTAGAGTTTATCACTACCAACTATAATATGAGATATACGCTTAAAAGAATAAAGCAAGTAAACACTTGCCTCGTGAATTAAAATCCGACGACCTTGAGTCGAATCCCGCGGAGTTTGGTCGGAATATCGTCTACTTCTTCCTCTCTTCCTTCCTTCCTTCTCCTCTTTCTTTTTCGTATTTTCTTTCTTTTTCCCACTATCTCGTGACTTTTATAAAGATAGAAATAAGGGTTTACCCCTTATAAACCCAAAAATGACCCGTTTACTCAATTATGAGTCACTACTAGTCAGAAAGCCCTCAGAACCTAAACACTACCCCCGGATACTCTATTATGACTATTCCGGCCATTTCGAAACCAATTGCGCATTCAAAATATCCATCTGATTCACTTAACTACAATTGACTAATTAAACCCAACACATCTCAATACGAATTTTCTAATTAAATATTATCCTTTGTTTCTTTACCGAACTGCAACATGTAATTAAAATAATCTGACTTATTTACTTAGTCCCAAAAGTAAATTTAACACACGTCGGTAAACATCTAACACTCTTAAACTCTAAAAATTATTATTCACAGAAATTCCTCAAATTTCTAAATTACACTCACTTATGTAATTTAAATATCCATAAAAGTATGGGGTATTACATTCTCCCCCCTTACAACGTAACTTCATCCCCGAAATTCAAATACGACCGGTACTACCAACCTAGGATAAATAATCACACTACATCCTAGTGCACTCATTCATGATTCCCACATATCTCAAGGATTATACTCTAACGCACTAACTTAACAACAATCTTATCTAAATCTCTATATGCTACAATGCGACTTCGATAGTAAGGTTGAATCTAACGTCACATCGCACCTAGTGCTTCTATAACCGCATATAAAGAAACGAGCCTATAACTTCCACTCTAAATTATTAATCCTATCGGAGATCCGCTACTCCAAGCGTCCACTCATCTACATCAGGACATCTAATTTCCCTCAAAAATGAAGTTACCCTAACGCTCGACAGCTCCCGCCAGTCTTCTTGATTTTCTTAGGTGTGGCAACTCTTGTCGTACCTACACCATTGGGTTATCACGTTCCTCCTACAATGTTAAATCCAACCCATAACTTCTCCAAAGCATATTCTTCGGCTTTATATACTACATCCTTCTATTTCTAGCGGTATATAAAATCAACTTACCAAGGTTCGTATACACCCTATAATCTATGCCTATCATCACACTATTGCAAACGTTAGACACATAACACTCTCTCTAAAATGGGCCTCACTTTCGTGGCCTGGTGCTAACACCTAGGTATTCTCAATAATCTTCTCAAGGGTAACCCACTGATATTCTTGTGGTTAACTCACAACTATCTCCATATATCGGCGCCACTAGTCTTTCTGGCCTTACTTCCAAATAATCCTAAGATCAATGTGTTTCCTACACACGTAAAATGAGTACTATACTAATTATATCCCTAGTGCCCAAGACCTCTCTTAATTTTTTACATTCGCTTGGTTTCAAGCATGGGACATCTGGCAAAGCAAAATCTAGACAAGGAACCCTCCCGTTATACTACTTCCTTGCATCATCGGTCATCGAGATATAATGGCCTAAGGCACACCATCGGGACATTCTAAATCCTACCTCGCTAACCTACTAACTTACTTCTACCACTATGTCCTTCCATCTTAGAGAAATAGAAAGTCTAACTAATCGGGGCGCCTAATCTCTGTAAAAGTGTTACAAACATCATACCCAAAATGTATTACCTCAGAATTTTCCTTCTACTCAAGGCCTCTCTGTAATCCTCAAATCAACTTCCTTCACCTTGCCTCACCCACATACTTATGGTGAGAAAACAATTTCCAGTGCTTTTCCACCACACATATACTTTTTATTATCCCTTAATCATCACATGACTCTCGGCTAATTTCACCAAAACCAATATCCTAGCATACAATAACATCTCTCCACTCCCGACGTCGTTAAGGTTCGTGCGTTGAGTGTCTCGCATGTGAAATCCAAACAAGGAACCCCTCTGTTGATGTAAAAAATTAGATTGCTTCTAATTATTTAATCACAGATAAATATAAATGAGACAAAGAATTTTAAAGTGGTTCAGCCTTATAGGAATGGCCTACGTCCACTGTTTCTGTTATTGCCAAGTGTTTTGGAGTTCTCGATATGTAATTCTATCAAGAAAATCCGGTCCCCTAGAATAAGGGTGATACAATGTATTTATAGCCCTTAGGCTGTACATGTGAAAGGGTAAACAATTAATGCCCTTTAAGAATATACGTCTGTATGATAAGCATTCAATGAATAGTTGAACTGTTTATTATCTGGCAATCAATGTTGTGGCCGAGATGCAGCTCAGACCGCCTTAGTTGCTCGTCGTTCAGGAGTTCCTCAGAGTCTTGGAGTTCCTCGGAGCACTGGAGTTCCTCGAAGCGTTGGAGTTGGTCGTGGAAATAAACTTCCTCATTGTTATTGTGCCATGTAGATCGACACGTGTCTTCTTATGATTCGTCAATATCAGCATATTAATTTTGGTATCAACAGAAGCCCCCAATGTTTCATTTTTTGAACTTTGAGGAATATGGAACATTCTTTCTCGCTATATGGCAATATTAAATGACCTTCCTGGTTTTTAGGATCATTTTCTCTGTGTTCGAATGTCTTCCAAATTTGCAGAATCCGCCTTTTTGAATTTTTATAAGCGCTTCGATCTTCGTGCACTTTTTATCCTTTTAGCCGCCGGTAGCGTAATAGTTTCTTTTTGTAATCATTTCTTTCGTCGTTTCCCAAGGCAAAGTATTTAAGCTTCATAGGCAATCCCATCATCTTCTACCTTTTCCAATTTCTGCTTTCGAGTTTTCCATAGTCTTTCTCTCTCTTGTGCGTTCGTCCCTTTCTTCGTTTGTTGTCAACAGATCTCCTTTTTCCTGTAAGATCTTCTTCCTTCTTCTTCATTTTTATTCGCCATGGTTTATGTTATTGAATCTCTTGAGAAATTTCTTTCTGATTTTTCTATTCCATCTTGGGTAACTCTGGAGAATCTTTCTGAGCCTTTAGATTATTTTCGTTTGGCTGAGGGGCACTGGTTCCCCAACCTCTTTATTGCTGAATGTGGATTTTCTTTTCCACCAAACCCTTTGTGCTTAGAGTTCTGTCAATATTTTGATGTTGTCCCTGCAAAAATAGCCCCCAACACATGGAGAATAGTTAATGGGGTGTATAGGTTAAATCAAACTCACGGAACTCGTATAGGAATTCCTGAGATTATGTATTGTTATAGATGGGCTGTTCTAGACAATGTTTTTTATTTAAAAACTATATTTTTGAATAGGGCCTTAGTAGTCAACCTCCCTGATGCAAATAGGGATTATTTTGAACATAGGGTAGTTATCAAAAATTGGCAACATGCCCCTTTGACTGGAGATGAAGTATATCAAGGTCCCAGATGCCCTCCATATGGCAATGGGATAGATTATTTTCATCTTATGTTATTTCTGAAATTATGATTTCATTATGTTTGATAAAATGTATGACTAATATTTCACTATGTATTTGTTTGCAGTTGACAGTAAGAGAAAGACTCCAAAAGAATCAGAAGTAAATATTAAGCATTTGAAACTTATCTGGAATTTGCATAAGAAAGTTGCAGATGAGCACATTAGGTATGCTTCATACTTGTTACAGTACAGGAGCTATACATCATCCTTTACTTCTCGTCCTGTGGTCAGCACTAGTGATCCAGTGTTAATTCCCGATGACTCTTCTCCAGAATCTCACATTCCTCTAAGTCAGAAAATGGGCAAAAGAAGAGTTCTTGCTCTCTTTGAGGAGACTACCCCTGCTGGAGATGGGAAAAGAAACAAGACTGAAGTCCCAAAGGGGACAAAGAAAGTAGATGTTGCCCTTCTGTTGCTCCTCAGAAGGCTGCCGAGAAGCCCCGAGTGGCTCCGAGCAAGAAAAATGCACCTGTGGAAGTGGTCCCAACCAAAAGCTCTTCTTTGGTTGAGATGTTGAAATCCCACCGAGGAGACTGAAGAAATCCTCTTCGGTCAATTTGGTTGAAACCATTCCCCAGCTCCAAGTTAGTGGAGCTGGTGTTCCAACTATTATTCCTCCGAGCTCTGCGATGAGCTCGGTAAAGACTTGGATTATTCCTGAGGTCCAAGGAATCGAGGAGAATATGTTTAGGGATATGCTTACATCCCTGGCTACTCGTCACATTACTTCAGTAAGTTTCTCTTATTCTGAATTTTCTTTCTTTCCATCAATACATGTATCTCTGTGATGACTTATCATTATCTTCTTTTTTCAGCTGGTGAGTTGTTTTAACACCATTGTGAAGAAAGATGAAGCAATCAAGGCTTCTAGCTCCTCGTCTGGAGTGGAGGATGCATTGTTGAGATTAACCAAATCTTTGAAGGATTCCCGTCAAAAGTATGACGAGGATAGGGCTGAATGGGAGAAGAAGTTGGTTGCAGTTGAGGCAGAAAAGGTGCAGCTGGAAAATAAAGTGAAAGATTTGGAGGGAGAGAAAGAGAAGTATGACGAGAAGCTCAAAAAATTTGGGGATCTTGAAGACAAGATGAAAATGGAAGAAGAAGAACTCTCCCTTTTGCAAGAAGTGAACCGCCAGAAGGAAGAGGTGGAAGCCAAGTTGAAGGCCACCGAGAATCTTCTATCCGAGAAGCTCTCCTCGGAGAAAATGAAAAGAAAAGTGGTGGTGAAAAAATCTTTTCGCACTGGTTGGGACAAAGGATGGGACAGGGGAGTAGCAGCAATGATGACTCAGGTGCAGTATGGGAGTTTGAAATACTTCCGAGATGGTTGGGTGGCTGCCCTACAAGAATTGAAGGTTAATGAGGACTCAGAACTGTTTCAACAGCATCTCCATGGTCCTCCCCCAGTTATTGAAGATGAAGAAGATGACGAAGCTGCCTCCGAAGAATCTTCAATGGTAATGGGTGATCCAATCCTTACTCAGCCTGCCGACGAGGAGCTTTCATCTCTTCCTGCTCCTCCTGAACAAGTTCCAGCATTAGCACACCAACTCATTGTTCCAGCCAAGAAACCGAGCTCCTCGTCCTAGCCTCCCGAGAAAGTCTTGGGAGACAAGGAAAAGGTGTGAAGTTGTTCGGTATTCTCTTTCTATTTTTCTTCTTTTTCAAGTGTAACCCAGATCTTTGTAACTCTGCATTATGATCTAATAAAATTTGAGTTCTTTTCTTCCATATGATTGTCTCTTTTCTATCTGCACTCTGTCTTGATCTTCTTTTTGATGATTACTTTTTCTTTCTCTGCTAGTTTCTGGCCAGGATGGATATGCTATCTGCTAATGATACAAAGCCGATGCAGCAATGTCATGAATATTATAAAGCTGGTCACATAAAATTGAGTGCATCAGAAGTTGCCGACATCCTTGGTCATGATGCTTCAGAGCAGGTAGTAGAGGCTTATCAGTACCTGAAAGGCTTACTTGACCGAGATGTGGCCAACAATGTGGCTTATTACGAGATGATTGAAGACTTGCAAGGTACTCTAGATGAATTTTAGCAGCAGTATAAAGAATCAATTGCCCTGTTGCATGAGGAGTATGAGAAGAGGTATCAGCAGCTTTCTGCCGAGAAGGGCCACGAAAAGCTCCTTGTTGGGTATGATGTTAGGGAGAGAACCCTAAAGGGTGAAGTTGAAGCATGTAGACAAATTGCAGAGCTGCTGGAGCAAGAGAATAACAATTTACAGAAAGAGCTAGCACAACATAAGTCTGCAGCTTCATTTTCCACCGCCTTGGTACCGGTCACCGATGAAGGATTCTCATTTTTAGAGGTGGAGAATGCTAAGTTGCGAGAAGAGTTAGAGGCTTTGAGAAGAGCTAGGCCTTCTACTGATGTTCAGGGACGAGGAAGAAGTTCTCGTGGTCGAGGAAGAGTTGCTCAGAATGTTGACGAGGAACAAAGTACTCAACCTGCTCGGGGATGACCAAGAGGTCTTCGTCGTACTGTTGAAGAAGCTCGTACTCAATCAGCGTTGGAAAACTAAGCATTCCAATTAATGGCTAAGAACCAAGCCTTGTCTGAGATGTCCAAGAAAGTTAGAGAACTGGAACAACAACTCTCTTCAAAGAAATCAGTATTGGAGACTAATGAACTTTTCATCCAAAGTCTTCATGAGAAGATTGCAAGGTTGACATTTCAATTTCACAAACAGCCCAGGGAGTTCTGGATGGCTGGATACAATGAAGCATTATTCCATTTGTATGATCGTATCCAGAATGCCAATGACGAGGGCTACAAGTAAGGTTCGCTGAATGCCTTGGGCGTGCTGAAGCTCGAACAAGGACACTACATGTGGGACTATTATGATCCTGGGGTACTTGACTTGCCTGTGACACCGTATAGTTTGGACATGGAATGGATTCCAGCTCGTGCCATTCCTCAGAGCTTAATTGCAAAATACCTTGGTGATTACAATCTTCATTCTCATATCAAGGTATCTCGTCCCGAGCATCTATTGGACACACCTTCAATAATGAAAGTCAGAATGCTTCGAGATATTAACTTCATTAATTCTCCCCTTTGCCTGGAAGATCCTCCTGCTGGCGAGGAGCTTATTTCAAAAGCAGAAGGGAAAAGACCAGTAGAATAGGAAATTCTGATGTAATAATTAGTACACAATTTAATATCAATGTAATAAATTTGTGTAATTCATTTTGAATTTAATGAAAGAGTTTCATTTTTGTTCACAAATTTGTATTGCTATTGTCTTGTATTTGTCAAACACTTTATATTTGTGCTTGCATAACAATATTGTGTGGTTCATCGACCAAAAAAGTTACAAGTATTAGTAATGTTGCTCGATCACTGAATAATAAAGTAATGAGTATAAAAATGTTTAAAATTTTTCCAACCAACCAAGGTTGTTTAATTGTGCTTGTCGACCAACTACAGTTAGTGGGTTTTTATCCCCGACCAGCTATACTTGGTACTATTTGGAATATTTTCTCCTCGTCGACCAACTACAGTTAGTGGGTTTTGATCCCCGACCAACCATACTTGGTTCAGTTTGGAATATTTTGTATTTTCTGGAATAATCTTACCTCCCGACCAACATAAGTTGGCATTTGAGAGCATATCTTGTTTCCTAACCAACCGAGATTGGCATTTTTAGGAGTATTGTTCTCGCCCTGTTACCAACCGGAGTTGATCTGAGTTCGAACTATCATATCCACTTTCCCTTTTACCAAAATTTTTCTGAGCCAGTGTCAGCCTCCTAACCAAAGGAGTAGGGTTTCCTAACCAACCGGAGCTGGTATTTTTAGGAATGTCGTGTTCTCGCTCTTTTACCAACCGGAGTTGGTCTGAGTTAGAACTATCATGTCCACTCACTCTTTTACCAACCGGATTTGGTCTGAGCTAGTGTACGCCTCCTAACCAAAGGAGTATGTTTGTTCTCGCCCTTTTACCAACCGAAGTTGGTCTGAGCTTGAACTATCGTGTCCTTGCTCTTTTACCAACCGGAGTTGGTCTGAGCTTGAACTATCATAGTTTGTAGTGTGTAACACTAGTATTCCCCGAAAAACTTTCAATAAAAGGAGAGAAGATGGCGAAATATCATCGTATTATTCATATTGATGGAACTGCTTTACATTTTACATCACTGATAATACTTGCGTAGGTGTTCAGCATTCCATGCATTCTTAAATTCCTCTCCTTCTAGAGTTGCTATTCGGTAAGTTCCTGGTCGAACAACTTCTGTAACTCGGTAAGGTCCATGCCAGTTTGCTTCCAACTTATTGTGCTTCTAAATGACCCTATTTAGCATGTAACCTCCTTCTTTTAAGTCGCATTTTTTCACCCTCTTGTTATAAAACAGGGTTGTTCATTGTTGGTAAGTAGCATTCCTGATGGTTGCCTCTTCTCGAACTTCCTCGAGCATGTCCAAATCTAATCTTCTCATTAAGTCACTGACTGGAGAATTGAAGTTCAGCACTCTGTGTGTTGGAAGACCCAACTCAGAAATTCAATAGCTACCCTTGTTAACATATTGACCAAATAAATTTTATCTCTCTCATGCTTTTTCGTAATTATAGTCTTATCATCTCGAATTAGAATACGTCACAATCAAGCCTATGAATCTCCACTTTAATTCTCTCACAAAATTAAAGTCCAATGCTCAATAATAGACCTACTTCCATAACATTATTCCAAAAATATATTTCATCAAGGTCCCAAACACTTCCCCGATAAAATTTTAGGCATTTGAGGCTTAAAATTAAATATCTTATATTTTCTCGCACCCTAGCGCATCATAAAATTTTCTGGCAGATTAAACACCCTCTAGTAAAACTTTGATTTCTCCCCCTACAGAACTCCGATTGACCGGATTCAAAGTTCATTGGAAATATAAGAGATATACCTTTCCATAAATCTCTTATTCACACTCTAATTCTAAGTAAAACTCAAATCGTACACATTTAAAGTCCTTCAAACTTCTGGAAGATTACTATGCGGGCAGATTAAACACCCTCTAGTTAAACTTCAATTTCGCCCTCTAAAGAACTCCGATTGACCCAATTCCAAGTTCATTGGATGGATAATAGATATACCTTTCGAGGAATGTATTGTTAACACTCTAACTCGAAGTACAATTAAAATGGTATACGTTTAAAGTTACGTAAAAAATTCTGGCAGATTAACATCTTGTGTTCATCAATTAAACCCTAAGTCATTCAAGATTCATCTTCTTCAACCAAGAACTCGTAAAGATTCTATTTTAATCATAAAATATATTCAAATTTCTTTTTACCTTTACTTAGGGATTCATTATACATGCAATCCTACCCAAGCCAGTGATCAATTCAAACATTTAATTCATGATTTTTTAATAGCATTAACCAATTCTTAAAACTCCCTACACATGGGTATTATAACTTGAATTTGATTTGCAATAAACACTTTCCTTGATAGAGGGGTTCTAATTTTCTTATCGTTGTTGATGATTGATTGTTTTTTTCCTTCAATGTTCCTTCCCCACATGTTTGTGGTGAAAATCTCCTTTGAATCCTTCCCAATTCTTCCTTTCGCCTTGAGAATTGTTTCTCTCTTCTCTCTAATGGCTATGGTGTGTTTTTTCTTCTCTCTAACCCTAGCCTCCAACTCTTATAATCTGACTTAGAGTTATTAAATTCATAGGTCTTCTCACTCCTATATTTTAAAAGATTAAAACGGGGGTCCCGGCTTACCCCAAAAATATCCCGGGACCCAACTAGTACCCCTGGGTATACTATTTTGACTATTTCGACCCTTCTGGGGTTAACCGTGACCTCTAAATTATCATTTGAGTCACTTAAAAATATATTACTCGTTCTCGCCCCAAAACGGTCTACACGTGTTAAGTAACTAGTTACTACTCGCACTAAGTAAATAGAATGAGGCAATATTAATCGATATCTATCTCTCGATTAATACTCCATAATCATAATTTTTTTATAAATCTCATTAAATTACTTCTCTTACGTAATTTAAATTAAATCATCTTTTCTCATTTAATTCTCCAATTTAATCAAATAGAAATATTTATAAATACGGGGTGTTACAGTTCATGCATCCCAACCCTTAGAAATCTAGCCACACATTATGAAACTATGAATAAACAAGGAATATATGTTGCATAAAATCATAATTGTGTGAAAAGTGAGATTAAATATGAGAAATAATAATAAAAGTACTGGAAATAAAGGTTACTAAGATTGAAGAACAAGAATGTGAGGGTACAAGCCCATATCATACATAATCAAGAATAGAAATAAAGCGGTATCGAAGTAGCTGACACGCACGTAGTAGTCTTAAATGCCCTGATTACCTAGGGCAAATAAGGTAAAAAGACCTACGATGGTTGTGACTACTACACAACACGATTCAGTCATTTATTTAATTCAAGGAACTAATTTTATAGTCATGCAAACCACATTGGGTTCATGAATTACAACCCTTATAAATCTTGCTAGACGTTAAGAAACTTTGAATAAACAAGGAATATATCTTGCATGAAATCATAATTGAGTGAAAAGTGAGATTAAACATGAGAAATTATAATAAAAGTGCTGGAAATAAAGGTTACCCAAATTGAAGAAAAATAACAGGCAAGAAGAAATCTAAGCTTGAAGAAAAACCGAAAAACCTCTTGAATTAATAGTATAAAATATGTAAATTCTTGTCCTAGATGTTCCTCCTTGATTAGAATCATTTACATGAATGAAATCGGAATAAAAAGAATCTTAATCACTAAATATATAGGGTAGAGGACGTTTAGAAGAGTCCTCAAAACATAAAACTCTTTTGGCTAAAAGATAAGGATAAAATAAAAATCCCATATCTTGAATTTTGTAACACTTAGAAAGCGTGACTAATTTTGCAATGATTTTGGAGTGTGACGCATGGCGGGACCGGTTCGGTTATGGTCCATCGGTTTGGTTCGGCCTTAACGGTTTTGCCTTGGATTTCTTTCTCAACTTCAAATGGGCATAACTTCTTCACCGTAGCTTGGATTGGGGTGCCATTTTTCCAATGTTCATGAAATTTTGAATTCTTCAAGTTTCTAGGTGTTCCGACGTTCAGAATATGACTAAAAATTTACAAAAATGCCCTTGAACTCCCCATTTCTTAGTCTCTTTCAATGTTTTGAGTTCTCTTTCGGACTAACTTGCATGAAATACCTATAAAACACATGATAAATACGAAAAACACGATATACTCGCCAAAAGGTATTAATAGCATAAATATGAGATAAATACAAGCTATTTATAATGCATGGGATCATAAAAATACCAAAATTAAGGGAATAAATGTGAAGAATTTATGCCTAATCAAAGAGGAACCATATGTGAAGCCTAAGAGATAGTTCTTGAGAAATTGGAGTGTGAGCTGGCACCATTATCGATCTTGGAGTGAGGATTGGAAAAGAAGGCACACCATCCAACATCAAAACCCCGATATACGACCACACAAGCTAATTTAAGTATTTATTTACAATTTTCCTCAAGTTATAACACCCATGTAAGAGTAGGGTTTATACATCTTGATATAAATAATGAAATTTGAATTTAAGTGAATTTAAATTCATGTCATGGGTAGGATTTCATGTATACTGATTGTATTAATGTAGAGGTTATGAAATCAGATCGTGAGTGATGATCTAGATGAGAAAACTTTGGGAATTATGTTGTGTATAAATGAAAACCATAAAAATTTAAGGTTTCGATGAATAGATGTTATGATCCATGTTTGATTAGAAATCATAATGTTTTGAGGATTGTATTATGTTGGAAATCATCCTAGCACATGTAAATAATGTTAAGGGCAATTGGTTTGAAGTTTGGTAAAAAATCATGGAGAATTCGATGAGAAAAATGGTGAAATGCACTTACGTAGAGGAAGAAGATGAACTGCGTAATTTCAAATTGATTCGATCTAGAGGTGAATAGATTCAGAAATTGACTCGATTTGACCTCCTGGCGAATCGATTCGAATTCCCAAGAAATGTGAAAATTCTCTTTTTAAGCCTAGAACTCCTATAATTTTCTCGGGGAAACTTTTCGGACTTTATTGAATATAATGAGAGATTTGTTATATTACAGTAGGCCCGTGATGGGATTATGATGTAACAACCCTCACTTATGAGAGCCTATTTTATATTTGCTTACTATGTGAAGTAATTACATATAAAATGTTGGAATACGGACTAAGTATTAATTTAATGAAGAAAAGTTAATATTTATTAACTTGTTGAATATTTACTATATGAGCATGTAAATATCCTCATGATGAGCTTATTGTGTCATAAGAATTTAAAATGACATTGTGATTTAAAATGGAACCGAAACTTAAAATGGATTATAAATCGTCCAAATGATAATTTGGAGGTCGTAGTTGATTCCGGAATGTGCGAGATAGTCAAATTATGTGCCGTATTGTATTTTGAGATTTTCGGCACTTTTCATTGACTATACCTTAAATATGTAGTTGCGTGTTATTTTATCGCGGTATTGGTCATTTAAGTTGGGATTGTTGACTAAAGGCACGACTTAGTCTTGCTAAGTCTTCTATTTTCCTTAATTTTATTCCTAAACCAAGAGAGAACTAGAGAGAGGAAGAGAAAGAGTAGAGAAAAGAAGAAGAGATTGAAGATTGATGAGGGATTCTTGCTTCTACACAAGGAAAATCTGCATTTGCTAGATTGAGGCAAGTTTTCTACTTTCTATATGTGGTTTAAGATAAATGATTAGTTGTGATAATGATGTATTGATCATGGTTTAATTTGTTTAGGGGTTTTTGTGTATTTGTGGGTCTTGAATCATTAAAGAATGATTTGGATGATTATTTATGGTTGTAGTAGTAGTTGGTAGTATTTATGGTGTATTGGTGGAAATAAATGAGTTTGGTTTCAAAGGTTTTGAGTTGGGGGTATAATTGGAGTCCAAAACTCCATAGCCATTCTTGGCAAAATTGCAAGACCGAATCAATTTGGCCCTTGGGGAGAATCGATTCGCTTAGGTCCAGTTTTCAGGTCTGCCTGGACCGAATCGATTCGGCAGTTTACAGAAAGTCAGTTTTCCTTGTACAAATCGATTAGCTTTTAGGGCGAATCGATTCGGCCCTTGGGCGAATCGATTCGTTTTCCTGCTGTTTTGAGTTATTTTTGAAATTCAATTCTAACTCATTTTCTTTAGGGTTTAGGCCTAGGAACCTTCTTATATGAATTAAACTTAGAGTCCTAGAGTTCTAGGTGAGTTAGTTTACTACCCTAGATTAGAATTGGGTTATATGGGAATTATTCCGAGGGCGTTCGAAGTGATGTTCAAGCATTACTTTCTTTCTTTAATTAATAGGAGTCTAGGAGATTTCTAAGTTGTGTTTGGAGACTTTAGAAGTTAATTTGAGGTATGTTGTTCTATTATAGAGCCAAAAGGAGACTTGGGAAATAACTTGGGAGTTTAAATATTCCTTCAGGTTATTATGATGATATGAAGCACGTATAGTTCCGGATAACTATAATGCATTTGATAAAATGTAAACGGATAAAGTAAATGATAATTTACTAATCATGCTATGGAAATAAATCAAATGGTTTAAACACACCTCTCTAAATGACATCATAAGGGAAGTTCGTGCGTAAGGTGAAGCCCCCTGACTAATGAATGCAGGGTGGATATAGTCCTAGGCCATATGAGCGCTTCTTTTATATTTTCTGCGATGGGTAGGAGATTCCGAGTGTGTTCTTGACTATCCCGCAGGCATATGGCCACTTCCCGACGTTTCGTTAGGATCCCAGGTTTTCTTATGATAGGCCCTGGAAGATGATGGTCATTTATGGGCGCGCACAGTGGGGAAACCCGGACGGGCGGTCTTAGAATCGTTATACATATATATACTTATAACTATTCTAATCATCAAGTTGGACTTGATGGATATTAATGCCATAAAGAGCATAGTATATGCCACAAAGAGCATACAATTGAGATATGTGCCACAAAGAGCACATGATATAACTTGTATTCCTGATAAGGAATGGAAAGATGAAAAATGAAAACGGTGAAAGATGAAAAAGGCTTATAATTATTCTTATTCTCTTATATAGTTGAATTTCACTTTATAATCATTCAATTGTCTTAGATCATTATAGGATGTTATCATTCTAGAATGTCATCTTTACCATCCATGTTTAACTATTCGTCATTGCCATACTTATCATTTATCTGGTGATCACATAAAATCGGGCCCCGACCCGTTCTTCTTTCTTGTTGTGCATATATATATTGTAACCGCTCAGGTTCTCCACTGTAAGGACGCCCGTAATGACTTCCCCATTCCAGGGTCTTTTGAGGAGCCGTGACATTTTGCGGATATCATGGGATATTTTGTGTAGACGCCTTTATTGTTGTTTTCTTGTTATGTTCGGCTCTTTATTTGGGCGTGTGGCCCAAACTGTTGTAATTGTATAATGAATGTAATATGTAACTCATGGAACTTATTGTACATCGTATGAAATTTTGTTGACCGATAATTTATTCGGCCCTTTTATTGTATAATTATTGTTGTTGATATACATATATACTTTTGGGGGACCTTCTTTTCTGTTATGGGTTGTTGATAATGCTTTCTTTAAATATCAAAACAAAAATTTTGACAACCCGCTTTCTAAAAATTGTGTGGTTATTCCGCATACTCTTTATATTGTTCTGGTGCTGAGAATGATTCCATCCATGATTCCTGTATTATTGGAGCATCGGGCTAGCCACCCCTTATTTCGGATACCGGGTTGTCACATATGACTTAGTCTTAATGAGAGGATTGAGGTGAGATTTAATATACTTAAATTGAGGCGTAATCAATTCGAGAGAATGAGGATGAGTTATGGGGAATTTAAGTGAATTTATGTGATAGACGAGTAGTGTATGACAAAGCTAGCTACTAAATTTTATTTAAGGGGTACTAGGACCCTTAGAGTAGAGAGCAATACTCGGATTAACATGATAGTGAGAATAATCATAATTTGATGGTATAGTGGGTATTCAAGAGAAAAATACTACGTACGAAGTATAATGATTAAGTTGTGTGAATACTTATTTATTTAATGTATATATCGGTTATGTGTATACATATTATATGATTGATGTTAAATGTGAACACACCTACACTGCCTGCTATCACGAAGGTTCTCGCGCAGTGGGAGATCCCACCTTGCCAATTTTAGGGAGGTCTGGATTTGTGTCCTAGGATGTAGAAATTAGGGAGTCTCACTATATGTTGTGTATTAGTGAGACTGATAAGTCATTTGGGTATGTTAGGTATGTCCGTAGCCGAAAGTCTTAGAACTATGTTCGCCTCCATTGCTTGATATTTGATTTATGGGTTCGAGGCGACATACCGAACCAATAATCCTTATTTTAGTACAAGCGGTACATGGACTGTTAGAAAAGTATGCCTACTTTCACGGTGGTCCTTTTTAGAGACACCGTAATTATATAAATTAGTGAGATTAATATCTATCTATCTATCTATCTATCTCTATATATATATATATATATATATATATATATATATATATATATATATATTTGAATAAATCTACTTATGTGTGATAGTAGACATATTGATAGTGTGTACGCAAATAATGAATTAAATAGTGAAACTTAATTAAATGATAAGAGATGGAGAATGTTACCTATGATATCAATAATATACGAGAGATGTTAAAATAGATAGCGTATTGTATGAGAGGTACGGTGAGTTATAGGTGTCGATAGGCCATGTAGATACTTACGCTTAGTTAGTTTGGTTAGTATGGCTATGTGGGCTAAGCAGAAAACGTTAGACGTGCACAATAGTTGAGAGGTGAGAAAACTTAAGAGAGTGTACCTGAACCTAACATGTGTAATCAATAACTGATTTTTAAATTGTGATAAATACTTGCTAAATGTTTTCAAAATGTTTTGGGTTCTAACCCTTTAAATAAATATTTTCCAAAATCTTTTAGATGTCCATCCACAGTGATGCCACACCTTACGATCTATTCCAGGAATGATTAGATATAGCACTACTAGGGTTGTAGTATCTTAATTAGGCATGTTTTATTCCTAGTATAGGAATCTCATTTCAATATCTTAGTTGAGCATGTCTCCCCATTTAGACTTTATTTATTCAGTTATTCAGTTCAGACTTATATTGGGATTTATTTACTATCTGTTGGACTTATTATTTGTATTTGTATTTTGTAGCTGATGGTTTATTTGGCAAGACATTTATACATTTATTTATTTCTTGTGATGGTTTAGACTATATTAATTGTGTGAATGTTTCAATTTAGCTTTCCTATGTGACACCCCGCTCATTAAAATAAGAGGTGGCCAGCCCGATATCCCAATAAATGCAAGAATCAGAGATGGTCCATTCTTAGCATCACTCTCGTGAAAATAGTAATCTGAGATAACCACCAAATCTTTTAGAAAATGGATGTCAAATTTAATTTTTGTAAGTTAAAAGAAAAGCATTTAGACGATCCAATTCAAAAAGAAGGTGCATATAAAAACAAACGAGTAAGTATATAACAATAATGCACAAAGTAATAATCGAATAAGCTGTCGATTAACATACCAATAAAAAAGTTACCCCAACTATTACAATTAAGTAGCACAGTATATAAACAATTACAAATCTTGGGAAACACACCCGAATGACCAGAATGATCGTAACTAGAGTGTAGAAAAGATGAATGCGTCTAAAACAAAAAATCCTACAACATCCGCAATAATGTTGTAGCTCCCAAACACTGAAAATGAAGGATCATATCGGGCGCCCTTGCAGCGGAGCACCTTAGCAAAAGAAAGAGCCACACAAGAAGGAGAAATATAAACAGGTCAGGTCCCGGTTTGATATGATAAACATGTTAATAAAATTCATAACAGTTATGAGTGCTAATCATCATAAACAAAATGGATTTGCTCTTGAATAATTATCATCCTCACCCCTCAACTAAAAATAACATCCTAGAGCCAGACTAAATCATTATGAATTAAACTTCGTGTTAAATTAATAGAAATACCTACATTCCATAGTCATTCTTATCTTACAATGATGATTATACATTAATGCAAGAGGATATAACATATTTTCAACTTAATAAGATTTCCTTTTCAGTTTCACACAATTTAATTGCACAGTTCATTTTTCTCTTTAGGAAACATATTCAAAGCAATTTATCTCACAAAATGCTTTATCATCAATACAAATTCCACTAGATGCGCCCCTAAATAGATATCATCTTCCAGGGCCTATCACCAAGACAACCTGGGCATCCTACATTGCATAACGTCGGGAAACGGCCAAATACCTTCGGCAGTGAGTCATAACCACACCCAAAATTACCTAACTTAGAACAATAATGACACAATATATATAATAATCGGGGTTATGGCCGAGGACTATATTCACCCTGCATTTACTTGCCAGGGTACTTCACCTCATGCGCGTAACTTCCCCTATGATAGCAGTTAGAGAGGTGTGTATATGCAATTTATCATTTACAAATTATTCTTATTTAAAACATTCACTTTTTACATTATTCCAAAAGAAATCGTATATGCTTAGCAATGTGGGCCAATTTTAAAATATGCATTTCTTATTCGCAAAGTCATATGTTTTTAACAACTTAGACTACAAGGTAAAATTAACCTCACACTCGTCTCCAAGAGTGTAAAACACTGATATAGGCCTCCAATGGTCAATTTTCCTCAATAATAGTCTCCAAGAATCCTAAACCATACCATCCTACTTCCCTTAGTCCTAAGCTAGATTCTTAGATGAAAATGACACTAACTTTTATTGAATAACCCCCAGAATAAGCCCCATTATCCCCACACTAATCTACGGTATTTATCACCCTAATATAAACCCATAATACTCTTAATTACTTCCCAAGAGAATTTTCTTAAGCCTTTAACCTAAAATAAAAAAACTAGAAACCAAGATATAAAACTCTCCTAAAACAGCAGGGTTTTTGAATCGATTCGCCTAGGGACGAATTGATTCGCCCCTGATAGCGAATCGATTTGCCCAAAAGCGAATCAATTCGGCTGAGAAAACTATCTTCCTATCTCAGACCAAATCGATTTAGCACTAACCCAAATTGATTCAGTTCCCCAGACCTGTAGGCCCCATCTTTAGCGAATCGATTCGCAAGGAGGGGCGAATTGATTCTCCCTCGACGAAATGCCCAGTTATGGCTCCGGGTTGTATGAACCCTAAAATCCCCAAAACCTAATTCTTCAAATTCCTTCAACATCAACAACTAATAATTCCACCAAATCATTCCTACACAACCACTCACTTGTAAATTCATCTTAAATCATATTTAAATCAAAGATTAAGGGTTTAAACACCAAAAATCCCCAAAACCCATAAATGGTTTAAATCTTAAAAACACAACTATATATACGAATTATCCACACTAAATCATACATTTTCAAGTTAGAAACTTGCCTCAAGTTTGTAGTCTCGAATTCTCTTCCGGTAATAACAATTTCCAAGCTCCAATCTTCAATCTCTCTCTTTTCCCCCTTTTTCCCGAGTTCTCTCTCTCTCTCTCTCTCTCTCTCCAAGTTTTAGAAATACAAATGAGAGACATAAGTCTCTTGGAAGACTAAATACCCCAAATACATTAAGTCTAGCATTTAAATGCTACTACATAATTAAAATGACTCAAAACACCATAATTAAGTTATAACCGGTCAAAGGCCCCCAGAACGCAAAAATTCAACTTGACACTTATTTTGACTATCTCAACTATTTTCGGACTAATCGTACCCTTTCAATTGGCGTTCGGCATATCGAACAATATTTCATGTTCCAACATCATTTTAAATTATTAATACTACTCCAATTGGGATATAAGTCATAACCGTCACTTAAAGCACCACAACGAAATAAAACGCAATATAATGCGATTTACATTAACATGACAGTAAATATGCGAAACTTGGTAAATA
The DNA here is from genome assembly GCA_949130495.1 of Sambucus nigra. NCBI lineage: Eukaryota > Viridiplantae > Streptophyta > Magnoliopsida > Dipsacales > Adoxaceae > Sambucus > Sambucus nigra. The sequence goes on from OX422218.1 coordinate 281,015,309, forward strand.
TTATCTCTTAAATAACTTAAGATAATATTCACATCTACTTCCATTATTTTATATAATTATTCCACTAGGAAAATTTATATAAAAATAATCACTTAAAAATCTGGGTTGTTACATACTCTCCCCCTTATAAGGGAATTTTGCCCTCAAAATTCAGTCCTTCATCATAAAAAGACTATGAATACGTCTCTCCAATATCATTCTCTCATCCTATGTAAATTTATGGGCGTTGTGATGTCCCTTACAGGACTCAGAATAAGGGTACCACCTATGATCTTAGTCTACACTCTCCGTGATCTAAAATAACATCTGGTTGTTCCTCATATGATTCTATCGGGTTTATCCTTACACCAACAACAATGGGAAAGAAAGAAAAATAATGCCTATATAATGCGGCACAAGTTGCCTTTCCTCCTAAATCACATTATACCCTTCCTCGGGGATATCTGTGCCAAAACTTGATCCCTTAACTCCAATACTACATGACCTCTATTCGTGTCGGCATATCCCTTCATGGTATGCGGTTCAAATGAGCTTAATCATCAAAGAATTATTCTTGGACCATTTCGGGTGCAAAGAGCTTATTGTCTCCTATTTCTACCCAATGAGCAGGTGAACTACGTAGCTGGCTACACAAAGCCACATACTGTGCCATACCTGTAGTGAAACGGTACGAATTATTGTATGAAAATATGACCCAAAAAAGGTACTACCCCCATCCTTCCTTAATGTCAAATATGCACATCCGAAGTATGCCTTCCAACATTTGGTTAACTCTCTCCGTTTGTTCATCCATTTACGGGTGGTAAGATGTACCCGACTTCAATTCGGTTTCCATTACTTCCTGGAAACTTTACCAAAAATTCTGAAAAAAAAGTCTAGCCTCGGTCCAACACTATATTGATAGGCACCTCATAAAGCTTCCCAACTCCACAATAAAGAGCTGGGCGTAACCTGCCATAAACAGTACATCCATCTTGGCAGGAAGTGTGGCGAATTTGTTAAATGATCGACAATTACCCAAATAGGATCATGACCATTGCGATGCTGACAATTCAGTGAGAATATCCATGGATATACCTTTTCCATATCTACATCAGTATTTCCAACGGTTACAACACTCCCGTTGATCGTTGGTGATCTACATTCGCCAATTGACAAGTGGCGCATGGGGAGACAAACTCAGAAATGTCCCTTCCCTTCTCTTCCACTACTCTCATTACACTAGTAGGCGTAATGGTCAACATTGACATAAATTCTCTTGCCATAGCGTCCTCCTGGTTAATCTCATTCTACTTGGCTTTCCATGCCTTCGCTAGTCTCCCCCACAGGTTTTCTACCCATCGTATCCACTACCACATTAGCCTTTTCTTGGGTGAGAATCCACACCCAATTGATAGTCCTTTACCAAATCTAAACCCCCACTTGTCTCCCTAACAAAATATTATAACGACTTGTGGTCCATGAAAAGAATAAATTTCTTAGCTAGGAGGTAGTGCCTCTATATCTTTAAGGTGAACACTATCGCGGCGAACTCTAAATCATGCATGGGATAATACTTCTCACGGGGCTTAAGCATGTGAGATGCATAAACAATGGCCCCATGCTCCAGTATTAACTCACCTCCCAATCCTGGTAGAGATGCATTCGTTGAGACCAAATAGTCCACTCTCGATCTTGGCAACATGAGTACGGGAGTATAAGTCAACTCATACTTTAACTCACCGAAAGCTAGGTTACCAACATAACACTCTTTCTAAAGATGGGCCTCATATTCTTTTTCGGCCTGGTGTCTCGAATTACTCGGGATTTCATACTCCTTATTCCTGGGGACCCAATCCTTCTTAAAGTTAAGCCACCAACCATCTTGTGGTTAACTCACTTTAGCCTCCCTAAAACAGCGTCACATGCCCCACGGACCTTACTTTCAAATAATCCTAAGGTCGATGTGTTTTCTACACATGTCGAATAAGTGCTATACTAACTATATCTATAGTGCCCAAGACCTTTCTCAATTTCTGACATTTTCTCTGTTTCATGCGTGGGACGTCTTGCAAAGCGAAATCCAAACAAAGAACCCTCTCGTTAAACTACTACCTTCCATTGTCAGTTATCAAAATATAACGGCCTAAGGCACATAATCGGGACCGCTAAAATCCTATCTCGTAACCCTACTAATGCACTGTTATCTCTATATTTTAGCTTCGACGAAAAGAAACGTCTAACTGATCGGGGCTCCTAATTTCTACAAGTATCACAAACCCTCTACCGAAACTATATTTCCTTTACATTTGGCTTCAAATCAAGACCCGTCCATAAGCCTCTAGCCGACTCCCTTTTCCTTGTCTCGCCCACATATATCTGGTGAGATAAACATTTCGAATCCTTTTTCACTGCACATCTACCTTTTAGCCCTTAATCAATCATGTTACTCTCAGCCAATTCCACTAAAACCAACATCCTTACATAAAGTAATATATATCCACTCCCAACGTCGTTAAGGTTCATGCGTGGAGTGTCTGGCAAGTGAAATCCAAATAAGGGACCCCTCCGATACACTACTACTTAACTTTGTTGGTCGTGGAGATAAGTCAACATAGAACATGTAAAATAATAAAAATTCTTATATATCTTAGACCATCTCTATAAATCTCAACCCGTATCCAGGTGAGATATTATAGAACAACTAGTTCCACTATAGAACTACAATACGATAGCCTTGCAATCATTTGCCTGATATCGTTCCAACCAATTAAAATATATTTATACTCATATAACACATACAAAACGAGTAAGACAAACCAGATATAATTTTAAAATATCAACGTTCGATTTATAGAGAATGAAGGAAAATAGAACTTCGCTACCACGAAAAACATATAGATACACCCTCTATAATAACATCGATACTGTCATGAACTCAAATTTCACACCCGAATTTAGGATTAATAAAATATTGAGACTCAGTCTTGACACACCGAATACACCTCCCTCATCTAAAGTAGAATTCACAACAACATTCTTAACAATATCACTGGTTACTCCAATTAGTTTCCAAATACAGTACTCTTGTCCTACCTGTACCGAAAACTTCTTTAATCCATGCCCCGATTAGGCATCCTACTCTTGCCCTTTAACTTTTACCGGTAAGATCAAAGCGTGGGGTTCTAAATTCCACAAAACAATCATTTTCCATCTCTGGCCACCCTAATAATTACCCATGTAGTTCCCTTAATTTTCTTAACAAAAGAGAACACGCCACCAGCCTCTACTACCTTAATTCAATGAATTTCCCCGGGCAGATGTCCACCAATGGGGTTTCATGAAAAATACTTCTCCATAAGTGTTTGTAACACTTACTCGTGATCCTATCGTTCTAATGAAGGGCTCTTTCTTCCTTATACCTCCCTTACTTTGGTGCAAGGTTTCTTTACCCTATATATCTTTATTCCCATTCGGCCTCTAACCGACCCTCTTGTGAATACTTGATGGTTTTCATTCACTTCATTTCTGATACCTCAGAGGAACTCGCTGTTAAAACCATCTACAAGGTTTTGATACGAGCAAAACTTCCTGCTCCACCAAATATGGTGACTACCGTTCCCATTATTTCGACATTACTGCAACAGGTGAAATTTTTTCCTGAAATTGTTCCATCTAAGCATTTCTATACCCCCACTCTGGGCCAAAGCTTCCAGACCCTAAACTTCCACTGAAAAAAGCTACATTACCTCCGTATGACTTAACTTCAATGGAAGGTCCTTAGTTACAACGTAAGGTCCTTTCAAACATCGTTTTAACTTCGCTGGAATATTCAAGTTTTAGTACCACTCTCTACTTGTAGCGGTACTTGGGAAACTATAGCTACTGTACTTAGTAGTCGTTGTAGCAATCTAAGAAAATTCCATGAAGGGAGCGACCTCCAATGTGGTCCTCATCCTCGACTACAATTTATAATTCTGACTAAACCCCATCTCATGGTGCCCTCATAATGGCCTTCCCTAGTCGTCCTTCATCATTCAGCCTACGAACCTCAGACGAACGCACAAAAGATTTACTGAATTCATACATTATGGCAGGAGAATGAAATCTCACCATAGGAATCAACAATCCTAATCCTAAGACTCTATGTCAAATTAAAAGAAATACTAAAAGCGTAGTACGTCCGAAAAATTCCTTAGGACACTAGAACCTAATGCTATGATACCATCTGTGACACCCAACTCATTAAAATAAGAGGTGGCATGCCCGATATCCCAATAAATGTAGGAATCAGAGATGGTCCATTATTAGCATCACTATCGTGGAAATAGTAATATGAGATAACCACCAAATGTTTTAGAAAACGGATGTCAAATTTAATTTTTGTAAGATAAAAGAAAAGCATTTAGACGATCCAATTCGAAAAAAAGGTGGATATAAAAAGAAAAGAGTAAGTATATAACAATAATGCACAAAGTAATAACCGAATAAGCTATCATTTAACATACCAATACAAAAGTTACCCCAAGTATTACAATTAAATATCACAATATATAAACAAGTATAAATCTTGGGCAACACGCCCGAATGACCAGAATGATCGTAACTAGAGTATAGAAAAGATGAATGCATCAAAAACCAAAAATCTTACAACATCCACAATAATGTTGTAGCTCCCAGACACTGAAAAAGGAAGGATCATATCGGGCGCCCTTACGGCGAAGCAACTGAGCAAAATAAAGAGCCACACAAGAAGGAGAAATATAAACGGGTCAGGGCCGGATTTGATATGATAAACGTGTGAAAAAATGCATAACAATTATGAGTGCTAATCATCATAAACAAAATGGATGTACTCTTTAATAATAATCATCCTCACCCGTCAACTAAAAATAAACATCATAGAGTCGAACTAAATCGTTATGAATTACACTTTGTGTTTAATTGAGAGAAATACCTACATTCCATAGTCATGCTTATCTTACAATGATGATTATACATTAATGCAAGAGGATATAACATATTTTCAACTTAATAATATTTCCTTTTCAGTTTCACACAATTTAATTGCACAATTCCTATTTCTCTTTAGGAAACATATTCAAAGCAATTTATCTCACAAAATGCTTTCTCATCAATACAAATTCCACTTTATTAAGAATAGTTATAATCACATCGTATAACGATTCTAAGACCATCTTCCGGGTACCCCCACTGGGTGCGCCCCTAAATAGCTATCATCTTCCAGGGCCTATCACCAAGACAACCTGGGCATCCTACATTGCATAACGTCGGGAAGCGTACATATACCTTCGACAGTGAGTCATAACCACACTCAAAATTACCTCACTTTGAATAATAATCACACAATATATATAATAATCGGTGTTATGGCTGAGGACTATATTCACCCTGCATTTACTTGCCATGGGACTTCACCTCATGCGCGTAACTTCCCCTATGATAGCAGTTAGAGAGGTGTGTATATACAATTTATCATTTAAAAATTATTCTCATTTAAAACATTCACTTTTTACATTATTCCAAAAGAAATCGTATATGCTTAGCAATGTTGGCCAATTTTAAAATATGCATTTCTTATTCACAAAGTCGTATGTTTTTAATGACACAGGCTACAAGGTAAAATTAACCTCGCACCCATCTCTAAGAGTTCAAAACACTGCTATAGGCCTCCAATGGTCAATTTTCCTCAACATTCATCTCCAAGAATCCTAGACCATACCATCGTACTTCCCTTAGTCCTAGGCTAGTTTGCTAGATGAAAATGACACTAACTTTTATTGGATAACCCCCGGAATAAGCCCCATTATCCCCACACTAATCTACGATATTTATCACCCTAATATAGACCCATAATACTCTTAATTACGTCCCAAGAAAAGTTTCCTAAGTCTGAAACCAAAAAGAAATGGACTAGAAACCAAGATATAAAACTATCCTAAAATAACAAGGTTTCCGAATCGATTCGCCTAGGGCCGAATCGATTCTTCCCTGATAGCGAATCGATTCGGTTGAGAAAACTATCTTCTTGTCTCAGCTCGAATCGATTCGGCACTAACTCGAATCAATTCGGTTCCCGAGACCTGTAGCCCCCATCTTTAGTTAATCGATTCTCAAGGGAGAGAGAATCGATTGGCCCTGGACGAAATGCCCTGTTATGGATACGAGTTGTATGAACCCTAAAATCCCCAAAACCTAATTCTTCAACATCAACAACTAATAATTCCACTAAATCATTCCTACACAACTACTAAATAGTAAATTCATCTCAAATCATTTTTAAATCAAAGATTAAGGGTTTAAACACTAAAAATCCCCAAAACCCATAAATGGTTTAAATCTAAAAAACACAATTGTATATACAAATTGTCTACACTAAATCATACATTTGCAAGTTAGAAACTTGCCTCAAGTTTGTAGTCTCGGATTCTCTTCCGGTAACAACAATTTGCAAGCTCCAATCTTCAATCTCTCTACTTTTTCCCCTTTTTCCCAAGTTCTCTCTCTCTCTCTCTCTCTCTCCAAGCTTTAGAAACACAAATGAGAGACATAAGGCTTTTGGAAGACTAAATACCCCAAATACATTAAGTCTAGCATTTAAATGCTACTACACAATTAAAATGGCTCAAGAACGCAAAAATTCAACTTGGCACTTATTTTGACTATCTCAACTATTTTTGGACTAACCATACCCTCTAAATTGGTGTCCAACATGTCGAAGAATATTTGGTGTTACAACGTCATTTTAAATTATTAATACTGCTCCAATTGGGATATAAGTCATAACTTTCGCTTGATGCACCACGACGCAATAAAATGCAATATAATGCTATTTACATTAACATAACAGTAAATATACAAAACTTGCTAAATATTATCTCTTAAATCACTTACGATAATATTCATATCTACTTCCATTATTTTATATAATTATCCCACTAGGCAAATTCATAAGAAAAATAATCACTCAAAAATCTAGGTTGTTACATCCGACTTTATTAGTAATTGTTTAATAAAAAAACAAAATTTTGGCACCGACTTAATTAACTAATAGGTAGTTAGTAATTAATATGGTTTATCGATAGTGATGCTGAGATGGAACCAAATGAGAAACCACTTTTAATTTGATAAATGACTAACCACTCGGTATTTAATGAGGCGGGTTGTCACCATTGTATTGCTTTTTTAATTAAAATTCTATATTGTGATATGTATCTCTTATTATGATTATGATGGTATTCACGGATCCTATTTGGGACGAATAAATGGTATTCTTGAGGTGGTCCCTAACCCGTCATTATCTAACATTTCAGGATCGGTTAGCTGCATTGTTTTGGATATTAGTCAAGTTGAGCATTAGTTGTATTTCCTTTTTATTTGTTCTATTTATGAGATAGTTGTTTTGGATTTCGTGGGCCATTTGACATGTTTTTTTTAGTTGTAGAAATTTATGTAGTTGACCTTAATTCATTTGAGTTTAATTATATTTTGAGTTGAGATTTTATTTTTAATGTTTAGCATAGTGATGGATATTATTATAGTGAATGGTTTTATATTCATTGGATTATCTTGATTTATATATTTTGGAAAAAGTTTTATTATGTTTTTTGAATTCAATTTTAATGACTTGCATATTTTGGTATAGGGGCCGTTACAACTTCCATGTTGCCAAATTTTTTAAATTCTTTTCAGTCATTTATACTCTTTAGGCTTTTGAGTCTAACATTTTTTGTTTAATTATTTTCAAAAAGTAGTCACTAGGAGATATGGAAATAAGAGCTAGGGTTTGGTTTGGTTCCTCGGTTCAGGCTAGCTAGGGGTAGTTGAAAAACGTCGCTAATGCCGTTTAATACAAGATTAAACTGTATAAGAAACTCCGAGATGTTTGTTGAAGAAAACCTTTTCTTTTGAAAATAAAAATTATAAACAAGATGTGTTTACAAAGAAACTTATGTACGAGAGTAATTAAGACTGTGTAATCAGTTTTTAAAACTAAGGCAGTTTCAAAAATTCAGCACACTTATAGAATGAGATGAGTAGATGAAGATAATCAACACACAGTTTTTAACGTGGTAAAACCTCTCCCAACAGAGGAAACATCCATGGTGACTTCTAAGTCACAAAAGTAAAAATCCACTAATAACAAATAATAGTTACAAACAATACAACATGCAAGCACACAAATCAACTTATTCTAAGTTTAGGAATATACCCCACTTAGTGTCCTTCTAACTTCTCATAGATCTGATTTGTTGATGATGTTCTTCCAGTTTGCTAACTTCCTTTGCTTTAGCTTCCTTATGTCGACTCAATGATCTCTGATCTTATACACAACACTTCCAGTGTAGTAGTGTGTTAAGTGTTTGTGTAGTGATTCCTACCAACATGCATGAACTCACACACACTTAGATTTACAGACAGCCCTAGTAAATTACATATAAAGTCTATATGCTGTGATTTTAGTTTATTTCTTTCTCACAGAACTTGAACCCTTTTTTACCTTTAAATATAACCCAGATTCCACGGATATCTTGCTTTTAAAATTGGTCAAGATCTTAATCAATCTCTTTTTGAAAACATTTGTGAGATTGAAAATCTCCAAGTGTGAATCCAACTAGGTCAGGGTTAAGTTTCGTAAGAATAGAAACCACAAAACATTTTCAAAACTAAATCAGTAAAGATTTTCTTAAATCAAGTAGTAAATATGCATATCTAGTGAAAATGTAACATGCAGAGTGTAGATCTAAAGTTTCTATGAAAAAGAAACAAGATCTTCACACGAATGTTTAAGTTGTGAACAAGATCAAAGACAAGGAGGTTACAGCTTCGATATGAACAAACCACTCTCTCTCTCTCAAACACTCAGGGTTGTGTTTGGGGTTGAATATACGAAGGTTTGTTTCAAAGTTGAAGTGTTTAGGGTTAGGGTTTGGGTTTGGGTTTGGCTAACAGTTTCCCTTTCTCTCTCTTCTCTCTTTTCTTTTCTCTCTTCTCTCTTATTTTTTTTCTCTCAGAAAGACGAATGCCCAAAAGTCTTCTAAGGCTGAGAAGTGGAGGGTATTTATAGGGCTGAGGGAAGGTTCTGGATGTTCGAGGGAAATCAAGGGCTGATATCAAGTCTTGCAAACTTTGACTTGATCCAAAGGTTATAAACAACGGTGATTAAAAATTATTGTGATTGGTTCATATGGATAGCACCGGGATTAACTAAGAACACATGAAGACCCTCGATTAGGAATGATCTAACGTTCAGCAATCAACCATCCAACCTTCTCACATAACAAACACAAATAGGTACACCCGGAGGATGACAAGTGTTGACATATGAGAGGCTCACACACGCGCGTCCAAAGTAATTACAGAAGGCACCCTGAAGTCTCTAGCGCTTTGAGATTCTACCCAACCAAACATTCGAGTGAGAAAAGAAGTTTACAAAATAGAATATTAACCCCACAAATTTTATAATCCCATTTTATTAATAAAAACATTTATTTAAGAAATGTTTTAAAATGTTTAAAAAATATTTAAAAATTCCCAAAAAATTATTAAAGCTCCAATTCAAGGGGAATTAACCACACACTCAATTTTAAGCAATATGAACACATGTATGCACTTCTAATTGTGTAAAGTGTGATTCAATTTATACCTTCATGGATCATTGAAGAGGATTAAAGAGATAAGATCTGAGGCTCTTTGGATTCTAAGTTGGACAACCAATTTTGTCACTATTTCCAAACTAGTTGAACACTTATACAGTATATACTTAAGCAAGTCAAAGGTATAAGGTGCTTCAATCTCCCCCTTTGGAAATATGAGACAAAATCTCCTTTGAGTTAGCTTAAAACTCGTAGGGAACCAAAAAAAAAAAAAAAACTAGTCCTATACAAAAGATACTATCTACCCATTTCCTAGAAAGTCAAAAATTACATAACTCAACTATTTACAAATTTTTACACTAGAAAAGGTAGACAATCGGTAGAAGAGATTCCTGCAAATATACACACTAAGATCAAGAAGTTTAGATGAAATGTGAACAAACTATTGAACTCATAAAACTCAAATTTCTCCCCCATTTTGTCTCAAATGGACAAAGGGTAAAACTTAAGGTCTTAGGAGTTTAATCAGCGCATACCATGCCTATAGAATTTCGCAAATACAGAAATCTGTTATAGTCTAGAGGTTTAGTGAACATGTCTGCAAGTTGCAGATCAGTAGGAAGGTAATGAATTTCTAATTCCTTAGTTTCAACAAGTTCGCGTATAAAATGATGTCTTATTTTAATATGCTTAGTTCGCGAGTGTTGAACCAGGTTTTTAGATATGTTAATGGCACTTTGATTGTCACAATACAATTGTAATTGATCTTCTTTAATCCCATAATCGCTTAACATATGTTTTATCCATTATAATTGAGCACAGCAACTTCTTGCTGCTATATATTCGGACTCAGCCGTAGATAAAGATGTGCAATTCTGTTTTTTACTACTCCAACCAACTAAATTATTGCCGACATAATAACAGGCACCTGATGTACTTTTATTGTCATCAGTACAACCGGACCAATCATCATCAGTATACCCTATGATGGTGCTGCAGGTATCATTAGTGTACCTAAGTCCAAGATTGAGAGTGCCTTTTATGTACTTTATTATACGTTTTACACACGATAAATGGCTCTCTTTAGGGTTATTCTGATAATGAGCACACAGACATACAGCATACATTATGTCTGGTCGTGAGGCAGTTAGATAGAGTAGGCTACCAATCATACTACGGTAAAGTGTGGAATCAACTGACTTACCATTTTCATCTTTGCTTAATTTAACGGTAGTACTCATAGGCGTTTTAGCAACTTTAGCATTCTCTAAACCAAATTTCTTAATAAGGTCTAAGGCATACTTAGTTTGAGAGACAAATAGACCATCAGAATTCTGTTTCACTTGAAATCCTAAGAAAAGTTGTAGCTCCCCCATAAGGGACATGTGAAACTCCTTGTGCATAATAGCAGAAAAGGATTTAACTTCATAGTTTGAAGTTGACCCGAATATGATGTCGTCTACATAGACTTGGGCTATAATAATGTTTTTGTCAAAATGTTTGACAAATAGAGTCTGGTCATTTCCTCCTCTCTTAAAACCCTTATCGAATAAAAAGTTGGAAAGGCGTTCATACCAAGCTCGAGGAGCTTGTTTTAAGCCATACAGAGCCTTTTTTAGATAAAAGACATGGTTAGGGTATTTAGGGTCAATGAACCCTTTGGGTTGTTCTACATACGTTTCTTCGGACAGAATTCCATTTAGGAAAGAATATTTGACGTCCATTTGATAAAGTGTGAATTTTAAGTGACACGCTATGGCAAAAAGAAATCGAACAGATTCAAGATGAGTGACAGGGGAAAACGTCTCGCTGAAATCTATCCCTTCTATTTGAGAGTAACCTTGAGCAACAAGTCTAGCTTTGTTTCTAAGAATCACCCCATTTTCATCAGATTTGTTCTTAAAGATACAACGTGTTCCAATAACATTTTTGTTGATACCAGACATCGTGAATGACAAATTGTAAAAGTTCTTCCTGCAAAGCAGAAATCCAGTGTGTGTCATTCAATGCTTCATTAACATTTTTCGGTTCCACAAGGGAGACGAAACATGAATAATTAGCATAATTTCTTAACTGGGATCTAGTACGAACTGGCTCATTAGGATTACCGACCACGTTGTCAATGGGATGGTCTTTAGAGACCCAACCAGGTACTTATGGACTCTCAGTAGGTAATGAGTCATCTATTTCTGGTGAATTAGTTTTGAAATCATTTTCAGATTCAACCACAATAAGTGATTCAGATATCTTATTTTCGACAATAGTGTCGCTTACAATTACATTTATCGATTCCATAAGGGCCTTAGTACGCAGATTGTATATACGATAAGCACGACTGTTTGGGGAGTATCCTAAGAAGATGGCTTTATCACCACGAGCTTCGAATTTAGACAAATGTTCTCTGTCTTTACAGACATAACATTGACTTTCGAAAGTTCTTAGATATTTCAGATTAGGCTTCTTACCGTACCACAACTCATAAGGAGTTTGTTTAGAGTTTTTCCTTAGATATACCCTGTTAGTGATATGACAGGCAGTTCTAATAGATTCTACCCAGAAGTATTTAGGTAGGGATTTGGCATGGAGCATGACTCGTGCCATCTCTTGAAGAGTTCGGTTTTTCCTTTCGGCAACACCGTTCTGCTGAGGGGTCTTAGGTGCGCTGAATTCGTGTTTGTAACCGTTGTAGTCACAATATTCAACTATTCCTGTGTCTATGAACTCTCCCCCTCTATCGCTACGAATACGATTTAATTGTGTGTCCTTCTCATTTTCAATTCTAAGTAAGATTTTTAAAAAATTCTAAAACGTGTCAGATTTATGTTTCAAGAAGGCAACCCAAGTGAATCGTGTAAAATCATCAACCATGACTAGGATATAACTGTGTCCACAAAGACTAACAGTTCTAGAAGGACCAATAAGGTCCATATGGATGAGATCTAGAGGTCTAGAGGTGAGGATGTCTTTAACCTTTTTATGCGAGGTCTTAACTATTTTTCCTTCCTGGCAATGACCACAAACAACACTTGAAATAGGTTTAATTTTAGGAATTCCTCTAACTATCTCATGACTACACAATCTACCAAGGATATCATAACTTAAGTGACCCATACGATTATGCCAGATTTCATTGTCATCCATTCTGACAATATTACAGGTTTCAGAACTAGTCTTGACAGTATAACAATTGTCAGGTGTTCTAAATCGGGTAATAATGCATTTAACTTTATCATTTAGAATTTTACAATTGTTCTTTGAAAAGGTAACAGTATAGTCAGAGTCACAAAATTGTGATATACTTAGGAGGTTGGTTTTAAGGCCTTTAACTAATAGAACATTTTCGAGAACAGACATTCCTTCTTCTTTTAGGGTTCCTTTACCTATGATCTGAGATGAAACTCCATCACCAAAAACTACTTTCCCACCAGCAAATCTGGTTTTGTTTAAAAGTTTGGTTTCATCTCCTATCATATGTTTGGAGCATCCTGAATCTAAATACCAACCAGATGAAGTGTGTTCAGCTTTTAAGGCAGTGATAACAATGTTACACTTCATTTGGGGTAAAAGATTATCTTTTCTAACCCAAATAGCTCCAGTTTTAATTTTGCGCAAGTTTGCCCTCATTTGATAAAATTTTCGAGAAACAGCTTTTTGTCGAAAAACATTTGGAGCAGCAAACTGATTATTGTGGAAAATTTGAGCTTTTGGTTTAGGAAAGTTTCTGGGATCCTTTCTCTTAAATGAACTCTTAGTTTTGGTCTTTCTATTCCTGTAGTTAGAGTTCTTATCAGGTTGTCTTGGAAGGACATAATGGTTACGATTTTGCCTAGAATAGTTAAAGTTCTTGTAGACAGAAGTGTTATACACAGGAGTATTTAGACGTCTAGCATAGCAACCTTCAAAGGAATGACCATAAATGTCACAGTACGAGCAATATTGATTGCTTGAAGGATGAATTTCCTTAGGAAAACTTCTAAAAATGGGTTTAACGGCATTCTGTTCAGTAGTGCTATTCCTAGGAGGGATGGTTTTAAAGGTAGATTCAGCCTTTCTGATCAAAGGACAGACGTATTTAGTCTTAAGTGTAGTGTCAGCCTTAGAATTACTAGACTCTCCAATGTCTTTCGGTTGATGCTTTTGATCAAATTCCTTTTTAATAAAATGAATGTCTGGACATGTTTCAATTGATCTTTTGCCCCCAGACACAAACTTAATAGGTTCAAGATTTGTAGTTTGTGATTTGTTCTTAGGGCAGAATCCAATACCGGTTCTATCATCAGAATTGGTCTTGGAGTCAACAACAAAGTCAGTTAAACAATTTGAATTTCTTTCAAACTGAGAAAACTTTTTGAAAACAGTAGCTGTCTTCGTTTTTGCTTCCTCCAGTTCTAATAATGTTCCCATGTATTTCATTTCCAGAGTTTCATTAATTTTAGTTAACTCCTTTAATTTTTTATCAAAAGTTTCAATTTCAGATTGATGAGACAGACACTGGTTAGTGTACTCTTTGGCATTCAGCTTCACAATAAGACTTAGATCATCTAATTTCTTAGTCAGGTCTCTAATAGTCTTCTCCAGTCTAGTGCCTTTTTTGAGAGTTTTAGCATACAATGTATGAATATCTGGGAGGTCATCTGTGTCTGAGTCTCTAAGTGAAGTGTGTGTAGTGACCCCTAATGATTCAGTTTTAGTACTCACGCACCCATTTGCATCGTCATTATCGAGATCACTTTGACTCACACACACGGAATTAGAACTAGCAACATTTTCAGATAATAAAGCATCTAGGCCAGTCAAAATAGTATTCACACAAGCAGGAGTAGAAGCATAATTATCACACACAGGCATATCATCATTGTAAATGATCTTAGCATAAAAAGACATGCAAGGGTCAAGAACATTTGATGACTCAAGTTCCTCTTCATCAGATTCACTGGAATCATCCCAAGTTTTACAGACATTGGCTCTATTGTGTGTGTTGGCTTTATTCAGATTAACTTTGCAATCGTGAGCAATATGACCTAGTTTCCCACATCTAAAACATTCAATCTTTTTAAGGTCTCTAGTGGGTCTGGAGTTGTTGTCCTTAGGATGTTTATCAAGACCTCTCTCATGAGGTTTGGGATTAGACAGAGTATGATAATTAGTCTTGCCTTGTTTAGATGCTTATTTGTTTCGAAATTTGACAATTTTCTTAAATTGTTTAGACATCAAGGCAATCTGATTATCTAGTTTGTCTATATCGCACTCCTCATCAGAGTCAGAGTTGGTCAAATTAGACTCAAGTTTGGGTATCTTAGAGGCAAAACTCAAGTTAGAGTTGGGCTGTTTTATTTGAGAATGATTTAATTGTTTCTTAAAGTCTAATTCCATTTCCACAGTCCTAAGTTTGCTACTGAGTAACTCAAGGGTAAGGTTTTGATCATTCATTTCCTCAATAGCATACCTCTTACTGTCAAACTTTTGTGGTAATGAACTTAGGATTTTAGAAACAATGTCATTTCTATCATAAGTAATACCATTATCATGCAACTTAGTGACTATATCAGTCAAGTTCATGTAAAAATCATCAAAAGACTCAGAATCAGACATGATCAAAGAGTTGTACTGCTGGATAAGCATTTGAGTTTTAGCAGCTTTAACTCTTGAGTCTCCTTCATGGGCAGTGATTAATGTGTCCCACGCTTCCTTAGAAGTGGCACAAGATGATATTCTCTTGAACTCATTCTCATTAATAGACATAAAAATGGCATTCTTGCCTTTATTGTTATTACGAGAAATAATTTTTTCTTCTTGGGTAAACTCACTTAAGATTTTCTTTACCCTCTCATCACTTCCTTCAGTGGCTGGTTTAGTAGGATAAGTGTATCCGTTTTCAATAATGTCCCAGACATCATCTCCAAAAGTCCCTTGGATGAAGGCAGCCATTCTTACTTTCCAGTAAGCAAAGTTGTTTCCATCAAAGAGTGGAGGTCTGGACAGATTACCAAACCTTTCATTCTTCTCGTCCATAGTTAGGTTTTTCAGAAAACGATTTCAGAAACACAAGATCTTTTGAAATAAAACTTAACAGGGCTCTGATACCAATTGAAAAACGTCGCTAATGCCGTTTAATACAAGATTAAACTGTATAAGCAACTCCGAGATGTTTGTTGAAGAAACCCTTTTCTTTTGAAAATAAAAATTATAAACAAGATGTGTTTACAAAGAAACTTATGTACGAGAGTAATTAAGACTGTGTAATCAGTTTTTAAAATTAAGGCAGTTTTAAAAATTCAGCACACTTATAGAATGAGATGAGTAGATGAAGATAATCAACACACAGTTTTTAACGTGGTAAAACCTCTCCCAACAGAGGAAACATCCACGGTGACTTCTAAGTCACAAAAGTAAAAATCCACTAATAACAAATAATAGTTACAAACAATACAACATGCAAGCACACAAATCAACCTATTCTAAGTTTAGGAATATACCCCACTTGGTGTCCTTCTAACTTCTCATAGATCTGATTTGTTGATTATGTTCTTCCAGTTTGCTAACTTCCTTTGCTTTAGCTTCCTTATGTCAACTCAATGATCTCTGATATTATACACAACACTTCCAGTGTAGTAGTGTGTTAAGTGTTTGTGTAGTGATTCCTACCAACATGCATGAACTCACACACACTTAGATTTACAGACAGCCCTAGTAAATTACATATAAAGTCTATATGCTGTGATTTTAGTTTATTTCTTTCTCACAGAACTTGAACCCTTTTTGACCTTTAAATATAACCCAGATTCCACGGATATCTTTCTTTTAAAATCGGTCAAGATCTTAATCAATCTCTTTTTGAAAACATTTGTGAGATTGAAAATCTCCAAGTGTGAATCCAACTAGGTCAGGGTTAAGTTTGGTAAGAATAAAAACCACAAAACATTTTCAAAACTAAATCAATAAAGATTTTCTTAAATCAAGTAGTAAATATGCAGATCTAGTGAAAATGTAACATGCAGAGTGTAGATCTAAAGTTTCTATGAAAAAGAAACAAGATCTTCACACGAATGTTTAAGTTGTGAACAAGATCAAAGACAAGGAGGTTACAGCTTCGATATGAACAAACCACTCTCTCTCTCTCAAACACTCATGGTTATGTTTGGGGTTGAATATACGAAGGTTTGTTTCAAAGTTGAAGTGTTTAGGGTTAGGGTTTGGGTTTGGCTAACAGTTTCCCTTTCTCTCTCTTCTCTCTTTTCTTTTCTCTCTTCTCTCTTATTTTTTTTCTCTCAGAAAGACGAATGCCCAAAAGTCTTCTAAGGCTGAGAAGTGGAGGGTATTTATAGGGCTGAGGGAAGGTTCTGGATGTTCGAGGGAAATCAAGGGCTGAGATCAAGTCTTGCAAACTTTGACTTGATCCAAAGGTTATAAAGCAGCGGTGATTAAAAATTATTGTGATTGGTTCATATGGATAGCACCGGGATTAACTAAGAACACATGCAGACCCTCGATTAGGAATGATCCAACGTTCATCAATCAACCATCCAACCTTCTCACATAACAAACACAAATAGGTACACCCGGAGGATGACAAGTGTTGACATATGAGAGGCTCACACACGCGCGTCCAAAGTAATTACAGAAGGCACCCTGAAGTCTCTAGCACTTTGAGATTCTACCCAACCAAACATTCGAGTGAGAAAAGAAGTTTACAAAATAGAATATTAACCCCACAAATTTTATAATCCCATTTTATTAATAAAAACATTTATTTAGAAAATGTTTAAAAATATTTAAAAATTCCCAAAAAATTATTAAAGCTCCAATTCAAGGGGAATTAATCACACACTCAATTATATGAACACATGTATGCACTTCTAATTGTGTGTAGTGTGATTCAATTTATACCTTCATGGATCATTGAAGAGGATTAGAGAGATAAGATCTGAGGATCTTTGGATTCTAAGTTGGACAACCAATTTTGTCACTATTTCCAAACTAGTTGAACACTTATACAGTATAGACTTAAGCAAGTCAAAGGTATAAGGTGCTTCAGTAGTTTCTTTTGGGAGTCAAGGAGTTAGTGACTATTATTTATGAGCCCACGATGAACGGTATTGAGGTAGGTAGAACAAAGGTGGGGAGCCCAAGAGGTACATCATAAGGCTACACCCATTTCAACATGGGATATGGTGAGGGCCAACTTCAGCAAGGGCAATCCTCCCACTATTGGTGGGGGATTTTACCCAATGGTCACTCACAAATAGTGGAGTGACATAGAGAGGCATTTGAGGATGGTAGACTATACGAATTTGACGAAACATATATTATATTTTTTAAGTTTATTGGATATGCTTTATAATGGTGGGAGAGTGACACCACACCTAAGGATAGGGATAACTTGAACTATGGAGACATTTTAAGGATTGTCTAAATTTGGAACAAGGTTTGAAGACTGTTGCTGAGTACGAGCATATATTTTCTAATTTCTCATCATTTGCGCCTGAGGAGGTGAAAATTAATGCGAATAAGAAAGAAGGTTTTATTAAAGGTTTGACGTGGTCGATTAAGAAAGTGGTTTTGGGGAATCTAGTGTACACTACTTTTTCTCGGGTAGTGGACATTGGACTGATGTTATGGGAAAAGAAGGTGAACTACCAAAAGAAGTTTGGAAAGAGAAATAAGCTGAGTTGACAAGATGTCACTAATTCAAGCGGGGAGATAAAATGTCATAATGACTGATAGTGGAAGAAGCCTAGAGTGGGACAAGATCAACATGCCCTCCAGCAGAACAATATTATCCCGTAGGCCCCTTGGAGTTAGGGACAACAGGGTGAACGTTCACTAGGTAGAGACTTTGAACCGTTTCGAGGTGCTTGTTATACTTTTAGAGAGATAGGGAACCGGGCGACGATGTGTCCTAATGTGACAACCCCATTATCAAAATAAGAGGTGGCCATCCCGATACTCCAATATTAATAGGAATCATAGATGGTCCATTCTTAGCATCACCAAAAATATAATAAGTATACGGGATAACCACCCAATATTTTAGAAAACGGTTTGCCATTTTTTTTATGAGTTAAAGAAAACATTTAAACAACCCAATTTGAAAAGGAGGTGGATAAAATCTACAAGAATAAAACTGAACAGTGCGTATATAACACAATAATAGAATAAGTTGTCGATTAATATTCTCTTACAACGTATTACAATAATTAAATTAAGTTACATAATATATTACAGTAGGCAAGTACAAAAGCTTGGGCCACACGCCCGAACAAATAACCCGACCATAACTAGAATAAAAAAATTAAGGCGTCTATAACAAAATATCTCGCAACATCTGCAAAGTGTTGCATCTCCAAGACACCGGAGTGGGGAAGTCAGTACGGGCATCCTTGCGGCGGAGCACCTGAGCAAATATAAGATTCATGCACAACAAGAAATATGAACAGGTCAGAGCCTAGTTTTATATGATCACCAAATGAATAAAGAGTAAGACAGTTATGAACAGTTAATCATGATTGATAATGATAGGAATCTAGAATATATCTACTCAATTTTTAAGCATAAACTAAAACAATTATCATGACCATAAGTTTTAATTCAATTATACAAGAGGATATGAATAATTTTTATTAACTAAGATTCACAATCCTTTATACACAGTTTCATAGCACCATTCCCAAATATCATTACGAAACGTAATCAAAGTTATTTTCTTTTTAGAGCACTTTATCATAAATCAACTCCCACTTGAATAAGAATAGTTATATTCAACTATATATAACGATTCTAAGACTGTCCTTCCGAGATTTCCCACTGGACGTACCCCTAAATAGCTATCATCTTCTAGGGCCTATCAAACAAGCCTGGGCATCCTACAATGCAACGTCGGGAAGTGGCCGTATACCTTTGACAGTGACTCATAACCACACCCGGAATTACCTCACTTCGAACAATAAATACACAATACATAATAATTGATCCTATAGCCGAGGACTATATCCACCCTACATTCACTAGCCTCGAGACTTCACCTCAGGAGCGTACTTACCTTATGATATCATTTAGAGAGGTGTGTTTAAGTAAATTATCATTTACAGCTTTATTTCCATTTTAATATATACATGATGTTATATCCAAGACCATAAGAATTTAAGGTCACCATTATAAAGTTCACATATAATAAATTCCCCAAACTAGTCTCCGATAAATCATAACGTTTCAATAATCCATAAAGTCTAATGCACCTCAATCGAGTCTCTAAAGTCCCCCAATATATAATCTTAGAACTCCTAATCTCAAACTAACTTTCTAAGGGAAAATAATACCTTACATTTATTTGGTAATCCCCGGAATAAGCCCGATTGAATCCCTTTATAACATATAGTAGTTACCTAACTAATATAGGACTATAGGACACTAAGTTTACTTCATAAAAAATGGTTCCTAAGTCCTAAGACTAAAAGAAAAGGGTAAAAATTGAGTTAGGAAAATAACTCAAAATAGCAGGATTTCGAATCGATTCTCCCTAGGGCCGAATCAATTCGCCCAAAAGAGAATCGATTCGGATGGAGAAACCAGCATTCTGCCTTAGGCCAAATCGATTCTTCCTTACCCAGAATCGATTCGGGTTCCCAGACCTGTAGCCTCCCCCTTGGCGAATCGATTCTCAAAAAGGGCAAATCGATTCGCCCTTGCGAATTTGCCAAGAATGGGGCTATGGGTTATGAACCCTAGTTTTGTTTTCAAAGCCCATTTATGCTCCAGCCAACATCATTACTTCAACCCAAAACAATCATAAATGCATTCTAACTACTATAATTCACATAATAACCATGTACACCAAATTCTAAGGGTTCAAACTCCACAAATCCCTTAAAACTCCAAAATTGTTAAATCATTTCATATACACAACCATCACTACCATTTATTCACTCTAAATCATATATTAGCAAGTAGAAACTTGCCTGAAACTGAAATCTTGGATTCTTGGAAGGTGAATGCTAGATCAAACCCCAAATCTTCAATACTTCTCCTTTCTCTTCTTTTCTCCACAATTCTTTTCCTCTCTCTTTCTCTCTAGATTTAGTAAATACACACTTAAGAGAATAAAATGAGCTGCAAGACTTAAACGTGCCTCTATCCTTAATTCCCATCTTAAATTGTTAATACCTCATTAAAATGACTCGTAATTATACATTGAGGTCATAACCAGTCAGAAGTGCCCGAAACCCAAAAATACAATATGGCACTTATTTTGACTATCTCGCATATTTCGGGACTAACTACGCCTTCAAAATTAGCATCCGAAAATATTTAAATCATTTTAAGTTTCGGCTTCATTTATACCATAAATGTCGGTTAAAGCACACGACACTATAAATTGTAACATGATGATATTTACATACACGTAACATTAAATATGCAATAATCTAGTAAATATTCTTTATTAACTCACTTAATTGATATTTACTCCATCACCCATTATTTTATATAATTACTTCACACAGTAAGTTAATATAAAATAAAATTCTCAAAAGTGAGGGTTATTACATACTCCCTCCTTATGAGGGAATTTTGCCCTCAAAATTCAAGCGTACCTTGCAAAAATAGATGTGGATATGTTTCCCGCATATCGTCCTCATGCTCCCACATTGATTCCTCAGCGTTGTGATGACCCCATTGAACCCACACCAAGGGAACAACTCGAGATCTTAGTCTTCGCTCCCCGTGCTCTAATATTGCAACTAGGTGTTCCTCGTACGAAATATCAGGTTGTAATTCGATATCATTCAGAGGAATATGCCAATGAGTTCCTTCACACCTCTTATACTTTTTCAAAGATGAAACATGAAACACATAATGTATTTGTTGTAAGTGTTCCGGTAAGGCAAGTTGATACGCCACTTGAACTACCTTGGCAATAATGGGAAAAGGTACAAAATAGCGCGACGCAAGCTTGCCTTTCTTCCTAAATCGCCTTACACCTTTCATTGGCGATAATCGCACCAAGACTTGGTCTCCAACCTCCAACTCTACATGCCTCCTATTAGCATCGGCATAACTCTTTTGATGATCTTGAGCTATTCGGATGCGACTTCGAATGAGTTCAATCTTGGAAGAAGTATCTTGGATCATTTCAGGTCCAAGAAATTTATTATCCCCTACTTCCAACCAACAAGTAGGTGATCAACACGGCCTAGCATAAAGTGATTCATAAAAGTGCCATCCCAATAGTGAATTGGTATGAATTATTACAAGAAAATTCGACCAAAGGGAGATATTGTTCCCAACCACCTTTGAAATCAAGCACACACATTCGGGGCATGTCCTCCAACATTTGGTTGACTCTTTCTATCTGACCATCTGTTTGAGGGTGATAAGAGGTGCTCAACTTCAACTCCGTTCCCATAGCTTCTTGGAAACTTCGCTAAAAGTGGGAAACAAAAATCGTATCTCTATCGGAGACTATATTTATGGGCACCCAGTGAAGTCTTACAACCTCCGCAATAAATAGCCGAAAATAACGAGTAGCATTATAATCTATGCGTACAATTGGAAATGTGTCGACTTAGTTAAACGATCAACAATAACCCAAATGGAATCATGACCGATCTGCGACGTTGATAATCCCGTGATAAAGTCCATCGAGATACTTTCTAACTCCATACCAGTATTTCCAACGATTGTAACAAACCCGTGGGTCTTTGATGATCTAATTTCACCAGTTGACAAGTAGTACATTAGGAAACAAATTCAGAAATTTCCCGTTTCATGCCTTGCCACCAATACTGACTGTGCATGTCTTGGTACATTTTGTCCCCACCAGGATGCACTGTAAACTTAGATCCACGAGATTCTGTCATCACGGCCCGTCTTAAATCCTCGTCGTCTGGGACAATGAGTCTCCCGTGGAAACGTACCCCACCCTCAGAACTTATAGAGTAGGATTTTGCACCCTCAGTCAACAATTAGAGTATATGGTCCTGAAAACTATTGTCTCTTCCTTGAGCTTCAACAACCTCTGCCACTATCGTAGGCATAACGGTCAACACCGACATAAACGCCCTAGAAACTGCATCTTCTTGACTAAGTTCCCTCCATTTAGCTTTCCGTATCTACGCTAACTCCCCCCAGGTTTTCTACTCAACGCATCCGCCACCACATTGACCTTGCCCGGGTGATAGTGAATATCAAATTGGAAGTCTTTCACGAACTCTAACCATTGGCGTTGTCGCATATTTAAATCTCTCTGTGAAAACAAATATTGCAACGATTTGTGGTCAGTGAAAAGACTAAATTTCTCCCCCAGAAGATAATGTCTCCAAATATTCAAGGAGAAAACTACTGGAGCAATCTCCAAATCATGCACCGGATAATTATTTTCATGGGGATTTAGCTTGCATGAAGCATAACAAATAGCCCGCTACTCTTGTTGTAGTACACCTCCTAACCCTTACAGAGATGCATTGGTAAAGACCAAATATTCCAATCCTGGCCTTGCTAACGCAAGGATTGGAGCAGAGGTCAACTTATCCTTCAGCTCATCAAAAGCTAACCGACAAGAATCATCCCAAACAAACCTCACCCCTTTTCGGGTTAATTTATCAAAAGTCTAGCAATTTTAGAGAAACCCTTGATAAACTTGAGGTAATAGCCTACCAAACCCAAAAAACTATGGATCTCGGTAGGTGTCGTGGGCTGACCCCATTCCCTCACCGTAATAACTTTACTTAGGTCTATCGAAATACCCTGGGCTATCATGATGTGACCCAAAAACTGTACTTCCTACAACCAAAAACCTCACTTTTTGAACTGGCATACAGTTGACGATCCCTCAACGTCTGTAGGACCAACCGTAAATGAGTAGCATGATCGTCTTCTATTTGAGAGTACAGTAGAATTTCATTAATGAACACAATTACAAACTGGTCCAGGAAGTCTTGAAACACTCTATTCATAAGGTCCATAAACACGGCGTGGGCATTGGTTAGTCCGAAAGGCATAAACAAAAATTCGTAGGACCCATACCTTGTTAGGAAAGCAGTTTTGGATACATCCTACTCTCATATCTTCAACTAATGATACCCCGTCCTCAAATCTATTTTAGAGAAGTGCGACGCTCCCCTAAGTTGATCAAACAAATCATCAATTCAAGGCAATGGGTATTTGTTCTGGATGGTGACTTTACTCAACTCCATGTTGTCAACACACAACCGGAGAGAACCGTCTCTTTTCTTCACAAATAACACCGGAGCGCCGCACGATGACGTACTTCGCCTAATAAACCCTTGTTCTAACAAGTTCTGAATTTGATCTCTTAACTCCCTCATCTCAACAGGAGCCATACGGTATGGGGCTCTAGCAATCAGTCGCATTCTCGGTGCTAAATCAATCACAAACTCAATTTCCCTACTTAGAGGCAAACTCAGTATTTCCCGAAAAACTTCTTGGAAATATCTAATAACCGAAATCGAATCTAAGGAAACGACTACATCTCGAGAAGTCTCCTCCGTAATACAATACAAGTAAGTGCTAGAACCTCCCTTTGAACGAGGCATAGACACTAAAAACATTTCTTGCCCCGAAATAGCAAAAATTATACTTTTTCCATAACAATTAACTATCACACGATACTTCACTAGCCAATCTATGCCCAGAATTACATCATACCCGACCATATCAAGGACGAGTAAATCGGCCTCAGAACATAAATTACCAAGGTTTATTTCTATTTGTTTACAAACAAAGAAAATGAGTGAACCATCTGCCATAGAAGATTCAACACTAGTGAAGGTACTTTCGGCAAATTTAATTAACTCCGTGGACTGAGAAAAGCTTCTAGAAATAAATGAGTGTGTTGCACCCGTATCGAACAATACATAACCCATATGCCCCTGAATGATAAACTTACCCTCAATAGCTGGCGGCACTGGCGGGGCCGGAGGAAGCATAGCATCCTGAATGTGGTAAACATGACCATACTGTAGCTGTCCTTGTTGTGGAGGGACAACTGGATTAGGCACTTATGGCGTTAACTGGGCCTGTGGATGATGTGGAACCCTAGGAAGCTGTCCCCCAATCAACTGAGGACACGCCTTCTTGTAACGACCCGACTCTCCACATTAATAGCATCGACTCGTCATGTTCTCTGTATTTTGGCCCTGATTATTTCTAAGCTGCCTAAAGCCTTGGCTTGGATAGCCTCTACCCCCATTACCACTCCGACATGTTTATTGTTGGGCACCCTGACCATGCTTATTATTACTGCCACCAACATTAAATCCACCAAAACGCTGCCTTTTTGACAAGTCCCCTTGCTGGTTGTCCCTTTTTTTTTTTTTTTCCCAAAGATGGAGATGAGGGTAGTGCTCCTCCTCCTGCCCCATTGCCTCCGGGTTTACTCGCTTGCCCCAAAACTGAAGCCTTCTTACTACTTTGGACATACAACCGATGTTCTTGACAATGGAGTAACACCGCGTTCATTACATCCTCAAAAGTTTGTAAAGTTGGATTACCCAGCAAATTTTGTCGTATCCTCTAGTGTAAACCTCCAATAAATTTCGATATCCTCCTCTCCTCTGGAGTTACCTCATCTGGAATAAAACTAGTTGACGGAGTAAATTCCTCCTCATACTCCACAACTGAACATTCACATTGCACTACATCTTGAAGTCTTCTCCTCATCTCCCTTTGAACTGCGGGAGGAAAATACTTCCGATCAAATAAAACCCAAAAATCATTGATAGTCATAGTGTCTCTCTGCTCCGACGTAGTCATCGATTCCCACGAATGTAATGCATCTACAATGAGTTTAAAAGTAGCAAGGATTTGTTTACTTTCCTCGCTACACTCCACCATGCGAAGATGGCGCTGCATAACCTTTTTCCATTAACTAGCTACTATGACGTCAGAACCTCATTGAAATTATGGGGGATGGCCCTTTAAAGAGGATTGTCTGATCCTTTCCCACGGAGAAGGTCCCACAGGAGCTTGTACTTCCTAAGCTCGTGGTTGTTGATCTTGTGGCAATTTATGAACTACGGCAGTCATCGCGGCATTAACCGCTTGAGCCAAAATATTTGCTACTTCAGCAGCATTTATAGTTCCTCTTTGTGGCGGTGGAGGACCTACCTCCTCTTCTACAACCATATTTCTTCTAGAGGGGCGATCTCTCTTAGGCGGCATCTGAGACAAAGAAATAATAAAATTTGAATACTATTTAGAACAATCCATTTTGCATAAGATAGCAAACATAGGCAACAAAATAATCCTAACATTAAGCTCTATATCAAAAAATGCTACAGTAGAACGTGACAAGTCCGCATAGATCCTAAAGACTCTAGAACCTGATGCTATGATACCATTTGTGACAACCCGCTTATCAAAATAAGAGGTGGCTAGCCCGATACTCCAATATTAACAAGAATCGGAGATGGTCCATTCTGAGCATCACCAAAAATATAATAAGTATACGGGATAACCACCCAATATTTCATAAAACTGAAAAAGCGGAAGTTGGATCCCCGGTGATTAATTTATCACAATTAAAAATATTAATTTCCTTTTAAATAAATGCGGAAGCGTTGAGATGGTTTTAACTTTCAAATAAAACAACAAGTTTTAATTTCTCAAAACAAATTAAAACATAATTCAAGTCCTAGAATTTGCCTAAGTCATAATTAACAATTATCCAAAGTTAGGCGAAACCAAATTAATGCAAGTGACAAGAATTACACAATTTTACCCAATATTAAATTAAAGTCCAATTTTAATATAGTGTGAGAATTAAACCGAATTTTATCTTGAATTAAACCTAAAGCATGCGTTCTAAATTTTGTGCAAGATAAAAATAAACAATGTCACACTACACCGCGATGTACGAGGAAAAACCCACTAACGGGAAAAAACCTCGGGACGGCCCTAGCCTCAAATCCACTAAAAATGGTATTACAAAATACAAGACAAAAGACTTACTTCCTAAACTCGAACCCTCTCAAGCCGTGATGCTCCTTCTTGTATCAACCTCCAATTAGCGGATAACCAACGGAGCTCCACCGTGGTCTCGGAATACACCGATAGGACTTTAAACGGTCACCGTCACCCGAACATGGAGCCTTTCTCCAAACGGGTAGAATCTCAACAAAGGTCTTCTTTGTGATGGGGTGTAGAAGCAAACCCGAAACGTCTCTTGAATTCGGTAGAGAAAACCGGTGCCAAAAACTCCAAGTAAGGATATGTATATATAGAACTTGGAATAAACAGCAATGGGTGTAAACTAGAGTGTGTATGAATTTTCCATTAAAAATTAACACTCAAAACTTGAACATTTTCCCTAAATAAATTTTCTCTCAAACTCTCTCTAAGAGATGGATATGGAATGGAAAATTTGTCTTGGAAAATGTGTTTACCGCACATAATATTGCATGAAAAAAGTTGGTTGAAAACCAAGTGGAAGAGTGGGGAAAAACTGCAAAAAACTGCCAAATAACTGTTCCCGCTGGAAGTTCGTTCGAACGAACGTGATTCTCGTTCGAACGAGACTTCTAACGAGTGACCAGCCTGGGCTCGTTAGAGGTTCGTTAGATACCTCATTAGAATGAGAATTCGTTCGAACGACTATCCAGTTAGGGTCGTTGGCAAAACTCGTTCGAACGAACCTGGTTCGAACGACAAAACTCGTTCGAACGAAATCTGGTTCGAACGAAAAAACTCGTTCGAATGACATTTCAAACGAACAAACAGAAAGATTGAAAAATTTGATTTTGGCCCAGAAACTTTTATATACTTATTTTTAAAGTTCTTAATTGATTCTTTCTGAAAATAAAATGCAGTTTTTTATTTCACCTAACACCCAATACATATTGTTCCAAGCTCGTATATACATATAATTACATTCATACCTTGGGAGCATGAACCTTAATTGATGACGTAGAAACGAGGCACACAAATCGGCATTT
Organism: Sambucus nigra; assembly: GCA_949130495.1. Classification (NCBI taxonomy): domain Eukaryota; kingdom Viridiplantae; phylum Streptophyta; class Magnoliopsida; order Dipsacales; family Adoxaceae; genus Sambucus; species Sambucus nigra. Next base: position 281,042,853 of record OX422218.1, read on the forward strand.
TGATGAAGCTTTAAATTCTTTGCCGCTACGTCTTCAACATACACTTCATAGGCTTGAGAATATTACAATAAATACTATCCTATGAATAAATGTTTTTGTCCAAAATTGAGCCAAAACTATATATGGACTCAATTGGAAATTTTTGTCCTTACAAATCTCCCCCTTTGGCTATTCCGGGACAAAAACCAAACAAAAATCCTAAAGGGCCGTCAAGCTCTACTAGACTCAAAACATAACCCGCCCAATCTTGACTCAACCCGAGGATCAAACGCTTTGCCATAGAAAATGCCGCTTTTGAATAATTCCTGCACACTTAAGCAAACTCATCAAATGCATAGGGAATATCAAAAGTATTAAATGCAATGAATTAAATACTCCCCCTAAATTAATTCTCCCTTTAAACACATGACCTACTTAGAAAGACGTCTCCCCCTAAGATAAATCTCCCCCAAACGAAGATACGATAATAATAGGATTAGATACCATTTCTCCCCCTATCATCATTCTCCCCCTTTTTGTTCGGGAATAGGCAAAGGATAAAGAACTAATAAACAGCATGAGAAAGCTTAAATAAAAGACATGACAGCATATGGGCAATAAAAACAAGGCAAAGACAAACAAATATCATATATATATATACTTTAAATATACCAATAGAGCACTTGCATATATATATAGATATAAACACACACATGACACAAAATACAATAAGTTTGCACACTCGTATGGCAAAAATGTGTCATATGGAAACGGAAGTGTAGGGGTGTGAACTAGCAACAATTAAATTTAGACCCAAACACGTAAGAAACGTTCACGGAGTTCTCATTTGATTGCAAACTTCATCACAGTTAAATATAACCTCATGTGACAATATAAAGATTGAACTCAATGAACAAACATACACAATGCATACAAGCCTAGCATGATGATGATTCTACAAACCAAATAGAGTCATGACATTAAAGACAACTAGGATAAACGGACATTGTGCAAACCGTTGATATACCATCCAATTCTCCCTCAATGAGCATATATATTCTTTTGTTTGTGAATGAATATATCAAACAAACATAGGCCTTGGCAATTGCTTTCTTTTAAATGCCAAATATTCTGTTTTTAGGCCTTTGGATCACGTATTTCTTTTAGATCCAATCAACGGTGGCTTACTATGGCAAAGGATTTAATTCATCCTTTCGGAGCCCTTCCCCGTGCATATATTAATTTATCATGTTTTCATTTTTCTCACAAATCTCACATGCAACGGATTTTGACATGCACTAGTCCTCCTAGGTCATAGATATGTAGATGACTAGATTGATAGGAGAACACCTCAAAAAGCTCAAATATAACATGTGACATTAAGATTTCAAAAGAGCTCGTGCATGTGTGAATAGAGGCATATAGAAATAGAATCCATTTAAACAATACAAAATCCAACTACTCCATATAAAACATGGTAAAGAACATTTTAAGGATTGAAAATCTAAACCAAAAGTTCTAGCGACATGGAAGCGTAAACGATAGGATTCAAACACAAATATATGCCACATAAAGTGTGTCAAACAAAAATACACACAAAACAAAATCTTTTTGAGTTTTTAACATATGTCAAAAATAAATATTTACTCAAAAGAACAAACAAAAATCATTTGTATTTTTCATTAAGCTTAAATGAAATAAATAAAACACAAATGATAAACAAAAAATCTTTTTATATTATGCAGTCAATTCAAACACAAAATATAATACAAAAAGATAAACAAGTCATAGTTTCTAGCATGTGATATGAAATAAGGCAATGACTAGAAAATGACTAAACAAGCATACATTTAGCATATGAATATAGCATGAAGTACAAATGCTAAAGTATGCAAACACTAACACATTTATCCTTTAGATTTAGCAAGGGAGGAGGCATGTGTAAGTAAATGAGAATCAAAATCCCTATTTTGTAAGGCAACCAAGTCGGATTTCCTAACCCAAATTAATGAAGAATTACTATCTTGGGGTGTAGAAACATTAGCTATCGTGGTTTACTTTACTATGGGATTTTCTAGGAATTCGTTTAAGATCTAAACAAAATTTCCTAAGATGACCTTGTCGACCACAATGTGTACAAGTAAGAGCATGTCGAAAAGATTTATCTAAGGAGTGATCATTAAATGCATTCCTAGAAGATTCTCCTAAAACATTGGTTTTGACTTTAGGGTTAAAATCATTACAAGAATTGAAGCCTAAACCAAAAGTGTCATTTTTAATTTGGACCGTTCCTAACATTTTATCTAGTTTTTCCGAACGACACTCCAAATCAAATTTGACATTACTACAATCTTTTAATTTATTTTCCAATTCAACAATGTTAGATTCTAGTAAAGAATTACGCTCTTCAAAAGCAAGAAGCTCCTTTTTCAAGGATTCCATTAAACCCCTAAGGCTATCTCTCTCGCCTTATACATATTCAAGCTTCTCTTAAAGAGTCCTCACATGTGTCCTAAGGTCTTCTATTAAGGCACTTTCATCAATGACCTTGACACTCTCTCTTAAACTCGATTCTAACTTCAAATTAGCTCTTTTCAATTTAATAGATTCTTTATATAATTCATGAAAAGCATTTTGAAGTTCACTCATATCAACCTCATCTTCATTTTCACTTTCTCTTTCTTCTTCACTCTCACTATCATCAAAAATAAGAGAATCATGTACAACGACCTTGGAAGTGGCATGTGCTATAATTTCATCATCCGATGAGTTCTCATTATCACTCACATGTCTAGCCATAAAAGCCACAAAATTTTTCTTAGTGGAGGATTCGGGCTTCTCTTCCTTATCACTATCACTAAGGGTCGCATTATATGAAATGGGTCGTTTACCCTCTTTCCTTAGTTTAGTGGGGCACTCAAAAGCCCTATGGCCATAACCTTCACAACTAAAACATTTATTAGACTCGTCCCTATCAATATTTTCATTACTAGGTTTAGGGATCTTATCGGCTTTAGAAATCTTCTCGTTTTTATCATATTTAGAAGATTCAAATTTCTTAAAATCATTTTTAACTTTATCTTTGTTAAATTTAAGAAATTTTCTAAATTTACGAGCAAACAAAGCCATATCTTCCGAGTCACTATCACTATCGCTCTCTACTACTTGTTTGACCTCTTTTCGGGCTTTTAAAGCAACGCCCTTTTCAATTTTCTTTTCAGTTTTAGAGGGAAACATATCTAGTTCATAGGTTTGTAAATCACCTACAAGCTCTTCTAATTTCGTAGAGGCTAAAGTGGGTAAAGAATTTAAAACGGTCACCTTTGGAATAAATCTATCGGGTAGTGACCTCAAAATTTTCTTTACAACACGGTTGTCAGGTATTTTCTCTCCCAAGTTAAAGGTTGAATTGACAATATCAGAAAGTCTAGCATAAAATTTATCAAAAGTTTCTTTTTCATCCATTTTGATAGTTTCAAATTGAGTGGTGAGGTTTTGGAGTTTAGAAGCTTTAAAGACACTCGTTCCTTCATGAGTTAATTGTAAAATATCCCAAGCTTCTTTAGCGGTTTCACACGTCATAATTCGTCGGAATTCATCCGATGCGACAGCGCTAAACAGGGCATTTAGACCTCGGGAATTAAAGTTTGCTAGCTTAAACTCATTTTCGGTCCATCTATCAACGGGTTTGGGAACATGTACATTTTCAATTAAATGTGTTGGTGGGGTCCAACCGTTAACAACAGACATCCAAACACGTTCATCAATAGATTTAAGTGCCGATTTCATTCGCGCTTTCCAATACGCGCAGTTAGAACCATCAAAAATAGGAAATTTTGAAAATGGGGAAAAATCCATATTTAGCCAAAAAGTAAAGGATCTTTAACGAAATAATTTATCGTTTTTGGCTCTGATACCAATTTGAAAAAGCGGAAGTTGGATCCCCGGTGATTAATTTATCACAATTAAAAATATTAATTTCCTTTTAAATAAATGCGGAAGCGTTGAGATGGTTTTAACTTTCAAATAAAACAACAAGTTTTAATTTCTCAAAACAAATTAAAACATAATTCAAGTCCTAGAATTTGCCTAAGTCATAATTAACAATTATCCAAAGTTAGGCGAAACCAAATTAATGCAAGTGACAAGAATTACACAATTTTACCCAATATTAAATTAAAGTCCAATTTTAATATAGTGTGAGAATTAAACCGAATTTTATCTTGAATTAAACCTAAAGCATGCGTTCTAAATTTTGTGCAAGATAAAAATAAACAATGTCACACTACACCGCGATGTACGAGGAAAAACCCACTAACGAGAAAAAACCTCGGGACAGCCCTAGCCTCAAATCCACTAAAAATGGTATTACAAAATACAAGACAAAAGACTTACTTCCTAAACTCGAACCCTCTCAAGCCGTGATGCTCCTTCTTGTATCAACCTCCAATTAGCGGATAACCAACGGAGCTCCACCGTGGTCTCGGAATACACCGATAGGACTTTAAACGGTCACCGTCACCCGAACATGGAGCCTTTCTCCAAACGGGTAGAATCTCAACAAAGGTCTTCTTTATGATGGGGTGTAGAAGCAAACTCGAAACGTCTCTTGAATTAGGTAGAGAAAACCGGTGCCAAAAACTCCAAGTAAGGATATGTATATATAGAACTTGGAATAAACAGCAATGGGTGTAAACTAGAGTGTGTATGAATTTTCCATTAAAAATTAACACTCAAAACTTGAACATTTTCCCTAAATAAATTTGCTCTCAAACTCTCTCTAAGAGATGGATATGGAATGGAAAAGTTGTCTTGGAAAATGTGTTTCCCGCACATAATATTGCATGAAAAAAGTTGGTTGAAAACCAAGTGGAAGAGTGGGGAAAAACTGCAAAAAACTGCCAAATAACTGTTCCCGCTGGAAGTTCGTTCGAACGAACGTGATTCTCGTTCGAACGAGACTTCTAACGAGTGACCAGCCTGGGCTTGTTAGAGGTTCGTTAGATACCTCGTTAGAACGAGAATTCATTCGAACGACATATCGAACGACTATCCAGTTAGGGTCGTTGGCAAAACTCGTTCGAACGAACCTGGTTCGAACGACAAAACTCGTTCGAACGAAATCTGGTTCGAACGAAAAAACTCGTTCGAACGACATTTCAAACGAACAAACAGAAAGATTGAAAAATTTGATTTTGGCCCAGAAACTTTTATATACTTATTTTTAAAGTTCTTAATTGATTCTTTCTGAAAATAAAATGCAGTTTTTTATTTCACCTAACACCCAATACATATTGTTCCAAGCTCGTATATACATATAATTACATTCATACCTTGGGAGCATGGAACCTTAATTGATGACGTAGAAACGAGGCACACAAACCGGTATTTTGATGAAGCTTTAAATTCTTTGCCGCTACGTCTTCAACATACACTTCATAGGCTTGAGAATATTACAATAAATACTATCCTATGAATAAATGTTTTTGTCCGGAATTGAGCCAAAACTATATATGGACTCAATTGGAAATTTGTGTCCTTACAAAAACGGTTTGCCAAAATTTTGTTTTATAAGTTAAAGAAAGCATTTAAACAACCCAATTTGAAAAGGAGGTGGATAAAATCTACAAGAATAAAATTGAAGAGTGCGTATATAACACAATAACCGAATAAGCTGTCGGTTAACAGTCTCTTACAGCGTATTACAATAATTAAATTAAGTTACATAATACATTACAGTAGGCAAGTACAAAAGCTTGGGCAAAAAGCATAACGAATAAATAACCCGACCATAACTAGAATACAAAAATGAAGGCATCTATAACAAAATATCCCGCAAATTCCGTAAAGTGTTGCAACTCCAAGACACCGGAGTGGGGAAGTGAATACGGGTGTCCTTGCGGCGGAGCACCTGAGAGAATATAAGATTCATGCACAACAAGAAATATGAACGGGTCAGGGCCCGATTTATATGATCACCAGATGAATAGAGAGTAAGACAATTATGAACAGTTAATCATGATTGATAATGATAGGAATCTAGAATCTATCTACTCAATTTTTTAGCATAAACTAAAACAATTATCACGACCATAAGTTTTAATGCAATTATACAAGAGGATATGAATTATTTTTATTAACTAAGATTCACAATCCTTTCTGCAGTTTCATAGCACCGTTCCCAAATATCATTAGGAAACGTAATCAAAGTTATTTTCTTTTTAGAGCACTTTATCATAAATTAACTCACACTTGAATAAGAATATTTATATTCAACTATATATAACGATTCTAAGACTGTCCTTCCAATTTTTCCCACTGGACGCACCCCTAAATAGCTATCATCTTCCAGGGCCTATCAAACGAGCCTGGGCATCCTACAACGCAACGTCGGGAAGTGGTCATATACCTTCGAAAGTGAGTTATAACCACACCCGGAATTACATCACTCTGAACAAGAAATACACAATACATAATAATCGATCCTAAATCCAAGGACTATATTCACCCTGCATTCACTAGCCAGGGGACTTCACCTCATGAGCGTACTTCCCTTATGATAGCATTTAGAGAGGTGTGTTTAAGTAAATTATCATTTATAGCTTTATTTCCATTTTAATATATACATGACGTTATATCCAAGACCATAAGTATTTAACGTCACCATTATAAACTTCACATTTACTAAATTCCCCAAATTAGTCTCTGATTAATCATAACGTTTCAATAATTCGTAAAGTCTAATACACCTCAATCGAGTCTCTAAACTCCCCCAATATATAATCTTACAACTCCAAATCTCAAACTAACTTTCTAAGGGAAAATAATACCTTACATCTATTTGGTAATCCCCGGAATAAGCCCGATTGAATCCCTTTCTAACATCGAGTAGTTACCTAACTAATATCGGACTCTAGGACACTAAGTTTACTTCGTAAAAGAAGGTTCCTAAGTCCTATGCCTAAAAGAAAATGGTAAAAATTAAGTTAGAAAAATAACTCAAAACAACAGGATTTCGAATCGATTCACCCCAAGTAGCGAGAAAACAGCATTCGGGATCAGGACAAATCGATTAGGCCTTACCCCGAATCTATTCGGGTTCCCAGACATGTAGCCTCCCCCTTAGCGAATCGATTCACCATGGCGAATTTGCCAAGAATGGGGCTACGGGTTATGAACCCTAGTTTTTTTTCGAAACCCCATTTCTACTCCAACCAACATCATTAATTCGACCCAAAACAATCATAAATGCTTCCTAACTACTATGATCCCCACAATAACCATCAACATCAAATTCTAAGCATTCAAACTCTACAAATCCCTTAAAACCCCAAAATTGTTAAATCATTTCAAATACAGAACCATCATAACCATTTATTCACTCTAAATCATATATTAGCATGCAGAAACTTGCCTTAAACTGAAATCTCGGATTCTTGGAAGATAAATGCAAGATCAAACCCCAAATCTTCAATTCTTCTCCTTTATCTTCTTTTCTCCACAATTCTTTTCCTCTCTCTTTCTCTCTAGGTTTAGTAAATACACACTTAAGAGAATAAAATGAGGTGCCAGACTTAAATGTGCCTCTATCCTTAATTCCGATATTAAATTGTTAATACCTCATTAAAATAACTCATAACTACAAATTTAGGTCATTACCAGTCAGATTTGCCCGAAACCCAAAAATACAATATGACACTTATTTTGACTATCTCGCATATTTCGGGACTAACTACGCCTTCAAAATTAGCATCCGAAAATATTTAAATCATTTTAAGTTTCGGCTTCATTTATACCATAAATGTCGTTTAAAGAACACGACATTATAAATTGTAACATGATGATATTTGCATACACGTAACAGTAAATATTCAACAATCTAGTAAATATTCTTTATTAACTCACTTAATTGATATTTACTCCATCATCCATTATTTTATATAATTACTTCACACAGTAAGTTAATATAAAATAAATTTCTTAAAAGTGAGGGATATTATACCTAAGACTCTGGGCCAGTAGAGCTAAGGACTTCCTGTACCAAAGGCTGTTTCACAAGCACCAATTGTACCGTGGGTTTATATTGCACTAGGAGCTTAGGTGGGGTAACTTCAAGTGGAAGTGAGACATGGCTAGTGGTGTAACACGACACGTTCTTTACTTAATGGTTATTCTTTATATATATATATATATATATATATATATATATATATATATATATATATATATATATATATATATATATATATATATATATATAAGGTCGAAAGCTATAGAAAAACATAAAGAATGGAAGTCAAAAGTTTAGAAAAACAAATTTTTAATTAGATTCTCACTTTCCATAATCAAGTTGCTAACCATATTAACAAAACATGTTTAATTAATGTTTAAGAAATATTTAAATCAAATAATAGTTAAGAAGAACAATAGAGATATTCTTTCCTAAAAAGAATTATTCTAGAAAATCCGAGTGTACCATTACATTCTTCTTGCAAAAATAAATAGCTTTATTTTATGGCCTTCTTTAAAATATTAATGTAAAGCCCTTCAAATTTGAGTTGAAGTCTTGTTTAATGGAGATTTAATATTAAAAAGCGAGATAAATAAGATTCTATATCTTATTGCCTTTTTTGAGGAAAAATGGGTTGAAAGAGGCAAAACATTCATGTAAAGGGAAAGAGTCTCAACCTTATATAAGAGCAAGAGAAAAATAGTTAACCAATCCCACTCAGCCTCGACCAAGCCCGTGCATGTGGGAGGCTATGAGTGTATCGCTATCTACCCATGATCGGGTCTCCCAACATCCTCTCTCTCTCTCTCTCTCTCTCTCTCTCTCATTTCTTCCTTTTTATATCAAAATTAGAAATAAAAGTCCAATTAAAAATCCAACTCTAAATCAAACAACGAATTCAACTCGTGGTACAATTTTAAAAAGTTAATACTTAGAGTCTAAAAAATTATAAAATGACTATACTAACCCTCACGTTCAAACCAAATTGCCAAATTACTAGTTATTAATTAAATCCACACAAATTCATTTTTTTCACCAAAAAAATCACGGAATTTGATTTAAATTAAATCTTTCTAACTTAGTTTAAATTTTAACAGCAATAATCTACTTAATTAATTAAGGCATTTAATTTATTAATCAAGTTACGAAAAATATGGGGTATTATAGTCTTCTCGACTAACACGGGAATTTCATCCTCAAAATTTGATAAAGTATAAACACTGTGATTACCACACATAATATCGACTTATATATGTCTACCCATAATATGCCATGATTACGGAAACATATATATATATATATATATATATATATACATACACGCACACACACACACATTAAGGTGAACCACAATGAGAAATATACTTGCCCCATTAATAGCAGAGCGACCAACTGTAATAACCCACCTACTAAAATAAGAGGTGGCCAGCCTGATACTCTAATAATCACATGAATCATAGATGGTCCATTCTTAGCATCACTATCATAAAAAAATAATAGTACGAGATAACCAGCAATTATTTTAGAAAATGGATTGTCAAATGAAATTTTTGTAAGTAAAAGAAAAGCACTTAGACAATCCAATTTACAAAAAAGGTGGATACCAAAAATCAATGGGTAAAGGAATAACAATAATACATAAATAATAACCGAATAAGCTATCGGTTAACAGACTAATACAAATAGGTTACACCGAGTATTACAATTTAATATCACATTATAGTAAATTATTACAATGCATGGGCAACACGCCCGAATAAATAAACTGAACATAGCTAGAGTACAATGAATAGAAATGTCTATAACGAATACCCTACAACATCCGCAAAATGTTATAGCTCCATGATAACTGGAAATGAGAGGTCAATACGGGAGTCCTTGCAGAGAAGCACCTGAACAGATAAGGAGTTCATGCAAAATAAAGAGATATAGACGGGTCAGGGCCCAGTTTGATATGATCACTATGTGACTAAAATGCATGACAGTTATGAATATCTCATCATAACATGAACTTATTTTTCTCTCGCAATTAATCATAAAATTTCTCACCTCTCAATCTAAAAGCACAACCTAGCATAATATCAATGATAATGCTCAATATTCATATAAGTATGGGAGAACTCATCTACAATTACTCAAGGAGACATCATTTAATCCACTCACAATCTAAAGGCACGGTTCCTATTCTCTTTAGGAAATACATATAGGGCAATTCATTTTACAAAATGTTTTACCAAATTCCATTTTTATCTCATGATTTTTCCATTTCCCTTCTTCCATCTAGGAAATATATTTAAAGCCACTTTATTATCATAAAAAGCTTTTTCATCACATAACTTTCCATTTCCCTTCTTCCACTCAGGAAATGTATTTAAAGCAAATTTATTATCATAAAATGCTTTAACATCAATAATGTCCCACATTATTATAAATAACTATATTTCATATCATATAACGTTTCTAAGACCGCCCGTTCAATTTTCCCACTGTGCGCGCCCCAAAATGTCTATCATCTTCCAGGGCCTATCAAACAAGACAACCAGGGCATCCTATAACGCGAGACGTTGGGAAGTGGCCATATACCTGAAAGTGAGTCATAACCACACTCAAAAATACCCCACATCGCAAAATAAACATACATAATAACCGGTCATATGGCCGAGGCCTATATTCACCCTGCATTCATTAGCCAGGGGACTTCACCTCATGCGCATAACGTCCCCTATGATAGCGATTTAGAGAGGTGTGTATATGTAAATTATCATTTACAAAAATCATTATTCCATTTTAAAAACATTCACTTTTACATTCTCAAAACCATTTATACTTATTCATTAAGTACTAAATTTTAGAATATGCATTTCATATTCTTAAAGTCATATCAAATTAATGACCTAAGACCCGAAGTGCCATTATCCTCACACTAGTCTCCAAGAGTCCAAAATAATACCATAAATCATCACCATAAGTCTCCCTCAATAATAGTCTCCCAAAAGTCCCAGCATTATCATTTTTACTTTCCGTTAATTCTAGGCTAACTTCCTATGTGAAACGAAAATTAATCCACATGAACTAACACTTGGGATAAGCCCACATACCCCATACTAGCCTAGGAGATTTGTCCCCTAAGAATAATCCTCAAATAATCTTTATTACTCCCTAAATGAAGGTTCTTAAGAGTTGAACCTAAAAGAAAAGGACTCAAAACAAAGCTAGAAAAACTCCTCAAAAATAGGGCTTCCGAATCGATTCGCCTAGGGCCGAATCGATTCGCCCCTGATTGCGAATCGATTCGCCAAAAAATGAATCGATTCGGCAAGGAAAACCAACTTACTGTCCCAACCCAAATCGATTCGGCCTTAACCCGAATCGATTCAATTTCCCAGACCTGTATCCTTCCCTATAAGCAAATCGATTTGCTTGGGGGGTGAATCTATTCGGCCCTGCAGAATTGCCCAATTTGGTCTACGGGTTTAAGAACCCTAAATTTCCCAAAACCTCAAACTTTCAATTTCTATTAACATGAATAACAACTAATTCTACCAAAACAATCCTACAAAACTACTAACTCATATTTTCTCCTCAAATCAAAAGAAACCACATATTTAGGGTTTAATCCCTAAAATCTACAAATCCCAAAAATGGTTTAAATATCCAAAAATATAACTATAACTGCAATTTATTCACATTAAATCATGATCTAGAAAATAAGAAACCTGCCTTAAGTTTTTAGTCTCGGATTCTCCTCCAGCAGCAACGATTTCCAGCTCTAATCTTCCATTTCTCTCTCATTTCTCCATTTCTCCCAACTCTCTCTTCTCTTTATCTCTCTCTTGGCTGATGACATAAGAATGGGAAAATAAAAGGGGTTGGGAAGACTTAAACGGGTCTAAACATAAATTCCCCTCTTTAAATGTTGATAAACCATTAAAATGACTCGTATCTACATAATTGAGTCATAACCTGTCAAAAATGCCAAAAACTCAAAAATACAACTTGGCACTTATTTTGACTATCTCGACTATTCTAAAACTAACCGCACCCTCTAAATTGGCATCCGGAGTACCGTATAATATCTTATGTCCCAATGTTATTTTTAATTCATTAATTATGCTCACATTCTAATATAACTCATAACCGTCGTTTAAAGTACAACGAAGCAATATAATAAAACAAAATGCTATTTACCTTCCCATAACAGTAAATAAGCAAAACATGGTAAATATTATCCCTTAACTCATCTTGAAATAATATTTACCCCTAATCTCACTATTTTATAAAATTAGCCCATTAGGCAAAATAATATAAAATAGTCATTAAAAAGTCTGGGTTGTTACACCAACCTCATTCAACCTCTCTCATAATGTGTTTTATGTTGTTGAAAGATAGATCAACAAGAGGTGTGCAAATAATCGATTATAGTAAGGGTTTTATAAGCCATGATCAAGATTTTCGCCAATTGGAGCGTAATAATAATCATAAAAAATCACCCTTAAAATAAGAATTTGTTGAGCCCCCTTAAAAAAAATCAGAGGAAAGTCAAATTATAGCTAGTGAAATGATCTTAATCTTCATTTCCTGTTGTGAGTAAGGAATTTGATGAACTAAAGGTGAAATAGGTAGTGAAGGGGTCCACCTCCTGAATAGGGGGAGCCCGAATGGTACTTCATGAAATTGGTTTTACAAATTAAAATATCGCATGTTTATATTATTATATGTCAATTAAAATATGTAGTTTTATAATATATGTTGATTTATAAAATCATGTAGACAACTAATATGATGTAGAATGTAGTAAATCATTGTTGAAAATTGTTAATACGCATGTTTAAAACAATTATTGATTTAATTTGATTAATTATCACTCATATTGAAATATTGAATTTGGACAAGTTATTGGGATATTTTAGAGAACTTTCTTTGTCACATGATATAATTGTTTTATTGCGCATATAAGCGGGCTTGTATAAATGTATAATAAAGAATTCTAAAGTTGGATTAAGAATGTAAATAATGTTGAAATTATTTATGTTAATAAAATAGTATCGTTGTGACGTTGGGGATTACGCACGTTACTTGTACTTTCACCCTTGTTATTAATATGCTACTTTAGAGGTATGGGACTAGTGTGTAGGCATATTAATTATTGTTGACGATTTCTAGGTATAGTACTAGGGCGTGTGCACTTGTATGTTTGGGGATTTCCTTGGTATGGGACTTGGTTTTATGTCCTTCCATTGTTTTATCCTATGCGTGAGAATGGGTGATGATTATGTTTTAGGTATTCTATCAAGATGAGATACTGAGTGATACTTATGGTTTGGTATTCTTGAGGTTTGGGAGTAAGGATGGATTATAGTTTTGATGCCAGGATTATATGTGGGTGCTGGTTATAAATATTTACAACATGATAATGAAAAGATAATTAATACCAAAGATAACATACATGTATTACAGATGGATTATGTCATATACCAGGTTTTACGGTGACTAAAAAATTAACACATAAGAAAAAGATTGAAATATGCACACAAATAAGATAATAAATGTTGTATTACATTACATTGGCTACGTATAGTGATGAGGAACTTTATTCATTACATGCATACTAGGTAATAATACTATTACCACGTTACATAAAAAGAAGAGAAATAAAAAGAAAGAAAAAAATAAAAGAAAATTACAAAATAAGGCTACATCAGCTTATTGGTGGTAACATATGAAATTATGACAGGTTTGCCCGGATTTTCTATGAGTATATGATGGCTAGGTATACACGAGATGATGCATTAGATTACGCGAGGGTCGGGGGTAATATTGTCTTCCATACGCTTGGGGTCCATTTGGAATTTTTAAAGAATCAGAAAAGTTGTCTAGTAGATAATTCGCATTTTATATACTTTGTAAAATAAAATTAGAGTTTAATAATATCATAGGTATCATAAGAAGTGAGATTCAATAGTTAGAGTGAGGAAAGCACAATAATACATGATGATATTGCTATAACTAGAATCATCAGGGCTTGAACGGGTTAATGGCTACGGATAGTTTCTAAACAAATAACCCATAATTATCCGTTTAGAGGCTTCATAGCAATAGTCATGCATACAACAAACCAATCCAATAAATTAGAGATAATAAATCAAGACCGTACTAAGTCAATCACAAAAATTCCATATGATAATAATAACTAGGCCCTCAATCATCTAAGTCCTATAGGACAAATAATACAATTATGGGTATAATGATATATTATTCCATGATCATAATTTATGCTATAATAGAACAGGTCTAAAATGAATCATATTAAATGATGTCATTGCATAAAATCAACATAGAGTTTTTCAAATTTAATCAATTTTACGTAAATGTTTGAAATACTTAAATGAATTCAGAAGTGAGAATCAGATTAACTGGAACTATCACATATTGATATCAATAATAGGTGTAATCAAAAGCATTGCGTGAAAATAACACTGAATAAGAAATCACCTACTTATGTTTAGGGCTTTTCAAAAAGCTATTATTTCTATTTTTCACAAGGAATTTGAAAATATAACTTTTATGGATTGGGGTGAATTATAGCCTCATGTCCATAGACTGTAAAATGGTGAAAATTTCACTTTAATATTCATGGAATTACACTTAAGTTCGAGCTATGGAAGTAATATGTTTTTTTTTTATTTTAATTTGGAACAAAATGGTTTTGGTTTGAGTATCTAATTCATAGTATACAAGGAGAAATTTAACTTTGAAAATTTAACTACGAATTTTGAGATATGCATGTATACTATAATGAAATTAAAGATTATGGTTGAGTTCCTGAAGGTATAAGGACAATTATTCCTACCGTGAAACTGGTTCAAGGTGAGGCATGTATAATTTACCATAAAAGCTTAAGCTTTCATGGTGTTTTCTAAAAATTAACCCTTATCTATATATTTCTACATTAGCTATTGCATGTAAAAGCATAAATTGATTCTAAACTACTGTAGAAACTGAGTTTAATAGATAAAACTAACCTCTATGCATAAAATATAAGGATACTCAAAAATGCTAAATTTTTGAGTTGGTTTTTACTCTACTGAACTAATATCTTTCTCGATCCCTTGGTGTTCCTTTTATAGGGTATGTTGAGGGGAGTTGATTGGTCGAACAAAAGGTGGTTTTCAGTTAGTTTAAGTGAGGATATTTGTGAAGTAATTTGAAGTTACACATGAAGACAAGTACTACCTAGATCCTATTGGCTCAAATGACTGCTTGTGTGGAATTCTCAACAGCTTAGCTGATGAGGATTAAGTTAGGATGCTAAGTTTTGGTCCTTGGAAATTTTTGGTTTAGTTTTTCGTTCATTTTCTATACTATTTTGAACTTTAGGTTCTTTTGTGTAATTTTCAAAACTAGGTAAAGTATTTTTAAGGGCAGGTTTGTAAATTAGAATAGTTTTAAAGCCGAGTGTAGAAAAAGTTTAGGGTTTATAACTCATTCAAAACTTTAAAAGATAAATAAAAACTTGAGGGGCTATTTTGTAATATTTAAAACCTCAGGATAATTCCTTAACTCAAGTTTTTCTAAGGTTTATGTGGTTAATATTCAAAGTTTTTAATTTTAAGAATTTTATATTTGAGTAAGGGTATCTAATATATATATATATATATATATATATATATATATATATATATATATCGACTACTCAACTGTTCGAGCACAATGCAGTGGTATTGGTTCCGATTTGACAAAGGTAGAATGTCTGGTCATATGTCCAGTACAGTAGGTAGCAGGCATGTTCATTTTGTCTCCCGAGCGAAAACGAGAAATAGGCAATGCACCATCCTTGTTGCTACTTACGTTGAACTTGACTTGGAGCATGATAAAGAAATTCTTGATCACCTCTTCATCAAGAGTGAGCTTGCTATGGATGTTTGGAACGATTTGGATCGATTTTTCAATAGTAGATCCTTCCAAATAGATTCCATTCAGTCCCGATGGTTTAACAGATCTTTCAGGAAATCCCAAGTTGGCTACGTCGTGTCTAAGCCAAGTCTAGCCTAGCGAAGTCACTTACTGCTTCACTTCTTTAGAGGTTCAATGACATGGATCCATTTAAACAGAACCAGTAGCGTTGTCTCTAATTTCATAAGCAGTGATTGCTCTTTTCGTAGATGAATAAAGTGGGGCTACTTCCTCCAAGGAAGTGACTAAGAGAGATCGATGAACCACTGGCTTTATTGCTTATATATATATATATATATATATATCAAGGGTTTGACCTATGTATCATTTTTCGGATCTTACAGATGGATGTGTGTCATTGTATGTGTGGGTATGGGTAAGTTGGCCATTACGATGATTGTGGGACCTGAACTATCATGGTTACTTTGATGGCTTTTTATTGGTGTCACGAGTATGTATAATATCTAGAGTAAGTCAGCCATTACAATGACTCTGTAAACTAGGTTAACTGGATATAGTAACTTGTCTTGTGTGGGTAACATCAGAGCATGTGTGAGCTAATAAATGGGGCCAACAAGCAATGGTGATATATGTGAACTTGATGCGATGAGTCATTAGGCGCATCATGGTTATGGATCTTATTTTGGTGAATTTTTTATATTCGTTGGATTATCTTGATTTATATATTGTAGAATAAGTTTTAAAAGTCTCATAGTTCTATCACATGCTAAGCATGGTATTTAATTTTAATGACTTGAATATTTTTATATCGGGGCTTGGTGAACTTCGATAACAGAATATGTGGGTTGTTATAGTAACCCGCATGATACAATAACCATAAAATCAATTTGTTCTCTCCAGTTTCTTCAAAAAACAAACTTAGAGAAAAAGGACACTATAAACTCTAGATTTATAATGCTCTAACTCGAACTTGAAAACTATCCACAATCTAA
Source organism: Sambucus nigra (assembly GCA_949130495.1). Taxonomy (NCBI): domain Eukaryota; kingdom Viridiplantae; phylum Streptophyta; class Magnoliopsida; order Dipsacales; family Adoxaceae; genus Sambucus; species Sambucus nigra. The sequence goes on from OX422218.1 coordinate 281,059,749, forward strand.
ATGTTGTGGGAAACACTTAAAGAAAATATGGTAATTAAAAAACATGTAAGGAAAATATGGAGACCAAGTAAATTAAAAGAGTAATTGAACTGGGGTTCATATATGCTCACTTAATCTGATCAGGTTTTGAATTTAAAGATGAGTAATAATTAATAAGTTAGATTAATTATTTAATCAAATAAATTAAACAAATTTTCTTCAAAATAATTTTCTTAATAAGAACCCATAAGCCATGACCCCTTGACCCAGGCCACGTTAGGACAATCCTACGAGCGATGACAATGTGTACACGCTCGATTATTTGGGCCAAAGGACAACCCATGTAGATCTTCTCCCATTTAAACACTTGGGATACCCCATACTAAACTCAACCTTTGACACCACGATATGCAAGAAGGGTGTGTATTATGTTGTCCCACTTGACAAAATGCCATAAACCGATCTCGCCCAAGTTATTGAGGGCAAAAACACCCTTAAGTACCCTCAACCTAGCCTTACCCAAGTCCCACACTGTAAACCTGACCGCACCTAAATCGCATAAAAAACCACCCTAAATGGAGACCAAAAAAATACCAAATATAAAACTAATTACAAAAAATACCAAATATACAGTTGTACAAAATTGTTACAGTCTGGATTGAAAATAAGACTAATTACAAAAATGCCTAAAAACTTTCGCCAAGACCTTCTACCAATTGGTAGAACGCCCTGAGCCCCTTTAAACTGATCAGTTGAAGCCACGCTAGAGCATGTCATCTCAGCCATACATGTGATAGCATTATCTAAAAACAATTATCATCATCCATCTATCGAACATCAGAAGGACCCTCATAGTTTCATATAAATAGAGGCTCCCACCTCTCATTTTTAGCACTTCAAAAGCCGTTGAGAGCCCAAAACCCGAAAACAATCTGATATACATACCTCAAAAGCCTGTATATATATATATATATATATATATATATATATATATATATATATATTGCAATATATATTGCAATAAATTGTATATATTTACTTACATCTTTTAACCCATCCCGCGTTTAGGGGTTCGGGTATGCAATTTATAATGTTTATACTTCAAAAGCCTGGTTTCTAATCTAGCACCTCTATTAATTGATTTAACACACTCATATGTTAAAAAAATTCTTATCAAATGCCAAAATGATAATTACAAAACATGAAAACATACTTTTCAAAATCATTATGTGGAAAGTGTCCATGTGTCGAGTCATTCCAAAACTTTGCATCGAGCCAATGTCTAAAATCTGACTACTTCCACAACTTCTTCAAATGACCAAATACTCGTCAAATGTCGGCCTTGATAAGACGTTATTGTAAGATATAAATATATGAATCCAACAGAACAAAAAATTTATATTAAGGACCTCTCCCTAAATACCTTAATGTCGTATATTATATACCTAGTATCATGTTGCCTACACCTATAAATTTACCTCCTTTATTGCAACTACGTTTCCATTGTAGGAGATACAAAATTGTGAAGCCCAATGCTCATAATACATCTCTTAGAGTATTATTTCTTATGTATGCCTCCATCTTTAATACAAAACCCCATATATATAATCAATAAAATATATATATATTGTCTAATCCCATTGTTGGAACTTCGTTGACTTTGATCCCAAATCTCCTTGGGTGCGTAAGCTCTATAACGAACTAAACTCTATAAGCCCAAGCCACATAATACGCCTCTCAATGTATTATTTCTCAGGGTACCTCCATCTCTAATACAAAATATATAATCCAAACTGTAACACCCCGCGCACCCGAAAAGACACGCGGCGTGCTACTACAATTAAACTAAGCTAAAACCATCAATAATAAGTATAGAGCATCTAAATTACAACAATTTAAATACAACTCCACAATTTTTTTATTTCCACAATAAAGATTACAATAATGTTCTCTCTAAAAAATATAACATTCTCCAACAAAAATTAAACCACTAACTTATACATTAAAAATAAACTTTCCAATCCAAGCTCTAAAATAATTCTCCAAAATTTTCCATAGCGTCCCAATCCACGCTAACCTGCCAATTAAAAGAAAATACGGGGAAGTACACAATATGACAGGAATAGATGCTCATAAATAAATTATCACGATGAATAAATCGTAACAATACGACTCACATATACAAATCAAATGTAATACTCAAGCATTATATCAATATTAATTTCTCAACAACACATCAATGGGTCACCAGGCCTCATCTCACCGCGCCTATGCATTCTTAAGCATATAAGGATTTTGGACTATTGGTGGGTGTCCATTCTGCGTGCCATATTAAAATCTCATGACATGATGTTCAAATCACAATATAATATACCTCAATGAATCAAATAATAGATTCCAATAATTTTTTTCAGGATTCAACGAATAACAAAATTTAATACGAGTGCAATCGATAAAGAAATCAAAATGGAATACTCTCGAGAGAATTTTGGAATATATTGTGTAAGTTCTGTATCTTAAAATTATCACATGAATCATCACATAACTTCATCCACAAAATGTAAACACACCATCACGTTCTTCTCGCGAAAATAATCAAATCTCGCTATAGCCCAAACTTGAGAAAACACCAAATAAGTCTTTTAATCTGAGGTTAAAGTCTTGAATAAGTTTGGGGATTTGGTTTGTAGATTAAATGGAGTAATTTTAATGAGGTCTTCTAGTTGAAAAGTTTGAGAAAAAGTGATTTGAAAAGCCAAGCCACGAATTTGTTGATATATAAAGGATTAAGAGTTTGATCAATAAAAGAGTTCTAATCACATAAAAACAATAAAAAATTTATTTCCCACCATTGGAATTGGATGAAATTTGAAAGATAATTAGCTGAAGATGAGATGAAGCTACATAAAAAAATTCAGCTCGATCAAGCAATTAAATATTTTTAAATATGTTTTTTTTGTAGAGAGTTTTAAGTTTTGAGGACTCTTCTATTTATAAAAATTCAATTAAAATTCCATTTTAACTCTGAATCCAGTTCTGTTTGAAAATTTATATTTCAAATATAAAAACCAACATTTTAAATTATCAAATTAATAAAATCCAAAATTTTATTTTTCTTCGATTTCCAAAATTAATTTAAAAATTCCAATTAAAAAAAACCGGGTTGTTACACAAACACCCTTACATATTCTCCAATACCATTTTTTGAACTACGTAGGCTTTGATCCTAAGTCCTCTATGGTATGTAGGCACAATATTAGGTCCTTCTTATGAGCTCGTGCCCCTACAATTTGTCTCTTGATATATTGTCTCCACCGAAATGCACACATCTCTCGACTTTCATCCATTACAGATAAGTAATAAAAATGAAATATATTAGACTATCTCAAGGTTGGATATCCAAAACATATCCCTACATACAAATTGCAAAACGTATACATACCAGACATAATCGAAATTCATAGTGTTTAATTATGTGGACACACCAGTATGTAGGCGCAATACTGAGTCCTACTCATGGGCTCGAGCCTCGATAATATATCTCTTGATATATTATCTCTTCCGAGATCGACCCATCTCTTAAACTTTCGTCTACCATTTCCACGCCACTCAAATGAGGTATCAAATTTTATCAACACGGTATCTCCTAAATATGTCCTTAGAAACCCTCCAACACATACATAGATATGAACCTATCTCTCATCCATTATCTCCAATAAACTAAAATGAGATTTCAAAACATCCTTAAGCCGTGATCTTTCACGCATCCTCATACAAAGGTACAAAAATGTATGTATAATCACAACAGAGATGCACCCATCCCTTACTTTTCTATTTTTCCAAAAATGGGGATAATATATCAAACTATGTTATAGTCGTGCTCTCTGTCACATTTACATACATACTAATGTCCACCCATTATATAAATAAAATCACGAATTCATACATAAGCAATCTTGTGTACCCGTAACGATTGAAGTGAGGTTCCTACACCTCTCACTCATAACATTTTCTAATTAAGCACTTACCTACATTTTTTAAAGGGTTTATCAACATCCGGTCTCTAAACAAGTTTTAAAATTAACTAAAAAGTAATCAATTAATGTAAAGAACAATAATGATCATAGAATTAAGGAGGCATATAGACAAGTGGAGTGCTTAATACCTTCCCCACTCGTTACCCAGTTCCTAAACCCACTCAATAAGAATCTCTAGACCATCCGCAAGATTTAAAATTTTCCATAAGATTACTCCAAAAGGGCTAGCCCAAATGTTTTTTTTTAGTTTTATATAAAACAAATTGCCGACTCTAAACAACCTAAGAAACACCCTTCTTTCCCCACTAAAGCCACATTTACCCGGGGCATGCACAAAAATCTCAACATGGTGTCATACTACATCCAAGGGTAAGTCATAAAGTTTATCTTCGAACCGATATCCGACCTTCGGGAAGGTGAAGGACCAAGAAACAAACACCTATGCCCACCATTACACAGGTCCCCCCCCCCCCAATGCTCATGGCCGACAATGCCATAGTGGCGAATCCGCTGGGGATAATTTTTTTATTATAAAAAATTAGTATTGCATGTCGTAGTTAGATTCCTAGCTACATTTTAGTAGCGACTCCACAGAGGAAAAATTAAGAGAACTGAACTATTTATATTCTTCCTTTATCCTATACTTAATATTGTTTCCCTGTATAATTACTTTATTTAAAATTAATAAATATTTAGTAGCCTTAGTTTATAATCCCTAACAATATAGATTTGTCGTTAAGTCCACATGTACATGATTGTATATTTCCCAAACATAACTGGATGTGAAAATGACCTCGTCATAAAATAAACATCAAAGTATGAAAAAATTAAACATTAAGTATTTGTACCATGCACTACATAGTCTTGATTTTCATATTATTAAAACCCTATACCCTTGTGGGATCCCAGAAGCGGCTAGTTAAAAGAAGTTTGTACCTTAGGAAAGTCCTATTATTCAAAGGAACATTCGTACTTCCACAAAAATTACTTCTCTGCAAAAGAGAGGTTTGTGGTTTTGAAAAGTCGCTACCCCAAATAAAGATCGTACTTTCAAAAAGTTGGTTCCCCATAAGTCTAGTTGCTAATGAGTGCCCTCACTCTTTTTTCCAACCCGTCTGGTATATTGAATAACTTATCTCTTGAGCTCTATGTCTTGGTGACATTGAACGCTTGAAGTTTGTTCAATACTGGGGTGTATCAAATAGGATATCACAATGAGTAAAGTGGTTCACATGTACCTTAAAGGTTGCTCAGTCCAATCAGAAAGGAATATCATGATCCATGGTAATGAAAAGCGATCCCCCAATCACCGTGTCATATTACCCCTATGCATATAAGAAAACTCTAGGGACACACCATATTGAATAAAAGTAACAAATACTTACGATTCAATAGTTTTGATGATTTTTTTCAAAAAATTGTTATACAACTAGATGCTGGTCTAAAACCCCTCAGATTATAGGCTAAATGTTTTTCCCTTTACAGTGAATATCAACAATATGAATATGTAAGTCATTGTCAAAATAAATCTCCCTTACATTGGATTTTCAAAATTTTATTTAAAGAAAATACAGACCACAATTTATTATTTCCTCACTCCTCATTCGAAAATATTGGGAGTTCACTCATGTTCATCCGCATCCAACGACACTATTAAATTTCTCATCCTTTAAAGTACTACCAAGCGTAAGAACTCAAAAAATAAATACCATCCCCATATGATTAAAAAAAGATAAAAGAAGTGCTTCGGATATATGAGTCCTTCTTCTCCTCTGTATTGTCCCTATGTCTGCAGAAATCCTCAATGAAAGTGCTCTAAATTTTTCTATAATTCCTAGCTTCAGCAAAGATATTACACTAAGTTCCTACCTTTGAAACGCGAGTTAGCGCACCATGCATCCATTTACTTTTTATTAGTGAACTAACTACCCATGACTATCAAGTTTTCTTCGTAGTATGCCACATGTCCACTGAGTAATATTGTGCTCCATCAGCAATGGATCAAATCTTGAGGCAACTGGAAAACATCATTTTTCCTCATGGAATACCATACAGTCACAAATCATGGGCCTAAGCCAAGCATAAGTGCGCCTACAAGAGGTCACTGCTAAAACTGGAATATGAGAGAACATACTTCATCTTCCCATCTCTATCACTAAAGAACCACCAATAGTAACTACCGAGGTGATATAAGATAACTCCTAAGATCTCGTCACACCAACCCATGTTAATGTTAGTACTCTCGCTTTCAAGTACCATTTTCCAGACATAAATATTTCGAACTATAGTAACAGTAACCCGAGTACCTACACGTGGCTTTCCAAATCCCCCTTCGAGTCGAATCTTTTGCTCCTCTACCACCTGATAAGGTTGTACCCCCACCTCCAAATGAGGAAATCATGGAAGTCCAGTCTAAATTTTATTGAAAAATTGGACTTGAAATGGGTTTTAGAAAGTTGTTCAGAATTTTCTGGACAGAATTTTGAGCAATTTTGAGCTCAAATTTAGGTGGGACCCACACTACGAAAATCGTGGGACCATATACGAACGCGTTCACCTCCGCAAGGAGATTAACGTAGTATATTCATACGTCCAATTTTAATAAGTTATGAAGGATAAATATGTCCCCAAAGTGAGTCACAAAGTAATGAAAGTGAATGAATTGGATGTGTTTTAACTCTTGTCCCACATTGGAAGAGTAGTGAAAATTTGATGAGTTAATAACACCCCAAGTATGGACGAAGGCTTGGATGCCTTAGGGTATCCCAACTCTTTAAAGGGGATATGACATAACCTATGCACGGGTTGACTTTCGGTCAAAAGTCCACGCGCGCGTTCGGCCGGCTCGGTTTGATTCGGTTCGGGCTTAATTAATAAACTGTTGGCAGTTATTTGCCAACCGTCACCTACTTTGCTATAAATACAGATGCCTCCCTCCGTTTTTAAAACAATGAAAAATTTCCCTCCTCCAGAATTGCTGTCATTTTATTCCTGTCATATCTGTTCCAGAAATTCTTTTTTTCTGCATAACATATCTTGCATTGTTGTTGAGTAAAAGCCACATAATTTGAGTTCATTGAAATTAATTATTGTTGTGCTATATAATTAATTGGAAAAATCAGTTCTATCTTGGGAGACAATATTCATCAACCTCGGAGCACATTAGAGGGAATAAATTGTCTTAAGGACACTGTGAGATTCACAGGGCTCGGATTATCTTTTTATTTTTATTATTGTTTCTGCAAATTCAAGTAAGTGTTTCATTTCTGTAATTCTGTTTTAATTCTGAATTATATAATAATTATTAATTCTGTACAATTGTTATTTATAAATAGTATACATAACAATCTTAAGACAATTTATAAAGTTCTACTATTTTTTAGTGTACAAAATTTTTTTTATTACAGAAATTTATTTGTTGGAAATAAATATGTTTTGACAGAATAAAATGAATTAATTTACTGTTTTATTGTAGAAATTAGTAAAACAGTTTTGATATAGAAATTAATTTCTAGACTGTTTTTATATTCTTTTTTAGAAAATAAAATTTTATTTGTGTATTCTTGTTAAAATATGTTTATGTAAAATTTTTAATCTTTAAATTATAATTCTGTTTTCTACAGAATTCTTTTTATTATTAAAAATTAGTGTGACACAGATTTTATATTTAATTCTATTTTGTACGGAATTCTGTTTATATTATAGTTTAATTCTAAATTTTATTTGGAATTCTTTTAGAATTCATTTATTGTGAATTATATTTGGAGGAAATTGGTGCACAAAATTTTGTATTCTATTTTGATTAATTCATTATATATGAATTTTATCATTGATAAAAATTATGTTTTTGTAACAGAAATGGAATCACAAAGTACGAACACTACTCCTACGAAACTGATTGTCACCAACACAAATGTGACTGCACCCGTATCTATGCCACATGGGGAGAAACCGAAAAAGTTCATTGGGGCTGACTTCAAACGTTGGTAAGGACAAATGTACTTCTGTCCCACTACCTGCCAACCGGGAAGGTTTGTATATGAAGATTGCCCCTCTATTCAAGAGGGAGATGACGCTGAAAAGGTTGTTGTTGTCGATGCTTGGAAGCATTCGGACTACCTATGCTGAAATTATATTTTGGCCTACTTGGAGAAGACTCTGTATTATGTCTACTGCACTATCAAGACATCCAAAGAATTACGGAATTCTTTGGAAAACAAGTATAAAACTGAAGATGCTGGGATGAAGAAATTTATCGTTGGGCATTTTCTGGACTTCAAAATGGTTGATTCTAAATCTGTGATCTCGCATGTGCAAGAATTCCAAGTGATCCTCCACGACATTCATGCTGAAGGAATGTCAATTAGTGAAACTTTCCAAGTTGCTGCAATTGTTGAAAAGTTGTCACTATCTTGGACTTTGTTCAAAAACTATCTCAAGCACAAGCGTAAGGAGATGAATGTGGAGGAGTTGGTGGTCAGGCTAAGAATCGAAGAAGACAACCGTGAGTCTCAAAAGAAAAGTGGGAAGAATCCGATGGAAACAAACGTCCATGTCGTTGAAGGTCCTAAAAAGAACAAACGAAAGTATGATGGGGAAGGCACTTCCAAACATCATAAGAAAAAGTTCAAAGGCAAATGATACAATTGTGGTAAACCAGGACACCGCTCAAGTGAGTGTCGTAAGCCGAAGAAGCAAAATCAAAACAATCCTCAATCAAATGTAACTGAGGGTGTGAATATCGTCAATGATTTGGCGGATATGAATCTTTCTGCCGTGGTCTCTGAATGTAACTTGGTTGGAAATACCAAGGAATGGTGGGTGGATACTGGAGCCACACGACACATTTGTGCAAACAAATGGATATTTACCACCTATAAGCCTTTGGAAAATGAAAAAAATCTCTTTATGGGAAATTCTTCCACTTCGAAGGTGGTGGGACAAGGAAAGATAACTCTGAAAATGACTTCTGGAAAGGAACTTACTCTCAACAATGTTCTTCACGTGCCTGATATCCGAAAGAATCTGATTTCTGGATCTCTCCTTACTAAAAATGGTTTCAAGATTGTGTTTGTGTCTGATCGCTTTGTGTTGTCTAAAAATGACATGTATGTAGGAAAGGGCTACCTAAATGAGGGGCTCTTTAAACTCAATGTTCTTACTGTAACCCCAAAAACATCTATTTCAATGAATGAAATTTCTAGTTCTTCTTACTTGATTGAGTCATCTAAAATTTGGCATGCTAGATTGGGACATGTTAATTTTGATACATTGCGTAGATTAATTAACTTGGAATTTTTTCCAAAATTTAATATTGATAAAAATCATAAATGTGAAATTTGTGTGGAATCTAAATTAGCTAGATTACCTTTCCATTCTATTGAAAGGATAACTGAACCTTTAGATTTAATTCACACCGATATTTATGATTTAAAATTTGTTCAAACTAGAGGTGGGAAAAAGTATTTTATTACTTTTATTGACGATTGCACAAAATATTGCTATGTATATTTGTTACATAGTAAAGATGAGGCTATTAATGCATTTAGACAATATAAAAATGAAGTTGAGAATCAATTAAGCAAAACGATAAAGGCTATTATAAGTGATAGATGAGGTGAATATGAATATCCATTTGAGGAATTTTGTTCTGAAAATGGGATTATTCATCAAACAACCGCTCCTTATTCTCCTCAATCGAATGGTGTTGCTGAACGCAAAAACCGTACTTTGAAAGAAATGATGAACTCAATGTTATTAAGTTCAGGAGCTCCACAAACGTTATGGGGGGGAAGCCTTACTTTCTGCTAATTACATTCTCAATAAAGTACCTCACAAAAAGACTCACAAGACACCTTATGAATTATGGAAAGGTCGAAGACCTTCCTATAAATATTTACGAGTGTGGGGGTGCTTAGCCAAAGTGATGGTTCCTAAACCTAAAAAGGGAAGAATAGGGCCAAAAACCGTGGATTGTGTATTCATCAGTTATGCTACTAATAGCAGTGCATTTCGATTTCTAGTTTGTAAATCTGAGATTTCGGACATTCATGTAAATACGGTTATTGAATCGAGGGATGCTTCATTTTTTGAATGAATTCCCGTATAACATGACTAGAGAATTTGGTCCTTCTAAAAGGACAAATCAAACTACTAAAAGTGGTACTCATCAACCTATTGAATCAATAGAGAATGAACCAAGACGTAGTAAAAGAGCAAAAACCTCGACTTCTTTCGGTCCAAATTTTCTAACATATTTGTTAGAAAATGAACCTCAATCGTATAAAGAAGCTATATCCTTACCCGATGCTTCCAATTGGAAAGAAGCAATTAATAGTGAAATTGAATCCATATTACAAAATCATACATGGGAACTAGTGGATCTTCCACCAGGTTCAAAATTGTTAGGTTATAAATGGATCTTCAAAAAGAAATTGAAGGTCGATGGATCAATTAATAAATATAAAGCTAGACTTGTAGCTAAAGGCTATAGGCAAAAGGAAGGGTTGGATTACTTCGACACATATTCACCAGTAACAAGAATAACGTCCATTCGGATGTTAATAGCAATAGCTGCTATTAATGGACTTGAAATACATCAAATGGATGTAAAAACTGCATTCTTAAACGGTGAACTAGACGAGGAAATTTATATGGAGCAACCTAAAGGGTTCAAAGCTCCCGGACAAGAAGGAAAAGTATGTAAGATTGTTAAATCACTATATGGATTAAAGCAAGCACCAAAACAATGGCATGAAAAATTTGATAATGCAATGTTATCAAATGGTTTCAAAATTAATGAATGCGATAAATGTGTTTACTTTAAATACATTCATAATGGATATGTCATTGTATGCCTCTATGTTGACGATATGATTATCATGGGTAGTAACTTGGAAATTGTCAAAACTATAAAACAAATGTTGATTAGTAGATTTGACATGAAAGATATGGGAATCGCCGATGTTATATTAGGAATTAAAATTTCTAGAACATCAGATGGGCTTATATTATTTCAGTCTCATTACATAGAGAAAGTACTTGAAAAATTCAAGAAGTATGATATTAGTCCTACCAAGACACCTGTAGATGTAAATTTACATCTTGCAAGAAATAATGGAGAAAGCATATCTCAAATAGAATATTCTCGTATTATTGGCAGCTTAATGTATATCATGAACTGTACGAGACCGGACATAGTATACTCAATAAGTAAGCTAAGTCGATTTACGAGTAATTCAGGAAGAGATCACTGGAAAGCTATATTGAGAGTTTTGGGTTATTTAAAATATACTCAAAACTATGGACTGCACTACTCAAAATATCCAGCTGTTCTTGAAGGACATTGCAATGCAAATTGGATATCTGATACAAAAGACTCTAAGTCTACGATTGGGTAGGTGTTTACCCTCGGAGGTGCAGCCGTATCTTGGAAATCCTCAAAACAAACGTGCATTGCTAGATCGACAATGGAATCTGAATTCATTGCACAAGACAAAGCTGGAGAAGAAGCTGAATGGCTTCGAAATTTCTTAGAGGATGTTCCAAATTGGTCTAAACCTGTGCTCGCAATATGTATACATTGCGATAGCCAATCAGCGATTGTAAGGGCACAAAATCACATGTATAACGGAAAGTCATGACATATTCATCGTCGACACAATACCGTTAGAAAACTTCTCTCAAACGGAATTATCTCAATTGACTATGTAAAGTCAAAAAATAATATATCGGATCCACTAACAAAAGGTTTAAATCGAGAGAAAGTTGAAAGATCATCGAGAGGAATGGGTCTAAAGACTATAAATAAATAAGAATCAATATAGTGGCAACCCAACCTAGCGGACTGGAGATCCCAAGATCTAGGTTCAATGGGCAAACCGAACTACGTTGTATTCAGTAAGCACTGAAGGATATTTAATCCTATCCATTCCAAAGATGAGATAGTGCATATCTGCCACGAAATTAGGATAAGTTATGCTTTTAATGACATCTATATCTTAGTACGTCTAAGTGGGGTATTGCAGAATACTCTTTATAGAAGTCACCTACGTGAGTATGAAGGGGGCCACTTCTATGAGAATAATGAAAGGAATATTCTCTAAAATACTTGCGGAACCAAGTGGTGTTCACGGCCAAAATGAACACAAACGTGAGAACCAACTGTGTTGAAGAATTGTTGTGTGAATACTGTTGTCTAGGTTTACAAAAACGATTGACTGTTCAAGGACGTGAAGTCTATTGATTAACCAAGTAAATCTGATAGTATATCACTAAGGAAAGTTCAAGGCCACTAGGCTACTTCTCCCGATGCAATAAGTCTTCAGTTTTACTCAACTTGTGTTTGCATCTGCATTAGCATCTGTTTGGTTTTATTTATAGCGATATATCATTCATGTGGGGGATTGTTGGAAAATTGAACTTGAAATGGGTTTTAGAAAGCTGTCCAGAATTTTCTGGACAAAATTTTGTGCAACTTTGAGCTCAAATTTAGGTGGAACCCACACTACGAAAATCGTGGGACCATATACGAACGCGTTCACCTCCGCAAGGAGATTAACATAGTATATTCATACGTCCAATTTTAATAAGTTATGAATGATAAATATGTCCCCAAAGTGAGTCACAAAGTAATGAAAGTTAATGAATTGGGTGTGTTTTAACTCTTGTCCCACATTGGAAGAGTAGTGGAAATTTGATGAGTTAATAACACCCCAAGTATGGAATAAGGCTTGGATGCCTTGGGGTATCCCAACTCTTTGAAGGGGATATGACCTAAGCTATACACGGGTTGACTTTCGGTCAAAAGTCCACATGCGCGCGTCCGTCCGGCCGGCCAGCCGGCTCGGCTCGGCTCGGGCTTGAGCTTGAGCTTGGGCTTAGGCTTAGGCTTATGAAAATCTCCTACATTTTTGGGCCGAATTTATTTAACTTTCTGGGCTTTAATTATTAATTAATTATGAAATTAATTAATTAATTAATAAACTGTTGGCAGTTATTGCCAGCAGTCAACAGTTAATTCGTTTAACTGTTTTGACAGTTATTTTCCAACCGTCACCTACTTTTTTATAAATACAGATGCCTCCCTCCGTTTTTAAAACAATGAAAAATTTCCCTCCTCCAGAATTGCTGTCATTTTATTCATGTCATATCTGTTCCAGAAATTCTTTTTTTCTGCATAACATATCTTGCATTGTTGTTGAGTAAAAGCCATAGAGTTTGAGTTCGTTGAAATTAATTATTGTTGTGTTATATAATTAATTGGAAAAATCCGTTCTATCTTGGGAGACAATATTCATCAACCTCGGAGCACATTGGAGGGAATAAATTGTCTTAAGGACACTGTGAGATTCACAGGGTTCGGATTATCTTTTTATTTTTATTATTGTTTCTGCAAATTCAAGTAAGTGTTTCATTTCTGTAGTTCTGTTTTAATTCCGAATTATATAATAATTATTAATTCTGTACAATTGTTATTTATAAATAGTAGACATAACAAATTTCACTTCCTCCAAGAATACATTAGCCACATGAAATACACCGATGAGCTGATATATAATAAAAATATGGCCCTATACACTGAAGATCGACTTTCACAAAATTCTCTTCAAAACCTAAAAAAGATCGAGGAAACTTTGTATTATACTAAAAATAGAGTTACAATAGGTTGATGTTGAAGGAAGAACTAATATCTACCATATAGATTACGTTAAAGAAGAAACTGAATGGTTAAAGGTTGAACTATGTTAGAAAAACTGAAAATAAATGAAAACAAAAAGGAAATTCTTCAAAGAGGTCAAGAGTCCTCTTTGAATTATCTTTGAATCACTTATGTATAGATTCAACTTCCTTTCCAACTACCACTCTAACTATTGGATGGTTATATGTTTTAAATATTCCTGCACTCATGGTATTATGCCCCAATGTAGTTATGTGATATTACTCCATGTTCTAAGTTTGATAGGTGTTGTTCTCCGTTAAGCCATTTGTCGTAGTTTGGACTATTTGTAGTTCTTATTTCAATCTATAATAACCAATCCATATTTGTCGTGTTGATTAATTTTTGGGAAAAAGTTAATTAATGGACTTATAATACTTCTCACGCCATATCTCTGCATTCTATAATATGTATTTTGATGGCCAATAGTGATTTTCTGCATAGTGGAATCGACGTTTGAGTAATCATTACACTAATATTATCGCTGATCTTATATGGTTGTCTTGATGGTGAAAATATCCCATTTATTAAACTTTTCGTCTCTTGTCCTTTCACTCGAGTTTTGGTATTATCCTATTCTAGAACTTTGTTTAAAAAAAATGGCCTCTAGTGAAGATGATAATACTTCTCAAAGGAGCACTTGGGAGGTTGGATCTTCTTCTTCTCAATAACCAGTTGATAGAAACACGACACTTAACCCTTAGTTTATTACCTCTTCTTTCTTTAATCAACCTTCAGTTGATAATGCTCATGATTATGGTAACTGGGATGTATGCCATGTTACTGAGCTTCCTCTATCTCTATATTCAATTGTTCCACCACCCCATCCTGGATTAATTTTATGCTATTAAGGTCGAGTATTCTAATTAACCTCCATCAATGAACTTGTCTAGGTATCCTTTGGACGTCACTAATTCTACCGAATTCAAATTATATGAATATTAGATTGAAAAATTTATCCGTTCTCTTCCTCCTTGTAACGAAGTTGATTTTCTTATTGAAGAACCTACTTATAAGGTCATAAACCTTAAGCTGAAGACACGAAGGCCGAAATTAGGGCTAAATGTTTCAAAAAATTGTGTAAAAAGGTGACTTAGGCCAATGACTATGACCAATATCCCAATTTGTTCCATATTCAATATGTGTTATCTCCTCCCCTTCCTCGTCCATGGGAAGTGATTAGTCAGCGTCCTCATAATAAAATAGGTTTTTTATTAGATCATGCCCTTATTCTTACCCATTTTCCACTTGAGTACCTACCACAAGTGGCTTATCCTACTTTTACTCCTCGTCATAGGGGAGCTTTTTCTTAATCAAGGCCATGTAAGCCATATTATCCCTTCGATGCTTCCAAGAGAAGAAAGTCAAACCTCATGTATTTTAACATTGTGACACTTTTATTGTCTTAATATATGGCACTACTAATGCTAATCCTCTTTCTCATTATTTTGTACATCCCACAATTATGTCATGGCTAATGGCATATACAGTTCTTATGTATTGGTTGGACCGAGATTTGATTTTCCTGCATTCTAAGTCTTTGTGACTAACTCCACCTTCTCTATTATTATTCACTCTAATTAGATTGTTAACCCTCATATGTCTAGATAAGAATTCTTTAGATGACCTATACATTGGACAACTTTTGTTACACTAATATTCTTTTACCATTAATGTTGGCAAGTCTTTGTAAGCTCTTAATGCATATTCTCATCTCTATCCTTTTATTTAACTGAATGGACGTGCTCAAAATAACTTTGTCTGGGGGTGCAAAGTTATTCAGAACTTTGAATATTCTCCTTCTCTTTCCAAATCCTGTAAGGACATAAATTTTCAATTGAGTCCCTGTATTGTTTTGACTTAATTCTGTGAACAAAACTGTGTTTGTAATATGTCATAGGGAGACTTTTATTTTGTCACGATCCCACTTGGTCTATGAGGTATTGAAGAAAATTAAAGACGTTTCCACAAAACATCAAAGAATTAAATCATGCCGAAGTTTAATTGGTGCAAGTATACTCGTCTTCAAAGTTAATTGTATTTCGAGACCACTTAGGCATGAATGCATATAATTAATGGTGCTTGAAATTATTTTTATAAAAGATAAGGATTATTTTATAAAGAAAAATGTTTTAAAATATTTTTAAAACTGTTTTAAGTATTTACACTACATTTTATTTTGATATACTTGAAATAGAGTTTGACTTATTTGGATCTCCTTTAAAAGAGACATTTTGAACTAAAAGTCAAAAAGTCAAACTGCCACGTTAGCTCGTTCAAACGACTTTAGGATCCCGTTCGAACGAAAAGCAAGTGACAAAGGTTGTGACCAAGCAAAAGGGTGGCATTAAATGGTTTGTGTCACGACCATAGACTATGACCATAAGGGTCACGAACTTGGTCGGTGACACGTCCATGAACATATGTGCACCAAAACTCCCGCAAAAGTGGATCACAGCCTTGGACCATGACCACAACTCTCTCTCTCTCTCTCTCTCTCTCTCTCTCTCTCTCTCTCTCTATCTATCTATCTATCTATCTATCTATCTATCTATCTATCTATCTATCTATCTCTCTCTCTCACACACACACACACAGTTTCATTCCCTATGTTGACTTCCCTAAAAAATTTAATTCAATTTAATTACATAAATTGGTGCTAAATTTTGCAAAAATGGAATTTGTTATGATTAAAATTACCCTCTTTTAGTATTGGCACAATTTTGAAACATTTCTCTACCTACACTCATTCCTGCACTTAACACTTGATTAAAAACATATTTTTATTTTTAAAATCTAAATTCATATTTTTTAAACCTATTTTTTCATTTATGGTTAATATATTCAATTGTTTTTGTATCTACACATTAATTACATATTTTTATGCGAAATATTTTTTATATTATACATTTAATGCTTTTATAATTTTTCAAAATTTATAAAACACTTATCATATTTTCTATAATTTTTGTGGAAATTAAACATTTTTATTTGTTTAATTAAAAAATTTTAACTTAAATTAAAACGGCCGTGTTTAAATTTCTTTGGAGTTATTTTTGGTTGATCCACATGATTCGGTTTTGGTCAATGGGGTTTAGTGGTGTTGGCCATGTGAATTGCCCACGGGTGAGCATTGGGTGCGTCAGTACAACAATTGGTTTTCGAGGGTATTCGTTTTATTTTACCCTCGTCCTTGGGTTGGATGTTTACCATAATAACACCACTGAAACTTTTTTCTTGTACATCCCGCCTACTTTTTAAATTCCATGGATGATTACATTTATACCTTAAATGTCTCTACCCTTGCCTATATAGCTATGAGACTTGGGTCAGTTTAAAAATAAGAACATTTTTTTCAAAAACTTATAGAAACGTTGCCAAAATTTCTTGTGACTTTCTCTCTCTAAAACCTATGTTACTATCATTCTGAGAGTGATTTTTTTCCTTTCACCATTACACCTAAACACTAATTTATACTTCATTTATACATCTTGAGTTTTGAGTGTTGTATGTTTTGGGTTTGAGTTTTTCATCCATTTCTGCCTTGGGGTTGAGAGTTTATGTTTTGTGGCTTTAGATTGTTGGTTTGAAAGGTTTCAAACTTTTTGGTTAATTTTGAACGCTCGTTGAGCCATTTTGTCTAGATCTTGAAAAATCTTTTAGTGCATGCATGATTTGGACTCTCCTTGGGCTTCGATTTTCTTCGAGTATACTTTCTAACCTTTTTCACTATATATATATATATATATATATATATGTGTGTGTGTGTGTGTGTGTGTGTGTGTGTGTGTGTGTGTGTATTTATGAGTGTTATAATCTTTACATGTTTCACTAAATCGATTATTTGAACCTAATCCATGTTTAAACTAATAATTATTTAAAATTGGTCTTGGGTTGTTTAATCTCCGTTATTGTGTTGTTTTTTTCATAATATAATCATTGATGATCTTAACTTGACTTTTACACAAAACTAATACTATTTATGTTTATTCATTTCAGTTCATTTTAGATTAATAAAGAAGGACTTTAATATCTATAAATATTTAATGTTTTTAATGTTTACTCTTTTGATTTAACCAAAACTTATCTTATTTTTTTTATCTTCACTAAAATTATGGTTTTGAGTGTGTGGTTCCTAAGTTTTCACTGGCATGTTATGTTTGGTAAAATCCAGCAGTTGTGGGGTTATGTAGTGCTAGCCTTGGTATACTATTTGTATTGGCTAGACTATTTCATTTACACATTGTAATGTCTAATTTTTACTTAAACATTTGTTATAGTGGACTTGGGTGTGTAGGGTCTTGGAACTTAGAGACCCGAGGTTTTCTAGTTAGGTGGTTTTCTCGTGAAAAAAACTATTGTATTTTTACTAGTTCTCCTCATCCCATTCTATTTTAACTTTAATTTTTATGAGATCACAACAACCAGTACAAATCTTTGTGTATATGGATATTCAATCTTTGAAATTTAAAAATGGTTTCACCAAAAATTTAAAAGAGATTTTAATTAATCTTAATATTGTTGTGTATTAGAATGTTTTCAATGGTATCAGAGCTACATGATTACTTCTTCTTAAAAGTTTTTTATACTTTTTAAAATCTTGAACTCTTTTAAAACCTATTTTTAAATGGAAGACCATAATGGTAGTTCTATACGTACTCCCATGTTTGATGCTTCTAACTTTGCTTACTGAAAAGTAAGGATAGTTGCACGCATTCAATAACTAGGAGAAGAGGTATGGGACATGGTTGAAACTTGTTTTACAATTCCTACTAGTGAAGGTGATGCTCAAGTTTTTGCAATAAAACCCCTTTATCAATGGACAAAAGAAGAGAATCAAAATTCACAATATAATAATAAAGGCAGAAATACCATTTCCCAAGTTGTATATGAGTATGAGTTTAAAAGAATCTCACCTTGCACTACCGCTAAGTCAGCTTGGGACATTCTATTGTCTACCCACGAAGGTGTCACTAGGGTTAAAAATGATCAATCACAACGGTTATGTGACACCCCGCCTAATTAAATACCGGCCGATCACTCCTTTATTAAATTAAAATCAAGGTGAACAGTTGGTTCATTCTTAGCATCACTGTCGTAAAAATACTTTTCCAATTTAAACACCCTAAATCATTAAGCTAAGTGTCAAAACCATTTAAAACCTTATTCTCATTTTATTAAATCCGGTTATAAAACCTTAAACCATTAACATCTAAAGAGTCACACATTAAGAATAAAAATAGAATTTAACATACACGAATTTAATCATCAATAATAAATCCCAACATTTACAACACTAAAGGAAAACATCCTGACAGTAATAAATCCCGAAATAAAGGCACTGAAAGTAAAAATTTCAATCTCTGACAATTCCAAATAAATAATAGAAAGAGGGAGACACATGCCCCTGCTGGATAAAATTGAACTAGGAGTAGAATCAAATGGATGAAGTCGTCTAAACAACAGGCCTGTAACTCCCACCTAAGCTGCAGCACGTTCCTTCCAAAATATCCTAAGTAAGACGCCATGTGGCTGGGCACCTGTAATACATACATATATATACAAGAGAGAAAAGGAAATAGAAACGGGTCAGAGCCCGATAGTGTATATGATTTAAAAATTCGTTTAGCAAGTATTTAAATTGATTACAGGCTAATGCAACAACATATTAGTGCGACACTCTCTTAAGAATTTCTCACCTCTCTTCTAATGTGCACACCTATCGCACTAACCTTTCCAATGGTCTATCTCGTCATATACCACACTATCTTTCCCCAATGATTTAACTTATCTTAGGTTATTCGCAGGATTTATAACTGAACAACACAAGTATTTAAAACGTAAGATTTCAATTTGTAACCAAGGTTCTCCTTTTAACTTTATTAATCAATAAAGTTTTCCAGTGTCATATTATACTTTCTCAAAATAATTATTTATAATTTGAGTCATCAACCAGGTCCTACATATCAAATCACAGTAGGCAGTTCCAGATTTCAGAATTTCATATATATATTAACTACTCGTATAATATATATATCATAACAGCACCCCACATAAAAACTAGGGTGCGGGCATACTCTGCTATCCAATCCCCGTATCAATCATACTAAGGGAATACAAGTTCTGAATCACTCTCGAACTGTATAAATACATACACAAACAATATTGAGGCGAATCATAGTTTCCAAGTCCAAGAGGTCAGTACATACCCTCACGTCTCTTAGGACCGTGACTACCGATTCGATAGCCTGTACCTAGGATTCCTATCTTCTAGGGTACGAGTCAATATTCCCCATAAGGCACACGAGATAAGATCGTCCCAGCACGGTAACCTTAGGGATAACAAGTAGCGCAGGGATGATTTTCACAAGTATATAATATACGCATACACAATCATATAAATATACCACTTTTATTATATCAATTTAGGTTTATCCAATAACCCACATTCACAACATTTATCCTTATTTTACCATTATTATTTATCAAGTATAATGGTTCATTTCTAACTTTAATTCGAAGTATAATGGTTCGTTTCAAACTTTAATTCGAAGGGTTTTTCCATCTTACTATGTAACCCTCATTGACTCTATTCTTCCAAATGTACAATTCAGTAGATATCCATTTATGTTCCAATGTAACTCTCTCTTACGTGTCTCTCCCCTTTAATATATACTTACATTATCCCTTATGCAAAATATCCCAAAAATATAGATTTTTCCTTACATTAAAGGATTTTGAATTTTATTTTAAATGATGAGAATTTCAAATGGTTTCGAAATCGGAATTAAAATGGAGTTTTAATTGAATTTTTTTTATTACTTAGAAGAGTCCTCAAAATATAAAACTCTCTAAGAGTCCTCAAAACATAAAACTTTCTAGTAAAAATAATAGTTTTAGAAATCCGACCGTCTGATCAAGCTGAATTTTTGTCAGCAGTCCTGTCTCGCCGTTCGCTAGAACATACTAAAATTTCAAGCGATTCCAATTGTCCGATCAACCGAAATAATTTTTTTAGTGTTTGTATCTGATTAGAACTCTTTTCTTAATCAAACTCTTATTCCTTTACATGAGAAAGGGTTTCCAGAATATCATATAAATCATCACTACATGCAATTTCCTATCTCAAATTGGGTTTTTCTTCCATACAATTCATCCTAATCATTCCTAAACCAATATGAAAGATGCATCAACGAAATAAGCAAGATAAACACTTGCCTGGGATTTTCAGAAATCTGGTTTATTGTTGAATTTGGTGTGGTTGCGTTCCCCTGTAATACCCCGTATTTTTGGCGATATTTATTTTTGGGATTAATTAATTAAATGAGAATTAATTCGGATAAAATACTAGCGAGATGTGAGTTGGTATTTGACTATATTGAGTATATATGATGTTATATGAATTTTGAGTTATGAAATTTGTCGTGAGATTGATATACGGCAATTTGAACATTTTATTGGGACGCGTGAGACAGTCGCGTCAGAATATAATTATTTTGATTATAAAAGTGAATTTAAATTCTATTAATCGTATGGTCGTTTTGAGTGCGCCAACGCGTCCGGAAGGGTCGAGATAGTCAGAAAACACTAGCCGGGGGTTTAGTTTGGGTCCCGGGGTATTTTTAGGCCATACCGGTATCTTATAAGGGTAGTTTGGTAATATTATATTTTTGGGATTTAATAGTGACGAAAATTAAGAGTTTTATCTGATTGGGAAGTTACCCACTAAACCCACTAACCAACCCTTAATAACCCAATAAGCTACGGGGGTTATTAGATTAGGTTTCCAAAACTTTCCCAAAGAAAACCCTAGCCACCATAGTCACCTTTGGAGAAGAAAGCTTGTAGCGAAGGAATTCTGCAGATAGAGAGAGATAACTTCAGCAAATCAAAATCAAAATCAGAGATAAACTCAAGGCAGGTGATTTAATTTCATTTAATTTCAGAGAATGCCTTTCCATGCGTAGGAATTTAATAAAGATTGAATTGTTCTTGGAGTGATATGAAAACCCATGTATTTTGGAAATTAGAACTTGAAATCTTGAAGAGAAATTGCATGTAGAATGGTAGGTAGATGATTATTCTGATGACATTAGATATTGGATGAAATTAAAACGGATTTAATTGGGTAAATTAATGATTATAAATTCTAGGGTTTATATTCTTGGAAATTTGGGGAAAAGTGTAGAGACTTGAGGATTTAATGATATTTAGGATGAATTGATTCCCTAAAATATGTTAGTATGTGACCTAGGTACATTTAGGGATGATTAGAGACCTTAAACAATCGTTGGTTTGATGTTTAGATGAGTTTTGAAGAGATAAAAATGGTGAAAAATGAAACTAGGGAAATCTGGGCTCGGAACTGGTCGTTCGTTAGAAGACCTCCCCAGGTCGTTCGAACGAGCTTCTAACGAGTTGACCAGTCGCTTCTAACGAGAGGAAATTTCGTTCGATACCTTCGTTCGAACGAGATGTCGTTAGAAGGTGCAGTTCGTTCGAACGAACTGAATCTCGTTCGAACAGCCTCGTTCGAACGAGACTTCGAACGAGTTGACAGTTTAGGCCTTGTTGGCCTGTTTTGATTTTGGGAGTCCCGTAAACTTGTTCGAGGATAGAGATAACATTCTTTTGATGATGTATTGGTATACTTGGGACATTTGGGATATAATGAGGAGTAAACTATATAATTGTGGAATGAATCAAATGAACATTATGGATTGAGACGTGAGTGCCTACTACGACGTGAGAATAAATTATGGCGCGTATAAATATGGACCGGGATTATATAAGTTGTATATATATTAAGTTGGTACGAGAATGCGATATGTACTATAATTAAATTACAGTGATTACTAAGATGCGTGTTTACTTAGTATTGGTATATGATTTGTGTGTATGACATACCTACCATACTTGCTATCATGGGAGGTTTGCGTTCGCTTAGGGCCCTCTAATCCTTGTGTTGCCCGGATTTAGACTGGTTACCTCGATGAATATAGGTCAGAGAAAGACTTATTGGGATGTTAATAAGTCCGCTGATCGTGGGAGCGTAGGTATGTGCGTGACCCATGTGATGTGACTGTGTTCGCCTCTATTATTTGTGATGTTGTTATCTGTGAACTATTCCTGAGAGATTCGAAATATGTGATCCTTATGTACGTGATGTACCGGGATGGATAGCAGAGTATGTGTGCACCGCAGCTTAGTTCTCGGGGTGCTTGTATTGTATATTTATGATGTGAATAATATACACTTAATTAATGGGAACCTTCATGTTAATACTGTGAATATAATTATGGTATTGTTTTGAGAAAAACATAACGGGTTAACTGATAGTGAAATATATTACATATTGAGAATCTGAGTTTAAGTGAAGCCCATTAATTATTTGATAAGGTTAGAATGTTAATGGTAACCGAGTAATAAGGCTAGAACCTATGACAGTCTAGCTAGATATGATGTCACTTAGCTAGTGGTTTGTGTCATTTTATATGGGTACTTACGTTAGGAGTGCACAGTTAGACGAGAGGTGAGAATTTCATGTGAGTGCACGTCCTAACATGTACTTTGCATTTAATGTTTTAAATGTTTTTAAATCACTTGCAGGTTTTTAAAATATCTCCACATTCGGGCTCTAACCCGTTTGCTTTCAAATCTATTTTTTTTTTTGTAAAACCATTTTAGGTGCCCAGCCACAAGGACACCATGCATAGGATACTCATTCAGGTGACGAGCTGTAGCTGTTTGTGGAAGCTACAGGGATTTTCTTTTAGACGCTTCTATCATTTGGATTCCAGATTCAGTATCTATCAATTGTAAGGCATGTTGCCCATTTCTATTAGAGACATCTTTCCATTACAGTTTTTCAGACTTTGGCATGTATTGATTTAGTATTCAGTAGTTATTTCAGTTTGTGGTATTGTAGTGAGGAGTTTTCCTCCAGACTTTATTTACATTATGTGATGGTTATTTCATTTACTTCATTATGGTGAATGGTGTTATTATTCTTCATTATACTTGTTGCATGTTAATCAGATTTAAATTAAAATTTGACAACTTACTTTTTAAATAGTAGGTGGTTAGTAATAATAAAATGTTTTCGACAGTGATGCTATTAACTGAGCCAACTTGGCATTTTGATTTAATTTAATAAAGGAGTAGCTACCCGGTATTTAATTAGTCGGGGTGTCACAGGTGGTATCAGAGCATCAGGTTCTAGTGTCCTTTAGGATCTGTACGGATATTATGTTTCCGCTAAGCTTTCTTTGATATAGAGCCCTAATATTACGAATGTTGTATTCATCTCTATATATTGGGAATTCGTACTTCCGCGATTTGTTTATTTGAATGATGAACTCATCCAAATTTACTTAAATTTTCAGATGGACCATCAAGAAGAACTAGCTAGAACGGTTAAGGGAGTCAACGGACAAGATCGACTCACACCTCAGGTATCCCCAGAGAGAATAACAATCACCGAGTTAGAAGGTATCGTGGCACAAGCAGTTGCCACTGCAGTTTTACAATACCAAGAACGCAACGTACAACTTAAAAGAGGCAAAAGACCTAGAGAGGTTAGCCATATGCATGTATATAAAGCTGAAAAATGTGCGAAGACCCCGAAATTTCGATAACAAACTACCCAAGACCGAGTCAGTTCTAGTCAACAACGTGGTAAAATGAAGCAGTTTCGAAAGGGGAAAGAGGTCCCAGGTTAGGGAGGCCAACACCGTCAACAGCAGGGTCAGAGGGGGAGAAACTTCGTAGGCCGATGTTTCGTGTGTGGCACGCATGGCCATAAACGCCAGGATTGTCCTGATAAGAACAGGGCCCCGCAGCAGCAGCAACAGGGAACCCGACAGGAGCCGCAGAGGCCCATGTTGCCCGCCGTTCTCCCAACCGCAGCTCAAGTACTAGCCCTACCAACTTTTCCTGTAACTCCAGTGCAGTAGGGGCAGTTACAGTACAATCATATCTATAATATCAACCAGGCAGCCTCCCCACAGGCACCAACCGCGATTTGGGGTATGTTTTCTATCCATGAAACTTTTGGGTCGAATTTTGTTTGTTACTAGGACAACGCAATTGTTTTATAGCTACTTATTATGCGAAGACCATAGAGTTATTAACCGCAGCATTGAGCACTGAAACGTAGGTAGACTCACCCTTGGGGAGTGGTTCATTTTTCTATATATGCCGGGGAGTGGGGGTAGAGATTGGAAGTTGGTATAACCCGCAGTCATGCTAGTGTTAGAGATGACCGAGTGTGATACCATTATTGGTATGGATTGGCTAGTAGCGTACCGAGCCATAATTTGACTATTTTAGTAGGCTTAATTCCTTGCCATTCCCGGGCAAGAGATGTTTTTAGTAACGATGCCTCGCCCTGAGGGAGGATCGTCCACTCATTTGTACTACATAGAGGAGGAGACCTCTAAGGAAGTGGTAATACCACTTGATTCGATTCCGGTTGTTCGAGAGTTTGCCGATGTATTTCAGGATATACCTGGATTACCCCCAGTCGAGAGATAGACTTTGTTATAGACATATTACCAGATACGAGACTTATAGCACGTGTACCATACCGTATGGCT
The DNA here is from genome assembly GCA_949130495.1 of Sambucus nigra. Classification (NCBI taxonomy): domain Eukaryota; kingdom Viridiplantae; phylum Streptophyta; class Magnoliopsida; order Dipsacales; family Adoxaceae; genus Sambucus; species Sambucus nigra. Next base: position 281,085,080 of record OX422218.1, read on the forward strand.
CCAGCTAAGATGCGAGAGCTACGAGATCAGATAGAGCAGCTGTTAGGTCAGGGCTTTATTCGCAGGAGTACCTCACCTTGGGGTGCTCCAGTTTTGTTTGTGAAGAAGAGGGACGGTTCACTAAGACTGTGTGTGGACTACCGGGAGTTGAATAAGGTCACGATACGGAATAAGTATCCTTTGCCTCGAATCGATGACTTATTCGACCAGTTGAGAGGAGCTTCGTTCTTCTCGAAGATTGATTTGAGATCGGGATACCATCAGTTGCGTATCAGGGAGGAGGATGTCTCGAAGACTGCATTCTTGTCGAGATATGGTTCTTACAAGTTTCGGGTTATGCCTTTTGGTTTGACCAACGCTCCAGCTGTGTTTATGGACTTGATGAACAGAGTGTTCAGGGATTTCCTAGATCAGTTTGTCATTGTCTTCATCGATGATATTCTGGTTTACTCCCAGACAGAGGAGGAGCACGCCGAGCATTTGAGGCAAGTTTTGCAGACACTACGTCAGAAAAAGTTGTATGCAAAATGTAATACCCCGTACTTTTGGCTATATTTATTTTTGGGATTAATTAATTAAATGCGTATTAATTGGAAATTAATCCGGGTTAAAAATACTAATGAGATACGAATGGGTATTTGATTAAGTGCATATATGATTATATATGTATTTGGTATTATAAAATTTGTCGTGGGATTTATATACGGCATTTTAGAAATTTTGTTGAGACGCGTGGGACCGCCGCGTCACGGTATAATATTTTGATATTAAAAGTGAATTTAAAATCTATAATCCGTATGGTCGTTTTGAGTGCGCCGACGCGTCCGGAAGGGTCGAGATAGTCAGAAAACACTAGCCGGGGGTATAGTTTGGGTCCCGGGGTATTTTTAGGCCATTCCGGCACCATAAAGGGTATTTTAGTAATTTGATATTTTTGGGTAATTAAAAGTGACGAAAATTGAGAGTTGTAATCTGATAAGGATTGACCCCAACCAACCCTTATTAACCCAACTAGCTACGGAGGTTTATCAAATTAGGTTTTCATAAGTTTCCCCAAAGAAAACCCTAGCCACCATAGCTTTTTAGAGAAGAAAGCTTGGAGAAGGAGAGAGAGAGAGGAATTCTGCAGAAATTCTACACCAAATCCACACCAAATTCAGAAATCAAACCAAGGCAAGTGACTTTATTTCATTTAAATTCGAAGAATGTCTTTTCCATGTTAGATATTGAAGAATCTTGATTGTTCTTGAAAGATTAAAAGAAAACCCATGAAATTTGAAGTTATTATTGAATGTTGGGATAGGTTTGCATGTAGAAACATTGTTGGGAGATTTAATTTCGGAGATTTCATATCTAGGTGATGTATAAACGAATTAAAATCTGGGAATTTATGATGAGAAAAAGTTAGGGTTTATGTTCTTGAAGAAAATTGGGAATTAATGTAGAAATTGTGATTTAATGATGTTTAGAAGATATTAAACCCTTTAATGATGTTAGTATAGCCCCTTAACATGTTTGAGGATGATTAGAGAACTCAATATATTGTTGGAACGAATTTTAGAAAAGGTTTGAGGAGTAAAAATGGTGAAAAATCGAATTGGGGAAAAATCTGGGCCGAAACTGGCCACTCGTTAGAAGCTGCCCCCAGGTCGTTCGAACGAGCTCGTTCGAATGAGCTTCTAACGAGTTGACCAGTCGTTATTAACGAGTAGGGATTTTCGTTCGATATCTCGTTCGAACGAGATATCGTTAGAAGGGTCAGTTCGTTCGAACGAACTGGGACCTCGTTCGAACAGCCTCGTTCGAACGAGACTTCTAACGACCTGACAAACCAAACTCGTTCGAAGCCTCGTTCGAACGAGACTTCTAACGAGTTGACAGTTTGGTCCTTTTTGGACTGTTCTAACTTTTGGAGTCCCGGGAACTGGTTCAAGGGTAGAGTTAGTATTCCTTTGATGATATAGTGATTGATTTGGGACTTTTGGGTTATTGAGATGAGTAAATCATATACTAGAGTTATATTCAATGAACCATTTGGGTTGAGACGTGAGTGTCTTCTACGATGTGAGGATAAATTATGGCACGTATAATTATGAACCGGAATAAAATAAGTGGTGATAATTATACTTAGTACGAGAGTGCAAAATGTACTACGAATATAATACGGTATTACTAAGATGTGTGTTTACTTAGTATTGATATATGGATTGTATGTATGACATACCTACCATACTTGCTATCACGGGAGGTTTCGTTCGCTTAGGACCCTCTAATCCTTGTGTGCCTACGGGGGGGATATAGACTGGTACCTTGATGAACATAGGTCATAGAAAGACTTATTGTGATATTAATAAGTCCGCTGACCATGGGAGCGTAGGTATGTGCGTGACCCATGTGATGGTGACTGTGTTCGCCTCCACTATTTGTGATTTGTGTTATCTGAACTATTCCTGAGAGATTCGGAGTATGTGATCCTTATGTACGTGATGTACCGGGATGGATAGCAGAGTATGTGTGCACTACAGCTTAGATTGCGGGGTGCTTGTATTGTATATTTATGAGATGAATAATATACATTATATTAATGGGAATCCTCATGTTAATATTGTAAAAATATTACGGTATTGTTTCGAGATATATAATGAGTTAGCTGATAGTTATATCAATGGCATATTTAGTAACTGAGTTTACGTTAAACCTCTATTAAATTACGAGCGTTGTTATGTTAAATTAACCGAGTAAAATGGGTAGAACCTTTGGTAGTCTAGCTAGTTACGTTGTCATTTAGCTAGTGGAAAGGGTAGTTATAGATGGGTACTTACGTTAGGAGTGCACAGTTAGACGAGAGGTGAGGATATCATGCGAGTGTACGTCCTAACATGTACTTTGCATTTAATGTTTTAAATGTTTTTAAAGAACTTGCAGGTTTTTAAAATATAACTCCACATTCGGGCTCTGACCCGTTTGCTTTTCAAATCTCTTTTTCTTTGTAAAACCATTTTAGGTGCCCAGCCACAAGGACACCAAGCATAGGTACTCATTCAGGTGACGAGCTGTAGCTGTTTGTGGAAGCTACAGGGATTTGCTCATAGACGCTTCTATCTTTTGGATTCCAGAGTCACGATCTATCTATCAGTTGTAGGGCATGTTGCCCATTCCTATTTAGAGCATTTTTACATTTCAGTTTGCAGACTCTAGCATGTATTGCTCAGTATTCAGTTTTAGTTATTTATTTCAGTTTACTTATCAGTTGTGGGATTGTATTGAGGGCTCTATCTGTGATGGTTATTCATTTTACTTCAGTATGGTAAATGGTGTTATTTATTTCTTCATTACACTTGTTGCATGTTAATCAGATTTAATAAAATTTGGCACTTACTTTTTAAATACTAGGTGGTTAGTAAAAATAAAACGTTTTCGACAGTGATGCTATTAACTGAGCCAACTTGGCATTTTGAATTAATTTTATAAAGGAGTAGCTACCCGGTGTTTAATTAGTCGGGGTGTCACAGGTGGTATCAGAGCATCAGGTTCTAGTGTCCTTTAGGATCTGTACGGCTATTATGTTTCCGCTACGTTTTCTTTGATATAGAGCCCTATATTTTAGGACTGTTGTATTCTTTTGTGTATGCTTCGTTCTTCAGCTATGTTAAGTTTATAAACCGTGAACTTATAAACTTTGTTCTTATTTCAGATGCCTCCACGACGTGCACGATGAGTTCCCAGGAATGCTACGCCCGAACCACAGCCCGCTCCAGTTCAGGGCATGTTGAACGCCGCTGAGGTTGCTGCTATAGTAGCCCAAGCGGTAAATGCCGCGATTGCCGTGATTCAGCAGGCACCACCTCAGGCGCCGGTTGCCGCGCCAGTACAGGTTAATGCATTCCCGTCTGCTTGGGAGCGTGTACGTGACGCTTTTCAGAAAGCGCATCCGCCAGAGTTTGCAGGTAGCTCAGACGTGGTAGTCTCGAGCCAATGGAGGAAGGACATGCAGAGGCATTTGAGGATGCATGAGTGCACCGACGTTCAGAAACAGGTGCTAGCTACTTTCAAGCTAGTTGGATCTGCGCTGCAGTGGTGGGAGTCTATTACCACCGCGGAGGAGAGGGATACCCTCACGATTCAGGAGTTCTGGGTGCGGTTCGACCGCAAGTACTTTCCGTCCGCAGTTCATACAGAGATGAGGAGGAAGCTAATGAGTTTGAAGCAAGAGGGCAAGACAGTGGCCGAGTATGAGGCCGAGTTCACTAACCTGTTGAATATCGTACCAGACGAGATTCCAACAGAGAAGAAGAAGATAGAGAAGTTCACCGACGGGTTGAATTGGAGGATCCGTCAGCATCTGCTAGGGAACCTATCGTTGGCCACGTATTCTGATGTGGTTAACGCTGCGTTATTGCACTGCCAGGACCACCGTTTTCACATGGTCGAGGGCAAGCGGTCGGGAGAGTCTAGCCATCAGGGCAGGACCGGAGGACATGGTGCCAGCGGGGCACAATCGGGTCAGGGACAGAGACAGACTGAGCAGGGCTCCCAGCAGGGGGATAACAAGAGGTTCCGGTCAGGGAACTATAGGCAGGGACAGGGAGGTTTCCGCCAGGGCCATCAGGGTCCAAACGGCCATCAGGGCCAACAGGGGCAGAATGGATAGCAGTTCCATCAGGGCCAGCAGGGCCAAGGGAGGAATGGTAACGACCACCAGGGCCGGGGACAGCAGGGGCAGAGGGGAGGGAACTTCCCAGGGAAGTGCTTTACTTGTGGCAAGACTGGCCATAAGAAGCAGGATTGTCCTGATAGGGGCAGGGCCCCACAGCAGCAGCAGCAGGGTGCTCGCCAGGAGCCACAGAGACCTATGTTTCCCGCCGCTCTTCCTGCACCGCCACAGATGGCAGCTTTGCCACCCATTCCAGCAGGGGCAGCTACAGTATGGACGTGTCTACAACGTTCACCAGGCTGCAGTTCCACAGGCACCGCCCGCGATCGAGGGTACGTTTCCTATCCATGGCACTATGGGTCGGGTGTTATTTGATACGGGTCCTACACACTATTTTATTGCTACACACTTCGCGAAAGCTTTAGGATTGTTAGCTACGGCAGAGAGCACAGTGACGTGTGTCGACTCACCATTAGGGAGTGGGTCACTTATTTTCTTTATATGCCGGGGAGTGGGGGTAGAGGTTGGTGGTTTGGTATTACCTGCGGACATGTTAGTGTTAGACATGCATGTTCACAATGTGATCATCGGTATGGATTGGCTCGTAGCATATAGGGCCATGATTGATTGCTTCAGCGGGAGCATTGTTTTTGCCATTCCGGGGCAAGAGATGTTTATAGTGGCGATGCCTCGCCCAGAGGGAGGATCGACCGCTCATCTGTACTACATAGAGGAGGATACCTCTAAGGAGGTTGTGATTCCTTTGGATTCGATCCCGGTTGTCAGGGAGTATTCAGATGTGTTTCAGGAGATACCAGTCTTACCACCCAGTCGAGAGATAGATTTCGTTATTGATTTGCTACCGGGTACGAGACCTATAGCACGTGCACCGTACCGTATGGCTCCGGCTGAAATGCGAGAGTTACGGGATCAGATAGAGCAGCTGTTAGGGCAAGGCTTTATTCGCAGGAGTACCTCACCTTGCGGCGCTCCAGTTTTGTTTGTGAAGAAGAGGGATGGTTCACTGAGATTGTGCGTGGACTACCGAGAGTTGAATAAGGTCACGATACGGAATAAGTATCCGTTGCCTCGAATCGATGACTTATTCGACCAGTTGAGAGGAGCTTCTTTCTTCTCGAAGATTGACTTGAGGTCAGGATACCATCAGTTGCGTATCAGGGAGGAGGATGTCTCAAAGACTGCGTTTTTGTCGAGATATGGTTCTTACGAGTTTCGGGTTATGCCTTTCGGCTTGACCAACGCTCCAGCAGTGTTTATGGACTTGATGAACAGAGTGTTTAGGGATTTCCTATATCAGTTTGTCATTGTCTTAATTGATGACATTCTGGTTTACTCTCAGACAGAGGAGGAGCACGCCGAGCATTTGAGGCTGGTTTTGCAGACACTTCGTCAGAACGAGCTGTATGCAAAATATGAGAAGTGCGGGTTTTGGTTGAAGGAAGTCCAGTTCTTGGGTCATATTATTTCCGACCAGGGAATATCGGTTGATCCGGGGAAGGTATCAGCGGTGAGGGAGTGGGGACAGCCCACGACACCAACAGAGATTCGTAGTTTCTTGGGTCTAGCAGGATACTACAGGAGGTTTATTCGGGGTTTCTCAGAGATAGCAGGACCTTTGACACATCTTACTTGTAAGGGTGTACCATATATCTGGAGTGATGCCTGTCAGTTGGCATTCGATGAGTTGAAGGACAAATTGACCTCAGCACCTGTGTTAGCGTTGCCGAGACCGGGAGTTGAGTATTTGGTTTACACCGATGCATCTTTGCAAGGACTGGGAGGTGTGTTGCAGCAGGAGAGACAGGCCATAGCTTATGCTTCCCGTAAGCTTAAGCCTCATGAGAAGAATTACCCCACGCATGATTTAGAGTTGGCAGCAGTGGTATTTGCCTTACGGATTTGGAGGCACTATCTTTTGGGGGAAAAGTTTCAGCTGTTCACGGACCACAAGTCACTGCAGTATCTGTTCACGCAGAAGGAATTGAATATGCGGCAACGTAGGTGGCTTGAATTTGTGAAGGACTACCAGTTCGACATCCAGTACCACCCGGGTAAGGCTAACGTGGTAGCAGACGCGTTGAGCCGCAGGCCAGCAGATGAGGTGGCAGAGGTGTGGAAAGCTAAGTGGAAGGAATTGGGACACCAGGATGCAGTGGCCCGATCTTTCATGTCTGTGATGACCGTTACCCCGCAGATTGTCACAAAGGTAGTACGGGAACAGGCTAATGACACGTTCTGTCAGGAGCAGATAGTTCGATTGCTAGCAGAGGGAGCCGAGTCCTATACCGTTAGCTCAGACGGGGGATTGCGCTTCAATGGGAGATTGGTGGTTCCGGAAGGGGAAGAATTGTGGCACGATGTGATGGCAGATTCGCACGGCTCACGGTTCGCGGTACATCCCGGAGGGGACAAAATGTACCAAGACATGAGACGGCAATATTGGTGGAGCGGTATGAAGAAAGATATCACTGAGTTTGTCTCGAAATGCGCCACTTGTCAGCTTGTAAAAGTGGACCATCAGAGACCAGCAGGACTACTACATCCATTGGAGGTCCCGATGTGGATGTGGGACAGCATATCCATGGACTTTATCACGGGGTTGCCTACGTCGCAGAGGGGCCACGACTCCGTTTGGGTAATTGTGGACAGGTTGTCCAAGGTCGCTCACTTTTTACCCGTTAGGACTGATTACACTGCGGGTCAGTATGCCCAACTCTTCATTTCAGAGATTGTGAGACTTCACGGTGTGCCCCTGAATATCGTGTCTGACAGAGATAAGATATTTGTTTCGAGGTTTTGGGAAAGTTTCCAGGAGGCCATGGGCACGGAATTGCGGTTGAGTACGGCTTATCATCCGCAGACCGATGGGCAGACAGAGCGCACCAACCAGATGTTGGAGGACATGCTACGCATGTGCATTATTGACTTCGGGGGTGGATGAGAGCAATACCTTCCACTGGTGGAGTTTGCTTACAACAACTCCTATCAGTTCACGATTGGCATGGCTACGTTCGAGGCATTATACGGTAGGCCTTGTCGTTCCCCAGCATGTTGGTTGGAGGTGGGGGACAACAAACTACTTGGGCCGGAAGTGATTCAGGATACTTCGGCAAGGATTGAGTTGATTCGGAGTCGCATTCGGGTAGCTCAAGACAGGCAGAAGAGTTATGCTGATGCAAAGAGGTTTTTCAGGGAGTTCCAAGTGGGGGACCAGGTTTTGCTCAGGGTATCTCCTATGAAGGGAATTATGCGTTTCGGGAAGAAGGGGAAGTTGGCACCGAGGTATGTGGGGCCGTTTCCTATTATTGAGCGGATCGGACCCGTTGCGTATAGACTTGGACTACCGGAGCACTTGCATCGGATTCACGACGTGTTCCATATTTCCTCGCTGAGGAAATACCTTAGAGATAATTTGGCTCATTCTCACATTGCTGTGGAGGACATCGATCTCCAGCCGGATAGCTCCTACGGGGAGGGGCCAATCGCTATTTTGGACCGAAGCGAGAGGAAACTGCGGTCAAAGATAGTCCCGTTAGTGCGTGTTCAGTGGCGACATCACAATGTTGAGGAGTCCACATGGGAGCGCGAGGATGAAATGCGCGAACGTTATCCAGAGCTATTTTTAGCAGGTACTTTCTAGTTTCGAATTTCGGGACGAAATTCAGTTATTAGGGGGGAAGTATGTAATACCCCGTACTTTTGGCTATATTTATTTTTGGGATTAATTAATTAAATGCGTATTAATTGGAAATTAATCCGGGTTAAAAATACTAATGAGATACGAATGGGTATTTGATTAAGTGCATATATGATTATATATGTATTTGGTATTATAAAATTTGTCGTGGGATTTATATACGGCATTTTAGAAATTTTGTTGAGACGCGTGGGACCGCCGCGTCACGGTATAATATTTTGATATTAAAAGTGAATTTAAAATCTATAATCCGTATGGTCGTTTTGAGTGCGCCGACGCGTCCGGAAGGGTCGAGATAGTCAGAAAACACTAGCCGGGGGTATAGTTTGGGTCCCGGGGTATTTTTAGGCCATTCCGGCACCATAAAGGGTATTTTAGTAATTTGATATTTTTGGGTAATTAAAAGTGACGAAAATTGAGAGTTGTAATCTGATAAGGATTGACCCCAACCAACCCTTATTAACCCAACTAGCTACGGAGGTTTATCAAATTAGGTTTTCATAAGTTTCCCCAAAGAAAACCCTAGCCACCATAGCTTTTTAGAGAAGAAAGCTTGGAGAAGGAGAGAGAGAGAGGAATTCTGCAGAAATTCTACACCAAATCCACACCAAATTCAGAAATCAAACCAAGGCAAGTGACTTTATTTCATTTAAATTCGAAGAATGTCTTTTCCATGTTAGATATTGAAGAATCTTGATTGTTCTTGAAAGATTAAAAGAAAACCCATGAAATTTGAAGTTATTATTGAATGTTGGGATAGGTTTGCATGTAGAAACATTGTTGGGAGATTTAATTTCGGAGATTTCATATCTAGGTGATGTATAAACGAATTAAAATCTGGGAATTTATGATGAGAAAAAGTTAGGGTTTATGTTCTTGAAGAAAATTGGGAATTAATGTAGAAATTGTGATTTAATGATGTTTAGAAGATATTAAACCCTTTAATGATGTTAGTATAGCCCCTTAACATGTTTGAGGATGATTAGAGAACTCAATATATTGTTGGAACGAATTTTAGAAAAGGTTTGAGGAGTAAAAATGGTGAAAAATCGAATTGGGGAAAAATCTGGGCCGAAACTGGCCACTCGTTAGAAGCTGCCCCCAGGTCGTTCGAACGAGCTCGTTCGAACGAGCTTCTAACGAGTTGACCAATCGTTATTAACGAGTAGGGATTTTCGTTCGATATCTCGTTCGAATGAGATATCGTTAGAAGGGTCAGTTCGTTCGAACGAACTGGGACCTCGTTCGAACAGCCTCGTTCGAACGAGACTTCTAACGACCTGACAGACCAAACTCGTTCGAAGCCTCGTTCGAACGAGACTTCTAACGAGTTGACAGTTTGGTCCTTTTTGGACTGTTCTAACTTTTGGAGTCCCGGGAACTGGTTCAAGGGTAGAGTTAGTATTCCTTTGATGATATAGTGATTGATTTGGGACTTTTGGGTTATTGAGATGAGTAAATCATATACTAGAGTTATATTCAATGAACCATTTGGGTTGAGACGTGAGTTTCTTCTACGATGTGAGGATAAATTATGGCACGTATAATTATGAACCGGAATAAAATAAGTGGTGATAATTATACTTAGTATGAGAGTGCAAAATGTACTACGAATATAATACGGTATTACTAAGATGTGTGTTTACTTAGTATTGATATATGGATTGTATGTATGACATACCTACCATACTTGCTATCACGGGAGGTTTCGTTCGCTTAGGACCCTCTAATCCTTGTGTGCCTACGGGGGGGATATAGACTGGTACCTTGATGAACATAGGTCATAAAAAGACTTATTGTGATATTAATAAGTCCGCTGACCATGGGAGCGTAGGTATGTGCGTGACCCATGTGATGGTGACTGTGTTCGCCTCCACTATTTGTGATTTGTGTTATCTGAACTATTCCTGAGAGATTCGGAATATGTGATCCTTATGTACGTGATGTACCGGGATGGATAGCAGAGTATGTGTGCACTACAGCTTAGATTGCGGGGTGCTTGTATTGTATATTTATGAGATGAATAATATACATTATATTAATGGGAATCCTCATGTTAATATTGTAAAAATATTACGGTATTGTTTCGAGATATATAATGAGTTAGCTGATAGTTATATCAATGGCATATTTAGTAACTGAGTTTACGTTAAACCTCTATTAAATTACGAGCATTGTTATGTTAAATTAACCGAGTAAAATGGGTAGAACCTTTGGTAGTCTAGCTAGTTACGTTGTCATTTAGCTAGTGGAAAGGGTAGTTATAGATGGGTACTTACGTTAGGAGTGCACAGTTAGACGAGAGGTGAGGATATCATGCGAGTGTACGTCCTAACATGTACTTTGCATTTAATATTTTAAATGTTTTTAAAGCACTTGCAGGTTTTTAAAATATAACTCCACATTCGGGCTCTGACCCGTTTGCTTTTCAAATCTCTTTTTCTTTGTAAAACCATTTTAGGTGCCCAGCCACAAGGACACCAAGCATAGGTACTCATTCAGGTGACGAGCTGTAGCTGTTTGTGGAAGCTACAGGGATTTGCTCATAGACGCTTCTATCTTTTGGATTCCAGAGTCACGATCTATCTATCAGTTGTAGGGCATGTTGCCCATTCCTATTTAGAGCATTTTTACATTTCAGTTTGCAGACTCTAGCATGTATTGCTCAGTATTCAGTTTTAGTTATTTATTTCAGTTTACTTATCAGTTGTGGGATTGTATTGAGGGGTTTCCTCTAGACTTTATTTACTCTATCTGTGATGGTTATTCATTTTACTTCAGTATGGTAAATGGTGTTATTTATTTCTTCATTACACTTGTTGCATGTTAATCAGATTTAATAAAATTTGGCACTTACTTTTTAAATACTAGGTGGTTAGTAAAAATAAAACGTTTTCGACAGTGATGCTATTAACTGAGCCAACTTGGAATTTTGAATTAATTTTATAAAGGAGTAGCTACCCGGTGTTTAATTAGTCGGGGTGTCACACAAAATATGAGAAATGCGGGTTTTGGCTGAAGGAGGTCCAGTTTTTGGGACACATTATTTCCGACCGGGGGATATCTGTTGATCCGGGAAAGGTATCCGCGGTGAGGGAGTGGGGACATCCCACGACACCGACTGAGATTCGTAGTTTCTTGGGCTTAGCAGGATACTACAGGAGGTTTATTCGGGGTTTCTCGATGATAGCAGGTCCTTTGACACATCTGACTCGTAAGGGTGTGCCATTCATCTGGAGTGATGCCTGTCAGTTGGCATTCGATGAATTGAAGAATAAATTGACCTCAGCACCTATGTTAGCATTGCCGAGATCGGGATTTGAATATTTGGTTTACACCGATGCGTCTTTGCAAGGACTTGGAGGTGTATTGCAGCAGGAGAGACAGGCCATAGCTTATGCTTCCCGTAAGCTTAAGCCTCATGAGAAGAATTACCCCATGCATGATTTGGAGTTGGCGGCCGTGGTATTTGCCCTACGGATTTGGAGACACTATCTTTTGGGGGAGAAGTTCCAATTGTTCACAGACCACAAGTCCCTACAGTACCTGTTCACGCAGAAGGAGTTGAAAATGCGGCAAAGGAGGTGGCTTGAGTTTTTGAAGAACTACCAGTTCGACATCCAGTATCACCCGGGTAAGGCTAACGTGGTGGCAGACGCGTTGACCCGTAGGCCAGCAGATGATGTGGCAGAGGTGTGGAAGGCCAAGTGGAAGGAGTTGGGACACCAGGATGCAGTGGCCCGATCTTTCATGTCTGTGATGACCGTTATACAGCAGATTGTCACGAAGGTAGTACGGGCACAGGCTAATGACTCGTTCTGTCAGGAGCAGATAGTTCGATTACTAGCAGAGGGAGTTGAGTCCTATACCGTTAGCTCAGACGGGGGATTACGCTTCAATGGGAGATTGGTGGTTCCGGAAGGGGAGGAATTGCGACACGATATGATGGAAGAGTCACACGGCTCACGGTTCGCGGTACATCCCGGAGGAGACAAGATGTACCAAGACATGAGACGCCAGTATTGGTGGAGCGGTATGAAGAGAGATATCGCTGAGTTTGTTTCGAAATGCGCCACTTGTCAGCTTGTGAAAGTGGATCATCAGAGACCGGCAGGACTACTACATCCATTGGAGGTCCCGATGTGGATGTGGGAGAGCATATCCATGGACTTTATCACGGGGTTGCCTACGTTGCAGAGGGGTCACGACTCCGTTTGGGTAATTGTGGATAGGTTGTCCAAAGTCGCTCACTTTTTACCCGTAAGGACTGACTACACTACGGAACAGTATGCCCAACTCTTCATTTCAGAGATTGTGAGACTTCACGGTGTACACCTAAATATCGTGTCTGACAGAGACAAGATATTCATTTCGCGGTTTTGGGAGAGTTTCCAGGAGGCCATGGGCACGGAATTGCGGTTGAGTACGGCTTATCATCCGCAGACCGATGGGCAGATCGAGCGCACAAATCAGATGTTGGAGGACATGCTACGCATGTGCATTATTGACTTTGGGGGTGGATGGGAGCAGTACCTTCCACTGGTGGAGTTTGCTTACAACAACTCCTATCAGTTCACTATTGGCATGGGTCCGTTTGAGGCGTTGTACGGTAGGTCTTGTCGTTCCCCAGCATGTTGGTTGGAGGTGGGGGACAAAAAACTACTTGGGCCAGAAGTGATTCAGGATACTTCGGCAAGGATTGAGTTGATTCGAAGTCGCATTCGGGTAGCTCAAGACAGGAAGAAAAGCTATGCTGATGCGAAGAGGTTCTTCAGAGAGTTCCAAGTAGGGGACCAGGTTTTGCTCAGAGTATCTCCTATGAAGGGGATTATGCGTTTCGGGAAGAAAGGGAAGTTGGCACCGAGATATGTGGGACCATTTCCTATTATTGAGCGGATTGGACCGGTTGCGTATAGGCTTGGATTACCAGAGTATTTGCATCGGATTCACGATGTGTTTCATATTTCCTCGCTAATGAAATATCTTAGAGACAATTTGGCTCATTCTCATATTGCTTTGGAGGACATCGATCTCCAACCTGATAGCTCCTACGAGGAGGGGCCGATTGCTATTTTGGACCGAAGTGAGCGGAAACTGCGGTCAAAGATAGTCCCGTTAGTGCGTGTTTAGTGGCGACATCATAATGTCGAGGAGTCCACATGGGAGCGCGAGGATGAGATGCGCGAACGTTATCCAGAGTTGTTCTTACCAGGTACTTTCTAGTTCCGAATTTCGGGACGAAATTCTGTTATTAGGGGGGAAGTATGTAATACCCCGTATTTTTGGCGATATTTATTTTTGGGATTAATTAATTAAATGAGAATTAATTCGGATAAAATACTAGCGAGATGTGAGTTGGTATTTGACTATATTGAGTATATATGATGTTATATGAATTTTGAGTTATGAAATTTGTCGTGAGATTGATATACGGCAATTTGAACATTTTATTGGGACGCGTGAGATAGTCGCGTCAGAATATAATTATTTTGATTATAAAATTGAATTTAAATTCTATTAACCGTATGGTCATTTTGAGTGCGTCAACGCGTCCGGAAGGGTCGAGATAGTCAGAAAACACTAGCCGGGGGTTTAGTTTGGGTCCCGGGGTATTTTTAGGCCATACCGGTATCTTATAAGGGTAGTTTGGTAATATTATATTTTTGGGATTTAATAGTGACGAAAATTAAGAGTTTTATCTGATTGGGAAGTTACCCACTAAACCCACTAACCAACCCTTAATAACCCAATAAGCTACGGGGGTTATTAGATTAGGTTTCCAAAACTTTCCCAAAGAAAACCCTAGCCACCATAGCCACCTTTGGAGAAGAAAGCTTGTAGAGAAGGAATTCTGCAGATAGAGAGAGATAACTTCAGCAAATCAACATCAAAATCATAGATAAACTCAAGGCAAGTGATTTAATTTCGTTTAATTTCAGAGAATGCCTTTCCATGCGTAGGAATTTAATAAAGATTGAATTGTTCTTGGAGTGATATGAAAACCCATGTATTTTGGAACTTAGAACTTGAAATCTTGAAGAGAAATTGCATGTAGAATGGTAGGGAGATGATTATTCTGATGACATTAGATATTGGATGAAATTAAAACGGATTTAATTGGGTAAATTAATGATTATAAATTCTAGGGTTTATATTCTTGGAAATTTGGGGAAAAGTGTAGAGACTTGAGGATTTAATGATATTTAGGATCAATTGATTCCCTAAAATATGTTAGTATGTGACCTAGGTACGTTTAGGGATGATTAGAGACCTTAAACAATCGTTCGTTTGATGTTTAGATGAGTTTTGAAGAGGTAAAAATGGTGAAAAATGAAACTAGGGAAATCTGGGCTCGGAACTGGTCGTTCGTTAGAAGACCTCCCCAGTTCGTTCGAACGAGCTCGTTCGAACGAGCTCGTTCGAACGATCTTCTAACGAGTTGACCAGTCGCTTCTAACGAGAGGAAATTTCGTTCGATACCTTCGTTCGAATGAGATGTCGTTAGAAGGTGCAGTTCGTTCGAACGAACTGAATCTCGTTCGAACAGCCTCGTTCGAACGAGACTTCGAACGAGTTGACAGTTTAGGCCTTGTTAGCCTGTTTTGATTTTGGGAGTCCCGTAAACTTGTTCGAGGATAGAGATAACATTATTTTGATGATGTATTGGTATACTTGGGACATTTGGGATATAATGAGGAGTAAACTATATAATTGTGGAACGAATCAAATGAACATTATGGATTGAGACGTGAGTGCCTACTACGACGTGAGAATAAATTATGGCGCGTATAAATATGGACCGGGATTATATAAGTTGTATATATATTAAGTTGGTACGAGAATGCGATATGTACTATAATTAAATTACAGTGATTACTAAGATGCGTGTTTACTTAGTATTGGTATATGATTTGTGTGTATGACATACCTACCATACTTGCTATCACGGGAGGTTTGCGTTCGCTTAGGGCCCACTAATCCTTGTGTTGCCCGAATTTAGACTGGTTACCTCGATGAACATAGGTCAGAGAAAGACTTATTGGGATGTTAATAAGTCCGCTGATCGTGGGAGCGTAGGTATGTGCGTGACCCATGTGATGTGACTATGTTCGCCTCCATTATTTGTGATGTTGTTATCTGTGAACTATTCCTGAGAGATTCGGAATATGTGATCCTTATGTACGTGATGTACCGGGATGGATAGCAGAGTATGTGTGCACCGCAACTTAGTTCTCGAGGTGCTTGTATTGTATATTTATGATGTGAATAATATACACTTAATTAATGGGAACCTTCATGTTAATACTGTGAATATAATTATGGTATTGTTTTGAGAAAAACATAACGGGTTAACTGATAGTGAAATATATTACATATTGAGAATCTGAGTTTAAGTGAAGCCCTTTAATTATTTGATAAGGTTAGAATGTTAATGGGAACCGAGTAATAAGGGTAGGACCTATGACAGTCTAGCTAGATATGATGTCACTTAGCTAGTGGTTTGTGTCATTTTAGATGGGTACTTACGTTAGGAGTGCACAGTTAGACGAGAGGTGAGAATTTTATGTGAGTGCACGTCCTAACATGTACTTTGCATTTAATGTTTTAAATGTTTTTAAAGCACTTGCAGGTTTTTAAAATATCTCCACATTCGGGCTCTGACCCGTTTGCTTTCAAATCTTTTTTTTTTTTTGTAAAACCATTTTAGGTGCCCAGCCACAAGGACACCATGCATAGGATACTCATTCAGGTGACGAGCTGTAGCTGTTTGTGGAAACTACAAGGATTTTCTTTTAGACGCTTCTATCATTTGGATTCCAGATTCAGTATCTATCAGTTGTAGGGCATGTTGCCCATTTCTATTAGAGACATCTTTCCATTACAGTTTTTCAGACTTTGGCATGTATTGATTTAGTATTCAGTAGTTATTTCAGTTTGTGGTATTGTAGTGAGGAGTTTTCCTCCAGACTTTATTTACATTATGTGATGGTTATTCTATTTACTTCGTTTTGGTGAATGGTGTTATTATTCTTCATTATACTTGTTGCATGTTAATCAGATTTAAATTAAAATTTGACAACTTACTTTTTAAATACTAGGTGGTTAGTAATAATAAAATGTTTTCGACAGTGATGCTATTAACTGAGCCAACTTGGCATTTTGATTTAATTTAATAAAGGAGTAGCTACCCGGTATTTAATTAGTCGGGGTGTCACATCCCTGTCTCGCGATCTACGCGTTGGCGGTGGCGGCGGTGTAAAGGGATGAGTTTTGAGCCTTGGAATGCCTTGAGAGCTCTCTCATCTCCTCTACAATGTCCGTTCTAGTGTTTTGAGTTATCTAAACCTAGGAGATAACCTAAACATCTGATATAACCCCTTTAATTTTCGTGGTTTAAATTACCCAAAAATACAAAATGACTAAAATGCCCTCCCGGGGTACTAATTAGGCCTAAAAACGCCCTGAGACCCAAACTAAGCCCCCGGGTATACTTTTCTGACTATCTCGAACCTTCCGGACGCGCTGGCGCACTCAAAATGACCATACGAACAACTTATAAAATATTCACTTTTATTAATCCACATTTAGTCCCGACACGACACAGCCGCGTCCCGACTTAAATTTCCACAATTGTCATTTTATTCACACGTGACAATATTATAAAAATAAATCTCATATATTACTATACTCATCCAGTAATATGCAACAAATAATATATTCCCAATAATTACTAACTCTTGTCACGCTAGTAAATATTTAAATAAACATCTCGGATTAAAATTAAATTAATTTATCTCAATTAAATTTAATAAATTCTTAAATTTAAAAGCCATGAAAATACGGGGTATTACATACTCCCCCCCCCCCCCCCCCTAATAACGGAATTTCGTCCTGAAATTTGAAAAATAAGGCCTACCAGGTAGCACAATTCTGGATATCCTTGTCAGTACGCAAACTATCTACATAGTACGGCGCTCAATCACTATAGCTTTTTCCTCACAGCAACATTGTTTCACATTCTCATTGGAGACACTTCACATTGCACTCCCAACTGACAATATTTAAATAGGTTATGTCTATACGTTATAAATTCCATTATCTCACGATCATTAGGAGGTCACACCTCACTACATGACAACTACTCGGATTTATTCATACACAAAATTCCCATTCTGAGAAGATCATACGAACATTTGACCACTCTTGACTGCCTAAAACAGTCGTGGAATTCCACCATAGTTATCGGATATTTTCTCGACCGATCCAAAAATTCTGATTATCTACTCTCCTCTAAACATACGGAAGGAGAATAGTCGAGGTTCTTCCATAACAAAACCTTAATAAGTACCTCGTACGCATCAAACAGGTACAAGTGCTTCTACAGAGCATTCTTGAAATCATCGTACCAAGATTCCAAAATCTCCTTCACGTGGCTCCACTAATCTTTAATCACCATGCGCTTATTCCCTGTCTAAGGGTGATGCATCCTCCCCGAAACGAAATCTTATCTCCACTGGTTCCTGAAATCCCATATCAAATATAGGATTCACCAATCTCATCCTGATTCAGAAATTTATACTGCGCCGGACCATGCACTGGCGCGATCCTTCCTTTCAAAGGAAGTCTGGGGCATACTAGTTAATATTATAAGCCAGCCCAAAAGAATATCAATCACTTCCTTCTCGGCGAATTAATTCACATGTTCGGGATAAACCCTTGATCTTGTTTTGAGGATGGCAACCCATCCAAGAACTTTACCGACATTACCAACCTCTTCCAATTTCAAGAATTTTTTATAAACACAAAATTCTTTGGTTGATTCTCCTCTTTCAACCAAACCTTACCTATGGGCAGTGCATGTAGAGACTACTCACTACGTTTTGCTAAACATCGATTCTTCCCTTGAAATGTCTCACATTAAGTGACACGTAATACTCCCCTTCCTTCCTTGGAGTATGCCGAAAGTTCCGACCCGTGCTCTTCTCTCCACGAAGCGCACTTCTGGATCTCTTATACTATACTAACATCATTACTCTTTGTATGCGCAAGTCGCTCTCACACTTGACTAATAACAACTCCTCTCCGGGTGTTCTTCATAATAATTAAATTCTACTCTATTCAAGGAATACCAATTCTTGAATGGCTTCCCACAGCCTTCCAATCAAGTTAGGGCGTGCTATTCTAATTACACACTTATGTATGGATTATCGCCCCTCATGTGACGTTTAATCCACTCTATCACTTCCACTTCGTTATACTAGTCCCACAAACATATATTTCACACGTCTATTACCACGTCCCTTTGACTCGGACTATTTTAACTGTAGTTAACCAAGATGCCCACATTTTTGCAACACTCTGACCGCCCTGGGAGAGAGAACGGCGTGCTACTCATCTGTAGGACTAACTAAATTCAACAGAATAGAAGGAATAAGGCATTCAAATTCCATGACAATAAAAGAGGAATAATAATTCTCAACCTTCCTCAGATAAGTACAACAATTTTCCCAAATAGGTACAACAACCAAAAATAAATCACTAACACTCTATTCATCAAAATAATTACAGGTCATCTCTTTTGTATAATATAAAGTTCTTTCCAGATAATCCATGATAAAAATCATTCCAACTCTTTATTCACCTTGTGTTCTGTACGCGGTTATGACATTTGGGTACTCTCAATCACCCTAGAAATCAAAATTCTTAAATTCTCCTTATCATCGTTCCACCCCTCAACTCGTGGGGATAACTTTCAATGCTTTCCTACCACAAAAATCCGGCTCCAATGACCTTAAAACAAAATCAACTTCCAACTTACATACATAATTACTTGATCCCATTTCGACCAGGGTACCGAACTCATGGAATAGTGACCAAACGTCTCCCTATTTCCAACCTTACGCTAAGTTTCATACGTGGGATGTCTCGCAAAGCGAAATCCAAACAAAGACCCCCGATACATTACTACCTAGCATTGTCGGTTATCGAAATCCGTTAGGTCCTCCGTCCATAGCATATACCCCTTTATTCCGTCCCTTGACAGAAAAGTTACAATTTCTCCCGTAATTATGCTTAACAAAGAACGTTTCACCAATTTCACTATCGTCCCGTATTGGTTGATTGTAATTTCATTCTATAAACCTCAGATACATACGATCGAAATTCTCTAAATTTCATTTTTCTAACATTAGGGGTATAACTCTTAACTCCCACATCTCTTAAGGATAAATATAACACTGCACTCCTCCTATCACTAAGTCCGGAGTGCTAAACATAATACCGAGTTAAGTCTTTTTGCTCAACGGTAAATCATTGTACATACTGAATCATACTGACAAAGTCTATACATACATTGGTATCGAATATCTCGATCTCACTATCTCCTCCAAAGTCTCTAGGATAGATAATATAAGTGCGAGTCCAACCTTCTTACAGGTAAAGCCTCGCCAAAACAAAACGTGTTGCACTAATGTAACTACTCCGATAGCCTTGCAATAAATGCCCACTATCATACTACCCATTTCTATAACATTTTAACAAAGATAATATCATACTCGTGTATCGCATCACTACAACGAGTAACCTCAATAAAGTATAAAACACTGTTAATATACTCATTCATCCCCCGCGGATAGCACCAAAGAAAAATCCCGCTATACTAAGGAAAAATACACAGAATGGTAACATTTATAATGATATGCATTAAACTCGTCTCACATGCTAATCTAGCAATGAAAAAAATATGGTGACTCGCTCGTGTCACATAAACACGCTGCATCCTCTAAGGATACAACTTATACTTCCATCCTAGCAATCGTCTTGACTGCACAAATGGTTTTCGGACGTAACACGTCTGCCCAAACCAAAACAAAATTATTTTAATCGTTGCCTTTTACTAGGCACCGTATTCTTGTCCTTTTTCTCATTTTGGAACATATTATCGCGACCAATTTAACTCCGCACCAAAATACCTCAACACATAATCCACTTATCACCTGTCCTACTAACCAGGTTAGGATTGTCCTTCTCTCGGACTTTAGTAGACTCGATTCCTGTTAGCCATCCCGTTTGTTCTCTTAGCTTTTTATAGGCCATAAATATCATGTTACTATCTATAATAGTACTTACTGAATTTACCATCACTTGGTAAGAATTTAACTATATGAAGCATTGAAATGGTTTTCCTGATGTGTATCCACATCCTTTTGTGGTGCTCTACCACCACCGTCCTATTCAGTCTTATTCTCGACTAAATTCTTCGATTCCTTTAACTTCCCCCACAAAGAAGCTTTATTATCTATATTGACAAAATATGACATTGTCAACCTCTGAATCGGTCGTCCATCAGAATTTCCTCCTCGAGTATTATCAACTATTATTACAAGTTGGTCTCCCACTTGGAGTCGTTTCCTCCACTAGTATCTACCTCTATCGATACAAAATTTGCTAACGATTAGGATTCATATCCACAATTGGACTTCTGTCATGCCCTCCTGCGATGAGTTTAGAACCACGTTCACTTCTCATCCTAAACAGTTGAGGAAGGAACATACGGTCAACACTGTACCTAAGGTTCTCCTATAGGCATAGCATTCCACTTCTAAAATTGGTGGTTGACTCCAACCATTATAATTTCGTCCCGAAAGCCAAGAATTTTTTTTCTAAATTTTCACTTTCAGTTTGCCACACTCCGTCCTATATTTAAGCCTTTGGATACTTTACCTCCTTTGGTAAACACATACAATTTTTGCGCTTCTAAAATTTCCCACTGACAGTCTCTACACGTTTTTGTAATACGTTGGGTAAGTTTACCCTCGCACCTCATTTGACTATAACAGCATTTGAAAATCATTGCTGCACCTTAGTCTCCTTTCTAGTTATGGCATCTCGTGCCATAATGGAGGTGACCTCGACTACGGTCATCATCCTCGGATATATTTCATAATCTCAACTGAGCCCTGCCTCCTGATGTACGCCTAACGGTCCTCTTCTGATATCCGTCATCGCTCGGCACATGCACACATCCGAACGAAATTAGAATTCACTAGTGTATACACATTATAGCAGGAGAACGAAATCTCATCAAAGGAATCGACAATCCTAAACATAGGGCTCTATAACAAACAAAGCAACGCTGAAAGCATAATAAGCTGTACAGATCCTAAGGACACTAGAACCTGATGATCTGATACCACCTGTGACACCCGACCTAATTAAATACCGGGCGATCACTCCTTTATTAAATTAAAATCAAGGTGAACAGTTGGTTCATTCTTAGCATCACTGTCGTAAAAATACTTTTCCAATTTAAACACCCTAAATAATTAAGCTAAGTGTCAAAACCATTTAAAACCTTATTCTCATTTTATTAAATCCGATTATAAAACCTTAAATCATTAACATCTAAAGAGTCACACATTAAGAATAAAAATAGAATTTAACATATACAAATTTAATCATCAATAATAAATCCCAACATTTACAGCACTAAAGGAAAACATCCTGACAGTAATAAATCCCGAAATAAAGGCACTGAAAGTAAAAATTTCAATCTCTGACAATACCAACTAAATAATAGAAAGAGGGCGACACATGCCCCTGCTGGATAAAACTGAACTAGGAGTAGAATCAAATGGATGAAGTCGTCTAAACAACAGGCCTGCAACTCCCACCTAAGCTGCAGCACATTCCTTCCAAAAGATCCTAAGTAAGACTCCCTTGTGGCTGGGCACCTGTAATACATACATATATATACAAGAGAGAAAAGGAAATAGAAATGGGTCAGAGCCCGATAGTGTATATGATTTAAAAATTCGTTTAGCAAGTATTTAAATTGGTTATAGGCTAATGGAACAACATATTAGTGCGACACTCTCTTGAGAAATTCTCACCTCTCTTCTAATGTGCACACCTTTCGTACTAACCTTCCCAATGGTCTATCTCGTCATATACCACACTATCTTTCCCCAATGATTTAACCTATCTTTGGTTATTCGCAGGATTTACAACTGAACAACACAAGTATTTAAAACGTAAGATTTCAATTTGTAACCAAGCTTCTCCTTTTAACTTTATTAATCAATAAATTTTTCTAGTGTCATATTATACTTTCTCAAAATAATTATTTATAATTTGAGTCATCAACCATGTCCTACATATCAAATCACAGTGGGAAGTTCCAGATTTCAGAATTTCATATATATATATTAACTACTCGTATAATATATATATCATAACAGCACCCTACATAAAAACTATGGTGCGGGCATACTCTGCTATCCAATCCCCGTATCAATCGTACTAAAGGGAATACAAGTTCGGAATCACTCTCGAACTGTATAAATACATACACAAACAATATTAAGGCGAATCATAGTTTCCAAGTCCAAGAGGTCAGTACATACCCTCACGTCTCTTAGGACCGTGACTACCGATTCGATAGCCTGTACCTAGGATTCCTATCTTCTAGGGTATGAGTCAATATCCCCCATAAGGAACACAAGATAAGATCGTCCCAGCACGGTAACCTCAGGGATAGCAAGTAGCGCGGGCATGATTTTCACAAGTATATAATATATGCATACACAATCATATAAATATACCACTTTTATTATATCAATTTAGGTTTATCCAATAACCCACATTCACAACATTTATCCTTATTTTCCCATTATTATTTATCAAGTATAATGGTTCGTTTCTAACTTTAATTCGAAGTATAATGGTTCATTTCTAACTTTAATTCGAAGGGTTTTTCCATCTTACTATGTAACCCTCATGGACTCTATTCTTCCAAATGTACAATTCAGTAGATATCCATTTATGTTCCAACGTAACTCTCTCTTACGTGTCTCTCCCCTTTAATATATACTTACATTATCCCTTATGTAAAATATCCCAAAAATATAGATTTCGCCTTACATTAAAGGATTTTGAATTTTATTTTCAAAGATGAGAATTTCAAACGGTTTCGAAATCGGAATTAAAAAGGAGTTTTAATTGAATTTTTTTTATTACTTAGAAGAGTCCTCAAAATATAAAACTCTATAAGAGCCCTCAAAACATAAAACTTTCTAGTAAAATAATAGTTTTAGAAATCCGACCGTCTGATCAAGCTGAATTTTTGTCAGCAATCCTGTCTCGCCATTCGCTACAACATATTAAAATTTCAAGCGATTCCAATGGTCCGATCATCTGAAATAATTTTTTTAGTGTTTGTATCTAATTAGAAATCTTTTCTTAATCAAACTTTTAATCCTTTACATGACAAAAGGTTTCCAGAATATCATATAAATCATCACTACATGCAATTTCCTATCTCAAATTGGGTTTTTCTTCCATACAATTCATCCTAATCATTCCTAAACCAATATGAAAGATGCATCAACGAAATAAGCAAGATAAACACTTGCCTGGGAATTTCAGAAATCTGGTTTGGTGTTGAATTTGGTGTGGTTGCGTTCCCCGTCTCGCGATCTACGCGTTGGCGGTGGCGGCGGTGTAAACGGATGAGTTTTGAGCCTTGGAATGCCTTGAGAGCTCTCTCATCTCCTCTCTAATGGCCGTTCTAGTGTTTTGAGTTATCTAACCCTAGGAGATAACCTAAACATCTGATATATCCCCTTTAGTTTTCGTGGGTTTAATTACCCAAAAATACAAAATGACTAAAATGCCCTCCCGGGGTACTAATTAAGCCTAAAAACGCCCCGAGACCCAAACTAAGCCCCCGGCTACACTTTTCTTACTATCTCGACCCTTCCCGACGCGTTGGCTCACTCAAAAAGACCATATGAACAACTTATAAAATATTCACTTTTATTAATTCACATTTAGTCCCGACACGACACAGGCGCGTCCCGACTTAAATTTCCACAATTGTCATTTTATTCACAGGTAACAATATTATAAAAATAAATCTCATATATTACTATACTCATCCAGTAATATGCAACAAATAATATATTCCCAATAATTACTAACTCTTGTCACGCTAGTAAATATTTAAAACAACATTTCGGATTAAAATTAAATTAATTTATCTTAATTAAATTTAATAAATCCTTAAATTTAAAAGCCATGAAAATATGGGGTATTACAGGTTAGTTCATTTTTATGACACAATGTTCGTGAAAGATGATGAAAAGTTTGATGATTTCTATCTTAGACTTTAAGACGTAGTTAATCAATCGCATGCTAATGGAATAGTGCATGCTGATTCTAAAATATGTGCCAAGATACTTAGGTCTTTACCTAATAGTTTTGACATGAAAATACATGCTATAAATGAAATGCATGGTCATAGTACGACACCTAAACTGCTCTGTAGCAAACTGAAAACGTTTGAATTGAAACGTGCCTTATATAAAAATCAATTAGGCAAAGCACATGCATAGACTACACAACCATCCTTAGTTTTTAAAACTAGTGCGAACGGCCTTGCTTTTGTCTCCTCACTATCTAATTTAGACGACTCATCTATTTTCCTTGAAACATTAGATAGTGAACTTGCCCTATTATCGAAACACTTTAAGAAATTTGATAAGTATAGGAAAAAAATTTCTTGTAGAAAAATCCAACCTAGCTATACAAATAGGCCTCATGAAAAACAATATGAAAAGATGTTTTTTGAAAAATATGACACAAATAAAGATCTTAGTCA
This sequence comes from Sambucus nigra, assembly GCA_949130495.1. Lineage (NCBI taxonomy): Eukaryota > Viridiplantae > Streptophyta > Magnoliopsida > Dipsacales > Adoxaceae > Sambucus > Sambucus nigra. Next base: position 281,110,112 of record OX422218.1, read on the forward strand.
TATTCAATTTAGGAAGTGAAATGAATTCGGTCATTATGCTAATAAATATTTTTTCAAAACAAAATGGCAATCTTTTAACAAGGCCCATATATCTAAAACATGGGATGATAGTTCAGACATTGACAATACTGAAGGTCATAATAATTTTATGGCATTTTATTCTGTGTGTTAATGAGTCTAAAAATGAGTTTGATAAGTTATTTACTATATATGATGATTCTTATCTTTTTGTAGACAATTATGCATCACTTAGTGATAACAATTCTTCACTTGTTAGGTTTCTTGAACACAAGCACACTACTGCTACTCTTTCCAAAACTTTATATGATTATAACTCTAATTGGGATTATGAAACTGACTTATGTAATAACTCATCCCCTAGGACTAAATCTATTTATAGTGATTGCGATGGTGACATCAATTTTCAAAAAATGTACAAAATAACTTTGAAAAAATGCACACACTTAGGGAAAATAACTAGGTTCCTATCTAAAATTAATTTGTTAAATAATAAAATTTTCCAAATTTCGGATGAATCAACTATGCAAATTGAAGATCTTGAATATGATAATCTTTTTTCTCGAGAAAAATATTTCAAAATTAATAAAAAAAAAACAATCATTTGTTATAAGTTAAGCACAAGTATGTCTTAAATGATTTTAAAGAATCTCAATCTAAATTAAAAGAAGCTTTGAAAAAATTGAATTTTTATGTAGCCTTTTGGTTAAACACATGGCTTATTCGGGAAAGGCTCATATGGACATGGAATTATTTGATTTAATGGAAATGTTTTTTTTAAAATAAATATTATTAAATACATTATAGATTGTGCAGGACCATCCAATATTCGTATGTATATTCCACATGTCAAAAATCAAATTTATATTCAAGTGAACTGTTCTACTAAGCAAATTTATCACTATAAAATTTGTCATAGATCTCGTAACTTAGAAAAATTATGTTTTAAACATTTAAATCTAAATAGAATAGGTGCCAATGTAAATAGACCCATGATTCCTTTTAAAGAATTTTTTTTTGATAGGCCACTGTACAATTGATATTGTTGTCATAAAACTGGACATTTAGTAATTTTTTTGTTATAAATGTTTAAACCTAAATTGAAAAGGTAGGAATGCTTATAGACCCAAGGTGGCTATAAAAGACAAGTCTATTAAGAAATCCACATCTACTAACCAAGTGCCTTTTAAAAATAAAAACTGCTCTTCTAAAAACTAAGGCAATTGAGATATAATGTGATTATATCAGAATTAAATTCTTCATACAAAAACTCTCAATAGTACATAGTTTAGGGTTATTCTAAGCATAGGATTGGAGACAAATCAAAATTTTCTCCCTTAGGAAATATGACTTTTGGAGATGGAAAAATATTCCGGATCATAGGCAAGGGAACAATTAAGGTTGATGGGATCCCTAACTTAGATGAGGTTTTATTCGTTGAAGGAATTAAAACCATCTTGCTTAGTATAAGTCAATTTTATGACACAGATCACAGCGTTAATTTTTTTGAATTGCAATGAAAAATTGTTAATCTAGAGGGTAAAACTGTTCTTTGTGGTAAAATAATGGCCGAAAGCTGTTATGTCATTATTCAAAACAAAGATATTGAAAATTACTATCCTCTAGGTTAAATGACATTGACTTTTGGCATGAAAGACTAGGACACATTGACTATGATAACTTGTCATGATTAAATAGTTAATGACTTGTTCATGGTTTACCTAAAATACCAAAAGTAAAACACTATTTATGGACCATGTAAAGTTGGTAAAATGCACAAAGCCCCTCACAAGAAAGTAAAAGATTTGTTGACCTCTCAACCTTTAGAATTACTGCACACATATTTAATGGATCCCTCTAGAATGACTACTATGTGTGGAAATTCTTACATTCTTGTCGTTGTCAATGACTTTAATAGATTTACTTGGATGTATTTCATGAAAGAAAAATCATACACTTTTCAAAAATTTAAGAATTAAAATTGAGAAAGACATCCAAGTAACTAGTATTCATAGTGACAGGGGTGAAGAATTTAAAGACATCGGTGTTGTAGAATACTGCATGGAAAATGGGTACCAACAAGAATTTAGTGATCCCAAAACGCCTTAACTGTGTGTCTTATTTCACATACAAGGTATAGCATAAAGGGAGAATTGTATAGCATAAAGGGAGAATTGAACCATAAAGAAATGGATAATGTCTTATTTCACGGTAAGAACTTACTGAAATACTTTTGGGTTGAGTCTACTCAAACTGTGTGTCATATCATAAATCAGGTGTATTTAAGGAAAAATAACAAACAAACTTCTTATCAAATTTTGTACGTAAAGCAACCAAATTTGAAATATTTAAGGTCTTTGATAGCGAATGCTATGTTTGCAAAGATAGAGAATACATCTCCAAATTTGATGCTAGGGAAGATAAAGCTATATTTTTTTTTTATTCTCAAAATAGTCCCGCATATCTTGTGTATAGCCTAAAAACAAAAAATGTAATGGAATCCATTAATGTTGTTATAATTGGTAGTGTTTCCAATCATTTATATAAAAATGAGAATCCCCTACCCGTTGACAATACTGAAAAAGAAGTTTTACAAAAACAGTCAACAAATAGTGATTACAACTCTCTTCCACCTGATGAAACCGATGTTCTTAACTCGATTGAAAAAATCATGAGAAAAACATCGTAGGTGATGTTAGAGACCCGATAAGGACTAGATCCCAATCCACAAATGTCTTATTTTCTTCTTACGTGTATTTGATTGCTCCTAAACATAGGAAATAAGCTTTAAGACATAAATCATGGTTATCTGTTATGCAAGGAGAACTAGGACAATTTAGACTACACGATGTGTGGTATTAAGTGCCTCATCCCACTCACGCTAATGTAATAAGAACAAAATGGATATCTAAAAACAAGTTTGATGAATCTAATGTTGTTTGAAGAAACAAATCTTGGCTAGTTGCACAAGGATATTCTCAAATTTATGAAATTTATGTTGATGAAACCTTGTTCATGTCGCTAGATTAGAATATTTTAGATTGTTACTTATTATTTTTGCCATTTAAACTTTAAACTCTCTCAAATGGATGTTAAATCTGCGTATTGAAATGGTAATTAAAATGAGGAAGTTTATGTAAAACAACCTAGAGGCTTTCGTAACTCTTTCTTTCCCAATCATGTTTTTAGAATAAAGAAAACCCTTTATGGTGTAAAGCAAGCCCCTGGTGATTGGTATGAAAGGTTAGTTACGCTTCTTATGGAAAACGGATTTAATTGAGGTGGAGTAGACCAAAAATGATCGTCAAACATAACAAAAAATATTTATTAATTGCTCAAGTTTACGTTGATGACATAGTTTTGGGTCCACCTCTCCTTCAAAAGTTGAAAATTTTACTAATATCATAAAATCTGAATTTGAAAGTCTATGATAGGGGAATTACAATTCTTTTTAGGCCTCCAAGTAGCAAAAAAACATAACATTTCTTTGTCTGCCAAACTAAATATCCTTCAGATTTAATTAAATGTTTCGATTTAATTAATGTCTATAATTGGGGAATTACAATTCTTCTAGAACTCCTATGAATTCGTCTATCAAACTTTCTAATGATCTATCCGGGAAAAAGATAGATGTTATGTTATATCGTTGTATGATAGGCAGTTTCCTTTATTTAACTGTGAGTACACTCGATATAATACATAACATGTGGGTTTGTTCTAGATATCAATGTGAACCAAAAGAGTCGCACTTATATGTTGTTAAATGCATTTTATAGTACATAAGCCATATAATAAATTATGGTACTCTTTCCACTTACGACACTGACTCTAAGATAATTACGTATATGAATGTCGACTGGGCTGGTTGTACCGATGATAGTAAAAGAACCTCGGGTGCCTGGTTTTACTTAGGATACCATCTTGTCTCGTGTCCCTCTAAAAAAAACTTTATTTCGCTTTCATGAGTAGAAGCCAAATACATTGTTGCTAGTAGTTATTTTACTCAACTCAAAACAAATGCTGAGTGACTACGGTTTAAATGAATCTTCTTTATTTTTTTCTATAATCAAAATGCAATAAGTATTTCTAAAAACGTAATTTTTATTTCTCGAACAAAAAATATTAAAATAATAGAACATTTTATTCAAGAATTAATCGAGAAAAGGGAAATAAATATTGAATAACTTAATAAGAAAGACCAATTAACATATTTATTTACAAAACCTCTAGACAACCATCATTTTGAAACACTTAAAATATGTATTGGTGTTTTTGCCTAACCAACTTAATACATGTTCGTGTTATTGGTTAGTACTTTTTATCATAATATGTTATGGGTACAAATTTCTTTTTTATAGGATTATTCCCCTACCTTTCTTCCTTTATGAAAAACAAGGGGAGAATTTGAGAGTCCTGCTTTATGGATTATTTTTGTTTATGGGGAGATTTGTGAGACTCCTATTTTTAGGGTATGTAATTGAGTCTCTTAACACACATGTTGTTAGTTGAGTTTGTACTCTTCTTTTTAGGACACATGTTGTTAGTCAAGTTATGTACTCTTCTTTTTAAGTAATCACGTTTATAGTTGAGTTATGTATTTGTGTGTGTGTATTTTGAGTCTCTATTTGGTTTGTCCCAAAATTGGCCAAAGGGGGAGATTGAAATTAGCCTATTTTAGTATTGGCTCAATTTTGGATCATTTTTCTACATACACTCATTCTCACACTTAACACTTGATTAAAAACATTTTCTTTATTATTTTTAGAATCTAAATTCCTATTTTTAAAACCTATTCTACATTTATGATAAATATATTCAATCATTTTTGTATCTACACGATAATTATGTATTTTTACCTATATTATTTTTTCTATTATACATTTAATGGTTTTATAATTTTTCAAAACTTATAGATACCATATTTTCTATAATGTTTTTTTGATTTTTAAATGTCAAATTTTATATTTTATTAAACATTTTTATTTATTTAATCATACAAAATTCAACATAAATTAAAATAACAGTGTTTCAATGTAATTGCGTCATTTAGGTCGATCTATGTGATCTGATTTTGGCTAATGGGGTTTAGTGGTGTTGCCCATGCGGATTGATCTCGCGTAAGCATTAGGGTTCTATGCAACGACATGTTTGTTGAGGGTATTTTTCCTATTCTACCCTCATCATTGGGTTGGCTATTTATGATAATAACCCCACTGAACAACTTTTCTTATAATTCTCGTCTTACCCTTTTAATGCCATGGTTGATTACAATTATACCCTTAAATGTCTGAGAATTACATTCTTATCGGGCTCTCCCCTTGCCTCTATAAATACGAGACTTGGGTCAATTGTAAAATAAGAAAAAAAATCAAAAAATTACAAAACTCTGCCGAAATTCTTATGACTCTCTCTCCCAAAAATCTAAGTGTTACCATCATTATGAGAGTGATTGTTTCCTTTCACCCTTACACCTAAACATTGACCTATACTTCATTTATACATCATGAGATTTGAATGTTTAGTTTAAATGTAGGGTTTGAGGTTATTTTATGGCTTTGGATTGTTGGTTTGAAAGGTTTCTAACTTTTGGGATTTGATTTTTGTGACAACCTGCCTACTAAAATAATAGGTGGCCATCCCAATACTCTAATAATCATAAGAATCATAGATGGTCCATTCTCAGCATCACTATCGATTAAAATAATAGTATGAGATAACCACCAATCATTTTAGAAAACGGACTATCAAATTTAAAATTTTGTAAGTAAAAGAAAAACACTTAGATAATCCCATTTGTAAAAATGGTGGATACCAAAAATGAACGAGTGACGTAAAGACAATAATAATAAATAATAACCGAATAAACTATCGATTAACAGACTAATACAATTCGTTACACCAAGTATTACAAATTAAATACCACATTATAATAAATGAATATAAAGCATGGGAAACATACCCGAATAAATACTGAAGGTAACTAGAGTGCAAAGGAGAGAAACGTCTACAACAAATATCCTACAACATCCGCGATATTCTATAGCTCCATGACAATTGGAATGGAAAGTCAATACGGGTGTCCTCGCGGTAGAGCACCTGAACGGACAAAAAGTTGCATGCAAAATAAATAAATATATATGGGTCAGGGCCCGGTTTGATATGATTACCATGTGACTAAAATGCATGACAGTTAAGTGCGTAATTATCTCGCAACATAAATTATAAAAGTGTAATACCCCGTATTCTTATGCTATATTTAATTTGGGGATTCATTAAATTTAATGTGATGATTTATTTAATAAAAATCCGAAAATTAATTATGTTATAATTATTAACGTGACTAGAGTTAGTAATTATGGGAAACTTGTTGAATATTACTAATGAGCATAGTAATATATTATATTGGTTATATTGAATGTCATAGGTGAATTAAATGACTATTTCGGAAATTTAAGTCGGGACGTGCCCGTGCCACGTCGGGACTAATTATGTTAATTAAAAAGTGAATATTTTATAAGTTGTCCGTATGGTCGTTTTGAGTGCGGCAACGCGTCCGGAAGGGCCGAGATAGTCAGAAAAGTGTACCCGGGGGTTTAGTTTGGGTCTCGGGATGTTTTTAGGTTTAATTAGTGACATGGGAGGGCATTTTGGTCATTTTACAAAATAGGGTAATTAAACCCACGAATTTCAGCCATCCTTAGCATCCATTTAAGTCAGCCTTTTAGGGTTAGAACATTCAGAACCCTAGAACGGCCATTGGAGAAGAGAGGAGAGAGCTCTCAAGGTGATTCAAGGCCCAAAACACCACCGATTTCCCCGCCGTCACCACCAACGCGTAGATCGCGAGGAGGAGAACGCAACCACACCAATATCAGCAGGAAAGCAGACCTCTGAAATCCCAGGCAAGTGTTTAACTTGCGTATTTTCGTTGGTGCAGTAATCGTATTAGTGTAGGAATGATTAGGAGTATAATCAATGGAAGAAAACCCCAATTTTTGATAGGGATTTGCATGTAGAAATCGTTATAACCATATTCTGGAAATAATATGTGAAGTAGATGATTAACCCACGAATTTGTGATGTTATGTTAGAAGGAAATTCTGGAGAAAACTGATTAGAACAAAAGTTAAGAAAAACTTTAGGGTTCTTGATTATTAGATGAGATTTTAGGTTGTTTAACCATGTTTAATGATGTATACACGCATGCTTAACGTTAAAAACATCTGGAAATATGTTATTATGTTTGTAGTAGGAGTTTTGGAACTATTAGTGTTGGAAAATAATGATTTGGGTGAAGAATTTTGGTAAAACCCGTAACTGCACTTCTGCAGGATTTCGCAGACCTGCTTGATCGATCGATCGAGCCTAGAGCTTCGATCGATCGAAGGTTCGATCGATCGAGCCCCAGACCTCGATCGATCGACCCTTCCTGGCAGACTCTTCTTTCCCCTTGTTTAATTAATTGAACATGATTCATCGTGAAATAGCTTTTAGGCTTTATGAATAAAATGTTTTGGGATATAGGAGAGACCAGTAGGGCATATGATTAAGTGTTGAGAACTTTATTAGGAGATGATAATTGTATTTTAGGGACAATTATTTAAAGTATGAGGAAACTACGTAATTCAAGTGAGAGATTACGTCAAATACTTACGATAGTGAATAGATGTTTACCTACTGATTTTGCTACTTGGATGGATAGAATCCACGAGTGTAACGTAACTAGTGAGAAAACCCTTCGAGTTAAGGTTAGAGATGAAACCGTATACGTAATCATAATAATGGGAAATTAAGGATAAATTTTGTGACTATGGGTAACGGGAGGAACCTATATTAATATGATGAATGGGTATATTTATATGATTGTGTGTACATATATTATATACATGTGAAAAACGTACCCGCGCTACTTGCTATCCCTGAGGTTACCGCGCTGGGACGATCTTATCCTGTGTTGCTTTATGGGGGATATTGATTCGTACCCTAGAAGTTAAAGATCCTAGGTACGGGCTATCAGATTGTTAGTCGGACGGTCCTAAGAGACGTGTGGGTATGTACTGACCTCTTGGACTTGGAATCTATGCTTCGCCTCAACGTTGTTTTGTATATGTTAATACAGTTTGAGAGTGATTCCGAACTTGTATTTCCCTTTGTGTGAGCGATACGGGGATTGGATAGCAGAGTATGCCCGCACCATAGTTTAGTTGGGGTGCTGTTATATATATATATATTATACGAGTAGTTAATATATATATGAGGTTATAAACTTTAAAGTGTCTACTGTGATTTGATAAGTAGAACATGGTTGTTGACTCAAATTATTAAATACTTGTATTGAGAAAGTATAAAATGTCACGGGAACTTTATTATTTTTATGAAGTTAAAAATAGAGAATTTTGGGCTACTGTTGGAACATCTTTTAAAATGGATATTGTGTATTATTAATCTTGCGAGTAATTTAAGTTAAGTTAAAGCTGTTAGAAAGACTAGTATGTTAGATGCTAAAACAAACCGTTGGGAAGTTTAGTACGATAGGTGTGCACATTAGAAGAGAGGTGAGTATTTCTCAAGAGAGAGACGCACTAATATGATTTGCATTGGCCTGTATCAATTTAAATACTTGCTTAACGTATTTTAAAATCAAACACACTTTCGGGCTCTGACCCGTTTCTTTTCCTCTCTCTCTCTCTTGTATATATATATATGTATATTTTCAGGTGCCCAGCCACAGGGGCGTCTTGCTTAGAATCCCTTGAGAAGAACGAGCTGCAGCTTAGGTGGGAGTTGCAGGTCACTTGAGTAGACGGCTTCTGTCATTGACTCCACTCCTATTATTCTCCTTTATTGGGCACGTGTCGCCCTTTTCATCATTTCACTTGTTGCTAGGATTTTGTATTTCATTTATTTCCAGTATTGTTCTATGGGATTTATTCAGGATGGATTTGTGGTTTTAGTTCCATTTGTTGACATTCGATTGACGAATGTATTATGTTATTTGGTTTATTATGGTGTGATTCTTTATTGTAGAAATGTCGTTTTAATTAAAATAAATCTTTTTCTTTAATTAAAATTTGGAAAGTTTTGTATGGAAAATGTTTTGACACTTAGCTTAATTATTTAGGGTGTTAAATTGGAAAAATTATTTTTATCGACAGTGATGCTGAGAATGAACCAACTGTTTACCTTGATTTAATTTAATAAAGGAGTGATCGCCCGGTATTTAATTAGGCGGGGTGTCACAGGTGGTATCAGAGCATCAGGTTCTAGAGTCCTTTAGGATCTGTTCGGCCTATTATGTTTCAGCGTTGCTTTCTTTGATATAGAGCCCTACTACTAGGAATGTTGTGTCTATCTCTATACTTTGGAGTTTCGTACTCCTGCGATTTGGTTATTTGAATGATGAACTCATCCAAATTTACTTAAATTTTCAGATGGATCGTCAAGAAGAACTAGCTAAGACGATTAAGGGAGTCATCGAGAAAGATTGACTCACACCTCAGGTATCCCCAGGGAGAGTATCAACCGCCGAGTTAGAAGGTATCGTGGTACAAGCAGTTACCACTGCAGTTCTACAATAGCAAGAACGCAACCTACAACTTAGAGGAGGCAAAAGACCTAGAGAGGTTAACCTAGTGCATGTGACTGACGTTGGGAACTGTGTGAAGGCACCGAATCTGCGACAACAAAACAATCAAGATAGAGTCAGTTCCAGTAGTAACGAGATTTATGTACAGAGACAAAAGTGTCAGGGACAACGAAGCCAGGTTCAGAATGAAATCACCAAGAGGTGTTTCGATTGTGGAATGGAGGACCCCAAACGTAAATCTTGTCTGAATCAGACTGGGGATAAACTACAACCTGACCGGCAAAGAATTTTGAAACTCTGCTATAAATGTGTACAACCGGGTCACAAATGGATGGATTGTCCTCGCCCTGACATAGTTTTTCCGCAGATTTCCCCTCAAGGCCAGCAAGACCAGGGAAAAAGAGAGGCTAGTCAATACCGTAAGGAAGGAAAGCAGTTTCGGGGGAGGTGTTTCCAATGTGGCAGGAATGGCCATAGGCGTCAAAATTGTCCAGAGAAGAATAGGGCCCCACAGCAGGAATGTGCTGACAATGTACCTCAAAAGCCAACTCCGCCACCTTTTCCAACAGCCTCTGTTCAGCAGAGAAAGCTACTGGGCGAACGTTTCTATAATTTCCCACAGGCAGCAACCCCGCAGGCGCCACCCGCGGTTGAGGGTATGTTTTTCTATCCATGTTACCATGAGTCGAGATTTGTTTGTTACGAGTGCAACGCACTATTTTATAAGCTAATTTTTTTTTTTTTTTTGCGAAAGCCTTAGGGTTGTTAGCCCCGGCAGTGAGCCCAGTGACGTGTGTAGACTCACCATCTTGGGGGTGGGTCTTTTATTTTCTTTATATGCCCATGAGTGGGGGTAGAGATTGGTAGCTTAGTATTACCTATATATATGTTAGTCTTAGACATACATTAGCTTGATGTTATATTCAGTATGGATTGGCTCGCCGCTTATAGAGCCATGATTATCTACTTCGGTGGAGCATTGTTTTTGCCATTTCGGGGTAAGAGATGTTTGTAGTGGCGATGCCTCGCCCAGAGGGAGGTTCGACCGCTCATTTATATTACATTGAGGAGGATACCTCTAAGGAGGTTGTGATTCCTTTGGATTCGATCCCAGTTGTTAGGGAGTATTCCGATGTGTTTCAGGAGATACCTGGCCTACCGCCCAGTCGTGAGATAGACTTTGTTATAGATTTACTGCCAGATACGAGACCTATAGCACGCGCACCGTACCGTATGGCTCCGGCAGAGATACGAGAGCTACAAGATCAGATTGAGCAGCTATTAGGTCAGGGCTTCATTCGTAGGAGTACCTCACCTTGGGGCGCTCCAGCCTTGTTTGTGAAGAAAAAGAAATGGTTCACTAAGATTGTGTGTGGACTACCGGGAATTGAACAAGGTCACGATATAGAATAAGTATCCGTTGCCTCAAATCGATGATCTGTTCGACCAGTTGAGGGGAGCGAATTTCTTTTCGAAGATAGATCTGAGGTCGGGGTACCATCAGCTACGTATTAGGGAGCAGGATGCTTCAAAGACTGCATTCTTGACGAGATATGGGTCTTACGAGTTCAGAGTGATGCCGTTTGGCCTCACTAATGCTCCAGCCGTATTCATGGACTTAATGAATCGAGTGTTCAGATAATTCTTGAATCAGTTTGTCATTGTCTTCATAGATGACATCTTGATATATTTCCATTCCGAGGAGGAGCATGCCGAGCACTCGAGGCAGGTTCTTCAGACTCTGCGAGAGCATCAGTTGTATGCTAAGTACGAGAAGTGTGGATTCTGGTTGCGAGAGGTACAGTTCTTGGGCCATGTTGTTTCTGAGCAAGGGATAGCAGTTGACCCGAGTAAGGTATCAGCAGTGAGGGAGTGGGGACATCCCACGACACCGACAGAGGTACGTAGTTTCTTGGGGTTAGCCGGATACTACAGGAGATTTATTCGGGGATTCCCCAAGATAGCGGGTCCGTTGATGAATTTGACTCGCAAAGGGGTACCGTATGTTTGGGATGATGCTTGTCAATTAGCTTTCGACGAGCTAAAAGACAAGCTTACTTCAGCACCAGTCCTTGCCTTACCGAAACCGGGTGTGGAGTACCTGGTTTACACTGATGCATCTTTACGGGGACTTGGAGGAGTACTCCAGCAGGAGGAGAAGGCTATAGCTTTTACTTCCCGCAAGCTTAAGCCACATGAGAAGAATTACCCCACCCACGACCTGGAGTTAGCTGCGGTCGTCTTTGCATTGAGAATTTGGAGGCACTATTTATTGGGCGAGAAATTCCGTTTGTTCACAAACCATAAGTCACTGCAGTACCTGTTCTCTCAGCGAGAGCTGAATATGCGTCAGCGCAGATGGTTAGAGTTTGTGAAAGATTACCAGTTCGATATACAGTATCATCCGGGGAAAGCCAACGTAGTTGCTGATGCGTTGAGCCGTAGACCGGTTAACGATGTAGCGGACATCTGGAAAGCAAAGTGGAAGGAGTTGGGTCACCAGGACGCAGTAGCACGTTTTTTCATATCCGTGATGACAGTCACACCCGAGATTGTTACGAGGGTGATACAGGCACAGACCACAGACCCGTTTTATCAGGAGCAGATCGTACGACTTCTTGTCGAGGGTGCTGAGTCCTATTCTGTTAGTTCGGATGGTGGGTTACGGTTTAATGGGAGATTGGTGGTTCTAGAATGAACGGAGCTACGTCATGAAGTGATGACTCATTCTCATGGGTCCCAATTTGCAGTACATCTGGGAGGCGATAAGATATACCAGGACATGAGACGACAGTACTGGTGGAGTGGGATGAAGAAGGACATCGCTGAATTTGTGTCCAAGTGTTCTACTTGCCAGCTGGTGAAGGTGGACCATCAGAAACCATCGGGATTACTTCAGCCATTGGAAATACCCGCGTGGGAGTGGGAAAGTATTTCCATGGATTTCATTACAGGGTTGCCTACATCACAGCGGGGCCATGATTCTATTTGGGTGATTGTAGATCGTCTGACCAAGGTGGCTCATTTTCTGCCAGTAAGGACAGATTATACCACGAGTCAGTATGTCCAGTTGCTCGTCACTGAGATTGTCAGATTACACGGGGTGCCCCTGAATATTGTGTCAGATAGAGACAAGATTTTTGTGTCACATTTCTGGGAAAGCTTTCAGGAGGCTATGGGTACAGAGTTGAGACTGAGTTCAGCCTACCACCCACAGACAGATGGACAGATAGAGCGTACTAATCAGATGTTGGAAGATATGCTACGCATGTGTGTTCTCGATTTCGGAGGAGGTTGGGAACCACACCTTCCACTGGTAGAGTTTGCTTATAATAACTCCTATCAGTTTACGATTGGCATGGCTCCATTTGAGGTTTTGTACGGCAGGCCTTGTCGTCCTCCAACCTGTTGGCTCGAGGTAAAGGAAAAAAAGTTATTAGGACCAGAAGTGATCCAGGAGACCTCCGCGAGGATTAAGATAATCAGGAGTCGTATTCGGGTACCCAAGACAGGCAGAAGAGCTACGCCGATGCGAAACGGTTCTTCCGTGAGTTTAATGTGGGAGATCAAGTGTTGTTGCGTGTATCTCTTATGAAAGGAGTGATGAGGTTCGGGAAGAAGGGGAAGTTGGCTCCGAGGTACGTAGGACCATTTCCCATCATCGAGAAAATTGGGCCAGTAGCATACAGGTTGGGATTGCCAGAACATTTACATCGCATCCACGATGTATTCCACATCTCGTCGTTGAGATGATATCTTCGGGATGATATGGCCCATACTCACATTGCGATAGACGAGATAGACTTACAGTCTGATAGCTCATACGAGGAGAGACCAGTGGCTATTCTATACTATAGTGAGAGGAGATTGAGGTAAAAAATAGTTCCACTTGTACGAGTCCAGTGGGAGCATCATAATGTGGAGGAATCCACTTGGGAGCATGAGGCAGATATGCGCGAGAGATATCCAGAGTTGTTTTTACCAGGTATGCCTTATTTTCCGAATTTCGGGACGAAATTCCGTTATTAGGGGGAAGTATGTAATACCCCGTATTCTTATGCTATATTTAATTTGGGGATTTATTAAATTTAATGTGATGATTTATTTAATAAAAATTCGAAAATTAATTATGTTATAATTATTAACGTGACTAGAGTTAGTAATTATGGGAAACTTGTTGAATATTACTAATGAGCATAGTAATATATTATATTGGTTATATTGAATGTCATAGGTGAATTAAATGACTATTTCGGAAATTTAAGTCGGGACGTGCCCGTGCCACGTCGGGACTAATTATGTTAATTAAAAAGTGAATATTTTATAAGTTGTCCGTATGGTCGTTTTGAGTGCGCCAACGCGTCCGGAAGGGTCGAGATAGTCAGAAAAGTGTACCCGGGGGTTTAGTTTGGGTCTCGGGATATTTTTAGGCTTAATTAGTGACCCGGGAGGGCATTTTGGTCATTTTACAAAATAGGGTAATTAAACCCACGAATTTCAGCCATCCTTAGCAGCCATTTAAGTCAGCCTTTTAGGGTTAGAACATTCAGAACCCTAGAACGGCCATTGGAGAAGAGAGGAGAGAGCTCTCAAGGTGATTCAAGGCCCAAAACACCACCGATTTCACCGCCGTCACCACCAACGCGTAGATCGCGAGGAGGAGAACGCAACCACACCAATATCAGCAGGAAAGCAGACCTCTGAAATCCCAGGCAAGTGTTTAACTTGCGTATTTTCGTTGGTGCACTAATCATATTAGTGTAGGAATGATTAGGAGTATAATCAATGGAAGAAAACCCCAATTTTTGATAGGGATTTGCATGTAGAAATCGTTATAACCATATTCTGGAAATAATATGTGAAGTAGATGATTAACCCACGAATTCGTGATGTTATGTTAGAAGGAAATTCTGGAGAAAACTGATTAGAACAAAAGTTAAGAAAAACTTTAGGGTTCTTGATTATTAGATGAGATTTTAGGTTGTTTAACCATGTTTAATGATGTATACACGCATGCTTAACGTTAAAAACATCTGGAAATATGTTATTATGTTTGTAGTAGGAGTTTTGGGACGATTAGTGTTGGAAAATAATGATTTGGGTGAAGAATTTTGGTAAAACCCGTAACTGCACTTCTGCAGGATTTCGCAGACCTGCTTGATCGATCGATCGAGCCTAGAGCTTCGATCGATCGAAGGTTCGATCGATCGAGCCCCAGACCTCGATCGATCGACCCTTCCTGGCAGACTCTTCTTTCCCCTTATTTAATTAATTGAACATGATTCATCGTGAAATAGCTTTTAGGCTTTATGAATAAAATGTTTTGGGATATAGGAGAGACCAGTAGGGCATATGATTAAGTGTTGAGAACTTTATTAGGAGATGATAATTGTATTTTAGGGACAATTATTTAAAGGACGAGGAAACTACATAATTCAAGTGAGAGATTACGTCAAATACTTACGATAGTGAATAGATGTTTACCTACTGATTTTGCTACTTGGATGGATAGAATCCACGAGTGTCACGTAACTAGTGAGAAAACCCTTCGAGTTAAGGTTAGAGACGAAACCGTATACGTAATCATAATAATGGGAAATTAAGGATAAATGTTGTGACTATGGGTAACGGGAGGAACCTATATTAATATGATGAATGGGTATATTTATATGATTGTGTGTACATATATTATATACATGTGAAAAACGTACCCGCGCTACTTGCTATCACTGAGGTTACCGCGCTGGGACGATCTTATCCTGTGTTGCTTTATGGGGGATATTGATTTGTACCCTAGAAGTTAAAGATCCTAGGTACGGGCTATCAGATTGATAGTCGGACGGTCCTAAGAGACGTGTGGGTATGTACTGACCTCTTGGACTTGGAATCTATGCTTCGCCTCAACGTTGTTTTGTATATGTTAATACAGTTCGAGAGTGATTCCGAACTTGTATTTCCCTTTGTGTGAGCGATACGGGGATTGGATAGCAGAGTATGCCCGCACCATAGTTTAGTTGGGGTGCTGTTATATATATATATATATATATATATATATATATATTATACGAGTAGTTAATATATATATGAGATTATAAACTTTAAAGTGTCTACTGTGATTTGATAAGTAGAACATGGTTGTTGACTCAAATTATTAAATACTTGTTTTGAGAAAGTATAAAATGTCACGGGAACTTTATTATTTTTATGAAGTTAAAAATAGAGAATTTTGGGCTACTGTTGGAACATCTTTTAAAATGGATATTGTGTATTATTAATCTTGCGAGTAATTTGAGTTAAGTTAAAGTTGTTAGAAAGACTAGTATGTTAGATGCTAAACCAAACCGTTGGGAAGTTTAGTACGATAGGTGTGCACATTAGAAGAGAGGTGAGTATTTCTCAAGAGAGAGACGCACTAATATGATTTGCATTGGCCTGTATCAATTTAAATACTTGCTTAACGTATTTTAAAATCAAACACACTTTCGGGCTCTGACCCGTTTCTTTTCCTCTCTCTCTCTCTTGTATATATATATGTATATTTTCAGGTGCCCAGCCACAGGGGCGTCTTGCTTAGAATCCCTTGAGAAGAACGAGCTGCAGCTTAGGTGGGAGTTGCAGGTCACTTGAGTAGACGGCTTCTGTCATCGACTCCACTCCTATTATTCTCCTTTATTGGGCACGTGTTGCCCTTTTCATCATTTCACTTGTTGCTAGGATTTTGTATTTCATTTATTTCCAGTATTGTTCTATGGGATTTATTCAGGATGGATTTGTGGTTTTAGTTCCATTTGTTGACATTCGATTGACGAATGTATTATGTTATTTGGTTTATTATGGTGTGATTCTTTATTGTAGAAATGTCGTTTTAATTAAAATAAATCTTTTTCTTTAATTAAAATTTGGAAAGTTTTGTATGGAAAATGTTTTGACACTTAGCTTAATTATTTAGGGTGTTAAATTGGAAAAATTATTTTTATCGACAGTGATGCTGAGAATGAACCAACTGTTTACCTTGATTTAATTTAATAAAGGAGTGATCGCCCGGTATTTAATTAGGCGGGGTGTCACAGGTGGTATCAGAGCATCAGGTTCTAGAGTCCTTTAGGATCTGTGCGGCCTATTATGTTTCAGTGTTGCTTTCTTTGATATAGAGCCCTACTACTAGGAATGTTGTGTCTATCTCTATACTTTGGAGTTTCGTACTCCTGCGATTTGGTTATTTGAATGATGAACTCATCCAAATTTACTTAAATTTTCAGATGGATCGTCAAGAAGAACTAGCTAAGACGATTAAGGGAGTCATCGAGCAAGATCGACTCACACCTCAGGTATCCCCAGGGAGAGTATCAACCGCCGAGTTAGCAGGTATCGTGGCACAAGCAGTTACCACTGCAGTTCTACAATAGCAAGATCGCAGCCTACAACTTAAAGGAGGCAAAAGACCTAGAGAGGTTAACCTAGTGCATGTGACTGATGTTGGGAACTGTGCGAAGGCACCGAATCTGCGAAAACAAAACAATAAAGATAGAGTCAGTTCCAGTAGTAACGAGATTTATGTACAGAGACAAAAGTGTCAGGGACAACGAAGCCAGGTTCAGAATGAAATCACCAAGAGGTGTTTCGGTTGTGGAATGGAGGACCCCAAACGTAAATCTTGTCTGAATCAGACTGGGGATAAACTACAACCTGACCGGCAAAGAATTTTGAAACTCTGCTATAAATGTGTACAACCGGGTCACAAATGGATGGATTGTCCTCGCCCTGACATAGTTTTTCCGCAGATTTCCCCTCAAGGCCAGCAAGACCAGGGAAAAAGAGAGTCTAGTCAATACCGTAAGGAAGGAAAGCAGTTTCGGGGGAGGTGTTTCCAATGTGGCAGGAATGGCCATAGGCGTCAAAATTGTCCAGAGAAGAATAGGGCCCCACGGCAGGAATGTGCTGACAATGTACCTCTGAAGCCAACTCCGCCACCTTTTCCAACAGCCTCAGGTCAGCAGAGAAAGCTACAGGGCGAACGTGTCTATAATTTCCCACAGGCAGCAACCCCGCTGGCGCCACCCGCGGTTGAGGGTATGTTTTTCTATCCATGTTACCATGAGTCGAGATTTGTTTGTTACGAGTGAAACGCACTATTTTATAAGCTAATTTTTTTTTTTGCGAAAGCCTTAGGGTTGTTAGCCACAGTAGTGAGCCCAGTGACGTGTGTAGACTCACCATCTTGGGGGTGGGTCTTTTATTTTCTTTATATGCCCGTGAGTGGGGGTAGAGATTGGTAGCTTAGTATTACCTGTATATATGTTAGTCTTAGACATACATTAGCTTGATGTTATATTCAGTATGGATTAGCTCGCCGCTTATAGAGCCATGATTATCTACTTCGGTGGAGCATTGTTTTTGCCATTTCGGGGTAAGAGATGTTTGTAGTGGCGATGCCTCGCCCAGAGGGAGGTTCGACCGCTCATTTATATTACATTGAGGAGGATACCTCTAAGGAGGTTGTGATTCCTTTGGATTCGATCCCAGTTGTTAGGGAGTATTCCGATGTGTTTCAGGAGATACCTGGCCTACCGCCCAGTCGTGAGATAGACTTTGTTATAGATTTATTGCCAGATACGAGACCTATAGCACGCGCACCGTACCGTATGGCTCCGGCAGAGATGCGAGAGCTACAAGATCAGATTGAGCAGCTATTAATTCAGGGCTTCATTCGTAGGAGTACCTCACCTTGGGGCGCTCCATCCTTGTTTGTGAAGAAAAAGAAATGGTTCACTAAGATTGTGTGTGGACTACCGGGAATTGAACAAGGTCACGATACGGAATAAGTATCCGTTGCCTCAAATCGATGATCTGTTCGACCAGTTGAGGGGAGCGAATTTCTTTTCGAAGATAGATCTGAGGTCGGGGTACCATCAGCTACGTATTAGGGAGCAGGATGCTTCAAAGACTGCATTCTTGACGAGATATGGGTCTTACGAGTTCAGAGTGATGCCGTTTGGCCTCACTAATGCTCCAGCCGTATTCATGGACTTAATGAATCGAGTGTTCAGAGAATTCTTGAATCAGTTTGTTATTGTCTTCATAAATGACATCTTGATATATTTCCATTCCGAGGAGGAGCATGCCGAGCACTCGAGGCAGGTTCTTCAGACTCTGCGAGAGCATCAGTTGTATGTTAAGTACAAGAAGTGTGGATTCTGGTTGCGAGAGGTACAGTTCTTGGGCCATGTTGTTTCTGAGCAAGGGATAGCAGTTGACCCGAGTAAGGTATCAGCAGTGAGGGAGTGGGGACATCCCACGACACCGACAGAGGTACGTAGTTTCTTGGGGTTAGCCGGATACTACAGGAGATTTATTCGGGGATTCTCCAAGATAGCGGGTCCGTTGACGAATTTGACTCGCAAAGGGGTACCGTATGTTTGGGATGATACTTGTCAATTATTTATTTCCAGTATTGTTCTATGGGATTTATTCAGGATGGATTTGTGGTTTTAGTTCCATTTGTTGACATTCGATTGACGAATGTATTATGTTATTTGGTTTATTATGGTGTGATTCTTTATTGTAGAAATGTCGTTTTAATTAAAATAAATCTTTTTCTTTAATTAAAATTTGGAAAGTTTTGTATGGAAAATGTTTTGACACTTAGCTTAATTATTTAGGGTGTTAAATTGGAAAAATTATTTTTATCGACAGTGATGCTGAGAATGAACCAACTGTTTACCTTGATTTAATTTAATAAAGGAGTGATCGCCAGGTATTTAATTAGGCGGGGTGTCACAAAAAGTTCTCACCTCTCATTCTAAAAGCACAACCTAGTGCAATATCAATGATGCTCAATAATCATATATGAAAGGGGAGAACTCATCAACAAAATTACTCAAGGAGATATAATTTAATCCATTCACCATCTAAAGGTGAAATTCCTATTTTCTTTAGGAAATACATATATGGTAATTCATTTTATCAAATGTTTACCAAATCAATATCGTTTCAAAACTTTATTTACCAACTTTATTTCCTTTCTTCCATCCAGTAAAAATATATATAAAAAAAGAAAGTTTTATTATCATAAAAATTCTTTTGTTTCATTTCACATCCTCCCATTTTCCTTCTTCCATCCGGAAAATTTATTTAACTTCCCCATTTCCCTTCTTCCATCTAGGAAAAGTAAGTAAAGCCATTTTGTTACCACAAAATGCTTTAGCATCAATAATGTACCACATTATTATAATAATTATATATATATCATATCATATAATGTTCTCTAAGACCGCCCGTCCGGGTTTCTCCACTGTGCGCGCCCCTAAATGGCTATCATCTTCCAGGGCCTATCATCAAGACAACCTCGGATCATAACAAAATGTCGGGAAGTGGCCATATGCCTCCGGGAGAGTCATAACCACACCCAGAATTACCTCACCATCGCAGAAAATAAATAATAAACGCTCATATGGCTTAGGACTATATCAACCCTGCATTCATTAGCCAGGGGGCTTCACCTTACGCACGCAACTTCCCTTATGATAGCGATTTAGAGAGGTGTGTATATATAAATTAAAATTTGTGAAAATCATTTTTTCCATTTTGAAATCATTCACTTTTACATTCACAAAATCATTTATTTTGAATGACGAAATAAAAATTTTAAAATGTTCATATCTTATTCTTAAAGTCATATTTTATTAATGACCTAAGGCCCAAAGTGCCATAATTCTCAAACTAGTCTCCAAGAGTCCAACATAATACCCTATGTCATCATAGTGAGTTTCCCTCAAAATGGTCTCCCAAAAGTACCAACATTATCATTTTTATCTTCTATTAATTTTGGTTAACTTCCTATATCATTCGAACATTACCCTACATAAGCTAACCCTTGGGATAAGCCCAAATATCCCCATACTAACCTAGGACATTTGTCTACCCAACACAACACTCAAAAACTCTCCATTACTTCCCAAAGGAAGGTTCCTAAACCTGGAACCTAAAAGAAAAAGGTCTACAAACAAAACTAGAAAATCTCAAAAAAACAGGGCATCCGAATCGATTCGCCCTAGGGACGAATTGATTCGCTCCTGGTTGCGAATCGATTCTCCCAAAAAGCGAATCGATTCGGTGAGTGAAACTGACATTCTGCCTTAGCCACTTGTTTCCATGCTCATTGACAAGGTCCCGTTTTGGAAAAAAATGAAATCGCGCTATAATTTGGGCGACATTTCGGCAAATTTTTGGGTAGTAACCGACAAATTAAATATGTGAGCCTTAGGTTTGATGCCTGTATGAGGGTATGCATTTATTGGGTTATTGGAAAGTTTCCCCCCTTTGGCATGACTTCCAAGATATACATCTTGATTTTTGAGGACAATGGTTACATGTGGACAAGCCATTTGATATACCTGAGTGTACGTGAATTGCCTCACTTTATACTTCGTGGGGACAGTATGTGTGAGAGAGAATTTGATATGCTCGACATACGTGAACGAGTTTCCTGCAATATACCTCCCGTCATGACTTTGGTCAAGTGACGATGCGAGGGTAATCTTTAGATATACGTCGAAGTTACTTAGCTAATGGAAGGTGAGAGTCATATTACTTAGGCTAACTGTGACCTTCCAGACCAGAGCCCATCACAAAGTGGCCCCCCAGTACGGGATAAAATTTTTGTCAATAGCCATGCTCTTTAGTGATGTAGTTTACAAAATGCATGATTCTTGATAAGTATATTATGGAGAGAGTATTTTTATTTGGCATGATGATCACTATACTAATATGGAAGAATGTACAAGTATTATGAAAAGTAAGTCTAGCATGGAGATTATACTAAGCATCGATATGTGAGATTGAGTGATGTGTGAATATCTATAAGTGATTATGTGGTAGTTAACCTAATCATGGATCAACTACAAGTGGTTTGTGATAAGTGTGAGTGAGCCTGGATATATACAACTGTGATAAATGGAGGTGTGTGCTAGTGAAACCTAAGCATGGATATTCTAAGTGGTGTGTGCAACATGTGGATATAAATGATCTTATATGTGAGTAGTGTGAAGTGTATATGGAGAGTATATATAAGTGTGTGAAATGAACAGTAGGTAAGAGGTGATATAAACATGAGGTACATATATATAAGAAATAATAAAGGAGAAAAAAGGGAACATACAGGTTGGTGCATACGTACACAAGTAGAAAATGATAACACCAATGCAAACAGAGTCTAGTCCTCTTATAAAAGTCTCCAGCGGGGTCTCCATTATGGTCATCCCTCCTTTGGCTCTTTCCTCCCATCTCGAGGGTTTTTTGGCGCTCACGCGCACGCACTCGGAGAGGGAGAGAATGTCTTGTTCCCTTTTCTAGGAGCCCATCGATCATCGTCAATGTGGGGTGATATAAAGAGATGGAGTTGCCAGCCTATTTTGTACAAAACAGGAAAAAGAACATGTCACCGCCTCAAGAGAGCGACATTAAAGATACACTGATGCTTATGAAGCCAATAGCAGAATGGGAAGGTGTTATCCTCCCATCCCACCCTTTTGGTCTCTCATGGGCTTATGTTACTATTTTCCTTAGTTTCTCCATGAAGTGTGTGTGCGTGTGTATATGTAAATGGAGATTGAAATCATTCGACTCATATCGTGGAAAAGATAGAGTGAGGTCATCAAAAGTAATGTCCCCATAATAATAATTAGAAAATATGATGTTCGCACTTATCGACATATTGATCGTTATGATGAAACCATAATATTTGTCAGATAAAACACAAATATGAATCAAAAGTATGGCATATATGAGTAATTTATGGTTAAAATAGAAAAAAAGATGAAAATAGGAAATTAAAAAATTGGACTCGAGTCTCGGGTTTTAGCCCGAAACACCTACGTAACTTATAAAGGCATCAAATTTCACATAGTTCTCATGCGCCATAAGGGTTAGGTTTATCCTATAGATTCAAACGGGAGTTTATTATATGTGTGTCTGTAGAAAAGATATTTTTAGTTATGAGAAAAATTGGTGATTGATCCTGTTGAAATTTATAAGTGTAACCCTATTTTTCTTTGTATTTTTTTTTGTAGAATATATAGTATGTGAAATATATCTAATAAAGGATGATATGTTAATGTTTATGATCTAAAGTAAGAGCTAAATTATAAATTTATATAACTAGTGCGGAAATAAAGAAATTTATAGAGAGAGAAAAGGGATATTGGGACCTTCTTTGGAGACTTGAGTCTTGATCTTGATCCCTGATGAGATTCCTTGCAAGTTAAGATGAATGTTGAATGAGAGAGAAAGAGATATTTCCTAAATTGGGTATGAAAGTGATGAGAATGAAATATGGAAAGGAATTTCACACAAGGGAACTTCGTTGATTGCAGGAGAATGTTGTTGAGATCACTGATATTGATGGATCTAAGGTGTCTTTCAAAGTGAGCTCATTCTCTCCTTATATAGGGTAGGGGGACTGTCAATCATCATACTCCTTGCCCTAATTGTCGGAAGGTAGCCCAAGACATACTACCGATAGGAAGGGAAATGGACCTACCAATTAGAAGTCTCGTGCAGATTTTCGAGAAAATGATTATAAAACGCAATTCATAAGTTTAAAATGCACACGGGGCATACCATTAGAAATTTAATTCAGATACCTTTAAGAGTCATTTGGGCATCTCCCGGGTCTGGGAGTTGGCTTTGTGTCAAACGGGGCTCTAAAGCGCCCATCGGTCCTTTGGACGGAAGATCATTAGACGACGATGGATTGTTCGTCCAAATCATAAGTTTAAATCGCGCATAAGGATAACCGTTGTAAAGGTTGTGCGAGGTACTTAGATGTTCCAAAGAGATTCTCTTGGTTTGAAGAGCTGACTTTGGTCAACCGAGGCCTAAAAACGCCTGGTGACCTTTCAGAGTAAAATAGGTTATTCGTTCATACCAAAAGGATGATTCGTGCATGGGGTAGACCATTAGAAATAATATCCAGTTCCATTCAAAGATTCATTCAGTCTCGTTTGAGCTGAAGAGTTGACTTTAGTCAAACAGTACCTGGGATCACTCGGTGGCCTCCGAATCAATTTTTAGGGGAAAATAGATCGTTCATTCGAACGGTTATTTCGTTTAATGCATGGGGTGCACCATTGGAAAGGGGTTTTAGTGCCCTTCGAAGATTCATTAAGCTTTCGCTCTGACAATGAAGTTAATTACGATCAAATCAAGGCTCGGGAGCACTGGTGGCCTTCAAATCAATTTTCGATGGTCAAATAGACCGTTCATTCAAATCGTTATGCCGGTTCGAGCATGGGGTGGACTATTGGAAAGTAAATTTAGATCCCTTCAAAGATTAATGGAGCTTTTTCTCTGACGATAGGGTTAATTATGGTCAAATTGAGGCTCGGGAGAACCCGATGGCCTTTAGATCGGTACTCGAAGTATGACCTAGAGTTTGTAGTGAAAGGAGGAGGTTTTGGGGAATAAAGGAGAGACTTAGGGGGTCCTATAATGTGGTGTCTACATGTGTTGTCTTTGGATTCATGACTTTGGTCCAATCCAAGATATGAGGTTCCTTCATTACGGTTACTGAGGCGCTTGGGATATTTGTTTGCATATCCATTAAACAACTATGTCTAAGTTTAGCATTGGGGTGGGGATTTATACCACCATGGACAAGGCTTGCTAACCTATCTAGTCTGGTGCGTTTAGCGAGGGTAGTATAGACATCGAGGATCTCGACTAGATGTAGTGTTTCAATATTAATTATTCATATATCTTATCATATGTGGGAGAGGACATTCAAGGTGGTTTCTTCGTGATTTCTATTGGAGGACGGGAGATTTGTCTCTTCTGCATCCATTTCCTTTACAATTCTCGCGACTTCGTAAAATATATCTCCATATTAGTATCGATGATCTCCATATTCTGGCCCCCAGGGAAATATTTCATAGTCAAACCTAGCTAGGATCGGCACATATACTACCTACTGAAGGCTATCAATTTCCCTTGGGCACTGTCGTGGGGAGCACGATAGATGAGTTCTATTTTAGTTGTATATGAGTACCTTCGTGAGGGCGTCTTTCTGGTGTTGGATGGCCTCGGTGGGTCATCTCATCTTGTAATTAAATAATACCGGTCATATGGGATGCGTTTAAGTGGCCATTACCATAACCATGCCCTATGTCAGTGTAATGGTAGGACAAGGGAGATATCTATGGGACTAAAAGGTCATAAGCCAACTGTGGTACAAGAAGATCTAGTTCACTGTTGGAATCGATGAGGTCTTACTCAAGTGTAGGGATTTCAGGAGGGTTATTATATACTATTACTAAGTTTCTCATGGTATCTTACTTTTCTATGGGTGACTCATCCCATACAGTGGCTCAAATGTTCTGATAAATGTTGATACTGGGATGCTGGCGATTAATCTTTCTATTAAAGAATTAGATAGGTGGCACTCTATATAACAGGTTTGGTTGTATATTTTCTATAGTGTGATTGCACTTCTTCATGCATCAAATCTAGTATTTATATTTCTCGAGTCGATCAAGCTCTTTTGTTGTGGTTTTTTATCCAATTCTGAATCTTTAGTCTCAAATGCTAGGGGCTTCAAAGGATGTGGGCCCTTTTCTTGTACCTCAATACCTTTTCTAGGGGAGTAGCCCCACTATGTCATCATTTACCAAGCTTGGGGGTTGACGATGTATTTGTCTCTAGGAATCGAGGATCTGTTCCCACCAGCGATGAGGAAGTGGTCAAAACAATCATTAATCCTATATTTAGGCAGGTCCGTGTAGTATACATAGTGGGGATTAGATGTTGGGGCTCTCTAAGTATGATTCGGATGGCCCCTTCTAGATGGGGAGAGTATGGGTTTGGGTCCTATTAATCGTGAAGGGTCAGTATCAGTCTTAGTATTTATTGTCATCATATGGATGGTAACAAAGGGAAGAGTTCATGACTCGTATCCTAGACGATCGGCTCAGGTGGTCATTCCTCATTACCTATATTATCTAGTTATAAAGATTATATAGTGGCCATGACCCTTTGTTCCTCACAGAGGAGGTTCCACCTTTATTTGGAAAGGCACATGTGTGGGGTGTATATCATGGGTCCAAGGTTAGATTATTTTTTAGCCTCCCAAGTGGCATCCCTTTATACAATTTGGACCCTGATTCTTTTTTCTTCCTCATGCAATGATTGGTGACTAGGGGTGTAAGCGGTACGGTTTGGTCGGTAAATAGTAGATACCAATACCAAAACAAAACTCTAGATGGTAAAACCAAACCGTACCAGTTTACCACCGGTACACCAAAATCAATACCAAAACCAAACCAGCTGGTATTTCGGTTTTTTCGATAATTTCGGTTTTTTTCTGGTTTTGATAAATTCAGGTTTTTTCTGGTTTCTGTAAATTCTGGCTTTTTCTGGTTTCTGATTTCGGTTTTTTATGTTTCGGTAAACAACACTAAAAGTCCCTAAAAACCAAAAGCAAAACCAACCAACTTTTTTAAATATTAAAACCAAAACCAACTTTTTTCTGGTTTTGGTAAATTCGTTACGGTAATTTTGGTAAATTCGGTACAGTACGGTAATTTTGGTACGGTTTTTTCTGGTTTCGGTAAATTCGGTACGGTATGGTAATTTCGGTACGGTTTTTCTGGTTTCATAAAATTCGGTACGGTAATTTCGGTAAATTGGTTTTTTAAATATTAAAACCAAAACCAACCAATTTTTTTACGGTAATTTCGGTTTCGGTAAGACTAGTTTCTGGTATTTTAATATATGAAACCAAAACCATTTGTTTTCGGACCAAAACAGTACGGTACCGTAAAAACCCGTACTGCTTCCACCCCTATTGGTGACTGACCTTGAACTTCTAGGTGAGGTGATTATTTGCCTTGAACTATATTTATTTCATTCATCTGTATTATGGTCTAGGATATTGTGGTGGATAACTAACGAATCATTTTGTTTGGTGACGGGCTAACATGGTGCTTCAGACATTTCTCAATGAGTTAATCGAGAATATGTTTGCAGTAGTGGGTGGGTGGGTATTGCTATTGGATTTTGAATCTGAGAGGGCAAACAGGTGTACTTATGGGGTCTTCCTTCCCAATGGATTATATAGGTACTGTAAAGGAGATGTATTATGTTTCCTGGAGGGCTTTATCATACATTTCCTACAGTCTATACTAAGAAGGGGTAATGAGTTTTGATTCTTTGAAGAGCATGGATTCTATGAATTGGAGGAGATTTGAGCTACAATGGTTATTTTACAGGATGTGTATGTATATAATGAACAAGGTCATATAGTCAATAGTGGTATTAGTCCCAGTGATGATGTTTATAGCGGGTGATAGCGTGCCCAGAGGGATAGTTGTTTGGAAGGGCGAGTGTGTCCTCATCCTCGTTTTGTGATGACCGGGAAATATCATGATAAAGGGGTCTGTGTTTGGAATAGACCCTAATGGGGTGATATTTTAGTAGGTATTGGTGACATTGGGCTTTGGCTGGATAACTTTCCCACCATTGATGAGGTTTTGGATGGAAAACCTCATGGATAAGTTACTGTCAGTAATGTGTTTGGGTCTTTGATGGAACTAACAATGTGCGTCATCTTGAAAGTTCTCTTTTGGGAATCCAGGGAGTGGTTTAGGGTTAAGAGGTCTCAGGCAACAATCCATTTTCTGGGTAGCATATACCTAGATGAGAGGATCCTGGAGTTTGGTAGATTTTATCGGTGGGGTCCTGAACTCTTTGGGAGGGTCACGGCTTGATAATTTCTCGAAGAGGGTCCTTGTTAGAAAGGTACATCAGTGTTTACCATTGTTTGGTAAGTATTACTAACCGAGTGTGACGTTAGGTTTAGGTTGACCACGAGGGTGGTGATGTGAGATATAGAAGTTGTGGGGGATCTTGAAGGATAAGAATTAGTTTATAGCTCGATGAGATTCTTCAGTGGAATTGGTAGTCTTTGCATCCAAATTTTTCTCGATCTTGCACCCAATATGGTTAAGTGGTTGGAAGTCAGGGATCCAGCCGAGCTTGAATTTTGTACTTCTTTTCGTATACTTTGAATCACGATTTCTATTTGTTCATTTTCTAAGAGCGATTGACTATTTAATCATCTTTCTCCCTCCAACGAGTGATGAAGGTGACAATTGTCTCTCCTTCCTCCTATTTAAGCATCTCTAAATCTTTATGGGTGACGTCTAGTTCCTCGTTATATTCATACTTTTTCAAGAAAGAAGGACATACATCTTCCCATGTTTTAATGATCCTTTCTCTTTTTAGTCCCGTGTACTAGGTGAGGATCCTTCAGATAGAGTGGATGAGAACATTCTCTATAGAACTCATAGGCCTATGTTTTGAACCTTCATCTAAAGGTGATAGTTAGATAAGTGAGAGGTAGAGGAACCTAGTTTATCTAATTTATAAACAAAAATTGGCATTCACTGGAAAATATTCTTAATTGAAGCATCAAACGATTCACAAGTCACCTGATTATCATAGGCTAAAATAATGAACTAGTTGGCAAGACGATAACCTTACATGGCACACTCATAATAAAAAAAAATATAAAACCCATCCAAGCATGAGAAACAGTATTAAATATCATTTTGAATTTTTCTATGAAAGTTACGTACAACCACAAAAGAGCATATCATAGGATTAAGAGATATACAAAAATCATATAATACTAAACATGTTCATAAAAGCTCAATCAATCATGGAAATAAATAATAAAGTCCTAATATAACCAATCTAGAGAAATCACAAAGTTTAATATTAAAAGACCATGTAAGGCCTAGATGAAAAATAGGTAATCCAATGATAATAATCATATGCAAAGCATAACAACCCAAGGTACACGTGAAAATACTCTAATATGAAAGGTATACAGAGCATAGATGAATCATAAAAAAGATCAACTAGATGCGACAATCCTAAAAAATACATTAGCAAGGCAAAAAAATAGAGAATTCTCATGAACAAGATCTTTTCAAACCATTCAACTTATAAAGTAAGAATAATTCATTAAGAAAAATAATTCACATACGATATACCAAAGTGTTAAACATGATGATATAAGAAATATATATGATAATAAAAACTCATAGCCTGGCATAAGAGTTAGGAAATGAAGTTCTTACATAGGATGTCGTAAAAACAAACCTAACGTTTAGAGGTAGATGAGAACGATTTTTTATTTTTCTTCATTTTAATTTTAATTTGATTTGAAGTGTCCTTCCTTAACCATACTTGACTCACATGGGGAGCTTTGGAAAAATGTGGTACATAAGGAAAACTTAAAGGCGGTACATGAGGAAAACCTTGAATTTTTTTCCCCTTATATCCTTGATGCCTTTTCATAAATCTATTTATTCTTTTTAATCCAAATTTTATTTTAATGGGTTTAGGATCAAAATTAATTGAATCAAAAATGTTTTCATCCTTGCTGTTCCTCATAAAATTCTCATAACTCCTTCCATGATTCAAAAGTAAGGGTTTCAAATGAACAGATTTTTTACAAGTCGCATATAAAAGTTTAGGCCTAGTTATTTGAAAATAGGGTTTAGGAACAACTATTTAAGATATTAAACTTTACTTAACTTGTAAAAATAATCTCTTAGGTGGAATTTCTATGACAATGAGAAAAAACAAAGTGATTTTAGGTCTCCTATGATTAAGCACGTGGTTTTTCTTATTATTAGAATGATCAAATTCTTTGTACAAATTGATTCAGAACATTCTTCCCTTTTCTTGAAAATCGAAACAAACCTTTTCATATAGTTTTGTCTCATCTCAAGTTGAATCTTTCACAAAAATTATTTCGTCTTTAGAAGTTGAAACATATACTACGTTAAAATCCAACCGATTTTTTTATCATTTGCATTTTGTCTTGGTATTAATGGCATATCACTAAGTTTTTTGATTTCGCCTCCAAGTTAACTTTCACATATTTAGGCGAGATCAAATTAGAGAGTGCGCTATGGGGAAAATACTACTCGAAATGGAATAAAAAACAAATTAAAATTTGTGTTTCAGTTTTAATCAATGTTAGAAACGATGAATAAAACCTAAGGTATACGCAGCAAAATTTACGAATGATTTAATCTACACAACAAATATTAATCTTCATTCACAATTTGAGACATAATTCATGCGAAAAATTAAATCATGCCGCAACACCTAATGTATGGGGAAAACCCCACTAATGTAAAAAATATTATGCTATAATAGCAATCTCACTAAAACTTGGTAAATACTTACATATGGAATAAGCATATTATGATCACACGTCATGCTAACTCACACCTCACAACCCTTTTCACTAAAACCTAATGATTTAGAGACATTTACAACGTCGAAGAGAACCTCAATACACTCATGTAATTATTAAATGACCAATAAAGTAGCCTTCAACTAACTTCAAAGTTGTATTGTAAGGAACCACGCAGTCACTAGAATCTTTCGAGAATAATAATTCCTAAATTTATAAGGATTTTAATGAACAAATGTATTTTGAAGGTTCACAAAGTTTACTTATTCTTTGATATTGATCACTCTTAAACAAGGACGATCAAGTGAAAATAAAATAAAAAATGACAAGAAATAATAAGCCTTACTTTCTAAAAAAAATAGGTTCATAAAGTGAAGAAGAAAAAAAAAAACTTAAGACTTTTTATTTAGCAATTTTTCTCTTTGAAATATTTAAGCCCTTATGAAAGAGAAAGACTAACGGGGTATTTAATCTAAGATACATACTCCCACATGACTTGATAAAGAAGGAAAGAACAATACAAAAATCCCATCATCCCAAAATCGGTTTTTGAAATATCTAGTAAAAGATCTTCAAAGTTGTAGAAAAAGAAAAATTGTTAGCAAAATTCGTTGGTGCTTTGATGCAGTGAATGATTTCTTCGCTGGAGTGAACCATACACTAAGGAGGTCATGACTCATGCTGTATGTTTTTTTATGAGATAAAAGATCCCTAGCCACGACTAGCAAAAAAAATTCACTAGAGAGAAAATTTCTTCACTACAACGAACCATGCACGAAGGGAGGTCACGCGTATAACCTGCAATGAACTGCTCTAAAACTACAAATATTTAAAACATAGATTTTCATTGATAAAAATACTACGATATTTTGTAGATAGAAAAATCACATAACAAATTTTGAAAAAGATATGATGAATTTGAATTTCAAAAACCACGATAGCTAAGTCCACTAGGTCACACTTACATTCATCCTATAGTGATCAATGTGATATCAAGATGAAAGAAGTCGACTCCAATGTCTTGAACGTAGATGAATATTTTAGAAACCTCTTGGATAATAAATATTTTGGAAACTGGAATAAGACCATCTATCCAAGTGAGGGCATATTGAGTATATTATATTCTAATAAAATCATTATGAATACTTGAAACTTCCTTTTCCAAATTGATTTTGGACACTTCACCGAAATGATAACCATTTTTAATTTTTTAAGATATGAACTAGTCATTTTCTTTGTCTTTTAAAATTGATTAAAAAAATCATCTTCTTCTTTTGAAATGATGGTCTTATCTTTTAATTCTTCAAAAAGTCTAAGAGATCCAAAAAAGAGGCATCGATAAACTTAAATTTTTCAAACACAATAGAATATTAAGCTTCCAAAGCACATAAAAATTTATTTTCATCTTTCAAAAGTGAAAACTCATTTAAAACTCATTTTGTCTTTTCCAAGTGTTTGTATATTATCCAAAAGAGTTTGATTTTAAAATTAAAAAAAAACATTAATCCAAATTAACCTTTGAAAACTCTTTCTTCGACAACTTAATATTATCATATATATAAGCACAATCAATTTGAAGTTAATCAATAACAAATGTCTTAAGTTATAAATGATTGTTCTCCTTTTTAAACTCTTTCATTTGAGCGGATAACAAATAAAATTCTTTAACAACTCTTAACAATTCTTTATAAAGTTCATCATATCTAAATTCAAGAATCGGAGAGTTTTTTTTATCAAATTCTTCCTCATTATACTCATATTGATTTTTAGGGCAGGAACGATAAATAATATCGAACAATATAACAAGTCCGATATAATCACGATCAAGATTACTAATATGATCATATTCAAGTATACTAATCCTAGAAAATTGTGATTGTTCCTCGTGAGCAAATATTCAAAGATTTTTAAACCAAACTCCACTTATACACGCAACAAGATCTTCCTCTAACTAATTAAAACAACAAAATTTATGTCGAGGTTTTATACCAAATGTTAAAACATGTGCGCGTAGGATATATGAGTATGAAAAAGATGAATAAAATGACAGTTATAAGAAAATACCCAAATTAAAATTATCAATAAATTTAAGTTAATATTTTTCTTTAATCCAAATCCAACCAAAAATTAATCTTAACGTCTAAGTGACGAAACATGTTTTACACTATGACTATTTTGTTAACATATGTTCATTAGTCTTATAAAGTAATAAAAATACGAAAAATTAAATCATGCATTTGAGACGAGAATTTATACAAGAAAATAATTTGGGAGAAAACCTTAGGCCAAACCGGCACCTTTCGTTATATAGGTAAATATTTACACAAAGGGAGAATTGGTTTACAAACTTGAACCTCTCTCTAGACTTAATACTAGGGGTGCACAACGAAATCGAAAATTCGATAAACCGAACCAAACTGACTGCATTGGTTCGGTTTGGATCGGGTTTTTTGCTCAATGGTTCGGTTCCGGTTTGAAAAAAAAAACTGATACATCGGTTCGGTTCTCGGTTCCAGGGTAAAAAAACCCAATCCGATCCGAAAACTGATCCGATCCGAACCAATCCGGGACCGAACCGATTTATAATTACATATATATATTTATTTAATATATTTAACACTTGTAATTTATATTTTTGTGATTATTTGTGTTTCTAACTTAAGTTATTGAGGTAAAAAATTTTGACCTTAAAAAAATTAGTTATGAAACACATTAATCTTAAAAAAAATAGTTATGAAATATGATTTTGGAACCGAAAACCGACCCGATTCGATCCAGGAACCGTCGGTTCGGTTTGGTTCGGTTCTGTATTAAAGTCGGTTCGATTCCGGTTCCAAAAATTTGGAACCGACCCAGGTCGGTTCGGTTCTCGGATTAGTACCAAAACCGATCCAAACCGAACCGTGTGCACCCCTACTTAATACTGCACAGCCTCTATTATTCACTTTTTCAGATTCTAGTAGGAAGAGTAATCACAGGTTGATCTCCTATCACTCCCTATATCACAGGTGTCTACCTTGTTGATAATGTCTCATTTGAATCATCCAAAAATCTTATTTTAAAGTTCATGAAAAACTAATATCTTTTGATGGAACAAGTGATAATCCACCAATGAATTTTTAACATTCTAGGATGTGGTATTCCAAAAGATTTAGGGGAGTGTATAAAAGTATTTAGTTAGGAAAAAAATAAAGTAGTAAGTTTTTTTAGAAATAAAAAAAAAAAACTATGTCTCTCAAGAACAAAGTTGAATTTTTTTTGTTCAAGTCTTGAGAAGAAGTAATAAAACTTTAAATCACTTTATACCCTAATTAAAATAAGGACTTACGAAAAAATATTTCTTTTTCTTGATAAAAATGATTTGAAAAACTCATAAATCTTTAAATCCTTAATTCTATTTATGGAGAGAAGAAGCACAAATATAGTCTTTCAAACTTGTAGCCATAAGTGCTCAAAGCTTTATAAAATTATTGATAACACAAAACCATCTTGCTAAGAAAATCCTGCTAAAATATCTCAACAACATTATCTTGTAGAAATTTTGTGGGTTCTTTGCGGATGCGAGGACTGGCTACGATGTAGCAAACTCGGTCCTGCTGGAAACAAGTAAAACTCTGTCGATTTTTCACAATTTCACACAACTTAGAAATTATTTGTCCAACTTATAAACTAAGTAAATTCTAAATATAAAAATCATTTTAAACATAAGTATTATATATGAATAACAAATTGCATCATGTATTTGACAACCTCAAAAACCACAAAGTTAAATTAATAAATTTGTTAATTTAATAAATTATTACATCTAAAGGATTAATCTAAGTTCTTTAAGTCACTTTTACCATCACCCTAAAATTTTCAAATTTGGCGTACTGTGAGGAAATATTGTGATAAAGGTTTGGTAAAGTTCGGTCTTGAAATCATGAATGCGAAGCTTTTCGAAGACCTCGTAGACTAACACTTCAAGTATGTTTCCGAAATGAAACGAAACGTTCTAACAGTTCGAGGGAGCTTGGGCATACATATGCTCTTAAAAACATGTTGTAATGAGATGCAATGGGATGTGTGTGTGTGTGTGTGTGTGTGTGTGTGTGAGAGAGAGAGAGAGAGAGAGAGGCATCTGTGGGTTAAAATTTATTTAGCAAAGTGTAAAATTTACATATTATAAAGAACTAGTTAAGGGAGAACATTGATATAAAATGTCATGATGTTGGATATTATTTCTAAATATTTTAAGCATTTTCGATTTTGAGAAAGCGACTTCCATCAAGGAGGAATATCAAGTTTAAAGTTTTTTTTATTCATAGATATCTTAGTTAAATTCCTTATTCTACGAACTCATGTGGGAGCCAAGCCTCATACAATCAAATGTTTGGGAGTTATTATTTATGGATTTTTACTGACTGGTCCCTTTTACTAACTATGCCGCCATTGAGGTCCTACGTTTATATTTTCACTAATAGGTCCCATAAAAAATATTCTTGTCTCTAATAATTCCAATTAGAATACTCGTAGTGAATATTTACTTCATGTATAATATGACGTTTTGAGAAATATTAATTTTGATAAGATGAATGAGTAATATCTTGTGTAAAAATGATTTATTTGTCAAGCTCCCTAATATTCACTGGTTGTAACTGAGATTTTTTGCACCCTGTGTGTTCATATCTTTGTGTTCTAACATCTTGACATCCTAACTCCCAAGCATGGTAGCACTGCTGGACAAACCACAAAATAAAATTGACACTAATTGACATGTAAATTTGTGTTTGAGTCAGGAGTTTATATTTGATGTCATGTCGTGTTCATATCATATTCTTTTACATAAAATTAACACAAGTTGATGTCATCTTTGTACCATTTGTGTTTGCATATTTGTCACACTGCATTAGAATGTGAATGTACCTATTTAATTATGTGCAATACCATTTCTTTTTCGCGTAATTTATTTTATATCGTATTTATGTTCAAGGCATGAAAATTATCATTCATGTTAGTTCGTGTTCATGTCTATGTTGTTCTTGTGAAGTGACTCATGAACGTGAACGTTTTCCCATCTACCTGCTCTTTCTTCTGCCATCCCATCAATACCATATATTGCATTTCAACATCATGCAAATAATAGAACTTCATGTACATACTATGTTTTACATATTTGTGTATGTCAATGCAACACAATTCGCAATGTTAGGCTTCTCTCTTTCTAGTAATATAATGATGCATCCTCTTACTTGATGAAATTATTGCCTTTAATTAAGGGCACTCTAGAGCTAGTTGCCACATGGTACTACAATTTGAGGATTGACATTGAACATAATACTGGTACAATCGAAAAATGTCAATAAAGCTTCAAAACATGTCTTTAAAAGAATATAGACATGCTAAAGTATTATTGCTTGGTGCCAATACCCTTAATTTATAGAGTTTTCAATGCACTATCCTATCATATAATTGTTTTTCCTCCTCAAGCTTAGAAACAGGAGAAAAATTATTAAGAGATTTTGTCCAAATATTTACCCACCCCTCCAAAGAAACTTTAGGGTAAAATATAAAATTAAATCTGTAATTTGGAATCATTCTAATTTTAGGTTTAATTTTTCAAAAATTGCAATACTAATTCCGATGTTTCGCATTTCATACAATTCTAGCCTTGCATCACATATTTATTGAAAGACTTCATGGAATGGATGATATAAGGGAACATGGTGTCCAATCATTTACTCTCTTGAGTCTTCTATCGAGATGTGACAACGAGGTGTGACTGATGACTAAACTTACAAGCATTTTTCAATTTCAAGATTAATATTGGAACATCGGATTTAAAATTCAAAATGACCATAAACTTGATGCTAATTTAACCGTTTACCAACTTCTTTATCTAAATTTCTTTAAAAATGTGTTTCATGAAATTTTAAATATTTTGGTGTTTTGAGTTCGTGACCACCTATTTTAAGGACCTCAAATTCAGTGATAGGCTGACTAATAAAAACGAACAAGATCCTCGGTGAGAATGATAATTAAATATGGCTTTATTGACTTGTCATCAATATCATCACAATTGGAAAACTGAATCTTCTCTGTCACTTCTTTTCTTTTTTCTCTTCAATAAAGTGAGAGAACGTGAGAGAAAAAACGACACAAATAAGGACGAATACTACAAGACTTGACATCAAATTACACTTTTCAGGTTATACTTTGTTTTAAGGCTGAAAGATGTGTATTGAGAGGCTAACAATTGACTCTTACCAAACAGCTAAAAAAAGAGACTCGGTCAACCTGGGAAATAGAATTGAATGCCAACCAACTTCTATAGGCTACCAGCTCTGAAAGAGTGAATGCTAACTACTCTCTTGGTTATGATGGCCCTAATCAAAACGGTAAAGGACTTCTTTAAAGCGAGGACCCAAACCCAGTGCTTGATTACGACTCCCATGTGCATGGTCATCTTACATCAACAAAAGAAGAACAGTTAATGAACCGCCCACAAATCTCCTGACGACCGCATTTTTCATCTTTCTTTTTTTTTAATTTTTTTTTATTTTTTTGCATATACCAAATATGCTCTCGAACTTTTTTTAATACACATTTAGTCCAAATCTTTTTATTTTACATTACCATGCCTCTGACGCGGACCTTTAAAAATAAGAGAATAAGAGACTTTTTACTGCAAAATAAAACGCTTGGACTAAATGTGTATTAAGAAATGTTTGAGGAACTTTTTAATATTTGATCCTTTTTTTTTAATTCTTTTATTTTTAACAATTGATAAAAAAATAGTTTTTTGTATTAAAAAACAGTTTTTTTATTAAAATTAAATAGCTTTTTGTCATTAAAATTAAATAGTTTTTTTATTAAAATTTAAAAAATATTTTTTCATTTTAATAAAAAAAAAACTGTTTTATTTTATGTTTTAGATTCGTGATTGATTAGTGTCGCTGGCGTCGACCCACATTCAACAAATGATGTGGGTGCAGGAATGTGGGTCGGCGCCATCACCACTAATTAATCGCGATATCAATCTCGATTAGGAATCCATGCGGAGGGAATCCATGCAGAGGGAATCCTAGACCATGGTAGTCCATGCAAAGGGAATCCATGCAGCGACACTAATCAATCTCGATTAGGAATCCGGCGACACTTGGGTGATGTAACACTTGATGGAGTCCATGCAGAGGATCTTTAATAAGGTTCACATATTGAAGTGAGTTAGTTTATGAATCGGTCAATGCATTGCAATTTACTTAGGAATCTATTAATTTTATTTTCCATTAGAGGGGGGCGCATGTTAAGGATGACGCAAAATTTAGAGGGATCCAAACTAATAACCTTTTATTGATCATGAAACCTGGGAGTTTTCCTTTGGCGATGCTCAAAACATACTTGTGAGGGTTAAGGCACATCTAATATTGTCATAGATGTGTGAAGAACTTGCATAGGGAAGGTATGTGACCCTTGTGATCCATAAACTTGATGATCGTATCATTAACATATCCTTCGACTTCTTTCGAGATTATATTATGCAATATTATTATTGAAACCTCTTGTACATAACCCATGCATTCTTGAGCGAAAAAAACATTACAATGTAATAAAAGCCCCCTATATAGTAGTTAATTATGTAATCTCTTGTTGATCGAGATGCACATTATTCTAGTTATAACATGCAAAGTAGTCGATGAAAGACTTGAGGGTATGATCGGTATTATTGTCAATGATCATGTTAATGATGCCAATAGGCAATCCTCTTTCGGAGAATATTTCATGGTGATTAATGCACATGCGATCCTTTCCTCTCAACTTCAGCACATGGATAATGTTAATAAGATATAATGGATATTCGACTCTACGAGTGAATCCTATGTTCATATATTTTACCACTTCATCTTTGATTTTGATCAATCACTCTGGGTGAAGTTGTCACAGTTTTTGCTTTATCGCGTTTCACTTGGGGTATGTAGGGATTTCATTATTAACAATATCCATGTCAATCCCAATAATATCATTATAAGATTAGGCAAAGACATGGATAAATTCTCACTTGAGCTCCTCAAATTGGGATAATTACTTGTCTCTAATAGCATAACCTATCTTGATCTCTCATGGATCACTAATAAAAACTAACAACTATAGTTTTATCATCATTATTTTTAGCAATGACTCGGGTGTTGTGTTTGAGGGGTGTGAGAGTAAGGCTTAGGAATTGTTCGAGAAAATTATTAACACTGAGAAGGGAGGGGTGGGGATTGAGGAGGGTAAGGGAACGGAGGTTAAGACATCAGTTTATTTTTAGTAAATGAAACTACAAATTATTTCGTGGAACGTGAGAGGGTTGAACGATTTCAATAAAAGGCCCATAGTGGGTGGTGTTGTTACTAAGTGGAAACCCGATATTTTATGCCTTTAGGAAACCAAGTTGTCCAGCTTGAACGAGGGTATTATCAGATCCATATGGGGAGGGCGTGGTATTAAATGGGTGAGTATGGATGCAGTGGGGGTTTCAGGTGGGGTAGTTATTTTGTGGAATACAGCAGTGGTTGAACTTCTTGAGAGCTTGGAGGGTATATGGTCTATTACATGCTTATTTAAGAACAAGGAAGATAGTTTTACTTGGAGTTTCTTCGGGATCTATGACCCGGTGGAGGACAGGAGTAGGTAGGAGATGTGGGAGGAATTAACTGGAGTGAGTAGGCTTTGGGATGCCCCTTTCTGCTTGGGAGGGTATTTTAACGAGGTTCAATATAGAGAGGAGAAAATTAATGGTGGTAGAACTGACAGATATTTGAGAGAATTCTCGGAGTTTATCGATGAGATGGAGCTGATGGAATTACCTCTCGAAGGGGGCTTGTTTACTTGGTCTAGTTTTAGGGTCATAACTTCTATGTCAAGACTGGATCGTTTTCTTATTTGTCAGAGGTGGGAGGAGAATTTTTCGGGGGTGATTCAGTACTACCTGCCTAGGGTCACTTCGGACCATTGTCCTATTCTATTAGAGTGTGGGGGTGGAGGGAAGGGAGGATCCCATTTAAATTTGATAATATGTGGCTCAAGGAGCATGATTTTGAGGACAGAGTGAGAGCGTGGTGGCCAGGATATGAGGTGGAAGGGAATGCTAGATATAGATTGGCCGTTAAGTTGGGTTTGCTTAGAAAAGATTTGAGGGAGTGGAATAGAGAGGTTTTCGGTAATATTCAAATGGTCACAACGAGTATTATGGAGGAGGTCAGGAGGATGGATGAGAAAGAAGGAAGATTCGGTCTCTCGGAGGAGTAGAGGAGAGGTGGGAGTTAGGGAACATGTTAATTCAACAAGAAATTAGTTGGAGGCAAAAATCTAGGGCGTTGTGGTTGAGGGAAGGAGACTCGAATACTAAATTCTTTCCCAAAGTAGCAATCTTTCATCGGCGTGGGAACCATATTAGTAAGATTATGGTGGGAGGAGAGGTAGTCGAAGAAGGTAGGGAGGTGAGAGGAGCCATCGCTCAGTATTATGAGGAGTTGTTCAAGGAAGAGGAGGAGTGGCGTCCCTCGCTTGATGGGGTCGAGTTCAAGCGTTTATCGGTGGGCGAGGCAGATAACATTGAGGGACTTTTCTCCGAAGAGGAAGTTGTTCGGGTTCTTAAGACTATGAGGGGGGACAAGGCGCCGGGACCAGACGGTTTTTCGATGGTTTTATTTCAGCAGAATTGGTCTGTGATCAGGTGCGATGTGATGGATTTCTTTTATGAATTCCACGATAGAGGATACTTTGTGCTTAGGATGAATGCAACTTTCATCACTCTGGTTTCTAAGAAAGGGAGGTCGATTGATATAAGATACTTCAGACCAGTTAGTTTAATTGGGAGTATGTACAAGTTACTCGCCAAAGTGTTGTCTTGTAGAGTCAGGAAGGTTATTAACCCTATGATTTCGGAGTCTCAAAACGCCTTCATCAGTGGTAGGCAAATTTTGGACGCAGCTTTGGTGGCCAATGAATGTGTGGAGTCTAGGATTAGAAGTGGGGTTCCTTGTATAGCATGCAAACTGGACATCGAGAAGGCGTATGATCATGTTAATTGGGAGTTTCTTCTTTACCTGCTGAAGAGGATGGGCTTTGGGGTTCGGTGGTGTCGGTGGATGAAGAGGTGTATTTCGACGGTCAGATTCTCAGTAGTGATTAATGAGGTTCCTGAAGGTTTATTCTCGAGTACCCGTGAATTGAGGCAGGGAGATCCGATGTCTCCTTTTCTGTTCATCATGGTCATAGAGGCGTTTAGTCGGATGACGGGTCGGGTTATCGAGACAGAGTGGATCAGGGGCTTTGGCTTCGGGATAACTAGTTCTGTGGAGATTTCTATATCTCACCTTCTGTTTGCAGATGATGAGATTATTTTTTGTGATGCTGATCATAGGAAAATTAATTCTCTTAAGATTTTTCTAATTTTCTTTGAGGAGGTTTTGGGGCTCCGTATTAATGGTGGGAAGTGCGAGATTATTCCTATTAGGGGTAAGGGGTAAGGGAGAGTTTAGCAGGTATTATTGGTGGTAGGGTTGGGTCCTTCCCTAATTCTTATTTGGGGATGACGCTTGGAGCAAAGTATAAGTCTAGGGCGATTTGGACCCTAGTGTTGGAGAGAATGGGTAGGAGGTTGGCAGGCTAGAAGAATGGGTATCTTTCAAAAGGAGGGGGTGACTTTAATTAAGAGTTGCTTGTCCAGTCTACCCACCTATTACATGACCATCTTGCCTTTGCCTATAGCGGTGCGTGTTAAAATGGAGAAGATCACGAGGGACTTTTTTTGGAGAGGTACTGAAGAAAGCTACAAATACAACTTGGTTGGATAGGAGGAGGTCTGCAAGCCCATCAAGGAGGGGGGCGGGTGTGAGGAATTTGGGAACTTTTAATAGAGCTCTACTTGGGAAGTGGCTTTAGAGATTCCCTGGAGAGGAGAATAGATTATGGAGAAGAGTTGTTGAAGCTAGATGGGGCTCTTCTCAGATGGGGTCGAGGCCAGTTATGGGGTCCTTAGTTCACGGAGTGGGTATGTGGAAACATATTGCGAAAGGTTGGGGGATTACAATAGACACACGAAGTTTATTTTAGGGAAAGGGAATAAGATTAGATTCTAGAAAGACAATTGGGGCGAGAATGGGTCTATTAAGGAACTTTTTCCTGGGATGTTTAACTTTGGTCGAAATCCAGAGGGGATGGTGGCAGATCATGTGACTGTTAGCGGGGATGTGGTAACGTGGAGGCCTCAGCTTAGGAGAAGGCTTTGGGACTGGAAGCTAGAGGAGGCGGAGTAGTTTATGGATTGGTTGGGATCGTCTCCCAGGCGGACGTTTAGAGAGGAGTCATTGAGGTGTAAGGGGGGAAGGACATGTATTTTTTTAGTTCACGGCTTTTATGACACTTTGTCTTACAGTGTGTCCCAGTGTCCGCTTCCCCTAGAAGAGGATATGGAAAGTTAAGGCGTCACCTAAGGTTAAGTTCTTTGTTTGGACTGTAGCTAGACAGGCCATATTAACGCTCGAGGGATTGCAGAAGAGAAGTTTTTGCCTGGCTAGTCGTTGCTAGTTATGAAAAGAGGAAAAGGAGAAGACCAATCATTTGTTGTTTCACTGCAGGGTAACGAGAGGTTTATGGGACATTTTTCTTACGATAACTAGGATAGTTTGGGTCATGCCGAAGTCTATAAAGGGCTTTTTTAGAAATGTGGAATCCTTCGTGGGGCTGGTTGGGTGTTAAGAGGGTGTGGAGGATTGTGCCTCACTATGTTTTTTTAACAGTTTAGAGGGAGAGAAATTTGAGGTGTTTCGAAGGCGTTGAGATGCCTCCTTCAAGACTGCGGTATATGTTCTTGAGCACTCTTCTCTGTTGGTACAAGGAGAGGATCCCTGTTAAGAACCAGGATTTTTTGGAATTCGTGGAGGAGATCCACTTGGTTATGTAATGTTATTCGAGAGCTTGGGATGCAGGGGCCTCCTTGTTTCTTGTTATTTTTGTTTATGTTCCTTTAGCTTTCTTTCTTCCTTTGTATACTTCATGTAAACGGGTTCGCTCCCCTAGCGGTTGTTTTTATGCAATCATTTAATTATAAAAAAATAATGTTTATTATTTTCTTATTTAGGTCTATAATAATTGTTCATTCATGAAGTCATCTTCATTAGTTGTTTGATTAGTTAAATCAACACATTTAATATATGATAAAATGAGATACTCAAAATTAATGTTCATTTCATGATCATATTCAGTGGGGAATATAAAATTATGTTGGGGTCAGGTTTACATTGTGAGTAAAGGAAGGGGTTACATTAGATCCAAGTTGATAGACGATGGTTTTTCCACTTACAAAGGTTGAACTTGTGGAAAAACTTCACGGGGGCTTCTTAGTATGGTGTATGTGTTAGAAAAATATGTCCTTTAATGAGATTGGATCAATAGATACATCCACATATCAAAAGA
This sequence comes from Sambucus nigra, assembly GCA_949130495.1. Taxonomy (NCBI): domain Eukaryota; kingdom Viridiplantae; phylum Streptophyta; class Magnoliopsida; order Dipsacales; family Adoxaceae; genus Sambucus; species Sambucus nigra. The sequence goes on from OX422218.1 coordinate 281,152,423, forward strand.
TAATTAATTATTGCCTCTTTCACTTTTTAATGAAAATTACTTGGCGAACTCAATGAGTAAGATATCCATATTATGACCAAGTTCTCTCTTCGAAGTGATCGTATATGTTCAAAGAAGTTTTCAAATCTTGGCTTCCTCTTTTCCTCCACGGGAATATACCATTGTTTAGGAAAGCCGTAATTAGGTAAATTCTCCTCTTCCTTGATGAAGTGGTCATTTATGGTGTCACCCAACATGAGTTCCTTCCTTTTCACGATCTTTATCAGATATGTACAGTAGTTGTTAACAAATTTTATAGGAGAGAGAATATACCCTAGAACATGTAGAGAGATAGATAACTTTAGAGTGAAACGTTTAGTGATTCCTTATTGACGAATCCCCATTCATATGCTAAGTATGAAGTTGATCTTCTTAAAAGTCTAGATGACATTAACATTCCCATGCATATTATATTTTTGGTACACCTTTTTTGGATATTCGCTCCGGATAGAAATGGTAAAGGGCGATCTTGAGTCTGGGCATCCTTATTTCTTTGGCACTAAGATGGATCTCTGAAACACTATCACTAGTGTTGATTCCATTATACTTATCACCATCTCATATGATATTAATGATTTGATTATCTAAAAGATAACATGAGCTTCGAATGCAGAAAGGAGGGTGTTCCTCTAATGTTCTGTAGCCGTGGATGACTCTTGAATCGGTTAGGGATATCAATAATCTAGAATTTTTCTTTAAGAGAGAGATGATAAGTGCCAAGTGTAATAAGAACATAAACCATGACTTCCCAGTGAGTGTTGTCATAGGATCTCATTATTGTTGGCATATGTGTTAGATCACTAACTATTCAGGGACGATCGATTATTTACAAGCACCAATGGAATAATCTTCTGGAGTACATCTATTAAAATATTAACAACATAATTACGATCATTCCCAAAGTTGGTAATTTCCTAATTCACCAAGTTTATTATTCTCTTTAAACTTAGTGTCTCTCTAATATTGATGGCCTGATCAAGAGAGAGATTATGTAGGACTTGATCTTGAGACACTAATTTGAGCAAAGCCTTCTTGTGTAATTTAGAGTACATAAAGATGACCCATAAAGTAATACCATCTTGTGTCTATGATAATTTTTCTAGTAGTTAGCTATCTTCAGTACTCATTTCCATCATAAAAGGTTATTCATCAACTTGATTTCCTTTATCCATTAGATTATTAGTATGAGTTTTTAAAATTTCTTAGACAATGTCATTGATTTACTATAAATGCGTAGAAAACCCTATATTTATCATCGACTTCATGACTTATAATGACTTCATTAATTTTACTCAAAAGTTCTTTATGAGATATGATACTGCAAAAGAGATTATGGGAACTGTCCATCTTTATCATTTGAATAATCTTTTGAAGATTGGACATATCAAATTATTCCTCCCAACCAATAGTAATTAGCTTACTATTTTTTAAAAGATCCATGTACCTGAAAACTTTGAGAGGTCTGATGTATAGGTATTTCAAAGAAGGTGATAAATTATTGTCAAACAAGACGAAAAAGCCTTTACGCCTTATTTTTGCTTGAAACTCGAAAGTATTACATATCTCTCCACAATCAAAATTTTCCTTTGCTAAGATCTCAACAAAAATATCGAAGATGAATTCTATCAAGTGAAAAAACTTGATATCTTATTGTGGTGCCAAGTTGCGTGCCTCCATGAAGGAGAGAGAGTTAATTTTGCATAGTGAATTTGACATAAACTTACATATATGGCAATCTCCATTAGATTTTTTATTTATTTAGAACATCTAGAATATTAATGCTTTGTTTTTTAGATTTTGTTCCACTACGATCTCAATTTATCAAACTTAAAGCACAATCTCGGGAAGTTTCAGATGAAAAAGGATTATTGGGAAAGGTTTTATAGTGGTTGAAAGATTATCTAGGGGATGGAAATGTAAGGTTTTGGGGTTAATTCGGTTTGAAGGGTAAAAAGTTTCAATGACTCTTGTAAAAATAACATTGACACCATTTTGATTTGGATGTAATGGATTTTGGTTAGTGTTTGGTTTAGGAGTGGCAAGTGGACAAATGATTCACTTATAGATCATGGTTTTCACATTGTCATGTAATTGATAGAATTGGCCATATCATGGTTGACATCTAATGGTAACCTAAATGGGCATTATGGTTCATAGGTATGAGCAACGAATTAGGCAAGGGTCAGTGAATTCTATAAGGTTACGGGACGAAAAGTCTAAGAAAGCATTTAATAGAGGAGTGTGAATGTTAACATCATATTTTTGGGGTGGGATTTGGGATTTTAGGATCAAGGATGTTGTGGGTTTATGGAGATGTTGATTGTGTTAGTAAGTTCTTTCTAGAATTTGCATGGGGAAAACATCCTTGAGGTCTTCCTTAGTTCATCTTTAATATTCAATGGTGGAGTAGCTACGATTTATTCGATATCTAACCTAACTTCCTAAGTCCCGGAAAATGATAATAATACGAGCTACCCATTATGTTCATGATACACAGGCGTGAAGTTCTTTTTTACTATGTTGACTTGTTACTCTTAATATGTACATTTGGTAATGGTAGTATCTTTTTCCACATCGTAATATTTTTTAATGGCTCACACACATCTTTCTTGGATAGATCGAGGTCTTAACGGCTTAAGCCAATTCATCGTTGTACATGTATTGTGCCGTGAGCTCTCATGAAACATATCCCAAATGTGAATTCAGGATTTATCCAAAGACAAGATCCATATAAGAGCAATTTTTTTGAGAGCTTTTTGAAATTGTTCCATAATATCTTCTATGGGATTAAGAGACTCATAGTACAATGATATTCACATGTGAACTATAAAATGCCCAATTTCACTTAATTTCTCAGTATTTGGCGTCTTGAATTACACTAGAAAGTGAGCCTCTGGGTAAGGTGACGGGTGATGGTAATTTATATAGTTCCCTAACAATTTGACTTGATCAAATTTACACAAAAGGATTTTTAAATACACCTTTAGCTTGTTAATATTATTATCTCTTGGATCTACTGGACTAGGTTAATTAGCCATTAGCTTGAAAAAATTTGTTAATAAAGGATTTATTAGCGAAAAATCCACTAAATTACCCACGAGATTAACATCTTGAATTTGAAGAGGAACTTCCATAGGTAGAATTGGATTTCTTATGACAAGATGGTATTCTTTGGGTCCCCATGTTGTATCTGACCAAGAACTGGTGCATATACAATATTTTGATATTGATTTAAATTGACATTGGGTACCTCTCTATCATGAGCCATTTCTCACTGAACTTCAACCATTTCAGCTTAGAAATTTCAAACTTGGACACTATTTGAGTCATAAAAACTATTAAGTCTGAATCTGGGTTATGTTTTGGATTGTGATTCTCTATAAAGTTACACTAGAATGAAACTTGTATCTGATCAAATGAAGGTTAAAGTGATAATGAAGTCTTTGTAGTTGAACCTAAAGGTGGACAATTGAAAGATCACAACCAATAAGATGCCAGGATCAAATCGAGTAAGGTAAAATGTGGAATATCCAACATATGGTAGTGGAAAGAAAAAAGAAAAACAACAAACAGGAAAAATACACAGTGTAGTTTCTATGTTATTGGGTTTTCATTTGTATTATATATTGCCTAGGGTACAAAAGAGATGTGCAAATATAGCTAAATTTGGGATAAGGGGAGATGAGTTAGACTTGAATCTAGACTCATGTACAAGGTCATGTTTTAAAAATGGGCTATGGCCTGAAGACAAAATCGAGTGGCATGACTACCCAAAATTTTGCTAGAGTTTCGCATTGAAACCAAAAATTTAAGTATGAGTGTCTTAGGGAAGACACCTATATTATGGTTGCTTTATGTTTGGGTATGGGTTATCCCCTTTAGTGTAACTCCACGATATACCTCTTGCCTATAAGGGAACTCATTTATCTAGACGTGTGGAGGAAATTTTATATACCCAAGTGTACATGAATTCCCTCAATATATACCTCACGATGACAATACATGTGAGGCAATATTTTATATACTCGACATATGTGAACGAGTTCCTGTGATATAACTCCCATTATGAGTTCAGCTAACTATTACAATGCGGGGAAACCGTTCAATATACGTCGAGGGTACTTGGAAAAAGGCGAGTAAAGGTCCCATAACCAAATTTCCTTTTAGTCCGTGACTAAATAGGGTAATACTCATATGCACATTAATGTTGTGTGGAAAATAAATGAGTCTTATTTGTATATTAGGCATAGTTTCTTCATAATGTATGTAAAAGATAAAAATTATAGAAGTACGGGTAAAGGTAATGGCAATGTACAAACATGAAACATATACTAACATATGGTCTAGACAAAAGATAGGGATACTATACATGACATGTAATAAGAACTAACATGTGATAATATGTGTGGAAGAATGTATAGGGATAATATACAAGAATAAGCACGTAATAAGGGACATATTAATGACTAGCATATAAACTCAACATATATATTAAAAGGATGTGGTGAGATAAAGAAAATAAAACCTCACATAACTCAAAATTTACTCCTCACAATTATCTGTAAGAGTCACCCCTATGGCCATTTTTAATCCATAGATGCTCCCCTTAAAGGGAGCATGGGTGCTAGTAGGCACGAGGGAGAAAGGGGACATTTGGTTAGGTGTGTGACAGTGTAAAACTTGGAGTCTCTAGCCTATTTTACTAAAAATTAGCAAAAATAAATAACACCAAATGGGGTTAAAAAGTAAATGACCAATTTGAAACTAGAGATAAATGGGACTGTGGACTAATTTATGAAGAGGGGGTGTTAGTGAGAGTGTGTGAAATAAACGTATTCTCTTTTGAAGTTGTGTGTGCTAGTGCTAATGGGATTGCGTGAAATAAAACCTCATAAGTAAATGAGTGTGTGTACAAAGTTTAACTGAATATAAAGTGTGTGTGTGTGTCTTTCTCTCTATGTGTGTGTGTGTGTGTGAAGGTGAGTAAGAGTGTGTATAGACATAGATGTGTACATAAGTGAAAATGTGAGAAATATAAGTTAGAGGCGTATAATCATTGATTTAGGCAATCTCCTAGACACAGAAAATATGAACATCAAAATGAGTTTAGAAGATGAGTAGTCACCCGAGATTAAGGGGTTTTAAGGGAATAAATGTTCCAAAATAGGAACCCTTACGAAGTAAAAGGGTGTAAGAATGGGTGTTTACAAATGCCAATTATGGATTAAATTACCTATGTTGGATATAAGAGGAACATAAATATAATGATACACTAGTGTACACGGTGAAGTGGTACTATGCTCACTCAACCTCTCGATAAATGAGGTCCTCATGGAGGATAGGATATATTTCTGGGATAAACCCTTTCAAGAATGTTTTTTAACCTTTGACTATTGACTTGAAACACATCACCATTCCTGGGATTTTCAATCTCAATCGCTCCATGTGAAAACATGTCTTTCACAATAAACGACCCAGACCAGAGAGACTTCATTTTTTTATGAAACAAATCCAACTTAGATAGAAATAAACAAAGTACTTTTTGATTGATTTCAAACTGTTTTCTCAAATATTTCACTTTGTAGCCATCGCTTACTCATCTCTCCCTTTCCCGGGGGGTGGGGGGGAGAAAAGGTCTCGCGCCCTCTTCCTCTAGGAGCGCTTCGGCCGTCGTCAATGTGGGGTGATTTAAGAAGAAGGAGTCGTCAGCCTATTTTGCACAAAGAAGGCAAAAGAACATGTCGTCATCTTGAGAGAGCGGCATCGAAGACAAACTAATGCTTACAAAACCAATAGTTCAGAGGTTTGGGGGCTAATTTACGGAATGTGAAGGTGTTAGGCACCCATCCCGCCCTTTCGATCTCTCATGGGCTTGTGTTACCGTTTTCCTTAATTTCCCTGTGATGTGTGTGTGTGTGTGTGTGTGTGTGTGTGTGTGTGTGTGTAAATGGAGATTGAAATCGCCCGACTCATATAATAAAAAAGATAGAGTGAGGCCATTCATAGAAATGTTCCCAAAATAATATCTAGAAAATATGATGTATACATTTATCGAGATATTGATCGTTATAATGAAAATATAATATATGTTGCATAAAATGCCAATACGGATCACAAATATAATATATCTTAAAATAATGTGTAGATGAAAAGGATACAAATGCGAAAAATGGAGAATTGCAAAAATTTGAAATTGGACTCGAGTCTCGAGTTTTTAACCCCAATCGCCTATGTAGCCTATAAAGGCATAAAAGTCCACGTTGTTCGCATATGGCATAAGGGTGGGGTTTATCCCATAGATTCGAACGGGAATTTATTATATATGTGTGTGTAGAAACTGTATTTTAGTTTTGAGAAACTGTGGTGGATAATCCCACTGAAATTTATAGGTGTAACCATATTTTTCTTTGTTTTGGATTTTTTTTATAGAAGATAAAGTATGTGAAATATAACTAATAGAGGTTGAAGTATTAATGTGTATGACCTAATGTAAAAGCTAAATTAAGAATTTATGTTACTAAAGCAAAAATAAAGAATTTGAAGAGAAAAGGATTTTTTTTACCTTCTTTGGAGAACTAAGGCTTGATTTTCATCCTTGATGAACTCCCTTGAATGTTGAGATGAATGTTGGATGAGAGAGAATGAGATTTTTCTAAATTGGGTATGCAAAATGATGGGAATGAAATATGGAAAGGAATTTCACTCAAGGAAACTTTGCTGATTGGAAGAGAATGTTATATTGATGGATCTGAGGTATGTCTTGAGAGTGAGCTCATGCCCTCAGCATAGCCCTAGACCTTCTAATCGATAGTTAACTCTAGAAACACTGTGGATAGGCAAGGAAATGGACTTCCCAATCGGCAATCTCGTGTAGAGTTTTTTGAAGAAATGATCGTAGAACGAAATCTATAAATCCAAATTGAGCACGGGGCATGCCATTATAAATTTAAATAAGAGAACTTCAAGAGTCTTTTGAGCCTCTCCTAGGTCGAAGATATGAATTGGGTTCAAATGGGGCTCGAAAGGGCTCATCGATCCTTTGGACGGGAGATCGTCGGATGATAATTGATCGTTCGTCCAAACCGTAAGAAAAAATTGCTCACGGAGATGACGTTGGGAAGGTTACATGAGGTACTTAGACATTACAAAGAGTTTTGATTGGTTTGGAAAGTTGACTTTGGTCAACTAAGACTCAGAAGAGTCCAGTGAACTTTCGAAGTGAAACGAGTCGTTCATCGGTACTGTAAGGTTGATTCGTGCGCGGGACAGACCTTGAAAAGGTTATTTATTGCCTTTTGAATATTCATTCAGTATTGTTCGAGATTAAAAGTTTTCTTTGGTCAAACGGATCCCGGGCATGTCCGGTGGCCTCTAGATCAATTTTTTAAGGAAAATGGATCGTTCGTCCAAATGGTTATGCCATTTTGTGTATAGGGCAGACCATTGTAAACAGTTTTCAATACACTTTGAAGATTCAATAATATTTTTCTCTGATAATGAAGTTAATTGGGGTCAAATTAGGGTTCGGCAGAGCGTCGATGGTCTTCAGATCGATTTTCGGTGGTAAAATAGTTTGTTCATCCAAATCATTATGCCGATTTATGCACGGGGTGGACCATTTGAAAGGGTATTTAGAGCCCTTCAAAGATTCAATGAGGTTTCTCTCTTACGATAGAGTTGGCTTGAGTAAAATGGGGCTCGAGAGTGCCCGATGGCCTCCAGATCAGTACTCAGAGTAGACCTAGGTTTTGTAGTGAAATGAGGAGGTGCTAGGGACCTAATGAGAGACTTAGGGGTTCCTAGAATATGGTGTCTACAGAGCCCCTCAACAGTTGATCTTGGAACAAGTGAAAGTCATCGAATAAACACCACATGATATTTTGGAAAGAGGTCCATTCTGAGGACCAGAAAGGATGAGGACGGCCAATTCAGAGGGTCGAGGCAGATTCTGAGGACCTAAGGTAATGTTGAGGATGGACGATCTTATGGGTCGATATCAATTCTAAGGACCTAGGGTAATGGGCGACCAATTATGAAGGTCGAATCCAATTCTGAGGGCTTTAAGTATGAGGTTGGTCAATTCTGAGGACCTTAAAATGAGGCGACCAATCATGAGGGTCGAAGCCAATTCTAAGGGCTTTAAGTAGAGGGAAACTAATTCTGAGGGTCGAGGTTAATTTTGAGGACCTTAGGTAGAAGAGACCAATTCTACGGCTCATTTCTGACGGCTTTAAGTAGGGGCGACCAATTCTGCGGGTCGAAACCAATTCTGAGGTGAAAAGTCGCAAGGCCCCCAATTTTGAATTCTTTTACTTCAAATTTTTAATTTCCTTTTATGATATGCGAAAGCGTTGGATGATGGTTCAATTAAACGACTTACAAAATTTAATTTCTTTTTCAAATTAAAATTAAACAAAGTGAAATTAAATTCAAACACACACTTATGTTAATTTCACTTATACACAATTAATTAACCCAAGTCCTAAAAATTTGCCTAAGTCATATTTTTCATTTTTATCAAAATAGGACAAACCAATTTAACACATTAAATTAATGACTTGAATTAACTACACATTACCCAATATTTAATTAGCACCAAATTAAACATGTAGTGATTGTAAACCCAATTTATTTTGAATTACCTAAGCATGATTTCTAGGTGAGTTTGCACAAGATAAAATAAACAATGAATCACTACACCGCGATGTACGAGGAAAAACCCATAACGGGAAAAAACCTCGGACGGCCCAAGCCTCAAATCCACTAAGTACGGAATTTTACAAATACAAGCCAGATGACTTACAACACTCGACTCGATCCCTCTAAAGCACCGACGCATCTTCTTGTATTAACCTCTGCCTAGCGAATAACCACGGAGCTCCACCGCAGTCTCGAAATCCACCAATCGGACTTTATATGGTCACCGTCACCCGAACTAGGAGCCTTTCTCCAAGTGGGTAAATCAATGAAAACCTCTTCTTGTTTGTGCGATGTAAAAGCAAACCCAAATGTCTCTTCAAAATGGTTGAGATGAAAAACCGGTGCCAAAACTCCAAGCAATGTATATATATATATATGGAAGCTTGGATAAACAATATGGGTGAAAACTAAAGTGTAAATGAATTTTTCTTTGAAAAATAGACACTTTAAAACATGAACTTTTTCTTTTTCTCTTTTTCTCTCAAACTCCCTCTTGGAGATAGATGTGTATGAAAAAGTTATCTTTCCAAAGTTGATTCCTGCACTTAGATAAGCAGTCAAAAGTTAGTGGGAAAGATAATGGGAAAGTGGATGAAAACTGTCAAAAACTGCATCTAACTGTTCCCATGAAATCTCGTTCGAACGAGATTTATCGTTCGAACGAAGTCTCGTTCGAATGGCCTTCTAACGATATTCTAACGAAGTTCCAGTGTCTTTAAAAATGAACCCATTAGTAATCTCGTTGGAAATCTCGTTCTAACATCCATCTCGTTCGAACGAAGTTCCAGTGGCCAATATGGGAACTCGTTGGCAAACTCGTTCGAACGACAATGTGGTTCGAACTACAAACTCGTTTGAACGACATTTCGAACGAACATCCAGAAAGTTTGAAAATTTCTATTTTTAGCCCATAAACTTTATAAACTTGATTTTAATATTTTAATAAAATCTTTCTGAAATTAAACAGCAGTTTTAAAATGAACAACACCCAATATTAAATGTTCTAAGCTCCTATATATATAATCAAAATGCATTCATACCTTAGGAGCAATGGAACCATGTTGATGACGTAGAAACAAGGCACAAACAAACTCAGCAATGTGATGAAGCTTTATACTCTTGGCCGCTATGTCTTCAACAAACACGTCATAGGCTTGAAGGATGATCAATTAACTCTATCCTATAACTCAAACGTTTTTGTCCGGAATTGAGCCAAAACTACAAAGGACTCAATTGGAAATTTGTGTCCTTAAAAATCTCCCCCTTTGGCTATTCCGGGACAAAAACCAACAAAAATATTAAAGGGCCGTCAAGCTCTACTAGACAGACAAAAATGTCCCACCCAAAATAAAAATACAATGCTTGACTCAAACAACCCAAAGGATCACAATCTTTGCCAAAAATTGCCACTTATAATATAATTCCTGCACACTTAAGCAAACACATTACACGCATAGGGAATATCAAAAGATTTAATGCAATTAAAGTAAGTACTCCCCCTAAATTAATTCCCTCCTTTATCAAACATGTGACCGACTTAGAAAGACGTCTCCCCCTAAGATAAATCTCCCCCAAACTAAGATACGATAATAATGGGATTAGATACCATTTGTTCCATTTCTCCCCCTATCATTCTCCCCCTTTTTGTTCCGGAAGAAAAAAAGGATCAAGAATTAAAAATTAACTTATCTCCCCAAATTTAAAGCATAAACATCCAAATAACTTATCTAAAATAAGCAAGGGATAAATAGAATGGGATAACAAGCTAAAACATGTAATTGTGCATAAAGTGATGAGATCGTTAAAGCACATGGACAACAAAAGCATAACTAATCCAACAAATAATAATGTATACTAACTAAGATCCAAGAAACAGATACCAATATGATACATAAGTATTAAGCATGTGATATCAACAAAGAATGCAATAAGATGGATACCAATTATGAATTAAAACATATATGGACTAGAAAGCAAGGCAAAGACTAAAAAAAATTATCAAATATATGTATACATAATATATACCTAATAGATTCAAGTACACATACATAGATATAAATATACAAATAACACAAAATAAGATAAGATTTTCACGCTCGTGTGGTAAAAATGTGTCATATGGAAACGAAAGTGTTGGGGTGTGAACTAGAAACAATTAAATTTAGACCCAATTACTTAAAACATGTTCACGGAGTTCTCAATTGATTGCAAACTTCATCACATTTGAATATAACCTCATGTGACAATATAGATTGAACTCAATAAACAAACATACACAATGCATACAAGCCTCGCATGTTGATGATTCTACAAACCAATAGAGTCATGACATTGAAAGCGCAACTAGGATAAACGGACATTGTGCAAACCGTTAATATACCATCCAATATCCCTCAATAAGCATATATATTATTAATTTTGAATGAATATATCAATAAAACATAGGCCTTGACAATTATTTTCTTTTTAATGACATATTTTCTATTTTTAGGCCTTTGGGCCACGTATTTCTTTTAGATCTAAACAAATGGTCTTTTACTATTCGCAAAGGACAATAAATCCTTTCGGAGCCCTTCCCCGTGCACATTGATATTTATCATTTTTTATTACTCACAAATCTCACGTGCAACGGATTTTGACATGCACTAGTCCTCCTAGGTCACAAATATGTAGATGCCAAGATTTGTAGGAGAACACCTCACAAAGCTCAAATATACATATGAATTTAAATTTCAAAAGAGCTCGTGCATGTGTGAATAGAGGCATATAAAAAATAGAATCCATTATATCAACACAAAATCCAACTACTCCATGTAAGCATGGTAAAGAACATAATAAGGATTGACAATCTAAACCAAAAGTTCTAGCCACATAGGAGCGAAAAAGATGGGATTCAAACACAAGTATATGCCACATAAAGTGTGTCAAACTAAAATACACACACAAAAAAAATCTTTTTGATTTTTTGAAATTTTTAACCAAAAATAAAAATGTATACTCAAAAGACAAAAAAAAATCATTTGAATTTTTCGTTAAGCTTAAATTGCTAATAAGATAAAATGCAAATGATAAACCAAAAATCTTTTTGTATTTTTCATTTAATGCAAAAAAAATGAAAGAAATATAATACAAAAGATAAACAAGAATCATAATTCTAGCATGTGATTAAGCATGGAGCATAGACTAGAAAATGATTAATCAAGCATATATTTAGCATGTGAATATAACATGAAGTACAAAAGCTAAAGTATGCAAATAAAACTAACACATTCAATCTTCAGATTTTGCAAGGGAGGAAGCATGTGAAAGTAAATGAGAATCAAATACCCTATCTTGTAAAGCTACCAAGTCAGATCTCCTAACCCAAACTAATGATGAGTGACTATCTCGGGGTATAGGAATCTTGGCTACCTTGGTTGGCTTACATTGGGATTTTCTAGAAAATCTTTTAAAATCAAAACATTATTTCTTAAAAAAAACCTTTTCGACCACAATGTGCACAATTAAAAACATGTAAAAAAGATTTACCTAAGGAGTGATCTCTAAAGGCTTTCCTAGGCGATTCACCTAAAAAGTTGATTTTGGCTTTGTGAGTTGATTCATTACAAGTATCGAAGCCTAAACCACAAGTGTCATTTTTAATTTGGACCGTTCCTAACATGTTATCTAATTTTTCCGAACGACACTCCAAATCAAATTTGACATTACTAGAGTCTTTTAATTTGTTTTCTAATTCTAGAATGTTAGACTCTAATAACACATTTCTCTCTTCAAACTCTAGAAGATCCTTTTTCAAGGATTCCATTAAACCTCTAAGGCTATCTCTTTCGCCTTCTACATATTCTAGCTTCTCTCAAAGAGATCTCTCTCGTGTCCTAAGATCTTCCACTAATGCACTAACATCAATGACCTTGACACGTTCTTTTAAATAAGGTTCTAGCTTCAAATTAGCTCTTTTTAATTTAATAGATTCTTCATAAAGTTCTTAAAAAGCATTTTGAAGTTCACTCACATTAACCTCTTCTTCATTTTCACTCTCTCTCTCTTCTTCACTCTCACTACCATAAAAAATAAGGGAATCATAAATAATGACCTTGGAAGGATCATGTGTTTGAATATCTTCATGAGAAGATTCACTATCGGTGCTCACATGACTAGCCATAAAAGGCACAAAGTTGGGCTTAGTGGGAGAATCGGGTCCCTCTTCCTTATCACTATCACTAAGGCTCGCATTATATGAAATGGGTTGCTTACCCTCTCTCCTTAGTTTAGTGGGGAACTCAGAAGCCCTATGTCCATAACTCTCACAACCAAAAAACCTATTTGACTCGTCCCTATTTAAATTTTCATTAATAGTTTTAGGTATCCTCTCGGCTTTGTCATGCTCAGAAGTTTCAAATTTCTTAAAGTCATTTTTAAATTTATCTTTGTTAATTTTAAAGAAACTTTCGAAATTTCCTAGCAAACATGGCCATATCTTCCGAGTCACTATCACTCTCACTCTCTACTACTTGTTTTTCCTCTTTTTGGGATTTTAAAGCAATGACCTTTTCTATTGTCTTTTCAGTTTTAGAGAGAAACATGTCCAGTTTATAGGTTTGTAAATCACCTACAAGCTCTTCTAATTTCGTAGAGGCTAAAGTTGGTAAAGAATTTACCACGGTCACTTTTGGAATAAATCTATCGGTAGGGACCTTAAAATTTTCTTTACTACTCGATTTTCGGGTATTTTCTCTCCCAAATTAAAAGATGAATTAACAATATCGGAAAGTCTAGCATAAAATTCATCAAAAGTTTCATTTTCATTCATTTTGATAGTTTCAAATTGAGTGGTGAGGTTTTGGAGTGTCGAAGCTTTAACGACACTAGTACCTTCATGAGTGAGTTGTAAAATATCCCAAGCTTCTTTAGCGGTCTCACACATCATAATGCGTCAGAATTCATCACGTGTGACATCGCTAAACAAGGCATTTAAGCCATGCGAATTAAAATGTGAAAGTTTAAACTCATTCTCACTCCATCTATCGGCTAGTTTGGGAACACGTTCATTATCTACTAAATGAGTAGGTGGAGACCACCCGTTAACGACAGATAACCAAACTCTCTCGTCGATAGATTTTAGTGCCGATTTCATTCGCGCTTTCCAATACACGTAGTTAGAACCATCGAAAATAGGAAATTTTGAAAATGGGGAAAATTTCATTTTAGGCAAAAATTGTTAAATGATCTTTAACAAAATAATTTATCATTTTGGCTCTAATACCAATTTGAAAAGTCGCAAGGCCCCCAATTTTGAATTCTTTTACTTCAAAAAGATAATTTCCTTTTATGAGATGCGGAAGCATTAAATGATGGTTCAATTAAACAACTTACAAAATTTAATTTCTTTTTCAAATTAAAATTAAACAAAGTGAAATTAAATTCAAACACACACTTATGTTAATTTCACTTATACACAATTAATTAACCCAAGTCCTAGAAATTTGCCTAAGTCATATTTTTCATTTTTATCAAAATAGGCCAAACCAATTTTAACACATTAAATTAATGACTTGAATTAACTACACATTACCCAATATTTAATTAGCACCAAATTAAACATGTAGTGATTGTAAACCCAATTTATCTTGAATTACCTAAGCATGCTTTCTAGGTGAGTTTTCACAAGATAAAATAAATAAGGAATCACTACACCACGATGTACGAGGAAAAACCCACAACGGGAAAAAACCTCGGACGGCCTAAGCCTCAAATCCACTAAGTACGAAATTTTACAAATACAAGCCAGATGACTTACAACACTTGACCCGATCCCTCTAAAGCCCCGACGCTTCTTCTTGTATCAACCTCTGCCTAGCGAATAACCATGGAGCTCCACCGCAGTCTCAAAATCCACCGATCGGACTTTATATGGTCACCGTCACCCGAACTAGGAGCCTTTCTCCAAGTGGGTAAATCAATGAAAACCTCTTCTTCTTTGTGCAATGTAGAAGCAAACCCAAATGTCTCTTCAAAACGGTAGAGATGAAAAACCGGTGCCAAAACTCCAAGCAATGTATATATATATATATATATATATATATATATATATATATATATATGGAAGCTTGGATAAACAATATGGGTGAAAACTAAAGTGTAAATGAATTTTTCTTTGAAAAATAGACACTTTAAAACATGAACTTTTTCTTTTTCTCTTTTTCTCTCAAACTCCCTCTTGGAGATAGATGTGTATGAAACAGTTATCTTTCCAAAGTTGATTCCCGCACTTAGATAATCAGTCAAAAGTTAGTGGGGAAAGATAATGGGAAAGTGGGTGAAAACTGTTAAAAATTGCATTTAACTGTTCCCGCGAAATCTCGTTCGAACGAGATTTGTCATTCGAACGAAGTCTCGTTCAAATGGCCTTCTAAAGATATTCTAACGAAGTTCCAGTGTATTTAAAAATGAACTCGTTGGAAATCTCGTTCGAACGACATTTTGAACGAAGTTCCAGTGGCCAATATGGGAACTCGTTGGCAAACTCGTTCGAATGACAATGTGGTTCGAACGACATTTCGAACGAACTTCCAGAAAGTTTGAAAATTTATATTTTTAGCCCATAAACTTTATAAACTTGATTCTAAAGTTTTAATAAAATCATTCTGAAATTAGACAACAGTTTTAAAATGAACAACACCTAATATTAAATGTTCCAAACTCCTATATCTATAATCAAAATGCATTCATACCTTAGGAGCAATGGAACCATGTTGATGACATAGAAATGAGGCACAAACAAACTCGGCAATGTGATGAAGCTTTATACTCTTAGCCGCCACATCTTCAACAAACACGTCATAGGCTTGAAGGATGATCAATTAACTCTATCCTATAACTGAAACGTTTTTGTCTGGAATTGAGCCAAAATTTCAAAGGACTCAATGGGAAATTTGTGTCTTTACATGAGGGATTAAGTAGGAGAGAACAATTCTACGAGTTGAAGCCAAATCTGAGGGCTTAAGTAGGAGCAACCAATTATGCAATTCAAAGCCAATTCTTAAGTCTTTGAGTAGAAGCGACCTGTTCTAAGGGTCGAGGTCAATTTTGAGGACCTTAAATGGGAGCAACCAATTGTGAGGGTTGGGGTAAATTTTGAGGACCTTAAGTAGAAGATACCAATTATGAGGGTCGAACCCAATTTTGAGGGCTTTAAGTAAGGTGTAGGGTATAGTTTTCCTATAAGAATTTGGAGACTCTTCTAGGAAAAAGATACTAATTGGAGGATTGGATATAGCCTTGTTGAGGAGTTTTTCAATTTATGTGTTGTCCCTTGGAGACATTGCTGGGGAGATATCCAATTGGATTTGACAATTCTAGTGGATAATCCAGGAGAAATAAGGTATTAATTCAGTTGAAGATTTGAGAGGCTTGAAAAAATGTTTTTCATGGTGAAAAAAGTTCTAAAATTCATTTGGTAATTTTAGGAATTTGGGGGGGAATTTTCAAAAAAATTCGGTATTTTTTGTACAAAATTGAATTCAGGGGGGGGCCATCCGGCAAGTGGTGGGAGTTGCAAAATGGAAGTGGCGCGGTCTTTTGGAGGTATTTTTTTCTTTTATTCATTTTCATTTTATTTATTTTTTGATTCTTTGATTGCTTTCTTCTGATCGATGACCCTTGTCCTTTGCAAACATGGTTTTATGAGGTGATTAAGCTTAAGATCAGTTGATAAGTTTAAAGGATGAGTCTATGGGGGACTTCTGTCGTATGTACCTATGGTGGAACTCCAACCGACAGTTGAGGAAATATATTTCTTTGGCGATGGTGCATCAGGTCTTGAATGGCCTGACAAGCGATCGGGTAAGTTCTTCTTTGTTCTTGAGATCCTTTTTCTTCAATGACTTTTTTCAAATATTGATTTTCCACTGGGGATCTTGTAGGTCACCTTTTATCCCTAAGGGACGGCCATCCACCACACGGGGATGACTAGGGGGAATGTGCAGCTGTGTCGTCTATTGGCGCACGAGTTTGTTTACTCCTCGTATCTTGGGGATAGAGTAGTTCGACAGGTGGTGGAAGACTCGGTGATGGATCCACCTGCGAGGCCCCCGAGGTACATGAGACGGGAGTGGTAGATACCGGAGGAGGAGAGGGTGGCAGCGATGGTCGACGAGCCTTACTCATCGTATACCAATATGACGATGACTTATAATTATCAAAATTATGTGTCGAGTTGGATGATGCCGCCCAGCATGACGTTATGCCTCTTCCCCCTACAGTTTTTGGTAGAGGCACCAGTCGATTAGTGGGGTCCACCCACAGTGCTGGTGGTGCTTCGACATCAGCAGCGACGGCGACCTCAGAGTTTCTATTTTTGTGACTGGCTTCTCCTTCTTATAACATCTGACGACCCAAGGGATAATTAATGCGTATGTTGCATCAACCTAATGTGATGGACCCAAGGTGATGGGGATGATAGAGGATGTCCTTCAGCCACAAGTATACCTTTCATGTCTTTTTATTTTTCTAATTTCTTTCTTTGCCTCAGACTGACTGATTTTCTTTTTTTATTTTTCCTGCAGTACGTTCAGGTGTCGACTACCTGGCTGAAAGACTTATGGGTTTGGGTAGCTTACACAATGGCTTATATCCGGGATTCGATCCTGGTTCCTTCTTGATGGGTGCCATATTCTTCATCTGGGGAGGCGTCTGGATTAGGTAGCGAAGGCTCTTCAGCTCGTCGCCAGGTGAAGCGCGTACGCCACAGGGATGGGGGGTCTTAGAGAGAGAGAGAGAGAGAGAAAGAGAAGGTGAGAGAGAATCTTTTAGGGGGTTTCGAGTTGTGTCCCGCTATTTTTATGTTTTTTTTCCTACAATACAAATGTAATATATATATATATATATATATATATATATATATATATATATATATATATATATATATGCAATGGGGTTTATTAAATTATTTTTTCTTTAATGACTTAATGCAGTTTTTACTTTGTTACTGAGACCGTAAAAAGGGTTATTATAACTTAAAAGGGTATTGAATTTATTTTGAGAAAGTATAAGTAAAAATAGGAGGAATTGGCCTGACTTGAAAAATAAAAATAAAAATAAAAAATTTGAGTTTTGTATTTTGTATTTTTTATTTTGACAAAAAAGGAAAAAAAAATTTGCTAAACATGGGGGGATGACAATTAGCATACCCCTTGTCCTACCTATTAACAAGTCAGTCCAATCTAATCATCCCAAGGCTTGATTGTACTTTCTTCAACTTCTTGGTCGTTGATGGGATCGGGTTTCCTCCAGATTTTGCAAGACCCTTATCTCTAGCCAAGTTTTTCAAATATAAAAAGGGGTAATAGTGGAGTGTTTTATTCACCCATCCACATTTATTTTCTTTTGCTTATTTCTTGCTTCTTATCTTATCATTTATAACATGGCTTTTCCCAGAAGTATTGATATAATCCAGACTATGACGCCTTCAGCATGAGTATAGTTTCATTGTGGTGCAACTGGCCTATAGACTGGAACATGCTGATGGCGGTAGTGTAATTTTGGTACCGTGAGGATCATGTCTTTTGCTTTTCCTTGGACAAAGTCTTCTCGACTTACGAAGAGTTCTCTACCATGCTGGGGGTAAACCCCAGCATTACGGCTTCCATTACTGAATTCTCTCGATCTTCTTGGGAGTTGTTAGTAGGAATTCTCCATATTTCACCCTCGACGACTCAGTCATTGGTTATGGGAGGAATGATCTCTCTCTCGATTTGTGCTATCTTTTGTGCGTCTACATGACGTTGGTGGTGCAAGCTATACTGGAGTTGTCATTCTTGGCTTAACTTCAAAATTACTGTTGGTGACCGAGGATCCATTGGTGGACCTTTAACTTACTATCATCACTACGTGGATGTCATACCTCTGTAATCCTACAGTGATGATACTAGTAGGGAACCTAAATAATCTAAAGGCTTTCTGAGATCATTATTTCTAACTTTTTAAGGGGCAGCCCTATTATGTTATTCATCTTGTTGTTGGAGAGATTCCATTTAGAGGTCCCTCCTGAATATCCATTGGTAGCTGTGCCAAATTTCTTCACTCGCTACTTCATCAGTTTCGGCCCAAATGTCGATAATTGGTTTGTAGAGCATGGGTCTCGATGTCGGCCCTGGTCGGTACCCTGGTGACGTGACTAAGAATTTGTCTCAGAAATGCATACTCTCTAGGCTCAAGTGCAAGCCTGTCGCTCAAGTAATAATCCGATAATTCGGGTATCGATCCTCAGGGAAATAGGACAATAGATTTGTGACGACATTGGACAGACGAAGGAATCCTAACTTTGACTCTAAAGGAAAAGGAATAGGTGATTTTTTTTGGGAATGGAATACAACTAAGTGCACTTTTGAAAATATTTATTTAATGAACTAAAGTATGGATTGAATGTGACTATTCTAAATTACCCAAAATACTAATGATGAATGACTTAAAACTTGAACTATATGATGAAGGAAACAGGACGGGAATACAATCCCTCAACCCTAGTGTATTGAAGGTATAAAACGAATCATAAATTTAAATGATAAATCAGACCCAAAATTTAGTACTCCCAAGCATTAAGTATATGAGGTTCAAGCCCGCACCATACTTAGTCAGAGGACGAGTAAATCAGTATTGCGATAGTGACACTTGAATTGCATTCTTAAGCATCCCATTAACCCTGAAGCAAATGAGATCCAAAGATCCACAATTATCGCATTTCTACACAATACGGTCGTAATAAATCATTAAATTTAGAGGACTAATTTTATACACATTCAACTACCACATCGAGTTGGGTTCATGCCTCCCGACCCTTTTAAAATTAGTCGGACATGTTAAACCTAACTATGCATGAAATAATTACGTTGTATGTGAAAGAACTCAGGATGAAACTATATTGAAACATGCAAATATGTATTATGAACCCAGGAATCGTTTGAATTAAGTAGGAAAACTAACCATGGAAGAACAATAATAATAAGAATGATACTTGGATTAAAATTTGAAAACAAACCCGGAATGGATCATTTTTGAAGCAAATAATTCAAATATGTTCCTAGATGATCTTCTCCCTTTTCTCTATAAAAAACTATGAAAAACTATCAAGAACAGTCTTTCCTAAGTCATTAGATTCGTCAAATACGTTTTGGAATGAGTTGTAACCTAATGGAACTCTTTGGACCAATCAGAATAAATGAGCATTTTTGCGTATCAGGACCCCCGAACCGATTAACAGGGACCCCTAACCGGTTCGACCCCCAAACCAGTTCGACTTGGGTTTGCTAATTTTCACTGGTTTTGGCCTCTTTTTCCTCTTTTCAACACTTAGAATTTTTTCTTATGTTTTCTTCTTTTCTTCTTGGATTTTCCCTCAACTTCAATTGATCATAAATCTTCAATCGTAACTCGGATTTGGATGTAGTTTCTTCCATGGTTCTCATTGTTCCAATATTTTCAACTTTCCAGTTGACTTCTCCTCTGGGATTCGGCTACAGAATTACCAAAATTCCCTTGAACTTGCCTTCCTAACCTTTCTTTCAATGTTTCGATTTCTCTTTTGCTCCGCTTGCATAATTAACCTGTAAAACACATAAGAGAAACACGAAACACGAAACACGAAATACTTTCCAACTAAGGTTATTATAATAAATGTGATTTAAATCCATATCAATTGCACCGCTCGGGTTCACAAATGTATCGAAATGAGGAGAATAAATATACAATATTTATGCCCAATCAAATCCCCCTAACTTAGAACTTTGCACGTCCCGAGCAATGTAAAAGAGAAAGAATAAAGTCACAACTCTTCTAAATATATTATTTGGATAAAATACCTTTTTCGCGGTCAAGCGATTGCATTTAGAGTATGCAACAAGCCGTTAAACCCCTAGGTTACCCTAGTAGGACGAGTGTTGTCTCCTGAGGGTTTGTAGTGAATGTACCCATAAAATTCGACTCATAGAAAAATCAAAACATGCAAAAATTGTATACTTTAAACTGTAGATGCAATTATTATGCAACACAAATAAATATGAGCGAAATAATTATCAAGAAAAGAACAAGGAATACAAGATGCCAATCACACAACAAAGGATGTACGTGGTTCAACCAAGATGTGCCTACGTCCACGGTGGTGCAGTCGATATTATTTCTATATACTCCGGAGAGTGATTACAGGGAATACAACTTGTCATTTTGCCCTGTACCTAGGGTTTAATATATACATGTACATGTAGATGAGTGGAGGTGATGGGTTCCTCCATGTTTTCCATTTCCCCTATAACTTCCCTTCATGGGATCGTGGGGGAGACCGGATCAATTATAAAAGATGAGGGGCCTGGACTTTGGGCTGCCAGGACTGGGCTACTCGTCTAGGCCCATAGTTCTAATTTTTGGGTACCCACAATTTCCCCTAAATTCGTTGGGCCATGTTTATGGGTCCAATGGATTTAAATGATCAGCCATTATGGCTGATTTGCGATTCTTCGAAAATTGTGAAGTTGCTTTGGCGGCACCCGCTTCGCTATTTGTGCGCTATGATTAGAATTGAAGGCTTGTTGGGATAGCCACTTTTTCTTCCATCGCTTCAGCCTTTCTAGTACTCTTCCTTCTTCTGAGAACTCTAGCGCCTCGTACCTTCTTCTCTTAATCCCCATTCCCATTGATTCTTAGTCGTCTTGAGCTCGTGCTTCTTCATCACTTGAAACGATCTTCTATTTTGTAAGTTTCTCGTGCCCTTTCTTTGCACTTTCTCTTTGGTTTGTAGATTTTCTCGAGTTTTTCAATGGTGAAGATTGGAAATAGGCCAATCTCTGAATTCAGGAAGTTCTACAACATTCCTGAGTGGGTAGATATTGAATGTTGTGCCTCCCCTCCTAGGAACGTTAGGGATATAGAGGATGCCCACTGGATCCATGTTTTGTTGCTTTCCCAAGGGGGACTTACTTTTCCCCCTAATGATCTATTTTTTCATTTCTTTGGCTATTTCAATATTATTCCCTCATAGTGCTCGCCCAATGTGTGGAAGATAGTAAATGGCGTCCACAGAATAAACCAGTTGTATGGTACTAGGTTAGGACTTGTCGAGATCTGTTTCTGTTATTCCTTTTCTTGAACTAGTTCAGGTGTTTTATACCTCAAAGCTAGGAGTCCTGATAGGGTATTGGTAGTAAACCTACCTGATTCCTATAAGGACTACTGGCAAGAGGGTTTCCTCATTAGGAATTGGCAATTCCCTCCCTAGTTTGAAGGGTCGAGGTCTGAGAGGTTCTCTGTTCCTTTCTACGGAGAGGAATATATAGGTAGACATTGTACTGTTGTTTTAACTTTTGCTGATTTGTGACTCTTCTAACCCCTCTTTTCTTTTTCTTCCACAGCGAGGATAAAGAATTTGGAGCCTGCTCTCAGCGAGGTTCGTATCTCGGAGTTGGTGAAAGCTTAGAATATCAAGGAGCCTCTGGGTGACGGCGAGCATCCCAGGTCTGCTGCCTTTTTGCTCGAGTATAAGGACGTAGGCTCCAGCTTCATAGCACGGCTTGTGGATAGTGTTCCAGAGTTTGATTCTTTCGAAGAGACTACTGCTGAGCCTATCCAGTTGGACGAAGAGGATAGCAGCTCTGAGAGTGAGCCTGCAGGAGTTGCGAGTAATTTTGGTGAAGGGAGCTCTGAAAGTAGCAGTTCTTCTGACTGTGAAAAGGATTCTGAAGCTCGAGGATCATCGAGGACTTCCAGCAGTTCAGGTGAAGAGATGCCTCCAAGGAAGAACCTGATTAGAGACGATGATGATGAGGACCACGTGCTCCTTTCACAAAGGTCAAAGAAACAAAAGTCCACTTCAGGGGCCGTGGCTACTAGTTCTCGGTCTTCTACTCAGGAGCAAGAGAGGAAGAGGAGAGAGGAAGAGTAGGTGAGAGAGAGGGAGAGGAAAAAGGAGGAGGAAAGAAAGAAGGTGGAGGAAAAGAAGAGGATAGAGGATAGGAAGAGGATGGAGAGGGAGAAATAGGAAGAGAGGAGAAAGATGGAGTCGAGGACGAAGGCTGGGCAAGCCTTGGTCCCGGTGTCTGCTTTGCTCGAGGGGGCCTCAGTTGTCGTTTCTCCTCAGCTGGCACCTGCGCTGCTCGAGAGGGAAGTTCTTCCTGCAGATCGCCAGAGGCCGTTGGGGTCTGATCAATTGGCCCTACAAGCTAGCCAGAGGCTAGCCTTGGTAAGATCCTCTCCATTTTTCAATTCCTTAACAAGTTTTAGTTATTTCTCCTTCTTGATCTCTTCTTTATTTTTGGCAGTTTGTGACTGACTTCGTCGTGCTCTACAGTTCTCGCGATGAGTTGGTGAGAAGGAATGGCAAGCTGGAGCAGTAGAAGTCCGCTCTGGAAGTCAGAGGATATCAGTTGGAGGCTGATCTGAAGGCTGCTGATGCCGCCCGAGCTTCCTCTGATCTGGCCTTCATCAATTCTAATCGAGAGAGGGATGCGGCCGTTAAGGAGCTGAGCGAGCTGAGGCAGGCCTATGACCTAATCTGCTCGAGCAAGCTGGGTGTCGTGGAGGAGAACAAGGATCTAACTGAGCAGTTAAAGGAAAAAGAGTCCCAGGTAGCCACCATCAAGGAGGATTCATACAACTCCGGGTGGACTGCTGCTTATGAAGACGCTGAAGTTCAAATAGGCTACATCAGCCGTTTGAACTTCAAGAAGGGATGGAACAAGGCCCTCTTAGCTGCTGGTGTTGATGCTGAATCTCCTCTATTCCACGAGCATGACCCGGGTTCGAGGCCAACTGTGGATGAAGAAGCCCCTGCCCCAGCCATCGAGGGTGTTGATCTTGCCTCTCAGACAATTCCTGCCGATGCTGGTCCTGCCCAGGCGAATGAGGGCATCCCTGTAGAGGGGGATGCCTCTGCTGCTGCTGACAAGGGGAAGCACCCAGCCACCTCTGGGAAGCCTGAGGTTGCTAGTTAATCTTCTTTTAGGACTATTTTTGTACTTCTGCTTGTAATTTTTCCCATTTCTGCTCGATGTACTTGACTTTTATCAATGAAATGAAAAGGCTTCTTTTTCCAGTGCATTGATTGATTTTTCTTTCCATTGCCCTTTTATGTCTTGTAGTTGACTGATGTAGAAGAGTATATTCCTGCCACATCTCAATTGGGCAGGACTCTTGGTACCAATGCCAGTCCTCAGGTTCGTCAGGCCTTTGTTAGGCTTTGCAAATCTCTCAGGTTAAGGAATCAAAAGTATAAGGAGCAGTTCGAGCTAGTGGATAAGATAAAGGACAGGCTCCAGGAGATGGAAGGCATTGATGCCTCTGTAAAAGAGGAAGTCAATGTACTGAGAGCAAGGTTACTAGAGGCCACCGAGATAAACCAAGTTGGGGATTTCCTGCAGCAGGAGAATGAAAACCTGAGGAGGGAAGTCTTGCAACTTAGAGAGCATGCGCCAAGCATTATTTTAGCGGTTCTTCAAGGCTCCTCGTCTTCACGAGCTGGACATACTCCTCATATGTCGCGAGGTTCCACTCGTCCTCCCCTCCCGCGAGCTGGTAGGAGCACTAGGGGCAGGAACAGAGAAGCATAAGAACAGCGGGATAAGGAGATGTAAGAGCTCCATGATGATGTCCGGTGAGCATATGTAACTGTTGCTGGGTTTCAAGGGACGTTACCCGATTGCGGCACTTATTCAAGAAGGGTCCTCGACAAGAGTGGGCTGACGGTTATAATCAAGGCTGGCTAGATGCTCCCACAAGACTATCCGAGTTCAAGGAACTTTCTTTCATCAAAGGGTGGTTGAGTGCCTTGAAAGAGCTTCAGGTCCCGAGGAACTCGGTGTTATGGTATCATCACGAGATGTCCTCCTCCACTCTGATGCCCAACCCATTCAGGAGGGATGATCGATGGATCCCCATTGATGTTATTCCTCGGTAACTATTAGAGTTGGACACAGATGAGGCTGTGGAAGAGCTGGTCCCCGCTCCTGATGACGGACGAAGAGCTAGGGTGGCAGATTATCTTGTTCGGAGGGTTCCACCTTCTTGAATTTTTGCAAGTTGTTATTCTTTTTTTTTTGATAATGTAAATGCTTTGGGCGAACTTCGCCGACTAAACATGTATTATCATTGTTATAAATATAACAAGTTATTATTCTTTTGTCTTTTTTGATAATGTAAATGGTTTGGGCAAAGTTCGCCGACTAAACATGTATTATCATTGTTGTAAATATAAGAGATTAATGAAAAGTTCGTGTTTTGGGCAATTTTGCCGACTAAACGTGTTCATCTAATCTTTTTATATTCTTGCTGCTTCATAATCCTTTTTGTTTTGTCATGCAAGCGTCCCCCCAGTCCAGTATAATACCAAAATACCATTATGCCCCATTTTACCTTTTAGCTTGTGTCGTCACACTCCCTAAGGCCTAAGTAGGGCAATTGGCGAGGACACACCTGGTATTGGATGTCTTCATCCGATCAGGATTTTGCTCAACCAAAGTAGGTTTGATGGCCAGTATAAAATCTGGTCGCATTGCCTAAGAATCCTCTGTAGGGCTTTGTATATTGCCTGGGGCAATTCTAAGAGGTCTCTCGTGTTTCATGACGATGACTTGAGGAGGGGTATTCCCCTGCTATATCGACCATCGTGCCTATGATTTGGAAAAGATGTGTGATAAAATGCAGTTACTGATTTCATTAGTAATAAGGGGAATGAACTGTTCCTTTCACATAACAAATACAAGAAAAAGATTCAACAATAGAATTCCTTGAGAATCTAAAAATTAGCTGTGTTCCATGCTCGTTGTATCTCTCTGCCCTCCATCGTTTCCAAATGATAGGCACCTTGCAGGTCGTCTTTAGTTACTTTAAAGGGTCCTTCCCAGTTTGGGCCTAGCTTGCCGTCTGATGACCTTACTGTGTTGCCCAGGACTTTCCTTAGAACATAGTCCCCAACTTGGAATCTTCTCGGGTTAACCCTTTTGTGGTAATGATTTGCGAGTTGTTTCTGATAGCTCGCAAGCTTCACTAGGGCAAGTTCTCTACGCTCGTCGGCGAGGTCGAGTTCAGCGAGCAACACCCCATCATTCTGGAATTGGTCGACAAGGTCGGATCTCATTATTGGCAAACCCACTTCTAGTGGAATGACTGCTTCCATGCCATATGTTAGCAAAAATGGGGCTTCTCCTGTTGCTCGCCGAGGAGTTGTTCGGTATGCCCATAGGACATGGGGTAGCTTGGTTGCTCATGCGCCTTTGGCTCGCTCTAGTCGCTTCTTCAATCCATCAATCACAGTTTTGTTATAAGCTTCTGCTTACCCATTGCTCTGAGGGTAGGCCACCGAAATAAAGTTTTGCCTGATCCCGTGTTTGTTACAGAAGTCCTGAAAGGGGCCACTCTCGAATTGTGTCCCATTATCAGTGATGATGGTTCTGGGGATTCCAAATCGAGTGATTATATTCTTCCATATGAACCTTATCATATCAGCGTCTCGGATGTTTTCCAATGGTTCTGCCTCGATCCATTTGGTGAAGTAGTCAGTTGCAACCAAAAGGTATTTACGATTATCAGCAGCAGTGGGTAGTGGTCCCACGATGTCCATCCCCCATTGGGCGAAGGGCCATGGGCTGGTCAGGGATTTTAGGTCGCTGGCGGGTTGGTGGACCATTGGAGCGTGAAGCTGGCATTTCGGGCATTTACGGACATATACTGCGGAGTCCTTTTGCATATATGGCCACCAATAGCCTTCCTTCATTGCTCGAAAGGCTAGAGACCTTCCTCCGATATGACTTCCACAAATTCCTTCTTGAAGCTCGTGCAGCACTTGCTCGACATCGCCTGGGTGGACGCATCTAAGGTAGGGACCGGAGAAGGACTTCTTATACAAGTTGCCTCCTGTGGATAAGTGAAGGCGAGCAGCTTTGACTCTTATCTGGTGGGCGGCTTTCTTATCCTCTGGTAGCGTGCCCTCCTTTAAATAGCCTCTTAAGGGGTCCATCCAGCTGGGGGCTGATCCCACATGGAGTATTTATTCCACGTTTGGAAGCTTGCTGTTGTGGTTAATGCTTGGACAAATGAGTAAATTGATGGGAATGACCCTTTTAAGGCTAGAATCAACTGCCGAGCTTAGGGCTGCTAAGGCGTCGGCATGACTGTTTTTTCCTCTGGGAAACTACTGGATGTTGATCTCCTCAAAGCTCGTCATTAGTTTTCTCACCAGGGCGAGGTAGGCTGCCATTCTTTCATCCTTCGCGTTCTAATCTCCACTTATCTGATTGGAGACTAGTTGAGAATCGCCGAACACCTGTAAACGTTTTGCTCCCAGAGTTTGAGCCTTTTGGAGACCGGCTATTAGGGCTTCGTACTCTGCTTCGTTGTTAGAGGCTGAAAATCCAAGCCGGATTCCTTGCTCAAGGATGGTGTTTTCTGGGGTGATGAGAACAATGCCTACGCCTACCCCCTTTGAGTTGGAGGCTCCATCAACGAATAGTTCCACGTTTCCACTGTTGCTGGGTTCTCCTTTTTCTTTGTTGGTTGAGTTTGGTCGGGGAGTTCTTCGCCAGTGAATTCGGCTATGAAATCAGCGAGGATCTGACCCTTGATAGCTGTCCTTGGTTGAAATTGGATGTCGAACTAGCCGAGCTCGACTGACCACTTAGACAATCTTCCCGACAAATCAACTTTCCTTAGGACCGCCTTAAGGAGGTGCGATGTAAGGATGATGATAGTATGAGCTTCAAAATAATGCTTCAGTTTCCTCGAGGCTATTACCAGTGCAAAGGCGAGCTTCTCCAATGGTAGGTACTTTTTCTCGGCGTCTAATAAGGTCTTGCTCGCGTAGTAAATGGGGTGTTGGATTCCTGCGACCTCGCATATTAACGCCGAGCTGATAGTGTGATTGGATACCGAGAGGTACAGGTACAAAGAATCCGTTTGCTGTGGTATGAGAAGCAGCGGTTGAGATCTTAAGTAGGACTTGAGCTCGTCCAAAGCTCGCGAGCAGTCCGGACTCCATTCTATTGGTTTACTCCCTTTTAGAAGTTGGAAAAAAGGCTTACATTTTTCGGAGGATTTGGAAATGAAGCGATTTAAGGCAGCGAGCATTCCAGTGAGCTTCTGCACGTCCCGGACTGTTCGAGGGGGTTGTACCCTATTGATTGCATCGATCTGGTCCGGATTAGCTTCTATGCCTCTCTTACTGACCAAGTATCCAAGAAATTTTCCTGATTGGACACCGAAGGAACACTTGCTCGCATTAAGCTTCATTCGGTACTTCCTGAGGATTTCGAAGGTCTTTGACAGGTCTGAGAGGTGATTTTCCTTCTTCTTTCTCTTAACGAGCATGTCATCGATGTAGACCTCCATTGTGTCTCCCATTTGATCCTTGAACATTTTTGTGACCAGTCGCTGATAGGTTTCCCCCGCATTCTTGAGCCCAAATGGCATGACCTTGTAGCAATACAACCCAACTGTCGTGATGAATGCCGTTTTGTCCTGGTCTGGGGCATACAAGGGGATTTGGTGATATCCTAAGGATGCATCCAGGAAACTCATTTGCTCGTGAGCTGGAGTGGCATCTACTAGTTGGTCTATCTTTGGGAGGGGGAAACTATCCTTAGGGCATGCTTTGTTGAGGTCAGTGAAGTCGATGCAAACTCTCCACTTCCCATTATTCTTCGAAACTACTACTGGGTTGGACAACCACTTAGGGAATTGCACTTCCCGTATGGATCCTGCATCCAGCAGTTTTTCGACTTCCTTTTTGACCGCTTTAGCTTTCTCGGGTGCAGTTCTTCGTGCCTTCTGCGTGACTGGATTGAATGTGGGGTTGACGTGCAGCTAATGACAGACCATATCAGGATTAATGCCAGGCATCTCGTATGGTTCCCATGCGAAAACATCTACGTTGTATCTCAGCAAGGTCATCAACTGCTTCTATTCTTGGTCGGCGAGAGATGCTCCAATCAAGAAGACTCTGCTACTGTCACCAACTTTGGCTATAACTTTTACCAGGTCCTCGATGACACACTCAGAGGGGAGGAGCCTGGTCTCTTCTACTCCTGGTCTTCCATACTTTAGTTTCTATTTAGAAGGTATCACACCCTCTTGAACCTTCTCGCTGGGTTGACCGGACTTCTTCTTTGGCTTTGGTCGGATGGATGATATGAAGCACTTCCTCGCCATCGCTTGGTCGCCGTGGATATCCATTACTCCTCGCTCGATTACATACTTGAGTTTCTGATGGTAGGTCGAGGAGACCGCCTTCATTGCATGAAACCACCCTCTGTCGAGGATGGCCTGGTATGCTGATTCGATGTCAACTACTAAAAACTCAATCATCTTGGAGACATTCCCGGCACGAACTGGCAACACTATCTTGCCTAGGGGCATGGTCATTTTTCCAGCGAAGCTGACCAAAGGAACAGTAGCTTCCTTTAGGTCGGCGACGCTCAATTTCAATTTCCTGAATAGGTCGAGGTACATTACTTCAAATGAGCTTCCTTGATCGACGAGCAGCTTGTCGATGTCAAAGTTGGCTGTCCTGAGTGTAATGACAGGGCATCATGATGTGGGGTCCTTACTCCCATCAAATCTTCATCCGTAAAAACAATATGCTTGTTATAGTTGACGTCCTCTACTCGTCGACGCTTTCCTGACTGTGACTTTATTGGATCGATTTGAAAAGCCTGCATTACCGCTGTAAGTTTTTTCATCTCCATTTGAGCTGAGTTCCCCTGTATCTGCTTGACGTCAGATACTCCGTGAACTACTGTGAACTCGTGTCCAGCATCATCCTCCAGCACATTGTCGGGTCTCACCTCTATGTTGGCAGTCACTTTCTCTGCCCTTTTTTCCATAAAGTCGTTCAAATGCCCAGACTGGGCCAACTCTTCGAGGTGAGACTTAAGTGCTTTGCAGTGCTCGATCTTATGTCCTCCCTCTTTGTGAAAAGCGCATCTTAACGCATTGTTTCTCTTCGAGGGATCTCTCCCCATCTTCCTTGTCCACTTGATGAATGGCTCATCCTTGATCTTTGCGAGAACCTTGTAAATTGGTTCTTTGAAGACGGTGTTGACCGCCTGGAATGCTTTCGATGCGTCCTAGTTCCCTCCGTTCTTGGAGCCATTCTTGCCTCCGTTCTTTCCTCCTTTCCTATGGTTCTCACTTTTCTCACCTACCTTGGTAGTGAGCTTAGCTCGACCATTTTCTCCTGTATTATGGCGGGTGACATCTTCCACCTTTGCGTATTTCTCGATTCGGGCCATTAGGTCGTCAATAGTCATAGCTTCCTTCTTCGTTAGGGATTGGTAGAGGAGGGAAGAACTACGGAGCCTAATTTTGAAGGAGGCCACTGCCACTTCCTCTGCGCATTCCTCGATCTCATTGAATAACTCCCAGTACCTCTTCGCGTATTCTCGGAAGGTCTCCTAAGACGTTTTCTTTATTGTTAGTAAAGCATCCATCCTTTTGGGATGGGAGCGACTCGTGATGAATCGGGCCGTAAAAAGTTTGGCTAGGGATTTGAAATTCTTGATCGACCGATGGGGGAGCCTTTTGAACCACTTCTATGCTACATCATGAAGGCTCGAGAGGAAAATATGGCACATTAGGGCATCTCGGTGACTCCAGAGGGTCATGGCCTGTCGGTATTGCCTGACGTGATCGATGGGATCAGTCTTTCCATCGTAAATCTTGAACCTTGGAATGGAAAATTTCTTGGGAGCTTCCTCCTCTTCAATTTCTCTTGTGAAAGGTGCCTTCATCTGGGTTTTGAGAGCTCGCCTCGCGATTTCTCTAGTTGATCTTGTTCCGTGGTGAGCGAGATGCTGGTCCATCTCCCTGCGGACCATGTTTCGTATGTGCTCGTCGCTGCGAGCAGGGCTCTGGTAGCGGCGAGCTCTTCGCAGCTGTTCGCGAAGGTCTTCGTCTAGAGCAGGGCTCTGGTAGTGGCGAGCTCTTCGCAGCTGTTCGGGGAGGTCGTCGTTTGACTCGCCTCCTTCGTCCCTTTGAGATTCTCGCCTAGGTCTCTTTCCTTGGCTGCGGGACTTGCTCGCCTAAGGGCTAGGAGTGTGATATGGGCGTCTCCTGTTATCAGGACAAAGCTCCCTCTCTAGTCTTTCCAGTCTTCTTTTCAAGTGAACATTCTCAGCCTCGTATCTGCGAGAAGACTCCTTCTGCTCGTGGAGCCTTGCCTCGTACGCATCAATCAACCTGGATATCTGCGTGGACCTCGCTGGTCCCTGACTTTCTTCTGAGGCTGGTCTTCTCAGGCGAGCTCTCTGCTCTGAACGTCAGACTTCAGACCTAATCCTGCGAGGAGCAGGTGGCTCTTGCATATCTCCTGCTTGGGGAGCATTGCTGTTGTGGCCAGACATCTTAAACTCCTTTCTTGACGTGGGCTCTTCTCAGGGAAAGATGAACGCTTCCCACAGACGGCACCAATTGTAGATGGAATTATTATGCAACACAAATGAATATGATAGAAACAGTTATCAAGAAAAGAACAAGGAATACAAGATGCCAATCACACAACAAAGGATGTACGTGGTTCAGCCAAGATATGCCTACGTCCACGGTGGTGCAGTCGATATTATTTATATATACTTCGGAGAGTGATTACAGATAATACAACTTGTCCTTTTGCCCCGGACCTAGGGTTTAATATATACATGTACATGTAGATGAGTGGAGGTGATGGGTTCCTCCATGTTTTCCATTTCCCCTATAACTTCCCTTCATGGGATCGTGGGGGAGACCGGATCAATTATAAAAGATGAGGGGCCTGGACTTTGGGCCGCCAGGACTGGGATACTCGTCCAGGCCCATAGTTCTAATTTTCGGGTACCCACATAAACTTTTCCCAAAAATAGTCATCATCGAATCATGTTCAAGAGTCTCAAATCATAGTGCGTGTGTGCGAAGCTAGAAATCTAACCGTTTTTTTCACCAATTGACCATTACGTTACTTATCCGAAAATTTCATTTTGATTTCAAACTCTCATGGGATTCTCTCACAAATGAATCACTCAGAATGTGGCTATTCTCTCGGTGTGCGTGATTTATAAGAGTAAATGTATTGGAACCAAGTTCACGCACACAAGTAGAAAGACAGAAATTTTAATGTAATTGAATCCCATCAATGGATTACGGTTATAAGAAAGCAGGAGCATTGCCTCTAATTCATATTTTCGATCTCTTTTATTATCTTTTGGTGTTTTAGCTCTCCATGCAAAAATAAATTTCGAAATTTTGGACTCGGTTAGGACTTTAACGGGTTGAAGGTGTATTAGGTAAAATTGGAAAATGTTAAGAATTTCAGAGTTGGAAAATTTTGCTTATGATGTTTGTTAGTGCTTTTTCGGGCTTTTGCTCATTTTCTTCTTCTTTTTCTATTTTTTTATTTTTCTTTTTCTTGCTATTTTTGTTGCGCATTTTTTTATTTTTTTCTTGCCCCTTTTTATGCACTTTTCGAAATTTTTTTGATGAATATTCAATTTTCACAATTCCGGGCTAATTGGGTTTTTCAGGTTATCAAACGAAACGGAAAAAATTTATTAGGCTCAAATTGGGTAGCAAAGGGATGAATTTTTCACGACTTTTTATGCCCAATATTTTTGGGTGACAAACGATGGCCTACTTCATTATCCAAAATACTAATTACGTTCTCATATGCATTTCGAGATGAATTAAGTTTAGAGATCTATTTGGCACATTTTTCAAGGCAATATCACACACATTTTTCAAAATCGATCAAAGTGAAAGACTTGAGATCCTCGATGACTTATTAGACAGCTGAAAAGAACATTGAGTTAATAATTAACTCGGATTGTTTTATAAATTTCACAAAAATGAATGGCTCGAATCTCACCAGGATTTGTTAATCTCCACAATTATTCGTTAAGTCGTCAATTTTCGCACAATTTCCATCTTTAGTCAATTTCGGCTTTGTGTATTGTGTTTTTACAATTCGAGACTTTAAACCGACTTTTAATGATATTTTTGAAAATTTTGAATTCCAATTTTTATTTATTTTGAAGAAAAATATTTTTGGATTTTTCAAAATTTTATGATTTTTTTGAAATTTTTGGGCATTTTTGAAAATTTGTGAAGTTTTAGAAATACGCACTTGTGTCCTCCCTAACTTAGACTTTTGCATTGTCCTTAAGCAAAAAGGACTAAAATCTAACTCGAATCGAATGAAAAGTGCGAAAAAATAAAACAAACAAATATTTAAAATATGTAAAGACACTAAATGACCCTAACACATGACTCAATAATACAATAAAAATCACCCCATACGCGTCGGAGGTGCAACGACCTCTCATCTCTCCACAAACTGACCCGACCCCACTCACGGGGTTCGGTGCTCTCCTCCTCCCTCCCGTCTTCATATCGTAAACCAATAATTGGAACAAGTTGGGACCTCGCCCATAGATAAGGGAAAGATGGGGAGACGCATCGTGACTACTTGGAAAGGGGTCCCTGTGATGCTTACTCAAAGCATGGCCGGCGTGCACCCATTCGGAGGGAACACATAAGTTTCTTTTAATTTTGGAACGCATGGGTTGAGCTCTAAGTCAGATGAAACATAACTTTTCTCTTTAATAGCCTTCAGGACCTCTAGTGGTATGGGTGGATGGTCACAAAGAAGGGATTCATCAATTTTATCCTTCCATTCTATTTCTTCTGAGTGACTACAAGAGCCTAGTAGGTATTGGACTTTAATAATAAGGCTCTCTTTCACCGACCCGAATTTTTTTCAAAGTCTTCAAGACTTATATATCCTAATTCTCTCTCTCGAGTGTTGCCTATGTCCTCGCTTACTCGCTCGATCTCTAACTCCACTATTTTTCTCTCCTCTAAGTCGGTGTACACTCCCGCACTCTTATTGCTCGATACTAAGCACGTCTCTACGGAATTTCCACAATAGTTTTCCTCAAAGTGCTCCTCGACGATCTCATCGATTAGGCTCACTGCCTGAAGATCATCTTCTTCCCCTGTATATTGGGCTATATGGAAGATGTTAGTCTCTAAGGTCATATTCCCAAAGGTGAGTTGCATCTACCCATTTCAAGTATTGATAATTGCATTAGCTGTAGCTAAGAATGGGCGCCCAAGAATGATGGTAACATGATTGCTCTAGGCGAAGGAGGGCTCCGTGTCCCAAATGACAAAGTCTACCGGGAAGTAGAAAATATCAACTTGGACGATCATGTCCTCAACTATACCTCTTGGGATCTTCACGGTTCAATCCGCTAATTGGAGAGTGATCTTTGTGGGCTTGAGGTCGCCCAGATCAAGTTGCCTATAGATGGCGTAAGGGAGGATATTGACACTTGCTCCCAAGTCAAGTAAGACTTTTTCAATTTTATTTTCTCCAATGATGCAGGAAATGGTGGGTGCACCGGGATCTTTGAATTTGGGTAGGAGATCATTAAGTAGGATGGAGCTCACGTTCTGTGCTAGAAAGACGTTTTTATTTACCTTCATCTTCCTCTTCACCGTTAACAAGTCCTTGAGGACTTTCGCATAAGATAGAATATTCTTAATGGCATTGAGGAAAGGTAAATTTAATTTTACTTGCTTAAGCACGTCCAGCACTTCCTCACGGGGGTTTCCTTTGTGGGAAGGAACCAACCTTTGAGGAAATGGTGCAGCAATGAGTGGTTTCACTACTACCTCGGGCTCACTAGTGTCTTCTTTATCACTCTCATTCAAGGGGACATCTTCGGCCTCTTTTGTGCAGGGTGAAATCTCCTTGTATTTGGTTGCGTCGTGTGGGGGAGGTGATAAATCAATGACTCTCCCACAATAAAGAGTGGTCACATCTTGACATTGCTCCTAATGTTCTGTCGAGGTGGAGCTAACACTAGTTTGATCTTGGGGTGGTCTTTGGCCCTGGGTAGAAAACTTGTCTTTCTCTTGGATACTCAACAATGATTGAAACTTTAAAATGTTCACATTCATGTAGTTGATCATGCGCTCATGCCTAGCATTAGTTGCATTCTGGGTATTGATAAAGTGGTTGATCGTATCCTTGAGAGTTCTCTGTGGTGGAGTGATATATGCTCCTTGAGGTGGTGGTGCTTGGACATGTCCTTGCATGTGTGGAGCTTGTTGAAAGTGCGGTGGTGGAGGAGGGGAAACATGTGAATTAGGATTCATCGCAGCCTGTTGTTTCCCATAGCTAAAACCATGATGGTTTTTCCATGAAGGGTTGTAAGAATTTCTGTGCGGTGCACCAAAATTACCCTTGAATCCTCCTATACCACTTACTTGTTCTTGAAGCATAACTTTGCAGGCGGGTGTAGTCGGGCATTCCTCAGTTGAATTACCTTCCTAACTAATTGCACACACCTTCTCGATGGAGTTTGGGATGGATCCAGTTAATCCCCTTCCATATACTTCGAGTAGGTCTCGCATTCCTTTCTCAAGTATATCGAGTCGACAGTCCGTCATATAATTATTTTCTACGTGAAATAGTCGGACTCCAATGGAGTGGTGGTCACTTGGCGACTTCGATTTTGAGCATTAGGGTCAGATGTATCCCAGGATTGGGTAGTCTCGGCGACACACCTCAGGTGAAGCTCAGCATCATTGGCGTCTAAGTCAACAAATGGACCATCGCACATGGTTTCAACGAGTTTCTTGGAATTAATGTTCAGCCCATTATGGATGAAGGAAATGATTTGCGTTTTATCAAAACCATGATGGAGACACGAGGTAATTAACTCATTGAAATTCTCGTAGCATCGATCAAACGACTCATTTTCTAATTGTTGGAAAGTTTGAATTTGAGCCTTGATGGAATTCATTCGATGTGGAGGAAAGAATTTCTTGAGAAATTTAGATTGTAGCTAGTTCCGTGATGAAATCGAATTTGAAGGTAAAGACCATAGCCAGGTCTTAGCCTTATCCTTTAATGAGAATGGGAAGAGTTTAAGACGAAGCACATCTTTTGTGCAAGTTTGATCACTGAGAGTCTTGCACGCCTCAAATTCCATGATGTGGGCATATGGCTTTTCTGAATCCATTCCATGGTAGGTGGGAAGTATCTGGATCATCCCATTCCTAAAGCGAAATTGCCCTGCATTGTACGGGCGTAAAATGCATCCCAGAGTGATAGTGCACTCGAGATATAAGATGTCTCTCAAAGGACGATACGGGGCCTCTCCCTCACCGGTGGCTGGACTACCGTGTTGTGACATATTTCTCTCACTCAAAGACTTTGTGTCCTCACTTGGTATACTCGGAATGCGCTCTGAAGTGTGTCCTAAGAGGGAAAATGGAGTGTTATTTGCGATTGAGTGTGATGGTGTGGGAGCTGGAACCCAAAATTGTGGAGCGTTAGGAGTGTGAGGGCTATCAGGGTCGTATTCAACAATTGGATTTTCCTGAATGTGGGTTGGAGTATTATGGGGAGTTGGAATGAGTTCAGAATTTTGCATTAATTGGCTTATGAGAGATGATGATGAATATTTTTGTGCTTTTAACTTTTTTATGTTTTTGGATTTTTGAAAAATTTTGGTCGAAGTTTGATATTGACTTGATCTAATCCTAAGTCTACCGAGATCCCAGGCAATGGCGCCAAAAACTTCACGCGAATAAGAATGTGTCTCAGAAATGCGTACTCTCTAGGCTCAAGTGCAAGCCTGTCGCTCAAGTAATAATTCGATAAGTCAGGTATCGATCCTCAGGTAAATGGGACAACAGAGTTGTGACGACGTTGGACAGACGAAGGAATCCTAACTTTGCCTCTAAAGGAAAGGGAAAATGTGGTTTGTTTTGGGAATGTACTACAACTACATGCACTTTTGAAAATATTTATTTGATGAACTAAAGTATGGATTGAATACGACTATTCCAAATTATCTAAAATACTAATGATGAATGCCTTAATACTTGAACTATATGATGAAGGAAACAGGATGGGAATACAATACCTCAGCCCTAGTGTATTGCAGGTATAAAACTAATCATAAATTTAAATGATAAATCAGACCCAGAATTTAGTACTCCCAAGCATTACGTATATGAGGTTCAAGCCCGCACCATACTTAATCAGAGGATGAGTAAATCGGTATTGAGATAGTGACGCTCGAATTGCATTCTAAAGCATCCCGATTACCCTGAAGCAAATGAGATCCAAAGATCCACAATTGTCACATTTATGTGCAATACGGTCGTAATAAATCATTAATTGTAGAGGACTAATTTTATACACTACCACATCGAGTTGGTTTCATGCATCCCGACCCTTTTAAAATTAGCCGGACATGTTAAACCTAACTATGCATGAAATAATTACGTTTCATGTGAAAGAACTCATGATGAAACCATATTGAAACACGCAAATACATATTATGAACCCAGGAATCGTTTGAATTAAGTTGGAAAACTAACCATGCAAGAACAACAATAATAAGAATGAAACTTGGATTAAAACTTGAAAACAAACCCGGAATGGATCAATCTTGAAGCAAATAATTCAAACTATGTTCCTAAATGATCTTCTCCCTTTTTCTCTATCAAAAACTATGAAAAACTATAAAGAACCGTCTTTCCTATGTCATTAGCTTCGTCAAAATACGTTTTGGAATGAGTTGTAACCTAATGGAACTCTTTGGACCAATCAGAATAAAGGAGCATTTTCGCCCATCAGGACCCCCGAACCGGTTTGTAGGGACCCCGAAATGATTTGAACCCCAAACTGGTTCGACCTAGGTTTGGGAATTTTCGCTGGTTTTGGCCTCTTTTTCCTCTTTTCAACACTTAGAATTTTTTCTCATGTTTTCTTCTTGGATTTTTCCTCAACTTCAATTGATCATAACTCTTCAACCGGAACTCAGATTCGGATGTCGTTTCTTCTATGGTTCTCGTTGTTCCGAGATTTTTGACTTTCCAGTTGACTTCTCCTCCGGGATTTGGCTGCAGAATTACCAAAATGCCCTTGAACTTCCCTTCCTAGCCTTTCTTTCATTGTTTCGATTTCTCTTTTGCTCCGCTTGCAAAATTAACCTGTAAAACACATAAGAGAAACACAAAACATTAAATACTTGCCAAAAAAGGTTAGTAGCATAAATGTAAGTTAAATCCATATCAATTGCACCTCTCGGGTTCACAATTGTACCAAAATTAGGGGAATAAATATACAATATTTATGCCCAATCACCTGGTGGGGGGAGTTGCATCCTATTTCAAAACTGGGGGAATACCAGTATGTTCGGCTGGGTGGCCTCCGGTATACCTCTTACACATTCTCTCATGACTCCTGCGTCAATTTGGATGGGAACATATTGTGCCTTCCTATGTTCTGGACCTCTTTCCTGTGAAAGATTTGACATAAGGCAAGAGCATGCGACTGGGCTCTCTGTGGAAGAATTGTCGGCCGTTGACCCGTCCTTCCCAATTTGTTGGTAGAGTTTGGCATGTTTATGGGGATTACATGAAGTGGTTGTAGAGGAGGGTAGTGGCTAAGATGTTTATCAAAGAGATCGGAGAGAGGTGGCTTGCCATGTTTGACACCATGGAAGGAGGTGTTGTGGTTTTCCCTAGGCTGGTTGGACCTTACCGTTCCATGGAGAGCCTTCGGTATTACATCTAAGAAGTATGAATTTGGGGACCCCAAGATGTAGATAATGATGGGGCTGGTTCTTTTGGTAGTTGTAGGAAGGATCCTTGGGGAGTTTTATTTGTGAATCTTTTATATGGTGTTTAGTTATATATCTAGTTGTTTTTTGTTGGAATAATTTTGGGAAAATTGTTTAGGAGTAGTTTGGTTTGATTTTGTTTCGTTTTTAGGAAAATAAGGTTAGGTTAACGGGGGAAGATGTTTGACTCCCTATGCCGATACTTGTAATTGTACAGAAATTTCTCATAAATAGAATGAAAAAGATTTTAATTATATCATTGTTCCTCTAGATGAGTTTTACATTTGAATTATCCGTACCAATCTATAAGGCATACATAATAATTTTTTTCATGTAAAATGAAAAAATGAACTA
The DNA here is from genome assembly GCA_949130495.1 of Sambucus nigra. Lineage (NCBI taxonomy): Eukaryota > Viridiplantae > Streptophyta > Magnoliopsida > Dipsacales > Adoxaceae > Sambucus > Sambucus nigra. The sequence goes on from OX422218.1 coordinate 281,191,164, forward strand.
TCATTCTCGGAGATAAGAAATAATAACATTTTGTGAAAAGAAGGGGGTTGTACTCATGTAAAGCGTATGAATTGCCTACATACCTCTGGAGGTTTTGAAAAAAATTTGAGTTTCATTTTTTAAAAGTAAAAAGATTGTTAAAGGATCAGGCCCCACGTAGTTCTGAGCAGAGGGAAATAAATAATTTTTTATTAGAATAGAAGGGAGATAAGAAGAGTCGTAGTACGCCGAGATTTTAAACTAAGGGAAGAATTTCTTGAGATGATCCAAGTTAACAAGACGATCCATCTCTTCCCCATTGAGGTTAGTGATCATAGCGTCGCCACCGAATAGGATCTTCTTCACAATGTAGGGGCCGCTCCAATTGGGCTTTAATTTCCCTCTGGGGTCCCAAATGGGCTCTACGATTTCTTTAAGGGCTAAATTCCCTTTTTGGACACCACGGTCCTTGACTCTCTTATTAAATCATCGTGCTATACGACGATGGTACCCCTGTATATGATATAAATCTTTTAACCTCCTCGTAGTGAAAGAATTTCTACCTCAACGGGTAGGAATACTTCCATGTCGTATACCGGATAGTAAGGGGTAGCCCCAGTAGATGCTTGAACTGAAGTGTGGTAGCCCCAAAGGGCGTAAGGGATCCGATCGACCCAATCTTGACAACTCTCAGTCGTCTTGCTGATGATTACTTTGAGGTTCTTATTAGTGACTTCGACTGCACCGTTAGTTTGAGGTTGGTAGGGAGAAGATCTGTGTCTCTGAATCCCATACTCGTTGACCAATTTTGTGACTTCTGGCTCAAAATGTAACCCATTATCTGATATTAGCTAATGCGGGACCCCATATCGGTAGATGGTGTTTTTTCGAATGAACTTGTCCACCTTTTTGTCATTCAGTATTGCGTATGACTCGGCTTTGGTGAAGTAATCAATGGCATCGAAGATGAATGCATGCCCATTTGAGGCCTTGGGTGTAATTTTCCCTATGATATCAGTGCCCTATGTAGATGACAGCTAGGGAGAAATCATGTTATATAATTCTCGTGGAGGCAAGTGCTTGAGATTGAAAAACTATTGGCATATAAGGCATCTCCGAACATAGATGGTGCAATCCTGGACCATGGTAGTCCAATAGTATCCCTGTCGGATGATTTTCTTGGCAGACATATGGCCATTCATGTGGGGTCCTCACTCACCGCTCTAGAGAATCTGCATCATCTCTTCAATGTTAGCCCTTGCAATGCAGTGTAAATAGGTTCCATTGAAGTTTCTCTTGAATAATGCTTTATCGCATATAATGTACCGAGCTGCCAGTTTATGGAGGGCTACTCAATCTTTCTTGTTAGAATCTTGGCGATACCTACTATGCTTGAGGAGGTGCCAAATTTCATAGTACCAGCAATCGACTATATCAAGATCTTCTTCTATGATGAGATAAATATGGTAGCAGTGCGTATGTTTAACTTGCTTTTGGACTAGTAAGGGGGCCATCGTTATTCCCTCGAACATGTCAATCATGGAGGCTAAGGTAGCAAGGGCATTCGCGAAACTGTTCCTTCCTCGGGGCAAGAAATGGAAGGTGATATCTTGGAACTGGGAGGCCAGCTCATCTAGGTGGGCGTGGAAGAGTAAGAATTTCTCATACTTGACTTTACATCTTTTAAGGACTTGTCCAATTATGAAGGTTGAATACCCATAGACATCTAGGCATTAGATTCCTTTCTTAAGAGCGATTATAAGGCCTACGGTGCATGCTTCATATTTGGTCATGTTGTTGGTTCAGGTATAATCTAGCTTGATGGAAATGGGAGTAGGAGAGTCATCAAGGGCAATTAGGAGTATCCCAATGCCATATCCTTTCTTGTTGGTGGCACCGTCAAAGAACATTTATCATTGAATGTCTTCTTGGGAGGTACAAATGATATTTTCATTCGAGAATTCAAAAATCCAAGCATCGATTTATTCTATGTGGTAGTCAGGGAGGTAGTCAGAGATGGCTCTTCCTTTCATGGCTTTCTGCATGACATACAATTTTAAATTCGGCTAGCAACATCAATTATTAGGCCATTAGGGTAGATAGGGCAAGTTTCTTGAACAGGTCTTTGATAGGATCCATCCGGGATACAAGTTTGATGGGAAAAGAAATAATGTAATGTTGTAATTTTTAGATGACCCATATAAGGGCGACGCATGCTTTCTCCAAGGTAGTGTAGTTAACTTCATACCCGGCCAACCTGCGACTGGTGTAGTAAATAGCTCTATCTTTGCGAGACTCTTTAAGATATTAGGATAAAAAAATCCCCGACTACGGTGTCTGTTACGGTCAGGTATAGAAGTAAGGGTAGACCAGGTTTTGGTGGCATAAGTACCGGAGTTCGGGTTAGAAATTTCTTGATTCGTTCAAAGGCCTTATAGTAAGATTCATTCCAAACCTTAGTTGAATCCTTCCGTAGGAGTTTTAATATGGGATTTCAAATGGAAGTCAATTGGCTAATGAACCGGCTGATATACTATAATTTTTCAAGGAATCCCTAGACTTCTTTCTCCATTCGGGATGGTGGCATTTCGAGTATGGCTTTTAGTTTGACAGTATTAGCTTCTATCTTCTTTGGTAAATCCACAAAAACATTTTTGTGGGTTAAGTCGCATATGGTATTACCATAATCGCTCGAAGAACTTTTAGAGAGTAGTAATATGAACTTCCCTAGTCTTAGAATTTATAATTATATCATCTATGTAGACCTCGACTTATTTGTGTATAAGATTGTTGATACCAAATTTAATCTGCTGATGTGGACCCCTCACTTGAAGACACGTGTCTTCTAATGTGGTAAGTACAAATACTTTTTATCGATCAACTTATTGCCACCGAGCTACTTAAGCGCCACGAGCAACTCATACCTTCCAAACAGCTCAAGCGTATCAATCAACTAAAGTCCCCCGAGCAACTCATGCGTGTCGAGCTACTTAAGCGGTCCAAGCAGATTAGGTGGTCTGAGCTGCATAGCGTACAGAGCACTCAAATCAGGATAATCAAGGAGACGTCTGCGCATTAAATGCTCATTATTATCATACAGATGTACATGTCTACTAGATAATAGTGCATTTTCCATTCATTTGTATAGCCTCAAGGCTATAAATACATTGTAACCTCCTCATTAGAGGGGGATTGGGAATTTCTTGGTAAATCCATTATCGAGAATTCCTAATAAACAGTCAGCAATAACAAAAACAGTGGATGTAGGCCATTCTTGCAAGGATGAACCACTTTAAAAACCTTTTTGTCATATTTTTTTTATCTGTGATTGATAAATTAGAGATAATCTAATTTTTACATCAATAGATTGACACCGTCTGTGGGAAATGACTATACTTATCGTTTTTCACCAAAACAATTCATCATCAATGGCTGATAATCCTGAGTCCAGTAATCGAAATGCTAGAATCATTCTAAATCCATCTACTCCCCCAAATGTCCAAGATCTGGCTGGTATAATGGCTAATTTGGCCCAGGGCCAGACGACCATGCAAGAAACCATGCGACAACTCATACAAATTGTCTAGGGTGGAGTGCCAGCCCAGTCAGGACAAAGAAGTGTTCAGAGAAATACTCGTTTACCCTATTCACGAACTAGGAGAACGTTACTCCCTGAGGAATCTCGATCTAGACGTACCGATTCATATCAAACTAAGAGATCTAATGATCCTTCCTATCAACCTGGTCGAACTTCCTCAATACGAGCTACAGACACTCAACAAAACTTCATTTTATCTCAAGAAAGGACCAGTGCTGTTGAAAGTTTGAGTAGAGTCTCTCCTTTTGATCGTTTGGGCCCTAGGAGGAATAGAAGTACACCTAGGATTGTGTCGAGAAACTCTCAACGACCATCCGATCTAAGGGAAATCCTTGCCCAATCACGACCAACTTCTCGTATTGAAAGATCCCAAGAGGTAAATTCAATGCAATAAATTGCTTGAACAAATAGTCCCGAGGAGGGAAATGACGCATGGAAGGGCTCTATTCAGAGGTTGGAAGACAGATTAGGGGAAATGGATAAGGCCAAGAATCCTCTACAAAGAACTTTTATCCGAGGGACACCATTTGTTCAAGCAATTGCGGATTTTTCTACACCATCAAAATTCAAAGCTCCTGTGGTGACACCTAAATATGATGGGAAAACTGACCTTGTCCTTCATATAGAACAATACCAAGCTGTTGTTGATATCTATGCAGTTCAAGATAAAATGAGATGTAGGGCATTTTTAGGAACTCTTACCGGATCTGCTCAAATATGGTACACCAATCTTCCCCGGGGGAAGATTGTGACTTTCTTTCAACTGGCCGAGCTCTTTATTGGGAACTTCTATTTTGGACCAAAACCAGTAAAATGAGTAGCACACTTGTTAAGTGTTAGACAGAAGGAGGGTGAGAGCACTAGGGATTATATTACTCATTTCAATAACAAGAAGCTCGAAGTAATTGATTACGAGGAGAAGACAGCAATTACTGCTCTTATGAGTGGATTGTTGCCAAATAAATTGTACTACACTCTAGCCAAAGATCTGCCTAGAACCATGGCAGAACTAATGGCAAAGGCAGCCAAGATTATGAATACCGAGGAAGCTATGGCTGCGAAGAAGAATATGGACACTAAGGAGACCAAAGTTGAGGCTGATAAGGTTGAGAAGAAGGAGCAGAAGAACAATGGTGGCAACAAGCAATTAAAAGCAAAGCAAGCATTGGAATAGTTGAAGAAATTTCAAAATTATACTCCTTTGAAGGTAGATATAAACCACATCCTGGAAGAGATCAAGAACAGCGAGGAGCTAAACTCGCCTGAAAAAATGAAGGTAAATCCTGACAAGAGGAATAAGTCCAAATATTGCGAGTTCCATAAGGACCATGGTCACACGACTAAAAATTGCATAGCTCTCCATAATGAAATTGAAGAGCTCATCAGGTGGGGAAAATTGACCAAGTATGTGGATTGCCAAAATGGTGGAAAGAGCAATGACCGAGCAAGGCAAAGGTCTAGATCTCCTCGTTGAGCAAAAGAAGATAAGAAGAGAAGTCATGAAGAAAACCCGAATGATGACCAGGACGACCCCGATCTCCCTAAAAGACCAAAACAGCCAGAACGCGAGGTATTTTCAATCCATTTTGGATCATTTAAATGTAATGTTATTACAGGTGGAGATGCAGGAGGTGAAGATATGACTGCCGAGAAAAAAGTTTACCTCAATGAAGCTCAAGCTTGTTCTTACATTCAGCGAATAAATCTAGCTGAAGATGATCGCCTGAGGAAGGTGAACAAGGACAAACTAGTCATTGGTTTCTCTAAGAATGACCTGGCAGGTGTACTATATCCTCATGATGACCCATTGGTAATTAAGATGAGAATGAAGGAAGTGGTGATTTCACGAGTACTGATGGATAATGGTAGCTCGGTAGATATCTTGTTCTATCTATGCTTTGAGAGTTTGAATTTGAAGTTAGCCCAGTTGGAGCCATATCATAGGCCCCTCCTTGGTTTTACTGGAGAGAAGGTTTTTTCCACTTGGGACGATCAAGTTGGATATGCTTATCGGTACCTGGCCTGCTTGTCAAATAGAAAGAGTACGCTTATTTGTCATGGATAAAAATGTCCAATCAGCTTATAATATCATCATGGGAAGAGTAGGTCTGAAGAAGTTTGAAGCAGTACCATCTACTGTGCATCAATGTTTAAAATTCCCAACCAATTTTGGGGTGGGAGTTGTGAAAGGCGACCAGAAAATAGCTCAGGAATGCTACTATTCATCTACTGAAAAGGAGGAACGTGAAGAATCTAGACAGAAGACTATCACCTATCAAGTGGATGAGATAGGAGATACAGAGATTGAAACATTAGATCCTAGAGACGAGTCTCAACTCGTGAAGGGACAGGTGATGGAGGTTACTGAGAATATCATTCTGGACGACGAGCATCCAAAATGAACAACTCAAATTGGTGCATCCTTGGATGTATCGATAAAATAGGAATTGATAGCATTCCTAAGGCGAAGAAAGCAAACTTTTCCATGGAGTCACGAAGATATGCCAGGGATTGACCCAAACTTCTTGTGTCACGAGCTCAATGTTAACAAGGAAATTAAGCCAGTGAAGCAGCGAAGAAGAATGTTCAGTCCTGAGAAGAATCAAGCCATACAGGAAGAAGTAGAGAAGCTACAAAAATCCTATTTCATTGAGGATGTCAAATATCCTGACTGGCTAGCAAATGTGGTAATGGTAAAGAAGAAAAATAACAAGTGGAGGATGTGTGTATACTTCACCGACCTTAACAAGGCATGACCAAAGGATCATTTTCCTTTACCCCGAATTGATCAACTGGTGGATGCCACCTCGGGGCACGAACTATTAAGTTTCATGGATGCTTATTGTGGTTATAACCAGATTAAAATGAAACCTGAAGACAGGGAGAGTACCTCTTTTATCACCCCAAGGGGAACTTATTGTTATAATGTTATGCCTTTTGTACTTAAAAATGCAGGTGCAACATATCAGTGGTTGATGAATAAGATGTTCGCAGAGCAAATCAGTCATAACATGGAGGTTTATGTTGATGACATGATTACGAAGAGCAAGAAAGCTGCTAATCATCTAGTTGACTTAGGTCAGACCTTTGATCAACTAGAGAAATATCAAATGAAGTTGAATCCTACTGAATGCATATTCGGAGTACGAGAAGGCATGTTTCTCGGGTATATTGTTTACCAACGAGGTATTGAATCGAAACCTGAAAAGATCAAGGCTCTATTGAGACTACGATCTCCAACGATGAAAAAGTAAGTGCAAAGTCTCAAAGGGTGAGTTGTAGCACTTAATAGATTCGTGTCACGAGCAACTGATAGATGTCTCCCATTATTTAAAACACTCTGAAAAACGTTTGAATGGAATGATGAATGCGAGAAGGCCTTTCAAGAATTGAAGAAATACCTGGGAGCACCTCCATTGTTGTCCAGACTAGTGATGGGAAAAAAACTATACTTATATCTGGCAGTTTCAGAAAATGCAGTGAGCTCGGCGTTGATAAGAATGGAGGATGGAGTGGAAAAATCAATCTATTACACTAGCAAGGCCTTTCGAGGAGCAGAGATCAGATATCTAAGGCTGGAAAAATTGGCACTAGCATTAATCAAAGCAAGTAGAAGGATGAGGCCATACTTCCAAGCTCATATCATAGTCATGTATACTGATATGCCATTAAGGCAAGCTCTTCATAAACCAAAAAAATCAGGAAGATTGATGTACTAGGTAGTAGAACTTGGTGAATATGACATAATTTATGAGCCTAGATCGTCGCTTAAAGGGCAGGTAGTGGCAGATTTTATCGCAGAGTTCACCTATCTTGACACCTACGAAGAGCAGAAATTGAATATCGACCAGCCTTTGGATGTTACAGGATCTTCAAATTTAAACCCCGACCAACTTAAGTCGATTGACAAGCAAGAAAAGATGGTGGACGAGCAGCAAGAAGTGCTAGAGGAGGACATAAAGAAGAAACAAATATTTCACCGAGGTACTCTGTCCGATTAAAAATTTGATGATGAAGTACCTACATGGAATCTATATGTGGATGGCTCATCTTGCACTATAAGCAGTGGAGAAGGGATTGTTTTAAGCATCCCGGATGAGATCGATGTGGAGTATGCTCTGTGCTTTCAATTTAAGGCTTCTAATAATGAAGCTGAATATGAAGCTATGATTGTAGGTCTTAGTTTGGCAAAACCATGAAGGCAGAGCAGGTCATTGTATTCAGTGACTCACAGTTGATCGTAAATCAAATGCTGGGGGTATATGCAACAAAAGGAGAATTAATGATCAAGTATCATACGAAGGCAATGGAGGTTGTATCGAGTTTTAATGTTGTACGATTGATTAGAATACCGAGATCGAAGAATGCAAGAGCAGATGCACTAGCTTGGTTAGCATCAGCCACACACACCGAGCTAAGAAGAATAATCCCAACAAAAATCCTAGCTGATCGGAGCATAAATGAGGATCTAATGATGAATTTTATTGCCCTTGATTTAGGACCATCTTGGATGGACCCCATCAGGGCCTACATTGAAGAGGGGGCTCTGCTGGCTGATAAACTCGCACCCAAGAAAGTGAAGTTTAAAGCTGCTCGTTATGTATTGACCAATGGCATTTCATATAAACGAGGAATTATAGCGGGGTTACAAAGATGTGTCCACCCCTCTGAGGTGAAAAAATTAATCGAAGAAGTCCATGAAGGGTCTTGTGGAGCCCATGTGGCAGGTCGAACACTTTTGCTAAGAATAACAACACAGGGGTATTATTTGCCGATGATGAGAGCTAATTGTACATCTTACGCAAAGAAGTGTGATAGATGCCAACTCTTCTCTTCTATCCGAAGAACTCCCCAAGCATTATTAACACCCATCACGTCCCCTTGACCATTTGTTATGTGGGGAATAGACTTGGTCGAGCCACTTCTAACGGCCAGAGAAAGATTTAAATATCTCGTGGTCGCTGTGGATTTATTTACTAAATGGGTGGAAGCTGAGCCTCTTATTGATATGACATATGACAAGGTGTATCAATTTATTTGGAAGAATATCATTTGTAGATATGGTCTTCCCCATGCATTCATCACAGATCATGGAACTCAGTTTGACAACGAGGAGTTTACTGCATATTATCATCAGTCAAACATATTAAAGACCCACTCTGCACCAGGTCATCCCCAGAGCAATGGACAAACTGATTTGACGAACAGAATGCTGCTGAATGGTTTGAAAAAACGATTGGATAATGCAAAGGTAAATTAGATTAACGAGCTACATTCTGTGCTGTGGGCTTATCGTACTACACAGCGAGCAGCAACAGGAGAATCTCCATACATGCTGGCATTTGGAAGTGAAGCTGTTATACCTGTTGAGTTAGGTCTACCCACACACAGAGTGATGAATTTCAATTCTCCTATCAGTGACTTGATGAGGCGATTAGATCTAGTTATGCTCGAAGAAGTTAGAGAAGAAGCATCAATCAGGAATGCCGCATACCAACAACGAACAACTCTGTTTTACAATAAGAGGGTAAAGAAGTGTGATTTGAAGGAAGGAGACTATGTGCTGAAGAAAGTAATTCAAAAACATAATAAATTGGAAGCTAACTGGCATGGACCCTATAGAGTAACAAAAGTTTTTCAACCAGGGACATACAGGATTGAAACCTTGGAGGGAGAAGAATTTAAGAATGCATGGAATGCAGAGCATCTACGCAAGTATTATTAGTAGTTGGGATTCCTATGTAAATGCAGTTTTCTTCAATATGAATAAAGTGTTTAATTTTTTACCCAGTTCTCTCTTTTTGTTGAATTTTTTCGGAGTATTAGTGCTACACACTACGCATCAAGTTCAGAACAAATATCCACCAACTTCGATTGGTCGGCAAATTAATCTCCTTTAACTCCCGTTGGTCGGGAATAAATTTCCACCAACTTCGATTGGTCAGCAAATTAATCTCCTCTAACTCCAGTTCGTCGGGAATCAATATCCTCCAACTCCGGTTGGTCGGGAATCAATATCCACCAACTCTGGTTGGGTGGTAAATTAATCTCCTCCAACTCCGGTTGGTCGAGAATTAATATCCACCAACTCCGGTTGGTCGACAAATTAATCTCCTCCAACTCCGGTTGGTCGGGAATCAATATCCACCAACTCTGGTTGGTCGGCAAATTAATCTCCTCCAACTCCTGTTGGTTAGGAATCAATCTCCACCAACTTCGGTTGGTCGGGAAATCAAGTGCAATCAACTCCGGTTGGTTAAACTAAGCAGGATCATGGGATGGAAGTCGTTTCATTGCTTAGGATCAAAGAGTTATAAGTCACTATAATAAAAAAATAAAACAGAATGGCATATCAAAATATGCATATATTCACAAACAAAGACATTCTGCAAAATACTTAGAAGAAAATAAAATAGCAAAAGATTAAAAATTTCTTCATTTAAATTAAGAAGAATTACATATGCTGTGAAAACTACAAGTCATTACCCAAAAATCCTATTCTAATTGTTTTTTTCCCTTCTGCCTTTGAAATAGTTTATACTCCAGCAGGAGGATCATCTTAGGCATAAGGAGAATTTATAAAATTTACATCTCTCAGCATTCTGACATTCATTACAGATGGCCGATCAAGTAAATGTTCTAGGTGAGATATCTCGAAGTTTGCATGAAGACTGTAGTCACCGAGATACTTAGAGATTAAGCACTGAGGAATTGCCCGAGCAGGAATCCAACTCATGTCAAGCTTAAAAGGAGGAACGGGCAACTCGAGCAATCCAGGGTCATAATAATCCCATAGATAGTGGCCCTACTCCAATTATAGCATACCTAGTGCATTCAACCATTCTTGCTTGTAACCCTCATTATTTGACTGCTGGATCCGATCATCAAGATGATAAAGGGCTTCATTGTAACCATCCATCCAAAACTCTCTGGGCTATTTATGGAATTGATAATTCAACCTCTCCAATTGCTCATGAATATTCTTCACCAAGATTTCCTTACTTTCTAAGCCAGAACTCTGAGTAGTAAGTTGCTCACCAAGACTCAAAATTTTCTTGGACATTTCTACTAAGGCCTAGTTCTTCGCTATCAATTGAAAGGCCTGATTCTCCAAGGCTGCTTGAGTTCTAGTTTCTTCAATGGTGACCCGACCAGCCCTAGCTCGTCCCCGAGAAGAATATCTTGCTCGTCCTCGAGTAGAGGTGGAAGGTCCAGCTCTTTTCAAAGTTTCCAATTCATCTCTTAAGTTGGCATTTTCGACCTTCAAGAAAGAGAAACCTTCATCGTTAACAGGAACCAAGGCTCCCGAGGAAGATGCAGCAGATTTCAGTTGTTTATTCTCTTCTTATAAGGCAATGTTTTCCTGTTCCAGCAATTTGGCGATACGCCTATGCTCCTCGACTTCAAGCTTCAGAATGTTTTCTCTCTTCTCATAGGCAGATATAAATTTATCATACCCTTTATCAGCACTCAGTTGTTGATATTTCTTCTCGTACCCTTGGTACAGAAGTGTGGAGGACTCTTTGTACTAGTGTTGGAGTTCCTCTATAGTTCCTTGGAGATCCTAAATCATCTCATAATAGGCCACATTGTTGGCGACTGCACGATCAAGTAAACATTTCAGGTATTGGTAAGCTTCAACTGATCGCTCAGAGGCATCTGAACCCAGGATGTCAATGATCTGAGCCTCATTCAAATCTGCATGACCAGTTGTGAAGTAATCATTACATTTCTTCATCAAATCCGTATCATGAGATGATAAGAGCTCCATCCTAGCCATAAACTATCAAAGAGAAGCAATAAACAGGATCAATAAGAATGCAGACAAAGCAAGTCAGAGAAAAAGTCAAGACAAATAACTAAAGTTCGAATTTTTATTTCATCATAAGGGAAAATACAAAATCTGAGGTTACATTCAGTAGAATAACAAAATAAATACTAGAGCAACTCTACACCTTCTCTTTGTTTCCTATAATTTCCTTAGAAGGTTTCGAGAAAGAGACTGGTTGCTCAGAGGGTAAAATTAGCTGCTCGGCAGAAGTACTGGCTGGTGGAGGTTGCTCAAAAAGATGCACAACTGGGACAGAAGGGGCCTGATCTGCAATCATCATAGATGATTCATCTGAAGCAGCTTCATCCTCTTTTTCTTCTCCAGAGGAAGGAGGAGGGCCATGAGTGTGCTGCTGAAATGATTCAGAATCTTCAACAACTTTCATCTCTTGCAGGGCTGCCACCCATCCATCCCTAACGTACTTAAGACTAGCGTATTCCATTTGAGAGGACATGGCAGCCAAACACTTATTCCAACCTTTATCCCAACCAGCGCTGAATGACTTTTTAACTGCCTTCTTCCTTTTTACCTTCTCCTAGGAGGTCCTTTCCCTAAGGAGTTCCTCGACAGCTTTCAACTTCTCCTCCACCTCCAGTTTCTGGCGCCCAACATCCTGAAGTCTAACAATTTCCTCTTCTACAGACTTGAGCTTAGCCACGAGATCCTTGTTGTTTTGCTCGAAGATTTGTTTCTTTGCTCAAAATCTGTCAATTTCTTCTCCAGATACTTGGAAGCATTCACAACCTGACTTTTTTGTAGCTCGATGGACTTTAGTTGCTTCTCCCAAGAAACTTTATCTTCTTCATACTTCTGACGAGAGTCTTTTAAAGACTGATTCAGACAAACAAAATCTTCCTCTACACCTCCCGAGGAGAGTGAAGCCTTGATAACCACATCCTTCTTCAGAATACTGTTGAAACACATTACCAGCTGAAAAAAGAAAATAACTTCGAGTCAGTACAGGGACATAGCATTAAAAAGTGAAAACTTAGACTAGTAATACTTACTGAGGTAATATGTTGAGCAGCCAAGGTAGTGAACCTATCTTGAGAAAGAGTGTCTTCAATACCTTGGACTTTTGGGATAATCCAAGACTTCACCGAGCCCATAGCACATCTCGGAGGAACAAAAGTGGGAATACCACCTTCAACATTTAAAGATTGAGAGACAGATTCAACAGGTCTCTCAGAAGAACTTTTCTTTAACCTCCTCGTAGGAGCGAGAACATTCTCAACCAAATATGTTGTCTTTGTTGGTGAAATAACAATAACCTCACTTGGAGGAGAAACAACAACAATCTTGATCGGGGCCACTAGGGGCTTCTCAACAACTTTCTTGGCAGCAGCAGGAGGGGGTGCATCAATATTCCTTGTCCCTTCTTCTGGGACACTTTGCTTACTTTTCTTTTCCTCTCTAGCAGTAGAGGCATACTTATTAAAGAAAGCAGGAACTTTTCTTTTCTTCATTATATCACTTATAGGAATACTTGATTCAGAGGAAGAACCTTCCACACTAGTCTCAGCAGCTGGTATTTGGTCAAGATTAACCACCACTGGACGAGCAGTAAAAGATAAAGTATAGCTCTTGTACTGCAACAAATAAGAAGCCGATCTAATATGTTCTTCAGCAACAGATTGGTGTAAATCCCAGATAAATTTCAAATGCCTCAAATTAACGTCAGCTTCTTTTGGAGGTTTCCTTTTTACTGTCAACTGTAACAAATAAAAATAAATGTCAGTGATACGTTTTATCAAACACCAAGAAAACAATATTTCAAAAAAAAAACCTATTCCATTTCCATAAGGAGGACATCTAGGACCTTGGTATACATCATCTCCATTTAATGGAGGGTGTTGCCAATTTTTCATTACCACTCCATGTTCAAAATAATCCATGTTGGCATCAGGAAGATTGACAACTAACGCCCTATTTAAAAACCTAGTTTTTAAATAAAAAGTACTATCGCTGACAACCCATCTATAGAAATACATAATCTCTGGAATCCCTAAACGGGTTCCATGAAGTTGGTTCAACCTATGAACTCCATTAACTATCCTTCAGGTATTTGGCGCTATTTTTGCAGGTACAACGTCAAAATATTGATAGAACTCCACACATAAAGGATTTGGAGGAAAAGAAAAGCCACATTCGGCCACAAAGAGACTTGGGAACCAATGTCCCTCAGCCAAAGAAAAATAGTCAGAAGGTTCGGAAAGTTCTTCCAATATGACCCATGAAGGAATTGAAAATTCAGAACAAAATTTGTCAAACGATTCAACAAGGTAAACCATGATGAACAAAGTAAATAAAAGAGAAGGAAGAAAATCTTACAGGAAAAGAGTGAATCAGTTGACAACGAACAATGAAAGAAACGAACACACAAGATAGAGAAGAAATGAAGAGTTCAAAGATACAGATTTGAAAAGTGGAAGACGATAGGATTTCTGCCGCGTTTGAATACTTTACCTAGGGAATATAGAAAGCAATAATTACAAGGAAGGACGTTTGCATATCCGGCGGTTAAAAAGAAGAAAAGGGGCACAAAAAACAAAGTGGTTATGGAAATTCAAAATACTTTAAAAGCCTGATACTATGCACTCAAAAAAGGAGTTATATACAACGAAAGTTTGCCTAAAATCCATAAAAACCCAAAATCTAAGCAGCAGAATGTTTCATACTTTTCTTCAACATCAAACTACGAAACATTGGGGGCTTCTGTTGATACCAAATTTAATCTGCTAATTTGGACCCATCACTTGAAGACACGTGTCTTCTAACGTGGTAATTACAAATACTTCTATCGATCAACTTATTGCCACCGATCTACTCAAGCGCCACGACCAACTCATACCTTTCGAATAGCTCAAGCGTATCAACCAGCTAAAGTCCCCCGAGCTACTTAGGCTGTCCGAGCAGCTTAGGCGGTCTGAGCTGCATAGTGTACAGAGCACTCAAATCAGGATAATCAAGGAGACGACTGCGCCTTAAATGCTCATTATTATCATACAGATGTACATGTCTACTAGATAACAACGCATTGTCCTTTCATTTGTACAGCCTCAAGGTTATAAATACATTGTAACCTCTTCATTAGAGAGGGATTGGGAATTTCTTGGTAAATCCATTATCGAGAATTCCTAATAAACTATTAGCAATAACAAAAACAGTGGACGTAGGCCATTCTTGCAAGGTTGAACCACTTTAAAAACCTTTTTGTCTTATTTATTTTATCTGAGATTGATAAATTAGAGATAATCTATTTTTTTACATCAACAAAGATCATGTAAGATAGTTGTGGCAACCCTCGGGTAGGTTGTTCCAATATTTTTTTAGACCAAATGGAATAACGGTGTAACAGAATGTTCCCCAAGGGGTGATGAACTCGTTTTTCTCTTGATGATTTGGGTGCATCTTGATCTAATTGTATTCGGTAAAATGCTCAAAAAATGACTTGAGATCTTAACTAGTCATGTTATCCATAATCATGTTGATATTGAGTAGCGGGTAATCATCCTTCTAGGAGGCCTTGTTCAAATCTCGATAGTCATATGCACATGCAAACTTTTCCTCCAAATTCAAACATGAGTATAATATTAGCTATCCATGTAGGATATTCAATTACCTGGATGAAGCCTACGTTCAACTGTTTGACTAATTATTCCTTAACCTTGAGTGACCATTCAGTATGGAGCATACGTAGTTTCTGTTTGACCGGTTTACATTCTGGAAGCATTGGAATCTCATGCTGAGTTATCTCGAGATCAATGTCGGGCATGTCATCGTAGGACCATGCGAAGACGTCCATAAATTCCTTTAGTAATTCCTCGAGTTGTACGCGCTCTTTCTCGTCAAGGATGGACCATATCCTAATCTCGCGCAGTTGGCTACTAGAACAAAGATTAATAACAACATTTTCATCTTCATTAACTTGAATACAGTTATGTTGTTTGTTATTAACCTTATTAAGATCAGTTAAGAATTTTACATTTACAAAATCATCATCATCAAGAGTTTGATTAGAATCAAGACAATTAATTTAAGGCACAACAAGATGCTCAAAATCTTCGTTTATTTTATTATTGGGAAAAATAGCATTGAGAACCTCATTGAAGCAGGTCTCGATTACATTATGATCAGAATAAAGAGTGCTAATAAAAGAAGAGGAAATGGGATAAACATCAGAGTTGGGTTATATTTCAACGGGTGGAACTCGTATAGCATTCTAGTTGAGGCGAGTTGCATCAGCAGCTTTGATTAGGTGGGATGGATCCGATGATGTACTGCTTAAGTGGACTATACAAAGTGTCAACCCCAGTGTCTGCAAGTAGAACGAATCATCGAAGTCACTTCCCACAGAATCTTTGGTAGCAACTATAGTCTTGTCCATGAGTGGTTTCACATGATGTTGGGAACTTTCATCCCATGAGTATCTATCTTAGAAAAAGATCTCCATTTCGGGTTTCATCTTCTTGTCCACGTGATCATACCACGGTTCGAGAAAGCCATGAAATGGGAAATCTTCACCCTTTTTTATGAATGTTGATACCAAATTTATTCTGCTGACGTGGACCAATTATGTGGAGACACGTGTCAATCTACATGGCACTCGCAAATATTTTTTGAACAACACCTTGACTCCGAGGAACTCAACCTCCACGACCAACTCAGGCGCTCCGAGCAACAAGTGTTCTCCAAGGAACTCTATTGAACTGAGCAACTCATGTATATCGAGCTACTTAGGCGGTCCAAGCTGCATCTCGTACAGAGCATTCATATTCGGTTAATTAAGAGGATGACTGCGCTTTAAATGCTTATTATTATCACACAGACGCACACGCCTATTGGACAGCTATGTATTATTCTTTCATTTGTACCACCTCAAGGCTATAAATACATTGTAACCTCCTCATTAGCAGGGGACTCGGAATTTCTTGGTAAACCCATTATCGAGAATTCTGCAAACAGTCAGCAATAACACAAACAGTGGACATAGGCCATTCTTTCAAGGCTGAACCACTTTAAAAATCTTTTATCTTGTTTATTTTTATCTGTGATTAAAGAATTAGGTCAAATCTAGTTTTTTACATCAACAGATTGGCGCCTTCTGTGGGAAATGACTGTAATTATCATTTTTCACCAAAACAATTCATCACTAATGCCTGATCATCCTGAATCCAGCAATCGAAATGCTGGAATTTCTCCGAATCCATCTACTCCTCCAAGTGTACAAGATCTGGCAGGAATAATGGATAATTTAGCTCAGGGCCAGACCACCATGCAAGAAACCATGCGACAACTCATACAAACTATCCAGGGTGGAGCATCCGCCCAGTTAGGACAACGAAGCATTCATAGAAATACCCGATTGCCTTCTTCACGAACTAGACGAACGTCACTCCTGAAAGAATCTCATTCTAAACGCACCGATTCATATTGTACTGAGAGATCCAATGATCCTTCTTATTATCCTGGAAGGACTTCCTCGGTACGAGCTAAAGACACTCAAAAAAATGTCACTCTATCTCCAAAAAGGACCAGTGCTCTTGAAAGATTGAGTAGAGTCTCTCCTTTTGATTGTTTGGGTCCTAGGAGGAATAAAAGTCCCCCTAGGATGGTGTCGAGGAAGTCTCAACGATCCTCCGATTTAAAGGAAGGTTCTGCCCAATCCCGACCAGCTGCTCGTCGTGAAAGATCCCAAGAGGAAAATTCAACATGATCAGTTGCTCGGACCAATAGGCTCGAGGAGGGAAATGATGCATGGAAGGGATCTATTCAAAGGTTGTAAAATAGACTAGGGGAAATGGCTAAGGCCAAGAATCCTCTACAAAGAACTTTTGTCCAAGGGACACCTTTTATCCAGGCAATTGTGGATTTTCCCCCACCATCAAAGTTCAAAGCACCTGTTGTGACTCCTAAATATGATGGAAAAACTGACCCTGTCCTTCATATAGAACAATACCAAGATGTTGTCAATATCTACGTCGTGCCAGGTGAGATGAGATGCAGGGCATTCTCGGGAACTCTTACCGGATCTGCTCAAATATGGTACAATAATCTTCCTAGGGGGGAGATTTTAACTTTCTTTCAACTGGCCGAGCTCTTTATTGGAAATTTCTATTCTGGAGAAAAAACAGTTAAACGAGTAGCACATTTGTTAAGTGTTAGACAAAAAAAAGGCGAGAGCACCAAGGATTAAATAACTCGTTTCAATAACGAGAAGCTCGAAGTTATTGATTATGAGGAAAAGACAGCAATTACTGCTTTGATGAGTGGACTATTGCCAAATAAATTGTACTACACTTTGGACAAAGATCCACCTAGGACCATGTCAGAATTAATGGCAAAAGCATCCAAAATCATGAATGCCGAGGAAGCTATGGCTGCAAAGAAGAGCATGGACACTAAAGAGACCAAAGTTGAGGCCGAGAAGATTGAGAAGAAAGAGCAGAAGAATAATGGTGGTAACAAGTAGTCAAAATCAAAGCAAGCATTGGAACAGTTGAAGAAATTTGGAAACTATACTCCTTTGAAGGTAGATATAAACCACATCCTATAAGAGATCAAGAACATGGAGGAGTTAAACTAGCCTGAAAAAAGGAAGACAGGTCCTGACAAGAGGAATAAGGCCAAATATTGTGAGTTCCATAAAGACCATGGTCACACGGCTAAAAATTGCATAGCTCTTCAGAATGAAATTGAAGCACTCATCAGACGAGGAAAGTTAGCCAAGTATGTTGATCGCAGAAATGAAGGAAAGAACAATGACCGAGCGAGACAGAGATCTAGATCTCCTCGTCGAGCAAAAGATGACAAGAAAAGAGATCATGAAGATGATCCAGAAGACGACCCCGATCTCCCCAAAAGATCAAGACAGCAAGAACGTGAGGTATTTTCAATCCGTTTTGGATCATTTGATTGCAATGTTATTACTGGTGGAGATGCAAGAGGTGGAGACCTTACTGCAGAGAGGAAAGCTTACTTCAACGAGGCTCAAGCTTGTTCGTATATTCAACGGATAAATCTAGCTGAGGATGATCGCCCGAGGAAGGTGAACAAAGATAAACTGATCATCAGTTTCTCTAAGAATGACCTCGCAGGTGTGCTAGATCCTCATGATGATCCATTGGTGATCAAAATGAGGATGAAGGAAGTAGTGATTTTGCGAGTCTTGGTGGATAATGGCAACTCGGCAGATATTATGTTTTACCCATGTTTTGATAGTTTGAACCTAAAGCTATCCCAGTTGGAGCCATATCATCGGCCCCTCCTCGATTTTACTAGCGAGAAAGTTTTTCCACTTGGGACGATCAAGTTGGATATATTCATCGGTACATGGCCTTCTTGTCGAATAGAAAGAGTGCACTTTTTTGTGATGGATAAAAATGTCCAATCAGCTTACAATATCATCATGGAAAGGGTAGGATTGAAGAAGTTCGAAGCAGTACCATCTACTGTACATCAATGCCTAAAATTTCCAACCAACTTTGGAGTAGGAATTGTAAAAGGCGACCAAAAAGTAGCTCGGGAATGCTACTATTCATCTATCGAGTAAGAAGAGCATGAAGAATCCAGAAAGAAGACTACTACTTATCAGGTTGATGAGATAGAAGATGCAGAGATTGAGACTTTAGACCCAAGAGATGAGTCTCAGCTCGTTAAGGGTCAGGTCATGGAGGCTACTGAAAATATTGTTCTGGACGACAAGCATCCAGAATGAACAACTTAAATTGGTGCTTCACTAGACGTGTCAATAAAACAAGAGCTGATAGCATTCCTAAGAAGCAAAAAACAAACTTTTACATGGAGCCACAAAGACATGCCAGGGATAGACCCAAATTTCTCATGTCACGAGCTTAATGTGAATAAGGAGATCAAGCCAGTAAAATAAAGAAGAAGAGTGTTCAGCCCCGAAAAGAACCAAGCTATACAAGAAGAAGTCGAGAAGCTCCAAAAATCCTGTTTTATTGAGGATGTCAAATATCCTGATTAGCTAGCCAATGTGGTGATGGTGAAGAAGAAAAATAACAAATGGAGGATGTGTGTAGACTTCACCGATCTCAATAAGGCATGCCCAAAGGATGATTTTCCTCTGCCCCGAATCGATCAACTGGTGGATGCTACCTCGGGGCACGAATTGCTGAGTTTTATGGATGCTTACTCTGGTTATAATCAGATTAAGATGAAGCCTGAGGACAGGGAGAGTACCTCTTTTATTACCCCTAGGGGAACCTATTGTTATAATGTTATGCCTTTTGGATTGAAAAATGCAGGTGCAACATATCAGCGGCTGATGAACAAGGTGTTTGCAGAACAAATCAGTTACAACATGGAAGTTTATGTTAACGATATGCTGACGAAGAGCAAGAAAGTTGTTGATCATCTAATTAACTTAGGCCAGACCTTTGATCAACTAGATAAATATCAAATGAAGTTTAACCCTACCAAATGCATATTCGGAGTACGAGAAGGCATGTTCCTCGGGTATATTGTCAACCAACGAGGAATTGAGGTGAATCCTGACAAGATCAAAGAACTATTAGGGCTGCGATCTCCGACGATGAAGAAGGAAGTGCAGAGTCTCATAGGGCGAGTTGTAACACTTAACATATTTATATCACGAGCAACTGACAAATGTGTACCATTCTTCAAAACACTCCGAAAGACTTTCGAGTGGAATGAAGAATGCGAGAAGGCCTTTCATGAATTGAAGAAATACTTGGGAGAACCTCCATTGTTGTCCAGGCGAGTGATGGGAGAATGACTATACTTGTATCTGACAGTCTCAAAAAACGCAGTAAGCTCGACGTTGATAAGAGTGGAGGATGGAGTGTAAAAACCAATCTATTACACAAGCAAGGCTTTCTGAGGAGCAGAGATCAGATATCCAAGGCTGAAAAAGTTAGCACTGGCATTGATCCAAGCAAGTAGAAGAATGAGGACGTACTTCCAAGCTCATACTATAGTTGTGTATACAGACATGCCATTAAGGCAAGCTTTGCACAAACCAGAGAAATCAGGGAGATTGATGTATTGGGCTGTAGAGTTGGGTGAATACGACATAATTTATGAGCCTAGGTCGTCACTTAAGGGGCATGCAGTGATATATTTTATTATAGAATTCACCTATCTAGATACCTCCGAAGAGCAGAAGTTGGATACCTACCAGCTCGTAGATGTTACAGGATCGTTAAACTTAAACCCCGACCAACTTAAGTCAGTAGACGAGCAAGTGAAGATAGTCAATAAGCAGCAAGAAGTGCTAGAGGAGGATATAAGGAAGCATCAAATATTTCATCGAGGAACTCTGTCTGACCAAGAGTTTGATAATGAGATACCTGTGTGGAATTTATATGTAGATGGTTCTTCGTGCACTACAGGCAGTGGAGCAGGGATTGTTTTAAATAGCCCGGATGAAATTGATGTGGAGTATGCTCTGCACTTTCAATTCAAGGCTTTTAATAATGAGGCTGAATATGAAGCTATGATTGCAGGTCTTAGTTTAGCAAAAAACATGGGGGTAGAGCAGGTCATTGTATTCAGGGACTCACAGTTGATCGTAAATCAAATGCTGGTAGTGTACGCAACAAAGAGAGAATTCTCAAGTATTATGCGAAAGCAATAGAGATTGTATCGAGCTTTAATGCAGTACAGTTAATTAGAACACCAAGATTGGAGAATGCAAGAGCAGATGATTTATCTCGGTTAGCCTCAGCCACACGCACCAAGCTATGAAGAACAATCCCAATAGAAATTTTGGCTAGCAGGAGCATCGACGAAGATCTGATGATGAACTTTATTACCATTGAATTAGGACCATCTTGGATGGATCCCATCAGGGCATATATTGAAGAAGGGGTTTTGCCAAATGATAAACTCACAGCCAAGATACTAAAGTTTAAAGCTGCTCATTATGTATTGAATAATGGTATTCTCTATAGACGAGGAATTATTGAAGGTCTGCAAAGATGTGTACATCCCTCCGAGGTGAAAGATTTGATTGAAGAAGTCCATAAAGGGTCCTGTAGAGCTCATGTAGCAGGTCAGACGCTTTTGCAAAGAATAATGATGCAGGGATATTATTGGCCGACGATGAGGGCTGATTGTATAGCCTATGCCAAAAAATATGACAAATGTCAACGTTTCTCTTCTATCCGAAGAACTCCCCAGGCATTGTTGACACCCATAACATCCCCTTGGCCATTTGCCATGTGGGGGATAGACTTGGTCGGGCCACTCCTAACGACAAGAGGAAGGTTCAAATACCTCGTTATCGTTGTGGATTATTTTACTGAATGGGTAGAAGCTGAACCTCTTATTGATATGACTTATGATAGGGTATATCAATTTATTTGGAAGAATATCATTTGCAGATATGGTCTTCCCCATGCATTCATTACTGATCATGGAACCCAATTTGACAATGAAAATTTTGCTTCATATTGTCACCAGTCAAACATATTGAAAACCCACTCTGCACCAGGCCATCCCCAGAGCAATGGACAAACTGAGGTGACAAACAGAACGCTGCTGAATGGTTTGAAGAAAAGACTGGATGATGCGAAGGCAAATTGGATCAACGAGCTACATTCTATACTGTGGGCTTATCGTACTACACCATAAGCAGCAACAGGAGAATCTCCATACATGCTGGCATTTGGAAGTGAAGCTTTTATACCTGCCGAGTTGGGCCTACCCACACACAGAGTGCTAAATTTCAATTCTCCTATCAGTGACTTGATGAGAAGATTAGACTTGGATATGCTCGAGGAAGTTAGAGAAGAAGCAGCAATTAGGAATGCTGCATACCAACAACGAACAACTTTGTTTTAAAACAAGAGGGTAAAAAAGTGTGATTTTAAGGAAGGAGACTACGTGCTAAAGAAAGTAATTCAAAATCACAATAAATTGGAAGCTAACTGGCATGGACCCTACAGAGTAACAGAAGTTGTTCGTCCAGGAACCTATAGGATTGAAACCTTAGAGGGGGAAGAATTTAAGAATGCATGGAATGCAGAACATTTACGCAAGTATTATCAGTAGTTGGGATTCCTATGTAAATGAAGTTTTCTTCAGTATGAATAAAGTGTTGAAATTTTTATCCAATTCTCTCCTTTTGATGAAATTTTTTAGGATTATTAGTGCTACACACTATGCATCAAGTTCAGAACAAAAATCCAGCAACTACGGTTGGTCGGTAAAATAAAACCCCCTAACTATGGTTGGTCGGTAAAATAAAACCCCCCAACTACGGTTGGTCGGTCCACCAACTACGGTTGGTCGGGAATAAAAATCCACCAACTACGGTTGGTCGGGAATAAAAATTCATCAACTACGGTTGGTTAGGAATAAAAATCCACCAACTCCGGTTGGTCAGAAATAATTGTTTAAGCAATATCATGGGATGGAAGTCGTTTCGTGGCTTATAATTAAAAAGTGATTAGTCACTATAATGAAAAAATAAAACATAATTTCTTTACTTTTGGCATATCAAATTACCACCAACTCTAAGTTGGTCGGGAAACAAAATATCACCAACTCCGGTTGATCGTCAAATAATTATCACAAACTCAGAATGGTCGACAATAAATTTTCACCAACTCCAGTTGATTGGCAATTTAAAATAACACACTAAAATTTTACTTTCTTACAAGATATACATACACATTTATGAGAGAATAAAATAGATATTTTATAAAGTAATGACAAAAGACAAATGATGTGAGAAATGTATTTCATTACCAAAACTTTTCATTCAAATCGAGAAGGATTACATATGCTGTGGAAAGTAGAAATCATTATATAAAAATCCTATTCTATTGGCTTTTTCGCTTCTGCCTTTGAAGCAGGCTCTACTCTAGCAGGAGGATCATCTAAGGCGTAAGGAGAATTTATAAAGTTCAGATCTCTAAGCATCCTGACATTCATTACTGATGGCCGAACAAGTAAGTGCTCCGGGCGAGATATCTCAAAATTAGAATGAAGACTGTAGTCGCCAAGATACATTGAGATCAGGCACTAAGGAATTGCCCTAGCAGGAATCCAACTCATGTCAAGCTTAAATGGAGGCACTAGCAAATCAAGCAACCCGGGATCATAATAGTCCCACAAATAGTGACCTTGTTCCAATTGTAGCACACCCAGGGCATTCAGCCATCCTTGCTTGTACCCCTCGTTCTTTGACTGCTGGATCCGGTCATCAAGGTGGTAGAGGACTTCATTGTAACCAACCATCCAAAACTTTCTAGGATGTTTGTGAAACTGGTAGGTTAACCTCTCCAATTGCTCATGGATGTTCTTCACTAAAAGTTCTTTATTCTCTAAGGTAGAGCTTTGTGCAGAGAGTTGCTCGTCGAGGTTCAAAATCTTTTTGGACATCTCAGCTAATGCTTGATTCTTCACCATCAACTGGAATGCTTGATTCTCTAAAGCTTCTTGAGTTCTTGCCTCTTCAATAGTAACCCGAGCAGTCCTTGCTCATCCCTGAGAAGCTTTTTCTCGTCCGCGAGCAGAAGTAGTCCTTTTTAAGGTTTCCAATTCATCTCTCAAGTTGGCATTTTCAACCTCCAGAAACGAGAAACCTTCATCGTTAACAGGGACCAAGGCTCCCAAAGAAGAAGCTGCAGACTTCAATTGAGATATATCTTCTCTCAGAACATTCTTTTCCTGCTCCAACAGCTTCGCGATTTGCCTATGCTCTTTGACCTCAACCCTTAAAATTTTCTCTCTCTTCTCGTAAGCAGCAATGAACTTATCATATCCTTTATCAGCATTGAGCTGCTGATATTTTTTCTCATACTCCTCATGCAAAAGGGCGAAAGATTCCTTGTATTGTTGTTGGAGTTCCCTGATGATTCCTTGAAGATCCTCAATCATCTCATAGTATGCCACATTATTGGCAACAACTCGGTCATGCACGCATTTCAAATACTAATATGCTTTAACTGCTTGTTCAGAAGAATTTGGACCAAGGATGTCAACAATTTGAGCCTCGTTTAGATCTGCATGGCCAGCCTTAAAGTAGTCATTGCATTTTTTCATCAGTTCAGTATCATGAGCTGACAAGAGCTCCATTCTAGCCATAAACTAGTAAAGAAAAGAGACAGAAATAATCAATAAAGATGCAAACAGAGCAAGTAGAAGAAAAAGTCAATATGAACAGCTGAAAGTTTGAATTTTATTACGTCATAAAAAGAAGTACATGGTCCAAAATTACATTCAACAAAAAAATAAAAAGCAAAGAGAAAGGTCCGAACAACTCTACACCTTCTCCTTGCATCCTAAGACTTCCTCGGGAGGCTTGGACGAAGAAGTAGGTTGCTCAGAGGGCAGAGAAAGCTGATCGGTAGACATATTAGTTGGCTGGGGCTGCTCGTAGCGAAGTTTAATAGCAGGGACCTGATCCCCAATCATCATTGAAGACTCTTCAGAGGCAGCTTCGTCCTCTTCTTCTTCTCCAGGAGAGGGAGGAGGACCATGGACATGGTGTTGAAAAAGTTCATAACTCTCATAGACCTTTAGCTCCTGCAGAGATGCAACCCATCCATCTCTGAAGTATTTAACACTAGCAAACTCCATCTGAGAAGACATAGCAGCTAGGCCTTTGTTCCATCCCTTGTCCCAGCCAGTGCTAAAGGACTTTTTAACTGCAAGTTTTCTCTTTGCCTAATCCGAGGAAATTCTCTCAGAAAGAAGTTCCTCAGCAGCCTTCGTCTTCCCTTCTATCTCCTGCTTCTGACGATCAACATCACGAAGTCTAACAACTTCCTCTTCAGTTTTCTTAAAGCTTGTTTTCAAGATCTTCAGTATTCTTGAGCTTTTCCTCAAGCTCATTATTTTTCTTTTCAAATTCTTTCATTTTCTTCTCCAACTTCTGGGAGGACTCCACAGATCGGTCTTTTTCTTGCTTGATGGACTTAAGTCGCGTCTCCCAAGCCTCCTTATCTTCTTTATATTTCTGACGAGAGTCCTTTAAGGACTGAGTCAGACCTACAAAAGCTTCCTCCACACTGTCCGAGGAACTCGAAGCTTTAATAGCCTCATCCTTCTTCATAATAGTGTTGAAACATGTCACCAGCTGGAAAAAGAAAATATTTGTAAGTCAGTACAGGGATATAACATTGAAAAATGAAAGTTTAGACTAGTAATACTTACTGAAGCAATATGTTAAGCATCCAATGAAGTGACCCTGTCACGAGGAAGACTGTCTTCAATACCTTGGATCTCTGGGATAATCCAAGACTTTACCGAGCTCATGGCAGAGCTCGGAGCAACAAAAGTGGGAACACCACTCCCAGCAGTTAAAGGCTGAGAGATAGATTCAGCCAGTTTATCCGAGGAACTTTTCTTCAACTTCCTCGTAGGAGTAGGAACATTCTTAACCAAGGATGTTATCTTGGTTGGTGATATAACGATAATCTCACTAGGAGGAGAAACAACAACAATCTTGCTCGTAGCCACTAGGGGCTTCTCGGTAACTTTCTTAGCAGCAACTGGAGGGGGTGCATCAATCTTTCTTGTCCCTCCCTATGGGACATCCTGCTTATTTTTCTTGGCCTCTATATTGGCAGAGTCTGATTTGTCAAAAAAGGTAGGAGCTCGTCTTCTCTTCATTCTGGTACTGAAGGGAATATGTGATTCAGGGGAAGAACTCTTAGAAGCTGGTAATGGGTCGATTTCACCCACCACTGGGCGAGCAGTAAAGGATGAAGTATAGCTTTTGTACTGCAACAAATAAGAAGCTGATCTAATGTGTTCGTCAGCAATAGTTTGGTGCAAACTCGAGATAAGTTTCAAGTGTCTCAAATTGACATCAGTTTCTTTGGGGGATTTTCTTTTGCTGTCAACTGCAAATAAGCAAAAAATTAAAATGTCAATGACGCGTTTTATCAAACACAAAGAAAACGTAATTTCTAAAATAAAATCAACCTATCCCATTGCCATAAGGGGGACACTTAGGACCCTGATATACATCATCTCCATTTAAGGGAGCATGTTGCCAATTTTTCATAACAACTCCATGCTCGAAGTAATCCCTATTGGCATATGGGAGATTGACAACTAAAGCCCTATTTAAAAACCTAATTTTTAAGTAAAAAGTACTATCACTAACGACCCATCTGTAACAGAACATTATCTCTGGAATCCCTAAACGGGTTCCATGAATTTGATTTAACCTACGGACTCCATTAACTATTCTCCAGCTATTGGGAGCTATTTTTGTAGGTACAACGTCAAAATATTGACAGAATTCCAAACAGAGGGGATTTGGAGGAAAAGAAAAGCCACATTCTGCCACAAAGAGACTAGGGAACCAATGTCCCTCAGCCAAAGAAAAATAGTCTGAAGGTTCAGAAAGTTCTTCCAACATGACCCATAAAGGAATAGAAAAATCAGAGTGAAATTTATCAAGCGACTCAACAAGGTAAACCATGATGAACAAAGAAAATAAAAGAGAAGGAAGAAGATCTTACAGAAAAAGGGTGAATCAGTTGACAACGAACAATGGAAGAAATGAACGCACAAGATAGAGAAGAAGTAAAGAAGTTCTAAGATGCAGATTTGAAAAAAGTAAAAGACGATCGAATTTTCTGAAGCGTTTAAATACTTTACCTCGGGAATAGAGAAAAACAATGATTACCAGGATGGACGATTGCGTATCCGGCGGCTAAAAAGAAGAAAAGGGCACAAAAAACGAAGCGGTTATGGAAATTCAAAATATTTATAAAGACTGATACTGTGCATTTATAAAGTAGTTATATACAACGAATGCTTTTCTAGAAACCATATAAACCGAAAATCTAAGATGCAGAATGTTCCATACTTTTCTTCAACATCAAACTGCGAAACATTGGGGGCTTCTATTGATACCAAATTTATTCTACTGGCTTGGACCAATTATGTGGAGAAACGTGTCAATCTACATGGCACTCTCAAACATTTTTTGAACAACACCTTGACTCCGAGGAACTCAACCTCCACGACCAACTCAGGCGCTCCGAGCAACAAGTGTTCTCCGAGGAACTCTATTGAACCGAGAAACTCATGTATACCGAGCTACTTAGGCGGTCCGAGCAGCTTAGGCGGTCCGAGCTGCATCTCATACAGAGCATTCATATCCGGATAATTAAAAGGATGATTGCGCATTAAATGCGCATTATTATCACACAGACGCACACGCCTATTGGACATCTATGCATTATTCTTTCATTTGTACCGCCTCAAGGCTATAAATACATTGTAACCTCCTCATTAGCAGGGGACTCGGAATTTCTTGGTAAACCCATTATCGAGAATTCTGCAAACAGTCAGCAATAACACAAATAGTGGATGTAGGCCATCCTTTCAAGGATGAACCACTTTAAAAATATTTTGTCATGTTTATTTTTATCTGTGATTAAAGAATTAGGTCAAATCTAGTTTTTTACATCAACAATGAATCTTCCATAAAAGGAATCCCCTGAGACAGTTTGTGACACCCCGCCTAATTAAACATCGGATGATCAAACCTTTATTAAATTAAAACAGGTTTCTCATATGGTTCATTCTTGGCATCACTGTCGAAAACTTTTTAATTACTAACCACCTAAGTGAAATTATACCCGTGCTAAATTTTATCTTTCTTTAACACAATTACATAAACACTGTGGAAAAACTAAATAAAACATTCACAACATAAAAGAGTTCAAACCAACACAATATATATATATATGAATTAAAAACTTGTCGATAAACCATCAACAAAAAATACAAATAAAATAATCCATAATACTAAAAGAACTGAATAACTATAAACCGTCAACGGACAATACATCCATACATGGAATATAAAATGATACTCTACTCTAGATCAGAAAGATAGAATCGTCTAATCAAGATACTGTTAACATCCATAGTGCTACAACTCTGAGCCCTGAATGAAATCCTCAAGTATGGCATCCCTGTGGCTGGACCCCTAAAAGGTTTTGAAAATTTTTATATCAAGTATTAGAACACACAACATTTTGAAAATATTTATCAAGCATTTATCACAAATTCCAAATCGGTTATTTATTACACATGTTAGGTTATCGTGCACTCTCTTAAGTTTCCTCACCTCTCATCTAATGTGCATGCCTAGCTGTAGACACCCCATTCTAGCACCCCCAACCTTTCCTTAGGTCCCTAGCACTTCCCTTCATCACTACAAACCTAAGTTATACCCAGGGTACTGACCTAGAGGCCATCAGGCACTCCCAAGATCTGTTTAACCAAAATTCAAACTCTTTAGCTTGGCTAAGACTGAATGAATCTTCAAAGGGCATTGAATCCCCTTTCCAACGGTCCGTCCCGTGCGCGATTCTGAATTTATGATGCGGACGAACGACCCGTTTTCCCCTAAAACTTGATTAGGAGGTCACCAGATGCACCCGGGCTCCGTTTGACCAAGTTAAATCTTTATCTCAACCAACACTGAATTAATATTCAAAGGTCACTAAAATCCCTTTCCAACGGTCTACCCCGTACATAATTCTGACTTACGGTAGGGATGAAAAATCTGTTTTACTCCGAAAGGTCACTGACTGCTTCCAAGCCCCGGTTGACCATAGTAAACTCCTCAAACTAAGTCAAGCTCTTTCGAATGTCAGAGTACATATCAAAACCTTTCCAACGGTCCTCCACATGCGCAATTCTGACTTACCATGCGGACGAACGATCCATTTGCGTCCGATAATTCCCTGTCCAAAGGACCGACGAGCGCTTTCGAGCCGCATTTGACCCAAAGTCAACTCTCGAATTCGGGCTCAGTCTAAAGGACTTTTGAAGGTCTCTGAAGTACATTTCCATCGGTTCACCCCGTGCACAATTCGGATCAACAGTTTGCATTTTACGACCATTTTTTCGAAGGAACCTGAAAGAGACTACCAAACTGCAAGTTCCAAACCCTGCCTATCCGCAGTGTGACTAAAAACTCTTGCCGATTGGCAGGACTAGGACTACACCAATCGGAAATGACCTGGGCCGATAAAAATGAGGGCTTGACCTCATTGCAAAGGGGACCCAAGATCTGAAATCCATCACTCTCAGCGAACTCAGAAAACCTCTCTTGAAGTCAGCGTGATTTCCACATCCAAATCCCTTTCCAACCCTCACTTTTCATCAAACTTGGTGAATTAACTACCCTTCAGCACCACCCAAGTGGAAGGAATGCTCTCTAACATTCAAGATCAAGCTCAAGATCTTCAAGAAGGTCCAACTTTCTCAATTCTCTCTTCAAATTCTCGTTGACTTATTTTATTGCTTTGCACTTTTATTCTCTCCATCTCACATATCCTAATATACTTTTTATTTAGTATTATTTCACATCCCTTATTTTCATATAAATAAACCCAAAAAATAAGAAAAATAGGGTTTTCTCAGAAATTCCAAACGAGAATTCTCACACTTTTCTCACAACTAAAACACTTTTTTAACACACACACACACATATATATAAGAGAGTCACCGGTTGGATTTATGGGATAAATCCCACCCCTCGTTTTGCATACGAACTACGTAGACTTTGATGCGTCTAGGCGTCTTGGGGGAAAACCCGAGACTCGAGTCCTATTCCTTCCATATTTGTTATTTTTCTATATTCTTTAACTTAATTCTCCTAAAATCTATATATTTAGATATACATATAATTGTTCTTAGTGGCGTATTATTCCACACGCGTTATCGTTCCTTTATAACGATTAACGCTAGGATAACCACGTAAATCATATTTTCTAATATTACTTTTAGGAACATTCCTATAGATAACTCGCTTTATCTCTTCCATGGTACAAGTCGGTCATTCCTATTTCCACTACATATATACATGCACACATATCACGGGGAAATAAAGGAAAATATTAACAATCCATGAGAGACCGCAAGGGCGGAATGGGTGCCTAACACCTTCCCATTTCGTAACTTAGCCTCCGAATCCTTTTCGAATCAATTTTGGTTTCGTATGTATCAGTATGCCTTTGGATGTTGTCCTTCGGGACGGCTCCACCTTCTTTTGTCTATTTTGAGTAAAATAGACTAGCGACTCCATATCTCTACATTTTTCACCTCACACATCGCCGACGACGGCCGAAGCGCTCCCGAGAGGGATGCGCGGGACAAAGATCCTCTCATCGTGGAGATGACACCCCCTCTTATCATTTCTCTCCCTCCTCGAGGATCGGGGATGGCCACAGTGGCGACTCTGCTGGGGACTTTTTTTGAAGGATAAACTCTATTTACAAGGGTGTTTTATTTTCTTATATATCCCCTATTTTCATGTCCCCCTTATTATTCATGTGTACCTCATACTTATGCTTCTATTCACACACTTGTAGAAGATTCTCCATGTACACTTCGTACCACATGCACCTAGGATCACGTGTATTCGCATGTTGCACGCATCACCCATCCATACTTCGTATACCATTGGTACTTGCACTTTTCTCCCCATTTGGCATTATCAAGAAAAATACTCTCATCAGAAGATACTAATAAGAGAATCATGCATGATTCACACGACATCAGCAAAGAGCATTGTGATTTATCGAATTTTGTCCACTAATTGGAGGGTCACTTAGTGATGGGCGCTGGTCTGGCAGGCCGTAGTTAGCCTAAGCGATATGACTCTCACCTTCCATTGGCCAAGTACCTTCG
Source organism: Sambucus nigra (assembly GCA_949130495.1). Taxonomy (NCBI): domain Eukaryota; kingdom Viridiplantae; phylum Streptophyta; class Magnoliopsida; order Dipsacales; family Adoxaceae; genus Sambucus; species Sambucus nigra. The sequence continues at coordinate 281,222,237 of OX422218.1, forward strand.
ACGTATATCGAATGGTTCCCCCACATCGTACCGCTTGACCGAAGTCATGATGGGAGGTATATCTCAAGGAACTCGTTCACATACGCCGAGTATATCAAATTTTCTCTCAGACATACCGTCCCCACGAGGTATATAGTGAGGAAATTCACATACACTTAGGTATATCAAATGGCTTGTCCACACGTACTGATTTCCCTAAAAAGCAATACGTATATCGTGTAAGTCACTACAAAGGGGGGAACCCTTTCTAATTCACCCAACCAACTGAACACCCACATATAGCTGTCAAGCCTAGGACACACATGTTAGATTTTCGGTTTCGACCCGAAACTCTATCAAAATTTCAGTTCGGCCTGTCGCCCAAATTTTTGCGCATTTTTAAATGGGACCATGCTCGTGAGCCTAGTCACAAGTCCAACCATAGCTTTACATATATTACAAACCCAACTTTTCCAGGCTCGGGTCCCGTCCGTCATTTCATTTTTGCATATAGGAGAATTTAATACAAGTGAGAACATAATAATTATAATAATCATGCTGAGACCCGTCTCCCAAAAATATTTCTCCTTCCTTTATCAAAAATCCAAAAACATTTCTCCTTCCTTTATCAAAAATCCAAAAATATTTTGTCTTTCAATCTCAAAAAAACATATCAAAAATATTTTCATTCTTTTTCTCAAAAAATAAATCCCATTTTATGCCTTCTCAAGTCAATTGCATGCCCTTGGCCTGGCTCCTTATTGGCTTCGATCTTCGGTCAAATCAACCCTGAGTTTTGTCCGTTTCCCTGCTACTTTTTTTGAGTGCGGAATCCATCCTCTTTCCATGGAGAACAAAGATCAATTACCAATTGTGTAGCCAGATCTGACGGTAGTCTTAGCTCAGCTTGTGTCCAAGATTGAGAACCTCCAGACTAAGGTCCGAGAGATGCAACGAAACCAGGTTCCTGTTCCTCAAGATCCCGAGGCCTTATTCCCTCGTGCTATGGGTCCACTAGAGCTTATCTTGGGTCCGGAAGAGTATCAGTATGCTCCATGTGCCCTTCCTGCTAATGGGTCATCGCCTGCCCAGCTTCCTATACCAAACCTTGCCCAGCCTGGGGCTAACTTGCCTATGATCATTGATCCAAAAGAGGAAGAGTTGAATAAGGTCAAATAAGATCTCAAGATGCTAACTAAGAAGTTTAACCAGGTCAGAATCTTTGGAAATTACATGGACTACACCCACATGTCTCTTTATCCTAAGGCGAGGTTACCTGAGAAGTTCAACATGCCAAATATCAAGAAATTCGAAGGAAATGGACCCCCGATTGTTCATCTTCGTAGTTTTCACCGTTATATGACTCTCCTAGGGGATTCTGAAGAAGTGATGTCCCAATTATTTCAGCAAACTTTGAAGGATAGTACCCTCCAATGGTTTTTGTCTCTCGAGGATTCCGATATCCGTAGCTGGGAGGATTAGCCCGAGAATTCATGTCGCAGTAAAAATACAGCGAACGACTTGAGGTCACCCGTCGTGATTTAGAGCTGCTCAAATAGAACTCTTGGGAATTAGTCAGTAACTTCATAGCCCGATGGAGGGAAAAAGTAGCCACCATGACCAATCGACCATCCAAAGAAGAACAAGTCAACATGGTGAAGAAGAACTTCTTACCCCATATCCGAGCAATAATGGGAGGACAATACTAGCCCCACTTACGAGATCTTAGAGAATCCAGAGGAAAAAATGAGGATGGTCTTGCTAAAATAGAAGTTGAACCCAAGAAAGTGTTCGAACAATTCACTCCAAGAAAATGTGATAAACCTGTTAATGCTGCAGTCTCAACTATCAATAACATATCTCAACCAACCACCTCGTGGGCACCAGAAAACTGCCATGTCCCAGTTCGAAAGGAATACAGTGAGCTCCATGCTCCCCTCTCCAAAGTTTATCAAGCCCTATTAAGCCAAAACCTTATCAAGCCCTTGGATCCCCGTCCATTGCCAAACCCACTTCCAAGAAACTTCAAGGCAGATGTCCATTACGCCTTTCACCAAACTGCTGACCATACCATCGACCAATGCTTTTACCTTCAAAACAAAATCCAAGGTCTAATTGATCGGGGTACCATTACCCCACCATTTAATCCTAAGCCAAACACTACTCACAACCCACTCCCAAATCATGCCAATGCCATCTTCTTAGAAGAGAACCCCGAATTTTATCCCTCAACTCAAATCACACCCATATACTCTCTTGAACCTATCCAAACTTGCCCATATTTCCTCCTACGCCCTGTCAGCCTCGCTGATCAGGCACTGTCACTCCTTACCTGAGCATGCATCACTATCCATACCCGTTCTGAAAATGAAAGTATGAAATTATCAGAAGTATTAAACCAACTCCTAGAGTTCAAGCTGAAATTACCCTCACATATGATCATTAATTGCCAGAGGTTCAGTACGCTGTTCTTAGAAGCACAAAAATGGGCCCGAGAGTCAGACAGTTGGGTGGTGACAACTGATGAAGTCAGCCTAGATGACGTTGTCCAGATCATGGGAGAATTATTCAGGAAAACTAATAATATTTTCAGTATGACTGAGTTACTCGATACTCTGAAGCTACAAGGGCGCCTGGTCCCTTCACCCTTACATCTCTCGGTAGAATGGGAGGACCTATACGAAGAAGCCATTGAAGTTTTAGAATGCATCGACTTTACATGGAAAGATAAAATCATTACCACCGGATGGGGGGAAGAATTTGAAGAATCAAGTGAAGATAAAGCTTCCGATAAAACTGGATCGGTAGCTGACATGTGCGGGATGATATCATTTGAATAACTCCTCGGAGAAATAAACAAGGAAGCAGAACAACCCAAGATTGACGAGGAAACGGGGTTCATGTTCTTCATTTCTTCAGTAAATCACATAACCAGATCAGGGAGGTATTACCAGATCCCAAGCTTACCACCAACCAATGACAAAGGGAAGGGTGTTGAAAACCTTCCTATGCTAGAGATGACCCTCGAGGAAAGCAAGATCCTCAATCAACTGAAGAAAACTCAAGCTAACATCACTCTATGGGGGCTTTTCATTTCTTCCCAACTGCACAAAAATGCTTTGATCAAGTTACTCACTGGATCAACAGTTCCTCCTTCCATCACACCAGAAGAAGCGATAAATTTAGTCGGATCCCTGACCTCTACTCGAATGTTATCCTTTTTCGAAGAAGAAATCCCCAGAATTGGGCCAAACCACAAGCATGCACTCAACATCTCCGTCGAAGTTATGGGGAAGATAATACCACCCTCTCTTATCGATAATGGATCCGCCTTGAATCCCTGACCATTAAAAACCTTTAAATGCTTAGGACTGAAGGAAAGTGATCTCGCTCCAACCTCCGCTGCGGTGCGTGTTTACGATAATACCCGTTGGTAGGTAATGGTATCCATACAACTTGTAATAGGGGATGGTCCTATGAACCCTATCGTTGAATTATAAGTTATTTACATCCCAGCTTGTTTCAACCTATTGCTCGGACGACCTTGGCTCCATTATATCAAGGGTGTGTCTTCCTCGCTCCATCAAAAATTAAAGTTCTTCAACGACGGACGAGTCATCACCATTTTGGGTGAGGATGGCAATGCCGAGGATGCAAGTACTAGTAATCCAATCCTTGAGATACATCATGGGCCAAATGATATGCTCTTATCAGGATTCCGAGTTTAGCAACTTCTACTTCTGGTAGGGGACGATTTCAAAGAAAGGGTCTGTCCAGAATATGACCATCATGGCAATGTCAATGTGATTCAGATGTTTAGAAACATACACTTCATGCTCGGACTGAGGCTAGGACAAAGACAGTAAGGGATAGTTGAACCCATCGAACTGAAAAAGCTTTCCCTCCTTGTGGTTTGGGGTATTTACCATCAAAATAAGATCTCAGAATGATCCGACAGTCTTGACCAAAGAGAAGATTAGATTGCATCCATACTATCCCAGGTAATTCCTTAAATGGATGATTCATCAAAGAGCATGAAGAATTCCCCTTTTGTGGCTTTTCAAAATCATGGTATGACCATACAAATAAGAAGATGAAGCCTGGAATGGAGATCTTTTTCCAAGACAGCTACCCATGGGTCAAAAATTCCAAAAACCATGTACAACCACTCATCAAAGATACCACAAATTCTGAGGGAAGTGACTCTAAGGATTCGTTTGACTTACAGACACTGGGGTTGACACTCTATATGGTTCATTCAGGCACTACATTACTAGATCCTTCACATATGATTAAAGCTGCTGATACACCTCTCCTCAACTAGCATGTTATGCCAGTTCTACCTGTTGAAATCCCACATAACCCCAATATTTATCCAATCTCTTCTTCTCTTGTCTATCCTTGCTCAAATGTAATCGAGACCTCCTTTGATGAGGTTCTCAATGTTGTTTTTCCTATCAATGAAATAAAAGAAGATTTTGAGTATCTTGCTGTGCCTTACATTAATTGTTTAGATTCTAATCAAACTTTTGATGATGGTGATTTTGCAAATGAACGATTCTTAACTGATTTAAATAAGGTTAATAACAAACAACATAACCGCATTCAAGTTAATAAAGAAGAGACTGTTATTGTTAACCTCTGTACTAGTAGCCAACTGCGCAAGATTAGGATAGGGGCTACCCTTGACAAGCATGAGTGCACACAACTCAAAGAATTACTGAAGGAATTCGTGGATGTCTTCGCGTGGTCCTATGACAATATGCCCGGAATTGATCCTGAAAGAGATCAACAGGATATCCACACTCTTCCAGACTACAAGCCAGTTAAACAAAAGTTGAGAAAGATCCGCATCGAATAGTCGCTCAAATTCAAAGAAGAAGTGGTCAAATAATTGAACGTGGGCTTCATTCGATTGATCGAATATCCCACATAACTAGACAATATAGTGCCTATACCAAAATCAGGAGGGAAAGTTCAGATGTGCATAGACTACTGGGACTTGAACAAAGCCTCTCCAAAGGATGATTACCCATTACCCAATATCAACATGATCGTGGACAACACAGCCAGTCATGCTCTTAAGTCATTCGTCGACGATTTTTTCGGATTCAACATAATCAAAATGCACCCAGATCATCAAGAAAAGACTGTGTTCATCACCCCAAGGGGAACCTTTTGCTACATCGTTATGCCATTTGGTCTAAAAAATGCTGGGGCTACCTACCATAGGGATACCACAACCATCCTACATGATCTGATTCACAAAGAGGTCGAGGTTTATATTGATGTTATGATTATTAAATCCATAACTAGAGAAGGTCATGTTCCCGCCCTCTGAAAGTTCTTCGAACGACTGCTACGGTATCAGATGAGACTCAATCCACAGAAATGTGTCTTCGGCATTACAAAGGGAAAAATCTTGGGATTCATGGTCAGTGAGAAGGGGATAGAAGCAGATCTCTCCAAGCTAAAAGCCATACTTGAGATTCCACCTCCCCAAACGGAGAAAGAAGTCCGTGGTTTCCTTAGAAAATTATAATACATCATCTGGTTCATCAGCCAGCTAACCACCAGCTGCGAACCAACTTTCAAACTCTTCCGAAAGGATTCAACCAAGGTTTGGAATGAGGCCTGCCAAGAATCTTTTGACCGAATCAAACAATATCTTACCCAACCTCTGGTACTCATGCCACAATAGCCTGGTCTCCCATTGTGCCTATACCTAACCATAATCGACACTGCAGTTGGGGCTTTGCTAGCCCAATACCTTGAATATTTCTGCAAAGAAAGAGCCATCTATTACGCCAGTCGAAAATTGACCGGGTACGAAGTCAACTAAACTTCTTTGGAGAAGGCATGTGTCGCATTTATTTGGGTCACCCAAAAGTTGCGACACTAGATGCTCGTCTTCCCCATAAAATTGTATCCCGAATGAACCCCATCAAGTACCTGCTTGAGAAACCCACCTTATCCAATCAAATTGCTCGATGGTTGATGCTCCTAGTCGAGTTTGATATCGTGTACGTCACATAGAAAGTCATGAAAGGAAGATCCCTCTCTGACTACCTCGCTGACTACCCCATAGAAGAAACTGATGTTTGGATCTCCTGATTCCCAGATGAAAACATCCTTTGCACCGCTTAAGATGACCTTCGATGGAAAATGTTCTTCGATGGCACTGCCAATAAAAAGGGATATGGAATTAGGATACTTCTGATCGCCCCAGATAACTCCCACACTCCCATCGCTATCAAATTGGATTTCCCCTACACTAGCAACATGACTGAATACGAGGCGTGTATGGTAGGCCTCAAAGTTTCTCTCAAGAAAGGAATTCAATGCCTAGATGCCTATAGGGATTCTTCCCTCATCATCGGTCAAGTGCTTAGAAAATAAAAAGTCAAGGACGAGAAGATCCAACCCTTTCATGCCCACTTAGAAGAACTAGCCTCCTAATTCCAAGACATCACCTTACACTACCTACCTTAAGAAAAGAATAACCTAGCCTATGCCTTGTTACGTTAGCCTCCATGGTCTAAATGCCCAAAGGAATAACAATGTCCCCCTTCCTAGTTCAAAATTAAGATAAACCAACCCATTGCTACCACATTGAGCTCATCACCAAAGAAGATTCTGAGGAAGCCAATTGTTGGTACTATGATATCTAGCACCTCCTCAAGCATGGTAGGTATCTCGAAGGTTCCAATAAGAAAGACCGAGCAACCCTACAAAGACTGGTCGCCCAGTACATCATCTGTTACAAAGCACTGTTCAAGAGAAACTTCGATGCAACCCATCTACACTGCATCGCAGGGGTTGACATAGAAGAGATAATGCAGAAAATCCATAGCGAGGAATACGGGCCCCACATGAACGATCACATGCTTGCCAAGAAGATCATCCGAAAAGGCTACTACTGGACCACCATGATCCGGGATTGCACCACCTATGTCCAGAGATGCCTCAAATGCCAATAGTTTTCCAACCTTCAACACTTGACTCCCCGAGAATTATGCAACATGACTTATCCCTGGCCGTTCTCCACATAGGGTATCGACATCATAGGGAAAGTTACACCCAAGGCCTCCAACAGGCATGACTTTGTCCTAGTTTCCATTGATTGCTTCACCAAATGGGTTGAACTCGAGTCATATGTAATTTTGAACGCCAAGAAAGTGGCCAAATTCATCAAGAAGAACATTATCTGTCGATACGGGGTCTCACACAAGCTAGTGTCAGATAACGGGTTACATTTTGAGGCAGAAGTTACAGAAGTGGTTAACGAGTATGGGATTTAAAGACATAAATATTCTCCCTTCCGACCTCAGACCAATAATCCAGTTGAGGCCGCCAATAAAAAACCTCGAAGCCATCATCTATAAGATGACCAAAGTTGTCGAGATTGGGCTGACCGAATCCCTTACACCCTCTGGGGCTACCTAACCTCTACTAGGCTGCCCCTTACTCTCTAGTCTACGGCATGGAAGCGGTCCTACCCATGGAGCTAGAAATCCCTTCACTTCATGTTATGCTCGAAAGCCAAGTCAGTGAGGAGGACTGGCATCAAAGCCGTCTCGACGAGCTATCACTCTTGGATGTATTAAGATTGAAAGTGTTATATCACATACAAGGGTACCATCAATGAATAGCGCGTTCATTTAATAATAGATTCAAGGACCGCGGTGTCCAAGAAGGGGATTTATGCCTCAAAGAAATAGTAGAGCCCATTTGGGACCCGAGGGGGAAATTCAAGCCCAATTGGAGCGGCTATGTCGCTATGCTCGTTTTTTATATGGGATATATGGGAAGTCCCCAGTTGGATATATGGGATAAATCCCACCCCTCATTTTTTATACGAACTACGCGGACTTTGATGCCACTATAGGCTACGTAGGCGTCTCGGGGTAAAACCCAAGACTCGAGTCATATTCCTTCCATTTTTGTTATTTTTCTCTATTCTTTAACTTAATTCTCCTAAACTCTATACATTTACATATACATATATTTATTCTTAGTGGCGTATTATTTCACATGCGTTATCGTTCCTTTATAACGATTAACGCTAGGATAACCACGTAAATCATATTTTCTAATAATATTTTTAGGAACATTCCTATGGATGACTCGCTTTATCTCTTCCATGATACAAGTCGATGATTCCTATTTCCACTACATATACACATTCACACATATCCCGGGGAAAAAAAGGAAAATATTAACAATCCATGAGAGACTGCAAGGGCGGAATGGGTGCCTAACACCTTCACATTTTGTAACTTAGCCTTTGAACCCTTTTCGAATCAATTTTGGTTTCGTATGTATCAGTATGTATTTGGATGTTGTCCATCGGGACGGCTCCACCTTCTTTTGTCAATTTTGAGTAAAATAGACTGGCGACTCCATCTCTCTATATTTTTCACCTCACACATCTGGAGCGCTCCTGAGGGGGATGTGCAGGACCAGGATCCTCTCACCGCATAGATGACACCCCCTCTCATCATCTCTCTCCCTCCGCGAGGATTGGGGATGGTCACACTAGTGTTCTATACTTATCCCACCAAGCTATATCGACTAAATTATGTAACCGATCTTATCCATAATATACTCTCCCGTACCGCCCATGTAGCCCGATTCATTATTTACATTTCTCGCATGTTCTTCATTTCTTATGTAACATTCACATATATTAAATTTAGTCATCATAATTAAGTCTCACTACTTAATACATATATCCTCTCATATCTATCATCATTCAACTTCCATAATTAAGTTTCACTACTTAACTTACTATAGATATTCCCAATCTATATTAATCTTGTAATTAAGTTTCTCTCTACTTAATTTACTTTTCATATATATATATATATATATATATATATATATATATATATATATATATCACATTGTCAGTTTACTATCACACATAAGTAGAGTAATCATAAAGTATATATTTCACACACAATATATACTATAAGTGCATACTTTACTATAACGTCCCCGTATCACGCATTAAGGACTATTAGTTCTAAATGTCCCCTCAAACTTGGTTCGAAATGTCTCATCCAACATGGTTCGGAATGTCTCATCGAACCTAACAGTCAAATCACATTCAAGTACATAATAGGCATTCACTCCACCTATAAGTAACTCAGTAGGTACACACACTACCTAACTATGTATTTTTTTAGTACGTAGTATTTTTCTCTTGCATACTCACCGTACTTATTACTTTTACAATTTATCTCACTATCGTATTAGTTGTAACTCTAAGGGTCCCAATTATCCCTTCATTAATTTCAGTAGTTAAATTAATATTTACACCCCTGATCTACTTATCAATTTATTTGAAACTTCGTTAATTCGTTATCTTTCTCTCCGATAAATAACGACATAATTCATCCCAACTTATTCTTGTCCCAATCCTCTCAATAAGACTATATAACAAACCCAATATAAGCCTACCATAATATAATAAATCCCCTTTTATATTCTAACAAAGTTCCAAGAGTTTTCCAGGATAATTGTTTAGAAATTTTAGGCTAAAAAGGGAAATTTTATATTTATAAGATCGGGACCGAATCGAGATGCCCAGGGTCGGACCGGTTCATTTTCTGTAAAAAAACTGAACCGATGTGTTCAGTAGCAGACCGGTCCGGTGTCTACAATTCACCCGCTTCGTCTGTGAATGTTTTCTTCTTCCAAAACCCAATAGCAATTTACATCACTCTACACTAAAATCATAACTAAACATTCGTAACCATTTATACATGCACTAGGAGCATTTCTAACATTCTAAAGATATACCATTATCATAGAATTTAATGAATTTAAAACCCAGAACTTCATTAACACTCTAGTTTTGTGTTCTTCCCACATATTCAATCAAAACCCATATTTATTTCGCATTAATGATCAAGTCTCCTATGATTATTAGTCCTCTACATATGTTAAATCCTTCTACATGCAGATCCTATCCCAATATGATAAAAATCATTATTTTTCTCCCAAAAATATGGATTTACAAACAAATCTTAAAACCCTACACATGGGTACTATAACTTCATAAATTTTTCCATAAACAACTTGCCTTTGTACTTTATGGTTTGATTTCATGTTGATGAAGGTGGTTTGATTGCCATCCCTTCAAACCTTCCTTCCCAAATTGTTTGTGGTGTAAGAGCTCTTTTGAATTCTCACAAATTCTCTTGTTTAAGCTTTGGAAATTGTCTCTCCCTTCTCTCTAATGACCCCTCTTGGTTTTAACCATTTCTAACCCTAGCCTCAAGTCTTAAATATTTTATATAACACTTAAAATTTCGTAGGTCCATTAACCTCTAATTACTAAATGACCAAAATGCCTTCGGTAGGTGCCGATTTGGTATAAAATTGACCCAGGACCCAAACTAAACCCTCGGGTACACTATTCCGATTATTTCGACCCTTTCGAAATCATCCGTGATCTCTAAATTATCATACGAGTCACTTAAAATATGTTTCTCATTTCTCACCTCAAAATAGTCTACACGCAACTCCAGGTGAGATAATCTAAAATACGCACATATCACTAGTTATGTCGTCTAATAATAATCATTTATTATTTACTATTCACACTTAGTAAATTTCATCAAGATATTAATCAGCATCTATCTCTCAATTAATATTTAATAGTCACATTTATTAAATAAATCACATTAAATTACTTCACTCGCATAGTTTAAATAAAACGTATTTTTCCTAATTAATTCCTTAAATTAATCAAATAAAAAATACATGGAAATACGAGGTATTACATACTTGCACCCTTACAAAGGAATTTCTTCCTTGAAATTAAGGTAAGATCGGTACTAAAAACTTAGGATCTATAACATCACGACATCCTTCAATACCCAAATTCCAATCATAATAACATAAGGGTCACTCCACTACATACCCATTAGTGGTACTCATTTATCAAAAGGCTTAATCACTCTAGCCCAAGTTTATCAACAAGATCTCCCAAATCTCTACATACTAATACGCTCTATTAGCCATGTGATCTCAATACTGGCTCTATCGTCTCCATATTGAGAAAAGGTCACCCAACCTTAAATGCTAACTCCCCTTATTTACCACAATGGAGAACTCCCTTCATACGAGGACTCAGGATAACCTATGACCACTCATGTTAGTATTTTGAACTTTCGTTCATGGTGACGTAACTCTTATGACATTCAAAAACCACTGAAAATAGTTTGTGGTTCACTTCACTATTATCCAACGGACTCCAAATCATGGCCAGTCCAAAAATGTAGTTATCCCCTCACCTTTAATCAACCTAAGGGTGAACGATAAGGCTTTCCACACAAAACCTCGAAAGGTAACTCATGTCTGGTAAACTGGTATAGTTTATCACACACAACTCTACCACGGTCGTTCTTCCCCTCAATTACCCTACAAGGTACCATACGCACTACTCACATTAGCCAGCATAATAAACCACCTCTCTTCCAAACCTGGGGCTATAGGTGAAATAATATACCCAAAACAAAACTCCATCCCCATTCATTCCTGATAATCCCTATTAGAGATAGGATTGCAGGATCTCATCCTAATTTACAACAATATTGGGAGGCACCTTGCACCTGTGCAATCCTTCTTTTAAAAGAAATAATATTAATTACTTCCTCTCAGCCAATCCATTCCATACACTCGGAGGAATTCTTGACCTAGTCATGATATTTTCAGCAAATCATGAATTTTATCAGTCTACCTACCCATTTTGTCACTAGCAACGTAGGCCTTCACTAAATTCTGGTTGATCATCTCTAGCCAACCATATTCTATATATGAGTGGTGCATCTGGAGACAATCTCACTATGTCTCACCCAACACTCATTGCACTTATAATACCTCAGATTAAGGGGTAATTTATACTCCCCTTCTTCCCCTGGTATGCCAAAAGTCACGGCCCGTGCACTTTTCGCAACTGGCACACTTCTTGGGTATTTTTTGCCCCATAGTTGCCAACATCCTATTTACACGAAAGTCACTCCCAACGTTTAACTGGGTAGGACTCTACTCTATCTTCCCACAATAGTTGGATTTCCTCTGCTCAAGGGATATCCTTTAGAATGGCTTCCCACAACCTTTTAAGTTATCTCAGATGTGCTACTCCCATTGCACATATATACTTGGATCACCGTCTTTCTAACACGACGTTTAATCCATCCTACCATTCCAGATTTGTTTTTAACTTCCCCACAGGCATATGTTCCATAATTTTTCCCACATCCTATTTTCTCGGATGATGGTAAAACCAAACTAACCAGGGTGCCAATACACCCTATAATCCGTGCATATCTGCACAAACATTACAAATGTAGCACACATAACACTATTGACCATCGCATCCTCAGAGTGACTATAACACATGGGCATTTTCAATCATCCCATAAATTAAAATTTAATCCTTCTCTACATTGTTCCACTCATTTCAACTTGTGGTAAGAAAGATTTCAGCGCTTTGCTATAACACTACTAGCTTCTCATGGCTTAACGTGTAAGAGTTATCAACTCGAAGTGTTTCCTCGACTCATTCGAGGATTTATATACCAAACTAATGCCCTGGTATCCATCAACGTCCCTCTACTACCTCCGCTTACAAAAGTTCATGCGTATCTCATCTCGAAGCGGAATCCAAACAAGAAACTTCCCCCAATGCACTATCACTTAGTATTAGCGGTGATCGAGTTCCAAAAGCCTCAAACACAGAATCGGGGCATTCAGATGCTACCCCCAACCATATACTTATAAATCTTAACTCCCTTATCTCTAAAGGAGTTAAATAATACTGCTCTCTCACCATCACTAGGCATTAGCGCAAATCACAAAAATGAGTTTAATCTATTCGCTCGACAGTAAACCCAATATTTCTTGAATTCTATCATAAAGTCCCTACGCACCGGGATTAACTACAACAAGACTTCTATGCTCTCCAAAATCTCTATTATAATAATAAAAATGCGAGCTTGACTCTCTTTCAGGTGAGGTCTCGTCAAACAACACATCCTTCCCTAGAACATTAAACACGATGGACTTTCCATTATAGACCTATACCGTCCCACCTAAATCACTAATCAGTCCATACCCAGGATAATATCACACTCGTATGATACATCACTAGAACGACCAATTCCAATATACATATACTCCATGTGCCTGCACCCGCTCCCCCTGCGGATAGTACTAAAGAGGTCCCCGCTATACAAGGGCATCTATATGCACATTATAGTGTTATCAACGATATACCCACTAAACTCATCTCACATGAAAATCTAGTGATCGCAAAATACTGTGACTCGTTCGCATCACATAAAGCTTACCCCACTAATCTGACAATAAAACTCCTACTTCCAATTGTCAATAATGCTTGTGGCTGAAAAAGTTCTTGGACATAACACCCTCGTCCCAGCCGAACCAAAATTTCTATGAATTATTACCCCGGCTGACCTAACGTTCTTGTCCCTTAACTTGTAGTGGACTAGGGTCACACATGTGTCCCCACTCTTTAAAGTAAGACACCTCTCTACGTCATTCCCATTTCTCTATCTCTGTTAGCTATTACAGCATGGTCCTTCTCACGGACCTGGTAGTCTTGACCCAGGCTGCTACCTCTGGTGTTCCTTGGCCCCCACTTGTCTATTGAAACTCGTTATTGGCCTTGCCTGCCCTGACTCAACCTACCGTCACTTGGTAGTAGATTCCATTAGTCTGAATTATTTCAATGGGTCCCTAGCATTTATGTAAGCTTTCAAACCAAGGATCTTGATGACATCAATACTGGTCATCCTAACCAAAATTCTCATTCACTCCCGTGTATTATTCTCGAGGTTTCAATATCAACCTACGGGTCCCTTTATTAAGTTCTCGTATCCCTTCGTCGGGTATGAAGTTCACTAAGCCAATCCTCATCTCCCTACCTACAATGCTAAGTGAGTCTGAAGTTGTTTACTACCACGATGTTTGGGAAATTACCCTCCCCAAAAAATTATCATGCTCGTCATCTATCTGAACAACATTATGATGTTATCTATCATGATTACCATTTTCCTAGTGTAGGAGGGTACTTTAGATAAGATGGAGGCATAACCCCTTTGAAGTATGATAATGATTATTTAATTAGCTAAAACCTTAGATTAGTGATAGAATACGCAAACACAAACTCAATGAAGATAAGACTTAGTTTAAACTCACAAATCTCTCATGTATAACTGAGAAGATAATAATGAACTTAGAGGTAACTTAGCTAGAGGGAGAGAGAAGTAAGCACCCTAGATACACCTTGGCAGGTAGCCAAACGCACCAACCACCCTCAAGAATATCTCTCAAGTATTAAAAGCTTCGCAATAAATGATAATGGTGAGTCAATAAGACCTCTAGTTTGTAATAACTATCTCTCTCTGATGTGTATTCTCTATAGCAACAACTTCTTAAACTCTCAAAAAGATCCCCCTCCTCAGGGGTGGTTAGGGTCCTTAAATAGCCCCCCACACCATCCCCGAGGTAACTCAGTCATTAAGACTATGAAAGACATATCTTATACTTTATGTCACAACATTAAATGTATGATGCACTAGTTGTCTCCACGTCATAAACATTAAATGCCAATACATGCCCTTTGCCTAACCACTGTGTGTCAGGGGGCTGTTATTGCAAAGGTGGCTCACCAACTTCCTGACAGTCCCAAATACCACGGTGGTTTACTCAAGTGTAGGTCTGACATCATTTATATGTCTAGTGACATCACCTATAGTAGATGTGATATTAAGTAGAGGGTTATTTAGTTCACAGCCCCACGCCCGATGGAACTCCAAGTTGCTTCACTCGAGGTTCCACGATCAGGGTTCTTCGATATTTTTACCAGGTGTATCTAAGATGGTTGGGACGAGATCCAACAGTGCCTCACTTCTCAATCCTCCAAACCAAGTCCCTCTAAAGTTCCCAGGATGAGGTCATTCGATAGGGCATGAAAGCTCTCCCAGGCCCTGCCAAGCCTGGTCTCTCGCGAGTACCGTTTGACCTCACACAAACCCTTTATTATTCTCATTACATCATTACAACCATTATAGCTTACAGTCAATATAAACGAAGATACAATATGACTAATACAACAAGTTAAAATACAAGTTGTCATGCTTGAGCTGCCTCGCTGAGTTGCCACGTTGAGCTGCCTCGACTTCTTAATCCCAGACACTATTGCTAATGGGGGAATTATCCCTAATCTCAGGATTACCTTCAATCCCCCTCTACATTTTCCCCTTTGTGGAGAGATTTGTTGGAACAATAAACGTCTGTATGAAACTTCTCAATCCGATGAACCCTCTATGCGTGAAAAACTTATGGCCTCCTTTCCTTCGTTAGAACCGCAACATTATAATCTCCAGGAAAAAGTAAGATTCTCCCCAATGTACCTGAGCCGAAGCGTCATGACTTATTAGGGCTTGCACAAAGGGACGTCGCCACTTTTTCCTTATACTAAGCTTCAACCATTCTATTTTTTTTTATTTGAAATTCTCCCGAAAGGCTTCCTAACCTTCTCAAACACTCGTTTTGATTCTGGGGAAGTGAAATTCTCCCTTGGAAATGTTCAAAAAAGAAAAAATTCTCCCCGATGTAGCTGAGTCACCATTTGAACAACGTTGGAACTTGTGATGAGGGGACATCATAGCTTTTTTGAACCGTTGGGGCATCTGGTCCGTTGGGCCTTATTACATATGTCTGAAAAAAGTTCTGGCGCCAAAAATCAAACTTGTTGTAGAAGGCAACTCCTTCTGTTCCCTAGGTGTCGCTTTGTAAGTGAGGTGGAGCTATCTTTTCAACTGTCAGAACACTTCCCGAAGTGCCACGTGTGCATTCTAAATGATTATAGGCGGTTGTGCATGTGTGATGGTGGGAAACACAAAAGACGGGTTTTAAAAGCTTCAAACATCTCTTTTATTTCAAAACCCTTCTATTTCTTTCATCGTCTTCCATCTCCCGCATTTTTTAGAGAGAGAAACTTTGTGCGAACTCTGTGTGAACTCCATTATTTCCTGATCCTTTTTTTAGCTTCCTCCTCCCATCCTTTACGCTGTCGCCTGTGGTTGTGCCACTCCACTTTCGTTCCCAAACCTTCTACCAAGATTTTTTCCTTACCTCGCTATTGTTTACAATGTCCTCCTCCAGGTACACTTCCACACCTACCACCAGTGTGCCACTTGCCATCTATGGCACCACCACCGTCTCAAGCGTCGCTGCCCTGGACGCTGCTCGTTAAGAGCAACTTCGCTTCTATCGCCGGGGCCCCATCTTTGGGAAAGGTGATAAGTTTTCTGAGGCATGCAAGACTTGTCATTTCTCATTCAATTTCGACCTCTTACTGTTGGGTGATGATGAAATGGATTCATCGAAGTGGGGCTATCTTCCCCCAGAGGGAACTCTGCGTTTTCGCCTAGACCGTAGTGACTTTCCCTATTCCTAGATCGACTTTGAAGCACTCGGGGTGTCACCAGCCCATTTCACTACCTAGCATACACACATGAAGAGATCTCATGTCGCTGCTCTTGCTAAGGTTGGGCTTCATCGCGTATACTGGTTTGGGGAGTTCACACTCTCAAAGCACAACGCGGCGTTACAAGTGCTAGTTTCCCGATGGAACACCACAACTCACACTTTTTTTACTGCGTGGGAGGAGTTCACCATTACACTGGAGGACGTTTGTGAAATTCTTAGGTTTGAGCCCATGGGTTAGTTCACTTACCACAATGAGCCTTTGGATGCCGAAGAGGCTGCTGATCGAGTTGAGCTGGATTGGATTTATCGCAGTTGCACCGGTTCCTCAAACAAAGACACATTTACCCCCTTATCAACTATTTTTTCGAAGCCCCGACACTGAAGGATGTCAGTGATGTAACGGGTCACGGTAAAGGTACCTCCCTCGAACTACCAGCCTACATACTTGTATTGCTTTCACGCTTCTTCCTTACTGGGAAACCCAACGATCAACCCAAGAAGGATCTAATAAATATTTCCGTTCGTTTATCCAGAGGGTTCAACCTTCCTCTGGCCTCCATTGCCCTGGGGTCCCTCTACACCTGGTTGGATCGAACTCACATCGATATGGCACGATCATTAGGTCATTATAACTTGGCGAATTTTGCCAACACCATTATTTTTACGGGCTTCCTCTATACCTCTTTCTTACTATTGCTGCTAAGTCCATTTCTCTTCTTGTGAGCCAATGTATCAAGCCCCCACGCCTCCTATGTTTTCATAAAAAATAAAGTCGAAAGGAGATAAATAAAAATTTTGACCTTTTAGACTCCTTTGTTATGAGGCCATACTGTGAGTCTACCTTTGCCCATAGTTGGGATTTCTTTCCTTCCACAGCCACAATGGTCAAGTTCATCCCAGTTGTGGAATATCCCTTATAAGTCGTGGTGCTTCTATTTACCCTCGGATTTCTTCCTTCTTATACTAAATCGGGATACACCTAAAAACCCTACAACCCTGACAGATATAGTAGGCAGTTCAGGTTCGATCCGGGGGCCCCTCGACCTATTTTTTAACATAACCATACAAGGGCCACTTTTGCTGAAGCCTGCACTCTCTCTACCGTAGCTGCGGTGCTTGGTGTGACATCCATCATCGATGGCTGTGTCACCCTTCCTAGTGCTACTAGGAAGGGAGATGCATTCACCTCTTTTGCCACTAAGTTCTACCTGGGGAAATTGGAAATGATTCACGAGTTCATTCAGTCCCCTCCTCAATATCCCCCAGACATTTCCTTCTCTTCTTCTGAGATGGGTCTTAAGGGGAACTCCGTGCTTGGGGTTGAGTTTCCCTTAATTAAAATCATTAAAGAATCTCCCCAGGAGATACCCCCTCATTTCCCAATGATCCCAACAGTCACCCCAAAACCCAAGTACATTGCAACTACCAAATCAATTGTACCTTCGACCGAAGCTGTAACGGGAGAAGGGACTTCTGAGTCGCCTGCTAAGAAGTCCAAGTCCTTGAAGTCTAAGGCCCAATTTCAAGTGCAAACTCCTTTGAAGGCATTCCCAATTACCTCCGTTCCCCCTCCCACATCTCCATAGATGGCTAAAGAGCTGAGGAGGCAAGTGCAAGCTGAAGTCGAAGGAATACATGTTGAGTTTCAACGGTGCGCTGTCGCCTTTCCTCCTCTGGGTGCATTTTCCACGATCGTGGTTGATCCCAACGAGCCACCAAAAAAAGGAGAAGAAGGACGAAGGTGCCTGAAAGTGGGGGTGTAACGAGCTCAAGGAAGAAAATACTGGGGACCAAGTCCCAGAAGAAATGGGTGCTTGAGAAACCTCCATCCCCAGTTCCTTCTGTTGCCGCCTCTTCACCACCTTCACCAGTGGTTATACCTTCTTGTTCTCCCTCTGGATTTGAGGTATGTGTGCATTCTTTATTTCATATTCCTCTTCCCTTAAGGTGTGTTGCATCTGCTCATTCCTTAATAAGAAAGTATTTTGGTGCAGGGAGTTGAAGAAGAAAGGCCCTGTCCCCCTGTGAGCCGCTTCGTGGGGGGACGTTGCAGTGTCTCTCCATTAGACACTACTCTTCCCCGTTACCCCTTGATAAGTCACTTACTCTCGCCATTCATCTTCGCAACGGGCCAAAAAAGCTGCGACGGAGGCTGCTACCATTGAGTCTGCCGAAATGCCTGGCCAACCCGAGGGAACTAATGCAGCCACCTCTAAATTACCCTCAGAGCGGGAGGTCCCTCTGCCCCTTGTTGTGATCAAGGAGAGTGCGCTGCAGGTAAATTTCTTACCAAGTATTACATCTTTTATTTGTTCCTTTATTTTGTTTATCATCTTTAACATGTTGGGTCATTTTAAGTTGAAGTGGCATCACTGATAGCTAACATTCTTCTTCTGCCTGTATTGGTAAGACCCCTTACTACGTCTCCTCTTTTTGGTTCCATAACGGGGGTAAGTTATAAGAATTCCTACCTCTTATTCTTATGTATTTACTCCGTGCGTCTAACACTTGGTTTTACATTTGCATCTTTCTCCAAGTCTCTCTCCACCTTTTGCCCTTAGTGGTCTTTTCCCTTTCAGGGCCAAGTTGGTGCTACTGCTCTCATTGGGGGCATCTCTTAAAGATCCAACGTCTTCTTCTGATGATGCACCTGTGTTATCTTTAGTACCTTATATTGGCGAGGGAAGTTTTCCTAGCGTTGAAGCTTCTTTCACCGAGGGCCCCGCTGAAGCTGCTGAAATAAGGAGCCCGCCTCCAACGGTTTCTACAATCATAGCCCCCGTGGTGACTCCCGTTCTCGCTCCTACTGCTGCTGAGGTACTTTGTTGATTTATCTGTATTTCTCAGTTTCTCAAACTTCACCTATGTAGGTGACTTTAACCATGAAAACACGGGTTAAGGTTTTCCCAAAAAAAAAACTCCACATATATCGGTGACTTAACAACGAAAGGGCTTGTTAAGATTCTCATAAACTCCACCTATATCGGTGACTTAACAGCGGAAACGCTTGTTAAGATTTTTTTTCTTATAAACTCCACCTATATCGGTGACTTAACAACGAAAACACTTGTTAAGATTTTTATAAACTCCACCTATATCGGTGACTTAACAACGAAAACGCTTGTTAAGATTTTTTATAAACTCCACCTATATCAGTGACTTAACAAAGAAAATGCTTGTTAAGATTTTCCTTCGTAAACTCTTTATTTCCTTTAACTATTTCAGGCTGCTTGGGAGGATTTTCCATTATTCCCCTCACCCATTACCTCGCCCTATCGGGAACTTGTCGCTTCAGAGGAATCCAGCCATGATGATCAAAGGTACCACGACCAATGCTGCTGCTACCGAGAGTGAATTTGGGTGTGAGCTTCCTTTACCCGACTTGGATCCTCACGCCTTCTGCCTAATGGTGCTCCAACGTTCTCCTCAAATGCTCGCTAACCACCATTTAGAAATTGAGCAACTTGTGAGCTATCATCCTGAAACCTTCACGGTGGACTGCCTATGTTCAAACATCTCAGTTATGAGCTACAGGCTTCAAGGCATGGCCACCGTAGTTGCTAAAATTTCCAATACTCCCACTAAAAATGTTACCAAGCCTCTCCTCAATCAATTCGTAGGTTATCTGAGGGAGTTGGGTCATGACGGGTTCCGTTTTGACTGGCTCATTGCGCATTTGAAGATTTTGAAGAGCCAGCGGTTGGACAGCCAGAGGGAGCTCTTACGAAAACATCAGGAGGATCAGCGGGTTGAGGAAGCAAGGTTGGCCGAGCTAGTTCCCCTTCTTTAAACCATTGACAAAGAGGTGGGGGACCTTGAAGAAGCACTATTCGAGGTGAAGTCAAAATGAGAGAAACTCCTAATCGAGCGCACACAGGCTCAAACAAGGTTGGAAGTTTCCATCAATGCTCAACAGTCTTGCCAAGCAGCTTCTTCGGGCCTCCCTGGAGATTTTTTCTCTTTTCCAGATCTTTGGTTCCTTCTTGGCGAATGAACTTGTATATATATTTTTCTTTTCTTCTCAATGTAATTCTTGCGCAATAGCTCCTAATTTTATAATTCCCCGAAGTTTATGAATAGAAAAAGCTACTTATTTCCTTATGCCATCTCTTCATGTTACAACTGTTTACATTGATTATAAAGTGTGAAGTTCTGTAATTCTTTCATCTCTACTTGAGCTATAATAAAAAGAACTTGTATACTAATCATAATAAAAACAAAGAACTTGTGTATTCATAACAACCAACTACATCAATGGTTAAACATAACTGCCTACACATGATTGACTTTCAACTATTTATTGTTAATCTTGAATGGTTTGTTTTTTTCCATCTTAGAAATTAACCAGTAACCTGAGTCATGAGCTTCCTTCACAATGAAAGGTCCTTCCCAATTTACTGCAAACTTGGGTAGAGTAATCCCCCTGATATGTTTCACTATTGCTTTCAATACAAGGTCCCCCTCCACGAACTTCATTGGTCTCACTAGGTTATCATACGCCCTGGAGAGTTACTTCGTATATATTTAAAAGTGTTGCATCGCATTATCTCTGTGCCTGTCCAACGCTTCCAACTCCACATGCCTATTTAGGGGGAGCATGCTACTTCATAAAGAATATCGAGCATAGGGGACTTATAGCTCTACTCGGAGAATCGCCTCGGCCCCATAAACAAGAGATAACGGTGTGTACCCTATGGGCTTCCTCTTGGTTGTTCCATAGCCCCATAATACGACTGGTATCTTGTCATCTCACGATCTTGGGAAATCCTCCATCATTTTAGCCAAGATATTGACCAAAGTTTTGTTAGTCGCTTCGGCTTGACCATTTCCCTTTGGGTATGCCACTGTCGAAGTGTGATGGACAATGGAGTATTTGTCTGTGAGCATCATTACTTATGAATTGACGAAAGGGGTCCCATTATCTGAAAGGATAACCTTTAGGATCCCAAAATGACAAACGATGTACTCTCTGATGAAGTTGCTCACCATTCCTACCGTTGCCCTTCTCAGTGGTATCGCCTTATCCCACTTTGTGAAGCACTCTGTTGCCACTAGTATCCATATATTACCCCTCGAAGAAGGGTGTATTGCCCCTACCAGGTCGAACGCCCAAGTGTGAAAAGGATAAGGCATTGCCAGGGAGTGTAAGTCCACTGACGGGGCATGGATCATATTTCCATGAAGTTGACAAGCCTTGCACTTTCAGACGAACTCAACCGAATCCTTCTCCAACGTTGGCCAATAGTATCCCAAAATCATCAACTGGTCATATAACTTGGCCCCTTCTATATGAGCTGGATCGTGTACCTATTTGAGGACCTTTGCTGCCTCTTTTCTCGTGATACAATGCAAAGGCCTGTTAAAGTATATTCTTTGATAAAGCTACCCCTCCTGAACGTAAAATCTCGGGGCCCTTCGCTAAAGTCCCATCACATCAATTTTCTCTGTCGGGACAACTCCATCTTTTATGAAATCAATATAGGGTTGTCTCCAGGAGGTTGAGCCTTCACAAAGTGGCATTTAGCCATTTCAAAGAATAACCGGTGTTTGTCACACTTCCGTCGTACCTCTACCGCATCCCATTTCATCTTAGGCCAAAAATACCCTTATATTTGCATTCTTCGGTAGAGCGATATCTCAGCTATTTTGCAGTGCACTTCATGTGTTTTCTTCAATCTTTGCTCTGCCTTTTCTGGACCGATGCATCTCGACAGCCTTCCTCCTGCATTTCTAAAGTAAAGGTTCCCATAATTTGTGAAGTATTGGGCTAATTCTCTGAGCCCCATCATTCCCTCACCAGTTTTCAATTACCTCTTAATCTCTCCCCTCCAGTCTCCATCCTCTTTCATTGGTAAAATTGACTGTACCATCAAAGGAGTTATTCTTCATTGGATCACGACGGTATTTGTATCACTCCTCATGACCATTTTTTGGCCAATGGTGGCATAGGCATCGGGATGGCGGTTCATCATTCTGGGCTGCCTCCTAATCTTGGTTTTATGGAACTGGCAAAGAAGTCTTTGGATGATTATTCTGTATGGTGCTAGGCTCATGTGTTTCAATGCGTACTCTTCATTCACTTGTTGAACCACCAAGTTTGAATCTCCCTTGATGGAAAGTGAACGAATCCCTCTTTGAAGAGCCTCTAGTAATCCCAATACCAATGCCTCATATTCTGCTTCGTTGTTAGACCAAGGGAAATCTAACTTGTAGGAAAGGCAAATCTCCTCCATTCCTTTTGAAATAATAACCCCTTCTCCTCCTTTCTTTTCCGCTGAAGACCCATCGAACTGCATTTTCCATCGCTCTTCCATCACATATAGGTAATTGGCCTGCAAGTCGTCTCCTGGGATACTTTCCTTGGGTGGCTCAAATATTCCTGAAGGGAAAATAGCCAATAGATCAGCGTACGCCTGGCTTTTGATTGCGTAAGGAACCACGCTCTTCAAGTCATATTTAGAAAGGATGAGTAACCACCTAGCTGCCCTACCACTCAAGATCGTTCTTGCTAGCAAATAATTAATAGGATCACATCTAGTTACAATATGAATTGTAAAAGATAACATATACTGCCTAAGTTTTTGCGCTACAAAGACTAAGGCTAAATAATGCCTTTCTAAGCTACTGTATCTAACTTCTGGTCCATGGATGATCTTGCCGACGTAGTAAACTGGTCATTCCTACCCGTCTATCTCTTATGCCAGCAAAGCTCCCACGGACCTCGTGGTGGATGTGAGGTACAGCTGCAACGGTATTCCCGCCTTTGGGGGAACCATGGTTTGTGGTGAAACGAGCAGTTTCTTCAGCATCAAGAGACTCCTGGTGAACCTCCTCCCATTTGAACTTCGTGTTCCTTCGCAACAACTGCATCAATGGATGTGTTATTTCGGCCAATTCGGGTATAACCTCCTAAGGTAAGAGACTTTACTGAGGAAACTCTTCAGATCCTTCGCCGTTCTTGGGCATGGCATTTCCAAGATCGCTCGTTGTTTGTCCTGATCCATCTGCACCCACTATCTATCAACCACAAAGCCTAGGAATTTCCCACTTGTCACTCCAAAAACACACTTCAGTGGATTCATCTTTAATTTATACTTCTTATAACGGGAAAACACCTTCCTCAAATCGTTCAGATAGGACTCCTCCTTCCTCGACTTGATGACCAAATCATCCATATAAAATTCCACAAACTTGTGAAAGAAGTCATGGAAAATGGCCATCATTATTCTCTGATAGGTCGCCCGAGCATTCTTGAGTCCAAACGGCATCACCTTGTACATGAAGTTGCCCAACGGGGTTCTGAACATTATTTTCTCTACATTCATAGGGTCCATCTTGATCGGGTTGTACCCCACATACCCATCCATAAAGTTATACAT
Organism: Sambucus nigra; assembly: GCA_949130495.1. Taxonomy (NCBI): domain Eukaryota; kingdom Viridiplantae; phylum Streptophyta; class Magnoliopsida; order Dipsacales; family Adoxaceae; genus Sambucus; species Sambucus nigra. The sequence goes on from OX422218.1 coordinate 281,246,128, forward strand.
CTCATGACCGGCAGTTGTATCTATCAAGCTATCGATGGAGGTCAAAGGGAACTCATCTTTGGGGCAGGCTCTATTCAAATCCCTGGATTCCACACCCATCCTTATCTTGTTTTTATCTTTCTTTCCCACTAGGACAATGCTAGATAGCCAGAGCGGGTGCTGTATCGATGTGATGAACCCTGCCATTAGTAATCATTGGACCTCCTCCTTGATCTTTAGATCTAGCTCATGCTTGTATATTCTCATCACTTATTTCACTGGAATGGCTGAAGGCATTATGTTGAACTTGTGGTAGCTTACTTCCTCATCCAGCCCTTCCATCTCTGTGTATTTTCATGAGAAAACGTCTCTAAACTCCTGAATTAACTCAACCAATGCCTCTCATTTCTCCTAACTGAGATCCTTTGAGATGAAGATGGGCCTCGGATCCTCTCCTTCCTTCGCCGGGTTTAATTGCTCTAAATCTTGTGCCTGGGTCTTCAGCTGATTTTCCATGTAATATGGTTCCTCAGCGACTTCCTCCACAAATTCCTGTATGCTATAATTATCTATCTCCATGCACTGTCCCCATTAATCCATCAGAAAGAATTCATATATCGGTTCAACCTCATCATTAGCTTCCTCGGTCGCCCGCTCACATCGTTACAATCGATACACCACCTTTCCTTCCTCGGCAACAACATTCTTGCATTGTGTGCTGGTAGTGGTAGCTGCCTTCCTCTTTTTCTCTCTGGAAGCCTCGGCCACTCTTTCTCCTGAGAATCGGCTCAGCACGCTTTTTCGTTGGACCTCATGCTCCATTGGTTCAACTCTGGGCCCCATTCTGTCTTTGAGTTGCCTCGAGATGCCATGGGGCTGAGGAACCACCTGGTGAGATTCTTCGATTATTTCCCTTGTGCTACTCGCAACCACCTTCTTCTGCTCATTTAAGGGCCCCATCCTTTCTCTAATCGAGGGAGCCCACACCCCCTCCATCCTTCTCATTATAACTCGAACATCTTCCTCTAACTCTGTGTAAAATGCTGCGTCCACCAAGTGAGCCTCCTCCACAGTAAAGGGCCTTTTTGTAGCCCTAATAGTCACCTCTGTTCCCTTGACATTCTCTTTGGCACATTGGTGGTATGTAGAAGGAACTAGCCCTTGGTTGTGCATCCACACCCTTCCTATTAGCAGATGATAGGAATTTTCACTCTCTATTACGTGGAACTTGATATGGGAACTCAGATTTCCCATTACAATCCTAACATTAACGTACCCAATGGACTTGGAAGATTGATTATCATACCCCAAAATTACCAAAGGCATGGGGACCAACCTTTCTTCTAGAATATTGGCTGCATGGAAAGAGTTACTTGGCATGATATTGATGGAAGCTCCCCCATCCATAAGAGTCCTCGTAAAGCTAACCCCATTGACACTGGCAGTTACATACAATGGCATGTTATGAGGGAACCTTACAGCCCTATCTACATCGCTGAAGGTTACCTCTGACAGAAATTTTCTCACCAACCTGGCCATGGTTACCTTCCATCTCAGCAAAGGGACTGCATTCTTCCTCATAATATCGATTATTGCCTGGGTGATCTCCAACCTACTCTCCTTTGGTACCCCCACCTGGTCGAAGAACTAGGTGAACTTTAGGGATTTTGAAACTTCACGGTATTCTAGAAATGGGTCTACTTCCTCACCTTTAACGATGTATACCTCCCCCACATCCTTGGCGCTTGCTTCATCGTAAGCCAACACTACATTAGCCATTCACCTCGTGCAATCTTCTAGGGACCCTTAGTACTCTTCTTGCTTCATCGTTGACTATTTTTCTCCTCTCTTCGCCTCTTCATCATAGGCCACCACGAGATTGGCCCCATGTGCAGGCAGTGGGTTATTTTTGACGTTCTGTGGAGGGATTTGCGATTTCCCTGCCTTCATGTACTTGTCGATGATTCTTCTCAGTGTGAAAGAACTCTCGGTTGGATGTTGGATCCTCCGATGAACTTGGCAGTACTTCGGATTCGCCTTTGTTTCCGTATTGGGTTCCTCAGTGGGAATTTCCTTTAGCTCATAGACCGTTCCCCCTTGGACCATTACGTTATAACAGCTGACAGCTTCTTCTACTGTATAAGGCAATGGCTGTGGGTCCTCCCTGTCTCTTCTGAACTTTCTCTTATTATCCTTCTTCAGTGTCAATTTCCCTTATCTCCCCCCTCGGTGTACCCTACCTATGAGGGCTGAGACCTTCCCCCCGCGGGTTGCATCAGCTTCCTAAACATCATGGGCACCACCACCGGATTGGGCCGCACCACCAAGGAGATATTCCTCGCTGCTTTCAAGAACGCCGAGAAAGTCCCCTCGCGTGTCTCATTGATAAGATGGCATATGTACTCAGGGAGCAGTCCTTCTGTGTAGATCTGCAATAATTTGGACTCTTTGGCCTCCTCCCTCACAACGAGGGATCTTTCTCTAAACCTTTGAACATAGGCCACCACTTCTTCCCCAGGCAGTTGCTTCTCCCTACCCAGTTGGGTCAAAGTGAACTCATCTTCTGCTAAAAAGAACTTCTGGATAAATAATACGTGCATCTATTCCCATGTAGAAAAGCTATTGGGAGCCAAATGGGAATACCAGGTATATGCTTTATCGGTCAATGACTTAGAAAACTCCCTCAACTTGAGCCTTTTATTATTACAATGCTCCCCCAAATGTTCGACAAAGCGCTTAATATGCTCCTTCGGGTTCCCACCCTTTCCTGTGTATTTTTCAAAAATAGGAGGGACATAGTCCTTTGGGTAGGGCTCATCATTGTACTCCTAGGGATAAGGCGTTCGAAAGTCATCATAAACTGAAGCTACCTCTCCAGCATAGTGCAAGTAAGCTTGCATAAACTTTAGTATCTCCTTCTGTATTTCATTTCTCATTTCCTCCATGGATGATGCTATTGGGGCGACAACCAATGGCACCATGGGCTAGGTGCCCGTTGCAGCTGGCACAAACATCACAGCAGGGGTCGTTGACACTCCTGAGGTACCCACTATTGGATTCACAACAGAGGGTGTGCTTGCTGGGACCATTCCCGCTGCACCTACACCACGTGGGGCCGTTGGAGCTACCCCTGGTGTTACGAAAGCATAAGCCTCCGATCCTCCCAGTATAGTTGAGGCTACTGGAGTTTGAAAAAATTCATAAAACTTGCTCATGAGGATCACCACCTGAGTAGGTCCCAACCCCGCACTCCTGGAAGCTTGTGTTATCCCCGAAATGCCTACTGTCGCCGAAATCAGAGGTACTTCTATTCGAGGAGTCCCATCCCCTAGGGCCTCTAGTTCTCTCGCAACTTGTTCTTCACTATGTTGGATATCATCAAAGTTGAGACTTCGATTAGCGTTATCTTTCCCTATACTCCCTACTTAGAAGAATACCTCCCCAGCAGAGTCAGAAAATGTAAGAGGGTACTTAAGATAAGATGGAGGTGTAACCCTTTTGAAGTATGGTAATGATAAGTTAATTAGATAAAACCTTAGATTAGTGATAGAACACGCAAACACAAACTCAATGAAGATAGGACTTAGTTTAAACTCACAAATCTCTCGTGTATAACTCAGAAGATAGTAATGAACTTAGAGGCAACTTAGCTAGAGGGAGAGAGAAGTAAGCACCCTAGATACACCTTGGCACGCAGCCAAATGCACTAACCACCCTGAAGAATCTATGTCAAGTATTAAAAGCTTCCTAATAAATAACAATGGTGAGTGAATAAGACCTCTGGTTCGTAATAACTCTCTCTCTCTCTCTGATGTGTATTCTCTATAGCAACAACTTCTTAAACTCTCAAAAAGATCCCCCATCCTCAGGGGTGGTTCGGGTCCTTAAATAGCCCCCACACCATCCCCGAGGTAACTCGATCATTAAAACTATGAAAGACATCCCTCATACTTTATGTCACAACATTAAATGCCTGATGCACTAGTTGTCTCCACGTCATAAACATTAAATGCCAAGAAATGCCTTTTGCCTAACCACTGTGTGTCAGGGGGCTGTTGTTATAGAGGTGGCTCACCAACTGCCTGACTGCCCCAAATACCACGGTGGTTTACTCAAGTGTAGATCTGTCATTATTTAGCTGTCTTGTGACATCACCTACAATAGATGTGACATTAAGTAGAGGGTTGTTTGGTTCAAAATCCCACGCCCAATGGAACTCCAAGATGCTTCGCTCAAAGTTCCACGGTCAGGGTTCTTCGGTGTTTTTACGAGGTGTATTTAAGATGGTTGGGACAAGCCCCAATGGTGCCTCACTTCTCAATCCTCCAAACTAAGTCCCTCTAAAGTTCCCACGATGAGGTCATTCGATAGAGCATGAAATCTCTCCCAGGTCCTGCCAAGCCTGGTCTCTCGTGAGTACCATTTGACCTCACACAAACTCTTTATTATTCTCGTTACATCATTACAACCGTTATATCTTACAGTCAATATAAGCAAAGATACAATATGACTAATACAACAAGATAAAATACAAGTTGTCATGCTTGAGTTGCCACGCTGAGTTGCCACGCTTGAGCTACCAAGCTAAGTTGCCTTAGCGTCTTAATCCCAGACACTATTGCTAATGGGGGACTTATCCCTAATCTCCGTATTACCTTCAAGTCACCTCTACACCTGGATACTCTAGGACTTATGCTGAGCCCCTCCCTCCTGCAGTCCTTCTAACGCCCTCCGTTGGTCGCCTTACTGTGTTCGATGTACTATGCGAAATCGAACTCGTACAAGAATCATATCAACTAATTAATAGCAGGAGAACGTAAGCCACGTTCGTAGAGGATCACTGCACCAAATCCTGCGAATGGTCACGCCTAGTGGGTCACGGCCCAAGTCCGCGACCAGCTCGTCGCGGACTTCGGCCGTGACCCACTCAATATTTGGCGTGACCAATTTTATTATCACATTAAATTATCCATGCTCTGGAAATGGTCACGGATTAAATCCCTGACCATAGAGGGTCACGACCCTAGTCCCTGACCAGCTCGTGACCAGTTTGGCGCCAATATTCCCTCCAAACTAGTCGCGGGTGGGTCACGGACTTGAGCCGTGACTAGGTCGTGACCAGTTTTGCACCAAAATTCCCTCTAAATTGGCCGCGAATGGGTCACGGACTTGGGCCGTGATGAATGGCGCGACGAAGCAAAAACACACACATTAAGAGTCACGACTATGGGTCGTGACTATCTGTTGGAATGGGTCACGGCTATGGGCCGTGACCATATATCATTCAAAAACCAAGGCTGTTGGAAAAAAGGGTCACGCACAGGGGTCATGGCTCTTGGCCGTGACCAGTTTAGAGTCGGCATCTCAAATTCAGTAATGGGTCACGGCTCTTCGCCGTGACCAGGTCGAAATCGCCCTCATTAATGGGTCGCGCACGTCGGGTCAGGGCTCCAGGCCGTGACCATATCTGGTCTTAAAAAGAATTGTTCCCCGCTTCTAATTTATTTCGTTCCAACTTCGTTGCTGTGAGGGTTTTAGCGATTTCAAGCTGCTACGATTTGGGTTGGATTTCTGTTGGATTTCAGTTGGATTTCAGTTGGTATGTATTGATTCATTTGGATTTCGTGATTTCTAACTATAAAGCCCTAATTTTTGTGTATGTATGTGTAGATTTATGTTTGTATGTGTGTATGTGTGTGTATGTAATAGATTGTATGTATGTGTATGTATAGATTTATGTCAAAAAAAATAATAGGGTTTAGTAAACCTTAAATAGTATGTGTGTGTATGTATAGATTATGTCAATAAACCCTAGCTTGTATGTGTGTGTATGTATAGATTATGTCAACAAACCCTAGATTATATATGTTTGTATTTTTTTTAATCAAAATATGCCTGTGTTTTTTTTTTGAGAAAATATAATTAAATGATTTTTTTTACATATGAGTCGCAAACACGTGTACACATTACTATAGTGAGATATTGTTGGCTTGGTTGTTGGATACTATGTTGAATTTATTGAATTGATACTAGTGTCGATAAATGTATATGTTATAAAATTTGTTGGATACTACTTTTCTCAGGAAAAATGAGGCACGGTGATAAATACTGTCAACAAGAGTGGGACAGGTTGCAATTAGACCGCACACATAACTCTTTTATTAGCGTGCGTCATATAGAGGGTACTCTTATTTTTAGGTACGGAAATAAAAAGATCGAACAATTTAACTACCTTATAAATCATGGATTTGATATCCAGCAAGATTACTTGTTCGATCGTATTCTATTTTCTCTACCAGAAAACTGGGATGACGTTATACAAAATATATTTCACACACATAATCCCGACATAGCCCTGACCTTGGTTACGTTGTTGGAGAAGGCGGAAAAAAAAATCCACCCATTATGGATACAACTGCGTACAGAGAGCATTGACATAGACTGTGATGTCTCGCGCCACATGCACGTAAAATTGAATCTTGCCAACAAGTTGAGAAATAGAGGATTCCGAGTTCATGTCACTGACATCTACACATCAATCATAGATACCCTTCCTTCTAGTTGGCCACGTGCAAAAATTCATAGGTTCTTAAAAACTAATACCGAATGGATGGAGATCAGACACATTGAACTTATTCTAAAGTCTTACTTTGAAAAGGTATCTATCTATCTATCTATATATATATAAAACTAATTAAGCTTGATTAATTAGTTATAATTTCATATTACTATAATTATTTAGTCACTTATATTTTTTAATTTTTGTAGATAATGTCGAGAGGAAACAACCCTAGGGTACCAAGTGCCGATGTGACACCACAACGAGGTTCACCATCTTGTGCAGAACCCGGATTCTCAACACCAATGGCTGAGCAATTCACAACTACACCAATGGTTCACTCCTCACCAAGTCCAACCCCAAGTGCTCCTACACCCCAATCCAGCACTCCCGTTGCTTTAACGCCCCAATTCAACACTCATGATGCCTCCCGCTCAAATGAAAAGAAGACTATTGGATTCTCCCTTCTCGGGAATAACCCGATGGGTGATAGGAGTGACGTGCTGAACTTTAAAGCCCGGTGTTTGTCGCTGGGAAAAATGAACGTGGGAGTCGGTGGACCAGACAATTGGAACCTTGTTGATCAAGCTGTCAAAGATGACATATATGACCAACTTTGCAAGCATTTCTCATTTCCTGACCGTTCCAAGAATAAGGTTATATCTCGGGTTGCTGAAGGATTGAGGACATACAGGAGAAACCTTCGGAAGAAACATTTCTCGAAAGAGGCAGGGAGCTCCGATATTTTGGCTTTGAAAGAGAAAGTGCCTACCAATGTTGAAATGCCGGTGGATCAGTGGAATAAGTTTTTGGAGAATGAGGCGAAGGAAAACAAGTTGGTCCAGAGGGAGCAAAACAAAAAAAATAGGGCACAAAAAATTGATATCCATAGGCTGGGATCCAAATCGTATGAGGATTTGAAGAATGAATGGGAGAGTAGGACAAAAGATGGTCCAGATGCCGGTAAAAACCCAAATCGGTCCAACTTATTCCTTAATGCTCGACGGGACAAAGATAATAAATTCCCCCTGCACTTGGCTAAGACACTGGAATCAATAGAGGCCATCAGCAGTCAATCAGATTCGTGCCCTACTGATGACTTTGACCTTGAAAATGATGCCCTGACTAAGACCTTTGGAAAGGACAAAAGGGGGAGAATGAGAGGTGTTGGCTCACATATGCCAAAAACAAAACTTCAACACATTGCACCTCTTGTGGACGAGCTTTCTTCGGTCAAGAATTGTATCTCATCCCAAAAGGAGCACCAGTTGAAGACCGATGGGGATGTCCATGGGATTAAAAATTCGCTGGGATTATTGACAAATCAAATTGGGAAACTTGTGAATCTTATTGAAAGTTATAGGCCCCCAATGCCTCCTCAAGATTTCACACATCCTTCCCCTCCAACATTCCCCTCTCAAATGCCTCATCCTCCAATCACGGGGCTCGGATCATCGTCAACAACTCACGGTGACTATGGCGAAGAGTACTATATCAAGGACATGAGCAATTCGAGGTTTGTTAGTGTGTGCATACTCATCTCCAGGGAAAGGGGAACTCTAGTACATCACCGACCTTTGGAGAAGGGTGAGGCTAAAATAATGGTTGATGAAATATACAACGGCTGCGGAGATGTACCTGTGTACGTTAACAGCGGGGATGGGATGGAATTGAGGAATTATGCAAAATCTTTTATTACTTGGCCACTTTATCTGTTGGCTAAGGTTTAATAATATTTTCTTTCGTTTCAGTTGTAATAATTTTTTTTTGTTTTAGTTGTAAGAATATTGTTTTTGCTTTAGTTGGAATGATATTTTTTTTGTTTCAGTTGTAAGAATATTGGTTTTGTTTCGTTTGGAATGATATTTTTTTTGTTTCAGTCGTAAGAATATTCTTTCTGTTTCAGTTGTAATAATATTTTTTAACCTATTACCACAGGACTGAAATTTGAAGATTATTACATGGATTTCCCACAATACAAAGAGTGGATGGGAGAGACTAACCGGATATCAATTAATCATGTAAAGGGCGTTTATGAATTTGTTAAATATGCTTCCAAAAATCTTAAAAGTGAGAAGATTCCGTGTCCGTGCACTCATTATATTAACGGAAAATATAAGTCATTGGAAGTTGTTGAGTTGCATTTACTAAAGTGGGGAATCTGTCAAGACTATATAATATGGACATACCATGGTGAAAAAGTTGTACCTTATGTTCCAGAAGAATTATCGGGAGCCGACCGTGTAACGGAACCTCAAGGACTAGAAGTGGTACATGATTCACCAACACATCGTCCATTGACCGACTTAATTGATGATGCTTACGGACTCCACAACCAACAAAACCACCAACCTATGGATACAAATAATGTGCATTATGACCAAGTAAATGAACAAATTGATGCTGAACTACTAGGAGATCGGGAATACATATGGTTGAAAGCAGATGCAGCTAGACCGTTGTATAAAGATTGCGATGAAGATCACTCGGTATTATATGCAATGATTGGTTTTCATAATTTAAAGAGTCAATTTGGTTTGTCTGGAAACAGCGTAACCGGAATTCTTAAGTGGGTTAAAGAAATTCTCCCAAAAGAGAACATGTTATCAGACAATTATCCTACCATGAAGAAGAGTTTGAAGGGTTTAGGTTTGAAATACAAATCTATTCATGCTTGCAAGTATGATTGCATATTGTACCGGAATGAGCACGAAGAGAAGGATGAATGTCCTGTATGCAGTGAGCCTAGATATATGGTTTGCGAGAATGGAAATGACAAACATGCAAAAAATCACAAGTGCTCGCAAGTCCCACAAAAGGTTTTGAAGTATTTTACACTTGGGCCACGGTTAAAACGTTTTTTTACTGTACCGTGGATAGCGGAGGCCATGACATGGCATGCTCGATGCGAGGTGGGTGGGAATTTGATGCGTCATCCGGTTGATTTACTCATCTGGCAAATTTCAAATGCACAACACCATGAATTTGCAAAGGAACCGCGCAACGTTCGTCTTACAATCTCAACCGATGAGTTTAACCCTTTCGGTAATTTAAGTACTAGTCAGAGTTATTGGCCAGTTCTTATGGCGCCTTTAAGTCTTCCTCCGACGTTATGCATGAGAAAGGAGTTCACATTGTTATCTCTGTTGATACTCGGGCCTAAGGCTCCCAGTGATGATATTGATATATTCTTAGCACCATTAATCGAAGAACTTAAAGAGTTGTGGAATAAAGACGTGACGGCGTTCGATTCTTATAAGGGTGAAGAGTTCACACTTAAAGCAATGGTGATGTGGGCGATCCACGATCTTCCTGCTTACGGGACCTTGTCCGATTGTAATGTTCATGGTTATTATGGATGTCCCATATGTGGGGAGGAAACTGAAGCCTGTTGGTTAAAACATAGTGGTAAGTTGAGTTACACGGGTCATCGTAAATTTTTGCCGACCAGTCGCCCTTTTAGGAACGACAAGTCTAACTTTTTGCCTGTCGGTCACGAGCGAAGAACGGCACCTAGTCGACTTTCTGGTCAGCAAATTAAGGAGAAGGCGGTGGCTGCGACTGTGGGGAATAGGTATGTAGGCAAACACCCCCAGTTTGTAAACCTGAAGCGTAAAGCTAGGGAGGATCCGAACGACCCTAGTAAAGCGAATCCATTGTCCAGGCGATCAATATTTTTTGATTTGCCGTATTGGAAAGATCATCGTGTAAGGCATATAATTGATGTGATGCACACAGAGAAGAATGTTACAGAACATTTGATAGGAACATGTCTGGGTGGATCTCATTCCAAAGATGGAGAGCGTGCCCGCCGAGATCTACAGGATATGAAAATAAAGAAGAGACTGTGGTTAAAAAATGATCCAACGACAGGAAGAATTTCTATCCCCATGACTGCTTTCACTTTGACTACTAGTGAGAAGAAGATCCTCTTAGACACGTTGTTCAACTTGAAGACTCCAACCGGTTATTCTGGTAATTTACGTAGGGTAGTAAACTACCAAGCAAATGACTTGAAACACTGCAAGTCTCACGACTGGCACGTAATCATCCAATTAATCCGTTGTTATTTCGGAATTGCTTCTCTGAACACAAAGATCTCCGTCGGGTAATTATGCAAATCAGTTTGTGTTTTACCCTACTTTGTGCAAAAGTGGTAAACAGAAGACACATTAAAGCTGCGAAATCAACTTTAGCCGAGGCAGTTTGTGTGTTAGAGAAATATTTTCCTCCGTTATTCTTCGATATCAGTATCCACCTGCTTGTGCATTTATGCGATGAAGCTTTATTATGTGGTCCCGTGAGGTATCGTTGGATGTATCCTTTTGAGCGCTTGATGAAAACCTTAAAAGATTATGTAAAGAATACATGCTATATTGGAGGGTCAATTGCTAAAGAATACGTAACGGTGGAATCATCGCTATACGCTAGGGAACATATGCCAGAACAAGAGGTGATGAGGTTTAATCCTCATGGAGAACGAGTGATAGAGGAACCTGACGAGTTTGAGGACGAATTATCGTTTGGGAACCCTAAAGAGGTGAAACTCACAAACCTACAATACGAGCAAGCAACTCGTCATGTCTTCGAATCGCAAGATGAAGTCCAAGACTGGAGAGAGTGAGTATCTACTGAATTCTTCTTCTTTGATTATATGTATTTTTTATTTTATGATCTAAACTCTATAATTTTTCGGTAGGAAGTACGAGAACGAAATTATCCAAAATCAAAGGAGAAATTGGACGACAACTGACTTTAGGGCATGGGTGTCAAAAGAGGTACTTTTCACATCTTATGTGTGCGGTTATTTATTCATGTGTGGTAAAAACATGCCCTAATACAAATTCATTAATAAATGCAGCTTCTAAAAAGAGGTAATGTCTCTTCCAGACTTGCACGCCCAGAAAAAGGTCCTAGCTTTCGTGCAAAAGAGTTTAAGAAATTCCGCACCAATGGTTTTGATTTCATTTCATATCCATATGAGGAAAAGCTTTTGACGCAAAATAGTGGAATATCAATTTCTACCTTGACCACCTGTATCGCTAGCAAAAGTGATAAAAATCCAAAGATTACGGTGCTAACCTATTATGGGATAATTCAACAAATTCTAGAACTTGATTACTTGGATTTCACAGAAACCGTATTCTATTGTGATTGGGTAAAGGTGGAGGATACAACGAATGCTTGCAAAGTTGATCCCGACTCCAAACTTATTATGGTAGATTTATCAAAGCTGAAGACTAAAGACCGCATAGTCGACGAGCCTTTTATTTGTGCCTTTCAGAATGTAAAGAAGGTATTCTACTCGAAGTGCATAAACGATGGCAATTGGTCTATTGTTGTGCATGCACCAAAGGGTATGACTACTGAAGTAGACGCATTAAAGGCTCCAAAAGAGTTCGAGTCAGCTCTTGATGACAACCCTAATTTGAAGGATCTTTTAGTTGATTTAGAGGAAGATTGAGTATCAAAATATTATATTATCCTCATCAATCTTATTTGTATCCTATTATGATATTGACATTGTATTAGCACTTTACATTAATTTATGAATTTCATCTACTTTTAAGTGTAATGTCCCGCTATTTTTTGGTTCTACCATTTTTTTAATTGAACATAACTGTTTGCAAAAAAATCATTATTTTTTCACTGTCATAGGATACATTGATGTTGGGGTCGAACTACTATCAAACATAATCTGAAATTGCATCGCTGCTGGCATAGAGAAGGTTCTTATTGGCGTTGGGTGTAACAAAATATCCAGGTAATGGATAGACCTATGATGAACTTTATTTTAAGGTTAAATATGCATTGGTTCAATTTTTTAATTATTATGGGTTTGGATAACTTTTGAACACGTAAAACAGCCTTAAAATAGCCATCGAAGGGTGAAAGCATAAAATAGCCATAAAACGGTCCGGTAAGAGTCACGAACACCTCGCACGGGACTAATGTAACTCATAGAAACCGACCGCGTAGTCACGGGGCTCTCGGTTAGAGTGTACGACGTAAATTTGCAAAAAAATAGACTTGAGCATAAAAACATGCCATCGAAGGGTGAAAACGTACAACAAGCACAAAACGGTCCGGTAAGAGTCACGAACACCTCGCACGGGATCAATGTGACTCGTAGGAACCCACCGCGTAGTAACGGGGCTTGAGAATAAAAAAGTTAGACTTGAGAATAAAAAAGATGCCATCGAAGGGTGAAAACGTAAAACACCCACAAAACGGTCCCGCAAGAGTCACGAACATCTCGCACGGGACCAATGTAAGTCGTAGGAACCAACCGTGTAGTCACGGCGCTCCCGGCTTGTGTGTGTGCGTGTGTGCATGTTTGTGTGTGTGCGCGTGTGAGTGGGAAAGGGGGGAGGGGATGGGCAGGGGGCGCGTGTGTGCGTGTGTGCATGTTTGTGTGTGTGCGCGTGTGTGAGTGGGAAGGGGGGAGGGGACGGGCAGGGGGCGCGCGCGTGTATGTGTGCGTGTGTGTGTGTGTGTGTGTGTGTTTTTGTGTGTGTGTGTGTGTGTGAGTGGGGAAGGGGGGAGGGGGGAGGGGACGCGGCATGTATGCATATATGCATATGCATATATGTAGTGAGAGTGTGCGTGCGTGCGTGCGTGCGTGCGTGTGTTTGTGTGCGCGTGTGAGTGTGTGCATATTGGTGATAAAATCCAAAATAAAATAGAGAGTATACCTGATCTAGGGTGAATCCAAGAGTGGGATCTACAAAACAAACCTCCTGACACTCATATTCGGTCATCTGATCCGTTACGGTTGCCTCTGGTTCCGGTATGACGTAGGACTTTAAATAATTGTCACCTGAAAGAGAAATAGCATATCTGCATATATAATTATTAATATGAAACTAAATGAGAGATTTAGGAATAAAACATACCACAGTGATAAAGGGGGAAAGGGGGGAGGGGGTGGGGCAGGGGGCGGGGCGGGGCGGGGCAGTGTTGCATATATATGCAGGCATATATATGCAACTGCTGCACATATATGCATATATATGCTGCCAACTGCTGCATATATATGCATATATATGTAGTGCTGCTGCATATATATGCATATATATGCATATATATGCAGTGTTGCTGCATATATGCATATATATGCAGTGCATATATATGCTTAGTGTTTGTATACTGAATTGCTCATCCTGTGCTCAGCTAATCATGGTAATGGTAGAATGCTTACTTGTTGGATAAGCTCCATCAGATGCAATATGGGTTGTTCAACGGCCTAAATTAGCAAGAAGAAGAATTCATGTTTGGATCAATCAACCAAACACTCATCAGTGAGTTTTCTTATTTTGGAATGTCATTTTTACAGTTCCTCTCTGGAGCTTTCAATAGTTCACTCTATTCTTGTTTTCTATTATTTTTCCGTGCAGTACTAAGAGTCCAAAACATAGGAAGATAATTTGCAAAACTAGTACTTGGTATTGGTTAAAGTCATTTTTTTTGTAGTTTGAGCTTAGCGCAAGACTTATAGCCTTATAAAAAAGAAATTGCTCGTAGTTTCTGGATACTTTCTAATCTTATTAGTGGCAGTTTCTTCCATCCTTATTTGCTTTGCTGCTATTGCATCATGGTAGTGCCGAATTGTTGATCAAGAAAACATGATCTTTGCGCATCCTGCGTGCCTACCAAATGTCTGTTGATATTCCTACTTGGGACCATTTGAAGAGAGTGCAAAAGCATAACAAATGAATACTAACAACTACACAACCTAGTAAGCTAGATCGGACAAATGAAATATTAACACAAACAAACTCGAAACAACGTAAGATCAAACAAATCTTATTAGAGGGTGAAAACTCGAAACAACCCCCGGTTTGAGAGTACGACGGTAATTTGCTTATTTCTACACTTAGGCTTGAAAACATGGCGTTAGAGGGTGAAAACTCGAAACAGCCCCCGAACAGCCCCGTGGGTGGCACCAACACCTCCCACGGGACCAATGTAACTCGTAGGAACTGACCCCGCAGCCGCTGGTGTCCCGGTTTGAGAGTACGACGGTAATTTGCTTATTTCCACACTTAGGCTTGAAAACATGGCGTTAGAGGGTGAGAACTCGAAACAGCCACCGAACGGCCCCGTGGGTGGCACCAACACCTCCCACGGGACCAACGTAACTCGTAGGAACTGACCCCGCAGCCGCGGGTGTCCCGGTTTGAGAGTACGACGGTAATTTGCTTATTTCTACACTTAGGCTTGAAAACATGGCGTTAGAGGGTGAAAACTCGAAACAGCCCCCGAACGGCCCCGTGGGTGGCACCAACACCTCCCACGGGACCAATGTAACTCGTAGGAACTGACCCCGCAGCCGCTGGTGTCCCGGTTTGAGAGTACGACGGTAATTTGCTTATTTCCACACTTAGGCTTGAAAACATGGCGTTAGAGGGTGAGAACTCGAAACAGCCCCCGAACGGCCCCGTGGGTGGCACCAACACCTCCCACGGGACCAACGTAACTCGTAGGAACTGACCCCGCAGCCGCGGGTGTCCCGGTTTGAGAGTACGACAGTAATTTGCTTATTTCCACACTTAGGCTTAAAAACATGGCGTTAGAGGGTGAGAACTCGAAACAGCCCCCGAACAGCCCCGTGGGTGGCACCAACACCTCCCACGGGACCAACGTAACTCGTAGGAACTGACCCCGCAGCCGCGGGTGTCCCGGTTTGAGAGTACGACGGTAATTTGCTTATTTCCACACTTAGGCTTAAAAACATGTCGTTAGACGGTGAGAACTCGAAACAGCCCCCGAACGGCCCCGTGGGTGGCACCAACACCTCCCACGGGACCAACGTAACTCGTAGGAACTGACCCCGCAGCCGCGGGTGTCCCGGTTTGAGAGTACGACGGTAATTTGCTTATTTCCACACTTAGGCTTAAAAATATGGCGTTAGAGGGTGAGAACTCGAAACAGCCCCCGAACGGCCCCGTGGGTGGCACCAACACCTCCCACGGGATTAACGTAACTCGTAGGAACTGACCTCGCAGTCGCGGGTGTCCCAGTTTGAGAGTACGACGGTAATTTTCTTATTTCCACACTTAGGCTTAAAAAGATGGCGTTAGAGGGTGAGAACTCGAAACAGCCCCCGAACGGCCCCGTGGGTGGCACCAACACCTCCCACGGGACCAAAGTTACTCGTAGGAACTGACCCCGCAGCCGCGGGTCTCCCGGTTTGAGAGTACGACGGTAATTTGCTTATTTCCACACTTAGGCTTAAAAACATGGCGTTAGAGGGTGAGAACTCGAAACAGCCCCCGAACGTCCCCGTGGGTGGCACCAACACCTCCCACGGGACCAACGTAACTCGTAGGAACTGACCCCGCAGCCGCGGGTGTCCCGGTTTGAGAGTACGACGGTAATTTTCTTATTTCCACACTTAGGCTTAAAAACATGGCGTTAGAGGGTGAGAACTCGAAACAGCCCCTGAACGGCCCCGTGGGTGGCACCAACACCTCCCACGGGACCAACGTAACTCGTAGGAACTGACCCCGCAGCCGCGGGTGTCCCGGTTTGAGAGTACGACGGTAATTTGCTTATTTCCACACTTAGGCTTAAAAACATTGCGTTAGAGGGTGAGAACTTGAAACAGCCCCCGAACGACCCCGTGGGTGGCACCAACACCTCCCACGGGACCAACGTAACTCGTAGGAACTGACCCCGCAGCCGCGGGTGTCCCGGTTTGAGAGTACAACGGTAATTTTCTTATTTCCACACTTAGGCTTAAAAACATGGCATTAAAGGGTGAGAACTCGAAACAGCCCCCGAACGGCCCCGTGGGTGGCACCAACACCTCCCACGGGACCAACGTAACTCGTAGGAACTGACCCCGCAGCCGCGGGTGTCCCGATTTGAGAGTACGACGGTAATTTGCTTATTTCCACACTTAGGCTTAAAAACATGGCGTTAGAGGGTGAGAACTCGAAACAGCCCCCGAACGGCCCCGTGGGTGGCACCAACACCTCCCACGGGACCAACGTAACTCGTAGGAACTGACCCCGCAGCCGCGGGTGTCCCGATTTGAGAGTACGACGGTAATTTGCTTATTTCCACACTTAGGCTTAAAATCATGGCGTTAGAGGGTGAGAACTCGAAACAGCCCCCGAATGGCCCCGTGGGTGGCACCAACACCTCCCACGGGACCAACGTAACTCGTAAGAACTGACCCCGCAGCCGCGGGTGTCCCGGTTTGAGAGTACGACGGTAATTTGCTTATTTCCACACTTAGGCTTAAAAACATGGCGTTAGAGGGTGAGAACTCGAAACAGCCCTCGAACGACCCCGTGGGTGGCACCAACACCTCCCACGGGACCAACGTAACTCGTAGGAACTGACCCCGCAGCCGCGGGTCTCCCGGTTTGGTAGTACGGCAGTAATTTGCTTATTTCCACCCTTAATTTTTATATTTCTACTTGGTTACTGATAATTTTAACTCATATATGCAATTTTTCAGCTTGATTAATTTTTTTGTAAAACTACTTGGTTACTGATACTTTTGTTTTTTGTATCCTATCATTTGTAGGATTTTTGCACGTGGATCAAATGAAGGAGGCAATGGTTTACAACATGATGATTATTTATATGTTGTGGACATTCAGGATAATGTTTTTTATGTGTTATAGCCGTGCAGGCTTTTATTGTTTAGTTTTATGGTCGTGCGGGCTTTTATAATTTGATTGTTGAATTTTATAGCCGTGCGAACTTTATAATAAGCAGGTTTTTCATTTACAGATTTTGGAATGTCAAGAAAATAGAGGAAACTCTGCCCAATTTTTTTTTGGTCTGTGAATTATTAAGACGTGTAATATTTATAAGTTTGTATATATATTTGTTTATTAACAACATTCTCAATTCGCAATTTGTGATTTTTTTTTTATTGTTTTGCCTATAATAAATATTTGTAACACCTCGTAGCAACCGATGATGCACTCACAGGAACCCCAATTTTAGGATTGGACAAAAAAAATACATTTTTTTAAATTACAGATAAATATGGTCATGGACTTTGTCCATGACCATTTTTATTTTATTTTTTCGCGCTTAAAAATGGTCGCGGCCAAAGTCCGCGACCATTTTTTTTTATTTTTTGTCACGGTAATGGGTCGCGGACTAGGGCCGCGACCAATTTTTTTTATTTATTTTTGTCACGCACATGGGTCGCGGCCAAAGTCCGCGACCAATTTGTTACGGTCGTGGGTCATGGACAAGGGCCGCGACCAATTTTTTTAATTTTTTTTTGTCACGCACATGGGTCGCGGACTTTGGCCGCGACCAATTTGTCACGGTTATGGGTCACGGATTAGAGCCGCGACCCATCACGGCATGGGTCACGGCCAAAGTCCGCGACCATTTATCGTGACCTCTCTTGGCTGTGACCATTTTTTGGCCGTGACCAATCGCCAGTTTTGGTGTAGTGGATTACAAAAATCCTTATGATAGGGATCTATATCAATCAAACGATACGCTAAAAATATAGTAAGTCATATAGATCCTAAAGACAATTGAACCTAATCATCTGATACCATATGTGACACCCCGCCTAATTAAATATCGAGTGACCATGCCTTTATTAAATTAAAACATGTTTCTCATATGATTCATTCTTAGCATCAGTGTTGAAAACTTTTTAATTACTAACCACTTAAGGGAAATTAAACCGGTGCCAAATTTTATCTTTCTTTAACACAATTACATAAACACTGGGGAAAAACTAATAAAAGATTCACAACATAAAAGAGTTCAAACCAACACAATATATATATATATATAAATGAAAGACTTGTCGATAAACCATCGACAAAAAATCTAAAAAAAAATCCATAATACTAAAAGAATTAAATAACTATAAAGCGTCAACGGACAACATAAAAGAGTTCAAACCAACACAATATATATATGAATTAAAAACTCGACGATAAACCATCAACAAAAAATACAAATAAAATAATCCATAATACTAAAAGAACTGAATAACTATAAACCGTCAATGGACAATACATCCATACATGGAATATAAAATGAGATCCAACTCTAGATCAGAAAGATAGAATCGTCTAATCAAGATCCTGTCAGCATCCACAATGCTACAGCTCCGAGTCCCTAGAATGAAATTCTCAAGTCTGGCGTCCATGTGGCTGGATACCTAAAAGGTTTTCAAAATATTTTATAGCAAGTGTTAGAACACAAAACGTTTTGAAAATATTGAGTAAGCATTTATCACAAATATCAAATAGGTTATTTATTACACATATTAGATTATCGTTTACTCACTTGAGTTTCCTCACCTCTAATCTAATATGCACGCCCAGCATTCTATACTTAACCCACCTAGCTACCAACCAAATCTATCTCAACTAAAGTATGTAACCGATATTATCCATAGTATACTCTCCCGTACCGCCCATACAGCACGATTCATTATTTACATTTCTCGGATGTTCTTCATTTCTTATATAACATTCACATATATTAAATTCAATCATCCTAATTAAGTCGCACTACTTAATTCATATAGCCTCTCATATCTATCATCATTCAACTTCCATAATTAAGTTTCACTACTTAACTTACTATAGATATTCCCAATCTATATTAATCTTGTAATTAAGTTTCTCTCTACTTAATTTACTTTTCAAATATATATATCTATATATCACATTATCAATCTACTATCACACATAAGTAGATATTATAAAGTATATATTTCACACACAATATATACTATAAGTGCATAGTTTACTATAACATCCCCGTATCACACATTAAGGACTATTAGTTCGGAATGTCCCCTCAAACTTGGTTTGGAATGTCCCATCGAACATAGTTCAGAATGTCTCATCGAACATGGTTCGGAATGTCTCATCGAACCTAACAATAAAATCACATGCAAGTACATAATAGGCATTCACTCCACCTATAAGTGACTCAGTAGGTATACAAACCACCTAACTATGTATTTTTTTAGTAAGTAGTATTTTTCTCTCTCATACTCACCGTACTTATTACTTTTACTATTTATCTCACTATCGTATTAGTTGGAGTATTTGCCCAACTCTAAGGGTCCTAGTTATCCCTTAATTAGTTTTAGTAATTAAATTAATATTTACACCACTGATCTACTTACCAATTTATTTGAAACTTCGGTAATTCATTATCTTTCTCTCCGATAAATAACGACATAATTCATCCCAATTTATTCTCGTCTTAATCCTCTCAATAAGACTAAATCACAAACTCAATATAAGCCTAACGTAATATAATAAATCCATTTTTATATTCTAACAAAGTTCCAAGAGTTTTCCACGGTAATTGTTTAGAAAGTCTAGGCCAAAAATGGAAATCTAATATTTTATGGGACTCGAACCGAACCGAGATGCCCAAGGCCAGACCGGTTCATTTTTTGTAGACGAACCGAACGATGTGTCAGTACTGGACCGATCCGGTGTCTGTAATTCACCTGCTTCATCTGTACATGTTTTATTCTTCCAAAACCCAGTACCAACTTAAACATTCCTAACCATTTCTACATGCATTAGGAGGGTTTCTAATGTTCTAATCATATTCCATTATCATAGAATTTAACCAAGAGCGAATTTAAAACCCATAACTTCATTAAAACCCTAGTGTTGTGTTCTTCCAACATATTCAATCAAAACCCAGATTTATTTTGTATTAATGATCAAGTCTCCTCTGATTATTAATCCTCTACATATGTTAAATCCTTCTACATGAAGATCCAATCCCAACATGATAAAAATCATTCTTTTTTTCCCAAGAATATGGATTTAAAAACAAATCTTAAAACCCTACACGTGGGTATTATAACTTCATAAATTTTGTCATAAATAACTTGCCTTTGTACTGTAGGGTCTGATTTCGTGTTAATGAAGGTGGTTTGATTGCCTTCCCTTCAATTCTTCCTTCCCAAATTGTTTGGGTTAAGAGCTCTTTTGAATTCTCATAAATTCTCATGTTTAAGCTTTGGAAATTGTCTCTCCCTTCTCTCTAATGAACCCTCTTAGTTTTAACCGTTTCTAACCCTCGCCTCAAGTCTTAAATATCTGATATAACACTTAAAATTTCGTAGGTCCCTTAACCTCTAATTACTAAATGACCAAAATTCCCTCAGTAGGTATCGGTTTGGTCTAAAATTGACCCGGGACCCAAACTAAACCCTCGGGTACACTATTCCGATTATTTTGACCCTTTCAAAATCATTCGTGACCTCTAAATTATCATACGAGTCATTTAAAATATTTTTCTCATTTCTCACCTCAAAATAGTCTTCACGCAACTCCTGGTGAGATAATCTAAAATACGCACATATCACTAGTTATGTCGTATAATAATAATCATTTATTATTTACTATTCACACTCAATAAATTTCATCAAGATATTAATCAGTATCTATCTCTCAATTAATATTTAATAGTCACATTTATTAAATAAATCACATTAAATTACTTCACTTGCATAATTTAAATAAATTTCCTAGTTAATTCCTCAAATTAATTAAATAAATAAATACATAGAAATACGGGGTATTACACAGTCTCACAACCATTGGCAAAACATTCTGAGTTCCTATGCTATTGGTTGATAACCCAGGCTATAAGGAGGAAAGGCCTGATTCAACACTATGGGTTCTAGTATTCCCTACTGTCTTTTTCCCAACCCCAGTCTGGGCTTGAAGGGCATGTTCTTGAACATCTTTATCACATTATCGTGAGGGTTGTGCTCTGGACAGACCATATCTTTGAAATCATCCCATACTTGGAGTGGAATTGGTTCAACTCGAAAATCTGACAGAAGAATATCATTCACCCCATATTGTATCTCTAGTATCAGGTTACTGGTGCTTGTATTCTCAGTGTTATCATCGTCGCCCAAGATGGTGATGACTTTCCCTTTGGCGAAGAACTTAAGTTTTTTATGGAGGGAAGAAAACACACCTTTGATACTATGGAACCATGGTCATCTGAGTAACAAGTTAAAATAAGTTGGGATATCGATGACTTGGAATTCAATAACGGGATTTATAGGGTCAACCCCTATTGTAAGCCTTATAGATCCCATTACTTCCCGACAAGCATTACCATAAGAACGCGCCGTGATAGAAGTTAGAGCACAGTTGTTTACTTTTAGTCCCAAGAAATTGAGGGTTCTTAACATGCAAACATTAAGTGCTGGTCCATTGTTAACGAGCGAAAGTGGTACGGTCTTTACCATGACTTTAAGAGATATATTGAGAGCATAATTATGATTTGGACCAAACGTAAGGATTTCTTCGAAGAAGGAGAGCATTCAAGTAAAGGTTAGAGATCCGACCAGTTTCACTACTACTTCTGGCGTGGTATAAAGAAGGATTGTGGTCCCGATAAGTAGTTTAATCATGGCATTTTATTGCAGTTGGGAAGATATGAGGAGTCCCCACAAAGTGATGTTAGCTTGGGATTTTGATCGAGGATCTTGCTCTCCTCGAGAGTCATTTCTGGCATAGGAAGTTTCTCAACACCTTTTCCCTTATCGATCGCCTATGATTTCAAGTTTAGGAGTTTGTAATGTCTCCCTGATCTAGTCATATGGTTCACAGAAGAGGGGAAAAATAGAAACCTCATTTCATCATCTATCTCGGGTTGTTCGGCCACCTTGTTAATCTCTTCTAGTAGCTCCTCAAATAATATCATTACACATATACTTACTACTGGGACAGTCTTTTCTGGGTTTCATTCTTCATCTGAACTATCGAATTCATCTCCCCATCCGGTGGTAACAACATCATTTTTCCACAAAAAGTCAATTCACTCCATAACCTCAATGGCCTTTTCGTATACATTCTCCCACTCAATGGGGAGATGTAAAAGTGAAGGGACCAGACGCCCTTATAGTTTCAAAGCATTAAGTAGCTCGAACATATTATAAATTTCATCGGTCTGTCAAAATAAGTCTGCCATGATCTGGACGACATCATCTAAGTTGACTTCGTCGGTAGGTACCACCCAATTATCTGACTCTCAAGCCTATTCTTGACCTTCCAAGAATAGTGTAATGATTTTTTTTACAGTTAATGGTCATCTCTGAGGGAAATTTCATCCCAAACTCTAAAAACTGGTTCAATACTGATAATAATTCCACATTGTCCCTTCGGAATGAATACGAATAGCAATGCATGCTCTTATAAGGAGTGACAAATCCTGATTGGCAAAAAAAGTAGGATATAGGAGAAAATATGGGCAAAATTGGAGGGGATTAGGAGAATATATGGGTATGATGGGAGATTTACTGGGTAGATGGATCAAATTGTGGGTCCTAGCATTTGCATGATTTGGGAGTGGATTATGGGTAGTGTTTGGTTTGGGATTGGCTGGTGGGATAATGATTCTCCAGTCAATCAGACCTTGGATTACATTTCGGAGGGGAAAACACTGATCAGTGGTATGGCCGACATTTTGGTGAAAATCACAATGAGCGTCAGATTTTAAAATTTTGGGGAGAGGGTTTGGTAATGGACGAGGGTCCAATGGCATGATAAGATTTAGGCTTAAAAGGGCTTGGTAAACTTTGGAGAGGGGGAGAGTAAAGCTAGGTATATTCCTTTTTTACTGGGTTAGGGTGGCTTTCTGGTGCCCATGAAGTGGCAAATTGAGAAATGTTATTGATTCTTAAAACTGTGGTATTGGCAGGCTTCTCATACTTTTTGGGAGTGAACTGTCCAGAAAATTTATTCGGCTCAACTTTTGTCTTGGCAAGACTTTCTTCAATCTCCACTCCTGCCACCTGGAGAGCTCGAAAATGGGGATAGTACTGGTGCCTCATATCATTGCTCGAACATGGGGTAAAAAGTTATTCTTCACAATACTAACTCGATCCTCTTCGGAAGGTCGGTTGGTCATGGTGGCCACTTTCTCTCTCCACCTTGCTATGAAGTTACTGACATATTCCTCGAGATTCTATTTGATAATTTTTAAATCATGGTGGGTAACCTCCAACTCTTTGTTATACTTGTACTGTGACATGATTTCACAGGCAACATCCTTCAAACTACGAATTATAGACTCCTAGAGAGTTAAAAACCAGTGAAGAGTGCTTCCCTTCAAAGATTATTGGAATATTTGAGCCATTATTTCCTCGGAGGAACCTAGGAGAGTCATGGATCGATGGTAACTTTTGAGATGAACAATTGGGGGTCCACTACCCCCGAACTTCTCAATTTTAAGCATCTTAAACTTTTCTAGTTGGCTTACTTTAGGATAGGAAGACATATGGGTGTAATCCATATAGTTATAGAAGAATTAAACTTGGTAAAACTTCTTGGTCAATGTTTTAAGGTCTTCCTTGAACTTGTTCAATTCTTCTTCCTTCAGATCAATGGTCATGGGTAGGTTAGTCCCTGACTGTGCAAGATTCGGCATAGGGAGCTAAGCTGGCAGTGGCCCATTAGTAGGAGGGGCACATGGAGCGTGTTGATATTCCTCAGGGACCTAAATAGGCTCAGGTGTGGGAAAACCCATAGCGCAAGGAAAGAGTACGTCGGGTTTTTCATTAGCAGGGACCCAGTTTCACTGCATATTATGAACCTCGGTTTGAAAGTTATCAATCTTCGCAGTGAGTTGGGCTAGAATCGTCATCAAATATGGTTGTACATTTGGTGAAGGTGGATTTTGGACTCAAAGTAAGTAGTGAGGGAACAGACAGAGCCTCGGGGAGGTTCGATGAAAGACCGAAGCCAATAGGGATCTAGGCTAAGGATCGGGTATGCGATCGACCTTAGAAGGAGAAATGATTCGAATTAATTTTCAAAAGAGAAGAAGGAAAGTCTTTTATTATAGGAGGAAAATATTTTTGACATTTTGGAAAAGAAGAGGACAAAATATTTTGGTTAAAAGAGAAGAAAAATGCTTTTGACATTTTTTATAAAAGGAAGGAAAATGCTTTTGGGTAAAAAAAATTTTGACACTTTTGGTAAAGAAATAGGAAAAACAAGAGAAAGGTCTCAGTATGATTATTATTATTATCATTATGTTCTCACTTGTATTAAGTTCACCTAAATGCAGAAAGAAATACCAGACGGGAACCGAGCTTGGGAAATTTGAGTTTACAAAATATGTAAAACAGGGTTGGACTTATTTCAGGCTCATGGATAGGGTCCCGTTTCAAAAAAAGATGAAATTACGCAAAAATTTGGGCGCCATGCCAACCCATTATTTCGGTAAAGTTTTGGGTAGTAACCGGCAAACTAAATATGAGTGCCCTATATTTGACGCCTATATGAGGGTATACAATTGTTGGGTTAATTGGAAGGGTTCCCCCTTGGTATGACTTCCACGATATATGTCTTGCCTTTGAGGGCAATCGGTACATGTAGATAGGCTATTTGATATACCTGAGTGTACATGAATTGCCTCACTATATACCTGGTTGGGACAGTATGTGTAAGAGAAAATATAATAAAGTAGACATATATGAATGAGTTCCCTAGTATATACCTCTCCACATAACTTCGGTCAAGCGATATGATGCGGGGGGAACCATTCGATATACATCAAAGGTAATTGGACAATGGAAGGTGAGAGTCATATTATTTAGGATAACTTCGACCTATCGGACAAGCGCCCATCACAAAGTGAATCCCCAGTTATGGGATAAAATTTGGTCAATAGTCATGGTCTTTGGTGATGTAGTGTGCAAAATGCATGATTCTTGATTATTATATTATGGAGAGAGTATTTTATTTAGCATGATGAGCACTACACTAATAGGGAAGAATGTACAAGCGTAAAAAAGTAAATCTAGCAATAGAGAGTGAATATTATACTAAGCATGGATATGTGAGAGTGAGTGATGTATGAATATCTACGAGTGTATGGTAGTGAACCTAAGCATGGATTAACTACAAGTGGTGTGTGACAAGTATGAGTGAGCGTGGATATATACAAGTGTGATAAGTGGAGGTGTGTGTTAGTGGCACCTAATCATGGATATTAGGAGTGGTGTGTGTAACATGTTGGTATAAGTGATCCTACATGTAAGTAGTGTCAAGTGTACATGGAGAGTATCTACAAGTGTATAAGTGAGGAATGAGTGAGATTGAATATAAACATGAGGTAGATATATGCAAGAAATAGTAGTGGAGAAAACATACAAGTAGGTTTATACGCACACAAGCAGAAAATGATAACACTCATGCAAATAGAGTCTAGAACTCTTATGACAAGTCAGTCCCCAGCGAAGTCCCCATTATAGCCATCCCTTACGCGTCTTTCCCTTTAATGGGGGAGGGAGGAATGGGGAGAAAAGGTTTCGCGCCCTCCTCTAGAAGTGCTTCGGTCATTGTCGATGTGGGGTGATTTAAAAAGATGGAGTCGCTAGCATATTTTGCATAAAACAGTCAAAAGAGCATGTCACCGCCTCGAGAGAGTGGAATAAAAGATAAACTGTTGCTTACGAAACCAATAGTTCGGAGGTTCGGGGCTAAGTTATGGAATAAGAAGGTGTTAGGCACCCATCCCGCCCTTTCAATATCTCGTGGGCTTATGTTACTATTTTCCTTAATTTCTCCGTGAAGTGTGTGCACGTGTATATATAAATGGAGATCAAAATTGTCCTACTCATATCATGCAAAAGATAGAGTGAGGTCCTTCATAGGAATGTTCCCAAATAATATCTAGAAAATATGATGTATGCATTTATCGAGATATTGATCGTTATGATGAAACGATAATATATGTTGGATAAAACACTAACATGGATCACAAATATAATATATATTAAAATAATGTATAGATGAAAAGGATTCAAATGCGAAAAATAGAGAATTGGAATTAAAAAATTGGACTCCAGTCTCGAGTTTTAACTCGAAATGCTTGCGTAGCCTATAAAGGCATCAAAGTCCACGTAGTTTGCATGCAGCATAAGGGTGGAGTTTATCCCATAGATTCGAATGGGAATTTATTATATGTGCATGTGTAGAAAATGTATTTTAGTTTTGAGAAATTGTGGTGGATAATCCCATGGGAATTTATAGTTTTAACCCTATTTTTCTTTGTTTTGGGATTTTTATAGAAGATAAAGTATGTGCAATATAACTAATAGAGGGAGAAGTATTAATGTATATTAACTAAAGTGAAAGCTAAAGTAAGAATTTATGTAACTATTGCAAAAATAAAGAATTTAAAGATAGAAAAGGATTTTTTGAGCCTTATTTTGAGAATTGAGGCTTGATCTTGATCCTTGATGAGCTCCCTTGAATGTTGAGATAAATGTTAGATGAGATAAAATGAGATTTTTCTAAATTGGTTATGAAAATGATGAGAATGAAAGATGGAAGCTAATTTCACACAAGGAAACTTCGTTAATTATAAGAGAATGTTGTTGAGAACACTAATATTGATGGATCTGAGGTATGTCTTGTGAGTGAGCCCATTCCCTCTATTTGTATAATAAGGGGGTGCCTATCGGCATAGCCCTAGTCCTATCCCTGCCAATTGACAGGTAATCTTAAACACACTGCCGATAGAAGGAAAATGGACTTATTAATCGGCAGTCTTGTGCAGATTTATCTGGAAAAAAGTTCATAGAATGCAATTCATAAATCCAAATCACGCATGGGTTATACCTTTAGAAAGGTAATTCAGAGACCTTCAAGAGCCCTTTGAGCCTCTCCCTTGTTCGTAAGTTGACTTTAGGTCAAACAGGGCTTGAAAGCGCTCGTCGATCCTTTGGATGGGAGATCGTCGAACGGTAATGGATTGTTCGTCCACACCGTAAGTCAGAATAGTATAGAGGGTGGGCCATTAGAAAGTATATGCGAGGTTCTTCGATATTCCAAAGAGTTTTGATCAGTTTGGATAGTTGACTTTAGTCAATCGGGGTCTGGAAGCATCCGGTGACCTTTTGGAGTAAAACGGGTCATTCATCCATATCGTAAGGTTGATTCGCACATGGGGTGGACTATTGGAAAGGGTATTCATTTCCCTTCAAAGTTTTATTTAGTCTCATTCGATCGGAAGAGTTTACTTTGGTCATACGGTGCTCGGAAGAGCCTAGTGGCCTCCGAATCAATTTTTGGGGGAAAATGGATCGTTCGTCCAAATAGTAATGCTGATTTGTGCATGGGATGGACTATTGTAAAGGGAATTCAGAACCCTTCCAAGATTCAATGAGATTTCGCTCTGACGATTGAGTAGACCAGAGTCAAACGGGGCCCGAGAGTACCCAATGGCCTCTAGATCGATATTCGGAGTATAACTTAGGGTTTGTAGTTAAACAGGGAGGTGCTAGGGACATAAGGAAAGACTTAAGGGTTCCTATAATGTGGTGTTGATTTGTCCAGAATCATTGCACATATACCCTCGAAACTTATGCATTTTAGGCCCCTCGGGTACTTTAATTCCTATTATTATGTTCATTAACTAGACAACCTCCGTTTTATATGCTAACATGTTATTTGAGGTATTATTTGACTGTTTGTAGGCATTAAAGTACTTAATATGAAGTTTGGTGGCATTCCGGTACAGTCCCGTTGCAAATCGCACGTTCAGGGGAAATTTAGTAAATTCACAATTTGGGATTTTGCCCAAAAGTCTTTAGAGAAGTTGAATCTATCAGGCTAAGCTTCACGTGGCCGTTAATGGTGCATGAATCTGAGTCTGAAGGAATATTCCAAGGGTCTTTGATCGGGGAAGAAATATGACTAGGGCTCAGGTTTGGGTTTGGCTCAGGTTTATCTTCTGTCCAAAATTATAGAAAATCGATTATGGCGATTTGGGTTTGGCTCAGGTTTATCTCGTGTTTTGTCCACACATAAACTGGGGTTTTTTTGGCCAAATTGAACAATTGGTTGTGGGGCTTGGTCTTTGGAAACACACGAGTTGGCTCGAGCATGGAGGGCTTTGGCCATTAATGGCAGTTCCTGTTCTTAGGCAATAAACACAGTGGATCTTGGATTTTTTGCATGTCCGATATTGTGTTGTGTCTTTGTCCATCGATGTGGGTCTTTGTTTGTTGAATAAGGGAGGTTGTTCTCGGCTTGAAGAAGCGGTAGTTACTGCGATTTGGGCTTGGCTGGCGCGACCAGTCGATCGGCAACGCTTTGGAGGTTGATCGGGTATTGTTGATTTGCCTTATTTATTCTCACCGGTCAACCAACCACCACCACCGGTCGATCGATCCCCTGTTTTGGCCGACCATACCTGTTACTTACTTTTTCCTTTTACTTTTATTCCTTTTTGTCACTTACTAGAAAAGCAAAGACTTGGTTTTATTTGAAAGATATATCATAAGATCTCTTTTTTTCCTTTCTCTTTTTAGTTTCTAGGGTTTGAGCACTTTGGGGTTTCTTTGTGGAGACCACCCCTCTCCAACATTTTTGTTGTGTAGTACCAATTAATATAAGCCTCTTTTTACTATTCATCTTATTCCCTATCTTAATTATGCTTTGTTCTTTATTTATCATGTTTTATTCATTATTTCAAGCCTAGAATTTGTGTAGTTAATTTAATTGTTGTTTCCTTTAATTAATTAGTTATTTTATTTATGTTGTTCATCATGCTTAGCGGCTAAGTAAAATTAGGTTGTTGTGGATTGAACTCACCTAGGGTTGAATTGGTGGCTTTGCTATGCTGATGGGTTTTCATGAGTTTATTTCAATTGGGTTGTCCTAGTTATTTCGCCTTGGAGATTTAACGGGGTATCTCATGTATGCTCCATATTTACGACCTTGCATGTGTAATTTTTGGCGTATATATTGATGCCAAAATCATAGTAGTCTTTTATACGAATTAAGGGGTGTGACAACTCTTAATTTAATTAATTGATGAAATGTGACGCAATCTTAATAACTCGTGAACCCATGTAACCATTTATACCAATTAACTCGGGGTGAGGGATATCTAGCGCAACCTATAGTTTTTATTCTCTTTGTTAATCTTAGTTTAATTTACCTCGCCTAGAATAATCTTTTCTCTTTATTATCTTTTACTTTTTCTTAAAATTGTTCTTACACTTTTATTTTAGAAGTAATAAACCAATTAAATTCTAGTAACTTGTCTCTGTGGATTTGATACGCGGATTGGACGTTATACTCCCTTAAAAGTGTATAGTCATAGTTTAGGTTTTTGTATAGAGTTAGTGAGCCGAATATAACAAACGACTGGGTTTGGTGACGCGACACCACAACAAAACACAAGCAATCATGTCTCTACATTATTTTTGTTTAATTTCCAATGCTTTGTAAATCCTATAATTCTCCTGCACATCATTCCTCAATTCTTCAAGCTCATTCACATGGACATTCATAAATGCCCCACCCCTTACCAATTCAAAATCAAGGGATATAGTGGCCTAATAAACTTTATGTTCCAATTTAACAGGTCCAACTCTCTAGATTTTTAATCTTTAGATGATGTGCATGAGCTTTCTCATGTTGATCATAGCGAGCATGAAATGTGTTCTTCGCTTTAATGCCATGTTATTATTAAAAAAGGTATATAGTGTGCTAACTTTAATGAGTTACCCATGTGACTCCATTCATTTCCTATCTAGCTTTAAGTTTTTTATACTTGAGTTGAAACCACTTCCAGTTGAGAGCAAATATGCATATTTAGGCCAGGAAGAAAGTTTTAAAGTGGTTATTTCATCTTCACTTCACAAGGTTCAAGAGTAAAACTTTTAGTATTTTTGAAAAAACATAAGATTGATTGGGGTGGAGGATTACTAATTTAAAGGGTATTGGTCACCTATCTTTAACCCATTAAATATTTTTAGAAGAAGAGGCCAAAATTACCCACCAAATGCAAAGGCATTTGAACCCACACATGAAGGATTAAATTAGAGTTTAGGCATTTAAACTATCTGATATTGGCATAATTTACTATATCTCTGATAGTGAATGGTGAGCCTCACCCAAATTGTCCCTAAGAATTCAAGAATCTTGGTCTTATAGAATGGTAAGGGTGAGTATATTCCTTCTTGAGTCCCCAGAGGTCAGCGTGTGTATAGATTATCAAAAATTGAATGCGCCCACCTATGAGGACCATTTCCCATTACTATTTTAGATGAATTGGTGGAGAAAGTAACTTGTCACAAGCATTATTTATTTCTTGATAGTTACTCTGATTACCATCAAAATGAGATTTCACGCTAAGACCAAGAGAAAATTACTATCACATGCTTCTTCAGAATTTTTTCCTACGAAAGGATGCCATTTAGTCTTTTCAATGCATCGGTGACTTTTAAGCAATGACTAAGAATTTTTTATTACATGGTGAAGAAATGTCTATAAATGTTCATAGATGATTTATTATTTTCGGTGACTCATTTATTAAGTAGTTGTAAAATTTGGTGATTATTGTGGAGACATATGGGGAGAAAATTTTGGTACTCAATTGGAAAAAATATCACCTCATGGTGATAAGAGGAATTGTCCTCGAGCAAATTTTACCATTTGAGGGAATTTAAGTCAACAAAGCAAAAAGTAAAAATCATTACATTATGGCCCCTTCAACCTCAAGTCGTTAATACATGTGAATTAATTTATGGCTAAACTTATCTATTGAGGGAGGTTCATCAAGGGATTTAGTGATAATGTGAGACCCATGTCTAACCTCCTAACCAAGGACACTCCCTTTGAGTGGTCCGATGTGTGGAAAAAAGATGATCATTTGTCATGCATGTTTTTAGATGATCGCTAACAAAATTAAAAGTAAAGTGTTCTTGATACAAAATGTTAATGATATCAATCCATCTAACACCCTCATTCTCACAAAGTGGTTTCTTGTCAAAGTTAAAAGTTCAATTCAATCTTCATTTTCGTAAACAACAACTTCATAACCGCATTCTAAAAAATAATTGTGGCATCTTATGGCCAAAAATGGATGATCTAAAATGACCAAAATTATTTACTCAACATTTTTTACCAATTACCTATCCAACACAACAAAGTCAACAAGAAAATAAAATTTATCTACTTGCACTAAGACATCCTCAATAATACCACGTGGAAATATTGTCGATCGATCAACTATTTGCAAAGTAATGCAGTTGGGCTTAAGATCACCTGACTTAAGTTTTTTGATAGACCGTAAAAAGAAGCAAGTTGACATTAGATCCAATATCAAGCAAAAATTTATTGATGTGACAAACCCATATGTAGCAAAATGTTGTACGACAACCAAGGTTCTTATTTTTTAAAGGATCTTGTGTTATATGATTGTACTCACTTTCCTAACTAAAAGAAATATTGATTTTTACTTATTTGAAAATATAAAAATATCCACATTCTAGGTTTCCTTTGTGAAGGTTTGAGAGTATTTAGGAAAGTTACGGGAATGGGACATTTGTTAACATCAACCAGACCATTTTTAAACTCCCAATCTGTCATTACTTTGATCATTATAATTCTCCCTAGGTTCTTTTGAGATCGAAAGAATATTCTTTTCAGGAATATTCCACTTCTCAAGGCAGTTACAGATTAAGCATATGACATTTGGGTATCATTTGGATAATGAAAAATTTATCACCATTTGACCTTTTGGTTTGGGTTATGATTGGGCCAGAACATTTCCCTTCTCGAGTACAGACATGGGTGTAGTCAATTGATAAATAGTTGATCTAATTTAGATCAAAGTTTGTTAAATTCTAGCCCAAATTTTTTGTTGACCATCCATGAATTCTTTCAATCTGTTCTCAAGTCTCTTGTTATGTGGTGGCATGTTGATTTTGGTATTATGGTGTTGTAGGTGGTTGAAAAAATGGTTTTTGTGTTTGGATATGATAAGATAGATGTTGTGGTTGGAATGATGAGGGTTAGGGTTACGTATGACCAATGTTTCGGTGGTTCCTCCATTATAAATTATATATCTAACTTTATAGTGAATTGTATGGTTATTTAAAACTATTAATTACATTCACTTGTTCATGCAATACCTTTTTTAAATGACAAAATGGTGGGACACTTTTGTGTGGGTGACCGAATTGTCACAAATATCGTACACATCCTCCAAGTAGAACCTTGATTTAATTTCATCATGTTTATTGATCTCCATTTCTTCCAACTCCAAAATAAGTTGTGAATTGTTTAAATTAAGTTCACACGCTTACCAAAGATGTAAAGGCCACTTCCCAAGGTATTTGTAGTGGGACTAATTAGTGGTGATCTATCATTATGATTTTTTCCACCCAATTAAAGTATAGTTCATCTTCCTTGGGATCCTTATTCATATCCTCTCCATTACACATCGCTTCAACTACTTGTCTTGTTTGAAGAGATAGTTCATCATAAAAACGCTGAATGTCCTCTATCACCTGTATCCATGGTGTGGGAAAGCATTGCAAAGATATTTAATGTTTCCCAACACATAATGAAATTTGCATCATCATTTTGTGAAACATTCATCATTTTTTGCATAAGTGAAATAGTTCCAAGTTGGGAAAACATATTTTTGAAACTTAAGATTGCATTTCATATCAAATGCAAATAAAACATTAACGCAAGGAGTTGAGTCAGGTTTTGGTTTTATCATTAAGTGAAAATGGAAATAATTTCAACCTGTAACACCCCGTACTTTTATAGATATTTAAATTACATATGTGGGTGTAATTTAGTAATTAGAGTAAATTACTATGAATAGTAATTTTGGAATCTATGAGTGTAATTTAATAAATTGAGAATTTAAAGTGAATAGTAAATATTATTTTGTGAGTTCTGGATTAATATTTACATGGGTTATATTTTCTTACAGGACTAAGTAAATGAGTTGGATAATTTTATTACATGTCGCGGTTAGGTAAAGCGACAAAGCATAATATTTCATTTAGAAAACACGCGTATTGAGATGTGTTGGGTTTAATTAGTGAATTTTAGTTAAGTGACTCGGATGGAGATTTTGAGTGCGTGGTTGGTTTTAGAATGGCAGAAATAGTCAAAATAGAGTATCCCGGGGGTAGCGTTTAGGTTTCGGAGACTTTTGGACTAGTAGGGACTCGCAATTGAGTATACAAGTCAATTTTGGATTTAATGAGGGGATAAGCCTTATAAACCCTTACAACCCTTATTTCCCTCATTTTTCATCCCTAAGATAGAGAAAGGGAAGAGAAAAAAGTAATAAGAGAAAAGAAGAGAAGAAGGAAGAAAGGGGATTCCGGACCAAACTCCGCGGGATTCGACTCGAGGTCGTTGGATTTTATCCACGAGGCAAGTGTTTACTTGATTTATTCTTTTGAGTGTGTATCTCATATTATAGTTTGTGTCAATAATATATAAATATTTTTAGGTTGGGTTTTCGTGAATCAAAACGGGTGTTTTGGAAGTTTGAATGAATAAAGCTCGAATAATATCCAATTTGAGAAACTTAGGAATTAATTGAAATTGATTATTGGGTATTGGTTCTAGGATGATTAGAACCCTTTTTATATGTGAATATATTGTTGATTGAGGTTGGATGATGATGGTAGAGAAGATAAAAAGCTTGGGGTAATGTTAGTGGCCGAAACAGAGTCTCGGAGAAGAAGAATACTTGATCAATCGATCGATCGATGGCCAGGGGTCGATCGATCGATCGACGGCCAGTGGTCAATCGATCGACCCTTCACAAATTTTGACATTTTTGGCCTGTTTTGTTTATATGGGAGAAATTCCTTAATTAATCAATTCTAGCCTATTTATTTGAGGAAATAAATAAACAACTAGGAGAAATTATTCTTAGCCATTTAAGGGAGTTAATTGGGACTAGGAGGGTGAAACGTTATGTGGCACTTAATGTATAGTTTTGAGGAAAATAAATGGTGGAGATAAATATTAGGGGTTCCTAAATATAGTGTGAGGACTTAAAAATTATTGTTATTTGAGTGAGGTGTATACCTTGGGTTCGTTGAAAGTAAAATCCAGGACTTACTAATTTAGGGGTATTCGGGACGAGAAACACTTAGGGTAGTATTTCGACGAGCGATTATATATATATATATATATATATATATATATATATATATATATATATATATATATATATATATATATATATATATTATGCACGTCGAAAATATATTTATATACCGACTATATGTTTGATTAAATCCTAGGATGCGAGTATAAGGAATTTAGGATATGGACTAGAGATGCTTGAGCGGCTATCTGGTGCGTCGATTGACGACTATTATTATAGGTGATGCGATACCTATGGAATTAAGATAAGTTGATAGTATACTTATTTAGTTATTACGAATTGGTATATTCGGGTTTATATTATAATCCTTAAAAGTGATTAAGGTGCGAGTTATATTTTAAGTAAGAGAATACTTATGGGTTTAGTATTTTAAGTGTATGAATACTTATATACTATTACAAATGGAAACATTCGGGTTATTGGCTATCGTTATAAGAGTTCGGCAATTATAGCCAGAGCATATTGAGGAATGTTATATATATATATATATATAAACGGGTATTGTTACAGTGTATATATACGATTCGTTTATAAATATATTAGTATGCAAACGATATATTTATGTATGTTTATATCTCTAGTGCTATCCAGGGAGGTTGCGCGATGTAGGTGAATCCACTGGCTTATGAAGCATGGAGAGTACATCCCCAGGTCATATCGTCACGCATATGGGTGCGATATTTTTTTATCCCACTTTCAGGAGGGAATATGACCGCCTCCACCGTTTAGTATTTCTGCCATGATCATGAGTAAGTCTAACTTGGTACCTAGGTTAAGTTGAGCATACTCAGATGATGATAGAACTTTGAGACTATATCCTCGAGTTATAGCTCGGTGGGATGTATCTGATACTTATGATTGTAAAATAGGTATAAATATACTTGTTGCGTATAATACATTGCTTGTATGTGAAGATGCGATATTATAACTTTAATTGGTGTAAAGTTTAAAATGAATAAAAGGTTGTTCTTCTTCCGGTAGTTTTATATCCGGACTTATACAAGGTAAATTGTAGGTTCAAGTGAGAACTATTTATATAAGGGTTGTTATATGTTAAAGTGAAAATGGTATTTAAAACTAGTGAAAGTTGCGGTTTATGTACGGTATAGTTTTATACAGAAATAAGGACTATATATATATATATCACATGGATGATTATATCAACTAAAAGCTTATATAATAGCGTACAGTATAACATATTATATCACGCAAGGTAGGTTATAGTTATAAGGATTTAGAAGATGGATTAATGAGATTAGTTAGCAGGGGTAGCTTAACTAGGTTGTTTAAAAGGTATAAGATAGATGTCCACTATTATAAGAGGGGTGAGGTGTATCTCATGAGAGTTCGATACCAGTTTAAATATGAGAGATTTCATATTTTAAAAATATGGAATTTGAGCACTTGCTAGATATTTTCAAAACTCGGGCTCTGACCCATTTTGTATTTTCCCCTCTCTTCCTATATATGTATATATATTAGGTCTCTAGACACAGGGACGCCTGGATGATGATCCCTTCGAGTCTGACGTTTGCTGCAGCAGCTGTGGATGCATACAGGTTTCTTTTAGACGCTTCTATCTTTGAGATCTAGATAGGAGGTATTGTATGAACACTCGGGTTGATAGACCAACTGTATTCATTTATTCTTTTACTGTATGTTAGTTTGCGGTATTTCGATTTGGTTGTATTATGTTGTATCGAGAGTTCGGTTACCTTATTTCATTTCAGTTGTGGTATATAAACTGTTTTGATTATCTTACTTGGTTGGTTTGATTAAAAATATTAGTTAAATAAAATTTTGACGCTAGCCTAATAAGTTATTAGTAATTAAATTGGTTTTCGACAGTGATGCTGAGAATGAACCATATGAGATTCCTGTTTTAATCTGGTAAAGGATTGATCACCCGATATTTTATTAGGCGGGGTGTCACACAACTTCACCACTTCGTTGGTGCACGTTTGGTCGGAAAATATTGTGCACACCTTTCAAATTCCTTAAGGTCAAGATAAGGTTCTTCATTTTCATGCCCGTGGAATGTGGTCAAGAGTTGAATCATATCGTGCCTAAAATTGAAATGATCCACGTTTTACGGTATGATTATGCATGAAGTCTCTTCTCTAGGGCTTAACATTATCTCCAAGTGTCCTATGTGGATGGTGTATATCACTATCTCAGTGTTCAGTTTGGTTATCGACCATGATACTTATGGTGTATGAATTTTTGCTAGTGAATTAGTAACAACTAATAAAGCTAGGCTCGAAATTGTGAGTAGAAAATTTTACTAAATGATGAGCATTATCCCTATTAGCCCAAAGGTTCATATACAATAAGCCTTCACAAAATTCTCTTTGGAAATTGTGCTCCTCATCCACTAGTGCCTACAACCATATATAGGTGAAATAAATTAATTTTTCTTATTTTTATTTTTGGGTTTAAAACAACTTAGATACTATAAATCTAACTTGATTAAAAAAATTTGTCAATGGCCCAAGTCAAAAACCACAAAGAAAGTAGTAAATCCCAATAAGTATGAGGTAAATTTCGACATGGATTAGAAAAATATTGATTAATTACAACTATATAAACATTTTTTTCAAACATATTGTGTGAATATCAAGTTTTATGTGAATTTACTTGAGTTGAGTGAAGGTTAAGGATCATGGACTTAATATGAATCTTAACATGAATGATTGATTGACTAAAAAGTTGTATTTGAGTTCTTGTCTGAAATAAAAGATTAAATATGATGATATTAATCACAATCACTTACTTAAGATCCAAAACATACATTCTACCATATCAAGATACATTTTTCGAGAGCAAAATGCATTCTATCAGGGAAAATGTATTCTACTTCGCTCAAAAAACATCAAAATGTATTCTCCTTAAGCCCAAGAAATATACATATGCCTAAACCTCCATAGGATTGCTTACAGGGTTTCAACAAAGTATCTAGACTCATCATATGCATCTGGTAGGCACCCCAAAATAATTAATTCCTTTCGTATCAAAATGATTTCAACACCATACAAAATCACACATTTAGAGTCAAATAACATATAGCATTTCAGTTACATTGTATGAACATAATATCATAAACAAGTGGTAGGAATTAAGGCGTCCCAAGAAATATTGCCCATAAATATGACTATATATGTTCAATATTGGGTTCTAATAAATTCAAAATGTTTGCGGCTGAAGCATTAGAGGAGTGAGGTCTGTGACCACTGAAGAAGATAAAAATGTCATGTTGGATTGGGTAAAGGTCCCCGAGTAAGGATTAAGGCAATCATAGCAGGATGAAGAAGATCACTAAGAAAGAAGAAATGTTTGCAGCTGTAAGTTCTTCAGTTTCAGGTTAAGATAAAATCAGTTTTGTTATTTTCATATTTAACACAATAATTAGGTAAATATAAAATTTAGACCTTATGCTTTTTTATAATAATTACATCATTTTTCAAAATCTTGGGTAAAGCACTAGCCCTCTCATCTCTCAACCCAAAACAGTGTAGCTATGCACAATGTGCAAGACCTAAAATTTTAATCATTATATGTTTGCAGTTTATTTAGAAATAAGTTTAACATATTTTCGGTGGGTGAGGTTTAGTTTGATTGAGTTAAATGGGGTTAAATACTTTTTGAAGATGATTTTAGACTATCTTTAGACGGGAACCAATATTAAAGAAAAATAGGGGTTATGGACGATTAGGTTAATGGACAAAATAAAAAAAAGTTCATCGTATATATTGCCAAATGGGGTTATGTATATGTTGAAATAGTGAAACATTTAGATCTCTATGGGAGACCTTAAAGCGATAATGAGATTGTTGTGAAATACCTTTACACCAAATGCCTACATTTCTCTAGGAAGATGTTGTCTTTTGTATTTTTGTTTAATACTATTTATAGATAAGTTGAAAACTTCCATTGTCGTTATTAATATTTTTGTTATAAAAAATTTACAACAAAAAAAATGAAATTTAATGGCAATGAACTATTAAATAATATAGGATCATGCAACTCATATATTTAATAAAAGAAACCATATATATGAATTTTTATACATATGAATATAAATACTATCCACATTAACATATGGTGGACTCATCATCACCCTTATCCCGATGTTGAACTAAATATGACTTGAATTCATGTTAGGTCACATCTCACTTGATACAAATCTTATCTCACTCAAAACTAAAAGACTAAATTTCCTTCATAGCTTCTTAGATAGTGTTTGTGTTTAATATATGTGCTTAAGATTGCATGTCTCAATGTATATTATCTCTCACATACCATGAGTGAGATGGGTGTTCTCACTCAATTATCCACGAGACTAATCATGCATATATGTGTGTGTGTGTGTGTGTGTGTGTGTGTGTGTGTGTGTGGAGTTTGATAGAGATCAAATAATACCTAGAAATTTGCTCAGGAACTAGTAAAGTAGGAAAGTAGTGACATATCCCGTCCTTGGTGACACCCCATTTTATCCACTACTAAGAGCTATCAACATGCTTATATGAGGTCTCTATAATGAATTCCCCCACGATATTTGTACATGTTGGAGTCTACACTATTCATAGCTTTGTCCATAGTTTATGACTACTCACTACCTCAAAATTAGTCATTGTATATATTGTGATAGCCGAGGATCCCCTTACATACTTAACATGTCATGTGTC
The DNA here is from genome assembly GCA_949130495.1 of Sambucus nigra. Lineage (NCBI taxonomy): Eukaryota > Viridiplantae > Streptophyta > Magnoliopsida > Dipsacales > Adoxaceae > Sambucus > Sambucus nigra. Next base: position 281,285,308 of record OX422218.1, read on the forward strand.
ATAATCAATATGCTTGTTTGCATACAACAAGGTTCGAGGATAATGACTTACTAACGAGTCACAATTTGATATATGCACACAAATTGATATGTTATCTAAGGCAATTATGAATACGGAGTTACTAGAACATGTTGATGCTAATAACAGACCCCGAAATACCATACATTGACACCATATTTGCTGAAAGAATTGCTCACTAGATCATAATGAGACATGATAATAGCCCATCCTTTCAATTAATATAATGGTTAATTCCCATCCAATGGATTACATCAAATGGATAGTGTTGTCCTCGACTCTCTTTAACTAGAGATAGTAATGGGTCACTATATTTTTTGTTAGTATAATGATGTCTCAATCATATAACTGCCAGAAGGCCATGTTAGTAAGTGAGGCGAGGCCGCCCCACGAGATATTAATGTTGTAATATGTGAAGAACATTTGGCTCAATAAAAAACTATCAAATCCTTATATCTATCCTCATTCACCATCTCCTATAGGTGATGGATGTATGCCACAATTACTACACTATAGTTGGCTTCTTTCAACACGAGGTCAAGGAATATTACTAATTGTAACCAAAGTCTCTCTCCCCTTATTTAAGGAACTATGTCACCCAGTCCAAACTCTAACCTACTAACATGATGAAGTCCAAAGAACATTTTAAGCACTATCTCCCCACAAGAGAAGTATATCATGTTAGTTATCGTAATACCCTATATTTATCAAGCATTAAATAAATATCTTAATTAATAGTTTGCTTTAAAATAATTTGGATATTTGAAATCGAATTTTAAATTGGTTAATTTGAACTTATGAGACTTGTTAAATGAATTTGGGCTTTAGTTGAATAGTACTTTTTAATTTGGGCTTGGCCTTTGTTTTAGTGGATTAGAACACTCTAGGAAGGATAGGGGTGGTATTTAGGTAAAACCCTAAGGATTATAGTGTCTTTTGCACATTTCTTGTTAACCAAGTTTAGGTTTTATAAGATTTAAAAATGTGGGGATTTAACATTTAGACCAGCCGCCTAAAAGAAACCATAATCCCCATTTAGTCATGACCACGACTTTTCAGAGGCACGACTACGGGGTCCTAGTCACGATCGATGGAAAATTCCCCGCGACTACGGGGTCGTCTAGCCGCAGGCCCTCGTGGCTTGGTCACAGGAGCCAATGTTTGAGTTATCTTTTATAATTTGTTTTACATTACAACAGACATTATTCACATCAGCTCTCTCATTATACACTTTTCCTTATAAGAAACTGTATTTTCTCCACAAACCATTCCCCAAGTAACCCCAATGCATTATTAAATCACAAGTTTTCTCAATACAACTTCAAATAAGGATTCAAGAGAAAATGAAATCATCTAAAAAAAGTTCAAGAAGGTTTTTAAAGATATTTCAAGGTTGTATTCTAAAGAGTTCAACTACCGAACTTTAATATCACTTTTGGATATTTTTAATCAAGTTACTGCCTTTTATAATATGAATGTTAATTTGACCTAAATCTAATTTGTGGATCTAAAATTGAGAATAAACTAATAGGGTGCATACTCTATCATTCAATTTCCTTTTATGATAAAATTATATGGTATTGACCTGATTTAGGTTGTGAGCATGGTTGAAATGAATTAAGAACTGATGCATTTGGACTACTAGAGCTTAGAATTTTATATTAGGGTCATGGTTGTTGAATGGTGTACATATGATAAATTAGATTAGGTAATTGGTAATTAATTCATGATTAGAAATTACATACTTTTTGGAAATTGGTAGTGTTATGTAGGGTTGTACTCTTAGTTTGGTAGGTTGTAATTTTAGGGTAAAAACACCTAATACTATAGTTCTGCACATGATAATTAGTAACTGGCTCTCAATTTCAAATGCAGTTAACAAATTAGAAATTACCCCAGGATTATAAAAATTTGTTCAATTTAACCCTTTTTACATGATTATTTAGTTAGAATTTGGTTTGTAACTCTTAGTTGTTATAATTTAATTAAATCACTTATATTATCTCTCATGAATTATTGGAAATTCTAATAGTTAATGGTTGGCTAAATGGATAATGGGAATATAAGTTTTGTTTACATGGCGAGGTTGTTTTTGTTGTTATAATGAGCTTAGGAATTAAAATATAACTCATTAAACTTTAATAAATTAATTTGATCTCTTATAACTAATATTCAAGTCTCACCGGTACCTTATCTAAATAAAAGTTTCATAGGGGGTCCTTGTTTTGATTTCATTTATGAGACATCCCATGCATAGAATCTAGAGAAGGATAGGAGTGGGGAGTTTATGAATCTTGTATATAACTAATCTCCTTTAAATGTAAGTCTTAAATATTGAGAAATCCTCGTGATAATTATTGATGATGCTTCGAACAGCACCACCAGATAACGGTTTAGTCCACGTGCTACATGAGTCCCACACGCACTGTATCACGCATCTCCAAAACCACGCGCCATAAGAGTGTCACCCTCGGCCTAAATGAGGCTACCGCCGACTGAGGCTGATGCTAACCTTGTGGAAGCCCTGATTGCTGAACGTAGGACATTTGTACTATCGGCCTACATAGGATCGGCCGGTCATATGGTCGTCTGAACTACCCCCAAGCCTAGGATTCAATCTACAAGAGCTTGGGATGACTTGGGCCATCCAGCATACTTGTATTTCCAATGGTGGGGTCGGCTTGGCGGACCTCTATCTTCAGTATGACCCCCCCCCCCCCCCCCCCGAGGGTGAAAGTAGAGTTGATCCCTCATCCTAGATGAGGCTACCCTCAGCCAGGCCGAGGGTATATTTTTGTATATCAATCACCCCTGGCCCTTAATCAGCGATGCTCTTAAGGTGGCTGAGGGGTAATATTGTCTTTGGATGTTGAGTTGATGAGTGGTCAGTCTGAAGAGTGACATTTATCAGGTTGATCAATGTTTATCAGGTGCTAGTCATCGTTTTGTGTTCCCCAAGAATAACAGCTGCATATTACACTTTAAAAATTATGCCCTAATGATGATTTTCCTCGTGGGTTGTGCACCACCTAGGTTATTGAGCCCAATAATGACAAGGTATTTAAACCTTTTCAAATAATTATCTCCCTTTTTTCTACCTTCTTCTTCACGCGCACTCTCTCTCTCTCTAGATTTAGCAGTTGCCTTCATCTCTGGATTTTCGCGAGAGCTCCAAGTTTCTCCCACCTTCAGTCTTATTTTCCAGGTAATCTCTTCACCATTCTTACCATTTTCCTTCTCTATTTACAAGTTTTCTTTGGTTTCTAATTTTGAATATCTTCTGCACATTTTCTTTGCTAGTTTTTCATTTTTCGGCATGTGTATCCACCATTCATCGGTGGTTATAGGGCTAGAAATTGACTGATAGGCTTTCCTGGGTTCCTCCCCCACTGTTTTATGGTGGTTCTATATTGATTTTTAGCTTTTTCAGGTTTCCCTGTGACCCTCCAGTCTTCTTCTCCGGTGAACTTTACTCATCCTTTTCTTGGTTGTTCATCTATAAAACTTTTCATTTCTCTAAGTTCGAACTCGAAGTCAACTTGGTTAACTATTTAACTTTTTAGTAAGTTGTTTGAGAAAATCCTCAAGTGTAGGGTCTTCCTCTTAATGATCCAAAGGCTTTACAAGTTAGGTGAGGAGTCTCCAACTTTGAGAGAGAGGTGTTTTACAGAGATTAGGAGGATAGAAGAAGAGAACAAGTCTAGACGTAGGGACGACCTTGTCTGGGTAAGACCCATTTTCCCAATTCCATTAGCTACAATTTTACTATCACCCTTTGATTCTTTCGGGTCATCTTATCATCCAACTGATAGTCAGAGCCAAGTAGAAGTCATGGATAAATAAACCAGAGCATCGTCATCTTTTGGTATCGGGACCTCTTGAAGAGATAACCCCTCAAACCTTAACCCCCGCGAACAAGCCAAGGGAACAGTTAACCCTAAAGTTGTCCCTGTGACTGCTATGCCCCCCTGAATTTAAAACCACCTTTCCAGATGGCCCCCCACCCCTTGACAATTATGGGGAAGATAGAGCTGGGGATGCGAGAAGTGGGGACTAGGGTAGTGGGGCCAAGGATGAGAGTGAGAATTCAAATAATGAGGTTGACACCTCAGCAGCCTCGTCTTTCGTCTCATCCATTAAGGATCGTGGTCTCTTACTATGGAGACACTCATTCAGTGTTAAACCCATTGTTACTATGAGGATCCCATATGAAGATGATAAGGTCTTCCAGGGGCGAGAGGGAGAAATTATTATGTATGAGCAGATGTTTAGGGTCGGCATTAGCTTGCCTCGTCATCCTGCAATCATCTCTATGCTCTCTGAACTTGGGTTTGCTTCTACCCAAATTCCTCCTAACTCATGGAGAATTATCCTCCGCTACATTTCTCTATGGAAGAACACATTCACTGATGAGCCCTCGGTGAGTCAATTCCTTTCCTGTTATAACATAACTTCCTCGTCCAAACAACCTGGGTACTTCCACCTAGGGGCTAGGAGGTCTGAGAGGAAACTTCTCCATGTTGCACAAAATTCAGACCACAGCTAGAAGAAGATATTTTTCTTTATCTCTGGGGATTGGGAATTCCCCACCGAGGTTGATCCTCCAGAAGATAGCCCGAGGGTCCTTCGAACGTGGTCGAACCCCTCTATGAGAGCAAGGTCAGACCCTGGAAGATTAAGGGGGTAATGATAAGGATGATTCCATTACCCAATTTGAAGATTTAATGACCCCTCGTCTTCTCAGAGAAGATGGTCTGAGGGTTAACCCTTTAACAGAATTATGTGAATTGTTTTTTGTTTCAATTTCTTTCGAGTGTTCCCCCTTTACTTTTATCATCTGACTTGTCGTCTTAATTTTGCAGATCGTCCTCTAAGAACATCTTATTCACTCTGGGAGATGTCTTCCCCAAGTCTATTGCTTGGTCTCAAGAAGAAAGGCAAACAGCCTCAACAAATCCAAAAAAACAACTGATGTGGGGCCGACCATCGTGGGGCCGACCCATGAAAATTCATGAAAGAGGAAAGAGAGAGAATCTCCTGTTGATGTTTGGTATGATGCCCCTACGAGGGTGAGGACGGAGGCCCCATATACACACACTGAGGGGACGAGTTCTTCTTCATCTCTGGATGCCTTATGGTCGACCAATCTGACCATGTTAAAGACCAACCCCTCCTTTCTGATTGCCCACATGAAGGTTGCCAAGGTCTACATATTCTCTGCTCCATCATCCTCTGATTATGACTTCTTGGCTAAGATGCCCCCACCCATAGTCTATGACTTTGGGATTCATAATGTGGCCTAGGTATTTCTCTTACCCCTTAAATTTTAATTCACCAATATCAACTGGACCCTCGGCCCTTCATCATTAACTTTTCTCTCATCTTTTTTAGTTTGTCTACGCCTTTACCTCGACCATGAAATGGATGGCTGAGAATTATCCAAAATTTCAAGAGGCTAAGAGAGCTATTAAAAGTGAGGCTAACTTGAAGACTGAGCTGGATAATCTTAAGAAAGAGATTGAGGGTGTGAAGGCCTATCACTCTATGGTTCTTGGTGAGTATGAAAAAGAGCATGCTGAGCAGTTGAAGGAAAAGGATAACCTTCTCATGGCCAAAGATGAGGCTTTGACCAATCAGGAAATTAAATTTAAGTCAGACCTTGATATAGCTATTCAAAGGGTTGGGATTGATGTTGTGGAGGCATCCAAGCTCTCTGATGAATTCCAAGGTTTTTCCTTGAATACATGGAGAGGGGGATCGAGACGTCTTGTCGATTGGTCGTCTTGAAGTTTACTAATGAAGTATCAGCCATTCGCCCCTCTCTGGAAGATGTAAATTTGGAAGACCACTTGATAGCCTAGGCTTTTTCCATCGTGGAGTCTCAGACGGATATTGAGGGAACTGGGACATCAGATAGTCGGCCTCCTGCCAATGCTGTTGATACTGCCTTACCTAATGATGTTGTTGAGATATTACCCTCTGAGATAACTCTTTAGGGCGATCGTATGTGACCTATACCCTCTTGATGTAATTTTGTTTTATGCCATCTTTTGAACATGATGTATTATAACTCATTCTATTTTTAATGAAAATGCTCTTCCCTTCCATTTGGTCTTTTACTCCATCACTTTTATAATTTGTGCTAACCATCTTACAAATTAATACAAGTCATCCCTCGTCTTTCTTGGGAGTGAGTGGAGGGTCATCCCTACCATTCACCCTCATCCTAGCCGAGTGAGATGATCCACCAAATTAATGATGTTTTCATCAATTTCATCCCTTACTCGTCTTTCTTGGGTGTGAGTGGAGGGTCGTCCCTGCCATTCACCCTCATCTTAGTCAAGGGATATAATCCACCAAATTAATGATATTTTCAAACATTTAAGTCCTCCCTCGTCTTTCTTGGGAGTGAGTGGAGGTTCGTCCCTGCCACTGACCCTCATTCTAGCCGAGGGAGATAATCCACCAAATTAATTATGTTTTCAGACATTTAAGCCCTCCCTCATCTTTCTTGGGAATGAGTGGAGGTTTGACCCTTCCATTCACCCTCATCCTAGCTGAGGGAGATAATCCACCAAATAAATGATTTTTTGAAAATTAGGTCCTCCCTCATCTTTCTTGGGAGTGAGTGGAGGATCGTCCCTGCCATTCACCCTCATCCTAACCGAGGGAGACAATCCACCAAATTAATGATGTTTTCAAACACACGTCCTCCCTCGTCTTTCTTGGGAGTGAGTGAAGGGTCGTCCCTTCCATTCACCCTCATCCTAGCCGAGTGAGATAATCCACCAAATTGATGTTTTCAAAACTAAATGCCCCTCGATGTTATTAACAATATATGGATGAAGTTGTCCCCATGCATGTTGTCGTATCACCGAAGAGCATTTAAGCCTACTTCACCACGAATGATGTTTTGTAGCTTAGCATGAATTACCCCAACAAATATCTAAACTGACAAACAACAAGATAAGGGGCCAATAGAATATTCTCATTAACACTTCGAATGTTCTATGAAACAACACATTCATTACAATTGTGAACAATAGGACATCAACTACAACATTATTAGTAATATTTATTCAAATGATTTGCGTTCCAGGGGTTTGAAAAGGGTTCCCCTTCAAGGTTTTCTAGCCTATAGGTTCCTGAGATAACTTCATCAGTGACCCTATATAGGCCATGCCAATTTGGGTGAAGCTTATTAGGTTTTTGCCATGCCCTTTTTAGGACTAGGTCTCCTATAGCTATCGGCCATTCCTTTACCCTCTGATTCTAAAACATGGTTTTCCTCTGCTGGGAAGCTTCTTATCTTATCTCAGTATCTTCTCTTCTCTCCTAAATCAAGTCAAGATCAAGCCTCCTTTCTTCCATATTTCTCCAAGGGTAATATATTTGAATCCTGTGAGTAGGAAGCCCAATTTCAGTAGGGATGACGGCTTCTGAGATATATGCCAACATAAAAGGGGTTTCCCCTGTAGCAGTTTTCGTTGTCGTCCTATAGGCCCACAGTACAATATAAACTTCTTCGACCCATCTTCCCTTTACCTCTTTGAGTTTTTTCTTGATCCAGTCCAGAATTTTTCGATTTGTTACCTCAGTCTTCCCATTAGCTTGAGGTCTGCCTAGGGTAGAAAAGAATTATTTCATCCCTATTATTTCGTAATATTTCTCTAGGGAAATATTCTTGAATTGAGTCCCGTTATCTGAGATGAGGGTGTTTAGGAGACCATACCTGCATATGATGTTTTTTCAGATGAACTGGAAGGTCTTCTGTTTGGTGATCGTGATCATTGGATCCGTCTCCACCCATTTTGAAAAATAATCGATCACTTCGATTAAGTATCGATAGTTATTGACAGGCCTAGGAAAGGATCCTACCAAATTGATTCCCCATACTACAAATGGCCACGAGTATGTTATGGAGGTTAGAGGTTGATGGGGCTGGTGAGGGATGGTGGTGAACCTCTGTCATTTATCAAGCTTCTTCACATATGTCGTAGCATCCTTCGCCAAGGTCGACCACCAATATCCCTGGGTGACTATCCTCTTAACTAACGACCTTCCCCCAATGTGGCTTGAACAAGACCCCTCATGCATATCTTAAAAGATATATGAAACCTCATACGGATGGACACACCAGAGAAAATAGAGCAAGAACCCTTTCTTGTGTAAAGTATCTCCAATGACAGTGAATTTTATAGCCCTGTACGTCAGCTTCTTCCTTTTGGATTTTTCCTTTGGCATCTCCCCCTCTTTAATGTATTTGGTTAGAGGGTCCATACATGAAGTTTCCCTGTTTATATTTAGGTAGGAGCTAAGCATTTTATCTTCATCTTTAATCGCTGGCCGAAGCAAAATTTCCACTCGCACTGTTCTTCTGATATTTGTCCTACTTGTTGAAGCTAATCATGCAAGTGCATCTGCTCGGACATTATCCAGTCAAGGTATCCTCTTTAACTTTACTTCTTTGAATCTTTTTAATAGTGACTTTACTCTCTCAAGATACTTGGTCAGTCTCTCGTCCTTAGACTCATATTCTCTCAGTATCTGATTCACTACTAACCTTGAATAACTATACACCAAGAGCTGGCCAACACTAAGAGTCCTGGCCAAGGAGAGTCCTGTTATTAGGGCCTCATATTTTGATTCATTGTTGGAGGATTTGAAGTTAAACCTTAGGGAATACTCGATGTCTATGCTATTTGGCGCTGACACTATTAGTCCATCTCCACTTCTATTTTCACAAGAGGATCCATCGATGAAGAGATTCCACACAGCCTCTTCCTCTGAGAAATTTCCCTCAAATAGGGATCCCTATGTAAAGAGTTATCTTTCTTCTTCATTTTTAATAACTTTTTCTCTGGATGAGCTTGTCTCAGCCTTATTTGTGGATAGGTCAACAATTCTGCCTTATTGATTATTTGTCTTCTCAAGGTTCCTATTTTCAGCCTCAGCCTCTTCCTAAGTGAATTCAGCCATAAAATCTGCTAGTGCTTTCCCTTTAATAGCCAACCTAGGTTGATATATAATATCATATTCTCCCAGCTCTATTGCCCAGGCCATTAGCCTCCCCAATTTCTCTGGTTTGTGTATGACCTGCCTAAGAGGAGAGTAGTTAAGGATGACCATTGTATGGGACTGAAACTATGGCTTCATCTTCCTTGAGTCATGAATCAAGTCATAGTCCAACTTCTCCATCCTAGGGTGCCCTTTCTCTACACCCTGGAGTGGTTTACTATTAAAATATACCGACTTCTGCACCCCGTCTTCTTCTCTCACAATAGCAGTGCTGATGGCTAACTCTGAGATGGCTAGGTACACGTACAATCTTTTGCCTTGCACTGGACGCGATAAAAGTAAAGGAGACCCTAGGTAGAACTTCAAATCTTTGAAAGCCTTGGCACACTCTTCGTTCCACGCAAAAGTCTTTTTGAGAACTTTAAAAAATAATAGACATTTATTTGTGGCTCTGGATACAAATCTATTCAAATTAGCCACTTGCCCTGTGAGCCTCTGAATATATTTAATGGTCTTGGGGGTATTCATTTCTAGAAGATCCTTTATCTTCTCAGGATTGGCCCTAATACCCCTTTGATTAACGATGAATCCAAAGAACTTTCCTTCTCTAACCCCAAAAATGCACTTGGCTGGGTTGAGCTCCATCCAATATTTGTCCATCGTGTCAAAGGTTCTCTCAAGGTCGGCCACATGATCCTTGGCTTTTAAACTCTTGGTCAGCATGTCATCTACATATACCTCTATAGACTTCTCAATTTGGTCTTTGAACATTTTATTCATGAGATGCTGATACGTTGCCTCTGCATTCTTCAGGTCAAAGGGCATGACCCTATAATAGTATATCCTCTTGTCAGTAATGAAAGTTGTTTTTTTGGTCTGCATGGTCCATAAAGATCTGATTGTAGCCCAAGTATGCATCCATGAAGCTTATTATCTCATGGCCTGCAGTAGCGTCCACCATTTGATCGATGCGAGGAAGAGAGAAACTATTGTTGGGGAAATATTTGTTGAGGTCAGTGAAGTCCACACACATCCTCCATTTCCCATTTTCTTTGGGGACTATGACAACATTAGATAGCTATTCAGGATAGATGACCTCCCTGATAAATTCAGCTTCTTTGAGCTTCTTGACCTCATCCCTTATGACCTCATATTTCTCTCGAGAATAAACTCTCCTCCTCTGCTTTATTGGCTTAGTATCTTCTATCACGTTGAGCTTGTGACACATAATTTTGGGGTCGATACCCGGCATGTCTGCATGACTCCATGCAAAGATGCTCTGTCTTTTCCTGAGCATCTTGATGAGCTCTTATTTTATATCTAGCTTTAGGGTTTTGCCAACCTGGACGGTTTTTTCTGGCTCATCCTCATTAAGGATAATGGATTCTACCTCTTCTGCGACTTTTTTCTTCTTTAACTTTTTCTCATCCCTGGGTTCAAGGGTATCAATATTATAAGTTATGGTTTCTTTCTTGTGCGCCTCTCTTTCCTCGGCAGAGTTAAAGTAGCATTCCCGTGCCATCGTTTGGTCACCCTGAACTTCCCCTACCCCATAAAGAGTCAGGAATTTTATCATCTAGTGAACCATCAAAGGTAGGGCTTCAAATTACTTTAAGGCTACTCGTCCCAGTATGAGGTTGTATGCTGAGAAGACGTTTTTGTCCATCACAAAAAAGTTAATCTTCCTGGTGAGACATTTCGGTCGCTCGTCTCCCATTCTGACATCAGCCTCTTACATCCCCAGGGGATGAACTTTTTCCCCACTGAAACTGATCAGGGGATGATGGTATGGGACGAGCCTAGCGCAGCTCAGTCCCAGGGCTTTAAAAAATGAAAACATCACGTTTACAGAACTGCCCCCATCTACCAAGATCCTTGGCACCTCACATTCGTGCACCCTGGTGGTGATGACGAGAGGGTTATCATGTGGGGCTAGGAGTACCTTGAAATCCAACCTTGAGAAACCCACCATCAGGGTATCTATGTCAATCTTCTTCCTTTTTTCAAGCTTAGCTTTGATAGAGGTTGAGTGCACAGATTTATCCTACGTTACTGCCTTCGCTTTAGCTACATGGGCTTTCCTGTCGGCCACTTCTGATCCTCCTCCACCTGACCCCCGGAGATCATTCTGACACATAATGAAATCATACTTATCCTTTTTACCCGGCCATGGCCGTCCTTCGATGGAAGGTCAGGATCATCATTATCCTCTGAGGGGTCATCACGCCTGTCAGGGGCATCTTCTCTACATTTATCACTTCGTTTCTTCCTAGGGTCGGCTCGACCACTCTTAGAGGCACCCTTGTCCACATACTTTCTCAATTTCCCTTCTTTTAACATCTTTTTGATTTCATCTTTTAGGGAGAAACATTTATCAGATAAATGTCCATGATCTTGGTGAAATTAGCACCTCAGGTTTTTGTTCCTCTTATGGGGAGGATCTCTCAACTTTTTAGGCCATTTTAATGATCGATCACTCTTTATCTCATTCAGAATGTGTTCACAGATGACCGTTAGAGGGTTATAATATGCAAACTTATCATCTGCTGGTCTTTTCTTCCCATTTTTATTCTTTTTTTGGTATTTACCCCCACTAGTACCTCCTTTTTCATCATCGTATTTGGAGGCCATTACCTCTTCGGCATTCATCACCTTCCCCACCGTCGCCAACATCTCAACCATTGACTTTGGGGGGTCTTCGATAAGCTTCCACAATAGCTTCACCTTTTGGAGTCCTCCAATGAGGTCCGTCTGGCTATACTTTCTTCATAGTCTTTAACCTCTAATGTTTCTTTGTTAAACCTAGCTATGTAGTCTCTAAGGCTCTCATTCTTCCTTTACTTAACATAGAGCAGGTGAGTGGTCTACTTCTGCGGCCTTACTCCAAAGCAAAAGTTGTGAATGAACCATTATGCTAGCTTCTTAAATCTTTCAATGGAGTTCTTTGTGACACCCCGCCTAATTAAATACCAGGCGATCACACCTTTATTAAATTAAAATCAAGGTGAATAGTTGGTTCATTCTTAGCATCACTGTCGAAAAATAACTTTTCCAAATTAAACATCCTAATTAATTAAGCTAAGTGTCAAAACCATTTTAGACATTACTTTCCAAATTTTATTTTATATAAACCAATTTTTAAAACTTTGCATAATGCACAATTTAATAGTCACGCCACAACCATCCTGGAACATACAATCCAAATAATCAAACATTCAACTAATTGAATCCTAACATTTAAAACTTAAAGTAAAACATTCAAATAGTAATAAATCCTAAAGTGACAATACTAGAAATAAATGAATTATAATATCCCATAAAACAACTGAATAATGGAAACGGGCGACACATGCCCAACTGAGTAAATATGCTAGGAGTGGAATCAAATAAATGAAGTCGTCTAAGCAAAAGGCCTGCAACTCCCACCTAAGCTGCAGCGCGTTCCTGCCAAAGGATCCTATGCAAGATGCCCCTGTGGCTGGGCACCTGTAATATATACATATATATACAAGAGAGAAGGGAAAATAGAAACGGGTCAGAGCCCGATAGTGTAAATGATTTAAAATTTGTTTAGCAAGTATTTAAAATGTTTACAGTCCAATGAAACAACATATTAGTGCGACACTCTCTTGATAAATTCTCACCTCTCTTCTAATGTGCACACCTATCGCACTAATCTTCCCAACGGTTTAACTTATCTTATCTTAGTATGCTCGTAAGATTTAAACTGGCGATTCAACTGTTTAAGGGGTAAATTCTATTTAATAACAAACCTCTCATTTTAACTTTATTTGCTAATAAAGTATCCCAGTATCATATTATACTTTTCAAAACAAGTATTTTCAAATTGAAATCATTATACATATCTTACTTGCCATAAACACAGTAGGAAGTTCCAAATTTCAGAAATTCATATATATATTAAATACTCGTATAATATATATATTCTAACAGCACCCCCACATAAAAATTATGGTGCGTGCATACTCTGCTATCCAATCCCCGTATCACTCGTACTAAGGGAAATACAAGTTCGGAATCACTCTCGAACTGTATTAACACATACACAAACAATATTGAGGCGAAGCATAGATTCCAAGTTTCTAAGAGGATAGCACATGCCCCCACGCCTCTTAGGACCGTCTGAACTATCGATTCGATAGCCTGTACCAAGGATTTCTATCTTCTAGGGTACGAGCCAATATCCCCCATAAAGGCACATCGAGATAAGACTGTACAAGCGCTGTAACCTCAGGGATAGCAAGTAGCGCGGGCACGATTTTCACACATAGATAGTATATGCATAAACACAGTCATATAACTATACTATTATTACTATATCAAATTAGGTACATCTCTAATCCCATAATTTCGACATTTGTCCTTATTTCTCATTATTTAGTTCTCACGTATAACCGTTCATTTCTTACTTTAATTTGAGGGATCATTCCAACTTATTAAGTAACACCCATGGACCCTATCCTCCCAAGTATAGAATTCAGTAGGTACTCATCTATTTTTCCAACGTAACTATCTTACGCGTCTCTCCCCTTAATACATAATCTCATCGTCCCGTATATGTAAATATCCCAAAAACACAACTCTCGTCTTACATTAAAGGTCCCATAATTATTTATAAGTCCTACTGGTCTTCTTTATCTCCCAAGTCATTTTAATAAGGGTGTCCAAGGATTATTTTTCATTAAATTGAATTCAACTAATTTAAAAAGGGGGAAATATGAGTCTGCCAGAAGGGGTCGATCGATCGAGGGCTGGGGCTCGATCGATCGAACCTTCGATCAATCGAAGCTCTTGGCTCGATCTATCGATCAAGCAGGTATGGCAAAATTCTGCAGGAAACCAGTTACGGGTTCTATCACACAACCTCTCAATCGCCCAAAAATTTGTACTACTAATAGTATAAACCCATATTATGCATCTCCTATGTAAAGCATGCAAATTTTCATCAACAACCATGAATTAATAGGCCAAAACTCATATTAATTTCAAGAACCCTAGAATTTCTTTAACCTTGTTCTAATCAATCTTTTCCAGAATTTTCTTCTTCTAAAACATCATAAATTCGTGGTTTAACCTCTACATATGCAGGGGGATTTCCAGATTTCCATTTATATCATTACTACATGCAATTTCCTATCTCCAACTTGGGTTTTCTTCCATGAAACTCATCCTAATCATCCCTAGACTAACATGAGTGATGCATTAACGAAAATAAGCAAGATAAACAGTTGCCTGGGATTTTCAGCGTTCTGATTTGTGAACGAATTTGGTGTTGTTGCGTTCCCCGTCGCGCGATGTACGCGTTGGTGGTGGTGGCGGTGCAACCGGATGGATTTTTGGACTTGGTTTGCTTGAAAAGATTTCTCCGTCCCTCTCCTATGGCCGTTTTAATGTTTTGAGTCTGATAACCCTAAAGGACTCTTCCAAATGGCTGATATAGCCTAATAATTTTCGTGGGTTTAATTACCCAAAAATGCAAAATGACCAAAATACCCTCCTGGGTATTAATTAAGCTTAAAAACGCCCCGAGGTCCAAACTAAACCCCTGGGTACACTTTTCTGACTATCTCGACCCTTTCGGACCATTTGACGCACTCGAAATGACCATACGGGTGACTTATAATTTATTCACTTTTATTCATCAATATTTAGTCCCGACGCGACACGGGCGCGTCCTGACTCAAATTTTCAAAATTGTCGTTTTATTCACTCTTGACATTTAATAGAACCAATATTATATTACTTTACTCATTAGTAATATTCAACAACAAGTTTCCCATAATTACTAACTCACATCACGTTAATAATTATAAAGTGATTAATTTTCGGATTTATATTAAATTAATAACTCACATTAAATTTAATAAATCCCCAAATTAATATTTCATAAAAATACGGGGTATTACATACTCCCCCCCCCCCCCCCTAATAACGGAATTTCGTCCCGAAATTCTAAAAATAAGGCATACCTGGTAAGAATAAATCTGGGTATCTCTCGCGCATATCTACCTCGCGCTCCCAAATGGATTCCTCCGCATTATGATGCTCCCACTGGACCCGTACAAGTGGAACTACCTTCGACCTCAATCTCCTCTCGTTGTGATCTAGGATAGCCACCGGTCTCTCCTCGTAAGAGCTGTCAGGCTGCAAGTCTATCTCATCTATCGCGGTGTGGGTATGGGCCATATCATCCCGAAGGTATCGTCTCAACGACGAGATGTGGAATACATCGTGAATGCGATGTAAATGCTCTGGTAGTCCCAATATGTATGCTACCGGCCCAATCCTCTCGATAATGGGAAATGGTCCCACGTACCTCGGGGCCAATTTCCCTTTCTTCTCGAATCTCATCACTCCTTTCATAGGATATACACGTAGTAACACTTGGTCCCCCACATTAACTCCCGGAAGAACCGTTTCGCATCGGCGTAGCTTTTTTGTTTGTCCTGTTCTACTTGAATGCGACTCCTGATCATCTCAATCCTTGTGGAGGTTTCCTGAATCACCTCTGGTCCTAGCAACTTGTTATCCCCCACCTCGAGCCAACAAGTTGGGGAACGACAACGCCTGCCATACAAAGCCTCGAATGGAGCCATGCCAATCGTGAATTGATAAGAGTTATTATAAGAAAACTCTACCAGTGGAAGATGTGGCTCCCAACCTCCTCCAAAATCAGGAACACACATGCGTAGCATATCCTCCAACATCTGATTAGTACGCTATGTCTGTCCATCTGTCTATGGGTGATAAGCTGAACTCAGTCTCAACTCAGTACCCATAGCCTCCTGAAATCTATCCCAGAAACGTGACACGAAAATCTTGTCTCTATCTGACACAATATTCAGGGGGCACCCCATGTAATCTGACAATCTCAGCAATGAACAACTGAGCATACTGACCCGTGGTATAGTTTGTCCGCAACGAAAGAAAATGAGCCACCTTGGTCAAACGGTCTACAATCACCCAGATGGAGTCGTGGCCCCACTGTGATGTAGGCAACCCTGTAATAAAATCCATGGAAATACTCTCCCACTTCCACGCGGATATTTCCAATGGCTGAAGCAACCCTGAGGGTTTATGATGGTCCACCTTTACCAACTGGCAGGTAGAACACTTGGACACGAACTCAGCAATGTCCTTTTTCATCCCCCTCCACCACTATTGCCACCTCATATCCTGGTACATCTTATCTCCTCCAGGATGTACCACAAATCGGGACCCGTGAGACTGGGTCATCACTGCATAACGTAATTCTGCTCCTTTTGGAACCACCAATCTCCAATTAAACCTTAAACCCCCATCAGAACTAACAGAATAAGACTCAGCACCCTCAGCTAAAAGTCGTACAATCTGCTCCTGGCAAAACAGGTCTGCGGTCTGTGCCTGTATTACCCTCGTAACAATCTCGGGTGTCACTGTCATAACTGATATGAAGGAACGGGCTACTGCGTCCTGGTGACCCAACTCCTTCCACTTTGCTTTCCAGACATTCGATACATCGTCTACCGGTCTACGGCTCAACGCATCAGCAACTACGTTGGCCTTCCCCGGATGGTATTGTATGTCAAACTGATAGTCCTTCACAAACTCTAACCACCTGCGCTGACGCATATTCAGCTCTCGCTGAGTGAACAGGTACTGCAGTGACTTGTGGTCTGTGAACAAGCGGAATTTCTCCCCCAATAAATAGTGCCTCCATATCCTCAATGCAAAAATGACCGCTGCTAACTCTAGCTCGTGGGTGGGGTAATTATTCTCATGCGGCTTAAGCTTGCGGGAGGCAAAATCTATAGCCTTCTCCTCCTGCTGAAGTACTCCCCCAAGTCCCCGTGAAAAGGCATCGGTGTAAACCAGGTACTCCACACCCGGCTTCGGTAAAGCAAGGACCAGTGTTGAAGTAATCTTGTCTTTCAGCTCGTCGAAAGCCAATTGACAAGCATCATCCCAAACATATGGTACCCCTTTACGAGTCAAGTTCGTCAATGGACCCGCTATTTTGGAGAATCCCCGAATGAATCTCCTGTAGTATCCGGCTAACCCCAAGAAACTACGCACTTCCGTCGGTGTCGTGGGCTGTCCCCACTTCCTCACCGCTGACACTTTACTCGGGTCAACTGTTATCCCCTGCTCAGAAACAACATGCCCCAAGAACTGTACTTCTCACAACCAGAATCCGCACTTCTCGTACTTAGCATACAACTGATGCTCTCGTAGAGTCTGAAGAACCTGCCTCAAGTGCTCGGTATGCTCCTCCTCGGAGTGTGAATATATCAAAATGTCATCTATGAAGACAATGACAAACTGATCCAAGAACTCACTGAACACTCGGTTCATCAAGTCCATGAACACGGCTGGAGAATTTGTGAGGCCAAATGGCATCACTCTGAACTCATACGACCCATACCTCGTCAAGAAAGCAGTCTTTGAAACATCCTGCTCCCTAATACGTAGCTGATGGTACCCCGACCTCAGATCTATCTTCGAAAAGAAAGTTTCTCCCCTCATCTGGTCGAACAGATCATCGATTCGAGGCAATGGATACCTATTTCGTATCATGACCTTGTTCAACTCGCGGTAGTCCACACATAGCCTCAGTGAACCATCTCTCTTCTTCACAAACAAGACTGGAGCGCCCTTAGGTGAGGTACTCCTGCGAATGAAGCCTTGACCTAACAGCTGCTCTATCTGATCTCGTAACTCTCGCATCTCCGCCGGAGCCATACGATATGGAGCATGTGCTATAGGTCTAGTATCTGGTAATAAGTCTATGACAAAGTCTATCTCACGACTGGCGGGTAGGCCTGGTATCTCCTGAAATACATCGGAATACTCACGGACAACTAGGATCGAGTCTAAGGGAATCACAACCTCCTTAGAGGTATCCTCCTCTATGTAATACAAATGGGCGGTCGAGCCTCCCTCTGGGCGAGGCATCGCCACTACAAACATCTCTTACCTCGGAATGGCAAAAACAATACTCCCACCAAAACAATCTATCATGTCCCTGTAAGCAGCGAGCCAATCCATACCGATAATAACGTCATGCTCATGCATATCTAAGACTAACATGTCTGTAGGTAATACCAAGCTACCAATCTCTACCCCTACTCCCCGGCATATAAAGAAAATTAACGATCCACTCCCCAGTGGTGAGTCTACACACGTCACAGTGCTCTCTGCTGTGGCTAATAACCCTAAGGCCTTCGCAAAATGCGTAGCTATAAAACAATGCGTCGCCCCAGTATCAAATAAAACTCGACCCATAGTACCATGGATAGGAAACATACCCTCAATCGCGGGTGGTTCCTGCGGAGCTACTGCCTGGTGGACGTTATAGACACGTCCATACTGTAACTGCCCCTGCTGCACAGGAGCTGCTGGAATGGCTGGTAGGGCTGGTACCTGGGCTGGTGCTGGGAGGGCGACTGGAAAAAGTGGCCTCTGTGGCTCATTACGGGCACCCTACTGCTGTGGGGCCCTATCACCCTCTGGGAAATCCTGGTGCTTATGGACATGCTTATCGCACACAAAACATCGACCTCTGAAGTTACTACTCCTCTGACCCTGCTGCTATCGGTGTTGGCCTTGCTAGCCCTGCTGACTTGGGTCTTTATTCCTCTCTGGGCAATCCTGACACCTATGGTCATTCCTACCACATTGGAAACACCTCCCTCGAAACTGTCTCACTTTACTACGTTGTTGTCTAGTATCGCTTTCTTCTTGGTTTAGCTGGCCTTGATCAGAAATTTGCGGAAAAATGATGTTAGGTTGAGGACAATCCTTCCACTTGTGATTCGGTTGTACACATTGATAGCAGAGTTTCGAAATTCCTTGTTGATCGAGTTGTAGTTCCTCCACAGTCTGATTCGGACAAGATTTACGTTTATGACCATTCCTTCCACATTTGAAACACCGCTTTGTGACTTTAGTTCGACCCCAACCTTGTTGGCCCTCACACCTTTGGCCCTTTACATAAATTTTGTAATCTCTAGAACTGTCTCGGTCTTGAGTGGTTTGTTGCCGAAATTTTGGTTCCTTCGCACAATTGTCAACTTTAGTCATATGAATTTGATCAACCTCTCTAGGTCTTTTGCCTCCTCTAAGCTGCATACTGCGTTCGTGGCATTGTAGGACTGCAGTGGTAACCGCTTGTGACACAATGCCCACAAATTCGGCGGTTGGTATCCTTTTCGGAGACACCTGGGGTGCGAGTTGTCCTTGTTCATTAACTTCCCCAATGGCCTTAGCTCGCTCGTCCTGATAGGCCATCTGAAAATGAAAATTTTAATCTGAATAAGTTCAACGCTCATATCGACAAATCGCAGAAGCACGAATTTTCCAACGCATAAAGATGAATTCAACATTCCTAATGTTAGGGATCTAAATCAAAGACGCTAAGATGGAAATGAGATAAGCCGTACCGATCCAAAGGACACTAGAACCTGATGCTCTGATACCACCTGTGACACCCCGCCTAAGTAAATACCGGGCGATCACTCCTTTATTAAATTAAAATCAAAGTGAACAGTTGGTTCATTCTTAGCATCACTGTCGAAAAATAACTTTTCCAAATTAAACACCCTAATTAATTAAGCTAAGTGTCAAAACCATTTTAGACATTACTTTCCAAATTTTATTTTATATAAACCAATTTTTAAAACTTTGCATAATTCACAATTTAATAGTCACACCACAACCATCCTGGAACATACAATCCAAATAATCAAACATTCAACTAATTGAATCCTAACATTTAAAACTTAAAGTAAAACATCCAGATAGTAATAAATCCCAAAGTGACAATACTAGAAATAAATGAATTATAATATCCCATAAAACAACTGAATAATGGAAATGGACGACACATGCCCAACTGAGTAAATATGCTAGGAGTGGAATCAAATAAATGAAGTCGTCTAAGCAAGAGGCCTGCAACTCCCACCTAAGCTACAGCGCGTTCCTTTAAAAGGATCCTATGCAAGACGCCCCTGTGGCTGGGCACCTGTAATATATACATATATATACAAGAGAGAAGGGAAAATAGAAACGGGTCAGAGCCCGATAGTGTAAATGATTTAAAATTTGTTTAGCGAGTATCTAAAATGTTTATAGGCAAATGCAACAACATATTAGTGCGACACTCTCTTGAGAAATTCTCACCTCTCTTCTAATGTGAACACCTATCGCACTAATCTTCCCAACGGTTTAACTTATCTTATCTTAGTATGCTCGTAAGATTTAAACTGGCGATTCAACTGTTTAAGGGGTAAATTCTATTTAATAACAAACCTCTCATTTTAACTTTATTTGCTAATAAAGTATCCTAGTATCATATTATACTTTTCAAAACAAGTATTTTCAAATTGAAATCATTATACATATCTTACTTGCCATAAACACAGTAGGAAGTTCCAAATTTCATAAATTCATATATATATTAAATACTTGTATAATATATATATATTCTAACAGTACCCCCACATAAAAATTATGGTGAGTGCATACTCTGCTATCCAATCCCCGTATCACTCGTACTAAGGGAAATACAAGTTCGAAATCACTCTCGAACTGTATTAACACATACACAAACAATATTGAGGCGAAGCATAGATTCCAAGTCTCTAAGAGGATAGCACATGCCCCCACGTCTATTAGGACCGTCTGAACTATCGATTCGATAGCCTGTACCAAGGATTTCTATCTTCTAGGGTATGAGTCAATATCCCCCATAAAGGCACATCGAGATAAGACTGTCCCAGCGCGGTAACCTCAGGGATAGCAAGTAGCGCGGGCACGATTTTCACACATAGATAGTATATGCATAAACACAGTCATATAACTATACTAATATTACTATATCAAATTAGTTACATCTCTAATCCCATAATTTCGACATTTGTCCTTATTTGTCCTTATTTAGTTCTCACGTATAACCGTTCATTTCTTACTTTAATTTGAGGGATCATTCCAACTTATTACGTAACACTCATGGACCCTATCCTCCCAAGTATAGAATTCAGTAGGTACTCATCTATTTTTCCAACGTAACTATCTTACGCGTCTCTCCCCTTAATACATAATCTCATCGTCCCGTATATGTAAATATCCCAAAAACACAACTCTCGTCTTACATTAAAGGTCCCATAATTATTTATAAGTCCTACTGGTCTTCTTTATCTCCCAAGTCATTTTAATAAGGGTGTCCAAGGATTATTTTTCATTAAATTGAATTCAACTAATTTAAAAAGGGGGAAATATGAGTCTGCCAGAAGGGGTCGATCGATCGAGGGCTGGGGCTCGATCGATCGAACCTTCGATCAATCGAAGCTCTTGGCTCGATCTATCGATCAAGCAGGTATGGCAAAATTCTGCAGGAAACCAGTTACGGGTTCTATCACACAACCTCCCAATCGCCCAAAAATTTGTACTACTAATAGTATAAACCCATATTATGCATCTCCTATGTAAAGCATGCAAATTTTCATCAACAACCATGAATTAATATGCCAAAACTCATATTAATTTCAAGAACCCTAGAATTTCTTTAACCTTGTTCTAATCAATCTTTTCCAGAATTTTCTTCTTCTAAAACATCATAAATTCGTGGTTTAACCTCTACATATGCAGGGGGATTTCCAGATTTCCATTTATATCATTACTACATGCAATTTCCTATCTCCAACTTTGGTTTTCTTCCATAAAACTCATCCTAATCATCCCTAGACTAACATGAGTGATGCATTAACGAAAATAAGCAAGATAAACAGTTGCCTGGGATTTTCAGCGTTCTGATTTGTGAACGAATTTGGTGTTGTTGCGTTTCTCGTCGCGCGATCTACGCGTTGGTGGTGGTGGCGGTGCAACCGGATGGATTTTTGGACTTGGTTTGCTTGGAAAGCTTTCTCCTTCCCTCTCCTATGGTCGTTCTAATGTTTTGAGTCTGATAACCCTAAAGGACTCTTCCAGATGGCTGATATAGCCTAATAATTTTCGTGGGTTTAATTACCCAAAAATGCAAAATGACCAAAATACCCTCCCGGGGTACTAATTAAGCTTAAAAACGCCCCGAAGTCCAAACTAAACCCCTGGGTACACTTTTCTGACTATCTCGACCCTTCCGGACACTTTGACGCAGTCGAAATGACCATACGGGTGACTTATAATTTATTCACTTTTATTCATCAATATTTAGTTCCGACACGACACGGGCGCGTCCCGACTCAAATTTTCAAAATTTTCATTATATTCACTTTTGACATTTAATAGAACCAATATTATATTACTTTACTCATTAGTAATATTCAACAATAAGTTTCCCATAATTACTAACTCACATCACGTTAATAATTATAAAGTGATTAATTTCCGGATTTATATTAAATTAATAACTCACATTAAATTTAATAAATACCCAAATTAATATTGAATAAAAATACGGGGTATTACATTCTTCGAAAGAGAGGTATACCAAACATGTGCAGCCCCAGTCAAGGTGCTCAAAAAGGCTCGACATCTCATCTCATCTGAGATAGAGTATATGTTTGTTGTTGACTGGTATATCTTGATATGATGGACTAGGTTAGTACTCCTATTATACTTTGGGGTGACCACAGGTGGCTTAAACTTGGCTGGCGTTAGGAAGTTGACTATCTTCGCCACAAAGGGTGAGCCATCGGAGTATCCTCACTGAAGAGGGTCTCGTATTTTCAGGATATCACTAATTTTATCCTCTAGTCTCTGAATCGAGTCATTGCACAGCCTCATAGGGTCGGCTTGGCCGATGTTATCCCCAGTCGTTTCTCTGGGATGAACTGAGGGCTCCGCTATAGCCAACCTTTGCCCGCTATTTACTTCTCCATGACCATCATCTCGTCCATGAAGGGGTCATCCCACATGGGGTCAGCCATCTACTACTTCTATTCTGGACCGTTCAAGATTTATCGATCTAGATAATCTTTCCCTCAGGTCATTGACTGGGCCTAGCCTCTCAAAGGCCAACCCTCTGCTCAGACGGTCAAAAGTTGAGCCTCTGGAGTGATCATCAGGATTCTGTCTCCTACACCTCCCTCGGCTCTCCTGGATAGGTCGTACAGTATTATTGGAGATCTCATACAGCTCCCAACAATCTTCTAGAGCATGTTTTACTTCCATATCATCATACTTATCCTTCGGGCAAGGGTTTCCTTTCCTCCCCAGGCACAAATGCCTGGGGTAAGCAACATCTCTTCATTATTGTGGAGGTGTCAAGTCTTTGTGTGGTGCTTGGGTTGGTCCCCTGGCCTCATGTTGTCCCTGTGCAGCTACCAGGGTAATCATCTTCGGTGAGACTCTTGGTGGTCTCAGTATGTTTTGGCTAAGAGCTGCAAATTTCTCTTGCATAACCTATTGGCTTAATGCCAAAGACTTCAGGGTGGTAGCCACCTCAGCCATCTCAAACTGAGGTGGTACATGGCTTAAACTAGGTCCTACTCCACCGGCCAGTGGAGGAGGTGGTTGTAATTCCGGTGCCATACGTTTAAGTTGTGATGAGATGAATGATGAAAATATTGATGAGCTTGAGAACCTTAATGGATCTCTTTCAATGGTGAAATAACTCCACACAAAGGGGGAGAACTAGTTCACCACCAGAGTCTCCGGTGAGTTTAAGATGTAAAAAGGAAAAGATAGATTCTAGTTCTCACAGACGACGCCAAACTGATGGTGCTTCGAACAACACAACCAGATAAAAAAGTGATATAGCTCAAACAATAGCAACAATGGCAGCAATACAGTTATATGTGTATGTATGTACATATAAGGAAGTGAGTAAAAGAGGTATGAAGACAATGATGTATAGTGGTTCAGCCAATCAGACCTACATCCACTGTGAGTGTGTGATCCACTAAATATGGGCACTAAAGGCCTTGGATACAATGCACAAGCTTTCTCTCTCTATGATGTGTACAAACAGAGTTTCTGCTAGGGTTCCAATTATTCCTCCTTTTGCAAGGTTGAAGATGACAAGTATATATAGGGCTTGGGGAGTGTAGTGTACCCCCCAATCATGCATTGAGCATGTAATGACAGTTTAGCTAATCCCTCGTTGACACCTGGTTGGGCCACTTGTAGATAATAATGACATAATATTCCCTCACATAAGGGAATGGTATTGTTATAATGGATTAGTCCACATGCTACATGAGTCCCACGTGCACTGTACCATGGATCTCCCAAACCACGCGCCATGGGAGTGTCACCCTCGACCTAGACGTGGCTACCACAGACCGAGGCTGATGCTAACCTTATGGATGACCTGATTACTGAATGTAGGACTTTTGTGCTATCGGCCTATATAGGGTCAACCGGTTGTATGGTCATCTAAACTGTCCTCATGCCAAGGCTTCAATCTACATGGGCTTGGGATAACGTGGGCCATCCAGCATACTTTTATTTCCAATGGTGGGGTCTTCTTGGTGGACCCCTATCTTCAGTATGACCCCCTGGGGATAAAAGTAGAGCTGAGCCCTCGTCCTAGATGAGGCTACCCTCGACCAGGCCGTGGGTATATTTTGGTATATCAATTATATTCATGTGTAGTTGATAAAAATCTCGTTTAAGATGATTAGATAATAAAAATGATAAATTAGAGGATTAGTTGTTATGCTATGATGGGTGGAGTAAATTGAATATTATGGCATTATAACTTTAGTAATAAGTTAGATGAGGAATGTGTAATGATATCTTACCCATAATGATAATGATTAATTGAAATGAATGATTCGAAATGATAATATGGGTATGTAAAGAGAGAGGACATCTTTGTTTGTTATATGCCCGTGATAATAGTTAGATTTGACAAGATTGAACACGGTTTTATGTTTGTTCCCTAAATGATCAGTGTGTCCATACTAAAGAATGGTGGGTCTCGATTCAGAGGCGGTTTTATTTGTACGTCACACGTATTTTGTTCGGCCATCGCTAGTGAATCATGGTGATTAGTTTTTGTTATAGGACTTATTTGTGTGTACCGCATTTTTTTGAGATTGTCGAGGAAAAGGGGCACATGGTGATTACAGTTTAATTAATTAAGAGGTTAACTGATTATTAAAACTAACGATTTAATTAAGAAGTGTAAGTGGTCAATTATGGGGGTAAATATTTTATTATGAGGACCTTAAAAGTGTAAGTGGTCAATTATGGGGTTCGTGGCCAAATCTGACGGCCACGGTCAATTTTGAGGACCGATTTAGATGGTTGAGGCCAATTCTGAGGGACAAATGTTGATTTTGAGGACCTAAGAAGTGTATGCGATCGATTCAATGGATGATAAACAATTCTGAGGTCCAAGGTCAACTATAAAGAGCATAGGTAACAATTAAGATGGTTGATGCCAATTTTGAGGGGTCAGGTTAATTCTGAGGAACTAAAGGGTGTAAGCAACTGATTCAAAGGGTTGAGGTTAATTCTGAGGGCCAGATTGTAAAAACCCGTATATAACTAGGACAAATTATAATTAAATCATGCTTATATTATGTGATATTAATAATGTGCTATTAGTATATCTAATGTTAAGTGATTATGTTTATTATATTCATACTTTCATAAATCATGAAAGGTCGAATTATTTACAAACACAAAATTTTGTTGTTTTCGGTAGAAATATTCCTGTTAGAGACTAGTTTTGACCTTTATAACGTTATAAATGACTTGAAGTGAAAACTAGATAGTTGTAGACATGTCAGTTAGGGTTGTAACACAACAAATGGATCCTCAAATGGATGCCTGCGTAAAGAGTTATACAGAATTTACGAACAAAACGCAAAGATATCCATTCCCTTTAAGTGGTAATTTGTATTTTATTAAACCAAATGGTTTAATTTGATTGGTTGGCTTGGGAGGCAGCCTTGGCCGACTTAAAACTCTCCCTCTAACTTACTTCTTCAGAAAATTAATCCCTACGTTCAGTTTGTAGTGTTGTTAGGGTGAGGAAGGAGAAAGTAGAAGTTTAGGAAGGAAAAGTGAGGAGAAAACGCGTAGAAAAAATTCGTACAAATTACGTAAAAGTCCCGAAGGTAATCCTAATCTCAAATCTTGTTATTTTTATAATATTATTTTTTTATCTGATATAAATCATCATAAGTTTACGAAAGTTTCAGCCCTTTATATACATGTATGGTTAGATGCAAGTTTATGTTAAGTTGAATGTAGAAACCTTTAAAATTGCTTTGTATTGAAACCCCTTATATTCAAACTTGTATATCTCTTTGTGTGCTTACTGGAATTAAGAAATTCCAAGTGGATATGAAAGTCGACTCATATATTCATATCATATCCAAAAATTAGAATTTACATCCTTGTGGTTAGGCCGTAATGATGATTTCAAGTTGGTACATAGTTGCTGTTTGTATACTTCATTTCGGTATGCCCTAAGTTTAGTCAATCTTTTGAGATAGCAAATGAAGTAAAAAAATTATGAAACTTTAATTGTGTACTATTTCTTATGTGTAATTAAAATGGGTTGAAAATCATGGAAATTTATACTGGAGAAAAATTATGAAAATTCTTGGAAATGAAGGAACAATAGAGGAGTTTGTAAGGAAGATTTCTTGCGTTGTAAAGAAATGGTCATAACTTGCTCTAGGAAGCTTGAAAAATTACACCGTCACTTGTACTGGAAAGTATATTCATGTGTGTTTTCATATTGATAAGTTTGTACCTATGTATTTATACAATTTAGTAATATAGGATGGTTGAGTATAGGGGACAGTAATTTGAGACCATACCGGATACCCCATGAAAGAATATGGTTATCTCCTCTTTTCGAAGAGTATTTTGAGTACATGTTTCATGTGTATATACATTGATAAGTGTGATTTCATATTTACTTAGGTTTAGTTATAAATCCCTTATGAGGTATTTTCTACGATTGAATGTTCATAACTTTATCAACATGTGTACAGTTGTTTTGTATTTACTCATGTTTCCTGGAATGTGACTTAAGTGGAATTACATTGTTGTTGTATAGTCATTGAAAGTTACATGATTATGTTAGGATAATACTTATGATTGAGATTTAGTACTGATTTAGTTGGATTGATAGATTTAAGGTCTAATCAACCCAGTTCAACTCCACCCGAAGGAAACGTGAATACATAGTTGTTAACCAAGGTGAGTGTACTCACTGGAAAGAGATATTTGTATCGTGTTGTTGATATGATCAGAATATAATGGATATTAAATTGTTCATTTCGGTTTATCAAAATGGGAGGTTACTCCCCGACCCGGAATGGGAGAGATTTGTCTATTAATGACAAGGGGTTACTCCTCGACCAGGAATGGGGGAGAATTGTCTATTTAGACAGGATATGTGAATCATGATTCGGAAAAGTTGGTCATTCATTATGAATGAGCCGGATAAGTTAATACATAATTATGTGGACATGATTTATTGCATTTAAATTCATGCAGTAGTATAGTAGTGATGCATTCACTCGGCTATTTTGCTCACGGTTCCTATGTTCACATTTTTCAGGTAACGCGATGTCACTGCCAAATCTAGGAAGTCGGGTTCGGTTATCCAGGAATGGGAGAAACAAATATTATGTTTAAATGTAAATGATGTAATTAAGTTAAATTATCCTTCAAGCAAGTCTGTATAAGCATGACTACTCTGATGTTGTAAAAAGGTTTTCAGTTATATGGATTTACCATGACGACTCAGAAATTAAAACTCTTGTTTATGGTTTGGTTAAATTAATCATGGTTTAACTCACTTTGAATTTCAAACTTAATTATAAGTAACTTGGTTGGGGTGTGTCAGCTCTTGGTATTAGGGCCTAGGTTTTAGAGGTTCTGGAGTGAGAAGAGTCTAGATTTGGGAGTGAATGTTAAAAATATATTTTATTTGATACTAACGATTTTGTTAGGAAAGATATGTATATCTGAATGTTGTTATATATTTGATTCATTTCAGATATAAGAGAATGGAATGAGGGAATGTGAGAATAGAAGATGAGGCTTCAAATATTCCAGCAGAAGCGGAGGTTGAGCAACTTGTTCAGATAAATGTGGAACTCGAGCCAGAACAATTGACATATATAAAAAAAAATGGCACGTGCTATAACTCTAATGGCAGAGCAACAAGCTATATTTATGGCTCAGATGGAAGAACAACAGACCAGGCAACTGGACGCACAAGCCTTAGCTAGGGCTGAGGAGGTGATACACCGGGAAGAAAGAAGTACTTCACATGAGAAATTTATCAAGATGAACCCACCATCGTTCAAAGGAGCAGTTTATCCCGCAGAGGCAGAAGTCTAGGTTAAAGAGATTGAACTTATTTTTGGGGTCATAAGGATGCCTGAAAATCAATGAGTGACCTTGGCGACGTATATGCTGAAAGGAGAAGCTAAATATTGGTGGGATGCCACAAAACATTTGTTGATTACTCTAGAAGGTGGGAATGTGATCTCATGGGATGATTTTGTCAAAGCTTTGTATGATAAGTATTTTCCCCCAATGTATCGAAAACAAAAGGAGAAGGAATATTTCATATTGAATCAGGGGAGTATGACAGTTAGAGAATACGAAGATAAACTTACAACATTATCTCAATTTGCTTCGAGGTTTATACGGAATGAGGAAGATATGTGCAACCGATTTCTCGATGGGCTTGAGTTAGTCATTAAATCTAGATTTTCGGCTTTAGAGACTTCTAACTATTCAGCCTTGGTGAACAAAGCCATGCTAGTAGAAAGGGACATGAATGAAGCTAGAGGGAATCGAGAACGAGGTGTAAAGAGAAGCAGATTCGATCCAAGTTATCAAAAGGGTAGTGATACATAATATTTGAGACTTGGAGGGTAGAAATTCCAGTATGGTAGAGGCATGAGAAGTAGTTTTCAAAGGGGTGAAGCAAGTGGTGGAAGACGTTTAAGAGTTTCATCGCAAGGAGATCCAAATGTTTGTTTCTTTTGTGGGACATAGGGTCATGTAAAGAGAAATTGCCCAAAGCTACTAAATATAGAATGTTTCAACTGTCATCAGTAGGGCCATCTGAGAAAGAATTGTCTGATGTTATCAAGAGCGGTTTTAGTCAGTAGTGTGGGGCCTCATAAAGGATCCTCTCCAGGGAAGGAAACTAGGGGAAGAGATACAGGACAAGCAAGTGGATCGATGGCGGGAGGAAAAGTGTTTACGATGACATTGCAAGATGTCCATGCTACACCAGAAGTGGTTACAGGTAAACTTTCTATTACAAACAAAGATTTATATGCACTCATTGATCCTGGATCTACGCATTCATTTGTGGCATTACATATTATTTCATATTTGGGTAGACCATGTTTATTTCTCAATTGTGCCTTATATATTTCTACCCCAATGGAAAGTGTAATTCTGGTTGAGCATGTTTATAAAGATTGTGTCTTACAAATGGGTGAACGAGATTTCTATATTGATTTCATACCGTTGGCCATTCGAGATTTTGATATTATATTGGGGATGTATTGGTTATCATCATATCATGCTTCCATTGATTATTTTCGCAAAGAAGTTACATTTCATCTGCCTGGTGAACCCGAGTTCCAGTTTATAAAAGAAATAAATTAAGTCCCTAATTGTCTTATCTCAGCAATTAAGAGTAGGAACTTATTGAGTAAAGGTTATACAGGGTATTTAGCTTATGTTGTTGATACTAGTAAAGAGACAGTTAAAATTCAAGATATACCAGTGGTTAGAGAATTTTCTGATGTCTTCCCAAAGGAATTGCCAGGCTTGCCACCCGATAGGGAAGTAGAGTTTTCCATTGAATTAATTCCAGGTACTGGTCCAATTTAACTTGCCCCATATAGAATGGCACCGACAGAGTTGAAAGAATTGAAAGTGAAAGTACAAGATCGGATAAGCAGAGGTTTCATTTGCCCTAGTGTTTCACCATGGGGAGCCCCGGTGTTATTTGTGAAAAAGAAAGATGGGACAATGCGATTACTTATTGATTATCGGCAATTGAATAAGGTGACCATTAGAAACAAGTACCCTCTACCTCGTATCGATGATTTGTTTGAACAATTACAGGGGGGCCCAGTATTTTCGAAGATTGACTTGTGATCGGGTTACCACCAATTGAAAGTAAAGGATAGTGATATTTCCAAAACAGCTTTTCGAACTAGATATGGGCACTATGTGTTTTTGGTGATGCCATTTGGATTAACTAATGCTCCAGCAGTTTTTATGGATTTGATGAATCGGGTATTCCACCCTTTCATTGATTCATTCGTGATTGTATTCATAGACGATGTGTTGATTTATTCACGTAGCATGGAGGAACATGAGAAACATTTGAGACTTGTATTGTAGATTTTGAGAGAGAATAAATCATTTGCTAAATTCAACAAGTGTGAGTTTTGGTTGAATGAAATTGTGTTTTTAGGGCGTGTTGTCTCGGGAAATGGGATATATGTTGATCCAAAGAAAGTGGAAGCAATCATTGAATGGGAAAGTCCTAAGAATGTGACAGAAATTAGGAGTTTCCTAGGATTGGCAGGTTACTATCGTAGATTCATTAAGGGATTTTCAGCAATAGCATTACCACTGACAAAATTGACTCGTAATTAAGTGAAGTTTGTATGGGATGAAGAATGTGAGAGGAGATTTAAAGAATTAAAGAATCGGTTGATTTTAGCCCATATACTTACTATTCCATGTGGGAATGAATCTTTTGTGATCTATACAGACGCTTCATTTTAGGGTTTAGGATGTGTTCTTATGCAGAATGCGAAGGTAATAGCATATGCTTCCAAACAATTAAAGACGCATGAACGAAATTACCCTACACATGATTTGGAGCTAGCAGCCATTGTTTTTGCTTTAAAGTTGTGGAGACATTACTTGTATGAAGAAAATTGTGAGATATTTACAGATCATCAAAGTTTGAAATACTTGTTTACCCAGAAAGAACTGAATTTGAGACAGAGGCGTTGGATAGAGCTGATTAAAGACTATGACTGTACCATTCATCATCATCCTGGGAAGGCCAATGTAGTAACAGATGCTTTGAGTCAAAAATCATCGGGATTCTTGGTTGCATACAGTGTGACCGTGTTGGAAATATTATTGACTTGGCATTGATGGGGATTGAATTGAAGTTTTCAAAAAGCGGAGGATTATTAGCACATGTCACAGTGAGACCTTTATTGGCCGAACGCATACGAAATTTGCAGATCAGTGATCCATTCCTTGAGAAGAAGAAACAAGATGTCCTGGATAGTAAAGAGAGTGACTTTGAAATTAAGAATGATGAATCGTTGTGTTATAAAAATAGGATTTGTGTACCGAGTGATCCACCCTTAAAGAAGGATATATTAGAAGAGGCACATAGTTCTATTTACTCTATGCATCCGGGAGGTACCAAAATGTATAGAGATTTGAAAGAGTATTACTGGTGGAATAATATGAAACGTGAGATTGCAGAGTTTGTAGCTAAATGTTTAGTATGTCAGGAAGTGAAAGCAGAGCATCAGAAGCCGGCAGGATTATTGCAGTCATTGACTAATTCTGGAATGGAAGTGGGAGCATATAATGGTGGACTTTGTTACAGGATTACCCCGGTCACCAAAGGGGCAGATTCTATTTGGGTGATTGTAGATCGATTGACGAAGTCAGCTCATTTTCTTCCAGTTAAGACAACCTACACTATTGACAAGTATGCACGTATGTACGTTGATGAGATTATCCATTTACATGGGGCACCAGTGTCAATTGTATCAGATAGAGATCCAACATTCACTTCTAAGCTTTGTTTTTGTCTCCAGAATGCCATGGGCACAAGTTTGAAGTTCAGCACTACGTTTCATCCACAAACTGATGGGAAATCAGAAAGGACGATTCAAATATTAGAAGACATGTTACGAGCCTGTGTATTTGACTTCAAAGGTAGTTGGGATGATCATTTGCCATTGATGGAATTTTCGTATAATAATAGTTATCAGTCGACTATTGGTATGGCTCCTTATGAAGCTTTATATGGGAGGAGATGTAGAATGCCTTTGTGTTGGGATGAAGTGGGTGAAAGGAAAATATTGGGTCCTGAATTAATAGATGTGACGGCTGAAAAGATCAAAATTATTCAGGAACGGATAAAGATAGCACAAAGTAGGCAGAAATTTTGTGCAGATAAGAGGAAGTATCCATTGAAATTTCAAAAGGGGGATTTTGTATTCCTACGTATTTCACCATGGAAAGGCGTTATGAGATTTGGGAAAAAGGGGAAACTAAGTCCCAGATACATTGGACCATATGAAGTGTTGGAAAGAATTGGGACCCTGGCATATAGATTAGCATTGCCTCCAAACTTATCCCATTTACATGACGTGTTTCACGTATCGATGCTTCGTAAGTATTTGGCGGATCCATCTCATCAGTTGAAAACTCAACCAATTGAACTGAAGGAAGACTTGTCATACATCGAGGAACTAATGGAAATTATTGATCGTAAGGACCAAGTATTGAGAAATAAAGTTATTGCTTTACTTAAAGTTATGTGGATGAGCCATGGGATTAAAGAAGCAACTTGGGAAACAAGGTATAGCATGAAGAAACAGTATCCCCATTTGTTTGGTAAGTGAACTTCATATTAAATTTCGGGGACGAAATTTTCTAAGGGGGGAAGTTGTGACAACCCGTACATAACTATGACAAATTATAATTAAATCATGCTTATATTATGTGATATTAATATTGTTCTATTAGTATATCTAATTTTAAGTGATTATGTTTATTATAATCCTACTTTCATAAATCATGAAAGGTCGAATTATTTACAAACACAAAATTTTGTTGTTTTCGGTAGAAATATTCCTCTTAGAGACTAGTTTTGACCTTTATAACATTATAAATAACTTGAAGTGAAAACTAGATAGTTGTAGACATGTGAGTTAGGGTTGTAACACAACAAATGGATCCTCAAATGGATGCCTGAGTAAAGAGTTATACAGAATTTACGAACAAAAGGCAAAGATATCCATTCCCTTTAAGTGGTAATTTGTATTTTATTAAACCAAATGGTTTAATTTGATTGGTTGGCTTGGGAGGCAGCCTTGGCCGACTTAAAACTCTCCCTCTAACTTACTTCTTCAGAAAATTAATCCCTACGTTCAGTTTGTAGTGTTGTTAGGGTGAGGAAGGAGAAAGTAGAAGTTTAGGAAGGAAAAGTGAGGAGAAAACGCGTAGAAAAAATTCGTACAAATTACGTAAAAGTCCCGAAGGTAATCCTAATCTCAAATCTTGTTATTTTTATAATATTATTTCTTTATCTGATATAAATCATCATAAGTTTACGAAAGTTTCAGCCCTTTATATACATGTATGGTTAGATGCAAGTTTATGTTAAGTTGAATGTAGAAACCTTTAAAATTGATTTGTATTGAAACCCCTTATATTCAAACTTGTATATCTCTTTGTGTGCTTACTGGAATTAAGAAATTCCAAGTGGATATGAAAGTCGACTCATATATTCATATCATATCCAAAAATTAGAATTTACATCCTTGTGGTTAGGCCGTAATGATGATTTCAAGTTGGTACATAGTTGTTGTTTGTATACTTCATTTCGGTATGCCCTAAGTTTAGTCAATCTTTTGAGATAGCAAATGAAGTAAAAAAATTATGAAACTTTAATTGTGTACTATTTCTTATGTGTAATTAAAATGGGTTGAAAATCATGGAAATTTATGCTGGAGAAAAATTATGAAAATTCTTGGAAATGAAGGAACAATAGAGGAGTTTGTAGGGAAGATTTCTTGTGTTGTAAAGAAATGGTCATAACTTGCTCTAGGAAGCTTGAAAAATTACACCGTCACTTGTACTGGAAAGTATATTCATGTTTGTTTTCATATTGATAAGTTTGTACCTATGTATTTATACAATTTAGTAATATAGGATGGTTGAGTATAGGGGACAGTAATTTGAGACCATACCGGATACCCCATGAAAGAATATGGTTATCTCCTCTTTTCGAAGAGTATTTTGAGTACATGTTTCATGTGTATATACATTGATAAGTATTCTTTCATATTTACTTAGGTTTATTTATAAATCCCTTATGAGGTATTTTCTACGATTGAATGTTCATAACTTTATCAACATGTGTACAGTTGTTTTGTATTTACTCATGTTTCCTGGAATGTGACTTAAGTGGAATTACATTGTTGTTGTATAGTCATTGAAAGTTACATGATTATGTTAGGATAATACTTATGATTGAGATTTAGTACTGATTTAGTTGGATTGATAGATTTAAGGTCTAATCAACCCAGTTCAACTCCACCCGAAGGAAACGTGAATACATAGTTGTTAACCAAGGTGAGTGTACTCACTGGAAAGAGATATTTGTATCGTGTTGTTGATATGATCAGAATATAATGGATATGAAATTGTTCATTTCGGTTTATCAAAATGGGAGGTTACTCCCCGACCCGGAATGGGGGAGATTTGTCTATTAATGACAAGGGGTTGCTCCTCGACCAGGAATGGGGGACAATTGTCTATTTAGACAGGATATGTGAATCATGATTTGGAAAAGTTGGTCATTCATTATGAATGAGCCAGATAAGTTAATACATAATTATATGGACATGATTTATTGCATTTAAATTCATGTTGTAGTATAGTAGTGTTGCATTCACTCGGCTATTTTGCTCACGGTTCCTATGTTCACATTTTTCAGGTAACGCGATGTCACTGCCAAATCTAGGAAGTCGGGTTCGGTTAGCCAGGAATGGGAGAAACAAAGATTATGTTTAAATGTAAATGATGTAATTAAGTTAAATTATCCTTCAAGCAAGTCTGTATAAGCATGACTACTTTGATGTTGTAAAAAGGTTTTCAGTTATATGGATTTACAATGATGACTCTGAAATTAAAACTCTTGTTTATGGTTTGGTTAAATTAATCATGGTTTGACTCACTTTGACTTTCAAACTTAATTATAAGTAACTGGGTTGGGGTGTGTCACAGATCCTAAAGACTTAAGGAGTGTATACGACTAATTCAGAGGATCGCGGCCAATTTTGAGGCCTATATTTATTTTAAGGATCCAAGGATTGCATGCAATCGATTCTGATGGTCGAGGCTAATTCTAAAATCCTAGGTCAATTCTGAGGACCTATGGGTTGTATGCAATTGATTCATAGTGTCACGACCAATTCTGAAGAGCTATGTCAATTATGAGGGCCTCAAGGGTGAAGAGTTCAATTCTATGGACCTAAGGAATGGAGAGGTCTACAGGCCTAACGAATGAAGAAGTCAACTCTGAAAACCTAAAGGAACCTAAAGAATAAAAAGATCAATTTTGGGACCTAAAGGATGAATAGGTCAATTATGTGGACGTAAAGGGAGAAGATGTTAATTTTGCGAACCTAAGGGATGAAAAGGTTAATTATGTGGACCTAAGGGATAAAGAGGTCAATTTTGCGGACCAAATGGATGAAGAGGTCAATTCTGCATACCTAAGTAGTTTTGGGATGGATGTGCGATGTATTGAGAATTTTTGGAAAGATCCAAATTTTTCTGAGAGTTTTTTTTAATGATTTTTAGATGCTTGAGTATTTTTAAATTCTGGGGATTTTTATTGAAGAATGTGTAATTTATTCAAGCTTTGACTTTTGGAATTTTATGCACATTTTTAGGATTTTTGGAAACTATTTGAATATTTTTAAAGAATTTATGAAAAAAAAATGGTGATTTTTCATGGGAAAGTGTTATTTGATAAAACTTGACCTTTTTGTGATTTTTTATGATTTTTCTACAAATTTTGTCAATTTTGGTAATAAAATGGAAGGGGGTGTCGATTGACATTGGTTTGAAGTGTCTATAGGCAGGGCACGGAATTTCAAGAGATTTGGGACTTCCGAAAGGACACTATAGATTGGCACATCGAGGGGTGCCGACCAGTAAACCCCATGGCCTCCTAATAAAAGGAGTTCAAGCAACCTTCTTTCCACACAGCTCTCAAATGAAATCTCTCTCCCTCTCACTAGAATGAGGTTTTAAGTGAATTTTTTGAAGTTTTTAAAAAATGTCCAATAATACCATCATTGAGACTGGCGATTAGGTCGTTATTAAGTGGAGACACATTGGACAATGGCAATGGGAGTTGAGAATGTGTATTGTGGCTCCAAGACAGTGGTTGATGAGAGACTTTTGTTATGGGAGCTCGAGCTCATCGGTCTACGAGGGTGGGGAACTCGGAGGACTATGTGAGTGTTTTAATGTTTTATTTATTTTTCTATTTTTGGAATTTTTTTTTTTTGAATTTTTATTTTTCTTTTATATTTTCGCTGGGCATTAATGCTTTTTGATTTTGAATTTTTTAGACGAATGTTTCTTTGTCGAGTATCCTCTCCCAGAGTTTGACGGGGGTAAAGAATTTATGGGAGAAAATTCACAGGGAGGTTCTGCTCATGATGGATGTCATCGGGTTTGGTTACCTATTTAGGTCCTTAGATGACACATCGCGATAAATGACGGTGTTATGCGATCTAGGCAAGCGAAGGTGGGACACCACCCACACATTCCACTTGAGTGCGGGTGAGAGGACGATCACCTCGACTATTGTGCATTAATTGATGGGAATGGAGTGCGAGTGGCATTAGGTAAAGGTGTATAGGTCGCTTTGTTTCACTAAGGAAGTGATCCGAGCAGCACTATGTGACTTTGATCGGGTCAGTTCCTTAGAGTCGATGAAGTATCAGTGCTAAAGAACAACTCATTATTGCAAAGGATAGATGTTACAAATGGGAAATAGGTTCGGCAGGCGACCTGCATATTAATATTTCTTTCCATTCCTCCGGATCATCTCTGATATCCTCCTCCTTAAGGATGTGAGGGCCAACTGAATTCCCTTGCGATCGATCATGTTAGGTTTTATTTTGTTTTTTGAATTTTGCTCATTTTTTTTTTATATTTGTGTTTTACTTATTGATTAATTTAAATTGGGGACAAGTGGCATTCGACCCTTGGGGATAGCCTTTGAGAACAATGGGGGCTACAGGTGCTCAAGACCAATCACAGAGGTTGTTGACTCATAATTTTGGGTACGTATGGTACCAGGGTAATAAGGTGGTGAGGCAGTTGATGGAGAGTGATGTGGAGATACCACTAGCAGTCCCTCTTATCCATATGCGTAGTATTGGGAAGATGTCTGACGAGGCGTAGACGACATCAATGAAGAGAAAGCATTATGCGCTCCACACTGATATGATGCTAGGATATGACTAACTAGACATGGTATCCAGTTAGTTGATGCCACTATTGATATTTGGCATGAAGGGAATGTCGCCTTCATCGACAGAGGCTAGGGAGATCAACGGTGCACTGGGTTCTTCAGCGTAAACATCGGGGAGTCGCACAAGAGCTGCGAAGGTTCCGACAGTTAATCTTCTCCCTCTGATTACATTAATCTTGGTAGGGCCCACACAGTGCTAGTTCCACATCATCAGGCGAAGATAGATAGCTTCCCTCCTTTTTTAGAGAAGGACATTCAATGAAAGGTATTATCTCTACTCTTTTATCTTATTTTTTACATCTGGTCTTTGATTCTTGTACTTATAACTAACTTTAATTTCCTTATTTGGTCCTTTCTTTTTTCAGACCATGCTTGTGTCCACGTATTGGTTGTAGGAAATCTGAGATTAGAAGGCCTCCACGGCCGAGCATGTGCAGACAATGGCTCGATCATGGTTGGCACCGCCGAAGACTACCAATGCTCCTGTATCGGAGGTGAGTTCTGGGGGCGGTGGGTCTTCTTATCGTCGACATGGGAAGCGTGTTTATAGATATCCTTAAGATTGAATTAGGTTTAAGGTTGGAAATTTCAGGTTGCACCCTATCAAATTTGATCATATTCTGTCTATTTTCTTCTTTTTCTTTAGTCCTGAATATGTAGAAGAAAATGACCTAATATATATATATATATATGCATTTTTTATTTTTATTTATCTTCAATTAATGAATTAGTCTATATTCACTTTTAATTTTTGTGACACCCCGCCTAATTAAATACCGGGCGATCACTCCTTTATTAAATTAAATCAAGGTTAACAGTTGGTTCATTCTCAGCATCACTGTCGATAAAAATAAATTTTCCAATTTAACACCCTAAATAATTAAGCTAAGTGTCAAAAACATTTTTCATACAAACTTCCAAATTTTAATTAAAGAAAAAGATTTATTTAATTAAAACAACATTTCTACGATTAAGAATCACACCACGATAAGCCAAATAATACAATACATTCATCAATCGAATGCCGACATATGAAAACTAAAATCACAAGTCCATACTGAATAAATCCCAAAGAAACAATACTGGAATGACTGAAATATAAATGTCCTGATAACAAATAAATAATGGAAAGGGCGACACGTGCCCAATAAATGAGAGTACTAGAAGTGGAGTCAATAAAAGAAGCCGTCTACTCAAGTGACCTGCAACTCCCACCGAAGCTGCAGCACGTTCCTCACAAGGGATCCTAAGCAAGACGCCCCTGTGGCTGGGCACCTGAAAATATACATATATATATACAAAAGAGAGAGAGAGAAAAAGAAACGGGTCAGAGCCCGAAAGTTTGTTTGATTTTAAAATACGTTTAGCAAGTATTTAAAATGATACAGGCCAATGCAATAACATATTAGCACGTCACTCTCTTGAGAAAATACTCACCTCTCTTCTAATGTGCACACCTATCGCACTAACCTTCCCCACGGTTTCTTATCATTTAACGCACTAGTCTTTCTAAAAGATTTAACTTAACTTAGATTACTCGCAAAATCACGAATCCATTTTAAAAGAATGTTACAAACAGTAATCAAAGTCCTCCATTTTAACTTTATAAAATCCATAAAGTTTTACAGTGACATCTTATACTTTTTCAAAACAAGTATTTAATAATTTAGTTCAGAATTATTCCTCACTTACTACGTTACAGCAATAGTTTAAATTCCTCTATCCAGATATATATATAAGGTACTCGTATAATTTATATATATATATTCTAACTGCACCAACATATAAACTATGGTGTAGGCATACTCTGCTTTCTCAAAACAAGTATTTACAATTTTTAGTCATCAACCATGTCCTACATATCAAATCACGGTAGGCAGTTCCAAATTTCAGAATTTCATATATATATATATATATATTAACTACTCGTATAATATATATATTATAACAGCACCCCAACTAAATTATGGTGCGGGAATACTCTACTATCCAAAGCCCCATATCACTCATATTAAGGGGAATACATTCGGAATCACTCTCGAAATGTATTAACAATACATACACAAACAATATTGAGGCGAACAATATATTCCAAGTCTCTAAGAGGATGGCACATACCGGCGTCTCTTAGGACCGTCTGAACTATCACGTCGATAGCCTGTACCAAGGACATCTATCTTCTAGGGTACAAGTCAATATCCCCAATTAAGGTCCCATCGAGATAAGACTTGTCCCAGCGCAGAAACCTCAGGGATAGTAAGTAGCGTGGGTATGATTTTCACATGCATATAATATATGTACACACAATCATATAAATATACCACTATATCCTATTAACATAGGTTCTTCACCTTACCCATAATTATACCATTTATCCTAAATTTCACATTTATAGAAATACGTATAAGGTTTTGTTCCTAACCTTAACTCGAAGGGTTTTCTCACTTATTACATAACACTCGTGGGCTATATCCTCACAAATCTAAATTTCAGTAAGTGTCTTTATTAGGTTCCAACGTAACTCTCTTACGCACCTCACCCTTTTAAATTCATA
Source organism: Sambucus nigra (assembly GCA_949130495.1). Classification (NCBI taxonomy): domain Eukaryota; kingdom Viridiplantae; phylum Streptophyta; class Magnoliopsida; order Dipsacales; family Adoxaceae; genus Sambucus; species Sambucus nigra. The sequence goes on from OX422218.1 coordinate 281,325,180, forward strand.
AAACTACCAACCTAAAGTAAATATCCCATAAATAGCATTCTCGTTGAAGATTAAAGGTCCCAACAATTATTCATATACCCTACTGGTCCTCAATGTCTCCCAAATTATTTTATTAAGAATGCCCAAGAATTATTTCACGATAAACTTAATTTAACTAATTAAACAAGGGAAATAGAAGTCTGCCAGGAGGGGTCGATCGATCGAAGCTTGGGGATCGATCGATCGAACCTTCGATCGATCGATGCTCTATGTTCGATCGATCGATCAAGCAGGTCTGGGTAAAAATTCTGCAGAATTGCAGTTACGGGATTCATCAAAATTCTTCATCAATAACCATATTTTCCAACACTAATCGACCCAAAAAGTCTACTACTAACATACTAACATAATTCCAGATGTTTTTAACGTTCAACATGCGTGTATACATCATTAATCATGGTTAAACAATCCAAAATCTCATCTAAACATCAAGAACCCTAAAGTTTTCATAACTATTATCCAATTCAGTTTTTCTCTAGAATTTATTCCTCATATAACATCAAAATTCGTGGGTAATACATTTATAACATCAAGAGTTTCCAGCATAAGGTTTTAATCTTCTCTACATGCAATTTCCTATCAAAATTTGGGGTTTTCTTACATGGATTACATTCCTAATTAATCCTAAACTAATATGAACATTGTACTAACGAAATACGCAAGTTAAACACTTACCTGGGATTTTCAGAAGTCTGATTTCCTGTGGATTATGGTGTGGCTGCGTTCTCCTCCTCGCGATCTACGCGTTGGTGGTGACGGCGGTGCAAACGGAGGTGTTTTGGCCTTGAATCTCCTAGAAAGGTCTCTCCTCTCTTCTCCAATGGCCGTCCTAGGGTTCTGTATGTTCTAACCCTAAATGGCTACCTAACCAGCTGATAAAGGCTGCTAAAATTCGTGGGTTTAATTACCCTATTTTGGAAAAAGACCAAAATGCCCTCCCGGGTCACTAATTAGGCCTAAAAACACCCCGAGACCCGAACCAAACCCCCGGGTACACTTTTCTGACTATCTCAACCCTTCCGGACGCGTCGTTGCACTCAAAACGACCATACGGACAACTTATAAAATATTCACTTTTTATTTAACACAATTAGTCCCCACGTGACACGGGCACGTCCCGACTTAAATTTCCGAAATAGTCATTTAATTAACTTATGACATTCAATATAACCAATATAATATATTACTATGCTCATTAGTAATATTCAACAAGTTTCCCATAATTACTAACTCTAGTCACATTAATAATTATAACATAATTAATTTCCGAATTTTTATTAAATAACAGTCACATTAAATTTAATAAATCCCCAAATTAAATATAGAATAAAAATACGGGGTATTACATACTTCCCCCCTAATAACGGAATTTCGTCTCGAAATTCGGAAAATAAGGCTTACCTGGTAAAAACAACTATGGGTATCTCTCGCGCATATCTGCCTCACGCTCCCAAGTAGATTCCTTCACATTTTGATGCTCCCACTGGACTCGCACAAGTGGAACTACTTTCGACCTCAATCTCCTCTCACTATAGTCTAGAATAGCCACTGGTCTCTCCTCGTAAGAGCTATCAGACTGTAAGTCTATCTCATCTATCGCAATGTGAGTATGGGCCATATCATCCCGAAGATATCGTCTCAATGACGAGATGTGGAATACATTATGGATGCGATGTAAATGATCTGGCAATCCCAACCTGTATGCTACTGGCCCAATCCTCTCGATGATGGGAAATGGTCCTACGTATCTCGGAGCCAACTTCCCCTTCTTCCCGAACCTCATCACTCCCTTCATAGGAGATACACGCAACAACACTTGATCTCCCACATTAAACTCCCGGAAGAACCGTTTCGCATCGGCGTAGCTCTTCTGCCTGTCTTGGGCTACCCGAATACGACTCCTCATTATCTCAATCCTCGCGGAGGTCTCCTGAATCACTTCTGGTCCTAGCAACTTGTTGTCCCCCACCTCGAGCCAACAAGTTGGAGAACAACAAGGCCTTCCATACAAAGCCTCAAATGGAGCCATGCCAATCGTAAACTGATAGGAGTTATTATAAGCAAACTCTACCAGTGGAAGGTGTGGCTCCCAACCTCCTCCGAAATCGAGAACACACATGCGTAGCATATCTTCCAACATCTGATTAGTACGCTCTGTCTGTCCATCTGTCTGTAGGTGGTAAGCTGAACTCAGTCTCAACTCTGTACCCATAGCCTCCTGAAAGCTTTCGCAGAAACGTGACACAAAAATCTTATCTCTATCTGACACAATATTCAGGGGCACCCCATGTAATCTGACAATCTCAGCGATGAACAACTGGGCATACTGACCCGTGGTATAATCTGTCCTCACTGGCAGAAAATGAGCCACCTTGGTCAAACGGTCTACAATCACCCAGATGGAATCGTGGTCCCGCTGTGATGTAGGCAACCCTGTAATGAAATCCATGGAAATACTTTCCCACTTCCACGCGGGTACTTCCAACGTCTGAAGTAATCCTGACGGTTTCTGGTGGTCCACCTTCACCAGCTGGCAGGTAGAACACTTGGACACAAACTCAGTAATGTCCTTCTTCATCCCACTCCACCAGTACTGTCGTTTCATGTCCTGGTACATTTTATCACCTCCCGGATGTACTGCAAATCGGGACCCGTGAGAATGAGTCATCATTTCATGACGTAACTCCGCTCCTTCTGGAACCACTAATCTCCCATTAAACCGCAAACCTCCATCAGAACTAACAGAATAGGACTCAGCACCCTCGGCTAGAAGTCGCACAATCTTCTCCTGACAAAACGGATCTGTGGTATGTGCATGTATCATCCTCGTAACAATCTCGGGTGTGACTGTCATCACGTATATGAAAGAACGTGCTACTGCGTCCTTGTGACCCAACTCCTTCCACTTTGCTTTCCAGATGTCCGCTACATCGTCTACCGGTCTACGGCTCAACGCATCAGCAACTACGTTGGCCTTCCCCGGATGATACTGTATATCGAACTGGTAATCTTTCACAAACTCTAACCACCTGCACTGACGCATATTCAGCTCTTGCTGAGTGAACAGGTACTACAGTGACTTATGGTCTGTGAAAAAACGGAATTTCTCGCCCAATAAGTAGTGCCTCCAAATTCTCAATGCAAAGACGACCGCTGCTAACTCCAGCTCGTGGGTGGGGTAATTCTTCTCATGCGTCTTAAGCTTGCGGGAAGCAAAAGCTATAGCCTTCTCTTCCTACTGAAGTACTCCCCCAAGTCTCCGTAAAAAGGCATCGGTGTAAACCAGGTACTCTACACCCGGCTTCGGTAAAGCAAGGACTGGTGATGAAGTAAGCTTGTCCTTCAGCTCGTCGAAAGCCAAGTGACAAGCGTCATTCCAAACATATGGTACCCCCTTGTGAGTCAGATTCTTCAATGGACCCACTATTTTGGAGAATCCCCGAATGAATCTCCTGTAGTATCTGGCTAACCCCAAGAAACTACGCACTTCCGTCGGTGTCGTGGGCTGTCCCCACTCCCTCACCGCTGACACTTTGCTCGGGTCAACTGCTATCCCCTGCTCAGAAACAACATGGCCCAAGAATTGTACCTCTCGCAACCAGAATCCACACTTCTCGTACTTAGCATACAACTGATGCTCTCGTAGAGTCTGAAGAACCTGCCTCAAGTGCTCGGCATGCTCCTCCTCGGAGTATGAATATATCAAGATATCATCTATGAAGACGATGACGAACTGATCCAAGAACTCTCTGAATACTCGGTTTATCAAGTCCATGAAAACGACTGGGGCATTTGTGAGCCCGAACGGCATCACCCTGAACTCATAGGACCCATATCTCGATAAGAAGGCAGTCTTTGAAACATCCTGCTCTCTAATCCATAACTGATGGTACCCCGACCTCAGATCTATCTTCGAAAAGAAAGTTGCTCCCCTCAACTGGTCGAATAGATCATCGATTCGAGGCAACGAATACTTATTCCGTATCGTGACCTTGTTCAATTCTTGGTAGTCCACACACAATCTTAGTGAACCATCTCTCTTCTTTACAAACAAGACTGGAGCGCCCCAAGGTGAGGTACTCCTACGAATGAATCCCTTACCTAATAGCTGCTCTATCTTATCTCGTAGCTCTCGCATCTCTGTCGGAGCCATACGGTACGGTGCGCGTGCTATAGGTCTCGTATCCGGCAATAAATCTATAACGAAGTCTATCTCAAGACTGGGCGGTAGGCCTGGTATCTCCTGAAACACATCGGAATACTCCCTAACAACTGGGATCGAATCCAAAGGAATCACAACCTCCTTAGAGGTATCCTCCTCTATGTAATATAAATGAGCGGTCGAACCTCCCTCTGGGTGAGGCATCGCCACTATAAACATCTCTTGCCCTGGAATGGCAAAAATAATGCTTCCACCGAAGTAATCAATCATGGCTCTATAAGCTGCGAGCCAATACATACCAATAATCACATCATGCTCGTGCATGTCTAAGACTAGCATGTCTGCAGGCAATACCAAGCTACCCATCTCTACCCCTACTCCCCGGCATATAAAGAATATAAGTGACCCACTCCCCAGTGGTGAGTCGACACACGTCACGGTGCTCTCTACTGTAGCTAACAACCCTAAGGACTTCGTAAAATATGTAGCTATAAAATAATGCGTTTTCCCCCAGTAACAAATAGAATTCGACCTAAAGTTCCATGGATAGAAAACATACCCCAAATTGCGGTTGGTGCCTGTGGGGCTGTTGCCTGGTGGACATTATAGATATGCCTGTACTGTAACTGCCCTTGCTGCAGTGTAGCTACTGGAAAGGTTGGTAGGTCTGGTACCTGAGTTGGTACTGGGAGAGCGACTGGAAAAAGTGGCCCCTGTGGCTTCGTACGGGCGCATTGTGGCTGTGAGGCCCTAACACACTTTGGGCAATCTTGGCGTTTATGGCCATGCGTGCCACACACAAAACATTTGCCTTTGAAGTTACTCCCCCTCTGACCTTGCTGCTGTTGGTGTCGGCCTTGCTGACTTGGGGCTTTATTCCTCTTTCGAAACTGCTTTTTCTTACCACGTTGTTGACTAAAATTTACCCGGTCTTGGGTAGTTTGCTGTCACAATTTCGGAGTCTTCGCACATTTGTCAGCTTTGATCACATGCATTTGGCTAACCTCTCTAGGTCTTTTGCCTTCTCTAAGTTGCATGCTGCGTTCTTGGTATTGCAAAATTGCAGTGGTGACTGCTTGTGCTACGATGCCTGCTAACTCGGCGGTTGATACTCTCTCTGGGGGTACCTGAGGTGTGAGTCGATCTTGCTCGTTGACTCCCTCAACCGTTTTAGCTAGTTCTTCACGACGGTCCATCTGAAAATTTTAAATGAATTTGGATGAGTTCATCATTCAAATAAACAGATCGCAGAAGCACGAATTCCCAGTGTATAGAGATGAACACAACATTCCTAGTATTAGGGCAATATATCAAAGAAAGCAGCGCTGAAAGCATAATAAGCCACACAGATCCAAAAAGACACTAGAACCTGATGCTCTGATACCACCTGTGACACCCCGCCTAATTAAATACCGGGCGATCACTCCTTTATTAAATTAAATCAAGGTTAACAGTTGGTTCATTCTCAGCATCACTTTCGATAAAAATAAATTTTCCAATTTAACACCCTAAATAATTAAGCTAAGTGTCAAAAACATTTTTCATACAAACTTCCAAATTTTAATTAAAGAAAAAGATTTATTTAATTAAAACAACATTTCTACGATTAAGAATCACACCACGATAAGGCAAATAATACAATACATTCGTCAATCGAATGCCGACATATGAAAACTAAAATCACAAGTCCATACTGAATAAATCCCAAAGAAACAATACTGGAATAACTGAAATATAAATGTCCTGATAACAAATAAATAATGGAAAGGGCGACACGTGCCCAATAAATGAGAGTACTAGAAGTGGAGTCAATAAAATAAGCCGTCTACTCAAGTGACCTGCAACTCCCACCTAAGCTGCAGCACGTTCCTCTCAAGGGATCCTAAGCAAGACGCCCCTGTGGCTGGGCACCTGAAAATATACATATATATATACAAGAGAGAGAGAGAGAGAAAAAGAAACGGGTCAGAGCCCGAAAGTGTGTTTGATTTTAAAATACGTTTAGCAATTATTTAAAATGATACAGGCCAATGCAATAACATATTAGCACGTCACTCTCTTGAGAAAATACTCACCTCTCTTCTAATGTGCACACCTATCGCACTAACCTTCCCCACGATTTCTTATCATTTAACGCACTAGTCTTTCTAAAAGATTTAACTTAACTTAGATTACTCGCAAAATCACGACTCCATTTTAAAAGAATGTTACAAACAGTAATCAAAGTCCTCCATTTTAACTTTATAAAATCCATAAAGTTTTACAGTGACATCTTATACTTTTTCAAAATAAGTATTTAATAATTTAGTTCAGAATTATTCCTCACTTACTACGTTACAGCAATAGTTTAAATTCCTCTATCCAGATATATATATAAGGTACTCGTATAATTTATATATATATATATATATATATATATATATATATATATATATATTCTAACTGCACTAACATATAAACTATGGTGTAGGCATACTCTGCTTTCTCAAAACAAGTATTTACAATTTTTAGTCATCAACCATGTCCTACATATCAAATCACGGTAGGCAGTTCCAAATTTCAGAATTTCATATATATATATTAGCTACTCGTATAATATATATATTATAACAGCACCCCAACTAAATTATGGTGCGGGCATACTCTACTATCCAAAGCCCCATATCACTCATATTAAGGGGAATACATTCGGAATCACTCTCGAAATGTATTAACAATACATACACAAACAATATTGAGGCGAAGAATAGATTCCAAGTCTCTAAGAGGATGGCACATACCGGCGTCTCTTAGGACCGTCTGAACTATCACGTCGATAGCCTGTACCAAGGACATCTATCTTCTAGGGTACAAGTCAATATCCCCCATAAAGGTCCCATCGAGATAAGACTTGTCCCAGCGCGGAAACCTCGGGGATAGTAAGTAGCGTGGGTATGATTTCCACATGCATATAATATATGTACACACAATCATATAAATATACCACTATATCCTATTAACATAGGTTCTTCACCTTACCCATAATTATACCATTTATCCTAAATTTCACATTTATAGAAATACGTTTAAGGTTTTGTTCCTAACCTTAACTCGAAGGGTTTTCTCACTTATTACCTAACACTCGTGGGCTATATCCTCACAAATCTAAATTTCTGTAAGTGTCTTTATTAGGTTCCAACGTAACTCTATTACGCACCTCACCCTTTTAAATTCATAAAACTACCAACCTAAAGTAAATATCCCATAAATAGCATTCTCGTTGAAGATTAAAGGTCCCAACAATTATTCATATACCCTACTGGTCCTCAATGTCTCCCAAATTATTTTATCAAGAATGCCCAAGAATTATTTCACGATAAACTTAATTTAACTAATTAACAAGGGAAATAGAAGTCTGCCAGGAGGGGTCGATCGATCAAAGCTTGGGGATCGATCGATCGAACCTTCAATCGATCGATGCTCTATGTTCGATCGATCGATCAAGCAGGTCTGGGTAAAAAATCTGCAGAATTGCAGTTACGGGATTCATCAAAATTCTTCATCAATAACCATATTTTCCAACACTAATCGACCCAAAAAGTCTACTACTAACATACTAACATAATTCCAGATGTTTTTAACGTTCAGCATGCGTGTATACATCATTAATCATGGTTAAACAATCCAAAATCTCATCTAAACATCAAGAACCCTAAAGTTTTCATAACTATTATCCAATTCAGTTTTTCTCCAGAATTTATTCCTCATATAACATCAAAATTCCTGGGTAATACATCTATAACATCAAGAGTTTCCAGCATAAGGTTTCAATCTTCTCTACATGCAATTTCCTATCAAAATTTGGGGTTTTCTTACATGGATTACATTCCTAATTAATCCTAAACTAATATGAACATTGCACTAACGAAATACGCAAGTTAAACACTTGCCTGGGATTTTCATAAGTCTGATTTCCTATGGATTATGGTGTGGTTGCGTTCTCCTCCTCGCGATCTACGCGTTGGTGGTGACGGCGGTGCAAACGGAGGTGTTTTGGCTTTGAATCTCCTAGAAAGGTCTCTCCTCTCTTCTCCAATGTCCGTCCTAGGGTTCTGTATGTTCTAACCCTAAATGGCTAACCTAACCAGCTGATAAAGGCTGCTAAAATTCGTGGGTTTAATTACCCTATTTTGGAAAAAGACCAAAATGCCCTCCCGGGTCACTAATTAGGCCTAAAAACACCCCGAGACCCGAACCAAACCCCCGGGTACACTTTTCTGACTATCTCAACCCTTACGGACGCGTCGGCGCACTCAAAACGACCATACGAACAACTTATAAAATATTCGCTTTTTATTTAACACAATTAGTCCCGACGTGACACGGGCACGTCCCGACTTAAATTTTCGAAATAGTCATTTAATTCACTTATGACATTCAATATAACCAATATAATATATTACTATGCTCATTAGTAATATTCAACAAGTTTCCCATAATTACTAACTCTAGTCACGTTAATAATTATAACATAATTAATTTCCAGATTTTTATTAAATAACAGTCACATTAAATTTAATAAATCCCCAAATTAAATATAGCATAAAAATACGGGGTATTACAATTTTCCACTCGTGGTTTTTTTTTAAAGAGTAATAAATTTAATTTTGAGATTTTTATAATATATTTTGAATATTTAAGTAAAGAAAATTCTCAAGGGACTCTTTTGTAAAAAAAATTAACTTTGGAAGGGACTTATTTAAAAATTAGGGGAACAAAAAAGTAAAGGTGGAATCTTCCTAAAAAGGGGGTGTGCCGATCGACATGCCCCCTGGCCATCCTATCAGCATACCACTACATATATGGTTGCTTTTCATCCATGATCGTCCTCTTCCTGCATCCTTGGTACTTAGGTTCTCTGGCTGTAGTAGCAGGTTCATTGTTTCATCTTTTTATGGAGATTTTCAAGTATAAAAGGGGATTTGGCATGAGGACTTGAGACACACTTTAAATCTTTCTCTTCTTCTTCTGCAAAGTTCCAGTCTTCCCTAATGGCTATTGCCATGACGAAGATCTTTTTCGCCTACCATGAAGGTGTAGAAGTCTTGGGTTTGTACAATGTTAACTATGAGGCATTCAACCCACGCTTGGACACTTTGTGGCGTAATCATTCAATCGACTGGAATCTTTTGGAGGCAGCTTTGCAGTTCTCGTACCCTGAAGACCATATGTTTTGCTTTGGTTTAGATGAGGTGTTCCCCATCTATAAAGAATTTTCTTCCATGTTGGATGTTGACCCTCGAGTTTTCACAACCATGGTTGACCTTACCATTCTCCCCAAGTGTCTTTTTAGCTAAATTTCTGCATATTTCTTTTTCTATCGCCCAACAACTAGTGTGCGGGTTAGGGGGGTATCCATATCCATGTAATGCTAAGCTTTGTGCATAAACGGGATTACAATGACAATGGTTTTATCAATGTGGTTCCTTTAGGACTGATTGTTAAAATGTTCCGAGTGACAGGTGGTATAACTGTGGACACTTAAGTGGCCACTATTATATTGTAGATTTTTTACAATCATAATCCTTTTGCTACTATATTGGTGGTAACATTGAATGGTCTGGACGATTGGAAGGAATGTCCGTCCACTTTTCTGCATAACAGTCCTATGATGTTGTTCATGAGGGTATCAGAAAGGCTTAGTTTGGTGAGTCCCCCTGAATATATTTTAACGAAGTTTCAAAGTTTGTTACGTAAAATTTTCAGAGTTTTTCCCCTTATGTGGAGAGCTGAGTTGATTGGCTTTTAGAGAACGGTGCTACATGCCTTTGTAGGTTAGTGCCATGGTGGGGCGAGTTGCAACTCATTTTATAATTTGACGACTAATGTTATGCTCGGTTTATAGGTATCTATCAAACTTCTTTCTATTTTCCTTGGCGACTTATGCTTCAATTGCACTGGGAGTAAAATGTCCCTCCACGCATAACCATTTTCTTTCTTGTTAAGGATTTGACAGAATCCTTGAGGATGGTCTCAGGTCCTTAGTGGCAGTACCATACGCAATCCATCTATCTGTCCTAGTCTGTAGGGGAAGCTGTTGTTGTGCCAAAGGATTATCTTATGTTCTTATGGGGAAATATGATTATGAAGGTTAGCATTGAGGAAACATGATAGAGATGGATAGTAATGTTTGAGACTGTGGAAGGAGGTGTGGTGGCACCGTCTAACCTTTTTAAGGCATAATGTCATATGGAGCGTATAAGGAAGTGTAACCAGGATTAAGCTTTTTAGGGAACCTTAGGTAATAGCATAGGATATGATGATGATGATGATGATGATGATGATGATGATGATGATGATGATGATGATGATGATGATGATGATGATGATGATGATGATGATGATGATGATGATGATGATGATGATGAGGTAGGGCTTTCTGGTGACTGAGATGGATTTATGAAATTTTATTGGTGTAGGTTTGGTAGTAGGTGTGTATGTGTTTGTGTTTGGGTATTGATTTGGGTAGGATATATGGTTTATGAACGTTTTCATGGACTTTTCTTATCATTGATACTTCATGTGACTGCGGTTTTTTACATTAAAGATGTAATAAATAATGCTTTTGACATATCTTGTTGTTCTTGGGGGATAATTTCTTTATGTTTGAACTATCTATATTGATTGCTAAGGGATACATAATCCTTTTTTCATTAAGAATAAAGAGAGAGACTAGTGTTTCTTCATGCGAGAAAAGAATAGCATTTTGTGAAAAATAAAGGATCATGTCTAAAGTAATTTTATAAGTTGCCTACGTACATATGTTGGGACAAAATTGTTTGTAAGATTTAAAAGGTTATTTTAAAGGATCAAGTCCCACGTAGTTCTTGCAGAGGAAGAAGATAAAAGAGAATTTTTTAAGAAAATAGTAGAGGCGACAAATTCATAGTGCGATGAGAGTCGGATTATGGATAAAATTTCTTGAGGCAGTCCAGGTTAACTAGTCGCGTGACTTCTTCTTTATCGAGGTCCATGAGCACAGCGATGCCACCTGACAAAACCTTCTTCACCAGGTATTTCCCACTCCATTTAGGCCTGAATTTCCCTCTCGGGTCCTAGATGGGTTATATGATTTATTTGAGAGCAAGGTCACCTTCTCTTATGCCGCAATCTTTGATTTTTTATTAAAGGATCACGCAATACGATGGTGATACCCTTATATGTGATATAAATATTCCATTCTTTTTTTATCCAATAGTGAGAGCTCATCATAATGACTTTGTTTCCAATCAAATTCTCATACTTGACTTTTAAGTATAACCCGTAAGGAATGTATCTCAAATTCAATAGGCACAACGAATTCCATGACATATACCAGGGAGTAGGGGAGTCCCAATGGGCATTATGACAAATTTATGGTAGCCCTAGAGGGCATAAAGTATTAGATTTGCCTAGTCCCTGAAACTTTTAGTGATTTTGTGAATTATGGATTTGAGTCTCTTATTAGTGGCTTTAAAAGCCCCATTAATTTACAGTTGGTAAGAGAAGACATACGCTTATAAATTTCATACTCTTCAACTACTTTTTTAACTTCAACTTTGAAGTGAATTCCATTATCTGATACCATCTCATGAGGAACCCCGTAGAAACAAATGATATTTTTATAAATGAATTTGCCTGATTTCTTTGCATTTAGCGTCGTGTATGACTTTTCTTCGACCTATTTGGTAAAATAATCGATGGAGACTAGGATGAATTCTTGCCCAAATGATGCCTTGAGAGTAACTATCCCAATAATGTCAATGCTCCAAGTTGAGAATGGTCGGGGAGAGGCCATATTGTGCAATACTCAGGGAGGTATCTATTGGAGATTGGCAAATTACTGGCATTTGAGGCATCTTCTGACATAAGCAATGAAGTCTTCAACCATGGTAGTCCAATAGTATCCCTTTTGGATAGACCTCTTGGAAATAATATGATCATTCATATAGAGCCCACATTTCACGTTGTGGATATTCTACATTATTTCTTTAGTATCAACCACTGTTATTTATTACAAATGAGTTTTATCAAAGTTCTTCATGAATGATGCTTTATCACAGATGATGTAGTGAGATGAAAGCTTCAGAGGGTCATACAGCTTTCTTATTAGCCCCTTGGGGATATCAACCCTGCTTTAGGAAGCTGTAAATATAGTAATACTATAACCTAACATTATCCAAGTCTTTTTCTGTAGAGATCTCAATATGGTAGGAGTGAGTTGACATATATTTCTTCTAAACTTAAAAAGGGATCATAATTATTCCCTCGGGCATGTTGATCATGGAGTCCATGGTTACTAATGAATCAGTAAAATTATTTCTCGAGCAGGAAAGGTAGTGTAATGTAACATCCTTGAATTGGGAAGCAAATTTTTCAAGGTGAGTGTGAAAAGTTAATAGCTTCTCGTCTTTGACTTTTCATTTTTGGAAGACTTATCCTATGATGAGGGACAAGTATCTATAGACATCGAGATTTTGGATTCCTTTCTCAGGGGAAAGCTTGCAACCCAAAGTGCATGTTTTATATTCCGTAATGTTGTTGGTGCAATGGAAATCCATCTTAATGGATTTTGGAATGTAAGATTCATATGGCACGATCAAGAGTATCCCAATGCCATATCCCTTATTATTAGTAACTCCATCAATGAACATCTACCACTAGAGAAATTCATGAAAAGTAGAAATAATATCCTTGTTTGGGAACTCGTAAATTCACACATCATCTTCCCCCGTGGGATTATCATCAAAGTAATCGGAGATGGAACTTCCTTTGATGGCTTTTTGCGTGACATAAATGAAATTAGACTCGGTTAGTAGAAAGAACCAATGGGCCATCTGGATTGATAAGGAAGTATTTTCTAGCAGGTATTCATCAAATCCATTCAAGACACTGACTTGATGGGGAGCGCAAGCATGTAATGTGTACATTTTTTAGTGATAGAAACTAGGGCGACACACGTTTTTTCTAACGAGGTGTAGTTTAGTTAGTACCCTGTTAGTTTTCGACTAGCATAGTAAATGGATATTTACTTGATTAGTTCTTCAATATATTGGGTAGCATAACCCCAGTCGCAGTATTAGTGATAGTTAGGTACAAGAGAATGGGTAGACTAGGCTGTGGTGGCATGAGAACTGGAGGTCGAGTAAGGTATTTCTTAATTTTATCGAAAACTTCTTACATTAACTGATTCTAAAATTTGATTGAATATTTTTGGAGGACAATGATGATGGATTTCCAGATAGAATTGAATTAATTGATGAACCTGCTGATATATTAGAGTTTTCCCAAGAAACTACAAACTTCTTTATTCGTCTGAGGTAGTGGCATTTCAAGAATCTCTTTGAGTTTAGCGGGTTCTTCTTCAATCCCTTTTTCATTAACTATGAAGTCGAGGATTTTGACCTTTTAGACACCAAAAATGCATTTTTACGAGTTGAGGCTCACCTGATATTACCATAGTCGTTCAAATAATTTCCTCAAAACATGAATGTGACCTTCTCAAGTTTTGGACTTGATAATCATGTCATCAACATAGACCTCAACCTCTTTGTGGTTAAGATCATGCAAGAGGGTTGTTGTTGATCTTTAGTAGGTAGCCCCAGTATTTTTTAGACCAAAACGCATGACAGTGCAGCAAAAGATACCCTACGGGTGGTGAAAGTAGTCTTTTCTTAGTGGTTGAACTTTATCTTGACCTAATTATACCCCATGAATCCATCGCTAAATAACTTGAGGGTGTGATTGGAAGAACTATCGATGATCATGTCAATGTCAGACAAAGGGTAATCGTACTTTAGAGAAGCTTTATTAGCATCTCGGTAGTCGACGCACATGCAGACTTTCCCTCCTGATTTTGACACATGGATGATGTTGGCAATAGTAGTTGGGTATTCGACCACGCGAATGAAATCTACATTCAATTTTTTTACCACCTCATCTTTCACTTTGAGAGACCATTCAGGTCAGATCTTTCTTAGTTTCTGTTTGACATGCTTTCATTCTGGATAAGTCGAGATTTTGTGTTGCACAATTTATGGGTCGGTGCCAGGCATATCATTATAAGACTATGCGGTCACATCCACGAATTCATTCAGAATATCTTCAAATTTCCAAAGCTCATGCTCATTGAGGGTTGAGTTTATTCTAATCTTACGCGGAGCAATACTAGAACCAAGATTAGTAACAACGCGGTTATGTTGTTTGACTTTTTTCCTTATTGAGATCAGTTAAGAATTTTTCATTCATTAGATCATCTTCAGCAATTTTTTAAAATCAATACAATTAATATAAGGAACAACAAGATACTCAAAATATTTATTTATTTTATTAGCAACATTTTCAGTAAATACAACGATTAGAACCTCATTAAAGGAGGTCTCACTTGTATTTGCATTAGTAACTGAAAAAAGTGAAATCGGTTCAGGTTTATTCTCAATTAAGTAGTAGTTGGGCTGACTGAGATGCTTCATAGTTAATGAGAGGTTTATTAGCAATGGTGATCTTTAGGGATATGTTGGACGACTCAAGATCACCGTGGACAATGCATAGGTTCATTCCCAGTGTATGGAGGCCAAACGAATCTCCGTTGTCAGTGCTTTCAGTAAAGCTCGAGCCAATAACTAGATGCTCAGTGGCTTCACCTTAAGTTTTGTACCTTTAATCGAAGTAAATTTATCTTCGAAGTATATTTCAATCCCAGCTTCAGCTTCTTATCAACAACATCATACCATGGCTTAGGGAAACTGCAAAAGGGTAAGCCTTCGCCCTCCTTAATAAAATTACCATTTAAATAATCATCGAAGATAACTCATTTCTCTCCATTAATATATTTTGGTATGGCTAGCGAAGAGCCATAAGCTCAGCTAGAAATGGATGATATCCTAAACCACATGGGGTGAATTTGACTTTCATAACTATCAGATCAAAGATCCTTTTTTAACGAAGGACCAACCCTATTTTGGGCATAAAATGCATATTCTTGAACACTTGGATCATGTTGACATTACCGAATAGTCTATGCTCAGGGAACAATCTATCTTTGAAGTCTTTTCCTAGTAAAAGAGGTAATGGATCAACCTTGAAGCCAAAGTGGAATATATCATTTGCATTATGTTGGATCTCCAAGATCGAGTTACTTGTACTAATGCCATCAGAATTATCATCATCTTTGATAATGGTGATGACTTTATTATTTGCGAAGAATTTCGATATATTTTAGATAAATAAGTCCACTCCTCTAATACTATAGAGTCATGGTCACTCAGGGCGTAAGTTGAATCAAGCAAGGATACTAATGACTTAAAATTTTGTTTGAGGGCATATTAAATCAGCCCCTAGATTGAGAGATAATGAACCCATAACTTCTCGTCAGGTATTTTTATAGGCACGCATAGCGAAAGAGGTGGTAGTAAGGTCACTGACCTGTAGCCTCAGACAATTGAGACTTTTTTATGGACAAAAATTCAAAACATAACTGTTATCAACAAGCACCAATAACATTGTCTTTCCCATGACTTCTATTGAGATATTAAGGGCGCATTTGTGTTCTAAATCGAACTTGGTAATATCCTCATTAAATAAGGACACGAGTCTTATAACAGTCATGATTCCCACTATATGGATTTCCTCTTCAAGGGAGGTAAAAGGAGGAACCATAGGTCTAGTGAGAAGCTTGACAATGGCATTTTTATGAAATTAGTAAAACATAAAGAGTCCTCACGAGTGATATTGGATTGAGTTAATCTTTCTTTTCGTAACTGGCATTTTCTCCATTGGGATTTCTTAGGTAACCCATTTTCCTTTGTCTGCAAGTGTACTAAATGATGAGATATTGGATTTTTATGTATCGCACTGATCGGGTCACATGATACACAAATATTGGGAAGAATAAAAAACCAATGTCTTCATCCATTCTTGGTGCCGTGAATATTTTATTAATTTCAGACAACAACTCTTCAAAATATATCATTCCACAAAAGAGGACAGTCACTTCGGTGTTATTATCATAGGATTCATCGCTTGCGTTGTCCGAGTGATCATAGTCATATCCCCATCCAGTAGAAATAATGTTGTCTTTACAGGAAAACTCGATGCATTCGATAACCTCAACCCCTTCATCATACAAATCTTCCCAAGCAATGGAGAAGTTTTTTAATTAGGGACCAAATATCTTTTAAGTTTCAGTGTTGTAAGAATATTAAAAGGATTACATATCCTCTTCCTCTTAATACATTCTTTTGACAAAACTTGAACGATGTTATAGATAAATTCTTTGGTAGGTACAAACTAATCATCTAACTGACGAACCCACTATTCGATATTCCATGTACATATTACTTATCTTCTCACAGATGCCTTCTTCAAGGGTCATTTCAGACGAGAATTCCTCCCAAAACTCCTGAGCTATTCCAACACAACTAGCAACTCCATATTCTTTATTTATGAACGGGTTTAGATAGAAATATAGGCTCATGTCATGAGGGAGAGATATTAGTTAGGAGAATTCTCAGCGTGAAATAGGAAGGATGGGAAAGTTTTGAGAGGTTTAAGAGAGATGATGGATAGCATTATTGATGTGTTGAATTTTGGTAGAGGGATCAAATTTTGGGTCTTCATCGGTGAGGATGACGTCAATACTTATTAAAGGGTTTTAAGTGATGTTTGTCTTAGGAATGTGGGAGAAGAGATGATGCCTTTTATATGAGGCATAAGATGACACTTCTCAGTTGATAACATTGGTCGATGGTGTGCTCGGAAATTTGGTTGAACTTCCAATGGGCGTCATGTCTGAAATTCTTGGGAAGTGAGTTAGTAAGTGGACGAGGGTCCAAGGGTTTAATGAGTCTTCAAGATAGGAGAACTTGGTATACTCTGGAGAGAGGATCGTGGAGCTTGCTATATTAATTCCGAGTTATAGTAGGATGAGCTTCTGGTGAGCATGGAGTGTCAAGTTGAGAGATGTTATTTATAGATGACACGATGGTAATAATTGACTTATCATACTTGTGGGGAGTGATTTGCCCTCCTAGTTTCTTTAATTCGGACTTAGCCTTCTGATTGTTGGCATTTTCTTCAATCTCAAACCCAAACTACCTAAGGTCTTAGAAATTGGGATAATTCCGTCTACCAATAAAAGTTCAAATATCCAGAAGGAAATTATTCTTTATAATACTGACTTGTTCCTCCTCAATCGGGCAGTTGGTCATGGTAACGACCTTTTTTAGTCCACATACTAATGAAAATATTGACATATTCCCAGGGATTTTTCTTAAGCAATTCAAGATCTCGCTAAGATTTTTCTAACTCTTTATTGTACTTGTATTGAGCAATGAATTCCCTTTCTACGTATTCCCAATTAAACATTTGGGATTCTTCTAGTGATAGGAACTAGCGAAGGGCTCATTTTTTAGAGTCTGTTGAAACATATGATCCATTATCTCTTTTGTATCCCCAATTAGGCTCATAGAAAGGTGGTAGTTGTGAAGATACATGATGGGAGTCCCATTACATCCAAACTTCTCAATATATGGCATTTTGAATTTCTATAAAAATATGGCCTTAGGGTAAGGGGACATGTGAGTATAATCCATGTAGTTCCCAGAGAACTTTAGTTGGTCAAACTTTTTGGAAAGAAGTATGAGGTCTTCCTTGACTCGGTTCAATTCCTCCCACTTGGGATCGGAAGTAATGGGTGCTGGCAAGTTAACCCCTAGATATGTAAGGTTTGGCATTAGTAGATGAGCAGATGACAGTTCGTTGTCAGGCGGGGCACGTGGAGGATGTGTAGATTGTTGATACCCTTTTGGATCCCACATCAGCTTAGGCATTTATGGTCCCGCAACATGAGGAAAGAAAATATATGATTTAAGAACCTCTAGGATCTAACCCCTATTTATTTATATTTCTTGGACATCGGTTTGTAAACTGTTTATCTTTGCACTAAGCTGGGCAAGTACTTTCATCAGGTTTCCTGAAGATTGGCATTCTGATCAGGGTTTTCTATAAGGAATCTCTGATAAAACTGTTCAATTTCTACTGAAGTGGATGATGAGGGCATAGAATTTTGGGGTGGCTTGATAGCAGATTTGAGCCAATACAAAGCCAAGCAAGGAGTGCGATTACACCTGACAGGGAAAGATTTTTTTATTTTACTGATATTATATATATATATATATATATATATATATATATATATATATATATATTATTTTGAAAATGGAAAAGGGAAAAGTCCCCTAGTGTAGTTGTTATTATCATGTTTTAGTTATATTATATTTCGCCGGGGGTGAAAGTGAAATGTCGGACATGACCCAAATCTAGAAAAGAATGGTGTACGTGATGCAAGAAGCAGTTTGACTTGTTTCCAGACTCATGGACAGGGTCTTATTTGTTAAAAATAGGCAAAATAGTGCAAAATTGGGGAGGTAAAATGACCCAAAATTTCTTCAGAATTTCGTGTTGTAACCGACAATCTAGGTACGAATGTCCTAAGGTAGATGAGTATATGAGATTTATGCATGGAAGGTTAGGGTAATGATATCTCCTTTTGTAATTTGTAATGGTTTCCCCTTTAGAATGACTTCTACGATACACCTCTTACATATAAGGGAAATCATTCATAGGTACATGTGGAAAATCCATTTGATATACTTGAGTGTACATGAATTGCCTCATAATATACCTTGTGGTGTCATTAAGTGTGAGAGAAAATTCAATATACTAAACATACGAGAATGGGTCCCTTGAAATATACCTCCCATCGTGAGTTCGGTCAAGCGATTCGTTGGGGGTAACCCTTCGACATCGAAGGTATTTAACCAATGGAATGTGAGAGTAATATCACTTAGGTTAATCGCACCCCGTATAACCTAAAACCATCACAAAGTGAACCCCAGTACGAGACAAAATAGGGTCAAAATGTAGTGCTCATGTTAAGTAGTGTGCAAAAATTCATGAGTCTTAATTATTATTTTTTATGTGAAGTTTTATGTATGAAAGGGGTATATACAACTACTAATCATGAAGTATAACATGGGGATATAAATGAGTGACATGTGAAGAATAACTAAGGGAATAAGGAGAGTAAAGCAAGTAAGTATGTATAAGTAGCATGGGGCATGGAATATGTACAAGCGAACAAACCATGGTGATGTATACAAGGTGTAAAACATGTGAATATACACAAGTGAAAGGTACATATGTGCAAAGTGAGAATGGCGTGGGAATATGTGGAAGTGAGAATAACGTAAAAGTGTGTGTAAGTAAGAGTATTATGGATATATACAAGTGAGGATGATATGGTGACATGTGAAGAATGTGAGATGTGAAGTATGGCTATGTGCAAGTGACTTACAATATGTGAAAAATGTGGATAAGTGAAGTGGAACATGTAAGCATATACAAGTGGATCTGAAACATCTTATATGTACAAATGAACAAAATGATCATAATGGAGAAAAAGCATATACATGGATAGTGATGACATGAACATGACATATATATAACATGTGAGCATAAAACTAGGAAGAATATATAAGTGGAAGCATATATACACGTGTAAAGAAATATGGAGAAAGGAGAATAGAGCCTATGTAAATAGAGTTTAGTCCGCTACAAATAAAAGATCCTCAATGGAGTCGTCGCTATGGACATCCGGGAATGCGGGTTCACCCCAACGAGACTTCGGAGAATGGGGTTAATGAATAAAAAATCCCTTTCCGCCACTCGCGTGACATTTGCAGGCTCCCATAAACATGAAGCGACCATTGTCAAAAGGGTGTGAAAATGTAAAGAATGGAGTCACCAGCCTATGTTAATCAAAACAAGCAAGAGATGCAGCCATCCTCGAATAAATGACATCAAAAGACAAACTCATGCATGCAAAACTAAATAGATTACAGATCGGGGGACTAAGTTATAAATGGGAAGGTGTTAGGCATCCATTCTACCCTTTCGGTCTCTCATGGACTATAAAAATATTCTCCTTTTTCCTCCAATATGTAGTTTATGTGTATAATGTGTCTATAGTGAAAAAATATGAATGGGAAATAAAATCATCATATTTGTGATATAAAGAAAATGGGAACGAATCATTCATATGAGTAAGAATAAAAGAAAGAGAAAAATATTCAAAGTAGCCAAAATATGAGCGATATGCCAGATTATAATTCATTAGGAGAGAGTGAATATGTGTGTTTAATGGGACAATTAAAAAGGCATATAAATTGATGACAATAGATAACAATATATAGACTACAAGTAATGCACCTGATCGTGAATCACTATAAATGAGTGAGCATGCTAGACTAACGAGATCGCTAAAAGGAAAAACTGGCAGATGAAAATTAATAAGCTAATATATCTATATACATATATATAATACTAGTGGAAAATGAAGAAGAATAAAATGAGGAAAATGGGGAAAAGGAAGACTCGAATCCCAAGGTAAACCTGGAATGCCTACGTAGTCGAAACTAATATCAAAGTCCATGTAGTTAGGGAAAACATAAGGGTGGATTTTAACCCATAAATCCGAAAATAAAGTCTTCTTGTTTTAATTTATTGGAAAACATGCATAAGTGGTGAAAATGTGAAAAAATATAAGGAAAGCTCTAATTTGGGGTTATGTATTAAACCTTTTTTTTGCCTTTTCTGAGTTTATAAAAATAAGTTTTATGAGAATATAAATAAAATGTGATTAAGGTGAGAAGATTAAAACAAATGGGAAAGATACCTTTAGAGTAGTAAAATATAATAAATGACACTAATTTGTTGAACTCGAATATAAGAAACTTATACCTTCTATGAAACTTGGAATTTGATTTTTATGGTGATTTTTTATGGTGGAGAAATGGGTGGCAAAGGTGAGTTATGTGTGATGTAATGAAATGTTGAGGTAATGTTTAAAAAGTGATATATTTAAGGGCTATCACACTGATTTCGAGAAAAAAAGGTATTAAACAATGAGGTCAAGGATTTCTTAAATAGGAAACCCTAAAGGGGAAAATAACTAGGCTACCCCTAGGGGGTCTTTCTATCGGCATAGGTCTTGGCCTATCGATAGGCATCCCTTCCAGACTAGGCATTCAAGTAAAGTATCCCCTACCTATAGGCAGGGGGAAGGGGTGCCTATAGGTAGTCTAAAATTGAATTTTTAAAAAACAATAGTCATTAAATACAGACAGTAGGTCTGATTCATGCACATCTATAACCATTCAAAGAGGAATCAGAGCTCTATAAAAGTGTTAAAAGTATGTTGAGATACTCTCGGGTACGAGAGTTTACCAAAGTTAAAAGGATCTAAAAATAACCCAGTGGCCTCTAATTTAGGGTTTGAAGGATAACTAAGGGTCGAGGATTGAAAGGGGATTGTAAAAAGTATATGGGGGTACAAGAATAGGGTGTAAGCATCGTGCTTTGAAGGTTTCCACCTTCCCGTATATCCCTCTTTTCTTCTCATAAATCAACTTGAAATTGATGGATTTAATCCCATTTGGCAAGCCTATAAGTTCCAATAATTGATTCAAATACATCAAATTAATCTCAGTATTCATAGCCTCTAGCCAAATATAGGCATCTCTATGTTAGAGTGCTTCATCATATTTATCAGGATCCAGTTCATGTTCCCTCAGGACTTCACTAAAGTTATATCCTAAATACACTAACCTATCAGGTTGATGCCTAGCCCTCCTATTACGACATGGCTCCACTTGAGGTCCAGTATAAGTAACATATATATCTTGATCATTGATAATACTCCCATTACCTTTAGTCAGTGCATTATCGATATCAGGTTTTATTTCATCATGTACGGGTGGTTCCAAAATAGTTTCTTTCTCTTTCCCCTTAAGCTCTTACAAGATAATCTTACTTGTGGGCTTATGGTAATCATATAATCGTCCTCTAAGAACCTATCATTTGTGATAAAAAAATAAAAAATAAAAAAAATGGTCCTTAGGATTATAGAATTTTCCACCCTTTATTCTTTTGGGGTATCCCTCAATGAGACTCACATCCATCCTTGATTACAACTTCCATATCTCGTTCCACAGCACGTGAGATAGGTAACCCCATATACAAATATGATCCAAACTTGGCTTTCACCCTTTCCAGAGTTCTATGGAATTTGAAGATACATATTTAGATGGAACTAAGCTCAATAAATATGTAGTCGTATCTAGTTCATAACCCCTAAATGAATCTGGTAGATCCAAATAGCTCATCAGGGATCTAACCATATCTAAAAGAGTCATGGTCTTTCTTTCTGCTACACCATTTTTGCTAAGGAGTGACCGGTGTAGACAATTGGGTTGTAATACCCAACTTCGATAAGTGTTGCCTAAACTCTCCCAAGAGGTATTACCCTCGACGATCAGATCATTAATTATGGATAAGTTTATTGTGGAAATACTATACCTCAACCTTATACTCTTTGAAATTATCAAACGATTCATACTTATCGTGAATAAGATAGACATATCCAAACCTCGAGTAATCATTGATGAAAATGAAGAAGTTCTCGTAACCACCTCTTGCTCGGATAGTCATGGGCCTACACAAACCAATATGAACCAGTTCCAACACATATTTGGCTTTATACCCCTTAGATGCAAATGTCCTTTTGGTCATCTTTCCCTCTAAGAAATATTCATAGATTGGGAGTGCCTACATTTCCAATGAACTCAATTATTGATATGAAATCAGTCCTTGTATCTTTTTAGATTAATATGACCTAAACATAAGTGTTAAGTTATGTTTATTTCAACTTATAAGGTTCCTTTCTCTTTAGGTTAAATCCATTTATGTTATTCACTTAAGTATTAAGCAGTAGCGGTAAGACGGGTCTTATAATATAAAGATCATTTTTTAATATTCCGAATAGATAAAAGATTTGCCATTTTTTATAAAAACTTCTTTATTAAAATAAACCAGGTATCCATTCATCAGATGCTTAGAACCCTAAATTTAATTTCTTATAATATAAATAACATAAAAATAATATACTAATACTAACTTATTATCTCCACCAGAATTTAAAATAAAATTTTCTGTTGCTACTACTGTCGCCTAGTGATGATCGCCTATAAATATAAGCATCTCTCCATCACTGATCCCCCTAGTTACCTGGAAACCCTGTAATTAATTACAAATATGATTAGTGGCTCCCTAATCTACACACCAAGCTAAGAAGACATGACATTTGAATCTAAATTGAACCACAAAACATGTCTTAATGATGTAAGAGAAATTACCATTCTTCCTGGCTAAGAAGACATGACATTTCTTCTTCTAGTTTCCTTCATGTTTGTCGGTATAGCAGTTGCCTTTTGACTTCTTACCCACTACCTTGGTCTTAAAGTTCATCTTAACAACTTTAGGTTGTGCCTAAGGTTTTACCTTCTTCTTCTTCTTCTTCTTCTTCTTCTTCTTCTTCTTCTTCTTCTTATTATTATTATTATTATTATTATTATTATTATTATTATTATTATTATTATTACCTTTTGGGGAAAAAGTACATGGGCCTCTCTCAGTAACCTAAATCACACCATTATGCCTACTGATATTCTTCACAACATGGAGTTCCTCAAGCCATTATGCCAGTGAGTAATCATTTTTTTTCAAAGAATAGCTTAGGAAAAAATTATCTAAAGGAATTTGATAATAATTGGATCATGAAATCAACTTGAGTCTCCCCATCATTTCAAATCCAACCAAATTTAGTTCTCCAAATATGGACATCATTTTTAAAATATGATCACATACAGGAGTACCCTCAGGCATCTTAGTGTTGACTAACCTTTCCATAGAATCTAATCTTATAGCATAGTTCTAATACCCAAACATATCCCTTAGTTTCATAATCATAATGTAAGAAGCATATATGTGCTGATGCCGGTTATACAACACATTAGTCATAGAGGACAATATGTAGCAATGATCCATTTGATCAGCCTTTTGCCACCTCAAGTAGGTTTGGACATCCCTTTTGGGTTCCCCTTCCTCTGGTTTGGCAGGAAGATCTCCATCAAGACAAATTTAAAGTCCTCAGCAGTAAGGATAATGCCTAGGTTTATTTTCCAGTTAATGTAGTTCATCCCAGTTAATTTTTTGTGCTTTAAGATTGAAGTACGTGGGTTAAGTGATGACCCCCTTTTTAATCCTAAGAATCATAGATTTTAAAAATCGAATTAATTTCAAAATATACATTTGAGAATTCAACTTCGTTTTAATTTTTAAGTGGCTCCCTCACCACCATTTTAAAGTAAAAACTTGTTAGACATCTTATTTCCCTCATGGAGCGAGATTTCTCGTAGGGAGATTAAATCACCCCACATTGAACTAGATTGACTTTCATCTTTTAATTATGTACCTGGACAGTTCAGGATCCTTTATCCAGCATAATTGAATAGCCGACGTCTTTTGGTTCATTCCTCAAAATAAAACCCCTCGTGATGAGATTCCCTGTGAGGAGGATCGAACTCACTCACATTTTAATTCTTGGAACTATAACCTAAGAATCTTAATGAATCCCCAATGCATTGATTAATTCCATTTGCTGGTGCACTAGTCTAAATGACTCGAGAAATCAATCATATCTTGATTCATTGAAACACTGCTAGAGATCGTGGAATTTATGTTGAAGCCCCCCTCCCAATTAGTATTTTAAAAACATAAGCGTTTTTTAAAAAAGGCCAATTATTTAGTTCCAAAAGACTAGATTTAAATTCTTGGTAATTTCCAAATTTACTCGTGTGGAATAAATATCACGACCTCGCATACTTAATTTTCTTAAAATAAAAATAATTTAAATTTTTAAAACAAAACCCAGATATCTCAATTTGATTCATATCTTAAAATTTAGTTACCCCGATTTAATTGAATTTAGAAAAGAATAAATACAACAATAAAATTCGAAGAAAAATGGTGATTTAGAACAGTCTCAAAATTAAAATCCATGTTGTCTGTTAACGCAAAAATTCTCCATCTACGAGGACCAATCAGAAAAGGACACATGTCATCCTACGTGGCAATATTCGGCACCCGAGGAGTGTTAGTCGGCACCCGAGGAGAGTTGGTCAATACCCGAGGAGTGTTAGTCGGCACCCGATGAGAGTTGGTCAATACCCGAGGAGAGTTGGTCGGCATACCAACCATGAAGATCAAAGGATGACTATGCATTTAATGTGCATTAAAGAAGATGACAGCGCATTTAATGATCCTTAATGTACATTTATACTGTATTAATAGATGACAACACATAGCATACCAAGCAATTAAACAATTAGATTCGTTGAATGTAGACATAAATGTCTACATATAATGAATCTCTTTATCTCCCATCACTATAAATACATGTATTCCCTTAGCCAAAAGGGGGAGATCCGGGAGAACCTAGAAACACCATAAACAAGATACACATCCTTTCTCTCTCTACACCTTATGGTGCTATTGTAAACCCCTAGGAATAAAATAACAGTGGACGTAGGCTTTATTCATAGCCGAACCACTTTAAAAACCTTTGTCTCTTATATGTTTGATGTGAATGTTTATCTTCATCTTCAATCTCATCCTCATCATTTATCTGCGGTTGACGCCACTAAAATGACAGTGGCCATTTTCTGTCTTCAACAG
Organism: Sambucus nigra; assembly: GCA_949130495.1. Classification (NCBI taxonomy): domain Eukaryota; kingdom Viridiplantae; phylum Streptophyta; class Magnoliopsida; order Dipsacales; family Adoxaceae; genus Sambucus; species Sambucus nigra. The sequence continues at coordinate 281,351,032 of OX422218.1, forward strand.
ATTGGCGCCGTCTGTGGGAACGTGTTACAAGCATTGTTCTCCATCAAAAGCTAAGTTTTTATTTTCTCTATGTATAATCAATTATACATACATCTGTTGATTCAATCATGATTTTTATGTTTATATACATAAATTAATTGTCCAATTTTTATCTGCAAAATATTGCATATCATGATTTTAAAATCATAACTGTTAGATTAATTCTTATTTAGAAATCTGAAAAATAATGGATTTCATAAATCATAACTTTTTGCATGATTCTCAAGTTTCAATTTTATATCATGGAATAAATATTTTAAATGATTACATAGACCAATATATATGACGGTGGTAAGATTTGATAATTTTCATTATAAATTTTGTAAGATCTTTGATGTCTATTCAAATTCCCATCATATTTTTAATCAGAGAATGGTAAAAGTTAAAATCAAGAACAATTTCTCTCTCGATAATCACAATTCTGACCCAGATCTGCTTTAAAAGTTCTCATCAATTTGATTCATAAAAAAAATAATATATATATATATGTTTATATTCAGTGTTAGACAATTTTCATCATGAACGTTAAGCATCTATGGCTCTTCTTGAAAATGTTCTGGGCAAACACGTTTATGTAATGAGTTACATCAAGGAAAAAGATTTGACATATGTTGATTCACATATTTCACATCTTCTACAAGGGAGTAAAAATTCAAAACCATTATTTTTCCTCTTGGATATTGATCATATTTTCTCTTAGATCTGATGATTTCTATTGGTTATCTCTTAGATCTAAGAATTTTGATTTGTTACGATTTATTAATTCTGATAAAGATTGATTTATTGGTTCGATGATTGATTTTTGGTATAATTTTCGTAATGATTTTTATCATCCACCGTATTTTTTATCTCCACAAATGGAAAATAGGAAGGAAACCCAAAATAACCTTCTTTCTCCTGAAAAATCTCTACCCACTTTTGTAAAGAAGATGAAAAATGAACAGTCGCTCAAGAAAGGGAAATGGAGAAACTTTCCCAGGAAGATGAAGAAATTTTGGATTTATTAAATTCATATCAATCGTTTTGACTTCAACCGTCTATAGCAACAAAAATAATGAAACTGGGTGGCCTAAAAAAAAATAACCGGATGATCATCCACCTCACAACTTGGTTCGGTTTCAGATCAACAAAAAATTTCAAACCCAGGATTATATTACTCTCCGATTCAAAGTCTGCCTGCCTTGGGCTCAAAGGTATCATGAATCTGTAACTATTGTTTAGCATCAATTGTTTGAGTATGAAAAATCCAGAAGAAGGTCGCCGGATGAGTATTTCTGGTCGGTGAAAAACTATGTGAATTTTTGCTCTACTTAATCGGAATAAAGAAGTAATCTCCTCGGTATATCTCATTGACAAGTATTATTGGTCGGCAGCATTTTTGTTGGTCGGAACCATCTACTGTTGGTCGGTGACATCTGGTTGTTACCCGACCAAAATTTGTTTACCAGACCATTTTTTTTGGTCGGTGGTAGGCTGTGAAGATCCATCAGCAACATTGGAGTAGATCGGCAACACCTCAGTGGTTGTTTCAAAACAAGAACATCTGGTCGACATCTACTTTTGATAACAAAGAAATAGTTGGTCAACAACTTAAAAGGCCAAAGTTGGTCGGAAACAAGTTTTAGCCAAAACAAAGGCTTTTTGATCGTATGTACATGGTCGGCAGATCAAAACGAAGGCATCTTAACACTGACGTCACACGATGCTGGTCGGCGATACCACTGGTCAGAGATGGTTATCATCTATTGACGAGGAATGCTGGAATGGAGGGATGACAAATTTATTTGCCCAGATTATTAATTTTGACAAAGTCAAAATTATTACCATTGCTACCTATTTATTTTTCTCACACTTCTCTGACAAAATAAATGTTTTAAAATTAAATAAAATATATCCCTGAACTTTATCTTAGAATAAATTTTTCGATCCCATATTTGAGCATTTATTTAAAAATAAAATTATTTTATAAAAAGCTCAAATCAAACCTTATGACATCTAGTTGATAAACAATTGCTCACATTGACACACATTTTGCACAAAACATTTTATTTCATATTTTGAAATTTGTATTGCCTTATGTCTCAGCTGATACATATTATATGATATTTAGCTGAAATTTTTTTCTAATGATAATTTCTATGAGAATAAATCTCAACAGGTGTTCGAGCAACTTATTAAATGCCGCATGTACAAGATTCACCCCCAACAATTATCCTTTTATCATGTATTATACATCAAGAGGAGCTCCACGACTTACTATTTGTTAGTCGATGTCATCTATTTCTACTCGACAGTTCTCATACACTTGGTCGGTATCAAGTCGGCAACAATCCTCCATCGAATTTCAGTTTACCAATTCCAGTCATCAACATAGAACGGATGAAAAACTTCTGGCATAGGTCGGCTGTAAAAGGTCAGGGGCACCTCATAATTGTAAGTATGGCTGAATGATTATTGGAGAGCAGGTTGGCAACCTGACGCGACTAAGAATTTGTCTCAGAAATGCGTTCACTCTAGGCTCAAGTGCAAGCCTGTCGCTCAAGTAATAAACCCGGTAAGTCGGGATCGTATCCACAGGGATCGAGATTGCCAAATAGTAATAAGAAAAATTATTAAATCTTGAAATGATTTCGTAAAAGAAACGAAAAGATGATTAAAAATTGGGAAAATTTCTATTAAAAAATTAATTAAGAAAAACAAACTAAAAAGTGCAAAAGAAATTAGATCTGACAAATGGGAGAAAATAGGGTAGGGTACAATCCCTCAATCCTTATCAAATTACCGTATAGAATACTAGAATTATAAATTAAAATTATTGACTAGATCCGGTCTTTATACATTCTAAGCATTACATATATGAGGGATCTAGCCCGCATCATATGAAATCAAAGATAGATATAAAGCGGTGAATGAATCCAGTCTTTATATATTCTAAGCATTACGTATATGAGGTTCAAGCCCGCACCATACGAAATCAAAGATAAATATAAAGCGGTGCTTTCACGATTCAATCAATATTTTAATTTAACCTCTATTTTCTACATAAATAATTTGCCTTGGATTGAGTTCATGTACCCCAACCCTTGGGAATTTAGCTACTCATGATTGGATTAAAAAAAACAAATTCATACACAACATTAAGGATCTACAAAACATTATAAATAAATTGCAAATAATAAAACAAGAGAATGGAAATGATATTACTTGAATTCAGCAACAAGAACGGAATTGGGATTCAGAAATTCTTACAAAATAGGGTTCATGAAAACTCTTGAAGGAATAGAAAATTTGCTCTCAAAATCTAACCCTAAAATTCAATCTAGCACTTCTAACCTACTCCTAACCTAGCCTCTCTCTAGAAACTCCCCTTCAAATGATGTAGGGCATGGGCTTTTATAGCACAAAGTCTCGAAATTGACAGCCAATAGTGCTTGTGGAACAAGTTTTCCAAGAGTTGCACTGCATTAAATGCATAATTAATGACAGAAATCCGCACATCCAGACTCTTCATTATCGCGCAACTTCAAAACATCGTAACTTCTTCACCGTAGCTCGGATTGAGGTACCGTTTTTTCCAGTATTCTTGTAATTTAGAGCTCTTGAACTTTCTAGTTGGCCCCACCTCTGGACTAAGGCTGTAAAATTACGAAAATGCCCTTCAACTCTCCATTTCTTGGTTTCTTTCACTGTTTTGAGTTCTCCTTCGCACTAACTTGCATGAAATACCTGTAAAACACATGAGAAATACACAAAACACGAAATACTTGCCAAAAAAGGTTAGTAGCATAAATAAGAGACAAATCCAAGCTAAATACACTGAACGGGATCATAAAAATACTGAAATTAAGGGGATAAATGTGAAGAATATGTGCCTAAACACAACCAGTACTACAACAATAAACATCACCAGCACCAATTGTGTTGGTCCACTATATATAGATAGTCGGAAAAATCAAATGTTGGTCGGAGGCATTTTATTATGATCGGTGATGGATATTATGCAATTTGAGGAGTTCCCGAGCTCCCATTCGTTGATCGGCTACATCTATTTCTACTCGGATGTACCTATTGTTGGTCGGCGTGTATATAGTTGGTCGAGAAAATCAATTGTTGGTCAGCAACATCTCAACCTTGGTCGGAGGCAGTAGAAAGCTAATACCGGAATTGAAAATTGATGATTCCTTTGGTTCTCTCTTTTTGATTTTGACAAAATCACTACTTCTCTGCCAAAGGACAAGACTATCCCCTTATTCTTATCTTTATCCTTTATTAATTCAAAACATGAAATTCCTAATTGAAAATTTGCATGGAGAAAAATTAAAATGCATACTTGGTTATTTTCTAATCCACAGAAACTTTATGTGAAAAATATTCCAAGACCAAAAAATTATATTTGAGCATTTATTGAATTTCAAAATAATTCCTAAAGGGATAAATAATTTCTAAAAACCCAATTTATATTTGGTCTTTTACTTAAAATTAAAATGCCTAGCATTTTTATTAAAATTTGCTCATGAAATACACGTGTAGCACAAAAATATTATTTCATATTTTGAAATTTTTATTATTTTATGCTGATACACATCACATATTGTTTGGTTGAATATTATTTCCTAAAGGTACGACTGTTTAGTACCTAAGGCTCCAAGGGCACCGGAGCGCTCACAGTCTTGAGCAAGGGCCAAATACAACTATAAGGAGCAAAAGTTTAGTACCTAAGGCTCCAAGGGCACCGAAGCGCTCACAGTCTTGAGCAAGGGCCAAATACAAATATAAGGTGCGACAGTTTAGCACCTAAGTCTCCAAGGGCACCGGAGCGCTCACAGTCTTGAGCAACTGCCAAGTATAAATATAAGGTGCGACAGTTTAGCACCTAAGGCTCCAAGGGAACCGGAGCGCTCACAGTCTTGAGCAACTGCCAAGTATAAATATAAGGTGCGATAGTTTAGCACCTAAGGCTCCAAGGGCACCGGAGCGCTCACAGTCTTGAGCAACTGCCAAGTATAAATATAAGGTGCGACAGTTTAGCACCTAAGGCTCCAAGGGAACCGGAGCGCTCACAGTCTTGAGCAACTGCCAAGTATAAATATAAGGTGCGCCAGTTGAGAACCTAAGGCTCCAAGGGCACCGGAATGCTCGCAGTCTTAAGCAAGTGTCAAGTACAAATATAAGGTGCGACAGTTTAGCACCTAAGGCTCCAAGGGCAACAGAGCGCTCACAGTCTTGAGTAACTGCCAAGTATAAATAAAAGGTACGACGGTTTCGTGCACAAGTCTCTCGACATTGAAAGACACTTCTGCACAAGGGGCCTAATATTGAGAAGTCCTCAAGCAAGTGAACAAATAGTAAAATAGCTTGGAGTGTGGGGATCCACTTATAGTGGCTCCACCTGCCCAAGATTGCAAGTTTGACAGAAAATAGCCTGGGGCGAGGGGATCCACCTTGAGTGCCCTCTCTTCCCAAACTTGATGCTACAGAAAAGAACTCAGAGCGAGGGGCTTACCGCGAGTAACCCCTCTGCCCAAGATAGAAGGCCAAGGGCGAGGGGCTCACCGCGAGTAACCCCTCCTCCCAAGATAGAAGGCCACAGAAGAAGGCCAAAGGCGAGGGGCTCACAGCGAGTAACCCCTCCGCCCAAGATGGAAGGCCACAGAAGAAGGCCAGGGGAGAGGGGCTCACTGCGAGAAACCCCTCCTCCCAAGATGGAAGGCTGCAGAAGAAGGCCAAGGGCGAGGGGCCCACCGCGAGAAACCCCTCCGCCCAAGATAGAAGGCCACAGAAGAAGGCTAAGGGAGAGAGGCTCACGGTGAGAAACCCCTCCGCCCAAGATGGAAGGCCGCAGAAGAAGGCCACAGAAGCAGGCCAAGAACGAGGGGCTCACCGCGAGTAACCCCTCCGCCCAAGTTGATACCCAGTTAAGGAGGTCCACTATAAGTGGCCTCATCTACAAAACTTGGGATGAAGTGACAGAACATTTAATGACCCTAAGGGGGAATGATGAAGGAACCCTAGGGTCCCCCAAAATAAAAAAAATAAAAATCGACTTTATGGCGTACAAAGTTTTTTTGGTCTACCCAACCTAAAAAATTTGCACGAGGGGCTAATGTAGAAGGGTGTCTACCTATAAAAAAGTAAAGATATTATTTTATTAGAATTACTGAGAAGAAACCCAGGGTCCCGACAGAAACTCATATTGAGCAGGAACCCCCCGGGGTCCCGACAGAAACTCATATTGAGCAGGAACCCCCAGGGTCCCGACAGAAACTCGTATTAAGAAGGAACCCACCTAGGGTCCCGGCAGAAACGCATAATTGAGAAGGAACCACCCCAAGGTCCCGACAGAAACTCATATTCAGCAGAAACCCCCAGCGCCGCTGCAAGTGTCAGCGCCGCTGCAAGGGTCAGCGCCGCTGAAAGTGTCAGGGCCGCTGTGAGCGCCAGCGCCGCTGCGAGCGTCAGTGCCGCTGCAAGTATTTGCGTCATTGCAAGGGTCAGCGCCGCTGCAAGTGTCGGCGCCACTTCAAGTGCCAGCGCCGCTTCAAGTGTCTGCGCCGCTAAAAATGTCAGCGCCGCTGCAAGTATCGGCACCACTTCAAGTGCCTGCGCCGCTACAAGGGTCAGCGCCGTTTCAACTGCCAGCGTCGTTGCAAGTGTCTGCGCCGCTGCAAGTATCAACGCCGCTCTAAGTGCCGGCGCCGCTTCAAGTGCCAGCGCCGCTTCAGGTGCCAGCGCCGCTTCAAGTGTCCGCGCCGCTGCAAGCGTCGTTGCCGCTTCAAGTATCAACGCCGCTGCAAGGGTCAGCGCCGCCGCAAGTGTCGGCACTGCTGCAAGTGCCAGTGCCGCTCCAAATGCCTGCGCCGCTACAAGTGTCAGCGCCGTTGTAAGTATCTACGCCACCGCAAGTGTCAGCGCCACCGCAAGTGTCCGCGCCGCTGCAAGTGTCGACGCTGCTTTAAGTACCAGCGCCGCTGCAAGTGTCGGCACCGTTTCAAATACCAGCGTCGCTGCAAGTGCTAGCGCCACTGCAGGTGTCCGCGCCGCTGCAAGGGTCGGGGCCACTTCAGGTGCCAGCGCCGCCGCAAGTGTCTACGCCGCTACAAGGGTCGGCGCTGCTTCAAGTGCCAGCGCCGCTGCAAGTGTCAGCGCCACCGTAAGTGTCCGCGCCGCTGCAAGTGTCGGTGCCACTTTAAGTGCCTGCGCCGCTACAAGGGTGAGCGTCGCCGCAAGGGTCGGCGCCGTTTTAAGTGCCAATGCCATTGCAAGTGTCTGCGCCATTGCAAGGGTCAGCGTCGCTGCAAATATCGGCGCCGATCCAAGTGCCGGCGCCGCTTCAAGTGCCAGCGCCACTTCAGGTGCCAGCGCCGCTGTAAGCGTCAGCACCGCCGCAAGTGTCTGCGCCGCTGTAAGTGTCGGTGCCGCTTCAAGTACCAGCGCTGCTGCAAGGGTCAGCACCGCCGCAAGTGTCGGCGCTGCTTCAAGTACCAGCGCCGCTGCAAGGGTCAGCGCCGTCGCAAGGGTCGGCGCCGCTGCAAGTGCCAGCACCACTTCAAGTGCCTGCGCCGCTACAAGTGTTGGCGCCGCCGCAAGTGTCGGCACCGCTTCAAGTACCAATGCCGCTGCGAGTGTCAGCGCCGCTGCAAGGGTCGGCGCCGCTACAAGGGTTTGCGCCGTTCCAAGTGCCAACGCCGCTGCAAGGGTCAGCGTCGCTTCAAGCGTCAGCACCACTACAACAAGGGTCACTACAGCAATAACATTCGAGAGGTGCCCGCGAGAGTCACCACTGAAGTCCAAAATGGAGAAGTGCTACTACAGGGGTTTCGACAGAAACTCATATTGAGGGAGTAGCTATCGCGAACAACTTCTCATCATGAAACATCAGTCTTTAAATGAACAACAATATTAGCACTTTACTTTCTTGTACAGGTTGCCTAGTTGAGCAAGCAGGGCTCAAGCAGGCTAGTTGGGACCTCCTGGGAGTTTTGGCTTGGCGGCTAAGGGACAAGGTATGTTGAGCAAGCTCAACCACTTAGCACTATAAGATTGAGAGAATACAAGTAGGAGACCCTAGGGTCACCCAGTCCTCACACACCTCACACTTAGTCACAAGTGAAGTGAGCAGCCAAAGGGCTGGCTGCTCACAAGAAAAGAATTATTTATAAAATGATTTTAGAGGAGAGGGTCCTCTAAACCCCTCTCAAGAAAAATGATTTTAGAAGGGGGTCCTCGAGACCCCCCTCAAGCTTGAAAATATTTTAGAGGAGGTGGTCCTCGAGACCCCCCCTCAAGTTTACAAAGTTTGTATCAAAGTTACCGTTTCAAAAGATATTAGCAAATCAGATATTTTGTCTCCATTAGAAGACATATTTGCTTTTGAACCTTGGTCGGCGCCAGGGGCATCTGCCAGAGGGGATAGGCAGACCTGCCTGCAGGTAGGGACAAATAGTACACTGCAGACTTTGTCCCTCATCAACCCTCTAAGTTTTGGCGCCAAAAGTGCCAACCCAGCCTTAGTGCCCAAGTATAAATAGGACCCCTGGGCAAGGTCATAGAGGGACACTAGAAGCTGCACTGTTACTCTGCCAAAATATCACCAGACCTACCTAAGTATTCTCTCCCTGCTCATTCTCATAGTGCTGAGTGCCTTGTTCCTTCACTCCCCACTGACAGCCATCACTCTCAGGTGTTTCCCTTGGGAAAATTGCTATTTTTGTTGTGAAAGTTCATCTTCTTGCAGTGAGTGAGTTGAAGCTTGAGTTCCATTGTTACCAGAAGGAGAAGTTTTCTTCAGAAGTTGCACCAGGAGACCTTGAAGACCTTGCAGGCAGCGTCCATTGGAGTGGGTCACGCCTCACCCTTTCCAATTATTCATAGACCCCAGTCTCACTACCCTCCTACAATAATAATTATTTTCTCTAGTCTCGATAGGTGCTCGGACAGCTTATTAAAATTTCATAGGGACGAGATTCAATCCCGATGAAAGCTCTTGTAAACCTCTGGAAAAGTAGTATTGCTCGACATCAGGCAATTTTTCCTCGACATATCAGCCAACATATATTATTTCATTTTTTGAAATTAATATTTTTATTTCTCAAACATATACATATCATTTATATTGATTAGATGACTAAATTATTCTTATGACTAATTAATTCAGCCTACACATATGGTATGGCAAGTTATTAATTTTTACAGGTACGAGATTCAGTGCCAACGAATATTCGAAAATAATCTTAAACTTTTGGAAAATATTATCATTGTTCGGCATTATGAAATTTCACCTCAGCGAGGCATTATATATTTTATTATTACTCGGAGATATCGGCTCAAGCACAAATTATTCTATATCCCTTGGGATTCATATTGTATATGCATCTCAACACGAAACTCGGAGAGATATTCATATTCAGCTCCGAGGAAGAACTATAACATTTATTACATTTCACCCCCAACGGATGGTTGGTCGGGGTAATTCTTATTTATATTCAGTCCCGGCAAAGTACTCTGCCATTTTCTTATATTCTGGAAAATATTATCCTTATTCGGCATTATGCAATTTTGCCTCGACAGATCAGCAAGACAGTTTATTATCATTATTTATGTCTATGCATATTTTATATTTATCTCAGCATGGAGCTCGGAAAATTTCTTCTCTCTATATATATTCAGCTCCGAGGAAGTCTCCAGTATTTATTATATCTTATTCCCAACAATCTGTTGGTCAGCTCAGAGGAGGTCTCCAGCAGTTATTATATCTTATTCCCAACAATCCGTTGGTCAGCTCCGAGGAGGTCTCCAACATTTATATTATCTTATTCCCAACAATCTGTTGGTCAGCTCCAAGGATGTCTCCAGTATTTATTATATCTTATTCCCAACAATTTGTTGGTCAGCTCAGAGGAGGTCTCCACCAGTTATTATATCTTATTCCCAACAATCCGTTGGTCAGCTCCGAGGAGGTCTCCAACATTTATATTATCTTATTCCCAACAATCTGTTTGTCAGCTCCAACGATGTCTCCAGCATTTATTATATCTTATTCCCAACAATCCATTGGTCAGATCCGAGGAAGTCTCCATCATTTATTATCAAAAATATTTCCCAAAAATGCCAACTAAGGTTGGTTGGGAAGTAAAACCATTCCTAAAAATGCCAACTAAGGTTGGTTAGGAAGAAAAACTATTCTAAAAAATTCCAACTAAGGTTGGTTGGGAAGTAAAACTATTCCTAAAAATGCCAACTAAGGTTGGTTAGGAAGAAAAACTATTCCTAAAAATGCCAACTAAGGTTGATTAGGAAGAAAAAATATTTCCCAAAAGTGCCAACTAAGGTTGGTTGGGAAGAAAAAATCCACCAACTCAGGTTGGTTGAAAATAAGAAGTTGTCAACTACAGTTGGTCGGAAACATTTTATGAGTATGTGAAAGCGATCAAGAAAAAAGCATTCAAAGTTCACATTCCACACTTGGGGGCTTCTATTAAAAATTCAGTTGTTCATTCGGTGGCACATTCTCATAACATCATACAGTCGAGCACCAAATTCAACTCCATAAACTTACATAGTCGGGGCCCCGACTAATTATCATTCAGAAGTTGCTTTTCTTGCTCGAGAATTAGTTCAGGAGGCTATTGAAGTTCAGGAGGTATATTGAAGTTCAGGAGGAATATTGAAGTTCAGGAGGTATATTGAAGTTCAGGAGGTGAATTCAGAAGTTCAGGAAGCGCATTCAAAAGTTCAGGAGGCATATTCAGGAGTTATTATGCACATACTATTGAAGTTCAGAAGTCATATTCAACATCTACAGCACTGAGATCTTTACTACTACTGTCCCGACCAACATTGAAGAAGAAGTTGTATGAAAATGTTTCGAAGTCCACCACTAGCTTGGTACTAATCAGATTGAAGAGTTGGGTTCAAAAGCTAGTATGTTACTCGACAAAGTATTCAGAGGATCATAAATCAGAAGAATCAAGCATGTGAAGTTAGCACTCAGTTGCTCGGCACAGGAGGCAGTTGGTCGGCTAACAAACCAATCAACATACTTGAAGATTATGACAAGCTACAAGCTGCATACTATGGCATGGCTGCATCCAAATTCCCAGGGGTGATACATAGCACACGAAGTTCCTCTAAAAAAATATTAGCAACCATCGATCAGCCTGCATCATATGTCGTCCAGGAGATAATGCACTTTATGTTGAACAAATCAAGAAGGTAGATCAAGAATTTCACGAGCACCGAGCAACACAGCAGAATAAATACTCCATCCTTTCAAGTAAACCATCAAGCATGGAGCATTGGGGGCTTCTGTTAATGCAAAAATTCTCCATCTACGAGGACCAATTAGAAAAGGACACATGTCATCCTACGTGGCAATATTCGACACCCAGGAGAGTTGGTCGACATCCGAGGAGAGTTGGTCGGCACCCGAGGAGTGTTAGTCGGCACCCGAGGAGAGTTGGTCAATACACGAGGAGAATTAGTCAGCACCCGAGGAGAGTTGGTCATCCCCCGAGGAGAGTTAGTCGGCACCCGAGGAGAGTTAGTCGGCACCCGAGGAGAGTTGGTCGGCATACCAACCAGGAAGATCAAAGGATGACTATGCATTTAATGTGCATAAATGAAGATGACAGCGCATTTAGTGAGCCTTAATGTATATTTATACTGTATTAATAGATGACAACACATAGCATACCAAGCAATTCAACAATTAGATTCGTTGAATGTAGACATAAATGTCTACATACAATGAATCTCTTTATCTCCCATCACTATAAATACGTGTATTCCCTTAGTCAAAAGAGGGGGAGATCCGGGAGAACCTAGAAACACCATAAACAAGATACACATCCTTTCTCTCTTTACACCTTATGGTGCTATTGTAAACCCCTGGGAATAAAATAACAGTGGATGTAGGCTTTATTCATAGCCGAACCACTTTAAAAACCTTTGTCTCTTATATGTTTGATGTGAATGTTTATCTTCATCTTCAATCTCATCCTCATCATTTATCTGTTGTTGACGCCACTAAAATGACAGTGGCCATTTTCTGTCAAAATGCCCACTGTCATTTTAGTGGCGTCAACATTGTCCATAAAAATGAGCATTCCTAATTATCCAATGAATTAGCAGTCGAATTATGCAATATAATAAAATAATGAGACATTACAAATAAATAAATAAATAAATGCAGCAAAAAAGTAAAATGACAAAAATTGTCCCTTTCCAACATGGCCTAAACTTTTTCTTGAAATAAAACTCTTCAAGCTCAAGATTTCTTGTTGTTCAATACTTAGGTTTCACTTAGAGTTCAAATTGAAGTAGACTTCATAAAAAATAAGATTTCTTGAATATATTTCAATTTCGAAACTGATCCAACCTGGTGTGGAGGGGAGACGAGGAAGAATCGCCATGAGAAGTCATAAAAAGATACCCAAAAACCAAGCAACAAAAACTACCTGCATCTGATTGGATCGATTAGGGCCCAACTGGGATTCATACAAATATATGGATCGATTCGGTTATCCCTTCGGATCGATTTAAAAGACCTGTACGTGACAACTTTATATTCATGTTGGATTTTTCATGTAAAACATTCATAACTCTTCCAAAGTATCATGAATCTTTTCCTAACACTTAAATCCATATAAGTAAATGATTCTAGGTGTAAAGAAACATTACATCCCCTCACAATCTCCTCCAAATACATCGATATTAAAGTAATTGCATAAACATAATCATTACAACCATATCAAATCTAAAAATAAAAAATAACTATAGATAGGATCCATTCATACAAAAAAATATGCGCGACGATGATGAAAGGAGTTAAATATAGAATTTGTGCAAAATCATATTAGTACGGAAGTAAACACAAATAAATACAACCCCATCACATGTATCAACTAGGATTTTCTTGTTTGGACAACGTGGATCATTTCAATGGATGATAAATCTAAACCAAAGGCTCTGATACCAATTGTTGGGGATCGATATATGTGGAATAAAAAACCTAAGTCCTTGGTTTTTTTATTAATCAAAAAATAGAAAGAGTAAAATAAAAACTAGGTTTGAAGAGCAAACCTGGGGTTAAAAACATAATAACTTTATGAATCCGATTGCAATCAAACCGGGAGAAATGTATTTGTTATTGATGAAGGGTTAATTTATTTTGGATCTCCAAAATCTTCCTTTAAACTTCTATAAATATTGGATCTTCTAGTGTATCATCCTTTCCAAAGTTAGGTAGGTGTGTGGTCACCATTTGAGATGAAAACCCTTGCTTTTGATTTTGATATGGTGGTATCTCGCTAGGCCTCTTCACAAAAACGTGAATAGTATTTTCTCTCATCCCTATCAAACCCTAATGATGAATTATAATGATTAAAACCCCTTCCCACACCATTATATGCAAGTATAGAAGGTGGTATTGGGTTAAACTGGGTTTCTTGAAAATTTGGGCCTAATTACTTGGGTGTCTGGACTAAATTAGGGATCCAAGATAAATAATTGAATTGGATTTCAAATATATACACAAAAATCCCAAATTAAAGTTATCATAATTTATTTTCTTTTTTATTTAATCATAATTAATTTCACTAAATACTTATGACCGTACTCAGATCTAATTATCTCATAATAGAGAAAGATAAAAACATGAGCTAAAAGCTCTGATACCAATTTGTAAAAGTGGATGTGTGATACCGATTTGTGAATGCACAATATTTCAATGGATTAAACTTATTTAACTAGATGTAAACCCCATAAATTCTAATTTTAATTAAACCCTAAACATGCATCTATGTAATTGAAAGCATTAAATAGTATAATCATGCAAAGAAACAAATCTCCAGAAAAATTCCCGAAGGGCAAAACCTTGATTTCACTAATGTTTGAAAATCGCAACTTATAACACAATAGAGAAATCTACAATGAATTTCCACAAGAACCCACAAAGATTGCAACCTTCAAATCAACAATGATTCCCTCAAGAACCACAACAAACGCAGTCGATAGCAATGATTCTCTTGAGAATCACAAGAACCTCAGTCCTCCTCCTTCAGCAGTGAATACCCTCGAGTATCCCTAAGATCAGTAGTAGAGACAACACTCCAAAAGAATAACTTCGATAAAGAATTATTTGGGTTCGAAAGATGATTCAGAAAAGTAATTGGGATTGATTTTTGTGAATCAAAAATAAGTTTTTCCTTCAAAAGTGAAGACTATTTTGCAGATGTTCTGCAGTTTTCATAGCTGAAAAGTTTAAATCAAAAAGCTTCACAAAACAGGTTATTATAGGCAAAAAAAAGTTGATGCGGTGAAATCTCGTTAGAACGAGATCATAAGGTCGTTAGAAGGATATGTGTGACACCCTGCCTAATAAAATACCGGGTGATTACTCCTATACTAAATTAAAACAAGAATCCCAGTTGGTTCATCCTTAGCATCACTGTCGAAAACTTTTTAAAACGTACTAGCCATCTAGTATTCCAAAAGCTGGTGTCAATTTTAACTTTTTAATTAACAAAACAGTACATGCGGAAATAAATATAAACCATTCACACAACTGAATAAAACTCAACTGAATAATTAATTAAATAAATTTATCGAATAAACCATCGGCCACCAAAGTGAAATCCAATACAAATATTCAACACCTGAATAGATACATCTGAAAACTGTACTGAGAAGTCTTGGCGACAAACCCTAAATAAAAATGAAACTGATACATGATTCCTACTCTAGGAATAAATGAACAATGCGTTTAATCCAAACTACTGCTAGCATCCACATATACCGCAGCTCCGTGTCCCTGGAATAGAATATCAATCCTGGCGTCCCTGTGGCTGGACACCTAAAAGGGTTTTGAAAATAGTTTTATAGCAAGGGTTAGAAACCAAAATATTTCGAAAATATTTAGCAAGAGAATTAACTGCAGTAATTTCAAATGCATGAATGCGCTTCATATCTAAGTTAGTGTCGCACTCCTTTGTGGACATTCTCACCCCTCCACTATTGTGCACACCTAACGGTTACCTTGACCCCCCACCTAGTTATACTACCCCATCCAGCTAGTCATGGTATAACCTCCCCTTGCCATACTACTCTAACCCGAGTATAATGATTCTTGAATATTATAAGTTATCTCACAATTAACTTAATTAATTCCTTCTTAAATAATAGCATATAACCGTGTAACAAGTTATATAAAGTAAATACATCACACACTGTATTATTACCTGCATATAATATTGAATACCATTATATACGTACCTTTACTAAAACATCCACACATATAACATACATAAATCCATCCCTCCGAGTATACCCTCGCCGGATGATTGCCTCTAAAGTGATATCTCACTAGGTGTGCTCACATAACCTAGTTACCCAAGTTGGAATCGCTCGCCAACCTGGCCCAAAACATAAACGAAGTGGAGGCGGTCATACTCCTTCCCTGAAAGTGAGATAATCCCCTCACCCATATACCGGACGCTATGACCTGGGGATATACTCACCCTACTCCTCAAGCTAGGGGATTCACCCACATCGGACAACCTCCCTTGATAGCACTAGAGTATATAAATTAAATAAATATCTAATCACTAATATTTAATAGCACACACAATATATACACATATATATGTACTATCACTACACCGTATATATATATAAAATAAACCCCAGCTTCACCGTGTAATCACAACCCGTAACAATAGCCTGAAATTTCCCGAGTCTGGCCCGACTCAACTTAATTAATTTTCTCACTTAATAATCTCACTCTTCCTGAGTCTGTGGTCCGACTCTAAATAATAATACTCTACCCAATAATTTATATGAAATTTGATCGAGTCTATGATTCGACTCCTATTTAATTAATTTACACATTAATTAATTAACACCAATCCGAGTCTGTAGTCCGACCCTCATTTAATTAATTTACACATTAATTAATTAACACAAATCCGAGTCTATGGTCCGACTCTATTATATTTAATTCACACCTCAAATAATTAAATATTTTCCCCGAGTCTATGGTTCGACTCTAATTAAATTAATTAACACACCTATTAATTTAATACCGATCCGAGTCTATGGTCCGACTCCCAGTTAATTAATTTACACATTAATTAATTCATACTAAACCGAGTCTGTGGTACGACTCTCATTTAATTAATTTACACATTAATTAATAAATACCCTTCCCGAGTCTACAATCCGACTCTAAATTAATTAATTACAACATCAGTTAATTTAATACTTTTTCGAGTCTACCTTCTGACTCTACTTTCATTAATTAACACATCCATTAATTTAATAACTTGGTGTCACTCAACCATTATCCTCGGACTCGCTCACTTGGCCCATAACTTAATATTTTCCGATTCTATGTTCCAACTCCAAATTAATTTACTCTCTCAATGATTAATTTAATACTTTGGTGTCACTTAACCAACATACCCGGACTCGCTCACTTGGTCCATTTTTACATCTCAGAATTTTATTCCCACATATTCGCCCACACTGTGTCACACATTTATCTCTATCAAATTTCCCGATTATATTTACCTATAATTATCAACAAACCCGGACTCGTCCACTTGGTCCATAATTAAATTGAATATGTTTCACCCAAAATTCTCACTTTAAGTCTCAACTCTTAACTTAGATTGTACATTCCTAACAGCTATCTTTTGAGCCCCTAGCTATTATCTTCTCTATAATTTTTCACAAATTAAAATTATACCCAAAGTAAAAAGAAAACAAGGCAAAGCATCAAACTGCCCGACCTACCAAGGTTTTCCCATCATCGATCGATCGATGGCCCCCGATTGATCGATCGATCCTTTCGTGGCAGTTCTCCTTCCCCACTGAATTCCACCATTAACGAAAATTCAAGGTTTGTAAACCTTAATTTCAACCTCTAATCAAGTCATCCTACCACATAAACATATTGGACTTTGATCTTATACATCATATACACTTTCTAGTATATGAATTTCTCAACTTATCTCACAATTTCCGAAATGGATTTTTCCATAAATCTCCATTAACTTTGTTCTACAATTCCAAATTCCAGATTCAAATTCCACAATTTTATATTCCGGTTTCTCATTCAAATCAGATATCTGTACTCAGAGATATACAACACAACAATTTCTTACTTTGAATCTCATTCAATAGTTCCATGAACAAAAACCCCATTTTGTACCCATTTATCCCCAAAACGGATTTTAGTTTACACATCACTAAAATATGAATTGGATATCACCATTTACACATTACAGAAAATTAACCACTTGCCTGGAATTGTTGCTAGGGTCTGATTCCGTTGGTGTAGAGATTGGTTGATGAAGAACACCCCAAATTAATCCCTTAATTTGGCTCCAAAAGACTCCCAATTTCTCTTGGTTTGCTTTCCCCCAATTTCCATCTCAAGCCCTAGGTTTAGAATTGTTAGCTGCCATTCAATAAGTCCCTCACTTAGGTTAAAAACCCTTAATCCCATTTTTGTCCAACTGGGCCTAATTAAAATTGCCCAACTCACCCCGTGTGGGCCCGACTATGCCCAAAAATACCCCGAGACCTAATTACTACCACCGGGTACTCTTTTCTGACTAACTCGACCCATTCGGACTCAACCGCGCACTCTGAATTGCCATCCGAATTACTTTTTATCAATTTCAAATTTTGACCTTAAAATGTGACACACATTAATTCGAACAATTAAATTTTAAAGTTGTCAATTATAAATAATTCTTCCCACTCAAATAAATTCTCAAAATCATAAATTTAAGTTTATCCAATTTAAATATTTTTATAACTCCCAAAAATAATTAAATATTGAATCCTCAAAATTTTGGGGTGTTACATACTCCCCCCCTTACAAAGGAATTTCGTCCTTGAAATTAAGATGAGCGTAATGTTCCAAGCTTCGCATATTACTCTCTAGTCATGTGCCTCTAAACCTGTTATATCTATCCCATCCGCTTCTAAGCATAAGTTACACAAGTATGCATTTAAATTAACCAGGGCGCCCATACACCCTATACATGTGCTTAACCGCACAAAATTTATCTTAATTAACTCGAGTGCCCATACACCCTATCCCCATGCTTTATCGCACGAAAGTTACCCGACTATGCTAGTCGCAACCCATAATATAACTTCAAACCCGTAGTCACATCAAACACATATATATACATATATATCTACTACCCGGGGTACCCAACCCATATACTAACGTCCAAACATCTCCCCACAAAATACTTGTCTTTTAACACAAAAGTATAAACGCTTACCCTCATGCTACCAAAGACAACATAAAATATCGCGCCCTTACCATCACTAGTACTTGCGCAAAATAAATTTTGAGCTATCTCTCTTTGCTCGAACATAAATCTAACCACCCTGATTCACTTCAGTAAACACCCCTACATATCAGGATAAAATGTGAGAACACAAGACCTCACTATGTGCTATCGCACCGCGTAATACAGCATATATACACACACATATATAGGCTATACGCCCTCTCAGGTGATACCTAGTACCAAACATACCCTGGTGTCGCGAACACCAAAACTTAACACCATTATCCATAATAGTTAAAATCAATCGCTATCCAGCCGATATTTAGGAAATATTATTAACCCTACTCCCAAAATTATCGAAAGTAGTAACTCCTCGCATAATTCAAACCTTCACCCAGTGTACACCTCCACTCTCCTGTGAAGAACACCAAAGAAACTCCGCTACCCCACAGAAAATTTATCCACATACTATGGCTGCTATAGCCAACGCACCCATTAAATTCGACTCACCTGCGAACTCTAGTGAAAAATAAGTCTTATACTGTGACATTCTCTTTGTCACTCAAAAATATACCCCAAGCCCATAGGGTAAAAATTTCACCTCCATACTCCAGCTGCAACGGCTGATCCTCGGGTTTCGGAGCATCTTCTCCTTGCCCGAATGCGCCCATGACTTGCTTTAGTGGCTGTACATCCAGGACCTCATCCTGTAGTTGACCCCTGCCTCGCTTAAGACAATCTCTCTTCATGTGTCCCGCTTTCCCACAAACGAAACACCTTCTAATACATTCATCCAGCAACTGGTCCCTTCCATGCTGACCTTGTTGGAATTCCTGGCCATCCTGTCGATAGCCTCCAGTTCTAAATCATTTGGCATGATTTCCCTGCCGTAAATCCTGCTCCTGATCTCCCCTTGTCTGCTACTGGGGTACCTACTGGTACTATTCCCTCTTGCTTTATCCGACTAGCTGGTTTTCCCACTCCCCTCTTGCTTCCTTTTACGTGGAAGCGATATTCCTGACAGTGCAGGAGTGTTGCGTTAATGACATCAGTATAAGCTACTAATGCGTACTTACTAATTAAATGTTATCTGATTCTCCAGACTAACCCATCCATAAACCTTTCTTTCTTTATTTCTTCATCGCTTACCTCATCCGGTACAAAATTTGCCAATGAGTAAATTCTTTTCGTAATCGGCCCTGAACGGTCCCCTTGAGTCACCTCTTTAAATTTTCTCCTCATTTTGGTCTCAACCGCTGGAGGAAAATACTTGCGGTCGAACCGCACCCAAAACCCTGTAATAGCTAGTGTATCCCTTTCCTTAACTGTGGTGATCAACTCCCAACATTATAGCGCTGCTCCCCGCTCCCACTAAACTAAAAGTGGCTAGCATTTGCTTCCACACCTCATCCCAGTCTTCCATGTGTAGGTGACGTTGGATATCTCTCTTCCTTGACATGCTAGCACTACATCTGAACCCCCCGTAACTCTGATGGATGCCCATTTGAAAAACCTCTCGTACTTGTTGCCACTCCGATGGCCCCGGATGGACCTGAACATCTGGTGCCACTAACACTTGTGGTTGATCTCATGGCAAGTACCTTGCCATTGCATTCATCGTCGCCTCAACTTCCTGTGCCACCAATCCAGTTACCTGCGTTTCTGAAATCATCTCTGGCAGTTGCTGCGATAACTCTTGCTCCTGATGAGCCTCTCTAGTCTCAACTCCCCCTTCTGCCCTAGTTGCTCCTTCTCTCCTGGGCGGCATCTGGAATGAGAATCGAATCGTATCAGTTAACCCTCAAATAAATAAGTGGCAGAAGAACGTAAATGCACATACGTATAAGAATACAATAATCCTATGATAGGGCTCTATATCAAAGATTGCTAAGCCAAAACGTGAAAAGCCGCACAGATCCTAAAGACACTAGTACCTGATGCACTGATACCATCTGTGACACCCTGCCTAATAAAATTCCGGTTGATCAGTCCTATACCCAATTAAAACAGGAATCCCAGTTGGTTCATCCATAGCATCACTGTCGAAAACTTTTTAAAACTTACAAACCACCTAGTATTCCAAAAGTTGGTGCCAATTTTAATTTTTTAATTAACAAAACTGTACATGCGGAAATAAATATAAACCATTCACAAAACTAAATAAAACTCAACAGAATAATTAATTAAATAAATTTGCCGAATAAACCATCGGCCACCAAAGTGAAATCCAATACAAATATTCAACACCTGAATAGATACATCTGAAAACTGTACTGAGAAGTCTGGGCGACAAGCCCTAAATAAAACTGAAACTGATACATGATTCCTACTCTAGGAATAAATGAACGATGCGTCTAATCCAAACTCCTGCTAGCATCCACATATGCCGAAGATCCATGTCCCTGAAATACAATATCAATCCTGACGTCCTTGTGGCTGGACACCTAAAAGGGTTATGAAAATAGTTTTATAGCAAGGGTTAGAACCCAAAACATTTTGAAAATAATTAGCAAGAGAATTAACTACAGTAATTTAAAATACATCAATGCGCTTCATATCTAAGTAAGTGTCGCACTCCCTTGTAGACATTCTCACCCCTCCACTATTGTGCACACCTAACGGTTACCTTGAACCCCACCTAGTTGTACTACCTCGTCCAACTAGTCCTGGTATAACCTCCCCTTACCATACTACTCTAACCCGAGTATAATGATTCTTGAATATTATAAGTTATCTCACAATTAACTTTACTAATTCCTTCTTAAATAGTAGCATATAACCGTGTAACAAGTTATATAAAGTAAATACATCACACACTGTATTATTACCCGCATATAATATTGAATACCATTATATACGTACCTTTACTAAAACATCCACACATATAACATACATATATCCATCCCTCCGAGTATACCCTCGCCGGATGATTCCCTCTAAAGTGTTATCTCACTAGGTGTGCTCACATAACCTAGTTACCCAAGTTGGAATCGCTCACCAACCTGGCCCAAAACATAAACGAAGTGGAGGCGGTCATATTCCTTCCCTAAAAGTGAGATAATCCCCTTACCCATATACCGGACGCTATGACCTGGGGATATACTCACCCTATTCCTCAAGATAGGGGATTCACCCACATCGCACAACCTCCCTTGATAGCACTAGAGTATATAAATTAAATAAATATCTAATCACTGATATTTAATAGCACACACAATATATACACATATATATATACTATCACTACACCGTATATATATATATATATATATATATATATATATATATATATATATATATATATATATATATATATAAAATAACCCCCGGCTTCACCGTGTACTCACAACCCGTAACACTAGCCTGAAATTTCCCGAGTCTGGCCCGACTCAACTTAATTAATTTTCTTACTTAATAATCTCCCTCTTCCCGAGTCTGTGGTCCGACTCTAAATAATAACACTCTACCCAATAATTTATATGAAACTTTCCCGAGTCTATGATTCAACTCCTATTTAATTAATTTACACATTAATTAATTAACATCAGTCCGAGTCTGTAGTCCGACCCTCATTTAATTAATTTACACATTAATTAATTAACACAAATCCGAGTCTGTGGTCCGACTCTAATATAATTAATTCATGCCTCAATTAATATACTATTTTTCCCGAGTCTATGGTCCGGTTCTAATTAAATTAATTAACACACCTATTAATTTAATACCGATCTGAGTCTGTGGTCCGACTCCCTGTTAATTAATTTACACATTAATTAATTCATACTAAATCGAGTCTGTGGTACGACTCTCACTTAATTAATTTACACATTAATTAATAAATACCCTTCCCGAGTCTACAATCCGACTCTAAATTAATTAATTACAACATCAATTAATTTAATACTTTTGCATGTCTACCTTCCGACTCTACTTTCATTAATTGACACATCCATTAATTTAATAACTTGGTGTCACTCAACCATTATCTTCGGACTCGCTCACTTGGCCCATAACTTAATATTTCCCGAGTCTATGTTCCGACTCCAAATTAATTTACTCTCTCAGTGATTAATTTAATACTTTGGTGTCACTTAACCAACATACCCGGACTCGCTCACTTGGTCCATTTTTACATCCCAGAATTTCATTCCCACATATTCGCCCACAATGTGTCACACATTTATCTCCATCAAATTTCCCAATTATATTTACCTATAATTATCAACATACCCGGACTCGCCCAATTGGACCATAATTAATGTTTCACCCAAAATTCTCACTTTAAGTCTCAACTCTTAACCTAGATTGTACATTCCTAATAGCTATCTTTTTAGCCCCTAGCTATTATCTTCTCTATAATTTTTCACCAATTAAAATTATACCCAAAGTAAAAACAAAATAAGGCAAAGTATCAAACTGCCCGACCTTCCAAGGTTTTCCCATCGTCGATCGATCGATGGCCCCCGATCGATCCTTTCGTGGTAGTTCTCCTTCCCCACTGAATTCCACCATTAACGAAAATTCAACGTTTGTAAACCTTAATTTCAACCTCTAATCAAGTCATCCCACCACATAAACATATTAGACTTTAATCTTATACATCATATACACTTTCTAGTATATGAATTTCTCAACTTATCTCACAATTTCCGAAATGGGTTTTTTCTTAAATCTCCATTAACTTTTGTTCTACAATTCCAAATTCCAGATTCAAATTCCACCATTTTATATTCCAGTTTCTCATTCAAATCAGATATATGAACTCAGAGATATACAACACAACAATTTCTTACTTTGGATCTCATTCAACAGTTCCATGATCAAAAACCCCATTTTGTACCCATTTATCCCCAAAACAGATTTTAGTTTACACATCACTAAAATATGAATTTATATCACCATTTACACATTACATCAAATTAACCACTTGCTTGGAATCATTCATAAGGTCGGATTCCGTTGGTGTAGAGATTGGTTGATGAAGAACACCCCGAATTAATCCCTTAATTTTGCTCCAAAAGACTCCCAATTGCTCCTGGTTTGCTTTCCCTCAATTTTCATCTCAAGTCCTAGGCTTAGAATTGTTAGCTGCCATTCAATAAGTCCCTCACTTAGGTTAAAAACCCTTAATCCCATTTTTGTCCATCTGGGCCTAATTAAAATGGCATAACTCACCCCGTGTGGGCCCGGCTATGCCCAAAAATACCCCAAGACCCAATTACTACCCCCGAGTACTCTTTTCTGACTAACTCGACCCATCCGGACTCAACCGCTCACTCTGAATTGCCATCTGAATTACTTTTTGTCATTTCCAAATTTCGACCTCAAAATGTGACACACATTAATTCGGACAATTAAACTTTAAAGTTGTCAATTATAAATAATTCTTCCCACTCAAATAAATTCTCCAAATCATAAATTTAAGTTTCTCCAATTTAAATATTTTTATAACTCCCAAAAATAATTAAATATTAAATCCTCAAAATTTCGGGGTGTTACAATATGGTGATGTCATTAGATGTGGCTTCGAATGATCCCTTCAAACGACTTTTAAAAACAAAGTAGTACGCTCTCACTCGAGCCATATGAGATCTTGGGCATCCAACGTGGTATCTGACGAGATGTTAATGTTGTTTGAATGACATAACCATGTCGTTGGAACGAAATAAATTATTTTTTAAAGTCGGCCTACAGGTTTCTCAGAGAACATTTAAGTTTGAAAAATGCCTTATTTTAAAATAAAATATTTTAGAAAATAATCCCAATACTTAGTAAAAAAATCTAAATAACACAAACTAAATCCATACCAAAGTATACCTCATGTCACGTAGATGTTGAAAATTCTTAATATTTAGATCCGTCTTCTTAAACGTGTGGACTTGATGCATTGACGGATTGAACGGGATAT
The DNA here is from genome assembly GCA_949130495.1 of Sambucus nigra. Taxonomy (NCBI): domain Eukaryota; kingdom Viridiplantae; phylum Streptophyta; class Magnoliopsida; order Dipsacales; family Adoxaceae; genus Sambucus; species Sambucus nigra. Next base: position 281,375,290 of record OX422218.1, read on the forward strand.
GCCATACACGATGTAAATAAGGAACTAGGGACAATATGGAAAATATATCCTTACAAATCTCCCCCTATGGCCATTTTGTTATAAAATAAAATAAAATATCTCAATTATCAATCAAATATCCTATACAAATCTAATACCCTCCCAAGAACCCAAAAGTGGAAGATACTAAATATGCAAGTCTTCAAAAACCTTCAACTTTCCAATCTTTAAATCTCCTTGCTTTCCCTTATCCTTATTTTTGTGTGCTTTTCAAATGCTCATCAAATTCCTATATACAATAACAAAGAAAATACCTTTATGACGTATTGAGTTTGAAATGAGTTAAACTTCATAAAGCAAAACAAATCAATTCAATCCCATAATTCAAACTCTCACTCCCCATAATTCATAATTCGTTTTCCCCATTTTTATTTGTCCAAAATAGACAAGGAAAAGAATAAAACATAATAAACCAGAGTGGGTCATTATAAGCATAGAAAATCATCATAAACATATATTAAGTAATCTCATGCAAGGATAAACTCAAAAGGCTTCCACAAACTATTTTTGATTTTCAAATTTTTTCAAGAGAAAATAATTTTGCAAAAATAACACACCATGAACTAACATTAAGATAACCAAATTGTGGGAATGAAATGAATCGGTGTGAAAAAATTCGATAGGAAAATCAACTCAACCACTTATAACACATCTCCACGATGAATTTTAGATACCCTTAACGAATGAACTCAAAATCAACCATTGATGTAAAAAGGTGAATTTATATAAAATTGAGTCAATCTAATCGACGCATCATCTAAAATGATTTTCACACTAATAGCGTCTAAAACTATGTAATGCGTTTTCAAGAATTTGTCAGGACATGCAAAACCATTGATTTCCAACCAAACTCACTCAAAAGATAAACATGATCTTATTTTATGTTACCTTATTTAGAAAGATCAATCAAACTAAACTATTTGGCCTATTTTTGGCATATTTTCTTTTTATTGCCTTAATTTTTTCTTGAGCCTTTTTCAACGGTCGCTTTCACAACGAGTTCACTTGCCTCTCGCAGCCCTTTCCCGTATACACTCATAATTTTTCCAATATTAAACAAACTCTCAAGGGCAATGATTCTTACATGCACTTTTTCACTGTCTCGTTTTATCGCATTTGGTTCTTTTTAAAGACATGATTGAGATGAAAACACTTTAACCATCATGTGATAGACAAGTACGAAAATCAAATAAATTCGTGCATGTGTTAGGTAAAGTAAATCATGAGTCAAACATGTAAAAAGTAATCACTAATCACATCTTAATGACTCCAAATATTATAAAGCACATGGATGAAATGATTTTACGTCTCAAAACACTCTTAAAAAGTCACGTTGATAATGGAATGAAATTATGACTTGGTTATCCTTAATGTCCATCCATATATGGTGTAAAAAGAAATATAAAAATATTTTTGTATTTTTTTCAAAAAAATTATCAAACATAAAATATTTTCGGCTTTTCAATTTTTTCTCAAAAAAATAGAAAATATTTTTATATTTTTCCAAAAATTTTCAAAATAAAAATCTTTTTGAATTTTTCAAAAAATATATCAAAATGGAAAAAATAAATACAATGGTAGTACACACTAAAAATAGGCATAAAGATATAAGCATGAAAATAAACCTATGCTAGCAAACAAGTCTAAACCTCAATCATTAGGTCGAGAGGAGTTTTTCAAAGGTGGTGACATCCTATGAAAAACATTCATCAAATCATGTGAAGTTTTGACTAAATACTCAACTTGCTCTTGACAATTCTCAAAATCTCTCATGTGATGTGCGGGAGTGTGTGGAGTATCATGTGTGGGAGGGTGTGTGGTAACACGTGTAGTAATATAACGAGGTAAATACCTATGAGACACAATACCTAACATAAAGCAAAATTCCCTAAGGTGTCCTATTTTCTTGTAATGGGAACAAACATAAACGGACCTAGTAACACCTCTCTTAAAATGTTTAGGACGCTATCTCCTATGGGAAAATGGATGCCTGGGTGGGTTAGGTTGAGAGCCATATGAATTTATAACAAACTCGGGAACGGGCTTGAGTGCAACATGGGAAGTGGAAGAATCGTCATAACATATTCCTAGTCTCTCGACATTACCTAAAGCGAGACCGATGAGCGTCTTTACAACCTTCTTAGATGTGTCCTATAAAGTAAATTTGGCATCCTGAGAACATTTGAGATCTCTCTCAAGTTGGGATACACGGGCTTCAAGTTTCTCACAAGTCTTTAATTAATATTGAAGATCTCTCATACGACTAGACACAGTATTATTCAAATTACTCTTCTCCTGACCTAAGACGATCAACTGCTCAAACAAACAAACTCTCACCTTCTTGAGTTGACTTATTGACGCCTCACACACCCTAAAAACTTCTATCTCTCTCTCTAAATCTAACACTTAAAACCTAACTCTTGCTTCATCTTCTTAGTTTTCAACGTCTCGATGTACAAATCTTTACGCCTTTTGGAGATCACCTTCACCCTCACTTGCGGTCTCATCCTCACACTCACTATATCCCAAATGGCTCAAAATATCATCGAGTCTCTCACATTCACAAGTGTCCTCATTGTCGTGGGATAAACTAGATGTGCTCACGTGACTAGCCATGAAAACAATGCACTTTTCATGCGGTAATTCGTTCTCATAATCATCCAACTCGATGTCACTGTTGCTAAGAATGGCCATTTAGAAATTTTATTGCCCTTTCTCTTTAGCATAGTATGACACTCGAAAGCTTTGTGCCCTTTTCCCTCGCACTCATAACATCTCACCTCTTCCTCTTTCTCACCGCTATCCTTGACCTCATCTTTCTTTTTGTTTTTCTCAAAAAAAATTATTGGAAGAATTTTCTTTGGAAAATTTAAGAAACTTTTTAAAAAATTTAGCAAGTAAGGCCAAGTCATCTAAGTCAACCTCATCCTCAGAATCAGACTCACAAACTTTCTCCTTTTTATTTTTCTTAATTTGATCATTTAAAGCTATCCATCTATCCTTAGGCTTAACGGTTTTGATAAACATATCAATTTCATAAGTTTGAAGGTCTGATACTAATTTGTAAAAGCGGATGTGTGATACCAATTTGTCAATGCGCAATATTTCAATGGATTAAACTTATTTAACTAGATGTTAATCCCACACATTCTAATTTTAATTAAACCCTAAGCATGCATCTATGTGATTGAAAGCATTAAATCATATAAGCATGCAAAAAAACAAATTTCAGAAAAAATCCCTGCAGGGCAAAACCTTTATTTCACTAATGTTTGTAAATGGCAGCTTATAACACAATAGATAAATATGCGATGAATTCCTTGAAGAATCCACAATAAAGACCACATCCTGTAAATCAACAATGATTCCCCTGATAACCACAATGACCGCAGTCGATAGTAATAATTCCCTCGAGGATCACAAAAATCTCAGTCATCCTCCTTCTGCAGTGAATACCCTCAAGTATCCCAAAAATCAGCGGTAGAGACAGCACTCCATAAGAATAACTTTGATAAATAAGTATTTGGGTTCTAAAGATGATTCACAAAAGTAATTGGAACTGATTTGTGTGAATCAAAAATAAGTTTTTCCCTAAAGAGTGAAGACTATTTTACAGTTGTTCTGGAGTTTGCATAACTAAAAAATCTTAATAAAAAGCTTCACGAAACAGGTTTTTCTGAGCAAACAAAAAATTTAAGGCGGAAGAATCTCGTTAGAATGAGATTATAAGGTCATTAGAACGACATGGTGATGTCGTTAGATGTGTCTTCGAACAACCCCTTCAAACGACTTTGAAAAATAAAACAGTATGCTCTCGCTTGAACCATATGAGATCCTGGGCATCAGACGTGGTATCTAACGAGATGCTAATGTTGTTTGAAAGACATAACCGTATCATTTGAATGACAAAAATAATTTTTTACAGTCCGCCTAAAGAAGTTTGAAAAGTGCCTCATTTTGAAATAAAACATTTTAGATAAGTATCCCAATACTTAGTAAAAAAATCTAAGTAACACAAACTAAATCCATACCAAAGTATACGTCATATCGTATAGATGTTGAAGATGCTTGATATTCGGATCCTTCTTCTTGAACATGTGAACTTGAATGCCTTGACAGATTGAACGGGATACACCATATACGATGTAAACTAGGAACTAGGGACACGATGGAAAATATATCCTTACAATAACTCACTCGAATATAATGAGGGCTTATTTCCAAAGTTTATAAATGCACCTTCTTAGTCAAGTCAATTGGTCAAATTGGGATTAACCAGTATATAATAAATTCTTTGATTCTCAGACTTAACTTATTTTGATACTCTACTGGATTATAAATAATCCATGATCAGGTTTATGGTTGGAAAAAAATCTTATAAATCTATCAAAGGGGTATCTCAATATAAGGTATTCCCAGACTCGGATTCCTCCGAATTAAGATCTCATACCTACTTACATAATTTTCACCCAATATGCGTGGATCATTTCAGTCAATGTAAAATTGAATTGCATCCATAACAATCAAAGTAGCAATCACGTAAGCATTTCAATATTCATAGTTCTCGAGATTAAGAACCTATTTACCCTTTGCAAATGGTGAGATATTGGCCGAGTCTAATCAAGATAACCCTTATACTCAAGTCCCACGGGTGGTCCTGTCCAGTATATTCCTGACATATACGGATTACAATCTCTATTAAACTATCGCATAAGTTCTCAAACCAACAAATATGCTCCCGTAGTTTAAAATAAGCTACTACTATTGCAACACAATCGTTCTGATAGGATGTCAATTTTCTATCTAGGTTGTAAACTTTTCAATAGTGCTAGAATCGAAATTCCAAAATCCTTGTGACCAACTCCAAGCCGACTCACTAGAATTCCTACCAAGCTCTATTGATCGACATATATATGAAATAATATATTAAGCAAAATATAAAGCATTCTCACAAAATTTATTCTCATTTCAAATTTAATAAAACAATCCTTCATTAATCAATAATAAAATGTTTTATACATGGTTTTGAGAATAAAACTCCAATAATCTCATTTTAAGATGACGAGGAAATATTGGGTCTAGAAGCACCCGATTTAAGTGTGATTAGTGCATTATTGTATTTGACATAATGAATTGGATCGAATATTTCATTTGTTATAAATTTTCTTGCTAGATATAGTTCTTGTACTTTACAAGTATTAAACATATCCTAATATACCTATGCAGAGCCACTAACATGGGCTTATTTTGTTTTAATATTTCTAATGGTTTTGAGCTAGTAGGTTATGCAAATTCTGGATACCTCTTTGATCCTCATAAGGGTCGATCTAAAACAAGTTATATATTTCTAAAGGGCAATACTATTATTTCTTGTCAATATACTAAACAAACATTAGTAACTCATTCTTATAAGCACTTTAAAATATTATTTCTTCATGAAGCTAGCCATGAATGTGTATTGATGAGATCTTTAATTCAACATGTTCATAGTTCTTGTAAATTATCTCCCATTGTATATTTTCTTCTTATTATTATATATAAAGACAATGCAACGTCCATAGCCTAGATTTAGGAAGTCTTCATGAGATAAATCTAGTGCATTTCACCAAATTTTTTCTTCACTCACGAGCTTCAATAAAAATGAGATTGAAGTCAAGCAAGTGCGTTCAAGTAATAACCTAGTTAATATGTTTACCAAGTCACTTCTGAAAGAAACATTCCAGAAGCTTTTACATACGATTGGAATGCACCGACTTCACCAAAAGACAAATTGAGATATGCAAATTAAGGAGAGCACCTTATCCGGGAGAGAAAACAAAATCATATATTTTTCCTTATCTAAATAAAACAAACTGTACTCTTTTTCCTTTAACCCATTGGATTTTTGTAGTAAGGGTTTTAAGGAAAAAACATCAAGCACATCTAATACAAATTTAATTATGACAAAATTTGTGCTCTTTTACTTTCACTTTGGGTTTTTTCCCACAGAATTTTTCCTTAGTAAGGTTTTATTAAGGCAATAATTTTTGAATGGTGGATATGGTATACATACAATGGGGAGTGTTGAAAAAGATATATTTTTTGTGTTGATGTCCAAACATATTCCCTATGTATGTCATTTAGGATACCTTACTATGCATATAAATAGAGTGATACCTCTTGAGTTTTGAACACATAGTGTAATAAAAAATTATTTCTCCCTATAAATTCTCACTATGTCCATTTATTATACAATAATATATATATATATATATATATATATATATATGTTGGGAATCAAGGGTAGTTACTTGCCCACTCCGAAAATTATGTGGCTTCACCATTGGAGCCAAATAGACTTGAAAAGTGGATAGATGTGTACGGGTAAAAAATGAGTTGAGTTGGTTTTATCTGGCTTAAAAACGGGTTGGACGCAGGGCATGGGTCGGATTTGGTTTCATTCGGAGTGCCTCAAATTTGGTTCAACCATTCTCTCTCTTTCTCTTTATATATATATATATATATATATATATATATATATTCGATAACTATCTGAATATCAGAAACAATATTCAAACATTACTATTTCTGGAAAGCAAAAAAAAATACTACTGGAAACCATTTTAATCTTCAGATTAGTGTTTTACTTTAAGGAATGCAATCTAACTACATCTTCAGATCGAAAAAATAAGAGAGATTAAAAAGTGGTTTTTACGAACTGATCATTATCTTTAGATCAAGAAATTCCGATGGATTCTTGGTTTTTATGTTATTCCCTTCTTGACACGCTTCTGGCTCGTAGTTCACCCACAATTAAATCGAGCCGATGGTTTTATAATCCATCTCTGACCAGCATTCTAACAAAGACACGGTTTTGAACTGTACCAGAATCAGGTGTTCTAAAATGGTCATTTTTTCTGGCACGATTTAAAAGTGTGCCAAATTTGGCCAAACAAGAATACTTCTGGCACAATTTTAAACCGTGCCAGAATTTAATATTTCTGGCACACTTTTGTCATAGTTTATAACTGTGCCAAATTTAGTATATTTTGGTACACTTTTGACACAGTTCAAAACCGTGACAAAATTTGATACATTTTTGTCACGTTTTTTAGCTATGCCAAATTTTTGGATCAAAGAAAAAAATTATTTGAAAACAAAAAAATTCACAAATTGCGAATCTCACACATTATTGATAAACTAATGTAAATACAAACTTCAAAATATTACAAGTTTTAAAAGTTTACAGACAAAAAAAAATTGGGCATAGTTTCCTCTATTTTCTGAACATTCTAAAACTTGTTAATATAAAACCTGTGTAATATAAAGCCCGCACGACCATAAAATATAACAATAAAATTACAAAAGCCCGCACGACAATAACAGTTAATAATAAAACTACAAAAGCCCGCACGGCCATAACACAAAAAAATAGAATCCTGAATATTATCGACATTAAATAAATAATCCCCATGTTGTAAACCATTGACTTCTTCGTGTGTTCCATGTGGATAAAAGCCAACGATAAAATGTTATCCTGCAAAAAAATAGGATAAAAAAAGAGATGATATTAGTAACCAAGTAATTTAAAAAAAATCTCATTCAAGTTGAAAAATTGCATATACAAGTTACAATTTTCTTATATTTCCAAACTGAAAGTCATGTGACTACGTGGTCAGCTCCTACGAGTTACATTGTCCCATACGAGGTGTTAATGCCTCTTACGGGGCCATTTGAGGATTGGTTTGAGTTTTTACCCTCAAACGACATGTTTTTAAGCATAATCTAAATATTTTCAAATTATCGTCATGTTCTCAAACGAGGAGCCCCATGACTACGCAGTCAGTTCCTACAAGTTACATTGGTCCCGTGCGAGGTGTTCATGCCTCTTACGAGACCATTTGGAGGCTAGTTTAGGTTTTCACCCTTTAACGACTTGCTTTTAATCCTAATCTAGATATTTTAAAATTATCTTCATATTCTCAAATCGGGAGGCCCCTGACTATGCAGTCACTTCCTATAAGTTACATTGGTCCCATGTAAGGTGCTAGTTCCTCTTATGGGATCGTTTGAGGGTTGGTTTAGGTTTTCACCCTTAAACGATATATTTTTAAGCGTAATCTAGGTATTTTCCAATTATCGACATATTCACAAATCGAGAGACCCATGACTACGCGGTTAGTTCCTACAAGTTACATTGGTTCTGTTCGAAGTGTTCATGCTTCTTACGGGCCCTTCGGGACTGGTTTGGATTTTTACCCTTTTGATGACTTGTTTTTAATCCTAATCTAGATATTTCCAAATTATCTGCATACTCTCAAATCGGGAGACCCATGACTATACGATCAATTGCTACAAGTTACATTGGTCCCATGAGAGGTGTCCATGCCTCTTAAGGGGCTATTTAGGGGTTGGTTTGGGTTTTCACCCTTTAATGGATAGTTAACGAGCGTAATCTAGATTTTTTCAAATTATCATCATATTCTCAAAATGTGAGTACCACGACTACGCGGTCAGTACCTACGAGTTACATTGTCCCCTACGAGGTGTTAGTGCCTCTTACGGGGTCGTCTGGGCGCTGATTTAGGTTTTCACCTTCTAACGGCATGTTTTTAAGTCTAATCTAAATATTTTCAAATTATCATCATATTCTCAAATCAGGAGACTCGTGACTATGCGATCTATTCCTACAAGTGTTTATGCCTCTTACGGGCCGTTTAGGGGATGGTTTGGGTTTTCACCCTTTTAATGGCTTGTTTTCAATCTTGGGAATTTGCAATACTAGAAAATCTTGGGAAGTGGATAACTAGTGTTAAAACAAAGGTGTGTTTACAAGTATATGGCCACCTATCCTAGTTGAGCAACTATTAAAGGTATTACAGAGAATGCGGTCCATCAAATTACATTTGACACTGAGTTCACATGGATTTTCCTCCCAATAAAAGAACTACTCAAATAGTTCTTTTGGATTATTCCTTTATTGGCCCAAACTGGCCAGCAAAAGAACTACTCATATAGTCCATCCAATGACATTTGACTACACTTGATAAACTTGATGTTATTGTGTGGTATGACCTTCTTGACCCAAACTGGCCAGAAATAGTACCAATCCATAACAAATTAGACATTTAGACAACCCCTAACAAATAAAGGGTTCTTATTCCAAGCACCTACCATTGCATGATAATTAGACATTTAGATAAATATATAAAAGGTTATTTACAGCACATGTATCAGTTTTCATCTCAAAAAATAAAAATAAAAAAGGGTGATTATGAAAATCTATGAACAAAAAAGTAACTGGGTGTTAGTATATTACCTAAATATCATTAACTAGTGGATGAGAAACCAGTAAATCTGCAAGAAAAAAGGAAATCATAAATATAAACATGTAAGAATGTACCCTCAAAAAATTTGAATTTTTTTTCTTTTTAGAAGAACAATTTGAAAGCTTCATACTAAATAAAGTGGAATTGTGGATCAATGCATGTATTCAACAAAATAAAAGCCACCAATTCTCATTGGAAGAAGCATAACACAATATAAAATTAAAAAGACTATTGAATTTGGTTATCAGTAATTGAGAGGTTACGAGGGGTGGATTGCCTACAAACCTAACCTTCAAAAGTATTTACACCTTCTTCCTATTTATGAAATGGGAAATTATCTCATAGTTGATTTCAGCTACATGAATCCAGTCCAGCATCAAAGTAACAACAATAAGAATCTAAAAATAAACTCCAGTCCGGCTACATGAATAACTAAGGCACCAGTTTTGTCCCTCTCTAATTTTAATCAATCTTTTGTAATTGAAATTAATGCCACTAGAAAAGGAGTCAGAGCTCCACTAATGGAAAATTAAATAGCCATTTCTTTTATAATCAAGGTTATATGTCCAAGATCCATAGGGATTTTTATCTATGATAAGGATATGCTTGCAATCATTTTGGCCATCCCCAAATGGAAATATTACATGCTTGGACACCACTTCATCATTTTCATAGAAATTAAGATCTTAAAGTTACTCATACAATAAAGGGTGACCACTATATTGAAGAATAAATGTCGTACTAAGATGTTGGCACTAGTCTATGAGATCAATACAAGAAACGGGAGGAAAATAAGGTGGTTTATGACCTATCATGGAGAGAAGAATAATACGCCACTCTCAATACCATTTAAAAGGTACAACTAGTGTGGATTTAGGAAGTTTTGATCAATTATGAAGTTGAAATAGGCTTACAAACATCAAAAGTAAAATTATTATTGATCCTAATTGACTTACAATTTACAAACTAGTGCAAGGCATACTAATGAAAGGGAACATATTGGTAATGGGCTAGGTGCATCAGCTAAAGCAAAAAATCACAGATATAGTCCACATTTCATCCATAAGTAGCCACTCAGTCATAAAGGACACTTATAAGAGGGTTATCTAATACTTTTTCATTATAAAGACAACTCAATATATAACAACCTTAATTTTAGCATAGAATGTTGTGTGAGTCCCAATGATTCAGGGTCTACATCATGTTGTGGTATCAAATGAAGCCAATAGAGAAATCACATAATGGGTCCAAGTAGAAACAAACATCAAAGTTTCAAAAGTGTAAGGTGTGATTTGTTTGTCAATTAAGGTAATGTAATTGATGTGCTTTAATAGACAAAAAATAAAAACAAAATAAAAGTAAAACTGGACTAAAACATGTTTGAACAGTAGTCATTCATGCTTGAACAGTTGCAGTTCATGTTTGAATAGTGGTAATTCATGATCTATTAGAATGATTCACAGTCCTAAAACATGTAGGTCAAAATATTGAATGAGAGCAGGTGTAATAAGTTAGCTCACAGTCCTAAAACATGGAAGGATTCTACTGGTAATGAAGAGTAGGAAAGGATTGTTCTGAACAAATTTGTTTTAGCATATTCACATTTCTAAAATCTCTAGTTCTTGTAATTGTCACTACAAGGACAGTAGTTATATATGCAACCTATTTGTCACTCGTATAAATAGTTATATATGCGACGAATGCCTAATCATACCAATCGCTAAACAACATATAATACACACCTATTTGTCACTTGTATAGATAGTTATATATGCAACCTGTTTATCTGAACATTCAAAAACATAAAAGTTTCTTATTTATATCATTTTATTCCATAATAAGATTTTTCCACAACAAACATAGGGTAGAGAAATTGAGGAAATTTACTAATGGAGGTAGGCATTCATTGGCATGCTTCGGAAGAACGAAAGAGAAATAATGCCCCTGTAGTTACTAACTAACTAAATTTTCTTTGCGGCCTTATTGGTTTCATCTGTTGCTAACTAAATTTCATTCCAAACAGATTGGTCTTCAATTCTAGCAACTAGAATACCAATATATATAAAAGGAGAGATTAGTCAGAATGCTACCCCAAATAAGAATTAATAAATGGAAAGTTGTGATTATAAAATCCGCAGGTAAGGTTGCATGGGTGTTAGGCAGTGCTCAGCTGCCTAGGTGCAAGATCGTCTCCTGTCCACTCGCCTACACCCATTGCATTGAACCTCACACTTACATCCAAAATACTCAATGTGTGAAATATTTTCATCCTTTTCATTGTTGTCATTCAAATTTAGCCTATTATACACATTAGCACCCTCTGCGTTATTTTTCTTCATGGGGCTTTTGTCAATAAAAATACTTCGGGAGATTTCTTGATAAACATTCATATTGTAGGGGTCATTCATATAGAAAGTATTATAACTATGCACTTACCTACATAGCATTCAATCAACAGATCATGAGAATCTCTTGCAACCCAAACATCTGGAATCAAAATCAAACTAACATTACAAATCAAAATCAAACCAACATTGTAAATCAAAATCATTATTCAGCATCATGTGGTCTCCAACGATCAAAGAAAATACATCAAGTGCACCGGCACGGGAAACTACTTTCCTTTAACATCAAGTGCACCGGAACTTCCTAGATAAACCTAATAGCAAAAGAGCATAAAGTGTGTTAGTGATTTGATTGATAGAAAAAAGTAATATTAAGTCAACAACTTTTATCCAAATTCATAACATTTCAGGAATCTGATAATTTTTTTTCCTATTGATCTTGGCATGATATGCACAAGTTTAAATTTGTAGGGATTGAAACCCAAAGGAAACTAACCATGTGAATCCAAGAGATTGAAACCCAACCAAAAAAATCCTTAATCAATATGCCCAAATTAAAGTACACAAAAAATTAAACCTAATCAAATTGATAGAAAATTAAACCTAACCAATTAAGCCCAAAACCAACTAAAATCAAATATAGAAAACATCATTATTGTGTCTAAGAGCGATTTCCAGAGGTTAAATATAGCAAACATCATTGTTATGTCCAACCAAAATCAAATAAAACCTATCCAATTTTCTGAAGACATAGTTATTGTGTCATTTGTTTTAAAATTATGACCAACCTTATCAGCATCGGCAGCGATAACTTCATTGTTGTGTCCAAGAGTGATTCCGAGAGGTCGACTACCGGTTTTTACCCATTTCTCCACCACCCAATCATTCAACCTGACTCGCTTCACCCTCCCATCCATGCAGCTCGTGTATACGAGCCTAGACTTGGGGTCAAAAGCGATGTCTTCAGGTTTCAAGTTTTCAACAACTCCCCCACCCTATCTTCTTCGAACCATGGACCATGCCACCATTTCATCTGGGCATGGACGTCAACATGGGAGGCTATGCCAACTCATGGGTAAGTAGGGGAGCTGCCTTGAAAGAGTCCAATTGGTACACTATCACTGCTACACACGGATCTTTACTGCTCCCAGAGTTGAATGGGAAATTGGGTGTGATAGAGAGAAATGAAGAAGAAATGAGAGAGAGAGAGAGAGAGAGAGAGAGAGAGAGCGAGAGAGAGAGAGAGAGAGAGAGAAAGAGAGCTAAGAGTTAGGGAAGCGAGAGACCAAAAAAATAGGAGGATTAATTTTTTTAGGGTTTTTTATATTTTAGTGAAATGTACTCAATTTTGGCATACTTTTAACCAATGCCAAATTTTTGCATTGTTTTAATGTGTGTCAGATAGTCATTAAACCATGCCAGAATTTGGCAAAATTTTAAACTGTGCCAGATTTTTAATATCAAAGTGTGCCAAATTATTATTTTTGGTGTAGTGATCCCAATTAGACCATATTGCTAGGCCTAGTGATTGTTTCAAATGGAGTAGTTAAATTTTGCAATTTAGATTCTATAACTGCATTAGTGCCTTCATGCGTAAGTTAAAGAACCTCCCATGCTTTTTTAGAGGTGGTACATGTCATGATACGTCGAAACTTATTAGGTATGACAGCTCCAAAAATTGCACTTAGCCAACGTGAGTTATATGTGCTCCATTTAAATTCATCCTCAGTCCAGTCAGTCACAGGTTTAAGATTCGTGACATTATTACCGGTGACAGTGGGATGAGTCCACCCTCTTTCACATACAACCCAAACACGTTAATCAATGGCCTTTAAATGGGATTTCATACGGGCTTTTAAATATGCATAGTTTGACCCGTCAAAAATTGGCACCCGATTATTCAAGTATTCCATTGAAATTGCACTTTTTCAAACATCAATTTTTAGGCAAAAATTGATATCCAGAAAATTTTTGCAAAAGAAATTACACGGAATAATTGTGTAATAGGCTCTGATACCAATTTAAGAGTGCACTAGCAATCAATGAATTAACTTATTTAATTAAATTCCAATTTTATGCCCAATTGTTAATTAAAACCCTAACTCTTGCATATAATTGTGATTAACTAATTATATAGAAGCAGGCATGCACACAATCACAAATTGAGGAAAAATCCCCCAAATGGGCAAAATCTTTTTATTTCGCTATATTATGTAACAACTTATAAATACATAGAAATACAGCTTGATACATGAATACCCACAGGCGTCAGTTCATTGTCATCGGTAAGAGATCCCGCAAGAGCTCCTCCAAATGGTCAGAAATGGAGAAACAAACTTCTCCTCCACAATCATACTTTAGATAAGTAGAATATGTAATCAAGAGTTTATAATGATTCACATATATATTTGGGACAGTTTGGTGAATCAAAAGAGGTTTAAAACTCTAAAAACGAAATCTTAAAATCGCAGTTGTTCTGCAGAAAACGGAGTTGTAAAGACTTCAAAAATTTGAATGCAGAAAGAGTGTACTTATAAAAAAAAATTGAGTCAGCGCGCTCGCTCGATCGACATAGCCATGATGCTCGAACGACTTTAAATGTCTTTTGATCTTTCTTCGCGCAAGACTTCAAACGAAGTTAAAACAGTAAAATAGTACGGGTTCGTTCGATGAAAATTTTAATCGAGCTTCAAGTGACCTATCGCGCGATATATAATGTCATTTGAACGACATCATTCTATCATTTGAATGACATGGCTTTGTCGCTTGAATGACTGAAGCATTATTTTCTTTAATCGCCTTCTTCTTTTTGGAAATTAATTTTAACTTAGGAAACCCCAATTTTTTAATAAAAATATTTTATAAAAAATTCCCAAATAAATACGAAAACATCAAAAACTCCAAATTAAAAAATTTACCATAATTGTGAGTGGAGTAGTGGGAATGTTAAAGAAGATGCACGTTGCACGTTGCTCGATGATGTTGCACTACGCACGTATGAAGATGATGGGTGAGTGAAGCTTTGGATTCGGATCAAGGTCGTCGTGGATGATTGTGTTGAAGTGCCGAATGTAGCATTATAAGACATACATGCTGTTATCTAGGACAATTAGAAAATTTCCTAGATTCTAAATGGACATTTATAAAATCATGTCCTTACAAATCTTCCTCGATATGTATACCGGTACATACATAAAAACTATCCGAATTATGCTACCTAAACTCAGAATAAATGACATACAATTTAATATCCCCATAAACCCAAAAATTGGAAATACTAAATGACATGTCTTAAAAAAATCTTCAACATCTTTAATTCTTCAACTTCTTTAATCTTTCTTTGTCATCATCAGGGTGTGCAAAAATAATCCTCAATTTTGTACCCACACACATGAGACAAGAAACAATACCCATAACGCACAAAAGTCTGACAAATAATGATAAGTAAAATTTCAATATCAATTAATCTCAAGCAAATCACTATTAATTTAAACACACAAACAAAACATCTCCTCCATAATTTGTTCTCTCCCTTTTTATGATGTCCCCAAATAGACAAATATGAAGAACAAAAAGAAATGAATATGGAGAATGTCACAAGGTAAGAAATAATCTCTTTTTGAATTTTTCTCACAAAAGTTTTACAACAAAAAATCACATCATGAAAGAACACGAAAATAACCAAGTCAGTGTTAGCGAAAATGTAGGGTTGTGAACAAATTCGATAAGAAAAACAATGCATACAAACATAGCATATGTGCACGATGAATTTCGGATATTCCTAACGAATGAACTCAACATCTTCTTTAGGTGTAAAAATGGTGGAATTATAAGAAATTGACTCAATTTAATCATCAAATCAAAGCTCAAAGTGATTTTCACACCAATAACGTTCAAAACTATTTAATGCTTTTTCGAGATTTTTAAGAAAGTGCAAAGCCTTTAAATCCAACCAAAATCCCTCAAATATCTATTCATTTTTCATTTTCTTTTGAGGTGTCTAATTTTCTCAACTTAGAGATGTCCTATTGGCCCCATTTTTGGCATATGATTATTTTTATTGCCTTAATTTTTCTTGGGATCTTTTAAACGGTGGCTTTCACGACTACTTAATTTTGTACTCTCGCCCCTTCTGGTGAACACTCGTCATTTTTTTATTTTTGCATTTTAATCCTCATGGTAAGCGGTTCTTAAGGGCACAACTATTATTATTCTCATTTTATCGCATTTGGTTCGTTAGGTAGACATAATTAAGATGAAAACACTCAAACCAACATGTGATAGACAAGTAGACTGTTCAAATAAAATCGTGCATGTCTACCTTAAAGGAGATAAGGAGCCAAACATGTAGAAAGATATCCTTGATCACATCTTAATGACTCCATACATTATAAAGTACATGGATGAAATGATGTAGCATCTTCAAATCACTATCAAACAGTTACGTGGAATATGGAAATGAAGTTATGACTATGGTTATCTTAAATGTTCATCCATAAATGGTGTAAACAAAATACAAAACTATTTTTGTGTTTTTCAAGATTTTATAAAAAGAAAATCTTTTTGTCTTTTTCAAAAATTTATCAAAAACAAAATCTTTTGATTTTTCAATTTTTCAAAAAAAATAGAAAATCTTTTTGTATTTTTCTAAAAAAATAAGAGAAAAAAAAATTAAACAAAAAATAATGATACAAATTATACAATCTAGACATAGGAATCATAAGATATGAACATAAAAAATGCATCATATTCTAGACATGGTAACCACCTCTTAGTCAACTATGCAAATTCCTAAAGACTTCCTAAGACTCTCAAATCTATGGGTGTCTAAAGGCTTCGCAAAAATATCGTCTAGCTGGAGGTCGGTAGAAACAAAACTCAAGGATACGACCTTTTCTTTTACTAGCTCATGGATAAAGTACTTGCGTATCCTAATGTCCTTTGTACGTGAATGCTGGACTGGATTTCGGGATATGTGTATCGCACTCGTGTTATCACAAGAAATAGTCATGGTGTCCTATTGAAGATGTCCCGAAGGCCCCCGATTTTAAAATCCTTATACTTTAAAATCAATTTCCTTGTTGAGATATACGAAAGCGTTAGATGATGGTTCAATTAAAACAAATTACAAATTTTAATTTGTTCTCAAAATTAAAATTAAACCAAGTGAAATATGATGAAAACACACATTTATGTTAAATTTCACTTAAACCAAGTTAATTAACCCAAGTCCTAGAAAATTGCCTAAGTCATATTTTGCAATTTTATCAAGTTAGGCCAAACCAATTTTATCAATTAAATTAAATGACTTGAATTAAATTAACATAAATATTGTCCAATATTAATTTGCACCAAATTAAACAAGTAATGATTAAATTTAAACCAATTTTATCTTTTTACCTAAGCATGCATTCTAGGTGATTTTGCAAAAGATAAAATAAACAATTAATCCATACGCCACGATGTATGAGGAAAACCCCACAACGGGAAAAAACCTCAGACGTCCCTAGCCTCAAATCCACTAAGTATGGAATTTACAAATACAAGCAAGATGACTTACAACACTTGACTCGATCCCTCTCAAGCCCCGATGCGTCTTCTTGTATCAACCTCTTCTTAGCGAATAACCACAGAGCTCCACCGCGGTCTCGGAATCCACCGATCGGACTTTATATGGTCACCATCACCCGAACTAGGAGCCTTTCTCCAAGTGGGTAAATCAAGGAAAACCTCTTCTTCTTTGTGGGATTTAGAAGCAAACCCAAAACGTCTCTTGAAACAGTAGAGATAAAAAATCGGTGCCAAAACTCCAAGCAAGTACAAATATATCTATGGAAGCTTGGATAAACAATATGGGTGTAAAACAAGTATTTAAAACATTTCTCTTGAAAATCAACAACACTTAAACAAAGAACTTTTTCTCTTTTGATTTCTCTCTCAAAACAATCTCTTAGAGGTTGTAGGATATGAAAAAGTTAAACCTAAAAGATTGGTTCCTGCACTATTAAGTTATGTCAAAAGTTAGTGGGGTAAAGAAGTGGGAAACATAGGTAAAAACTGCTAAAAACTGCCATAAAATTTTCCCACTTGAAATCTCGTTCGAACGAGCCTTTCTAACGAAGTTCCAGTGGCTTAAAAATAAACTCGTTAGAAATCTCGTTCGAAGTCTCGTTCGAACAGCCATCTCGTTTGAATGATAATTCGAATGATGTTCCAGTGGCCTATGGGGAAGCTCGTTGGCAGCTTCGTTTGAACGACAATCTCATTCGAACGACAATATCGAACGAGAAACCAGAAAGTTAAAAAATATGAATTTAGCCCAAAAACTTTATATACTTTATATAAAAGTTTAATAAAAACTTTTTGAAAAATAAACAACGGTTTTAAATAAAACTACACCCATTATAAACTGTTCCAAACTCCTATATATATATGTAATGTATTCATACCTTGGGAGCATGGAACCACTATTGATGACGTAGAAATGAGGCACTTAAACTTGGCATTTTAATGAAGCTTTATACACTTGGCCGCGACGTCTTCAATAAACACGTCATAGGCTTGAAGGATGATCAATATACTCTATCCTATGACTCAAAAGTTTTTGTTCGGAATTGAGCCAAAAACTACAAAGGACTCAATTGGAAATTTATGTCCTTACACCTATGATATCCCATAATCCTCTAGCATCTAATTAATCTACAGAAGTTACGTGCAATAACTCCCAACGGTTATGTACTAAGCCTCTACAATGGATAAATAGATGGAGTTTTGCTTCTTGCTCAACCAAAAGACAAGACCAGAACCAAAGAAGAAACACCCAGCAGAAGTGCTCCTACATCCATCTGCATCCTCGACCCAATCGGCTTCTGAATAGGCAAATAAACGGTTATCAGTATCAAAGGAATATCAAATGCCAAATAAGAGAGTCCCACCTACCTATTTGATAATACGTTTAAGAGTGACTAAGTGTGACTCTTTTGGGGATGCCTGATATCGTGCACAGACTCCAACACTAAAGACGATGTCGGGATGACTAGCAATCAAGTAGATAAGACTAGCTATCATACTCCGATACAAGGTTTGCTCTATGTCCTTATCTGAAGAGTCCTTGCTAAGCTTTGTTGAGCTACTCATCGAGGTACGTTCGTACTTAGCGAAGTCTAAACTAAATTTCTTCACTAGGTCTCTATCATACTTAGACTAGGAGATAAAAATCACATCCTCTAGCTGACGAACCTAGAGACCAAGGAAGAATGTAAGCTCACTAACCATGCTCATCTCGAACTCACTCTTCATATCCTCCTCAAAGTTATGAGCATGTCGAGAGCACGTGGATCCAAAGACTATGTTATGCACATAGACCTGGGCAACCAAAATAGCACCGTCTCCTCTCCTAATAAATAACGTCTTATCAACTCCCCCTCTCGTGAAGCCACGAGATAAGAGATAAAAAGTAAGCCTCTCGTACCAAGCACGGGGTGCATCCTTCAAATTGTACGGGGATTTTTTTCAAACAAATAGACACGTTTAGGGTGCTTAGGGTCTTTAAACCCTTTTAGTTATTCCACGTAAACTTCCTCATGTATAATGTAATTCAGAAAGGTACTCTCGACATCCATCAGGTATAACTTAAAGCGCAGATGACATGCGATGGAAAGTAGTAAACAGAAGGACTCAAGCCTCGCAACAGGAGAAAATATCACGTTAAAGTATGCACCCTCTATCTATGTGTAGCCTTAAGCGACAAACCTAGACTTATTTTAGATAATGGTATCATTCTCATCCATCTTATTCTTGTAGATCCACTTGGTACAAATCACATTCTTCACACTAGGTCGGGGGATAAGATAACTAACATCATTCTTTCTAAACTGAAGGAACTTATTATGCATAGTAGATATCCAGTGTTCAACCTTGAGAGCTTCTTTGACGTTCTTGGGCTCGACTTTAGACTTATAGCACAAAAAGCTAACCATGTTCTCCAACTAAGCACGAGTCTTGACCCCTAAGGTAGGATCACCTAGAATGGCAGTAGGATCATGACTCTTGAAAACCCAAGCAGGTGTGTCCCCTAAGTCAGGAGTAGGGTCCACCCTGGGTGTGTGAGGGATAATGGAATCATTAGTAGGAAGTGTGTTATCCTCACACAAAATGTTTGAATCAACAAATATAGGCGGTTCATCATCTTGCACGGTGACATTTATTGACTCCATAACCTTAAAGCTACTCAGGTTCAAACCCCGATATGCTCTACTCATCGATAAATAACCTAGAAATATTCCCTCATCGCTATGAGAGTCGAACTTTCTTAATTGCTCTCTATCCCATAGGATGTAGCATTTTCTCCCCCAAATAAGAAAATACGAAAGGTTGGGCTTCTTTCCAGTCCACAATTAATAAGACGTCTGAAGAGTGTGTGGACGAAGGTAAACCTTATTCACCATATGGCACACGGTAGACACCGCCTCTACCTAAAATATCTTAGCAACTCTACGATCGAGAAGTATAGGCCTGGCCATCTCCTGAACCATCCGATTCTTCCTCTCAACAATCCCATTTTGTTGAAGAGTCTTCACTACCAAAAATTTATGTTTAATCCCGAAACTATCACATCTAAGATCTACTTTAGCTTCCTTAAATTCAGTGTTGTTGTCATTATGCATTCTATTAATAGTAACACCGTGCCAATTTTGTAGGACATGACACTTGGTCATAAGAAATTCCATAGCATCGAATTTCTCTCTCAGAAAGCCATCTATCGAGTAACGAGAGAAATCATCTACCATCACGAGGATATACCTCTTACCACCTAAACTCTCAGTATGAGTAGAACCCATTAGATCCATGTGTATCAACTCAAGCATTAGTGAAGTGGTAATGGAATTCAACTTCCTGTGGGGGCTACGTACTTGCCTTCCTAACTCACAGGGTCCACAAATTGCGAGAGTCAATTTTCCAAGTGACGACAAGCCAAGTATTAAGTCCTTTTTAGCTAATCCCTCTAAATCTCTAAAATTCACATGACCTAGACGTTGATGCCACATATCCATAGAAGTGATCATGGTGATGTTGTAAACAAATGACGACTTGGTCATAATCCCATAACAATTATCTTTAGTCCTCACCCCTTGCAATAGAACTTTACCGTCTTGATCATAAACATTGCACTCGTTCCGATCAAACTTTACTACAAAGTCAGTGTTGCACAGTTGGACAATGCTGAGAAGGTTCGCTTTCAAACCTTTAACGTACAAAACATTCTCTAGATTAGGAAATCCCGGTATCTCTATTGTACCTCGTCCTACTATGCTAGACTTGATCTCATCTCCAAAAGTGACTTTACCTTCCTTACGATCCACTAGGTAGGTAAAAAATAAAACGCCACCAGTCATGTGTCTAGGGCACACACTATCAAAATACCACTGTGAGGTATTATGTGCTTTAAGAGCAATATGAACAACAAGGGCCTTTGCATCGTGCTTAAGTACCCAAGAGGTGGTAACCTTCTGTTTGTCCTTGTCATTGCTTATTCTAGCCAAAAATTTGGAAGTATCCACTGTTGGCAAAGAAATCCATTAGAACTCTTCCATTAAACTCTGAGATGTGGCAACTAGAAACTCAACTTACTCTCTAAGACTCAAAAAATTGTTAGTGGCACGTGGTGGAGAAAATGTAAGTCGTGTCCAACACAAACTATAACAAAACTCCCTAAGGTGGCCTTTTCTTTTGTAGTATGTACAAAAATTCACAGCCTTAGCCCGACCTTGATTTTCTTTTATTGGTCAAACTCTTCTTTGGGGTTTTGGATTATGGCAATATAAATTTATAGTAAACTCAGTAATTGGTTTTGATGTCACATAAGACGTGGATGCACTATCAAAACCTATTCCCTGCCTTTAACCAAACTCTAAAGCAAGGGCGAGGAACATCTTTCTTATCTTTTCAGATATGTCCTCTATTTTTACCTTGACCTCTCGATCTCTCTCAAGGACTTGGGTGAGTTGGGCTACAAGGTCTTAAAGTTTCTTTCGAGCCTCCACAAAGGAATGGAGCTCACTCGTAAGACTAGCCACTCGCTTGGTCAAGTCCCCTTTCTCTTTTTCTAAACAACTCTCTCTCTCTTTCTAAATAGTCTCTCTCTCTCAAGGTCGTGCTATCATAGGACTCTTTCTCTCTCATCTTTCTTAAATCTTTTTCTAAGGAAATGATCCTAAGCGCTAGCGCTTTGTTACTCTTTTTAGTTTTAAATAAATCAATATATAAATTGGCCTAGGTGTATCGTAGATCACTCTCACTCTCACTTGCAACATTTTCCCCCTCACTCACATCGATTTCACTATCGAGGTGTCCCTGTGAAGTAGTGTCCTCATTGTTAGGAGGCGCATTGTCAGTATTCACATGACTAGCCATGAATGCGGTGAAGTTACATTCATGCGGTGACTCATCTCCAGAATCCACCGACTCGACCTCACTGTCGTCATTAAGGAATGCATTTAAAGAAACTTTACCTTTGCCTTGATGTTTCAACCTAATTGGACACTCAAAAGCCTTATGACCTCTACCATTACACTCATAATATCTCTCTTCGTCTTTTTTAGGCGTGTTCTTTTTATCTTTATCAGTTTTCTTTTCAAACTTATATTTCTCAAAATTATTTTTAACTACTCTATCATCAGGAATATGTTCACCAAGATTGAAACTAGTGTTAAAAAATCAAATAAGGGTGTATAGAATTCATCAAAACATTCAAATTCAAGCATAGTGATTGTTTTAAATTGAGTAGTTAAATTTTGCAATTTGTATTCTTTAATTGCATTAGTGCCTTCATGGGTAAGTTGAAGAATATCTCATTCTTCTTTAGATATGGTACACGTCATGATGCATTGAAACTCCTCAGGTGTGATGGCTTTAGAAATTGCACTTATCCCACGTGAGTTATATGTGCTCCATTTAAATTCGTCCTCGGTCCAGTCAGTCACATGTTTAAGATTCATGATGTTATTATCGGTGACAGTGGTAAGAGTCCACCCTCTTTCACATATAAACCTAACATGTTCATCAATGACCTTTAAATGGGATTTCATACAGCTTTCCAATATGCATAGTTTGACCCGTAAAAAATTGGCACCCGATTATACAAGTTTTCCATTGAAATTGCGCTTTTTCAAAAATCAATTAATAGCAAAAAATTGATATTCAGAAAAAATTTGCTGAAAAAATTACACGGTATAACTGTGTAATAGGCTCTGATACAAATTTGAGAGTGCGCCAGCAATCAATGAACTAACTTATTTAATTAAATTCCAATTTAATGACCAATTGTTAATTAAAACCCTAACTCTTGCAAATAATTGTGATTGACTAATTATATAGAAGCAAGCATGCACATAATCACAAATTGAGGAAAAATTCCTTAAGGGGGAAAAACCTTTTTATTTCACTATATTATGTAACAACTTACAATTACAGAGAAAAACATTTTGACACACGAATACCCGCAGGCGTCGGTTCGTTGTCATCGGTAAGAGATCTCGCAAGAGCTCCAAACGATCAGCAATGGAGAAACAACCTTCTTCTCCACAATAGTACTCCAGATAAGTAGAATAAGTAATCTAGGGTTCAGAACGATTCACATATATATTTTGGACAATTTGGTGAATCAAAAGAGGTTTAAAACTCTAAAAATGAAGTCTTAAAATCGCAGTCGTTCTGCAAGAAAACAGAGTTGTAAAGACTTCAAAAACCTGAATGCATAAAGCGGGTACTTATAATAAAATTGATATTGTGCGTTCGCTTGAACCACTTTAAATGTCGTTTGATCTTTCTTCGCGTAAGACTTCAAACGAAGCTAAAACAGTAAACAGTATGGGTTCGTTCGATGAAAACTTTACGTGAGCTTCAAGCTACCTATCGCGCGACATTTAATGTTGTTTAATAAGGTCATTTCAACGACATCATCCTGTCATTTGAATGAGATGGTTTTGTCGCTTGAATGTCTGAAGTGTTATTTTTTAAGTTCGCTTTCTACTTTTTGGAAATTAATTTTAACTTAGAATCTCCCAATTTTTTGATAAATTTTTTTTAAAAAAAATACCCCAATAAATATGGAAACATTAAAAACTCTAAATTAAACATTTTACTAGAATTGCGAGTGGAGTAGTGGGAATATTAAAGAAGATGCATATTGCTTGATGATGTTGCACTACGCACGTATGATGATGATGATGATGGGTGCGCGAAGCTTTGGATTTGGATCAATGTCGTCTTGGATGATCGTGTTGAAGTGCCGAAGGTAGCGGTATAAGACATAGATGTTGTGATCTAGGACACTTAATTTTTTTTTCTAAATTCTAAAGGGATAATTATAAAATCATGTCCTTTCAAGGACGAGGCCTTTTTGTGTAATGCATTAGGACGCCGCAACTATGTTGACTAGGGGGTGTCGGAGTGAGGATTTCAATGTAGAGAGATGTTAGAGAAAATTGGGCAGAGCTTTATTACTCATATTGTCCTTACTAAAGTTAAAGTGAGTACCTTTATTTATAGGAGTCAACTTCGGTCCTCACATGCTCGACCAATGTGACTTGTGGATAAGGATGATAAGAAGGTATATTTCTAGTTAGTGGATAAGTTATTATCCTTGGTTGTCATGAAAGAGGAGATGAACTTTTTTACTATTGTCATGCTGATGTGTAGAGTCCACTACCTTTTATGTAACATGCCATGGAATTATGAGGTTTTAAGCTTTGGCCTTGGCTTATAGGCCGAGGCAAGTGATTACAGGCCGTGATCGGTATATATAGACAGAGGCTATCTAAAAAACCTTGATCATACTCCTATGGAACTCATATCCTAGGCACTGGAGGATATGTCAATGGAATAACAAAAGCCCCCAATCCTCAGTGCTAAAAGGATGGTGGTCTGGTGTTGGGGATTTTATTCATGTCTGTGGATCTATGACTTGCGGTTGTGGCCTTTGCTTGAGGCATTTCAACTTATACATCCCTTTAACATCCGTGAATTTTTTTTTATAAATGAGTTAGTGCCTTAGGCCTCAATACCATTTTAATACTTTGAGAGTAAATAGAGTTTGCGATCTTTGGTGGGAAGTGTGATTTTCTATAGACCGTCAACATTTATTCAGGTGATCTCTTTTCTTTGGTTCCAGGTTGGTTTCTAATCCCTCTTCACTATTTATTCATAGATTTTACTTGTATTTGAATTAATTTGTCGTATATACAAATAAAATTGAATAAAATGGATTTGGTGAAGAAATGGATCTTGAGTGTAGAATTAAGGTCCCTGCATTTTTAAACTTTAAAATCGTAACTTGAATCTCGAATGTAAAATGGTGAATACCAACTTTGACTTGAATTAAATCAAACCCATAATCGAGTTAAAGATGTTAAATAATAAACACCAAAATTACAATACTAAAAATTAAAGTTTCAATTATTTATTGGGTTTTTATGATTTTTGGGTTTTTAAAGATTCCGAGTTAGATTTTGCCTGTTAATGAGTTTTGTGGTTTGATTATTGTTGGCGATAGATTTTTAGAGGTATGTTAGGCCTTTAGATTGTGTTTTGATTGAAAATAGGATGGTTTTGGTAGGATTTTGGTCAATTTTGGATAAGAACGTGAACTCCGATTCAATGGGTATTCTTAGTTGCGAAATCTAGGATTTGGAGATTTTGATTTGTCCAAAGCTTTGGACAATGAATTTTTATGTTTGTCTATTTTGCCCGCGGCCTTTAGCCAATGTCCTTGGTTCATTTTGGCTACTTTAGGTTACAATTAATTAGCAGCAGACTTTTTATCAGTACCCTGATTCTGTAAATTTTGAGTTATGGCCTTTTGATTTATGACTTAGAATATAGAGCTTCGTGGTTTAGGGTGTTTGAGTCTAGCCGCTAACTTTTAATATAGGTCGTGGTCTTTGCCCAAATTTTGTACCCTTTTAATTGGACCAACTCTTTTACGGTCTTTTATAGACTGATCCACGACCTTATGAAAATTATTAGTAGTCACCTTGTATTTTCCAAGTCTTTGTTTATAATGTTTGTGATACTCTAACTGTGGAGCTTCCTTTGACTTTTATAGATACTTGCAATGACCTTATGCAATAGAATACCTGGGAGTACTTGGAAATTTTTTGAAAGAAGCAACTTGGGGGTACCTCCTCCCGCAGTGCTAAATATCAAAACTCTTCAAGCCGTTATACCTTGTAAATTATTAGAGTTCCTAACTTGTGTACACGATGATACTTATTTCCCGACCTCTATTGACTTTAAGGACTCTAGGGAAAATTTTTAGGTTAGTCATAAGATTGGGGAGGATACAGGATTAATGAACAACCAAGTGACAATGAGGTCAAAGCCAATAGGACGCCGTAGTCTTAAGGGGAGAAGTTCGAACCACCACTGAAGTGAGGAACAATGAGGTCGGGGGCCTTCAGGACACGATGATGAAACTAAGAGGACCCATGTGTCCCTTGATTATCCATGTGTTATGAATGAAGAGTGGATGAGTCATATAACCACGACTTGTGAATTTCCAAAGGGAACCATTTTCACCGTTCTTTCCGCGGATGAACGTGCATGTTTTATGATCCCTAATGACGGGGTTTGTTTTTTGCTCCATGCCTTTGTCCTAGGACTTAGGCTACTATCTCAAGTCCCTATGAGTAAAATTCTAAAGGTGATGAATCTAGCCCTTACCTACGTTGATCCCAATGGGTAATCCTAAAAATTGAGTTGGGCAAGCCCGAAGCCCACCCGTTCAGTCCTCTATTTTTTAGCCGAGCTTTATATGAGTTTGATCTGAACTGAGAATGAGCTAAAAAATCAAACCCAAATCAAATTTTGGATCAAGCTTAAGCTAAATCTTGCCAATCCCAAATTGGGCCCAAGGCTCGAACTTTGAATATATAAATAAATAAATAAATTATTTTATATAATATAACATATTTATGTTAACATTGTTTAATTAGGTTTCACTGTTTTATTTCATTTACTACTTTTAAGAAAAATTTCATTTGTCATAATCCATTAAATTATAAGTGAGTTTATATTTTGTTATTTTATTGTTAAATATCATTGTGGGCATTTGATTTATTAATATCTCAGGTCTCAATACGTCTTTGTCAGTGACCAAATATTGCTATATGTATGAAATTGAATAGGTCTTTGTAGGTTTTCACTCTTGTTTCTCTTGTTTTAATTTAATACATTTCATAATTATTTATTTTATTTTATGAAATATTAATTAGATTTTAGTGTGTACATTTTCTCCATGATGAAAATATAAGGAAAAGAACAATAATTCAAACTTTTTTAACAAAAATAATAATAATCAGACATGCTCAAATCGAGTTCAAATCTCATAATATTTATGAACTGAGTTCGAGTTTAGGTGGGGAAAGTTAGTTTAGTATAAGCTCGGGTTTAAGAATGAGTAAGATAGTTCGGGTTGAGCCTGCGCAGCCCCAAGCTCGGCTTACCCAACTCGATTTATATCCATACCAATGGGTGGATGGCTATCTTAGCATCCTTGGTCGTTTGGAAGAAAAAGTTCAACAAGGACATGACGCCCACAGGGTGCGAGCAAATACCTTATAATCAAGAATCTTTCCAACACCAAAAATAAGAAATGTGAGTACTTCTTTATCTCTAGGGACAAGTGGGAGATGCATTCCGCAGAGAGTGATCATGAAAAATCCCATAAGATTCCACAGACTTGGGGTCATCCCCTGTTAGGAGGTAGAATAATATTTTTAATATGTTTGCGACCTTGCTTCAATATCTTTAACTTAATGCCAACTTAATTTTTTTCCAGTCCGTACAGGCTTGTCTCCCTCAGAACATCAAAAGAAGATGATATAGATCGTGGTTCATCTACCTGATAGTTAAAAGGATTATTCATGGTCACATTGTGAGCTCTATATAGGCTTGTCTACTACCCAATACATATTACTTCTGAGTTGAGCTTCTGAAGGTAAATATAAGTCTGAGGCTTTTACTTTAATTAGTTCATGGCCTACTTTGCATGCATTTTTATTATTCAACTTGTGTGGCTTTTGTGCTAATATTCACTCTTACTGTGCGGATAACTCCATGGAAGGTGAGCCTATTGAAGAAATAAACAAAGAGATGCTTATTTCCTAACTTGATAAGTTGGAGGAGAATTACTAAGGCTTAAAATAGGACCCAAGGAAGACTAGGGGTAAAAAAGAGAAAGAAGGTTGCGGATAAGACCACTTCCCCAAACATTGAAGGCATAACCGGCGTCACAGTTGGTGGTTTAAACTTACCACATGTCAAAAATGTCGTGACCAATATTGGTGATACAAGCTTGGCTTATCCCGCCAATGCTCGGGAGAAAGATTATAGGCCAGAGCATTCTGGTAATATTTTATCGAGTGACCTTCCTCCGTAGATATCTCTCTCAGTTGAAGAAAATGCCACAACACCTCAGATTAGGGCATTCATGCTGCGACTTAGGCCTCAAACTAGGCCAGATGATCTAAAGTCCCCCTAGGATATTGAGGTTATCACGGTCTCAGTGATGAAAGGGGTTTATAACTCCTCAGATCTCAAACGCTTGGTGGAAAAGGATGTTGAGGACCTGAGAAGCTACCCATTCCCTTAGGGTAAGTTCATATCTCTGCAGCCTTTTTTACTCTGAGTATACTTTTGTCATTTTTTTCCTTCAGGTTGTTGAAGCTTTAATGATCCAAAGGGAAAAGTATGAGGAGATTTATTCTCAATAGACCACGAAGTCTAAATAAAAGGCTGAGGTGGAATCTGTTAAGAATTTATCTTTTGAAGCTAGGAAGAAGTATATGATTGCTTCCTTCCAAGCTGGCCACGACCAAGGTGGAGACTGCTGAGAAAGCCAGAGATGATGCCGTGGAAAAATACAATAAGGTTGTAAAAACCCTTTAATATTTTGAGGCCAAATGTGTTGAGGCCACCAATAAAGTTGTGATTGATTCATAAAAGATGGTCGATTTAGAGAATTAGATTTCTTTATTAACACAAAGCTATTCCACAACCATTCAAAATATGGTGTATTATCATGTCGCTATCTTGAGGAAATCTGCTAAAGAGGTCGTGGCCAACTTTCAAAATTGGATGATTTTTGAATTGGTCAGATGAAAGCCTACATCTATGGCTATAAATAAATGAGGCATGGAGTTTCCAAGAAATTTCTTAAGGCTAAGTATATAATCTTTGTATGGAGGTACTCTAATGCTGAGCACACCTAGCGCGAGATTGAGTGCTAAAGAGCTATGCCTAAAGGGGAAGGAGGTTGCGATATCTGAGTTGGAGGCTAAGAAGATTGAGACAAGCATGAAGGAAGATAAAAATGATGAAGAGGACTTGAAGTCTTGATTATACTGTCCAGTGTTTTGTACTTTGTTGAAAATTTATAATTTTATATTTCTATAATGAACTTCTTTTTGCAATAAATGGAACCTTTACTTTTGATTTCCCATCTTTGCATTTGTAATTGATGAATTTACTTTTCTACACCTTGAATTATTTTCTTTTTTAGATCTATTTGCAATAAACCTCTGTAGTCTCCAATGTATTTTTATTCCGAGGATTCACTTGAATTGTTTTTTTCATTATAAGTTACCTTGTTTGGTTGTGATGCAGACTAATATTGTGAACTACACCTCCTTTTATTGTTATTTAACTTGGGTTGCGACCTTTGTAGTCTTTCATGCTTAAATGTTTTAAATTAAAATCCACGACTTATAGGGTAATAAAATAAAACAAGCCTTTAGGCGTGGCCTGTAACTATATAAATCCACAGCTTCATTCTCGTGGTTTTCTAATCCACGGTTTTATATTAATGGCCGCGACATTC
The DNA here is from genome assembly GCA_949130495.1 of Sambucus nigra. Classification (NCBI taxonomy): domain Eukaryota; kingdom Viridiplantae; phylum Streptophyta; class Magnoliopsida; order Dipsacales; family Adoxaceae; genus Sambucus; species Sambucus nigra. Next base: position 281,404,860 of record OX422218.1, read on the forward strand.
TATATAATAACCTCTTTTGTTCTTGAACAGGGACCTTTGTGTTGATATTTTTACTCCAAACCTTCTTGGCATTTTCTATTATTTAGGGAAAAGTTCATCCAATAATGGTGTTGATACCAAAATTAGTATGCTGATGTGGACGAATAATAAGAAGACACGTGTCAATCTACGTGGCACAATAACAACGAGGAAGATTGTTTCCCCGACCAACATACTCACTCCGAGCAACAAGTATACTTCGAGGAACAACCCTCCGAGGTACTCTCACCTTCCGAGGAACTCTAATGCTCCGAGGAACTCTTGGACGACGAGCAACTAAGGCGGTTCGAGCTGCACCTCGACCACAGCATTAATTGCCAGATAATCAACAGTTCAACTATTCATTGAATGCTTATCATCTTGACGCGCATGTTTGAGGAACATTAAATGAATTACCCTTTCATATGTGTATCATTTAATGTAACACCCTTTCATGTACAGCCTAAAAGGCTATAAATACCTTGTATCACCCTCATTCAAAGGGGATCGGAATTTCTTGATAGCACTTGTAATCGAGAATTCCCAAACACTCAGCAATAACATAACAGTGGATGTAGGCCATTCATATAAGGTTGAACCACTTTAAAATCTTTTGTCTTATTTATTTATCTGTGATTAAATAATTAGAGTAATCTAGTTTTTTACATCAACAAATGGTTTGGTCCCGCTTTTTCTTAAGTGAGGGTGTGTTATTCTTGGAGGTGCCCCGAGCCTTATGGGAAAGAGACTCCATCCAATCGGGGGTGATCATATTGATGGAGGTTCTAACAAGAACCACTAAACTGAAGTTCTTGTCACTTGGATATCCATGCGAACTAAGTCTGAGTGTTTTGACTAAAGTATACTTTTTTTTACTTAGGTCTTGTTGTTGGAGATGAAGTCATCTTCATCTCTTAGTTCTTTTGTTATGGGGTGCATATATTATTTATAGTCACGATCTTCTCTTCTACTGTAATCGTGGACTCCACGATCTTCTTACTATTTTCTTTTTTCTTGTTACTTGGTAGTCCACAACTTTTGTAGTAGGCGTTTGGCTGGTGGCAGGTTTTCATTAAACCTGTTGAATAAAATTGCAAAGCAGTTAAGTAAAATGTTTAACTTTTCATTAACATTAATTTTGAGGGGGTAAAAGATTTTCTTTTCTGGCCAGACTATAACCTAGTAGTAATTACATACGTATATAATAACAAAATTTCCTTCAAAAGATTAACTATGGTCGTATCCAATTCAATTCTCAGCTACTAATAATGGTCTTTGTATCTTCTCTAAAATATGTTCTCAGTGTAATGCCGTGGCTTGAGTGAACCTTCTAAGCATCCTATGTTTGACTAGTCTCTCAACTTTGTTCTTCAGGATAAGGCAGTCATTAGTTGTATGGCCATGATCATTGTGGAATTTACATTTCTTTCTCATGTCTCTCCTTTCAAAAGGAGTTTTCAACTTCTTTCACCATTTAACAAAGTTTTCTTCCTTGATGATGTGCAAAATGTCCTTTAACTCACACTTGAGTGAAGTGAATATTTCATACGGGTTCTCTGGATGAGCCTCATACTTTATCTTCCTTTTCATCATTGCCTTCTCTTTTGAGGCCTCGACCCTTGTCTTTTTCTCTTTAGTGTCCTTAACCTTTATTATGTTGGTGAAGGTTGTGGACTCTAACATCAGGATTCTTTGGTCGAGGAGATTGATTTGTCCTTGGAGAGTTTTATGTCCTTCGTAGAGGTGGTTGATGCATGCCATGATTTGCGTTATATATGTCGTTTGCTAGTTTTCTGAGTTAACTTCCATATTGTCTTATCTTTAAATTACTAATTCTTGGAAAATATTTCTTTTCTCTGGGATAAACTAAATATAGAGAAAGAATAACCACATATTGAGCAAATAGTAACAACAAAATAAAGCTTGTCATAATAAGGCCGCGACCTTTAAGCCAATAGTGTTGAGGTCATGGTTATTTTCTTTCATAAGGTATTTTCCACCGTGATTGACATGAGTGACCACGATTTTCTCATGGATTGATTATGTCTCCTAGACGATTTGACAAATATACGTCCTTAAACAAAACGATAATTCGATAACAGAAAAAGTTAGTAAATTATTTCAACCCATCTCGAGTGATTTCAACAATCCTCAAGGCCTAAGTCCCATTTAGGTATTACCCACGAAATCATCGATTTCTAATTACAAAAACCTATCCTTATGAAATTTAACCAACCCGAGGATCATAAAAACATGATATGGGGTTTTATTGACATTGTGTGGCATCATAGGTTTATAAGGAACATTGCTCTTAATCGAAAAAGTCATATATGCCAAAACCAGAGGTTTTGGTTTAAGCGGTGACACTGAGGCCGCATAAATTCTATAATAAGGGAGAAGGTCACGGACTCCAAAAGTCTTAGGAGGCTAGAGTTACAAAATTCAGGCCAAAATTTTCCCAAATATAATTTTCCACTCTAAGATTTAGACTAAAAAGTCTTTGGGGCAATAATCTTAGGCATATTAAGTCCTTAATTGCAAATATGCATAATTCTAACTGTAATTACCTATCATATATGTTATAATATGGGTAATTGGTAGAAAAATAGAGAAATCAACAAGGTAAACTCATCCCCAATTCCTAATCTTTACAGGGCCGTGGCCTACTTAATAACCTAGGCAGATTTGGACATAGGAACATCCTTAGGGGACATGGATCTGCCTAAAAACCCTGATTAGTCTTAGAAAAATAGATCTTGAAAAAAAATCGTAACTGGGGTTTATATGAAAATTTAGGTCTAGATACCAACATCTCGCCCATAAGATACAGATCCGACGATCACTATAAATAAAATAAATGCATATTCGATATGATTTTTGAGAAATTTGATAAAATACCTCGATTCTCATAGACGATGCTAAACTGTTATCATTAAAAAAGGGATCTACTAGTGTAAAACATGCCATCAAAACTATATTCAATAATTAAAAGTATAAAATAGGAGAAAGAAGAGATAAATATGAGATTTAAAGTGGTTTAGCCATGAAAATGGGTCTATGTCCACTATGGAGCTCGATTCTCATTATATTTATACACTTGATACAAGTTGGGAGCCTTAGGGGCATATAAGAGGAAAAAAATAAGGCTAAATACAATGATATACTTGCTACTGTGTAGTTGAAGCCGATGACTTTTAGTGTAATACAATAGGAGGACACAATAATGTTGACCTGGTGTTGTCGGAGTAGATAGTCGGAGTGAGGATTCTGATGTCGAGAGATCTTGGAGGGAATTAGGCAGAGATTCATTACCCAGATTGTCCTTACTAAAAGTGAGGTGAGTACCTACATTTATAGGAGTCATTTTGTGGCCACACGTGCTCGTCCCACGTGACTTGTGGATAAGGATAATAAAAAGGAAACTTTATAGAATGTAAACAACTGACAATCCTTAGCTGACGTTAAAGGGTCCGCAACCTTTCTTGCTGGTGTCATGCTGAGGTGTATAGTCTACGACCTTTGATGTACCAAGTCTTGGTCTTACGAGGTTTTAAACTATGACCTTGGCTTATAGGCTGAAATAAGTGATTACATGTTGTAACCTACATAAACAGACGAAAGGCTATCTGTAGAACCTTGATCAGTCCATATATTTTGGCATACTCTTATGCCAGGTGTCTCTTGGGTAGTGGATGACATATTTTGGGTACAACGCTTATATTATTTGCAAACCCATAACAAGCAGTCAGTCTCCATAGTGTGTAAAAATGAGGGTTAAATCAAGATGTCCTCCCCTGAAGGGAATTCAAAGTCATCTATAGTATGTTGAACCATGCGTGATGATAATGCCTCATGCAAACTGACGCTCCCTATATATACAAATCTCATCCCCACATCCTTTAAAATTGATAGAGTAGGTATAAGACTTGAGATGATTTGAGTATATGGAAAGAGGAACGATGGTGTAACTAATCTTGTAAGAGAAAAATATTTTTATATGTAGATCTCCCGCAACAATCAAAGTGTCATAGGGATTAGTTGACACGATAAGCAAATTACCGTAAGAGCAACATATATATGTTATAATTTAAAGTGCTAATACAATTTTAGTCCTATATTTTACCATTTACTCAATTTGCCCTATTAAACTAGTCAAATATCATCACATAGTTAAATAAAACAACAATTTTCTATTATTTTGTCTTCATTAAAAAATAGAACCACTAAACTAATTAGAAAATTATTACCCAAATTATCCAAAATGCATTAAGGATATTATACCATGATGGAGCCAAAACCTTAAACCATTTATAATATATATATATATATATATATATATATATATATATATATATATATATATATATATATATATATATATATATAATGGTGCCTTTAATCTTAGCTTTGCCACTTGGCTTCAAAATGGTTGTGCAATTAAGACAAACCCCAAATGCTTGTAGAGATATCGATAACGATTCATTCTTTTTCTTTTTTTAATCTCACCTTTTCCTCTTCGTTACATTTATATCATTTATGATGGTCTCCCTCTTTAGGTCCCAATCTTTCTCATCCCCTCCATTTCTATCCCTCGGATATCATCTCCACATTTTCCACAACATTTAAATAGTACTTTACTCCTTTGTGTTGTACGTTAGTTTTAAATTCATATATTCTAATTTGTTCCCTTGTATTTTTAGTTGTAATCCTCTATATTTATAAGACTATGTTATTTGTCTTTCTTGCCTCTCACACATTCCTTTTTACCACAATCGCTTTCACATTAGGAGATAACATTGTTAAGGCATTGCTCCAAAGATTACTCCAGACATGGGTTAGGTTTGGTTCATTTCAAAATATAGTAATTTAGATATTTATCACTATCTTTAGGGCTTTTATTGCTTCCAAATATTTTTTGTATTCCTAATTTTTAGTCTCGAATGTAACTAAATCTTTTATATTTGTTTTTTGTGTTTCAAAATCTTAATTCTTTTGTCAGGGTTCTTCGAAATTAAAAATAGAATCAATCTATACACATCAGGTACTTTCTTTTAATTTTCACTTTTCCGACTTTTTTGTTCTTTCTTTTTGTAATACCCCGTACTTTTGGCTATATTTATTTTTGAGGATTAATTAATTAAATGCGTATTAATTGGAAATTAATCCGGGATAAAAATACTAATGAGATGCGAATTGGTATTTGATTGTGTGCATATATGATTATATATGTACTTGGTATTATAAAATTTTGTCGTGGGATTTATATACGGCATTTTAGAAATTTTGTTGAGACGCGTGGGACCGCCGCGTCACGGTATAATATTTTGATATTAAAAGTGAATTTAAAATCTATAATCCGTATGGTCGTTTTGAGTGCGCCAACGCGTCCGGAAGGGTCGAGATAGTCAGAAAACACTAGCCGGGGGTATAGTTTGGGTCCCGGGGTATTTTTAGGCCATTCCGGCACCATAAAGGGTATTTTAGTAATTTGGTATTTTTGGGTAATTAAAAGTGACGAAAATTGAGAGTTGTAATATGAAAAGGAATTGACCCAACCAACCCTTATTAACCCAACAAGCTACGGAGGTTTATTAAATTAAGTTTTCATAAGTTTCCCCAAAGCAAACCCTAGCCACCATAGCCTTTTGGAGAAAGAAGCTTGGAGAAGGAGAGAGAGAGAGGAATTCTGCAGAAATTCTACACCGAATCCACACCAAATTCAGAGACAAACAAGGCAAGTGGTTTAACTATGTTTAATTTCAAAGGATGTTCTTTCCATGTTAGAAAATTGATGTTTTATAAATTGTTCTTGGAAGATGAATGAAAACCCATGTAAATTGGACTTAGAATTTGATTATTAAGGACCATTTGCACGTAGAATAGTACGGGTTGAAATTATATGATGATTATACATGATTGGGTGAAAAAAAAACGGATTTAATTTGATGAATTGAGGGTTTATAAATTAGGGTTCTTGTTCATGAATAATTTGGGGGGGAAAGTTTAATATTTGCAAATTTGATGGGTGATTAGGATGAGTTAATCCATAAAAACGTGATAGGATGTGGTTATATTGTGTTTAGAATTGTTTAGAGATCTTAAATCAATCATTGGGACGTATTTTAGAGGTGATTTGAGGAGTAAAAATGGTGAAAAACGATTTTCGAAAAATTCTGGGCCGAAACTGGCATCTCGTTAGAAGCAGCCCCAGGTCGTTCGAACGAACTCGTTCGAACGAGCTTCTAACGAGTTGACCAGTCGTTATTAACGAGTAGGGAATTTCGTTCGATATCTCGTTCGAACGAGATATCGTTAGAAGGGTCAGTTCGTTCGAACGAACTGGGATCTCGTTCGAACAGCCTCGTTCGAACGAGACTTCTAACGACCTGACAGTCCAAACTCGTTCGAAGTCTCGTTCGAACGAGACTTCTAACGAGTTGACAGTTTGGGCCATTTTGGACTGTTTTGACTTTTGGAGTTCCGTAAACTGATTTGAGGGTATAGATATCATTCCGTAGATGTAGTAATGATAGAATTGGGACATTTGGGTATTTATGAGGAGAAATTCACATACGAGAGTGGTATTACATGGACGGTTTGGGTCGAGACGTGAGTGTCCACTACGACGTGAGAAGTAATTATGACACGTATGATTATAAACCGGTATAGAATATATAGTGATAATTACGAGTTAGTACGAGAATGAGAAAAGTACTACGATTAAAATATGGTATTACTAAGATGTGTGTTTGCTTAGTATTGGTATATGGATTGTGTGTATGACATACCTACCATACTTGCTATCACGGGAGGTTGCGTTCGCTTAGGACCCTCTAATCCTTGTGTGCCTACGGGGGGGATATAGACTGGTACCTTGATGAACATAGGTCATAGAAAGACTTATTGTGATATTAATAAGTCCGCTGACCATGGGAGCGTAGGTATGTGCGTGACCCATGTGATGGTGACTGTGTTCGCCTCCACTATTTGTGATTTGTGTTACCTGAACTATTCCTGAGAGATTCGGAATATGTGATCCTTACGTACGTGATGTACCGGGATGGATAGCAGAGTATGTGTGCACTACAGCTTAGATTGCGGGGTGCTTGTATTGTATATTTATGAGATGAATAAAATACGTTATATTAATGGGAACCCTCATGTTAATGTTGTAAAAATATTACGGTATTGTTTCGAGATATATAATGAGTTAACTGATAGTTATATCATTGGCATATTTAGTAACTGAGTTTACGTTAAACCTCTATTTAATTACGAGCATTATATGTTAATAGAACCGGGTAAAAAGGGTAGGAACTATTACAGTCTAGCTAGTTATGATGTCACTTAGCTAGTGGTTATATTATTGTAGATGGGTATTTGCGCTAGGAGTGCACAGTTAGACGAGATGTGAGAATATCATGTGAGTGCACGTCCTAACATGTACTTTGCATTTAATGATTTAAATGTTTTTAAAGCACTTGCAGGTTTTTAAAATATAACTCTACATTCGGGCTCTGACCCGTTTGCTTTTCAAATCTCTTTTTTCTTTGTAAAACCATTTTAGGTGCCCAGCCACAAGGACACCAAGCATAGGATACTCATTCCGGTGACGAGCTGTAGCTGCTTGTGGAAGCTACAGGGATTTGCTTATAGACGCTTCTATCTTTTGGATTCCAGAGTCACTATCTATCAGTTGTAGGGCATGTTGCCCATTTCTATTTAGAGCATCTTTTACATTTCAGTTTTCAGACTTTAGCATGTATTGTTTCAGTTTCTTTATTTCAGTTATGGGATTGTAGTGAGGAGTTTTCCTCCAGACTTTATTTATTTCTATTGTGGTGGTTATTCATTGTACTTCAGCATGGTGAATGGTGTTATCTATTTCTTCATTTTACACTTGTTGCATGTTAATCAGACTTAAATTAAAATTTGGCAACTTGATTTTTAAATACTAGGTGGTTAGTAATAATAAAATGTTTTCGACAGTGATGCTATTAACTGAGCCAACTTGGCATTTTGAATTAATTTTATAAAGGAGTAGCTACCCGGTATTTAATTAGTCAGGGTGTCACACTTTTGTTGAATTTTGAGTTGAAAACCAACAGTTCATTCATGTCTCTTCATTCACAAAATCTATTCATATATCTCTCTTTTAACTCTTATTTTCCTATATAAATTCCATTATCTCAGTTTTCCAATGTAACCTACAAAACCTATTACATGTTTGATGTATGAAATTTTTCGGTCCATTCGTCGTATTGCAATTGAGATAATTCTCTTGATTTAATATTATTTTATATAGCATGAAAGTTTTTGTTTATCAATATAGGTAGTCATCACATGTTTGTTTTGCAATCTTATTTGATGCAATTTTTGCAAGTAGCAATGAAATGTAAAGTGTGGATGGACGAGATAATGGAAGATGACATGGACATTTGTGCCAAAGAAGATTTATGGAATGAATTATGGATGCAGAACTTCTCACGTATGGACGACATGGTGACTGAATGGAGCAACCTTGGAGGGGTGCACAACTTAAATTGCGGGTGCGAATTTCAACCCCCGGAGTGTAATGTGCTTAGGTCCAGATAATTTCATTGTCTCCAATTGGGCGATTCTTATGTAGTAATTGGGGAAGCGCGGTGTAGAATCCCTTTGTCTTCTTATCATAATGATATGCTTTAGATAGTCTATTCTGAACACATTTTTTCCTTATGATTCTTATCTCATGGATGTGTACGAAGATCTCGCATCAAAAGGGATTTTTTAAAACAATAGACTTAATTACTTATCATTGAAGAACTATGGTATCGATGTTCGTGATGTGAAGTAATTTCCCAAATATCTCTCTCATTTCATTTGGCCCCATTTGGTTGTCCCAAAATCGTAAATTGGATCATTAATAAATTGATCCATTTATAAATTGACCCATTAATTGTGTTTGGTTTCATTAATGAAAGGATTCATTAATTTTCCCATTTGAGCTCATGTGCAAAATTTAAAATTGGATCATTTCACAAAAAATGTGAAATGAATCCATTTGAAATAGGAGTAACATAAAGTGCATGTCCTCTCTCTCTCTCTCTCCCCCTCCCCCTCCCCCTCTCCCTCTCCCTCCCTCTTTTCCTCCCTCCGCTCTCTTGATTTGTTTTTATCTTTTTTTTTTCATAGAACCTTAACATCGACTTCAAATTACCAAAAATTGTGTAAAATTGGATTTAACTCATTTCAAATTCACTCATTTAATATTTACAATGAACCAATTTACATAATCAAACAATTTGCGCAACCAAACTGGGCCTTTATGTATTGCTTGATTTTGGCTTCAGTACTTACTGAGTTCGAATGCCACCAGGTGGTTTAACAGATTGCAACTCACCTTAATTTTTTTAATTGATCACAGTGTAATTGTAAGATTTGAAATGCAAGTAAGCTCGCTCCTTCAATTCGTGTTCAAGATAGCTTAAGGGACTTTAAGAAGATGGTGAAATAAAAAGAGATTGTGGTTGAAAAAGAATATTCTTAAAAAATCATTGGGACCAATTTTCTCATATTCTCTAAAATGGAAGTTGACAGCATGTACTTGAAAATCATTTCCTCACATAATTTTTTTCTATTTATTGTAACTGTTCAGTTAAAAAAATTTCAATCTTAAATCTAAATTTCAAATTCCATTTCCTTTTATTGGCTTGATTGTTTTGATGTGAATTTCCTAATGAAATCTAATGAAGGGCTATTGGCCTTTACATCCAAAATTTAAATTATTTAACGGGGCTATTTCTATACGAGGTTTCTTGGTGGGCATTTTACAATTGACTTCAAATCATGTTCATACTTTAAATTTATATTTAATAATTTTTTTTCTTATCCGAGATTCAATGATAATACATATATTTCTTTAAATCTTTAATTTTTTTCATATGTATAATATAAGGAACTAATCATCTATTATTTTTCATACACTTTCCCTCACTTTGCTTTAGTTTAACATTCATGTGTGTGAAATGTTTCACTTTAGATGCTTATTGTAGTTCTTAAAAACAAGATGAATTGTGCAATTCACTATTAATTTCATTAAAAATTTAAAATTTTTAAGTGATCATAAACTTTTTAAATATTTGATATTTCTCTACATCGTTATTTGTAATTCATACGCAATTCTCCAGATTTTACTTGAATGATAGATCTATCTTTATCAATATATTTCATCCTTTTCTATTAATTTTTTTCACTAAGTAGTATTTTTCCTTATTTTATTTCATCCAAACTTTATTTTATATAGTTTTATATTGTACAAAAAAACTATTTTTTAATAAAATAAAAAACTAAATGATTGTCCTTTTCGAAAACATAACTCTTAGACCATTTGAGTTGGTAGCCAATGTGGTGGGATGCCAGAATGTTTGTATAAAGTAACAATTTTTTATTCATAATGATATAAACCGGTTCATTTTTTCGAAATCATCATGATTGACTTCATTTAATTTAAAATGAGCAACTACTATAAAGTAAACGTATCGCAGAAAATACCTTCGTATCCTAAGCCATAAATACCCCTACTACCTAACCAACAGTCTTTGAAACCCAGCTGTAATTATAAGCAAAGTGAGGCCCCAATTAGGATAGGAAGAAGATGCACATGCAACCAGGAATAAAAATGTGCTTTCAATTCGAACAAACGAATCTAATTGCGTCCGCTATTTAAACAAATACATGCGGATTAAAAAAACAATCTTTCTCTCAGTAGTTAGAGTGAGTGAACAAACCCATCAATACTGTCTCTATTTCTCTGCTATTCTTCAAACAAGAATTTTCCTTACAATCATTCATTCATACTATACTGTACAGATTTATTACGCTTAAAAAGCTCAATTACATACATATGTCTGTATATATAACGATTTGAGGTGGCCGAATTCAGCTCCTTAGGGTTATGTTATCGGATCTGAGAAATGTGGTCACGACATTGTAATTTGAGTGCCTCAGTGCTTAGCGTTTTTGGAAATTTTGGTTTTAAGGTTTGGAGGAGTTTACCAACTCAGCAGTTTCAGATTAAATTCGTGTAAAAGTGATGGTCTTTGTACCGATGTTTCCAGGTAATTTATTTATTTATTTATTGAAACGTGAATGTGTAATTGAATTGTGTAATATGCTTTAGGTTTGTAGATCTGAGTGAAGATAGTGATGGAAAAGGAACATTTTTATATCTCTTGTTGTATGTATGCTTATTTTGATTGGCTTTGTTGAAACCTGTGTACGCTGGGAAACTAGTTAATAAATGTTGATTGTTTACACAATGGTTAGGAAGAATCTTGTATTTGTAGAAGAGTAGTTGTGATTTAGGTAATCCACGCAACTCTTATGATAATTTTAACTCTAGATTACTTTTGCAACGTGTGATTCAAGTTGTTTAACAACTGAGATTCGTTCTAGTTCTCTGATGTTTTCAGGAAAAAGGTTAGCCAACTTACTAATCATTAACTCTGCCTCCTTTTAGGGTGTTTGGGGAACACCAATTTCATGCCATGAAATTATAATCAAAATATTTTTAGGGTATGTTTGGGATTCCCAATTCCATGCCGTGAAATTGGAATTGGAATCGGAATTGGAATTGGAATATTTTCGGTTCAAAATTTTGGATAATTCAATTCCAATTCCAATTCCAATTCCAATTCCAATTCCAAAGCATGGAATTGGGGTTCCCAAACACACTTTTAGTTCAAATTCCAATTCCAAGGCATGGAATTGGAGCTTTCAAACACACCCTTAGTTTCTGCGTGGGTAAATTGCAAAATTAATTCGAAATTTTGGGTCATTTTTAATTTTGGATCCAAAATTTCAAGGTTGCATTGTTAATTCTGATGTTTCAAAATTTGTGCAATTTTCAGCCCTCCATCACATTTTCTTAAGGAGAGTTAACAAAATGGATGACACATAAAGGCACATGCTATCTTAAGCCTCTCATTATCTCCTAATGAGATGTGATTGAACGAATTTTTAAATAGTAGGGTTGACATTGCAACTTTTTAAACTTCGGGTAGATAATATAAAACGACCACAAAGTTCATTGTTAATTTTGCTGTTTACCCTTTCTGCAAAAACATGTTCTTGCAATTTGTACGGAATACCCTACTTGTTCTTTGCACTTGTTTTGTTGATTTTAATAAATCTTAACTTTGCCTTGAAATATTGTTCTTATGAAGGTCTTAATGATATATAGATTTTTATTATATATCCATGAAAGGCATTGGTTAGACTATGTGCGATTTTCTAAATATAATATGAAAATTTAAATTAGTTTTATTTGCAATTATTAACTCTGCAATTGAAGTTACGTCATTAACAAAAACATATATATTATGCTACACACCTTTTTTTGTATATGATATTGAATCTGATTCTTGTTAGAATTGACATTTTATTTTTTTTACTTTTTGGTTTAGAAGGTGACATAGAAAAAGGTTTTGTGCCTTTGCCTTTTTCCTTCTAAGAAGCCTTTGCCTCTTGCTTTTTTAATATTGAAAACTTCTCTCAACTCGGTTTTTTGAACTCTCGAATTATATGGTAGGGAAAGAGAAGATATTTTGTATTTTGCTTTTAAATTCTGAACACGAGTGAAAACTTAATTTAAATAATTTATAGACTATGTTTTGAACTTTAGTGCCTCAGATGCTACTATTTTTATCAATGCTCCACTTTCTCTGAGGGGAAACTCCAGTGCTGCTATTATGGATTGCAGAATAATATCTCTATGCATTACCCCCTCAGGGGTCCTCTCCTCCTATCCTAATATACTCCCTCCTCCCGAAATTTAGACCGAATTAATAGTCCACTTTCCTTTTTTAAACATAATGAACGAATCAAATTCCACTATAGTGAAAAAGTATCTTGGCCATTGACTGAGTGATTCTTAATCTATGCAAAAAAATATAGGGACTCTTAATTTGGGACGGACGAGGGAGTACTATTTTTTATTATTGTAGCTTCCCAGTTTTTGTGTTCTAAATTTCAAGAGAACAATTTAGTTATTTATATGAACTATGCTACAATCGTTTGAAATAACAAAAATGTCTTGTCCTTTCAACATATGGATAAATATTCGTTTGATTTGTAAAAGTAGGAGTCGACTGTTGTTTGTAGGTGACTAGCAATGATAGTTTCCTGGTCTTGAGCATTTGTTTGAAATATCTTATGTACTTACCGCAAATTTTCTAATTTTGTTTTTCTAAATCAACTTCAAACTCAAAAGAGCAAAGTGGATTATACATGGTTTTACTTATTTTAGGTAGTAAAAATATATTTTTTCCTTTAAATAATTCTTATACATAGAAATTTCATTTGAATGTATGTCAATAAGATCAATGTCAACTGATTTTGAACAGTTGTGAATTTTTATGTGTTTGTACTAGAGCGCTGTTGTTCCCACCTTGAAGAGAAAGGTAAAGCTTATTTTTCCTGCTGTATACCTCGTGAGAAAAAATATACATGAATTTGTATGACATAAGATGTTGCCTCGGTAAAATGTTGGTGCTGCTATTCTTGGGTTCTAAATTCTTTGCCTAGTTGAATGAAGAAAATCCTGTTCCCTTTTCCTGTATTGGAATAAATTGGTGTTATCGCTATATTGCTTGCTTGCCACAAACGACTTATTTATGTGATGATTGATGCTGGTTGGCTAATTTTTCTGTTTGGATCACCTAATGTTATTTTTGTTGCTTTGTCCTCAACCAGGAACACTGCGAGATCTGCTCCATATTCACTTTCATACAACTGAACAATTCCTCATGAAACTCTGCTCTAGCTGTCAACTTCTTTCTTCCATCTTCATCATACTCACTCTTCTCCCCCTGGCTCTTGGTGATTTGAACTCAGATAAACAAGCTCTTCTAGCATTTGCTGCTGCTGTTCCTCATGGTCGAAAGCTTAACTGGAATAACTCTACCTCAGTCTGTACATCTTGGGTAGGCATTACTTGCACTCGTGATGGCATCGGTGTGCTTGAACTTCGACTTCCTGGCGTTGGACTTGTGGGCTCCATCCCAGCCAATACTCTTGGACAATTACATAGCTTAAGGGTTCTCAGCCTTCGATCAAATCTCCTCAATGGAAATCTTCCTTCCGACATCACTTCTCTTCCTTCCCTTCACTACCTCTTTGTCCAGCATAATAACTTCTCTGGAAATATTCCAATATCCTTTTCCTCTCAACTCAATGTGCTGGATCTTTCGTTTAATTCTTTCACTGGAATAATCCCACTTACATTTCAAAATCTGACTCAACTAACTGGACTGAGCCTCCAGAACAACTCTCTCACCGGACCCATTCCTAATCTCACCCTGCCAGCGCTGAGACATTTGAATCTAAGTTACAATCACCTTAATGGCTCTATTCCATCTCCTCTCCAAAGTTTCCCTAATTCATCGTTTGTAGGGAACTCTCGCTTGTGCGGCCCCCCTCTAAATGCTTGTTCCGTCTCTCCGCCTTCTCCTTCCCCTAATTCTGTCCCACCCTCGCAAAACCGCCCTCAAACACAAAGCTCCAAAAGAAAACTTGCTTTATGGGCTATTATTTCCATTGCAGTTGGAGGCGCTGTGTTGCTGTTTCTTTTAGCTGTAATCATATTCTTGTGCTACTTGAGGAAAAAACAGAGTGATGGCAGTGGTGTGACGAAAGGAAAGTCTTCTACTGGTGGAAGGAGTGAGAAGCCCAGGGAGGAGTTTGGTAGTGGGGTACAAGAGCCTGAAAAAAACAAGCTGGTTTTCTTTGAGGGCTGTTCTTATAATTTTGATCTCGAAGATTTATTGAGGGCTTCAGCTGAGGTGCTTGGAAAGGGGAGTTATGGAACTGCTTACAAGGCTGTGTTGGAGGAGTCTACAACTGTGGTGGTTAAAAGGTTGAAAGAAGGGGTTGTGGGGAAGAAAGAGTTCGAACAGCAGATGGAGATCATAGGGAGAGTTGGGCAGCATCCAAATGTGGTGCCTCTCCGTGCTTATTATTACTCTAAGGATGAGAAGCTTATGGTCTATGATTACATCTCAGGGGGTAGCTTGTCTGCACACTTGCATGGTAAGCCTTTTAATTTTCTTTTCTCATTTAAATTACAAAAAGTTTGTCTTAGATGGTTATCAAGCTCAAGAATCATGAACAGTGATTGATCAGATGTCTGAAAGCCCTCTCTTTTAAGCACACTGCTAGTAAATAAATGTTTTACACTGAATCAGCTATTGTCAAATAAGAAAAATGAGGCTGGGAGTGGAATATCTTTTGAATCTGAGTATCCATTGTTCTGGGGGTTTGAGTGTGAAATGAGCACAGAAGATTTGGACCCCCCAAATGATTTTTTATTACGCTTTTTGAGGATTTTATACACGACTTTTGTGAGTATTTATGACGTTTTTTGGGGTCAAAAAGATATATTATTGCCAACTTTGGCATACAAATTGTTATAGGCATAAAAAAGAAAGTGGGTTCCAAAGTCCAAATCACCCAATTAATTATTATTAGTGTTATGTATCCATCCAATAGGCATAAATAAATGTATTGTCTTGAATCATAACTATAGAGTGATTATATTCACTGTAATATGTATATATTTTAGCTGCTTATATCTCATAGTTGGCGCATGTATACCCTATATCATGAAATCTAATGCTTAAATAATTGATGATGTAGACCAATCAAAGTTATTGGAAGGGGGGGCATAGTACTGGGAACTCTAATCTTATATAAACAAACATATCTAATTTTTGTTTTTCGTCAATCTCACATAAAGTGTCCATTATGAAAATTAATACACCAAATTCCATGATATTCAAGTACAAATTTTGGCCATTGTTTATGCTAGATGTCAAACTTGTAGGGAGTATTGAAATTATGAGTACTTGTGCAGCAATCTACAATTATTTAATCTTTGCAACTAAACTACATGCAAACTCATCACAATCATACCGAGATTTTCATCGCATTTTACCTATCTAATCCCGCAGCTCATTTTCCAACATCTTGAGTTAACTCCTGTCTTGTTTTCAACACTCATTCACAGGAAACCGGGGGGCTGGAAGATCTCCACTAGACTGGGAAACCAGAGTCAAAATATCCCTTGGAGCCGCAAGAGCCATTGCCCACATCCATTCTGTAGGTGGCCCCAAATTCAGTCATGGCAACATTAAAGCCTCAAATATCCTCCTCAATCAAGACCTAGATGCCTGTGTCTCCGATTTGGGCTTAGCCCCCATGATGAATTTCCCCGCTACCCCATCTCGCCACGCTGGGTACCGTGCTCCCGAGGTGATCGAGACCCGAAAACACTCGCACAAATCGGATGTGTACAGCTTCGGCGTCCTCCTACTTGAGATGCTAACCGGGAAACAACCGGTCCAATCACCGGGCCGTGACGACATGGTCGATCTTCCGAGGTGGGTCCAGTCAGTTGTCAGGGAGGAATGGACGGCTGAGGTTTTCGATGTCGAGCTCATGAGATTCCAAAACATCGAGGAGGAGATGGTGCAGATGCTGCAAATCGCCATGGCATGTGTGGTGCGGGCCCCGGATAGGCGGCCCACCATGGAAGAGGTGGTTAGAATGATTGAGGACGTCCGACAATCTGACTCGGAGAATCGGCCGTCTTCCGAGGAGAACAAATCCAAGGACTCAAATGTCCAAACACCATGATTGCATTCAAGTCTTCTAAGCTAATTTTAAACCTTACATCACATGCATATACGGGTGTCGTGTGTAAGTTTGTTTTGTTGTCCAACTCTTCTGATTTTCATAGTGATTATTAGGATTAATTTTTTCTCTCATCAGAGGGTTTTATCTCGTCCTGATTTGTTGTATGGATTTATTTTCAAAACGATGTGATTTAATTGATGATCTTCCTCCGATAATTTGTGTAATTTTCATTTTCTTTTTCTTTTTCTTCTATCCTCTAGAATAGTGATAAGGCAGTTAGGACTCAAAATCTTTCTTTGGGTCCAAATGTTGATGCTGGTTTGTTTAAGCCCACCAAGCTAAAAGAAACTAAAAGCATTGTCAACACTATCTTTATGCCATAATACCAGGTTTGTTGTTACATGAAATTACAGATAAAATAATGAAGGTCAATCATATAGTATGACACAAGTCCAAATTTGTTGAACATCTTTGATGAGGGTTAACATGACGTTATAATATGATTGGTTGAAACATGGACAACTTGTTAAAAGTTGTGTAGTCCACTGTTGACTTATTTATGTTTCAATCAATCACATCATGTTAATCATCATTTGGACAGAGCCAATAAATTAGTACTCATACGACACCCTATTAGTGTTTTTGTACAAAATATCCATTTCCAGAGTATAACAATGTTGAACTTGCCGGATCGATAATATTTTTGTATTCGATATATGTAAGATATTATTATTATTATTATTATTTGACGAAAAGTCCCTAGATATTTTTCGATGTATACGGTTGGCTTGAGGAAATTAATTGTAATTTTTCTTATGCTGTTTATATGTCTAGTTTAGTAATTTCCCTCTTATAGTTAATATAGATAGTTCCCTCTTATAGTTAATATAGATAGTTGAGAGTAATATCCCATTGGAATATTCTAGTGTGCCTCTTTAATCATTTAATTTTTTAGAGTTGTTTTGGTTAGCAAGATAACATAGCCTATAAATGAGGTCATTAGCCTCTTTATAATAAAAAATATCACTTTTGTGATGAATGAGAAAGAGAAGTCATTAGTCTCTAAACATCATGTTGTTTGTAGCAACCCCTATTTTTCACGTAAAGGTAGGCCAGACACAATACGCCAAAGATGGGGCTTGTTTATCAATCTATATCATTCTCAGCATCAAACCATAATAAGACATTTATATTTTGAAAATATAATGCACGATAAAACCGATTTAATTAATAACTGATAAAATAGTAAATCCAAAATCCAGATAAAATAGAATTCAACATAAATACGACTGTCTCAAATGACTAAATAATAAACTCGGGCTTATGCTCATACAATATCTGAAATAATAAACTGACTGATATGGAAATAGCAACATATGTTAGAGACAAACGAACTGAAGTAATGGATGTACAAATACGACCGCAAGTCTGATATTCAGTCAGTCCCGTTGTCCCAGTCTGTGTAGACTTGAGGAGAAAACATTTTGTAATTTGGGTCAGCACCCTAGAGTTGCATTAACTTACGAAAATTAAGATGCAATAATACAGTTAATTCAAAGTAGGTATCACCCATCGGCACTCGCATTCGTTAAGTACTTCACCCCTCATCTAAGTGCAAAACTACACGCATATCAACCCAAGTCCCCAATTGTGAAAGACTGATAATCGTAACAATAGTTAATACATGATGCATTTAGCACACTTCTCGTACCAAAGATAACTGTTTACACGTGTATTCTCATTTCGTAGAAGCCCCCAATCATATTACCCACAAAAGTAACATAACCATTTATTATGCATTTACGTAGTATTGGGTTCATAACTGATTCTCTACATTATTAAACTAATTAATTAATTTCAATTAAGTTATATGACTATATATATATATGTCCTTACATATATACGATACCTAAGGGCATCTACTCTTATTGTCTCGTTCGTTATCTATCGGTAAGTCCGGAGGAGTCTCGTATCCAAATGGACATCACAAAACATACACAAGTGTGGTGATCCCTCTGCAATACACCATTGCACGGTCCATATCCAACGGTGACAATGGATTTCAGCATTTACACTTACCTCTTGTAAGTGGCGCTGCTACGTAGTATCAAAAGTAATGACCTACACAACGCTTAACCCATATGTGCTGACGTGTGCTACGGTTTCGAAACGCACGTAATTCCAATCGATAGGATTGTTCACGAACCTAGGTATGTCCACACAAATATATACATACATAACTTTATCACATAATATGTATAGGTAATTACTCTATAATTATCCTCAAAGATATACTACTTAATCGCTCGTTAATAATTTAAATTTAATAATTAACCATATAGTTAATCGCTAACGTCCCATTTAAATAGTAGTCCAACTTTTACATTGAATTGGTCTACGATTAGTAGGTATTTCCCAACCTTCCCATTTTGTTCCCAGAGGTTTCATCCAAACTCCCGGACTCTGTTTACCGTGTCGCACCCTCAATGTCCCTCGAAAAATTATAAAAACCAAAGGGGGACCAGCCAGCTGAATCGAAGCGGTTCGCTGGGCTGGTCGAACCGATTCGGTTAGGGAATGGGTTCGTTTCCTGCCAGTGAACCGGTTCGGTTCAACTGGCTGTCTTGACGAACCAAAGACGTGACTTCTTTCTTTAACCAAAACACATCTAAGCTTCATCCAAACATTATATATGAGCTCTAAATAATTTCCCATCATGAAATAACAATTTTCTCCATGAAAATGTTCCTAAAACATATTGAATTCACTCGGTATTAATTTTATCAAGAATTGTTCAGTATATAAGCCCTAGTTTTCAAGATTGCACCCTTTGCCCATTTATCCCATTCGAGAATCCTTATTTCTTATTGGTTTAAATCAGATTTAATATTCCTACAACATTATCTTCTAAGATTTTTCTCCAAATCAATATGAACAATGAATTTCGGGTTTATCATCAATTTATCAATTCCCAATTCACAACAATTTCAGATTTAATCCTCTACATGCATAAGATATAATCCCATCTTATCATCATCCATTTATATGTTTTAACCCCGAAATCTAATGAGAAAATACAATAATGAATTAAGAAGAACATTGGAAGTTAATTTTAGCAGGGAATTCTTGCCTTATGATGAAGATTGGGAATTTCTCTTTTTGGATCCTTAATGTTCTTCCCTCTCTTGGCCGTGGTAGCTTCTTTCTATGGGAGGTGGGGCCGCAGGGTTAAGTTTTGGTGAATGAAAAGAGTTCTCTAAAATACCTAAACGAGTTCTCAAACCATCCCGGAATGTTATACCCAACTTACACATTATTCAATTGGATTGAACACCACATACTAATAATTCAGTTAACATGCATTTTATTTTTCTACGAGTAACATAATATGCATAACCCAAATAAATATGCAATTACGAATAAGAAATTTATTCTCAAATTAAATTCTACCAATTTAATTTATTCACAAATTTATTTAGTTAAATTTTGCCAAAATAATTTGTTACGAAAACACGGGGTATTACATTGTTGTTGTTAAGTAGTTTAAATTTAATCGCTTTCGCTCTCAACTGCCCCATCAAATTGGTATCAGCACCTCGTTTGCTCATGACGTGGTCGTTATAGTTGTTGTAGAGTCATGGGTAGGGCTCGGAGGGATCGATGATCCACTCCTCCAAATTCCTCAACACCCTCCAAATTCCTCAACACCCTCCTCTCCAGTGGTCAAGCGACACCACCATCTCCTAATTCCTCAACACCCTCCGGATTAGAAAATCTATATCACTTGTTGTTCCACCCCCAAACTACTGCATAAACCACCCCAAACCCTAGATTTAGCCATCCCTCACCCACGGCGGAGCAAGATGAAGGTTGCTAGTGTCATCAACTAGGGTTTTAATTGGGAAAATTTTGACATACAATTGAGCAAAGTGATTTGTTTATTGACAAAAGTTTTCGAATGAATTACAAATGATTAGAGATGATTATATATAGGCCAGAGAATTCAAGAATAGAACAGTTACAATTGTAAATATTCTTTAACTGCTCATCTAACTAACTAACAACCAACTGTAACTAAAACTAACTATTCAATTGCACTAACTATTTAGTTATGGTCTTAACTTCAGATGGTTTCGATTGTTTTAATTTCCCACGTGCCAGTAGTCAACTGTGACAATTACCCTCCCTTCCACAAGGATCCTTGTTCTCAAGGATCAACGTGGGTAAAACGCTTGTGAATGGAATCTCAATCTTCCCACATGGCATCCTCTGGAATAGTGTTTGACCAGTGGGTCAGTACTTAAATGATTGGTTTGTTTCCCCTCTTGACTAAGCGTTTATCCTTGATTGCTACGGGTTCCACTTGTAGTTGACCATCGGACTATATCAATGGTAATTGTGGAATTGGAATTGCACTGTGACCCAATTTCTTATTGAGTCACGAAACATGAGATATAAGGTGGATTCTACTCCCAGGTGGTAATTGTAATTTGTACGCAACAGAGTCAATCCTTTCTATCACTAGAGTGGACCATAATACCCAACAACTAGTTTCATATTTCCTATACAGGCTACTGAAATTTGACGGTAAGGTTGCAGTTGTAGGTACACTATATCGCCCACAGAAAAGTCTCTTTCAGACTTATGCTTACCAACATACTGTTTTGTCCTCTGCTATGCTTGAAGCAAATTCTCCTTTAGAATTGAGTCATCAACAATTTTTCCTTTATGAGTTCTTCCACTGCCACTACGGTTGTGCCAATTGCTGTAGGAATGGCCCATTGAGGGGGTGGAAACCCATACAAGTATTGAAATAGGGTGGTTTAATGGAAAGTGGTGTTGTACCACCATTCTGCCAAACTGAGCCAATTATGCCACCAGGTTTCTCTCTAGCTGGTCATGCATCTCAGATAGATTTCAAAACATTAGCTGACCCTCTTTATTTGTCCATCAGACTGAGGGTGGTAAGCAATGCTCATATGTAGTTTGGTGCCTATGAGTTTGGATAGTTCTGACTAGAAGTTACTAGTGAAGACCTTGCCTCTATCACAAATAATAGACTCATGTACTCTATGTAGTTTATAGACAAGGTCTAGGAAAAATTTGGCAATTTCACTAGCTTTGTAGGGGTGTTTCAGGCCTATAAACTGGTTGTGCTTTGGAAATCTATCAACAACCACCATAATGACATATTTCTGCTCAAAATTTGGAAGGGTCTCAATGATATCCATTGAGATTTGTTTCCAAGGTTGGTAGGGTATGGGTAGTGGTTGAAGAAGGCCAGGGGAGAATGTGTTCTAGTTTGTATGTTTGGAAGATATCACAATTGATAACAAATGTTTTTTTGGGGTATTTCATTGCTGGCGAGAAAAAATATTGGTGTGCCCTTTTATACGTTGCTTCCATCCCTGAATGCCCTATAATTGATGATGGGTGAGCTGCATTTATGACTCTGTCTCTGAGTAACAGTGCCAATGTAAAGCCTGCTACCCTTTCTTATCACTCCTCGCTGCAGAGATAATTCTAAAGATCATGTAGGGTGTATTAGCAATTTAGAGATCATTGTCAGCAAATTTATCCCCTTTGTAACTTCTTTCAATTTCCACCATCCAAGTGGGTTGTACGGTTGAAATATTATGAAAGGCAAATGATCCGAGTCTCTTCTTGAGAGTGCATCTGCTGCAGTATTGTCTAATCTTTTTTTGTAATTGATTTTAAAATATAGACCTAACATTTTAGTCATCCATTTCTACTGGAGAAAGGTGGTGATCCTTTGTCCCTTAAAAAACCTCAAGCTTGGTGGTCAGTGAGGATTATAAAGTGATATCCCATGAGATAGTCACTCTATTTTGCTATTGCCGTAATAACATCCATCATTTCTTTCTCATAGATAGATAAACCCAAATTCTTTGAACTAATTCCTTGCTAAGAATGGCAATTGGTCTACCGTTTTGGCTTAGTATTGCTCCCACTCTTCTAGAACAAGCACCAGTCTCAATTGTAAATGGTTGATCAAAATTAGAGAGTTTCAGAATAGGGTCTGTTGCCATTGTTGTCTTCAACTCAGGAAAAAACTTTGGCAGTGTATTAGTCCCATTTGAACTGATTCTTTTTTAGTAAATCAATCAAAAGTCTTATTATAATGTTGCCATAACCCTTGATAAATTGTTATAGAAGTCAGTGAGGCCTAAAAAACCTCTCATATCTCTGACAGAATTGGGATTAGGCCAATTACTCATGTCTTTAATCTTCTCAGGGTATGTAGCTACTCCTTTTGCCGAACTTATATGGCCAGGACAATCAATACAGTTTTGACCAAATGCACATTTTGATTGTTTGGAAAATAATTTGTTGTATATCATCACTTGTAGGACTTGTTGGAGGTGAGCTGCATGTGAATCTATAGATGGGCTAAAAACTAGTATATCGTCAAAAACACAAAGTAAAAATCTCCTTAAAAAACTTCGAACACATCATTCATAAGATTTTCGAAAGATGGCAAAAGCATTTGTATGTCCAAAGGTCATGACCCCCGAACTCAATATGGCCATGATGACTTCTAAAAGTAGTCTTATAATATCTTCTTCACAAACTCTAATCTGGTGATAACCATCTCTGAGATCCAGTTTAAAGAAACAAGTGGAACCAAATCGGTCATTCAAGAGTTCTTTAATAGTTGGGATTAGAAATTTGTCCTTAATGGTTAACATCGGATAATCTTCTATAGTTTGCACAAAATCTTTAAGCATTTCTTTCTTTTTTACTAGAAGAACTAGTGAAGAAAAGGGGCTATGGCTTGGTTAGAATATTCCAGAAGACAGCATTTCATGTACTAGTTTCTCTATTTCAATTTTCTGTAAGTGGGGGATTCTATATGGTCTTTGGTTGGTTGGAATGGTTCCCTGTTTAAGAGGTATATAGTGGTTATGAGATATCGCTAGTGGAAGGCTTTTTGGTTCATCAATGACATCTTTATAGTCTGCTAAAGGTGAAGATAGAGATGAGTGGATAGTGGTTACCTCTTCTTGAGTGGAGATAGAAAACAACTGGACAATGAATCCTTGTGATATCTTCTTGAGTAGTTACTTAACAAACTGCCATTAATTGAGTGAAATCTCCCTTCTTCAGATATACCCCTTAATACTACCTTCTTGCCTTTTTTCTTGAATGATAGCCTGAGTTTTGTGAATTTAAATAGTACATGATAAAATTGCATGAGCCAATCTACTCCCAAGACTACATCACATCATCCCAATGTTATAAATCTGAGATCAGCCTTGTACTCTTGCCCTTTCATAGACCAAGTGAATTTAGGACACTTTGAATTTCTCATGAAATCTTCTCCATTTGCTATGCTAACTACTAAATTAGTAGTCGGCTCAATGATGCTGCCACCGGATTGTGTTGTTTCAGACTGAGCTATTAGCATTAGGGTTCTTTCTTTCTTTAAGTTTATTTATATATGGGGTGTGGGAGTGTTATTAACATAATATAATAAGGATATAATAGTAAATTTGCTAAACGGGGCGGGGCGGATCGAGTTGAGCATATTCCGATAAAACCCGAATCCACCCCGTTTAATAAACGTTTTCGCCCCTATTATTTTAAACGGGTTTTTAACCCGCCCCATTAGGGTCGGGTCGGGTTAAATTGCCGTCCCTATTTCAGAGTGGATAAAGCTATATGTGCTGTCACTATCAATTAATATTATCAACGGTCTCTTTTTCATAAAACTCTTGATTTTAATGGTATTAGGTGTTATGTTTCCGTTGATGGCATGAACTGATATTTTCGCATCTCCTTCTTCTGCATTGATCACAAATAGTTGTTTGGATTTGCAAATGTGGCTGGACTAAACTTCTCATCATAATAATAACACAAACCCTTCTCTCCCCTCTCGTTCATTTCAAAATAGGATATCTTCTTGACTGATGTGTATGAGGTTGTGTCTTCTTAGTTTCTGAAGTGTTGATTGCCCTTTTATAGGGTACAATGGTACTTTAGTTGTTGTTCCAATTGGAATTTCCTTTCAAACTGGACTTCTCTCTCCTTCAAAATTCTTTATTACTCCTTGCATTTTAGCTAGCTTGATGGCTTGAGTGAGGCTGGATGGATAAAACATTTACACCACTTCTTTGATATTCTCCTTAAGGCCACTTATAAAACTTGAGACAAAATAAGCCTCATCCAATCCTTTATTGGTCGCTACAATATGTGCTTTCAACTCAATCAACTTTTCATGATATTTAGAAATTAATCCTTGTTGTTGGAGTTTATTAAATTCAGCTGTTAAGTCCTCATGACCTTGGATACTAAATCTAAGGTTAAGATACCTTAGAAAGTCTTCCCAATTATTTACTTCTTTGCTTTCACTATATTCTTGATACCATACATCAGCTTGGACATTAAAGTACATAGCTGAATAAACTATCTTATCCGCCTCAGCCATCTTGTGAATTGAAAAAAATTCTACTCTTTTGGATCCATCCCCTAAGGTCCATTAAATTTTGGAAAATCTATCTTAAGCCATTTAACATGTGAGGCACCGATGTTTTGAAGACCGCAATTTCTACTTTTGTTTCCCCCCACTTATCTCTTTGAAATTGATTCTCAATTCTTCTGTACGACTCTACGCCATCAACTGCATTGAGCTTCCCATTTTCTAAGTTCTGATTGGTGATAACTTGCCCCACCAATTTGATAACTTGCCCCACCAATTCTTGAATAGTCCTCAGATTCAACTCTAATTTCTTTGACATTGGGACACCCCGCTTAAAATAATAACGGGTGGCCAACCCTATACTAAAATAGTCAGGAATCTCAAGTGGATCATTCCCAACATCTACTGACGATTCTAAAATAAACACGACTAACTACACATTACCACATAAAAAAGAGGGCATAAATTTTTTTAAAACATTATTTACATAACTGAAACAAACCATACAACAACTAACCAACAACATAACTATATATGATAAGAGACACACGCATGCTCAAATGATATAAAAGAGCACAACACAATGTACAAAATAAAATCTACAAAATGAATTTTCTGAATATGCTGTCGGGTCACAGACAATACAATAAACTGAGAGAGAAAATATAAAGGTGCTACACTACAACACTTGGGTATAAACCCGATATAAAAACTGAATCCTAATCTAGATATACAAAAGATAGGAATCGACTATATCAAAATATCGCAACAGTCTGCTACTGCCACAGCTCCACGAATACACTGGATGGATAACATCAATGGCGTCCTTACGGAGGAACACCTAAAATAATACAATATATATACATAGCAAGAAAAAATATAAATGGGTCAGAGCTCGAGGTGTGAAAACATTTTTATAGCAAGTGCACTAAAATGCATTATAATTATAAATGCATTATAATATGATTTAAAGTGGAGTCGCACTCTCCATAAAATTTAACTCAACTCTCAACTAAAGCGCGCAACTAAACGGATACATATGATCTCCAAATAATTGCCCAAATCTATCTAGGGGCAAAGTAATCTAACTTGCACCCAAAATTTATACTCAATTAAAATCCATCTAAATTATCTCTCAACTTCAAATACTACCACTCTCATCTATTCGCCCACTTTCTAAACATATAAAATATACAGAAACATTCTCTTTTACTAGAAGTTCTCATATTCTAGTTATTGACATAATATATATATATATATATATATATATATATATATATATATATATATATATATATATATATATATGAGTTATTAACATCTAAGTGCTAAGGACTAAACTTCTCTCAATTCTCAATACTGCACTGCGTTTCGTGCGTGGGACGTCTCGCAAGTGAAATCCAAACAAGGAACCCCTCGATACACTACTCCTTGGCAGTATTGATTACCAAGATTTATTATGACCTCAATGCATTGTAACACCCCATACCTCAAAATCATCACATAATTCAACCTCAAAATCTAATCACACCATCACGTTCCTCTCGCGAAAATAATCAAATCTCGTTCTAGCCCAAACTCGAGAAAACACCAAATAAGCCTTCTAATCTAAGGTTGAAATCTTGAATAAGTTTGGGGTTATGATTTGTATATGAAAGGAAGTAATTTTGGAGAGGTCTTCTAGTTGAAAAGTTTGAGAAAAAATGATTTGAAAAGCCAATTCACGAATTTGTTGATATATAAGGGATTAAGAGTTTGATTAAGAAAAAAGTTCTAATCAGATACAAACACTAAAATTTTTAGTACGGACGATCGGACCGTTGGAATTAGATGAAATTTTATAGAAAATTAGCTGAAGACGAGAGGAAGCTACAGAAAAAAATTCAGCTCGATCGGACCATTCAATATTTTTAAATAATTTTTTTTGCTATAGAGTTTTATGTTTCGAGGACTCTTAGAGAGTTTTATGTTTTGAGGACTCTTCTATTAAAATTCAATTAAAACTCCATTTTAATTCCAATTTCGAAACCGTTTGAAATTCTCGTCTTTAAAAATAAAATCCAACATATTTGAGCAATAAAAATAATTTTACTAAAAACTTTATTTTCCTTTATATTTTGAAAATACCCCAAAATTACGCGGGTTGTTACACTTCCCCATTAACATTGGAATTTCGCCCTGGGAGAGCGAGCGGAGCGCCACTACGATAAAACTAACCAAATTCACAAATAACAAGGTATAGAGCATCTAAAAATCCCACAATACAATAAAATAATCCACTAATCTCAAATTCTTCAAATAAATACCAAGTCTCTCGAATTACATATAACAGCTAACTCGAAAATAAAATACAAATCTTCAATGCTCTATACATCAAAATAATACAATCTTCTCATCTTGTATTCTCGAATAATCTTCCCAAAATAATCATCGCTAAAATCAATCTCCATAGCGCCCCAAAATCCGTGCTAACCTGCCACTAAAAGAAAATATGGGGAAGTACACAATACGACAGGAAGATGCTCAACAAATATAGGTTAGCGATGAATAAAGCGTAAGAATACGAGTACGAATATTCAATCAAATAATTCAAATCTCAATAGCATTTTATCAATAAATTTCTCAACAACACATTAACCGGGT
The DNA here is from genome assembly GCA_949130495.1 of Sambucus nigra. Lineage (NCBI taxonomy): Eukaryota > Viridiplantae > Streptophyta > Magnoliopsida > Dipsacales > Adoxaceae > Sambucus > Sambucus nigra. Next base: position 281,432,635 of record OX422218.1, read on the forward strand.
CACCAGGTCTCACCTCATTCGCATATGCTTTATCAAGTCATAGCTCCGAGAAGCAGGAATTTAGGCGGTGCCCAACGTCCGTGCCATATTAAAATCTCATGACAACGTGCTCAACGACAACATGAATAATACCACATGAATCAAAATAATTCCAACAATTATTTTTCCAGATTTCAATGAATTTAACAATTCAAAATATGAGTTCAATTAACAAGAATTCGACGGAATAAACACTCGCGCGATTTAGGAGCATATTGTGTAAAACCCCATACCTTAAACCACCAAAAAGAACCAACATGTCTGCTGGTAATACCAAGCTACCAATATCTACTCCTACACCCCGACATATAAAGAAAATTAACGATCCGTTTCCCAGTGGTGAGTCTACACACGTCACAGTGCTCTCTGCTGTGGCTAATAACCCTAAGGCCTTCGCAAAATGGGTAGCTATAAAACAGTGTGTCGCTCCAGTATCAAATAAAACCCGACCCATAGTACCATGGATAGGAAACATACCCTCAATCGCGGGTGGCGCCTGTGGAGCTACTGCCTGGTGGACGTTATAGACACGTCCGTACTGTAACTGCCCCTGCTGCACTGGAGCGGCTGGAATGGCTGGTAGGGCTGGTACCTGAGCTGGTGCTGGGAGGGCGGATGGAAAAAGTGACCTCTGTGGTTCATTACGGGCACCCTGCTGCTGTGGGGCCCTATCACCCTCTGGACAATCCTGGCGCTTATGGCCATTTTTATCACACCCGAAGCATCGGACCTTAAAATTTCCTCCCCTCTGTCCCTGCTGATTACGGCTCTGCTGGCCGTTACCACCCCGCCATTGGCCCAGCTGGCCCTGCTGAAATCGTTGTTGGCCCTGCTGCTGTGCCTGCGGCTGACGATGCTGGCATTGTTGGTCCTGCTGGTTAGGGTGGCCCTGCTGACCCTGCCTAAATCCCCCAAATCCCTGCCTGGAATCACCTGATCGGAACCGCTTGGCAGGGTCCCCCTGATGGGAACTCTGCTCATGCTGACGAGTCTGTCCCTGAGATGTCGGTGCTCCACTAGCACCACTACCCCCTGTCCTGCCCTGCTGGACGGACTCTCCTGCTCGATTGCTTCCCTGTAGATGGAAGAGGTGATCCTGGTAGTGTAGCACAGCAGCATTGAGTACGTCTGTGTAGGTACTTGGAGATAGATTCCCTATAAGGTGCTGACGGATCCTTCAAGCTAACCCGTCCACAAATAATAGTATCTTCTTACCCTAAGTGGGTGCCTCATCTGGCACTATAGTGAGAAGTCTTGTGAACTCCTCTTCGTACTCAGCAACAGTAGAATTTTCCTGCTTCAAGTTCAGTAACTTCCACCTCATCTCAGTTTGTACGGCGGATGGAAAATATTTGCGGTCAAATCGCTCCCAGAATGACTGAATCGGGATAACATCCCTCTCCTCCAAGGTGGTGGTGGACTCCCACCACTGTAAGGCGACCCCACTAGCTTAAAGGAAGCCAACAACTGTTTCTGCACGTCTGTGCACTCATACATACGCAGATGCCTTTGGATATCTTTCTTCCACTGGCTGACAATGATGATATCTGAACTACCCGAGAACTCAGGGGGATGCGCCTTCTGAAAGGCATCCCTAACCCGCTCCCATGCAGATGGAAGCTGTGCAGGTACTGACGCCACTGCCGGAATCTGGGGTGGAGCCTGCTATACTACCGCTAGCGCAACATTCAGCGCCTGAGCAACGATGGCGACTACCTCATTCGCGTTCATTGTTCCCTGAGCCGGAGCTACTGGCTGCTCGGCTTGGGCACGCCTATCCTTTGGTGCACGTCTCGGAGGCATCTGAAACGTGAAGAAATTTATTAATCTACAGTTATTATCAAATCTCAAATAGCTGAAGACGTAATCGTAAAATCAAGAATACAACAATCCTAAAATAGGGCTCTATAACAAGAATGTTAGCTGAAAGCGAAATAAGCCGTACAGATCCTAAGGACACTAGAACCTGATGCTCTGATACCACCTGTAACACCCCATACCTCAAAATCATCACATAATTCAACCTCAAAATCTAATCACACCATCACGTTCCTCTCGCGAAAATAATCAAATCTCGTTCTAGCCCAAACTCGAGAAAACACCAAATAAGTCTTCTAATCTAAGGTTGAAATCTTGAATAATTTTGGGGTTATGGTTTGTATATGAAAAGGGTTGAAAAGTTTGAGAAAAAGTGATTTGAAAAGCCAATCCACGAATTTTTTGATATATAAGGGATTAAGAGTTTGATTAAGAAAAAAGTTCTAATCAGATACAAACACTAAAAATTTTATTACGGACGATCGGACCGTTGGAATTGGATGAAATTTTATAAAAAATTAGCTGAAGACGAGAGAAAGTTACAGAAAAAAATTCAGCTCGATCGGACCGTTCAATATTTTTAAATATTTTTTTTTGCTATAGAGTTTTATGTTCCGAGGACTCTTAGAGAGTTTTATGTTTTGAGGACTCTTCTATTAAAATTCAATTAAAACTCCATTTTAATTCCAATTTTGAAACCGTTTGAAATTCTCGTCTTTAAAAATAAAATACAACATATTTGAGCAATAAAAATAATTTTACCAAAAACTTTATTTTCCTCTATATTTTGAAAATACCCCAAAATTACGCGGGTTGTTACATGCATGACACGTATAACCCAAATTCTTATATAATGATTAATTAATTATTCCCAATTCTCAACAGTGCACGATGTTTCATGCGTGGGACGTCTCGCAAGAGAAATCCAAATAACGAACCCCCCCGATACACTACTCCTTGGCACTGTCGATTGTCGAGATAGATACTAATATATAAATATGAGCACTAAGGACTAACTTCTCCTCACTCCCAACATTGCACTGAGTTTCGTGCGTGGGACGTCTCGCAAGCGAAATCCAAACAAGAAACCCCCTCGATACACAACTTCTTGGCAATGTTGGCCATTGAGGTCCATTATGCCCTCGATACCCAAAGTACTATATATACTCATAATAATTAACTACTCTTCATTTTCTCATAATTGATTTATCACAAATTTAGTCCGATTAATATCTCCCAGAATGAGATTCAAGAAATCTTCTTATGTCTCTTTACTCTAGAGACAATTATGATATCACATAATCATATACAATTAATATACTATTCATAAAAGTATAATAATAACCATCCCAATGAGCTATAACTCGAGGATGTAGGTTCTCAATACTATCATCTACCAGGGAATCACTCACATATCATCCTGGGTACCAACGGTCGAAATCTCACACCACCTTGGCAAAACAATCATATCACAACGTACGGGAATCGGTCATAGTTCCTCCCCGAAAATGAGACGAAACATACCCATCACGTCTCACCCCTAATAACAATCACACAATAATAAATGGACGCTATGACCTGGGGACTATACGCGCCCTGCTCCTCAAGCCAGGGGCCTCACCCACATCGCACAACTTCCCATGATAGTATAGAGGGGGTATGCTTCACATATATACATATATATCATTCACACAAGATATACATATATCATCACATCCTATAAATGTATAGCATCACACAAGGTATATATATCACACTAATACATAATTATAGTACGCTCTTAGGCGTAAGTGAAATAATCTCATTATTTAGTATATTTTACTCTCGATATACTATTCGTCAATAACTCATATAACTTCCCCACTTAGTATACACTATAATATTTCTCACTTGAAGTCCACACCTCACTTCTATTTATGAATCATCTCTCAATACTATTTGCGTTGAGGATATTCTCTATATCCTAATGCACCTCGATCAGCATTTATCATTCCTATAAAACATCTCCCAATTCAATTTACGTTAAGGATATTCCCTATATCTGTATGCACATCTATCAACATTTATTATTTTCAATCCTTAATATGGTTCAATCCATCGTATGAACCTTTAAAGTTATCCCATTTGGGATAACTCTAAATTTCATTTTCACTAAGCGCATCCTAACTTTCTCTTATAAACCCATAATTATCTCCACACAGAATTCTCAATGATAGTGGGGTTCCCCACCTAGTCCATATGATACTCTTTAATAGGTATCCTCTCAAGTTAAGTCAATATGACTCTAATAATTTTTCATATGGGAAACTCCCTAAAAGTCTCCAAAACACACTTCTCATAACTCATATAGAGATTCCCAATCGATAAACTCAAGCGAAACCGGACGAAACTCACTCCAGAAAAACCTCTTAAAACAGACTCATTTCCTAATCGATTCGGCCCCAGCGAATACATTTGGCCCAAAGGACCTATAAGTCTGTTTCCTACCGAATCTATTCGGAAGGGGCGAATTGATTCGGTTTGGTCAGCAAGCTACGAATGTGTTGTTTTCTCCAAAAACCCCAAATTCTCAAAAATCATTTTAATCATCTTGTAACCCTTCCTCATCAATACAAACATATATATAACACTAATACTCATCAAATAACACACCTCTACTAATTTCTAACCTCAAATCCATTATATACACAACAAATCTAAGATTTTACCCAAAATCTAGGTTTTAGCAATTTATCCCAAAATTCACAATTTTTATCCACAAATCATGAAATAAATGATACACAATAATTATTTAGCAAGTTTAATCACTTGCCTCAAATTCGTAGAGTCTCAATCTTCCTCGAGATCACGTAATGATCGGAAATCCCACTTTTCTCCTCTTTCCCTTATTCTTTCCTTCTTCCCTTTCTTTCTCTCTATCTTTTTCTTTCTCTCTAATGAGATTTTATCTCTCATAGGCTTAATAAGCATTATTTCCCAAAATATACAACTTTAAATGATAATACACACTTTAAATGACTCGGTCACTTTAATTCGAGTCAAATGAACTTAAAATATTTCGAAACCTAAATAAGTCCCAAGTACAGTCATTTCGACTATCTCCACCCTTCCGAAAACAACCACACCCTCGGAATTATTATCTGAATCACTTTCTAACATCTTCAAATTTTGACCTCAAATGCCAATTTAATTATTCTCCGAATAAAATAATATTTATTTCTCCCAAAATAAATAAATTATTGTCCCAAAAATCTCGGGGTATTACAGACTTCCCCACTTACAACAATTTCATCCTCGAAATTAAGCTAAGCCTAATACTCCAAAGCTCAACTAGTTCCCACTACAGTTATCCTCACTAACCCTATACCCAAACCTCTAAAATGGATTATTTTAGTGTTATAAAATCAATTATAACTACTAGGGCGCCCATACACCCTTTATTCGAGCTCTACTCGTATATACATAATTAGGCTTCACTTGCCTTGAACAGTACACCAATTAGGAATATGTTAAATTATACTAACATACTAATAATATAACAATTTTGAAAGGTCCAAAGATTTAATTCCTCTCAATTCCTGAAATTGCTACTTTCATGCGGGGGAGGTCTCGCAAGCGAAATCCAAACAAGGAACCCTCCCAATACACTAATGTGTAGTGAGGTCGGGGATTGAGAGTTTGTTAGATCCGGACTAGAGTTTAAAATATTTTTGTGGAAATCATTTTTGATATTGCCCAAAGGCCTAAAAAAAAGTTTATTTTGAAAACAGTTTATTTTAAAACAGTTTATGTCTTTCGACATTTAAATAAAATACCTTATGCTCAAGACACAAGGTTTTAACAATTATCATACTCATACTAATATATAGTTCTCAAAATTAACATAATTATGAACTAAAATTCTCTCGCTCAACAACAATTCACTAAATTCTGAATTCTTTTCAGTAATAATCTCTCACATCATATTAATATATTGCCATACACTAGGCTCTTCCATAGTTGGAATATAACAAATATATAAGTGTAGCACGACTATAAAAATAAGTAGATTTATCATTACTACTCAATACATAACAACAATTCTTACATTCACAACAAAGTTATAGCTCCCTATGAGCACATTACAAAATAATCTATTCTCTCAAAAGATAATAATATAAGAGCCTCACTTGATCAACATTCCCTTTCAGGTCATTCCATACATAATAGGGTTATAGCACTACCCTCTCATAGATATCTCTCATACGATATTCCCAAAACTTCATATAGCATAATCCTATTCACACCGAAAAATAACTTACATCATACCTCTCTAGTCCGATTTCATCTCCTCATCATCGGGTTCCCACACAAAGTCCCCTGGCCTAAAATGACCTCGAATCTTCTGTAAGGGTTGCACCTCCAAAACTTCCTCAAAACGTGATCCTTTACCTCTTTTAGGACAATCTCTCTTTCTATGACCTATTTCTTTACAAAAGAAACATCTACCCGCAAATCCTCTCTGCCCATCTTGAGGAACATAAAGCTGTTGTGACCCTAAAAAATCCTGCCTATCCCCTCTGGAATTATTGGTATTCTCTTCACCAGACCTACTTGATGAACCCGAACCTCTAAAGTACCTTGCGAACGAAGAAAACATTCATGACACTGCAACAGTGCCGCATTCACTACCTCGGCGAAAGTCACTAACTCTGGGTTCCCTAACAAATGCTGTCGAATTTTCCCATTTAAACCTCACATAAACTTCGATATTCTCTTCTCTTCCGTATTTACCTCATCAGGTACTAAATTTTCCAATTGAATAAATTCTTCTTCATACTCGGCCACCGTTCTATTACCTTGAAACACATCCATCATTTTCCTCCTCAATTCCTTCTGAATCGGGGAAGGAAAATACCTTCGATCAAAAAGTTCCCAAAAATCTGTTATGGGTAATGTATCTCTCTGTTCAGATGTGGTGACAGACTCCCACCACTGGAGAGCTTCTCCCATTAACTTAAAGGTGGCTAGAAATTTCTTTTGCACCTCACTACACTCAACCATACGGAGGTGCCTTTGTATACTATTCTTCCATCGACTTATAGCCATCGCATCAACTCCCCCTGAAAACTCTGGAGGATGCCCCTTACAAAAATATTCCCGTACTCTTTCCCATAAAGACGATCCTGAATGGGCTTGGGATGCTTGAACTGCAGACTGATGCGCCATCGCAGAAATGGCAGCAGTTACTGCTTGTGCCACAATACTGGAAACTTCATCTATAGTCATAGTCCTTTGAGGCACTTGGGGTTCCACACTCTCAGCCCCTTTATTTGAACTGCTTGGACGACTTCTCTTCGTTGGCATCTGAAACAAGAACAATTATATCAGAACGCCATTAAAATGTTTTTTCATCACAGAAAAAAATATGAACGTATGAACACAACAGTCCTAATAATAGGGCTCTACATCAAGAACGCTTACGGAAGATCGCAGTAAACCCACACAGAACCTAAAGACACTAGCACCTGATTCTCTGATACCATTTGTGACACCCTCCTTAAAATAATAACGAGTGGCCAGCCCTATACTAAAATAATCAGGAATCTCAAGTGGATCATTCCCAGCATCTACTGACGATTCTAAAATAAATATGGCTAACTACCCATTACCACAAAACGGGGGTATCAAAAATTTTAAAACATTATTTACATAACTGAAACAAACCATTCAACAACTAACCAACAACATAACTATATATGATAAGAGACATATGCATGCTCAAATGATATAAAATAGTACAACACAATGTACAAAATAAAATCTACAAAATGAATTTCCCGAATATGCTGTCGGGTCATAGACAATACAATAAACTGAGAGAGAAAATATAAAAGTGCTACACTACAACACTTGGGTATAAACCCAATATACAAATTGAATCCCAATCTAGATATACAAAAGATAGGAATCGACTATATCAAAATACCGCAACAGTCCGCTACTGCCACAGCTCAACGAATACACTAGATAGATAACATCAATGGCGCCCTTGAAGAGGAACACCTAAAATAATACAATATATATACATAGCAAGAAAAAATATAAATGGGTCAAAGCCCGAGGTGTGAAAACATTTTTATAGCAAGTGCATTAAAATGCATAATAATTATAAATGCATTATAACATGATTTAAAGTGGAGTCGCACTCTCCATAAAATTTAACTCACCTCTCAACTAAAGCGCGCAACGAAACGGATACATATGATCTCCAAATAATTGCTCAAATCTATCTAGGGGCAAAGTAATCTAACTTACACCCAAAATTTATACTCAATTAAAATCCATCTAAATTATCTCTCAACTTCAAATATTACCACTCTCATCTATTCGCCCACTTTCTAAACATAAAAAATATACACAAACATTCTTTTTTACTAGAAGTTCTCATATTCTAGTTATTGACATACACACACACACACACACACACACATATATATATATATATATATATATATATATATATATATATATATATATATATATGAGTTATTAGCATCTAAGTGCTAAGGACTAAACTTCTCTCAATTCTCAATACATCACTGCGTTTCGTGCGTGGGACATATCGCAAGCGAAATCCAAATAAGGAACCCCCCCGATACACTACTCCTTGGCAGTATTGATTATCAAGATTCATTATGCCCTCAATCATGACGCGTATAACCCAAATTCTTATATAATGATTAATTAATTATTCCCAATTCTCAACAGTTCACGGCATTTCATGCGTGGGATGTTTCGCAAGCGAAATCCAAACAAGGAACCCCCTCGATACACTACTCCTTGGCACTGTCGATTTTCGAGATAGAAACTAATATATAAATATGAGAACTAAGGACTAACTTCTACTCACTCCCAACATTGCACTGCGTTTCGTGTGGGACGTCTCGCAAGCGAAATCCAAACAAGGAACCTCGATACACTACTCCTTGTCAATGTTGGTCGTTGAGGTCCATTATGCCCTCGATACCCAAAGTACTATATATATTCATAATAATTAACTACTCTTCATTTTCTCATAATTGATTTATCACAAATTTAGTCTGGTTAAAATCTCCCAGAATGAGATTCAAGCAATCTTCTTATGTCTCTTTACTCTAGAGATAATTATGATACCACATAATCATATACAATTAATATACTATTCACAAAAGTATAATAATAACCATCCCAATGAGCTATAACTCGAGGATGCAGGTTCTCAATGCTATCATCTACCAGGGAATCACTCACATATCATCCTGGGTACCAACAGTCGGAATCTCACACCGCCTTGGCAAAACAACCATATCATAACGTACGAGAAGCAGTGATAGTTCCTCCCCAGAAATGAGACGAAACATACCCACCACGTCTCACCCCTAATAAAAATCACACAATAATAAATGGACGCTATGACTTGGGGACTATACGCGCCCTGCTCCTCAAGCCAGGGGCCTCACCCACATCGCTCAACTTCCGATGATAGCATAGAGGGGGTATGCTTCACATATATACATATATATCATTCACACAAGTTATACATAGATCATCACATCCTATAAATGTATACCATCACACAAGGTATATATGTATCACACTAATACATATTCATAGTACGCTCTTAGGCGTAAGTGAAATAATCTCATTATTTAGTATATTTTACTCTCGATATACTATTCGTCAATAACTCACATAACTTCCCCACTTAGTATACACTATACTATTTCTCACTTGAAGTCCACACCTCACTTTTATTTATGAATCATCTCTCAATTCTATTTACATTGAGGATATTCTCTATATCCTAATGTACCTCGATCAGCATTTATCATTCCTATGAAACATCTCCCAATTCAATTTACGTTAAGGATATTCCCTATATCTGCATACACATCTATCAGCATTTATTATTTTCAATCCTTAATATGATTCAATCAATCGTATGAACCTTTAAAGTTATACCATTTGGGATAATTCTAAATTCCATTTTCACTAAGCGCATCCTAACTTTCTCTTATAAACCCACAATTATCTCCACACAAAATTCTCAATGATAGTGAGCTTCCCCACCTAGTCGATATGATACTCTCTAATAGGTATCCTCTCAAGTTAAGTCAATATGACTCCAATAATTTTTCATATGGGAAACTCCCTAAAAGTCTCCAAAACACACTTCTCATAACTCATATAGAGATTCCCAATCGATAAACTCAAGCGAAACCGGACGAAACTCACTCCAGAAAAACCTCTCCAAAACAGCCTCAATCCGAATTGATTCGGTCCCTCCGAATCGATTCGGTCTCATAAAGAATCGATTCGGCCCAAAGGACCTATAAGTATGCTTCCTACCGAATTGATTCGGAAGGGGCGAATTGATTCGATTTGGTCAGCAAGCTACGAATGGGTTGTTTTCTCCAAAAACTCAAAATTCCCAAAAATCATTTTAATCATCTTCTAACCCTTCCTCATCAATCCAAACAAATATATAACACTAATAATCATCAAATAACACACCTCAACTAATTTCTAACCTCAAATCCATTATATACACAACAAATCTAAGATTTTACCCAAAATCTAGGTTTTAGCAATTTATCCCAAAATTCACAATTTTTATCCACAAATCATGAAATAAATGATACACAACAATTATTTAGCAAGTTTAATCATTTGCCTCAAATTCATAGAGTCTAAAGCTTCCTCGAGATCGTGTAATGGCCGGAAATCCCATTTTTCTCCTCTTTCTCTTCTTCTTTCCATCTTCCCTTTCTTTCTCTCTAATGAGATTTTATCTCCCGTAGGCTTAATAAGCCTTATCTCCCTAAATACACTGCTTCAAATGATAATACACACTTTAAATGACTCGGTCACTTTAATTCGAGCCAAACGAACTTAACATATTTCGAAACCTAAATAAGCCCCAAGTACTGTCATTTAGACTATCTCGACCCTTCCGGAAATAACCGCACCCTAAGAATTGTTATTCGAATCACTTTCTAACATCTTCAAATTTTGACCTCAAATGCCAATTTAATTATTATCCGAATAAAATAATATTTATTTCTCCCAAAATAATTAAATTATTGTCCAAAAAATCTCAGGGTATTATAGACTTTTCATTTATTTGATTCGTAACACCTTTCAGTTCTAAAATTTCCATCCCCTGTTGCTTGATTGCATTATTCTATTCAGCTTCCTACTTTTTGAGTGATTGTAAATCTTTGTATCTTGTTCCCTCCACCATTGAAGAAATGGTATATAGGATTGTTGTTGTTCTGATACCAAATGTCACCAACTAGGGTTTTAATTGGGACAATTTTGATATATAATTCAACAAAGTGAGAATTTGTTTATTGATAAAAGTTTTCGAATGAATTACAACTGATTACAGATGCGTATATATATAGGAAATAGAATTCAAGAATAGAACAATTACAATTAGAAAGATTCTTTTACAACTCACTTAACTAACTAAAAATGAACTTTAACTAAAACTAACTTTCTAGTTACACTAACTATTGAGTTACTGCCTCAACTTTAAATGGCTTCAGCTGTTTTAATTTCCCACATGCCATTAGCCACTGCTAACCCCAACCAAAATTTCCTCTATTCTTCTCCTACCAATCTGAGTTCCCACCAACCCTGTAATCAGAAACTAGCAAGTCCGACCTCCACACACTCCAAGCGACATTTATTTGACTACTTTGAACCCTAACGGATTGTTATTAGGGTTGGCTAGATCTAGTAGTGGAAAAATTGGCCTCAAAGAATAAAACAACCCATATTAGCCGAGTCATTTAAATACGGGGACCATTTTTAAAAGCTATGAGTCAAATATGGGGCCCATATTTAAAAGTTAAAGTCAAATATGGGCCCCATATTTGAAAGCTATGAATCAAATATGGAGTCCATATGAAATCCATTTTCAAAATCTACAAGTCAAATACAAAACCTATTTTTAAAAGTTAAGAGTAAACTATGTTTTTTACATATATTTAAAATTATAATACTTATTTGGGAGCGAAAAAACGGGTTGACCCAGCCCATATTTGGCCCGCCCATATTAGGTCCAACCCATATTTGGCCCGCCCACATTAGGCCCAACCTATAGTTTTGCCACTACTAGCTAGATCGAAACTTGTCATGTGATGGGTTTCATGATAAGAGTAAGGTTCAACAAGTCTCTAGGCCCTAGATTTGTTCAAGTAGGCTGATGATTTGACGGATCCGACAATCTGCTGTTATCGCCTCCTGTGGATGACCATTGCCAACGAGTTCTAACTGAAGCAAAGGTTGATATTTGGTTGCATGTTCTCATAGTGAGTTGGTTCGATCCAAATAAGATGTCTCCCTCAAATGGGCTCTTAAGTGAACCAATCACAGAGCCTTTAATCCTCAATATGATAGCTCCAACCCAAGGTATAATTCAACCCCTATAATTTTCATCTCACATCCCCTTGAGGAAATTACACTTCCACCCTTTCAACATTTCAAAAAAATTATGCAAGCCACCCTTTTACTCCAAAATTATTGGGAAACCTTTCAGTTTTTAAAATTTACACTTCGGTCCTTGAGCTTTCTAAAATTCCCAAATTTTCTTTGAGAAATTTGGAAAATCATATTATAGTTTCCAAATATCCTGACACGACCCCTACATTTTCTCAAAACACCATTTCAAGCCCAACTTTATTACCCAATACATATTCATGTTTTGATTTGTAGTTGACTTCATTACCTTATTATGAGTATGATATTAAGGTTTATGTCAAAATTGAGTGGTTGAATCATATCATCATTGAAGAACTCCAAGCTCACATCGACATATTGGACTAGGTAGGTGAATTCTACATAAAGATCTTTAGAGATTTTAAATCAGCGTCATCTTCATCGGGGTGTATGAGGAGCGCCACTACCTCATAAATAAATACCACATGGAAATCCTTGGGGTGGAAGCGGGCATCATCATTGGGTATGTGAGAGGGTAAGTTATTTGACCCGATATTTGATTGTTTGTCTTCCGACGTGATATCCCCCTTGACTAACGTTATTTCCATATACGACGACGATTTCTTCTACATTATCACGCTTAGTGATTACTTGCCCAAGGACATCAAGGTATCTTTTGAGGATGGTATGGAGATGGAATTTCTTCCTTGTGATTTGATTCATATTTTTGAGGAAGATCGATAGAACATATATACTTGGTTCTGTAATTCAGAGGTTTCCAAGCTTGAGAACTTCTTCACCATAGTCAGGGAAGAAGAAGTTGGGTTATTTATTGGATATTTCTTTGATATCTTTGTTGAGGATAGTTGGATAACCCCCACTCACTTCAGGAAGGTGAAGTCGTATTATATCGATAATTTTTCACACTCTTTGGAAACAATAGTCATGCAGTTGAGGTTATTTCTTCACGTGGTTGTTCTCTAATCAGTTTATTATTGTAGGTTGATTTAGAGTATGTGTACCCACGGTGGGAAGATTTTTTGGCACATTCGAAAGTCAAGTTGAAGCACCTAGTTATGAAGGTTCTCATCATGGAGGACTCGAACCACATTTGGCATCATTGGCGCTCCCCGAGGCATTAGTTTGTTGATTATTATTACTCACTATCTTCGGTGTTGAGTTCCTATATTCCTTTTTAGTCACCCGTTCTCTCTCTTTTTTAGTCCATACACCGATTGATTTTTATTACAGATTCCCTTTCAAGCGGGGGATTCCAATTATGGTTGTTTCCCTTCCCTTCCTTTACCACTGACCTCGGGACAAGCTTTTTCAAGTGGGGGAGAATAGTGTATACGGGTGGCCCGGGGAAATAAATTGCGTTTTTCCTTATTTTATTTACACGCCTGGTTTAGTAATTTTTCCTCTTTTAGTTAGTATAGGTAGTTAAGGGTAATATTTCCTTGGAATATTATAGGGTTCCCTCTTTAGTCATTTTTACCGTTTAGAATTATCTTTCTTGGGAAGATAACATAGCCAATAAATAATTCCACCGGCGTCCCTTTATTAATAGTACTATTATGATGGATTGGAAAGAGAAATCGGGTCATTGATCTCTAAAGATGTTGTTGTTGTTGTTGTTGTTGTTGTTATTGTTGTGTTATGTAGATTAAATCGCTTTGGATCCTAACTACACGTCATATTTTAATCAACATTTAGTCTAAGCCTTTTTTTATTTTGTTTTAAAACATCCATCGCCATATAAAATACTCACAAATAATCTTTTTCTGTTATCCTAAACCATATAAAAAAATTATCATAAAAATAGATAATGAACTTTTTGGAACATAAAAAAAGGTGAACTAATTGAAAATATAGTTAGCTCCTAGAGACTAAACATTAATTGTCCCTTATTACTATTATTTGGAGAATGTAACTTTCATTAAGAAAGGTACTAGGCCGAGTCAAATACAGTAACTCTCATCCCGAAGTACCAATCTTGGCAATCCATGGTTTAAAGTTGGATGTATAACTCACACCATAAGTTTTTACTCAGTTTTGGTATTTGTTGATACATAACAATATGCTATTTAGAGAGACTGAGATTTTTGAAAAAAAGTATATAAAAGTTTAAAAAAATAAGAATAATTTGGGTTATTAATCCATCAATACAACCAATAAAAAATATTCCCTAAAATTATTTTTGTGGTTTTAATGATTATAATATATTAATGGTGCATATTTAACATTTACATTGAGTTGTTTTGTGCATAGAGCTCAATTATCAAATTATTCCATACTAAACCAAGAAACATAAAAAGAATATTCAAGTGAATAAGTCAATAATACATAAATACATTATACAATCAAATATTGCTTTTGTAAGGACAAGTTAAAATCTTACTAGTAACAAGGCAAAACAAATGAATTCATTAAGGCCCCATTTAGTTGTGTTCTAAAATTTTAAATTGGCAATATAAATTGGTCCATTTATAAATTGATCTATTAATTGTGTTTGGATTCATTAATGAAATGATTCATTAATTGATCTTCAACTCATGTGTAAAATATAAAATTGGACCGTTTCACAAAAAATATGAAATGGATCCATTTGAAATATGAGTCACGAGAGTGCGCTACGGTTCAATGGTCCAAAATTATTTAATTAAATGTCAACTTAACCCAGATTTTAATTCTTGTAAACCCTTGTTCATAAAACTATGTGATTGAAAGCAATAACTTAATAAGCATGCAACCAAACAAACAAGAAAAATGAATTTCACAAAAAATTCCCAAAAGGGAAAAACCTTTTCTTATTTCGCTATTTTGTGCAAATCGCAACTTACATGTACATTGATAAATACAGACAGCGTTTAAGACAAAATTCCCGTAGGCGACGCTTCGTCTTCCTCAGCAATAGTTCCCACGAGAACTACAGGATCAGCAGTGGAGACACCTTCTCCACAAGAAAATCTCCAAGAATGGAATCATGTATTTGAGGGTTTCGAAGTCATTAACAAAATATTAAATGGGAGGATGTGTGAATCAAAAGGTGTTTTGGCCGTTGCCAGATATTTAGATTGATGACATCGTGGATGATCGTGAAGACGTGACCAATGTAACGGGATATGCCATATCTAAAGTAATATAGAATGCTGCAGACAAGTCTTAGATTCTAGGGGCAATGATAAAAACACGCCCTTACAAATCTCCCCCTTATGGCTATGTCGGTACGTACTTAAAAACATCTGAATTATACAACCAAAAAAAAAAAATCTAAGACATACAATATTCTAATACCTTCCCCAAACCCACAATGGAATGATATCAACGTACATAAGTCTTGAAGTCTTTAAATCTTCAAAAAACTCCAAATTTCTTTGTCTTCATCAAGTGTATCATGAATATGATCTTCGAATGAACCTACACACATATGACAAGAAATAAATACCCATGACGCGCAAAAGTTTGAGATAAAATGATAAGCATAATCAAAATCCCATTCTCCCATAATTCGTTCTCCCCCTTTTTATGATGTTCGAAATAGACAAGGAAAAGAAACATAAGCAATAAATACAGAGTGTCAAAAAATAAGAAACAACTATTTTTGAATTTGTCAACATTTTTCTCAAGTATAAAAAATACAAAGATAATACACACCATGAACTAACACTAAGATAACCAAGTCATAAAAGTGTAAATGAATGGGTGTGAACAAATTCGATAGGAAAATAAAATCCAACAATCATAACATATGTGCACGATGAATTTTGGATAATCCTAACGAATGAACTCAAAATCGTCCTTACGTATAAAAATGTTGAATTCATATGATATCGACTCAATCTTATCAAAAAATTAAAGTCTAAAATGATTTTTACACTAATAATGCCCAAAACTATGTAATGCTTTTAATGAGACTTTTTCAGGACGTGCAAAGCTATTGATCTTCGCCTTAATTCCCTCAAAACTCACATAAGAAATCTTTCACTCAACTCTTTTGATTTGAATAAATCAATGCTCATATGTGGCGAAGCATCAAATGTTCTTTGAATTTGTCTTAACACTTTATATTTTTTCTTTTGAGTGCTTTTAATCTTTTAGGCTATTTTCTTTTGCAAATGGTGGCTATTCGTGTAAAGATCTTTTTACTTTTGCAGCTTGAGCCATTACTTTTAAATTAACACATTAATCGGAGATATAAATTTCAATTTTTCCAACCAGGCAATGGTTCTTACAAGCACTACTTTCATTACCTCGTTTTATCCCATTTGGTTAGTTTTAAAGGCTGGATTGAGATGGAAACATTTTGACCAACATGTGACAGACAAGTGCAATGCTTAAATAAATTCGTGCATGTGTACATTAAAGGAGACAATGAGTCAAATATATAGAAAGTAATCACTAATCACATCCTAGTGACTACAATACATTATAAAGAAGATGGATGAAATGAAATTGTCTCAAATCACTATAAAAAAAGTCACGTGGATAATGGAATGATATTATGACTTGACAATCCTAAATTTCCATCCATATAAAGTGTAAACAAACTACAAAAATCTTTTTGTATTTTAAAAAAAAATTATAAAAAGAAAATCTTTTTGACTTTTTCATTTTTCTTAAAAAACGAAAATATTTTTGTATATTTCTCTTTTCTTAAAAACCAAAAATCTATTTGTATTTTTTATTTTTTCTTAAGGACCGAAAATCTTTTTGGATTTTTCTAAAATATGAAAAAGAAAAAATAATACAAGAATAATACAAGTAATAAAATCTAGCAATAAGAATCAAGAATATGAACGTGAAAAATCCTCCTATACTAGACAAAGTAAACAACCCTCAGTGAACTGTACAAATAACTAAAGACTTCATAAGACTATCTAATCTAAGGACATCAAAAGGTTTCGTTAAGATATTGGCTAACTGGCGGTCCGTGGTCACAAAGCTTAAGGACAAGACCTCCTCCTCTACTAGGTCCAAGATAAAATGCTCGCGTATCCTAATATGCTTCATGTGCAAATGTTGGACTGAATTTCGGGATATATGAATCGCGCTCCTGATATCATAGGAAATACTCATAGTGCCCTATGAAATCCCATAATCCTCCAATATTTGCTTCATCCACATGAGTTGTGTGCAACAACTACCGACAACGATGTACTTAGCCTCCGCAATAAACAAAGAGATGAAGTTCTCCTTCTTGATCAACTAAGAGACAAGAGCACTCCCAAAATAGAAACACCCACCCGAAGTGCTCCTACATCCATCTACATCCCCAGCCCAATCAATATTCAAATAGGCAGATAAATGGTCATCGGTATCAAAGGAATACCAAATGACGTATGAGAGAGTCCCACTCACGCATTTGATAATACATTAAGATCATGTAAGTGTGACTCTTTCGGGGATGTCTGATATCGCCCACATACTTCAACACTAAAGGCTATATCGGGATGACTGGTAATTAAGTAGAGAAGACTACCTATCATACTCTGATACAAGGTTTGCTCTACGTTCTTGCCTGAAGTGTCCTTGCTAAGCTTTGTTGAGGCACTCATAAGGTTGCGTAGTGCTTAGCGGAGTCTAACCCAAACTTCTTTACGAGGTCTCTTGTATACTTGGATTGGGAGATGAACATCCCATTCTCTAGATAATGAATTTGGAGACTAAGGAAGAACGTAAGATCACCAACCATGCTCATGTCGAACTCACTCTCCATTTCCTCCTCAAAGTCTTGAGCATGGAAGGAGCACACGGATCCAAAGACTATGTCGCCACATTGACCTGGGCAACCAAAATAGGACATTTTACTCTTCTAACAAACAACGTCTTATCTACTCCTCTTAAAGCTATGAGCTAAGAGATAGGAAGTAAGCCTCTCGTACGAATAATTGGGTGATTGCTTCAAACCATACAAGGCATTCCTTAGATAATAGACGTGTCCAATGTGCTTAGGGTCTTCAAACCCTTTCGGTTGTTCAATGTAAACCTCCTCCTATAGAATGCCATTCAGAAAAGCACTATTGACATCCATATAATATTACTTGAAGTGCAGATGACATGCGATGCCGAGTAGTAAGCGAATGGACTCAAGCCTTGCTATAGGAGCGAATGCCTCCTCAAAGTCTACACCCTCAATCTGTGTGTAGCCTTGAGCGACCAGCCTATCCTTATTAAGGATAATGGTACCATTCTCATCCATCGTATTCTTAAAGATCCACTTAGTACCAATCACATTTGTCTCACTAGGTCAGTGGACAAGTTCCCAAACATCATTCTTTCTAAATTGAAGCAACTCATCCTGAATAGCGGATATCTAGTGTTCATTTTTGAGTGATTATTTAATGTTCTGCTCGACTTTGGACGTATAGCACAAATAACTAACAACGTTATCAAGCTGTGCATGTGTCTTGACACCTAAAGTAGGATCTCCTAAAATGGCAGAAGGGTTATGACTCTTGCGAACCCTAGCAGGTGTGTCCCCTATATCAGGAGTAAGGTCCACCCTAGGTGTGTGAGGAACAATAGGATCATCACAAAGGGGTGCATCATCCTCACATAAAGGATTAGGATTAACAAACTCCTACGACTCGTTATCTTTAACAGCGATGTTTGTTTATTGATTATATAACCTCAGAGTTGTTTAGGTTAATACCTTAATAAGCTTTGCTCATCGATAAATATCCTAATATAATTCCCTCGTTTATTCGAGAGCCAAACTTTTCTAATTGCTCTCTATCCCTCAGGATGTAACGTTTAATCCTAAAGACACGAAAATACGAAAGGTGGGTTTTTTCCCCGTCCAAAACTCACATGGCTTCTGAAGTATGTGTGGAAGAAGATATACCCTATTCACTATGTGGCATGTGACAGACACCGCCTCTAACCAAAATCGTCTTGGTACTCTACGATCGAGAAGTATGGATCTAGCCATCTCCTCAATTGTCCGATTCTTCCTTTCAAAAATCCCATTTTGATGAGGAGTTTTCACAGTCGAAAATTCATTTTTTATTCCAAGTCTATCACAATAACTATCCACTTTTGCTTCTTTATATTCTGTGTCGTTGTCACTATGCATCCTATTGATGGTGACACCGTGTTGATTTTACAGGACACGACACTTGGTCGTAAAAAACTCTACAGCATCAGATTTCTCTCTTAAGAAACTAACTATCGAATATCGAGAGAAATCATTTACCATCACGAGGATATACCTCTTACCACCCAAACTCTAAATGCGAGTAGGATCCATAAGATCCATGTGTATTAACTCAAGCACACGTGTAGTGGTAATGTAATTCAACTTTTGATGGGGACTACAAACTTATTTTCCCTGCTGACAAGGACCAAAAATCGTGGAAGCTGGCTTTTCAAGTAACAGTAAGCCACGTACTAGGTCTTTCTTCGTTAAACACTCCAACTCTCTAAAATTAACGAGATCTAGATGTTGATGCCACATATCCATAGAAGAGATCGTGGTGTTGTTGCACACAAATGAGGACTTGGACACAATGCCATAACAATTATCTTTTCTCCTCACCCCTTGCAGTAAAAGTTTATCGACTTGATAAAAAATATTACACTCATACCGGTCAAACTTTACACCAAAGTCTGCATCGTACAGCTAGCTAATGCTGATAAGGTATACTTTTAAACCTTTGACATACAAAATATCTAGCTTAGGAAATTCGGGTATCAATACTATACCACATCCTAAAATGCTAAATTTACTCCCATCTCCAAAGGTGATTTATTGTCCTTATGATCCTCAAGGTTAGTAAAAAATGAGACATCACCAGTCATATGCTTGGACTAACCACTGTCAAAATACCACTAGGAGGTATTATGAGCCTTAAGAGTAAGATGAAAAATAAGGTCTTTCACTTCATACTTAGTCACCTAAGTAGCGGTGACCTTTTGTTTACCCTTGTAGTTGTTTGTTCAGGATGTTGGAAGTATCCACTAACGGCAAAGACATCCGTTGGAACTCTTCCATCAAACTATGAGAAATGGCGACTAGACACTCAACCTTCTCTCTAAGGCTAGCAAAATCACTAAACTGGTGTGACGGAGTATGTGTACGTCGAGTTCGATCCAAACTATAACAAAACTACCTAAGGTGGACTTTTCTCTTGCAATAAGTGCAGAAATAAACAGTCTTAAGCCTACCGTGGTTTGATTTTCTTGGCCAAAATTTTCTTTGGACTTTTGGTTGATGGCCATAAGGATACACATTGAATTTAGGAACCGATTTCGGTGCGACATGTGACGTGGAAGCATCGTCAAAACCAATTCCTTGCCTCTCACCAAACCTTAAAGCGAGGCCAAGGAACATCTTTCCCATCTTCCCAGATGTGTCCTCAATCTTTACCTCAACCTCCCGGGCTATCTCGATATCGTTCCTGAGTTGGGATATAAGGACTTCAAGTTTCTTCTAAGTCTCGACAGATGCAAGGAGCTTACTCGCAAGACTATCCACTTATTTGTTCAATTTCTCTCTCTCTCTCCAAAAACTCTCTCTCTTTCCCTAAAATCTCTATATCTCTCTCAAAGACTCTCTAACAGAGGATTCTTTCTCTCTCTCTCTCTCTCTCTCTCTCTCTCTCTCTCTCGTATCTCTTAACTCCTTCTTTAGTGCAATGATCCTAGTTGCTAACCCTTTGTTTTTCTTTTTCATTTTAAAGGACTCGGCATATAACTCGATGTAGGCGGGCTGCAGGTCACTCTCGTTCTCACTTTTTACATCCTCACCCTCATTCACATCATTCCCACTGTCGAGGTGTCCCTGTGAAGTAGCTTCCTCATCTTTGTGAGGTGTACTAGACATGCTCAAATGACTAGCCGTGAATGCGGTACAGTTACATTCATGCGGTGATTCTTCTCCTGAATCCATTGACTCAACCTCACTATCATCAATAAGGGTGGCATTTAAGGCAACTTTGCCCTTGCGTTGATGTTTTAACCTAGTTGGGCCTCTCCTATCACACTCGTAACACCTCTCTTCTTCTCTCTTAGGGGCTTCCTTTTTATCTTTTTCAAATTTCTTCCCGATTTTATTTTTCTCAAAACTCTTTTTATGTTTAGATGTGCCATTATTTTTAAGTTTGAGAAATTTATTAAAGTTTTTAACAAGAAGGGATAAATAATCTAGGTCAAAATCGTACCCTGAATCGAAAGACACTTCCTCTCTCTTTCTAAATACCTCTTCTCTCTTTCTAGACTTCTCCTCACTCTTTCTAAACTGGGCCTTAAGTTCAATCTCTTTCTCTTTTGGTTTTAATTTTTTAGGAAACATGTTGATTACATAAGTTTGAAGGTTTCCTATGAGTTATTCTAACCTAAGGAAATCTAACATTTCTAAAGAATTAAGCATAATGACTTTCGGGATAAAACGGGTAGGAAGTGATCTTAAAATCTTTTTGACTACTCTAGTTTCAGGAATTCTTTCACCAAGATTAAAGCTCAAATTAACAATATTCGACAGGCGAGCATAAAATTCATCAAAGATCCTAGATTCAAGCATGGTTATAGTCTCAAACCGTGTAGACAAATTTTGTAATTTAGATGCCTTAACAACATTTATGCCCTCATGTGTAAATTGCTGGATATCCCATGCCTCTTTTGACGTGGTGCACGTCATAATACGCTGGAACTTGTGGGGTGTGATGGCTCCAAAAATAGAAATAAGGTCTGGAGAATTAAAGTTACTCCATTTAAATTCTTCTTCAGTCCATAGAGTCACATGTTTAGGTTTAATTTCATTACCTTATACAATAGTGGTTGGTGTTCACCCTCTTTCACAAGTAATCCAGACTCTTTCATCAATAGATTTTAATTTGGATCTCATTCTCTCTTTCCAAAAGACATAATTGGATCCATCAAAAGTTGACATTCTATTATATAAGTTATCCATTTGAACTTAGCCTTTTCAAAATCAAATTTTCAGAAATTTGATATCAAGAAAAATTTTGTGAAAATAAATTACACGGTAAAGTTGTGTAAATTACTTTGATGCCAATTTGAGAGTGCGCTACAGTTCAATGGTTCAAACTTATTTAATTAAATGTCAACTTAACCCAGATTTTAATTCTTATTAAACCCTAGTTCATTCATCTATGGGATTGAAATCAGTAATTCAAGAAGCATGCAACCAAACAAAGAAGAAAGACGAATTTCAGGAAAAATCCCCAAAGGTGCAAAACCTTTTCTTATTTCACTATTATATGCAAATTGCAACTTACATGTACGTAGAGAATTACAGAAGGTATTTAAGACAAATTCTCGTAGGTGACACTTCGTCTTCCTCAGTAATAGTTCCCATGAGAACTACAGGATCAACAGTGGAGACACCTTTTCCACAAGAGAAACTCCAGGAATGGAATTATGTGTTTAAGGGTTTCAAAGTTATTTACATAGCATTAAATGGGAGGGTGTGTGAATCAAAAGGTGTTTTTGGCCTTTTAAAAGAAGACTTTTTGTGCAGCAGGTAGAAAACGTAGATTTAAAAGTCTTACAAAATACCTACAGGAAACAGGTTTTTATCGGCGAATACAAAAATCGAAGTGGCGTCAAGTCGTTCGAACGAGATATGAATCCTGTTGGAAGTAGGCGTAGTACAAACCATCTAACCACCTGATAAAACTAAAATAATAAGCTCTCGTTTAAAGTACGTTTGATGTAGGCCATCAAATGAGCCTTATAACGACTTAGGCCCGTCGTTCGAACGACATGTGTATGTAGTTCTAACGACTGATGGAGAAGAATATTTTTTTAATTAAAATCCAACCTCGTTTTGTAAAATAAAACAAACTAAAAATCTCCCATAAATATTTATGAAAAACTAAGAACTCCAAACAAGGAATATACCATGAATAACGTGGAGTTGTGGAGAACGGTTGAAGATGTTCGAATAGCACGTTGAAGATGAGTGGTGCACATTGATGGTGCACGTATCCAGATATTCGGATTGATGACTTCGGAGATGATCGTGAAGATGTGACCAATGTTGCGGGATATGCTATATGTAAAGTAATATAGAATGCTATGAATAAGTCCTAGATTTTCGAAGTAATGACAAAAAATGCCTTTATAAGTCACATTAAATGCATGTTCCTCTCTCTCTCTCCCCCCCTCCCTCCCCCCCTCCCCCTCCCAATCTCTCTCTTAATTTGATTTTATCTTTTTTCTCATAGAACCTTAACATCAATTTTAGATTACCAAACATTATAAAAAATTTGGATTTAAACTCATTTAAAATCCACTCATTTACAAGCCACTAATTCATAATGAACAAATTTACATAATCAAATAATTTGCGCAACCAAACAAGGCCTAAGTTCTTTCTTCAAACATAAAATGATTATTGAAGAAGTGAAGGCTTGTGGATTATGAGTGTTAGATAGAATCTAACAACTAATCAAGGCCGAGTAAAGGCACTCATTATGTTTTTTCTTCAAAACATCAAATGATTATTGAAGAAATTAGACTTGAGATTGTGAGTGTTAGGTACAAGATATAAATTGCAAATTTTCATTTTGTTTACTTATGCAATTCATGTGGCTTAAATTCATATGCATATCATACCATATCATTCAAAGGCAGGAATATCCTTGTATTTGAAGTTATATTTTTCCCAAGACATTCTTGTTGGACTAAAAATACTTTGCATAAATATCTAACCTTATCTTCTCAAAAGACTTGGACCAAATTAATTTCCTCTTGATTGATCTCATAAAGTTTTCGTCAAAGTTAGCTTATATAATTGGTTGAGAATAAAATTGTAAAAATGGATTAAAATCTTCATGACCTTTAGTCAATTAAGGATCTGTTATAAATTATTTTATTATAGTATAATAATAATATTAGTGAAGTGAAAATTAAAATTAAAATTAACTTGTAAAGACATAATAGTTTGTGAAAATTTGTGTCCATTCATGAAAGGTTGTGATTATTCATGAAAGGTGTGGGTACCCAAAATTAGGACCATGGGCCTGGACGAGTAGCCCAATTCTGGTAGCCCAAAGTCCAGGTTCCCCACCTCTTATTCTGAATATGATCCGGTCTCTTCCCACGTTCCCATTAAGAGAGGTTATAGGGAGAGATGGAAGACGTGGGGGAATCCATCACCCCCACTTACCTAAATGAACATGTATATATATAAGCCCTAGGTCTGAGGCAAAGGACAAGTTGTATTCTCTGTAACCACTCTCCGGAGTATATAGAAATAAAACCGACTGCACCACCGTGAACTTAGGTAGATCTTTGCTGAACCACGTACATCCTTTGTTGTGTGATTGTCATTTTACATTCCTTGTTCTTCCTTGGTAATTGCCTCTCTTGTATTTATTTGTGTTGCATAATAATTATCACCACAATTGGTGCCGTCTGTGGGAAACGTTCATCTTTCCCTGAGAAGATCCCACACCAAGAAAGGAGTTTAAAATGTCTGGTCACAGCAGCAATGCCCCCTAGGCAGGGGATATTTAGGAACCACCTGCACCTCACAGGATTAGGTCCGAAGTTTGACGTTCAGATCAGAGGGCTCGCATGGAAAGGACAGCCTCAGAAGAAAGCCAAGGACCCGCGAGGTCCACGCAGATATCCAGACTGATTGATGCATATGAGGCAAGGCTCCACGAGCAAAGGGAGTCTTCTCGCAAACAAGAGGCCGAGAATGCTCGCCTGAAAAGAAGACTGGAAAGACTAGAGAAGGAGATTCATCCTGATAACAGGAGACGTCCATACCGCACTCCTAGCCCTCAGGCGAGTAAGTCTCGCAGCTGAGGAAGGAGCCCCAGGCGAGGACCTCAAAAGGTTGAGGGAGACGAATCAGACAACGACCTCCTCGAGCAACTGTGAAGAGCTCGCCGTTACCAGAGCCTTGCTCCCAGCGACGAAAACATACGAAACCTGGTCCGCAGGGAAATGGACCAACATCCTGCCCACCACGGTACCAGATCAACCAGAGAACTCGCTAGGCGAGCTCTCAAAACCCAGATGAAGTCACCCTTCACGAGGAAAATCGAAGAAGAAGAAGCCCCCAAGAAATTTGCCATTCCAAGGTTCAAGATTTATAATGGTAAGACTGATCCCATCGATCACGTCAGGCAATACCGACAGGCCATGACCCTCTGGAATCACCGGGATGCACTGATGTGCCGTATTTTCTCCTCAAGCCTGCATGATGTAGCACAAAAATGGTTTGAAAGACTCCCCCACCGATCCATCAGAAGTTTCAAATCCCTGACCGAGCTCTTTACGGCCCGGTTCATCACTAGCAGCTCCCATCCCAAAAGGATGGATGCTTTACTGACAATGAAGAAAACGCCTCAAGAGACACTCCGAGACTACGCAAAGAGGTACTGGGAGTTATTCAACGAGGTCGAAGATTACTAGGAACAAGTGGCAGTGGCCTCTTTCAAAATTGGGATACCCAGCTCTTCCCTTCTTTACCAGTCCCTGACAAAGAAGGAGGCTATGACTATTGACGACCTAATGACTCGCATCGAAAAGTACGCTAAAGTGGAGGATGTCACCCGCCTCAGTACAGTAGAAAACGGTCAAGCTAAACTCACTACCAAGGGCAGTGACAAAGCGGAGAATCAAAAGAAAGGAGGAAAGAACAGGGGCAAGAATGGCTCCAAAAACGGAAGTGGTAACGATGTGGCAAAAGCATTTCAGGCGGTTAACACCATTTTTAGAGAGCCAATTTACAAGATTCTCACGAAAATCAAAGACGAGCCATTCATCAAATGGCCCAGAAAAATGGGAGGAGATCCCTCAAAGAGGAACAATGCGCTGAGATGCGCCTTTCACAAAGAGGGAGGACACAAGACTGAGCATTGCAAAGCTCTAAAGTCTCACCTCGAGGAACTGGCCCAGTCCGGGCATTTAAACCAGTTTATGGAGAAAAGGGCAGAGAAAGTAGATGCCAATAGAGAAGAAAGACTTGACAACGTGCTCGAAGATGATGCCGGACATGAGTTCGAGGTAATTCATGGGGCATCTGATGCTAAGCAGATCCAAGGAAATTCAGCTCGAATGGAGATAAAGAAGCTTACAGCGGTAATGCAGGCTTTTCAGATCGATCCAGCAAAGTCGCAGTCAGGAAAGCGCCGACGAGAAGATGACGTTAACTACAACAAGCATATTGTTTTCACAGATGAAGATTTGGTAGGAGTAAGAACCCCACACCATGATGCTCTAATTATTACCCTCAGGATAGATAACTTTGATGTCGACAAGCTGCTCATCAACCAAGGAAGCTCGTCCGAGGTGATGTACCTCGACCTATTTAGAAAATTGAAGTTGAGCGTTGCCGACCTAAAGGAAGCTACTATCCCTTTAGTTGGCTTCGCTGGAAAAATAACTATACCCATGGGGAAGATTGTACTACCGGTGTGGGCTGGAAACGTCACCAAGATGATCGAGTTTTTGGTAGTTGACATCGACTCGCCATACCAGGCCATCCTCGGCAGGGAATGGCTCCATGCGATGAAGGCAGTCTCCTCGACCTACCATCAGAAACTCAAATATGTAACCGAGCGAGGAGTAATGGAGATACACGGTGATCAGGCAATGGCGAGAAGGTGCTTCATAGCAGCCATCCGACCAAAGCCAGAGAAGAGGGTCGAGGAGCCTAGCGAGAAGGTTGAAGAAGGTCTAACACCTTCTAAATAGTAATTAAAGTACGGAAGACCTGGAGTAGAGGAGACCAGGCTCCTCCCCTCCGAACGGGTCGTCGAAGACCTGGTAAAAGTTACGACCAGGGAAGGCGACAGTAACAGAGTCTTCTTGATTGGAGCATCTCTCACCGACCAAGAATAAGAGGAATTGACAACCTTGCTGAGGCGCAACGTAGATGTTTTCGCATGGGAACCATACGAGCTGCCTGGAATCGATCCTAGTATGGTCTGTCATCAGCTGCACGTCGACCCCACATTCAAGCCAATCACGCAGAAAGCACGACGAACTGTACCCAAGAAGGCTAAAGCGGTTGAAAAAGAAGTGGAAAAACTGCTGGATATAGGATCCATATGAGAGGTACAATTCCCCAAATGGTTATCCAACCCAGTAGTAGTTCCGAAGAGCAATGGGAAGTGGAGAGTGTGCATCGACTTCACTGACCTCAACAAAGCATGCCCTAAAGATAGTTTCCCTCCCAAAAATAGACCAACTAGTAGACGACACCGCAGCTCACGAGCGAATGAGTTTCCTGGACGCATACTCAGGGTATCACCAGATCCCCCTATATGCCCCAGACCAGGACAAAATGGCGTTCATCACGACAGTTGGGTTATTCTGCTACAAGGTTCTGCCCTTTGGGATCAAGAATGCAGGGGCAACCTATCAGTGGTTGGTTACCAAAATGTCCAAGGTTCAGATGGGAGACACCATGGAGGTCTACATCGATGATATGCTCGTTAAAAGTAAGAACAAGGAAAATCACCTCTCCGACCTGTCAAACACCTTCGAAATCCTCAGGAAATACCGAATGAAACTTAACTCAAGCAAGTGTTCCTTCGGTGTCCAGTCAGGAAAATTTCTTGGGTACTTGGTCAGTAAGAGAGGCATACAGGCTAACCCAGACCAGATCGATGCAATCAACAGGGTGCAACCCCCTCGCACAATCCGGGACATACAGAAGCTCACTGGTATGCTCGCTGCCTTAAATCGCTTCATCTCCAAATCCTTCGAGAAGTGCAAGCCTTTTTTCCAGCTTCTAAAGGGGAGCAAAACGATAGAGTGGAGCCCAGATTGCTCGCGAGCATTAGTCGAACTCAAGTCTTACTTAAGCTCTCCACCACTGCTCGGCATACCACAGCAAACAGATTCTTTGTACCTGTACCTCTCCGTGTCCAATCACACTATCAGCTCTGCGCTAATATACGTGGTTGCAGGAATCCAGCACCCCGTTTATTATGCGAGGAAGACCTTACTGGACACCGAGAAAAGGTACCTACCATTGGAGAAGCTCACCTTTGTGCTAGTAATAGCCTCGAGGAAGCTGAAGCATTATTTTGAAGCTCATACTATCATCGTCCTTACATTGCATCCCCTTAAGGCAGTCCTAAGGAAAACGGATTTGTCGGGAAGACTGTCTAAGTGGTCAGTCGAGCTCGATCGATTTGACATCCAATTTCAACCAA
Source organism: Sambucus nigra (assembly GCA_949130495.1). Classification (NCBI taxonomy): domain Eukaryota; kingdom Viridiplantae; phylum Streptophyta; class Magnoliopsida; order Dipsacales; family Adoxaceae; genus Sambucus; species Sambucus nigra. The sequence continues at coordinate 281,461,107 of OX422218.1, forward strand.
GGACAGCTATCAAGGGTCAGATCCTTGCTGATTTTATAGCCGAATTCATAGGCGAAGAACCCTCCGACCAACCTCAACCAACAAGGCAAAAGGAGAACCCAGCAAAAGAGGAAACCTGGAAACTGTTTGTTGATGGAGCCTACAACTTAAAGGGGGTAGGGGTAGGCATTGTCCTCATTACCCCAGAGAACACAATCCTTGAATAAGGAATCAGGTTTGGATTTGCAGCCTCCAACAACGAAGCAGAGTACGAAGCCCTAATAGCCGGCCTCCAAAAGACGCATACTTTGGGAGCAAAAAATTTACAGGTGTTCGGCGATTCCCAACTAGTCTACAATTAGATAAGTGGAGATTACAACGCAAAGGATGAAAGAATGGTAGCCTACCTCGCCCCAGTGAAAAAACTAATGTCAAGATTTGAAGAGATCAACGTCCAACAGTTTCCCAGGGGTCAAAACAGTCATGCTGATGTCTTAGCAGCCCTGAGTTCGGAAGTTGACTCCGACCTAAAAAGAGTCATCCACATCGATTTCCTCACTTGTCCGAGCATTAACAGCAACAACAAGCCACCAAACGTCGAACAGGTACTCCAGGTGGGATCAGACCCCAGCTGGATAGACCCCTTAAGGGAATATTTAAAGAATGGCACGCTCCCGGATGACAAGAAAACTGCCCACCAGATAAGAGTCAAAGCTGCTCGCTTTCACTTATCCCCAGAAGGCAACTTGTATAAGAAATCCTTCTCCGGTCCCTACCTCTAATTCGTCCACCCAGGGGATATCGAGCAAGTGCTACACGAGCTTCACGAAGGAATCTGTGGAAGCCATATCGGAGGAAGGTCTCTAGCCTTTCGAGCAATGAAGGAAGGCTATTGGTGGCCATATATGCAAAAGGACTCTGCAGTGTATGTCCGCAAATGCCTGAAATACCAACTTCACGCTCCTATGTTCCACCAACCCGCCAGTGATCTAAAATCCTTATCCAGCCCATGGCCATTCGCCCAATGGGGAATGGACATCGTGGGACCTCTGCCTACCGCCACTGGCAATCGCAAATATCTGTTGGTTGCGACTGACTACTTCACCAAATGGATCGAGGCAGAGCCCCTGTCGAACATCCGAGACGCTGATATGATAAGGTTCATATGGAGGAATATAATCACTCATTTTGGCATCCCCAGAACCATCATCACCGACAATGGAACATAGTTCGAAAGCGGCTCCTTTCAGAACTTCTGTAACGAACACGGTATCAGACACCACTTCAGTTCGGTGGCATACCCTCAGAGCAACGACCAAGCTGAGGCTTCCAATAAAACCGTTATCGATGGATTAAAGTAGCGATTGGAGCGAGCCAAAGGCGCATGGGTAAATGAACTACCCCACATCCTATGGGCATACCGAACCACTCCTTGGGGAGCAACAGGGGAAACCCCATTTTCGCTGACATATGGCATGGAAGAAATCATCCCACTCGAAAAAGGTTTGCCAACAATGAGGTCCAACCTTGTCGACCAAGGCCATAATGATGCAGCATTGCTCGCTGAGCTCGACCTAGCCGACGAGCGTCGGAAGCTAGCCCTAGTGAAACAAGCGAGCTACCAGTAACAACTCGTGAGGCATTACAACAAAAGGGTTAACCTGAGGACATTCCGAATTGGGGACTACGTTCTGAGGAAAGTCCTGGGCAGTGCAGTGAAACCATCAGATGGCAAGCTAGGCCCAAACCACGAGCATGGAACGCAGCCAATCTCAAGAGATTCTATTTTTAGATCTTTCTTTTATTCTTTTGTTATGAAACCTAGAAGATCATTTCCCTTATCATTAATGAAAGTTATTTAATTGATTACATTCTGATGAGTAACAGCTGCATTTATTGCACATATTTTCCAAATCACAAGCACATTGATCACTACACTCTAGCAAGGGAAATCCCTCCTCAGGTCATCGTTATAAAACACAAAGGACCTCTTAGCATTGCCCCTGTCAATATATGAAGCCTTACAGGGGATCCTTAGGCAATATAATCAAATTCTATACTGGTCATCAAACCTACTTTGGTTGAGTAAAATCCTGATCGGATAAAACATCCAACACCAGGTGTGTCCTCGCCAATTTCCCCACTTAGGCCTAAGGGAGTGTGACGACACAACCTAAAAGGAAAAGTGGAGAACAATGGTATCTCGGTATTATACTGGACTGGGAGGACACTTGCATGACAAAACAAACTTAGAAGATTATAAAGCAACAAGAATATGAAGAATATGATGCACACGTTTAGTCGACAAAATCGCCCAAAACATAAACTTTTCATTAATTCATCATACTTACAACAATGGTAAAACATGTTTAGTCGGCAAGATCGCCCAAAGCATTTACATTATCAAAAATACAAAAAATAACAACTGGCAAAATCTCAATGGGGGGGGGGGGGGGGGGGAAGCCTCTGAGCGAGATAATCAGCCACTCGAGCTCTTCGTCCGTTATCGGGAGAAGGAGCTAACTTTTCCACAACCTCATTCACATTCGACTTCAATAATTGCCGAGGGATGGCATCGATGGGGATCCATCGATCATCCCTCCGGAAGGGGTTAGGCATCAGAGTAGAGGGAGACATCTCATGGAGATACCAGAGCATTGAGTTCCTCGGGACTTGCAGCTCCTTCAAGGCACTTAGCCACCCCCTGATAAAAGAAAGCTCCTCGAACTCAGACAACCTTGTTGGAGCATCCGACCAACCCTGGTCGTAACCGTCAGCCCACGCTTGCCGAGGACCTTTCTTGAACAAGTGCAGCAATCGAGTGACATCCCTTTGAAGCCCAGCAGCAATCACATATGCTCGCTGGACATCACCACGGAGCTCTTCCATTTCCCGATCTCGAAGTTCTTTCGCTTCCCTGTTTCGGCTCCTGCTGCTCCTACCAGCTCGCGGAACGGATGGGCGAGTGGGACCCCGCGGCACAGGAAGAGTAACACTCTGACCATCTCTAGTTCGCGGTGATGAGGAACCTTGTAATACTGCTGGAGCAGTGCTCAGCGCATGCTCCCTAAGTCGTGAGACTTCTCTCCTCAGAGACTCATTCTCCTGCTGAAGAACCTCCCCAACTTGGTTGATCTCGGAGGCCTCTAGTAGCTTTGTTCTCAGCGCATTGACCTCCTCTTGGACTGAGGCACCGATATCCTCCATCTCCTGAAGCCTGTCCTTCAGCTTGGCGACGAGCTCTGTCTCCTCTATAAAGCGCTTGTTCCTCAGTCGCAGAGACTTGCAGATCCTCACAAAAGTGTGACGAACTTCGGAGCTCACATTAGGCCCCAACATCCTTCCTAATTGGGAAGTAGCAGGAATGTAATCATCAACATCACTCAATTACAATCAATAGAAAGATAAGGGAAAGAAAGAGACAAATTAGTGCACTGAAAATAGAAGTTTTTTCATAAATAAAGATGGAAGTTACATCGAACAGTGGAAAGAAGGTTTACAGACTAAAAAAAAAAACAAAAATACAAAGTAGTCCTAGCAGCTAACTAGTTAGCAACCTCAGGTTGCCCAGAGGTCGATGGCCCTTTCCCCTTGTCGGCATCAGCAGGAGCACCGCCCTCGGCAGGAGTAATCTCTGTCACCACAACAAGGGAATCATCAGCAGGGGTCATCTGGGGGACAGGATCAGCACCCTCGACAGCTGAGGTAGGGACTTCATCCACGGTTGGCTTCGGACCCGGGTCATGCTCGTCAAACAGGGGCGAGTCGATATCGATGCCAGCAACCAAAAGGGCCTCGTTCCACCCCTTCTTGAAGTTCATACGGCTGATATAGCCTATCTGAACTTCAGCATCCTCGTACGCTACAGCCCGACCAGAATTGTATGAGTCCTCCTTGGCAGTAACAGCTTCTGACTCCTTCTTTTTCAGCTCCTCAGACAACACCTTGTTGTCCTCAACAACCGTTAGTTTGCTCGAACAAACCAGGTCATAGGCCTGTTGCAGCTCTTTCAAATCCTTGATTGCCGCGTCCTTCTCCTTGTTGGCAGTAGCAAGAGCCAGGTCGGATGAAATCCGAGCAGCGTCAACGGCTTTAAAGCTAACCTCGAGCTCTTTACCCTTCAGCTTCAGGGCAACATTTTCCTTCTCCAGCTCGCTGTTTTTCCTCACCAGCTCATCGCGTGAACGATACAGCACGGCGAAGTCAGTTACAAACTGAAAAAAAAAGAAGATATTAGAAGAGGGAAATAAGGGAATTCATAAAAACATGGGAGAGAAGAGAAAACCTTACCAGAGCTAGCCTTTGACTAACCTGAAGGGCCAATTGCTCGGACCCTACCGCCCTTTGGCGATCAGTTGGGAGGACAGCTCTCTCGAGAAAAGCGAGGGCCAATTGAGGGGAAATTACAACAAAAGCCCCCTCGGGCAGCGCGTACACCGGGACCAAGGCCTGCCCGACCTTCGTCCTCGCTTCGGCCCTCCTTTTCTCCTCCTCTCTCTCGTTCTCTTTCTTCTTCCTCTCCTCTTCCCTCCTCCTCTCCTCCATATTCTTCTTCTCTTCTTCCTTTTTTCTCTCTCTCTCCCTTACCTACCCCTCTTCCTTCCTCTTTCTCTCCTACTCTTGAGCAGAGGACCGAGAACCAGTAGCCACAACCCCAGAATTAGCTTTTTTCTTCTTTAACCTTTGTGCAAGAAGCACGTGGTCCTCATCATCATCATCCCTGATTAAGTTCTTCCTTGGAGGAACCATCTCCTCGCTCGAACTGCTAGAAGTGCTCAACGACCCTCGAGCTTCAGAAACCTCCCTACGATCAGAGGAACTACTACTGCTAGAGATCTCTCCCCGCAAGTTGCTTACAGCACCTACGATGTCACTTTCAGAACTGCTCTCCTCCTCGTCCAACTGGATAGGATCAGCAACAATCTCTTTGGAGGAATCAAACTCTGGGACACTATCCACAGGCCTTGCTATGAAGCTGGAGCTAACGTTCTTATACTCGAGCAGAAAGGAAGCAGACCTAGGATGCTCACCATCACCCAAAGGCTCCCTGATATTCCAAGCCTTAATCAATTCCGAGAGGCGAACCTCGCTGAGAGCAGGCTCCAAGTTCTTTGACCTCACTGTGAAAGAAAAAGCAAAGAAGAGTTAGAAAGATCACAAATCAACAAAAGTCGAAACAACAGTGCAAAGTCTACCTATGTATTCCTCCTCATAAAAGGGAACAGAGAACCTCTCAGACCTCAGCCCTTCAAATTGGGGAGAAAACTGCCAATTTCTAACAAGGAAACCTTCTTGCCAGTAGTCCTTATGGGAATCAGGTAGATTTACTACCAATACCCTGTCAGGGTTCCTAGCTTTGAGGTAGAGGACACCAGAGCTAGTTCGAGAAAAGGAGTAGAAAAAATAGACCTCGGCGAGCCCTAACTTAGTACCATATAACTGATTTATCCTATGTACGCCATTTACTATTTTCCACACATTGGGCGAGCATTGTGCAGGAACAATATTAAAATAGCCAAAGAAATGCAAAAATAAGTCATTAGGAGGAAAAGTGAGTCCCCCCTGGGAAAGCAACAAGACATGGATCCAGTGGGCATCATCTATATCTCTAACGTATCTGGGAGGGGAGGCACAACGCTCAATATCTACCCACTCAGGGATGTTGCAGAATTTCCTAAACTCAGAGACCGATCTATTCCTAATCTTCGCCATTGGAAAACCCTAGAAAACTACAAACTCAAAGAGAAAGTACAGAGGAAAGGTACAGGAAACTTACAAGATAGAAGATCGACTCGAACGATGAAGAAGCACAGGCCCAAACGACAAGGAAGCAATGATAATGGAGATTGAGAGAAGAAGGTACGAAGTGCTAGAACTCACAAAAAATGGAAAAATGCTGGAAATATTGAAGCGACGGTGGAAAAGTAACTATCCCAAGAAATCTTCAAAATTTTGCTAATCATAGTGCACTAGGTACGAAGCGAGTGCCGCCAAAATCAACTTCATAGCTTTCGAAGAATTGCAAAAGAGTCATTATGGCTAATCATTTAAATTTATTGAGCCCATAAACATGGCCCAACAGACTTAGGGGCAATTGTGGGTACCCAAAATTAGGACCATGGGCCTAGACGAGTAGCCCAATTCTGGCAGCCCAAAGTCCAGGTCCCCCACCTCTTATTCTGAATATGATCCGGTCTCTTCCCATGTTCCCATTAAGGGAGGTTATAGGGAGAGATGGAAGACGTGGGGGAATCCATCACCCCAACTTTCCTAAATGAACATGTATATATATAAAACCCTAGGTCCGGGGCAAATGACAAGTTGTATTCTCTGTAACCACTCTCCGGAGTATATAGAAATAAAACCGACTGCACCACCGTGGACGTAGGCAGATCTTTGCTGAACCACGTACATCCTTTGTTGTGTGATTGTCATTTTACATTCCTTGTTCTTCCTTGGTAATTGCCTCTCTTGTATTTATTTGTGTTGCATAATAATTGTCACCACAAAAGGGTGTATCTATTTGTGACATCCCGCCTAATTAAACATCAATTGATCAAATGCTTATTAAATTAAAACAAGATTCTCATATGGTTCATTCTTAGCATCACTGTCGAAAACTTTTAAATTACTAACCACCTAAGTGAAATTAGACCGCTGTCAAATTTATCTTTCTTTAATAACAGATAAAAGAACCATAATGAAACCAAAATATCCATTCGCAATATAATAGAGTTCAACCATCACAATATGTAAATGAATAAAGGTTCGCCGAATAAACCTTTGGCCAAAATCCAAAACAAACACTCCAGAATGATAACAAGTCTAAATAAGTAAAAACTGTCAATGGACAACATGTCCATACATGGAATATAAAATGAGATCCTACACTAGATCTGAATAGAGGAATCGTCTAATCAAATCAATCCTGTCAGCATCCACAGTGCTACAACTCCGAATCCCTGGAATAAAATCATGCCTGGCGTTCCTATGGCTAGACACCTAAAAGGTTTTTAAAAATATTTTATAGCAAGTGTTAGTGCACAAAACAATTTGAAAATATTTAGTAAGCGTTTATTAAAATTTCAAATCGGTTATTTATTACACATGTTAGGTTATCATACACTCTCTTGAGTTTACTCACCTCTCATCTATTGTTCACGCCTACGTTCTATACTTAGCCCACCTAGCTATACTGTCCAAGCTAACTAGACTATAATATTATCTAAACTTATCTATTTGCCTAAGTTACCTGTACCGCCCATACCGTATATTATTTTCATTAACATCCCATATATAATTTATTTCTCATGCAACACTTACATATGTTATGTTTAAAATCATATAATTAAGTCTCGCTATTTAATTTATTCTAGTAGACATCACTATCTATCTTTCAATCTTTGTGATTAAGTTTCTCGTCTTAATTTTTTTTATGAACCCCCACTAGATTTATTGATAGATAGAGAAATAGCCTCTCCACTGTGGCAATATCTGAAATTCTAAGGAGCTTTAAAGCTTTGACTTTTCAGAATATCTTACCATAGTGAAACGTAAATGAGGTTCTTTATAATGAAGAACCCTTACAATAAAATATGAATGAAAAGAACAAATTAATGTTAACTTAAAACCAGAAATGGAAAAAATTAGACCCCATGAACACTTATTCATTTCTGAAATTTGGAAGTCCCAATTTGTCCACTTGAATCAGTCCCTTGACTTGATTAGGAAAATCTTCTACTTTATGAGAAAAGACATCTTCTTCATGCGTACTGCCCCTTTTTGCTAAAAAATTTGCTACTTGATTGGCTTCCCTATATGTATGTATGCGAGTATAATTGAAATCCTTCAAGTACTGAGAAATTGATTGAATTGTCCAAGCTATTTTCCATGGAATTTTAGATTTTCCTTGAAGAATATCTATGAGGACTTTTGAGTCACTTTCAATAATAATCTCATAGTTTTTTAAATCCGTGTAGAACTTCAAGACAATCTTTAAAGCTTTAGCCTCTGCCTCCATATTTGAAACTTCGCCAAAAAAATCAGTATACGCCCACACCATATCTTCATCTTGATTTCATAAGATGCCTCCTCCTCCTCCCTTTCCTGGGTTCCATATAGCACTTCCATCTATATTTAGTTTTAATATTCCAGAAGGAGGTGTCATCCACTTTATTTGTAGTCTTAAAATAGGCTTATTATGAACTGTGCTTTTACTGTATAGCTTCTTCAAGTTATTAACCTGAAACAAAACAGAGAAAACGTTAGGAGTACTTGCCTCTAACTTGCATTTATTTCTGTGTATCCACAAACACCGGCATATAATGGATGGCATTAAGTTATTAATGATAGGATCTTTCTTTGGGACATGTGACCACCAATGAAATAATTGGTTTCTAACACCTCCTGTAGCTCTCTTCACCTCATCTTCTTGAGTTAACCTGTTCTAAACTTGATTTTCTATGTCACCAGATTCAAAGATATGGTCTAAGGTTTGCTCGTTTGAATTAGCGCAACATTGGCACTTAGATGGTCCCCTGATTCCAATTGAGCGAATTTTTTCGTCAGTTGATAAAAAGTTATTTAACACTTTCCATAATAAAATTGAGATTTTTGTTGGGATTAGGTTGTGCCAGATGAATTTGTAACTGATCCGAGAAGCGTTTTTATACCTGCATATCTCCCACGTTGAAGTAAGAGAGAAATCTCCTATGGCATTAGGCTTCCAAATCATCTTATCTTCTTGATCCTTCCATATCTCCTCATAAATGATTATTTTAGCTGTTAGACCAGGAGTGAAAAAATTCTCCAATTTTGGCTTATCCCATTGTTGATTCGAATTCCAAAAGCTTCTTATAGTTTGATCAACTGCAAAAGGAGCATGTTTACATTCTTCTATACCCCAATTATCATTATAAATGCTGATTTCTCCTTTCCCAATATGCCACTTCATATTTTCTTCAGCTATATTCCTCATAGAACACATCCTATTCCATGTATGAGAACCACTTATGGTAGGAGCTTTAATGGGATGGTATTTTCTGCAGTAAGCAGCATACATAAATTTAGACCATAAAGATTCATTGGATCTAAATTTCCACCACAACTTCATACTCATAGAATTAGCAATATCTTTCAGGTCTCTAATCCCAAGGCCTCCTTCTTTGACAGGTCTAGTAATCATTTCCCACTTGCACCAGTGTTGTCTCTTTTCTCCATAGCTTGAACCCCAAAAGAAATTTTCCATAATACCATTCAGCCTATTAATAATTGCCTTAGAAGGAGATAATGCTGAAAGCAAGTAAAGATTCATTGAAACCAGAACAGATTTAATTAGCACTAACTTCCCTCCTGTAGACAAATAATTTAATTTCCAACCAGATAGTTTTTTTCTTACCTTTTGCACCATGTCTTCAAAATAGCATATCCCCTTTCTTCAACTATACAATGGGCATCCAAGATATGAGATGTGGCTTTTCCTTATCTTCATATTAGTACACTGTTTCAATATGGATAGAGCTCTTGGTTTGATCTTGTCAGATACAACTATAATACTTTTATCTCTATTAATCAATTGACCTGAAGCCCTTTCATATGATATCAACACTTCCATAATCTTCTTTACTTCTCTCTTCATCCCCGAGCTAAAAAGAATCAAGTCATCCGCAAAGGCTAGGTGATTAAATTTGGGGCATTTAATCGGCATTTTGTAACCAACATACCCTTGATTCATCACTAACTTGTGCACATTTCTTAACAGGACATCTTCCATCAAAATAAACAGGCTAGGGGATAGTAGATCCCCTTTCCTTAAACCCATTGTTGCATGAAAAAATCCCACATTCTCCCCATTAATCATAATGGTTAACCAAGAATTCGAGATAAGTCTCCAAACTAAGTCCAACCATTGTTCAAAAAACCCCATCTTCCTCATAACTTTAATTAGAAATACCCAATTAACTCTATCATAGGCCTTTGACATATCTAACTTCATAATTATGTTGCCTCCCAAATTTTTAGAATTTATTCTGGACATACATTCTTGGGCTAGAAGTACATTTTCAATAATTAATCTCGCTCTAATAAAGCCAGACTGCATTGGGGAAATTATAGAAGGGATAATTTTTTAAACTCTATCATTTAAAATTCTAGAGAAGATTTTATTTATGAAATTTTGCGTACTTATCGGCTTATAGTCATTAAAGAATTGGGGATTGGGATTTTTTGGAACTAATGTTATTCTTGTTGTAGTACATATTTTTGGAAGACAAACCTGCAAAGAATGAGTGCGCAGCTTTCAATAGATTATCTTTGATATCATTCCAAAAAAAAGTGAAGAATTGGCCATCAAATCCATCCATTCCTGGACTACTTTTAGCATTAAGACCCTTTACAGCATCCTCCAACTCCTCCATAGCATGCCACTGAACTAAGAGAATGTTCATCTCCTCTGTAATATTCTTTTGAATTACATCCAAAAAATGCCCCTGCTCCTCTGAATCTAACTCTTCTTTAGCTTGGAACTGATTTGTAAAAAACTCTATAGCATCTGTTTGAATTTTGTCTTTAGAATCCACCCATTCATCATCACTGTTTCTAATTCTATGGATGTGAAGCCTTTTCTTTTTACCTCTCACAATTCTGTGGAAGTAAGCTGAATTTTTGTCTCCTTCCGCCATCCATTTCTTATTAGCTTGGCTCCAAAAGTCTGTTTCAACTTTAAGTCTTTGATTATATATAGCAGGAACTCTATTAAGCTCCTCCCTTTTCTCCTCTGTAGGATCTTGCTCATAACTGATCTCTGCATTCAATAATTCATCTTCTGCATTTTTTGCTTGTTGAAAGATATCCCCATAAGTGCTTTTACTCCATACACTCAATTTCCTTTTAATGTCCTTAAGTTTCATAGATGTAGCTGTTATACAGTTGGGGCATGTGACATCCTGCCAAACTTTCCTAACTATATCACCACATTCTCTCTTCTTTGTCCAGAAATGTAAGAATCTAAAGCTTTTAGGAAATGCATTAGCTGGACTTTCTCCTCTTAGAAGTAATGGAGAATGATCTGACATATTTCTATTCAAGTGGGAAACACTCCAATTAAAATTGACATCCATGCACGATTGGTTCATAAGAACTCTATCCAATCTACACCATATACTATTTCCAGCATCCCGTTTGTTGTGCCAAGTGAACTTTGACCCTAGATATCCCACATCTAATAGGCCATTAATTTATATACATTCAATAAATTCATACATAGCTCCAATATTAACTTCATTACCTCCAGCTTTTTCATTCATCTCTGCCACAATATTGAAGTCTGCCCCTATCCACCTTGGATTGGTTATGCTGATATCACTCAGATATTCCCAAAGTTGTCTTCTTTCAATTCTGTTACAACTGTCATATACCATACTACATTGCACATGGCTTACTAGAGTATCCATCTGTATTTTAATTGTGATGCATTGAGTCATTTCAGAAACAACCTCCTAATTAATCTCTTCCTTAAAGAAGCACCAGATCTTGCTATTTGGATTTGATTCAAATGATCCAAAACCTAACTTTATACAGTAAGATTTTATTTTGTCCAACTCTTGTTTAGGCTCCAACACAACTATCATTTGAGGATTATGGATTTTCTTAAGACTATTTAATCTCCTAATGGCACCTTTTTTGGAGATACCTCTTATATTCCAAATGAGAGCACTAATCATTTGGATCTGTTGGCAGCAGGAGAGTTTGAGTGTGATCTTAGGATTCTGATTGAACCATAAGAAATATCTTTATTTTGGACTCCCCTATTAGATTTCTTCTTTCTTGTAACTACTGTAAAACCCTCCACTTGGTCTATTTCTTTAGTGTTAACAGGATCTCCATTTCCTTACCTCTCATAACTGTTGTGCCGCTCCTCCTCACTGCAATTAACCTTTTCATTCTCCTGTATTTCTTGCGATGCTCCTTCTCCATTTACTGTTTCTTGGAATGGCTTCCTGTATTTGAGTTATGGACACTCAATTCATTGTTCTTCTCGGCCATTTCAGTCTCTTCAACATTAATTAGCATCTCAATTTGGGGTTGCACCTCCATTATATTCCCCTTATGAGGGGTAACCATTTGGTTGGGCTGCATTTGATCTACTGTATCTGCTTTCCTCCCACTATTATCTGCTTCTATGATTTCCTTATTGCTTGTACTTGACATCTCCTTACCTTTTTCCGTTTGGGCTTTTATTCTTTGAGGCAGATATGTTGTTATCAGCATTTGTTGTGTCACCTTTTCTTTTCTTTGCTCTTTGATTACTTCATCTTCTTCCAATTCTGCAGTGTTTCTATTCCCTTTTTTAATATGAAAAGTTTTTTTTACCCATTTTTTTGTTGGCTCTTTTTCCTTATGCTCCACTGTTTTCAATTGATTATTTTAACACCTATGTTCCTTCTTCTTCTTCTTCTTCTTCTTCTTCAAGAAGCAGTTATCCTGGAGATGACCTTTCTTCTCGCAAAAAACACAAAATGGGGGGAGGTCTTCATAGACTATAGGCTGCCAGAAGCCAGTTCCTTTCTTATTATTTCCAATCTATAATCTTGAGGGTAATGTCTTCTTTAAATCCACTTTTACACAAACCCTTGCTTGACTAGGTCTTGCTAATGAATCAGTGGCATTATCTACTTTTTTTTTTTGCGGGGGGGGGGCTACCACTTGTGCAATAGAAAATAATGCATTTATATTATATAAGTGAATAGGTAAAAGGGGTAATTGAATCCAAGTTGGGGCAATCGAAGATTCTTTCTGAGGGTGAAAATCAGGATCCCATTTGAACATTCACATGGGATAGCTATTAATGAAACACATATCTTTGAGCCAAAGTTTGTGATAATCTTCCTCATGATCTAATCGAATCAGAACATGCTTTTTATCTATAAGACCAATATGACAAGATTCTTTGAGATTGAGAGAAGAAAAGAATTTATGTGTATCATCTATTGATGGACGTCCATGAGAGAATTTCCCCACTATAGTATTCTTGAAAGGGGCGGCCATTGCTTGCACCTGGTTGTCTTCATAAAGTATAGCAGGCTCTCCATGATAAGAAGAGATTGTCTGTAGGTTATTACTTTTTTGCCAATGATTCCCTATGACTTGAGAAAAGGTGCGTGACTTGATCTAAACTGTCTCAGGTATGGTTTGGTTGGTATCTAGGTTTGGTGCAAGAGGTGAAGGTGGGGAAGATTTTCCTACCTCCATGAGGGAGGCAGGTGTAGGGGCCATGCAAACACTATAAGGACACCATAAGGTATATATATTTCGCACACAATATATACTATAAGGATTATTGATCCGGATAACCATCGACCCCAATTATACTATTATTTACATTGGTTTAAATATCCCTCGTCCCCAATGTAAATGTTATTCAAATGTATATTGGTCCAGATTTTTCATCGACCCCAATATTATTTATTTTCGATTTGGTCTGGAAGATCATCGACCCCAAATTCGAACTTTCATGTATTGGTCCGGGTAGCCATCGACCCCAATACTATTGATATACTTTAGGTATTCACTTAACCTAAGTACTTATACCATAGGTATTTACACAACCTAATAATTCATATTGGTACGTAGTATATTTCTCTTTAATACTTATCGTACATTTTATTTTACGATTTATCTCGCTATCGTATTTATATGAGTATTCACATAACTCTACGGCTCTTAGTTACCCCTTCTAAATTCGATAGAAAGTCCAATTTACCCTACTGTTCGATACATCAATTTATTCGATTTTCGTAATTCTTTATCCAGCTCTCAGATTGATTACAATATCATTCATCTAGAATTCAATCTCATTTTAAACCTCTGAATAAGACTACTTCATATCTCTATAATATGCCTACCATAATATAATAAATCTCATATTATTATATTTACAAAGTCCTAAAGATTTCCACAACATCGATTTAGGAACACTAGGCCCAAAAACAAAAATTCATATTTAATTTGGAAAACTGAGTCGACCTAATCGGGCTGCTGTCATATAAGGATCGAACTGAACCGCTTCTCTATGGTTTGGACCGGTTCATTTTTCTGTAACTCACTTCTGTAAAGGCTAAACCGAACCGATCAATCTGGACCGGGCCGATTCATTTTTCTATAACTCGTTTCTGTAGTTACAGCAGGTACGTTCTCCACAGTTGACGCACCTTAATCTTCCATGTCCTCCCACCGAACTTTAAAGTAATTGTCCCAAACCCTTCCCACATGTATAAGGATAATTTCTAATGTAAATTTTTGCATCAAAACATTACAAATTATTTAGGAATGGATTTAAGCCTCTAATCTTAAAAAATTCTAGGTTTTCACGTTCTTCCTCTAATATTCATCAAAGCCCAGATTTAATTCATATTAATGTAACTCCCCATAATTTTGAGGCTTTAGTATTTAATGATTTTTGGGAGAAATAAAATTATTTAAATTGGAGAAAATTATGATTTGGAGAATTTATTGGAGTGGGAAGAATTATTCTAATTTTTAGCGACTCTAAGTTTAATTGTTCAAATTATTGTGTGTTGCATTTTTGAGGTCGAAATTTGGAAATTATGTAAAGTATTTCGCATGAAAATTCTGAGTGCACGGTTGAGTTCGTAAGGGTCGAGATAGTCAGAAAAGAGTACTTGGGGTAGTAATCGGGTCTCGGGGTATTATTGGACATAGTCGGGCCCACACGGGGGATTTAGGCCATTTTAATTAGGCCGATGTGACTAAAAACGTGATTGGGGGTTTTAAACCTAATGGAGGGAGTGTTGAATGGAAGTTAACACAACTCTAAACTTAGGGCTTTGAGAGAGAAATAGAGGAGGCAAATCAAGAACAAATTGGGGACTTTTTGTAGACAAATCAAGGGACAAATTGGGTGTTCTTCATCAACCCTTTCTATGCACCAACGGATCAGACTCTACGAACCATTAGAGGCAAGTGGTTAACTTTATGTGATGTTGATTTATAATATCCAATTCATATTTTTGTGATGTGTAAATCAAAATCCGTTTTGGGTGTAAAAGGGTACAAAAGGGGGGTTTTGTATATAGAACACTTAAATGAAATTAATGGAAAAATTAATGTGGGAATTCATTGTGTTACATAGCTCTGAGATACTTTATTTAGATATGAAAACCCAGTAGAAATTTATGAACGAATTTGGGATAAACAGATGAAATTGGGACTGAACGAGTAAAGACCCGAAAATTTCGCAAATTCGAAAAAATGGAGATTTGTGAAATTTAATTTGTGTTTAAGGTTCTAGGAGAGGTCCTGATCACCTTCCCATATAGTTATAATATTGTGTGTGCTTGATATGAACCAAAGACAAGATTAGAGAATGGAGGTTTTCGTTAATGGCAGAAACAGGAGGTCGGAGAAGAAGAGGACATGTTCGATCTATCGATCGATGGTTGGGGATCGATCGATCGATAGCTGGGGATTTCTGGCAGTTCGACCTTGGGAGTTTTAGGTGGAATTTATTTTTAGTATAATTTCCACCAAGTCTACGTAAGGGAGAAAATTAATTAGGAAAATTTATATCCCCACAATTATTAGGGAATAATAATTGGGAGGGGTGGGGGGAAAATTTAGTGCGACACACGAATGTAAATTTGGAGAAGAAATTATGAAAAGTAATGTAACGGACTGAGTGAATAAGTTTGGGTATAGTAGTAGGGCAACACTACTCACTTAAATTAATTATGGATGAAAAATAATTAATTCGGAGTTGGGGATTAGACTCGAGTATTAAATTTATTTCGGACTACGGGAGCGAGTCCGAGAATATTGGTTGAGCTACACCAAAAGTAATTTAATAAATTAATGTGAAAATTAATTAATAATCAGAGTTGAACTAGAAACTCAAGATACTAAGTATAAACTAGTGTTACGGACTCAGTACATGGTAAAGCCGGGATATTTTATATTTATATATATACGGTGTGTGATAGTATATATATGGTGTGTGCTTATAAATATCAGTGGTTAGATATTATTAATACATACTCTAGTGCTATCAAGGGAGGTTATGCATAGTGGACGAATCCCCTAGCTTGAGGAGTAGGGCGAGTATATCCCCAGGTCACAGCGTCCGTTATATGGGTGAGGGGCTTATCTCACTTTCAGAGAAGGAATATGACCGCCTCCATTATGTTTATATTTTTGGCCAAGTTAGTGAGCGATTCTGACTTGGGGTAACTAGGTAATGCGAGTACACATAGTGTGATAGCATTTTAGAGAATACATCCGGTGAGTTATTATTCGGGAGGATGGGTTATATTTATATTCAACATATATGTGAATGTTGTAATATGGTTCTACGTATACAATGGGATAAATAGTTATATACGGATAATTAATTACATTAATTATATATGGGTTATATTCACATTCAACATGTGTAATTGTTGTAACATAACTGTACGTACATAATGGGGTGAATAATTATATACGGGGAAAAATAAATACATGGAGAAAAGTGTATTATTTTATCTAACTAGTGAATGTTATATGGCTTTCAAGGAAAGATGATTAACTAAGTTAAGGCGATAGATAGCTTATAAGGCATACATTAAAAATACTCGAGATTGAGTAGGGGGGTTGACAAGAGTTATATAAAGTATCTAGTTTCGGGGTAGAGGACTAGGTGGGATATAAAGAAGGCATTAGGTGTGCACATTAGTTGAGGGGTGAGTCTGTCCTCAAGGGAGTGCGACACTAACTAAAATATGAAGCGCATTCATGCATATTTTATTACTGCAAGTTAATCATTTTCTAAATGTTTTCAAAATGTTTTAGGTTCTAACCCCTGCTATAAAACTATTTTCAAAACCTTTTAAGGTGTCCAGCCACAGGGACTCCAGACTTAATATTCTATTCCAGGGACACGTAGCCGCGGCACATGTGGATGCTAGCGGGAGCTTGGATTAGACACATCGTTCATTCTTTCCTAGAGTAGGAATGATCTATCAGTTTCAGTTTTACTTAGGGCTTGTCACCCTGACTTTTCAGTACAGTTTTCACATTGATTTATTCAGTTGTTGGATGTTTGTTGTTGGACCACTTACTTTGGTGGCCGATGGTTTATTCAGCAAGTAGTTTAATTATCTATTCAGTTGTTGTGAATGGTTTATATGTATTTTCGCATGTTTTGTCTCGTTTAAATAAAAAGTTAAAATTTGGCACCGACATTTTGGAATACTAGGTGGTTAGTAACTTTTAAAAAGGTTTTCGACAGTGTTGCTAAGAATGAATCAACTGAGATTCCTATTTTAATTTGATATAGGACTGATCACCCGGTATTTTATAAGGTGGGGTGTCACAATTAAATATCAATTATCCTCTAATTATTGATCCTCTACATATTTTAAATCATTCTACATGCAAAGCCTATCCCAACATGCATAAAAATCATTCTTTTTCTACCAACAATATTGATTTAACAAAACAAATCTTAAAACCCTACACATGCGTATTATGACTTCATGAATATTGCAATAAACGACTTGCCTCTTTGTTTGTAGGGTCTGATTTCATGGATTAGATGTTGAAGTGATGATATTCTCTTCCAATCTTCAATCCTCGGATGCTTAGAGTGCAAAAGAAGGTTCAATCCTCCGAGAATGCCTCCTTAAGCTTTGGGAATGATTTGTCTCTTCTCTCTAACGGTCTATCTTAGGTTTAACTATTTATAACCCTAGCCTCAAGTTTTAAACATATGATATAAAACTTATAATTTCTTAGGCCCCTTAACCTCTATTTTTCAAATGACTAAAATGCCCATAATAGGTGTCGATTTGGTCTAAAATTGACCCGGGACCTAAACTATACCCCCCGGTATATTATTCTGACTATTTTGACCCATTAAGAACCATTTGTGACCTCTAAATCATCATCCAAGTCACTTAAAATATATTTCATATATCGACCTCAATATAGTCTACACGCGACTCCCGATTGAGATAAAATCAAGTACGCCCATATCACTCGCTATGACGTATATCAATAATCATTAATTATTTACTATTCACACTTAGTAAATTTCATATCATAATATTAATCAATATCTAATCACAGTTATTATTAAATGAAATTAAATTACTTCTCTAGCGTAATATAAATAACATAATTTTCTCTATTAATTTTTGAATTAATTAAATCTCGAATACGTAAAAGTATAGGGTATTACACTATTTGGAAAAAAGTGTCTACTTTTCTATAAATAGGACACCCTCCTTCATTCTCTACAATCATTAATTTTTAGAGTAAAATCTCTGTCATCTTTTCTTTCTTTCTTAAGTAAATCCATGAGAGAGTACAATATATAATTTGGATTCGTTAGAACTTTATATATTGAAATGTCGCTTATATAAAGGACGAAAATATCATTCGATCTCGGGAGAATGATGTTCATTAAACCTTGAACACCGATGAGGGGATGAATCTATCTTAAGGAAATTGTGTGAAACACAAGGCTTGGCATCAATATTCATCGTATGGTCTGTAAGTTTGGTATGTTAAGTTCTATTATTGTTTGAATTTTCATTCAATTGAATACATGATTTCAAGAAAACACAAAAGCACATGTAAATTTATACAATAATCTTAAGAGACTTTTTAACATTTTATTTGTTTCTTTTGTAATTAAGAAGATATATGACCGGAATTGAATATCTTAATCATTGCTTCTTTAAATCCCCAAACTGAAATATTTGTTTTTAGTAATAATTTATGAATTCATTGTTGTGTTTGAATAAACATGATACTCATAGTTGACCCACCATGTAAAACCTTTACCCACCACAAGTGATTGCATTTTATATCTTAGTTACCCACCCCCACATATATATATCAATCAGGAGATAGTATGGCCACTATTCATTCATGCTTCCACTGCAAGTGTTCTAAAGTAGTTTTTGTCCTTTTGTGTTTCATTGGTTAATGGTAAAACAAGCATTATCTATTTGAATTGGATCATTATATAATGATCGTTCTTAACTTAAGAAATAAATAAATAAGTGTAAAATTACAGATAAACATTTGAAATTGCATCTACTCATAATGGACGATATTGTATTTGAAGAAATAAGGTTATATCCAACCGTTAGACTGAAATGATGTGCTGGATGCAAAGGTGTATATTTAAAAATGTTCAAAAGTGATAAACAAGATATAAACTAACTATATTTTTGCCCTTTAAATGTTGTTACTATTATAAATAATTTGAAAAGACATTGAAAGCTAATGGATATATATATATATATATATATATATATATATATATATATATATATATATATATATATATATATATATATATATATATATATATATATATATAATTTATATGCATGTAGTACGTGTAATATTTTAAACATGTGGTGCAAACTTGGTAGCTACGTTCTGTAATATTGTGGGCACAAGATAAGCATTAAAATTTGATTATGATGAATGAAATATGAAAAAAATTACTTTTATTTTATTTTGATGCACAATATACGTAGTTTGTGACTTGTATGTGAAATGTCATATTATTTATAATATTATTACAATGTCCAAATTTTGTAATATAGTGTGTCATATTCTCTGAGACATAATTTTGTACGAGTATTAAGTCCAATTCCGTGAAATATGTTCACTAATTTCAATTATGCTATATAATTAAATTATCACAATTCTAAGAATTCTACCCTTTCATTTGGTCTGATTGGTGATTCTCTATGAATTTAAGTTGTAGTTGTGCTCAAGTGAAAAAGAAATTAATTAATTAGAAATATCATCACTTCAAACGACATCGAAGTCGTTCAAACGACTTTCTCGCTCGTTCGAACGAGAGTCCCCGTCGTTAGTAACGAGGCTTCAAATGACCAGGAGAGAGAATAACAGGGGCATATCACTAGAAAGGTCACTAGAATAAAGCATCGAACGACAAGACAAAGTCATTCGAATGACGTCCATCTCGTTCGAACGACCTTAGCGGACTCAGAATCTAATGAAAATGTTATCACTATTTCAGCCCTTGATGAAATGACGTGTAAGTCCCTTGAGAACTGATGGATCTGATGAGTCTTTAGGTGAATTTTGAATGTTTAAACATGGTTTTTGGTGGGTTATTTAAGGATGGTTTAGGAGGATGATAATCCACCATCATTACCATTTTCCTCTCCTCTTTCTGGAGCTTCCCTCATCCACCCCCATTTCCTCAAGTCTTTCCTCCATTTTTATAGTGGTACTAGGCATTTTCACACTACATATACCCATCTCCACACCTTATTCTTATATACAAAATCTTTTCTTGAAGAAGAAGGTAGTAGAGCACACTTGTAGAGAAACCTTGGAGGAGCTTTTGTGGATTCAAAGTCTTAGAGCCATTCATTACTAGTTCTCCTCTTCAAATCAAAGGTAGGTTTCCTTCCAAGCTTTCAAGTTTTTTTTCCTAGCTATGAAATGGAGTTGGAAGTGCTAAGTGAAGTTCTATGCCAAAGATATGTATTCATAACATATGTTGTCTTGCAAAAATGAAACTTTTTTTTTAAAATAAAACCCTAAGTAAATTTCTTTTACACGAAGAAGATGGTATGTAAAACCTTAATAAATGGGAAGAAAGCATGTCAAATTTTAAAGTTATTAATTATGTAGAGTAAATGAATGATTGAGGTATTTCTATGGTGAAAACATCCCATAAACATGTAGAAACATATAGTATGCTAAAGTGTGTTAATATTGGCTTAAACAAGCATGTTAAAATGGGTTTTGCTACCAAACTAACAACTAAGGAAAAACAATCCCAAATTTTGTTAGTATTTAATGTAGTAGAAATGGTATAAATATTGGAACTCACATGAAATAATAAGACAAGACTATGAACTTTGACAAAAATGGTCTTAAGCATGTTGAATAGTGTTTTATGTGGAAAAACACAAAGTGGAAAGATATGATTTTGGACATAAAATAATGAATTTGACACTTTGAAAATAGTTAAATGTTGTGCCACTAAAGAAATAAAATAAACGGATGATTTTCACAAAAACATAACAAAGGGGGTAAAAATGGGATTTTTAACAAACTTGAAGACACTAAGGGTTAGGCCTCCTCTCGAGATATCTTCGGTCTAGTTTTCGGGTGTAAAATGGATAAAAGGTGAGTTTTATCATGACTATTAAAGTATGATGTTCAAAAACTATGGATGATGAAAAGGGTAACGAAATAATGTGGACATTGGATGAATGTCAAACACATAAAGAATAAGGATTCAGATGACACCAAAAAAACTAAGGAGGGCCCGGAGCCCTAGAGTGAAAAATCAAAACCACTAGCCAGAGCATATGGTGGCGTCGCTGGCGGTGAGGAGCCCGTTAAAGTACGCGATATTTGGATGATTTTGAGAAATAATAAAGAAGGAAAAATCTAGGGTTGTATGAGTAACTTAAGTGAATAACCTAATTAAAGAAATAACAGAGACTAATGGTAAAAAGGTGAATTTTAAGTCTCCAAACTCGGTAAAGGATGGTAAAATGGGTTAAGTGTGAGTATGAGCTCATCGCTCTGGTGCATAGCATATAGTTACATCATGGTTGATTAAAATATTCATGCTTTCATAATTGAATAAAAATATTTATTGCATTTATTGTTAATTCATAGAAAACGTGTTGCCTAATATTAACCTCATGTTGAGCATTTTCTCATACCTACTTTCCTTTTGTTAAAATCCCCCACCCCCACCCCAGGTACCTCGAGTAGGAATGTCGCACAAGATGCGAGTAAAGCCCCAGGGGGCGACCAACGCCGTTAGAATGCTCTATAGCACTTTTAAAAACATTAGACTTAGATATTTGAACTTTAGACATTTGAACTTATTTGGGCCTCAACCATAATTTGTAATAATACAAGATGGTGTGAGTTGCTTTACTTTAGTTAGCATTTCCGGATAAAAGAAATTTTTATAAATAAATTCTGCAAAATAACTAATCGAACAGTGATCACCTTTTCATAAAAATAAGAATCTGAAGCATCAAAATTATGAATAAATTAAAGGTTTTTCTTGAATAAACAGATTAAACCCTCCCGCTCCCCTTTTCTTGAATGAAATGATTAAACCCTCCCCGTCCCTCTCTCTTTAGGCTTCATCCCATTTTTGTATGTAATTTTACTATTCATCTTCTCCTCCTTTAATTCAAACTCTCATTTATTATTTTCTTGCTTTGTTAATTAGTTTACCAGCTTTGTTTATGAGATTTACTTGCTTTATTTATCGATTTCCTTTACTTTAATGCCATTTAATATGCTTTGTAAGTAACTTAATTTAGGTTGAGAAGATTGAACACACCTTGGATTAAATTATTTCTTTACTTTGGTTATGTATTAGATGATTTTAAATGGGTTTGATTGTTCTTGATTTTACGCCTAGGAGATTTAACGGTGTATATTATGTATGCACCGTAATTACGATCATGTATGCGAAATTTTTAGGATATATGTTGACGCCAAAATCATAATAGGCTTTTATGAGAATTTAGGGAGTAACAACTCAAGATTTAATTAATTGATGAAATTATATTTAATCTTGATAAACTTGTCTTCCCATGTAACCATTTATATTAATTAACCTGAGGTGAGAGATATTATTCTCAATCTATCATTTTCACTCATTTTATTAATCTTAGTTAATACACATGCCTAAATTAATATTTATTGTAATGATCATCTTTTACATTTTTATTTGAGAAATAATAAAAATTAAAAGTCTAGCATAATTCCATGTGGACTCGATACGCGGGCTAACCACTATACTCCCGTAAAGAGTGTAGTAATAGTTTAGGTTTTTGCATAACGGTTGGAGCCGAAAATAATGACAGTGTTCTTACACGACCACTTTCCTACTATCAAAATGACACCGTTGTCAAGGAATTGCTCATTTTAGAATTTAATTGATTTAGTATTTCGTAATATTTTTTCAATCTATTCGTATTCTTTTTAAACTAGTTTGTAGGACTTCTACATTTGTGCACTAAGAAATGCTTGAATTTATCGGACGCACATAACTTTGTAAAAATAACTATCATGAGATATATTTCGTGTAAGCATGTCTTATTCTAATGTTTTCGATAATAGCATTGATAATTCTAAAAAAAACTAAACCTATGAGTTTTGGTGAATACTTGCAAAGCCAAAAATTTTAAACATCTAAAATAACTTTGGGTGAGTATTGCAAAACTCAAGTTATGGATTATGGAAATTTTGAGAATGATCTTTCCGATAGTGGGCCTCAAAATCCTTATAATAAGAATATTGAAACTAATTGCAATAGCTTTAAAAACTCGTATAATAATGATTTTGATAGTAACTTCGAGGATAGTTTTCAAACTTCTCATTTTTAAGAATCCGTGCCTCCACCTATGACATTGCGTGAGGGCTTGCGCATTCTTGAAAATGAAAAACTTAAAAACCATTATTGTGAAGAAAATCATTGTTAGGAACAAGACTTGGATTTATTATTTGAATCCAAAGATGACTTTTCTTTCGAGACTTTTAAAGTTGAGGAATGTTTTGAACCAAATGAGTAATCAATGACTACTTTGGAACAAACCATTGTTCACTTGGCCCAAGACATAAAAGAGAATGAAAGTGAGGAAAAAATGGATGTAGTATCCATTTGCAATGAAATAATTTCTTCTTTGGTAACTAAAGAACAAAGTTTCATTGAAAATGATTCTATCTCCTTAAAATTCAATCTTTAAGCGATGATAAATCATCTCCCGAGATTGATATTTATTTCCTACTCCTTTTCATTCTACATTATCAAACCGTTACAAGTATCCCATGAGTCGGCTCAAAACTTTAAAACGTTTAATCCTTTCCTCGATGAGGACTACTTTCTTGAGTTTCTTTCTATGAAGGTAGTTTTTCCTCCTCATGCTCTACCTCCCGTTCCATTTGAAAAATCTTTGGGCGAAAATTCAGTTTTTTTCGATCCCATGTATATTTGTCACCCGTTTTATCCAAACCTCCCATCATCCCCCCAAAACTTTTAATTGGGGATGGTTCCTTTCTTTCGCCTTTTACACATACCTTCCGTTACTCAAACATAATTTTTATTTTTCGAAGGTATGCATGAAAATGAGGGTACACCAATTGTATTTTGGGTGGACCCTCAAAAATTTCAACTTCTAGTCTATAGTCTGTTTGAAGTTAAATTGTTAGTTGTGCATAGTAGTTTGATCTTTCTTTTCTTTTATTTTTATTTTTATGTACTGTAATTAGTTAAGTTTTAGTTATTATTTTTTGTTATGCTTGGTGCTAACATGTTTTTTAGAATCTTTGGACTTATACTTTCTTGAGATTGCTCCATTTAGGTAATATTGCTCTTTTCCTCTCTTTCACTTGGTTATTGGTTCACATTGAGGACAATGCAAGGTTTAAGTTAGGAGGTGTGGGATATACTATCCATTATTTTTTTTGAGTTCATGATTTGATTATATGTTCTTACTATGCATACTTTGTAGTAAAAATTTAAAAAATTCAAATTTATTTTCTTTCTTTTTTCTACTTTATTGGGCATTTTGCCTTTGTTTTCGATGATAAATTTTTAATAAATACCCGATCCAATAGATAATTCAATGATGAATATTCTCGATGTTATTAGACTTTAGACCTCGAATCATTGATATTATGGAAAACTTCATCAATTAAACTTTAATCCCACGAGCACATGCACTTTTCTTGTTTAATTGATTTGGTTTAAGATGTTTTTAACTCATTAAATTTTTGTTGCATTGTATATACTTGCAACTAGTGAGCTTTGCTCTTTTCTTCATTTGTCAGTATTTATACATTACTCTTTCCTTCTTGAGAACGTTAAATTCGTCGGTAATATCACTACTCTTTCATTGATCGTTAAGTAATTAGGTTCATTTAGAAATGTGTTACTTGAGCATGATTTTTAAAGTTGTTTTAACCCGAGAATTGCGTAAACTTAAGGAAAGGATCATAGGCCCTCTTTGTTATATCACCCTTATTAACCTTGACCTCACCTTATATGTTTTCCCTCGTCAACCCCTTTGAGCTTAAATATATCCATTTGTTTCAAAATCCAAAATCCCATAAC
Source organism: Sambucus nigra (assembly GCA_949130495.1). NCBI lineage: Eukaryota > Viridiplantae > Streptophyta > Magnoliopsida > Dipsacales > Adoxaceae > Sambucus > Sambucus nigra. The sequence continues at coordinate 281,486,233 of OX422218.1, forward strand.
TAACTCCACATAAAACATATGTATCACATTACATACCTTTGTTTGGAATCATACTTGAGTTAAATAATGTTTTTGTTATGTGGCTGCGATTAATCATGTGAGAAAGAGAAAAAAAGGAAAAAGAAGAGAACAACAAAAGAAAAAAGAAGAGAAAAGGAAGAAAAGAAAAGAAAGATAAAGTATTTTCATGTTGTACTTAGTGTTCAGCAATCTTTCAATGTTATATTCAATGCCTGTTATGGAAATTATTTATCAATTTTAAAATTTCCCACAATTTTTCATTATCCCAAGTGTTTTATACCCAAACACATTTGAATCCATACATATTCCCTTCATTTCATAACCTTAACCCCAAATATAAGTTAAACCCTTTAAAGTCCTTTGTGACCAGAGGGTAAATGTAATTCAAAAGTTTTACAAGTATTATAATATGTGAAAATTCATTTCAACTCATTTAATGATGATATCCTTTGTTCAAGATTACATATTTTTCAGTTTATACATAGCGTTATTCATTGATGTCATGTGTATGACCTAGTTTTCTTTTACAATTACTCTTTATGACCGCATGATCCATGTGTGTTACACCCCATTTAATAGTGATTTCATTTTTTGAGTGTAAACACCAGGGAGGATTTATATTTATGCACAATATAATGCTTATCCGCATTGTAAAAGTTTTGTCAAATCATACTTTGCATGTGCTCGCTTTTGCTCCCATACTTAAGGTTTCAATTCTATGAAGTTCATTCTATAATGTTAATGACTCGGACTTTAGTGTAAATTCATTCACTTTGATAATAACATATTGAAATAATTTGTTTTGATCTTGTCTTGTTGGTTGTTTGGGCATACTTTTGAGGAAACATGATGTTTGTGGCTTTATCCCTGAAAACCCTCACGAGACAACACTCATTCATTAGGGTAACCTAAGGGTTTAACAAGTTATTGATTATATTGAATGCAATTCGTGTACCCTAAGAAAGTGGCTTTTTAGGATTGATATATATATATATATATATATATATATATATATATATATATATATATATATATATATATATATATATATTCTATTTGGTTTATCTCTTTTTCGCATTTTTATTCGTCTTTATTACTAGGGACTAGTAATATGTAAGTTGGGGGTATTATTAGTCGTGAATATTGCATTTAATACCCTTTATTCTTGCACATTCTAGTATTCACATGTCTGTTAATTTCTATATTTAAGATTATATATTGGATAACCTTTGTTCTATCTGTTTATTTGTTTTGTGAGGTATATTTGAGCTTTTGTAGGTATTATGGATGCATAGTGTGAAGTTGATTGCGTTTCGAGAAAGTTTCGTAAAAAAATGAAACTTCTAGGGAAATTTGGTCTTTTTAAATCCCCTATTTTGGATGGTATGAATTATCAACATGTAAATCATCAAATTATCTTTGCATAGCTGCTGACCGCCCGTCATTCTGATCCCAAATGAGGAAGTTATGGTCATTTTTAAAACGTTCGGCATTTTCTTATAGTTCAAGGATAATTTGGTAATTTTATACTTCATAATTTGGTGTGTTTCAAAATACCATCATGTAGATAATTGAATTAGATTCACGTGGGTTCCGATCTCGCATCATTCTAAGTCCGTATGATGATTTTATAGCCTTTTTCGTGCGACGTGTCAAATTGGTTTGAAGTGAAGTTTAGGACTGCTAGAGGCCAGGTCGGTCGGGTCCATCAGATAAAGACGCAAATTGACATTTTTTGGGCTATTTTTCTTTGTTTTTCTCATATTTTGTTTAAGGATATAAATAGAAAGTAGGGCGCTTTTATTTTGAGAGATATATCAGATTTTAGGTTAGTTTAGGTGAGGTTTATAAAGCTCATCATCTCTCCCTCTATCTTTAGGCTTCATCCCAATTTTGTATGTAATTTTACGATTCATCTTCTTCCTCCTGTAATTCAAACTCTCTTTTATTATTTTATTGCTTTGTTAATTAGTTTACCAGCTTTGTTTATGAGATTTACTTACTTTATTTATCGATTTCCTTTACTTTAATGCCATTTAATATGCTTTGTAGGTAACTTAATTTAGGTTGAGATGATTGAACACACCTTGGATTAAATGATTTATTTACTTTGTTTGTGTATTAGATGATTTTAAATGGGTTAGGTTGTTCTTGGTTTAACGCCTAGGAGATTTAACGGTGTATATCATGTATGCATCGTACTGCTTGCGAAAATTTCAAGATATTTGTTGACGCCAAAATCATAATAGGCCTTTTTGAGAATTTAGGGGGGTGACAACTCAAGATTTAATTAATTGATGAAATAAATTTTAATTTTGATAAACTTGTCTTCCCATATAACCATTTATATTAATTACCCCGAGGTGGGGGATATTATTCTCAATCTATAATTTTTATTCATTTTGTTAATCTTAGTTAATATACATGCCTAAATTATTATTTATTGTAATGATCATCTTTTACATTTTTATTCGAGAAATAATAAATCAATTAAATTCTAGCATCGTTCCATGTGGACTCGATACGCGGACTAACCACTATACTCTTGTAAAGAGTGTAGTAATAGTTTAGGTTTTTGCATAACGGTTGGAGCCGAAAATAACGACAGTGTTCTTACACGACCACTCAATTTTTTCCTACTGTAAAAGTGGCACCGTTGCCGGGGAATTGTTTGTTTTAGAATTTCATTGATTTAGTATTTCATAATATTTTTTCCTTTCTATTTTTATTCTTTTTAACTAGATTGTAGGACTTATACATTGAGCGCTAAGAAATGCTTGAATTTATCGTACGCACATAACTTTGTGAAAATCACTATCTTGAGATATATTTGGGGTAGGCGTGTGTTATTCTAATGTTTTCGATAATAGCATTGATAATTCTGAAAACCCCCCTAAACCTATGAGTTTTGGTGAATACTTGCAAAGTCAAAAATTTCAAACATCTAAAATGACTTTGGGTGAGTATTGCAAAACTCAAGTTTTGGATTATGAGAATTTTAAGAATGATCTTTCCGATAGTGGGCCTCAAAATCCTTATAATAAGAATATTGAAACTAATTGCAATAGCTTTAAAAACTCGTATAATAATGATTTTGATAGTAATTCAAGGATAGTTTTCAAACTTCTCATTTTTAAGAATTCGTGCCTCCACCTATGACATTGCGTGAGGGCTTGCGCATTCTTGAAAATGAAAAACTTGAAAACCATTATTGTGAAGAAAATCATTATTGGGAACAAGACTTGGATTTATTATTTGAATCCAAAGATGATTTTTCTTCTGAGACTTTTAAAGTTGAGGAATGTTTTGAACAAAATGAGTAATCAATGACTACTTTGGAACAAACCATTGTTTACTTGGCCCAAGACATAATAGAGAATGAAAGTGAGGAAAAAATGGATGTAGTATCCATTTGCAATGAAATAATTTCTTCTTTGGTAACTAAATAAGAAAGTTTCATTGAACATGATTCTACCTCCTCAAAATTCAATCTTTGAGCGATGAAAACTCATTTCCCGAGATTGAAGTATCCCATGAGTCATTTAAAAACTTTAAAACATTTAATCCTTTCACCAATGAGGACTACTTTATTGAGTTGCTTTCTATGAAGGCAATTTTTCCTCCTTGTGCACCACCTCCCATTCCATTTGAAAAATCTTTGGGAGAAAATTAAGTTTTTTTGGATCCCATGTATATTTGTCACTCATTTTATCCAAACCTCCCATCATCCCCCAAAAACTTTTAATTGGGGATGGTTCTTTTCTTCCACCTTTTACACATACCTTCCATTATTCAAACATAATTTTTATTTTTCGAAGGTATGCATGAAAATGAGGGTACACCAATTATCCTTCAAAGTCAAATTGTATTTTGGGTGGACCCTCATAAATTTCAACTTTTAGTCTATAGTCAGTTAGAAGTTAAATTGTTAGTTGTGCATAGTAGTTTGATCTTTTTTTTTTATTTTTTTTATTTTTATGTACTATAACTAGTTAAGTTTTAGTTATTATTTTTTGTTATGCTTGGTGCTAACATGTTTTGTAGAATATTTGGACTTGTACTTTCTTGAGATCGCTCGATTTATGTGATATTGCTCTTTTCCTTTCTTTCACTTGGTTATTGGTTCACATTGGGGACAATGCAAGATTTAAGTTGGGGGTGTGGGATATACTATCCATTATTTTTTTTGAGTTCATGATTTGATTATATGTTCTTACTATGCATACTTTGTAGTAAAAATTTAAAAAATTCAAATTTATTTTCTTTCTTTTTTCTACTTCATTGGGCATTTTGCCTTTGTTTTCGATGATAAATTTTTAATAAATACCCGATCCAATAGATAATTCAATGTTGAATATTCTCGATGTTATTAGACTTTAGACCTCGAATCATTGATATTATGGAAAACTTCATCAATTAAACTTTAATCCCACGAGCACATGCACTTTTCTTGTTTAATTGATTTGGTTTAAGATGTTTTTAACTCGTTAAATTTTTGTTGCATTGTATATACTTGCAACTAGTGAGCTTTGCTCTTTTCTTCATTTGTCAGTATTTATACATTACTCTTTCCTTCTTAAGAACGTTAAATTCGTCGGTAATATCACTACTCTTTCATTGATCGTTAAGTAATTAGGTTCATTTAGAAATGTGTTACTTGAGCATGATTTTTAAAGTTGTTTTAACCCGAGAATTGCGTAAACTTAAGGAAAGGATCATAGGCCCTCTTTGTTATATCACCCTTATTAACCTTGACCTCACCTTATATGTTTTCCCTCGTCAACCCCTTTGAGCTTAAATATATCCATTTGTTTCAAAATCCAAAATCCCATAACTAACTCCACATAAAATATATGTATCACATTACATACCTTTGTTTGGAATCATACTTGAGTTAAATAATGTTTTTGTTATGTGGCTGCAATTAATCATGTGAGAAAGAGAAAGAAAGGAAAAAGAAGAGAACAACAAAAGAAAAAAGAAGAGAAAAGGAAGAAAAGAAAAGAAAGATAAAGTATTTTCATGTTGTACTTAGTGTTCAGCAATCTTTCAATGTTATATTCAATGCCTGTTATGGAAATTATTTATCAATTTTAAAATTTCCCACAATTTTTCATTATCCCAAGTGTTTTATACCCAAACACATTTGAATCCATACATATTCCCTTCATTTCATAACCTTAACCCCAAATATAAGTTAAACCCTTTAAAGTCCTTTGTGACCAGAGGGTAAATGTAATTCAAAAGTTTTACAAGTATTATAATATGTGAAAATTCATTTCAACTCATTTAATGATGATATCCTTTGTTCAAGATTACATATTTTTCAGTTTATACATAGCGTTATTCATTGATGTCATGTGTATGACCTAGTTTTCTTTTACAATTACTCTTTATGACCGCATGATCCATGTGTGTTACACCCCATTTAATAGTGATTTCATTTTTTGAGTGTAAACACCAGGGAGGATTTATATTTATGCACAATATAATGCTTATCCGCATTGTAAAAGTTTTGTCAAATCATACTTTGCATGTGCTCGCTTTTGCTCCCATACTTAAGGTTTCAATTCTATGAAGTTCATTCTATAATGTTAATGACTCGGACTTTAGTGTAAATTCATTCACTTTGCTAATAACATATTGAAATAATTTGTTTTGATCTTGTCTTGTTGGTTGTTTGGGCATACTTTTGAGGAAACATGATGTTTGTGGCTTTATCCCTGAAAACCCTCACGAGACAACACTCATTCATTAGGGTAACCTAAGGGTTTAACAAGTTATTGATTATATTGAATGCAATTCGTGTACCCTAAGAAAGTGGCTTTTTAGGATTGATATATATATATATATATATATATATATTCTATTTGGTTTATCTCTTTTTCGCATTTTTATTCGTCTTTATTACTAGGGACTAGTAATATGTAAGTTGGGGGTATTATTAGTCGTGAATATTGCATTTAATACCCTTTATTCTTGCACATTCTAGTATTCACATGTCTGTTAATTTCTATATTTAAGATTATATATTGGATAACCTTTGTTCTATCTGTTTATTTGTTTTGTGAGGTATATTTGAGCTTTTGTAGGTATTATGGATGCATAGTGTGAAGTTGATTGCGTTTCGAGAAAGTTTCGTAAAAAAATGAAACTTCTAGGGAAATTTGGTCTTTTTAAATACCCTATTTTGGATGGTATGAATTATCAACATGTAAATCATCAAATTATCTTTGCATGGCTGCTGACCGCCCGTCATTCTGATCCCAAATAAGGAAGTTATGGTCATTTTTAAAACGTTTCAGCATTTTCTTATAGTTCAAGGATAATTTGGTAATTTTATACTTCATAATTTGGTATGTTTCAAAATACCATCATGTAGATAATTGAATTAGATTCACGTGGGTTCCGATCTCGCATCATTCTAAGTCCGTATGATGATTTTATAGCCTTTTTCGTGCGACGTGTCAAATTGGTTTGAAGTGAAGTTTAGGACTGCTAGAGGCCAGGTCGGTCGGGTCCATCAGATAAAGACGCAAATTGACATTTTTTGGGCTATTTTTCTTTGTTTTTCTCATATTTTGTTTAAGGATATAAATAGAAAGTAGGGCGCTTTTATCTTGACAACATTAAATTTGTCGGTAATCTCACTACTCTTTCATTGATCGTTTAGTAATTGAGTTCATTTAGAAATATGTTACTTGAGCATTATTTTTAAAGTTGTTTTGACTCGAAAATTGTATAAACTTAAGAAAAGGATCATAGGCCCTCTTTGTTATATCACCCATATTGACCTTGACCTCATCTTATATGTTTTTTCGTCATCAACACCTTTGAACTTAAATATAGCCATTCGTTTGAAAATCCAAAATCCCATAACCAACTCCACATAAAAAATATTTATCACATTCCATACCTTAGTTTGGAATCATACTTGAGTTGAATGATGTTCTTGTTATGTGGCTACAATTAAGCATGTGAAAGAGAAAAAAAAGGAAAAAGAAGAGAACAACAAAAGAAAAAAGAAGAGAAAAGGAAGAAAAGAAAAGAAAGAGAAAGTATTTCCATGTTGTACTTAGTGTTGAACAATCTTTCAATGTTATATTAAATGCTTGTTATGGAAATTATTTTTCAATTTTAAAATTTCCCACAATTTTTCATTATCCCAAATGTTTCATACCCAAACACCTTTGAATCCGTACATATTCCCTTTATTTTATAACCTTAACGCTAAATCTACGGTAAACCCTTTAAAGTCCTATGTGATCAGAGGGTAAATGTAATTCAAAAGTTTTAAAAGTATTATAATATGTGAAAATGCATTTCATCTCATTTAATGGTTTTATCCTTTCTTTGAGATTACATATTTTTCAGTTTATAGATAGCGTTCTTCATTTATGACATGTGTATGGCCTGGTTTCCTTTTACAATTACTCTTTATGACCGCATGTTCCGTGTGTGTTACACCCCAATTCATAGTGATTTCATATGTTGAGTGTAAACACCAGAGATGATTGATATATATGCACGATTTAATGCTTATCAGCATTATAAAAGTTTGGTTAAATCATACTTTGCATGTGCTCGCTTTTCCTCCCACACTTAAGGTTTTAATTCTATGAAGTTCATTCTATAATTTTAATAACTCGGACTTTAGTGAGAATTCATTCACTTTGGTAATAACATATTGAAATAATTTTTTTTAAGCTTGTCTTGTTGGTTATTTAGGCATACTTTTGAGGAAACATGATGTTTGTGGGTTTCATCTCGAAAAACCCTCACGAGACAACACTTATCCACTAGGATAACGTAAGGGTTTAACAACTTTATTACATTTATTAAATGTAATTCGTGTTCTTTAGGAAAGTGGCATTTTATGATATATATATATATATATATATATATATATATATTCTATTTGGTCTATCTTTTTTTCTCATTTTCATTCATCTTTATTGCTAGGGACTAGCAATGTGTAAGTTGGGGGTGTGATTAATCGTGAATATTGCATTTAATACCCTTTATTCTTGCACATTCTAGTATTCCCATGTCAGTTAATTCCCATATTTAAGATCATATAATCTTTGTTCTATCTGTTTATATGTTTTTTGTGGTATATGTGAGCTTTGTAGGTATTATGGATGCATAGTGTGAAGTTGGATACGTTTCGGGAAAGTTTCGTCATAAAATGCAACTTTAACGGCAATTTGGTCTTTTTAAACTTCTTATTTTGTATGGTATGGAGTTATCAATATGTATATCATCAAATTATCTTTGCGTGGCAACTGACTGCTTATTACTTTGATCCCGAATGAGGAAGTAATGTTTTTTTTTTCAAAAGTTTTGGCATTTTCTACTTCAAAGGTAATCTGGTAATTCATACTTCACAATTTGGAGAGTTTCAAAATATCTTCATGTAGAAAATTGAATTAGCTTCATGTGGTTTCTTGTAGCGCATTCGCATAAAGGTTTTATTTACTTTTCTGTGTGACGTCTCAAAATTAGATCGAAGTGAAGTTTGGGACTGCCAGATGCCAGGTCGATCGAATCAGAGGCCAGCTTGACCGAGTCCATCAGATAATGATGCAAATTGATATTTTTCTAGGTTATTTTTCTTTGTTCTTTTTTGTATTTTGTTTAGGGGTATGAATAGAAAGTAGGGGTTTTTATTTTAAGAGATATATCAGATTGTAGGTTAGTTTAGGTGAGGTTTTGGGAGCTCATCTTCTCTCCATGTCTCTTTGGGTTTCATCCCATTTTTGTATGTAAGTTTACTATTCATATTCTTCCACCTTTAATTCAAACTCACTTTTATTATTTTCTTGCTTTTTTAATTAGTTTACAAGCTTTGTTTATGAGATTTTCTTACTTTATCCATTGATTTCCTTTACTTTCATGTCATCTAATAAGCTTTGTATGTAACTTAATTTAGGTTAAGATGATTTAAATCACCTTTGTTTCAATGATTTCTTTGCTTTGGTGATGGATTAGATTATTTTAAATGGGTTATGTTGTTCTTGATTTTAAGCCCATTTTTCATAAACATAAGAACTGAAATTCAATGGGAGTGATATCATGAGGGGGCAACTATAAATGTTGGTCTACCATCCAATTATATATTTAATTATGGTGGATGCATAAATACACACATGGTTTCTTAACAAATGATATTTCCTCACTAAGTTGGACAAATCTTTGAATATTTTCCAAATGCAGACTCGTGTAATTACAGATTTACTCATTAGATTCAGAATCGAGCGGTTTAATGACCGCTCCAAAGATGGTAGAACCTAATCATAAATCAAAAGATCTACTAAAATGATTCATAACCGAGAGGTTTAAAGACTATAAAGTTGATAGAATCAAATAATAAGTTCATTTAAGTTTTTATTATAATCACTTTGAAAGAAGATAAGAGCCTTTAAGAGTTGAGAATAGATGTAGCAAATAGAACTCAATTGTGAATAATTTCAAATTTATGTTTAAAATTATGGGGAAGAATTTCATTCTATAAGTTATATTCCCAACACATTAACTTATGAAACATGGTTCTTATAAAAAATAGGAACAAGATAATTGAATGTATATTCATTGATTGTACAAGTACATTTGATATTTTGTAATATTTCCAATGTGCATTTGTCTTGAGAAGTGTATATACTATATGCATTGAATGCAAATTAGTGATTTAGTACTTTGATCGCATTTCTGTAACACCCCGTCTATTATAATAATGGTTGATCAATCCTTTAATAAAATAAAATAGGATTCCCATCTAGTTAATTCTTAGCATCACTGTCGAAAACTTTTTAATTACTAACTACCTATTATTAAACAAGTTGGTGCCAAATTTTATCTTTCATTAATTGACAAAAAGTAAACCATTCACCACAAACCATTTAAAGAAACCAAATTAAAAATAAACCATCACTGTAATAAAGTCTAAAGGCAGAAGAAATTAAAATCCAAATATTGAATACACCATCGATTACAAAACACTCTAATACAATCCACACTAGTTGAATTGAATAAAACTGAATGTAAAGAGTCTAATAAAATGGACGACATGCCCACTAAAACCTTAAATGGAACCTAAATAGTATACTAAAGATAGAAACGACATCTCCAAAACCTGCAAGCCTCCATATCTGCTGCAGCTTCATAAATCCTGGAAAGAGTAATCACATTTGACGTCCATGTAGATGGACATCTAAAAGTTTTGAAAATATCTGATATGGGTCAGAGACCAAAACCTTTTGAAAATATTTAGTAAGTGAATAAAAATAATTAATGACAACGTACAATATATTTCCATATTTAAACCGGTAGCGCACTCCTATAAGATGACCCTCGCCCTCATCTATTATGCGTGCCTATCGTGTACATTTGAAACACCCTAGTTATGTTACCCTTCCTAACTAGTTCCAACTCGTATCTTAGCCCCATACGCTAACCTTCTACCCAAACTATGTCACATACGTGTGTTCTATGCTTTAGATCTTATTTAGCTATCAAACACGCCAAATCATTTTTAAATTCCATCCTAATTAATTCACAAAACTTCACCGCAGTTATTTATTCTAAACTCACGTATTATTATTATTATTATTATTATTATTATTATTATTATTATTATTATTATTATTATTATTATTATTATTATTATTATTATTATTATTATTATTATTATTCACCCTTATATAATTATCACACTCATATACATATATTGTTCACACACACACACACACACACATATATATATATATATATATATATATATATATATATATCACTCATTATATACGTATAACCACAATACCTCTATGCATTTACTCACTGGGTGCGAAATCATTAGTATGCTATCAAGCTCCAGGAATGTCCACCACAACATGGGAAACCAGATCGAAACCACATAATTCAAAATGGAAACAAAAATCGGAGGCGGTCATGGCCTTAAGTCCGTGGGTCATAACCATAACACATTATTTTACGAGACTCCAAACCTACATATGGTGGTCGTGCACAGACGTATGACCTAGGGGAACGATACTACTTCTGCTGGAATTTGCCAGAGTGACTTCTCACGGCGCGCAACCTCCACCGATATCATATCTGCTAGGATTGGTATGTTTCATATAAATATCATACACACGAATATTATTATTCATATATACATTGTCCTTATATATATATTCACATAACCCGACTAATCCGTGCCCAATTTGCTAAGATAGTGCCACAATCCACTTTTAATAAAATATCTGCTCAACTTGGATAACCTCCCACATATTTGCTTGAGTTCATAAAACTCACTTGGACATTTCCCCAGTCCTAAGCTGACCCAAACCTAAAAGGGTTGTTCGATCGATACCATAACTCAATTTCATTAACTATGAATTCATATTAATCAAGAGGATACGTCAACATGGTGTTATAATCAATGTGAACAAAAACATGCCTAAAGTAAAGTTCATCCCTAAATTACTAACTAAATATTTGGGTCTTAGACACCCTTTTGTAGAAAATTCATAATTAATTAAAAAAATCAAAAAATACAAAACTGGCGGTCACGCATTCGTAACGAAAAGATCTAGTTTAGTATGGAATGCTGGGCAGTGGAAGCAAACTCACTTCAAGAGCTAGCCTACTAGTCACCTTAAGAAATAACACTTAGTGATTTGAAAAAACCCTCAGGGAGTTAGGTTAAGAATACTAATCTTTAACCCCCGGGGGGCTAAGTAGGGGAGCCGAACTGGTTCGACCAGGGGGAAACCAAATCGCCCATATAGGCAACTCAGGTAGGGCATGTTATGTTTTTTACGAGATTTACCCAGATTTTCACCTCAAAAAGTGTCCCAATATTCATCCCAATGGATAATATCATTACTTAATCAAGTGTTAACATAAAGAAACATGTTCAATCAACATTTTTTCCAGAATTAATCTACCCTTAATTCTAATGAAGTGCCCAAGTCTATAATTCAAGATCACATATTTTAATGATTAAACATTAGGTTTTCAATTCAAGAACACACTTACATATCTTTCACTAGATTTCTCTATCAATAACCTACTTTTCATATGGGATTCAACATAATAAGATCAAATGTAATCATCACAAAATTCCATGAATTTATTTTCTCAAAACCCATTTGACATGTTAATCCACTCCAAAATTGGTATCAATTTTACCAATTATCAATGACATATATAACTACATAAATAAAATTAATCTAGTCATTCACTTGCCTTAGATATGAAAAAGACTCTAAATCCTCCTTGTATATTGAGTGAAGTCTAGAAAATTTTCAAAGATCCTATCCAATTTAGCCTCCTTTGGTTCTTCTTATATTTTCTCCCCAATTACTTTCAAAGAAGATGTCTAATGTAATGTGGATTCCCAAAGGCCTCTAATCTCTTATTTAAACATATTAATCCCTACATTAGGTTAACCCCTAGGTGCCAAATTTCGACTAGTCTAAAAAAAACCCAACATCCAATCACTACCCCCGGGTACTATTTCGATCTATTCTGGATCAACTGTGCACTCCAAATCACCATCTGTATAACCTATAATCAATTTAACATCTTATTCCTAACACAACTCCACACGCGCATTCCGAACAAGATCCTGTCAACCCATCCCTTTTACCCACATACAACATAATATAAAATAATATGATTTCATTTACTTATGACATGAGTAAATATAATAACACATAAATATTAGATTAATGTTCTCTACTTAATATTTGTTAAATTCATTTTATTTCTCAAATTAATTAAATTACCGCGACACTTGATAATTTAAGTATTCCAAAAAATAAGGGATGCTACATACTTCCCCCTTTGCAAATGAATTTTGTCCCCAAAATTCGGATATGCCTCGTACTCAAAACTTTAGATCCTTAGATGCATTGCATACAAACATATTCAAATTTAACTCGTGATAACATTTTGGTTCCTCCACTATACACCTGCTAGTGGTACCATTCTGACTAAATGCCTACTCACCACAGCCCAAGATTAACAACGAGTCTATTCAAACCCTTTCATACCGATATATTCCATCATTCTTAAGGTCTCACTTATACAGACATGTGCAAAACTATCATGAATTTACTAAAAATGCTTTGAAAAGAGGGTCGTATACTCCACTAGCTCTATCATTTCAATGTTGGGAAATGCCCCACTTCCCTAGGTACTAACTTCCCTCGTTGTTTAAATACCATGCTCCCTTTATGAGAGATAATTATAACAGTTTCTCTTTCTCTATCAGTTTTTAGCTCTTTGGTTTGTGATGACATATCTCTTACAACGTTCCTGAACTTTACAAAAATAAATTCGATTAACTCAACCCCTGTCGACTGACTCTAAATCATGCTCGGCCCGCATAAATTGCTATCTATCCACCCTTAATCAACTACAAGGCAGACGATAAGGTCTCCTGCACCAAATCTCAAAAGGTACATTGCTAATGATAAACTTGTACGAGTTATTACACACAACTTTACACACAATAATTACTCCTTCCAATTACCTTAAACTCCAAAATACGCATCCTTCGCATTTTCCACCATTTTAGTCACTCCTCCAGTTTACTTCTTGGTCTCCGAGTGACACATCTGGCTCAAAATGCAACTCCATCCCCATTACCTCTGATAATCCCTATCAGAGGTGGGACTCAAGCATCTTATCCTGATCCACAACAAACTTGGGTGGCACCTCATGCCTACTTATTCTCTTTCTATAATAAAATGTTGGGCACACTGCCCAATAGTGCAACTCACCCAAATTAGTGGTAATTGATCCATCTCGATCAACCAATTCCATAGACCCAAAGGAATTATTTACTTTCCTATCGACGTTGGTAACCCAACGAAGAAATCCATAGGTTTTCCTATCCATTACGTCACTGGAATTTCTAATTATTGGAAAATTTTGCCTCTGACTAACCCTTTTTCCCTCTACGAGTGGTGCACTTAGAGATAACTTTTCTATGTTTTGCTACAAATCGATCCACATGCTCTATATCCCACTTCACATGGTATATCTTACTCCCCCTCTTGGGGTACGCCAAATACTGTGACCCATGCGTCTACCCTAAAAATATGCACCTTTTGGGTCCTTTTTGCCTAGTAGAATCAACATCCTATTTATGCGCAAGCCACCATAAGAATTTACTAATTAAGACTTCGCTCTACTTCCCAAAAATATTGGATCCTCCCTTAGTTAGAGATATCCTTCACTTGTATCTCCACAGTCTTTCAACCCCTCTCGAGTGTGATAGTTCCCCTTGCTGTACACATATCCAAATCATCTTCCTCCTCAACGAGGTTCAGTCCCTCTTACTTTCCATCTCTGCTTCTACTTTCCCATAGGCATACGGTTTAACACATTTATTACCACGTACCTTTATCCCAAAGAATTTTTAAACTCAAACTAACCAGGGTGACTATACACTATATATCTTGTGCATATCTACACTATTATAATAATCGTAACATACATATATCAAACTTGGCCCGCATGCTCATTACGGCTATATAGTAAAGATATACCTGATTACCTCACTAATCGTGACTTAATTGTTCTCAAGATTACCCCACCTATCAATCAGTGGTGCAAAATTTCCTCGATGCTTTCTACACAACACTACCAAGCTCCACTGGCCTTATATGATACAATAGCTCTCATCTCAAAGTGTTTTCTCCTCACGTACCACGATTAATGTTTAAAACCTCTACTATAGCATCCAATAATGTCTCCCAGCTACGAAGTTTAAAAAAGTTCATGTATGGAACAAAACGCAATTGAAATCCAACTAATGAAATTCCCTAATGCTCTCTCGCCTAACATTTTTAGTTATCAAGGTCCTTTGACCCAAAGCACATAGTCCGAACACTCAAAATCCTATCCCCGAATTTATAAGTCTAATTCTATTCTCCCACATCTCTAAAAGAGTCATACCATACGGCGATCGCATTATCACTAAGTGCCCATAGCTAGATAAAAATGAGCTAAATCTCTCCGCTCGACAATATGCCAATATATCCTGAATCACATCAGTAAAGTCCCTACGCACTGGTAATGAATATAGTGAGACAACTATACTCTTCGAAGTATCCTCTATAATATAATATATATGTGGGCTCAGCCCTCTTTCAGGTGAAACCTCACAAAATGATGCCTCCTACCCTAGAATAGTAGACATGATAGCCTTACTGTAACAGTTCTCATCGCTCAAACCATCGCTAACTAGTCCATACCCAAGATAAGAGATACCCCATAACACATATCTCTAAAATGAGTAGATATATATATAAAAAATATCCTCTGAGTGTCCACACTCACTCTCCCGTAGATTGAACTAAAGGGTGTCTATACCCAAAGGTAAAAAATATCCTCTGAGTGTCCACACTCATTTCCTTCCTCGGGCTTATTAGTTCGAGCAATTGATTGTTCTGACGTGGCCTCCTGAGATCTATCTTGACGAGCAACCGGTCATGATTGTGCTGATCCTTCTCTTAGATCTGATGGTTGTCAAAAACTCCTCGACATGGTTTTAGGCGGACTCCTATTCCTCCTAGGGCCTAGTCGACTGAAAGGAGACACCCTACTCAGTCTTTCCAAAGCACTGGGTCTCTCTGGGGAGAGAGTGATACGTTGCTCAGTATCTGTATCCCGTATTGATGAAGTTCGCCCAGGTTGATAAGAGAAATCATTAGATTCCTCATTACGATATGCATCTGTACGCCTGGATTGTGAAGAAAGTAAATAGGTTTGCCTCTGACCACTTCGCTGTCCCGAATGGGCAGGTGCACCGCCATGGAGGGTCTGTATGAGTTGCCGCATTATCTCTTGCATGGCGGTTTGTCCTTGAGCCAGATTCGTCATAATTCCAGCCAGATCTGGAGGTGCAGAGGGATTTGGAGGATTTCCAGCATTTCCAGCGTTTCGAATGCTGGATTCCGGATTATCTGCCATTGATGATGAATGATTTTTTGTGAAAAACGATAACAACAGTCGTTCCCACAGACGGTGCCAATCTATTGATGTAAAAAATTATATTGCTTCTAATTATTTAATCACAGATAAATATAAATGAGACAAAGAATTTTAAAGTGGTTCAGCCTTATAAGAATGGCCTACGTCCACTGTTTCTGTTATTGCCAAGTGTTTTGGAGTTCTCGATATGTAATTCTATCAAGAAAATCCGGTCTCTTTGAATGAGGGTGATACAATGTATTTATAGCCCTTGGGCTGTACATGTGAAAGTGTAAACAATTAATGCCCTTTAAGAATATACGTCTGTATGATAAGCATTTAATGAATAGTTGAACTGTTGATTATCTGGCAATCAATGATGTGGCCGAGATGCAGCTCGGACCGCCTTTGTTGCTCGTCGTTCAGGAGTTCTTCGGAGTGTTGGAGTTCATTGGTGTGTTGGAGTTCCTCGGAGTACACTTGTTACTCGGAGTGAGTATGACTTAGTCGGGGAAATAAACTTCCTCGTAGGTTGACACGCGTCTTCTTATTATTCGTCTATATCAGCATATTAATTTTGGTATCAACAACGAGGTACTTGAATCTTCCTCAGGTCGTTGGCAGTGGTCCAACCAAATCAATTCCCCACATGGCAAATGGCCAAGGGGAAGTTATGGGTGTCAATAATGCTTGTGGAGTTCGTCGGATGGAGGAAAAACGTTGGCATTTATCACATCTCTTAGCATAGGCTATACAATCAGGCCTCATCGTTGGCCAGTAGTATCCCTGCGTCATCACCCTTTGCAAAAGTGTCCGACCTGCTACATGGGCTCCACAGAACCCTTCATGGATCTCTTCAATCAAATCTTTCACCTCGGAGGGATGTACACATCTTTGCAAACCTGCCATAATTCCTCGTCTATACAAAACACCATTAATTATTATATACCGAGCAGCTTTAAACTTCAATTTCTTGGCAGCGAGCTTATCCTCTGGTAATTCTCCTTCCTCAATATATTACATGATGGGATCCATCCATGATGGTCCTAAATCAAGGGTAATAATATTCATCGTCAGGTCTTCATCTATGCTCCGACTTTCTAATACTTCAATTGGTATCGTTCTTCGCAGCTCGGTACGAGTAGCTGATGTTAATCGGGCCAGTGCGTCTGCTTATGCATTCTCCATTCTTGGTATTCTGATCAACTGAATGGCATCAAATTCTACCAACAACTCCATCACCTTTGCATGATACTTGACCATTAATTCTCCTTTAACTGCATATGTTCCCATCATTTGATTCACAATTAATTGAGAATCACTGAATACCATCACTTGTTGCGCTTCCATAGTCTTTGCTAAATTAAGACCTGCTATCATGGCCTAAGACCTGCTATCATGGCCTCATACTCGGCCTCATTATTGGAAGCTTTGAATTGGAATCGCAGGGCGTATTCCATGTCAATCTCGTCTGGGGTGTTCAAAACAATCCCTGCTCCACAACCTGTTGTGCAAGATGACCCATCTACATATAATCTCCATGTAGGCAACTCGTCTTCAAATTTATTATCTGACAAAGTTCCTCGGTGAAATATTTGTTGTTTCCTTTCATCCTCCCCTGATATTTCTCGCTCTTCGTCGATCATATTTTCTTGCCCTTTTACCAACCGCAGTTGGTCTGAGCTCGAAATTGATGATCCTGTAACATCCACTCGCCCTTTTACCAACCGGGGTTGGTCTGAGCTTGTGTCTGTTGATTCTGTAACATCCACAGGTTGATCAGCGAGCAACTTTTGCTCCTCGGGGGTATCAGGATAAGTAAACTCTGCTATAAAATCTGCTACAACTTGCCCTTTTAATGATGATCTGGGTTCATACACAATATCATATTCACCGAGCTCTATTGCCCAGTACATCAGTCTCCCTAATTTTTCTGGCTTATGAAGGGCTTGTCTCAATGGCATGTCGGTATACACGACGATGGTATGGGCCTGGAAATATGGCCTCATTCTTCTACTTGCCTCAATTAATGCTAATTCCAATTTTTCCAGCTTTGGGTACCTGATCTCTGCACCTCGGAAAGCCTTACTTGTGTAATAAATTGGCTTCTGGACTCCATTCTCTATTCTGATCAATGCCGAGCTGATTGCATTCTCTGATACTGCCAGGTACAAGTACAAATTTTCTCCCATTACTGGCCTGGACAATAGTGGAGGTGCTCCCAAATATTTCTTCAAGTCTTGAAAGGCTTTTTCACATTCATCATTCCACTCGAAAGTTTTTCGAAGTATTTTGAAGAATGGGAGGCATCTATCAGTTGCTCGGGATACAAATCTTTTGAGCGCTGCAACTCGTCCTGTAAGACTCTGCACCTCTTTCTTCGTCGTTGGAGATCGCAACCCTAAAAGAGCTTTGATCTTTTCTGGATTCGCCTCAATGCCTCGCTAGTTGATAATGTACCCGAGGAACATTCCTTCTCGTACTCCAAATGTGCACTTCGTCGGGTTGAGCTTCATTTGGTATTTATTCAGTTGATCAAAGGTCTGACCTAAGTCAACTAGATGATCAACAACTTTCCTGCTCTTTGTCAGCATATCATCGACATAGACTTCCATATTGTAACTGATTTGTTCGGCAAAAACCTTGTTCATCAGTCGCTGGTATATCGCTCCTGCATTTTTCAAACCAAAAGGCATAACATTATAACAATAAGTTCCCCTAGGGGTGATAAAAGAAGTACTTTCCCTGTCTTCAGGTTTCATTTTGATCTGGTTGTAGCCAAAGTAAGCATCCATGAAACTGAGCAGCTCGTGTCCCGAGGTAGCATCCACTAGTTGATCAATTCTGGTCAATGGAAAGTGATCCTTTGGTCATGCCTTGTTGAGATCGGTGAAATCAACACACATTCTCCATTTATTGTTTTTCTTCTTTACCATCACCATATTTGCTAACCAGTCTGGATATTTCACATCTTCAATGAATTGGGCTTTCTGGAGTTTCTCGACCTCCTCTTGTATAGCTTGATTCTTCTCGGGACTAAATACTCTTCTTCTCTGCTTTACAGGCTTGATCTCCTTATTCGCATTGAGATCATGACATAAGAAGTTTGGATCTATTCCTGGCATGTCTTCATGACTCCATGCAAAATTTTTCTTTCTGTTTCTTAAGAAAGTTATCAACTCCTGTTTTATTGAAGCATCCAACGTCGAACCTATCTGGGTTATTCGTTCAGGGTGCTTGTCATCCAGAATAACATTTTCTGTAGATTCCACCACCTGTCCTTTTACAAGTTGGGATTCATCTCTGGGATCCAGTGTTTCAATTTATGTACCTTCATCCACCTTATAGGTAGTAGTCTTTTTCCTTGACTCTTCAATCTCCACTTGCTCGGCAGATGAATGATAGCATTCCCGAGATACTTTTTGATCACCTTTCACAACTCCCACTCCGAAATTTGTTGGGAATTTTAAACACTGATGTACTGTAGATGGAACTGCTTCGAACTTCTTCAAGCCAACTCTTCCCATAATGATGTTGTAAGCTGATTGCACATTCTTATCCATCACAAAGAAGCGTATTCTTTCTGTTCGACAAGCAGGCCAAGTTCCAATGAATATATCCAACTTGATCGTCCCAAGTGGAAAAACTTTCTCGCCAGCAAAACCCAGGAGAGGCCTGTGATAAGGTTCCAATTGAGATAATTTTAAATTTAAACTATCAAAGCATGAGTAGAACATGATATCTGCCGAACTACCATTATCTACCAGAACCCTTGAAATTACTACTTCTTTCATCCTCATTTTGATCACCAAAGGGTCATCGTGAGGGTAAAGAACACCTGTAAGGTCGTTTTTTAAAAAACCAATGATCAGCTTCTCTTTGTTTATCTTCCTCGGGCGATCCTCCTCAACCAAATTTATTCGCTGAATCTACGAGCAAGCTTGAGCCTCTCCAAGGTAAGCTTTTCTTTCTGCAGTAAGGTCTCCTCCTCCTGCATCTCCTCCTGTAATGACATTACAATCAAATGACCCAAAGCGTATTGAAAATACCTCTCGTTCTGGCTGCCTTGGTTTCTTGGGAAGATCGGGGTCATCCTCTGTATCATCTTCATGATCCCTCTTCTTTTTCTCCTTTGCTCGACGAGGAGATCTAGACCTTTCTCTAGTTCGGTCATTATTTCTTCTTTCGCCTCCCCGATCAACATACTTTGCTAGCTTCCCTCTTCGGATGAGTGTTTCAATCTCGTTCTGAAGAGCTATGCAATTTTTGGTCATATGGCCGTGATCCTTATGGAACTCGCAATATTTCTCCCTATTCCTCGTGTCAGGGTCTGACCTCAGTTTCTTTGGCCACTTTACTTCCTCGTTATTCTTGATTTCTTCCAAGACATGATTAATACCCATTTTCAAACGAGTATAATTATCGAATTTCTTCAGGACTTCCCATGACGACTTATTATTCTTGGAGTGCTTGTCACCGCCATTGCCCTTATGCTCTTTCTTCTTTGATTTGTCGTCTTCCACCTTGGTTTCTTTATCCATATTCTTCTTCGCAGCCATGGCCTCCTAGGCATTCATGATTTTGGCCGCTTTTGCCATCAACTCTGACATAGTTGTAGGTGGATCTTTGGCCAAAGTGTAATACAACTTGTTAGGCAACAACCCACTCATCATGGCGGTGATTGCTGTCTTTTCTTCATAATCTATGACTTCCATCTTCTCGTTATTGAAACGAGTTATGTAATCTCTAGTACTCTCCCCAGATTTTTGTCTAACACTTAACAAGTGTGCTACTCATTTTACTAGCTTTGCACCAAAACAGAATTTGCCGATGAACAACTCGGCTAACTGAAAGAAAGTTAAAATCTTACCCCGAGGAAGATTGTTGTACCATATCTGGGTAGATCCAGTAAGAGTTCCTGAGAATGCTCTGCATCTCATCTCGTCGGGGACGGCATAGATGTCGGCAGCAGCTTGATATTGCTCTATGTGCAGAACATGATCTGTCTTTCCATCATATTTGGGGGTCACCATAGGTTCTTTAAACTTTGACGGGGTAGGAAACTCCACAATGGCCTGGACAAAAGGTGTCCCTTGAACAAAAGTTCGTTGTAGGGGATTCTTCGCCTTAGCCATTTCTCCCAATCTATCCTCCAACCGCTGAATGGAACCTTTCCACGCATCATTTCCTTCCTCGGGCTTATTAGTTCGAGCAATTGATTGTTCTGACGTGGCCTCCTGAGATCTATCTTGACGAGCAACCGGTCATGATTGTGCTGATCCTTCTCTTAGATCTGATGGTTGTCAAAAACTCCTCGACATGGTTTTAGGCGGACTCCTATTCCTCCTAGGGCCTAGTCGACTGAAAGGAGACACCCTACTCAGTCTTTCCAAAGCACTGGGTCTCTTTGGGGAGAGAGTGATACGTTGCTCAGTATCTGTATCCCGTATTGATGAAGTTCGCCCGGGTTGATAAGAGAAATCATCAGATTCCTCATTACGATATGCATCTGTACGCTTGGATCGTGAAGAAAGTAAATAGGTTTGCCTCTGACCACTTCGCTGTCCCGAATGTGCAGGTGCACCGCCATGGAGGGTCTGTATCAGTTGCCGCATTGTCTCTTGCATGGCGGTTTGTCCTTGAGCCAGATTCGTCATAATTCCAGCCAGATCTGGAGGTGCAGAGGGATTTGGAGGATTTCTAGCATTTCCAGCGTTTTGATTGCTGGATTCCGAATTATCTGCCATTGATGATGAATGATTTTTTGTGAAAAATGATAACAACAGTCATTCCCACAGACAGTGCCAATCTATTGATGTAAAAAATTAGATTGCTTCTAATTATTTAATCACAGATAAATATAAATGAGACAAAGAATTTTAAAGTGGTTCAGCCTTATAAGAATGGCCTACGTCCACTGTTTCTGTTATTGCCAAGTGTTTTGGAGTTCTCGATATGTAATTCTATCAAGAAAATTCGGTCTCTTTGAATGAGGGTAATACAATGTATTTATAGCCCTTGGGCTGTACATGTGAAAGTGTAAACAATTAATGCCCTTTAAGAATATACGTCTGTATGATACGCATTTAATGAATAGTTGAACTGTTGATTATCTGGCAATCAATGCTGTGGCCGAGGTGCAGCTCGGACCGCCTTAGTTGCTCGTCGTTCAGGAGTTATTCGGAGTGTTGGAGTTCCTCGGAGTACACTTGTTGCTCGGAGTGAGTATGACTTAGTCGGGGAAATAAACTTCCTCGTAGGTTGACACGTGTCTTCTTATTATTCGTCTATATCAGCATATTAATTTTGGTATCAACAGTACTCTTATAAAATAATTATATGTTCCATTTAAGCAAGATGACATATGATCCTTACTTGAGACCCCATTAATGTTGTTATTCATTTTGTTATGTATAGGATAGAAGGGGTACGAGAAATTACTTATTGTTGGCTTAATTGTTGAATAGTAGTGTCGGATTAATCGGAGAAATTGACCTGGAAATACTTAAATCCTTATTTTTACTCTCGTGTAATAAACCATTATTAATGTGTTTTAATAACTATCCTAATTAGATGTTAGTGTATCGGGGGGGGGGGGGGGGGAGGGGGAGGAGGTTCCTTGTTTGGATTTCACTTCGGTGAGACGTCCCACGCGCGGGATTTAGAGAAGGATATTTGTGACAACTCAAAACCTTAATCAAAATAACATACCCTTACCAATATGCTTTTCTTTTCGGAAGGTTATATGTAATGGTAGTGACCACTGAGCTCTATATGAAATGAACTTAAATGTATAATAATTCTAAATGATATGACTCGAGGATGGGGTAATTGGGTTTTGAGTAGACTTTTAGGAGTATATAAAGATGTGTTAAAAATATTGATGTTAAATGAACTTATAAAATGGAAATGAACGTGTGAGCACCATGGAGGGACACCCCGATATTGAGATATGTAAATTCTCGGCCATGCGAATATAAGTGGCATCAGGGCATAAAACATGATGTTTATGATTTAATGTGATGTGTTATTCCAGAACTGTGTAACGGACGACCAGTATTTATGTAATTATTTAAATTTGATGTACTGCATGTTTATAGCATGATCGTGAGGAAGGAGTGCATGCCTTTTATGTGTTGTTTAATTGACAAAATGAATTGAGATAATTCTAATGCTTTGTAATGATTTAAATTTGGCGTACCACATGTTTATGAGATGGCCGAGAATAAGGGGTGCATGTTGGTTACTTTTGCTTAAATATTGAGAATGATTAAGTAACTAAAAGAATTGGATAAATACGTTTTGAGACTACGTTTAGGGGTTAGGCCACTCATTAAATTATTAAACTAACTTTATCATCTATTCATATAACTGCTTTGAGTTGTAAGCTAAGTTACTTGTTAGGGTTTGGCCCGTTTCTTTACGTGGAACTCAGGTGCTAGGTATAGACCTATTATATATCTTCCTTGTTCTATAGATCATCTCTATTCATCTCTCTCACTCAGTATATCATTTTTAGAGACATTGTAGGATTCTAATTTATTTAGTTGTCATTTTTTCAATCTTTCAGTCTTCGTTTAATTTGGAGATGGTCCCGTTGGTATGTTGAGACTCAAATGACTTGTACTGTTTAGAGATTCTTTAGGATTGTTTTGAGGTATTATTGTCAAGAGATTATTGTATCTCTTTAATGATTAAGGACATTATATATGAGTTTTTTTCATCTGAGGATTTTCACATCGTTTTCATATTATTTGATTATTCATTCATTTGTTCTCTCCATGGTGAGCATGGTATTATATTGTTTTAATATCTTACATGATTTTGTATTTAGACTTTATCAACCTAAGTGTTTAATTACAGGGGGTATTACAATTGGTATCACAACGTGGTCTTAGGCCTCAAGGGTTCTAGGTTCACCTAAACTTTTGCGTAGCCGTTGTGGGTTAAAATACTATTCCATATGGACCAATGAGATAGGGACACCTATCTTCATAAATATCCACCTCATAGCTTCAGATATATTTAGTCAGCCCCAGAGATACTTGATCGGCCAACCGACTGACCACAACAAGGAAGGTGAACCATCAAGGAAGAGAAAGGTCACCCACATGGGGGGTACCAATAGCCATTCCACACGTGCATTTGAAGATCAATAGTCTCATTTATTGTATATGGGTGTAAATGCTTAAATGTGTAAAAGCATTCCATGCCTTGGTCTTCTAACCATTATAAATACACTATATCCTTTAGCACAAGGGACGAACAAGTCAACATAAGCACGATTCCCCTAAGTCTATGTAACTTTCCCTCAACTGCAATATCATAACCGTGGATGTAGGCTTTTTCCTTACCCGAACCATGTTAAAAACCTTTGTTGTCTTACTTGCTTTGCTTAATATATATATATATATATATATATATATATATATATATATATATATATATATATATATATATCTGTGATTATAGAATTGGTATCACCGAGTTAAAATTATATTTCAACCAATTTTAGATATTAACAAATTAATGTTCTTCTTTGGGAGCGACTGTTTGACATCGTTTTCTATTAGTTCTATTCATTAGTTTACATTTGGGTCCTTTGAAGGATGACTGATGTTCTAGAAAATAGCATTGCGTCTTGGGGTAATACTATCACCCCATCTGCTCCACCCAATGCTGTAGATCTCTAAGGAATCTTAATTAAAATTGCCAAAGGGAAAGAGGTAGTGCATGAAATAGTGAGGTAACAATCCCAATCATTGCAAGCCAAGTTTACTACCTCTCCATCCCATATAAGATAAATACCGCCTTATCTTTATAGAAGTGAAAGAAGTAGCTATTTCAAGTCTTCACCTAATATGTCTTATCGCCCATGTGGAACTTCTTCAATCAGATTCATTGATTACTATGATGGCAAGTCTTTCACTTTTGAATGGTCGATCGCCTATGAGAGGTTGAGTAGGCCTCTGCCTTTGATCGTCTTGGTCCCCAAATACCTAAAGGACATTACAAAGAATTATTGAGATTGTGTGAGCAGCGGGTAGGATTAATCAGGTCTAGAGAGAATCCACGCATTCCAAGAAGACTTCTTAAGAAGATAACTCAACACAAACAGGTGGTAGAGTTGCCAAAGCTTTATTAACCAAATCTAAGACAAAATATCACTCTTTAAATGGATCAATAGAGAGACTTGAAGATCTTTATGATGGGATAGCCAAGACTAAGAATCCTCTATAAAAAGTTTTGTAAAAGGATCTCCATTTATTCCAGCCATTATGGATATTCCTATACCTTTCAAATTCAAGCCACTAGTAGTCACTCCTAAGTATGATGGTAAGACTGATAATGTACTCCATGTTGAACAATACTGGGCTGCTTATGATATATATTATGTTCCTAATGATGATATGCATCGCCAAGGTTTCTCAAATACCATCACTGGGTCAGCCTAAATATGGTATAACAATTTACCTTGAGGATAAATTTCTAATTTGCAGTAGCTCGCCAAACTTTCCATCAGTAATTTCTATTTTGGGGCAAAGTCAATCAAGAGAGTAGCCCATCTGCTGAGTGTTCACCAATAACCAGTAAAAACTACTCAGGAGTATATTACTCGCTTTAATAATGAGAAGTCAGAGGTGGTAGATTATGAAGAGAAAATTTCAATCACTGCCCTGATGAATGGATTCCTTCCTGAGAAGTTGTACTCAGCACTAGAAAAAGAACCTCCTAAAACCATGACATAGCTAATGGAAAAGGCTGGTAAGATCATGTACGCTGAAGAAACTATGGCTGCCAAACAGGTCCTCGGGATGAATTTTGACGGCTAGAAGAGCTTGGATAACAAGGAACAAAAATATAGGAAAGTCGAGATGCATAAGAAGTATAAAGAGTATACCCCACTTACTATAGGTGTACATCACATATTGGAGGAGATTAGGGGCAGTAAGGACTTAAAATGGCCTGAGATAATCACCACCCAATCGGAGTGATAAGTCCAAATATTGTGATTTTCACAAAGATCATGGGCATACCACTGACAACTGTATTGCCCTAAAAAAAGAAATCAAATATCTTATTCGTTGAGGAAATCTGAACAAGTTTGTTGATTGAACAGATGGTTGGAACTCTAGAAGGAGGTCAGAATCATATTGCAAAGACAGAGAGGATAACAAAAGAGGTCATGCTGATGAGTCTGAAGATGGTACAAACCTGCCAAATAAACCTCGAGAACTAGAACTTTATATAAATATGATATCCTTTAGTTGTCATTTTATTACATGAGGATACGCTGGAGGCAGAGATGAAGCTGTCGGAGAAGGCTAACTTAATTGAGGCCAAAGCCTACTCCTATATTCGGTGGATCAATTTATCAGACGAAGTAAATGGTCATCCTAGAAAGGTTAATAAGGACAAGATGGTCATTGGCTTCTCCTAAATTGACATATCAGGAGTGTTTTACCCTCATGATGATCCATTGGTTGTCACCTTGAGGATACATAAAGCAGGAACTGTAAGAATTCTAGTGGATAATAGTAGTTTAATCGATGTATATTCTATAACTATTTTCACAACCCAGGGTTAATAGGTAGAAAATTAAAACCATAGCATAGGCCCTTAATTAGTTTTTATAGAAAAAAGGTCTATCCTTTGCGAACTATTAAGTTGGAGGTCTTAATAAGCACTTGTCCAATAAGCAAAATTAAGAGGAATCATTTTTCATTATAGACAAGAACATTCAGTCAGCCTATAATATGATTCTCGGTAGGGTCAGGTTGAAGTAGTTTGAAGCAGTTCCATCTATGGTTCATCAATGCCTGAAGTTACCTACTCATTATAGGGTTGGTGCAGTAAAGGGAAACCAGGTGGAGGACAAAGAATGCTACTACACTTTCGGCGACCACGATGAGTTAAAGAAACACACTGGTACCTACCAGCTGATACCTTAGATCCATGAGAGGAAGTCGATTTAGTCAAAGGATAAGTGGTGGAAGCTACAGAGGCAATAATATTGGCAAAAGGACTAATCAGATTGGATAAAACTTAACACCATCCCTCAAATAAGAACTAATCACATTCCATAAAATCTGAAAAAGTGTGTTTGCTTGGAGCCAAGGTGACATGCCTCGCATTGACCCCAACTTCATATGCCATGAGATTAATATCATTAAAGGCTCCAAGTCTATCAAGAAAAAACAAAGGGTGTTTATCCTCGAGAAGAATGTGGCCATCCATGAGGAGGTGGACAAACTACAGAAGTCCAAATTCATAGAGGATGTCAAATCCTCGGACTGGTTAGCCAGTGTCGTGATGGTAAAGAAGAAGAATAACAAATGGCATATGAGTGTGGATTTCACCGACCTCAACAAAGCATGTCCAAAATATCATTTTCCTTTTCCAAGGATTGATCAATTGGTAGATGCAATAGCAGGTCATAAATTATTAAGCTTTATGGATGCCTACTCCGATTACAATCAGATCAAAATGAAGTCGGAGGATAAAGAAAGTACATCCTTCATCATCACCAGAGATACTTACTACTACAATGTTTGGGCTTAATAATGCTCAATCAACATACCAAAAACTGGTAAATAAGGTTTTTGAGGAGCAAATTGGTAAAAATATGGAAGTGTACATATATGACACGCTCACCAAGAGAAAAAAGGTTTCTAACCACATCAAAGTCCTATGCCAAACATTTGATCAACTTGAAAATCATCAATTGAAGCTCAACCCAACCAAATGTGTGTTCAATATACAGGAAGGGATGTTCATGGGCTTTATAGTAAATCAAGGAGGGATTGAATCTAATCTAGACAAAATTAAGGCGTTGATTAATATGAAATCTCCTAAGTGCTAGAAATATGTAAATAAATTAACTAGAAGGGCGGCTTCTCTTAACTGATTTATCTCCCAAGCTACGAATAAGTGCTTATTGTTCTTCAAAGTTCTCTGAAAAATGTTCAAGTGGAATGAAGAATGCAAAAAATCTTTTCAAGAATTGAATAAATACTTATGATCACCACCGCTGCGTTCCCGACGACTTATGGGAGCGAGATTGTACCTATATTTGGCTATCTCAGAATCTACTGCCAACTCGGCATTAGTTCGATTAGAAAGTGGATTTCAGAAACTAGTATACTACACACAAAAAATCAGGTATCCACGCTTGGAGAAATTAGCTCTTGATCTTATGGAATATTTAGGGAGAATTAATGAGGCCCTACTTCTAGGTACCTACCATAGTCTTCATTAACCATAGAAATCAGGGAGATTGATGTCATGGGTAGTAGAGATATGACAGTATAAAATCCTGTATGAGCCTCGAACTAAGATGAAGGGGCAAGCTATAGTAGATTTTATTATCGAAATCATGTATCAAGAGGTGCTCAATAACCCTTGTTTATCTACCGAGAAGATTTCCTTAGAAGAGAGCTTAGCTACAAAGAAAACTGAATTGACAACCGACCAGCCTGAGATATCAGCTGCGTAAGAGATAGCCCAGTGATATGGGGGATAAAGCAAGAAGTTATTTAAACTAGGAGTGTTGCGTTAAGGGAATTTTGATGATAACATCCCAGTTTAGAATCTTTATGTAGATGGATCTTCGTGACCTACTGGCAGTGGAACCAAGCTTATTATCAATACCCCAGATTAAATAAATGCGGAGTATGCACTTCATTTCCAATTCAAGGCCTCCAATAATGAGGCAAAATACGAAGCATTAATCACAGGCTTGGAGTTAGCCTTATTTTTAGGAGCCGAGTTGGTTATAGAAGATAGAGATTCCCGATTAATTATCAACCAAATTCTTCAAATATATGGGGTTAAAGGAGATCTGATGATTAGGTATTTTTCTAAAGCTATCAAAATCATCTCCAAACTCTCAGGACTCACAATGATAAGGATAGAAAGAGGAAAGAATGCCCAAGAAGATCCAATTTCTCGAGTATCCTCAACGACCAGGACAGAGCTCAGAAGAACCATCCCACTAGAAATCATTGCACATAGGATCATAAATACATAAGTTGTCAATTTCATCTCTTTGGAGTTAGGACCTTTGTGGACGGATCCTATAAAAAACTACATTGATAAGGGTTTATTTTCTGCCGATCCAAAAGAAGCAAGAAAGTTAAGATACAAGGCAGCTAGTTAAGTGATATAGTGAGGAATTTTATACACAAGATGATATATTGTTTCTCTACTTCAGTGTGTACACCCATCCGAAGTGTCTGATTTAGTCAAGGAAGTGCATGAAGATTTGTGTGGAGCTCGTTCAGCAGACCGATCATTGGTAATGGGGATAGCTATGCAAGGGTATTACTGGATGACCATGAATGTCGACTTCATCTACTTTGACAATAAATGTGACAAGTATCAAAGGTTTGCCGCAATCCATATACGACCAGGGGCTGCATTAACTCCAATTACTTCTCCATGGCTGTAAGAGGGTAGTGTAATTGGGGTCTGGTAAAATACTAAAATGGGTGAGGCGTGACCCACTCCAAAGGACTCCCCCTTCAAGGTTTTAAAAATTTTATAAAGCAACTCCTGGTGAAAACTTCCTTTTATGGTAAAAAAGGAGTCCAAGCTAGAACCACTCCCAATAAGAAGATAAACTTTACAAATAATAATAGTAACTTTTCTAAAGAGAATCTCCTGATAATGATGGTTGTCAAGGTGGGAGTGAAGAAACAGACACTCAACACTTAGAGAGAGAGCAAGGAGAGAATACTAGGTGGTTTTGGGTGAATTTGACAAAGTAACTTTGCAACTGAGTTTTTTCTATATCTTATGACCTTGCCCATGGGCCATATTTATACTTGGGAACTAGGGCTAAGTTGGCACTTTGGGCACCAAAAATGAGAGGAAAACTTAGAGGGACAAGGTATACAATGTAACTTTTGTCCCTACTAGGTCTACAGCTGCCTGTCCCCACTAACAGACGACACCTGGTGCAAATCAAAGTCAAAAATAAAATGTGTCTCCTAATGAAGATAAAATATCTGATTCGGTAAATATCTTTTAAAATGGCAACTTGTTGTACAAACTTTATAAATTTGAGATGGGCCTCAAGGACTACCTCCTCTAACGTCATTGTAAACTTTATGAGGGGTCTAAAGGACCACCTCCTCCAAAATCTTTGTAATCTTGAGGAGGGGGTCTCAAGGACCACCTCCTCTAAAATCCTTCTAAACTTTGAGAGGGGTCTCAAGGACCACCTCCTCTAAAGTCTTTATAATCTTGAGGAGGGGGAGGGGTGAGGACCCCCTCCTCAAAAATAATTTTTCTTTGAGAGGGGCTTCATAGACCCTCTCCTCTAAAATCATTAATCTTGAGGGGGGCCTCAAGGACCACCTCCTGTAAAATCATTAATCTTGAGGGAGGCTCAAGGACCACCTCCTTTAAAATCATTTTTTACTTGATAGGGGCCTCGAGTACCCGCTTAGCTAAATCATTAATCTTGAAGGGGGTCTCAAGGATCACCTCCCCTAAATCATTTTTACTTGATAGGGGCCTGAAGGATCATCACCTCTAAAATCATTAATCTTGAGGGGGGTCTCAAGGATCACCTCCTTTAAAATTATTCTTCACTTGAGAGGGGTCTCAAGGATCTTCTCCTCTAAAATCATTAATCTTGATGGGGTCCTCAAGGACCACCTCCTCTAAAATCATTTTTCACTTGAGAGGGGCCTAAGGACCCTCGCCTCTAAAATCATTAATCTTGAGGGGGGCCTCAAGGACCACCTCCTCTAAAATCGTTATTTACTTGAGAGGGGGTCTTGAGGACCCTCTCTTCTAAAATAATTTAATAAAAAGTTCATTTCTTATGAGCAACCTCTTGGTTGCTCACTTCAATTATAACTGGGTGTGAACTGTGTAAGGAATGGGTGACCTATAAGGTCTTTCTATTAGTATTCTCTCAATTTTAAAGTGCTAAATGGTTGAACTTGCTTAATAAATCTCGTTCCTCTGCCACTAAGCCAAAAACTCCCAAAAGATCCCAACTGGCCTTTTTGAGCCCTGCTTGCTCAACTAGGCTACCTGTACAAGAAAGTAAAATATTAGTTCATTAATATTTTATTGGTAACAAATCTTGGGGATGGGGCCACTCTAGGTGGACCTCCTAACCCTATGTATATTCTGTAGTTGGTCATTTAGGGCAGAGGAGTCACTCTAGGTAGACCTCCTCGCCCTTCTTCTATTTTTATAGTATGTGAATTGGGGCAAAAGGGGTTGCTCGTGATGAATCCCCTTGCCTTGGCCTTATTCTGTGGTCTCAACTTATTTGGAGGGGTTGCTCGTGGTGATCCCTCTCAACCTTGCCCCTTTTTTGTAGCTTGAATCTTGGGATGAGGGGGTGCTTGTGATGATCCCTTCTTGTCCAAGAAAATTCTCCGTATCTTGAGTCTTGGGATGAGGGGTTGCTCGTGGTGAGTTCCTTGACCAAGTGTCACATTTGGTTATGGGTCTTAATCAAGGTAGACCCCCTCGCTCTGAACTTGTATTGATGATTTAAGCAGAGGTAGCCCCTTTATGCGGGCTTGATCGCCAAGGTAGACCCCCTTGCTCTGAACTTTTATTTGCTAACTTGGGTAGTGGGAGACCTTCTAGGTGGGCTCACTCACCCTAGACTAATTTAGAATAGCACATGGACACCCATATACATTAGTCCCCTTGTACAAAAGCATTGTGTTGGGCAGACCAAAGGGTTTTGTATGAAATAATCACTTCATCTTGAAATACGAAACTTTCATTTCATTACATCATTACACTATTTAATTAGGAATGGCTGAGGTATTTCTTATGGTGGACTTCCTCACCAAAAAATAGCTCTTTGTTGTAATCTTAGCAGAGGGTTCCCTCATGGTGGACTTCCTCGTCCTAAGAAATTTTCATTTATGGCATCGATTTTGGGCAGAGGGGACACTAGAGGTGAGTCCCCTCTCTCTAAATCATTTTACCGTGTTCCATTACTTTTTAGTGAGGGGGAGACCTTAGGGGTAGACCACCTCATTTCTATGTTTGTCTTTGGCAGAGGGGTCACTTATCTTGGACTTCCTCGCCCTGGGTTTTCTTCTCTCTATTTATCTTTGGCAATGGGTCACTCGAAGTGAACTCCCTTGCCCTAAACTGTTCTTAATATTGATTATATCTGAGGGGACACTCATGGTGGAACCCCTCATCATAAACTATTTCTTATCGTAATCTCGGTTGAGGTGCCACTTGTGGTGGACTCCCTCATCCTCAAACTATTACTTATGTTGGTCTTGGCAGAGGGGCCACTCAAAGCGAACCCCCTCGCCATGAGTCATTTTCTGTAGCATTAAACTTGGGAAGAGGGTCCACCCATGGTGGATCCCCTTACACCAGGTTATTTTCTATTAGTCTTGCAATCTTGGGCAAGTGGAGTCACTTCAAGTGGATCCCCTCTATCTAGGCTAATTTCTTCAGTCTTGCAATTCTTCCACCAGCCTGGCATTTTCCACCTCCAAAAATGATGCTCCCTCACTGGGAACAATGTTAGAAGACTTCTTCAAAGTTTTAAGTTCATTCCTGGGGGTATTATTTTCATTCTCCAGCAGATTGGTCACTTCCTGGTCACTCTCTACTTCTCGGTTTAATATATATTTCTTCTTCTTAAGGTCAAGGAAATGTTCTGGAGCTTTTTATCAAAACCATAACTATAGCTTAGTGCATTGTATTAAACATCATAATCAGTGTGAAGTAAAGCCAAGGATAGGTTGTGATAATTCTTTAATCACTCAATCATTTCATGGTAGGTTGCATTATTGGCCACAACCCGATCAAAGAGATCATACAAATGAAGGTAAGCCTTTTTAACCTGGTTTGATGCGTCAACGCCCTGCAACTCCTCTAACTCAGCCTCAGTCAAACTTTCATGTCTAGATCCAAAAAGCCTAATAGATATTTTCTGCAAATCACTCTCAACAGATACTATTATTGTCTTTCTGGAGTTAAACTAAAAAATAAGAATATAAGAACAACAGTCTAGCATAATGGTGTGTAAGTATTATTAAAGACAAAATCGATACTTCAATCAAGGAAAACTTCATTTATCATTATGAAAAAGTCTTTAAAAGGATTGTATCATTACAACCAAAGTAAAAATAGTTTCAAGCAACATCCAAAAATAAGAACAACCCAAAAAATAATCCACCAGCCTAAAAGAGTTACACCTTCTCTTTGTCCTTAGTTGTTTCTTATAAAAGTTGGACATCAGCTTCAACAACAGGTACCATTGAAGATTCTTATGTCCCCACTTCATCATCCACCTCATCTTGTATGTTGGGAGGAGTGTTAGGGTCATGCCTCTAGAACAAGTCAGAGTTAGCAGTGGTGACGACCTCCTTCAAGGCATTTATCCAACCATCCTTAAAAGAAACCTTCTTCATATACTCTATTTAGACTGTTGCAGCAGTGGAGTCCTTGTCCCATCCTCTGTTGAAGGCATCCTATTTATCCTTCTTGTGTTTAGACTTATGCTCCAAAAGCTTCTTCTTTCAGCAGCATCTTTCACAGTCGAGTTAGCAGCCATTTGCTCCGTAGTCTTAAACTTTTGCTTGGTTGTCTTCACCTTTTCTTCGGCCTCATCTAACTTCTCCTACCACTTTATCTGGTCCCTATCTTGGGACTCCCTAGTGGCATCAAGGAATTATTTGGAGCCTTTGAAGGCTTGCTCTATATACGTTGAGGACGACCTCAGTTGGTCATCCCTTATTAACAGTTTGCCATAGTCGACCAAAAACTGTAAAATAGTACAACAATAAGGAAATTATATGATATTATTAAGGAAAATAGAAATTATTGAAAGCAATTATATGATTAATAGTTACCAGAGCAAGGGTTTTATTAGCCCTTTCCAGTAGTCTGGACATAGACATGGGAGCTACTAGCGACCTATCTGCATGTAAAACTCCCGAATGAATCAAACCCCTGGCCAAACTAGGGTTCACTGCCACAGAGGTAGATTCAGCAGCAGCCTGGGTTTTCTGTGCCAACTCATACTGAGGGGAAAGACCTCCTTTCAATATCTTAAATTGAGATTTAGTATTTTTGAGTTCCTTAGTAGTGACAACTGCTGGCCTTTTTGAACCACCTTCACCAGTAGTGGATTTCTTATGTAGGGAGATAATGTTCTAGACATCACGTTAGGAATCCTTCTCTTTCCCATCTCTTCTATAAATGAAGTTGGGATGGTGGTAATGTCAAGTGAGTCAAAGAAAGATGACGTTCCTTTAAGTACAAACTCTCTTTCTGCCAAAGGGGATCCAGAAACTACAGTCGAGGAAGGAGAAACGAGTTCATTTTCTTCTTTTAGATTAATGGGGGCTTGTGGTATATCTTCTGTAGGTCGAGCAATAAAATATATAATTGAACTTCTGTAGTCCAATAGAATGGATGTCGACCTAGGATGCTCTTCTCCTGACCTTTGATGAATCTACCAAAGAATTTTTAATTCTTCAAAATTGACCTCTGAGTTGCGAGGACACTTATTTCTCCTTTCCTCTAATAAGAAAAACAAGTAAAAATTGTTAGTCATCATATTATCAAACAGTTAGCAAGTATAAAAGAAAGCAGATCAAAATGATTCCCAACCTATGTCATGCCCTTCCTGGGGGCATTTGGAACTAGTATATTTAACCCCCTCAAGAAGGGGGGGTGTGTTTCCAATTCTTAACAACCACTCCATAAAACCAATAGTCATTATTGGAATCATGCAGGTTAACTACTAAAGCCTATTATCTTCTCTGGTCTTCAGGTAATATGTGTTGTCTCCTCTGGTTCCCTATTTATAACAGTATATTAATTCAGTGATCCCAATATGGGTTATATGGAGTTAATTCAAGCGATTAACCCCATTCACCACTCACCAAGTGTTTGGGGCTACACTAGCAGGGTCTATGTCAAAGTATTGGCAGAAGTCGAGAAATAGTTATTTAGGAGGGAAAGTTATTTCGCACCCTGCTCTAAATAGTATGGGAATCCAATGACCCTCATCTAAAGAGAAGACATCTAAGGGTCCATCCACTATCTCCAAAGATGACCAACTTGGGAAATTTTCAACTTTCTCTAAACTCTTCCAAAGATCCTTCATCAATAATATACACTATTTTGTGCAAGAAACAAAAGAAAAGAATGAAGGATAAAGGAGTCTTAAAAATTTTCTCTAAAATAGCAGAAAATAATCAAGAATGGCAAAGAAAGCTTGAAAGAATGAAGAAAATGTTTAAGTTCAAGGGTTTGAGGTGAAAAGAAATGTGGGGAAAGCTTCGTCCTTTTATAGGTATAGTAGATTCACCTCGAAGCTTGGGAACGAAAATGATTAAATGAACTAACGATTGAACTCTCGACGGACGCATATATCCCCAAAAGGGCAAAAAGATCGACGTACCCTTTGGTAGTTCGCTAACTTTCAAACTATTCACAAAAATGCCACTACACTGATACACCGATGAAAAATTACAAGTCCTGGAGGTCGGTCTCCAACCTCCACCATTTTCGAGCATCGAGCAACTTTTTAGAGTAAGTACCCAATCCTTTCATTAAACTATCAAGCATGGAGCATTGGGGGCTTTTGTAGTGGGTTAAAATATTCATCCACGTAGACCAATGAAATAGGGACACATGTCCTCGCAAACATCCACCTTACAGCTTCACATGTATTTGGTCATCCCCTAAGATACTAGGTCAACGAACCGATCGATAACAACTAAAAAGGTGAACCATTAAGGAAGGAAAATGTCACTCACATAGGGGCTACCAACAACCATTCCACGCGTGCATTTAAAGATCAACCGTCTCATTTGTTATATATGGGTGTAAATGCTTAAATATATAAAAGCATTCCATCCCTTGGTCTTATAACCATTATAAATACACTATCTCCCTTAGCTCAAGGGATGAACAAGTCAGCATAAGCTAGATTTCCCAAAGCTTATGTAACTTCCCCTCAACTGCAATATCGTAACCGTGGATGTAAGCTTTTTCTTCAGCCGAACCACGTTAAAAACTTTTGTTGTCTTACTTGCATTTCATAATCTTTATATCTATATATCTGTAATTATAAAATTGGTATCACCAGGTTGAAATTATATTTTAACCAATTTTAGACCTCAACATTAGCGTTCTTTAATATGTGGCTATCTTTGTACTCTAATATATGTTTTTTGTTCTAGTAGGTTTTCCATATTAAATTTTAGATGTCACTTAAGAGTAAATTTCGTCAAGCTAGATCCAAAGAGGAAGGTCGACTTCACAACCCCGCACCACAGGTGCCGATTGGCCTAGTATTCCGACCCCGATGTCCTGGGTAAGTACCACTTTGGGGAACAACAATTGTTGAAATTTATCAGCTATGCATTTAAGATAGACTCAATGACATCCATGTAGTAAATTCCACAAGCAGTACGTTCACCAGCAACACCGATCATTACAGAAGGGAAAAAGGTTAAGAAAAGGTGTTTCAGACCAGGTAAGGAGAGGCGCGAGTAACAGGGATAACATCAAAGGTTTGTTATCCCCATTCGAGGTAGTATGTTTTAAATGTGGGGGAAGAGGTAAAAAATTTTAGGTTTAGGGTCAACATTATTAGGGTCATCCAGGTCAGGGGTATATTCACTTTGGGAAGCTTCAAGGTCAGTTCTAGCATGTCCTCGAGCCCTAGTAATAGCAGTATTTAGCACCGAAGTCATATCTGGTAGCACCACTACTCGCATCACCGATTGTGTAGAAATAACCCAGCTTCAGTACGGTAGATTTTATCAGGTTACACAACCTTAAGTAAAGGGAAAAGGGCAGGTCCAAGCAGTGTATGGTATGTTTTATGTTTTCAGCGCTTTAGGTATAGTTTTGTTTAACAGCACTACCACACACTCATTCGTATCACGTAGTTTTTGGGGATTATTAGTTTTCTTCCTAGACATTATGACAGGTCATTATTGATAACCACTATGTTAGACGTATCTACTCATGTTTTGGAGATGTGTGATTATGTGGAGGTTTATATTAGTAGATTGTGTTTTGAGGCTCATTTATTAGCTTTAGACATTTGCCCTTATTATTAGTTCTTGGGTGTGAACTAGTTGGTGAGGTATTGGGCTCACATAGGTCATACGGGCCAGACTACTCTTTTTACTGTTCTTGTTTACGAGATGTATCTTATGGTTATGCCTAGGCCAAAGAGTGGTGCTATGACACACTTTCATTTTTATCGACGAGGAGACACATGAGGGGATTTTCGTTTCACTAGATTCAATTTTGATTGTCAAAGACTTTACCCACGTATTTGAAGAGGTACCAGGGTAGTTTCTTGCCTGAGATATTGACTTTGTGATAATTTGGCTCCTGACAAGATGTGAATTACCAAGGCACTGTATCAAATGGATCCTATGGAAATGATAGGGGTTGAAATACAAAACTAATTAATTGTTACAATAGGGGTTCCTTTGTCATAGTACGTCATCGTGGGGAGCTTCTATTCTTTTCGAGAAGAAGTTGGATAGTTCACTATGGTGGTGTGCTCACAGCCTTGAATTGAAATAAGTGGCAATGAGGAGAAATTATCCTTTTCCAAAGATCGATGAATGATTTGATCGACTTTAGGGTGCTTCGTACTTCCCAAATATTAATTTGCACTCACATTACCATCAGTTCAGATTACGTGAGGAGTACATACCAAAGACTGCATTTTTAGCTCGTTAAGGTTCTTACTGGTTCAGGATCATGCTATTTGGGTTGACCAATGCCTCGTTGTACTTATAGATTCGATGAAGAGAACATTCTAATTGTATTTGGATCCATTAATCATCACCTTTATTTATTCTTAGGCTAAGGAGGAATGGGCCGAGCACTAAAGAGTTGAAATTCATACATTCTAGGAAATTAAGTTGTATGGGAAGTTCCAGAAATGTAAGTTTGAGTAGCGAGAGGTTCAGTTTTTTAGTCATCTTTTTTTGGAGAACGGATTATTAGTGGATCCAAAGAAGATGTTGGCCGTTATGGACTGGGCATAACCCATGACACCGACAGAGGCCTGTAGATTTTTGGGAATGTTCGGGTATTATTGGAGGTTTATCCAACGATTTTTGAAGATTGTAGGGCCATTGACTGAGTTAACTCGTAAAGAGATGCAATTTATATGGATTGATAGATATCAGTATGCCCTTGACATTCTCAAAGAGAAGTTGACTTTGGCATTAGTTTTTTTCAACCTATGAGTGAGGTTGTAACGCCCCAGGTTTGGGTAACCATTGGGTCAATCCGCACCGAATCAAGAAGTTAAAGGGGGAGGGGAAAAGTCCAGTTTTATTATTTAAGAAAAATCCTTCAATTGCATAATTTTTTAGGGATTAAATTTTCGATTTTAATTTGAGAGAAGAAGTGATCACTTTAAGTAATTAAGTTAATTCGCAAGGTTTATTTATGAAAATTAAATTAATCCAACAATAATAATTAAATGAAAAGTAAATAATGGTTATCCCTATATTATTACATAATGTGGCCAAAGGCCCGAATAAAAGGCTTAAATGTCTCAAATTCCAATGTTGTTATAAGACAATTTAAATAAAGCGACAGAGCCTCTAACGACATTGCTCGCCCTACGGGCCTTACCGGCATCCCTCTCGACATCCCTACTCGATGTACCTGGGGTGGAGTGTGTTTTTTTACATAAAAAGCAGGGGAGAGCGAATGCTAAACTGGGTGGGTAATACTAAGTTATATTTTCACTACAAAAATACTATACATATAACATGTATTTTAACAATTCTAAAAACATTTGATAATTTAGCTAGCATTAATGCAACTATCATGCAATGCACCCGAGCAATGATCTCATACTCACACTTAGAAATTTCATACCACCTTTTACCAGGTGTAAAGATTAATTGATTATATTTTATTCCTTAGTCTTCTTTTTATTCCATTTCATTAGGTTGTTTTATTTACATTCTTAAGCACAACCACATTCATTTCTTTTCCATTATCTTTACTCAGAATCTTCCAAATATCTGCGTACTTTAATGGGCTCCATACTGTCGGCTAAGCTACCATATGCGCTGGTCAATAATTTTGGGTCTTTCACCCTAAGGCTTCAGGCCATCCTTAATTATTCCCGGTGTCATCTGAGTCCATATTAATGTATTTTGACATTTTTGCTAATGTCCACATTATTCTGTCATTTTACCATTTTTATCATTTCTACAGTTGATATCACCATTTCATCTCGTCTACAAGCCAATTTGTCTACTTTATCCATTTTTCACAAAAATCGATCGGTAAGGTCTAATGAGGAAGTCCGACTACTAGGACCCTCAATTTTATCATAATTATCGTTTTACCTTTTATTCATTATAATCTTATAAAAACATATTATTGCATAACAAATCATCATTTTTCATTCAAAACCATCCCTTATGATTTTATGTTCAAAATCACGTTTCATCATTTTATGTTTCACTACATAAAATACATTTAATAATTTAACGACCATTTTAGAAAAGTCTCTACTACTTGCTCTACCATTTCATGTAGTCTGAAATATTATTTTTCCTTCATTATTAACCATGTTTATATACATTTAGTGCTATTTTCCACTTCTACCCTTAACAAGGCTTGTAGTGGGAGAATGGAGATTGGAAAGGGGGTGGAAATGGTGGAACAAGGCGTAGATATTGTGTAACTAGGAATGGATATGGCTTGGGGAGGAAGAAAAAGCCCTGAAGCTAGAAAGAG
Organism: Sambucus nigra; assembly: GCA_949130495.1. Taxonomy (NCBI): domain Eukaryota; kingdom Viridiplantae; phylum Streptophyta; class Magnoliopsida; order Dipsacales; family Adoxaceae; genus Sambucus; species Sambucus nigra. The sequence goes on from OX422218.1 coordinate 281,526,001, forward strand.
AGAGGTTTTGGGTGATATAAACATGGTGGGATGAACCTAACCCTTCTCTCTCTCTTAAATAACCCACCAATCCTGAAAAAGCTTTTAGCCTAGGGTTATATCATGTCAAACGCATTTTTGATGATTTGATTCACCAGAGATCGCCACCTCATAGATCCAATAGCCCATAGGTTGACATCACATTAAAAATGTGCAAAATTTTTCAAACTCAACTCCGGTCGTTCGAACGACATTGAATCTCATTCGAACGAGAGTTCTAACGAGGTACTAACGAGGCCAAATCGTAGGGTTAAAGGGGGTGTGAGATGTTCCTTGTTCTAATGGGAAACCCCTCGCTCAAACGATGGTGTACCTCATTCGAACATGCCTTTCCAATGAGATTTTAAAGTGTGAGGGAAATCGAGAACTTCTCACTTGTTCGAACGAAAACTTTACCTCGTTCGAACGATATCAAAAATTCACTCTATAAACTTTAAGCCATAAAAACTCCAATTCGACATGTACGAAGGCCACAATGATGGTTCAAATTCAATATTCATTTATAAATACAAAATACATGGGAAAAGATAAAATCTCAACCACGGGTGTTATAGAGGTTGAATATTTGGTATACGTTGATGCTTCCTTGTGGGGATTAGGTGGAGTGTTGATGCAGGAGGATCGTGATATTTCTTATGCATATCGTAAGTTGAAACCTCATAAGGATAGCTATCCGACTCATATTTGGAGCTAGAGGTTGTAGTATTCTCACTACATATTTGAAGGCATTATTTGTGGGGTGAGAAATTTAGGCACTCTAAGGATCACAAAAGTCTTCAGTATTTATTCATGCAGAGTGATTTAAATATGGAACAACAACACTGGTTTGAGTTTATTACGAACTATGATTTTACGATTCGGTATTACCCAAGGAAGGCCAATGTGGTGGCAAAATTCTTTGCGTCAATGACCTAGTGGCAGTTTGCCTTTTCTTCAGTCAACCGATGTGGGTTGCATTCAGGTGATTAGCGGGTTATCCAAAGCATTTATGGGGATGCTCACCGTGACTCCTGATATTCTTATACGGGTGGTTCGAGGGCAGGCATATGATGGAAGGAGAGAGTGGATGAGCTTCTGGTCATCGGTGTAACTCTTTACACCGTTGGTTCAGATGGTGGGTTGCGATACAAGGGAAGATTGGTTGTGCCATCAAATGAGGATTTACATAGGGTCGTCATGTAGGAGGTCAATGGCTCGTAATGTTTTGTGCATCAGGGTGGGGATAAGATGTATCAAGATATGATGAAGTAGTATCAGTGTTTTGGAATGAAGAGGGACGTTTCTACATTTGTATCTCAATGTAGCACTTTTAAATGGTGAAGGTGAGTCATCGGTGATCGCCAGGGAAAATTTTACCCATACCCATTCCCTAATGGAAGTGTTTCATCATTCCAATGGCTTTTGTCAATGGGTTGAACAAGTGAACCATATATTTGAGGGTATGATTCGAGCATACGCGTTAGATTTCAAGGGTAGTTGGGAGGCACACTTACCTTTGGCTACGTTAGTCTAAAATAACAGTTATTAAAAATATATTAGTATGGCAACGTATGAGGCATTGTATGGGAGACCATTTAGGTCATCGGTGTCTTGATTGGACCTATGAGAGAGTATCATTTTGCATCCCGAGTTCATTGAGGAAACTGCGGGGGAGTTCGAGATGATTCATGACCGAAATCAAGATAACCCAGAGTAGGCGAAATAATTACACAAATTTAAATAGGGAGGATGTGGAGTTCTAAGTGTGTGACCAGGTATTTCTCAAGATCACCAATGAAAGGAGTGAGGCACGTCATGAAGAGGAGTGAGTTGGTCCCGAGGTATGTGCATCGTGTATAGTCACAGATCTTTTGGAGTCTCTTGCTTGTCATTTACTGCTTCCAGACCACCTAACTAGAGTGCACAATGTGTTTCACATATTAATACTCCATACATTTTTGTGGAGTCAGGGTGTATATCATCATCAAGACTTAGACGATATCCAGTTAAATGTCAATATCTTGTTTACTGAAGAGTCAACCCATATCTTAGACCGTAGGGTCTAGATTTTGTGGACTCGGGAGATATTTGCTAGTTAGTGGGGTAATGGGAGCGAAAGGATATGATGAGACAAAAGTATCCACATTTATTTTGAAGCACGTATGTTTTACCTTCTGTGAATTCCGAGTACGGAATTCCTTTTGTTAAAGGGGAAGAATGTAACACCCCATAATTTTTAGAGAATTTATTAATTTAATAATAAATTAAATTATTTAAAAAGACACCCATCTAAATTGGAGAAATCTAACTTATTTATGCATATCTGATTGCTAAATTGAATGAATTCAATTATCTCAGAAATTAAGTAAAGTAAAATTTTATTTTTTATTTTTTATGATTTATGAGTTAAATGGTAAAATTAGTAAATCTTAATTTTATGATGAATTAGTTAAATGGTAAAAGTAGTAAATTTGATTTTAATGATGAATGAGTCAAATGGTAAAATTAGTTTAATTAATTTTAAAGTCTTAATCATTTTCAATATATTTTCCTAAGTATACTTATTAAAATAATAAAATGATTTAAATACGTTTCAACTAGTAGTATAATGTTTGTTGGGCATCATGCACTTGGGTCAGGTCATATTTAAGGGCAGGTATGGTTTAAAGGGAAGGAATGTGGGTATTAAATATGGTTTTGAACCTTAGACTTAGCGGAGCTTTTAAGCGTATTAAAGGGAGAGATGACGATTAGATAAAAAAAAGATAGAGGGCAGATTGGTGTCGAAAGTTTGTGAGGGTTTTGGGGAATGGTGTGGTTCAACCGAAATTAATGAGAGAATGGGTAATTAATAGGTTATGATTCTTTCCTTTTAAAATCAAAAGAGTAACCGGGGTATTAAGAAAATAAGCAGTGCTATGGGTAGAAAGTAACTCCAAAAAATCTCCATAAGGCAATGTTTAATAGGTAGGTGAGAGAATAAGTGGAATCCACATCAGATTTTGTAGAGATTTTTGTGGAGATTTTTGTACTCATATCATTATTCTAAGAAAATGCGACGGCATAGAAACCAAGTAAAGATGATGGTATTTAATTGTTTGCGGTAGAAGTTTTGGTTAGCTGTTGGTATCCTTCTTGAATATAAGTTAGCGGCACTAAGCAATTAGTTTTTGGGATGTGGACAAGTAAGAGGAATCTGAGGAAGAATAAAAGGGAATATCACCCCTCTTTATTATTTTGTGGCAGAATTGAATTTAACGCGGGGCATGTAACTTTTTTATGTTAATTTTCCCACCAAACAAATTAATATTCCCTCCACCTTTAAAAATATGAAGAATTACAAACCTAACACCATATACTTTAGAGATTTAAAAAGGTAGGTTATCATAATTTCACACAAAGGTTCGAGGCGACTTTACTTTCAAATATAATTTTCAAGCGTTATTCGGGTGTTCTTCACTAACATGAAAGACATAGTTGGAATGCATTTCTTCTGAGGCAAGTAATTTTCTACTCTCCTCCTTTTATATATGTAGTTAGTAAATTTGCCTAAATTAATTTATATGTAAAAATTAATTAGTAACCTCTAGGGTTTTGTGCATTTTTAATTGCATCCCAATTGTATAAATTTAAATAGTGTTAATTATCTTATATAACTTGTTGAACTTTACTCCTATGTGGAATATAATTATAGGACTAAATCACGTGAATTAATATATAGGTTTTGGACCCGTTTGTGGAATTTACGATTCAAACTTAATATTGTATGATGCGAATTTAAATATAAATTTATTAAATTCTAAAAATTATGCTTGCTTAGTACGGTTGTACCTTATGCATTAGAAGTAGCCCTTTTGACTCGTTTGTCGCTTTTAAATTGTATTTGTCATGATGACTTCATTCATTCTATGTGATCTCTTGTAATAATAATATAAATTATTGGGACGCTTGTAAGTATTTATGGACCCCCGCATGACATAATGTACTCTTGCAAAATAACTACATGTCCCATTTATGCATGAGAGACATATGATCCTTACTTGAGACCCTATTGATGTTGTTATTCATTTTGTTACCTAGAGGATATAAGGAGTATGGTAAATTACTTATTATTGGCTAAATTGTTGAATAATAGCGTTGGATGTAACACCCCGTATTTTTTAGTATTTATTAATTAATTAATTCGGATAATTTTAAATTACAACTGTGTCGTAATTTAATTAATTAATTATTATGTGTTAATTAAAATATTAATCGGGAGAGATAGTGGTTAATATTTGTAGAATATAATTACTAAGTGAATAGTAATTTATTAATTTTTTGTCCTAGCGAGTGATAGTGATGTGGCGATATTTTATCTCAATCGGGAGTCAGTATAGACTATAGAGGCTCTAGATAGGAAATTTTTGTAGAGTGACTTGGATGGAGATTTTCAGGTCACGGTTGATTCCAGATGGGTCTAGAAATTCAAAATATAGTACCCGGGGGGTAGTAGAGGGGTCTCGAGGCATTTTTAGGCATAAGCGACTGCACACGGGGGTGTTCGGGTCATTTGGGCTTGGACCATAAGACTAATTTTTAGATTAGAGCTAATTAACCTAATTTAATGAATTGGGGCAGCAACTCATCATTATTGAAAACCCTAGTATTGGAGAGGAAGGAAGAGGAAGAAAGTGATAAGCTTTGGGGAGCCAAATCTAAGAAGGAGTTGAGCATGCTCTCTTAGATTCATCATCTTCTAACGTGAAATCAGACCCTACGAATCTAATCAGGCAAACTTGCTTTCAATCTAAGTTTATTTCAATTTATATCATAGTGTGTGTAAATCAAAACTAGTTTTTTTTTTTTTTTTTTTTTTGGGGGGGGGGGGAGGGGTGCCATATGTTAAATTGGGTTTTGGGGATTTAAACATTTAGTTGTGATTTGATGTTTAATTAATGAAGAGATGTTATCACATAATGTTAGGATCTGATGTAGAGACGAAATCCAATAACCGATATTGTGTAATTTTGGATTTTGAATCGGATTGAATATGAGATTGAAAGAGTTTTAAGAAAAAAAAGCTAATTCGTTAAACCTAGAAGTTTTTATGAAAATCGGTGATGATTGATGACATATATTGGTGATTAGAACTTGTTTACGGGTGAAATAAACATAGGATATTATTTGGTTGAATTTTGGGTTGGAGTAGAAGCTTTGATGTTTAAAAATGGTGGAACTTGAAGTCGGAGAAGAAGGTTGTCACCTGCTCGATCGATCGATCTATAATCCTAGATTTTTGGCAATTTCTCCTATTTAATTATATATGTTAAATTTTCCTTGGGATTTGTTTTAGGCTTATTTATTTAGTGAAAAATGAATATGGGGCCTATCTCCTAGAAATTGTAGATGGATGTAATTAAGATTAGGAGGGTGAGACAAGGTATGTCACATAATTAAGGAATTGGGTGAAATGAATTCTAAGGGTTAAATAACGGGCCGTGTGAATGAGTTTGGCTATTGTAGTTGAGTGACACTACGTTAATAAATTAATAAATTATTGATTAATTAAATTATTAGTCGAGATAGAGACTCGGGTATTTTGGGCTAGTGCTACGGGTGTTAGGCACGAGTTAGCCGAACTTTTATTAATATATATATATATATACGGTTAGTGTGGTAGTATATATATGTTTGTATGAATTATAGATATCGGTGTGAATGATATTTATGTGAAAATCACACCCCTCTAGTGCTATCATAGGAGGTTGCGCGATGTGGGTGAATCCCCTGGCTTGAGGCGCAGGGAGAGTATAGTCCCCAAGTCATATCTCCTATTTTTATCGCGTGATTTATTTTCCGATGTAAGACGCTTTGGGTATTATTTGGTTTCACTTTCGGGGAGAATATGACTGCCTCCACTGTGTTTGCGATATTTTTGCCCAAGTTTGGTGTGAGCTAGCCCGACTTATAGTGGCCGGATTAGAGTGAGCATACCTGGGACATGATAGCATTTTAGAGAAAGCATTCAGTGAGTTAGTACTCAGGAATGGATGGTTGTTATATGAGACATGTGTGAATGTTATAGTATACTAGTACGTATATAATATGAGTAGATAATTATATACGGGATTAATACATAAGTGTGAATGTATTTCTTATATAACTAATGTGAAAGTTATATGACTTAAAAAGGTAATTTTCTATATAACTAGTGTTAAAGTTATATGATTTAAAAAGAGGTTTCCTATATAATTAGTGTGAACGTAAATTAGTTGAACCGATTAATAAGTTAATGAGAAAATAACTTAATAATAAAAGTAAGAATACTCGGGTTAGAGTAGTGCGGTAGAAAGATGTGTGATGCGAATAGTTAGATGAGGTAGCTTAACTAGGAAGGTTAGCAGGCAGGAGTTAGGTGTTCATACTAGATGAGGGGTGAGCTATACCTCAAGGGAGTGCGACACTAACTTAAATATGAAGAGTGTGAATGCATATTTTATTATTGCAATTTAATTGCTTGCTAAATATTTTTAAATTTTTTTACTTGGGCTCTGACCCGTGTAAAAAAAAATTTCAAAACCTTTTAGGTGTCCAGCCACAGTGATGCCCAGTTTAAGGATTCTATCCAGGGATGCCCAGTTGCAGCTCATGTGGAAGTTGCAGGACTTTACTATAAATGCTTCGTTCATTTATTCCTAGTGTATGATCTTTATTTCAGTACTCATTTGGGCATGTCGCCCTCAGATTTAGGATTTAGATATCTACTTGACCTTGTGTATCTATGTTGTTGTTTCAGTTACTGTTGTATTTTATTGTTGAACCGAAAGTTGATTTAGTCATCTTTATTCATATTATTCATTTGTATTGGATTCGGTTATCAGTTTTTGTTAATGGTTTAAATTATTCTTTATTTTCCGCAAGTTGTTAATTAATGAAAGATAAAATTTGGCACCAGTCTATTAAATTACTAAGTGGTTAGTAACTTTAAAATGTTTTTGGCAGTGATGCTAAGAATGAGACATATGAGACCAGCATTTTATTTTGATTATGGGCTAGCCACCTGGTGTTTTAGTAGGGGGTGTCAAAGATGGTATCAGACCATCAGGTTCTAGAGTCCTTAGGATCTGTGCAACTTATTACGTTTCAACATAGCATTCTTTGATATAAAGCCTTATTATAGGATTGTTGTATTCCTTCACGTATGCGACTTACGTTCTCTTTCTATTAAATATGGTTGATTCTATTCAAATACAAGTTCTATTGGGCTTTGTACACCGAACAACTTTGGACGACCAACGAGGGCCGTTAGAAGGACTGTAGGGGGAGAGGCTCAACAAAAGCCATGGAATATTCGGGGAATGGTGACCGCGATAGAAGTCACCATGGTTATTGTTCATCCGGATGAGGTTGGGATAATTATTAGGGCGCAGTAGTTTCCCTAAGCATCATCGTTGAAGGCGATGGTGTAAATTCAGACTCACCCATCATAGTCGGTAAAGAGTGGGGAGTCGGAGGAACTCTTCTGAAGAGCCATCTGTAAGGATTTGAGGAAGATGGGGAGTGTGATGGGCCAATGGAAGGAGATAATCCAAAGACAATTGTGTAGGGTGGAGTGCAGTGACACTGTTGTCAATTTTATCAAATACCGCAAGTGCACGGGCTATTATAGAATAGCGAGTGTAAGTACAGGTCAAACCCACAAGGATTTATCAAAAAAAAAAATCTTCAAAATAATTGTAACTTTTCAACTAAACTAAATTGGTTTGGATATGAGATTTTGTATTAAAAAAAGCAAACATACAAAAAAAATATAACTACGAGAGATATAATCAAATGAGCGTGAAAACTAGGATGTTGGATCCATTTATCACGTTTAACTAACACTATGCAATAATTTAAACTCGCCATTCCCGATTTATAACTCAAATTAAATCGACTCTCGTCGCATTTAATTCAGAAAAATAACACGTTCTAAGTCCAAAATAAAATTTAACTTCTCTAAATTTAGACGACTAAAATCCCTATTCCCTTAAAAGTTCACTTTTAAATTTTAAAGTATAGTTTTTAAGCATGGACTATCAATTAATTTAATAATAGAATAATCCATCAAAGGGTACTCATACTTTAAATTTAAAAAAATGATTTTTTTTCTTACAATACCAAATGTTTAAAACACACTCTCGTGTCGTTTTAATTAAATACCGAATTTTTAAAACCTTTAGCACATATCGGGAACAAAGACAAATTTAAATCACGCACAAAATTAATCAGACATGACAAATTTCACCTAGTCCTAGTAAAGAAATTAAGCGAGCATAATTGTAAAAATAATAAATTTGCAAGAATAAATACTAATTTTCATTAATAAAACAACTTACAAATGGTGTGTTTCACAAAGATTCTTGACAAAATTCCTCCCCAAAGATACAATTCTTGGTGCTCAAATATAAATAAAACACTCAAAATAACACTACTAATAATTGTTCTAAAGTGGCTATCTAATTTTTCTCTACTCAAATAATAAGCGCAAGGGTCCTATTTATAGGTTTAGGATGAGGCATTAGGGTTTTGGTGGAACTCTTCTTTGATTGGTTGTATTTGAGCTGATAATTATCTCATCGAGTCTTAGGAAAGGTTGGAGATAATTGAGAAGTATTTTTTTTAAATAATTAACCCCAATTTTGGCACTATTCACAACACTAGCTTTAATCGCATTTTTGACCCTCAAAACTTCAAATCTCATTTTCATCCGAACTTCAAAGTTGTGAGACTTGTCAAGACCTTTCCAAAAAGCTATGGCACAGCCTCAACGGAAACTCGAGCGATTTTATAAAAAATATTTAGTACAATTGTGTCAACCGTATCGTGTCGTGTCGCGTCGTGACATACCTGGCAATTTTTGCACATCGACTCCTTTGTTGTCCAAATTTCTGGGGTACCTGTAAAAATATAAAAATTTAAAATTACAGAATTACCCCTCTTTGCAATTTAGCCCCCCGAAATTCAAAAATTGCTCATTTTAATTCAGAATTCAACCAAATTTCAGAGATAACTTTATTTTGCATAGATAAACATTTAAAAATTATTTTCAGTCTCATAAAGTTTGAAAAATTATGATATCACCCCTTCAGGTTACTAAAATTATATTTTTAACTCGAAACTTGCATTTATTTTACGAAAATGACTCTTAAAGCTCATTATTTATGATACAATGGGCCTAACAAGGCCTAGATTTGGGCATAATTTATACAAAATAATGCACTCACCAAATATCCCCAAACCTAAACTTTGCTAGTCTTCGAGCAAAACTAAAATTTTAAAATCTAACTCACTTTTGTAGGAATCACGACTACACTTAGCATGTGCAACAAATCGTTAAACCCCTATGTTATCCTAGTGGACAAGTTTTGTCTACTGAGGGTTTGCAGTGAATATTCCTACAAAATTCAAAAATTTGACTCAATACAAAAGACTCAAAAATAATATAACCAAGTTTGAATGCAAACTTCATAAATATAGTAGAACTTTACTTTTCAATCTCAACTTATCATGTGTGTGTGCATAGTCAATATAACCATCCATTTCAAAAGAATTTATTGTTATATTTCTTATTCGAAAGTTCATTTTGATTTCAAAATCTCACAGAAGGCACTCACAATCGAACACTCGAAAATGGGTTATTTGTTCTCGGTATATGTGAATAAAAGAGTAAATTTAGGTGAACAAATTTCACATATACATGATAAAAAAAGACTTCCTTTTTAAAATGGATGAATATGATCTCATGAATGGAAAATCGATTACTTTTTGAAAACATTGAATCACACCATAGATCCTATTCATCTTCTCTCCACACTATAACTAACTTCATTTGAGATTGATTAAGACTTTCTTTGGCTGTATTGTAGGCTTAGATTTGGATAGAAAGAATGGCTTTGAAGTTCAAACTTTTTTAGAATATAAAGGTTTTTTCGGTAATTTGACTTTAAGGCACTTTTTCTTCTGACCTCCATTTTCTTTTCTCTTTCCTTTTTCTTTTCAACTCCATTTTTCTTTCTTTCTTCCCCTTTTTTTTGACACGTCATTCTTTTGCGAACTCTTTTTTTGGGCCTTTTTTCAACCGTAATTTTACTCTAGTATTCTCAGAAAATGGGTACGACTTTTTTTATGGGCTTTAAACTCTCAGTTGGAGTTGGGTAGGATAATGGGTTTTCAACAAAAGGATTATTATTTTTTTGGCTCAAATGGGCTTGCAACTGAATAATGTAAAAATTGTGGAGTTAGGCTTAATTTTGGGGTTTCAAACGATGGCCTAATCTCATTTCTCAAGTTTCGTTACGCTGATTTGTGTCTCAAGATGACTTACTAAGACTTCTAGTGCTTTAAGATTCGCATTTCGACGATTTTTTTCAGTAATCGAACAAAACGAAGAATTTGAGATCATCAACAAATTTATCACGGAAGGAAAGTTTGAGTTTTTTTAACTCGGATTGATTTAAATCTCTCAAAAACGATGAATGGCACAAAATCTCATCGGATTAAAATCTCCACATTTATTCGTTAAGCATATTAACTTTCGACTCAATATCCATTTTCGATCATATTATATCGCTGTTGTGTAAAAAAATTTCATAAGTACTTGAGAGATCCATAAATTAATTCTATATTAAGAAATTGTTTCAAAACTCAATTATATTGAAAATCTTTTTGGATTTTTTTTTCTTCATTCTTTTAAAAAAAATACCATCCTTACCCCCAAACTTAAATTTTACATTGTCCTCAATGTTTGCTCAAACTAGAAATATGGACAAAGCAAATAAAGTACAAAAGTAAAAGGACGATATAAACCGTGAATTTAAACTTGCGTTACCAACTTCCAACCAATCTCACATTACTTTCATCATAAATGAAGAGTCTGGAAATTGAGAGTCAACCCAATAGACAAAGTATACACTTGAAGGCACATAATGAATATGGTGAGTGAAAGTAACGAGATGCGCAATCACGTTATAACAGAGATGGTCAGCGTCGCAGAGACTATCATAATGAACTTCTGAATGACACGCTAATACTAGGTTCCACTCAAACTCGAGAATGAATAAGTCGGCCTCTAAATCGAATGATCCTCTACTCATGTCCTCGATCTCATCCAAAGACTTTAATGACATCGGTGAACGTGGTGGAATAGGACAATACGGCATGAGAAAACATGTGTCACCAAGTGAAAAAGCTCGAATGATTTTTTCAATCTCGTCACCAATAAATAAAACCTCACGTGTCAGCATACTCTCAAAGGGATCGAGCTTGTTTTCACAGAGAAGGAATTGATCTATCATATTGTTCCAGTCTCTCTCCTCTAAGTAACAAAATGAGCCTAATAGCAATTGGACTTCAATAATAAGATCCGCATCAATCGGGCCGAATTATTTTTCAAAATCTTCAAGACTCATATCTAGAGACAGACAAGTGGCCAAGCACATTGATCGGTTGTGTAACCATCTCGTGGGGTAGTGACATCGTTCACTTCTTGAACGTACTTGAATTCAGTCTCTCTATCATCAGACGATGGCCTCTCTAAATTAAACACATTTGTTGACGTAAAAAATTAGATCACTCTAATAATTCAATCACAGATAAATAAATGAGACAAAAGATTTTAAAGTGGTTCAGCCTTATAAGAATGGCCTACGTCCACTGTTGTTTTATTGCTGAATGTTGGGAATTCTCAATTATAAGAAATTTCATTCTGGATCCCAAAGTTTGGATTCAGGATTCGGTCCCTTACAATGAGGATTGTACAATGTATTTATAGCCCTGAGGCTGTAATGTGAAAGGGTAATACATTTAATGATATACATATGAAAGGGTAATACATTTAATGCCCTCTTTGCGTGTGCGTCTGAATGATAAGCATTTAATGAACCAGTTGAACTGTTGGTTATCCAGCTATTAAAGCTTTGTTCGAGATGCAGCTCGGACCGCCTGAGCTTCTCGGTGCTAATGAGTTCCTCGGAGAGGTCATGTTCCTCGGAGCATAAGAGTTCCTCGGAGAGGTCTTGTTCCTCGGAGCATAAGAGTTCCTCGGAGTGTATGATCATCTCGAAAGTGCTTGTTGTTGCCATGTAGATAGCCACGTGTCTTCATATGGTTGGTCCAAGTCAGCAGATTAAATTTGGTATCAACAGAAGCCCCCAATGTTTCGTAGTTCGAAATTTGAGGAGTATGAAACATTCTTTCTCAGAATACGGTAGATTTAAATAGTTCTTCCTGATTTTTAGGATCATCTCCCTTGTATTTATTTCTCCATCTCAATTCGTAGAATCATGCTTTTTGGATTTTTCTGCTCGCTTCATTTCCCGCATCACTTTTCGCCTTTTTAGCCGCTGTTGTTTGCTTTGATTCCCGCGCCAATATTTAATGCCTTTTTAGCCGCCGGTAACGTAATCGTCCTTTTTATAATCATTACTTTGCCAGTTCCCAAGGCAAGGTATTTAAACTTCACAGAGACTTCCATCGTCTTCTATCTTTTCAAATTTTCATCTTAGAGTTTTTCATCGTCTTCTACTCTCTTATGTATTCATCTCTTCCATCGTCTGTCGTCATCAGCTCTACTCTTTTCCTGTAAGATCTTCTTCCTTCATCTTTATTTATTTATTCACCATGATTTATCCTGTTGAGTCTCTTGAGAAATTTCGTTCTGATTTTTCCATTCCCTCTTGGGTTGTCTTGGAAGAGCTTTCTGAGCCTTCCAACTATTTCAATTTGGCTGAGGGACATTGGTTCCCCAGTCTCTTTTTTGCTGAGTGTAGATTTTCTTTTCCACCAAATCCTCTGTGTCTGGAATTTTGTCAGTACTTTGATGTTGTTCCTGCACGAATAGCCCCCAACACATGGAGAATAGTTAATGGGGTGCATAAATTAAATTAAGTGCATAGAACTCGTATAGGAATTCCAGAAATCATGTACTGCTATAGATGGGCAGTTAATGATAATATTTATTATTTGAAAACTAGGTTTATAAATAGGGCCTTAGTAGTTAATCTCCCTGATGCCAACAGAGATTATTTTGAACATGGGGTTGTTGTAAAAAATTGGCAACACCCTCCTTTAACCGGAGATGAAGTTTACCAAGGTCCCAGATGCCCTCCTTATGGCAATGGGATAGGTTATACTTATTTTATTTTATTTATCTTGAAATCATGTTTGTTTCATGTTTGATAAAATGTGTTACTGATAACAATATATGTTTATTTGCAGTTGATAGCAAGAGAAAGTGCCCAAAAGAAACAGATGTCAATATAAGGCATTTGGGACTTATCTGGGGTCTACATCAAAGGGTTGATGACGAGCACATTCGATCAGCCTCCTATCTGCTCCAATACAAGAGCTATACAATTTATTTCACTGCTCGTCCAGTGATCAGTGAAGCAGAGCCAGTACCACCCTCTACAAGTTCTTCGCCAGAATCTCACGTTCCGTTGAGCGAAAGGATGAAGAAGAGAAGGACTCCTGCTCTGTTTGAGAAAACTGCCTCCGTCTCTGGGGAGGTAAAAAGGATTAAGATTGATGTCCCAAAGGAGGGGATAAAGAAGACTGGTGTAGATCCTCCAGCTTCTCCTGCTAAAGTCTCCGAAAAGGTTGCTGATAAGCCCGCAGTGGCTCCGAGCAGCTCTGCTGCTCCTGGAAAGGTGATCGTGATATCACCGACCAAGGATTCTTCCTTGGTTGTACCTGTTCCCCTGAAGAGGCTGAAGAAGAGCTCCTCGGTCAATTTGGCTGACACCACCATTCAGCCCCCTGCTACTGGGACTAAGGTTCCCACATCTGTTCCCCCAAGCTTTGACATGAGCTCGGTATAGTCCTTGACCATTCCCGAGGTGCAAGGTAATGAAGATAACCTTACCCGGGATATGGTTACTTCTTTGGATGCTCGTCATCTTGCTTCAGTAAGTACCTTTACTTTGAACTTTTCATATTTTCCTTTGTTATTTCTCATTTTTGTTTCTGACTTTGCTTTCTCTTTTTGTTTACAGTTGACGAGCTGCCTCAACATAATCCTTAAGAAGGATGAAGCAATCAAAGCTTCTTGCTCCTCGTCCAGTGTGGAGGGAGCTCTGGAAGAAGCTACCAAGTCTTTGGAGGAATCTCGTCAGAGGTATGATACTGATAAAGCAGTCTGAGAGAAGAAACTTGCTTCCTCTGAGCAGGAGAAAACTCGGGTTGCTGAGGCCTCCAGGGATTTGGAGAGGAAAGTGAATGCCTTGGAGAAGGCTAATAAAGAGCTCGATGTGAAGCTCAAGACTGCTAGTGAGTTTGAAAATAAACTCAAGGCTGCTAAGGAGAGGTTGGTCCAACTCCAGGAAGTAACTCGGCAGAAGGAGGAAGCTGAACAAAAACTGAAGGCTGCTGATGTTTTGCTGTCCGAGAAGCTTGCCTTGGAGAAGGCCAAAAGAAAAGCTGCCGTGAAGAAGTCCTTCAGCTCTGGCTGGGACAAAGGTTGGGATAAGGGATGTGCTGCCATGGTCTCTCAAGTGGATTATGGGAGTGTAAAGTATTTCAGGGACGGATGGGTTGCTGCCCTTCAGGAATTGAAGGTCGACGAGTCATCCGAGCTCTTTCAAAGACACATCCCTGGTCCTCCTCCTACTCCAGAAGAATTAGAAGAGGATGAAGCTACCTTTGAGGAGTCTTCAATGGTAGTGGTAGAACATGCCCTAACCAGTTAGCATGCTGCCGAGCAAGGAGTTTCTTCTTCCGAGCAACAGCTGTTGCTCTCTGAATAACTTACAGTTCCCTCCGAGCAACCTGCCTCCTCTTCCCAACCTCCCGAGAAGGTTTTGGGAGATAAGGAAAAGGTGTAGTGTTATTCGGTTTTCTCTGTCTATTTTTCTTTTTTGTTTGTCAAATGTAACTCAAAACGTGTAACTTCAAATTTCATGATCTAATAAAATATGAGTTCTTTCTTCCATACGATTGTCTCTTTTCTATTTGTACTCTGTCTTGATCTTCTTTTTGATGATTGTCTTTTCTTTCTCTGCTAGTTTTTGGCCAGGATGGATCTGCTATCTGCCAATGATACAAAGCTAATGCAGCAATGTAATGAATATTATAAGGCTGGTCACACAGACCTGAGTGCATCAGAAGTTGCCGACATCCTTCGTCATGATGCTTCAGAATAAGCAGCCGAAGCTTATCAGTACCTGAAGTGCTTACTTGACCGAGCTGTGGCCAATAATGTGGCTTACTATGAAATGATCGAGGATCTCAATGTACCCTAGAAGACCTTCAGAATCAGTACAAGGAATCAACTGCCCTGTTGCATAAAGGGTATGAGAAGAGGTATCAGCAGCTTTCTGCTGAGAAGGGCTACGAGAAGCTCATCGCTGGGTACGATGTCAGGGAGAGAACCCTAAAGGGTGAAGTTGAAGCATGTATACAGATTGCCGAGCTGTTGGAGCAAGAGAGTAACAATTTGTAGAAAGATCTAGCACAGTTGAAGTCTGCAGCCTCTTCTTCAACAGCTATAATCCCAGTGACTGACGAGGGATTTTCATTTTTAGAGGTTGAGAATGCCAAATTGAGGCAAGAGTTGGACACCTTGAGGAGGTCGAGCACTTCCACATCTCCTCGAGGACGTGCAAGAGCTTCTCGGGGTCGAGGAAGAGCAGTTCGAGTTCTTGTCGAGGAACAGAGGACAACATCTGCCTTAGAGAACCAGGCCTTCCAACTAAAGGCGAAGAACCAGGTGTTATCTGATATGTCAAAGAAGATTCGAGACTTGGAAAAATAACTCTCTACAAAGATATCAGTGTTGGAGACTAATGATCTTTTCATCAAGAGTCTTCACGAGACGCTAGAAAGGCTAACATATCAATTCCACAAACAGCCTAGGGAGTTTTGGATGGCTGGATACAACGAAGCATTATTTCACTTGGACGACCGTATCCAGAATGCCAACAATGAGGGCTACAAGCAAGGCTGGCTGAACGCCTTAGGTGTTCTGAAGCTTGAACAAGGACACTATCTGTGGGACTACCATGATCCCGAGTTACTCGACTTGCCTGTGCCACCGTATAATTTAGACATGGAATGGATCCCAGCTCATGCCATTCCTCAGAGCTTAATTGCAAAATACCTCGGTGACTACAATTTACATTCTCAATTTGAGGTATCTCGTCCCAAGCATCTTCTAGATCGACCTTCTGTGATGAACGTCAAGATGCTGAAGGATTTGAACTTCATCAATTCTCCTCAGTCTCTAAATGATCCGCCTGCTGGCGAGGAACCTGTATCGAAAGCTGAGGGGAAAAGACCAATAGAATAGGAATTTTAATGTAACAGTTAGTATACATATCAATGTAACTTTCATTTTATCATCAATGTAACTTGTAATTTATTTTGAATTTAATGAAAAACTTTCATTCTTGCTTGCAAATCTCAATTGCTATTATCTTGTAGTTATCAAATACTTTACATCTGTGCATATGTATAAGTTAAAAAGATAACAATATTGTGTTGTTTGTTGACCAACTTAGTAATAAAAAGTTACAAGTATCAGTAATGTTGCTCGATCACTTAATAATAAAGTAATGAGTATTTTAAATTTTTTCCAACCAACCAAGGTTGTTAAATTGTGCTCGTCGACCAATTATAGTTAGTGAGAGTTTATCCCCGACTAACCATACTTGGTAAATTTTTGTCTTTTTCATAAAATGTGTCCGACTAACCAAAGTCGATAAATTCTCCTCGTCGACCAACTATGTTGGTACAGTTTGGAATATTTCGTTTCCTAGCCAAACAGGTTGGCATTTTTAGGAATATTTCTCCTCGTCGACCAACTAAGTTGGTACAGTTTGGAATATTTTGTTTCCTAGCCAAAAAGGTTGGCATTTTTAGGAATATTTCTCCTCGTCGACCAACTAAGTTGTTATAGTTTGGAATATTTTCTCCTCGTCGACCAACTAAGTTGGTACAGTTTGGAATATTTTCTCCTCGTCGACCAACTAAGTTGGTACAGTTTGGAATATTTTCTCCTCGTCGACCAACTAAGTTGGTACAGTTTGGAATATTTCTCCTCGTCAACCAACTACAGTTAGTGGGTTTTTATGTTTTTATCCCCGACCAACCATACTTGGTACAGTTTGGAATATTTTCTTGAGTAGTCTTCCGAGTGCCGAGTGGTGCATAGCACTAGTATTCCTCGAAAAATTTTCAATAAACAGAGAGACTTGCAGAATATTTTCAGTTTATTCATACTGATGGAAACTGCGTTACATATACATCACTGATAATACTTGCGCAGATGCTCTGCATTCCATGCATTCTTAAACTCCTCGCCTTCTAAAGTGGCTATTCGATAAGTTCCTGGTCGAACAACTTCTGTAACTCGGTATGGTCCATGCTAGTTTGCCTCCAGTTTGTTATGCTTTTGAACTACTTTCTTCAGCACATAGTCTCCTTCTTTCAGGTCGCACTTCTTCACCCTCTTGTTGTAGAACAAAGTTGTTCGCTGCTGGTAAGCAGCATTTCTAATGGCTGCTTTTTCTCTAACCTCCTCGAGCATGTCTAAATCCAGTCTTCTCATTAAATCGCTGACAGGGGAATTGAAATTCAGTACCCTGTGTGTTGGGAGACCCAACTCGGCAGGTTTGACAGCTTCACTTCCAAACGCCAGCATGTATGGTGATTCTCCAGTTGCTACTCGGGGAGTAGTTCGGTAAGCCCAGAGTACTGATTGTAACTCGTTGATCCAATTCGCTTTCGCAGTATCCAATTTTTTCTTCAAACCGTTCAACAGCGTTCTGTTTGTCACTTCAGTTTGTCCATTGCTTTGAGGATGGCCTGGTGCTGAATGAACCTTCAAAATGTTTGATTGATGACAATAGGCGGCAAACTCCTCGTTATCAAATTGTGTTCCATGGTCTGTGATGAAGGCATTAGGGAGACCATATAGACAAATGATGTTCTTCCAAACAAATTGGTACACCTTTTCGTACGTCATATTAATGAGTGGCTCAGCTTCTACCCACTTAGTAAAAAAATCCACTGCGACGACGAGGTACTTGAACCTTCCTCGGGTCGTTGGCAGTGGTCCAACCAAATCAATTCCCCACATGTCAAATGGCCAAGGGGAAGTTATGGGTGTCAATAATGCTTGTGGAGTTCTTCGGGTGGAGGAAAAGCGCTGGCACTTGTCACATTTCTTGGCGTAGGCTATGCAATCATCCCTCATCGTCAGCCAGTAGTATCCTTGTGTCATCACCCTTTGTAAAAGCGTCCGACCTGCTACGTGTGCTCCACATGACCCTTCATGGATTTCTTCAATTAAGTCTTTCACCTCAGAGGGATGTATACATCTCTGCAAACCTGCCATTATTCCTCGTCTATATAAAACACCATTAGTTAGTACATACCGAGCAGCTTTAAACTTTAATTTCTTAGCTGCGAGCTTGTCAATTGGCACTTCTCCCTCCTCGATATATGCCCTGATGGGATCCATCCAAGATGGACCTAAATCAAGGGTGATAAAGTTCATCCTCAGATCTTCATCTATACTCTGACCAGTCAACACTTCAATTGGGATTGTTCGTCGTAGCTCGGTGCGAGTAGCCGATGCTAGTCGAGCCAGGGCATCTGCTCTTGCATTCTCCATTCTTGGTATTCTGACCAGCTGAATAGCGGTAAATTCTGATACCAGCTCCTTTGCCTTTACATGATATCTGATCATTAATTCTCCTCTAACTGCATATACCCCCATCATTTGGTTTACAATCAGTTGAGAGTCACTGAAGATCATAACTTGCTGCGCCTCCATAACTTTTGCCAAATTAAGTCCTGCAATTATGGCCTCATATTCAGCCTCATTGTTGGAAGCTTTGAATTGGAAACGCAAAGCGTATTCCATGTCGACCTCGTTCGGAGTGATCAAAACTATCCCCGTGCCACATCCTGCAATGCAAGATGAGCCATCTACATATAGCCTCCATATGGGTAACTCGTCTTCAAATTTCTGATCAGTCAGAGTTCCTCGGTGAAATATTTTCTGCTTCTTTTCATCCTCCCCTGATTTTTCTCGCTCCTCGTCGATAATTTTTTCTTGCCCCTTTACCAACCGAGGTTGGTCTGAGCTCGAATTTAATGATCCTGTAACATCCACTTGCCCTTTTACCAACCGAAGTCGGTCTGAGCCAGTGTTTGTTGATCCTGTAACTTCCACAGGTTGATCAGCGAGCAGCTCTTGTTCCTCGTCAGGAGTTCTCCCAATTATCTCTGCATCACATCCTGTAACATCCACACGCCCTTTTACCAATCGGAATTGGTTTGGGCTTGTGTTTGTTGATCCTGTAACATCCACAGGTTGACCAGCGAGCAACTTCTGCTCCTCGGGGGTATTAGGATAGGTGAACTCCGCTATGAAATCTGCTACAGCTTGCCCTTTTAGTGATGACCTGGGTTCATAAATTATATCATATTCTCCGAGCTCTATTGCCCAGTACATCAATCTCCCTGATTTTTCTGGCTTGTGAAGGGCTTGTCTCAATGGCATATCGGTATATACTACTAGGGTATGAGCCTGGAAATATGGCCTCATTCTCCTACTCGCCTCAATCAGCGCCAGTGCCAATTTTTCCAACCTTGGATATCTGATCTCTGCTCCTTGGAAGGCCTTACTTGTGTAGTAAATTGGCTTCTGTATTCCATTCTCCACTTTGATCAATGCCGAGCTAACTGCATTCTCGGATACTGCAAGGTACAAATACAATTTCTCTCCCATCATCGGCCTGGACAATAGTGGGGGTGCTCCCAAGTATTTCTTCAAGTCTTGAAAAGCCTTCTCACATTCGTCATTCCACTCAAAAGTCTTTCTGAGTGTCTTGAAGAATGGGAGACATCTGTCAGTTGCTCGTGACACAAATCTATTGAGTGCTGCTACTCGTCCAGTGAGACTCTGTACTTCCTTCTTCGTTGTTGGAGATTGCACCCCTAATAGAGCTTTGATCTTTTCAGGATTTGCTTCAATGCCTCGCTGATTGACAATGTACCCTAGAAACATGCCTTCTTGTACTCCAAAGACGCACTTCGTCGGGTTCAGCTTCATTTGATATTTATCTAGTTGATCAAAAGTCTGGCTTAAGTCAACTAGATGATCGGCAGCTTTCTTGCTTTTTGTCAGCATATCGTCAACATAGACTTCCATGTTGTCATTGATTTGTTCATCAAAGACTTTGTTCATCAGCCTCTGATATGTCGCACCTGCATTTTTTAAACCAAAAGGTATAACATTATAACAATAAGTTCCCCTAGGGGTAATAAAAGAAGTACTTTCCCTGTCCTCAGGTTTCATTTTAATTTGATTGTAGCCAGAATAAGCATCCATGAAGCTCAGCAACTCGTGTCCCGAGGTAGCATCCACCAATTGATCAATTTGGGGCAATGGAAAGTGATCCTTTGGGCATGCTTTGTTAAGGTCGGTAAAGTCCACACACATCCTCCACTTGTTATTTTTCTTCTTTACCATCACCACATTGGCTAACCAATCTGGATATTTAACATCTTCAATCAAACAAGCTTTCTGGAGCTTCTCGACTTCCTCCTGTATAGCTTGATTCTTCTCGGGACTGAATACTCTTCTTCTCTGCTTCACAGGCTTGATCTCCTTATTTACATTGAGCTCGTGACATAAGAAGTTTAGGTCAATCCCAGGCATATCTTCATGACTCCAGGCAAAAGTTTGTTTTCTGCTTCTAAGGAAAGTTCTCAATTCTTATTTTAGTGAGGCTTCCAATGATGAACCTATTTGAGTAGTTCGTTCAGGGTGTTCATCGTCCAGAATGATATTTTCAGTAGCTTCCACCACTTGACCTTTCACGAGTTGCGACTCATCTCGAGGATCCAAAGTTTCGATTTCTGCACCTTCATCCACTTGATAAGTAGTAGTCTTTTTCTTTGATTCTTCCAATTCATCTTGCTCGGTGGATGAATAATAGCACTCCCGAGCTACTTTCTGATCACCTTTCATAACTCCTACTCCAAAGTTTGTTGGAAATTTTAAGCATTGATGCACTGTATATGGTACAACCTCGAACTTCTTCAACCCTACTCTTCCCATGATGATATTGTACGATGACTGGACATTTTTATCCATCACGAAAAAGCGTATTCTTTCTGTCCGATAAGCAGGCCACGTACAAATGAATATATCCAACTTGATCGTCCCAAGTGGAAACACTTTCTCGCCAGCAAAACCGATGAGAGGTCTATGGTAAGGCTCCAGTTGAGATAGCTTTAAATTTAAACTATCGAAACACGAGTAGAACATGATGTCTGCCGAGCTACCATTATCGACCAGTACTCTTGAAATCATTACCTCCTTCATTCTCATTTTGATCACTAGTGGGTCGTCATGAGGATATAAAACTCCTGCAAGATCATTCTTTGAAAACCCAATGACCAATTTTTCTTTGTTCACCTTTCTCGGGCGATCTTCCTCAGCTAAATTAATTCGCTGAATGTACGAGAAAGCTTGAGTCTCTCCGAGGTAAGATTTTCTTTCTGCAGTAAGGTCTCCTCCTCCTGCATCTCCTCATGTAATGACATTACAATCAAATGACCCAAAGCGTATTGAAAATACCTCTCGTTCTGGTTGCCTTGGTTTTTTGGGAAGATCGGGGTCATCATCTATATCATCTTCATGGTTTCTCTTCCTTTTCTCCTCTGCCCGACGAGGAGATCTAGACCTCTCTCTAGTTTGGTTATTGTTTCTTCTTTCGCCTCCCCGATCAACATACTTTGCTAGCTTTCCTCGTCAGATGAGTGTTTCAATTTCGTTCTGAAGAGCTATGCAATTTTTGGTCATATGGCCATGATCCTTATGGAACTCGTAATATTTCTCCCTATTCCTTGTGTCAGGGTCTGACTTCATTTTCTTTGGCCAGTTTAACTCCTCGTTGTTCTTAATTTCTTCCAGGACGTGGTTGATATTTTCCTTCAAAGGCGTGTAATTATCAAATTTCTTCAAGACCTCCCATGACGACCTACTTTTGGAATGTTTGTCACCACCATTGTTTTTATTCTCTTTCTTCTTAGCTTTATCACCTTACCTTCCATATTCTTCTTCGCAGACATAGCCTCCTCGGCATTCATAATCTTGGACGCTTTTCCCATTAGGTCCGACATGGTTCGAGGTGGGTCTTTGGCCAAAGTGTAGTACAACTTGTTTGGCAGCAGTCCACTCATCAAAGCAGTAATCGCTGTCTTCTCCTCATAATCAATGACTTCGAGCTTCTCGTTATTAAAACGAGTTATATAGTGTCTAATACTCTCACCAGCTTTTTGTCTAACACTTAACATATGTGCTACTCGTTTAACTGGCTTTGCGCTGAAGCAAAAATTCCCAATGAATAACTCGGCCAGTTGAAGAAAAGTTGAAATCTTACCCCGAGGAAGATTATTATACCATATCTGAGCAGATCCGGTAAGAGTTCCCGAGAATGCCCTGCATCTCATCTCGTCTGGGACAGCATAGATGTCAGCAGCAGCTTGATATTGTTCTATATGAAGGACAGGGTCAGTCTTCCCATCGTACTTGGGAGTCACCACAGGTGCTTTGAACTTTGATGGTGTTGGAAAATCAACAATGTCCTGGACAAAAGGTGTTCCTCGAACAAAGGTTCGTTGTAGAGGGTTCTTAGCCTGAGCCATTTCCCCTAATCTATCCTCCAACCTTTGAATAGATCCTTTCCATGCATCATTCCCTTCCTCGGGCCTATTGGTTCGAGCAACTGATCACGTTGAAGTGGTTTCCTGGGATTTATCTTGACGAGCAGTTGGTCGGTCAGCGGATCTATCTTGACGAGCAACTGGTCGCGACTGGGCAGATCCTTCCCTTAAATCTGATGGTCGTCGAAAGCTCATCGATGATGCATTAAGAGTACTTTTGTTCCTCCTAGGGCCTGATCGATCAAAAGGATAGGCCCTACTTAATCTTTCCAATGCACTGGCCCTTTCTGGGGAGAGGGTGACACGTTGTTCAGTATCTGTTGCTCGCACTAACGAAGTTCATCCAGGTTGATAAGAAAAATCTTCAGATTCCTCATTGCGATATGAGTTAGTACGCCTAGTACGCATAGAAGGCGCACGGATATTTCTTTGAATGCTTCGTGATCCGGAACGGGCTGGCGCATCACCATGGAGGGTTTGGATGAGTTGTCGCATCGTTTCTTGCATGACAATATGGCCCTGAGCCAGATTTGCCATCATTCCAGTCAGATCTGGAACAATTGGTGGAGCAGATGGATTTGGAGGGGTTCCGGTGTTTCGATTACTGGATTCAGGTATATCAGCCATTGATAATGGATTGTTTTTTATGAGAAAACGATTTTACCAGTCGCTTCCCACAGACGGCGCCAATCTGTTGACGTAAAAAATTAGATCACTCTAATAATTCAATCACAGATAAATAAATGAGACAAAAGATTTTAAAGTGGTTCAGCCTTATAAGAATGGCCTACGTCCACTGTTGTTTTATTGCTCAATGTTGGGAATTCTCAATTACAAGAAATTCCGTTCTGGATCCCAAAGTTTGGATTCAAGATTCGGTCCCTTACAATGAGGATTGTACAATGTATTTATAGCCCTGAGGCTGTAATGTGAAAGGGTAATACATTTAATGATATACATATGAAAGGGTAATACATTTAATTCCCTCTTTGCGTGTGCGTCTGAATGATAAGCATTTAATGAACCAGTTGAACTGTTGGTTATCCAGCTATTAATGCTTTGTTCGAGATGAAGCTCAGACCGCCTGAGTAGCTCAGACCGCCTGAGCTTCTCGGTGCTAATGAGTTCCTCGGAGAGGTCATGTTCCTCGAAGCATAAGAGTTCCTCGGAGAGGTCTTGTTCCTCGAAGCATAAGAGTTCCTCGGAGTGTATGATCATCTCGGAAGTGCTTGTTGTTGCCATGTAGATAGCCACGTGTCTTCATATGGTTGGTCCAAGTCAGCAGATTAAATTTGGTATCAACAACATTCAAACCCATGATCATGTTTCCAAATGACAGGTTCAATTGCCCATTATGACATCTAATGACAGCATCAGAAGTGGCCAAAAAGGGTAGATCAAGGATGATCGAGATTTATGTGGATGTGTTTAGTACGTGTTGCATGTCTAAGACCACAAAGTCAATCGAAAAGATAAACTCACCCATTTTAATCAAGATATCTTTTACAACACCTCTAGGTATCTTAATGGATCGATCGGCTAAGTACAAGGTCATCTTATTGGGATTTAACTCCCCTAAACCTAGTTTCTCATACACGGTGTACATCACAAGATTCACGCTAGCTCCTAAGTCTAAGAGAGCTTTCTCGAAGTGATGCTCCCCTATCTTGATAGAGATCGTCGGCGTCTCGGGATCCTTATACTTGACAGGATTTCTATAGGAAATGATAGAGCTTGCTTACTCGGCGAGAAAATGTTTCTTGGGCATATTAGTGTTTTTCTTGAAGGTACAAAGGTCCTTCAAAAATTTGGCATAGAACGGGACTTGTTGTGTAGAGTCAAGAAGTGGGATATTGATTTGTACTTGCTTGAATACTTCTAACATTTTGTCAATTTGCGCATTTTTCTTTAGGGGCACCAAACATTGGGGAAATGGAGCTTTTCGGACATATGTGTCTACAGATGGCTCGGAAGATGAGAGTGGGGAGGAAGTTTGATGCACGAGTGGATCTTCCTTCTCCATACGTTTCTCAGATTCACTCTCGGTGGGTGGTGAAACGTTTTTATCTACTTCCTTACTGGACCTAAGTGTGATGATGGCTTTGACATTCTCTTGGGTTTGTGATGAACCGACATTATCTTGCACAAAGTATTGACCTTTAGGTATATTAACTTTAGGATTGGGCTGAGGTTGACTCAGGAATGTCCCTTTGTTCCTCTCACTCAACGCGTTCGCGAGTTGGCTCACTTGAACCTTGAGTTTGGCTATGGATTGAGTGTTCACGTGCAAGCTCTGTTGGGTGGATTGGAGGACACTTTTAGTTGAGTGATGGAATTTGTGGGTACTTTGAGCAAGCAAATTCATCGTATCCACTAAAACTTGGATTTTTTTGGATGAAGGATACGATGGTTCGGGGGCATTCTTTTGGAAACCCGGGGGTGGGTTAATAGAAGATTGACCTCCACTTTCTTGGTGTTGACCCTTGGACCACGAAAAATTGGGGTGGTCCCGCCACCCCGGATTGTACGAATTGGAATATGGGTCATACTTTGGCTTATTTTTGTAGAGGGCATTGGCTTTCTCGGTGAGTGCCTTGTGGGACGAAAGGGTGGGGCAATTCTCGACTAAGTGGTCAAATGCATCGTAAAGTATACTCATAGGGGAACTTACATGTTGAACGGCCACAGATGCGGTTAAATTACCCTCTTTGCTCATCTCTAAATCTTCTAAACATCGGGTCAATGTGGACACTTTGGCATTTAAATCATAACTTTGTTTGACTTAGAGAGCAAAACCCTCATTGGATGTGGTGGACCTAGATTCTCTATTGGGTGTCCATCGCTGGGACTTTTTCGCTACGACTTTTAGGAATACCCACGCGTCAACCTCACTTTTTTCAGTAAAATCACCGTTACATAACGACTCTTGCACAATTCGAGTATTACAATCGAGCCCTCATACAAAATTTGGACTTGGCATCCCAACTCAATCCCATGGTACGGACATTCCAGTAGCAAGTCTTTGAATCTCTCCAAATACATCCATAAGTATTCTTCACCCTTTTGGCTACATGTGTTGATGGCGTGACATATCGACGCCGTCTTTTAGTTGGGAAAGAATTTTTGTAGGAAAGTGACACTCATTTGGTTCCAAGTTGTGATGGATTTGGGTGTTAACGAGTTAAACCAACTCTTGGCTTTGTCTTTCAACGAGAACGGGAACAATTTTAGTTTGGCAATCTCATCGGTGAGTTGTTGATACTTAATGGTCCCACAAATCGCCTCGAATTCTTGAATATGAAGGTGGGGATCCTCTTTGTCAGTACATCAAAACACGGGCAACATTTGGATTGTTCCATGATGGAATAGGAAATTATTCAAAGTGTGATTGGGAAGACGTATGCACGAAGGTTGATTAGAACTAGTCAGATAAAGGTAATCTTTAAGGGCACATGGTGCTAACTCGTCTCCCATCTCGATGAATATAAAAAATATACCTACGTAAGTATTGGGAATGCTAGACTCCACACTCGACAAACGATCGATATGATCTCGAAACCAACTTCACATACACTGAGCTCACTCGAATTTTCTTTTTTTTTTTCAAAGTTAAAAAATATTTGACTCAAACCACGTGATTCCTAGATAACACACAACAAATTGAATTATCTAATAGGTGAGGGAAATTTCAATTTTTAACTTTAGTTTCTCGAGATTAATCGACGACACAGGGGTCTCCGAATTAATCTCCCTAATTAGATAGCTCCTACTTTTTGACAAGGGGAAATTTAAAAGACGACCAACTACGGTTATCGCCTCAAATACCTTTTTTTCCTCCAGGTAGGTGGTCAATATGAAGACACATGAAAAATCACCAATCATAGACAAGGTGAAGCGGAATTGATTTGACAAGTTTGCATTGGAGTAGATTTTAATTCTAGCCTCGTTAAGAGGTTTTCTATGAGCTATGTGATATCCAAAGGCCAATGTCTACTTGATTTTAAATTAAATGTGATGGCTCGGAATATGCAAATGCTGGGTTAATTAGTGATTTTCGGGCCAAGGAAGGGTGATGAAATTCCCACCTTATCATTCACGCGGTTTTGCCCTTAATTCAATTTATGCAATGAGCTAAATTAAATGCGAAATTAAACCACTTAGGAGCACACAAAAATGTACCTCTGGCATGGACTTTTTACGGTCACTTGTTTACGTCGGGTTGAAGTTTAAGTTGACGTCGATCGAAGGGAAACGCCACCTACGTTTCAGTCGTCCCCGAGAGTTCCTTGTGCACGTGGCAAGATTGCACAATTTTTTTCTTCACGTTCGCGCACCGTTAAACACTTTTTCGAATTTTTCTTCACTTTTTTTTCTCCTTCTTTTCTTTTTTTTTAGAATGTGCTTCTGAAAAACAAACAAAAAAAACTACACCAAACGTAAAGGGCGACACAAATAAAAAAAATAATAAAAGAAAAGAAAAAAATAACACGACACACGCACTAGCGGTGTATTTAACACAAAAATAAAACACACTCATGAAGTAATTTTTTTTAATATATAGTTTCGAAAAAAATAGAATTACTACTAAGAATAATTTTTTTTTTGAATTTTCAGAATTTTTTTAAATATTTTTTTGGAGTCTACTTACTGAAAAATGAATCTAGAAATTTCCAGAAAAAAAATTATTTTAGAGTTTTTTTCATTTTTTTTGTATTTTTGTTTTCAAACTAGTTCTAAATATACTATTTCCTAGAAAACAATGGTTAAATCTAATTTTTTTCCTTTTTTAACTAAAAAAACATAAATATTAGTTGTTGATTAAAAAAAATCAGATTTTTTTCTTTTCCTTTTACTCTTTTTTTTACTTACAAAAATGCGAAAAGTAAGAAAAACTAGTCCGAAAGTCACAACTTTTTTTTAAATTGAAATAAATCCTCGACAACGGCGCTAAAAACTTGTTGTCAATTTTATCAAATACCACAAGTGCACGGGCTATTATAGAATAGCGAGTGTAAGTACGGGTCGAACCCATGAGGATTTATAAAAAAAATCTTCAAAATAATTGTAACTTTCCAACTAAACTAAATTGGTTTGGAGATGAGATTTAGTATTAAATTAAGCAAACACACACAAAATATAACTATGAGAGATATAATCAAATGAACGTGAAAACTAGGGCGTTGGATCTATTTATCACGTTTAACTAACACTATGCAATAATTTAAACTCGTCATTCCCAATTTATAACTCAAATTAAATCAACTCTCATCGTATTTAATTCGGAAAAATAACACGTTCTAAGTCCAAAATAAAATTTAACGTCTCTAAATTTAGACAACTAAAATCCTTATTCCATTAAAAGTTCACTTTTAAATTTTAAAGTATAGTCTTTAAGCATGGACTATCAATTAATTTAATAAAAGTATAATCCATCAAAAAGTACTCATACTTAAAATTAAAAAAAATATTTTTTTTGTCTAACAATACCGAAGGTTTAAAACACACTCTCGTGTCGTTTTAATTGAATACCGAATTTTTAAAACCTTTAGCACATATCGAGAACAAAGACTAATTTAAATCATGCACAAAATTAATCAAACATGATAAATTTCACCTAGTCCTAGTAAAGAAATTAAGCGAGCATAATTGTAGACATAATAAATTTGCAAGAATGAATACTAATTTTCATTAATAAAACAATTTACAAATGGTGTCTCATAAATATTCTTGACAAAATTCCTCCCCAAATATACAATTTGTGGCCTTCAAATATAAATAAAACACTCAAAATAACACTACCAACAATTATTCTAAAGTGGATCTCTAATTTTTCTCTCCCCAAATAATGAGCCCAAGGGTCCTATTTATAGGTTTAGGGTAAGGCATTAGGGTTCTGGTGGAATTCCTTTTTGATTTGTTGTATTTGAGCTGATAATTATCTCATGGAGTCTTGGGAAGGGCGTGACACCCCGCCTACTAAAATACCTGGTGGTTAGCCCGTGATCAAAATAAAATGTTGGTCTCATATGGCTCATTCTAGCATCATTGTCGAAAACTTTTTAAAGTTACTAACCATCTAGTAATTTAATTTTACTAGTGCTAAATTTTATCTTTTATTAATTAACAACAAGCGAAAAATGAATAAAAATAAAACCATAAACACAACTAATGACTGAATCCCACACAGATGAATAACATAAATCAAGATAACCAAATCAACTATCGATTTAACGGTAAAATACAGTAGTCCGTGAAGCATTAACCTGGATACATAAAGTCCAATAAATAAACTAAGCACAAAATTTGAGGTCGACATGCCCAAATGAGTACAGAGGAAAAGTTCCTACACTGGAAGTAAATGAACGAAACGCCTATAACAAGGTCTTGCAACTTCCACATGAGTTGCAGCTGCGCATCCGTGGATAGAATTCTCAAGTTGGGCATCCCTGTGGCTGGACACCTAAATTGTTTTGGAAAAGATTTTGATACGGGTCAAAATCCAAGTAAAATATTTTGAAAATATTTAGCAAGCAGTTAAATTGCAATAATTAAATATGCATGCACACTTTTCATATTTAAGCTAGTGTCGCACTCTCTTGAGACATAGTTCACCCCTCATCTAATGTGCACACCTAACGCTTGCCTTCTAACCCACTAGTTACTAACCCATCCAACTAGTTCAAACCAAGTCTCTTTCTCCATACAAATTACTTTTTGCCAGCTCATATTGCCCATACAATAAGTTATCGAATTTTCCCGTGTCTTTTAGCCAGTTATGGATTTCTCATTTAAAGATTAAGTTCTACATACTTAGGTTATTTTAGATGTTACTATATTTCTCATCTACTATAACTCTGAGTAGAATAAGTTACAAGTAGATATATATTTATCCCACTAGTTATATATATACAAATACAACACCCCTGGACTGAGATCTGCGGTGCAAGCATACTCTGCTAATATCGGTACATCATCTACTAAGCACACACAATAGAATAAATCACAAGTATATATATTTATCATTATATTATATATATAATGATACGGCACCCACGTGCTAATCTGCGGTGCAAGCATACTCTGTTATCAAGGCCCGGTACATCACGTACTAAATAAGGACCGTTGGTTCTTTATCTCTCTCAAACCATAAATAATAATCATACATATTGGAGGCGAATCATAGTTCCAAGTCAAAAGGGAGACACACATACCCACTCAACCTATGACCGTTTGCACTATCACTCTTAGATAGGTTTTTACCAAGGTTCTATGTTCTGAGGTCCAAGTTAATATTCCCCCAAATCGGCTCATCAGAATAAGACTATCCCGGAGCGAAAACCTCTGTGATAGCAAGTAGCGCGGTATGATGCATACACATAAGAAATCATACAATAGGCATTCACACAACCTATATATTATTATTTTATCAGTAGGTATACACACGACCTATATTTATATCCCATACGTAGCGTATAACACTAGAATGTCCTACGCATAAATTATTCAACGCAATACATCTCATCAAATACTCCTGAGTATTTAACATAATATTTCTCAATTTCAATACTTGGAAATTATAATTCACACTCCCATATATGTACTGTCACCATCACCGTACGTATATATAATTAAAACCACAACTCGGGTAATCCGTACCTAACTCTTGTAGTACTATCCCAAAGTATCTGAGTCGCTATCCCGACTAGTTATTAAATTAATTACATACTTATGTAATTTTCCATTCAAGTTGTATTACCCAACTATAATATCTCGACTCACTCATTCGGTCTATATCTCCATCCCTGAATTTACTACCCAAAAATCCACTATTAAGGTTAACACCTCTCGTTAAATTCATTGTTTGATACTTTATTATATATCTCTATAATAAATTAAACTAGCTACTCTATGCCTAACTCCTGTAGCACTAGCCTGAGAAATATCATAGTCAAAACCCCGACCCTTAATTTAATTACTATTACCTCAATTAATTTTATCCAAGTGGTGTCACTCAATCAAAATGCCCGGACTCCCTTTATTGGTCCGTATTTTAACCTTTTAGAATTCATTTCACCAAATTCGGTTAATAAGTTTGACACCCTTATTAAATTTAATATTTCTTAATACTCATCCCATAAGACTCTAAGTATTAGGTTCTATTTAATTTCTATCAATTAAATTCCACCTTAAAATGCCAGCCCGTATGCTAAATTCATCCAAAATTCCCATTCGAATACGTTCGTATATTTTCGACATATATAATCGAGTGTTGTTCATTATAAATACTCCTAAATCCATACTCCGGATTCATCCCTATCTAATCCAAGATAAATTAACGTTCCTTTATATTTTTCCGAAGTCCTTCACTCATCTACGAACATCTCCAAATAACCCTAGTTTATTTCTTCCTAAAAATGTCGATCTCACGCACCCTATCGTAGAAAAATCATATCAAATTAAAAAAAACAATAGAAAAATACGATGTCAGCGCCCGCGTCTGTGATGAAAAGATATACAATCTCATGTTCTACAATAACTGAAGGGGTCGATCGATCGATGAATTGGGTCGATCGACCAGATATTAGTTATCTTCCCCGACTTCTTTTTCCACCATTTTTAAACTACGAAGCTTTTCATCTTCAATCCAGACCCCGATTACTTTATCTCCCATATTTATTTCATCTATAAACATGTTCAAAGACTAATATATGACATTAATCCTCAGTGATTTTCATTAAAATTCTAGGGTTCATAAATTGGGTTTTTCTCAATTGCCCTTAAATAACAATTCTCAATTCGATTCAATAATCCGAATCCAACAACAATTTCTACAGGTTTTCGATTCTAATTCATATTCTAGCCTCATATGATATTACTCTCACATTAATTAAACGTCAATTTCACCCTTAATGCTTAAATCCCCAAACCCCAGATTTAACATGTGATACCCTCCAAAAATGAATTTTTCTATAATAATTCATCCCAAAATGAATATGGTTTACACCCACCATGATATGAATCGCAATACCGCAATTTAAATGAAAGCAAGTTTAACTACTTGCCTGAATAATTTTGTACGGTCGGATTCACTTTGTTGTAGACGAATATTTTACGAAGAACACACTCCTCTTACTTTTGTTTGGCTCCCAAAAGATCCCTAATTTTTTCTCCCAAACTTCCTCTGCAAAATTTAGGTTTTCTCTCGTTGAGTTATGGCTGCCTCCAATTCCCTTAATTAGATTTTATTGGGCTAATACCATTTTTAGACTAATGAGCTTAATTAAAATGGGCCAAACACTCCCGTGTGGGCTCGGTTATTGTGGCCATCCCCGTTTTGGATCCCGATCCTCGCGGTGGGTGGGCCGCGTGAGAGTGAGGATCCTTAGGTCCCGCGCGTCCCTCTTGAGAGTGCTTCGGCCGGCGTCATTTGAGGTGAGGTGAAAAAAATATAGAGAGATTAGAGTCGCCAGTCTATTTTACTCAAAACAGATAAAAGAAAAAAGGAAAGCCATCCCGAGGGACATCATCCAAAGACATACTGGTGCATAAGAAACCAAAATGATTCGAAAAGGGTCCGGAGGCTAAGTTACGAAATGGGAAGGTGTTAGGCACCCATTTCGCCCTTTCGGTCTATCATGGGTTTTTGCTATTTTCCTTTTATTTTCCCCGTGATATGTATGCATGTGTATATATAGTGGAGATAGGAATCATCAACTTGTACCATGGCAGAGGGAAGAGAGTCGTCCGTAGGAAGGTGTAAAGAGTATTAGAAAATAGGATTTAGGCGATCATCACTACGTTAATCGTTATGAGGGAATGATAACGTATGTGGAATAATACGCTACTAAGAACAAATATATGTATATATATATATTATAAGAGAATGGAGATTAGAGAAATAAAAAATAAGAGGAAAAGTTAAAATAGGACTCGAGTCTCGGGTTTTACCCCGAGACGCCTACGTAGCCTATAGAGGCATCAAAGTCCACATAGTTCGCATACAAAACGAGGGGTGGGTTTTATCCCATAAATCCAACTGGGGATTCTCTTATTTGTGTGTGTGTAAAAAAAGTGTTTTAGTTGTGAGAGAAGTGTAAGAAAAATAGGAGAATTCTCGTTTGGAATTTATGAGCAAACCCTCTTTTTCTTATTTTTGGTTTTTTATTTATATAAAAATAAGAGATGTGCACTAATAATAAATAAAAAGTACATTAGGATGTGTGAAATGAGATAATAAAAGCACTAAATAATAAAACAAGTTATTACAAATTTATGAGAATTTAAGGAGAGAGTTGAGAAAATTGGACCTTCTTGAAGATCTTGAGCTTGAGCTTGAGCTTGATCTTGAATGTGGGAGAGCATCCTTTAGACTTGGATGATGATGGAGGGTAGTGAATTCACCAAGTTTGATGAAAAAGATGATGAAATGTGAAGGTTGGAAAGGGATTTGGGTGTGGAAATCACCTGACTTCGAGAGAGGTTTTCGGAGTTTGCTGAGAGTGATATCTAATCAGATCTGGGCTCTCCTTGCAAGTGAGGTCAAGCCTCATTTTTATAGGCCCAGGGAATTGCCGATTGGCATAGCCCTATTCCTGCCATTCGGCAGGTCCATTTAGGCACACTGTCGATAGGCAGGGTCTCGGACCTGCCTTTTGGTAGTGTCTTTCAGGCCTTTTTGGAAAATCGGTAGCCGAACGCAAACCGTTAATCAGAATCATGCACGGGGTGGACCATTGGAAAGGTAATTTAGATACCTTTGAAAGTCCTTTGGACTACTCTCGGGTTTGGGAGTTGACTCTGGGTCAAATATGGCTCGAAAGCATTTGTCACTCCATTGGACGGGGGATCGTCATACGCAAACGGATCGTTTGTCCGCGTGGAAAGTCCGAATCATGCATGGGGTAGACCATTGGAAATGTTAGGAGATTTACTTTGACATTCCAAACAGTTTGATCAGGTTTGGGGAGTTGACTTTAGTTAACCGGGCCCTGGAAGCATTTAGTGACCTTCCGAAGTCAAACGGATCGTTCGTCTTTACCGTAAGTCAGAATCGTGCACGAGATAGACCGTTGGAAAGGGGTTTTAGTGACCTTTAAAGATTCATTTAGTCTCGGTTGAGCTGAAGAGTTTGACTTTTGGTCAAACGGAGCCCAGGAGCATCCGACGGCCTCCTGATTGAGTTTCGAGGAAAATGGGTCATTCGTCTGCATGGTAGGTCGGAATCATACACGAGATGGACCGTTGGAAAGGGGTTTCAGTACCCTTTGAAGGTTCATTCAGCCTCGATCAAGATGAAGAGATTGACTTTTGGTCAAACGGAGCCTAGGAGTACCCGATGGCTTCTAGGTTAGTACTCGGGGTATGACCTTGATCTATAGTGATGAGGGGAGGTGCTAGGGACCTAGGGAGAGTTAGGGGGTAATATAATGGGGTGTATACAGATCCCCTCGGCGGGTGAGTTTGGAACGAATGATAGGCGTCGAATAGACACCGCATGATGCTTCTGAGGGAGGATGACCAATTCAGAGGGTCGAGGCCAATTCTGAGGACCTAAGGGATGGTTTGGAGGAAAGGTTTAGACTAATTCCTGAGGAGGTACTGACCGATTATGAGGGTCGAAGCCATTTCTGTGGGCTTAAGGTGATGATCTAAGATTGAGGTCAATTCTGACCTAACTAAGGTGACGATTCAAGATCGAGGTTAATTCTGACCTAAGAGAGGTGACGACAGAGGACAGAGGTCAATTCTGACCTAACTAAGGTGATGATCCAAGACTGAGGTCAATTCTGACCAAAAAGAGGTGACGACCGAGGACCGAGGTCAATTCTGACCTAACTAAGGTGACGATCCAAGACCGAGGTCAATTCTGACCTAAAGAGAGGTAACGATCGAGGACCGAGGGTAATTCTGACCTAACTAAGGTGACAATCCGAGACCGAGGTCAATTCTGACCTAAAAGAGGTAACGACCAAGGATCAAGGTCAATTCTGACCGAACTAAGGTGACGATCTAAGACCGAGGTCAATTCTGACCTAAAAGAGGTGACGATCGAGGATCGAGGTTAATTTTGACCTAACTAAGGTGACAATCCAAGACCGAGGTCAATTCTGACCTAAGAGAGGTGACGACCGACGACCGAGGTCAATTTTGACCTAACTAAGGTGATGATCTAAGACCGAGGTCAATGCTGACCTAAGAAGGTGATGACCAAGGACCGAGGTCAATTCTGACCTAACTAATGTGACGATCCAAAACCGGGGTTAATGCTGACTTAAAAGAGGTGACAATTGAGGACTGAGGTCAATTCTGACCTAACTAAGGTGATGATCCAAGACTGAGGTCAATTTTGACCTAAAAGGGGTGACAAATGAGGACCGAGGTCAATTCTGACCTAACTAAGGTGACGATCCAAGACCGAGGTCAATTCTGACCTAAGAGAGGTGATGACTGAGGACCGAGGTCAATTCTGACCTAACTAAGGTGACAATCTAAGACCGAGGTCAATTATGACCTAAAAGAGGTGAAGACTGAGCACCGAGGTCAATTCTGACCTAACTAAGGTGACAATCCAAGATCGAGGTCAATTCTTACTCAAGGAAAGGTGACGACCGAGGATCGAGGTCAATTCTGACCTAACTAAGGTAACGATCCAAGACCGAGGTCAATTTAACCTAAGAAAGGTGAAGACTGAGGACCGAGGTTAATTCTTACCTAACTAAGGTAACGATCTAAGATCGAGGTCAATTCTGACCTAAAAGAGATGAATATTGAATTTTGGTTTCGCTCGGGAATGAGCTGGGGAAAATGACTTTATGGAGTTTCGTTAGGGAAGCATTTGTGATTTTAGGGATTTCGTAGAGGAAAGGCAAGTTTGATGCTGTAAACTTCACTGGGGGAAGCGATTAGGTGGTCTAGGGATTGGATGTATTTCAAGACCTTTGGGGGATAGGAGGTGATCCTCAGAGATCCTTCGGGGACGTTGGTGGGAGGAGTTTTACTTGGTTTTTTTTAGAGTTCCGCTGTGGAAATGGGGGTTTTGCTTGAGGGAGTGTGAAATTTTCTTGGTGAAAATGTTCTAAATCCTTCCTGGGATTTTTAGGAATTTTCTGAGGATTTTTCAGGGCTTTCTGGTATTTTCTGGGAATTTTTGTACGAAATTTTAAGGGGGTGCCGGTTGGCACGATTCAGAGGGTGACATTCGGCAGTGGCACGGACTTTTGGACTGCCTCAGGAAGGTAAGGGGACAGTACCGATCGGTGGGTGGGTGGTCAATGCCGATCGGCATGATGCTTAGCATCCTATATAAAGGGGGAGAATTCCCTTCATTTTTCACAGCTTCTTGCTTTCTTTCTTTCTGCGATTTTCCTCTGCAAATCGTTCTAGCATTCCGATCTCCAAGCAATGTCCGCCTTCGTTAGCACTGCATCGCATAGGGAATTGTTGACTGTTGATGATTGGGCGAACGTGGAGTGGAGGGCCCGGGCGCCTCTTGTTTTGGGGAGTGAGAACTCCTTTGACTCATTCGAGCCGTTTGCGGATGAGAAAACCTTGCTAGAGGAGCCATCGTGTCATTGCTCCTCGAGGGTAGTGAACCCTTGCTGTTATTTAAGTAACCTAACTTTTGGCATTCTTCTCTTTTTGGTGATTTTTTCTTTCTTCCTTAAATTTTGACAAGGTTTCTTCTTTTGATAGTCTGATATCTCCTTGAAGAACATGTGTGCCCGCGGGACGATGGGACTTAAGGATGTTTGGGAGCATCTTCCACCTGTGGTGCGTTGGGTGGTATCATCAGCAGGTTTTGGGAGGTTGGAGTCTACATTGGATGAGACGCCTCGGTCGATATCGGTCTTGTGTGCTTTGGGGGAGAGATGGTGGGATACTACCAACACCTTCCATTTCAGTTTTGGGGATATGACCGTGACTCCTATAGACGTGCAGTAGCTGATGGGGTTGGATTGTGACGGAGAGCAGATAGAGGTGGATCGCTCCCTGAGGGTGATACCCCGGAGGCAGTGAGGGCGGCGCTCAGCGATGTGAGGAGGATAGTCTCTAGGGATTCCATATGATTGTCCTTGCTGAAGGATGTTCTGCTGGGTAGGGTGGTTGATGTGGAGGAAGGGCTGCAGGTGAGGCAGATGGCCCGATTGTTCATTTTACTGGTGCTGGGAGGCTTCATGGTGGCATCGAGTGGCGACGTCGTCCATTTGTGGTTCTTGCCGTACTTGAGGATGTTTTCGAACATCCCTCTCTATGATTGGGGGAACCTGACTTTGGCAACCCTCTATTTTTCTTTGGATGCATTCATCCAGTGCTACCGGCAAACTTTTACTGGAGCCACGTATCTCCTCGAGGTATCCTTTAATTTTGCACATTTTCTTTTCATGCATTCGCATTTTCCTTATTTGTCTCTTTTTTATTGTGAATTCCCGTCTTTGGCAGACGTGGTTCTATGAGGTGATTGGGTGTAATACCTCGTTGATCGCTCTGAAGGATGATACTGTTGGGGACTTTTGCCGATTGTATCGATGGCGGAAGGCCAATCGGTAGTCAAAGGGATCTCTCTCTCTCTGGAGGCGGTGCGTCAGGTCTTGAATGGCCTGACCAGTGGTAGGGTAAGACTCTTTCCTTTCAGTCTTGATTTTTGCACATTATAATTCTGTATTGACTTATGCCTGCTGGGGATTTTCAGGTGACTTTCTATCCTTGGGGGATAGCCATTCAGGATACGTGGGTGACTGGGGTGAACATGCAGATGAGGCGTTTGCTGGCGAATGAATTTGGCCATTCCTGGTATTTGAGGGAGCGAGTGGTTCGGCAGATTACTGAGGAGGAGGTGGTGGTGCCACCCGCGCAGCCTCCTATGTCTATGAGGCGGGAGCGACTATTATTGGAGGATGTGAGTATCGCGACGATGATCGGTGAGTCCTACCTATTGTATACTGATACGGCTGCACCGTATGACTATATGAACTTTGTGACGAGCTGGTTGATGGCGCCCAGCATATATGATGCCTTGCTTTTCCCTCCTGTGGGTTCAAGTCGGGCGGTGGGGTCTTCCCACAACGACGGTGGTTCTGCGACGGCGGCGGCTTTAGAGGTTCCTTTCGTACGATTGCACACTCCTTCGTACAACATTCGGCAAGCTGATGGAGGGATGGTGCCTATGTTACACCGTCCTCATGCGATGGATCGGGAGGAGTTAGCTTTGACAGAGGAGGTTCTTCGACCTGAGGTATATCTTTCTGTTCTTTTCCTCTTTTTGGTTCCTTTCCTGTTTTGATCCTTCTTTTGATACTGATTTTTCCTTTTACTTTGCAGCAAGTCCGGGTGTCGACCACTTGGCTGAGGGACATTTGAGATTGGATATCTTCGGCGACCTCCCACATTCGGGATGCGGTCCCGGTTCCTTCTTGTGTTGGTGGCTTCTGCTTCGTTCGGGGAGGACTCTGGCTCGAGTAGCGAGGGTGCATCGTCTCACCGTAGGGTAAAGAGAGCGCGTCGCAGGGGTGGAAGCTCTTAGAGCGGGAGGTGAAGGGTAGGTGAGAGAGAGAGAATGAAAATGTGGGTTCGGGCTGAGTCCCGTCGTTGTTTTTCTTTCTTTTTTATTTTATTTTATTTCCTGAAAAATTGATGTAACACAGAGAACAAATATATATGCAATGCAATGGGATTTTTTATTATCTTTTGTTAATGATGAATGAATACATGCGCTTTTTACTTTGCTGCTGAGACCGTAAAAAGGAAATATTTTTGGGATTTTTGAAGGAATGTTAAAAATGGGAAATTTTCTAAGGATGGAAAAGGTATTTTTGAAATTCTGTTGAGAATATCAATTTATTTTTATTAGGCTTCTGATTTTGATAAAAGAGGAAAAGGAAAATTTCTAAAAATAGGGGGTTACCAATCGGTAAGAACCTTGTCCTACCTATCGGCAGTCAAGTCCAGTCCCATAAATTCAAAGCTTTTGGTCTGTGCCCCCTTCAGCCTTTTGTACCTTGTGGGGTAGGATTCCCTCCGATTTCTGCAGGGATTGTGTCTCTTATGAGGGTTCTCAAGTATAAAAAGGGGAAGGGTGGAGTGTTTCCATCACACCTTCACTTGTCTACTATTTCTTAGTCTTGTAAGATGGCTCTCCCTGGTAGCATTGAGTTCCTAGTTACCTCGAAGACTTGGAAGCAATGTTCTCTTATAATGTCGACTATGATGCTTTCAACATGCGTCGAGTCTCTTTGTGGCGCAATCGGTCCATTGAGTGGAACATGCTGATGGCGGCGGTATAATTTTGGTACCCCGAAGACCACATATTTCGTTTTGGGTTGGATGAAGTTTATCCTACCTACGAGGAATTTTCTGCCATGCTGGGGATTAATCGCAGTGTTGCTGCGACTTTACCCGAATTTTCCCATTCTCCCAGGGGTTTGCTAGCTGGGCTTCTTCGCGTTTTGCCTTCGGCGGCTAGATTACTAGTTGCTGGAGGAATCATTTACCTCCGGGTGATGTTACAGTCCGTGCATTTGTGGGAAATAGGCGATGCTGGTTATGCTGGAGCCGTTGCTCTGGGCTTAGTATCAAAATTGTTGTTAGTGACTCGGGAACTGCGGGTGGATTCGTAACTTGAAGCCATTACTTCATGGATGTCATACAGTCATAATCTTGCGACGGTGATACTGGCGGAGACCCTGAACTGTTTGGATGCCTGGTGAGAAGGTCGTTCTGACTTCCTGTGGGGTAGCCCCGTGATGCTGTTCATGTGGTTGTCTGAAAGACACCGCCTGGTGGCTCTTCCAGAATATCCTTTGTCGGCTGTACCCAACTTCTTTTCGCGTCACTTCTTCTATATTGGCTTGGATATTACGAGCTGGGAGAATTGGCTTGTGGATCATGGGGCTCGGAATCTGTACTAGTCAGTACCTTGGTGGGGACAGTTGCTGTTATTCTGGAGCTAGGAGAATACTCATATGTGCGGTTGGTTGGTCTTTGCCAGACCTCTTTTTATTTCCCTTGGCGTCTTCTGCACCAATTTGGCTGGGCACAGTTCGTGCCACCTCATACACTAAATTTCTTTCCGGTAGAGGATTTGATCGAGCGTCTGCGCATGCGCCTTGATTCTCTATGGGAGAATCGGCGTCTGTCGACCCGTCCTTCTCAGTCTGTTGGGAGAGTTTGGCATATCCCTGGAGATTATATGAAGTGGTTATGGAGGAAAGTATTTAGCAAGATGTTGGTCATGGAGACTGGACAAAGGTGGTTTGTTTCTTTTAACACCATAGAGGGAGGTATTGTGGTTTATTCGAAGCTGGTTTGAGCTTATCGATCCATGGAGTGTCTGCGACACTCTGTTCAGGCAGGGAAAACTTGGGGACCCCAGGATGTAGATGATGATGACGGAGCAGGCTCCTCTGGTAGCTGTGGATAGGACTCTTTGGAGAGTTTATTGTGGGGAATAAATGTGGGGATTTCATTTTGGCTTTTTTAGGAGGGTAGGGGGAAGGGAGTTATCCGTTCCTTTTCTTATGTAATCTGTATCAAAATTTCTTATTAAGGAAATAAACAAGTTTTTGATCGTCCAGCTGTACCTTTGATGAGTTTTGTGGTGTTTGAATTATCTATACCGATCGCTAAGGCATACACAATCCTTTTGTTTAAGTATATGTTGGAATTGACTGTCGTTCTCGGAGATAAGAAAAGAAATAGTATTTTGTGAAAAAGAAAGGGTCGTGCTCATGTAAGGTGTATGAGATGCCTACGTACCTGTGGAGTTTTTGAAAAGTTTATGCTTTGTTTGAAAATAATTTTTACAGAGGATCAGGCCCAAGTAGTTCTGGGTAGAAGGAAATGAAGAGAGTTTTTTTTTTTAGAATAAAAGGGAGATGAGAAGAGTCGTAGTGCGCCGAGATTTCGGACTAGGGGTAGAATTTCTTGAGACGGTCCAGGTTGACTGGACAAGCCATCTCTTCCCCATCTAAGTCGGTCAGCATGGCGGCACCACTGGACAAGATCTTCTTGACAATGTAGGGTCCGCTCCAATTGGGCTTGAATTTCCCTCTAGGGTCCCAGATGGGCTCTATGATTACTTTGAGGGATAGGTCCCCTTCTGGGACACCATGGTCCTTGACTCTCGTGTTGAATGATCGCGCTATTCGGCGATGGTAGCCTTGTATGTGGAATAGAGCTTTAAATCTCCTTTCGTCTAGGAGGGTCAGCTAGTCAAGACAGCTTTGGCACCAGTCTTCTTCACTGACCTTTCTTTCAAGCATGACGCGTAGCGAGGGTATTTCCAACTGCACAGGTAGGACTACTTCCATGCCGTAGACCAGAGAGTAAGGAGTAGCCCCATTAGAGGTTCGAATTGAGGTTCGATAGCCCCAGAGGGCATATGGGATCCGGTCGACCCAATCCCGACAGCTTGCGCTCATCTTATTGATGATGGCCTTGAGGTTCTTATTGGTGGCTTCAACTGCACCATTGGTCTGAGGTCGGTAGGGGGAAGATTTGTGTCTCTGAATCCCATACTCGTTGACCACTTCTGTGACTTGTGCCTCGAAATGTAACCCGTTATCTAACACTAGCTCGTGCGGGACCCTATATTGGCAGATGATATTTTTCTTGATGAATTTGGCCACTTTCTTAGCATTTAGCACTGCGTATGACTCAGCTTCGACCCATTTGGTGAAGTAATCAATGGCAACTAGGATGAACTCATGCCCATTGGAAGCCTTCGGTGTAACCTTACCTATGATGTCGATGCCCCAGGTGGAGAACGGCCAGGGAGAGGTCATGTTGTATAATTCACGTGGAGGTAGGTGTTGAAGGTTGGAGAATTGTTGGCATTTGAGGCATCTTCGGACATAGGTGGTGCAATCCTGGGTCATGGTGGTCCAGTAGTAACCTTATCGGATCATCTTTTTAACAAGCATGTGACCGTTCATGTGGGGTCCGCATTCCCCGCTGTGGATTTTTTGCATTATTTTTTCAATATCAGCCCCTGTGATGCAGTGCAGATGAGTTCCATCGAAGTTCTTTTTAGCAGTGCTTTGTGACAGATGATGTACTGGGCAGCCAGTTTTTGGAGGGTTTCTCAATATTTCTTATTGGAACCCTCGGGATACCTACCATGTTTGAGGAGGCGCCAGATATCATAGTACCAGCAATTGGCTATCTCGGTATCTTCGTGGTGACGAGTTCAATGTTGTAATAATGGGTTGGTTTGTCTTGCTTTTGAACTAGGAAAGGGGCCATAGTTACTCCTTCGGGCATGTCGACCATGGAGGCCAAGGCAGTGAGAGCATCGGCTAGGTTATTATTTGCTCGGGGTAGGTAATGGAAGGTGATATCTTGGAATTGGGAGGCTAGTTCTTCTAAATGGGCATGGAAGGGTTGGAGTTTCTCGTCCTTGACTCTCCATTTTCTGAGCATTTGACCGATGATGAGGGCGAAATCCCCGTAGACATCTAGTCATTGAATATCTTTCTCGAGAGAAACTTTGAGGCCTACTGTCCATGCCTCGTATTCAGTCATGTTATTGGTGCAAGGGAAATTCAATTTGATTGCGATGGGAGTATGGGAGTCATCCGGGGCGATCAGGAGTATCCTAATGCCATATCCCTTTTTATTGGCAGTGCCATCAAAGAACATTTTCCATCGGAGGTTGTCTTGAGCAATGCAAAGGATGTTTTCATCTGGGAATTCAGATATCCAGACATCGACTTTATCCACGGGGTAATCAGCGAGGTAGTCAAAGATGGCTCTTCTTTTCATGGCTTTCTGCGTGACGTATACGATGTCGAACTCAACAAGAAACATCAACCATCGGGTCATTCGATTGGATAAAGAGGGTTTCTCAAGCAGGTATTTGATGGGGTCTGTTCGGGATATAAGTTTGATAGGAAAGGCGAGCATGTAGTGCCATAACTTTTGGGTGACCCAGACAAGTGCGATACACGCCTTTTCCAAAGCAGTGTAGTTAACCTCGTACGCGGCCAATTTGCAACTGGCATAATATATGGCTCTTTCTTTGCGATAATGTTCAAGGTATTGGGCTAGCAAAGCCCCAGCTCCAATATCAATTATGGTTAGGTATAGGAGCAAGGGGAGACCAGACTGTGGTGGCATGAGTACCAGGGGTTGGGTCAGATATTGTTTGATTCGATCAAAGGCTTCTTGGAATGCCTCATTCCAAACTTTAGTTGAATCCTTTTGGAGGAGCTTGAAGATAGGTTCGTAGATGGAGGTTAACTAGCTGATGAATCGGTTGATGTATTATAATTTCCTAAGGAAACCTAGGACTTCTTTCTCTGTTTGGGGAGGTGGCATCTCAAGTATGTCTTTCATCTTGGAGGGATCTGCTGTTATCCCCTTCTCACTGACCATGAATCCTAAGAGTTTTCCCTTTGTAACACCGAAGACGCATTTCTTTGGATTGAGTCTCATTTGATACTGTCACAGTCGTTCGAGGAACTTTTGGAGAGCAGGAACATGACCTTCTCTAGTCTTAGATTTGATAATCATATCATCCACATTGACCCTAACCTCTTTGTGAATCAGATCGTGCAGGATGGTTATGGCAGCCCTCTGGTAGGTAGCCCCACCGTTCTTGAGACCAAATGGCATGACAGTGTAGCAAAAGGTTCCCCATGGGGTGATGAATGCGATTTTTTCTTGGTGGTCTGGGTGCATTTTGATTTGGTTGTATACGGCAAACTCATCGATGAATGACTTAAGAGCATGATTGGTTGTGTTGTCCACGATTATGTCGATATTGGGTAGCTGATAATCATCCTTTGGAGAGGCTTTGTTCAAATCCCGATAGTCTACACACATCCGAACTTTTCCTCCTGATTTTGACATGGGCACTATGTTGTCTAGCCACATGGGATATTCGATCAAACGAATGAAGCCTACGTTCAACTGTTTGTCCACCTCTTCTTTGACCTTGAGTGACCATTCGGTGTGGAGTTTTCTTAACTTTTACTTGACCGACTTGTAATCTGGGAGAGTGGGAATCTCGTGCTGAGCTATTTTAAGATCAATGTCGGGCATATCGTTGTAGGACCATGCGAAGACATCTATGAATTCTTTTAGCAATTATTCAAGTTGTGCACGCTCATGCTCGTCGAGGGTAGTCCCTATCCTAATCTCGTGTTGTTGGCAACTAGAACCGAGGTTAATAACAATAGTCTCTTCTTCATTAACTCGAACATGGTTATGTTGTTTATTATTAACCTTATTTAGATCAGTTAAGAATTTTTCATTTGCAAAATCATCATCATCAAAAGTTTTATTAGAATCCAAGCAGTTAATGTAAGGCACAGCAAGATACTCGAAATCTTCATTTATTTCATTGATAGTAAAAATAACATTGAGAACCTCGTCAAAAGAGGACTTGATTACATTTGAACAAGGATAGACAACAGAAGAAGAAAGGGGGAAAACATTAGGATTAGGGGAGATTTTAGCAGGTAGAACTGGTGCATCATGCCAGTTGAGGAGAGGTGTATCAGCAGCTTTAATCAGTTGGGATGGATCTGGTGATGTAGTGCCTGAGTGAACCATAAAAAGTGTCAAACCTAGTGTCTGTAAGTTGAAGGAATCTTCAGAGTCACTTTCCTCAGTCTCTTCGGTATCTTTGATGAGCGGTTGTACACGGGGTTGGGAACTTTTGTCCCGTGGGTAGCTGTCTTGGAAAAATATCTCCATTACAGGCTTTATCTTCTTGTCTATAGGGTCATACCATGGTTCAGGAAATCCACAAAAGGGGAAGTCTTCACCCTCTTTAATGAATCTTCCATTTAAGGAGTCACCTGGGATAGTCTGGATGTAGTCTAGTCCTCTCTTTGGTCGAGACAGGCGGATCATTCTGAGCTCTTCTTCTGATGG
This sequence comes from Sambucus nigra, assembly GCA_949130495.1. Taxonomy (NCBI): domain Eukaryota; kingdom Viridiplantae; phylum Streptophyta; class Magnoliopsida; order Dipsacales; family Adoxaceae; genus Sambucus; species Sambucus nigra. The sequence goes on from OX422218.1 coordinate 281,570,596, forward strand.
TTGATACCCCAAACCACAAGGTGGGAAGGCCTTCTTTAGTTCAATTGGCTCGAGTATACCTTGATGTCTTTGTCCTAGCCCCGGTCCTGGCATGAAGTGCATGTTTTTGAACATCTGATTCACATTGACGTTGCCATGAGGTTCGTATTCTGGGCAAACCCTTTCTTTGAAGTCGTCCCCTGCCGAGAGTAGAAGTGGTTCAACTCGAAATCCTAATAGGAGCATATCATTTGACCCGTGTTGTATCTCAAGGATTGGGCTGCTGGTACTTGCACCATCGGCGTTGTCGTCGTCGCCTAAGATGGTAATGACTCGCCCGTCGGTGAAGAATTTTTATTTTTGATGGAGTGAGGAAGACATGCCCTTGATACTGTGGAGCCAAGGTCATTCGCGCAATAGATTGAAACAAGCTGGGATGTCAATAACTTGAAATTCAACGACAGGGTTTATGGGGCTAACCCCTATTACAAGCTTTATGGATCCCATCACCTCCCGACGGGTATTATCGTAGGCACGCGTAGCGACGGAAGTTGGAGCGAGGTCACTTTCTTTCAGTCCTAAACATTTGAAGGTTCTCAGTGGGCAGACATTCAGGGTGGATCCATTATCGATAAGAGAGAGTGGTACAACCTTCTCCATAACTTCAATGGAGATGTTGAGTGCATGATTTTAATTTGGTCCAATCTTGGGGATTTCCTCTTCGAAAAAGGATAGCATTCGGGTAGAGGTCAAGGATCTGACCAAATTTACCTCTTCTTCTGGTGTGGTAGACGGATGAACTGTGGGCCCAGTGAGCAACTTGATCAAAGCGTTCTTGTGCAGCTGAGAAGACATGAAAAGCCCCCATAAAGTGATGTTTGCTTGAGTTTTCTTTAGTTGATCGAGGATCTTACTCTCCTCGAGGGTCATCTATGGCATAGGAAGATTTTTTTATGCCCTTCCCCTTGTCATTTGTTGGTAGTGAGCTTGGAATCTGGTAATGCCTCCCTGATCTGGTCATTACTGAAGAAGGAAAAAACATGAATCCCATTTCCTTGTCGATCTCGGGTTGTTCCGCTACCTTATTTATTTCTCCGAGGAGTTATTCAAATGATATCATTCCACACATGTCGGCCACTGGGCTAGTTCTCCCAGAAGCTTGCTCTTCATTCAAATATTCGAATCCTTCCCCCCATCCGGTGGAAATAATTCTGTCTTTCCATGTAAAGTCGATGCATTCCACAACTTCAACGGCTTCTTCATACAGGTCATCCCATTCTGCGGGGATGTGTAAGGGTGAGGGGACCAGGCTCCCCTGTAGCTTTAAAGCATCGAATAACTCGATGATACTGCAAATGTTTTGGTCTGCCTGGAAAATTCTGCTATAATCTGGACCACATCATCCAGGCTGACTTCATCGATCAGTACTACCCAACTATCTGACTCTCGAGCCCATTTTCGTGCTTCCAAAAATAGCGTACTGAACCTCTGGCAATCAATGATCATATGTGAGGGAAATTTCAGCCCAAACTCTAGGAGTTGGTTTAAGACTTCTACTAATTCCATACCTCTATTTTCATAACGGATACGGACAACGATGCATGCTCTGGTGAGGAGTGACAGTGCCTGATCAGTGAGGCTAGTAGGGTGTAGGAGGAAATATGGGCAAATTTGGAGAGGTTTAGGAGAGTATATGGGCGTGATTTGAGTTGAAGGATCGAATTTTGGGTTTTCTTCTAGGAAGATGGCATTGGTATGATTTGGAAGTGGGTTGTGAGTAGTGTTTGGCTTAGGAATGGCTGTTGGGGCGATGGTACCCCGGTCAATCAGACCTTGGATCATGTTTCGGAGGTGAAATCATTGGTCGGTGGTATGGCCAGCTATTTGGTGATAGGCGCAATGGGCATCCGTCTTGAAGTTTCTTGGGAGTGGATTTGGCAATGGACGGGGATCCAAGGGTTTGATAAGGTTTCGGCTTAGCAGGGCTTGAGAGACTTTGGAGAGGGGAGCATGGAGCTCAGTGTATTCCTTTCGGGCTAGGACAGGGTGGCTTTCTAGTGCCCATGATGTGGTTGGTTGAGAGATATTATTGATGGTTGAGACTGTAGCACTGGCAGGTTTGTCATATTTTCTGGGGGTGAACTGTCCGGACACCTTCTTTGAGTCAACTTCTGTTTTGGCAAGACCTTACTCGATCTCGACTCCTGCTTCTCTGAGAGCTTGGAAGTGGGGGTAGTATTGTCCTCCCATCGTTGCTCGGACATGGGGTAAGAAGTTCTTCTTTACTATGCTGACTTGTTCTTCCTCGGAAGGACGATTGGTCATAGTTGCTACTTTTTCCCTCCATCGGGCGATGAAGTTACTGACTGATTCTCCAGGGTTCTGCTTGAGCAGCTCTAAATCACGACGGGTGACCTCAAGCTCTTCATTATATTTGTACTATGACATGAATTCTTGGGCTACATCCTCCCATCTACGAATTCTAGACTCTTCGAGAGACAAAAACCATTGGAGGGCGCTATCCTTCAGAGTTTGTTGAAACAATTGGGTCGTCACCTCTTCAAAAGCCCCTAGTAGAGTCATGAAATGGTGATAACTTCAGAGATGAACAATTGGAGGTCCACTTCCTCCGAAGTTCTCGATATTTGGCATCTTAAACTTCTCAAGTAACCTCGCTTTAGGATAAGGAGACATGTGGGTGTAGTCCATGTAATTTCCTGAAATTATGACTTGGTCAAACTTCTTAGTGAGCATCTTGAGGTCCTCTTTGACTTTGTTCAACTCTTCTTCCTTCGGATCAATGATTAGAGGCAAGTTAGCCCCATGCTGGGTAAGATTCGGCATCAAAAGATGGGCAGGCGGTGGCCCATTAGCAGGAGGGGCACGTGGAGCGTGTTGATACTCTTCGAGAACCCAGATAGGCTCGGGTGGATCCACAGTGCAAGGAAATAGGGCTTCGGGCTCTTGAGGAACGGGAACCTGGTTTTGTTGCATCTCTTGAACCTCGGTTTGGAGGTTGTCAATATTGGACACAAGCTGAGCTAGGAATGTCGTCAGATCCGGCTGCATAATGGGTACATGATTTGTGTTCTCCATGGGAAGCAGATGGATTCCAGACTCGGAAGGAGTAATAGGGGAATGGACGGAACTCCGGGGTGACTTGACTGAAGACCGAAGCTAATAAGGATCCAGGCCAAGGGCTTGCGATCGACCTGAGAAGGCGTAAAATGGGATTTATTTTTGAGAAAAAGGGACGATTTTTTTTTTCGATATTGAAAGACAAAATATTTTTGGATTTTTGATAAAGAGGGGAGAAATGTTTTTTATTTTGATTTTGATTTTTTTTCGGAAGACGGATCTAAGCATGGTTATTGATGATTATTATGTTCTCACTTGTATTAAATTCTCCTAAATGCAAAATGAAATGCCAGACGGGACCCGAGCCTGGAAAAAATTGGGTTTGTAATATATGCAAAGCTATGGCTGGACTTGTGACCAGGCTCACGGACAGGGTCCCATTTTGAAAATGCGCGAGAATTTTAGTGGCAGGCTGGCCCGAAATTTCGGTAGATTTTCGGGTTGAAATCGGCAATATAACATGCGTGTCCTAGGGTTGACACCTATATGCGGGTATGCAGTTGGTTGGGTGAATCGAAAAGGGTTCCCCTCTTTGGCGTGACTTCCACGATATACGTCTTGATCTTGCGGGCAATCGGTACATGTGGACAAGCCATTTGATATACCTGAGTGTACGTGAATTGCCTCACCATATACCTCGTGGGGATGGTACATCTGAGAGCGAATTCGATATACTCGGTGTACGTGAATGATTTCCCTACGATATACCTCCCGTTATGACTTCAGTCAAGCGGTACGATACGGGGAAACCATTCGATATACGTCGAAGGTACTTGGCCAATAGAAGGTGAGAGTCATATCTCTTAGGCTAACTGCGCCCTGCCAGACCAGCGCCCATCACGAAGTTACCCTCCAGTTACTGGGTAAAATTTTTCTCAATAGCAATGCTCTTTGGTGATGTCGTGTGAATCATGCATGATCCTCTTATTAGTATCTTATGATGAGAGAATCTTTCTTGATTATGACAAACAGGGAACAAAGTACAAGTACCAATGGTACGCCAAGTATGGATGAATGATGCGTGCAACATGTGGATATATGTGACCCTAGGTGTACGTGGTGCGAAGAGTACATGGAGAATTTTCTACAAGTGTGAATAGAAGCATAAACATGGGGTACGCATGAGTAGTAAAGGGGGAACATGCAAAATGGGGGAGAATATAAGAAAACATAACACCCATGTAAATAGAGTCTAGCCCTCAAAATAAACATACAAATATCCCCAGCAGAGTCTCCACTGTAGTCATCCCCGTTTCGGCTCCCGATCCTCGCGACGGGCGGGCCGCGCGAGAGTGAGGATCCTTAGGTCCCGCGCGTCCCTCTTGAAAGCGCTTCGGTCGGCGTCATTTGAGGTGAGGTAAAAAAATATAGAGAGATTAGAGTCGCCAGTCTATTTTACTCAAAGCAGACAAAAGAAATAAGGGAAGCCATCCCGAGGGACAACATCCAAAGACATACTGGTGCATACGAAACCAAAATGATTCGAAAAGGGTCCGTAGGCTAAGTTACGAAATGGGAAGGTGTTAGGCACCCATTTCTCCCTTTCGGTCTCTCATGGGTTTTTGCTATTTTCCTTTTATTTTCCCCGTGATATGTATGCATGTGTATATATAGTGGATATAGGAATCATCAACTTGTACCATGGAAGAGGTAAGAGAGTCGTCCGTAGGACGGTGTAAAAAGTATTAGAAAATAGGATTTAGGCGATCATCACTACGTTAATCGTTATGAGGGAATGATAACGTATGTGGAATAATACGCTACTAAGAACAAATATATGTATATATATAATATAAGAGAATGGAGATTAGAGAAATAAAAAATGAGAGGAAAAGTTAAAATAGGACTCGAGTCTCGGGTTTTACCCCGAGACGCCTACGTAGCCTATAGAGGCATCAAAGTCCACGTAGTTCGCATACAAAATGAGGGGTGGGTTTATCCCATAAATCCAACCGGGGATTCTCTTGTTTGTGTGTGTGTAGAAAAAAGTGTTTTAGTTGTGAGAGAAGTGTAAGAAAAGTATGAGAATTCTCGTTTGGAATTTATGAGCAAACCCTCTTTTTCTTATTTTTGGTTTTTTATTTATATAAAAATAAGAGATGTGCACTAATACTAAATAAAAAGTATATTAGGATGTGTGAAATGAGATAATAAAAGCACTAAATAATAAAACAAGTTATTGCAAATTTATGAGAATTTAAGGAGAGAGTTGAGAAAATTGGACCTTCTTGAAAATCTTGAGCTTGATCTTGAATGTTGGAGAGCAACCCTTAGACTTGGATGATGATGGAGGGTAGTGAATTCACCAAGTTTGATGAAAAGGATGATGAAAAGTGAAGGTTGGAAAGGGATTTGGGTGTGGAAATCACGCTGACTTCGAGAGAGGTTTTCGGAGTTTGCTGAGAGTGATATCTATCAGATCTGGACTCTTATTGCAAGTGAGGTAAGGCCTCCTTTTTATAGGCCCAGGGCATTACTGATCGGCATAGCCATGTTCCTGTCGTTCGACAGGTGCGTTTAGGCACACTGCCGATAGGCAGTGTCTTTCAGGCCTTTTTGGAAAATCGGTAGCCAAACGCAAACCATTGATCATAACCGTGCACGTGGCGGGCCGTTGGAAAGGTTATTCAGATTGAAAGTCCTTTGTACTGCTCCCAGGTTTGGGAGTTGACTCTGGGTCAAATATGGATCGGAAGCATTTGTCAGTCCATTGGACGGGGGATCGTCGGAAGCAAATGGATCGTTCGTCCGAATGGTAAGTCCGAATCGCGCACGGGGCAGACCGTTGGAAAGGTTAGGAGATGTGCTTCAAAATTTCAAAGAGTTTAATCAGGTTCGAGGAGTTAACTTTGGTCAACCGGGCCCTGGAAGCATTCAGTGACCTTTCGGAGTCAAACGAATTGTTCGTCCGTACCGTAAGTCAGAATTGCGCACCGGACGGACCGTTGGAAAGGGGTTTCAGTTCCCTTTGAAGATTCATTCAGTCTCGGTAAAGATAAAGAGTTTGACTTTTGGTCAAACTGGGCCCGGGAGAGTCTGGCGGCCTCCTGATTGAGTTTCGGGGAAAATGGGTGTTCGTCCGCATGGGAGGTCAGAATCGCGGACGGGACGAACCGTTGGAAAGGGGTTTCAGTTCCCTTTGAATATTCATTCAGCCTCGGTTGAGCTGAAGAGTTTGACTTTTGGTCAAACGGAGCCTGGGAGTGCCCGATGGCTTCTAGGTCAGTACTCAGGGTATGACCTGGATCTGTAGTGATGAGGGGAGGTTCTAGGGACCTAGGGAGAGTTAGGGGGTAATAGAATGGGGTATCTACAGTTATGCCTAAAAATTCCCCGAGACCCTATTTCTACCCCCGGGTACTCTATTTTGACTATCTCGACCCTTCCGGACTCAACTGTACACTTAGAATCATCATCCAATTTACTTAACCGAAATCTCAATTTTCAACCTCAATTTACGACACATGTATTCTTAAAAGAAATAACCTGAATTAATTTAAATCTCAAATCTCCAAATAAATTGAATCTTCCAATTTCAATAAATTCTCCAAATTAAATAGTTTCTCCAAATCATCAATTTAGTTTAAATTCTAATTCTCCAAATTAGATAAATTATTTATCCTCAAAAATACGAGGTGTTACAAAGGGTTGGAGATAATTGAGAAGTCTTTTTTTTTAAATAATTATCCCCAATTTTGGCACTATTCACAACACCAGCTTTAATTGCATTTTTGACCCTCAAAACTTCAAAATCTCATTTTCTTCCGAACTTGAAAGTTGTGGGTCCTGTCAAGATATTTTTGAAAAGCTATGGCACGACCTCAACAGACACTCGAGCAATTTTATAAAAAATGTTTAGTACAACTTTGTCAACCGTGCCGTGTCGTGTCATGTCGCGTCGTATCCTGACAATTTTTCCACATCTCCTACTTTGTTGTCCAAATTTTTGGGGTACCTGTAAAAATATAAAATAAAAATAATTAATTCAAATTTAGGGTCATAAATAGTTAAAATTACAGAATTATCCCTCTTTGCATTTTAGCCCTCGAAATTCAAAAATTGCTCGTTTTAATTCAGAATTCAACCAAATTTCAGAGAGAACTTTATTTGCATAGATAAACATTTAAAAATTATTTTCAGGCTCATAAAGTTTGGAAAATTATGATTTCACCCCTTCAAGTTATTAAAATTATATTTCTAACTCGAATTTTATTCAAACTTGCATTTTTCTTTTATTTTACGAAAATGACTCTAAAAGCTCATTATTTATGATAGCATGGGCCTAGCAAGGCCTAGATCTAGGAATAATTTATACAAAATAATGCACTCATCAGACACCCGGGATTAAATTTTAGGGGAAATTTTTCTCATAGGAGCGGAATTATAGTGATAGGAGTCAATCACCACAACCATGGAGAGATACCATGAATAACTAGGAATTTAGGGTGTGGTTGGACCGCAAATAGTCTCATAAGTTGTTTAAGTAGAGAGACAAAGTCGATCTCAATACTTATTTCAGAAGGGTCGTACAGTGGTTGGTCATGAAGGAAAGCTAATGTATTTCACGAACTTCGTACCAAATAAGGTGGATACGAAGAATAAAAAAGTCCATTAAGATTAATAATGTACTCATGGGTAGAATATACATGCATGGATGGGGAAATTCGGCTATAACGACTGGTAATGTTGCCGTCACTGTAGTACGTTTACAATTTGATACCAGCGCTTCAGTGAGAAGGGAGATAGGAGAATTGAAGAATCTAACCAAAGGGAAAAACTGAATTTAACGGTGCTAGTGAGGTACCACAGGAGGGGATACCCAGTAGAGGACCCATTTTAATGATTGAGATCAATAGAATTCCTACCAGGTGACGGTGGATTTTTCTAGGGCCATCAAGACCAGCAACGAGTCCCATAAGGCTAGTGGAACTAAAGGGATAACAGGGGTAACAATTAGGGTCAAGACTACAAGGTTTATGAGAAGGGCAATCCCAACATGGACAGTGGGGCTAGAGAAAGGGTAATAACATAGAGAGGTGTCTTATGGGTAAAGAGTAAGAACACATTCATGGATCGTGTCCGCAACAAGTTAGGGGACAAAAACGGGATGCCCAGTAGGGGGCAACAGTTATAAGAAATTTTTGATTCGGTTGGGACGAGAGTGTTATGTCCAAAAACCATTTAAACCGCCAGTGCTATTGGCAATTGAAAGTATGAGCTTTATCCCGGGGTGAATGGGGTATGTTTTGTGTGACACGAGCGAGTCACAGTAGTTCGTTAGCACTAGATTCGCACGTGAAACGAGTTTAGTAGAACTATAGTTAATAGTACTATAGTTGTATATATTTACCGTTGAGTAGAGGGGCAATCTTTAGTTCCATCCGTAGGGGAATGGGTATGGACACTAAGAGGATATATTTTACGAGGATAGCTAGTTTTGAGAGGTGATATGCCATGTATGATTTTATCCTGGGTATGGATTGGTCAGCGATTGTGGGCGATTATAGCAAGACTATATTGTTTGTTTTTTAGGGGGCAGGATGTATATTCTTGCGATGTCTCCCTTGAAAGAGGGTCGAGCTCACGGTGATATTTTTATGAAGTAAACTTCAGAGAGTATCGTTATTTAGTGATATTGGATCCCGGTGCGTATGTACTTTTACTGATATGATTCAGGGTATGTCGAGTCTACCGTAGAGTGAAGAGATTTAGATCGTTATTAACTTAGCGCTGGTGCAAGCGCAATATTATATGACTCCTTTAGAGATGCGAGAGTCAATGATTAGACTTATGGGTACGGACAGGGTTTTCGGTGTCCCAGTTATATGCTTTTCACCTACGAAAATCGATGATTGACAATGCTAGGGAATAGTGCATTGGGGAAAGCTCTTTTGAGCTTTGTTGTGGGATATTACACGCATAAAACTTAATAAACGTCTGGAGTGGAGAGATGTTGTTGGATGCTAGGTCATTTTTTTATATGCTAATTTTTTAACGTATGGAGAAAACACTTTAGGTTGAGAGCTATTACAAAATAAGGCCAGTGGAGTTGGGTAGTGTTGCGAAGGAAGCACTATGAAAATTTTTGCAGCACAAGTTAATGGGTGGGATAATATCGAGAAGAATGAAATTACGATTTCTGGGGTGATCGAAAATACCCATATGATATAGCCACGCAGAGAGTGTGGGGTTGAACTTGAAATAAGTATGTTACGTATGAGACATTAGTGACAATTATGACGGGATACATAGGCTATAGGGTGTATTGGCGCCCTAGTTAGTTTGATTTTCATAATCGTCCAGGATAAAGGAATGCGAAAATAAACATGTTAATGTATGCATGTGGGGCAGTTAGGAACATATGTGGAAAGGTATGATCGACTGAAATCTGTTTAAAAAGGGAGACATGTCGATTATATGTATATCAAGGAGAACTATCACAACCGTGGGGAGTTGAAAGGCGGTAGAGGCACATGTGAAAAGATATACCTAGACAAGGGAAGACCCCACAGTTTTGAGAAAATGGAGCAGAGTCTCACTTAGTCAAATGCCTAGGGTAGGTTACGCATAAATAAGATGTTGATTACAGCCAGATGAAATACTGCCTAAAGAATGCTCAGTTTTGGAGCAAATGCAAGGGCAATGAGTTTGGTATATCTCAAAAAAAGGGAGTGTAGGAGGGTAGTGTGATTGGAGTCTGGTAAAATGCTGAATCAGGCAAGGTGTGACCCACTCCAACGGACTCTGCGTTCAAGGTCTTCAAGTTTTTAAGAGCAGTTGTGTATGAAAAGATTTTATTTATGGTAAAAATGGATTAATATCTATGAACCTCCTCCTGCAAATATGAAACTTCATAAATAACAATATCAAACTCTAGAAGAAGGATCTCCTGAGAATGATGGTTGTCAAGGTGTGAGTGAAGAAACAAGCACTCAACACTTAGAGACAGAGTAGAGAGAGAATACTAGGTGGTCTGGTGATAATTCGATAAAGTAACGGTGTTGTTGAGTTTTTCTCTTCTCCTTTACGACCTTGCCCAAGGGTCCTATTTATACTTGGGAACTAAGACTGAGTTGGCACTTTGGATGCCAAAAATGAGAGGGGAACTTAGGAGGATAAGGTCTGCTATGAACCATTTATTCCTACTGGGTTTGCAACCGCATGTCCCCTCTGACAAATGACACTGGTGCAAATCAAAGTCAAAAATCAAATGTGTCTCCTAATGGAGATAAAATATCTCATTTGGTAAATATCTTTTAAAATGGTAACTTCTTGTTCAAACTTTGTAAACTTGAGAGGGGCCTCAAGGACTACCTCCTTTAAAATCATTTTATCATGGGGGAGGGGGGCTTGAGAACCCCCTTCTCTAAGATCATTTTCACTTGAGAGAGGCCTTGAGGACCCTCTCCTCTAAAATCATTAAACTTGAAGGGGGGCACAAGGACCAGCTCCTCTAAAATAATTTTTTTTTACTTGAGAGGGTCCTTGAGGACCCTCTCCTCTAAAATCATTAATCTTAAGGGGGGTCTCAAGGACCACTTCCTCTAAAATCATTTTTTACTTGAGAGGGGCCTCGAGGACCCTCACCTCTAAATCATTAATCTTGAGGGGGTATCAAGGAACACCTCTTATAAAATCATTTTTTACTTGGGAGGGGCCTTGAGGACCCTCTCCTTTAAAATCATTAATCTTGAAGGGGGCCTCAAGGACCACCTCCTTTAAAATCATTTTTTTCAAAAATTTCATTTCTTGTGAGCAACCTCTTAGTTGCTCACTTCTATTATGACTGGGTGTGAACTGTGTAAGGGTTGGGTGACTCTTAGGGTCTTTCTTCTAGTAATCTCTCAATCTTAAAGTGCTAAGTGGTTGAGCTTGCTCAACAAACCATGTTCCTCAGTCGCCAAGCCAAAACTCCCAAGAGATCCCAACTGTCCTATTTAAGCCCTGCCAACTCAACTAGGCTACCTGTACAAGAATGTAAGTGTTAGTAATTTTGTTCTATAATAGAATAACTTTTCCATGGTGAGGGACTGTTCATGCTAGATCCCCTCACCCTGGCCTATTTTGTTTAGAGGGTCACTTCTTGGACCCTCATGCTGCAAAATAAGTACTATTTGAAGATTTGCCAGAGCAGTCCTTTACTGTGGGCTTTCTTCCATTTTAGTTGGTCTTGGCAGAGGGGTCCCTCACCCAAACTTATATTTTGAACTTGAAGAAGGTCCGAGAGGATTTCCTTCTCAAAATATCTTTGAAACTTATTTGAAGGAGGGTCTGAAGGGGTCCCTCGCCCAAGTGCCTTGAAATCTTTGCAGGAGGGGCTGAAGGGGTCCCTCGCCCAAATATCTTTACAGGCCCTCGTCCGAATACATTTGTAGGAGGGTTTTATGGGTCCCTCACCCGAATATCTTTGCAGGAGGGATGGAGGGGTCCCTCATCCGAATATCTTTGCAGGAGGGATGGAGGGGTCCTTCGCCTGAATATCTTTGTTGGAGGGTTGGAGGGGTCCATCGCCGTAATATCTTTGCAAGAGGAATGGAGGGGTACCCCTCACCCGAATATCTTTATCGGAGGGCTGGAGGGGTCCCTCTCCCAAATATCTTTCCAGGAGGGCTAGAGGGGTCCCTCACACAAATATAGTGAGAAAGCTAAAACACCCATCTACATTAGCGTCCTCGTGCAAAAGTCTTTTGTGTTGGACCAAAAGGATTTGTAAACCATAAATTCAATCTTCAAAAAAAAATCAGGGACCCTAGATCTTCTTCATCATTATCCCTTGGGTCATTAAATGCTCTGTCACTTTATCCCAAATTTTGGGGATGAGGCCACTCGTGGTGGACCTCCTTTTACAAGGGATGCCACTTGGGCAAAGGGGCTGCTCGTGGTGAGTCCTCACCCTTGCCTTTTTTGTAGCCTTCCATATTATTTAGAGGGGTTTTTTGTGGTGAGCCCCCTCGTCCTTGGCCTTTTTCTGTGGCCTCATTCTTGAGTAGAGGGGTTGTGAGTCCCCTCGTCCAAGTATTACACTTGGTCATAGGGTCACTCAAGGTGGACCCCCTCGCTCTAAAAATTTTCTTTCTAACTAGGATAGTGTGAGCCCCTCTAGGTGGTCTCTCTCACCCTAGACTGTTTTAGAATAGCATATGGATACCCCTCTACATTAGTCCCCTCATACAAAAGTATTTATGTTGGGTAGACCAAATGGTTTTGTACAAAACAATCACTTCATCTTGGAATACAAAAGTTTCATGCCATTACATCATTCCACTGTTTGATTTAAAATAGCTGAGGGATACCTCATGGTGGACTCCCTCGCCTAAATCGTACTTTTACTGTGGTATTGACAGAAGGGTCCCTCGCAGTGGACTTCCTCGCCATCATTCACTCATTTAGTTGTGGTCTTGGTAGAGGGGTCCCTTGTAGTGGACTCCCTCGCCACAAATTACTTTTTATTGTGTGGCAGTACCATGTACAATAGTCCCCTCATGCAAAGTCTTTTGCGTTGGGCAGACCAAAAGGCTTTATACGCCATCATTAGTCTTTTAATATCGAGGGACCCTAGGGTTGCTTCTTTAATGGCCTATACAGCTATTGAGGACCTTGTTGTTACTAGTTCTGGTGACAACACCGCTATAGTACCCCTCTCGGTATCTTTTTCAACAAGAACTATTTTTTATGACTTGTCTATATTTCTTACTTCAGTATACAAGTATTTTATTAACACTTATTTCTTTCCTCATTTGCAGGTTGGTACTAGTGAGACTTCTTCACCTATGGTCCCTACTATAAGTTTTGTGGAGGTAGCTCCACATCTTCACATATGGTCCCTACTGCGAGTTTTGTGGAGGTAACCCCACAAGTACTATACATTCATGCACAAGAGGTACTTTCTTCTACGTGCCATCCTTTTACTAACATTTCTCTATTTTCACTTTCTTTAAGGTCAGTGTAGCTGAGGTTCCATTGTCATTATGGGACCTCTGACTAGTGTCTTAAATGAGACTTTCCAGTAAACACTTGGTATATCATACCTTTCAAACTTGATTTTACTGTGGAAGTATGATCTCCATCACACCCTTGATTCTTTATTTTCAGGTTAATGTTGCGGTTGTTCCAATAGTTATGGAACATCTTGGGGAAGCAGCTGTGAGAGAGGTATTATACTGTAATACCCTTTTCTCCTTTCCACTCCCCTTTTCCTTCTTGATTTAACTGTGCAAGTGTGCTCGTTATCACACCCTTGTTTCCTTGTTTTCAAGTAAGTGAAGCGGTTGTTCTGATAGATGTGGAACATCTTAGGAGTGCTATATTACGCACTCCTCAAGTAGTAAACTGTCATACCTGATTTACTTTTAGCTATTTTTTAGAAATTTTCATTTTTAACTACGAAAACTATAATGAGGCTATCTTTGTCATTTTATTTCATTGATGTTTGTTTACTGCGACCTGCCCTATTTAGAACTGCCCCATTTTTATGGGGTACTTGCATGAGATATGATCAAGTTATCATTTCTGAAGCAGCCTCTCTAACTGAAGGGTACTTGCATATGAGATGAGTAAGTTAGTATTTTAAAGTTGCCCTTCTAACTACGGGGTACTTGCATATGGCTGAGCAAGCTAAAATTTTGAAGTTGCCCATCTAACTACTGGGTACTTGCATATAGGCTGAGCAAGTTAACATTTGGAAGCGACCCCTTTAGCTATGGGGTAATTGCATAAAATTGAGAAAGTTAAAATTTTAATGTTTCCCCTTTAACTGTGGGGTGCTTGCATATATGTTGAGAAATATAACATTTGGAAGTTTCCCCTTTAGCTGCGGGGTACTTGCATAAAACTAAGCAAGTTAAATTTTTTGAATTTTCCCCTCTAATTGTGGGGTACTTACATATAGGCTGAGCAAGATAACAAATTTCACATATATCATAAGTAAATAAATAATTATTTCCTTATACTAAAAATTTCCCCTGGTCTGTGGGGTCATCATTCCAGACTTTTCTTAGGAACCTTTTTGTCATAGAAAAATAACAAGTTTAGAGAGAGGGGTAGACCCCCTTATCCATATTTTTCTTGAGAATAGAGGTTAGGACTTGTTATTTAGACTATAAATCTGTATGGATTAATAAAAATATATATATATATTTTTTTTATTATTACTTAGTAGGAGGATAACCTCTTGCTAGTTTAGTGCAAAAAATTTATCTATTGTGTCTGTAAGGACTTTGCTCAGTATACTTTTCCCTTGGGATGGATATTCCCCCAAATATAATGAGGAAATACCTTCATGTCATGGACCCTAATCTAATCTAGTAGAGGTTCTAATATTCTCTTAAGAAAGAGAAAACATTAGTCTAATGTACCTTTTGTTTATCCTTGGCATTTGCTCGTCTACATAACCTGTTTATTTATTTTCAGGTTAATACTGTGAGCGGTCCTATGCCCTTGGAGCCTGTGGTACTAAATTTTCATACCTTTTATTTATAATTGGCACTTGCTCATCACTGTGAGCGCTTATATGCCCTTGGAGCCTGAGGTACTAAATTATTGTACCTTCTATTTATACTTGGCACTTGCTCAATATTATGAGCGCTCCTATGCCCTTGGATCCTGAGGTACTAAATTGTCATACCTTTTATTTATACTTGACACTTTCTCAATACTGTGAGTACTCCTATGACCTTGGAGCCTGAGGTACTAAATTGTTGTACCTTTAATTTATACTTGGCACTCACTCAATACTGTGAGCGCTCTTATGCCCTTGGAGCCTGAGGTACTAAACTGTCGTAGCTTATATTTATACTTGACACTTGTTAAAGACTGTGAGCGCTCTTATACCCTTGAAGACTGAGATACTAATTTGTCGTACCTTTTATTTATACTTGGCACTTGCTCAATACTGTGAGCGCTATTGGATCCTGAGGTATTACACTGTCGTACCTTTTATTTATACTTGGTACTTGGTCAATACTGTGAGCACTCATGTGCCCTTGGAGCCTAAGGTATTGAATTGTCGTACCTTTTATTTATGCTTGGCACTTGGTCAATACTGTGATCGCTCCTATGCCCTTGGAGCCTGAGGTACTAAACTATCGTACCTTATGTTTATATTTGGAACTTGCTCAAAACTGTGAGAGCTCCTATTCCCTTGGAGAGTGAGGTACTAAGTTGTCATAATTTTTATTTATACTTGGCACTTGCTCAATACTGTGAGCGCTCATGTGCCCTTGGAGCCTTAGGTACTAAACTGGTGTACCCTTTTATATACTTTTACAAATACTTTTTTTGTGTTCTAACACCTATTGCTTTATTTTATTAGATCGAGATATACTGGCAAGTAAAAAATGCACTGGGAGGCACCATGACCCATATAGAATAACTTGACATTTCATAAGCATTAAACTTTGCTAAAAAAATATATTTGATACCTCATACTTTTGTTTCTAGATTTTATCTTTTAATCAGAGTAAGAATACTCACGAAGCATGTCGGAGTTAAGCATACTTCAATAAGGTCAATTAGAAACTTGATCTTATCAAAGCTCCATATATTTACTTGCTAACGCCGCTACTCGAATTCAAGCATGTGTGAAAAACAAGTTTCCATTAAAGCGTCTATGATCTTTTAGATGCGCAACATCACTTTCAAAGTCCTTTATACTTTAAACAAATGGGCCTAACATGTTCGAGTTAAGGATTTATTAGTATTTTGTTTCTACTCAAAATGAATTAATCCCGTTCAAAGTATATAATATTAAAAGAAATGAAAAGTTAATCACATAAACAATTATGAGTAAATAAGTCTGGGGATCTTAAGATTATCACTCGACTTGTTATAGTATTCCTGAAACAAACTTGGTTAAGACACGCGAATATGCGAGTCATAAATTCGGCCACCACTATTCTCGTTCACTCAAATGTCCAAACTTGGGTTGTAAGATAGAGCAACCCCTGGTCACTTAAATGCGCTGGTCATAGGTTCAAGCAACCCCTATCTTTGTGACCTTAAAATCATGAACCGTGGATTATAAATTTGAGCAACCCTATTCTTGAACTCATGGGTTGTAGGTTCGAGTTACCTCCATTCTTGAACTTGGGGCACTTTATTTTAGACGAACTTTTATTTTTTTTTTAGAAATATTATATTGAGAAAATCCTGAGTATATGTACTTGGACTTATATAATTTAAGTACCATTTTTAGTGAAGTGATAATAATGTATGAAATGAATCATACAAAAAAAGGGTTCCGAAAGTATAGTAATATCATGCCGACTCATCTCTTCTTCTTTGTTTTTAGCAATGTTCTTTGTGTATAAAATAAAATCTTTCTTCACAAATGTAAATATATTTGTACATGTGTGAGGAACCTACTAGGATAATACTCTCTGAATTTATTGGAGTAAATAAGACCCAAATAATTACTCGATTAACTTTTTTTCAAGTAACCATTTTAAATCATTAGATATACTCCTTGGTATTCAATAAACTTGCCACAGGCATTATATTCCTTTATCATGCTCGAAAGCAAGACAATTTTCTTTTAGTTGAGTATTACGCTCAACATGACTTGTATCCTATACCAAAAAAAAATCTTTTACCGAATAAAAACTCTATTTTTTTTACTTTTCAAGCGAATAATTTTTTATATTTCTCAAATGAAGGTAAAAGGTGGGTGGTACTCAAATAAATAGGTCATTTTAGGAAATATCAATTGACTAGGGGAACAACTAATCTACTTGCGTAGTTGAGAAAACACACCTCATTCTTATATCTTTATCATCATTTTCTTAACTCTTCTCTCTCATATCAGATAAACGATAAGGTTTCTCGAAATCTTTTACTATGAGCAATTTGTTACCGTTTTTCATTGTAATATCGCTATCACGGATTTCTAAATTAGACACTGGAAAGATAGATAAGTGGGCGATTGATCGAGAAAACCTTGGATGATTCGTTCAACGATTTTAAAGGGATTAGTTCGAGGGGATTTTTCTATTTCTTTTGAAATTCTTTTAAGGATTCTGGAATGATTTGAAGACATACAAGACTATTGATCTTGATTGTATCATTCATACAAAGATTTCAAGAGGATTCATTCAAGAATAGCACATAAACAAACCAAAACCATATATCGATTTCTTTTTAGACATGGAGACACGAGGGTGAACCCGTTTAATTATTTCAGAAATGGTTACTCTATCAAATTTTGGTGATTAACGAGCAACCAAATGGAATCAAGTTAGAATCGAGTGACCAATCTTGAGGTGGCATTTCTTTATGTATTGCGATTTTTTTATGCTTGATTTCTAATTTTGAGTAAAAAGTTCTTGATAAAATGCCCATTAATTCACTTTTTATGGGGCAAAAATCAATTCGAACATGTGTATTTTACTGGAGCAGGTTCTGAACAATTTTTATTTAAGTAAATTGCTAAACAGTTTGATTTGAGTACGACAAAGCACAAATAGTTTTTGTTCGAGCAAGGCACAAATAGTTTCAATGTTCGAGCAAGGGGTAAACTATTTTGGTTGAAACAAAGCGCCACTATTTCTTAGGTCGAAAAGGTTTAATTCATTACGAGCATGACTTAAAATGATCATTTTTGGACGAGCGGGTCTTTCAAATATGTTCAAGTACGTCATCCAAATACTCTTGGTTGGGGCAAGCAGGTCTCAATATTTTTTATTGCGTCGAGTGGGCTTAGTTAAAATGCTGACTACTTAAGCAAGTCGTTTTTTATTTATGTGAGTCTGTTATACATGTGGCATGTGGAGGGAGTCTCCGTGCACAAAATTTCTGGAGGGGTTGCTTGCCTTATAGTCAGATTACTTGATAATCTTTTTTTTTCTTTTGCTCTCACTTTTTTTGGGTCAGGGAGCAAGAGACAACTGTTCATAAAAGTTTTATTTCGAGCACAGAGTCTTATTTCTTTCAAAAGTTTACTAGAAACCATGGGTTTTGGAAGCAGTGATCTCGGAAATATTTTAATTTACTTGTGTGCATTTTATTGTCGAGCGACTAGTTCTATTTTCTGTCTTGAGGTGAGAGGATTTTTTACAGTTCCTCTGTTTTCTCTGGATGTATGATTTTAGGATATCATTTTTATGTAATAAAGGTTGGTTTCCAAACTCAAGCAAGGCTCTACTAATAAATCTACCAACCAAAGATTTGTGCTCAAAATAACTGAGAGAGTGTCGTGTATACTTATATCATATATATACAATGTCCTTTTGTGACAGGTATCTAAAATATTTTTCTTATGATTTATACATACTTAACAAGGGATGTGATGTGGCTTGAAAGCTTAGAACATATATGCGGATAGAATTTTCCAAAACTGATTATGGTTAATTTTTTTGAGTGAGATATTTCACTAGAGGAGTATTTTGTATGTTTTTCGCATTTTACCACCGAACATCCCAAGAAATTATAGCATCTATGATTTCTTTATCAACTAAACCAGCTAGAATATATATGAAATGATCGTAAACATAAATCAAGACTTGTGGAATAAACATATTCAACAAATAATAAACAAGGAAGTTTACTTAGTTAATTGAGAAAAAGATATGTCTGGACATGGTTTTTGAACGCTCTATTTTTTTCTTCTTCTTTTGCATCTATATCATGAAAGTGAGTAGAGTCTCCTCTAAGGTGCCTTAGAGAATGGATCATCTTAGAGAATGGTTCATCCACCTCCACTTTCTTTGGTATATATTTACTCGACCATTACTTTTTTTATTGGCGCCACCTCTGGCGTCGCTGCTCTCTCCCGTGAAAATCATCACTGGTGAAACTATTTTCTCCGGCACCGCCTTCTGTAGCGGAGCCACTTCTACTGTTGTCGATGATGCAGTAGCTGCCTTCCAGAGGGGGTTGTTGTTGTTAATGGAGCAATTATTGTTGTATTGGTCTTCCCTTTGAGGAGTAGGCACTCTAGCTCTGGTCACCACCACCTCCTCTTGGGTGGTCTGATCACTTTGAGCTCTATTACCAGGTGGAGTGTCTTCAAATACCAGATGCTTACAAATGTTAAAACCTTCTTTGTTCATGAAAGTGAGGATACCTCCCCAGCGGAGTCGCCAAATGTAGGAAGGTAGTGTGATTGGGGTATGGTAAAATTTTAAAATCAGGTGAGGAGTGACCCACTCCAATGGACTCGTCCTTCAAAGTCATCGAGTTTTTAAGAGCATCTGTGTATGAAATTCTTCCATTTTTGGTAAAACTGTAGTAATATCTATTAACCTCATCCTGCAAATATGAAACTTCACAAATAACAATATCAACTTGTAGAAGAAGGATCTCCTGAGAATGATGGTTGTCAATGTGGGAGTGAAGAAATAAGCACTCAACACTTAAAGAGAGAGTAAGAGAGAATATTAGGTGGTCTGGTGATAATTTGATAGAATAACGGTGTTGTTGAGTTTTTCTCTTCTCCTTTATGATCTTGACCAGGGGTCCTATTTATACATGGGCACTAGGACTGTGTTGGCACTTTAGACACCAAAAATGAGAGGGAAAATTAGAGGGATAAGGTTTGCATTGTACAATTTGTCCCTAATGGGTTTGTAGCCGCCTGTCCCCTCTGACAAATCACATCTGGTGCAAATCAAACTCAAAAAGAAAATGTGTCTCCTAATGGAGACAAAATATCTGATTTGGTAAATATCTTTTAAAACGGTAACTTCTTGTTCAAACTTGGCAAACTTAAGAGGGGCCTCAAGGACCACCTCCTCTAAAATAATTTAATCTTGAGGGGGGACCTTGAGGACCCCCTTCTCTAAAATCATTTTTACTTGAGAGAGGCCTCGAGTACCCTCTCCTCTAAAACCATTAATCTTAAAGGGGGCCTCAAGGACCACCTCCTCTAAAATTATTTTTTTTACTTCAGAGGGCCCTCGAGGACCCTCTCCTCTAAAAACATTAATCTTGAGGGAGGTCTCAAGGGCCACTTCCTCTAAAATAATTTTTTACTTGAGAGGGGCCTCTAGGAACCTCTCCTTTAAAATCATTAATCTTGAGGGGGGGTCTCAAGGACCACCTCCTATAAAATTATTTTTTACTTGATAGAGGCCTCGAGGACCCTCTCCTTTAAAATCATTAATCTTGAAGGGGCCTCAAGGACCACCTCCTCTAAAATCATTTTTTACAAAAAAAAAAAAAAATCATTTCTTATGAGCAACCTATTGGTTGCTCACTTCTATTATGATTGGGTGTGAACTGTGTAAGGCTTGGGTGACCCCTAGGGTCTTTCTTCTAGTATTCTCTTAATTTTAAAGTTCTAAGTGACTGAGCTTGCTCAACAAATCTTAGTCCTCAGTCGCTAAGCCAAAACTCCCAAGAGATCCCAACTGGCATATTTGAGTCTGCCTACTCAACTAGGCTACTTGTACAAGAAAATAAGTGTTAGTACTTTTTTCTATAAAAGAATAAATTTTTCATGATGAGGGGCTTTTCATGCTAGATCCCCTCACCCTGGCCTATTTTATTTAAAGGGTCACTTCTTGGACCCTCGTGCTATAAAATAAGTGTTATTTGAACATTTACAGAGTAGTCCTTTATATAGGCTTCCTCACTAGGTTTTTCTTTTTAGATAGTCTTGGCAGAGGGGTCCCTCGCCCAAAATTATCTTTTGAACTTGAAGAAGGTCCTGGAGGAGTTCCTTCTCAAAATATCTTTGAAACTTCTTTGAAGGAGGGACTGGAGGGGTCCCTCGCCCAAGTGCCTTGAAATATCTATAGAAGGTGATGGAAGGGCCCCTCGCCTAAATATCTTTGAAATATTTATAGGAAGGCTGGAGGGGTCCCTCGCCCAAATATCTTTGCAGGAGGGTTAGAGGGGTCCCTCTCCCTAATATATTTACAGGAGGGATGGAGGGGTCCCTCGCCCGAATATCTTTACAGGAGAACTGGAGGGGTCCCTTACCCGAATATATTTACAGGAGGGGTCCCTCATCCAAATATCTTTGTAGGAGGGATAGAGGGGTCCCTCACCCAAATATAGTGAGAAACCCAAAACACCCCTCTATAGGGAGTAAAATATTTCACGTGAATGGGAATTGGTGTTGAATGAGACATAGTGAAGTTATCTCCACGTACCCCATTTAAGGATTGAAAAAGGTTCATCAGAGGTTATCAACCAGGATCTTTGTAATTTTGGTGGTTACATTGATGGGATTGATGCATATATTGGTAAAAAATCATATTTGGGTTATCCAAAAATTGTGGAGAGGTCAAGGTTTCCATTCGGTTTGCGAAATGGATTGACCAGAATGGAATAATTATTATTTTTTGGTGGGGTATACTATCGGGCCGTGTATCCAACATTTATTTGAAGAGAAGAAGTGAAACGTAACAAGGTGCCGTCCAATATCTTTTTAAATTAGGATGAGACATTTTAATCCCACCTCTGATAAGAAGTGTCAGGAGGCAATGGGGACGGAGTTACATATTGTGCTAGACGTGTCACCCACAAGTCGATGGGTAGACGAGAGGTAACTAAGATGTTGGAAAATGAGAGAAATGCATATTCTGGATTCGTGGGTAATTGGGTGTATTAATTACCATTACTAAAGCTACGCATGATACCTTGTAGTCGTTTATTATCTGTGCGACGCCTTCCGGGGCTTCATTTGGAAATTTTGTCAACTACGTTTCATTTGTTTAAGAGTGGGGAATAACAAGTTTCTCGGACTCAAGATGATTTATTGTCCTTCGGCAAGGATTGAGTTAATCCACTTCAGTTTCGTGTAGTTCAAAAACGTAGTGAGAGTTACGTCACCGTGAATCGAAGTTTTGAAGTTTCACATGAGTGGTCAGGAATTGTTACGAGTACTTACCTTTGATAGGGGAGGTCATGAGGTTTACCAAGAAATGAAATCTAGTGCCGAGGTAAATGGGACCCTTTATGATCATTGAGATGGTGGAACATGTTGCGTATAGGTTGGGCCTATACGAGCATCTGCAACAGATTCATGTTGTGTTTCATATGTCATCGCTGAAGAAGTACCGGAGGAGAGAGAGGTCCTTTTTGTCACATTCAATCAGAGGAGATCAATATACAGCCAGATATCTCTTATGAGCAGAGACTAGTGGTGATACTTAATCGTAGTTAGCGTAATCTATGGCCTAAGGTGGTACCTTTGGTTCCAGTCCTGTGGGGGCTCCACAATGTTGACGAGTCGACGTTGGAGCGGGAGGAGGATATGAGATATCAGTATCCAGAGTTATTCATCGCAGGTACATCTTAATTTCAGGGACGAAATTCCTTTGTAAGGGGGAAGTATGTAACACCCCATATTTTTTAGTATTTATTAATTAATTAATATGGGTAATTTTAAATTACAAGTGTGTCGTAATTTAATTGAATTAAATATTGTGTTAATTAAAATATTAATCGGGAGAGATAATGGTTAATATTTTTAGAATATAATTACTAAGTGAATAGTAAATTATGAATTTACATCCTAGCGAGTGATAGTGACATGGCGATATTTTATCTCAATCGGGAGTCAGTATAGATTATAGAGGGTCGAGATAGGAATTTTTTATAGACTGGCTCAGATGGAGATTTTGAGGTCACGGTGGATTTCGGATGGGTCGAGATAGTCGAAATAGAGTACCCGGGATAGTAATTGGGTCTCGAGGTATTTTTCGGCATAACCGAGCCCACACGGGGGTGTTCGAGTCATTTGGGCTTGGCCCATACGCCTAATTTCTGGATTAGATAAAATTAATCTAATTTAATGAATTGGGGCAACACCTCATCATTATGGAAAAACCTAGTATTGGAGAGGAAGTAATAGGAAGAAAGTGATAAGCGTTTGGGAGCCAAATCCAAGAAGGAATTGGGCCTGCTGTGTCAGATTCGTCATCTTCTAACGTGAAATCAAACCCTACGAATCTAATCAGGCAAGTTATTAACTTTCTTTCAATCTAAATTGCGGTATTTCGATTCATATCATAGTGGGTGTAAATCAAAACCCATTTTTAGGGTTGCCATATGTTAGATTGGGTTTTGGGGATTTAAACATTTAATTGTGATATTTATGTTTAATTAATGAAGAGATATTATCACATGATGTTAGGATCTGATGTAGAGACAATATCCAGTAATCGATATTGTGTAATTTGGATTTTTGAATCAGATTGAATATGAGATTGAAAGAATTTTGAGAAAAAAACCCATTTCGTTAAACCTACAAGTTTATATGAAAATAAGTGATGATTGATGACATATATTGTTGACTAGAACTTGTTTATGGATGAAATAAACACATGATATTATTTGGTTGAAGCTTGGGCTGGATTTGAAGATTTGAGGTTTAAAAATGATGGAATTTTCAGTCGGAGAAGAAAGCAGTCACCGGCTTGATCGATCGATAGATGGATTTCATCGATCGATCGATGATCCCAGGATTTTGGCAATTTTGCCTATTTAATTATATTTGTTAAATTTTCTTTGGAATTTGTTTCAGGCTTATTTATTTAGTGAAAAATGAATGTGGGGCTTATCTCCTAGAAATTATAGATGGAAGTAATTGGGATTAGGAGGGTGAGACAAAGTGTGTCACATAATTAAGGAATTGGATGAAATAAATTCTAAGGGTTAAATTACGGGCCGAGTGAATGAGTCTGGGTATTGTAGTTGAGTGACACTATGCTAATAAATTAATAAATCATTGACTCAGGTATTTTGAGCTAGTGCTATGGGTATTAGGCACGACTTTTATTATATATATATTTGTATGATTTATAGATATCGGTGTGAATGATATTTTTGTGAAAAGCTTACCCCTCTAGTGCTATCATAGGAGGTTGAGCAATGTGGGTGAATCCCCTGGTTTGAGGAGCAGGGAGAGTATAGTCCTCAGGTCATATCGCCTATTTTTATTGCGTGATTTATTTTCTGAGGTGAGACGCTTTGGGTATGATTTGGTTTCACTTTCGGGGGGAATATGACCTCCTCCACTGCGTTTACAATGTTTTTGCCCAAGTTCGGTGTGAGCTAGTCTAACTTGAGGTGGTTAGGTTAGAGTGAGCATGCCTGGGACATGATATCATTTTAGAGAAAGAATTCGGTGAGTTAGTACTCAGGAATGGATGGTTATTATACGCGACATGTGTGTGAATGTTGTAGTATACTAGTACGTATATAATATGAGTAGATAATTATATACGGTGTTGATACCAAATTTAATCTGCTGACATGGTCCAATTGAATGATGACACGTGGCAATGTACGTGGCAACAATAAATACTTCTGAGGAACTCACACGATCCGAGGAACCATACTATAACGAGGAACACTGCTTCCCCGAGGAACTCAGACGCTCCGAGGAACTCAGATGCTCTGAGGAACAAGACCTCTCTGAGGAACTATTGAATATCGAGCAACGCAGGCGGTCCGAGCTGCACCTCGAACCAAGCATTAATAGCTAGATAACCAACAGTTCAACTGATTCATTAAATGCTTATCATTCAGACGCACACGCTTAAGGGGCATTAAATGTATTACCCTTTCATATGTACCTCATTTAATGTATTACCCTTTCACATTACAGCCTCAGGGCTATAAATACATTGTACAATCCTCATTGTAAAGGGGGAATCCAGACCGGAATTTCTTGAGAGAACTTGTAATCGAGAATTCCCAAACACTCATCAATAACACAACAGTGGACGTAGGCCATTTTTATAAGGCTGAACCACTTTAAAAATTCTTTGTCTCATTTATTTATCTATGATTGAATAATTAGAGTGATCTAATTTTTTACATCAATAGATTGGCGCCGTCTGTGGGAAACGACTAGTAATATCGTTTTCTCACCAAAAACAATCCATCACAAATGGCTGATATTCCTGAATCTAGCAATCGCAATGTTGGAATCCCTCCAAACCCATCTGCTCCGCCAAATATTCCAGATCTGGCTGGAATAATGACAAATCTGGCTCAGGGCCAGACCGTCATGCAAGAAACAATGCGACAACTCATCCAAACTCTCCATGGCGGTGCGTCAGCCCATTCAGGACCATAAAGTATTCAAAGAAACACCCGTGCACCATCCTCACGTACTAGGCATACCAATTCGTATCGCAGTGAAGAATCTAAAGATTTCTCTTATCAACCTGGACGAACTCCGTCAGTGCGAGCCACGGATACTGAACAACGTGTCACTCTCTCCCCAGAAAGGAGCAGCGCATTGGAAAGGTTAAGTAGGGTTTCTCCTTTCGACCGATTAGGCCCTAGGAAGAACAAAAGTCCTCTTAATGCAGCGTCAAGGAGCTTTCGACGATCAACAGCCTTAAGGGAAGGATATGCCCAGTCGCGACCAGCTGCTCGTCAAGATAGATCCCAGGAAGCCACTTCAATGCGATCAGCTACTCGAACCAATAGGCCCGAAGTAGGAAATGATGTATGAAAAGGTTCTATTCAGAGGCTGGAGGATTGATTAGGGGAAATGGTTAAAACCAAGAATCCTTTATAACGAACCTTCGTTCGAGGAACACCTTTTTGTCCAGGCCATTGTAGATTTTCCAACACCATCAAAATTCAAAGCACCTGTTGTGACCCCCAAATATGATGGAAAGACTGACCATGTTCTTCATATAGAACAATATCAAGTTGCTGCCGACATCTATGCTGTCCCAAACGAGATGAGATGCAGGGCATTCTCGGGAAATCTTACCGGATCTGCTCAAATATGGTATAATAATCTTCCTCGGGGTAAGATCTCAACTTTCTTTCAACTGGCCAAATTATTCATTGGAAATTTCTGCTTTGGAGCAAAGCCAGTTAAACGAGTAGCACATGTGTTAAGTGTTAGACAAAAAGATGGTGAAAGTACCAGAGATTATATAACTCGTTTTAATAACGAGAAACTTGAAGTCATTAATTATGAGGAGAAGACAGCGATTACTGCCTTGATGAGTGGGCTGTTGCCTAATAAGTTGTATTACACTTTGGCCAAAGATCCACCCACAACTATGTCAGAATTGATGGCGAAAGCGGCCAAAATCATGAATGCCAAGGAGGCTATGGCTGCGAAGAAGAATATGGATAAAGAAACCAAGGTGGAAGTCGACAAAGCCAAGAAGAAAGAGCATAAGAACAATGGTGGTGACAAATAATCCAAAAATAAGTCGTCATGGGAGGTCTTGAGGAGATTTGATAATTACACTCCTTTGAAGGTAGATATCAACCACGTCTTGGAAGAAATTAAGAATAGCGAGGAGTTAAACTGGCCAAAGAAAATGAAGGCAGACCCTGACACGAGGAATAGGGAAAAATATTGCGAGTTTCACAAAGATCATGGCCGTGATCATGGCCATATGACCAAAAATTGCATAGCTCTTCAGAATGAGATCGAAACACTCATTAGACGAGGAAAACTGGCAAAGTACGTTGATCGTAGAAATAAAAGAAGAAACAGCGACCGAACAAGAGAGAGGTCTAAATCTCCTCGTCGAACAAAGGAGAACAAGAAAAGAAACCATGAAGATGATCCCGAGGATGACCCCGATCTTCCCAAGAGACCAAGGCAGTCAGAACGAGAGGTATTTTCAATACGCTTTGGGTCATTTGATTGTAATGTTATTACAGGAGGAGATGAAGGAGGAGGAGACCTTACTGCAGAGAGAAAAGCTTACCTCGGTGAGGCTCAAGCTTGCTCGTACATTCAGCGAATAAATCTAGCTGAGGAAGATCGCCCGAGAAAGGTGAATAAGGAGAAATTGGTCATCGGTTTTTCAAAGAATGACCTTGCAGGTGTTTTATATCCTCACGATGATCCACTGGTGATCAAAATGAGGATGAAGGAGGTTATGATTTCAAGAGTACTGGTCGATAATGGTAGCTCGGCAGACATCATGTTCTACTCGTGCTTCGATAGTTTAAATCTAAAGCTATCTCAACTGGAGCCTTACCACAGACCCCTCATCGGTTTTGCTGGCGAGAAAGTATTTCCACTTGGGACGATCAAGTTGGATATATTCATTGTTACGTGGCCTGCTTGTCGGACAGAAAGAATACGTTTCTTCTTGATGGATAAGAATGTCCAATCATCGTACAATATCATCATGGGAAGAGTAGGATTGAAGAAGTTTGAGGCTGTACCATCTACAGTGCATCAGTGCCTAAAATTTCCAATAAACTTTGGAGTAGGAGTTGTGAAAGGTGATTAGAAAGTAGCTCGGGAATGCAATTATTCATCCGCCAAGCAAGAAGAATTGGAGGAATCAAAGAAAAAGACTACTACCTATCAAGTCGATGAAGGTGCAGAGATTGAAACATTGGAACCTCGAGATGAGTCGCAACTCGTGAAGGGTCAAGTGGTGGAAGCTACTGAAAACATCATTCTGGACGACGAGCACCCTGAGCAAACTACTCAAATAGGTTCATCGTTGGAAGCCTCATTAAAATAGGAATTGATAACGTTCCTAAGAAGCAGAAGACAAACTTTTGCATGGAGTTATGAAGATATGCCTGGGATAGACCCAAACTTCTTATGTCACGAGCTCAATGTGAATAAGGAGATCAAGCCTGTGAAGCAGAGAAGAAGAGTATTCAGTCTCGAGAAGAATCAAGCTATTCAGGAGGAAGTCGAGAAGCTCCAGAAAGCTTGTTTCATTGAAGATGTTAAATATCCAGACTGGTTAGCCAATGTGGTGATGGTAAAGAAGAAAAACAAAAAGTGGAGGGTGTGTGTAGACTTCACCGACCTCAACAAAGCATGCCCAAAGGATCACTTTCCATTACCCTGGATTGATCAACTGGTGGATGCTACCTCGGGACACGAGTTGCTGAGCTTCATGGATGCTTATTCTGGTTACAATCAGATCAAAATGAAACCTGAAGACAGGGAGAGTACTTCTTTCATTACCCCTAGGGGAACTTATAGTTATAATGTTATGCCTTTTGGTTTAAAAAATGCAGGTGCGACATATCAGCGGCTGATGAACAAAGTCTTTGCTGAACAAATCAGTTGCAATATGGAAGTCTATGTTGATGATATGCTGACGAAAAGCAAGAAAGCTGCCGATTATCTAGTTGACTTAAGTCAGACTTTTGATCAACTGGATAAATATCAAATGAAGCTGAACCCGACGAAGTGCATATTTGGAGTACGAGAGGGCATGTTCCTCGGGTACATTGTCAATTAACGAGGCATTGAAGCAAATCCTGAAAAGATCAAAGCTCTATTAGGGCTGCGATCTCCAACGACGAAGAAAAAAGTACAGAGTCTCACAGGATGAGTAGCAGCACTCAACAGATTTGTATCACGAGCAACTGATAGATGTCTCCCATTCTTCAAGACACTCAGAAAGACTTTTGAGTGGAATGATGAATGTGAGAAGGCTTTTCAAGACTTGAAGAAATACTTGGGAACACCTCCACTGTTGTCCAGGCCGGTGATGGGAGAAAAATTATATTTGTACCTTGCAGTGTCCGAGAATGCAGTTAGCTCGGCGTTGATCAGAATGGAGAATGGACTGCAAAAACCAATTTACTACACAAGTAAGGCCTTTCGAGGAGCAGAGATCAGATATCCGAGGCTGGAAAAATTGGCATTGGCGCTGATTGAGGCAAGTAGAAGAATGAGGCCATACTTTCAGGCTTATACCATAGTAGTATATACCGATATGCCATTGAGGCAAACCCTTCATAAACCAACAAAATCAGGGAGACTGATGTACTGTGTAATAAAACTCGGTGAATATGATATAGTTTATGAACCCAGATCATCATTAAAAGGGGAAGCTATGGCAGATTTTATAGCAGAGTTCACCTATCCTGATACCCCCGAGGATCAAAAGTTGCTCGCTGATCAACCTGTGGATGTTACAGGATCAACAAACACAAGCTCAGACCAACTCCGGTTGGTAAAAGGGCAAGTGGATGTTACAAGATCATCAAATTCGATCTCAAACCAATTCCGATTGGTAAAAGGGCAAGAAGAGATGATCGACGAAGAGAAAGAAAAATCTAGGGAGGATGAAAGGAAGCAGCAAATATTTCACCGAGGAACTCTGACAGAGCAGAAATTTAGAGACAAGTTACCTATATGGAGGCTATATGTAGATGGTTCATCTTGCACTACAGGATGTGGCGCGGGGATAGTTTTGATCACTCCGGACGAGGTCGACATGGAATACGCCCTGCGTTTCCAATTCAAAGCTTCCAACAATGAAGCTGAGTATGAGGCCATGATTGCAGGACTTAGTCTGGCAAAAATTATGGAGGCGTAACAGGTCATTGTTTTCAGTGATTCTCAATTGATCGTAAACCAAATGATGGGAGTATATGCAGTTAAAGGAGAATTAATGATCAGATATCATGAAAAGGCAAAGGAGCTGGTGTCAGAATTTACCGCTATTCAGCTGGTCAGAATACCAAGAATAGAGAATGCGAGAGCAGACGCCCTAGCTCGACTAGCATCAGCTACTCGCACCGAGTTATGACGAACAATCCCAATTGAAGTGTTGGCCGGTCGGAGTATAGATGAAGATCTGACGATGAACTTTATCACCCTTGATTTAGGACCATCTTGGATGGATCCCATCAGGGCGTATATCGAGGAAGGAGAATTGCCAATTGACAAGCTCGCAGCTAAGAAATTGAAGTTTAAAGCTGATCGGTATGTATTAACTAATGGTATTTTATATAGACGAGGAATTATGGTAGGTTTGCAGAGATGCGTACATCCCTCAGAGGTGAAAGAATTAATTGAAGAGATCCATGAAGGGTCCTGTGGAGCACATGTAGCAGGTCGGATGCTTTTGCAAAGGATGATGACGCAGGGATACTACTGGCCGACGATGAGGGCTGATTGTATAGCCTATGCCAAGAAGTGTGACAAGTGCTAGCGCTTTTCCTCCATCCGAAGAACTCCACAAGCATTGTTGACACCTATCACTTCTCCTTGACCATTTGCCATGTGGAGGATAGATTTGGTTGGGCCACTGCCAACGACCAGAGGAAGGTTCAAATACCTCATCGTCGTAGTGGATTATTTTACTAAGTGAGTAGAAGCTGAGCCACTCATTGACATAACGTACGAGAAGGTGTACCAATTTGTTTGGAAGAACATCATTTGTCGATATGGTCTTCCTCATGCCTTCATCACAGACCATGGAACACAATTTGATAACGAGGAGTTCGCAGCCTATTGTCATCAGTCAAATATTTTAAAGGTCCACTCAGCACCAGGCCATCCTCAAAGCAATGGACAAACTGAAGTGACAAACAGAACGCTACTAAATGGCTTGAAGAAAAGACTGGATGATGCGAAAGCAAATTGGATCAACGAGCTATAATCAGTACTCTGGGCTTATCGAACTACTCCTCGAGTAACAACTGGAGAATCACCATATATGCTGGCATTTGGAAGTGAAGCTGTTATACCTACCGAGTTAGGCCTCCCAACACACAGGGTACTGAATTTCAATTCCCCTGTCAGCGACTTAATGAGAAGATTGGATTTAGACATGCTCGAGGAAGTTAGAGAATAAGCAGCCATTAGAAATGCTGCTTACCAGCAGTGAACAGCTTCATTCTACAACAAAAGACTGAAGAAGTGTGACCTAAAAGAAGGAGATTATGTGCTGAAGAAAGTAATTCAAAAGAACAATAAACTGGAGGCAAACTGGCATGGACCATACCGAGTTACAGAAGTTGTTCAACCAGGAACTTATCGAATAGCAACTTTAGAGGGGGAGGAGTTTAAGAATGCATGGAACGCAGAGCACCTGCGCAAGTATTATCAGTGATGTATATTCCCATGTAACGCAGTTCCATCGATATGAATAAAATGAAGATATTCTGCAAGTCTCTCTTTTTATTGAAAATTTTTCGAGGAATACTAGTGCTACACATAGGAAACAAAATATTCCTAAAAATGCCAACCTGTTTGGCTAGGAAACAAAATATTCCTAAAAATTCCAACCTCGGTTGGTTAGGAAACAAAATATTCCTAAAAATGCCAACCTGTTTGGCTAGGAAACAAAATATTCCTAAAAATGCCAACCTATTTGGCTAGGAAACAAAATATTCCTAAAAATGCCAACCTGTTTGGCTAGGAAACAAAATATTCCTAAAAATGCCAACTTATGTTGGTTAGGAAGTACATATATTCTCGAAAATGCTAACTTATGTTGGTCGGGAGGTAAATATTTTCTCGAAAATGCCAACTTATGTTGGTCGGAAGGTAAGATTATTTCAGAAAGCGCCAAAGTTGCTCATAGAGGAAAAATCTACTAACTATGGCTGGTCAGGGATAAAAACCCACTAACTGTAGTTAGTCGACATAAAGAATCTAACGACCTTGGTTGGTTGAAAACATTTTAAACATTTTTTATACTCGTGACTTTATTATTAACTGATCAAGCAACATTTTTTATACTCATTACTTTGTTGTTAAGTTGGTCGAGAAACAAAACTTTATTATTAAGTGATCGAACAACATTATTGATACTTGTAACTTTTTACTGAGTTGGTCGACAAACAACACAATATCGTTATCTTTTTAACAGATATGCACAAATATAAAGTGTTTGATAATTACAAGACAATAGCAATTAAGATTGCAAACATAAATGAAAGTCTTTCATTGAATTCAAAATAAATTACATTGATAATAAAATGAAAAGTACATTGATATTTAAATATATACTAACTATTACATCAAAAATTCCTATTCTATGGGTCTTTTCCCCTCTGCTTTTGACATAGGTTCCTCGCCAGCAGGCGGATCATTTAAAGCCAGAGGAGAATTGATGAAGTTGAGATCCTTCAACATCCTGACATTCATCACGGATGGTCGATCCAAGAGATGCTCGAGATGAGATATCTCGGATTTTGAATGAAGATTGTAGTCACCGAGATACTTTGAAATCAAGCTCTGAGGAATGGCCCGTGCAGGGATCCAACTCATATCCAATTTGTATGGTGGCAGAGGTAAGTCGAGCAACCCGGGATCATGGTAGTCCCACAGGTAATGACCCTGTTTGAGCTGCAGCACACCTAAGGCGTTCAACCAGCCTTGTTTGTAGCCCTCATTATTGGCATTCTGGATACGATCGTCCAAGTGGTAGAGCGCTTCATTGTATCCATCCATCCAGAACTCCCTGGGTTGTTTGTGGAACTGATATGTTAGCCTGTCCAGCTGCTCGTGGAGATTTTTGACGAAGAGCTCTTTATCCTCCAAGGTAGATTTCTGCTCAGAGAGCTGCTATTCCAAGTCCCTGATCTTCTTTGACATTTCAGCCAAAGCCTAGTTCTTCGCCATCAGCTGGAAGGCCTGGTTCTCTAGGGCAGACTGAGTCCTCTGTTCCTCGACAGGAATTCGAGCAGCTCTAGCTCATCCCCGAGGTGCTCTTGCTCATCCTTGAGAAGATGTGGAAGGGCCATACCTCTTCAAAGTTTCCAACTCGTCCCTCAAGTTGGCGTTCTCAACTTCCAGGAATGAAAATCCCTCATCGGTCACTGGGATTAAGGCTTTTGAATAAGAGGCTGCAGACTTCAACTGTGATAGCTCTTTCTGCAAGTTGTTGTTCTCTTGCTCCAGTAACTCGAAAATTTGTCTGCATTCCTCGACCTCACCTTTCAGGGTTCTCTTCCTCACATCGTACCCAGCAAAAAGCTTCTCGTAGCCCTTGTCGGCAATGATCAGCTTGTACTTCTTCTCGTACCCCTCATGCAACAGGGCAGTGGATTCTTTGTATTGAAGCTGTAGGTCTTCAAGGGTGCCTTGGAGATCCTCGATCATATCATAATAGGCCACATTATTGGCCACCGCTCGATCAAGTAGACACTTCAGATATTGATATGCTTCAACTGTCTGTTCTGAAGCATCCTGGCCAAGGATGTCGACAACTTGTGATGCACTCAGGAACAACGTCAAAGTAATGACAGAATTCCTGACACAAGGGATTTGGTGGAAAAGAAAATCCACACTCAGCAATAAAGAGGCTGGAGAACCAATGTCCCTCAGCCAAACGGAAATAATCAGAAGGCTCAGAAAGCTCTTCCAAAACAACCCAAGAGGGAATGGAAAAATCAGAGAGAAATTTATCAAGAGATTCAACAAGGTAAACCATGGTGAATAAAGGAAATGAAGAAGAAGGAATAAGATCTTACAGAAAAAGAGTGGAGCTGTTGACAACGAACGATGGAAGAAGATGAACACACAGGAGAGAAAGAGACTATGGAAAACACGAAAATACAAATTTGGAAAAGTAGAAGACGATGGGATTTTCTGCAGCGTTTAAATACTTTACCTTGGGAAATGGTAAAATAATGATTACAAAAAGAAATAATTATGCTACCAGCGGTTAGAGAAACAAAAAGGGCGCGGTAATCGAAGCGAAAAGAAACGATTACGCTACCGGCGGCTAAAAGGATAAAAAGAGTGCAGTAATCGAAGCGAGCAGAAAAATTCAAAAAGCCTGATTCTAAGAATTTAGAAGGAGAAATAAATACAAGGGAAACGTTCCTAAAAATCAAGAAGACTATTTGAAGCTACCATATTCCGAGAAAGAATGTTCCATACTCCTCAAATTTCGAACTATGAAACATTGGGGGCATCTGTTGATACCAAATTTAATCTGCTGACATGGCCCAATTGAATGATGACACGTGGCAATCTACGTGGCAACAATAAATACTTCCGAGGAACTCACACGCTCCGAGGAACCATACTACAACGAGGAACACTGCTTCCCCAAGGAACTCAGATGCTCCGAGGAACAAGACCTCTTCGAGGAACTCTTGAATATCGAGAAGCTTAGGCGGTCCGAGCAACTCAGGCGGTCCGAGCTGCACCTCGAACCAAGCATTAATAGCTAGATAACCAACAGTTCAACTGATTCATTAAATGCTTATCATTCAGACGCACATGCTTAAGGGGCATTAAATGTATTACCCTTTCATATGTACCTCATTTAATGTATTACCCTTTCACATTACAGCCTCAGGGCTATAAATACATTGTACAATCCTCATTGTAAAAGGGGAATCCAGACCGGAATTTCTTGAGAGAACTTGTAATCGAGAATTCCCAAACACTCAGCAATAACACAACAGTGGACGTAGGCCATTTTTATAAGACTGAACCACTTTAAAAATTCTTTGTCTCATTTATTTATCTGTGATTGAATAATTAGAGTGATCTAATTTTTTACATCAACATACGACATTAATACATAAGTGTGAATGTATTTCTTATATAACTAGTGTGAAAGTTATATGACTTAAAAAGGTAATTACCTATATAACTAGTGTGAAAGTTATATGATTTAAAAAGGGGTTTCCTATATAACTATTGTGAACGTCATATGATTTAAAATAGTTGAACCGATTAATAAGTTAATGAGAAAATAACTTAATAATCAAAGTAAGAATTTAGAGTAGTGCGGTAGAAATATGTGTGATGCGGCAAGTTTGGTGGGGCAACTTAACTAGGAAGGTTAACAGGAAGGCGTTAGGTGTGCACATTAGATAAGGGGCGAGCTATACCTCAAGGGAGTGCGACATTAGCTTAAATATGAAGAGTGCGCATGCATTATTAATTATTGTAATTTAACTGCTTGCTAAATATTTTCAAAATGTTTTACTTGAGCTCTGACCCGTGTCAAAATATTTTTCAAAACTTTTTAGGTGTCCAGCCACAGGGACGCCCAGTTTGAGGATTCTATCCAGGGATGCGCAGCTGCAGCTCACGTGGAAGTTGCAAGATTTTGCTATAGATGCTTCGTTCATTTATTCCGAGTGTAGAATCTTTATTTCAGTACTCATTTGGGCATGTCTCCCTCAGATTTAGTATTCAAATATTTACTTGACCTTGTGCATCCAGGTTGCTGTTTCAGTTACTGTTGTATTTTATTGTTGAACCGAAAGTTTATTCGGTCATCTTTATTCATATTATTCATTTATGTTGGATTCAGTTATCAGTTTGTGTTGATAGTTTAAATTATTCTTTGCTTTCCGCATGGTTTTAATTAATAAAAGATAAAATTTGGCACCAGTCTATTTAAATTACTAGGTGGTTAGTAAATTTAAAATGTTTTCGACAATGATGCCAAGAATGAGCATGAGCCATATGAGACCAACGTTTTATTTTGATCATGGGCTGGCCACCCGGTATATTAGTAAGCATGGTGTCACATTGGATTAGTCGGAGAAATTGACCCGTAAATACTTAAATCCTTATTTTTACTCTCGCGTAATAAACCCTTATTAATGTGTCTTAACAACTACCCTATCTAGATCTAAATGTATCGAATTGGGGTTCCTTATTTGAATTTCACTTCAGTGAAACATCCCATGCACGGGGTTTATAGAAGGGTAGTTTTGGCGACTTAAAAACTTAATCAAACTAACATACCCTTACCAATATGCTTTTATTTCTAAAAGTTTATATATAATTGTAGTGACCCTTGAGCTCCTTATGAAATTAAATGAAATGTATACTAATTCTAAATGATATGACTCGAGGGTGTGGTAATTAGGTTTTGTGTAGACTTCTTGAAGTGAATAAAGATGTGTTACAAATGTCAATGTTTGACGAACTTATGAAATCGAAATGAATGGGTGGGCACCGTGGAAAGACACCCCACTATTGTGATATGTAAATTCCCGACCATGCAAATACCATGTGGCACCGGGGCGTGAAACGTGATGTTTATGATTTAATGTGATGTGTTATTCTAATAGTGCGTAAGGGGTGACTAAGGTTTATATAATTATTTAAATTTGGAATACTGCATATTCATGAGGTGGCCAGGAAGAAGGGGCACGTGTCGGTTACATGTTATTTAATTGAGAAAATAAATTGAGATAATTCTAATGCTTTGTAATGATTTAAATTTGTCATATTACATGCTTATGAGATGGCCGAGAGAAAGGGGAACATGTTGGTTACATTTGTTAAATGTTGAGAATGAGTAATTAACTAAATGAATTGGATAATTCTTATACGTTGTGAGATTACGTTTAGGGATTGGTCTGGTTATTAAGTTATTAAACTATGAATTTATCATTTATTCATATATCTTCTTTGATTTGCGTAGCTAAGTTACTTACTAAGGTTTGACCCATCTCTTTACGTGGAAATCAGGTGTTAGGGATTGACCTCTTATATAGTTTTTTATTATAGAGAGCATTGTTATTCGTCATAGAGATGCATGATATCATTTTCAGAGACAATATGGGCTTCTAATTTATTTAGTTTATTTTTTTAATCTTTCAGTCTTAGTTTATTTTGGAGACATTTTAGTTTCTATATTGAGACTTAATTGACTTGTATTATTCAAATATTCTTTGGGATTATTTTGAGGTGTTATTGTTGAGATGTTATTGTATATCTTCAATGATATGGACATTCTATATAAGTTTTTTTTCATATGAGGATTTTCACATCGTTTTAATATCACCTTACTATTCATTCATCTGTTATCTCCATGCTGAGCATGGTATTATCTTCTTTTAATATCCAGTATGATTTTATATTAAGACTTGATCAAAGTAATTGTTAGATTATACGAGGTATTATAGTATCTCTTAAAAAAGGGAGGGGGTTGTCTTTTTCCTAATTAGTAGTTGATTGTTTGAGTTCATATGAAGGGTTTATTTTTATTCAGAAGGGAGGGACTTAATCATATATAGGGAAGGGGACCTCAAACAATAATGGAGGGGGATTAATTCATCAAAACCAAGTGGAGGCCAAATTATACAAACATAGAGAGAGAGAGAGAGAGAGAGAGAGAGAGAGAGAGAGAGAGAGAGAGAGAGAGAGAGAGAGAGAGAGAGAGAGAGAGAATCTAATTTAAGAGGAGAGAAGGGGGGAAATTATTTACATAGGGTGTTTTAGCTATTTGTTTCCATGTCTTCTCTTCATCCTTTCCTTCTTTAGCATTGCAGATTAAATGATTAATCTTTTCTAAACTATGGTGTTTAATCTGCAAATACATTTACAATTGTAATCTCTGTTTGGTAAAGAAATCAAAGGAGACCTTTACATATCTATGAATCTTTTTTTGAGGGGTTAGTAGTTCGTTCATGCTATGGAATCTTATTTATACAACTTCAAAGTTCTAAAAATTATTGGTGTTGATTATTTCAAATGTCTCACATGCAGGGTTCATTACTTCATTATACAAAGGTTTATATATACAAGAGCTCAAATGCTTAGATTTATAAGGACTTCTCATAATATCAAGTTAAGATATCATATTCGTATTCTAATGGAAATTAAAAAAATCGTTTAAAATGATTTTGGGATCTTACCGGTATCATACTGTCAAATCTGAGACCTTTATGGATTCCTTCTTCGTCAGCTGTGATATCACCTCTTAGCATTTATATTTCAATTTATGCTTATTGATAAGAATTTGGTGGAAATCGTTTATCGTATTTGAAGAAGTTAGGTGATTTTGTTTCATTTTTAGAATGGGTTGTTGCGTTTGTGTCTAGGGATTTTGGAACTTGAAAGGTTGAGGTTGGGAGCTCTAGCTGATAAGTTATGCAATGATATAAAGAATGGCTATGTTTATTTTTTATATTAGAGTGAATTAACTATGAAACCCCTAAAGTATTCAAAAGACCTCTATCAAGCCTTTAAATTATATTTTGTATCTATAAAGTCCTCAAAGTATCACATGGGTGTCTAACAAGCCCTTCCATCCGATTCTCATTTTAAATCCGACAATTTTGTGGCTTGTGCTTTGCACGTGCTTGTTTTAATGGGCAAAAAATTCATTTTATACTAAAATTTAAAGCTAAGATGTAAGAAAAAACAAACTCGTACTTGATCTCATTCATTACACATTTCATACGTAAGAAGGTTACCTCCACATTTCTAGAAAATGAAATGGACAAGGTTCAACTAATGTGGCTGTAAATAATGGGGCTACAAATGGAGGTGCCAAGTAGGTTAGTTCCACGTTTCATATTGTTTGATGATTTCATTATTGTTGATTTTTGTTTCCTCTTTACTGATATTGAATACCGACCCTGCCGAAACAAGAAAAATATGATATTAGTAGCAAAAACCAACAAGGTAAAAAAAAAAGTTTTTGTCCTATTATTTCATTATATTTAGTTTTTTGTTTGTTGTCTACTTACATTGAATAACTACCCTGTTGGAAAACAAATCTCTCATATCACTAGAAAAATTTATATATATATACACACACACACACACACACAACACTCCATATGGACAACCAAGACCATTTGGGTTGGTTATGTGCTATTACTTAACCAAAAATGGAAGAAGTAAATGAGAAAAAGATAATTGTTGCATGAATATGATTATTTTGCACCATTAAAAATGGCATTTGCAAAGCACAACCCATAAAACCATCAAATTTAACGTGAGAATTGGATGAAGGGGCTTGTTAGACACCCATTTGATACTTTAGGGGCCTCACAGATACAAAAAAATAATTTAAGGGCTTGATAAAAGTATTTTGAATACTTTAGGGGCTAAATAGGTAATTAACTCTTTATATTATCTACTTAGGGTTTCTTTGTATCCCTACACATGTAAGGTTGATTAATTAGGTGGGTGGGTGGGTTTGTTTCTGTATAGCCGATTGTGTTCCATATGTTTTCTTAGAGGTTATCTTTCTTTGGTCCTAGATGTTTGGTCTTTAGTTTGTAAGGCTTTTGCCTAATCCTTTTTTGGTTTTAATATACTTACAATTTACCCAAAAAAACAATAATCTTATAGTTTTTTTTCACTATATTTTTGCACACCAAGTGACTACCAAAAATATATCAAATGAAAGAACCAATAATTTTTTAATATGTAAAAAAATAAATAAATTAAAAAGATGTAACAACATTACAACTCAAACCTAAGGTGAATTTTATTTTTCATTTTATATTTTAAGTTAATGTAATTTTTATGGAAATAAATGTCAAATGTAATTTCTTTTTGAATTCTATAATTTTACAAGATATAGTGTAAGATGTAGTCCACTGGAGCTTAAGTATGATTAAACAATATGAGATAAGAAATAACACACGTGGCATTCACTTATGATTTAACTTTCCATGTATATAAATACAAGCACCGTTCTCGATCAGAACACTTTCATAAATTTCAAGCCTTCCTCTCCACGTGAATGGGATTCTCACATGTGCATACAACTCTCTCTCTCTCTCTCTCTCTCTCTCTCTCTCTCTCTCTACATATATATATATATATCCCACATGATTATTGAGGAGAAAAACTATGTGAGAGTGCGAGCCTTCGAAGGTAACTACCCAATTAAAAATTAATTATCAATTTTAAAAGATAATTAAAACAACAAAGGGTGTAAAGCATCCAAAAGTTTTATGTGACAATGTTTTATTGATATTAGAATCTAACCAATTTTATCTTCTTATTAAATCAAATGATTCTAATAATACAGAAAGGTAAAATAATTCCTAAACAGTGGAGGTACGAGGAAAAACCCACCAATGGGAAAAAACCTCAGGTCAAAATGAACAAAAAATGTACTATTGTAGACGTTTACACAGATAGAAAAAAAGTGACTTACAATCACACGATGCACTAACCTTCTATCAACTCTTTTGCATAATATTATTTAAGGAGAGAGCCAATAGATGGAGTACGGTATACAATTGTGACCGATTTTGGTCAACAACCAATGTCTTATAATATCTTCAGTGAAGTGGAAGAACATTTTTGTTCTAAGTCAATATAACCACCAACAAATATCTAGGATGTATGAGGGTATCCAATGGTTGAAAAATATTTAGTGAAAGGTTTCGTTTTGCTTAAAATCTTACAAAGTGTTTTCAAAGTTTTTAAAAGTAAACCATATTCAAGAACAAGATAATTTTTTTAAATAATCTGTCAAAATAAGTTTGAATATGAAAGCATAACTTTATTTAATTAAATAATTAACCAAAAAAAGATTGAATAACAAAATGAGAAGATTAAACAATTTTTTCTCTTCAAAGCTAAGATATTTTCTATCTTAAAAATTCATTTCTCACCTCTTGTTTGGAGCAATGGAGTAACTCTTGACCATATACAGAAGTGTATAAACACAAGTGGATACACTCAAGTATTAGTAAATACACAAGTGAAGATAATATCAATGTGGTTGTCCAATCACAATTATGTCTTGGCATAGCTACCAAAGAAATATTTTGGAAATATATTGTGAAAAATTAAAAATCTTGCAAGCTCGCGGATGCTTCGCGATCACGCAAAAGGTATTCACTGAATCAAAGTCTCAATGAAACAATGCCGCACTAAAAGCCATATATTTTTAATGGGTTTGTTCAAAAGATCTTGAGTAATGAAGGAGATTTTTTTCGTACCCGAAGTCCTTCTTCGCTAAGGTGAATAATCAGTGACCAATGTCATTGATAGAGCTAGAGTTTTCTAGTTTTGCACAATTTCATTAAACTTAAAATTTTCTTGTCTAATATATGACCAAGTAAAGTCTAAATATAAATGATGCATTTTAATCATATGTTATATACATGAAGACTATAGAACCATGTATTTGGAAAATCTCAAAATCCACAAGGTTAAATTCAAAAAAAACTAGTAAATATATATTTATCCTAGGTGATTTTCTCAGGGCAGTAGGATTAATGATCCAATATGAATTCGATGAATATTTACAGAGACCTCTTGGACTAGACTAAAGTGATGTGAGCACATTAATATACCTAAATTCTTATAATCTCCCCCTTTGCCTATTTCGTGACAAAATACACAAAACCAAAAATTACAAGTATTGTTAACCCAATATGCTCAAAGACGTTGAAAGCCCAAAGGCGTATAAGATAGACTAAGTACAATTACAAGTACTATTAACCTAATACGCTCAAGTATTTCTTTTAGTGAGATTCATGTATTGATTTTCCTATAACACACTAGAAAATTCATCAAATACCAAAGTGTAATCCCAAGACAGAAAAATGTGAGACTAATAAGATGAAACATGTGAATATATCATTGTATAGATGTGAACATTAGACTACTAAAGTATCTACCCCTCAACTATATAATTACTCTCAATTCATATGATATAGCATACAAACATTCTCCCTAACCCAAAATTCTCAAGGACTATGTTCTCCACATATCTATAAACGTATCCCCCGACAAGAACTAAGCATGTAATTAGATTAAATATAACTAAGCAACTTAAGAAGAGTAAACATGCTAATCAAACCAACAAAAATGAGAATGGACCATATAGTGAGTGAGCAATTAATATGAAAGTTTAAGCACGATATGTTATATGTGATAAATAGGCCAACATATATATATATATATATATATATATATATATATATATATATATATATATATATATATATATATAGAGAGAGAGAGAGAGAGAGAGAGAGAGAGAGAGATGGAAGTACACAATAAATCAAATAAAAGATAGATAATAAGGCCAACTAATAGCCCACGTTTTAGCCGAAGGGTCCATTTAAAAACACTTGTGATGACCAAATAATATTACTCCCCTCTAAACAACACTTTCTTGATGCTATTAGGATTTTGGATTCACTATTTGGATCATTGAACACATTAATCAAATTACCAACAGGACTTTAACTTCCAATTTTGGAAATTTCTATCCAATTTTCACCCCATGACTACACCAGTGGTTTCTATTAGTTAGTTTTGTGCTGTGAGGTTTAGAACTATATGGACTTTAATGCCATTTTTGGCTCTGTATACATCCCGAAGTCATTTTGAAATTCAATTACTTTCATACCAATTTAACTAACGATTTAACTACCCCATTGGCTTACACATAGTAGGAAATGATTTCTACAAGCTGTTAAGGGGTATCCTCTATACAAGATGGGTGAGATAAATAGACTCGGGGTTGTGTATTGTAGAGGAGCTAATGAGTTTGTTGTAATACCCCATATTTTTATGGCTTTTAAAATTGGGGATTTATTAAATTTAATTGAGTTATTAATTTAATATTAATTCGAAATTTTATTTAAAAAAATTTACTAGCGTGACAATAATTAGTAATTATTAGAAATTTTTTGAATATTACTAAATGAGTAAAGTAATATATGAGATTGAATTATTAATATTGTCACGAGTGAACAATATGACAATTATGGAAATTAAGTCGGGACGTGCCTGCGTCGTGTCAGGACTATATTATTATTATTATAAAAAGTGAATAAATTATAAGTCATCTGTATGGTCATTTCGAGTGCGTCAACGTGTCCGGAAGGGTCAAAATAGTTAGAAAAGTGTACCCGGGGTTTAGTTTGGGTCTCGAGACATTTTTAGGCCTAACCAGTAACCCGGAAGGGCATTTTAGTAATTTTCCTTTTTAAGGCTTAAGTATGGACGAAAATTATAGGGATATATCTGATGGGAGTTAGAGTCTTCAAGGATTAGAATTGGTAGAGTTGCAGAGAGAAGGGAGAACACTCTAAAGGGGAGA
Source organism: Sambucus nigra (assembly GCA_949130495.1). Lineage (NCBI taxonomy): Eukaryota > Viridiplantae > Streptophyta > Magnoliopsida > Dipsacales > Adoxaceae > Sambucus > Sambucus nigra. The sequence continues at coordinate 281,613,159 of OX422218.1, forward strand.
ACCACCCTACCTACACCATCCTTACCATCTTTCACCACCAACGCGTAGATCGGGACACGAGGGACGCAACCATACTCGTCAACACTTGAGAATCAGACCTTCATATCTGAGGCAGGTATTTATCTTGCTACTTTTCTAGTTAATATTTCTCCCATGTAAAAATAGGACTGATAAATATATGTTTCATGGAAGAATTTGATGATTTAGGCAATTTAAATCACATGCTTTAGAGGGAATAGGTATATTCTGGAAATCTCAACATATGTAGAGGATTACCCATGAAATTGTATTGATTTAGAAGTGAGAAATCTGAAAAAGAATTAGAAGATTGGAAATTATAATGAAACTAGGGTTCTTGATAATTATGATGAATTTGCCCTTTAACTCGATACCGTTGATGAATTTGTACATGCTTCACGTTGGAAATCATGTAAATAGGTGTATTTAATCAGTAGTAAACTTGTTTGGGAGTTTGGGAATCATTAATGGTGTTTTGTAGAATTTTCTTGGATGAAACCCGTAGGTCGGATTAACAGTTTCTGGGCAAGAACTGCTTGATCGATCGATCAACCCAAGAATGTCGATCGATCGACCTCTCCTGGAAAACTGCATGTTTTTCCCCTTTTTGTTTAATCCAGATAAAATGTGTCGGAACCCTTGAATATTATTTAAAGAGCATAATGGGTCATGAAGAGGACTAGTAAGGTCTAAGTAGAATATCGTTGAATGAAATTTTATATGGGATGAAACCGTGGGTTAACGGGGAGGTTTAAACATATTGTAAATCGTTCGCACGTTAGCTACAGAATTGAGAAGTTTATAAATGACTTAGACCAGTACGTTAGAGAGGGTGTACCTACTGAATTGACCTTTAGGAAATGAGAATACTTCGAGGGACGAGAAGTAATTGCAAAATGATTAACATTGAGAATAAAATGAGATGAGTTCTTTATGCGTAAAAATTTGGGTAAAATTGTATTACGTACGGTTAAAATATTATTATGTGTCGTGGGCAAACCTAATTGGAAAATGAGAATATTTATATATATGACCGAGTACATGTATATATATTTATATTATATTCGTGTATAATCATACCCGTTCTACTTGCTATCACGGAGGATACCACGCCAGGATAGTCTTATCTCGATGGGACCTTTATGGGGGCATATTGACTTGTACCCTAGAACATAGGATTCCTTAGTACAGCCTATCTGAGTGATAGTCAGATGATTCTAAGAGACGTGAGGGGTATGTTCATGGTTGCCGGTTTAGGGTGCTCTGGCTAATATGACTATGTTGCTTCCTCTTACTGGTCATCATACCAATTAGTAGAGCGAGGGGAGTGGGAAAAGGACATACGAGTACGCGAAAGGAAGAGGCAGAATGTTCACAAGAATGGAAAGGTAGTCTTTTGAACGGGTGCTTGAGAGCATGAAGAATGCTAAGTCAACTAGCCCACCCCTTGCTATTCACTTCACCCTTAGCCAAAGTTCATGCCCGCCACCAGAATAAGGGGAGAAAGGAAGCTGAGAAATCTTACTCCTCAGCTGTGGGGAGCCTTATGTATGCCATGGTGTGTACACGGCTTCGAACTTGTTCCCAGGCAATAGTCAGGAATTCTTGACGGTATCGAGCTGGAACAACCTGTTCTTCCTGAATACCCTGATTCAAGGCCAAAGAATTTCCTGCTGCTACCATATAGTATTCATCTCGACCTGGTGATAAATAAAGCATCCGTGTCTCTTTTGATCTCTCAGAAATTTCATAAAACGGGCTTTCTAGAGACCCCCAACGACCCAAAGAGTCAATGTAGAACTAGTATTTAATCGTTTTATATTGGATTGCACGTGAACTAACAGCCAGATGCAATCCTACATTCTAAGCTTTTATGAGTGAGTATTCCTTTATGGTAACTGAAAAAAAACTATGCTTCACCTCCATTTTGTGTGTATTGTGTAAATACAGTTCGAGAGTGATTTCGAACTAATATTTCCCTTAGTATGAGAGATACGGGGACTTGATAGCAGAGTAGGCCAGCACCATAGATTTTATGTGGGGTGCCGATAGTATATATATTATATGAGTGATTAATATATATATGTATATATGGAAATCTTCCACCGTGCGTATAAGTAGTTAAGTATTGAATAAATGCTCCAAATTTTATAGTAAGTATTCGGGAACTTTATAACGGTACTTAGATATATTAAGTAACGTAAGTAATCATGAAGAGATTGATCTCTAAACTAAATATCACAGCTTTGTGAATTCTCAAAATAAAATCACTGGAAGATAAGTTATATAGACTTATGAGGCGTTTAGTAGTACGGTAGGCGTGCACACTAGATGAGAGGTGAGAATTCTCAAGAGAGTGTCGCGTCCTAACATGGTGCTTATTTTAGCCGGTAAGCATTTTAAATACTTGCTAAACTATTTTTAAAACTGTTTTACACTCGGGATCTGGCCCATTTTTTCATTTTTTTCTCTTATATATATATATATATATATATATATATATATATATACAAGTGCTCAGCCACAGGGGCGTCAGGTGTAGAATCATTTGACTGGATGTGCTGCTGCTTGTGTGAGAGTTGCAGGTCATTGCAGAAGACGCTTCCTCCTTTGGTTCCTCAAACTTCAATTTAGCTCTTTTAGTTAGGGCATGTGTCTCCCATTTCCAGACTCTTATTTAGACTTGATAGGGATTCCATGATTCTATCATTTCAGTACTTCGTTTTCATTTGGGATTATTTTATCTCTCACATTATTTGTAGTGTGTAGTTAATTATTTGGATTTGCGTAATCTAGTTGGCATGGTTCGTCGGATGATTGGTATCTTTATCATTTGTACTATTCAAATTTATTTATGTTTAAAAATATTTTTACAACGTAATTATATAAATGAAGACTTTAAGTTGTTTTAACACTTAGCTTAATTATTTAGGGTGTTTAAATTGGAAATAATTATTTTGCGACAGTGATGCTAAGAATGAACCAACCGTTCACCTTGATTTTAATTTAATAAAGGACTGATCACCCGGTATTTAATTAGGCAAGGTGTCAGAGGTGGTATCGGAGCATCAGGTTCTAATGTCCTTTAGGATCTGTACGGCTTATTTTGCTTCCAGCTTAACGTCTTTGATGTAGAGCCCTATTTTTAGGATTGTTGTACTCTTGTATTTACGCTTACATCTTCAGCTATTTGAGATTTGATAATAATTATAGACTAATAAACTTCCTTCTCATTTCAGATTCCTCCGAGATGCGCATCTCGAGATAAAAATTCCCAGCCCGAGCAACCAGCAGCTCCGACACAGTGAACGATGAATGTAACTGAAGTAGCCGCCATTATTGCTGAGGCGGTGAATGACGCATTAGTGGTGGTGCAGCAGGCTCCACCCTAGGTTCAGGCAGCAGCGCCGGTACCAGCACAGCTTCCCAGAGTTCTCTGGTAGTTCGGACATCGTGATCGCCAACCAATGGAAGAAAGATATCCAGAGGCATCTATGCATGTATGAGTGCACTGACGTGTATAGACAGTTATTGGCTTCCTTCAAGCTAGTGGGGGCCGCTTTGCAGTGGTGGGAGTCCACCACCACCTTGGAGGAGAGGGACAGCATATCGATTCAGTCATTTTGGGTGCGGTTTGACCGCGAGTTTTTCGCATCCGCCATGCAGACTGAGATGAGGAAGAGGTTACTGAATCTTAAGCAGGAGAGTATGACCGTTGTTGAGTATGAGGAGGAGTTCACTAGACTTATCACTATAGTGTTGAATGAGGCACCCACTGAGGAGAAGAAGATATTGTTATTTTTAGATGGATTGTCCTGGAAGATTCGTCAGCACCTCATAGGCAATATATTGTTGAGTACTTACATTGACATACTCAACATCGCTCTATTGCCTTGTCAGGATCATCGTTTCCATCAGTAGGGAAGCAAACAAGCAGGGAAGTCCAGCCAGTAGGGCCGGACAGGGGGCAGTAGTACTGGTGGGGCACCAACAGCCTAAGGGAAGACTCGTCATACTGAGCAGAGTTCCCATCAGGAGGACCCTGCCAATCGATTCTGATCAGGTGATTCCAGGCAGGGATTTAGGGGATTTAGACAGGGCCAGCAGGTCCATTCCAGTCAGCATGGCCAGCAGGGACAGCAGCAGGGCCATCAGCGTTTGGTAATGGCCAACAGGGTCGTGGTCAGCAGGGACAGAGGGGAGGAAACTTCTGGGGCATGTGTTTTTGCTATGGCAAGAATTTCCATAGGCGTCATGATTGCCCAGAGGGGTATAGGGCCCCACAGTAGCAGGGTGCCCGTAATGAGCGACAGAGGCCATTCTTCCCAACCGCCCTCCCAGCGCCAACTCAGATACCAACCCTACCAGCCATCCCAACAGCCCCAGTCCAGCAGGGGAAATTATAGTATGGATGTGTCTATAACGTCCATCAGGCCGTAGCACCTCAGGCACCACCCGTAATTAATGGTATGTTTCCTATCTATGGCACTATGGGTCGAGTCTTATTTGATACTGAGGCATCGCACTATTTTATAGCTACTCACTTTGCACGGGCCTTAGGGTTATTAGACACGGCAGAGAGTATAGTGACATGTGTAGACTCACCACTAGGGAATGGGCCTTTGATTTTCTTTATATTCCGGGGTGTAGGTATAGAGATTTGTAGCTTGATTTTACCTGCAGACATGCTAGTTTTAGATATGCATGGGCAAGACGCCATTATTGGCATGGATTGGCTCGCTGCGTACAGAGCCATGATAGATTGTTTCGATAGGGGTATTATCTTTGCCATTCTGAGTCAGGAGATGTTTTTAGTGGCGATCCCTCACCCAGAGGGAGGATCTTCCACCTATTTATATTACATAGAGGAGGATACCTCTAAGGAGATTGTGATTCCCCTGGATTCAATTCCAGTTGTTCGTGAGTTTTAGGATGTATTCCAGGAGATACCGAGCCTACCCCCCAGTCGAGAGATAGATTTTGTAATAGACTTGATGTCAAGCACTCGACCGATAGCACGTGCACCATACCGTATGGCTCCAGCGAAGATGAGGAAGTTACGGGATTAGATAGAGCAGTTGTTGGGCCAAGGTTTCATTCGTAGGATCACCTGGCCTTGGGGCGCTCCGATGTAGTTTATAAAGAAGAGAGATGGTTCACTGAGGTTGTGCGTGGATTATCGGGAGTTGAACAAGGTCACGATACGGAATAAAAATCTATTGCCTCGAATTGATGACCTGTTCGACCACCTGAGAGGAGAAACCTTATTTTCTAAGATAAATTTGAGATTGGGATACCATCAGCTACGGATTAGGGAGCAAGATGTGTTGAAGACTTCTTTCTTGAAGAATTATGGGTCTTATGAGTTCAGAGTCATGTCGTTTGGGCTGACAAATGCTCCAGCCGTATTCATGGACTTAATGAATCGAGTGTTCAGAGAGTTCCTGGATCATTTTGTCATCGTCTTCATAGATAACATCCTGATTTATTCACAGACTGAGGAGGATCAAGCTGAACACTTGAGGCAGGTTCTTCAGACTCTACGAGAGCATCAGTTGTATGCTAAGTATGAGAAATGCAAATTTTGGTTACGGGAGGTACAGTTTTGGGGGCATATTGTGTCAAATTTGGGGATATTACTTGACCCGAGCAAAGTGTTGGCAGTGATAGCGTAGCTTCTTGGGGTTAGCCGGGTACTACAGGTGGTTCATTCGAGGCTTTTTGAAGATAGCGGGTCTGTTGATGAATCTGACTCGCAAAGGAGTACCGTATGTATGGGATGATGCTTATCAATTGGCTTTTGGTGAGATGAAAGATAAGTTGACTTCGGCACCAGTTCTTGCTTTGCCCAGACCGGGAGTAGAGTTCCTAGTGTACACTGACGCCTCTTTATGGGTACTAGGGGGAGTACTTCAGTAGGAGGAACAGGCTATAGCTTTTGTCTCCCGTAAGCTTAAGCCTCACGAAAGGAATTACCCCACCCACGACCTGGAGCTAGCAACAATCGTGTTTGCATTGCGGATTTGGAGACATTACTTGTTGGGGGAGAAGTTTCACTTATTCACAGACCACAAGTCACTGCAATACTTGTTCACTCAGTAGGAGTTGAACATGCAGCAGCGCAGGTGGTTGGAGTTTGTGAAAGACTACCAGTTTGAGATACAGTACCATTCGGGGAAGGTTAACGTAGTTACTGATGCGTTAAGCCGTAGATAGGTAGGTGACGTAGAGGAAGTATGGAGAGCGAAGTGGAAAGAGTTGGGACACCAGGATGCGGTGGCCCGTTCCTTTATATCTATTATGTCAGTCACACCTGAGATTGTTACGAGGGTAATACAGGCACAAGCAGCGGATACTTTTTGTCAAGATCAGATTGTACGACTTTTATCTGAGGGTGCTGAATCCTATTCAGTGAGTTTTGATAGGGGTTTGAGGTTTAGTGGGAGATTAGTGGTCCCTACGGGAGATGATTTACGTCATGGAATGATGACATAGTCTCACAGATCCAGATTTGCGTTACATCCCGGAGGGGATAAGATGTACCAGGATATGAAGCGTCAGTACTGGTGGAGTGGGATGAAGAAGGAAATTGCAGAGTTCTTATCCAAATGTTCTCCCTATCAGATGGTAAAGGTGGACCACCAGACGCCACCAGGGTTACTTCAGCCGTTGGAGATACCTACGTGGAAATGGTAAAGTATTTCCATGAACTTCAATAATGGGTTGCCTACATCACAGCGGAGTCACGATTTCATATGGGTTATAGTGGATCGGTTGACCAAGGTTGATCATTTTCTGCCAGTACGGACAGACTACACCACGGGCCAGTATGCACAGTTGTTTATTATCGAGATAGTTAGGCTACATGGGGTGCCCTTGGATATTTTCTCTGATAGAGACAAGATTTTTGTGTCGCGCTTCTGGGAGAGCTTTCAGGAGGCCATGGGTACAGAGTTGAGATTGAGTTCAGCTTATCACCCACAAACAGATGCACAAATAGAGAGTACCAATCAGATGCTGGAGGATATGATATGCATGTGTGTCCTCGATTTTGGAGGAGGTTAGGAGCTGTATCTTCCACTGGTGGAGTTAGCTTATAATAACTCCTATCAGCTCACGATCGACATGGCCCCATTTAAGGCGTTGTATGGAAGGCCTTGGCAATCTCCTGCTTATTGGCTAAAGGTGGGGGACAACAAATTACTCAGGCCAGAGATGATTCAGGAGACTTCATCTAGGATTGAGCTTATCAGGAGTCGCATTTGGGTAGCCCAGGACCGGCAGAAGAGCTACGCGGGTGAAAAGCGGTCCTTCTGAGAGTTTAGCGTGGGGGACCAAGTATTACTGTGTGTGTCTCCTATGAAAGGAGTAATGAGATTCAGGAAGAAGGGTAAATTGGCTCCGAGGTACGTAGGACCATTTCCCATTATCGAGAGGATAGGGCCGGTGGCATACAGATTGGGGTTACCAGAGCACTTGAACCGTATTCACAATGTATTCCACATCTCGTCGTTGAGACGATATCTTTGGGATGATATGGCCCACACACACATTGCGATAGACGAGATTGACTTATAGCCTGACAGTTCTTATGAGGAGAGACCAGTGGCCATCCTAGACCATAGCGAGAGGAGATTGAGGTCAAAAGTAGCTCCACTTGTACGAGTCCAGTGGGAGCATCATAATGTGGAGTCCACTTAGGAGAACGAGGCAGATATGCACGAAAAATATCCAGATCTATTTTTACCAGGTATGCCTTATTTTCCGAACTTCTGAATGAAATTCCATTATTAAGGGGGAAGTATGTAATACCCCGTATTTTTATGGCCTTTAAAATTGGGGATTTATTAAATTTAATTGAGTTATTAATTTAATATTAATTTGGAATTTTATTTAAAAATACTTACTAGCGTGACAAGAGTTAGTAATTATTGGGAATTTATTGAATATTACTAGATGAGTAAAGTAATATATGAGATTGAATTTATTAATATTATCATGGGTGAATAATATGACAATTATGGAAATTAAGTCGGGATGCGCATGTGTCGTGTCGGGACTATATTATTATTATAAAAAGTGAATAAATTATAAGTCACCCGTATGGTCATTTCGAGTGTCCCAACGTGTCCGGAAGGATCGAGATAGTCAGAAAAGTATACCCGAGGGTTTAGTTTGGGTCTCGGGACATTTTTAGGCCTAACCCGTAACCCGAGAGGGCAATTTAGTAATTTTCCTTTTTAAGGCTTAATTATGGACGAAAATTAAAGGGATATAAGTGATGGGACTTAGAGTCTTCAAGGATTATAATTGGTAGATTTACAGAGGGGCTAAAGAAGGGAGAAGGGAGAACACTCCAAAGGGGAGAACCACCATATCTACACCACCCTTGCCATCTTTCACCACCAACACGTAGATCTTGACACGAGGGACGTAACCATACCCGTCAACACTTGAGAATTAGACCTTCATATCTGAGGCAAGTATCTTGTAAGGACACAAATTTCCAATTGAGTCCTTTGTAATTTTGTCTCAATTCCGGACAAAAACATTTGAGTCATAGGATAGAGTTCAAGTTTATCCATTCAAGCCTATGACGTGTTTGTTGAAGATGTAGCGGCCAAGATTTTAAAGCTTCATCAAATGTCATGTGTGTTGTGCCTCGTTTCTACGTCATCAACATGGTTACATTGTTCCTAAGGCATGAATGCATTTTAATATATATATAGGAGCTTGGAACATTATTTATTAGGTGTATTTTAGAAATTTATTTTGGGTGTTAGTATTTTTTTGTTAAACTTTTTTTGAATTCATAGTTCTAAATATTTTGTTCTCGGACACCTTTCAATAGAAAAATCATATCAAATCCAAAAAAAATTAGAAAAATACGAAACTGGCAGCCACGCGTTCGTATCGAAATTATCTAGAACCATGGCCTAAGATCTCATTATATAGGTTGTTCGAACGAGAAGTCGTTCAAACCAGTTTTAAAATGAGAATTTTTTTTTCGTTCCGTCTCTTCGTTAGAAGTCTCGTTCGAACGAGATTTCTAACAAAAAAACAGCTACAACAGTTTTAAGCCAGTTTTTTCCACTTTTCCACTACTTTTCTCCACTTCCTTTTTGACATACTTCTTAAGTGCGGGAACTAACTTTTTGAAGATAACTTTTTCACATTTTCAAGAGTTATTAGAGCAAAATACTTTGAAGAAAAAGTTCCTTTTTTTGTGTTAAGTTTTATGGAGTAAATTCCCTTCAGAACACATATACACCCATATGTTTGTCTATATCCAAGTTTCAATATATATATATTTCTTGGAGTGTTTGGCACCGATTTTCTCTACACCATTGAAGAAGAGAGTTTGATTTTTCTTTTCAACTCATAAAGGAGACGAGCTTTGTTTGATGTGACATTCCCACTCGAAGAAATGATTCATTGCGGGTTGACAATTGTCCAAAAGTCTCATTGGTGGATTCTAAGATTTCGGTGGAGTTTTGGGGTTATCGACTAGGCGGAGGTGTTTACAAGAAGTCACGTCAAGGCTTGAAGGGAGTCGAGTCGAGGAAGTAAGTCATCTGTCTTGTAATTGTAAAATCGTACTTAGTGGACTTAAGGCTAGGGCCGTCCGAGATTTTTCCCATTTGGGATTTCCTCGTACATTCGGCGTAATGCGATTGTGATTTATTTTATCTTGCTATATCACCAAGATGCATGATTAGGACTAAAAGATAAAATTAGTTCAAAATCAGAATCCATATAATTTGGTGCAAATTTAATGTTTGGGTATGTTCAATTTAATTCCAAGTGCAAAATTACTTTATCTTGATAACATGCAAGTTTAACTTGAATTGGATTAATGTGTGTTTAAGTCGAAATGAAAATTATTTGTGTAGTTTTAATTTCACTTTTAGTTTAGTTTTATTTTTTTCATAAGTTGGTTTGTTCTCTTTAAGAAAAGAAAATTTTAAATAACTTTTGAAAATTTAAAATTTGAACCATTTTATTATATTTGAATTTAAAAATTGGGGGCTTCCGCACTTTCAAATTGGTATGAGAGCCAAAGCGATAAATTATTTCGTTAAGATCTTTTAACTATTTTTGGCTAAAATGGAATTTTCCCCATTTTCAAAATTTCCTATTTTCGATGGCTCTAATTACGCATACTGGAAAGCGCGGATGAAATCGGCGCTTAAATCTATCGAGGGAGGGTTTGGTTATCGGTAGTTAATGGGTGGTCTCCACCAACTCATTTAGTAGATAATGAACGTGTTCCCAAACTGGCCGATAGATGGAGTGAGAATGAGTTTAAACTTTCAAATTTTAATTCTGTGGTTTAAATGCCTTGTTTAGCGATGTCACACAGGATGAATTCCGACACATTATGACGTGTGAGACCGCTAAAGAAGCGTGGGATATTTTTTAACTCACTCATGAAGGTACTAGTGTCGTTAAAGCTTCGAAACTCCATAACCTCACCACTCAATTTGAAACTATCAAAATGAACGATAAAGAAACTTTTGATGAATTTTATGCTAGACTTTTCGATATTGTTAATTCATCTTTTAACTTGGGAGAGAAAATACTCGACAATCGAGTTGTAAAGAAAATTTTACGATCCCTACCCGATAGATTTATTCTAAAAGTGACCGTTTTAAATTCTTTAACAACTTTAGCCTCTAAGAAATTAGAAGAGATCGTAGGTGATTTTCTAACCTTTGAACTGGACATGTTTCCCACTAAAACTGAAAAGAAAATAGAAAAGGGCATTGCTTTAAAAGCCCGAAAAGAGGATAAACAAGTAGTAGAGAGCGAGAGTGATAGTGACTCGGAAGATATGGCCTTGTTTGCTAGGAAATTTAGAAAGTTTCTTAAAATTAACAAAGATAAATTTAAAAATCACTTTAAAAAATTTGAAACTTCTAAGCATGATAAAGCCGAGAGAATCCCCAAAACTATTAATGAAAATTTAAATAAGGACGAGTCAAACTGGTGTTTTGGTTGTGAGGGTTATGGCCATAGGGCTTTTGAGTGCCCCACTAAACTAAGGAGAGAGGGTAAGCAACCCATTTCATATAATGCGACCCTTAGTGATAGTGATAAGGAAGAGGGACCCGATTCCCCCACTAAGCCCAACTTTGTGGCATTTATGGCTAGTCATGTGAGTGATAGTGGGAGCTCGTCCATTGATGAAACTTTAACACATGACACTTCCATAGTTTATGATTCCCTTATTTTTTATGATAGTGAGAGTGAAAAAGAGAGAGAAAATGAAAGTGATGAGGTTGATGTGAGTGAACTTCAAAATGCTTTTTAAGAACTTTATGAAGAATATATTAAATTAAAAAGAGCTAATTTGAAGTTAGAAGCTTGTTTAAAAGAGTGTGTCAAGGTCATTGATGATAGTACGTTGGTAGAAGACCTTAGGAGACGTGAGAGGACTCTTCGAGAGAAGCTAGAATATGTAGAAGGCGAGAGAGAGAACCTTAGGGTTTTAATGGAATCCTTAAAAAAGGAGGTTCTCGAGTTTGAAGAGAGAAATGTTTTGTTAGAATCTAAAATTTTAGAATTAGAAGATAAATTAAAAGACTCTACTAAAGTCAAATTTGATTTGGAGTGTAGGTCCGAAAAACTTCATAAATTCTTAGGCACGGTCCAAATAAAAAATGACACTTGTGGTTTAGGCTTCGATACTTGTAATGAATCTACTCAAAAGCCAAAACCAACATTTTAGGAGAATCACCTAGGAATGCCTTTAGAGATCACTCCTTATATAAATCTTTTCGCCGTGAATTCAATTGTTCACATTGTGGTCGAAAAGGTCATCTTAGGAAATTTTGTTTTGATCTTAAATGAGTTCCTAGAAAATCCCAATGTAAGGGAACCGAGGGAGCTAAGATTCTTACACCCAGAGATATTCTTTCATCATTAGTTTGGGTTAGGAGATCCGACTTGATAGCTTTACATAATAGGATTTTTTATTCTAATTTACTTTCACATGCTTCCTCCCTTGCAAAATCTAAAGGTTGAATGTGTTAGTTTTATTTGCACACTTTAGCGTTTGTACTTCATGCTATATTCACATGCTAAATGTATGCTTGTTTAATCATTTTTTTAGTCTATGCTTCATGATCAATCACATGCTAGAATAATGATTTTTGTTTATCTTTTGTACTATATTCTTTTCATTTTTATTTGCATTAAATGAAATATAAAAAAAGATTTTTGGTTTATCATTTGAATTTTATCTTATTAGTAATTTAAGCTTAATGAAAAATTCAAATGATTTTTGTTTGTCTTTTGAGTATACATTTTTATTTTTGGTTAAAAATTTCAAAAACTCAAAAAGATTTTTTATTTTGTGTGTATTTTAGTTTGGCACACTTTATGTGGCATATACTTGTGTTTGAATCCCATCTTTTTCGCTCCCATGTGGCTAGAACTTTTGATTTAGATTGATAATACTTATTATGTTCTTTACCATGCTTACATGGAGTAGTTGGATTTTGTGTTAATATAATGGATTCTATATTTATATGCCTCTATTCACACATGCACGAGCTCATTTGAAATTTTAACTTCATATGTATATTTGAGCTTTGTGAGATGTTCTCCTAGAAATCTTGTCACCTACATATTTGTGACATAGGAGGACTAGTGCATGTCAAAATCTGTTACACGTGAGATTTGTGAGAAATAAAAAAAAGATAAATATAAATGTGCACGGGGAAGGACTCTGAATGGATTTATTGTCCTTTGCGAATAGTAAGCAACGTTTAATTGGACCTAAAAGAAATACGTGGTCCAAAGGCCTAAAAACGGAAAAATATGGCGTTAAAAAGAAAATAATTGTCAAGGCCTATGTTTGATTGATATATTCATTCAAAATTAATAATATATATGCTTATTGAGGGAGATTGGATGGTATATCAACGGTTTGCACAATGTCCATTTATCCTAGTTGCGTTTTCAATGTCATGACTCTATTGGTTTGTAGAATCATCAACATGCTAGGCTTGTATGCATTGTGTATGTTTCTTCATCGAGTTCAATTTATATTGTCACATGAGGTTATATTCAAATGTGATAAAGTTTGCAATCAATTGAGAACTCCGTGAACATGTTTTAAGTGATTGGGTCTAAATTTAATTGTTACTAGTTCACACTCCAATACTTCCATTTCCATATGACACAATTTTGCCATACGAGTGAGAAAATCTTATCTTATTTTGTGTCATTTGTGTGTTTATATCTATATATGTGTACTTGAGTCTATTAGGTATATATTATGTATACATATATTTGATATTTTTGTTTAGTCTTTGCCTTGCTTTCTAGTCCATATATGCTTTAATTCATAATTGTTATTCATCTTGTTGCATTCTTTGCTGATATCACATGCTTAATACTTATGTATCATATTGGTATCTGTTTCTTGCATCTTAGTTGGTATCTATTATTATTTGTTGTATTAGTAATGATTGTGTTTTCCATGTGCTTTAATGTTCTCATCATTTTATGTGTAATTGCATGTTTTTGCATGTTTTGATTCTTTAGCCTTTGTCTATTCCTGAACAAAAGGGGGGAGAATGATAAGGAGAGAAATGGTATCTAAACCTATCGTATCTTAGTTTCGGTAGATTTATCTTAGGGGGAGACGTCTTTCTAAGTAGGTCATTTGTTTGATAAAGGGGGAGAATTCATTTAGGGGGAGTATTTATTTTTGCATTTAATATATTGATATTCCCTATGCATTTGATAGTTTGCTTAAGTGTGCAGGAATTATTCAAAATGGCAACGTTCATCATCGGGAAAAGATATTGATCCTTGGGTTGTTTGAGTCAAGCATTGTATTTTTATTTTGGGCGGGATATTTTTTAGTTTAGTAGAGCTTGACGGCCTTTAGGATTTTTGTTTGGTTTTTGTCCCGGCCAAAGGGGGAGATTTGTAAGGACACAAATTTCCAATTGAGTCCTTTGTAGTTTTGGCTCAATTCTGGACAAAAACATTTGAGTCATAGAATAGAGTTCAAGTTTATCCATTCAAGCCTATGGCGAGTTTGTTGAAGACATAGGGGCCAAGATATTAAAGCTTCATCAAATGTCGTGTGCGTTGTGCCTCGTTTCTACGTCATCAACATGGCTTCATTGCTCCTAAGGCATGAATGCATTTTAATATATATATATAGGAGCTTGGAACATTATTCATTAGGTGTATTTTAGAAATTTATTTTGGGTGTTAGTATTTTTTTGTTAAACTCTTTTTGAATTCATAATTCTAAATATTTTGTTCTCGGACACCTTTCTGTAGAAAAATCATATCAAATCTAAAAAAAATCAGAAAAATACGAAACTGGTGACCACGCATTCATATCGAAATTATCTAGAACTATGACCTAAGATCTCATTAGATAGGTCATTCGAACGACCTCGTTCGAATGACAAGTCGTTCAAACCAGTTTTTAAATTAGAATTTTTTTTTTCGTTCAGTCTCTTCGTTAGAAGTCTCGTTCAAACGACATTTCTAACGAAAAAATAACGGGAACAGTTTTAAGCCAGTTTTTTCTACTTTTCCACTACTTTGCTCCACTTCCTTTTTGACATACTTCTTAAGTGCGGGAACTAACTTTTTGAAGATAACTTTTTCACATTTCTAAGAGTCATTAGAAAAAAATACTTTGAAGAAAAAGTTCCTTTTTTGTGTGTTAAATTTTATGGAGTAAATTCCTTTCAAAATATATATACACCCATTTGTTTGTCTATATCCAAGTTTCAATATATATATATATATTTCTTGGAGTGTTTGGCACCGATTTTCTCTACACCATTGAAGAAGAGAGTTTGAGTTTTCTTTTCAACTCATAAAGGAGAAGAGATTTGTTTGATGTGACATTGCCACTCGAAGAAAGGATTCATTGAGGGTTGACGGTTGTCCAAAAATCTTATTGGTGGATTCCAAGATTCCGATGGAGTTTCGGGGTTGCCAACTAGGCGGAGGTGTTTACAAGAAGACGCGTCAAGGTTTGAAGGGAGTTGAGTCGAGGAAGTAAGTCATCTGTCTTGTAATTGTAAAACCGTACTTAGTGGACTTAAGGCTAGGTCCGTCCGAGGTTTTTCCCATTTGGGTTTTCCTCTTACATTCGGCGTAGTGCGATTGAGATTTATTTTATCTTGCTATATCACCTAGATGCATGCTTAGGACTAAAAGATAAAATTAGTTCAAAATCACAATCTATATAATTTGGTGCAAATTTAATGTTTGGGTATGGTCAATTTAATTCAAGTGAAAAATTACTTTATCTTGATAACATGCAAGTTTAACTTGAATTGGATTAATGTGTGTATAAGTCGAAATGAAAATTGTGTGTGTAGTTTTAATTTCACTTTTAGTTTAGTTTTATTTTTTTCATAAGTTAGATTGTTCTCTTTAAGAAAAGAAAATTTTAAATAACTTTTGGAAAATTAAAATTTGAACCATTTCATTATATTTGAATTTAAAAATTGTGGGCTGCCACACTTTCATATCTATCTTGCTACTTTTCTAGTTAATATTTCTCCCTTGTTAGAATAGGAATGATAAATATATGTTTCATGGAAGAATTTAATGATTTAGGGAATTTAAATCACATGCTTTAGAGGGAATAAGTATATTCTGGAAATCTCAATATATGTAGAGGATTACCCACAAAATTGTATTGATTTAGAAGTGAGAAATATGGAAAAAGAATTAGAAGATTGGATATTATAATGAAACTAGGGTTCTTGATAATTATGATGACTTTTCCCTTTAACTCGATACCGTTGATGAATTTGTACATGCTTCACGTAGGAAATCATGTATATAGGTGTATTTAATCATTAGTAAACTTGTTTGG
Source organism: Sambucus nigra (assembly GCA_949130495.1). NCBI lineage: Eukaryota > Viridiplantae > Streptophyta > Magnoliopsida > Dipsacales > Adoxaceae > Sambucus > Sambucus nigra. Next base: position 281,629,048 of record OX422218.1, read on the forward strand.
GAGTTTGGGAATCATTAATGGTGTTTTGGAGAATTTTCTTGGATGAAACCCTTAGGTCGGATTAATAGTTTCTGGGCAAGAACTACTTGATCGATCGATTGACCCCTTTCCTCGATCGATCGACCTCTCCTGGATAACTGCATGTTTTTCCCCTTTTTATTTAATCCGAAATAAAATGTGTTGGAACCCTTGAATATTATTTAAAGATCATAATGGGTGAAGAGGACTAGTAGGGTCTAAGTAGAATACCGTTGAATGAAATTTTATATGGGATGAAACGGTGGGTTAACTGGGAGGTTTAAAGCATATTGGAAATCGTTCGCACGTTAGCTACGGAATTGAGAGTTTTATAAATGACTTCAACTAGTACGTTAGAGAGGGTGTACCTACTGAATTGACCTTTAGGAAGAGAGAATACTTCGAGGGACGAGAAGTAATTGCGAAATGATTAAAATTGAGAATAAAATGAGTTGAGTTCTTTATGAGTAAAAATTTGGGTAAAATTGTATTACGTACGGTTAAAATATTATTATGGGTCGTGGGCGAACCTAATTGGAAAATGAGAATATTTATATATATGATCGAGTGCATGTGTATATATTTATATTATGTTCTTTATTAATCATACCCGCGATACTTGCTATCACGGAGGTTGTCGCACTGGGACAGTCTTATCTCGATGGGACCTTTATGGGCGATATTAACTTGTACCCTAGAACATAGGATTCCTTGGTACATGCTATCTGAGTGATAGTCAGACAGTCCTAAGAGACATGAGGGGTATGTGCTGACCTCTTAGTGACTTGGAACTATGCTTCGCCTCCATTTTGTGTGTATTGTGTAAATATAGTTCGAGAGTGATTCTGAACTAGTATTTACCTTAGTACGAGAGATACGGGGACTTGATAGCAGAGTATGCTAGTACCATAGATTTTATGTGCGGTGCCAATAGTATATATATTATATGAGTGATTAATGTATATACGTATATATGGAAATATTCCACTGTGCGTATAAGTAGTTAAGTATTGAATAAATGCTCCAAATTTTATAGCAAGTATTCGGTAACTTTATATCGGTACTGAGATATATTAAGTAATGTATCTCTAAACAAAATACCATTGCCTTGTGACTTCTCAAAATAAAATCATTGGGAGATAAGTTAAATAGACTTATGAGGTGTTTAGTAGTACGGTAGGTGTGCACACTCGATGAGACATGAGAATTCTCAAGAGAGTTTCGCGTCCTGACATGGTGGTTATATTAGCGAGTAAGCATTTGAAATACTTGCTAAACTATTTTTAAAATTGTTTTACGCTCGGGCTCTTACCCGTTTTTTTCATTTTTTATCGCTCTTGTATATATATATATATGTATATATTACAGGTGCTCAGCCACAGGGGCGTCAGGTGTAAAATCATTTGACCGGAAGTGCTGTAGCTTGTGTGGGAGTTGCAGGTCATTGCAGTAGACGCTTCCTCCTTTGGTTCCTCGGACTTCTATTTAGCTCTTTTAGTTAGGGCATGTGTCGCCCATTTACAAACTCTTATTTAGACTTGATAGGATTTCATGATTCTATCATTTCAGTACTCTGTTTTCATTTGGGATTATTTTATCTCTCACATTACCTGTGGTGTGTAGTTAATTATTTGGATTTGAGTAATCTAGTTGGCATGGTTCGTTGGATGATTGGTATCTTTATCATTTGCAATATTCAAATTTATTTATGTTTAAAATGATTTTTATAACGGAATTATATAAATGAAGACTCTAAATTGTTTTGACGCTTAGCTTAATTATTTAGGGTGTTTAAATTGGAAATAATTATTTTGCGACAGTGATGCTAAGAATGAAGCAACCGTTCACCTTGATTTTAATTTAATAAAGGACTGATCACCCGGTATTTAATTAGACGGGTGTCACATTTGTAAAATTCACATAGAGGTGTCTCAATAATGAAGAGTTTGTTTATCCTTGCGTACGTTGCAGAAATGGTAAACTGTTTAAGGGGAGAACATTTGAATTACATTTTCTTAACCAGATTATGCAAGACGATTATCGGGTGTGGGTTTTCTCGAGGAAATACATTGTTCCTTTCTCCGTAAGTGAATCCTCATACAACTATCAAGTAGGGTAACCGTGGAATTAGAGGATAATACCGTGGAGAATATATGTTATATGGTCTAGTAGACAATTCTTACGGGATTCATATAGTTTAACACAATTCAAATTCTGATATGGAAGACAATGAACCTCATAGTGGAGGTGGTAGTGCTAGCAACGGTGTTGGGATAAACCTTAATGAAGACTATTTGTTTACACCATATTAACACAATCCAATGAGGGGTTGCCACATAATGATTAAAATGGCAGAAATATTCGGGTTATTATGTGTAAATTCAAAGTAGTGGGAAGCATGCATGTGTTACACTTGGCACCGTTTGGGACGTGTTAATTAAAGTGGAACTTACTCAAAATTAGATTGGAGTGTTAGTGCACCAAAGTAAAAAATACTTAAATGGGTTAATAGCCACCCAGTAATTACAAGAGAAGTTACATTGCATGGTTAAGAAACACTATAAATAAGCAACTAACCCTAGAAGGAAGAGAGAACTCCCTAACCAAAAATGCATTTACATTAATTTTATCCCTTTTTTCCTTCTCTTTTATTTTTCATTCTTTATTTACTGCATTTATTTCAATTTCACAAGTAGATTGTAAGGTAGTTGTAACCTTTTATTTCCAAGCTTAATTAAAGTTTAATGCCTTTACATTTGATGTTCTTTACTTTCTGCAAATATTTACTTTACTCGTAATTTAATTTCTTGTAAATCTTCACTTTAATTGCATTTTCTTTTCTTTACTTATAAGGCTTTATTTCCTTTAATTCGTGCAACTTACTATTATTGTTTTAGTTAATCACTTAACACTCCCTTCAAATTATTCCATAAGGGAAGCATAAGTCCTCTTAATTGAGGGATCGAATGTAACATAGTTCCCTGATAATTGTCACTGGGCTAAAATCTTTGGTTGGAAAGATTAGAAATCTTTTCTAGCATTCTCGCAATCTTAATTAACTATCAAGAGAGTAAAAAATGACTAAACATATTTCTAGCAAACCCAATGGGACACTAGTAATGTGTAAATGTTATAAATGTCTTGGACACACCAAAGAAAAGAAATAACTGAGAATGTTGGTAAAATTAGCTCCACTAGCCAACATGTTGCCACTACAGAATAATTATTAGCTGAAACAACCCAAGAGCTGGGAACTAATCGTACGCAAGAATTTAATATTCCAATGGCTCGTATATCCAACAATATTCAAACTACACCAGCAATTGGTGTGACTATAAACATCCAAGACTAATTAATCAACTAACTAAACTTAGTTTTTTATCAATGTGGAAATATGGTTCAAAATATAAACAACATGTTCACCACGGTGACTAGTAGATTTGCCTTACCTAATGGAATGATAACTAATATTTGGGTTTATGCACCACAATTTAGAGTAAACATTACTACTTAACCAAATCCCTATCATACTGTATATTATAGAACAAATAATGGTGAAACAAATTTTGAAAATAACCTTAGGATAGGTGGATATGCTAATACTAGGGTCTAAATGTAAGCTATCTAATGAAAATAATAGACCATCTAACACCTACCAATAAGTGGGTTACAATAACCCAATGGGGAGAACATCTCTCCCAAAGTTGGGGAGTACTAAGAGTTATGCAAATGAGAACAATATATGCTTCCCAAGTGCTTTGAATTATGGAATTATCAATAATCCAGTGTTCGAACCAAAACTCGAGGGGTTGGGGTGTAATACCCCGCCCTTGAAATATATGTTTTGATAATAAATTGTGTGATTTATTTGAAGAAGTATTTAGAAAAAGTCGACGCATGAGTGAATAGGTTACTATTGCACATAAATGACGCATTTCACATGACGTCTTGGCATGTTTGTCGTGCATGGGTGCGCATAGGTATGCGCGATGACCATTTTAGGTTAATATAATTAAATTTGTGGTACATCGATATCAAGTTACATACGTAATAATGCGACTTGGGAGTCTAGTCGGCGCACGACGCATTAAATTGAAACTTTACGCGATTTTTAGAGATTTCACTATAAGGGATAAAAATGGTCCAACCGAATATTTGGGGTTCTAAAATAGGGTTCTTGAGGGAAATGGGTTCAAAAATGGAATTTGAGGAAGTTTTTGCCAAAGTGTTGACCGATCGACACAACTTAGCCTTAGGAGTTAATTGGTCGAGTCATTGATCGGTTGATGTCTGGCAGGTCCACGAGATGGTCTTTTTTCCTTTAGCGTTGTCACTATATTCACCCTTGGATCATATGTTTTGTCGATCCTACATTCATTCCATCCAAGATAAGCTCGTGTTTTTTCATTTAAGGGAGTGAGGGACCTTCCTTTTAAGTCTTGGAAACTTAATTTATTTATTTAAAGAAGGTGGAATGGGTGGGTCTAACCCATTCCCCTCCCATCAGATTACAACTTCTCTCTCTCTCCCTCTACATAGTTCCCCTCACCAATGTGTTATTCTCCAGACCTTATGGGGATATCTCCACCACTTCTTTACCCTATAACCACCATCCCTATGGTTATTCCACCTCCTACACCACCATATAAACCCTAGTTAGCCTTGATGATATGTATATGGTGGTATTATTGATGTATGGTGGGTATTTCAAGAGGGTTTTTTGGATGATATGTTTCATGAAGATGAAGGATGGATTTTGGAGCACCATTGGAGAAAGATTGAAGGATCTTTTGGTAATCCCTTGAAGCCATCTTTGGAGGTGGGGGTTGCTCCTCCTACACCACAATTTTGGAGATTTTAGAGGTGGGAATACTAACCTTAGTTTAGGTTAAAATTGTGTATATCTTTAGCTAGTTTTTTTGTATATATTAGACTTAATATATGTAAGACATATGTTAGTTTGCATCCTTGGGTTAACTAGTTGCATTCTATGATTTATGTGTAAATGGGTTTCAAATAGATGATTTAAAATGGGTTTTGAAAATGAATAAATTTCAAAATGTATAGCTTTAACATTTTCTGAAACAAAATGTGTTAGAATGATGTTTTAAAGATAAATAATGTGATTTTATACAAAAAAAAAAAGAGTTAGTCTTGTTTAAGCCATTTTATGAGATTAAAATGTGATTTTATACTTGATTGATAAAGATAAATGTAAAAAAGGAAACTCACTTTAATGGGTTATTTAAAGTGGGTAAAGCTTATGCAAAAAGTAAAATGGATGTAATGTGTAAATATGTGAAAAGTAAGGATTTTTCATAAGTGGGTTAAAAGTTAATACTGGAAGTTAAAGGTTTCAAATGTGTAAAGAGTAGCAAAGTGGGAGTTAAAATGAAAAATCCCATAAATAAAGTGTGTATGTCTAATGTCTAGAAAATGGGACTTTAATATATAACAAGATTTATTTTATATATTAAAGGTATTAAAGTAACAAATAAAAATGTTGGGTTAATTGTGATATTGAACAAGTGTTGAAAGTGGCTAAACGTTTTTAAGTGTTAAGTTGAAAACTTAATAATCATTTTTGAAAAATAACACTTATTAAAGGATTAAGTTGCATGTTTGGCAATAAAGGGGTAAATTGATAAATTACATAAAGTGGAACATTTTTATGAAATAAAAATGTGTTAAGGAATGATGTTACACTAAGATGAATGAAACTGATATAAGTCCATGGACGTAAATGGTTTTGGTATAAAATCAACGATTAAGTGCGAAATAAAGGGACTTAAAGGAAAGAATTAATATTCAAAGTGTGACACAAGTAAAGGGGGTGGTAAAGTCCCGGGTTTTGTCTTCGGAAGGTAAAAAGGTGAAAAATAGTAAAGTGATGTGGACATCTGTAAAATGTTAAACACACATAAAAGGAACTCGGATGACATCGGGATAATTAAGGAGGGCCCGGAGCCCTATGGTGAAGGACCCAAAACCACTGGCCAGAGCATATGGTGGCATCGCCGACAGTGAGGAGCCCGTTAAAGTACGCAGTTTAGTGGAAGGTTTCGAGAAAAAGATAAAGGATTAAGGAACATGTCAAGAAATGGGTTGTATAGTATAATGTATTAAGACAACCTAACTTGAATGAATTAATAAATGTTTCGATAAGGGGTAAAGTGGACAAGAAATGTGTAAATTGGTTAATGTCCATAAGGTAAAGGAAAGGAAAAGCGTAGTGGTAAATGGGTGAGTTAAGCAGCCTAAGAAGGTGTAACTCATATTTAAACAAAGGTGTTTGGTGAAAAGGTTTCGAAGGCTAAAGAAGTATTTTCTAACATGGTGTTCGCGTGGTTGAAAATGGTTTTTTTCAATGAAAATACTAATGTGCATTGGTATAAATGGAAAGGGTAATTTTGATAAGAAATGGTTTTGATCAAACAAAGTTTCGTTGTTTCAAGTGTTTTATCGTGTGTGTTATATAAAGGGATAACTGTCAAGTTATAAAAGAAGAAGTTAAATTATGAGATTAAGGTAAATTGATCGAACTAAATAAGGTTTTCGGAAGTAAAACAGTCTGAGGCATTTAGTATGTATATATATATATGTGTGTGTGTGTGTGTGTGTGTGTGTGTGTGTATGTGTGTGTGTGTGTACACAAGACAGTTGCATGTACGCATAGGTATAACATGTTAGAGTTTTTTTTTGCCCTTCGTTTTTATGTTGCATTTTGTATATTTCCCACTAGTCATTAGCTCACACCTTCGTCTTGTTACGGAAGGTAGGGTGGGGGTTCGTATTTTGAGAGCGTTATACAGGTAAGTATTTTATTTAATTTTACGTTAGTAGCTCTGTATGCTTGGACTCTAGGGTGCTCCCCATGGGTCCCTCACGTAATTTGATTTGAAATCAGAATTTCATGCTAAACAAGTGACACGTTAATTAAAATAAAATTGAATTAGCAACATTATATAGGTTGTTCATCATACTTCACACCTAACGCTCTAGTCGAACCGAATTGACCACGGGCAACCCATAAATCTAGGTTGGGGTGTTAGATGAGGAATCCTAGGAGAATACATTACCAAATTACACAAGTATCTCAGCCTATGCCTTATAAAACACAATAGACTCTACAAATTCCACCACCCTGGGTGCAACCATATCCTTTGGTAAACCAAATAACTTCCCAATCAAATAAGCAACTGCCCAATGAGTGGGAAAGAATGGAATTTTTGGTTTTATATAAGAAATATGTAGACCATTAGCCCGGGGTGTAGACTCCAATTCATAGAAAGCTCTATTTAGAAGGGGTAGATATGATTGAACTTCCTAAGGGATTCAAATTCCTAATTTTTACCTTCTTCTCAGGGGATAAGAGTCAATCTATAGTTGAACACATTGCTATGTTCATTAGCCAATGTGTTGATGCTAGAATAAATGATTACTTTAAGCTACGTTTATTTTCAAATTCCCTCACAAATGCAACTTTTACACGGTTCATAATCTTTCCACCCAAATCTGTCCAATCTTAGCAATAAATGGAAGACATTTTTCATGCCCAATTCTTCCAAATTGATATAGAGGTTTCCATGGATGACTTGGTCAAACTAACCTGAAAGCCTGATCAAAATCCATTGCATTTATAAATAGGTTCAAAAGGTCTAGAAATAAATGCAAAATAGTACTATCTGGGCCATAATTTATGAAGTTGGATCAAAATGGTTTGGAATTTAGGCTTCGAAAGAAGTTTAATGCCGTAGAAATTAGAGATCTTGTATAATTAACCGCTAAAGTATCTAGATATGTAGCTCTTATAGAATGTGAGAATAAAATAAATACTTATCCTTTTTAAACATATTATAAAGATCCTAATTTTGAGATTAATGTTCCTAAAATTATAGGAACTGAAACTATAATATGTGAACCTTTGGTATAAAAGGATAATACTACATAATCCTTTTCACTAAAGTCAAAAGGAATGATTAAAAAAAATACTCTTTTGACATCATTAAAGTTGATGAGATTTTTTACTTTCTCTTAAAAGCTAGGATGTGAAAAAGACTTGATGATGTTAAAACCCATATGAAATTGAAGGAAAAAACTATTGTAAGTGGCATAATATGTTCTCTCATTCAACTTATGCCTGATATATGTTTCGTGATAGGGTTCAAGATTTGATCAGGTGAGGAAAGATCAAGTTTATTAAAAAAGAGGATAGCACAATGGGGGTAGATACTGACCCCTTCCCTAAGCTTAAAGAGGTGGGGACTAATGTGAAATCAAACCAAATTCCTAGAAATAAAGGGCATGTGGAGTTCAAACTGAAAACCAAGGCTAAATTAAAGACTTTGAAGCCTATCACCATTAAATATTCTTATCAGAATGTGATGAAACACCTATGCATCAAGTGTGGAGAATATTATGATGAGTTATTCTAATTGGAGGCTTCGAAGAAGCAACACCAACATAAGAAGAACAATAATGGTAATAATGGTAATAAAACAAAGGCCCCAACATTCCAAGATAAGAGCTTCAAATAAGACCCTCTGGGAAAATAAGACCATACTTTGGTCCTTTCTATCCCTATAGGAATTCTAAAATACAAAAAAAAAGTCAGTACATCAGATTTGGCTTTAGAGATGACAAATATCCATAGGGGAAATTTAGGGCCAACTAAGTTACCAATATATGTTCCAATGGTGAAACGTGTACCCGACTAGTTTGTGGCCTAAGATCCAAAGGTTACGTAATTATTCAATAGTATTCCAATGAAAATAATGGCAGTTACGGCTAAACAAGTGGATCCTAGCACATGGCATATGGTGCAATAGCCAAAAGCAAAAATAAGGGAGCCATAAATTATGATATCTCGAACTCTACAAAGGATAATCCTAAGAAAATATAGGGCTTGTAAAGAAGGCTTGAGCTGGTTTAAAATAGCGGATCATAATTTTTTCTTCTTCATCCTCAAAGCCAAACCCGAGGTTCCATATGGAACTAAAGAGGAGTAAAACCTTTTCTAACCTATTAATAGAAAGACTGAAGACTTTAAAGAAGACAATGAGTATGGATGAAGACAATTCATCTGAAGAAAACTCTTCGAATGAAGAAGAGAAAGGAGGAATGGTGGCAGTTAATGCAACAAAATCTATTCAAGAGGTTTAACAGCAGAAATTCATCCAGTTTGGTTATGTACGTTAGCAAGTGTCAATCATCATAACTGTGATTCTTTCCAAGAGGTTCAAATCTAAGGGAGACCAAAATTTGTCCACCGTGCAAGTGGATGAACAAAGTGAACCAGGAGTTATATAATTTTGATCTATTTATCTCTGCACTTGATATCGTATATTAGTTCGGAGAACCTACAAACATATGACACACCACATAAAGCCTATATTTATAAACGCTTGGATAAATGGTATTAGTGCAGTTGTTAACGTAATGCCATTTTCCATGTTGTCCAAAATCAACAAACAAAATACTAAATTGGTACAAACTCAAACTATCATCTTTATTTTTATCGAGGATAATAAGTCTACCAAAGGTGTACTACTAATGGGCATTGAAGTAGGCACCAGAAAATCTAAAATTGATTTCTTTATTTTGAAGTAAAACCAAGTTTTAAGGCATTATAAGGTAGAGATTTGTACTATTCTAACAAATGTATTCCTTCTTCAATGCGTTAGAAATTACTTTTGATGAAGGAAGATGATATTGTAGATGAGGTGGACGTTTATCCACTATCCTTCCATATTAGTTCCAACTATGTCGAAGCATGGATTTACCAAGAAAATATGGGGCCAGTAAAGGCAGATGCTTTGGTGCCAGAGGCATCAAAGGGAGAAGTTTTAAATGATGGTTTGGATGACCTGGTGTTTGGACTAATAGGGGCAACTAATGAAGATAAAATAGGTGCTTAATGGTTTATACACCCATTGACATCCAACAGTCCAACAAAATCATGACCATTATTTTGTACAATCTTATGGACCTAGAGATGATCACCAGTAGTAGTGAAGAAAAGACCACCAATTGGGTTTACTATGTCTTCTAAGAGGATGTTGAAAATGAAACTAATTAGGATAGTGGTGAATTAGCAAGTTCACAAACATAATATGAAGAACTGATGTTGAATCAATTAGATCCCTTGATTGAAGTTAATTTGGGGACAGAGAAAAACAGGAGAATCACTTATATCAATGCAAACCTCAGCAAAGAAGATCAGGAATTGGTCACAAACCTTCTACATGAGTAAAAGGATTTCTTCGCTAGGAATATGATGAGCTACTTGTCTTAGACAAAAAATTTATGGAATATAGACTGTCAATCAAGGAAGGCTATAAACTTATGAATTACTTGCCAAGACAAAGGACCTATAGGTCACAACTAAGATCAAAGAAGAAATATAAAGATTTCTAAAGTTTTCATTCATTCAAATAGTGAGGTATGTAAAATGGCTCTCCAAATATAGTGCTAGTAGTTAAAATAATGGCAGATTAAGAGTGTGCACTAATTTAAGAAAACTAAATGCAGACACTCCCACATATGAATATCCAATGCGAGTAGTATATCTATTGATTGATATCTCATAGGCCATGCTATCATATCTATGATGGAAGTTTATTCTAGCTAAAACCATATTTTTATAACTGAAGAAGATGTGCATAACTTTGCATTGAGGTGACTTAGTAATTTGGGGATCTTCAAATGGGTTAAGATGTATTTGTCTTGTGAACATAGGGGCCACATACCAAATGGGCATGAAAATGATTTTTTATGACATGGTTGGAACCTTTTTAGAGTGTTATATTGATGAAATTATTGTGAAGTTAAATTTAACAACTGATCTTATAACACATCTAAAGAAATCCTCCAAATGGATGAGGTTGTATCAACTTAAGATGAACCTATTAAAATGTGCCTTTGGAGTTTTTATAGGAAATTTCCTTGGATATTTGGTGCATGAAAGGGGATAAAAGTTGATCAGAACAAGGCTAAATATATCATTGATAGCAAAGCCCCTAAACACAAAAGGAAATTACAATGGTTTGGGGGTTAACTTAATTTCCTGTGAATATTTATTTCTAATTCTGTAGGAAAGACTAAAGTATTTTCTCCTTTATTGTAGCTAAAAGACCAATAAGATCTGAATTGGAAGGATGATAATGAGAAAGATTTCTAAACACTCAAGAGGTACCTGATCAAGACACCTGTTTTGGCTCCTCCAAGAGAATATAAGCCATTGAAATTATACATTTCATCATCTGATGGATCCATTGGAGTGTTATCGAATCAAGACTCCAAATATCACAAGGAACCATCTATTTATTACATTAGTAGGTTTTAAATGACTATGAATGTAAATATTATGTAATGGAAAAACTATGTTTAACCTTGTACTTTGTTGGTATGAAATTAAGGCACTATTTGTTTCCTAAAGAAGTTTTTAACATTTCAAACTTTGATCAAACTGCATACATTCTAACTAGGCATATTTTAAGAAATAGAATTGAAAAATGGGTGTTATCTTTGTCAGAATTATATTTACATTATGTGCCCTAAACGGTAGTAAAAGGTCAAGCCTTAGCAAATTTCCTAGAAGGTCATCCATGCGAAGATGAATTAGAAGGGGTATACTAGATAGGTTATGTATCCCTCAGCCCTTGTAAGCTATGGTTTGAAAGTTCAAAGACTAAAACTATGTCAGGTACTGGGATAGTCATCGAATCCCATGAACACATCAAAACAAAACATGGTTACAGATTAGAAGAAAACTTATGTTAAAATAAACAATCGGAATATGAGGCTGTAATAATGGAGTTAGAAATACTTCGAAGATATAATTCTTCAATTATAGAAGTCTCTGGTGATTACCAACTGGTTATAAGACATTTAAATGGTGAATATATGTGTGTCCATAAGGGTTTAACTCTATATAACCAAGTGGCATTAGATTTTTTATATAAATTTGATGAAGTCACTTTAAATCATATTCCAAGGTTTTTAAATAAAGAATCCAATAAAATGGATCAAAAGTTATTAGGTTTCACACTTGGTAATTATTTCAAAGCCAAACTAAAAATTAGTGTTAATCTCTGCTACATAACATATAGCACATAGTGGAAATTAGAAACATTGATGTCTAGGAGAATTAGAGAAAACTAGTTATGAATATCTACATGATCATAATATTAAAATATATAGGGTTGTGAGGTTGAGAGCAAATAAGCATGTTTATATGATAATAAATTATTCAAAAGAGGTGCTGATGGAATGATCTTAGAGTGCCTAAGTAAAAATAAAGGATTAACAGCTATAGCACAAGTCCATGAACGTCTTTGTGGATCTCATCAAGCAGTGGGCCAAAGATGATATGTTTTTTAATGAGGCATGGGTTTTATTGTCCATCCATCCAAAAATATTGTATTTAAGTTTGAAAGAGGATGCCAAAAATGTCAACAAGATACTCATTTAAAGAACATGCATGTAGTTGACTTGAAATATGTGGTCAAGCCTTGGACATTTAGAGGATGGACAATTGATGTGATTGGTAAGGTATACCCTCATGTTTAAATCCAGGCAAGTTTGTTCTATTTACAACTGATTATTTCACCAAGTGGTTAGAGGCTAATGCTTCGAGGTTAGTTACCCAAAATGAATTAGTAGACTTCTTGCAGCATATTGTATATAGGTTTGGGATTACTATCTTCGAATCAGAAATGGAGTTCGAATTCACTTCAAGGTTAGGTATAACCCTAACAAAGTCAACATCATACTATGATCACTCAAATGACCCATATGATTCCACTAATGAAGTAACTAAAGATAATTTCAGCAAAGTGATTGAGAAGAATCCAATATATTATCATAATTTTCCAAAAGTCTTATGCGCTTACAAGACTTCCTTTTTTTTTTTTTTTTGATTGAAATCTAGGATTTATTGGAAATTAGCAGGTGGGGAAAAGCCCCCCACCGGTGGCTACATCAGATCTCTACAATGTGAGCACCTAACAAAGAAAAAGCCTATATAGTATCAATACAATATCTAGTTTTCGGTCCCTGAAAAGGAAAGTTTCCAAAAGTCTTATGCGCTTATAAGACTTCTAAAATATCAAGCTGTGGAATAAATCCATATGCCTTAACTTATGGGCATGATTTTGCATTACCAGTCAAAATCCCTCTAAATTCACTAAGATTGGTAGCTCAAAATGATCTAATAGTTGAATCCTATGATCATTCAATGTACATTAAATTGGAAAACATAGATGAGGACAGGGTGAGAGACTTGAATGACATATTAATTCGAAAGAAGAAAGTAGACGACCGATATAATAAGAAAGTGAAACTAAGAATCTTTAAAGAGGGGGATTTGGTTTGGAAAACTATTCCGTCTATTGGTTCAAAAGATCCTACTATGGAAAATGGTTCCTAAAATGGGAAGGTTCATTCCAAATTTATAGAATATTTAAAGGTGGATCATACCATTTAAGGATCATTAATGATTATGTTCACATGAGAAAGACAAATTCCATATTCTGAAAGCCTTATTACCCAACTATTTTGGAAGAAAGGCAAGAGGAAAAAATGCATCATTTAATTATTACATAGGCAAAGTTACATATTATGAAATTGTGCAATTACAAAGGACCTAAAACTGGTCCAAAAAAAACCATTAACAAGTTTTGGGACTTTATTTGAACTTCTCTAGCATCGAACTCAACAGCTTCATGATAGAGACCTATATTTCTCCTACCATTTTGTCAATTATTTACCGGTAGTATCCTTTTGCTATGAGGGTTGCATTTAATTCATGATTTACCATGACCCGTTGCCTCTCTATCTCCTCCTTCTCGGATAAAAGGGCAGACTTCTTGCTTTAAATTTCTCCCAAGTCTTGCAAACCCTTGGAAGCTACAACTTGTTGACTTGAAAGTAGGATTTATCTGCAGATAGAGTATTATCTTCAGCCTCTACCTGAGCCATATTTGAAAGGTAATATGTAAGTGAATGAATCTCAATGTGTATAGTATTCATGATATCTACCCACGAGCCTTCCATCTAAGAAATACAGGGGCCAAATTCCTTAAGCCCACTAGCAAAAGTAAAGCCAGTCATCTCTTCAAATAGAAGACTAACAAAGATTCAAAAAAAATTAAGGATTGGGAGGTCTAACTTCCAAGAAACATGAGGGGTTGAGCTTGGATAAAACTATTCAGTTGGTGTTCCATATTACTATCCTCAATATCCAATGTGTAGATTGGATCTTTAGCCAAAATAACCCCTAGCTACCCACGAAAAATAAGCACCTCATTTGGACTCATTAGGTTCAAAATTTCCTCAAACATAGGATCTTACTTTACCATATGGGGTGAATTCATCAAGGGAGAAGTGTTCAAAGAAGCCTCGATTCCATGAAAGTAGGGTTCGATAGGATTTATTAAATTAATAGTAGTTGGTTGGGGATCCTGCAATAATTTAGTCTCTTTCGAGCCTAGGGCTTTACTTGCCTCCCTTTGGGTTAAAAGCATTGGCATGGAAATATCCACTGTCACAAAGTTTGTATCCTAATTCAAAGTGGGATTTGAATAAGGCCCATGTGGAGGTACAAAGATTCCAATGGGTTTAACCATAGGCTCATAATTGGATATGTTAGTGATGGTGTCATGGGACCAAAAGACTTTGAAAACATCGTATAAGAAAATTTTGGCTCACCTGGTGCTATCTTTATGGTCCTGTGGGATATTTTCTTCTTTCATTTCCCTATTGGGATAAAAAAAAATATGGTAGTAATGGGAGGCTCATCCACATTCAACGAGTCGCTAATAGGATTGCTAGAAGAGGGTTTTTTATCCTTATCCTCACAAGTGGAACATGTTTTTCTGCTTCTTCCTCCCTGGTTAATCAAGAAATCTCCTCTTCTAAATCCTCTTTCACTACAGGAGTGAGTTTTCTCTTCTTAGAGGACAAATAATCATCAATAAGAGAAGATTCTTAAAGGAAAATAAATGGGTTATCCAAATTCAATATAAATAGAAACCAAAACTATAAGAGATAGTTAAAGCCTTATTAGAAGAAGAAGGCTTCGAAGACTCAATGGATGTTTACAACTGTCTCAAGAAGAATCCAATGTACCTAGACCACCACTTCCTAAAGCTTGAGTCATTATAGCATTAAACTCATCCTCTGTGATACTGAAGGTGATTTGAAGCCTGTGATACTCAGCCAAGAGATGCAAAATTATTGCCTTACAAAGCTCAAAAGTCCTTAAAAACACATGGGGATTGGCTTGACTTCTCATAGGAACTAGAATGGATTCGTAAAAGAAAATTTTCCTTACAAATTATACAGTAAAGTATATTTCCCCAAAAGATTTAAAATTGGGGAGAGTGGGATGTGAGGTTCCATAGTATAAATCTCTGAGGATTAATAACTTCCCCCAACAAAGATCAGCATGGGGTTCTTTACGATGATCCCTCAAAATTAGGACCAACCATAGTGGTAACTTTATGGAATCAACCAACTTTTAAACATAATGATAAAAGCTTCAAAGCTCTTGTTCCCTAACCTAGTACGATAATAAGTACATTAACAACTGAGAATAGAGTCATATTTAATATAGCTAATATCTGGAAAGTATGCGTGGAGATCTGAAGAACCCATAATATCCTATCTTGTTTGGCATTAAAGAGATCCTCGACAAGTTCAGCACAAGTCCTATATAGAGATCAAAGCAAATAAGAAGTAAGAGCAACCTCCTTACCATCCACGAGATTGGTAGCCAAAAAAGACTATTCCAATATTACTCTTTTGGATTTGACATAAAAAAAGGGCCTTAATAGCTAGAACAAAAGAAAGCAATAATACTCCAAATCAGTTATTGTTAGAGTATTTTTCTATGGGTAGGAATGAAAGTGGAATAAGATAAGTCAGAATTCATATGATTCTGATTCGAAAGAGAAACAACTAATGGGATGAATGGGTGAATGTCTTCCCCCAAAGATTTGAACCCAGTTAGCTGGAAAATATCCAAAAGAGTGGGACCATCCATCCCAAAATTGAATTCAAAGTAATTGAATCTGTCATTCCAGAAGTAATTTGCACTTGGGATCATAAAGAGGTCGAATTAAATATTGCACAAGCTTAACTTCACGGCGTCCATGATATCGGACTTCTCCATGTCACTGCCTCTGAGGGAAACCATCCTCTCCACTCATGCTTGCCGATATTTGTCTAACACTGTGGGACAAAATTTAAACCTAATGGAGGGAGGTATTTTAAGTTCATAAAGTCTCTGAAGAGGAAGAGTATGGACCCTAAATCTTGGGTGAAAAGGAGAAATGCATATTGGAAATTCTTGGGCAAAATAAGGATCTACAGTGGTAGGTGGTATTATATTTGAGCATTTAATAGGAAAAATAATGCTCCCACTAATAATGGAGTTATCAGTCGTAATTCGAATAATGGTTTCATCAAATGAGAGATACTTGTTGACTTCTATAGAGTTGTACGCCATTTTTTGTGGAAGATTGAAAATAAACAGATAGTATATAGGCACGTCAAGGGTTTGCTCAAGAAAAAATTAACGGTGAAAAGAATGAATATAAAGAAATAAACTTTATAGCTCGACACCATTTAAAATCCAAAAGAGGGCTAATTGGGCCTCAAAAATGTGCCTTTGTAAAAGTTTCCCTCCAAAAAGAAAAATGGGAAAGTGGCGAGACATTCAGCACATTTGGTGGCTACATAAACCCAAAATTTTCTCATGAGTGGTTTCTAGTGCAATAATGACAAAAAACAGTAACTCAAAAATCAAATGGTAATCGTCCCACGAAAAGCTAAGTGCATTGGCTAAAACAAAATCAAAAAAAAATTCCATGTATTAATTGATTATCCACTTTGGTAACTAAAAGTTGTCATTTGGATGGTTCTACACATGCGATGAGATTTAGTGAGTCCGCTTCCAATAAAAATTCACGCACGGGTATAAATTTTATGTTTTCCTTAATGGTTTTCAGAGTTGCAAATGTACCATGTTGAATTCTAGAATTGAAGTGGATGAAATTATTATCCAAGCCATAATTAATTAAAATTGATTTATTTCCATAGTTATTCTAGTCTTAAATATGGATTAGTAATACAATTGGTTTGCTTAAAATGAACTTACAAATTAGCATTCGAAGAAAAAAATGTCTTCCAATAACAGCCAAAAAAGAGAAATTATAAAAAAAAAAAAAAGGAGATTCAATCTTATTCCCCCTAAAATGGGAAAGAAATATGGAAAAGCATAAGTCACAAAATGCCAAAAAATGTCCCATGGATAATCAAGATGCTTTCCATCCAAATTTAAACTAGCCTGAGCTTGGGTTACTTCCACGAGTAAAGCCTCATGAGATTTAAAGTAGGATACAACTTTGTTTGCCTCACGATTTAAAGACTGATATTTAGAAACAATCGCGCTCGTTAAAAAGGGTTTGAGGCCCAGTTCAGTTGCACGCTTAGGGGTATTCACATAAAATTCCTTAGAATTCCTCTTTTCCTCCAAACCCATATTACAATGAGAAAAAACTCGGCATGAGCTTTGCGTTGTTTTTGGTGTTTTATGATGTCAGTGGAGGATTACATCAATCTTTTTATGAAGAAAGGATAGGAGGAAAGAAAATAGGAAGGGTGAGATCTAGGTCACATGGGAAAATAGAAAGGAGTTCGAGGATCATGCAAGCTAAAGAAAAATTATTTATGGCCAGACCCTCCAATAAAATAAAAGTAAGAATATCGTAAAAGGCATGAAGAGCCTCCAAAGCTTTACAAACATCATAGGCAGAAGGTGAAGACTCAAAAGAGGGTCATTTGGTTAGAAAACCATCCCTTAAATACTTTTTCAATCTTTGGAAAGCATCCTTTACCATGATAGGAGATTGAGAAATGAGATCATAATGGACGAGGGGAGACATAATAGTCTGGGTGATCAAAGACTGAAGAGCTTAAAAATCAAAGGTATCATCAACCGGAGAAAAAAAAGCATATGTACCATGTGAAATAACTTGGTACATTGGTTAGACAAAAGTGTGTGAAATATAACCAGATAGGACATACCTTGGAGAGTCATAAGTGGCATAATGCCAACAATCCAAGACACTTAAGTATCCATTCGAGGAAGCTCAAAAAGGGTAGGATGGATTAAAAGGAAAACGCTAAGAAAAATCTCACCTAAAATCATGGTCAAACAAGGTATATCCCTTTTGAAGCATATACCTAAAAAAAATGGGGCGCATGGTTGCATGGTGAATGGTTGACTCATTAATGGGCGGAATTGGAAAATAATTATTATCAATAAAGACAAGGTGCCCCAAATCAAAAGGCCTATGAGGACCTAAAGCAGTCTCCTCTATTTTGAAAATATCATCCTCAATTAGAGAACATTTTTTTAAAGAAGAAGTCTCAGGACCCATACAGAACGTTAGGAAAGGGAAGAAGCGATCAACCAAACCCTTAAAAAGCTTTAAAAAGGCCTATAATGCACAGGCTCATAAGTAAAGCCCATAGAGGGTCATATAGGATAAAACCCATGAAAAATGGGAATAAAATAAGCATAAGGTTAGGAGGAAGAAGCAAATGGATCAACATCACCCTAAGATCTCCAATCATCAGCCCTATTTTGATTAGCATTTGAACAGGAGTTTGTAGAAGCAGTGGAAGCCCAACAATCTTCAAATGCAAGGCGAGGATAAGTGGTGGAATCACAATCAAAGAAATCATCAAGTTGTTGTTCCATATCCATTTTTATAGAAGAAAGAGAAAAAGAGTGTAGAAGACAAGTGAGCTCAGAGCAAGTGACCAAAATGAAGGTCGATTATAATATGGGTAGCCTTCGCCATGAGACGTGTATATAAGCAGAGTGTAATGATGGTAAACATGGGATTATGGCTTTGAGAAAATCAAAAGTACACTCATTAATCTTCTCTAAAAATCAATTAATGTGGGGGTTTGTTTTGTAAGGACATAATTTTATAAATTTCTGGGGTAGAATCTAGGAATTTTATGTTTTCCCTAGATCACAGTTTGTATGTCTGATACCGCTATATTCGGCATGTCATCACGATCATCCACGATGGCCTTTATCCGAATCCATGCATCCATCATCTTCACACGTGCATCATGCTTCATGCGACGTGATGCTCAACTATTTCCCACTACTCCATTACGCATTATTGGTAAAATCATTTATTGGAGTTGTTTATATTTGCATAAATATTTGGGAAGTTTTTCAGAAAATAATTTTTGAAGTCTGAAATATTTTTTATCAAAAGCAGAATTTTTTCTAAGTGTAAAAGCAGAGTGCCTCGGTCGATGAGCTCCTTCAAACGAGTCAGCACTATCGTTCGAGCGAGATCAGCATCTCGCACGAAGTCGTTCGAACGACACGTGTCATTTGTTCGAGTGAGATACCAATCTCTTTCGAGCGATGTTGCCGCCTCGATTTTCGTATAAATACCAGTGTACCTTCTACACATTTTCCCAAGTCTTTTCACAACACGATTTCTGCAAAAAACAACCCATAAAACATACTTCACCTTTTAAGGTTTTTAAACCTTCTTTATTCACATAATCACTCCCATTTATATATGTGAATTGTTAAACCTTCAAGAGGATCATTTACTCTTCTGGAGTACTTTGTGGAGAAGCCGCTCTCTTCTTCATTGTTGCCCACCTGGAGTTCCTGCGAGAGATTTCAGTCGATGACATAGAAACAGACACCTGAGGGTATTTCTTTGTCACACTTATTTTCATTGTAATTCGTGTAACCGTATCTTATAAAATTATAGTGAAAATAAAAAGGTTTTGCCCTTTGGGGGATTTTTCCTCATATGTGTGTTTTGTGTGTGATTAATTATTCTTGCATGATCATATTGATTTCAATAACACCTAGATGCATGTTTTAGGATTAAATTGAAAAACTGAGATTTAATTAAATAATTTCTTAATTTGAACGCAAGGACACTCTTCAAATTGGTATCAGAGCCAATTACACAATTATATCGTGTAATTTTCCGTAAAATTTTTCTAAGATATCAATTTTCTGAAAAAATTAATTTTTGAAAAAGAGCGTGTTCGATGGAGAAATTATATAATAAAATGCCAGTTTTTTACCGGACAAACTATGCATACTGGAAAGCCCGCATGAAATCTGCTTTAATGGCTATTGATGAAAGAGTCTGGATTTTGGTTGAAAGAGAGTGGACACCTCCCTCCATCACTGTTGAGAACGTGACTAGTTTAAAATCTGTCACTACTTTGACTGAAGAAGAATTTAAATGGTCATCTTTTAATTCAAAGGTTTAAGTACTATTTCCGAATCCGTCACACCTGACGAGTTCCGACGCATAATGACGTGCACCACGTCAAAAGAGGCATGGGATGTTTTACATCTTACCCATGAAGGAACTAATGTTGTGAAAGAGTCTAAACTACAAAATTTAAAAACTCAATTTGAAACCATCACCATGCTTGAGACTGAATGTTTTGATGAATTTTATGCTAGACTGTTTGATATTGTTAAGACTAGCTTTAATCTTGGTGAACACATTCCTAATTCTAGAGTTGTTAAAAAAATTCTTAGATCACTGCCTAAGCGTTTTATCCCTAAAGTCACTGTGCTAAATTCTATGGGTAATTTAAACACGCTTAAATTGGAGGAACTTGTAGGAGACTTACAAACGTATGAAATTGATATGTTTCCTAAATCTGCTGAGCCTGAAGATAAGGGAATTGCACTTAATTCCCGAGATAGAATGAGTGAGGGGTCGGCAAGTAAGAGGGGAGAGGAATCTAGAAAAAGATAGATAGATAGATACGTCAGACTCTGAGTGTGACTTTGATTTAGATTATTTGGCCCTGTTTACTAAAAATTTCAAGAAAATTCTTAAATTCAAGAAAAATGGAAATTTTAAAGATAAAAAGAATTTTGAGAAAAATAAATTTGAAAAGAAAAATGAAAAAGATTTTAAAGACCCACCTAAGAAAGAGAGTGAGAGATGATATGAGTGCGACGGTAGGGGTCATAGAGCTTTTAAGTGTGCTACTAGGCTGAATAGAGAAAATGGCAAAGTTGTCCTTAATGCTACCCTTAGTGACGACAGTGAGGTCGAGTCGGTGGACTCTGGAGACGAGTCATCGCATGGGTGTAACTTCACCTCATTCATGGCTAGTCATGTGAGCACTTCTAGTACTCCCCACGATGATGAGTATTCTACTTCACAGGGACACCTCGACAGTGAGAGCGATGTGAGTGATGGGGAGGATGATAAAAGTGAGAGCAAAAGTAATCTTCAACGCGCCTACGCTGAGTTATATAATGAGTCATTTAAAACCAAAAAGCGTAACAAAGCGTTAGTTCTTAGGATCACCGCATTAGAGGAAGATTTAGAAGAAGCGAGGGGGAGAGAGTCCTCCACCTGCACTACCCTGAGAGAAAGAGAGTCTGTCTGTGTTAAGAAAGAAAGTTTATTTAGAGAGAGAGAAAGTTGTTTTGAGAAAGATAAAGAGGACTTGACTAAACAAGTGGCTAGTCTTATGAGTGAGCTTCATTAATCCCTGGATACTCGAAAGAAACTTGAAGCCCTTGTAGCCCAGCTTACTCATGATCTTGAGAGAGCACGGGAAGTCAGGGTAAAAATTGAGGACAGATTTGGGAAGATGGGAGAGATGCTCCTCGGCCCCGCTTTAGGTTTTGGTGATAGGCAAGGAATAGGTTATGATGGTGCCTCCACATCCCAAATTGCACCTGGACTGGTTCCTGAGTTTACTATGACTCCATATGGCCATCGTCAAAAACCACAAAGAAGAGTTCGACCAAGAAAAGAAAACCCAGGTCCTCCTAAGACTATGTTCTTTAATATGTATTGCAAAAGAAAAGGCCACCTCAGGGAGTTTTGCCATAGTTTGGGTTGGATATGATGTACTACTACTCCACCATATCGTACTGATGATTTTTACAGTCTTAGAGAGCGTGTTGAGTGTTTCTCTACTACATCACAGAGTTTGATGGAGGAATTCCGACGGATGTCTTTGCCGTCAGTGAATGCTTCTCGCATCCCGGCTAAAACCAACAACAAGGGTAAACAAAAGGTTACCACTTCTTGGGTGCCTAAGAAAGATAAAAAGGATTTTATTGTTCATGTCGCTCTCAAAGTACATAATACCTCACAGTGGTATTTTGATAGTGGGTGCTCCAGACATATGACAGGTGATGTCTCATTTTTTACCTACCTAGAGGAGTATAAGTAAGGTAGAGTCACCTTTGGATATGGGAGAAAGTATAGCATCATAGGACTACGTACAGTAGAGTTACCGGGATTTCCTAGGATAGAGAATGTTTTGTACGTCAAAGGTTTGAAAGAAAACCTTCTCAGCATTAGCCAGCTGTACGACGCTGACTTTGCCATAAAGTTTGACTGGGACACGTGTAATGTCTACAAGCAAGCCGGTAAACTTTTAGTGCAAGGGGTGAGGACAGAGCATAATTTCTTTGGAACTGTGCCCACATCCTCACTTGTCTGCAATAGCACCACAATCACTCCTATGGATCTATGGCACCAACGTCTAGGTCATGTGAACGTTAGAGATTTGACACGCTTAGCTAAAAGGGACCTAGTGCGTGGCTTACCATCACTTGGAAAGCCGACTTCCACGGTTTATGGACCCTGTGAGTAATGAAAGCAAATCCATAACCCCCATTGGAAGTTGCATTCCATTACCACCTCCCGTGTACTTGAGTTGATTCACATGGATTTTATGGGTCCTACTCGTACTGAGAGTCTGGCTGGTAAGAGGTATATCCTCGTGATGGTGGATGATTTCTCCAAATATTCGATTGTAGGTTTTTTGAGAGAGAAATCTGATGATGTAGAATTTTTAACGACCAAGTGCCGTGTCATGTAAAATCAACATGGAGTCACTATTAATAGGATACGTAGTGATAATGACACGGAATTTAAGGAAGCAAAGGTAGATCTTTACTGTGACAGCCTAGGAATCAAACATGAGTTTTCTTCTATGAAGACTCCTCAGAAAAATGGGATTGTTGAGAAAAAGAATAGGATGATTCAAGAAATGGCTAGATCTATGCTTCTAGGTCGTAAGGTTTCCAGGAGATTTTGGGCAGAGGCAGTGTCTACTGTATGCCACACAGTGAATAGGGTTTACCTATGTCCACACACACTTAAGATGCCTTATGAATTATGGACTGGCAAGAGACCCAGCCTTGCATATTTCCGTGTCTTTGGGAGTAAATGCTACATCCTATGGGATAAAGTGCAATTAGGAAAGTTTGACTCCCGGAGAGACGAGGGAATATTGTTAGGATATTCATCAAATAGTAGAGCGTACCGGGTTTTTAACCTAAAGAGCTCTAAGGTTATGGAGTCAATAAACGTCACCGTGCAAGATGACGACCCTTCGACGTTTATTGATTATAGCCTTCAGTGTAAGGATGAGGACTTTTCTGGAAGTGATTTACTTGTCTCTCACCCACACCCTGTGGACCCTACTCATGTGTTAGGGGACACACCTTCTTGGGTTTGCAAGAGTCATGACCCCTCTGCCATTGTTGGCGATCCCACTTTAGGGGTCAAGACTCGTGCTCAGCTAGAGAACATTGTTAGCCATCTTTGCTACACGTCCAAAGTCGAGCCCAAGAATCACAAAGAAGCACTCAAAAATGAACACTAGATATCTGCCATACAGGATGAGTTGCTTCAATTTAAAAAGAACAATGTCTGGGAACTTATCCCCCGACCTAGTGAGACTAATGTGATAGGTACTAGGTGGATTTTCAAGAATAAAATGGATGAAAATGGTACCATAATCAGAAATAAGGCTAGGTTGGTCGCTTAAGGATATACACAAATAGAGAGTGTAGACTTTGGGGAGACATTTTCTCCTGTTGCGAGGCTTGAGTCCATCCGCTTACTACTCGCCATCGCATGTCATCTGCGCTTTAAGTTATATCAGATGGATGTCAAGAGTGCCTTTCTAAATGGCATTCTTCAGGAGGAGGTTTACGTCGAACAACCAAAAGGGTTTGAAGACCCTAAGCACCCGAAGAACGTCTACTATCTGAGGAAAGCCTTGTATGGTTTGAAACAAGCACCCCATGCTTGGTACGAGAGGCTTACTTCCTATCTCTTAGCCCGTGGCTTCAAGAGAGGGGAAGTTAATATGACGTTGTTCGTCAGGAGAGATGATGGTGATATTTTGGTTGCCCATGTCTATGTGGACGACATAGTCTTTGGATCCACGTGCTCACAGCATGCTCACCACTTTAAGGAGGAGATGAAAAGTGAGTTTGAGATGAGCATGGTAGGTGAGCTTACTTTCTTCCTTAGTCTCCAGGTTCGTCAACTAGGGGATGGGATGTTCATCTCCCAATCCAACTATGCTAGAGGTCTAGTGAAAAAATTTGGTTTAGACTCCGCTAAGCATACTCGTACACCTATGAGTACTTCTATCAAGCTTAGTAAGGACACTTAAGGCAAGGACGTAGAGCAAACCTTGTATCGGAGTATGATCGGTAGTCTTCTCTACTTGACTGTCAGTCATCCCGACATAGCCTTTAGTGTTGGAGTCTGTGTGCAATATTCAGTGTCCCCAAAAGAGTCACACTTACTCTCTCTAAAATGTATTATCAAATACGTGAGTGGGAATACCTTATATGATATTTGGTATCCCTTTGATACCGATGACCATTTGTACGCCTATTCAGATGTCGATTGGGCCAGGGATGTAGATGGCTGTAGGAGCACTTCTGGTGGATGTTTTTATTTTGGTTCTTCTCTTGTCCCCTGGTTGAGCAAGAAGCAAAACTCCATCTCTTTGACCACTACGGAGGCTGAGTATATCGCCACCGGGAGCTGTTGCGCGTAACTCTTGTGGATGAATCAAATATTGGAGGATTATGGGATTTCATAGGACACCATGACCATCTCCTATGATAACACGAGCGTGATTCATATATCTCGTAATCTGGTCCAACATTTGCACACAAAGCACATCAGGATATGGGAGCACTTTATACAATAGTTAGTTGAGGAGAAAGTCATATCCCTGAGTTTCATACCCACCGACCTTCAGTTAGCCGATATTTTCACGAAGCCTTTAGATGCCCTTAGATTTGAGAGTCTTAGAAAGTCTTTGGGGATTTTCACAGTTGACTGAGGGGTTGGTTCATGTCTAGGATAGGATACATTGTCATGTTCATATCATATGATTCCTATTCCTAGGTTGTATCATTTGTATTATTATTTTTGCTTTTTCTATTTTTTTTTTAAATCCAAAAATATTTTCTTTTTATAAAAATTTTAGAAAAGAACAAAAAGATTTTTTTTATTTTATGTGCACCTTTTATGGATGAGAATTTAAGATAGCCGAGTCACAAATTTCATTCCATTTATCCCTGTGACTGCTTGATAGTGATTTGAGATGCAACATCATTACATCCATGTGTTTTACATTGTTTGGAGTCTTTTAGATGTGATTAGTGATATCTTTCTACATGTTGGGCTCCTTATCTCCTTTATTGCACACATGCATGGTTTTATTTGATTATTGCACTTGTCTATCACATATTGGCTTGAGTGTTTTCCATCTCAATTTTGTCTATACAACGAACCATATGCGATAAAACTTGATAAGATTGGAATGCATGTAAAAGGCCGTTTGATGAGATTGTGTTTTTTTAAAATGGTGAAGGTCTACCAAAGGTAATTATCTATCCTTTGCGATTAAGCCACCATTAAATCAAACCTAAAAAATTGAGGAATTTTATTATTTGGGGTCCAAAGAGGTTAAAAGAGCCCGAAAAAATTTAAAGGCAATAAAAAGCAATACATGCCAAATATAGGCCATTTAGGTTTCACCATCAATTCTCCAAAGTTTGAGAATTTAGATCACATCTTTTCAAAATATATATCTGAGGGAGTTTGGTTGGAGAATTTAAACGGGTTTGCACTTCCTTGAAAGTCCTGAAAAAGCATTAAATCGTTTTGGACGTTATTGGTGTGGAAATAATTTTGAGCTTTAATTTGTTGATTTGATTGAGTCAATGTCTCATATGTCCATCTTTTTACACCTAAGGAAGATGCTGAGTTTATTCGTTAGGAGTATCTGATACTCATCGTGCACATATGTCATGTTTGTATGCATTGATTTTTCTATCGAATTTGATCACGCCCGTACATTTACGCTATCATCGACTTGGTTGTTTTTGTGTTTGTTCATGGCGTGATTCTTTGTTGTATATTTTGTGAGAAAAATTTTGAAAAATTCAAAAAAAACAAAGTTTTTTTTACCATGTGACATTTTCCATATTTATGCTTCTCATATCTGTCTATTTGGGGACAACATAAAAAGGGGGAGAATGAATTATAGGGGGAGATTTGTTTGGTTGGTTGATTAACCAATTGTTTGCTTAAGCTTAATTGATCTTTGATTTTAGCATATCATTATATTTTAAACTATTGCTTGTCACGGGGGGCTGATTTATCTCATGTGTGTAGGTACAAAGTTGATTTATTAGAATTCACACCCTAAAGAGCTTTGGGAGTTTCTGAAGAGCTGAAGATTTGAAGATGTTGAAGTTTGATTGAAGACATGTCATGTATTATTCTCAGTTTGAGGGTTTAATGGGGATATTATATTGTATGTCATTTGTTTTAGGGAGATTGCATAATTCGGATTTTTTATGTATGTACCGGCATAGACATAAGGGGAGATTTGTAAGGACATAATTTTATAAATGTTCGTGATAGAATCTAGGAATTTTCTATTTTTCCTAGCTCACAGTTTGTATGTCTAATACTGCTACATTCGGCAAGTCATCACGATCATCCATGACGTCCTTTATCCGAATCTATGCATCCATCATCTTCACACGTGCATCATGCTTCATGCGACGTGTTGCCCAACTGTTTCCCACTACTCCACTACGCATTATTGGTAAAATGATTTATTGGAGTTGTATATATTTGCATAAATATTTGGGAAATTTTTCAAAAAATAATTTTTGAAGTCTGAAATATTTTTTATCAAAAGCATAATTTTTTCTAAGTGTAGAAGCGGAGTGCCTCGATCAACGAGCTCGTTCAAACGAGTCAGCACTGTCGTTCGAGCGAGATCAGCATCTCACGCTAAGTCGTTCGAATGACACGTGTCCTTCGTTCGAGCGAGATGCCAAACTCGTTCGAGCGACATCGCCGCCTCGATTTTCGTATAAATACCCATGTTCCTTCTACACGTTTTCCCAAGTCTTTTCACAACATGATTTCTGCAAAAAACTTCCCAGAAACAGACTTCACCTTTTAAGGTTTTTAAATCTTCTTTATTCACATAATCACTCCCATTTATATATGTGAATTGTTAAACCTTCAAGAGGATCATTTACTCTTCTGGAGTACTTTGTGGAGAAGCCGCTCTCTTCTTCATTACTGCCCACCTGGAGTTTCTGCGGGAGATTTCAGCCGATGACATAGAAACCGACACCCGAGGGTATTTCTTTGTCACACTTATTTTCATTGTAATCCATGTAACTGTATCTTACAAAATTATAGTGAAAATAAAAAGGTTTTGCCCCTTTGGGGGATTTTTCCTCATTTGTGTGTTTTGTGTGTGACTAATTATTCTTGCATGATCATATTGATTTCAATCACACCTAGATGCATGTTTTAGGATTAAATTGAAAAACTGAGATTTAATTAAATAATTTCTTAATTTGAATGCAAGCGCACTCTTGATGTTTACACCATATTAACACAACCTAATGAGGTGTTGCCACATAATAATTAAAACTGACAGAATTAGTCGGGTTATTATGTGTAAATACAAAGTAGTGGGCAATACGCATGCTTGAGACTTGGAACCATTTGGGTTGTGTTAATTGAAGTGGTAACTTACTCAAATTTAAATTAGGGCATTAGTGCACCAAAGCGGGAAAGACTTAAATGGGTTGATAACCACCTAGAAATTACAAGGCTAGTTGTGTTGCATGGGAAAGAAACATTTAAATAAGTAACTAACCCTACAAGTAAGACTCACTAAAATTGCATTTACTTTAATTTTATCCTCTTTTCCTTTCCTTCTATTTTTGTTTCTTTATTTACTTCATTTATTTCAATTTTGCAAGTAGATTTCAAGATAATTGTAACCTTTTATTTCCATGTTTATTTAAAGTTTCGTGCCTTTACATTTGGTGTTCTTTACTTTATGCAAATCCCTACTTTACTCGTTATTGACTTTCTTGCTAATATTCACTTCAATCGCAGTTTTTTACTTACAAATCTTAACTTTCCTTTAATTCATGCAGCTTACTATTTTTGTTCTAGTTAATCATTTAGCACTCACTTCAAGGTCTTCTCAAAGGTAAGCGTACGTCCTCTTAATTAAGGCATTTAAGACAACACAATCTCCTGATAATTTTCATCATGCTAAAATCTTTGGTTAGTAAGACCATAAATCTTGTCTGGCATTTTTACAATCCTAATTAAGTAGAAAACCAGTGAAAAATAACAAACCGGTACTTAAGTTTGAAATCAAATCAACCCAACCTATAGACACCCCATCCTGGTACCTCATAAATACCTCTTTAGGTCCCTAACACTTCCCCTCACACCATAAGACACTAGGTCCTTAATCCATAACCTGATTCAGAGTCCATCGGGTGCTCTCGAGCTCTGTTTGACCTCTATTAACCCTCCAACTCAAGATAAGATCATTGAACTCTCAGAGGGATCTGAATACCCTTTCCAACTGTCCATATCGTGCACAAATCGGCCTCACAATTCGCGCGTACTCACCTTTTTACTCCGAACCTTGATCTAGAGGCCTCCGGGCATTCTCGAGCCTCGTTTAACCTCGATCAACCATCCAACCCCACGAAGCTCATTAAAATATCATAGGGATATGAATCCCCTTTTCAATGGTACATATCGTGCATGAACTGGCCTCACTGTTTGTGCGTACTTGCCTTTTTACTTCGAGAACCCCCGTTTAGAGGCCATCGGGTACTTTCGAGCCCCTTTTGACTTTAGTCAACTCTCAAACCCGAGAGTGGATCCATAGGTTCTTATATGTCTCTGAATACCCTATCTAATACTCCTAGACATGCATGATTCGGACTTATGGTTTGCATTTTATGCCGATTTTGACAAAAACGTTTATTTCGGACTACCTATAGGCAGCCCAGACCATTTTGCCTATGGGCAGGATGTAATTTTCTTCGCCAACAAGGAAGGGGTATGCCGATAGGCAGGCCAGGGCCTATGTTGATCGGCACCCCTTGAAACCCTAATTTTCTACTACTTAAGGAGACCATGACCTCATTCCCAAGGGTCCCTTTCAAAAGTCAAAACATTCTCCTCGAAATCAGTGCACCGAAATTCCATTTTTCCAAACATTCTCTCCATTTTATTACATCATTCTCATCCATCTTTCATTACTCTTATCTCAAAATCATTCAACCACGTGAAAAAATTTGCCTCTACTGTTATAAAATCATAAATAAAGTCTTATAGAAGCCTACTCTTATCCTTGTATAACTCATTTAATTAGTATTAGTTATTTATTTTTCTTTCCACTTTTGATATATCTTTGTTTTATTTCTTCACTTAAAAACTAATCCTGTTTTTTATTATTTAGTACACACAAAATATATTTTCATAAAATATAAAATAGCCAAAAAGGGCGTTTTTCTATTAATCCAAAACTGAAATTTCCTCATTTTCCACACTCCTTACACTTGTGCACATTTTCTAAAAACAATCTAAAGGAAGTCATAATTTAGGATTTATGGGTTAAACCCCACCCTTATGTGTTATCGAACTACGTGGACTTTGATGCCTTTTGGCTACGTAGGCGTCCCAAGCTAATCTTCATATTTGAGTTTGATTTTTCCATCGAGTCACTTTATGTATTCTCGTGTTTAGTAGTATTGCAAATACACGTACTCCTACATATCAGTGTCCCCACTTGATATAGACATTCACTTCTTCATAGTGACTTGTGATTTGATGGACACTCACATTATATTTTTATGTTATTCTTTTATGCAATCCTTATAATTATCTCCCTTTGTCTTTCCAATCACACGAGTCGAATGGTTTCTTTCTCACATTATTCACACCGAACGTATGTGCACGCGTATCACATTCTGGAGAAAAGGAGTACATTATCATATCCCATAAGAGACCAAAAGGGAGAAATGTGTGCCTAAATCCTTCCCATTCTGTAACTTAGTCCCCGAACCCCTGACTCATGTGGTTTCGTACGCATTTGTATGTCTTTTAATGCCGTTCTCTCGGGACAGCTAAATTCGTTTACCTGTTTTGGGCGAAATAGGCTGGCAGCTCCATTTCCACATTTTCCCTTCCCTTTGATGAGGAGAAATTTATATCTGTGACAGTCCGTAAAGATGAGCAAGAGTGGTGGAAAGTGGATTCATCAATATTGAATCCTGGCACGTGTGGAGAGAGAGAGAGAGAGAGAGAGAGAGAGAGAGAGATTTCTCTAATTTTATCTCCTCTCTAATTCCCCCCCCCCCCCACCCCCCACCCCCCGCCGGAGGAATCCACATCGAATGGCTATATTGGAAAATCCACTGGGGACTTATTTAGAGGACTAGACTCTATTTCACATGGGTTTTGTTTTCTTTTCCCTCATCTCTTTCTACTTTTCTATATGTGTACATATGCCTCCACTTGTAAGTTCTTCTTACTCTCATACTTACATGTTGTATGTATGCCTCTTTCATGTCATGATGTTTATACCTTTCTCTCTACCATTATCTTTTCTCATCACATGTATAGATTATCTTATCACTTATTTTTATATATTCATCGTGTCTCACTCCAGACACTCTCACTAGCACATGATTCATAGATCTTGTAAATATCCATTGATATACATACGTCTATTCTCATTGGGCTGACACCTATTGCGGAAGTAAGTCCCCTCATATACACTCTCATACTCACCATCCCACCAAAACTCTCATTATGAATCTCATACTAGATAGTCTCGGCCTCCAAAACTATTTTACTACAGGATAACTTATAGCTATGAACATGTATAATATCGGCCTTGTAGTAATATATGTGCGGTGTTAGCCTCTTCGATTAATCGAAGTATCGGCCTCAGACACTCTCATGAGGCTGAGACCTTATCATCAACCATAAAGGATAAACATGGATCCATCCTCATCTCGACCCCATTCTCAATATCAGATCTCTTTTAGTCTTAGCCAATTGATACCCACAACTTCATACATAATAGGCACGCGTGGAAAACATGAAAAGGGCATTATTGACATATCTAATCAATATTCTTATAACAAATCAACTAGCATGTGGAAGGAATAGTTTCTCATCTTGACCTACACACCTCTATATATAGGTGTCATGCCCCATTGGCTAATAATCTCAGTACACATAAACTACATGCTTGGTGGTGGCACTGTGCACACCTAAGACTATAAAGTAGACTCATTATCTCCTTCTACGAGGATTGAATTATCCCAAACTCTACTACTACTCTGTAGAAAGAGAGAGAGGGGAAGATAAAGATTGTATTCATCTTAAATGTCTCTTAGCCATCTATTATAGTGATATCACTTCATACTTTGCATAGTGGACATAGACCAAGGTCGAACTACTTAAATCTCTACGTCTGTTCTTTGTCTCTCATCTCTTCTATTACTTTACTATATTATATTGTTTCCACAATTATTGTATAAGCTAGAAACTAAGTTGATCCCTTGGATGATATTTGGCATTATCATTTTGCTACCGTTTATGGGAATAAACTCTATTTTGTTCTTCATCGTATCTTAAATACTCCTTTCCTTGTATCTGGTGGTGATCCAATCCCACCACTATTGGGGCTAAATCACCATTAAAAAGATTGAATTGAGTGCTTCTCGAGCTTTACTGGTTCATCCTATTTCTTGGTTTCTTAATTTATTCATATTCACTTTACTCATTATTAGGTTAAGTCTCACAGGAAATGGCCATGATCTACATTGTAATACCGGTGCTAGTTCTAGCCATTCACCTCAGTAGTCAAAAATGGATGACATAATGGCGGCGATGAGATACCTTATGGCCAGTAAACAACTAATGCAATAGTAGCTCTTGGCCTTCAACCAAGACATCATGATCAGGATCTCGGATGATCCCACCATAAATTTGATAATTTTGTCTGCTAGAGAGGTCGTTCATCCATGAGTCGAGGGACCACCCCCCGCTCTGAAAAAGGAAGTTCAACACCACCTCAGGTGGAGGAACGTTGCAGATCCATGTCATCTTTGCCTTGGAAAAGAAATCCAAGAGTATCCAGACGATCTTTCTTTTGACGATGAGTATTATTAACAGAGCTATGAGACCTCCAGCACATCATATTAGCTTGGGGTTATGCCAGCTCCAACTTACTAGGGAAAAAGTGTCCAACATGCTCCCTTGAGTCGTCAGAAAGGCTCTGCATTTGAGAGTCTAAGTAGGTGGTCGGCCTTAAATCATCTCAGCCCAAGAGGTGATGGCAGCTAAGACCGATGTTCTTGAAGCATAGATGGCACACGTTCCATCATTCGTCATGAAAATGAAACGCCAAGACGAGAACGGAAAGAAGGTAACACTGAGAAGTCAACAATGAGTAGAGAACTATAGATAAAAAAAAATTGTCTCTCGAGATGGTTGCGGAAACGTAAGGGGCTAGAAGTAACATGTTACTGGATAAAAGGCCCTGGAATATCTCAATTCAAAGGTTGGAAGATAAGATCGGATGTCTCATTAAAATCTGAGACCCCAATTATAGGGGTACATAGAGGGATCTTCATTTGTGCCAAGGATAGTCAGCTACCCAACTCCTGCCAAGTTTAAGTCGTCAATTGTAACACCTAAATATGATGGTATTACCAACCCTATTCATCATATAGAGATGTATCAGTGTACCATCGATATATATTCAACACCTGATGAGATGAGGTGCACAAGCATTCTTCAGTACTCTTACGGGTGCAGCTTATGTACGGTATACCGGCCTGATGAGAGGATCCATAGAGAATTTTAAGCAGCTCGTTGAAAAGTTCATTCATTATTTTTATTTTGGTATGAAGTTGGTCAAATGCATAACTCATCTACTGAACGTTAATCAGGGAAAGAATGAATCTCTAAGAGACTATATCTCTCGGTTTAACAAATAAAAATTGGCGGTTGAAGACTACGAGTAAAATATCTCCATAATAGCCCTAATTAGCGGTTTGTAACCTAGGAAACATTTATGGAACCTCTCTGAGGATACTCCAAAGTCCATGATAGAACTCCTATCAACAGATGGGAGAATCATGAAAGAGAAGGAGGCCATGGCTACCAAGAGAGGTGACATCAAGAGGCTAACACTGGAAAATCCATCCAGGGCCGAGATTAAGGGAATAAAGGAAAAAGGAGATCCAATGATGATAAATTTTCTAAGTACACTCCGCGAACAGTAAGTCATGACATGATACTGAATGAGATAAAGGATGAAAGGGAGATCAGGCGGCCAAAAAAGTTAAAGTTACCATCCCATAAGAGGGAGGATCATGGCTACATGATAGATCAGTGCTTCACTCTAATAGATGAGATTGAAAAATTACTAAAATAATGAAATCTTCGAAAGTACATGGACAAGAACGGGAGATGAAATGAATGCAAAAAAAGGTTCAATACAAGGATGGATGTCAATTCAAATAACGAGGTTCAGGAAAATATAAATGAACAAGAGTCAGACAACGGTGGCAAAGACGACCCTGACCTTTATGCCAAGCCACTTACAGTCAAAGGTAACCTGTGTATGATTTATTTTGATGTTAAAATTATCTGTGGAGGATTAGTAAGTGAAGGAACTGAGCCATCCGACAGGAAGGCTCATGTTGTTAAAGAAAAAGTGGGATACAAAAGGGCCAAGGTCAATTCGGTTGAGATCAAAGTTAATCCCAATAAGATGAAAAAAGTTGACAGTGATAGTCTCATCGTTTGATTTTTAAGGAGGGATTTCAAAGTATTTTTGGCCCCTCATGATGAAACCTACTCATCCATATACGGGTTCACGATTAGAACCTGGCTTGTATATTAGTGAGAGGGGTAAACTTGGTCGATGTCATGTTTTAGGATTTTTTTCAAAGGCTTGACGCTGAGTAAGAAGAGGCCCATCCCTTAGCATCAATATTTTATTGGATTTAACGGGGAGAAATTGCAGTCACTCAGAGTTTATAAAATAGACGTATGCAAGGGAACCTATCTGAGGTGCCTGAGCAGGAAGACTAGTTTTTCATAATGAATGAACATGTTTTCTTGGCTCATGGGGAGAGTGTCACTCAAAGAGTTTGAGGTTATACCTTCCACCATACACCAGATGATGAAATTCTTAACTCCCTATGGAGTAGGGGAAGTAAATGGTGATCAGGTGGAAGCACGAGAGTGTTACTTCACCTCGGCAGAAGAAAGAAAAGATCGCCAAAGGAAGATAACTTACTATAATATAGACGCCCTTGATCCAAGGGACGAGTGAAAACTCAAAAAAGGAGAGTCTGGTGAGGAGATAGAATCCATCATATTAAATGACGATGAATAGAAAAAAAATTCCAAATAGGGTCATCCCTCAAGGCATAGATAAAGAAAAAATTGATCAAGTTGTTGAGAAAGCAGAAAAGTACATTCGGATGGCGCCATGACGACATGTCATGGATTGACCCTAAAATCATTTGTCATCGGCTGAATATATATGAGAATGCTAAGCCAGTGAAATAGTGAAGACGAACCTTTATTAGGGACAAGTACGATCTCATTCAAGACGAGGTCAAGATGCTGCAGATAGAAGATTTCATAAGGGAAGTGCCCAGAATGGTTGTCTAATGCCGATATTTTTCCGAAGCCTAATGGGAAGTGGAGAATGTGTGTGGACTTCACGGACATTAATAAAGTCTGCCCAAAGGATAGTTTTCCTCTGCCCCGAATTGATCAAAGGTTAGATGCTATAGCAGTCCACGAGCTCATGAGCTTTATGGAAGCTTATTCTGGGTACAACCAAATTTTGACGAATAAGGTTGGCATTGAGAAGACTTATTTATCATATACAAAGGAACCTATTGCTACAAGATGATATTGTTTGGCCTGAAGAATGCAGGGGAAAAATATCAGAGGTTGGTCAATAAGATGTTTGAAGACTAAATTGGGAAAATAATGGAGGTGTATGTGGGCAATATGCTCGCAAAAAGTTTCAAGGCCGAGACTCATGTGACTAATCTAGAAATAAATTTTTATACAATGGATATGTACAAATGAAACTGAATCCTGCAAAGTGTATGCTCAGCGTTGGAACGGGGAATTTCTTAGGCTTTATTGTCAATAAAAGGGAGATTGAATCAAATCCCACTAATATTAATGCTTGTATTGACATGGAAACACTAAAGACAATTAAAGACATTCAGAGGTTAACAGGCCGAGTCGCTACTCTGAACAAATTTGTTTCCAGGGCCACGGATAAATTCTTGCCATTTTCCAAAACCCTGAGGAAAGTGTTTATTTAGGATAGGGGAGTGAAAAGGCATTTCGAGAGCTAAAATCCTATCTCGCCTTCCCTATTATTCTCTTCGGGCTAATACAAGGAGAAAGGTTATATCTATATATGGTCGTCTCAAAGTTAGCCATCAGAGGAGCTATTGCCCAAGATGATGATGGGGTTCAAAAGCTTGTTATTTTAACTACAAATCTCTTCAAGGAGCAGAGATGAAGTGTCTAAAGATGAAAAATCTTGCATATTATTTTATCCATGCTTCGAGAAAAATGAAGCCCTACTTCGAAGCACACATAATGATAGTGCTCATTGACACTCCTCTTTAAAAAATAATTCATAAACTCAAGAAATCGGGCAGGTTAATGGCTTGGTCAGTAGAGCTAGATGAGTTTGATACATTTATCAATCAAGGAATGGAATAAAAGGGCAGGCGCTGGTAAATTTTATGGTCGAGTTTACATGGGATACTGAGAATGACGTTGAAACTGTAGAAATGGCTGAGACTCCACCAATCATCTAGAAAGATACTGTGGCTAAGGAGGTACTAGCTGACATAATATATGGTATAGAAGAGCAATATTTGTTGATAAATAATGGAACCTTTAGCCGAGGGTCCTTTCATAAAATGGGAACTAATTTGGAGCATGTTTGTTGATGGTTCATCTTATGAAAGTGGCAGTGATATGGGCCTAATACTGTCGGCCCCAAACGGGACCGACATTAAGTATGCCTTGTAGTTTAACTTTAAATAATAGAATAATGATTCAGAGTATGAAGCTCTATTGGCATGACTCTCCCTTGCCAAAGCATTAATGTCGTCCAGATGGTTGCTCATAGCAATTCTCGATTGATTGTTAATGAAGTGCTTAAGATATATGAGGCCAAAGATGAAAAATGGCTAAGTATTTAGCCTGATTAAAGAAGATGTTGTCAAACTTTAATGAGGTCAAAATAAGGAGGATTCCTAGATTTTAGAATGGAAGAGAGGATGCTCTAGCAAGGCTAGGCTAGGCCACCTGAATAGAAATCAGATGATCGGTACTGATAGATATTCTACTTAAGCCAAGTATTGAAGTTTAAGAGACCAAAATGGAAGTTTGATTAAATTTAAATTTGGAACCATCCTAGATGGACCCAATTATAAAATATATCAGGGATGGAAAGTTGTTAGAAACTAAGACCGAGAGGAGGAATATCCGATATCGCGTGGCTAAGTTCACCATCATTGCCAATGTACTCTACAAAAGATATTTTTGACTTCCCCTCTTACGGTGTGTGCATCCAATAAAGGTTAGCTATGACTCAGTGATGTCGTGAACGCTCATGCACGAGCCATATAGGTGGATAATCCTTAGACAAAGGATTATCAGCTACGGGTATTATTGGTTGAGTCTAGTAAAAGACTCTGTCGAGTACGCTTTAAAGTGCAAGAAGTGATAGTGATTCGCAAGTATAACTCATCAGCCCCACCATCCACTTCCCCCATATTGTCTCCTTGTTCCTTACCGTGTGGGGAATAAACCCAGTCAACCCTCTACCTAGAGCAAAGGTAAATTTTAGATTTTTTATCATCGCGATTGATTAATTATCCAAATGGGTGGAGGCTGAGGCACAGGGTTCAGACCTATGACCCTAAGGCTAATCTAAGGGAAAGAATACTAGACTTGGACCTAATAAAAAGAAAGAGAAAAGACACAGCTGTTAGGCAGTCGGCCTCTCAGCAAAGAGATGCAAAGTTTTAAAGCAATGGAATCAAGTCACAACCAATATAAATGGGAGACCTAGTACTAAAGAAGGTCATTCAAACAGCCAACAAACTTCATCTTAATTGTCACGAACCTTACAGGATTGCGGAAGAGGTCGTCCCAGCCACTTATTGACTTGAAAACCTTGACGGAGAGCCATTTTCAAACCCATGGAATGTGGATAATCTAAAGAGATACTTTCAGTAGTTCTTCCGTTTGTCGTTGATTAATTTTTCATAGCCGAAAGGTAATCTTTCTAGTTATATGTAAAGAAAATGTAGTTTTATATAAAATACAATGTGAAATGCAATAAAGTATTGTATCACCTCTTCTTTATTGAATTTATGTTACTATTAGTAATAAGTTAAGTATTATTTAATTATGGTGCATAATTAAAACTCTCTCTTGATAGTATGAGAGTGTCTAACGAGTCTCGGCTCCAAGGCATCACTCTAGAAATCTTGAGAGGAGGTAGGTACTTTAACATCATTTTAGTAGTAAAACAAAAAAGCATAATTTGAATATGTTGAACTTAAACATCATTTAATTATGTTGAGTAATTAAAACTCTGTTTCGATGGTATGAGAGTGCCTGAAGAGTCTCGGGTCCAAAGCATAAATCTAAAAATCCTGAGAGGAAGGAGATCCTTTAACATCATATTAATGGTGAGACGAAAACACATCATTTAAGTATAGGTGAATTTAAACATCATTTAGTTATGGAGCTTAGTTTTAACTCTTTCCCGGTGGTATGAGAGTGACTTAAGAGTCTCAACTCAAAAGAACCACTTTAAAAGTCTTGAGAGAAAAGAAGTCCTTAACATCATTATTAATATAGTAAAACTACTCTAAACATAATTCCATTATAGTGTGAAACAACAACATGTGTTGAGCAAATAAAAAAGAAGCTAGTAGATACAACACTTAGAAACAAAAATACAGTCAAGTCATAGTTAAGAGGAAGTTATAATTTATTCAAAATATTGTTAAAAAATGAGCAAACATAGCCATTACAAAAAAGGGCGTGAACCACGAACGGTTGCCCAAAAGAAGAGAATTAAACATCGACATGCTCGGTGGTGGTCAGCTCGGATGGGTTCTACTCCTAGTTGGTCGTATTCCCTTCATCATCACTAGCCCTCATGGTGACCTCAGGTTCCACCAAAATTATCTAGGCCTCAATCGCACCAGCTTCAGTCGCACCAACCTCAACCTGAACTTGCAAAAGAGCCATAATGCTTCCAGGATTGGCGAAGCTGAAGGAGTTGACAATTTCAGCCAAAAGATGGTCATTGGCCACCATCTCAGAACGTTGGTTGGAGACTCGGCATCAGATGGTCTTTGCCCCTTTCTCTATATATTGTATATCGTATCCAAATAATTCTTCTCATTCTTTAAAGTTGGCAATAGACTTCTCGGCCACCTCCTTAATTTTCTCGGCCTCACCTTATTCTTGACTTTTGAGTTTTTTTTGCAACTCCTCCATCTTTGCCAGGAGGTCCACCTTTATGTTATGTATAGGCTCTTTATAGAGGGACCTCATGTCCTAGGATTTTATATCATATTTGGCTTCAAGTCATCAAGTTTTTGCTTTAAACTATCGTCTAGGGCTTGTGTATCCTTAGCTTCTTTGACCTTCTTTTCGTCCTCAGTTCCACAAAGCAAATGGTCATGAGGGAAATGACAGACTGCAATAAAATAAGACGAGTTAATAAAAGACGATACAAGACTTCAAGTATTATTAAAATGCTAATAAAAACTCTTTACCTGCGTGGCCCTATGGAGTGCAAAGTTAAAGACCCGGGAGGGATTTTGAGCATCAAAGTATCGGTTGTTGAATTTAGGGACAACTGAAGTAAATGTTTCCTAGGCCCTCAACTAATTCCCAAGTGTAAGGACATATTTTATATGTCATGTTTACATAAGTGTATGGCGTATACCTCCACAATCGTCGAAGACTTATTCAAGCTCACTCATCCGGCAAGACGGATCCAAATATCAAAGTTCTTCAACATTCAAGCCTCCGTGAGATTAATCTTGGTAAGGTTGTGTTTAAGTACCTTAATGGTTCACTTAGAGTGTTGGGATAATTTTTCTAAAAAAATTTCTAAGTGTTAGAGAGGAGTTTTTCATCAAAGAATTTTTTCTAAGTGTTGAGGCAGAGTATTTTTGGCGAAATAAAAATTTTATTTTTTTCGGTCTCATTTGAGGGACAAAGGCAACTCGTTTGAGCGACAGGATGATCTCGCGAGAAGCAGTCGTTCGAGTGACAGCTTACTTCATTCGAACGACATCAATGTTTCGTTCGAGCGACGTGTCGCCTTAAGTTTTTTTATATAAAACGTGTTAAACCACTCTGGTTTCATTGAGAAGCCCTAACGTTTTAGTTTTTCAAACTCTATAAATTGACAGAATCCTTTGTCTTCTTCATTTAGGGTTCAAATCCTTTTGTTTTCAATTCACAAATCATCATAATTTTTATGTGAATTGTTTTGGAACCCAAGAACACAATTTTATGAAGTTTCTCTTATAGAGAAGATCTCTACTGCTAATCTAGGTGCAACTTGAGGGAGGTGTTGGGCTAACGTGAGTGAGTGTCAAAGGGAGTACTTATGGGTGTTCCAAGGCTGACTGAACTATGGTTCTTATGGAGTTGCTGTGGAATTCCATATCTGATTTAGGTTGCGGCCTATGAGAGTTTACTGCGGTAAATTCTTTGCAGATTTCGTTGTAATTGATGATGCTGGAAACAGCACCACCAGGTAAGGTGTTTGCAAGCTCAATATAAGAACAATAATGGCATCGCAGTTATATGAGAGGTAAGAGAATGAGATGAGGAGAAGAGGGGAAACACCAAAAATATAAGTGGTTCATCCTAAATTGGCCTACGTCCACTGTGTGTGCGTGTATCAACTCAGTAAAATAAGGCACTGATGGCCATGGATACAATCCCTTACGCTTTCTCTCTCTACTGTGTATTTGGACAGAGTTTCAGCTAGGGTTGCCAAAATCGGATTCTTTGCAAGGTAGATGATGACCTCTATATATAGTACGTGGGGGGTGTAATGTACCCCCATGCATGCAATGGGCATGTGTGTGTGTTGGTCTAGCCAATATGAAGAAGACATCTGTCACTGTCACATGTAGATAATGATGATGAAATATTCTCCCCACGTGTGGGGAATGATTTGTTATAACTGACTTGTGTCCACGTGTCCTTATCCAAATGTCAATAGGTGCTCGGCCATCGTTCTTGGTCATGACCTCGGCCTGGGAGAAGCTGAGTTTGATGAAGTCCAGTTGCTCGTTCAATCCTAGATGGACCATGAAGGTCTCGGCTTAAGTTAAGCCGAGACAAGAGATTGGGGTCGGCCAGAGCCGAGGTTAAGCTGGCATGTGCTTGGAACATCAACTGATTTCTTGATGAGGCTGACCTTGGTAGAAGTATGGCTTCCTTCTACCTCGGCCAACTCTAGGCCAAGGTTGTCATCCCCAAGCGAACTGAAGTGTCGCTGACCCTTATGATACATGCAGTGCCACCCATGACGTGGCTTGTGGTAGTGTCGGCCTGGGCCGACCCTTCAATGGCCGAGAGCTGTTATCACAGTCCCAGAGTATTTCCTACCTCGGCAATATCTTGGCCGAGGCTTTAGTTTCTGGGTCGAGGTGACACTTGGGGGATATCAATCACCCCCCAGCCCTTAGTTACATGCGAGAGCAGATGACTCAGGGATCTCTACACCTCCGAGGTCTTTCTCCCATGTGCCAATGCCCATTTGACACTTGTCCATTGCTAAAGTATGGCTTGCCTGGCAAGCATGTGTTCTTAGCCGTACTTTGGGGCTCCCAAGGCAATGATGGGCCTTGGGAGATGTGCCCCCATATTTAAGGGTTAACCCCCCCCCCCCCCCTTTCTCTTTCTTCTCCACTTCTCTCATTTCTTGGAACGATTCATTTCTGTAGCTCTCTCTCTTGAAACCTTTGGTTTAAGGCGTTTTGGTTGGTGATTCCTTGCAGTTTCTTCATTCCCTCCTACTACTTCTTCCTCAGGTATCCTCTGCCATCCTTTTTCCTTCATTTTTCCTGCAAGCATTTTTACTTTTGCATTTTTCGGCGAGTTTGGTAGTTTTCCGGCGAGAACTCCATACTTTCAGGCAAACTGTATTTGCCTTAGGTTTTATAGTTTGATCCTTAAATTTCTTTACTTCATTAGCCAATATTATTTTTCGTTTAGAAGCTCCTTAAGTGTAGTGTCTGCCTCTAATGCACAGACCCCTCTACCAACTTCTTGAGGAGTTCCCTTCTCTCAGAGAGAAGACTTTAGAAAAAATTAGGCAAATAGAGAGAGCACAGGAGGAGGCTCGTAGGTCACAAGAATTCCCTTTTAGACCCATCTTTCCACCACCCCTGAGGGTGATATACCCTGATCTATTGGAACCATTTAACCAAACAGAGGTCCCTGCCGAACCAGTACCGATGTCTGAGTCTGAGTCTTCCACCTCAGACCCTATGTCTGTGGATTCCTTCCAGGAGGCCATGGACTTCACAACTCGGCCTGATCAGGCTGAGGTCTCTAGTCGGGCCTCGTCCCATAATAATTCAAGCACCTCGTCCTCTTCCTCAGAGGTTGAGGTTGTTGAGCCGAGTGTGGCTATTCCACCCATTCTTGACGCCATTCCTCTGTCGGCCGTCACCGGGGCTGAGTTCGCTCAGAGGTTCTCGAGTAATCCATCAACGTCTGCCCCGGTCGACGTTGAGCAAGATAATGACGATGATGATGACGCTGAAAGTGATGTCGACATCTCTGAAGCAACCGAGATCGAGAGTACCGTTACTGAGGCAGACCTTCTTTGCTTTAAATATCTGTACTCCATCAACCCCTCGATAAAGCTTAGAAGACCTCTGAGGGAAGAGAGGGATTACCATAGCCGAGATGGTGAGATCTACCTGTACGAGCAGATGTTCAAGTTAGGGTTTCGTTTTCCCCTTCATCCCATTATCAGGTCCATCCTTGCCTATATTAATTTGGCCCCCTCCCAATTGTCCCCTA
Source organism: Sambucus nigra (assembly GCA_949130495.1). Classification (NCBI taxonomy): domain Eukaryota; kingdom Viridiplantae; phylum Streptophyta; class Magnoliopsida; order Dipsacales; family Adoxaceae; genus Sambucus; species Sambucus nigra. Next base: position 281,671,449 of record OX422218.1, read on the forward strand.
ATGCTTGGAGGGTCATAATAGGGGCCATAGTCTTATGGAGGGTTGTCCACCACTCAGACCTTCCAATTCAGGTCTTTGTTGGTTTCTATGTCCCTTCCTCAGCCAAAAATCATCCGAGCTACTATTATTTTGTAGCTCGAAAGCTTGAAAAAAGATGCTTCAGATAACTCAGACTTCTAACCACAACTGGAAACCTCGATTCTTTTTTGCTTCAGGGCCATGGGAATTTGGTCCATGTGTTCCCCTGTCCTTGCTAGAGCCGAGGATGCCCCTAAGATGGGGTAAGGTCACAATGTCTGCGAAGGCCGACCCTGGTCTGAGCCTGCAGAATCTTCAGAAGGTGAAAGACCTTCAAGATCAGGGGATGCATGGTCTGCTCGTTAAATTCGAACACTTGATGACCCCCCACTACATCTCTGAGATAGGTCTAGGTGGAAGTCCCCTTGCCGATCTTGGTAAGCATTTTTTATTCCAAGTTGAACCTCTGAGTTTATTCATGTCTGATCTTCTAACTCAGACCTTTCAATTTTGCAGAGCGTCCTAAGGATATCTCAGACGAGCTTTGGGAAATGGAAACCCTGAGTTTAACAAGGCTGGCGAAGAAGGCAGGACTTAATGCTCCTCCTCCAGCACCCTCAACCTCTAAGCCTCAAGCCACGAAGAAGAGGGCTTCTACCGAACATGCCCCTGAGGATCAGAAGCAGAAGAAAAAGGGAGGCGATTCTGCCATCCCCATCTCTTCTACAGACGCACTGACGGCTCGTTTAGAGCAATTGAAGATTATCGACAGCATCGTAGGCCACATTCTGCAAGCCCTGGATGCCTTCGGCTCTACCATGACCAAGGTCGATAAGCATTTCTTCCGGTCACTGGATACACCCTTACTGGTTGAGTTTGGCATCCACAGGTCCATTCAGGTATGACCTCATATTTCTTTGTAGTTTACAAGTGTAACCTATGATTCGGTCTCCAACTTATACTTAATTACATAATCAACAGGGCTTGGCAGCTATGCACTACCTCTCCAACTGGACTCTGAGGAATTTGCCCCTCATCCAGAAGGGTCAAGAGGTCGAGAAGGTGCAAAGCACTCTGAACGAAGAGATTGATCGCCTAAAGTCTGAGTTGGGTGAGTCTGAGAAGAAGGTGAAGGGGTTGGAGAAAGATACCGCGGTTCTGAAGGCCAAGGACGATGTTTTGCAGCAGAAGGTTAACTCGGCAGTGAAGGCAGCCCTTGATGATGCCTCTGAGGGGATATTGGCTTAATACAAAACCTCTGATGAATTTATGAGCTTTAGCTTTGAGTATATTGAGAGAGGTATCAAAGCTACTACCAAGTGGGCAACTGTCAAGGAGAAGGAGGCTGGCAGTTTGAAAGCCTCTGATTTCATAGGCCTTGGCTTTGCTAATCCTTAGCTTACTCAGGCCCTTCAGGAGGTTGAGGCGGAGGTTGCTGCTCCGGCATAGACTGCAACACTGGACGGCACAGAGGTTGGAGGGGCTGACCATAGGGAAGACATTATCGAGGTGACCAATGTCGTCCAACAGGACCAGGCCGAAGACACCAGCATTCCCCCCCTCAAACCCTTAAATTCAATTGTGAAGCTTTACTTTGTAACCCCTGAATATTTGTAATCTCTGAACATTTGTAATCTCTGAATTTTTGTAATCTCTGAATGAACATGGTTGACTCTTCTTTTTTGAATCTTGACTGTATGGCGATCTCTGAGGAGGATCATTTACTTCATTTTGTTGAATGTTTATCATGTGATGTTTTAGGTCTGAAGCTTGTGTAATGGTGTCTGCATGCACTAAATTAGTAATCTTACCTTAGACCTTGTCACCACAGTGGTGCTATAGGGGTCTGAGGTTATCACCTACGATGTTATCCTAATTAATTAATCTCACCAAATTAATGATGTTAAGGGTCTGAGGTCATCCAAGTATGGTGTCTGAGCTCAGACTCGTCACCACTTAACAGTGTTATAAGGGTCTGAGGTCATCACCTAAGATGTTATCCTCATAATTAATCTCACCATATTAATGATGTTAAGGGTCTGAGGTCATCCAAGTATGGTGTCTGAGCTCAGACCTTGTCACCACTGAATGGTGTTATAAGGGTCTGAGGTCATCACCTAAGATGTTATCCTCATAATTAATCTCACCAAATTAATGATGTTATGGGTCTGAGGTCATCCAAGTATGGTGTCTGAGCTCAAACCTCGTCACCACTGAATAGTGTTATAAGGGTCTGAGGTCATCACCTAAGATGTTATCCTCGCAATTAATCTCACCAAATTAATGATGTTAAGGGTCTGAGGTCATCTGATTATGGTGTCTGACCTCAGACCTCGTCACCACTGAATGATGTTATAAGGGTCTGAGGTCATCACCGAAGATGTTATCCTCTAAATTAATCTCACCAAATTAATGATGTTAAGGTTCTGAGGTCATCCAAGTATGGTGTCTGACCTCAGACCTTGTCACCACTGAATGGTGTTATAAGGGTCTGAGGTCATCACCTAAGATGTTATCCTCATAATTAATCTCACCAAATTAATGATGTTAAGGGTCTAACGTCATCCAAGTATGGGGTCTGAGCTCAGACCTCATCACCACTGAATGGTGTTATAAGGGTCTGAGGTCATCTCCGAAGATGTTATCCTCATAATTAATCTCACCAAATTAATGATGTTAAGGGTTTAATGTCATCCAAGTATGGTGTCTGAGCTCAGACTCGTCACCACTGAATGGTGTTATAAGGGTCTGAGGTCATCACCTAAGATGTTATCCTCATAATTAATCTCACCAAATTAATGATGTTAAGGGTCTGAGGTCATCCAAGTATGGTGTCTGAGCTCAGACCTCGTCACCACTGAATGGTGTTATAAGGGTCTGAGGTCATCACCGAAGATGTTATCCTCATAATTAATCTCACTAAATTAATGATGTTAAGGGTCTGAGGTCATCCAAGTATGGTGTCTGAGCTCAGACCTCGTCACCATTGAATGATGTTATAAGGGTCTGAGGTCATCACCTAAGATGTTATCCTCTAAATTAATCTCACTAAATTAATGATGTTAAGGGTCTGAGGTCATCCAAGTATGGTGTCTGACCTCAGACCTTGTCACCACTGAATGGTGTTATAAGGGTCTGAGGTCATCACCTAAGATGTTATCCTCATAATTAATCTCACCAAATTAATGATGTTAAGGGTCTGAGGTCATCCAAGTATGGTGTCTGAGCTCAGACCTCGTCACCACTGAATGGTGTTATAAGGGTCTAAGGTCATATCCGAAGATGTTATCCTCATAATTAATCTCACCAAATTAATGATGTTAAGGGTTTGAGGTCATCCAAGTATGGTATCTGAGCTCAGACTCGTCACCACTGAATGGTGTTATAAGGGTCTGAGGTCATCACCTAAGATGTTATCCTCATAATTAATCTCACCAAATTAATGATGTTAAGGGTCTGAGGTCATCCAAGTATAGTGTCTGAGCTCAGACCTCATCACCAATGAATGGTGTTATAAGGGTCTGAGGTCATCACCGAAGATGTTATCCTCATAATTAATCTCACTAAATTAATGATGTTAAGGGTCTGAGGTCATCCAAGTATGGTGTCTGAGCTCAGACCTCGTCACCACTGAATGATGTTATAAGGGTTTGAGTTCATCACCTAAGATGTTGTCCTCATAATTTCTGACATAAGTGCACAATGAAGCAAGAACCGTCATGGGAACTGATCTTTTATTGATAACCTCTTCATAATAAGATGGTAAATTTACATAAACTCTTTGCAACATCATATGTAATACTTCTTTAGGTGATCAACATTCTATGGGTTAGCGAAAGGTTCCCCTTCTAGGTTTTCTAGCCTGTAGGTGCTGGGCACAACCTCTTCCGTCACTTTGTAGGGACCGTGCCAGTTTGGGTGGAGCTTGTTTATTTTCTGTAAGGTCTTCTTCAGCACTAAGTCTCCCACTGCGATGGGTCTTGACTTCACCCTCTGGTTGTAGAATTTTGCTGCTCTCTGCTAGTAAGCTGCTTGTCTGATCTCTGCATTTTCTCTTCTTTCTTCAATTAGATCTAAGTCTAGCCTCCTCTCTTCCCCATTTTTATCAGGGTCATAGGTCTTAACCCTATGAGTTGGGAGTCCCACTTCTGTTTGTATGACGGCCTCTGATCCGTGTGCTAGCATGAACGGGGTTTCTCTTATTGGTGTCCTTATCGTGGTTCTGTAGGCCCACAGCACAGCGTAAACCTCTTCAGTCCATCTTCCCTTCGCTTCTTCTAACCTTTTCTTGATTCCATCGAGGATTATTCTGTTCGTGACCTCGGTCTGACCGTTTGCTTGAGGTCGGCCAAGTGATGAGAAGAACTTCCTTATCCCAACTCTTACACAATACTTCTCCAAAGAGGAGTTTTTGAACTGGGTCCCATTGTCTGAGATAAGAGTGTTTGGGAGGTCGTGTCTGCATATGATGTTCCTCCAAATAAATTGGAAGGTCTTCTGCTCTATAATCGTTATCATTGGCTCTGCCTTCACCCACTTTGAGAAATAGTCAATGGCAACTATCAGGAACCAATAACTGTTGGCAGCTCTCGGTAGAGGTCCCACTAAGTCAAGCCCCCACACCGTAAATGGCCATGGAGAGGTGATTGACGTCATAGGTTGATGAGGTTGATGAGGAATAGTGGCGAATCTTTGACATTTATCACACCTCTTCACGTAGGCTGCAGTGTCTTTGGACAAGGTTGGCCACCAGTACCCCTGTGTGATGATTCTCTTGGCCAAGGGTCTTCCCCCTATGTGGCTAGAGCAAGAACCCTCATGAACTTACTGTAAGACCCGAGGAACTTTCGTGGCATGCACACATCTGAGGAGAGGCAATAGAAATCCCTTCTTGTACAAGACGTCTCCTATCATCGAGAACTTGGCAGCCCTATATCTCAATTTCCTCCTCTCTAGCTTGGACTTAGGTAGCTCTCCCTCTCTGATATATCTGACGAGGGGGTCCATCCATGAGTCTCCTAGGTTCAAATTGTGACAAGGGTTACATACCTCTTCTTCCTCGATGGTCGCCTTCCCTAAGACCTCGACCGGAACTGTCCTTCTGACGTCTGTATTCGTCGCTGAGGCCAACCTTGCCAACGCGTCTGCGTGGCTGTTACTTTGTCGAGGTACTCTCTTCAGTTTTGTCTCTTCGAAACATTCTAACATCGTTCTCACCCTCTTCAGATACTTGGCCATTATTTCGTCTTTTGCCTCATAAACTCCCAATACTTGATTGACAACTAACCTTGAGTCGCTGTGGAGTAGGAGTCGCCTCACACCCAGAGTCTTTACCAATGAGAGGCCGGCTATCATGGCTTCATATTCTGACTCGTTATTAGATGCCTTAAAGTTAAATCTCAAAGCTTACTCGATGTTAGCACCATCTGGGGCTGAAAGTATCAACCCTGCACCGCTTCCACTGTCGCATGAGGAACTATCAACGAAGAGGTTCCAAATGTCTGTATCCGCTTAGAAAGCCCCCTCTGACATGACTCCCTGCCTGAAGAGGTACCAGTCCTCCTCATTCTCCGCTACTCTGCTCTTGATCTTTTTAGACGCCACCTCTTCCTGATCTTGAAAGACGTTGGGCGTCGTCTCTTCCTGGTCCAGGGAGACACTGCTATTTGACCCTTCAGCACCCTCTAGGTCATTATTGACCTCGGCCTCTTCTCAAGTGAATTCTGCCACAAAGTTCGCGAGGGTCTGCCCCTTGATGGTTGTCCTAGGTTGGTAGGTAAGGTCATACTCCCCTAACTCAATGGCCCAATTCATCAACCTTCCAGATTTCTTAGGTTTATGCAGGACCTGTCTTAGTGGTGAGTCGGTAAGGACAACCATGGAGTGGGCTTGGAAGTAAGGCTTCATCTTCCTTGAAGCATGTATCAGGGCGTAAGCTAACTTTTCCATACGAGGGTAATTTTGTTCAAACCCTTAAAGGGCCTTACTGTTGATATACACAGGCCTTTGGATCCCCGCGTCTTCCCGTATTATGGCTGCGCTGATGGTTGATTCGCAAACTGCCAGATACACATACAATTTCTCTCCTATTATGGGCCGAGACAGTAGCAAGGGAGACCCAAGGTAGGACTTAAGTTGGTTGAAGGCTTCTTCGTACTCTTTATCCCACTGGAAGGCCTTTCTAAGCACTTTAAAGAATGGAAGACACTTGTTCGTTGCCCTGGAAACAAATCTGTTAAGTGCGGCCACTCTCCCCGTGAGTCTTTGGACGTCTTTGATACTCCTCGGTGTCTTCATATCAAGCAGAGCCTTGATTTTCTCAGGGTTTGCTTCAATTACTCTTTGATTGATAATGAATCCCAGGAACTTCCCAGATCCTACCCCGAAGACACACTTCGCGGGGTTGAGTTTCATCCTGTATGAGTCCATAATATCGAAGGTCTTTTCGAGGTCAGCCATATGAGTGCAAGCTTTCAAGCTCTTCGTTAGCATATCGTCTACATACACCTCCATATTCTTACATATTTGCTCTTCGAACATCTTATTTATAAGACGTTGGTATGTTACCCCTGCATTTTTCAGGCCAAGGGCATCACTTTGTAACAGTACGTCCCTTTGTCGGTAATGAAGGTTGTCTTCTCTGCATCTTCTGCATCCATAAAGATCTGGTTATAGCCTGAATACATGTCCATGAAGCTCATGAGCTCATGTCCTGTAGTAGCATCCACCATCTGATCTATTCGAGGTAAGGGATAGTTGTCTTTTGGATAAGACTTGTTCAGGTCAGTGAAATCAACACACATTCTCCACTTCCCATTGGCCTTGGGTACGATGACTGCATTCGATAACCACTCTGGATATATGACTTCTCTTATAAACTCAGCCTCTTCCAATTTTTTGACCTCTTCTCGAATGACATCGTACTTCTCCCTTGAGTAGACTCTTCGTCTCTGTTTGACAGGCCTGGCATCTTTGGTCACATTGAGCTTGTGACTCATGACCTCAGGGTTAATACCCGGCATGTCTGCGTGACTCCAAGCGAAGACACTATGCCTTCTCCTGAGTAAGTTTATCAGCTCTTCCTTGATTTCTGACTTCAGGGCTTTACCGACCTGGATGGTTTTTCCGGCTCGTCCTCATTGAGGACGATGGATTCTACCTCTTTCGCGGCCTCTCCCTTCTTCAACTTTGTCTCATCTCTTGGGTCAAGTGTATCAATGCTATAAGTGGTGGTTTCCCTCTTATGGGCCTCTCTCTCTTTGGCCGAGTTGAAGTAACATTCTCGTGCTATGGTCTGGTCACCTTGCACTTCCCCTACCCATTAGGGGGACAGGAATTTTAGCATCTGGTGGACCGTTGACGTAACAGCTTCAAATCTTTAAGGACCACTCTTCCTATGATGAGGTTATAAGCCGAGAAGACGTTCTCGTCCATTACGAAAAAATTTATCTTCCTGGTCAACATCTTAGGCCACTCATCACCCATCCGTACGTCCATCTCATACATGCTCAATGGGTGGACCTTCTCGCCACTGAAGCCCATCAAGGGGTGATAATAGGGTACCAGCCTTGCTCTACTAAGACCTAAGCTCTTGAAGCAAGGCCAAAACATCACATCTGTTGAGCCCCCCTCGTCTACGAGGATCCCCTGCACCTCGCACCCATGCACCCTTGTTGTTATTACCAAAGGGTCATCATGGGGGGCTAAGATACCTTTGAAGTCGAGTCTGGAGAACCCGACTACAAGGGTGTCCATGTCCACCTTCTTCCTCTTCTGCACTGTATCGAAAGACGTTAGATTTACAACTTCACGCTTGGCCACTGACTTGGCCTCTGCCACGTGAGCCTTCCTGTCAGCTACTTCAGAGCCACCTCCTGCAAGTCCTCCGCATATGGTGTCAACACCAAAGGATATCATACCAACCCTCTTCACCGAGGTGTTGTTATCTTTCGGTGAAAGGTCTGGATCGTCTTCATCGTCACCTTCTGAATCATTGTCTCTTTTGGCTGGGGCATTGTCACGGCATTTGTCGTTTCTCTTTTTCTTAAGGTCATCTCTTCCCCCTTTAGGAGCCTTATCGACCACATACTTCCTCAACTTTCTGGACTTTAATATCTTTTCAATCTCATCCTTCAAGGCGAAGCATCTGTCTGTAATGTGGCCATGGTCCTGGTGGAACTCACACCATAAGTTTTTGTTCCTCTTATGTGGTGGGGCCTTCAGTCTCTCTAGCCATCTTAGAGTCCTGTCATTCTTGATCTCGTTGAGGATGTGCTCACAGCTCACAGTTAGAGGAGTATAGTGAGCGAACTTGTCATCACCCGACCTCTTCTTTCCATCTTTCTTTCTTTGGGACTTCCCACTACTACCGCGATTCTCATCCTCATACTTGGCCGCCATTGCCTCTTCTGCATTCATGACTTTTCCCGCAGTTGCCAGTAGCTCCTCCATAGACCTGGGAGGGTCTTCCATAAGTTTCCACAACAACTTTCCTTTCTGAAGACCTCCTATGAGGGCGGTCATGGCTATATTTTCTTCGTAGTCTTCAACCTCAAGCTTCTCTTTGTTGAACCTGGTGATGTAGTCTCTTAGGCTCTCGTCCTTGCCTTGCTTGACATACAGTAGGTGAGTGATCTTCTTTTGAGGTCTTACCCCAAAGCAGAAGTTGTGGATGAATCGTTCGGCTAAGCCCTTTAAGTTCTCAATTGAGTTCTTCAGAAGAGAAGTAAAATAGCTGTGCGCTGCTCCTGTCAAGGTCCCAGAGAAGGCCTTACACTTCATCTCATCAGGTATTGAGTAGATGTCTGCCGTTGACTGATACATCTTAATATGGTGTACAGAAATTGTGCTACCGTCATACTTAGGAGATACCACCGGTGGTTTGAACTTAGCAGGGGTCGGGAAGATCACTATCTTAGCCACAAATAGAGAGCCTTCTGAGTAACCCCTACTTTTGATGAGGTCTCCTATCTTCTCCTTAAGACGTTGGATTGAGTCATTCCATGGTCTCTTACCATCGGCCTGGTCGAGGTTATCCCCAGCCACCTCCAAGGGATGGACTGAGGGTTCCCCAACCGCAGTACAACGTCGGCTGTTGACCTCTTCCTGGTCTCTCCCCCTTCTTTCATGGGGTCGGCCTTGGTCAAGCCGGCCTGGTCTGTCTCCTCTCTGCGAGCCGGCAGCACTTCTCGACCTGGATAACCTCTGTCTTAGGTCATTCACCGGGCCCAACCTCTCAAAGGCTAACCCTCTGCGCAATCGATCAAAAGCTGATCCTCGTTGCTGGGCCTCTTCACCTCTTGGGCCGACACACCCTCGGCTCTGCTGAAGAGGACGTATCGTATTATTCAATACCTTATACGGCTCCCAGCAATCTTCAGGAACCTCTTCCGCCTCTAGATCGTCATACTTATCCTCCGGGAAAGGGTTTCCTTGCCTCCCCAGGCGTAAGCGCCTAGGGTCAGCAATGTCCCTTCTCCGCTGGGGTGAAGGCTGGTCCTTCATTGGTGCTTAGGGTGGTCCCCTGGCATCAGGATGAGGCTGGACAGCCGCCGGAGTGATCATATCCGATGAGACTCCAGGTGGCCTCATCATAGTTTGGCTGAGTTGTGCAAATTGTTCCTGCATAGCTTGTTGTGTTGCAGCCAAAGACCTCAAGGCTGCAGCTACCTTCGCCATTTCGAACTGAGGCGCTGCATGGCTGGAACTAGCCCCCCCCCCCCCCCACCAGGCGGCGAAAGAGGCGACGATAATTCTGGTGCCATGTGTTGCTTAGTAAAGAGCTTAAGTATCAGGTGAGCTTAATACCTTAAAGGTTCAATGGTGAAACATCTCCACGCAAGAGGTGGTGCCTCATTCACCACCAGAGTGTCCAGTGAGGTTAAGCTAAAGAAGAGGAAGAGACAGCTTCTCGTTCCCACAGACGGCGCCAAAATGATGATGCTGGAAACAGCACCACCAGGTAAGGTGTTTGCAAGCTCAATATAAGAACAATAATGGCATCGCGGTTATATGAGAGGTAAGAGAATGAGATGAGGAGAAGAGGGGAAACACCAAAAATATAAGTGGTTCAGCCTAAATTGGCCTACGTCCACTGTGTGTGCGTGTATCAACTCACTAAAATAAGGCACTGATGGCCATGGATACAATCCCTCAAGCTTTCTCTCCCTACTGTGTATTTGGACAGAGTTTCAACTAGGGTTGCCAAAATTGGATACTTTGCAAGGTAGAGGATGACCTCTATATATAGTACGTGGGGGGTGTAATGTACCCCCAATGCATGCAATGAGCATGTGTGTGTGTTGGTCTAGCCAATATGAAGAAGACATCTGTCACTGTCACATATAGAGAATGATGATGAAATATTCTCCCCACGTGTGGGGAATGATTTGTTATAATTGACTTGTGTCCACGTGTCCTTATCCAAATGTCAATAGGTGCTCGGCCATCGTTCTTGGTCATGACCTCGGCCTGGGAGAAGCCGAGTTTTATGAAGTCGAGTTGCTCGTTCAATCCTAGATGGACCATGAAGGTCCCGGCTTAAGTTAAGCCGAGACAAGAGATTGGGGTCGGCCAGAGCCGAGGTTAAGCTGGCATATGTGCTTGGAACATCGACTGATTTCTTGATGAGGCTGACCTTGGTAGAAGTATGGCTTCCTGGTACCTCGGCCAACTCTAGGACAAGGTTGTCATCCCCAAGCGAACTGAAGTGTCGCTGACCCTTATAATACATGCAGTGCCACCCATGATGTGGTTGGTGGTAGTGTCGGCCTGGGCCGACCCTTCTATGGCCGAGAGTTGTTATCACAGTCCCAGAGTATTTCCCACCTCGGCAATATCTTGGCCGAGGCTTTAGTTTCTGGGTCGAGCTGACACTTAGGGGATATCAATCACCCCCCAGCCCTTAGTTACATGCGAGAGCAGATGACTCAGGGATCTCTACACCTCCGAGGTCTTTCTCCCATGTGCCAATGCCCATTTGACACTTATCCATTGCTGAAGTGTGGCTTGCCTGGCAAGCATGTGTTCTTAGCCGTTCTTTGGGGCTCCCAAGGCAATGATGGGCCTTGGGGTATGTTCCCCATATTTAAGGGTTAACCCCCCCCCCCCCTTTCTCTTTCTTCTCCACTTCTCTCATTTCTTGGAACGATTCATTTCTGCAGCTCTCTCTCTTGAAACCTTTGGTTTGAGGCGTTTTGGTTGGTGATTCCTTGCAGTTTCTTCATTACCTCCTACTAATTCTTCCTCATGTGATGTTTCTTCATTCCCTTCATTGTGAGTATTATTAGTGAAATAAAAGGTTTTGACCGTCGAAATTTTTTCCAGAAATCTGTGAGTCAACAATTCATATTTATTTGTGTTAGCATGATCCACTACACCTAGACTTATATTTTAGGGCTGAATTAAATTGGGTTAAAAATTGACATCAATTAAATAATGTTAACTTGGAAATTTATGAATTCAATTTAATCAGTATCACACATACATTTACCTCGAGCAGAGTGTCGGCATTAACACCTAGATGAGCCAGGAGTGTAGAAGCCATTGTGCTGTCCCGAATTGTGAGAAGGGGGTCGATCGCTTGTCTCTTATTCTGTTGAGGAGGTGGATTAGTAGAGGTTCCCCTAGGTCTATCTTTCTATTTCTTTGACCCCTTGGCAGCATAGGAGCCAGTAGTTGTAGATTTATGTCGAGTCTGTGTCAGCGGTGAAGACTTCCTTTATAGATGTGAGAGCAAGTTGTTGGACATTAGGGCTGCCATTTACTAAATAAATTCAAAACTCCTTCTGAATAGTCTGTAAAAATAACACATGTTCAGTATCGACCTACTGAAAGTTAATGCAAAAGTTTGATGGAGGTAAAGTTTTGAAAGAAATTAAAAAGAATTGCTTACGAAGTTTTGTTGGGGGTCCACTCCCATGACAGTATAATCCAAGAGATAAGGGGTCATCAAACCCTCAAAGGTTATAAGACTATCCCCTCTCAGTCTACCAATGTCTATCCTCAACTCCGGGATAAGACCCAGATCCATTTTTACCGAGACCGAGACACAGTCCCACTACCGGGTGACTCTCGGCTCATCTATAAAAGACGACACTCCTTCTCCAAACTCCCAATCCCCAAAAATAAAATAAAAATGGGACTTCCACTCACAGTTAAAGGTTTGGTTCATATGGATAAGTTTGCGGTCATAACGACAAGATACAAAATGGTAATAATAAGGAGCATCTCTCATAGTGACCACGGTATAACAGGAACGAAAAATGTCAATCGGAATATCCTCTTTGAAAGAAATCCTACAAAGTTGGGCAACCCTAAAAAGGGTCCTCCAAGCATTCGACATCAGCTGGGCAGGAAACACGTTGATGGAGGCAAGAATCACTCTGATAAACGAGTGAATACGAACACGAAAGCCAATTTTGAAAATTTATTCACAGATAACAACCTCTCCATCGTTTTTGCTATCAAAGGCACACTCATCCTCAAAGGTAACCCTCATATTAATGGTGGACTTGACTTCATAAAGGTTCCTCAAGACTAACAGATCAGTCTCACGGACGTCACTAGGTATAGCCAAGGCAACACTTATGTCTAAGACATATTGATCCTCCTTCTCGTCCTCTTTAATGGAAGGTGCTTTGCCACGAGGATCGTGAGTTCTAAACTCGACCTTAGTCATAGCTAAAATGGCACTTCCATACGACGCACATTTCTAGCCACTTCATATTCTGGCTCATTATTAGAAATATCATAAATTTTTAGCTCAAGGTACCCTTATTGGCAAGCAAAAGTGGTGGCATGACCACGGTTATTGGAATTGGCAGTTTCACCCTAGTCCACGCGGCCAACGGGGACCCTCACGGCCACCTAAAAGGATTCAGCCTTTGATCCTTCTCATCCTATATGAGGGTCCATAATATGGGAAGGGCTATAACCCTTGAAAGATGGAAAGAATAAGGAGTCCTTGGAGGACGAAGTAAACATTGAATAACTGTTGATGAAAATGGCGACTTTAGGTTCTATAGCTAGAGGGATGGGAGTAAGAGGAACCTGAGACACAGCATCAGCCCTATGTTTAGCCTTGGCCTCGGCCTTACAAATCTCTCGTCTAATATGCTTATGAAGGTGAGGAAACTCTTCTCTTAACTCGTAAAGTCTACGGTACATAAAAAACATAAGTAAAGATTTTTTTTTGTTAGCTAAAGATCAAACAAGGCAGTTAAATGGTTTTTGAAAAAACCTAACCAAGGACAACAAGAGCTTCTTCGACAAGATCCAATTGGAAAATTCACCAAAAATTCAAATTTAACCTAGAAAATGCTAAAGTCGGTTGTGTTCAACCCTAAACTACTCGCCAAAACTCCCTACTCTTTCTAAACCATCAAAATCCAAATCACAAACCACCAAAAATGGCGACCGAAAAAACTAGAGATGTCAAAAAATGAAAAATATTTAGGAAAGAAAGAGTCAAAGCAAGAAAAAAAGGAACAGTGGAGGAGGAAGAAGATACCTGCAGGGGAGAGGAGAACAGAGAGAGGAAGAATACACCAAAAAAAAGGGAACTACTCGTCAAAAGGGGAGGGATTTTAGAGAGAGAAAGACTGGAGTTTTGGCTCTGGAGAAAATAAAGAATAAATTAGGCAGGAGAGTGAAAGAGGAAGCTTGAAACCTATTGTCTCCCAAACATGCGCACAACTCCTAACACACCCATCATTAGGGTGCATTATTCAAAATGACATTTGGCTACAAATCTCCTTGGGCCACTCACCAATGCACTAGACAACTGACAGGTGTTCACTTCAGGGGATGAAATAACACCTCTGTGCACATGAGCATAAACTACATAAATTTGGAAGATGTAGACGTGAAAAGGTTTACCATAGCCTCCCCTCAAAAGTGGAAGAGGAAAGATGTGTTCTTTTTCCATGGGGATTCACCTGAAAGGACAAATGGAGGAAAGAAAAATAGGCCTCCGAAACCCAAGCACTTCACTCCGCTCATAACCACTATAGAAGAGGCCTTTGCAACAGTAAAATATCAATAACTCTTACTTCCACCAAATCCACTAGAGATACCGAGGACATGAGGGAAAAATCCAAGTATTAGGGGTTCCATAGAGACCACAAACCCAATACTAGTGATTATTTTCGACTGAAAGAAGACATTTAAGGAGTAATCAAAAGGGGATATCTCAAATATGCTGGTAAAGATCATTGTAATAACAAGAACAAAAATGGTATCCCTCTAATTGACGTGAATACTATCTCAAGAGGATTCATCGGTGGGGGACCCTCCTCTATAGCCAGAAAATCCCATCTCAGTAACATACAACAAGATGGCATGCAAATCGACATCATGTACTTCCTAAGCCAATAACCAAAGGAAGATCATATGATGATCTTTGCATATATAAACCTCAAAATAATTCCCCACCCAACATGATACCATTTAGTCATCACGGTGGTCATGGGCAATGCGAATATGATAAAAGCTTTGGTTGCAAAGTCAACCGTCTTTATCCTCTTCCTAAGAAATCTTTTATAGGATCAATGGACATGTGTCCTCTCCTCTATATGGTCGAATTATCCCTCGCACACACATAAACATATATATATATATATAAAATAATGCTCTTGTCCGGACTATCCCGCATTTTAACAGTACGGACCAGACTTGTGTCGCCTAGCGGTGAGCTTAAAAATTATCGCCTGAATTATAGACGATCTCTCTCTTTTTTGGGCTTACTGCCAGGTGACACATGTCCAGTCCGCACTGTTAAAATACGGGATAGTCCGAACAAGAGCAGTACTATATATATATATATATATATATATATGTGTGTGTGTGTGTGTGTGTGTGTGTGTGTATATGTGTGTGTGTGTGTATTTATGTATGTGTGTGTTTGTGTGTGTGTGTGTCTGACATCCACACATAAATTAAAATATAGGACATCCTAATATTGTGTCCATCCCAGATCCTCGATCCTCGCGGCGGGCGGGCGAAGTGAGGATCCTAGGTCCTACGTGTCCTTCTCAGGAGTGCTCCTACTGGCGTCACTGGGCGAGGTGAAAAATGTAGAGAGATGGAGTCGCCAGTCTATTTTACTCAAAACAGACAAAAGAAAGGGAGTCATCCCAAAGGACAGCATCCAAAGACATACTGATGCATACGAAACCAAAATGATTCAAAAAGGGTCCGGAGGCTAAGTTACGAAATGGGAAGGTGTTAGGCACCCATTCTGCCCTTACGGTCTCTCATGGGTTTTTGCTATTTTCCTTTATTTTCCCTGTGATATGTGTGCATGTATATATATAATGGGGATAGAATTCATCGACTTGTACCACGGAAGAGGTAAAGTGAGTCATCCAAGGAAGGTTCAGAGAAATAATATTAGAAAATAGGATTTACGCGATTATCCGTGCGTTGATCGTTATAATGGAACGATAACGTGTGTGGAATAATACGCTATTAATAACAAATATATAGAATATAAGAGAATTGAGTTTAGAGAAAAATAGGGAAAAAAAAAGGAAAAATAGGACTCGAGTCTCGGATTTTACCCCGAGACACCTACGTAGCCTATAGAGACATCAAAGTCCACGTAGTTCGTATACAAAATGAGGGGTGGGGTTTAACTCATAAATCCAATAGGGGATTCTCTTATTTGTGTGTGTGTGTGCGTGTGTGTGTAAAAAAGTGTTTTAGTTGTGAGAAAAGTGTAAGAAAAGTGCGAGAATTCTCGTTTGGAATTTATGAGCAAACCCTATTTTTCTTACTTTTTGGGTTTTTTATTTGTATGAAAGTAATAGATGTGCAATAATACTAAATAAAAAGTATATTAGGATATGTGAGATGAGAGAATAAAAGTGCTAAGTAATGAAACAAGTTAATGCGAATTTATGAGAATTTAAAGAGAGAATTGAGAAAATTGGACCTTCTTGAAGATCTTGAGCTTGATCTTGAATGTTGGAGAGCAGCCCTTGTACTTGGATGATGATGATGGAGGGTAGTGAATTCACCAAGTTTGATGAAAAGGATGATGAAAAGTGAAGGCTAGAAAGGGATTTGGATGTGGAAATCACGCTGACTTCGAGAGAGGTTTTCGGGATTTTCTGAGAGTGATATCTATCAGATTTGGGCTCCCCTTGAAATGAGGCCAACGCCTCCTTTTTATAGGCCCAGGTCATTGCCGATCGGCATAGCCCTGGTCCTGCCAATCGGCAGGTGTGTTTAGGTACACTGTCGATAGGCAAAGTCTGGGACCTGCCATTTGGTAGTGTCTTCCTGGCCTTCCCGAAAAATCAGTCGCAGAATGCAAACCGTTGATCTGAATTGCGCACGAGGTGGCTCATTGGAAAGGTATTTCAAAGACCTTCAAAAGTCCTTCGGATCGCTCTTGAGTTAGGGAGTTGACTTTGCGTCAAATGTGGCTCGGAAGCGCTCATCGATCCATTGGATGGAGAATTATCGGACGCAAACGGATCGTTCATCCGCATGGTAAGTCAAAATCGCGCACGGGGTGGACCATTGGAAAGGTTAGGAGATTTACTTCGACATTCCAAAGAGTTTGATCCATTTTGGGGAGTTAACTTTGGTCAACCGGACCCTGGAAGCATTTGGTGACCTCTCGGAGTAAAACGGATCGTTTGGACGCACGGTAAGTTAGAATCGTGCATGGAGCAGACCGTTTGAAAGGGGTTTTAGATACCTTTGAAAATTCATTCAGTCCCGATCGAGCTGAAGAGTTGACTTAGGTCAAACGGAGCTCGGGAGCATCCGGTGGCCTCTTGATCGAGTTTTGGGGGAAAATGGGTCGTTCGTCCGCATGGTAAGTCAGAATTGTGTATGGAAGGGACCGTTGGAAAGGGGTTTTAGTGCCCTTTAAAGATTCATTCAGTCTCGGTTGAGCTGAAGACTTTAGATTTTGGTCAAACGGAGCCTGGGAGTGCTCGATGGCTTCTAGGTCAGTACTCGGGGTATGACCTGGGTTTATAGTGATGAAGGGAGGTTGTAAGGACCTAAGGAGAGTTTAAGGGCTAACAAAATGGGGTGTCTACAGATCCCCTCAACGGGTGAGTGTGGAATAAACGATAGCCGTCGAATAGACACCGCATGATGCTTTTGAAGTAGGATGACCAATTCAGGGGGTCGAGGTCGATTCTGAGGACCTAAGGGATGGTTTGGAGGAAAGGTTTAGGTCAATTCCTGAGGAGCTGTTGGGGATGACCGATTCTGCGATTCGAAGCCAATTTTGCGAGCTTAAGGTGAGATAACCAATTCTGCGGGTCGAAGTCAATTCTGCGGGCTTGAAGATGAGGGTGACTGATTCTGCAGGTCGAAGCCAATTCTGCGGGCTTGAAGATGAGGTGACCGATTCTACAGGTCAAAGCTAATTCCTTGGGATTAAAGATGAGGGTGACCGATTCTACGGGTCGAAGCCAATTCTGTGGGTTTGAAGATGAGGTGACCGATTCTGCGGGTCGAAGCCAATTCTGAGGGCTTAAAGATGAGATGACCAATTCTGCGTGTCGAAGCCAATTCTGAGAGCTTGAAGATGAGGTGAGCAATTTTGTGGGTCGAAACCAATTCTGAGGGATTAAAGATGAGATGACCAATTATGCGGGTCGAAGCTAATTCTACGGGCTTAAGGTGAGATGACCAATTATGCGGGTCGAATCTAATTTTGAGGGCTTAAGTAGAGGTGACCAATTCTGCGGGTCGAAGCCGATTTTGAGGGCTTAGGGTGAAGGTGACCAATTCTGCGGGCTTAAGTAGGGATGACCAATTCTGCGAGTCGAAGCCAATTATGAGGGCTTGAAGATGAGGGTGAACAATTCTGTGGGTCAAATCCACTGCTGAGGGCTTGAAGATGAGGTGACCGATTATGCGGATCGAAGCCAATTCTGAGGGCTTGAAGATGAGGTGACCGATTCTGTGGGTCGAAGTCAATTATGAGGCCTTACGGTGACGATCCAAGACCGAGGTCAATTCTAACCTAAGAGAGGTGACGAACGAGGTCAATTATGACCTAACTAAGGTGACGATCCAAGACCGAGGTCAATTCAGACCTAACTAAGGTGACGATCGAGGATCGAGTTCAATTCTGACCTAACTAAGGTGACGATCCAAGACCGAGGTCAATTCTGACCTAAGAGAGGGTGAAGATTTAATTTTGGGTTCCGCTGGAGAATAGGGAATGAGCTGGGGAAAATGTAGAGTGTCCTTTGGAGACATTGAAAATGACTTTCTGGAGTTCCGCTGGGGAAATTACCTCATGATGTTGTTTTGAGCCAGGGAGCCAATTGTTGTGGAAATCCTTGTGTCTTTTGGAGACTTTGCGGAGGAAAGGTCAATTTGAGGCTCTAAACTCCATTAGGGAAGTTATTAGGTGGTCCAAGTATTGGACGTATTGCTCGGGTAGGTTTGAGACCTCTGGGGTATAGGATGTGATCGTTAGAGATTCTCCGGGGACGCTGCCGGGAGGGGATTTACTTGGTTCTTGAGAGTTCCACTCGGGAGATAGGGTTTTCGCGTGTAGGAATGCGAAATTTTCTTGGCAAAAATGTTCTAAATCCTTCCTTAGATTTTTAGGAATTTTTTGAGGATTTTTTAGGATTTTCTATCATTTTTTGGAAATTTCAGGTGACTTTTTAAGGGGGTGACTGGGGTGAACGCACAGTTGCGATGCTTACTGGCGCATGAGTTTGGCCACTCATGGTACCTCGGGGAGAGGGTGGTTCGGAAGATTGTTGAGGTGGAGGTGGTGATGCCACCTGCGCAGCCTCCTACGTCCATGAGGCGGGAGCGACTGTTGCCGGAGGATGCGAGGATCGCAGCGATGATTGACGAGTCCTACCTGTTGTACACTGATACGGAAGGGTCGTATGACTATATGGACTTTGTGACGAGCTGGTTGATGGAGCCCAGCATATATGATGCCTTGCCTTTCCCTCCTGCGGGTTGAGTCGGACAGCCGCGGTCCGACGACATCTGCGGCGGAAATGACTTCGGAGGTTCCTTTTGTGCGATTGCACACCCCTTCATACAATATTCGGCGAGCTGATGAGGGGATGGTCCCCATGTTGCACCATCCTCATGCGGTGGATTCGGAGGAGCTGGGCCTGACACAAGAGGTTCTTCGACCTGAGGTATATCTTTTCCTGTTCATCTCTGTCTTAATTTTCTGTTTTGATCCTTTTTGTTTTAATACTAATTTTTCCTTTTACTTGCAGCAAGTTCGGGTGTTGACTACTTGGCTGAGGGACATCCGAGACTGGATATCTTCGGCGACTGCCCATATTCGGGATGCGATCCCGGTTCCTTCTTGCTTGGTGCCGTCTACTTCATCCGGGAAGGACTCTGGCTCGGGTAGTGGTGGTGCGTCATCTCGTCGCAGGGGAAAGAGAGCGCGTCGCAGGGGTGGAAGCTCTTAGAGGGGGGTGAAGGGTAGGTGTGAGAAAGAGAGAGAAGGTGGGTTCGGGCTGAGTCCCATTTTTTTGGCTTTTCTTTATTTCCTCCAAAATTTGATGTAACACGGAAGAATATATATATGTAATGCAAATTGAGTTTTTTATTATCTTTTGTTAATGATGAATGAATGCACATGCACTTTTTACTTTGCTGTTGAGACCGTAAAAAGAAATATTTTTGGTATTTTGAAGAAAATTTTTAAAAATGAGAAATTATATAGGGGTGGAAGAGGATTTTTGAAATTATGTTGAGAATATCAATTTATTTTTTATTTAGCTTCTGATTTTGACAAAAGAGGAAAAAGGAAAATTTCCAAAAATAGGGGGGTGCCGATCGGCAAGACCCTTGTCCTGACTATCTGCAGTCAAGTCCAGTCCCATTAATTCAAAGCTTTAATTAGTGCCCTCTTCAGCCTCTTGTACTTTGTGGGGTAGGATTTCCTCCAATTTCTGCAGGGGTCATGTTTTTTGTGAGGGTTTTCAAGTGTAAAAAGGGGTAAGGGTGGAGTGTTTCCATCATACCTTCATATTCTTACTTACTTGCCTACTAGTTCTTAGTCTTACAAGATGGCTCTCCCTGGTAGCATTGAGTTTGCTAACTACCTCGAAGCCTTAGAAGCAATGTGATCTTATAATGTCGACTACGATGCTTTCAGTATGCGTCAGGTTTCTTTATGGCACAACCGGTACATTGAGTGGAACATGTTGATAGTGGCGGTATAATTCAAGTACCCCGAAGACCATGTATTCCGCTTGGGTTGGATGAAGTTTGTCCTACCTACGAGGAATTTTCTGCCATACTGGGGATAAATCCCAGTGTTGCTGTGGCTCTGCCTGAGTTTTCTCATTCTCCCAAGGAGTTGTTGGCTGGGCTTCTTCGCATTTCGCCTTCGACGCCCAGACCATTGGTTACTGGGGGAATGATCTCCCTTTCGGCGGTGTTACAGTCCGTGCATTTGCAGGAGGCTGGCGATGCTGGATATACCGGAGCTGTTGTTCTAGGCTTAGTATCAAAATTGCAGCTGATGACGGGGGAACTACTGGTGGACCCACAACTTGCAACTATTATTTCCTGGATGTCATACCGTCGTTATCCTGCGGCGGTGATACTGGCAAAAACTTTGAATGTCCCGAAAGCCTGATGAGAAAGTCATTCTGACTTTCTGAGGGGTATTCCCGTGATGTTGTTCATGTGGTTTTCTGAGAGACTCCGCCTGGTGACTCCTCCAGAGTATCCTTTATCGGTTGTACCCAACTTCTTTTCGCGCCACTTCATCAGCATTGTTTTGGATATTGAGAGCTGGGAGAAGTGGTTTGTGGAGCATGGGGCTCTAAATATGTATTGGTCAGTGCCTTGGTGGGGACAGTTGCTACCTATTCTGGAGCTGGGAGAATACCCGTATGTCCGGCTCATTGGTCTTAGACATACCTCTTTCTATTTCCCTTGGCGGCTTCTGCGTCAATTTGGCTAGGAACAGGTCGTGCCACCTCGGACACTAGACTTCTTTTCGATAGAATATTTGACTGAGCGTCTGCGCATACATCTTGGCTCTTTGTCTCAGTCTATTGGGAGAGTTTGGCATATCCCTGGGGGTTATATGAAGTGGTTATGGAGGAGAGTGGTCAATAAGATGTTGGCAGTGGAGACTGAACAAAGGTGGCTTGTCTTATTTAATACCATGGAGGGAGGTGTTGTGGTTATTTCTGAACCTGGTTCGGGTTATCGGTCCATGGAGCTCCTATATCACTCTATTCAGGCAGGGGAAGCTTGGGGACCCCAGGATGCAGATGATGATGACGAAGCGAGCTCCTCTGGTAGCTGTGGATAAGACTCTTGGAGAGTTTATAATGGGGAATAAATGTGGGGATTTCATTCGGCTTTTTTAGGAAGGTAGGGGTAAGGGAGTTATCTATTCCTTTTCCTATATAATCTGTACCAAAATTTCTTATTAGTGAAATAAATAAGTTTCTGATGGTCCAGCTGTGCCTTTGATGAGTTTTGTATTTTTGAATTATTTATACCGATCGCTAAGGCATACATAACCCTTTTGTTCAAGTATATGTTAGAATGAACTGTCGTTCTCGGAGATAAGAAAAGAATAGTATTTTGTGAAAAATAAAGGGTCGTGCTCATGTAAAATGTGTGAGCTTCCTATTTACATCTGGGGTTTTGAAGATTTTTAAATTATTTAAAATGGTTTTGCAGAGGGTCAGGCCCATGTAGTTCTGGGTAGTGGGAAATGAAGAGATTTTTTTTATAGCATAGAAGGGAGATAAGAAGAGTCGTAACGTGCGCCGAGATTTTGGACTAGGGGTAAAACTTCTTGAGACGGCCCAGGTTTACTGGACGAGCCATCCCTTCCCCATCTAAGTCAGTGAGCATGGCAGCTGATGATGCTAAGATTTAGCACCACCAGGTAAGTGATGATGAGCACAAACAGTGATAACAATGGCAGCCATGGAGATATATATATATATGTGTAGGTGTATAGAAGGGGGTGAGTATAAGAGGAATAAGACAATGATGTATAGTGGTTCAGCCAATATGGCCTACATCCACTGTGTGTGTGTGATCCACTAAGTATGGGCACTAATGGCCTTGGATACAATGTACATAAGCTCCCTCTCTCTCTCTACTGTGGGTATAAGCAGAGTTTTAGCTAGGTTGCAATTCTCGATCCCTTTGTAGGGTTGTAGGTGACAAGTATATATAGGTCTTGGGGGGTGTAGTGTACCCCCCAAGCATGCATGGTGCATGTGAGTTATGATCTAGTCAACCCCCTGCTGACACTTGGAGGCGCCACCTGTGGTTAATGATGACATAATATTCCCTCACGTGAGGGGATGATATTGTTATAACGGTCTTCCACATGCCATATGAGCCCCACGCGCATTATTCCACGCATCTCCCAAATCACGCATTGTGATGATGTCACCCTCGATCGATGATACGAGGCTGAGGGCAAAGTTCCTGCTGGCAATGAGCCAGGCCTTATCCGGGCCTCGTACTATCATACCCTCGGAGGATCGTCTGAGCCATAATGAATGGTCGACCCCTTGAAGGGTCGTTTGGTCCTGATGATGAGGGGTCGTACCCTCGTATGATCGTCTGGGCCATGATAAGGGGTCAACCCCTTGAAGGGTCATTTGGGCCTGATGATGAGGGGTCGTACCCTCGTATGATCGTCTGGGCCTGATGATGAGGGGTTTTACCCTCGTATGATTATCTGTGCCATGATGAGGGGTCGGCCCCTTGAAGGGTCGTCTGGGCCACGATGAGGGGTTGGCCCCTTGAAGGGTCGTCTGACATTGGTTGAGAGACCATCCTGGACTCGTCCAGATGGAGGGCGCCCTCGGCCTGGCCGAGGGTATATATGGGTATATCAATCACCCCCAGCCCTTATCCATCGATGTTGTAAAGATGGCTAGGGGATAGTGTTATTTGGGAGATAAGCCTATGATCAGTTTGGTGAGTGACACCTGTCAAGCTGATGTGACACCTAGGCAAATATCCACTATCGTTCCAGTTTCCCAGGCATGGCGGCTGCACACTTGGCCTGGGACTTTGTGCCCTAATGATGCCCTTCTTCGTGGGTTGTGCCTTGCATTGATTATTGGGCCCACTTATAATAAGGTATTTAAAGGATTTTTGAAACAATCATTTTCTTCTTCTTCTTGCCCAAGCTTTCTCTCTCTAGTTTCTCAAAAGACTCAAACCACCATTTTTACAACTTCAACATTTCGAGCTTTGGCGGTCTCATTGTTCTTTCTCAGGTAATCCCTCTGCCCTAGTGCCCTCTTTATCTTCCATTGTTGTTTGCTTTCTTATTTTAGGCTTGTGGGACTCGATTTTTCTTTGGTTGTTTCATAATCTTTCGGCGTTCTTCTCCGGCGAGTTGTTCTTGAGTGTTCTTGATCGAAACCCTTTCTTTCTTTGGTTTTAATCCAAAAGTCCATCTTGGTCAACTGTTAGACTTTTTATAGTTAGCTTAGCCAAATTCTTTTAAGTGTAGGGTCTTCCTCTTAATGCTTAGGAGGCTTTATGATATAGCCGAGGAATTCCTATCCCTGAGAGAGAATTTATTCGTAGAGATTAGACGGATAGAGGAGGAGGAGGAGAGAAGATGAGGGGCCGACCCAAATTGGGTATGACCCATTTTTCCCATTCCATTAGCCACTATCGTACCCCCTGAGTCCTACGGGTCGTCTGGTCGTCCAGCCAAGAGTCAATCGTGTGAGGGAGAAACAGATCAGAGAGCATCGTTATTGAAAGGTGCTGTCCCTTCTGGGAGGGGAGAGACATCCACTCTCAGCTCAGGCCGACAGGCCGATGGCACAGCACCTTCTGAGGCTATCCCTGTAACAGCGTTGTCCTCCCTTGAATTTCAAGTAGCCTTTCCCGATGGTCCTCTAGTGGTTGGGGGATCTGGGATGAGAGAGATGAGGACGACAATTAGGGTTCTTCTGATGGTGATGATAGTCAAGTTGACACTTCAACTGTTTCCACTTATGTAGCGTCAGTCAAAGACCGTGATCTCTTAGTATGGAGCCATCTCTTTAGCATACAACCCAACATAAGTATGAGGGTTTTCACTGAATCTGAGAAAGTCTTCGAGGGTGACGAGGGAGAGATCGCTGTCTATGAGCAGATGTTAAGGGTCGGTGTTAGGCTCCCTCTACACCCTTCCATAGTCAATATCTTATCTGCCCTTGGGGTTGCCCCTTCTCAACTTCCCCCCAACTCATGGAGGACTATTCTTGGCTACATCTCGCTTTGGAAGAATTCATTTACCGATAAGCCTTCGGTTTATGTGTTCTTATCTTGTTACAATATCACCTCCTCATCCAAACAGCCTGGGTACTATCATCTGGGGGTGAGGAAGTCTGATAAAAAACTTCTCCACGTGGCACAAACCTCTAACCATGACTAGAAGAAGAGATTTTTCTTCATTTCTGGGGATTGGGAATTCGCCGATGGGGTTCAGCCTTTGGACGACGATCCGAGAGTCCCAAGGATATGGTCTAACCCTTCTATGAAGGCTAGGTCAGACCCCGGACTTAGTTTGGACGAGAGGGTCATCATTGACTAACTGAGAGAGCGAGGGAAAGAGGGCGGACTTGCAAAATTTGAAGATTTGATGACCCCTCGCTTCCTCAAATAAGCTGGTCTGAGGGTCGGCCCCTTGATAGAACTATGTGAGTTGTTTTTTGCTCAATCTTTGATTTTTTTTCCAAGTGTTTCATCTTTGTCTGTATCTTTCTGATATGTCGTCTCCTTTTCAGGTCGTCCTGCAAATATCTCTGACTAACTTTGGGAAATGACTGCCCCAAGCTTACTGCCTGGTTTGGGAAAGAAAAAGGGAAAGGGGCCTCAGCAGCCTGCGAGGAAGACTAAGGCCGTGGGGTCGACACATGTTGAGCCGACTGCTGATAGTCATAAAAGAAAGGAACCATAAGTATCTGTTGACCCTCGGCCGGATTTAAGAACGAGGACGAGGGTTAGGATGTTTGAGGGGACCGGCTCCTCTTCCAGTATGGTGGCCTATTGGTCTCAGAATTTGACATTTTTGAAGGCTGAACCCTCTTCCCTTATAGCCAATCTGAGGGCAGCCAAGGCTTCTATGTTCTCTGCTCCCTCGACTGCTGATTACGACTTTCTATCCAAAATGCCCCCGGTAAAGGTGTACGATTATGGTCTGCATACTTTGGCCTAGGTATTTGTTTTTACTTCATTTCCTCAGTTAACTTTTAACCAACTGTTTCATCGTCCCCTTAACATGTGCATTCTTCTGTGCAGTCTGTTTGTGCCTCTACATCAGCTACCAAGTGGATGGTCGAGAACCAACAGAAGTTCCATGAAGCCGAGAGAGCCATCCAGCACGAGGTTGATCTGAAGACCAAACTTGAGACTACAAAGGCCGAGTTGGAGAGTGCAAGGACCGAACATGCAAGGGTCCTTGATGAGCTGATGAAGCAGCATGATGCAGATCTGAAGGCGAGGGATGACCTCTTGAAGATGAAGGAAGAATCCTTGAATGCCCAGTTCAAAAGCGATCTAGCCGAGGCAGTGAAGAAGTCCTAGGCCGATGCTGTGGAGGCCTACAAACTCTCAGACGAGTTTCAAGGCTTCGGTCTTAAGTACTTGGAGAGGGGAATCAGTATAGACTGTCGGTGGCTCGTCCTTAAGTTTGCTGACGCCGTCTCTTCACTTCGTCCCTCTCTTGAGGCAGTTCAATTGAACGTTGAAGGCACCGGCACTTCCGAAGATCAGCATGTCTTGGTTATTGAGGAGACTCCTCTTATCGATGTTGAGGCCCTGCCCTATGATGCCGCTCAATAGGGTGGTTGTTTGTAGCCAATACCCTCTTCATGTATCACATTTTTGTACTTTACTTTTGTTGGACAAACATCAATAACATTTTGTAATATAATGCCTCTTTCTGTCTTCTATGCTTGTCTTTTGTGCGATTTATCTTATGATTTTTTAAATTGACAATCTCACCAACTCCTCCCTCGTCTTTCTTGAGGGTAAATGGAGGGGTCGTCCCCACCATTTACCCTCATCATAGCCGAGGATGGTTTCCACCAATTAAATGATGTTTTGAATTTAAAGTCCCCCCTCGTCTTTCTTGAGGGTGAATCAGGGGTCGTCCCCGCCATTGACCCTCATCATAGCCGAGGGTGGTTTCCACCAACTTAATGGTTTTATATTTCAAGTCCCCCCTCGTCTTTCTTGAGGGTGAATGAGGGGTCGTCCCCACCATTTACCCTCATCATAGTCGAGAGTGGTTTCCACCAATTAAATGATGTTTTGAATTTAAAGTCCCCCCTCGTCTTTCTTGAGGTTGAATGAGGGGTCGTCCCCGCCATTGACCCTCATCATAGCCGAGGGTGGTTTCCACCAACTTAATGGTTTTATATTTCAATTCCCCCCTCGTCTTTCTTGAGGGTGAATGAGGGGTCGTCCCCACCATTTACCCTCATAATAGCCGAGGGTGGTTTCCACCAATTAAATGATGTTTTGAATTTAAAGTCCCCCCTCGTCTTTCTTGAGGGTGAATGAGGGGTCGTCCTCACCATTTACCCTCATCATAGCCGAGGGTGGTTTCCACCAATTAAATAATGTTTTGAATTTAAAGTCCCCCCTCGTCTTTCTTGAGGGTGAATGAAGGGTCGTCCCCGCCATTGACCCTCATCATAGCCGAGGGTGGTTTCGTGAAGATGATCCCAATCATACTAGAATTGATAAACACAAGATGAGGGGCCAATATGATATTCTCATTAACATTCCAAGTGTTCTGTTGGAGCAACACCCATTAATATTGTGGTCCGATAGGACATCACAACACTACTGATGGTATTTCTTCAAATGATCTGCGTTCCAATGGCTGGAAAAGGGTTTCCTTTCAAGGTTCTCTAGTCTATACGTTCCAAGGAGAACTTCATCAATGACCCTATATGGGCCATGCCAATTTGGGTGGAGCTTTTCGGGCTTTTGCCAAGTCTTTTTGAGGACTAAGTACCCCATTGCGATTGGCCTTTGCTTCACCCTCTGGTTGTAAAAGCTGGCAGTCCTCTGCTGGTAGGTAGCTTACCTTATCTCGACGTTTTCCCTCCTTTCCTCTATCAGGTCCAAGTCAAGTCTCCTTTCTTCCATATTTCTCTAGGGGTCATACATTTGGACTCTATGGGTAGGAAACCCAATATCGATGGGGATGACGACTTCTGAGCCATATGCTAGCATGAATGGGGTTTCACCGATAGGAGTCTTCGTCGTCGTCCTGTAGGCCCACAATACAGCGTACAACTCCTCAACCCATCTTCCTTTTGCCTCCTCAAGTCTTTTCTTGATCCCATCTAGGATTGTTTTGTTTGTTACTTCAGTTTGCTCATTGGCTTGAGGTCGGCATGGGGATGAGAAGAATTATTTGATACTCACCCTTTCACAGTACTTCTCTAGAGATGTGTTCTTGAATTGAGTCCCGTTATCCAAAATGAGGGTGTTGGGGAGACCATATCTGCATATAATGTTTTTCCAGATAAACTGGAAGGTCTTTTGCTCGGTGATCGTTACTATCGGCTTCACCTCCACCTATTTTGAAAAATAGTCAATTGCTATGATGAGGAACCGATAGTTATTGACGGCCCTAGGCAAGGGTCCTACCAGGTCGATCCCCCACACTGCAAGTGGCCATGGGGATGTAATGGAGGTAAGAGGCTGATGGGGCTGGTGAGGGATGGTGGCAAATCTTTGACATTTATCACACTTTTTTACATATGTCATGGCATCTTTCCCCAAGGTCGGCCACCAGTACCCCTGGGTTACTACCCTCTTCGCCAAAGACCTGCCCCTAATGTGGCTTGAACATGACCCCTCGTGCATATCTTTCCAGATGTTTGGGACTTCAGACGGGTGCACACACCTAAGTAAGGGGAGAAAAAACCCCTTTTTGTACAAGGTATCTTCAATGACACTGAATTGAGCAGCTCTGTATCTCAACTTCTTCCTTTCTTGCCTTGCTTCTGGCATCTCCCCCTCTTTAATGTATCTGATTAGAGGGTCCATCCATGAAGCTTCCCTGGAAATTTTTAAGCAAGTGCTAAGTGTTCCCTCTTCTTCATCAATCGTTAGTCGAAGCATAATTTCTACTAGGACTGTCCTCCTGATATATGTCCTAGTTGCTGAGGCCATCCTAGCAAGTGCATTGGCCCGGCCATTATCAAGCCTAGGTATCCTCTTCAACTTTACTTCTCTGAAGCTCTTCAATAGTGACTTTACCCTTTCAAGATATTTGGCCATTCTCTCATCCTTAGCCTCGTAGGCTCCTAGTATCTGATTCACCACTAGTCTCGAATCACTATGGACCAAGACCTGCTAGACACTAAGAGACTTAGCCAAGGACAGGCCTGCTATCAGAGCCTCATATTCAGACTCGTTGTTGGAGGCTTTAAAGTTGAACCTTAGGGCATACTCGATGTCTGTACCGTCTGGTGCTGATACTATTAATCCAGCCCCACTTCCGTTTTTGCAAGAGGACCCATCAACGAAGAGGTTCCACACTATCTTTTCCTCCGAGAAATTTCCCTCGGTGAGGGACCCCTATCTAAAGAGATATCTTCCCTCTTCGTTTTCAGTCACTTTTTCTTTAGCTGTGCTTGTCTCAGCCTTATCTTTGGATTGATCAACGACGCTGCCTTACCGGGTATCTGTCTTATCGAGGCTTTCCTCTTCAGCCTCATCATCTTCCCAAATAAATTCAGCCACAAAATCAGCTAACGCTTGCCCCTTAATGGCCATCCTTGGTTGACATACAATGTCAAACTCTCCTGACTCTATAGCCCAGGCCATTAGCCTCCTCGATTTTTCTGGCTTGTGCAAGACCTGCCTAAGAGGAGAGTCAGTGAGGATGACCATTGTATGGGACTAGAAGTATGGCTTCATCTTTCTTGATGCATGGATCAAGGCATAGGCTAACTTCTCCATCCTTGGGTATCTTTGCTCTGCCCCCTGGAGTGCCTTACTGTTGAAATATATGGGCTTTTGTACTCCATCCTCTTCTCTCATAATGGCTGCGCTGATGGCTGAGTCTAAGACGGCTAGGTACACATGTAGTCATTCACCCTATACTGGCCGTAACAATAGCAAGGGAGACCCTAAGTATGCCTTTAGATCCTTGAAAGCCTGATCACACTCTTCGCTTCACTCAAAAGCCTTTCAGAGAATTTTGAAGAATGATAAGCACCTGTCTGTGGATCTGGACACGAACCTATTCAAAGCAGCCACTCGCCCTGTGAGCCTTTGAACGTCTTTGATGGTCTTCGGGGTCTTCATTTCTATGAGGGCCTTTATCTTTTTAGGATTGGCCTCTATGCCTCTTTGGTTGACAATGAACCCCAAGAACTTCCCTGCTCCGACCCCGAAGACACATTTAGCCGGGTTGAGCTTCATTCGGTACTTGTCCATTGTATTAAAGGTCCTCTCAAGGTCGACCACATGATCCTCAACCTTTAAGCTTTTGGTCAGCATGTCATCTACATAAACCTCCATAGACTTCCTAATTTGTTCTTCAAATATTTTATTCACAAGGCGCTGATACGTTGCCCCGCATTTTTCAGGCCAAAGGGCATTACCCTATAACAGTATGTCCCCTTGTCGATAATAAAGGCTATTTTCTTCGGGTCCTCAGGGTTCATGAAGATTTGGTTGTACCCTGAATAGGCATCCATGAAGCTCATGAGCTCATGGCCTACGGTAGAGTCTACCATCTGATCAATGCAGGGGAGAGAGAAGCTGTCTTTGGGACAATGTTTCTTGAGGTCTATGAACTCTACACACATCCTCCACTTCCCGTTGGCTTTTGGGACAATGACTGCGTTGGACAACCATTCGGGGTAGATGACCTCTCTAATAAACTCTGCATCTTCTAGCTTCTTGACCTCATCCCTTATGACCTCATACTTCTCCTGAGAATAAATTCTCCTCTTCTGCTTTACTAGTTTTTCACCCTCTACCACGTTGAGCTTGTGGCTCATAATTTCGGGGTCGATCCCCGGTATATCTGTGTGGCTCCATGCAATAACACTTTGTCTTCTTCTTAGCAGCTTGATGAGGTCTTCTTTTATATCTATCTTCAGATCTTTGCCGAATTGGACGGCTTTTTTTTGCTCATCCTCATTGAGGATGATGGATTCTACCTCTTTCGCGGCTTCTCCTTTCTTGAGTTTTTTCTCATTCCTGGGGTCAAGGGTGTCAATGTAGTAGGTGGTTGTTGCCTTCTTATGTACCTCTCTTTCTTCGACGAAGTTGAAGTAACATACTCGCGCCGTCGTCTGGTCTCCCTGAACTTCTCCTAGCCCGTAAGGGATTAGAAATTTGATCATATGATGAACCGTAGACGGCACAGCCTCAAACCCCTTGATAGATACTCGCCCTAGTATAATGTTGTAGGCCGAGAAGACATGTCCATCCATTACGAAGAAGCTGACCTTCTTGGTAAGCCATCTCGACCATTCGTCCCCCATCCTGACATTGGCCTCATACACTACTAGAGGGTGAACTTTTTCCCACTGAACCCAATTACTGGGTGATGGTATGGGACAAGTCTAGCATGGCTAAGGCCTAAGGCTTCGAAGCACGGCCAAAACATCATATCTGCAGAGCTACCCCCATCTACCAAGATCCTCGGCACCTCACATCCGTGGACCCTGGTAGTGATGACTAGAGGGTCATCATGCGGGGCCAAGAGACCTTTGAAGTCCATTATTAAGAATTCCACCATCAGAGTATCCATATCAACCTTCCTCCTCTTTTCTAACTTTTCCTCAACAGAGGTTGAGTGTACGGCCTTTGTCACTGCCTTGGCTTCAGCTACATGGGCCTTCCTATTTGCGACCTCTGACCCTCCTCCTTCCAGTCCCCTGGAGATCATCCCAATATCGAGTGATATCATATTAAGTCTCTTTACAGGGCCGTGGTCATCTTTCGGCGGGAGATCAGGGTCATCCTCATCATCCGAAGGGTCGTCCCTTCGATTTGGAGGATCTTCTCGGCATTCATAACCTCTCTTCTTTTGGGGGTCATCCCCTCGGCCCCTCTTGAA
Source organism: Sambucus nigra (assembly GCA_949130495.1). Classification (NCBI taxonomy): domain Eukaryota; kingdom Viridiplantae; phylum Streptophyta; class Magnoliopsida; order Dipsacales; family Adoxaceae; genus Sambucus; species Sambucus nigra. Next base: position 281,702,536 of record OX422218.1, read on the forward strand.
GGTGCCTTTGTCAACGTACTTCCTAAGCTTCCCTTCTTTTAGCATCTTATCGATTTCATCTTTCAGAGAAAAACACTTGTCGGTGACATGACCATGGTCTTGGTGAAATTATTACCACAGATTCTTGTTCCTCTTGTGGGGGTTGCCCTCAGCTTCTCAGGCCACTCCAAGGACCGGTCACTTTTTATCTCATTCAGGATATGCTCGTAGCTAACCGTCAAAGGGGTGTAATCAGCGAATTTGTCATCTGCCAGCCTCTTCTTCCCTTCTTTATTCCTTTTCTGGTACTTGCCCCCACTGGTGCCTCCTTTTTCATCTTCGTATTTTGCTGCCATTGCCTCTTCGGCGTTCATAACCTTTCCTGCTGTTGACAAAAATTCAGCCATTGTCCTCGGAGGGTCTTCAGCAAGCTTCCATAACAGCTTCCCCTTCTGGAGTCCTCCAATCAGGGTTGTCATAGCTATGCTTTCCTCATAGTCTTCGACCTCTAATTTTTCTTTATTGAATCTGGCTATGTAGTCTCTTAGTCTCTCGCTCTTACCCTGCTTAACATAAAGCAGGTGTGTGGTCTTCTTTTGTTGCCTCACTCCAAAGAAAAATTTATGGATAAACCGGTCTGCTAACTGCTTAAAGTTTTCAATGGAGTTCTTAGGGAGAGACATAGACCAGACATGTGTAGCCCCGGTCAGAGTGCCAGAAAAGGCACGACACCTCATCTCATCTGAGATAGAGTATATGTCTATCGCCGATTGGTACATCTCAATATGATGGACAGGGTTGGTACTCCCTTCATACCATGGGGTGGCCACTAGCGGCTTGAACTTGGATGGCGTGGGGAAGTTGACTATCTGCACCACAAAAGGTAAGCCTATGGAGTATCCTCTCTGAAGAGGGTCCCGGCTCTTTAGAATATCACTAATCTTATCCTCCAACCTTTGGATCGAGTCGTTCCAGGGCCTCGTAGGGTCGGCCTGGACGATGTTATCCCCTGCCGCCTCTTTGAGGTGAACGAAGGGTTTCGCTGTAGCATGTCTGTATCGACTGTTTACTTCTCCATGACCGTCGTCCCTTCCGTGGGGTCGTCCCCCATGGGGTCGGCCATTTGCTACCTCCCTTCTAGATCTCGCAACACTTCTTGATCGGGATAATTTCTCTCGCAAGTCATTTATTGGGCCTAACCTATCAAAGGCTGACCATTTGCTTAGACGATCTAAAGTAGAGCCCCTTGGGCGATCGTCAAGATTTTGCCTTCCACACTTCCCTCTGCTCTCCTGGAGAGGTCGCACAGTATTGTTGAAGACCTCATACGGCTCCCAGCACTCTATGGGGGCCTCCTCCCCTCCAAATCATCATACCTGTCTTCTGGCCAAGGGTTTCCTTGCCTCCCTAGGCGTAGACACAGGGGGTCAGCAACATCCCTCAGTCGCTGAGGAGGCAGCAAGTCTTTGCGTGGTGCCTAGGGTGGTCCCCTGACCTCGTGCTACCCTGGAGCTGCTGCCAGAGTAATCATCTCAGGTGAGACTCATGGTGGTCTTAGTATGTTTTGGCTAAGAGCTGTGAACTGCTCCTGCATAATCCGTTGGCTTGCTGCCAGAGACTTCAAGGCGGCCGCCATATCAGCCATCTCAGACTGAGGCAGTGGTTGACTGGAACTGGGTCCTACTCTACTATCCAGTGGAGGAAGAGGTGGTAGTGGCATCTCCGGTGCCATGTGTTTGAGTTATAGAGAGTTGAATGATCCAAAGACTAAAGATCTTGGAAATCCTAATGGGTCTCTTTCAATGGTGAAACATCTCCACAAAGGGGGAGATCTGGTTCACCACCAGAGTGCCCGGTGAGGTCAAGCTGTATAAAGGAAGAGATGTCTTCTCGTTTCCACAGACGGTGCCAAACTGATGATGCTAAGATTTAACACCACCAGGTAAGTGATGATGAGCTCAAACAGTGATAACAATGGAAGCCATGGAGATATATATATGTGTACGTGTATAAAAGGGGGTGAGTATAAGAGGAATAAGACAATGATGTATAGTGGTTCAGCCAATATGTTCTACATCCACTGTGTGTGTGTGATCCACTAAGTATGGGCACTAATGGCCTTGGATACAATGCATATAAGCTCCCTCTCTCTCTCTACTGTGTGTATAAGCAAAGTTTTAGCTAGGGTTGCAATTCTCGATCCCTTTGCAGGGTTGTAGGTGACAAGTATATTTAGGTCTTGGGGGGTGTAGTATACCCCCCAAGCATGCATGGTGCATGTGAGTTATGATCTAGCCAACCCCCTGCTGACACCTGTAGGCGCCACCTGCGGTTAATGATGACATAATATTCCCTCACGTGAGGGGATGATATTGTTATAACGGTCTTCTACGTGCCATATGAGCCCCACGTGCACTGTTCCACGCATCTCCCAAATCACGCGTTGTGATGATGTCACCCTAGACTGATGATACGAGGCTGAGGGCAAAGTTCCTGCTGGAAATGAGCCAGGCCTTATCTGGGCCTCATACTGTCGTACCCTCGGAGGGTCTTCTAAGCCATGATGATGGGCCGACCCACTGAAGGGTTGTCTGGGCCTGATGATAAGGGGTCGTACCCTCGTATGATCGTTTGGGCCATGATGAGGGGTCGGCCCCTTGAAGGGTCATCTGGGCCTGATGATGAGGGGTCGTACCCTCGTATAATCGTTTGGGCCATGATGAGGGGTCGGCCCCTTGAAGGGTCGTTTGGGCCTGATGATGAGGGTTCGTACCCTCGTATGATCGTCTGGGCCATGATGAGGGGTCGGCCCCTTGAAGGGTCATCTGGGCCACGATGAGGGGTTGGCCCCTTGAAGGGTCATCTGACATTGGTTGAGAGATCATCCTGGCCTTATCCAGATAGAGGGCGCCCTCGGCCTGGCTGAGGGTATATATGGGTATATCAGCGGCATCGCCGGATATGATTTTCTTGATAATTTAGGGGCCGCTCCAATTGGCCTTGAATTTCCCTCTGGGTTCCCAGATGGGTTCTATTATCTCTTTGAGGGTTAGATCCCCTTCTCGAACACCGCGGTCCTTGACTCTCTTATTGAATGATTGTGCTATTCGGTGATGGTACCCTTGTATATGGTATAGCGCTTTTAATCTCCTTTCGTCTAAGAGGGTCAGCTCATCAAGACGACTTTGGCACCAGTCTTCTTCACTGACATTATTTTCAAGCATGACGCATAGTGACGGTATTTCTAGCTCTACCGGTAGGACGGCTTCCATGCCGTAAACTAGAGAGTAAGGGGTAGACCCAGTAGAGGTTCGAATTAAGGTTCGATAGCCCCAGAGGGCGTACGGGATCCGGTCGGCCCAATCTCGATAGCTTTCTATCATCTTGCTGATGATGTCTTCGAGGTTCTTGTTGGCAGCTTCAACTGCACCATTGGTCTGAGGTCAGTAAGGAGAGATTTATGTCTCTCAATCCCATACTCATTGGCCACTTTTGTAACTTATGCATCGACATGCAAGCCGTTATCTGATACTAGCTCGTGCAGGACCCCATATCGACAGATGATATTTGTTTTTATGAATTTGGCCACTTTCTTGGCATTCAGCACTGCGTATGACTCAGCTTCGACCCATTTGGTGAAGTAATCAATGGAAACTAGGATGAAATCATGCCCGTTGGAAGCCTTCGGTGTAACTTTCCCTATAATGTCAATACCCCGGGTGGAGAACGTCCAGGGAGAAGTCATGTTGTATAATTCGTGCGGAGGTAGATGCTGAAGGTTGGAGAATTATTGGCATTTGAGGCATCTCCGGACATAGGCGGTGCAATCCTGGGTCTTGACCCCTGTTGGATGATCTTCTTGGCAAACATGTGACCGTTCATATGGGGTCCGCATTCCCCGTTGTGGATCTTCTACATTATCTTTTTAATGTCAGCCCCTGCGATACAGTGAAGATGAGTTCCATCAAAGTTCCTTTTTAGCAGTGCTTTGTGACATATGATGTACTGGGCAGCCAGTCTTCGGAGAGTTTCTCGGTCTTTCTTGTCAGAACCCTCGGGGTACCTACCATGCTTGAGGAGGTGCCAGATATCATAGTACTAACAATTGGCTAGCTCGGGATCTTCTGTGGTGACGAGCTCAATATGGTAGCAGTGGGTTGGTTTGTCTTGCTTTTGAACTAGGAAGGGGGTTATTGTTATTACTTCGGGCATGTCGACCATGGAGGCCAAGGTAACAAGGGCATCGACTAGGTTATTCTTTGCTCGAGGTAGGTAGTGGAAGGTGACATCTTGGAATTGGGAGGCTAGTTCTTCTAAGTGGGCATGGAAGGGTTGGAGTTTCTCGTCCTTAACTCTCTATTTTCTGAGCACTTGATCGATGATGAAGGCAGAATCCCCATGGACGTCTAGGCATTGAATACCTTTCTCGAGAGCAACTTTGAGGCCTATCCTACATGCCTCGTATTCATTCATGTTGTTGGTACAAGGAAAATCTAGCTTGATGGAGATGGGAGTGTGGGAGTCATCTGGGGCGATCAGAGGTATCCCAATGCCATATCCTTTTTTGTTAGCAGCGCCATCAAAGACCATTTGCCATCGGAGGTTGTCCTGGGCAGTGAAGAGGATGTTTTCATCTAGGAATTCAGAGATCCAGACATCGGCCTCATCCATGGGGTAATCAGCGAGGTAGTAAGAGATGGCTCTTCCTTTCATGGCATTCTGTGTGACGTACACGATATCAAACTCGACTAGGAGCATCAACCATCGGTCCATTCGGCTGGATAAAGCGGGTTTCTCAAGCAGGTATTTGATGGGGTCCATTCAGGATACAAGTTTTATGGGGAAGGCGAGCATGTAGTGCCACAACTTTTGTGTGACCCAGACAAGCGCGACACATGCCTTTTCTAAAGCTGTGTAGTTATCTTCGTATCCGGCCAATTTGCAACTGGCGTAATAGATAGCTATTTCTTTATGGGAATCTTCAAGGTATTAGGCTAGTAAAGCCCCAGCTGTAGTGTCGGTTATGGTTAGGTATAGGAGCAAGGGGAGACCATGCTGCGGTGGCATGAGTACCGGAGGTTGGGCCAGATATTATTTGATTCGGTCAAAAGCTTCTTGGCAGGCCTCGTTCCAAACCTTGGTTAAATCCTTTCGGAGGAGTTTGAAGATAGGTTCGCAGATGGAGGTTAACTGGCTGATGAACTAGTTGATGTATTGTAATTTCCCGAGGAAACCTAGGACTTTTTTCTTTATTCGGGGAGGTGGCAGCTCAAGTATGGCTTTCAGCTTGGCGGGATCTGCTTCTATCCCTTTCTCACTGACCATGAATCCTAAGAGTTTCCCCTTTGTAATGTCGAAGACACATTTCTGCGGATTGAGCCTCATCTGATACTGTCGCAGTTATTCGAAGAACTTTCGGAGAGCGGGAACATGACCTTCTCTAGTTTTGAATTTGATAATCATATCATCCACATACACCTCAACTTCTTTATGAATAAGATCGTGCAGGATGGTTGTGGCAGCCCTCTGGTAGGTAGCCCCAGCGTTCTTGACACCAAATGGCATAACAGTGTAACAAAAGGTTCCCCATGGGGTGATGAACACGATCTTTTCTTGGTGGTCTGGGTGCATTTTAATTTGGTTATATCCGGCAAACCCGTCGACGAAAGACTTTAGAGCATGACTGGGTGTGTTGTCCACGATCATGTCGATATTGGGTAACGGATAATCATCCTTTGGAGAGGCTTTGTTCAAGTCCCGGTAGTTTACATACATCTGAACCTTCCCTCCTGATTTCGGCACAGGCACTATGTTGGCTAGCCACGTGGGATATTCGATCGCACGAATGAAGCCTACGTTCAACTGCTTGACCACCTCTTCTTTGACTTTAAGCGATCATTCGGTGCGAAGCTTTCTCAACTTTTCTTTAACTGGCTTGTAATCTGGGACGGTAGGAATCTCATGCTCAGCTATTTCAGGATCAATGTCGGGCATATCGTCATAGGACCATGCGAAGACATCCACAAATTCCTTTAGCACTTATTTGAGTTGTGCATGCTCATGCTCGTTAAGGATAGCCCCTATCCTAATCTCGTGCAGTTGGCTACTAGAGCCGAGGTTAATAAAAATAGTTTCTTCTTTATTGACTTGAAAGCAGTTATGTTATTTATTATTAACCTTATTTAGATCATTTAAGAATTGTTCATTTGCAAAATCATCATCATTAAAAGTTTGATTAGAATATAAACAGTTAATATAAGGCACGGTAAGATACTCAAAATCTTCGTTTATTTCATTGATAGGAAAAACAGCATTGAGAACCTCATCAAAGGAGGACTCGATTACATTTGAGCAATGATAGATAACAGCAGAAGAAATTGGGGTAAATATTAGGATTAGGGGAGATTTCAGTAGGTAGAATTAGCGTAGCATGCCAGTTGAGGAGAGGTGTATCAGCAGCTTTAATTAGTTGGTATGGATCCGGTGATGTAGTGCCTGAGTGAACCATACAGAGTGTCAGCCCCAGTGTTTGTAAATTGAAGGAATCTTTGGAGTCACTTTCCTCAGTCTCTTCGGTATCTTTGATGAGTGGTTGTACATGATGTTGGGAACTCTAGGCCCATGGGTAGTTGTCTTAAAAAAATATCTCCATTGCAAGCTTCATCTTCTTGTATGTATGGTCATACCATGGTTCTGGAAAGCCGTAAAAGGGGAAGTCTTCACCCTCTTTGATGAATCGGCCATTCAAGGAGTCACCTGGAATAGTCTACATGCAGTCTAGTCCTCTCTTTGGTCGAGACTGGTGGATCATTATGAGCTCTTGTTCTGATGGTTGATACCCCAAACCACAAGGAGGGAAAGCTTTTTTCAGTTCAATTGGCTCGAGTATACCTTGTTGTCTTTGTCCTAGCCCTAGTCTGGGCATGAAGTGCATGTTTCTGAACATCTGGATCACATTGACGTTGGCATGAGGGTCGTATTCTGGATAAACCTTTTCTTTGAAGTCATCCCCTGCCGGGAGTAGAGGTGGTTTAACTCGAAATCCTGATAGGAGCATATCATTTGACCCGTGTTGTATCTCAAGGATCGGACTACTGGTACTTGCACCCTCAGCATTATTGTCATTGCCAAAAATGGTGATGACCCATCCATTGGCGAAGAACTTCAATTTTTGATGGAGTGAGGAAGACACACCCTTGATACTGTGAAGCCAAGGTCGTCCTAGCAACAGATTGAAACAAGTTGGGATGTCAATAACTTGGAATTCGACGACAGGGTTTATAGGGTCAGTCCCTATTACAAGCTTTATGGATCCCATCACCTCTCGACGAGTATTATCGTAGGCATGCACAGCAGCGGAGGTTGGAACGAGGTCGCTTTCTTTCAGGCCTAAACATCTGTAGGTCCTTAGTGGGCAAACATTCAAGGCGGATCCATTATCGATAAGAGAGAGTGGTATGACCTTCCCCATAACTTCAACGGAGATGTTGAGTGCATGATTGTGGTTTGGTCCAATTCTGGGGATTTCTTCTTCAGAAAAGGATATCATTCGGGCAGAGGTCAATGATCCGACCAAATTTATCGCTTATTCTGGTGTGGTAGAGGGAGGAACTGTGGGTCCAGTGAGCAACTTAATCAAAGCATTTCTGTGTAGCTGAGAAGACATTAAAAGCCCCCATAGAATGATGTTAGCTTGAGTTTTCTTTAGTTAATCGATGACCTTGCTCTCCTCGAGGGTCATCTCTGGCATAGGAAGGTTTTCCACACCCTTCCCCTTGTCATTGGCTTATAGTGAGTTTGGGATCTGGTAATGCCTCCCTGATCTGGTCATGTGATTTACTGAAGAAGGGAAGAACATGAATCCCATTTCCTCGTCAACCTTGGGTTGTTCTGCTACCTTGTTTATTTCTCCAAGGAGTTCTTCAAATGATATCATCCCATACATGTCGTCTACGGGGCCAGTTTTCTCTGAAGCTTTCTCTTTATTCAAATCTTCGAACTCTTCCCCCCATCCGGTGGCAATAATTCTATCTTTTCATGCAAATTCAATTCATTCCACAACTTCGATAGCTTCTTCATATAGGTCTTCCCATTCTGTGGGGATGTGTGAGGGTGAAGGGACCAAGCGCCCTTATAATTTCAGATTATTAAGTAACTCGATTATACTACAGATATCGTTGGTTTGCCTGAATAATTCTGCCATAATCTAGATGACATCATCTAGGCTGAATTCATTGGTCGGTACTACCCAACGGTCTGATTCTCGACCCATTTTCTTGCTTTTAAGAACAGCGCGCTGAACCTCTGGCAATTAATAATCATTTGTGAGGGCAATTTCAGCCCGAACTCTAGGAGTTAGTTTAAGACTTCTGATAATTCCATGCCTTCATTTTCAGAAGGGGTACGGACAGCAATGCATGCTCTAGTAAGGAGTGACAGTGCCTGATCAGCGAGGCTAACAAGGTGTAGGAGGAAATATGGGCAAATTTGGAGAAGTTTAGGAGAGTATATGGATGTGATTTGGGTTGAGGGATCAAATTCTGGGTTTTCTTCTAAGATGATGGCGTTGGCGTGATTTGGGAGTGGGTTGTGAGTAGTGTTTGGCTTAGGATTAAATGGTGGGGTAATGGTACCCCGGTTAATTAGACCTTGGATTACGTTTTGAAGGTGAAAGCATTGGTCGTGGTATGGCCAGCAGTTTGGTGAAAGGGGCAATGAGCATCTGCCTTGAATTTTCTAGGGAGTGGATTTGGCAAAGGACGAGGGTCTAAGGGTTTGATAAGGTTTTGGCTCAACAAGGATTGATAAACTTTGGAGAGGGGAGCATGGAGCTCAGTGTCTTCCTTTTGGACTGGGATAGGGAGGATTTTTGGTGCCCATGATGTGGTTGGTTGAAAGATGTTGTTGATGGTTGAGACTGCAACACTGGCAGGCTTATCATATTTCCTGGGGGTGAACTGTCCAAACACCTTCTTTTGGTTCGACATCTGTTTTAGCATGACCTTCCTCGATTTATACTCCTGCTTCTCTGAGAGCTCGAAAGTGGGGATAGTATTTTCCTCCCATCGTTGCTCGGACATGGGGTAAGAAGTTCTTCTTCACTACGCTCACTTGTTCCTCCTCGGAAAGCCTATTGGTCTTGGTAGTTGCTTTTTCCCTCCATTGGGCTATGAAGTTACTGACTGATTCCCCAGATTTCTATTTGAGCAACTCTAAATCACGGCGGGTGACCTCAAGCTCTTCCTTGTATTTGTACTATGACATGAATTCCTGGGCTACATCCTCCTAACTACGAATTCTGGATTTTTCGAGAGACAAAAACCATCGGAGGGCGCTATCCTTTAATGTTTGCTGAAATAATTGGCCCATCACTTCTTCGGAAGCCCCTAGTAGAGCCATGGAACGGTGATAACTACGGAAATGAACAATCGGGGGTCCACTTCCTCCGAATTTCTCGATATTTGGCATCTTAAACTTCTCAGGTAGCCTCTCTTTAGGATAAGGAGACATGTGGGTGTAGTCCATGTAATTCCCCAAGATTCTGACTTGGTCAAACATCTTGGTAAGCATCATGAGGTCTTCTTTAACTTTGTTCAGCTCTTCTTCCTTTGGATCAATGATTATAGGCAAGTTAGCCCTAGGTTGGGTAAGGTTCGGCATCAAAAGCTGGGCAAACGGCGACCCATTAGCTAGAGGGGCACGTGGAGCGTGCTGATATTTTTCGGGAACCCAGATAGGCTTGGGTGGATCCATAGCACGAGGTAATAGGGCCTCTACCTCTTGAGGAACGGGAACCTAGTTTCGTTGCATTTCTTGGACCTCAGTCTGAAGGTTATCAATTTTGGACACGAGCTGAGCTAGGACTGCCGTTAGATCCGGCTACACAATGGGTAATTGATTTGTGTTCTCCATGGAAAGAGGATTGATTTCGGACTCAAAAGAAGAATCAGGGGAACGGACGGAACTCCGGGGTGATCTGACTGAAGACCGAAGCCAATAAGAAGTCAGTCCAAGGGTTTGTGATCGACTTGAGAAGGCGCCAAAATGGGATTTATTTTTTAGAAAAAGGGATGAAATTTTTTTTCTTTTTCCTTTTGAGATGAAAAGACAAAATATTTTTGTATTTTTGATAAAGAGAGGAGAAATGTTTTTGGATTTTTGATAAATAAGGGAGAAATGTTTTTGGATTTTTTTTCGGGAGACGGACCTCAGCATGATTATTATAATTATTATGTTCTCACTTGCATTAAATTCTCCTAAATGCAAAATGAAATGTCGGATGGGACTCGAGCCTGAAAAAGTTGGGTTTGTAATATATGCAAAGCTATGGCTGGACTTGTAACCAGGCTCACGGATAAGATCCCGTTTTAAAAAATGCGCAAAAAATTCGACCGGCAGGCCGACCCGAAATTTTGGCAGAGTTTCGGGTAGAAACCGACAATCTAACATGTGTGTCCCAGGCTTGACACCTATATGTGGGTATGCAGTTTGGTTGGGTGAATCGGAAAGGGTTCCACCCTTTGGCGTGACTTCCACGAATACATCTTGCTCTTGCCGGCAATCGGTATGTGTGGACAAGCCATTTGATATACCTGAGTGTACGTGAATTGCCTCACTATATACCTCGTGGGGACGGTACGTGTGAGAGAGAATTCGATATACTCGGCGTACGTGAATGAGTTCCCTGCGATATACCTCCCATCATGACTTCGATCAAGCGGTACGATGCGGGGGAACCATTCGATATACGTCGAAGCTACTTAGCCAATGGAAGGTGAGAGTCATATCGCTTAGGCTAACTGTGCCCTGCCGGACCAGCGCCCATCACGAAGTGACCCTCTAGTTGCTGGACAAAATTTGGTCAATCACAATGCTCTTTGGTGATGTCGTGTGAATCATGCATGATTCTCTTATTAGTATCTTATGAGAATGTCTTTCTTGATCATGCCAAACAGGGAGCAAAGTACAAGCACAAATGGTATACCAAGTATGGGTGTTGCGTGCAACATGAGGATATATGTGATACTAGGTGCACGTGGTGTGAAGTGTACATGGAGAATTTTCTACAAGTGTGTGAATAGGAGCATAAGTATGGGGGACACATGGAAAAGGGGAACATGTGAAAATGGGGAAAATATAAACAAACATAACACCCATGTAAATAGAGTCTAGCCCTCAAAATAAAATCCCCAGCAGAGTCGCCACTGTGGCCATCCCCAATCCTCGATCCTCGCGGTGGGCGGAAGAGTGAGGATCCTAGGTCTCGCTCATCCCTCTCGGGAGCGCTCCGACCGGCGTCATTGGGTGAGGTGAAAAATGTAGAAAGATGGAGTCGTCAGTCTATTTTACTCAAAACAGACAAAAGAAAGGGAGTCATCCCAAAGGACAGCATCCAAAGACATACTGATGCATACAAAACCAAAATGATTCGAAAAGGGTTCGGAGACTAAGTTATGAAATGGGAAGGCGTTAGGCACCCATTCCGCCTTTACGGTCTCTCATGGGTTTTTGTTATTTTCCTTTATTTTCCCCGTGATATGTGTGCATGTGTATATATAATGGAGATAGAAATCATCGACTTGTACCATGGAAGAGTTAAAGCGAGTCATCCATAGAAAGGTTCATAGAAATAATATTAAAAAATAGGATTTATGCGATTACCCTTGCGTTGATCGTTATAATGTAACGATAACGTGTGTGGAATAATACGCTATTAAGAACAAATATATAGAATATAAGAGAATTGAGTTTAGAGAAAAATAGAAAAAAAGTAAAAATAGGACTCGAGTCTCGGATTTTACCCTGAAATGCCTACGTAGCCTATAAAGGCATCAAAGTTCATGTAGCTCATATGCAAAACGAGGGGTGTCATTTATCTCATAAATCCAATCGGGGGATTCTCTTATTTGTGTGTTTGTGTGTAAAAAAGTGTTTTAGTTGTGAGAAAAGTGTAAGAAAAGTGTGAGAATTCCCGTTTGGAATTTATGAGCAAACCCTCTTTTTCTTGCTTTTGGGTTTTTTATTTGTATGAAAATAAGAGATGTGCAATATTATTAAATAAAAAGTATATTAGGATATGTGAGATGAGAGAATAAAAGTGCTAATTAATGAAACAAGTTAATGAGAATTTATGAGAATTTAAGCAGAGAATTGAGAAAATTGGACTTTCTTTAAGATCTTGAGCTTGATCTTGAATGTTGGAGAGCATCCCGTGCACTTGGATGATGATGGAGGGTAGTGAATTCACCACATTTGATGAAAAGGATGATGAAAAGTGAAGGTTGGAAAGGTATTTGGATGTGAAAATCACGCTGACTTCGAGAGAGGTTTTCTAGATTTTCTGAGAGTGATGTCTATCAGATCTGGGCTCCCCTTGCAATGAGGCCAAGTTCTCCTTTTTATAGGCCTGCGGCATTGCCGATCGGTATAGCCCTGGTCCTGCCAATTGGCAGGTGTGTTTAGGCACACTACCGATAAGCAGGGTCTGGGACCTGCCGGTTGGCAGTGTCTTTCTGGCCTTTTTGGAAAATCGATCGCAGAGTGCAAACCGTTGATCCAAATCGTGCATGGGGCAGACCATTGAAAGGTAATTAAGAGACCTTTAAAAGTCCTTTGGACCGCTCTTGGGTTTGGGAGTTAACTTTGGGTCAATTGTGGCTCGGAATATCTCGTCGGTCCATTGGACGGAGAATCGTCGGACGCGAAGTCAGAATCAGGAACGGCGCAGACCGTTGGAAAGTTTAGGAGATGTACTTCGACATTCCAAAGAATTTGATCCGGTTCGAGTAGTTGACTTTGGTCAACCGGGCCCTAGAAGCATTTGGTGACCTCTCAGAGTAAAACGGATCGTTCGTCCGCATAGTAAGTCGAAATCGCACATGGAGCGGATCGTTGGAAAGGAGTTTCAGTTCCCTTTGAAGATTCATTCAATCTCAGTCGAGCTGAAGAGTTGACTTAGTTCAAATGGAGATCAGGAGCATCCGGTGGCCTCTTGATCGAGTTCCGGGGAAAAATAGGTCGTTCGTCCGAATGGTAAGTCAGAATCGCGCACGGGACTGATCGTTGGAAAGGGGTTTCAGTGCCCTTTGAAGATTCATTCAGTCTCGATCGAGATAAAGACTTTGGCTTTTGGTCAAATGGATCCTGGGAGTGCCCGATAGCTTCTAGGTCAGTACTCGGGGTATGACCTGGGTTTGTAGTGATGAAGGGAGGTGCTAAGGACCTAAAGAGAGTTTAAGGGGTAACAGAATGGGGTGTCTACAAATATTCCACACATAAAAAATATAGGACATTAGCATAAATCCACACAAAGTGTTTCACAAAGGTCTACCTCTACACCTCTAGGTAACTATCATTCCTCTACTAATTTTGACTACTAGAAGGTACCAACTTCTAAAGTCTTCAAAACCACATACGAGGAAATCCCTTCGCTATCATGTATTCCGTGCAACCATATACAAATGTCTACTCAGAAGGATGTAGTTAGATTATCCCAACTCGAAAGATGATAAACTTAATATGTAGGATCGAAATAGGAACTCGAGTGCTCTGAATGAGGCTGAATGAATCTTCAAAGGGCAATGAATACCCTTTTCTAACGGTCTATCCCGTGCACGAATTAGCTTTACGGTATGGACGAATGATGCATTTTACTTTGAAAGGTCACCGGGCACTTCCGGGCCCCGGTTGCCCAAAGTCAATTCTTTGAATCGAGCGAAGCTCTTTGGAACGTCGAAGTGCCTCACATAACCTTTCCAATAGTCTACCCCATTCGCAATTTTTACTTATAGTTTGAACAAACGATCCATTATCATCCAACGATCTTCTGTCCAATGGACCGATGGGGGCTTCCGAGCATCGCTTGACCCAAAGTCAACTCCCGAACCCGGGAGCGGCCCAAAGGACACTTTAAGGTTTATTAATTAAATTTATAACTGTGTTCCCCATACATGATTTGGATTTAGGAAATACATTGTACGATCGTTTTCGTGAAAATATCTGCACGAGACTACCGATTGGGAGGGCTAGGTATCTACCGATTGGTAGTCCCCCTACCCTTTATAAGGAAGGCATTAGCTCAATCCCAAGGCACACCTCAGATCCATCAATATCAGTGATCTCAGCAACATTCTTCGAAAATAGTGAAGTTTCCTTGTGTAAAATTCCTTTCCACCTTTCATTCCCATCATCTTCATACTCAATTTAGCAAAAATCTCCTTCTCTCTCATCCAACATTCATCTCAACTTTCAAGGGAGCTCATCAAGAATCAAGATCAAGCCTCAAGTCTCCAAAGAAGGTCCAAATACCCTTTTTCTCTATAAATTTCTTTATTTTCGCAATAGTTATATAAATTCTCAACTTAGCTCATACTTTAGATCATACACATTAATATCTCATCCTTTATTAGTTATATTGCACATAATTTACTTTCTATAAAAAAACTAAAATAAAGAAAAAAGGGGTTACTCCTATAAATTTTGACGGGATTATTCGCCACATTTTCTGAAAACTAAAAATATCTTTCTACACACACATATAATAAAGTCATGTTTGAATCTATGGGATAAACCCCACCCTTGTGCCACATGCGAACTATGTGGACTTTGATGCCTTTATAGGCTGCGTCTCGGGCTAAAACCCGTGACTCGAGTCCTATTTTCACATTTTCATATTTTTCCTATTTTATCCATGCATTATTCGTATATATCATACTTATGATTCGTACTCGCATCTTATCTAACATATATTATCATTTCATTATAACAATTAATATCTCGATAGGCGCACATATCCTATTTCTAATTATTATTTTGGGAACATTCCTACGGATGACCTCACTCCATCCTTTCCTTGATGCGAGTTGAACAATGTCGATCTCCACTTATATATATATATATATATATATATATATATATATATATACACACGCACACACTTCACAAAGAAATTAAGGAAAATAGAACATAAGGCCATGAAAGACCGAAAGGGCGGAATAGGTGCCTAACACCTAAGGGACATTCCGTAACTTAGCCCCTGAACCTCTGAACTATTGGTTTCATAAGCATCAGTTTGTCTTTGATGCCGCTCTGTCGAGGCGGCAACATGTTTTTTGCCTATTTTGTGCAAAATAGGCTCTCGACTCCATCTATTTATAAAAGCCCACATCGACGACGGTCGAAGCGTTCCTAGAAAATAGTGCGAGACCTTCTATTCCTCTCCAAACAACGCGTGTATGAGCGTAGGCCCCCCGAGACAGAGGAAAAATCCATTGGAGGGATGGCCACAATGGCGACTCCGCTGGGGACTTTCTTAAGAGAGTTAAACTCTGTTTCCATGGGTGTTATCATTTTTTACTTGTGTGCGTATTGACCTACCTGTATGTTTCCTTTTTTCTCCTCTATTATTTCTTGTATATATCTACCTCATGCTTATATCACTCACTTTTCAATTCATACACTGTAGATACTCTCCATATACCTCCATGTACACCTCACACTACCTACACTTGTATATAGGTTCACTTATATCCACATGTTGCACACATCACTTAGAATAATTATGCTTAGGTGTCAGTAGCATACACCTCCACTTATCACACTTGTATATATCCATGCTCACTCAGACCTACCACACACCATTTGTAGTTGATCCATGTTTAGGTTCACTACCACAAACTCACTTATAGATACTCACACATCACTCACTCTCACATATCCATGCTTAGTGCAATCTGCATGCTCCGTGATAGTTCTACTTTTCATGTTACTTGTACATTATTCCCTATTAGTGTAGTGCTCATCATGCTAAATAAAAATACTCTCTCAATAATATACTAATCATGAATCATGCATTTTGCACACTACATCACCCAAGAGCACATCTATTGACCAAAAAAAATTTCGGTACTGGGGAGGCACTTTGTGATGGGCGCTGGTCCAACAGGTCGCAGTTAGCCTAAGCAATATGACTCTCACCTTACATCAACGTATATTGAACGGTTCCCCCCACATGTACCACTTAACCGAAGTCATGATGGGAGGTATATGGCAGGAAACTTGTTCACGTACGTCGAGTATATCTAATTCACTCTCACACGTATTGTCCCCATGAGGTATATAGTGAGGCAATTTACGTACACTCAGGTATATCAAATGGCTTGTCTACACGTACCGATTGCCTTCAAAAGAAAAACGTATATCGCGGAAGTCATGCCAAAAGGGGGAACCTTTCCACTAATCCAACAACTGCATACCCTCATATACGCGTCAAATCTAAGGCACTCATATTTAGTTGGCCGGTTACTAGACGAAACTCTACCCAAATGAGGGGTCGACATGTCGCCCAAATTTTCGTGTGATTTCTTCTTTTTCCAAAATGGGACCCAATCCATTGTAATAACCCTCACTTATGAGAACGTATTTTATATTAATTACTAGGTATGGTAATTAGATATAAGCATTGGGTTATGATTTGAATGCTAATTTAATGAAGAAAAGCTGATGTTCACTATGAGTTTGCACATGCATTGTAACTGTGGGTGAATATTGTCATGTTATGTTTTATTATATCATTTGAATTAAACTGATATTTGGCTTAATAAAGAGACTGGAACTTAAATTGAATTATAAAAGGTCCAAATAATAATTTGGAGGCTGTAGTTGAATCCGGAACGTTCGAGATAGTCAAATAATGTACCATATTGTATTTTGAGGTTTTGGGCATTTTGACTGCTTATGCCTTAAATATGCATTTTGCGTATTATTTTATAGCACTATTGGTTATTAAGTGGGACTTTTGTCTTAAGCCACGACTTAAACTCACTAAGTCTTCTAATTGCCCTGATTTCTATTTCCTAAGCCTAGAGAGAACTAGAGAGAGGAAGAGAAAGAGGTTGAAGATTGAGAGGGATTCTTGCACTACACCAAGAAAATCTGTAATTTCTGAATCAAGGCAAGTTTCTTAGTTGCTATTTGTGGTTTGAGATAAATGATTTGTTATGATAATGATGTATTGATTATGGTTTAGTTATTTTAGGGTTTTCTTATGTATTGGTGGGTTTTGATCCATTCAAAAATGATTGGGATGATTGATGAGGTTTAAGGTGGTCATTAGTAGTACTGATGATATATTGGTGATGATAAATGAGTTTGGTTTGAGGAGATTTGAGTTGGGGTAGAGATTGGAGTCTAAGACTCCATATCCATTCTTGGCAAAATCGCAGGCCCGAATCGATTTGGCCCTCTGGGCGAATCGATTCGCTCAGGTCTAGTGAACCGAACCGATTCGGCTTGGTCTGAATCGATTCGGCATCTATGCAGAAACCTAGTTTTCCTGGGCGAATCGATTCGGCCTTCTGGGCGAATCGATTCGGCAAATGCAGAATCCCACATCTCCTGGCCGAATCGATTCGGCCAGGCCCCGAATCGATTCGGAAACCCTGCACTTTTCCAAATTTTTCTTTTTCCAATTTTAAACCCTTTTCTTTAGGATTAGTGAGTAGGGGCCTTCTTGAATGAAGTAAACATAGGATTTTAGAGTATTAGTTGAGTTGGGTCGACTCCCTAAACTCGAAGGGGTTCATCTAGGGTTTATTTCAAGGGAAGAATTTAAAGCAATGTTCAGGCTTTTCTTTTTCGTATCATTCTATATGAAGCTAGTAAATCTTAAAGTAAATTTTGGAGACTTTAGGAGTCAATGTGCACTAGATCTTGATTGATGGTTTGGGATAAGGTCCAAAAGGGACATTTGGGAGAAATAACTTGGGAGTTAAATATTCTTCGAGGTTATTAGGATGATGTGAATTCCATAATCATAATGCTTTTGGTAAGATGTAACATGAATAACGTAAATGATAATTTACAAAATCATGTAATGGAAATAAATAAATAAAATGGATGTTACACACCTCTCTAAATACCATCTTAAGGGAAGTCCGTGCGTGAGGTGAAGCCCCCTGGCTAGTGAATGCAAGGTGGATATAGTCCTAGGCCATATGAGCGTTTATTTTATATTTTTTCTGCGATGGGTAGGAGATTCTGGGTGTGGTCTTGACTACCCCGCAGGCATATGGCCGCTTCCCGACGTTTGCGATAGGATCCCAGGTTGTCTTATGTTAGGCCCTGGAAGATGATGGTTATTTAGGGACGCGCACAGTGGGGAAACCCGGACGGGCGGTCTTAGAATCGTTATATTTATATTTATAACTATTCTATTATCGAGTTGGACTCGATGGAACATTAATGCCATAAAGAGCAAAGGATATGCCACAAAGAGCATACGATTGAGATAAGTGCCATAAAGAGCACATGGTAATAAATGCAAATCCTGATAAGGAATTGTAAGAAGATGGAATTGAAAATGAGAAAAGATGAAAAAGGCTTATAAGTACTTTTAATTCTTGTCTAATTGGATTTCATTGTAATAAACATTTATCTGTCTTAGTTTTTCCTATGATGTTACCATGCTAGCATATCATCCATGCTTACTTGTACATTATTGTCATATCTGTCTTTTATCTAGTGATCATATCAAACCGGCCTCTGACCGGTTCTTCGTTTTCTTGTTGTGTATGTATATTCTTTATTCGTCCAGGTGTTCTGCCGCAAGGTCGCCCGTAATGACCATCCCATCCCTTTGTCTTTTGAGGAGCCGTGACATTTTGCGGGTATCACGGGATATTTGTGTAGACGCCTCCATTTTGTTATCTAGTTATGATCAGTCTTTATTCGGGCGTGTGACCCAAACCGTTGTAATTGTATAATGGATGTATTATGTAACACCTGTGACCTATTGTGTATTGTATAAATTCTATTGACCGATGTTTCATTCGGTCCTTTCCTTACTATTGTTGGTCTATATATATGCTTGTGGGAGTTTCCACCCTCTTTTCTATGATGGGTTGTTGAAAATGTTTTCTTTAAATTGCAAAACTAAAATTTTTGATAACCCGTTTTTTGGAATATTGTGTGGTTATTCCTGGTACTTTGTATGATTTTTGTGATGCTGAGAATGGTATCTATCCATGATTCCTGTTTCATCAGGGTATCGGGCTGGCCACCCTTTATTTCGGATAGCGGTTTGTCATAGATTGTATCAGAGCATCAGGTTCTAGAGTCTTTAGGATCTATGCGGACTTGTCACGTTCTACCGTAGCGTTCTTTGATATAGAGCTTAATGTTAGGATTTTCTTGTTGCTTACGCACGCGATCTTCTGCTAGATAGATTGTTTTATATTATATTCTAACTCTATCTCTTCTCTATCTCAGATGCTGCCAAAGAGAGGACGTCCCGCTAGACGCAATAGAGTTGAGGATGAGGTTGGTCCTCCACCGCCGCCACCGGGGAATATTAGTGCCGCTGATGTGGCAAATATCGTGGCCCAAGCTGTTAATGCAGCGATGACCGCAGTGGCACAATAAATGCCACAAGCTCAAGCGAGAGGACAAGAAGTACTAGTTCCTACGGGACCTTCTCAGTGGGAACGGGTAAGAGAATCTTTCCTAACGGGTCATCCCCCGAAATTTGAGGGAGGTTCTGACGTTATAAAGGCAAACCAGTGGAAGAAGGATATGCAGCGCCATCTTAGGATGGTGGAATGTAGTGAGGAGAGAAAGCAAATCCTCGTTACCTTTAAGCTCGTCGGGTCGGCCTTACAGTGGTGGGAGTCAATGACGACGCCCGAACAAAGGGATACAATGTCAATCACCGATTTTTGGACTCTGTTTGATGGAAAGTATTTCCCTCCCGCAGTTCAAAGGGAGATGCAGAGAAAACTTCAAGATTTAGTACAATGGGAGAGATCGGTAGCCGAGTACGAAGAGGAATTTACTCGATTAGCAAGCTTTATACCGGATGAAGTGACTCCGGAAGCGAAGAGGATCTCCAAATTTGTAGGAGGGTTGCACTGGCGAATAAAACAACATTTGCTTGGAAATCTATCCTTAGTAACCTTTGGGGATGTGATGAATGTTGCTTTACTTCACTATCAAGAACATAGATTATTTGTGCAAAATAATAAGAAGGTTGCTGCAATGGGGCAAGTGGTGAGACCTGGAGGAAATGGGAGCGGAGGGGGGACATCTTCTTCGTCTCAATCCTAGGGGAACAAGCAGAAAGAGAAGGATCCTCAGCAAGGGGATTTGTCCAAGCGTCAACGTTTCGGTGGGTTTAATGCTGGTGGCAACAACAATAATAGGCCGGGTTAAGGCGGACAACAACAACAGGGTGGTAGAGGTGGAAATGGAGGTAGGGGCCAGCAGGGCCGAGGTGCGGGGCAATTTTGAAACAATCAAGGTAGGAATCAGGAGAACGCGGCTAATAAATGTTTTCAGTGTGGGGAGTTGGGCCATTATAAAAGGGCGTGTCCTCAGTTGGTTGGAGGGCATCTTCCTAGGGCCCCACAACAGCCGTATGTACAGTTTCCGCCCCAGGCGCCTAATCAGATCGCTCCTCCTCAGCAAGGGCAGTTGCAGTATGGGCGGGTTTACCATATTCAGGAGGCTATGCTTCCTCCAGCTCCTCCGGCACCGCCAGCGATCGAGGGTAAGTTTTTCATTCATGGGCATATGGGTCGAGTACTATTTGATACGGGTGCTACACACTCCTTTATTTCTAGAAGTTTTGCCCAGACCACGGGTTTGATTAAATCTGCTGAAAGTACTTTCACTAGTGTTGAATCCTCTATGGGCGATGGTTCCTTGACTTTCTTTGTTTGTAAAAACATAGGGATTAATATTGGTAACTTGTGTTTGGAGGCCGACTTGCTCGTCCTTGATATGGTTGGGTACGATGTAATATTGGGTATGGATTGGCTAGTGAAATATCGCGCGATAGTAAATTGTTATGGGAAAAGCATAGTCTTTGCAGTTCCGGGACAAGAAATGTTCCTGGTTGTTATGCCTTGCATGGAAGGGAGTACGAGTTCTTATTTATATTGTATTGCGTAAGATGCATCTAAGGATGTTTTGATTCCCCTAAATTCTCTTCCAATTGTTAGAGATTTTGAAGATATTTTTCGAGAGATACCGGGATTACCTCCAAGTCGGGAAATAGAGTTTGTAATTGATTTAATGCCGGGAACTCGATCGATTGCTAAAGCTCCTTATCGAATGGCTCCTGTGGAGATGAGGGAGTTGAGAGATCAGATTCAAAAGTTGTTGGAGCAGGGGTTTATTAGGCGTAGTACCTCTCCATGGGGTGCTCCAGTGTTGTTCGTTAAGAAACGAGATGGTTCTCTCCGGTTATGTGTGGACTATAGAGAATTGAATAAGGTCACCATCCAGAATAAATACCCTTTACCTCGTATCGATGACTTGTTTGATTAACTTCGAGGAGCGATGTACTTCTCAAAAATTGATTTGAGGACGAGGTATCATCAATTGAGGATACGAGAGGAGGACGTGTCCAAAACTTCTTTTCTTACGAGGTACGGATCCTATGAATTTTTGGTCATGCCCTTTGGACTAACCAATGCCCCGGCTGTATTTATGGATCTCATGAATAGGGTCTTTCGGGATTTCCTGGACCAATTTGTTATTGTGTTCATCGATGACATTTTAGTCTATTCTCGAACGGAGTTTGATCATGCTATGCATTTGAGGTTGATCCTACAGAGACTACGAGACCATCAACTGTATGCCAAGTTCGAGAAGTGTGGTTTTTGGTTGCAGGAAGTACAGTTTTTGGGTCATGTGGTGACGTACCAGGGTGTATCATTGGATCCAGGCAAGGTCGCTGCGGTGAGGGAGTGGGGTCAACCCACGACACCTATCGAAGTTCGTAGTTTTCTGGGATTGGCGGGTTATTACCGTCGGTTCATCAAGGGTTTTTCTAAGATTGCTAGCCCTTTGACTAACTTGACCCGAAAAGGGGTGAGCTTTATCTGGGATGATTCTTGCCAAGCTGCATTTGATGAACTTAAAGATAGATTAACATCGGCTCCGGTCCTTGCTTTGCCAAAACCAGGATTGGAATATCTAGTCTTCACCGATGCATCTCTTCAAGGATTGGGAGGTGTACTTCAGCAAGAGAGACGGTCTATCACTTATGCTTCCCGTAAGTTGAAGCCCCATGAAAGAAACTATCCGGTGCATGACCTAGAACTAGCCGCAGTTGTTTTTGCCTTAAAGATATGGAGGCATTATCTCTTGGGAGAGAAGTTTAGTCTTTTCACGGACCACAAATCGCTGCAATATTTGTTTTCACAGAGGGACTTGAATATGAGACAGCGCCGATTGTTAGAGTTCGTGAAAGATTACCAATTTGATATTCACTATCATCCGGGTAAGGCCAACATGGTAGCGGACGCCTTGAGTAGGAATCCTAATGGAGAATTAGCTGAGGTTTGGAAAGCTAAATGGAAGGAACTCAGTCAGGAGGATGCGATGGTGAGGGCATTCATGTCGGTAATAACTGTTACTCCTACCATTGTGGCAAGGGTGGTAGAAGCTCAAGGAAAGGATAAGGAGTGTCAAGACCATATTCGCCGATTGCTGTCCGAGGGAGCAGAGTCCTACTCGATTGGTTCCGAGGGTGGGTTGCGCTTCTATGGAAGACTCATCGTCCCGGAGGAAGGAGATTTGAGGCAGGCAGTGATGGTTGAATCTCATGGGTCTCGGTTTACGGTTCATCCTGGTGGGGATAAAATGTATCAAGATATGCGCCGTCAGTACTAGTGGTCGGGTATGAAGAGGGATATTTCGGAATTTGTATCCCAATGCACTACTTGTCAACTGGTCAAAATCGATCATCAGAAACCGACCGGTTTGTTGCAACCGCTAGAGATCCCCGTGTGGAAATGGGAAAGTATATTGATGGATTTTATCAAAGGCTTGCTGAGATCGCAAAGTGGGTGTGATTCTATTTGGGTAATTGTCGACCGATTGACAAAGTCGGCACACTTCCTACCTGTGCGGAAAGATTTTGACCATGCTCGGTATGCTCGCTTATTCATCGAGGAGGTGGTGAGACTCCATGGGGTGCCCTTGAATATTGTCTCCGATAGAGACAAAATATTCGTTTCCCACTTTTGGAGGAGTTTCCAAGAAGCGATGGGGACCGAATTGAGGTTAAGCACGTCATACCATCCTCAAACAGACGGCCAAACTGAAAGGGTAAATCAAATGTTGGAGGATATGCTTCGCATGTGTATGCTTGACTTCAAAGGGGGTTGGTAACAATATCTCCCATTGGTTGAGTTTGCCTATAACAACTCTTAACAATTCACAATTGGGATGGCACCTTACGAGGCTTTGTATGGAAGGCCGTGTAGATCACCCGCTTGTTGGTTAGAGGTGGGTGATAATAAATTTCTTGGGCCTGAAATGATCCAAGATACTTCCTCAAAGATTGAGTTGATTCGAAATCGCATTCGGATAGCCCAATATCGTCAAAAGAGCTATGCCGATGCGGGTCGTCGGCACATGGAACTGGAGGTTGGGGACCAATTTTGGTTAGAGTGTCGCCCATGAAAGGAATAAAGCATTTCGGTAAAAAGGGGAAACTGGCGCCGCGCTTTGTTGGACCATTTACAGTTATTGCAAAGGTGGGTCCCGTGGCATATCAACTTGATTTACCGGACCCATTACAACAAATTCATGATGTGTTCCATGTTTTCTCCCTAAAGAAATATAGAAGGGGTGAAGGTGCGCTATGGCACATTCCTTTCGACGATATCGATTTGCAACCCGATGTTTCATATGAAGAACAACCGGTTGCAATATTAGAGTATGGGGAGCGTAGATTAAGATCTCGTGTTTTTCCCTTGGTGCGGGTTCAATGGAGTCACCATAATGCTAAAGAATCAACGTGGGAGCGTGAGAATGACATGCGGGAGAGCTATCCACATCTCTTCTCATAAGGTACGCTTGAATTTTGGGGACAAAATTCCCTCATAAGGGGGGGAGTATGTAATAACCCTCGCTTGTGAGAACGTATTTTATATTAATTACTAGGTATGGTAATTATATATAAGCGTTGGGTTATGATTTGAATGCTAATTTAATGAAGAAAAGCTAATGTTCACTATGAGTTTGCACATGCATTGTAACTGTGGGTGAATATTGTCATGTTATGTTTTATTATATCATTTGAATTAAAATGATATTTGGCTTAATAAAGAGACCGGAACTTAAATTGAATTATAAAAGGTCCAAATAATAATTTGGAGCCTGTAGTTGAATCCGGAACGTTTGAGATAGTCAAATAATGTACCATATTGTATTTTGAGGTTTTGGGCATTTTGACTGCTTATGCCTTAAATATGCATTTTGCGTATTATTTTATCGCACTATTGGTTAATTAAGTGGGACTTTTGTCTTAAGCCACGACTTAAACTCACTAAGTCTTCTAATTGCCCTGATTTCTATTTCCTAAGCCTAGAGAGAACTAGAGAGAGGAAGAGAAAGAGAATGAAGATTGAGAGGGATTCTTGCTCTACACCAAGAAAATCTGCAATTTCTAAATCAAGGCAAGTTTCTTACTTGCTATTTGTGGTTTGAGATAAATGATTTGTTATGATAATGATGTATTGATTATGGTTTAGTTATTTTAGGGTTTTCTTATGTATTGGTGGGTTTTGATCCATTCAAAAATGATTGGGATGATTGATGAGGTTTAAGGTGGTCATTAGTAGTATTGATGATATATTGGTGATGATAAATGAGTTTGGTTTGAGGAGATTTGAGTTGGGGCAGAGATTGGAGTCTAAGACTCCATAGCCATTCTTGGCAAAATCGCAGGCCCGAATCGATTCGGCCCTTTGGGCGAATCGATTCGCTTAGGTCCAGTGCTCAGGTCTAGTGAACTGAATCGATTCGGCTTGGTCCGAATCGATTCGGCATCTATGCAGAAACCCAGTTTTCCTGGGCGAATCGATTCGGCCTTCTGAGCGAATCGATTCGACAAATGCAGAATCCCACATCTCCTGGCCGAATCGATTCGGCCAGGCCCCGAATCGATTCGGAAACCCTGCACTTTTCCAAATTTTTCTTTTTCCAATTTTAAACCCTTTTCTTTAGGATTAGTGAGTAGGGGCCTTCTTGAATGAAGTAAACATAGGATTTTAGAGTATTAGTTGAGTTGGGTCGACTCCCTAGACTCGAAGGGGTTCATCTAGGTTTTATTTCAAGGGGAGAATTTAAAGCAATGTTCAGGCTTTTCTTTTTCGTATCATTCTATATGAAGCTAGTAAATCTTAAAGTAAATTTTGGAGACTTTAGGAGTCAATGTGCACTAGATCTTGATTGATGGTTTGGGATAAGGTCCAAAAGGGACATTTGGGAGAAATAACTTGGGAGTTAAATATTCTTCGAGGTTATTAGGATGATGTGAATTCCATAATCATAATGCTTTTGGTAAGATGTAACATGAATAACGTAAATGATAATTTACAAAATCATGTAATGGAAATAAATAAATAAAATGGATGTTACACACCTCTCTAAATACCATCTTAAGGGAAGTCCGTGCGTGAGGTGAAGCCCCCTGGCTAGTGAATGCAGGGTGGATATAGTCCTAGACCATATGAGCGTTTATTTTATATTTTTTCTGCGATGGGTAGGAGATTCTGGGTGTGGTCTTGACTACCCCGCAGGCATATGGCCGCTTCCTGACGTTTGCGATAGGATCCCAGGGGTTCTTATGTTAGGCCCTGGAAGATGATGGTTATTTAGGGACGCGCACAGTGGGGAAACCCGGACGGGCGGTCTTAGAATCGTTATATTTATATTTATAACTATTCTATTATCGAGTTGGACTCGATGGAACATTAATGCCATAAAGAGCAAAGGATATGCCACAAAGAGCATACTATTGAGATAAGTGCCATAAAGAGCACATGGTAATAAATGCAAATCCTGATAAGGAATTGTAAGAGGATGGAATTGAAAATGAGAAAAGATGAAAAAGGCTTATAAGTACTTTTAATTCTTGTCTAATTGGATTTCATTGTAATAAACATTTATCTGTCTTAGTTTTTCCTATGATGTTACCATGCTAGAATATCATCCATGCTTACTTGTACATTATTGTCATATCTGTCTTTTATCTAGTGATCATATCAAACTGGCCTCTGATCGGTTCTTCGTTTTCTTGTTGTGTATGTATATTCTTTATTCGTCCAGGTGTTCCGCCGCAAGGTCGCCCGTAATGACCATCCCATCCCTTTGTCTTTTGAGGAGCCATGACATTTTGCGGGTATCACGGGATATTTGTATAGACACCTCCATTTTGTTATCTAGTTATGATCAGTCTTTATTCGGGCGTGTGACCCAAACCGTTGTAATTGTATGATGGATGTATTATGTAACACCTGTGGCCTATTGTGTATTGTATAAATTCTATTGACCGATGTTTCATTCGGTCCTTTCCTTACTATTGTTGGTCTATATATATGCTTGTGGGAGTTTCCACCCTCTTTTCTATTATGGGTTGTTGAAAATGTTTTCTTTAAATTGCAAAACTAAAATTTTTGATAACCCGTTTTCTGGAATATTGTGTGGTTATTCCTGGTACTCTGTATGATTTTTGTGATGCTGAGAATGGTATCTATCCATGATTCCTGTTTCATCGGGGTATCGGGCTGGCCACCCTTTATTTCGGATAGCGGGTTGTCACATCCATGAGCCCAGTAACAAGTCAAATCGTGTTTTACATATTTATTATTTCTCTTAAAAAACTTTTGCAAAAAATAGTCTCATAAATATTTTAAATACCTAAACTAAAAACCTAGGGATCAACATAATACAAACAATATACCTTTTTTGATTTCTCAAGGTTGAAGAAGAAACTCGATATGAATTTTATGTCACTTGAACTCGGGTCGCTTCGAGTCTTCATGTGCATAGGCTTAAAGGTACAAACCGAACTCAACCCAACCTATGACTCAAATAATTTTGTCCTAACGGAATAAAGAAAATATTACAAATTTTCAAATAAATATTACAATATGACACAATGAAAAATTTGTCCTTGCATAAGATCAAATGCATTAAGCTTAAAACGAATAAAATAAATTAAATAGTCGTTGGGTGAGCGATAGCAGTCCACTAGGACTTGAAAATAAATCAACTTGGGACTTTAAAAATCACCCTGTCACAATAAAAGACCTATAATCCAAATGATAAACCTTAATCCATTATTTTAATAATTACCAATAAATGAAAGATAAATTTAAAATGAGGAATCTAAAATGATTTTAATTAGCCTATCTAATCCACTTGTAAATGAACATAGAGTTGTGAGTGGAAATAATTTAAATTTCTTTATCCATAGGGAAAATTTTGTATAGCAATTTCCATCTAAGGATGAATATTCTAATGCACACTTTCTTGTTCCATAGGAATTTCATACTTAAATATGTTTCCTTCTTTTTTCTAATCTCCACATCAGATTTGAAGGTAAAGTGTCAATGTTTCAAAAAAGCACATACAGTATCTCCATTGATTTCTCTATAATACTTTTTTACAAACAACCCTTTCAATCTCTTCCAAGCAACGGAGAGCCCTTTAACGGATTATACTCTTATCCAATATTTGTTCCCCATAGAGTTCACTCTAAAAGAGTTTTTAGTCTTTAATTTTCAATAAAACCTTATAATTACTTCTTTTAAAACTACTGCCTACAATCCAAACCCTCTTCTCTTATGGGATGAAATATTTAAAAATGTAATTTTTTAATTAGTTTTAGGTTGGATAGATCATGTGATAAAATATTTGAGCCATTAATTCCATCAAGTCATAAAATTGGTTTGTTCTAAGTGAGGCGCGACCTAGTTTAGGTTTAGAATGAACCTTGAAGATTAATGATAATGCACCGCCGCTCATTCAAGAATTCTAAATGCATACATTCACATTAAAGTAAAAACTATATCATTTTTATAGATTGTGAACTGACTATGTCGAAACACAAACACATGCCCAAAACATGTATAAAAATCTATGAGGATGATAAAAGTTAATGGAACAAGTGTTTAAATGGTTTTAAATAGTCTCGGAGAGTTTAAAATGTTTTTAAAAAATTATCTAGAAATTGGTGAAACTCTAGTTTGGTGTTTTAAAGCCTTTTATGATCTTGATGTAGAGATCTTTCACACATCTTCATTTTAGGTCCATGCACATGGCCCCATTTATATGGCTTCATTTTAATCCAGTGCACATGGTTGTGGCAAGATGTCCGTACGGAAAAATCGTGTGCATAACCAGATATAACCATGCATACGAATGACCCATATTTTTTAGAAATCCTATTTAAAGGCAAATTTACCTCCCAGTAGATCTGAAAACCTCATAACTCATATACATTTGTGAGATAATTTTCGAGGTTGAGAGAATTTTTATCTTTTTTCCTCTTTCCAAATCCACTTGTTCCCTCCAAATTTGACAAAACTTAGATATATACTCGATTTATGCTTTTGAGAGAGAATTGGTAATGTTTTAGTTCAGATTTTACATAATTATTTAGTTCAAATCAATCTACCTTTGAATTGTATAATCATCTAATCCTAGATTTAAAAGAGGAGGCATTATCATTTATTTGAGAAATCAAAGTATGCCATGACTTCTAAGGAAGAAAATGGACTTCTTCATCTATGGCGTGGAGTATGTTGTGGATTCTCATTGATCATGGGAAAGATTTGAAAGGTTCATAGGTGACTGTACAATAATGTTCGGGTGAGAGGTACCTTCTTATCTTTTGTAAAATTATTCTGAGAATTGGAGTTCATCAAGATTTCTTACCCCTAGCTACGGATTTTTCCTCATAAATCTTATATTACGGTTGATTGTATTTGTTCTATATTCATGTCCATACATTTAATAACACATATCACTTAGATCACAATTGAATGTAGTTAATTAGATAAAATTGACTTAGGTGTGTTACATCTAATTACTCCAAATTGACTAATTACATTCTCACGTGAGCTAATCAAATCAATTTGGTGAAATATGTGTTACCTTGAATGTGAAGGTTAACAAATGTTCGAAATCAATTTTTTTATTAATATGTCTTCGAACCTATTGACCTCTATGTTTGGTCTAGGTGTTTAATCGCGTACATAAACACAATCCTTCAATTGGTATCAAATAAAGGTGCTCTTATTTTGGCATTAACGTGTTTGGGTTAATCCTTATCTTTTTTGTGTTTATTATGTTTACTCATTGACCTAATTTTCTTGTGCTTATATTGTAACTATGGGTGCCATGATACTAAATTTTGATTTACCTTCCATTATTAATCACTTGATTTTTAGTCTAGGTGAAAAGTTCGATCAACTAAAAGCTCAATTTGACAAGAATATGGTGAAATCTTCTCATTCTCAAAATATATTAATGTTGACTTTGATAAAGGTGATGGAAATGAAAATGTCGAATTCTCGAGTGAAAAAAAAAAGACGATCCGAATGCTCAAGTTCTCAAAGTGAAAAAGGTGAATGTTAAATTATCTAATCAAGTCAAACTCTATGAACAATAAAAAAAAGTTTTTAAAGAGTTTGAAATGACTAGTAAACTTAGAAGTGAAAAGGTGACATTGATTGAGAAGGATATGAGTGAGTTGATTGAATTGAATTGTGTTGTGAAAGAAGATAACCAAGCTTTGAGGTTACAAAATTCATATTTAATAATATTGACAAGTTCAAAAAATATAAATTTCGAAAAAATCAAAGTTTTGGAACAAGAGAAAAATGATTTGACTTTTGAAGTTGAAAAACATAAGGAATAACTTCCTGTTTGTGAAAGTTCTAGAAGTGAAATTGGTAAGAGATTTGATTCTTTGCTAAATAAATTTGACTTAATCAAAAGTTTGAAAAACAAGTCATCTTCTTTTCGAGTTGACTTATTAAGTGAATGTTCATCACATAATTCAAAGAAACATATTCGTTATTTATTAGGGAAAGCTGAAGCAAGTTTGCTTTCATGGTGAAGAAAAATGATAGATTGCCTTTAGAGAGTTTGATGAAGAATAAAAGGCCAAATCTTCTAAAAATAGAGCCCTTAGTGATTAAACATCATGTAGTAGCGAGAGTTGACACACCTATATCCTTAGATATTAAGATGATAGTGATGATTATGAAAATAACCTTCAAAAAGGTGTTAATGAACTTTATCAAGAATCTCTAAAGCTTAAAAAATCAAACCTAAATTTTTTTTAGAAAATGAATGTTTTACAAAATGAACTTGATGTGAAAGAAGAGAAGTTTGAAAATGCTCAATCAAAGTGTTTTGTTCTTGAAAATTTTGTTGAAGATTGGTCAAAGCAATATGAGTCTTTGAAATCTCAAAATGCAATCATTTCGAAAGAAAAATAAGAAGTTGAACTTGAAAATTCAATTTTAAAGGTTGACTTTGAAAAGTTAAAAATTGAATTTGACATTGCTAAGTATTTGAAAATTAAATTATATGATAGAACAAGTGTTCTTGATAGCATTTGATTGAGTAATGCCCAACCAAAATTGAATAATCATGGGATTGGTTTTGATGACTCAAAGTTCGATAAAATGAAAGGAAAAAAATTGAATGTTGGAAGTTCAAATGCTCAAGAGGAGGATAAGGTACAAAATCCTATGATTCAAAATAAGGAGGATGAATCTAAATATGAGATTGTTAATAAAGGCTTTTGATGTACTTTTTGTGGTTAGTCAAACTATGTTACACATTGATGATATGAGAAATCGCCCATAAATCGTTCTCATATCAGCAAGTCAAGTAAATAATAAAAATAAAACAAGTAAAGATACATGAACACGAAATATAAAGTGGTTCGGCTATAAAAGGGCCTATGTCCACTTTGGTGCCTCCTTT
Organism: Sambucus nigra; assembly: GCA_949130495.1. Lineage (NCBI taxonomy): Eukaryota > Viridiplantae > Streptophyta > Magnoliopsida > Dipsacales > Adoxaceae > Sambucus > Sambucus nigra. The sequence goes on from OX422218.1 coordinate 281,733,313, forward strand.
TCATTATATACATATCGTTGTTGTACAAGTTTACAATGCCACAGTGGGCGTACAAGATAGATGAGAGAGAATAATACGTCACTGTAGTGGTTCCGAGAGTGCCGGAGATATGAGTACGATGTAGGTGAGTATCCCCCAAGCTGTATGTTGAGGTTGTGTAAAGAGAATTCGGAAAGGGTCCTCCATGTATTATAGAATCTCACCCCAGATCTCGAGATGTTGACCTTTATTTATAGGAGGTATGTGAGCCGTGTCACGTGCCCTAAGCACGTGACATATATCAAGTCTGGAGCAGTTGTGAATGAGGGGGATGTGGCCTGTAAGGCAGACATATTGAGTGATTCATCCTGCATGAGGTTAAATTCGTGGGTGTTGCACCCTGTAATATAAGGTTGCGGCATGAATGAATGACCACAACTGTGGGTGCTGTACCGTGTTGAGCAAGGTCGCACCCTTTGCTGAATAGGGGCCTATAAGATTATGTGCATGCCAGAGTAACATCTACAGCATGCGGTGTAATATATGTACTATCAATAAGTTCCCAAGTTATAGTGCCAAGAGAATTCGATTGGGGTTGCGACTGAGTAGTCAAACCCTCTCAAGGTGCCACAGTACTTTCAAGATGACTCTTCGTCTTCCCACGCCCTCTTATATAAATTATTCCGACCGTGAACTTCATAACATTTCTTAAATCTTTGAGAGCATATCGATAACCAACCTCTATTCATTCGTCCTCTTGCTTTTTCCGACGACTTTCGAAAGCTACGTGTGGTGGTTCTGAGGTGGTTTGAGGCTGAGCACCGTTGGTTTCTCCATTTTCAGGTAATTTTCCAACCAATAACCTCTTTAATAGCTTTTTCAGTTCATAATTCATAATTCATCAACTGAACTTCTGAATTTCTACATTTGTGAATCTCCAAATCTTGAATGGAACTTACTTGAATCATGTTTGTTGCTTTCTGAACTTGCATTTTGTAACTGAATGATTTTTCTGGATTATAACATAATATGATTTCGTTCTTGAATTAATCTTCAACTGATGAAATAAACCCTTAATCTTCCATTTTTTATTAAAAAGTCAAATGATATTGGCTAGGCTTAGATTATATGAAATGTACTTGTGTTAGATAGCATTAGAATCATATATTTGTTCTTAATGCTCTTGAACAAGCCCTTCACATTCTGGGTCTTCAATCTTTAAATTTTTTAACATTAGATATTAACCTGTTTGAATGAGAGGCCGCGGCAAGATGAAATCTCCCTTGAGTAATTTAGGGTTGCCCTGAATCCATGCAACCTTCCAATATTGGTTTAAGAAGTATCTGTGGCCTGTGGTAAATAAAAGTTGTGACCTGTAGCAACTTTTTAATAGGATAATCCCTTTTTCCTTGGGTGTTCAGATTAGATACCGCGGCATTTAGCCCATGCATTGTCCATAGCTTGATGACTACGGCATGTAAGAAGATAACATACATCCCTCCCCATAAAACAATATGCCGCGCTGATAATTAACTTTTAGGGCTTTTAGAACCCAACACTTCGTATACTTAGCCAATTTGGCCTAACATTTCTTGTTTACCCTCTTCTTGATGTATCATTATGCTGGCCGCGACTTATGAGAGGCCTTAGGACCATATTGGTTGCGACGCCTAACTGCGGACTCTCTGCTTTTCAGGTACTGCTGCAGCCATATGAACTTTCACCCAGACAAATTTCTCAGAGGATTTTGGAACAAACATTTTGGATCCTATCCTCCCGAAATTCCTTTCATGTGCCCTACGAAATCAGTTGGAACTTGCCAACTAAAAGATTTCCCCAACTGTGTGGCACTATATTCGGATTCAAACCCAGACTCCGTGTCCATGGAGGAAGAGGCCAATTCGAGCAATCATCTGATGGAGATTGATGAGAATGCCACGGCAGGGGATGCATATAATGTTAGGGATGAACCTGCTGGCACATCTGGGAGGCTGAGAGACCTCTTGCTGCACTTAGTATCCGTAGTGCTATGATCGAAGAATGGGTTGATCAGGTAGTTGAGGCCTTCGAGTTCCCTGGGGGTTTGATGTGCTCAACACCAGCACCTGTTGCGGAACAAAGGCCATGCACGGCACTTGCTGACGATGGGGTCTGCTTCCCCTTGCACGCCTTCATTTATGGGTTGTGGTTGCCTGTCCCTTTTCCTATTATAATAATTTTCCAAACAATGAGGTTAGTCCCAGCCCAATTAGATCCCAATGACTGGAGGGCCATTCTTGCAGCTATTGTACAATAGGAGAATCAATTCAAGAGAGACATTACTCCTGCGAAGTTTTTCCACTTTTACCGCCCCAAGGAAAACTTCGTAAAATTTATGGGTTACTATTACTTTTCTATCTACAGCAGAGATGAAACCCTTTACTCTGGGAGGCCAACCAGTGTAAAGAACTGGAAGGGCAAATACTTATACGTTTATGGAAAAGGGTGGGAGATCCACCCTGAAGAGGGTGAGAGGGAGAGAACCTATACGATGCCGCGATAATGGGGGTGTCCCTCCAAACTTGGTACTTTTTCAATTATAGTCGCGTCCCCTCTTTATATTATTCTACATACTTTACTTCTGCACTAACCTTTGTATTTTTCTGCAGTTCTTGATAATTTGGAACTGAGTAAGCGGTAAGATAAAAGAGTTGGCAAGGTCATGGTTGTCCCCGCTGAAGAGAAGAAGTTCAGCACACTTATAACATCTGCCTCCATTTTCGAAGCGGGCTACTTCCCCAACAAATATATTCCCAAAGAGATGGGTGTTGAAGGTAATGTTATTATTTTATTTTTTGATTCCGCGGTAATTATCTTTAACATTGGATATTGACTTTGCTTTATTTTTTCTCAAGTGAGGAGATTTATAGGTATCGATTAGCAGCTCAGCTAACTGAGATGGATAAAGACGCGGTTATCCTCAATGACACGGCTAGGCATAGGAAGAGAAAAAGGACCAAGTTCAAGGCTCCTGCCACAGTCGCCCCTAGTGGCCAAGTTGATCCTGTCGCGCCCTAAAATTTGGCTGCGAATCAAACCAATGTTGTTGTATCCTCCCTTATGAGAGGCCTGAGGGCACTTTTGATGATGATATTGTGGCTAATCTGACCGCGCCGAGTCTAATGTCACCACTATCTGACCAAGGTGTCCGCGGCACTTCGCCTGTTCATGAGAGAAATTCTCCTCCCCCTCAATAATTACTGTAAATGTAAATTTTCCACCTCCACAAAGCAGGCATTCGCAACCACAACTGCATAGGCTGAATCCTCAGTCTTCCTAGGACACAACTGCCCGTGTTGTCCACAGGATAAGGAAGGCAATGGATAGAGCCGACCTAGATCGGTTGCTGGATGAGGACCATGAGGACGTGGAGTCTTATGCCCTTCACAATCTGCTGAGAGTAAGTAATTACAGTTTCCAATATTCTTTATAGCTTTAGTTTTATTTTCTAACTCAATACATTTATAGGTTGCAGAAGCTGTGGTGACCCAGAAATTGAAGTATGAGGGTCTTTATAGACTTAAGGAGGTCGCGGAGGGTGTTCACACAGCTGATTTAGCAAAGGCAAGGATTGAATCTTTTGAAGCTGGAAATAAGTCTTCTGCCGTGGCACTCCAAGCGGCTCAGATGGACCTTGAATCCGCCTGCAAGGCTAAGGATGAAGCTGAGGAGAATTACAGGCAAGCTGTAAAGTCCCTCAAGGTTGCCCAAGCTCAAGCTGTGGAAGCTGCCAAGGCTGAAGAGTTTGCCAATAGTAAGTTAGGACTTCTTCAGAAGAACTATGATGAATTGGAGACCAAAGTTGTCAATGATGCCGAAGCCCATGCCACGGCGATGAAGAAGATGGAGGAAGCTCATTCTGCGGCCCTTACCAGAAAAGATTAATAACATATCAACGCCCTTCAATTATCCATTGACAACACTATGGCATCATATAAAGGTTCCCCTAACTTCTTCCTTATCAACAGCAGAGATTATATTCGCGGCTACCCAGAGCTGAGATATCGGGTAGCAAAGAACTTCCCAGATGTTGCGTTTATAATTAAGTCTTATAGCTTGAGTGATGTTGAGCATGATGCCTGCGTAGCTGAAATAAAGGCTGCAGCCGAAGAGAGGCCAGGTTAAAAGCGGAGGCTGAGGAAGAGACCGTGACGGTGGAAGAAGGGGAAGAGGGAGATGAAGATGATGATGCTGAATCTTAGGGTTGCATCCCTCTTAATTTTACTATTGATATTCAAGGCTGTGGCCTTTTTTTATAACTTTAACACTAATCTTTGCCAAAGATTTTTAATTTCTAGTCTTCAACATATGAGGCTGCTGCCCTTTTAAACTTTTGTGACCCTTATTATCAAGTTCGCGGCCACTTTTGGAAATCAATGGTTTTTGTATCTCATTTGCATGCTTTATACTTCCAACGCTTCAAAACTTAAATTCTTGTTTGCTTGATTGAATGAACTTGTATGACTAATAGGTTAAGGCTTCGATACCATAGTATAAATGGTTTCTTTACATAGGTTGCGTCCTGTTTTCTTCACCTTGACTTTCCACTTGTTTTCTTATATACTGAGGAAAGGCTACAGTCTATGAGGCTATTGAATATTATAGCATTCTTAAATGTTTGAATAGGGTCGTGGCACCTTTGAATGTTTGAATGCCCTTTGCCATAGATTTATAATTGGATCCTAATCTAACTGTCACTTCTATTTTCTTGAATAGGGTTGCAGCAGGTTAACAATCATGTCTGACTTTATCCACCGCATCTTCTTAATGAATTAACTTAACGGCTGCAGCCATACTAATAAGGCTATGGCACCTTTCTATCCCTTGTAGCTTTTGGTATGCTTCGTGATCACAGCAACACAGCATCCTTTAGTCGCTTCGATTGCCTTTCATGGCTTTCCTTTAGTCGCTTCGATTGCCTTTCATGGATTTCCTTTAGTCGCTTCAAATGGGTTATTTTTAGGCCCCTCGGGCTAGGTATTATAAATCTTCCCCAAGCTATGTTTAGATATATATAATGCCTTCCCATGATATAATAGGATTATTCGCAAACAATTAAGTCTTCGGCCCCTTCAAATATAGGATTATCCGTAGACAATTAAGTCTTTGACCGCTGTGGATTATTTTCAGGCCTTCTCGAGCTAGGTATTATGAAGCTTCCCCAAGCTAGTGCGAGATCACTAAGTTAATGATGTTTAGTCTCATATCCACCAAGTTAATGATATTTGTTTGGGGAGTAACCTCCCTGGGCTAATAATGCATCCCGAAAGCTAAACGTGAAGCCCTTATGAGTGACGTTATAGACCAATTTAGATAGCTACTCTCGATAGTTTATTTCACCATTTTCCATTGTCACTTGCTTTTGAACAGTCAGGCATCACCACGAGCGTTGTGGGACCATTTAGGTATCATTATTCTCGATATAACATATTATCTTGAATCGAGATCTATTTAAGACAAAATGGTCTTTTGTAAGATAACATTTCATGAAAATGAGAATCAAAATACAAAACTATAAGAGTGAACTTGATTTTGCATATATATTCATATATATATGACTTTGTAAGGATAATATGAAGTTTAATTTAAAACAGCGTAAGAAGAGTTTCATTATAAAATAGAAATAGATGAAATATAAAACATAGGCATGAAAAATGGGCATGTGGCCTGTCAGACTGGGATGTATACCTTAGGCATCCTTTAGGAAGCGATGCAGTATCCCCTACCTTATGAGCCTCTCAATTTCATCTTTCAGAGCATAGCATTGTTCAGTGTCGTGGCTGTGATCTTGGTGGAATTTACAGAACTTGGCTTTGTCCCTTTTGTAGGGTGGAGCCCTCAGCTTCTCTGGCCACCTCAGCAGTTTGTCCTCCTTAATGGACCCGAAGATTTCTTCAATTGGGAAGGTCAATGGAGTGTAAGACCTACAACTCTTTCTCTCTTCTGCCTTCTCTGCTTTACTTTTTCTGTCTCCTGTTGACTGCTTCTGCGAATGGAACTTCTGGCACTGTCACGGAAATGAAAGTTGTTGAGGCAATGATCTTGGGTGCCGCACCCATATTGGATGAGGTTGCAACCTCTATCATGAGGAATCTCTAGGTCAAATAGTTAACTTGGGTTGGAGTGAGGCGTGATTATCATAGAGATTGTTGAGGTGATTGTACAGTTGTACAATCTCATCTTTGACTTCTGTGCTCTGGTTGGATTCTCCTTCCATTTTCTGCTTTGTTAGTCTTTAAAAAATATATGATCTGAAACAAAACTAGAAGAAGTGAGTAATCATAAAAATTTTGGATTAACCAAGTAGGAAGCTGGGATGCAGCGTTTGCACTGCTGCACGATACTACTGTTGAGGTCGCGGCCAGTGAAGCATTTTGGTGTACTTTCATTGCCTTTGTATGACACTCACCAAGGTTGAGCTGAAGACCACATGAGTTCATTCCTTGGTGTTTTGAATCTTCTGTAATGCAAATGCACCAGTAGAGGTCGCGATATATAAGGTAGTTGAACTACCACGTTGTATCCCGCACTAGGCAGTGAGGGAACAATCCCAAAATTAAAACCTAGAAACGGAGTTTTTCTCTCGAAACTCATGGAGGGCATACCTGCTAGGGTCTATCCGTGAGATAATAACCTCTCGGTGCATAAAATGGCACAATTCTAATGATAAACCCAAGATCATAGGCCAAGAACAACAAAAAATGGAGTGAATATAACTTTTCCCTAATCACCCACCTTTACGAGGTTAAAGCCCATCAAGATTTCTAGCTTTATCTAGGTGGGGAGATATCACAAAGGTATGTAAAATAGATCTAAGGTCATAAAATGGAGACCCGAAAGCAGATCTAAAGGTACGAAACTCCCATTTAAGGGTTTAAATGTAAAATAGAGCCCAATAACTAAAATTTACCCATGGGATGATGATCCAGAGGATCCCCATGGATAGAATAAGGTTTTTAAGAACTTGAAATATAGAGAAACAAGATTGAAATATCTCGGTTCCCACAGATGGCGCCAAATTGATGATACGAGAAATCGCCCATAAGTCGTTCTCATATTAGCAAGTTAAGTAAAGAATAGAAATAAAACAAGAAAAGAGACATGAACACAAAATATAGAGTGGTTCGTCTATAAAAGAGCCTACGTTCACTTGGGTGCCTCCTTCTCATTATATATATATCGTTTTTGTACAAGTTTATAATGCCACAATGGGCGTACAAGATAGATGAGAGAGAAGAATACGTGACTATAGCAGTTTCGGGAGTGCCGAAGATATGACTACGATGTAGGTGAGTAGCCCCCAAGCTGTATGTTGAAGTTGTGTAAAGAGAATTTGGCAAGGCTTCACCAGGTATTGTAGAACCTGACCCCGGATCTCGAGGTGTGGACCTTTATTTATAGGAGGTATGTGAGTTGTGTCACGTGCCCTGAGCACATGACATATATCAAGTCTGGAGCAGCTGTGAATGAGGGGGATGTAGCCTGTAAGGCGGGCATATTGAGTGTTGCATCCTGCATGAGGTTAAAGTCGGGGGTGCCGCACCCTGTAGTATAAGGCTGTGACATGAATGAATGACCACAACTGTGGGTGACGCACCGTTCTGAGCAGTTCCGCACTCTGTGATGAGTAGGGTCGCGGCCTATAAGCTTATGTGCATTCCAGAGTAACGTCCGCGGCAGGAGGTGCAATATCTGTACTATCGCACATTTTTTTTTTAAAAGAAAAAGACTTGAAAGAGTTGGTTAAAAGGAAACATTTGAGAAGAAAAACATATAAGGAATGAGAAAATATTCAATTATATTTTTGTACATTTTATAAGGCACAAGGCCACACAAATCAAGCTTATAGGTTCTTAAGAGTGAGAAATAATAGGTTAATGGGAAATATAAGTTAAGTTATCCATAAGTATCCTTTTAGTGAATGTTATGGTAAATTTGATAGATTGATGGATTTCCTAGTGCATAAGAGATATGAGGCCAAAAAAGAGTTTACTATAATTAGTACTAGATCACATGCTTACATTCCATGGACTAGGAATAAGAATAGTAGGATGAATGATAAATGTATTCCAAAAATTGATAGTGGAATGCCTAGGAATGCACCAAGGGAGAAAATGGAGGTTGTTGTTCCACAAATGAAGTTTGTGAAAAAATAGGTTATTCTTGTTGCTCTTAATGATCAGGGAGATGTAACACCCATCGCTATCTGGGTAGATAGTTTGCTTAGCATGACTAGGTTCTTGTAGGTTATCATCTTATTCTTAATTTATAGGAGAAATAAATTTGTGGATGGGAGAGTTCATTTGGTACCTTTTTCGTGGGTTGGTGAGATTTCATGCATATGTGCATTTTTCATGCATTTGCTTTCTATCTATATTTTTCTACTAAACATGATTTTTTAAATATTCATGCATCATTCTTATTCAAATATCCAAAAGATTTTATGCTTATTCTTTTAGTGTATCGTGGTTAAGTCTTTGGCTCATATTGATTTGATGATTGATTTAACCTGAATGGTTATTAAAAAGTGGATTATAAACCATTTAATGTATAACGTTTGATTGACTCAATTGTTTGGTTGAAATCCATTTGGTAAATCATGGTTGTTAATTTTTTTGAGATCTAAGGTATTGATTTTGCACTACTTGTTGCATTTATCATGTTGGTCTTGCTTTTAATACTTAATTTGATCATAATCAAATCCTTGAGACTTATCGGTGTTTAGTTTTTCCATATGTGAGATTTTGGGAGTTTCTTACTGTGAAGAAGTTTAAAAAGGACCCTTTTTTAAAAGCCTTAGTAGGGACTACTGATGAGTGTGTACACTCATTTCGAAAAGTCCAATGTTTTTAGGTGGTTTCCTCTAGTCGTGTGAAAATCCAATCAATGGAAAAGGCCAAAATATGTTGAAAAAAAGACACACGACAAGAGATTGAACTGACATTGAAAACAAGTTAGGGGTTTGCATTTCAAAACAAAATTTGTTATTTTGTTAGCATTCAAAATATTTTAATTAATATGTTGGAGGGAGTTCATGGCTTAAAACTATCATTTTAAGTTCAAAGAGATATTAATGTAATGATTGTAGTTTAAGCGTAATCTATAATATCTTACGTAATTTGATTATGTGTATTCATGTTAATTGTGTATACCTTATTTTCACATGAATCGTATCCTAATTGCTATTAAAACATTAAAAAAAATGTTGATTTGATATGAACTTCATGCCAATGATGTTGAATTGATTGAATTTGATTAAAATATTGTAAGGACATATTTTCATAGGTCCGTTATCAATTTACTATGTCATATACCGCTACATCGTCGAAGAGCATTCAAGAACATTCAAGCATCAAAGACTAATCCGAATATCAACTTCTTCATCATTCAAGACTCCGCGAAGTTTACTTTGGTAAGGTTATGTTTTAAATACCTTAACTTTTCACTTAGAGCTTTTGGGATATTTTTACAAAATATTTTTCTAAAGATTTTGTTCTCGGACACCTTTCTGTAGAAAAATCATACCTAATTCATAAAAAAATAGAAAGACACGAAACTGGCGGCCACGCGTTCGTATCGAAATTTTCTACACGCTCGCGTGGAATCTCGTTTGATAGGTCGTTCGAACGACCTGCAATTGTCGTTCAAACGACATAGCATCTCGTTAGATCTCATTCGAACGACAATTGTCCTTCGTTTGAGCGACTTTTTGATCTCGTTCGAACGAGCTCTGTTTTTTAGGCGGCGCGATTTTCTATAAAATCTCATTCTCTGGTTCCGTTTTCATTAAGAAGTCACAGCGTTATGACGAACAGAAATACTGCGAAAGCAGCTTTTTGGCTTCTTCCTTTAGGGTTTTAATCCTTTTTGTTTTCAATTCACAAAACTCCCATATGCTTTAGTGAATTGTTTGGTGTTTAAGAACAACTTTTCTTTTGTTCAACCTCTGTGGAGAAAGGATCTCCATATTTGATCGGTGGATACCGAGCGTAGACATTCTGCGTGTGGACGAGTCGAAGACGATGAACCGACACCTGGAGGGTATTTCTCTGTCTCTCGTATCTTTGAAGATTTGCTGAAGGCACCATTCATTACACACTTGTGGGCGATTATCAGGTTGTATGTAAGTCAAAGGTCTTGTGAATTTTTCAAAGTGTTTATAAAAGGTTTTTACCCGAAAGGGGTTTTTTCCTATATCGGTCGTCTTTATTTTTCATGCAAGGGTTGAATTTCTTATGATGTTTAGATGCATGTGTAGGGGTTGAATTAGTTTGTTTAAAAATAGAATCTAATTAAATAAGTGTGCCAAATTAGATATTTGCGAATTTAATCAATTATCTCACAGTTACGTTTTCACAAATTGGTATCAGAGCGGGTTACTCTAAATTATCGAGTGATCCTGATTTTTAAAGTTTTTTCCCTGATACAATTTTACTTCTCACGTCGTCAAATTGGTATCAGAGCAGGTTACGCTAATTTATCGCGTATTCCTATTTTCCGCAAAATTGTGTGATATTGATTTTTTAAAATCAAGTTTGTGAAAATTCGCAATTTTTCTCATGGAGCACTTATATAATCATATGACTATGTTTGACGGATCTAATTATGCCTACTGGGAAAGCTCGTATGAAATATATTTTAAAATCTATTGACGAGTGTGTTTGGTTGCTTTGTGAAAATGGATGGAACCCCCCCACGGTCACCGTTGATAATATCAACTCTTTAAAACTCGTGTCAGCCTGGACTGAAGATGATTATAAAATGTCTAATTTTAATTCCCATGGTTTGAGTGCTATTTCTGGAGCCGTCACTCCCGACTAGTTCCGCCGAATTATGACGTGCACCACGTCTAAAGAGGCATGGGATGTTTGAAATTGACACATGAGGGTACGAACGCGGTTAAAGAATCTAAGTTACAAAATTTGGCTACACAATTTGAGATTATCACCATATCTGAGTCTGAATGCTTTGATGGTTTTTATGCACGTTTGTCGGACATTATTAACACCAGTTTTAATTTGGGTGAGGTGATTGATAACACGCGTGTCGTTAAAAATATTTTGAGATCTCTTCCAAAAAGTTTTATTCCTAAAGTCACTGTTTTGAACTCTTTGGGAAATTTGAAATCACTTAAGTTGGAAGAACTTATAGTAGATCTTCAAACCTATGAGATTGACATGTTTCCCAAAGCCATTAAGGCTAAGTATAATGGCGTTGCTTTAAAGACTCGTTTTAATAAAAAGAAAGAAAATGTTTATGAGTCTGATTCTGAGGAAGATTTTGATATGGCCTTGTTTGCAAAAAATTTTAAAAAGTTTCTCAAAATGAATAAAGAAAATTCTTCCAACAAAAAGAGATCTTTTGAGTCAAATAAAAAGAAAGTGGAGGCCAAAGATAGTGACAAGGAGGAAAAGATCAGGTGCTTTGAGTGTGAGGGCAAAGGGCACATAGCTAAAGAGTGTCCAACTAGGATAAAGAGAAAGGGCAAAGAGACTGTTATGCCCGCCACTCTTAGTGATAGTGACGGTGATGAGGGAGATGAGTCTTATAAAGGTTTAGGACATGGGATGGTTGTCGCTATTTCTAGTCGTGTGAGCACACCCATTTTGTCTCACGAGAGTGCACACGAGAGCGATGATAGTGATTTGTGTTCTTCGAGTGAGGAAGAAAGCGAGGAGGAGAGTGGAGATGAAAGTGAGCTCCAAAAAGCTTTTAGAGATTTTTACACCGAGACCTTGAAAATAAAGAAGCATAATAGAGATTTAGGTCGTCGGGTTTTAGATTTGAAGAGAGAGAAGGATGTTTTGAGAAAGGAAAAGTGTGATTTGACCGACACGTTGTCTAGTTTGACGACACGTGTATCCCAACTCGAGAGTGATCTCGAACGTGCCAGGGAGGTCAAAGTCATGTTTGAGAACGCACCTAAGAAGGTTGAAAAGGTGGTTCTTAAGGGTAACGGTGAGAATTTAGGAATAAGTCATGACGGTGCTTCGTCTTCCCAATTAGCACCCGAGCCGGTTCCCACTTTAGTGATAGATTCACATGAGTCTTACCCTCACCCACCTAGGCGTCCCATTCCTATAAGGAAAGTGCGTCCTAAAGTTTTTGAGAGAGGTGTTCTGAGGCCTATTTATGTTTACTCACATTGCAAAAGGAGAGGACACCTTAGGAAATTTTGCTTTAAGTTGGGGTATGTGTCACGTTTTGCTTCTACACGTGTTTCTGATACACATGAACCCACACATGATTCTTTTCATGCTCCCGAAGACTACATGAGAGAGTTTGCACATTTACGTGAACAAGTTAAGTTTTTAGTCAAAACTTCACAAGAATTGATGGAGGTTTTTCATAAGTTGTCACCACCTTTAGAAAATCCCTCCGCACCTAAATATTGAGGTTTGACTTGTTTACTAGCATAGGATGATTTTGTTGATGATATTATTTGCCTATTGCTAGTATGTTTCATTTTTGTATGTTTTTTTTTAAGAAAAATTTTGAAAAATACAAAAAGATTTTATTTTGATAAAATTTTGAGAAAATCCAAAAAAAAATTGTATTTTGTTTGCACCGTTTATGGATGGACACTTAGGATGACTGAGTCACAACATCATTCCATTATTTTCATGTGACTATTTGATAGTGTTTTGAGACTATAGGTCCATTCATCCTTGTGCTTTATAATATTTGGAGTCATTAAGATGTAATTAAGTGTTACTACCTACAAGTTTGACTCATGATTTCCTTTTTTGCACACGTGCACGGATTTTTTTTATTATTGTGCTTGTCTTATCACATGTTGGTTGGGTGTTTTCACTTCAATCATGTCCTTAAAACGAACCAAGCGCGATAAAACTTGATAAAAAGTTGTGCATATAAGAACCATTTGTGTGCTTTGTTTGAAAACGGGGAAGGGCTGCGAAAGGTTCCTTTTGCCTTTGCGAATACTAAGCCACCATTAAATTGGACCTAAAAAATGGAGAAATTTTATTATCCGGGGTCCAGAGAGGTTTAAAAGAGCTCGAAAAAATTTAAAGGCAATAAAAATAAATTCATGCCAATTATGGGCCATTTAGGTTTTTGCACCAATTCTCCAAAGTTTGAGAATTTAGATTACCTATAAAAAGAAAATATATATGAGGGTGTTTTGTTGGAGATTTTAAACAGGTTTGCACGTCCTTGAAAATCTTAAAAAAGCGCTAAATAGTTTTGGATGTTATTGGTGTGGAAATCATGTAGACTTTGATTTGTTGATTTGCATAAGACGATGTCATTTAAATTCAACAAATTTTTACACATAAGGATACTTTTGATGTTCATTAGTTAGGGGTACACATATGCATCGTGCACATATGATTGATTGAGTTTATTTACCTATCGAATGTGTTCACACCCATTCATTCCATTTCCATGACTTGGTTGTTTTAGTTTAAATCCATGGTGTGATTTTTAGTATCTTATTTTTGTACGAAAAATTGAAAAATCCAAAAATAGTTTGTGAAAATTTTGAGATACTCCTTTGCATGCGCGTAGTTTGATCCTTGTTTGCTATGAATTTTTATCGTGACACTCCATGTTTTGATTGTTTCTTCTTATCTGTCTATTTGGGGACATCATAAAAAGGGGGATAAAGAATTATCATGTTATGGGGGAGTTTTTGCATTATGGGGGATATTTGATTATAAATGATTTATTCTTATATCATTTCAAACTCAATGCGTCATGAAGGTTTTTGCTTTATCTCATGTGTGTAGGTACAAAGATTGAAGATCATAATGTTGCACACCCTGATGAGAAAAGTTTTGAGATTTGCCGAAGATGATTGAAGAACAGTTATGAGGTCTTGCAAATTTATTCATGGGAGGGTAGATTTGTATAGGCATTTTGGTTTTTGATAATTCGGATTTTTTATGTGTGTACCGGCATAGACATAGGGGGATATTTGTAAGGACATATTTTCATAGGTCCGTTATCAATTTATTATGTCATATACCGCTACACCGTCGAAGAGCATTCAAGAACATTCAAGCATCAAAGACTAATCTGAATATCAAGTTCTTCATCATTCAAGACTCCGCGAAGTTTACTTTGGTAAGGTTATGTTTTAAATACCTTAACTTTTCACTTAGAGCTTTTGGGATATTTTTACAAAATATTTTTCTAAATATTTTGTTCTCGGACACCTTTCCGTATAAAAATCATAACTAATTCATAAAAAAACAGAAAGACACGAAACTGGCGGCCACGCGTTCGTATCGAAATTTTCTACACGCTCGCGTGGAATCTCGTTTGATAGGTCGTTCGAACGACCTAAAATTATCGTTCAAACGATATAGCATCTCATTAGATCTCATTCGAACGACATTTGTCCTTCGTTTGAGCGACTTGTTGATCTCGTTCGAACGAGCTCTATTTTCGAGGCGGCGTAATTTTCTATAAAATCTCATTCTCTGGTTCCGTTTTCATTAAGAAGTCATAGCATTTTGACGAACATAAATACTGCGAAAGAAGATTTTTAGCTTCTTCCTTTAGGGTTTTAATCCTTTTTGTTTTCAATTCACAAAACTCCCATATGCTTTAGTGAATTGTTTGGTGTTTAAGAACAACTTTGCTTTTGTTCAACCTCTGTGTAGAAGGGATCTCCATATTTTATCGGTGGATACCGAGCGTAGTCATTCTGTGTGTGGACGAGCTGAAGACGACGAACCGACGTCTGGAGGGTATTTCGATGTCTCTCGTATCTTTGAAGATTTGCTGAAGGCACCGTGCATTACACACTTGTGGGCGATTATCAGGTTGTATGTAAGTCAAAGGTCTTGTGAATTTTTCAAAGTGTTTATAAAAGGTTTTTACCTGAAAGGGTTTTTTCCCTATATCGGTCGTCTTTATTTTTCATGCATGGGTTGAATTTCTTATGTGTTTAGATGCATGTGTAGGGGCTGAATTAGTTTATTTAAAATAGACTCTAATTAAATAAGTGTTCCAAATTAGATATTTGCGAATTTAATCCATTATCCAGTCACGTTTTCACAAATATGTTTTAATCCATTTTTCTAATCAAGACTTATCTGAAATATTTTTATTAAATCACTGGATCATGAGTTCCCTAATCACAATCATCACACTTTAAATGCTTTGCTTTTGCATTTGTCTATATGTGTGCGACTTGTATATGTAACACCCCGCCCACCCGGGGAGAGCGAATGGAACGCTACTACGATAAACTAAATCAATTCCACAATATAACAAGGTATAGCGCATCTAAATCCCATAATAGAAAAGAAACCACTAATCTCAAATCTCTTCAAATAAATAAAATAATTCTCTCGAATAAATTATAACATCTAACTCGAAAATAAAATACAAATCTCCAATGCTCTATACATAAAAATAGTACAATCTTCTTATTGTATTCTCGAATATTCTTCCCAAAATAATCCACGCTAAAAATCATCCCAATTGGTCCATAGTGCTCAAATTCGCGCTAACCTGCCAACTAAAAGAAAATATGGGGAAGTACACAATACGACAGGAAAGATGCTCAACAAATATTAGCGGTGAATAAAACGTCACAATACGAGTACGAATATTCAAATCAAATGCGAATCTCATAAGCAATTATATCAATATAATTTCTCAACAACACATTAACCGGGTCACCAGGCCTCACCACCGTACCGCGCATATGCATTTTTCTAGCATATCCGGAAAAAGGAATATTAGCGGGTGCCCAACTTCAGTGCCATATTAAAATCTCATGACAACATGCTCAATACCAAATATAATACCACGTGAATCGAAATTAGATTCCAACAAATATTTCCAGATTTCCAAATGAATTTATCAATTCAAATATGAGTCAATAATCACAAGAAAACAAAGGGAATAACACTCACGAGATTAAGGAGCATATTGTGTACAACCCCATACCTCAAAATCATCACAAGAATCATCACATAAATTTCAGCCTCAAAATCTAATCACACCATCACGTTATTCTCGCGAAAATAATCAAATCTCGTTAAAACACCAAATGAGCCTTCTAATCTGAGGTTGAAATCTTGAATAAGTTTGGGGCTATGGTTTGTAGATGAAAAGGAGTAATTTTGTAGAGATCTTCTGGTTAAAAAGTTTGAGAAAAAAGTGATTTAAAAAGCCAAGTCATGAATTAGTTGATATCTAAAGGATTAAGAGTTTGAATAAGAAAACAGTTCTAATCAGATACAAACACTAAAAATTTCATTTCGGATGATCGGACCAATTGGATGAAATTTTACAAAATATTAGCTGAAGACGAGAGGAAGCTACAGAAAAAAAATTCAACTCAATCGGACCGTTCTATATTTTTAAATATTCTTTTTTCTAGAGAGTTTTATGTTTTGAGGACTCTAAGAGAGTTTTATGTTTTGAGGACTCTTCTATATAATAAAAATTCAATTAGAACTCCATTTTAATTCCGATTCCAATTCCGTTTGAAAATTTATTTTTCAAATATAAAAACCAACACTTTAAATTATAAAATTTATAAAATCCAAAATTTTATTTTTCTTCGATTTTCAAAAATGAATTTAAAAATTCCCATTTAAAAAATCCAGGTTGTTACATACTTCCCCACTAGCAAAGAATTTCATCCTCGAAATTAGACGAAGCATACACATCGTGTAAATCTCGCAAAAGAAAATATGGCTCACATATGTCTACCCGTAGAATGCGATAATTGGGCACCCATACACCCAATTCTACGCGCACCTACCCCACGAGCAACAAAATAATATATATTGCCTATATACATACACATAACTATGAAAATAACGGCGTACCACACGCTCCCACAAATCCCCACTCGATCCTATATCCGAAAGTCATCAAAATGCTAACATCCTCAAATTAAATCTCAACATCAAAACTCGATACATACGATACCTAACATCTGCACTAAAATCTCTAAAATAATTATCGTCTCCAAAATCCATTTTAAGTATCCTCACATTAAGCCTACTAATTCTAAACTCAATGCATACGACGTCCTTAGCACAAAGCTTCACATATCCAAGAAACACATATAACACGTATGTTGAACCCTCTACCTTAAGGAGTACGAATCAACAAAGGGAATCAAAGATCGGCAACGAGGAAGCTAAACGGACTCATAACCTACGAGACCTAAGACCATGCTCTGATACCATTCTGTAACACCCCGCCCACCCGGGGAGAGCGAACGGAGCGCTTCTACAATAAACTAAATCAATTTCACAATATAACAAGGTATAGAGCATCTAAATCCCATAATAGAAAAGAAACTACTAATCTCAAATCTCTTCAAATAAATACAACAATTCTCTCGAATAAATTACAGCATCTAACTCGAAAATAAAATACAAATCTCCAATGCTCTATACATAAAAATAATACAATCTTCTCATTGTATTCTCGAATATTCTTCCCAAAATAATCCACGCTAAAAATCATCCCAATTGGTCCATAGCGCTCAAATTCGCGCTAACATGCCAACAAAAAGAATATATGGGGAAGTACACAATACGCCAGGAAAGATGCTCAACAAATATTAGCGGTGAATAAAACGTCACAATACGAGTACGAATATTCAAATCAAATGCGAATCTCATAAGCAATTATATCAATATAATTTCTCAACAACACATTAATCGGATCACCAGGCCTCACCACCGTACCGCGCATATGCATTTTTCTAGCATATCCGAAAAAAGGAATATTGGCGGGTGCCCAACTTCAATGCCATATTAAAATCTCATGACAACATGCTCAATACCAAATATAATACCACATGAATCGAAATTAGATTCCAACAAATATTTCCAGATTTCCAAATGAATTTATCAATTCAAATATGAGTCAATAATCACAAGAAAACAAAGGGAATAACACTCGCGAGATTAAGGAGCATATTGTGTAAAATCCCATACCTCAAAATCATCACAAGAATCATCACATAAATTTCAGCCTCAAAATCTAATCACACCATCACGTTCTTCTCGCGAAAAGAATCAAATCTCGTTAAAACACCAAATAAGCCTTCTAATCTAAGGTTGAAATCTTGAATAAGTTTGGGGCTATGCTTTGTAGATGAAAGGGAGTAATTTTGTAGAGGTCTTCTAATTAAAAAGTTTGAGAAAAAGTGATTTAAAAAGCCAAGCCACGAATTAGTTGATATATAAAGGATTAAGAGTTTGATTAAGAAAACAGTTCTAATCAGATATAAACATTGAAAATTTTATTTCGGATGATCGGGCCGTTGGAATTGGATGAAATTTTATAAAAAATTAGCTGAAGATGAGAGGAAGCTATAGAAAAACATTTAGCTCGATCAGACCGTTCAATATTTTTAAATATTGTTTTTCCTAGAGAGTTTTATGTTTTGACGACTCTAAGAGAGTTTTATGTTTAGACGACTCTTCTATATAAAAAAAATTCAATTAAAACTCCATTTTAATTCCGATTCCAAATCCGTTTGAAAAATTATTTTTCAAATATAAAAACCAACATTGTAAATTACAAAATTTATAAAATCCAAAATTTTATTTTTCTCCGATTTCCAAAAATGAATTTAAAAATTCCTATTTAAAATATCATGGTTGTTACAGTATATTTTTGCTATTTTTGTGCATTTTTATTCGAAAATAGTTCTATCAAAGTTAAATTGAATGATTTTTCATGCATTTTCATTCATTCATGTTAGTGAGGTTCAAAGTGTTGGGCTGTAGGAGGCAATGTT
The DNA here is from genome assembly GCA_949130495.1 of Sambucus nigra. Lineage (NCBI taxonomy): Eukaryota > Viridiplantae > Streptophyta > Magnoliopsida > Dipsacales > Adoxaceae > Sambucus > Sambucus nigra. The sequence goes on from OX422218.1 coordinate 281,752,082, forward strand.
AACAATTTATGGAGTGTGGGGTTTAATTGGTATATTCCTCTATTTTTGTTAGTGAGATTCAAAATATTCGTACTTTTGTCTTTGGTACATGACACTTGGATATTTGGATGCTTGTGTGGATGGGTGATGTATCTTTACTCTTTATTTTTCTCTAAGTTATTGTTGATGTAAAAAACTAGATTATCTCTAATTAATCAATCACAGATAAAATAAATAAGACAAAAGATTTTTAAAGTGATTCAGCCTTATGAGAATGGCCTACGTCCACTGTTTTTGTATTGCTGACTGTTTGACTGGAATTCTCGATAAGTGGTTTACCAAGAGATCCTGAGTCCCCTTCTAATGAGGAGGTTACAATGTATTTATAGCCTTGAGGTTGTACATGTGAAAGGACAATGCGTTGTTATCTAGTAGACATATACATCTGTACGATAATAATGTGCATTTAATGCGCAGTCATCTTTTTTATTCTCCTGATTTGGATGCTCTGCACGCTGAGTTGCTCGATACGCTTAAGTTGCTCGATACGCTTAAGTTGCTCGAAATGTTTAAGCTGCTTGGTATGATTGAGTTGCTCGGGGCGCTTGAGTAGCTCGGTGATAGTATGATATGTTGAAAGTATTCAAAATTGTCGTGTAGGTTAACACGCGTCTTCTAGTGATTGGTCCATGTCAGCAGACTAAATTTAGTATCAATAGAAGCCCCCAATGTTTCACAGTTTGAGGTTGAAGAAAAATGTGGAACATTCTGCTTGAAAACTGCTTAGATTATTGCTTTTTATGGTTTTTAGGAAAATTTTCGTTGTATATAGCTCCTTTTTAAGCGCATGGTATCAGGCCTCATAAATATTTTAAATTTTCATGACCACTTCGAGATTTGTGCCCTTTTCTTCTTTTAGCCGCCTGAAATGCAAACGTCTTTCCTTGTAATCATTGCCTTTCTCTATTCTCGAGGTAAAGTATTTAAGCGCGGCAAAAATCCTATCGTCTTTCACTTTTCAAATCTGTATCTTTGAACTCTTCATTTTCTCTTTATCTTGTGCCTTCGTTCTTTCCATCATTCATTGTCAACTGATCTCTCTCTTTTTCTGTAAAATTTTCTTCCTTCTCCTTTATTTACTTTGTTCATCATAGTTTATCTTGTTGAATCGCTTGACAAATTTCGATCTGAATTTTCAATCGCTTCGTGGGTTATTTTGGAAGAACTTTCTGAACCTTTTGATTATTTTTCTTTGGCTGAGGGACATTGGTTCCCCAGTCTTTTTGTAGCCGAATGTGGCTTTTCTTTCCCGTCAAATCCCCTGTGTTTGGAGTTTTGCCAATATTTTGATGTTGTACCTGCAAGAGTAGCTCCAAATACCTGGAAGATAGTTAATGGCGTAAATAGGTTGAATCAACTTCATAGAACCCGTTTAGGGATTCCAGAGATTATGTATTGCTACAGATGGGTTATCAGTGATAGTACTTTCTATTTAAAAGCTAGGTTTTTTAATAGAGCGTTAGTTGTAAATCTTCCTGATGCCAATAGGGATTATTTTGATCATGGGGTCGTGATGAAAAATTGGCAACACCCTCCATTAAATGGAGATGATGTATACCAAGGTCCCAGATGTCCACTTTATGGCAATGGGATAGGTTGTTTTTATTTTTGAAATCTTATTTTCTTTGTATTTGATAAAATGCATCACTGACATTTGATTTTGTTTGTTATAGTTGATAGCAAAAGGAAACCTCCAAAAGAAATCGAGGTTAATTTAAAGCATTTAAAACTTATCTGGAGCTTGCATCAATCTGTTGTTGAGGATCATATTAGATATGCTTCTTACTTATTGCAATACAAAAGCTAAACTTCGTCTTTTACTGCTCGTCCTCGTCCTGTGGTGGTTGATCTTGACCAAGTACCAACCTCTGCAATTAGTGTGGAAGGTTCTTCTTCTGACTTAAGCATTCCCATCACAGATCTGATGAAGAAGAGAAGAGCTCCTGCCTTTTTTAACAAGTCTGCTTGTGGAGGCAAAGCAAAGTAAACAAGATATCCTAGAAGAAGGGACAAAGACTGTAGATGCACCCCCTCCTGTTGCTGCCAAGGAAGCTGGCGAGAAGCCCCCTATGGCTTCGAGTAAGTTTATTGTTATTTCTCCTCCGAGCGATGTTATCGTCATATCACCAATAAAGACAACGTCTTTAGTTGAAAATGCTCCTGCTCCTCTGAGGAGATTAAAGAAGAGTTCTTCTGAGAGACCTGCTGAACCTATCTCTCAACCTTCAAATATTGAAGGTGATGTTCCAACTTTTGTTCCTCCGAGCTCTGTTGTGGGCTTGGTAAGATCCTGGACTGTCCCAGAAGTCCAAGTCATTGAAGATGCTCTTTCTCGTGAGAGAATTACTACTCTGGTTACTCAACACATTGTCTCAGTAAGTTTTGTTGGCCTGAGTCTTTTACTTTCTAATATTATGTTCATCTATTGACTTAAAGTTATTTCTTTTTTTAGCTGGTGACGTGTTTCAACAGCATTTTGAAGAAGGATGAAGCTATTAGGGCTTCAAGCTCCTCGAGTGGAGTAGAGGAAGCTTTTGTTGGGCTGACCCAATCTTTGAAAAATTCTCATCAAAAGTACGAGGAAGATAAAGTTGCTTAGGAGAAGCAATTCAAGTCCATTGAGCTAAAGAGAAATCAAGCTGTGAATGCCTCCAAGGAATTAGAGAAGAAATTGAAGTAGTTTGAACAGAGCAATAAGGATTTTGAACAGAGCAACAAGGAGCTTGAGGCTAAGCTCAAGTCTGCTGAAGAGGAAGTTGTTAAACTTCAAGATATCGAGCGACAGAAAGCGGAGGTGGAAGAGAAGTTAAAGGCTGCCGAGGAGCTCCTTAGGGAAAGAACCTCCTCAGAGAAGGCAAAAAGGAAAAATGTAGTTAAAAAAATCTTTGAGTGCTGGTTGGGATAAAGGATGGAACAAGGGCCTGGCTGTCATGTCTTCCCAAATGGAGTATGCCATCATTAAATATTTTAGAGATGGATGGGTAGCAGCCTTAAAGGAGTTGAAGGTTGCCGAGAATTCTGAGTTATTTCAGCAACACACTCATGCCCCTCCTTCCTCTCCTGGAGAAGAAGAAGAGGATGAAGTTACTTCAGATAAATCTTTTATGATGACCGGAGATCAAGTCCCTGTTGTTCCTATTATTTAGCCTTCCGAGCAACTCCAACCAGCCATCACTTCTTCCGAGCAGCTTCCCTTGCCTTTCGAGCAACCAACTCCTTCATCCAAACTTTTTGAGGAAGTCATAGGAAATAAGGGGAAGGTGTAGAGTTGTTCGGGTTTTTTATTTTGCTATTTTCTTGAATGTAACCTGGAACTATGTATCTCTTCTTATGATGAATAAAAATGCAAACTTTGGTTGTTCGTCTTGAATTTCTCTTTTACTTTCTCTGTCTGCATCGTTATTGATTCTTTTTATTTCTTCTCTTTGCTAGTTTATGGCCAGGATGGAGCTCTTATCAGCTCATGACACAGAATTAATGAAGAAATGCAATGACTATTTTAAAGTTGGTCATGCAGATCTTAATAAGGCCCAGATAATTGACATCCTCGGATCAGGTGCTTCTGACCGAGCAGTTGAAGCTTACCAATACCTGAAGTGCTTGCTCGATTATGCTGTTGCCAACAATATGGCCTACTATGAGATGATTGAAGATCTTCAAGGAACGATCGAGGAACTTCAGCAGCAGTACAAAGAGTCCTCCACACTTTTGCATCAAGGATACGAGAAGAAATATCAGCAATTGAGTGCTGACAAAGGGTATGATAAATTAATCTCTGCTCATGAGAAGAAAGAGAGTGTTCTGAAGCTTGAAGTTGAAGAGCACAGGCATATCGCTAAGTTGTTGTAGCAGGAGAACATTTCTTTGCAAGAATAGATAAAACAACTCAAATCTGCTGCATCTTCTTCAGGAGCCTTGGTCCCTGTTAATGATGAAGATTTTTCTTTTTTGGAGGTAGAAAATGCCAACTTACGAGATGAGTTGGAAACTTTGAAAAGAGCTGGACCCTCCACATCTACTCGTGGATGAGTAAGATCTTCTTCTCGTGGACGAGCAAGGGCTGGTCGGGTTTCTATTAAAGAAGTGAGAACTCAATCGGCCTTGGAGAATCAGGCAGTTCAGTTGATGGCGAAGAATCAAGCTTTGGCAGAAATGTCCAAGAAGATTCTGAATTTTACTGACCAACTCTCTTCCCAGAGTTCTGCTTTGGAAAATAAGGAAATTCTGGTGAAGAGTCTTCACGAGCAACTGGAGAGGTTAACTTATCAGTTCCATAAACAACCCAGAGAGTTTTGGATGGCTGGGTATAATGAAGCCTTTTACCATCTTGATGCTCGGATCCAGCAGTCAAATAACGAGGGGTACAAGTAAGGGTGGTTGAATGTACTGTGTGTGCTAAAATTAGAGCAGGGCCATTACTTATGGGATTATTATGACCCTGGAGTGCTTGATTTGCCTGTGCCTCCTTTTAAGCTTGACATTAGTTGGATTCCTTCTCGGGCAATTTCTCAATGCTTGATCTCCAAGTATCTTGGCGATTACAGTTTTCATGCAAACTTTGAGATATCTCGCCCAGAGCACTTGCTTGATCGGCCCTCCGTGATGAATGTTCGAATGCTGTGAGATCTAAATTTTATAAATTCCCCTTATGCATTAGATGATCCTCCTGCTAGGGTAGAACCTGTTTCAAAGGTAGAAGCGAAAAAACTAATAGAATAGGGTTTTTTTATGTAATGAAGTATATTTTTCACATCATATGTAATTCTACTTGATTTGAATGAAGAAATTTTTAGTCTTTTGCCATTTTATTTTCTTCTAAATAATTTGTAGAATGTCCTTGCTTGTTGGTTGGTAAATATATAAGTATATATTATACTTATCCTATTTGTTGTTTGATTATAATGACTTGTCACTCTTTGGGCCTAAGCAATGGAATGATTTACATCCCATGTTCCTGCTTAGTTGTAGTAATCTCGTATGGATTACCTTGTTTCCTAGACAGTGAATGCCCCGGGAGGTCATCCAGCTTCTTGCCTAGTTTGCTACAAACCAACCAGAGTTGGTGGTAATTGATTTATCGACCAATCGGAGTTGGTGGTAATTGATTTCCTGACCAATCGAAGTTGGTGGTAATTGATTTCTCGACCAATCGGAGTTGGTGGTATTAAGTTCCCAACCAACCGGAGTTGGTGGTAATTGAATTGTCGACAAACCGGAGTTGGTGGTAGTAAGTTCCCGACCAACCGGAGTTGGTGGTATTAAGTTCCCGACCAATCGGAGTTGGTGGTAATTGAATTGCTGACCAACCGGAGTTGGTGGTATTAAGTTCCCGACCAACCGGAGTTGGTCGTAATTGATTCCCGACCAACCAAAGTTGGAGGTAATAGATTTCCGACCAACCGGAGTTGGTGGTAGTTGATTTCCCGACCAACCGGAGTTGGTGGTAGTTAGTTCCCGACCAACCGGAGTTGGTGGTAATTGCTCTGAATTTGGTAATTGCTCTGAATATTGCTCTGAATTTGGTGTGTAGCAATAATATTCCGAAAAAAAATTCAACAAAGAAAGAAATTGGGTGAAACATCACTTTATTCATACTGAAGAAACTGCATTACATAGGAATTTCAATTACTGATAATATTTGTGCAGATGCTCTGCATTCCATGCATTCTTGAATTCTTCTCCTTCCAAGGTTTCAATCCTGTATGTCCCTGGACGAACAACTTTTGTTACTCTATAGGGTGCATGCCAGTTGGCTTCCAGTTTGCTATGCTTTTGGATCACTTTCTTCAGCACATAAGCCCCTTCCTTCAAATTACACTTCTTCACTCTTTTGTTATAGAACAAAGTTGTTCGTTGTTGATATGCTGCATTCCTGATTGCTGATTCTTCCCTAACTTCTTCGAGCATATCCAGGTCTAATCTTCTCATCAAGTCACTGATAGGAGAATTAAAATTAAGCACCCTATGCGTGGGTAGACCCAATTCCGCAGGTATGACAGCCTCACTTCCAAAAGCCAGCATATATGGAGACGCTCCTGTCGTTGTTCGTGGTGTGGTACGATAAGCCCACAGCACAGAATGTAACTCGTTAATCCAATTTCCCTTTGCATCATCCAATCATTTTTTCAAACCATTCGGTAGCGTTCTGTTTGTCACCTCGGTTTGCCCATTGCTTTGGGGATGGCCTGGGGCAGAGTGGATCTTCAGTACATTGGATTGATGACAATACGCAGCAAACTCTTCATTATCAAACTGGGTTCCATGGTCAGTAATGAATGCATGTGGGAGACCATATCTGCAGATATTATTCTTCGTAGCTCGGTGCGTGTGGCCGATGCTAACCGAGCTAGGGCATCTGCTCTTGCATTCTCCAATCTTGGTATTCTAATCAACTGAACTGCAATAAAACTCGATACCACCTCCATTGCTTTTGCATGATACTTGATCATTAATTCTCCTTTTGCTGCATACACCCCCAGAATTTGATTTACGATTAACTGGGAGTCACTGAATACAACGACCTGCTCTGCCTTTATGGTTTTAGCCAGGTTTAAACCCAAGATCATGGCTTCATATTCGACCTCATTATTAGAAGCTTTAAATTGAAAACGCGAAGCATACTCCATATCAATCTCATCAGAACTATTTAAAATAATCCCTGCTCCACTGCCTGTAGTGCACGAAGAGCCATCTATATACAAATTCCATATAGATACTTCATTATCAAACTCTTGATCAGACGGAGTTCCGTGGTGGAATATTTGATGCTTCCTTTTGTCCTCCTCTGGCACTTCTCGATGCTCGTTGAGTATCTTCTCTTGATCGTCCCCAACTGAAAGTTGGTCGGGGGTTAAATGTGGTGATCCAGTAACATCCACAGGTTTGTCTGTATTACACTCCTGTTGTTCTGGGGTATCAGAATGAGTGAACTCCGCAATAAAATCTGCTATTGCCTGCCCCTTAAGCGACGATATAGGCTCATAAACTATATCATACTCACCAAGTTCCACTGCCCAGTACATCAATCTTCCCGATTTCTCTGGTTTATGCAGAGCTTGCCTTAATGGCATATCTGTATGCACAACTATAGTATGAGCTTGGAAATACGACCTCATCCTTTTGATTGCTTCGATCAACGCTATTGCCAACTTCTCCAACCTTGGATATATGATCTCTTCTCCTCGGAAGGCCTTGCTGGTGTAATAGATTAGTTTTTGCACTCCATCTTTCAATCTTAATAATGCCGAGCTAACTGCATTCTCTGAAACTTCCAGATACAAGTATAATCTTTCTCCCATCACCAGTCTAGACAACAATGGAGGTGTCCCCAGATATTTTTTTAATTCTTGAAAGGTCTCCTCGCACTCACCATTCCACTTAAAAGTTTTTCGGAGTGTTTTGAATAATGGGAGGCATCTGTCAGTTGCTCGTGACACAAACCTATTAAGTGTTGCAACTCGCCCTGTGAGGCTTTGCACTTCCTTCTTCGTGGTTGGATATCGCAGCTCCAATAGAGCCTTAATCTTTTCAGGGTTCACCTCAATCCCTCGTTGGTTAACAATATATCCGAGAAACATACCTTCTCGTACTCTAAATATGCATTTGGTGGGATTTAACTTCATTTGATATTTCTATAGTTGATCAAAGGTCTAACCTAAGTCAACTAGATGACCGGCAGCTTTCTTGCTCTTCGTCAGCATATCATCAACATAAACCTCCATATTATGACTGATTTGCTCTGCAAACACCTTATTCATCAGCCGCTGATATGTTGCACCTGTATTTTTCAGTCCAAAAGGCATAACATTATAGCAATAAGTTCCTCTTTGGGTGATAAAAGAGGTATTCTCCCTGTCCTCGGGCTTCATTTTAATCTGGTTGTAACCAGAATAAGCATCCATGAAACTCAACAATTCATAACCCGAGGTAGCATCCACCAGTTGATCGATTCGGGGCAAAGGAAAATGATCCTTTGGGCATGCCTTATTAAGATCAGTGAAGTCTACACACATCCTCCACTTGTTATTTTTCTTCTTTACCATCACCACATTTGCTAGCCAATTAGGATATTTGACATCCTCAATAAAAAAGGCTTTTTGCAACTTCTCTACTTCTTCCTGTATAGCTTGGTTCTTTTCAGGACTGAACACTCTTCTTCGTTGCTTCACTGGCTTGATTTCCTTGTTCACGTTGAGCTCGTGACACAGGAAATTCGAGTTTATCCCTGGCATGTCTTCATGACTCCATGCAAAAGTTTATTTTCTGCATCTTAGAAATGCTATCAATTCCTGTTTTATCGATATATCCAGTGATGCACCAATTCGAGTTGTTCGTTCTGGATGCTCGTCGTCCAGAATGATATTTTCGGTAGCCTCCATGACCTGGCCCTTCACGAGATGAGACTCGTCTCTAGGGTCTAACATTTCAATCTCTGCATCTTCTATTTCCTCCACTTGATAGGTAGTAGTCTTCTTCCTGGATTCTTCACGTTCCTCCTGTTCGGTAGATGAATAGTAACATTCTCGAGCTACTTTCTGGTTGCCTTTCACAACTCCCACTCCAAAATTGGTTGGAAATTTTAAACATTGATGTACAGTAGATGGTATCGCCTCGAACTTCTTCAGACCTACCCTTCCCATGATGATATTGTAAGCTAATTGGATATTTTTATCCATTACAAAAAAACGTACTCTTTCTGTTCGACAAGCAGTCCATGTACCGATAAGTATATCCAACTTGATCATCCCAAGTGGAAAAACCTTCTCACCAGTAAAGCCAAGGAGGGGCCTATGATATGGCTCCAACTGGGCTAGCTTCAGATTCAAACTGTCAAAGTATGGATAGAACATGATATCTGTCGAGTTACCATTACCACCAGTACTCGTGAAATCACCACTTCCTTCATTCTCATCTTGATCACCAATGGGTCATCACGAGGATACAGTACACCTGCCAGGTCATTCTTAGAGAAACCAATGACCAGTTTATCTTTATTCACCTCCCTCGGGCAATCATCTTCAGCCAGATTTATCTGCTGAATGTACGAGCAAGCTTGAGCCTCGTTGAGGTAAGCTTTTCTCTCCGTAGTCAGATCTCCACCTCCTACATCTCCACTTGTAATAACATTACATTCAAATGATCCGAAATGGATTGAAAATACCTCTTGTTCTGGCTGCCTTGGTCTTTTGGGGAGATCGGGGTCATCTTGGTCATCTTCTGGATCTTCCTCGTAACTTCTCTTCTTATCTTCTTTTGCTCGACGAGGAGACCTAGACCTTTTCCTTGCTCGGTCGTTGGCCTTTCCACCATTTTGGCGATCAACATACTTAGCCAATTTTCCTCGTCTGATGAGTGCTTCAATTTCATTCTGGAGAGCTATGCAACTTTTGGTCGTATGACCATAAGCTTTGTGGAATTCGCAATATTTGATCTTGTCCCTTCTATTAGGATTTGCCTACATTTTCGCTGGCCAAGATAGCTCTTCGTTGTTCTGTTGATGTAAAAAACTAGATTATCTCTAATTAATCAATCATAGATAAAATAAATAAGACAAAAGATTTTTAAAGTGATTCAGCCTTATGAGAATGGCCTATGTCCACTGTTTTTGTATTGCTGACTGTTTGACTGGAATTCTCGATAAGTGGTTTACCAAGAGATCCAGAGTCCCCTTCTAATGAGGAGGTTACAATGTATTTATAGCCTTAAGGCTGTACATGTGAAAGGACAATACGATGTTATCTAGTAAACATATACATCTGTAAAATAATAATGAGCATTTAATGCGCAGTCGTCTTTTTTATTCTCCTGATTTGGATGCTCTGCACGCTGAGCTGCTCGGACCGCCTGAGTTGCTCGGTACGCTTAATTTGCTCAGTACGCTTAAGTTTCTCGGATTATCTAAGCTTCTTGGTATGATTGAGTTGCTCGGGGCGCTTGAGTAGCTCGGTGACAGTATGATTTGTTGAAAGTATTCGAAATTGCCATGTAGGTTGACACGTGTCTTCTAGTGATTGGTCCATGTCAGCAGACTAAATTTAGTATCAATAGTTATCTTGATTCTTATGGTACGTTATGTTATCTTTATTGATTTCCATCCTCATTTGGTACACTCCTAATTTGTTATATATTCTTATGCTCATCTTGTTCTATTCATGTTTCGTATATGATCTCATTCTAGTTAAATTGTTTGTATATCACATATCATGCTTCTATGATTATTGATTGATATCTTTTACCGGCTAGTTCATGTTTTGATATTCATATAATCATACACTTGTATATTCTCATTGTGTATTACCTTTATAACTTTGGTATTTCACATGCTTTCCTAGCTCTTGCTTTGCTAGTTCTACTTGTCATCACAATCTTACTTACCATGCTATATCCATATCTCTGATATATTTATTCTCTTTGTATTTTCGTTACAAAAACTGGGAGAATATTTTGTCTATGTCCCATATGATGAAAAAAAGGATTCATAAAAAAGACATAGAGATATCTATGATAGGTGGAGATGTTAGGTAGAGGGAGCTATACCTTTTTTCACTTATTGATATTAGATGATTTCATATTTCAAATTTTTTATATCCTATTTCAAATTCGGCTGAAAATGAATCGATTCGCTGGAAAGGACCCAGTGCAATGCCTTGTAGCGAATAAATTCGCCAAGGAGTGAATCGATTCGTTCCTAGAAAAATGGTTGCTAGTTCATAGAGAATCGATTCGTAAAAGGGCGAATCGATTCACTCCCCAGTTTTTGCTTTCCTTCTCCTCCTTCGATTTGAAATGTCTCTCTTTCGCAAGAAATGTCGTAACTTATTTGTTCAAATTCAGAAGCGCGTACCGTTTGTGTCCACATGAAGCTTGCCTAGATGGATACAACTTCCGTGTAGATGTTGGACTAGTTTCCCAAACTATAAAATGACCAAAATGCCCTTATGCGTGCGATTGTGTACGAAACTTCGTCGGAATGCATCCAAACTTCATACTAGGTACCTAAATACCTACAAAAGCCCGATTATACCTCATATAGCATGTTAACGATGTAAAACATAGGTTGTCTATTTTACGGGTATAAATATAGAGATTAAGGAACCCGAGGGGGCTAAAATGGATAAGATTCAAGGGTATAAATAAGCAATATTTGATACAAATCACACCCCCTAACTTACACATTGCTAGTCCCTAGTAATGAAATAGGAAACAACAAGAACTATAAGTAAATCAAAGCAGGATGCAAGTAAAAAATGGGATAAAAAGATAAGGCCACTTTTCCGAGCGAACGATTGCAATTAGCATATGCAATAAGCCGTTAAACCCCTAGGTTACCCTAGTGGACGAGTGTCGTCTCGTGAGGGTTCTCAGGGATGAAACCCAAAAACATCATATAGTTTCCTCAAAATATGCCCAACCCAACATGCGACAAACTCAACAACAACAAAAAAGATTTCAAACGCGTTATTAGCATATTGAACTAATTCAAGCTAAAGTTCGTTGTTATTAACAGGTTGAATGCACCTCAATGAATTGAAACCTTAAAATGTGGGAGGGGGAGAGAGCACATGGAAAGTATGATTTGGAAAAAAATTAAATAAGCAGGATAAACATTAAAACAAGCATATAATCAATCCTCACGGGCATTACGCTCATCAAATGAAAATCACTCGAAACAGGGAGGTAATACACGGGACATGCGGGCATAAAGAATAAATGTAAACGGAAACTAGGCCGCACACATGTCACAAATGAAGAACGCTATATATAAAATGAAAAATTGTAATCTCAATGAAAGATACCGCTCATTAAAGGAGGCGAAATGTATTTTCACAGATTATCAAAACTATTTTGATTTTTAAATTAAATTCACCCTAAGATCACATAGGACTTGATAGGGTTGTAATGTAGGTTTGGGGTTAAGGTTCGAAATGAAAGGTATATGTACGGATTCAAAGTGTTTGGGGATGAAAACTCGGGATAATGGTAAAAAAAGTCGGCAATATCGAAAATGGAAAACAAGTTCCATAATCAAGCATTAGATATAACAATTGGAGAGTAACAAGGACTATTGAACTCAATGTACACATATACAAACTTTCTCTTTTCTTTTTCTTTTATTCTTTTGCTTTTTTACTTTTTTTTTCTTTTTCTCTTTTGTTTCACTTCTTTCTTTTCTTTACTTTTCTCACTCTCACCTGCCTAAATTACAACCACAAGACAAAAACATCATTTAATCCCAAGTAACATTCCAAACAAAGGTATGTAAGGTGATATGTAGGGTATATAACACCAATTCGGAGTTAGTTATGGGATTTTGGGGTTATGAAACGAAAGGCTATATTTAGACTCAAAGGGGTTGACTAAGGAAAACATATAAGGTGAGGTCAAGGCAAATATGGGTGATAAAACAAAGATTGCCTATGATCATCTCCTAAACTTTACGCAATTCTCGAGTCAAAACAAACTTTAAAAATCATGCTCAAGTAATATATTTCAAGAATGAACTCAATTAATAAACGATCAAATGAAAGGAAAGTGAGATTACCAACGACTATAACATTTTTAAAGAGGAAAGAGAAGTATAAAACACTCACAAATTAAGAAAATCCCAAAGCTCACTCTGTGTAAGTATATACAATGCAATAAAAGATTACCGAGTTATAAAAATCTTAAGCCAAATCAATAGAACAAGAAAAGCGCATGTGCTCAGCGGATAAAAGTTGTGTTCATAAAGTTTTTCATAATATCAATGATTGAGGACTAAAGTCTAATAACTTCTAAAATTGAGAAAATGCATCATAGGGTTGTCTATTCGATCGGGAAATTATTGAAATTTATCATCGGAAACAAAGTCAAAATGCCCAATAAAAAAGAAAAAAGAAAGAAAATATTTTTAAAAAATTTCAATTTTTACAAGAAAAGCATGCTTGGAACTAACACATATAGTCAAATTGAAGAAACTACTAAAGAATTGATAGAATATCCCACACCCCCCTAACTTAAAACCTGACATTGTACTCAATGTGAATTAAGAACCAAGTTAAAGAGAGGAAAAGAGCGATATTACCCTAAATGGAGCGATCTCGTGAAAGTTCAAGTCCAATGATTCGACAAAACATGTTAGTAACAAAGCATAACAAAAAAAAATAACAAAAAGTTAACTAATTACACTAGACTAAATTAAAAAGGAAAGAAAAGATAAAAAGAAAGAAAGAATGAAAAGCTAATTATATACAACCTACTATTTAGGCTTCACACTAACTATATACTAGAAGTCTAAATAGTTGAGGGTCCACCATGAAAACAATTTGACTTTGAAAGATCCATGGTGGACCCTCCCACTCATGCATGCCTCTCGAAAAATAGGAATTCCGTTTGAACAACGGAAGGCATGTGTAAGGCGTAAGAAATGAACAATCGCCAATTAAAAATTTTGGCGGGAGGATGGGGGATTTGGATAAGACGGGCGAAAAATACACATGGGGGCCAAGAAAAATTGAATCATCTCCCAAGTATTTTGAAATTGGAATGGGAGGAGGCGCACAAGGAGGCAAAGATGCCTACATGGAAAGCAACTGTAGCAAGTACTCCTCGTTAGTGAAAGGGTTAAACGTTTTAAAGTTCGGCACCCATTCATCGGGTACTTGTGACGGTGTGATAATGGAGAATGAAAAAGGGGAGGAAAGAAATTCAAACTCAAGAGATGAGTTATCATCACTAAAAGTTGGAATTTCAAAGGAGATAGCATCATTTTCATTGAAACTTTCTTCTTTGGGATCCAAAGACGAAATCATTTCATTGCAAATGGATACTACATCCATTTCATCCTCACTTTCACTCTCTCTTAAACCATGGGCCAAGTCAAGAATGGTTTGTTCCAAAGTAGGCATAAAATCCTCATTTGGTTCAAAACATTCCTCGACTTCAAAAGTTTCGGAAGAAAAATCATCGTCGAATTCAAATAATAAATCCAATTCATGTTCCCACAAATGATTTTCTTCCCGATAATGGTCTTCATACCTCTCATTCTCAAGCAAGAGCAAACCCTCACCGAAAGTCATAGGTCGGGGCGCGGATTCTTGAAAATAAGAAGTTTGAAAATTATTATCGTAACTATACTCAACCTCATTATTATAAGAATTTTGAAAACTATTGCAATTCGTTTCAAATTTCTTATTATAAGGAATTAGAGGCCCAAAATCGTTATCATCATCCTCAAAATACACGCACTACAAAGCTCCACTTTTGTTATACTCACCCAAAGACATTTTAGAATTTGCAATTTTTGGGGACTCTAAGTATTGACCAAAAGTCATTGGTTTATGGGGATTTTGAGAATTATCATAGTGATTACCGAAAGGATTGGAATAAGACATGTTTACCCCAAAGATGGCTCGAAGTGGGGAATTCCATAAAGTGATTCGCGCATGAAAAATTCAAGCATTTCTTAGAGCTCAAATGTAGAAGTCCTGCAAAAATGTTCGAAAAAAAATACAAATAGAAAGAAAATACTATGAAATACTAAATCAAATAAATTCTAAAACAAAATCATCCCCGGAAATGGTGCCATTTTTTACTAAAGCGCGAACCGTGCGTCGTGTAATACACAAATTGTTATTATCGGTTCGGCGCCTCAATGCAAAAAAACTGAACTACAACTACACTTGACAAGCAAGCACAACGGTAAGTCGGGTATCGAAAATCCACAGAGACAAGTTGCTAGAATTTAATTATTTTAATACTTCTAAAATAAAAACGTAAAAGATGATTTTCTAACAACAAAGAAAGCAAAAGGTTATACTAGGCATGGGTGTATTTAAACTAAGATTAACCAAGGAATAAAAACTATAGGATGCGACAAATATCCCTCACCTCAGCTTAACACGTATAAATGGTTACACGGGACTACGAATTCATTAAGATTGGGTCTCGTTTCGACAGTTAATTAAATCCAAGGATGTCACACCCTAAACTCGCATAAAAGCCTAATAAGATTTTGGTGTCAACAGATATCCCGAGAATTACGCGCGAAAGGTCGTAAATACGGAGCATATATGATATACCATGTTAAATCTCCTAGGCGTAATAATTAGAACAACTCGATCGAATTAAATATGTAAACTCCATCACCAAAGCAAAGCAACGTATTAAACGCGAGGTGAGTTCAATCAATCGCACCCTAGACTAATTTAGCTAGAAATCATAGTAAAAATGCGATAAATAAAGCAGTAAATAAACGGAATAGATCTATTCCATAAAGCACGTAAAGAAAGCACATAAAAAGCGAGTAAATAAAGAAATACAAACAATGGAAACTTCGGATTGATAGAGAAGATGATGAATAGTGTTCTACACAACCTCGACGGGCAAACACCCTCTATACGAGCAAACCCTTGGAGAGAGAAATTGGCACCCCCTACAAAATCTCCAAACCCTAGCTCCCGAAGAGAAAACAAAGCAAAACCTAACTAAAACTAATTATTATTACAAGATAAGATGATCCCTCTCTCAATTGAGAGAAAAAGGTATATATACAAAAGTCCCAATGGCTAACTTATAATTAAAAGAAAAGCAAAAGATCTGCAGAGATGAATCGATTCGCCTTGGAGCGAATAGATTCGCTAGGTAAATATCTCGAAGGCTGCAAGTGAGCGAATCGATTCAGCTGAAAACGAATCGATTCACTGGAAAGGACCCGGTGCACTGCCTTGTAGCAAATCGATTCTTCGAGGAGCGAATCGATTCGGTCCTGGAAAAATGGCTGCTAGTTCATAGAGAATCGATTCACAAAAGGGCGACTCGATTCGCTCCCCTGTTTTTGCTTTCCTTCTCCTTCTTTGATTTAAAATGTCTTTCTCTTCCGCGAGAAATGCCGTAACTTCTTCATTAGGATTCGGAATCGCATACCGTTTATGGCCACGTGAAGCTCGCCCATATGGATACAACTTCTGTGCAGATGTTAGATCAATTGCCTAAACTATGAAATGACCAAAATACCCTTATGCGTGCGATTGTGTACGAAACTTCGTCGGAATGCATCCAAACTTAATACTGGATACCTAAATACCTACAAAATCCCAATTATACCTCATATAGCATGTTAACAATATAAAATAGAGGTTGTCTGGTTAACAGGCATAAATATAGAGATTAAGGCTCCTGAGGGGGCTAAAACGGATAAGATTCGAGGGTATAAATAAGCAATATTTGATATGAATCACACCCCCTAACTTACACATTGCTAGTCCCTAGTAATGAAATATGAAACAACAAGAATTACATGTAAATCAAAGCAGGAGGCAAGTACAAAATGGGATAAAAAGATAAGGCCACTTTCGCAGGCGAACGATTGCATTTAGCATATGCAATAAGGCGTTAAACCCCTAGGTTACCCTAGTGGACGAGTGTCGTCTCGTGAGGGTTTTCAGGGATAAAAGATAAAAGCCACAAACATCATATAGTTTCCACAAAATATGCCCAACCCAACATGCGACAAACTCAACAACAACAAAAAAGATTTCAAACCTGTTATTAGCATATTGAACTAATCCAAGCTAAAGTTCTTTGTTATTAACAGGTTGAATACACCACAATGAATTGAACCCTTAAAATGTGGGAGGGGGAGCGAGCACATGCAAAGTATGATTTGGAAAAAACTTAAATAAACAGGATAAACATTAAAGCAAGCATATAATCAATCCTCACAGGCATTACGCTTATCAAATGAAAATCACTCGAAACAGGGAGGTAATACACGGGACATGCGGGCATAAAGAGTAAATGCAAATGGAAACTAGGCCGCACACATGTCACAAATGAAGAACGCTATATATAAAATAAATAATTGTAATCTCAATGAAAGATACCGCTCATTAAAGGAGGCGAAATGTATTTTCACAAATTATCAAAACTATTTTGACTTTTAAATTAAATTCACCCTAAGATCACATAGGACTTGATAGGGATGTAATGTAGAATTGGGGTTAAGGTTCGAAATGAAAGGTATATGTACGGATTCAAAGTGTTCGAGGATGAAAACTCGGGATAATGGTAAAAAAAAGTGGGCAATATCGAAAATGGAAAACAAGTTCCATAATCAAGCATTATATATAACAATTAGAGAGTAACAAGGATTATTGAACTATATATACACATATACAAACTTTCTCTTTTCTTTTTCTTTTCTTCTTTTTCTCATGTTTTCTTTTGTTTTCTTTTGCTTTTTTGATTTTTTTCTTTTTCTTTTTTTTTCACTTCTTTCTTTTCTTTACTTTTCTCACTCTCACATGCCTAAATTACAACCACAAGACAAAAACATCATTCAATCCCAAGTAACATTCCAAACAAAGGTATGTAAGGTGATATGTGGGGTATATAACTCCAAATCTGGAGTTGGTTATGGGATTTTGGGGTTATGAAATGAAAGGCTATATTTAGACTCAAAGGGGTTGACTAAGGAAAACATATAAGGTGATGTCAAGGATAATATGGGTGACAAAAAAACTATTGCCTATGATCATCTCCTAAAGTTTACGCAATTCTCGAGTCAAAACAAACTTTGAAAATCATGCTCAAGTTAATACATTTCAAGAATGAACTCAATTAATGAACGATCAAATGAAAGGAAAGTCAGATTACCAACGACTATAATGTTTTCAAAGAGGAAAGAGAATTGTATAACAGTCATAAATGAAGAAAATCTCAAAGCTCACTCTGTGTAAGTATATACAATGCATCAAAAGATTACCGAGTTATAAAAATCTTAAACCAAATCAATAGAACAAGAAAAGTGCGTGTGCTTATGGGATTGAAGTTTAATTCATGAAGTTATTCATAATATCAATGATTGAGGAATAAATTCTAATAACTTCTAAAATTGAGAACATGCATCATTGGGTTGTCTAATCGATCGGGCAATTATTGAAATTTATCATCGAAAACAAAGGCAAAATGCCCAACAAAGAAGAAAAAAGAAAGAAAATATTTTTAAAATTTTTCAATTTTTACAAGAAAAGCATGCTTGGAACTAAACATATAGTCAAATCAAAGAAACTGCCAATGAATGGATAGAATAACCCACACCCCCTAACTTAAAATCTGACATTGTCCTCAATGTGAATTAAGAACCAATTTAGAAAGAGGAAAAGAGCGATATTACCCAAAATGGAGCGATCTCGAGAAAGTTCAAGTCCAATGATTCTACAAAACATGTTAGTACCAAAGCATCATAAAAACAAATAACAAAAAGTTAACTAATTACACCAGACTAAATTAAAAAGGAAAGAAAAGATAAAAAGAAAGAAAGAATAAAAAACTAACTATATACGACCTACTATTTAGGCTTCATACTAACTATACACTAGAAGTCTAAATAGTTAAGGTTCCACCATGAAAATGATTTGACTTTGAAAGATCCACGGTGGACCCTCCCACCCATGCATGCCTCACAAAAAATAAGAATTTCGTTTGAACAACGGAAGGTATGTGTAAGGCATAAGAAATGAACCATCCCCAATTAAAAATTTTGGCGAGAGGATGGGGGATTTGGGTAAGACCGGCGACACATACACATGGGGGCCAAGAAAAATTGAATCATCTCCCAAGTATTTTGAAATTGGAATGGTAGGAGGCACGCAAAGAGGCAAAGATGCCTTCATGGAAAGCAACTCGAGCAAGTACTCCTCGTCAGTGAAAGGGTTAAACATTTTAAAGTTCGGCACCCATTCATCGGGTACGTGTGACGGTGTGATAATGGAGAATGAAAAGGGGGAGGAAAGAAATTCAAACTCAAGAGATGAGTTATCATCACTAAAAGTTGGAATTTCAAAGGAGATAGGATCATTTTCAATGAAACTTTCTTCTTTAGGATCCAAAGACAAAATCATTTCATTGAAAATGGATACTACATCCATTTTATCCTCACTTTCATCCTCTCTTAAACCATGGGCCAAGTCAAGAATGGTTTGTTCCAAAGTAGGCATCAAATCCTCATTTGGTTCAAAACTTTCCTCGAGTTCAAAAGTTTCGAAAGAAAAATCACCGTCGGATTCAAATAATAAATCCAATTCATGTTCCCAAAAATGATTTTCTTACCGATAATGGTCTTCATACCTCTCATTCTCAAGCATGAGCAAACCCTCACCGAAAGTCATAGGTCGGGTCGTGGATTCTTGAAAATGAGAAGTTTGAAAATTATTATCGAAACTATACTCAAACTCATTATTATAAGAATTTTGAAAACTATTGCAATTCGTTTCAAAATTATTATTATAAGGAATTAGAGGCCCAAAATCGTTATCATCATCCTCAAAATACACGCACTCCAAAGATCCACTTTTATTATACTCACCCAAAGACATTTTAGAATTTTTAATTTTTGGGGACTCTAAGTATTGACCAAAAGTCATAGGTTTACGTGGATTTTGAGAATTATCATAATGATTACCGAAAGGATTGGAATAAGACATGCTTATCCCAAAGATGGATCGAAGTGGGGAATTCCACAAACTGATAGGCACGCAAAAAATTCAAGCATTTCTTAGAGATAAAATTTAGAAGTCCTGCAAAAATGTTAGCAAAAAAATACAAATAGAAAGAAAATACTACGAAATATTAAATGAAATAAATTCTAAAACAAACTCATCCTCGACAACGACGCCATTTTTTACTAAAGCGTGAACCGTGCGTCGTGTAATACGCAAATCGTTGTTATCAGTTCCGTAACTCAATGCAAAAAAACTGAACTACAACTACACTTGACAAGGAAGCACAACGGTAAGTCGGGTATCAAAAATCCAAAGAGACAAGTTACTAGAATTTAATTGATTTAATACTTCTAAAATAAAATCATAAAAGATGATTTACTAACTACAAAGAAAGCAAAAGGTTATACTAGGCATGAGTGTATTTAAACTAAGATTAACAAAGGAATAAAAACTATAGGATGCGACTAATATCCCTCACCTCACATTAACACGTATAAATGGTTACACGGGACTACGGATTCATTAAGATTGGGTCTTGTCTCGACAGTTAATTAAATCCAAGGTTGTCATACCCTAAACTCCCACAAAAGCCTAATGAGATTTTGGCGTCAACAAATATCCCAAGAATTATGCGCGAAAGGTCGTAAATACGGAGCATACATGATATACCCCGTTAAATCTCCTAGGCGTAATAATTAGAACAACCCGATCAAATGACATACGCAAACTCCATCACCAAAGCAAAGCAACGTATTAAACGCGAGGTGATTTCAATCAATCGCACCCTATACTAATTTAGATAGAAAGCATAGTAAAAATGCGATAAATAAATAAGTAAATGAACGTAATAAATCTATTCTAGAAAGCATGTAATAAAAGCGAGTAAATAAAGAAATACCAACAATGGAAACTTCGGTTTGATAGAGAAGATGATGAATATTATTCTACACAACCTCGACGGGCAAACCCCTCTATACGAGCAAACCTTCGGAGAGAGAAAATGGCACACCCTACAAAATCTCCAAACCCTAGCTCCCAAAGAGAAAACAAAGCAAAACCTAACTAAAACTAATTATTATTACAAGATAAGATGATCCCTCTCTCAAATGATAGAAAAAAGTATATATACAAAAGTCCTAATGGAAAACTTACAATTAAAAGAAAATAAAAAGATCCGCAGAGTCAAATTGATTCACCTTGGAGCGAATAGATTCGCTAGGTAAATATCTCGAAGGTTGCAAGTGAGCGAATCGATTCGGCTGAAAACGAATCGATTCGCTAGAAAGGACCTTGTGCACTGCCTTGTAGCGAATCAATTTGCCAAGGAGCGAATCGATTCGGTCCTGTAGAAATGGCTGCTGGTTCATAGTGAATCTATTCGCAAAAGGGCAACTCGATTCGCTCCCCTGTTTTGGCTTTCCTTCACCTTCTTTGATTTGAAATGTCTTTCTCTTCTACGAGAATTACCGTAACTTCTTTGTTCGGATTTGGAATTGCGCACCGTTTATGGCTACGTGAAGCTTGCACAGATGGATACAACTTCCATGTATATGTTGGACCAGTTGTCTAAATAATGAAATGAACGATGTGCCCTTATGCATGAGATTATGTACGAAACTTCGCCGAAATGCATTCAAACTTCATACGTGGTACCTAAATCCCTATAAAAGCCCAATTATACCTCATATAGCATGTTAACAATATAAAACAGAGGTCGTATGGTTAATGGGCATAAATATAGAGATTAGGGCACTCGAGGGGGCTAAAATGCATAAGATTCGAGGGTATAAATAAGCAATAGTTGATACAAATCACATCTTTATTCATGGAGTGAAGCTCTTTACGGATTCCCATTAATTGTGGGGAGCATTTGAAACGTTCATAGGTGACTATGATATAATGTTTGTATGGGAGGTACCTTCTTGCCTTTTGTAAAATTTCTTTTCAAATATAAATGAGAATTGGAGTGCGTCAAGTGAGGGTATTTCCTCATAAACCTTATCTTGTGGTTTATTGTGTTTGTTATTTATTCACGTGCAAACATTTAATCACATACATCACTTAGAATATAATTAAATCTAATGAATTGGATTAAAATTTACTTATGCATATTAGATTTAGTTCACCTAAATTTAGCTAATTACATTGTTGTGTGAGTTACTTTGGCATATTTGGTTCTCCCTAGGCTGGTCTGGGCTTATCGTTCCATGAAGTGCCTTTGGTATACTATCCAGGCAGGGGAAGTTTGGGGGCCTCAAGATGTGGATGATGATGGGGTTGGTTTTTCTGGCAGCTGCGGGTAGGGTCTTTTTTGTGAAGCTGGTGTTTTTGTGAAGCTTTTAAGTGGTTGTGGTTGTTTTTTTTTTTTTTGGTTTGTTGGAATTAATTGGGATAGTTTGTTTGGTTTGTTTAGGAGTATTTTGGTTTGATTTTAGGACAGCTAGGTTGGCGGGGAAGTTGTTTGACTCCCTACGTTGATATTTCCTGTAATCGTGCCGGATTATTATTGTGCCTCTTGATGAGTTTTACATTTGAATTATCTATACTAATCGCTAAGGCATATATAATCCTTTTATTCATGTAAATGATAAAATGAACTGTCGTTCTCGGGGATAAGAAAAGAATAGCATTGTGTGAAAAAAAATAGGACCATGCCCATGTAAAGCGTATGAGATTCCTACGTACCTCCGGCAAATAGTAGAAGGTGATATCTCAGAACTAGGAAGCCATCTCTTCTAGGTGGGCGTGGAAGGGTAGGAGCTTCTCGTCCTTAATTTTCCATCTTCTAAGGACCTGGACGATGATGAGGGTTGAATCCCCGTAGACATTCAAACATTAAATTCCTTTCTTGAGAGCAACTTTGAGGCCTACGATGCATTCCTCATATTTGGTCATTGATGGCGCTAAGATTTAGCACCACCAGATAAGAGGTGGAGAGCTCAAATAGTAATAACAATGGCAGCAATAGAGTTATATATATATATATATGTGTGTGTATAATTGTATAGAAGGGGATGAGTATAAGAGGAATGAAGACAATGATGTATAGTGGTTCAGCCAATCAGGCCTACATGCACTGTGAGTGTGTGATCCACTAAATATGGGCACTAATGGCCTTGGATACAATGTTTATAAGCTCACTCTCTCTACTGTGTGTGCGAGCAGAGTTTTAGCTAGGGTTACAATTCTCGATCCCTCTACAGGGTTGAAGATGACAAGTATATATAGGGCTTGGGGGGAGTTGTGTACCCCCCAAGCATGCATGGTGCATGTGAGTGATGATCTAGCCAATCCCCTGCTGACACCTAGATGTGCCACTTGTGATTGATGATGACGTAATATTCCCTCATATGAGGGGATGATATTATTATAACGGTCTAGTCCACATGCTATATGAGTCCCACGCGCACTGTTCCACGCATCTCCAAAATCACGCGTTGTAATGATGTCACCCTCGGCCTAGGATGCCAGGCCAAGGCTAAAGTTGATTCTGGCATTGGGTTCGGCTAGATGTTGGCCTCGTACTGTCGTCCCCTCATAGGGTCGTCTAGTCCATGATGAGGGGTCTGCCCCTTATAGGGTCGTCTGGTCCATGATGGGGCCGATTGGTTCGTGATGAGGGGGTCAGCCCTTTATAGGGTCGTCTGGTCCATGTTGAGGGGTAGGCCCCTTGTAGGGTCGTCTGGTCCATAATGAGGGGTCGGCCCCTTGTAGGGTCATATGGCCTTGATAAAAAAAACCTATGCAGTAGTTTTTGAATCCTCGTCCTGGTTGAGGATACCCTCGGCCTAGTCGAGGGTGTATTTTGGTATATCAATCACCCCCTAGCCCTCAGCCATCGATGTTGTTGAGATGGCTGAGGGATAACGTTGCCTTTGAATGCCAACTGAGTGGTCAGGTAGATGGGTGACATCTGTTAAGTTGATTGACATATTGTCAGGTATCCATCATCGTTTAAGTTTTCCAGATGTGGCGGTTACACACTCAGCTTGGGAGTTTATGCCCTAATGATGCCTCTCCTCGTGGGTTGTGCACAGCCTTGGTTAATGGTCCCACTAGCAATAAAGTATTCAAATGATTTTTTAAACAATCGTTTCTTCTTCTTTGCGTACAAACTTTCTTTCTCTAGCTCCTTACCAGTTCAAACCACTATTTTTGCGATATCTTCTATGTCTCAGGCCCTCAATCTTCGTCTTCATCCTCAGGTAATTCCTCTACCTTAGATTCCTCTTTTAGCCTTTAATTTCTGTTTGTTTCTTGCATTTGTTTTTTTTTTCCATTTTTCTTGGTTACTTTACCTTTCTACCGTGAAGACTCTCCTTGATGTAGTGGTTATAGGACTGAATATTAGATTTTAGGCTCCTTAGGGTTCTCCCCCTTCTTTCGGTGGTGGTTTAGTGCCTTTTTGTGGCATTTATTGGGTTTTCTTGTGTTTTCCGGCATTCTTCTCCGGTGAACTGCGTTCTCCTTGTTCTTGAGTGTTCATTCACAAAACCCTTTATTTCCTTAGGTTTGATCCGAAAGTCAGCTTGGTCAAACTGTAAACTTGTTTGTAGTTAGTTTGAAAAAATTGCTTAAGTGTATGATCTTCCCCTTAATTCTCAAAATACTTTATGGTTTAGCCAAGGAATTTTCAACCTTGAGGGAGAAATTCTTTGTTGAGATCAGGCGAATAGAGGAGGAGTACGAGCGAAGACGAGGAGCCGACCCTAATTGGGTATGACCCATCTTCCACATTCCTTTAGCCATAATAATACCATCTGAGTCCTGTGGGTCTTCCTGTCGTCCAGCCGAGTGTCAGACATGCGAGGGAGAAATGAACGAGAGAGCATCATCACCAATGGGTGTTGGGCCTTCTGTGAGAGGAGAGAGATTAATGCCTAGCCCGAACCGATAGGCCGAGGGTACGATTCATTCAGAGGTTATCCCTGTGAGAGCCCTGTCCCCTCTTGCCTTCCAGGTGGCCTTTCCAGATGGCCTACCGATAGGCGATGAGGCTGAGATATTTGGGGATGAGGGTTATGAGGATGATAGTGAGAATTTGGATGATAATCAAGTTGACACTTCTAGTGCCTCGGCTTATGTCTCATCTGTTAGGGATCGTGACCTCTTGCTATGGAGGCACATATTTGGTGTACAGCCCAATATAACTATGAGGGTCCCCAATGCAGATGAGAGGGTCTTTCAGGGGAATGAAGGGGAAGTTGTTGTTTATGAGAAGATGCTTAGGGTAGGTGTTAGGTTCCCCCTGCACCCTGTAGTAGTCGATATTCTTTCTACCCTTGGGGTTGCTCCTTCTCAACTTCTTCCAAACTCCTAGAGGACCATCATCAACTATATCTCCCTCTGGAAGAACACTTTCATCGATGAGCCCTCGGCTGATTTATTCATAGCCTCCTTTAATATCACTTCCTTGTCCAAGCAACCTGGGTATTTTCATCTAGGGGCGAGGAAGTCCGATAAAAAACTTCTTCACGTGGCACAAACTTTCAACCATGATTGGAAGAAGACGTTTTTCTTCATCTCTGGGGATTGGGAATTCCCAGCTGGGGTAGAGCCTTTAGAAGACAGTCTGAGGGTTCGAAGGTCATGGTCAAACCCTTCAATGAAAGCGCGGTCAGACCCCGGACTCAGCTTAGATGAGAGGGACATTATTAACTATCTGAGGGAGCAAGGGAAAGAGGGTGAACTTGCCAAAATTGAAGACTTGATGACCCCTCGTTTTCTCAAAGAAGCTGGTTTGAGGGTCGGCCCCCTGACAGAATTATATGAGTTGAAATTTGCTCTATTTTATTTTTCTCAAGTGTATCCTCATTGCTACTGCTTATTTCTGATGTATCGTCTCTTTTTCAAGTCGACCTGCAAACATATCTGATCAACTCTGTGAGATGACTGACCCTAGTTTGATGTCTGGCCTAGGCAAGAGGAAAGACAAAAAGCCTCAGTAGCCTCCCAAAAAGACAAAGGCCATGGGGCTAACACAGGTGGAGACGACCATTGATACTCGTAAACGGAAGGAGCCCGAGGTCCCTGCTGGCTCGCGACCTGATTCCCTAACGAGGGCGAGGGTAGAGGTCCTTCAGACACACACTGAGGGGGCCAGCTCCTCTTCAAGCATGGGTGCCTACTGGGTTCAGAATCTGACATTTCTGAAGGTTGAACCCTCTTCCCTCATAGCCAACTTGAGGGCAGCCAAGGCCTCAATGTTTTTTGCGCCCTCGGCCACAGATTATGATTTTTTATCAAATATTCCCCCGGTAAAGGTTTATGACTACGGTCTTAACACTCTGGCTCAGGTATTTCCTTCAACTCAGCTTTTGATTCACAAATATTGAACTGTTCCCTTGGCCTTTTAATATGAGCTTGTCTTTGTACAGTCAGTCTGCGCCTTCACATCTTCCACCAAGTGGATGGCTACAAACTAGCATAAGTTCCATGAGGCTGAAAGAGGTATCCAACATGGGGTCGACTTGAAGACCGAGTTGGAGACTGCTAGGGCAGAGCTGGAGAGTGCAAGGACCGAGCATGCAAGGGTCCTGGATGAGCTAGTGAAGCAGCACGAGGCCGACTTGAAGGTAAAGGATAACCTTATCAAAGAGAAGGAAGAGGCCTTGACCAATTAGGGGGTCCAATTCAAGGCTGAACTCGCTGAGGCAGTGAGAAAAGTTGAAGTCGATGATGTGGAGGCTTAAAAGTCTCCGATGAATTCCAAGGCTTCGGCCATGAGTACCTGGAGAGAGGGATTATGATGGCCTGTCGGTGGGTCATCTTAAAATTTGTTGATGTCCTGTCATCTATCAGTCCCTCTCTTGAAGCAATGGAGATGGAATACCCCCTTATAGCTGAGGCTCTAGCCCATATAGAGTCTCAAGTGCACGTCGAAGGTACCGGCACATCTGAGGATCGACCTATTTTAGTCATCAAAGAGACTCTTATGGTTGATGTTAAAGCCCTGCCTTCTGATATTGCTCAATAGGGTGGCTGCTTGTGGCCCGTACCCTCTGTTTGTAAAGTTTTTGTATTGAATTTTCTTTAGGACTTGTAACAATTTTATAATGGAATCGTTCTCTTCCTGTCTTCTATGTTTGCCTCTTGTATGATTTGTCTTGGATATGATATTTGTGTTAACCAAAATCCAAGTCCCCCCTCATCTTTCTTGAGAGTGAATGGAGGGTCGTCCCGACCATTTATCCCCATTATAGCAGAGGGTGGTTTCCAACAAATTAATGATGTTTTAAAATCCAAGTCCCCCCTCGTCTTTCTTGAGAGTGAATGGAGGGTCGTCCCTACCATTCACCCTCATCCTATCCGAGGGTGGTTTCCACCAAATTAATGATGTTTTCAATTTCAAGTCCCCCCTAATCTTTCTTGGGAGTGAATGGAGGGTCGTCCCTACCATTCACCCTCATTATAGTCGAGGGTGGTTTCCACCAAATTAATGATGTTTTAAAATCCAAGTCCCCCCTATTCTTTCTTGAGAGTGAATGGTGGGTCGTCGCTACCATTCACCCTCATCTTAGCTGAGGGTGGTTATCCACCAAATTAATGATGTTTTAAAATTCAAGTCCCCCCTCGTCTTTCTTGAGAGTGAATGGAGGGTCGTCCCTACCATTCACCCTCATCCTAGCCTAGGGTAGTTTCCACCAAATTAATGATGTTTTCAATTTCAAGTCCCACCTAGTCTTTCTTGGGAGTGAATGGAGGGTCGTCCCTACCATTCACCCTCATTATAGCCGAGGGTGGTTTCCACCAAATTAATGATGTTTTAAAATCCAAGTCCCCCCTCGTCTTTCTTGAGAGTGAATGGTGGGTCGTCCCTACCATTCACCCTCATCTTAGCTGAGGGTGGTTATCCACCAAATTAATGATGTTTTAAAATCCAAGTCCCCCCTCGTCTTTCTTGAGAGTGAATGGAGGGTCGTCCCTACCATTCACCCTCATCCTAGCCGAGGGTGGTTTCCACAAATTAATTATGTTTTCAATTTCAAGTCCCCCCTCGTCTTTCTTGGGAGTGAATGGAGGGTCGTCCCTACCATTCACCCTCATCTTAGCCGAGGGTGGTTTCCACAAAATTAATGATGTTTTAAAATCCAAGTCCCCCCTCGTCTTTCTTGAGAGTGAATGGAGGGTCGTCCTTACCATTCACCCTCAATTTAGCCGAGGGTGGTTATCCACCAAATTAATGATGTTTTAAAATTCAATTCCCTCTCGTCTTTCTTGAGAGTGAATGGAGGGTCATCCCTACCATTCACCCTCATCCTAGCTGAGGGTGGTTTCCACCAAATTAATTATGTTTTCAATTTCAAGTCCCCCCTTGTCTTTCTTGGGAGTGAATGGAGGGTCGTCCCTACCATTCACCCTCACCTTAGCCGAGGGTGGTTTCCACCAAATTAATGATGTTTTCAATTTCAAGTCCCCCTCGTCTTTCTTGAGAGTGAATGGAGGGTCGTCCCAACCATTCACTCTCATATTAGCCGAGGGGATTTAGTGAGGATAATCCCAATCATACCAAAATTAACAAACACGAGATGAGGGGACAATATAACATTCTCATTAACATTCCAAGTGTTCTATTGGAGCAACACATTCATTACAACTGTGGTCCGATAGGACATTAAAACATTATTGATAGTATTTCTTCAAATGATCTTCATTCCAGTGGTAGGAAAAGGGTTCCCCTTCAAGGTTCTCTAGTCTATAGGTTTCAGGGACAACTTCATAAATGACCCTATATGGGCCATGCCAATTTGGGTGGAGCTTATTAGGTTTCTGCCATGTCTTTTTTAGAACTAAGTTCCCCACAGCGATTGGCCTTTGCTTCACCCTCTGGTTATAAAACCTGACAGTCCTCTGCTGATAGGCTGCTTGCCTTATCTCAACATCTTCTCTTCTATCCTAGATCAAGTCTAGGAAAAGTCTCCTTTCTTCCATATTTCTCTAGGGGTCATACATTTGGACTCTGTGAGTGGGAAACCCAATCTCGATGAGGATGACGACTTCTGAGCCATATGCCAGTATGAACGGGGTTTCCCCGGTCGAATTCTTGGCCGCCATCCTGTAGGCCCACAATACAACGTATAATCCTCAACCCATCTTCCTTTTTCCTCCTCGAGTTTTTTCTTGATCCCGTCTAGGATTGTTCTATTTGTAACTTTAGTTTTCCCATTAGCCTGAGGTCGGCCTGGGGTAGAGAAGAATTATTTGACACCCACTCTTTCGCAGTATTTCTCCAGGGATGCATTCTTGAATTGAGTCACGTTATCTGAGATGAGGGTGTTGGGGAGACCATATCTACATATAGTGTTTTTCTAGATAAACTGGAAGGTCTTCTGCTCGGTAATCGTGACCATCGACTCTGCTTCCACCCATTTTGAGAAATAGTTAATTGCTACGATCAAGTATCGATGGTTATGAACGACCCTAGGCAAGGGTCCTACTAGATCGATTCCCCATACTGCGAATGGCCATGGGTACGTGATGGAGGTGAGAAGCTGATGGGGGTGGGGTATGGTGGCAAACCTTTGACATTTATCACACTTCTTTACATAAGTCGTAGCATCCTTCCCCAAGGTCGACCACCAATATCCTTGCGTGACTATCCTCTTTGCTAACGACCTGCCCCCAATATGGCTTGAACAATACCCCTCGTGCACATCTTGCAAGATGTGTGGGACTTCAGACGGGTGAACATATCTGAGCAAAGGGAGCAAGAACCCCTTTTTATACAAGGTGTCACGATGACAGTGAATTTCGTTGCTTTGTATCTCAACTTCTTCCTTTCTTATTTTGCTTCTGGCATCTCCCCCTCTTTAATGTATCTGACTAGGGGGTCAATCTAGGAAGTTTCCCTACTAATATTTAAGCAAGTGTTAAGTGTTCCGTTTGCATCTTCAATTATTGGTCGAAGCAAGATTTCCACTGGAACTATCCTCCTGATATCTGTCCTAGTCGCTGAGGCTAGTCGAGCAAGTGCATCGACTTGACCATTATCCAGCCTAGGTATCCTCTTTAACTTTACTTCTCTGAAGCCCTTCAATAGTGATTTTACTCTTTCAAGATATTTTGCCATTCTCTCATCTTTGGCCTCGTATGCTCCTAGTATTTGATTCACTACCAGTCTTGAATCGCTATGGACCAAGATCTGGCCGACACTAATCACCTGGCCAAGGAGAGGACTGCTATTAGGGCCTCATATTCAGACACGTTATTTAAGGCTTTGAAGTTGAACCTCGGGGCGTACTCAGTGTCTGTGCCGTCAGGTGCTGATACTATTAGTCCAGCCCCACTTCTGCTCTCGTAAGAGGACCCGTCAACGAAGAGATTCCACACGGCATGTTCCTCAGAAAAACTTCCCTCTGTGAGGGATCCCTCTCTAAAGAGATTTCTTCCCTCCTCATTTTCGAAAACTTTTTCTCTAGTGGTGCTGGTCTCAGCCTTATCTGTGGATGGGTCAGCGATTCTGCCTTGCTGGGTACCTATTTTCTCAAGGTTCTTATCTTCAGCCTCATAATCTTCCCAAGTAAATTCAACCATGAAATCTGCTAATGCTTGCCCTTTAATGTCCATCCTAGGTTGATACACAATGTCAAACTCTCCCAGCTCTATAGCCCAGGCCATTAGCCTCCCTAATTTTTCTGGATTGTGTAAGACCTGCCTAAGAGGGGAGTCAGTGAGGATGACCATTGTATAGGAATGGAAGTACGGCTTCATCTTTCTTGATGCATGGATCAAGGCATAGCCTAAATTCTCCATTCTTGGGTAACTTTGCTCTGCCCCTTGGAGTGCCTTACTATTAAAATACACAGGCTTCTGCACCCCATCCTTTTCTCTCACAATGGCTACACTGATGGCTGATTCTGAGATGGCTAGGTACACATGTAGTCGTTCTCCCTGCACTGGTCGTGACAACAGCAAGGGAGACCTTAGGTATGACTTTAGTTCTTTAAAATCCTAGTCACACTCTTTGTTCCATTTGAAGGCCTTTCTGAGAATTTTGAAGAATGGTAGACACTTGTCTGTGGCTCTGGATACGAAGCTATTCAAGGCATCTACTCGCCCTGCGAGTCTCTGAACGTCCTTAATGGTCCTGGGGGTCTTCATTTCTAGGAGGGCCTCTATCTTCTCAGGATTGGCCTCAATGCCTCTTTGATTGACGATGAACCCCAAGAACCTCCCTGCTCTGACCCCAAAGACACATTTGGTTGGGTTGAGCTTCATCTGGTACTTATCCATCGTATTAAAGGTCCTCTCGAGGTCAGCCACATGGTCCTCGGCCTTCAAACTCTTGGTCAATATATCATCTACATAGACCTCCATGGACTTCCCGATTTGGTCTTTGAACATTTTATTCACAAGGCGTTGATACACTGCCCCCACATTCTTTAGGCCAAAGGACCCTATAACAGTATGTCCCCTTGTTGGTAATGAAAGCCATTTTTTATGAGTCCTCAGGGATCATAAAGATCTGGTTATAACCTGAATAGGCATCCATGAAGCTACTGAGCTCATGGCCCGCGATAGCGTCTACCATCTGATCAATGCGGGGTAGAGGGAAACTGTCTTTGGGATAATATTTGTTGAGGTCGGTGAAGTCTACGCACATCCTCCATTTCCCGTTGGCTTTAGGGACTATGACTGCGTTGGACAGCCATTCGGGATAGATGACCTCCCTATTAAACTCAACATCTTCTAATTTCTTGACCCCGTCCCTTATGACTTCATATTTTTCTCAAGAATAAATTCTCCTCTTCTACTTTACCGGCTTTCCGCCCTCTACCTCGTTGAGCTTGTGGCACGTGATTTTGGGGTCGATCCCTGGTATATCTTCATGACTCCATGCAAAGACGTTTTGTCTTCTCCTTAGCAGCTTGATGAGGTCTTCTTTTATGTCTGTCTTTTGAGCTTTGCCAACTTGGACGGTTTTTTTCGGCTCATCCTTTTTTAGGAAGATGAATTTTACCTCTTTCGCGGCTTCTCCTTTCTTCAGTTTTGTTTAATCCCTGGGGTTGAGGGTATCAATATTATAAGTACTTGTTGCTTTCTTGTGCACCTCTCTTTCTTCGGCGGAGTTGAAGTAACATTCTCATGCCATCGTTTAGTCTCACTGAACTTCCCCTACCCCATAAGGGGTCGGGAATTTTATCATCTGATGCACCGTGGATGGCACGACCTCAAATTCCTTAAGGGCCACTTGCCCCAATATAATGTTGTAGGCTGACAAGACCTGTCCATCCATCACGAAAAAGTTGACCTTCTTGGTAATCCATCTCGGCCACTCGTCCCCCATTCTAACATCTGCCTCATACACTCCTAGAGGATGAACTTTTTCCCCACTGAAACTAATCAAGGGGTTATGGTATAGGACGAGCCTAGCACGGTTGAGACCTAAGGCTTTAAAGCACGGTCAGAATATCACATCTGTAGAACTACCCCCATCTACCAGGATCCTCAGCACCTCGCATCCGTATACCCTGGTAGTGATGACGAGAGGGTCATTATGTAGGTCTAAGAGGCCTTTGAAGTCCATTCTTGATAATCCCACTATCAGAGTATCCATATCAACTTTCTTTCTCTTTTCTGGCTTTACTTATATAGAGGTTGAATGCACAGCTTTTGTCAATGCCTTAACTTCAGCTACATGGGCCTTCCTGTGTGCGACCTTTGATTCTCCTCCTGCTAATCCCCCGGAGATCATCCCAACACTGAACGAGATCATATTCAGTCTTTTCACAAGGCCGTGGTCATCTCTAGGTGGGAGGTCGGGGTCATCCTCATCATCTGAAGGGTCATCCCTTCTATTTGGAGGATCTTCTCTGCACATATCACATATCTTCTTCATGGGGTCGTCCCCTCGACCCCTCTTGAAGGCACCTTTGTCGACATATTTTCTTAACTTCCCTTCTTTTAATATTTTTTCAATCTCATCCTTCAGAGAAAAACACTTGTCGGTCACATGGCCGCGGTCTTGGTGGAATTCACACCACGGGTTTTTATTCCTCTTGTGGGGAGGTGCCCTCAGCTTCTCTGGCTATTTCAAGGATCGGTCACTCTTTATCTCATTTAGAATGTGTTCACAGCTGACTGTCAGAGGGGTATAATCAGCAAATTTATCATCCTCTATCCTCTTCTTCCCCTCCTTATTCTTTTTCTAGTACTTACCCCCACTAGTGCCTCCTTTTTCATCTTCGTATTTTACGGCCATCGCCTCTTCGGCGTTCATCACCTTTCCCACTGTTGTCAGTAATTTAGCCATCGTCTTCGGGGGGTCTTCGACAAGCTTCCATAATAGCTTCCCCTTTTGGAGTCCCCCAATAAGGGTTGTCATGGCTATACTCTCCTCGTAATCTTCGACCTCTAACTTTTCTTTGTTAAATCTGGCTATGTAGTCTCTTAAGCTCTTGTTCTTCCCCTGCTTAACATAGAGCAGGTATGTGGTCTTCTTCTGTGGCCTCACTCCAAAGCAAAAGTTATGGATAAATCGGTCTGCTACCTGCCTAAAGCTTTCAATGGAGTTCTTTGGAAGAGACATATACTAGATATGTGCGGCCCCAGTCAGAGTGCCGGAAAAGGCATGACACCTCATCTCATCTGAGATGGAGTATATGTCTGTCACTGATTGGTACATCTCAATATGATGGGCAAGGTTGGCACTCCCGTCATACCTTGGGTTGACCACACGTGGCTTAAACTTGGATGGCGTTGGGAAGTTGACTATCTTCGCCACAAAGGGTGAGCCTATGGATTATCCTCTTTGAAGGGGATCCCTGTTTCTCAGGATATCACCAATTTTATCCTCTAACCTTTGGATCGAGTCGTTCCAGGGCCTCGTAGGGTCGGCTTGGCCGATGTTATCCCCTGCCGCCTCTTTGAGGTGAACGGAGGGTTCTGCTGCGGCAGGTCTGTGCTAGCTGTTTACTTCTCCCTGACAGTCATCCTGTCCGTGGGGTCAGCCCCTATGGAGTTATCCATCTACTGCCTCCTTTCTGGACCTCACAATACTTCTCGACCTGGATAATTTTTCTCGCAGGTCATTTACTGGGCCCAGCCTCTCAAAGGTCGACCCCTGCTCAAACGATCAAAAGCAGAGCCCCTCGGGCGATCAACGGAATTTTGCCTTTCATATTTCCCTCTGCTTTCCTGGATAGGTCACACAGTATTGTTAGAGACCTCATACAGATCCCAGTATTCTATCGAAGCCTCTTCCACCCCCACATCATCATATCTATCCTCTGGGCAATGGTTTCCTTATCTCCCCAGGCATAGACGTCGGGGGTCAGCAACATCCCTCCGTCGTTGTGGAGGCGGTAAGTCTTTGCATGGTTCCTGGGGTGGTTCCCTAGCCTCATGCTGCCCAGAGCTGCTGCCGGAGTAATCATCTCAGTTGAGACTCCGGGTGGTCTCAATATGTTTTGGCTAAGAGCTGTAAATTGCTCCTGCATAATCCGCTGGCTTGCTGCTAAAGACTTCAGGTCGGCCGCCACAACAGCCATCTCAGACTGAGGTGTTGCATAACTGGAACTAAGTCCTACTCCACTATCCGGTGGAGGAGGTGGTGATGGCATCTCCGATGCCATATGTTTGAGCTATGAAGAGTTGAATGATCAAAAGACTGATGAGCTTGAGAACCTTAATGGGTCTCTTTCAATGGTGAAACAGATCCACGCAAAGGGGGAGAACTGGTTCACCACCGGAGTTTCCGGTGAGGTAAAGCTGTATGAAGTAAGAGATATCTTCTCGTTCTCACAGACGGCGTCAAACCGATGGCGCTAAGATTTAGCACCACCAGATAAGAGGTGGAGAGCTCAAACAGTAATAACAATGGCAGCAATAGATTTATATATATGTGTGTATAAGTGTATAGAAGGGGATGATTATAAGAGGAATGAATACAATGATGTATAGTGGTTCAGCCAATCAGGCATACATCCATTGTGAGTGTGTGATCCACTAAATATGGGCACTAATGGCCTTGGATACAATGCTTATAAGCTCACTCTCTCTCTACTGTGTGTACGAGCAGAGTTTTAGTTAGGGTTAAAATTCTCGATCCCTCTACAGGGTTGAAGATGAAAAGTATATATAGGGCTTGGGGGGAATAGTGTACCCCCCAAGCATACATGGTGCATGTGAGTGATGATCTAGCCAATCCCCTGCTGACACCTGGATATGCCACTTGTGATTAATGATGACATAATATTCCCTCATGTGAGGGGATGATATTATTATAACGATCTAGTCCACGTGCTATATGAACCCCACGCGCACTGTTCCACGCGTCTCCCAAATCACGCGTTGTGATGATGTCACCCTCGGCCTAGGATGCCAGACCGAGTCTAAAGTTGATGCTGGCATTGGGTCAGCCTGGATGTGGGCCTCGTACTATAGTCCCCTCATAGGGTCATCTGTTCCATGATGAGGGGTCAGCCCCTTGTAGGGTCGTCTGGTTAATGATGAGGGCTCAGCCCCTTGTAGGGTCATCTGGTCCGTGATGAGGGGGTCGGCCCCTTGTAGGGTCGCCTGGTCCATGATGAGGGGTTCGGCCCCTTGTAGGGTCGTCTAGTTCATGATGAGGGGTCGGCTCCTTGTAGGGTTGTTTGGCCCTAATAAAACCCCCTGTTGTTGAATCCTCATCCTAGGTGAGGATACCCTCGGCCTAGCCGAGGGTGTATTTTGGTATAGGGAAAATCTAGCTTAATGGAAATGAGAGTGTGAGAGTCATCAGGGGCGATCAGGAGTATCCCAATGTCATATCCTTTCTTGTTGGTGGTGCCGTTAAAGAATATTTGCCACCAAAGGTCTTCCTAAGAAGTGCAAAGGATATTTTCTTATGAGAATTAGGAGATCCAAACGTCGACTTCTTCTATGGGGTAATCAGCAAAGTAGTCAGACATATCTCTCCTTTTCATGGATTTTTACGTGACATACACAATATCGAACTCAGCCAATAGCATTAACCATCGAGACATTCGACTAGACAGGGTAGGTTTATCGATCAGGTATCTGATAGGATCCATTCGGGATTCAAGTCTAATGGGAAAAGCAATCATGTAGTGTCATAATTTTTGGGTGACACATGCTTTTTCCAAGGCAGTGTAGCTGACTTCGTACCTAACCAATTTGCGACTGGTGTAGTAGATGGCCCTCTTTTTATGAGATTCTTCAATGTATTAGGATAACGAAACCCCAGCTACGATGTATGTTATGGTCAAGTATAAAAGTAAAGGGAGACCAGGTTACGGTGGCATGAGTATTGGAGGTCGGGTTAGATATTGCTTGATTTGGTCAAAGGCTTCCTGACAAGCTTCGTTCCAGACTTTAGAAGAATATCTTCGGAGGAGATTAAAGATGGGTTCACAAATAAAAGTCAATTGGCTGATGAACCGACTAATATATTGTAATTTTCTTAAGAATCCCCGGACTTCCGTCTTCGTTCGGGGTGGTGGCATTTTGAGTATGGCCTTCAGTTTGGCAGGATCTACTTCAATCCTCTTTTTGCTAACCATGAATCCCAAAACACATTTCGTCGAGTTAAGTCGCATATGATATCGCTGTAGTCGTTCGAAGAACTTCTAAAGAGCGGGAACATGAGGGGAGGAGTTAAGTCGCATATGATATCGTTGTAATCGCACTTGTAGTATTATTCAAATTGGTATCATAGTGGGTGAATTATGTTATCGTGTTCATAGGTATATGTGTTTTAGGGTTTTGAGATGGATTTTAACCATGAGGGGAGGAGTTCCATAACCCGATCTCCCATGTTTTATGTTTTAAACTATTCGTATTGGAAGGCATGTATGAGATTTTTCTTGTAATCTATCGATGATAATGTTTTAAACTCCATGGAGTAAGGGTAGTCTCCTCCGACTCAAGGTGGTTTACTGAAAACGTAGTTACTATAGACTACTGCTGAAAAGAATGCCTCCACTTTCAATTGCAGGGTTTTAATGTTATTTTTCACTCAAAAGAGTTTAGATATATCATAACCCGTGAGAGCGAGAAAGATGTATGGGACATTTTGAAATCCGCACACGGGGATACTAATGCAATTAGGGTTTTTAAATTGTAAAATCAGACATCTAAATTTAAAACTATTAAAATGGGAGAGCATGAGTACTTTTTATGAGTTTTATTCCAAATTGTACGATATTGTTAACTCCTCATTTAACTTAGGTGAAATTATCCCTGAGATGAGAGTTGTGAGAAAAATCTTAAGGTCTTTTCTTGAAAGACTTAGTGCCAAAGTCACTCTTTAAGCAGTGTAGATACTATGAGGGTTCAAGAATTTTTAGGTGATCTCCAACCATATGAAATGAACATGTGTCCTCCTAAGAAAAAGGGTTGAAAAGAACGAGAAAATCTCATCTTTAAAAATTCATAAGGAAGATGTGTTAGATTCGGATATTAAGGGAAATTTAGATCCTAAAGAGATTATTAGGTTTGCTAGAAAGGTCACAAAATTTCTTAGTCTTAGAGAAGATAAAAATTTTAATAAGAAATCTAAGAACTTTAACAACAACCATAATAGGAACAAGAGGTATAACTTTATGAAAGTGGATGACCGAGATAAGTGTTATGAGTGCTAAAGGTTTGGGTATCATGCGCATGAGTGTCCCACTAAACTAAGGAAAGAAGGTAAGAAGCCCAGAGCTTACAATACTACCCTCAATGATAGTGAATCAAAAGAGGAACCCAAATCTCCCATTGAGTGGAACTACATCGCTTTCACACATAGTCATATGAGCCTAAATGAAAAGCCTTATGACATTGAAGATGATCACGTGCATGACAGTTGCAAGGTTTGATCTTTAGATTCCCATACTAGTGATGAACAGGAAGAAAATGATAGTTTTGATGAGATGGAGAGTGAGCTTCAAGTTGCCTTTCACGAAATTATACACAGAGTCACTGAAATTGAAAAAAGATAACTTAAATTAGAGGCTAAGTTGAAAGAGCGTGTATTAGGAAATAAGGATAAATTGATTGAGGATCTAAGGGCACATGAGAAGACTCTTAGGAAGAAGCTAGATTATGTTGGGGAAGAGATAGATAACTTCTTGAAGTGTTTGAAAATTTAAAGAAGGAGTCCCAAAAATTTTACGAGCTTAAACTTTTGCTTGATTCTAGAATTTGAATGTTAGAGCATGAATTAAGAGACTCGTATCGCATCAAATTTGACTTGGAATCTGGGTAAAAAAATTTGGATAAAATTTTAGGAATCGCTCAAATAAAAAATGACAAGATGGGTATTGGCTACGATGATCCGAATGCTTCCTCTCCTAAATTCAACACCAAATGTTTGAGAAAGTTACCCACGGCCAACGACATTACCAAAGGTCAATTCAAGGGCAACTTTACTCCCACCTTCACTTGCACACACTGCGGTAGGATAGGTAATTTTTATCGATTTTGTTTTAATATTAGAAAAGGTCCTAGGAAGTCCGAATCTCGTGTCACCATGGTTCCTGTAAGAGGTGCTCATTATTTTTTTAGTTTCGTATATTTTGTTACCTCACTAAATCATCATGCACATTATCACTTGAAGACAAGTTAGTGATCGAACATAACATTCAAAGATTGAAGAATTCATTTTGTCACTACAATATAAGGATAAGATATATGAGGTTGATTTTGTGTAAACAATATATTCAGGGGCATTTTCAAGTGTTTGAAACATAAAATATTTTTCAAAAGTTTTTAATCAAAAAAATCATTTTTAAGGTATCTCGTTAGAATGAGTTATAGAGGGTCGTTAAAATGAGTTTCTTCAACTCGTTGGATATGTTCGAACGAAACTTAGAACGACCTTTTTTCCTTGTCGCGATGGAATGTCATTTGATCTCTCGTTCGATGTCATTCAAACGAATTTTCATAGCCATTCAAACGAGGTCCAATTCGTTCAAACGTGCCTATAAAAAATTATTTTTAGTTGGTTTCAATGAAATATTTTAAAGTCTATCTCTTAGAGATTTTTCTCCACGTTTAAGATATACAAACTTGCTCTTTTTTGTAAACCTTTTTCGACATATTTTATGATCGAATGCTTTGGTTTTCCAAATCCAATTCCCTTAGATTTTTTATGATCACTTTATCAAACCTTGAAGAACACATTTCTTGTTATAATCCTTGCAGAGTTCATTCTTCATGGTCGAAGATAGGAAAGTAATTTCTCAAGGTTGATTGGTGGACATCGAGGCAAGTAGAGCTTGTTATGGGGCGTCACTAGATCTGAATCACTTTCTATTATGAATAAGGAAGGAGACATAACTGCAGTACCCAGGGGATTCTAAGTTTGCAAGTTTGTTTGTGTCGGTTGTAATATCATAGTTGTAATAGTGTTAAATAGGTAATTCCCTATTGATGTCTAAGAATGGACTTAATCCAGATTTATAATCATAGATAACAATATAGTAAGCTATTCAAATCACACACATAAGATAAGAGATTTTTAGATTGGTTCAACTGTAAAATAGCCTACGTCCACTGTTGGTACTATTTTGTAGGGTTTACAATAGCTCAGTATGGTGTGCATATGAGTGATTTGAGTTGTCCCTTCAGTTGAGGGAGTATTTTGTATTTATAATGGGGTAAAACCCTAGACATGGAATGCTTTTATATTTCGAGGCATTTACATCTGTGTACAATAAATTAAACTCTTGAATTCAGTGTTGGTTGGCATCCTATCCGAGTAACTTATATAATTCTGGATAGTTGGCATTCTTGAAGTTGGTTAACCGTCCAGTCGACTAAGTATCTCTGATGCCGATCAAGGTGTCTAGTCGGCCATATAGGAGGATAGGTGTACCTTTAATATTAGTTCACGTAGGAGAATAACTTTTCATACAACAAAAGCCACCAGTGATTCATGCTTGATGATTGATTGAAAGTATAGAGTAGTTGGTCCAGGAAAATTCTCGGCATACTATTTGGAGTATTTGGTCGGCATTCGACTTCCCACGCTTATAAAAAAGTTTATTGGTGCTGATTGATAATGGCATTTTTATAAATTATTCAAACTTTTTGAACTGCCAAAGGATACAATCGTCTTTTAAAGCTTTGGGAGGCGTGCAGACAGTGGTAGTTCAATAGTTCATTCAGTTAATCATTTCATTCCCTTTTATCAAGGCAACCTATAAATAAGTACAATTTTTCCCTCCTTTATTTTTCACCTCAAACCTTCTACACTTAAGAGTTTTCCTTCGTCTTCAAGCTTTCTCTGTACGATCATTTGCTGCCATTGTTTTTATTCAATTCTTGTAGTTACCTTAGATTCCCTTTAAGCCTTCTTTCTATATTTCTCTGTTTTTATCATCTTTTTCTCTTTTTCCACCATGGTTCACATCATAGATGAAAGTTCATTAGACAAGTTTAGAGAAAATAGAAAAATTCCATCTTGGGTAGATTTAAAGATATCCCAGGGTCCCATAAATGTGTATTATCATCCTGACGGTCACTTGATCCCCACCTTATTCATAGCTGAGTGTGGCATCACTTTTCCACCAAACCCTTTTTTTCTCTAATTTTCTCAATACTTTGATGTGGTCCCTGCTAGGGCGGCACCAAACACTTGGAGGGTCGTAAATTGTGTCAATGGGTTGAATAAAATTTATGGAAATCATATTGGGGTCCAAGCATTGATGATCTGCTATAAATGGGATACTGTTGGGGAAAATACATACTATTTGAAGACTAGGCAAGCAAATAAGGCCTTAGTAGTGAATTTACCAGATTCCAATAAGTATTATTTGGATTATGGTGTAGTTGTTAAGAATTGGCAGCATACTTCCATAGGTAGTTTCTTATACTGGTCCCAGATGTCCCCAAACAGGACGTGGCATAGGTTATAATTTTGTTATTTATTTTTCTTCCTTTGTTAGGTGTTTCTGAATTTTGTCGACTAACTTTGTTGTTCCCTTTTTTTATATAGAGAAAAGTAAGAAGAGGTCCCCCAAAGAATGGAACATTAATATTGACGAGCTCAAGTTTTTGTAGAGATTTAACCAGAGGGTTGGAGAGGAACATCCACGAGGTGATTTTTTGCTATTTGAATATAAGAGTTCCATCACCTCTTTTGTTGCCCGATAACATTTGTATTGCTTAAGATTGCCATCAATCTAGAAGAAGACCTTGTACCTACTTGTTCAGCTATAGAATTTGTTGGTGCTGAGTTGGGACGAACTTCTTCCTCATTTGAATCCTTTGACATTTTTTAAATGCCCCTTTCTCCTATAGCTGAAATGACTAAAAGGAAGATGCCCAACTTGATGGGTGAGCCATTGTCTCCTCGCCTCAAGAAGAATGCTGACACTAGCAAGAAGCCAGTTGAGAAAAAGTTCCAAGCCAGTGATAAGAGGCCTCTTGGTGCTGAAGAGACTCAAACTACTGAGTCTCAACTTAAGAGATTGAGGAGAGGTTTGTCTGACCCTCATAAATAGGCCCAAAAGACTCAATCCGACCAGTAAGCATTGGATGCAAAGAAGAATTTATCCAACCAATAAGAGTTCATGAGAAAAATCCAAGTTAACCTTAACATTGGGCCAACTTTCGTTGATATTAACCCTGGATTATCTCGAGTTTGATCAAGTCTGGAACTCCCCCTATTGATTTGTCTACCTCAGCCCCCATGCCCAGGTCCAGGATAGCTGACGGGGCTTGCCATAATTTGGCACTAGTAATTATCTTTTCTTTGGGTTTTTTCTTTATGTTGATGATTTTTTTTACTTTTGGTGTTCGCTCTATTTTGTAATTTTTAGTTGACTTCAACCAAATGATGGAGAAGGACGATGAACCGAGGTCTTCTCCTAGTGAACTGAAAGAGGCTTTTGGGGGCCTAAAATAATCTTTAGAGGCTTCTCAACAAGCTTTGAAAATAAAGCAGAAATCTTGGGAAGGGGAACTGAAAAAGACTAATGATAGGTCACCCACACTCGAAGGCAAAAGAAAGGTTGTTGATGAAAAGGCCCAGGTTTCCGAGATGAAACTAGGTGATGATGAAGGCATAGCCAAAACTGTTAATGGTGCCAAATTCACTACTGTTAATGGCCCAGAGTCTTTTATGATGCTCATTGAGTGTTCAATGGTGCCAAATTCTAGTGTCGACCAATCGACTGCCAGCCCAGACCAGGTCAAGGATAAGGAGATGGCCTAGCTCCTTTTTAGCAAGTTTATTTTTTGTCTTTTCTTTCTTGATGATGTATCAATCTTTGTACTTCAATGATTAATCAATGAAAGAACATATTTTTTGCTCCATTATTGATGCCTTTGAAT
Organism: Sambucus nigra; assembly: GCA_949130495.1. Classification (NCBI taxonomy): domain Eukaryota; kingdom Viridiplantae; phylum Streptophyta; class Magnoliopsida; order Dipsacales; family Adoxaceae; genus Sambucus; species Sambucus nigra. The sequence goes on from OX422218.1 coordinate 281,793,865, forward strand.
GCCTTCTATTTCTTTCCAGTTTGTTATTTTTTACATTACCTATTTCTCTGGATTTTCCACATAAACTCATATACTCATAAATTTTCAGTTTGATGCCAGGAAAAAAGCTATTATCTATGCTAGATTCGACCTACTTAGGCGATGCAAAAATCTCTTTGAACTATCCATGTTCCTTTATTCGAGGAAGACTTATCAGGGTTATTCGGCCCAGAAGTTTCTAACCAAGTGAAGGAGTTTCACATTTATCTCCATTGCCTTTTGGACAGAGCTGTAGCCAATAATGCTGGTTATTATGAAATGATTGAGCAAATGCAAGAGGCTCACAAACTTTTCAAAGCACTCCTTCATTCTGATTATGAGGCCAAATATAAAGCATTAAGTGAAGGCTCGGGCTTTGACAAGAAGTTGAAAGATATTACTTCTGCTTTGAAAAAGAAAGAATTGGTTTTAAACTAAGAACTAGAGAATGCCCGATCAATTGCTACCATACTGGAAAGGGAAAATAATGCATTGAGGAATGAACTTGATAGTTTAAAGGAATCAAATGAAGGAGTTTCATTCTTACAGACTGAGAATGCAAGGATATTAGAGGAGATGGAAGCTTTGCAGAGGGAAAAAAATAAACCTAGGTAAGCTTCCAAGAAAAGTATAGTTGTTCGGCTAACCATTGAGGAGGAGAGGACCAAGAAGACTCTCGTCTAGCAAGTTGTCCTGCTAAAATCCAAGTCTATACTCCTCAAGAAACTCCAAGATCAAGTTGATAGGCTAAAATTCCACTTTCATAAGCAACCAATGGAAGTTTGGATGGATGGCTATATTGAGACCTTAACTCACTTGGATAACCATCTTGCCCAAAGCAAACGTGAAGGCTAAAAATGGTGGTGGACTAATGTATTGACCTTATTGAAGTATGATTAAGACAGTAATTTGTAGCACTGGAATGATCCAATTTTCTTGAATTGTGCCAAGCCTGCTTTAAACTAGACACCAGTTGGATTCCACCTAATGCCATTCCTCAATGTCTGATAAATAAATATTTGGGTGATTATGGCCTCAATAATGAATGTGAGATGGTTTGTCCTCCTCGCTTGCTTGATAGACCGAGCAGCAGCAATAGGCAGATGTTAATAGATTTTAACATAATAAATTCACCATATACCCTTGATGATCCTCCTGCCGGGATGGACAAGGCACAATGAAAACGTCCAACATAATACATTTATTCTTATTTTTCTATTATAATGCATTTAACACGATTAAATGAAATTATTTTTATGGAGTTATCTTTACTTAAGCTTATGGTTGATATTAATATTTTTGCTAACTAGGTAACCTGTATAATGATTAGTTAATTGGCTTAGAGACTAAATAACCTGCTCAAATGTTTAATATTTTACTCATGTTTGAATCATTTTCATGGCCTTTGATTTGACTAATGCACTTAGATATAACTTTAAAGAGCTTTATTGTACTAAGTTGTAAAATTAGTTATCAATGGCGACCAATTGTATTAGGAATGTATAATTAGTCTTATTTTTTAACTTGGTCGGGTAAAATCTCTAATTACGAAATTTTATTGACTTCTTGTTCATGACTTGCCGAGGACAAATCATACATGAAGTTTAACTTTTCTAAAGTTGGAAAAGTTTGGAAAATTTTGAACCATGCGCTTTTCTGAAGTTGGAAAAGTTTGGCGAGGAGCTTTTCTAAAGTTGGAAAAGCTTGACGAGGAACTTTTCTAAAGTTGGAGTTAGAAAAGTTTGACAAATTTAAAGAAGTTATCTGAAGTTGGAAAAGTTTGAATTAAAATTGCAACTTTTTTGAAGTTGGAAAAATTTGAATTAAAATTGCTCATTAATTTATGGTTAAGGTTTCTAGCCACAATACTCTGAAAAACAAAACACAAAAATGATGTATAATGGAGAAAAACATGAAAATTCATTCACTTGAATAACCAATTACATTAAAAATAGAATTTTTGAAAACTGAATTACTGATAATACTTGCGCAGATGATATGAGTTCTAAGGATTCTTGAATTCTTCTCCTTCTAAAGTTTTCAAGCGATAATTTTCTGATCGGATAACCGTCGAGATACGGTATGGATCATGCCAATTAGGCTCCAACTTGTTGTTCTTATGGATTACTTTATTGAGCATTATATATCCTTATTTCAAGTTGGTCGGGTTGACCCTTCGATTATAAAACCTTGCAGTCCTTTGTTGATAAGCAGTTATCTGAATAGCAGCATCCTCTCTGACTTCTTCTATCATATCCAGGTATAGGCTCTTCATGATATCACTCTTGGGTGAGTAAAGTTCAACACCCTATGAGTTGGCAAACCTATTTCAACTAGTAACACTGACTTAGTTCCAAAAGCTAGCATTTGTGGAGTTTCCCCCATTGCTATTCTGGGAGTGGTTCTATATGCCCAAAGGACACTGTGGAGTTTATTAATCCAGTTACCTTTAGCCTCATCCAACCTTTTATTTAAATCCACATGTTCTAGAAGTTTCTGAATGCCAGACCTAACACAGTATTCTTCAAATTCTACATTATCAAATTGAGTGCCATGGTCGGTGATGAGGGCATAAGGCATGCCATACCTCCAAATGATATATTTCCATATGAACTGGAAGAACCTCTGATAGGGTATATCAATCAAAGGCTCAGTATCCACCCATTTGGTGAAATAATCAACTGCTACAACCAGATATTTAAACTTTCCCTTGGTTGTCATAGTGGTCCGACCAGATCTATTACCTAAATAGTAAAATTCCATGCATAAGTGATGGGCATTAGAGTTGTTGCTAGTCTTCTATGGATGGTGGAGAATTTTTGGCTCTTATCACATTTCTTGGAGAAGGCAACATGGTTTGCTTTTATCATCGGCCAGTAGTAACCTTGCATTGTTATTTGTTGTCTTAAGGACCTCCCAGCTGTGTGCAATCCATATGATACTTCATGCACCTCTTTGATCAAATCATTTACTTCGATTTGAATGAACACAATGAAGTAAGGAAATAGCGTATCATCGCCTATACAGGATACATTTTTCTAACACATAACTGGTTGCTTCATACCTTATCTTCTTAGCTTCTTTCTGGTCGGCCAGCAGTGTTACTATTTTAATATACTCTCTAATTGGATCCATCCATGAGGCACCTAATTCTATAGATATGGCACTGACTTCCATTCCACCAATACTTCTATGGGCAATAATTTCCACTGGGATCGTTCACCTGAATTCTATTTAAATTGCTGAATAAAGCCGAGCAAGAGCGTTTGCTCGGGCATTCTCTATTCTAGGAATCCTTACCATATTGACTGAAGTGAACAAAGAAATAACCTCTATAGATTTTTTATGATATCCCATCATAGTTTCCCCTTTAACGCCATAAATTTTTGCATTTTATTAATAATTACCTGGGAATCACTATGCACTAACACTTAGTTGGCACCCGATGATGAAGCTAGTTCTAATCCTGTGATCAATGCTTCATATTCTGCTTTATTTTTGGAAGCCTTAAATTGGAATCTCAGAGCATATTCCACATCTAAGTTATCCGGAGTGTTGATGATGAGACATGCTCCACTTTTATTAGCACATGAGGATCAATCTATAAATAATTGCCAGATTAGAGTGTCATTAGATAAATCTTCTTCTGTTAGCACTCCATATTTGAACATCTTCTTGCTCTTTGAATTATTTCTTGAACAGTCAACGAGTCTCTTTCGAAGAAGTCTGCTCGGTAGGCAAACTTGGATTATGTTGCACTTCTGCATATGTGAATTCAACTATAAGTCTGCCACTACTTGGACTTTTATTGCAACTCTGGGTTCATAAAAAAAATTATATTCTCCCAATTCAACTTCCCAAGACATTAACCTTCCATACTTCTCAGTTTTATGCACTGCTTGTCACAAAGGCAAATCCATTAGACGATAATTGTGTGAGCTTAAAAATATCTCCTCATTATCCTGGAAGTTTCAATTAGGGCAAATGCTTACTTCTCCAGACGTGGATATCTAATTTTTTCTCCTCAAAATTCTTTGCTGGTATAATAAACTGGCATTTGAACTCCTTCATCTAATCGAATCAAAGATAAACTGACAGCTGACTCTGAAACAACCAAGTATAGATATAGTTTTTCTCCCAAAATTGATCGGGAAAGGAGTGAGGGACAGCTCAAGTACTTCTTCAAATCCAGTAAGGCTTTCTTGCATTCATCATTCCACTCAAATTTCTTTTTAAGCACCGTAAATAATGGAAGACATTTATTAGTTGCGGGCGAGATAAAACAGTTCAATGCAGCTACTCTTCCTGTCAGCTTTTGAACATCTTTCTTATTGGTCGGGGACTGTATTTTAAGTAAGGCTTTAATTTTGGTTGGGTTTGTTTATATTCCCCTTTGATTGATGATGTAACCTAGGAACATTCCCTCATGTTATCCGAAGATATATTTGGTTGGGTTGAGTTTCATCTGATGTTTTTCCAGTTGATCAAAGGTTTAAGTCAAGTCTGCAATGTGGTCAGTAGCAAATTTTCTCTTGGTTAGCATATCATCTACATACATTTCCATGTTTTTTCCATTATGATCTTCAAAAACCTTATTCACTAGTCTCTGATAGGTATCTCCAGCATTCTTCAACCTAAAGGGTATGACATTATAACAGTATGTTCTTCGGCTAGTAATAAAGGAAGTATTTTCCTTTTCTTCAGGTTTCATCTTAATCTGATTATAACCCGAGTATGCATCCATGTAACTAAGTAATTCATGACCTACTGTAACATCGACCAATTGATCAGTCATTGGTAAAAGAAAGTGATCTTTTGGCATGCCTTATTGAGGTCTGTGAAGTCAACACACATGTGTCATTTGTCATTCTTTTTCTTAACTATTACCACATTAGCCAACCAGCTAGGATACTTGACATCTTAAATTAACCATGCTCGCTATAATTTCTCCATTTCCTTTTGGATTGCCATATTCTTTTCAAGGATGAAAACTCTTCACTTTTGCTTAATCAGCTTAGAATCTGGATAGATATTAAGCTTATGGAAAATGAAGTTTGGATCAATCCCCGACATATCTTCGTGGCTCCAAGCCAACACATTTTTCTTTTCTTGAAGGAATGTAATTAATTCCTGTTTGAGAGGGGGAGATAATCTTAAACCAATTAGGGAAATTATTTATGGCTTCTCGTCATCGAGTTCAATACTTTCTATTTCTTCCATAAATTGCCCCTTCACCAGCTCCTCCTCTTCCCAAGGATCCAGGGTGTTAATGTGGAAAGTGGTGGTGCCCTTTATTTGTATTTTACATTGGACGGTTGAAGTATAATAGCATTCCCTAGATTATTTCTGATTGCCATTTACTATGCTGACTCCATAATTTATTAGAAATTTTATGCATTGATGCACTGTAGATGGCACAGCCTCTAACTGCTTTATTCTCACTCTTCCTAGGATGATATTGTAAGTTGCTGGAACGTTTTTGTCTAATACAAAGAAACGAATTATTTCTCTCCTACTCTCCGGCCATATGCCGACCAAAACTTCCATATTGATCGTTCCCAATGGGTATACTTACTTTCCTGCAAATCCTATGAGAGGTCTATGTTATGGTTCCAGCTTATTGTCTTTTAGACCTAAGATTTGGAAATAGTTATAGAATATTACATTAGCTAAACTCCCATTATCAACTAGTATCATTGCAACTCTGCCATGATGAACTCTGCATGTGATAACTAACGAATCATTGTGAGGATCAAGGACCCCACTCAGATTGTTCTTAGAGAATTCGATAACTAGCTTACCTCTGCTGAATTTTTTTGGCCGACTATCGTTGGATTCAGCCATATCAATCTTTCTACAGTTGGGCAGGTCTTGGCTTCATTTAAGTAAGCTTTCCTTTCTGTAATCGTGTCTCATCCTCCAGCATCTCCTTCTGCAATGAAGTGGCATCCAATGGATATCATGCCCACCTCCACCGCTGGTTCATCAGGCTTCTTCGAAAAGTCTGGATCTTCTTTAAAATTATTATTTCTTGACCTTTTATTGTCTTCCCTTGCTCAAGCTGGAGATTCAGACCTCCTCCGATTATCTTGGTTTCTATTTTGATCAACAAACTTTCTCAGTTTTCCCCGTCGAATAAGATTTTCAATCTCATTCTTCAGTTCAATGCAGATGTTTGTGTTGTGTCCATGGTCCCTATGAAAATCCAAGTACTTGGACTTATCCCTCTTATTAGGAGGTGTCTTTAGCTTTCCAGGCCAATTCAATTCTCGATTCCCCTTGATTTCCTCCAGGATATGGTGAATGCCTTTGTTGAGGGGTGTATATTCATCATACTTCTTGATTCGAACAAGATTTTGTCTTTTTTATCCTTCTTGAACGAATTAAAATTATTTTTCTGACTTTTAACCTTGGTCTCAGGAGCTTCCATAGCTGTCATAGCCTCCTCGGCATTCATTTTTTTCCAGCTTTAGCCATTAATCATGTCATGGTTTTGGGTGGATTCTTCGCTAAAGCATAGTAGAGATCTCTAGCAAGCAACCCACTCATAAGTGCTGTAATGGTTGTCTTCTCCTCATAGTCCACCACTTCTAGCTTTTCATTGTTAAAGCATGTAATATATTCTCTAGTACTTTTTCCCAGCTTTTATTGCACGGTCAAGTGATGAGTGACACTCTTGATCGGCTTAGCCCCAAATCAAAATTTATTTATGAATAATTCAGCTAATTAATGAAAAGTAAAGATTTTACATCTGGGGAGATTGTTATACCAGATTTGAGCTAGCCCTGTGATGGAACTAGAGAAAGCTCTACACCTCATCTCATCGGGCACTGATTAGATGTCAACAGCAGCTTGATATTATTTTATGTGCAGGATTGGATCAGTTTTTCCATTATTCTTGGGAGTGACCACTAGTGGCTTGAACTTAGAAGGTGTGGGGTAGTCCACAATAGCTTGGAAGAAAGGTGAGCCTTTAATAAAACTCCTTTACAATGGATTCTTAGCTTTATTCATTTCACATAGCCGATCTTCCAACCGTTGCATGGATCTTTTCCAGGGTCATTCTTCCAGCTTATATTTGGCCAAGGTAGGTTTAGCAGCTTTATTGTGTTTATGTGCTGAACTCTCCTCCTAAGAGGTCCACTCGACACCCATAGAGCCCCTCATACTGGCCCCTAGATCTTGTGGACCCTTCTTTATATTCACGATGACGCTATTGATCCCTATGATGACCTCTAGTTACTCGAGGTCCTATATGATCAAAAGAAGACTCCCTGATTAGCCTCTTCAAGACATTTGGTCTTTTATTGTAAAAATATCGACCATCACAGTAATTCGTTGATCGGAATGAAGAAGTTACTCTAGCACAGTATGACCTATCATGAGAGGATCGAGGATGATAACTCCTTTCGTTTCTAGCTGATAGAGGTGGTATATCTCTTCTAGAATTAAAAAACTTATCTTACATTGTACGAGCAAACTGTCTGACTGACTCTTGCATAGCCTCTTGTCCCTTAGCCAAATTGAACAGGGTTGGTTGGAGGTCTGTTTCACCAGGGGGAGTAGATATTTCTTGACTATTACTTGCATCCGCCAGACTGCTTTCAGAGGTAGTATTTATTCTTTAAACTAAAGAATGAGATATACAAGGTAGAGAACAATGACTAACAATCGAGTTCCCACAAACGGCTCCAATCTATTGATGTCTAAAAATGAACAAAATCTAGATTTATAATCACATATAATAATGTAGTAATCTATTCAAATCACACACACATAAGAGAAGAATTTTTAGAGTGGTTCGGCTATAAAAATAGCCTTCGTCTTTGTATGATGTGCATATGAGTGATTTGAGTCGTCCCTTCAGCTGAGGGAGTATTTCATATTTATAATGGGGTAAAACCCTTGAGATGGAACACCTTTATATTGCCAGGCATTTACATCTGTGTACAACAAATGAAACTCTTGGAATTAAGTGTTGGTTGTCATCCCATCCGAGTAACTTTTAGTATTCCTGATGGTTAGTATTCCTGGAGTTGGTCGCCCGTCCATCCAACTAGGTATCTATAATGCCAATCAAGGTGGATAGTCGGACATATAGAAGGACTTGTGTACCTTTATCATTAGTCCACGTAGGAGAGTAATTTTTACATACAACATTCCTGAAAGGTTTTTTTCCTCATATCTCGTGTTATTTTTTTGTATTCAATTTTGATTCAATATCTTGCATGTTTAGTTTTACCTAATTGATCAAGATAAAATTTGATTAAATTGAACTTGGCTTCTCTGTGACCTATTTTATTAATTCTATGTTTTACCATATTATTGACCGCTCTACATGTTTTTCAAATAGGTATCATATCTTGTCTATATAAGTTATTTAGATTAATCCTGGTGGCTATATGGAGAGTTCGTATAATAGGCCACCTTTGTTTGATGGCATGAATTATGATTATTGGAAAGATCGAATGAGATCGTCTTTAAAATCGATCGACAAGTGCATTTTTCTTACTATTGAAAGGGGGTGGTCTCTTCCTATTGTGCTTGGAATATCCTTGAGCACACACATGAGGGTACCAATGTTGTCAAAGATTCTAAGGTTCAGAACCTCATCACACAATTTGAGACAATACGCATGTTTGAAACTAACTTTTGATGAATTTTATTCTCATATGTTTAATATTGTGAATTTATGTTTTAATTTGTCTGAGCAAATTCCTAAAATAAGAGTTGTTAAGAAAATTTTGAGGATTCTCCCATCTCGTTTTAGTTCGAAACTTACCGTCCTTAACTCTTTAGGAATTCTAGACACAATTAGGCTAGAAGAACTCATAAGTGATCTCCAGACTTGTGAATTAAATATGTTCCCTAAAACCCAAAAGAAAAAAGAAAAAGGATTTGCTTTCAAAGCTAAATAAAAAAAAGAGGAGGTTTCTTACTCCAATTCTAAATTTTATCAAGATGATCTTGATTTGTTTTCTACAAAATTCAAAATATATCTCAAATTCAAAAATCAAAATTCATCCAAATTGAAAATTAAAAATTTTGAGAAAAATAAAAATTACAAAGTGGGTGACAAATTTTTTACATTCATCAAAAGAAAGCTAGAGGTGAGTATCCAAAAAAGATGAATCCAAAAAGTGTTATGAGTGTAAGGGGAAAGGTCACAAAGTCTATGAGTATCCCACTTGGTTTAAGAGTCAAGGCAAAGGCAAAGCCGCTAATAATGCCACTCTAAGCGTAGTGATATTGAGTCAGAATCACTGCATGGACGTAACTTCACCGCGTTCATGGCTAGTCACGTTAGCACTTTAAGTATGTTCCACACCTATGGGGAAGTTTCTAAACATGATAAACATGATAATGAGTCGAATCATTCTGAAGAGTTTGAGGGTGATGATGAGAATTTAATTGAGGGTGAATGTGTCCTCCAATATGATTACTCCGAAATTTACATTAGGTTGTTAAAAACTAAAAAGAGAATAAAAATTTGACTCTTAAGGTGTTATCTTTGTAGAAGGAGTTGAAAGTTTCGAGAGAGAGTGAGGCCTCGGTTAGAATCTCTTTGAGTGATGAACTTGTTTTGGTAGGTGCATAATAGAACGATTTAACCAAAAAAGTGTCTAGTCATACGAGAAATCTTCAAGAATCATTGGAGACTCGTGAGAAATTTTAAGCCCGTGTTTCCTAAATCGAGAAAGATCTTGAATGTGCCCAAAAGGTCAAAGTCACCTTAGAGGACACAACCAAGAAAGTTGGAAAGATGTTCCAAGGTCCTTCTTTAGGTTTTAAATAGAGCCATGGCATAGGTTACAAGGGTTCATCCACTTCCAATATCACAACCAAACTAGTTGCCAAGTTTATGAGGGATACTTATGGGCCTTCACTTAACTCGCCAAGGAGAACTCGTCCTAGGAACTTTAACCAAGTTCGACCTAAACAAATCTATATTTTTACCCATTGAAAATGAAGAGGTCACCTTAGGAGTCTTTCTACAAGCTAGGTAGAGTCTCTCCACAAATGCTCCAACACATCTTTATAGCGACCTAGCTATATAGAGTGAAAGTTGAGTTTAGTCAACACTTCTAAAAGTTTATTGGAAGAATTTCAAAGGATGTTTATGCCACTTAAGAATACTTCCAACATAATGACTAGTACCAACAATGATAAGGGTAAGCAAACGTTTACCACCACTTGAGTACCTAAAATTGACAAAAATCCCATATTTTTCACGTTTTTCTTAAGGTTCAAGATACTTCGTAATGGAATTTTGATAGTGGGTTCTCTAGGCATATGACCGATGATAAGATTCATTTTACAAACCTTAGGGATCGTAAGGGAGGAAAAGTCATATTTGGAGATGGGAGTACGTTTAGAATATTAGGACGAGATTACGTGGAGATTTTGGCTTCCCTAATCTAGATAATGTGTTATATGATGAAGGGTTGGAGGATAACTTAATAATCATAATCCAACTTTATGACACTAACTTTGTGGTAAAGTTTGACCGATCGAAGTGTAACGTTTATGATTAATCTAGTAAAATTTTACTAGAAGGTGTGAAGACTACTAGAAATTGTTGTGGTATCATTCCCAGGTCCCTTTTAGTGCGCAATATGCTAAGGTCTCCACCATAGATATTTGGCATCAACAAGTAGGTCAAGTTAATTTTAGATACTTACGAGGTTAGTTAAGAAAGACAGTTTTTGGCTTACCATCTCTTGGAAAACTAACTTCCTCATTTTGTAATCTTTGTCAATAAGGGAAACAAATCAACAGTCCCCATAGGAAGTTACATACTATTAATACCTCATGTATGTTAGAGTTGATACACATGGACAGTATGGGTTCAATGCACACTGAGAACATTGGTGGTAAGAAGTGCATTTTGGTGATTGTCGATGATTTCTAGAGATATTCCGTTGTTTAATTTTTTAGGAAAAAATAAGATGCTCATAAGTTCCTTACAACCAAGTAAAGTCTACTTCAAAATCAACATAATTTTCCATAAATATATTGGGAAGTGACAATGGCACAGAGTTTATCGACGTCGGTATTGGTGCATTTTGTGATGGGATAGGCATCAAATACGAGTTTTCGGGTGTAATCACGCCTCAAAAAAATAGGACTGTTGAAAGGAAAAATAGTAATATCCAAGATATGGCGCGATCCATGCTCCTTGGTAGGAACATGCGTAAATTATTTTTGAGCGGAGGTAATTAACAATGCATGTCATACGGTGCATAGGGTTTATCTCCGTCTATACACACTTCACACTCAATATGAGTTATTAATCGGCAAGAAATCTAACCTAGAAAATATGTTTAGGTAAATTCGACTCGAAAAAATATGAACGAATATCTTTTGCATATTCATTGACTAATAGAGCCCATAGGTGTATAACCTTAAAATCTCTAAGATCATGGAATCAATAAATGTCACGATTAGAGATGATGCGCCGACTACGTTTATTGTTTAAGATCTTGAATGGGTGAACAATCAGCTCCCGATGATGATCCCATTGTTCCTTACACCACCGCGGTGGACTTGGCTCTTGAGAAAGAGGATCCACCCTCTTAGGTTCGAAAAAGTCATGACGCTACCGACATACTTGGTGATCCCATACTAGGTGTCAAGAGTTGCACTCAACTAGAGAATGTGGTTATCTACTTTTGCTTCATTTACATAGTAAAGTCCAAGAATGTGAAGAAAGAACTCAAGAATGAGGATTGGATAAATGCTATGTGAGAAGAATTACTCCAATTTTGAAATAACGATGTTTAGGAATTATTCCCCCGACCTAGAGAGCCTAATGTTATTGGTACCAAGTGGTTGTACAAAAACAAGATGAATGAGAATGGTACCATAATTCGTAATAAGGCTAGGTTGGTTGCTCAAAATTACACACAAGTTGAAGGTGTGGACTTTGACGAGACATTCGCTCCTATTTCTAGGCTTGAGTATAGCCACTACTACTTGCCATAACATATTATCTACAGTTTAAGCTATACCAAATGGATGTCAATAGTGCCTTTCTCAATAGAATTCTTCAGGAGGAGGTTTACCCGGAACAACCAAAGGGGTTTAAATACCCAAATCACTCTGAGCACGTCTTTTATTTAAAAAGGCCTTGTATGGTTTGAATCAAGCACCTTGTACTTGGTACGAAAGGCTAACTTTTTATTTCTTGGCTCGTGGATTCAAGAGAGGGGGAGGTTATATGATGTTATTCATTAGTATAAAGGGTGGTGATAGCTTAGTTATCCATGTCTTTGTGGATGACAAAGTCTTTGAATCAACATTTTCCCCACATGTTCACACTTTTAAAGATGAGATGAAGAGAGAATTTGATATAAGTATAATTGGTGAACTTACATTCTTCCTAGGTTTCCAAGTGCATCAACACGAGAGTGGGATATTTCTATCTTAATCTAAATATTCTCGGGATTTAGTGAAGAAGTTTGTTTTTGACTCCGCTAAGTACTCTCGCATACTCATGAGTTCATCGACAAAGCTTAGTAAAGACACTTTAGGTAAGGATATAGGGCAAATACTCTATATGAGTATAATAGATAGTCTCCTTTATTTGACTGCTAGTCATCCTCTATTTCTATTAGTGTTGGAGTTTGTGCACGGTACCAAGCATCCCCAAGGGATTAACAATATCTTACACTTAAAAATATCATCAAATACGTGAGTGGCACTATTCTTATATAATTTGGTATTATACTGATACCTATGATCGTTTGTTGGCTTAAGCTTAGTGAGTACTGAACGTCAATTTTCTGACATTTTCACGAAACCTTTAGATACACTTAGATATGAGAATTTTAGGAAGTCTTTGGGTATTTATTTCATTGATTAAGTTTGAAAATTGTTTCTAGTTTAAAGTGTTTTTCATATTGCTATCAATTGTCCCTATAACTAGATTTTATTCTTATGCTTATAAGAAAAATCTAAAAAGATTTTCTTTTCTTTTAGAGTAACTTCATAAAAATTCAAAAAATATATTTTGATTGAAAATTTTCAAAATTTTAAAAAGTTTTTTGTATTTAGTTTTACACCATATATGGATGCACATTTATGATGTTCGAATCACAATTTCATTCCATCCATTCATATGACTTAATAAAGGTGTTATGAGACTTGGCTACGTTTTTTATGCCTAATAATGCATGTTTAGCCCTTTATTATTCATTGTTGATTACCACCTTCATGCTAGACTCATTATATCACCTTGATTGCACACATGCACAAACTTTTGAACATTTCACTAACTTGTCATATGTTGAATATGAAGTTCTCATCTCAATCATGCTTAATAACGATCTGAATGTACTAGTAACTAACTATCCTGTAAAAATCGTTGCCCAATTTTTTTAGCAAAATATTGATTGGTTTGTGTTCAAGAAATAGAAAGAGGCTACGAAAGAATCAGTCTTCTTTGCATTAAAAGCCACTATTGGCAAGAGCCTAAAAGATATATTCGGCACATAATATTAGAAGCGTCAATGCTAATTTTGTTTCATTGATGCTTCATTAAAATTAAGAATATGATTCCTTCAAAAAATTGAGAGTTTATGCTTAAAATGTGAAATTTTGAGGTTGTTATAACTTGAAGATTAGTGAGTTTTCACAATAAAATTCCTTCAAAAACATTAAATAGTTTGGCATTATTGATTTGAGAATATTGAAATTCGAGACATTTTGTATAGGAGTTAATTTCACTTTGTTCAATATTATTCACAAAAGGTTGAATTGAGTTCTTTCTTTAGGAGTGTCTCTTTGAATTCATGCACCGTCGCTACTTATTCCTATGTTAACTTTTCCGTGCATTAAGTTCATACATTTTCATTCCATTTCCATGATTCAGGTGATTGCATGTTATTCCATGGTGTGTTTGTTTGTATTTATATTTATATATTTATATTAAAAAAATTCAGAAATTACAAAAATAGTATGTTGGTTTGTTGAAGTTTCATCTTACTACACCAAAATTGGCAGATAGTTACAGAATCCTGGTCACGATTTTGGTCGGTGACCAGCTGATCACGGACCAAAGTCGTGACCAAAGCGAAATAATGCGTGACCAGTTCCATGACCAGACAATGTTGTGACACTCAATAGAGTTTGTCAAGGCCATGAGTCGTGACCATGGTGGGTCCCGACCATTATTCGTGACCAAGGCGTGACCATCATGGCAGAAAAATTGTACCAAATTTTGTTTCAACTATAGTCACGGATAGTGGTTGTGACCACATCCATGACCATGGACAAAATTCTCTTCAATGACGTCACGGCTTTGGGTCTTGACCATGATGTACTGGTCACGCCTCTTGGTCATGGCTCAGGATTGTGATCAATCTTATTATAATGGGATGGTCACGAATGATGACATGGAAAAAAGGGGGGTCACCGTTGTTGGTCATAGCCCAAAGTCGTGACCAATCTCTTTATTTATAAACCCCTAAACCCTTTTAGCAATTTTCACATGGACTCTCTCTCTCTCTCAAACCCCCAAACCCTTTCATCTCTGGCTATCTCGCTCTCTCCGACTCTCTCTCTCTCACTCTCTTAGGTAACATTATATATATATATATATATATATATATATATATATATATATATATATATATATGTGTGTGTGTGTGTGTGTGTGTGTGTGTGTGTGTATTTGGGTATATGTATATGTATATGTGTGTATTTACGTGTGTGTGTGTGTGTGTTTATATACCATATATATGTTTGTGTGTATATACTGTGTATATGTGAGTGTGTGTGTGTGTGTGTGTGTGTGCGCGCGCGTGTATATGTAGTGTGTGTGTGTGTGTGTGTGCGCGCGTGTGTATGTTTATGTGTGTTTATTTTAACCCTAATTAAAATTGAAACCCTAGTTTTCATGTATATGTTTATGTGTGTTTATTTTAAACCTAATGAAAATTGAAACCTTAATTTTCAACTCTTAAACCTTAATTTTCAATTATTACACTCTACTTAAAAAATTTAATTCTTAAACCCTAATTTTTAATTCTTAAACTGTGATTTTCAATCTTAAAATCTATTTAAAATTTTCAATTCTTAAACCCTAATTAGTGGAAAATTTACCATAAACCCTAATTTAATGAAAAACGACCCTCCTTTCGTGAGATATTCAAATTGTTGGTATTTGTTTTATTATGTAGATAATAGAAGGAGTACCGGATAATTATTGGTTATTAGTTTAGTTATTGGATAGTGATGTTGGATTGCTTGGATTGATAATACACATATACTTTCAAAATCTCTCATAATAAACCCTAACAAAATGCGTCTTAACACTTACGACGGGTTTTTGTTTGGATTTCACCTCGGCGAGATCCAACACGCACGGGGTTAAGAGAAGGGTAGTGATGAATCAAAATATTAATGAAATTAATATAGCCTTATACCTCATATGCTAAAATAATATAAACTTAAATTGGATCGATTGAAAAAGAATAAATAGCTATTGGTTAATTAGAGCCCTTACTGTAGGACTCGTATTCACGCCCTCGTATATTTTTCTCAGAAAAAATGAGTCACGATGATAATCATTGGTAACAAGAGTATGAGAGGTTGAAATTACATCTCACATATACCTCTTTTATTAGTGCACACCATTTAGAGGGTACTCCTATTTATAGGTATGGGAATAAGAAAATCGAACAATTCAACTACCTGGCAAATTGTGGAGTTGATCTCCAGCAACAGTACCTGTTCGACCGTATTCTATTTTTCCTAACATAAAGTTGGGATGACATCATAGAGAACACATTCATCGTACAGAATCCTAATGCAGACCCGACCTTGCTTACGCTGTTAGAGAAGGAAGAAAAAAATTCACCCGTTATGCATACAACTACGTATAGAGAGCATTGACATAGACTATGATATCTCACGACATATGCATTTTAAATTGAATCTTGCCAATAAATTGAAGAAGATAGGATTTCAATTTCATGTCACGAATATCTATACATCAATCATAGATATGTTTCCTCCTAGTTGGCCATGTGCAAAAATCCATACTTCACGATTGGTGGAGCTCGATATCGAGGGAATAATTCAAACAAGTAAACCTCAACACCTAGTTCTTGACCATTCCATAGTCGCCCATAATAGACAGTCACTTCCAAATATTTAATTAATAAATTATCATATATTAAATCAGATTTAAAACATGAATTATATAACACGTATAAATGATTACATCACCTGTATGACAACTACACATAATTCATTTCTACAATCAAATAATGCACATAAAATATTGGGTACTACAGTGGACTTTAGGCTATTCGAATCAATGATCATGCCAAATTAAAATTTTACGTTTTAAATTTTAATCGAGTCTAAAATAACAAGAACAGACTAAAGGTTTATGTGATAAGATTTACAATTGATTTAATCAGCAAGTCAATTTTTAATCTTAATTAAACATTTGAGATATTAATCATGCAAAAAAGCAAATCATGCTGTAAAACTGGATGTACGAGAAAAACCCACTAGCAGGAAATACCTCGGGCTAGTGCAAT
Source organism: Sambucus nigra (assembly GCA_949130495.1). Taxonomy (NCBI): domain Eukaryota; kingdom Viridiplantae; phylum Streptophyta; class Magnoliopsida; order Dipsacales; family Adoxaceae; genus Sambucus; species Sambucus nigra. Next base: position 281,810,436 of record OX422218.1, read on the forward strand.
AATATCACTAAAAACTTATAAAGGCTTGTAAAGGGGATACACATCTTATGATCACACACCTCACAAACTCACACCTCACCCTTTTCCCACCAACTTCTAGCAAGTCAAAGACCTTTGTAATGTTAATAAGAATCTTAACACACCGATGTCTTGATCAAAGGGCCAAAAATGTTATCTTGAACTACCTTGAAAGTTATTTTGATTTCACTCTTGATAGAAACCCATAAATAACCACATGATCCTCAAATCTCCAACGAATTATATGTTCTAAGTTTAAAAGGATTAATATGACAAATATATTTGGTATGTTTATGAATTTTTGTCTTCATTGCTATTGATCAACCTAAAAAAGGTTGACCAGGTGCAAAAAATAAAAATAAAAAGGAATAACAAGGACGAATTACTCTTATTTCCTTAAAAAGGTTTTAGGTTCTTGGAAATGAAGAACACGCAAACTTTTGGTTTCTCTTGATGATTTTATTATCTTGAACTATTAAGCCTTATGAAAAAGAAAAGAAAAAGGGGTTTTAAACCAATAAAACCCATGCTCCCACTTGTCTTGGCAAAGAAGAAATGACTAAGCTAGAGTGTCCCATTAGCGAAAAGGTGTTTTTAGAAAATATCCAAAAAAATATCTCGTATTATGTAAAAAATATTTTGTTGACTGTAGTAGGTGGTCATTCGCTACAACGAATAAAGGTCTTCACCAGAGTGAACCCTCACCAACGCTAGGTTATGAGTTCCACTACAGTTTTTATACAAGGTACGCCCCGTGAGATGTTTCTCTTGACCAAAGTCCTTATTTGTTGGAGCTAAAAATCAAGGAAGGAAGTTATGGATACAAGTAGGGATTTTGGCAAAGTATCTTAGAGTTGTCGTGACCAATAAAGGTAAACCTTCATTGGATCGAGTGTTTTGTGATTTCACATAAATGCTCTTTTAATACATAATTTCATCAAAAAAAATACTAAGACATTTGGTGGCGGTAAACATATAAAAACACACTCTAAAGTTTTGAAAAATATTTCAATGTTATATTTTTCATAAAAACAAAAGTTAAGTCCAGTAGGTCACATTTAACTTCATCCTAAAGTGATCGATGTGATAATAGGATGAAAGACGTCGGTGCTAAGATCTTGAGCGTCAATAAATCTTTTTTGAGACCTCTTGGATAAACACTCAACATGTGTTTTGGAAATCGAGATAGACAATCCATCCAAACTAGCGAACAATAAGTATATGATATTCTTACACTAACGTTGGTGAGACTATATTCATTTATCTTAATTCTCTTAGTGATCCTTGTGAGATCGGGATAGGGTCCACTCTTAATGATCAGTAATGGTCCTAATTCAAAGAGATTCTATGAGTATTTGTCAATGTCTTTGTTTGGTCCTACAATGACATGCTCGATACCAACCCTTATAATATGCAACGTGAGATTCCAACATACCTAGAGTCACGTCGACAAAAAGGAAACTAGGGAGTCTTGATTTATAATGGTCACTCAAAAGTAAAATATAGTCGTGAAATATCTAAATGGGGGATTTATTCGCATCGCTATATATCCATCATGAATCATCAATATTGTCCCTGTAACAAGCTATCAAAAGGAAAAGTACACATATGATTCAATTATCGAGACCGTAACAAAAATTCTTCAAATGCTGATTATCCATTTCCCAACATTGATACGATTGTCAGTAACATGTCCAAACACTCTCTTTAAAGATTTGTAAATTTGTAATTTACTTAAAGTGGAACATTTTTAGAGAACAAAAATATTAATGAATGTTTCCACACTAGTATGTGTGAAATTGAATTAAGTCCTAAAAGCGTGAATGATTTTGGTATAAAATCGACGTGTGTGTAAACAAAGGACTTAAAGGAGAAAGAAACAGTTTTCCAACTGTTAATGGAAAAACGGATAGTTAAGTCCGGGCTTTTGGCTTTGGCCTGTAAATGGAGAATAATGTGAATATATGCAAAACGTAAACACATCAAATATGACTTAGATGCAACCATAAAGTAAGCAATAAGGTCCTAGAGTCCTAGGGTGAAAAACCCAAAATCACTTAAAAGAGCATATGGTAGTGTCGTCGACGGTGTGGAGCTCATTAAAGTACGTGGATTATTGGGAACTTCTGAGAAAAATATAATGGAATATGGAACATGACAAGTAAAGGTTTACGTGGTGAATGTATAAAGACAACCTAACTTGAACACTTTATAGCAACTACGAAAGAAAATTATAGTACATGACGAGACAACACTTTATAGCAACTACGAAAGAAAATTATTAATTGAGTGGACCTATGCAGAGAAAAGATGGAAAGTCGGGTGCTACTTTAAGCATCAAAGAAATAGATATCACAGGGAGGAGTCACTAAAGAGATGACCTGTGGGGATTTTGTTTGAATCTCGAGAAGAGATTTAGGGTTCGGGACGAAATGTGCGATCATTGACACATCTTAAAAAATAGGGATGCTGTGGATTGTAGGTATTCTCAGAACTTTAGATTTCTTTGGTTGCTAAGACACAATCATAGGCCCAGTGGCCTCCTTTCTCTTTTTTGATCCCTCGACATTTGGGCCAGTAGTTGTAGATTTATGCTTGCATGTCGATTGGGTAGCAGTCTTGCCTTCAGCTGGATGAGAAGTTTTCCAGTGCTGGGAGATGTAATTTCCAACATATAGTCAGGTATATTCTCAGGATGAAATGCAAAATGGAAAAGATCAAGAATTGTCAGTATCGACTTAAGAATGAGATGAGAAGAAAAGTTAGTAGAAATTTCAACAATAAATAATCTTATGAAAAGACTCTAATGGGACTTATCCAATTCCTACCAATCGGAAAACTTCAGGCTTCATCAACTCCTCGAATATTATTAAACCATCATTTCCTCTCAGTTGGTCAACCATTTCTCTGTTTCTCACACTCAACCCAGGATCTACCTTGGCCGAGAGACAACCCCTACCCCACTTGTGGGGCAATCTTACTTCTCTACACTTCAATGACTCATTATTACAGAAATCCTATAAGATCAAAATAAAGAAATACCGAGACTTTCGGTCATCATTGAAAGTTCGGTTCATGTGCATGAGCTTTCAATTCGGCTTGCATGCGACGAAATGATAATAAGAGGGATTGAATTTTGTGGTAACGGTTGAGTAACACATTAAGAAGACATCTGGGGGTAAATCTTCCTAATAGGAAAGCCTCCAAAGGATGACCGACCCCATTATTGTCCTCCAAACATTGGGCGATGATTGTATCAGGCTAAGGCTGATAGCATCAAGAACGGCTCTAATGCCCAACCGAATGGAAGTCGAAAGCCAGCCTTAAATATCTGCTCATAGCCATCAATCTCATATCATTTCTCAAATCATAGGCCCTCTCGTCTTCGATCAACGCTCGTGTTGATGTGTGGGTTAACTCCGTACAAGTGTCGCTAAATAATGAGACTAGTCTCTTAGACATCACTCTTATAAGTTAAGGCGACACTTATATCTACCTCAAAAGCCTTTTCCTCATCATCATTAGCAACAAGAGTTTTACCACGGTCGTCTCGACCTAGATGTAATGTCTCAAACACTATAATTAAAGGCTTAGGAATCACATTTGGTGGAATATTTTCTACAGTCTCGTCATTAGAGATATCATAGATTAGGAGCTTACGATACTCATGCTAATGAGACAAGGTTCTTAGACTAACTCTGTTACTAGACTTGATAAAATCAACAGTCTAAGCCAGGCCAGATCTAGTAATAATTATTCTCATAGCTTCCTCAAATGAGCCAAGGTTCATAGTGTTAATTGGAGGGTATTAACTCTTAGATGGGCTATAACCCTCATACATGGAACCAGTCTCAAATCTGGTATAACCCCTAGACTCAGACATGTTATCACTATTAATGATAATAAAACTTGGAGAATGAACTTTAAGTGAAATGTCTTGATGGGGAAGGTTGGTTAGACATAAGGGAGGGGGTATTACCACTAAGGGTGTCAGAGTCAAAGGGGCTCTCTCTCTCGATGAGACCCGTCTTAGCTAAATTGGGCCTCAACCTCTTCTTCTCTCAACGAAGACGATAACAAAGGCAACGTAGCCCATTCCAAGTCTCGTACAAACTCCGATATAATAACAAACAGTTACCTAAGATAGTTATAGGGTTTAAAAAGATCAAAAGGAGGAGTGGATAATTTTTACATTAAGAATAATGAATAACACTTAAGAACACCAAACCCAGAAATCGACAACCGAAACCAAAAAAGTCATCAAAAAATATCAAACTTCACCAAACCTCATTAAAAAAACCTAGTTTCTTACCAAAAACCTAACACTACCAAGAAATTCACCCTAACACTGCTAGAACAGGAGGTGCAAAAACCAAATAAATCACTGAAAAAATAAAATAGTTGAAATGAAAATAAATAACAATGGAAAATAGAGGAGACACGATTCGAAATGTACTTGGAGAAGGAGACAATTGGAAAACAATAAAAAACGTTGGAGAAGGTAATTGGATGGAGCGAAAGAGATGGAATTCTTGAGAGAGAAAGGAAAAATTGATCTTTTGTTCGAAGGTTTTGTGAAAAAAACAAAAATGGGGGAAAACCCCGCCTTATACGATTTTTAACTTGAAAAAGGTAGTAATGATGAATTGCGAATACTAAAGTTATAAGATGATGTAATGGGTTGCACGTGTGAGCTAGACGCGTTTTGAATGTCGCACTTAACCTTTTAGAATCACGCTACCTCTTACACAAGTAAGGGATGCCTTCCAGTTGGCAATTGTCTTATAATGGGGTTGATATGACCTTTGCATCCTCGAAATACGACTGACAGCTAAAAGATAGTTAAGCCTTCTAAAGTCACTACATGTAGACGTTTCATCAGACAAGATAGAACATTAAGCAGAGTCATATTGAAGACAACGGGGACCAAGTTTAAACCTCATCATCTTATTGATGTAGAAGGTTAAGTGTAACACCCCGTATTTTAAGAATATCTAAATTACATGTGTCATAGTAATTTAATTAATTTGAGAAATAAACTGAATTTCAATATTTATTAATTAACGAGAAATGGATTAATATTTATGTGATATTATATGTACTTGTGTGATAAGTAAATTAAATTGTATTATTTTATAGTACGTCATAGTGGGTAATAATGACGGGAATTGACGGTGTCTCAACCGGGGCATTCGGGTAGGCTATTTTTAAGGTGAGATAGAATATTGATGTTTGGTGACTCGAATGGTGTTTTCGAGTGCACGGTTGATCCAGGATGGGTTGAAATAGTCAAAATCAAGTACCCGAGGGTAGATATTGGTTACCAAAGGCTTTTTAGACTAGCCGGGGCCTATTTGGGGGTATGTAAGTCATTTTATATTGAGGGGTTAACCTAAGTTTGGGATTAAGAGGTTTAAATAAGATATTAGGGCTAGGAGGAAGCCATTTTACACATAAACACCACTGAGAGTTCTTTTGGGAAGAAGAGAGGGAGAAAAACACGAGGGGAAATTGAAGAAGACTTGATTTAAAGGTCAATCATTGGAGTTCTTGACTTAATCCACCTTACGAAGAAGAAGATCAATGTCTACTTTGGATACAAAGGCCATTGTGTAAAATTTCTTTGTGTTTTGTTGAGTATTATGATCCATATTAAAGGAGATAAAGAAGTAAACTAATTTTGAGGTGGGATTTATATGAAAAATAAAGGGAATTTTAGAATAATAAATATAACAGTGTTCTTATGATTTTATTGCATGGAAATTGTTAATGATTAGAGAAAATCATGAATTAATATTAGATATATGGATCTTGATTTAAAAGATACTATCTTGAACTAAAAATATGAAACCTTGATCATGAAATTTGAATTTTTATTCGAAATTATGACACTAATGATGTTGGACCAAGAATGACGTGAATCCCATAACTTAATCTAGTTTTAATGAATTCAGGACAATTGATACGTATATTCATGCTAATAGTTGATGGGGTTAGGGTATTTATCTTGGGTTGAAGATTAGAAACACTTTGGAGTGGAAAAAGTGGGAAAAATTCGTATTTTGTGTAACAGGTCCTCATCCAATGAGTTATTACTCTATGGGATGGCAACTATACGCGACATATGTGCGCTAGTTGTTGTATATTATTTGCGTATATTTATGAGTGGATAAATATACGGGTTAATCGTAAGCGGTTATGGTTTAAACAACTATTGACAATTATTGGAAATAAATTAATAATTGTAAATGTGATTGTGGAATAAAATAACTGGAGTAAAGTTATATCTTAAATAGTGATAATTTAATGAGATAGTAATTAACCAGTTGTGAAAGCTAATTAATGAACTAAGGGTATACACTGTATTCGGGTCAAAGTAGTATAGCATTGATGTTAGTGACATGGCTAGTTAGACGGTGTAGCATAACTAGGATGGTTAAGCTTATGCATTAGGTGCACACATTAGATGAGGAGCGAGGATTATCTCATGCTAGTGCGCTGTCAATTTAAATATGGAAATTTGATTTACATATTCATTGTTGCAATTTATAAACTTGATAAATATTTTCAAAGGTTTTGGGCTCTGACCCGTGTTAAATATTTTTCTAAAACTTTAAGGTGTCCATCCATAGGGACACCAATGATTACTCTTCTTACAGGGATCACGTAGTTGCAGTTGATGTGGCGGTTTGCATGATTTAGAGTAGATGCTTCCATTATTTCTATACTAGATTAGGATCTCTCTTCAGTTATTAGTTGGACATGTTGTCCCATTATCAGAATTATTTATTTTCTGTTTACTTAATTCAGTTTAGATGATTGTATTGGATTTTATTGACCGATGGTTTATTCGTTACCTGGTTTTAATTTACTTTCGTATTTAGATTTTTTACTGGTGTGATTGATATTATAGTTTATTACATGGGTTTATGTTGAATGGTTTTATTTGGTATGATGAATTCAAGATTAAAATTTGGCACAACTTGTTAAACTAATAGGTGGTTAGAAATTAATTGAACTTCGACAGTGATGCTAAGAATAAGCCATCTGAGACTCTTGTTTTATTTTATTGGGGGGATGGCCACCCGTTATTTTAATAGGCGAAGTGTCATAGATGTTATCAGAGTATCAGGTTTTAGTGTTCTTAGGATCCATGCAACTTATTACATTTTTAGAGTTGCTTTTTTTTTTATGTAGAGCCATATGCTTAGGACTGTTGATTCATATTGTGATTTACGCTCTTCTGCTATTGTATATGGTTTAAGCGAATCATATAGGAGTTCAGTTAGGCTTAGTATACCAAACGATATAGGACAACAAACAAGGGCCGTTAGGAGCATTGCAGGAAAAGAGGCTCAGTCGGAGCCACAGATTACTCAGGGGACGGTGACCACAACAGAGGTCACCATTTTTGTTACTCGGACAGTTATCGTTAGGGCGTAATAGTTTTTCCAAGTACCGCCACAGTGGACGGTGGTGCCAATTCAGACTCACTTAGTGCGGTCGGTATGGAGAGAGTCGTAGGGGCTTTTTAGAAGGGCCATCCGCAAGAGTTTGGAGAAAGTGCGGACGTGTGTTAGCTAGCAAATAAAAGGAGAACATCAAAAGGCAATTACGAATGGTGGAGTGCAGTGACACTCAAAATTTGATTTCAGGCAATCTTTAAACTCATAGAGAACTGTTGTAGTTAATCACCACATCTGAAGAGCAATACCATGAATATCAAGGAATTTAGGGTGCGATTTGACCACAAATTCTTTCCTCTGTTGACTAAACAGAGATGCGAAGGAAATTTATGTACCTATTACAAGAGAGACGAAAAGTAGCTGAGTATGATGAAAAATGTGCTTGATTAGAAAACTTTATACCCGACAAGGTGGATACGAAGGAGAAAAAGGGTCCTTAAGTTAATGATGAACTCATGGGTAAAATACGCCAACATTAAGGAGAAAATTTAGCTTGGATAACTTATGTTGATGTCATCAATAACGTGATTTTATAAGGTCAATATCAATGCTTCTATGCGAAAGGATCCAAGAGAATTGAAGAGTCTAGCTAGCAGAGTAAGACTGGACATATTAGTGTTAGTGGGACACCACATAAGGGATAACCAGTAGAGGGACCTATTTAATAGATTCAGATCAAAGGAACTTTGACCAAGTGGAATGTGGATTCCGACAAGGTCATAACTATGTTCCATAGAAACAACGAAGCCAAGGGAATAACTGGGGTAGCCATCAGGGTTGAGGCTACCAAGGACAGAGAGTAAGACAACACTGACATAACTAGTGAGGCCATAGACAGAGGATTTTCACGGGGAGGTGTTTTATATGTGGGGATAGGAATACATGCGTCGATCTTGTCTGAAGTGAGATAAGGGATATGGGCAAGCTTCCCAATAGGGGAAATAATTACAACAGTTCTTGGGATAGTTTAGACGCGAATATTAAGTCCAGAAACCAGTTGAGCAGCCAGTTCCATTATCGGTTGAAGGTATAATTTTTTTATCCATGGGTAAATGGGGTAAGTTGTACGTGACATGGGTGCGTCTCTGTATTTTGGTTACCAATAGATTCGCGCGTGAGATGGGTTTAGTGAGTTTATTATCAGTATCACTACTGTATGTATATGTATATTTATCGTTGAGTAGCGGGGCTATCTTTGGTTCCACCTGCAAGGGAGCAGGTGTGAACATTGAGAGGATATGACTTAGTGGATTTGCTCAATTTAGAGAGAAGTGATTTGAGTATGATGTTATCCTAGGTATGGATGGTTAGCGACGGCTGAGGATGGTGGGCAGTTACAGTAAGGCTATCGTGTTCCTTATTTCAGGGCAGGATGTGTTATTTTTATGATGTCTCGTCCTGAAAGAGGGTCGAGCCCGCGTATATATTATATTGTAGGGGAGATTTTCAAGAGTATAGTTGTCTCATTATATTCGACCCCCATACGTATGGACTTTACTGATGAGATTCAGAGGATATCGATTTTACCGTTGAGCGGAGAGATCGAGCTCGTTATTGATTCAATATTGGGGACTTAGTGATAGTGAGAGCCCCGTATTGTATGACTCCTTTAATGATGTGGGAGTGGGCCATTAGACTTATACATCTGGGGATAATATTTTACGTGTTTTGATTATGTGCTTTGGGCCTACGGATCTCGATGATCGATAATGTTAGGTAGTAGTGTATCAGGGGGTTCCTTATTTGGATTTATCTTGCGAGACGCCCCACGCATGAACCTTAGTGAATTTTTGAGAGTTGGGAGACGTGTTAGGCGCTGGGCACATGTTCAATACTTTAGTTATTACTCATTTATGAAGATAACATTTTGAGCGAAGAGCTATTTTATGATTTAAGGCCAGTGGTGTCGGGTAGTGTTGTATAGGAAGCATTGTGGAACGTTTTCACCACTAGTGGATCGATGGGTAATCTCGAGAAAAAATAAGTTGCGATTAGTAGGTAATTGAGTATACCATTACTGTATACTCACGCCAAGTATATAAGGCCTAGTTTGATATAAATATGCTACATTTGGTATAATTGTGCAGATATGCATGGGATACAGGGTGTATGGGCGCCCTAGTCAGTTAGATTATCAGTATCGTCCGAAATGAGAAGACGTGAATATAGGTGTTGAATGTATGCATATGGGTAAGTTAGAAACATAATTAAAAAAGTAAGATGGATTGAATCTCGTCGAGGAGAAAGATAGTTCGAATATGTGTACAACAAGGAGAGTTATCACACAAGAGATGGGTTGAAAGACTGTAGAGATACAAGCGAGGGATTTCTCTGGCAAAAGTGGGATCTAACAGTTTGGGTATTAAAGAATAATTATACTCAACCAAGTTTTGAGGGTGGCTTTAGACTTGCGCATAAATAGGATGTTGATTTCACCGATGAGACAGACTCGAGAAGTGCGCAGTTTTGGAGTAAACGCATGGGTTACAGTTTTGGTATACCCCAAGAAAGGGAGTAAGATATACCACTTGACGTGGGATGTTGAGCTTGTGGATTGATGCGGAGTGAGACATGACGATTTTTTCCACTAAATGCACCACTCTTGAGAGGGGGAAAGGTTGGTTCGAGGCGATCAACCAGAAATTTAGCAATACTTAGTGATTCAAGTGAAAAATGGGTAGGCAAACGGTTAAAGTTCATTATTGGGTTAACAACATCGCAAAAAAGGCAATATTTCCTTTGGGTTTTGTGGAATTGGATGACCGAGATGGAGAAATTATTATTAATTTGGGTGAATTACACTGTGGGGCAGTATGCCCAATATTTTATTTAGGGAAGATAATGAGCCGAAAGAAAGCGTCGCCTAACATTATTGTGGATTGAAATACGATCATTATGTCCCATGTTTGGTTGGGTTATCAGAAGGTAGTGGGGATGGAGTTGCGTTTGAGCAGGTGTATAACCCGTAAATCGAGGAGTAGATGGGAAAAGTGACTAAGCGGTTGAAGGAAGCAAGAAATACATATTCTAGACACTAAGGTGGTTGAGAGGAGAAATTACCATTGGTAAAGTGGCATGTAATAACTCGTACCATCTATTATTAGAAAGACGTCTTTTGAGACTTGAGGCGGGACGCCTTGTTGTCGGCCATGTGGTTGGTTAAGGGTGGGGATAACAAGTTCTGCGAGCCGGGCGTGATTTAGAGCCGGGCGGGCAGGGATTGAGTCCATCAAAGTTATTTTCATATAGATAAAAAATGTCGTAAGAGTTACGTCGTCATGAATCGGGGAGTTAAAAGACTGTCATGAGTGGTAAGAAATTGTTACATTTTTCTCCATTAAAGGAAGTATGGTATTTGGACAACGAGGGATATTGGCACCAAGGGAAGTACGGCATTTTCCAACATTGAGATGACAGAGCTAGTGGAGCATAGTCTCGTATTTTTGAAACATTGTTAGCAAATTTGTAATAGTTTTGCGTTTCATTGTATAAGTGGGACCTTAAGAATAATGGATTATATCAATATGAAATGGTTTGAGTAGACTCCTTGCTAATCTTGGGCAGTAATGATTAGCTTCAGTCAGGATGGTACCACTAGCGAGTGTATAGTGGAGGAATCAAAATGTTATCACAAGTTGATTTTGAGTTCTTTCGGATGTTATGCGAGCAAGTATCTGAAGTTTTTAGTCCCAGACATATCCTAATTTCGGGGACGAAATTCTTTTGCAAATGGGAAAGTATGTAACACCACGTATTATTGAGAATATCTATATCACACATGTCACAGTAATTTAATTAATACGAGAAATAAAGTCAATTTAAATATTTATTAATTAATAAGAAATGGATTAATATTTATGTGATATTATATTTATTTGTGTTATAAGTAAATGAAATTGTATTATTTTATAATACGTCTTAGTGGGTAATAATGACGGGAATTGACAGTGTCTCAACCGGGTAGCTATTTATAAATTGAGATAGAATATTGATGTTTGGTGACTCAGATGGTGATTTCGAGTGCACGACTGATTCGTAATAGGTTGAAATAGTTAAAATTAAGTACTCGGGGGTAGAGATTGATCATCGGGAGGTTTTTAGACTAGTCGGAGCTGATTCGGGGGCATTTATGTCATTTTATATTAAGGGGTTAACCTAAATTCAGTATTAAGAGGTTTAAATAAGAGATTAGGTATAGAAGGCAACAACTTTACACATAAAAACCTCTGAGAGTTCTTTTGGGAAGAAAAGAGGGAGAAAACCACAAGGGGAGATTGAAGGGAGCTTGATTTGGAGGCCAATTATTGGAGTTCTTGACTTGATCCACCATACGAAGAAGAAAATTCACGTCTATTCCGGATACGAAGGCAAAAGTGTAAACTTGCTTTATGTTTTGTGTAGTATTATGATCCATATCAAAAGAGGTAGAAAACTAAACCAATTTTGGGGTGGGATTTATATGAAAATCAAAGGAATTTTATAATGATAAATATGACTGTGTTCTTATGATTTTGTTGCATGAAAATTGTTAATGATTAGAGAAAATCATGAATAAATATTAGATATATGGACCTTGAACTAAAAAGATGAAACCTTAATTATGAAATTTGGATTTTTATTCGAAATTGTGACATAAATGATGCTGGATAAAAAATGACATGAATCCCATTACTTAATCTAATTTTGATGAATTTTGGACAATTGATACGTTTATTCATGTTAATAGTTGATGGGGTTAGGGTATTTTATCTTGGGTTGAAGATTGAAAACACTTTGGAATGGAACAAGTGGGGAAAATTCGTATTTTATGCAGCAGGTCCGTGTCAGATTCCCAGGGGTGAGCCGGTTCTCCCCCTGGCCTAACCGGTTCTGTTCCCCTGCCATTTTTAATTATTTCATTTGATTATTGTATGAATTAATTTAGAGTTCGGGAAATTTTATTAGGTTCTTTAATGGAAATAGGATTTCAGGAAATTTATTTTAGACGAGAGTTAAATATGAGGAGGTGTTGGATAAAATCCGGAGTGAGGAATGAGGGGTGTTTATGATGAACAACGCATGGAATATTTAATTTATGAATTCAGAATAACTAGGCTAATGCTTTGGGTGATAGGCACATAATAGCCGGACTTCATGATTATATATATATATATATATATATATATATAGAGAGAGAGAGAGAGAGATAGATGGCTAATAATATCTGCGTGTATGATATTTATGTGGAACATATCCCTCTAATGCTATCAGTGGAGGTTAGGCAATGTGGGTGATCCTACCTGACTAATCACAAGAGGCTAAGTATAAACCCTAGGTCATATCACCATGTTTATGTTTGTGTGATTTATTCGTAGTGATGTAATTGTGGGTATGGTTATGACTCACCGTCGAAGGACAGCGATGCCAAAGATGACTCTTCTTTCACGGATCACGTAGCTGCAGCTGATGTAGTGGTTTGCAGAATTTGGAGTATACCCTTCCATTATTTCTATCCTAGATTATGATCTCTCTTTAGTTATTAGTTGGACATGTTGTCTCGTTATCAGACGTATTTACTTTCAATTTTATTTAATTTAGTTTAGATGATTGCATTGGATTTTAGTAACCGATGGTTTATTCGGTACTTGGTTTTAATTTACTTATGCATTTAGATTATTTACTAGTGTGATTGATTTTACAGTTTACCGCATGGGTTTGTGTTGAATGGTTTTATCTGGTATGATGAATTTAAGATTAAAATTTGGCACAACTTGTTAAACTAATAGGTGGTTAGAAATTAATTGAACTTCGACAGTGATGCTAAGAATGAGCCATATGATACTCTTGTTTTATTTTAGTAGGGTCTGGGCACCCTTAATTTTAATAGGCGAGGTGTCACAATAAGCTCTAGGGGTAATCGATATACATAACTATAATCGCGTCCATATGCCGCTCTAGTAACCAACCGCACTACAGTCTCATCCCATATACGAAATCAAGCTTCTCACCTACACTAGCGGAAGGGTGTTGGCCTCAGATGATACTCATGCCACAAGGCATAAGACTCAAAAGCTAGGGATATGTGTGGGGGGCATAAACGACCATTATATCCCATATCGACCACGAGTATGGAATGGGGCACCAGATAAACTCTTGACAGAACTAGAATATCCAGTGTCATCCCGAACGACACTACCTTCTACAAATATGCTTGACCAGGCATGGAAAACATGACAAGAGTATCTCAGTCATTTCAACACAAAAACGTTAACAAGAATCACTCACCCACGTGAGGGGATCTTCATATGATTACTTCACCACTAGAATAGACACGTGACACTCTCTCATAGGTTCTCAACATCAGCTGGGTGTGGAATGCATATTGGGGGTGATACTGCGGCCCCCCATTCTATAAAGGCACACTTTATCTTCTTCATTAGGGATCTAATTCCTACACCTCTAATGTTACTCTATTAAAATAATTTTAGAGGGAGAAAGATTGTATTTGGGTCTTCCATGACTATTTATGCCTCATTATAGTGAAACACTTTCATACCTTGTACAGTGGACGTAGGTCAATGGCCGAACCACTTAAATCTTCGTGTTCATCTTTGTTTCTCTCACGTCTTCTACTAATTTACCTGTTAATTCTTTGTTATATTATATCTTACAATATTCACATTGAGGGTAAATCCAGTGCATGATCCTTGTATCATCATCGACCTAGTGACCCTCAAATCTCAGCGTGGAAGAAAATTAATTTTGGGTTGTTGGCTTGTTAATCATTCCAGTTTGTTATTTTGGGTTAGTGTGGATGTTTGGGTTGGAAGTTTAGGTTTGGGAGATTGAGAGATATGATATATTGGGATGGGAGATAAGCTATATGATTGTTAGGTTTGAAGTCACTTGAGTAGTTAAAGAGGATTGTTATTTGATAATAAAGTTTGTGATATTTAAGTTTTAAGTTGAAGGGTATTTATATTATACTTAAAATACAGAGGACATCATATAATTTATATAGCCATCTATGCATCCTCGTGTCAGTATATATATTGAACCCTTCTCGTCTTTTACCATCAATTAATATTTTTCTGGAGATTTTTCAAAGGCCAAAAAAGGCTTTTAGAGATGATCCTTCAATTCCCTGTTTCTTCTATCTCTTGCCCTTCTACCCTATTTACAAGATTTACAACATGCCAGGGACTCCTAGAGACCAGCCCCCCCTCCCCAAACAACCAATTTATAAATCTTTGCCTCCTATGAATCCTATGGAAATATCCATATGAAGCAAATAAAAAAAGATTTTGGGAAGGTTAAAACAAGAGGCACAAGTTGTACCTTTACGAGGCGTTAAAAAACAGAGGAACCAATTATCATGAAAGTAGTTTCTGGTGACTAAGAAAAATGGTGCTGCTCCATTGGGCTACATTAACCTTCACAATCATTTGCTATCAACCGTTGGATGGACAAAGATGATTATCAGATAACAGATCCGCTCTTTACTGTTGATGAGTTATTGGGTTAACAGGCATACCATTTAATGAATGAACTACTAATATATCCGCCAAATTCAAATCGGGTACAAACGACTCATTTAGCGGACTCATTTAGCAGTATGTTTTCTTTAGAACAATTTTTACCCAATTGATTTTTCTAATCCTTTTCTTTTTTGTTATGATTTTTTTAATTATGTTTGGATTATACATTCATGTTTTCCCTAATATATAAATTATGTTTTAGAAGTTCGTGTTCTTAACTATAGTGTGAGGAGAAAAATTTTCAACTTCTTTCTATTAATTTTGGTGAGTTCTCTATTTTCAACCCCCCGTGTTCAACAAGGTGCACAAAACCTGTTTGATACAATGCCAATTAACATCATAATGAAAGCCTCTACAATATAATCTCTCTGTTACATTTGAAATTAGCTAATGAAAGCTTGTTTGAGTTGAAAATTACCATTTTTATGCGATTAATTTAAACACGGGTTTCGTGGTTTTTCCTTATTTTCTTTATTTGCATTACAAACTAAGAAAAATGGTCGGTGCCGGTATAGATCGAAATTCTGTTATGGTCCAATTCTGACCGGTAATAAATACCGGGGCTTTGCAATATTTGATTGATCACAATTTTATATATTCCATTTACTATAGAAGTTCCCAGAGAATTCATTGGAGGAATATTTCCAATAAAAATCGTTTGTTCTTGCATATCCCTGTTGGTTTTCCATCCAAAAATAAAAAATAAAGATTTGTTCTCTCCTATGAAGAATTTTTCTTTTCGTAAAAACTCTTCTACTAACTAATAAAACTAAAAATAAGTAATACGTTAAGTTTATATTTGAACATGGAGCGAAAAGGACAACATACATAATGGATAGAAAGAGCTATGCTACTTGGTTAACTCGATCCATGGAAACTACATGATATAAAAGAATATTGTTGTGGATCCAACACAATAATGGAAACATTTTAGTCATTACTATTTGTGCTCTTCAAGTGTTGTATTATATTTTACAATAGGATTTGTGAAGTTTGCTTAAGAAAAATTGAATTTTTTAGGCAATAATTGTGGTAGACAATTAAATAAGGAATGTGACTTATGCTGAAGTAAATAATAGTTTTGTTGATTTTTTTCCAAGGTTCCTCACAATACAAATGGGGACATTAGTGGTTTTATTAATTTTTTCCCAACTTTTTCATTCTCAAGTTGTATGTGGAGGCATGGAAAAGCTTTTACAATAGTAAGGTGAGGTACAGATCCAAACCTTTTCATGTAGGTAGAATTGGAAGTCATATTAGTTCTGTAATTTTGCAATTTTGTTGCTCTGTTCATTTGACATTTCTCCTAAAAGAAGCTGTATATAGACAAAGTTAAGGATGTTAAAGTTATCAACTTCAAGGGAGTTTCTTTTAGATTCAGTTTTCTCAATCCGAAAAAAATATTTTTATTCTTTATGAAAAATTTCAAATATGTGTGGTAAGGTGGCAGGACTTTATTATCTTCTACATATAATTTAATAAATTAGTTTTTTATACACATTCAATATGATGGTAGTGTTTTATTACCTTTTCTATATAGTTCTTAATTTTTTTTAAGTACACTCGCACATTGCGCGGGTTATACCTAATAAAAATTTCTCAAAGAAAGATCGAGAAGTAAGTCAATTGTATAAAAAATTAGAGGGTAAGTAAGTCAAATAAGACTTTAAGAATGGGGTTTTAAAAAGGGGCATATACCAAATAGCCCCTTTAACTTTATTTTAATACATGTATAGTGCAAGCTTTTTTATTTTGCACCAAAAAGTCCTTCACCATGCCAAAAAGGCTTTATCATGCCGCTGACGCAGACCTTTAAAGATAAGAGAATAAATGACTTTTTGGTACAAAATAAACGACTTGGATTAAATGTGTATTAAAAAATATTTGAGGAACTTTTTGATATTTGATCATTTTTAAAGGTAAAAAAAAGAATATTTGTATATCAAGTCATTTCCACCACCATCGAGATTGGTTCCTCTAAAAAGAAATCTGCTTTCCTTCGCAAGCTCTATCCCATTCCTCTCTGTTCCATACCCTATCAGGTATTTTTTACCCACCCTCTCTCTCTCTCTCTATATATATATATATATGTATTGGTGTATGTATGTATGTATGTATCATGTATGATTATATGTACATGGATGTGGTTGAGATCTTGAGTTTTGTAGTGTAATGTTGTTATTAGGGTTTGAAAAGATAAGATATAGTTTCTTGGCTTACGATCTGGTGATAGTGATATTACGTTACCTAAACAATACACAATTTGCGAGGTTTAGTAAATGGCTTCGAAACGCATATTGAAGGAGCTCAAGGATTTGCAGAAGGATCCTCCTACCTCATGTAGCGCAGGTATCTATACACCTCTGTTACTCAATTATTCTAGATTTAAATTAGACTAATTCTAGGCAGATTCTGATGCATTTTTTTGCCACGCGGTGATGTGTTTAAATGGTAATTAATGGACCTTAAACACATTAAAACTAGTGTAGTTTTGACATGTCACCGGTTGTAAAAATATTTTAATTATATTATTTTATTAATATGCTTGTCTTGATTTTTTCTTTAATATACATGGAGTCTTGTATATATGTTGCTTTACTCGGTGTTAAGTAGAGAATATTTTTTAGCCTTGGGGTTTTGTTCCTACCTGAAAGGGGCTCGTAGTTGTGTTGTGTTCCTGTCTGAATTGGAAAAAATATTAGCACATTCATAAAGAACGCATTTAATGTCGTCAAACAGCCTTGAGGAATGCACCTGCTTCACTCATGCTTGAATGGTATAAATGAGGCCATTTGAGAGTTGGCTATGATGAGTACAAACTCACTCCCATGTCATGCCAAAAATCTGAACTTACCTAAAAGGTCAATTTCCATCGACCAATACCAAAATTATGGCAACCCACAACCTGAGACGATAGTGTTTAAGAGAATTGCATATGGTGATCAACAGTTTCCATCACAGAAGTAGGAGACACAGCTGGTTTCCCCATTCTGTTAGCCATGAAAGAGAGTCCGGAAACAAGCTTTATGGCAATGAAAGTTGGTGTGCAGGGTGGCTCAGAAATCAAACAACCAGTATGCACTGCTTTGCAAATTGCAGTGACGGATGTGGCTGAAGCAAGATGCTAAGGACCCTATATCACTAGCAACAGATTTTCGGTATTCTCTAAAGCACATGAAGGAAGGAAGCCCCATCATCAATAGAATCAAGACCCTATAAATCAATGCGTAGAAGGGATATACGATGCCACTTGACTACAACTCCAGTAAGTGTGCAACTGTTTCAATTAGTAGAGGGCACGCACTTCAATCAGTAAGCTAAAGACATACCTGCCAATGGTGGAGCTCCAACAAGAATATCAATTTTCAAACTTGAACCTTGTGGACAATTTTCATCGTAAAGGAGGGACAAATGATAGGCCACTTAATTATGCAAGATTTGAAGTGGCTGCATGTAAGTAGGAATACTATGACCTATTTATTTGGAATATGCTTAGGAATTAGTGGATAGTTGGGTAGAAGTTTGCAGTTGAGTTGTTCATGGAGTCTTGTATATAAGTTGCTTTACTTTATGTGAATGAAAACATAAAAAATTTGAGCTTCAAATAGTATTGTGGTTTATTCCTACTCAAGGAACTCTGCAATTGTGGTTTGATCTAATGTAGGTCCTGTAGCAGAAGATATGTTCCATTGGCAAGCAACTATCATGGGACCAACTGATAGCCCATATTCAGGAGGGGTATTTTTAGTTTCTATTCATTTTCCTCCTGATTATCCTTTTAAGCCCCCCAAGGTATGCACATGTTCTTGTGTTACTTTCATTTTTAATGACTTTGATAGCTTGCAAGTAATTTATTATTGCAATGGGTTTCAAGTAGGTGGATTGTGTGGGGTATAAATAATGTTTAATTCTAGTATATTTTACTTGGTACTGGAACAACCCACACCCCACCGCACACGTGCACAGACAACATAGATAGAAAATAATGTTTCATTGCCACTAACACGAGTCATATTGCTGCTATCCAATGCATTGTTTTGAAAAATCTTTCTTGGTTTGGAAGTAGCAGTAGAGCTAGCAATTATGAACAGGACCGTTAACACGATATAAGCATTACACAAAATAACAGGCTTGGGTTTAGTCTTAATGGGTTGCTTTCCAAACACAATTATACAAATGTTGCTGTACATGACGCAAAATCGCTAAAGACAAAGAATGCACAACATGAAACCAACACAATACCAAACTTCTTATATAAGACTAAACGGGCCTGTTATGAGTGGAGTCAATCTTGATACTGTTTGACTTAAGACAGAACAAGAGTGATACAGAATGTCAGCTCTAGTTGATAATGCTAAAACACAAAAGTTGCGCAAAAATTAGTATACAATGATGTCACTGTAACTTGATTGGTTAGGCAGTGGTTCCTACCTGCAAGTAGCGAACCTTATTCATTACCTGGTCTATCACATCATTGACATATAATTTTGTGTACCAACTTTTTGTGTACCTTATGAGTAGTTATCATTTATTATTCTTGAAGTTGTCATAGCGCTTCCGCGTTACATGGAACACAAAACACACAATAATTTGGTTTCACCTCTCAATCAATCTCATACACCAAATCAGTAACTCCATATAAAATGCGACTTATGGCCTTTTTTATGGATATTTTTACCCTGATCCCTGAAACTAAAAATAAGGAAATCTAACTCTAATAGGAAACTACTAAACATAAAAATAATAACTACTTTAATTAAGTCCTAAATAATCTATTACCCACGGCGCACCAAGGCGCCCTAGCCAAGGCACAAGGTGGAAGGTGAGGCGCGTGCTTGATCGAAGTGAGGCGCACATTATACAAAACATGCAAAAATTGTATATATAATTATAAGATTATTTTATTATTTAAAATTTGAAATATATAGCATAAATTACTATCATACAAGGGTACGAACTACGAAGAGACACATAAGAAGATATATCTAAAAACCATATGAAAAAATATAGATAATCAAATATCAAAGTTATTTAGCATTTTAATCATAAAGTAATCAACAAAGGCAAATATATTAATATATTTAAAACAAATGTACTCCAATGTGTGAAAAGAAAAATCAAAATCAATCGGAGATGCAACAGTGTTAGGAGTCATTTTGGTTTCTTTTGCCCAAGTTTAGTGACTGGTAAGAAAGATAATGTTTTACCACAACTTAGGCTTGACTTTGGTTAGTTTTTGGGTGGAAAATGGTTGAATTATCCATATTTCATTGGAAATGCGTAATGTCAATATATTAATTATTCCATTTTTGTTTTGGGGGAATTTTCTACAAAAAATTTAACAAGGCGCACAAGGTGTGCGCCTTACAGAAGGGGCCTTGCTCGAGTTGAGACAAGGTGCCAATGTTGCGCTTTAGTGAGCTTGGAGTCTAGACGCGGCTTTAACAACTATGCTATTACCCAAGTAATCTACTAAATTTGAACAACAATTACACTTGGACTTGAATTCTCTTCTTGGACCCAAACCAACTACAATGTATCCGAACTATCTCCCCTTATGCAAAAAATCTTGTCTACGAGCAGAATAGGCTATATTTTAAGCGATCGTGCCCCAAAGATAAATGCTCAACTCAACTCAACAAAGTCTTTTGTCAATTATTTGGGGTCGGCTACATGAATTCTATTTTCGATTCCATTCTGTTCAGTGCAATATCTTCGGTTAAAGCACATGATCTTATGTCCCTTTTTACAACATTCCACCAAGTCAATATAGCCTTACCTCTACCCCTTGTGTTACAATCAATACTAACTAAATCACTCTTCCTTACGGGGGCATCCATTGGTCTACGCTTGACGTGTCCAAACCATATAAGTTGATTTTCTCTCAATTTATCGAGCTACTTTTACCGCTTCCCGAATTTGTTCATTTCTAATTATGTCTTTTCGAGTTTTATCACAAATCCATCTTTAGCATTCACATCTCCGCCACATTCATTTTTTGTACATTTTATTTTTTGGTTGCCCAACACTCTGTCCTATATAACATAGTGGGTCTAATGGCCGTCCTATAAAATTTTCCTTTTAACTTCAAAGGTATACGCCTATCACACAATATGCCGGTAACTTCTCCACTTAACCCAGACTACTTTAATCCTATGTGTAACATCATATTTAAAAAAATTCTCCACTATATATTTCAAAAAAAATTCTCTGCTTGTAATTTGCCAGATTTTCTCGAGCCAAAACTTATATTTGAAAACAATTGAAAATTTGTGGCCATATTATGATTTTCGGACCCTCAGAATATAACAAATTAAGATCCATATAGTGTTGGGCCCAATATCACAAAGCTGTAACTCGCATCAATTTCAGTGCCACGACCCATTATTAGATCCAACAATTGCCTCCATGGGTTGCAAAACAGAGGATTATGGCTCTCAAAGCCCTTGTTGAGAATGATTCACATCTCTGAAGAATTGCCGCCCCAACTTCACTCACCATCTCGCTTTTGGCAATGTCCTTGTTGACGTTATCATTGTTGTCTTCTCCTTCAGCTACCTTAGGTCCTCCATCAACGTCAGAATTGGCCAGTGAAGGCCTCGTCATATTGGTGATGCCGATGATGTCGTTTATTCCATCTGTGTCCATGTTTTTTAGGCCATTGTCACATCGGTAACGCCGATAATGTCGTTTATTCTGGCTGCCCCCGTGTTTTCTTCTCTTCTTTGATTCTTTTCGCCAAGGTCTACTGCTAGATTCAAGTCGTGTTTGCCATTGTTGTCGGTTACAAAGTGAGCAACATGGAGGGTCGTAACTACAAAGATGAGGTCGTTAAAGGGAGGGAAGGAAGGGGGTTTGACTTTGCAATGCCCTCTAGAGTTTTGAGTCGTGACTGTTGAAGGAATAAGTGGTTGAGGTTTATCAAGCGCAGGGAGGTGCCTTGATAGAGGTTTCCATCACCGCCTCCCTTAGAGGTTTTGTTCCTTCATTGTCGGGCCGTGTCGCGAAGAGCTCTTGGGCAATTCCGCGACGCGATGAACCTGTTGTGTCCGACTTTCGGGAATGTGGGCATGTTGTTGAGTAGAAAGTTGTCTGTAGGATTCATAGACGATGAATATGTTGAGAATCGAGAAGCGAAGGGTTGCACTCGAATGAAACGACCCTCCATTGTGCTGGATGAATGGACGGATTCAGAACATTCACCGCCGACGGACCCCACACCGTTCGATTGGTACTCCAAACTTTTTCCCCGACTTTTCGAGCAAATACACTTACATTTACTACCAAAGAGCAAACCATCCTTTGATATATCTTTTTGATATGAATTTGCGGATGCGTACACCACACATAAAACACAAAAGAATTGGGTTTCACCTCTCAACCGTCAATCTGATTCATCAAATCAATAAATCGATACAAAGGCAGGCCAATGGCCTTATTTATAGATCTCCTAACCTTAATTCTTGATTGACAATGAAACTAGAAATAAGGTACTACTAAATATATAGATAATTACTGCTTCATTAAGATTCTATATGATTTACTACCTGAACTAATCTACTAAAATTTAATAACAATGATAATTGGACTTGGACTCTCTCCTTGGACCCAATTAATCACGGCCATACCCATCATGTCGAGTGCAAACATTTTTTTCTTGCTATTAGGATAAAAGTTGAAGGTAGTCAACATATTGAAAAAAAGGCTTTATGATGCTCAAGTATCAAGAAGAAAGGCAATTAGTTATGATGTGAAAAGGGTTGGGGACTTGCGTTGAAAACATTAAGTATATCTTTTGAGAATAAAATTTATAAGCTGTACAATTAATTGTCATGGATAAAATATAAGATGCATCAAATACCAAAATATTATCAATTTTGATTAGTTAGCCTTAAAAAACGCTAAAATATGAACATTGTAAAGATTGTAGCTTGTTGGTCAGTAAAAGAATTGTCAAGAAGAATATGCTAAATCTGTAAGTACATGATATGCTAGTTTTATTTGTATCCATATTTTGTTGTTTGTCATGGATTTTATGCGATGTATTATACATTTGTGTTGTATATCATGAATCATAATATATCTGTGGTCTACAAAGCATGTACACGCAACTTGACATGATATTTTTTAGAAAATGTCGGGCACAAACACGTTAGGTACAGAGACCTTAATTCACGTTCTTTTTAGATATTACTAAAACAACAAATTAATATATACTGCAAGAGTTCACAAATGTTAAAGTTGTTTTCTATTATTAGGAAGAAACCATCTCAACCAATAAAAAATAGATTTGAAGCCATATTTTGTTGGTGGTAATGGTAAATATATTATAGTCCCGAATGTGTCTGAGAGTGGCTTCTAGCCTTCTAGCATGTTCCAATGCGTCTAAGTAAGTCAAAAAAATAAAATAAAAGCTAAGACTCTCTAGGTGTGTCTGAAAGGAGTTGAAGGAGTCCAAGTGTTGGTGACGCGACCTTCGGAGAGTGTCGGTGTTTTATAGTTCGTGTCTTCGTAGTCTAATTTTTATGTAGAAGATCATGCATTTATAATAATAAAGTATATAATTTATTCCATATAGTTAAGTGTAGTTTCTGAATTGGTAATATAGTGGGAACCTACTTTTTGCATTGAAACGATAATTTAAACCAAAGATACCGATTCTTTAATTTTTATGGAATCATGCAAGTTCTAGGGTTCTAATTTATTGGAATTTATGGACATCTTGTTACATACTTATATGATTTGAGGAGGTCTATCTGGTTGATATTTCAGGTTGCATTTAGGACTAAGGTTTTTCACCCAAACATCAATAGTAATGGTAGTATTTGTCTGGATATTCTGAAAGAACAATGGAGCCCAGCATTGACCATATCCAAGGTTTTGCCTCACTTTCTTCCTTCCCCTATAGTTATTTCAATTAGTGTTCTTATACGCATGACCCTTATTTGCCTCTGAAAAAATAGTGTGTATCGCACATTTTTCCCCATAAGTAAACATGAATCTCGGTAATCTTATCCTATTGCAATTGCAAACATACATTGAAATTGTTTCTTGTGCAAAATATATATGTTATATATCATATGCCACTTTATGTTAATAAAAAGGGTCAAGAGAAGAAAAAAACACCCTCTGCATTTTCTAATTTTTGCAAGAAATCCTCGTGAACTTTTTTCAGTACCAAAAAATTCCACGGATTATAGATTTTGTTGCAAAACCCCCTATATGTGGCTAAAAAGTCCCATAGAAGTCGGGAGGTAGTCTTGCAACAAAATGCATAGATTAAAGAGGGGTGGGGGCTCGAATTACATCTTCAAAGCTCTGCTAATTTCTCGTTTAATAGTGTTGGCTGTAAATTTTCACCAATATGTAGCTTAAGTGGGGGAGTCTTTTTCATGTCTAGACTCTAAACTAGGGTATTCGAGTTGCTTGAGAAGCGTCTCCTCCCCCTCTTCTTCAAATCAAAGAATTCCCAAGAGTATGGAATATTTCAAGTCCCCACACATTTCCCCGTTTCTAACTTGAGCTTGAGTGCCCGCGTAGTTTTGATATTGACTCGAGCACCTAAGCTTCATCAACTCCACC
Source organism: Sambucus nigra (assembly GCA_949130495.1). NCBI lineage: Eukaryota > Viridiplantae > Streptophyta > Magnoliopsida > Dipsacales > Adoxaceae > Sambucus > Sambucus nigra. Next base: position 281,835,019 of record OX422218.1, read on the forward strand.
ATACCCACTATCATCTCCATTAAAACTATTTTTATCCTCAAATCACCTTTGGAGACAGCACCATCTCGGCCGCTGCCGCCTCTCTGCAGCCACCATGATTTAAATAAGTTTACTGATACGTATCACAATAAATATGAAACTTATTTGTAGTTAAGAAACCTCCAAACTGCAGTTGCATTGGGCATTTTTTTTTATATTCTCAAGGTATATTCAACATCCAATGTTTAGAGCCAATCGACATCTAAACTCTAATTGAAATCTCTTGATCAACTTTCACCTTTTTATTTTTTAAAAGGATGATATGCATCTAAAGCCCTGCCTAAATCACTGGCGGCTTTGCAAGTAATAGTGACCCACAACTAGCACTCCCAACTTCTCTTACTGCAAAACCTGAACCTGCTATTAAGTTTGATACGTACGTGTGCGCACGCATATATGTGTGCGTCTGTATTTATTTCTCAGGTTACAGTAATCACCCTTAAGTGGGAGGTTGAGGGTTTGATTCCCCTCCCTCACCCCCCACCCCCACCCCAACCCCCAGCCACCACCAAAAAATAAAAATAAAAAATAAAAAAATGGTTACAGTTATCACACTTGCAATATCCAGTGCCTCAGTGCCTCAATTAGACAATCAAACATAGCTTCAGAATTTCTTTACAGCTCTTACGTATGCTTTTATTATTTAATCCAAAATATCCAACTAATATTTGTGTTATATTTTATTTGTATTAAGATTTTGAATTTAATGTTGTTAATTCTCCCTAATATAATAATATTCATGCAAAGTAATATTAGAGAGAGAAATGGAGAAATTGTCCAAATGATATGCCTTTAGCATTCAAAACCAATTAGGTTTAAATTGCTAACATCTATTTGGAGGTAATTCGTTTAAAGAAAATACACATTTTTTTAGCCTCTTTATTCAAAAGTAAGTGGGTGGACACAATCACATCTAGGCTAGCATTCAAAGCTTGTACGGAAATACAAAAAACAAATTTCGATCTCATTTAGTTCTTGGAATGAAGTGGGAAATGCAGGGTTTATTATGGGCTTTTGTAAAAACGATCCTTGCACTATGTTTTTACCAAAAAATTCCACCATCAAAAGAACGTACCAAATCTATCCACAATTTGTAAACCATTTGGAACATCTTTCACTTGCTCCTTCAAGTGCCTCTAGTGAGGACCACTTGTAGGAATCTTTTGATTTAGAGGGGATCGATTTGGGAAATCTTTTTGGATATTTTTTAATAGAAAAAATGTGTTAGGAGAACTGAATAATTTTGTAATTTTCTATAATATTTCCAGTTGGGTAGAAATTTAGGTGTACTGTGTCTGAGGTAAATGAAACATTATATTGCAGGTCTTGCTGTCCATCTGTTCCTTGTTGACGGACCCGAACCCTGATGATCCACTTGTGCCAGAAATTGCTCACATGTACAAGACTGATAGGTCCAAATATGAGACCACTGCTCGTAGCTGGACACAGAAGTATGCCATGGGATGATCCTGGCCTGTTTGAACACACTTTGCAACTCAAAAAGTCTTTGATTCTATATGCGTGGATTAAAGAATAATTATAGGTAAGGAACTTTGTTTATTGCTCTCTTGAATTAAGACTGCCAACGTATCTGAATCACGTTAATGTGTGAATATTAGTTTGAATACATTAGAAAGGGATTAAACTGTAATTTAAAAGTACTAGCTTGTTTTCAAGGTGATGTTTTTTCGTGGTTGGTCTCTTTTTATACCATCTTGTGGTGGTTAACATACCATCCTAAGCAGTGAAATGAATTAATATTGGTACCCACGATGCATTTACGTAGTATTCCCCCCTTCTTTTTTGCCCCAACAATGTATAGTAGAAATTGAGGGCAAAGATTTGCTAATGCTTTTATCATGGTACCTTTGATTTGAAATGTAACATTCTTAACATGACCCCAAATTTATGTCGTGACTGGCCTAGACTCGTGGAATATTACATTGTATCTAGGCCTGCTCTAGTACCATGTTAATTTTGGATCATTAAGATAAATTAGTTGGTAATATGTGGAGGTACCACGAGATTTTATATTTTGTGGTGCAGTGTTTTGATTTCTCTGTAATTTTATACTCTCTAACACGTACAAAAGAATTTCGCATCCTACCACTAGTCTGTACATCAAAAGATTGAGATGCTCCAACTATTAAGAAGTGTAATGGGTCGCACAAATTCAAGAACACGAGTATTGGCTGACATACTTGTATCTGATATTTGTCATTACACAAGACGTGGGGATATAGACCTTTTTGCTTCCATATCATAATCAGAAGAGGAGTTTGAAATCACTTGGGCGCCTGTTTGGTTTGCAACTATAATTCTGTTTTGTGTGTTTAAATACAATTTTGATAAAAATTTTCGTTTGACACCTTGTTTTTAAACACAGAATTATAATATTTATGTGTTATAATCAAATTTTTCAGAAAACAGATTTAAGGTGTTTTATAATTTTTGTTTTTCATTTTTCAGCTGAGAACTATTCATTCTTAATATTTTAAAGTAGTTATACCTTAATATATAATATACATACATAATACATTACTATATGTGTAATTCTTATAAATAAAAAATATATATGTACACGTTCACAAAATTACGTATAGAATAATATAAAGTTAAATAATATTATTATTATTATTTTTTGTTAAGCAAATGATACCATATAACAACCTGCCTAAGGGGGCGGAATTCCGTATACAGGAAGTATACCAAGCAAAAAAATTAAAACAAAGGGCCGGAGCCCAGAATAAATAAGCCTACCACCTAAAATTCCTCCAAAAAGTCGAGAAAATGAGCAAGCGACGAGTCATGCCTTTTCCTAAACCATGTAAGAAGAAGGCTCAGAAAGATGTACCGAACTCGGGAGGGATCAATTTCGACCCCCTCGAAGTATCTCCTATTCTTCTCCTGCCAGATAGTCCAAAAAATACAATGAGGAACCATCCTCCACATCACCCGCGGGCCATTCCATCCTCTAGGTCTCCTCCAAGCTGCCATCACCTCGTAAATCGAATGAGGCATAGCCCAATGAATCTGTCAAAGCCTGAAGAACAAGTCCCAAAGGCCCCTAGTCACCTGACAGTGGAGAAGGAGGTGATTGGACGTCTCCTCCTCCTTACACAAGCAACACCTGCTGGCTAACCTCCTCCCTCTATTAAATAATATTATTAATAGATACATGATACTTAAATACAGTTTTATACATGTTTTATTTATGATATTAAATGTAAGTATATAATTTATGATGTATGTATGTATGTATACCTCTCTCTCACACACATGTATGATATAAATATGTTCACTAATTTTGTCAAATTTTCAAAAAATTGTATTTAAAAATAAGTTTGTCAAACGCACACCAATAATTATTACCACAAAAAACTGAATTTTAAAACTGTATTTAAAAACAACGTTTAAATCGAGTTTTCTGAATAGAGAACCAAACGGGCCCATTTTTTTAAAATATTAAAAAAATATATTTTTGAGTTGATTTTTTTTATGTGATATTCAAACAATTCAACAGATCCATATAAAAAAAATCAGCTTAAAAAAACTCTTTTTTGCTATTTTTAAAAAATGGGTCAAACTTTCGTAGTTTTTTAAGTGATTAAAAGCAGTGTGAGTTTGACCGATTTTTTAAAAATAGTAAAAAAGATTTTTTTGAGCTGATTTTTTTATATGGGTCCGTTGAAATGTTTAAATATCACAAAAAAAAAATCAGTTCAATTTTTTTTTTACTATTTAAAAAAAATGATGTGTGAACTTAGTGTTCATAGGAGCCTGTCTCTGTATATATATATATATATATAAGGATTTTTTTATTTACATTCTTCTGTACATGTCATTTTTTAAAAAATATTTGATGAAACTTTTTGGATATGAGTTTCATAGGGAGGAGGTCATCTCCAATTTTTTTTCATAAAAAATTTCAATCAAAAAGTGGGTGAGAATTGCAAAAATGGTGTAAATATGCATTTTTAGCCGTTGAAACTTTTGATGAACATCTTATCCACTTTTTGATGAAAAAATTGGAGATGATATCCTTGGTACGAAGATCATATCAAAGAAATTTTATCAAAAAATTTAATTTTTTACTATTTAAAAAAAATGATATGTAGCGGAGCATGTAGAGAAGAAACCCAAAGCCCAGCCCAATTTTTATAGCGCAGCGCAATTAAAAGCCCAATTTTTATAGTCCAGTCCAATAAAAGCACAACCCATTAGCTCAGCCCAATTGTTATGTATGTATGTATGTATGTATGTTATGCATGCAAATATATGTATGTTATGCATGCATGAAGTACATAAAATATCATACATAAAAAAGAAAAAATATCATGCATATATTTTACCATCCACATCACCTACTTTATTTTATATATATATATATAATGAGCATTAACAAAGAACATCTAACACCCAATCAATTTTTATAAGGACATGATATTATTAATGTTCGTTATCAATTTAGTATGTCGTATACCGATATACCGTCGAAGAATGTTCAAAGATTATACAAACATCGAGACGGATCCGAATATCAAGCTTCTTCAACATTTAGGGATGGCAACGGGTCGGTTCGGGGTCGGGTTTTAACTCCCCATCCCCGTCCCCATTAGAAAAATCATTCCCCGTCCCCGTTTAAAACGGGTATCGGGTTCCCCGCGGGGAACCCGTTTTAAATTATCTGTTAAAAATAAAAAAAAATAAAAAAAATAGACAAGCGTAACAGGTTATCTAAAAAAAAAATCTTCAAAATATTATCAAAAACTATCTTCAACAGGTTATCTTTCAGTCGAATATTCAAAAAAAAAAAAATTAACTAATGGATACCAACTAAAATCAATCTTCAACTAAAATCAATGGTAACAGTATAGTGAGTTTACCTTACAAGAATCGTTTATAAATAACAATCATTAGTCTAATACCGCACACAAACCCTAAAAGCTTTCATACACAGATGAAGGATAATAAAAATCAATGGACAATGGTGACAATCTTATAAGAATCAATCGTAACAGTATAGTGAGGGATAATAAAAATCGTTTTGCCTTACAAGAATTTTAACTATTAATTAAGGAAACCAATGGTAACAATCGAATAACAGTATGTTAGCGTACAAGAATCAGACGCAGATGAGGGTATGAGGGGACGATGAGGCAGACGCAAATGAGGGTATGAGGATGAGCACCGGCGTGAGGGAGTGAGGAAGAGAGCAGCGGCGGCGTGAGGGAGTGAGGGAGAGAGCAACGATGACGTGAGAGAGTGAGGGATCCCGTTAGCGGCGTGAGAGAAAGAGTGAGATAAATATCTCAGTCTCAGATCTAGGGTATTTTTTTTCGGATATCCGCCGGGACCCGAAAATTCATTGGAAATTGCCATCCCTATCAACATTCAAGCCCAACAAGGATGAATTTGGTAAAATGTGTTTAAGTTTCATATACATTTCACATTAAAAGTGTTGGGATATTTTTAGAAATGTTTTTAAATGGTTTTTAATTTTTCAAAAATATTTTTATCATAAAAGTTTTGGATAAACATCTCCTGATCCTGTGAACAGTTTTGGTTTTTGACGATTCCAAGTTATATAAATATTTAAAACTTTTTTAAGAGGATCAGTGACTGTCGTTCAAACGACGTCACATCTCGTTCGAAAGAGATGGAGGTTCGCTCGAACGACGTCGCATATCGTTCGAATGAGAGTTGTTTTTAGCCGACACGTCACCGCCTTGATTTTTAATATAAATAAGGGTGTCAGGCTTCTGTATTTCGGAGAGAGAAACTCTTGTTTTAAACATTTTAAGAGTTCAATCTCTTGTTTTACAATTCACAAAATCCCAAGTTTGGTTTATTCTCCAACCTTTTAAGAGTTCAATCTCTTGTTTTACAATTCACAAAATCCCAAGTACTTTTGTGTGAGTTGTTTTGTGAAACCCAAGAACATTACTTTGCTATTGTTCGCCCTTTGTGGGGAGATCTCTACAATCGAAAGCTGCGTGCTATTGTGGAGTGATTCGCTACGAAGTTTATGTCTGCGTGTCATTGAGGATATTCTGCGTGTTGATTATTTACTGAAGACCGCGTGTTTGGACTGCGTGTCTGTTGTGGTATAGCTGCGTGTGAACCGCTGCTGATTTCTAGCCGATGCTTTGAAGGTTTGACGAAGACACCGTGCATTACACTTGTGGGCGATTATCAGGTTGTATGTAAGTCAATGGTCTTGTAAACTTGTTAAAGTTCTAGAAATAAAAGGTTTTTCCCCTATGGGGGATTTTTCTTGAAATTTGGTTTACTTTGCATGCTTATTGCTTTATGACTACATATCACTTAGATGCATGTGTTAGGACTAAATTAAAACTTGGGTACAATTAAAATTGGATTGATTAACACACAATTAAAATTGATTTTATTTGAGTAGTCGCATTTATTCCGCTGTGTCACACTCTTCAAATTGGTATCAGAGCGAGTTACGCTAATTTATCGCGTGATCCTGATTTTTGCACGCACTTTTGAGTTAAAGCCTGTTGCACTAAGTTATTGTGTTTGATCCTGTTTTTTTTTCTTAAAAATGGCTTTTAGAGGTTTTGATGATTTTCGATGTCAACTTTTTGAAAAGTCTATTGAAAAATTTACACGAACTCCTGTTTTATATCTTCTCTTGAAAACGCTTCTGAGAGGTGTTCGGGATGTGAGGAAATTGGTCACACGATAGATGAGTGTCCCACAAATTTAAGGAAGCAATTGAAAAAATCGACGTCTCATGTTTTTACCTTTAGTGAGAGTGATTCGGGAGAAGTTTTTTATGCTTCTAGGCAAGGTTCTAAAAGGCGCGATGCGTGATCGATGCATGGAGGTCAAGCATCAAGTATTAGGAGCATAGGCGCGACTATGCGAAGCATATGCGTGAAAAGGCGTTTTGCCTATTTTTCATATTTTTTTTAATTATACCCACGTTTGTAAAAGAATAAAAGCAGAAATATATGCATAACTTGCATATACATTGTATTTCTTAAGCATAAAATATACACTGCATATGCTTTGTATTCCTAAAAAAAAAGTATTTGTATTTACTATTTACTGAAAGAGATTAAAATAAATTGATTTTTTAAATAGGAAAGTGATTTAGAACATTGAAGAAGAGTAAAAGTGAGATGTCGTTTATTAAATCCAATGAACTACCATTGTTCTCTTTTAAGAAGGTGACAAATGCAACAAAAAACTTTGATTCAACTAATAAACTCGGCCGGGGAGGTTTTGGTCCAGTATACAAGGTAAATGTTTTCTTGGTGATTCGAAACATTATAATGTAAAAGCAGAAATAAGATGTAAAATAAGAAATAAGAAAGAAAAAGAAAGAAATAAGAAAGAAATCAGAAACTTACTTGTTTTTGGGTAAAAGCAGAGATCGGTGGTATAAAAGCAGAGATAGGCCAGATGGGTTTGTTTCTAAAGGCAGGTAGCTTAAGCATAGATCGGCGAGAGCTTAAGCAGAGAACGACCAGAGGTGTTTTTGTTCTAGGGTTTTCCCAGAACGTTTTTTTGGCTTGTTAATGATTTTTTTTGGTTTGATTTTTTGATCTGGGCTTTTGTTTATTAAAAACAGAGATCGACTGTTTTGTTTTTTAATTTTTTGATTGGGGCACCCTTTTTTTTTATATTCCTGTTTTCTCAACTTAATACATGAGAAAAAAAATTACAATTTTTTTTAAAACATGTAAAACGACATAGTTTTGCTTTAAAAAAAATGCATTATGCACGCATTGCGCCCCTATGCACGCATTGCGCACGTTGACTACCTTAAAAATTGTTGACCCCGCATTTTCCCACGCATACCCCTAATGCGTTGCGTTTCTAAAAAGCATCACGCATATGCGCGCATTTGCGACACATATGCGCGCCTTTTAGAACACTGCTTCTAGGCGAGAACTTCCTACATGTGTGATTAGTGATGATAGTGAGGGTGATGGGAGTGAGGATGAGCGTGACTTGCAAACGGCTTTCAATGAACTTTATGCTGAAGCTTTGAAAATAAAGAGGGAAAATTTGAAACTGAAAGCTCCATTGCAAGAGAGTGCCTTAAAAAATAATAATGATGTTTTGGTTGAAGAACTTAGGGCACGAGAGAAAATTTTGAGAGAGAAGCTTGGATATGTCGAGGGAGAGAGAGATAGTCTTACAGGGTTGATGGAGACTATGAAAAATGAACTTTTAGAGTTTGAGGATTCTAGACGTTTACTCGAGTCGAGGATAGGTGAGCTTGAGAAGAATTTGAGAGAATTAAGCAAGGTAAAATTTAATTTGGAGTCTCGATAAGAAAAATTAGATAAAATTTTAGGGACTGTCCAAATTAAGGAGGATAAGTGTGGTATACGCTTCGATGAGAGTGTCACACCCATTCCCAAAGCCAACCCCACACGTGTGAGAGAGCCTCCTAGGGTTGTTAGGAGAGAGACACCTAGGGTTGTTAAGAGAGAGACACCGAAGGTTGTCAAACGAGAGCCACCTAGGAATTTGAGGAGAGGACCACCTTTAGGTAACATTCACCTCCCGATTTACACTTGCACACATTGCGGTAAGCAAGGTCATCTTAGAGGTTTCTGTTACAAACTTTTAAATGGTAATAGAAGAATAAATTCGATTCCTCAAACCCCCACACCTCGTTACATATCGATTTGGGTTAGGAAATCGGATTTAGAGGCTTATGGTCTAATTGTTCACGACTCTCGTCTTCTTGCACGTGATTCACCCCATGTGAGATATTTTGGTTGATTGTGTTGATATTTGTCATACACTGTTGTGCGTCTTGATATACTTTTGCTAGTGTTATGACTCACTTTGTTGTAGCGCACATTGACTTATTTATTGAGTTTGCTATTTTGCTACTGTTTTGACACTGTATTGGATCTGTCAGGCCCTTCCTGGTACTATTTTCTGAATTTTTTTTCACTGGGCAACACTGTTTAACATTTTGGGGGTATATGTGAAAATTTGATTTCTTGTTCAAACGAGATAAGTTTTCGTTCGAGCGATTTCTGATCTCGCGCGAAGCATTCTCGCGAGATGCTATGTCGTTTGAATGACAGGCAGTCTCGTTCGAGTGACCTGGTTGACTTTGACCATTCTGTTCGCAGTACCGTGTGTTCATTGATTACATTATTTGGTATTGCTGGTTGCTTCTGGAATAATTTATATGTAGTTATTCTTGGGATCCATAGTTAATTGATAGTACTGCATTGTTCATTTAATCACACCTGCTTTGATGGTTGATTCATTTGTGTGATTACTATTTGCTAGCATAGGATGATTCTCATGATGTTATAATATGCCTATTGCTATTGTAGTTGTATTTTTCATTTTTGAAATTTTTTGAAAAAGACAAAAAGATTTTTCGTTTTTAGAAAAATCCAATAAGATTTTTGTATTTTGTTTTACATCGTTTATGAATGGACATTTAGGATGACCGAGTCACAATTTCATTCCGTTTATCCATGTGACAATTTGATAGTGTTTTGAGACAATATATCATGTCATCCATGTGCTTTACAATGTTTGGAGTCATTGAGATGTTATTAGATGATACTTTCTACATGCTTGACTCATTATTTCCTTTATTGCACACATGCACGGATTAGTTTGATTATTGTACTTGTCTATCACATGTTGGTCGAGTGTTTTCATCTCAATCCCGTCCTTAAAACGAAACCAAGTGCAATAATACGAGAGTAATAAAAGTAGTGCATGTAAAAACCATTGTCCGTGAGATTTTTTTTTAGTTACTAAAAAAGTGAGGAATTAAAAATTATCCGGGGTCCACTTAGGTTTGAAAAGAGCCCGAAAAAATTGAATGGCAATAAAAAGAATATTATGCCAATAATGGGCCAATATGTTTTCTCAAAGTTGAGAATTTTAATACCTCATTAGATAATTTTTTTTTATTATATATGAAGGAGTTTGGTTGGAAAGTAATCAATGGGTTTGCACGTCCTTTGAAAAGTTCTCGAAATGGCACTAAAAAGTTTTGGACGTTATTGGTGTGAAAATTACTTAGGCTTTGATTTGTTGACTTGATTTAGTCGATATCATCTAAATTCAACAATTTTCCACCTAAGGATATTTTTGATGTTCAATCAATAAAGTACGTATGCATCGTGCACATATGCTTGATTGAGTTTTATTACCTACTGAATTTGTTCACACACATTCATTCCATATCCCTGATTTGGTTATCTTAGTAAAAATCCACGGTGTGTGATTTTTGTAACATCGTTCTTGCATTTTTGTATGAAAAATTTTAAAACATAAAAAAAGATTTGTGGATCTTTTGAGTATTTCCTCTACATGCACGTAGTTTGATCCATATTTGCGCGTACTTGTCGTGACAACTCCATGCTTTATTGTGTTTATTCTTTCCTTGTCTATTTCGGTCAAATAAAAAGAGGGAGAACGAATTATGGGGGAGATTTGATTATATCGATTGATTTATTCTTATATCATTTCCATCTCGATGTGTCACGAAGGTATTTGCTTTGTCTCATGTGTGTAGGTACGAAGAATTGATGATTACTGAATTGCACACCCTGGTGAGAAAAGCCGATTTGATGTTGAAGACTTTTGAAGAAAAATTGAAAGACTTGCATTTTTAGTACCTTTTCACTTTTGGATTCATGGGAGGGTATTAGATTTGTATAGGCATTCTGCTTTGATAATTCAGATATTTTTATTTTGTATCGGCATAGACATAGGGGGAGATTTGTGAGGACATGATATTATAAATGTCCGTTATCAATTTAGTATGTCGTATACCGATACGCCGTCGAAAAATGTTCAAAGATCACACAAACGTCGAGACTGATCCGAATATCAAGCTTCTTCAACATTCAAGCCCAACAAGGATGAATTTGATAAAATGTGTTTAAGTTTCATTTACATTTCACATTAAAAGTGTTAGGATATTTTTAGAAATGTTTTTAAATTTTTCAAAAATATTTTTATCATAAAAGTTTTGGATAAACGTCTCCTGATCCTGGAACAGTTTTGGTTTTTGAGGATTCCAAGTTATTTAAATGTTTAAAACTTTTTTAAGAGGATCAGTGACTGTCGTTCAAACGACGTCACGTCTCGTTCGAGCGAGATGGAGGTTTGCTCGAACGACGTTGCATGTCGCTCGAACGAGAGTTGTTTTTAGCAGACACGTCACCGCCTTGATTTTTAATATAAATAAGGGTGTCAGACTTCTGTATTTCAGAGAGAGAAACTATGGTTTTAAACATAATACAATTTTGAGTGTTTTGGTTTATACTCCAACATTTGAAGAGTTTAATCTCTTGTTTTACAATTCACAAAATCCCAAGTATTTTTGTGTGAGTTGTTTTGTGGAACCCAAGAACATTACTTTGCTATTGTTCGTCCTTTGTAGGGAGATCTCTACAACCAAGAGCTGTGTGCTATTTTGGAGTGAGTCGCTACGAAGTTTACGACTGCGTGTCATTGAGGGTCTTTTGCGTGTTGATTATTTGCTGAAGACTGCGTGTCCATTGTAGTATAGTTGCGTGTGAACCACTGTTGATTTCTAGTCGATGCTTTGAAGGTTTGACGAAGACACCGTGCATTACACTTGTGGGCGATTATCAGGTTGTATGTAAGTCAATGGTCTTGTAAACTTGTCAAAGTTCTAGAAATAAAAGGTTTTGCCCCTGTGGGGGATTTTTCCTGAAATTTGGTTTCCTTTGCATGCTTATTGCTTTATGATTTCATATCACTTAGATGCATGTGTTATGACTGAATTAAAACTTGGGTACAATTAAAATTGGATTGATTAACACACAATTTAAATTGGTTTTATTTGAGTAGTCGCATTTATTCCGTTGTGTCACACTCTTCAATTTTAATTCCTATGTTGTAATTGATCTGCGCCAGCGGCAACGGACACACGTGTCGGTGTATTAAAAAGCACGCGTATACGTTGCCGCTGGTGCGGACCAATTACAACATTGGAATTAAAATTGATTAAGTGCTTGGTGTTTTTTGTTAATATTTGTTAAAATATTCATCTTTGATGTTCGCTTCTGAATCTTTCCCTATATATATATATGTATGTATGTATGTATATATATACACGTAAAACATGGTTAATTCCTCAAATGTATAACAGATTCTAGAAAGTCTATTTAATATTCGAATGTATGTCGAATATTCAGTGCTTATGTTTGGAAGATTAAATAACAACATGAGAGAATGAAATAATTTAAAGTGATTATGTTCTTAACGAAGTACAAATTTGTTGATCCAATTCAAACGAGGGTTAACATGACTATCATATGTGATTAAATAAAACATTAACAACATTAATCATGCTGGAGGGTCCGATTGATCCTCCTGAGACATTTATGTGAAGCAAGACCTTTATATTGCTTGCTATGTATATTTAAGACCAATATTTACTCGGGATAAACATTTTTTCAGCATATAAAAATAGGATTATTTGTAATTTGGGATCAATTAGTTCTTATTTATCGTAGAGTTCACCAATTTTCATATTTCGGGTTTGAGGTCTATTTTGAAAGATTAAGTATCTTGACCTAGTCAACCTGTTAACTTGTTTCTAAAATACCCAATAAGCCCTCATTGTGCTATTTAAATTGTTTAAATTATCATTGATTTAATAATATGTAATTTTAGTTATAAATATAAATTAAACATAATTATTGAAATGAAATAATTACTTTTAAATCTCAATCATAATTAAATCTTTTATTAAATTTTTAATGAAATCTTTATTTAAGTTGCGGTAAAGACGAATTCTAATTAATTTAAACATTCATTTAGATTTTGATAAACTGTTTTAAGTAATATGTATGCAGGTGCTCATGCCTTTCTCTAACGAATCGATAATGTTTTATAGAATATCTATTTCTTAACCTTTAAAGCAGTAATACTCAAGGTTCTAAAAAACGCTGGGCGTGACCGAGGCGTCGAGGTCAAACCTTAAGCCTTAGAAACTTAGGCGGGCCTTAGGCATAAAATGGCGTGAAAAGACGTTTAGGCATTTTTTTATATTAGATTTTAACATTTTTAACTATAATAAGACTATTAAAAATACTAAAATGATACATACCTTAAAATATGTCTGAATATATGCAAACTAAAATACTATTTTTTTAAATACTAAGAAAAACACAAAAAAACAAAACAAAACAAAAAGAAAAAACGTGCATTTTTTTGGACGAGAGGCTGAGAGGTTTGGGATATCATTTGTCTTTTGATTGTTTTGAATGAGATATTGGTTCGATTTTTAAAAAAAAGTTTTTAAAAGGCAATGTTGTTTCACTAAATAATTTTTGTTTTAAAAAAAAGTGCGCTCTAAATCTTTTACCAAGAATAAGGCGTAAAAAGCTTAAGGTGGAGCGTTTCTCCCAAGTCTCAAGTCTAGGCGCGCCTTTTAGAACACTGGTATTACTTGAATATATACGTATGTGGGTGCTCATATCTCTCTAGAGTTTGATAGATGTAGGATTCTGCAAAGTTGAAATATGACAAAAGTAATGGATGTAACTGTATGTAGAAATATTAAAGTGCTTCATGCAAATTTTATGTAAAAAGAAAAACGGCAACGTTGTTGCAAACTGCTTTTACACCCACACATAATAAAGTCCGCGAGAGGTAAAATTCACGTATTTAACAATCGTTTGAAAAATACATCCTTAAGCTAGGCGTGTGCAAATAGACTTTCATCAAATCCAATCTAATTAGGATTGAATTGGATTGGATTTTGTAATTGGTTCCATTCCCTTAATTTATTAAATTATGATTTATTAAATCATAATTGGATTGACAGTGAATCCAGTTCAATATAATATATTAAATTCAAATTATTAAATTCAATTAAACCTAATATAAATGACAAGGTGTATAAGAGTACACACAAATTAAAAATTCTGACTAATATAATTATGACATTTATTTCTATTTTAACATATTTTATATATAGTCGGGTTGGATCGGTTTCATCTGTTCTTTCCCATACAAAACCGAAATCGATACAATAAAGGTCAGGTTTTTGAAAATAAAATCCAATCTGTTCCAATATAGGCCGATTTTTAAATCGGAATCGATCGATTTGGTCGATCTTGCATACCTCTACTCAAAGCCCCACGACAAAGTGCCATACTGGCAGAAATTTTCATGTTAAATAATAGTAGGCTTGTTGAATACTCCGCTAGGGGTGGACAAAAAAAAGACCGACCCGATTGACCCGATTGGACCGAACCGGACCGGACCCACATTTATAGGCTTTTTTATAAATCGGTCCTAATTCGGTCCTAAATTAAGAGACCCGAATATATTCGGTCCGGTCTGAAATAATCATTTTAAATTCGGTCTTATGACCGGACTGGACCGTTTATTTTAATACTACATAATATATATTAATTTTATATAAATATATGATATATGTTTATTAGTAAATAACTAGACCCTAAGCTAAAAGTCTCTCACATTACATTTACACGGATGACCAACACAAGTAGGTTTCCTCTCTCTCGTCTCTTTCGTCTTTCCTCTCTCAACACCATGACAGGTGCCGGGTTTCGGTGAGTTGGGCAGGTCTATAAGATTCCGGCCTTGGGTTCAAGGTCGGATTGATGTGGCGGGTTCCAGGTTTTGTTGGCGCGGGTTGGAGGGGGTTAACGGGTAGCTGGGTCGCATGAGGTAGTCATCGGGTTCTCATTTTTGAGATGGCCGCCGATGGCCGGCCTGGGACATCAGATCCGACCCATCCTCAACTCTCCACCAATTCTGCCGGCGCCGGCGATGACAGTTCAACATGGTACAATATATTACTTAAACTATTTATTCTGATTTCTTAGTTTTTGTTGTGATTTGTTGGTATAAAACCCACAATGGGTCTCTGATATATGTTTAATTTGGATTACTTTACTTGTAGCTTTCAATTTTGGACCCATTTTTCTGACAGAAAACCCATTTGTGAATCTGTGATATATGTTTATTCCGGTATAAAAATCAACTGTTGATTGTTTTGTGGTTTGAACCATTATTTCTGGTAACTTTGCTGGTAAATTTGAACCCAACTTTGCTGATATATGTTTCTGGTTTACTTTACTGGTAACTTTGGACCCATTTTTTGACAGAAAACCCATTTAATTTGGTTTACTTTACTGGTAGATTTCGATTTTTTTTGGGTTACTTTTCTAGTTTACTTCGAAATAAATAACTGTGTTAATTTGTTGTGACTTGTTGGCTCTACTCTGGTATAAAACCCACAATGGGTCTGTTTGTGAATCTGTGATATATGTTTATTCTGGTATAAAACCCAATTGTTGATTGTTTTGTGGTTTGAAAAAAAAGTAAATGTAAATAAAAGTGGACCGATTATTAACCGAACCGGACCGAAAATAGCCTAGACCGAATAAATAGGCTAAACCGATTAAATCGGTCCAAATTCGGTCTTCTCAAATATAGGACCGAATAATTCGGTCCGGCACTTAAAAAGGCCAAAAACCGGACCGGACCGGACCGTGCCCACCCCTATACTCCGCAATAACATAAAAATGTATATTATAGTATTGACGATGCCACAATCTCGATTTGATTCGACTTAATCATCCAACAAAGTGTTGGTAGGTTTACGATTGATATCTTAAATTAAATTAATTAAGTTGTGACATTACCTATTTTTTAATCACACTTAAATATTAATTATAATTTAATTATGTAAATTATAATTTATATTCCACATAACTAGAATAATAAAAGTCTAGTTAAAACTCAATAAAATATTTAAATAAGAATAAGATTTAAACTAACTATTTTATTTTACTATATATATATATATATATGTATCAAGGTTCTAAAAAACGCGGGGCGTGATCGAGGTGTGGAGGCCAAGTCTTAAGCCTTAGAAGCATAGACGGGCCTTAGGCGTAAAAAGATGTGAAAAGGCGTTTAGGCCTTCTTAATATGTTTTAATATTTTTTAACCATAACAAAGCTATTAAAATACTAAAATTGTACATATCATAAAAATATGTCTGAATATTTGCAAATTAAAATACTATTTGATTATTTTGGATGAGATAATGGTCCGGTTTGTAAAAAAATTCTTTAAAAGGCGATATCGTTTCACTAAAGCATTGTTGTTTTTAGAAAAAAGTGCGCCTTAAGGGTTTTACCAAGAATAAGACGTTAAAAGCTTGAGGGGAGACATTTCTCCCAAGCCTTAAGCCTAGGCGAATTTTTTAGAACAGTGATATGTATTATAAGCATTTTAGACAATTTTCATAACACAATGATGACATTGGACCATTTTACAATAAACTTAGCGGTTTGACTAGATCAACTAATGGAATTCGTCAAAATGGATCTCAAATCCTAACTATAAAAACTAGTGAACCACATTCAATAACAAAAAATTAAAGGACGCCAAACTACAAATTACCCCAAAAAATCATTATAAATCATAGAATAAATAAATATTATACATACAAAATTTCTTCGAACACATTAAAATAAAACCTGAAATGTAGCATTGTAGAAATTATGGGTGTTTTTCAGGCTCATACAAACAAAGAATAATTTCGGCAAGCATATTAGTATACTTGACTAAATTTTATTATCTTTTCTTAATTTAGACAAGAATAATTTCATGCTCATTCAAAGGAATTTAAGATTCGGAATTGCATATATTGTACTTAACTAGAAAATATATTAGAATTGCATTTTTTTGGTTAAGACCATCTCCAAGCGTTTGACCATTTCACATGGCCAAAATGGATTAAACTTATTTTACCAACGAGGACAACCGTTTGACCATATTTTATCCTCCGGCAGCGAGACTTGTGTTGCCCCACTAATAAAAATAATTAAGAAAAAGTTGGGGTGGTAAGTGAGTTTTTGATTTTTTGCTTATGCTTAAATATCCTATATTCTTATATCGAGGATCTTACCTTATGAATTTTTGCGTAAAAAAACTTATCAATAGACATATCATCAACACATGTACATAAAGGAACTACTTCAACAAAAAGTAGTTCGTTGGATTTTAATATATCCCTGAAACATCAATTTTATATTTTCATCTAACACATATCTCCATTAAATATCCAAAAACATTTGCTACAAATACCCGATACTCACAAATATCTAAGGATAAACGTTTTTGAATGGTCATATGACCAAATCTATATTATACTTTAATACAATAGTATTAGAGGTTAGTACTCCATCATTTAATGCTTCACTTATATCCCAACAGTCAAATAATCATCCGACCTTTCTCTTCCTTTCTCTCTATCGATTTATCTCCCCGCCCTTCATCTTCTACTACCAGTGTCCCTACAAAAACTCACTGTCCATACCACATGAACAAAGTCGTTTCTTTACTTTCTACATAATGACAAAAACACAGGAACTTACCTTTTGAGAATTCAGATCCAAAGAAAAAAATAAAAATGGACATGGAAGGTCCAAAAGAACACATAGTTATGCTACCATTCATGGCCCAGGGCCACCTCATCCCTTTCTTATCTCTGTCATTTGGAATACACTATTTACTGTTGGGTTTGTTTGCTATTATTTTTACTGTTGACAAATTTCTCGAAGCATATATGAAGATTTTTTTCTTCTTTTCTCATTCCTGCTAGGAGATTTTGTCCAAATTTTCTTTTCCCGAGTGCGTTGAAGAAGCTTTCACAAACATGTTAAACTCTTAATCTATGTATGTATTTATGTTTGGGGCTTTCATTCAACTAATATTCAGGTCCATACTTTTCCTAGGGTTTAATATCTTGCTACATTTTGTTGTGGGAGTCACAAACAAGAAAAAAATGATTTTGCTTTATCAGTGATTGTAATGAATCGCTACAAACCTTAAGCTTCTACACATATATGGATAAATTTGTATATAGGACAGTCCTGCTCTTGTGCGGACTAGTCCACATTTTAAGAATGCGGACCGGACATGTGTCACCTGGCGGTGAGCCTAGAAAAGAAAGAGAGTGTGCCTATAATTTAGGCGATAGTTTCTAGGCGCAACTTTAGGCGACACATGTCTGGTCCGCATTCTTAAAATGCGGACTAGTCCGCACAGGAGCATTATTAGTATATAGGATATCTGTAAGATTTATACATACAGATATAAAATTTGGTGCAAGAAGAGTGTTTTCTATTTTGTATATAAAAATTTGTACACGTTTTCTATTTTGGTAGTACATATATGAAGCTGGTATTCATATTTTCTTTAACCGAAAAAAAGAATACACATTTTCTATCTTACCTGCCAACACTCTTCTTGAAGCAAATATGAAGTATCCATTGCAGGGGGAAGATCTTATTCTTTTGGTTTCTTTTTATTTTTTTTCCTTTAAAACACATATTTCTATAGAATGCATGTTTATATCCATTAATGTATGTATTGGATTCTTTATTATGAATATGTTTTTTTAGTTTGATCATGGAAAATGAATTTATTGGAAGATTAGTAGTATACTCACAATGCCACTGGATACATTAGTGATTATTTATCAAGATTTTTCATTCAAGGCACTTAGAAGTTTGATCACTTCACTTTATAACAATTTACTTTCATTTGATCACTTCACTTCACTTTCATTCAAGGCACATAACAATTTATAAGTCATTATTTTGACACTTTCATGCCTAAAACCACTTCCCGAACATGACACAAAATGATACAGTTTAAATTTTGGACCAAATTCGGATCGTATCACTCTGTCGTGCCAAAATTATCACCATAATTTTGAATAATTTTTTCTACTCACTGAATAATATATATAGGATAATATATTTACAAATTCTATCAAATATTATCAATTTTTATTATTAGGATTGTTTTAAATAAATTTTAAAGTATTTTTTTCTATAAAATACCCGCGCATCGCACGAGTTACATATTAGTTACTCCCCTATAATATGATATTCCGATTATAGCCTCCAAGTCAATTCAATTCTCTCTTCTTCTCTCTTATACCCTCCTGTAATCATTTACTCTCATCTAACCTTCTCTCTCTCTCTCTCTCTCTCTCTCTCTCTCTCTCATCTTCAATTTATTTGACCCTTTCTGCTCCCTTTATTTGTAAAAACGAACCATTTTTCTTCTCTTCGTTTCTAGGAAGGAGCTACGGCTTTGCATGATTCTTACCCCTCCTTTTATGTTCCCACGACTGATGGTAACAAATCAAGACCCCCTACGATGGTGACGATGCAAATAAAATGCCTTCGGTGACGCATTCCGAGCAGCCAAAATATCAGTCAAAGGTGAGAAAGATGCAATCTCAAGTTTTTGATGTTTTTATGCGCATTTTTTAAATATGTTTGGCATTAGAATATAGTCAACAAGCCCCAACATATTGGGCTAGCCATTACTTAGTGTTGTCCAACTTATTAGGCCTTTAGGTCACCGACTTATTTTTTTGTATTTAAAGGCTCTTTCATTCATTTTGTAATTGACCAAGAAAGTTCAGCACCTATTACAAGTTTGGTTTCTCTCAATTTTCTCTCCCTCTTTTAACTTTTATTCATAAATGTTGCTAATCATTAAAGGTATCAGAGCCATTATATGAAGATGACAAACGTCACTCTTATGATCTTTGGCTTATTCTCATATTACTGAAGATTTGATGTTTTTTTTAGATCTAATCTCTTAGATTTGTACTCTCCTTCATATTTTTTTTAGAATATCTGAATCCATGAAATGTTTCTAATCCAAAAGTAGAGAGCCCCATTTTTTTTCCTCTTGGTCATTTGCTATTGTTTTAGATCTATTTTTCGATCTTGTCGAACAGATCTAATAATTTCTCTATTTCGTATTGTTCAATTTGATGAACCCTAGCTAGATTCATTTTTTATCTATGAGCTTGGTCACATTTCTTATTAGAGTTGGCTTCATTTCTTTTGATTTCCCTTTAGATCTGGACAAATCGTGTTCTATTTTTTTTTTCTCTTTCAAAATATCATATATAGAGAGAGACATTACATCAGTCTTAACTACATCAATCGGATCTGTACAAGGGATTATTTGTTCCAGATCTGGTTCATCTTGTAGCATATTTTCTTTTTGTGTGTTCTCTATGTCAATGGACACTGGCGCATCGTCATCTCTCAATATGACGGTTTCCTAACTTGTGACTATGCTACCAACAAATATTTGGAGTTTAGTTTCTATTAAACCGGATTCTAGCAACTTTGTGTCTTGGCGCTATCAGATTGAAGCTATTTTGGAAGCTCAAGGCCTTTTTGGGTATATAGATGGTAGTATCCCTTGCCCCTCTCAATTTTTGATTGATTCTAACGGTGAACCAACTATTCAGGTAAATCCGAACTATTTGCCTTGGCGTAATCAAGATCGTGCTTTATTATTTGTTTTGATAGAAACTCTTACATCTAGTGTTTTTTCTTATGTGATTGGTTGTAAAAATTGCCGAGAGGTATGGTTGAATATTGAACAACGTTTTGCTTCCATGACACGATCTAACATTTTGGAATTAAAATCTGAATTACACAACATGAACAAAGGGATTGACACCATTGATCTTTACTTGCAACGCATTAAAACTATTAGAGTTAAACTTGCTGATGTCTCTGTTCTTATTGATGATGAAGATATTTTACTATATGTTCTTGATGGTTTGCCAAGTGACTACTAAAGTTTTAAAATGGCTATTAGGACTCGTAATTACCCCCTTAGCCTAGATGATTTACATGCTTTACTACGGGTTGAGGATAGCTCACTAGCTTCTCTTAATAAAAATGCTAGTTTTGTACCTACTGCTATGACTGCTCAATACCGTCCTAATAATAGTTGGAATAATTCATCACGTGGTAGAGGGAAAAATAATAGGGGATATGGTAGGTCTAGGAGAAACAATTGGCGGCCAAATTCAAATAATTTTAGCCCGTCACAATACAGTAATGGACCTTCTGGTCCTCGACCTTCTAATACCACACTCCCTCAGTCGGGTAATCGAGGACAGAATCCAAATAAATCTCTTATTATATGTCAAATTTGAGAAAATCCTGGTCACTCTGCCTTAGATTGTTTTCAGAGTATGAACTACGCATTTCAAGAACGTCGTCCTCCCTACACACTCATTGCTATGGCTGCTACATTTCCATCTGGACCAAACAATTCTAATGTTTGGCTCACTGATACAGGGGCCTCAAATCCCTTAACTTTGCATCTTGATCAGTTGCATAACTCTACTGAATATCATGGCACTGATCAGATCACAGTTGGAAATGGGGCAGTTGTGCCTATTTTCCCGTATTGGTGAATCAAGCCTACCCACTATCACACATAATTTTTCTCTACATAATGTAGTTTAGACTCCTTCCAGTACATCAAATCTATTGTATGTTTATCAATTTTGTGTTGATAATAATTGTATTTTTGTTTTTGATGCTGATTCTTTTCAGATACTGGACCAAGCTTCTCGGAGGGTATTGTTCCAAGGTTTGAGTGACTGAGGCCTATACCCTATTCATGCTACACAAGGCTATCCTCCAAGTGATATTTCTTCGCTTCCTCTTAATGATTCAGTTTGTAATAAGTCTTACTTTTCTTTTGTTTGATGTAATAATTCTATGGTCTGTAATAATGCACATAAGTGAAAGTATTCATTTGTTTGTCAATCATATGTCTTGTGGCATGAGAGGTTAGGCCTCCCTTTCGTGCTTGTCATTCGACATATGCTCCAAAAGTCAGGTATATCATCACCACTTACTCAACCACCCTATTTGTGATCACATTGTATGCATGCCAAGATACATCAATTGCTTTTTACTCATTCTGAATCATCTTCCTTATTCCCATTACACTTGGTTCATACAGATGTGTGGGGCCCTTCCCCACAAACCTCTCTTGATGGATTTCGATTTTATGTTTCATTTGTTGACCCATTTTCAAGTTATACTTGGATATTCCCTTTGATTCATAAATCTGATGTGTATGCTATATTCACAAAATTCAAGCCTTTTATTGAAAATCAATTAGATTGTAGAATCAAAATATTAAGAAGTGATGGTGGGGGTGAATTTTGTAATATTTCTTTAGCCCAATATTTTTTTGAAAATGGTATACATCATCAAAAATCTTGTCCATACACACCCCAATATCATGGGGTTACCTAGCGAAAACATCATCATATAATTGAAAATGCTTTAGCCCTTCTCTCTCGTTCTAGCATGCCTCTCCAATTTTGGTATCATGCTTTTGCAACGGCAACCTTTCTTATTAATAGAATGCCCACACCATTCCTTAATGGGAAATCTCCTTTTGAAATGCTTTTTGGTAGAGCTCCTGATTTATTTGGCTTACGTGTATTTGGTTGTCTTGGTTATCCTCTACTTCGTCCTTATTCCAAACATAAGCTGGATTAAAATCTGGAATTTCAAAAAAGAAAGTGTTCATGGCAGTTGAATCTTCTTCTGAGCCTAGTACATTTAAACAAGCTTCTAAACATCCAGAATGGCAACAAGCTATGGTTGATGACAATTCTGCCCTTCAATCTCAACATACTTGGACACTAGTCTCTCACCCTTCTCATAAGAATGTTATTGGATGCAAATGGGTTTATAAGATTAAATGTCATTTAGATGGGTCCATCTCTCAGTACAAGGCTCGCCTTGTAGCCAAGTGTTTCCTTCAAGAAGCTGGTCTTAATTATGATGACACTTTTAGTCTAGTTGTGAAGAAGCCGGCTGTTAGGCTAGTTTTATCTCTTACTTCCCAGTTTGGATGGTCATTAAAGCAACTTGATGTTAAGAATGCTTTTTTTCAAGGGGTTCCCAAAGAGGAGTTTTTTATGATCCAACCTCAGGGATTTATGGATCCAAAATTTCTAGAACATGTTTGTCTTTTGCACAAGTCAGTATATGGTTTAAATCAGGCCCCTAGGGCATGGTTTGATCGGTTCACGTCTCACTTGACTACTCTTGACTTTTCATCTTTTATGGCTGATACTTTTCTCTTTATAAGGTCTTGTGGGTCTTCAATAACAATTTTGTTGTTATGTGTCGATGATTTTATTTTGACTGGAAATGATCCAAAATTCATTACTCAACTTACAGTAAATTTGAGCAACACTTTTGATATGAAGGATCTTGGTGAACTACATTACTTTCTTGGTCTTGAGATTAAAAGATCTTAAATGGGTATTTTTATTCATCAAAATCGATATTTAGTTAATCTTCTTCGAATAACAAATATGGCAGATTGTAAATCAGCTAACACTCATTATGCCACTTCTCATCTCTTGCATACTGTTGGCACTCCCTTAGCTGATCCAACACACTATAGGCAGATTGTGGGGGCATTACAATATTTAAAATTTACTCGATCGGACATTGCATTTACTGTTTCGTATGTCTGTCGGTTCATGCATTCTCCCACTAATGCTCATTATTCTGCTGTGAAGCGTATACTTTGTTATCTCAAACGTACGGAGAATTGTGGTATTTTTTACTCTCCTGGTAAACTTGATGTCACTTCTTTTAGTGATGCCGATTGGGCAAGTGATCCAAATGATCGTTGATCTATAATTGGGTTTGTCCTTCTACTTGGCAATAATCCTATCAATTGGGGTGCAAAGAAATAAACTATAGTTTCTTGATCTTTAACGAGGTTGAATACCGTGCATTAGCATCCACAACTGCAGAACTTACAAGGTTTCGTCAACTTTTGTGTGATCTCCAGATTTATCTTCGTTCTCCTACCCAAATTTGGTGTGATAATGTTTCTGCTTTGGCCTTGGCAGCTAACCCTGTATTTCATGCCTGCATGAAACACATTGTAGTTGATTACCACTTTATTCATGAAAAGGTGCTTCGCAAGGATGTCTTGGTTAGCTTCATACCATCTTCCGATTAACTTGATGATGTCTTCACCAAAGGACTTCCCACAGACCTATTTCTTTATCGTCGGAGTAGACTCTTGGCTCATTATCCCATGTGTTTGAGGGGGGATGTTAAAATATAGTCAGCAGGACCATTAATATTGGGCTAGCTATTACTTAGTGTTGTCCAGTGATTCGTATCGAATTATGCATTTAATTACCCTCGAACTTAGGAATTTTAGCCCCCTCGGGTACCATAATTGCTATATTTATGCTCGTTAAACAGACAACCTCCGTTCTATGTGCTAATACTTTATTTGAGGTATTGAGCATTTATAGGTGTTACAGTGCTTAGTATGAAGTTTGGGCGCGTTCCGGTAAAGTTACGTCGCGATCCGCATGTTCAGGGGGATTTTCGTAATTTCACACTTCGGGATTTTTGTCTGAAGTATTCATGAAAGTTTTAGCCCTCGGGCCAAGCTTCGTGTGGCCATGAACGGTGCTCCAATCGGAGTTCGAATGAAGGAAACACGGACCTTTAATCGGAAAAAAATTATAAGAAATTCATTAACATCTCAAATAATACCGACCATGTCCCTTTCTCTTTTATAACAATTCTAATAATTCCCTTTATGTCCTAAAATGTTTTTTTTGAAGATGGGTTAGACCATCCACAATGGGTCCTCTAATACCATTATGGATCCTTTAGTTTAGCTGAAAATGAGTCACAATGGGCAGAAAATTCGGTATAAATTGGAGGGGATCCGTTTGGAGTCCCATAACGGAGAGGATGGATAAGGGATCCCATAGTGCGTCAGAGACGAGAGAATGTTATCCATCTCATCTCACTCGTGCCCAGGCGCAAAACAATTTTCCGCCTGGTGAGTTTAGTTTAGTAGTATATTATTTTTATCGGCTATATTGTGCACTGTGCAAATTTTCCACGTAGACCAGGCATACAACTTTTGTCCTTCTGATTGAGAAGCAAAAAAGTTTTCTGTCCTAATTTTTAACGAATTTGCATTGTGTCACTCACCCGTTAACTCATCCCATAAACCCATAAATTTATGGGCTCCCATTGTGGATGGCCTTATAGCGATTTGGGTTTTGGCTCGGGTTTTGGGTTCGTTCGAAATTCGGGACTTTGGTCCAAAATTGGAGCTCAATTATTGACCACGTACGCAAATGGGTCTTGAACATATACTTTTTGGAGGTTTTTGTCCACCATTAATGGTGGAAATGGGTCTTGACTTTTACATGGTGGAAGTGGGGTTTTTTGGCAAGTTTTGGTTTTTGTTAAAGCTTGGTTTTGATTCTTGGACACGGAGGTGGGTTTTGTTGGTCTCCGTTTATATATCTCCGCATTTTATATGGGTCTTGAGTTTTCCATGGCTGTGCGAAGCAACTTTGCTGCGAGGTGGGCTTTGTAGTTATAACCGGTCGACCGGTCACGCTCCGGCAGTCGACCGGTGATTGGATTTTTTGTCGGAGTCCGAGACAGTATGGTCCTCCCTTTTGACGCGATCGATCGGCCGCTACGCGCGGTCGACCAGTGCCCTGTTGCTTTGGTCCAAAAATTGGCTGCTACTTTTCTCTTTTTTTTTTCCTTTTCATTTACTTTTAATTTAACTAAATCCTTTTTCTTTTATTAGTTAATTGTAACTTACTATATAAAGCAAGCTTTTTTTTTTAGGAGATCTTTTATTAGCTTTAGTTTAGGGTTTGTAACTTTGGGAGCTTTGCCCATTTCCTCCATTTTTCTTTGGTGTACCCATTTTAATGTATGGGTTTTACTATTTATTCATATTCTAGCTTTGTGCTTTATTTACTTTCTTTCTAATTTAGTTTTTTTCACGCTTTCTATTTTCTTCCATGCATAGATAATTTTAGAGTTAATTTAATTAGTTGCTTTATTTAATTAGTTAGTTTAATTAATATTGCTAATGTGTAGCGGCTAATTTAAATTACGTTGTGTCGGATTGAACTCACCTAGGGCTGACGCGTTGCTTTGTTTTGGTGATGGAGTTTACGTATTCAGTTCGAGTGTGTTGTCCTAGTCATTACGCCTAGTAGATTTAACGGGGTATATCATGTATGCCCCGTATTTACGACCTTGCGTGCGTAATTTTTGGGATATTTGTTGACGCAAAAATCATATTAGTCTTTTACACGAATTTAGGGGTGTGACAACTCTTGATTTAAGTAAATGACGAAACGAGACGCAATCTTAATAACTCGTGGACCCATGCAACCATTTTATACTAATTAACTCTAGGTGAGGGATATTCGACACAACCTATAGTTTTTATTCATTTTGTTAATTTAGTTTAAATACAATAACGCCTAGAATAATCTTTTCCTTTATTTATCTTTTATTTTGTTAGCAATTATCTTTGACACTTTTATTTTAGGAATATTAAACCAAGTAAATTCTAGCAACTTGTCTTTGTGGATTCGATACCCGGACTGACCGCTATACTCCCTTAAAAGAGTGTAGTCATAGTTTAGGTTTTTGTATAGAGTTGGTGAGCCGAATAACAAACGACCGACGCGTAGGTGACGCTTGCGCCGCGGCAAAACCCTACCTATCAAAATGGCACCGTTGCCGGGGACTTGATGTTTTAAAATTTATTTGATTTAGTATTTCGTAGTATTTTTTTTTCTATTTGTATATTTTTGCTAACATTTTTATAGGACTTCTACATTTTAGCGCTAAGAAACGCTTGAATTTTTCGCGCGCACATCACTTTGTGGAATTCGCCACTTCGAGCCATTTTTGGGGTAAGCATGTCTTATTCCAATCCTTTTGGCAATCATTATGATAATTCTCAAAATCCCTGTAAACCTGTGACTTTTGGTCAATACTTAGAGTCCCAAAAAATCGCAAATTCAAAAATGACTTTGGGTGAGTATTACAAAAGTCAAGCTTAGGAGTGCGTGTATTTTGAGGATGATGATAATGATTTTGGGCCTCTAATTCCTTATAATAGGAATTTTGAAACAAATTGCAATACTTTTCAAAATTCTTATAATAATGAGTTTGAGTATAGTACCGATGGTAATTTTCAAAGTTCTCATTTTCCAGAATCCGCACCTCGGCCTATGACTTTTGGCAAGGGTTTGGGCATGCTTGAAAATGAGAAAATTGAAAATCTTTATCGGGAATAAAATCGTTGTTGGGAACATGAGTTGGATTTATTATTTGAATCCGACGACGATTTTTCTTCCGAGACTTTTGAAGTTGAGGAATGTCTTGAACCAAATGAGGTTTTTGTGCCTACTTTGGAATAAACCACTGCTGATTTTTCCCATTGCATAATAGAGCATGAAATAATTTCTTCTTTTTCCCCCAAAGAAGAACATTTCATTGAAAATGATCTTATTTCCTTTGAAACTCAATCTTCAAGCGATGATGACTCATCTCTTGAGTTTGAATTTATTTCCTCCCCATTTTCATTCTCCGTTATCACACCATCACAAGTAACCGATGAATAGCTTTCAAACTGTAATGTGTTAAACCTTTTCACCGATGAGGAGTACTTGCTCGAGTCACCTTTCATGATCGCATCTTCGCCTCTATGTGCACCCCCTCCCATTCCAACTTCAAAATATTTGGGAGATGATTTAATTTTTCTTAGCCCCCATGTGTTTTTGTCACCCGTTTTATCCAAATCCCTCATCATCCCCCAAAAACTTTTAATTGGCGATGGTTCCTTTCTCACGCCTTACACATGCCTTCCGTTGTTCAAACGAAATTCTTATTTTTCGAAGGGCATGCTTGAGAGTGAGGGTACACCGATCATCCTCCAAAGTCAAATCGTTTTCGTGGTGGACCCTCAACTATATAGACTTCTAGTGTATAGTTAGTGTGAAGCCTAAATAGTAGGTTGTATATAGTTAGCTTTTTATCATTTCTTTCTTTATTTTTTCTTTCCTTTTTAATTTAGTCTAGTGTAATGAGTTAACTTTTTGTTATTTGTTTTTGCTATGCTCGGTACTAACTTGTTTTGTAGATTCTTTGGACTTGTTCTTATGGGGATCGCTCCAAATTTGGGTAATATCATTCTTTTCCTCTCTTTTTGTTATATTCTTAATGCGCATTGAGGACAATGCAACGTTTAAATTAGGGGGTGTAGGATATTCTATCCATTTCTTTATTTAGTCCATGTTTTTGCTCACATGTTAGTTACTTAGTATTTTTTTCTTAGAAAAATTAAAAAATTTCGAAAATATTTTCTTTCTTTTTTCTCCTTTGTTGGGCATTTTGCCTTTGTTTTCAATGATAAATTTTAATAATTGCCCGATCCAATAGACAACTCAGCGATGCATGTTCTTGATTTTAGAAGTTATTAGACTTTAGTACTAATTATTAATATTATGAATAACTTCATGAATTAAACTTTAATCCCATGAGCACATGCGTTTTTCTTGTTTTATTGATTTGGTTTAAGATTTTTATAACTCGGTAATCTTTTGTTGCATTGTGTATACTTACACCGAG
The DNA here is from genome assembly GCA_949130495.1 of Sambucus nigra. Taxonomy (NCBI): domain Eukaryota; kingdom Viridiplantae; phylum Streptophyta; class Magnoliopsida; order Dipsacales; family Adoxaceae; genus Sambucus; species Sambucus nigra. The sequence continues at coordinate 281,863,422 of OX422218.1, forward strand.
TGAGCTTTGGACTTTTCTTCGTTTGTGAGTCCTATACACTTTTCTTTCATCTTGGAAAGCGTTACAGTCGTCGGTAATCTCTCTATTCTTTAATTTGATCGTTCATTAATTGAGTTAATTATTGAAATGTGTTACTTGAGCATGTTTTTCAAAGTTTATTTTGACTCAAGAATTGCGTAAAATTTAGGAAATGATCATAGGCCCTCTTTGTTATATCACCCATTTTGGACTTGACCTCACCTTGTATGTTTTCCCTCGTTAACCCCTTTGGGCCTAAATATTAGCCTTTCATTTCATAACCCCAAAATCCCAAAACCAACTCCACATTGGAGTTATACACCATAATTATTACCTTCCATACCTTTGTTTGGAATGTTATTTGGGATTGAATGATGTTGTTATTTTGTGGTTGCAATTTAGGCATGTGAAAGTGTGAAAGTAAAGAAAAGAAAGAAGTGAAAAAGAGAAGAAAAAGTGAACTATAAAACAAAAGGGAACAAAAGAAAAAGTGAGAAAAACAATAAAAGAAAAGAAAAGAAAGAGAAATTTGTATATGTTGTATATAGTGGTTTAATAAGCTTTGATTACTCTCCCCATTTGTATATCTAATGCCTTTTATGGATTGTATTTTCCAATTTTTGATATTTCCCGCATTCTTCCCATTATTCTAAATTTTCATTTCGAACACTTTGAATCAGTACATACATATCCTTCGGTTTGTACCCTAGCTAAACCAACATTATAACCCTATCAAGTCCTATGTGATTTTAGGGTGCATTTAATTTAAAAGTTAAAATAGTTTTGATAATCCGTGAAAATGAATTTCGCCTCCTTTAATGTGCGGTATCATTCATTGAGATTACAGTTTTTAAGTTCATATATAGCGTTCTTCCATTGTGATATGTGTGCGGCCTTGTTTCCATTTACATTTACTCTTTATGCCCTCATGTTCCGTGTGTTAACTCCCTGTTTTAAGTGAATTCACTTAATGAGTGTAATGCCCGCGAGGATTGAATATATGCTTGCTTTATTTAGTATCCGATTTATATAAGTTTTTATAAAATCACACTTTGCATGTGCTCACTCCCCTCCCCAATTTTAAGGTTTCAATTCTATGAGGTGCTTTCTATAATGTTACAAATATGGACTTTCATTTGAATTTGTTCATTGTGTTAATAACGTGTATGAAATCTTTTTCGTATTGTTGGGTTGGTCGCATGTGATTGGGCATTATTTTGAGGAAATCATATGATGTTTGTGGGTTTCATCCCTGAAAACCCTGACGAGACGACACTCGTCCACTAGGGTAACCTAGGGGTTTAACGGCTTATTGCATATGCTAAATGCAATCGCGTTCCCTACGAAAGTGGCATTTATATTTCGATGCATATATACATGTTGTGATTTTCTTATAGTTCTTCTTGCGTTGAATTTCATTACTAGGGACTAGCAATGTGTAAGTTAGGGGGTGTGATTCGTATCGAATTATGCATTTAATTACCCTCAAACTTAGGCATTTTAGCCCCCTCGGGTACCGTGATTGCTATATTTGTGCTCGTTAATTAGACAACCTCCATTCTATGTGCTAATACTTTATTTAAGGTATTATTGAGCATTTATAGGTGTTACGGTGCTTAGTATGAAGTTTGGACGCGTTCCGATAAAGTTACGTCACGATTCACACGTTCAGGGGGATTTTCGTAATTTCACACTTCGCGATTTTTATCTGAAGTATTCACGGAAGTTGTAGACCTTGGGCCAAGTTTCGTGTGGCCGCAAATGGTACTCGAATCGGAGTCCGAACGAAGGAAACACGGACCTTTAATCGGAAAAGAATTATAAGAAGTTCATTGACATTTCAAATAATACCCACCATGTCCCTTTCTCTTTTATAACAATTCTAATAATTCCCTTTATGTCCTAAAACGTTTTTTTTGCAGAATAGTTATGGCGATTTGGGTTTTGGCTCGGGTTTTGCTCGAGTTTTGAGTTCGTTTGAAATTCGGGACTTTGGTCCAAAATTAGAGCTCAATCTTTGACCACGTACGTAAATGGGTCTTGGACATCTACTTTTTGGAGGTTTTTGTCCACCATTAATGGTGGAAATGGGTCTTGGCTTTTACCGGGCGGAAGTGGGGTTTTTGGCAAGTGTTTTGGTTTTTGTTAAAGCTTGGTTTTGATTCTTGGACACGGAGGTGGGTTTTGTTGGTCTCGGTTTATATATCTCCGCATTTTGTATGGGTCTTGAGTTTTCCATGGCTGTGCGAAGCAGCTGTGCTGCATGGTGGGCTTTGCAGTTATGACCGGTCGATCGGCCACGCTTCGGCGGTCGATCGGTGATTGGATTTTTGGCCTGAGTACGAGACAGTATGGTCCTCCCCTTTGACGCGGTCGACCGACTGCCATGCGCGGTCGACCGGTACCCTGTTGCTTTGGTCCAAAAATTGGCTGCTACTTTTTTTTTTCTTTTTCATTTATTTTTAATGTAACTAAATACTTTTTCTTTTTCTTTTATTAGTTAATTGTAACTTACTATATAAAACATGTTTAGTTTTTTTTTTGGAGGAGATCTTTTATTAGCTTTAGTTTAGGGTTTGTAACTTTGGAAGCTTTGCCCATTTCCTCCATTTTTCTTTGATGTACCTATTTTAATGTAAGGTTTCTACTATTTATTCATCTTCTAGCTTTGTGCTTTAGTTACTTGCTTTCTAATTTAGTTTTTTTCATGCTTTCCATTTTCTTCCATGCCTAGATAATTTTAGAGTTAATTTAATTAGTTGCTTTATTTAATTAGTTAGTTTAATTAATATTGCTAATGTGTAGCGGCTAATTTAAATTACGTTGTGTCGGATTGAAATCACCTAGGGTTGACGGGTTGCTTTGCTTTGGTGATGGAGTTTACGTATTTTTTTCGAGTGTGTTGTCCTAGTCATTACGCTTAGGAGATTTAACAGGGTATATCATGTATGCCCCGTATTTACGACCTTGCGTGCGTAATTTTTGGGATATTTATTGACGCCAAAATCATATTAGTCTTTTACACGAATTTAGGGGTGTGACAACTCTTGATTTAAGTAAATGACGAAACGAGACGCAATTTTAATAACTCTTGAACCCATGCAACCATTTTATACTAATTAACTCTAGGCGAGGGATATTCGACGTAACCTATAGTTTTTATTCATTTTGTTAATTTAGTTTAAATACACTCACGCCTAGAATAATCTTTTCTCCTTTTTCTCTTTTCCTTTTTGTTAAAAATACCTTTTACACTTTTATTTTAGGAGTATTAAACCAATTAAATTCTAGTTTTCTTATACCCTTATTCATTGTATATTGCCTTTGTCTCTATGGTGATTCTTTTGTGTTAATAATGTGATTAATCTATGCCATTTATTGTATGAGAACTCTACGATGGAGTGTGTTGTTAAGGCCACCCCAATTTTTATTTTTTAACAACACTTTCGAACTATTTGAATTAAAACAAACTAAACATGAACATATTTTGTCTACCATCAAAGTACATAACCACTTGGTTATGTGATTTCTTGAAATATTTTATATTAGTTATAGTAATCGGTAGTAAAAGCTTTCGTTGAAGAATACAAAGGGAAAACTGTTTAGAATACATAATATAGTATGGTTACAAGTCACCCTGATATGCGTTTTGTGGTCCATCTGACCTTATTTTCTGCTTGTACAGAAAGTAAGAGCTGTTTGGCAGTTTTTGGTGAAAGTAAAAAACCCGAACATTGATTTTTAGACTTTATATATAGTTTATTTGATATATAGTTTTCTGATATGGGAAAGTAAAAGACATAAAGTACGGGGATTTTCCTTATCCATTTTCCAGTATACACACCCAATCAAGTTCTTCCCATTTAATGGGTGTACATTATATGTACCATTAGAATTCTTTGTTTTTAATGTACATATGGAATTACATGTTTTTGGTTTTCATTCAAACTTTGGTACAACAATAAGATGAAACATTAATTTAAATCCTAAATGTAGTTTTGGAAAATTATAATTTTCTTCATGAGTGAGTTAGAATATTTTATATACCTTTATTCAATATAACTTGGTAACGTACAATTAGTTTCATACTTTATTTGATGAATTTCTTTCTTTTTTATTTTTGGATCAATTTGAAACATTTGTAAGTTGGGTTTTCACTTCATGAGAGTGACGAGTATACGATTTCCATTTAATATAGGGTGCTTGACGAATAAGTGACATTTGCATAAAATATTTCTTAATCGATCCCATTAAAATATATATTTTCCAACAGGTCCTATACATGATTTGCACGAATAATAAATATTACTACATTGCATATTTACTATTTCTTTGTACGGGTTGTAAATAATTACTATCTGATTTGCATAAGATGCATAAGTAATAAATATTTGCTTCATTTTTTTTCTAATGGGACCGATTGGAGCAAAAATATTTTCTAGTGGGACCTATTGGAGAAAAAAAACCCCGTAAAACCTATCATACTATATACTTAGTAAGAGGGACTATTGATAAAAATCTCTCATATTTACTTTTAAATTTGATAAAAGGTTAAATATTATTGTGTTAATTGTTGTTAATAAAATGAGGCTTAATTTAAACCAATAAATATGAGTTTATATTTGTTTGTCTCTCCATGGGAGATTCCATCTATCTTATTTGTTAATTATTACATATTAAACTATTGTTAGTTCAATTTAGTTATAGTGTAAAAAGTCATGGGTTTTCACTTTATATAATTATTTTAGTATTGTTCATTTTTAGGCTCTATTTATATTATATTCCATGTTTAGTGTTTTGACTAATGAGCTATTGTAGTCATGCTTTGTATTGGATTTAATATCTGATGTTCTCTTTTTTTAGGTTGTACCACAACTGAGGTGGAAGAGTGGGATTTTGTTTTTAATTTTGTGTCCTACTTTACGGAAGGGTTCATCAGATTTCAGTCGACCATGCCGTCATATGTCAATAATGTTATTATTTTTACACGTGATAGTTGAAAATACTTTTATTCTAATTTTTTTATATTGGATTTTGTTTAATTAGTGTTGTAACCAATAGTTACCATATATTGCTTTATAAACTTAGGTTGTAGTTTTATTTAGTTATATTTCTTTCGTAGCTAATCATAATAGGAAACATGCAAGCGTTATTTATTTGACTTTTGTAATCTCTTGAAGAACTAATTTCTTCTTTTTTATAGAAAAAAATTACACGTGTAATGCTCGTGTGCACTACTAGTCTTATAAGAATGCTAATCACCATCTTTCTATCAGGACTAAAATGTGATTTCTTGCATCACCTTTTAAATTATCGTTGTTACAACACTTCTATATGGTTCCATTGCATAAATTCTAACACAGGGAATAAATGTCTGAATCCCACAAAGGGAATATTCAGGAAATTTATTTATCCTTAGGAATCTAGGTATATGAACGCCTAAATTTTACTCACCACATGGATGTCTCTCTATGAGTAGGCTTAACAAGGTTATGATTTTCCCCTTTAAGGATTTATTTGTATGTCATAAACTATGCATATGCTCCCCTCTTAGGATTTATTTATGTGTTATGTAAGAGTGTAGTATACTCATGTGCCCCACGACTTTATGAATTGTCTTATTCCGTGTTGTAAAATACATTTTGAGTCTAGTCCAATAAGTCTCCAAAAAGTTTTATTAAACTCATACTGGATTATGCATGTTATTTTCCACGATTTAACCACTTTGGATACATGTATATGTCTAGCGGAGTTAGATTCACCCTTAGTTAAACTAATTTTCATAATTGAAAAATCTTTCTTATTTAATTTAATGGTCCTTTTTAGACATGAAAATTGCCAAATTCAAAGAGGCTATATTCTTCCTACATAAAAACTTATATTTTTAATGCATCTTTGTATTTGGAATTTTACTTGTTCTTGGTTGAACAAGTTAAAATTATGTGTTTTTATAAAAATTGCAAAAGAAGGAATTTTTTGTTTCCAGCCGTGACCTTGTTCACTGGAGGTTCGCTGCAGCGAAACAGGGCTTCGTGTTAGCGAAGTCCTGGTTTGCTAGTCATAACCATGTGAAAACTAAGTTGCTTTAAAAGTTTATCAAAACTCACGACATACATTTTCTGGTGGCTCACATCAGTGAAATAGTCTTTACATCAGCGAAGGTCCCATCTTGCTGGTCGCGACCTAAAGTATCCATAGCTCAAAATTACCTGATTACATCCGCGACCTTGGCCATTGGCCCCTCACGTCCACGAAGCCTGGCTTCGCTTCAATAAAGGGTTTAAGATATACACTTGATTTTTTTAACTTTTTGAGATATTTTAATTAATATCTCATGGGAAGTAGTGCTAATATACAATCTTTGTTTACAATCAACAAGGATTATTTCTTAAACAATATGAATGCTTCACTTAGGCGTGTACCCACTTGTCTTTATACACAAGTCCTATACATACTTATTCCAACCTTTCTTCTTCCTTGTTGAGTTGATTTTTAAGAGAGAGTTTTTTAAGAAGAGAAACATTTTAAACATATTTCTTTGTTCTTTTCTTGTGTCATTTCAAGATTTTTGATTCATTCTTGAATCCTTGGAAATAAGACTTTTGTACTCTAGCAATATTTAACAAATTATTTTCCAAATATAATTTTTTATTGCATATAGCCTTCTTTCAAGCTTGAAAAATACATTTGTGAGTTTTTTCAAAGAGAAACATTTTCATTACATCTTTTCAAACATAGGATAACCTCACACATCCTAGTTGTACTTTGTGGTTACTCATTGTTTCCGTTCAATCACAATAAAGTGATTTTTTCACTTTAAATAATATTTGTTGGTGTGAGATTTGAAGGCATTGGACGAGTCTAAAACCCGTCGCGGCTGTGTAGAATTCTCCAACTATTGGTGCTCTCCTCGGAGGATATGAAGGAAAAGAGTTTATAGTTGGTCATAGAATTGTGATTGTAAGTCTTAGTTTTCTAGTTATAATACTCTACCAAAGTACATTTGTTGTTCATTTCGGCGCGAGATTTTTTGATGTTAGTCCTTTTTTCCCCGTACATCCAGTATTGTGTGATTTGATTTATCTTTCCACATATTAGAATCACTTGTCTTAAATTGAAGGTAAAATTTTATTAAGATGATAATATTGATAAACTATTTTTTCCCATAGAATTTTGGATGTTTTTAATCTATTAAATTAATACCGATATATTAATTTTATTTGGGTAGCTACCATCAAGAGATCACATTCTGAATTGGTATAAATTCGGGTCTCATTGTTTTAGGGTTAAAATCCTAAGGTAGATTCTTTTCTTGTGAGATGGAGGGTGTCTTGTCTCTTCGACCTCGTCATTTTGATGGTAGAAATTATTACTATTAGAAAATTTGTATGATAGCTCATATGATGACATTAGGTGGTCGGGTTTGGAATTATGTTAAGAATGAGTTGGAAGTCGCCACTTACCATTGTTAATGGAGTTCAAGTCCTCAAAATATGATCCAGTTGGGATGAGAACGACATCAAAGGGAGTGGGTGGAACACAAAGGGTTTAAATGTAATTGATAGTTGTCCAACCATTAGCAAATTTATGCGCATTTCGACGTAATCTACGAGGAGTCAAGAGACATTTTCAAATAACCTATGAAGGTACCTCCATTGTGAAACATTAAAAGTTATAGCGCCTCACCACCCGTTTTGAACTCCTTACCATGAAGGACAACAAAACTTTCGATGAATTCTTTATTCAATTTTATGATATACACTACACCAAAATACATAAAATGTCACTCTTCACCCGGCTAGCATTATCACGGTAAAAAACCATGAAAAAAAAATACGCATTTGTTATCATGATCATTGACCGTGAGACGACCGTGCCAAAACCTTATCACGGTTGTATCACGTTCAATGACTATGATAACAATATTGTCATGGTCCAATCAAGGATTTTGTCAGTGATAATATTGTTAATGAAATATCAGGCAACACGACAAACCATTTTCCCTTCCCACTAAAACTCTGTCTCTGTCTCTCTCAGGCCGACGATTATCTCCCTCTCTTCAATTTCAGGTCCTCTCTCTCTTAGATTTCAATCACACACACCACACGCAGAAACACACACACATCACACACACCACACGCAAACATACAAATACCATAAACACCATACACAAACACATACAAACCCTTTACATTACAAAAATTACAGAATTCACATGTAATTTCCGTGTGTAATTGTGTGTGTGTGTGTGTATGTATTGTGTTTTCCCTATTTATTGTGTGTCTGTTATTGTTGGTTTATTGGGTTTAATTTCCGTGGCATTTGGTGTAAAAAATTTATGATTATCAACAATTGAATTGTCAATTTATTTTTACAATAATTGAATAAATTTTGTTGATGTGGTACAAAAATTATCAATTCAAATGTGCGACTTACATGTGATGTAGTACTTGAAATTTGTTGTGAACATCACTAAATTCCTTATTTATTTTATTTTAATAACGCATGCATATATAGAACCAAAAAAATGGGTTTATTATCGGCCACCTCAAAACAATGTAATTTTGGGTGTTTTGAGGCAAAACGAGGGTTTTTCTTTAAATTTTGCCGTCATTTTCACACCAAAAACACATCATTTTGAGGTGGTCCCTTAGGTTGTTCTCTTTAATTGTTTCTCCCTGAGTGTTGACTTAATTATTTATGTTCTCAGCTTGGATCTTAGATTATTTAAATGCTAAAACTCTATTGAATAACTTGCATTGTTATTTGAATTGTTGTTTAGGATTCTTGAATTGTTGTTAACTAGTGAATTTGAACATTTAGATGGCCATTGAGTTGGTTGAACCTAGGCATTTCTAACATTTAGGGTTGTGATACTACCGAATAGAAATAAAAAATACATACCATGAAAATGTGGTGGGCAATATAAATTTTAAAACATCAATTAAAAGTAGGGTAAAATTATACATAGCAACAACACATTAAAAACACACCCAACTTTTTATAGGAAAATGCACCTAGAAAAAGGCACTATCGATAAAAAACATTAAAAAAGTACATTTTATGTACTTGCACTAGTTTTTTACAAATTTGCAACAATATTATTTAACTTTTACATAATATTAATGATGTTCTAAGAACAATAAGTTTTGTCACATAAATTTTGCGGTCACTGTTGGTAAAAATGGTAAAATTAATGAAGACAATGGATCAACTAAGCTTTTTGTTCCTTAAAAACTTCATTCATCCATTATTAGTGTAATATAAATATTTTACTATAATAAATTTGTAAAATAAGTAACAAAGTGTTATTATATATGAGGTTTTTCCCGATGCAAACCAAACAAAGTCCATGGACAACATATGCTTCCTAGAGGAAAGTTTGAGGACTTGGGACTGTTACCATATTAGAATGTATTCCTCAAATATAAATGCATGGAAAAAAATAACATGAATAAAAAATGATACTAAATTCAAATCATCTTCTTAAAAAAAAACTTTTAAATTTAAAGTAGTTATAAGAATTGTTGGTATTAAAAGTTCATTGTGATCACACTGGTTAATAAATTACCACTTGTGTAACGTTAAAATTAATTATAAAGAGCACCCCCAACGCCTTAGGATAAAATTAATTATTGGTATCCCTTAAACATTTGAAACAATGCTTAGTTTGGTTTATGATGTGGATTTGTATTCTTATAATGTCATTATCTTGCATTCTTTTAGTGCTTTAATTCATTTGAATTTTAATCAATTTAATGCTTTTATTCGTTTGGATTTGATCATTTTCTTATATATATGTTTATATTAATAACAACAGTTTTTGCAGGAAATGTCTGAATTAGGGCATCACGGAAGCGGGGGCGAGGAAGGCTCGTCTAGCACTAGACCCCCAAAGTGAGGCAAATTGGGGACCATAGTGGAGAACAAGATGGCGTTACATGCTAGGGCTCCAGAGTTGCTGAAGACGATTGTTAGCCTTGGGTACATGGATTGGAGAAAAGTGCCCTACGATCTTAAACTGACCACCTGGGGGGCATTATAGGTACTTGCTCACTTTCCTATTATTTTATATTGTTTTGTATTTATATATATTTTATTATATATTATAACTTAAATACTACTAACTCACTTTATTTTTATTTGGTATTTGTTTGACAGGAATAAGTCTGTTTGCCCCCTAGTTTATGCGACACCACGTTGGAACAATTACGAGATCAATATAAAACATGGAAGAAAAACATGCGCGTACGTTACTTTGGACATGACCGGGAGTCCATTTTGCAATTTAGGGACACAGTACCCTCAAAGTATCCCATCTCATTGGCAAGCTGGCAACAATTCGTCGATCCTCGTCAATCGGGGAAGGAAAATCGGGCCAAGAAGGTCGACATGCACTACTCCGGGCGTACGTCATATGCCGAGGTGGAGCATCGGATGATAAGTTTTTAATGTCAATTCATTTCATGTAGTTATAATTATATACCAATTAACTAATTTTGCATTAATTTATTTTAGGAGACGGGGAGTGGCCTTGGGGGTAAGCCACATAGGCTCGATGCCTATGTGGCAATTCGAACGAAAAAAAGGAAGGATGGGGAGGTCAATCCGGATGTGGCCGATAAGGCATCTCTCGCTACGGACACACTCAGCTAAGTGTTCGAGCAAGATCACAAGATCCGTACTCGTGGGGTGAGTTCTTGGGTGGGGAAGACGAGGCTCGTCGAAATTGCATCGAGCACAGCAGGGGTGGCTCGTAAGGTGGATGAGTTATCGACCAAGCACGGCGAGAAGTTAGAAAATATAGAGAGAACGATGCATAAAATGTTCAAGTATACCAAGGGTGATTTTAAATGCTTAGGGAAGGGCAAGGAGAAAGCGGTGGGCGAGGGGATCACTGCTCCGTCTTTCTCACCCTCACCCTCACCGATATCCCCCTCCTCATCTACATATGATAACATATTCGCCATCCTACCGATACCCCCATCCCAAGGCCAGTTTCAACAATTAGTTGGCCTGTTGTGTATATAGTAGACACACAGGGTGGCCATAGAATAGCTAAGGGGTTGAGGGACCCGAATACACGCCCTGGTACTCTGGTGAACAACCGTCCATTGCAACCACATGTGGCTTGGGTCCTTGTCACAAATGTGTATGTGGTAAGAGAGAATGAACCCTTGTGGTTGAGCGAGTAGTGCGGCATTACTATTATTGAGGTTTCTCAATTCCTATATAGTGTGGCATACCTTCCTTCTTCAAAGTGATGACCAACAAAGAATTATTTATAATAATTTTATTACTATTTGTTTATTATTATTATGAAAAACAACTTTGAGTATTAAATATTGAATTGTTATTTATTGTTCATTGTTTGATATAATGATTGAATGAACGTTGTATGACTTTTGATCTTATGAATGAATGAATATTGGTTGATATATATTTATTTATTTACAGTAACAGGTGCAGTAACAGATTAATATAGATTGCTGGGCAGTGGCAGTGGCCAAAAGGTTTTTTTAAATGCTGGCCAGTATTGTCCCAGAATTTGACCGCGACAAGTGCGTAACAAAGAAAAACTTATCACGGACTTTGACCGTGACAAGTGAATAATTGTCACAAACTTGTCACGGTTAAAGTCCATGACACTTTTTCTTTGTCATGGACTTATCACGATCAAAGTCCATGACAAGGAAAAACTTTTCACGGACTTTGATTGTGACAAGCCCGTGACAATTATTATTGTCACCTCTAAACTTGCCACGATTTTGGACGGTGACAAGGGCTCCTTGTCAAGGTTTTTAACTGTGAAAATATTCCAGTTTTGGTGTAGTGATAGTTAATTTTTAAATTACCCACAAGAAGGTTATCAAATATAAGATTATAATCGATAAAATTCTTTGACGAATACCCGCCAAGTTCCGTGGAAAGGTTGATTCCATTAGAGAAGTTCAAGCCCCACTACAAATTCCTATGAGAGTAATGAATTGTCGGGTCACTTCAAATATATGAGGAGAATTTGAATTATCGTCTTGAAGAACCTACAAAAGAGAAGAACTTAGCATTTAAAAGCAACACTCAAATGGTTTCCCCACTGAATTACCTTGATCTTAGTGAAGGGTATATGCCCTACTAGGAAGCTTCACTAGACAAGTAAAAAACGTTCCCAAATCAAAGGCAATCAAAAAGTGAATCTGCCTATATTTGAATCCGATCAAGGAAGGTGGGAGAAGAAACAAGATTCCCCAAATGTCATCACATGCGGTGGAAAAATATATTATTGTAAATAATCTACTACTGAACTAGGTCAAGGTAGTGGCAAAAGTGTATATCATGCCACTTTTAGTGATGATGAATCAAAATTCGATCAAGAAACTCCCATTAATAATTATTAAGCTTTTTTGGCCCGGGGGAATTTTGAAGATTTGAGTGATTTAGAAGAATTTGAATTTCCTCCCTCATGTGTTGATATTACCACTACTACCTCTTTGGATGATGGTAATGGTGTGTATTATGTCATTATAAACGAATATGATTATCTTTCCAAGGAGTCCATAGAACTCGAGAGGAGGAACATAAAACTTTCCACCATGCTAGCTAACGTTGAAAAATAAAGGGCCTTGGTGACTGAGAGTTGTGAGAGATATTTGATTTCTCACAATGCGGTGTTTGGTAGATCACTAAGCTTAGAGGGTGGTTGTGATGGTTTACTCCGTGTTGAGGTTGAGTACTTGCTGAAATCCTTGAAAGAGATTGAAGACTACCGAATTGACTTGGTGAAAAAAATATCCATGCTTGTAATCAAGTCACTATCTCCTTCCACATAAAAGCTTGATTTATAAGATAAATATCACAAATTGGGTAAAATTATTTTTGGGGGAATATCATCGAAGGACAAGAGTGAAATTGGATTTTTAAATGAGATTCCTCCATCTCCTTATAGTTAAGTCTCATTTTATCTCCCCTCATCACAACCCATGTTTCCACCATCCTTAAAGAATTATTCTCGAAGTAATACATCTATGAATAATGAAAGGAAGATGAAGTTCACTTGATCCTATTGCGATTAAGAGAGACATTTGAAAGAGTTTTTTTTCAAGATGAATAAACATGCTCTTAGAAATCAGATCACTCTGGTAGAAACTAAACCCTATAAGTGTACCAATTTCCATATTCTAGGACATCTTAAAGAGTTTTGTGTTTTGATTCAACCGTCTATGTCTTTGATGAGCTTTAAGGATGGTTTGAGTTTGGATCAAGAGGGTAAGAAGAAGAGAGGGACCTCTAGAAAGTCCCCTAAGGGAAAGGCAACTAAGGTTGTTCCAAAGTCATTTTCGAGTATGCTACCTCACATTCACATAGTAGTTTGCCTAATAACCTCGACTTTGATATTACCAAAGTTAACGACCTTTCAACTCATTAGAGGCTATTTCCTTCCTCTAAGTAATTATAGTTGGGATTTATTAAATATGAGTAGGATGTGATTTAGATCACTCACCTTATTACTTGTTATACTAATGTTCGGTTTATCATTTGGTATTTGGCTGGTTCTTTATTTGTTCATATTGATAACCTTTACCTTTTCACAATATGGTTTTCTATGTATGTAAATATTCATATTCCCATGTGATAAACGTTAACCTACATGCTTAGATATTGTGCAATCGATTTTTCTTATGGATTTTTTGCTCCGTGCTTTAAATTCTATAACTTTAAATGCCTTGGTAAATTAAGCTTGAAATTTTAGAGTATTTTCTCATAAATCATACTCTACACCGTACTATGACTTGATTAATTTTCAAATAAAGTAAAATGAATGGATTTGTTTTCTTATTCTAAAGGAAATTAAAAGTTTTATGTGGTGCTTGAAGAAAAAGGTTTATCATTTAACCTTTTTGTATGAGAGAGTTTGATCATAGATGAAGTTGGAACAACAAAGGCTATTCTTTTAAAATAATCACAAGAGCAAAAGTGGATAGGACTACACCATTAGGTAAGAAGAGCTACTTACGTTTGAAAATTAAAAATAAGTCTCAAAGATTTTGATCTTTCTAAAACTAGGTTACACCAAATATATAAGAGTTTAATGGTTTTAACCAATGATCGCAAAATGAGGAAGTAAAAAGTGGTAGAGGAAAATGATGGTTTAAAATGAATTTTTTTTAAAGTTCATATTTTCCAAATTATTAAAAGTGAATTTAAACATTAATCTTCATTACTTAACTTATAGGTTAATGATCATGTTATTCACTTCTATCACGAGTTATGTTTAAAATCACTCTTGTTTAAAATTTCTATAATTGGACCATTATGTCTTTTGAATGCTAGACCATTCTTTGTTTGTGGAGCATTTAACATATTTGTTGATACCAAATTTAACCTACTGATGTGGACCAATTATCTGGAGACACATGTCAATCTACATGGCACCCGAGAACATTTTTTGACAACACCTTGACTCCGAGGAACTCAGCCTCCACGACCAATTCGGTCGCTCCGAGCAACAAGTGTTCTTCGAGGAACTTTATTGTATCGAACTACTTAGGCGGTCCGAGCAGCTTAGGCGGTCCGAGCTGCACCTCGTACAGAGCATTTATAATCGAATAATTAAGAGGATTGAATGCGCATTAAATGCTGATTATTATCATACAAATGTACACGCCTATTGGACAACTATGTAATATCCTCTCTCATGTACAACCTCAAGGCTATAAATACATTATAACCTCCTCATTAGCAGGGGACTGGGAATTTCTTGGTAAATCCATTATCGAGAATTCTGCAAACAGTCATCAATAACACAAACAGTGGACGTAGGCCATTCTTTCAAGGCTGAACCACTTTAAAAATCTCTTGTCTTATTTATTTTTTATCTGTGATTAAATAATTAGAGATAATCTAATTTTTTACATCAACAGATTGGCGCCGTCTGTGGGAAACGACTGTAATTTTCGTTTTTCATCAAAATAACTCATCATCAATGGATGATAATCCAGAATCGAGTAATCGAAACGCTGAAAACCCCCCAAATCCATCTGCTCCTCCAAATGTTCAAGATCTGGCTGGAATAATGGCTAATTTGGTCCAAGGCCAGACCGCCATGCAAGAAACTATGCGACAACTCATGCAAACTATCCAGAGTGGAGCACCTACCTAGTCAGGACAACGAAGCATTCATAGAAATACCTGATTGCCTTCTTCACGAACCAGGCAAACGTTACTCCCGGAAGAATCTCATCTTAGACGCACCGATTCATATCTCACTGAGAGATCCAATGATCCTTCTTATTATCCTGGAAGGACTTCCTCGGTACGAGCTACAAAGACTCAACAAAACATCACTCTATCTCCTGAAAGGACCAGTGCTCTTGAAAGATTGAGTAGAGTCTCTCTTTTTGATCGACTGGGTCCTAGGAGGAATAGAAGTCCACCTAGGATGGTGTCGAGGAACTCTCAACGATCATATGATTTAAAGGAAGGTTCTGCCCAATCCCGACCAACTGCTCGTCGTGAAAAATCCCAAGAGGCAAACTCAACACGACCAGTTGCTCGGACCAACAGACCCGAGGAGGAAAATGACGCATGGAAAGGTTCTATTCAGAGGTTGGAGGATAGACTAGGGGAAATGGCTAAGGCCAAAAATCCTCTACAAAGAACTTTTGTCCAAGGGACACCTTTTATCCAAGTAATTGTGGATTTTCCCACACCATCAAAGTTTAAAGCCCCAGTGGTAACACCAAAATATGATGGATAAACTGATCCTGTTCTACATGTAGAACAATATCAGGCAGCTGTTGATATATATGCTGTTCCAGACGAGATGCGATGTAGGGCATTTTCCAAGGTTCTAAAAAACTCGGGGCGTGATTGAGGCGTGGAGGCCAAGCCTTAAGCCTTAGAAGCCTAGGCGGGCCTAGGCGTAAAAAGGCGTTTAGGCCTTCTTAATATATTTTAATATTTTGTAACCATAACAAGGCTATTAAAATACAAAAATTGAACAGATCATAAAAATATGTCTGAATATATGCAAATTAAAATACTATTTGATTATTTTGGATGAGATAATGGTCCGGTTTGTAAACAAATTCTCTAAAAGGCGACATCGTTTCACTAAATCATTATTGTTTTTAGAAAAAAGTGCGCCTTAAGGGTTTTACCAAGAATAAGGCGTAAAAAGCGTAAGGCAAGGAGTTTCTCCCAAGCCTTAAGCCTAGGCGGGTTTTTTAGAACAGTGGCATTTTCAGGAACTCTCACTGGATTTGCTCAAATATGGTACTATAATCTTCCTCGGGGGAAGATTGTAACTTTCTTTCAACTGGCCGAGCTCTTTATTGGAAACTTCTGTTTTGGATCAAAACCAGTTAAGCGAGTAGCACACCTGTTAAGTGTTAGACAAAAAGCAGGTGAGATCACCAGGGATTATATTACTCGCTTCAATAACGAGAAGCTCGAAGTTATTGATTACGAGAAAAAAACAACAATCACTGCTCTGATGAGTGGATTGTTTCCAAATTAATTGTACTATACTCTGGCCAAAGATCCACCTAGGACCATGTCAGAATTAATGGCAAAAGCATCCAAAATCATGAATGCCGAGGAAGCTATGGATGCAAAGAAAAGCATGGACACTAAGGAGACCAAAGTTGAGGCCGAGAATATTGAGAAGAAGGATCAGAAGAATAATGGTGGTAACAAGCAGTCAAAAGCAAAGCAAACATTGGAACAATTGAAGAAATTTTGAAACTATACTCCTTTGAAGGTAGATATAAACCACGTTCTAGAAGAGATCAAGAACAACGATGAGTTAAATTGGCCAGAGAAAATGAAGACATATCTTGACAAAAGGAATAAGGCCAAATATTACGAGTTCCATAAAGACCATGGTCACACGACCAAAAATTGCATAACTCTTTAAAATGAAATCGAAGCACTCATCAGACTAGGAAAGCTGGCCAAGTATGTTGATCGCAGAAATGAAGGGAAAAGAAACGACCGAGCAAGACAGATGTCTAGATCTCCTCGTTGAGTAGAAGAAAACAAGAAAAGAGATCATGAAGATGATCTAGAAGATGACCCCAATCTCCCTAAAAGACCAAGACAGCCAGAACGTGAGGTATTTTTTATCCGTTTTGGGTCATTTGATTGCAATGTTATTACTGGTGGATATGCAAGAGGTGGAAACCTTACTGCAGAAAGGAAAGCTTACCTCAACGAGGCTCAAGCTTGTTCGTATATTCAACGGATAAATCTAGTTGAAGAAGATCGCCCGAGGAAGGTTAACAAAGATAAACTGGTCATCGGTTTATCTAAGAACCTCGCAGGTGTGCTATATCCTCATGATGACCCATTGGTGATCAAAATGAGGATGAAGGAAGTAGTGATTTCGCGAGTCTTGGTGGATAATGGTAGCTCGGCAGATATTATGTTCTTCCCATGTTTTGATAGTTTGAACCTAAAGCTATCCCAGTTGGAGCCATATCATCGACCCCTCCTCGGTTTTACTGGCGAGAAAGTTTTTCCACTTGGGACGATCAAGTTGGATATGTTCATCGGTACATGGCCTGCTTGTCGAATAGAAAGAGTGCGCTTTTTTGTGATGGATAAGAATGTTCAATCAGCTTACAATATCATCATGGGAAGGGTAGGATTGAAGAAGTTCGAAGCAGTACCATCTACTGTACATCAATGCCTAAAATTTCCAACCAATTTTGGAGTAGGAATTATGAAGGGTGACCAAAAAGTAGCTCGGGAATGCTACTATTCATCGGCCGAGCAAGAAGAACCGGAAGAATCTAGGAAAAAGACTACCACCTATCAAGTGGATGAAGGTGCAGAAATTGAAACATTAGATCCTAGAGACGAGTCGCAGATCGTAAAAGGTCAGGTGGTGGAAGCTACTGAAAACGTCATTCTGAACGACAAACGCCCAGAACGAACAACTCAAATCGGTTCATCGTTGGACACCCCACTAAAACAGGAATTGATAGCCTTCCTAAAAAGCAAAAAAAAAAATTTCGCATGGATCCATGAAGATATGCCAGGAATAGACCCAAATTTCTTGTGTCATGAACTTAATGTGAACAAGGAAATCAAACCTGTGAAGCAGCGAAGAAGAGTGTTCAGCCCCAAGAAGCTTCAGAAAGCTCCAAAAAGCTTGCTTTATTGAAGATGTCAAATATCCAAACTGGTTAGCTAATGTGGTGATGGTGAAGAAGAAGAACAACAAATGGAGGATGTGTGTAGACTTCACCGACCTTAACAAGGCATGCCCAAATGATCATTTTCCTTTGCCTCGAATTGATCAATTAGTGGATGCTACCTCGGGACACGAGCTGTTGAGCTTCATGGATGCTTATCCTGGTTACAACCAGATTAAAATGAAACCTGAAGACAGGGAGAGTACCTCTTTTATTACCCCTAGGGGAACTTACTGTTATAATGTTATGCCTTTTGGTTTGAAAAATGCAGGTGCAACATATTAGCGGCTGATGAACAAGGTGTTTGCAGAGCAAATCAGTCACAATATGGAGGTTTATGTTGATGATATGCTGACGAAGAGCAAGAAAGCTGCTGACCATCTAATTGATCTGGGTTAAACCTTTGATTAATTAGATAAATATCAAATGAAGTTGAACCCTACCAAGTGAATATTCAGAGTACGAGAAGGCATGTTCCTCGGGTATATTGTCAACCAATGAGGTATTGAAGCAAATCCAGAAAAGATCAACGATCTATTGGGGCTACGATCTCCAACGACGAAGAAGGAAGTGCAAAGTCTCACAGAGCGAGTTGCAGCACTTAATAGATTTGTATCACGAGCAACTGATAGATGCCTCCCATTTTTCAAAACACTCCAAAAAAAGTTTGAATGGAATGATGAATGCGAGAAGGCCTTTCAAGAGTTAAAGAAATACTTGGGAGCACCCCCACTGTTGTCCAGGCCAGTGATGGGAAAAAGATTGTACTTGTAACTGGCAGCTTCGGAGAATGCAGTTAGCTCGACATTGATAAGAATGGAGGAAGGAGTGCAAAAACTAATTTATTACACTAGCAAGGCCTTCCGAGGAGCAGAGATCAGATATCCAAGACTAGAAAAGTTGGCACTAGCATTGATCGAAGCAAGTAGAAGAATGAGGCCGTACTTCCAAGCTCATACCGTAGTAGTGTATACCGATATGCCACTCAGGCAAGCTCTTCATAAACCGGAGAAATCAGGGAGATTGATGTACTGGGCAGTAAAACTTGGTGAGTATGACAAAATTTATGAACTAAGATCCTCGCTTAAAGGCCAGGTTGTGGCAGATTTTATCGCAGAGTTCACCTATCCAGATACCTTCGAAGAGCAGAAATTGAATACCGACCAGCCTGTGGATATTACAGGATCATTAAATCTAAGTCCTGACCAACTTAGGTCGGTAGACGAGCTAGAGAAGATGGTCGATGAGCAACAAGAAGTGTTAGAAGAAGATGAAAGGAAGCATTAAATATTCCACCGAGGAGTTCTATCTGATCAAGAATTTGATAATGAATTACCTGTGTGGAATTTTTATGTAGATGGTTCTTCGTGTACTACAAGTAGTGGAGCAGGAATTGTTTTGAACAACCCAGATGAGATCGATGTGGAGTATGCTCTGCGCTTTCAATTCAAGGCTTCTAATCATGAGGCTGAATATGAAGCTATGATTGTAGGTCTTAGTTTAGCAAGAACTATGGGGGCAGAACAGGTCACTGTATTCAGTGACTCACAGTTGATCGTAAATCAAATACAGGGGGTATATACAACGAAAGGAGAGCTAATGATCAAGTATTATGCGAAATCAATGGAGATTGTATCAACCTTTAAAGCAGTGCAGTTAATTAGAATACCAAGATTGGAGAATGCCAGAGCAGATGCCTTAGCTCAGTTGGCCTCAGCTACAAGAACCGAGGTACGAAGAACCATCCCAATAGAAGTTTTGGCAAAAAGGAGTATTGACGAAGATATGATGAACTTCATTTCCCTTGATTTAGGACCATCTTGGATGGATCCTATCAGGGCCTATATTGAGGAAGGGACATTACCAACTGATAAGCTCGCAGCTAAGAAGTTGAAGTTTAAAGCTGCTCGTTATGTATTGAATAATGGTATTCTATATACACGAGGAATCATAGCTGGCTTACAGAGATGTGTGCATCCCTCCGAGGTGAAAGACTTAATTGAAGAGGTTCATGAAGGGTCCTGTGGAGACCATGTAGCAGGTCGGACGCTTTTGCAAAGAATAATGACGCAAGGATACTATTGGCCAACAATGAGGGCTGATTGTATAGCCTATGCCAAAAAATGTGACAAATGTCAACACTTCTCCTCTATCCGAAGAACTCCTCAAGCATTGTTGACACCCATTACTTCCCCTTGGCCATTTACCATGTGGGGAATTGACTTGGTCGGGCCACTTCCAACGACCAGGAGAAGATTCAAGTATCTCATGGTCGAAGTGGATTACTTTACTAAGTGGGTGGAAGCTGAGCCTCTTATTGATATGACGTATGAAAAGGTGTACCAATTTATTTGGAAGAATATCATCTGTAGATATGGTCTTCCCCATGCATTCATCACCGACCATGGAACTCAATTTGACAACGAGGAGTTCGCTGCATATTGCCATCAGTCACACATATTAAAGACTCACTCTGCACCAGGCCATCCCCAGAGCAATGGACAAACTGAGGTGACGAACAAAACGCTGCTGAATGGTTTGAAGAAAAGACTGGATGATGCGAAGGCAAATTAGATCAACGAGCTACATTCCGTACTATAGGCTTATCGTACTACACCACGAGGCATTTGGAAGTGAAGCTGTTATACCTGCCGAGCTGGGTCTCCCCACACACAGAGTGATGAATTTCAATTCTCCTATCAGTGACTTGATGAGAAGATTAGACTTGGATATGCTCGAGGAAGTTAGAGAAGAAGCAGCAATCAGGAATGCTGTATGCCAACAACGAACAGCTCTGTTCTACAATAAGAGGGTGAAAAAGTGTGATTTGAAGGAAGGAGACTACGTGCTAAAGAAAGTAATCCAAAAGCACAATAAATTGGAAGCTAACTGGCATGAACCTTACAGAGTAACAAAAGTTGTTCGCCCAGGAACTTATAGGATTGAAACCTTAGAAGGAGAGGAGTTTAAGAATGCATGGAACGCAGAGCATCTGCGCAAATATTATCAGTAGTTCAATCCTTATGTAATGCAGTTTTCTTCAATATGAATAAAGCTTTGGATGTTTTACCCAATTCTCTCCTTTTGTTGAAATTTTTTCGGTGTATTAGTGCTACACACTATACATCAAGTTCAAAATAAAACCCTACCAACTACGGTTGGTCGGTCTACCAACTACGGTTGGTCGATAAATAAAAACCCTACCAACTATGGTTGGTCGATAAATAAAACCCTACCAACTACGGTTGGTCGGTCTACCAACTATGGTTGGTCGATAAATAAAACCATACCAACTACGGTTGGTCAGTCTACCAACTACGGTTGGTCGATAAGTAAAACCCTACCAACTATGGTTGGTCGGTCAACCAACTACGGTTGGCAGATAAATAAAAACCCTACCAACTACGGTTGGTCGGTCTACCAACTACGGTTGGTTGATAAATAAAAACCCTACCAACTACGGTTGGTCGATAAATAAAACCCTACCAACTACGGTTGGTCGATAAATAAAAACCCTACCAACTACGGTTGGTCGATAAATAAAAATCCTACTAACTACGGTTGGTCGGTCTACCAACTACGGTTGGTCAATAAATAAAACCCTACCAACTACGGTTGGTCGGTCTACCAACTACGATTGGTCGATAAATAAAATCCCACCAACTACGGTTGGTCGGTAAATAAAATCCCACCAACTACAGTTGGTTGGTCTACCAACTACGGTTGGTCGATAAATAAAACCCTACTAACTACGGTTGGTCGGTCTACCAACTACGGTTGGTCGATATATAAAATCCCACTAACTACGGTTGGTCGGTCCACCAACTACGATTGGCCGGTAAATAAAATCCCCTAACTACGGTTGGTCGGGGAATAAAAGTTCACCAACTCCGATTGGTCGGAAACAAATATCTTAATAAATTCTAGTTAGTCGGTAAGCCAATTACAATCATCTCCAGTTGTTTAAATTAAACAGGATCATGAGATAAAGAATGTATTATCACATAAAGATCAAAGATTGATAAATCACTGCAATAAAATAAACAACCAACAAGCAAAAACATTCTACAAATTATTTAGAAGAAAAATGAAATGACAATTTTTCATTCAAATGAAATAGAATTACATAAGTGGTGAAAAGTAGAAATTATTACATAAAGTCCTATTCTATGGGTTTCTTTCCCTCTGCCTTTGAAACAGGTTCCACTCCAGCAGGAGGATCATCTAAGGCATAGAGAGAGTTTATAAAGTTTATATCTTTCAACATTCGAATATTCATCACAGAAGGACGAGCAAGCAGGTGCTCTGGCCGAGATATCTCAAAATTTGAATGAAGACTGTAGTCGCCAAGATACTTTGAAATTAATCACTGGGGAATCGCCCGAGCAGGAATCCAACTCATGTCAATCTTAAATGGAGGCACTGGCAAATCGAGCAACCCAGGATCATAATAGTCCCACAAATAGTGACCCTGTTCCAACTGAAGCACACCCAAGGCATTCAACCATCCTTGCTTGTACCCCTCGTTGTTCGACTGCTGGATCCGGTAATCAAGGTGGTAAAGGGATTCATTGTAACCAGCCATCCAAAATTCTCTGGGCTTCTTGTGGAACTGGTAGGTCAACCTCTCTAACTGCTCGTGAAGATTCTTCACCAGATTTGTCTTATTCTCCAGGGCACAACTTTGTGTAGAAAGTTGCTCGTCGAGGTTCAGAATCTTCTTGGACATCTCCGTTAATGCTTGATTCTTCGCCATCAACTGGAAGGCCTAGTTCTCCAGGTCTGATTGAGTTTTTTGCTCTTCAATAGTAACTCGAGCAGCTCTTGCTCGTCCCCGAGAAGCTCTTGCTCGTCCGCGAGCAGATGTAAAGGGACTAATTCTCTTTAAAGTTTCCAATTCATCTCTCAAATTGGCATTTTCAACCTCCAGAAATGAGAAACCTTCGTCATTGACAGGGACCAAGGCTCCCGAGGTAGATGCTGCAGATTTCAGTTGGGATATCTCTCCTCGTAAGTTATTATTTTCCTGCTCCAGCAGTTTCGCGATCTGCCTATGCTCTTCAACCTCGATCTTCAAAGTCCTCTCCTTAAAATCATAAGCAGCAACTAATTTATCATATCCTTTGTCAGCATTTAGTTGCTGATACTTTTTCTCATACCCCTGATGCAAGAGGGCAGAGGATTCCTTGTATTATTGCTGAAGTTCCTCGATGGTACCCTGAAAATCTTCACTCATCTCGTAATAAGCCACATTATTGGCAACAGCTCAGTCGAGTAAGAATTTCAGATATTGGTAAGCTTCCACTGCTCGTTCAGAGGCATCTGAGCCCAGGATATCAAAATTTTTTGATTCATCCAAATCTGTATGACCAGCTTTGAAATGTTCATTACATTTTTTCATCAACTCAGTATCGTGAGCTGACAAGAGTTCCATCCTGGCTATAAACTAGCAAAGAGAAGCAATAAACAGGATTAATAAATGATAAAGGCGAAGCAAGACAAAGAAAGTCAACATGAACAATAAAAACTCAAATTTTTATTCATCAAAAGACAAGTACAAGGTTCAGGGTTACATTCAAAAGAAATAATAAATTAAAGCTCGAGCAACTTTACACCTTCTCCTTGTGTTTTGTGACTTCCTCGGAAGGCTGAGATGAGGAGGATGGTTGCTCGGAGGATATTGGTAGTTGGTCGACAAAGGTACTGGTAGATTAAAGCTGCTCGGTAGGAGTAATAGTTGGCTAGGGCTGCTCGTAGTGAAGTTCAATAATAAGGACCTGATCCCTAACCATCATTGAAGATTCTTCAGAGGCAGCTTCGTCCTCTTTTTCTTCGCCAGGGGAAGGAGCAGGACCATGAACATGACGTTGAAATAACTCAGAACTCTCTGAGACCTTTAACTCCTGCAGAGCAGCAATCCATCCGTCCCTGAAGAATTTGAGGCTAGCAAAATCCAACTGAGAGGACATGGCAGCTAGGCCTTTGTTCCAACCTTTATCCTAGCCAGCACTGAAGGACTTTTTAACATCCAGTTTCCTCTTCACCTTCTCCGAGGAAATCTTCTCAGATAGAAGTTCCTCGGCAGCTTTCAATTTCCTTTATGCTTCTTCTTTCTGACGATCAGCTTCACGGAGTTTGCCCAGTTCCTCTTCAGCAGTTTTAATCTTGGTCTCAAGCTCTCCAGCATTCTTGAGCTTTTCTTCAAGCTCTTCATTTTTCTTCTTAAACTCTTTCATTTTCCTCTCCAACTCCTGAGAGGCCTCCACAGCCTTTTCTCTCTCTTGCTCAACAGACTTCAGTTGCTTCTTCTAAGCAACCTTATCTTCTTCATATTTCTGACGAGAATCCTTTAAGGATTGAGTCAGACCTACAAAAGCCTCCTCCACACCTCCCGAGGAGCTCGAAGCTTTAAGAGCTTCATCCTTTTTCAGAATAGTGTTGAAACAGGTTACCAGTTGGAAAAAGAAAATAATTATAAGTCAGTACAGGGATAAAACATTGAAAAATGAAAGTTTAGATTAGTAATACTTACTGAGGCAATATGTTGAGCTGCCAAGGTGGTAACCCTATCCCGAGAAAGAGTGTCTTCAGGACCTTGGATTTCTAGGATAATCCAAGACTTCATAGAGCCCATGGCAGAGCTCGGAGAAACAAAAGTGGGAACACCACTTCCAGCAGTTAGAGGATGAGAGATGGATTCGGCCAATTTATCCGAGGAGCTTTTCTTCAATTTCCTCATGGGAGCAGGAACATTCTCGACCAAGGATGTTGTCTTGGTCGGTGATATAACTATAACCTCACTTGGAGGAGAAATAACTACAATCTTGTTCGGGGACACATAGGGCTTCTCAACAACTTTCTTAGCAGCAACAGGAGGGGGTGCATCAACTTTTATTGTCCCTTCTTCTGGGACATCCTGCTTATTTCTCTTTGCCTCTACATTGGCAGAGTCTAATTTATCAAAGTATGAGGGAGCTCTTCTTCTCTTCATTCTGTCACTGAGAGGAATATTTGATTCAGGAGAGGAACCTTCAGAAGCTGGTGTTGGTTCTATATCACTCATTACTGGACGAGTAGTAAAAGAAGAAGTGTAACTCTTGTACTGCAACAAGTACGAGGCTGATTTGATATGTTCGTCAGCAACAGTTTGATGCAAACTGTAGATAAGTTTCAAGTGCCTCAAATTGACATCAGTTTCTTTAGGGGATTTCTTTTTGCTAGCAACTGCAAATAAACAAAAATTAAAATGTCAATGACGCATTTTATCAAACACAAAGAAAACATAATTTCAAAAAATAAAATAAAAATAAAATAAAAACAACCTATCCCATTGCCATAGGGAGGGCATCTAGGACCATGATACACATCATCTCCATTTAATGGAGCATGTTGCCAATTTTTCATAACAACCCCATGCTTGAAGTAATCCCTGTTGGCATCGAGGAGATTGACAACTAAAGCCCTATTTACAAACTTAGTTTTTAAATAAAAAGTGCTATCACTAACGACCCATCTATAGCAAAACATAATTTTTGGAATTCCTAAACGGGTTCCATGAATCAAATTTAACCTATGGACTCCATTAACTATTCTCTAGGTATTGGGAGCTATTTTTGCAGGTACCACGTTAAAATATTGACAGAATTCCAAACACTAGGGGTTTGGAGGAAAAGAAAAGCCACATTCAGCTACAAAGAGACTGGGGAACCAATGTCCCTCAGCCAAACGAAAATAGTCAAAAGGCTCAGAAAGCTCTTCCAATATGACCCAGGAAGGAATAGAAAAATCAGAGCGAAATTTATCAAGCGACTCAACAAGGTAAACCATGATGAACAAAAGAAATAAAAGAGAAGGAAGAAGATCTTACAGGAAAAAGATGAATCAGGTGGCAACGAACAATGGAAGAAACGAACGCACAAGACAGAGAAAAATTGAAGAAGTTCTAAAGATGCAGATTTGAAAAAAATAAAAGAGGATCGAGTTTTCTGAAGTGTTTAAATACTTTACCTCGAGAATGGAGAAAGGCAATGATTACCAAGATGGACGATTGCGTATCCAGCGGCTAAAAAGAAGAAAAAGGCACGAAACACGAAGCGGTTATTGAAATTCGAAACACTTTAAAAAGCCTGATACTATGTACTCAGAAAAGGAGTTAGGTACAACGAACGGTTGTCTAAAATTCATAAAGTTTAGGCAACATAAATGTTCCATACTTTTCTTCAACATCAAACCACGAAACATTGGGGGCTTGTGTTGATACCAAATTTAGCCTGCTAAAGTGGACCAATTATGTGGAGACACGTGTCAATCTACATGGCACCCGAGAATATTTTTTGACAACACCTTGACTCCGAGGAACTCAGCCTCCCCGACCAATTCGGTCGCTCCGAGCAACAAGTGTTCTCCGAGGAACTTTATTGTACCGAACTACTTAGGCGGTCTGAGCAGCTTAGGCAGTCCGAGCTGCACCTCGTACAGAGCATTTATAACCGAATAATTAAGAGGATTGAATGCGCATTAAATGCTGATTATTATCATACAAATGTACACGCCTATTGAACAGCTATGTAATATCCTCTCGCATGTACAACCTCAAGGCTATAAATACATTGTAACCTCCTCATTAGCAGGGGCCTGGGAATTTCTTGGTAAATCCATTATCGAGAATTCTGCAAATAGTCATCAATAACACAAACAGTGGACGTAGGCCATTCTTTCAAGCCTGAACCACTTTAAAAATCTCTTGTCTTATTTATTTTTTATCTGTGATTAAATAATTAGAGATAATCTAATTTTTTACATCAACAATAATTATAAACCTTGAGAATGATTTTGAAAGTATTTATGGTCATATAATCATTTATTTCAAATGGGGGATATAGTGTACTTGCAAAAAAAATGAGAAACCTATATTTACACTTGTTTGTGACTCTTCCTGCATAATTTTTATTCCCTTCCCTAGCTCGTGACGTGTAATCTAGTAGCTTTGGTGCAACGACAGATGCCGCGACAAGCGAAAGTGAACTTCAGGTCAGCGAATCGGTTTGGGAGAGTAAAGTTTCTTTTAATAAACCTTCTAACTCTTTATCCTTTCCCACCCAAAACTTGCTACTTCTGGACTCCTTCATTTCTCTTCCTATCTGTAATACCCCGCATTTTTGATTGAATTGAAATTGAAAAAAACAAAAAAAATTATGTCAATATATATATTCGAAATGTTTGGAAATAAAACTATGTCAGTATATATATTCGAAATGTTTGGAAATGAAAAGTTAAAATGAATTCATTGAGATACAAATGTGCGACTTAAATATTAGAAGCGAATTAATGCGTAAAAGGATCGAGAGGGTTAAAATTGGAGGCAATGGCATTTTTGTAAATAAACTAACTCTAGGTATAAATAGAAAAGAAGAGAAGAAGTCTTCATTTTATCATTTCACAAATGGAGGCTAGGGTTTGGTAGAGAGAGAGAGAGAGTAAGAAGAGAAGAAAGCTAAGAGGATTTCAAGAGGATTCAACTTCTCCATACAATCCAAGGCAAGTTAATAACCTATATGTGTATGTTACGTATCTATAATGAAATTTCACATGAACATGTATTTGGATCCCTAAATTAATATGATATTGATGTTAAAAATGATATGCAATGTATTAGGATCACCCTCCATGTAGATTCAAATGCAATAACATCATTATAGGGATTGAATTGTTGAACAACCTCTTGAATTTGAGAAATCTATGAACTTGTAAATCGTCATATTAAAAACTGTTTTAAGCTGTTTTGGTTACGAAAATGGATGTTTCGTCCGCAATGCCCGACAGAAAATTATATTTCGAACAACTTCGTAGTTTTAAGTTTTTCCGAAAACGGACCGAAAAAGTCTCAAATCGGCGTTTTAAAATTCTGCGCAGAAAGTTGTCGTGAACAGGTCCGAATTGTATATGTTAGTTTCGGGTCTGTTTAAGCAGGCTATGGTAGCGTGCTCGGGCGTCCTTGTAGAAAATCACGTTCCGAACAACTTTGTAGTTTTAAGTTTTTCTAAAAACGCATCGGAAAAGCCTCAAATCGGCATTTTAAAATTTTGGGCAGAAAGTTGCCGAAAACAGGGGTGAATATTATATATTAGTTTCGGGTCTATTTTATGCAGGCTATGGAAATGTGCCCGCGGGTCCTTATAGAAAATCACGTTCCGAACAACTTTGTTGTTTTAAGTTTTTCCAAAAACGGATCGGAAGAGCCTCGAATCTGCATTTTAAATTCTGGGCAGCATGTTGTTGAAATAAGAGTGATAATATTTTTCATGTTGTTAGTAAGATAATTGTGGTGTTGTGCCTAATTTCCTAACTTGATTACATACTTATGGTTATTAGGGATATATAACCTTGAAATGATTTGATGTTCAATT
The DNA here is from genome assembly GCA_949130495.1 of Sambucus nigra. Taxonomy (NCBI): domain Eukaryota; kingdom Viridiplantae; phylum Streptophyta; class Magnoliopsida; order Dipsacales; family Adoxaceae; genus Sambucus; species Sambucus nigra. The sequence continues at coordinate 281,892,043 of OX422218.1, forward strand.
AATAAATTAATGATGTAAATTATGTTATATTATAAATAATGACTATTGTATAACTCGAGTAAGAGACTTGACACGATTATATATATACATAAGCATGAAATTGTTTTACATGTATATTGTCGAGTATACACTAGACTAGTCCTCCGGTCGACGTAAGAACATGTTGAATGCGATATTTTGTGATTGATCCGGTTAGGTTTCGCTCGAGTGCCGTGTCGGAGATAAACCACCGGAACCGGACACATGGTTGTAATGCGGGTCGGATAGAAAGACCTTGAAACGCCATGTGATTTAGGACTTAGTATGATTGCCCTTGCCACGTAATATTGGAGAATATTCGTGTGTAGGCCTAGTGTTACGACTACTTCTCCCGGGTAACGATAAGTGACCCGATATGACTTGTTGTGTGAGATATTATGCTTGTGTCTTAAAGTAATATCCCGAATCGATGTATTTGATATTGTATTTAATGGAAATATTTATGATACATTAAATACTGAAATGAGATTAATAATGATTAATCATGATACGATATGAGACTACACGTTACTCGAGTTTGAATTGGGTAGTCACGACATAGGAACATTGGTTGGGTAGTTGAACAACTTAATTATTGGAGACGAGTAATGACTAGTGTGCTTTCATTATAAGTACATCTTATAATCTTATAGCTTGTTTTCTTGTTTTGACGTCCGTCTATCTTGCTTCTTGCTCCTCTCCTATATATATAATATATAACAGGTCCTCGTCCTGCTGGATATTAGATTACGGAGCCTGATGAGATCATATCAATCTTAGGATTCATGTAGCTGTGGAGTTATTCTATTTTAATTTATGTCGTTCGTTTCCCTTTTCTTAAGGGTGGTATCAGAGATTAATATCACTTTATTTATACTTGGGATTTGAGAGAATTGTTGTATTACTCTTTTCCATTTTGTGTTGGGATGCATGTATTGGCATTTTATATTTTCAGTTTGAGATTACTGATAGATTATTACAGTTAATAGTTATGAGTTGGTTTAACTTGTTATAGCTGTTATGATGTGATATGGTTACACGTATGAGAGTGTACATATTTATTTTACTGCGTTTATTTAAATTTCTGTTTCTAATGCCAACATATTAACGCTCTGCTTTAATTTAATTGGGCGTAGCTAACCGAATTAGATATAAAAAGCAGGGTTGTCACAGTTGGTATCAGAGCACGATTTTAGAGCCTTTAGGGATCTGAGGGCGTCCGTTACGTTTTCCGCGCATCATTTCCTTGATACGTAGAGCCTTACGATTAGGTATTGTATTCGTTGACTTGGAAGATCTTCACGCTATGACTTTGATAGGCGATTCGGAGCTAGCCGTGTGTATAGGGAGGGTTCCTTGTTTGGATTTTATTCGTGAGACGTCCCACGCATGAAGTGAATCTTCGATCGACCACATGATAGTACGCGTGAGGTCTGCGTGTGAGTACTTGTTGTAATTATGACTAGTGGTCCACTTGAATAATTTTTTTTTTACGATATGTGTTCACTTACTATCTTTTAAGATGGTGATTTGATGAGACGTGGACTCTAGGAGGGCGAAGGGTCCAAGAATTTTAAGAAACCGCAATTCGCGTGCAACTATCATAGTTTCATCCCCCACCAGTAGGCGAGAAAACCGATGTTGAACTCAATGATTGAGTTGACTTTTAGTGCTTTAGGGGGAGGAAACACCCGTATATTTGCTGTGCAATATCAACTTTGAATATCGTCGCTCTTATGGCTGTAAAGAAGTTGGTATAAGTTATAGCCCACCTTGTAGTACCACTGAGTTGTTGGTACCACTTGCGCGTGTATTTGTCTGAAGTTATTTCCAATGTGGAAGGGTAGAGCTTTAGATATGGAACACCTCAAAATGATGTGGTCCAGTTGTTGTTGTTACATTTTCCTGAGAATAAATTATCGCGCTCCACCCCTAATGGACAGACTGTTGAGGCATTCGATGACGTATTAATAAGTGAATTGTTAACGAAGTAAGTCTTGTGATAATAAGAGTATATTATTACTCATGAACATGTAAAGGAAGGGTTGTGATTTGAGAGAGGACTACTCCAAATCGGTGTATGTCCCACACCATCAAAGGATGATCTGAGGGGTCCAATTTTAGTGTATGCAAGAATGTTATCATACTTGTGAAAAGCATGAACTAGATTCATCCATTTGATGATGTTCAATGGGAGATTCATGAGTCTAAATCTGGAATGGATAAGTGATTATCCTTGAAATATTGTGTTGGTATCAGGGAAGTTTGGTAGGCATGTAAACCTACACGTTGTCCACACAAGTGATAAATGTCGTATTGGGGTGACACAGTGGTTCCATAGTGTTTTGATCTGATAAAATCCGTAATGGAATCAACTTAAGGCCGATTAGGTGTGTGTTCGATCATGTACAAGATATGTTAGTGGGTTGGGTACTCACATGTTCAGAGTGGAATGTTTCGATGAGTTATCCCGAACAAGCTCGTGATGTCTTGGCCATGGAACTAGGGATGAGGAAGTCCATATCGCAAGGTCATACGAGGATTGACATTGGAGAAGTCCAGAATTATCGATGGAGTCTTCTTTCCATATTTGGTAATGATTGGAGTTAAGTATTTTTCGTAAAGCCCTAGATTATAATGGGTGTTCGATAAGATGTGGTTATCTTATTTTGTAACATCGGTATATTTGTTAAAAGTTATCTGGACCGGGGCATGAATATGGGTGTGCTAAGGGATGTACTTAAGCTGGAGTTACCAGTTGTGAACCCTACGGTGAGTAGAGAATCTCGAGGGACGAGTTGTCGAGTGAGAACATCACGAGGGAGTGTTCAATAGGCGTTTCATTTGATGCGAGTGTGATCGCTTGAGTTGGTGATATATCCATGAGTTCAATTTTATGTTATCACCCGATGATTGGGGGTACTAATTTGTAGCACCGTGATAATGGTGGTGCTTGATTTTGAATCCATCAGATATGGGAATGTGGTTATGTTGTGGCCCTCGTTATGTATTAATGTGAATTAGAGCACGAGTGAGTAGTTAGTGACATGATGTTTACTTAGACCGTGTGTGATTAAAGACGCGTTCCAAAACCAAGTGTGAGATGTTCGATTTTGGTGATGTCTAGACTAGTGAATAGTCATATAATGGTCTTCTGATAATGGTAGAGTCGTGTGTAGCTCGATCAATTTTTGGTTGACTGCTGATAGTGTTACCAACTGAATGTCATCATTAATGGCAAGGATTGAGACATTTTGGGATTCCAAATGTCGAACCATTCATTGAAATGGTTGTCATAACCTCCACTGTAGGGGGACAACAAGAGAGTGTTTCGACCGTTGTTGAGAAGTTTTGTAAGGAGGGTGTGTACTCTTGGGCAAACACCCGCGAATGGGTTCGTAAGATATTTAATTTTTACTTCAGTTATGTGTGGATTACTGAGTGTTAATTGGGGTCACTGTACGTGAAGGTACCCGCTACCTTATATTTACGACCTTTGACCTGTTGGATAGCACACCGTTCTTCATAAAGATCGGGTAGCGTTGGTGTGCTGGAAGATGAGTATCTGGATGGTTAGTGTGCCAAATCCGATATTCTGATTTGGTATGATAAGTGGGAATTTTTGGTCTTACCTCATTGCATGGCAGATGTACAAGCCTTATTCGTGGCTTGAAAAACCAGGTTCATTTCTTGTTCAGTGAGAAAATTCTAATATACTCACAGTCCAAGGAAAATCATGTCGGATAGGTTGAATTCCTTACGTGTTTTAAAAAAAAAAGAGCGGTAAATCGAATCTAGCGAGGGTTTGTTGCCTTGGGTTAGAGAGACCAAACCAGGAGAAGTGAGGCAAGGGGGCACATTACATCTTAGGTTAATTAGAAATCTTTGGGTGAGGGATCGTTGACCGTCCATAATGCAACTTTGTCAGTGTTGTCTTGTTCGAGAGAGTTTGAACCTTGTTGATATTATTTACCTAAGTCTAGACTTGGAAAGATGGAACAATATTCGCACGTGCATAGAAGTTGTATGCTTATGCACATGTGCAACCTTAGTGGATCCTAAGGGTTGCCATATCGGTTAACTCACCTTCAATATAAGTGAAAGGCAAGTGTTATTGACAACTCGGAGTAGAGTTGGCTTTTGAGCTTTCAGTACCATCTGTTAGTCAATTCTGAGTTGAGTATCGAGGCATGATTGATGAATAGTGACATCTGTATTGAATAGGCGAAGTTGGATTATTTGTTGTGTTATGAACCATTGAGTCCAGAGATAAGTGGTTTTTGGAGTTAGATGATTCTTGTATCACTAGGGGTCTTGATTTGACAAATTCCTTATCTCGACAAGCTGACAATAGTGTATCGGAGGGGTTCCTTGTTTGGATTTCGCTTGCGAGACACTCCACGCATGAAATTTAGCGAGTCGGGACTTGGGGGTATTGATTTCTGGATCATCTTAGTAGTTCAGCTATGTTAGGCTTCATGGTGAGAGTTCGGTGTTACAATTAGAAATGAGAAAGTATGTCCACGAATTTCATTGTTGGGTTACCAAGATCGCAACGCGGTCATGATTTAATTTGGGTCATCATCGACAGACTAACAAAGGTGGCTCATTTCCTTTCAGTGAGGACGGATTATACGGCAGTATAGTACGCTAAGGTGTTTATTAGAGAGATTATGAAGTTGCATGGGGTACCGCGTGATATCTTGTCCGACCATGGTAGTGCCTTCATCTCGGACTTTTGGGGCGATCTTCAGGAGGCGATGGGAGTTCAGTTGAGTTTGAGTACTGCGTTCCAACCTCAGTTTGATGGTCAGACGGAGCGGGTAAACAAAATTTTGAAGGACATGTTATGAGTTTGTGTGTTGAACTTCAAAGGTGGTTGGGATACACATTTGCCGTTGGTGGAGTTCGCATACAATAATAGTTATCAGCAGAATATTGGCATGGAACCATACGAGGCTTTATACCTCAGGCCATGTCGATCCCCTATATGTTGGTTGGAGTTCGGAGAGCATCGGATGCTGGGTTCGGATATTATTAGAGAGACCTCGGAAAAGGTTGACGCGATTCATGGACAGATGAAGACCGCGCAAGATCGTCAGAAGACTTATGCTGACATAAGACGGAGGAAGTTAGAGTTCATCGTTGGGGACCAAGTGTTGTTGAGGGTCTCACCCATAAGAGGTGTTGTTCGCGTTGGTGCCAAAGGGAAGCTTTCATCGTGATACGTGGGTTCGTTAACAATGTTCGATAGGGTGGGGTCAGTTGCCTACCATTTAGGCCTACCCGACCAGCTCCAGCGGGTACACGATATTTTTCATGTATCCATGTTGAGGAAGTTCTTATGTCCCTAGAACTCACACCTACACATAGAGTTAGATGGGGTTGAGCTGTAGCCCGATGGGACCTATGAGGAGAGGTCGGTCAGGATCCGAGATCGTCGTGAGCAGCAGTAGAGGTCAAAAGTTATTCCTCTTGTTCGTGTTATGTGATGTAATCATGATGAGTCTGAGGCCACTTGGGAGAGAGAGGATGACTTGCGAACTAGTCACCCATATCTCTTTATGGAAGGTACGTGCAAAACTACCTTACTTGACTTGAATTGATTTGTTTTAATTTGGATTTCGAGGACGAAATCCCATTCGTAGAGGGGGAGAATGTAATACCCCGCATTTTTGATTGAATTGAAATTGAAAAAAAAAAAAAAACTATGTCTGTATATATATTCGAAATGTTTGGAAATAAAACTATGTCAGTATATATATTCGAAATGTTTGGAAATGAAAAGTTAAAATGAATTCATTGAGATACAAATGTGCGACTTAAATATGAGAAGCGAATTAATGCGTAAAAGGATCGAGAGGGTTAAAATTAGGGGAAATGGCATTTTTATAAATAAACTAACTCTAGGTATTAAAAACTGTTTTAAGCTATTTTGGTTGCGAAAATGGATGTTTCGTCCGCATTGCCCAACAGAAAATTATATTCCGAACAACTTCGTAGTTTTAAGTTTTTCCGAAAACGGATCGGAAAAGTCTCAAATCGGCGTTTTAAAATTCTGCGCAGAAAGTTGTCGTGAACAGGTCCGAATTGTATATGTTAGTTTCGGGTCTGTTTTAAGCAGGCTATGGTAGCGTGCTCACGCGTCCTTGTATAAAATCACGTTCCGAACAACTTTGTAGTTTTAAGTTTTTCCAAAAACGCATCGGAAAAGCCTCAAATCGGCGTTTTAAAATTCTGGGCGGAAAGTTGTCGAAAATAGGGGTGAATATTATATATTAGTTTCGGGTCTGTTTTATGCAGGCTATGGAAACGTGCTCGCGTGTCCTTATAGAAAATCACGTTCCGAACAACTTCTTTGTTTTAAGTTTTTCCAAAAACGGATCGGAAGAGCCTCGAATCTGCATTTTAAATTCTGGGCAGCATGTTGTTGAAATAAGAGTGATAATATTTTTCATGTTGTTAGTAAGATAATTGTGGTGTTGTGCCTAATATCCCAACTTGATTACATACTTATGGTTATTAGGGATATATAACCTTGAAATTATTTGATGTTCAATTAATAAATTAATGATGTAAATTATGTTATATTATAAATAATGACTATTGTATAACTCGAGTAAGAGACTTGACACGATTGTATATATACATAAGCGTGAAATTGTTTTACATGTATATTGTCGAGTATACACTAGACTAGTCCTCCGGTCGACGTAAGAACATGTTGAATGCGATATTTTGTGATTGATCCGGTTAGGTTTCGCTCGAGTACCGTGTCGGAGATAAACCACCGGAACCGGACACATGGTTGTAATGCGGGTCGGATAGAAAGACCTTGAAACGCCATGTGATTTAGGACTTAGTATGATTGCCCTTGCCACGTAATATTGGGGAATATTCGTGTGTAGGCCTAGTGTTATGACTTGTTTCCCTGGGTAACGATAAGTGACCCGATATGACTTGTTGTGTGAGATATTATGCTTGTGTCTTAAAGTAATATCCCGAATCGATGTATTTGATATTATATTTAAAGGAAATATTTTGATACACTAAATACTAAAATGAGATTAATAATGATTAATCATGATACGATATGAGACTACACGTTACTCGAGTTTGGGTTGGGTAGTCACGACATAGGAACATTGCTTGGGTAATTGAACAACTTAATTACTGGAGACGAGTAATGACTAGTGTTCTTTCATTATAAGTACATCTTATAATCTTATAGCTTGCTTTCTTGCTTTGACGTCCGTCTATCTTGCTTCTTGCTCCTCTCCTATATATATATAATATATGACAGATCCTCGTCCCGCTGGACAATAGACTACGGAGCCTGATGAGATCATATCAATCTTAGGATTCATGTAGCCGTGGAGTTATTCTATTTTAATTTATGTCGTTCGTTTCCCTTTTCTTAAGGGTGGTATCAGAGATTAATATCACTTTATTTATACTTGGGATTTGAGATAATTGTTGTATTACTCTTTCCCATTTTGTGTTGGGATGCATGTATTGGCATTTTATATTTTCAGTTCGAGATTACTGATGGATTATTACAGTTAATAGTTATGAGTTGGTTTCACTTGTTATAGCTGTTATGATGTGATATGGTTACACGTATGAGAGTGTACATATTTATTTTACCGCGTTTATTTAAATTTCTGTTTCTAATGCCAACATATTGACGCTCCGCTATAATTTAATTGGGCGTAGCTAACCGAATTAGATATAAAAAGCAGGGTTGTCACACCATCAATATCAAATCTTGGGAGATTATTTGATTAACTTTGGTGGCCTTACGGTCCGCGAGAAAGAATGATGCTGCACCCAGGGTGAACCCCGTATTGGTGGTGGATGCCTAGAATACTTATCTCTCGATCCTTCATGTCCCACCGAGGTTGGGTTATCGGTTCAACGTGAGTGAAAGTGACTTTTCCTCTGGAAGATATTTGATTCCAGGTTCAGTTTGAGTCACACACCCCTAGTTTTAGGATTATGCCTAAGTGTATTCCATGCGATAAAGGGTTCGGCTAGTTTGTTCAGAGTCGCCAGTTTTTTTGTACAAAAATAAATAAAATATTTGGGTTAGCTTATTTAGGCTAATCTAAAAGCAAGATTAGGTGTGCGATTGGTCCATAGATTCTTATTATGTGGGTTCGAGAATCGAGATAAGAGTGGGTAAGGTATTAGGCAACCCATTTGTTATTTATGCTTCCTTAATTATATACTTACTATAGCTCTTAACATTAATTGATTACTTATTGGTTATTTTTAGGACTGGTTTAGAGGACTTAGGTTAAGAATCCCTTAAACGTAGCTAGAATCTTAGGTATGAAAATGGTATCAGTGATAGGTGTAAGAATGTCAATTCAACCGGTGCAAGTACACAAAGGAGCTTATGTATGACTCCATGCTAATGTAACAGGTGGCCTTTGTTATGTATGTAAGTGTGCAAGAGATCTCAACTTTGAGATAACTTGATATCTCTTTCAAAGTTCGAGGAAAGATAGAAAGGTAATATAAGTGATGGGTGCATCTCTATTGTGACAACATATTGAGAGATATGTTATCGAGGCTCGTTCTCACGAGCAAGACTCAATATTTCACCTACGTACCCAAGAACGTTTGGGATCAAAGCCTACGTAGTTCGATTTAGTATATGCGTTTGAGCATTTGGGTAGGTTTGCGCGGGAAACCACGACTTGAGGTAGTTTGATATATCATCTATTTTGAATGAAGCAGATGAGGGGTGATGGATAATGATTTTGTATCCTTTGAAATATGAATGATTGAATTTAGGAAGATCACAGTTGTTTCAATGGTTACATTTTTACTTCAGGTAAGTCATAATCATGCCAGGTATGAGACTTACATAAATAGTGGATCACTTAATCATGAGAGTGTTGATAGTTATGAATATAATTTTTTTCATAATATTTTCAAGTGGGTGCATGGGTAATCCATGGTTTATAGTTTAGTTGTGTACAGAGGTTATCTTCGATGGAGGTTCTGAATAGAAGTTAACCCGAAGTCTGACAAAGACGTCCATCACTTATGGGGGAATCACTAACTCAAAGGTATTGTTGAACCTTCGATCTAGTTTGGAGGTGTAGTGTTAAGGATGCCATGTATTAGACATCTTTGGTTGGGGAGGTAGATGTAAAAGTCGGGGAAGTTCGGATCGGGGAGGGATGCATCCCTAATAAATAATACGCCGTGGGACGTATTATGAGGCTTGGGCTTCACGAGTTTAGTTTGGTATAACGCCTACATACTCAAGGAGACTAGGGATAAAAACCAACGTAGTTCTAAAAAATGGGGCATGTTTAGTGGCGTAGGCTATGAGATACCAAGTATAGAATCACTACACCAAAAAAGTTATTTTGCAAGTGTTTAAAACACTTGCAAATGGCATTTTCTATAGTTCAAAACCATTGCGAATTGTTGCGTTACAAAATTTTTGCAAAGGTTCAAAACCGTTGCAAAATGGTATTTGTAACGGTTTATTGCGAACGAATATACGATTTGGATAACCATTGGAAAAATAATTACAACGGCTCATAACCTTTATAATTAGATATTTTGAAACGGTTTGAAACTGTTACTAATTTTTTTATTTGCAACAGTTTGAAATCGTTGCAATATTTTGTAGGCATTTATGTGTTACAATGGTTGTAATCACTTACAAATATTTTTTAAAATATTTGGTAATGGTTCCACACTCTTGTCAATAATTTGTGTTATGAAACATAACATAAAATTAAAATATAAAAAATAAAAATTATCCACCACAAGCTACACCACCCTCACATCTAAAACCATCACAATAAGAAATATTCATAAGAAAAGAGCGGAGAGAGCCACACTAAAGAAAAATAGTAGAACAACACCCATTTTAATCTTTTGTTAGAGTCGAGAACTTCATTAAACAAATAACCACCATTACACTGTACACATTATTATCATAGCAGACCAGAGGGAAAATTTACCATTTGGTCGGGCCTCCTTTATAACTTTACAGACCAAGAGGACTAAAGAGGGAAGAACTAGATATGCTTCATTTATCAAACACAAGGTAAACAAGATCCTTATGAATAAATCTTAATCCTTATGAGCATATTCCCATATGCTGTCATATAACATAAATCTTGATCCATCCCAAGCTTCCACAAGAAAATAATAATGCACCACGGGGATTGGAATCCGGCTCTTCAATAGACAATTTAAAATAGAAAAAAGGATTATTCATATCCCAAATACTGGAAAAATAAATTAGAACATAAGCTAATATCATGAACTTCACATTGAAATTAGAAAGAAAAAAAATATTACCTAATGTCTTCACCTTTGATTTCTTTCAGAAGCAATCCCCCTTGTTATTAATAAATTTTTCTATAAAGAAATGGAAAGTACATATATGTCACTAACAAAACTAAACAAAGAAACCCAAAAATCTCATTTATGACCACTGTGCCAAGAAGTACAACCCCAAAAATACCAGATAGAGTGTGATGTGCATAAGTGTAACCTCATCCTAGATAAGACTTATCCCAAAACCATGACCTTTGCCCAGTGTCCCTCAGACTCCTCTGCATATGGGCCCACATCTACCAGTCTCGGCCTTTGAGACCTCACGCTAAAAACATTTAATATTACACACGAAGATTCACTTTGTAGTCCAAGATGCCTCTACATCTCGGCTTTGCCATGTGTCGGCCTCGTACCATACTGACAGGCCGAGACCACCACAAATTTCCCAAGATGATCTCTATAGTCTCAAATTTATCTACATGGAAAACCACCTTCACAATCTTGGCTCGACCGAGACTAATAAAGTTGACTTATGTATTTCATATGGAATACGTAACTTGTGCATCATCAGGCCACGTGGATCGTACCATTACAACAAATCTTCTGCCCACATGAGGGAATATTTCATCATCATGAAATACTTATGCAGAGGATAAGTGGGAATTTTCTAGTGGATAGCTCATCTCATGCACACCAAGTGCATGCTTGGGGGTCACATTGCGCACCCTCAAGCCTATATATACACGTATTATTCCTCACTAGGGATCGAATTATTATTGACCTAGCAGAAAATTTGCTTATTTGTAATTCTAGAGAGAGAAAGTTTGAGTAACTGTAAACATGGCCTTCAGTGCCGAATAGTAATACAACACTTTTAACCTCTTGCACAGTTCATTTCTAGAGAAAGCTTGCTTTTGCTCAAAACTCATTTCTAGCCTTTGTTACTTTTACTCTCTCTCTACTTGGGAGTAGATCTCACCGGAGATGGCATCTGATTTTCCTCCTAATACAGGCCCAAGCTCTAGCCAACCATCACCCCAGTCAGAAATAACTGATGTGGCCGCGACACTACAATCCTTGGTGGCCAACCAACAGAAGATGTAGGATTAATTCAGGATGTTCAACCAAAGTGTTTTGAGAAGAGCTCTCGGTGATCCGATGATAGAGATCATTACTCCGGACGCCAGAGAGATGGTGGATCTGATGATGGGGGACCACCCTCGACCCAATAAAAGAAAGTTCAACGCCACTAATGGGGGATATATGCTGCTAATCATAGAAATTTCTTCTTAGGAAAACAAGTTCAAGGCTATCCAGAAGACCATGTCTGTGACGAAGTGATGTGTTGGGAGCCATATGAGGTTTTTGACAAAATAATTTTCCCAGGACCGACTTATTAAGGAAAAAGTGCTCGACCAACCCTTGAAGGCCTATTAAGGGTCTCAACTTTTAACAGACTCAGCACGGGGTCAACTTTTGAACGGTTTAACCCTAGAGGAGATGAGAGAGACCAATACTCTCGCTCTTGCAGTATTGTTGCATCAAGGGAAAATGTCAGATATTGTGGCGATCAGCCCAAGCAAATTCGAGATAGGGAAGAGTATAAAGAAGTTAAGAACCGACATAGGACTATTGGACAAGACCCAATACTAGTTGTAAAGTCAGTGGAAGGAGGTGATTATAATGTCGTTGTTGAAGATAAGCCTTGTAACAGATCCATTCATAGGATAAAAGAAAAGATCGACACTCTGCTCAAGAGTCGAGATCTCGGCCATCGAGGTTATATGGAAAGGTCTCCTTTCGTCATGAGGATTGAAAGTTACCCCACTCTTACAAAAATTTAAGCCTCTTACTATGAGTCCTAAGTATGATGGGAGTTCAAACCAAGTACATCACATAAAGATGCACCAGTTAACGGTCGATATGTACTCCACCCCTGATGAAATGAGGTACATGGTGTTTTCTAGCGCTCTCATAGGTGCTTCTCATATATGGTATACAACCTTGCCTAAAAAATCCATTAAAAACTTTAAGCAGTTTACCGAGAAGTTCGTACATAATTTCTGCTTCGGCATGAAGCCACTAAAGAAGGTAACTCACCTATTGAATATGAAGCAAGTCAACGAATCTCTGAGGGAATATATTTCTCAATTGAACAAAGAAAAACTGAAGGTGGAAGATTATGAGGAGAATATCCTTATGAAAACCCTTATCAATGGGATGCATCCAAGCAAACTCATTTAAAAAATCTTCGAAGATCTTCCAAAAACCATGACTGAACTCCTAGCCTCGTCTGGAAGGATAATGAATGCGGAGGAGGCCATGGCAGGTAAAAGGGGAGACAAAAAGGAGTACGGTGGAAAAAAGTCCAACTAATAAAAGGATAAGGAATGAAAGAAGAGATCGACTGAAGATAAATTTGCTAAGTATACTGCTCTAACGGTGAGTCCTGACTTGATTATTAATCACATCAAGGACAACGAAGCATTTTGATGGAAGGAAAAACTCAAGTCCCCTCCTCACAAGTGGGAGAAGAGTAAATGGTGTGAGTATCACTAGGACCATGGGCATATGATCGACAAGTGCTTTTCCCTGAAGGATGAGATAAAAAAATTACCGAAATAGGGTAAACTCCGAAAGTATATAGACATGAGTGGTGATAAGAATGATTCTAGAAAGAAGTGAAATCGAAGTAAGGATGAAAAATCAAGATGAGAAGTCCAAGCTAATGATGACGATTAGGATAATAGCGAGGAAGCCAACCCCGACCTTCCAACAAAAATCCCTGATCCAAAAGTTCGATTGCATATGATCTCGTTTGATGTTAAGATGATCTGCAAAGGATTGGCAAGTCGTCACATATAACTGGTCAATCGAAGAACATATGTGGTGGAAGCTAAAACAACGCCGAAATGGATGGTTGTGAATTCAGTCCATGCTGAGCCAAAACCAGGGGCGCTAAAGAGGGTAGATACGGACACTCTGATTATCAACTTCCACTACACCAAAACACTATTTTAGTAACATACTAATTTTTGGATTACTAACAGTATTATACCATTACTATTTCTCACACTAAAATACCGTTAGTAATCTCATATAAGTGTTACTAATATTGATTCAATATTTAAAGAGTGATGTTTTAAAAAAAAAAAAAATCCAAACTAAAGAAATGCCTCCCGACTAATTTACTCCCCAAAACTCAAAATCCACGCTCACACACATTAAACCCTCTTAGCCAAAATTTCTTCCCCCTTTCTCACACACATCAAAATCCCCTCTCCTTAGAGATCTAGCGATGACTTCTCGATGTTTACGGAAGGCGTGGTTAGGGCTTCTGGCCTTCTCGACAACGAGATTCGAATCCGAAGGGTCAGATCAGATAAACCCTCTCATCTGTTATTACTAAGATCTTAAACTTGCTGCGTCCAAGGTATGGATTATTCTTTTATGGATTGAGTTTCTTATTTGTTGGTTTGAGAAGGGTTACTAACAATTACAAAAATTATTAGGCTAGTTTTGTTTGTTTGGTTCTTTGTCTATTGTGGGTGCTATGGTTGGGGCAATAACTAGTGGTCAGATTGCTAAGTACATCGGCAGAAAAGGGGTGTGATTGTTTGTTAATTACTGTATTATTTATCATATGTTTTTTTTTGACTTTTTTTTTGCTTTGTTCTATTAAATTATAGTCTATGATGATTACAGATATCCCTAATATAATTGGATGGCTTGCAATATCATTTGCACATGTGAGTTCTTCTACTAATTTGTACTTTCAATATAATTTGTTTGTTATCGTCTACTTCAAATGTAATTTTTGATTTTATACTTAGGATTATTCGTTTCTATACATGGGAAGGTTGTTGGAAGGATTTGGAGTTGGAATTTTCTCTTACACGGTGATTCCCAAGTCATATGTGGTTATTTCGTGACGAAAAGTTAATTGGTAAAAAATATATTGATTAAACTATTACCCTTTTTTAATTTTTTTTATCATCAGGTTCCTGTGTATATGGCTGAGATAGTGCCTCAAAACATGAGAGGAACTTTGGGTTCAATGAATCAGGTAGGCTAAGTTCATCATAAGTTATGCATATTTTGAACCAATGTTATTGCACATCATTTTCAAAATTAATTAAAAGTTTGCATTTTTTTTCCTGTGTAGCTCTCTATCACAATTGGAATATTGGTGGCTTATTTGCTGGGACTTTGTGTTAATTAGAGAGTGCTTGTAGTTTGGGTAATTCTCGAGACGATCCCTCTTCTCTGTCTTGCCACATATTATTTTTATTTGTTATATTTTCTAGCTTATTGAACTATTACATTACTATTCCAATATAGTCACTAAGACATGCCTTACAAAAAACTTATAATTTTGTAGTTATCAGTTTGGCTTTTGTTGACATGGTTTGCTGATTTAGCAATTTGTTGGTGATTGATGCTTTAACTAGAGATGTTCAAAACATAGGGAGCCTAGTCTTCAAAATTTTTGTTCAATTACAGCTTATTAATACTTAAGAAGGACGGTAGTGCATTATTTGAAATTGCAATTTTGGGGGAAATAAAAGAATCCAATACGACGATATATATTCCAAGAATGTTTATTATGTTTTACTATTTTTTAGGGGGGGGGGGGAGGGGTTAAAATTCAGGGGGGTTTCTTGCAACAACTATAAATTCGAGAGAAGTTTTCTTTACATTTTCCTCCTCATTACTTAAGTAGTTCGCTACTGGAGTTAAGACTTGTTTAGTATTTTATTTTATACTAAGACCTAAACCTCCCCTTCTACGAATACTTTTAATATTAATAATATTGAGAGAGACGTACACAAATTTGCATGACATTTGATAATAAAACCAATAAATATAATATCAAAAGGGAGGAGCACTCCCACATATAAGTAATTCAAGAAAATAGAATGAGTGGGGATGCTTATTCACGTAAATGCACTGGAAAACTTTTGTGAATTCATATTTCAATAGACCAATTCACATCCAAAGCACTACCCTAATTCCATTAATGGCGGATGTAATTTCAATTAAGCTGAACATAATATGTTTAACATTATAATTATCTTCTATGAAGTTACAAATTTTCCATATTTCCTTTGGCAGGAACATTGCCATGTTTCATATTGATACCGGGTCTCTTTTTCATCCTAGAGTCTCCTTGGTGGTTGGTAAGCTTTGTGAAGTAGTTCTCTACATTTTTCATAGTTTAGTATATGGTGGGTAGTCGTTGAAGGAAATTTCCTTCATTGAATACAGGCAAAGATGGGAATGACAAAAGAGTTTAAAACTTCTTTGCAAGTTCTTCATGGTTTTGATACGGACATTTCCATTGAAGCAAGTGAAATCAAGGTAAAACTCCTCAAATTAGATTGTGTTCTATAGAACGCTAAGCTGGACCACTTCCATTTAATTCTAAAGAAATGAAGTGATATGTGAAATTGATACACCCTAAATCTTGTTGATGTTGAAAACTCTTTGACCAATTTGGCTTATGTCTTTCTATAAAATCAACACTTGTAAATCATTTTCTTTCTGCTTTGTATTGTCCCGAGGTCTGTTGCACTATCATCAAGCAGAAGAAGTGCAATAAGTTTTTCAGATCTAAAACAAAGAAGATACTGGTTTCCTCTTATGGTAATTTTGTTGTTTGTATGTTAGTTCTATTTATATATATATATATATATATATATATATATATATATATATATATATATATATATATGTTTTTTATCCTCTTATTGTTAAATGAAAAAGCATTATGCATAATTGTTTTCTGCAACATTTTATCTTATAACCTGCTGATAGGAATTGGATTGCTTGTCCTTCAACAGCTAAGTGGAACTAGCGGTGTTCCCTTCTATTCCAGTACCATTTTTCAACTATTGGTAAGTATTCACTGACTTTCACGTTACACCAATGTATATTTACGCTTCACAACCTGCTGAAGTGGAACATTCACTCACTTTTACTCATGCTTTGTCCATAGGATTAACCTATATTTATTATATATCATTTTGTATGGATCAATTGTCTAAAGTGGAGCAGTATTTTACTTCAATTTTTTAAGATGGCGCTTATAAGTCAACCTTCATCGTGCAAGAATTTCATCAACTAATGCGGCTACTTTTGGACTTGGTGTCGTCAAGGTATGTTGTGGCAGATTAATTACTAAGAGTGTGTTTTATTGGAGTGGGTGGAAAATATTTCTGAATGTTTTTTTCTTACCCCCACCCAACGAATAAACCACTTATGGTAATTGTGCAAAATATGCGTTATTGGGTTGTACTTCATGCAACCTGAAAAAGATTTCAAGGAATATTTGGGCAATAAATTTCACTAAAAGTTGCAAATTATTGAATCTTCTTTATCTTTTCCATTTTAATGGAAAATATTGCCAATCAGACACACCCTAATTGGTTTTGAAAACCAATTAAGTTTATCATAATATGTATATGAAATTCTTTTCCCCCCAAGACCATGAACAAGAGTTTATGCACTGTTTAGGTTATTGCTACTGCAGTTTCTACATGGTTGGTGGAAAAAATAGGTCGTAAGCTTCTACTTATTGTAAGTCCGACCAAAATAAATATTTGTGTAGTCAGGTGAATCATTATATCATTTCATATGATAGGAAATGTATGTTTTAGGTCTCTTCCGCCGGCATGACCTTAAGTCTCTTAGTTGTTGCGGTTTCATTCTATGTAAAGGTAAAATTACTTCGAATTGTGGCATTATGGATTGAATTTCTGGGAACTGGTACTATTCGCTTTAGTAGCATTTTGATCTATGTTTTGCTCTATCTTGACAGGCATATCTGTTGCCAAAGTAGATTTTTTAGCGTACTGGAAATGTGACTTCGGCAAACACAACTAATATTTCGATAGGGGCTGTTATACTTGCTTATTGTAACTGTGTTAGGATCAGTTACAATAAGCCCCATAATGCCCATAATTCCCAACACTCTCATCCTTTTCTCTAAGACTTTCTCAACTTTCTAATTGTTGCTTTTGTTTTCGCTAATAAAACCGTCGGGTTTAGGGCCTGCCAGATAATCTCATAGGTAAAGCATCCTAGAAAGTCAATTAATTTAAGTTTTCTTAATTTATGCTAAACAATCATTTTTTGATGTTTCTCTTTTAGATCATAATGCGGTTTCCAGACGAGAAAGAATATGTTAAATATTCTAGGTAAAGCATTCTAGAAAGTCAATTAATAAAATATCTGAATAGATTATGTTAAATAAAGTATTATCATTTTGTCTAATACAAAAAATATTTGAATAGATTATGTTAAATATTGGTACTGGCCCTAATCAACTGTTTGATCATAACTTTTTATTCATCACTGGTACTGACACTAATCAACTGTTTTTATTCAATTTGTAAAGTTATTATTATCAATACTTTCTAGTTTTAATTCTGCTTTGTTTGATTTGATAGGTTGTGGTAAAGAGGAGGAGATCCGATGATTACAAGTTTTTTATGATTCAATATCAATTGGTGATAGAAGATTTAACTTTGACTCAGTTCTCAATTCAAATTCTAATCAGGTTCGAAAATTTTACATTTTCCTTTGATTAATTGTTTCAAAGTTAGTACCTTGTTTTGTTTATGCGTGATTTAAGTTGTCTTGGATTTACTAAATTTTGAAGAAAATTAATTTTTTTTCGAGGATATTGTTCTGTCCTTTTACAATTAATGGAACAATGTGGAAATTATATGCTTGTTTGCTTTTTTATTAGGAGGATATATGTGTGTGTGTGTGTGTGTGTGTGTGTGTGCGTGTGTGTGTAGTTTAAAGTATTATCGTCTTAGCAGATAGTTGTGCATTCAACTATACATCAACACTTGACTTAGGCATGTCAAAGATCAGACCTTCAATCTCTTTATCCCCTTGATGAAGAAGAGCATTGTAAGAAATCTATGAAATCTGGGAAGCTGATTCTGTGATGATAATTCTTCATCTTGTAATTGCATTTGTGCCCTTAACACTTTTAACTATGTGTTATATTACTCTACCGTGATTCTGTTATTTTGAAACTGAAGTAAAATAGGTTCATACAAATGTGTTGCAATACTAAGATTGCATGCTTCTGATGATTGATTTTGGTTAAACAAACTAGTTATAGAACACTGTTATTGAAGGTTTGGGACTGAAATAGACTATTTTTAGGACACTGTTAAACAGACTAACAACATGTTGTGGACTAAAATAGCAACTTCTTTTATTCTGTGTGATCTCAAGAATAAAAATACTTCCACCGTGACTTTTGTGAATTATATATATAATATTCACAATTGTTGCATTCTTTCGAATCTTAAATTAATTATACAGGTCTGAAGATTTTTAATTACTTTTGCTGATATTTACTCTGGATGAGTTCGTTCTAGTTTTTCATGATTGTGTAAGCTCTTGTGATCTTTTTGAATCTCGTTTTGAAATGAATTGTTATTTTTATTTTCTGTAATTAGTCATATAATATCTTCTTCCTCTGATTTCAGGATCTGAGATTATTCGGTGAGATACACGTAGCCCTTCTTAGATCTATTATCAAAGATATTGAAGATTGCATTAGAAAAGCAGTCTCTACTCATTGCAAAACCAGACCTTCAAACACTTTGTCCAACATTATTGACGCTTTGGGGAGTGCTGTTATTAAGGAGGGTGATATACTTGCTATAGCCTTGTCTGGTAATGCATTTGTTTTTTATTTGATTTAAGCAATGTTTAATGTTGATAGCAGAGTTATAGCTTTGTGTTTACTTAGTTTTCCACTAAATTTTTTAGATATGATTTGTGTGTATCTTAAAAAAGGTTTGATTGGTCCATTATCTAGTTTGACGGAGAAACTGTGATTTTTATATCTCAATTCATGTCCTGTATGTTTCTTGTAATTTATGTTGTCATTTTCAATTGTTTATGTAGTTTTTCTCTTTGTCATTCATTTGTAGATTGTTGTTCACAAGCATAGTCAAAGAGGGACACATTTTCGACGTGCGGGACCTGTCAAAGGGTAATTTTTTTTTTTATTATTATTATTATTATTATTATTATTATTATTATTATTATTATTATTATTATTATTATTATTATTATTATTATTATTATTATTATTATTATTATTATTATTATTATTATTATTGCGTGGAACTATTTAACCATTTATTAGCTTCTCGAAAATATAACAACTTTGGTATGTTTCATTTGGATACTTTTTTAGTGCAACATTTATTATAACAAAATATTATGTTTTATATTATATTAAAATATAAAATTTCCATATTAGTGGGATAATTAGTTTAGGTTTCTTATTTAATTTTAGTTATTATCTCTAAGTAGTAGTTTGTATTAGTATCTCTTAGTTCTAGTTCCTATTCACCTATAGGACTCTTTTAAGAGTAGACACTTCGGTTATTAGTTGAATGAAAGAGTTTCTTTTATATATTGCAATTTTGAGATCAAGTTTTGTATCAATATTGAAATTTTGAGAATATAACTAATTAATTTTATATGACTAAATGTTGATATTATAAGTAATATGATAATTTTATTTTGTTTGATAGAATGTCATTTTTGGATTTTCATCAAGTTTCCAGCGTTGCGAGTTGAGGCATTGATGGCGATGATAATAGAATGAAGGTTGATATTCAACAACAGACTTCTTTTTTATATTTCATTTGATTGGTTATAATATAAAAACATCTCATTTGGGGATGATTGTATTAGGATGTTGTATTGGATGATTTTATTAAAATAATATAACTCTCGGGACGATTGTATTATGATTTTTCATTTGTTCGGTTTAAATTTCTTTTGTAAATGAAGAGTGGAGGCTTATATAAATGTAATTTTTGAATATAATTCCCTTGTTTTTGTGGATTATTTTTGTATATGTTTTTAGGATTTAAATAGTGTGATAAGAATAATTGAATTTGTTTAAATTCAGGATATTGGATCTTGAATAATATTTTTTTTAAACATGTATTACTATTAGTAACAGAATTTATCGTTACTATTAGTAACATAACTTTACTGTTACTAATTTTACATTTTACCGTTACTATTAGTAACAGAATTTTACCGTTACTAATTATGCATTTTACTGTTACTATTAGTAACAAAACCTTACCGTTACTAATTCTTAATTTTACTGTTATTATGAGTAACAGAATTTTCCGTTACTAATTCTGAATTTTACCGTTACTATTAGTAACAGAATTTTACCGTTACTAGCTTCGTGCCCCACGCCATTTTTCTAACGGAAAAGTTGTGTTACTAATATTTTTAGTAATGGTAAAATTGTGTTACTAATGGCGTGTTTTGGTGTAGTGTTCTCCAGACTTGACCTTAAGGTCATCTTAGCTCCGCATGATGACCCTTTAGTCATCAGTATGAGGGAACATGGGTATTATGTTTCCCGAATTCTTGTTGTTGGTGGGAGTTGAACATACATGATGTTTTGTAATTGTTTTAATGGGTTGAAGTTGAGCAAGAAAAGACTCGTCCCTTATCACCAGGGACTGATCAGCTTCAGGGGAGAGAAAGTTCACCCCATGGGAGTATTTGAGATGGACGTGTGCATGGGCACCTGGCCGAGGTGTCTCACCAAGAAGATTAGTTTCTTTATCATGGATGAGCACATGTTCTTAGCCTATAATAAAATTTTAGGAATACTAGCCCGCAAGGAGTTTGAGGCTGTACCTTCTACGATTCACCAGATGGTAAAATTCTTGACTCCTTATGGAGTAGGAGAAGTACAGGGTGACCAAGTGGAGGCTCGTAAGCTCTACTTTTCCTCGGTCGAGGAATGGGTGGCCTATAAGAAAACAACAACTACATACAATATTGACATTCTCGACTCGAGAGATGATAAAAAGCTAAAAAAGGGTGCAACGACTGAGGAGGTAGAATCTATTGTCCTCAATAAAGACAAGCCAAAAAAACCCTTTAAATCATTTCATTACTAAAAATCCAAGATTAAGGAGGAATTAGTAAAGCTACTGAGATGGAGGCAGAGTATTTTTGCTTGGATCCATGAAGATATGTCAGGGATTAATCCCAAAAGTATCTGTCATCGGCTTAATATTGATCAGAACGTAAAACCACTGAAGAAAAGGAGAAGAGCTTATACAAGGGAACAGTATGAGGTCATTCAAAATGAGGTCAAGAAGATTCAGGCAGCTGAATTCATTTGTGAAGTTTAATATCCCGATTGGTTGTCCAATGTTGTCATTGTGCCCAAGGCCAAAGAGAAGTGGAGGAGATGTGTCGACTTCACAGACTTGAACAAAGCTTGTCCTGAAGATAGTTTTTCCTTACCCCAAATCGATTAAATGGTTGATACCACGTCCGAGCTTGAACTGAAGAGCTTTATGTATGCATATTCAGGTTATAATCAGATCTTTATACACGAGATCGACGCCGAGAAAACTTCTTTTATCACAGATAAAGGAACATACTACTATAAAGTCATGCCATTTGGCCTAAAAAATGCAGGGGTAACCTATCAGAGGTTAGTTAATAAAATGTTTGAAGATCAGATAGGGAAAATGATGGAAGTTTATGTAGATGACATGCTCACGAAGAGTCTGAAGGCTTAGAATTATATGGCCGATCTTGAATGCACTTTCGACACAATGGATAAATACAAAATGAAATTAATTCCCAGCAAGTGTGTTTTTGATGTCGGCATTGGAAAGTTCCTCAGCTTCATTATGAATCAAATGGGGATAGAGGCTAAACCCACAAAAATCAAGGCACTTATTGACATGCAGACACAAAAAACAATCAAAGACATTCATAGACTAATGTGACGGGTTATGGCCCTTAATCGTTTCGTCTCTTGAGCAGCGGATAAATGTATTCCATTTTTTCAAGATACTGATAAAATCCTTCGTTTGGAAAGAAAAATGTGAGGGAGCTTTTCAAGAACTGAAAACTTATCTAGGGTCTTCGATGTTACTGTCTCGGCCTATCCAGGGGAGAAATTTTTCTTGTACCTATCAGTGTCAGAATTTACTATCAGAGCGGTAATTGTTCGGTATGATGAAGGGGCTCATTAATCGGTATACTTTAATAACAAGACCTGATAGGGAGTTGAGCCTAAATATCCAAAGAGGGAAAAATTGGCCTACGCGCTGATACATGCTTCCATGAAGTCAAAATCATACTTTCAAGCCCATACGATGGTGGTGCTGGTCGACATTCCTTTGCGGTAGGTTATCCATAAATCTGAGGAATCATATAGATTAATGGCCTGATCAATTGAGCTTGGTGAGTTTGACATCGTCTACTAGCCTATGTACGTAATCAAAGGCCAGGCTTTAGCTGGCTTTGTGGCCGAGTTTACATGGCTTAAAGCCGATAATGAAGTTATTGAAGAAGTAGAGACACCAACATAAATTCCAATGAAGGTTGTGACATACCCTATACTAGTCGATATTGTGAAATTCGATACTACATTGAAAGATTTCTTTTCCAGAGATGGAATTTTGTGTGAGGATCCTTTCTTGGGGGAAGGACCAATTTGGAGTTTGTTTATAGGTTAATCGTTTTGTCAAAATGGTAGCGATGTGGGTCTCATATTGTCGGACCCAAGTGGAATATATATTGAGTATTCCCTGAGATTCAAGTTTAAGGCACCAAATAATGATTCGAAAGATGAGGCCTTGCTGGTAGGTCTCTCTCTCGCTAAAACATTGAATGTTAGCCAAATGTTTGCTTATATTGATTCACAGTTGGTCGTCAACCAGATATTGGGAATTTATGATGCCAAGGATGAAAAGATGGCCAAGTACTTTTCCATAGCAAAAAAGATGACGGTAAACTTCAAAGAAGTTAATATCGATAGGGTTCTTAGGCTTGAAAATAACTGAGTTGACGCTCTGGCTAGACTAGCATTGGCTACAAGAATCAAAATCAGACAATCCATTCCTATTGAGATCCCATATAGGCCTAGCATTGAAGAAGACAATAATGGAGTCATGCCATGCTTAAATTTGAATTTTGGGCAATCATGGATTGGTCCTGTAGACATCACATTCTAGGACCTCCTAAGCATCTCCTTAGATCCCTAGCGCTTCCTCCTTCACCATACTACGAATACTGATTTACAAGCCACTAGACCCTATAGGCCCCATTTGACTACTTATCAACTCTCCCACCTAAGAAGAAGCTCATCAAATATTTAAAGGGCTCTGAGTACCCTCTCCAATGGTTTGCCTCGTTCATGAATCGGCCTTATGGTTTGGAAGAACGATCCGTTTTAATATTGAAAGCTAATCTGAAGCACATCGAGTGCTCCTGGACCCCATTCAAC
Organism: Sambucus nigra; assembly: GCA_949130495.1. Lineage (NCBI taxonomy): Eukaryota > Viridiplantae > Streptophyta > Magnoliopsida > Dipsacales > Adoxaceae > Sambucus > Sambucus nigra. Next base: position 281,915,705 of record OX422218.1, read on the forward strand.
TCTCTCACCCCAGCATAAGTTCAATGAATATCTTAAGGTCCTTGAATCCCCTTTCTAATGATCTGCGCCGTGCATAAATCAATCTTATGGATCGAATGAACGAACCATTTTCCCCTAAAAATTGGTTCGAACACCACCAAGCACTCTCGGGATCTATTTGACTCCCTTTAACTCTACAGCTTGAATGATAATTAATGAATCTTCAAAGGTCTCTGAATACCCTTTCCAACGATCTGCCCCGTGCACGAATCCGCCTTATAGTACGGATAAACGATCCCTTTTTACTTTGAAGGGTCACCAGGCTCTTTCGGGCCTCGTTTGACCAAGGTCAACTCTTCAAACCGAGTGAAGATATTTGGAACATCAAAGGGCCTTGCATAACCTTTTTAATGGGCCATCCCATGCACGTATCGGCCTTATGGTTTGGACGAACGATCCGTTTTCCTCTTATCTAAAACATCATCGGGCCCTTCTAAGCCTAGTTTGACCATAGTCAATTCCTGAAACTGGGAGCGGCCCAATGGATTCTTAAAGAGCTCTAAATATCCTTTCCAATAGTTCATCCCGTGCGCAATTTTGACTTACGGATTGCATTTTACGACCATTTTTTTTGAAAAATAAGTCTGGGATTACCGAATAGGAAGACCATTTCCCTGCCTATCGGCAGTGTGTCTGGGGTTGCCTGACGATAGGCATATCAAGAACAATGCCGACCGATACCCCCTTGACCCTATATAAAGGGATAATGAGATCACTTTGAAAGGCACCTCAAAAACATCCCTCCTAGTGATCTCAATAACATTCTCTCGAAGTTAGCGTGGTTTTCGTATTGAAACCTCTCCCCCACATTACATTTCCATCCTTTCCTTACTCAATTTGGGAAATTTCCTTCCCTTTCCTCTTACCACCTTCATCCACTTGCAAGATCATCCATTCAACAATCAAGATTAACCTTAAATCTTCCAAAGAAGGTCCGAACCGTTCACTCTCTCTTTAAATTCTCTTATTTTTGAATTAGTTATTTGATTCTTACTTTAGCATTTCATCTTTATTAGATCACACATATTAATATCCAATTTTTTTATTAGTTGTATTGCACATACTATATTTTCTATAAAAAAACCAAAAAATAAGAAAAAGAGGGTCTTCTTGTAAATTCCAAATGGCGATTTCTCACACTAAAACATCCATTGTCTACACACACACACATGTAATAAAGTCGCTGGTTGGATTTATGTGATAAACCCCAACCCTGTGTTGCATGAATATTATGTGGACTTTGATGCCTTTTTGGGCTACGTAGGCATCCCGGTTAAAATATGAGATTCGAGTCCTCCTTTTCTATTTTTGTTCATATATTATTTTCATATATTTTTGATTCATGCTTGCATTTTTTCAAACCTATACCATCATCTTTCTACAACAATCGGTGACCCAACAAACGCACACATTATATTTTTAATTAATATTTTCGAAATACTCGTAAGGATGACCTAACTCCGCCTTTGTCCATAATGCAAGTTGAGTAATTCCACTTTCCATTTATCTATACATGCACACACTTCACGGTGTTATTAAGGAGAAAAATAACACATGCCCGCGAGAGACCGAAAGGGTGGGATGGGTGCCTAACACCTTCCCATTTCATAACTTAGTCTCCGAATCCTTGAACTAATCGGTTTTGCAAGCATCAATATGCATTTGATGCCGTTGATGAGTGCAATATTTTGTATTATTTATACCCAAATCTAGGCATTGTTAGTCCTCTTGCATCATAAATAAAGAGTTTTTAGAGCAATTTTTGCTATTTTAAAGAAAAATACAAATTTAAGAATAAATGGGGTTAATAATGCAATTTTGAGAAATTCATGCTCACATCTTATATTCACTGCTAATCTCTTATGCAAGGTTGTTTTTGAGTATTAACAGGTCTAGAAAGAAAGTGGTGAAGTCCGAATGCAAATTGCGCATAAAAAGGTCACTTACGCACCTTCAGGGGTAAAATTGTAAATTCAAATGACTGATTTCGAACTCGGACCAAACACGAAAATTGAAGTCCTTGAATCAAGGGACGCCTATGTTCAAATAGTGTGTCAATCGGAGTTGAAACGAAGAGATTATGAACGTGAAAAGTTCAGAACTGAAAGAAAATCAAAAGTGAACCCCGGAGTCAAACTCATTCCCCTAACCCAATCCAACCCTTAAACCGAGACCAACCCATACCTACACCTTGTGTGTGTGCGTTTAGGTTGTATTATATATTTTTATTTGAGTTGTGTACATATTTTTAGTAATTTTTATATTTCATTTGTGTGTAGGGTTATTTTTATTATTTTATATTTTTTTCGAGTCAATTTTACTATTTTTATTTTCTTTAATGTTTTACCATTTTATGTAAATATAGTAGTGCGTGTGAGTATGTGTGTCATTTTATATAGTACTAAGTTTGTGTCAGTAAATAATATAGGCGTGAGCTTTTATTTTTATTCTATTTTTAGTTTTATTATTAGTTTAGTAATTTTCTTATTAGAGTAGGTTTATTAATATTATTTTATTTTATGTCTTTTTATTTTTTATTTTTAGGTTAGAATTTAATTTTTAGTTTTAATATATTGTAATTGTTTTAGTAGTTTTAAATATTAGGTAAGTGTTATTTCTATTTTTATTAATTAGGTACAAAATAGACACACACACATACTAACTACCCTACACTCACATACACCCAAACAACTCACACACACACACACACACACACACACACACATTATCCTACACACTCACACCCTATCCCCATACACTTTACCCACACCCAAACCTACACTCACTCTCACCCCTAAACCCCTACACACACTCACACCCAATCTAACCCCACATCATTATTCACCGTCATCCACCTTACCACCAAAACCCACGCTCTCTCTCTTAAAAAACCCCCCATAACCAATAAAACCATTAACTCATTACAAAAACCAACCCACCACTCCATTAATTCTTTCACCCACCAGCTACCTACTTTATTTCTTACACGTATTTATTTTATTATTTTAATAAATATTGTAAATTTCCAAAAATACCCTAAACCTTATTATCTTCCTATAAAAGGAGAAGGGGAGAGGCACATTAGAGGATATATTTTTTTGTGTAGAGAGACATATTTTAGAGGGAATTAATTTTGTAAACACCCAAAAATATTGTACCTTGTGTGTTATTTTGGAGTGTTTAGAAGATAATTTTGTGCAACTTGGAAATATATTATGTATTGGAACTCAAAGTCTTGGATCCGAAATTTTGTAAGTTGATTATTATTAATGAAAATTATTATTTCATCTTGCAATATTTGTGTTCCATTTATGATGTATGAGTAATTTTATTACTAGGACTTAGGTGATGTTTGTCATGATTGATTAAATTAAGCATGCTTATTTAATTTCATACATATTCCGACATGTTTTAAGTTGAAATAAAAAAATTCGGTATTCGCTTAAAATTACACGAGAGTGTATTTTTAAACCTCAAGAATTAATTATAAATTCATGCTTTAAAATTTTCAAGTTGTCATTTTTGATGGGTTATGATTGCACTTAAATGTTTTGATACCTCATGCTTAACTACACATTAAAAATTTAGAACGTGGTATTTTCGAGGGAATAGGGATTTATAGTGTCTAATTTAAGAGACTTTAAAATATTTTGAACGCATGTACTGTTTTATTCTACGAAATGCACGCGGCGAGAGTCGGTATATTTTGTATTTTTATTCGGAATTACGGAATTAAATTAATGTGTTAGTTTAATTAGAATTGACAAACGGATCCGACGTCCTAGTTTCTTCCACATTTGATATTATCTATACCTGTTCGTTTATTCTGTTTTTATTTTTATTTTTATTTTGGAACTTAAATCACATTTATACACTCATCTATCTAGTTGGACAGTCGATATTTTATAAAAGTTGAACAAATCTCTGTGGGTTCGATCCGTACTTACACTCGCTATATTTCAATAGCCCGTGCACTTGTGGTAGTTTTATAACAAATAAAATTTGACAATAGCCGTTCTCTCGAGGATTTAATATTTCTTTTGCATGTTTTTTGCAAAATAGATTGGAGACTCTATCTCTATACATCACCCCAATTGACAATGATCGATGCACTCTAAGGAAGGAAACGAGACCCCTCGTGTGCACGCGTGCTGACTAAGAGAGGGATGGCCACAGTGGTGACTCCGCTGGGGATTGCGTTTTAAGTGGGATAGACTCTATTCTTACTTGGGTTTTTATCATTTTTCGCATGTGTGCGTATGAACCTACCTGTATGTTCCCTTTTTCTCTTTATTACTTCTTGTATATATCTATCTCATATTTATATCACTTTTCACTCCATGCACTTGGAAATACCCTCCATGTGCACTTCACACTACTGACACTTGTATGTACGATCACTTATATCCACAAGTTTCACACACCACTTAGAATATCCATACTTAGGTTTCACTAGCACACACCTCCACTTATCACACTTGTATATATCCATGATCACTTGCACATATCACACGTAACTTGTAGTTGATCCATGCTTGGGCTCACCACCACACACTCACTTATAGATATTCACATATCACTCACTGACATGTATCCATGCCTAGTATAGTCTTCATGCTCCTTGCTAGATTTACTTTTATGATACCTGTACACTCTTCCCTTTAAGTATAATGCTTCTTTTACTCATCATTCCAAATAAAAGACTCTCTCCATAATATACTAATCAAGAGTCATGCATTTTGCACACTAAATCACCATGAGCATGGTTATTGAACAAAATTTTGTCCTGTACTGGGGGGTCACTTTGTGATGGGCGCTGGTCTGACTGGTCGTAGTTAGCCGAAGCAATATGACTCTCACCTTCCATTGGCCTAGTACCTTCGATGTATATCAAAGGGTTCCCTCTACATCGCACCGCTTGACCAAACTCACGATGGGAGGTATATAGCAGGGAACTCGTTCACGTACGTTGACTATATCAAATTCGCTCTCACACGTACTGTCCCCATGAAGTATATAGTGAGGCAATTCACGTACACTCAGGTATATCAAATGGCTTGTCCACACGTACGAATAGGCCTCAAAAGAAAAATGTATATGGTGGAAGTCATTCCAAAGGGGGAACCCTTCCACTAACCCAATTACTGCATAAACCTCATATAGGCATCAAACCTAGGGCACCCATGTTCAGTTTTTCGGTTGCCACATGAAACTCTTACAAAATGCTGTGTGGGCATGCCGCCCAAATTTTTACTCCCTTTCGTCATTTTTTAAAATTGGACCCTATCCATGAGCTTGAAAACAAGTCGAACTATTCTTACCTATTTTTCAAACCTAATTTTCCCAGGTTTCGATCTTGTCCAGCGTTCCTTTTGCATTTAGGTAAACATAATACAAGTGAAAACATAATAATAATCATGCTAAGACTCTTCTCTTATTTTTCATCCTCTTTCTAAACAAATTGATATACCAAAAAACATTTTTCCTCTTTTTTTTTTATCAAAAATGTCTGAAAAAATATTTCCCTCCTTTTACCAAAATTGTCAAAAACATTTTTCCTCTTTTTAAAAAAAAGTATAAAAAAAAAATCTTTCCTTCCCTCTTTCAAAAATAAATTCGAATAATTTTCCTTCTCACATCAATCGCATACCCGATTCTTGACCTCACTCCCTATTGGCTTCGGTCTTCCGCCAAACCTCCCCAAAGCTCCACCATTTCCTCTGCTACTTCATCCGAGTCCAGAGTCTACCTTCACCAACTCCTTATGGAAAATGCCAATCAAGCACTAAACGTGCATCCTGATCTAATTGTAGTCCTAGTCTAACTCAGTGCCAAGATTGGCAACCTTCAAACCCAGGTCTATGAGATACAGTGAAACTGAGTCCAAGTTCCCGAAGGACCGGAGGTTCTTTTTCCTCAATCCATGGGTCCACCCACTCTCGAGTCTATTTGGGTCTCAAAAGAATATCAACATGCTCCTTGTGCCCTGCCTGCCAATGGGATGCCGCCATCTCAACTCCCAATGCCAAACCTTGCCTAGCCAGGGGCTAAATTTCCAGTACTCATTTATCCCAAGGAGGAAGAACTTAATAAGGTCAAGAAAGACCTCAAGCTGTTGTCGAAAAAGTTTGACCAAGTTAAGATATCAGGGAACTACATCGACTACACTCACATGTCTCCTTACCCTAAAGCAAGATTTTTAGAGAAGTTCAAGATGCCAACTATCAAGAAGTTTGGGGTTAGTGGCCCCCTAATTATTCACCTTCCCAATTATCACCGAGCCATGACCCTTCTTGGTGCCTCTAAATATATAATGGCCCAGATGTTTCAACAGACCGTGAAGGATAACTCCCTACGATGGTTCCTATCCCTCGAAGAATCTAGAATCCACAGTTGGGAAGATGTCACCCTGGAATTCATGTCACAATACAAGTACAATGAAAAACTAGAGGTTTTATGTCATGATTTAGAGCTTCTCAAGCAAAATCTTGGAGAAATTGTCAGTAGATTCATAGCAAGGTGGAGAGAGAAAGATGCTACCATGACCAACTGTCCCTCTGAGGAAGAACAAGTAAGTATACCGAAGAAGAATTTCCCGCCCCATATCAGAGCGATTATGGGAGGTCAGTATTATCCACATTTCGAGCTCTCTGGGAAGCGGGTGTAGAAATTGAAGAAAGTGTTACCAAGGTGGAAGTCAAGCTAAAAAAGGTGATTGGACAGTTAATTCCCCAAAAGTACGAGAAGACTACCAATACTACAGTCTCAACCATCAATAATTTCTCTCCGCCTGCTACCTCTTGGGCATCAGAAAGTCGCCCTAATCCTGCCATAAAGGAATACACCGAGCTTCATACTCCATTATCCAAAGTTTGACAAGCCTTGCTAGGCCGAAACCTCATTAAACCCTTGGACCCCGTCCATTACCGAACCCACTTCCCAAGAACATCAAGACCGATGTTCATTGTGATTTTCACCAGCCTGCTAACTATACTAAGAATCAGTGCTTTAATCTCCAAAATGTGGTCCAAGGTTTAATTGATCGGGGTATCGTTGCCCCACTAGCCAATCCTAAACCTAACACCACTCATAACCACATTCCAACCCACACGAATTCCATCTTTATAGATAATGACCCGGAATTTGATCCATCTACCAAAATTGTGCCTAGTAAAGCACCCATCATACTCGTAATCTCACCCTAAACGCTCAAAATTTTCCCATATTTTCTCCTATACCCCACCTGCTTCACCGACCAAGCTCTATCACTCTTCACAAGGGATTATATTTCCGTTCCTACCTTATACGAAGGAAGATACATGGAGTTACCTGTTGTATTGAATCAACTTTTAGAGTTTTTATTGAAACTGCCCACCAAAATGACCATCGACAGTCAGAAATTCAGTGGATTGTTCATGGATGCAAAAAATGGGCTAGAGAATCAGATGATTGGGTGGTACCTATTGATGAAGTCAGCGTAGAAGACGTAGTACAAATCATGACTGACATATTTCGATAAACTAACGAGATCTGTATCATTTCCAAACTACTGACTTCTTTGAAGCGTCATAGGCGGTTAGTCCCTTCATTCCTGTACCTCCCCGTTGAGTGGGATGATTTATATGAGGAATCCATTGAGGTCATGGGCATCAATTTCTTTTGGAAAGAAAACATCATTGCCACCATATGGGGGGGGGGGGGGGGATTTGACAAGTCATATGATGAACCAAGTCAAGAAGTAATCAGTCCAGTATTCAAACTGCAGACACTGGGTCTGACTCTTTGTATCACCCATTCATGCGCTACATCATCGGACCCATCCACTCTGATCAAGGCCACTATTGAGCGTCTTCTCAACTGGAATGCTATACTAGTCCCACCTACTGAGATGCAACCCAACCTTGCTATTTACCATATCTCTTCATGTGTTGTTATTCCTCCTTTTTATGATAATAATGTAGTCAAGGCCTTTTTGACAAAGTTCTCAACGCTATTTTTCTCAAAAGTGAAATAAATGAGGATTTTGAGTATCTTATTTTGCCTTACATTAATTGTCTTGAATCTAATCAAACTCTTCATGATGATGATTTTGCAAATGAACAATGCTTAACTAATCTTAATAAGGTTAATAACAAATAACATAACTACGTTAAAATTAATGTGATGAAACTGTTGTTATCAATCTCGATTATAATAGCCAACAACGCGAGATTAGGATAGGGTACACCCTTTATGAGAATGAGCGCACGCAATTTGAAGAATTGTTGAAAGAATTTATGGACGTCCTAGCATGGTCCTACGACGACATGCCTGGCATGAACCCCGAAATAGCTCAGCTCGAGATCCCAACTCTCCCAGAAAGCAAGCCAATCAAAAAGAAGCTGCAAAAACTCTACACTGAATGGTCACTCAAAGTCAAGGACGAGGTAATCAAGCAGTTGAATGTAGGCTTTATTCGTGTGATCAAATATCCCACATGGCTCGCTAAAATTACCGATACTGAAATCCGGAGGAAAGGTCTGCATATACGTCAACTATCGGGATTTGAACAAAACATTTCTGAAGGACGAGTACCCATTACCCAACATAGACATTATAGTGGACAACAAGAACAGTCATGCCCTCAAGTCATTCATCAATGGATTCGCCTGATGCAATTTAATTAAGACGCACCCTGACCATCAGGAGAAAATCGTATCCATCACTCCCTGGGGAACCTTTTGTTTCACGGTTATGCCATTCAGACTTAAGAATGAAGGGACTACCTATCAAATGGATTCCATAACCATCTTGAACGATTTGATACACATGGAGGTCGAAGTCTACGTAGACGACATGATTATTAAGTCTAAGACTCGGGAAGGTCACGTGCTCGCCCTCCGAAAATTCGTCGAATGATTACGATAATACCAAATGAGGTTAAGCCAACATAATTACATTTTTGGTGCCATAAAAGGAAAGATTTTAGGATTCTTGGTCAGTGAAAAGGGAATAGAAGCAGACCCCGCCAACTCAAAATGCCACCACCCCAAACGGAGAAGGAATTCTGGGGATTCTTGGTAAAATTATAGTACATTAGCCGGTTCATCAGCCAACTAACTTATATTTGTGAACCCATATTCAAACTCCTCCGAAAGGATTCTACCAAAGTCTAGAATTAGGCCTATCAGTAAGCCTCCGACAAAATCAAACAACACCTTACCCGACTTCTGATACTTATGCCTCTGCAGCTTGGTCTCCCTCTACTCTTGTACTTGACTATAACAGCTATTGTAGTAGGGGATTTATTAGCCCAATACATTGAAGAATCCCAAAAAGAGTGGTCCATCTACTATGTCAGTAGAAAGTTATCTGGGTAAGAATTTAACTACATTGCCTTGGAAAAAGCATGCGTCGTCTTGGTCTGGGTCACTCAAAAGTTACGGCACTACATGCTCACTTTTTCCATTAGACATATGTCCCAAATGGATCCTATCAAATATCTTCTTGATAAACCCTCCCTATTTAGCTGAAATGATCGATGGTTGATGTTACTAGCTTAGTTCGATATGTGTACGTCACACAAAAAGCCATGAAAGGGAGAGTCATCTTCGATTACCTTGCTAACTACCCCATAGAAGATGTCAACATTTGGATCTCTAAATTCCTGGATGAAGATATTCTCTATACCTCTCTAGAATACATCCGATGGTAAATGTTTTTTCATGTGACTAATAGCAAGAAAGGATACGACATTGGGATACTCCTGATCGCCCTTGATGAATCTCACACTCCCATTGCCACCAAGCTAGATTTATCCTGCACCAACAATATGACCAAATACGAGGCATGCGCTGTAGGCCTCAAAGTCGCCCTTAAAAAAGGTATTAAGCACCTCGATGTCTACGGGGATTCTTCTCTCATCATCATCCAAGTCCTTAAAAGATGAAAAATCAAAGACGAAAAGCTCTTACCCTTCCGCGCCCACCTAGAAGAGTTGGCCTCCCAGTTGCAAAACATCAGCTTCCACTACTTGTCCTGTGCAAAGAACAACTTATCTGATGCCCTTGCTACCCTGTACTCCATAGTCGACATGCTCGAGGGGATAACGATGGCCCTTTTATTATTCTAAAAATAAACTATGCCAACCCACTGCTACCATATTGAGCTCCTTACAGTGGAAGATTCCAATATGGCCGGGTATTGGTACTATGACATTTGGCGCCTCCTCAAGAAAGGTAGGTATCCTAATATTCTAACAGGAAAGACTGTGCGACCCTTTGCAAATTGGTTGCCTAGTACATCATCTGTGACAAATCACTATTTAAGCGAAACTTCGATGGAACCCATTTGCACTGCATTGCAGGGGTTGACATTAAAAAAATGATGTAAAAGATCCGCAACGTACAATACGGAACGCACATGAACGATCATCTGCTTGCTAAGAATATTATCCATCAAGGGTATTATTGGACCACCATGGTTCAGGATTGCACCACCTACGTCTGAAGATGCCTCAAATGCTAATAGTTTGCTAATTTCCAGCACTTGCCTCCTTCCGAATTATACATCATGACTTATCTCTAGGCATTCTCTACCAGAGGCATTGACATCATAAGGAAAGTCACACCCAAATCTTCAAACGGGAATGAGTTCATCCTAGTCGCTATTGATTAGTTCACCAAATGGGTCGAAGCCAAGTCATATACAGTACTGAATGCCAAGAAGGTGGCCAGTTTATCTGAAAGAACATCATTTATCGATACGGGGTTCCCTGCGAGCTAATGTAAAATAATGGGTTACATTTTGAAGTTGAGGTCACATAAATGGTCGATGAGTATGGGATTCAGAGACACAAATCTTTTACCTACTGACCCCAAACCAATGGTACAGTCAAAGCCTCTAATAAAACCCTCAAAACCATCATCAGTAAAATGACCGATAGTTGTCAAGATTGGGCCTATCGAATCCCTTATGCCCTATGGGAGTACCATACTTCAGTCAGAACATCTATTGGAGCGACCCCTTACTCTCTAATATACGATATGGAAGCAATCCTACCCATTGAGCTAGAAATACCTTCCCTACGCAATATGCTCGAGAGAAAAGTCAACGAAGAAGATTGGCATCAGATCTGCTTTGACGAACTGTCACTCTTGGATAATAATAGGCTGAAGGCTCTCTATCACATACAAGGGTACCATCACCGGATAATGTATTCATTCAATCGAAGAGTCAAGGATCGTGGTGTCTAAGAAGGAGATCTTGCCCTTAAGGAACTTGTATAACCCGTTTGGGACACCAGAGGGAAATTCAAATAGAACTAGAGTGCCCCCTACATCGGAAAGAAAATTCTCTCAGGAGGCACTTCTATGCTCCCAGACCTCGATGAGGAAGAAATGGAACATCCAATTAACCTAGACCGTCTCACTAATTTATACCCTTAGTCCAAAATCTCAGTGTGCTATGACTCTTCTCATCTCCCTTCTATTCTTAAAAAGAAATATCTCTTCATTTCTCTCTTCTCAAAACTACGTGGGGCCTGCCTGATCCTCTAAAAACCTTTTGCTTTCAATATGTAACTCAAAAGTTTTTAAAATCCTTAGTGGTATGTAGGGATCTCATAAGACTTACATGGGAACGACGTCCTTATTTTTCACAAAATTCTATTCTTTTCTAACCCCCAAGAACAGTGGTTCATTTTATATCATTTATATGAAAAAAAGGATTATGTGTGCCTTAGCGATTGGTGTGGATAACTCAAATGTAAAACTCATCAAGAGGCACAAAAATGTGATCAAAATCTTTTTTATTTCAACTAAGGAAGTTCGGTACCATTACACGAAGTATTAGGAAAGGGAGTCAAACTAACCACCATTCTCCGTTGACCAAACTATTTCGAAACAAGCATTACCAAACTTCACAAAATTATTCCTCAAATCCCAGATTCAAAAAATCCAAATCATCAGAAGGTTCACATAAAATAATTCCACGTGCATAAGATCCTATCCACAACTGCCAGAAGACCCATCCCCATCATCATCATCCCTTGGAGGTCCTCAAACTTCCCTTGCCAGGTTGATATTCCGAATATGATCCATAGAGCGATATGCCTTGACCTGCCTAGAAGAAACCACAACCCTTTCTTCCATGGTGTCAAAAATAATAAATCACCTTTGACCGGTATCTTCTGCTAGGATCTTCACCACCACTCATTTCCACAACCATTTCAGATAATCCCTGAACACATGCCAGACCTTACATACAGATTGAGATGGACGGGTTGACGACCAAAGAATCTCCCACCGAGAACCTAACCTCATGTTCATGGATTCAGTTAAGTCTTCCATCGAAAAGAAGTTCAGTGTCCGAGGAGGCACTATTTACTCCCATCCAACTTGAGGCAGAAGACGCCAAGGGAAATAGAATGAATCCTATCACTGGCCAACTAATCAAGCATACCAGTACTCTCCCAGCTCTATAACAGACTGCAGTTCCCCCCCACTATGACACCGACCAACGGAGGCACCAGGCTCCGTGTTCTATGAACTAATTGACCCAATTCTCCACAATGGTCCAAAACTGATAAAGTACCGAGCAAAGAAATTCGACATGCCTACTAAGGGATACTCAGGAGGAACCGCTAGATGGAACCTCTTAGCCATCCAAATGAACAACATCACCGGGATCCCTCTCAAAAAATTGGAGCGAGCTTCCCTCCATGCATCAAGACCATTTAAAGTCTCTGCCAGTATCACTGTTAGAGGACTGGGGTGATTGGACATCCACGCTATTATCACAGGAAGCTGGGGATCCACCATTAAGTCCCCCATCCCCAGAAAGAGCCTCAAAGTAAAGCCCAAGGCAACAACTCCGGTATATCCTGCATCATTGAAATCCTTTAAGCGAACAGAATGCATGACAGATCGAAGGAAAATTATCCCCCAGTAACCAATGGTCGAGTTGCCTAAGGGGAAATATGGAGCAACTCCACTAATAATACCAAGGAGATCGATAAAATTCGAGCATAGCTATCGCTACACTGGGATTAATTCCCAATATAGCTAATAAATTTTTATAGGTTAGGCAGACCTCATCTAAATCGAAACGAAAAACATGGTCTTCGGGATACCAGAACTATGTCGCCCTCACTACAATATTCCTGTCAATGGCTCGATTACGTCATAAAGAGGCTCGACGCAAGTAGGAAGAAAATTTTTCCTGCATGAGAAGGGCCATTTGGGGAATAATAAAGCAGAAATAAAGAAGCAAGAAGCAAGAAGCAAGAAAATGAAAGTGGGTATAGGTGGGAAAACTACACTCCTTAACTCTCCTTTTATACACAAATGTCTTGGCAAAAGATAAGGGATCTGAGGATTCCGAATGAATTCCTGTCTTAAAAAGTAATCTAATATGCAGGAAAGTGCAATCAAAGACTTAGAGTGATTTGACTTGACCCATATGCCGATAGGCAGGACAAGGGGTATGTCGATCAGCAACCCCCCTATTTTAGAAGATTCTATCTTTCCTTTTTGTCAAAACCAAATTATAAAAAAAAATCCTTATTTTAAAACCCTTGGGTCATTTTTTCTTACTTATCCAATTTTACTTATCATTTCCCAAAATAAACATTTTTCTCAAGTTAATTAAGCTCTCATTTTCTAAAATAAACATTCTGTCAAGTTATAGTCTTAGCAGCAAAGTAAACGTGCATACAAAATAAGGCATTAAAGCAAGAAAAAATAAAAATATCCTTCATATATATATATATATATATATATATATATATATATATATATATATATATATATATATGTTGACATGACATTATAAAGAAGAAAGAAAAAACCAAAATAACGGTACTCATCCAGAACCCACAATCTCTCTCTCTCTCAAACCCTCACCCCCCGCGGCGAGCACGTTTCCCTCGGTGACGAGCGGTAAGACCTCCACTTCCAGAACCCGATCCCTCATCCAAAGTGGAAGAAAAAACCAAGCAAGAAGGAATGGAGTCCTTGATATAAGCAGTCGTGGAGGCCAACCAGTCCTTGATATCCTTCAGCTAGGTGTTTGTCACTAAAACATGCTGGAAGAAAAGAGAAAAATATACCTCAAGCTGAAGGACCTCATCTTTAAGCCCCATCGACCCCGAAACTGTTGCATTAGGATGGTGTGGCATGCTTAGTGTCCCCTCGCTATTCAATCAAAAATTATAAGAAGGGGAGTGGCCTGATTAAGTAGAGCCTCCTCTGCGACTACCGCCGACGTACCACCACCCGTGCTGTGGAAAGAAGCTACCGGACTGCAGGTACCTCTGCCTAAAATCGTAGGAGGTGAAGGCATGTTCTCCACATCATAAATGCAAGAGGGCATCAACTAACTCGTCATGAAATGCAGGTAGTTATAGCTTACCGCTGTGTCCGTGTAGAGCGTGTAAGCCTCGCCAACCATCGCCACTGCCCTAGCCTTGGCAGACATATCCCACACCATCATATACATCGGGGGCACCAAAACCTCATACCCGATGATCTGTTGTACCACCCTCTCTCCCAGGTACCTGGGATACCCAAACTCACGCGCCATCAATCATTGCATCTGCGCATGCATACCCGTTACCTACGTATGCCGAGGATTCGTCTCCTAAGGGTAAAAGGTCACCTGCAATTCATGAAAAAAAATCAAAAGAGGATTCAAAAGAAAGACAAAATAACCTGATCGCTTGTCAGCGTATTCAGGGCCTGCCGTATCCCTGCCAGGGATAAGGATTGATTCGTCTGCCTGTTGGACTTCCTCCACCGGTACATCAGGAATAAGTCCACCAAATCCTCATCCTTCATGGCTATCAGCCTCATGTTGAGTCCAATCATCTCATAGAACCACGTCTACAAAAAGATAGCTACAAAAAGACATGAATCAACAAAGAAGAAACTAAAGGAAAATGCAAAGATATGCATAAGAAGGAAAATAAATGGGAAAGTTACCTCTGAAAGGTACATGTACCTTATAAAAGTTTATAGGCAACACTTACTAAATGCATCCAAAGAAGAATAAAGGATCTCCAAAGTCAGGCTCCCCAGTCATAGAACGGGATGTTCGAAAACGTCCTCAAAAATGGCAAAAATCATAGATGAACGACGTCGCCACTAGAAAACCACCCAACAGATGTAGAATAAATAATCGGGTCATCTATCTCACCTACTGACCATCATTCTCATCTATCCTCCTACTCAACAGCACCGCCCGAATATAAGAGATGCGGATAAAATCCCTAGAAATGATCATACCCATATACCCCAAAGTCCCCTGAACCGCCTCTGGCGTCACCCTCACAGTACAATCCACCTCTATCTATGAACCCTCATAATATATCCCCAACAGCTACTCAACATCAATGGGAGTAACAGTCATCTCTCCGAAACCCAAAGGGAAGGCGTGGGTAGTGTCCTACCACCTCTCTCCCAAAGCACACAATACTGCCATAGAATGCGGCGTCTCATCCAAGGCCTGTGCCAGATGACTAAAACCAGTAGGAGTAACCATTTAGCGCACCACCGACAAAATATGGTCTCTAGCATCCTTTAACCTAGTCATCCCCCTAGAATGCATGCTCGAAGGAGCTATGTCAGCCTGCCAAAGCCAAAGAGAAGAAAATACCTTTCATTTGCACAAGAAAACAAAGAAAAAATAAAAAGGAATACCAAAGGTCACCATACTTACATAGACACTAGGGTTCCTCACCCTAGACGAACGATGGTGTGCAGGCTCGCACAACAGGAAGCGCTCCTCAGTTACTGGCTTAAAGAGATAAAAAGCATTCTCGCTACCTAAGGCGAGGAGCACCCTAGACTATCATTCTAGGCTATCCTAGTCATCAATGTTCAACCACTCCAAGTTATATTCCTCGCTGGAAGAGCCTGGTATTTGAAGTATTGAAGAAGAAAGGAATATAGAATAGTTTTTAGAGAGAGGAAGCAGGAGATTCAAAAGTTTGAAAATGTGAAAAATGAGGAGGGATCACCCTCTTTTTATAGGGACTGGACGGTATGCCAATCGACAGACCCCCTGTACATACTGATCAACACCTGATTGTTCCTCTTACTAACGAAGCCTAGTAGCCCATGCCATTGCCAAATGGAAATCCCTACAACATTCCCGTCGATTGCCTGCTGAAAATTTTGTACAAAAAATGCCAGAAAAATCCAAAAATTGCCTAAAAAATTCCTAAAAATACTAGAAAAATAGTGAAACATTTCTTCATCAGAAAAATTATTTTTTTGAACATTAAACCCCTTACAAACTCCTAAAATCCTCAGTAGGATTAATATTATGCTCTTATCCCCAGCATAAACCCTAAACATATTCCACAAACAGAACCAATAATGCGCCCACATCCCAAAGTCCAACTATGATTCCCCAGTGGAATCTCAAATCTTCCCCATAAAAATCCAAACCTCAAATCAAATGTATCCTCAACAGGATTGCAAAATAATACCTTCACAATTCCCTAACAAAATTTCCAGGCTAAGATTTCTACCAATCCATTTGCCAGCGAAATTTTAGGATACGCCTGTAATCAGAATCCTTCACAACTTCCCCAACAAAACTGTCCCCAGTAGGATGTCTCAAGGGTAAAACCTTCCCCAAAAGAGTCTCAAAACAACACAATCCTCAGCGAAACAACAAGTGCATCTGCATCCCAAAGATAAGATAAAAATTACCCAGGAGAACAACTCCTCGCATATAAACTTCAAGTCCTCATAATGGACCTCGACTCGCAAAATTTGTCGCTACAACTTTAGGTCCTCAAAATTGACCTTGACCCTCAGAATTAGTCATCACAACTTTAGGTACTTAGAATTGATCTCAGGTCTCAGATTTGGTTGTCATAACTTTAGGTCCTCAGAATTGACCTCGACCCGCAGAATCGGTCTCCGCAACTTTTAGGTCCTCAGAAATGACCTCGACCCTCAAAATCGGTCCCCTTAACTTTTGGTCCTCAGAATTGACTTCGGCCCTCAAAATTGGCCGTCATAACATTCGGCCTCCAGAATTGACATCGGCCCTCAGAATTGGTCATCATAACTTTAGGTCCTTAGAATTGATATCGACCCGCAGAATCAGTCTCCACAACTTTAGGTCCTCAAAATTGACCTCAATCCACAGAACTGGTCGCTTCAACTTTAGGTTCTCAGAATTAACCTCAACCCTCAGAATTGGTCATCACAACTTTAGGTCCTCAAAATCTACCTCGACCCACTAAATCGATCTCCATAATTTTAGCTCCTCAGAATCGGTCCCCAAAACTTTAGGTCCTCAGAATTGATCTTGACCCTCAGAATTAGTCCCCCCAACTTTAGGTCCTTAGAATTGACTTCGGCCTCAAAATTGGTTGTCACAACTTTAGGTCCTCAGAATTGACCTCGACCCTCAGATTTGGTCGTCACCACTTTAGGTCCTCAGAATTGACCTCAGTCCTCATAATTGGTCGTCATAACTTTAGGTCCTAAGAATTGACCTCGACCCTCAGAATCGGTTACTAGGTCATTAATTGACATCGACCCACAGAATAGTTTGTTACAATGTTAGGTCCTTAAAATTAACCTCGGCCCTTAGAATCGATCGTCATAACTTTAGGTTCTCAGAATTGACGTTGGCCCTCAGAATTGGTCGTCATAACTTTAGGTCCTCAAAATTGACCTCATCCCTCAGAATAGTTCCCCTCAACTTTAGGTTCTCACTCGACCTGAAGAATCGATCGTTACAACTTTAGGTCCTCAGAATTGACCTCATCCCACATAATCAGTCTCTACAACTTTAGGTACTCAAAATTGACCTCGGCCCTCAAAAATAGTCATCACCACTTCAGGTCCTCAGAATTAACCTCGACCCAAAAAATCGGTCATACTTAACATAACCTTATGTCCTCAGAATTGACCTCGACCCTTTGAATCGATCATTCTTCTCCCTTTGGTCCACATAATTGACCTCTTTCCCAAACATCCATATGGGGTCTATTTTATGGACTTCATTTATTCTAAGCTCACCCATTAAGGGGATCTATCGATTCTAGAACCTCCTAAGCATCTCCTTAGGTCCCTAGGACTTTCTCTTTCACTGTACTCTGAGTAGTGATCTAGAGGACACTAGATGCTCCCGAGTCCCGTTTGACCACCGATCAACTCTCTCACCTGAGTGGAAGCTCAAAAAATATTTTAAGGTCTCTGAATATCCTTTCCAACAGTTCATCCCATGCACAAATCGACCTTACAGTTCTAATGAATGGTCCAATTTACTATCAAAAACTGATCTTGAGGTCATCGGGAGCTCCTGGGCCCCATTTTAACCTCGATCAACTCTCTTACCTGAGAGGAAGCTCAGTCAACCTTCGAAGGACCCTTAATATCCTTTCTAAAAGTCTACCCCATGCACAAATCCACCTTATGGTTCAGACAAACGAACCATTTCCCCCTAAAAAACTAGTCTAGAGGCCACTGGGCACTCCTAAGCTCCGTTTGACTCCCGTAAACTCTTTATCTCGAACAAAACTGAACGAGTTTTTAATGGGCTCTGAATACCCTTCCCAACTATCCTCCTCGTGCATAAATCATCCTTACAGTACGAAAGAACGACCCGTTATCCTCCGAAAGGTCACTAGGTGCTTCCAGGCCCCATTTGACCAAAGTCAACTCTTCGAACTGAGTGAAGCTCTTTGGAACATCAAAGAGCCCTGTATAATCCATCCCGTGTATAAGCCAACCTTATGGTTTTGATGAACGACTATTTTCATCTTGTCCAAAAGGCCATCGGGCATTTTTGAGCTCTATATAACCATAGTCAATTCTCGAACTAGGGAGTATCCCAGTGGATTGTTAACGAGCTCTGAATATCCTTTCCAACGATTCATCCCATGAATGATTCTAACTTTTGAATTGTGTTTTATGATCTAAAAACTCTGCTTGGGATTGTCAAATGGAAAACCCATTTCCCTGCCTATCGACAGTGTGTCTGGGGTAGCCTGCTAATGGGCATGTCAAGGAAAATGCTGATCGTCACCCCTTGACCCTATATGAAGGGAGAATGAGAGATCACTTTGAAAGGCACATCATAAATACCCCTCTCAGTGATCTTAGCAATATTATCTCGAAGTCAACGTGGTTTTCGTATTGAAAACTCTCCCCCACATTCGAATTCCATCTTTTTCTGACTCAATTTGGAAAATTCTCTTCCCTCTCTTCCTACCACCTTAATCGACTTGCAAGTGCAGCCCTTCAACAATCAAGATCAACCTTAAAGCTTCCAAAGAAGTTCCAAGCCTTTCACTCTCTCTTTAAATTCTCTTATTTTTGCATTAGTTATTTGATTCTTACTTCAACATTTCATCTTTATTAGATCACACATATCAATATGCTTTGATTATAAATTCCAAACAGGGATTTCTCACTACATTTTATCACACTAAAACATCCTTTTTCTACACACACACATATAATAAATTCCCCTATTGGATTTATGGGATAAACCCCATCTCCGTGTTGCATGCGAACTATGTGGACTTGAATGCCTTTTTAGGATACATAGGCATCTTGGGTAAAATCTGATTCATGCTTGCATTTTGTCCAACTTATACCATCGTCTTTCTATAAACAATCGGTGACCTGAAAAATGCACACATTATATTTTTAATTACTATTTTGGGAACACTCCTAAGGATGACCTCATTTCGCCTTTATCCATGACTCGAGTCTAGTAATTCCACTATCCATTTATATATACACGCACACAATTCACAAAGTTATTACGGAGAACAATAACACATGTCCATGAGAGACCGAAAGGGCGGGATGGGTGCTTAACACCTTCCCATTCCGTAACTTAGCCTCCGAATCCTTGAACTAATTGGTTTCATAAACATCAATATGTCTTTGATGTCGTTATTTTGAGACGAAAACATTTATTTTGCATGTTTTGTGAAAATTAGACCGGGGACTCTATCTCTATACATCACCCCAATTGACGATGATCGAAGCACCCCGAGGAAAGGCATGAGATCCCCCATGCATCAATCATGAGAAGGATGGCCATAGGTCCATTGATCAAATACATTTAGGATGGCGAGCTCCTAGGGTCTAAGGTTGAGAGGAAGAAACTCCAATATTGAGTTGTAAAGTTTATCATCATTGGTGACGTACTCTACAAAAGAGGGGTTTTGCTTCCATTACTCAGGTGTGTTCACCCCACTGAGGTAGATTACGTCTTGCGAGACGTCCACGAGGGTTCTTGCGCAATCCATATAGGTGGATGATCAATTGCTAAGAGGATCATCATCGAAACTTATTTTGGGCTGACACTTGCCAAGGACGCAGCCGGGTATGTCAAGAAGTGTGATAAATGTCAACGATCTGCTATAATTCCTCATCAACATCATCAGCCTCTGTCGTCCATCACTATGCCTTAACCTTTTATAGTTTGGGGGATTAACCTGGTGGGTCCTCTTCCTAAGGTAGCATGCAACTAGCAATATCTGATAGTGGCCATTGATAATTTCTCAAAATGGGTGGAGGCTGAAGCAATGATTTCCATCACCGAGGTTACAACATTCAAGTTCATTTGGAAGAATATCATCTGTCGATACGGTTTTACTCATACACTAATATCGAATAATAGTAAACAATTCAAGAACCAGTCACTGGAAGCCTACTGTAAGAGGGTCAGTATAAAATAATTTTCCTGTACTTTGGACCGACCACAAGCCAACGGACACACTGAGCTCACTAACCAGATAATGCTTGATGGAATTAAAAATAATTTGGAAGATGCCAAAGGTCTGTGGACAGAAGAATTTCATGGGATTCTATGGAATTGTTGGACGACTAGGAGGATGCTGACAGATGAAACACCATTTTTACTGGCGTACGGGTCCGAGGTAGTTATCCATACTGAGATTGGACTCCTCAGTCACAGCGTTTTAAACTTATGACCCAGATGATAATATAGACGAAAGGAGGCTTGATCTAGACCTAATAGAAGAAAGACGAGAGGATGCAACAGTTCGGCAATCGACATACTAACAAAGAGTTGCCAGATTTTACAACAAAATGGTAAAGGCCAGGCTGATAGCCGTGGGTGATCTGGTTTTGAAGAAGGTTTGGCAAAAGACGAATAAACTCCATCCCAATTGGCATGGACCATACAAGGTCAATGAAGAGGTCGTACCGGGCCCTTTTAGGATGGAAAACATGGAGGGTGAGCCCTTCTCCAATCCTTGGAATGCCGACCATTTGAAAAGGTATTATCAATAGTTGTTTTTGATCTTCGAGTACCTTTCTATTTCAATTTCAGTGTAATTCAATTTCAAATTCATCTATACGACAATGTATAATGATGTGATAAATGAAAAAAAATCCAAGTGTTGACTCGCATTTATCCTATTTATTACTAGCATGGTTTGAATTATATTAAACTAAGGAACACCATTTTTATGGTGGATTAGTTAATAAATCTGTATTGGCAATACGAGAGTGTATGGGGAGTCTTGTCTCCTCCATACCCTCCCAATAACTCCGAGAGGGGGGTTAGTGTCATAACATCACTCATGTGCTGAAAGACAAACAAAATTTTAAAATCATTATTATATGGTTGCTTAAACATCAACTAATGGTGAATTAAATATCATAATTCTCTCGATGATATGAGAGTGTATGAGGAGTCTCGTCTCCACCATACCCTCTCAACAATGCTGTGGTTGGGGGGGATTGGTATCATAACATCACTCATGTGATGAAAGACAAAATTTTAAAATCATTCTTATATGGTTTCTTAAACATCATCTTATTATGGTGGATACAATGTCTTAAAGGTAGAGTGTAATCACTAGTATTATGTTCAAGACACCATTTAATGGTGATAAGATAAGAAAATGTAGAAACCACACTTGGTAAAAAATAGAACACACAACTAACACAAGATCGTATATATCAACACAAAGAGTATATATGAACACAGATAGAATAAGAAATTGCTAAGTGTTACATATATTAAAAAATATGAGATTTCAGGCTGTTGATTACATCACATAGGGAATAAGGCCACAGACAGCCACCCAATAAAAATAATAAACTCCAATATCCCTTTTCCTTCTTGGAATCATCTTGGATGACAAGAGTTACAGGGGACAGCGTCGTCTTAAACTATGGTATCGACCTCACTGGCC
The DNA here is from genome assembly GCA_949130495.1 of Sambucus nigra. Taxonomy (NCBI): domain Eukaryota; kingdom Viridiplantae; phylum Streptophyta; class Magnoliopsida; order Dipsacales; family Adoxaceae; genus Sambucus; species Sambucus nigra. The sequence continues at coordinate 281,937,933 of OX422218.1, forward strand.
TCAACAACCTCAATTTCCACCTCACCAAGAGCGACAATAATCGCTGGGTCAGTAAAGTCAAAGACCTTTAGCTCCTTTTCTAGTTGAGAGTTGGCCTTGAAGAGGTTAGGATACTTATTAAGAGCCCAATTCTAGGCCGTCTTGGCTCCCCTCTCCAAGTATTGGAGGCCATATCCAACAGATTCCTCGAATGCTTTGAAGTTTGTTAACCTTCTTGAGAGCTTCCTTAGTCTTGGCCTCGTGTTTTTCTAAATATCTTTAATCTCAGTGTCATGGATTTTCTTCTGAACCGCCAGTTTATCTTCTTTCTTCTTCTTCATCTTTTCAATTGTCTGCTTATGGCTCAGTTCGGCATCTTTGAGCTCTACCCTCAACGATTTTTTGGCCTTAATGACCTCATTTGCTTGCTGGACCACATGAAGGTTTTCACACACACACACACACACACACACACACATATATATATATATATATATATATATATATATATATATATATATATATATATATATATATAACCCATTGGTTTAGCTGCTGAAGAGCAAGCAAAGACTACAAAAAATAGAATGCTAAAGTTAGTGAAAGATGAAACAACACTTGAAAATAATGGAGAGCAACTTGAAATATTACTACCTGGGTGGCCTTGTGAAGAGCGAAATCTTCGAGATAAGATGGGTCCATGGCTTGAAGAAATCTTCCATTAAATTCGCCTAGTATGAACCCGACATCTTCCTTTGCTCTCTTTTTGTCGTCGATCAGAGAGCCACTGGAGATAGTAAGCTTAGACAATCGTGAGGTAAGTGCAGCATCGCTTGATATGGGAATAGCTTGGTTAGTGGCGGCCTGGGATGAGTCGTCCTTCTTGTTCTTCTTTGATAGAGGGGACAAGTTTTGACACCCTCAGCTTGATCCTTTCTTTTCTTGCCTGCCTCGTCCTGGATGGGCCCACCAATTATTGTCTTCTTAGCTGGGTCGAGGGGGTGGGTTTTTTCTGATGATTTTATTCAACATATTGGCTAAACTTGGGGCAACCATCTTCTAAATTTCCTCTGAAATGTTGGCTGGATAACTTGTCTACAGAAGATAAGGATTAGTTTCGCCATTATAATGAAATACGACAATATAGTTGTAAAAATTGCTAACTTATACAACTCGATGAGTCGATCAAACTGCAGACCCATTTTTTCCTAAAAGGCAGGGGTCATCAACTGTTCAAACTCGACCAGGTTGTCCTATTTTCCTTGTATCCATAGATGATTTATCTTTTCTCAGCCATCAGGACTTAGGTTGGGTTTAAGCCTTGCCGAAATAGACATTTTCCCCCACTTTTAAGGAACCCTTAGTTCGTTGGTACTACATGGAGCATCAATGTCGAACTCCTAAGCCCCTGAAACAAAGAAGTATCGGGGATTCCAATGATGGTTTGAAGTTTGATTTACAATCCAAACCTTTTTATCGTAATTCCTTGCTATGAGGTGGAAGTAGTCGAGCTGAGCCTTAGTTGTGGACCAGTATAACATGCTTGAAAAATGTTGACATAAAGGTCGGTGTCCTAAAATAGTATCCATAACTGGATAAAGATGAGAATAATTCTCCAGGCATTAGGGGAAAGTTGAGCTAGGGAGAGTCCCATGCTAGCAAGAATGGTTCTAACATTGGGGTGGATTGGCGGTCTGAAGTCGACCCTAAATATCTGTTCATAGAACACTGCCTTTCCATCTTGGTTGTCATATATTTTCTCATTCTTAGAGTGGATTCTTATATTAATGGAATATTTTATTCTTTAGAGATGCCTCCATAAAATAATATCTGTCTCCTAGACATTTCTATAAAAGGTTACGACCTAGGAGGTGTTAAGTAGTTCCTCGTTATCTTCATCATCCTCATCCTCAACATCAACGGCAGGAACACCACTTGGGAGTCTTGTTGAGAACTCGATGCCAGTCATGGCTGATAAAGGAAAAATATGGGGTTTTCTTTGAAAGCAACCTTGACCCTCGACTCATCATTGTCTGAGTCTTCTTGTGGGTTTTCTCAATTACTGGACTCGATAACATCAGTATCATCTAAATTAGGATTTGAAACTTCCATAGACTTATTGAAAGAGTCTACCTTTTCAGAGTCCCTAGATGAAGAGGGGATGTAAACCTCATATTAAGATTAAGGACAAGGGAGACCACCTCACGGACTTATCCATAACCTTTGAGGTCCTCGGGAAGTATCGAATAAAGATTAATGCGAGTAAGTGTTCATTCGGTATCCAGTCAGGAAAGTTCTTACAATATCTAGTCAGTAAAGTAGGAAATGAGGCCAATCCAGATCAGATCAATGCAATCACTAGAGTCCAGCCTCCCCAGATGTTGCGAGATGTTCAAAAGCTCACTAATATGCTCACAGCACTCAATCACTTCATCTCCAAGTCTACAGAATGTCGTCGACCATTCTTTCAGCTCCTAAAGAAAGAAAAATGCCTCATATGGAATAATGACTGTTCACGAGCTTTAGAAGAGATCAAATCTTACCTTAAAAAGACACCCTAACTATTAGTATAGCGGAAGGGTCATGACTCTTTTGAACCCAATCGGGTGGATCCTCTAAATTAGTAGTGGGGTCCACCAAGGTAGTATGAGGAAGGATGGGATCGTCAATAGGGGTGCATCATCCTCATACTAGAGGCTATAAGCAATAGACACTAACGGCTCGTCATATCTAAACATGACGTTTAATGACTCCATAACCACAGAGATTGCAAGGTTAAAAAACTTATAATCCCTACTCGTCGATGAATATCCTAAAAATGTTCCCTCATTGTTTTGGGAGTTGGGGATATGAGCAATAGACACCGATGGCTCGTCATATCTAAATATGACGTTTATTGACTCCATAACCTCTAAGATTCCAAGGTTAAATACCTTATAAGCCCTACTCGTCGATGAATATCCTAAAAATGTTCCCTCGTTGCTTTGGGAGTCTAAGTTTCATAAATGATCTCTATATTTGAAGATGTAACAAGTACTCCCAAAGATACGAAAATATGATAGTTGGGCTTCTTCCCTGTTCAAAACTCATAAGGTGTTTGTATTATCTATGAACGAAGATATATCCTTTACCCTGTATGGCACGCAGTACTCACCCCTTATGCCCAAAAACGTCTATGCATGTTTCTCCTAAGAAGCATGGATCAATCCATCTCTTATATCATCTGGTTCTTCCTCTCAACAATCCCATTTTGTTGATGAGTACGAACGATCAAAAGCTCATGTTTGATGCCCACTCCATCACAATAGCTATCCACTTTGGCTTATTTAAATTCATTGCTCTTGTCACTATGCATATGATTAATAGTGACACCATGTTGGTTTTGTAGGATGCGACATTTCTTTGTTAGGAACTCAACCACATCGAACTTTTATCTAAGGAATTCTATGATAGAGTTTCTAGAAAAGTCATCAAACATTATGAGAATATATCTATTACCACCTAAGCTCTTCGAGTGAGAAGGACCTATAAGATCCATGTGAATTAACTCCAAAACACGAGTGGTGGTAATGGTATTCAACTTTCAATGAGGACTTAAAATTTAGTTTCCTTGTTGGCAGTGTCCACAAACCAAAGATGTTGGTTTCCCAAGCGACGGTGAACCACGAACTAGGTCCTTTTTCACTAATCTCTCAAGATATCTAAAGTTCAGATGACCTAGTCGTTGATGCCAAAGGTCCATAGAGGAGACCGTGGCACTGTTGCACACAAGGATGACTTAAGAATAACCCCATAATACTTATCTTCATTACTCACACCTTTTAGTATAAGTTCACCCGATTGATCATAAACATTGCATTTGGACCGATCAAACTTTATCGCAAAGTTTACGTCATACGGTTGGCTTATACTAATTAAGTTCACTTTCAACCCTTTCATGTCAACAGATTGTATAGTTGAGTGAATTTGGGTATCTTAATACATCCTCGCCCTAACATAATAGACCTAATCCTATATCCAAAAGTGAATTTACCTTCCTTGCAATCCTCAAGGTGGGTAAAAGATGATATGTCACTTGTCATGTGCTTGGATCACCCATTATCAAAGTACCATTGGGAAGTATTTTGAACCTTAAGAGTAACATGATAAATAAGGGATTTATCGTTTTGCTTACGTACCCAAGTGGAAGTAACCTTTTATTTTCCCTTATCGTTATTGGCTCTAGTCGGGGCATTGAAAGTGTTCTCAAACGGCAAAGCAATTCGTTAAAATTCTCCCATTAAGATTTCTGAGGTCGCGACTAGGAACTCAACATGCTCTCTAAGACTAACAAAGTCTCTATAGTGTTGCGTGAGAGTTTATATACGTATATTTCTACCTAATTTATAACAAAACTCTCTAGAGTGGCATCTCTTCTTACAAAAGGTGCAAACATAAACTTGTTTAGGTCTAACTTGGTTCACTTTCTTAGGTTGAACTCTCTTTAGTGATTTAGGCCGAGGCCCATAAGGATCTACCACAAATTTAGGAACTAGTTCCAAAGCGGTATGACAAGTGGATGCATCATCCTAACCTATACCTTGCCTATACCTAAAGCCTAAAGCAAGACTGAGGAGCATCTTTCTAACCTTTTTCAATGTGTACTCTATAATAACCTTGACCTCCCGGGCATGTTTGAGATTTTTCTCGAGTTGGGATACAAGGTCTTAAAGTCTCTTATGAGTCTCCATGGATGCTTGAAGATCTCTCATGAGACTATCCACTTTGTTGGTCAAGTCACTATTTTCCCTCTTAACTAAAATTATTCCCTCTCCCAAAGAAAATCTCACTAAGGATTCACCCTTTCTAGCCTCTCTTAACTCCTTATTTAAGGCTAAAACTCTAATTTTTAAACCTTTGTTTTGTTTCTTCATTTTAAAGGACTCAGCATAAAGATCGACGTAGGCACGTTGAAGGTCACTCTCGCTCTCACTTAAAGAATTATCTCCCTCACTCTCGTCGAAATGACTAGACTCACTATCGACATCATTATGTTTAGTAGCTTCCTCATCGGCGTGAGGTGCACTTGATGTATTAACATGACTAGCCATGAATGTTGTGAAGTTACGTCCATGCGGTGATTCATCCCTGGAATCTATCGAATCGACATCGCTCTCGCTAAGCGTGGCATTTAAGGCAGCTTTGCCTTTACCTTGTCTCTTTAATCTCATCAAACACTCGTGAGCTTTATGGGTCTTAACCTCACACTCATAACACCCCTCTTCATCTTTCTTTGGGTAAGCTTTCTTTTATTTTTCAAAATTTTTCTTTCCCGATTCATAATTTTATCTTTCTCAAGACTTTTCTTTTCGTTGGAAGTATTTTCTTTTCTAAGTTTGAGATTCTTTATGTATTTATTTGCAAAAAGGGCTAAATCATCTAAGTCAAAATCATACTCGGAGTCAGACGACACTTTTTTTTTTCTTTTTAGATTGAACATTCCACGCAATTCCCTTTTCCTTAGGTTTAATAATTTTAGAAAACATATCCATGTCAAACGTTTAAAGGTATCCTACGAGTTCTTATAACCTAAGAATATCCAGTATCCCTAATTAATTAAGCATGGTAACCTTAGAAATAAAACGGGCCTGAAGCGATCTCAAAATTTTCTTAACTGCACGAGTCTCTAGGATTTTCTCACCTAAATTGAAACTAGAGTTTACTATATCTGAAAGTCTTGTGTCAAACTCATCAAAAGATTCAGACTCTAGCATAGTGATCGCCTCAAATTTTGTGGTAAGATTTTGTAGCTTAGAAGCTTGTACATCATTGGTTCCCTCGTGAGTGAGCTGGAGGCTATCCCAAGCTTCTTTAAATGTGGTGCACACCATAATGCGATGAAACTCATCAGGGGTGACGACTCCGGACATGACACTCTGATTGCGTGAGTTAAAATTACTCCATTTAAAATCATCCTATATATACAGAGATAGATTTTAGACTTTCTACATTGTCGTTAGTGACTATGCGTGGTGTGCACCCTCTTTCACATACAATCCAAACGCGTTCATCTATAGATTTTAATGCAAACCTCATCTTAGTTTTCCAATAATCTTAGTTTGACCCATCAAACACATGCATCCTATTATACAAATTGTGCATGAACTCCAAAATTTTAACGAATCACTCAAAAACTTAGTGTGGCCGGCTTTGATACCAATCTAAAAATACTGAGATTCTATGGAATTATTTGCATTTTAGTTTTCCACACACAAATTCAATTTTACCAAATTTTATCTTTGATTAAATTAGGTGTGCATACAAAGATGTAGTCCAAATTTTATTTCACAAACCAATCATGCAAAATAACATGAAGATGTAAGGAAAAATCACTAAAAGAGCAAAATCTATATTCATCACTGTAGAGTAATTAACAGACAGTCGACTCACAAACTACTTCGACCAACTAAGTATGATGCACAAAGTCTTAGATCTCTTCTAAAGAAAATGACCCAGTCCAGAGCTGTCCACATGAAGTGGTCTTCCCTCGGTATCCACCGATCAACCTTTGTCTTCTTTAGCAGTGAAACCTCGGTTCCACAAGTCAACAATAGAATAGAACTCTACAAGGGTTTATACAAGAGTATTTGGAAACTAGGGTTCATGAATCTCACAAATCAGATACGGGGATGAAAGATTTATGAAAGTAAAAGTGGTTTAGAAAAATAAAAAGCGAAAAACTTTGGAATAGGTATTGGATAATTGTTTTTACCAAAGTTATCTAGAATTTTGAAACAAAACAAGTTTTTATACCAAAAACATGAATTTCTAGGAGACATTCGAACAAAAATAGACCTCGTACGAATGAAAACAGTAGGTTCATTCAAACGACATCAATATTCGTTATAACGAAAGCCCAAACTTGTTCAAATGTCCTTTTCACGTAGTTCCAATGAAAAATATCTGTCAAGGTAGGGATGTTTCATTTGAAGGACGTTTGATGTTAGTTCTAATGAGATCCCATCTCGTTCGAATGAGATCTAGTCTCATTTGAACGAGACCAAAAACTTTTAATTTTTTATGTACATTTTATAAAAATCCTCGATTTTTAAAATCTAACATCCCCAAAATATGACCCATAAAATATTTATGAAAACCATAACTTTATACCTTTATAAAGTGTTGGTGTGTCTTCGAATGATATTGGCGATGTCGTGTTCGGTTTGAGATGCCGATTTTTAATGGGATACGCCAAAATTAGCTAAAAGCTTAAGCTATGAGCAATCATAAATATTTTCTCTTACACCTTATAAGATATCTATCATGGAGGCTAGGGTGGCCAGTGCATTTGCAAAAATTTTAGCGCTTGGGGGGATATTGAATTCGAGATGTTCAAATAGCGAAGCTACCTCTTCTAAGTAGGCATGGTATGGTTGCAGTTTGTCATCCCAAATTTTCCATTTGCCTACTATGTGTCTGTTGACTAAAATGGAATCCCCATAAGCTTTCAGGTCGGCGATTCCCATTATCAAGGTGATTTAGATACCCACGATGCATTCATAAGAGATTTGATAGTAGTATGGAGTTGACTGAATCGGGAGAGATGATGATCATTTTGATTCTGAATCCCCTTTTGTTGGAGGCCACATTAAAGTAGAGTTACCAAGTTTCTCTATTGTTTAGGGAGAAGATATCCTCATTAGGTAATCTTGCCTCGTTTTAGTTTTCTTCACCGGTTAGTGGTTTCCTTGAGAGTTGGTTATATATGTCTCAAAGTTTGGTGGCTTTTTGCATAACAAACATGATTTCGAACCCGAATAATATCAGTATCAATATGTCCATTCGGCTAGAGAGAACGATTTTCTCAAAGAAGCATTTATGGGGATGAGTCGTATACTGAAGGACATCATGTAGTGCCTTGTTTTGCAGGTGATCCATATGAGGGATACACAAGCCTTTTCTAAGGCAGCGTATTGGAGCTCATAGGAGACTAGATTTTTGCTGACATTGTAGATGTCACAATCCTTTCCAGGACTCTTTACGTATGGGAATAACATGGCTCCGATAGCCACATCGATTATGTTCATGTAGAGCAGGAGAGATTGTTTAGATTGGTGAGGTACTAACATCGGTAAGTGATTGAGGTACTCTTGTATCTTCTCAAATACTTCTTGGAATTGAGTGTTCCATTATTTGGGTGAGTCTTTCTTCCGTATTTGGAAAATGAGTTCAAAAATGGTAGTAAAATGGTTAATGGACCAGTTTATGAGCTGAATTTAGCCTAGGGACACCCTGACCACTTTTTCTATTTTGGGTGGTGGCATTTCATGTATGGCTTTGACCTTGGTGGGGTCTGCCTCGATTCCGTCCTTATTGACAATGAAGCTGAGAACTTTCCCTTTAGTGACTCCGAAGACATATTTTTTTAGATTTGGCCTCATTTTGAAGAGGCGTAACCTTTGGAAGAATTTTTAGAGTGTTGAGACGTTTCCTTATTGGTCTTTGAATTTAATGATCATGTCGTCTATCTAGACCCATATTTCTTTGTGTATGAGGTTGTGTAGGATGGTTGTGGATGCTCTTTGGACCTACATTCTTAAGATCATAGGTCGTAATTGTATAACAGTACATCCCCCGGGGGTAATGGACCAATTTTTGCTTTGTGGTTAGGGTGCATTTTTATGTGATTGTAGCATGCGAATCCATTGACGTTGGACTTAAGTGCATTACTAAATATATTGTCTACCAGTAAGTCGATGTGCGGTATAGGGAAATCATCTTAGGGCATCCCCGATTGAGATCCCTGTAGTCTATGCACATTCGGACTTTGTCATTGGCCTTGGCTTCTGATACGATGTTGAATAGCCAAGTGGGATATTAGTTACTTTAATGAAGCCGACACTAGGCTATTTATCTACTTCTTCCTTAATTTCATGGACCATTTAGATATTAGCTTATGGAGCCTTTACTTTATAGGTCTTGCATCAGGGTGAGTGGGTATCTCATGCATGATGATAGTCGGGTTGATACCGAGAATATCAACGTAATACCAAGAGAATACATCTACAAAGTTAGATAGGAGATCTGTGAGCTCCCCTTGTTCGTTTTTGTCTAGGGAAGACCCTATTCATAACTGTTTAGGGTTCTTGGGTGTGCCCAAGTTCATGGTCATTGTGTCATCCTCATTGGGAGATATACATCTATATTGACTTTGGTCAAGTTTTTGCAAGTGTTTTAAGTATATTAATTTTGTAGTGTTATATTTATTAGGTGTGAGTTCTAATTGATCACTAGATTCTTAATCCTTACATGCAATACACGTAGGCAAATGCTAGAAATCACTATTTATTATGCCATTACAGAGAGGCAAGACATCATTGATAATAGCAAAAAAATCTACATTATAGAGGGAGATATTAGGTGAGAGGATAAGGGGGGACTCTTTTTCTAATAGGATAGACTCAAAGGACCTTTAGATGAGAGGTTGGATGCATCTTATAGAATTTCAATTATTGAGTATCGTAGTTCTTGCCATATTGGTGATGAGGTGGGATGGATTCTTTTGGGGGACCTTTTGAGTGGTTTTCAAGGGCTCTAGGACCTTGGCATAGACTGCAGATTGGAGCATGTAGTGTCCTTGAGTCAGAATTTTTTTCCTCAAAGTTTGTAGCAGGATCCTTCGTTGGGCCGACCACAGGGTCAGTTTAGTGGAGTTCTTGAATAGGGATTATAGGAAGAGCTAGTAGCTTTCTTTATTCCATTTATAGTCCCAACAGGGCTGGCATGTCGTATCCCAATGCTCGACTGAAGATAGTGTTTCAGTAGGTGAGAATATGGAGTCTGGTACTTAAAGGTAGAGATTGAGTTCATATATGTTGACTAATCGTCCCCTTTTAGTAGTAATACCACGGGTGGCCGAGGCAGTATACCAGTCATGGAAGCATTCTACAGGAGTTAACTTTGAGGTTTCTAATATTACTACCAAGGAAACTTCATCAGAATATACATGGACAGTCCCCACTTTAGTTCGGGCTCAGAGTTCTTTTGTCTTCTAAGTGTACCATAAGACATTGAGCTCATTTTGGATGACCTTGTGGATCATCTCATAGTTTATGTATAGCCCTTCTTCATAGAGGATCTCCATCCTTGGTTATATGGATTCCTTGGTTTTATCCTACCATGGTTCAGGGAGTCTGTGATAGAAAAGTCATCTCTTTGGAGACATAACACCCTTGATGGGGGTCTTTGGGAATATGGGCTTGAGTTTTGCTGTTAGGGGTATACTCAAGACCAAACTTCCCCTTATATTCATGTGACAGTGATGACCATAAGGGTTCCCTATTGGTTTCTTATAAGGCCGATCCTTGGCATGTATCTTATTTTTATATGATTTAGGTGGCAATACTATGAATAATTGACTCCTCTTTTACCATGTAAGCAAGTGGGATGTGTCAGAATTTGCTGAGGCAGATGCCAATACTGGCATAGTGGGTATCCAAGAGGGGAACAATACTAGTGCTGGAGACTGTGGCTCTGCTGTCAACCCTTTGCATTGTGATAACCTCTGCGTCGAATGGGAATCTGATTATCATGTTTAATGATGAAGGTAATACCCCTATGGGGTGTATTCAAGCCCTCCCGAGCAAGAGGTTGAAGCTGGATTGGATGTTGAGAACTTTAAAATCTACATTACACTTGATAGGGCCTATTATGAGGGTGAAGATGATGGCCCATAGGACCACTCTGGGAATGTTGTTATAGGACTCGATGGTCATAGAGGATGGTGTAAATTTTGAGGCTGTGCATCCTAGATCCGTGGTAGTATGGGGGTATATACGTTGATGGTAGACCCATTATCTATTAATACATACGGTATAATTCATCCATGAGTTTCAATAGTTATGTGAAATACGAATCAATGATTGCATCCTTGCATGGGGAGGTCTTCATCTAAGAAGCTGATGTACTGTTGTATGGTGGTGGATCCAATGGTAGCTGGCATCTGAGCTAAAGTTAGATCTGTGGGCAAAAAATCTTAGGACAGTAGATTGATGAGGGTGACTCAGTGTTCTCGAGATGTAGCTAATAGTTCCCTAACGGTGATGTTTGCCAATGTCCTTTGGATATTTTCTTGGATCTTATTATTCTCTCGAGGATGTAGTGTTACAACTTTTTTACGGGGAAATTTATCTTTGGTGGCTGGGTTCGTAGGAGTGGAGTTTTGTCCTGGTCTGGTGAGGAATTCAACCTATTTTTTCGAAGAGAGGATGGTTTCTGCCTGGGCTTTGTGTCCATCCTTTTCTAGATGGAGTAGAAGATTAACCAAGGATGCAAGTTTGTCGAAAGGTGGTGTATGTTTTAGGCCATTACTTTTGTCTAATACATGGCATGGGATAGTTTATGCTTTTAGGATCCCTATTGCCAGAACTTGGCGAGAGTTCGAGACATGAAGTCATCTATCCATCGTATGGATATATCCAAGTCCTGGGAGGAGGTGGGGATTTCTTCCACTATTGCTAGAACTTTTCCGTCTGTCGGGTCTAGCATATCAGGTGATGGTTTCATAGACATGGAAGATTCTAACTAAATGTCATTATCAGAGACTGTCTCTTAGTGCTCTTATTTATCGAAGGAGGTTTTAGGTTCTTTAGGGTTCGTTCCTTTCATGATGATAGGGGCCTCGTAGAAGATGTCTCCGTATTAGTAACGGTACTCAACGTATTGTGTCCCCTAAGTTAAGACTTCTTTAATAAATCTGGCATGGGCCAGAACATTACTACATACTACAGGCAATCAACCTTTCCCTATGCGTGGTCATGGGGAACGGGGTTGACCAGTTCCATCTCAACAATGTATGAATATCTCGGGGGGGGGGGGGGTCCCTTATGGTGGATAATAACCTCGATGGGTCATATCATCTTGGAGTTCGATTATACTAACTATGTGAGCAGTTTCCAGGTACGTGTTCCCATAGCTACGCCTTATATTGCTATAGTGGTGAGTCCAAGATGATACCCCAAGTACGAAGAAGTCAAATGCTAGCTATATAATAAGTATCTCGAGCTCACTGTAGGGATTAACGGGATCTTTTATGGCTAGAATGGCTTCAGGAGGAGTAGAATCGACCTCTGTGACCCCGCAAATGGTATTTTATATCTCCAATGGTAAGTCTCCCCATCCGATAGATCGGATGTTCTGATATGTATCGACATTAGGGTGACCAAGTTCCCCCGACTGATGAAAAATTGGAGGGGTGGCCCTTCATATGAGAGGCTTGTATGTAAATTATCTACAATGTAGTTTCGCCTTTTCATACGATAGGTCCCGTGCTTTGTACCATATCCTAAACTTGTAATCTTAGATGCTGGGAGCCTCGAAGGACCTAGGTCCTTGCTCGTAGATTCGAGTCCTTTTCCCCGAGAATAGTCCCATTGTGTCATCATTTCCCAGATTTGGGGGATGAGGACATACTCATATCTGGACCCCAGGGAAATGTTACCATCAGTGATCAAGAGGTGGACAAAGCTGTAAGTGATGCCCTACTTGGGCAGGTGGGGGTAGTAGACTCGATCAATCCTGGTGACTGAGGGGAGGGCTTGAAGTGGGCTTCGATTTGCGAAAGGCGATAAGGGTCGATGTCATCTTCAATGTCAGTTATCATCACATCGATGTCAGTTCTCCTCACATGGATTGAGTGGTAAATTTGGGTTTCATCTTCTGTAGGAGGGGGTCGAATGGGAATTCCTCACTGCCTATCGTATTAATTGTGTAAAATTACTTGGGTGGACATGAGCCATTGATTTCTCAAAGTTGATTCCATATCTCTCTATAGAAGCTTGTGTTGGGGATATGTCTGTCTGGATCGTGGTTATCTTTTAATTCCATTCATGATGCATCTCTATGAGGAGCATGGGCTATCAATCTTTCTTCCTCTTCATATAATAACTGGTGGTAAGCTCGATACCTCCAAGTAATGTGATCATATTCCCTGAGCTATCTATCACGTTCATCCATATACACTTGGGGGATAGGGTATCGGGGGATTCAAATCAAGGGTTCTTCCCTTTAGTTATTTACGGAGGTGGTTCTTCCACTGTTCCCTAAAGGGATGACTGCTTGCATTAGAGTCCGTGAGGGAAAATATATGTTCCTCATAAATCGACCCTCCCATTTGGTGGATTATAATTAGTGTCTGCCCACCAGTTCTTATCTAGGAATGCAGAAATTGACCCTCCCATTAAGGTTGAGAGTTATCACGCGACCGTCTATTTTTAGGGCGGCATATTCTCATTTGAAGGGATCCTGAAGATTAGAGAATTATGTGGCTTGAGCTCTAAACTCTTTGGGAGGATGAACATCTTGGTAGTCTCTAGGAGGGGGTCCTTATTAGAGAGGTGCAACGATAACTACCATAGCTTTGGAAGTATTGGCAACTGGGTGTGATTGTGATTACATGGGTGGTGATGTGAAATGTAAAAACTCCACGTAAATTCTTATGGGCATATAATTTGTTTGCAGCTCGGTGTGGTTCTTCAGTAGGTTTAGTATCCCTATCACCCAAACTCTCATCAATCTTCCACCCTATGTGGTCGAGTGATTTGAAGTCTAATATCCAGGTGAGATCGAGGACATTTTGTACCTCCATCCGGAGGTTCCTAATTATGATCTCTATTTGATTATTTTCTAGGGATGATTAACCATCTGACTGGATTTGTCTATCCAGAGAGTGACGAAAGCACCAATTGCCTCTCCTTCTTCCTACTTGAACATCTATATGTCTTTATGAGTGAAGCCAAGTTTCTCATTATATTCATACCGCTTTAGAAAATTATGGAATATATCATCCAAAGTTTTGGCAGTCCCCTCACATTTCAGTCCTGTATTCCAGGTGAGGGATCCTCCAGATAGGGTGGAGCATAACATACTTTGTAGAAATCCTAGTCCAACATTTTAGACATTTATACAAAGGTGGTAGTTGGATAAGTGGGTAGTTTGGGATCCTAATCATTTATAGGTTTTGAAGATTGTTCATCTTGAATTTCTCCGATAATCGGGCTTCAGAATACAGGGGCATCTTCTTAATGTTAATGAGCTCATTGGTGGTTTGCATCTTACCTATATCTTCTTGAAGGATATGCAACTCAAATTGGACTTACATGATCTCCTCATCAGAAGTGGGGGAATAACTTCATCGGCTGGTGGGGGGGATACAAATTCAGCTTGTGATGGGCCTTAGAAGGTGGTTAGTGGGTACTTTTCGTAGCATTAGAAGTATACATATGGGTAAATGGTACTTGTAAGTGAGGGGCGACGATGTTAGCAAGCGGAGCCTATTCAAGGATCGGTGCAGGCGAATCCTAGGTATCTAGGTACGAGGAAGTGACTTTTCAAAAGTACAAACTTCATTCGACGAAGTGATTTCTCTAAAGTAAGAACTTCCCTTTGGGAGAAGTGACTTTTCTGAAATATAAGCCTATTTTCGGGTGAAATGACCTTTCTAAGGTGCGAAATGCCTCTCATTTAACTGCTTTTGGTCTCGAGGGTTTAGGGTTTAAAAAGTATGAAAATCAATACTATGTAGTGTGTTATGCAAAATGGGTAATATTTATTTTTATATACTTTAACGTTTATTTTATCGCGAGGTCATTTGTGTTTACTTATATGTTTGAAAACAATGTACAATCTTGTACATGGGGACCTAAGCACATATTTATGTTTTGAAGGACTCTAAAAATAAGGCCGATAAACAATTCTAAAAATTTCATAAAGTAGTCTTGCAGAAGAGTGATGTTAAGCATATTAAGAAAGAAGCATAAAGATAGTTCAGTTCTCTTGGATTATCCCTAGCGGAGTTTCCATTGTGGCATTTCTGTACCCGAGCAAGCGTGATGCTACACTCAGGGGGAACTATGTGTTAACGGTGGATTCCTGAGAGTTCTTGTCTCTCGATCCTCCGCATCCCCCCGAGGCCGGGTTATTCGTTTGACGTGGGTCAAAGTGGATTTTCGCATAGAAGATGTTCAATGTCATGTTAAGTTTGAGTAAAAAACGCCTAGTTTTAGTCTTAGGCCTAGGTGTATTGTAGATAAGAGGTTTGGTTAGATCGTTCAGAGTCTCCAGTTTGTTTTATATAAAAATAAACAACAGATTCGGGTTAATCCTTTTGGGATAATCCTAAAGTAGGAATAAGTTTATGATTGGTCCAGAGATTCTTGTTGTATGGTTTCAGGAATCGAGTTACGAGTGAAGAAGGTATTAAGAACCCCACATGTTCTGTATGCTTCCTTAATTATATGATTACCATCGCTCTTAACATTAATTAATTAATTTCTAGTAATTTTTAGAACTGGTTTAGATACCTTAGGTTGAGAATTACTTAAATGTAGGTAGGTGCTTAGGTATTAAAATGGTATCAGTGAGACTTAGAGGAACATCACTTCAACCCATGCAGGTACACAAGGGCGATTGTGTATGGATCTGTGCTAATATAATGGGTGGACATTGGTATGTATGTAAGTGTGGGAGAGATCTTAGATTTAAGATAGCCTGATATCTCTTTCGAGGTTTGAGTAAAGATAAAAAGGTAATATGAAAGATGTGTGCATGTTTTTTTACAGCTTATCGAGAAATATATTGTTGAGGCTCGTGATCACGAAAAGGACTAGACATTGAACCTACGCACCCAAAAAGACTTTGGATCAAAGCCTGTGTAGTTCGGTTTAGTATATGCATTTGAGAGTTTGTGTAGGTTTATGCGGGAAGCCGCATCTTGAGAAAGTTTGATATCTCATTTTTTTTAATGAAGGTGATGAGGGTTGAGGACTAATGATATTCTATCCTTTGAAACGTATATTCTTGAGTTTAGGAAGATCATAGTTGTTTCAATGGTAACACTCGCACTTAAGGTAAGTGATAATCATGTAAGGTATAATCCTTACATAAATAGTGGACTGCTTAATCACGAGAGTGTTAAAAACTATGAATATACCTTTTTTTTTATTTCGACATCTCAATGGAGAATACTATTTTCAAGTAGGTGGACGAATAATCCATGGTTCATAGTTTGTTTCTATATAGTAGTATGCCTTTGAACATTTGTGTGGGGGTGCACGAGAGATTGCGACTTTAAGATAGTTTGATATATCGTTTGTAGAATGTATGAGAGAAGATGTAAGAAACATATGAATGAATCTCTGTGGGGACAATATATCATGAATTATATTATCGAGGTTTGACCTCACAAGAAGGACTCAATATTGCACTTACGTACTCATATAGCCACAAGATCAAAGCCTTTATAGTTTGGGTGTTCACGTGTTTGAATGTGATGTGTGTGCAAGTGTAGGGCTTGGCTTGGGAGGTGGAGAAGTTATCTTTAGGCCATAGGTTAACTTCCTTGGAGGTTCAGAATGGGAGTCTACCTGAAGTCACTAATAAAGACATAAATAAATTATGGAGGAGTTACTAACTCGAAGGTGTTCTTGAAATTTCGGGCTAGTTTAGAGGTGTAGTGTTAAGGATATCATGTTTTAGACATCCTTGGTTAGGGAGATAGAGGTAGAAATCATGCGATTTCGGACTGGGGACGAATGCATCCCTAAGAAATAATACGCCATGGGACGTACTATGAGGTTTGGGCTTCACGAGGTATATCGCCTACATACCCAAGGATACTTGGGATCAAAGCCATAGTTCCAACAAATGGCCATATTTATATGTGTAGGTGATGTAATCCCAGGTATACAACATACAACATTATGGTATTTATGGAGCCTGTTCTTTAATATAGCATTTCCATTGCGTTGGATTGATATATTTATATGTTAAAAGACTATTTAATCATAGGCCGATGTTTGACAAGTATTTGATATGAAAACACATATTTGGGGGTCCGCTGCGGGGACGAGCTTTGTTCGTTTGGAGAAGCGGTGGGTGTAATCAGAATTTAGACTTTGGCTTGTGCAATGTTTCGGGCCGAATCGGCTCATGGACACTTTCCTCAGAATGATTTTGAAACGTATGTTTTCATATTTTGTGATGGTCATTATGGCTTTTTATTAGCACTCTTCTAACATATGAGCATGTCAAGTCAATTAATAGAGATGCTGGGTTAAAAATTACGCTTTAAAATATAAACTATGTAAAGTGCATACTCGGTCCCCTAAGTGGGGGAAGAGTTAAAAGAGATTTATGAACTTATATTTTGGTTTGTGATGTTGGTATTTTCATGGATGTTTTGGGGGTTCGTGTTCATGGTCATTTGTGATATGACAGGGCATACCGACCCCGATTAGAGATCGGGGTGTCAACACCTTCTAGCTCAAAATGACTATTCATTATCTTGGTAAGATTTCTTCCTAGATTTTATGGATTTCTCTTTTCTTAGTTCTTAGGGTTTAACGCTTTAGCATTTTGGTTTGACTTTTTTGAGTTAGATCTATGATTGATGCATTTATTTATCTTGAGTCTAGCCTATTGATTTATTGCTTTGCTTCATTAATTTTAAAACTTTGGTGCTCTATTATCTTATATGAGTGAGAGTTCATGATTTTTTGACATTGTGTCTACCAACACCCATTATAAGTTTGATGAGATGTTCCTTACTTGTTCAGTGCATTGGGATTGTTTTCTTGATTTGGATTCTCTCCAAGACTCATGTGCCTCGAATTATGAGAAATCATGGGTGGCTTGGTATTTGTTCTCAAACTAAGGGATGTTATCCAAAACTGGTTCAGGATTTTCATGCGACAGTGAAGGATGGTAAGGATGAAATGGGCGTAGAAGTAATATTTTTATAGGGGAAGAGGGACGGCACCCTAAATTTTATTAGATCATATTAGGTTGAAAAAGCCACAACTTGTTAGCTTATAATGAATAGAAGGATGGTTTTATAATAGGACCATCTATAAATAAGAGAAAAAACTTCAATATAAAAAGAAAAAAAACAAAGGCTTAACCATGTCTAGAATTTTGAAATCCTAATGAATCCATCCTCACCAAACTTTAAGCACTTTAGGAAAGAAATCAATATCGTCTATATTAGTAGAGAATCCAACATTAGCAAGACAATTAACACACTTGTTACCTTATCTAAAAATATGAGTGAATGAAACCAGCTTGTCAATGATTATGGATTTGATCTTCTCTACCACAATTCTCACTCTCTAAGGACATTTACCTTTTCCAATAATAACTTGAATAATAACTTGAGAATCAGACCCTATCACTAATCCTTAATCCAAACATTCTTCACATAATTCTATCCCCAAAAGAATAGCCTTAACTTCAGCCTCAATGTTTGTATCAATATCAAAATTAGTAGCAAAGCCTCTCAAAAATTCCACATTAGTATTCCTCAATATGCCTCCCCCTCAACTAGGACCATGATTACCATTAGATAAAACATCCACTTTCAACTTTAGCATGATACCTATAGAGGACTTCCATTAAATAATCTTCAGAATAAAATATGATTTGACCCCACATTTCTGCACATAACTAAAAATTCTAATGTCAAAATTTTAGGGGAATTGATTATTTTTTGGGTTGTGGAACTTGAGAATATCGAAAATATTGGACAAAATGATAGATTATTAAAGTTTTATCCCGTCAAATTTACACTTGTTTATATGCTTCTGAATGTACCAACATATATAGGCTGGGAGAGTTATCACACATTTCCCTAAAAGAGAAGCATAAAAAATAGACCACCAAGGAATAAATATACCTTTAACTTAAGTGTTTCCTTTTTGAATTCCATAAAGATCACTAAAATGGTTCCAAATGTAATCATAACATTAATATCATTGTTGATGAAAAAAACTAGACTAAGCTTTTGATCGCAGATAAATTAAATAAAAAAAAAAGACACAAGAAACTTTTTAAAATGGTTCAGCTAAATGGAATAGCCTACATCCACTATTTTGTATTAACTGCCTTTAGGTGTTTTCGATCTCTTGTAATGAGGGTGATACAATGTATTTATAGCCCATGGGGGGTCTTGATCCTTGCCATGTGAAAGCATGGAATGCCTTTTTTTGTTAGGTATTTACATCAATACATAATGAGAATTAATTATATGAACGTTGTCACTTCACAGGCAATACAGGTTGTAAGACTGCTGGTGCTTGGTTGGCTATACAGAATGACTTTTCGGCTGTTGGTAGGGCTTTTCAATTGGTCGGTCAACAACGTTGGTCGGGCTTCCTTATTGGTTGGGCTTTTTTTATCATGCTATCTTGGATTTGTGCCACATAGGATGACACGTGATGGCTTGTAATTGGTCCATGTCGGATGGTAAATTTTTGTATCAATAGAAGCCCCTAATGTTTCATACTTGAAGTTTATGCGAAAATGTGGAATATTATACTTTTGCAATAGCTCGGGCTGTTCGGTTGGCTGCAGAGCTTCCAAACTTGTGAAAGTTATTCACTTAATTGATAGTTTTTGAGCACGAATGGCAATTTTGTAAGTATTTTAAATTTTAGCGAATACTTTTAGGGTATCTTTGTATTTTCATCTGTTAGCCGTCGTAAATCCAATCGTCGTTCGCTTTAATCATTACTTGGCCCAATTTTCGATGCGTCTTATAAAAAGGGCGGTCAAAATTTTAATCATTTTTTACCTCTTACTTCTGATTCTGTTGCCGTGTTCTTTGTTGTCGTGCGATCGTTTTCTTTTTCGTTAGCAGTTCTTGTCGAATCCTTAAATCTTTATAAGAATCTTTCTTCTATTTTTCTTTATTTTCTTTACCATGTTTTACTCTATCGAGTCACTTGATAAGTTCAGAACCGATTTTAACATTCCATCTTGGGTTGTAATAGAACATCCCACTTTTCCTTATAATTTTTTCTCTCTTGATGAGGGTCATTGGTTCCCTTCTATCTTTGTTTCTAAATGTGGCTTCACATTTCCTCCCAATCCCTTGTGTTTGAAGTTTTGTCAATATTTTGACATTGTACCTGTAAGAGTGCCTCCTGACAAATGGAAAGTTATTAATGGAGTTTATAAGTTAAATCAAATTTATGGAACACATTTAGGGATTTCAGAAATTATGTTTTGTTATAAGTGGGTAACTAGTGATACCACTTTTTATTTAAAAACTAGGGTTGTTAGTAAAGCTTTGGTAGTTAATCTCCCTGATTCTAATAGGGATTATTTTGATCATGGGGTCGTTGTAAAAAATTGGCAACATGCCCCTTTAGTTGGAGGTGCTAAATACCAAGGACCTAGATGTCTACTCTTTGGCAATGGAATAGGTTGCTTTATGTTTTAGTAAATTTTTGTTGTTTATATTTGATAAAATGTCATACTGACTATTGTTTTATAAATTGTTTTGCCATTGAGAAAAAAAAGTGCCCCAAAGAGAGCGAAGTAAATTTGAAGGAGTTAAAGTTTATCTGGAATCTTCATAATGTAGTTGATGAAGAGCACGTTAGGTCCGCTTCCTATCTGCTTCAGTACAAAAACACCATTTCCTCTTTTATTGCCAAACCTGTTGCATCTCCTGCTCTGGTAATTGATCTTGATTAAGAGGTTGTTGTTGATTCTAACACTCCTCTGTCTGAAAATATGAAGAAGAGGAAGTTTCCTGATCTCTGTAGTGGTGTTGCTTATGGATCCTAATCATCTATTGAAGGAGCTAAGAATAAAATAGGGGATGTTATGAAGCCCCCAACCCCCAAAAGTCCAGTCCCCAAAGATCCAAGGGTGTAGCTCCCAAAGAGGTTGAAGTTACTCTGAAAAGATTTAGGAGAGGGCTTGCAGAGAAACAAATCAATCAAATGACCGAACAACTGTCCTTGGTTGATTTTCCCTCATCTGATGCTATTCTTCCAACAGCTATTACTCTTGGTTTGGCTAGGAGGTTGATTAAGTCTTGTACTCTTCCAGACTACAGGGGGTGGATGCCAAGATCCCCAGAATGAAGGTCTCTGAATTGGTTTCTTAGAACCATACATCAGTAAGTAATTTCCATTATCTTGATTTGGTTGTCATTTACATTCTTCGTATACTCACTTTAATCTTCATTTTTTTACAGTTCTTGGTACACTTCAATAATATGCTGGAAAAGGATGATGCAATCAAGGCTTCTTCTTCTTCGAATGAGGTGGAGGATGCTCTGTCTGGTTTGGATAAGTATCTGCTTGAATCTCAATAAGCCTTGGAGACTGAAAGGAGCCCTTGGGCAGAGAAATTGAATACAACTCAAATGGCTTGTCAAACCTCTGATACAAATTCCCTTGAAGTTGAGCACAGGGCTAATGAGGTTGGGCTCCAGAAGGATAAAGTTGTGCGTAAGAGAGAGGAAGCTGAGCGCAGGGCAGAAGAAGCTAAGTGCAGGGCAAAGGCTGCTGAAGAGCTTGTGACCTCTGCTAGAGAAAAAAGAAGGGTTGCTGTAAAGGCCTCCTTCAGTGCTGGTTGGGATAAGGGCTTGAACAAAGCCATTTCTACTGCTTCTGATCAGATTGAGTATGTGAAACCAAAATGTTCCAGAGATGGTTGGGTTGCTTCCCTTCAAGAGTTGAACACAAATGGAGACTCTCAACCTTTTTAAAGGTATATTCATGGTCCTCCTCAAGTCATTGAGGAAGAGATTGAAGATAAAGCTTCTTCTGATGAGTCTTCAGTTGTGGTTGAGTCTACTGCCAAATAACCTTAAGTCCATGAGTCTTTTATTCCTCTAGCTGAGCAAACCGAGCAACTCTAGCCTCTAGCCCCTTCTTCTGAGCAGAGCAAGAAGGTGTATTATTGTTCGACGTTTTTCTTTTTTCTTTTATTGTTTCTTTTTTCCTTTGTCTTGATTGTACTTGAACTCTCTATTATTAATAAAAGAACCTTTTGTTGTTCCTTTTTATCTTCTGTTAATTATACCTGTTCTGCATTCTTGTTGTTGATTGGTGATTATTTCTTCTTACTAGTTTATTGTGAAGATATAACAACTGTCTTCCCATGATACCGAGCTACTGAGGAAATGCAATGCTTTTTCCAAAGCTGTCCATATGGACTTGTCCGAAGAAGAAGTTACCCAGTGGCTCGGTGATGATGCTTCAGATCAAGTCATAGAATCCTACAAATATTTGAAGTACTTACTTAATCTGCCGGTAGCAAATTATGTTTCCTATTATGAAATGATAGAAGAACTTCAAGAACAGTATAAGGAATCCACTATATTGGTGCATCAGAGATATGAGCAGAAGTATCAAAGTTTGAGTGTAGATAGGGTATTTGATCAATTTGTCTCTGTTTATAATAAAAAGGAAGCTTTACTTAAGCTTAAAATTGAAGAAACTAGGACCATTGATAAACTCCTAGAAGAGGAGAATAGTAATTTGAGGAATAAATTGAATCTTTTGAAGTCTTCCTCTAGAGTTGTTGTTACTACTACAGGTGAAGGTCATTCCTTTTTAGAAGTTGAGAATGACACATTGAGAGATGAATTGGAGGCCTTGAAAAATATTAAGTCCGCTTCTTCTTCCCGAGCTAGAAATTGGGTTGGTCGAGGAACTCCAGAGGAACTTAGGATCCAACAGGCCCTTGACAACAAAGATGCATAGTTAAAAGCAAAGGATCGAGCTATTACTGAGATGTCTCAAAAGATGCAGACTTTATCTGAGTAGTTATCTACTCAATCTTCTCAATTGGAGGCTAAGGATGGGGTACTGAATAAGTTGCAATCACAAGTTGATAGATTAACTTTTCAATTCCATAAGAAGCCCAAAGAATTTTGGATGGGTGGTTATAATGAAGCTTTGGGACATTATGATGATAGACTCTTACAGGCCCAAAATGAGTCCTACAAATGGGGTTGGATTAATGCTTTTACTGTGCTAAAGGTGGACATGAATAATTCTATATGGGATTGGTATGATCTAGTCTTGCTATAGCTTGACAATCCTCCATTTAAGTTAGATGTCGATTGGGTACCTGTTCACTGTGTTCGCCAATGCTTGATTTCCTAGTACTTAGGGGATTACGAATTTCATGACGAGCTTAAGATCGTTCATCCTCCTCATTTTCTTGACCGTCCTAGTAGAAGCAATACCAGGATGCTTTGGGATCTTAACTTCATCAACTCTCCTTTTACTTTGGCTGATCGTCCAGCTAGCATGGATCCTGTTTCTAAAGCTGAAGGAAAGCGTCTTGTACAATAAATTTTTGTATTTTGTTTCTCCATATTTGAGCAACAATATGTAATCATTTAAATTTAATGAAAAGCCTATTTTATGAATGGATCAACTTTTAGTTAATCTAAGAATGTTTGTGAATGTTTTTCTAGTCTTTGACTGTGAATGGATTAACTATTTTAGTTAATCTATATTTTTTCACCGGTTCTATTGATATTCATAGGTTATCCTAAGTTTTTTACCAATTATCGATGCTTCACCATGGTTCTACTAATGTACCTAAATTTTATGGTAATTGCACTAGTTACCTTGGTTCCCAGGCATGAGTGGAGCATTTGTCCATCTTTTAGCCCAGTTTAGATGAACATTTCTCATCCGTGTCTTCATTAATCAAGCATTTGGGACTTACAATTTTGCCTTGCATGGTTTTATAAGTTTGAAACCGACCAACTTTGTTGGTGGCCTTTATTGATATCAACCAACTTTGTTGGTGGCCTTTATTGATATCAACCAACTTTGTTGGTGGCTTTATAATGTTACCGACCAACTTTGTTAGTGGCCTTTCTGGATACCGACCAACTTTGTTGGTGGCTTTATAATGTTACCGACCAACTTTGTTAGTGGCCTTTCTGGATACCGACCAACTTTGTTGGTGGTATTTGTTGATGCAGACCAACTTTGTTGGTGGTTTTATTGATGCCGACCAACTTTGTTACTGGCCTTTATTGATGTCGACCAACTTTATTGGTGACTTTATAATGTTACAGACCAACTTTGTTGGTGGCATTTGTTGATGCAGACCAAATTTTTGGTGTCTTCATAATTAGAACTACTATCATAATGTTACAAGTGCATAGCACTACTACTACAAAAAAGAAAACAATAAAACAACAATTTTCTAGAAAGTCATGTTCTCATTAATATTGAAGTGAACTGAGTACAACACAACTACGTTTACTGATAGTATTTTTTTAAATGTTCTGCATTCCATAGGTTCTTGAATTCTCCCCCTTCCAAAGTCTCAATCTGATATGTGCCTGGTCGAATAACTACAGTAATACGATAAGGCCCATGCCAATTGGCTTCCAGCTTATTATTCTTCTGAATAACCTTGTTCAAAACATAATCTCCCTCCTTTAAGTTGCTCGGTATGACCATTTTTATGTAAAAACGTGCAGTCCTTTGTTGATAGATTACATTCCATAAAGCTGCATCTTCACGAACTTCTTCCAGGATGTCTAAATCCAACCTTCTCATCAAATCTCTAACTAGGGCATTGAAGTTAAGAACTATATGCGTAGGTAAAACTAACTCAATAGGGATTACGACTTCAGTACCAAACGCTAATAGATAGGGAGTTTCTCCAGTAGCTGTTCTAAAAGTTGTTCGGTAAGCCCACAGAACCAAATATAGCTCATTAATCTAATTTTCTTTTGCATCTTCCAACCTTTTCTTCATCCCGTTCATCAAATTTCTATTAGTTACCTCTGTTTAACCGTTGCTTTGAGGATGTCTAGGAGCAAAGTGGATTTTTTGGACATTGGATTGGATGCAGTAAGCAAGGAATTCGTCATTGTCAAACTGTGTACCATGATCAGTTATAAAGGCATAAGGTAAGCCATACCTGCATATAATACCTTTCCAAATGAACTGATAAACCTTTTCATAAGACATATCAATTAATGGTTCAACTTCCACCCATTTTGTAAAATAATCAATAGCTACAACCAGGTACTTGAACCTTCCTCGGGTGGTTAGCAGGGCCCGATCAAATAAATTCCCCATATGGTAAAAGGCCAGGGAGAAGTGATTGGTGTTAAGAGAGCTTGTGGAGCCTTGCGTATACTAGAAAATCTCTGACACTTGTCACATTTCTTAGCAAAATCTACACAATCTACTCGCATGGTTGGCCAATAGTACCCTTGCGTATGTATTCTTTGTAGCATTGTTCTTCCTGCTACATGGATCCTTCATGTGCTTCTTCAATTAAACCATTTACCTTAGCTGGATTCACACATTGTTGTAGACTAACAATTAATCCTCTTCTGTATAACACACCACCATCTATAACATATCTTACAGCTTTGTATTTCAGCCTCTTAGCTTCAAGTAGATCAGCTAGAAGAGTCCTATCTTTAATATATGCTCTTATGGGGTCCATCCAAGATGGCCCCATATCAAATGCAATAAAGTTGACCATCAGATCTTCTTCAATACTCCTATTAGCAAGTAGCTCAATAGGAATAGTTCTTCGTATTTTCGTTCTGGTTGCTAAAGCTAACCGAGCAACTGCATCTGCTCGGTCGTTCTCCAATCTTGGAATCCTGACCATCTGAACTGCTAGTAAGGTGGCAATTACTTCTAAAGTTTTAGCCAAATATCTGGTCATCAGTTCTCCTTTCGCTGCAGATAAACTCAACACTTGATTTACCACTAACTGCGAATCACTGTATACCACAACTTGCTCGATGTTCAATGATTTAGATATATTTAGACCAATAATAATAACTTTATACTCTACTTCATTATTGGAGGCTTAAAATTGGAAACGTAGAGCGTACTCTATGTCTAGCTCATCTGGAGTATTGAGAATGATTCCAGCTCCACATCCAATTGCACAAGATGATCCATCAGCGTACAAACTCCATATAGGGATATTGCTGTTAAACGCTTGGTTTGTCAGAGTCCCTTGATGGAAGATTTTATCTTTCGCCTCCTTATATTTCTTTTTCATCTCCTATACTCCACTGGACGGTTCTGGTTGGTCTTTTTCTACAGTTTACCCTGTTTGGAGTTGGTCGGATGTATCTCCAGTTGGTCTATTGACTCCTGTATGTTGCTCGGCTAGAGTCCCTTGCTGCTCGGGGACCTCTGGATAAGTGAATTTTGTAATAAAATCATCCACATCTTGGACTTTTAAAACAATCCTTGGTTCATACAAAAGGTCATACTCCCCCAACACCATAGCCTAATACATCAGTCTTATATATTTCTTCGTCTTGTGCAAAGCCTGCCTTAATGGCATATCAGTGTAGATCACTATATGGGCTTGAAAGTATAGCTTCATTCGTCTACTAGCTTCAATTAAAGCCAGTGCCAATTTCTCCAGTCTGGGATATCTTACTTCTGCTCCTTGAAAAGCTTTGCTGGTGTAATAAACTGGATTTTGAACCCCATTTTCCTCCCTGATCAAAGCAGAGCTAACTACAGACTCAGATACTTCCAGATACAGATATAACTTTTCTCCCAACATTGGTCGAGAAAGTAATGGTGGTGCTCCCAGTTACTTCTTTAACTCTAGGAATGCCTTTTCACATTCATCGTTCCATTCAAAGGTTTTTCCGAATACCTTGAAGAATGGAAAACATTTGTCTGTTGCTGTTGACACAAACCTGTTGAGTGCTGCTATGCACCCAGTTAGTCTTTGAACATCTTTTTTTATAGGTCGGGGACTTAATTTCGATCAGAGATTTAATCTTATCTGGATTGGCTTCAATTCCCCTTTGATTCATTATATACCTGTGGAACATTCCATCCTGCACTCCGAAGACGCATTTGGAGGGGTTTAACTTCATTTAGTGCTTTTCCAATTGATCAAACGTCTGGCTAAGGTCAGCAATATGATCAACAACTTTTTTTCTTTTAGTGAAAATATGATCAACATATACCTCCATATTCTTTCTTATCTGCTCCTTAAATACTTTGTTCACCAGTGTCTGATAAGTAGCACCTGCATTTTTCAGACCAAACGACATAACATTATAGCAATAAGTTCCTCGAGAGTGATAAAGAAAGTAATTTCTTTATCTTCTGGCTTCATTTTGATATGGTTATAACCAGAATATGCATCCATGAAACTCAACAATTCATGCCCTGAAGTAGCATCTACCAGTTGATTAATTTGTGGCAAAGGAAAGTGACCCTTTGGGAACGCTTTGTTCAAGTCAGTAAAATCCACACACATCCTCCACTTATTGTTCTTCTTTTTTACCATAACTACATTGGCCAACCAATCAGGGTACTTCACATCTTTAATAAAGGAAGATTTTTGAAGCTTCTCCACTTCTTCCTGTATATCCTGGTTCTTCTTAGAGGTGAAAACTCTTCTTCGCTGCTTCAAAGGTTTGACTTCCCTATTGACATTAAGTTCATGACACAGAATGTTTGGATTTATGCCTAGAATATCTTCATGACTCCAAGCGACACTTGTTTTCTTTGCCTCAAGAAAACTGTCAACTCCTATTTAAGAACTGGTTCCAATAGTAATCCTATTTGAGTTGTTCATTCTGGTTTATCATCATACAGAACAACCCTTTCTGTTACCTCCATCACTTGACCATTTACAAGCTCAGATTCATCTCGTGGATCTAAGATTTCAACCTCAGACTCGTTGTTTGGCTCAATTGTATCCACTTGATAAGTGGTTATTTTCGTTTGGCCTCCAACATATCTTCTTCCTCGGTAGAGGAATAGTAGCACTCCCGAGATACTTTTTGGTCTCCTTTCACTACTCCTACTACAAAATTGGTGGGGAATTTTAGGCATTGATGAATAGTTGAGGGTAAAGCTTCGAACTTTTCAGACCAACTCTCCCCATGATCAAATTATAAGCATAATGAACATTTTTTCCCATTATAAAGAATCTTACCTTCTCTGTCCTGCTCGCCGACCAAGTCCCGATCAACACATCCAGCTTGATAGTTCCCAGTGGAAACACCTTTTCACCTTAGAATCCAATGAGTGGCCTATGATATGGCTCTAGTTGAGTGAGTTTTAAACCCAAACTATCAAAATAGGGATAGAACATAATGTCTGTCGAACTGCCATTGTCCACCAATGTTCTTTCTACCAATACTGTTTTCATCCTGACTTTGATCACTAAAGGATCATCATTAGGAATAAAAACACTTGATAAATCATTTTTAGAAAATCCAATTACGAACTTATCCTTGTTAACTTTTCTTGGTCGGTCCTCCTCAGCGAGATTGATACGCTGGATATAGGAACAAGATTGAGCCTCATTGAAGTATGCCTTCCTCTCAGCTGTGTGACCTCCTCCTACGAAATCTCCACCTGTAATCATGTGATAATCAAAGATCCAAAATTGAGTGTGAATACCTCATGTTTCGGTTGTCTAGATTTCTTGGGAAGATCGGCATCATCTTCTAGATCATCTTCGTGTTTCCTCTTCTTGTCTTCCTTGGGCTTAACTGATAATTTAGATCTCTATCGACCTCTTCCTCCATTTCTTCCACCATTCTACCGGTCAACAAATCTATCCAGTTTTCCTCTTCAGATGAGTGCTTGTATCTCATTCTGGAGGGTAATGCAACGGTCGGTAGTATGACCATGATCTTTGTGAAACTCATAATACTTAGACTTATTCCTCTTATCAGCAGGCGACCTTAACTTTTTAGACCAACTCAAATCATTGTTGTTCTTGATTTTTTCCAACACGTGTTGTATATCTTCAATTAAAGGAGTGTAATTAGTGAATTTACTGACCCGATCTAGGACTTTTTTTCCCTTCCAACTCCTGCCCTCATTATGATTCTTATGCTCATTCTTATCTGAATTCCCTTCTACTTCTGCTTTCTCTTTTGCTTCTAAATTCTTTTTAGCAGCCATAGCTTCCTCGACATTCATAATATTCGCTGCCTTGGCCATCAATTCTGTCATCATCTTTAGTGGAACTTTTGCCAGAGTATAATATAGTTTATCAGGGAGAAAGCCACTCATGAGAGCAGTGATTGTTATCTTCTCTTTATAATCAATTACTTCCAATTTCTCATTATTGAAACGAGTGATGTAATCCCTAGTACTTTCTCCTTCCTTCTGTCTTACACTAAGTAAATGAGCTACTTGTTTCACTGGTTTTGGTTCAAAGCGAAAATTAACAATGAATAGCTCAGCTAGTTGTTGAAAGCAATAAATCTGCCCCCGAGGAAGGCTGTTGTACTAGATTTGAGCAGATTCAGTTATTGTTCTTGAGAACACCCTACATCTCATCTCATCAGGAACAACATAAATATCAACAGCTGCTTGGTACTGCTCTATATGGATAACTGGATTAGTTTTCCCATTATATTTGGGAGTTACTACTGGAGCTTTAAACTTAGTCAGTGTAGGGAAATCCATGATGGGTTGTACAAAGGGGGACCCCTTAATAAAACTTATTTAAAGGGGATTCTTGGCTTTGGCCATTTCTCCTAATTTGTCTTCCAAACATTGAATGGAACCTTTCCTAGCATCACTACTAGCGCCATGGATGTCAGCTCTTTTATGATGACCTCCAGATCTTGCTGAACTTTCTTCCTGTGAACCTTATCTATGACTAGACCTTTCAGTTCATCGGGCATTTAATCTGGACTGGGTTGAACATTCCCTTAGATCGCTTGATCATCGAGTATTTCTCAATTCAACCCGTAGGGTATTTCCCTGGGGTCCCAAACGATCGAAAGGATAGGCCTTATTTATCCTTTCTAAGTCACTCAATCTTTTTGGGATGTGGGATTGTCCATTAGTGGAATTAGGGACCCTAATAGAAGAAGTTGCTCCATGTAGGTATGAAGGATCCCTAGAAGTTCTGGAATGGCTATGCCCGATACTCCTTATTGTCGGCGGTGGCATACTTCTTTTATTAACTTGTGCAGGTACTCTAGCTTGCAGGGTTTGAGCCAACTGTCGTATAGTATCCTACATAGCTTCTTGACCCTTGGCCAAAATAGCTAAAATTCCTGCCAAATCATAATTATTTGGAGGGACAAAGGGTGTACGTAGGATTCCCTCATTTCTGGTACTGGATTCTGGAATTTCAGCCATGGATGATGAATGATGAATGAGTGAAAATGTTTAGTATTACGTGCCCACAGACGACACCAATATATTGATGCAAAAAACTTGACTAAGCCTAATTAATTTATCATAGATAAATTAAATAAAACAAACAAGACACAAGAAACTTCTGAAGTGGTCTGGCTCAATGGAATAGCCTACATCCACTATTTTGTATTAATTGCCTTTAGTTATTTTTCGATCTCTTGCAATGAGGGTGATATAATGTTTTTGTAGCCCAAGGGGGGTCTTGATCCTTGTCATGTGAAAGGATGGAATGCCTTTATTTGTTAGGCGTTTACAACAATACATAATGATAATTAATTATATGAATGTTGTCACTTCACAGGAAATACAGGCTGTAAGACTGCTGGCACTTGGTAGGATGTACATAATGACTTTTCGGCCTTTGGTCGGTCTTCCCAGTTGGTCAGTCAACAACGCTGGTCGGGCTTCCCAATTGATCGATTAACTATGTTGGTCGAGCTTCCTTATTGGTCGGGCTTTTCTATTATGCTTTCTTGGATTTGTGCCACATAGGATGACACATGATGTCTTATAATTGGTCCATGTAGGATGGTAAATTTTGGTATCAACAATCACAAAAAAGATTCTCCACACTTTGCTTGCATTGCAACATAGACATTTAAATGGACATTTTATCCCAAGTCTTTGAATTGAGGAATCCACTGGAAGACATCTTTAAATAATCTCCATAAAAATAAGAGACTTTTAGAGAAATACATTTATGCCAAATCAAAGGGATGTTACAAGATCTACAATTACTTTTCCTCAATAAATTCTGAGCTGATTTAACTGAAAACCCCTGTAGGATCAGTAGTCCAAACCAAAATGTCTGGCAAATCTGGTCCTATCAACAAACGGTTAGAAGAAAAATATAAAATTATTTTTGACACAGTTGCAACAACTTTACTTCTATCCAAATTCCCATGATCATCCAAAAGTTTGATTAATTTTTACTAATTGTGAAAACTAAGGAGATGCTATTGGACCTTTACCTATCCAGTTATCCCAATTAATACTTTTGTCACCTTTCCCCACTAGACATAAGATATGATCCTCTACCAAATCTCTCTGAATCAACATTCTATTACAATTATTAGCACTACTACTTCTAGTAACTTGTTAAGGATGTTTCAATCTATAATACTTAGCTTTTATAAAATGAGCCCACAAGCAGTCTCTCTCTCTAAAATTCCAGCAAAGCTTCATACTAAAAGATTAACACATATCTTCCACAGATCTTACATTTAAATATCCTTCTTCTAAAGGTCAACATAATTCTCTCCAATTCAGCCAATCGTTCTTAGGCAACCCTTTAGTGTAATACCCCGTCTTTTTACTGATTTTAATTATAGGATTAATTGAATTTAAAACGGGAAATTAATTGGTAATTAATCTGGATTTAAATATTAGCGAGACGAGAGTTAGTATTTGATTGTGATAATTATGTTGAATATTACTGATCGAGTATAGTAATATAAGATTATGAACTTATTAAAATTGTCACGTGTGGAAAATACGACAATTTTGAAAATTAAGTTAGGACGTGCGTGTTAATTGTATTGGGACCAATTTAATGGATTATAAAGAACTTTATTTTTATGCCATCCTTATGGTAATTTTGAGTGCGCCAATATGTCCGGACGGGTCGAGATAGTCAGAAAAGACTACCTGGGGGTTTAGTTTGGGTCCCGGGGCATTTTTAGGCCAAACCGACAACCCGGGAGAGTATTTTAGTCATTTTACTATTTGATGAATAGTGACCTACGAAATTTAGGTTAATTATATCAGACAACCCTTAGGATCATTAGGGTTATTGGCTGCTATAAACTTGAGAGAGAGAAGTAGAGAGAAAGGAAGGGTTTCCAAAGGTTGCTAGGGCCAAACAACCACCTTACACCACCACCGTCGAATTTGTGATCGAAAAGAGAGAATCGCCCCTATGTCATCTTCTTCAAAGGATCAAAACTTCTATTTGAGGAAAGTGATTTAATTTGTTATGATTCAACAAATATATTATCCATGGTATTTTAGAATTGAAGATAAAACTTGAAATATTGATAATTTCATGAATTGGGAGAATTTAATCTTGAATATAGGTAGGCTTTACATGTAGATAAATTATAGAAAGATTAGAGAATTGAATCAGATCTTAAATGATATAAATCACGGATCAAATCTGAGTATTTGGCTATCTTGAATTAAGAAAAGTTATCATAGGGTTTAAACATGAGAACTTGATGAACAATTAAATTTGCATGCAATTTTTGTGATGATTTGATGATTCTGGAACGTTAGAAATCATGTGTTTAGGTTTTTATAACATCAAGTATGTTTACTTTTGAGAATGGAATCATGTAATGAATTTTGGATACAAAAAGATGACAAAAAATGCTAGAATTCTGGGTTGTAGCTGGTCGATCGATCGATCGACTCCCCTTGTATTTGTGATAAGATTTCCTTTTATGGTTTAACCAATCCCGTCTTTTAAGAATTATTAGTGTGGACTATTTGAACATATTGGGACTTAGGTAAGGTCAGTAGGGGTGTATTTGAGGTCCGAAAAATATTAGTTTGGTTTGGGATTAAATGATAAACTTACGAGTGTCCGACGAGTGAGTTACGGTTGGAAATTATGGGAACTTGAAATTAATTTGGATGAACAATAACTTAAGGTTAGAGACATTAGTAGGGGGACTTTAAATTACTTAAATAACCATAGAGATAAGTGGGAGACTTAGTAACCTTTTGGTATAAGTTTAAGTACTCGAATTTATACGACGAGAGTTGTCGCGCTAAACATATTACGTAGAATAATTGGGATGAAACTATACTACATACGAGACTTATAATATGGGAATTTTGAATACCTATATTAATTTATAAATACTTAGGTTGCTTGATTTCCTAATGTATGGATGATTCTGTGTATGACATACCTACGCTGACTATGGGAGCGTAGGTATGTGCGTGATCCATAGGTATGTGAACTATGTTCGCCTCCCATGTGTGTGATTTGTATTAATACGATTCCTGAGTGATTTGATACTCGTAATACTTACGTACGTGATGAACCGAGATTTGATAGCAGAGTATGCATGCACCGCAACTCATCCTAGGGGTGCTATATGTGTATATATGTATTGAGAATGATGTAAATATATACTTGAGATTGTTCCACTCTGTTGCTTGGTAGATGAGTTAGGACGAGACCTATAAAATCATGTAAACTTGTGGAAATTCATAATGAGTATTAAGTTACTTGAAAATGATTAATAAATAATTGTAATGGAATTTCATGGTATCTCGATAATACAGGTGGCTCAACATAGTACTCCCTATAGAAAAGGATTTGGTATCGACAAGATAGGTGGGTAGTGTAGCTAGGATGGGTAGTAAATATGCGTTAGGCGTGCACAATAGTTGAGGGGTGAAAATCTCAAGTGAGAGCACGTAACTAACATGTATATGATATTTACTGTTTAATGCAATTTAAACAGTTGCTATTTCACATCGGGCTCTGACCCGTTTCCTTCTAAATTTTATTTTGTTTTATAAAAACCTTTTAGGTGCCCAGCTACAGGGACGCCAAGTATAGCAGTTCCATTTTATTGACGTGTTATATCTGCTGTGGAAGTTACATGATCTTGGTGTTAGATGCCTCCACCATCTATCTTTGATTCTTATAGAGATAGCTACATCCATTAGGTCATGTCGCCCCTTTTCATTTAGAGATAGCAGTTTCAGACTTTCATTTTCATTTCAGTTTTGGATTTATTTAGATATACAGACTTTTGTATTACTATTATTCGGCATTGAGACTATATTTGGAGTGTTAGTCCAGACTCTGTTATTTCTTTCTATTAATTATTCCTATGAGGTTGTTTATGTGAATGTTGAATGGTTGGTTATTCATTACTTGGTTGTAAGTTAATTTAATTAATAAAACTTGGCATCTCAGTTTTTAAATATTAGGTGGTTAGTAACTAATTAAATGTTTTTTCGGCAGTGATGCTAAGACGGAACCAACTTGATATTATGTATTAATTTAATAAAGGAGTAGCTACCTGGTATTTAATTAGATGAGGTGTCACATATGGTATTAGAGCATCAGGTTCTAGAGTCTTTAGGATCTGTACAACTTTTTATGCTTTCCGCGTAGCGTTCTTTGACATAGATCCCTGTATTTTAGGACTGTCATATTCTTTGATTGCGCATTATATGTCTTCAGCCATTTGGTGATATTAACTGTAGACTTATAAAGCTATGCTCTCATTTTCGATGCCTCCTCGACCTGAACAACGAGTTCCCAGGGGTGCCTAACCCGAGCCTCAACAACTTTGTCAGTTTTTAACAACTTAAAACTGACAAAGTTTGACCTTTTTTTAAAATAGCAAAAAAATTCATTTTGAGCTGATTATTTTTTTATGGTCCTATTGAAATGTTTAAAAATCATAAAAAAAAAAAGTCAGCCCCAAAATATTTTTTTTACAATTTTAAAACAATGGTCCTCATTCAGGGTCCTCAAACTGGGACCTCACTTGATCCTTTCCCTATATATATATATATATAACTAAAACATATGGGTGTATGTGTTTTTATGAAATCAAATCATTTAGACATCAAAACACACCAAAGAACTTTTGGTATGGAAGTATGGGCTCTCTTAAGCTCTTAGAAACACTCAAAAGTTCTCATTAAAAAAATTCCCACGAAAATGGTTAAAAGTTGGTACAAAAAGTGGGTTAGTGGGTGGTTTCCAAAAACTGCCAAAAAATTAAGTTTCCCGTGCCCTGTCGTTCGAACGAATTTCCCAGGTCATTCAAACGACATCGTTCAAACGAGAATCCAAAGGGAAAATAGGCCAAAAATTCGTTGGAAAAACTCGTTCGAACGAAACTTCGAACGACAAAACAGGGATCAAATGGCAAAGTCGTTGGAAAACTCGTCTTCGAACGAAAATTCAGAAAATGTCATTTTTCATTTTTAAGCCCAAAAACTTTAATACAAAGTTCTAAAATATTTTCTGAAAATAAAAAGTCATTTTAGACTAAAATACCACCCATAAAAAATATTCCAAGTCTCCTACATATATAAAAGTGCATTCATACATTTTGGAGACTTTGGAATCCAATTTTTGTTGATGTAGAAACGAGGCACTAAACTCTGTAATGATGAAGCTTTATATTCTGGACCGCTACATCTTCAACATAAACTCGTCATAGGCTTGTATGGATACAACTTGACACTCTATCCTATGACTTAAAACATTTTTTTGGAATTAAGCCAATACTACAAATTGACTCGATTGGAAATTTGTCCTTACAAGATTTATAGAGGCACGTGCTCGGCACGGGGTCTATAGCTCACGTGCACTTACAATTTATCGAGAGTCCAAGTTATGGAGGACTCTTATGTTTCCATCACTTAGAACAGTTATAACTGATAAGGGATAAGTCCAAACTTCTAGGATAACTGTTAACAGAGCTTAGGACTCCCCCAAATTTCCCTATAAAAGTAAACTTGCCCCTCGTTGTGAAGGGCATGTGATATTATATCATCGAGATGTACTACAACTTTGTCAACTAATTCTCTGAGTTAATAAAAGAACAAACTACGATGGCGTAGGCATGTTTCCTAACCTCATATATCTTGTGTTGTGTGTTTTTTTATCCTTCTCCCTAAATACTTCTCTTAATTTAGCTTGTGCATATTGAATACTGACATTGTATGAAATTACCACCTACACAAATATTCATCACAAGCTTATGAATGAGGCACAATTTCTTGATTCTTCTCACCGTAGATTCTTTGCGATTACCCTCACATTCCGTATCATAATATTAATTATTGGGAAAGATTTGTAAATCTTATCTTAAAGTTTGATCTTAATACCCTCTAGTAAGAAATCTTTGGGTTTTTAGCAACACTCTTCTTGTCAGTCCTCCCTTTAAACTCTGTCCATCCCTTATTTTCACTATTACTCCAAAGAATAGATCTAAGAGATAAGTTAAAATTTTACACCATTTCTCTTTTGTCCGTACTATTTATGAGCAGTTGGTCATCTAAATTTTTTTCATTTACCTTATCAATATCCATATTTCTATCTTCCTCACAATCCACATCTTGGACCACCACTTTTATATCTTCTATGTTTATCATTTCCCCCTCTTCCACTTTTTTTCATTAATCTCAACAGATTTTGAATTGCTTTGTTGGTTACAAATAATTGGCCTTGAATACCCTCTTGTAGTTTCTCTGGATTCTTCATGCTAGTTTGATCTTGTTTATCTTCCACCCATTTTTGAATCTCCTCTTGAACTTTTTCTTTACCAAAAATGGTTTGGACCCACTCTTTCATAGTTTCTCTTATCAACATATTCATGTACCCATGCAACTCATTTTGGACTACTTTTACCCCCATTATATTATTAACTTTCTTCATCTCATTTTCAGGTTTACTTCTACCAAGTGGCTTTCCATTGTCTCTATCAATTTGAATCTTGTAAGACGTATAATCATTCCCCCTCTTTTGATATTTCTCACAGTAAGATCTAATATCTTCATAAAGACAGTTTTGCCAAAAACCTTTCCCTAATTTTTCGAATTCAATCCAAACTATATGAGTAAATTCCAAATCATTTCTAATTCAAATTCTCACCAACATCAGTCTTGTCAGAGAGGCAATTGGAGCATCAGTTTTTAAAGGACTACCAAATGCACTAGAAATTGATAAGATACTTAATTTTTACATAAATGAACAGGTAGAAGAGGGAGAGAAATCCAAATAGGAGTAATAAAGGACTCCACATTTAGATGAAAAATAATAAGTCTACTTAAAACTCTCATAGGGTACCTATGACTAAACCATGTTTCTCGAAGCCACAATCTTAGGGAAAATTCTTCATGAAATCATCGAATAAGAATTTGTTTTGCATCAATGATACCAACATTGAAGGCATCCTTGAGCTCCATAGAGGCAATTTTTTTTTTGGATCACATCAATAGAGGGTATTTCATATGAAAAATTCCCCACCAATGTGTATTTAAAAGGTCAAGGCTATTTTTTCCCATAATCTTTTGAGAAAAAAATAGTAGGCTCTCCTTTATATTTACTTAAATCTATGAGTTTTATTATATTTGAATCACCATTGTTTCCCATCATCAAAGAAAAGGATTTATTGACTCGAGGATTAACATGAACCATCATCTCTTGATGATCATTATTGACATTGGGGTTAGGGGGATCAACCTCTAAAGTGAAGGCTGCATGAGAAGCCATGCAACTAGGGTTTGGGAAATTGCCAATAGGTGAGAGAGAGGAGATAAAATTTCACACAGGTATCTATTAAGAAACTTTATCATAGAAGTAATAAATTATATAGTTTGCATTGTGAAAGTGTGTATACCCATAAAGATTCTCACGAGTCATTACAATCTGGGGGGTGGTCAAGTCTCTTAACTACCCATTCCTGAAGAATAGTCATGCTCCTTCTCCCATCAGAAGATATTTTCGTTTTAGTGATGACCATTGCCCTTATTAGACTTCTAAATTTTTTCCCAAAGTCCCCTTGGCTAAGGATTACTACATTCTTAACATGGATATTTCTTCAAACATTTTATCGACTTTTCATCCACAGGAGGTTTCGATGGAACATGACTACTTATTGTATGTCATTGGACATGATGCTTATAGTTTGGATTTTACGAGCATGATATTTGACCTTATCGTTTCCATAGGAGGGTATTAGTACTGAAGTCTATAAATATCTGGAAAGGGTGAGGCGTGACCCGAACATATAATTTTTTTTTAAGATAATAATACTCAAGATCTTGTAAATAGAAAAAGATGAACTTTTCTGTATAATGAAAATAATTTTTTGTTACAGAGCAGTAATAATGATTGAATACAATACTTTAATTATAAAAGAAACTTTACAATAATAAACAAAGATCAAGGATCTCTTGAGAATGATGAATCTTTGAGAGGGGAGAAGGAAGCACTTCAATAAATGAGAGAGAGCAGTGAGAGAATGACTTAGTGCTCTTATGGATTTTTGTGCAGCATAACAATGTTTACGTTATGTCATTGTCGATTAATGTGAACCTAGTTCTCTATTTATAGAAAACTACAAGGTTTTTGTGTAACTTTTGCACCCAAGAATATTCTTTGTGATAAATATCTGGGGATAATTTGTCTGTTATCATTATCTATCACTGTCTACCACGATTTGCCTTTTAGTGGTGTGACACCTGGTGTAGTAGTTGATAATAAGATGATCTTGGATGCCTATTTTCTAAAAATTTATATTTTATCTTTTAGTAAAAATGCTTATTGTGAAAGTTTTGAAATCTTGCGAGTGACCCAATCGATCGATCGCCACTTTTTGACTTTAAAAGTTATTTGCGAGCACCTCTGTGGTTGTTCATCATTTTATGTGAGTAATTTATCAATATGTGTGTCGGTGTGAGCGACCCCTTGGACCTCTCGCAATACTATTATCTCTTTCTCAATTTATTGAAGTAATTGAGCCTTAGGTTACTCAACAAGTATTACCTCCTAACCTCCAAACCAAAACTCTTAAAAGATCCCAAAACTCTCTGGTTGTCGAGCCCTTCTTACTTGATCAAGACCTCTGGCTAAGTTAACCTATCGAGGACAAAGATAAAAATATTAATGAGATAAAGTGCTCGTGCACTTGCTATCCATTGATTACCCATGGACTAGTCGTTCATTCCTCTTTATTGTTGATGAGGGTTTCTCACGCGTTTTCTTTTACTCACTATTAAGGAAATTCTAGTGTTTCTGCAGTAGCTAATGAATTTTTGAAGTACTTACTCTAAGATTACTGAGCGATTACTCATCAACTAGTTATTGATTATGCCTGCTTGTTCTTCCCTTTATGAATAATGAGATATTATTCGGGCACTTATTTTCCTATGGTATTGAGGGAATGCTTATACGTCTTTTAAGTGGATGACATATTGCTCATGTAACTTTCTTAGCACGTTCGTAGTTGCTCGCGCATCCCTCAAGTAGCTGAGGTGTTACTCATGTACCCATCTATATTATCCCCTTCATACATAAGTCTCTCGTTTATTTAGAAAGAGAGAGTTGCGTATGAAGCGTTGATATAAAATATTAGAATGAGATATTTTCCATCATTAAGTTTGTTGGGTATTAAATGCCTTAGAATACTAAACCTTGTAAGACACGTTTGTTACCAGGATTAATGTCCACGTGTCATGTTGGGAGGGTTACTTTGATTGATCAATCATTAACCGTCTTCGAATTGACGACACCATTTTGTTTTCTAAGAGTATAAATACCTTATAAACCTTTTCAAAAGTTCTACCTTGTCATTTTCATCATTTTAGAGAGAGAAAAACCTTTTGAGTTCTTTACATTACCGTAGTTGTTTTGTAGATAATACTTCTTTTTCTTTTCACAAATTCTCTATTTCAGTGGCTTCTTCTTTCTATTGGTGTTTCATACTATATTTCTACCACTACCACTATCATTTTAATAGGCACCATACATGTTGAGGTGATAATTATTGAGGTTTTTACTGCTGTATCCACGATTTCCACCACCATCACCACTATTTCATCAAACATCCTCGCCACTGATAATGATGCTAGTCCATTTGGGAGCCAAGGTTGGACCAATGGTACTATATCTTTGATTAAGGCATAGTTGCAGTACCTAGAGAAACATTTAACAAGGGGCTTTATAGTACATAGGTTTTCCCTCTTTTTAGTGATGGTGATCATTTTATGTCATATCTCGAGAGATTTGAGGAAAATTTGTTTTATTTTGGTGGGGGAGTGACCCTTTTAAGGGTTCCTCGAGTTTGAGGATACCCTGATTGTGCTACTTGATAACATCCTGAGAGTTCGAGTGGATAGGGGTGACCTTTCATTATCAAACATTAATTTTGATTTTTGTGGGGGAGCCTTCGAGGAGTGGGAAGCTTGTGTGGGGTATGTTATATCCGTCATAAAATACCTTTAAGCTATTAAAATGCTCATTAGGAAGGACCATAAGAAATTAAAGAGTTGTACTATTATAAGAGTGCGAGTGATCTTAATGCTTTTGTCTCTTATTAGAGCATAGATACTCATACTTTTATCACTGGTTGGGGTTACTTTACCATCACATTAGAGGAATTTGTGAACTTACTAGTTTGCATATATTCAAAAGTCATATCTTTACTGATGGATATGAAGATGCCATAGAGAAATATTTGTGCCCAGAATTAGAAAAGGCCATGGGTGATTTTACGGACTATGTGGGTCTTACTCGTAAAAGGGAAAGTAAGCACACTTTTGCCAAGTGGAAGAGGTATCGATTTTAGGAATCTGAGTCCTTATAGAAGGAAGAGGTTAAAACATAAACCCCCAAGAGTCAAAATGGACTATATTTGAAAGTCATTGGTCATTTGGATGCTTTCTCTGTGACCATTATATCTAGATTTTTATTTCCTAGCAGAACTAATAACTCCCCTCGCGAGTTGATGTTCTGATAAGCCGTTCATCTTGCTTGTGGCAGGAATGTGCCTTTAGTTGCACTAACTTTGGGTACTATATATACTTGGTTGAACTAAGTGCATATCAACATGAAGATATCCTATGGGCACTATTATGTAGTTAACTTTTCCAACTCATTTATATTAATGGTTTTTTTTCACGCTATTCCATAGCTGGGCCTCAAAACCTCGTTCATTACCAGGAAGTACTGCTCGCATTTCTAGATGGGACATAAAGACTCCCAAGACTTCTCTTAAACCCATTTTGGATAACATAGAGGAGTTATGATTCCTCCTTTAAGCAAAGACATTTTGGGTTATTTTCACTTGGAATTTCTTTCCTCCCATTCCCAAGCATTCATTCCTCCTATGAACACTGAAGTTGTGAAGAGCACTTCGTTCATTTTTACGATGGTAGTTATACTCCCTTGCATCTTGCCATCTTTGACGGAGTTTGGGTAAGGTGTGGAATTTTGTTATTTCGAGTGAGTGAGAAGGCAGTTGGGTTATAATTAAGGTACTTTCTTTC
Organism: Sambucus nigra; assembly: GCA_949130495.1. Lineage (NCBI taxonomy): Eukaryota > Viridiplantae > Streptophyta > Magnoliopsida > Dipsacales > Adoxaceae > Sambucus > Sambucus nigra. The sequence continues at coordinate 281,978,933 of OX422218.1, forward strand.
CCAATTCACCAGCTATACACTCAATCGAACATCTTTATAGGGGTTCATATTTGAATTTTACCCCCCAAGGGTATAGTCCTTAAGTTTGCCAAGTTTAAGAGTTTCTAGGTTGCTGCTACTGATTACTTGCCTATGATGAGTGGTGATTGGTTTGCATTATGACAATGCCAAATCCAGAGTATTAAAGCGTGGATTCAAGGTTTACCATAAGATACATACATTGAGGTTATCCCACATTTGGATAAATATTTATCCTAGTGTACTCGTAAGGAGACTTGGCATTATAGCTAAGTTACAAGACCTCCCTTGGAGTCTATTACTCTAATTTTGGTGAATCATCTTTATGAGGAAACCATATCCTCAAAGAATTCGGTAGTGGATGCCAAACACAAAAAGGCCAGGATAAAGGCAAGTATAAGAACACATCAAATAGTAAGCATCCAAACTTGGATGTTTCAAATTTTATTCCTGCTATAATCTCTAAGTCTTCTTCAGCTATGTCACCAATCCAAACATAAATGGGGAGGGAAAGAACTCTTGCAACCAAGGTTAGGAGTAATGCTACCTTAGTGAATCAAAGTTCTAATACATACACCATTGGTATTAAGGAAGCGTATATAACAGTCCTCAAATGAGGGTATGAAACATTTGAAGAAACATCTTCTTATCCTCATGCTCCTTCTGCATCTCAACCTGTGGAAGGTACTTTTCCTATTTCTTAAATACTTTATAAAGATAAAAGTAATGAGGATATGGATTCTTGCTCTACTTCGTGTTCATCTGGAGAGGTACTTGTTAATTATGGAAGTAACCCTTCATGTGATTATCATAACTTGTCTCCAATTGACATTGGGTCACTCAATATTGTTGACGAAACATTAACTGATACATTATTTTTATATCAGCTCAAGAAAATGTGGTTGTTGATCTTGGAGAGAATTCTTCGACTAATTGTATGGACATGATGATTCCTTCCGCAACCACCACTAGCCCCACCACTAGCTACTACCCTATGGGATGGTTCTTCTTCATGAGCTTGTAAGTCTTTTACATTACTCGCTTATTATCTTTGCTTTCCTTGGATTGAGTTTTTCAATCAATAATTTGTCTTTTATTTTAGTAGGATTCTTCTGTAAGGGCGAGCTTGACCCTAGGGGTGAGCACTGCCTCTTTATCTGTTCCTCCAATGATTCCTCCTTTTTGAGTTCCTTTTTGTGGGGACTTTATTGTGGCTTTCTCGTGAGGTATATACTTACTATTTTAAAGTTACCTTGATGGAACCCATGCAAGTGTTTGTGCATATAAATATATGATTATTTTATATGCATAGCTTTCAACTATATTCTCCACTAGTGTTAGGAATCCAATAGGAAATGCTCGTTCTGGAGGTCCTTTCGCAAGTGTACCTCCTCAGGTATCTAAATATCTTTTCCCAAAGTTATCTTTTATAGAGGTCTTCAAAACATAATCAGTTCGTACCGATTCATTCTTTTATTAATAAGTCTATATTGTACCTTCCCTTGTTCATACCTTTGCAATTTCAATGGCAAGAGCGTTCCTTTTAATAAATCACCAATGAGCATTGCTATGATGGAGGTAATTTTACTTGCCCATTCATTTTTTATTGTTGAGAGGGGTAATTTAAATCAAAATCTTTACTCATTTGTAGGTGTCTGTTGCTCTAACGAGCAACCCCATTGTTTATGTTGGTATCTCTTTATCTACTAGAGAGAGTATTCATGGGCTATCCTCTTTGGGAAGGATTTATATCCCAAGGGTGATATTTCCCATGGATAATTGTCCTTAAGTACAACAAATTGATGCTCCTCCAATTGTGCATATTGAAATGAGTGGCCTCCCATTAGACCAATGATTACTTCCTCTCCTTTAGAATATGTAATGAGCGTTCCTTTTAATAATATTTATGATCATTTGTTCACGAAGATGCTACCTATAATTATCCTTCTTGTTTGCTTGCAGGTTAGATCGAGCAACTCTTTAGTACCTGTCACTCAATATATTGAGTCCCAGGTTTATGAAAGTTTGCGTCTTCTCTTTTGATTTGCCACTATTGCTCTCTCAACTCATCATGCTTTTAATTAGTTTGAGATCAATCTGTTTATTTCATTTACTTTGCAAAATATCATTTACTTGACTTCATATTTTATTCAGGTTGATATTGCGAATAGTTTGAGTGCCTCTATGCCTGTGAGGTCTTAAGTACTAATTTTTTTACCCTCTTTCTTCTGTTCATATTTTCCAAAACTTTGTAAGCTCTATGATCAACCACTTTCCTTATTTTCAAGTTGAAGTTATAAAGAATTAGAGTTCCCCTGTGCTTTTGGTGACTCAGGTACTTAACTTTTGTATCTTTATTATAATTTTGTTCATACTTTGCAAAATTTTGTAGGCTATATGATCAACCAGTATCCTCATTTTCAAGTTAAGGTTATAGTGAGTTCGAGCACCCCTACGCTTTTGGGGGCTTATGTGCTTAACTATTGTACCTTTTCCTTTTCTTTTGCATATACTTTAAAAAACTTCGTAAGCTATATGATCAACCAATTTCCTTATTTCTAGGCTGAGAATATTATGAGTTCAAGCACCCTTACGCTTATAGGGACTTAGTTACTTAATTGTTGTACCCCTTTTCTTTATTTGCGCATACTTTGAAAATGTTAATCATCTATTTAACCATTTCTCTATTCTCAAGATGACACAATGAGCGCTCCTGTACATTTGGAACCTCTAATATATCTATCGCATTTGCATAAATGCATTAAAGTTCTATCTAATAGATTTCTCACTTTTTATTATTATTATTAGACCGAACAAAGAGGTGACGATCCTCATATCTTCTCTGTGAACCTTTCTCTTGAGAAAAAAGTGAGATGTTCTATTTTTCCTTTATTTTTCTTTTTATTCAACTGGATATGTTCATTGTTTTAATTATGCTATTTTACCCTTTATAGGAAAGGGATCCACGTAGGCGCTTGAGTAGTATGCTCACTCCTATGGGCTCATAAGTAAGTTACCCTCAGGTCGAAGAAGGGAAGGAGGGAGTGAGGATAAAAGAAAGATTCATAAGCCACTCACTTTGAATGAGGTGTGGAAGATAAAGATGACGAGGGATCTAATGCTATTTCTGACAGGATCTCATAGACAAAGGTTTTAACATGGCAGAAATTGATGCTTTCGAGGATTATATGAAATAATTATCGCCTGAACGCCTCGTAGATCACATTCGCGAGGATAATAGGGAGATGTTGGACTTAATATATGAGGATCACCCATAAACCTTCACCATCAGGTCCATTTAAAATGTTAAAGTCATTACCATTTCCAACTTGAGAATACTTGCTAATCAACTTGGTCAGTTTACTGCTACCTCTCTAAGTAACATGACTTATGTTGATGATCACCAGTTTCTTGCCTCTATTAAAGATTTAGAGGATTTTTACTGCTTCTAATTGGACTGGTTGGATGCCGTTGTTGGCAACATTATTCATCCTTCAATGAAGAAATTAATAAAAGTAAAATCTTCTGAGAATGTTAAAGATGAGGAATGCTTACAGTGAACAACAATATTAAGAGAACAAATAAATTCACTTGGACTTGAGCTGAGAAAAGTATTATCTAGTGAGGAAGAGGATATTACTCAAGTAGCCATAGTTAAAGAAGTATCGCGAGAGATAGGCACCTATGGGAGAGAGAACCTTATGTTTCTTGAATGGGTGGCTAGCTTGTGTTTTTGTATAGACTTTTTGCCTCCTTTTATTTTATTAATGCAATTTCCTTCTATTCAAGCAGGCCATATTGTGGAATGAAATATCACTATTATTATTTATGACTTATATTCTTTCTTTGCATTTCATTTTATTATATTCGAGCGAGTGACTATATCTTTGTCAACTACTCTTTTGTTTTTCCTCCATACTTTGGAATTCATGGACTGCTTTGCTCGCCATATTTTTTTATGGGGTATAGCAATAATAACATGGAAATGTATCTACTCACAAAATATTGCAAGCAGATAACCACTTGGCACTATAAAAATGTTTTCCTCACACTTTGGGAATCATTGGACTACTTTGCTCACTATATATTATTTTAGGGCATAACAATCATAACTTGAAAATATATATTTCCTCATAGAATATTATGAGTGGATAAATACTTGGTAAAAGAAAACAATTAACTTTGGTTATAACACAACATGTAAGAGTAATATGACATAGAATTTATTAAATCTTAGAAAAGTTTGTCATAATTAAACAAGAGAAATACTATTCATTCAATATAAACTTAATACATTTAAATATTGGTCATATAAAGGAAGGTTTATAATTATAAAAGAAACATTAATTTTTCATTAACAAAAGGAGTAAACATGTAACTCTGAGATTCCTCATGCATAATACTTCTTTAGACACTTATAATTGATCGATTGAAGATAATCATTCTCTCGCTCTGATAATTGGAAATATCCTAACTTCCAAACTACCTTGACCATGAAGGACCCTTACCAATTGGGTTTAAATTTTTAGGCCTACATGCTCCTTAGGTGGTCCGTATATGCTCAAATAACCAAACCACCTACTTGAAAATCCTCTGTCTTAACAAAATTCTCGTAAGCTTGTGAGAGCTATTGAATATAAACTTTGAAATTTTCTTTGGCCTTGTCTTTATGCTCATCCAACGCCTTCAATTGCACATGCCATAGGTGAAGGATTATGTCAGGATTTAAAGCCATTCTTGTAGAAGGCACTACTAGCTATACTAGTAGGACATATTATGATACATATATAAGAGAGAATGGAGTGAACCCAATTAGTTTCCTCTTTTAAGTTATGTAAGCCCATAAGAACATTGACAATTAATCCTCCCAAGTTCCTGGGATATCTTCCAACATTTTCTTGAGAATATTGATCAAGGTCTTATTGGTCACTTCTGCTTGCCCATTATCTTTTAGTTAGGAAATGGTAGAGGTGTTCTGGATGATCTTATACTTGTTTATCAATAATCCCATTTCTTTACTCATAAACTACTTCTCATTATTTACGAGAATGACCCTTGGGATGCCAAACCTAGAAATGATGTACTTGCGAATGAATCGGGTTACCATATGAACGATTATCCTTCTTAGAGGAATCACTTATGCCCATTTGGTATACAACTCTGTAGCAACCAGAATGAAAGCATTTCCTCGAGAAGCTGCTGTGGTATTTCCCACTAAGTCAAATTCCCAAGTGTGGGTAAGGAGTAACCAAAATTTGAAAACTAACTCATGGAATATGCACCATGTTTCCATGAACTTAGAATGATTTACATCTTTTCATGAAGTTAATGGAGTTAGCCTCCATCGTGGTCCAATAATACCCAATGTTGTTAACTGGTCATATAGTTTAGCTCCACCCATGTGATAGTTCACGAGCTTCTTTTAGCACCTTTTCCACTTATTCCTTCCTAATATAACGTCGGGACTACTCGTTATAACCTTTTATGTAAAAATCCCCTTTGACTAAATAAAAATAAGAAACTCATTTCTTCAGATAAATCTCATCAGCTCTTTCGACAAGCAGCTCCCCGTCTTTCAAGTAAGCTATTAGGGTTTCACTAATCATCTAAGGTTTCTATAAAATTGGCTTATGATGATTGAATAAACTGGGTTTAGCACCTTAGGAAACTCTGTTGCACTCGAGAACCATCCTTTCTCTTGCTGGGTTAATAATAGCGTCCTCACTAAAAATGTCTGTAAATAGGAAAATTTATATCCCCATAATAAATCTCGCGCATCACTTGTAGTTTGTGAAAGGATTTTTTTTCCTTCCACACATCTTGCCAAATATAATATACGAATATTAAAGTAAAGTGTACCTCATAACACTGAGAAGTTTGCTAATTTTGCCAATTTTATCTCTCCTTTACGCGTTTCTAACTACTTGACCACTGAGGTTCTCCGATCTTGGTGCTCCTCTCTCGGAAATAAGGACTTCACTATTGCATGCAATGTTCTGCTCTGAATGGTGATCGTATCTATAGGCTGATCTATTTTTAGTTTATGGGAAATTGTTCCTATAGCACCTCGATGTTTGTTCATTGTTTTTGGATGCCTTTCTATCACCACTGATAAAAACTGTTTCAACAAACATTGGATGATTTATCCATATGGAGCAAGGTTTTCATTATACAGAGAAATCTCACTCCTCTTCTCAGTGCTTCTAGTAATCCTAATATCAATGCCTCATATTTCGCATCATATATAAGCACTAAAAATATAGTTTGTAGGAGAGGTTGATTATTTCCTTTGTATTGGAGAGTACGATTCCTAATTCTCCAGTGCTTTGTGCAAAAGAGACATCAAACTCCATCTTCCACTCTTCCATTTCTTCATACATATAATCATGGAAATTATCTCTTGGTAACACTTCACTCAGAGGTTCAAACAATTAACAAGGAAAGTTAGCTAATAGATCAACCAAAGCTTAAATCTTTATGGCTTTCAGAGCAAGACACTTCAAATCATTCTCAGATATGATAAGGAACCATTTAACTTACTTCCCAACTAAGATAGTCCTTTACAGCAAATACTTGATGGGATCACACTTGGTGATAATGTGCACTATGAATGTGAGTAAATAATGCCTCAACTTCTACGCCATAAGTACCAAATCTAGATAGTCTCTCACCATATGTGTACATCTAGGCTCATTCTTAGATATCACTCAAAACAAGTAGTACATTGGCTTTTCTTTCCCTTACTTCTCTTACACGAGCAGTTCTCCAATATTGTTTATAGAAATAAAATATAGGATAAAATGTTTACCTACTTATGGTGGAATCATTATTGAGGGAGACGCCATAATCTCTTTAATCCTTTTAAATACCTTATGTTACTCATTCCTCCAAACACATTTTTCTTTTTCCTACATTAATGGTGCGAAGGGATGAGTAATCTGTGCTAGAGAAGGTATGAATATCCTCAAACAAGAAACATTTCCAAGGAATCTCTTTAGTTGCCTTTGATTTTTTGAGGGTGGCATCTTTAAAAGTTCCTTTTTCTTTTCTGCATCCATTTGTAAACCTTTCCCATTGATGACAAAACTGAGGAACTTGCATGTTGTGACCCCGAAAGTACATTTTGAAGTGTTCATCTGCATCTTGTAGTTTGTGCATCTCTAAAAAACTCTCCTCAAATATTAGATATGCTTATTTCTTTTTCTTGGATTTCACCATGATATCATCCACTTAAAACTCCAATATGTCATAAAACAAGAAATGAAATATGCCCATAATGATTCGCTAGTAAGTTGCGCCATCATTTTTTAATCCGAATGGTATAACTGTGAAGTGAAAATTTCCAAGAGAGATTATCTTCTCTGCATCAGTTGGATCCATTTTAATTTGATTGTATCTGAAGTAACCATGCATAAAACTATACATTTCATGGCCAGAAGTTACATCCACTAGGCTGTCAATGCTCGGTAGTAGGAACTCATATTTTGGACATGCATGGTTCAAGATTTTTTAAACCATGAAAATTCAGATTTTCTTCTTATCTTTCTTGGTTAGAGGCATAATACTCAAGAGCCAAATAAGATATAGAATTGTCTTGATGAAATCTATTGTGAGCAACTTATCCACTTTCGCTTTTACCTTTAGATTCAACGCTGCATTGTACATGCGAGTGGCCTATTTTACAGGTAAAGCATTAGGAAATATATTTAATTTATGAGAACTTACCTTAGGGTCTATCCCTGACATCTCAGTGTACTTCCATGCAAATATATCGGTGAATTCCTTGAGTAAGATACCAATATCTTCTCTATGCTCCTTTGACAAACTCTTAGATAAGAAAATGGGTCTCTCGTCCCCACCTTCTTATCACATGTTTAATTCTTCCAATTCTTGAAATAACTCTCTTGGCCTATTTTGCATACGTTCGAGTGTATCTTCATCTTCCTCATCATGCCCTACTATGTGAATCATCAATTATGAAGTATTCTAGCACTGGGTCAGTTCTCTCATCCTAGAATGCTGCACGATTACACCGTTATAAATGCTCTATTGCCTTTCCACTGGGCAGGACAACCATTTTGTAAGTTCGAGGAGGTCCTTATTTATCTTTCCTTTATTTGTCATATTACTAGGCACTATTTATGGCCCCAATATATCATGAACAAACTTATTCACTTGACTTCATTCACGGGTCATTAATGGATCCCTAACATCTTTTATCAAGCAAGAATTTATCTCCTCATCTAACTCAGTATAAAACGTTGCATCCACCATATGTGCTTCTTTCATCGAGAAAGGTTTCTTTGTAGCCTTGATAACAAATTATGTTCCACAAATGTTATCTTTAGCACACTGATGGAATGTAGATGGCACAAACCCATGAGTATGCATCCAGACTCTTCCAATTAATTAATGATAGCTCATGGTAGCATTGATAATATGGAACTTGATGTGAGAAGTAAAGTTTCCTAACTTTATTCTAACATTCACGTATCCTATTAATTACATCCATACACTGTCAAAACCTAAGATTATCAAAGGGATTGGAACAATCTTTTCTTTTGATATCCCAATCTCATAGATTGTGGTAATGGGCATTGATGGTCCCCTATCTAGTAATGCTCCCAGGAAACTAGTCTCATTTACTAACACAGTCATATACAACATTTTATTATGGAAAAAAGGTACTTGCTTATCAGATTTCGATAAGACTACCTTTGAAGTCTACCTTTTGATGAGCTTTCTAATCGGCCCCTGCTAATTGATCGAGAGGTTACTTCTTCCTTGAACGTCTTCAAGGATTTTGGCGGTAATTACTACCCTTATTTAAGCTTTAACTCCAGCTTGATCAAAGAACCATTTAAACTTTTTGGCTCTTAGAAATTTTTGTGCACTCTGAGTCTATCTTTAAATCGTAAGTTTATGCATTATGAACATAATCTGCCTCTGAGGTTCCTCATTCATTTAGCATAAGAACTACACTTAAGCTTCCTTATTTAAATTCTAACTCTTCGCCCCACTCATATTTGTAATTTGTACTGGTCATGATGAGCAGTATATCATCATATGCTCTATACACTCCTCGGAGTTCATTATTTCCTCCAGATCATGAGCCACAACCATGTTTGCAGACCTATATTGGTGGGTCGTTAGTAGATTCTTATTGACATCCAATCGGGATCTAAAGAGTATTGGTAGAAACTTGTATTATTTTACACATATAATGGTAATATTTTGTCAACTATTGAATTCTCTAGTGCAACTCATAGAATTTCATATAAGTTGTATCTACCACAGTAGGAGTTTCGTCGGGTGGATTGGGTGGTCCTGCCACTCCTTTTCGCATAAGTGTGTGATAAAATCCATCGCTTCCTCAACAATGCATGGTATGGTAGGTGGTAGATCACCTTCAAATTTCCTCTTTCTTGCTCCTCTACTCTTGGATGTTCCTTGGTCTCCTTTCTTTCCTTTAGGGCTGCCATCCACATAGTTAACTGTTTGCCGGAGAGCAACCTAGAACCTTCTTTGCTGAGGGACTCTTTGGTCTCTCCAGTTCTGTGCCTTTGGTTTTATAATCATTATAATAATTCTCGCTGATATGGTAATCTCTCTGAACATATCTTCTCGCATCTCATTAATCAAACGGATCTTATATACTTTGAGCAAACCTTCCATACAAATCTATAATAACCTAGCCTCTTTGGCCTCCTCATAAACATGTTGAGATATCTCTCTAAAGCACTTAATGTATTGCATTAGCTCCTCGCTAGTCTTTTGTACCTCTTGAGCCAAATGACTTAAATAATTTATAATTAGTTACGAATTTATTTTGAAGAAATTGTTGATGCATCTTTTCCCATATGGAAATATTAATTAGTGTCAGATGAATATACCACGAGTAGGCTTTTCCAGTGAGAGTCTTTGAGAACTCCCTCAACCTCAGATTTTTGTGATTACAATGCATGCCAAGGTATTCCACGAACTTTTTTATAGGGTCCTTAGGATTCTCTCATTTTTTATTAAACTTGATAAACTTTGGTGGAATATACCCCTGGGTAAGGTATGTCATTAATACTATTAAGAAAGGGATTTTTAACTCCTCGTATAAAAGAGGAGAATCAGTTTACTTGAATGAGAGAAAAATTTTGACTTCTTCTAGAGTGACTGATTTCGAAGGTGACTCCTCCACCTCCACTTTCTTAGTCAAATGAGATGAAGCGGGAGTGGGAGGTTTCTCAACCACCACTTTTTTAGCTAGCAATGCTTATGGAGCAACTATTCTTGTACTAGGAAAAATCACTGGTATGGCACAAAATTTCTTAGACTTACCATATCCACATTATGTTGCTTCAAAAAATCAAAGAACAAACTTGTTGTACCCAAAATATGTCATCCAATGACCAAGAGACACATGGCGTAAGAGCTTAAATAAATTAAGATTTTCCAAGGGGCTTGCAAAAGGCCTCGACCTCTAAATTAGGACACGACATGGTGCCTAACTAGGACATGGAATATACTATTCAGTTTATCCCTTAACAGCAAAGCCATGACCTGATATCTCACTAGGCCACAAATTTAACACCTCGACATAGCATTATCATCACAGGACGCAGACGCTTAGACCTCAGCCGCAGACTGCTAGATGTTTGCATTCTACAAAAATTCTTTCTCATCCATAATTATCGATAAGTCACATGAACAGTGCACATATGGTCTTAAACCATCTGAGCAATGAATCTCTACCCAATTCTCTCTAACTTCTTTATAAACTGAAGCCCTCACTCCGCTCACCTACTTCGACAAACCCATATCTCCACAGTCACAACCTCATAGAAAATTACACTACAAGGCCACAACCTCAATTTTACAATACATGTATGTTTATGTATTCAACCCTCTTCTTTCCTCTTGTATGCCTATAAAGCTCCAATTATGTACTTAATGCATAAATCTAATGATAATAAGGCTCCAAAGTGGATGTTTACTTGTTTAAATGGCCGAACCACTCTAAATGTTGTGTTTATCTCTCTTTTCCCTCTTTTATACTTTTAGAAGTTTAGTATAGCTTTGATGGCATGGTTTTCACTACTATAACCATTTTTAGACGAGAATAAAACTCATGATGTTCATCTCGTTCAGCTGCGAAGCAACAACTGAGTTGCTCATCTGGCCTACGAACGAATCAAGCCTCGTCCTTCCTATAACAACCACGTATTCAGTAGAAGTTTTGCTACTTGGCTCTCCATTACGTAATAGAGTGTCTTAAAAACAAGTTGCTTAAATATATTATGACCTTCTTTATCCATAGCTGCGAGGATATCTCCCCAATAGAGTCACCAAATGTAAGAGGGTAGTGGTACTGGGGCTATAAATATCTGGAAAAGGTGAGGTGTGACCTGCACTTACAGAAAACTTTTCTAAGATAATAATTCTCAAGATCTTGTAAATACAAAAAAAAAATTCCTTGTAATGACAATGATTTTGTGTTAGAGAGTAGTAGTAATGATTGAAATAATACTTTAATGATAAAATGACCTCTATAATAATAAATAAAAAGTAGGGATGTTTTTAGAATGATGATTCTTTAAGAGAAGATATGTATGCACTTCAATAAATTAGAGAGAGAATAGGGAGAAAATAACTTTGTGCTCTTATGAATTTATGTGCAATAAAAAAATGTTTATGTTATCTCATTGTCCATTAATGTGCACCTAGTGCTATATTTATAGGAAAACTTTTGGGCTAACGTGTCACTTGCACGCCCACAAATTTTCTTTGTAATAAATATATGGAGAAATTTGTTAGTTATCATTGTTTGTCACTGTCTACCATGATTTTCCCTTTAGTGGCCTGACACCTACAGTAGTAGTGGATAAAAAGGTGATCTTATTGGCCAGTTTTCCAAAAAGTGCTATTTTCTCTTATGGTAAAAATACTTGTTGTGCATGTTTTGAAATTTTGCGACTGGCACTATGGGTGGCTCGCGAGTTTGTGACTTTAAATTTTATATGTGAGCACCTATGAGATTGCTTGCCATTTTGTGTGAGTACCGTTGTGATATGTATGTCAGTGCGAGCGAACCCCTTGGGCCTCTCTCACTACTATTCGCTCTTTCTCAATTTATTGAAGTGGTTGAGCCTTATCTTAATTAACAAGTCTTTCCTCTCAACCTCCAAACCAAATTCTCAAATGATCCTAAAACTTCCTAGTTTCTCAAGCCCTACTTGCTCGACTAAGGCCTCTTTTCAAGTTAACTTGTTAAGGGCAAAGATAACAATGTTAATGAGATGAAGTGCTCGCGAACTTTTTTTTTGTGATTATTGAGGGATTGTTAGTTCGTTCCTCTATATTAACGAAGGTTTCTCACACATTTGCTTTTCTTCACTATTAAGGATGTGCTCGTGTTTGTCCAGTGGCTGTGGAATTACTTATATAATTCTTCTAAGATTACTGAATGATTACTCATGAACTTTTTATTGACCATGCATGCTCATGCGGCCCTTTATGAATAATGCGGGGTTGTTGGAGAAATTATTTTTCTACACTATTAAAGTAATGCACGTATATCCTTCAAGTGGCTGAGGGGTTTCTCGTGCAACTTTCTTAGCACGTTGGTATTTGATCGTGCATCTCTCAAGTAATTAAGAGACTACTCGTGTACCCCTTTACATTATGTTGTTCGAAAGATGAGATAAAGTCTCATGCATTGCCTGTTACTCGTATGATTAGACGCATGCTTTTAGAGTTGGGGGTTCCATTTATTCCTGATGAAGTGAAGGTATACCCAAAGGGAATGGTCTCAATGCTGTAAAACTATAGATCAATCACTCAGTTGGGTGACTACTATAGATTACTAGTTCCATTGCATGTTGTTCCTCCTCCTCCTCATGCTCTACATCATTCTGGTACATCTAGAGGACCATATATTCATATTATGTATGATGGAAATTTATATGGGATTGTTGATCAGTTGACTTCCTCTTTTAGATCTCGACTTTTGCTATCTTTTGGTTCTTCATCCTCTCGGTCTTCTAAATCATATCAACGTGATACTAAGGTTCAACCAGATAAAGTTAGGGACACCTTACAATATATCAAGACGAACTATTGATATTTTAAAAGCTTCATGGAGAGTTTTAAAGGAGTTTAAGATGTTACCTCTTGTTTTGGGACTTTTGTTTTTTTAATAGTTAGGATTTAAATTTAAATTCTTATATTTTTTTTATAGATCCTGCAACTCGTATTTGATTTGTTTTAATTCCTATTAAGATTTAGCATGCATTTATTGTATATCTTTGCATTGATATATTGTGTATCTCCATGTTTAGTTATAAAAAATATATCTTAGGCATGTGCTTCGCATGTTTTATATCTAACCTCAATTATCGTATCAAATGCTAACTCTCTATATTGTTTCTCTCAATTTTTGGTTTCATTAGCATTTTTTCTCTAATTTGTTGCTTAATTCTAGCCTTCTAAATATGAACTTAATTCTTTCCTTTATCTCATTGCATGACAAAAGGGGGAGAAGTTTGTAGGTAAGGGGAGTATATAGTGTTGATCATGTTGTATTAATGAGAGTGTTTGTATGATATTTCATTTTTATTGAGAGGAATTATATAGTTGAGGGGGATTATTTAGTAATTTGATGTTCACATAGACACATGATCATATCCACATGTTTCATCCTATTACTCCTATATTTTTATGTCTTATACATTGGTATTTGATGAGTTTGCTAGTCTGTACAAGAAATAGGTACAAGAAGCTTCTTGAAGCATCCTATATTTGGTTACTTATTATCGATTTGTATCTATCTTGCTCTTATAGCTGGGCAAGTCATGTCAAAGGCGATAAATTTGATTCAATTGCTTGTAATTTTTGGTTTATATAATTTTGTCAAAAAATAGACAAAGGGGCAGATTGTAATAGCATAGTATACTCATGTGCCCCATGACATTATTAATTGTATTATTCGGTATTACAAAATACATTTTGAGTCTAGTACAAGATGTCTCTGAAAATCTTTCATCAAACTCATATTGGATCATGCATGTCGTTGCTTCGAGTCAACCACTTATGATAAAGTTATATGTCTAGAGAAATTAGATTCAACCTTAGTTAAACTAATTTTCATAATTGTAAAATCTTTCTTAATTAACCTTGTGCTTTTTTTAAACGTGAAAATGGACAAATCCAAAGATGACATATTCTTCATATACAAAATCTTATATTTTTAATGGATCTTTATATTTAGAATTTTACTTGTCCTTGGTTGAACAAGTTAAAATTATGAATTTTGTAAACATTGCAAAAAAGGCATTTTTTCTTTCCAGTCGGGACTTCGCTCGCTTGAGGTTCGGTGCAGCAAAATAAGGCTTCACATCAGCGAAGGCCTAGTTCGTTGGTCGTGACCATGTGGAAAATAAGCAAGTTTAAAAGTTTGGCACAACTCGCGACATATATTCCTTGGTGGCTCACGTCTACAAAATGGGTTTCACGTCGGTGAAGGCCCTATCTTGCTGATCACGAACTGAAGTAACCATAGCTCAAAATTACTTGGTTACATCCATGACCTTAGTGGTTGACCCCTCCCTTCTATGAAGCCTATCTTCGCTGCAATGAAGGGTTTGCGATCTTTACTTGATTTTTTCACTTTTTGAGATATATTAATTAATATATCATGGGGAGTTGTGCCAAGACGAAATCTTTGTTTGCAACCAACAAACATTGTGATACTCTACCATAATACATTTGTCGTTCATTTCAGCTCGATATTTTTTCCCGTTAGTTTTTTTTTTCCGTACATCCGTTGATATCTTTTCATATATTAAAAACAATTGTCTTAAATTGAAGATAAAATTTGATTAAGATTATAATATTGATAAATGTGACACCCCGCCTAATTAATCCCGGGTGATCAGTCCTAAATCAAGTTAGAACAGGTTTCTCATTTGGTCCATTCTTAGCATCACTGTCGTCTTATTTAATTACTAACCACCTAAGTGAGAAAAGTAGACTGGTGCCAATTTTTATCTTTCATTATTTAACAAACACCCATGCGGAAAATAAAACTATATAACAATCACAGATAACTGAATCAATCATTCACAAGTAAAAATAATTGACCGAATAAACCAACGGTCCAAATAATAAATCCCATAAAGATAAGAATAAACTCTCAACAAGTCTAATACAAATAATTGGAAAGTGAGCAACATGCTCGAATACTAATCATGAACTTCTACATTTAAGAATGAAGAATGAGGCGTCTATCAAAACCCCGCAACATCCACATATGCTGCAGCAACGGATCCCTGGAATATAGTCAAGGCTGGCGTCCCTGTGGTTGGACACCTAAAAGGTTTTTAAAAGTTTTTATAGCAAGGGTTAGTACCCAAAACATTTGAAAAACATTTAACAAATGATTAACTTGCAGTAATAAATAAATATGCATGCTCTTCATATTTTTAGTTAATATCGCACTCTCTTGAGGACTTCCTTACCCTTCCTCTATTATACCCTACGAATGCTTTAATTAAATTACCTAGTTACTCATCTCATGACTAGATAATTAACAAAGTTCCTTTATACCCACCCTACTCTAACTGAGTATGTAGTGATTTTGATATATAAGTTATTGGTAACATCAACTTAACTAAATCATTTCCCTTTTTATATTCATATAACTTCTACACTTGTTATACCTGTGCAATAACTCACGTTTCATTAATATTTCGTATATAATTAATTATAAAATTATATACTTATAATCATATTCCAGCATTCACAATCATACTGTAATATATATATAATAACTTGCAACCTCCCGAGTAAAAATACTCCCGGAATGTAAATACTATAAAGTGCTATCCCACTAGGTATAATCACATAGCCTAGTTATCCCAAGTCAGAATTTTCACACCAACTTGATAAAAATAAATAATTGGAGGCGGTCATATTCCTTCCCTGAAAGTGAGATGTCCCTCACCCATATAACGGACGCTATGACCTCGGGAATATACTCACCCTACTCCTCAAGCTAGGGGATTCATCCACTACGCGCAACCTCCCCCTATAGCACTATAGTAATAAATATCTAATCACTGATATTAATTGAGCACACCATATATATATACTAACGCCTCCGTATATATAAATATAAAAGTCCCGGCTATACCGTTCACTAAAATCCGTAACATAAGCCTATTAAAATTATTAAGAGTTTATGGTCCAACTCTAAGTATTAATTAAATTGCACTTTAATTAATTTAGTTATTTTTGGTGTCGCCCCCACCATAAATTTGGACTTACTCCCGTAGCCCAAAATAAATTTACCCGAGTCACAATTTCCGACTCTAATTTATTAGCCTCAAACCCTAATTAATCTATCTACAATTAATTAGATTCAAACTCATGTATTTAATTTCTCAATAATTAATTACATAAGATTTTTATATAAATTTTCCCTCATATATAACCAACTGGCGAAACTGCCAGATTCTGGCGACCGTCGATCGATCGACCCAGACCGTCGATCGATCGATCGAACAGGTCTTCGTCTTCTTCGCGAAGACAGGGCAGCCATGGACGGATTTTCTCAAAACCTAACCTCTTCTAACATGAGTTTTAAGCCTTCTTATCACCAGAGTATACTAGAAACCTTATTAGGATAACCCAGAAAGACTACAACAATCATCAATTCGTCCATAAACAACTGATTCATAAATTTTTGGGGAAAATCCATCTTTTTCCTTAAACACATTTTTACTCCAAATTTCTTCATTTGATTCGTTCTAGTTTAACTGAATATCATCCTAACAGGTACCCATCAATATTCCAATAACAGGTTTTACATAACTCCTCATAATTTCGGCCAAAACAGATTCATGTTTTCTTTAGAATTATCAAAGCCCCATGTTTATACCATGAACCCCAAAACGAATTTTAAATTCATAACAGCACACAAATATGAATTGAAAGACAGTTTTCATGCTATTGCAAGTTATTCACTTGCCTTAGGTTTCGTAGTGTCTGAATTTGCGATGAATTCCAAGGTTGAAGATGACCTTGTTGGTTCTTTGAGATCCCCAAAATGGCTTTGGCTGCTGCTAGGGTTTCCTAACCCTTTAGTTCCTTTTTCTAATTAAGCTCAGCCATGCCCTAATTTCTTTTTATTAGGTTAATTTTTCAATTCCCATTTTTTGACTAATGGGCCAAGCCCAAGTGACCAAAATGCCCCCGAGTGGGCCCGACTATGTCTAAAAACGTCCCGTGACCCGTTTACTACCCCCGGGTACACTTTTCCGACTATCTCGGCCCATCCGGACTCAACTATACCCTCAAAATTTTCATCCGAATTAATTTATAAAAATACTTATCCCCCACCCAATGTAGTCTATATCGACTTTCGGATGTGATAAGTACATACCTCATCATTAATACTCGAAACGACGAAATTTCATTATTACTATTCACTTAGTAAATAAATTTTCCCTAAATATTAACCATTCAATCCCAGATTAATATTTATATAATATTCTATCATAATTAATTCATTAAATTACAACACACTAGTAATTTAGAATTTCTGAATTAATTAAATTTAAATGTACCAAAAATATGGGGTGTTACATACTCCCCCCCTTATAAAGGAATTTCGTCCCCGAAATTAGATTGTACCTGCGTTGAAAATCTCTGGATATTGTTCCCGCATATCCTCCTCTCGCTCCCAGGTAGACTCGTCAACATTGTGATGACCCCACTGTACTCTAACCAATGGAACAACCTTGGATCGTAATTTCCGCTCACTATGATCCAGAATAGCTACCGGCCTCTCCTCATACGAGACGTCTGGCTGTAAGTCGATCTCCTCGAGTGGAATGTGCCAAAAGGCTCTTTCGCTCCTTCGATATTTCTTCAGCGATGCCACATGGAATACATCGTGTATCCGCTGAAGATGTTCTGGTAACCCAAGCTTATACGCCACCGGTCCCACCCTCTCAATAATAGGGAAAGGTCCTACGTATCGTGGTGCTAACTTACCCTTCTTGCCGAACCTCATCACCCCTTTCATTGGGGATACCCGGACTAAAACCTGGTCCCCAACTTCTAGCTCCACATGTCGTCGAGAAGCGTCAGCATAACTCTTTTGCCTGTCCTGAGCTATCCGAATTCTTCCTCGAATCAGCTCTATCTTGGAAGATGTCTCTTGAACAATCTCCGGCCCCAAGAGTTTGTTGTCCCCCACTTCTAACCAACAAACGGGTGAACGACAAGGTCTCCCGTACAGTGCCTCAAACGGTGCCATGCCAATCGTGAATTGGTAAGAGTTGTTATACGCAAACTCTACCAAAGGAAGATATTTCTCCCATCCTCCCCCGAAGTCTAAAATGCACATTCTGAGCATGTCCTCCAGCATATGATTAACTCTCTCAGTCTGTCCGTCAGTCTGTGGGTGATACGCTGTACTCAAGCGCAACTCCGTGCCCATTGCCTCCTGAAAGCTCTGCCAAAAGTGGGCGACAAAGATTTTGTCTTGGTCGGATACAATATTTATCGGCACTCCATGCAGCTTAACAATCTCTGCTATGAATAGCTGTGCATAACGCATCGTCTCGAAGTCTGTGCGTACCGGCAAAAAGTGGGCCACCTTAGTCAACCGATCCACAATAACCCATATGGAGTCATGACCCTTTGCGATACCGGTAACCCTGTGATGAAGTCCATGGAGATGCTCTCCCACTTCCACACGGGAATTTCTATCGGTTGTAGCATCCCTGATGGTCTCTGGTGGTCAACTTTCACAAGCTGACACGTGGCACATTTCGAAACAAACTCCGCTATGTCCCGTTTCATCCCTGCCCACCAATACTGCCTCCTCATATCTTGGTACATTTTATCCCCACCGGGATGTACCACAAATTTCGAACCATGGAATTCTGTCATAACGGCGTGCCTCAAATCCTCATCCTCTGGCACCATTAACCTCCCATTAAAGCGTAGGCCTCCTTCTGAGCTAATCGAGTAACCCTCCGCTCCCTCAGCTAACAACTGGCCCACCCTATCCCGACAATTCTGATCCTCCGCCTGAGCCTTCACGACCCGCATAATGATCTCGGGTGTGATGGACAAAGCCGACATGCAAGCCTTGGCTACGTCGTCCTCATATTGAAGCTCTCTCCACTTCGCTTTCCATACCTCCGATATCTCCCCAGTCGGCCTTCGGCTCAATGCGTCTGCTACTACATTGGCCTTACCAGGATGATACTGAATATCAAACTGGTAGTCCTTCACGAATTCTAACCACCGCCTTTGTCTCATATTCAGATCCTTCTGTGTGAAGAGATACTGAAGTGACTTGTGATCCGTGAATAGAGTAAACTGCTCTCTTAGAAGATAATGCCTCCATATCCTCAAAGCAAAAACGACCGCTGCCAACTCTAGGTCGTGAGTGGGGTAATTCCTCTCGTGGGGCTTTAGCTTCCTGGAAGCATAAGCTATAGCCCTTTCCTCCTGCTGGAGCACACCCCCAAGACCCCGTAAGGATGCGTCTGTGTAAACCCGACACTCTAGCCCTCCCTTTGGCAATGCAAGCACGGGTGCAGATGTCAACTTGTCCTTTAGCTCGTCGAACGCTAATTGACAACTATCATCCCACTTGAAAGGTACTCCTTTCCGAGTCAGATTCGTCAAAGGTCCTGCAATCTTAGAGAATCCTTTAATGAATCGCCTGTAGTAACCGGCCAAACCCAGAAAACTGCGCACCTCGGTCGGTGTCGTGGGCTGTCCCCACTCCCTCACCGCCGACACCTTATTCGGATCCACTGTAATACCCTGATCTGACACGAAGTGACCAAGGAACTGTACCTCCCGAAGCCAGAATCCACACTTCCCTAATTTGGCATAGAGCTGATGATTCCTCAGTGTCTGTAAAACTATGCGCAAATGCTCTGCGTGCTCCTCCTCGGTGCGCGAGTAGATTAGGATGTCATCAATGAACATGATGACAAACTGATCTAAGTACTCTCTGAAAACCCTGTTCATGAGGTCCATGAACACTGCTGGTGCATTGGTGAGCCCGAAGGGCATCACCCTGAACTCATATGATCCATACCGCGACAAGAAAGCGGTCTTAGGAACATCCCCCTCTCGGATACGCAGTTGATGATACCCTGACCTCAAGTCGACCTTGGAGAAGTAAGACGCCCCTCTCAATTGGTCAAATAAATCATCAATCCGAGGCAACGGATATTTATTCCGTATCGTCACCTTGTTCAGCTCCCTATAATCCACGCACAAGCGGAGTGAACCATCTCGCATCTTCACAAACAATACCGGCGCACCCCACGGCGATGTACTCCGCCGAATAAAACCCTGGCCCAGTAGTTGCTGAATCTATTCCCTCAATTCTCGCATCTCTGAAGGGGCCATTCGGTAAGGTGCCCGAGCAATCGGCCTCATCCCCGGTGCCAAATCGATAACAAATTCGATTTCTCTGCTGGGTGGTAATCTTGGTATTTCCTGGAATACATCCTCAAAGTCCCTCACTATAGGAATAGAGTCTAAAGGAACTACCACTTCCTGTGAGGTTTCCTCCTCAATGTAATATAAATGAGCGGTCGAGCCTCCCTCTGGGCGAGGCATCGCCACAACAAACATCTCTTGTCCCGGAATGGCAAAAATAATGCTCCCACCGAAGCAATCAATCATGGCTCTATAGTCAGCGAGCCAATCCATACCGATAATCACATCGTGAACATGCATATCTAATACCAACATGTCCGCAGGTAATACCAAACCACCAATCTCCACCCCCACTCCCCGACATATAAAGAATATAAGCGACCCATTCCCCAATGGTGAGTCGACACACATAACAGTGCTCTCCGCGGTGGCTAACAACCCTAAAGCCTTCACGAAATGTGTAGCTATAAAGCAATGTGTAGCCCCCGTATCAAACAATACCCGACCCATAGTGCCATGGATAGAAAACGTACCCTCGATCGCGGGCGGCGCCTGCTGTGCTGGGGGATTAGGAACATCCCGAACGTTATACACACGTCCGTAGTGCATCTGCCCCTGCTGCTGTGGGGCGGGTGGGGCTGGCGCTGCTGGCGGCATCTGACCCTGTTGCCCCTGCTGGGCACCCTGCTGCTGGCCTCTGCCCCTCTGCGGGCACTCCCTCTTGAAGTGTCCTGTCTGGCCACAGGAGAAACAGCGTTTCTGGTCGTCACCCTGTCGTTGGCCCTGCTGGCCCTGACGTTGCTGCCCCGGGTGGCCTCCCCCGTTGTTCCCTTGACCCTGTCGGCCCTGAGGAATCTATTGTTGCTGATTAGGGCCTGGTTGCCCCTGCCTGAACCCCTGTCCTCCCGGTCGGAACCCACCAGGCTTAAACTTCTTAGCCTGATTCCCTTGCTGAATGATAACCTGCTGCTGTGTGCCACTCGTCTCACCACTAGTGACCGCCTTGCCCTGCTGGCTCGGCTCACCTGCCTTCTTGTTTCCCTTAGCATGGAAATGATGATCTTGGCAATGTACCAGTGCGGCATTAACGACATCTGTATAAGTCACTAACGCCGGATTTCCAATCAAGTGCTGCCTGATTCTCCAGGCTAGACCATACATGAACTTCGACTTCTTCCGCTCCTCATCGCTCACCTCATTTGGCACAAAATTTGCCAACCGGGTGAACTCCTCCTCATATTCTGCTACTGACCTGTCACCCTGTACCAATTCGCTGAATTTCTTTCTCATCTCAGACTCTACTGCTGGAGGGAAGTACTTGCGGTCAAACCGCACCCAGAATTCAGAAATCGGCATCGAATCCCGCTCCTCAGCGGTGGTTATGGACTCCCACCACTGTAAGGCTGCCCCTGACAGATGAAAGGTAGCCAGCATCTGTTTCTGCACCTCTGTACCCTCTAACATGCGCAGATGGCGCTGAATGTTCTTCTTCCAGTCACAAGCCTCGACCACATTGGTGCTACCTCGAAACTCAGGTGGGTGACCCTTCTGAAAGGTCTCCCTCACTCGCTGCCAAGATGGTGGCCCCACTGGAGCCGGAACTGCTGGAGCCAATGGAGGCAGTGCCTGGGGCTGTGGAAAATGAGCTGCCTTAGCTCGCGTTGCTGTCTCGACCGCTTGGGCCACTATCACTGCCACCTGAGTGGTAGAAATCAACTCGGGTGGGGGTGGTGGTGGCGGTACCTGTGTCTCCTGGCGAGCCTCCCTCACCTCATCTCTAGCCTCAGCCCTCTCCGCTCTCAGTCTCTTTGGTGGCATCTGAAATAGATTGAATTGTATAAGTACACAATTTATACAAAAACTAATAGCAGGAATACGATATCTCACAAGCGGAAAATATAATCAACAGTCCTAATAATAGGGCTCTATAACAACCGAACGCTACGCTGAAACGTAGAAAGCCGTACAGATCCTAAGGACACTAGAACCTGATGCTCTGATACCATCTGTGACACCCCGCCTAATTAATCCCCGGTGATCAGTCCTAAATCAAGTTAGAACAGGTTTCTCATTTGGTCCATTCTTAGCATCACTGTCGTCTTATTTAATTACTAACCACCTAAGTGAGAAAAGTAGATTGGTGCCAATTTTTATCTTTCATTATTTAACAAACACCCATGCGGAAAATAAAACTATATAACAATCACAGATAACTGAATCAATCATTCACAAATAAAAATAATTGACCGAATAAACCAACGGTCCAAATAATAAATCCCATAAAGATAAGAATAAACTCTCAACAAGTCTAATACAAATAATTGGAAAGTGAGCAACATGCTCGAATACTAATCATGAACTTCTACATTTAAGAATGAAGAATGAGGCGTCTATCAAAACCCCGCAACATCCACATATGCTGCAGCAACGGATCCCTGGAATATAGTCAAGGCTGGCGTCCCTGTGGTTGGACACCTAAAAGGTTTTTAAAAGTTTTTATAGCAAGGGTTAGTACCCAAAACATTTGAAAAACATTTAACAAATGATTAACTTGCAGTAATAAATAAATATGCATGCTCTTCATATTTTTAGTTAATATCGCACTCTCTTGAGGACTTCCTTACCCTTCCTCTATTATACCCTACGAATGCTTTAATTAAATTACCTAGTTACTCATCTCATGACTAGATAATTAACAAAGTTCCTTTATACCCACCCTACTCTAACTGAGTATGTAGTGATTTTGATATATAAGTTATTGGTAACATCAACTTAACTAAATCATTTCCCTTTTTATATTCATATAACTTCTACACTTGTTATACCTGTGCAATATCTCACTTTTCATTAATATTCCGTATATAATTAATTATAAAATTATATACTTATAATCATATTCTAGCATTCACAATCATACTGTAATATATATATAATAACTTGCAACCTCCCGAGTAAAAATACTCCCGGAATGTAAATACTATAAAGTGCTATCCCACTAGGTATAATCACATAGCCTAGTTATCCCAAGTCAGAATTTTCACACCAACTTGATAAAAATAAATAATTGGAGGCGGTCATATTCCTTCCCTAAAAGTGAGATGTCCCTCACCCATATAACGGACGCTATGACCTCGGGAATATACCCACCCTACTCCTCAAGCTAGGGGATTCATCCAATACGCGCAACCTCCCCCTATAGCACTATAGTAACAAATATCTAATCACTGATATTAATTGAGCACACCATATATATATACTAACGCCTCCGTATATATAAATATAAAAGTCCCGGCTATACCGTTCACTAAAATCCGTAACATAAGCCTATTAAAATTATTAAGAGTTTATGGTCCAACTCTAAGTATTAATTAAATTGAACTTTAATTAATTTAGTTATTTTTGGTGTCGCCCCCACCATAAATTTGGACTTACTCCCGTAGCCCAAAATAAATTTACCCGAGTCACAATTTCCGACTCTAATTTATTAGCCTCAAACCCTAATTAATCTATCTACAATTAATTAGATTCAAACTCATGTATTTAATTTCTCAATAATTAATTACATAAGATTTTTATATAAATTTTCCCTCATATATAACCAACTGGCGAAACTGCCAGATTCTGGCGACCGTCGATCGATCGACCCAGACCGTCGATCGATCGATCGAACAGGTCTTCGTCTTCTTCGCGAAGACAGGGAAGCCATGGACGGATTTCCTCAAAACCTAACCTCTTTTAACATGAGTTTTAAGCCTTCTTATCACCAGAGTATACTAGAAACCTTATTAGGATAACCCAGAAAGACTACAACAATCATCAATTCGTCCATAAGCAACTGATTCATAAATTTTTGGGGAAAATCCATCTTTTTCCTTAAACACATTTTTACTCCAAATTTCTTCATTTGATTCGTTCTAGTTTAACTGAATATCATCCTAACAGGTACCCATCAATATTCCAATAACAGGTTTTACATAACTCCTCATAATTTCGGCCAAAACAGATTCATGTTTTCTTTAGAATTATCAAAGCCCCATGTTTATACCATGAACCCCAAAACGAATTTTAAATTCATAACAGCACACAAATATGAATTGAAAGACAGTTTTCATGCTATTGCAAGTTATTCACTTGCCTTAGGTTTCGTAGTGTCTAAATTTGCGATGAATTCCAAGGTTGAAGATGACCTTGTTGGTTCTTTGAGATCCCCAAAATGGCTTTGGCTGCTGCTAGGGTTTCCTAACCCTTTAGTTCCTTTTTCTAATTAAGCTCAGCCATGCCCTAATTTCTTTTTATTAGGTTAATTTTTCAATTCCCGTTTTTTGACTAATGGGCCAAGCCCAAGTGACCAAAATGCCCCCGAGTGGGCCCGGCTATGTCTAAAAACGTCCCGTGACCCGTTTACTACCCCCGGGTACACTTTTCCGACTATCTCGGCCCATCCGGACTCAACTATACCCTCAAAATTTGCATCCGAATTAATTTATAAAAATACTTATCCCCCACCCAATGTAGTCTATATCGACTTTCGGATGTGATAAGTACATACCTCGTCATTAATACTCGAAACGACGAAATTTCATTATTACTATTCACTTAGTAAATAAATTTTCCCTAAATATTAACCATTCAATCCCAGATTAATATTTATATAATATTCTATCATAATTAATTCATTAAATTACAACACACTAGTAATTTAGAATTTCTGAATTAATTAAATTTAAATGTACCAAAAATACGGGGTGTTACAATAAACTATTCTTTTCACATAAATTTTTGGATTTGTCAACTCGTGAAATTAATTTTTATCAGTCAATCGATGTACTAATTATATTTGGGTAGCTACTGTCGAGAGGTCTCACTCTCAACGGTATCAAAGAGGATCTCATTATTTTAGGCTTAAAATCCTAGGGTGGATACTTTTCTTATGATATGGAGGATGGTTCGTCTCTCCAACCTCCTCATTTTGATGGTATCAATTATTACTATTGAAAATTTTGTATGATAGCTCGTATGATGTTATTGAATGACGAAGTTTGGCATTGTATTGTGATGGGTTGGAAGTCGCCACTTACCATTGTTGATTGAGTTAAATTCCCCAAATTATGATCAAATTGGGATGAGAACGACATCAAATAGAGCGGGTAAGGGTTCAAACACAATTTATAGTTACCTAAACGTTAGCGAATATATGAATATTTCAATGTGATCTACGTCGGAGGAGGCATGGGGCATTTTATAAATAACCTATGTAGGAACCTCCACCACGAAGCATTAAAAGATTTTTCTCCTCACCACTCGTTTCGTACTCCATATCATGAAGGATAACGAAACTTTCGATGAATTCTATGTTCAACTTTTTGACATAGTCAGTTAGGCGTTTACCCTCAGGAAGGTTATTAAAGAGAAATTTGTAATTGATAAAATTCTTATATGCCTACTAGTCAAGTGCCATGACAAGGTTGATACCATTGGAGAAGTTCAAGTCATACTTCAAACGCTTATGAGAGTAGATGAGTTATTGGGCTTACTTCCAACATACGTGGCAAATTTGAATTATCATCTCGGAGAGCCTAAGACAGAGAAGAACTTAAAACGTTAAAAAGCTGTTTTTTAAAAAAGAAAACATTTTTTAACATTCTTTTAAAATAGTTTCCATTCAAAAAACATTTTATTTATAAATTTAAAAGATAAAAAACTATTTCGTTTATAGGTAAAATGTTTTTATATAGAAACTGAATTTAAAAAACATTATTGTAAGTATTAAAAAAACTATTTTTATAGATAATTTTTTTTTAATCGAAACCGTTTTAAAAAAAATTATACAAACTTTTTTATAAAAACGTTTACTATGAATAACACTAATAGAAGCCTTTTTATCAAACGTTAAAAATAATTTTTAATTTTTTTTATGAAATAGATTTTTTTTAATATAAAGTGGCTTTTTTAATATTAATGTATTTTATTATATAAATATATATACATGTATAAATATGAATGTGTTAATGATTTAAATTAAAAAAATGCAATTTGTTATTAAAAAAATAGTTGAGGGTAATCTATTATTTTGTTAAATATAAGGGTATTTTCATATTATACCAAAAAATGGTTAAAGTTAACGACTAATAATATTGACCAAACAGTTTTCATCCAAACTGGGTGACAAATTATAAAATTGACAAATTAGGTGATGATAAAGGCCACATGACCCAAAATTTATGTTGTTCCACACTATTGTCAATTATCCTTGTGTTATAACACATTAATCATTTGGGAAATCTGGGGCATGGCATGATTGAATCACCTTTAGTAGGCCAAAACATTATATGTTATGCTCTATGATGAAGTTTGGCATTAGTTGTGTTATTTCTCTTCAAAGAGCAATTGCCTCTACTAATTTGGTGTCTCTTCAATCATCACGAGTATGCATATCTTTTCTTCAATGTATGGGCTTATTTTGCCTATAAAGTCAAAATCCCAATGGTGGACCAGATAAGAAGTATACAGGGAGTGAAGGTTAAATGAGGGAGCATGGATTCGGTTGCCATGGAGCTGGAAAGCCTTGCATTTCTTCAGAAACATCGAGGAATCAACTTCCATAATTGGCAAATAGTATCCAAGAGGGGGATTTCTCCGTATAGCTTAGCCTCTCCAATATGAGTTGGATCATGAGCCTCCCAGAGTACTTTTATTATTTCAAGAATGGTGATACATCTTAAAGGTATTATATTGTAACCTTGTTCAAATAATTTGACATTTTTGCTAAAGAACGATGGAGCCATTTTCTTTTCTGATAATTCCTCAACTCTGTCCACTGGAATGACTCCCCGAGTGCAAAAATCAATATATGGTCATCTTCAATCTCACCCTCCTCCATTAGATTGGCTTCCTTCAGCTTAGCGAGGTGTTAAAATCCCAAGCACCGTTATTTCAGCGTTTTAGTCTCCTTCCTCATTGAGTAATAACCTAATATTGCAATTTTTTATATAATGGTATGTTACTTTCCCCAAAATACCTTTCCCCCTTCTTTACGGTTATTTTTCGCTTCATATGCCCCCACCACATGACTGGATTTTTTAAGAACTTTTATAATGTAAATTCCCCTGTAAATGAATTAATATCTTAACTTCTGGTATCGTTAATGGGGTTTCCTTTTCTTCAACCGAGATATGATGATGATTGATTGCCAATAGGTAGGTCCTTTGGTAGGAAACAAGTTTAAAATGATTATTGGAACATCACACTTGTAATT
This sequence comes from Sambucus nigra, assembly GCA_949130495.1. Classification (NCBI taxonomy): domain Eukaryota; kingdom Viridiplantae; phylum Streptophyta; class Magnoliopsida; order Dipsacales; family Adoxaceae; genus Sambucus; species Sambucus nigra. The sequence continues at coordinate 282,006,672 of OX422218.1, forward strand.
CCTATAGAGGTTGATTCCCCATAATTTCCATCTTGGTAGCAATAGTTTCTTATGCATTTGGAGTTTTTGTCTTTTAAGGGTGCACATTGATCCTTACAAATAAGAACTGTTTGAGCAATGTTTGGATTACTATTTGATATGATCCTGAGTTCAGGTGATTTAAGGTGAATTTTTAGTTGATTACTTGACCACCAATTTTGAATCTTCAATTATTGTAAATCCAATGAATTTCTCATTTAAGTGCCTCAAAAAGGACCAAAGCCAAAGATTCATACCCAACCTTGTTATTGGAAAAGGGGAAGTTCAACTTGAAAATAAGGTAATCTTTTTCTTTCCTTTGTATTTATACATGTTAGGGATCGATATACGTGGAATAAAATTTTCAGCCATGGAACTTCGATTAATCAAACATAAGAAAGAGGTAAGACCAAAACTAGGTTTGAAGAACAAACCTAGGGTTTATAACACAATACCTTTGCAGATCCGGTTGTAATCTGATGGGGAGAAAAGTATTTATTGTTGATGAGGGTTTGCCTTGTTTTGTATCTCCAAAACTTTTCTTAAACCTTCTTAATACTAGGATCTTCTAATGTATGATCCTCCCCAAAGTCAGGTAGGTAGGTGGATACCTTTTGAGATGAAAACCTCTACTAAAACTTGAGATATGGCGGTCTCTCTCTAGCCTCCTTCACTAAAAATGTGAATAGTGTTTTCTCTCACCCCACTCAAACCCTAAATATGAATAATAATCGATTAAAACCCCTTCCCACACCGATATATATAAGTACAAAAGGTGGGCTTGGGCTAAACTAGATTTCTTGACAGTGTGGGTCTAACTACTTGGGTGTTTGGACTGCACCAAGGACCCAAGATAAATAAATAAATTAGATCTAAATAAATAATTGGAAATCCTAAATTACATTTACCGTAATTTTATTTCCTTTATTTATTCAATCATAATTAATTCCACTAAAACATTAGGACTTCACTCCAATTTAATTATCTCAAAAATCACTCATATATAATGACATCTTATTTGCAAAGTCAATAATGGTACAAAATGTGATTCACTGCATTAATCTTTCGATGCCCGTTTAATTAAATTAATTTTCCCCAAATTGACTTTAACTAATATTTAATCAACTCCTTGATTCTTAAACTTAACTTATTTTTCTGCTCCACCGGATTATAAATAATCCACTGATCAGGTTTATTGGTGGAAATAAATCTTATAAGTCTATCAAGGGGGTATCGCAATCCAAGGTATCCTCGGTTGCGAATTCCTCCAATATAAGATTGAATCTCACCCACAACAATAAAAAAACAATCACATAAGCATTTCAATCCTAATAATTCTCGAAATTAAGAACCTATGCACCATTTTCAAATGGTGTGAGATATCCCGAGCCTAATAAAAATATCCCTTAGACTCAAATCTCACGAGTGCTTATGTTTAATATATTTCTGGGATGTATCGATCACAATCCTTTGTTGAACCATCGCATAAGTTCTCGAAGCATTATACAAGTTCTTGTAGTTTAAGATAAATTACTAGGATTGCATTACAGATGTTCCAATAGGATGTCAACTTCCTATCTAGGTTGTGAACTTTTTAATAGTCCTAGAATCAAAATTCCAATCTCCTGTGATCAACCCAAATCCGACTCACTGAAATTCCCACTAAGCTCTATTGACTGATATATGAATATTAAATAATATATTTTAACAAATATAAATAGTTCTCACAAACTTGATTTTCATTTCAAAATGAACAAAATAATCATCCACTAATCAATAATAAAATATTTTACACATAGTTTTATGAAAAAACCCTAACTAAACACATACACGGACGTGCTTGCTTATACACACACACACACACACACACACACACACACATTTTAAACTTTTAATTAAAATCGTGGTGTAAATGGTCAAACTTGTCCTTGCTTTTGGTTCATATTTGTGTACTAGTAGTTCATAAAATGTTAAGGTACAAGAGTTTACGCTTACATCATTATCTTACCATGTTTTGGACCATGGCATTGTGTGAGATTTCAATCTATAAACATTTTAGACGTGAAATTTTTTAATAGGACTCATCGTGTTTGTTATACCATTCATTCACTATTGTCATCTTTCTTATATACTAACAAACACTCTTGAACTAATCATTTAGCACTAGTAAGCCATTCCATCAATAATACACTCCGAGGTTGCATCTCCTACCGGATAATTTTGACCATTATATATTATTATTGGGAAGATATTTGATAAATGATTAATGTTTTTTATCTTTGACAAATATGACGTGAACTACTTGGGAGAAAAGAACACAAGTTTGGATGAGTATGCTAGCAGACTCACTTTTGTCACCACGCTGAGTTATATTACATGAATCGGGGTATTCTCTAAGTTTCCCACCTCTAAGGGGATTCAAAATTGTAACTTGATGACGTTTCTCCTTGTTTTTACACTTTGATTTTTTTAAATTAATCCTTAAACAACAATAATCTGCCCATTTTCTGCCAACAATTATGATGTTTTGTTTATGTGTGTGTGGGCATGATTGATCAAAGAGTGTTGCTGACTTGCCGACCCTTAACACATACTTAGCAATGCAGGATGAGTTGGCCAACACTAAACCATTCTAATTATTTTTAAGAGCTTTAACTTTAAAAAAAAGATGCATAAGTTTATAAAAAAAAACATTAGTCACCAAACTCAATCCCATAAAAAAAAACTACTAAGAGAAAAAAAAACTTCCATCTCCAATAAACCCACCAACCACTATAAATCAAACTAAACTGCTAAAAAAACAAAAAAAAACACTAGTTATGAATCTATTAATAAAATAAAATTTATGTCTGCCATTTTAACATTACAATTGTAGAGGGGGATCGAAGGTAATCTTAAGATTAGGGAAAGATCCTTAATCAGCAACATTGTTTGAGGTTAAGCAACCGAAGCAGCTCAAGCGTGACAGCTCAAGCGTGGCAACTCAGCGAGGCAGCTTGGTGTGGCAGCTCATATTTTAGCTTGTTGTATCAGTCATATTGTATTTTCATTATTGATGACTGTAAGCTATAACGGTTGTAATAACGTAACGATAATAATGAATGAGTTTGTGTGAGGTCAAACGGTACTTACGAGAGACCAGGCTTGGCAGGGTCTGGGAGAGCTTTCATGCTCTATCGAATGACCTCACCGTGGGAACTTTAGAGGGACTTGGTTTGGAGGATTGATAAGTAAGGCACCGTTGGGGCTTGCCCTGACCATCTTAGATACATTTTGTAAAACACCGAAGAACCCTGACCGTGGAACCTCAAGCGGAGCAGCTTAGAGTTCCATCGGGCGTTGAGTTATGAACCAAATAACCCTCTACTTAATGTCACATCTACTGTAGGTGATGTCACTAGCCAGCTAAATAAAGGTCAGACTTGCACTTGAGTAAACCACCGTGGTATTTGGGCCTGTCAGGCAGTTGGTGAGCCACCTCTACGACAATAGCTCCCTGACACACAGTGGTTAGGCAAAAGGCATGTCTTGGCATTTAATGTTTATGACATGGAGGCAACTAGTGCACCAAGCATTTAATGTTGTGACATAAAGTATGAGGGATGTCTTTCGTAATCTTTAATGACTGAGTTGCCTCGGGGATGGTGTGGGGAGCTATTTAAGGACCCCAACCACCCCTGAGGGAAGGATGGTCTTTTTGTGAGAATTCTGGAGTTATTGCTAGAGATACACATCAGAGAGAGGGATTTATTGCAAACCAGAGAGTTTTTATCCACCCACCATTGTTATTTATTGCAAAGCTTTTAATACTTGATAGAGATTCGTGAGGGTGTATGGTGTGTTCTTCTACCTGCCTACCAAGGTGTATCTAGGGTGCTTACTTCTCTCTCCCTCTAGCTAAGTTACTTCCAAGTTTCATTACCACTTTCTGAGTTATACACGAGAGATTTGTGAGTTTAAACTGAGTTCATCTTCATTGGATATGTGTTTGTATATCCTATCATTAATCCAAGGTCTTGGGCTAATTAACTTGTCATTGCCATACTTAAAAGGGGTTACGTCTCCACCTATAATCTAAAGTACCCTCCTACAACAATTATGTGAACAAAATAGCCAAAATGTAATGCTTACATTCTCAAAGAACATTCATAGCCCACAAAAGTGTGAATATATATATCATATTGTTTTAAACAAAATAACCCATCAAAAATAATTTTTTTTTAGAATCACTCAAATTCTAAAATTCTCAAACAAAGTTGTATTTGTAACATCTTTGTCCCTGACTCCAAGTAATTAAGTATAAGTAGCTGGATAAAAGGTAGGTTGCATCACATCTTCCATCCCTAATTGTTGTATTATGTCTTCCTCAGAAAATTTGGTTGATTAGGCAGATCTTGACTCCCTCCACCAACATTTTGTTACAATTCGGATTCCTACATCATACACAACCCAAAACATCAAACAAAGAAATAAAAAGTTGTTTTAGTTAACATTATTCATAAGCTAAGAAATGTTGAAAGTAATATAAATTTTACTATTGTAGTTAAACTCTTTTGTGTTCCAATAAAATCAAGTGTAGGTAGTAATCTCATGTATTCTTCACCCCGACAATCCTAGAAAATGTATATCAACAATAAGTTACAAAATCCAATAAAAGTACTAAGTACTAACATAAATAAATAAATTATATACCTTAGTAGGTGGAGTTACATTTTTTTCTTACTATTATTTTTCGTTGAAACAACTGTTTTAACTGTAGGTTGCCTCCTCTTACATAGTGGTCGTCCTTTACTTCGCACAACCAACGGTGAATGTATCATTTTTCGTTCCTTTATAGTAATCTTCCTCGAAAGAGGTTCATTGCTTCACCATGAGTCAACCATTAACACATCTTTTAGATGACATATCCACGACATAACCTTTCCACACTTATCTTTGGAATTGGTTGCTAAATCCGCCATCACATAGAAAGCATTACACATTTTATCAAAGAGAAGTGACTCAAGTTTTTTGGACCAATCGTCATAACTTATATTAATTTTTATGTGACACCCTTTGAGCCTTTTATCCCATTTTTTCGAAATGTACTTCTCGAGTGCTTCGTACATCTTTTTATGAATCAACATAGAAATGGCATGCCTACATAAAATTCCCCTAACCGAAACAACTTACAATTGCAATCAACTCTGTCATTATCAAAGTGCAAGTTAACCTTAAAAGTAGCACGTCGCATGCTTCCAACAAAACTCACATCTTCGGTAACGTGATATTCTACCATGGCTTCACCTTCCAAAAATGACGAAGACCCCAACTCACAAAACATCTTTCCCAACAATTCGAGTTGGACCTTTTTAAACTTTGTCGTCGTGTAGGCATTTTGGAATTGCTTCACCATATCGTAATGAGTTACTTAAGGGATGGATGAATTAAATGAATGGAAGTTTTCTTGACATTCTTTTTCAACCTTACTACGTAAAGAATTCTCATATTGTTCCACAAACTATTTTAATGATATTTTGAAATCAACACACCTGTCAAAAAATGCATTCATACTTATACTACATTGTGTGGTCAACATTCCCGCCCAAAATACATCTTTCATAAAATTCAGCACCCAACGGTTTCTCTCCATATATAATCCACGTATCCATTCATTGTTTTCGAGATCATATTCCATATTGCACCAATTTTCTTCAAACTCTGTGGGTGTTAATGTATCATAAACAACCACTTGAATATGAAATTTGATTGATTCATAGTGCCTATGCCCTCTTATTTTTTCTGGCAACTTTGTCATAATGTTCCACAAATACCAGTGATGTCTCTTATTGGGAAACACGATTGCTATAGTATTTTTCATGGCTTTATCTTCATCTGTAATAATTGAATTGGGATAAGACCTTGACATAAAATTAAGCCACGACTGAAATAACTAAACAATTGTGCCCACATCTTCATTAAATATAAGTTCATACCCTAATAATACTGATTGCTCATGATGGTTTAACCCTACTAAAGGACTGAATGACATATCGTACTTATTTGTCAAGTACGTTGCGTAATATGTAATGGCATACCTAAACTCCTTTGCAGGTGCCCTACTTGGTGCATCCGCAAAAAATACTTTCATCAATTGCCCGTCATTATCCAAATTCATTATATAAAAAAAGTCAGAATTTTTTGTTTGCATTTAAAAAAAAATAGTTGTGAATTACATTAATATCCCCTCCCCAAGGCGCAAACATCAAACTTTATCAATATAATTTCTACAATCCCTCTCTTAAAATGGTAAATTCTCATGTCCTCCGACTTCAACCACAAAAGAATTAAAACTCTTATTCATTTGAATACCCTCCCTATCCTTCATTTCGAGTTTTCTCCTCAAATGTGGTAAAAGTAACCTGCTGGCTCTATAATATCTAGATTTGGATTGATTCAATTCATAATTATGCTCAAGTACTATAGATTTAATCACCCACTTTCCATCATCAATGTGGATATATGTACATACCCTAGCCTGACATTACATTATTAAAATCAGGTGCAAGTTAATAGGATTATTACCATTGCTTCTTGACTTGGCTTCACACCCACAAGTAAGAGTCACAAACCTAACCCACCTTTCTTATCTTTATGAGATGTTATTAAACAGGTGCCAAAATCCATTTGCTTTGCATATCTTCTATAAAAATTGATTATCTCATCCATTGAATTAAAAGACATTCTAACATTGGATTCTTGAATTGTTTCTTCTACACTTGTGTTTTCATCAAATTCTTTGTCAATATTATTTTGTTAACTTACATCAAAATCCACACATTCATCCATTACAAAATCTTGGGCTTGTATAACATTATAAACTAAAAAAATAGACAAAAAATCATTAAAAAGTAATAATTTTTTTTATTTTTAAATCCTACTGTTAAACTTTAGAAATATATAATCTTAGATATAAATGTTTAAGTCAGTTATGGAAAGCAAGTTATTTTGGAATCACATGTTCACAATAATAAACATACTTGATATTGAAGGTATTAAAAAGATGAGAAAAATGAGATATTGAGAGAGAAATTACCTTTTCACAGACGGTGGCGCAGGTGGCGTTAGGCGGAGATATGGTGGAAGGGGTTTTAGAGGGAAGACAAATGGATGGGAGGGAAATGGGTTTTGGGTATGATGAAGTTTTGGAGAGAATGAATGAGTCTTGATATGCTAAGGGTCCGTTTGGTAACCCAATTCCAAGCCATGAAAATGGAATTGGAAGGCCAATTTGAATTCCACAGAATTGAAATTGCCTGTTGATGTAAAAAACTAGATTGCTCTAATTATTCAATCACAGATAAATAAAATGAGACAAAGATTTTTAAAGTGGTTCAGCCTTATAAGAATGGCCTACGTCCACTGTTATGTTATTGCTGAGTGTTTGGGAATTCTCGATTACAAGTTCAATCCAGAAATTCCGGTCCCCTTGAATGAGGATGATACAAGGTATTTATAGCCTTGAGGTTGTACATGAAAGGGTGGATACATTAAATGATATACACATGAAAGGGTAATATATTTAATGCAGCGTGTGTGTCAAGGTTATAAACATTCAATGAATAGTTTAACTGTCGTCTATCTGGTAATTAATGATACGGCCGAGATGCAGCTCGGACCACCTTAGTTGCTCGTTGATCAAGAGTTCCTCGGAGCGCTTGAGTACCTCGGAGTGCTGGAGTTCCTCGGGGTATCTTCGCTGCTCGGAGGGAACATGAATTGGTCGGGGAAATGAACTTCCTCGTTACTATTGTGCCACGTATATTGACACGTGTCTTCGTATTATTCGTCCACATCAGCGTATTAATTTTGGTATCAACAGAAGCCCCCAATGTTTCGTATTTCGAACTTTGAGGAATATGGAACATTCTTTCTCGGTATATGGCAATATTGAATGATCTTCCTAGGTTTTAGGAGCATCGTATTTGAATTTATTTCCAAATTCACAGAATCCGCCTTTTTTCGAATTTTTAAGAGTGCTTCGATCTTCGTGTCCTTTTTGTCCTTTTAGCCGCCGGAAGCTCAATAGTTTCTTTCGTGTAATCATTTCCTTCGCCACTTCCCTAGGCAAAGTATTTAAACTTCTTAGGTAACCATACCGTCTTCTTCTTTTTCCAATTTTCTGCATTCAGGCTTTCTATTCTCTCTTTCTCTCTTGTGCGTTCATCTTTTCCTTCGCTAGTTGTCAGCAGATCTCCTTCCTTCCTGTAAGATTTTCTTCCTTCTTCTTTTATTCATCATGGTTTACATTATTGAATCTCTTGAAAAATTCCGTTCTGACTTTTCCATCCCATCTTGGGTAATTTTGGAGGAGCTTTCTGAACCTCAAAATTACTTTCGTTTGGCTGAGGGACATTGGTTCCCCAGTCTTTTCATTGCTGAATGTGGTTTTTCCTTTCCACCAAACCCATTGTGTCTTGAGTTTTGTCAGTATTTTGATATTGTCCCTGCAAAAATAGCCCCCAATTCATGGTGAATAATTAATGGGGTGTATAAATTAAATCTAACTCTTGGGACTCGTATAGGGATCCCTGAAATTATGTACTGCTATAGATGGGCCATTCTAGATAATATTTATTACTTAAGAACTAGGTTTTTAAATAGGGCTCTTGTAGTTAACCTCCCTGATGCAAATAGAGATTATTTTGAACATGGGGTGGTTATTAAAAATTGGCAATATGCCCCTTTAATTGGAGATGGAGTATACAATGGTCCCAGATGTCCTCCATATGGCAATGGGATAGGTTTATTTTTCATTTTATTTCTTTTCTGAATTTACGAATTCATTATGTTTGATAAAATGTATGACTGATATTTTACTATGTGTTTTTTTGCAGTTGAGAGTAAAAGAAAAACTCCAAAAGAATCAGAGGTTAATATTAAGCATCTGAAACTTATCTGGGGTTTGCATAAGAACGTTGCAGACGAGCACATCAGGTCTGCATCATATTTGCTACAGTATAAGAGCTATACAACCTCTTATACTGCTCGTCCTGTTGAACCAGCTTCAACTCCAGAGGATTCTTCTTCAGATTCTCACATCCTTTTAAGTAAGAGAATGGGAAAGAAAAGAGCTCCTCCTGCTCTATTTGATGACATTTCATCTGCTGCTGAGGCCAAGAAAAGTAAAATTGATGTCTCAGAAGGGACTAAGAAGGTGGATGTTGCACCTTCCAAAGCTGCCGAGAAGCCCCCAGCGGCTCCGAGCAAAAAGGTTGCTCCTGTCGAGATGACTGGTATCTCTCCGACCAAGAGCTCTTCCTTGGTTGAAACTACCTAAGTCCCTTTGAGGAGATTGAGGAAATCATCCTCAGTCAATTTGGCTGAAACTGTCTCTTCCCCATCATCTAGTGTTGTTGGTGTTCCAACCATCATTCCTCCGAGCTCTGCAATGAGCTCGGTAAAAACTTGGATCATACCCGAGGTCCAAGGAATTGATGAAAATATTTCGAGGGATATGCTGACATCCCTAGCTACTCGTCACCTTGCTTCGGTAAATTGCTCACATTCTGAATTTCCTTTCTGTCTTTGAATACTTGTATTTTTGCACTGACCTGTCACTTTTTCCTTTGTTTAGCTGGTGAATTGTTTTAATAACATTGTGAAGAAAGAAGAAGCTATTAAAGCTTCCAGCTCCTCGTCAGGTGTAGAGGATGCTCTGCTGGGTTTAACCCAATCTTTGAAGGATTCTCGTCAGCAGTTTGACGAGGACAAAGCCGAATGGGAGAAAAAATTATCTACAGTTGAGGCTGAGAAGGTGAAGATGGCTGAGATCTCCAAGAGTTTGGAGAATAAAGTGAAAAGTTTAGAGGTCGAGCATAAGAAATATGACGACAAGCTTCAGAATTTTGGAGAACTTGAGGATAAGCTGAGGAAGGCAGAGGAAGAATTGTCCGCCCTGCGAGATAACAAGGGCCAAAAAGAAGTATTAGATGCGAAGCTCTCCTCGGAGAAACTGAAAAGAAAGCTCGCAGTTAAAAAATCCTTCAGCCCTGGCTGGGATAAAGGATGGGACAAGGGGATTGCTGCGATGACATCCCAAGTTCAATATGGGAAGTTGAAATACTTCCGAGATGGCTGGGTAGCTGCCCTGCAAGAATTGAAGATCAAAGAAGATTTTGGGCTATTCCAGCTACACCTCCCTGGTCCTCCCCCACCAATTGTGGAGGAAGAAGAAGATGAGCCTGTCTCTGATGAATCTTCCATGGCCATAGGTGATCAAGTCCCTGCTTCTCTTCCTTCTGCCAACGAGGACATTTCTTCCATGCCTCCTCCTCCTGAGCAAATTTCAACTGCTGATCAAGTCGCTGTGACCACCGAGCAACCAAGCTCCTCGTCCCAGCCTCCCGAGAAAGTCTTGGGAGACAAGGAAAAGGTGTGAAGTTGTTCGGTATCATCTCTATCTTTCATTATTTGTAATCAAACAATGTAATCCTTTTGTGATCTAATAAAATACATCTTCGTTCATCTCTGTTGTTGATGATTTGTTTTTGTTGATTGTTGTCTTCTTCTCATCCTTAGTTTATGGCTAGAATGGAATTAATATCTGCACATGATACAAAGCTGATGCAGCAATGCCACGAATATTATAAAGTTGGTCATACAGACCTTAGTACATCAGAAATAGCTGACATCCTTGGTCGTGATGCTACAGAGCAAGCAATTGAGGCTTATCGGTACTTGAAGGATTTACTTGACCGAGCTGTGGCCAACAACGTGGCCTATTATGACTTGATTGAGGAATTTCATTATTCCTTAGAAGATCTCCAAGGTCAGCATAATGAATCAATGGCTTTGTTGCACAAGGAATATGAAAATAGATATCAACAGCTTTCTTCTGAAACAGGCCATAAAAAGATCCTTGCTGGATACGATGTTAGGGAAAGAACTTTAAAAGGTGAAGTTGAGGCTTGCAGGCAAATTGCTGAGTTACTGGAACAAGAGAACAATAATTTGCAGAAAAACTGGCACAGTATGAATTTGCAGCGTCATCTTCCACTGCTTTAGTGCAAGTTACCGATGAAGGTTTCTCGTTCTTAGAAGTTGAGAATGTCAAATTAAGGCAAGAGTTGGACGTTCTGAGAAGATCTGTTATTCCTGTGACTGCTCGGGGACGAGGAAGAGGTTCTCGTGGGCGAGGAAGAGCAGTTCAGAATATTGCCGAGGAGCAAAGTTCTCCAGTCGCTGCTCGAAGTCGATCAAGAGTTCTTAGCCGTAATGTTGAAGAGGCTCGCACTCAGTCTACTTTGGAGACTCAAGCATACCAATTAAACGCCAAAGATCGGGCTTTATCTGAATTGTCCAAGAGAAATCTATCTTTGGAAGATCAACTTATTGCAACGAAGTCTGCTTTGAATGATAAAGATGTTTTTGCCAGGAACCTTCACGAACAATTGGATAGATTAACCTTCCAATTTCATAAACAGCCCAAGGAATTTTGGATGGCAGGATACAATGAAGCCCTTGTTCATTTAGATGCTCGGATTGAACATGCCAATAATGAAGGTTATAAGCAGGGGTGGTTGAACGCCCTGGGTGTACTGAAATTGGAGCAAGGGCATTTTTTATGGGATTATCATGCTCCAGGGTTACTAGATTTGCCTGTGCCTCCTTTCAAATTGGACATGGAATGGATCCCAGCTCGTTCCATTCCTCGGAGTTTAATTTCAAAATATCTCGACGACTATAGTCTTCATTCTCAGACTGAATTATCTCGTCCAGAGCATCTCTTGGATACACCTTCTGTGATGAACGTCAGAATGCTAAGAGATATTAATTTCATCAATTCTCCTCTTTGCTTAGAAGATCCTCCTGCCGACGAGGAACCTGTTTCAAAAGCTAAAGGAAAGAAACCAATAGAATAGGTTTTTCAGTGTAATAATTAGCACATATGTATAGCTTGTAATACATTTTTATCTTAATGAAAGAATTTCATTTTCTGTTTGCAAATTTGTATTGCGATTGTCTTGTGTTTATCAAACATTTTTACATTTGTGTATATGTATCTGTTAAAAAGATAACAATATGATGCTGTTCATCAACCAACTTAGTAATCAAAATTACAAGTATCAATGTTGCTCAATCACTTAATAATAAAGTAATGAGTATAAAATGTTTAAACTGTTTCCAACCAACCAAGGTTGTTAAATTGTGCTTGTCGACCAACTACAGTTGATGGGTTTTTATCCCCGACCAACCATACTTGGTAAACTTTTTCCTAAAATGTATCCGACCAACCATGGTCGATAATTTATCCTCGTCGACCAAGTATAGTTGATCACCGACCAACTATACTTGGTTCAGTTTGGAATTCTTTGTATTTTCTGGAATGATTTTACCTTCCGACCAACTTGTTGGCTTATTTTCAAATCAAATGATATTGTTCTTCTCTCAATCGTAGTTGATTATTGAATTATCAGGTTCTTTCGAACTATCTTGTCCACTAGTTATCTTACCAACCTTAGTTGGTCACGCTAGTGTACGCCTCCTAACTAAAGGAGTATATTTTTTGGTTCTTTCGAACTATCTGTCCACTAGTTATCTTACCAACCTTAGTTGGTCACGCTAGTGTACGCCTCCTAACCAAAGGAGTATATTTTTTGGTTCTTTCGAACTATTTGTCCACTAGTTATCTTACCAACCATAGTTGGTCACGCTAGTGTACGCCTCCTAACCAAAGGAGTATATTTTTTGGTTCTTTCGAACTATTTGTCCACTAGTTATCTTACCAACCATAGTTGGTCACGCTAGTGTACGCCGCCTAACCAAAGGAGTATATTTTTTAGTTCTTTCGAACTATCGTCTTCTTTTTGCTGTCGAGCAGCGTAGTGTACAACACTAGTATTCCCCGAAAAACTTTCAAACAAGGGAGAGGAAAATGGTGAAAACATCATCGTTTTATTCATATTGATGAACCCGTTGTACATTTTACATCATTGATAATACTTGCGAAGGTGTTCAGCATTCCAAGCATTCTTGAATTCTTCTCCTTCTAAAGTTGCTATTTGGTAAGTTCCTGGTCGAACAACTTCTGTAACTCGGTAAGGCCCATGCCAGTTTGCCTCCAATTTATTGTGTTTCTGAATTACCTTCTTTAGCACATAATCTCCTTCTTTTAAATCGCATTTCCTCACCCTTTTGTTGTAGAAAAGAGCTGTTCGTTGTTGATAAGCAGCATTCCTAATGGCTGCTTCTGCTCTGACTTCCTCGAGCATATTCAAATCCAGTCTTCTCATCAAGTCGCTGACTGGGGAATTAAAATTCAGCACTCTGTGTGTTGGGAGACCTAACTCGGCAGGTATTACAACCTCACTTCCAAATGCCAGCATATATGGTGATTCTCCAGTCGCTGCTCGGGGAGTTGTTCGGTAAGCCCACAATACTGATTGTAGCTCGTTAATCCAGTTAGCTTTAGCTTCACTTAGCCTTTTCTTCAAACCATTTAGCAGTGTTCTATTCGTCACTTCAGTCTGTCCATTGCTTTGAGGATGGCCTGGTGCTGAATGGACCTTCAAAATGTTCGACTGATGACAATAAGCAGCAAATTCCTCGTTATCAAATTGGGTTCCATGGTCTGTGATGAAGGCATGAGGGAGACCATATCGACAGATGATATTCTTCCAAACGAACTGGTATACCTTCTCGTACGTCATGTCGATGAGGGGTTTAGCTTCTACCCACTTAGTAAAATAGTCTACTGCGACGATGAGGTACTTGAATCTTCCTCGGGTGGTCGGCAATGGTCCCACCAAATCAATTCCCCACATGACGAATGGCCAAGGGGAAGTTATGGGTGTCAACAATGCTTGTGGAGTTCGTCGGATAGAGGAAAAACGTTGGCACTTGTCACATTTCTTAGCATAGGCTATACAATCAGCCCTCATCGTTGGCCAGTAGTATCCTTGAGTCATTACCCTTTGTAAAAGTGTTCGACCTGCTACATGAGCTCCACAAGACCCTTCATGGATTTCTTCAATCAATTCCTTCACCTCGGAGGGATGTACACATCTCTGCAAACCTGCCATAATTCCTCGTCTATATAAAATACCATTAGTTAATACATACCGAGCAGCTTTATACTTCAATTTTTTGGCAGCGAGCTTATCCTCTGGTAATCCTCCCTCTTCAATATATATCCTGATGGGATCCATCCAAGATGGTCCTAAATCAAGGGTAATAACATTCATCGTCAAGTTTTCATCTATGCTCCGACTTTCCAATACTTCAATTGGTATCGTTCTTCGCAGCTCGGTACGAGTAGCTGATGCTAGTCGGGCCAGTGCGTCTTCTTGTACATTCTCCATCCTCGGTATTCTCACCAATTGAATGGCATCAAATTCTGTCAGTAACTCCATCACCTTTGCATGATATTTTTCCATTAAATCTCCTTTAACTGCATATGTTCCTGTCATCTGATTTACAATTAATTGAGAATCACTGAATACAATTACTTGCCGTGCTTCCATAACTTTTGCTAAGTTTAAACCCGCTATCATGGCCTCATACTCAGCTTCATTATTAGAGGCTTTGAATTAGAATCGTAAAGCATATTCCATGTCAATCTCGTCTGGGGTGCTCAAAATAATTCCTGCGCCGCAACCTGCTGTGCAAGATGAGCCATCTACATATAATCTCCATATGGGTAACCCGTCTTCAAATTCCTTATCTAACAGGGTTCCTCGGTGAAATATTTGTTGCTTCTTTTCGTCCTCCCTTGACACTTTTCGCTCCTCGTTAACCATCTATTCTCTCTCTTTTACCAACTGGAGCTGATCTGAGTTTGAAGTCGATGATCCTTCTACATCCACAGGTTGGTCAGTGAGCAACTTTTATTCCTCGGGGGTATCAGGGTATGTAAACTCTGCTATAAAATCTGCTACAGCTTGCCCTTTTAATGATGATCTGGGTTCATACACAATATCATATTCACCGAGTTCTATTGCCCAGTACATCAGTCTTCCTGATTTTTCTGGCTTGTGAAGGGCTTGTCTCAATGGCATGTCGGTATACACAATGATGGTATGGGCCTGGAAATATGGCCTCATTCTTCTAGTTGCTTCAATTAATGCCAATGCCAATTTTTCTAACTTTGGGTACCTGATCTCTGCACCTCGGAAAGCCTTACTTGTGTAATAAATTGGCTTCTGGACTCCATTCTCCAATCTGATCAATGCCGAGCTAACTGCATTCTCTGATACTGCCAGATACAAGTACAACTTCTCTCCTGTTATTGGCCTAGACAACAATGGAGGTGCTCCCAAATACTTTTTCAAGTCTTGAAAGGCCTTCTCACATTCATCAGTCCACTCAAAAGTTTTTCGAAGTGTTTTGAAGAATAGGAGGCATTTGTCAGTTGCTCGAGATACAAATCTGTTGAGCGCTGCAACTCGTCCTGTAAGACTCTGCACTTCTTTCTTTGTTGTTGGAGATCGCAACCCTAAAAGAGCTTTGATCTTATCTGGATTTTCTTCAATGCCTCGCTGATTGACAATGTATCCGAGAAACATTCCTTCTCGTACTCCAAATGTGCACTTCGTCGGGTTGAGCTTCATCTGGTATTTATCCAATTGATCAAATGTCTGAGCTAAGTCAACTAGATGATCTGCAGCTTTCTTGCTTTTTGTTAGCATATCATCGACATAGACTTCCATGTTGCAACTGATTTGTTCGGTGAAAACCTTGTTCATCAGCCGCTGGTATGTCGCTCCTGCATTTTTCAAACCAAAAGGCATAACATTATAGCAATAAGTTCCCCTAGGGGTAATAAAAGAAGTACTTTCCCTGTCTTCAGGTTTCATTTTGATCTGGTTGTAGCCAGAGTAAGCATCCATGAAGCTGAGCAGCTCATGTCCCGAGGTAGCATCCACTAGTTGGTCAATTCTGGGCAATGGAAAATGATCTTTTGGGCATGCCTTGTTGAGATCAGTGAAATCAACACACATTCTCCATTTATTATTCTTCTTCTTTACCATCACCACATTTGCCAGCCAGTCTGGATATTTCACATCTTCAATGAATTGGGCTTTCTGGAGCTTCTCGACCTCCTCTTGTATGGCTTGATTCTTCTCGTGGCTAAATACCCTTCTTCTCTGCTTCACAGGCTTGATCTCCTTATTCACATTGAGTTCATGACATAAGAAATTTGGATCTATTCCTGGCATGTCATCATGACTCCATGCGAAAGTTTTCTTCCTGTTTCTCAAGAACATTATTAACTCTTATTTTATTGAAGCATCCAACGACGAACCTATCTGGGTTACTCGTTCAGGGTGCTCCTCGTCCAGAATAACATTTTCTGTAGATTCTACCACCTGTCCTTTTACAAGTTGGGATTCATCCCTGGGATCAAGAGTTTAAATTTCTGTACCTTCCTCCACCTGGTAGGTAATAGTCTTTTTCCTTGATTCTTCAGGCTCCTCTTGCTCGGCAGATGAATAATAGCATTCCCGAGCTATTTTTTGATCACCTTTCACAACTCCTACTCCGAAGTTTGTTGGGAATTTTAAGCATTGATGCACTGTAGATGGAACTGCTTCGAACTTCTTCAAACCAACTCTTCCCATGATGATGTTGTAGGCTGACTGCACATTCTTATCCATCACAAAGAAGCGTATTCTTTCTGTTCGACAAGCGGGCCAAGTTCCAATGAATATGTCCAACTTGATCGTCCCAAGCGGAAAAACTTTCTCGCCAGCAAAACCCAGAAGGGGTCTGTGATAAGGTTCCAATTGAGATAATTTCAAATTCAAGCTATCAAAGCATGAATAGTACATGATGTCTGCCGAACTACCATTGTCCACCAACACCCTTGAAATCACCACATCTTTCATCCTCATTTTGATCACCAAGGGATCGTCGTGAAGGTAAAGAACACCTGCCAAATCGTTTTTTAAAAAACCAATAACTAGCTTCTCTTTATTTACCTTCCTCGGACGATCATCCTCGGCAAGATTTATTCGTTGAATATATGAGCAGGCTTGGGCCTCTCCGAGATAGGCTTTTCTTTCTGCAGTAAGGTCTCCCCCTCCAGCATCTCCTCCTGTAATAACATTACAATCAAATGACCCAAAACGTATGGAAAATACCTCTCGTTCAGGCTGTCTTGGCTTCTTTGAAAGATCGGGATCTTCATCTGGATCATCTTCATGATCTCTTTTCTTTTTCTCCTCCGCCCGACGAGGAGATCTGGAACGATCTCTAGTTCTATCATCGTTCTTCCTTTCACCTCTGCGATCTACATACTTTGACAACTTTCCTCTTCGGATGAGCGTTTCAATCTCGTTCTGAAGGGCTATGCAATTTTTGGTCGTACGGCCATGATCTTTATGGAACTCGCAATATTTGGCCCTATTCCTCAGGTCAGGATTGGTCCTCAGTTTATCTGGCCACTTGATTTCTTCGTTATTCTTGATTTCTTCTAAAACATGATTAATACCCATCTTCAATGGAGTATAATTATCATATTTCTTCAGGACTTCCCATGACGTCCTATTATTCTTGGAGTGCTTGTCACCACCATTACCTTTTTTCTCTTTCTTCTTAGATTTGTCAACCTCCACCTTGGTTTCTTTATCCATATTCTTCTTCGCAGCCATAGCCTCCTCGGCATTCATGATTTTGGCCGCTTTTGCCATCAACTCCGACATAGTTTTAGGTGGATCTTTGGCCAAAGTATAATACAACTTGTTAGGCAGCAATCCACTCATCAAAGAAGTGATCGCTGTCTTTTCTTCGTAATCTATGACTTCCAACTTCTCATTATTGAAACGAGTTATGTAATCTCTAGTACTCTCACCTGATTTTTGTCTAACACTTAACAAGTGCGCTACTCGCTTTACCGGCTTTGCTCCAAAATAGAAATTACCAATGAACAACTCGGCTAACTGAATAAAAGTCAAAATCTTACCCCGAGGAAGATTGTTGTACCATATCTGTGCAGATCCGGTAACAGTTCCCGAAAATGCTCTACACCTCATCTCGTCGGGGACGGCATATATGTCGGCAGCAGCCTGGTATTGTTCTATATGAAGAACAGGATCTATCTTTCCATCATATTTAGGGGTCACTACAGGTGCTTTAAATTTCGATGGTGTAGGAAAATTCACAATGGCCTGCACAAAAGGTGTCCCTTGAACAAAAGTTCTCTGTAAGGGATTCCTTTCTTTAACCATTTCTCCAAGTCTATCCTCCAATCGCTGAATGGAACCCTTCCATGCTTCATTTCCTTCCTCGGGCTGCTTAGTCCGAGCAATTGATTGTTCTGACGTAGCTTCCTGAGATCTATCTCGACGAGTAGCTGGTCTTGATTGTGCTGATCCTTCTCTCAAACCTGATGGTGGTCGAAAGCTTCTCGATGGGGCTCTAGGTGGACTCATATTTCTCCTTGGTCCTAACCGACTGAAAGGAGATGCCCTGCTTAATCTTTCCAGGGCGCTAGTTCTCTCCGGAGAGAGGGTGATATGTTGATTTGTATCCGTAGCCCGTATCGATGAAGTTCGCCCAGGTTGATAAGAAAAATCATTAGATTCTTCATTACGATATGACCCAGTACGCCTGGATCGTGATTGCCCACGATCACTCCTTTGCCTTGAATGGGTAGGTGCACCGCCGTGAAGAGTTTGAATGAGTTGCCTCATTGTTTCTTGCATGGCGGTTTGTCCTTCAGCCAGATTCTTCATAATTCCAGCCAGATCTGGAGGTGCAGATGGATTTGGAGGATTTCCAGTATTTCCAGCATTTCGATTACTGGATTCTGGATTATCTGCCATTGATGATAAATGATTTTGGTGAAAAACGATAGCAACAGTCGTTTCCCACAGATGACGTCAATCTGTTGATGTAAAAAACTAGATTGCTCTAATTATTCAATCACAGATAAATAAAATGAGACAAAGATTTTTAAAGTGGTTCAGCCTTATAAGAATGGCCTACGTCCACTGTTATGTTATTGCTGAGTGTTTGGGAATTCTCGATTACAAGTTCAATCCAGAAATTCCGGTCCCCTTGAATGAGGATGATACAAGGTATTTATAGCCTTGAGGCTGTACATGAAAGGGTCGATACATTAAATGATATACACATGAAAGGGTAATACATTTAATGCAGCGTGTGTGTCAAGGTTATAAACATTCAATGAATAGTTGAACTGTCGTCTATCTGGTAATTAATGATACGGCCGAGATGCTGCTCGGACCGCCTTAGCTGCTCGTTGATCAAGAGTTCCTCGGAGCGCTTGAGTATCTCGGAGTGCTGGAGTTCCTCGGGGTATCTTCGCTGCTCGGAGGGAACATGAATTGGTCGGGGAAATGAACTTCCTCGTTACTATTGTGCCACGTATATTGACACGTGTCTTCGTATTATTCGTCCACATCAGCGTATTAATTTTGATATCAACATTGCCCTTCCAATTTTAATTCCAAACCTTGGAATTGGATTGCCAAACGGACCCTAAATGTTGTTAGATTTACGAATTTTTTTCCCAGAATTCAGAATAGTTGGGTTGGGTGAGTGATGTCCACCTCAGCAACCAGTACTAGATACATACTAAGAGCCAGGTACCTTATCTTTATTCTTAATCCAATCCAAGCCTATGACCGCCGACCAATAAGAAGAAATGGTTCTAATGAGAAGATAAAAAATCGTTGGCACCTCTTTTGACGATGTTGTGGCTGAGATGGTCATCCATTGCCCCTATTTTTTTTAATTGTTTTGCTTTTTTTTTTATTCATTTATAAATAGGGTTGGTAGTTTTTATGAATAAGCCGCTGGATTTTAGGAGGAGAGAGGAAGAGGTGAGATATCTTTGCGAATTAACAATATAAGAAAGATAGGCCACACAATGTTATTATGCGAGAAAATTGCACAATAACATTTTCGTATATTAGTCACAAATGTTGTAAAGGAAATTTTCAGTTTTTTGTAAACATTCTGACATTATATAATGCAGTTTCCATTCATTTTGGGGGTGGTGCTTTATAAAATGAGTACGTACCAAACTGAATATTATACATCTAAATTAGTGCAAACGAGCAAATAACCAAAAAATATATTTATATTTTGTCCAAATGAAAATCTAAATGGGCATATTTACTCCAATTCAAATTCGGTGATACTTTTACCTTAAGAGAAAGAATTACTGCTCGCCTTTAAAAAAAACAAAAAGCGAACTCTAAAAAAGTATATGGAATTGGAGCAACCCTAACCAAGTGACTGAAGAAACTAGATTTGGCAACGGGTCGTATCGAGTCATGTTCATGTAAATTTTATCATGTTCAGGTCTTACCGAGTTCGTGTCTGGTTGAGTTTTTATCGGGTGAAAAAATCATGCCCAACGACTATTCGTTATCTTAACGAGTTCACCTGTTATTATCAATTAAAATAATATATTGTTTTCAATCACACAATGGTTGACACACTGTTTTTCTACTTAGATTTTTAGAATGTGTATTGTAAGTATATGTTTATAATATATTTTTTCCAGGACATTCTGTGAATCACAAAAACTTGTATTCATGTGCTTTGGCAGGATCATGATAATTATCTTTCCATGTGTAGGGACACTACTAAGATCACAAATATCTACCTATTAATCAGAGTTTCTCAAATGTTTGTTCAATAGTTAGAAACATGTTACACTCGCATGTTATCACTAGTGTTCTTTAAAGTAACTCTTCCTTCTTATTGATGAACAATATATCTTATTTAATTAAAAGGACTTAATGAGTTGTAACAATCTTTAACAATGGACATATCCATCTATTAATTATAACACACAAAAAGCATTAAGAATTCACTCATTAACCGATCATTTCATGTCAAAATCTATCATGCCATAATTTTCCATGTGTAAAAGAGAAAGCCTAAAATAAGGACCACGTATTTAAAAAATACAAACTATGGGCAAATAGAGTATATAGTCAAAATACTAACTATGAGGCAAAAAGAGTATCACTAAATAAATGTCTCGCACAGCAAGTGCTATTCACTATTTGACGGATTACTGTAAAAAAAACAAGATGAGGGGATAGCTTTTTCTACAACTTTTTTTTATTGACAATATTCACTGTGTCTCTTTCTTATATGTGGAAAAAGTCCCCATCCTTACTCCTTCCCATCCTTGTAAATGGGATTTGTTATGTAAACTAAGCCATATGCTTTGCTATGATCTTATTCTGCTGTTGCAACCACAACTGTTGTTCCTGCAACAAGTTTTGTTGATTCATGGTCCCACTAATCACTTGTTCACTAGAGAATGCCGAGAAAGGATCATTCTCACTCTGAAATCCTGTCATTGTGCCATTAGGATTTTGAGCAGAAAAAGTTGGAGCCGCTTGAAATGTAGGCGGAGACGAGTACCCGTCTATAATCTCCGGAAAAACCGCCTCAAAATTTGGTGTGGTGGTTAATTCAGTTGCATCTTGTAAAAATGGATTGTAGTTGTTTGAGGCCAATGTCGGTTGATTGTACAAATGGTCTAGAGAAGATGCATTTTGTTGGGTCCATTGTGTTGCTGTCTCTGCTAACACAAGCTCCCAACCCTTTACTGAACCGGATTGTGTTAATGACTCTTCTTCTTTCTCTTCATTAATTAAACCTGACTGTGTTGATGGCTCTTCTTTTTTGTCTTTTGGTTGTTCATTTTCATCGTTTCCCGGCCAATCTTCCAAAGAAACCAGATCCATCATTGAATTGGACACTGGTAATGAGTGGGTTGAACCCGTATCACTCACTCTGAACGCATCATCTCGTTGAGATTTTTTCTCAAATTGATCCGAATAATCTTCAAGGTCTATGGAAATATTAGCATGACTGGTTCCCATTTCCGTGGCACTTATTAAATCCTCTAAAGATGTGCTTTGAGAACCAAATTCAGAAATGGGCACCTCAGAAAATATATCCCTCGACTTTACCGAGAATTCCGATTGTCCTCCGTAACTTTCGCGCCGGCCAGACACCTCTCCGGTTGTGGGTGCTGGGAGCATTAATGTCTTGCTTAGCGATCTAGAATTGGACGGAAAAGAAGACTGATCTTTCAAAAATTCCCTTAATGTCTCTATGAGCTCCTCAGATATTGTTTGAACACTAGGATACTCAGATGTCCTCCCAACACCAATGCTTTTACACAATGAGTAAAAATCACTAAGTTCTTCGAATTGTTTCGTGGCTTTAATACAAGTTTGAAATGCAATGACGCAAGACTGATACTGCAAATGGAAGAAACTGTCGAGGAGAAGCGCGAGACCATCAGAAATGTCTTTATACAAGTCAAAACTCTCTTGTACAACCGCATATAGAGAGATTTGAACCAACCGGTTTGCTTTAGCAGAACCGGTTGGTCTGGTGCCAATTGCTCGCTCTAGCAATCTTTGCCAAAATGAAATTTTATCTAATAGCATTGGGGGCTTCATATCACGAACCGGCTCGTTAGCCCTCCGGGTGCTTTTATGGCTTGACATGCTGCTATTCTCCTTGTGTGTATATCTACGTTGAAGCTTCCCGGTAAGGAAACAATCTAACCGCTCGTCGAGGTATAACGCGAACGTCCTGACGAAAGCAGTGTAATCCCAAGGGCTTGAATTTGAATCGTCACGAAAGCTGGAGAGGTTAAGGATTTTGGCGCCTCGTTTCATCGCGTGGAGGACTTCACGAGGGAAATAGGGATCACCGTCTTGGAAAAGACGGAGGACGAGCATTAGGGACTTGAGGGCTACAATCCAGTTTCGAGTTCGGCCAATTCTTTTACCAATGGCACGGGCACAATAGGCGGCGTAAACTTTGTTGGAGGAGACGAGGCGGAGGACCTCGAGCACGTAGCGATCCTCGATGGGGAAATCATCATGGGTGGTGGCCTTGAGCACGGCCACCTCAAGGATGGAGGAGTTGTTGTTGGAGACCTTGGCGAGGCGGATGCTGGTTTGATCCTTAACTGCTCCGATAGCCTTCTTTAACTTGCTCGGCATTGTTGAGTGCTTAAATCTTTATCCTAATTAGACCACCCGTTTCCATTCTATCATGTTTCTTTTACTTCCCTATCAATCCAACTCAGTGTGATACGTGTTAATGCAGATTTGGGATTGAAATGGAAAGTAATTCTTGATTTGGGATTGGTTTGTTGACAAAAAAAAAAGATAGGGAGGTGTTTGATCGACAGGGATACAAGAGATGTTTTCAGAGAAAGAGAAAAAATGATTAGGATGGAGTGTTGTGAATGGGTAAAGGGTTGGGTTATTCCTTGAGTCTCTCGTGACCTCAAAGACGTGCTAAAGACTCGCACTCTTTGTTGACCAAAATTGTTTGGAATGTCGTGGGTTTGGGACGTCACTACTCCTTCCGTGCTTGCTGAGTGGCAAGCCCTCATGTTCTCTCATAACGACAGACTATCACATATCCATATCTTTTAATTTTGGTTTTAATGTACATGAAGTATTTGTGATACTAAAGTTGGAAATTAATTTTTTAATTTTAATTATATTAAAATTTGAAATTGTGTATTATTCATTTATGTAATCTTGATAAGTATCAGATATTTAATTAGGCATGTGATAAATACAAAAATTAAGAGATTGGTTTATCTTTAAACCATGGTGGACCTTGAAAAGAGGACAATTTTGACTTGAAATTTCAGTGTCTTGGACCATCTAGAATCATCTCATAACACATAAATATCTAATGGGAAATAGAAAATCTGAAATTCACTTTTTCATATTTTCTTAAAATTCTGGGCACATACAAGTAATAATTCCGGCAAGCTTTTCAAGAGGTTCAAAGGAGCAATATATTACAGCATTCACGTCACTCTTTTAGATATATTAAAGCATTATATCTAACCCTAGCAATAGACAAATATTAGTATTCGAAATTATAGTTATACAACATATTAATTTAGTAATTGCATGAAGAATAAACATCCTATAATTTCATGTTAAAAACTGTTTTAAACCGTAATATAACATGCTAGTTTATTGTAATACCCCGCATTTTTATCGATATTTATTTATGGGATTAATTAAATTAAATGTGGATTAATTGAGAATTACTCCGGATAAAATACTAACGAGATGTGAGTTGGTATCTGATTATAATGTGTATATATGGCAATATATGATTATTGAAAATATTAAAATTGTCGCGAGACTGAAATACGGCAATTTGAGAAATTTTGTTGAGACGCGCGTGACAGTCGCGTCAGGAATGTAATTATTTAAATTAAAAATTGAATTTTATTTTTTATCAATCGTATGGTCGTTTTGAGTGCGCCAACGAGTCCGGAAGGGTCGAAATAGTCAGAAAACACTAGCCGAGGGTTTAGTTTGGGTCCCGGGGCATTTTTGGGCCACACTGGCAACTTAAAAGGGTATTTTGGTAAATTTGGAATTTGAGGAATTTTGACCAACGAATTTTGGGAATTAAAAATAGGGTATTTAGGAACCCACTAACCCATTACCAGCACTTAACTAATTAGAGGGCTACAGGAGTTATAGGAGAGGTTAGGAGAAGTTCCCAAAAGAGAAACACAACCTCCATCTTCAACCTTCAACCTTGGGAGAAAAAGGAGAGAGCAACCTTCATCAATTCAACACCAAATTCAGAGAAAAATCCAAGGCAAGTGGTTTAATTACGTTAATTTCAAGCGAATGTTTCTTCCATGATTAGAAAATTATATAATCGCATTGTATTGAAAGATTTATAAAAACCCATGAGATTGGAGTTATAAATTCAGATTTGATATAGGGTTGCATGTAGATTTGTTATTGGGTGATTAGACTAAAAGAATTACTACTTTTTATGTTACAAAAACGGATTTATATATAGAAATTGAAGACTTTAAATTTCTAGGGTTCATGTTCATAAGGTTTGGGAAAAATTGGGGAGTTATGATAATTAGATGATGTTTAGGAAGATTTGGCCCTATATAAATGTTAAGTTATGACCTACGAATGTTTAGTGTGGATTAGAAACCTTAAAATACTGTTGGGACGATTTTTTTATGGGATTAGAGGTGAAGAAAATAGAGAAAAACGAGATAGGAAAATTTTGGGCTCGAAACTGGCATCTCGTTAGAAGACCTGCCCAGGTCGTTCGAACGAGCTCGTTCGAACGAGCTTCTAACGAGGTGACAGTTTGACTTCTAACGAGTGGGATGTTCGTTCAATGCCTTTCGTTCGAACGAGATCTCGTTAGATGCCCACTTTTTTCGAACGAACTTTCGTTCGAACGACCTCGTTCGAACGAGACTTCTAACGAGTTGACAGATTGGCCTTTTTGGCCTGGTTTGATTTCTAGTGTCCCGTAACCTTGTTTAATTGTAGAGATAACATTACCTTGATGACTAATTGATATAGTTGGGATATTCGGGATATATTGAGGAGTAAAATATAGAAGAATGATTTGAACCAAATGAAAATTGTGGATTAGGACGTGAGTGATTAATTACGATGTGAGAAGAATTGACGATTTAAATGTTAGTATTAACCGGGGATATGTGAATTGCGTAACATTATAATTTGGTATAAGAATGAGAAGTATACCACTAATAAATTATGGTAATTACTAAGATGTGTGCGTGCTTAGTATATGTATATGGTTTTATGTGTATGACATACCTACCATACTTGCTATCACGGGAGGTTTACGTTCTCTTAGGGCCATCTAATCTTTGTGTGCCCGGATTTAGATTGGTACCTCGAGGACATAGTTCAAGAGAATGAATTATTTGTGAGTTAATAAGTCAGCTGACTATGGAGCGTAGGTATGTACGTGACCATGGATATGTTGAATTATGTTCGCCTCCATTTTTGTTTGTGGTGCTTATTCTAACAATTCCTGAGAGATTCGAAATTTGTAATCTTTATGTACGTGATGTACCGAGATGGATAGCAGAGTATGTGTGCACCACAGCTTAGCCTTGGGGTGCTTATATTGTATATTTATGATGGGAATAATACGGTTAAATGAAAAGGAATTATTATGTTTAATTGCGAGTATAATTGTAGTAATGTCATGATAAAGATAAAAAGGGATAACCTGCTGTGAAATGTTTTGCTAATAATTGAGAATCCGAGTTTAAGTAAGGCTACCTATTTAAGTGATGACGTTGGGAATTTATATTATGAATCGAGTAGAAAGGTTAGAACTTATGTCGGTTTAGTTAGATATGGATATCACGTGTATGGGTACGGTACGTTAGGAGTGCGCAATTAGTCGAGAGGTGAGCATTTCATGTGAGAGCACGTCCTAACATGTATTTTGCATTCATTGTTTTAATGTTATTAAAGCACTTGCTGTTTTTAAAATACTCTCCACTTTCGGGCTCTGACCCGTTTGCTTTCAAATCTATTTTTGTAAAAACCTTTTAGGTGCCCAGCCACAAGGACATCATGCATAGAATTTCCATTCAGGTGACGAGCTGTAGCTGTTGTGGAAGTTACAGGGCTTTGCTAGTAGACGCTTCTTTTGTCTTGACTCCATATTCAGTTTTATCATTTGTAGGGCATGTCACCCATTTCCTTTAGAGACATTTTATATTTTAGTTATTCAGACTTTGGTTTGTAATTAATTAAGGATGCAGTCTTGTTTTATTTATTTCCATATTGGGATTGTTGTGAGGAGTATTTCCTCCAAACTCATTATTATTTGTTGGTTACTCTATTGAGACTTTATCGTGAATGGTTGTGCTACATTTCTATAATTCATTTATTGCATGTTAATCAGATTTAATTTAAAATTTGGCAACTCACTTTTTAAATACTAGGTGGTTAGTAATCATTAAAATGTTTTCGACAGTGATGCTATTGACTGAACCAACTTGGCATTTTGTATTGATTTAATAAAGGAGTAGCTACCCGGTATTTAATTAGTCGGGGTGTCACATTTATGTCTTATTTATTATTACAAAATAGTCTTGTATAACGTATAGTATCAGAGCTTAATGTTTATAATCTCATGCTATTCATATACGAATTTTCTTAAAAAAGTATGGATTGATATTTTCTCAAAATCTAAAATTCTGAAATTACATATTAGAACTCATGAAAATTATAGAATTTGAAACTCAAGAATGACAGTACTTTACAACTTGTATAGGAGTGTTTTTAGGAGTATTATGAAATTGATATATGTCATTAGTGATTCAAAATTTTAGTCCTTATATATGTGTGAAATTCAATCCAAAAATTGTATGAGAAATAGTCCTGTTTATAGCGCTTTTTGATTATTACAACCCTAATATGTCCCATTAATGATTTATATGTTTCATGTCTCTAAAGTATTCTTAAAACACTTATAATGACTACGATATGGAAATAAATTTGTTTTTAAGACTAATTGAGTGAAAACTGAGAATTAAGGCAAAACGGTTTTGGTGTAGAATTTTTTTTTCCCGCACTAAATAGTGTTTTTCCAAAATTTTAGTGTTTGATTGACTTGAAACTTGATGAGTTGACTAAAAACGTGCCAACGATCAAATTTCACGACCATTGGTCGTGATGTAATGTATTTTTGGCTACCCGAGACTATTAAGGCTCTTAAAACCCCGTTTTTTCGGTTTTTGTAAATCTAAGGCCTAATAACTTTTGACAGAAAATTTATTTTAACGTTCAGCAAAAGGTTTTGATTTTCTAGCATGATATACTTCTATTCCAAGGTAAAAACTCATATTTGTCGTTTTTGGCAAAAATCAAGAATTCTTGCATTTTAATTAGTTATTTTCATCATATGGGTCGCATTATTCTATTATAGTAATTTAATGTTCATGCTTGATTATGTTTATTATAAACACGAAATTTAATTGACATTAATGAATATTAAATGTATTTTGTTCAGACTTATAAGTAAATATTCTTTTGAGTTGAGTTAAAAGGTAAACACGGGCTTAAACTTATGTACGAATATTACACTTATAGTCATTTAGTTAATTCTAATGTTCGTTATAAAATTAGATTGAGGTTAAACAATGTTAGAAATGTTTTGTTAATGAATATTGAATAGTTGACATTAAGTCCATTAAATCATGGTATGAAGTTTTAAGGCAACAAACACAGATTCATAAATTATTGGACCACGATTAATGAAATTAAAGGGTAGTATAATTTTGTAATCTCAATATTATATGATGATTAATACAGATTCGATAATATTGGGATTATTTAAGCAATCTACCAAACTATATTAAGTCAACAATTCAATGCTTAACCCTTGCAAATTATTGTTATGTTTAAAAATTTTAATAAGTGAACATTGTTATTATATTGCAGTTCCCCTAAACCTTTATTCACATGCTCAATCCTATTCCAAATTTGATGGAACAAACTTTTCTGAATAAAATGAGCAAATTGAGTCCAGTATGGGGGGTCTTGACCTAGACATGACAATTATGCGTGATGAACCCACTGCTATAACTGAAAATAGTAGCGAGGATGAAATTGCTATCCATGAAGCATGGTCTAGATTCAACAGGCTGGCCCTTATATTTATGAGAACGTGCGTGAGTGCTAACATGAAGACCTCCCTACCTAAAACGACGAAAGCTAAACAGTATTTGAACAACATAAAAAAATGTTATCGCACTGCTGATAAATCTCTAACTGGGAAATTAATGGTTGACCTAATCACCATGAGGTTTGATGGAAATCGAACCATGAATGAGCACATTATTGAAATGACTAATCTGGCTGCTATACTTCGAGTTTTGAGCATTGTTGGGATTGTATATTAAAAGTCATGGTTCACTTCACTTATCTTGATTACATGAAAATGTATAGTTTTGACTTATTGTGGTAGTACACTTTGTGTGTAGTCAACGAGACCAATTTGAGATAATTATCTTTATAGTAACTATATAAGATAATTCATATCACATGGTTATTATGAGTGCTTAAGATCATAATCCGGACATAACTGATGGACACGTGCATCAATTGTTAATTACTTTGGCCTATTGGGTGAGATTCATTAATGGATCAATAAAATTGGTAGATTGGATAATGGTGATTAATATATGGTTAATTATGAATGAAATCCACATCTCGGTATAGACATTGATAATACCCTCTTGATGTAGCTTATAAGTTTTGATTATGCCAAACCCGACTTGTGGATTTACTTATCCAACATATCAAATAAGTTAAGTGGACGGTCTCAAGGAATTTATAAGAGGTCGATTAAATATATTTATCAGTAATTTAATTTAATCGATGGGTATCTGTAATCATAACATGAAGAGACTATTAAGCATTTAATAACGAGGAGCTCGAAATTATAATTTTCAGATAGTAGATTATAGTGCAATTATTATTCTTTAGTGGAATGAATAATAATTTATAAAATTATGGAATTAAGTGTAGAGTTTAATCAGGAATTCTAATTATGTAGGAAGGTAGTCCCCTATTCTCCTGGGGGTCCCCGTGCTAGCCTATATAAGCAACCCCTTATCTCCTAATAAGTGTGGGATTAATATAGATCAGAAAAATACCTAAAAAGGAGTGGTAAGATCGTGATCCTTAGTGCCCACACACCAATGACAAATATTGGCTTAAAGGAATAACATGAAAGATCTCGAGGTCTCTTTCAAAGCTCTCATGTTGTAAAATTGATTACAGACAATTGGAGAGTCTAAAAATTATGAAATTGAAACCATGAGTTTCTGACATATAGAGGAAGAGGCAAAGAAATTTTAAGTCATTCGGAGATCATTTGTTCTTCCTGCTTCATGCATCTTTATGAAATAGTGATTCACGAAGTAGATCTGACAACACATATTAGATCCGGAATCGAATTAAGAACGGATCAAGAAGGTGAATAAATTTTTTAAGAAAGTGTTATAATGTACATAAAACCTGATATAATACTTTGAGATTTATGGTATTTACTCGTTAGAGCCATAACTGGAGAATCGTCGATCGAATGGGGCTAAAATGATTTCTACGAGTTCCAGATACCGAAATATATAAAAACTTGTGAAATGTTTTATTTTTATATTGTTATTTTTCAAAAAATTATTCCGATTTTGTGATGGCCACACCGTTAGATTTATGACACAGATTGGTATAACGCGAAAGAGATCAAATCTTTATAGTTCAAGCCAGAAGGAACTGCAAAGATATGAGATCTTGAATCTCCTATGTAGATCCACCAAAAAAAATTTGTTAAACCCAATTATCATATAAATCAAATGATCGAGTATTTTATTTTAAGTCCTCCAGTAATCGGTATCAGAGCGGGATTTTGATTTACATGATAATTTGAAAATCCTTGTTGTCCATCAAAATCGATTTAGTTTTAATCTGGAATGAATGCTAGATCTAGGATCTAATTTTTTTTGCAGAGATTCATTAGTTTCGTCCTTCCATTATGGTTCAATTCATATTTTTTAATTTTATGTGATTGAATACTGCGTTAGTTTATGCGTAGTTATTTTTCTGTCTTCGATTGGGTTGTAATAATTAATTTTTAGTTTTGTATCATTAGATCAAGTTGTAATCATTACATGTAATTTTTTTTGGTTTGTCGGAATCTACATCGATTGATGAGCCGAGCACCGAAGACAATTTTAGGGATGAATGAGATTTGTCGGACAATAATTTGGAAGGTTTTTGTGACACCCCGCCTAATAAAATATCAGGCGATCACTCATGTACCAAATTAAAATAGGAGTCGCATATGGATCATTCTTAGCATCACTTTCGAAAACTAAATTAATTACTAATAACCTATTAGGCTGGCATCAAAATTTTATTTAGCTAATCTTTTTAAACGAACTATACAATTAAAACATTTACACAGTTTATATAAATGAAACTGGAAAGAGATAAAATAACCGAACACTCAGTTCAAATATAATACAACCAAATCGAATGCCGCACTAAAAGGCGGTGAAAGAATAAATAAATACAATTGGGCTTTCGGCCCGAAAGTAACTACAATGCTTCCTATCTAGACCACAAGAATAGAAGCATCTAAAAATAAACATGCATGCATCCACAGCTGCTGCAGCAGACGTCTGACTCGAAAGGATCATCATCCAGGCATCCCTATGTCTGGACACCTATATAAATATAGATATAGCAAAAGAGAGGAAAAGTAGATAAACAGGTCAGAGCCCGAGTTGTGAAAATATTTAGAAAGTGCATAAATGCTTTATTTTAAAAAAATATGTTTTATCTCATATTTAAACTGGTATCGCACTCCTATGAGATACCCCTCACCTCTCTTTTATTAGTGCACACCTAGCGCATCCCTCTAAACATCTTAGTCAAGCTACACTGCCTAACTAATCCGTCACCCCCAAACTTTAGAAATCCTAAGCAAACCAAGTACTAAGGGCTAAACTTCTCCCCAGTCTCAACGCTATACCATGTTCGTGTGTGGGGTGTCTCGCAAAGTGAAATCCAAACAAGGAACCCTCCCCCCCCCCCCCCGATACACTACTTCTTGGCAAGGTCGATCGTCGAGATCCATTAAACCCCCAGTACACAACACACACACACACACACACACACACACACACACACATATATATATATATATATAAACTCATATAAGAAAAACCCAAAACTAAAGCACTAAGGGTTAAACTTCTCCCCAGTCTCAACACTAGGCCATGTTCGTGTGTTAGGTGTCTCGCAAAGAGAAATCCAAACAAGGAACCCCCCCCCCCCCCCCCCCGATACACTACTACTTGACAAGGTCGATCGTCGAGATCCATTAGACACCCAGTACACAACACACATATATATACTCATATAAGAAAAACTCAAAACTAGAGCACTAAGGGTTAAACTTCTCCCCGGTCTTAACATTAGACCATGTTCGTGCGTGGGGTGTATCGCAAAGCGAAATCCAAACAAGGAACCCCCTTGATACACTACTACTTGGCAAGGTCGATCGTCGAGATCCATTAGACCCTCAGTACTCAACTTATATATATATACTCATATAAATAAATATACATCACATACTCAACTTTATTTTTCATGCTTACTTTTATATACATATCACATTTTAAGTCCGGTAAAATCTCCCAAAATGAGAATTCATTTCATATTCAATTTATCTCTTTACTCTAGTAGAGATATGATATCTTATTCTCATACACAAGTAATGTACTATACACACAAGTACAATAACCATCCCAACGAGCTATAACTCGAGGATGCGGTCTCTCAATGCTATCATCTTCCAGGGCATCACTCACATACCATCCTGGGGACCAGCGGTCGGACTCAATATCACTGACATCGTGGTCAACAATCGCAACGTCTGGGAAGCGATCATAGTTCCTCCCCGGCAATGAGACGAAACATACCCACCATTTCTCACCCCTAATAAAAATCACACAATATAATAATGGACGTTATGACCTGGGGACTATACACTCCCTGATCCTCAAGCCAGGGGATTCATCCACATCGCGCAACTTCTCATGATAGCATTAGAGGGGGTATGCTTCACATATATATATACCATCCACACATAGATATATATATATATACATAACTGTATCATATAATATATATACTTTAATCACATAGTATATATATATTCCACATTATTCCTCAAATAAATATAAATGACCATAATTGCCAATCACACATAACGATGGCCAATAATCCCAATGATTCTCATAAATAATAATATTTGAGTATTCTCACACTCATGATACTAAACTCAAAAGTATTCCCTCACTTGATAAATAACTTGTACCTTATTCACACTTAAGGATTTATACAATTTTTCTAGCTATACCAATTCACACTAAGTAAATACGCATTTTTCCAAATTCATCCTAATAGTCTCACAGGATTTAGTCACCCATAATCAATATAATTACGTTTTCCACTCACACAATTATATAGGCTTAATTGCCCACTAAAATTATCCCAAGAAATATTCATCACCAAACATTCTTAATTTTAATAGGTCGTGAATTCCATTTCCACAAATCCAAGGATTACATTATGTTCAAATAATAATTTAGAGGTCCTCACTCTATTTTAGGAACCCCAAACCTTTAATTTCTCACTTTATTTATTTTCGTCCAAACCATCCCTTTTGCAACACACATTTTTACACTTCTCCAAATCCCAATTGTAACTCCCTCGAATCATTAGGAATACATTCCCCTAGGTGAATATTTATTTCCTCGAATAAATAAGCCAAAAACCATAAAAGTGGGAATTTATCCCATTTAAATTAACTAAGCCGAAATTTCCAAAATTCCTGCTCGATCGATCGATCGACCCTTGGTCGTCGATCGATCGATCATGCTAGGCAGCTTCTTCTCCGGCCCCTGTTTCGGCCATTAACAAACCTTCAATCTTTGTTTCCTTATATACCACCAACATATAATCACACCCAACTATATATACACCAAAGAAATAGGTTCTAATCATCCTAGAACCCAAAATCAACTACTAATTTCTATGAATTTCAAAGTTTCTCTAATTTAAAAAATTTTGGGGTTTACCCGTTAAACTTTCGAAAAACCCGTTTAATCCACGAAAATCCCACCCAAAATCTTTAGGGTTTGTTATTACCAATTATGATATGATATTTATGTTCAAAATTAAATAAAGCAAGTAAACACTTGCCTGGAGGATAAAATCCGACGACCCCGAGTCGAATCCCGTGGAGTTTGGGCCGAAAATCCTTTTCCTCTCCTCTTTTCTCCTCTTCCTTTCTTCTCTTCTTCTTTTATATCTTTTTACTTCCTTTCTCCCACTCCCCTGTGTCTTATATAGGAGAAAATAAGGGTTTATACCTTTAAAACTCAAAAATGACTCGTTTACTCAATTACGAGTCCCTATTAATCCAAAAATTCCCGAAACTCAATTACGACCCTCGGATACTCTATTCTGACTATCTAGACCATTCTGAGACCAACCGCACGCTCGAAATCTCCATCCGAGGTACTTGATCACAATTCACTAATTTAACCCAATACATCTCAATGCGGGTTTTCCAATTAAAATATTATCCTCTGTCGCTTTACTCAGCTACGACATATAATTAAAATACTACGACTTATTCACTTAATCCCAAAAGTAAATATAACGCCCATCGAAAATCATCTAATCCTTGAAACCTCCAAGAATTTACTATTCACGATAATTCTTAAATTCCCAAATTACACTTAATTATTGAATTTAATTATCCCCAAAAGTGCGGGGTATTACAGTTTTGGTGGAATCTTATTGTGTTGTAACGGACCATAGAGTATGAGTTAGTGATTACGACATCACATGGAAGTGTCACGATACACTTCATATGCATACTAGGTGTCGTGGAAACATGGAGAGGTGGTGCAGTTATGTGTTATTTTGGCACGAGCAACCTCCGAAATATTAGTAGTGGTGGCACACTATGAATAAACTTCAAACGAGATTTCCTACTTAGTATGATTCCTTACATGGAAAAGATTCGTGAAGTCAATGATTGCATGAGATAAGGAATTAGAGACCATAATGGAGAGGGACATATTTTAGTTTCCTTATTGTTTATGGATTATATCTCCAGCTTTTCTTATTCTATTGTGATTGTGGTTCTTGTTTGATATTTGTGTTTTATTTAATAGCGTATTAAAATTAATTAATTTTTGCAAACCCATTAAATTGGATAACATGGACAAATATTATTGGAACCGGCCTTAGATCATGGTTTTCTTGGAAAATAAATTTTCTGGGGGTCTATTTTAAATTTAATAAATTTAGTGAATTTTATTTGTTACTCGTATTAAATTTAATTTCTTGAATTGTTTTAATTTAAAATAATTTAGCTATTTTTGGATAATTAAAATAAGGAAATTTCTTATTTTAATTTGAAAAAATAAATTGAAAAATTCCATTATTTTAATTGGACAACTTAAAATTGAACAGTCTCCATGGTTATATGTTTAATTTAAATTTTTTAAAATTATGGGTTTTTAATGTGTTATTAGAAAATATAAATTAAATTTTTTTATTTATTTAGCGAATATAAGAGAATTTAAAATTTATAATTATTACGCATGTTTTAGGCGCGTGAAAATTTGGACAATCAAAAGTTTTAACATGCATCAATTACCATGTATTTTTTAAAATATTAAAAGTAAACTTCTCTTTTGACAACCTTCACAATAGTTTTAAATTACTAAGTGGGAGAGGGATCTGGTCACAAACAAATTCCACGATTTCCACCAATGGTTTTTAGGTTTTCAATAAGAAGTAGGTCCTCTAAAGAGGAATACTAATTATTGTGGTAATCAGTGCAAATTTTTTTCCTGGTAATTTTAGGCTCATATTCATATGGGCGGCGCCCAATGGAGGAATATATGTGATGTAGGATAGTCTAAAATTAGTTGTTGGTTTACACTTAGATATAGAATTATAGTAGGTTCTCCAAAGAGGAATACTATTATTTTGTGAGACCAAAGTGTCGGCTATAAGTTTTATTTGGCATAGTTTTTTCTTAGATGGTAAAATTAAAGGAATTGGCCCACCTAATGTGATTATGTATAGTAGGTTCTCCAAAGAGAAATCCTATTCAAACAGTAATTGGGATGATGATGAATTCTTTTAAATGGTAGATGGAACCAACTTTGAATTGAATTCAAAGTTAATTACTTGTCATAATATATTTTTTATTATGCGATTCTCTAGTTTTAAATGACAACTCCAATTTCCACTTATTTCATACTCAGTTTTATATGCCTTCGGGTAATAATTAAAAAGACTAAATTTAAATTGGACATAGTGTTGACATACGATAAAGAAATGCATATGTGTATTTTCTAAGTGTTGTCATGAATAATCATATTATAAGATTGTTGTACGGAAATATGGAATATGAGTGAAAAAGATTAATGGTATGACACAATATGACTTGTTAATTAAGTCAAATATATTGTGACATCAATATTAATCAGGGTACATTGCCTATAATATAATGATTATCTCACATCTAATGTTTGATAATCAGGGCGTATAGTTAGGCAGGTTGCCATGAATGACTTTAAAGGAATATTAGTATGATTGATACAACTCTAGTTATAAGTTTATGTTTTGATGGTGATTTCTCATCTGAAGGAACTAGAAATCTAAAGAGGTGAAATTGACGGGGGAAACCCACGTCGATATCCTCCCCAATAAAAGGTTTTATCGTGATATCATATATTATTCAAGTTACTGAAATAACCTCACTTCTTAGCCGAAAGGTTGATAGAAGCTAAAGTCAAATAAGAAAATATTAAGTTGAAATTCAGGCAGTGGCTAGATTTCAAGGATAGTTGACGAATTGCGTAATCGCAAGTGAATTCACTAAGAGCAGCCAGAATACTAGTAAGAGTTAATAATCTTATGTTATTTAAAAGAACAAGGTAGAGACATTTTGTTTGCAAAAAAAGGTCGAATAATATTTAATGGTTTATTCTACGATAACCTGGATAGTAGACACATGAGCCATTAATCATTGGTTCTAGAAAATCAGTCAATTAGTGATAGGTGATTTTATCTACTACTGGGAATTTGTATATGCAATGGGAGGCGTGAGTCTCAATTTTGATAATTAGAGATTAATTTTAAATGATTGCTTATAAGTATATAAGAATAGAAGGAACTTTGGTTCAGCCTCTACTCTTTTTATGTACAGATATTTATTTTATTTTAATATCATATGTGTTGTTAATGGTAATAAACAATATATTCATCTTTGGTACTAAAGCAGATAATCATTATAAAGTAACTCTCATATTTATTACACCATATTTTTCATAATATTCATGATTTATCACTAAAAGTATAAGATTATATTCTATAAACTATAATATATCTATATCACTAAATACCCAAGTCATTTGATCTAAATGGATTTTAAACTGATAGAAGGTGGGTTCTTACATTCATAGGAAGTGGAGGCACTTATAGTTAATGAATATGGTATAGATGGAAAATGAGCAGGAGGTATTATAGCTATAGAAATATTAGAATTGGTTTATTATGATTGATGTAATTCTATAACTACCTACTCGGGAATTTAAGAATTACAGATCAGTAGCTCAGATTATATCCATGAAGATAATGCCGCGAGTTACTTTCAATAACAGCATGTCAAAGAAAGAATAATTCGATTTCTTTCACATGTGATAAGATTCATAATGTTTATTCATAAGATATAGATACACATATGTCAAGATTATTTTCCAAGTCAGTTTTCTTGACTACCATTAAAGATAGTTGTTTGCTTTCAATTCAATTCTGGTACTTCGTATAATGGGTAGTGCAACACTTATTTTGAGAGAAAACTTGACAAGTTCGAATAAGGATAAATGTTTAAATCTATATTGTATACCACATTCGCCAAAGCATTGCTCGGAACAAATGAAGGTCTAATAGGATTATGTAAACTTATTTCATACCAGTATACGTGAAAACATCACAAAGAAATGAGTATGACATTCTATTACCTTAGCGTAGTGGGAGGATTATCAATTCTCATAATGGTGAAAACCATATGAAAGCATCACGATTTTATTCCCGTAAAGGGATAACTTTATCATAGTAGGAGCATTTCTTATTCTTAGGATTGTCACCCATCGTGACCCTTGGAGAAGAAGATAACAAACCTTGTAACTATAATAAGGTATTCCTTCACAATGATGCATAACATTATTGGTAAAGTTATGATATTTGGTACTATATAGATTCAAAAAGATGGGGTTAAACCCACCAGTTGTAAGTAAATCTCGTAAGAAAGGTAATCAAATTTATGATTTTGATAAATGGTTGGATGTGTTCAGTTTGTACGAAATGAGTGGTAGAAGCATGGTGTTTTTAGATACTAGATGTATAAATATATTTATCATCGCACATAATGTAGGGATATGTCATACAGTTAGAGTGTGGTAGTCCAATCAGTTCAATATGAAAACAATAGAAAATTTTATTACATTTTTGGGATCAAATTATCATTTGATCACTAGAAGGAGTGTACTTTTACTTATCTAAGTTATCATATTGGTATTGTTCTTCTGAAACTTTGTTATATAATATTCTAAGAAAGACTTTCGCTTTTTCATATTTGGAAATTATATTACTCTAGAATAGAACATTGGTTTTAGTAGAATAAATATTCAAGAACCTGAAAAGGATTAATGAATATATATTTGGTTGCTAAGTAAAGACATAAGTAACTTATAGGTTAATAACTCATGTATTCAGTCAAATTTAAGATTCCAAAAAGTGTATAATACGCCTTGTCTAAGAAATTATACATAAGGGAGTTTCTAGTTGCTATAATTGAATTGGTTGACAACTGGTTAGCCTCTGACTTTAGGTGTGAGGTATGGTTGTTAGATGCACGGTTCCATATCTTTGAGTATAAGTGGGAGATTGTTGGGGTTATATACTTAAATTCATGGTACACTAGTAAATTTTAGTATGTATATTTAATAAGAATCTTCACAAGTGATGTTCTCATCATATTATATTATATATTTATGCATATGTGTCTTTTATTATACATAGTAGATGATTTGGTGTGTAGTGTTCGGCTTACACATGGAAGATCAGATCATTAGTCCTTGTAGAATATAATTATAGTTCACAATCTTAGATGGATATGGACGCACCATCAGTAGGATTGTAGCATACTAATTTAGTAGGTCTATCTTGATTACAGGAAAAGGTATAGTTTCGACTTATTGTGCTAGTACACTTTGTGTGTATTGAACGAGACCAATTTGAGATAATTGTCTTTATACTAATTATATAAGATAATGCATATCTCGTGGTTGTTATGAGTGATTAAGCTCTTAATCCGGACATAATTGATGGACACGTGCATCAATTATTCATTACTTTGAACTATTGAGTGAGATTCATTTATGGATCAATAAGCTTCATAGATTGGATAATGGTTATTAATGTATGGTGAAAGTAAATTATGAATGAAATCCATGTTTTGATATAGATATTGATGATACCCTCTTGATGTAGCTTATAAGTTTTGATTATGTCAAAACCGACCGATAGATTTAATTATTCGAAATATCAAATAAGTTAAGTGGATGGTCTCAAAGAATTGATATGAAGTCAATTAAATATAATTATCATTAATTTAATTTAATCGACGGGTATCTGTAATCTTAACTTGGGGAGACTATTAAGCATTTAATAACGAGGAGCTCAAAATTATAGTTATGAGATTGTAGACTCGAGTGGAATTATTATTATTTAGTGGAGTGAATAATAATTTATAGAATTATGGAATTAAGTATAAAGCTTAATTAGGTTCCTAATTATGTAGGAAGCTAGTCCCCGTGCTAGCCTATATAAGCAACTCCTTATTTTCTAATAAGGGTGGGATCAATATAGATAAGAAAAATACCTAAAAATGAGTGGTAGGGTCGTGATCCTTTGTGCCCACACACCAAGGACATACATGTATTGGCTTAACGGAATAGCATGGAAGATCTCGAGGTCTCTTTCAAACCTCTCATGTTGTAAAATAAATTATGAACAATTGAAGAGTCCAAAAATTATGAAATTGGAACCACGGGTTTATGACATATAGAAGAATAGGCACAATAAATTTCAAGTCATTCGGAGATCGTTTGATCCTCCTTCTTCATGTAAAATAGTGATTCATGAAGCAAATTTGAAAACACAGATTAGATCTGGAATAGAATATCAAGAAGGTGAATTAAATTTTTAAAAAAGTGTTATAATATACATAAAACTTGATATAATACTTTGGATTCATGGATATGAACGTTTAAGGTTGAAATCAATTCAAGAACACATGATTTCATCTGCACAAACAAATGTGCGACACCTCATGGTATCTACTTGTTATAGCCATAACTTGAGAACTGTTGATCGGATGGGGATGAAATTTTTTTTATAGGTTCTAGAGGGGAAAAGATATAAAAATTGCGAAAGATATTATTTTGATGTTGTTAAGAGTTTTGAAAAAATCATTTCGATTTTGTGACTGCCACATCGTTAAATTTATGGCACGACATTGTATAACAGGAAAAAGATCAAATCTTTACGGTTCAAGTCAGAAGGAACCACAAAATTATGAGATCTTGAATCTCCTATGTAGATACACCATAATTATTTTTTTTGAAACCTAACTATCATATAAATCAAATGATCCTGTATTTTGTTTTAAGTCCTTCCGCAAGCATTAAAGGGGACGACTCTTTTCTCGTTCAATTCATTTTAAACTCCCTACCTCCTGAGTATGGGACTTTCCAAATCAATTATAACACTATTAAATACAAGTGGAATGTAAATAATTTTCAAAGCATGTTGCTACAGGAGGAAGGAGGACTTAAGCAATAGAATGTGTAAGGAAAAAATTTCCAATTGAGTTAATTTGTATGTAATTGACTTATTTTTGGAATAAAACTTGTTTGAGTCATAGATAAATTTTTATCTTATCACGATGCCCACATAGTATATGATGTGTTGTGTTGAAGACGTAGCGACCAAGCTTCAAAGATAAATCATGTTGTATTTTTTATTGGTGCTCATTTCACGTCTTCATATCACATTGTATTCCGAAATACTCTCAGGTATAAACGCATATTGGTTATGAGACTCAAAAAATATTTTAAGGATGATATTTTGTTTACAAAAGATTTTAAAATGTCAAAAAAAAAATTAAATTTTTTTAACTTCATTTAATCTGAGATATACACTGTTTAGAGTCGTGTGAATTCTCACCTTGGTTTTAAGACTTCAAACGACATGTGATGTCGTTCGAACAACATCTCACAGTTGTTAGAACGACATGTGCATCTCGTTAGAATGACCTGCCGACTTAATTTTATTATTTAAGGAGTGTTTGCTCAAAATTACAGAGTGTGCAGAACCAAAATACGATTTAGAACAATTTTGTTTTTCTGCATAAGTTTTCAAAGGTTTTCAAAGACTAAAACCATCCTTAGTGTTTAAAGATTCTAGATTTAATATACAATTGATATAGATATCTTGTTTGCACCATCTGAAGTTTGTTCATCACTTTGAACATTGCTCGTTGGAGTTTTACGGTGAAGAAACGGTGAAGTCCATGTTCCGAATCGTAAATTGTTACTAAAGATGCATTGG
The DNA here is from genome assembly GCA_949130495.1 of Sambucus nigra. Lineage (NCBI taxonomy): Eukaryota > Viridiplantae > Streptophyta > Magnoliopsida > Dipsacales > Adoxaceae > Sambucus > Sambucus nigra. The sequence goes on from OX422218.1 coordinate 282,047,813, forward strand.
TGGACACCGAGGCACTCGTGGACACGTGTGTTGTGGACGAATATCGTGGAAGGATTTATGTGTCGGCACTGTAGAGGAGCGGTTAAAGTGAAGAAGAGCATCAAGGCTTGTGGGGATTGAGTCATTGTATAAGTCTATTTGTCTTCCTTTGTAAAATTGTATCATAGTGATTGTCTGACTTAGGTCGTCCGAGATTTTTTCCCTTTGTGGTTTCCTCGTACATACGGTGTTGTGAATTTTACTTTATTTTCCCTGCTTTAATCACCTAGATTCATGTTTAGGATTAAATAAGATAAAATTGGGCTTAATTGAAATTGGTTCACAAACTTGGTGCATTTTCGACATTAGAAAAATATTTTTGAAAGAAAAATTGTTTTGTCACCTTAGAGCACTGTTTGAGAAAGGGGCCTACGAATTGGTATAAGAGCTAGAAACATTTTTTTGTGTGTGTTGATACCTTGTGATTTTAAGGATGAATTTCGAAAATTTTGATAGTTTTGGAACTCCTGTTTTTTATGGCACAAATTATGCTTATTGGAAAATGCGAATGAGAAATGCTTTAAAATCAATTTATGAGCGCATTTGGTTAGTGGTTGAAAAAGGTTGGACACCACCAGTCACAAGAGAGAGAGAGGCCACTAGTTTAAAACCTGTTGATTAATGGACCGAAGCCGAACATAAACTTTCACTTTATAATTCTAAATGTCTTCATGTTATTTCCTCACATGTCACACCGGAAGTGTATAATCGAATCATCACGTGTGAACCCTCAAAAGAGGCTTGGGATATTCTTGGACTTACTCATGAGGACACTAGAATGATTAGGGCATCTAAGCTTCAAAACCTCACTAAACAATTTGAGACGATTAAGATGTTAGAGAGTGAGTTATTTGATGAGTTTTATGCTAGATTGTCCAACATTGTGAACTCATTGTTTAACTTGGGAAAGAAAATACCCGACAACCGAGTCATAAAGAAAATCTTAAGGTCGTTGCCTAGTAGATTTGATCCCAAAGTAAACGTTTTACACTCCTTGGGTATGCTTAAATTAACAAAACTAGAATAGCTTGTAGGTGACTTGCAAACTTATGAGCTTGACAAGTTTACCTCCAAGCACTTGCCAAAGAAAGAAAAGGGCATTGCTTTGAAATCCCGAAAGGAGGAGACTAAAGTTTCAGATGTTGATTCTGACTCCGATTTTGAGGATGTAGCCTTGTTGGCAAAGAAGTTCAAAAAGTTTATTTAGTTCCAAAAGTAATCGAAAGATGCCAAAAGACTTGAGAAATCCAAGAACAATAAGGCCGATCATGCCCCTCAGAGTAAATGTGAGAATGTTAAGAGGGATGAGTCGGATAGGTGTTTTGGTTGTGAGAGTTATGGCCACGAGGTATCAGAGTTCCCCACTAGACTTAAGAAGGAGGGCAAGAAACCGATTGCATATAATGCCACCTTAAGTGATAGTGAACAGCAAGAGGGAGGACAGTCCCCCATTAAGCACAACTTTGTAGCGTTTATGGCATGTCATGTGAGTGATGACGATAAATCTTCTCATGAAGATACTCATGTGAATGATACTTCTGAGGCTATTTTGTGTGAATCTTAAGTGAGTGAGGATGAAGCTAGTGAGGATGAGGAAATAGATATGAGCGAGTTGCAAGTTGCCTTCAATGATTTGTATGAGGAAACAGTGAAGTGAAGAAGGATAACTTGAAGTTACAAGCTAGGTTAAAAGAGCGTGCCATAGAAAATAATGATGCTTTGATTGAGGATCTTAGGTCATGAGAGAAGACTCTTCAGGAGAAATAAGAAAACATTAAGGGTTAGAGAGATAGTATTCATGGTTTGATGGAGGCTTTAAATAAAGATTTTCTATAGTTTGAAGAGTCTAGGCGTTTTCTTAATTCTAGGATTAGTGATATTGAGGAGAGATTGACTCAAGTAAGGTGAAGTTTGATTTGGAGGATAGGTCAAAAAAGTTGGATAGGATTTTAGGCACCGTCCAAATCAAGGATGATATGTGTGGCATAAGATTCGATGATCGTATTGCACCCATTCCCAAATCCAATACCAATCGTATGAGAGAGCCAACTAGGAATGTTTGGAGAGGTCCATATTTAGGTAACATTACTCGTCGTGTTTACACTTGCACTCATTGTGGTGGGGAGGGTCACCTTAGACGTTATTGTTATGACCTTAAAAATACTTCTAGGAAGTTTAGGGATAAAGTCATTTCGATTACCAAAAACCCCGTGCATCGTTACACACCTACTTGGGTTAGGAAATCGGACTTAGAGACTTTAGGAACTAAACTTCATAACTATCGTTTGGTTGCACATGATACTTCTCATAATATTTCTTATGAATGATTGTGTTAGCCATATTTGTCATACGCTAGTCTCTGCTTAATTATATATATCTTGCTAGTGTTATGGCATGTGTACCACTTTGTATTATATTTTTTCCTTTTATTTGAGTCTTATTTGGAAAAATATAAAAAAAATAAAAAATATTGAAAATACAAAAATATTTTTGGTTTCATATATTTTTGAAAAATATAAAAAGATTTTATTTTTGGGTCAAAATTATTTTTTGAAAAATAAAAAAAGATTTTCGATTTATTTTTGTATTGTGAGTTTACATGTTTGATGTGTCATTTTGGTGTGCTTGAACCCCCATCATTTCATTATCCACGTGGCTAGAATATTTGGTCATAATTATAGATGTTTAGAACAATCCTAACCATTGACTAATTGGATTGTTTCGAAGTTGATTTGCATTTGGTTTCGACTTTGTATATATGCCATCGCATACACATGCACGAGCTTATATGAATGTTTGACTTCTCATTCATTTTTGAGTTTGGTGAGCCGTTCTCCTCTCAATTTGGTCATTTATGCGCAATTAGACTTTGGAGGAGGTGTGCATTTAAGAACCGTTGCCCGTGAGGATTCATATTGCTTAAATTGAAAAAATGATGAGTGTTCACATGAATGGGCTGTGAGATATAATAAGCTCGTCATGAAAGCCACCGTTTGAAAGAGCCCGAGAAAAAATTAAGGCAATAAAAAGAAACATATGACAAAAATGGGCCAATAGGATTTCTCTAAGGTGAGAAAATAGAAATCTCAAAAGAGCTAGAAAAATAAATATGAATATATAAGGGTGCTTGGATGGAAAATTACAACAGGTTTACACCATGAAGCCTAATGTTGAAAAATCGTATCATGATTCTACTTTTTGGGTAGATTCGTCGAAATTTCGAATTTGTGTGCATGATGTTTGTTTAGTTCATTAAGCTCAATATATTAATTGTCATATATGGCTAAAACTTAGTTTGATGATCTTTAGCCATCACTTAGAGTTTCTTGATCGTTTCGATGTGTTTAAATTGTGATTCATTTGTTGTAGTTCACACCCATTCATTATGTATCCATGTTTGAGCACATTGATACTATGTTAGCATGTAACTCTTATTTTCTGTTTTGAGTCTGTTTTTCTACTCTTTCATATTTCCAGTTGTTGAGTGCGTCTATAGACAAAGATGCCTTGTCGGCCTCAAACTGCGACTCATGCACTTCTTTAAGCTTTGCCTAAAATGACAAAAAGCACATGATTAGTAAAATAAGTAAATTAAAAAATTATAACGTAATTAACAAAAAGTAAACTGTCGGATTACTTACAATCGTGGCCGCGACGCTCGGGGACACCTCCTTGTCCTTCCCCTTCTTCTTCCGAAGAGCCAAATAAGTATCGAGCCTATGTGGCTTACCCCCAGGGCCACTCCTTGTCCCCTAAAATAAAATAAAGTAAAATTAGTATCGGACCCGCAAAGTAAAATAATGCTGAATAATATATTTCTGTAGTTATAGAAAAATTAAATCTTACCAGCATCCTATGCTCCACCTCAGCGTAAGACGTCCGGCCGGAGTAGTGCACGTCCGTCTTTTTTACCCGGTTTTCCCTCCCTGATTGGCTAGATGCCAATTGTCGCTCCCCGATCTCATTGTCAACGAACTTTTACCATTGTTCCAATGAGATCGGCTCCTTCGGCAGGACGGATTCACGCCTTTGAATAATGGACTCTCTTGTCTTTTCAAAGTACCGGGTTCGCGTATTTTTCTTCCACGTCTTGTGTTGCTCCCTCAACTGCTCCAAGACGAAATCGCGTAGCTTTAGATCTAGGCTGAATTGTTCTTGTCCAACAAATACAATGTTAGTTGCAAATAAATATAAATATAAAATGAAATTGAAATCGAAATTGAAATATTCATATGAATATAAATATAAATATAAATACATTACCTGTGGTGCCACCCAAACAGCTAACTTGATCTCATATAGCACCTCCTTCCAACTAATGTACCCCGGGCCGATGATCGTCTTTACCAGCTCGAGGGATCTCGCTAATATCCCCGACTTGTTCTCAATGGCCATCCCCAATTTGCCATATTTGCGGATCCCAGGGGTTGAGGAGCCCTCGGCGCCTCCGCTACCACCGAGCCCAGACGACATCATCATAACAAGCATCATCATCCTCGCCTTAATACCTGAATGAGACATTTGCTATAAAAAAAATTATTAGTACATATCAAAATGAATTAAAAGAAGACATGCAAATAAACTAAAAATTAAATTATACAATTATTAATTTACTAATTTACAATGAGGGGCAATCATATATTAATTTACTAAAAAAATAATAACCTATCAATTCGTTTACAAGGGACATTACGCACAAACACGCACATACACGCACACTACACACACATATACACACACGCGCACATACGCACACACACCTGCTCACATTCACACACACACGCAGCCCCTACCCCACCACCCACCCACCCATCCCTTCCCCCTGCCCCCCCCCCCCCCCCCCCCATCTCCTCCTAAGTGTGAGTTCAAGTATGTTTCATTTAATTTCAAGTAATTTTTAAAAAAAGTTGAAAAATCACACCCCCATATGGACAATAATCCAGTGGTCATGCCACTTTTAAAACTAACCAACCCAACATCTTGTTAAAACTAACCCCCCATATACAATTAAAGCTATACAATTTATTAATTAAAGTTATACAATTGTTGAGATTGCCCCACCCCACCACCACCACACACACCTCAATTCTTAATTCCAAAACAACAGCATCTAGCTCATAATATGTACAGAGTGAAACATTCCCACCCCCACCCCCACCCCTACTGTCCACACACACGCACACTACACAAGAGTGATACAAAGTAATTTTTTAAAAAAAGTTGAAAAATCCCACCCCCATATGGACATTAATCCAGTGGTCATACCACTTCTAAAATTAACCAACCCAACATCGATCCACTATAATCTAACCGCAACAACAAATGTGTATCCCGTACTCCTTCTAATTCATCTACTCAATTAAATCATTTCATCAATTAAACTAACAATTAAAGTATACAATTATTAATTTACTAATTTACAATGAGGGGCAATCCTACTTTCATATGAAATAGGCACTAATTATTAATTTACTTTCATATAAAACTATACAATTAAAGTTACAATTAAAGTTATACAGTTTATTTTATTAAAGCTATACAATTAAAGTTATTTCGAATCTCAACAATTATCTATTAATGAGGGGAAATCCTACTTGCATATGAAGGGGAAATACATATTTTATTAATCAATTTATCCGTTTCAATTGTTGAGATTGCCCCACCACACACACACACCACCCCACCCCACCCCCACCACACACACACCACCACCACCGCACACACACCACCCCACCCCCTCCCCCACCACACACACTCACACATACACGCACACACACCACACCACCCCCTGCCCCCTCCCCCCACCACACACACACGCACACACCTGCACACACACACACACACCACCACCACCACCACCACCTGCCCCCCACCCAGCCCCCTGTCCCTCCCCTCCTTAGCCCCTCTGTCCCTCCCCCTCCCCCCAACACACACACACACACACGTACACACACACCACCCCAACCCCACCACCCCCTGCCCCCCTCACCCCACCACACACCACCACATACATATATACACACACATACACACACATATAGAAATGAAAGAGAAAGAGAGGAAAAAAAACATACCTTAGAGAGAGAGAGAGAGCTCGAAATCGCTTAGAGAGAGAAAGAGAGGGAAACCAAAAACGGTGGGAAAAAAAGAAAGCGTAGGGTTTTTTTTACTGAACAAATTGTCACGAACGTGTCACGGTCATTGACTGTGACAATATTATAAGATTTGTCATGGTCATTGACCGTGACAAGTCCGTGAGAAGTGTAGTTGTCACGGACGTGTCACGATCAATGATCGTGATAATACGTTGTCATGGTCTTGTCACGGTCAATGACTGTGACAAGGCTAGCCGCTGGAAGGGTGTCAATTTACCCATTTTGGTGTAGTGCTTCCTAATATGCTTAGTATCGCTCCCCTTCATGACTACTTTACTTAAATTTTTTAATTTTTTAGCGGCCTTAGTTTAAGATCCCTTTATAACATAGATACACGCTTAGGTCCCCATGTACAATATTATACATTTTCCCAAACATATCGGTACGCGTGAAGTACCTCGCGATGAAATAATGATCAGAGTATGTAAAAATAAACATTAACTTTTTTGCATCACGCACTGAATAGTCTTGATTTTCATATTGTTTAAACCCTATACCCTCTAGACACAAAAGAGGTTAGCCTAAAGGAAGTTCGTACGTTAAAAAAATCTCTTCACCCGAAAAGAGGCTCGTATTTCTAAAAGGTCACTTCCCCCAGGGATGTTCGTGCCTTAAATAAATCACTTCCTAGAGTGAAGTTCGTACATATGAAAAGTCACTTCCCCTAAAGGCCAGTCTCTGATGGTTTCTCACTCTTTTCGCCCACCCATCGTGTATATCGAGCAACTGCTATCTTGATCCAAAGGTCTTGGTGATGGGGACCGTTTAGAGTTTGTCCAGTATTGGGGTATATCGAATAGGCTTTCACACATATTCATTACTAAGTTAAATTGGTTTCACACATACCATAAAGTTTGCTCAATCCAAGAAGCTACGTATATCATGATCCACGGTAATGAAAAGTGATCCACTGATCACCAAGTTGCAACGCCTTTTTTATAAAGAAAAAATCTCTAGGAACACATCCTATTACACAAAAGAACATATGCTTATGGGACAATCGATTTGAATTATTTTTTTCAAATTTTCAGACAACTGGAGGCTGGTCTAAAACCCCTCAGATTCCATAATGAATATCCTTCCATTTTTAAATTGGGGGTAAACAGTATGAATCCGCAAGTTATCACCAAAATATATTCCCCTTACATTAGATTACCCCACCCACTATTTATTTGAGGAAATATAGTCTATTACTTTATGGCTCCTAACATGAAAAATGAGAGCTCACCCCTATTTACCTGAATCCAATGGGACTCTGTTCACTTCTTCCCCTCATAAGATAATACCAAACCAATATAAAAAAAATACCGCCCACATACGATTAAATATGAATAAAATAGTTGGATCAGAAAACATCATGAACATGTGAGTCCTTCTCCCCCTATGTAATGTCCTTTTGTTAGCCTTTTTGTCCTAAAAAACTGAATAAAAGTACCTAAATTTTTCTGTAGTTTTTATCATCAACAAAGAGATTGCAATAAGTTCTTACCCCGGAAGCCTGAGTTCAAGATCCGTGCAGTTGATTAGTTTTTATCAGCGAGTGCCCCACCCATGATTGTCAAGTCTTCCTCACAGTACGATCCATGTCTAGCGAAGAACATCATGCTCCATCTGTAATGGATCAAATTTTGAGACAGCTTGAAAACATCACCGCCTCGTGAAATACCATGCGGTCTAAAATCAGGGCACTGAGCCTAGCACCAGTCCGCCAGAAAGAGGGCACCACTATGATCAAAATTAGAGAGAACTTACTTCTTCCCCCATCCCCAACATTGTAACATCGCCTGCAATGGCTATCGAGGCAATACCAACATAATCCTTAGGATCCTCTTGCACTAATCCCAACACTGACTCCCCTGTTAATGTTAGTGCCCCTCTCTTCCAAGTATCATTTTCCCCACATGGATACTTTGAACCCTACCAGTAATACCCCGAGTACCCACACACTACCATCTAAGGCCCCCTCTACAAGACAAATTTGTAGCTCCCCCACCAGCCGATGAGGTTATTCCTCCACCTCCAGATGGGGAGATAACGCATGTCCAATATGAACTACATCTCCTTCAGAAATCCATGAACAAGATGCAAACCACCAATGAGCTCACTAATATCAAGAATATGGCCCTATATCTCAAAGCTCGATTTTTGAAAAAATTAAAGATGCTAGTCCTTCAAAACCTATAAAGGACTGGGTTCCCCAACTGACCACCTATCCAGCTATCACCTTCAGATGCAAGTTCAAAATTTAGGCCTAGGAGTTGTAGAGAGATTTTCCTCCCCCACTCTATCCGGAGAGCCCTCGCCTGGTATATATGACTGAAACGTGAGGGTAGCACCAAAACATGGTATGGAGTATGTCGTAAATAGTACGAATACAATTAAGAACTTTGAGTCACCCGTAAAGACCTAAAAATACTAAAGAAATAGGAGGGAGAACCGGTTGGCACTTTCGTCACTCGCTAAAGAGAAAAGGCCGGTCAGATGGTCAATAGACCCCTAAAAATGATCAGATACAAATCGTGGCTAGGGGCCTCTGGAAGGAAGTACAAAATGAACTCATGCTCACTTGGATTTCCGACTTCAAATAACTCAACCACATCGGGTGCAAGATCGAGTAAATTTTTCAGTCTAAGGCTACCCAATTTACTGAGGAACATCATCGAGATGCAAATCAGTTATCCACCCGTAAGAACTCACGGGGAGCTTCTACGTCTCACATCACCGCTCAGAGATTGCAAGGCCACAACCATAAATTCCGCTATTAAAACCCTATGCAATAAGCATTTTAACCATAATACATCTTCATAAAATAAAATATATTTAATACTGTTTTTTTACTTACATATATTACTGATTGTCTCGTTTTGAATTTAATATTGTTTATTAATTGAGTTTGAGGATGGTACATTTCTGTTAGGGTTTGTTAAACTTAATTGGCACGTGCTTGGCTCACAACCTATTAAAAATAAAATATTTACAATTTTAGAAAAAATTATTAAAAATAGTAAAAAAGTAAAATAAACAAAATAAAAATAGAAGGAAACAACTCCCCCCCCCCCCTCTCTTTTAGATATTACCACCGCCTCCTCCCTCCTTTTTCTCACCTCCACTGCCACTGCCACCACCCGTCTTCCTTTGCCTAAATCTGAAATTAACCAACCCGAAATCAACCAAAAGAAACATAAATATAAAATAAAATAAAAGATTAACTTACGAGCCCCAAAATCGATAACCCATATTCAAAATCAAACACCCAAACTCGATATTAAAACAATATTCATAATAAAAACTTCAAAAAATTTAAACCCTAAACTCCATATTTAAATCATAATTGATGTTTAGGTTGCATTGTTTTTATGGATGATATTGGATATGGGTTTTTTGGCGAAGGTGTGGAAAGGGGTTTGGGAGTATGTTTGAGAGAGAAAGAGTTGGGTATTTAAAAAAGATAGATGGAGGTATTGGAAAGGGTATAATAAAGAGATAGGAGGATTATGAGAGATGGTTTTGACCCCATATTTTCTAAAAATATCTAACTTAGCTCGAAATACTATTAAAACATATCATTAACGTCTCTTGACATCTCCGTTGTTACTCGCTCCCAATATATCTATCCTCACCTCTAACTAAGAGATATCCTAGACATTTGTGAATTTATAATAAACATAGATGCAACGTATATACCCAAGCCCCATGCCTACCAGGTTAGCTACATGATTTTTACCGAGTGCTAAAATAAAGTATCATCGTCACTAATCATATACTAATTTCATAAATAGAAAAGATCTAATAAAGGGGGTCTAAGTCATAATTCCCAACTTAGAGTGTTCTCACACATTTTCTCACACTCTCACCACAATTCACCCTCTTTTTTAAAATCAATAGAGACACCATAAATTCGAATGATGATTTAAACCCACCCTTATCATTATGCAAATACATGAACTTTGATGCCTTTTTTGTCTACGTAGGCATCCCAAAGTTATTTATGATATTCATATCCATTTTTATCTATTTCATTTACATCCTTCTCATGTAGTTAGTACATTCTATTCATGTAGTTATTTTTTCACTTTTATGACTTCTCTAGCAGTCATACACACGCGTACTCACTTTCTTATAGTGAGATTAAGATTTCGAGGCCATGCTCATATTTATAGTCATGATCGATTTAAGGATTTATATCACATTTTTATTTTCCTAGGAGGATTCACACCTGTCTTTCCCATGATGTTGATGTGTTGACTCCTCTATTAACATACACATTTTCTTATCCATATATCTTTATTTCACTTTGTCCACTTTATACACAAAACATTTATCACACCTATGCATGTCCATGCATTTAGGAGAAGGAAAATATATTGTAGAGATCATGATAGATAAAAAGTGTGGAGTGGGTGCCTAACACCTTTACATTCCATAATATAGTTTATGAGCCCATAACTCATTTGATTTTGCATGTATTTGTAATTTTTTTGGATATCTCTTTGGAGGTGGATCCCTCTTTTTCCATTTTTTGAGTAAAATCGGTTGGAGACTCTAATCTCAGCACATTCACCCACCTCATATCACCGAAGATGATCACTTATATCCTTTTCCACCATGTGAGCGTCACTCTGCACATGTACAAACCACTGGTCAGGATAACCATAATGGAGATATTAGGATTAGGCTCTATTTATATGTGATTTGTTTTTCTTCCCGTACCTTTTTATTTTATATATCTATATATATTTTTACTTGTGCATTTATTTCTCTTGTCTCCTCTTGTATATGCTTACGCATTCCATTTTCCATGCTCCTATCATACTTATTATATCACCCTTGTATATCCCTCTTCATCTCATTTACATACTTATCTCTTTACGACCTATACATATTAACATCTCTCTCTTTCCACTTGCATATATTTTATCACATGTATATTAAACTTTTTTTATCACATGATTCACTTCACTTGTACATATTCCTATGTTTTACTATACTTTTAGATTCACATGTTGTACCCAACTTGTATATTAATTCGATAGCACACTCCACTTGTACATATTTTTCCGTTACTTCATGCTTTGTAGTTATACATATCTCTCTTATCATACATAGTACTTTTATAAAGCTACTAATAAGACTCGCTCATTTTCACACTACATTACTCGCGCATTGAGTTTTGACCCTATATTTGTCTTTTATTGGGGAGTCAGTTTGTGATGGGTTGCTGGTTCTGCAGCGCGTGCTTAATCTACGTAATAGGCTCCACCTTCCTTTGACTAAGTATCCTCGATGTATATCAAATGGTCCCCCCGCATCGTACTACTTGACCAAACTCGCAATGGGTGGTATATAGAAGGAACTTATTCACATACATTGATTATATCAAATTCTCTCTCACACACTCCATCACCATGAGGTATATAGTGATTCAATTCACGTACACTCGGATATATCGTTTGGCTTCTCCATACGTACGGATGAATGATTGCCTCAATAGGCAAGAGGTATACTATGGGATTCCTTCCAAAGGAGGTAACCCATACAATAACCTCCCATGCATAACTCTCATATATATGTCTTCCCTAGGACACTCATATTCAAATTATCGATTCCAATACAAAACTCTGCCAAAATTTTGGGTCGACTTGCTGCCCAACTTTTTCTCTTTGACTCATTTTTAAAACAATACCATGTTCATGAGTATGGAAATAAGTTTAACTCGTGTCTTGCATTACGTACTCCTTTTATCTTATACTCGAGTCATATGTAGAATTTTACTTTCACCCTAGGTGGAACATAATACAAGTGGTACCTAATAATAACAACTACATTGAGGATATTTTTCTCCCCTTCTTTCTTTTTTCATATTTTAAAAATACCAAAAAATATGATTTTTCCAAACAAAATGAACCACCTTTTTCTAAAAATAAGTCGCTTAACTATTGATATGACCAAGTGTGACCTCGTCTTAGGACGAGGGACATAAGGTCTTAACAGCCGAGCTCTCAAGGGACCTCATCAAGGTCCTTTCCAAGACTCGTCCAGACTAGCATCAGCCTCGTCATCCACAACCTCGACCATCCAGTAGGCCTAGACCTCAGGAGAGTATACCATCAACAAATACATCTCTCGTCCTTTTCACCAGCCAACACCAGGGAATGACCTGTATAACCCGCCTAGGCCTGATGTCATAAGCCGAGGCCATACTTGTCACTTATCAACATAAAGTCATGCACTGCATCAGCTACCTCATACTCGACCAGGCCGAGACCTCTGCAGACGACATCTACAGTACGAGTAGTGAAAGGTTCTGTAAAACGGGTGATGGTTCGAAATACACCAACTTTAATTTTTCAAAATTAATTTAATTTTCTTTTCTTCAAAAGATGAAAAATTAAAATCAAACACGGATTTTAATTTCTAAACAAATTAAAATTAAACAACAAGTGAAATTAAGTCTACACACACACACACTTAAAATTTCACTTAAATCAAATTAATTTAATTATCAAGTTAAACTATCGGGAATAAAATCATTGTCCATTCAAATATTCCAACTTGAATTAATTAATTTAAACTTACCCAAATATTAAACTTGCACCAAATTAAGCAAGATTGTAAATTAAACCCAATTTTATCTTTTTAACCTAAGCATGCGTTCTAGGTTAGTTAAACAAGATAAATTAAACAATCTCACTATACGGTGATGTACGAGGAAAACCCAACTCGGAAAAACCTTGGACGGTCCTGGCCTAACAAATCCATTAGGTATGGAATTACAATTACAAGACAACATACTTACTCTAACGACATGACTCCGTCCAAGCTTTGACGTTCCTCCTTGCAAACACCTCCGCCTAGTCGATAACTACGGACTCCACCGCAGTCTCGAAATCCACCGATGGGGCTATGGTCACCGTCAACCCGCACGTGAAGCCTTTCTTGGAGTGAGAACACCACAACAAACTTTTCTCCTTTGGGGGGTAGAGAAGAACCCAAACTCTCTTCTTGTTGGTGTAGAGAAAACCAAGTGCCAAAACTCTCCAAGCAATGATATATCAATAGGTACTTGGAACAAACTAAACAAATGGGTGTGTATGTGTTTTTGATGAATTTAATCCATAAAAATCAAACACAAAACATGGAACTTTTTCTTAAAAGTTTTGCTCTCAAAAGACTCTTAGAATGTGAAAAAATTATCTTAGAAAATGTCTTTCCCGCACTATGTAAAGGTGGTAAAAGTTGGTGGGCAAAGTGCAAAGTTACAAAAAAATGACAAAAAACCTGCTCAAAACTGAAATTTCGTTAGAAGTTCGTTCGAACGAAACTTCTAACGAGAAAATAGAAAAAAATTCTGAATTATTGTTAGAAGTTCGTTCGAACGAGGTCATTCGAATGACTTTTCTAATGAGATTGTAGGCCATGATTCTAGATAATTTCGATACGAACACGTGACCGCCAGTTTCGTATTTTTCTGGGTTTTTTTGAATTAGTTATGAATTTTCTACGGAAAGGTATCCGAGAACAAAATCTTTAGATAGTATGAATTCAAAAAAAATTAACAAAAATACTAACACCCAAAAATAAATTTCCCATTCTCCTATATATATATGTAATGCATTCATACCTTATGAGAGATTGGAACTAAGTTGATGACGTGAAACGAGGCACATGTAAACCGGTAATGATGTTGACTTGAAATTCAGGTGGCTATGTCTTTAACTTCTCAAATGTCATAGGCTTAGACGATTATACCATGAACGTCTATCCTATGAAATAAACTGTTTTATTCGGAATTGAGCTAATACTACAATAGGACTAAGGCTGGCAATTTTTGACACGATAACCCGTTTATGGTAATAATCCAAAATGACCCAAACTTGACACTATTAACATGTATAGATTTAAGAGTACTCAAAACTTATAATCAAATAAAAATCAACGCGACCCAAAAATGACACGACTAACCCGAATTGCCACCCCTAAATAGGACTCAATTGGAAATTTGTGTCCTTACAGGTTCCAAGGAGACATGTCCCACGTGGACAATTCTGTTACAACCAGATTATCCCCTCACGTGAGCGAATATTGCATCATCATGGTGTTGCTTCACCATTAAAAGAGCTCTTGTTGAGCTTATAAGCTTCTACTCTTCAGTTTACAACTCATCCACCAGGTTTGAAACATGGCATTAGAGTTTCCATCACTAGCCAGTGGTTCTAACTTTATCCACCCGCCTCTTAAGTCGGAGATGGCAGAGGTAGTGGCGGTATTAAAGTCATTAGTGGCTAGTCAACAGGTAATGCAGGAGCAGCTGGCTACTTTCAGCCAAAATGTATTGGTAAGACCCATTAGAGTTATGCTGAAGATAATTACTTCGACATCCATGGAGTAGCATCCAGATGCTAGGGGACTATTCCAAGCACCACACAAGGAGTTGCCACCTCGCCTACGAAGGAGAAATGTTATTGACCCTAGGCATCTACGCTTAGTGAGGTAAGGTCAACACTGCCCGGAGGATAAGTATGATGACTATAAGGCTGAAGATGCTCAGGCTGAATGATGGGAGCCATATGAAATATCAGTAAACATTGTACGCCCCATTAAAGTTAGGCAAGCACACAGTAGGAAGCCTTATCAAGACGATCAACCGATAGGCTTAGAATTTGATCGGCTAAGCATAGGTTCAGCCTTTGAAAGGCTCGGCTCAGTGGGTGATCTCAGAGATCGACTGTCTAGGTCAAGTAGTATAGTCTGCTCCAGAAGAGAATGAGCAGGGTGCTGGCCCCCATGCAGTCGAGACAAGGGTAAAAGAGAAGTAAAGAATTAACACGGGTTAGTGGTAAGGGAACCTTTTGTTCGACCAGTTGACGTGGCATGGGATAATATTGTCCAGGCCGATGTTGTAGCAACGGCCGAGAGGCCTTGGAATGACTTGATTCAGAGGTTGGAGGATAAAATTGGAGACATTCTCAAGAGACAAGATCCCTTACAGAGGGGCTATTCAAAAGGCTCTCTCTTTATGGCTAGGATTATCAATTTTCTAACCCCGACCAAGTTCAAGCCACCAATGATCATTCCCAAGTATGATGGGAGCACTAATCTAGTTTACCACGTCAAGATGTACCAGTTAGCTGCAAATATTTACTCAATCTCAGATGAGATGAGGTTTCGCGCCTTTTCAAGCACTTTGACCGGATCAGCCCATGTATGGTTTACCTCACTCCCAAAGAGTTCAATTGAGAATTTCAAGTAGCTCGCAGAGAGATTCATACATAACTTCTGCTTTGGGGTGAGGCCCCAAAAGAAGATAACTCACCTACTATACGTTAAACAGGGGAATAATGAGAGTCTCAGGGAATATATTGCAAGGTTTGAACAAGGAAAAGCTAGAGTTAAAAGATTATGAGGAAAGCATTGCAATGAAAACTTTGATTGGAGGTTTGGAGAACGGGAAGCTACTCTAAAATATTTCTAAAGAACCACCAAAGTCCATAGTCGAGTTATTGGCGATGGCTGACAAAGTCATGAACTCCGAATAAGTTATGGCAACAAAGTATGAGGATTAAAAGGGTAGTAGAGTGGGGGCAAGTTCGAGAAAAAGAATAAAGATGGAAAGAAAATATCAATGGATGATAAGTTTGCCTACTACACTCAACTCGCGGTCAGTTGTGAGATCAAGAATGATCGGTCCTGAGGTGGTTCAAAAATTTGAAAGCTCCTCCTCACAAGAGGAACAAAAGTCTATGGTGTGAATTCCACCAGGACCATGGGCACCTGACCGACAAATGTTTTGCTCTGAAGAATGAAATAGAAAAGATGTTATCTATTTCCCTTGTGTATGTGTGTGTGTGTGTGTGTGTGTGTGTGTGTGTGTATGTATATATATATATGTGTGTGTGTGTGTGTGTGCACGTGTGCGTGTGCAGGGGGTGTAGTGCAGGTGGGTGGGTGGGTGGGTGTGGGTGGGTGGGTGTAGTGGTGAGGTAGGGGGCGGGGGGGAGGTGGTGGGGAAAGGGGCGGGTTGGTGTGGTGGGGCAGGGGTGGCGCGGGGGGGAGGTGTGTGGGTGTGTGTGTAGTGGTGGGGCGAGGCGGGGGGTGATGGGGCAGGGGGGACAGGTGTGTGTGTGTGTGTGTGTGTTTGCGTGTGTGTGTTTTGAATTGATTGAGTATCTAGCTTATATATTGATTTAATATCATATTATTGATTTGAAATGAATTGGGTGTACGTCTAAAATTTATTTAACATTTTTTTGATTGATGGGGTATTTGGTATAAAATATTGATAAGGTATTATATTAGCATATGAAATTACTGATTATTTATGTGAAATATGCTTAGAATATGTTTGAGAACCATAATATGCTAAGAATATATATAAGATAAATTTCATTTTCGTATGCAGAGAATGTGACAGATTTTATCCAATAACATTACCAAGTTATTGACCGAGCTCATCGCATCTAATCAAAAAATTCAAAGCACTTGTTGATATACTTAAAAGTTTAGGGTATAACCCATAAAGTTAGTGGGGACAGAATTGAGGTAACTCCAATAAAACAAAGATATGTAAAATTAGTAGTTCTTTAGTTAATTAGTTTAGACAATTATAGTATTTTCAATCATTACTATAATATATCCACGCATCACGCGGGTTGTAGGCTAGCCTATCTAAATTTTAAAACAATTCAAAAGCAATCATAAAACCTTAAAATTAACAACTTACATGTAGTTCTTTATTGCTTCAAAACAAGACTGCGGGACATGCTTTTATTATAGTATCATATATCACGAGAAGTCACATTGTGTTTCCATCCCCTTATCTCCTTATGAAATGGACTAAAGCATTCTACAGTTCTTATTCGTACTTTAAATCAAATGAAATATACTTTAAATTGCATAATTAAATGAAATCTCTCGAATTGTGATAAGACATAATTAAATGAAACGTACTTTAATTTACTTATAGTGCGCATAGATACTAGCATTCTAGTTCTTATTCGTATGCATTCAATAGCCCTTAGACCCGTTCGAGAGAATTACCCCTGTAATGAGATGTCTCAAATTTTTCCATTTGGACAGTTTGGGACTACATAGTTTCTGTATAATAATATTCTTAGTGGCTTAAACTTGTTAATTTTGGGGGAAGTTCTGCAGTCATATCTTAATGTTCTCTGGGTACATACTCGATGATGCGATGTTAAGTGTTATTTCAATTGATAAATTTAAATAACACTCACACTTGCGAATCTATGTCGGGTACTTGGAGAACTATGGGGATATGCTACCGAATTTTCCTCAAATTGGAACAATGTGCATGATCTGTTAAGTATATTATAGAAATATGCGGTCTTGAATGGGATAGAACCACTCACCCTTTAGAGGAGATGGAGGAAATAGGAATTAATATTATAAATTGAATTTTAATTTCAATTTCAATTTTAAATTAAATTGAATTTGAATTTGAATTTGGATGCACGAATAAATTTACCCATAGAAAATAGCCTTCTAGTTGTTATGAGTACGCATTCAATATGTGATTGTTTATACTAATGTGAACTAAATATTCACACTTTTGTTTATGCTATTTTACCCATAATAGGTGATTATTTGTAGTAGTTGTGATGGGATATCCTAAATATAGAGAGTGGATGGGTGAGATAAACAAATTAAGAGAAGTGTTTCGTAGAGGTGCTGATGAATTTGTGAAATACGCAAAGAGATGCTATGATAATGAAGAGTTTTCGTGTTCGTGTGCTAAGTGAAAGAATGGTAAGGTGTTTGAGTGAAAAACAGTTGAACTACATTTGTCAAGATGGGATATGCAAGATAGTTATCGAAATTGAGTTTTTCACGGGGAATTGAAAGTTCCTTTTGTCCCCGAGAAACGTTCACAATAACCTTCAACGAGTAGGATAAATGTACAAGGGGAGGACGATAATGTAGATCATAATATGATAGAATATTTAGTTGATGACGCGTATGGAGTTCATAAAGTGGAAGAGAATGAGGTCACTGATGATGTACAAGGTTCAAGTGCTCATGAAGATATCGGGATAAACCTTGACGATGACTACCAAAGTTTAAAATTGAAGGTGAGCCAACCGTTATACTCTGGCTGTGAGAAAGTCAAACAACTTTACATGCCATGGTTGGTTTGCATAATTTGAAGACTCGATATGGTTTGATCTTTCTCACAGCCAGAGTCCGTGACAAAGACATTTGTCACCCCTAGACTTATCACGATCATTGACCTTGACAAGTTGGACTTGTCACGATCAAAGACGGTGACAATTTGACATTTTTGGTGTAGTTCTACCATACGGGCTTAATTCCATCCCCCTTGACAATTCTAGGACTGCGCTCCTAGAAAGACCTTTAGTCAATTGGTCTGCAATATTCTTCTCTGATTTTATATATTCCAAAGATATAATATTTTTATTAAGCATGCTTCTCATATATTTGTATCTTGTTTGAATGTATCAATTCATCTTTTTATTTATATGAGAATGTTGCACAATATCAATCACCGCCTTGCAATCACATTGTATTAAAAATGTCAATAAAGGCTTATATATCAAAAGTATATCCAATAATAAATTTTTAATCCACTCTGCTTTAATACATGTTTTATCAAGTGCTATAAGTTTGGATTATATGGTGCTTCTATATATTATAGTTTATTTTTTAATACCCCAAGAGATTGCAGCACCTCCTAACATAAATATATAACCACTTGTAGATTTCACATCTAAAGAATTCGATATCCAATTGGCGTCACTATATCCTTCAATAATATTAGGAAATCCATTTTAGCAAATATAATAGTTTATAGTTCATTTTGGATATTTAAATACCCTTTATAAAGCATTCCAATGATCTTTACTTGGATTATTTGTGTATATACTTAGCCGTCCAATAGCTAATGATATATCAGGTCTAGTTTTATTTGCCAATTATAATAAGGAACCTACCCTTTGAGAATATCTCAATTGTGAAATCGCCTCGCCATTATTTTTCACCAAATTACAATTAGAATCATAAGGTGTAGAGACCGACCCACTGTCATAAAAATTAAATTTCTTCAATATATTTTCTATTGTGTTTGATTGACTTACATTTGTCGCTCTCTCAATTTTCATTCCTAATATCACGTAAGCTTTACCCAAATCCTTCATATCAAAGTTCCTTGATAAATAATATTTGAGATCATTGACAATCTTCAAATTAGTTCCAAAGATTAATATATCATCAACATATAAGCATAGTATGGCATGATCTTCATTATCCTCCTTAAAATATGAACATTTAACGTGACCATTTATTTCAAACCGATAATCCAAAACAACTTTGTCAATTTTTTCATGTCACTGCTTCGGATCTTGTTTAAGACCATATAAAGACTTAACCAATCGACATACTTTATGTTCTTATCCTTTTACTAAAAATCCCTCGGGTTGCTCCATATAGATTTCTTCATATAAATCTCTATTCAAGAATTCAATCTTAACATCCATTTGGTGAATAACTAAATTATGTATGGAGGTTATAGTTACTAAAGTTGTAATGGTAATAACATTAGATATGGGAGAGTACGTATCAAAATAATATATCCCTTTTTGGGGGGTAAACCCCTTAGCTACTAACCTAGCCTTATATTTTTCTATGATATCATCGGGTCTTAATTTTCTCTTAAATACCCACTTGCATCCTCTATCTTTATTTCCCAAAGGTAAATCAATTAATACCCAAGTATTATTTTGAATAATTGGCTCAATTGCTTTGTGTATAGCATCTTTCCAAAAAGACGCATCTACGGAATACATGGTATACTTATATGTGGTCAAATCAACTTTTATTAAGAATGTAAAAGATCCTTCTCCAAAGTTCCTTTCGAATCTAGTTCTTTTACTCCTTCTAGGTTCTAATGGTTCTTTTATATCTTCAATCATTGGACTAGTAGATGGTATATCATTTGAAGGTGGTATTTCATTTGAAGAAGTAGATGGTCTATTAATTATTTGATTTTGTACTTTTGGTTTATAAGGAAATATGTCTTCAAAATACGATGCGTCCCTAGATTCTATTATAGTGTTACTTGAAATTTCATTAACATCAGATTTAATTTCTAAGAATTTATTTGCATTACTATTATGTGCATTATCCTAAAAATACCATGTTAATAGTTTTTGGACCTATTTTCTTGCATTTAGGATCGGGTATAGCAACTTTAGCGAGACACCACCACACTTTTAGGATTTTAAGATCCGATCTTCTACCTTTCCACATTTAATATGGTGTTTAATCATTATCTCCAACGGCTATTCTATTATGTACGAAACATGCGGTAAGTATTGCTACCCCCCACAAGTTTTCGAATACACCGGATGTAGTTAACATTGCATTTACCAAATTCATTAAAGTTCTATTTTACCTTTCGAAAACACCATTAGACTAGGTAGAATAAGGTGCAGTGACTTGGTGTATAATTCCATAGTCTTCACAAAAGGTATTAAGAGCATCAAGTGAATATTATCTACCACGGTCGGATCTAACATTTTTTATCTTCTTTTATAATTGATTTTTCATTTCATTTTTATATATACTAAATTTTCAAATACTTCATCTTTAGTCTTTATTAGATAAATATAAGTATATCTTGAAAATTCATCTATAAATGTCACGAAGTATTTATTTCCCACGTGTGTAAGAGGTCTATTAGAATCACAAACATCACTACGTATTAATTCCAAAATTTGTATGTCTCTTTCTATATATTGAAAGCTTTACTCAAATACTTATCTTGTATGCATATTTCACATTTATGATTTACATCAACTTTGGTTTTAGGAACTAAATCAAGATCCATTAATTTGTTAATTTTTTCTATAATTTGTGACACCCCGCTTAATTAAACCTTGGGTGATCAAGCCTTATTTTAATATAAACAAGTTTCTTAAATGGTTCATTCTTAGCATCACTGTCGAACGCCTTTTTAAAATTTCTAACCACCTAAATGTAATTAAAACGGGTGCCAAATTTTATCTTTCTTAAAACAATAAATAATCCAAACCACATATAACCAAAACTAGATATGAATGCTCAGTACATAAAAATCTGAAAGCAAATAAAGTCTTGCCGTAAACCACGGCCCAAAGACAACTACAAATCCATAACTAGAATAAACTGTAATAGTAAAGGTGGAACGACATGTTCCAACTAGAAATAATAAAACTGAGATCCTGCACTAGAAATGAAAAAGAGGAAGCGTCTAAACAATCCCTGCAACCTCCACACTGGCTGCAGCTCCCAAATCTCTGACATGAAATCAAGCTGGGTGTCCTTGTGGCTGGGCACCTAAAAGGTTTTTAAAAAATTTACATAGCAAGAGTTAGTACTCAAAATATTTGAAAATATTTTGCAAGCGGTTATCACAATTAAGTTATTGATTACACACATTAAGGTTTCGCACTCTCCCTTGGACCTCCTCACCTCTCTTACATAGTATATAACTATCGAGGAAACTTGGTCTACCTAGTTATACTGTCCATAACTGTAGTTAACTCAATAACTGCTCGTTACCTTATTCTTGTAATAATTACATCATGCTATAAATTATTACTGAGACATTTACTTATCATTTCATTGTCTACTATTCTCAATTTGTAGATTTAGCACATAAAACATTTTATCCCACAGCAATGTATATAATATTAGTTACCACTAATATATCCTTTTATTACACACAAAGGACCCTTGGCTCGGAATAATTCATCGACTCCAAGTGAAAGTTGGTTCGGAATGGTTCATCGACGCCAACTATCTATAAATATAAATATAGACACATATTCTGGTTTGGGACTCTTTCATCGCGGCATCAGTTCAAAGTTTGGTTCGGCATTAAACATCGACCCCAAATTTATAATAGTCTTATGTTAGTTCGGAATGTCACATCGACCCTAACATAATTAATTTAGGTAATATTCTCTTAACCCAAAACTATTTATATAAATTTAGTAGGTACGCACCCGACCTAGTAAATCATACCCGTACGTAATATATTTTTCTTATATTCTCCGTACTTATTAATTACAACATATCTCACTATTGTATTTATTCGAGTATTCGCGTAACTCTAAGGGTCCTAGTTACCCCTCCCTTAATTCAGTAGTTAAGTTAACTTTAACCTACTGGTATTTTCTTTCCGGAATTAAGTCTCACTCTTTTCGTAATTAAATTAACCATTTCAACTCACGGCTAAGTCAATCGTTCTACCGTCATTCCATTTCTCCAACATTCCTACTCAATCATTAGTGGAGGAACCTAATGGTACACCTACTGGTAATTTCCAAGTCCCCTCATAGGAAAAATATCAATTCTAAGGTTCCCATTAAGTAACGGCAATTAAAGAAATTTCTACACAACTTTCTATAGTTCAGACAGGGTCGATCGATCTAAGGAAGATGGTCGATCGATCGACTGCTTCGATCGATCGATACTCCGGGGTCGATCGATCGATCAAGCAGTGACAGACCCAGTTCATCTTCTTCCTACGGGTTTCACCATTTTTACATCTCTAACTTTCATGATAAGCCATCAAATTCACAACCAACAATTTCTAATCATTCCTACATGTTCTGGGATGATTACTAACGATTTAAAATAACAAAATCATTATAAATCTTGGCTAAATTCACTGAAAATATCCATAATATTCAAGAACCCTAAAACTGCATTCTTTATATTTTTCATCAAAATACCAGATTTTCATACGAATTTCTCATCAGATTTTCTATGATATAAACCTACTTGGTAATTCAAAAATGTCCTACATGCAAATCCTAATCAATCATGGATTATTATCAACTGTTTATTCCCAAGAATATCATAAAAATCATGTTCTTCCTCAAGCTTAAACATGGGTATTATAACTCAATTATTTTGCAAATAACCACTTGCCTTAAGATTTGTAGGGTCTAATTTCGTGGTTGTTGATGATGATTGATGATATTGGTGTCTCAATCCTTCTTCCCAACAATCTTTGTGGTGAAATCTTCCTAAGATGATCCCTCCTTCCTTCTTGCCTAAGGAATTTGCCTCTCTCTCTCTCTCTAATGGCTATGGTGTAACTCTAACTGTCTAACCCTAGCCACCACTCTTATAATCAGATATAGGGTTACAAAAATTCGTAGGTCTTCTTTCCCATAATTGTAAAGAGACCAAAATGCCCCCGAATGGTCCCGGTTTAGCCCGAAAATGACCCGGCACTCAACTAGTACCCCCGGGTACACTATTTTGACTAATTCGACCCTTTCGGAATCAACCGTAGACTCTAAATTATCATTTGAGTCTCGTAAATATTTTTCTACTCTCATTCTAAATTTTGTCGAGTTATATCCGGTACGTCCATATAGTCACTAGACCGTACATATCAGCATTGAAAATTTCTACTCACCTTAGTAAATTTTCTACAACACATATTCTTCTTTATTAACATAATATCTATTTAAATTACTCTACTCACATAATTTAAATCAAACATATTTAATCACATTAAATTACTCTACTCACGTAATTTAATTAAAGCGTATTTAATCCCATTAAATTACTCTACTTACGTAATTTAGAATTAAGCAGAATTACGGGGTGTTACATAATTCACATGTCCCAACCTTTTATGCCAAACACCACTAGTTCAACATTAAATACACTAGAACTTCATATATCGTCCATAACAACATTTAACTTAAATAAACCTTCACTAATATATCCTTTTCCTATATATAAATTATTTCTAGTAAGAACAACCATGATAGACTCCATTACAAATTTATATCCTTCTTATACTAAATAAGAACCACTAACTAAATTTCTTCTAACTTCGGGAACATGTCGTGCATCTTTAAGAGTCAAAGTGTTCTCCGTTGTCATTTTTAAATCTATATCTCCCATGCCCAAAATGCGTGTGACTGAGTCATTTTCAAGAGTTACACTTCCTCCACATGAGTTCTGATCATTTTTAAAATAAGCACGATCAAAACGTACATGTACATTAGCACCAGAATCTAACCACCAATCTTTATTTAAATAAGTATAGTTAATAATTAAGGTATTATACCTAAATGGCACTCCATTTGAGTTTTCTTGATCCACTAGCACATTAACATGGTCCTTTTGACCTCTTTGTCCTTTGTTAGACGGACCACTTTGATCTCCTTAAGTCTTGAGCTTGTATGCCTTGGTTTTCTTGAAATAGCAATCTTTCGCTTTATGATTGGTCCACCCACAAACATAGCATGGTTGATTTCATTTGCCTTTGGGATTATAGGCTTTAATGTTGTTTTGATTACCTTTATAGGTTTGTTGGCTATTCCTGTGATTTTTGTTGTCCTTAAAAAATTTACCTTTAGGACGAAATTTATTTTTATGGTGATTATTTTTTTGAATCTTCAACTCGATTCACCCTATTACCATTTTTAATTTTTTTTTCTTTTGCATTCAATATTTCTCTACAATTCTCATAGAGTTGATCACTTGTGTTAAAGTCAAAGTTCCTTGTTTGTGTCTAAATGATCTAACAAAGTCATCCCAACTCGTAGGTAATTTATCGATAGGACACGACACTTCAAAATCTTCTCCAAATTTGGTGCCATTTTGTTCCACTTTTCTCAATTATTTTTGAAAATCAAGAATTTGATCACTTACGAATTTATTATTCACCATTTTGAACATACTAAAATTTATGACCGCGAAACGTTCAACACCGGCATCCATTATACCATATTCGTCTTCTAAAGATTATCACAATTCTTTTGCACTAGATGTAGAATAATAAACATCATATAAATGATCACTAAGTGCACTTAAATTTCGATTGTGACAATGTTATTCAATTCGTTCTTTAGTCATGACTTTAGTTGTGGAAATTGACTCGTCGTTAGCATTTGACTTTTCTAAAATATTTTTCGGTTCTTCTAGTTAAGCAATATTTTATATGATTTTGCCACCTACGAAAATTACCACCGTTAAATTTTTCCAATTTAACGGAATTAGCTTCAACTTTAGTATATATATATATATATATATATATATATATATATATATATATATATATATATATATATATATATATATTCTTATTTTTGTTTATGTTGTAACCCTTAGGCGAAGAAAACAACAAACTCTAGGCAATTTTAATATAATGTAACAACAACAATTATTATAACTTCTGAAGAAAACAGTTACTTCACTTATAAAAATTTCAAAGAAAAGAACAAGTCTAGTATAATAAGGAATACTAATTCTACAATGAAGTTTTGGACAAAAGATTTTACATCCTGTTTTTATTTATTCTTTTAATAAATAAACTTAATGGAATCTTAATGCAGATGATATTTTTTTTTTTAAATCATCCCTTTTAACAAACAAAAATTACAAAACTATAAAGTTATCTTTAAATAAGTTTTTATATCTTAAATAAAGAAAAGATGTAAGTAAACTCACTAGTCAAAGATATTAAAAGTGATGTGAGATTTTTATCATATCCTTTTCTAAGTCTCTTATCTTTCAAAGTTAATGAATTTTTTCTTTAAAAAATATATAAAGTAAGTGTACTATGGATTTACTTTATTCAATAAAAGTACTAATGACTATTATCACAATGTATTATAGTAACTCTTTCACTTCATATATGTTCCTTTTTAACAGCAACAAAAAATTAACCGAATTATCCTACGCTTTCAGTACAAAACTAAACATATATGTTTTTTTTCATTAATTATACGACTTTGGAATGTTCCAGATAATTCGTAATATATTTTTTTATTTATATTTAGTGTCAAACCAGATTAAAAAAATAAAAATTATTTTTTTATCAAAAATAATTTATGATATTTTCAAAATTAAAATAACACAATAAAACAAAATATAATAAAAGTTAGAAAGGACTAGCCTGAATTTTTAGACTCGCATATTCACTGACCTAAAGTCGTAGATTTCTGCCCCCGTGTCGGTATTAACTGATATATACCACTCGAAGATAAAACCCAAAATTGAAACCAATATAGTCTTTGATGTACACGTATACCAATGGACAAAATGACCAAGTCTTGTGTGTCTAAGTTGTTTAGAAAATCAAAAAATATAATAATAGTGAATATGAAGAATATTTGTATTTTTAGAAGAGAGAGAAGAGAATAGTATTTTTTTTCTTTCTCTCATCAAAAGACAAAGTGATATATATACACACACAAAAAAATAAAAATAAAAAAATGTCAAAACCAACGAACATAAAATAAAACTACTAAGTTTAAAACTTAAACAATAACTCACAAATATATCCTATTCATTACATCCGACCTTTATATATGTGAGTTTAGGAGAAAAAAAAGTTTGATATGAGAGAAGAAGAAAAAAGTTTGAGAGGAGGACATGGAAGATGTGGGGGAAAATATACCTACATAATTAGCATGACACGTGGTGAGCACACCGATCAAGATGGCAACTAGCATATACTCCAGCAAGATAAAGATGACTAAAGTCCTTGATAAAGTAGAAGACTGATGAGTAATATTTTATTTAAATCAAACTCTGCAAGGATAGGACTTATCCAATTGTAGCCCCTAACTCTATAGAAAGGGACCCCTCCCCCCCCCCCCCCCCCCACATTTGTGAAAGGGGGGCTCAGAGGCTAGAGAAATACTCATGTAAATTATCTCATTATTATAGTGAAACACATTCGAAGCCCCGTGCACGTAGTCCATTAATGGTCGAACCACATAAATCTTTGTCTCTTTCTTATTTATCATTATACATGCATTATGATGATTTGGCACCCCATACGGGTGAATTTTTTTTGCTACCACAATCTGCACCGTCTGCGAAAATCGACACAAGAAGTCTTTCCCTCTTGTTGACGAGACGAAGATTTATGTTGCAACGTGATGGTTTACACGCTCGAAACCTCATCAAGAGCTAAGTTTTTTCTTTCTTTGTGTATAAATAATTATAATTTATGCACGCATATTTTCATTCAATCATGATTTTCATATGTTTATATTCATAAACCTTGTGTTGAATTCTCATTTACGAAACTGCGTAACAGTGAGTTTCATAATCATGAGTTTGTTATGATTCCTTAAAAATATGGACTCTCAGAAGAATTTTCTGGGGAAACACATATATTTACTAGGTTGCATCATATATTTTGATTCCCATATCCCAAATTTTCTGGGAGGAGATAAACGTTAAAAGCGGTCCTCTCTCATCAGAGATGTTGACCACATCTTTATAAAGATATCTAAAGATATTCTTTCAACAAACATGTTTTCACAAAGATATACATATTTTGGGTACAAAATCAGGCCGTCAATTTTTATCTCCATTCACACAAATTATTCACGACAAAAGTGAAATCACGAAGAGACTAACAATTTATGGTTATCTCTTCTGGGCATCTCTGACCTATGACATGAGGTCATCTCCGGCCTATAATTTAGGGTTTTCGTCCAGCCGGACAACACCAGCAACTATTTAATTAATCTATTACTATTATCCCACGTACCTTGGTGAAGTAATAATAATGGAAAAGGGGAAATCTGTATAACAAAGATCTAACAACATATAAATCAGTATGGAGTTCAACGATCAACTATATTGATTAACAAGAACGCATCCAACAAGTGGGGACTCACATATTCAGCAAGATCACAATCAACCTTTATTGCTAAGGATTGAAACCGACCATCAACAGACTTCTCTTTGTTCACTCCGACCAATGATCTCATTGTTTATGGACGATTAACTTATCATCTCCACCAACTCGCTTTGTGGTCTGCTGTCCTAGGAGTTTTTGGTCCACTGACCTGCGAACTGGGGCTATCACAGCCAAGTACCCAAAAATTCTTTCTAGTCCTCTCTTTGATCATCCGAGCCTGCCCCTGTTGGTTGGCTCTCATGTGCGACGAATAAAAGACCTCGACGAAGTTAGAAGGACCACATTATTGGTCATCGATCAGCGTGCGAGGAGTTGGACCATTGGTAATCTGTCTCAGTCCCAGGGAGGATGTTCAGGTCGCCGTTGGACCATCATCACTGGACGGTGGCAAAGACAAGGACGGCATAAGTTCAGCATGCTTTGTCTGTGTTGATAAACATGGACAAGATTACTTTAGGGTCTGGGTTTTCAGACCTATTTAACTTTATTAAAGAACAATTTGCAGTTTAAAGGACATTGGCTTACCTCCCTATATTTTATACTTCACATCTTTACGTGAAAATAAAATTTTGAAACCAACTTACATTTGATTATTTTCTTGGAGTTCAAAATAATTTTGAAAAAAAAATAAATTAAACCCTATGTCCTATGTCTGGGATATATTTGAAATTTTTTTCATCATTCGGTTCTCTCTCTAAAAAAATAAGAAGGGCTCATTATTCCACGATCTTCATTTAATGCACCATGCCCGTGACTTTTATTATCACAGATTAGATCCAACAATGATCTAAATGACACTTTTTATTCGACTTTATTATAATTATTTTGTTCACATAAATGGTGGGGCGCACTTCTAGAGTACCCATGTCATTTATTCGATCACTTAATTTTGAATATTGTCATCTAACTAAAACAATTTAATATCGACAAAAGGAGATTATATGTTATAAGCGATGGATGGTCGGTGTAATATCTTTATAATTATTTAACCCAGCCCCGACAGATGCTCGGTCACAGTCATCTCAGTGAGACTTTATCATAAAATTATTGGATCAATCATTACTTTCATTCGATACTATGAATTTTTTCCTCGCCAAATGGTCGAGCGGGTGCACATCATATATCTTTGGCCGAATAAATCAATCTTATGAAAATTTCAATTTGATTTAGCCTCAACTGATGGTCGGACAACTTATTAACTTCCACATGTACAACGTTCAGTCCCGACGAATGTTCGGCCATAATCCTAAGCTCTTGGAAATCCTGTTAATGCTCCGACAGACGCTCGAGCACGGATCACTCGCTAGATCTACTCGGTACTGTAGAACTTTGCCTCGATAGACTAGTTGGGCACTATTTATCTCATTAATGCTATGACTAATGGTCGAGCATGCTATAACACTTTAAGACCCAAAAAATTACTGGGAAAGATTATTTGTTATTACCAACGGATGCTCGGCGTTGATATTTATTCAACTTCAATATTGATTATCTAGCTCTATGATTCTTAACCTGAAGGACGGTCCAACATATTTAAGATTCATCTCGGTAGATAATCAGCAAAATATATTCATATATTTAGTCCCAAAAATATCTGCCACACCAGTAACATTTTATCCCCAGTGGATGGTTGGTCAGGTTAATTCTTATATTCAGTCCCGAAAAGTGGTCGGCACAGTCGATTAATAATCGAAATTACATTTATTATTGTTATGAAACCCTAATAAATGGTTTGGAAATCTATTTTTCTCTAACAATGCAAAATTATTCGTAATATCTACTCGATCCTTTTAAAATTTGCCTCGACGGATGCTCAGGCATTATTTATTTTCTTCAAAATGCCCCGACGGATGGTCGGCACTCTGATTATTTTTTTAGATGGATAGTCGATGCAATTTATATTGTGTGATCATCACAATTTAGCCCGAACGGATTATTGGGCATTATCATTATTATTTGTTTCAACCTCGGCTAATGACTACATGTTCATTCGTTGGTCAGCAATATATTTACTATTGCGATTCAGTTCAAATTCTCCGTTATGCTTATTATTTGATCTTCTCGTTTTAGTTGCTCCATATAATCAGCATTATATTGCAACAGAGTCCCGATGGATAGCCGAGCATCACCATTATCCAATCTTCTTATCTTAGCCCCGATGGATGGTCGGGCATGATAATCATTGGATCATATTATTTCAGCACCCGATAAATGGTCAACATAAATCACAATAAAGTCCCGACGGATGGTCGAGAATTATTATTATTATTATTATTATTATTATTATTATTATTATTATTATTATAATTATTATTATTATTCAGTCCTCTCTTCATAACCCCGACTGGAGGCTCCGTAGCAATGATGACCTAAGAACGAATTCGTTATAAACATTAGTAAAAAAGGAAAGCAAATTAGACATCAAACTGAAAAACCATAAGATTGGTGTCCCCCCCCCCCCCCCCCCCCCATGATGAGTGGGTTTTGAAAATTCCTGACTAATGACAAGAATTCGAGGAAGCCTCGTCGTACGAGTGCTTTATAGGCCTGTGTTCGGCCTCTCCAATTGGACCATAAAAATCCTAATACAGGGTTACACCCTAACTAGGTGAACGCCCGAGCAAGCCTCGGCACATAGGCCTGTGGTCAGCCTCTCCAATTGGACCATATAAAAATCCTAATATGGGGTGATAACCTAACTAGGTGAACGCCCAAGCAAGCCTCGGTGCATAGGCCTGTGGTCGGCCTCTCTAATTGGACTATGTAAAAATCCTAATACAGTGTAATACCCTAGACTAGGTGCACTCCCGAGCGAGCCTCGGCGAATGAGTGCTTTATAGTCTCGTGGTCGGTCTCTCTAATTGGACCACGTGAAAAATCCTAGTATAGGGTGATACCCTAGACTGCTCGACGAGCCTCGGCAAATGAGTGCTTCATAGGCCTGTGGACAGCATCTCAGTTTGGACCATGTGAAAATCCTAATACAGGTGATACCCTAGACTAGGTGCATACCCGATCGAGCCTCGGAAAATGAGTTCTTCACAAGCCTGTAGTCGGCCTCTCTAATTGGACCGTATGAAAATCCTAATATACAGGGTGATACCTTAGACTGAGTGCATGCCCGAGCGAGCCTCGGCGAATGAGTGTTTCATAGGCATGTGGTCGGCCTCTCCAATTGGACCATGTGAAAATCGTAATACACGGTGATACCCTAGACTAGGTGCACGCCCGAGCGAGCCTCAGCGAATGAGTGCTTCATTATCTTGTGGTCGGCCTCTCTAATTGGACCATGTGAAAATCCTAATACAGGGTGATACCCTAGACTAGGTGTATGCCCGAGAGAGTCTCGGTGAATGAGTGATTCATAGGCATGTGGTCGGCCTCTCCAATTGGACCATGCGATAAAACAAAACAACGAACTGTGATTGACCTGATCCCATGAGGGTACGTAGGAAGTTTGACACACTCGAGTTCGGTTCCCATATCGATTGAACACCTCTCAACTAAAGCAAAGCATTCCTCCAAGAACTTACAAATGCAAGCAGATCAACCAAATAAGGTTTAAGAGTGAGATAGCAATTCAAAGAATGCCAGTCCAGTCCAGTTCAGATCAACAACTATACATGTTTGAAGAGATTGCAGATTAGGTCCCAGCTGATCTTAAATTCAACTTAGCTGAACTACAACCTGTGGGGCTATTATGGGGGAAAAATATACCTACATAAATAGCATTACATGTGGCGAGCACACCCGTCAAGATGGCGACCATCATACACTCCAACAAGATAAGGATGACTAGAGTCCTTGATAAAGTAAAAGATCGAGGAACAGTATATTATTTAAATCAAACTCTACAAGGATGAAAATTATCCAATTGTAATCCCTAAATCTATATAAAGAGGACACCCTCCATTGTGAAGGGGGGCTCAGAGGCTAGAGAAACACTCATGTAAATTTTCTCATTATTATAGTGAAACACGGTAGAAGCCCCGCGGACGTAGACCATTGATGGTCAAACCACGTAAAGCTTTGTCCCTTTATCTTTTATCATTATACATGCATCATGATGATTTCTCACCCCCAACGGATAAAAAAAATTTGCTACCACAAAAGACATCAATATATTTTCCTTTTTTAGGGAGTTTATTAGAAGGAAAAATAATTTTATTTTTTTGAGTTTGGAAGTAAATAAATATTTTAATAAAAAAAGGAAAATACATTAAAAAGATTTAATTATATATATTTTATTTAAGTTCTCAAACACAAGAAAAGATAAACTCAGCAATGTTAAAATAAATGGCATGGAGAGAATTTAGAGGGGGAGTTATTTCTTAATTGTATTGTGTATATACCAAAAACATATGGGGATTCTCCTATTTATAGGACATAGTGCGGTATCCTAAAAGACATAGAATATGAGTGGACATCCATTCAAAATACACATGATTTAACATTTCCCCTTGGATGTACATCATATCCACTATTCGATGGTTATTATTTCATTAAAATCTTACTAAAGAAAACCCAAAGTGAAAGGAAAAAATAGTAATTTTTGCTATCATTGAATTGGTGTTGGACATGCTTAATTTTGCCTCACTAAAACTTTTACCAGAAAAATCCAATGGAAAAAACCTAGTTGAAGAAAAAAGAGTACAACGTACTTATGTCCTAAAAGAGCATGATTTTTTATTCACCTCCGAAAAAAAGCTCTCCCTGATTTGCATATCTCAAATTGGTTATTGGTGAAGTCTTCGCATTCCAATCCCATGTGCAAGTTCCTAGAATGTTTCTTTCGAAAGTGACTTAGTAAACAGATCGACTAGGTTTTCAGTTGAATGCACTTGCTTAACTTCGATTTCATTTTTCTTTTGAAGCTCGTGAGTGAAAAACTTTGGTGAAATGTGCTTAGTTTTGTCTTATTTGATAAAGCCTTCCTGAATTTGGGCTATACATGCAGCATTATCTTCATATATGATACTAGGAACATCTGTAATGGGAGATAGTTAACAGGAACTACGAACATCCTGAATTAAATATCTCACCTAGGGATGGTAATTTAACCCGACTCGTAGGATCCCCGCCTCTCCCTGACCCTAATTGTGCGGGTTTTAAAACCCGATTAATGAATCAGGAGCAGATATGGGTTTTAAAAAAAATATGTTTATTAAATGGGGCGGGTTAGGAGTTAACTTAAATAAAACCGCCCTGCCCCGCCCGCCCCACCCCGTTTAATTTATGCCTATATAAATATTCTTTATATGTATATTAATTACAATTAAACCATATATATATATACACACACACACACACACATACACACACACACACACTAAAAAACTTTTTATATGTATGTTAATTTTGTGAAAGATCTATGTGGAAACATGGATTGACAATTGGGGGATTATCTCACATATTGAAATACGAACCATTATAGACCTCTAAGACTATAATGTAATATTTTTAATTTTATGATTTTTAAAATTAACCCAACCCGTAGGAGTCCCGCCCCGCCCTATTTATTAAATGGGGTGGGTTAAGACTTAATTTAAATAAAATTACCCCACCCGCCCCACGCCATTTATTAAATGGGGTGGGTTAGGGTTTTTGAAAACCCGTACCAAACCCACCCCATTGCCATCCCTAATGTCACCCATACACATTCACGACTTGCTTCATGAAGTGCTAAAATTTCAGAGTGGTTAAAGGAAGCAGCTACGAAAGTTTGTTGAGTAGAACACTAAGAAATAGCAGTATTACCCGTGTGGTAAGAAATACATAACCTATTTGGGATTGACCCTTATGAGGATCAGAAAGGTATCCAAAATCTGCATAACCTACTAACATATAACCATTTGAATGATTATAATAATATAATCCCGTGTCAGTGGTTCCTTGTAGATATCTTAGGATATGCTTGATCTCATTCCAATGCCTTTTTGTTGGTTCAAAGCATCTGATAATCAAATCGACTAAGAATGAAATATTCGGTCTAGTGCATTGTACCAAGTATAATAATGCATCAATTGCACTTAAATAGGGTACTTTTGGACCCAATATTTCCTCATCATCGTAAGTTTATACAAATTTAGGTATGTTTCACAAACTCATCAAAATAAATTCCAATTCTTTTAAGGCGTTGTCTAATAAATTTTGAGACATCATTCAAAATATAGGATTTTATCACCAGGATTAGAGTATAATGATATTATCAATGAAATTTTATAATTTTCTCAAGAAATATATTTTCATCATAATTTAGAAGAAAATTTCTTAAATTATTAATCTGTAATTATTCTGTTGACGTTGAAAATTGTACAACAGTAGTAAGAAAAATAATAAAAAATTCTCAAATAAAAATACATAATTTAATGTCTTACATCGGTTATCAGTGTAAGCTTTTGAATACTTTATGATGGAACTATTGTGATGGGTGAACTCTTTTTTATCTCCTTTAATTAGGAGATAGTGTTTTTATATTAGGTCATTTACAATAATGGCATTAGTGGATTCAATGGGGGTTACCCCTTAATTAGGTGATTTGCAGTTGAAGTAGCACATGTTTTTATATTTGTTTGGCATACTAATAATGACTATAGCACGTGACTAATCGCCATTAAGTCCCCTCGTGTAGTGGGGTGACCTATTTTATATGCATAGTTAGAATTGTTTAATTTCATTAGATATCTCATTATATTGATTATTGATTTAAAATATTTTATTATGATATTTAACTTTTATAATACGTATGACTTGATTCATGGATTTTATTTGAGATGAGTGGATGAATTTCTTGCAGTGGGCTATGACTCGTCGTTGTTGACTAACATTTATATTTAGGTTGCTAGGTA
Organism: Sambucus nigra; assembly: GCA_949130495.1. Classification (NCBI taxonomy): domain Eukaryota; kingdom Viridiplantae; phylum Streptophyta; class Magnoliopsida; order Dipsacales; family Adoxaceae; genus Sambucus; species Sambucus nigra. The sequence goes on from OX422218.1 coordinate 282,082,564, forward strand.
GTTCCATAATATTTGAAGGGTGAGAACTTGCAGCAGGAGTTTATTTTTATTGCATTAGTAATTTAGTTTTTCTTTCCAGTTGTACTTATTATGAGACAATCATTTATGAAATTTTGTGGGTCATTTGACTTCATAGTTATTTACGATTTGTATTTGGAGATTGTAGTAGTTGATTTATTATTTATTTGAGTATTATTATCATTTGGAGTTTGAAATTTATTTATTGGAGTTAGCATGATGATGGATTTTGTTACGGTGGATGTTTATATTCGTTGGATTATTGAAATTATATCTTATGGAAAAAGTTTTAAAATGTCTCATATTTCTATCACAAGATAAGAATAATATTTAATTGTAATGTTCGACATAGGTTGGCAACGGGGTCTGACCACCTTCAATGTCAAAATACGTAGGGTGTTACAGTTAGTATCAAAGCATGGTATTAGGTCTTGAGGGTTTTGAGTCCGTATTATTTTCGCGTTACTGATCTTTGATTTTGTATGTTGATTTGTACTCCCTAGGTTTGGAATCTAGCATTCGTGTTAGTCTTGTCTTTTGGAGAGAGAGTATTAGTTATAACCGTTTTGGGCATTAAGGTTGAAAATGGTGACCATGAGGTGAGGAATCATTAGTACTGACTTTGGAGATGAGATTTGAGGTTGAACAATTTGAGAACTTTGATTTATGTGATAGCGAGATAGAGCTAGTAGTGAATAGTCGGAGAGTGTGGTATGCCTTTATTTGATAGTTATGCTTTATATATATAATTATATTTTATCCATGGGGTATGCGTGTTTAAGATTGGGTGTATGGGTGTCAAGTCATGGTATTCTACTTGTAGTCATATTCGATCCATATGTATTTGTACGAGTTTACGTTATGATGTTTATCGTTTAGCAAATTTCTAGGATGAAATTCATGTGTTAGTGGAAAAAAATTTAGATTCAGAATTAATTAATTAATTAATTAGGTGAATTAATTTAAATTGAGTGTGTTAGTCAAAATTTGAATTAAATTAAAGATAGTTGATTTAAATTTAATTTGGTGATTTTGGGGGAAATTAAATAAACTTCTAGTACATTTAACAAATAATTTATTAAGTTGGTAATTTGGTTTTAACATAAGGGTTAAAAGAATCAATTTATAATTTCTTGGACTCCAAGTTTTGGGTTTGTAATACCCCGTATTTTTAATGACTTTTAAAATGGGATTAATTAGAGTTAATTGTGATATAATGGGAAATTAATCCTAATTTAAATATTTCTCGATAATAGAGTAATATGTGATTTATGTTGAATATTACTTAGTGATTAAAGTAATATATATGATTATGATTTTACAATGGATTATGACTTTATAAAATTGTCGCTAATTAGGTGTACGACAATTATGGAAATTAAGTCGGGACGCGCATTTGAGTCGTGTCAGAATTATAATTTAACGAAATAAAAGTGAATTATTTTTATGTCATTCGAATGGTCATTTTGACTGCATCAAAGTGTCCAGAAGGGTTCAAATAGTCGAAAAAGTTTACTTGGGTGGTTGATTTGGGTCTCAGGGCACTTTGGAACCGAAAGGACACCCCGGAGGGTTATTTCGGTCATTTTAGAAGGGAGGTGAATAGTAACTACGGAAATCTGAGTTTATTTTATAATTAAAGGGAGTAGAGAGTTTGGTTCATTCACCAAAAATAAGAGGAAAAGGTTTAGGGGAGATTGAGAGACTTTCTATGGGAGAAGAAGAGACTTTTCTAGGAAACCAAAGGACAACCACCAAGAGCCACCACTACCACTGCCGGAAGTTGGCCGAAAAAAAGAGAGGACCACCAGTATAGTATCATCCCCAACGGATCAGAACTAAAATCTAAAGGCAAGTGATTAATTATTGCAATCTTATCTTATACGTTGTCCATGTTAGGATAGTTAGGAAAATTCTGAAAAAGTTGCATGAACAAAGATTAATTTGTGATAATTTTTAAATGGATCTTTGAAATAGATATTATCTAGGAGTGATATATTTTGATTATAGAATAAATTCCATGAATTTTATATTATCTTGTGAAGAAATCTGGGATTTACACTCTTATTGATGATTAAGTAAAAAAAATTAGAGTTCTTGAGAATAAAATGGAATTTGAGTAAATTGATTCATGATTAATGATGTTTAAATGATTTTGGTGATGTTAGAACTTATCCATATATAATGACATTTGATCTGTATTTCATGAGATTAAATTGGGAATCATTTGGTGAAGAAAAATTGGAGTTTATATGATGTTCATGGATAATTATACAAATATGAGTTTTCTAGACATAATATGTTTTAAATCCAACCTTCTTGATGATTTTAGGTGGTTTTATTATTAGAAATCATTTATATATCTTGGTATATCATATGGAATGAATATTGGCGAGTTTGGGATTATTTGATAAAGGTTTTGAGGATTAAAAAGTATGAAACTCGTTAGAAAAACAATGCAGAATCTGGGCGATCGATCGATCGACCCAAGACCATTGATCGATCGACCTCCCCAGAAAAGATGAAGTTGTTTATTTTTAATTCTTGATTTAATTCCAATATTTTTAAAAATATTTTGTGATGATTATTTGAACCTAATGGGACTTAGGGAAGGGCAGTAGGTTATATATAAGACCCATAAATGTATTATTAATATGGGATTTAAATGGGGAGATTTGCGTATGTTAATCGAATGAATTAAGGTAGAGAAATATAAGCTTTGGGTTTTAAATCATATACTTGATGATTTAAGGTTAGGACCAATAATAAGGTGATCATTTAAATACCGGGACAACCTTAGGTATATGGAACTAATCCTAGAAGAGGGAATAAAGGATTATAATGGGAATAGGAATTATCGAAGAATAACCCTAACAAAATAGAGATTCGAAAGTCGTGATGACATGGATTAGTAGGAAGTGATGTTTACCTATTGAATTTATTTGAGGATAACTAATACCCTTAAAGTGATGAGAAAATCTCGGAAATAAAATATTAAGGATTAAAGTCATAATCGACAAATACGTAGGATATAATTATACTACGTATGGGATTTATTATATGGGTTGTGCGTATGACTATGGATACATATAGGTGAGATAAATACCTATTGTTATTATATATATAAGTGAGATGAATACCTATTGTTATCATATGGTTGTGTGAATACCTTATTGATGTTATATTTATATAGGTGTGATGAATACCTATATTATTATTTGTATGTATGACATACCTACGCTGCTTGCTATCGGGGTAGAGGTTTCGCATTGTGGACGGTCTTATCCTTGTGCGCCCAATTGGGAGGGATTTTAGATTCGTACCCTGAACATAGGACCTTGGACACGTGCTATCAGTGTATATGATAGTTTCGACGGTTGAATGGGAGCGTAGGTAAGTGCATGACCCATTTGGCTGGGGAGTATGCTCGCCTCCAATATATTTATGATATGATATGATTTGTGAGAGCGGTCGAATCAATAGTCCCCTATACAGTGACATTATGTATCAGGACATGATAGCAGAGTATGCATGCACCGCAGCTGTGACTGGGGAGGTGCCGTATTAGTATATATATATAATTAGTGTGATATTATATATATAAACTGTGATTTAATCTACTGTGTGAGACTGTAGATATAGAGATGTAATCTTCTATGTGAAATTGTAGATTAAAAATATAAACTGTGATTTAATCTACTGTGTAATGTTGTAGATTGAAGTAAATAATGAAATCTGAATTTAATTAAGTAAGTGAACACTTAATTCCAAGGTTGTAACAAGACAAGTTCATATTAAAGGGAAATGAATATGAATAATTATATTACGTATGGTATGGGACATACGGGGTTATGATATGGGTTAGAATTATGTTGTGGTAACTAGTTAGGAGGGAACCTTAACTAGGACGATAATAAGATACGATAGGTGTGCACTTTAGATGAGATGTGAGAATTGTGAAGAGAGAGAGCCCGAGAAACTAACATGTACATAATAAATGCTTAATTGTAATTGTTAAGAACTTGCTATTTTAAAAATCTTTTACAATCGGGCTCTGTCCCATTTTCTTGAATATTCTCTTATCTACTATATCTTGTACATCAGGTATCCAACAGCAGGGATGCCCAGCATAGATTGTGGATATTTCGAGGGATTATAGCTACTAGCAGAGGTGCTGATTTTATTTAGACGCTTCCTTCATCTATAGTGTCTACTTCATTCAGGGAATGTCGCCAAGGATTTTAGAGGTTGTAATTATTTATGCAAACATTGTGGTTATCAGTTTTATTTTAGTGTAAAACTTATAATTTAACTAGAGAGTTATTCCAGTCACATTTATTCTTGTTATAGTTAATTCAGTTATGTTGTGTTGTTGCATATTATTATTCCGTGTCATGGAATGATTTTAATTAAATTAAAAATGGAAAAAGTTTTTGACACTTAGCTTAATTAACTATTAGGTGATTAATGAAGAAAATATTTTCGATAGTGATGCTAAGAATGAACCAACTGTATATTCTGATTTAATTGGGTATGGGACTAATCACACGGTATTTAATTAGGTGGGGTATTATAGGGTTTTGAAAATTGAATTTAGGGACTTGTAGTTATTTAATTGAATATTTTGGGTTTTTATATAATAAACGAGTAAAATGGGACTGTAATAAATAAAAAAATCATAAGCGCATTTGAATCTTTTTGTTTCGACTTGGACTACGAGAAAGTATTTTGAACCACGCTTACACGCTTTTATTTAAAGGACTTTAAAGTTATTGTCAACTATTTTGATTTTAGTTTTTTTTTTTGTTAAAAGAAAAAAAAAAAGTGGGGGTTGTTAACTCTCAGGTAAAATTGGTTTCACAAGCGGGAAGATATCTTTTTTTGGAATTTAGAAAGACTTGGGTATGTATTTTTATTGCTTTTTTGTTGTGGCTTACATGTGTGTGTGTGTGTGTGTATTTATGTGGTGTTGGGATGCTATAAGGGTTCAACTACTTTTCATAAAAAGGGGGTTCGACTGGATAAATTTGACACACATAAATTTTGTACCTCATGACTGCTTTTGCATAATAATACATAAAGTTACACACCTTATAATTTAACCCTAAACCCCATTAAATGAAACTTTAACCTTATTGTGTTGGGACTCTATAAGGGTTCAACCACTTTTCATAAAAAGTGGGTTCGATTGGTATTTTTATTGTTCTTTCTTTGTGGCTTACATGTGTGTATCTGTGTGGTATTAGGACTCTATAATGGTTCAACTACTTTTCATAAAAAGGGAGTTCGACTGGATAAATTTGACATGCATATATTTTTTACCGCACGCCTACTTTTGCGCAATACAATACATAAAGTTAGACACGTTATAATTTAACCCTAAACCCCATTAAATAAAACTACAACTTAATCACATATTTTCAAGAAAGTTAAAGAATGGAACTTGCTTGTTTTCACGAGATGAACACAATGGTGCACTCAGATTTTTCAGATATCTTCGTTGCAGGAAAGAATATCATTATTGTTACACAAACTCCATTATTTCAATCATATACCTTCATTATACAAACTTCAAACTTATTTTGGGTGGCTTAAACAATTTTTTTTCAAGAAGATCAATGAACGAAACATGCTTATTTTTGCGAGACGAATACAGTCAAGTACTCAGAATTTTCGAATAACTATAGCTCAAACAATAATATCACTATTATTGGAAAAGTGAGAACCTAATTATGGAGCTGTTTTTATTAAATCTGAAAATTGATTTGAGACTTGAAATATCACAAGCTTAGATTAGTCGTATTGTGTTATTGTGGATTTTTGGGATGAGTCACGTGTTAAAAAATTAAAATATGTAATTCGAATAATGTTTTAACTTTTAAAATTATGATATTGATGTGTATGTTGTATAATGAATTTATTTATTGTAAAACATTGTTATTACGTTTTACAAATAGAATTTGAATTACATGTTAACTTGATAAAATATCCCACGTATTAGAACTACGGAATTTGACAACATGGGTAGCTAGTTCATATAACTTAATTATTACATGATTAAATATATGTAATTAGAATGGAATTGGATTTGAATGACAAATTGGAGGATTGTAACATAAAAGTAAAAATATGAATTTCGTAAAGATTGCTCGTGTTAATAATTTGACACCCCGGGGACATTAGAATTTTGGGAGTAGTTATACTTTCACCCTTGTTTAGTAGGCTGCTTGATAGGTATGAGACTAGTAAGTAGACTTTATTGTTGTTGACATCTTCTAGGTCTATTACTAGTGGGACAAAGTAATACACTTGAAAATTCTCCTCAAAATCAGTGTGCCAAAATTCTAGTTTTTCAAACATTCTCTCCATTTCCTTACACCGCTCTCATCCATTTTTCACCCCACTTTACATCTTTACCTCACCACTACCCAACCATACTAAAATCAGCCTCTTACTATTGCAAAATCAGAATTAAAGTTCTCTAGAAGGTCTACCCTTATTCATTTACAACTCACTCAATTAGTAGTAGTTGTTTACTTTTCTTTCCACTTTTGATATATCTTTTATTTCATTTCTTCACCTCAAAACTAATCTTTTTTTATTATTTAGAATACATAAATCTTATTTTCATAATATCTAAAAATCCAAAAAGAGGATTTTCTTATAAACCCTAAATTAGAATTTCCTCGTTTTTCACACTCTCTACACTTATGCATATTTTCTAAAAAACAAACTAAAGAAAGTTCTAACTTAGGATTTATGGGTTAATCCTCCCTTGTGTGTTATCGAACTATGTGGAATTTGATGCCGCTTGGGCTATGTAGGCATCCCGAGCCAATCTTGGGATTCAAATCTTATTTTCTCATTTAGTCACTTTGTGTTTTGTTGCGTTTAGTGGCATTGCGAATACGCATACTCTGACATATTAGTGTTTCCACTCGATATACGTGTACACTTTTTCATAGTGATTTGTGATTTGATGGACATTCATAATATATTATTGTGTTATTTCTCTTGTACACTCCTTAGGATGATTTCACTCCGTCTTTTCCATGATGTGAGTCAGATGATCTTTTTCTCTCATTATTCATACAGCACACATGTACACGCGTATCATATTTTTAAGAAAAGGAGAATATTACCATATGCCATGAGACCCCAAAAGGGAAGAATGACTGCCTAACACCTTTCCATTCCGTAACTTAGTTTGCGGACCCTTAATTCATTTGGTTTCATATTCGTCTTTATGTCTTTTGATGTCGTTTTCTCCGGACGACTACGTTTCTTTTGTCTATTTTGAGAAAAATAAGTTGGCGACTCCAATTCTATATTTCCCCCCTTTGACAATGACTGATATATATCTGAGGTAGCCCATGAAGGTCAGCGTGAGTGGCCGAAAGAGGACTCCCTTTTATGAGGGGGATTTCTTTGGTTTTCCCTCCCCTTTATTTTCGGGCCCGGCTCGTGTTGGAGGAATCTTACTCGGATTGGCATAGTGGTGACTCCGTTGGGGACTATTTTTATAGGACTAGACTCTATTTCACATGGGTATTATTTCTTTGGCTCCCCTATTTTTCTACATGTGTACATATGCCCCAACTTGTATGTTCCCCTTACTCTCATACTTACATCTTGTATATATGATTCGTTCTTATCGTGATGTTTATACCTTTCTCTCTACCATGATATTTTCTCATCAAATGTATATATCATCTTCTTATCACATGTTTCACCTTTTAATCACTTGTATAGATTCACCATGCTTCACTCCACTTACTCTCACTTGCACATGATTCACATCACTTGTAGATATCCATGTTTAGTCTCACTAGCACACACTCTCACACTCTTTTCATTTGTATCTAGCTTCATTCCTACTCACATGTTTTACACACCACTTGTAGATATCCATGCTTAGCCACACTGGCACACACATCCACACTTCTCTCACTTATATATATATACTTTTCTCACTCACACATATTCATACGTCACTCTCTCACTTTTCACATATTTCTCCCTCACTTGTATATATCCACATGCCTTACACTTTGTATCTATCACCGTGCTTTGTATAATCTCCATGCTCTCCCACAAAGTGGTACTATTTTTCTCGCTTATCATACATAAACTACTCCATAAAATACTGATTAAGACTCATGCAATATTGCACATTACATCACTTGAGCATTGCAATATCGACCAAAATTTTGTCTAGTACTGGGGGATCATTTCATGATGGGTGTCGGTCCTGCGGGGCGCGATTAATTTAAGTGATATGATTCCCTATTCCATTGGCCTAGTACCTTTGACGCATATCGAATGGTTATCCCGTATCGTACCGCTTAAACAAATTCACGATGGGTGGTATATAGTAGATAACTCATTCACATATATCGAGTGTATTGAATTCTCTCTCACACATACCGTCTTTGTGAGGTATATAATGAGGCAATTCACATACACTCAAGTATATCAAATGGCTTGTTCACAAAGAAATAGATGAATGATTGCTCTTATAGATAGGTGGTATATCATGAAAGTTCTGCCATAGGGGCAAACCTTTCCACTAACCCCCCAATTACATCAACTTCATATAGGTGTCTACCCTAAGACACTCATACTTAATTCACTGGTTCTAATGCGAAAATCTGTCGAAATTTTAGGACGTCTTACCACTTGAATTTTCGCACTATTTTGCCCATTTTTATAACAGGACCCTTTCCGGGAGTCTGGAAACAAGTCAAACTGTATCTAGCATTATGTACCCTAATATTTCCCCAAATTCTATCAGACATTTTTCTTACAGCCTAGGTAAAACATAATACAAGTGGAACCTAATTCTAATAACCATGATGTGGATTTTTCTTTTCTTTTTCTCCTTAAAAATTACCAAATATATTTTCCCCCTTTTCAAAAAGAAAAACAAAATACCCAAATTATTCCAATTTCCCTCAAAATAAACCCCAAAATCAATTTCCTCTCAGATGAGATCGCGCACCCCGATTTTGGTTTGGCTCCCTATTAGCTTCGGCCCCAAACACTTGGAGAGTAATGCGGTATGGGACAAACATAGGAATACAATAATTGATGTATTGATATATTTGAGGCTGTGACACCCCGCCTAATTAAATACCGGGCGATCACTCCTTTATTAAATTAAAATCAAGGTGAACAATTGGTTCATTCTTAGCATCACTGTCGTTAAAATACTTTTCCAATTTAAACACCCTAAATAATTAAGCTAAGTGTCAAAACCATTTGAAACCGTATTTCCATTTTATTAAATCTGATTATAAAACTTTTAATCATTAACATATTAAGAGTCACACATTAAGAATGAGAATATAAATGAACATTCAAGAATTTAACCATCAATAATAAATCCCAACATTTACAACACTAAAGGAAAACATCCTGACAGTAATAAATCCCGAAATAAAAATGTTGAAAGTAAAAAGAATTACAGTATCTGATAACATCAACTAAATAATGGAAAGGGCGACACATGCCCCCACTGGATAAAGCTAAACTAGAAGTAGAGTCAACAATGACGTCGTCTAAGCAATGGCTTGCAACTCCCACAAAAGCTACGGCGCGTTCCATCCAAAAATCCTAAGTAAGACACCCCTGTGGCTGGGCACCTGTAATACATATATATATATATATATATATATATACAAGAGGGAAGAGGTAACAGCAAACGGGTCAGAGCCCGAATGTAAAACCGTTTTAAAAATAGTTTAGCAAGTATTTAAAATGCTTACCGGCTAATGCAATAGTCATATTAGTACGCGACACTCTCTTGAGAATTATCACCTCTCATCTAGTGTGCACGTCTATCGTACTAATGAACCCCATATATCTCTCTAACTTATTCTCCATAAGTTTTAACATGTGAAATTAAGGTTATGATAATCACTTTTAGAAAATCTAACTCTTCAAGATTTCTTTCGTTATTTAGAAAAATTCCGTATTGTTATAACGTTGTCGAATACTTATAATGAAGTTGATTAAATTTCATAATTTACTTAACTACTATTTCACTCAGTAGAAAGTTCTCAAATAGATATACGTATATATATTAATTACTCGAATAATATATATACAATCAGCACCCCACATAAAAACTATGGTGCTAGGCTTCCATATATAAGTATATATATACCAATCACTCATAAATTATATATATACTATAGCACCCCAAATAAAAACTATGGTGCTAGCATACTCTGCTATCTAATCCCCGTATCACTCGTACTAAGGGAAGTACAAGTTCGGAATCACTCTCGAACTGTATTAACACATACACAAACAAAATTGAGGCGAAGCATAGGTTTCAAGTCTCTAAGAGGATAGCACATGCCCCCACGTCTCTTAGGACCGTCTGAACTATCGATTCGATAGCCTGTACCAAGTATATCTATCTTCTAGGATACGAGTCAATATCCCCCATAAAGGTCCCATCGAGATAAGACTGTCCCAGCGCGGTAACCTCGGGGATAGCAAGTAGCGCGGGCACGATTTTCACACAGATATAATATATGTATAATCACACAGTCCTATATATATATACACATCCACATTATTAAATTAGGTGCGCTCACGACCCATAATTATAATTATCCGTTATTTCACATTTTATTCAATTATATCGTAAAACGGCCTCATTCCTTTTATTCTCGAAATTAAGTCATTTTTAACTCACTTCTCGTCTCTAGAAGTAATTCCTTTATCTAAGTAAAATTTCAGTAGGCCCTTTCTTGCCTTCTAATCCAACTTACTATATGTTTCGATTATATAATCAACGCACGTATGATTTCTTAAATCTGAAAGTCTCCCCATTTTCCCTTTTATTTCCTTTCACATTAAAGTCCACATTATGGGATTTCTCTTGACCCTACTGGTCCTTTTTATGTTCCAATATGTTCTAGCAATCCTAATCAAGGTTTACTACGCATAAAATTGGATTAAGCTAACATGAGCAAAAATGCAGTTTTCCCAGGAGGGTCGATCGATCGATGAAAGGTGGTCGATCGATCGAAGCTTCGATCGATCGATCAAGCAGTTATGGCGAAACTGCAGAAAACCCAACTACGAAATTGTTACTCCAAACTCCTCCAAACCATCATATTACAGTCCCAAACTCCCAACAATTCATATTACAAGTATTGTATACCCATTTAAACAATATCCTACGTAACACATGCGAATTTTCATCATCTATAACAAGGAAAAAGGGTCAAAATCTTTATAACTCTCAAGAACCCTAATTTTTCTTTAACTTCGTTTCTTTAATTCCTTTTCCAGATTTTCTATCTCTAATATCATGGAAATTCGTGGCTCAACCTCTACATGTGAAATGGATTTCCAGAAATATGATCTCTATCACTATAATATGCAAGTTGTATCTCCAATTAACATTTTTCTTCAAGAACACTAATTCTAATCAACCTAAGACTAATATAAAAGGATGCATTAACTTGATAAAAGACAGATAGATACTTGCCTGGAAATTTTGTCTCTGATTTGTGGAATAAAAAGGTGTGGTTGTGATCCCCTTCGCGCGATCTACGATTTGGCGATGACGGCGGTGCAATCGGAGGTGTTCTTGGCCTAGAACTCCTTGGAGAGCTTCTCCTCTTCCTCTCCGATGGTCGTCATTAGTTTTAGGTTGTGTTAACCCTAAAAGATGACACTTAACATATTATATAAACCTTGCAAATTCGTGGGTTTAATTACCCATAATTACGAAATGTCCAAAACGCCCTCCCGGGGTGGTAATTAGGCCTAAAAATGCCCCGAGACCTAAACTAAACCCCCGCGTACACTTTTCTGACTATCTCGATCCTTACGAACACTTTGGAGCACTCAAAACGACCATACGAGCAAATTATAATTTATTCACTTTTATTAATCAACATTTAGTCCCGACACGACACAGGCGCGTCCCGACTTAAATTTTCATAATTGCCATTTTATTCACACGTGACAATTTTATAAAAATAAATCTCATATATTACTATACTCATCCAGTAACATTCAACAAATAACAAATTTCTAATAATTACTAACTCTCGTCACGCTAGTAAATATTAAAAACAACATTCCGGATTAAAATTAAATTAATTTATCTCAATTAAATTTAATAAATTCCATAATTTAAAATCCATAAAAATACGGGGTATTACAGAGGCACCACAAATGAGAATATATACTATTTAAAGATGAGTTATTCAAACAAAGCACTTGTCATGAACTTGCCTAATTCCAATAAGGATTATTGGGATCACTGATTGATAGTGAAAAATTGGCAATTTGCCCCTCTTCCTTTGGATGAGGATTACACGGGACCCTGTTGTCCCCAAGGGGGTCAAGGCATAGGTCTGCACATACACATACGACTTGAATATCTTTTTTTTATCTTTTCTTGAATTTTATAGCTAATTGAATATTTATTTATGTCTTGCAGGGAAAAGAAATAGAGACATTTCCCGTGTGTCTAGAGTTAATTTTATCAACCTGAAGAATGTTTGGTCCATAGAACAGAGGATCGGTGAAGATCATCCTCGTCCAATATCTATTATGCTCGGTTATCACAGCACTATCACCTCCTTTATTGTTCGCCCAAACGAGGGCATACCAGCAGGCCTCATAAGCCTATAAGACCATGCTTCATCATCTTCAGGTGCTAAGTCTGAGTCCTCCCCCCTAGCAGAAGGAAATTTCTTGATGGAGAGTACTTCATCATATTTTGAACCATTGGATATTTATATGGTGATAAACGACGTTCCTTCTATATAAATGGTGAAGAGAAAGATTCAAACCTTTTGGCTAGCTCCAAGTCCCCCCTCCTTCAGGATAGAAGCCCGAAGTAGGGTGCTCCAGCTAGTCCATTATTATGAAAACTCCCCGAGCAAGAATCAAGGTCTCTAATTTAAGAGTTTGAAGAGGGATCCAACCTCCATTTTAAAGTTATCAAGAAAAAAAACCTCTGATAAGGGCAAAGTCACTACCCAATCCGTTATTGCGAACCATGAGCTTTATCGGGGCCTTATTGGTGTAGGAGTTCTCCCTACCGACGAAGAAGATGCATCATACCTTTCACATTTAAGGTTAGTTGATCGGGCCAACCACAATTTGTCCCTCGTAAGTATCATATGTTTTTTTTTGTTTATCATACATGTCACCAGTTGTCATTAACATCCTTCTTGCTTTTACAGTTCTTGATTGACTGTGACTAGTTGTTAAGGAGGAATAACAAACTGAAAAAATCTTCCTCTGATTTGGAGGTGGCTTTTTGGGGATGCACAGATCCTTAGAGGTACCTAATCGTGCCCATGAGGATAATGAGAAGAAGATGGAAGATACCACCAAGAAGCTAGAGTAGGGGAAGACCTTGATAGAGGAAGTTACGAGCACTTCTAAAAAGGTGGACGGCCAGGCCGTAGTGAAGGTTGCTAAGCTGAAGGCTAAGGCCAAGAAGGACAAGGAGGATGCCTACACTAGATGGTGGAATAAGGCATTTTCCACTATTGCTATTCAAGTTGAGTACCTGAGGAAATATTCTTTCAAGGAGGGATGGGATGGTGCCTTAACTCAGGTCAGCACAAAAGTAGGATCAAAACTTTTCCTTTAATATAACCCAGGCACTCCTCCCTAAATAGAGGAAGAGGTTGGTGATTATAAATGGAGGAAGATTATAAATGGAGGCTTGACCCCCTATTGAGTATGGTAACGATAAGTCAGTTGGTTAAAGCTTAGGGTTAATGATAGAACACATAAAACATGAACCCAATGAGGATAGACTCAACTTAAACTCACAAAACTCTCGTGTATAACTCAGGTCATAATAATGGACTTTAGAAGTGGCTTAGCCAGAGGGAGAGGGAAGTAATCACCCTAGATACACCCTGGCGGGCAAGTAAAAACACACAAAACACCCTCAAGAATCTCTGTCAAGTACTAAAGCTTCGTAATAAATGACAATGGTGAGTCAGTGAACTCTCTAGTTTGCAATAACTCTTTTTAATTCTCAAAGAGGGGATCCCCTCCTCAAAGGTGGTTGGGGTCCTTAAATAGCCCCCCACACCACCCCTGAGGCAACTCAGTCATTAAAGACTATGAAAGACATCCCTCATACTTTATGTCACAACATTAAATGCCTGATGCACTAGTTGTCTCCACGTCATAAACATTAAATGCCAAGACATGCCTTTTGCCTAACCACTGTGTGTCAGGGGGTTGTTGTCGCAGAGGTGGCTCACCAACTGCCTGACAGCCCAAAATACCATGGTGGTTTACTCAAGTGCATGTCTGACATTGTTTAGATGGCTAGTGACATCACCCACAGTAGATGTGACATTAAGTAGAGGGTCGTTTGGTCCATAACTCAATGCCCGATGGAACTCCAAGCTGCTCCGCTTGAGGTTCCATGATCAGGGTCCTTCGGTGTTTTACCAGGTGTATCTAAGATGGTCAGGACAAGCCCCAACGGTGCCTTACTTCTCAATCCTCCAAACCAAGTCCCTCTAAAGTTCCCATGGTGAGGTCATTCGATAGGGCATGAAAGCCCTCCCAGGTCCTGCCATGCCTGGTCTCTCGTGAGTACCGTTTGACCTCACCCAAACTGTATTATTATTATCGTTATGTCATTACAACCATTATAGCTTTACAGTGAATGTAATCAAAGGTACAATATGATTAACACAACAAGCTGAAGTATGAGTTGCCACGCTGAGCTGCCTCCCCCAAGCTGCCACGCTGAGCTGCCTCACCAAGATGCCACGCTTGAGTTGCCACGCTGAGCTACTTCCCCAAGCTGCCATGCTGGCCTGCCTCACCAAGATGCCATGCTTGAGTTGCCACGCTGAGCTTCAAGCCCCCTCTACATTTGCCCCCTCGTGGAGATATTTGTTGGGACAAGAAATGTCTGCACGAAATGACTCAACTTGATGGATTTTTCTTTGTGTAACCGTTGGAACATCTTCTTCGTTGGGGCCTTGTTAGATAAGTCTGACAAAAAGATTGGCGCCAAAAACTCAAGCTTGCTGAAGAAGGCAACGCTTCCTGTTCTCTATGCGTCATTTCATTAATGACGTACGCTGTCTTTTCAACAGCACTTCCCGAAGTGCCACGTGTTCATGTGAAATGATTACAGGCGGCCGTGCACGTGCGAGGGTGGGGAAATCTAAACGCCAAACTCGAAAGTCTCAACAGCCATATTCAAAATACTTTGAACCTTAAACACGTGGGCCTCAGGGGTCTCTTTCCACTTCTTCCTTCTTCTTTGATTATTTCCTTACTTCGTTATTATCTTCTTCATCAGACTGTCGCTTCTTTTTTAGAAAGAGAGAGAGAGAGACTCCATTGTTGTAAGAGCTATACCACCATTTGTGATCGTCCGTCTCCATTGTTGCTCTCAATCCCTTTTCTCTCGAAGCTTTCTTTGTTACAGCTTCACTGTTTGTCATGGCGTCTTCAAGCAACCCCACCATTTCCGCCACCAGTGTTCCGTCTGCCGCCACCACTGCTGCCTCCGCCCTGGGTGCTGCTCGCCAAGAACAACTGAGATTTTACCGTCGCTCTCCTATTTTTGGGGAGGGTGATGGCTTTGTTGTTGCCTGTAAGGTTGTCTGCTTTTCCTCCAAGTTTGACGCCCTCTTGTTGGGTAATGAGGACGAAGAGGTGTCTAAGTGGGGATTTCTGCCCCCAGAAGGAACTCTCAGATTTCGCTTAGAGCGAGGGGACTTCCCATGGTCCCATATTGATTTTGAAGCACCCGGGGGATCCCCCGCGCACTTTGCTGCCTGGAACTCTCACATGCAGAGTTCCTATACTGATGTCCTTACTAAGATTGGGCTGCAACGGGCAAGGTGGTTTGGTGAGTTTACTCTATCAAAGAACAACGCTGCCTTGCCTATACTGGTCTCTCGCTGGAACGTGGATACTCATACGTTCATTGCTGCCTGGGGTGAGTTTACCATAACTCTGGAGGATGTGTGTGAGCTCCTGGGCCTTGATGCAACAGGCCATGAGCCTTACACCGATGAAGCTCTTGATGCTCAAGAGACTGCGGATCGTTTGGAGTTGGATCGCATATGCCGAAGCTGCATTGGTTCTTCCAACAAAGCTACTTTTTCTCCCTTGATCAATTATTTCTTTCAGAGTTCTAGTGAAGGCAGTTCTTCATCAACTGCCCCTGGTCAAGGTACGCCGTTGGAGCTTCCTGCTTACATTCTTGTGATTTTGTCACGTTTCCTTTTGACGGGCAAGCCCAACGATCAGCCCCGAAGAGACCTCATCAACCTGTCCCTTCGCTTAGCTCGAGGCATAAAGCTTCCCCTGGCTGCAATTGCCTTGGGATCCCTGTACACCTGGTTGGACAGGACTTTATTTGACATGGAACGCTCCATTGGCCGTTACAACTTGGCCAATTTTTCCAACAGTGTGCTTCTGACTAGCTTTCTCTACTTCCGCTTTCCTTCCGTGGCGGTCAAGCCCAACAGTCCTCCCTCGGCTGAGGAGAATGAGCCCGAGGTATGATGTGCTCTATAATTTATTTGTTGTAGTCCTTTCGGTCATACTCTTTTCTTATTTGGCTTACTGAATTGTGATATGTTTTGGGTACCCCAGGTTGAAATGCCCTCGTTGTTGGCGAGCATTCTTCTTCCAACGATGCTGATGAAACCCCCTACTGTCATTCCTTTGTTTAGCACCATAACTGAGGTAAGTAACACGTCGAGCTATTCCTTCATATTTTCTGTGCCCATTCTTCTTTTCTAACACTTGTCTTTGTGCACAGTTTTCTCCTGATCTTGCACCAACTCCTGTAGTGAGGGCCCAGGTTGGTGTGTTTACACCCCCTCCTGATGTGGCTTTGTTTGAGGGCTCATTCTCTTCTCACGATGAACCTAATATGCTGGCCCTTGTGCCCTATACGGGTGATCAGGTTTGGACAAGCGTGGACGCTTCTGCGTCCAGGGACCTCGTTATGGCATCTGGGGTAATAATCGCTCCCCCAACGGTTCCTGTCCCCGTGGCTACCTCAAATGCTCCCGTTGTGACTGAGGTATATTTTGCTTGCTATCTTTTGTTAAGATTTTCCATAATCTCCATTTTATGATTTTTCATAAGATTGTTCTTAAACTCCCCCTTATAACGGTGACTTAACAACGAAAACACTTGTTAAGTTTTTTCATAAACCCCACCTTATAACGGTGACTTAACAACGAAAACACTTGTTAAGTTTTTTTTCACAAACTCCACCTTATAACGGTGACTTAACAACGAAAGCACTTGTTAAGTTTTTTCGTAAACTCCACCTTATAACGGTGACTTAACAACGAAAACACTTGTTAAGATTTTTCCATAAACCCCACCTTATAACGGTGACTTAACAACGAAAACACTTGTTAAGTTTTTTTTTTCACAAACTCCACCTTATAACGGTGACTTAACAACGAAAGCGCTTGTTAAGATTTTTCATAAACTCCACCTTATAACGGTGACTTAACAATGAGAACACTTGTTAAGATTTTTCGTAAACTTCACCTTATAATGGTGACTTAACAACGAAAACACTTGTTAAGATTTTTCGTAAATTCCACCTTATAACGGTGACTTAACAACGAAAACACTTGTTAAGATTTTTTCATAAACTCCACCTTATAACGGTGACTTAACAACGAGAACACTTGTTAAGATTTTTCATAAACTTCACCTTATAATGGTGACTTAACAACGAAAACACTTGTTAAGATTTTTCGTAAATTCCACCTTATAACGGTGACTTAACAACGAAAACACTTGTTAAGATTTTTTCATAAACTCCACCTTATAACGGTGACTTAACAACACTTGTTAAGTTTTTTTTTTTTTATTCATAATTCCATTATTTGGGCTTTTTCTTTTCAGGTTGCTCGGGAAAATTCGCCCCCAGTTCTCTCACCTGTAGGCTCTCCGTTCCGAGAACCTGATGTTTCGGAAAATTCTATTCATGATGATCAAGGTTCTACGACTGGTGCTGCAGCCGAGAGCGAATCTGGGTGCGAATTGCCTCTTCCTAACCTAGCTCCTTACTCGTTCTGCCTCATGGTGCTTCGACAGTCTCCTCAAATGCTCGTCAACCATCGCCTGGTGATTGAACAATTGGTGGATCTCCATCCTGAGACCTTCACACCGGATTGCCTGCGCTCAAATATTCATGTGATGAGTCACAGACTGCAAGGCATGGCGATCGTTGTTGCTGAAATTGCCAGTACCCCCACTGCCAGTGTTACGAGATCCCTTCTTAACCAATTTCTAAGTTTTCTGAAGGAGTTGGGACGTGATGGTTTCCGTTTTGACTGGCTTATTACGTATCTGAAGACCTTGAAAAACCAGCAACTGATCGGCCAGAGGGAGGTATTGCGCAAGCACTAGGAGGACCAGCAAGCTGAGGAGGCTAGGTTGGTCGCATTGGCCCCTCTTTTGGAAGTAGTGGATCAAGAGGTGAAGGATGCCGAAGAAGCTTTGTGCCTGGCCAAACTGAAGCGTGAGAGACTCCTGATCGAACGTACGCAAGTGCAAACGAGGTTGGAGGTTTCCATTAATGCCCAACGGTCTTTCACAGCAGCTTCTTCGGGCCTGCCTGGAGATTTTTTCTCTTCCTCGGATTTATCTTTTCTTTTAGAGTAGTTACTTCTTGTATACAGATCTTTTACTTCTTTTCTCTATGTAATTCTTGGGCAATAGCTTCCAAAGGAAATTTTGTAATGCTCTATTGTTTATGAATGAAGAACGCATACTTTTCAATCCCTTCATGTGTTGTGACTGCTGTTGTGTGCTATAGAGTTTTGTGTTTCTGTAATTCTTCCATTATTCTAAAAAAAATGTCACCCAAAACTTGTATATTTATAACAATATAACATCAGCTCAAACTTGGTTATTTTACACATGATAAACCTTCAGCCACTTATTGTTAATCTTAAATGGCTTATCTTCTTCTATCTTCGAAATTAAGCAATAACCTGAGTCATGCACTTCCTTCACAACATAAGGTCCCTCCCAGTTGGCTGCGAACTTTGGTAGAGGAAGTCCCCTGATGTGCTTTACTGCCGCTTTCAATACGAGGTCTCCTTCCACGAACTTCCTTGGTCTCACCAAGTTGTCATATGCCCTGGAGAGTTGTTTCGTATACATTTGAAAGTGTTGCATCGAGTTATCTCTGTGCTCATCCAACGCTTCCAGCTGTACATGTCTACTGTTAGGTAGCATGCTACTTCTCAAGGCATAACGAGCAGAGGGAACTTCCAATTCTACTGGGAGGATTGCCTCAGCACCATAAACAAGAGAGAACGGCGTGTATCCTGTGGGTTTTCGCTTGGTTGTTCGATAGGCCCACAGGACAGCTGGTATTTTGTCATCCCACGCCCCTGGAAAGTCTTCCACCATTTTGGCCAAAATATTAATCAGGGTTTTGTTAGTTGCTTCGTCCTGACCATTTCCCTTTGGGTATGCCACTGTTGAAGTGTGATGAACAATGGAGTATTTGTCCATGAGCATTGTTACTTCATAATTGACGAAGGGCGTCCCATTATCCGAGATAAATACTTTTGGGATCCAAAAATGGCAAATGATGTATTCTCTGATGAAGTTGCTCACCACCCCAGTCGTTGCCCGTTTGAGTGGTATTGCCTCGGCCCATTTTGTGAAACATTATGTTGCTACTAGTATCCATATCTTGCCTCTCGAAGAGGGGTGAATTGCCCCCACTAGGTCGAACGCCCAAGTATGAAATGGATAGGGCGTTGATAGAGAGTGCAAGTCTGTCGATGGGGCATGGATCATATTCCCTTGAAGTTGGCAAGCCTTGCATTTTCGAACAAACTCAGCAGAGTCTTTCTCCATTGTTGGCCAATAATACCCCAATGTCATCAACTGATCATACAGCTTGGCACCTCCTATATGTGCTGGATCGTGCGCTTGTTTGAGGACCTCCACTGCTTCTTCCCTCGTGATACATCGTAAGGGCCTGTTAAAGTACCCCTTTCGATAAAGCTGCCCCTCCTGGACGTAGAACCTTGGAGCCCTTCGCCTCAGACCCATTGCATCTATTTTCTCCGTTGGGACAACCCCCTCCTGAATGAAGTCGATGTAGGGCTGCCTCCAGTCCGTTTGAGTTTCAATAAAATGGCACTCAACTACTTCGAAGAATAACTGACACTTGTTGCATTTCCGTTGTAGCTCTGCCGTATCCTGCTTCATTCTAGGCCAGAAATACCCCTCCCTTTGAATTCTCCTATATAGAGGTATCTCAATCGTTTCGCAGTGCCCCTCATGCGTTTTCCTCAATATTTGCTCGGCCTCCTCGGGGCTGACGCATCTTGACAACCATCCTCCTGTATTTCTGAAATAGATATTTCCCTGGCATGTAAAATATTGGGCCAACTCTCCTAGCCGCATCGCCCCCTCACCAGACTCCAGTTGCTTCTTAATGTCTCTTCTCCAGCCCACCTCCTCCTCCATCGGCAGTATTGACTGTACTACCGAAGGAGCTGTTCTTCGTTGGATCACAACTGTGGTCTCATTGGTTTTCATTATCATCTTCTGGGCAATAGTGGCATAGGCATCTGGGTGGCGGTTCATCGTTCTGGGATGCCTCCTGATCTTGGTCCGATGAAATTGGTTGAGAAGCCTTTGAATGATTGTTCTATAGGGCGCCAGGCTCATGTGTTTCAACGCATATTCTCCGTTCACCTGCTGAATTACTAAGTTTGAGTCACCCTTAATGCAGAGTGAGCGAATTCCTCTTCGAAGAGCCTCTAGAAGCCCTAGTACTAACGCTTCGTATTCTGCCTCGTTATTAGAGCAGGGGAAATCTAGTTTGTAGGAAAGGCAAATCTCTTCCATCCCTTTTGAAAGAACAACCCCTGCTCCTCCCTTCTTTTCTGCCGAAGATCCATCGAACTGCATCGTCCATTCCTCCTCAGTTGCATCCAGGTAATTGGCCTGCAAATCATCTCCCGGAATGTCTTCCCTAGGTGGCTCGAAGGTTCCTGAAGGGAAGATGGACAATAGGTCAGCATACGCCTGGCTTTTGATTGTACGAGGGACTATACATTTTAAGTCATATTCAGAGAGAATACGGAACCATCTAGCTGCCCTGCCAATCATTATAGTCTTTGCGAGTAAATACCTAATTGGGTCGCATCTAGTTACAATATGAATGGTAAAAGACAGCATATAATGCCTAAGTTTTTGTGCTACGAAGACCAAGGCTAAACAATGCCTTTCTAAACTAGTATATCTAACTTCTAGCCCATGTATAATTCTGCTGAGGTAGTAAACTGGACGTTCTTGCCCATCTACTTCTTGTGCTAGCAGAGCCCCAACGGACCTCGTGGTGGATGTGAGGTATAGCTGCAACGGAGCTCCCGCCTGGGGAGGAACCATTATTTGTGGTGACACGAGCAGCTTCTTCATCCCAACAAGGGACTTCTGGTGAATCTCCTCCCATCTGAACTTCGTGTTCCTTCGCAGCAGCTGCATCAGTGGGTGTGTTATTTCGGCCAATCCGGGCATAAATCTCCTAAGGTAGGAGACTTTTCCAAGAAAACTTTTCAGCTCCTTCGCCGTTCTTGGACATGGCATCTCCAATATTGCCCGCTGTTTATCCTGGTCCATCTGTACCCCTTGTCGATTAACCACGAAGCCTAAAAACTTACCACTTGTTACCCCGAAGACACACTTTAACGGGTTCATCCTTAACTTGTACCTCCTGCACCGAGCAAACACCTTCCTTAAATCGTTCAGATGGGACTCTTCCTTCTTCGATTTGATGACCAAGTCGTCCACGTAGAATTCCACAAATTTGTGGAAGAAGTCATGAAAAATGGCCATCATCGTTCTTTGCTACGTAGCTCCGGCATTCTTGAGTCCAAACGGCATTACTTTGTACATGAAGTTGCCCAACGGCGTTCTGAATGCTATTTTCTCTGCGTCAGAAGGGTCCATCTTGATCTGGTTGTATCCCACATATCCATCCATGAAGCTGTACATCTCATGACCAGTCGTGGCGTCTATCAAACTGTCGATGGAGGGCAGGGGAAACTCATCCTTAGGGCAAGCCCTATTCAAGTCTCTGAAATCCACGCAGATCCTTATTTGGTTTTTGTCTTTCTTCCCTACTGGCACAATGCTGGATAGCCAGAGGGGATGTTGTATAGGCCTGATAAACCCTGCTGCTAATAAGCGTTGGACCTCTTCTTTGATCTTTAAATCTATTTCAGGCTGTACGTTCTTGTTGCCTGCTTTACTGGAATAGCCGAAGGGATCACGTTCAACTTGTGGCAGCTCACTTCCTCATCCAGCCCTTCCATTTCTGTGTACTTCCATGCGAAGACATCTATGAATTCGCGAATCAGGTCAACCAAGGCTTTTTGTTTCTCCTTAACAAGATCCTTCGAGATGAAGATAGGCCTTGGGTCTTCCCCTTCTCCTGCTAGGTTTAGTTGCTCCAACTCTTGTGCCTGGGGCCTTGGTTGGTCTGTCATGTAGTCTGGTTCTTCGGCGACATCTTCTACGAACTCTTGTATGCTGGAGTTGTCTATCACCATACACTGCCCCCGGTGATCCACTAAAAAGCACTCATATATCGGGTCAGCCTCATTGTCAGTCTTCTCAGCCGCCCGTTCACACCATTACAAGCGGTACACCACTTTTCCCTCTTTAGTGACAATCTTCTTGCATTGCCTGCTGGTGGCTGTTGCTACGGCTTTTCTCTTCCTTTCTCTGGAAGCTTCAGCGATCCTTTCCCCTGAAAAACGACTTAACACGCTCTTTCGTTGGGCTTCGTGCTCGCCCGGGTCTGTCCTAGGTCTCATCTTTTCTTTGAGCTGCTTCGGAATGTTCTGGGGTCGAGGGACCGCACGATATGCTTCCTCGCTCCTCTTCCCCTCGCCACTCTCGTTTAAAGGTCCCATTTTTTCTCTAATTGAGGGGACCCATGCTCCCTCCATTCTCCTCATTAGAACTCGCACGTCCTCTTCGAGCTCTGTATAAAAGGCTGCATCCACTAAGTGTGCTTCTTCGATAGCGAAAGGCCTCTTAGTTGCCCTAATAGTCACTTCTATCCCCTTGATATTTGCCTTAGCATATTGGTGGTACGTTGAGGGAACTAACCCCTGGTTGTGCATCCATACTCTCCCTACTAACAAATGATAGGAAGTTGCGCTTTCTATTGCGGAATTTGATATGGGAACTCAGATTTCCCATCACTATCCCCACGTTTACATACCCAATGGATTTGGAAGATTGATTATCGTAGCCCGAGATTACCAAGGGCATGGCAACTAACCTTTCTTCCGGAATATTAGTCGCGTAAAAGGAGTTGATTGGCATAATGTTGATGGAGGCACCCCCGTCCATAAGAGTCCTGGCGAAGCTAACCCCGTTAATACTGGCGGTTACATACAGGGGCCTATTATGGGGGAACCTTACAGCTCTATCTGCATCACTGAATGTTACCTCTGATAGGAACTTCATTACCAGCCTAGCCATGGGTCCCCTCCATCTTAGCGAGGGGACTGCATTTCTTCTTGCAATATCCAAGATCGCCTGAGTTATCTCCATTCTGCTTTCTTTTGGGATTCCCACTTGGTCGAAGAACGAAGTGAACTTTGGAGATTTTAAAACTGCGCTATATTCTATGACTGGGTCCGTTTCCTCGTCCTCAACGCTATAGGCGTCTTCTACGTCCCTAGAACTTGCTTCATCATACGCCAGAACTATGTTAGCCATTCCCCTAGTGCAATACTCCAGTGCTTTATCGAACTCCATTGTTGCCCCTCCCCCCTCCCGCTCTGCCTCCTTATCGTAGGCCGTTACAACATTGGCCCCATGCGCCGGGAGCGGGTTATTGTTAACGTTCTGCGGGGGGATTTGTAATGTTCCCGCCTTCATGTACTTGTCGATGATTCTTCGCAACGTGAAGTATCTTTCTGTTGGATGCTGGACCTTTCGATGAACCTGACAATATTTGGGATTGGCCCTAGTTGCCGCGTCGGGCTCTTCCGTCGGAACGCCTTTCGGTTCGTAAACCGTTCCGCCTTGTACCATTGCGTTATAGCAACTCACAGCCTCCTCCACTGTACAAGGCAACGGTGGCGGGTCTTCTCTATCCCTTCTTAACTTTCTTTTGTTGTCCTTCCTCTGGGCCTTGCCCCCATCCTCTCTCTCGACATATCCCACCCGTGGGGCCTGAGACCTTCCCCCGATGGGTTGTGTCGGCTGTCTGAACATCATGGGAGCTACTACCGGGCTAGGTCGCACCACCAAAGATATATTTCTTGCGGACTTTAAGAATGCTGAAAATGTTCCCTCGCGTGTCTCATTGATCAGGTGACAGATATACTCAGGAAGTAATCCCTCAGCACAAATTTGTAGTAACCTGGCCTCCTTAACTTCTTCCTTCACGTCGAGGGACCTTTCCCTAAACCTTCGGATATAGGCCACTACCTCCTCTCCTGGCCTTTGCCTCTCCCTGCCAAGTTAGGTTAAGGTGAACTCATCTTCTGCCAAGAAGAACTTTTGGACAAACAATACATGCATCTCCTCCCACGTGGAGACACTATTGGGAAGCAGGTGAGAGTACCAAGTGTATGCTTTATCATTCAGGGATTTGGAAAACTCCCTCAGCCTAAGTTTTTTGTCATTGCAATGCGCCCCCAAGTGTTCAACGAAACGCTTAATGTGTTCCTTCGGGTTCCCGCCCTTCCCTGAGTATTTTTCAAAGGTAGGGGGAATATAGTCCTTCGGGTAGGGTTCGTCGTTGTACTCCTGGGGGTAAGGTGTCCAGAAGTCATCGTAGACTGCTGCCACCTCGCCCACAGCCTGTGAGGAAGACTGCATGAACTTCAGCATCTCCTTCTGTATCTCTTTTCTCATCTCTTCCAAGGGCGAGGCTACTGGGGCCACCTGCAACGGGGCCGACAGTAGGACACTCATTGCAACCGGAGCGATCGTTATCGGTAGTGCCGTTGAGGCTCCTGAGCCACCCACAGTTGGGTTCACAATAGAGGGTACACTTGCTGGGACCGCTCCTGTAATACCTGCCCCTGGTGGGGCCCCTGGGGCCACTCCGGGTGTTACGAAGGCGTTAGCCTCCAATCCTCCCAACATAGTTGAAGCTACTGGGGTTTGTAAAAACTCATAAAATTTGCTCATGAGGAGCGCCATCTGGGCAGGTCCCAGCCCTGCGCTCGTGGAAGGTTGTGCAGCCCCTGGGACGCCTATCGTTGTTGGAGCCAGCGGTACCTCTACTCGAGGAGCCCCATCTCTTAGGGCCTCCTGCTCCCTCGCAGCCTGTTCTTCATTATGCTGTATGTCGTCGAAATTGAGTCTTCTAGTAGCATTATCCTGCGCCATACTCCTTCTCTAGAAGGATGCCTCCCCAGCAGAGTCACCAAATGTAAGAGGGTACTTTAGATTATAAATGGAGGCTTGACCCCTTATTGAGTATGGTAACGATAAGTCAGTTGGTTAAATCTTAGGGTTAATGATAGAACACATAAAACATGAACCCAATGAGTATAGACTCAACTTAAACTCACAAAACTATCGTGTATAACTCAGATCATAATAATGGACTTTAGAAGTGGCTTAGCCAGAGGGAGAGGGAAGTAAGCACCCTAGATACACCCTGGCGGGCAAGTAAAAACACACAAAACACCCTCAAGAATCTCTGTCAAGTATTGAAAGCTTCGTAATAAATGACAATGGTGAGTCAGTGAACTCTCTAGTTTGCAATAACTCTTTTTAATTCTCAAAGAGGGGATCCCCTCCTCAAAGGTGGTTGGGGTCCTTAAATAGCCCCCCACACCACCCCTGAGGCAACTCAATCATTAAAGACTATGAAAGACATCCCTCATACTTTATGTCACAACATTAAATGCCTGATGCACTAGTTGTCTCCACGTCATAAACATTAAATGCCAAGACATGCCTTTTGCCTAACCACTGTGTGTCAGGGGGTTGTTGTCGCAGAGGTGGCTCACCAACTGCCTGACAGCCCCAAATACCACGGTGGTTTACTCAAGTGCATGTCTGACATTGTTTAGATGGCTAGTGACATCACCCACAGTAGATGTGACATTAAGTAGAGGGTCGTTTGGTCCATAACTCAATGCCCGATGGAACTCCAAGCTGCTCCGCTTGAGGTTCCATGATCAGGGTCCTTCGGTGTTTTACCAGGTGTATCTAAGATGGTCAGGACAAGCCCCAACGGTGCCTTACTTCTCAATCCTCCAAACCAAGTCCCTCTAAAGTTCCCATGGTGAGGTCATTCGATAGGGCATGAAAGCCCTCCCAGGTCCTGCCATGCCTGGTCTCTCGTGAGTACCGTTTGACCTCACCCAAACTGTATTATTATTATCGTTATGTCATTACAACCGTTATAGCTTTACAGTGAATGTAATCAAAGGTACAATATGATTAACACAACAAGCTGAAGTATGAGTTGCCACGCTGAGCTGCCTCCCCCAAGCTGCCACGCTGATCTGCCTCACCAAGATGCCACGCTTGAGTTGCCACGCTGAGTTGCTTCCCCAAGCTGCCACGCTGGGCTGCCTCACCAAGATGCCACGCTTGAGTTGCCACGCTGAGCTTCAAGCCCCCTCTACAGTGGGATAAGGCATTTTCCACTATTGCTATTCAAGTTGAGTACCTGAGGAAATATTCTTTCAATGAGGGATGGGATGGTGCCTTAACTCAGGTCAGCACAAAAGTAGGATCAAAACTTTTCCTTTAATATAACCCAGGCACTCCTCCCTAAATAGAGGAAGAGGTTGGTGATGATGAAGAGGTGGAGGAGTTTGTGGCTCCTAAGGGTTAGATGGTGGTAGCTGACAAACTAGAAGGTGAAGTGGCTATTAATAAGGAAAATGTGAAAAAAATGCCCTAGTAGCTGTAGGGATTCAATGTCTGTGTTTTATAAACATTTCTTGTATTTTCTCAACTTCTAATATTTATATAATTCTAATAAAATGAAGTTTTACCTTTTCTATTACAATCTAAATTACTTTGGCACCATTTCCCTAATGTTTAACTATTAGTTATGTACCATCATATCTCTTTCAGTTTGACATCAGGATGGCCTATTTGGTCACTACAAAAAGTGAGATTTACGAGACGTGTAACCAGTTATTCGACGCTGGTCAAGAAGAAGTGGATGAGGAAGAGTTGGAGGACCTTCTCAGCTTGGATGTATTGAATCAAGACAAAGAAGCTTATATTGACATGCACGGGCTATTTTAATAAATTGTAGCGACCAATGATATACCCTATATGTACCCAACAGCTCAGAGACACCAACCTCGGCCTGGGAGATGGCCGAGGTTAGAAGGGCCCTAGGTTGGCGACCAGCGGTGTCATCCTAAGCAAGGTAGTCCATGGCCGACGTTACTAGTTTCCTCACAGCCAAGCAACAACTGAGGTCCTCATGGTCCATGCAGATAGTAATCCATCAGGCCGACATCGCATCTACACCATACATCAACCTCGACTGTGTGTAAGCCGAGGAAGCAGAGACTACACAATCATCATAAACAGCCTCGACTGGGAATCAGCCGACGTTCCTGCTACTCCACCATTACCTCGGCCCAGGCCGACATTATAACTCCACCTGCCTTACCTCAGCCCTTCTACTGAGCCAAGATCATCGCTGATAACCTCTAATCGAGCAGTTGCCAGACTTCACCAACCTCGTACCCTTCCAGGCCGAGGTTGGCATCACCCAAGGACTGCCGAGCTTCCACTCGTTCTTATATAGCTTGAGACACGTGGACAAATCTGTTATAACCGAATTATTCCCTCCACGTGAGGGAATATTAAGGTCATCATTACTTAGTTGAGATTATCCAGGTGTCACTCTCGTATTGGCTCGATGCTCATGCACATGCTCATTGTATGCTTAAGGGGCACATTACACCCCCCCCCCCCCCCCCCAAGCACTATATAGAGAGGTCATCTTCTACCTTGTGGAGGAATCCAAAAATTACAACCCTAGCTGAAACTATGTCACTTTACACAATAGAGGGAGAAAGCTTGAGAGATTGTATCCATGGCCATTAGTGCCTTCATTCGGTGATATTACTCACACACACTCACAGTGGATGTAGCTCAGATTGGCTGAACCACTTATATTGAAGTGTTTCATCCTCTTCTCCTCACCTCCTTCTACTATATATGGAAATACTCTTATGCTGCCATTGTTAACATTAACTTAAGCTTACAAACACCTTGAAGGGTCGTGCTATTTCTAGCATCATCATTTTGGCACCGTCTGTTGGAACAAGAAGCCATCTCTTTGTAACACCCCGTGTTTTTATATATTATTTTAATTAATTAATTGAAATTTTCGAGAAAAATAAAATTTTGAATTTAATAATTTTTATTGGATAAATATGTTGGTTATGAATTTAGAAGAATAAAACTTCAAGCGGAATTAAAATCGGAGTTAAAACGGATTTTATATTGATTTTATAATATTCTGCCTTATAGGCATTTTTTTAGGCAAATTGTCAGTTTTTCGGGGTGATCGATCGATCGATCCCTCGGGGTAGATCGATCGACCCTCCCAAAAAACGTGCGCTGTAAGCTATTTTTAGAGTTTGTGTAGGATTAGGACTCCTAATCACTATATAACCTTGTTAATCCGTAGGGGGACCTTTCATAATCACTTTTTCTCCACTTTTTCAACAGAGAACACTTCCAAATATTTTTCCTCTCACTCATAATCATCAACCTTCAACAAAATCAAGTTTTTGGCACAAGTTTTGGCACAAGTTTTTGAAGGCTTAATTGGGGTTTAATCAAGATCGTTCAAGAACACTCTTTTGCTAATTTTTCGAGAGGAATCCAGATTTCTAATCAGATTTTCCACACGATCTTTACAGACATGAATACTCTATTCTTTTCCCTTAGTATTATGCGTTTTAAGTTTCGCGCAAACACTTAATTACATGTTTTCTTAAAATAAAGTAGTGACTTAATTAGGAAAAGTGGACACTAATTATGGGGCTATTTTTATAAAACCTTTTAATCTTAATAATATTCATAACCCTTTGGGTACGTAGGATTCATGAGTGATTTTGGGTTTTATTGGTGTAGGTTGCATGTAGAAAAAACCTAGTTTTAAAATAAATGATTTTTGGGTGCGTATAATTCATGTAATACATGTAGAGATAATAAAATTTGGTTTTGATGAATATATGATGAAAACTTGGTATATTTAATTTAAAATAATTAAATGAGATTAATTGGGTATTGTTGACGAGGTGATAATTAAATTAAGATTTAAATTGAATTGGGCAATCATGCGTAGTTTTATATATTGATTAATTATGCTTGTTTGTGTGACTTGTTGGTATTATGATATTACCTTTGTAATGACGGGTTGTTGGGTATTATTGCTCTCTCTATATTTTAGAATGCCTTCTAGGTGTGGGACTAGTGGGTATGCCTTTTGATGATTTACGCCTTCTAGGTATGGGACTAGTGAGGGTAGATTATCGCGTTTTTTATCATATTGGGGGTGGGCTGATTTTTGGTACTTTATCGTCGTTACGCTAGCCTAAGCATGAGACTAGGTCGAAATTTAAATTATAAATTCATCCTATACATAGGTTAGGACGTATTGATAACTTGGGGACCTTTAGTTATGGGACTAAGGAGTATTTTGAGGATCTCATATCGATTAAAAGGGTGGGATGATTATAAATTGAGAAATTGATAATTAATGCCTAAGATAAAAACGGGTATTAAAATTTGTGGCGACATAATATGTCGAGGCCGACAGTTTAAACGGGTCAGAGGACTATTTATGTCGTGTCGTTTGAGTAACCTTGTCATGTGTCGGGGCCGACAGTTTAAACGGGTCAGAGGACGATTGACAAGGGGAAGTGTGACACTTTAATAAAAAGTGAGAACAATAATAAAAGTTGGTTAATTTAATTAAATTAACATCGTGGGACTTGGAAATTTAAAATCATATTGGTGTTCCTTTTTAAATGGGGATTCCTACGGGTAGTTAGTAATTTATATTTATCATGTTTAATTATCCCGTTTAATTTAAAATATTCTATTGTGATATTTATTGCGTATAGTGCTACTGTTTGGATTCAAGGATCCTATTTGAGGGGAGTAGTGTGTATTCTTTCTCAGAGCTTTGGCTCTGACCCATGCGTTGACTAATCTTTTTCAGGATTTAATTTGGATAAGCTGCATAAGTTTATCGGAGTTATCATTGGAGGTGCAGCTGGAGTTATTTACTTTATGGCATAGTTTAGTTAGACTTTCTTTTCCAATCGTATTATGAGACTTCATTGGAGTTTTATTAGGCCATTCGGTTCCAAAGTTGTTTAGAGAATTTCTGTTGGGATTATTCAGATTTTATTTAATCATTATTAGAGATTGGATTTTTGGAGTTAGCATGTGATGGATCTTTTATCGCTTAGTTATTTGTGATCATTTGAGATTGACTCAATTGTTTATCTTATGGACTGATTTATTTATGTCTTATATCCGTCTCATGCTAAGAATGGTATTTATTTAGTTCACGCCCGACTTAGTTTTGGTGGCGGCCGACGCCAGAATTAGGCGGGGTGTGACAGATTGTATCAGAGCATGGTCTTAGGTCTCGTAGGTTATGAGACCGTTTAGTTTCCGTGTTATCGATCTTTGATTCCCTTTGTTGATTCGTACTTCTTAAGGTAGAAGGTCTAGCATACATGTTAGATGTGTTTCTTGGAGATGTGAAGTTTTGAGTTAAGGATGTTGTAGACATTGAGTTTAGAATTAGTAAGCTTGATGTGGGGATCCTTAGATGGATTTTGGAGACGATAATTATTTTGGAGATTTTAGTACAGATGTTAAGTACCGTATGTATCGATTTTTGATGTTGAGATTTAATTTGAGGAAGTTAGAATTATGATGACTTTCGGATATAGGATCGAGTGGGGGATTTGTGAGAGCATGTGGTACGCCGTTATTTTCATAGTTATGTGTATGTATATAGGCAATATATATTATTTTGTTGCTCGTGGGGTAGGTGCGCGTAGAATTGGGTGTATGGGCGCCCAATTATGGCATTCTACGGGTAGACATATATGAGCCTTATTTTCTTTTACGAGATTTATGAGTTGATGAGTATGCTTCGTCTAATTTCGAGGACGAAATTCTTTGCTAGTGGGGAAGTATGTAACACCCCGTGTTTTTATTTATTATTTTAATTAATTAATTAGAATTTTCGAGAAAAATAAATTTTTGAATTTAATAATTTTTATTGGATAAATATGTTGGTTATGATTTTCTAAGAATAAAACTTCAAGCGGAATTAAAATCGGAGTTAAAACGGATTTTATATTGATTTTATAATATTTTGCCTTAGATCGATCGATCGACCCCTGGGGGTAGATCGATCGACCCTCCCACAAAACGTGCGTTGTAACCTGTTTTTAGAGTAAGTGTAGGATTAGGACTCTTAATCACTATATAACCTTCTTAATCCGTAGGGGGGCCTCTCATAATCACTTTTTCTTCAGTTTTTCACCAGAGAACACTTCCAAATATTTTTCCTCTCACTCATAATCATCAACCTTCAACAAAATCAAGTTTTTGTCACAAGTTTTGGCACAAGTTTTTGAAGGCTTAATTGGGCTTTAATAAAGATCGTTCAAGAACACTATTTTGCTAATTTTTTGAGAGGAATCCAGATTTCTAATCAGATTTTCCACACGATATTTACAGGCATGAATA
The DNA here is from genome assembly GCA_949130495.1 of Sambucus nigra. NCBI lineage: Eukaryota > Viridiplantae > Streptophyta > Magnoliopsida > Dipsacales > Adoxaceae > Sambucus > Sambucus nigra. The sequence goes on from OX422218.1 coordinate 282,114,376, forward strand.
CTCTATTCTTTTCCTTTAGTATTATGCGTTTTAAGTTTCTCGCAAACACTTAATTACATGTTTTTTTAAAATAAAGTAGTGACTTAATTAGAAAAAGTGGACACTAATTATGGGGTTGTTTTTATAAAACCTTTTAATCTGAATAATATTCATAACCCTTTGGGTACGTAGGATTCATGAGTAATTTTGGATTTTATTGGTGTAGGTTGCATGTAGAAAAAACCTAGTTTTAAAATAAATGATTTTTGGGTGCGTATAACTCATGTAATACATGTAGAGATAATAAAATTTGGTTTTGATGAATATATGATGAAAACTTGGTATATTTAATTTAAAATAATTAAATGAGATTAATTGGGTATTGTTGACGAGGTGATAGTTAAATTAAGATTTAAATTGAATTGGGTTATCATGCATAGTTTTATATATTGATTAATTATGCTTGTTTGTGTGACTTGTTGGTATTATGATATTGCCTTTGTGATGACGGGTTATTGGGTATTATTTCTCTCCCTATATTTTAGAATGCCTTCTAGGTGTGGAACTAGTGGGTATGCCTTTTGATGATTTACGCCTTCTAGGTATGGGACTAGTGAGGGTAGATTATCGCGTTTTTTATCATCTTGGGGGTGGACTGATTTTTGGTACTTTATCGTTGTTACGCTAGTCTAAGCATGAGACTAGGTCGAAATTTAAGTTATAAATTCATCCTATACATAGGTTAGGACGTATTGATAACTTGGGGACCCTTAGTTATGGGACTAAGGGGTATTTTGAGGATCTCACGTCGATTAAAAGGGTGGGGTGATTATAAATTGAGAAATTGAGAATTAATGTCTAAGATAAAAACGGGTATTAAAATTTGTGGCGACATAATGTGTCGGGGCCGACAGTTTAAATGGGTCAGATGACGATTTATGTCGTGTCGTATGTGGAACCTTGTCATGTGTCGGGGCCGACAGTTTAAACGGGTCAGAGGACGATTGACAAGGGGAAGTGTGACACTTCAATAAAAAGTGAGAACAATAATAAAAGTTGGTTAATTTAATTAAATTAAATTTAAAATCATATTGGTGTGCCTTTTTAAATGGGGATTCCTACGGGTAGTTAGTAATTTATATTTATCACGTTTAATTATCCCGTTTAATTTAAAATATTCTATTGTGATATTTATTGCGTATGATGCTACTGTCTAGATTCAAGGATCCTATTTGAGGGGAGTAGTGTGTATTCTTGCTCAGGGCTTTGGCTCTGACCAATGCGTTGACTAATCTTTTTCAGGATTTAATTTGGAGAAGCTGCATAAGTTTATCGAAGTTATCATTGGAGGTGAAGATGGAGTTATTTACTTTATGGCATAGTTTAGTTAGACTTTCTTTTCCAGTCGTATTATGAGACTTCATTGGAGTTTTATTGGGCCATTCGGTTCCAAAGTTGTTTAGAGGATTTCTATTGGGATTATTCAGATTTTATTTAATCATTATTGGAGATTGGATTTTTGGAGTTAGCATGTGATGGATCTTTTATCACTTAGTTATTTGTGATCATTTGAGACTGACTCAATTGTTTATCTTATGGACTGATTTATTTATGTCTCATATCTGTCTCATGCTAAGAATGGTATTTATTTAGTTCATGCCCGGCTTAGTTTTGGTGGAGGCCGACGCTAGAATTAGGCGGGGTGTGACACTCTTCCTCATTTTTTGCTTAACCTCACCGGAGACTCTAGTGGTGAACCAGGCCTCACTCCTTGTGTGGAGTTGTTTCACCATTGAAAGAGGTCCGTCAAGGTACAAAACTCATTTACCCTACAAGCTCTTTAGTGCTAACACATGACACTGGAATTACCGCCACCTCTTCCATCGCCTGGTGCTGGAGGTCCTAGTTCCAGCCAAGCATCGCCTCAATCCGAAATGGCGGAAGTGGTAGCAGCCTTGAAGTCTTTGGCTGCAACACAACAAGCGATGAAGGAGCAATTTGCACAACTCAGTCAGAATATGATGAGACCACCTGGGGTTGTGACAACCCGCTATCCGGAATAAAGGGTGGCCAGCCCCATACCCCGATAAAATAGGAAATCATTGATAAATATCATTCTCAGCATCACAACAATATGCAAGGTATAAGGAATAACCACTCTATATTCCAGAAAACGGGTTATCAAAAACTTTGATTTGCAATAAAAAGAAAACATTTTCAACAACCCATAATAGAAATAGAGGGTGGAAACCCCCACAAGCGTATATGAGAAACCCAAATGATAAAAAAGGACCGAACGAAAGGTCGGTCAATAACAACCATACAACATACATTTAGTACCAAGGGTTACATAATAGATCCATTATACAATTACAAAGGTTTGGGCAACAAGCCCGAATAAACTGAACATAACTAGAAACATAAACGGAGGCCTCTACACAAAAATCCCGTGAAACCCGCACAATGTCACGGCTCCTCAAGAACATATGGAAGGAAAGGTCATTACGGGCGACCGTGCGGCGGAACACCTGAACGGATTATATATATACATATACAACAAAAAAGGAAAACCGGTCAGGGCCGGGTATATGTGATCAATAGATAAATGACAGGTATGACAATGATGCACAATAATCAAGGATGATAGTCTAGCATGGTAACATCATATAAGGAACTAAAACTGATAAAGGACTATATAGAGTGAAGTTCATGTTACAACAGAATTAAAAGTACTTATGAGCCTTTATCATCTTTCATCATATTTCAATTTAAATCTTCTTTTCCGTTCCTTATCAGGAATATAATTTCATCGTGTGCTCTATATGGCACTAATCTCAATAGCATGCTCTTTGTGGCGTAACTTTGCTCTTTATGGCATTAATGTTCCATCGAGTCCAACTCGATAATTAGAATAGTCATAAATATAAATATAACGATTCTAAGACCGCCCGTCCGGGTTTCCCCACTGTGCGCGTCCCTAAATAACCATCATCTTCCAGGGCCTAACATAAGACAACATGGGATCCTATCAAAAACATCGGGAAGCGGCCATATGCCTGCGGGGTAGTCAAGACCACACCCAGACTCTCCTACCCATCGCATAAAATATAAAACAAGCGCTCATATGGCCTAGGACTATATCCACCCTGCATTCATTAGCCAGGGGGCTTCACCTATCGCACGGACTTCCCTTAAGATGGTATTTAGAGAGGTGTGTAACATCCATTTTATTTATTTCCATTACATGATTTAGTAAAATTATCATTTACCTTATCAATATTCCCATCTTAAATAAATGTATAAGTTAAATCGGGACTATATGTAATTCGTACCGACATAGCATCCTCAAAAGGAATTCAGACTCCAATGTTCTTCCCAAGGCCTCTTTCAGGCTTTACTATAAACCATCAAGTCAAATCTAACTCGAGTTGAATTCTAAAGTCTCCGAATTGACCTTAATAGATTCTAAACCCTTATAAAACTACAAGACAAAAGAAATGCCTAAGCATCACTTCAAATTCCCCCTTGAACGAACCCTAGATGAACCCTTTCGAGTCTAGGATGTCGACCCAACTCAACTAATACTCTAAACCCTATGTTTACTTCATTTAAGAAGGTCCCTAATCATTAGTCCTAAATAAAAGGGGTTAAAATGAAAAAGAAAAATTTTAAAAAGTGCAGGGCTACCGAATCGATTCGCCCCCTTGGCCGAATCGATTCGGCCAGAAAATTTGAGTTTCTGAAAAGTAGCCGAATCGATTCGGATGGGAAACCGAATTGATTCGATCAAAAAGTTTGGGTTTCTGCATAATTGCCGAATCGATTCGGATGGATTCCGAATCGATTCGGTTCACAAGACCTGGGCACTGGAACTAACTGAATCGATTCGCCTAGGGGGCCGAATCGATTCGGGCCTGCGATTTTGCCAAGAAATGGCTATGGAGTCTTGGACTCCATTTTCTACCCCAACCCAAATTTCTCCAAACCAAACTCATATACCAACACTATAAGAACATCAATGATGCTATTGATCATCTTAGAACCTCATGAATCATCTTTGAGTGAATCAAAACCCAAAAATACATAAGAAAACCCTAAGTTTTCTAAACTAAAATCAATACACCATTATTATAACACATCATCTATCTCAAGACACAAATAGCAAGTAAAAACTTGCCTTGATTCAGCAAATATGCAGATTCCTTGGTGTAGTAGCAAGCTCTCTCTCTCAATCTCCAAAGCTTTCTCTCTACTCTTCTCTTACTCTCTTTGGTTTAGGAAGGGATTTAGGGGAAATTAGAAGACTTAAGAGGCTTAAGTCGTGACTTAGGGTAAATGCCCCACTTAATTAACCAAAAGTGCGATAAAATAATACGCAATAGCATAATTAAAGCACAACCAGTCAAAAATGCCCAAAACTACAAAATACAATATGGTACATTATTTGACTATTTCGCATATTCCGAAATCAACTGCAACCTCCAAATTATCATTTGGACATTTTAAAATTCAATTTAGGTTCCGATCTCATTATTAAGCCAAATATCATTTTAAATTCAGATGATATTAATAAGCATGACATAGCAATATTTTCCATGATTATGATATGTATGCAACCTCATAATAAATAACAACTTTCTACATTGAATTAACATTCAAATCATAACCCAACACTGGTCTCTAATTACTACACTAAGTAATTACTATAAAAATACGGTCTCATAAGCGAGGGTTATTACAGGGGTCTCACCGGAGATGATAACTCCGGTGGCTGTTCAGCCTCATCCTGACGCCAGGGGACCACCCTAGGCACTGCGGAAAGACCAACCTACGCCTCAGTGGGAACGAGAAGCCATCTCTTCCTCATTTTTTGCTTAACCTCACCGAAGACTCTGGTGATGAACCAGGCCTCACCCCTTGTGTGGAGTTGCTTTACCATTGAAAGAGGTCCGTCAAGGTACAAAGCTCATTTACCCTACAAGCTCTTTAGTGCTAACACATGACACTGGAATTACCGACACCTCTTCCACCGCTTGGTACTGGAGGGCCTAGTTCCAGCCAGGCATCGCCTCAATTCGAAATGGCGGAAGTGGCAGCAGCCTTGAAGTCTTTGGCTGCAACGCAACAAGCGATGAAGAAGCAATTTGCACAACTCAGTCAGAATATGATGACACCACCTGGGGTCTCACCGGAGATGATAACTCCGGCGGCTGTTCAGCCTCATCCTGACGCCAGGGGACCACCCTAGGCATCGCGTAAAGACCAACCTACGCCTCAGATGAGGAGGGACGTTGTTGACCCTAGACGTTTGCATCTGGGGAGGCAAGGGCACCCTTGCCCTGAGGATAGGTATGATGATATGGAGGCAGAAGATGCTCTAAAAGATTGTTGGGAGCTGTATGAGGTTTCAAATAACATTGTACGTCCTATCCAGCAGAGCCGAGGTTGTGGAGATCGAAGAGGTGAAGAAGCCTAGAAAAGAGGGTCAGCTTTTGATCGATTAAGCAGAGGGTCGGCCTTTGAAAGGCTCAGCCCGGTAAACGACCTGTGACAGAGGTTATCCAGGTCGATAAGTGTAGTCGGCTCACAAAGGGAAGATGTTCAACATCGGCCTCATTAAGGCCGACCTAACACAGGACAAGGTAGGGACAAGGAAGAGGTCAACAGCCGATGTTGTGCTGCGGTCGGGGAACCCTCAGTCCACCCCTTGGAGGTGCCTGGGGACAACCTCGGCCAGGCCGACATTGTAAGACCATGGAATGACTCCATCAAACGTCTTGAGGATAAGATAGGAGACCTCATCAAAAGTCGGGACCCACTGTAAAGAGGTTTCTCAGAAGGCTCTCCGTTCGTGGCTAAGATAATGAGCTTCCCTACCCCTGCCAAGTTCAAGCCACCTACGGTGTCTCCTAAGTATGACGGTAGCACCAACCCTGTACATCATATTGAGATGTACCAGTCTGCGGCGGACATTTACTCAATACCAGACGAGATGAAATGTCGGGCCTTCTCAGGGACTTTGACGGGAGCGGCACATATTTGGTTTACTTTTCTTTCGAAGAATTCAATTGAGAACTTCAAGGGCTTGGCTGAACGATTCATTCACAATTTCTGTTTTGGGGTAAGACCTCAAAAGAAGACCACCCATATGTTGTATGTCAAACAAGGCAAGAGCGAGAGCCTAAGAGACTATATTTCTGGATTCAACAAAAAGAAACTTGAGGTTGAGGACTACGAAGAGAATATCGCCATGACCGCCCTCATAGGAGGTCTGTAGAAAGGGAAATTGTTGTGGAAACTTGCGAAAGACCCTCCCAAGTCCATGGCAGAGCTATTGGCAACTGAGGGGAAGGTCATGAACGCTGAAGAGGCCATGGCCGTAAAGTATGAGGATGAGAACGGTGGTAGTAGTGATAAGTTCCAAAGAAAGAAGGATGGAAAGAAGAGGTCAGCTGACGACAAGTTCACACACTATACCCCTCTGACTGTGAGTTGCGAGCACATTCTCAATGAGATGAAGAACGACCGATCACTGAGATGGCCAGAGAAACTGAAGGTTCCTCCGCATAAGAGGAACAAGAACTTGAGGTGCGAGTTCCACCAAGACCATGGCCATGTTACAGACAAGTGCTTCTCCTTAAAGGATTAGATTGAGAAGATGCTAAAATCCGATAAGTTGAGGAAGTATGTTGATGGCAAGGCTCCTAAGAGGGGAAGAGATGACCCCAAAAAGAAGAGAAACGACAGATGTCGTGATGATACTCCATTAATAAAAGACGATGACTCGGATGGCAATGATGAAGACTATACTGACCTTCAACCAAAAGATGACAACACCCTAGTGAAGAGGGTTGGTATGATCTCCTTTGGTGTTAACACCATATGCGGAGGAATTGAAGGGGTGGTTATAAAGTGGCTAACCGAAAAGCTCATGTGGCGGAGGCCAAGTTAGTGGCCAAGCCAGAAGTGGTAAATCTGATGTCTTCCAAAACCAAGAAGAAGAGAAAGAAGGTGGATATGGACAATCTCATAGTTGGGTTCTCCCGACTCGACTTCAAAGGCATCCTAGCTCTGCATAATGGCCCTTTAGTAATCACAATAAGGGTGCATGGATGCAAGGTACAGAGAATCCTCGTAGATGGAGTAAGTTCAACAGATGTGATGTTCTGGCCCTTCTTCAAAAGCCTTGGCCTTAGCAGAGCTAGGCTGGTAGCCTATCATCATTCGTTAATGGGATTCAGCGGTGAAAAGGTCCACCCGTTGGGCATATATGAGATGGACGTGCGAATGGGCGATGAGTGGCCTAAGAGGTTGAACCGAAAGATCAATTTTTTGTTATAGATGAAAACGTCATCTCGGCTTATAACCTCATCATAGGAAGAGTGGCACTTATAGAGTTTGAGGCCGTGTCGTCGATGGTCCACCAGATGCTAAAATTCCCAACCCCCTATGGGGTAGGGGAAGTGCAGGGTGATTAGACCATAGCACGGGAACGCTACTTCAACTCAGTCGAAGAGAGAGAGGCCCATAAGAGAGCAACTAACACATATAACATTGATACACTTGACCCAAGAGATGAAACGAAGTTGAAGAAAGGGGAGGCCGCAGAAGAGGTAGAATCCATCGTCCTCAAAGAGGACGAACCGAAAAAAACTGTCCAGGTCAGAAAAGCCTTAAAAGTAGAGATCAAGGAAGAGATAATAAGTTTCTTGAAGAAGAGGCAGAGTGTCTTCATTTAGAGCCACGCGAATATGCCTGGCATCGATCCTGAGGTTATGTGCCATAAACTCAACGTGACTAAGGATGCTAAGCCAATCAAATAGAGAAGAAGAGTCTACTCTAGAGAGAAGTATGACGTCATCTTGGAAGAAGTCAGAAAATTAGAAGAGGCTGAGTTTATAAGGGAAGTCATATATCCAGAATGGTTATCAAACGCATTCATTGTGCCCAAAGCCAATGGAAAAGGGAGGATGTGCGTAGACTTTACCGACCTGAACAAGTCTTGCCTAAAAGACAGCTATCCCTTACCTCAGATCGACCAGATGGTAGATGCCACTGCAGCACATGAGCTCATGAGCTTTATAGACGCGTATTCAGGTTATAACCAGATCTTCATGGATGCCTAAGACTCAGAGAAGACAGCCTTCATCACGGACAAAGGGATATATTGCTACAAGGTTATGCCCTTCGGATTAAAAAATATGGGCGCAACATATCAACGTCTTGTGAATAAGATGTTTGAGGCTCAAATAGGCAAGACTATGGAGGTGTACGTAGATGATATGTTGATGAAGAGCTTAAAGGCCTGCACTCATATGGCAGACCTAGAAAAGACCTTTGATACTATGGACTTGTACAGAATGAAACTCAACCCTACGAAGTGTGTCTTCGGGGTAGGTGCTAGGAAGTTCCTTGGATTCATTGTTAATCAGAGAGGAATAGAAGCGAACCCTGAGAAAATTAAAGCTTTGCTCGACATGAAGACACCAAGAAGCATCAAAGACGTTCAGAGACTCATTGGAAGAGTAGCTGCACTCAACAGATTTATTTCCAAAGCGACGGGCAAGTGTCTTACATTCTTTAAGGTGCTTAGAAAGGCCTTCGAGTGGGACAAAGAGTGTGATGAGGCTTTTAATCAGCTCAAGTCCTACCGCGAATCTCCCTTGCTCTTATCTCGACCCATAGCGGGAGAGAAGTTGTATGTTTATCTGGCAGTCTCTGAATCAACTATAAGTGCAGCCATAGTACGGGAAGACGTTGGGGTCCAAAGACATGTATACTTCAACAGTAAGGCCCTTCAAGGGTCTGAACAGAATTATGCTCGGATGGAAAAGTTAGCATACGCCTTGATACATGCTTCTAGGAAGATGAAGCCCTACTTTCAAGCCCATTCTATGATCATCCTCACTGACTCCCCACTAAGATAGGTCCTCTACAAACCCGAGAAGTCGGGTAGATTGATGGCATGGGCTATTGAGTTAGGGGAGTATGACCTTAATTATCAACCCAGGGTGGCCATTAAAGGGCAACCACTTATAGATTTTGTTGCTGAGTTCACATGGGAAGAGACCGAGGTTGAAAATAACCTAGAGGCTATAGAGGGGTCAAAAAGCAACGTCTTACGAGACCCGGAAGAGGTTGTATCCAAAAAGGCCAGAAATAGAGTAGCCGAGCATGAGGAAGACCGATACCTCTTCAGGTAGGGAGTCATGTTAGAAGGGGGCTTCTCATCAGATAAAGACATCTAGAACCTCTTCGTTGATGGGTCTTCTTGCGAAAGTGGAAGTGGTACGGGGCTGATACTCTCAGCCCCGGATGGTACCAACATTGAATATGCCCTAAGGTTTAACTTCAAGGCATCAAACAACGAGTCAGAATATGAGGCCATGATAGAAGGTCTCTCCTTGGCAAAGACCCTTGGGATAAGATGACTCCTTCTTCACAGTGACTCAAGGTTGGTTGTTAACCAAGTGTTAGAGGTTTATGAGGCTAAGGATGAAAGGATGGCCAAATACCTTAAGAGGGTAAGAGTGATATTAGAAGGTTTCGAAGAGGTAAAGATGAAGAGAATACCTCATCAAAATAATAGTCACGCAGACTCACTAGCAAGGTTAGCTTCAACAACCAGGACAGACATCAGAAGGACAGTTCCAGTCGAGATCCTGCCCAAGGCGACCATTAAAGAAGAAGAGGTAAGTAACCTTTGCATCAATTTAAACTTGGGGGACTCATGGATGGATCCCCTTATCAGATATATCACAGAGGGAGAGCTGCCAGAATCAAAGCTAGAGAGGAGGAAACTGAGGTACAGAGCTACAAAGTTCTCGATAATAGGAGACGTCCTATATAAAAAAGGATTTCTATTACCTCTCCTCAGATGTGTCCATCCCACAGAAGTTACCCGCATCTTAAAGGAAGTGCACGAGGGTTCTTGCTCCAGTCACATAGGAGGAAGACCTTTAGCCAAGAGGATTATCACGCAGGGATACTAGTGGCTGACCTTGGCTGAGGGTACTGCAGCCTTTGTGAAGAGGTGTGACAAATGCCAAAGATTCTCCACTATCCCCCATCAACCTCATCAGCCTATGACGTCAATAAGTTCTCCTTGGCCACTCGCAGTATGGGGAATCGACTTGGTGGGTCCCTTACCAAGAGCGACGGGGAACTACAGGTTATTTATACTTGCCATTGACTACTTCTCCAAATGGGTAGAGGCCGAGCCGATGATCACGATTACCGAGCAGAAGACCTTTTAATTTATCTGGAAGAGCATCATATGCAGATATGGTCTCCCAAACAACCTCATCTCGGACAATGGCACCCAGTTCAAGAATTATTCCTTAGAAAAATATTACGAAAGAGTGGGGATAAAATAATTTTTCCCTTTTCCTGGCCGACCTCAGGCAAACCGTCAGATCGAAGTCACCAATAGAACTATCCTTGATGGGATTAAGAAGAGGTTAGAAGAAGCTAAGGGAAGATGGACTGAAGAGGTTTATGTTGTGTTATGGGCCTACAGAACAACGGTTAGGACACCAACGGAGGAGACCCCATTTATGTTAGCACATGGCTCGAAGGTCGTCATACCAACCGAAATAGGTCTCCCTACTCATAGGGTTCAGACCTATGACCCTGAGGGGAATGGGGAGGAGAGAAGGCTTGACCTAGATTTAATTGAAGAGAGAAGGGAAGACGCAGCAATCAGACAAGCAGCTTATCAACAAAGAACAGCAAAGTTCTATAATCAAAGGGTAAAATCAAGACCCATAGCCATGGGAGACCTCGTGCTGAAGAAGACGTTACAGAAGGCAAACAATCTCCACCCAAATTAGCATGGCCCTTACAAAGTAACCGAGGAGGTTGTACCTGGGACTACAGGCTAGAAAATCTCGAAGGGGAACCTTTCTCTAATCCCTGGAATGCTAATCATCTAAAAAAGTACTACATATAATGTTACAAGATTTCCTACGAAAATGTATCATCTTATGAAGAGGATATTAATGAGAAGATCAGTTTTCGTGTCAACTCTTGGTTTATTACGCTCTAATGGTAGAATTTATGAGGATGACATCATACTTTGATGACCTCAGACCTTAACATCATTAATTTGGTGAATATTTTATGAGGGTAACATCTTAGTTGATGACCTCAGACCTTAACATCATTAATTTGGTGAATATTTTATGAGGGTAACATCTTAGTTGATGACCTCAGACCTTAACATCATTAATTTGGTTAATATTTTAAGAGGGTAACATCTTAGTTGATGACCTCATACCTTAACATCATTAATTTGGTGAATATTTTATGAGGGTAACATCTTAGTTGATGACCTCAGACCTTAACATCATTAATTTGTCTTAGATGATGACCTCAGACCTTAAACATCATATTTGGTGACAGGGTCTGAGGTGAACATCATACTTTGATGACCTCAGACCTTGAACATCATTAATTTGGTGAATATTTTATGAGGGTGACATCTTAGTTGATGACCTCAGACCTTGAATATTATTTGGTGACAAGGTCTGAGGTGAACATCATACTTTGATGACCTCAGACCTTAACATCATTAATTTGGTGAATATTTTATTTACGGGGCTGATGAAAACATCATATGGAGGCTTCAGGCCTTAACACACATTGTGTGATATAGGAAATCATTCAAAGAACATTCAGTAACTAAAGAAATAAAGCACTCCTCAGAGGTTGATACAGACTAAAGCTAAGAATTACAAGCCACAAGGTAACAGAGTTTGCAATCAGAGGTTACAGTTTGAAATCAAAATTAAAAATTACAAAGAGCTTCACAAAATGGTCAAGTGTCTGCAGCCTCAGAGATTAGTTGCCACGCCCCCATCTCCCTGGCTGAGGTTGGTCACTTCTACCCATCATCCTGAGGACCAACGTCTTCAGTCCTGGTGTCATCTTGGGGAGCAGTCTCGGTAAGTGCGGCACCTCCCTCCTCCTCTACCTCTTGCAAGGCCTGAGCAAATCGAGGATCGGCGTAGCCCAGACCAATGACGTCAGAGGCTACCAGGCTCCCTGATTATTTTTCCTTCATCTCAGCCCACCTACTAGTGGCCTTAACACCTCTCTCGAGGTACTCAAAGTCGAAGATGGCAAACTCCTCAGAGACCTTGTAGTCCTCCAAGATCTTCTCTAAAGTATCCTCCAAGGCAGCCTTCACAGCGACGTCAACCTTGTGTTGGAGAGAGTCAGCCTGCGTCTTCAGAGCAGAGGTATGGTCCCTTTTTAGCTTGTCCATATCCTTCTCCAGCTGCTTGACCTTAGCATCAGACTTCTCTAAAGAAGCCTTCAGACGCTCCACTTCAGCATTCAAGGCAGCCTCAGTCTTCTGGGCCTCTTTTCCCTTCTCGATCAGAGGAAGCTTCCTCATAGTCCAGTCACAAAGTGGTGCAAGGAGAGGATCCCCTGTAAAATATATGCAAAGATGTCAGTTCAAGACTTTAAAAGTCAAAGATGAGGTTACACTTACACAGAAAAAGCAAAAGTAAAGAGTCTTACTTAGATGGATTAGGGGAGACCAAACTCGACCAGCATAGGGGTGTCCATTGAACGGCAGAAGCATTTATTGGAGTCGGTTATGACAGAGCCGATAGCGTCCAGGGCCTTCAAACTTTGGTCGATAAGGCTGTCACCAATCTTCAGTTGCTCCAGATGAGCAACTAATACATCCTCAGAGGAGATGGGGATGGCACGATCCCCCTTTGAAGTCTTCTTCTTCTGCCTCTGATCTTCAGGGGCAGGGTCGACAGGTTTCCTCTTCTTGGAGGCCTCAACCCTTGAATTAGTAGGAGGGGGAGGAGGCGCATTTAGACCTGCTTTCTTTATAAGTTTCGTGAGACTAGGGGCTTTCATCTCCCAGAGGTCATCGGAAATTCCTTTTGGGCGTTCTGCAAACATAAAGGTCTGAGTTAGAAAATTAGAGACATCACAAATTCACAGGTATAACTTGTTGAAATAATAAAGCAACTTACAGAGCTCAGTCAGAGGACTCCCCCCAAGGCTAGTTTCAAAGAGATAGTAGGGGGTCATCAAATGCTCGTACTTGACTAGCAGACCATGCTCCCCCTGATCCTGAAGGTCTTTGACCTTCTGAAGATTATTTTGGCTTAGCCCAGGGTCGGCCCTGACAACTATTGTCACCTTTCTCCATCTCAGGGGCATCCTCAGCTCTAAGGACGAAAAGGGGGCACAGGGGCCAAATTCCCATGACCCTGAGGAGAAGAAGTATCGCAGTTTCTAATTATGATTTGAAGTTTGGGTAACCTACAGCATCTTCTTATTTGACTTCCGAGCTAAAAAGTGATAATAGCTCCGATGATTCCTAGCAGAGGAAGGGACGTAGCACCCGGTGAAGACCTGGATAGAAAGGTATGAATGGTGGACTGCCCTCCATATAATTATTGCTTCAATTATCACCCTCCAGGCATTGAGGGATAACTGGGAAGGGGCTAAGTTAATATAAGACAATATGGCCCTAATAATTAGGTGGATGGGAAGATAAAATCCTAACTTGAACATCTGCTCATACAAACAGACCTCACCATCTAGGCCGCCAAAAGCCCTCTCGTCCCTCAGAGGTCTACTAAGTTTTATAGCAGGACATATGGAATACATGTGTCTAAAGGCAAGAAGGTCGAGTTCGCTGACAGTGCTCTCTATCTCGACTGCCTCCGAGGTGTCAACATCGCCCTCTCTATCATCATACTCATCTTTTTCAACGTCGGCTGGAGTGGACAAGGGATTACCATCAGGGAACCTCTGAGCAAACTCAACCCCTGTGGCGATTGATAAGGGAATAGCGTCTAGGATTAGTGGAATAGCCACACTAGGTCCTACAATTTCAACATCAGAGGAAGAATGCGAGGTGCTAGAACTCTCGTTAGAAGAGCCCGACTGGAAACCTCGGCTTGCTCAGGGGCATGATCCATCCTGATGGAACAATCCATGGCTTCTTGAAAAGAATCCACAGATATAGGGTCTGAGGTTGACGACTCAAACTCAGACATAGGGATGGGTCCTACTGTGACCTCTGCAGGCACAGAGGGCTCAGGTTTTATGACCTTCAGAGGGGGTGGAAAGATAGGTCTGAGGGGGAAGGCCTCAGCCCTATGAGCTTCCTCTTGGGCTCGCTCTATTTGTCTAATCTTATCTAAAGTCCTCTCTCTAAGAGATGGGAATTCTTTTAAAAGCTGATAAAGAGGTCTGAGCATAGGAGGATGACCTCACACTTGGGAAATTAAACCAAGAACAAACAACTTGACTCAATTTTGCTTAAGGATCAAACTATTAACCTTAAACAAAAACAACTAAGAACAACAAGAACCAGTGCCACCGAAAAACGCAAGCAGTCGTCGAAAAACTCAAAACTCTCATCAGAAATTAAAGAGACAAGAATAAAAGGGGCTAAAAATGGCAGAGTAAGGTGGAGACGATACCTGAAGACTTGTGAAATGAAGGAGATTTGAAGAAACACAGAAATCCCAACAACGAAGCAGCTAAGATCTTGTAGAGAGAGAGAGTTGCAGAGATAACCAAATAAGGAAGAAAGAGAAGAAAAATGGGGTTTAAACCCTTAAGTGTGAGTGCACATGTCCCAAGGCCCATCATTGCCTTGGGAGCCCAAAATACAACCAAATCATCACACTTGTCAAGCACGCTACCACCTTCAAAAGCTGACACTTGTCAAGAAAATATGGGCACCTAAAGAATTCTAACGTCGAATAAACATACCCCTTAGGCACCTGATCACACAGGTAACTACGGGCTAGGGGTGATTGATATTCCCTATATGTACCCAACAGCTCAAAGACACCAACCTCAGCCTGGGAGATGGCCGAGGTTAGAAGGGCCCTAGGTTGGCGAGCAGCGGTGTCGTCCTAAGAAAGGTCGGCCATGGCCGACGTTACTAGTTGCCTCATAGCCAAGCAACAGCTGAGGTCCTCATGGTCCATGAAGATAGTAATCTATCAGGCCAACATCGCATCTACACCATACATCAATCTCAATTGTGTGTAAGCCGAGGAAGCAGATACTACATAATCATCATAAACAGCCTCCGTTGGGAATCAGCCGACGTTCCTGCTACTCCACCATTACCTCGGCCCAGGACGATATTATAACTCCACCTGCCTTACCTTAGCTCTCCTACTGAGCCAAGATTATCGCTGATAACCTCTGATCGAGCAGTTTCCAGACTTCACCAACCTCGTACCCCTCCAGGCCGAGGTTGGCATCACCCGAGGACAGCCGAGCTTCCACACGTTCTTGATAGCTTGAGACACGTGGACAAATCTATTATAATCAAATTATTCCCTCCACGTGAGGGAATATTGAGGTCATCATTACTTAGTTGAGATCATCCAGGTGTCACTCTCATATTGGCTCGATGCTCATGCACATGCTTCAGGGGCACATTATACCCCCCCAAGCACTATATATAGAGGTCATCTTTTACCTTATGGAGGAATCCAAAAATTACAACCCTAGTTGAAACTCTGTCACTTTACACAGTAGAGAGAGAAAGCTTGAGAGATTTCATCCATGGTCATTAGTGCCTTCATTCGGTGATATTACTCACACACACTCACAGTGGATGTAGGCCAGATTGGCTGAACCACTTATATTCAAGTGTTTCATCCTCTTCTCCTCACCTCCTACTATATATGCAAATACTCTTATGCTACCATTGTTAACATTAACTTAAGCTTACAAACACCTTGAAGGGTGGTGCTATTTCTAGCATCATCAACCAATACCTCATATTACGAGATAATTCTTAGGCTTTAACGAGATCATGATGAGCTGTTATTGGTTTATCTGCTGATTATGAGAAAAAGTTTATTATTTTATGGAGTGATAGTGGATTTTATCAGAAGCTATAATCTTCATCCTCGTCATACTCTAAAAGGGAGATTGTGTTATAAACAGATCTGAAGAGTGCTTCGGTGGTAGCGAGTCTGCTTGAACAGGAGAATAATTCGTTGCACGATGAACTTGAGGGCCTCAAGAAGTCAGCTACAAACGATCAAAGTGAAGGTGTCTCCTTCTTAGAGCACGCGAATTCTCGCTTAAAGGAGGAGTTGGAGCAGTTTAGAAAGAAAAAAGTGAAGGTCAGTCTTCTCATCAAGTGGTTAAGTTTCCTCAGCCATTGGAAGAGGAGAAAACCATGAAAACTTTATCCGATCAAGCATCACTTATAAAGAATCAGTCTTCAACTATCAAGAGGTTGAGTGAGTTGGTGTCAAAAAATGGTGTGGTGTTTACGACGAGTCTTATCTTAGTTACACCAATAATTATCTGCCACAGATAAAGAATAGGATATTATGAGCTAAAGAAAGATGAGAGACAAAGGAGGCAAAAGTTTTTACATGGTTCAACCCAATGAGGTGCCTATATCCACGGATAATAAGTTAATAAAGAGTAAGGTTGATTACATTTTCTCAAGAACAATCTAGGGTTAAGTGTACACCGTTTTACACATGTCCCCAACTAAGGGGAGTAGTAGACTATTTATAGTAGTGTGAAGGAGAAGTGGCAAAGTACCCTCATATATCAGGTATTTACACCCTTTTTCATTATAAATAACAACTAAGCATGAGCCATCATGGCCTTACATGCATGTACACTGGTTATTGTAGATATTCTCACCAGCGCATGTTTGATGGTTCACATTCTTGTGGGTGATCGGCCATTCTGGTCAATCAATAGAGATAATAAGTCTATCATAATAATATTATGGGATTAAGCACATTATATGATGACATATGTCATATTTTCATTGCTCCGCATCATACTCTTTTTAGGTTATAAGAAAAGCTCCCAATACTTATAAAGAATTAGTCGAAAACTATCAAGAGGTTGAGTGAGAAGGTTGACCATCTTACCCATCACTTTCATAAATAACCTCATATTATATGGATGGATGGTTATGATGAATCCCTTTCACACATGAGTGAAGAACTTAATTGTACACGTATAGATGGTTATAAGTGGGGTGAGCTCAATGCCTTTACAGTAGTAAAGTTATCAAAGGAAGATAAGTTGTGGTATTGTCATCCTAGCCCTCCTTTCAAGATAGATGCATATTGGACTCCTTCAAACCCCATTTCGGTGAGCTTGAATAGGAAATACCTTAGGAATTATGATTTGCACGATAATGACGCCCTTAGCCGACCACTGCATCTGGTGAATAGTGCAAGTTCCAGCAGCCAATCAAGGCTTAGGGATCTGAGCACTACAGGAACTCCTTACTCTCTAGATGTTCCACCTACTAGAGTTGAGAAAGCTCCAAGCAAATACCCTTTGGACAAGGCTTAAATAGTTGATATTTTGTTGTTACTATACTTTGTTGTCCTTGTAATGATTCTCTATGATTTGTAATAAAATTTTGACCTTTTGGTATTCTGGATTAATACATTGATTGTTGATTGTGTAATCATAGCCTACCAGTAGTTTAGTCTTACGATTGTATGGTTGGCGATTGTCCGACTAATCTACCTTACTAGTTACTGGTTTGGAAGAACCTAGGTTGTCAGGCCTTAGGTTCTACTAATGTGCCTTTGTCTGAGGTTGCTTAAATAAATATTGTCATTTAGACTAAATGCCAGTGTTAGTTACCAGTTGCGACCAAATGTGTTAGGATAAGTCCTTAATTTGGTCTTGTAAAACTTCTCTTTCTTGACCTTAGAGTCATATATGAAGTTTTATTTTTTAGATTTCTTGTTCTTGACCTTTGTGGGGTCATACATGAAGTCAGGCTTCTAATTCATGGCTTGTCCAAATATGAAGTTATACGTGAATTTTTTAAGTTTGTTTTTTTATTGTTATTTGATATTGCTCTGAATTTAGCACGCCTCCCACTCCAAAAAAACATAAAAAAATACAATAATCTTTATTGGAAATTAGCAATCGTTATTTAGAATTGAAAATGTGTTACAAGAAATAAAAGGGACTATATTTTATTTAATTACTGATAGTACTTCTTCAGATAGTCATCATTCAAAGGGTCTTTTATTTTTTTCCCTCCTGTTGAGGAGGCATTCATTCTTCAGCTCATTTCTCAAAATACTTTAATTGGGACACGTAAGAAATAGGCCAATTCAATAAATTTTTGTCCAATTTCCAGTGGAGTCAAATTCTCATCAGTACGAGTCAAAGGAATGGCCCCTGGCATCCCTTTATAAGGTCTTGATTAGATAAGTTCCTGGTCAGATGATTACAGAAATACGGTAAGGACCATATTATTTGGGATCTAACTTGTTTCCTTTCTGAAGTACTTTTTTTAGCATGTAGTCTCCTTCCTTGAGGTTGCTCGGCTTTACCTATTTATCATATAAGCGAGTGGTTGTTTATTGGTGACTACCAAGTGAAGTGTTGCAGGCTCTCTAACTTCTTCAACTAAGTACCAGTCTAACCTCCTCATGTGATCACTTTTCGACGAATCAAAATTAAGCACCTTGTTACTAGGCATACCAATTTCTATTGGGACGGCTACTTCTGTCCTGAAAGCTAACATAAAAGAAGTTTCACCGATGGTTATCTTCGGCGTTGTCCTCTAAGCCCAGAGCACACTTTTTAGTTCATTGTTATAATTTCCCTTGGCATCATTTAATGTCTTCTTTATTCTAACGAGCAAAGTCTTATTCGCCACTTATGTCTGCCTGTTGAATTATGAGTGACCAGGAGCAGCATGTAACTTTTAAATTTTGGATCGAACACAATAATATTAAAATTCTTAGTTATCGAACAATATGCCATGGTCGGTGATGAAAGCGTATGGCATTCCATAATGAAAAATGATATTCTTCCATATTAAATGAAAGACCTTCTCATAAGGCATATCCACAAGAGGTTCAGCCTCTAACCATTTGGCGAAGTAATCCACTTTAACGACCAAGTATTTAACCTTCCCCTTATCTTCGGCAGAAGGCCGAATAGGTCAATGCCCCACATGGCAAAGGTCCAAGGGTATGTGATCGACGTGAGTGTAGCCCCCGGTGTTTTATGAATCATAGCGTATTTCTGGCACTTATAGCATCATCGTGTAAAATCAACGCAATCCACTTTCATAGTGGGCCAGTAATAGCCTTGCGTGTCTATTCGCTTGATTAATGATCTTTTTGGTGAGGGTGCTCTACAAGAACCTTTATGTTTTTCCTTTATCAAGTTGGTTACCTCAACTGGATGGACACATCTAAGCAAAGAAATAAGGAATCCTCTTCTATATAGGATCTCTCTTTCCATAACATACCTAGCTGCTTTATATCGTAGTCTTTTGGCCTCCTTAGGATTAATTAGCACAATGCCCTTTTCTAGGTAATTCCTTATTGGATCCATCAAATATGGGCTTAAATATAGTTCAATCATACTGAGGTTTTCTTCATCAATAATCCAGTGCAGGAGGATCTCTACAAAGATGGTCCTTTTTAATTTCGTTCTAGTAGCAGAAGCAAGCCGAGCGAGTGCATCTTCTCGGGCGTTGTCATCTCTGAGGATCTTGATCACTTTAATGCTAGAAACTTGGATATCATCTCTTGCACTTTGGCTAGGTATTTTGTCATAAACTCCCCTATGACTCCATAGACACCCAACACTTGATTCATAATCAACTAGAATCCACTATGTTCTTATATTTACTCGGCACCTAGAGATAGTGCTTTGTCAATTCCTGTTACAAGTGATTCATACTCTGCCTCATTATTAGCAGCCTTAAATTAAAACCTAAGGTTGTACTCAACGTCTATGTTTTCTTAGGTGTTGATTGTCAAACCAGTCACACTATTAGAGTCAGATAACGAGCCATTTAAATACATCTTCCAAATTGGAAGTTCTTCCTTGAAATATCCCTTTGTCACATAGTTGAACGCCTTTCGACTTTGTTCCATGTAGAGAACAATTTCCTCTCGCTTAGCTGATGATTCTGGTATATTTTCCACCTGAGCGACGATGCTAGTTAATGAACTATCTTTCAGAGAAATCTTCTCGATAGGTTAAACTTTTGAGCTCTCTTCTGGAGAAGTCTGGTCGATTGATTTTTTTACTGAGCTCTCTTCCATGAAAGTCTGCTCAGCAGGTTTTTCTTTATAAGTGAATTCTACTATGAAATCAACTACTGCTTGGCCTTTTATCATTGTTCTAAACTTATATTATATATTATACTCTTGTAATTCTACAACCCAAGCCATCAATATGCAAATTTCTTATAAATGGCTAGACATAGGGATAAGTGTGTATAAACTACAATGGCATGAACTTGGAAATATGGATTCATTCTTTGGGAAGCCATAATTAGGGCTAGAGCTAACTTCTCTAATCTCAGATAACGAATTTTCACTCCTCGGTAAGCTTTGCTGGTGTAAGTAAACTGGTTTTTGTACCCCGTTTTCTAGTTAGACCAACGCCGAGCTAACTGTCGACTCCGATACATCTAGGTATAGGTAGAGTTTTTCTCTCATGAGTGTGGGCTTGAGAGTAAGGGTGGATATCCCAGGTATTTCTTCAACTCCAATAAGACATATTTCATATTCTTGATTCCATTCAAAATTCTTCCTCAATACTTTAAAGAAAGGAAGACACCTGTTCGTATCTCGCGAGACAAATATATTGAGAGTTGCTACCTTGCTTGTCAAATTCTGCACATTTTTCTTGTTTATTAGGGACTGCATGTTGATTAATGCCTGAATTTTATCAGGATTATCTTCAATGCCTCTTTAATTTACTATAAAGTCGAGGAACATTCCTTCTCGCACGCTGAACACAAATTTTGTGGGGTTGAGCTTCATCTTGTGTTTATCCAATTGATCGAACGTTTGCCTCATGTCTTTAATATGATCGACGACTTTCTTGCTCTTAGTGAGCATGCCATCCACGTATACTTTTATGTTCTTGTCGATATTTTCTTCGAATGCTTTGTTTATCAACCTTTGGTACGTTGCTCCAGCATTTTTAGCCTAAAAGGCATAACGGTGTGGAAATATGTACCTCGGATGGTGATGAGTGAAGTTTTCTCCTTGTCTTCTGGTTTTATTTTAATTTGGTTATAGCATGAATACGCATCCATAAAACTTAGTGGTGCATGCCCAACAATAGTGTCAACCAACTGATCAATCCTTGGTGGGGGTAATGGTCCTTCAGGCAGACTTTGTTCAAGTCTGTGAAATCAATACTCATATCCCATTTATCATTTCTTTTTTCTAACCATAACTACATTGGCCATCCATTCAGGGTATTTGACGTCTTCAATGAAACTTGATGTCTGCAACTTCTCCACTTCCTCCTGTATGGCTATATTTTTCTCTGGATTGAGGACACCTCGTTTATGTTTGACCGACTATGCATCCTTAAAAATGTTGAGTTCGTGACACATGAAATAGGATCAATCCCTGACTTATCCTCATTAATCCAACTAAATACATTCTTTCGATGTTTGAGGAAATACTCTAATTCCTTCCTGATAGTAGGGTCTAGCGATAAGCCGATCTGTGTTGACTAATTTTGATTCCTCGTTAGGATCTATTGTTTCTATATAATAGGTAGTGGTGAGCTTTTTCTTTTTATCCTGGTTGGTTGAGGCGTAGTAGCACTCCCAGACTTCAATTTAGTTATCTACAATTACGCTAACCCCATAATACGTGGGGAACTTTAGACATTGATGCACAGTAGACGGCACAACGTTAAATTTCTTCAATCCAACCCTACCGAGGATAATATAGTTTGCTGAGTTGACGTTCTTGTCGAGGGTGAAGAAATTAATTTTCTCAATTCGGTAGGTTGGCCAATACCAATTACGACTTCTAGGTTGACAGTTCCTAGAGGTTACACCTTCTCTCCTAAAAATCCAATTAGGGACCTATGGTAGGCCTCAAACTTGCTATACCGCAGCCCTAATCCTATGAAGTAGTTGTAGAATAGGACATTGACTGAACAACCATTGTCGATCAACACTTTAGCTACCATTCCTTCATAAACTAACATCGTGACGACTAGGGGGTCTTCATGAGGATAGAGTAATCATGAAATGTCATCCTTGGAGAATCCTATCACCAATCGATCTCTTTTACTTTCCTCGAACGATTATCCACGTTATCAAATAGGTTGATCTACCGAATGTAGGGGAACGATTTGGCTTCAGTGTGGTAGGCTTTCCTCTCAACTATTTCATCGTCGCTACTGGCGTCACCTCTTGTAATAAATTATAACCAAAAGAAATCATTTTCACTTCGCGTACAGGCTCCTTAGGTCTTCTCGGTAGATGTGGATTATCCCCATCATCATTATCCCTGCCTCTTTTCTTATTGTCTCCCCTTCTACAAGGGGATTCTGATCTCCTAGTTTCCTCGACGTTCATAATTTTACTAGCTTTATTCAGTAATTCGGTCATGGTCTTGGGAAGATCTTTAGATAGAGCATAGTATAGTTTCTCGAAAGTAAACCACTCATCAGCGTGGTGATCGTCGTCTTCTTATCGTAATCAACGACCTCTAGTTTTTCACTATTGAATTGGGTGATGTACTCGCGCATGGTTTCTCCAAGTCGCTGGCATACGCCTATTAGATGAGCTACTCTTATGGTTGGTTTGGCTCCAAAGTATAAGTTATTGACAAATAAATCAACCAACTATTAAAAAGTTGGAGATATGTCCTCGCGGTAAATTGTTGTACCAGATCTGGGTTAACCTAGTAATAATGCAAGAAAATGCTCGGCAACGCATCACATCGGGTACTGAATAGATGTCGACGCCACCTTGATATTGTTCCACATGAAGTGCTGGATCTATTTTACCATTGTATTTTGGGGTTACTACTGGTATGTTGAACTTGACAGGTATAGGGTAATCCACAATTATAAGCGTGAAGGGTTATCCCTTTATGAAACTTATGTGTAAGGGATTTTTTGACTTTGTTATTTCCCCCAAGATGGTGAGTTTGATCGTTAGTTGATCTAGAGTATGTAGATCTTCACATCCCATTCATTTCTACTGGTTTTGCAAGTTATCTGTCTCCGTTGGGGGCAAAAGGCAACATTTTTCCTCCCCTATTAGGGTTTTTTTCGTTCAAACAACGTGACGGTGCCTGTCACATGCATGGATTAGATAATTAGGGTCAACTATTTAACAGTCTCTTGCATGGACTCTTGATTTGTGCCTATGCTCATTAAAATTCCTTGGAGATTTTACTCCTGGAGGTGCGGAAGGTAGGATGGTTTCAGCTGAAAGGCTACCTTTTGTATTGTCTGCTATTTTTCAGTATTTACAAGAAAAATGATTGGAAAATTACTTTGGGATTGAGAATAAGTTGGAAACAACAATAGCTTGTAGATTTTTCACAGACGACGCTAATTTGTTGTTGTCTAAAATTGATGTGGTGTTTATGACGAATCTTAGCTTAGTTACAGCAATAATTATCTACCACGGATAAAGAATAGGATATTATAAGCTAGAGAGAGATGAGAGACAAAGAAGGAGGCAAAAAATTTTACGTGGTTCAACCCAATGAGGTGCTTACATCCACGAGTACTAAGTTACTAAGGACTAAGGTTAATTACAAGTTCTCAAGAACTCTCTAGGGTTAAGTATATGTTATTTTGCACATGTTCCCCAACTAAGGAAAATAGTATGCTATTTATAGTAGTGGGAAGGAGAAGAGGCAGAATACCTTTATACATCAGGTATTTACACCCTTTTACATTGTAAATAACAACTAAGCATGAGCTAGAATGGCCTTACGTGCATGTACATTGGTGACTATAGATATTCCCACGTGTGCATGTTTAATGGTTTGCATTCCTGAAGGTGGTCGTCCATTTTGCCAACCGATGGAGATAATAATCCGACCATAGTAATATTATGGGATTAGGCCCACTAGATGATGACATATGTCAAATTTCCATTGGTCCATGTCATACTCTTTCATGTTACAACTATTATTGAATTTGTTCATAATAAACAAAAATACTATAACAAGGTACAAAAAGCAATAAGGACCACTGTAATTTTGTTTATAAAATACGGAATGATTATTTAGTTTACTTAAGTCTTTTAATCAGAATATGATTCATGTACACATGCACTAGTTGTTTATTATTTTGACCTGTCGGGTGAGACTCATTATTGGATTAATAATCTTGATAGATTGGGTAATGATGATTAATGTATGGTGGAAGTCTTTTATTGATGGAATCCATGTCTCAGTGTAGATATTAGTGGTACCCCCTTGAGATGCTTATAAATGTTGTATGTGCCAAACTCTACGATGGATAATGTTAATATAACATTACAAATAAGTTAAGTTAGATCGCTCAAGGACTTAAAGAAGTTAATCAAATAATTTATCTTATTAACGAGTATATGTAACCATGGCGTGGGGAGATTTAAGTAATTAATAATAAGAAGCTCGAAATATAATTTTGGATTAAGAAGTGGAGTTGCAATTATAATTATTTAGTTATATTAATTATAATTAAAGGACTGGGATTAAAATTCTTATTGAATTAGGTTATCCTAGTCCCATTAGGAGTCATATCCTTATCTCTCCTTAAAGTCTCTGTCGTAGCCTATATATATGCACCTAAAGCTCTCTTGTTCTCATAATTTCGTCACTCTTAAAACTCTAAAAACCTTAATTCAGATTTGAGAGAAAGAGGGAAAAACGAGGGAGAAAAAGTTATAAGAAAGTAATCATGAATGAAGATCCCACAATGTGTTCATAATGGAAATATGGTAGAAGATTGTGAGGTAGATCAAGCCCATGTTCTCAATTAGTTTTTATAAAATATTGTCCGTTCTAAGACAAAATCAAATAAAAAGATATCTATAAGGTAAGCCTTAATTCCACTGTAATACCCGCCCCTAATATTTTATTATTTTTTTCGCATAAGTTGTAGTAATATGTGAAACCCTTGGGATTGGGATCATTAGTATGAACTTCTATTACTATGTTGATTATTCTTCGGGCCTTGTTGGTAATTGTGGAAGTTTTGGGGTAAAAGTTGAAGAAATTAGGAAGATAGTCGTTCGAACGAGATTCGTGTTTCGTTCGAATGAAGATGAGTGGTTCAAATGGGAAGCTTAGGTCGTTCAAAGTGAGGATCGAACGAGACCCTTCTGCATAACAGGTTAAGTCTCTTTCGAAGGTCATTCGAAGAATAATTAAAAGGAGTAGTCATTCTCGATCGAAAGAGGCTGCCCAAATTTTTTAAATCGGATTGCCCTTATATGCTGTCACATTTTGGACCATTAAATTGATGAGGTGTCGAGCTCTAGTGAGTCCAGATTGGGCAAAATGGGATTTTGAGGATTGGGGATGTTTTTATAAGGATCTTGTGGGTTATTTGGGTTTATTTGAGTTGGAAGAAGAGAGAGAAAGGGGGGGGGGGGGGGCTCCCCCACCATTTCATTATTTTTTTCCTCTCTCCACCACGACACCACTATATATCCACCTTGTACAAACATATTCTACTATTATTCCACATATTTGAACTATATATACCTACTTCTTCCATGGATGAACAAATCTACAAATTGTGGAGGTGTTGTTCGGGGGGGGGGGGGGGGTGGAGAAAATGAAGATGGATGATTTGTGAAGCTTGAAGAGGGTTTTGATGGAGCTTTTATGGAGACAAGCTTGCTGGAGTTAGGCAACATCTTTAAGGCCACCTTAGGGGGTGGGAGGTTGCCATCTTCTTAAACATTTCAACCAATCATTTTTGGAGCTCCATTTGACGTGAAAAACTCTACTCTTAGTATTAAGACTCTTTTGCATATTTGTAGTCTTTTGATTAAATTACAAGAGTAGGATACATATGAATAAAATGACGAGTTTCCAATAGATTTGGTATTAAAAAAATTTATGGAATAAAAATCTTGGCAGAAATATTATTTTGTTAGAAATAAATGATGAGTAAATATCTCAAAGTTTTCTTGAAATAAAGATTGGGATTTTTATGAAAATTGGGTAAATTCTAGAATTTTGATGCTAAATATTTTATGAATTAAAATATTTTTAAAAATGACATCAATCTTGCTAAAAATGTTTGGTAAAATAATGTTTCAAAGTTTTATTGCAGAAGTGAAGATTTTATGAAAGTTGAACATTTGTTGAGTTTGAAGAAATAAAAATGTCCTTTATGTTTTAAAAGTGCATTTTTGCAACTATTATGAATTACTATAATGAAATGTATATTTAACTCATTTAATAGAATTAAAATCCATCTTTTCATGCATATAAACTTGTAGTATTTTAGTAATGAACATGTAAACAAGTTTAAAGAAAATTTTATTGGGTTTAAACATGAAATAAAGAAGAAAGAAATTTCATCCCTTAATGTGTGTTAAAAGGTGTTATAAATGTGATAAATGTAAGCATTTAAGACTGCACGTATTAATGAAAAAAAATGGTATTTTTCTTATAAAAGTAGTCTTAGATTTTCAATGAATTCTTGGAAAGAAAAGTAATGAAATAAAGGTGTTTCCAACTTGAAAGGAACGTTATTCCAAAATTTTAAAGAAGTGTTAATGAGTTAAAAATATTTAATAAGTTAGTGTGGGTAACTTAAGGGTATTTTGGAAAATAACACTTACGAAAATGGAGAAAGGGACAAGTTTGAAATCAAATGGGTAAAATGGTAATTTTACGTAAAGTGGAATATTTTTATGAAATAAAAATGTTGGAAAAGGTGTTACATAAAAGGGTCCTAAATGAACATGATTTTGGGATAAAATCAATGTAAGAGTAAAAAGGATAAAACATGATGATTTTTAAAGTGTAACATGGGTTGGGGTGAAACCCCGGATTTTGACTTCGATTGGAAAAAAAGAAAAAAGTGAAATAATGTGGACATTTACAAAATGTTAAAACACATCAATAAGAATTCGAATGACATCAGATTAATTAAGGAGGGTCCTGAGCCCTGGGATGAAAGACCCAAAACCACTGGCCAGGGCATATGGTAGCATAGTCGACAGTGTGGAGCCCATTAAAGTATGCGAATATTTGAAGATTTTGAGAAAAAGATAATGAAAATGGGACAAGTCAAGAAATGGGTTGAGAGGTGAATATGTGATAATAAAACCTAACTTGAATGGATTAATAAATGTTCCGCTAAAGGGTAAAATGGACAAGTAATGTAAAAATTGATTAATGTCCATAAGGAAAAGGAATGGCGAACTGTGTTGATTAAATGGGTAATTAAACAACATAATGAGATTTAAACCATAATCAACACAAGAGTGTGTTTATGAAAGGTTTTCAAGGGAAAATAAGTATTTTCTAATACGGTGTTTGCGTGTGTTGAAAGGGTGATTTTCAAAGAAACTACTAAAGTGAATTGGTGTAAATAAAGGGGTAAATTTTGGAAAAAGAAATTATTGTCCTTAGACAAAGTATATTTGTTTTAAGTATTTATCAGGTATATTAAATCTGGGGATAAATGTCAAGTTAAGTAGAAAGGAATTCTTTTACAAGATTAAGGCGAATTAATCGGGACAAGTAACGTTTTTGGAAGAAAATCCATTTCATGCTTATATATATATATATATATATATAACATATTATACTCTTCTTTATGTCATTTGATTCCTTATTGCATCATTGTATATATATATATATATATATAGTAGTCGTATGTGCACGTAGATATAACATATTATACTCTTCTTTATGTCATTTGATTCCTTATTGCATCATTGTAATTCCTCCCTAGGCATTCGGTTCATTCCCTCGTCTTTATTACGGCAGGTTGGGCGCGGTTCCGTATTTTGAGAGTATTGCATAAGTAAGTATTCCTTTTATATTACATTAGTAGCTCTGTATGCTTAGATTCCAAGGATGCTTCCCATGGGTCCCTCGTGTAACTTGATTTGAAATGGGCATCACATGATAAACAAGAGAAATGTTAATTAAATAAATTGGACTAGCAATATTATTTAAGTTGCCTCATTGCACTTCACACCTAACTCTCGGGTCAGGCCGGGTTAACCATGTGTAACTCATAAATCCAGGTTGAGGCGTTATGTTTGAGTAACATTTTTTTGTAGTTTGATTTATTTGCATGGTCAAAATGCCCTGGGGCAACCACTCCAACAATGACATCCTAATATAAAACCCAACAAGATTAGTTTTAAAAAAGTTTTGAAACTCAAACACAAAAAATCTCACAAAAGGGTGTGGGGAGCCATTATAAGAATTTTTTCTCTAAGGATAAGGATATGATTAATCACTTTGCATGGGAAAATACTTTTGGTTAGGCCGTCAACAAATTTTACGCCATAACTGGGAAAGTCGAATGGATATTGAGCAGCGTTTGCACCAACTTTGATGTGCTTCCCCAAACCTGTTAGACATAAAAGACAAAGATGAATGAGCCTTTTAGGTTCATAAAGTGATACCTATTTTGAATGAAACTTAAAAATGGAACTACAGGCTCCAAACATAGTGCGAACCGAATAAGAAGGCTAGGACCTCGTCAACATTATATGGAGTGAGTTAACCCAAATTAAGCTCAATGCATCATTTTCACCCGCCGAGGTGTGTTATGTGACTTTTATGGCTGGCATGTTGTTAAGTGACGATGCCCTCCCCTTGTTTATGTGGTTGAGGGTTGAGTTGTTAATTAGTAAAGTTATCACGAAAGACAAGATAAAGTCTTATAATAAATCCTCAACTAATTTTCTCGACTTCATGGAGAATGTGCGCAGACGCATAAACTCCCCGACTCGATTTCTTTTCTCGGAGGTGAAATTAAAAATTGTCCTAAAAATGAGTGAGCAATGATAAGAGATGAAGAAGAAATAGTATACCTCGA
Organism: Sambucus nigra; assembly: GCA_949130495.1. NCBI lineage: Eukaryota > Viridiplantae > Streptophyta > Magnoliopsida > Dipsacales > Adoxaceae > Sambucus > Sambucus nigra. The sequence continues at coordinate 282,143,182 of OX422218.1, forward strand.
TAACTATAACTCAGATCGCCGTGTCGCGCATATAAGGAGGAGAAAAAGAAACCCATCACCGAGAAGTAGGAGACGAAGTTGACAATCAATCGAGCGAAACATGCGCAACATTGATATTTTATATTTCCAAGTGAATGATGTTTTATTTGTGTGTGTTATGTGTGTGTGTATTAATCTTTTAACCAATTGCAGTGTTAATTTAAATTCACATGAATTCTCATTCTAAACAAATTTATTCTATAATAAGGTTTAATAGACTAGTTGCTATTGACTTTAATTGGGCTATGGAATTAAATTGAAAAAATAAAAACACTATCGTGACATTCCATCTATTATGAGGTTATGGACGCGACATCTAGAATGGCAAACAACTCCTATGCTTGCCACACTTAGAGTGGAAAATTGAGAACATTTTCCTATTTAATTTATCATTTTATATTATATAAAATGTTATCTTGCTTAGATAAACACCGAGGCTCCATGCTTTTATTAGTTTGTCACTCCAGAGTATGAAGAAAGATGTTAAGTAATCCCGACACAAACACATTCAAGAGCAAAATACTAATGTATGTGTTTATTCGCAAACTGAGGGTCAAGGCGGTAGAGTTGTAATGACCCCACTTTTATATGCTTATATATAGTTTATTTTTACAATTGCTTCTCACTTACTATCTTATAAGGATTTATTATTACATATGTGTTATTTTGAGTTCTTAATATGACAATCCGTTTCTAAATATGAAGAATGAACTGTGAATTGGATCAAATTGAAGTTTTATGACACATCCTAAGCTAAATGATAAGTTTTGGGTAATGAATGTAAATTTATGAAACTTTAGGGACAGGGTTTTAATTGAGAAAGTTTTAGGGACCAAAATGAAAAATAAAAAAGGATCTTTTGTAAATAAAATATATTTAGGGACCTCTAAGAAATATTAAAAATATGTAGTGGGAAATTACCATAATATCCTTTGTGTGTAAAATGACCCTTATACCCTTAATAACTTTCCACCTCGTGTTTGGTTTTGACACCTTCACCGTACACATGTCATCTTTAGAGGAAAAGCTAAAACACATACCATCCATTTAGAAGAAGCTAAAACATGTGTTGCCGTTTGGTGAATTAAGACTGCAAGACCGCTCTATTACACGACACTTCAATGCTGCCTCGTTGTTGTGAGAGATTAGTCACCCAGACACGTGTCAACACCTAAATAACTTTGAAAAACTATAAATAGAGTACTTGGGATCATTTATTACATGAAATTACTTCAAAAACTTACAAAGAATTAGTGAGAGAAAGTGTGGAAAAGTTTAAGAAGAAGTTTCATCTTAGTGATCCAAGACTTAATATATGTAACTTCGAACTTCTGTATTAGGTGAGTACTCTATGACATTCCTTGTGTATTTTGATTATATTATTATGCAAACTATATATATTTTGTGAAATGCTTTTATTATCAAAATACATCTGATACCGATGATTCCGTCGTTTGTTATATGTTTATATCTCTCGATATAAACATCTAATTTGAATTCTGAAATTATTGATTCGCCCTATGGAAAATCTCTTACTATATTGGCCTTGACTATCGGGTGGAAATATTTGGGTGGTATTTTTTCAACTGGTTTATCTCTAGTGTGCCCTAAACAAGGCGTTGTTCCAGAGATCTGTCACACCCCGCCTAATTCTGGCATCGGCCGCCACCAAAACTAAGCCGGGCGTGAACTAAATAAATACCATTCTTAGCATGAGACAGATATGAGACATAAATAAATCAGTCCATAAGATAAATAATTGGTCAATCTCAAATGATCACAAATAACTAAGCTATAAAAGATCCATCACATGCTAACTCCAAAAATCCAATCTCCAATAATGATTAAATAAAATCTGAAATAATCCCAAAATAAATCCTCTAAACAACTTTGGAACCGAATGGCCCAATAAAACTCAAATGAAGTCTCATAATACGACTGGAAAAGAAAGTCTAACTAAACTATGCCATAAAGTAAATAACTCCAGCTGCACCTCCAATGATAACTCCGATAAACTTATACAGCTTCTCCAAATTCTAATCCTGAAAAATATTAGTCAACGCATGGGTCAGAGCCAAAGCCCCGAGCAAGAATACACACTACTCCCCTCAAATAGGATCCTTGAATCCAGACAGTAGCATTATACGCAATAAATATCACAATAGAATATTTTAAATTAAACGGGATAATTAAACGCGATAGATATAAATCACTAACTACCCGCATAAATCCCCATTTATAAAGGCACACTAATATGATTTTAATTTCCCAAGTCCCACGATGTTAATTTCATTAAATTAACCAGCTTTTATTATATCCTCATTTTATTATGGAGGTCCTCCCGCCTCGGGTGATTTCTCCACCAAAAATACACATCCCCTCGTCAAAACGCCGGCTGGCCCGTTTAAACTGTCGGCCCTCGCTGATTGACGAGGTTCCACACACGACACGACATAAAACGCCGGCTGGCCCGTTTAAACTGTCGGCCCTCGCTGATTATGTCGCCAATATATTTTAATACCCGTCTTATTATCTTAGGTATTAGTTCTCAATTTCTCAATTCACAATTTATAATTTACCCCACCCTTTTATCGATGTGAGATCCTCAAAATACCCCTTAGTCCCATACCTAAGGGTTCCCAAGTCATCAATACGTCCTAACTTATGTATAGGAGGATTTTCTAACATAAATCATAACCTAGTCTCATACTTAGACAAGTGTAACGACGATAAAGTAATAAAAATCAGCCCACCCTCAAGGTGATAAACACGCAATAATCTTCCCTCACTAGTCCCATTCCTAGAAGGCATTCTAAAATATAGGGGGAGCAAAAAATTACCCAACAACCCATCGTCACAAGGAAATATAATAATACCAAAAAGTCACACAACCACGCATGATTAATCAACGTATAAAACTACGCATGATAGTCCAATTCAATTAAATCTTTAATTTAATTATCACAACGTCAACAATACCCAAATAATCTCATTTAATTATTTTAAATTAAATATACCAATTTTTCATCATATATACATCAAAAACCAAATTTCATTATCTCTACATGTATTACATGAGTTATACGCACCCAAAAATTATTTATTTTAAAACTAGGGTTTTTCTATATGCAACCTACACAAATAAAACCCAAAATCACTCATCAATCCTACGTACCCAAAGGGTTATGAATATTATTCAGATTAAAAGATTTTATAAAAACAGCCCCATAATTAGTATTCACTTTTTCAAATTAAGTTACTAATTATTTTTAAGAAAACATGTAATTAAGTGTTTAGGCGACACTTAAAACGCATAATACTAAAGGAAAAGAATAGAGTATTCATGCCTGAATAAAAGTTGGTTTAGAAATCTGATCATGAATGTGTATTCCTCTCAAAAATTTGACAAAGATTCGTTCTTGATGCGTCTTGAGAAAATCCGGTTAATCTTGACAAAACTTGAGTTGAAAGTTATGTAGAATGGGGCTAGGGTTTTGAGGTTGAAGAAGATGAAGAAGATGAGAGGATTCTAATTTTTGAGAAGGCTAAAATGTGTTTTAAAAGATCTAAACTCGTCACTTATGTTTATATACCAAAAAGAATTAGAGTCCTAATCAAATACAAATACTTGAAAAAATCATTACGGACGATCGGACCGTTAGAATCGCTTGAAATTTTAGTATATTGTAGCGAACGGCGAGACAGGACTGCTGACAAAAATTTAGCTTGATCGGCCGGTCAGATTTCTAAAAATATTATTTTTACAAGAAAGTTTTATGTTTTGAGGACTCTTAGAGAGTTTTATATTTTGATTACTCTTCTAAATAATAAAAATTCAATTAAAACTCCATTTTAATTCCGATTCCAATTCCGTTTGAAAATTCATTTTTCAAATATAAAAACCAACACTTAAAATTATAAAATTTATAAAATCCAAAATTTCATTTTTCTCCGACTTCCAAAATTAATTTAAAAATTCCCATTTAAAAAATCCGGGTTGTTACATACTTTCCCACTAGCAAAGAATTTCGTCCTCGAAATTAAACGAAGCATACACAAAAACACTTAAATATCGCAAAAAAGAAAATAACGCTCACATATGCCTACCCGTAGAATGCCATAAATGGGCGCCCATACACCCAATTCTATGCGCACTTACCCCATGAGCAACAAAATAATATATATTGCCTATATACATACACATAACTATGAAAATAATGGCGTACCACATGCTCTCAAAATCCCCCACTCGATCCTATATCCGAAAGTCATTAAAATTCTAACTTCCTCAAATTAAATCTCAACATCAAAAATCGATACATACGGTACCTAACATCTGTACTAAAATCTCCAAAATAATTATCGTCTCCAAAATCCATTTTAAGGATCCCCACATCAAGCTTACTAATTCTAAACTCCATGTCTACAACATCCTTAACTCAAAACTTCACATCTCCAAGAAACGCATCTAACATGTATGCTAGACCCTCTACCTTAAGAAGTACGAATCATCAAAGGGAATCAAAGATCGGCAACGCGGAAGCTAAACGGACTCATAACCTACGAGACCTAAGACCATGCTCTGATACCATCTGTCACACCCCGCCTAATTCTGGCGTCGGCCGCCACCAAAACTAAGCCGGGCGTGAACTAAATAAATACCATTCTTAGCATGAGACAGATATGAGACATAAATAAATCAGTCCATAAGATAAATAATTGGTCAATCTCAAATGATCACAAATAACTAAGCTATAAAAGATCCATCACATGCTAACTCCAAAAATCCAATCTCCAATAATGATTAAATAAAATCTGAAATAATCCCAAAATAAATCCTCTAAACAACTTTGGAACCGAATGGCCCAATAAAACTCAAATGAAGTCTCATAACACGACTGGAAAAGAAAGTCTAACTAAACTATGCCATAAAGTAAATAACTCCAGCTGCACCTCCAATGATAACTCCGATAAACTTATACAGCTTCTCCAAATTCTAATCCTGAAAAAGATTAGTCAACGCATGGGTCAGAGCCAAAGCCCCTAGCAAGAATACACACTACTTCCCTCAAATAGGATCCTTGAATCCAGACAGTAGCATTATACGCAATAAATATCACAATAGAATATTTTAAATTAAACGGGATAATTAAACGCGATAGATATAAATCACTAACTACCCGCATAAATCCCCATTTATAAAGGCAGACCAATATGATTTTAATTTCCCAAGTCCCACGATGTTAATTTCATTAAATTAACCAGCTTTTATTATATCCTCATTTTATTATGGCGGTCCTCCCGCCTCGGGTGATTTCTCCACCAAAAATACACATCCCCTCGTCAAAACGCCGGCTGGCCCGTTTAAACTGTCGGCCCTCGCTGATTGACGAGGTTCCACACACGACACGACATAAAACGACGGCTGGCCCGTTTAAACTGTCGGCCCTCGCTGATTATGTCGCCAATATATTTTAATACCCGTCTTATTATCTTAGGTATTAGTTCTCAATTTCTCAATTCACAATTTATAATTTACCCCACCCTTTTATCGATGTGAGATCCTCAAAATACCCCTTAGTCCCATACCTAAGGGTTCCCAAGTCATCAATACGTCCTAACTTATGTATAGGAGGATTTTCTAACATAAATCATAACCTAGTCTCATACTTAGACAAGTGTAACGACGATAAAGTAATAAAAATCAGCCCACCCTCAAGGTGATAAAAACGCAATAATCTTCCCTCACTAGTCCCATTCCTAGAAGGCATTCTAAAATATAGGGGGAGCAAAAAATTACCCAACAACCCATCGTCACAAGGAAATATAATAATACAAAAAAGTCACACAACCACGCATGATTAATCAACGTATAAAACTACGCATGATAGTCCAATTCAATTAAATCTTTAATTTAATTATCACAACGTCAACAATACCCAAATAATCTCATTTAATTATTTTAAATTAAATATACCAATTTTTCATCATATATACATCAAAAACCAAATTTCATTATCTCTACATGTATTACATGAGTTATACGCACCCAAAAATTATTTATTTTAAAACTAGGGTTTTTCTATATGCAACCTACACAAATAAAACCCAAAATCACTCATCAATCCTACGTACCCAAAGGGTTATGAATATTATTCAGATTAAAAGATTTTATAAAAACAGCCCCATAATTAGTATTCACTTTTTCAAATTAAGTTACTAATTATTTTTAAGAAAACATGTAATTAAGTGTTTAGGCGACACTTAAAACGCATAATACTAAAGGAAAAGAATAGAGTATTCATGCCTGAATAAAAGTTGGTTTAGAAATCTGATCTTGAATGTGTATTCCTCTCAAAAATTCGACAAAGATTCGTTCTTGATGCGTCTTGAGAAAATCCGGTTAATCTTGACAAAACTTGAGTTGAAAGTTATGTAGAATGGGGCTAGGGTTTTGAGGTTGAAGAAGATGAGAGGATTCTAATTTTTGAGAAGGCTAAAATGTGTTTTAAAAGATCTAAACTCGTCACTTATGTTTATATACCAAAAAGAATTAGAGTCCTAATCAAATACAAATACTTGAAAAAATCATTACGGACGATCGAACCGTTAGAATCGTTTGAAATTTTAGTATGTTGTAGCGAACGGCGAGACAGGATTGTTGACAAAAATTCAGCTTGATCGGCCGGTCGGATTTCTAAAAATATTATTTTTACAAGAAAGTTTTATGTTTTGAGGACTCTTAGAGAGTTTTATATTTTGAGGATTCTTCTAAATAATAAAAATTCAATTAAAACTCCATTTTAATTCCGATTCCAATTCCGTTTGAAAATTCATTTTTCAAATATAAAAACCAACACTTAAAATTATAAAATTTATAAAATCCAAAATTTCATTTTTCTCCGACTTCCAAAATTAATTTAAAAATTCCCATTTAAAAAATCCGGGTTGTTACAAGATCATAATTTTTTGTATGTGATGTTACCGGGTGGAAACATTTGGTAACACTATCTGTATGGGTATTAGAGTGTACATGACATTAAAATAAAAATGAATAATTGACATATTGCTAAAATGTTTTATTTGTTATGTTTCGAACTGTTTATTCTGAAAATATATACTGTCAGTTTACTTTATATATATTATTGCAAATTCCTATCTCTTTATATATGTGCCTTATGTTCTAATTTGCATAGGTATCAATTTTTTTAAAAATCCTCGAATGTCTGGAGATTGAATCTCATTTATCTTTTAACCGATGTTGTATCAATAACCATTTTTCAGGAAATAAGTAGGCTCGCGGAGGGAACGTAAAAGGACTATATTGAAGATTCAACTTTTAGAACTCTTTTTGTTACTTTAAGTAAAACGTGTATTTTATCATATGGATCATATTTGGCTCTGTTGTAATAAGTTTTAAATTTTTTTCTTAAGTTGTAACACGTTGATACTTTTAATATATATGAAGTTTCCTTTTAGAAAGTTCTGATGACGTAATTCCTTCATTTTCAGTATTTTACGATTCATAACTATGTGATTGTATTTCCGTTGCATTTATAATAGAAATAATTTAAGTCGGAAATATTTGTTGCCTTGGTGGTATGTCAAGACACTCGTTCCCTACTATTATTTTCGGACGGGGTCGTGACAAGAGCGACTACTGCGAGAAGGTATAACATGTTTAGTTTGAACGTCGTGTCTACTCCGGAGCATATTAAAACACAGTCTAATGACCCTCATTCCAGATGACTATTATATTTATTTTGTATATTTTTTATGTTTTATTTTTTTTATTCCGTTGCAATTTAAAAAACCCAAATTTTATAATTGAATGTATGAAAACACACATTCATAGTTTTATGAACATTATAATTATAAATGCATGATACAAATAATCACTTTCATGTATTCAACGATAAAAATAATCTAAATAAATAAATCAGGATTTATATTTCATTAAACTTCATAATTTTTTACTCATTTGATATTTTTTGGAATTTTATATGATTGTATTAAAACAATAGACTTAAATGTGGCATGTTACTCTTTTTGTCTTCTTTTTTTTTATAGGTTGGGGAATTGAATTTCATAAAAAGTGGGAAAAGTATGAGATTATGTTTCATGTTTTTATTCGTCATATTTTTTTATGAAAAAATTATTGTTTGATTCTTCTAATAAACTTTATAATTAAACATGACTTTATATTTTTAAAAGTGAATCAGTTTTTTATTCATACTTATCAAGTCCCGACATTTAACAGTTATGGGGAAAAAATGTGCATGTTAAAAGATATGACGACAAATAATGCATTATATAAAAAGCTTTGAAGTTAAAGTATTTTGGTGAAACCGTGAAAGTTACTCGTTTGCCATATACCAAAACAAATTTGACAACAAAGTGGGGGAAAATGAAAATTTTACATGTATGCATATACATCTATAATTTTTTTTATAATAAATAAAAATATTCTATTTTATACTCTAAAATGATATACAAGACTTAAAGACTCCATCTCATCTAAAGTGTCCACGTGCCTCCTAAATTTGTTTTAAGTTGCATCCCCTGTACACCTCTATGCCAATTTGTATCTCAATTACTGAACCTGGTGCCTTTTCACTGCTCTTTCTAGGGATGGCAACGGGGCGGGTTTGGGGCGGGTTTTCAAAAATCCTAACCCGCCCCATTTAATAAACGGGGCGGGGCGGGGCGGGTTAGGATTTTTGAAAATTAACTCCTAACCCGCCCCATTTAATAAACGGGGCGGGTCGGGGCTCCTACGGTTTGCGTTAATTTTAAAAATTGTAAAATTAAAAATATTACATTATAGTCTTAGAGGTATACAATGGCTCGTATTCCAATAAGTGAGACAATCCTCCAATTGTCAATTCATATTTTCACTTAAATCTTTTACAAAATTAACATACATATAAAGATTTTTTTTTAGTGTGTGAGAGTGTGTGTGTATATATATATATATATATATATATATATATATATATATATATATATATATATATATATATATATAATTTAATTATAATTAACATACATATAAAGGATATTTATATAAGCATAAGTTAAACGGGGCGGGGCGGGGCGGGGCGGGGCGGTTTTATTTCAGCTAACTCCTAACCCGCCCCATTTAATAAACGGGTTTTTTTCTTAAACCCATACCCGTTCCTAATTCATTAATCGGGTTTTAAAACCCGCCCCATTAGGGGCGGGGCGGGGCGGGACTCCTACGGTTCGGGTTAAATTGCCATCCCTAGCGCTTTCTAAAACACTCCATTCAAACCTCTTCATCTCCCTAGAGTAGAATACAAGAAGTCTAAATTTCTTCTATAAACATGCACACGTGGGTAACTCACCCGATGATATGTTATACGAAAGCCTAAGTGAACTGAGAGACGAAAAGTTCCCAAAAAATCCGGCAATGGTCCAATCAAATTAAAATTAGAAGAAGAAAAATTCGATAACTAAACAGAGCCAGACAACTCATTAGGTATAGACCAAGCGGCCTGTGCAGCAGCTACGACGCCGCTCATTTTTTGACCGAGATATACACCAAGAAAATTTTTTGTTTACTAGCTTTTCCCATTTTTCCCCTCCAGAACTTATTTTCAGATCACTACCACTGAGAGAGATAGAGAGCGGAACACAATTTATCTATTTCTCTTCATTTTAATATCTAAATTGACAGTACTTTCCATATTTCTTTGTTTCTTTGTTTGTTTGTTTGTTTAATGGGTTTAATGGAATCTCACTATTTTGTCAAATTATGTTTGGCAAGGTGTATCTCCCGAAGTTGGTGTGATATATATTATAAAAATAACACGATAGTAATTGATATTAACATATTGAAAATATAAAATCATATGATTTTGTAATGAGTAGAGAAGAAACAAACCCAACTATTCATTATTTTATTATTGATTTTTTTTTGTCAAAATTGAGGGGGCATTTTTTATAATTAATATTAAGTTTACTTTTTTTCATTGATTAGTGTTTGCAATGGACTATGTGAATTACAAATACGAGTCAATGTGTATTAAGCACATCAGTCGGATAACAACAAGAGGGATAACAAAAAAGTATACGTATTATTACTCATTTTATATAACTATTAATGGAAACCAATGGAGAAAGGAATATTCTAATGTTTGCTACTCTTCACTCCAATATAATGAACTATGATTGTAGCACAAAAAAATGAACACTCTTGACCTTTGTTTTGTAATACCCCTTACTTTTAACTAATTATTTTTATATTAATTTGCCTTGTGGGTTAATTATATAAAGTAAATAAAGTTGAAGTGAATATTATTTTAAGTGGTTTAAGAGATATTAATTACTGATTTTTTTGCATATTTACTGTTATGTGGATGTAAATAGCATCATATCGTGTTTTATGGCGTCGTTGTGCTTTAAGCGACGGTTATGACTTATATTCCAATTGGATCATTATTAATAAATTAATATGACGTTGGAACATGAAATATTGTACGATATTCCGGATGTCAATTTAGAGTGTACGGTTAGTCCGGAAATGGTTGAGATAGTCAAAATAAGTGCCAACTTGTATTTTTGGATTCCGAGTACTTTTGACTAGTTATAACTTAATTATGTTGTTACGAGTCATTTTAATTGTGTAGTAGCATTTAAATGCTAGACTTATTGTATTTGGGTATTTTAGTCTTGCTAGAGCATTTGAGCTCATTTTATGTTTTAAACTTATAGATAGTTAGAGAGAAGAGAGAGCTTGGGAGAAAATGGAGAGAAAAGAGAGAATTGGAGATTTGGAGCTTGGAATCGTTGCTACGGGAAGAGAATCCGATACTACAAAATTGAGGCAAGTTTCTAACTTGCAAATGTATGGTTTAGTGTGAATAATTTGTATATATAGTTGTGTTATTGAGATTTAACCATCAGTGGGTTTTGATGATTTTGGTGTTTAAACCCTTAATCTTTGATTTAAATTTTATTTGAGTTGGAGATATTAGTTAGTTAGAAGGATTTGGTTAGATTATTAGTTGATGACGTTGGGTTTATTGGAAGAATTGAAATTGGGGGATTTAGGGTTTATATTAACCCGTAGCCCCAGCAGGGCAATCTAACCACGAAGAATCGATTCGCCCCCCTCAGTGAATTAATTTGCTAAAAATGGGGGATACAGGTCTGAGGAACCGAATCGATTCGGGCTGAGACAGGGAGTTGGTTTTTCTCAGCCGAATCGATTCGCTTTTTGGGCGAATCGATTCGCTATTAGGGGCGAATCGATTCGAAAATCCTGCTGTTTTATAGGATTTTTCCAACTTGGTTTCTAGTCCTTTTCTTTTAGGTTTAAGGCTCATGAACCTTCTCTTATGAAGTAATAAAGAGTATTAGGGGTCTATATTAGGGGGATAAATACCTTAGTTTAGTATGGGGTTAATTGGGCTTAGTTCGGGTGTTATTCAATAGAAGTTAGTGTAGTTTTCCTCTAGTGAGCTAGCTTAGGACTAAGGGAGAGTTGGGTGGTATTGTTTAGGACTTTTGGAGAATAGTATTGAGGAAAATTACCCTTGGTGGCCTATAGTAATGTTTTGAACCCTTGGAGACTAGTATGATAATAATTTCACTTTGTAGCCTATGTTGTTAATAACATATGATTTCATGAAAAAGAAACGTACATTTTAAATTGGTACATACTGGTTGAGCACGGATAGTGTTGTGAATTTAAAAAAGGAAAGTTTTAAATTGGCATATCTTATGAATCATGGCATGCATTTACATACCTCTCTAAATGCTATCATAGGGGAAGTTACGCGCATGAGGTGATATCCCCTGGCTAGTGAATGCAGGGAGAATATAGTCCTCGGCCATAGGACCGGTGGTTACATTGTGATGTTGTTTTATTCTAAGTGAGGTAATTTCGGGTATGGTTATGACTCACTGTCGAAGGTATATGGACGCTTCCCACGCTACGCGATTTAGGATGCCCATGCCATCTTGGTTATAAGCCCGGGAAGATGATAGCAATTTAGGGGCACATCCAGTGAGGTGACTCCCGGAAGGATGGTCTTAGAATCGTTATATTGTGACTATAACTATTCGCACGAAAGTGGCATTTTATAAATGGCTAAAGCATTTTATAATTTAACTTTATGGTAGAAGTTTCCCCAAATGGTAAATGGATTTGTTAAGTAATATTTTATGAAATTGTAAGTTAAGCATGATTAATAGAATTCAGCTAGTTCTCTTAATTAAACAGGAAGTTTAATTCATAATGATCCAGTGTGACGCTAGGATGTGTATTTAGTTGAGAGGTGAGGGTGATTATTATTAAAGAGTGAATCCAACTTGTTTATGATGTTTAGTGCTCATATCTATTATGCATTTTATTCGCACAGATATCATATCAAATCGGGCCCTGACCCGTTTGTATTTCTCTTTCTTGTGTGGTTATCTTTTATGCTCAGGTGCTCCGCCGAGTGTTAGGGAGCTACAACATTTTTGCGGATGTTGTAGGATTCTTGTTATAGATGCATCTATCTTTTGTATATTCTAGTTATGATCCGTCTGGACATTCGGGAGTGTTGCCCAAGATTTGTAATTGCTTATATACTGTGATATTCATTTCTAATACTTGGTGTAACCGTTGTATTGGTCTGTTAACCGATAGCTTATTCGGTTATTATTTTGTAATATTTGTTATTAAACTGTCTCTTATATACATATTTATCCACCGTCTTTATAAATTAAATTGTCTAAATGGTTTATTTAAATTTACATAAAAATTTAACATCCATTTTGCAAAATAATTGGCGGTTATCTCGTATTGTTTATTTCACGACAGTGATGCTAAAAATGAACCATCTATGATTCCTGTATTTATTGGAGTATCGGGCTGGCCACCTCTTATTTTAATAAGCTTGTGTTATAGATGGTATCAGAGCCAGGTTTTAGAGTCCTTAGGAATCTATGCGAACATATTACGCTTTCAGAGTTGCTTTTGATTTGACATAGAGCCTTAGAATTAGGATTGTCGATTCCTCTTGCGAGATTTCGTTCTCCTACCATAATGTAAGATTTTAGTAAATCTTTTGCGCGATCGTCTGAGATTCGTATGCTGATTGACAAAGAGCGACCAGGGAAGGCCGTTATGAGGATAGCAGGAGACGGGACTTAGTTAGAACTGTAAGTTGAAGTCGGGGATGAGGACCGCGTTGGAGGTCACTCCCTTTGTGGCATTTTCTTAGATTGCTACAGTGACTACTGAGTATAGTAGCTATATTTCCCCAGTACCGCTACAAGTAGAGAGTGGTACTAAACTTGGATTACCCAGTAAAGTTAAATTGGGAAAAAAAGTTTGAAAGGTCCTTGATAAGGACCATATGTTGAACTTAAGTCATGCAGAGGCAGTGTAACTTCATTCGGTGGAAGTATAGGGACCAAAAGCTTTGGTTTAGAGCGGGGTATAGGAATACCCAGATGTGAAAAGTTGAGGAAAATTTTTCACTCGTGGAAGCAATGTCGAAATGGTGGGAACGGTAGTCACCATATTGGGGGGAACATGATGTTTTGCTCATAGAGGAAACTTATGGTTCTGATAACGAGTTTCTTTGATATATCAGAAATGAAGAGGATGCAGCTTCTCAATTATTCACATGAGGATCGGTGAAAAGCCGACAGTGAATAAAGAGTTATATGAATGAGGAAACCTTGCACCGAAGTAAGGTAGGTACAAGGAAGAAGGTGTCCTTCTGTGGAATGATAGGCTCACTAGTAAGTATTGCTAACACTTATGGAGAAGTTGTATTTGTGAAACCTCTTTGGTGGATTTCCACCCGGGAAATTCATTGAAACAAGACAGTTGAGGCCGGTAGCATGTTTTCCTTTGCTGGGGGAGTTAAAGGAACTACAAGGGTGATTATCAGGAGCGAGGCCATAGAGCCTGAGATGCTGAAAACTTTAACATGGTCTAAGTGGCCAGAGATGGGGAATAAATGTGATGTGGAACGTGAAACCGCACGCTTTGATTTTATTTGGTAGGAGTTAAAGGACAAGAATAGTGTGCCTAGATGAGGCATTGATTAAAGTAGTTTTTGGTACAGATAGAACAAGGGTATGGTATCTGGGAACTATTTGGAGTAGCCAGGGTAATTAGTAAGAATGTTGTTATGAGTTCCACCTCAGATGAGGGAGGTGTATTATGTATGGAAACATTTAGTCTTAGTATCTTATTAACCCTAGATTCGGGTGTGTAATTCGAGCTTTGTGGTAGTATTGGTAATATTATAGAGGGCATATCTATATATTTTTCGTGGTAGTGAGGTTCTATTTTCTTTCATTCACTGTAAAAGCGGGTGTTGATATTTTAAGATTATATCTAGTTTGTACTACTCGTTCTTTATCTGTTATACGAGTACGAAATATTTTGATTAATCGGAGTGATAGCAAGATAATGATTGCAAGGCTACCGTATCCGTGGTTCCAGGGTGGAACTAGTTATTCTGTAATATCACACTTAGATACAGGTTGGGACTTTATAGAGATGGTTTAAGGAATGTAGGAATTGTTATTTTACTTATTTTGTGCTGACATATCTCCACGATCAACAAAGTTAAGTAGTCATGTATCGGAGGGGTTCCTTGTTTGGATTTCGCTTGTAAGACACTCCACACATGAACCTTAACGACGTTGGGAGTGGAGAGATGTTATTTTATGTTAGGATGTTGGTTTGGGTGGAATTAGCCGAGAGTCACATGATTGATTAAGGGCTAATAAAAAGTAAATATGTGGTGCAAAAGGACTGGAAATGTTTCTCTCACCGGATATATGTGGGCGAGAAAAGGATAAGGAAGTCGGGTTGAGGCTTATAGCCAGGTGATAGCGCGCGAGAAGTGTGCGCGTGTAAGTGCACAGTCGCTGTTTTTTGTCTCTCCTCGGCTATACAAACAAACCTAAATTACTACTACACTTGCGAGGCAAGCACAATGGTAAGTCGGGTATCGAAAATCCACAGGGACGAGATGCTAGAATTTATAAGATTTAATATTCCGAAATAAAAGTGTAAAAGGTGAATTACAAACTAAAAAGGAAAAGATGCATAAAGGGAAATGTTTATCTAGGCAAGGGAAATGAAACTAGATTAAGAAAGCGAGTAAACTATAGGTTGCTTCGAATATCCCTCACTCGAGTTAATTTGTATAAAATAGATACATGGGTCGACGAGTTATTACAAATGCATCTCGTTTCGACAGTTAATTAAATCAAGGGTTATCACGCCCCTAAATTCGCATAAACGCCAAATAAGATTTTGGCATCAACAAATATCCCGAAAATTGCGCACGAAAGGTCGTAAGAACGGGACATATATGATATGCACCGTCAAATCTCCTAGGCACAATAACTAGGATAATGCACCCGAAATAGACCCGTAAACTCCATCACCAAAGCCAAGCAACGCATCAACTCGAGTGAGTTCAATTCAAACACAACCTAATTTAAATTACCTGGAAAGAATGTTAAAAACGCGATAAATCTACCTAGAAAGCAAGTAAAGAAAGCATGTGAGTCTAATTAACAAAGCATGTAAATCTAATTATCAAAGCAAAAAAAATGAAATACAAACTAAATTAATGGAGAGGGTAATGAATAGTCAACTTACATCCCAAAAAGGGTGTCAATCCAAGAAGAAATGAATAAGAACTAACCAAAAACCCAAACCCTAACCTATCCTATCTTCTAAAACTATCTAAAATCATTTATATCTGTTTATTACATCAAAATTGGTATTTATACGAAGTTGGAATAAGTAAAGAAAAGAAAAGAAAAGAAAAACCAAAATATCTCCTGAAAACAGGGGATCGATCGATCGACCCCTTTGGTCGATCGATCGATGGTGAAAAAATATCCCACTGTCGATGAGGATCGATCGATCGATCAAGCAGGGCAGAATCAAGGCAGCACACTGCATTGCTGTTTTGATTTTCAAACTTTTCTCCTCCGCTAAAATTACCGTAACTTCTTCGTTATGAAACAGAATCGCGCACCGTTCGTGACCACGCGAAGCTAGCGAGGAGGGATACAACTTCTGTGAGATGTTGGACCAGGTGCCCAAGCTGTGAAAAGACTAAATTGCCCTTGAACGTGCGATTGCGTACAAAAATCGAGCGAAACGCGTCCAAACTTCACACTTAGCATCCAATTACCTATAAAAGCCCAATTAACCCCTGCAAAACATATTAACGTAGAAATACAAGGTTTTCTGGTTAATGAGCATAAATATAGGTACCCGAGGGGGCTAAAATGCATAGGTTCGGAGGATAAAATACGCAATATTTGCGTATCATCACCAGACCTTAATTAGTAGGCAAATTCAAAGGATATATATATTTGGGAAAGAGGTTCGTAACACTTTGCAAAGTAGGCGCCCCAATTAGTTAGACTTTCCATTCCGCCGCAACGGGAGGACATAGAGGTAGAAGCGCGTTAGTAGGGTTGCGAATTAGGATTTTTTTTAGCGGTCCCGATTGTGTGCCTTAGGCCGTTATATCTTGATGATCGACGATGCGAGGTAGTAATGTAATGGGAGGTTTCCTTGTTTGGATTTTGCTTCGTGAGATGTCCCACGCATGAAACCGAGCAAATGTCAAAAATTGAGAAAGGTCTTGGGCACTAGGGATATAGTTAGTATAGTACTCATTATACGTGCGTAGGAAACACATCGACCTTAGGATTTTTAGGAAGTAAGGCCGATGGGGCATGTGGCGCTGTTTTAGGAATGTTGTAGCGAGTTAACCATGAGAAGATTGGTGGGTTAACTTTAAGAAGGATTTGGGCTCTTAGGAATAAGAAGTAACTCAGGGCACCAACCCGAAAATAATGTGAGGCCTATCTTTAGAGAGACTGTTACGTCTATGACTTAGCTTTCGAAGAGCTGAAGGACAAGTTGACTTTTACTCCTGTACTCGCGTTGCCAAGATCGGGAATGGACTGTTTGGTCTTTATGGACATGCCTCTACAAGGATTGGGAGGTGTGTTACTACAGGAGCATGGGGCCATTGCATATGCGTCTAGAAGCTTAAGCCCCGTGAGAAGAATTATCCTACCCATGACTTAGAGCTCGCTACGGTAGCATTCGCCTTACAGATATGGAAGCACTACCTCCTGGGTGAGAAATTCAGTCTTTTCACGGACCCCAAGTAGTTACAATATTTATTCTCTCTAAATGTGCAACAATGTCAGTGGTTAGAGTTCATAAAAGACTAGCAATTCGATATTCATTATCACCCAGGAAAGGAAAATTTGGTAGCTGATACGCTGAGTAAAAAACTCGTGGGGGAACTAACGAAGGCATGGAAAGCCAAGTGGAAAGAGATTAGCTAGGAGAATAATGTAGTAAGAGAATTTATATCAGTGTTGACCATTACACCTGCTATTGTAATGAGAGTCGTAGAAGAGCAAAAGGGACATTTCTGAGCTTGTCTCCCAATGCGTAACTTGTCAATTGGTGAAAGTGGACCACCAGCAACTGACTGGATTGTTGTAACCATTAGAAATATCGGTGTGGAAATGGGAGAGCATATCCATGGATATTATCACTGGATTGCTGATGTTGTAAAGCGGTCATGATTCCATTTGGGTAATTATCAATCGTTTGACCATATCGCCACACTTCCTACCAGTACAGATGGATTATATTACAGAGTTTGTGAAACCTTATGGGGTACCTATAAATATAGCGTCGAACTGAGACAAGATTTCCGTATCCCATTTCTGTTGAAGTTTCCAAGAATCAATGGGGATCGAATTAAAGTTGATTACCTCTTACCACCGGCAAACGGATGAACAAACTGAGTGAGTAAACCAAATGTTGAAGGATATGCTTCAGATGTGCGTACTTGACTTTAAAAAAGGACGGGAGCAGTACCCTCCATTGGTCGAATTTGCATATAATAATTCGTATTAATTCTCGATAGGAATGGCACTGTATGTGGCATTAAATGGTCGACCGCGTAGATCACCTGTTTGTTGGTTGGAAGTAGGAGACAATAAGCTTCTTGGACCTGAAATGATCAAAGATATCTTTTCGAGGACTAAGTTCATTCGAAATCGCATACGAATTGCCCAACATTGTCAGAAGGGCTATGCCGACGCGAATAGAAGTCTTGTAGAATTGGAGGTAGGGAACCATATTTTAATACGGGTATTCCCAATGAAAGGTATAATGCGATTCGGGATGAAACGCAAACTTGCGCCGCATTAGGTAGACCTTTTTCCCGTTGTTGTAAAGGTAGGCCCGATATTTCATATGAGGAACAACCACTTGCTATTTTAAATCATGGAGAGTGTAGACTAAGATCGAAAGTGGTACCCTTGGTCCGAGCCCAGTAGCGACACCACAATGCCAAGGAACTAACTTGGGAACGAGAGAACGATATTTGAAAGAAGTACCCCCTAATCTTTTTATAAGGTACGCCTGAAGTTTGAGGGCACAATTCCCTTGTAAGGGGGGAGTGTGTAATACCCCTTACTTTTGAGTAATTATTTTTAAATTAATTTGCCTTGTGGGTTAATTATATAAAGTAAATAAAGTTGAAGTGACTATTATTTTAAGTGATTTAAGAGATAATATTTACTAAATTTTTTGCATATTTACTGTTATGTGGATGTAAATAGCATCACATCGTGTTTTATGGCGTCGTTGTGCTTTAAGCGATGGTTATGACTTATATTCTAATTGGATCATTATTAATAAATTAATTGTAAGGACATAATTTTACAAATGTCCGGGGTAGAATCTAGGAATTTTTTGTTTTCTCATAGATCACAGTTTGTATGTCTAATACCGCTACATTCGGCACGTCAACACGATCATCCTCGACTGCCTTTATCCGAATTCAATGCATCCATTATCTTCACGTGCATCATGCTACATGTGACGTGCTGCTCAGCTCATTCCCACTACTCCACTACACTTTATCGGTAAAATGGTTTATTGGAGCTTTAATATTTGCATAAATATTTGGGAAATTTTTTGAAAATTATTTTTGAAGTCTGGATTAATTTTTATCAAAAGCAGAATTTTTTCTAAGTGTAGAAGCGAAGTGACTTGAACGACGAGCTCGCTCAAATGACTTTGACTGTCGTTCGCGCGAGATAGGCATGTCGCGCGATCTCGTTCGAACGACATCTGTCCTTTATTTGAGCGACATGGCTATCTCATTCGAACAAGCCACCGCCTCGATTTTCGTATAAATACCTGTTCACCTTCTACATGATTTTAAAGTCTTTCTGCAATCTCAAAATTCTGCGAAAATAGTACAAAATAAGACTTCATATTTTTAAGGTTCTCTAAACCTTTTTGGTTCACAAAACCATTCCCATATATGTGTGTGAATCTTTAAACATTCAATAGAATCATTTACTCATCTAGAATAATTTGTGAGGAAACCGTTCTCTTCTTCATTGCTGCCCTATTGGAAAGGGATAGTTTCAGCCGACGACATCAGAATCGACACCCAAGGGTATTTTTATGTCACATATTTTCATTGTAATTCGTGTAAGCCATTTTATTACAAAATTATAGTGAAAATAAAAGGTTTTGCCCCTTTGGGGGATTTTTCCTCATTTGTGTGTGTTTGAATGTTCTTGCTTGATATTTATAATTATCAACCATACCTAGATGCATGTTTATGACTTAATTGATAAAAACTGATTTTCATTAAATAACTTCCTTATTTGAACGCAAACGCACTCTTCTTAAATTGGTATCAGAGCCAATTACACAACTTTACCATGTAATTTTTCGCAAAATTTTTCTAAGATATCAATTTTCTGAAAAATTGATTTTTGAAAACGAGTGTGTTCATAATGGAGAAGTTATATAATAAAATGCAGTTTTTGACGGGACAAACTATGCAAACTGGAAAGCCCGCATGAGATCTGCATTAAAAGCCATTGATGAACGTGTCTGGATTTTGGTTGAAAGAGGGTGGACACCTCCCTCCGTCACTCTTGAAAATGTGACCAATTTAAAACCTGTTGATACTTGGACTGAAGAAGAATTTAAATGGTCATATTTTAATTCTAAGGGTTTAAGTGTTATTTTTGGATCTGTCACACCTGATGAGTTCAAAGGCATAATGACGTGCACCACGTCAAAAGAGGCATGGGATGTTTTGCAACTTACCCATGAAGGAACTAATGCTGTGAAAGAGTCTAAATTCCAAAATTTAACAACTCAATTTGAAACAATCACCATGCTTGAATCTGAATGTTTTGATGAATTTTATGCTAGACTGTCTGATATTGTTAACACTAGCTTTAATCTTGGTGAACACATTTCTAATGCTAAAGTTGTTAAAAAGATTCTTAGATCACTGCCTAAGCTTTTTATCCCTAAAGTCACTGTGTTAAATTCTATGGGTAATTTAAATACGCTTAAATTGGAAGA
This sequence comes from Sambucus nigra, assembly GCA_949130495.1. Lineage (NCBI taxonomy): Eukaryota > Viridiplantae > Streptophyta > Magnoliopsida > Dipsacales > Adoxaceae > Sambucus > Sambucus nigra. The sequence continues at coordinate 282,163,661 of OX422218.1, forward strand.
ACTTGTAGGAGACTTGCAAACGTATAAAATTGATATGTTTCCTAAATCTATCAAGTCTAAAGATAAAGGAATTGCACTTAATGCCAAGGAGAGAAAGAGTGGGGTCGGCAAGAAAGAGGGGAGAGTCATCTAGAAAAAAGAGAGACAGATACGTCAGATTCTGAGTGTGATTTTGACTTAGATGATTTGGCCCTATTTCTAAAAATTTCAAGAGAATTCTCAAATTCAAGAAAAATGGTAATTTTAAAGATAAAAGGAGGTTTGAGAAAAATAAGTTTAAAAATAAAAATGAAAAAGATTTTAAAGATCCTCCTAAGAAAGAAAGTGAGAGATGCTTTGAGTGCGACGGTAGGGGTCATAGAGCTTTTGAGTGTGCTACTAGGATGAACAGAGAAAAGGGCAAAAGTGTCCTTAATACTACCCTTAGTGACGACAGTGAGGTCAATCCGGTGGATTCTGGAGATGAGTCACCGCATGAGTGTAACTTTATCGCATTCATGGCTAGTCATGTGAGTACTTCTAGTGCTCCTCACGACGATGAGGATGCTGCTTCACAGGGACACCTCGACAGTGAGATCGATGTGAGTGAGGGGGGGGACGGCGCAAGTGAGAACGAGAGTGATCTTCAACGCGCCTACGCCGAGCTCTATTCTGAGTCATTTAAAACTACAAAGCGTAACAAAGCGTTAGTTCTTAGGATCACTGCTTTAGAGGAAGATTTAAGAAAAGCGAGAGAGAGAGAGTCCTCCACCTGCACTACCTTAAGAGAGATAGAGTCTTCCTGTGTTGATAAAGAGAGTTTGTTTAGAGAGAGAGAGTTGCTTTGAGAAAGAGAGAGGGGACTTGACTAAACAAGTGGCTAGTCTTACGAGTGAGCTCCATTCCTCCGTGGAGACTCAAAAGAAACTTGAAGCCCTTGTAGCCCAGCTTACTCATGATCTGGAGAGAGCAAGAGAAGTCAAGGTACAAATTGAGGACAAATTTGGGAAGATGGAAAAGATGCTCCTCGGCCCCACTTTAGGTTTTGGTGATAGGTAGGGAATAGGTTATGACGGTGCTTCCACATCCCAAATTGCACCTAGACCAGTTCCTGAGTTTACTACAACTCCTTATGGCCATCATCAAAAACCTCGAAGGAGAGTTCGACCAAGAAAAGCAAACCAAGGTCCGCCTTTGACTGTGTTCTTTTGTGCATATTGCAAAAGAAAAGGCCACCTCAGGGAGTTTTGCTATAGTATGGGTCGGATACGACATACTACTGCTCCACCACAGCATACTGATGATTTTATCATTCTGAGAGAGTGAGTTGAGTTTTTAGCTGCCATATCACAGAGTTTGATGGAGGAATTCCAATAGATGTCTTTGTCGTCAGTGAATGCTTCTCACATTCCGACTAAAACCAACAACAACAAAGGTAAACAAAAGGTCACCACTTATTGGGTACCTAAGACAGATAAAAAGGCCTTTGTTGTTCATGTCGCTCTCAAAGCACATAGTACCTCACAGTGGTATTTTGATAGTGGGTGCTCCAGACATATGATAGGCGATGCCTCATTTTTTACTTATCTTGAGAATTATAAGGATGGTAGAGTCACCTTTGGAGATGGGAGGACGTCTAGCATTGTAGGACGTGGTACTATAGAGTTACCAGGATTTCCTAAGCTAAAGAATATTTTGTATGTCAAAGGTTTGAAAGCAAACCTTCTCAGCATTAGCCAGTTGTGCAACACTAACTTTGCCATAAAGTTTGACCAGGACGCTTGTAATGTATATAATCAAGCCGGTAAACTTTTAGTGCGAGGGGTGAGGACAGAGGATAATTGTTATGGGACTGAGCCCATGTCCTCAGTTGTCTGCAACAGCGCCACGATCACTCCTATGGATCTGTGGCACCAATGTCTAGGTCACGTGAACGTTAGAGATTTAACTCGTTTAGCTAAAAAGTACCTAGTACGTAGCTTACCATCACTTGGAAAGCCAACTTCGACGGTTTGTGGACCCTGTCAGTTGGGAAAAAAATTCGTAGCCCCCATAGGAAGTTGCATTCCATTACCACCTCTCGTGTACTTGAGCTTATTCACATGGATCTTATGGTACCTACTCGTACTGAGAGTCTGGGTGGTAAGAGGTATATCCTCGTGATGGTGGATGATTTCTCCATATACTCGATTGTAGATTTTTTGAGGGAGAAATCCGATGTTGTGGAGTTTTTAACGACCAAGTGCCATGTCCTGCAAAATCAACACGGAGTCACTATTAACAGGATACGTAGTGACAACGACACTAAATTTAAGGAAGCAAAGGTAGATCTTTACTGTAATAGCATTGGGATCAAACATGAGTTTTCTGCTGTGAAGACTCCTTAACAAAATGGGATTGTTGAGAGAAAGAATAGGACGATCCAGGAAATGGCTAGATCTATGCTTCTAGGTCGTAAGGTTTCTAAGAGATTTTGGGCAGAGGCAGTGTCTATTGCATTCCACACGGTGAATAGGGTTTACCTACGTCCACACACTCTTAAGACGTCTTATGAATTGTGGACTGGCGAGAAACCCAATCTTGCATATTTTCGTATTTTTGGGAGTAAATGTTACATCCTACGGGATAGAGAGTAATTAGGAAAGTTTGACTCCCGAAGCAACGAGGGAATACTGTTAGGCTATTCATCGAATAGTAGAGCGTACCGGGTTTTTAACCTGAAGAGCTCTAAGGTTATGGAGTCAATAAACGTCACCGTGCAAGATGACGAACCTTCGGCGTTTATCGATTCTAGCCTTCAGTGTGAGGATGAGGATGTTTTTGGCAGTAATTTACTTGTACCTCACCCACACTCTGTGGACCCTACTCCTGTGTTAGGGGACACACCTGCTTGGGTTCGTAAGAGTTATGACCCTTCTTCCATTGTTGGTGATCCCACTCTAGGGGTTAAGACTCGTGCTCATCTAGAAAATGTTGTTAGCCATTTTTGCTACACGTCCAAAGTCGAGCCCAAGAATCACAAAGAAGCGCTCAAGGATGAACACTGGATATCTGCTATGCAGGATGAGTTGCTTCAGTTTAAAAAGAATAATGTCTGGGAACTTGTCCCCCTACCTAGTGAGACTAATGTGATAGGTACCAGATAGATTTTAAAAAATAAAATGGATGAAAATGATACCATAATCAGAAATAAGGCTAGGTTGGTCGCTCAAGGCTACACACGGATAGAAGGTGCAGACTTTGGGGAGACATTTTCTCCTGTTACGAGGCTTGAGTCCGTTCGTTTACTACTCGCCATCGCATGTCATCTGCGCTTCAAGTTATATCAGATGGATGTCAAGAGTGCCTTTCTGAATGGCATTCTATAGGAGGAGGTTTACATGGAACAACTGAAAGGGTTTGAAGACCCTAAGCACCCAGATCACATCTACTATCTGAGAAAAGCCTTGTATGGTTTGAAGCAAGCACCCCGTGCTTGGTACGAGAGGTTTACTTCCTATCTCTTAGCCCGTGGCTTTAAGAGTGGGTGAGTTGATATGACGTTGTTCGTTAGGAGAGATGACGGTGCTATTTTGGTTACCCATGTCTATATGGACGATATAGTCTTTGGATCCTTATGCTCCCAACATGCACATCACTTTGAAGAGGAGATAAAAAGTGAGTTTGAGATGAGCATGGTTGGTGAGCTTACTTTCTTCCTTGGTCTTCAGGTTCGTCAGCTAGAGGATGGGATGTTCATCTCCCAATCTAAGTATGCTAGAGACCTAGTGAAGAAATTTGGTTTAGACTTCGCTAAGCATGCACGTACACCTATGAGTAGCACTACCAACCTTAGTAAGGACACTTCAGGCAAGGACGTAGATCAAACCTTATATCGGAGTATGATAGGTAGTCTTCTCTACTTGACTGCCAGTCGTCTCGACATAGCCTTTAGTGTTGGAGTCTGTGTGCGATATCAAGCATCCCCAAAAGAGTCACACTTACTTGCTCTAAAACTTATTATCAAATACGTGAGTGGGACTCTCTCATACAGTATTTGCTATTCCTTTGATACCGATGATCGTTTGTCCGCATATTCGGATGCCGATTGGGGCTGGGATGTATATGGTTATAGGAGCACTTCTAGTGAGTGTTTCTATTTTGGTTCTGCTCTTGTCTCCTGGCTGAGCAAGAAGCAAAATTCCATCTCTTTGTCCACTGCGAATGCTGAGTACATCGCCATCGGGAGTTGTTGCACGCAACTTTTGTGGATGAAGCAAATGTTGGAGGATTATGGGATTTCACAGGACACCATGACTATTTTTTGTGATAACACGAGTGCGATACACATATCCCGCAATACAGTCCAACATTCGTGCACAAAGCATATCAGGATACGTGAGCACTTTATACGTCAGTTAGTTGAGGAGAAAGTCGTATCCCTGAGTTTCGTACCCACCGACCGTCAGTTAGCCGATATTTTCACGAAACCTTTAGATGCCCTTAGATTTGAGAGTCTTAGGAAGTCTTTGGGGATTTGCACAGTTGACTGAGGGGTTGGTCTGTGTCTAGGATAAGATGCTTTTTTATGTTCATATCATATACTTCCTATTGCTAGTTTGTTTTATATGTATTATTGCTTTGTTGTATAGATATTTATTTTTTTTGAAAAATCCAAAAATATTTTCTTTTATAAATTTTTTAGAAAAGCTCAAAAAAAAATTTGTATTTTATTTGCACCTTTTATGGATGAGCATTTAAGATAGCCGAGTCACAAGTTCATTCCATTTATCCATGTGACTGTTTGATAGAGATTTGAGATGCTACATCATTTCATCCATGTGCTTTACATTGATTGGAGTCTTTGAGATGTGATTAGTGGTATCTTCCTACATGTTTGACTCCTATATCCTTTATTGCACACATGCACAACTTTATTTGATTATTGTACCTGTCTATGACATATTAGCTTGAGTGTTTCCATCTCAATTATGCCTATACAACTAACCATATGCGATAAAACTCGACAAGATTGGAATGCATGTAAAAAACATTTTGGTGAGACTGTGTGTTTATTTGAAAATGGGGAAGGGTTGCGAAAGATTCATTTAGCCTTTGCGAATCTAAGCCACCGGTAAAAAGGACCTAAAAAATTGAGGAAATTTATTATCCGGGATCCAAAGAGGTTAAAGGAGCCCGAAAAAATTAAAAGCAATAACAATCAATATATGCCAAATATGGGCCATTAGGTTTCACCTTCAATTCTCCAAAGTTTGAGAATTTAGAACGCCTCTATTCAAAATATAAATCTGAGGGAGTTTGGTTGGAGAATATAAACAGGTTTGCACTTCCTTGAAAGTCCTGAAAAAGCATGAAATAGTTTTGGACGTTATTGGTGTGGAAATCACTTTGAGCTTTGATTTGTTGATTTGATTGAGTCAATGTTTCATATTACCACCTTTTTACACCAAAGGAAGATTTTTAGTTCATTCGTTAGGAGTATTCGATATTCATCGTGCACATATATCATGTTTGTATGCATTGATTTTGCCTATCAAATTTGATCACACCCCTACATTTACACTATCATCGACTTGGTTGTTTTTGTGTTCTTTCACGGTGTGATTCTTTGTTGTATATTATGTGTGAAAAATTTTAAAAAATACAAAAATAGCAGTTTATTCCCGTGTGTCATTCTCCATGTGCATTCATTTATGCTTCTCATATCTGTCTATTTGGGGACATCATAAAAAGGGGGAGAAAAATTATGGGGGAGAATTGTTTTGGTGGTTGGTTGATTTATAAATTATTTGCTTAAGCTTAATTGATCATCAATTTTTGCATATCATTATATTTCAAACTGTTGCTTGTCACGGGTATTTGCTTTATCTCATGTGTGTAGGTACAACATTGATCATTATTTGATTACACTCCCAGATGAGAAAAGCTTTGGAAGTTTCTGAAGAGCTGAAGATTTAGAAGACATGTCATTTAGTATTCTCAGTTTGAGGGTTTAATGGGGATATTATCTTATATGTCATTTGATTGCATAATTTGGATTTTTATGTACGTACCGGCATAGACATAGGGGGAGATTTGTAAGGACATAATTTTATAAATATCCGAGATAGAATCTAGGAATTTTTTATTTTCTCCTAGATCACAGTTTGTATGTCTGATACCGCTACATTCGGCACGCCAACACGATCATCCTCGACGGCCTTTATCCGAATTCAATGCATCCATTATCTTCACGTGCATCATGCTACATGCGACGTGATTCTCAGCTCATTCCCACTACTCCACTACACTTTATCGGTAAAATGGTTTATTGGAGCTTTAATATTTGCATAAATATTTGGAATTTTTTTTGAAAATTATTGTTGAAGTCTGGATTAATTTTTATCAAAAACAGAATTTTTTCTAAGTGTAGAAGCGAAGTGTCTTGAACGACGAGCTCGCTCAAACAACTTTGACTGTCGTTCACGCGAGATAGGCATGTCGCGAGATCTCGTTCGAACGACATCTGTCCTTCGTTCGAGCGACATGGCTATCTAGTTCGAACGAGCCACCGCTTCGATTTTTGTATAAATACCTGTTCACTTTCTACACAATTTTAAAGTCTTTCTGCAATCTCAAAATTCTGCGAAAATAGTCCAGAATAAGACTTCATATTTTTAAGGTTCTCTAAACCTTTTTGGTTCACAAAACCATTCCCATATATGTGTGTGAATCTTTAAACATTCAAGAGAATCATTTACTCATCTAGAATAATTTGTGAGGAAACCGTTCTCTTCTTCATTGCTGCCCTACTGGAAAGGGATAGTTCCAGCCGACGACATCAGAATCGACACCCGAGGGTATTTCTGTGTCACATATTTTCATTATAATCCTTGTAAGTCATTTTCTTACAAAATTATAATGAAAATAAAAGGTTTTTCCTCTTTGGGGAATTTTTCCTCATTTGTGTGTGTTTGAATGTTCTTGCTTGATATTTATCATCATCAATCACACCTAGATGCATGTTTAGGACTTAATTGATAAAAACTGAGTTTAATTAAATAACTTCCTTATTTGAACGCAAGCACACTCTTCTCATTAATATGACGTTGGAACATGAAATATTGTACGATATTTCGAATGCCAATTTAAAGTGTACAGTTAGTCCGAAAATGGTTGAGATAGTCAAAATAAGTACCAAGTTGTATTTTTGGGTTCCGGGTACTTTTGACCGGTTATAACTTAACTATGTTGTTACGAGTCATTTTAATTATGTAGTAGCATTTAAATGCTAGACTTATTGTATTTGGGTATTTTAGTCTTGCTAGATCAATTGAGCTCATTTTATGTTTTAAACTTAAAGAGAGTTAGAGAGAAGGGACAGCTTGGGAGAAAATGGAGAGAAAAGAGAGAATTGGAGATTCGGAGCTTGGAATCGTTGCTACGGGAAGAGAATCCGAGACTAAAAAATTGAGGCAAGTTTCTAACTTGCAAGTGTATGGTTTAGTGTGAATAATTTGTATATATAGTTGTGTTCTTGAGATTTAACCATTAATGGGTTTCATGATTTTGGTGTTTAAACCCTTAATCTTTGATTTAAATTTGATTTGATTTGGAGATATTAGTTAGTTATTGTGTAGGAATGATTTGGTTAGATTATTAGTTGATGATGTTGGTATTTGTTGGAAGAATTAAAATTGGGGGATTTAGGGTTTATATTAACCCATAGCCTCAACTGGGCAATCTGACTAGGGAGAATCGATTCGCCCCCCTCAGCGAATCGATTCGCTAAAAATGGGGGCTACAGGTCTGAGGAACGGAATCGATTCGGGAAGGCCAAATCGATTCGGGCTGAGACAGGAAGTTATTCTTTCTCAGCCGAATCGATTTGCTTTTTGGGCGAATCGATTCGCGTTTTGGGCTAATCGATTCGAAAATCCTGTTATTTTATAGGATTTTTCCAACTTGGTTTCTAGTCCTTTTCTTTTAGGTTTAAGGCTCAGGAACCTTCTCTTATAAAGTAATAAAGAGTATTAGGGGTCTATATTAGGGGGATTAATACCTTAGTTTAACATGGGGTAATTGGGCTTAGTTCGGTGGTTATTCAATAGAAGTTAGTGTCATTTTCCTCTAGTGACCTAACTTAGGACTGTAAGGACATTTTTGTCCATTATCAATTTAAATGTCGTACACCGTTACACCGTTGAAGAAACTCAAGATCGCATCTACATCAACGGATCCGAATATCAAAGCATCTTCAACATCATAGCCTCTGCGAGAATGAACTTGGTAAAATTTTGTTTTTACGTTCCTTAAAGTTCATATTTAGTATTGGGAAATTTTTATAAAATGTTTTTTATAAAAATAAGAAGTAAGTTTTTTCAAGCAAAATGAGGCTTTTAAAAGTTTTTTATTTTTCTGGGAAGCCGGACCGGTCCGCCTCCCTACCGGACCGATCCGCCACCGGACCGGTCCGCCTCCCTACCGGACCGATCCGCCACCGGACCGGTCCGCCCCTCAACCGGACCGATCCGCTTGCTGCAGATCCAGTAAACCCCGGACCGAAAGCGAACCGAAGAAGCCAATTTTTAAAAGAACCGATCCGAGGTCGGACCGATCCGCCTCCAAGCCGGACCGGTCCGCCTGGGATAAATTCGGCCAGATCTGTTCGAGATTTTTTAGGCTCAAAATTTTCTTATTTAAGCCAACTTCGGGGAGTTGTTTTCTAAGACTTTTCAAGACGATTTTCAGAGTCCTAAATACTCTAAGTCTTCACCTTTTTGATGTGCAAAACATCTTTTTTATTCACACCAAAAATCCCAATTACTTTTGTGAATCTTTTGGAACCCTAGAACACAAACTTTGTTGTTGTTCATCTTTGTGGAGAGATCTTTGCAACCGAGGGTTGCGTGTCATTGCTGAGGGAGTCTCTACAAAGTTTCATGGTTGCGTGTCATTGAGGAGTGATGCGGTTCTTCCTTTGTTGATTGGACTGAGGTTCATGTGGGTTCGCTGCGTGTGGATTCATTGCTGCCCTCCTGGAAAGGGATATTTCCAGCCACCGACTACAGAATCCGATACCTGAGGGTAATTCTTAGTCACTGTATTTTCATTGTAATCCGATTGTAAGCCGTTTTCTTACAAATTATAGTGAAAATAAAAGGTTTTGCCCCTTTGGGGGATTTTTCCTGAAATTGTTTGTTTTTATCCTGCATGCTATATTTTATTCGATAAATCATCTAGATGCATGTCTTAGGGTTTTAACTAAAATTTGGGTTTAATTAAAATTGGTTTTTTATTTGAGAAGTCGCAATTTTTCCGCTGTAGCTGCACTCTCAAGGACTAAGGGAGAGTTGGGTGGTATTGTTTAGGACTTTTGGAGACTAGTATTGAGGAAAATTACCCTTGGTGGCCTATAGTAATGTTTTGAACCCTTGGAGACTAGTATGATGATAATTTCACTTTGTAGCCTATGTTGTTAATAACATATGATTTCGTGAAAAAGAAACGTACATTTTAAATTGGTACATACTGGTTGAGCACGGATAGTGTTGTGAATTTAAAAAGGGAAAGTTTTAAATTGACATATCTTGTGAATCATGGCATACATTTACATACCTCTCTAAATGCTATCATAAGGGAAGTTATGCGCATGAGGTGATATCCCCTGCCTAGTGAATGCAGGCAGAATATAGTCCTCGGCCATAGGACCGACGGTTACATTGTGATGTTATTTTATTTGAAGTGAGGTAATTCTGGGTATGGTCATGACTCACTGTCAAATGTATATGGCCGCTTCCCACGCTATGCGATTTAGGATGCCCAGGTCGTCTTGGTTATAGTCCCTGGAAGATGATAGCTATTTAGGGGCGCATCCAGTGGGGTGACTCCCGAAAGGATGGTCTTAGAATCGTTATATTGTGACTATAACTATTCGCACGAAAGTGGCATTTTATAAATGGCTAAAGCATTTTATAATTTAACTTTGTGGTAGAAGTTTCCCAAATGGTAAATGGATTTTTGAAGTAATGTTTTATGAAATTGTAAGTTAAGCATAATGAATGGAATTCAGCTATTTCTCTTAATTAAACAGGAAGTTTAATTCATAATGATCTAGTGTGACGCTAGGATGTGTATTTAGTTGAGAGGTGAGGATGATTATTATTGAAGAGTGAATCCAACTTGTTTATGATGTTTAGTGCTCATATCTATTATGCATTTTATTCGCACAAATATCATATCAAATCGGGCCCTAACCCGTTTATATTTCTCTTCCTTGTGTTGTTATCTTTTATGCTCAGGTGCTCTGCCGCAAGGGCGCCTGATATGATCCTTCCTTCTCAGTGTCAGGGAGCTACAACATTTTTGCGGATGTTGTAGGATTCTTGTTATAGACGCATCTATCTTTTGTATATTCTAGTTATGATCAGTCTGGACATTCGGAAGTGTTGCCCAAGATTTGTAATTGTTTATATACTGTGATAGTTATTTATAATACTTAGTGTAACCGTTGTATTGGTCTATTAATCGACAACTTATTTGGTTATTATTTTGTAATATTTGTTATTAAACTGTCTCTTATATACATATTTATCCACCATCTTTATAAATTAAATTGTCTAAATGGTTTTATTTAAATTTACATATAAATTTAACATCCGTTTTCCAAAATATTTGGTGGTTATCTCTTATTGTTTATTTCACGACAGTGATGCTAAAAATGGACCATCTATGATTCCTGTATTTATTGGAGTATCGAGCTGGCCACCTCTTATTTTAATAAGCGAGGTGTTACATGTTTCTCAGAGCATCCCACAAGAGTGGATGCTCTAGAAAGATAATTATACAAAATGAAAAGGTAAACTTAACTTTCATGAGAGGCAAACTTCACAATGCTGGAGGAGATGGAATAAATGTAAATCAGAATACTACGAACTAATGTTGTTCGTAAGAAATAAAAAGTTTTTCTTATGAATAACATTAGTTCATAGGAATGTGTAGAACTCAAATATCTAATAAAAATTGAGTATATACATATGATACGAACTTCATTTGTTCGTAGGAGTTCCAAAGAACTTCAGAAGTTCGTAAGAATTTTTTTGAACAAATGAAGTTCGTAGGACGCTCCAACGAACTTCAAAAGTTCGTATGAATTTTTACAAACAAATGAAGTTCGTAAGAAGCTTTACAAATTCAGTAGCCGTTCAGTAAAACTAGCAAATCTTTACCATTTTACCTACAGAATTTGTTACCTTTCGTCCACCACTACAAACCTCTCAACTTGCAACTTTAACAATTCATGTCTTTTAGCTCAACCATTGTGGATGTTCTTACATGACAAATTTTAATGAATAATGAATTGTTTGTGAAGTCAATCATAAATACATAAATCTCTTAATACTATAAAATGCAAAACAAGGCATTTATTATGCTTTGCAATTAGCCTATCCACGTGGCACATCATTTCACTATAAATCTTCTGAGGATGACACGTGGCATTGACATAAATGCAAATCTATATTACCCAATTTCCTCTTAATTGCTACTTAAGAAACGTTGGAGATTGACAGTTAAAATAGATGTGGGTGTTCAATGTACCACATAAAAAAACGTGGATGTGGGTGTTCAATGTATCGCCCAAAAAAAACGTAATAAATTAAATGCTCAGCCCCAAGCCACTTAAATATTAGTTAGGCTTTTTCTGAATGTTTACATGTCTACGTACTTCAAACCTTGCTCTTCATTGTAGTTTTCTTTTGGGGAATATCAAAGGTAACACAGATTACCAAACAAATACCCAACTCATTCTTTAATTTTGCCCTTTCTCTTTCTTCAATAGATCCTTTCTTTTTCTAAATTAAAAATCACAACACCCACTCTCTCCCCTATAAATTGATGGACGACCATCCTTTTTTACACACTCTCTCTCTTCATTCTACCTATTTCACATCTTTGTTGGCAGTGCCTTATAAACTTGGAAAAAAAATTAAATGGGTTTCTCGTGAGAGAGTCCTTTTATTTTCAATTATAATAAAGCATGATTTTTTTCTTTCATATATTTCATCAATCCCATGTTTGTTTATAATATGGATATTTCTGTTTTTCACAGGAATGGGAGAAAGTGGGTTATAAAGAAAATGGGAGAAAATGGTTTTCACCTGATTTGTTTTCCATGTTTGTTTACACTACGTATCTTTTTGTTAATAACATCCATCTTTTTTTTTTCACAGGTATGAAAGTCATTTTCTATTTTCACCAGAGAAAATGGTGCTTCTTCTCTCTCTCTCTTGCGAATATCTTCCTATTCTCCTTCCCATTGTTGGGTATGTGAAGAGAAAGCTGTGAAAAGCTTTTGTATAGACTTGGGTGGAGTCTTTATATCTTTGGCAGTGAGTTTGCTGGGTAGCGAGTGAAGAAGCCCAGGGCACTTGAGAATAAAACAGCCAAGCAAGATACAGAACTAAAAAAATTAAGTGGGTATTTTTTTTTTTGATTTTACACTGTGTATGATTTTTTTTATTGCTTCAAATGTATTGATTTTTTTTTCTCACTCACCATAATATCTTAACATCCTAATATCATATGTTTAATATAATTTATAATCAATTTATAAATGGTGCTTTGGATTATTTTTCTAATTTCTTTGGTGCCTTTTCACATTATGCACTAAAGTGCTTTCTTAATAATAATAAAAAGAACATGTTGAATTGAGGGTAGTTTAATCTTTTTTTTTTCTTTAAGTTAATGTTTTAATCATATTTTTAAAGGTATTGTGTTAGTTGTGGTGGGTCAGTATTTCAAGGGGATTGTTGTCGGGTTTTTAAAATGAGAGAACCTATAAATATAAAATAATCTCGGGGGTTTATTGGTATTTACACTTATTTTTAACAAACATAAAACTATGTTAAATAAATTAAATCCATTAAACCCCAATATGACCAATTATCAAGCCGAATTATTATATTTTGTCGGTCATAATTGATTTTGTTTGATGGAGTACTTTACCCTCCACTACATGTAAAACAATTTTTATACTTATTATTATTATTTTGGTGCATATTTTTAATAGGCACTCTACTTCAGTAAATGTTATGAACAAATTGGAAACATTTTTCTATTTATTTATGTGCTTTTATATTTAACTCCCCCCATTCTCAATGCTTATTTTCCTTTAATTTAGATTTATTTTTTTAAAATTTGATTAGGGAAATTTCTAATTTAACTTATCGAGTATAAGTTTTAGGATCATTCGATGAAAAGTCCATTAACATTTTTTAAAAACAAACTCACATTGAAACTAAACATGTATGTAAAAATTGTTATAATTTAATAGTATGCTATCTTGCCTCAATAATGATGACACTTTTTCAAGAGAATTTTTATTTTTAACTTTGTATACACGTTCCCATAATTCGCGCATCGCGCGGGTTTACACCTAGTGTAAACTATATTGCCAGTCCTAATGGTTTCTCAAAACAATACCTCTTTTGATTTCCTTGACAATAATAATATATGTTATAACCGTTCACACATCACACGAGTTATACACTAATTAAACATATAAAATAGCGAATAAATTATTTTTGTCTTCATTGTCACAATTATTAATGGTTTGAATTGCAGAAATTAGTACCATCACGTGAGCGGAGAGATTTCAAAGTGGCGAGGGCATTTCCGTATTTCCACCAAGAGAAATGAAACCCTAATCGTTATCTTAGGTCGCCTATAAATACCAATTAAAAGCTTTCAGGTTAGCTACGTCTCTTGCGGCCTTCCATAAGTTCTACAGTCTTTACCATATATTTCGGCTTGTTTTTGTATTCTCTTGCGTTGCTTATTTTCATTTTTACGTGATTATGTTTATTTATACTCTTCTTCTGTGGTTGTTATATTATATGGTAATTAAGGTAGTAGATGTGTGCACAATAAGCCGATGCTTTGGATAAAAAGAATGAAGAAAGCATGGTGATGTGCACGCAGATTGAATTATTGGGTCGTCATGTCTGCTCCCTCTGATGCCTTCCTGGCTTTTGATTTGGGGGCCTGGATTAAACCCACACTTAGTATATTTGATTTGCTTATCCCATATGACTTTGATTGTTATTTAGGGTGAATTTATTAGTTGTCCGTTTTTGTGCATCTGTATATAAACCTAAAACATTTAGGGCTCTTTTGGCAATCCAATTTCAAGGCGTGGAATTGGAATTGGAAGCCCAATTTGAATTCCAATTCAAATTGGCCTTCCAATTCCAATTCCGCGCCTTGAAATTGGGTTGCCAAACGGACCCTTACTTTACATCTACTGGTTCAAAAAAAAAATTTGTGCATGATAGCTTAAAAAACAGAGTTACATTTTATAGCAAAACATATTCTTCTTTTCAGAGTTTAATTTGATTGTAAAAACATTCGATGCTCTTCAAGTTTAATTTGAATTCGTCATTGATTTTGTATCTACTGATTTGTTATCAGGGCTGTCTTATAATTTTGAGGTCAAATGCAAATTTTTATGTTTATACTTTATATATGTGCAAAAATATAATGACGGAAGAAGTAATTTAAATTAGATAAAATGTGTTCTATTTTTGGATTTTGTAATGCAGAAGTACCAAGCGTGAGAATTGTAATTTTTGATGAAAATTTATCAATTTGACAAGGTGTATGTTTTAGATAAAATGTTTTTTAAATTTATTATAATGCTTATTATTTGGAGACGATGTAAATTTTTGTGTTTCATGATTAAAATAAGGGTCAATTATTAAATAGTTCTTACTATAAATATATATATTTTAAAAAGAATACATATTTTTAATTTAATCCATTTAGTCCCTCAAGCACTTAATATCTTTTTATTTTTAAAAGTCTGCGCCAGCGGTACTCCCTCTCTAAAATATGTGGCAAAAAATTTTTTGACAAAATTTTTTTTGAGGCAAAATAAAAAAATTTGGACTAAATGTGTATTAAAAAATGTTCGAAGGATTATTTGATATATATTCCTTAAAATAATAATTTTTTCCGGCATTTGAATAATAATAAACATGTAAAATTTGTAAGGAATCAAGTATCAAAAAAGATGTAATTAAAATTGGGAACGTTGAGTAGTTGGCAACTTATGATTGAGGAGTTTTTTCCTCGATGATCATGAGTTTGATTCCTCTTTTTAACAGGTTGGTCCCGGATAATCCTTAATATAAAAAAATGCACAAGATGTACATAAAATAACAGCGTGTCTAATAGGAATTATTTTGGAAAAAGAACTTCACCTATTTTGGAAAAAGAACTTCACTTTTTAGATTAAATTGAATTATTGAGAACAATAATTTTGTGAATTTTTTAATTTTTAAAGTATATTGATATTTTTATTTTATATATAATATATTTGTTAATTTTATATCTCATCACAATTAAAATTACGGACATATATAATATATTTAAGGGACTAAATGGGTTAAATTAAAAATATGTGTTCTTTTTAAAAAATATATATTTATAATAGGGACTATTAAATAATTGATCCTTAAAATTATATATTTATTTTTTAATTTTTTTCTTACATTTTGTTATATTTAAAGAAATTAATGAACAACGACATGATGAACAATATATAAATGGAATTATATACTAAAACGGATCATGCGATGGGCGAGTATTTTATAAAAATATTACTTAAAATTTATTTAAAATAATTTTAATAATATAAATAAATAATAATTGATATCATTTTTAAAAATATGTTGTGCTTAATATATAATGGTGAATGGGTATACAAAATAAATAGTGAAAATTTAATCCTAAATATATTGTGATATAATGTTTATGGAAGTTTGCATTTTATTTGGATTTTAAAAATTCAATCGGTAAAACACACACGCACAAATTATTATATACATGATTTAAGTTGTTATAAAGACGCACATATATAATTAAGTCTACATCTTTAGTTTAAAAAATGACTTCTTTTATTGTAATCCAACTCGAACCTCCATTCAAATTGAGTCCAAACTAAATCGAAATCCAACGAAATCGCTCATAGTTGAATGTCACATCATTCAGGAAAACATATTAATATCAAAACATAGATCCCTAACAATATGAAGATAAATAAATCGAATGTAAAACTCAAATAATACCCAATAAAACAAACTTTAACAAACCACAAATCTTGAATTTTTAAACCACAAATCTTGAATCCCAAAAAAGAAGATTGTAGTCCCATATATTAGTAATAAGAACTACAGTAAGGAAAAATTGATAATCATACTTTAAGTAGCTCAAAATGATTCACATGGATAAGAGATACAAAACCTCGTACCTTCAAATATCAATAAAAAATTAACTTAAATTCAAATCCTAACTGCGACATTATATCGAAAGATTTTAGCTAAATAATATTAATCATCTGTAACTGTAAATTGGGAAGAAAATATAACCAAACTCATCTGAGATTTAAAACTCTTAACTGTAACTTAACACTTTGTAGTCTATGATCATCAAACTAACAAACTCATTGCAACATTGAAATTCTAAATTTAAAACCAAACACAAAGAATGAAATAACTATATTTTAGTTGTATTAAATGAAATTAATAAATCAATAAATATTATAATAAAAGAAAACAAGTTTTGTTTTATGAGGCATTTATCAATCCTACTCAAAACCCACTATATTTTGTCCTCACACGGCCGTTAAAGCTTTTATGCATTAAACCTTTATGAAATAAACTCTAACCTCATGAGAAAGATGGGAAAACCATCCAAAGATACGAAAAAGATAGATCTAATACCAAATTACAACATTGATCCACAACTTATCTCAAAGAAAAAATACATCTAAGAAAACAAAACCCAATTTTAAAAAGCACCAAACCTAATAACTGTGATAAAATTTAAAACCTCCCTCTTTGATAAGGTACAATTGTGTTCATCTGAGTTTATTTTCTTTAGAAAAAGTTATTTTGTATTCATATCATCCCCCTTCCTCATTTGTGTTATGTTAATATCATGTGTTAGTATAAAAAACAATGGTTCTAAAAAAAGCAATGGTTGTAAAAAAATAATGGTTCTAAATAAAATGGGGTTGTTTGTTTCTCAAATCGTGTTTCTCCGAACAATCTGCGATTGAAAAGAGAAAAACAACCACTTTACTCTTAGTTAAAAACATACCTGCTTCCTCCTACCTTCTCAAATTGGTTATAAAATAATGAAAGAGAATGAAAATCTGTCTAGAAAATACAAATCAAGCACCGACCATCTTCGCCATACATCGAACATACCCAACTCTGTCGTACCCATCTCCTTCATACCCATCGTCCATACCCATATCCGACATACCCATCCCTGTCATACCCATCGTCCATGCCTTAACCCACATTTCATATAAATGTTTGATATCAAGGGTATTTTTTCAGATCCGATACTAAATATGAACACACAACAAATGAATATTGTGCGGATATTCTAAAATTATTTACTCAATAATTTATTCTTTAAACATGTATTTTTTCGGTAAATTAAGTTTATAAAATGTAATACCCCGTAATTCTGCTTAATTAAGAAAATACGTTTTATTTAAATTACGTGAGTAGAGTAATTTAATGTGATATGTTTTATTTAAATTACGTGAGTAGAGTAATTTAATGTGATAAAAGACGTTTATTTAAATTACGTGAGAAGAGTAATTTAATGTGATATAATGATTAATAAAGATTAATATGACGATATAAAAATTTACTAAATGCGAGTAGTAAATTTTGAATGTTGATATGTACGGTCTAGTGATTATATGGACGTACCTGAATTATTTCAACCAAGTGTCACGCTTAGACAAAAATTGAATATGAGATTAGAAAAATATTTTAGGAGACTCAAACAAGAATTTAGAGTCCACAAATGATTCCGAAAGGGTCAAATTAGTCAAAATAGTATACCCGGGGGTACTAGTTGAGTGTCGGGGCATTTTCGGGCTAAACCGGGACCATTCGAGGGCATTTTGGTTTCTTTACATTTATGGGTATGTAGACCTACGAATTTTGAAACCCTAGATCAGATTATAAGAGTTGAGGCTAGGGTTAGAAAGAAAGAAAATACACCATAGCCATTAGAGAAGAGAGAGAGACAATTTTCTAAGGCAAAAGAAGAAAGGAGGGGAAATTCTAAGGAGATTTCAACACAAAGTTATTGGGAAGGAGGATTGAAGGATCAAAATCATCAACCATCATCAACAACCACGAAATCAGACCCTACAAATCATAAGGCAAGTGGTTAATTGCAAAATAAATTGAGTTATAATACCCATATTTAAGCTTGATGAAGAACATGATTTTTATGGTATTGTTGGGAGTAAAACACATGATTATGATCCATGATTGATAGGGATTGCATGTAGAACGTTTTTGGACTTCCAAATATTCTGATATCATAGAAAACTAGATGATTGAATCGAACTAAAAATCTGGATTTGTGATGAAAGATGTAAAGAATGTATTTTAGGGTTCTTGGATATTAATAAGATTTTTAGTTAATTTGACCAAGATTTATAATAATTTTGTTGTTTTAAATCGTTAGTAATCATCCCAGAACATGTAGGAATGATTAGAAATTGTTGGTTGCAAATATGGTGGATTATCATGAGAGATAGATAGATAAAAATGGTGAAACCCGCATGAGGAAGATGAACTGGGTCTGTCACTGCTTGATCGATCGACCGACCCTTGAATGTCGATCGATCGAGCAGTCGATCGATCGACCATATCCCATCGATCGATCGACCCTGGCTGGACTGTAGAAAATTTTGTGAATAAATTTTCGTGTAATTACCGTCGCTTAATGGGAACCTTAGTGATGATATTTTACCTATGAGGAGACTTCATAAATACCAGTAGGTGTACCGTTAGATTTCTTCATAAATGATTGAGTGGAAATTTTGGAGAAATGGACCGACGGGGGAACGATCGATAGTCGTATGTTGGGATTTTGGGAATTTAGCTACGGAAAGGGTAAGAGTAAATTTCGGTAAAATACCAGTAGGTTAAAGTTAACTTAACTACTGAATTGAGGAAGGGGTAACTAGGACCCTTAGAGTTGCGTGAATACTCGAATAAATTACAATAGTGAAAGAAATTGCAAATTAATGAGTACGGTGAATATAAGTAAAATATATTACGTACGGGCATGATTTGTTAGGTCGGGTGTGTACCTACTAAACTATATAAAAGTTTGGGTTAAGAGAATTTTACCTAAATTAATTATGTTAGGGCCGATGAGACATTCCGAACTAATATAAAGTTATTATATGTTTGGGGTCGATGTGAAATGCCGAACCAAACCTTAAACTGGGGTCGCGATGAAAGAGTCCCGAACCAGAATATGTGTATATAAATATATTTTTTAAATAGTTGGGGTCGATGGATAATTCCGAACCAACTCTTACTTGGGGTCGATGAATCAATCCGAACCAAGAGTCCATTATGTGTGGTAAAAAGGATATGTTAGTGATAATTGATATTAAATACATTATTGTGTGATAAAATGTATCCTATGTGCATAATCTACAGATTGAGAATATTAGATAATGAATTGAATTGTAAATATCTTGTAATAATTTATAGCGTGATGTAATTATTACAAGAATAAGGATAACGCACAGTAAATAAGTTACCTACGCTTATGGGTAGTATAACTAGGTGAACTAAGTGTCCTCGTTAGACATGCACTATAGAAGAGAGGTGAGGAAGTTCAAGGGAGTTGTGCGAAACCTTAATATGTGTAATCAATAACTCAATTGTGATAACTGCTTGCAAAATATTTTCAAATGTTTTGAGTAATAACTCTTGCTATGTAAAATTTTTAAAAACTTTTTAGGTGCCCAGCCACAGGGACACCCAGCATGATTTCATTCCAGGGATTTGGGAGCTGCAGCACGTGTGGATGTTGCAGGGATTATTTAGACGCTTCCTCTTTTTCAGTTCTAGTGCAGGATTTCAATTTTAGTATTCTTGTTGGGACATGTTGTCCTATCTTTACTTTTGCAGTTTAGTCTGATTCTGGATTTTGAGTTATCCTTTATTGGCCGTGGTTTTCGGCAAGACTTTACCGGCATTCGGTTATTTATGCAAACTGTTTTATTATTACTAGAATTGTAATGTGTTTGTATAGATTTTTTTATTCTGCTTAAGAAAGATAAAATTTGGCACTTGCTAATTTTCACTTAGGCGGTTAGTAACTTAAAAAACTTTCTACAGTGATACTAAGAATGAACCATTTAAGAAACCTGTTTAAATTAAATTAAGGCTTGATCACCCAAGGTTTAATTGGGCAGGGTGTCACAGATGGTATCAGAGAATCAGGTTCTAGTGTCCATAGGATCTGTACGGCTTACTGCGTTTCAGTGTAACGGTTGGTTGTATTAGAGCCCTACTATTAGGACTGTTGATTCAATACCCACTTTTGCGATTATCGTACATCTGCTCTTAAATTTTGTATAAACTGTGTACTTATACAATTTGATCTAATTTCAGATGCCACTGAGGAAACAGAGAGCGGAGAGGGCTGAAGCCAGAAATGAGGTGAGGGAGGCTCATCAGGAGCCACAGGTGCCGATACCCCCACCCCCACCCCCACCCGAGTTAATTTCCATTACTCAAGTTGTAGTGATAGTGGCTCAGGCAGTCGAGACAACTATGAGGGCCATGACAACCCACTTTCCTCAACCCCAAGTACCTCCTCCCGTGGCACCCGTAGTTCAGGCTCTAGCAGGATCATCTACTTGGCAGCGAGTCAGAGAGACATTTCAGAAAGGACATCCACCCGAGTTTCAGGGTAGTACCGACGTAGTAGAGGCGTGCAACTGGAAGAAAAATATCCAGCGCCACTTGCGCATACTAGAGTGCACCGAGGTACAGAAACAAATGCTAGCCACTTTTCGTCTGTCGGGAGCGGCCTTACAGTGGTGGGAGTCAGTTACCACCACCGAGGAAAGGGACACTTTGGCAATTTCTGAGTTTTGGGTGCGGTTTGACCGCAAGTATTTCCCTCCAGCAGTGGAGTCAGAGATGAGGAAGAAATTCAGCGAAGTGGTTCAGGGTGATCGCTCAGTTGCTGATTATGAGGAGGAGTTTACCCGCTTGGCCAACTTTGTGCCAAACGAGGTGAGCGATGAGGATAGGAAGAAGTCAAAATTTTTGGAGGGCCTAACCTGGAGAATCAGACAGCATTTGATGGTTAATCCGACATTGGTAACCTACATAGATGTCGTCAATGTCGCTCTACTACACTGTCAGGATCACCATTTTCATGCAAAGGGAAACAAGAGAGGTGAGCCTAGCCAACCGGGCAATGCGGATGGAGGTAGTGGCAGCAACGCACCACAACAACAAACAGTGGGCCAGTTGGGGCAGGATTCCCGACAGGGGAACCCTATCAAGAAGTTTAAGCACGGGAGACATCGCTTTAACAGACAGGGCTAGCAGGGTTCCCAACAACCAGTCCCTCAGGGCCGATAGGGCCAAGGGAACCAAAATGGAGGACAACAAGGCCAAGGTCGATAGGGCCAACGTCAGGGCCAACAGGGCCAAGGGCAGAGACAGTTTCCGGGTCAGTGTTTCACTTGTGGCCAGCAGGGTCATAAGAGTAGGAATTATCCACAACCAGACAGGGCACAACAACAGGGTGCCCAACAGGGGCAGCAGGCTCCGTTAGCCCCAGCAGTAGTACATGCCCCACAGCCAAGACAGATGCAGTATGGACGTGTGTTCAACGTCCGTGATATTCCTTTTCAGCAAGCACCTCCTGTACCGCCGACAGTCGCGGGTATGTTTCCTATTCATGGACTTGAGGGTAGTATTTTGTTTGACATGGGGGCGACGCATTCGTTTATTGCCACTAGATTTGCACGGGCAGCCTGCCTATTAGAGACAGCTGACACTCATCTTATGTGCGTGGAGTCACCGATGGGTAGTGGGTCCCTTATACACTCGATTTGTAAGGGTGTGGACGTTATGGTCGGGAGTTTGAGTCTAGCGGCGGACCTCCTAGTACTAGATATGGAGGCATATGACGTCATCCTAGGCATGGATTGGTTGGCGCATTATAGGGAAACGGTTGATTGTTATGAGAGAACTATCATGTTCTCCATCCCGGGACAAGAGATGTTCCTTGTGGCAATGACACTCCCCGAGGGAGGATCGCGAACTCATCTATATTATATTGAGGAGGAGACCTCACATGGGGTTGTCGTATCTCTGGACTCAATCCCAGTTGTGAGGGATTTTGAGGATGTATTTCAGGAGATACCGGGGTTACCACCCAGCAGGGAGATAGAGTTCGTTATTGACCTAGCACCGGGGACAAGACCAATTGCTAGAGCACCGTATTGCATGGCTCCTTCGGAGATGCGATAACTGAGAGAACAGATTCAGCAGCTATTAGGACAGGGTTTTATTCGACGGAGTACATCGCCATGGGGTGCGCCGGTGTTATTTGTAAAGAAAAGGGATGGTTCACTTCGTCTGTGTGTAGATTACAGAGAGCTGAACAAAGTGACGATACGTAATAAGAATCCGTTGTCGAGGATTGACGACTTGTTTGATCAGTTGAGAGGGGCTGCATACTTCTCAAAGGTTGATTTGAGATCGGGTTACCACCAATTGCGCATTCGTGAAGAGTATGTACCCAAGATCGCTTTCCTATCGCGGTACGTGTCATACGAGTTCAGAGTGATGCCGTTTGGGCTAACTAATGCGCCGAAAGTATTCATGGATCTCAGGAACAGAGTATTCAGGGAGTTTTTGGATCAGTTTGTGATCGTATTAATAGATGACATTCTGATTTACTCTCGCACGGAGGAGGAACACGCTGAACATTTACGAATGGTTCTACAAACATTGCGGGACCATCAGTTGTACGCCAAATTTAAGAAGTGTGGATTTTGGCTTCGAGAGGTTCAGTTCCTAGGTCACGTTGTATCTAGCAGAGGCATTGTGGTTAACCCAAGTAAGGTATTGGCGGTGAGGTAGTGGGGACAACCCACGACACCGACTGAAATTCGCAGTTTCTTGGGGTTGGTCGGTTATTATCGTCGCTTCATCAAGGGGTTCTAAAAAATTACCGGACTTTTGACAAACTTGACACGGAAGGGAGTGCCCTTCGTATGGAGTGACAGTTGTCAGTTAGCATTTGATGAATTAAAGGACAAGTTGACATCAGCACCCGTTCTTGCCTTGACTAAAAGCGGAGTGGAGTACCGAGTCTATACTGATGCGTCCTTACAAGGGCTTGGGGGTGTATTACAGCAGGAGGAGAAGGCTATAGCTTATGCGTCCCGAAAGCTTAAGCCACATGAGAAGAATTACCCCACCCATGACCTCGAGTTAGCAGCGGTCATTTTTGCATTGAGGATATGGAGGCACTATCTTCTGGGCGAGCAGTTCACTCTATTCACGGATAATAAGTCATTGCAGTATCTGTTCACTCAGAAGGATCTGAATATGAGGAAAAGAAGGTGGCTTGAATTCGTGAAGGACTACCAATTTGATATACAGTATCATCCTGGTAAGGCTAACGTGGTGACAGATGCGTTAAGCAGAAGACCTACCAGGGAGTTAACAGAAATTTGGAAGGCGAAGTGGAGTGAACTTCGACACGAGGATGAGATGGCGAGAGCATGCATGGCAGTTTTAGCTATCACTCCCGAGAGTGTTATGCGGGTAGTGAGGGCACAGGCCGAAGACCCATTTTGTCAGGACAAAGTACGACAGTTACTAGCCGAGGGGGCAGAGTCCTACTCCATCAGCTCAGAGGGCGGACTACGGTTC
This sequence comes from Sambucus nigra, assembly GCA_949130495.1. Classification (NCBI taxonomy): domain Eukaryota; kingdom Viridiplantae; phylum Streptophyta; class Magnoliopsida; order Dipsacales; family Adoxaceae; genus Sambucus; species Sambucus nigra. Next base: position 282,187,426 of record OX422218.1, read on the forward strand.
TATGGTAGGCTGATAGTACCCGAAGATGATGATTTGAGGCATGCCGTTATGACGGAGTCACACGGGTCAAAATTTTCGGTACATCCAGGTGGGGACAAAATGAACCAGGATATGCGATGATTGTATTGGTGGTCAGGTATGAAACGAGACATTGCAGAATTTGTCTCAAAGTGTGTTACATGTCAACTTGTAAAAGTTGACCATCAGAGACCTTCAGGGATGATACAACCACTAGAGATTCCCGTATGGAAGTGGGAGAGTATCTCGATGGATTTTATTACTGGGTTACCAACATCACAGAAGGGTCACGATTCCATATGGGTGATAGTGGATCGGCTGACTAAGGTAGCTCATTTCTTACTGCTTCGTACATATTTTGATACGATACGGTACGCGCAGCTATTCATTTCAGAGATTGTTAAGCTGCACAGAGTTCCTATTAATATTGTGTCGGACCGAGACAAAATATTTGTGTCACATTTCTAGCAGAGCTTTCAGGAGGCCATGGGCACCGACTTACGATTGAGTACGACGTATCATCTACAGACGGACGGTCAGACTGAAAGGGTAAACCAGATGTTGGAGGATATGCTAAGGATGTGTGCCCTAGATTTTGGTGGAGGTTGGGAGCCATACCTTCCTTTGGTGGAGTTTGCACATAATAACTCTTACCAATTCACTATCGGCATGGATCCATTCGAAGCACTTTATGGGAGGTCTTGTCGTTCGCCCACCTGTTGGTTAGAGGTGGGGGATAACAAGCTATTCGGGCCAGAGATGATACAGGAGACTTCCTACAAAATAGAGTTAATTCGAGGACGTATTCGAATAGCTCAGGACAGGAAGAAGAGTTATGCTGATGCCAATAGAAGACACGTGGAATTAGATGTGGGCGACCAGGTATTAATTCGAGTTTCTCCTATGAAAGGGATTATGAGAGGGTGGGACTGGTAGCTTACAGATTGGGACTCCCTGAGCATCTTCAGTGAATATACGATGTGTTCCAAGTGGCATCGCTGAAGAAATACAAGAGGAGCGAGAGAGCCTTCTGGCACATTCCACTGGAGGAGATTGATTTGCAGCCAGATGTCTCGTATGAAGAAAGAATCGTGGCTATTCTAGATTATAGTGAGCGCAAACTACGATCCAAGGTGGTACCCTTAGTGCGAGTACAGTGGGGACATCACAATATGGATGAGTCCACTTGGGAACGGGAGGAGAATATACGAGAATAATATCCAGAATTATTCACAACAGGTATTTTCTAATTTCGAGGACGAAATTCTTTTTGTAAGAGGGGATGTATGTAATACCCCGTAATTCTGCTTAATTAGGAAAATACGTTTTATTTAAATTACGTGAGTAGAGTAATTTAATGTGATATGTTTGATTTATATTACGTGAGTAGAGTAATTTAATGTGATAAAAGACGTTTATTTAAATTACGTGAGAAGAGTAATTTAATGTGATATAATGATTAATAAAGATTAATATGACGATATAAAAATTTACTAAATGCGAGTATTAAATTTTGAATGTTGATATGTACGGTCTAGTGGTTATATGGACGTACCTGAATTATTTCAACCGAGTGTCACGCGTAGACAAAAATTGAATATGAGATTAGAAAAATATTTTAGGAGACTCAAACGATAATTTAGAGTCCACATATGATTTCGAAAGGGTTAAATTAGTCAAAATAGTGTACCCGGGGGTACTAGTTAAGTGTCGGGTCATTTTCGGGCTAAAACCGGGACCATTCACGGGCATTTTGGTCTCTTTACATTTATGGGTAAGTAGACCTACGAATTTTGAAACCCTAGATCAGATTATAAGAGTTGAGGCTAGGGTTAGAAAGAAAGAAAATACACCATAGCCATTAGAGAAGAGAGAGAGACAATTTTTTAAGGCAAAAGAAGGAAGGAGTGGAAATTGTAAGGAGATTTCACCACAAAGTTATTGGGAAGGAGGATTGAAGGATCAAAATCATCAACCATCATCAACAACCATAAAATCAGACCCTACAAATCATAAGGCAAGTGGTTATTTGCAAAATAAATTGAGTTATAATACCCATATTTAAGCTTGATGAAGAACATGGTTTTTATGGTATTGCTGGGAGTAAAACACATGATTATGATCCATGATTGATAGGGATTGCATGTAGAACATTTTTGGACTTCCAAATATTCTGATATCATAGAAAACTAGATGATTGAATCGAACTAAAAATCTGGATTTGTGATGAAAGATGTAAAGAATGTATTTTAGGGTTCTTGGATATTAATAAGATTTTTAGTTAATTTGGCCAAGATTTATAATAATTTTGTTGTTTTAAATCATTAGTAATCATCCCAGACCATGCAGGAATGATTAGAAATTGTTGGTTGCAAATATGGTGGATTATCATGAGAGATATATAGATAAAAATGGTGAAACCCGCATGAGGAAGATGAACTGGGTCTGTCATTGCTTGATCGATCGACCGACCCTTGAATGTTGATCGATCGAGCAATCGATTGATCGACCATATCCCATCGATCGATCGACCCTGGCTGGACTGTAGAAAATTTTGTGAATCAATTTTCGTGTAATTACCGTCGCTTAATGGGAACCTTAGTGATGATATTTTAACTATGAGGAGACTTCATAAATACCAGTAGGTGTACCGTTAGATTTCTTCATAAATGATTGAGTGGAAATTTTGGAGAAATGGACCGACGGGGGAACGATCGATAGTCGTATGTTGGGATTTTGGGAATTTAGCTACGGAAAGGGTAAGAGTAAATTCTGGTAAAATACCAGTAGGTTAAAGTTAACTTAACTACTGAATTGAGGGAGGGGTAACTAGGACCCTTAGAGTTGCGTGAATACTCGAATAAATTACAATAGTGAAATAAATTGCAAATTAATGAGTACGGTGAATATAAGTAAAATATATTACGTACGTGCATGACTTGTTAGGTCGGGTGTGTACCTACTAAACTATATAAAAGTTTGGGTTAAGAGAATTTTACCTAAATTAATTATGTTAGGGTCGATGAGACATTCCGAACTAACATAAAGTTATTATATGTTTTGGGTCGATGTGAAATGCCGAACCAAACCTTAAACTGGGGTCGCGATGAAAGAGTCCCGAACCAGAATATGTGTATATAAATATATTTTTTAAATAGTTGGGGTCGATGGATAATTCTGAACCAACTCTTACTTGGGGTCGATGAATCATTCCGAACCAAGAGTCCTTTATGTGTGGTAAAAAGGATATGCTAGTAATAACTGATATTAAATACATTATTGTGTGTTAAAATGTATCCTATGTGCATAATCTACAGATTGAGAATAGTAGATAATGAACTGAATTGTAAATATCTTGTAATAATTTATAGCGTGATGTAATTATTACAAGAATAAGGATAACGAACAGTAAATAAGTTACCTACGCTTATGGGTAGTATAAATAGGTGAACTAAGTGTACTCGTTAGACATGCACTATAGAAGAGAGGTGAGGAAGTTCAAGGGAGTTGTGCGAAACCTTAATATGTGTAATCAATAACTCAATTGTGATAACTTCTTGCAAAATATTTTCAAATGTTTTGAGTAATAACTCTTGCTATGTAAAATTTTTAAAAACTTTTTAGGTGCCCAGCCACAGGGACACCCAACATGATTTCATTCCATGGATTTGGGAGCTGCAACACGTGTGGATGTTGCAGGGATTGTTTAGATGCTTCCTCTTTTTCAGTTCTAGTGCAGGATTTGAATTTTAGTATTCTTGTTGGGACATGCTGTCCTATCTTTACTTTTACTGTTTAGTCTGATTCTTGATTTTGAGTTATCCTTTATTGGCCGTGGTTTTCGGCAAGACTTTACCTACATTCAGTTATTTATGCAAACTGTTTTATTATTACTAGAATTGTAATGTGTTTGTATGGATTTTTTATTCTGCTTAAGAAAGATAAAATTTGGCACTCGCTAATTTTCACTTAGGTGGTCAGTAACTTAAAAAGCTTTCGGCAGTGATGCTAAGAATGAACCATTTAAGAAACCTGTTTAAATTAAATTAGGGCTTGATCACCCAAGGTTTATTTGGGCGGGGTGTCACATAAAATAAAAAGAAAATAGTTACAAAATCATAGAGGGCAACCTTGACATGGTTAGAGCACACGTGCAATTAGTCGATACAAAAGCCAAGAACTTAAAACATTCAAGCCCATAATACACCCCTTGGGAATTGAAACCCTAACAAATACAAGCCAAAATTGTAAACATTACAATTAATACAAATGAGAAATGTGGCCCAAATGTAATCCCAAAATAGTGGGTAAAAAAACCCCAAGGCAAGCCAATTATGATGCCCAAAACACGGGCCCACTTCTGGCTAACAACCCGAGACCCAGTTGACTATCCACATAAGGTCTCCATACCCATAGTTCAGCTGGGTGTACTCGGGTATGGGTACATGGTGGTTAAGGCATGGACAAAGGGTCAGGTGATGATAGGGATCTCATAGTTGGTGTCATTTTTTTAGAGGAGACCTTTGAAGGTATTCTAAACATATTTGATTACCATGAGAGAAATGGATGGACAAAGGGTAGTTGAAGGGGAAAAGGTGGGTGCGTTCATTTCTAAGAAATTGAGCGTTTTCTTTAGAGAGACAGTAAATGATTTAAACTTAGATTTCACACCGTAAATGAAGTGTGATATTAATTACACTCCTTTAGCATTAATAACTCTAATACTATCATATTAGAGGTATAATATAGATTTGAATTTTTATTTTGTATATATTTGTTGTTGCTAACTTTCTGTTGCAGGAGGAGGGGATGCGCAGCGGCGGAGTTGATGCACAACGGAATGGTTGATGAGAAGCAGTGGAGGGTTTGATGAGCAGCGGCGGGCTGATGCGGCGGAGGGGGATGTGGTGGAATAAGGGTTTTTTGTGGAGTGAAATGAGGGTTTCTTTTCTCTTATTTTGTACGAAAGAGAAATGAAATGAAATTAGGATTTTTTTATTTTGAGTGAAGTATATGTTCTTTAGTTGGTGTATGTTATGTGTGATAGGGTGTATTGTAACTTTAGTGTAACTCCATGATAATATACCCAATAAAATAATAATACATGACATTTTATAATATACCCAATAAAATAATAACTTTGGAGTGTTTATATTTTGAGTGGAGTATATGTTTGTTTTATTTTAGGGAATAAATTATTAAGTTTTTTTTAATATTGTTTTATTAGTAATATTAATACTAATACTAATATTTTTAACATATGTTTGACGGATACGAATATCCAGTAAAACGAATATCCGGTAAAATGAATACTCCGCAACGGATACAGATTATCTGTGTCGGATACTAGTACTATCCGTACCCGTATCTATTTTTTCAAACATTTTTATAAAGTATCCATATTCGTATACGTTTCTATTTTTCGGATAAATATCCGCAAAAATCGAATTTGGATATTGGACGGATGCGGATTTTTGAATATCCGTTTATTGCCCTACATACATACATATTTTGTTAAAAATGATGCATATTTTTAGTTGAACGCATTCAGTTCTTCACTCATTTATTCAATACTTTCTTATTTTTAAAGGTCGGTGTTAGCAATGTCCCCTCCCCACTTCCCTCCATCGGAGCTCCGAAAAGAGTTAATTACTAGATAGTCCTAAACATAAATACATATTTTGTGAAAAATATACATATTTTTAGTTTAACTCATATAGTCCCTCAAACACTGTTAGCAACACCCCTTCCCCACCTCTAGCAGTCCTGGTTTAAGCTCCGACGACCCTCACCGGAGCACTGGCAGCCCTCGTTGGAGCTCCAACAGGGAGTGGGAGGTGGGTAATTGATCTTACCTGTGTTCTTATTTTGAATGTTTTTACGCGGGACGGACTTTTTGGAACAAAATAAAAAGATTTGGACTAAACGTGTATTAAAAAATGTTTGGGGGACTATTCGTTATGTGCCCTTCCCAAAAAATAAGATTTTCTTTTAAAAAACTTTATTGTCTTTCTTTTTAACCAAAGTAAAATTTACAAGTCAAAATTTTATTTTTTGGGTCTAAATATATTCATTTTTTCAAACCAACTTCAAGCTATAACACATAATTATACATCAATAATAATGGATTAAAATAAATGGGGGTAGGGGAAAATGCAAAATAACCCCTAAAAACAATAGAGCTCAAAATTGTGTTGGGAAATTAATGCTTAGAAACACTCACAAAATCAACCATTAAAACTTAAATAATTTTGGAGATATAAACGTCGAAAGTCAAGAGGCCAAAAACCAAAGAGATAAGAATGAGAATGCCTAAAATTGTATCAAAACCTTTTATATAGTTCTAACAAAAAAGGATGGGTAAAGGATAATGACAAGGCCAATGCAAATGGATGGCAATTGTTGGATGGAAACATTTTCATGAAAATTTTGGATTGAAAATATGCCCTTTTCATCTTGTTTGTCAAACACACTCTTTATAAGCGAAAAAAAATTTAGTAATCAGTTAAAATAAGGGTTTGTATATTTAGGGTTTCTTAAGTCTTTTCATTAATATTTTCATTCAACTTTTAATTCATAAAACTTGAAATATAAGAACCATTTCTAGTATAAAGGAAAATTCAAAAATAGATTCTATAAGATAATAAATAGAATTAAAATAAGTAAGAACGCTCTCTAAATTCTCAATAAATAAATAAAATTAAAATAAATATTTTAAATGAATCTCTAAATTCTCTAAACTCTTATCTGTTGTTATATAAGAGAATGCTCTTTGTTGTTTCTACAAAATTTATAAATAAAATTAAAATAATAAATTACATTCACTTGAAACAAATACAAAATAATCCAATAAAAATAAAATTGGATTCACTTACAATAGATCAATATTAAAAATGATCAAATTTAATAAGTTTACTTAAAATAAGAGTTCTAAGCCAAAAGGTTCAACCCAGACAAAATAATTTAAGTGCTAAAACTTGTATCTCGTAGTCTTCTCCCTCTCTCACACATGATGTAAGAGGCGATTTTAATTTCAAGACAAAATTAGGGGACTTCAAACCATTCATGCTAGAATACAATGGTAGCTATAGTTAGTATAATTTTAATGTAAATCTAAATCAACATCTAGTTATGAATAACTCAATGTAACTCAAATCACATAGAATGTATGCAAATCACTTATAACTTTATATTCATCAAGTAACTCAAAACATCTAAAATGTATGGTTAATCATAATAAATTTTTATAACAAAAAAATACAACTTAATGAAAGCTATGGGAATATTCAAATTCACAAATCTAACTTGTGAACATGATTTTTTTTTGTAATCCCTACATGTGGTCGTTTTTTAACTGAAAACATTCTTTGGCCATGAAAACGAAAAAAAATCAGATTTTGAATTGAGTATGAAGAATAATTGTTAAACTCAAGGTAATATCAAATAAGGTAAATAAGGAAAGTTAAACAAACATAAAACACAAATTACTAATAAGATTCAACTTTATAACTACAAATACTCGATATGTAAAAACAATGAACCATAAGAATTCAAATTCATTTCAAGATAGTCATTTCTTAAAAACTATAACTTCATATATGCATAAGAAAAAGGGATAGAATTAACATAAACATTAAACTGAATTTCATTTTTATTGCAATTGGTATGGAACTTTGAACTTCAAAAAGATCCAAACATACCATAATTTTTTCTTATTACTATTACCATAAGACCCACATGTGTCATTCTCTACTTCATTCCAACAATGGTGGAAGATGTAGCTGTTTAAGAAAAAAAATGGTCGTTTAAGGACACTATCATTGTTTGGTTTACCACCACAATACAAAAAAATTAAACTTTAACTACACTTGTTTTACAAGTATAGCGGGGAGTTTGGGTATCAAATCCACATAGGACTTGCTAGAATTAAATCGATTTATTACTTCAAATAAAAGTGTAACATATGATATTTGCTTTAAAACAGTTATATTACAATTAATTTAAAAAAATCTTTAAACTAAAGTAATTGACAAGAATGAAAGCTATAGATGGAGAATAATATCCCTCGCCATAGACTACTTAGCATATGCAGTTGCATGGAAAGAAAAATATTTTTAAGATTAATACACATTTGGACAAATAATAAAATCTAGAGTTGTCACCCTTAAATTCTCATTAAAGCTTAGTTTGAGTTTGACGTCAATAAATACCTTTGAAATTACACACGAAAGGTCACAAATATGTCATATACATGATATACTCCATTAAGATTCCAAGATGCAAAACCAAGAATAAATAACCTATCAAAATTAGCCTAAACAATCATACCATTACAAAGCAACTAAATACTCCATGGTGAGTTCAATAATCTCAACCTAATTTAATTAGCTAGATATAATTTTGAATGGTTAACTACAATTTTGAAATGGAATAAAGCAATAAAGAAAACAATAAAACTAATTAACAAAGCATTTAATTGATTATGACAACTTGAATTAAAGAAGATGAATAGTACTTTGCATACCTATTGAAATGGAATACCTAGGAGAGAGAGAGGCTCTCAAAATATCAAAGAGTTTACGAATTAAAAACCTCACTTACTACTTCTAAGAAGTTGATTAAATCAAAAGAAAAGAAGAAAAGGAATAACAAATATCTGAAATATCGTAAAGCCAATCGATCGAGGGGGTCAATTGATCGTACCATCAAAACTCAGCGACACTGTATTTTGGTTGTATATAATTATTCTAAGTGCATTCTATCCATCCAAGCTTAATGATTTATCTAATTGCAGACCATGTACACACATTTGTTGTTGTTTGTATTGTTATTTTGTATATTTGGATTATTTGGGCTTGTTTTGCACATTTGTTAGGGGGTATTGAACTTCATTTATAAGAAAAATTGTTCCAACATGCTTTTATATTATTAATGTTATATTCTTGTATTTTTTTCTCCTTGAAAATATATTATGATATATTATTGTATTTGTTTATGATTGAGGGCTATTAGTTGGTTCAAATGTCATCCCACCTCCATTTTCACATTCTATACAACAAGTGTTTATTAAAATGCCTACACAGATTTTTACCCTTCACTTTAGCACACACTTGCGTGTTTATCACCATTTTTCGCATTTTATCTCATTTTACCACAATTTGACCCAATTGGCACACCTGTGGCACACTTTGACACGTTGGTCGACCAACATGCATCATTTCTACTTCTTTACCTCATGTTTCCTTAATTTAGCTTTATAATTTATATTAATTTACCTAATTATTATTTTGCAGGTTGAAATGGCTGAAATTCAAAATTATGAGTCGAATAGGAGTGTGCCACCAATTTATATCACGAGTGGTTTCAAATGCAAAGGCTGTTGATTGCCATGGATTTTGGATGACATTTCGGATGCATCCTGTACTTACCTAAAAAAGTTCAAATGGGAGGCGTTAACTCAAATGAGTTAATTATTGAAGACTTGGTGAGGATGTTCTATGCCTCATTTATGGTGGTTAACGGCAAGAAAGTATCATATGAGGATTATGTGAGGGGAGTGAAAATTTCTTTCACCCTAAAGGATTTGGCTCGATTCATGAATATTGTGTAAAAACTCAACACATTTGTCAAGATGGGTGATACAAACACCTTTAGATGGGACTCGTTGACTGAACATTTATCATCGGGCCATATTTAGGAGAAGAAAGTTTTTAAGCAGGTGTGCATGGCAGATTTATCGAGGGTCCTGCATTACGTAAATGTGAACTCGTTCATGGTCACATCGAACCAATCAGAAGTTCATCACAAACATGAGGTTTCCTATATGCACTACTAAAGTATAAGGGCAATATTAATTTTGCCCGATATTTTCTTAGGAATATTGCATGCGATGTCGATCGAGAAGGACAATTCTTTCTCTTTCTCCTATTTCTTGCATTGATTACGAGCATATGTTTAGCCTTTAGTTTCCCAAACTCAGTTTTGACCGAAAAAGGGATCCTATTGCATGATTGAGTAAGATGTGTATCAAGTGATGTTTGGGTTACTTTTTGGGGATAGTCGGCATATAAATGATAGAGGGTGGGTAATGATTCTGATGAGCAGGCTAAGATTCATCAGACCAAGTAAATGGATCATGCAGTCGATGATGAGGGACTTGTACACATTTTAGTGATACATGAGGCGATGATTCCACTATACTTTCATGATCCATATGCATTGCATGATCATCCTAATGCACCAGGACCCTTTGGTGATCCTAGTTTTTAATGTCTCTTTTCTCTCCTTAGATGTTGGGATATTTTGTTTTCACTGATCCATGTAGATTGGTTTTAACTATTGTTTAACTTGTTTTAAGTTTATTTTTATGTGATTATGGAACTTAAGGTGGTGATGTATTTGGTTGTTTGATTGGATTATGATGTATTTGAATTGGCATGTTTATAAAATCAAATGTTAGACATTAATTTATCTAGCAATTATAATTTTACCCTTCAATATCATTGTGTCTTTTACCATTATTGCTTCTCATAATCTTAGTAATTATATTGTATAGTATTTCTGCATCTTCTTTGATTCTGTAAGCTCACCATAACGTATCTTTGGGATCGTTCCAATTAGGGTGAATTTTTCTATCCCTCCTTTTCATAATGTCTTAATTATATTAAGTGCAATGTGTAATTCAAGTTAGGGGGTGTGATTTATCATCTCATTTTTTATTAATTGTGAGTTATGTGCATATATGTATTTAAAAAAAAATTAAAGATATTTTACTTTCGGTCTTTTCTCTTTCTTGGGCCTGTTGCCCTTATTTCTAATGATCAATAAATTATTGCCCTACTCAATTGCCATTATAATGATGCATGTTCTAGATTTTAGAAGTTATAAGAGTTTAGTCCTTTAATTATCGATATTATGAAAAACTTCATGAATTGAAACTTCAAACCCTTGAGTACATGTGTTTTTTCTTGTTTAGTGATTCAGTTTAAGGCTTTTGTAACTCGATGGTCTTTTATTTCATTGCATACACTAAAACCGAGAGATATTTACGCTTTACTTCAATTGTGAGTGTTTATATAATTACTCTCTCTCCTTAAAAATGTTAAAGTTGTCGGTAATTACATTATTTTTCTTTCATCGTTCATTAATTGAGTTCATGTTGAAATATGCCACTTGAGCATGAGTTTTCACATTGTTTTGTCTTAAGAATCACATAAACCTTAGGAAATGATCATAAGCTCTTTGTTATTTAACTCATATTGACCTTGATCTCACCTTACATATTTCTCTAGTAACCCCCGTTGATCCTAAATATAGCTTTTCGTTTCATCGCCCTAATCCCATAACCAACTCCAGATTGGAGTTTTAACCCTTTATACACTTTTATCACCTTTGGCTTGGGAACTAACTTGGGTTGTTATGATGTTTTTGTTATGTGGTTGTAATAGAGCAATGAGTTGACTTCAAAATAAAAGAAAAGAAAAGAAAATAATCCCATATGCTTATTTGTAGATATAAAGAAGTCACACTCCACTTGTATAGTTTTTCTTTTGGAATTTATTTTCCAATTTTTATTTTTACCCACACGTTCCATTACCCTAAGTGTTTCTACCCAAACCCTTTGAATCCGTAAATATCCCCTTCTTTTCCTAGCCCTAGCCTAGCCTACATTACAACCATATAAAGTCCTATATGATCCTGGGGAAAATGTGAGTTGAAAGTCGTAATAATTACATAATCTATTAAAGTATATTTCACCTCCCATAATGAGCGATATCCTTTCATTGAGATTACATTTTTTATTTTATATATAGTTTTCTTCATTAGTGACATGTGAGCGGCCTTTCTTCTTCTTACATTTAGTCATTATGATCGCATGTGCCGTGTGTGTTACACCTCATTTAGAGTGTTTTAATATGTTTAGTGTAATCACTGGAGAGCTTTGATGTTATGCACACTTTAATGCTTATGTGGGTTATAAAAGTTTTTCAAAATCAAAACATTCACTTGTGCTCGCTCATCCTACGCATTTTAAAGTTTCAATTGTAATGAAGTTATTCTACTAATGTTTATAATTTCGGACTATTGGGTAAATTCTCATTTTCTTTGGTAATAATTTATTGAATTTTGAATTATTGTTGAGTTTGGCCTTGGATTGTAGTGCGGCGATTTTTTAGGAAATTTGATATTTGTGGGTTTCATCCCTTAAAACCCTTACGAGACAACACTCGTCCGTTAGGGTAACCTATAAGTTTAACGGCTTAATGCATTCGCTAAATGCAAATGTGTATCGGCAAAAGTGGTATTATATCCTTAGTACATAGCTATTTTATTTTTATCACTGTTATGTTGGTTCTCTTTTTGTTTCATCACTAGAGGATAGAAATATGTAAGTTAAGGGGTGTGATTAGTCTTGAATATTTCATTTAGTACCCCTTTATTCTTGCGCATTCTAGCATAAATGTATCCGTTAATTCCTATATTTAAAATCTTATATTGGATAAATTTTGTTCTTAATGTTTAAATTTTTTTCAAGGTTTATTTGAGCTTTTCTAGGTGTGGAAATTCTTAGCGGAGCAGTTGGTTACGTTTCAGAAAAGTTTCATCACGAGATGAAACTTCAAGGGCATTTTTGTAAACTCAGACTTCATGACCCAATTGGCATAATTCCATGGGAGCATAGTTCGTTGAGTTAGCTTTGTGTGGTCATAGACGACACATCATTCCGTTTATGAACGACCGAGTTATCGTCGTTCTCTCTTAAGCTCCTTAGTCTTTAAAGAAATAGAATTCAAGGTTAGCACGAGAGTCTCGATTGACCGACCATTATGTATTAATCCCTAGAATATTGAAAATACCGACAATAACTCCAAGAGATCCATGTAAAAAGGAAGAATACATACATTGAATGTTAAAATATGGATGAAAGGGGGTAATTTTGGGTAGGAGATGAGAAAAATTAAACTAGGGCTTGAAATGGGGGCTCTCGGCAAATGGAAGATGGAAGGAATTGTGTGTAATGAGGGATTAAGGGCGACTTAAGTGGACTGACTTAGAGGGGGTCAATCGATCAATATATGAAGACCTATACACATTTGAAAAGTCAGTGGCAATTTAAATGGGAGGTCGATCGATCGAGTGAGGGAAATTTGGGGATACAAGAATTACATAATGGAAATTTTTGAGAGGGTCGATCAATCGATGGGGTGTCGATTGATCGAGCCTAAAGGATTTTTGTAGACTTCTTCCTCTGTAATTTCACACCATGTGAAAAATTAAATGGGATGAAAAATAAGGCGGATAAATTATAACTATGATGGTTATATATATACACACACACACACACATACATATAAGTGCTTATTAAGTACGATTGTCAATGATTCAAAAGTTGGGAAATCCAAAAATAACGTAAAAAAGGAACCCGCAACGAACATTCGTGGCACCCAACCGGGGGGGGGGGGGGGAGAAAGAAAATATTTTTGAAATTTTCAACCATTTCTTTAATTTTTTACAAAAAAAACATATTTGGGAATAACATGAATCAAATAAATGAAACTCCGAAAGCAATGGGAAGCATATCCCACACTCCCTAACATAAATGATGCATTGTCCTCAATGTATTAATAACACACTTTCGTAAGAGGGAAAGAGAGATGTTATCGAACATTGAGGGATTCCGATATAGCACAAGTCCATTGATTCCATAAAACATATTAGAACCAAGCATAACAAAAAAGAAGAAGAAAAGCTTTAACTAACTACATTAGACAATAATTAAAAAAAGGAATCAAACTACTTGCACAAGTAATAATTTTAACTTTTAATCTAGCTATACACTACAAGTTAAAAAAATTTAAGGTCCACCCATAGTCATGTTGAGCTTGAGGGATTAGTGGAGAGCTCTCACTTGATTTCATGCCTCCCGAAAAATAAAAGTTCTGTTTATGCAATGGGGGGATGATTTGGACTGGGGGAAGGAACCATCACTAATGAAAACGTTTTGTCGAATGATAGGAGGTTTGGATTCAACGGAGAACAAGTACAAATGGGACCCAAGAAAGTCCAAATTTCCTCCTAATTTTTTTCCAAGTATAATGGGAGGAGGGGAACACATACAGGAAAATCCCATCATGGAAAGAATTTTTAAAAAACATTCATTGACAAGACTCGGGTCAAAGTCCTAAGACTTTCATCTGATTCTTATGATACTTGTAATGGTTTGATACCGGTGATCGAAAATGGGAAGAAATTAATTCAACCTGTATAATTGACTCATCCTCTCTCAGAGATTGAATTTCGAAGGACATAGGATCATTCTCAATGAAATATCTTCTAAAATTAATTGAGGTGAATAACAAGTCTCAACCTCATCTTTGATTTTCAAAGAAGAAATCATTGCATTAAAAATGGATACTATATTTCCTCATTACTTTCATTCACAATTATGCGTTGGGACAAGATAAAAACGGTTTGTTCCAAAATAGTCATCATTTTATCAAAATCCTTGGATTCCTCATTTGGTTCAAAACATTCGTTATCTTCCAAAGTCTCAGAAGAAAAATCATCATTGGATTAAAATAATGCATTCAAATATTTTTACAAACAATAATTTTCCTCACGACAATAGCTATCAAAATTTTCATTTTTTTCGACTTTGCAAGTTGAAGTGTTCTAGTGCCCTAGGGTTATACAGATTACCAAAAAAACTTCAATTTTTAATTTTCCAATTTTATCCTTGCATCAATTAAACCACAGTGTTGTCTAAACAGTTCACCAATTTTAATTTTGACCTAAGCATGCATTTAGGTGATATAAGCAAGAGTAAAATAACAAACCACACAACACGATGATGTATGAGGAAAATCCACAACGAAAAAAATCTTGGACGGCATAGCCACAAATGTTCACTAAGATATAGGTCTATGCACATGAACAACTTAGACATACTCAATGAATCTACGATATTAAGCCTTGGCATGCTTCCTTATTCCTTGTCACCATTTTCACAGCCACTGTTGAACGCCATCTAATATCCAACATAATGCAATCTCTTTCGCACGTCTATATATCCCACCGATCTTACTTGTCTCGTGACTGGTCCAGCTGTCGCACAAAACAAACATGATCTCCATCGCTCAAAACACTCACCAATATGTAGAGTAAACAACCTTGGCGCAACACTCACGAGATATCAAACAAACACATGTATGTGAAACTAGGATCTCAAAACAATGGGTGTAAACTAGGGTTTAGGAGGCACAAGATATGTTCTTGAAAAATATTTTTGCAAAGACCATTCTTGAAAACTTGTTGCCAACCCTCCTATTTATAGAAAACACAAAAAACGAGGCGACATAAAAATTAAGAAATCTCGTTTGAACGAAATACATAGGGTTGTTCGAACGATGACAACATTCTTATTTAAACAAAAAAATTCTTGTTCGATCGGACTTGCTAAACTTGTTTGGACAGAGATAGAACAAGCTTTGTGAAAATTAACAGATTCTATATAGCAAAAGAAACTTTTTTGAATGAAATCATACATCTCGTTTGAACTAAAGAAAAAACTCATTCGATTAACTTATACAAACTCGTTTGAACGAACCTGAAAATCTCGTTCGAACGACTTTAAACAAAGATAATTTTTCTTTAAAATTGTTTTTATGAATAATAGCCTCAAATATTTTAAAAACAAAACACTAAAAACATGTATCCAAGGATTAAACATAATTCGCATTAATACATCTTGAGATCTCTCGAGCGTTGAAGACGAAACTCGACACGAAACACAATTTGTACTCGATGTCGCTGTAAACTTGGTCATTACGGTCTTCAATCACACATCATAGGCCTAAAGGACAAACAACTCAAATCCTAAAATATGACAAAAATAAGTTTTCTCCAAGAAAAATAAAGCAAATATATATACAAATTGATATAAATGGAAATTTGTCCTTACAAATCTCCCCCTTTGGCTATTCCTAGGAAAAAATCAAAAATAAAAACTGACTAAGTCATCAAGCTCACTAAAGACTCAATCCCAACCCCAAAAGGAAGATTACAGATGCTTGATTGACATAAAATTGAGTAGCTTTGCTCTTGTGAAGTTTTTCTACATCCTTGCTAAACCTTCACACATAACACACCTTTAAATGCAAAGTGAATATAAACTGCATATGAAAATAAAAATCCCCCTTTGTTAGACATCTCCCACATAGATTACGCATCCCCCTTAGGCTAGACTTCTCCCCCTTGTTTTCGGGAATTGACAAAGGTAAAATGCACAATATAAACAACTTCGCTACCTAAGTGTAACATATATTAATATAAAGGAAAATAAGCAATACAATGCAATGATGTGAAGTAAGACATGTAACGATAAACAAACTCGACAACACTAACATAAATAATTCAAACAATGAACAAATGATACCAATATGATCATATAATATTAATAAGATATAAATATGAAGCATATGGCAAACATGGATTGAATGCAACACAAATATATATATATATATATATATATATATATATATATATATATATATATATAAATAATGCAATAATATATATAGGTATAAACCCCACAAAAGCCACAAAATATATAAGCTTTCCACACTTGTATATCAACATGTCTAAAAATAATGTGGTAGAGAGTGAAGGGTCGTGAACTAGAAACAAAGGAAATATGTCCAAACCACTCAGGATATGTCCAAGGCGTTCTATTTGACTGCATAAAATTATCATAATTCGATTTAGACTCAAGTGACAAATAAAGAACTCATAATGAACAAACATACACAATGCACACTATCCTATAAAATATTGATGATTTTCGGATCAATACCATCAAACATTAAGATTAACTAGGACTCATTGTGAATCTCATTGATCTTCAACTTTAACCTCCTAAAAAATACATATATTAATTTGTCCCTCTATCTTTTTGAATATACCAAATTTATAAGCATCAATTTATAAAACATGGCCTTAGCAATTATTTTTTCTTCTTTTGCCTCTCTTTTCTTTTAGGCTCTTGCTAATGATGGACTTTCACGCAAAGGAGATTTATTCTCTTCCTATCTATTTTCCATTGTACCCTCATATTTTTCAAACAAAAGAAAATCTCTCAGGCAATGGTTTTTACATGCACAAATCCCCCCAAATCAAATAGATATGTATATGACGAGATTGATAGGAGAACACCTCACATAGCTCATGCAACATAGGTAGTTATAATCCAAAAGAGCTTGTGAATGTTTGTGCGGAGGGATATGCAAATTGAATCCATTAAGCAAATCAAGTTCAAACAACTCCATGCAAACGCGATTAAGAAAACTCAAAAGCATTGTAAACCATAATCAAATGTCCTAGTCACATGAAAAAATGAAACGAAAGGGATTAAAACATACCGATATGCCACACAAATTGTGTAAAACCAAAGTACACAAAACAAAATTCTTTTTCAGTTTTTCAAAATATTTTTTTCAAAAATGACTCAAAAGACAATTTTTTTTTTATTATTTCTCAATAAAACCCAATAAATGAAAAAGAAAAATACAAAAGACACAAACTTTATACAACAAGCAATATCATATAATCATGAAGCTCAAAAGCTAGCGTATGAAAAACTGCACACAATCAATCATATACATAACATGAGAATAATCACATGAAGTATGTAAGAATCAACAAGACTAACATTAAGCGCCTCCAAATTTGATTTCATAACCCACATAGGTGTAACGTGACGATCTAGTATTTTGGTAACCTTGGTGACACTAGACTTAAACTTCCCAGGACCATTTAAAAGATCATAATAAAAATGTCTGAAGTGACCATGCCTACCATAATGTGTGAAATTTTTGACACGCGGAATATTACATATGGGTTGACCATTTATAACGTCCTTGGTTATGGTTGACCCTCTAAAAATGCTGGTTGTGTCTTTAATAGCGGAAGCATTCAGACCATCGAAGCCAATTTTGACCTTTTTATTTTTTATTTGGATGGTGCTTAAAATCTTATCCAACTTCTTCGACCTTGATTCCAAATAAAATTTGACATGACTCGAGTCTCTTAATTTTTCTTCTAGCTCCACTATTCAAGACTCAACCAAACATTTAGAATCATCAAATATTAGGGAATCCCTTTTCATATTTTCTATGAATCCATGAGTGTTATCTCTCTCCCCCTCAATTAATGTAAACTTCTCCCCAAGAGTCTTCTTACATGCCCTCAAATCCTCAATCAATCTACTATCATCATATATTATGGCACTTTCCTTCAACTTTGCTTCTAACTTCATGTTGGACTCTTTAAACTTCATCGACTCTGCGTATAACTCATGAAAGACAACTTTAATCTCACTCTCATCCTATTATCCTCCTCCTCCTTCTTCTTCTTCTTCTTCTTCTTCTTCTTCTTCTTCTTCTTCTTCTTCTTCTTCTTCTTCTTCTTCTTCTTCTTCTTCTTCTTCTTCTTCTTCTTCTTCTTCTTCTTCTTCTTCTTCTTCTTCTTCTTCTTAACTCACATGGGAATCAAAATAATAGACCTCAAAATAGTCATGCATATAATCATCTTCAACTTTATAAGACTTTTCATCTAAGCCCACATGACTAGCCATAAAATTAGTGTAGTTAAACTCCACGTGGGAATCAAGTTCCTTTTTTGACTCACTATCACTTGAGGGTATCATTGTATGCCTTAGGCTGCTTTCCCTCTTTCCTTAACTCAGTGGGACACTCACGAGAATAATGACCAAAACATTGGCATTCAAAAAATTTGTCACGATCATCCACCTTTATAAGGACATTATTTTATAAGTCCGTTATCAATTTAGTATGTCGTATACCACTACACCGTCGAAGAGCATTCAAGAAAATTCAAGCATCAAAGGTGGATCCGAATATCAATATCTTCAACATTCAAGCCTCTACAAGGTTAATTTCGGTGAGAAAGTATTTAAGTCCCTTTACAGTTCATTTAAAAGTGTTGGGATAATTTTAAAAGAGGTTTGAAATTTTTTCTAAGTGTTGAGGCGTTCTTTTTCATCAAAATGAATTTTCCAAGATTAAAAGAAGAATTTTGGAAATAAAAATTAAATTTATTTTTCGCGAATTTTCTGGTTCGAATGACATGGGATCTGGTTCGAACAACATTAGATCTCGTTCTAACGACATGGGATCTCATTTGAATGACACACCACCTTAAGTTTTTTATAAATAGGCTTTTCCAACTCCGTTTTTCACAAGAAGACGTGCATATTTTTAATAGACGAAACTGCTACTGCAGAAATGATTTTTGTCATCTTCTTTTAGGTTTTAAACCTTTTGTTTTCAATTCACAAAACATTCCAATCTTTTAGTGAATTGTTTTGGAACCCTAGATTCAAGTTTGTTGAAACTTTACCTTTGTGGGGTGAACTCTACAACTGGAGAGCTGCGTGTTATTGTGGAGGGAGTCTCTATGAAGTTACTCTTGTGGGGAGGATAACCTATACCGTGAAGACTGTGTGTCTAGGACTGCGTGTCCTTGTGGTATAGCTGCGTGTGAACCACTACTAATTTCTAGCCGTTACTTTGGAGGTTTGACGAAGATACCATGCATTACTCTTGTGGGCGAAAGCAAGATGGTATGTAAGCATTTGATCTGCGAAAAATATTAGCGCTGAAATAATGAAATTAGGTTTACATTAATTTTTATTATTGTTTGATCTGCATATATTTGATCAACGTAAAATAATAATTTATATTATTATTTGATATACATAGACATAAGATTAAGTAGCTATTTTGATGGGGAATTCCAAACTCACAATAACCCACTTATCCTCGCGAATGGGTTGAAGAATAGTGCCTTTGGGGAATTCCATATCTGGAATTTTGTTACACACTCTCACCTTATTACACAATAAGTAACTTGCAATGTTCTTGATCATTTGTGAATCTTCACTTTCATTAGATGGATCCTCGTATATTATGATTGGATTTGAAACCAATGCACCACAGATTTTACAATCCCTTTGGGATTTGTAGCAGTGAGCAAGTCTGAGTCAGGTGCAAATTTGAGATCTTCAGTGGTCTGAATTGATTGGCCTTAAATTTCTTTAGATTGCTGATCGAATTGTGTAGTTAGAGTTGAAACTCGTGTAGCACCAGATTTGGCTTTCCCTTTCAGATCAACAGTAGTGAGTAAGTCTAATCCAGGAGTGGATTTGAGAGTTTCATTTTCAAAGGAAGAAGGATATTTTAAATCATTGGTCCGATTTGATTTGCGTTCCATTAAAGAGGTGTAAGACGACTTTGCAACATTGAGCTCTGCTTGTTTCTTAGAATTTGCTTCTCTCCCATGAAAAATCCCTCCTCCAACTTCCATGATCGAAAAGAATGTCGCATTGAAACTTTATAGTTTTTTATGTTGGCAAGATAAAACCTTCACTCTGAGCCATTTCTTGTAAAAGATTCTTGCAATAGTGGGAGTCATTCTCTTGAGGTAAGACCAATGAAAATGACATCAAAGTAACCCGTGTTATAACTTTATCTGGTTCCTTTAAGGTCTGATAGAACCTCAGACTTTTAAAAAAACGTCCATCAATAGTTACAGTAGATTTGAAGCTATGAGCATGAGGCGGATCCCCCTTATTACTAGAATGTCGCTCAATTCCAGGTTCTTTATTTGAGCATAATTGTTGAACATCATCTTATACTGATAATGTGAATATGAAAAATTTGAATGAATACCAGTTATCTTAGATGTTTCTGAAATCTTTGGTCCTCTAGATATTTTATATCTATAACATGAGTTAAGTGATAATATTATGCATTCTTCTTGTTATATCCTAACAGGTTCAATGTAAAATCGAATATAGTATGACATCTGGAGTCATTAACTAGATACCAAAGTCATTAAAAAGCTGATTACAAACTGGATGCCAACATCATTAACTCGATGCCAAAATCTGGAGTCATTAACTAGATGCACCACCAGATTTTGCAATCCCTTTCATCTAACTAGATGCCAAAGTCATTAAGAAGCTGATTACAAACTGATTATGAGTGGCGTCTTTATTTTTAGCAAGACAGAAGAAAGGTTCATAGGGTAGAACTAAAGAGTTTGATGACTTGATGAGTATTCTAGATGAAAAGGACAATTTAAGGCCTGACAATCAAATGCACTCAAACATTATTCCTGCCATTGCCATTGTTAATATGCTTATTTCCATAATCACTTTCTTTCTTGATATCAAGTAGTATATTCTTCTAATTTATCGCTCATGATTTTACGAATGTAGAAAATGACCATTACCATGTAACTAGGTACTTGGTGATATGCTTAAACTCTCATAAACCTAGCCACGAAGACTCAACAACACGACAATTGGTCCAACTAGGTGTGCCCAAAAATATTTTTATCTTTGTTAGACCTCGAATGTTAGATGTGTAACTGTGCTAGCGTGCCAGACAAGGCTTAAAACTTATAAATAGTGATTTTATAGCCAAAATGATAATCATACGACTGTGTTGGGTGTCCTGGGCATCAATTTTATATATATATATATATATATATATATTTTTTTTTTTTTTTTTCTCCTAAAATTCTATATTTACCTAAACTAGGATTAATAAAAACTAATATGGAATAAAAATACAATAATTTGAAAACAGTGCAAGTAAAGAAAATAAATCTAATTGACTAGTAAATTATAGCAGTAAATGAAACTGTTGAAAGGTAATTAAGACAAAACTGAAAGTAAATTACAAATCCAAACTTACGAAGTAAAAAGAACAAAGGAAAGATTTTGAAAAGAAATAAAATTAAACGAAACTAAATCACATCTATTTTTGTTCTGCGAGTTCCCTGATGCTATTTGGAATTGGATTCATGAAACTTTTGGTATAAACTTTATATCTAAAGTTAAGTTTGGTGGCTAATATTTATCTTGTTCCCTATAAGTCAGTTATTATTTCATTAAGCTTAAACACTACTGAAGTATGACTAATCCATTTAACAGTTAAAGGTATACGAAGAATGCTTAAACCTGATCTTGAACAGGTCAATCATTTAATTGCAAGTCTTATTGATCTTGAACAGGTCAATCACTGAAGTAGGCCTAATTCATTTAACTGTTATTTTTTTTTAATTCAAACTAGTTATCACTAGCAACTTGAGCTTCGGTAGTACTGACATTTATTCATCAGCTGTCAGCTCCCAAGAAAATTAAACTCCACAAACTTATGGATTGAATTACTATGTAAATTTTTATTAAATGCTTCATAAACTTATATAGTACTGACATTGTTTATATACAGATACAAACTGCACAATCATAACAAATTTGTAGAAGGTAGAGTTCCCTCTTAGGCCTTGAATCTCAGTTTATTTTGGTATATTTGTGTTTACAGACATATCACTTATTGGTATGGATTTTCGAGGTGTTAATGGAGGATAATAATGAGCTAAAGAAAGACGCTGAAGATCGAGAAAGGCTAGTCATAGACAAGATGTAGTATTCAATAACTTATATTCAAATGATAACAATTACATTTTATTATTTTCAGGTATACACATGGCATACATAGTATTCAAAGGCCTAAATCCAGATGTTTATACCTCGTGGGAAGCAATACAAGTACAAGTTAATGGATACCGAGGCGCCACATATAAAAAATATGATTTCGTTGAACTTGCTCATCAGGCGTACTCCGAGTACATGAGGGAGGATGTCACGCATTAATACCTCCCACAGTTCATATACCTAGACTTCACGAGGCATATTTACCGCGCGATGACCCCTGGTCTAGGTTTAGGATGATTTGTTACATGTTCATGACATTTCATGTCATCCAAGTGTTGTGCCGTTATTTTTTTAGTTATTTTCTAATTTTCATTTTATATTTGGCACCCGAGATGTCTTCGTTGGATGTTTAATTAAGTTTAATCATGTTTTATGTGTACCAGATATTTGGAATGTTTGAATTATAAATGAATTGTTGTCGAATTTTTTCACACTTTATAAATGGCCATATTAATTTTTTTACATTTCTTACATGTTGATGGTATTTTATCTTAGGAGTGACACATAAAATATAATGATATTTATAACTGTAAACATCAGTCATAAAATTGTCATTACTGTCAATTTTGTGACTGCTAACAGGAGTCATAAATATTTAATTTGTGACTGCTAATAACAGTTAGGAATATTTAATTTGTGACTTCCGTTAGCAGTTACGAATATTTAATTTATGACGGTTGTGAGCAGTCACAAATACTTAATTTGTGACTCCTAAGAGCAGTCACAAATATTATATTCGTAACTGCTGACAACAGTTACAAATTGGGAGGGATCATTGTTGTTATAACCTCCTTGGGGTTATAATTTTTTTTACTGCTGTTAGGAGTTATAATTTTTCTTTTGTCACCCCCTAAATTATGACGGTAAATAGCAGTTACAAAGGTCATTTGTGACTGCTAACAACACTCACAAATCTCTCATTTTGGTGTAGTGTTTGCATATATATTAGTTTATCTACTATTATTTAAATCTATTTTCTTTTATTCACTCTTTTAGTGATCCTAATGACATGCAAACTCACTCTTTAGTAGCGAATCACAACCATGCGCATCAGTCATAGCTTGGCCACTTTTATCCATTTCTTCACCTTTTAGCGGTCCCGTTGGTCATGCATATTCACTCTGTCATAGTGAATCATGATTTTTCATATCGGTCATAGTTTGGACATTTTTACCTTTGTTTATTTTAGTTTCACTCCTCCAAATGATTTGTTCCCTTCCTCCTCGTGGTGCGAATATGACAATTTTTCTCCTCATGCACTGTTTATATAAACATTTTTGACACTACAAACACTATACACATGAATTACACATCTAGGAGAAAAAAGAATATTTTTATAGCCCATGAGAGATCAAAATGGAGGAATGAATGGGTAATATCTTCCCATTCCGTAACTTACTCCCCGAATTAGTGACCTATTTGGTTTCATATATGATCAGTAGTATTTTATGCCGTCTCCTCAAAGACATCTACCTCTTTTGCATGTTTTGAGTAAAATAAGCTGGCGACTCCAATCTATACAGTTTTATACACCCCTTAACAACGGTCGCTTGATGCTCGTGGGAGCCTGCAGACGCCGTACGAGTTGTAAAAAGGAGATTTTCTTCCTTTCACCCCATTCTTGCATTTAAGGGCGAACCCGTTTGAATGTCCATACTGGCGAATCTGCTGGAGAGGTTTGAGGACTAGATTCTATTTGCATGGCCCTTATTTTTAGTTTCCTCCTTTTCTTTATGTGTGTATATGTTTCAACTTGTACATCTTTTTTTTTCCTCTTATGCTCACATGATATATATGCCATGCTCATCTCACTCTATCCATGTATATTCTCTTCTCCACCTTACTTATTTTCTCATCACATGTAAATTTTCTTTTTTTATCGTATGCCTCATGCCAATTGTATATATCCATGCTTTCTTTAACTTGTATATGTTTCATGTCTCACACCCACTTGTACATATTTGTCCTGTTTTACTTCACTTATTCACATTTTTTATATTCTCCATTCTCACTTGTATATAGCCATGCATATATATTCACATGCTTATTCTCATACCACTTATGTATATACCCATGTTATCTCCATTTACACACACCCTCACCTTATCTTCACTTGCACATATCACCATATTACTCGCCCTTTATACATATATCCATTTCAC
Source organism: Sambucus nigra (assembly GCA_949130495.1). NCBI lineage: Eukaryota > Viridiplantae > Streptophyta > Magnoliopsida > Dipsacales > Adoxaceae > Sambucus > Sambucus nigra. The sequence continues at coordinate 282,212,188 of OX422218.1, forward strand.
TTGTGTGTATCCACTTGTTTCACTCCTCATATATATCACCATGCTTTGTCTACTTGTACATATTCCATATTTTATGGTACTTGTACATGCTTACTTGCTTCACTCTTCTTATATGCTTAGCTCTTTCTCGTATGCCACTCATATATATTCTCATGATTTATTGCATGCTTAGTAGTTGTATATATCTCTTAGCATACATAAAATTTTGAATAAAAATACTAATTAAGATTCATGTATTATGCACACTACTTCATGTGAGCACTACATTTTGACCCAATTTTGTCTAATACTGGGGAGTTACTTCGTGATGGGTTTCCAGTTCGGTGGGGCATGGTTAACCTATGCGATATTACTCCCACCTTCCATTAGCCAAGTACCTTCGACGTATATTGAACGGTTCCCCCTGCATCGTAGCGCTTGACCGGAATCATAACAAGAAGTATATGGTAGGGAACTCGTTCACGTACTTTGAGTATATTGAATTCATTCTAACATGTACCGTCACCGCGAGGTATATCGTTTGACAACTCGCATACACTTGGGTATATCACATGGATTTTTTACCCGTACCAATCCCTTATAAGAGGTATATCGTGGATTCCATGCCAAAGGGGGGAATCCTTTCACTAACCTACAATGCATAAACTTCATATACATGTCTACCCTAGGACGCTCATACCTAGTTTTTCGATTCCAACACGAAACTCTGCCAAAATTTTGGGTCATCTTACCGCCCAAATTTTGTGTTTTTCCACCCGTCTTTAAAACATAACCCTGTTTGCGAGACTGAAAACATGTCAAGCCATGTCTTGTATTGCGTACCCCATTCTTCCCAGACTCGGCTCTTATTTGACATTTCTCTTGCACCCTAAGAGGAACATAAATACAAATGAAACATAATAATAACAACTACACTGGGGATTTCTTCTTTTTCTCCCTTTTTTAAGAATACCAAAAATATCCTTTTCCAAAATAAATAAATAAATTATTTCTCTCTCGATGCGACCTAATACCCATAGCTTGGCCTGGCTCTGTTTGGGCTGAGATTAGATATCAAACCCCTCGGAGTTCTACACATTTTATAACCACTTTAGTAGAAATCGAACGCTCCTACCGAAGATTTATTGTGGAGAACCATGATTTAAACACCAATGCCCAGTTATATTTTATGGTCGTACTTTCTCAGCTAATCGTAAAAATTGGCAGCTTGCAAACAGATGTTCATGAAATGTAAAAAAATAGTAGTCAGATTCTAGAAGTACTAGACCAAATGTTTCCCATTCGTATGTTGTTGGACCAGAAATGCCTGAAGCTGTATGGGATCCAAAAGAGTATCATCAAGCTCATCATCCTTCGCGTGTTCCGCCCATTAATGTGCCACCACCCACACATCTACAAATACCGAATCTTTCTTAATAAGGGGTTAATGTGCTTGTGCCTGTCCTTGTCAATCTTAATAAGGGGAAATTTAACCGAGTGAAGGAGGATCTTTAACTTCTCTGTAAGAAATTTGAACACTTAAAGATCTGAGGGAACTCTGTGGACTACAAACACATGTCCCCTTACCCAAAAGCTAAACAGACAGAGAAATTTAAAATGCTCGATATTGAGAATTTTGGAGGTAGCGTACCTCCCATTGTGCATATTTGCAACTACCATCTTTCTATGAGACGACTTGGGGCTATAGAGGAGATAATGGCTCAGATGTTCCAACACAGTAAAAAAAGTTCCTTCAACTAGTTCCTGTCACTCGAATAGTATCAAATCCGCAATTGGGAAGATGTTGTAAGGAAATTTAGAGCTTAGTATCAGTACAATGGAGAGTTGGAGGTGAATTACCGAGATATTGAACTGCTCAAGCAAAATCCCAGGGAATCTGTCAATAGTTTCATCACTAGGTAGAGAGAGAATGATACCACAATGACCAACCACCCATTTGAAGAGGAACATATCAACATTATTAAGAATAATTTTCTGCCACACATTCGAACTTCCATGGGTAGCCTGTATCACCCCGATTTCAGATCCTCATGGGAGTATGGAGTCGAGATTAAGGAAAATGTCAATAGTAAAAAACTCGAGTTCGAATCAAAGAAGCTAATTGGGTAGTGTACTCCTCGAAAATATGATAAGTCTGCTGCTACTACCGTTTCAACCATCAACAACATATCTTTTAATCCTACTACTTCATGTGCACCAGAAGATTTTCCTACTATAACTCTAAAAGAATATAATGAACTCCATTATCCTCTCTCTAATGTGTACCAAGCTCTCTTATCCCGCAAACTCATGAAACCCTTAGACCCTCGTCCACTTCTTAACCACTTCCAGAAAAGTTCAAACATAACGCCCGTTGCAACTTCCATCAAATTGTCAAGCACACCACCAATCAATGTTGTCACCTGAGAAGTGTTATCCAAGGCCTCATTGATGACATCTAGCAAACCCAAAGCCAAACACTACCCAAAGTCCTCTACCCATGCACCAAGCTGGCGTAAATGACATCCTCACAGATGAAGATCCAAAATTTATGCCTTCAATTAGAAGTCGACCCATCAATACACTCATTTCCTCCAATATCTCTCCTAAGCCTCTCAATGTTTGCGCATCCTTCCTCTTACATCTTAATAATGTTGTGACCAGGATTTTTCTCTCATAAAAAGGGCTTATATAATAATCCAAACTCATTCAGAAATAAGAGACATGAAACTGCCCGCGATCCTAGAGCATTCATAAGTTTGGGGATGAAATTTCCATCTGAAATGAGCCTCGAAGATTGAAATTATGAGAACATTAGTGATATATACATGAAAGCCTTAAAGTGGGCCTGTCAATCCAATGATTGGCTTATGACTTTAGAGGAATGAATATTGGACAACGTTGTTCAGTTTTTGTCAGAAAATTTGTCATAAAGAAGAAGATATATGAAGCTCCCGAGCTACTTATAAAATTGAATCTCAAAATATACTCAGTCCCTTCCTTCAAACACTTCTCTACATCGTGGGAAAATTTGTATGAGCATTTAAGGCTGTGGAATGTATCGATTTTTCTTAAAATAGAAACATTGTCTTTATTGGATGGGGAGATGACTTTGACCCCTCAAACAACTCAAATGGTAAATACTATGATGAAAACCCCGACACAATTACCTCCTTCCGCGAAATGATCTCTTGTGAAGAATTATTATTAAGAATTAATGAAATATATGTCACATCAAAAGTAAATAAAGATACCAGGTTTTTGTTCTTACCAATATATATGAACCATATGACCCAATAGGGTTGATATTATAAAGATCCAATCTTCCCATCAGCGAATGGACCTATAGACAAAGGAAAAAGGGTTTGTGAATAATAACAATGCATCCAATGCCAATTAAGGAAAGCAAGATCCTCGAGCATCTCAAGAAAACACAAGACAACATCACCCGATGTGGACTCTTTATGTCTTCCAAATTTCATAGGAACGCTCTTATCAAGCTTCTCACTAGACCTCTGGTTCTACCCTCTACCTCATTTGAAGGGGCAGTCCATATAGTTGGAACCCTAACCACTATAAGACTCGTCTGCTTTGTCGATGAGGAGATTCCCAAATTTGTCCTAAATCACAACCAATCCCTTAATATCTCAATAGAAGTTATGAGGAAGGCAATCCCATTGGTACTCGTTGATAATGGTTTTGCCTTGAATGTTTGCCCGTTGAGAACTCTCAAATTTTGGGGATTACAAGTCAGTAACCTCACTCTTACATTAGTCATTGTGTGCGCCTATGACAATACTCATCGAGAAGTAATGAGATCAGTATCTCTGACACTAGGGGTTGGCCCAATATGCCCTAGATGAAAATTTAAGTCATTGACATTCCTGCTTATTTCAAACTCCCACTAGGTCGACCAAGTCTCTATAGTATCGTACGAATGGCATCTTCCCCATCAAAATCTCTTCGCAGATAACCAAGTCATTACCATTATTGGAGATGATGATAACTCCGATAACATCGATATAAGAAACCCAATTTTATAGATCCAACACAGTGCGAATGATATATTTCTCTTTGGCTTCAAGATTGATCCACTCCCTCCTCCAATAAGAAGAGACTTTAAAAATAAAGAGTACCCAAATCACAACCCACGTTGCAATGTCAATGTGATCTAAATGCTCACGAACATATATTTCATGCTCGGAATGAGTCTGGGCTACAGAAAACTAGGGATTATTGAGCCAATTATTCTGTAAGAATCGTTCCGGTCATGTGGCATAGGGTATCAACCATCTAGATGATCTCATGGCTATTCATCAATCGTACTAGAAGAGAGTATTGAGGAGGAAGGAAGTAATCTCCAGAGACTCTCTAAATGGGCAGTTTATCAAGGAGGGTGAGTATTTCCACTATTGCTTCCTCCTTTATCTATGGTACAATGTTGTCGAGAAAAAACTAAAGGCGGAGTTTGAGGTCTTCGTTGTGAACAAATTTACTAGGACTGAAGGTCCAAAGCATTAAGTGAAAACCCTGACCATCAAGTATGCTGACCTGATGAATCGTTTGGATTCAATGCACTGGTAATGGACATTTGCATGTTCCATACTAAGCCTGAGTCATCCAATATTTTGTGAAGATCGCTCCTGCTGATAAGCCTCTTCTAAACTAGTAAAGCGTTCTAGTCAACCCAACTCTGCTTGTCTAAAACCCTATTGTATATCTCTTAGAGAATGAACCTGAATTTATTTCCTATTTTTTTTTTATTATTGATGCAAGTGTAAACGAGGCCTCCTTTGAGGAGGTGATCAATGTTGTATTTCCTGAAAATGTTGTTAATGAAATAAATAAAGATTTTGAGTATGTTGTTGTGCCTTATATTAATTTCATTGATTTTAATAAAACAATTGATTAAGATTATCTAATAAATGAACAATTATTAACTTATCTCAATAAGGAAAAAAATCAAATAACATAACCGCATCCAAATTAATGATGATGAGACTATTTTTATTAATAATAGTTCTAGTAGAAATACACGCGAGATTAAAATAAGGTTAACCCTTATTGAGCGTGAGTGGTAGCAATTCGAAAAGTTTTTGAAAAAAATTTGTAGACATCTTTGCGTGGTCCTACAGTGATATTCCTGGCATTAACCCAGTGAACGTGAAACATGATATCCTTACTTATCCTAAATACAAGTTTTTCAAGCAGAAGTTGAGAAAGCTCTGCCCCGATTGGTCCCTCAAAGTGAAGGATGAAGTGGTCAATCAATTGAATGTAGGTTTCATCTATGTGGTCGAGTATTATACTTGGACTGACAACATTCTCTTTATGCTAAAATCACGGGGAAAAGTCCGCATATGCATCGACTAACAGCATCTGAATAAAGCTTCCCCAAAAGACAATTACCCCTACCCAATATTGACATGATCGTTAACACCACCATAAATAATACCCTTATTTATCGCGGCTTTGTAGGATATAATCATATCAAGATGCACCACTACTATTATGAAAAGACTGATTTTATCACCCCGTGGGTTACCTTTTGCTGCACTATCATGCCTCCGATCGAAAAAATGTAGAAGCTACAGACTAAAGAGCATATACAACCATTATGACTGATCTTATACATAAAGAAGTCGAGGTAGACATCAACGACATGATAAATAAGTCTAAAACTCGAGAAGGTTACATTCGTGCCTTGAGAAAATTCTTTGAATGACTATGGCAACACCACATGTGTCTCAATCCAAAAAAGTGCATTTTGGTGCCATTAAGGGTAAACTCCTTGTCTTTATGGCCAGCGAAAGAGGGATCGAAGCAGAACTTGCCAAACTCAAGGCAATTCTTAAAATGTCACCTCGAACAGAGAAAGAAGTCCACGATTTATTAGTTAAACTCTAGTGCATCATCAGGTGTATTCGTCAGCTCACTTATATCTGTGAACTATTTTCAAGCTCTTCTAAAAAGATTCTACCAAAGTCTGGAATGAGGCATGTCAAGAGGCCTTCAACAAGATCAAGTAGTACCTTACTCAACTTTCAATTCTCATACTATCGCAACATGGTATATATATTCTATTATAACTAACTATCATAGACCATGCAATCAGAGTTATGTTAGCCCAATACATTTAGGAGTCACGCAAGGAGAGAGTGATATACTACGTCATTTAGAAATTGGCAGGATACAAGGTAAACTATATAATGTTGAAGAAGGCGTGTATCGCCTTGGTTTGGGTCACTCTGAAACTTCGACAATATATGCTTGTGTTTCCCATCAAGTTAGTGTATTAAATGGATCCCATTAAGTAGTTGCTAAAAAATCCTCCCTTGTTAACCCGCATGGCTCATTTTCTACTGATATTAATCGAGTTGGAGATCACACGTGTCACCCAAAAAGGTATAGAAGGAAGAACCATCTCTGATTACATAGCCAATAATCCTATGGGAGAAATGAATGTATGGATTTTTGAATTCTTGGATAAGGATATGATAAGCACTTTTCATTAAGAGCTCTAGTGTCAACTGATCTTTGATGGGGCTACCAATAAAAAAACATATGTCATTGGGATACTCTTAATAGAGCCTAACGATTCCCACACTCCCATCACCATCAAGCTAAATTTTCCTTGCACAAACAACATAATAGAATATGATGTCTGCACTGTGGGTCTCGGGCTTGAGCTCAAGAAAGGAATCCAATACCTCAATATCTATGGAGACTCAACCCTCATCATAGGATAAATCCCAAGGAAATGGGAAGTCAAATATGAGAAACTCCCACCCTTCCATGCTCACCTCAAAGAGCTCATTTCTCAATTCAAGGACGTCACCTTCCGCTATTTCTCTCCTATAGAAATAACATCTTCAATGCATTGACGACCTTGGCATACATGGTTGACATGACAGAGAGAATAATAATGGCCCCCTTTCAAGTTCATAAACAATCCATGCCAACTCACTTTTACCACATCGAGCTCGTTACAAAAGATGACTCAGGCAAAATTGGGCTATTGTATTATGATATCTGGTGCCTCCTCAAGCATAGTTGATATCCGTAAGGGGATGATAAGAAATACCGCATGAACCTTCGTAAGTATGAAACTCAATAAATCATATGCGATAAAGATCTATTCAAAAGTAACTTTGATGGCACCCACTTACAATGCATAACGGGGGTTGACAGTGAAGAAGTAACGCAGAAAATCCACAACAGAGAATGTGGGCCTAACATGAACGGTCATATGCTGACAAAAAGATTGTCCAATAGGGATACCATTCGACCACCATGGTCCAGGATTGTGCTACCTATGTAATAAGATGCCTTTAATGCCAATAAGTTTCTAATCTTCAACACTTTCTTCCTCGAGAGCTATAAAACATGACTTCGCTCTAGATCTTCTCGACCTAGGGCTTTTACATCATTGGGACAATTACTCCGAAAGTATAAAATGGGAATTAACTCATCCTAGTCACCATTTATTATTTCACCAAATGGGTTAAAGTAGAGTCATATGCAGTATTGAATGCAAAGAAAGTAGCCAAGTTTATGAGAAAAACATTATTTGTCGCTATGAGGTCCCTCATGAGCTTGTATTAGATAATGGCCTACATTTTAAAACTGAAGTCGTAAAAGTGGTCGAGGAATATGGAACTCAGAGACACAAGTATTCTCCTTACCGACCATAAACCAATGGGGTTGTTGAAGCTACTAATAAAAGCCTCAAATCTATAAATGATCTAGATGACTGAGAGTTGTAGGGATTGGGATAATCGAATCCCTTATGCCCTCCAGGTCTACTGCACGTCCAATAAAATTACCATTAGGCTTCTACTACTCCTTGATATACAATATGTAAGGAGTCTTACCCGTTGAACTTGATATACCTTCCCCGAGGGTCATGATTGAAAGTCAAGTCGGAGAAGTTAATTATGATGAGCTCGTACTCTTAGATGAAAAGAGACTAAAAGAGTTATAGCATATATAAGGTTATCACCGTCGCATTGTATGATCATTCAATAGAAAAGTCAAAGACCGCGGTGTGAGAGAAGGAAATCTCGATCTTAAGGAAATCATAAAGTCCACCTCAGACACTAGAGGGAAATTTAAGCCCAATTGGAGCATGTCACAGCTTGTGAAGAAGATTTTGTCTAGTGGTGCCTCTATGCTCACAGACCTTGATAGAGAAAAAATAGCGCGACCAGTCAACTCAGATCATCTCAAGAAATTTGTCCATTGATCCAACTCTTGTCGCGCTATGCAATTCTCACCTTTATTCTATTCTTAAAAAAAATCTCTTATTTTCCTTCCTTTACAAGAACTACGTAGGACCTAATCCTTTCTAACATCTTTTAAAATGTACAAATATTTTTTTAACCCACAGAGGTATGCAGGCACTCTATAAAGTGACTTTGGGCATGGTCTTTTCTTTTTCACAAAATTCTTTTCTTTTCCTCCATCAAGAAACACTAGTCTCTCTCATCATTTTGAACAAAAAGATCCTATGTGTCACACCCCAAACCCAATATCCATACTAATCATTTGTTATTAGAATAATTAGATCATAATCTTGATCCCATTGGAAATATAATTCATTTATCAGTTTTTTCCTACATAATGTGCACAATGAACATAATATTATTCTTATTCCATACCGAAATCAGTATTAGAGTCAGAATTAAGTAGACATACAATAATGTGAGTAACTATGATCAACTCAATCCATGCTAACTAAATATATACAATATGTGAGTGTATTAAAACCTCGGTGTGACAATGGCAAAACCCCCATGTCTAATCCCCAGCTCTTTATAACGGTGCAACTCTCAAATTCTGATGATATGACATCCTAGCTGGCAGCGTACAACCCTGAAAATGTTAAAATATAAACAGTAAGCATTAAGCTTAGTGAGGTACTCCTTCCCTGAAATGAAATAACAGTTCTATATCAAATATGTGGATATTGATCCAACCAATCCTGCCATACAATGAATTAACAATTATATATATCAAATCTGTGGATATTAAATCCAATAAATCCTGCCATATAATGAATTAACAGTTATATATCAAATCTGTGGATATTAAATCCAATCAATCCTTCCATATAATGAATTAATAGCTATATATCAAATATGTGGATATTAAATCCAATAAATCCTGACATATAATGAATTAACGGTTATATAACAAATCTGTGGATATTAAATCCAATCAATCTTGCCTGTTGGCAATAACAAATACTGGACCATAAGGCCCAAATAATTCTGCTCATTGGCAATAACAAATCCTGAAACATAAGTTCCAACAAATCATTGGATCTTTGTCCAATTCCAATCCTGAATCATAAGACCCAAACAAATCCTGGATATTTTAATATCCAAATAAATCCTGAATACCAAAGTATTCAAACCAATCCTGGGTCATAAGACCCAAATAAATCCTGGATATTTTAATATCCAAACAAATCCTGAATACCGAAGTATTCAAACAAATCCGCTCTTAGAGCTATATTAATATTTATATATGAAACAAATCATAAGTACACTCACCTCGACAGTTTAACTAGGTTTTCCCTTGCCTTTATTCGGTATTTGTTCAATCAGCTCTTCTTCCCTTAGGGGCTTTTACGTAATTTTTCTATGAATTTTTCTTCAACTTCTCCTCACACTTTCTTCCTAAACTTCAAAACTCTCTTTCTTTAAGCTTCAAATCTCTCATGGCTAAATTTAGATGAATAAGGAGGTAATTCTAAGGGTTTGAAGTCGGCCAAAGCCACCACCCTTCCCAACCAATCAAAATATCATTTAAGGCTAAATGACTACTTTACCCCCTGCTCGTAAAATAATAATATATTCCCACTCGGATGTTCGTTTGATGAACCGTTTATTTTGTTATAAACCTAACTCATATATCTACAAATATCTAGTTTACACCTCAACTTCATTGTTATGTCAAGAAGGTCAAAACTAGCCTCCAACAGGAACATTCCTACCGAAAACTTTAAAATTTCACATTTGTAACTAATTTGATATTTCAAGCTTTATGAAGGTAGGATTAAACTAAACATAATTAATTAACATTATATATATATATACTAATAACATATTATTCATATCACATAAGCTAATCATGATTTAAACATGATTCATTATAATTATATTCGGGTTGTCACACTATGTGCTTTAGCTATCAGTATAGATAATTCAAACATAAAGAAATTCTCCAAAAAGGCACAGTAAAATATTCCAAAAAATTATTTATTACATCTTTTATTTTAAAAACATGGCGATTACACGAAGTATAAGTAACAAGAAAGTCCCAAATGCTTGCATAAACGCCAACTATATACATACAGGCTTACCTAAAAGCCATAGACTACCGAAATCTATATCTAAACACTAACAAATAAAACCATCAAATAATCGAAACTACACCAATCTTCACAAACTATCTCAGCGACTGTAAGTCTCTGCCTTATCATTACCATAACTATTCCCACTCCCCGGAGGTCCCCATGAATCCTAATTCTAGTTACTTATCCTCATATGTTCAGTACATCAATACACCTTGTATAATTTGGCTGCCATCAAGATTGTCGCTTTAATAGCTCCAATCATCATAAGCCACCTATGCCATGTCTCCTTAGAACCAACCTATATGACCAAGTTTTTCCACAACCACTATAGATAATACCTAGACACCATGACAACTTCCCTCACTGATTGGATCGGACAGGTAGATGTCCTACAATGCTACCACCGAGTACTCAATATTATCCTCAAAGATTTAATTAATTCCTCTATGGGAAATAATATGGATATGCATGGAGGAACAATATTCTCCCGACCCACTTGGTGAAGAAGTTATCAAGGAAAGAGGAAAGTAGTCTGGCGAACATCCACGAGACGGGAATGGAAGAAATCATCCGATTGCAAAATGGGTTGCAGTTTTCCCAGCAAGGCACGGACCAATGGAGTCAACTAACTCCATTTCCAAGATCCACCCAACCCAATTCTTCAAATATGGGCCAAAATCCTTGAAATTCCATAGGAAGAAATTGAGATCATTAGTCAGAGAGTATTTAAGGGGTATAACTAGATAAAACATCTATGATAATAACATGTACATCATTATAGGGTTACCTCACAGAAAGGAAGACTAAACCTCTTTCCAATTATAGAGACCCTTCACTGTCTCTACCAGTATGGTATCAACGGGGTTGCAACAATAATTTTTCCACACTAATATCAGCACTCACACTGCCTATCACTAAGAGCATTTTGGCAGTCAAGCTTGTAGACACCCAATTTTAGTACCCTTATTCTGATACCTCACATACGACTTCATAAATCCCAAACATAGTTTCAACCCTTAGACACTAATTTTTCTCTTTAAACCCAAATCTAGAGGCCACCGGACGCTTCTGAAATAATGTTACTAAAGCTGTTTAATATAAAATTAAACTATTTAAGTAACTACGAACAGTTTTTTGAAGAAACTCTTTTCTTAAAATCAAATCAAATTAATCACAAGATGTGTTTAACAAAATATGTACGAGATCTGTTCAAGATTGGTTAATAGGTTTACCAAATCAGTTTAAAAAATTAAACTCAACACAACCATAAGAATTACATGAGGAGATGTAGAAAGATTAATGACAAGCTATTTTTAACGTGGTAAAACCTCAACCAACTGAGGAAACATTCACGACTCCCTCTACGGAGTAAACCAAAAATTATACTAAAACAAATTATAACAATTACAAACTATATAACACATATGCACACAAAAGAACCCTATACAAGTTTAGGAATGTACCCACTAGTGTCCTTCTAACTTTTCTGCAGTTCTGTTTGTTGATATTGTTCTCTAGTTTGCTAACATCCAATTTATTCCAGTTCTTTACGTTGACTCTTGTTCTTGAGATATTATTACCAACACTTTTAGTGTGGTAGGGTGGTAGTGTTTGTGAAGGTGCTTTCTAACACATGCATGCACACACTCACGCAGATTTATACAAATAGTCCTATCAAATTACATATAAGATCTATATGCTGTGATTTTCTATTTCTCTCTTCTTAGAAAACTTAAACCTTATTTGACCTTTATTATAATCCAAGAATCCACGGCTATCTTGCTCAGAAGACATATCAAGATCTTAATCAATCTCAGGTTTTGAAAATATTTTTGAGATTGAAAATCACCAAGTGCGATTCCAAATAGGTCGAAGGTTTTGTTTCAAAAGAACTAGAAACATAAATCGTTTTTGTTGATTTTTAAGTTGACAACATTTACAGAAACAAATCAGCAAAAGTTTTCTCAAGACGAGAAACTATAGATGTAGATTTATGTGTAATATAACATGCAACAACTAGATCTAAGATTTCTATAAAAGAGAAACACAGATCTAATCAAATGTTTAAGTTGAAAACAAGATCTGAGAACGAAGAGGTTACATCATCAAACGATTAACAAATCAACACTCAAAACTCTCAAACACTCAAGGTTATGTTTGGTATAAACTGGCTTTTGAAAGTGGTTATGGTTTGAAAACTGTTTAGTACGATTTAGGGTTAGCGTTTCCTAACTCTGGTTTCTCTCTCCCTCTCTTCTCTCTCTCTTCTTGTTCTCCTCTCTCTTCTCTCTCTAATAGACGAAGTGGAAAAAGTACCATTTGGCTGAGGATAGGTCTCCTTATATAGGGGGATGAGAAGAATCGAGAAGATTGACCCAAATCAATGGCTACGATTTGGTCTCAGCAAGTTGACTTAGATTTAAGGGCTATAGATATGCGGTGATTAAAACGCTTGTGATTGGTTTGAGAAAGGTTCACATGGGTTGTATAAGGACGCATGCAGATCATTGATTAAAGACAATCCAAGGGCTGGAACTGAGCACGGCTAATGTCTCACAGAGAAAACACACAATGGTTCAATGACAGCCTGACAGGTGTAGTGATATAACTGGATACCACATGCGCATCCAAAAGAAATTACAAACGCACCCTGATGTCTCTAACGCATTTAGATTCTTCCCAAGTGAACTTTCAGCCAATAAAACCAACAATCCATAATTACATAAAGACCCCAATACTTTATAAATCCAATTTTAATTAAGATAAAAATTGTTTTAAAATTCCCAAAAAATATTAAAAACTCAATTTGAGGGAAATTAACACACTCAACATGCACACACTCAATAATATGCAATATGCAATGTATGAATGCAATACTAATGTGTGTGAGTGTTGGTAAGTTTACCTTGAATCAAACAAACAAGAAGAATAAAATGTAGACAATCTCTGAGGCTTTTTGGATTCTAGGATAGGACACAATTTTGTCACTATTTCCAAACTAGATGAGCACTTATACAATATAGACTGAAGTGATTCAAGAGTATAAGGTGCTTCAATCTCCCCCTTTGGAAATATGAGACAAAATATCCTTTGAGTCATCTAGGACTCGTTGGGCAACAAAAATAAGAAAAACTTATTCCTATAAAAATTCTATCTACCCATTTCCTAGAAAAGAAAAGTACATAACTCAACTAATTACAATTAAACACCCTATTACAGTTGTTGAGAATAACTGTACAGAATCCTGAAAACAATCACTAAGATCAAGCACTTTATAAATATGTAGAAAAATGAACTTATAAAGACTCAAATTTCTCCCCCATTTTGTCTCAAATAGACAAAGGGAAAAATATGTAAGCCAAAGAATTTAATCAGCACAAACCATACCTATTGATTTACGCAAAGAAATAAATCTATTGTAATCTAAAGGTTTGGTAAACATATCTGCGAGTTGCAAATCAGTAGGAAGATAATTAATTTTAATTCCTTAGTTTCAACCAATTCGCGTATAAAGTGATATCTTATTTTTATGTGTTTTGTTCGCGAGTGTTGAACATGATTTTTAGAGATAGTGATCGCACTTTGATTATCACAATAGAGATGCAATTATTTTTCTTGAATACCATAATCACTTAGCATTTGTTTAAGCCAAAGTAATTTGGCACATCAGGTTCCCGCGGCTATGTATTCAGATTCAACTGTTGATAGAGAAGTGCAGTTTTTTTTCTTACTACTCCATCCTACCAAATTATTACCTATATAGTAACATGCTCCTGATGTGCTTTTACTATCATCAGTACACCTAGCCCAATCAGCACCAGTGTATCCAATTATAGTGCTAAGCGTATCACTAGTGTACCAAAGTCCTAGATTCAGAGTGCCTTTTACGTATTTAATAATTCTTTTAACAGAAGTAAGATGGCTCTATTTAGGAATATTTTAATAACGAACACATACACAAATAGCATACATTATATCAGGACGCGAGGTAGTAAGGTATAGCAAGGTTCCTATCATACTACGATAGAGAGTTGGATCTATAGATTTTTTAGTTTCATCTTTAGATAGTTTTACCCTAGTACTCATGGGAGTTTTCGCATCTTTAGCACTCTCAAGGCCATATTTTTTTACTATCTCTAATGCGTATTTAGATTGCAAAACAAATAATCCTTCTGAATTTTATTTGACTTGAATACCAAAGAAAAATTGCAACTCCCCCATAAGAGACATTTGAAATTCTTTATGCATAATTTCAGAAAAAGATTTAACTTCTGAGGGAGAAGTTGATCTAAAGATGATATCGTCAACATAAACTTGAGCTATAATGATGTGTTTGTCAAAATGTTTGACAAATAAAGTTTGATCATTTGCACCTCTCTTAAAACCTTTATCTAAGAGAAAATTGGAAAGGCGCTCATACCAGACTCTAGGCGCTTGTTTTAGGCCATACAAAGCCTTTTTAAGACGAAACACATGATTTGGATATTAATGGTCAATGAACCCTTTTGGTTGTTTTACATAGGTCTCCTCAGTCAATATTCCATTAAGGAATGCAGATTTGACATCCATTTGGTAAAGTGTAAAGTGCAAGTAGCAAGCTATGGCAAAAAGAAGACGAACAGATTCTAAATGAGTAACAGGATCGAAAGTCTCATTAAAATCTATTCCTTCTATTTGGGAATATCCTTGAGCAACTAATCTAGCTTTGTTTCTAATGATTATCCCACTTTCATCGGATTTATTTTTAAATATCCAACGTGTGCCAATAACATTTTTATGACTAGGCCTAGGTACAAGATACTAAACATCATGAATGACTAATTGAAGACGTTCTTCCTGCATGGCAGAAATCCAGTGAGAGTCATTCAATGCCTTATTTACATTCTTTGGTTCCACAAGGGAGACAAAACATGCATAATGAGCATAATTTCTTAATTGAGATCTTGTATGCACAGGCTCACTAGGATTACCAACAATGTTGTTTATGGGATGGTCTTTAGAAACCCAGTTAGGTACTTCAAGAGTCTCAATTGGTAAGGAATCATCTACTTCTGGAGAGTCATTTTCTAAAACATTTGCAGGCTCTTCCACAATAGTTGATTCCCCAGTCTTACTCTCTACAATAGCGTCACTTACAATTACATTTATGGATTCCATTATGGACTTAGTGCGAAGATTATAAACACGGTAGGCTCTACTATTAGGCGAGTATCCTAGAAAAATAGCTTTATCTTTACGACTCTCAAATTTGGATACGTGCTCTCTGTCTTTGCAGACATAACAGGTACTACCAAAGGCTCTAAGGTACTTAAGATTGGGTTTTTTTATTATACCAAAATTCGTAAGGAGTTTGTTTAGAGTTCTTTCTAAGATAGACCCTATTGATAATGTGACACGCAGTATGAATAGATTCTACCTAAAAATATTTAGGTAAACATTTGGCATGTAACATAACACGTGCCATTTCTTGAAGAGTACGATTCTTTCTCTCAGCGATACCATTTTGTTGAGGAGTCGTAGGAGCACTAAACTCATGTTTGTAACCATTATAGTCACAATACTCTATTATTCCGGTGTCTTTAAATTCTCCACCTCTATCACTACGAATTCTATTTACTTGAGTGTCCTTCTCATTTTCAATCCGAAGAAGTATTTTTAAAAAAGTTTGAAAAGTGTCAGACTTTTGTTTTAAGAAGGCTACCCAAGTAAATCTAGTGAAGTCATCAACCATAATAAGAATGTAACTGTGTACATAGAGACTAACATTTTGAGAGGGACCCATTAGGTCCATATGGATGAGCTTCAAGGGGTTAGAGGTAAGGATATCTTTGACTTTCCTATGAGATGCCTTAACAATTTTTCCTTCCTGACAGGAACCACAGACAATATTAGATGTAGGTTTGATTTTAGAATACCTCTAACTATTTCTTGAGAAAATAGTCTACTAAGATTATCATAATTTATGTGACCCATCCTGTTATGCCATATCTCATTGCCATCTATTTTGGCAACATTACAGATTTCAAAACTATTCATGACAGTATAACAATTATCAGGAGTCATAAATCCTGTAATTATGCATTCACCCTTTTCATTTAAAATTTTGCAATTATTCTTTAAAAAGGTAACAATATGATTTGAGTCACAAAATTGCGAGATACTAAGTAGATTAGCCTTAAGACCTTTGACTAGAAGAACATTTTCAAGAACAGCTAATCCTTCTTC
This sequence comes from Sambucus nigra, assembly GCA_949130495.1. Lineage (NCBI taxonomy): Eukaryota > Viridiplantae > Streptophyta > Magnoliopsida > Dipsacales > Adoxaceae > Sambucus > Sambucus nigra. The sequence continues at coordinate 282,228,755 of OX422218.1, forward strand.
TTGGAGAGTTCCTTTACCTATGATTTGGGATGATACTCCATCACCAAAAATAACTTTTCCTCCAGCAAAGCTGGTTTTGTTTAAAAGTTTTGTATCATCACCAGTCATGTGTTTTGAACATCCAGAATCTAAATATCAACCAGAAGATGTGTGTTCAGCTTTCAGTAATGACAATGTTACATTTCATCTGGGGTAATAGATCATCTTTTCTAACCCAAATTGCTCTTGTTTTCATTTTGCGCTTATTTGCTCTCATTTGATAAAATTTACGAGCATTTGATTTTTGTTGAAAAATATTTTGGGCATGATTTTGAATTTTATGAAACACATGAGCATTTGGCTTTGGAAAGTGTTTAGGAATCCTTCTAGGAAATGTTCTTTTAGGTTTGGTCTTTCTTTTCCTATAATTATAGTTTTTATCTGGTTGTCTAGGCAGAACATAATTGTTACGGCTTCTCCTAGAATAGTTAAAGTTTTGATAAACAAGAGGGTTACAGACATGTTTAACTAGTCTTCTAGCATAACAACCATAAAAAGAATGACCTTATGTATCGCAGTAGGAGCAATAAAGATTGCTCGAAGAGAGTATTTCCTTAGAAAATTCTCTAAACATTGGCTTTAAGGAATTTTAGTGTTGAACCTTATTTCTAGGTAGAACAGTTTTGAAGGTAGAGTCACTCTTCCTAATTGAGGGGCATACATATTTAGCCTTAGGTGAACTTTCATGCTTAGAGTAACTTGATTGCCTAATATCAAACTTTTTATGTTTAGAATCAAACTCAGTTTTTAGAGAATGAAAGTTTGGGCAAGTTTCTATAGGTCTTTTGCCTCCTGACACAAACTTGATAGATTCAAAAGATTTTATTTGTGTCTTTAAATTAGGGCAAAACCCTATTCCAGTTCGATCATCAGAATTGGTTTTTGAATCAACAACAAAACCATCAAAACAGTTTCAGTTATTTTCAAATTCTGTATTTTTTTTAAAACTGTTGCTGTCTTCTCTTTTGTTTGTTCCAATTCTAACAATGTCCCTTTGTATTTTTTCTCCAGAGTTTCATTTGTTTCAGTAAAATCTTTCAGTTTTTTATCAAACATTTTGATTTAATTTTCATGAGTAAGACATTGGGTAGTATAATCTAGTATACTCTTCAGCATTAAGTTTGACCACCAGGCTTAAATCTTCTAGTTTCTTAGTGAGACCTTTCACTATCTTATCTAGTCTAGCGCTTTTCTTGAGAGTTTTCACATAAAGTGTGTGAATATCAGGGAGGTCTTCAGTGTCCGAGTCACTAAGTGTGGTGTGTGAATTGACCCCTAAGGATTCATTTCTTGAACTCACACACCCATTGACATCGTCATTATCGCATTCCCTTTGACTCACACACCCCGTGGTTGAACTATCAATGTTCTCAGAAAGTAAAACATCTAAACCAGTAGCAACATGATTCACAATAGAAGGAGTAGAGATACTATCATCATTCTCATACATAGGCATATCATCATTGTATATTATCTTAGTAAAAAAAGACATGCAAGAATAAAAAACATTAGATGACTCATGTTCCTCATTTTCATAGTCGCTTGAATCATCCCATGTCTTGCAAATGTTGGCCCTAGTATGCTTATTGTAAGTGTTCAGTTTCACTCTACAGTCTTGTGCTATGTGTCCTAGTTTTCCACATCTAAAGCATTCAATCTTCTTAAGGACTTTGTTAGGTCTAGTATGAGTGTCCTAGTGATGTTTGTCTTGACCCTTATCAAGAGGTTTGTGATTATAATGAGTTGGATAATTGGACTTGCCTTGTTTGTTTGCCATGTTATTTCTAAACTTTATAATTTTCGTAAACTATTTTGACATCAAGGCAATCTGATTGTCCAAACTCTCTATGTCACATTCCTCATCAGAGTTATAATTAGGAATGTTAAGCTCATGCTTAATCATCTTAGAAGAAAAACTCAGATTTGATCTAGTCTGTTTCCTATGGGACTGGGTCATTTGTTTCTTAAATTCTAATTCCATTTCCACAGTTCTTAGTTTACTACTGAGTAATTCAGGAGTGAGATTTTGGTCACACATTTCCTCAATAGCATATCTTTTGTTGTCAAATTTCTGTGGTAATGATCTTAGAATTTTAGATACAACTTCATGTCTATCATATGTTATCCCATTAGCATGAAGTTTGGTCACAATATCAGTCAAATTCATACAAAAGTCATCAAATGACTCAGAGTCAGATATAATTAAAGATTTATACTGTTGAATGAGCATTTGTATTTTAACAGCCTTAACTCTAGTGTCACCTTCGTGATCAGTAACCAAAGTGTCCCAAGCTTCCTTAGAAGTGTCACAAGATGAGATCCTTTTGAACTCATGTTCATTTATGCACATAAATATGGAATTCTTTCCTTTGTTATTGTAGTGAGAAACTTGCTTCTCTTCTTGTGTGAACTCACTTAACACTTTCTTAATCCTCTCATTACTTCCTTCAGTGGATGGTTTAGTAGGATAAATGTAACCATTTTCAACAATGTCCCAGACATCATCTCCCAAAGGTTCCTTGAATGAAAGCAATCATCCTTACTTTCCAGTAAGAAAAATTAGTTCCACCAAAGAGAGGAGGTCTGGTCAAGTTACCCAATCTTTCATTTTTCTCGTCCATGTTTGATTTTCAGAGAACAATTTCAGAAACACAGTTTCTTTTAAAAGAAGTTTACAAAGCTCTGATACCAATTGAAATAATGTTACTAAAGTCGTTTAATATAAAATTAAACTATTTAAGTAACTACGAACAGTTTTTTGAAGAAACTCTTTTCTTAAAATCAAATCAAATTAATCACAAGATGTGTTTAACAAAACGTGTACGAGATCTGTTCAAGATTGGATAACAAGTTTAGCAAATCAGTTTAAAAACTTAAACTCAGCACAACCATACGAATTATATGAGGAGGTGTAGAAAGATTAATGACAAGCTATTTTTAACGTGGTAAAACTCAACTAACTGAGGAAACATCCACGACTCCCTCTACGGAGTAAACCAAAAATTCTACTAAAACAAATTAAAACAGTTACAAACTATATAACACACATGCACACAAAACAACTTTATACAAGTTTAGGAATGTACCCACTGGTGTCCTTCTAACTTTTCTACAGTTCTGTTTGTTGATGTTGTTCTCCAGTTTGCTAAAAACCAATTTGTTCCAGTTCTTTACATCAACTCTTATTCTTGAGATCTTATTACCAACATTTTTAGTGTGGTAGGGTGATAGTGTTTGTGAAGGTGCTTTCTAACACATGCATGCACACACTCACGAAGATTTATACAAACAGTCCTATCAAATTACATATAAGATCTATATGCTGTGATTTTCTATTTCTCTCTTCTTAGAAAACTTAAACCTTATTTGACCTTTATTATAATCCAAGAATCCACGGCTATCTTGCTCAGAAGACATATCAAGATCTTAATCAATCTCAGGTTTTGAAAATATTTTTGAGATTGAAAATCACCAAGTGCGATTCCAAATAGGTCGAAGGTTTTGTTTCAAAAGAACTAGAAACATAAATCGTTTTTGTTGATTTTTAAGTTGACAACATTTACAGAAACAAATCAGCAAAAGTTTTCTCAAGACGAGAAACTATAGATGTAGATTTATGTGTAATATAACATGCAACAACTAGATCTAAGATTTCTATAAAAGAGAAACACAGATCTAATCAAATGTTTAAGTTGAAAACAAGATCTGAGAACGAAGAGGTTACATCATCAAACGATTAACAAATCAACACTCAAAACTCTCAAACACTCAAGGTTATGTTTGGTATAAACTGGCTTTTGAAAGTGGTTATGGTTTGAAAACTGTTTAGTACGATTTAGGGTTAGCGTTTCCTAACTCTGGTTTCTCTCTCCCTCTCTTCTCTCTCTCTTCTTGTTCTCCTCTCTCTTCTCTCTCTAATAGACGAAGTGGAAAAAGTACCATTTGGCTGAGGATAGGTCTCCTTATATAGGGGGATGAGAAGGATCGAGAAGATTGACCCAAATCAATGGCTACGATTTGGTCACAGCAAGTTGACTTAGATCTAAGGGCTATAGATATATGGTGATTAAAACGCTTGTGATTGGTTTGAGAAAGGTTCACATGGGTTGTATAAGGACGCATGCAGATCATTGATTAAAGACAATCCAAGGGCTGGAACTGAGCACGGCTAATGTCTCACAGAGAAAACACACAAAGGTTCAATGACAGCCTGACAGGTGTAGTGATATAGCTGGATACCACATGCGCATCCAAAAGAAATTACAAACGCACCCTGATGTCTCTAGCGCATTTAGATTCTACCCAAGTGAACTTTCAGCCAATAAAACCAACAATCCATAATTACATAAAGACCCCAATACTTTATAAATCCAATTTTAATTAAGATAAAAATTGTTTTAAAATTCCCAAAAAAGATTAAAAACTCAATTTGAGGGAAATTAACACACACAACATGCACACACTCAATTATATGCAATATACAATGTATGAATGCAATACTAATGTGTGTGAGTGTTGGTAAGTTTACCTTGAATCAAACAAACAAGAAGAATAAAATGTAGACAATCTCTGAGGCTCTTTGGATTCTAGGATAGGACACAATTTTGTCACTATTTCCTAACTGGATGAGCACTTATACAATATAGACTCAAGTGAGTCAAGAGTATAAGGTGCTTCAGCTTCTAGGCTCTGCTTTACTTTGGTCAACTTTTAAAATCAAGAGCAACCCAATGAACTTTCATAGGTATCTGAATACCATTTTAACGGTCCATACTGTGCACAAAATCGTCCTTATTGTTTGCATTTACTTGCCTTTTTTTACTTTGAAATCCTAATCTAGAAGCCACAGGGCACTTTCGAGCTCTGTTTGACTTTGGTCAACTCTATGAACCGATAGTTTCTCAATGAAATTTGTAGGGCTTTGGATTCTTTCCAATGGTCTCGGTCGAGAGAAAATCGGACTAACGTTTTGCATTTTATGCCCAATTTTTCAAATAAGTCCATTTCGGATTGCTTATAGCCTATAGGCACTCCTGGCCCTCTGTTTATCGGCATAGGGGTACTTTACCTAGCCTGTAAATCGGGAGGTATGCTGATAGGTAGGCCTAGGCCTATGCTGATCTACAGACCCCCCCAATTTTTTTTTATCTATTTAAATAATCCTTGACGTCATTATTAAGGACCTTCTTTTCCAGATCTGAAGATCCCATTCCTCAAAATCAGTGCATAGACTTTTACACATCCCTTTAAAAATATTCCTACTACATTCCATTATATCGTCCACACACCTCACCTTTCTTACCCACTTTACCACCATTACAACACCATTAAAATCAGCATAGATCACCATCAAAGTCAGAATTCAAGCTTGAAATCCTATCCGTTCAAAGTTGTTATTTTAGTGATATTACTCATTTTTTTACTTACTAGTATATTGTTTACATCTAGTTGTCATTTACCCACCTTAATAACCTTTTCACTATTTATATATTCACCAAATTTATTTTCATAAACTAAAAAATAAAAAATGTGGATTTGATCTTAAACCCTAAATATTAAATTTCCTTCCATTTTTACTACACTTGCCTCACTTGTGCATGTTTTTTCATAAACCAAAAAACGAAAATTCTAGTTTTGGGTTCATGGGTTAATCCCACCCTTATGTGTTTTTTAACAACATGGACTTTGATGCTATTTTCGGCGATGTAGGCATCTCGAGTTTTTCTCGGGATTCGAGTCCTATTTTCTTGCTTTTTCACTCTATTCATTCTCACACACACACACGCACGCGCGCGCACACACACACACAGACTTGAGAGTGCACAATTCTCTAATGGTGTAACTTATTTGATTAGATGTCAATCCCACAATAAATTTAAATTCCTTTAAACCTAAAACATGCATGTAGGTGATTTTGTAAGGACATTTTTGTCCATTAACAATATATTATGTCGCACGCCGTTACACCGTTGAAGAAATTCAAGATTCATACATTCATCAACGGATCTGAATATCAAAAGAAGAAGAGGAATCAAGACTGACAGCCGGACCGGTCCGCCTCCCTACCAGACCGATCCGCCCTCAACCGGACTGATCTACTTGCTGCAGATCCAGTATACCCCGGACCGCAAGTGAACCGATGAAGACTGGAATAGAAGAACCGATCCGGTCACAACCGGACCGATCCACCTCAGAATAAAAGAACAGATCTGGTCAATCGGACCGATCCGCCCTCAAGCCGTACCGGTCCGCCTGGGATAAACTCGAGCAGTTCCGTGAATTATTTTACCACTAATTTGTTTTTCCTATATATATACCTATTTCGGTGGTGTATTTTTTAAGACTTTTCAAGACGATTTTCAGAGTCCCAAATACTCTAAGTCTTCACCTATTGAGCCCAAGACTCTAGGTTATTTGATTCACACAATTGCCAAACCTTTGTGAATCTTTTTGGTAACCCAAGAAGATAACTTTTTAGTTTGTTCAAACCTTTGTGGAGAGATCTTTGCAACCGAGGGCTGCGTGTCATTGCTGAGGGAGTCTCTACAAATTTTATGGCTGCGTGTCATTGAGGAGTGCTGCGGTTCTTCCTTTGTTTATTGGACTGAGGTTCATGTGGGTTCGCTGCGTGTGGATTCATTGCTGACGACACCGACCGATGCTTGCGGGTATTCGTGTGTCACTGTATTTCATTGTAATCCGTGTAAGTTGCGATTTACTTATTATAATGAAATAAAAGGTTTTGCCCTGCGGGGATTTTTTCTTAAACTTGTTTCGCATATTTGTTTATGGGATTGACACACGCACCGTAGATGGATGTTTAGGGGCTAAATTTATTTGATTTAAAAGTAGACTCTAATTAAATAAGGGTTACTTGGAATCTTGCGAATTTAATTCAAATCGATATTACACGCGTTCTCAAATTGGTATCAGAGCGGGTTACTCTAAATTATCGAGTGATCTTGATTTTTAAAGTTTTTTTTCCTAATACAATTTGACTTCTCACATCGTCAAATTGGTATCAGAGCGAGTTACGCTAATTTATCGCGTGATCCTGATTTTTCGAGGATTTATTTTTTTTGATATAATTTGACTTCTCACGTCGTCAAATTGGTATCAGAGCAGGTTGCGCTAATTTATTGCGTATTCCTATTTTTCGCAAAATCGTGTGATATTGATTTTTTTTGAAAAAATCAGTTTTGTGAAAAATCGCAATTGTTCAATTGAACGCCCATTTAATGAGGAGCCTATTTTTGAAAAAGTTCGCGACCGTGTTGAAAATTTAAAAAGTTTGAATTTGAAACTTTGCAAAAGAATTAAAGTTTTGAGAAAAAAAATTCTCGTTTTAAATCCGCGATGGATCTTTTGCAAACGGTTCAAAATCAAAGAGATTTTTATCGTGAAAAATTTGTTTCTTTGGACCATGAATTTAATGCCTTAAAATTATCCAAAAAGGAGAGTGATGATAGGTAACTATTTTTAGAAAAATAATTGGAGGACCTTAAGAAAACGATGGGTTGTGTTTGTGCTAAAGATGATAAAAATATTTTAGTCAATGAGTTTGTGGCACGTGAAGAGACTCTTAGGGAAAAGTTTGCTTTAATTGAGGGGGAGAGGGATACCCTTTTAGAAATTGTTGAAAATTTGAAAAATCAAGCCCTGTCTTGGGAAGAGTCTAATTTGTTGCTTGAATCAAATATTTTGAAGTTGAAAAATGGTTTAAATGATTCAAGTAGGTTTGATAGTGATGGTAATGGCTCATCTTGTTCTCATGCTTCTAATGCTAAAGCCAAAGCCATTATTTGTTTTAAAGGGTCAACCAATTTTCAGGATGTTAGAAAAGGTCAACCCATAGGTTCCGTTCCACCCGTTTACACATGTTCATATTGTGGTCGGAAAGGTCATCGTAGGCGTTTTTGTTTTGATCTTGGAAAATGTCATAGGAAGTTTATGTCCAGTGTTCCCGTGGTTTCCAAATCCCCCACACGATGTTTCGCATCTATTTGGGTTAGAAAATCACTTTTAGAGACACTAGATTTTAGACAAGTTGATTCCCGTTTGCTTGCACATGATTCTTCACTTGTCATATCATATAGATGATTGTGTTTGCATGTATGTCATACACTAGTTGTGGTTTCATGATTTATACTTGTTTACTAGTGTTATGACATGTGTACTTTTTGTATATATTTTTGTTTTAAATTTTTTTTGAAAAATACAAAAAGATTTTATTTTGACAAAATTTTTGAAAAATCCAAAAAGATTTTTGTATTTTGTCACCGTTTATGGATGAACACTTAGGATGACCAAGTCACAACATCATTCAATTATTTTCATGTGACTATTTGATAGTGTTTTGAGACAATAGGTCAATTCATCCTTGTGCTTTATAATGTTTGGAGTCATTAAGATGTGATTAAGTGTTTCTTCCTACATGTTTGACTCATGTTTCCTTTATTTCACATATGCACGGATTTGATTGATTATTGTGCTTGTCTTATCACATGTTGGTTGGGTGTTTTCACTTCAATCCTGTCTTTAAAACGAACCAAGCGTGATAATTTTTATAAGGAAATTGTGCATATAATAACCGTTTTGTGAGTTTGTGTGCTTTGTTTGAAAACGGGGAGGGGCTGCGAAAGGTAATCATCTATCCTTTGCGCAAAAGCCACCGTTAAAAAGGACCTAAAAAATTGAGGAATTTTATTATCCGAGGTCCAAAGAGGTTAAAAGAATCTGAAAAAATTTAAAGGCAATAAAAAGATATTCATGCCAATAATGGGCCATTTAGTTTTTTGCACCAATTCTCCAAAGTTTGAGAATTTAGATTACATCTAAAAGAAAATATATATGAGGGAGTTTGGTTGGAGAATTTAAAACGGGTTTGCACGTCCTTGAAATTCTTGAAAATGCGCTATATAGTTTTGGACGTTATTGGTGTGGAAATCATTTGACTTTGATTTGTTGATTTGCATAAGACGATGTCATCTAAATTCAACAAATTATTACACCTAAGGATACTTTTGATGATCATTCGTTAGGGGTACACATATGCATCGTGCACATATGATTGATTGATTGAGTTGATTTACCTATCGAATGTGTTCACACCCATTCATTCCATTTCCATGACTTGGTTGTTTGAGTCTAAATCCATGGTGTGATTTTTGTTTCATATTTTTTCAAATTGGTGAATCTTTTTGGTATCTTCTTTTTTGTACGAAAAATTTGAAAAATTCAAAAATAGTTTGTGAAGATTTTTTTGGGCATCTCCTTGTAAGAGCACGTTTGCAATTTGATTGATGCCTTGATTTGTATACCGTGACACCCCGATTTTGCTTATTTGATTCATTCTTCTCATTTGTCTATTTGGGGACATCATAAAAAGGGGGAGAAAGAATTATCATATTATGGGGGAGTTTGAATTTTGGGGGAGTTTTTGAGATGTTGCTTATGTTTTTATCATATATTGATATCCATGTTATCTCATTTCAAACTCGATATGTCACTTGGTATTTTGCTTTGTCTCATGTGTGTAGGTACTACATGGATTATCATTGGATTGCACACCCTGATGAGAAAAGCTTTGAGATTTGATGATTCCTGAAGAATTGAAGAGCAAACGCTGTAGTCTTATTCAATTGTATCTTTCCAGTTTTTGGTTCATGGAAGGGTAGATTTGTATAGGCATTTTTAGTTGTTTTGATATTTCGGATGTATGTTTTTATGTATGTACCGGCATAAACATAGGAGGAGATTTGTAAGGAAATTTTTGTCCATTAACAATTTATTATATCGCACGCCGTTACACCATTGAAGAAATTCAAGATTCATACATTCATCAACGGATCCGAATATCAAAAGAAGAAGAGGAATCAAGACTGAGAGCCGGACCGGTCCGCCTCCCTACCGGACCGATCCACCAACGGACCGATCCGCCCTCAACCGGACCGATTCGCTTACTGTAGATCCAGTATACCCCGGACCGCAAGTGAACCGATGAAGACTGGAATAGAAGAACCGATCCGGTCACAACTGGACCGATCTGCCTCAGAATAAAAGAACCGATCCGGTTAATCGGACCGATCCCCCCTCAAGCCGGACCGGTCTGCCTGGGATAAACTCGAGCAGTTCCGTGAATTGTTTTACCACTAATTAGTTTTTCCTATATATATACCTATTTCGGTGGTGTATTTTTTAAGACTTTTCAAGACAATTTTCAGAGTCCCAAATACTCTAAGTCTTCACCTATTGAGCCCAAGACTCTAGGTTATTTGATTCACACAATTGCCAAACCTTTGTGAATCTTTTTGGTAACCCAAGAACACAACTTTTTAGTTTGTTCAAACCTTTGTGGAGAGATCTTTGCAACCGAGGGCTGCGTGTCATTGCTGAGGGAGTCTCTACAAAGTTTATGGCTGCGTGTCATTGAGGAGTGCTGTGGTTCTTCCTTTGTTGATTGGACTGAGGTTCATGTGGGTTCGCTGCGTGTGGATTCATTGCTGACGACACCGACCGACGCCTGCGGGTATTCGTGTGTCACTGTATTTCATTGTAATCCGTGTAAGTTGCGATTTACTTATTATAGTGAAATAAAAGGTTTTACCCTGCGGGGATTTTTCCTTAAACTTGTTTCGCATATTTGTTTATGGGATTGACACACGCACCGTAGATGGATGTTTAGGGGCTGAATTTATTTGATTTAAAAGTAGACTCTAATTAAATAAGGGTTACTTGGAATCTTGCGAATTTAATTCAAATCGATATTAGCCGGACCGGTCCGCCTGGGATAAACTCGAGCAGTTCCGTGAATTGTTTTACCACTAATTTGTTTTTCCTATATATATACCTATTTCGGTGGTGTATTTTTTAAGACTTTTCAAGACGATTTTCAGAGTCCCAAATACTCTAAGTCTTCACCTATTGAGCCCAAGACTCTAGGTTATTTGATTCACACAATTGCCAAACCTTTGTGAATCTTTTTGGTAACCCAAGAACACAACTTTTTAGTTTGTTCAAACCTTTGTGGAGAGATCTTTGCAACCGAGGGCTACGTGTCATTGCTGAGGGAGTCTCTATAAAGTTTATGGCTGCGTGTCATTGAGGAGTGCTGCGGTTCTTCCTTTGTTGATTGGACTGAGATTCATGTGGGTTCGCTGCGTGTGGATTCATTGCTGACGACACCGACCGACGCCTGCGGGTATTCGTATGTCACTGTATTTCATTGTAATCCGTGTAAGTTGCAATTTACTTATTATAGTGAAATAAAAGGTTTTGCCCTGCGGGGATTTTTCCTTAAACTTGTTTCGCATATTTGTTTATGGGATTGACACACGCACCGTAGATGGATGTTTAGGGGCTAAATTTATTTGATTTAAAAGTAGACTCTAATTAAATAAGGGTTACTTGGAATCTTGCGAATTTAATTCAAATTGATATTAGCCCGACCGGTCCGCCTGGGATAAACTCCAGCAGTTCCGTGAATTGTTTTACCACTAATTTGTTTTTCCTATATATATACCTATTTCGGTGGTGTATTTTTTAAGACTTTTCAAGACGATTTTCAGAGTCCCAAATACTCTAAGTCTTCACCTATTGAGCCCAAGACTCTAGGTTATTTGATTCACACAATTTCCAAACCTTTGTGAATCTTTTTGGTAACCTAAGAACACAACTTTTTAGTTTGTTCAAACCTTTGTGGAGAGATCTTTGCAACCGAGGGCTGCGTGTCATTGCTGAGGGAGTCTCTACAAAGTTTATGGCTGCGTGTCATTGAGGAGTGCTGTGATTCTTCCTTTGTTGATTGGACTGAGGTTCATGTGGGTTCGCTGCGTGTGGATTCATTGCTGACGACACCGACCGACGCCTGCGGGTATTCGTGTGTCACTGTATTTCATTGTAATCCGTGTAAGTTGCGATTTACTTATTATAGTGAAATAAAAGGTTTTGCCCCGCGGGGATTTTTCCTTAAACTTGTTTCTCATATTTGTTTATGGGATTGACACACGCACCGTAGATGGATGTTTAGGGGCTGAATTTATTTGATTTAAAAGTAGACTCTAATTAAATAAGGGTTACTTGGAATCTTGCGAATTTAATTCAAATCGATATTACACGCGTTCTCAGATTTAAAACACTATGTAGATAACGCATGCAAGCAACACACAATATCAAGAAAAATCCCCAAAGGGGTAAAACCTTTTATTTCAGTATTACAGTTTGCAAATCGCAACTTAAAACTTTAAGAGTGAAATACAACCCGACGAATCTCCTGTAGGTGACCTTCGTCTTCTTCAGCAGTAGTTCTCTCAAGTCCCACAAAGACCGCAATCTTCCTTCAGTAATGATTCCCGCAAGAATCACAAGATCAACAATAGAGACTCCTTCTCTATAAGGTCATCTGTGAAGACTCCTTCTTCACAATTATATTTTCAATACAGAAGTATTTTGAGTTTTAAAGATGATTCACAAAACTATATAGGAGAAATTATGTGAATTAAAAAGTGTTTTTCCCTCTTAAAAGTGAAGACTTTTTGCAGCAGGTCTACAGTTTTCGTAAATGGAAAGTCGTAACAAAAAACTACAAAAAATATGTATTTATAAGCGGACACAAAATTTGAGGCAATGTAGGGTCGTTTGAACGAAAAATCAGTGTCATTCTAACGAGATCAAGATCTCGTTTGAACGATGCAAATATCGCTTCTAACGACATCCAAAAATTCAAGACAGTGCGCCCTCGTTTGATCTAGGCTTTTAACAACCTTTGAACAAGATACAAAATCATTATGACGAAATTGCAATCTCGTTTGAACAAAACAAGGCAAAAATAAAAATATTTTTAATTTCGAAAAACTGTTCAAAAAATTGCCTCATTTTGTAAAAACATTTTTACAAAAAATCTCCCAATACTATATAAAAAAATCCATGAAATCCAAGCAACAACTAAACTAAAATTACGTGACATCGTGGAGCATGTTGAAGATAAAGCGGTGCATATTGGAGATGCACTTGGTAATCAGATTTGTCTTCTTGAACGAGTGTCCAAAGTACCATGACGGAGGTAACGGGATATGCCATACTCGATGTAACCTAGATTCTATGGACAAGTCCTAGATACCAGGGGAAATGGCATAAAAGTTTCCCTTACAGTACTAGTTTATATATTCTTTACAACCCTGTCAGACATGCATATTCATTTCTTCATAATGAATCATAATCTGGTGTGTTGCTCACATTATATTATATTTTCATGTATTTATTCTCTTTCGTTTTCACAATCCTGTCAGACATGCATATCTATTTCCTCATAGTGGATTATGATTCGATGTATTGCATAAACCGTAGCCTATTCTCTTTATTATATTTTTAGTAGCCCCGTTAGACATGCATATTCCACCCTTTGCGATGGATTGTTATCGGTGTGTTGCTCAAAATTTAAATAGTTTTTAGATTATTTTCTTTTCTTTTATTTCTATTTCTTAGAATGATTCATCCCCGTCTTCTCTATGATGTGGGTACGATGATTTATTTTCTCACCTATTTCACTCCGCACACATTATACACACAATTGCATTTTTTTTTATAAAAAGGAGAATATTATCTTAGCCCATGAGAGACTGAAAGGGTGGAATGGTCGCCTAACACCTTCTCATTACATAACTTAGTCCCAGAATCCGTGATCTATTTGGTTTCGTATGCATCAGTTTGTCTTTGATGCCATTTTTTCTGGACGGTCTACATCTTTTCCCTATTTTGAGAAAAATACTCCGTCGACTCTATTTTCTATATTTTCACCCCTTTGACGACGATCAATTTATATTTCTGGGAGATCGTGAGTATCGTGCAAGTGGCAGAAAGAGGATTTTCTTCCTTAATCACTGCACACTGTCTTTTCTTTTCAGGGTGAACCCATCGAATCCCGAATTGTCACAGTGGCGACTCCGTTGGGGATTTACTTTTAGAGGTTTAGACTCTATTTTACGTGGGATTTATTTTCTTCTTTCTCTATTTTTCTACATGTGTATATATCTCCACTTGTTTATTCTTCTTAATCTCATGCCTTTATCATATCATGCTATCTATGTAAATTTCTCTCTCTATCATTCTCCTTTTTCTCATCACATGTATATACCCCATTTTCTATCACATACTTCATGCTTTATTAACTTTTTTATACTCGTGCTCTATTCACACATTTCACTCTGACTTGTATATACTTGTCATGTTACACTCCCCCTATTCACATTTTCACATGCTCTATGTCACTTGTAGATATCCATGCTTGTTTCCACTTGTTAATTTAAGATAAACTAAAAATGAAAAATGCATCAATTCATATATATATATATATATAAAGAAAAAAAGACCAAAATTATTGGGACGCAGCCCAGACTTTCCAAACCTAATCAAGAACTGCCACATTAAGGATCTCGGTGAAAATATATTCCACGATGGTGAGTAATACACCCCACCCACCCCCACTCGCTTCTAGAATCAGGGCACTCCTCACTATCGTCAATCAACACCACACAAGATCGAGTTGTCTACCTCACATGATCAACCATATAAGCCATCCAATCTCTGATATCATGCAATAAGGATGAAGACACGCGCACAATCATCAAAATAACAAGCAATAAAAAATAAGCATGTGAGTAGTAGAGGAAAAGATCAAAATTCAACTGCTGGAATCAAAAGCTAAGGTCATACCTACCTTGAAGAACATCCGCAAAGAAAGAAAGGATACCATCTATCGTCGCCTGAGAATGATAAGGCATTGACACAACAGAGACTCCACCCAACTAGATGTGATAAGAAGGAATAGATAAGTGTTGGATGGGAATTGCATCCTCTGTAACTACCCCACTCCTTGACGTTTATGATGAAGTACCTAACACATTGCTACCACCCCTATTACCTATCAAAGGTGGAGGCGCACCCTCCATATCATATATAGATGGCGGCATCGTCGAACTATTAACAAACTCCAGATAGTCGTACCCCATCATCGTATCAGTGAAGAACGTATAAGGATCACCCTCCATCACTGTCGCACTCTCCTCGTCCGATAACTACCCCACATTCCTCATAACAGTAAGAGGTTCCAATGGTGGGACCTTCACCTCTCCCTCCATCACCTACCTCACCACCCTCTCTCCTAGGTACCAGACGTACCCGAACTAGTGCACCAGTAATCTCCGCATTTGGGCATGAATGTCCGTGTCTCTCGCTGCCCCCGAGGACAGACGTCAAGGTTAGAACATCACATGTCCCATAATAAAATAAATCATTAACAAAATAAACAAAAATGCAAAAAAGGAAGAAAATAAAGTCTAACTCGATCACTTGTGAGGGAATTGAGTATCACCCTCACATCTTTCAAACCCCAAAACTCCTTCGACATCCTGTCTGATTTCCTCCATTAATTCATTCTCAGGAACTCCCTCACCTCTCTCGCCTTCAAAAGACATTGATCCCGTGTTGTGACCCATCACCTCATAAAATCGTGTCTGCAAAAACCAACACATTTCTCTCAATAATTTTTTTTCAAAGGAATAAAAATCAAAGAAGAAAATTCAAAAAATGAAGGCTACCTCCAAATGGTACGTGGGCCTCGTAAAAATCTGTCGACGACATCGATTGAAAGCATTCAGATAAGCATAGAGGGATTGTAGATTAAATCTCCCCCAATAATATACAGAAATCTTGGATATAGCCTGGAGGAAGGGAAAGAACCACGTGATAACAACATCACCACTCAGCGCCAACATGAAACCTCCCAAGAAAAGCAGAATGAACATGCGAGCTGCCTGTTGCACCTGCCATTCGTTCATGATGTCTATCTAAAGTGACAACGAGGTGTACCTTAACACCTATATCCTCACTAATCCCCCATAAACAATCCGTCCAAAGTCCCCAAGAGTAGCCGAGATCACAGTCTCAAAAATGAGTTGTGTCCGAACCACCACGATTTGTTGACCCTCACACTCCAGCCCCATTAGCTAGTGCATGTCTAGTGGGGTAACAGTCATCTCACCCACGCCTAGATGAAACGTGTGAATAGTGTCCCACCAACGCTCTCTTAAACCACACAGAACAATAGACGAATTCGGCGTGTCATCCAAAACCCCGCAAGAGGTCCAAACCCTGCCTCCACCGTCAACTCACTTACCTGGGGAGCTTCTCCCATACCTTCCTAATCGCAGTCGATCCCCAAGAGCATATGACCAATGAAGCAATGTCCACCTACATAATAGCAATAATTAATCCCAAGTATAAAATAAATCAAAAATTAAAAAAATAAAAAAGTAATAAAATAAATAAAGAACACCCACATAATCATTTGGGTTCTTCACCCTCACAGAGTGATGATTCCTAAGCTCCGTCAACAGAGCCCTCTCATCATCCACATCTTTGATATTGTAGACACCCTATTCTAGCACCCCCTAACCTCTCCTTAGGTCCCTAACACGTCCCTTCATCACTACAAACCTAAGGCATACCCCGAGTACTGACCTAAAGGCCATCGGGCACTCTCAGGCTCCGTTTGACCAAAAGTCAAACTCTTCAACTCGACCGAGACTAAATGAATCCTCAAAGGAAACTGAAACCCCTTTCCAACGGTCCACCCCGTGCACTATTCTCACTTACGGTGCGGACGAATGACCCATTTTCTCCCAAAACTTGATCAGGAGGCCACCGGACGCTCCCGAGCTCCGTTTGACCAAAGTCAAATCTTCATATGATTGAGACGGAATGAATATTCAAAGGGCACTAAAACCCCTTTCCAACGGTCCGCTCCGGGTCTAATTCTGACTTACGATACGGACGAACGATCATTTTTACTCAAAAAGGTCATTGAACACTTTTAGGCCCCAGTTGACTAAAGTCAGCTCCCCGAACTGAGTCAAACTCTTTGGAATGTCTACGTACATTTCATAATCTTTCCAATGGTCCGCCCCATGCACGATTCTGACTTACCATACGAACGAACGATCCGTTTGCGTTCGACGATTCCCCATCCAAAGGACCGATGATCGTTTCCAAGCCATATTTGACCCAAAGTCAACTCCCGGACCCGGGAGCAGTCCGAAGGACTTTCGAAGGTCTCTGAAGTACCTTTACATTGGTTCACCCCGTGCCTGATTCGAATCAATGATTTGCGTTCCATGAACTTTTTTTCGAAAGAACCTAAAAGAGATTACCAAATGGCAAGTTCCAAATCCTGCTATTGGCATTGTGCCTAAAAACACCTGCCGATTGGTAAGACCAGGACTATACCGATTGGCAATGATCTGGTCCTATAAAAAGTAGGGCCTTACCTCATTGAAAAAAGAACCCAAGATCTAAAATCCATCACTCTCAGCGAACTCAGAAAACCTCTCTCGAAGTCAACATGATTTCCACATCCAAATCCTTTTCCAACCGTCACTTTTAATCATCTTTTTCATCAAACTTGGTGAATTAACTACCCTTAATCATCAAACAATTGTAAGGGTTTCTCTCCAACATTCAAGATCAAGCTCAAGATCTTCAAGATGGTACAACTTTCTCAACTCTTTCTTCAAATTCTCCTAAATTCGCATTAACTTATTTTTATTACTTAGCACTTTTATTCTCTCCATCTCACATATCCTAATATACTTTTTATTTATTATTATTGCACATCTCTTATTTTCATGTAAATAAAACCCAAAAAATAAGAAAAAGAGAGTTTGCTCATAAATTCCAAACGGGAATTCTCACACTTTTCCCATAAATAAACACTTTTTTACACACACACACACACATAAGAGAAGTCCCCGGTTGGATTTATGGGATAAATCCCACCCCTCATTTTGCATACGAACTACGTGGACTTTGATGCCTCTATAGGCTACGTAGGTGTCTCGGGGCTCGAGTCCTATTCTTTCCCCTTTTTTTCTTCTAATTTTCTAAATTCTTTAACTTAATTCTCTTAGATTCTATATATTTACATATACATATATTTGTTCTTAGTGGCGCATTATTCCACATGCGCATTGTTCCATTATAACGATTGACACAAGGATAATCGCGTTAATCCTATTTTCTAATATTACTTTTAGGAACATTCCTATGGATGACTCCCTTTATCTCTTCCATTATACAAGTCGATGATTCTTATCTCCACTACATATGCACATGCACACATATCACAGGGAAATAGAGGAAAATAACAACTATTCATGAGAGACCGCAAGGGTGGAATGGGTGCCTAACACCTTCCCATTTCGTAACCTGGCCTCTGAACCCTACTCGAATCATTTTTGGTTTCGTATGTATCAGTATGTCTTTGGATGTTGTCCTTCGGGACGGTTCCACCTTCTTTTGTCTGTTTTGAGTAAAATAGACTGGCGACTTCATCTCTCTACATTTTTAACCTCACACATCGCCGACATCGGTCGAAGCACTCCCGAGAGGGATGCGCGGGACCAAAATCCTCTCACCGCGAAGATGACCCTCTTCTCTCTCTCCGCGAGGATCGGGGATGGACACAGTGGCGACTTCGCTGAGGACTTTTGTTTAAGAGGGCTAGACTCTATCTACATGGGTGTTTTATTTTCTTATATACTCCCCTACTTTGCATGTTCCCCTTTTCATGTGTACCTTGTGCTTATGCTTCTATTCACACACTTGTAGAAGATTCTCCATATACACTTCACACCACGTGCACCTAGGATCACATATGTCCACATGTTGCACGCATCACTTATCCATGCTTGGTATACTATTGGTACTTGGACTTTGCTCTCTGTTTGGCATGATCATGAAAGATATTCTCATTATAAGATACTAATAAGAGAATCATTCATGATTCACACGACATCACCAAAGAGCATTGTGATTTACCGAATTTTGTCCAGTAACTAGTGGGTCACTTCATGATGGGCGCTGGTCCGACAGGGTGCAGTTAGCCTTAGCAATATGCCTCTCACCTTCCATTGACCAAGTACCTTCAACGTATATCGAACGGTTCCCCCGCATCATACCTCTTGACCGAAGTCATGACGGGAGGTATATCGCAGGGAACTCATTCACTTACGCCAAGTATATCAAATTTGCTCTCACACGTACCGTCCCTATGAGGTATATAGCGAGGCAATTCACGTACACTCGGGTATATCAAATGGTTTATCCATACGTACCGATTGCCCTCAAAAGCAAGACGTATATCATATAAGTCACGCCAAAGGGGGGAACCCTTTCCAATTCACCCAACCAACTGAATACCTATATATAGGTGTCAAGCCTAGGACACACATGTTAGATTACCTGTTTTGACCCGAAACTCTGTCGAAATTTTGGGTCGACCTGCCGCCCAAATTTTTATGCATTTTTAAAACAGGACCCTGCCCGTGAGCCTGGTTACAAGTCCAACCATGGCTTTGCATATGTTACAAACCCAACTTTTCTAGGCTCGGGTCCCGTCCGGCATTTTATTTTGCATTTAGGAGAATTTAATACAAATGAGAACATAATAATTATTATAATCATGCTGAGACCCGTCTCCCAAAAATATTTCTCCCTTCTTTATCAAAAAATCCAAAAGCATTTCTCCCTTCTTTATCAAAAATCCAAAACCATTTATCCCTTCTTTTTTAAAAAATCCAAAAACATTTTTCCTTTCTTTATCAAAAATCCAAAAATATTTTGTTCTTCAATCTAAAAAAAAAATGTCCATAATATTTTCATTCTTCTTTTTTCAAAAATAAATCCCATTTTACGCCTCCTTAGGTCGATTGCATGCCCATGGCCTGACTCCTTATTAGTTTCGATCTTCAGTCAAATCACCCAGGAATTCCGTATATTCCCCTGTTACTTCTTCTGAGTCCGAAATCCATCCGCTTTTTATGGAGAACACAGATCAAGTACCAGTTGTGCAGCCAAATCTGACGGCAGTCTTAGCTTAGCTCGTGTCCAAGATTAACAACCTCCAAACTGAGGTCCGAGAGATACAACAAAACCAAGTTCCTATTCCTCAAGAGCCCAAGGCCCTATTCCCTCATGTTATGGGTCCACTCGAGCCTATCTAGGTTCCCTAAGAGTATCAACACGCTCCATGTGCCCCTCATGCTAATGGGACACCACCTACCTAGCTTCCTATGCCAAACCTCGCCCAGTCAGGGGCTAACTTGCCTATGATCATGGATCCAAAATAAGAAGAATTAAACAAGGTCAAAGAAGATCTCAAGATGTTAACTAAGAAGTTCGACCAAGTAAGAATCTCTAGTAATTACATGGACTACACCCACATGTCTCCTTATCCTAAAGCGAGGTTACTCGAGAAGTTTAAGATGCCAAATATCGAGAAATTCGGAGGAAGTGGACCCCCGATTGTTCATATTGGCATTTATCACCATTCTATGACTCTCCTAGGGGCTTCTAAAGAAGTGATGACCCAATTATTTTAGCAAACTTTAAAGGATAGCACCCTCCGATGGTTTTTATCTCTCGAGGAATCTAGAATTTATAGTTGGGAGGATGTAGCCCGAGAATTCATGTCACAGTACAGATACAATGAAGAGATAGAGGTTACCCGTCGTGATTTAGGACTTCTTAAACAGAACTCTGGGGAATCAATCAGTAACTTCCTAGCCCGATGGAGGGAAAAAGCAGCCATCATGATTAATTGGCCATCTGAGGAAGAACAAGTCAATATAGTGAAGAAGAATTTCTTACCCCATATTCGAGTTACCATGGGAAGATAATACTATCCCCACTTCCGAGCTCTCAGAGAAGCGGGAGTAAAAATCGAGGAAGGTCTTGCTAAAACAGAAGTTGAACCAAAGAAAGTGTCTGGACAGTTCACTCTGAGAAAATATGATAAACCTGTCAATGATGGAGTCTCAACCATAAACAACATCTCTCAACCAACCACCTCATGGGCACCAGAAAGTCACCCTGTCCCAGCCCGAAAGGAATACACCGAGCTCCATGTTCCCCTCTCCAAAGTTTATCAAGACATGTTAAGCCGAAACCTTATCAAACCCCTAGACCCCGGTCCATTACCAAATCCACTTCCAAGAAACTTAAAGGCAGATGCCCATTGCGCCTTTCACCAAACTACTGGCCATACCACCGACCAATGTTTTCACCTTCGAAACATAATCTAAGGTCTAATTGACCGGGTTACCATTGCCCCACCAGCCAATCCTAAACCGAACACTACTCACAACCCACTCCGAAATCATGCTAAAGTCATCTTCCTAGAAGGGAACCCAGAATTTGATCCCTCAACTCAAATCACACCCATATACTATCCCAAACCTCTCCGAACTTGCCAATATTTCCTCCTACACCCCGCTAGCCTCTCTAATCAGGCACTATGACTCCTTACTAGAGCATGCATCGCTGTCCGTACCCATTTTGAAAATGCAAGTATGGAATTATCACAAGTATTAAACCAACTCTTAGAGTTCGGGAGCCCTCACAAATGATCATTGATTGCTAGAGGTTCAGTACGCTATTCTTGAAAGCATGAAAATGGGCTCGAGAGTCAGATAGTTGGGTGGTACCAACCGATGAAGTCAGCCTAGATGACGTTGTCCAGATTATGGCAGAATTATTCAGGCAAACCGACAATATTTGCAATATGACCGAGTTACTCTATACTCTGAAGTTACAATGGCACCTAGTCCCTTCACCCTTACACCTCCCCATAGAATGGGAAGACTTGTACGAAGAAGCCATTGAAGTCGTAGAATGCATTGACTTTATATGGAAAGACAAAATTGTTGCCACCGAATGGGGGGAAGAATTCGAAGATTCAAATGGAGAGCAAGCTTTAGAGAAAGCTGGCCCGGTAGCCAACATGTGTGGGATGATATCATTTGAATAACTCCTCAGAGAAATAAATAAGGTGGCAGAACAACTCGAGATTAATGAAGAAACAGGGTTTATGTTCTTCCCTTCTTCAGTAAATCATATGATCAGATCAGGAAGGAATTACTATATCCTAAGACTACTACCGGCCATTGACAAAGGGAAGGGTGTTAAAAACCTTCCTATGCCAGAGATGACCCTCGAGGAAAGCAAGATCCTCGATCAACTAAAGAAAACTCAAGCTAACATCACTCTATGAGGGCTTTTTATGTCTTCCCAGCTGCACAAAAATGATTTGATCAAATTACACGCTGGACCCACAGTTCCTCCTTCTACCACACCAGAAGAGGTGATAAATTTAGTCGGAGCCTTGACCTCTACCCGAATGCTATCCTTTTCCGAAGAAGAAATCCCCATAATCAGGCCAAACCACAATCATGCACTCAATATCTTCGTCGAAGTTATGGGGAAGATCGTACCACTCTCTCTTGTCGATACTGGATCCGCCTTAAATGTCTGCCCATTAAGAACCTTCAAATGCTTAGGACTGAAGGAAAGTGGCCTCACTCTAACCTCCGCGGATGTACGTGCCTACGATAATACCCGCCGGGAGGTAATGGGATCCATAAAACTTGTAATAGGGGTTAGCCCTATTAACCCTGTCGTTGAATTCCAAGTTATTGACATCCCAGCTTGTTTTAACCTGTTTCTTAGACGACCTTAGCTCCACAGTATCAAGGGTGTGTCTTCCTCGCTCCATCAGAAATTGAAGTTCTTCGCCGACGAACGAGTCATCACCATTTTGGGGGATGAAGATAATACCGAGGGTCCAAGTACCAGTAATCTAATCCTTGAGATATAGCACGGGTCAAATGATATGCTCCTACCAGGACTCTGAGTTAAGCCACTTCTACTCCCGACAGGGGACGATTTCAAAGAAAGGGTTTGTCCAGAATACGACCCTCGTGGCAACATCAATGTGATTCAGATTTCAGAAACATGCACTTCATGCCCAGACTAGGGTTAGGACAAATACAACAAGGGATAATTGAGCCCATTGAACTGAAAAATGCTTTCCCTCCTTGTGGTTTGGGGTATCAACCATCAGAATAAGAGCTCAGAATGATCCGCTAGTCTCAACCAAAGAGAAGACTAGACTGCATCCAGACTATCCCAGGGGATTCCTTGAATGGACGATTCATTAAAGAGGACAAAGACTTCCCCTTTTGTGTCTTTTCGGAACTATGGTATGACCATACAGATAAGAAGATGAAGCCTGAAATGGAGATATTTTTCCAAGACAACTACCCATGGGCTAAAAGTTCCCAACACCATGTACAATGCTCATCAAAGATACAGAAGAGACTGAGGAAAGTGACTTTGAGGATTTGTTTAACTTACAGACACTGGGGTTGACACTATCCATGGTTCATTCAAGCACTACATCACTAGATCCATCCCGCCTGATTAAAGTTGTTGATGCACCTCTCCTCAACTGGCATGCTGCGCCAGTTCTACTTGTTGAAATCCCACGTAACCCCAATGTTTACCCCATTTCTTCTTCTGTTGTCTATCCTTGCTCTAATGTAATCGAGACCTTCTTTGATGAGGTTCTCAATATTATTTTTCCTATCAATGAAATAAATGAAGATTTTTAGTATCTTGATGTGCCTTACATTAATTGTTTAGATTCTAATCAAACTTTTGATGATGATGATTTTGCAAATGAACAATTCTAAACTGATCTAAATAAGGTTAATAACAAATAACATAACTGCATTCAAGTTAATGAATAAAAATTCGTTGTTGTTAACCTAGGTTCTAGTAGACAATTACGTGAGATCCAGATAGGGGCTACCCTCGACAAGCATGAGCGCGCACAACTCGAAGAATTACTAAAGGAATTCATGAATGTCTTCGTGTGGTCCTATGACGATATGCTTGACATTAATCCTGAAATAGCTCAACATGAGATCCCCACTCTTCCAGATTATAAGCCAGTTAAATAAAAGTTGAGAAACCTCTGAACCAAATGGTTGCTCAAAGTCAAAGAAAAAGTGATTAAACAACTGAACGCAGGCTTCATTCGTGTGATCGAATATTCCACATGGCTATCCAACATAGTGCTATGTCAAAATCATGAGGGAAAGCTAGGATGTGTGTAGACTGCCGGGACTTGAATAAAGCCTCTCTAAAGGATGATTATCCATTACCCAATATCGATATGATCGTGGACAACACAACCAATCATGCTCTCAAGTCATTCGTCGATAGGTTTTTTGGATATAACCAAATCAAAATGCACCCAGATCACCAAGAAAAAACCGCGTTCATCACACCGTGGGGAACCTTTTGCTACACTGTTATGCCATTTGGTCTCAAGAATGTTGGTGCTACCTACCAGAGGGCTGCCACAACCATCTCGCATGATCTGATTCATAAAGAAGTCGAGGTCTATGTGGATGATATGATTATCAAATCCAAAACTAGAGAAGGTCAAGTTCCCGCTCTCCGAAAGTTCTTCGAATGATTGCGAAGGTATTAGATGAGACTCAATCCACATAAATGCGTCTTCGGTGTTACAAAGGCAAAAATCTTAGGGAAAAATCAATCCCAGTACATCATCTGTCACAAAACAATATTCGTAAGAAACTTCAATGGAACCTATCTACATTGCATCGTAGGGGCTGATATTGAAGGAATAATACAAAAGATCCACAGCGGGAAATACGGACCCCACATGAACGGTCACATGCTTTCTAAGAAGATCATCCGAAAGGGCTACTACTGGACCACCATGGTCCAAGATTGCATCGCTTATGTCCAGAGATGCATCAAATGCCAACAGTTTTCTAACCTTCAACACCTGCCTCCACGAGAATTATACAACATGACTACTCCCTGGCCGTTCTCCACATGGGGCATCGACATCATAGGGAAGGTTACACCCAAGGCTTCCAACGGGCATGAATTCATCCTAGTTTCCATTTATTACTTCACTAGGAATTCATCTTAGTTTCCATTGATTACTTCACCTGGGGCCTGAACACCAAGAAAGTGGCCAAATTCATCTGGAAGAACATTATTTGTCGATATGGGGTCCCGCACGAGCTAGTGTCAGATAATGGGTTGCACTTCGAGGAGGAAGTCACATAAGTGGTCAATGAATATGGGATTCAGAGACACAAATCCTCTCCCTACCAACCTCAAACCAATGGTGAAGTCGAAGCAGCCAACAGGAAACTCAAAGCCATCATCAGTAAGATGACTAAAAGTTATCGAGATTGGGCCGACTGAATCCCTTATGCCCTCTGGGGCTATCGAACCTCAATATGAACCTCTACTGGGGCTAACCCTTACTCTCTAGCCTACGTAATGGAAGCATTCCTACCCGTAAAGCTGGAAATACCCTCGTTACACGTCATGCTTGAAAGCAAGGTCAGTGAAGAAGACTGGTACCAAAGACGTCTTGACGAGCTAACCCTCCTAGAAGAAAGGAGATTGAAAGATTTATATCACATACAAGGGTACCATAGCCGAATAGCGCGATCATTCAATAAGAGAGTTAAGGACCGCAATGTCCGAGAGGGGGATTTAGCCCTCAAAGAAATAGTAGAGCCCATCTGGGACCCTAGAGGAAAATTCAAGCCCAATTGGGCTGGCCCATATATTGTGAAGAATATCTTATCTGGTGGCGCCACTGTGCTTACCGACCTCGATTGGGAGGAAATGGTGCGCCCTGTCAACCTTAGACCGTTTAAAGAAGTTTTACCCCTAGTCCGAAATCTCGGTACGCTACGACTCTTCTCATCTTCCTTCCATTCTAAAAAAAAATCTCCATTTCCCTCTACCTAGAACTACGTGGGCTTGAACCTCTACAAAAACCATTTCCAGAAAAGTTAAAACTTTTCAAAACCCCAGAGGTACGTAGGCAGCTTATACAGCTTACATGAGCATGGCTCTTTCTTTTTCATAAAAAAACTATTCTTTTCTTATCTACAAAAATGACAGTTCATTCTAACATATACTTGAACAAAAGGATTATGCATGCCTTAGCGGTCGGTATAGGTAATTCAAAATGAAAAATTCATCAAAAGGCACAGCTGGATGATAAAAAACTTATTTATTTCACTAATAAGAGATTACAGTGTAATTACATAAGAAAAGGAGCGGATAAATCCCTTCCCCCTACCTTCCAAAAAAGCCATATATATTCCTAAATTTATCTCCCATTACAAAAAGAGTCCTACTCACAGCTACCATAGGAGCCCGCTCCATCATCATCTACATCCTGGGGTCCCCAAGCTTCCCCTGCCTGAATAGAGTGTTGCAGACGCTCCATAGACCGATAAACTCGAACCATCCTCGAAAAAATTACAACGCCTCCCTCTATGGTATCGGATAAGACAAGCCACCTTTATCCAGTCTCCACTACCAATATCTTGCTGACCACTCTTCTCTATAACCACTTCATATAATCCCCGGGGATGATTCAGACTCTCCCAACAAACTGAGAGGGACGGGTCGACGGATACCGACTCTCCCACAAAGAGCTAAGCAGCATGCACAGACGCTATGTCAGATCTTCTACCAAAAAGAAGTCTAGTGTCCGAGGTGGCATGATATGCTCCCAACCAATTTGATGGAGAAACCGCTAAGGGAAATAGAAAGAGGTCTGTCTGAGACCAACCAGTCGAACGTACAGGTATTACCCCATCTCCAGAATAGGCAGCAACTGTCCCCACCAAGGCACTGACCAGTGCAGATTTAGATCCTTGATATCCAGGCCATCACTGATAAAATGGTGCGAAGAGAAGTTGGGAACAACCAACAAAGGATATTCTGGGGAAGTCATCAAGTAGAATCTTTCAGACAACCACATGAACAGCATCACAGGGCTACCCCTTAGAAAGTCAGAACGACCTTCTCGCTAGGCATCCAGGCCATTCAAAGTCTCTGCCAGTATCACCGCTGCAGGATTGCTATGGTATGACATCCATGAAGTAATGGCTATAAGTTGTGGGTCCACCAGCAGATCCTCAGTTACCGGCAACAATTTCGAAACCAATCCCAGAACGACGGCTCCGGCATATCAAGCATCACCAACCTCCTGTAAATGCACAGACCATAGCACCTCCATAAGAGGGGAATCATTCCTCCAGTAACCAAAGATCTACCCACCGAGGGCGAGACGCGAAGAAGTTCAACCAATAACTCTCGGGGAGATCGGGAAAACTGAGGCATAACAGCCGCCACACTAGGATTTACTCCTAACATGGCATAATATTCCTCATAAGTCGAACAGACTTCTTCCAAGCCAAAGCGGGATACATGGTCTTCGGGGTACCAAAATTGTACCGCCGCCATCAGCATGTTCCACTCTATGGGCCGATTACGCCTTAAAGAGACTCGACGCATGTTGAAAGCATCGTAGTCGATGTTGTAGGAGCACATCGCCTCCAAAGTCTCGAGGTAGTTGGCAAACTCAACACTACCAGGGAGAGCCATCACACAGAATAAGAAAGTCAGAATGTGAAGGTGTGATGAAAACACTTCACCCTTACCCCTTTTTTATACTTGAAAATCCTCACAAAAGACACAACCCTTGTAGAAATCGGAGGGAATCCTACCCCACAAGGTAATAAAGGCCGAAGAGAGTACAAATCAAAGCCTTGATTGATTAGACTGGACTGACTTACCGATAGGCAGGACAATGGGCTTGCCGATCGGTAACCCCCTATTTTGGGAAACTTACCTTTTTCCTCTTTTGCCAAAATAAAAAAAAATAAAAAACTCAGTGAAAATAAATTGATATTCTCAACAAAATTTTAAAATCCCCTTCCATCTTTATATAATTTTTCATTTTAAACTTTCTTTCAAAATTCCAAAAATATTTCTTTTTACGGTCTCAGCACCAAAGTAAAAAGCGCATATGCATGCATTCATTCATTACCAACAGAAGATAATAAAAAACTCCATTGCATTGTATAGATATTTTTTTCTGTGTTACATCAATTTTGCAGGAAATAAAGAAAAGAAAAAAAACAACGGGACTCAGCATGAACCCACATTCTCTCTCTCACCTACCCTTTCCCCTCTCTCCTAAGAGCTTCCATCCCTATGATGCGCTCTCTTTCCCCTGCGATGAGATGATGCACCACCACTACCCAAACCAGACTCCACCCCGGATAAGGCAGACGACACAAAGTAAGAAGGAATAGGAACCGCATCCCGAATATGGCCAGTCACCGAAGATATTCGGTCCCTAATGTCCCTCAGCCAAGTGGTGGACACCCGGACTTGCTGTAAGAAAAGGCAGAATCGGTACCAAGCAGAGAATATCGAAAAGAAACCAAGAAACCAAGAAACTAAAAGAAACCAAAATAGAAGAACAAAAAGGATTACCATAGGACGAAGGACCTCCTCTGTCAAGCCCAGCTCCTCCGGGTCCATCGCATGAGGACGATGCAACATAGGCACCATCCCGCCATAAGCCCGACGAATGTTGTAGGAAGGGGTATGAAATCACACAAAGGGAACCTTCGAGGTCACCACCGTCGCAGATGACGACGGATCACCACCGTTGTGGGAGGCCCCCACTGGTCGACTCGAAATCGCATGAGGGAAAGGCAGCGCATCATATATGCTAGGCGACATCATCCAACTCATCACGAAGTCCATATAATCATACGGAATTGTCGTGTCAATATACAACAGATAGGACTCGCCAATAATCGCCGCAATCTGCGCGTCCTCTGGAATCATCCGCTCTCACCTCATAAACATAGGGGGCCTCGCATGTGGCACCACTGATAGAAAGAACTTTTGCGTGTATTTTTTATCGTTGCTTGAAAAACTCTTCTAATCAAAATCCTTAAAATACCTACAAAATAATAACAAACTCAAGTGTAGAGGTAAGTAAGGGTATCAATCCACTTCCAAGGGGGTAAAGCAAAGGGAACACAATTGTAATTCACTTTTTATTTTCTTTTTGTTCTTTTTTACTTTTCTAATTTTTTTAGCTTTTCAAATATTAAAACAATTGGGTGAGGTGAAGTGAAATAATACTAAACTAAAGTAAATAAAAAGGGTGAGAAGAGTATGTGCGTGCACTCAAATAAGAAATTCTATAATTAAATTCAGTTTAACCCAAATAAACCCTAAACATGCAACTAGGTGTGATTGAATCAAGAAGTAGATCATGAAGATTAATCAAACACACACAATTGAGGAAAAATCCCCCAAAGGGGCAAAAACTTTTATTTTCATTATAATATTGTAACTATACAACTTCGGATTACAATGAAAATACAAGTGACTAAGAATTACCCTCAGGTGTTGGATTCTGTAGTCGGCGGCTGGAAATATCCCTTTCCAGGAGGGCTGCAATGAAAAATAAGAACGGTCTTCTTCACAAGAGTTGAACAGCAACGGTTTGTGTTCTAGGGTTACAAAAAGTGATTCACAAATGTATGAGCAGTTGTGTGAATCAAACCATGAGTTTTTGAAACTCATAAAAGTGAAGACTTTTAGGTTTATGAACCTGAAAATCATGTGAATAAGTCTTGTAAAACTACTCCCCGTAGTGGGTTTATAAAGGAGTAACTTGGCCTAAAAAATCTTTGCACGATCTGTTTGAGATTATCCCAGGCGGATCGATCTGGGTCTGAGGCAGATCGGTCCGGGTAGGCAGATCGATTCGTTTTAATTTTGGCTTCTTTGGTTCGCTTCTGGTCCGGGGTGTACTGGCTTTTCGGTAGGCGGATCGGTCCGGCTGAGGGCGGACCGGTCCGCAGGCAGATCGGTTCTTTTTTTTTGGGCGGACCGGTCCGGCCTGTCAGACTTTTGAATCCTCCTCTTCTTTTGATATTCGGATGCGTTGATGACTGTATGAATCTTGAATTTCTTCAACGGTGTCACGACGTATGACATAACAAATGATAATGGACAAAAATGTCCTTACAAATCTCCCCCTATGTCTATGCCGGTACATACATAAAAAACAAACATCCGAATTATCAACCAACACAAATGCCTATACAAATCTACTCTTCCATGAACCCAAAACTGGAAAGATACAAATGAATAAGACTTCATCGTTTGCTCTTCGAATCTTCAGGAATCGCAACGCTTTTCTCATCAGGG
The DNA here is from genome assembly GCA_949130495.1 of Sambucus nigra. Taxonomy (NCBI): domain Eukaryota; kingdom Viridiplantae; phylum Streptophyta; class Magnoliopsida; order Dipsacales; family Adoxaceae; genus Sambucus; species Sambucus nigra. The sequence continues at coordinate 282,258,782 of OX422218.1, forward strand.
TGTGCAATTCAGAGATCATCAGATGGTACCTTCACACATGAGATAAAGGAAAAATACCAAGTGATGTATCGAGTTTGAAATAAGATAAATAGATATGCCAATATGCTAATTGGTGATAAACAACTCAACACTTCAAAACTCCCCCTTAATGTGACAATTCTGTCTCCCCCTTTTTATGATGTCCCCAAATCGACAAATGAGAAGAAAAAATCAAACAAGTAAAGACAGGGTGTCACAAGGAATAAGCAACTATTTTTTTAAAATTTTTCAAAATTTTTTCAAACAAACAAAAACACACCATGAACAAACACAGGACAACCAAGTCGATGATGACGGAAATGAATGGGTGTGATCAAATTCGATAGGAAAATCAATGCATACAAACATGACATATGTGCACGATGAATATCGGATACTCCTAACGAATGAACTCAAAGTCTTCCTTTGGTGTAAAAGAGATGGAAATATAAGACATTGACTCAATCAAATCAACAAATCAAAGCTAAAAATGATTTCTACACCAATAACGTTCAAAACTTTTTATGCTTTTTCAGGACTTTCAAGGAAGTGCAAACCCGTTTATATTCTCCAACCAAACTCCCTCAGATATAATTTTGAATAGAGGCTTTCTAGATTCTCAAACTTTGGATAATTGATGGTGAAACCTAATGGCCCATATTTGGCATGAATTGCTTTTTATTGCCTTTAAATTTTTTGGGCTCTTTTAACCTCTTTGGACCCCGGATAATAAAATTCCTCCATTTTTAGGTCCTTTTGAACGGTGGCTTTTGCGCAAAGAAGAGATAATTACCTTTTGCAGTCCCTCCCCGTTCTTAAACAAACACTCAGTCTCACCAAAAAGGTTTTTACATGCATTCCAATCTTGTCAAGTTTTATCGCATATTGTAAGTTGTATAGACAGAATTGAGATGGAAACACTCAAGCCAATATGTGATAGATAAGTGCAATAATCAAATATAGCCGTGCATGTGTGCAATAAAGGAGATAGGAGTCAAACATGTAGGAAAATATCACTAATTACATCTCAAAGACTCCATACTATGTAAAGCATATGGATGAAATGATGTAGCGTCTCAAATCTCTATCAAACAGTCACATGGATAAATGGAATGAAGGTGTGACTTGGCTATCTTAAATGTTCATCCATAAAAGGTGCATAAAAAATACAAAAATCTTTTTGTGTTTTTCTTAAATTAAAATATTAATATACAAAAACAAAAAAATCTTTTTGGATTTTTTCAAACAAAATAAATAGTTGTACAACAAAAGAATGATACATATAAAACATACTAGCAATAGGAAGCATATGATATGAACATGAAAAAAACATTCTATTATAGACATAGACCAACCCCTCAGTCAACTGTGCAAATTCCCAAAGACTTCCTAAGACTCTCATATCTAAGGGCATCTAAAGGTTTCGTGAAAATGTCGGCTAACTGACGGTCCGTGGGAACGAAACTCAGGGATACGACTTTCTCCTCAACTAGTTGTCGTATAAAGTGCTCGTGTATCCTAATGTGCTTTGTGCGCGAATGCTGGACTGGATTGCGGGATATGTGTATGGAGCTCGTGTTATCACAGGAAATGGTCATGGTGTCCCGTGAAATCCCATAATCCTCCAGCATTTGCTTCATCCACAAGAGTTGTGTGCAACAACTCCCGGTGGCTATGTACTTAGCCTCCACAGTGGACAAAGAGATGGAATTTTGCTTCTTGCTCAGCCAGGAGACCAGAGCAGAACCATAATAGAAACACCCACCAGTAGTGCTCCTACAACCATCTACATCCCCGGCCCAATCGGCATCTGAATAGGCAGACAAACGGTCATCAGTATCAAAGGAATGCCAAATACCGTATGAGAGAGTCCCACTTACGTATTTAATAATATGTTTTAGAGCAAGTAAGTGTGACTCTTTCGGGGATGCCTGATATCGCACACAGACTCCAACACTAAAGGCTATATCGGGATGACTGGCAGTCAAGTAGAGAAGGCTACCTATCATACTCCGAGATAAGGTTTGCTCTACGTCCTTGCCTGAAGTGTCCTTACTAAGCTTGGTAGTGATACTCATAGGTGTACGTGCATGCTTAGCGGAGTCTAAACCAAATTTCTTTACTAGGTCTCTAGCATACTTGGATTGGGAGATGAACATCCCATCCTCTAGCTGACAAACCTGGAGACCAAGGAAGAATGTAAGCTCACCAACCATGCTCATTTCAAACTCACTTTTCATCTCCTCCTCAAAGTGGTGAGCATGCTAGGAGCATGTGGATCCAAAGACTATGTCGTCCACATAGACCTGGGCAACCAAAATAGCACCGTCATTTCTCCTGACGAATAATGTCATATCTACTCCCCCTCTCTTGAAGCCACGAGCTAAGAGATAGGAAGTAAGCCTCTTGTACCAAGCACGGGGTGCTTGCTTCAAACCATACAAGGCTTTCCTTAGATAAAAAATGTGCTCAGGGTGCTTAGGGTCTTCAAACCCTTTTGGTTGTTCCAAATAAACCTCCTTCTGTAGAATGCCATTTAGAAAGGCACTCTTGACATCCATCTGATATAACTTGAAGCGCAGATGGCATGCGATGGCGAGTAGTAGACGGACGGACTCAAGCCTCGCAACAGGAGCAAATGTCTCCCCAAAGTCTACACCATCTATCTGTGTGTAGCCTTGAGCGACCAACCTAGCCTTATTTTGAATTATGGTACCATTTTCATCCATTTTATTCTTAAAAATCCACCGGGTACCTATCACATTAGTCTCACTAGGTTGGGGGACAAGTTCCCAGACATTATTCTTTTTAAACTGAAGCAACTCTTCCTGCATAGCAGATATCCAGTGTTCATCCTTGAGTGCTTCTTTATGATTATTGGGCTTGACTTTGGACGTGTAGCAAAAGTGGCTAACGACGTTCTTTAGTTGAGCACGAATCTTGACCCCAAGAGTGGGATCACAAAAAATGGCAGAAGGGTCATGAATCTTGCGAACCCAAGCAGGTGTGTCCCCTATCACAGGAGTAGGGTCCACAGAGTGTGAGAAAGGGATAAGAAAATCACTGTCAGAAAAGTCCACATCCTCACACTGAAGGTTAGGATCAATAACCGTCGGAGGTTCATAATCTTGCATGGTGACGTTTATTGATTCCATAACCTTAGAGCTCTTCAGGTTAAAAACTCGGTATGCTCTACTAGTCGATGAATATCCTAGCAATATTCCCTCATCACTCCGGGAGTCAAACTTTCCTAATTGCTCTCTATCCCGTAGGATGTAGCATTTACTCCCCAAAACACGAAAATATGCCAAGTTGGGCTTCTTGCCAGTCCATAACTCATAAGGTGTCTGAAGTGTGTGTGGATGCAGATAGACCCTATTCACCGTGTGGCAAGCAGTAGACACTGCCTCTGCCCAAAATCTCCTAGAAACTTTACGACCTAGAAGCATAGATCTGGCCATCTCCTGGATCGTTCTATTCTTTCTCTCGACAATCCCATTTTTCTGAGGAGTCTTCACAGCTGAAAAATCATGTTTGATCCCAAGGCTATCACAATACGAATCTACCTTTGCTTCCTTGAATCCAGTGCCGTTGTCACTACGTATCCTGTTAATAGTGACTCCGTGTTGATTTTGCAGGACATGGCACTTGGTCGTTAAAAACTCTACTGCATCGGATTTCTCTCTCAGAAAGCTTACAATGGAGAATCTGGAGAAATCGCCTACCATCACTAGGATATACCTCTTACCACCCAGACTCTCGATACGAGTGGGACCCATAAGGTACATGTGTATAAGCTTAAGAACACGAGAGGTGGTAATGGAATGGAACTTCGTATGGGGACTACGAATTTGTTTTCCCATCTGACAGGGTCCACAAACCATCGAAGTTGGCCTTCCAAGAGATGGTAAGCCACGTACTAGGTCCTTTATAGCTAAGCGAGTGAGATCTCTAATATTTATGTGACCTAGACGTTGGTGCCACAGATCCATAGAAGTGATCGTGGCGCTGTTGCAGACAAGTAAAGATGTGGGCTCAGTCCCATAACAATTATCCTTTGTCCTCACCCCTTGCATCAAAAGTTTACCGGCTTGATTATAGACCTTACACGCGTCCCGGTCAAACTTTACGGTAAAGTCAGCGTCGCACAACTGGCTAATACTGAGAAGGTTTGCTTTCAAACCTTTTGACGTACAAAACATTATCTAGCTTAAGAAAACCAGGTAACTCGATAGTACCTCGTCCTATAATGCTATACTTGCTCCCATCTCCAAATATGACTCTGCCATCCTGATAATCCTCAAGAGATGTAAAAAATGAGGCATCACATGTCATATGTCTGGAGCACCCACTGTCAAAATACCACTGTGAGGTATTATGTGCTTTGAGAGCAACATGAACAACAAAGGCCTTTTTATCTTTCTTAGGTACCCAAGAAGTGGAGACCTTTTGTTTGCCTTTGTTGTTTTTGGTTTTAGCTAGAATGTGAGAAGCATTCATTGACGGTAAAGGCATCCGTTGGAATTCCTCCATCAAACTCTGAGATGTGGCAGCTAAAAGCTCAACTCTCTCTCTCAGACTGGTAAAATCATCACTATGCTGATGTGGAGCTGTAGTACGTCATGTCCGACCAATGCTATAGCAAAACTCCCTGAGGTGGCCTTTTCTTTTGCAATAGGTACAAAAGAACACAGTCAAAGGCGGACCTTGGTTTGCTTTTCTCGGTCGAACTCTCCTTCAAGGTTTTTGACGATGACCATAAGGAGTAGTAGTAAACTCAGGAACTGGTCCAGGTGCAATTTGAGAGGTGGAGCCACCATCATAACTAGTTCCCTGCCTATCACCAAAACCTAAAGCGGGGCCGAGGAGCATCTTTCCCATTTTCCCTGATCTGTCCTCGATTTGTACCTTGACTTCCCGTGCTTTCTCAAGCTCATGAGTCAGCTGGGCAATAAAGGCTTCAAGTTTCTTTCGAGTCTCCATGGAGGAATGAAGCTCACTCATAAGACTAGCCACTTGTTTAGTCAAGCCCCCTATCTCTTTCTCAAAAACACTCTCTCTATCTCTAAACAAACTCTCTTTCTCAATACAGGCAAATTCTCTCTCTCTCAGGGCGGTGTAGGTGGAGGACTCTCTCTCTCTCGCCTTTCTTAAATCTTCCTCAAAGCCAGTGATCTTAAGAACTAGCGCTTTGTTACGTTTTTTAGTTTTAAATGACTCAGAATATAACTCAGTGTAGGCGCGTTGAATATCACTCTCGCTCTCACTTGAGTCATCCTCCCCCTCACTCACATCGATCTCACTGTCGAGGTGTCCATGTGAAGCATCATACTCATCGTCGTGAAGAGAACTAGGAGTGCTCACTTGACTGGCCATGAATGCGGTGAAGTTACACTCATGCGGTGACTCAACTCCTGAATCCACCGTCTCGACCTCACCGTCGTCGCTAAGAGTAGCATTAAGGACAGCTTTCCCTTTCTCTCTATTCAGATGAGTGGTACACTCAAAGTCTCTATGACCCCTACCATCGCACTCAAAGCATCTCTCACTTTCTTTCTTAAGAGGATTTTTGGAATCTTTTTCATTTTTCTTTTTAAACTTATTTTTCTCAAATTTCTTTTTATCTTTAAAATTGCCATTTTTCTTAAATTTGAGAATCCTCTTGAAATTTTTTGCAAAAAGAGCCAAATCATCTAAGTCAAAATCACACTCAGAATCTGACGTGTCAGTCTCTCTCTTTCTAGATGACTCTTCCCTCTTTCTAGCCGACCCTCACTCTTTTTCTCTTTGGCATTAAGTGCAATTCCCTTATCTTTAGAACTAGAAGTTTTAGGGAACATATCAATTTCATAAGTTTGCAAATTTCCTACAAGTTCTTCCAATTTTAGTGTATTTAAATTGCCCATAGAATTTAGCACAGTGACTTTAGGGATAAAATGCTTAGGCAAAGAACGAAGAATCTTTTTAACAACTATAGCATTAGGAATATGTTCACCAATATTAAAGCTAGTATTAACAATGTCAGAAAGTCTAGCATAGAAATCATCAAAACATTCAGTCTCATGCATGGTGATGGTTTCAAATTGAGTTGTCAAATTTTGCAATTTAGACTCTTTCATAGCATTTGTTCCTTCATGGGTGAGTTGTAAAACATCTCATGCCTCCTTTGATGTGGTGCACGTCATGATACGTCGGAACTCATCGGGAGTGATGGAACCGGAAATAGCACTCAAACCTTTAGAGTTAAAAGAAGACCATCTAAATTCATCTTCAGTACAAGAGGTAACATGTTTTAAATTAGTCACGTTTTCCACAGTGACGGAGGGAGGTGTCCACCCTCTTTCAACTAAAATCCAAACCCTTTCATCTATGGCTTTTAAAGCCGACCTCATTCGGGCTTTCCAACATACATAATTTGTCCCGTAAAAATAGGCAATTTATTATATGATTTCTCCATTTGAACACGCACTTTTTCAAAAATCAATTTTTCAGAAAATTGATATCTTAGAGAAATTTTGCTGAAAAAATAGGAATACGCGATAGATTAGCGTAACCTTCTCTGATACCAATTTGAGAAGAGTATGCGCGTGCGCTCAAATAAGAAATTATATAATTAAATTCAGTTTAACCCAAATAAACCCTAGACATGCAACTAGGTGTGATTGAATCATGAAGTAGATCATAAAGATTAATCAAACACACACAATTGAGGAAACATCCCCCAAAGGGGAAAAACCTTTTATTTTCATTATAATATTGTAACTGTACAACTTCAGATTACAATGAAAATACAAGTGACTAAGAATTACCCCCAGGTGTCGGATTCTGTAGTCGGCGGCTGGAAATATCCCTTTCCAGGAGGGCTGCAATGAAGAAGAAGAATGGTCTTCTTCACAAGAGTGAACAGCAACGGTTTGTTTTCTAGGCTTACAAAAAGTGATTCACAAATGTATGATCAGTTGTGAGAATCAAACCATGAGTTTTTGAAACTCATAAAAATGAAGACTTTTAGGTTTATGAACTCTGAAAATCGTGTGAATAAGTCTTGTAAAACTACTTCCCATAGTGGGTTTATAAAGGAGTAACTTGGACTAAAAAATCTCTGCACGATCTGTTTGAGATTATCCCAGGCGGATCGGTCTGGGTCTGAGGCGGATCGGTCCGGGTAGGCGGGTCGGTTCGTTTTAATTTTGGCTTCTTCGGTTCGCTTCCGGTCCGGGGTGTACTGGCTTTTCAGCAGGAGGATCGGTCCGGTTGAGGGGAAGACCGGTCCGCAGGCAGATCAGTTATTTTTCTATGGGCGGACCGGTCCGGCCTGTCAGACTTTTAAATCCTCCTCTTCTTTTGATATTCGGATGCGTTGATGACTGTATGAATCTTGAATTTCTTCAACGATGTAACTGCGTATGACATAACAAATGATAATGGACAAAAATGTCCTTACAAAGGGGGTAATCAAAATAAAAGTAAAATGTGAAAAATATAATCAAGTGTGTGATAAAAGTGAGTGGAGTGCAACTAAATGAGAGAAAATATTCAAGGGACGGAAAATCCACCCTCAATTCACACAAATTTATCTAACTTGCACAATTTTAATTTCATCAATTTCCAAAGTATTCATTTAATTCAAAAGATAATTCTCATTACATTAATGAATTAATTGAATATTCTTTTAGAAAAGTAAGTTTAATCCCCACAAGCACTACTCTAAATGAATTAAAATCAATTAAATGAATCACCCGCTAGGATCGAGTCACCAAACTAATTTTAATTAGACAAAGTAAAAACAAGAGTAGATGAAAATTATACCAACATTTAAATCAAGTAATAAGCCTATCTCTAGTTTGAATCAAATGATCAAATGATAATAAAATTTTCAATCCTTTCTCAAGGATAATTTTCCATTTCTCAATGTGAAAATAATTAGGAATTAAATTTACTAATCAAAAGAAACTAACAAAATTATAATTGACAATTAAACCAAATTGGATTCATGAGGGTTTCAATTCATCCCTTGAATGGGATGATTAGCCCTTCATAATCATCATCCAATAAAAATTAGAATCAAATAAGAGCATAAAATAAAAATTAGAGAGGAGTAATCAAACCATAATTGCCTTCAATTGCATTAATTCTTCATTCATCTCAATTAATTGCAACACTCAATTTATTGAATTTTTTCTCTAATATAAAAAAAACTAAGCTACTAAAAAAAAATCGGCGTTTCTCTATCTAATTCTCTCTCTATTTGATATCTCTCCCCATGGGGCCTTGAGTCTTCTTTTATGGTAGATGCATGGCACACATGGGGCTAAGGGGTATTTTTGGAAAGGTTTAATGCGTAAGGAAATAGGGTGTGAGGTCATGTGGGTGAGGGGATTGGAACAGATCTGATTTAGTTAAAGGGATCGTTTTGGAAATTGGGGTAGAAGTGATAGTTGGGGGTATTTGGGTAAAATGGTTTTAAGTGGATTTATATGGCACATGTGGGAGATAATTGGTTTATTTGTTATTTGGCTTTGGCCTTTGGTTTAGAAATTGGCAGGTGACATCGTGTTTGGATACGTGGGTCAAATGGATATTGAGGAAATGGGTTGGAGGGCATCCGGGTATGATATGAGGCTATAGAAGAGTTAGTGGTCGATGGGTTGGATTCGGGTTTTGGGTGGTTGGAATCCGGGTTCGGATGGGAGGACAGTAGGGTTGTTCGTTGGCGGGTAATTGGATTGCGGGTCAGCCCACCGTATTTGGGCAGTAGGAGTCGCGTCGGGTATGACGCAGGTTGGGCACTGGCGTCGCTGGGTTCGGGTTAGGGTCGCACCTGGGTTGCGGCTTGGTGGGATTGGATATTGGTGTCGGTGACGCTCAGGTCATGCCTGGTGGTTGCAGACAGGGGTTGGGGTTAAGTCGCCGGACAGGTGGGTCACCGCCGGGTCGACACCGGAGGTGAGTGAGGGGGCGATAGGGTTTGCTGGTAAGGGGAAGCAGGTCAGGTGTTCCTTTGTTTGGTTTAAGGGTAGAGTGATGGTGATTGTTGTGGGTTTGTGTGATGGAGTTGTGTGTGTGTTAATGGAGGAGAGAGAAAGAAGTAGTGGGGTTTGCGGAAGAAGATGGGTGGTAGGGGTGATAAGGTGTGTATGAGTGGATGGTATTGGGGTGTCAGTGAGTATGAGTGTTTTGTTTGTGTGTAGGTAGGGTTGTGTGTGTGTGTTTAATTTGAACCCTTAAAAAAATAAAGACTAACTAATAAAAATAAAATCTAACTAAAAAAAAAACAAACTAAAAACAATAAAAATAAAAATATTAAAACTAAAAAAAATAAAATCTTAAGCTATTAAAAACTAAAATAATAAAACAAAAGAAATAAAAAATGAAAAATCTAATAAAATATGAAAACAAAAGTCCTAAAATATAAAATCTAATAAACTAAAAATAAACTCCTAAAATTAATCCTAATAAAATAATACTAAACTAAAAGCTAATAAAAATAAAAATAAAATATAAAAATAGAAATTAAAACCTAAAAATTCTAAATAAATCTAAAATAAACCTAAAAATAAAATGACTCCAACTAAAAATATATAAAAAGGTACAAACTAAACACACACATGCTTGGGGTGATGATTTGGGCTAGGTTTAGGTTCGGGTTTGATTACGGGAGAGGGAATTAGCTCCATTTTACTGCAAGTTGCCTTGAAATATATCTTTTGGCACTACAACTGCAATTAAGCCTGCATATTGAACAATTAAGCACATAAGACCCATATTGCCGAGAATTAGTAACTAAAGTACGTCTATTCGGGGTATAAATTGTACAGTTTTGGGTGCTTATCACACCACCCCCAAACAGAGCGTTGCTAGTCCTTGAGCAATAAGATAGAGAGAAAGATAAGAAACCAAAAGTGTACCACTTTCGCGGACACTTGCGATTGCACTTAGCATGTGTAACAAGCCTTTAAACCTATAGGTTGCCCTACAGGACGAGTTGTGTCTCGTGAGGGTTTGCAGGGAATATACCCACAAAGTTCTTATTTGCAAAAATTTATGGAAAGGCAGTCAATCTCTTATTATACATAGAATAATCGCACAATCCAGCATGAGAAAAATATTTTCAGAAATACAAGCTAGAATGTGTAAAAAATTTAGCTAAGTAAATACACAAGGCACATCCTCCCTAGAACTCAACGTGTGTGGTGTGAATCAGTCAAAATGGGTCGAGTATCACGAGAGTAATTCCAAGATATCCTCTTAGGAATCAACGCTTCAACTTCAAATCTCACGGATATCTCTCTCTCAAACGAACTCTCAAGACATGGGTTAGTGTATCTCTCTTGTGTGTGGGCAGGTGAGTAAATCTTATCAAGTTCAAATGTCACACACACATATAAGAAAGAACGGACAATTTGAAAGAAAAATGATCTCATGAAAGAAATTCTAATCACTATAGTGAGAACGTCGAGTTATTCACCACGTCGACTTTCATTTGCCCGAACACCTAGGGGAATATTGATGATAATGGGTGAGGGGAAATGATAATGTAGGTAGGATGGGAGGGATGTGTGAAATGATGGATGTAAAATGCGATCGGAAATGGGTGGATATGCTATGTGAGAAAGTGTATAGAACTATAGGAACAAATGTCTTTATTTCAAAACTAACTATTAACTACAAACTCTTTTTCTTTTTTTTTTCTTTTTTTTTCTTTTCTTTTTTTTCTCTTTTTTTTTTTCTATTTTTATGTTTTTCTCTTTTTTTTTCTTTTTCTTCTCTTTTTTTTTTCTTTCTATTTTTGCTATTTTTATGTTTTTCTCTTTTTTTTTCTTTTTTATTTTTCTCTCACTTTTCAAACCAACAATGAAGACATTTTACATTTTGAATCAACACTTTTTTTCTCAATATAATGATGGATGATATATGAATGGAGTGGAAAGTGTGTATAGATGATGAGGGAAATAAATGGGAAGGTAATGGGTGAGTGAATGGAAATGTGATATGGAAAAGTGGTAAGTGTATGGATGAAAATCTAGTATTCGGGACAAATTTCAAGACACGCGTTTCTTACAACTCGAAAAAGATGTCATTCTCAATGATTAAGCCAAGAAATTTTATGAAGAATAATGAGATCATACAACAATTTAAGTGCGGACCCAAAGAAAGTTGAATCAACTTGTGACTCGAAGATTGTGTAAAACACTCTGAAAAGGTGAAAGGCACTAATCTCACAAGCTAAAGTCTCTACTTGTGATCCTTAAGGTTCTCTTTAGAATTGTAGTACTCCTCAACTCTAAACCGTAGTGACTTGATAAGTTCGCAAATTTTGTTGAGTCTAGAAATTCATGGTGCAATATGCCTTGTTATGTATTACATAAGCTATTTAGAAAAAATAATATCCTCTAGCTTGATTCCTAGACTTTGAAAGAAGGAAGAATGAAAATTCACATCAATGAGTGAGATGAAAGAAACTGCACGAAATTTTAAAAATCAGGTTGAAAATTTAATTTTTTTCAAAAAAGGGGCAATTTTAATAAAATTCCCCACCCCCAAATAAAAAGGAACATCGTTCTCGATGTTAAGTAAAATGATTTTTAAAATTGAGAGCATAAGGCTGGAAAGAGATTACCAGAATCAACCGCTAATGAAGTGGACATATAAAGCCAAGAATAAACCTGAATAAATGATAAAAAAAAATATGTACAAGTCTATAAGCATGATAAAGCATTGGGTGATGTGAAACACCACCCCAAACAGGATGAGACTAGTACAAGAAACGCGGGCTGCCTCCCGGTAGCGTTAAGTTTAATGTCTTCAGCCAGACCGAACCATTCTCACCCTAAAGATAGGATCTATGAAAGTACGGGGTGGCAGAAAAATTGGGTGATGAAGATCACCCCCAAATAAAACTGAAGCGTCAGTCTTGTTGGATCAAGGCTAAAGAGGTCAATGCAGTTGTATGGCAAAGTACATCACGCGATATAAATCATCGGTGGACCATGGGTGGGTGGGTATTAGGGAAAGGGTGAAAAAGGCATGGGTGATTAAACATCGATCACGGGCCTTATTGAGCCGAAATGTGAGGGCGACTACGGACCTATAAGCATGGTGCTCAAGTTGTATGGGAAGGAAAAAGGGTTTGTTAAGTAGAATGGGTTGGGCCTCATAAAAATCACACGATCGTTCTATGAATGGGCGATGATAATGGCCGCACCATGACACACCAGGGAGCTGTCGAGAAGAAAAATCAACACCACAAGAGAGTGGTGTGCATGGGGTAACAAGATCGATGTCATGAAAGTAGAGAGTAGCACCACAAATACTCTTATGGGTGGGGGATAGTGTCAGGTGAGGATCTAAATATGTATATGGAAACTTGAAATGTGTAAAATCAAGATCCAAACCAGGTGGTGGGGTGAAAAGGACAAAGGGTGGGTCGGGTGGGATAAATGGTGGAGGAAGGTGATCCAACTCAGGAGCGGGAGACACACACTCCTCATGAGGAGCGGAGTGATCCACAAGGGAACTCGCAGGAGGAAGTGTGGAAATAAACGAGTGAGTGATCAACTTATCCACCATTATGGCGCCATACGATGTGGTGAAAGGGTCTAACGAGGCATTAAGATCCGATATAGATGAATCAACATCAATATTTGGCTCAAGGGGAGCCAAATATGACGGGGTAGGATCCATATCAAGAGAGGTGGGAACCATATCTGATGCTATCTCGGTACAATGGTGAGCACTCGTAGCCGGAGCGAACCTAAAAGATATGGTCATGTCAGAGACATAGGCAATTGGGGCATAAGGTAAAAGCTCGGGCAAATTTTTGGATATCTCGGGAGTGGGAATGGGAACCGCAAGGTGGGGTTCATATGGACATGGTGGGATTTGATCAGGCTCACTATAGAAAGGTAAGTCAACACAATTGTCGACTTGGGGCCCGGACCATGGAATGGTCTCAACTTCAAGATTCTCGGGGTGGTAGGGTTGGTCACACTCAAAATCCGTGTCACAAGAGGACACGTCATTATCACACTCGGGTGCAACAATGGGTGGATCCATGGGAATGTACGACTCTCTCGCACACTCCAATTCATTTAATCGTCAGTCAAGCCTTTGGAGAGCTTGAGTTTGAATTTGAGTGGCTTGATCTTGCTCGAGTATGAACTTTTTCAAGAGGCTTTCGAGAGCGGATGCGGGTGGTGGTGGTGGTGGTTGAGGTGGACACAACTCGCTATGATTATGACTATACGGAGAATACTCAAATGAAGTGTGTGGAGTGGGGCCAAGTTCATCATACACGTAAGGATCGATTTCGTGATGGACAAATGATTGATACTCATGGGGTGCGTAGGGAGGGAACTGATCATGAATGGGTGCACAAGGTTGCCATGATGACTGTTGGAAAGTGTGAGGATCCGCAACATCGGGTTGGGATTCATATTGCGTGAACAGGCCTCCACGAATAACTAGGATACTCACATAACTCGGGATGAGGTATATCATGACAATGGGCCGAGGTGGGTTCCAGAATAGTGTCATATGGATACACAGGCTTCATGGTAGGTGAGTAGGGATATGAAAAGTATGGGAACTCATGGGACAATTGATAGGCATAGGAAAAATGGGTAGACTACAAAGGATGAGACACCCCGACACTTGACACCGAGGGTGATGAAAAATGAGGTGCGTGCATGGATAGGTCAAGAGTATCTACGGTACTCGTGACAGAGGTGAGACCACTAAGGATATCATAAAGAGATGACTCGGGATCACTCTCACACGTGTCGCGTGATAATGAAAAATGACCAAAGTAGTCCCGTAAAGGACGTTCTTCGGCCATGTGGAGAGAAATATTTTTTTTTGGAGTTTTTAAATTTTTCAAAAGGAAAGAAAATATTTTTGGATTTTCTAAAAATAATGGAAGAAAATATTTTTGGAGTTTTGTGAAAAATAAAGGAAGAAAATATTTTTGAATTTTTCTAAAATGAAAGAAAATATTTTTGGATTTTTTTTATAAAAATGAAAGAAAATATTTTTGGATTTGTTGGAAAAATAAAGGAAGAAAATATTTTTGGATTTTTTGGAAAAAGAGGTGGGGAAAATTATGGACTCTTTGAATTGGACAAACCAACTAAAATCGACTATCGAAAAATAAATGGAATTGGACACACACAAGTTAAGGAGAATTCCTAACTAGCACATAACCAATTTTTATCTTTAAATTTAGTGAAAGGAGTAGTCAAATTTTAATTAAGTCCGCAGGCAATAAAAAAATTACAAAAATCTTTGTGATCGCCTTTGCAAAATGTTCTCCTATTGGGCTACCTAGTTAATAGATTTTAAATTTAGTGACGGCTAGGGTAGCACACAATTGGTAAGCGAGTGAGTCGGGTGATAAAATCCCTTCTCGTGAGTGACCGGGTGTAGGTCTTAGTCAATTAATTCATCACACCATTCGAAAATAAACACGAGAATAAAATCAAGTAAGATCACACAGAGCACACAAAATAATTGACTCGCTAACAGGAGAGGCGCGAGGGTGTACAAATGTACCTCCCATGGTTTTTAGGCCGTGGGGTGCCGAAAAATTTGAGTCGACCAGGGGGAGATCACGCCTATCTCAGTCAGGCCCGGGAGTCCTACCGACCCAAGGTAGAGAGGCTTCTAAATCATCACCTTTGGACGCCCTCTCTCTACCTTGTCCGGTTTCCCTATCACGCTTTCTTTGATTTTTACAATTTTAAAATAAATAATAAAATAAAGGTGTCTCTAAGCACCGCAATACAAGCCAAGGATAAAAATCCTAATACAAGCCTTCTAAAAATATAAAAATGGTACAAAAAACAATATAGTGTGAAAAATAAATGAACTACAAATTGAAATCCGCTCCGAGTGCTTCACGCTCCCAAAAATGGCAACGACGCCATTTGATAGAAAGAACTTTTCGGTATATTTTTCTCGTCGTTGTTTGAAAAGCTCTTCTAATCAAAATTCTCAAATTACCTACAAAAATATATAAACTAGAGTATAGTGGTAAGTAAGGATATCAATCCACTTCCAAGGGGTAAAGCAAAGGGAACACAATTGTAATTCACTTATTTTCTTTTTGTTCTTTTTTACTTTTCTAATTTTTTTAGCTTTTCAAATATTAAAACAATTGGGTGATGTGAGGTGAAATAATACTAAACTAAACTAAATAAAAGGGGGTAATCAACTAAAAGTAAAATGTGAAAAATATAAACAAGAGTGTGATGAAAGTGAGTGGAGTGCAACTAAATGAGAGAAAATATTCAAGGGACGGAAAATCCACCCTCAATTCACACATTTATCTAACTTGCACAATTTTAATTTCATCAATTTCCAAAGTATTCATTTAATTCAAAAGCTAATTCTCATTACATTAATGAATTAATTGAATATTCTTTAAGAAACGTAAGTTTAATCCCCACAAGCACTACTCTAAATGAGTTAAAATCAATTAAATGAATCACCTGATAGGATCGATTCACCAAACTAATTTTAATTAGATAAAGTAAAAACAAGAGTAGATGAAAATTATACTAACATTTAAATCAAGTGATAAGCCTATCTCTAGTTTGAATCAAATGATCAAATGATAGTAAAATTTTCAATCATATCTCAAGGATAATTTTCCATTTCTCAATGTGAAAATAATTAGGAATTAAATTTACTAATCAAAGGAAACTAACAAAATTATAATTGACACTTAAACCAAATTGGATTCATGAGGGTTTCAATTCATCCCTTGAATGGGATGATTAGCCCTTCATAATCATCATCCAATAAAAATTAGAATCAAATAAGAGCATAAAATAAAAATTAGAGAGGGGTAATCAAACCAAAATTGCCTTCAATTGCATTAATTCTTCAATTCTTCATTCATCTCAATTAATTACAACACTCAATTTATTAAATTTTTTCTCTAATCTAAAAAAAACTAAACTACTAAAAAAAAATCAGTGTTTCTCTATCTAATTCTCTCTCTATTTGATATCTCTCCCCATGGGGCCTTTAGTCTTCTTTTATAGTAGATGCATGGCACACATGGGGCAAATGGGTATTTTTGGAAAGGTTTAATATGCATGGAAATGGGGTGTGAGGTCATGTGGGCGAGGGGATTGGAATAAATCTGATTTAGTTAAAGGGGTAGTTTTGAAAATTGCGGTAGAAGTGGTAGTTGGGGGTATTTGGGTAAAATGGTTTTAAGTGGGTTTATATGGCACATGTGGGAGATAATTGGTTTATTTGTTATTTGTTATTTGGCTTTGGCTTTTGGTTTAGAAATTGGCAGGTGACATCGTGTTTGGAGAAGTGGGTCAAATGGATATTGGAGAAATGGGTTGGAGGGCATCCGGGTATGGTATGAGGTTATAGAAGAGCTAGTGGTCGACGGGTTGGATTCGGGTTTCGGGTGGCTGGAATCCGGGTTCGGATTGGAGGACGGCAGGGTTGTTCGTCGGCGGGTAATTGGATCGCGGGTCAGCCCGCCGGATTTGGGCAGTAGGAGTCGCGTCGGGTATGACGCAGGTTGGGCACTGGCGTCGTTGGGTTCGGGTTAGGGTAGCACCTGGGTTGCGGCTTGGTGGGATTGGATATTGGTGTCGGCGACGCTCAGGCCGTGCCTGGTGGTTGCAGATAGGGGTTGGGGTTAAGCCGCCGGGGAGGTCACCGGACAGGTGGGTCACCGTCGGGTCGACACCGGAGGTGGGTGAGGGGGCGATCGGGTTTGCTGGTAAGGGGAAGCAGGTCAGGGGTTCCTTTGTTTGGTTTAAGGGTAGAGTGATGGTGATTGTTGTGGGTTTGTGTGATGGAGTTGTGTGTGTGTTAATGGAGGAGAGAGAAAGAAGTAGTGGGGTTTGTGGAAGAAGATGGGTGTAGGGGTGATAAGGTGTGTGTGAGTGTATGGTATTGGGGTGTGAGTGAGTATGAGGGTTTTGTTTGTGTGTAGGATAGTGTGTAGGTGGGGTTGTGTGTGTGTGTGTTTAATTTGAACCCTTAAAAAAATAAAGACTAACTAATAAAAATAAAATCTAACTAAAAATAAAACAAACTAAAAACAATAAAAATAAAAATATTAAAACTAAAAAAAATAAAATCTTAAGCTATTAAAAACTAAAATAATAAAACAAAAGAAATAAAAAATGAAAAATCTAATAAAATATGAAAACAAAAGTCCTAAAATATAACATCTAATAAACTAAAAATAAACTCCTAAAATTAATCCTAATAAAATAAGACTAAACTAAAAGCTAATAAAAATAAAAATAAAATAAAATTATATTAATAAAAATAAAATATAAAAATAGAAATTAAAACCTAAAAATTCTAAATAAATCTAAAATAAAACTAAAAATAAAATGACTCAAACTAAAAATCTAAAAAAAATATAAAAAGGTACAAACTAAACACACACAGGCTTGGGGTGATGATTTGGGCTAGGTTTAGGTTTGGGTTTTGTTACGGGAGAGGGAATTAGCTCCATTTTACTACCAGTTGCCTCGAAATATAGCTTTTGACACTGCAACTGCAATTACGCCTGCATATTGAACAATTAAGCGCATAAGACCCATATTGCCGAGAATTAGCAACAAGTACGTCTATTCGGGGTATAAATTATACAGTTTTGGGTGCTTATCAACCACCACCTCTTCCTTAGCAATCTATCGGACCACCCTCTCCCCGAGATACCACGAGTGACCAAACCCATGCACCAGCAAACGCCTCATCTGCGCATTCACCCCAATCGACCCCGTGTGCTAAACAGCCGTCCCCTAAGGGTAAAAGGTCATCTGAAAAATCCCCAGCAGATATAAGTCAATATGGAATCAGAGCACACAAAGACTCAGACTGAAGAAGCAAAACGTCTTAGCCTATCACTGGTCAGGCCATTCAAGACCTGACGCACCGTCTGCAGAGAAAGAGACTTTCTCGACTGCTGATTTGCCATGCGCCATCGATACAAACGGCAGAAGTCCCCAACGATCTCGTCCTTCAAAACGATCAGTTGGGTATTGCACCCAATCACCTCATATAACCACGCCTGCCAAAGATAAGAATCCTTGATCAAAAGAGACGCACAAGGAAAATGCGAATGCATAAAAGAAAAGTGCACAAACTAAAGAATACCTCAAGAAGATACGTGGCTCCAGTAAAAGTCTGCCGGCAGCACCGGCTAAATGCATCCAGAGAAAAATAAAGGGTCGCCAAAGTCAGTCTCCCCCAATCATAGAGAGGGATGTTTGAAAACATACTCAAGTATGGAAAAACCATAAGTGGACAACATTGCTGCTCGACGCCACTAGAAATCCCCCCAATACCAGTGAAATAAATAGTCGGGCCATCTGTCTCACCTGCAGCCCATCCTCCACATCAATCACCCTACTCAGCAAAACATCCCTCAGCAGTGACAAATGGATAGAGTCCCCAGATACTATCCTCCCCACACCATGCCGATCGGCACCCCCCTTAAATTTTCGTACAAAAACTCCCAGAAAATACCACAAAACCCTGAAAAATCCTCAGAAAATTCCTAAAAATCCCGAGGAGGATTTAAAACACTTTCAGCAAGAAAATATCACACTCCCTCAAGAGGAACCCCTATTTCCCCAGCGGAACTCTCAAATGCCAAGCGAATCTCCCCCCGACAATGGCCCCAGAGGACCCCTAAAGTATCCTAAACCTCAGGTTATCTCCTATTCCCCAAAGTCTCAAATTTCCCTGAGAAAAACGTCTAAACCCTGGACCACCTAATCACTTCCCCAATAGAATTTACAGCATCAAATTGGTTGTTCCCCGGCAAAGTCTCCAAACGATACAAAAGTTTCCCCATTAATCAGGTCCCCAGCTCAAATTAAAATCATGAGGAAACTTCCCCGACAGAATTCCTCGAGAACATCTCAATTTAAGCCCTCAGAATTGACTTTGATCCGCAGAATTGGTCATTACAACTTAAGACCTCATAATTGTCTTTGACCCGCAGAATTGGTCATCACAACTTAAGCCCTCAGAATTGATTTTGACCCGCAGAATTGGTCATCACAGCTTAAGACCTCAGAATTGGCTTTGACCCATAGAATTGTTCATTTCATCTTAAGCCCTCAGAATTGGCTTCGACCCGCAGAATTGGTCATCACAATTTAAGCCTTCAGAATTGGCTTCGACCCGTAGAATTGGTCATCACAACTTAAGCCCTCGGAATTAGCTTCGACCCACAGAATTGGTCGTCTCAATTTAAGCCCTCGGAATTGTCTTCGACCCGCAGAATTGGTCGTCTCAACTTAAGCCCTCAGAATTGGCTTTGACCCGCAGAATTGGTCATCACAACTTAAGCCCTCAAAATTGGCTTTGACCCGCAGAATTGGTCATCTCAATTTAAGCCCTCATAATTGTCTTCGACCCGCAGAATTGGTCATCTCAATTTAATCCCTCAAAATTGGCTTCGACCCGTAGAATTGGTCATCACAATTTAATCCCCCAGAATTGGCTTCGACCCGTAGAATTAGTCATCACAATTTAAGCCCTCAGAATTGGCTTCAACCCATAAAATTGGTCATCTCAACTTAAACCCTCAGAATTGGCTTCGACCCGCAGAATTGGCCATCTCAATTTAAGCCCTCAAAATTGGATTTGACCCGTAGAATTGGTCTTCACAACTTAAGCCCTCAGAATTGGCTTCGGCCAGCAGAATTGGTCATCACAATTTAAGCCCTCAGAATTGGCTTCGACCCATAAAATTGGTCATCACAATTTAAGTCCTCAGAATTGGCTTTGACCCGCAGAATTGGTTATCCCCTGCATTACTTTAGGTCCTCGAAATTGACTTCAATCTTTGGTCATCACTTCCTTTTTTACCATACCCAGTATTCCCCCTTAGGTCCTCCCAATTGCCCTCGACCCTCTGAATCGATCATCCCCATCCTTAGGTCCTCAGAATCGGCCTCGACCCTCTGAATTGGTCATCCTCTTTCAAAGGCATCATGCGGTGTCTATTTGATGGCTATCGTTTATTCCAAACTCATCCGTCAAGGGGCTCTGTAGACACCCCATTCTAGCGCCCCCCTAACCTCTCCTTAGGTTCCTAACACCTCCCTTCATCACTACAAACCTAAGTCATACCCCGGGTACTGACCTAGAGGCCATCGGGCACTCCCAGACTTTGTTTGACCAAAATTCATACTCTTCAGCTCAATCGAGACTGAATGAATCTTAAAAAGGCACTGAAACTCCTTTCCAACGGTCTACCCCATGTACGATTCTAACTTACGGTGCAGACAAACGACCCATTTTCCCCCAAAACTTAATCAGGAGGCCACCGGATGCTCCGGGGATCTATTTGACCAAAGTTAACTCTTCAGCTCGATCAAGACTGAATGAATCTTCAAATGGAACTGAAACCCCTTTCCAATGGTCCGCTATGAACCCAATTCTGACTTACGGTACGGACGAATGATCCGTTTTACTCTGAAAGGTCATCGAACGCTTCCAGGCCCCGGTTGACCAAAGTCAGCTCCCCGAACTGAGTCAAACTCTTTGGAATGTCTAAGTACATCTCATAACCTTTCCAACGATCCGCCCCATTTGTGTACGACAATTCCCCGTCCAAAGGACCGACGAGCGTTTTCAAGCCATATTTGACCAAAAGTCAACTTTTGGACCCGGGAGAAGTCCAAAGGACTTTTGAAGGTATCTGAAGTACCTTTCCAGTGTTTTTCCCTATGCGCGATTTGAATCAACAGTTTGCGTTCCATGATCGTTTTTTCGAAAGAACCTGAAAGAGACTGCTAAACGTTAGGTTCCAAATCCTGCCTATCGGCAGTTTACCTAAAAACACCTGTTGATTGGCAAGACTAGGCCTATACCGATCGGTAATGCCCTGGGCCTATAAAAAGGAGGGCTTGACCTCATTAAAAAAAAGAACCCAAGATCTAAAATCCATCGCTCTCTTGAAGTCAGCGTGATTTCCACATCCAAATCCTTTTCCAACCTTCACTTTTCATCATCTTTTTTTTATCAAACTTGGTGAATTAACTACCCTTCATCATCACCCAAGTGCATGGGTTGCTCTCCAACATTAAAGATCAAGCTCAAGATCTTCAAGAAGGTCAAACTTTCTCAACTCTCTCTTCAAATTCTCCTAAATTCGCATTAACTTATTTTTATCACTTAGCACTTTTTTTCTCTCCATCTCACATATTATAATATACTTTTTATTTAGTATTATTGCACATATCTTATTTTCATGTAAATAAAACCCCAAAAAAAAGAAAAAGAGGATTTGCTCATAAATTCCAAATGGGAATTCTCACACTTTTCCCACAAATAAAACACCTTTTTACACACACACACACACACATATAAGAGAAGTCCCCAGTTGGATTTATGGGATAAATCCCACCCCTCGTTTTGCATACGAACTACGTGGACTTTGATGCCTCTAAAGGCTACGTAGGCATCTCGGGGTAAAACCCAAGACTCGAGTCCCATTCTTTCCCATTTTTTTTTTCTATTTTTCTAAATTCTTTAACTTAATTCTCTTAGATTCTATATATTTACATATACATATATTTGTTCTTAGTTGCGCTTTATTCCACATACGTATAGTTCCATTATAATGATCGACGTAAGGATAATCGCGTAAATTTTATTTTCTAATATTACTTGTAGGAGCATTCCTATAGATGACTCGCTTTATCTCTTCCATGATACAAGTCGATGATTCCTATCTCCACTACATATGTACATGAACACAAATAACGGTAAAATAGAGGAAAATAACAACTATCCATGAGAGACCGCAAGGGCGGAATGGGTGCCTAACACCTTCCCATTCCGTAACTTGGCCTTCGAACCCTACTCGATTAATTTTTGGTTTCGTATGTATCAGTATGTCTTTTGATGATGTCCTTCGGGATGGCTCCACCTTCTTTTGTCTATTTTGAGTAAAATAGACTGGCAACCCCATCTCTTTACATTTTTCACCTCACACATCATCGACGACAGCCTAAGTGCTCTCGAGAGGGATGCACGGGACCAAGATCCTCTCATCGCGAAGATGATCGGGGATGGCCATAGATATCGTGGTACGTGTTCTCATTACTAATCGCCAGTGCACCCACCTAGCACCACTCAATGCCAGTCCATTCGTCGGTGCTAATAAAATGGTTTTTGGCCATATCTTTCATGAATCCCTTGAGATAAAAGGGCCTAAAACTAATTTCCAGATAGAAAGAAGGATTTTTCGTTGTGGAGGTGTGAAGAATGAGGAATCCTCCCCCTTTATATAAGAAACCAGGGGGTATGCTGATCGGCAGTCCTCTGATTATGCGTATCTCAATAAACCCTTTATATACTAAAAATCCTTAGGATTCGAAGCCATTGTAAATAGGCACACCCATGCCTATGCCTATTGGCATATCCCCAAATATTCATTTCAAAAATACCCAAAATTTTCAAAAAATCTCCAAAAAGTCAAAAACCTCAAAATCCATCAAAAAAACATTTTATATTGGTATAAATCAACCATTTTCAAGGATGCATAAGGCATTCAAAAAGATAAAAAAAAGTTTCAATAAATTCCAAAAAATTCTAGAAAATCTTAAAAATCAATATGCACACGCATTACCAAATCATCAAAGTTCTCAAAATACATCATGCATCTATGACAACACTATTTAGGTCAGCATAATTGGCCTCACCCTCTAAATCGGTCACTTTCACCCTCTAGGTTTGCAAAATTGACCTAGATTGGCAAAATTGGCCTCGACCCTCTGAATCGATTATTTCCACCCTTTAGGTCCACAGAATTGACCTAAGGTTGTAGAATTAGCCTCGACCCTCTGAATCAATCACTTTTACCCTTTAGGTTCATAGAGTTGACCTAAGCCTCTAAAATTAGCATGACCCTCTAATCGGTTACTCCACTCTTTAAGTCTGCAGAATTGGTCTAGCGCCTTTGAATTGGTCACTTACACTCTTTAGGTTCTTAGAATTGACCTCAGCCTGAATAAATATTCTCGACATCTTGAATCAGTAGCATCCACCCTTTAGATTCACAGAATTAATCTAGACTCGTAAAGTTATCCACGACCGTCTGAATCGGTCGCTCACACACCTTTGGTCCGCAGAATTGGCAGCCTCAAGCCTCTGAATCGATCTCTTCCACTCATTAGGTCCACAAAATTTGCCTCAACCCTCTGAATCAGTATCTCATACTCTTTAAGTCTACATAATTGGTCTTGACCCTCTAAATCGGTCGCTTACCCTTTCTAGATCCTCAGAATCAGTCCTTTACCCCCATTATTCCCCTTCTTTAGGGTGTCTATCTTTTGACGACCTTCGATTATCCTAAGCTCACATATCGAGAGGATATGTAGACACCCAATTCTAGTACCCCCATTATGATACCCTCATGTACCTTCATAAGTCCCGAACACAGTTCTTTCAACCCTCACACCTCGGTCTTTCTCTTCACACCCCACTCTAGAGGCCACCAGATTCTTTCGAGGTCCATTTGACTGTGGTCAACTCTCATAATAAAAAGTAACGTAATTAAATTTAATAGATATCTAAATACCCTTTCTAATGGTCCATACCTGTGCGAATCTGCCTTACGTTTCACATTTACTTACATTTTTACTCTGAAACCTTAATATAGAGGCCATTTGGCGCTTTGGAGCTACATTTGATGTTGGTAAACTCTTGGAATTAAGAGTATCTCAATGAAATTTTGTAGATCTTTGGATATTCTTTCCAATGTTCTTGGTCATGCAGTTCTTGAACTTACGATTTGCATTTTATGCCCGTTTTTCTAAATTCAGACTGCTGATAGGCACCCTTTGCCTATCAACGTAGGGGTACTTTACTTAGCCTGCAAGTCAGGGAGTATTCTGATAGGAAGTCCTAGGCCTATACCGATCGGCAAACCACCCAATCCTAAAATTTTCATATTTAAGGAAGCCTTGACCTCATTGTCAAGCCTTAATTAAATTTAATAGATATCTAAATACCCTTTCTAATGGTCCATACCTGTGTGAATTTGCCTTACGTTTCACATTTACTTACATTTTTACTCTGAAACCTTAATATAGAGGCCATTGGGCGCTTTCGAGCTACATTTTATGTTGGTCAACTCTTGGAATTGAGAGTATCTCAATGAAATTTTGTAGAGCTTTGGATACTCTTTCCAATGTTCTTGGTCATTAACGTCTCGAACTTACGATTTAAATTTTATGCCCGTTTTTCTAAAAAAAAGTCCATTTCGCACTGCTGATAGGCACCCCTAGCCCTTTGCCTATCGGCGTAGGGGTACTTTACTTAGCCTGCAAGTCAGGGAGTATTCTGATAGGAAGTCCTAGGCCTATACCGATCGGAAAACCACCCAATCCTAAAATTTTCATATTTAAGGAAGCCTTGACCTCATTGTCAATGACCTTCTTTTTCAGATCCCAAGACCCTCACCCCCTTTTCCTTGAAATCAGTGCGTAGCATTTTACACGTCCCTTTTAAAACATTCCTCCAACATTCCATTATATCATCCACATAACTCACCTTTCTTATCCACTTTACCACCATTACACCACCATCAAAATCAACCTACATTATCATCAAAGTTAGAATTCAAGCTTCATAAAAGGTCCAAATCCTATTCATTCAAACTTATTACTTTAGTTTTATTACTCATTTTTTTACTTACTAGTATATTGTTTACATCTAGTTATCATTTCCCCACCTTAATCACCTTTTTACTACTTATATATTCACCAAATTTATTTTCATAAACTTACAAAACAAAAAAGAGGATTTAATCCTCAAATCCCAAATCAAAACATTTTGTGGCCATCCCAAGGCTTCCGTTTTGGATTCCCTTCGGTGCACGCGCGTGGGGTTATGCCCTTTCTCAGGGCGCTTGGTCGTCATCAATGTGGGGTATAATGTTTATAGATAGAGTCTCCGACCTATTTTGCACAAAATAGGCAAAAGGAATGTCTCCACCTCAAGAGAATGACATTAAGGACAATACTGATGCTTGCGGAACCAAGTAGTTCAAAGGTCCGGGGAATAAGTTACGAAATGGGAAGGTGTTAGGCACCCATTCAGCCTTTCGTTCTCCCATGGGCATGTGTTAATCTTCTCCTATTTGACTCCTTGAAATGTGTTCTTATGTACATAATATTGGTGAAGAATGAAATCATTCAACTCGCGTCATGGAAAAGGACGGAGTGAATTCATCCTTAGGAGTGTTCCTGAAAATAATAATTAAAAATATAATATGAGTCTTTGTCGGATCACAAGTCGCTATGGAAGAGCGAATGTGTATATCGAACGGAACACGAGCATATAAAAATATGAACTCATAAAGAATATGATATGAAAGAAATATTATAAACATGCATAAAGGAGGACTCGAATCTCGGGATTAGCCCGAGACGTTTTACGTGGCCTAAAGGATATGAAAGTCCACGTAGTTCGAAGATAGCATAGGATGGGGTTCAATCCATATCCAAACGGGAGACTTCTCTTATGTGTATGTGTAGAGAGAAATTTACTTTAAGAGTGAGAATGTGAGATGAGAATCCCTCTTTTGGAATTTATAGATAGACCCTTTTTTTTTTTATGAAAATAGAGTATGTGAAAATACTACTAATAAAGGTTTGAGATAAATATGTGTGATGTAATGAAAAAAAATGCTAAAGTAGAAAATAAAGCAAATAATACTAAAATGAGAGAATTAGAGAAAATGGTGGGGAATTGGACCTCCTTATGAATGCTTGATCTTGATCTTGGATGTAGATATGCTGATCTTACAATGGTATGAAAGTGGTATGGATAGGTGGGGGATTTTACCGAGTGAGGTATGAAAGTGATGGAATTTAATGTGGGGAAATGGGTTTTTTAGTAAAGGGAACAACTCTGAATTCAAGAGAATGTTTTTTGAATTTCTAAGGGATGTTCAGGGGTTTTAGGGTGTTCTTAGTGTTGCTTTCAAGCTGAGACCATGGCCTCTATCTATAGCGTCAAGGGGGTACCGATTGGTAGGGGTTTAAACTTGCCTATCGAGATAGAACCGCAGGCACACTGCCAATAGGCAGGGTCCCTGAGGTGCCATTTGGCAGTCCAGAACAGATTTTTGAAAAATAGTCTTAAAATGCAAATTGTAAGTCATAATCGCACAAGAGATGGACTGTTGGAAAGAAAATTTAGAGACCTTTAAGAATCCATTGAGCCACTCCCGTGTCCTGGAGTTGGACAAGGTAAAACGGGGCCCGAAATCCCATTGGTCACTTAACAAGAAGTTTTCGAAGGAAAACGGATCGTTCGTCCGAACCATAAGGCTGATTCGCGCACAGGGCGAATAGTTGGAATGGGTATTTAATGACCTTCAAGATTTAATTCAACTCCATTCGGTTCAGAGAGATGACCAATGTCAAATGGAGTTCAGAATCGCCCGGTGACCCTTGAGAATAAAATGGGTCGTTCATAAAAAATCCATGGAATTATGGTAGGTGATTATATTTCACTGTTAAATTCGAGCTTATACCTTTGAAATTACTTTATTGTGTTTATATCACTATGTGATAGCCCCTGAACTCGTGTTCTCATTTATGAACTATTTTGTGTAGTTTATCTTTACCGTGAATATTAATTCAATTGTTATCCAATTAAACTCGAGCCAGTCCAAACTGACAACCTGCAGTTTCAGTAAACCCACCGATTTCAGCAAACTATATGGATTGCAGTACACCTCTGTCAGTACTATTAATATCACAGACTTCATTATACCCCTATCAGTACTATTAATATCTAGTTATAATTACCATACAGTTATAATTACCATATCCAGTTATAATTACCATACAGTTCTTTTAAATATCACAGACTTCATTATAGCCCTGTCAATACTATTAATATTTCATGCTACTTCAGATTTCCATAAATTATGTTATATTACTAGCATTTCAATCCCAGTTGTGCTATTTAAATAGATTCGCATATATACCTTGTTATATAAGTAGAATTACCTCTTTCTAAAGTTTTACTTATTCTTTTCCTTCCACTTATTTTAAACAAGTATCTATAGGCGATGGCGAGCAGTTCCAGTGAGAATTATATGAAGCTCGAAAATAGTATTAGTTAGAGAATAATGATACGTGATCAGTTGTCAGTCAAGAAATGAGGTATGTATTTAACATTGTTCAATTGAAACTATGGGTTGTAACGCCGTGATTTAGTAAGGCGTTTTTCTCTTTTGAAAGAAGGATTATTCCACTTATGGCTTTGTAAAAACATAATTTGCTTATAGCTTAGGCTAACTCAGTTTTTGACATATCCCGCTACCATTCAACTCGAGCCGTCACAAAGACCAAATCTCCAACATCTCCTACTTTTAAGGATCTCCACACTATGAAGATATAATGCTATTAGATTTTAAATTTATTTTGGGATGTTTTGAAAGAGTGGTCCTGCACGTGTGTTTCAAATCAAACCAATTTTCACCAAAAATTATTCGACTTTTAAATTAGCACCAAACCAAGTTGTGAAAAACCAATTTTTACTTTAAACCAATTTTATCTTGATTAATCCTAAACATGCATCTAGTGATTAAAGCAAGTAAAGTAAAGTAACGAATACTCACAACGCTGGATGTATGAGGAAAAACCCAAGACGGGAAAAAACCTCGGACGGACCAAGCCAGACAATCACTATGAATGTGGAATTACAACCAACAGATAAAAGACTCACTCAACAACTCGATCCCCACGGGTCTTGACGCTCTTCTGATCTTCAACCACTCCTCTCACAGTGCCCACGCAGAAAGTCCTTCTTCCACGATACATGTTCACAACACACGCATCCACGTATGTCTCGGTGTCCACCGAATGGCTTTGATACGTCTACGATGTCGAACAAGAAGTCCTTATCTTTTCTTCACCGCAAAACCAAGATGTTCGTGTATAGAACAAACCTTCTTAGTGCATCAAGATCACATAAACATATAGTAATGATAACTCGGATCTTTGCAAACTCTAAGGATGTGTTTAATTTTTTAAACCTTAGAAAAACATGTGCAAACAGGTCTCTAGATCGTAAACTGTTTTTCTAGAATGCACTTTTAAATTCTGACGAAACTATGCTTTAAATAGGAAAAGTTCATCGCCTCGAAAAATATGTCGCTCGAATGAGATTGACCAGTCGTTCGCGCGAAATGCCTATCTCGCTCGCACGAGCAGAGCTATCGTTTGAACGATGCGCGTGTCAGTTTGACTTTTTCTTTAAAACGTTTCTTCCAAAAGAGATCCATTTAAGTCAAACTCTTTTTCGAGCTTATCAGAATAAAATGTAGTTTAAAACATTTAAAACACTCTTTAAAACATTTTAAAATATTTTTCCCTATAAAATTACATCCTTATCTTTTATAAAATAATTTCGAATCTCATTAACAATATGCATTCATACCTGTGTGATATCGGAATGCAATTAACTTGAAGACGAATAAGCTTGAAACAATTAAACTTCGAATGATTAATTATTTGAAGCTTTGCCGCAACGCCTTCAATTTATTCAATACGTCATAGACCAAGTGGGATCGTGACAAAATAAAATCTCCCTATGACATATTACAAACAGTTTTGTTCACGAAATTAAGTCAAAATAATACAAGTACTCAATTGGAAATTTATGTCCTTATAAATCTCCCCCTTTGAATATTCTGGGACAAAACTAAACCAGTGAAATGCCTAAGCCGGGCCGTCAAGCTGTATGACGCCTAAATCCCATCCCATAAACCCAAAGTCAAAAGTTACAGGACATGGACTAGTATATGAAGCACCGACAAGCATGAACTATCTGAATGTGATGTAGACTTGAAATCTCGAATCTTTGAAGCGTACCTACACACATGAAACAGACAAACAAATACCCAGTGAAGTAGGGTGGAACAAATGAAACCAGTATATATATCCAAATGATACCAATTTTACAATAGATACCAATATGAATAAACTCTGAAAAATCATTTGTTAAACAATTGAGCAAAAAAATGATACCAATTTGTAATACTAATTTGTAAAATATGTAATCACAAACATGCTCAACAAATTAATCTCCCCCTACATCATATACATCTCTCCCAATTTTTGTCTCGAATAGACAATCCGGTAAAAAGATAAACGAATCAACAAGTATCTAGCATGAGAATATACCAAATAAAAATTGCTAGATAATCATGAAACAACCATCTAAATATGATCAAGTAATGACAAATCAGTAGCTATTAAACCAATGATTCACACAAAGAATATAGCAAACTAATCAGGTGTGATAAACGAAATCATATGCATAATATCAATTTTGAAGCAATATAACCTGATATAAACTAGTTAGTCCAGAAAGCTTCTAGCAGTCACAAAAAATATACCATAATTGTCACACTCCAAACCCAATATCTATACTAATTATTTGTTATTGGAATAATTAGATCATAATCTTGAGCCCATTGGAAATATGATTCATTCATCAATATTTTCCTACATAATGTGCATAATGAACATAATATTATTCTTATACCATACAAAAATCAATATCAGAGTCATAATTAAGCTGACATACAATACTGTGATTAACTATGATCAACTCAATCCATACTAAATCAATATATACAATGTGTGAGTATATTAAAATCTTCAGTGTGACAACGATAAAATCCCCATTTTTAAACCCAAGATCTCTCCAACGGTGCAATTCTCAAAGTTACCGGTCATATGGTATCCTAGCTGGCAGCGTAGGAACCTGAAATTGTTAAAATATAAATCGTAAGCATTAAGCTTAGTGAGGTACTCCTTCCCTGCAATGGAATAACAATTCTATATCGAATATGTGGATATAAAATTCGAACAATCCTGTCCATTGGCAATAACAAATCATAGATCATAAGATCCAAATAATTCTGCCCGTTGGCAATAACAAATCCTGGATCATAAGACCCAAATAATTCTGCCCATTAGCAATAACAAATCCTGGATCATAAGATCCAAATAATTCTGCCCATTGACAATAACAAATCCTGGATCATAAGACCCAAATAATTCCGCCCATTGGCAATAACAAATCCTGGATCATAAGACCCAAATAATTCTACCCATTGGCAATAACAAATCCTGGAGCAATAACAAATCCTGGATCATAAGACCCAAATAATTCTGCCCGTTGGCAATAACAAATCCTGGATATTTGAATATCCAAATAAATTCTCAATACCTAAGTATTCAAACAAATCCTTCTCTTAGATCTATATTCATATACCTGTATATATGAAACAATCATAAGTACACGCACCTTGATAGTTTAACTGGCTTTTCCCTTGCCTTTATCCGGTACTTGTTCAATCAACTCTTCTTCACTTCCTATCATTCTTACAATATTAGTATCATCATAAGAATATTAATAATCCAAAGAATGATTTAAACATAATTCAGTCCATAAGCATCATATGATTCCATTCAAATCATTTATCACAAGTGAATTACCATCCAAAATCATGTTAATACATTTAACATATCCAAATCATAGACCAAATGTATATTCATTTATTTTTGTTAATTAAATCCTTATCATATTAGAATTCCAATACAAAAGATGGTACATCATTTCAAGTCTCCTAGACCAAGATATGCCCATTTCTTTACCACATAACAAATCTGCCCTATAGGCTCTTTTATCGTTTATTCAACTTCCAGGAATTTTCATAATTTTTATACATCATAAATTTCTATAATATTTCACCCAAAATCAGTAAACATATTGAAAAATACAAAATTAAAGTTTCATAATTTTTAAGGTTTGTTTGCTATGTCAAGTAAAACATTGAACACATGGCGGGCATACTTTCACCCTTAGGGTAGATTTCATACCCGAACTTCAAACTCTCACCAAAGACTCATTTCTTGGTATTTTCACATGATTTTCGGATATATCATACATATATGAGTCCAGGTTAATCTCCAATTGGAATAAATCAATTCCAGTAAGTATACAAAAATATATGGAAGTTTGAATAAACAAAGTTTCTAAACAAAGCAATTTTAGGGTTTTGTACATTAACTTAAACTTTCAACTAACCACACACATATATCAAGGGCTGAAATTTTTCTAAACAAATGATGATTTCTATCATCTAAAACAGTAATATAATAAAAATATCTAGATTTGTGGTTAGGATTACCTTTGGGACTTTTACGTAATTTCTACGGATTTTTCTCCAATTTTCTCCTCACTTTTTCCTCCCAACTTCCTAATTCTCTTTCTTTAAGCTTTAAATATCTCATGGCTGAATTTGGATGAATAAGGAGGTAATTCTAAGGGTTTGAAGTCGGGCAAATCCACCACCCTTACCAGCCAATGAAAACAAAACATTTGTTGCCATAATAAGACAGAATACCACTTAACGGATGGATTGTTTTGCCCTTGTTTCGTAGTTTTGGTATAACTTCTTACTCGTACCTCCGGTTGATGCACCGTTTATTGTGTTAGAAACCTAATTCATATATATACAACTATATAGTTTATACCTCAAGTCAACTGTTATATCATACATAACATTCCTACCGAAAACTTTAAAATTTCATATTTGTAACTGATAAGCACCCAAAAGTGTATAATTTATACCCCGAATATGTGCATTTTAGTCCCTCGCTTTAATTAAAATTGGTCTTATGTCGTATTTTATTATTTTTCAGGTCAATCAGCAGTTGCAGTATCAAATAATTCTAAATCAAGGCAATTGCGACGCAGAAGCGGTCAAAAGCATGTATCGAAGAAATCAAGGAGATTGCGAAGTCTGGAGTCCAATCTGAACTTGCCCCAATGTGATCTGATACCCCGAGACACTCCCGTAACCCAAACCTAAGCCTAAACCGAGCCCAGACCATTCCTCGAGCCTGGTGTGTGTTTAGTTTGTACCTTTATTATTTTTCTAGATTTTTATTTTTAGTCATTTTATTTTTAGGATTTATTTAGATTTATTTAGAAAATTCTAGGATTTATTTTCTATTTTTTTATTTCTTTATTTTGATTTTGATTTTTATTTGTATTAGTTTTTAATTTTTAATCTTTATTTTATTTTATCATTTTTTTAGGATTACTTTTTAGAAATTTATTTATTTAGTTTTTAGTTTTAATTTATTTAGTTAGGATTTTTAGTTTATTTTAGTTTTTATAAAGTTTTATTTATTTATTATTATTTCTTTTTAATTTTTTTAGTCTCTTAATAATAAATTAGAGTTTTTCTA
Source organism: Sambucus nigra (assembly GCA_949130495.1). Lineage (NCBI taxonomy): Eukaryota > Viridiplantae > Streptophyta > Magnoliopsida > Dipsacales > Adoxaceae > Sambucus > Sambucus nigra. Next base: position 282,291,100 of record OX422218.1, read on the forward strand.
GATTTTTATTTTATTTCTAATTTTAATATTTTTAGCGTGTCATTTTTTTAGGGATACAAATTAAACACACACATTATACACACACACACACAAATCCACTACACACTAGACTACACCCAACACCCTCACCACACCAAAGTATCCCCTACACTATTCATCATCTCCTACACCAAACATTCTCTCACCTCCATCCATTAAACCAAATAATCCCAAACTAAAAACGGACCTGCTTCCTTGACCAAACCATGGCATCCCCATAACCAAACCTGACCTTCTCACTTCGGCCCAAACTTCTACCATACCCGACCAGGAAATCAAGACCTTTGGATAGTCTAAACTCGAGCCAAGAACCCAAAACGAACCAGCTGAAATTGAAACCTCTCAAACCAGCATACCCATCACCTATCCAACCCGAGTTATTAAACCCGATCGCGAACCGCGCCCCTGACCCACGAACGACGACCCATCCGTCGGCGATGCCACGCCCTCCCAGCCAAACCCGATCCGAGTAAGCCCCAGCCAAACCCGATCTCAACTCCTACCCCCCCAAACCCCATACGGGTATACCCAAATCTAAACTTCCTTCCATATTCAAGTCCCCAACCAAAATTCCAACAAAATCGGAGTCAAAATCCAAGCCAAGAAAATCCCAAATATCTATCCAAAAACAACTTCGTGGGTTCTTCAAATGAGCACGAGCTTCTCATTAAAAGGGGAGACTCACTCTTTGCAAAAAAGGAGACCCAGATACAGAGAGACGAGAGACAGAAAAAAGAAAAAAAGAGGGTAGAAAAAAATAGTCAGAAAAATACAAAAAAAAATGTTTTAGGTTTAGAAAAATTTGTAGGTTCTTCTTATACTTTTAGTTTTGTAATGCAGTCAGATTTTGTGACAAGTTTGGGACGCGTGTTCATGCACACAATTGACTCAAGAAATTATTGCGTATCGTATTTCTTACTTTTTCTCTTTAATTCTTGTTTGATTAATTGTGCTTGTGCTAAAATTATAATCATGTGTGGCTAAACACCGCATTCAAGGGGTGGGGTGAAACGCGTATGTTAAAGTATTTTAATTGAATAATTGTTCGTTGATTCATTCTAGGCTAATTAAATTGGGAAAATCACACATTAATTTATGTAACGAGAGTTAATAAATTAATAGTGGAAATTAATATTTGATTTCTGGATTTCACTTAGAGATAAGCATTATTCTTAAAAATTAAAATATTAATTCTGTGTGTTCAATTCAAATATTCGTACAAATTTTGATAAATTGATCTTAGCGGATATTTTATTGAGACGAGTGTCAATCTTATTATTTTTTTATGTTGTGACTATTCCCGATTTAATTGCTGAAAAAGATAAAATTGAATTTAGGATTATGACGAGAGTTAAATTTCAAATTCAATATTATTTCGAACTATTCAATTGAATGATTAGGATTTTAAATTAATTTGACTGCGCGGTGTAATCCCACCTCTTGTTTCTTCTCATAAATTCTCAACTAGATTACTTTCTGATTTTTCGTAAGTCATTTTAGTTCCGTAAATTGTCATTTCCTCCCTTGAAAGTTGTTTTGAAAATATAAAAAAAAAAATTGAAAATTTCAAAAACACAAAAAGATTTTTAATAAAAATTGGAATTGCAAGTTTTCACATAAATTGTTTCACCTTGAAAGTAGGATTGATACCTGTACTTACCGCAATACGAGTTATTTTTAGAGAAGTTTTGTAGGTACTCAAGGGAATTTTGAGAGTGGCTTTTGCACAACAACGTCCATACGCAAAAAGCCTTCTTATCAGTAACTAATTCGATATTTCATGATTTATGAAGGTAGGTTTAGACTAATTATAATGACTTAACATTATATATACTAATAACATATTATCCATATCACATAATCTAATCATGATTTAAACATAATTTATCATAATTATATTCGGGTTATCACAATTCTCCCTCTGTTAGGAAATTTCGTCCCCGAAATTAACATACCTTGGTTGTCCGAATCAAATAAATACGGATAACGCATCTTCATGCTATCCTCACTCTCCCATATAGCTTCTTCCATGGAATGCCTTCTCCACTAACCTTCACAAGTGGGATCACTTTTGATCTCAATATTTGTTCTTTCCTATCGACGATTGTAAGTGGTTCTTCCACATAGCTCAAATCTTCTTTCAACGCAATAGGTTGTTCCACCAATACATGTGAAGGATCCGTTACGCACTTTCTCAACATAGAAACATGGAAAACATCATGTAATCAAGCTAACTCCTGTGGTAACGCTAGCTTGTAGGCAACCATCCCGACTTTCTCAAGAATTTCATAAGGTCCAATGTAGCGTGGACTTAATTTACCTTTCTTTCCAAACCTCATAACTCCTTTCCATGGAGATATCCGAAGAAACACGTAATCCCCTTTCTGAAATTCTAAATAATTCCGTCGCTTATCCGCATAACTCTTCTGTATGCTTTGAGTCGTTCTCATTCTATCTTGAATAATCTTCACTTTTTCAGTGGTGACTTCAATCAACTATGGACCCTCTATCTTCCTTTCACCAACTTCACCCCAGCATATGGGTGTACGACACCGTCTACCATACAACGCTACATATGGAGCCATACCAATAATAGATTGAAAACTATTGTTATATGCAAATTTTATCAAAGGGAAATATTCATCCCAATTTCCTTTAAAATTAAGCACACACGCACTAAGCATATCTTCCAAAATCTTTATTGTCCTTTCAGACTGCCTATCTGTGTGCGGATGAAAAGCCTAACTAAACTTCAAGTTAGTACCCACAGCACACTGCAAGCTATCCCAAAATCTGGATGTAAAAGTAGGGTCCCTATCTGAAACAATCGATACCGGTGCTCCATGCAATCAAATAATTTTATTAACATACAGTCTAGCATACCTATCAACTATATACGTAGTCTTGACTACTAAAAAATGAGCAGACTTGGTCAATCTTTCCACCACTACCCAAATCGAATCTGACCCTTTCTGAGATCGAGGAAGCCCAACCACAAAATCCATCGTTACATGATCCCATTTCCATTTCGGTATTGGCAATGGCTGAAGCAGACCAGTAGGTTTCTGATGCTCCACTTTCACTTGCTGACATATAAGGCACCTAGTAATAAAAACTAGCTATTTCGTTCTTCATATTATTCCACCAATAATGCTCCTTTAAATCCCTATACATTTTAGTACTACCGGGATGCATAGTATAAATGGAATTATGAGCCTCATCTAAAATTTCCTTTTTCAATCCACCCACATTAGGCCCACACAATCGTTGCTTATAAATAAAGCGCCATCATTCACAATACAAAAATCTTCAAACTTACCATCTTGGACATCTTGTCGTTTCTTCTCAAGAAAAGGATATTGACTTTGCAAATCACGAATACGGGTAGCTAACAAAGGCCTCACGCTTAAGTCAGCAAATATCATGTCCCCGTATGCTAGCTTCAATTCTACTCCCATTAATCTCAACTCCATGATGTGGGAAACTCTAGCACACTGAATACAAGATAACCTACCTGAAGCCTTCCTACTCAGAGCATTCGCAACTACATTTGCCTTCCCCGGGTGGTAGTGAATTGTACAATCATAGTCTTTAATTAACTCCATCCACCGCCTCTGCCTCAAATTCAACTCCTTATGAGTAAATAAATACTTAAGGCTCTGATGATCAGTAAAAATTTCACATACCTCACCATATAAATAATGACGCCATAATTTCAAACCAAACACAATAGCAGCAAGTTCCAAATCATGTGTAGGATAATTACGTTCATGTGCACGCAACTGCCTAGAAGCATAAGCAATAACCTTACCATTCTGCATAAAAACACAACCCAACCCCTGATGTGAAGCATCAATATAAATAACAAAACCATCTCCACCATGTGGAATAGTAAGAACAGGTGCAGTTACCAACCTCTTTTTCAATTCATCAAAACTATTTTCGCAATCAGAATTCCATTCAAACTTAACCTCTTTCCGAGTTAGTTTAGTCATCGACAAGGCTATTGAAGAAAATCCCTTAATAAACCTCCTATAATACCCATCTAAACCCAAAAAACTCCTCACCTCAGTGGCATTATTGGATCTCTCCCATTTCACAATAGCTTCTACTTTCTTGGGATCAACACATATACCATCTCCAGAAATAACATGGCCTAAAAATACAACTTTTGATAGCCAAAATTCACATTTGCTAAACTTAGCATATAATTGCTTATCTTTCAACACATTCAAAATAGTTCGGAGATGCTTTTCATGTTCAACCATATCACGTGAATAAATCAGAATATCATCAATAAAAATTATCACAAAGGAATCAACGAAAGGATGCAATGCCCGGTTCATAAGATCCATAAATACAGCTGGAGCATTAGTCACCCCAAAAGGCATCATAAGAAATTCAAAATGACCATACCGAGTACGAAAAGCAGTTTTAGAAATATCACTTTCCTTCACCCTCAAACCAATTTTCACCAAAAATTATCCAACTTTTAAATTAGCACCAAACCAAGTTGTGAAAAAATAATTTTTACTTTAAACCAATTTTATCTTGATTAATCCTAAACATGCATCTAGTGATTAAACCAAGTAAAGTAAAGTAAAGAATACTCACAACTCTAGATATACGAGGAAAAACCTAAGACGGGAAAAATCTCGGACGGCCCAAGCCAAACAATCACTATGAATATGGAATTAAAACGAACAAATAAAAGACTCACTCAACGACTCGATCCCCACGGGTCTTTACGCTCTTCTGATTTTCAACCACTCCTCTCACAGTGCCCACGCAGAAAGTCCTTCTTCCACGATACCTGTCCACAACACACGCATCCACGTATGTCTCGACCGAATGGCTTTGATACGTCTACGATGTCGAACAAGAAGTCCTTATCTTTTCTTCACCACAAAACCCAGATGTTCAAGTATGGAACAAACCTTCTTGGTGTAGCAAGATCACATAAACATATAGTAATGATAACTCGGATCTTTACAAACTCTAAGGATGTGTTTAATCTTTTAAACCTTAGAAAAACATGTGCAAACAGGTCTCTGGATCGTAAACTATTTTTCCAGAATGCACTTTTAAATTCTGACGATACTATGCTTTAAATAGGAAAAGTTCATCGCCTCGAAAATGTGTCGCTCGAACGAGATTGACCAGTCGTTCACGCGACATGTCTACCTCGCTCGCACTAGCAGAGTTGTTGTTTCAACGATGCGCGTGTCAGTTTGACTTTTTATTTAAAACGTTTCTTCCAAAAGAGATCCATTTAAGTCAAACTCTTTTTCGAGCTTATCAGAATAAAATGTAGTTTAAAACATTTAAAACACTCTTTGAAACATTTTAAAATATTTTTTCTTATATAATTACATCCTTATCTTTTATAAAACAATTCCGAATCTCAATAACAATATGCATTCATACCTGTGTGATCTCGGAATGCAATTAACTTGAAGACGAATAAACTTTCACTAATTAAACTTTGGCATGATTAATTCTTTGAAGCTTTACCGCAACGTCTTCAATTTCTTCAATACGTCATAGACCAAGTGGGATCGTGACAAAATAAAATCTCCCTATGACATATTACAAATACAGTTTTGTTCACATAATTAAGTCAAAATAATACAGGTACTCAATTGAAAATTTATGTCCTTACATGTTTGAATTTTTATTAAAACAGGAACAAGGTTTTTTATTTAAAAATTGAGGCATTTTTCTTTATTTAAAAATTTTCAAGGTTTGCGCATCTCCTTTAAACATGATGGGAATCTTATTCTAATGAGATCCTATTTTCGTTCGAAGTCTATTTTGAAGTTTACTTCAATCGAACATTGAACAAGGGCATACTACATTAGGTCACTTGAAGGTCGTTTGAACTTTGTTCAAACGAGATCGCGTGGTCATTCGAATGAGTTCATTTTTGTTAGAACTAACTGTTATTCTTGTTCGAACGAGCTATAAAATTCGTTTGAACTAGATGCCATCTTGAAATTCATGTTCACCTTATAAATACATGTTTTGTATTTCTTTTCGCTAAGAATTTTTTTAGAACTATTTATGCATACCATTAGCAAAAAAGTTCAACCTTTTGTCTTTGGAAACCCTTTTTGATTCACAAATCACATCCCCAAAATATATTTGAGTGAATTAAGTTTAAACCCTATAGTTTGTATATTACATACACCTTTGTGGAGAGGTATCTTCACTACTTATCTTGTGATTCTTGCGAGAATCATTACTGAAGGAAGACTACGGTTTTATGATTCTTAAGAGGATCATAATTGTTGAAGACGGAGGTCACCTGTGGGAGATTGGTCAAAAAGTTAGGATTCTGAGAAAAGAGGCTCAACTAGAGAGATCAGCCAAGTGTCCTGGGATTGGGTGTCTATAGAGAGCCCCGCAACAGGTAAGATTGGAACAAGTGAAGGCCGTTGAATGATAAACACCACATTGATATTGGGGAAGATAATTTTAGGCCAATTATGTGGACCTAGAGGATAACGGTGATTGATTCAGAGGGTCGAGGTCAGTTTTGAGGATCTAAGGAGACTAAGATGATCGATTAAGCGGGTCAAGGTCAATTTTGAGGACTTAAGGGGATGAGGATGACCTACTTAGTGGGTCGAGGAGGTATTAAGGTTGTTCAAAGGGGCTATGGTTACCGATTCAGCAGGTCGAGGTCAACTCTAAGGACCTAAGGAGAAGAAGAAGATCAATTCAGCGTGTTGAGGTCAAGTCTAAGGACCTAAAATTTGGGGCAACCAAGTCTGCGGGTCGAGGTCAATTTTGAGGACCTAAAGTTGTGACGGCTAATTCTACGGGCTGAGAATAATTTTGAGGACTTAAATTTGGGCGATTCAAGGTCAATTCTGAGGAACTTAAGTTGTGACGACTGATTCTGCGGGTCGAGGTCAATTCTGAGGACCTAAAGTTTTGTCAACCAATTCAACGAGGCGAGGTCAACTCTGAGGACCCAAAGTTATGGTGACCAATTCTACCTGCCTTGGTCAACTGTACAGACCTAAAGTTATGACGACCAATTCTTCGGGTCAAGGTCAATACTCAGGACCTAAAGTTTTGATGACCAATTATACACGCTGAGGTCAATTCTAAGGACCTAAAATTTTGACGACCAATTCTACGGGTCGAGGTCAATTTCGAGGACCTAAAGTTTTGTCGAAGAGTAATTCCACTGGTGAAAGTATTTATGATTTTGGGTCTGGGTGCACTTTTGATTCCCCTGGGATGGTGTTGTATTAAAATTCTGCTGGGAAATGTTTGGTTTTGAGGTTTCGACTGGGGAATTGTAGAGGACTTGGATGCGGGCAGATCATTGGTCTCTGTTGTGAAGTATGCTGCGGATAAGAGTGTAAGATTAATCCGATTGGGGATTTTATGAGTTTGTAAGAGGCTTAGTTCTCCAAATATGATTTTCTTGAGGGAAAATAATGTTCCATATTTTTCATGGATTTTTGAGAAATTTGGGGACTTTTCCAGGAAATTTATGGATTTTTCTCGCAATTTCTATACGAAATTTGGAGGGAGGCAGGCCCGGGAAGGTGCCAATCGATAGAGGCACAAACTCCTGGGCTTCTTAAAGAAGGGGAAAGGACACTATAGGCCTCCATCTTTTATGTGGCTTTAATACTTTGCTTCTCGGTGGATTATTAATTCTTTGTTGGGGATGCAAGTGACCTTTTATCCTTGGAGTCTTCTTTCTGGGGCCGCGTGGACTATGGATATGCAGGTGTAGATAAGGAGATTGTTGGCGCATGAGGTGGTGCGTCTAATGAGGTAACATCCATTTCTGGTTCTTTACTTTCGATATTTTCTTGTAGATTTGCCGTTGTAGTCGGAAGAGCTTGGCATTGGCCATGATGTGTGCTTAATTTAGCGACTTTATACTTGAAAAGAGAGACGCAAAAATGATGCATCTTTTTGTTTAATTATCTTGATTTAGTGGCTTATTCTACATGCATTTTAATTTGCTATAGAGATTGTTATATTTTGTGAAGAGAAAATAATGAAAATTATTTTGAGGAAAATATTTATTAAAAAATGAGTGATAAAAAGGAATAACCCGGGGGTAACTTTTTAAAATAAGGATTTTTGAAAATTGATATTGGGTAAAAGAGGAAAAATGAAAATTTCTAAAATAGGATGTTGTCGTCAAATCAATCCTAAGCTCTGATTGCAGTTTCCTTCATACATATGTACTTCTGTAGGGCTGAGGGTTAAATGAGATTCTAGAAAATTTGTAATTTTGCATGGATTTGGGGTATAAAAGGAGAGTATATGGCGTGTATTTTCTCACCAACACACATATATCTACTTTTTCTTCCTCTGTTATCCAAATGTCTGATTCTAATGTATATAGAATTGTCTTCTTATCTTGAAGTCTTAGAGGCCATGTGCATCTACAATGTTGGCTATGATAATTTTAGCTTATGTTGGGTTTCTCTGTGGTGAAATTGGGCTATAGACTGGAAATTTCTAAGCAGCGGAGATACAATTTTTGTACCCTGAGGACCATGTCTTCCGATTTAGCTTAGATGAGGTATATCCTGACAATGAGGAATTCTAAGTAATATTGGGGGTTAGTCCTAGAATCATGGCAGCTATGCCCGATTTTTCTAGTTCTCTATGGGCATTTCTGGCTGAGTTTCCCCATGTTTCCCCTTCGGCGGCTCCACTATTTGTTAATGGAGGGACTATTTCTCTTACGGTGATTATGTAGTTGGTTACTCATAGTGGCTTTTATGGTGTTAGCTTTGATGGAGTTATTTCTTTGGGCCTAACTGGTAGGGTGTTACTGGTGATAGGTGACTTAATGGTTGATCCCCAAGTGGTTGTGATAGCGACATGGATGTCTTACCACCGTAGTCATGTGGTTGTGGTGCTGGCAGAGACCCTGAACAGTCTCGATGCTTAGAAGGAGTACCACTTCGATTTTTGAGGGGGAGTCCGGTGATTTTAATCATGTGGCTTGTAGAGAGGTTCCGTCTGGCGGCCCCTCCTGAGTATCCCTTGGATTGGTGTGCCTAATTTCTTTGTCTGGACTTTCTTTAGTTTCGGCCCATTGACAGAGAACTGGGTCAAGTGGTTTGTGGAGCACGTAGCCTGGTGTCTTCCTTGGTCAGTGCCATGGTGGGCAGACCTGCAGCTAGCTAGGAGAGTATCGGTATGTGGGGCGAGTTAGCCTCCGCCAGACTTTCTTTTATTTCCCTTAGCATCTTCTTCTCCAAACTGGGTGGGAACAAATAGTGCCTCCTCGCATAACAAACTTCTTCCTGGTGGAGGACATGATTGAATCATTAGGGATGATATTGAATCATTGGGAAAAAAACTTGAAATATCATAACAAAGTATAGATAAGTAAGCATTAGCAATGAAACTTCAACAAACCAACAAACTATTTCTGAAATTTTTTAAAAAATGGATAAAAAATATATACAAAAATAAAAACAACCATACCATGGAGTAGCATGAAAATATCTGAATCATGGATATGGAATGAATGACTATGAACTTAATGCATGGGTAAGTCAACATAGGTAAATGTAGAAAATGTACACGAAGTCAAATAGATAATCTTAAAGAAATAACTCAATTCAACCGTTTGTAAAAAATGTTGAACAAAGTGAAATTGACTTAACTCAAACAAAATGTCAAAAATTTCAATTCTTCTCAAATCAATAATGCTAAAATATTCAATGTTTTTTAAGGATTTTTTTTGTGCAAACCCATTAATCTTCCACTTATAACACCCTCAAAATATCACATTTTAAACATACACTCTCATATTTTCGAAGGAATCATATTGCTCATTTTTAATGAAGCATCCGTGAAATATATTAGCCTTGGCACTTCTATTTTTATGTGTCTAAATAATCTTTTAAGCTTTTACTAATGGTGAATTTTAACACAAAGAAGACTGCTTCTTCGTAGATCCTTTCCACTTCTTAAACATAAATCAATTCTCTAATAAACAATCAGGCAATAGTTTTTACATGCATAATTAGTTATTAGTTCATTTGGTTCGTTATGAAGCATAATTGAGATGAGAACATCATATTTAACATATGATAAGCAAGTACAATGTTCAAAAGTTTGTTCATGTGTGAATCAAGGCGATATAATGATTCTAGCATGAAGGAAGTAAGAAATAATGAATAACACAATGCAAAACATTCATTATTAAGCATAAAAAAAGGACGAAGCCAAGTATCATGACATCATGATTAAAACACGTGAATGGATGGAATGAAATTGTGATTCGATCATCTTAAATTTTCATCCATATATGGTGTAAAATAAAATACAAAAATATTTTTGAATTTTTGAAAGATTTTATCAAAAAATAAATTCTTTTTAAAAATAATTGTAAAAGAAAAGTAAATGTTTTCGGATTTTTCACTTTATAATAGTGGGGATAAATGATAGCAACATGAAAATTACTCTAAATTATAAATAATACCCAAACTCAATCAATGGAAAAAATATCCAAAGACTTCCTAAGATCCTCAAATCTAAGTGCATCTAAAGGTTTAGTGAAAATGTCAGCCAATTGACGTTCATTACTCATGAAGCTCAAGAAAATGATCTTCTCCTCAACAAGATCACGAATAAAGTGCTCAAGAATACTTATGTTTTTCATACGAGAATGTTGGATGGGATTACGAGAAATGTGGATTACACTTGTATTATCGAAAGAAATAGTCATTGTGCTTTGAATAATCCCGTAATCCTCCAACATTTGCTTCACCCGTAAAAGTTGTCCAAAAAATCCCCGTGCCTATGTACTCGGCCTCCACCATGGATAAAGAAATTGAGTTTTTCTTCTTACTCAATCATGAGACAAGATCACTGTTAAAGTAAAAGCCTCAACTCGAGGTTATTTTACAACCATCAACATCCCCGGTCCAATTGGCATCTGAATAAGCTGACAAACAGTCATCGGTATTAAATGAATATCAAATGCTATAAAAAATAGCGTCACCCATGTATTTGATGATAAATTTAAGTGAGAAAGTGTGACTCTTTTTGAGAGGCTTGGTACCGTGTACAAACTCCAACACTAAAGGCAACAATGGGATGAATAGATGTCAAGTAAATAAGACTACGTATCATACTCCTATAGAGGGTTTGCCCTGTGTCCTTACCAAAAGTGTCTTTGCTAAGCTTTGTCAAGGAATGCATGGGTGTGCAAGAGTGCTTAGTAGAGTCTAAACCAAACTTCTTCACTAGATCCCTTGCATATTCAGATTTAGATATTAATGTCCCATTTTCAAGTTGACGCACTTGGAGACCTAAGAATAAAGTATGTTCACTAATCATGCTCATCTCAAATTCACTCTTCATCTCCTCCTAAAAATGTGAGCATGTTAGGAATACATGGATCCAAAGACTATGTCATCCACATAGACTTAGGCAACTAATCCTCTCTCCTAACAAACAACTTCATATCAACTCCCCCTCTTTTGAAACCACGAGCTAAGAGATAAGAAGTTGTATTTTCGTACTAAATAAAGGGTGCTTGCTTCAAACCATACAAGGCCTTCTTTAGATAAAAAAAGGTGTTCTAGATTTTTGGATCTTTAAAACCCTTTGGTTGTTTCACTTAAACCTCCTCCTGAACAATGCCATTGATAAAGGAACTTTTAATATCCATTTAGTAAATCTTAAACTGTTGATGACATGTTATGGAGAGTAGTAAGAGGATAGACTCAATTTTAGCAATACGAGATAATGTCTCGACTAACCCAGCCTTATTACGAACGATGGTACCATTCTCTTCCATTTTGTTTTTGTACACCCACTTTGTACCAATCACATTAGTTTCTCTAGGTTGGGGACTAATTCCCAAACATCGTTATTTTAAAATTGAAGCAACTCATTTTGTACAACACTCCAATGATCATCTTTGAGTACTTCCTTCACATTCTGGGGCTCTACTGTGGAAATATAGCAAAAGTAGATAATCGCATTATCTAGTTGAGCGCGAGTCTTGACACTAAGTGTGAGATCACCGAGTATGTTGGTAGGGTCATGACTCTTTCGAGTCTAAGAGGCTAAATCCTTTTTGTCAAGAATAGGGTCTACCGTGGTAGTGTAGGGAATAATGAGATCATCATCGAGGGTGCTTGGTTCACACATAAGATCATGATCAATAAACGTAGTCGGTGCATCATCTGTAATCATAACGTTCATCGATTTCATGACCTTAGAGCTTTTAAGGTTGTACACCCTATAGGCTCTACTAGTCGATGAATATCTTAAAAGTATTCCCTCGTCGCTTCTAGAGTGGAATTTCCTTGTATGGTCTCTATCTCTAAGGATATAGTAAGGACTCACAAAAAACTCAAAACTACGATAGGTGGGGTTTCTTACTGATCCACAACTCATAAGGAGTGTGAAGTGTGTGGACATAGATAAACCCTATTCACTATGTGTCATATGGTGTTAAGCGCCTCAGCCCAAAAATGTCTTGTAACTTTCCTTCCAAGAAGAATAAACATTACCATTTCTTGAATTATTTGATTTTTCCTCAAAATAATGCCATTTTGTTGAGGAGTATGAATGGTTAAAACCTCATGTTTGATGTCAACTTCATCACAAAAACCATCAACTACAAAAACTTTAAATCCAGTGCCATTGTCACTACGAATATGATTTATAGTGGCACCATGTTGAGTTTGAGTAACATGACACTTTACTGTTAGAAACTCAATAGTATTGTACTTTTCTCTAAGAAATCCAACAATAGAATATCTCAAAAAGTCATCAGCCATCACTAGTATATACTTCTTACCACCAATACAGTCACGACCCCATCCCAAAATAGTAGTAGGGAACGAGTGTCTTAACATGCCACCAAGGTAACAAATTTTCTTGTATTAAAAAAATTTCTTATAATGTATGCAACGGAAATACATTCAGATGGTCATGAATCGTAAACTACTAAAAGTGAAGGAACTACGTTATTAGAGCTTTCTAAAGGAAACTTCATATACATTAAAGTATCAACGAGTTACAACGAGTTATCAACGAGTTACAACTTGAGGTGTCGCATAACGGAGGCATCTTGCAGTCATATTTCACCGAACAGCGACATATGTTTTTAGTTTTAGCTATATCAACGACACGTGAAGCAACGAGGTGCCAATTAGGGGTATAAGGGTTATTTTTCACATGAAGGGCATTTTAGTAATTTCACACTATATATTTTTTATATTTCATAGAGGTCCTTGAAAATATTTTATTTACAAAATGGTCCTTTTTATTTTTCATTTTAGTCCCTAAAACTTTCTTAATTACTAACAAGTCCCTAAAGTTTTATAAATTTATATTTTCTACCTCAAAACTTATCATTTAGCTTAGGATGTGTTATAAAACTTCAATTTGACCCATTTTACAGTTGATTCTTCAAATTTTAAAAAATGGGCTTTATCATATTAGGAATCTAAAATATCACATCTATAATAATATAACATTATTAGATAACAAGTAAGACGCAATAGTAAAAACAATTATACATTGGCAAATAAAAGTGGGGTCATTATAAATACTCTCCGTACACATGGGACCCATATGATCCATATGCATGAACTTTAAAACACGAGAGGTGGTAATGGTTTTCAACTCCCTATGGGGACTCTTAGTTTTTTTTTTCCTTGTTAGCAAGGGCCACAAACTAAGGAAGTTAGTTTTCCGAGTGATGGTAAGCCACGAATTAGGTCTCTCTCAACTAACCTCATAACAAGACTTAGGAATGATATCCTAGCATTATTGCACTATTTCACTATTTCACACTAAAGAGGACTTCGAAATGATACCCTAGAAATTGTTAGTAGTTCTCACACCTTGTAGCAAAATTTCACCGGATTTACCAAAAAGTTACATTCCGACCGGTCAAACTTTATCGCAAAGTTAGCATTACAAAGTTGGCTTATGCATATTAAGTTAGCCTTTTACCCTTGAACACACAACACATTGTCTAGATTTGAGGACCATGTTATCCCTCATTTAAATCATCACCCTTAAACTCTATGGAGTGATTCGACTCATTATCGAGGTTATCATATTTAAAAATGTCCTCATCAGTGTGAGATGTGCTTGAAGTGCTAATGTGACAGGCCATGAATGCGATAAAGTTAATACCATGCAGTGAGTCATCCCCAGTTACCACCGACTCAACATCACTATCGCTTAGAATGGCATTATAGGAGGCTTTACCTTTGCCCTATCTCTTAAGCTTAGTGGGACACTCATGGGCTTTTTGACATTCCCCTCACACTTATAACATCTCTTTGATTCATCTTTCTTAGGATACTCACCTATAACTTTCTTTTTATCATTATCATAAAAATTCTTACCCGTTCTTAAATTTTTATGTGTCTCAAAATTTCTATTTTCCATTTTGGATGAATTTTGATTTTTGAATTTGAGAAACTTTTTGATTTTTTTAGCAAATAAGGTAAGATCATCATGATCAAAATCAAAATCGGAGTCAAAAACCTCTTTTTTCTTTGATTTAGCTTTTAAAGATAAATCATTTTTATTTTTTCTTTTGGGATTCGGGGAACATGTCTAATTCGCAAGTTTGAAAATCACCTACGAGTTCTTATATCTTAATTGTGTCTAGAATTCCCAAAGAGTTAAGGATGGTAAATTTTTCACTAAATTGAGAAGGGAGACACCACATAATTTTCTTAACAACTTTTGTTTTTGGAATTTTCTCACCTAAATTAAAACTAGAATTCACGATATCAGACAAACGAGCATAAAATTCATCAAAATTTTAAGTTTAATCATGATTATAGTCATAAATTTTGTGGTGAGGTTTTAAAGCTTAAAAGCTTTGGCAGCATTGGTACCATGATGTGTGATCTAGAGGATACACATTTCTTTATACGTGGTACACGTCATGATACGATGAAATTCGTCGGGTGTGACATCACCAAAAATAACATTCAAACCACTAGAGTTAAAATTACTGAGTTTAAAATCATATACAGTCTAAATTATGATTGGCTTGAGATTAATAACATTTTCATTGGTCACAATAGGAGGAGTCCACTCCATTTCAACAGCAAGCCCAACGCGCTCATTGATTGATTTTAGAGATGATCTCATTCAAGCTTTCTAATAATCCTAATTCATTCCACTAAACAAAGGTCTCCAGTTGTACAAATTCTCCATAGAACCACTAGGATTCCTCTAAATAAGTTATAGAAACAAGCTCTGATACAAATTTAAAAATGCGTTTAGAGTGGTCTGGTTATATGGTCAAATGTAGAAATCATAAATTAGGTCACAAGTAAGCAAATTCAATTTATTTCAATTTTATCTGATTAGTTAGGTGAAACTAAACATGAAAGATAATGAATCTAAATCGAAAAAATCAAACCATAACAGGAGATGTGAGGAAAAAACCTGTGGCTATCTCGAGGGTTTTTTCGGGGGTCCGAGGCGTTATATCCCGAGGTGGATCCCTCATTCCTTCCATATTTTTCAATTAGCATATGGGATTGAATCCTTTCTCGAGGTGCTCGACCATCGTCGATGTCGGGTGATATGTAGAGATTAAGTCGTCAACCTATTTTGCACAAATCATGCAAAAGAAATATTGACGCCTCGAGAGAACGGCATCTAGAATAATAATGATACTTGTGAAACCAAGTAGTTCAAGTGTCCGGGGACTAAGTTACATAATGGGACGATGTTAGGCACCCATCCCGCCCTTTTGGTCTCTCATAGGCATGTGTTAATCCTCTCCTATTGAACTCCGTCATGTGTGTGCTTATGTGCATACTATAAATGGATGAGGGAATCGCTCGACTCGCGTCATGGATAAAGATGGAGAGAGGTCATCCTTAGAAGTATTCCCAAAATAATAATTAAAAATATGATGTAAGCGTTTGTCGATTCACAAGTCGTTATAGGAAAACGATTGCGTATATCAGACAAAACACGAGAAAGCAAGCATATATGATATATATATATATATATATATATATATATAATAACAAAGTAAAAAATGTATATGGGGGGACTCAAGTCTAGGGATTTACCCAAGACGCCTACGTAGCTTGGGGACATCGAAGTCCACGTAGTTCGAAGACAGTATGTGGCGGGGTTTAACCCATAAATCCAACCGACGACATTTATTATACATGTGTGTGTGTTGAAAAAGGTATTTTAGTGTGAGAAAATGTGATTAGAAATCCCCATTTAGAATTTACAAGTAAATCCTTTTTTCTTATTTTTGAGTTTTTTTAACGAAAATAAGTATGTGCAAATATTAATAATAAAAAGTTTTAAATAAAGATATGTGATGTGGAAATAAAGTAAGTAATGCAAAAATAAGAAAATAAGAAAATTTAAGGACAAAAGGGAAGAATTAGACCTCCTTATGAAGACTTGAAGTGGATCTTGATTGTAGATGCTTTGATCTCACGATGAGATGATGGTGGTATGAGCAGATGGGTGGGAATTTACTCAAAAGAGTATGAAAAGGATGGAAGGGAATATGGGGAAATGGGATTTTAAAAGGCGGAACAACTCTGAATTCGAGATAATTTTCTCTGAATTGCTGAGAGGTATGTTCAAGGGTGTCATTCAAAAAGAGGTCATGGCCTCCATTTATAGGTCCAAGGGGCTGTCTATCAGCATGGTCCTAGACCTACCTATTGGCATAGAACCCTAGATACATTGCCAATAGGAAGGGTCCTGACCTTGCCATTTCGCAGTCTAAGGCAGGTTTTTCAAACAAATAGTTGTAAAACGCAAACCGTAAGTCAAAATCGTTCATGGGGTAGACCGTTGGAAAGGGTATTCAAAGACCTTTAAGAATTCATTTAGCCACTCCCGGGTTCGATAGTTGACTGAAGTTAAATGGGGCTTGGAAGCGCTCATTGGTCACTAGACAAGAAATTTCTAGAGAAAAATTGATTGTTCGTCTAAACTATAAGGCCGATTCGTGCACGGTATGAATCGTTAGAATGGTTATTCAGTTACCTTTGATATTTCATTTATCTTCGTTCGGTTCGGAGAGTTGACCTAGGTCAAATAGGGCCTGAAAGTGTTCGGTGACCCTTCAGAGTTAAATGGATCGTTCGTCTGTACCGTAAGGATGATTTACGAACGGGGAGGACCATTGGAAAGGGGATTCAGAGCTATTCAAAGATTCATTTATCTTCTTCCATGCTGAAGAGTTGACCTGGGTCAAATCGGGCCCGAGAGTAGACCTGTAAACAGATTGGATTTGGATCGGATCAGGCAAATCTAAATCCATATCCGTTAAATTTAAACGGATTCGGATCTGATCCGCTTATCCGTTGGATTATCTATTAGGGTTCCAAATCCATATCGGTTTATGTTAAACAAATTCGGATCCGATCCGATTATCCGACATATTATTTTTTATTTATTTTTATAATAATTTTCATTAAAAATAAATAATGATATGTCAAAACATATACTTTCGACCACTTGATTTACAACATTTTAATTTTCAACTCTTAGGAGTCGTGCGTGTGTCTTTTTCCTTTTATATGCAGGAGATTTTTTTATATTATATTATAACTATTATGATATATATTTATAATATTATTAAATATATGCTAATTAAAAATATATTAGATATATATATATATATTAAAAATATTAATCGAATCGGATTATTAACGGATCGGAGTATATGAATCCCAATTCGGCCCATCTAATAAACGAGTAAAACGGACCTACGATTTAGTTTTGGGGGTGAAACGGATCGTTTGTCAGAATCTTAAGGCCGATTCGTGCACATGGTAGACCGTTGGAAATGTGATTTAGATCCCTTTGAAGATTGATTATGCTTTTGCTTAGGTGAGAAAGTTGACCGAAGTTAAACTGGGCTCAGGAGTTCTCGATGGCCTCTAAATCGTTACTCGAAGTATGACCTAAGGTTTGTAGTGAACGAGTGAGTGCTAGGGTCCTAAGGAGGTACTTAGGGGGGTTTAGGATGGGGTGTTTTCAGAGAGCCCCTCGAAGAGCGAGCTTTGAATAAGTGAAGGCCGTTGAATGATAGACACCACATCGACGTTGAGGGAAGAGGATTTTAGATCGATTATGTGGACCTAGAGGGTGGGATTGACCTATTCGGAGGGTCGAGGTCAGTTTTGGGGACCTCAGGAGACAAAGATGACTGATTCAGCGGGTCGAGGTCAACTTTAAGGACCTGAGGAGATGAGGATGACTGATTCAACAAATCGAGGTCGGTTATGAGGACCTAAGGAGATGAGGATGACCGATTTAGCGGGTCGAGGTCGATTCTGAGAACCTATGGAGACGAAAATGACCGATTCAACAGATCAAAGATATATTAGGATTGGCTCTAAGGGGCTAGGAAGACCAATTCAACGGGTCAATGTTAACACCTAAGTTATGCTAGGGATGACCAATTCTGAGGGTCGAGGTCAATTCTGATGACCTTAATCTTGTAGTGACCAATTATGAGGGTCGAGGTCTATTTTGAGGACCTTAAGTTGGGATGACCAATTTTGAGGGCCGGGGTTAATTCTGAGGACCTTAAGTTATGATAACCAATTTTGAAGGACAATGTTATTTCTGAGGACCTTGAGTTTTGACGGTCAATTCTGAGGGCCGAGATCAATTCTGAGGACCTTAAATTGTGACGACCTATTCTAAGGGCCGAGGTCAATTTTGAGGACTTTAAGTTATCGCAACCATTCTGAGGGCTGAGATCTATTCTGAGGACCATAAGTTTGGACGACCAATTCTAAGGGTCGAGGTCAATTCTGAGGACATTAAGTTGTGATGACCAATTCTGAGGGCCCAGGTCAAATCTAAGGACCTTAAGTTGCGATGACTAATTCTGAGGGTCGAGGTCAATTCAGAGGACCTTAAGTTTGGACGACCAATTCTGAGGGTCGAGGTCAATTCTGAGGACCTTAAGTTATGACAATCAATTCTGAGGACCTTAATTTTAGATGATTAATTTTAAGGGTCAAGGTCAATTCTGAGGAACTTAAGTTGTGACGACCGATTCTGAACGTCGAGGTCAATTATGAGAACCTTAAGCTTGGACGATCGATTCTGAGGGTCGAGGTCAATTATAAGGATATTAAGTTATGATGAATAATTTTAAGGGTCGAGGTCAATTATGAGGACATGAAGTTGTGACGTCCAATTCTGAGGGTCGAGGTTAATTATGAGAACCTTAAGTTGTGATGACCAATTTTGAGGGTCGAGGTCAATTATGAGGACCTTAAGTTGTAATTCGAGGAATCGCTTACCAGGAGAATTTTAAATTATCTTGGGGGTGCAAATTCACCTGTAGTTTCACTTGGGGTTTTGTTGTTTTGAGACTCCACTAAGAGGGATGTTTAAGATGGGAAATTGTAGTAGACTTGGATGCAAGCGCATCATAGAATATGTTGAGGATAGGTATGTAAGATTAATTCGGCTGGGGATTATGCTGGGGATAAGAGCGTAATATTAATCTTACTGGGGGATTTAGAGAGTTTGTAAGGGGTTTAGTGCTCCAAAAAATTATTTTCTTGAGGAAATTGAAGTTCCATACTTTTCAGAGTTTTGGGGGAATTTTTTAGACAAATTCTGAATTTATCTGGATATTTCAGGCATTTTTTTGTACAAAATTTGGAAAGGAGTGCCAATAGGAAGTATTGGGAGGGTGCCAATCGGCAAGGGCATGGACTCCTGGGCTTCCTTGGGAAGAGGAAAAAATTACTATCGACCAAAATGGTTGTGGCCCTCCCTCCTCTGTCGGTGCACGCACATGGGTGGTTCGCCCCCTTCCTCGGTACGCTTCGACTGTCGTCAATTTGGGTGGTGTATTGAGATAGAATCGTCAACCTATTTTGCATAAAATCGACAAAAGAAATTTTGCCACCTCGAGATAACGGCATCAAATGCATGTTGATACTTGCGAAACCAATAGTTTAAGGATTCCAAAACTAAGTTACGAAATTGGTGAGAGTTTGTAATTTATGCTGGCAGTCTTCAGCCCAATAGTAGTTGTCTAGAAAGAAATTTTTTATCCCTGGTTTCATCTTCTTATCGATGTAGTCATACCATGGTTAAGGGAATCCATAGAAAGGGAAGTCTTCGCCCTCCTTGATAAATCTTTCTTTTTAAGAATCTCTCGAAACAGCCTTTGCATCTTCTAAACCCCTTTTCAATCGCGATTGGCGGAGCACTTTGAGTTCTTCGAGTGACGGCTGATAACCCAGGCCACTTTCAAGACTGTGGGCTCAAGTATCCCTTGTTAACATCACCCCAACCCCAGTTCGGGGATAAAATGCATGTTCTTGAACATCTATCTTATATTGACGTTGCTACGAGGGCTATATTACGAGCAGACTCGATCTTTGAAATTATCTCCAGCTGGAAGGGCAAGTGGATCGATTTTGAAGCCAGAAAGGATCATGTCATCCATCTCGTGCTGAATTACCATTATCGGATTGCTGGTGCTGGCATTTTTTGTACCATCATCATCCCCCAAAATGGTGATGACCTATCCTTTGGAGAAGAATTTCAATTTTTGATGAAGGGAAAAAGATACCCCCGAGATGTTATGAAGCCATGGATTACCAAGTAGAAGGTTGAAGCATGCATGTATGTCAGTGACTTGGAATTCGATAATAGGGTTGATAGGGCCAGCCCCTATTTTAAGTTTTATGGATCCCATTACCTCTTGACAGGTATATTGTAAGCACGTATTGCAGTGGAAGTAGGAGTATGATCACTGACTTTCAACCCCAAGCAATTAAAGGTTTTGAGCAGATAAACATTGAGGGAGGATTCGTTTTCAATGAGTGAGAGTGGGACTGTATTTCCCATCACTTCACGAAGATTTTAAGACCATAGTTATTACTGGGACCAATCTTTGAAATTTCCTCTTCGGAGAAGGAAATAAGTCTAGTGGATGTCAAGGACCCAACCATGTTTACAGCTTCTTCGAAAGTGGTGGAAGGAGCCGATGAGAAGCTTTATCAAAGCATTATGGTGTAGTTGGGAGGACATGAAAAGTCCTCATAAAGTGATGTTAGCTTGGGTCTTCTAGATTTGTTCAAGTATTTTTCTCTCCTCAACGGTTATTTTTGGCACGAGAAGTTTTTCGATAATTCCCTTTCCTTTATTTGTTCCGGGTGACTGAGGATTCAGATCCTTATAGTGTCTCCCTAATATGGTCCTGTGGTTTACTGAGGTGGGGAAGAATAAAAACCTCGTGTCTTCATTAATTTTTGTTTGAATGGATACTTTATTGATTTCCCCTAACAGGTCTTCAAAGGATATCATTCCGCACATGCTGATTATTATACTGACTTTTCCCTGACTCGATTTATCATCTGAGCTGTCAATTTTTCCCCCATTCGATGGAGATGATGTCTTCTTTCTAAGAGAAATGGATGAATTTAATAACCTTGATGGCTTCCTCATATAAATCTTCCCACTTAAAAGAAAGGTGCGGGAGTGTAGGGTAGGGACCAACCTCCCTTCCAGCATCAAAGTAGTGAGTAGCTCATCAATAATGTAAATTTCACATGTCTGTCAAAACGTATCATCCATAATGTGCATTATTTCATATAAGTTAACTTTATTAATGGGTACCACCCAATTATTTGACTCCCGAGCCCATTTTTGGGCTTCCATGAACATGCCACTAAATTTGCAACAATCAACGATCATCTCCGCGGGCAATTTCAGCCCAAACTCTAAGAGTTGGTTCAATACAACAGGTTACTCCATATCTTTCCCTTCAGATCGAGTACGAAGAGTAATACAAGCCCTTGAGAGGAGTTACAGATCTTGGTCGGCGAAGCAAATAGGGTGTAGGAGAAAATACGAGCAAACTTTGAGAGGTTTAGGTGAAATTATGGGTATGATGGGTGCTTTACTGGGCACAATTTGAATAGATGGATCGAACTCTGGGTTATTCTCTAGAAATATGACATTTGCATGGGTTGGAGGTGGGTTGTGAGTGGTGTTAGGGTTAGGATCTTTTGCTGGAGCGATGAGACCCTGGTCAATCAAGCCTTAAACTATGTTTTTAATATAGAAGCACTGGTGAGTAGTATGGCTAGCAGATTGGTGAAAGTCACAATGGGCATCGATTTTGAAATTCTTGGGAAGTAGATTTGGTAACGAATGGGGGTCTAAGGGTTTGATAGGATTTGGATAAGGGAGCATAGAGCTGGGTGTATTCCTTTCTGATGGGATTAGGGTGACTTTATAGTGCGTAAGAGGTAGCAGGTTGGGAGATATTATTAGTGGTTAAGATTATAGCACTGTCAGGCTTCTCGTGATTTTTAGGAATAAACTGTTCGATCACCTTCTTAGGCTCAGTATATACCTGGATAAAATTTTCTTTAATTTCTACACCCGTTTCCGGGAGGCCTCAATAGTGTGGATAATACTGACCTCCCATAGTCGCTCAAATATGGGGCAAGAAATTCTTCTTCACGATACTGACTTGTTCTTTTTCGGAGGATCGGTTGGTCATGGTAAAAACTTTGTCTCTTCACCTTCCTATTAAGCAACTAATTGTTTCCCCAAGGTTCTGCCCAAGAAGCTATAGTTTACGGCGTGTAACCTCTAGTTCTTCATTATACTTGTATTGAGACGTGAATTTTCGGGCGGCATCTTCCTAATTACGAATTTTGGATTCTTCAAGGGATAGAAACCATCGGAGGCTTCTTTCTTTCAAAGTCTATTGAAATATCTGGGCCATTATCTATTCAGATGCGCCAAGAAGGGTCATGGCTCGATGATAACTGTAAAAGTGCACAATTAGGGGCCCGCTACCCCCGAACTTCTTGATGGATGGAAAATTGAACTTCTCCGGTAATCTTTCTTTGGGATAGGGAGACATATGGGTGTAGTCAATATAGTTCTCGAATATCATGACTTAGTCAAATTTCTTGGACAACAGTTTGATATCTTCCTTGACCTTGTTCAATTCTTCCTCTTTGGGATCAACGGGCACTAGTAAATTAACTCCTAGGTAAGCAAGGTTCGACATAGGAAGCTGAGCTGGCAGTGGCACATTAGTAGGTAGGGCACTCGGAGCATGCTGATATTCTTCTGGGAGCCAAACAGGATCGGGAGTGACCCATAGTAAGAGGAAAGAGAACCTCGAGTTCTTCAGGAACTTGGAGCCTATTTTACTACATCTCATGAACCTCAATTTGAATATTGTCAATCTTAGCAGTGAGTTGGACTAAGACTGTCATCAGATTAGGCTGCACGTTTGGTGTTAGGTCGGTGTTTTCCATGAAGAGCTAGTGAAAGTAGATTCCTAACTTGAATGAAGTAGAAAAGGAACTAGTAGAGCTTTAAGGTGGTTTGACAAAAGACCAACGCCAATAGGGAGCCAAGCCAATAATCGGGTATGTGATCGACCTGAGAGGGGAAAATGGTTCTAATTTGTTTTGTAAAGATGGAAGAAAGAATAGTTTTTGGTATTTCTCATAAAAGGAGGAAAAAAATTGGGTATTTTTTGTTTTTTGTGAAAAAATAGGGAAAAAATGAGAGAAAAATCTCAGCATGATTACTTTATTATTATGTTTTCACTTGTATTAGATTTTCCTAAATGCAAAAAAATGTCGTACAGGACCCAAGCCTGGGAAAATTGGGTTTGAAAAAATATGTAAGACATGGTTTAACTTATTTTCAAGCTCATCAACAAGGTACAGTTTTATAAAATGGCGAATAGCGCAAAAAATTTGGTCAGCATGCCGACCTAGAATTTTGACAGAGTTTCATGTAGTAACCGATAAACTAGATATGCGTGCCCTAGGTTTAACGCCTATATGAGGTTTATACAGTTTGTTGGGCTAGTGGTAGGGTTCCCCCTTTAGCATGACTTCCACGATATACTTCTTACTTTTGAGGTGAATTGGTACGTGTGGACAAGACATATGATATACCCGAGTGGAAGTGAATTGCCTCACTATATACTCGTGGGGACAGTAATTAATTATACTCGACATACGTGAACGATTTCCCTGCTATATATCTCCCGTCGTGAGTTCGGTCAAGCAGTATGATGCGTGGGGAACTGTTCGATATGCGTCGAAGGTACTAGGCCAATGGAAAGTGAAAGTCATATTGCTTAGGCTAACTGCGACCCGTAGGACCGCACCCATCACAAAGTGACCCTCCCTATGGGACAAAATTTTGGTCAATATTGCAATGCTCTTGGTGATGTAATGTACATGATGCATGTTTCTTAATTACTATATTATGGAGAGAGTGTTTTCATTTGGCATGATGAGTAAAAGAAGTACTATACTAATGAAGAATGTACAAGTATCATGAAAAGTAAATCTATCATGGAGCATGACCACTACACTAAGAATGGATACATGTGAGCGAGTGATATGTGAATATCTAAAAGTGAGTGTGTTGTAGTGAGCCTAAGCATGGATCAACTACAAGTGGCGTGTGATATGTGCAAGTGAACATGGATATATACAAGTCTGATAAGTGGAGGTGTGTGCTAGTGAAGCCTAAGCATGGATACTCTAAGTGTTGTGTGAATATTGTGGGTATAAGTGATCCTATTATACAAGTGTAGGTGGTGTGAAGTGTACGTGAAGGGTATTTACAAGTGTGTGAAGTAAAAAGTGAGTGAGAAGTGATATATACATAAGGTATATATACACGAGAAGTAATGGAGGAAAATGGAACATATAGATACGTGCATACGCACACATGCAGACAATAATAACACCCATGTAAAAATGGAGTCTAGTACTCAAAGAATGCAAATAAGTTCCCAATGGAGTCACCATTGTGGCCATCACTCCCCGGTCGGAGCGGGAACACGCAAATGGTTTGTGCCCTTCCTCAGGGAGCTTCGGTCATCGTCAATTGGGGTGATGTATAGAGATAGATTCGCCAGCCTATTTTGCAAAAAATGGGAAAAATAAATGTTATTGCATCGAGAGAACGGCATCAAAGACATACTAATGCTTGCAAAACCAATAGTTCGAGGATTCGGGGACTAAGTTACGAAATGGGAAGGTATTAGGCCCCCATCCCGCCCTTTCGATCTCTCATGGACATTTGTTATTCTTCTCCTTAATAAATCCATGAAGTTTGTGCGTGTATATGTAAATAGAGAGTGGAATTACTCGACTCGTGTCATGGATAATGGCAGAGTGACGTCATCCTTAGGAGTGTCCCCAAAATAGTAATCAAAATATTATTTGTGCATTTGTCGAGTCATCGATCGTTTATAAGAGGACGATGGTGCAGGTTGGACAAAACACAAGCATGGATCAAAAATATATAATATGAAAATAATATACGAAGAAAAATAGAAGCGGACTCGAATCTTGGATTTTACTCGAGACGCCTATGTAGCCTAAAAAGGCATAAAATTCCACGTAGCTCACATATAACATGGGGTGGGGTTTATCCCATAAATCCAATCGCGGACATTTCTTATATGTGTGTGAGGGGGGAAAGGATGTTTTAGTGTGAGAAATCCCCACACTACTAATAAAAAAGATTGGATATTATTATGTGCGATCCATTAGAAATAAAATGTTAAAATAATTATTAAGTAACTAGTGCAATAATAAGAGACTTTAAAGAAAGGGTGAAAGATTTGGACCTTCTTTTAAAGCTTTGAAGTTGACCTTGAATGCTGAATAAATAAGAGACGTACAAGTAAACCCTATTATCCTTGTATTGCCTATCAGTACGAAACCCCAAGCACATTACCGGTAGGCAGGGAAATAGGTTTGCCATTCGGCAGTCTGTTGCAGATTTTTTGGGAAAATGATCATAAAATGAAATTCATAAGTCCGAATCGCACATGGGATGAACCGTTGGAAAGGATATTCATATTCCTTTAAGAATACATGGGCCACTCCTGGGTTCGGAAATTGACTATCATCAAACGGGGCACGAAAGTGCCCATCGGTCTTTTAGATAAGAGGAAAACGGATCGTTTGTCCGAACTATAATGCCGATTCGCGCAGGGGATGAATTGTTAGAAAGGTTATAAAGGTCTCTTCGATGTTGTAAAGAGATTTTTCCAAGTTTAGAGAGTTTACTAAGGTCAAACGAGTCCTAGAAGCGTTCGGTGACCCTTCGGAGTAAAATGGGTCTTTCGTCCGTACCGTAAGGTTGATTCATGCACGGGCAGACCGGTGGAAAGGGGATTTAGAGCCTTTATCGTACGTCCAAACCGTAAGGCTGATTCACGCACAGGATGGATCGTTGGAAAGGGTATTCATGTCCCTTCAAAGATCTAATGAGCTGTCATTCAGGTGAGAAAGTTAATCGACAATCAAAAGGGACTAGGGAGCGCCTGATGACGTCTATCTCAGTACTCTGATTATGACCCAGGGTTTATAGTGAAGGAGGAAGTTCTAAGGACCTAAGGATATGCTTTAAGGGGGTGCTAGAATGTGGTGTTCACAATGGTCAGGGTGGTTACTGATCAGCAGGCCACTTAGCCTTCTATAAAAAGGGGGAGAATCCTCCACAGTTTTCACATCTTCAAGGGTTTGAATTATCTACTTTCTCTTTCCAAAAACCATTCCTAAGTCCTTTTTGCTTTAAGACTTCAAATTTATGGTTCTTCAAACGAGGGATACAACACTAAGTGGTTGGCCATTGACGATTGGGCTGGCCTGGAGTGGCAATCTAGGGTGCCTCTTGGTTTGGGAAATGAAATGCATTTTATTTGTTCGATCATGTGTCTAATGAGTGTATCCTACTACGTGAGCCTGGATACCATCGTTCGTCTAGGGTGAGGAACCCTAGCGGCCACGTAAGTGCAGTGACTTTTGGTATTCCATTTCATTTTTCTCTTTCTTCTTTGTGCTAATAGAGGGTTTTTTTATTTTTATTTTATAGATTGACATTTCTTTTTCGAGCATTCATTCTCAGGGGATGATGGGGATAAAGGAGGTTTGGTAGAATCTCCCTTCTGTGGTGCGCTGGATGGTTTCCTATACAGGTTTTAGATGTTTGGCATAAGTTTTGGACGAGACACCACGTTCTACTGTAGTTTTGTGTGCTCTAGGGGAGGGGAGGTGGGACACTACCCATACTTTCCACCTTGGCTTTAGGGACATGACAGTTACTCCCATAGATGTTCAGCAGCTAACGGGGGTTAATTGTGAGGGGTTTTAGATAGTGGTAGATCTCACTCTAAGGGTAACAGAGGAGGCAGTGCATATAGCTTTGGGGGATGTGAGCGGGATCATATCTGGGGATTCGATTTGTATTTTTTCTTTGAATGAGACACTCCTGGATATAAGAGTGGATGTGACTGACGGGCATCAGGTGAGACAGATGACCCGTCTATTTATTTTTCTTCTATTGGGTGACTTTGGTGGCGACGAGTGGCGAGGTCATCCATCTCTGGTTCTTACCGTATTTGAGGACGATTTTCGACGTCCAGCTTTTGATTGGGAGAGCCTGACCTTGGCATCCCTTTATTCTTCTTTGGATGATTTAAACCGGTGTTTTTGGTAAACTTTTAGGGGGACCAAGTATCTTCTGGAGGTAACTTTGAAATTATTTTCCTTTTTACGCATCTCCTTGCATTCTTCTTTCGTTCCATTTTTATTAATTCTTGTCTTTTGCAGACGTGGTTTTATGAGGTGATCGGGTACAATTCGGGGTTAATAGCCTTGAAGGATGAGGTTGGGGGGTACTTGTGCCGGATGTTCCGATGGCAGAAGACCAACTGGAGATCAAATCAGTCTTTGTCCTTGACGGACGGACGACGGGATTTGAATGTCCTAACGAGTGATCAGGTTATCGTTTTGTCTTTTCTGAGTCCTTTTTGGCATCTTCATTTATTTAATAGATATTGATTCTCTATTGCGGATTACAGGTGACCATCTACCCCTGGGGGTGACTCTATGGGATATGGGGGTGACGGGTCTACATGCACAGATGTGGAGGTTGATCGCAAATGAGTTTGGGTACGTCTGGTACCTAAGGATGAAGGGGGTGAGGTAGATTATTGAGGAGGATGTGGTGGTCCCACCGTTAGTTCCCCCTATGTACATGAGGCGGGTGCGAGAGATGTCAGATAATGCTCGGGTGGCGGTGATGATCGGGGATCCCTATACGCACTATACAGATACAGCGGTGAGCTACGATTATATAGATTTTGTGATGAGCAGGTTAATCCCCGCTTGTCTCTTTAACATGGAGAACATGCCTCCATATACCATGGCTTCAGGCAGGGGGGCCTAGCGCACCGGTGGGATCGGTCCACATCGCGGGTGGTGTCACATCGGCGGCGGAGGCATAGGAGGTTCTGATTATTCCGGTTACTCCCCCTTCTTATAATTTTTGATAGAGTAGCAGAGAGTCACTGAGCGTGCTGAGTTATCCTAATGTGTCGGTGTCTGGGTTAAGAGGGATTATAGATGAGGCTCTCTGGCCTAAGGTATATTCTCTCTTTTTTATTTTTTCCTTGTTGATTCTTCTTTATTCTTTACTGACTGATTTTCCTTTTGCTTGTTTCTTCTTTGCTTGCAGTATGTTCGGGTGTTGACCACCTGGCTGAGGGATATCAAGGATTAGGTGTCCTCTATGTCAGAGTATATCAAAAAGTTGGCTCCTGTGATGCCTTCCACCTCAGATGAGAGTTCGAGTTCTGGGAGTGGAGGATCCACCACTCATCATCGTGGAAAGCACGTTCACCATGGGGGTTAAGGGTTTAAGAGGGAGAGTTGAGGACTCGGGCAAAGTCCCATTTGTATTTTTTTTCTTTATTTGCAAAATGTAACCAAGTGAAGCAAAATATATGAAATATGCATTTTCTTTTTGGTACTTTTCTTGATTTTGTGACTTATTCCATATGCACTTTTAATTTTCTACTGAGATCGCAAAAGTAGAGATGAGTATGGAAACGATAATGAAAGACAAAAAAAATTAAAAAGGGAATGAAAGTAATTAACTTAGAAAATATTTTTGAGTACAAATTTATTTTAAGAAAAAATGATATTCTTAAGAGAAAAATGAGTAAATAACCAGGGGTAATTTTTCGAAATGAGGATTTTTTTGAAATTGATTTAGGTAAAAGATGAAAGATGGAATTTTCCAAAATAGGGTTGTCGATCGACATACCCCTTGACCTGCCTATCTACATGCGGATCAGTTCAAATCATATCTAGTCCTTTATTTCACATCAGAATACTCTTGTGGGGAGGAATTTTAATTAGGTTTCTAGAAATCTTGTCTTTTTCCAAAGGTTTTGAGTGTAAAAGGAAGGGTGTGGGAAGGGTTTTCTCTACCGATTCCCACATTTCTCTTTTTTCTTCATACTTATCGTTCTCAAATGGCTCCTCCCAAGTATGAAGGATTTGCTTCTTACCTTAATGGTCTGAAGGCCATGTGCTTATATAATGTCGATTACGATGCTTTAAACTTGTGTCAGATTTCTCAGTGGCATAATCGAGCTATAGACTCGAATCTGTTGACAACAGCGGTACAGTTCTGGTAACTTAAGGATCATGTCTGTCATTTTGTCCTGTACAAATTTTGTCCCACCTATAAGGAGTTCTTGGCCATGTTGGGTGCCAGCCCAAGTATGGCAGTGACTATGCTTGATTATTCTCGTTCTTCCCTGGTATTCCTTTCGGATTTGTTTCACATTTCTCCCTCTCCATCTCGACTGTTGGTTACCAGAGGGGATATTTCTCTTCAGGCGGTAATGTATTCAATGCGCTTGAGGGGTTGTGAGGATGTTGTCTTTGCCGGAGCTGTTGCCTTAGGCCTTACTACTGGTGACGGGGGATTTGGCAGTTGATCCCCAAGTGGTTGTGATAATGGTGTTGATGTTTTACTGCCATAATCCCACTGCGGCGGTGCTAGCTGAGACCCTGGATGGTTTGTATGCTTGGAAGGAGGGTTGTTCTAACTTTTTGAGGGGGAGACCGGTAATATTGTTCATGTGGCTTGCAAAGAGATTTAATTTGGTGGCTCCTCCTAAGTATCCCTTGGCGGTTGTGCTCAATTTCTTTGTTCGGCCTTTCTTCTGCTTGGGCCCATCTGTAGAGAGTTAGGTTAACTGCTTTGTAGAGCATGGATCTCGATGTCTTCGATGGTCAGTGCCATGGTGGGGAGACTTACTGCATGTCTTGTAGCTTGGAGAGTATAGATATGCATAGTTGGTGGGCCTTCAGAAGACTTCCTTCTATTTTTCTTGGCGACTTATGTGCCAAGTCGGATGGGAACAAACTGTGCCCCCTTGTATACAAACTTCTTCCTAGTGGAGGATTTTATTGAATCACTGAGGATGATGTTAGGCTCATTGTGGTAGCGTCGTCGGTCATTTATTTGTCCATCACAATCTATGGGTGGGGTCTGACAGGTGTTTGGGGACTACCTGAAGTGGTTATGGAAGCGAGTAGTATGGAAAATCATGGCGGAAAAGATTGGTCAAAGGTGGTTTGTTTCCTTCGACACTATGGAAGATGATATCATGGTTCTGTCCAGGCTTATCGGGGTGTATTGCTCCATGGAGCGCATATGGAATGTCAACAAGGATTGGGAAAATTGGGGACCTCCAAGAGATGCTAAAGATCAGGATGCGGGGCCATCGGGTCGTTAAAGGCAATGTTTTGTGAAGCTTATGTGATTTTTTTGAAGCAATGGTGATTTTAGTGTTTTGTGTTTAGGGGGTTTTGGAATAATTTTGTGTAGCTTGGTTTAGGGTTTGGTTTGTTTTAGGAACAGTTCGGTCAGTTGAAGGGGGGGGGGGGGGGTTAACTCCCTTTACTGATACTTTATGTAATAGCGTTGTACTCCATATTATAAATAAAAATTAATTTTGATCATATTTTGTTGTACCTCTTGATGAGTTTTGCTTTTGAATTTACTATGTCAATCGCTAAGGCATACATAATCCTTTTGTTCATGTAAATGGTCAAATGGACCACCGTTCTCGAAGATTAGAAAAGAATAGCATTTTGTGAAAAAGAAAGGGACTGAACCCATGTCTCGCGTATAGGCTTCCTACGTACCTCTGGGACTTTTGAAAAAATTTTATGAGTCTCATTTTGAAAATGTTCTTAAGAGGATTAGGTCCCACATAGCTTTGGGTGGGGAAATGGAGATTTTTTTTATTTTTTATTTATTTTTTTTAAGAATAGAAGGTAGGTGAGAAAAGTCGCAGCGCACCGAGATTTAGAATCAAGGGTAAAATTTCTTAAGACCATCCAGGTTGACTGGATGCGCCATCTCTTCTCCATCTAGGTCCGTGAGCATAGCGATGCCTCTTGAGAGAATTTTCTTCACGATGTAGGGACCGTTCCAATTTGGTTTAAATTTCCCCTGGGTTCCCAAATGGGTTCTATGATCTCTTTGAGGGCAATGTCTCCTTCCTGGACACCACGCTCCTTAAATTTTCAGTTTAATGATCGTGTTATCCAGTGGCGGTACCCTTGTATATGATATATTCATCCTCTTTTCATCCAATAGTGATAATTCATCAAAGCGGATCTGATGCCATTCTTCTTCGACAACTTTTCTTTCGAGCAGGATGCGAAAAGAAAGTATTTCCAGCTCAATGGGTAGGGTTGCTTCCATGTCATACACTAAAGAGTAAGGGGTAGACCCAGTAGGCATTCTGATTGAAGTGCAATAGACCCAGAGGGCGGAAGGGATCCATTCACTCCAATCTCTGCAACTCTCAGTCATCTTATTAATTACGTTTTTTAGGCTTTTATTGGCGGCTTCAACGGCACCATTGGTTTGGGGTTGGCAGGGAGAAGGTTTGTGTCACTGGATACCATACTCGTCAACTAGCTTTGTGACCTTAGATTCGAAATGGAACCCATTATCTGACACTAACTCGTGAGGACCGTATGGGCCGATGATGTTCTTTCGGATAAACTTGGCCACTTTCTTGCATTCAGCACCGCGTATGACTCGTCTTCGACCCATTTAGTAAAATAATTAATGGAGACTGGGTTGAATTTGTGACCATTTGAAGCTTTAGGAGTTACTTTCCCTATCATGTCAATGCCCCAAGTGGATATGAGCCAAGGAGAGATCATGTTGTATAGTTCTCGAGGAGGTAAGTGATGGAGATTGGCAAAACTGTTGGTACATAGTCGCATCTGGTAAGTGATGGAGATTGACAAAACTGTTGGTACATAGTCGCATCTGGTATTTCCGTAGTCGTCAGAAGAACTTTCAAAGGGCGAGAATATTACATTCCTTAGTCTTATACTTAATGATCATATATTCCACATAGACTTAGACCTCCTTTTGAATAAGGTCGTGCAAGATGGTTGTGGCAACCCTTTGGTAGGTATCCCCGACATGCTTGAGTCCGAATGGAATGACAGTATAACAGAAGGTTCCTCGTGGGTTGATGAAGGCAGTTTTTTCCTAATGGTTAGCGTGCATCTTGATCTGGTTATATCCGGTGAATCCATCGGCAAATGACTTGAGGGCATGGCTGGTTGTGTTGTCCACGATCATGTCAATATTGTGCAATGGGTAATCTTCATTTGGAAATGATTTATTCAAATCCCAGTAGTCGATGCACATGCATACTTTTCCACCTGACTTCGGTACTGGGACAATATTGGCGATCCATATAGGATATTCAACTATGAGAATGAAACTCGCATTTAATTGTTTGACCACTTCCTCCTTGACTTTGAGCGACCATTCAATGCGGATTTTCCTTAGCTTCAGTTTAACCGATTTGCATTCTAGGAATGTTAGGATCTCGTGTTGAGCTATTTCCAAGTAAATGTAGGGCATGTCATCATAGGACCATGCAAAGATGTCCACGAATTCTTTCAGTAGTTCTTCAAATTGCGCATGCTTATGCTCATTAAGGGTGGACCCTATCCTTATCTCGCGCTGATGGCTACTAGAACCAAGATTAATAACAACAGTGTCATCATCATTAATTTGAACGCGATTACGTTATTTGTTATTCAACTTATTAAGATCAGTTAAGAATTGTTCATTAACAAAATCATCATCATTAAAGGTTTGATTAGAATCAAGACAATTAATGTAAGGCACGGCAAGATACTCGAAATCTTCGTTTATTTCATTTTTTTTTAAAATAGCATTGAGAACCTTATCAAAAAAGGTCTCGATTACATTGATATCATAAAAAGGAATAACAACACCAGATGAAGAGACTGGGGTAGGATAGACAACAGGGCAGGTTAAATCGGAGCATGTTGGGATGGGCACGGCATTCCAGTTAAAGAAAGGCATGTCATTAGCTCTTATTTGAGTAAATGGATCTGATAGCATCGCATCTAAGCGGATCATGCAGAGACTCAGCCCCAGTGTCTAAAAGTGTAATGTGTCCCCAAAACCACTATAAAACCCCACCGCGCCCGGGGAGAGCGAGGCGGCGTGCTACTTCGATAAAACCAAACTAAATCCACAATCAACAAGGCATATAGCATCTAAATAAATCCCACAATATAGAATAAAAGGATCCACTAATCTCAATTCTCCAAATTAAATACAACAAATGCATCTCGAAATAATACAACTATCTATCTCGAAAAATAAATCGTCAATGCTCTATACAACAAAATAAATACAAATATCCTCATTCTGTACTCTCGAATATTCTTCCCAAAATATCCAAGCTAAAAATCAATCTCCAATAAGTCCATAGCGCCCCCAAAATCCGCGCTAACCTGCCACTAAAAGAAAATATGGGGAAGTACACAATACGACAAGAAAGATGCTCAATAAATATTAGCGGTGAATAAAGCGTAACAAAATGAGTACGAATATTCAAATCAAATGTAAATCTCATGAGCATTTTTATCAATATAATTTCTCAACGACACATTAACTAAGTCACCAGGCCTCACCATACCGCGCCATACTTTATCACGTAGTCGAAACAGGAATCTTGGCGGGTGCCCAACCTTTGTGCCATATTAAAATCTCATGACAACATGCTCAACACAAATATAACACCACATGAATCAAATTCAGATTCCAAAAATAATTTTCATATTCCAAATGAATTTAGCAATTCAAATATGAGTTCAATAATCATATGAAATCAAAGGGAATAACTCGCGAGATTTAAGGAGCATATTGTGTAAAACCCCATATCTTAAACCACCATAAGGAACCAATATAATTCTGCCCAGCAATGTCAAATTAAACCATCAAGAACATCCCACAAAGATCATCAAATCATCTCCGAGCTCTACATCAAAACATCCCCAAGAACACCTCAAAGAACTAGGTTGAACAGATAAATATAAAGGGTCTAAGTATATATAAAAAGAGACAAAATAAAATATGTTTTCTACATATTTGTGTGCCAAATGTTTAGTCCAAAATGGTCATCCACGACCCCTTTAAATAAGGAAAAAGAAAGAATTTGAAACAAACCAAAACTCTTCAAAACTGTTTTCAGCGCACGAAATCTGCTGAGGTCGATCGATCGACCCCTGGCGTCGATCGATCGATCAACCAGATTTTTCATCCAGCCGCCTTAAAATTTTACAAGGGATAAACTTTAACAAAAATTATTAAAAATTCGTTTTAACTTCGATTTCAAAACCGTTTGAAATTCTCGTCTTTAAAAATAAAATCCAACATTTTTTAGCAAGAAAAATAATTTTATCAAAAACTTTATTTTTCCTCTATATTTTGAAAATACCCCAAAAATATGCGGATTGTTACACTTCCCCACTAACAATGGAATTTCGCCTGAAATTCACTGAAAGCCTAACTCTCAAAAATCAGGCCACTACAACAATCTCCAAAAATAATCTTATCTCCCAAAAATAAATTCCTCACATATAATCTATATGCCTAACACGAAACGATCATATAAGATTTCTATCTCCAAACATGCGCTATAAAAACGTAACAGACTCAACCCAAGACCCAAGGGTGATCGTATACCTAAGCTCTAATACCATTCTGTAACACCCCGCCCGCGCTAAGGGAGAGCGGGGCGGCGTGCTACTTCGATAAAACTAAACTAAATCCACAATCAACAAGGTATAGAGCATCTAAATAAAATTCCACAATAGAGAATAAAAGGATCCACTAATCTCAATTATTCAAATTAAATACAACAAATGCCTCTCTAAATAATACGACTATCTATCTTGAAATAATACAACTATCTATCTCAAAATAATACAACTATCTATCTCGAAAAATAAATCGCCAATGCTCTATACAACAAAATAAATACAAATCTCCTCATTATCTACTCTCGAATATTCTTTCCAAAATATCCAAGCTAAAAATCAATCTCCAATAAGTCCATAATGCCCCAAAATCCGCGTTAACCTTCCACTAAAAGAAAATATAGGGAAGTACACACTACGCCAAGAAAGATGATCAACAAATATTAGCGGTGAATAAAGCGTAACAATACGAGTACGAATATTCAAATCAAATGCAAATCTTATGACCATTTTTATCAATATAATTTCTCAATGACACATTAACCAAGTCACCAGGCCTCAACATACCACGCCATACTTTATCAGGTAGCCGGAACAGGAATCTTGGCGGGGGCCCAACCTTTGTGCCATATTAAAATCTCATGATAACATGCTCAACACAAATATAATACCACATGAATCAAAATCAGATTCCAACAATAATTTTCAGATTCCAAATGAATTTAGCAATTCAAATATGAGTTCAATAATCATATGAAATCAAAGGGAATAACTCGCGAGATTTAAGGAGCATATTGTGTAAAACCCCATACCTTAAACCGCCATAAGGAACCAATATAATTCTGCCCAGAAATCTCATATTAAACCATCAAGAACATCCCACAAAGATCATCAAATCATCTCCAAGATCTACATCAAAACATCCCCAAGAACACATCCAAAAACTAGGTTGAACAAGATAAATATAAAGGGGCTAAGTACATATAAAAAGAGAGAAAATAAAAATATATTTTATGCATATTTTGGTGCCAAAAGTTTGGTCCAAAATGGTCACCCGCGACCCCTTTAAATAAGGCAAAAGAAAGAATTTCGAACAAACCAAAACTCTTCAAAACTGCTTGCAACGCACAAGATTTGCTGGGGTCGATCGATCGACCTCTGGCGTCGATCAATCGATCACCCAGGTTTTTCAGCGAGCCGCCTTAAAATTTTACAAGGGATAAACTTTTAAAAAAAATCATTAACAATTCCTCTTAACTCCGATTTCGAAACCGCTTGACATTCTCGTCTTTAAAAATCAAATCCAATATTTTTTAGCAAGAAAAATAATTTTATCAAAAACTTTATTTTTCCTCTATATTTTGAAAATACCCCGAAAATATGCAGGTTGTCACAACCACTTTCCTCAGAATCCTAGATAATTGTCATAGTTTCTCAGTGAGAGGTTGCACTTCATATTGGCCCAAGAGTTGTTGTTTTAAAAGAAGATTTCCAGCCCTAATTTCATCTTCTTGTCGACATGGGCATTCCATAGTTCAGGGAATTCTTCCCTTTCTTTTATAAATCGTTCATTCAAAGATTCTCTCGAAATAGTCATTTCTTATACTAAGCTTTTTTTTGTCATGGTCGTCGAAGTACTTTAATTTCATCTGCTAACGCAGGCCACATGGGAGAAAGGCCTCCTTCAGGACTATGGGATCAAGGATCCTTTGATGGCGTCCCCTTATCCCCATTCTAGGCATGAATTGCATGCTCTTAAACATTTAAATCATGTTGACGTTGCCATTAGGGTTATGTTCTGAAAAGACTTAGTCTTTGAAATTTTCTCATGCTAGAAGGGGAAGTGGATCAACTCTGAAGCCAAAGAAGAGCATGTTATTCATCCCATCCTAAATCTCCAATACTGGATTACTAGTGATGGCATTATATGTAATGCCATCATCTCCAAAGATGGTGATAACCTAGACTTTGGCAAAGAATTTCAATTTTTGATGAAGAGAAGAAGATACCCCTCGGTTGTTATGGAGCCATGGACGGCCAAAGAGAAGGTTGAAACATGCAGGTATGTCAATGACTTCGAACTCAGTGATAATATTGATAGGGCCAGCCCCTACTGTGAGTTTTATGGACCCCATTACCTCTCAACGAGTATTGTTATAAGCAAGCATGGTGGCAAAAGTGGGAGTGAGATCACAGAATTTCAATCCCAAGCAATTGAAGGTTCTGAAAGATTAAACATTGAGGAAGATTCATTATCAATAAGTGAAAGTAGGGTTCTCTTTCCTAAGACTTTAACAGAGATATTGAGGGCATAATTATGGTCAGGTCTAATTTTTGGTATCTTGCTTCAAAAAATGAAAGTAGTCTAGAAGAGGTTAAGGACTCAACCATGTTCGCGCCATCTTTGAAAGTGGTGGAAGGAGGGACTGTAGGCCCAGTTAGGAGCTTTATCAAAGTATTTCAGTACAACTGGGAGGACATGAAATGCCCTCTCAGGGTGATATTGTCTTAGGTCTTCTTGAGCTGGTCAAGGACTTTACTTTTTTTATGGTCATTTCTGGCACGAGAAGTTCTTCGACAACTCCCTTTCCCTTATCTATCTCGGTCACATGAGAAATCGTATCTTTCTAGTGTCTCCCTAACCTAGTTATGTGATTTACTGAGGCAGGGAAGAATAAAATCCCCGTGTCTTTATTTACCTCTGGCTGAATGGCCACCTTGTTGATTTCCCCTAATAGATCTTTGAAGGATATTGTTGATGTAAAAAATTAGATCACTATAATTATTCGATCACAGATAAATAAATGAGACAAAGAATTTTAAAGTGGTTCAGCCTTATAAGAATGTCCTACGTCCACTGTTATGTTATTGCTGTTTGTATAGGAATTCTCGATTACAAGTTCTCTCAAGAAATTTCGGTCCCTCTACAATGAGGATTGTACAATGTATTTATAGCCCTGAGGCTGTAATGTGAAAGGGTAATACATTAAATGATGTACATATGAAAGGGTGATACATTAAATGATCCTTAAGCGTATGCGTCTGAATGATAAGCATTTAATGAACAGTCAAACTGTTGGTTATCCCACTATTAATGCTTTGTTCTAGGTGCAGCTCGGACCGCCTAAGTTGCTCGGACCGCCTAAGCTTCTCGGTGCTCAAGAGTTCCTCGGAGAGTTCTCGTTCCACGGAGCGTATGAGTTCTTTGGGGAAACAGTGTTCCTCATTGTAGTATGGTTCCTCGGAGCGTGTGAGTTCCTCGGAAGTGTTTGTTATTGCCACGTAGACTGCCACGTGTCTTCACTTTATTGATCCATGTCAGCAGACTAAATTTGGTATCAACAGATGCCCCCAATGTTTCATAGTTCAAAATTTGAGGAGTATGGAACATTCTTTCTCGGAATATGATAGCTCTAAATAGTCCTCCTGATTTTTAGGAGTGCTTCCCTTGTATTTATTTCTCTTTCCAAATTCGTAGAATCAGGCTTTTTGAATTTTCACAACCGCCTTGATCTCTGTGTACTTTTTGTCCTTTAAGCCGCCGGAAGCGTAATCATTTCTTTTCGCTTCGATTGCTGCGCCCTTTTTGTTTCCCTAGCTGCCGATAGTGTAATTGTTTCTTTTTGTAATCATTACTTCACCATTTCCCAAGGCAAGGTATTTAAACTTCACAGACGCTCCCATCGTCTTCTACCTTTTCAAATTTGTATTCTCGAGTTTTCCATCATCTCTTTCTCTCCTGTGTATTCATCTCTTCCATCGTCCGTTGTCATCAGATCTACTCATTTTCTGTAAGATTTTCTTCCTTCTTCTTCATTTCTTTTATTCATCAGGGTTTTCCCGGTTGAATCTCTTGATAAATTTCGTTCTGATTTTTCCATCCCCTCCTGGGTTGTTTTGGAAGAGCTTTCTGAGCCTTCTGATTACTTCCGTTTGGCTGAGGGATATTGGTTCCCCACTCTCTTTATTGCTGAGTGTGGGTTTTCTTTTCCACCAAATCCCTTGTGTCTGGAATTCTGTCAGTACTTTGACGTTGTTCCTGCAAGAATAGCCCCCAACACATGGAGAATAGTTAATGGGGTGCATAGATTAAATAAAATCCATGGAACTCGCATAGGAATTCCTGAGATTATGTTTTGTTATAGATGGGCAGTTAATGATAACATTTTTTATTTAAAAACTAGATTTTTAAATAAAGCCTTAGTAGTCAATATCCCTGATGCCAATAGGGATTATTTTGAGCATGGGGTTGTCATAAAAAATTGGCAACATGCTCCTTTATCTATGAAGTTTATCAGGGTCCCAGATGCCCTCCTTATGGCAATGGGATAGGTTATTTTTATTTCATTTTATTTATTTTGAAATCATGCTTCTTTTGTGTTTGACAAAATGTGCCACTGATATTTCGATATCTATTTATTTGCAGTTGACAGTAAAAGAAAGTGCCCAAAAGAAGCAGATGTTAATGTAAGGCATTTGAAACTTATCTGGAGTCTGCATCAGAGTGTTGCCGACGAGCACATTATATCAGCCTCATATCTGTTGCAGTACAAGAGTTACACAACCTCTTTTATTGCTCGTCCAGTAATAAGTGACGCAGAGCCAGTACCAGCTTCCACCAGCTCCTCGCCTGAATCTCACGTCTCTTTAAGCGAAAGGATGAAGGAAGAAGACCTCCCACTCTGTTCGAGAAACCTGCCTTTGGTTTTGGTGAGGTAAAAAGAAGTAAAGTTAATGTCCCAGGGGAGGGGACAAAGAAGAATGATGCACCTTCCTCGGCTGCTATTGTGAAGCTTGCCTAGAAGACCGCAGTGGCTCCGAGCAGGTCTGCTGCTCCTGGAGACGTGATTGTAATATCACCGACCAAGGGTTATTCCTTGGTTGAATCTATTCCTGTTCCCCCGAGGAGGCTGAAGAAGAGCTCCTCGGTCAATTTGGCTGACACCATCAATTAGCCCCCAGCTGCTGGAACTAGTGTTCCAACTTTTATTCCCCCGAGCTCTGCTATGAGCTCGGTAAAGTCCTGGATCATTCCCGAGGTCCAAGGTACTGAAGAAAACCTTACCCAGGATATGGTCACTTCGTTAGCTTCTCGCCATCTTGCTTCTGTAAGTCTTCTTACATTGAACTTTTCATATTTCCTTTGTCATTTTTGTTTCTGACTTGCTTTCTTTTTACTTTCACAGTTGACGAGCTGCTTTAATATAATCTTGAATAAGGATGAAGCAATTAAAGCTTCATGCTCCTCGTCTAGTGTGGAGGGAGCTCTGGAGGAAGCTATCAAGTCTTTGGACGATTCTCGCCAGACATATACTACTGATAAGGTTGTCTGGGAAAGGAAGCTTGCCTCCACCGAGCAGGAGAAAGCTCGAGCTGTTGAGGTCTCCAAGGAGTTGGAGAAGAGAATAAAGTAGTTATAAGGGAAAAATAAAGAGCTTGAAGAGAAGCTCAAAACTGCTGGAGAGTTTGAAGATAAACTTAAGGATGTCGAGGAAGAGCTGGCTCAGCTTCGGGAGGTAGGTCGGCAGAAAGAGGAGATTAAAAATAAATTGAAGGCTGCTGATACCATGCTGTCCGAGAAGCTTTCCTCGGAGAAGTTGAAGAGGAAGATGGCTGTGAAGAAGTCCTTCAGCGCTGGCTGGGACAAGGGGTGGAATAAGGGGTTGGCTGCCATGGTGTCGCAAGTGGACTATAGCAGTCTTAAATACTTTAGGGATGGATGGGTTGCTGCTCTTCCGGAGATGAAGGTGGATGAAAATTCTGAACTTTTTCAGCAACACATCCCTGGTCCCCCTCCAACTCCTAAAGACTTAGAAGAGGACGAATCTGCCTCCAAAGAGTCTTCTATGGTGATGGGAGATCATCCCCCAGCCATCCAGCCTGCTGCCGAGGAACAAATTGTTACTTCTTCCGAGCAACCGCTGGCGCTCCCCGAGCAACTTTCTACTCCTTCCGAGCAGCCTACTTCCTCGTCCCAGCCTCTCGAGAAAGTTTTGGGAGATAAGGAAAAGGTGTAGAGTTGTTCGGGTTTATCTTTACATTTTTCTTTTGCTTTTATCAAATGTAACCCAGAATTTGTAACTCTGAACTATGATCTAATAAAACTTGGACTTTTTTGCATACTGTTGTCTATATTCTATTCGTACTCTGTCTTGATTCTTATTGATTACTGCTTTTTCTTTCTCTGTTAGTTTTTGGCTAGGATGGAGTTGTTATCTGCCCATGATACAAAGTTGCTGCGACAATGTAATGAATTCTTTAAAGCTGGTCACACAGACCTGAGTGCAGCACAAGTTGCGGACATCCTCGGCCAAGATGCTTCAAAACAGGCAGTGGAAGCATATCAATATCTGAAGTGTCTGCTTGATCGAGCGGTGGCCAATAATATGGCCTATTATGATATGATCGAGGATATCTAAGGCACCCTCGAAGACCTTCAGCTTCAATACAAAGAATCCACTGCCCTGTTTCATGAGGGGTACGAGAAGAAGTATCAGCAGATCATTGCCGACAAGGGCTACGAGAATCGCTTTGCTGGCTACGAGGTGAGGGAGAGAACTCTGAGGGGCAAGGTCGAGGAATGCAGATAAATTGCCGAGTTGCTAGAGCAAGAGAACAACAACTTGCAGAAAGAGCTATCATAGTTGAAGTCTGCAGCCTCCACTTCAAAAGCCTTAATCCCAGTAACCGATGAGGGATTCTCGTTCTTATAGGTCCAGAACGCCAACTTGAGGGACGAGTTGGAAACCTTGAAAAGGTCTGGCCCATCTACATCTTCTCGTGGTCGAGCAAGAGCACCACGGGGATGAGAAAGAGTAGCTTGAATTCCTATCGATGAACAAAGGACTTAGTCTGCCCTAGAGAACCGGGCCTTCCAGTTAATGGCGAAGAACCAGGCGTTGGCTGAAATGTCAAAGAAGATCAGGGACTTGGAAGAGCAGCTCTCTAAGCAGAAATCTACCTTGGAGAACAAAGAGCTCTTCGTTAAAAATCTCCACGAGCAGCTGGACAGATTAACATATCAGTTCAACAAACAGCCCAGGGAGTTCTGGATGGCTGGATAGAACGAAGCTCTCTTTCACTTGGACGATCGTATCCAGAATGCCAATAATGAGGGCTACAAGCAAGGCTGGTTGAATGCCTTAGGCATGCTGCAGCTCGAACAGGGTCATTACCTGTGGGACTATCATGATCCCGGGCTTCTCGACTTACCCGTGCCACCATTCAAACTGGATATGAGTTGGATCCCTGCTCGGGCCATTCCTCGGAGCCTGATTTCTAAGTATCTCGGTGACTACAATCTCCATTCAATTGTTGAAGTATCTCGTCCCGAGCATCTTCTAGATCGACCATCCGTGATGAATGTCAGGATGTTAAAGGATCTCAACTTCATAAATTATCCTCTGTCTTTAAATGATCCGCCTGCTGGCGAGGAACCTGTGTCAAAAGCAGAGGGGAAAAGATCAGTAGAATAGGAATTTTGATGTAATTGTTAGTATACATATCAATGTAACTTTCATTTTATTATCAATGTAATTTGTTTTGGATTTAATGAAAGACTTTCATTTCTATTCACTATTGTCTTATAACACTTTATATTTGTGCATGCATATCTGATAAAAAGATAACAATATTGTGTAGTTTGAACTTGTGATAGTCATTTGGCAAAAATAATATTTTGTTTCTCGATGGACTTAGTAAAAGTTACGAGTATAAAAAATGTTGCTCGATCACTTAATAATAAAGTTTTGTTTCTCGACCAACTTAGTAATAAAGTTACGAGTATAAAAAATGTTTAAAAATATTTTCGACCAGCCAAAGTCATTAAATTCTCCATGTCGACGAACTACAGTTAGTGGGTTTTTATCCCCAACCAGCCATAGTTAGTAGATTTTTCTCTTAAATATTTCCGACCAACCAAGGTCGGTAAAATTATTTTCTTGTCGACCAACTACAGTTGGTGGGTTTCTATCCCCGACCAGCCATAGTTAGTCTTTTTGAAATAATTTTACCTCCTGACCAACTCAAGTTGGCATTTTCGAGAATATATTTACTTCCTAACCGACATAAGTTGGCATTTTTAGGAATACTTTTATTTCACGAGAAACATATAGTTTTATTTCCCTTAGGAATACAAATTTTACTTCCCGGAGGAATACAAGTAGCTTTACTTCCCGAAGGAATACAGGTGGCTTTACTTCCCGGAGGAATATTGGTAGCTTTACTTCCCGGAGGAATATAGGTAGCTTTACTTCCCGGAGGAATATTGGTAGCTTTACTTCCCGGAGGAATATAGGTTTCTCGACCAACCTTAGTTGGCATTTTCGAGAAAAAATTTGAGTAGCCTGAGCTTTGCCGAGTAGTGTGTAACACAAGTATTCCCCGAAAAACTTTCAATAAAAAGAAAGAATTCGGCAGAATATCTTCATTTTATTCATCACTGATAATATTTGCGCAGGTGCTCTGCGTTCCATGCATTCTTAAAATCCTCCCCTTCTAGAGTTGCTATTCTGTAAGTTCCTGGTCGAACAACTTCTGTAACTCGGTATAGTCCATGTCAGTTTGCCTCCAGCTTATTGTGCTTTTGAATTACTTTCTTCAGCACATAGTCTCCTTCTTTTAGGTCGCACTTCTTCACCCTTTTATTGTAGAACAAAGTTGTTCGCTGCTGGTAAGC
This sequence comes from Sambucus nigra, assembly GCA_949130495.1. Taxonomy (NCBI): domain Eukaryota; kingdom Viridiplantae; phylum Streptophyta; class Magnoliopsida; order Dipsacales; family Adoxaceae; genus Sambucus; species Sambucus nigra. The sequence continues at coordinate 282,334,765 of OX422218.1, forward strand.
AGCATTTCTAATGGTTGCTTCTTCTCTAACTTCCTCGAGCATGTCTAAATCTAATCTTCTCATTAATTCACTGATAGGGGAATTGAAATTCAGTACCCTGTGTGTTGGGAGTCCCAACTCGGCAGGTATAACAGCTTCACTTCCAAACGCCAACATATATGGTGATTCTCCAGTTGCTACTCGGGGAGTAGTTCGGTAAGCCCACAGACCTGACTGTAACTCGTGGATCCAATTTGCTTTCGCATCGTCCAGCCTTTTCTTCAAACCATTCAGCAGTGTTCTGTTTGTCACTTCAGTTTGTCCATTGCTTTAAGGATGGCCTGGTGCTGAGTGGATCTTTAACACATTTGATTTATGACAATAGGCAGCGAATTCCTCATTATCAAATTGTGTTCCATGGTCTGTGATGAAAGCATGAGGAAGACCATATCGACAAATGATGTTCTTCCAAATAAATTGGTACACCTTCTCGTACGTCATATCAATGAGAGGCTCAGCTTCCACCCACTTAGTAAAATAATCTACTGCGACGACGAGGTATTTGAACCTTCCTCTAGTCGTTGGCAGTGGCCCAACCAAATCAATTCCCCACATGGAAAATGGCCAAGGGGAAGTTATGGGTGTCAACAATGCTTGTGGAGTTCTTCGGATGGAGGAAAAGCGTTGGCACTTATCACATTTCTTGGCATAGGCTACACAATCAGCCCTCATCGTCGGCCAGTAATATTCCTGCGTCATCATCCTTTGCAAGAGTGTCCGACCTGCTAAATGTGCTCCACAGGACCCTTCATGGATCTATTCAATCAAATCTTTCACCTCGGAGGGATGTACATATCTCTGCAAACCTGCCATAATTCCTCGTCTATATAAAATACCGTTAGTTAATACGTACCGAGCAGCTTTAAACTTCAATTTCTTGGCTACGAGCTTATCAATTGGTAATTCTCCTTCCTCAATATATGCCCTGATAGGATCCATCTAAGATGGTCCTAAATCAAGGGTGATAAAGTTCATCGCCAAATCTTCATCTATACTCCGACTAGCCAAAACTTCAATTGGGATTGTTCTTCGTAGCTTGGTACGAGTAGCTGATGCTAATCGAGCTGAGGCATCTGCTCTTGCATTCTCCATTCTTGGTATTTTGACCACCTGAATAGCAGCAAATTCTGATACCAACTCCATCACCTTTGCCTGGTATTTGATCATTAATTCTCCTTTGGCTGCATATATTCCCAACATTTGATTTACAATTAATTGAGAATCACTGAAGACAATAATTTGTTGCGCCTCCATAATTTTTGCCAAATTAAGACCTGCAATCATGGCCTTATAATCAGCTTCATTATTGGAAGCTTTGAATTGGAAACGTAGGGCGTACTCCATGTTGACCTCGTCCGGAGTGCTCAAAACTATCCCTGCCCCACTGCCTGTTGTGCAAGATGAGACATCTACATATAGCCTCCATATAGTTATCTTGTCTTCAAATTTCTGATCAGTCAGAGTTCCTCGGTGAAATATTTGTTGCTTCCTTTCATCCTCCCCGGATATTTCTTGCTCTTCGTCGATCATCTTTTCTTGACCTTTTACCAATCGAAATTGGTCTGAGCTCGAATTTGATGATCCGGTAACATCCACTTGCCCTTTTACCAATCAGAATTAGTCTGAGCTTGTGTTTGTTGATCCTGTAACATCCACTTGCCCTTTTACCAATCGAAATTGGTCTGAGCTTGTGTTTGTTGATCCTGTAACGTCCACAGGTTGATCAGCGAGCAACTTTTGCTCCTCGCGGGTATCAAGATAGGTGAACTCTGCTATAAAATCTGCAACAGCCTGCCCTTTTAGCGATGATCTGGGTTCATAGACTATATCGTACTCATCGAGCTCTATTGCCCAGTACATCAATCTCCCTGATTTTTCTGATTTATGAAGGGCTTGCCTCAACGGCATATCAGTATTTACGACTATAGTATGAGCCTGGAAATATGGCCTCATTCTTCTACTCGCCTAAATCAACGCCAGTGCTAATTTTTCCAACCTTGGATATCTGATCTCTGCTCCTCGGAAGGCCTTACTTGTGTAATAGATTGGTTTTTGCACTCCATTCTCCACTCTGATCAACGCCGAGCTAACTGCATTCTCCGATACTACTAGGTACAAGTACAATTTTTCTCCCATCATCGGCCTGGACAACAGTGGAGGTGCTCCCAAGTATTTCTTCAAGTCTTGAAAAGCATTCTCACATTCATCATTCCACTCAAAAGTCTTTCGGAGTGTCTTGAAGAATGGGAGACATCGATCAGTTGCTCGTGATACAAATCTGTTGAGTGCTGCTACTCGTCATGTAAGACTTTGCACCTCTTTCTTCGTTGTTGGAGATCGCAGCCCTAGCAGAGCTTTGATCTTTTCAGGATTCGCCTCAATGCCTCGTTGGTTGACAATGTATCCGAGAAACATGCCTTCTCGTACTCCAAATATGCACTTCGTCGGGTTCAGCTTCATTTGGTATTTATCTAGTTGATCAAAAGTCTAACTTAAGTCAATTAGATGATCAGCCTCTTTTTTGCTCTTTGTCAGCATATCGTCAACATAGACTTCCATATTGCAACTGATTTGGTCAGCAAAGACTTTGTTCATCAGCCTCTGATATGTCGCACCTGCATTTTTCAAACCAAAAGACATAACATTATAATAATAAGTTTCCCTAGGGGTAATGAAAGAAGTACTCTCCTTGTCCTCAGGTTTCATTTTAATCTGATTGTAGCCAGAATAAGCATCCATGAAGCTTAGCAGCTCGTGTCCCGAGGTAGCATCAACTAGTTGATCAATTCGGGTCAATGGAAAGTGATCCTTTGGGCATGCTTTGTTGAGGTCGGTGAAGTCTACACACATCCTCCACTTGTTGTTCTTCTTCTTTACCATCACCACATTGGCTAACCAGTTTGGATACTTAACATCTTCAATGAAGCAAGCTTTATGGAGCTTCTCGACTTCCTCGTGTATAGCTTGATTCTTCTGGGGACTGAATACTCTTCTTCTTTGCTTCACAGGCTTGATCTCCTTATTCACATTGAGCTCGTGACATAAGAAATTTGGATCTATCCCTGGCATATCTTCATGACTCCATGCAAAAGTTTGCTTTCTGCTTCTAAGGAAAGTTATCAATTCCTGCTTTAGTGATGCTTCCAATGATGAACCTACTTGAGTAGCTCGCTCAGGGTGCTCGTCGTCCAGGATGATGTTTTCAGTAGCTTCCATCACTTGACCCTTCATGAGTTGTGACTCATCTTTAGGATCCAATGTTTCAATGTCGGCACCTTCATCCACTTGATAGGTAGTAGTCTTTTTCCTTGATTCCTCAATTTCTTCTTGTTCGGCGGATGAATAATAGCATTCCCGAGCTACTTTCTGATCACCTTTAACAACTCCTACTCCAAAATTTGTTGGAAATTTCAGGCATTGATGCATTGTAGATGGTACAGCTTCGAACTTCTTCAATCCTACTCTTCCCATGATGATATTGTATGATGACTGAACATTCTTATCCATCATGAAGAAACGTATTCTTTCTGTTCGACAAGCAGGCCACGTACCAATGAATATATCCAACTTGATCGTCCCAAGTTGAAATACTTTCTCGCCAGCAAAACTGATGAGGGTTCTATGATAAGGCTCCAATTGAGATAGCTTTAGATTTAAACTATCGAAGCACGAATATAACATGATGTCTGCCGAGCTACCATTGTCGACCAGTGCTCTTAAAATTATTACTTCCTTCATTCTCGTCTTGATCACCAATGGGTCATCATAAGAATACAGAATACCTGCAAGGTCGTTCTTTGAGAACCCAATGACCAAATTTTCTTTGTTCACCTTTCTCGAGCGATCATCCTCAGCTAGATTTATTCGCTGAATGTACGAGCAAGCTTGAGCCTCACCGAGGTAAGCTTTTCTCTCTGCAGTAAGGTCTCCTCCTCCTGCATCTCCTTCTCTAATAACATTACAGTCAAATGACCCAAAACGTATTGAAAATACCTCTCGTTCTGGATGCCTTGGTCTCTTGGGCAGATCGGGGTCATCTTTTGGATCAACTTCATGGTTTCTTTTCTTGTTCTCCTCTCCTCGACGAGGAGATCTAGACCTCTCTCTTGCTCGGTCGTTGTTTCTTCTTTCGTTTCCCCGATCAACATACTTTGACAGCTTTTCTCGTCGAATGAGTGTTTTAATTTCATTTTGAAGAGCTATGCAATTCTTGGTCATATGGCCATGATCTTTATGGAACTCGCAATACTTCGCCTTATTCCTCTTGTCAGGGTCTGCCTTCATTTTCTCTGGCCAGTTTAGTTCCTCGTTGCTCTTGATTTTCTCTTAAACATAGTTGATATCCTTCTTCAAAGGAGTATAATTATCATATTTCTTCATCACGTCCCATACCGACCTGTTTTTTGAATGTTTGTCATTACCATTATTCTTATGCTCTTTCTTCTTAGCTTTATCACCTTCCACCTTGGCTTCTTTAGCATCCATATTCTTCTTCGCAGCCATAGCCTCCTCGGCATTCATAATCTTGGACGCTTTTCCCATCAAGTCTGACATGGTTCTGGGTGGATCTTTGGCCAAAGTGTAGTACAACTTGTTAGGCAGTAGTCCACTCATCAAAGCAGTAATTGCTGTCTTCTCCTCATAGTCAATGACTTCAAGTTTCTCGTTATTAAAATGAGTTATATAATCTCTGGTACTTTCACCAGCTTTTTGTCTAACACTTAACAAATGTGCTACTCATTTAACTGGCTTTGCCAAAACAAAAATTCCCAATAAATAACTCGGCCAGTTGAAGAAAAGTTGAGATCTTACCCCGAGGAAGATTATTATACCATATTTGAGCAGATCCGGTAAGAGTTCCCGATAATGCCCTGCATCTCATCTCATCTGGGACAGCATAGATGTCGGCTGCAGCTTGGTATTGTTCTATGTGAAGGACAGGGTCAGTCTTTCCATCATATTTGGGGGTCACAACAGGTGCTTTGAACTTTGATGGTGTTGGAAAATCTACAATTGACTGGACAAAAGGTGTTCCTCGAACAAAGGTTCGTTGTAGAGGATTCTTGGCCTTAGCCATTTCCCCTAACCTATCCTCCATCCTTTGAATAGAGCCTTTCCATGCATCATTTCCTTCCTCGGTCCTGTTGGTTCGAGTAGCTGATCGCGTTGAGGTGGCTTCCTGGGATCTCTCTTGACGAGCAGCTGGTCGCGACTGGGTAGATCCTTCTCTTAAATCTTATGGTCGTCGAAAACTCCTCGATGGGTCTCTAGGAGGACTTTTGCTCCTCCTAGGACCTAATCGATCGAAAGGAGATACTCTGCTTAATCTCTCTAGCGCACTGGCCCTTTCTGGGGAGAGAGTGATACGTTGTTCAGTATTTGTGGCTCGCACTGACGAAGTTCATCCAGGTTGATAAGAAAAATCTTCAGATTCCTCATTGCGATATGAATTGGTACGCCTAGTACGTGAGGATGGTGCGCGGGTGTTTCTTTGAATACTCCGCAGTCCTGAATGGGTTGGCGCACCGCCATGAAGGGTTTAGATGAGTTATCGCATTATTTCTTGCATGACGGTCTGGCCCTGAGCCAGATTTGTCATTATTCCAACCAGATCTGGAATATTTGGCGGAGTAGATGGATTTGGAGGGGTTCCAGCGTTTCGATTGCTGGATTCCGGAATATCAGCCATTTGTGATGGATTATTTTTTATGGAAAAGGATATTACCAGTCGTTCCCACAGACGACGCCAATCTGTTGATGTAAAAAATTAGATCACTCTAATTATTCAATCACAGATAAATAAATTAGACAAAGAATTTTAAAGTGGTTCAGCCTTATAAGAATGGCCTACGTCCACCGTTATGTTATTGCTGTTTGTATGGGAATTCTCGATTACAAGTTCTCTCAAGAAATTTCGGTCCCTCTACAATGAGGATTGTACAATGTATTTATTTCCCTGAGGCTGTAATGTGAAAGGGTAATACATTAAATGATGTACATATGAAAGGGTGATACATTCAATACTCCTTAAGCGTATGCGTCTGAATGATAAGCATTTAATGAACAGTCAAAATGTTGGTTATCCCGCTATTAATGCTTTGTTCGAGGTGCAGCTCGGACCGCCTGAGTTGCTCGGACCGCCTAAGCTTCTCGGTGCTCAAGAGTTCCTCGGAGAGTTCTCGTTCCTCGAAGCGTATGAGTTCCTCGGGGAAACAGTGTTCCTCGTTGTAGTATGGTTCCTCGGAGTGTGTGAGTTCCTCGGAAGTGTTTGTTGTTGCCACGTAGACTACCACGTGTCTTCACTTTATTGATCCATGTCAACAGACTAAATTTGGTATCAACAGATATCATCCTGCCCAGACTAGCTACTAGACTTATTTCTTACGGACTGGGTTTGTCCTTCGAGCTGTCAAAGTCATCCCCCCATCTGATGGCAACTATGTCCTCTTTTTAAAAGAAATTAATACATTTAATAATCTCGACGAATTCATCCTATAATTTTTCCCACTCAATAGGGAGGTGCAAGAATGAAGGGACCAACTATCCTTGAAGCTTAAAAAGCGATGAGTAGCTCATCATTGCTGCAAATTTCATATGTCTGTCGAAATGCATCGACCATTATCTGTACCACATCATCTATATTGACTTCTTCAACAAGTACCACCCAATCATCTGATTCTCGAGTCCATTTTCGAGCTTCCATCCACTGAATTTGCGATAATAAATAGTCATCTCGGTGGGCAATTTCAGCCCAAACTCCAAGAGTTGGTTTAACACAACTAGTAAGTCCATGTATTTACCTCCAGACCAGGTGCGAAAGGCAATGCAAGACCTTATAAGGAGTGACAAAGCTTGATCGGGGAAGTAGGTAGGGAGTAGGAGAAAATTTGAGCAAACTTGAAGTGGTTTAGGTAATATTATAAGTATTATGGGTGCTTCGTTGGGCATAATTTGGGTAGATGGGTCAAATTATGGGTCACTCTCTAGGAAGATAACATTTGTATGGTTTGAAAGTGGATTGGTGGGGCGATGATACCACAGTCAATGAGGCCTTGGATCGCATTCATAAGATGGAAACACTAGTCGATAGTATAGACAGTGGACTGGTGGAGATCACAACGGGCATCGACTTTGAAATTTTAAGGGAGCGAATTTTATAATAGACGAGGGTTCAAGGGTTTAATGAGGTTTTGGTTCAGCATGACCTTGTCGACTTTTGATAAGGGAGTATGGAGCTCAGTGTACTCTTTTTTGGTACGATTAGGGTGACTTTTTAATGATCAAGAGGTAGCAGTTTGGGAAATATTGTTAATGGTTGAGACTATGTCACAGGCATGCTTCTCATACTTCCGAGAAGTGAATTATCCGGTCACTTTCTTTGGCTCAGATTCGACTTTGGTCAATTTTTACACCAGCCTCTCGAAGGGCTCGAAAGTATGGGTAATACTTTCCTCCCATGGATGCTCGGATATGAGGTAAGAAGTTCTTCTTCACGATACTGACTTGTTCCTTTTCGGAGGGTCTATTGGTCATGGTGGAAGATTTTTCCCTCCACCTTCCTATGAAGCTACAAACTGTTTCCCTAGGGTTCTGCTTAAGAAGCTCAAGATCTCGATGCATAACCTCTAGCTCCTCATTGTACTTGTACTAAGACATGAATTCTCGGAGGACATCCTCCCAACTATAGATATGGATTCTTCGAGAGAGATAAATGAAAAAAGAGCACTTTCTTTCAAGGTCTATTGGAACAACTGGGTCATTATCTCTTCGAAAGCACCAATGAGGGTCATGGCTCGGTGATAGCTTTGAAGATAAATTATTGGGGGTCCGCTTCCCCCAAACTTCTCGATATCTAGAATGTGAATTGCTCTGACAGTTTGGCTTTAAGATAGGAGACATATAGGTGTAGTCCATATAGTTCCCATATATCTTGCTTGGTCAAACTTCATTGACAACAGCTTGAGGTCTTTCTTGACCTTGTTCAGCTCCTCCTCCTTAGGATCTATGGGTAATGGCAGGTTAGCCCCTGGTTGGGCAAGGTTTGGGATAAGGAGTGGAGCTGGCGACAGCCCATTAGTAGAAGGGGCACGCGGAGCATGATCATACTTTTTTGGGACCTAAATAGGATAGGGAGAGGTCAGAACCATGGCACAAGGAAAGAGAACATCTAGTTCTTCAAGAATTTGGTCCCGGTGACGTTGCATCGTATCGACCTCGATTTGAAGGTTATCAATCTTGGCACTGAGTTGGGATAAAACAGTCATCAGATTGGGCTGCACATTCGGTTCTTGGTTCATGTTCTCAATGAAGAGCTCATGAAGGTAAATCCAAAAGTCGAATAAAGTAGCAGAAGAACCTGCGGAGCTTCGGGGTGATTTGACGAAATACTGAAGCCAAAAGGGATCCAGGTCAAAATTGGGTATACAATCGACCTGAGAGGGAAAACGGTTCGAATATATTTTTTGAAAGAAGAATGGAGAAAAATTTTAGTATTTTAGAAGAAAGAGGAAAAAGGTTTTGGGTATTTTTGTATTTTTAAAATAAAGGAAAAAGGAGAGGAATCTCAGCATGATTATTATTAATGTTATTATTAGGTTTTCACTTGTATTAGATTTTCCTAAATGCAGAAAAATGTCGGACATAACTCGAGCCTGGGAAAATAGAGTTTGAAAATATGTAAGACACGATTTGAGTTGTTTTCAGGCTCACGGATGGGGTCCCATTATAAAAAAAATAGGTGAAATCGCGTGAAAATTAGAGCGGTACGCTGACCCATAATTTTGATAGAGTTTAGCACGGTAACCAGCAGACTAAATATGAGTTCCCTAGGTGATATACCCATATATACCCTCGGCCAGGTCGAGGGTGTCCTCCAAACGGATGAGACAAAGAGAATCTCTCAACCAATATCAGACGACCCTTCAAGGGGCCGACCCTTCATCAGGCCCAGACAACCCTTCAAGGGGTCGACTCATCATCATGACTCAGACGACCCTTCAAGGGGCCGACCCCTCATCAGGCCCAAACGACCCTTCAAGGGGCCGACCCCTCATCAGGCCCAGATGAACCTTCAAGGGGCTGACCCCTCATCATGCCCAGACAACCCTATGAGGGGATGACCCCTCATTTTGGTCTGGACGACCCTATGAGGGAACGACAGTACGAGGCCAAAATTAGGCCAGGCTTGCTGCCAGCAGGAACTTTGCCCTCGGCCTCACATCACAGACGGAGGATGACATCATCACAGTGCATGATTTGGGAGACGCATGGAACAGTGCGTGTGGGACTCATATGGCACGTGGAACACCGTTATAACAATATCACCCCCTCACGTGAGGGAATATTGTGTCATCATTAATCACAGGTGGCACCTCCAGGTGTCAGCAGGGGATTGGCTAAATCATAACCCACATGCACTATGCATGCTTGGGGGGTACACTACACCCCCCAAGACCTATATATACTTGTCACCTACAATCCTAAAAGGGGATCGAATAATTATAACCCTAGCTAAAACTCTACTTCTACACACAATAGAGAGAGAGAGAGAATGAGATTATGTGCATTATATCCAAGGCCATTAGTGCCCATGGTAGACACCTCATTCTATTACCTCCTAACTCTCCTTAGGTCCCTAGCGCCTCCACTCATCACTCTAAACCCTGGTCACGTCCCAAGTACTGACCTAAAAGCCATCGAGCACTCCCCGACTCAGTTTGACCGAAAAGTCAAACTCTTCGTCTTGACCGAGACTCAATGAATCTTCGAAGGGTACTGAATACCCTTTCCAACGGTCCGTCCCGTGCACAATTCTGATTTACCATGAGGACGAACGCGCCGTTTGCGTCCGAAACCTGACCCAGAGGCCACCGGGTGCTCTCGGGATTTGTTTGACCTATGTCAACTCTTCAGCTCGACCGAGGCTAAATGAATCTTCTAAGGGCACTGAATACACTTTCCAACGGTCCGCCCCGTGCGCGATTCCGACTTTCCATGCGGACGAACGATCCGTTTGACTCCGGGAAGCCACCGAGCTCTTCTCGGACCCGGTTGACCAAAGTCAACTCTCCAAATGGGGTCAAACTCTTTGTAATGTCAAATTACATCTCCTAACCTTTCCAACAATATGTCCCGTGCGCAATTAGGACTTACCATGCGGACGAACGATCCATTTACGTCCGCACGATTCCCCGTCCAATGGATCGACAAACGCTTCCGAGCCATATTTGACCCAAAGTCAACTCCCAAACTCGGGAGAGGTCCAAAGTACTTTTGAAGGTCTCTAAATTACCTTTCCAACGGTATGCCCCGTGCGCGATTCTGACCAACAGTTTGTCCTCGGCGGCCAATTTTCCGAAAAAGCCTGAGGCACACTGCCAAATGGCAGGTCCCAGACCCTGCCTATCGGCACCTGCCGATAGGTAGTGCCGTGGCAATGCCGATCGGCAGACCCCTGGGCCTATAAAAGGAGGCCTTGGCCTCATTTGCAAGAGGAGGCCAGATCTGATAGAAATATCTCTGAACGAATCCCAGAAACCTCTCTCGAAGGCAGCGTGATTTCAACTTCCAAATCCCTCTTTTACCTCCACTTTTCATCATCCTTTTCATCAAACTTGGTGAATTAACCACTCTCCATCATCATCCAAGCTCAAGGGCTGCTCTCCAACATTCAAGATCAAGCTCAAGATCTTCAAGAAGGTCCAACTTTCTCAAACTCTCTCTTAAATTCTCTTGAATTCCCAATAACTTGTTTTCACTTAGCACTTTTATTATCTCATCTCACACATCCTAATATACTTTTTTATTTAGTATTATTGCACATCTCTTATTTTCATATAAATAAAAACCCAAAAAACAAGAAAAAGTGGGTTTTCTCGTAAATTCCAAATAAGGGATTCTCACACTTTTTCACACTTTTCTCACAACTAAAAACACTTTTTCTACACACACTTACAAATAAGAGATCCCACAATTGGATTTATGGGATAAACCCCACCCCTTTGCTTTGTATGCGAACTACGTGGACTTTGATGCCTTTATAGGCTACGTAGGCGTCTTGGGGTAAAACCCGAGACTCGAGTCCTTTCTCTCACTTTTTCTCTCATTTTCTATTTTCTCTAAATCCATTTTTCTTACATTATTAGTCTTAGTGGCGTATTACTCCATGTGCGTTATCGTTCCCTTATAACGATCAACGTAGGGGTAGCCGTGTAAATCTTATTTTTCTAATATTACTTTTATATCTTCCTATGGATGACTCGCTTTATCTTTTCCATGATACAAGTCGAGGATTCCTACCTCCATTCTATATATATACACATGCACACATCTCACGGGGGAAACATAAAGGAAAATAGCAAATATTCATGAGAGACCGAAAGGGCGGAATGGGTGCCTAACCCTTCCCATTCCGTAACTAAGCCTCCGAACCCTTCTCGAATCATTTGGTTTCGTATGCACCAGTATGTCTTTGGAAGCCATCCTTCGGGGTGGCTTCCCCTTTTTCTTTTGTCTGTTTTGAGTAAAATAAACTGGCGACTCTGAATCTCTCTTCATTCTTTTTACCTCACAAATCGACGCCGGCCGAAGTGCTCTCCCGAGAGGGGTCGCGCGGGACTCGAAGGATCCTTCCTCCCTCCGCGGCGGGGATCAGGTATGGCCACAGTGGCGACTCTGCTGGGGAATTTATTTATTTTGAGGGCTTGACTCTATTTACATGGATGTTATATTTGTTTATGTTTCCCCCCATATCCGCATGTTCCCCTTTCTCACATGTGTATCCCATGCTTATGCTTATATTCACATACTTATAGAAAATTCTCCATGTACACTTCACACCATGTGCACCTAGGATCACGCATATCCCCATGTTGCACGCATCACCTATCCATACTTGGCGTACCTTTTAGGGTACTTGTACTCTGCTCCCTGTTTGGCATAATCAAGAAAGGCATTCTCATCATAAGATACTAATAAGAGAATCATGCATGATTCACACGACATCACCAAAGATCATTGATATTGACCAAATTTTACCCAGTAACTGGAGGATCACTTCGTGATCGGCGCTGGTCCGGCAGGTCGCAGTTAGCCTAAGCGATATGACTCTCACCTTCCATTGGCCAAGTACCTTCGACGTATATCGAACAGTTCCCCCGCATCGTACCTCTTGACCGAAGTCATGACGGGAGGTATATCGTAGGGAATTCATTCACGTACGCCGAGTATATCGAATTCGCCCTCACACGCACCGTCCCCACGAGGTATATAGTGAGGCAATTCACGTACACTCAGGTATATCAAATGGATTGTCCACACGTACCGATTGCCCGCAACAGCAAGACGTATATCGTGGAAGCCACACCAAAGGGGGGAACCCATGCCGATTCACCCAACCAACTGCATACACGCATATAGGTGTCAAACCTAGGACACGCACTTTAGATTGTCGGTTTCGACCCGAAACTCTGCCGAAAATCCAGGTCGATCTGCAGCCCAATTTTTGCGCATTTTTAAAATGGGACCCTGTTTGCGAGCCTGGTTACAAGTCCAAACGTAGCTTTGCATGTATTAAGACCCCCAACTTTTCCAGGCTCGGGTCCCGTCCGGCATTGCATTTAGGAGAATTAAATACAAATGAGAACATAATAATCATAATAATCATGCTGAGTTCCGTCTCCAAAAACATTTCTCCCTTTTATCAAAAATCCAAAAACATTTATCCCTTCCTTATCAAAAATCCAAAAAAAAAAATCTCTTCCCCTTTTCTCAAAAAATAAATCTCATCCTACGCCTTCTCAGGTTGATCGCACGCCCTTGGCCTGGCTCCCTATTGGCTTAGGTCTTCATTCAAATCACCCCGGAGTTTCGTTCGTTCCTCTACTACAACTTTCGAGTCCGGAATCCATCCATCTTCCATGGAGAATCCAGATCAAGCACCAGTCATACAACCGGATCTGCCGACAGTCCTAGCTCATCTCGTGGCCAAGATTGACAACCTCCAAGCTGAGGTCCGAGAAATGCAACGAAACCAAGTTCATATTCCTCAAGAGCACGAGGCTCTGTTCCCTCGTGCTATGGGTCCACCCGAGCCCATCTGGGTTCCAAAACAATATCATCACGCTCCGCGTGCCCCTCCTACTAATGGGTCGCCGCCTCCCCAGCTTCCAATGCCAAACATTGCCCAACATATGGTTAACTTGCCTGTGGTTGCTGATCCAAAGGAGGAGGAGTTGAATAAAGTCAAAGAAGATCTTAAGATGCTCACCAAGAAGTTTGACCAAGTCAGGATCTCTGGAAATTACATGGACTACACCCATATGTCTCCTTATCCTAAAGCAAGGTTACTCGAGAAGTTCAAGATGCCAAATATCGAGAAGTTCGGGGGGAGTGGTCCCCCGATTGTTCATCTTCGCAATTATCATCGTTCCATGACTCTACTAAGGGCTTCTGAAGAAGTAATGGCCCAATTGTTTCAGCAAACTTTGAAGGATAGTACCCTCAGATGGTTTTTATCTCTTGAGGAATCCATAATCCGTAGCTGGGAGGATGTAGCCCGAGAATTCATGTCGCAATACAAATACAACGAAGAGCTTGAGGTCACCCGACGTGATTTAGAGCTGCTCAAACAAAACTCTGGAGAATCAGTCAGTAACTTCATAACCCGATGGAGGGAAAAAGCAGCTACCATGACTAATCGGCCATCTGAAGAAGAACAAGTCAACATAGTGAAGAAGAATTTCTTGCCCCATGTCCGAACAACCATGGGAGGACAGTACTACCCTCACTTTCGAGCTCTTAGAGAAGCAGGGGTAGAAATCGAGGAAAGTCTTGCCAAAATAGAAGTTGAACCGAAGAAGGTGTCCGGACAGTTCACCCCTAGAAAGTATGACAAGTTTCCCAATGCTACAGTCTCAACCATCAACAATATCTCTCAACCAACCACATCATGGGCACCAGAAAGCCGCCCTACTCCCGTCCGAAGGGAATACACTGAGCTTCATGCTCCCCTCTCTAAATTTTACCAAGCCCTGTTAAGCCGAAACTTTATAAAGCCCGTGGATCCACGTCTGTTACCCAATCCACTTCCGAGAAATTTCAAGACCGATGCTCATTGCGCCTTTCACCAAACAGTTGGCCATACCACCGACCAATGCTTTCACCTTCGAAACATAATCCAAGATCTCATTGATCGGGGTACCATCGCCCCACCAGCCAATCCTAAACCAAACACTACTCACAACCCACTCCCAAATCACACCAATGCCATCTTCTCGAAAGAAAACCCGAATTTCGATCCGTTAACCCAAATCACACCCTTATACCCTCCTAAACATCTTCAACTTTTCCTATATTTCCTCCTACACCCTACTAGCCCCGCTGATCAGGCACCGTCACTCCTTACCAGAGCCTGCATCACTGTCCGGACCTGTTCTGAAAGTGGAAGTATGGAATTGTCAGAGGTATTGAACCAACTCCTAGAGTTCGGGCTGAAATATCCCTCACATATGATTATCGACTGCCAGAGGTTCAGTACGTTGTTTTTGGAAGCACGGAAATGGGCCCGAGAATCAGATAAGTGGGTAGTACCAACCGACGAAGTCGTCTTAGATGATGTTATCCAAGTCATGGCGAAGGCATTCAGTCAAACCAACAACATTTGCAGTATCACCGAGTTACTTGACACTTTGAAGATATAAGGGCGCCTGATACCTTCACCCTTACACATCCCCACAGAATGGGAAGACCTATATGAGGAAGCCGTTGAAGTCGTGGAATGCATTGATTTCACATGGGAAAACAAAATTGTTGCCACCGGATGGGGGGAAGAATTCTAAGACTCGAATGAAGAGCAAGCTTCAGGAAGAACTGGCCCAGTAACTGACTTATGTGGGATAATATCATTTGAAGAACTCCTCGAAGAAATAGATAAGGTGGCAGAACAACTTGAGATTAACGAGGAAACTGGATTTAAGTTTTTTCCTTCTTCAGTAAATCACATGACCAGGTCTGGGAGACATTACCAGATTCCCAACTCACTACCAGTAAATGATAAGGGGAAGGGAGTTGAAGACCTTCCTATGCCAGAAATGACCCTCGAGGAGAGCAAGATCCTCGATCAACTGAAGAAAACTCAAGCTAACATCACTCTATGGGGGGCTTTCCATATCTTCCCAGCTGCACAGAAATGCTTTAATCAAATTACTCGCTGTACCTATAGTTCCTCCTTCTACCACACCAGAAGAAGCGGTGAACCTGGTCGGATCCTTGACCTCTACCCGAATGTTGTCCTTTTTTGAAGAAGAAATCCCCAAAATTGGGCCAAATCATAATCATGCACTCAACATCTCCGTCGAAGTTACGGGGAAGGTTGTACCACTTTCTCTCATTGACAACGGATCCTCTTTGAATGTCTGCCCACTGAGAACCCTCAAATGTTTAGGTCTGAAAGAAAGTGACCTCACTCCAACGTCCACTGCCGTGCGTGCCTACGATAATACCCGTCGTGAGGTGATGGGATCCATAAAACTTGTAATAGGGGTTGGTCATATAAACCCTGTCGTCGAATTCCAAGTCATCAATATCCCAGCTTGTTTTAACCTGTTGCTCGGACGACCCTGGTTCCACAGTATAAAGGGTGTCTCTTCCTCATTCCATCAGAAATTGAATTTCTTCACCGATGGGCGAGTCATCACCATCTTAGGTGACGATGGTAACGCCGAGGGTGCAAGCACCAGCAGTCCAATTCTTGAGATACAGCATGGGTCAAATGATATGCTCCTATCAGGTTTCCGAGTTGAACCATCCCTATTCCCGGCAGGGCACGGTTTTAAAGAAAGCGTTTGTCCAAAATATGACCCTCGTGGCAATGTCAATGTGATTCAGATGTTCAGAAACATGCACTTCACGCCTGGACTAGGGCTAGGACAAAGGCAGCAGGGGATACTTGAGCCCATCGAACTGAAGAAAGCTTTCCCTCCTTGGCTTGGGGTACCAACCATCAGAATAAGAGCTTATAATGATCCTCCATACTCGATCAAAAAGAGGGTTAGACTACGATCGGGCTATCTCAGGTGATTCCTTAAATGGACGATTCATCAAAGAGGGCGAGGATTTCCCCTTTTGCGGTTTTCCAGAACCATGGTACGACCGAACAGACAAGAAAATGAAGCCTGGAATGGAGATCTTTTTCCAAGATAGCTACCCATGGGTCGAAAGTTCCCAACACCACGTACAACCGATCATCAAGGATACCAAAGAGACTAAGGAAAGCGATTCTGAAGATTCCTTCAACCTGCAGACACTGGGCTGACACTCTGCATGGTTCATTCAGGCACTACATCAAGGGACCCATCCGGTCTGATTAAAGCTGTTGATACACCTCTCCTCAACTGACATGCTGCACCAGTTCTACCTCTTGAAATCTCCCCCAACCCCAATGTTTACCCTATTTCTTCTTCTGTTGTCCACCCTTGCTCAAATGTAATCGAGACCTCTTTTGACGAGGTTCTCAATGCTGTTTTTCCTATCAATGAAATAAACGAAGATTTTGAGTATCTTGTTGTGCCTTACATTAATTATTTAGATTCTAATCAAGCTTTTGATGACGATGATTTTGCAAATGAACAATTCTTAACTGATCTAAATAAGGTTAATAATAAACAACATAACCGCGTTCAAGTTAATGGAGAAGAGACTATTGTTATTAATCTCGATTCTAGTAGCCAACTGCCCGAGATTAGGATAGGGGCCACCCTTGACGAGCATGAGCGCGCACAACTCGAAGAATTGCTAAAGGAGTTCGTGGATGTCTTCGCATGGTCCTACGATGACATGCCCGGTATTGACCCCGAAATAGCTCAGCATGAGATCCCCACTCTCCCAGATATCAAGCCAGTTAAACAAAAATTAAGAAAACTCTGCACCGAATGGTCGCTTAAGGTCAAAGAAGAGGTGATCAAACAGTTGAACGTGGGTTTCATTCGAGTAATCGAGTATCCCACGTGGCTAGCCAACATTGTACCTGTACCAAAATCAGGAGGAAAGGTTCGAATATGTATGGATTACCGTGATTTAAACAAAGCCTCTCCGAAGGATGATGATCCGCTACCCAACATCGACATGATCATGGACAACACAGCCAGTCATGCTCTCAAGTCATTTATCGACGGATTTGCCGGATACAACCAAATTAAGATGCACCCCGACCATCAAGAGAAAACCGCATTCATCACCCCATAGGGAACCTTTTACTACACCGTTATGCCATTCGGTCTCAAGAACGCTGGGGCTACCTACCAAAGGGCCGCCACAACCATCCTGCACGATTTGATTCACAAAGAGGTAGAGGTTTACGTGGATAATATGATTATCAAGTCCAAAACTAGAGAAGGTCATGTTCCCGCTCTCCAGAAGTTCTTCGAAAGACTGCGACAGTATCAGATGCGACTTAATCCACAAAAGTGTGTCTTCGGCGTTACAAAGGGAAAACTCTTAGGATTCATGGTCAGTCCCGCCAAGCTGAAGGCCATACTTGAGATGCCACCACCCCAAACAGAGAAGGAAGTCCGAGGTTTTCTTGGGAAATTACAATATATCAGTCGGTTCATCCGCCAGCTAACCTCCATCTGTGAACCAATCTTCAAGCTCCTCCGAAAGGATTCAACCAAGGTTTGGAACGAGGCCTGCCAAGAAGCTTTTAATCGAATCAAACAGTACATAACCCAACCTCCAGTTCTCATGCCACCACAGCGTGATCTCCCTTTGCTCTTATACCTAACCATAACAAACACTGCAGCCGGGGCTTTCCTAGCCCAGTACCTTGAAGACTCCTGCAAAAAAAGAGCCATCTATTACGCCAGTCGCAAATTGGTCAACTACACTGCTTTGAAAAAATCATGTGTCGCACTTGTCTGGGTCACCCAAAGGTTGCGACACTACATGCTCGCCTTCCCCATCAAACTTATATCCCGAATGGATCCCATCAAATACTTGCTCAAAAAACCCACCTTATCCAGCCAAATGGCCGATGGTTGATGCTCCTAACCGAGTTCGATATCGGGTACATCACACAGAAAGCCGTTAAGGTAAGGGCCATCTCTGATTACCTCGCTGATTACCCCATAGACGAAGCAGATGTCTGGATCTCCGAATTCCCAGATGAAAATGTCCTCTACACCACTCAAGACTACCTCCAATGGAAAATGTTCTTCGATGGCGCTGCCAACAAAAAGGGATATGGCATTGGGATACTTCTGGTCGCCCCAGATGACTCCCACACTCCTATATCCATTAAATTGGATTTCCCTTGCACCAATAACATGACGGAATACGAGGCTTGCATAGTAGGCCTCAAGGTCGCTCTCGAGAAAGTTATTCAATACCTTGATGTATATGGGGATTCTGCCCTCATCATCGGTCAAGCGCTCAGAAAGTGGAAAGTCAAGGACGAAAAGCTCCAACCCTTTCACGCCCAATTAGAAGAGTTAGCCTCCCAATTCTGAGATATCACCTTCCATTACCTACCTCAAGCAAAGAATAACCTAGCCGATGCTCTCGCTACTTTGGCTTCCATGGTCGACATGCCCGAGGGAATAACAATGACCCCCTTCCTAGTTCAAAAGCAAGATAAACCTACCCATTGCTACCACATTGAGCTTTCCACCTCAAAAGATCCTGAACTAGTCAATTATTGGTACTATGATATTTGGTGCCTCCTCCGGTACGGTAGGTATCCCGAGGGTTCCAACAAGAACGATCGAGCTACCCTCCGAAGGCTGGCCGCTCAGTACATCATCTGCCATAAAGCACTACTCAAGAGGAATGTAGATGGAACTCATCTGCACTGTATCGCAGGAGCTTACATTGAAAAGATAATACAGAAAATCCACAGCGGGGAATGCGGGCCCCACATGAACGGTCACATGCTTGCCAAAAAGATCATCCGACAAGGCTACTACTGGACCACCATGGCCCAGGATTGCACAGCCTATGTTCGGAGGTGCCCTAAATGCCAACAGTTCTCCAATCTCCAACATCTACCTCCGCGAGAATTATACAACATGACTTCTCCCTGGCCGTTCTCCACCTGGGGTATCGACATCATAGGGAAGGTTACACCAAAAGCGTCAAATGGGCATGAGTTCATCCTGGTTGCCATGGATTACTTCACCAAATGAGTTCATCCTGGTTGCCATCGATTAGCAAGATGACCGAAAGTTGTAGGGATTGGGCCGATCGGATCCCATACGCCCTCTGGGCTATCAAACCTCAATCCGAACCTCTACTGGGACTACCCCTTACTCCTTGGTCTATGGCATGGAAGCAGTCCTACCTGTGGAGCTGGAAATACCCTCGTTACGTGTCATGCTCGAAGGCAAGGTTAGTGAAGAAGACTGGTACCAAAGCTGTCTTGATGAGATGACCCTCCTAGACGAATGGAGATTAAAAACTCTTTACCACATACAAGGGTATCATCGCCGAATAGCGCGATCGTTCAACAAGAAAGTCAAGGACCGCGGTGTCCGGGAGGGGGATTTAGCCCTCAAGGAGATAATAGAACCCATCTGGGACCCCAGAGGGAAATTCAAGCCTAATTGGAGCGGCCCCTACATCGTGAACAAAATGTTATCCGGCGGTGTCACCATGCTCACTGACTTAGATGGGGAAGAGATGGCTCGTCCAGTCAATTTGGACCGTCTCAAGAAATTCTACCCCTAGTCCAAAATCTCAGCGCGCTACGACTCTTATCACCCCCCATTATATTCTAAAAAAAACTCTCTCCATTTCCCTCTACCTAGAACTACGTGGGCCTGACCCTCTACATAAAACTATTTTTAAAAAATTTCAAAAAAAAACCCCAGAGGTACGTAGGCAGCTCATACATCCCACATAAGCACGGCCCCTTCTTTTTCATAAAAATATATTCCTTTCTTATCTCCGAGAACGGCAGTTCATTCTAAACATCTACTTGAACAAAAGGATTATGTATGCCTTAGCGATTGGTATAGATAATTCAAAATACAAAATTCATTGAAAGGCACAGCTGGATGATCAGAAACTTGTTTATTTCATTAATAAGAAACTACAGTACGGATTACATAAGAAAAAGGAACGGATAACTCCTTTCCCCCTACTACCCTGAAAACCAGATAAAATCCCCCACATCTGTTACATAAATAAACTCCCCAGGAGTCCTACCCACAGCTACCCGAAGAGCCTGCACCCTCATCATCTACATCTTGAGGACCCTAAGTTTCTCCTGCCTGAATGGAGTGCCGCAAACATTCCATGGACCGATGAGCCTTAACCATCTTCGAAAAGACCACAACACCCCCTTCCATGGAGTCAGATAAAACAAACCACCTATGAGCAGTCTCTACTGCCAACATCTTGCTGACTACTTTCCTCCACAACCACTTCATATAATCTTTGGGGACATGGCAAACCTTCCCAACATACTGAGAAGGACGGGTCGACGGACGCCGATTTTCCCACATAGATCTGAGCAACAGACGCAAGCGCTCAGTCAAATATTCTACCGGAAAGAAATTTGAGGTCCGAGGGTGCACGACCTGCGCCCAGCCAAATTGGCGCAAAAGCCGCCAAGGGAAATAAAAAGAGGTCTGCCTGAGACCAATCATCCGCACATATGAATATTCTCCTAGCTCCAGACAAGGATGCAACTGTCCCCACATAGGCACTGACCAATACAGCCCACGAGCCCCATACTCCACAAGCCAATTCTCCCAATCCTCAATATGCAGGCCAACACGAATGAAGTAGCGCGAAAAGAAGTTGGGTACAGCCGACAAAGGATATTCTGGAGGGGTCGACAAGCGGAATCTTTCAGACAACCACATGAACAGCATCACAGGGCTACCCCTTAAAAAGTCAGAACAACCCTCTCTCTAAGCATCCAGGCCATTCAGGGTCTCCGCCATTATCACCGCCGCAGGATTGTGACGATATGACATCCATGAGGTAATGGCTGCAAGTTGTGGGTCCACGCGCACCTCCACAATCACCAACAGCAATTTTGAAACCAGGCCCAGAACAACGGCTCCAGCATAGCCAGCATCACTTACTTCTCGCGAACGCACGGACTGCAACACCGCCGAGAGCGAGATCATTCCTCCGGTAACCAGTGACCTGGCCGCCAAAGGAGAAATATGAAGAAGCCCGGCCAACAAATCCCTAGGAGAATGGGAAAATTCGGGTAAAGCCGCGGCAACACTGGGATTCATGCCCAGTATGGCAGAAAATTCCTCGTAGGTAGGACAAACTTCTTCCAACCCAAATCGGAATACATGGTCTTCGAGGTACCAAAGTTGTACTGCCGCCGTTAGCACGATCCACTCAAAAGGTCGATTACGCCACAAGGAGACTCGACGCATGTTGAAAGCATCATAGTCGACATTATAAGAGCACATAGCTTTCAAGGCTTCAAGGTAATTGACAAACTCAATGCTACCAGGGAGAGCCATCTTGTGAGACTAAAAAATAATGGGTAGGCAGATGAGGATGCAAAGGTGTGAGGAAAACACTCCACCCTTACCCCTTTTTATACTTAAAAATCCTCACAAGGGACATAATCCCTGCAAAAATCGGTCAGAATTGACCCCGATCTTGGATCGTTACCTGAGTTAGGTCAAAATTGACCTCGGTCCTCGGTCGTCACCACTCTTGGGTCAGAATTAACCCCGGTCTTGGATCGTCACCTAAGTTAGGTCAGAATTGACCTCGATCCTCGGTCGTCACCACTCTTGGGTCAGAATTGACCCCGGTCTTGGATCGTCACCTTAGTCAGGTCAGAATTGACCTCGGTCCTCGGTCGTCACCACTCTTGGATCAGAATTGACCTCGGTCTTGGATCATCACCTTAGTTAGGTCAGAATTAACCTCGGTCCTCGATCGTCACCACTCTTGGGTCAGAATTGACCCCGGTCTTGGATCGTCACCTAAATTAGGTCAAAATTGACCTCGGTCCTTGGTCGTCACCACTCTTGGGTCAGAATTGACCCCAGTCTTGGATTGTCACCTTAGTTAGGTCAGAATTGACCTCGATCCTCGGTCATCACCACTATTGGGTCAGAATTGACCCTGGTCTTGGATCGTCAGCTTGGATAGGTCAGAATTGAACTCGGTCCTCGGTCTTCACCACTCTTGGGTCAGAATTGACCCCGATCTTGGATCGTCACCTTAATTAGGTCAGAATTGACCTCGGTCCTCGGTCGTCACCACTCTTGGGTCAGAATTGACCCCGGTCTTAGATCGTCACCTTAATTAGGTCAGAATTGACCTCGGTCCTCGGTCGTCACCACTCTTGGGTCAGAACTGACACCGATCTTGGATCGTCACCTTAGTTAGGTCAGAATTGACCTCGGTACTCGGTCATCACCACTCTTTGGTCATAATTGACCCCGGTCTGGATCGTCACCTTAGTTAGGTCAGAATCGACCTCGGTCCTCGATCGTCACCACTCTTGGGTCAGAATTGACCCCGGTCTTGGATCATCACCTTAGTTAGGTCAGAATTGACCTCGGTCCTCGGTCGTCACCACTCTTGGGTCAGAATTGACCCTGGTCTTGGATCGTCACCTTAGCTAGGTCAGAATTGACCTCGGTCCTCGGTCGTCACCACTCTTGGGTTAAAATTGACCCCGATCTTGGATCGTCACCTTAGTTAGGTCAAAATTGATCTCGGTCCTCGGTCATCACCACTCTTGGGTCAGAATTAACCCCGGTCTTGGATCGTCACCTTAATTAGGTCAGAATTGACCTCAGTCCTCGGTCGTCACCACTCTTGGGTCAAAATTGACCTCGGTCTTGGATTGTCACCTAAATTAGGTCAGAATCGACCTCAGTCCTCGGTCGTCACCACTCTTAGGTCAGAACTGACCTCGACCCTCTGAATTGGTCATCCTCATTTCCTTAGGTCCTCAGAACAGACCTCGATCCTATGAATTGGTCACCCTCACTTCCTTAAGCCCGCAGATTCAGCTTTGATCCACGGAATTGATCATCCCCAGCATACTTCTTAGGTCCTCAGAATCGACCTCGACCCTCTGAATCGGTCATACTCCCTCAAAGGCATTATGCGGTGTCTAATCGACGACTATCATTTGTTCCAAACTCACCCATTGAGGGTCTCTGTAGACACCTTATTCTGTTACCCCTTAACTCTCCTTAGGTCTCTAGCACCTCCACTCATCACTATAAACCTTGGTCACGTCTCGAGTACTGACCTAAAAGCCATCGGTCACTCCCCGACTCAGTTTGACCCAAAAGTCAAACTCTTTGTCTCGATTGAAACTCAATGAATCTTCGAAGGGCACTGAATACCCTTTCCAACGGTATATCCCATGCGTGATTCTGACTTACCATGAGGACGAACGCGCCGTTTGCGTCCGAAACCTGACCTAGAGGCCACCGGGCGCTCCCGGGCTCTGTTTGACCTATGTCAACTCTTCAGCTCAATTGAGGTTGAATGAATCTTCTAAGGGCACTGAATACTCTTTCCAACTGTCTGCCCCGTGCACGATTCTGACTTTCCATGCGGACGAACGATCCGTTTGACTCTGGGAAGCCACCGAGCTCTTCCCGGACCCGGTTGGCCAAAGTCAACTCTCCAAATGGGGTCAAACTCTTTGGAATGTCAAATTACATCTCCTAACCTTTCCAATGGTATGCCCCGTGTGCGATTCAGACTTACCATGTGGACGAACGATCCATTTGCGTCCGCACGATTCCCCATCCAATGGACCGACAAACACTTCCGAGCCATATTTGACCCAAAGTCAACTCTCGAACTCGGGGAGGTCCAAAGGACTTTTGAAGGTCTCTGAATTACCTTTCCAACGGTATGCCCCGTGCGCGATTCTAACCAACGGTTTGCCCTCAACGGCCAATTTTCCGAAAAAGCCTGAGGCACACTACCAAATGGCAGGTCCCAGACCCTGCCTATCGGCACCTGCCGATAGGTAGTGCCATGGCAATGCCGATCATTAGACCCCTGGGCCTATAAAAGGAGGCCTTGGCCTCATTTACAAGAGGAGGCCAGATCTGATAGAAATCTCTCTGAACGAATCCCGGAAACCTCTCTCGAAGGCAGCGTGATTTCAACTTCCAAATCCCTCTTTTACCTCCACTTTTCATCATCCTTTTCATCAGACTTGGTGAATTAACCACTCTCCATCACTATCCAAGCTCAAGGGTTGCTCTCCAACATTCAAGATCAAGCTCAAGATCTTCAAGAAGGTCCAACTTTCTCAAACTCTCTCTTAAATTCTCTTGAATTCCCAATAACTTGTTTTCACTTAGAACTTTTATTATCTCATCTCACACATCCTAATATACTTTTTTATTTAGTATTATTGCACATCTCTTATTTTCATATAAATAAAAACCCAAAAAACAAGAAAAAGAGGGTTTTCTCGTAAATTCCAAATAAGGGATTCTCACACTTTTTCACGCTTTTCTCACAACTAAAAACACTTTTTCTACACACACACACACACTTACAAATAAGAGATCCCAGATTTGGATTTATGGGATAAACCCCACCCCTTTGCTTTGTATGCGAACTACGTGGACTTTGATGCATTTATAGGCTACGTAGGGGTCTTAGGGTAAAACCCGAGACTCGAGTCCTTTCTCTCACTTTTTATCTCATTTTCTATTTTCTCTAAATCCATTTTTCTTACATTATTAGTCTTAGTGACGTATTACTCCATGTGCGTTATCGTTCCCTTATAACGATCAACGTAGGGGTAGTCGTGTAAATCTTATTTTTCTAATATTACTTTTATATCTGCCTACGGATGACTCACTTTATCTTTTCCATGATACAAGTCGAGGATTCCTACCTCCATTCTATATATATACACATGCACACATCTCACGGGGGGGAACATAAAGGAAAATAGCAAATATTCATGAGAGACCGAAAGGGTGAAATGTGTGCTTAATACCTTCCCATTTCATAACTAAGCCTCCGAACCCTTCTCGAATCATTTGGTTTCGTATGCACTAGTATGTCTTTGGAAGCCATCCTTCGGGGTGGCTTCCCCTTTTTCTTTTGTCTGTTTTGAGTAAAATAGACTGGAGACTCTGAATCTCTCTACATTCTTTTTACCTCACAAATCGACGCCGGTCGAAGCGCTCTCCCGAGAGGGGACGCGCGGGACCCAAAGGATCCTTCCTCCCTCCGCGGCGGGGATCGGGGATGGCTACACCCATACTTAGTGGATCACACACACTCACAGTGGATGTAGGCCTAATTGGCTGAACCACTATACATCGTTATCTTATTCCTCTTATACTCATTCCCTTCTATACACTTATACACATATATATATCCGTGGTTGCCATTGTTGTCACTGTTTGAGCTCATCATCACTTACCTGGTGGTGCTAAATCTTAGCATCATCAGTTTGGCGCCGTATGTGGGAAGGAGAAGACATCTCTTCCTTGATACAGCTTGACCTCACCGGGCACTCTGGTGGTAAGCCAGTACTCCCCATTTGTGTGGAGTCGTTTCACCATTGAAAGAGACCCATTAAGGTTTTCAAGCTCATCAGTCTTTTGATCATTCAGCTCTCTATAGATCAAACACATGGCACCGGAGATGCCACCACCACCTCTTCCTCCACCGGATAGTGGAGTAGGACCCAGTTCCAGTCAACCACCACCTCAGTCCGAGACGGCTGATGTGACGGTAGCCATGAAGTCTTTAGCAACAAGCTAGTGAATTATGCAGGAGTAGTTCACAGCTCTTAGTCAAAACATACTAAGACCACCGAGAGTCTCACCGGAGATGATTACCACAACGGCAGCTCCAAAGCAGCATGAGGCCAGGGGACCCCCCCAAGCACCACGTAAAGACTTTCCGCCTCCTCAGCGGTGGAGGGATATTGCTGACCCCCGGCGTCTACGCCTGGGGAGGCAAGTAAACCCTTGTCCAGAAGACAGTTATGATGATCTGGAGGGGGAGGAGGCCCCCATAGAATGCTGGGATCCGTATGATGTCTCCAATAATACTGTGCGACCTCTCCAGGAGAGCAGAGGGAAGTGTGGAAGGCAAAATCCTAACGATCGCCCGAGGGGCTCCACTTTTAATCGCCTGAGCATGGGGTCGGCCTTTGAAAGGCTGCGTCCAGTAAATGACCTGCGGGAAAAACTATCCCGAACAAGGAGTATTGTGAGGTTCTGAAGGGAGATAGCAGATGGCTGACCCCACAGGGGCCGACCCCATGGACGAGACAACGATCAGGGAGAAGTAAACAGCCGACACAGACCTGCCGCAACGGAACCTTCCGTTCACCTCAAAGAGGCAGCAGGGGATAAGATCCGCCAGGCCGACCCTACGAGGCCCTGGAACGACTCGATCCAAAGGTTGGAAGATAAGATTGGTGATATTCTGAAGAGCCGGGACCCTCTTCAGAGAGGATACTCCATAGGCTCACCCTTTGTGGTGAAGATAGTCAACTTCCCCTCGTCATCCAAGTTCAAGCCAACAATGGTCACCCCACGATATGGTGGGAGTACTAACCCTATCCATCATATTGAGATGTACCAATCAGCGATATATAAATACTCTATCTCAGATGAGATGAGGTGTCGTGCCTTTTCTGGCACTCTGACTGGGGCTGCACATGTCTGGTATATGTCTCTCCCTAAGAACTCCATTGAAAACTTTAAGCAGTTAGCAGATCGATTTATCCATAACTTCTGCTTTAGAGTGAGTCCATAGAAGAAGACCACACACATGCTCTATGTTAAGCAGGGGAAGAATGAGAGCCTAAGAGAATACATAGCCAGATTCAACAAAGAAAAGTTAAAGGTTGAAGACTTTGAGGAGAGCATAGCCATGACCGCTCTCATTGGAGGACTCCAGAAGGGGAAGCTGCTATGGAAGCTTGCTGAAGACCCTCCAAGGATACTAGCTGAATTGATGTCGACAGCAGGATAGGTGATGAACGCCGAAGAGGCGATGGCCGCAAAATACAAGGATGAAAAAAGAGGCACCAGTGGGGGTAAGTACCATAAGAAGAATAAAGAGGGTAAGAAGAGGTCTGCAGACGACAAGTTCGCTGATTACACCCCCCTGACGGTCAGCTGCGAACATATTCTCAATGAGATAAAGAGTGACCGATCCCTGAAGTGGCCTGAGAAGCTGAGGGCATCCCCCCACAAGAGGAATAAAAACATGTGGTGTGAATTTCACCAAGACCATGGCCATGTGACAGACAAATGCTTTGCTCTGAAAGATGAGATTGAAAAAATGTTAAAAGAAGGGAAGCTCAGGAAATACGTTAACAAAGGTGCCTTCAAGAGGGGCCGAAGGGATGACCCCAGAAAGAAGAGAGGTGATACATGTAGAGAATATCCTCCAAAAAGAAGGGATGACCCTTCGGATGATGAGGACGACCCTGACCTCCCTCCGAGAGATGACCACGACCTTGTCAAGAGACTTAATATGATCTCGATCGGTGTTGGAATGATCTCTTGGGGTCTAGCAGGAGGAGGGTCAGAGGTCGCTAACAGGAAGGCCCACGTACCTGAGGCCAAGGCAGTGACAAAAACTGTGCACTCAACCTCTCTGGAAGCAAAGTCAGAGAAGAGAAAGAAAGTTGATATAGACACCCTGATAGTGGGATTCTCGAGAATGGACTTCAAAGGCCTCTTAGCCCCGCATGATGACCCTCTAGTCATCACTACCAGGGTGCACAGATGTGAGGTACCGAGGATCTTGGTAGATGGGGGTAGCTCTGCAGATGTGATATTTTGGTAGTGCTTCAAATCCTTAGGCCTCAGCTGTGCTAGACTAGTACTATACCATCACCCATTGATTGGGTTCGGTGGGGAAAAAGTTCATCCTCTAGGAATGTATGAGGTTGATGTTAGGATGGGGGATGAGTGGCCGAGATGGCTCACCAAGATTGGGTTTCCTACCCATAGGGTCCAAATGTATGACCCCCGGAGAAATATGAAAGAGAGGAGACTTGACTTAGACCTGATCGAGGAAATGAGGGAAGACGATGAGATAAGGCAAGCTGCCTACCAGCAGAGGACTGCCAAGTTTTACAACCAGAGGGTGAAGCAAAGGCTAATCGTAGTGGGGGACTTAGTCCTCAAAAAGACTTGGCAAAAGCCTAGCAATCTCCACCCAAATTGGCATGGCCCATATAGGGTCATTGATGAAGTTGTCCCTGGAACTTATAGACTAGAAAACCTAAAAGGGTAACCCTTTTCCAACCCTTGGAATTCAGATCATTTGAAGAAATACTATCAATAATTTTGTAATGTCCTATCGGACCAAAGTTGTAATGAATGTGTTGCTCCAACAGAACACTTAGATTGTTAATGAGAATGTCACATTGGTCCCTCATTTTGGGTTTGATTAATTTTAGTATGATTAGGGTTATACTCATTAAAACCACCCTCGGCTATGATGAGGGAAAATGGTGGGGAGGACCCCTCACTTACCGTCAAGAAAGACGAGGGGGGACTTGAAAATTTAAAACATCATTAAGTTGGTGGAAACCACCCTCGGCTATGATGAGGGAAAATTGTGGGGACGACCCCTTATTTACCCTCAAGAAAGACGAGGGGGGCTTGAAATCTAAAACATCATTAAGTTGGTGAAAACCACCCTCGGCTATGACGAGGATAAATGGTGGGGCTTATTTACCCTCAAGAAAGACGAGGGGGGACTTAAAAATTTAAAACATCATTAAGTTGGTGGAAACCACCCTCGGATATGATGAGGGCAAATGGTGGGGACGACCCGTCATTTACCCTCAAGAAAGACGAGGGGGGCTT
Organism: Sambucus nigra; assembly: GCA_949130495.1. Lineage (NCBI taxonomy): Eukaryota > Viridiplantae > Streptophyta > Magnoliopsida > Dipsacales > Adoxaceae > Sambucus > Sambucus nigra. Next base: position 282,363,627 of record OX422218.1, read on the forward strand.
GAAATTTAAAACATCATTAAGTTGGTGGAAACCACCCTCGGCTATGATGAGGGAAAATGGTGGGGATGACCCCTCATTTACCCTCAAGAAGACGAGGGGGGACTCCAAATTTAAAACCATTAAGTTGGTGGGAAACCAACCTCGGCTATGATGAGGGCAAATGGTGAGGATGACCCCTCATTACCCTCAAGAATACGAGGGGGGACTCCAAATTTAAAACCATTAAGTTGGTGGGAAACCACCCTCGGCTATGATGAGGGCAAATGGTGGGGATGACCCCTCATTTACCCTTAAGAAGACGAGGTGGGACTCCAAATTTAAAACCATTAAATTGGTGGAAACCACCCTCGGCTATAATGAGGGCAAATGGTGGGGACGACCCCTCATTTACCCTCAAGAAAGATGAGGGGGGACTAGAAATTTAAAACCATTATTGGTGGGAAACCACCCTCGACTATAATGAGGGTAAATGGTGGGGACGACCCCTCATTTACCCTCAAGAAGACGAGGGGGGACTCCAAATTTAAAACCATTAAGTTGGTGGAAACCACCCTCGGCTATGATGAGGGCAAATGGTGGGGACGACCCCTCATTTACCCTTAAGAAAGACGAGGGAGGAGTTAGTGAGATTGTTAATTTAAAACATCACAAGATAAATCATACAAGAGACAAGCATAGAAGAATGAGAGAGACATGATATTATAAAAAGTGTTACAAATGCTTGTTCTACACAAATATAGTACAAGAATATTGGTTACATGAAGAGGGTATGGGACACATACGGCCACCCTATTGAGCAACATCAGAGGGTAGGGCATTAACATCGATAAGAGGAGTCTCCTCAGTAACCATGACAGGTTGATCTTCGGAAGTGTCGGTGCCTTCAACGTTCACGTGAGACTCCACGTGGGCCAGAGCCTCAGCAATCAGTGAATCGTCCAATTGAACTGCCTCAAGAGAGGGGCGAACTGAAGAGACAGCATCAACAAACTTAAGGACGACCCACCGATAGGCCGTCCTAATCCCCCTCTCCAAGTATTCGAGACCGAAGCCTTAAAACTCGTCTGAGAGTTTGTAGGCCTCCACAACATCGGCCTTATCCTTGTTCACTGCCTCGGCTAGCTCGCTCTTGAACTGGGCATTCAAGTCTTCTTCCTTCGCCTTGAAGAGGTCATCCCTCGCCTTCAGATCTGCATCATGCTACTTCATCAGCTCATCAAGGGCACTTGCACGTTCGATCCTTGCACTCTCCAACTCGGCCTTTGTAGTCTTGAGCTCGGTCTTCAGATAAGCCTCATGCTGAATAGCCCTCTCAACCTTATAGAACTTTTATTGGTTCTCGGCCATCCATTTGGAAGTTGACGTAAAGGCACAAACAGACTGCATAAAAGAAGGCACATGTTAAGGGGCCGAGGAAATAGTTAGTGAAAAGTTGACTGAGGAAATGAAGTAAAAATAAATACTTGGGCCAGAGTATGCAAATCGTAATCATACACCTTAGTCGGGGGCATCTTTGATAAGAAGTCATAGTCAGCGGTCGAGGGAGCGGAAAACATCGAGGGCTTGGTTGCCCTTAGATTGGCTATGAGGGAAGACGGTTCAGCCTTCAAAAATTTCAAGTTTTGGAACCAAAAGGCCCCCCATGCTGGAAGAGGATCTGGTCCCCTCAGACGTCTCCACCCTCGCCCTCGTCCTAGAATCCGATTGAGGGTCGATAAGAACTTTTGGCCCCTTTCTTTTATGGTTGTCGACGGTTGGTTCAATAGGGGTCGTCCCCACGACCTTTGTCTTCCTCGGAGCCTGCTGAGGCTCTTTACCTTTCTTCTTGCCCAGACCAGACAGTAAACTTGGCGCAGTCATCTCCCAGAGCTGATCAGATATGTTTGCAGGACGACCTGAAAGGGAGACGATACATCAGAAAGATACAGTGGTAAAGAGGAAGCACTTGGAGAAAATTCAAAATTAAACAAAAATCTACTCACATAATTCTGTCAGGGGGATGACCCTCAGGCCAGCTTCTTTGAGGAAGTGAGGGGTGATCAAGTCTTCGAATTTGGCAAGCTCACCCTCCTTCCCTTGCTCCCTCAGATAGTCAACTATGTCCTTTTCATCCAAACTAAGTCCAGTGTCTGACCTAACCTTCATAGAAGGGTTAGACCATCTCCTTGGGACTCTCGGATCGTCGTCCAAAGGCTGAACCCCAACGGAAAATTTCCAATCTTCGAAAATAAAGAAAAATCTCTTCTTCTAGTCATGGTTAGAGGTTTGTGCCACGTAGAGAATTTTTTTATCGGACTCCCTCGCCCCCAGATGATAATACCCAGGTTGTTTGGAAGAGGAAGTGATATTGTAATAAGCTAAGAAAACATCGATCGAGGGCTCATAGGTAAAGGTATTTTTCCAAAGAGAGACATAACCAAGGATAGTCCTCCAGGAGTTGGGAGGAAGTTGAGAGGGGGCGACGCCAAGGGCAGACAATATGTCGCCTACAGCAGGGTGCAGAGGGAATCTCACACCCACCCTGAGCATCTGCTCATAAACGGAAACTTCCCCCTCGTCCCTCTGGAAGACCCTCTCGTCTGAGTTGGGGACCCTCATAGTTACATTGGGTTGCACAACAAATGTATGCCTCCACAGCAAGAGGTCACGATCCCTAACAGTGGAAATATAAGCTGAGGCATGGGAAGTGTCAATTGGATCAGCGTCAGAATCCTCGCCATCGCCCTCGACCCCCTCTCCCTCACATCCCTTGTCCTCATCAACTGTCAGAGGCCCTCCTGGAAAGGCCATTTGGAAGGCATAAGGGGACAATATTGTCACGGGAACAGCCTCGAAAGGGACCACTCCCTCGACATGTCTGCATGGGCTAAGATCAGGCATCTCTCTCCTCCCAGAGGGCCCTGCACTATTGGTGACGATGCTCTCTCATCCATCTCTCCTTCGTATGAGTGACTCTCAGCTGGACGACAAGACGACCCACGGGACTCATATGGTATAATTGTGGCTAAAGGAATGGGGAAAATGGGTCGTACCCAATTAGGGTCGGCCCCTCTCCTCCTCTCGTCCTCTTCCTTTATTCGCCTAATCTCTACGAAGAACTTCTCTCTCAGGTATGGGAATTCCTCGGCTAAATCATAAAGCCTCCTAAGCATTAGGGGGAAGACCCTACACTTAAAGGAATTTGGGTAACCAAACTACAAACAAGTTTGCAGTTGACTAAGTTGGACTTTTGGATTAAAACCAAAGAAATAAAGGGTTTTGATCAAGAACACTCAAGAAAAGGAAGAACTCAACTCGCCGGAGAAGACGTCGAAAAACACAAGGAAACCCTAGAAACAACACAAGGGGACATCAACCCCAATGTAATAAATGAAATTGAAGATTAAAAATGGAATCTATGGCAAAGAAAATTACGTGAAGACAAAAACAATGGTTGAATGAATCTTGGTACAGAAAGGTTGCAGAAATGGCTATGGAAGCTGTTGAGAATCTAGAGAGAGAGTTAAGGCGCGAAGAAGAAAGAAAATTACTTCAGAAAATCATTTAAATATCTCGCTAATGAGTGGGCCCATTAACTAAGGCAAAACACGGCCCACGAGGAGGGTCTCATTATGTAACAACCGTCACTTATGAGCCATTTATTTTATATTAATTTACTATATGAAGTAATTATATAAAATACGGATAATGGAGTAAATATGAACTAATTGAGATAATTGAGCATGTTTACTGAATTGTTGCATATTTACTGTATGTTTATCATCATGTTGCATTTTATTTTGTCATATGCTTTAAAATGACACTTATGGTTTAAATAAAACCGAAACTTGAAATGACTTATAAAATTTCCAAATGATAACTTGGAGGGCGTAGTTAGTCCCGAAATGTGCGGGATAGTCGAAATAAGTGTCATATTGTATTTTTATGTTTTGGGCACTTTTGACTGGTTATAGCTTAAATGTGTAGTTACGAATCATTTTAATGTGGTATTAACCATTTAAGTTGGGATATTAGATTAAGGGCACAATTTAAGTCTTGCATTTCATTTATTTCTCTTAAGTGCATTTACTAAACCTAGAGAGAGATAGAGAAGAAAAGAATTGTGGAGAAAAGAGAGGAGAAAGAAGAGATTGGAGGTTGAAGATTTGGGATTTCTTCTACCAAGAGAAAATCTGAGATTTCAACCTTAAGGCAAGTTTTCTACTTGCTAATATATGGTTTAAGATGAGTAAATTGTATTGATAGTCGTGTATTGGAATTAATGGATTTTTTATGGATTTTATGGTGTTTGAGCCCTAATTATGAATTATGGTAGTTCATAATCATGTAGGATGATTTGGGGTAGATTAATGTGATGGATGTGTGTAAAAATGGAGAAGATTTGAGTTTTGCGAGAAATCTAGGGTTCATAACCCATAGCCCCATCCTTGGCCAAATCGCAGGGGGGAATCGATTCGTCCCTAGGGCGAATCGATTCGCTTAGGGGTCAAGTTACAGGTCTGCAAGACCGAATCAATTCGGGTTAAGACCGAATCGATTCGGCCAAGGCAGAATTTGGAATTTGTCCTCCGAATCAATTCACTTTGGGGCGAATCGATTCGCTACTTGGGGTGAATCGATTCGGCCCTAGGGCGAATCGATTCGAAAACCTTGTTGTTTTGAGTTATTTTTCTAACTCAATTTTGATCCTTTTCTTTTAGGTTTAAAACTTAGGAACCTTCTTGTATGAAGTAAACTTAGAGTCCTAGAGTCCTAGATGAGTTGGGTAACTACCCTAGAATAGAAATGCATTAGATGGGGGTTATTCCGGGGACTTACAAATAGGTGAAAAAGTGTTATTTTCCTTAGTAAGTTAGTTTGAGTTTAGGAGTTGTGTAGCTATAATTGGGGGACTTTGGGGGCTCTATGAAGGTATATAAAACCTTGTGATTTGTAGAAATATTGTGATCCCTTGGATAATAATTCGGGAATTAGTATACGATGAATACTAATGATGATGTTAATGATTATAGTTTCGGATAAAACGAAACATGCACATGGCAAATGGAAATGAATATGGTAAATGATAATTTACTTAAACACACCTCTCTAAATGTTATCATAAGGGAAGTTTGCGCGTGAGGTGATGTACCCTGACTAATGAATGCAGGGAGACTATAGTCCTCGGCCATATAACCAATTGATATATGTTTATTTTGCGCTAGTGAGGTAATTTCGAGTGTGGTTATGACTCACTCGCAGGTATATGGCCACTTCCCAACGTTGCGTTAGGTGCCCAGGTTGTCTTGGTTGATAGGACCTAAAAGATGATAGTCATTTAGGGGCGCGTCCAGTGGGGAAACTCGGAGGGGCGGTCTTAGAATCGTTATATGTATATTAATATATATATTCTAAATCAAGTGGAACTTGATGGATTATAAATGTCATAAAGAGCATAAAATTGTGATCATGTTTCCTGATATGGAACATAACGATGAAATGGAATAGTGTAAAATGATGGAGGCTTTTAATTAATGTTAATCATTCATATTCTCTTGTATAACTGAAATTAAACTTATGATTATTTAATTTCCTTAGTTCATGCTTTAAAACTGTGTAGGTATATTCTTATCTTTATAAATCATGATTATCTATTCATAACTGTCATACTTTTTTTTCTTATTTGGTGATCATATAAAATCGGGCCCTGACCTGTTCATATTTTCTGTTATGCATAAATCTTGTATCCGCTCAGGTGCTCCGCCGCAAGGACGCCCGTTATGATTTTTCTATTTTGGTGTTTTTGGGGAGCTGTGATACTTTACGGATATTACGGGATATTTTATTGTAGACGCTTCACTTTTGTACTCTAGTTATGATCGGGTCATTTACTCGGGCGTGTGGCCCAAGCTATTGTATTTGCCTATTGTAATGTATTATGTAATTTGCATTAAACTGTTGTATATTATTGTATGAGACTATTGACCGACAGCATAATCGGTCCCCTTATTGTATACTTGTTGTTGATGTAATATAAGTTCTTTTGGATTTCCACTTTCTTTTCCAAATTGGGTTGATTCAATTCTTTCCTTAACTTATAAACCAAAATTTTTGACAACCCGTTTTTCTGAATTATGGAGTGGTTATCCAGTATACTTACTGTGTTGTTGTGATGCTGAGAATGTTTCCATCCATGATTTCGATTATATTAGAGTATCGGGCTGGCCACCCCTTATTTTGATGAGCGGGTTATCACAGATGGTATCAAAGCATCAGGTTCTAGAGTCTTTAGGATCTATGCGGACTTATCACGTTCTATCGTAGCCTTCTTTGATATAGAGCCTAATGTTAGGACTGTTTTGTTGCCTATATATGCGATCTTCTGCAAAATAGATTATTTTAAATAGTATTCTAACTCTATTGTTTCTTTATATCAGATGTCGCCTAAGAGAGGTCACCCAGCTAGAAGAGATCGAGTTGTAGAAGAGGAAGTAGATCCTCCCCCGCCGCAGTAGGGAACTATAAATGCTGCTGATGTAGCAAACATCATTGCCCAAGCAGTTAATGCTGCTATGACCGTCGTGGTTTAACAATTGCCACAAGCTCAACAACAACAAGCGCGGGATGTACAAGCTCCTACGGGACCTTCTCCATGGGAGAGAGTTAGAGAGTCCTTTTTAAAGGTCCATCCCCCGGAATTTGATGGAGGCTCTGATTTCATTAGAGTTAATCAGTGGAAGAAGGATATGCAGCGCCATCTGCGTATGGTGGAGTGTAGTGAGGAATGGAAACAAGTCCTTGCTACTTTCAAACTCGTTGGATCTGTAATACATTGGTGGGAGTCAATGACTACGCCGGAAGAGAGAGACGTTATGACCATCAATGATTTATGGGTCCTGTTTGATCGGAAGTACTTCCCTCCCGCGGTTCAAAGGGAGATGAGAAGGAAACTTCAGGATGTGATGCAAGGAGAGCATTTTGTTGCAGAATATGAAGAGGAGTTCACTCGGTTAGTGAGTTTTGTACCGAACGAAGTGACTCCGGAAGAGAGGAAGATATTAAGGTTCATGGAAGGGTTGAACTGGAGGATCCGGCAACATTTACTAGGAAATCCAGATTTGCAAACTTTTGGATATGTGATGAATGCGGCGTTGCTTCATTGCCAAGAACATCGGTTGTACATCCAAAGTAGCAAGAAGGCGACAGTGAAGGGGCAAGCGAGAAAACCTGGAGGCAATGGGACTGGAGGAGGAGCATTTCCTTCTTCCCAATCTTCGGGAAGTAAGCAGAAAGAAAGGGATCCCCAGCAAGGGGACTTGTCTAAAAGGCAACATTTTGGTGGGTTTAATGTCGGTGGCAATAACAATAGGCAGGGACAAGGTGCCCCACAATAATAACAAACAGGTCGGGGTGGTCACGGGGGTAGGGGCCATCCAGGTCAAGGCATTACCCAATTTAGAAATAACCGGGGCCGAAATCAGGAGAATATGACGGGTCGGTGCTTCCAATGTGGGGAGGCGGGTCATTACAAGAGGGAGTGTCCTCACTTGATTGGGGGACAGCTTCCTAGTATCCCACAGCAGCCACAGGCCCAGTTACCGCCGCAAGTACCTAACCCGATTTCCCCTCCACAGCAAGGTCAGCTATAGTATGGTCGTGTTTATCACAATCAGGATGTTATGCTTCCTCCGGCTCCGCCAGCACCGCCGGCTATTGAGGGTAAGTTTCTTATTCAGGGGCACATGAGTCATGTATTGTTTGATATGGGTGCGACACACTCGTTCATTTCTAGAAGTTTTGCTCAGTCTACAGAGTTGATTAAATCTACAGAGAGTACCTTCACTAGTGTTGAGTCTTCTCTGGGTGATGACTCACTTATTTTCTTTATTTGTAAACAAATAGGAATAAATCTTGGTAATTTGTGCTTTGAGGCCGATTTACTCGTCCTGAATATGGTCGGGTATGATGTGATTTTGGGTATGGATTGGCTAGTGAAGTATCATGCGATAGTTAATTTCTATGGAAAGAGTATAGTTTTTGCCATTCCGGGGCAAGAAATGTTTTTAGTGGTTATGCCTCGTTCAGAAGGAGGTACTAGCACTTACTTGTATTGTATCGCAGAGGAGACTTCTCGAGATATAGTTGTTTCCTTAGATTCTATTCCGGTTGTTAGAGATTTCCAAGATATTTTCCGAGAAATACCGGGTTCGCCTCCCAGTAGGGAGATTAAGTTCGTAATTGACTTAGTGCCGGGAACTCGATCGATTGTGAGAGATCTGTATCGTATGGATCCTATTAAAATGAGGGAGTTAAGGGATCAGATTCAGAACTTGCTAGAGTAAGGGTTTATTAGGCGTAGTACGTCACCGTGGGGCGCTCCGGTATTATTTGTGAAGAAAAGAGACGGTTCTCTCCGATTGTGTATTGACTATAGAGAGTTGAATAAAATCACCATCCGGAATAAATACCCATTACCTCAGATTGATGATTTATTTGATCAACTTAGGGGAGCGTCGTACTTCTCTAAGATAGATTTGAGGACGGGGTATCACCAGTTGCGGATACGGGAGCAAGATGTGTCCAAGACTGCTTTCCTAATAAGATATGGGTCCTATGAATTTTTTGTTATGCCTTTCGGACTAACCAATGCCCCTGCCGTGTTTATGGACCTCATAAATAGGGTGTTTCGAGACTTCCCGGACCAATTTGTCATCGTGTTCATTGATGATATTCTAGTTTATTCTCGAACAGAAGCTGATCATGCTACTCATTTGCGGTTGGTCCTTGAAAGGTTGAGGGATCACCAATTGTACGCCAACTTTGAGAAGTGTGGTTTTTGGTTGCAGGAAGTACAGTTTCTGGGTCACATTGTGACAGCTCAAGGTATTTCGGTAGACCAAGTAAAGTGGTTGCAGTGAGGCAGTGGGGTCAGCCCATAACACCTATCGAGATTCGTAGTTTTCTGGGCTTGGCGGGTTATTACCGTCGGTTTATCAAGGGTTTCTCTAAAATTGCTAGCCCTTTGATAAATTTAACCCGGAAAGGGGTGAGGTTTGTTTGGGATAATTCTTGTCAGTCAGGTTTTGACGAGCTCAAGGATAGGTTGACTTCTGCTCCAGTCCTTGCATTACCTAGGCCAGGATTGGAATATTTGGCCTTCACTGATGCATCTCTACAAGGATTGGGAAGTATACTTCAACAAGAGCGATGGGCTATTGCTTATGCCTCTCGCAAGTTAAAGCCTCGTGAAAAGATTATCCAATTCATGATTTGGAACTTGTCGCGGCTGTTTTAGCCTTGAAGATTTGGAGGCATTATTTCCTCGGGGAGAAATTTAGTCTTTTCACGGACCACAAATCGTTGCAATATTTATTTTCACAAAAAGATTTAAATATGCGCCAACGCCGGTGGTTAGAGTTTATGAAAGACTATAAATTTGACATCCACTATCACCCTAGCAAGGCGAATGTGGTGGCGGATGTTTTACGTCAAAATCTCGATGAGGAGTTAGCGGAGGTATGGAAAGCCAAATGGAAGGAACTTAGTCAAGAGGACGCGGTTGCTAGGGCATTTATGTTGATGTTGACAGTTACGCCTACCATTGTGGCAAGGGTTGTAGAATCTCAAGGAAGGGACAAGGGTTGTCAAGACCATATACGCCAATTGTTAACCGAGGGAGCGGAATCCTACTCTATGATCTCGGAGGGTGGATTACGTTTCCACGGGAGACTCATTGTCCCGGACGAAGGAATTTGAGACGGGACGTGATGACAGAATCTCATGGGTCTAAATTTTCAGTGCATCCTGGTGGGGACAAGATGTACCAAGACATGCGCCGTCAGTATTGGTGGGCGGGCATGAAGCGAGATATTTTTGAGTTCGTTTCCCAATGTTCTACTTGTCAATTGGTCAAGATAGATCATCAGCGACCGATGGGTTTGTTATAATCGTTGGATATTCCGATGTGGAAATGGGAGAGTATATCGATGGATTTCATCACGGGCTTGCCAACGTCGCAAAATGGTCACGATTCTATTTGGGTAATCGTTGATCGTTTGACTAAGTCAGCACATTTCTTACCGGTACGCACCGATTACAACACTGCTTGCTATGCTCGACTATTCATTGCGGAGGTCGTTAGACTCCATGGGGTGCCAATAAATATAGTCTTCGACAGAGATAAGATTTTTGTTTCCCACTTTTGACGAAGTTTTCAAGAAGCCAAGGGAATCGAATTGAAACTAAGTACTTCTTATCATCCTCAAATAGATGAGCAGACAGAAAGAGTCAACCAAATATTGGAGGATATTCTCCGAATGTGTGTGCTTGATTTCAAGGGTAGTTGGGAACAATATCTCCCTTTGGTCGAATTTGCTTACAATAATTCATACCAATTTACTATTGGGATGGCGCCCTATGAAGCACTTTATGGCCGGCCTTGTAAATCGCCCACTTGTTGGTTGGAGGTGGGGGATAATAAGTTTCTTGGACCGAAAATGATCCAGGATACTTCCTCCAAGATTGAACTCATCCGAAATCGTATTCAAATAGATCAAGATCGTCAAAAGAGTTATGCCGATGAGAATAGAAGGCATATGGAGTTAGAAATTGGAGATCAAGTCTTGCTGCGAGTATCGCCTATGAAAGGTATTAAGCGCTTTGGAAAGAAAGGAAAGCTTGCGCCGCGCTACGTGGGACCTTTTCCCGTCATTGCCAAGATAGGTCCAGTGGCGTATCAACTTGCCTTACCGGAACACTTATAACAACTCCATGATGTGTTCCATGTTTCCTCTTTGAAGAAGTATAAGAGGTGTGAAGGAGCCCTTTGGCATATTCCTTTAGAGGATATCGAGTTGCAAATCGACATTTCATATGAGGAACAACTGGTTGCTATCTTAGAGCACAGAGAGCGACGATTGAGATCTCAAGTGTGCCCTTGGTGCGAGTTCAATGGGGTCATCACAACGTCGAGGAATCGACGTGGGAACGTGAGGACGATATGTGAGAAAAGTATTCGCATCTCTTATTGCAAGGTATGCTTGAATTTTGAGGGTAAAAATTCCCTCATAAGAGGGGGAGTATATAACAACCCTCACTTTTGAGCCATTTATTTTATATTAATTTACTATATGAAGTAATTATATAAGATACGAATGATGGAGTAAATATGAACTAATTGAGATAATTGAGCATATTTACTGAATTATTGCATATTTACTGTATGTTTAAGTAAATAGCATCATGTTGCGTTTTATTTTGTCATATGCTTTAAAATAACACTTCTGGTTTAAATGAAACCGAAACTTGAAATGACTTATAAAATTTCCAAATGATAATTTGGAGGGAGTAGTTAGTCCCGAAATGTGCGGGATAGTCGAAATAAGTGCCATATTGTATTTTTATGTTTTGGGCACTTTTGACTGGTTATAGCTTAAATGTGTAGTTGCGAATCATTTTAATGTCGTATTAACCATTTAAGTTGGGATATTAGACTAAAGGCACGATTTAATTCTTGCATTTCATTTATTTCTCTTTAGTGCATTTACTAAACCTAGAGAGAGATAGAGAAGAAAAGAATTGTGGAGAAAAGAGAGGAGAAAGAAGAGATTGGAGGTTGAAGATTTGGGATTGCTTCTACCAAGAGAAAATCTGAGATTTCAACCTTAAGGTAAGTTTTCTACTTGCTAATATATGGTTTAAGATCAGTAAATTTTATTGATAGTTGTGCATTGGAATTAATGGATTTTCATGGATTTTATGGTGTTTGAGCCCTAATTATGGATTATGGTAGTTGATAATCATGTAGGATGATTTAGGGTAGATTAATGTGATGTATGTGTGTAAAAATGGAGAAGATTTGAGTTTTGGGAGAAATCTAGGGTTCATAACCCGTAGCCCCATCCTTGGCCAAATCGCAGGGGCGAATCGATTCGTCCCTAGGGCGAATCGATTCGGCCCTAGGGCGAATCGATTAGCTTACGGGTCAAGTTACAGGTCTGTAATACCGAATTGATTCGGGTTAAGGACTAATCAATTCGTCCAAGGAAGAATCTCGAATTTGTCCTCCAAATCGATTCACTTTTGGGCGAATCGATTCGCTGCTTGGGGTGAATCGATTCGGCCCTAGGGCGAATCGATTAGAAAACCTTGCTGTTTTGAGTTATTTTTCTAACTCAATTTTGATCCTTTTCTTTTAGGTTTAGGACTTAGTAACCTTCTTGTATGAATTAAACTTAGATTCCTAGAGTCCTAGATGAGTTGGGTAACTACCCTATAATAGAAATGCATTAGATGGGAGTTATTTTGGGGACTTACAAATAGGTGATAAAGTGTTATTTTCCTTAGTAAGTTAGTTTGAGTTTAGGAGTTGTGTAACTATAATTGGGGGACTTTAGGGGATCTACGAAGGTATATAAAACCTTATGATTTGTAGAAATATTGTGATCCCTTGGAGATTAATTCGGGAATTAGTATACGATGAATACTAATGATGATGTTAATGATTATAGTTTCGAATAAAATGAAACATGCACATGGCAAATGGAAATGAAAATGGAAATGAATATGGAAAATTATAATTTACTTAAACACACCTCTCTAAATGCTATCATAAGGGAAGTTCGCGCGTGAGGTGATGTCCCCTGACTAATGAATGCAGGGAGACTATAGTCCTTGGCCATATGACCGGTTGATATATGTTTATTTTGCACTAGTGAGGTAATTCCGGGTGTGGTTATGACACACTCACAGGTATATGGCCACTTTCCGACGTTGCGTTAGGTGCCCAGGTTGTCTTGGTTGATAGGACCTAGAAGATGATAGTCATTTAGGGGCGCGTCCAGTGGGGAAACTCGGAGGGACGGTCTTAGAATCTTTATATGTATATGAATATAACTATTCTAAATCAAGTGGGACTTGATGTATTATAAATGCCATAAAGACCATAAAATTGTGATCATGTTTCCTGATAAGGAACAGAACGATGAAATGGAATAGTGTAAAATGATGGAGGCTTTTAATTAATGTTAATCATTCATATTCTCTTGTATAACTGAAATTAAACTTATGATCATTTAATTTCCTTAGTTCATGCTTTAAAACTGTGTAGGTAGATTCTTATCTTTATAAATCATGATTATTTGTTCATAATTGTCATACTCTTTTTCTTATCTAGTGATCATATAAAATCGGGCCCTGACCCGTTCATATTTCTTGTTGTGCATGAATCTGGTATCCACTTAGGTGCTCCTCCGCAAGGATGCCTGTTCTGATTTTTCTATTCTGGTGTTTTTGGGGAGTTATGGTACTTTACGGATATTACGGGATATTTTGTTGTAGACGCCTTCATTTTTGTACTCTAGTTATGATCGGGTCATTTACTCGGGCGTGTGGACCAAGCTATTATATTTGCTTATTGTAATGTATTATGTAATTTACATTAAACTGTTGTATATTATTGTGTGAGACTGTTGACCGACAGCATATTCGGTCCCCTTATTGTATACTTATTGTTGATGTAATATAAGTTCTTTTGGATTTCCACTTTCTTTTCCAAATTGGGTTGTTTCAATTCTTTCCTTAACTTATAAACCAAAATTTTTGTCAACCCGTTTTTCTGAATTATGGAGTGGTTATCCCGTATACTTACTATGTTATTGTGATGCTGAGAATGATTCCATCCATGGCTAAGGGCTGAGGGGTGATTGATATACCCATATATACCCTCGACCAGGCCGAGGGTGTGCTCCACCCGAATGAGGCAAAGATAATCTCTCAACCAATATCAGACGTCCCTTCAAGGGGCCGACCCCTCATCAGGCCCAGATGACCCTTCAAGGGGTCGACTCATCATCATGACTCAGATGACCCTTTAAGGGGCCGACCCCTCATCAGGCCCAGATGACCCTTCAAGGGGCCGACCCCTCATCAGGCCCAAACGACTTCAAGGGGTCGACCCCTCATCAGGCCCAGATGACCCTTCAAGGATCCGACCCCTCATCATGCCCAGACGACCCTATGAGGGGCCAACCCCTCATTTTGATTTGGACGACCCCATGAGGGTACGACAGTACGAGGCACAAACTAGGCCAGGCTCGCTGCCAGTAGGAACTTTTCCTTTGGCCTCACATCACAGGCCGAGGATGACATTATCACAGCGCGTGATTTGGGAGATGCGTAGAACAGTGCACGTGGGACTCATATGGCACGTAGAAGGCCGTTATAACAATATCACCCCCTCACGTGAGGGAATATTATGTCATCATTAATCACGGGTGGCACCTCCAGGTGTCAGCAGGGGATTGGCTAGATCATAACCCATATGCACTATGTATGCTTGGGGGGTACACTACACCCCCCCAAGACCTATATATACTTTTCACCTACAATCCTAAAAGGGGATCGAATAATTATAACCCTATCTAAAACTCTGCTTCTACACACAGTAGAGAGAGAGAGTGATCTCATGTGCATTGTATCCAAGGCCATTAGTGCCCATACTTAGTGGATCACACACACTCACAGTGGATGTAGGCCTAATTAGCTGAACCACTATACATCATTATCTTATTCCTCTTATACTCATACCCTTCTATGCACTTATAAATATATATATCTCCATGGCTACCATTGTTGTCACTGTTTGAGCTCATCATCACTTACCTGGTGGTGGTAAATCTTAGCATCATCACTAGGTTTAACGCCTACATGAGGTTTATACAATTATTGGGTTAGCGAAAGGGTTCCCCTCATTTGGCATGACTTCCATAATTTACCTCTTGCTTATAAGGGAAACCAATCATCGGTACGTGTGAACAAGACATTTGATAAACCTGAGTGTACATGAATTGCCTCACTATATATCTCGTGGAGATAGTACGTGTGAGAGAGAATTTGATATACTCGACGTACATGAATGATTTCCCTGCTATATATCTCTCGTTGTGATTTCGGTCAATCGGTACGATGCAAGGGGAACTGTTCGATATACGTCGAAGGTAAGAGGCCAATGAAAGGTGAGAGTCATATCGTTTAGGCTAATTATAACCTGCGGGACCAGTGCCCATCACAAAGTGACCCCCCAAGTACGAGATGAAATTTTGGTCAATATATCCATTCTCTTGGTGATGTAATGTGTAACAATTCATGAGTCTTAATTAATATATTATGGAGAAAGAGTGTTTTTATCATTTTTTATTGGCATTATGAGTAAAGGGAATACTACACTAATGGGGAGCATATACAAGTAAATATATCATGGAAACTATACTACTCATGGATACATGCGAGTGAGTAGATGACATGGGAAAATACAAGTGAGTGTGTTGTAGTGAGCCTATACATGGATCAACTACAAGTGATGTTTTTTTTTTTTTTTTTTTTTAAGAAACTAGAACTTTATTAATAAAGAGAGAAATAGCCTCTCCCATGGCCTTTACAAAGCAGAAGAAAACCAAAATTCCTATACATCTTTAGATATTTTCCTCATATAAGGATAACAGATCTTATCAAGTCTAATTGCACCTTTAATATTTCTAGGAAGGTCTAGAACTGTAGAGAAAATTGATTTAACTTGAGATTGCAGGCCATATTTGGATAGAAGATCAGCTGTGGAGTTGGACTCTCTGAAACAATGAATAACTTTGATATCAAAGCTCTTTATTAAATCTTGAATTTGAAGAACTAGATCTTTGATCCGCCATGGAATTTTGAGCTTATCATTTATGCAACTTACTAGAAGTTTAGAATCAGATTCCACTACTAGATTTGTCCATATCTGATAAATACAGTGCTCCAAACTCTCTTTGATTGCCCTTGCCTCTGATAAATTATTAGAACCATTATCTCCATAATCTGCATATGCCCAGATAAACGCTCCATTAGAGTCTCTCAAAATTGCTCCCATGCCCATTCGTCCTAGAGGATCACATGCACCATCTGTATTTAGTTTATAGTTCATAGGCTTAGGTCTAGCCCAAGAAACTGCTATAAAAGTAGGATGCACCCTCTTTTTAAATTCTATTTGCAGACTTTTACAAGCCTCGATACTTCTATGAGAGGAGGGGGAACTGATCTGAAAGGAAGAAACAATATCATGAGCTCTTTGGATAATCTTCTGGATTATATCAGCAGGAAGCATTGTAGCATTACCAAATCTGGCTTTATTTCTAGATAGCCAAATCTCCCATAAGATACAGCATATATACAAGTGATGTGTGATATGTGTAAGTGAGCATATATACAAGTGTAGGAAGTGTAGTTGTGTCCTAGTGAAGCCTAATCATGGTTATTCTAATTGATGTGTGAGTGTAAAGTGAATCTAAGTGTATGTGTGTGAAGTGTACATGGAAAGTATACACAAGTGTGTGAGGTGTACAAGTGAGTGGAAAGTTATATATGCGTGAGAGAGATATATACGAAAAGGTAAATAGATGATAAAATGAAATATATAGGTACGCACATACTCACACATGTAGAAAAGAATAATGCCCATGCAAAAATAAATTCTAGTCCCCTTAAGAATATTCCCCAACAAAGTCGCCATTTTGGCCATCTCGAGGGTTTTTTTGGGGGTCCGGAGGGTTATCTCTCGAAATGGATTCCTCCTTCCTTCTCCATCTTTTGGTGTACACGCGGGATTGCATTATTTCTCGAGACGCCCTACCATCGTCGATGTGGGGTGATATGTAGAGATAGAGTTGCATCCTATTTCGCAAAAATCATACAAAGAAATTTTTCCACCTCAAGAGAATGGCATCAGGGACAATATTGATGCTTGAAAAATCAAGTAGTTCAAGGGTCCGGGGATTAAGTTACGAAATGGAAAGGTGCTAGACACCCATCCCGCCCTTTCGATTTCTCAAGGGCATGTGTTAATCTTCTCATGTTGAACTTCTTAAAGTGTGTGCTTATGTGCATAATATAAATAGAGGACAGAATCTCTCGACTCGTATCACAAATAGAGGCAGAGCGAGGTTATCCTTAGGAGTGTCCCTAAAATAATAATTAAAAATATGATGTAAGTGTCTGTCGAACCACAAGTCATTATAGAAAAATAATTGCGTATATTGAATGGGATGGACCATTGAAAAAGGTATTCAGTGACCTTCGAGATTTCATTTAGCTTCGGTCGGTTCAAAGAGTTGACCAAGCATAAACGGGGATCGAAAGTGCCCGGTGACCCCTTGGGAGTAAAATGGGTCATTTGTCTGTACCATAAGGTTGATTTGTGCAGGGGAGGATCGTTGAAAAGGGGATTCAAAGCCCTTTGAAGATTTATTCAGCTGAAGAGTTGACCTAGGTTAAACGGGTGCCGAGAGTGCCCGATGGCTCGAGTTTAGTTTTTAAGGTAAAACGAACTATTCATTTGAAATATATGGTCAATTAATACCATGGATGGACCGTTGGGAAGGGGATTCAGATCCCTTCAAAGATTTATTGAGCTTTTTCACAAACGAGAAAGTTAACCGAAGTCAAACGAGGCCCGGGAGCACCTAGTGGTCTCCAGATCAGTTTTTGATATTACAATGGATCGTTCATTCGAACAATAAGGCCGATTCGTTCATAGGGTGGATCTTTGAAAAGGTAT
This sequence comes from Sambucus nigra, assembly GCA_949130495.1. Classification (NCBI taxonomy): domain Eukaryota; kingdom Viridiplantae; phylum Streptophyta; class Magnoliopsida; order Dipsacales; family Adoxaceae; genus Sambucus; species Sambucus nigra. The sequence continues at coordinate 282,381,193 of OX422218.1, forward strand.
TCAAAGCCCTTCAAAGATTTATTTAGCTTTTGCTCAGGTGAGAAAGTTTACCAGAGTCAAACATGACTCGAGAGCATCCGGTGGCCTCTAGATTGGTACTCGAAGTATGCCCAGGGCTTGCGGTGAATGATTTAGTGCTAGGGTCCTGAGGAGGTTCTTCGGGGGGTCCTAGGATAGGGTGTATACAAAACACTTTAAAAAAAAACTTTTTCAACATTGTGACAACTAAGGTATTACAGGATGACACATGTAGACTTAAAGACTTAGACTCCGGTCATTCCACTAAGTATCCAGTTATGCTTTCTTTCTTATTGATAACTGAAAGCAGTGAAGATCCAGCAGCACTCCACGTTAAGCTCCACTTACCTTGGTGTCCACTAATCAGCATCATAAAACTCCTTTCTTATCTTCACCAATGAAGAATGAACTCCATAAGGATTAGAACAAGCGATGTGTTCTTCGAGGTTTGATAAAGTGATCACAAAACATCTAGGGGGTATAGATTTAAAAAATCAAAGTTTTTTATTATAAAAAGAATTGTAAAAGGCTTACCAATAAGTGAAAGATCATATCTCTATATATAGGGAGAAAAGCCTCCAAGAGATAAACTTGAAAAGATTGTGTTTGAAACTAGACAAAAAATAAATTTTCACAGGCTCGTTTGAACAAGGTACATATCGTTCAAACAAAGCCCATGAGCTAGTTCAAACCACTTTTAACTACTTATCTAATGAGAAAACAGAATGTGCCAAAGTTACCAAATTTGATATCACTCGAAGTTCATTCAAAGTTGTTCTAACGACGTATACGCACTCGTTTGAACGACATCCAAATGTTGTTCTAACGACTTCACGAATTAAAAAACATTTTAAAATATTTTGGAAAAATATTTTGGATTCAAACAAGTTTAAAAAATAATCCTTAAATATAAGTACACACTAAATCAACCTCATATACCTTTTTCGTTGAATTGTAGTGATGATCTTAACTCTTCAATATTCATTGTCACATTTGTTCACTAACTTGTCTTCGATTAAAGCTCTTGAGAATGTACATGATGATGTAGAGGTTTGATAGAATATGCCAAACTAAAACATGATGAGCAATTATGGATTTTTCTCTTACAATTTATTCATTGAGAATGGCCAAATGTTTGGGATTTAAGCATGAGGACCTCACGCTCACCAGTCAGGCTGTGAGGGGTTATGACAATACTCAAGGAGAAGTAATGGGTTCCATTCAACTCAATCGTGGGATCATCCCACTAGAGAACCGCACTGAATTCAAAGTAATCAGCATACCCACTTCATTCAATCTGTTTTTGGGATGACCATGGCTTCATGATATCAGAGGTGTCTTTTCTATTTGGGTTCATTCTTAAAAAGATGTGTAAAACATTGTATTATTGACTAATAGAAGATTATTTTATTCATTTTAAAATGAGAATCAAGTTTATGAGAATCTTTTATATATGATTAAATATATTATATTGAAAAATACCACTTAAGTTGTTTAATAAAAGATAACGACAGTTTAAATGGCTCCAAACAGTTTGTTTAAGAAACTCTTTTTTTACAAAATAAATTACCAACACAAGATGTGTATGAAAATGGTTATGAACAACATATTTTAGTTATAGGTGACCAAGTTTGGAAAAAAAACAAAACTAAATTAGTCAAAATCAGCACACAATCATAAGGGAATGAGAGGAAGATTAAACATGCAAGTACATATGTATTTTAACGTGGTAAAACCCCACCCAATTGGGGAAACATCCACGGAGGTGTCTACACCTAAAAAACCAAATCCACTAAAAAAACGAGTTATAAGGTTGAAAACTATTAACAAACTAAGCACACAACCAGACCTATACTAAGTCAATAATTTATACCAGATCCATTAGGTAAATCTGACTTCTCTGAAGACTCTGAAGTTGTCCTAGTTATTCTATAGCTTTGCACCTCCTCCTCCTTTTATCTTTGCGTTGACTCTAAGGTCAGAAATCTCTCAACCAATATTGTTTTGGTGTTGTAGTGTGAAACATATATTGCGGTGTTGTGCCTAACACGTCCATGAACATAAATACTTATACAAACCAATATTCCTACAAATTACAGATTTCTACTAAAAATGTTATGCAAGATTCTGAATCACAATTTATTGAAAACTAGACTTCCTTTTTTGTGATAGATCGAGTGACAATCTTGCTATTCAAGAAAGAGTTACGATCCTATACACTTTCTCTTATTTATTTTCAAATCTATTTCACAAAATGTGAAATATTAATTGGAAAGTGTAACGTCTCAAGATCTGAAAATGCTTTGAAGTCTCTTTTTCTCAAAACTTGAAACAGAAAAAGTATTCGTTGGTAGAACGTTAAATGAAAACATTTGAGTACAAAAACACCAACAAATCATGATTCTAAATAAAGAAATCAATCTAAGAAGATCTAAGTGATTCATATCACAATAGAATCAGATATACACTTTCGATAAAAATAAACAAGATCTAACTCAGTGACTGGTTGGAAAATAGATTTAAAACCAGAGAGGAAATGATCTTCGAACAGGAGTTACTCTCAAATTCATAAGAAATTTTCTAAGAATTTTTTCAAGAGTTTGGCTAAGTTTTGTAATCTCTCTCTCTCTCTCTCTCTCTCTCTCTCTCTTTTCTTTATCAAACTCAAACTCACCAAAAGATTATAAATGTTTAACCCAGGGCCTCTATTTATACAAGTCAATGGAAGGATCTGGAACGATTTACCAAATCAACGATCTAGATCAAATCTTACAAATCGAATGCAAATCTTATGGTTGTAAACACGCCACATTTAAACACATTATGATAGGTCCAAAAGGTTAAGACTTGGATTGAGTTAGGCAACATGAAGAACATATATGAGTTTGATCGAACGATTGATAAGGGCTCTTAGTTATGTGAGTAAAAAGAAACACAGTCTTAGACGGTATAATGAAGACACGTGTAAGGCTGAGATCACACATAAAACGCCTGTTTTTGAATTTTTAAAAATCCCAGTTTCTACACCCACATTTCCTTGGCGCTTTTGGATTCTACCCATCCAAGTCTTTAGGAATTAAAAGATATTATAAATCATCCCAAAACATTTTAAAACCTTAATTATATATATTTTAAAAATTCTTAAATAATGTTTAAAAAATCCCAAAAAAAATAAAAAATTATTTTGATGGGAATTAGCACTCACAGACCTAAAATGATATATATATATATATATGTATATATATGTGTGTGTGTGTGTGTGTGTGTGTGTGTGTGTGTGTGTGTGTGTGTGTGCAAAATAAAATATGCAAGCCTAGGTGCAATGTTGGTATATTACCTTTGAGACCATTAGAGGATAATTTGATGTAGTGTCTGAGGCTCTTTGGTAACAAGGGATATGACTCTAATTTTGTCACTATTTTCAAACTAGATATGCGCCTATATAGTATAGACTCAAGTGAGACAAAAATATAGGTTGCTTGAATCTACCCCTTTGGAAATATGAGACAAAATCTCCTTTGAGTCATCGAGGACTCGTAGGGATACAAAAAATAAGAAAACCATATTCCTATAGAAAAATTATATCTACCCCATATCCTAGAAAAGGAAGATTACATTACTCAACTAAATACAAACCAATACCATAACAATATTCTTATATGAAATGTTGAGTGGGGTTAAATTAATTAATCACCAACACTCTAATAAATTAACTCGCAAATTTAATCTAATAATTATTAAAGATTGTCGAGTTTTACTACAATTTAGGACCTACACGGGCTGAAATATTATTATGCGCAATTTAATATATTGCATATACTCCGCATTTGATCAAATAACTAGACAATACTCTAGTAATGATTTAATTAATTATTTGATATGCCACTACATATATTGTGACGAGTGGCACAATAAATATTGGACACTTGGTTCTATAGAGAACCCACTTAGGGGGCACTTTTGCTATAAAAGAGGGTCATTTGATGGATGATGGTGGATGATAATCTTGGGGGAAAAGTAAGCAGAGGAAATATAGCTCTCCTCCCTCACGCACCTTTGGAGTTACGTTACGGGCTTGATAGTGATGAATGAATTTTATAGTTTCATTATACGGTATATGGGCGCCCCTACGCACCAAAACTACCAAAATTGGGCATTAGAGAGGCGGCTCGCCGAATTAGGCACCCCCATGCACTAAAACCACCAAAAATTGAGCCCTCTACGACATATCGTACGGACCCACAAACTACCCAAACTTTGATTCCGCAAAGACGGATACATAGGCACAACCACGTTGCTCAAGTATAAAACACGCTCGACGCAGTGCCTCCTCAAATCTGCACTCACATCTTACATTTGGCGAATTTGCTGGGGAGGTATTCGTAATTTTGATTGTGTAATGCCTCGTGCGCACACACAGAGAACTCAGCAAGAGTGAAGAAAAACACCCCATCTCAGATAAGCATTCTCATATTTTTCATTATTTAATCTTATGTTATTAAATGAGATGGCATGATGCATGTTATTAAATCTTAGCTAAAAAAGAATATCATATAGCAGTTATTTCAAGGTTTCGTCAAAAAATGACTTCTACATCCGTTTTAATAAAATGCAGTGAGTACACCTCATATAATATAATGCCTATATCGATTCATAATTACTACAGAAACTAGTTGAGATATATGAGCATGTATATACAATAGATTGTGTCAACTGTACTTGTTCCTGAGTGAATTTGAAAAAAAATGCGAAAGAGATATTGTAGACACCACATTCTAGAACCACATAAGTCTCTCCTTAGACTCCTAGCACTTCCCCCTTCCACCGCAAACCTAGGTCAAACTCCGAGGACCGATCTAGAGACTATCGGGGGCCTTCGGGTCCTATTTGACTCTGGTCAACTCTTTCGTCGGAGCGAAAGCTCTTCGAATATTTGAAGGGCTCCAAAACCCCTTTCTAATGGTCTGCCCTGTACGGGAATCGGCATAACGGTTCAGACGAATGGACTTTTTCACTACCAAAAACAGATTCAGAGAGCATCAGGTGCTCCTGGGACCCGAATTGACCCCAATTAACTCCACCATTAGAGTGAAAGCTCTTTAAATCTTCCAAGGGAACTAAAATCCATTTCCAACGGTCCACTCCGTGCGCGAAATAGCATAACCGTTCGGACAAATGATCAGGTTTCCCCTGAAAATTGATCCGGAGGCCATCGCACGCTTCCAAACTCCATTTGACCAAAGTCAACTCTTCAGATCGAACGAGACAGAATGAATATCTGAAGGGCACAGAATACCCTTTCTAATGATTCCCCCCGTGCACGATTCTGACCTAAGGTGCACACGAACTAGTCATTTTACTTTGAGAGGCACCGGGTTCTTCCGGCCACGGTTAACCAAGGTCAACTTTCCAAACTGAGCGAAACTCTTTGGAATGTTAAAGTACATCTCCTAATCTTTCCAACGGTCCACCTGGTGCGTGATTTTGACAGACCATGCGGACGAACGATCCATTTATGTCCGGTAATATCCCGTCCAAAGGATCGACGTGCGCTTCCGAGCCATATTTGACCTAAAGTCAACTCTCAGAACCGGGAGAGGTCCAAAGGACTCTCGAAGGCCTCTAAAATAACTTTCTAACGGTATGCCTCCTGCGCGATTCAGATCAACGGTTTGTGTCCTACAGTCATTTTTCCAAAAAAGTTCATATGAGACTGCAAATTAGCAGTCCTGAACCCTGCCTATCAGCACATTGTCAAGGGTGACCTGCCGATAGGCACCCCTGGGGCAGGTCGATAGGCACCCCTTTTTTCCCTATAAATAAGGGTCATGACCTCATTCCCAAGATGGTAAAAACCCATCAGCATCGGTGATCTCAATAACATTCTCTCGAAATCAGCGAAGTTCCTTATGATAAATCTCACTCAAGCCCAAATATCCATCTTTTTAACACCCAATTTGCAAAATATCCTTCTATCTCATCAACATCGACCAACATTCAACGGAGTTCATCCAAGATCCAAGATCCAAGCTCAAGCTCCAAAATAAGGTCGAATTCCTTCTCCCTCTCTTTCAAATCTCTTATTTTGCATAAATTACTTTAGATTCATAATTTATTTTCATTCTAGTTCATATATATTAACATCCAAACTTTTATTAGTATATCGCACATACTCTATTTTTCATAAAAAAACAAAAAAACAAATAAAAGAGGGTTACGCCCATAAATTCCAAACGGAATTATCCACCACATTTTTTTCCAAAGCTAGAAACACATTTTCTACACACACATACCTAATAAAATTCCTTTCAAATCTATAGGATAAACTACACCCTTATTCTACATTCGAACTACGTGTACAATGATGCCTTTATAGGCTACGTAGGTGTCTCAGATTAAAATTCGAGACTCGAGTCCAACTTTTTAATTTTCCAATTTCTCCCATTTTTCCAAATTTCTCAAATCCCTTATTTTTATCATACATATACATATAATATGCTTGCTCGCGCTTCATCCCACATATATTATCATTTTCCCATAATGATCAATATCTCGATGAACGGTCATATTCTATCTTCTACATTTGTTATTACTTTGGGAATATTTCTATGGATGACCTCACCTTATCTTTTCCATGGTATGGGTCAAACGATTCCAATCTCAATTATATAAACACGTGAACACACTTCACAATGATAAAGGAAAATATTAACATTTTCCCATGAGAGACCGAAGGGGAGAGATGGGTGCCTAAGACCTTTCCAGTCCGTAACGTAGCCCCCGGACCTTTGATCTATTGGTTTCGCATGTATCAGTTTGTCCTTAATGCCGCTCTCTCGAAGTGGCAATATATTATTTTTCCTGTTTTGAGAAAAATAGGCTGGTGACTCAATCTTTTTGCATTCACCCCATACCGACGACGACCAAAGCCCCCTTTTCTAAGAGAAGAGTGCGAGACCGCGACGCAGTTTCTTCCCCGGGGGATCCTCTTTTTCCTTTCCCCCAGGAACGAACGTCGCGCCGACCGGGATGGCCACAATAGCGACTCTGCTGGGGATTATTTTTAAGAGGGCTAGAGTCTATTCACATGGGTGTTTTATTTTCTTGTATATTCCCCTACTTGACTGTTCCCCCTTTATTATTCATGTGTACCCCATGCTTATGCTACTGTTCACACACTTATAGAAGATTCTCCATGTACATTTCACACCACGTGCACCTAGGATCACATATATCCACGTATTGCACACATCACTTATCCATGCTTGGTATACTATTGGTGCTTGTACTTTGCTCCCTGTTTGGAATGATCAAGAAAAATACTCTCACCATAAGATACTAATAAGAGAATCATGCATGATTCACATGACATCACCCAAGAGCATTGTTATTTACCAAATTTTGTCCCGTAACTGGAGAGTCACTTCAGGATGGGCGCTGGTCCGGCAGGGCGCAGTTCGCCTAAGAGATATGACTCTCACCTTACATTGGCCAAGTACCTACGATTTATATCGAACGGTTCCCCCACATCATATCGATTGACTGAAGTCATGACGGGTGGTATATCGCGGGGAACTCATTCACGTACGTCAAGTACATCGAATCCTCTCTCACACGTACCATCCCCACGAGGTATATAGTGAGGCAATTCATGTACACTCAGGTATATCAAATGGCTTGTCCACACATACCGATTGCCCTAAAAAGCAAGACGTATATCGTGGAAGTAATGCCAAAGGGGGGATCCATTTCCAATTCACCTAACCAACTGCATACCCGCATATAGGTGTCAAGCCTAGGACACACTTGTTAGATTGTCGATTTCGACCCAAAACTTTGCCAAAATTCCGGGTCGGTCTGCCTCCCAAATTTTTGCGCATTTTTTAAAACGGGACCCTGCCTGTGAGCCTGGTTACAAGTCCAACCATAGCTTTACATATGTTGCAAACCCAATTTTCCCAGGCTCGGGTCCCGTCCGGCATTTTATTTTGCATTTAGGAGAATTTAATACAAGTGAGAACCTAATAAACATAATAATCATGATGAGGCCCATCTCTAGTATTTTCCTCTCTCTTTTTTTCCAAAAAGCGTCCAAAAACATTTTTTTTCTCTTTTATTAAAAATACCAAAAACATTTTCGTTCTCATATTTTCCAAAAATGTCAAAAATATCTTCCTCCTTCTTTTTTCCCAAAATAACTAATCTCCATTTCTCTCTTCTGAAAATAAATTCCAATTTTTCTACTTCTCAGGTCGATCACATACCCTTGGTCTGGCTCCCTATTGGCTTCGGTCTTGAGTAAAAACTCCTCGAATTTCTGTCAGTCCCTTTACTTCCTCCAAGTTCGAAACTCACCCGCCTTCCATGGAGAATACGTATCAAGTACCGAATGTACAATTCGATTTATTGACGGTTCTAGGTCAGCTCACTACCAAAATTGACAACCTTCAAATTGAGGTTCGTGAGATGCAAAGAAATCGGGTCCCTGTCCCCGAAGATCCTGAGGTCATTTTCCCTCGCACCATGAGTCTGCCTGCACCCGAACATATTTGGATCCCTGAAGAATACCACCATGCTCCGCGTGCTCCTCCTGCTAATGGGCCGCCAAAAGCCCATCTTCCTATGCCAAACTTTGCTCAGATCGGGAATAATTTACTCGTAATTATTAATCCAAAAGAGGAAGAACTGAACAAGGTCAAGGAAGACCTCAAGATGCTAACCTAGAAATTCGACCAAATCAGAATCTTTGGGAATTATATGGACTACACCCACATGTCTCCCTATCCTAAAGTCAGGTTACTAGAAAAATTTAAGATGCCCAATATCGAGAAGTTTGGAGGCAGTGGACCCTCAATCGTTCATCTCCGTAACTATCACCAAGCCATGACTCTCCAACGGGATTCCAAAGAAATAATAGCTCAGATGTTCCAGTAGACTTTGAAGGATAACGCCCTCCGTTGGTTCCTATCCCTTGAAGAATCCAGATTCCGCAGTTGGGAAGATATTTCCCGTGATTTCATGTCACAATACAAGTATAACGAGGAGCTAGAGGTTATCCGCCATGACCTAGAGTTACTCAAATAGAATCTTGGGTAATCTGTCAATAACTTCATAGCAAGATGGAGAGGAAAAGACTCTACCATGACCAATTGACCTTTCGAAAAAGAACAAGTCAGTATTGTGAAGAAAAACTTCCTACCCCATGTCCGAGCAACAATGGGAGGGCAGTATTACCCCCACTTCCGAGCCCTCCCAGAAGCAAGAGTAGAAATCAAAAAGGTCTTGCCAAGACATTGAACCGAAAAAAATCTCGGGACAGTTTGCTCCTAGGAAATTTGAAAAGCCTGCTAATACCACAATCTTTACTATTAATAATATCTCTCAGCCTACCGCTTCATGGGCACCAGAAAGTCGCCCAAACCCAATCTAAAAAGAATATACCGAGCTTCACGCTCCTCTCTCTAAAGTCTACCAGGCTCTCTTGAACTGAAACCTGATCAAACCATTGGACTCTCATCCGTTACCAAATTCGCTTCCAAAGAATTTCAAACCTGATGCCCATTGCGACTATCACCAAACTGCTGGCCATACCACCGACCAATGTTTCCATATTCGAAACATAATCCAAGGCATGAGTGACCGGGGTATCATCGCCCCACCAGCTAATCCTAAACCAAACACTACCCGTAATCCACTCCCAAGTCATACAAACGCCATCTTCTTATAAGAAAACTCGAAACTCGACCCATTTACCCAAATCATGCCAAGTAAATCATCAATCATGCCCATATACTCTCTTAAACCTCTCCAAACATGCCCATGTTTCCTCTTACACCCTACTAACGATGACGATCAAACCTTATCACTCCTTACCAGAGCCTGCATCGTTGTCCGCACCCGTTCTGGAGGTAAAGACATGGAATTATCAGAAGTGCTGAACCAACTCCTAGAGTTTGGGCTGAAATTTCCCTCCCAGATGACCATTAACTGTCAAAGATTTAGTGGGTTATTCTTAGAACTCAAAAATGGGCCCGAGAGTCAGATAACTGGGTAGTGTCAGCTAACGAAATCAGTCTAGATGACCTGGTCCAGATCATGAAAGATTTGTTTCGAGAGACTGGTGATATTTGTAGTATATTCGAGTTGCTCGACGCTTTGAAATTACAAGGGTACCTGGTCCCCTCAGTCTCATATTTCCCTGTCGAATGGGAGGAATTATATGAAGAGGCCATAGAAGTTGTAGAGTGTATTGACTTTACATGGAAAGACAATATCATTGCCACCAGATGGGGGGACGATTCTGAAGATTCAGATGAAGAGCCAAATTCGAGAAAGACTAGTCTGATAACCAACCTATGCGGAGTGATATCATTCGAGGAGCTGCTAAGAGAGATCAATCAGGTAGTTGAGCAACCCCGCATCGATGAAGAAATAGGGTTTTGATTTTTTCCTTCTTTCGTGAACCACACGACCTGGTCAGGGAGACATTACCAGAATTCAAACTTACAACCATCTGCAAGCGATAAAGGGAAAGGTGTTGAAAATCTCCCTATGCCATAAATGACTCTTGAAGAAAGTAAGGTCCTTGATCAACTGAAGAAAACTTAAGATAACATCACTCTATAGGGACTTTTCATGTCTTCCCAACTGCACCGAAATGCCCTAATCAAGCTACTCACTGGACCCACGATTCCTCCTTCAACCACACCAGAAGAAGCAGTGAATTTAGTTAGATCCCTGACCTCTACTGGAATGATCTCCTTATCTTAAGAGGAAATCCCTAAGAATGGTCCCAACCATAATCATGCTCTCAATATCTCTATCGAAGTTATGGGGAAAATTATCCCCCTCTCACTCATTGACACCGGATCAGCTCTGAATGTGTGCCCACTAAGAACTCTAAATTATTTGGGATTGAAAGTGAGTGACCTTGCTCCAACATCTACTACCATGCGTGCCTATGACCACACCAATCGAGAAGTAATGGGATCTATCAATCTTGCAATAGGGGTTGGCCCTATAAATCCTGTTGTTGAATTCCAAGTCATCAACATCCCAACCTATTTTAATCTATTGCTCAGACGATCGTGGCTCCATAGCATCAAAGGGGTATCTTTTTCCCTTCTTCATAAATTGAAGTTCTTTTCCAATGGACAAGTTATCACCATCCTGGGAGATAGTGACAATATCGAGAATGCAAGCACCAGTAATCCGATACTCGAGATACAACACGGGATGAACGATATGCTGCTATCAGGCTTCCAGGTCAAACCACTCATACTTCCAATAGGGAACGACTTCAAAGATAGGGTTTGTCCAGAATATGATCCTTATGGAAATGTCAATGTAATTCAAATGTTCAAGAATATGCACGTCATGCCCGGACTGGGGCTAGGGCAAAGATAACATGGGATAACTGAACCTATTGTGTTGAAGGAGGCCTTTCCTCCTTGTGGCTTAGGCTATCAACCATCATAGGAAGAACTCGAATTGACCCGTCGGCCTCGACTGAAGAGAAAGTTAGAATGAGCTAGAACTATTTCGGGAGATTCCCTAAATGGAAGATTCATCTGAGAGGGCAAAGATTTCCCTTTATGCAGCTTCCCTGAACCTTGATATGACCCTGTAGACAAAAGGATGAAACTAGGAATGGAGATCATTATTCAAGACAGCTACTCGAGAGTCGAAAGTTCCCAACACTGTGTGTAACCACTCACTGAGGAGACCATAACTGATATCGGGGATTCTGAGGACATTGACTCTGTAGATTCTTTCAACTTGCAAATACTGGGGCTGACACTCTGCATGATCCACTCAAGGACTACATCATCTGATCCATCCTACCTTATCAAAGATGCTGATACACCTCTTCTCAACTGGCATGTTGCACCTGTGCCACCTGCTGATATTCAACCTAACCCTAATGTTTACCCCCTTTTCGCTGTAACTATTTCCTCTCGCTCGGATGTAATTGAGAGCTCATTTGATGAGGTTCTCAATGTTATTTTTCCTATCAATGAAATAAATGAAAATTTTGAGTATCTTGTTGTGCCTTACATTAATTGTCTTGATTCCAATCAAACTCTTGATGATGATGACTTTGCCTATGAACAATTCTTAACTGATCTAAATAAGGTTAATAACAAACAACATAACCGTATTCAAATTAATAAAGATAAACTGTTATTATTAATCTCGGTTCTAGTAGCCAAATGCGCGAGATTCGAATAAGGGCTACCCTTGATGAGAACGAACGCACGCAACTCGAAGAGCTACTAAAGGAGTTCGTGGATGTCTTTGCATGGTCCTACGATGATATGCCCAGTATTGACCCTGAGATAGCACAACATGAGATTCTAACTCTCCCGGAATGTAAACAAGTTAAACAGAAGCTGTGAAAACTCCGCACCGAATGGTCACTCAATGTAAAAGAAGAAGTAGTCAAGCAACTGAACGTGAGTTTCATTCATGTGATTGAATATCGCACAATGCTAGCCAATATCGTACCTGTGCCACAATCAGGAGGAAAGGTTCCCATGTGTGTCGACTATCGAGACTTGAATAAGGCCCTCCGAAGGATGATTACCCGCTACCCAACATCGATATGATTATGGAAAACACAGTCAGTCATACTCTCAAGTCATTCGTTGATGAATTTTGCTGGATATAACCAGATCAAGATGCACCCTGATCATCAAGAGAAAACCGCATTCATCACCCCTTGGGGAACCTTCTGCCATACTGTCATGCCATTTGGTCTAAAAAACGTAGGGGCTACCTACCAAAGGGCTGCCATAACCATTATGCATGATCTGATACACAAGAAAGTCGAGGTCTATGTTGATGACATGATTAACAAGTCTAAGACTAGATAAGGTCATGTTACCGCTCTTCGAAAATTCTTTGAATGACTGCGACGGTACCAAATGCGGCTTAACCCACATAAATATATCTTTGGCATTACCAAAGGGAAACTCTTAGGATTTATGGTCACGAGAAAGGGATAGAAGCACATCCTGCCAAGCTAAAAGCCATACTTTAGATTCCACCTCCCCGAATGGAGAAAGAAGTCTGAGGATTCCTTGGAAAATTATAGTTATCAGTCGATTCATCAGCCAATTGACTTTCATCTATGAATCCATCTTCAAACTCCTTCAAAAAGATTCAACCAAGGTTTGGAACGAAGATTGCCAAGAAGCCTTCGACCGAATTAAGAAATACTTAACCCGACCTCTAGTGCTTAAGCCACTGCAGCCTAGTCTTCCCTTACTCATATACCTAACCGTGACCAATATTGCCACTGGAACTTTACTAGCCCAATACCTTAAAGAAACCCATAAAAAATCCATCTACTATGCCAGTCAAAAATTAGTCGGTTACGTAGTTAACTACACCGCCTTAGGAAAGGGATGTGTCGCCCTTGTCTGGGTTACCCAAAAGTTATGGCACTACATGCTCACCTTTCCCATTAGACTCGTATCCCGGATGGATCCCATCAAATACCTACTCGAGAATCCCGCCCTATCCAGCCGAATGGCTGGCCCGTTGGTTGATGCTTCAAGCCGAGTTTGATATCACCTATCTCACAAAAAAATCCATAAAAGGGAGAGCCATATATGACTACCTTGCTGACTACCCTATGGAAGAAACCGATGTCTGGATTTCTGAATTCCCAGACGAGAATATCCTTTGCGCCTCCCGAGAAGATCTTCGATGGCAAATGTTCTTTGACGATGCTGCCAATAAAAAAGGACATGACATTGGAATCCTCATAATTGCCCCTGATGACTCCCACACTTATATTTCCATCAAATTGGATTTCCCCTGCACTAACAACATGACTGAATATAAAGCGTGCACAATAGGCCTCAAGGTTGCCCTCAAGAAAGGAATTCGATACCTCTATGTCTACGAGGATTCATCCCTCATAGTCGGTCAAGTACTCAGTAAATGGAAAGTCAAGGACAAGAAACTCTTACCCTCCAATACCCACCTTGAAGAACTATATTCCTAATTATAAGAAATCACCTTCCACTACCTGCCCCGAGCAAAGAATAACCTAATCGACTCCCTTACCACCTTAGCCTACATGATTAATATGCCCGAAGGAATAACCATGGCTCCCTTCCTTATCCAAAAACAAGATAAACCAAACCACTACTACCACATCGAGCTATGCACAGAGGAAGAATCTGAAATAGCCGACTGTTGGTACTATGATATTTGGTACCTCCTCAGATACGGTAGGTATCCCCAAGGATCCGATAAGAAAGACCGAGCAACTCTTCGCAGACTGGTCGCCCAGTATATTGTCTGTGATAAAGCATTGTTTAAGGGAAACTTCGATGGAACCCATTTACACTCCATCGCAGGGGCTGAAATTGAAGAAATGATGCAGAAAATCCACAGCGGGGAATGCGAACCCCACATGAACGGCCATATGCTCGCTAAAAAGATAATCCAACAGGGACACTACTGGACTACGATGGTACAGGACTGCACAGCCTACGTTCGAAGATGTCTCAAATGACAATAGTTCTCCAACATACAGCATCTTCCTCCACGAGAACTGTACAACATGACTTCTCCCTGACAATTTTCCACATGGGATGTCGCTATCATAGGAAAAATCACGCTGAAGGCATCCAACGGGCATGAGTTCATCCAAGTTTCTATTGACTACTTTAGCAAATGGGTCGAAGTCGAGTCATACGCAGTTCTGAATGCGAAGAAAGTGGCCAAATTCATCAAGAAAAATATCATCTGCCGATATGGGGTCCCACGCTAACTAGTATCAGATAATGGGTTACATTTTGAGGCAGTGGTCGACAAGTATGGAATTTAGAGATATAAATCCTTTCCATACCGACCTCAAACCAACGGAGCAGTTGAAGCAGGCAATAAGAATCTCAAAGCCATCATCAGCAAGATGATCGAGAGTTGTCGTGATTGGGCCGATAGGATCCCATACACCCTCTGCGGCTACCGCGCGTCAGTTCGAACCTCTACTGAGGCTACCCTTACTCTCTAGTCTACGGCATGGAAGCGGTCCTACCCGTGGAGCTGGAAATACCCTCGCTGCGCGTCATGCTTGAAAGTAAGGTCAGCGAAAAAGACTGATACCAAAGTCGTCCTGACGAGCTAACCCTCCTAGATGAAAGGAGATTGAAAGCTCTATATTATATACAAGGGTACCATCGTCGTATAGCTTGATCATTCAATAAGAGAGTCTAGGACTGCGGTGTCCGAGAGGGGGACTTAGCCCTCAAAGAAATAGTAGAGCCCATCAGGGACCCCATAGGGAAATTTAAGCCCAATTGGAGCGGCCCCAACATTATAAAGAAAATCCTATCGGGCGGCACCGCTGTGCTCACCGACCTCGACGGGGAAGAAATGGCGAGTCCAGTCAACCTGGACCGTCTCAAGAAATTATACCCCTAGTCCGAAATCTCGACGCGCTACGACTCTTCTCATCTCCTTTTTATTCTAAAAAAATCTCTCTTCTTTTCCCCTACAGAGAACTACATGCGCCTGATCCTCTAAAAACTTTTTCAAAAAAATGAATTTCAAAATTTTTCAAAACCCTCTGAGGTATGTAGGTAGCTCATTCGCTTCACATGAGCCCGACCCCCTTCTTTTTCACAAAATGCTATTCTTTTCTGATCCCCGACAACGACCGTTCATTTTTAACACATACATGATAGATAATTCAAAATGCAAAAAGACATCAAAAGGAACAACTAGATGATTAAAAACTTATTTATTTCATTATCTGAAATTTTTGTATGATTACATCGGCATAAGGAGTAAAACGACTTCCCTAGACAAAAAAAAACAGATAATAACAAGCCCCAATAATCCTAAAAATCACTCCAATTATTCCCACAAAACACAAAAACATTACCTATTATAAAAAGCTTCACAAAACCCTACCCTCAGCTGCCAAAGGAACTAGCACCATCATCAGATGCATACTGGACTCCCTAAGCCTCCCCTACATGAATGGAGTATCGCAGACACTCCAAGGAGAGATAAGCCCGAACCAACTTGGGGTAGATCACAACTTCCACTCCATGGTGTCAGATATGGAAAGCCACATTTAACCAGTCTCCACAGCCAGTATCCTGGCCACTACCTTCTTTCATAACCACTTCATGTAGTCCCTATAGATATGCCAAACTCGCCTAGTAGACTGAGAAAGATGGGTCGACTGATGACAATTCTCCCACATAGAACCAAGTCGCATGTGCATATGCTCTGTCAGGTCCTCCACAGGAAAGAAGTTTGGTGTCCGCGGTGGCACAATTTGCTCCCAACCATATTAGCCCAACAACCGCCAGGGAAGGTAGAAAGAGGTCTGCCTGAGGCCAACCAGTTTGACTACTGGTACTCTCCAAGCTCCAAAATGGGCAATAGTTCCCCCCACCAAGGCACAAACCAGCATAAGCCTCGCGCCGCATGCTCTACAAACCAGCTCCCCCAACTCTCAATGTCCAGGACAACACTAATGATATAGCGCGAGAAGAAGTTTGGAACCGCCAACAAAGGATACTCAGGTGGGACCGCCATATGAAACCTCTCTGACAGCCACATAAACAGCATTACAGGGCTCCCTCTCAAAAAGTTAGAACGACCCTCCCATCAAGCATTCAGGCCATTCAAGGTCTCCGCCAGTATCACCGTTACGGGATTACGACAGTACGACATCCAAGAAACAATAGCAGCCAGTTGGGGGTCCACCAGTGTCTCCCCAGTCACCAACAGAACTTTTGAAACAATGCCTAGGATAACGGCCCTGACATATCCGGTATCACCCACGTCCTACGAATGTACGGACTATAACACCACTGGGAGGGAAATCATTCCCCCCGTAACAAAGGGCCTGGCCACCGAAGTCGAAATATGAAGAAGCCCAGCCAACAATCCCCTGGGAGAATGGGAAAACTCAGGTAAAGCTGCAGTAATGCTGGGATTCATTCCCAGCATGACAAAAAATGTCACGTAGGTAGGACAAATCTCATCCAACCCGAAGCGAAAGACATGATCCTCGAGATACCAAAACTCGACATCCGCCATCAGCATGTTCCACTCAATGGACCGGTTGTGCCACAAAGAGACTTATCGCATGTGAAAGGCGTCATAATCAATATTGTAAGAACACATTGCTTCCAAGACCTCGAGGTAGTTAGCAAACTCAAGGCTACCAGGGAGAGCAATCTTACAAGACTAAGAGATAGTAAGCAAGTAAGAATGTGGAAAAGAAAGAAAGTGAAAGTGTGAGGGTGAGGGTGAAAGCCCCATCTACACCCCCTTTTTTATACTTGGAAACTCTCAAGCCAAGACAAGGAACCCTACAGAAATCGGAGTAAAACTTTCCCCACCAATTACCAAGCAATTGAAGAAAGTGAAATCAAAGCCTTGGATTGATTGGACTGGACTGATATGTCGATAGGTAGGACAAGGGTCATGCCGATCGGTAACCCCCTATTTTGGGAAACTTCCCTTTTTCCTCTTTTGTCAAAATCAAAAGACTCAACAAAAATGATTTTTATCTTAAGGAAATTCTGAATTTCCTTTATACTTATGCTTTTACTAATCTCATTTTAAATAAAATCCTTCCAAAATTCTTTTTACGATCTCAGCAGTAAAGTAAAAAGAGCATGTGCATTAATCACTAAATAAGAAAATTAACAAAAAAATCCATTCTTCATTTGTACATATCTTGTTGTGTTATATTAACATTTTGCAGGAAAATCAGAAAAAACAACAGGACTCAACCCGAACCTAATCTCTCTATCTCTCTAGGGTCCCCCATCCCTGCGGCGCGCCCTCTTCCCCCTGCGGTGAGACAACGTACCCCCACTGCCAGAGCTCGATCCTTCCCCGGACGAGGAAGACGGCACCAAGCAAGAAGGAACCGGAACCGCCTCACGAATATGAGCAGTCACTGAAGATATCCTGTCCCTGATGTCCTTCAGCTAAGTGGTCGAAACACAGATATAATGCAAGGAAGAATTCAAATCAGTCAAGCATAAAGAGAGAGAAAGAATTAAGGAAATCAAAAAAGGGCGTACCATAGGCCGAAGGACCTCCTCCGTCAGACCCAACTCCTCCCGGTCCATCGCATGAGGGCGATGCTACAGACGCACGGACCCCCCATCATCTCGCCAAAGGTTGTAACTAGGGGAATACAGTCGCACGAGTGGAAGCTCTGAAGTCATCGCCACCGCCGCTGACGTAGCCGCACTACCTGCGCTATGAGAAGACCCCACCTACCAACTCGAGCCCGCCCTGGGGAGAGGCATCACATCATAATGCTAAGGGGCATCATCCAACTCGTGACGAAGTCCATATAATCATACATCACCGCTATGTCACTATACAGGGAGTATGGCTCTCCTATCATCACAGCCACCCGAGCATCATCAGACATCTCCCATACCCGCCTCATGAACATAGGGGACCTCGCCGGTGATACCGCAACCTCATCCTCCATAATCTGACGGACTGCCCTCTCCCCAAGATACCAGAAGTAATCGAACTCGACCGATAGCAGGTGACACATTTGCGCATGTTCCCCAGTCACCACAGTGTGCTGAATTGTCGTCCCCAAAGGATAAAAGGTCACTTGTAAATCCCCAGCAAAAATGAAGGATCAGTGTCAATAAAATGGCATCAAAGGAAAAGAACAGTCTCAGGGATAAAATAATGCTTACCCGCTCGCTAATCAGGCCATTCAATACCTGACGCACTGTCTCTAGATAAAGGTTCTTCGATTGCCGATTAAACCTCCGCCATTGGAACATCCGACAAAAGTCCCCAACGGAGTCATCCTTTAAAGAAATCATTTGGTTGTTCAATCCAATCACCTCATAGAACCGCATCTGCAAAGAACAAGGATCGGCATTCAAGAAATCAAAAGGAAGTGCATGAATGGAAAATGCGAAGGCATAAAGGAAAATTAGCAAAATAAAGAATACCTCCAGAAGACACGTGGCCCCAATAAAAATCGGTCGGTAGCATCGGTTGAATGCATCCAAAGAATAATAAAGGGTCGCCAAAGTCAGGCTCACCCAGTCATAAAAGTAGTTGTTCGAAAACACCCGCAGAAATGGTAGAAACCACATGTGAACGACGTCGCCACTCGTCGCCACCAGAAAACCTCCCAACACCAACATGATAAACAAACGGGCCATCTGACGCACATGATGCCCGTCGTTCTCGTCAACCCTTCTGCTCAGCAAAATATCCCTCAAAGAAGACAAACGAAAGGAACCCCCGAAAACCACCTTCTCCACATCACGAAAAGCCACTATCACCGCCTCCGGCGTCACCTGCGCTGTCTTGTTCACCTCAATCTTGGCACCCTCACAGTTCATCCCCAGCAGCTGCTGAACATCAATGGGAGTCACCGTCGTCTCCCCAAAGCCAAAATGGAAGGTGTGGGTAGTGTTCCACCACCTCTCTCCCAAAGCATATAGAACCGTCGTGGAGCAGGGCGTCTCATCCAATGCCGACGCTAGCCTCCTAAAACCCGTAGAGGACACCATCCAGCGCACAAGAGAAGGAAGGTTCTCCCAAACATCCTTTAGCCCTGTCATACCACGGGCATGAATAGTCGATATGGAGACATCAGACTGTCAAGAAATATAAAAAACTTATCAAATTCAGGAAATAAAGCAATCTCGTCAAGAAAAGAAAAAAGGAACACCAAGAGTCATGCAAGACTTACATAACAACCAGGGTTCACCACCCTTGAAGAGTGTTGACGTGAAGGCTCATGCAGAAGAGTCTGACCATCCACTAGGGGTGGGCACGGTCCGGTCCGGGTTTTGCCTATTTTTTGGACCGGACCGAATATTCGGTCCTTAATTTTTTTGAACCGAGACCGGACCGATTAATTCGGTTAACCTACTAATTCGATCCAGGCTTTTTTCGGTCCGGTCCAGGGTAAAATTCGGTCCTGACCCTATTTTATATATATGTACATTTTATGAACGTTTTTATCTATTTTTCTCACAAATATATATACAAAAAAATAATACTCAAAACTCCAAGTGATATTTACATGGTTTTGTTTAACCCAAATAAAAAAATGTCTATACATATATAAAATGTTCCAAATTAAATTCACAAGTTATATACATTAATTCAAAAACTATACATAAGAAACACAATAACATTATTTTTATTATATATATATAGGAATCGGTCTGGTCCGGTCCAAATCGGTCTTTTAATATAGTGGACCGCGGACCGGACCGGTTTAATCGGTTTTTAGTTTTTGTGAACCGATTTTCGGACCGGTTTGAAAATAGCCTTAATTTTCGGTTCGGTCCAATCGGTCCATTCGGGTCGGTCTTTTTTTTGTCCACCCCTACCATCCACCACAGGCTCAAACGAACTGAAAGAATTATCGCTACCCAATGCGAAGAGCACCCTAGCCTTCCACTCCAACCCTGCCCAATCATCGGCATTGAGCCACGCCATATGGGTTGCACTGCTTGAGAAGTCATCCATTTCAGATGTTAGGGCGATCTGCAGAGGTTTATAGCAAAAGAAAAGAAGTCATAAAGTTGTGCAAAATGAGGAGAACCCGCCCCCTTTTTATAAGAGGCTAAGGGTCATGCTGATCGACAACCCCCTCCACCCACTGATCGGCACTGAGCCTCTCACCTACTCGAGGTATCCCAAAAGTCCATGCCAATGCCGATTAGAACACCCACACCCATGCCGGTTAGCACACCCCTTAAAATCTCGTACAAAAAATCCGAAACAAATATACCAGAAAATTTTGAAAAATTCTCGAAAAATTCTTAAAATTGCCAAATATGTTCTAGCACCTTGCTCATTAAGGAGAACATTTTTTACACCCCCAGTGGAATTCCAGAGAACCATTCTCCCTAGAAACGTCTCCAAAGGACGCTCCAAACTTTCCCCAGCTGCAAAATCTCCGAATTATTCACTATTCCCCAGCGGAACCTAAAATCCAATCCTTATCCCCAGTGGAATCCCCAAATTTTCCAAAGGAAAAGTACACCTCTTTTAGGTCAGAATTGACCTCGATCTTAGATCATCACATTAGCTAGGTCAGAATTAATCTCGGTCCTCGATCGTCACCTCTTTTAGGTCAGAATTGACCTTGGCCTTGGATCGTCACCTTAGTTAGGTCAGAATTGACCTCGATTCTCGATCGTCACCTCTCTTAGGTCAGAATTGACCTTGGTCTTGGATCGTCACCTTAGTTAGGTCAAAATTGACCTCGGTCCTCGATCGTCACCTCTTTTAGGTCAGAATTGATATCGGTCTTAGATCGTCACCTTAGTTAAGTCAGAATTGACCTCGGTCCTCGATCGTCACCTCTCTTAGGTCAGAATTGACCTCAGTCTTCGATTGTCACATTAGTTAGGTCAGAATTGATCTCGATCCTCAGTCGTCACCTTTTTTAGGTCAGAATTGACCACGACCCTCGGTCGTCACCTCCGTTTAGGTCAGAATTGACCTCGTCCCTCCGAAGTGACCATCCACATCCCTTAGGTCCGCAGAACTAACCTCCTTCCATCATGTGGTGTATATTCGACGGCCATCACTTGTTCCAAGTTCACCCGTAGAGGGGCTCTCCAGACACCACATTCTAGGACCCCCTAAGTCTCTCTTTAGACTCCTAGCACTTCTCCCTTCCACCGCAAACCTAGGTCGCACTCTGAGTATCAATCTAGAGACCATCGAGCATCCTCAAGCGCCATTTGACTCCGATAAACTCTTTTGTCACATAGAAAGCTCTTTTAATCTTTAAAGGGCTCTGAAACCCCTTTCCAACAGTCTGCCCTATGCATGAATCGGTATAACGGTTCAGACGAACGAACCTTTCACTATCGAAAACTAATTCAGAGGCCATCAGGCACTCCTGGGCCCCGAATTGACCCTAATCAACTCCATCTTCAGAGTGAAAGATCTTTGAATTTTCAAAGGGCACTGAAACCCCTTTCTAACGGTTCACCCCGTGCACAAAAATAGCATGACCGCTCGGACGAACGATCAGTTTTCCCCTAAAAATCGATCCGGAGGCCATCGTTCGCTCCCGAACTCCGTTTGACCAAAGTTAACTCTTCATCTCGAACGAGACTGAATGAATATCTAAAGGGAACTGAATACCCTTTTTAATGATCCGCTCCGTGCATGCTTCTAACCTACATTGCGGATGAATGAGTCATTTTACTCCGAGAGGTCATCGGGAGTTTTTGGGTCGCGGTTGACTAAGGTCAAATTTCCAAATAGAGTGAAACTTTTTGGAATGTCGAAGTACATATCCTAAGCTTTCCAATGGTCTACCCCGTGCACGATTTTGACTTACCATGCGGACGAACGATCCGTTTATGTTCGGCGATCTCCCGTCCAAAGGACCGACGTGCGCTTCCGAGCCACATTTGACCCAAAGTCTACTCTTGAACCCTGGAGCGGTCCAAGTACTCTCGAAGGCTCTGAAATATCTTTCTAACGGTATGCCCCGTGCACGATTCAGATCAACAATTTGTACTCTACAGTCATTTTTTTAGAGAAGTTTGCACGGGACTACAAATTGGCAGGTGGTCCTGAACCCTGCCTACCAAAACAGTGTAAATTGTGACCTGCCGATAGGCACCCCCCCGAGGTAGGACGATCAGCACCCCTTTTTGCCCTATAAATAAGGGCCATGACCTTATTCCCAAGACAGCCAAAACCCATCAGCATCGGTGATCTCAGCAACATTCTCTCGAAGTCAGCAAAGTTCCATAAGAAATATCATTCAAGCCTAAATAACCATCCTTTTCACACCCAATTTGCATAATATCCTTCTCTCTCATCAACATCCATCAACATTCAAAGGAGTTCATCCAAGATCCATGCTCCAGCTCCAAAAGAAGGTCCAATTCCTTCTCCCTCTCTTTCAAATCTCTTGTTTTGCATAAATTACTTTAGATTCATAATCTAGTTTCATTTTAGTTCAGACATATTAATATCTACACTTTTATTAGTATATCGCACATACTCTAATTTTCATAAAATAAAATAAAAAACTAAAAGAGGGTTACACCCGTAAATTCCGAACGGAATTATCCACCACACTTTTTTCCAAAACTAGAAACACATTTTCTACACACATACACCTAATAAAATTCCGTTCGAATTATGGGATAAACCCCACCCCTGTTCTACATTCGAACTACGTGGAATTTGATGCCTTTATAGGTTACGTAGGCGTCTCGAATTAAAATTCGAGACTCGAGTTCAACTTTTCAATTTTTCAACTTCTCCCATTTTTTCAAATTTCTCAAATCCCTCATTTTTATCATACATATACATATAATATGCTTGTTCGCGCTTTATCCCACATATATTATCGTTTCCCTATAATGATCAATATCTCGATGAACGCTCATATTCTATATTTTACATTTGTTATTACTTTGCTAATATTCCTATGGATGACCTCGCCCTATCTTTTCCATGATATGGGTCGAACGATTCTAATCTCCATTATATAAACACATGCACACACTTCACAGAGATAAAGGAAAATATTAACATTTTCCCATGAGAGACCGAAAGGGCGGGACACCTTCTCATTTCGTAACTTAGCCCCGGGACCTTCAATCTATTGGTTTCGCATGTATCAGTTTGTCCTTGATGTTGCTCTCTCGAAGTGAAAATATATTATTTCGCCTGTTTTGAGAAAAATAGGTTGGCGACTCTATCTCTTTACATTCACCCCATACTGATGATGATCGAAGCCCTCTTTTCAAAGAGAAGGGTGCGAGAACGCGACGCAGTTTCTTCCCCAGGGGATCCTCTTTATCCTCCCCCCGGAACAAACTCCCCGCCGACCGAGATGGCCACAGATATGCCTTGATAAACAATCATATTTAATAAATATATTTATACACCTTTGTTAAAGAAAAGGACAAAGTCCCTACTTTCAAAGGACTACTTTTTAATCTTTATGTCACATCAAATTGTGTACATTATTTTTTAGTCACACAAATTTGCTTTTGGTTGTTAGTAATTAGAAGAACACGCTAAGTATTAGCCATGCTGCTAGACTGTCAAAAATCCATCTACGCTTTTCTTTTCAAAAAAAACAATACCTACACAGTTACTCAAAACCCATTAAGTCAGGTCCAAAAAACCCATTGGCGTCATAAAATCCGGCGAAACAAATCGCCCTCTCCACATAAACAGTTGTTACAAGATGATTAACCTCGTGTCTATGAAGGCAACCCAAGCACTTGTTAAAAAAAACAAAGACACTAAATCAGCCATGGATAAATCAAAGTTTCAAGATTTGAAATGGGTCTCCACATTTATTTATAGAAATCAGACCAACAAATAATTTTCTTTTACACCGGAGCGTCCTCTTAGATGCTATGATCCAACAAACCGTGGTTCTGTTGCAAATCAAATGCATCTTGTGGATTTTGATCCAACTCAACCCCATGGAGGAGTAAAAAAATACGATTCACCAATATATTAACCCGAGCCACCATGATTTTTTAAACAGCCCATTGACCCATCTTGGGCGTGGGTCCAACAAAACCCAACTCATAATCAAATTGGGCACACTGAGAAAACCATTCGAGCCACCAAAAAGGGTTTCGATCAAACCCGATATATACGAACAAACCTTGGAAATGCCAGCAGCCTCACGTGAAATGCCGAAAAATCAACTCAAGACATCCTCGATTTTTTGAATATCTTAAGAAATCCGAAATAGGTATCACCGGAACAGCTTTGGCCTCCGAGCTAGCTTCGGCGGAATCGAAATAACCACCTCCGAGAAGGTTAATCCGAAGTGGATCAATCTCCAAACAGATACTCCGAATAGATCAACCTCTGAGCATGTAAATCCGAAGTGGCTCAACCTCCGAACAGTAATTTCGAAGTGGCTCAACCTCCGAGCTGGTAAATTCGAAGCGGCTCAATCGCCGAGGACCTTGACATCCGAAGTGGACCTATCTTCGATCCAATCGATCTCTGGAGCATCCACGGCCCCTAAACACGCTAGAAGTAACTACCTCCATGATACGGTTCATACTCGTGTATAATATGTCTTTTTTTATGAGATGTGGCTTCTGAAAAATAAAAACCCTTTAGAGTTTAAAGTCCCAAAATATAGGGTTTTGATCTTTATAAAGCATTGAGATATGAGAGTCGTCATGGAACTTTTTATAAAAGGCATGCCATACAGTGGCACTAAACCATATGGAAAATATTTTCAAGATTATGCCAGAATTATATGGTATTTCAAACGGTACGGCACCGGTTGCTAAAAAAATATTATTAATTTCGAATGTTATGGTACTTAATGTGCACTTGTTTTATTTAGACACCCCGTGAAAATACTCTTCAAAGTTTAAAAAATATATGTAGTCTCGCACGGATTTAAGTTGTTCGAGTAAAAAAATATTTATTTATGAAAAAATCATATACCCCTCGAAATTGTGAATATTTTATGTTATCCCACGAGAGACCATTTAAAGACTTAGTACGAACATGTACTCGGGGAATATTGTCAGAATAATATTTTTGAGTAAACCATGTCAAAATGATATCCTTCGAACAACCATATCAAAAATGATATTTTTCGAGTGACCTTGGAAAAATAATAATTTTTCTAAAAAAAATGCTCAAAGTCACAGTACCTCGAGCAAGTGCCTCGGAGGAACCTCCTCGAGTAGTCTCGGGGGAACCTCCTCGAGCAGCCTCAGACGAACCTCCTCGAGTAGACTCTTTGAGTAGCCTCGGAGGGACCTCCTCGAGTAGCCTCATTCGGGGTACCTCCTCGAGCATCCTCGTCCTAGTGCCTCGAGCAGCCTGTCCCAAATAAAAATATTTTTTGAAACTTACCATTTTTCTCAAGTCATTGTACCTCGAGCGACCTCACTAGAGGTGCCTTGAACAGGTACCTCGAGCGACCTCACTAGCGGTGCCTCGAACAGGTACCTCGAGCGACCTCACCCGCGGTGCCTTGAGCAGCCTTCTCCTAATGGCTCGAGTTGCCTCGCCCTAGTGGCTCGAGTAGCCTCGTCCTAGTTCCTCGAGCGGACTCGCGCTAGTGGCTCGAGTTGCATCGCCCTAGTGGCTCGAGAAGACTCATCCTAGTGACTCCATCTAACTCATTCACGGTTTCTCGGAGCAACCCCCTGAGCAACTGCATCCATGGTCACTTGGAACAACTTTTTGTGTTATATTCTATTCGATTTATGTTAAGCTATGATTTATTCACATGATAATGTTAGCAACATGAAATTTGAAATTGATATTTATTACTCACCTCGAGGTGACCGAGCATTCTTATTGACTAATTTATTCTATAAATGATTTAATGGACCATTTATGAGTTTTCTCAGCTTTGATAAAATAGCGGGGGCATGAGATAAATAGCTCACCACATGATATATCTACACTCTATCAACTGCATATTGTAGCATATCAAACTCGCATCATGAAATTGCACCGAACAATATGTCTATGATTCGTCGAAGCATGTTTTCGAGTTTATTTTATTCTATTAACATAAAATAAAATAAAGGGGGAAAATATACCCCGCATGATTATATATGGCACTTTAATATGCTTTATGAGTTACTAATAATTTTTGTGCAAGAATTTGAGTCGATTTCTTATCCTTGCAGATATTGAACGCACATGATCAAATCGAGTTTGAACAATTACATCAGGCCTTACAGATGTTAAATTCGAACGCTCACGAGATTTTATTTCTAATTGGCGGCAAACACCCCGTGAAATGTATTTAAATGCTTTCAACTTTTAGATGGTGTTGTAACCAATTATTTATTTTTATTTACTTTACTTTATCTTGAAATAAAATACAAAGCAGAGTAAAGAGGGGGAAAAGTATTGTATAGTGTACCACTTGTAGGCAGAAATACAGGTGACAAGTGATATCAACCTCGGCCGAGGGCATGGCCGACGTTGGAAAGACCTTGAAATAGTGACTCGCCGCATCGGCCGTATTAGGGTCGGCCCTGGACGATACCACTACCAACCTCTTCAAGGGGTCAGAAGTTCATCAACTCAATTGGGAATGGGAACCTCGACCGGGGGTAGGCCGAGGCTACAAGGAGACATACCACTACCAAGGTCAACCCCACCTGTGAATCGGCCAATGTTCCAAGCACATGCCAACCTAACCTCGGCCCAGGCCGACCTTAAGGTATTACCTCGGCTTCACTTAAGTCGAGACAATGATGGCTCATCTTGGATAGGATGGGCAGCTAGACCTTAACAAACTCGGACTCTTCCAGGCCGAGGTCATGACCCAGCACGAAGGTCGAGCACCTATTGACATTTGTGGACAAGGACACGTGGACACAATTCAGTTATAACAAATCATTCCCCTCACGTGGGGGGAATATTTCATCATCATTCTCTACATGTGACAGTGACAGATATCTTCATCAGATTGGCTAGATCAACGCACACATGCTCATTGCATGCATGGGGGGTACACTACACCCCCTGGTACTATATATACTTATATTCTCCATCCTGAAGGGGGATCCTAAATCAATAACCCTAGCTGAAACTCTGTTCAAATACACAGTAGAGAGAGAAAGCTTGAGAGATTGTATCCATGGCCATTAGAGCCCTCATACAGTGATATACATTATACACTCGCACGGTGGACGTAGGCCAGATTGGCTGAACCACTTATATTCCGGTGTGAATCCTCTTCTCCTCACCTCCTTCTACTATGTGTGTATGTACTCTTATGCTACCATTGTTAACATTGAATTGAGCTCACAAACACCATGAAGGGTGGTGATGTTTCCAGCATCATCATTTTGGCGCCATCTGTGGGAACGAGAAGCTATCTCTTCCTCTTCTTCAGCTTAACCTCATCGGAGACTCTGGTGGTGAACCAGGCACCACCCCTTGCGTGGAGCTGCTTCACCATTGAAAGAGGTCCTTTAAGGTATTAAGCTCACCTGCTCCTTAAGCTCTTTATTGATTAACACATGGCACCAGAATTACCACCGCCTCTTCTGCCGCCTGGTGGGGGAGGGCCTAGCTCCAGCCAGGCACCGCCTCAGTCCGAAATGGCAGAGGTAGCTGCAGCCTTGAGGTCTTTGGCTGCAACGCAACAAGCTATGCAGGAGAAGTTTGCACAGCTCAGCCAAACTATGATGAGGCCACCTGGAGTTTCATCGAAGATGATCACTCCGACGGCTGTCCAGCCTCATCCGGACGCCAGGGGACCACCCCAGGCACCGATGAAGGATCAACCTGCACCCCAGCGGAGGAGGGACGTTGCTAACCCTAGGAGCTTATGCCTGGGGAGGCAAGAAAACCCTTTTCCGGAGGACAGGTATGACGATCTAGAGGCGAAAGAGGTCGCGGAAGATTACTGGGAGCCGTATGAGGTTTCAAATAATACGGTACGTCCTCTTCAGCAGAGCCGAGGTTATGTCGACCGAAGAGGTGAAGAGGCCCAACAACGAGGATTAACTTTTGATCGATTGAGCAGAGGGTCAGTCTTTGAGAGATTGGGCCCGATAAATGACCTAAGACAAAGGTTATCAAGGTCCAGAAGTGCAGCCGGCTCG
The DNA here is from genome assembly GCA_949130495.1 of Sambucus nigra. NCBI lineage: Eukaryota > Viridiplantae > Streptophyta > Magnoliopsida > Dipsacales > Adoxaceae > Sambucus > Sambucus nigra. Next base: position 282,409,818 of record OX422218.1, read on the forward strand.
CAAAGAAGAGATAGACAAGGTTGGCCTGACTAGGGGAGACCCCGTGAAGGAAGGGGAAGAGACCGGGAAGAGGTCAATAACCGACGTTGTGCTGCGGCTGGGGAACCCTCAGTCCACCCCTTAGAGTTGGCTGGGGATAACCTCAGCCAGGTCGATGGTAGGAGACCGTGGAATGACTCTATCCAATGTCTCGAGGAGAAGATAGGAGACCTCATCAAAATTAGGGATCCATTGCAAAGGGGTTACTCAGAAGGCTCTCCATTCGTGGCTAAGATAGTGAGCTTCCCGACCCCTACTAAGTTCAAACCACCTGTGGTGTCTCCCAAGTATGATGGTAGCACCAACCCTGTACATCACATTGAGATGTATCAGTCGGCGGTAGACATCTACTCGATACCTGATGAGATGAAGTGTAGGGCCTTTTCTGGGACTTTGAAAGGAGCAGCACACAGCTGGTTTACTTCTCTTCCGAAGAATTCGATTGAGAACTTTAAGGGCTTGGCTGAACGATTCATCCACAACTTTTGCTTTGGGGTAAGACCTCAAAAGAAGACCACTCACCTATTGTATGTCAAGCAAGTCAAGGATGAGAGCCTAAGAGACTACATTACCAGGTTCAACAAAGAAAAACTTGAGGTTGAAGATTATAAAGAGAACATAGCCATGACCGCCCTCACAGGAGGTCTTCAGAAAGGGAATCTGTTGTAGAAACTCGCGAAAGAACCTCCCAGGTGTATGGTAAAGCTACTCGCCACTGCAGGAAAGGTTATGAATGCCGAAGAGGCAATGGCCACCAAGTATGAGGATAAGAACCGCGGTGGTGGCGGGAAGTCCCAAAGGAAGAAAGACGAAAAAAAAAGGTCAACCGATGACAAGTTCGCTCACTATACTCCTTTAACTATGAGCTATAAGCATATCCTCAACGAGATCAAGAATGACAGAACTCTAAGATGGCCGGAGAAACTGAAGGCCCCTCTACATAAGAGGAACAAAGAGTTATGGTGCGAGTTCTACCAAAACCATGGCCATATTACAGACAGATGCTTCGCTTTAAAGGATGAGATTGAAAAGATGTTAAAATTCGGAAAGTTGAGGAAGTATGTTGATGGCAAGGCTCCTAAAGACGAAAGAGATGACCCTAAGAAGAGGAGAAATGACATATGCCGTGGCGATGCCCCGGCTAGAAGAGACAATGATTCGAAAGGTAATGATGAAGACGATCCGGACCTTCCACCAAAAAATGACAACGCCCCAGTAAAGAGGGTTGGCATGATATCATTTGGTGTCGACACCATATGCGGAGGACTTACGGGAGGTGGCTCTGAAGTGGAGAACATAAAAGCTCATGTGTCAGAGGCCAAGTCAGTGTCCAAAATCAAAGTTGTCAATCTAACTTCTTCCGATATAGCGCAGAAGAGAAAGAAGGTGTACATGGACACCCTTATAGTTGGGTTCTCCCGACTCAACTTTAAAGGTATCTTAGCCCCCCATGATAATCCTTTGGTAATAACAACAAGGGTGCATGGATGCGAGGTGCAGAGGATCCTCGTGGACGAGGGGAGTTCAGCAGACGTGATGTTTTGGCCCTGATTCAAGAGCCTAGGTCTTAGCAGAGCTAGGTTGGTACCCTATCATCATCCTTTAATGGGCTTCAGTGGCGAAAAGGCCCACCCACTGGGCATGTATGAGATGGACGTACGAATGGGTGACGAGTGGCCTAAGAGGTTGACCCAGAAGATAAAATTTTTCGTGATGGACGAAAATGTCTTCTCGGCGTATAACCTCATCATAGGAAGAGTGGCCCTTAAGGAGTTTGAAGTTGTGCCTTCGACGGTCCACCAGATGCTAAAATTCCCGACCCCCTATAGGGTAGGGGAAGTACAAGGCGACCAGACCATAGCACGAGAATATTACTTCAACTCGACCGAAGAGAGAGGGGCCTATAAGAGAGCAACCACAACCTATAACATTGATATATTGGACCCAAGAGATGAAATAAAGTTGAAGAAGGGAGAGTCCACGGAAGAGGTAGAATCCATCGTCCTCAATGAGGACAAACCGAAAAAAACCATCAAGGTCGGCAAAGCCCTAAAGACAGAAATTAAGGAAGAGCTGATAAACTTCCTGAGGAAGAGGCAGAGTGTCTTCGCTTGGAGTCACGCGGACATGCTCGGCATCAACCCTGAGGTTATGAGTCACAAGCTCAACGTGACCAAAGATGCCAGGCCAATCAAGCAAGGATGAAGAGTTTACTCCAAGGAGAAGTACGACGTCATCCGAGAAGAAGTTAAAAAACTGGAAGAGGCGGAGTTTATAAGAGAAGCCATATATCCTGAGTGGTTGTCGAACGCAGTCATCGTACCCAAAGCCAATGGGAAGTGGAGAATGTGCGTTGATTTCACTGACCTGAACAGATCTTGCCCAACAGACAGTTATCCCTTACCTCGGATAGATCAGATGGTAGATGCAACTGCAGGGCATGAGCTCATGAGCTTCATGGACGCGTATTCAAGCTACAACCAGATCTTCATGGATGCAGAAGACTCAGAGAAAACAGCCTTCATTACCGACAAAGGGGCGTACTGCTACAAGGTAATGCCCTTCGGTCTAAAAAATACAGGGTCGACGTACCAACGTCTTGTGTATAAGATGTTCAAAGACCAAATAGGCAAGACCATGGAGGTGTATGTAGACGATATGTTGACAAAGAGCTTAAAGGCCTGCACTCATGTAGCAGACCTTGAAAAGACCTTTGATACTATAGACTTGTACATGATGAAACTCAACCCAGCGAAGTGTGTCTTCGGGGTAGAAGCTGGTAAGTTTCTTGTATTTATCGTCAATCAAAGAGGAATCGAAGCCAACCCAGAGAAAATCAAGACTTTGCTTGATATTAAGACACCGAGGAGTATCAAGGACGTCTAAAGACTCACTGGGAGAGTGGCCGCCCTCACTAGGTTTGTTTCCAGAGCAACAGACAAGTGTCTTCCATTCTTTAAAGTGCTTCGAAAGGTCTTCCAGTGGGACAAAGAGTGCGAAGAAGCTTTTAACCAACTCAAGTCTTACCTTGGGTCTCCCTTGTTATTATCTCGACCCGTAGTAGGAGAGAGATTGTATGTTTACCTAGAAGTCTCTGAATCGGCCATAAGTGCAGCCATAGTACGGGAAGACGTGGGAATCCAAAGGCCTTTGTATTTCAACAGCAATGCCCTATAAGGATCTGAGCAAAATTACCCTCGTATGGAAAAGTTAGCCTACGCCCTGATACATGCTTCAAGAAAGATGAAGCCCTACTTCCAAGCCCATTCCATGGTCATTCTTACTGATTCCCCACTAAGACATGTCCTCCATAAACCTAAGAAGTCTGAGAGATTGATGACCTGGGCCATTGAGTTGGGAGAGTATGACCTTACTTATCAACCTAGGGCAGCCATCAAAGGGCAAGCTCTCACGAACTTTATTGCCGAGTTCACATGGGAAGAGGTCGAGGCAGAGAATGACCCATTAGGTGCTGATGGGTCAAACAACAACATCTTTTGAGAACAGGAAGAGGTTGCACCAGACGTCTTTCGAGAATAAGAAGAAGTTGCACCGAACATCTCCCGAAGCCAGGAAGAGGTCGTATCCAAGAAGGTCAGGAGCAGAGTAGCTAAGAACGAGGAGGATCGATACCTCTTCAGGCAAGAAATCATGACAGAATGGGCCTTCTCATCAGATACAGACATCTGGAATCTTTTCATTGATGGTTCTTCCTGTGATAATGGAAGCGGTGCAGGGTTGATACTTTTAGCTCCAGATGGTGCCAACGTTGAATACGCTTTGAGGTTCAACTTTAAGGCCTCTAACAATGAGTCAGAATATAAATCCATGATAGCAGGTCTCTCATTGGCAAAGACTTTAGGAGTAAGATGACTCCTACTTCATAGCGACTCAAGGTTAGTTGTCAATCAAGTATTGGGAGTCTATAAAACCAAAGATAAAAGGATGGCTAAGTATCTGAAGAGGGTGATAACGATGTTAGAATATTTTAAAGAGACAAAACTGAAGAGAGTACCTTGACAAAATAACAGCCACGCAAATGCATTGGCAAGGTTGGCCTCGGCGACGAAGATAGACGTCAAAAGGACAGTTTCGGTCGAGGTCTTAGCAAAAGCGACCATTGAAGAAGAGTAGGTATACAACCCTTGTCTCAATTTGAACATAGGAGACTCATGGATAGACCCCCTCATCAGATACATCAAAGAGGGAGAGCTACAGGAGTCCAAGTTAGAGAGGAGGAAGTTAAGATATAGGGCTGCCAAGTTCTCCGTAATAGGAGATGTCCTATATAAGAGGGGATTTATGTTGCCTCTCCTCAGGTGTGTACACCCCACCGGCGTTCCACGCGTCTTACAGGAAGTTCATGAGGGATCTTACTCCATTCACATAGGGGGAAGACCCTTGGCCAAGAGGATTGTTACACATGGATATTGGTGGCCAACCTTGCCCAAAGATGTTGCAGCCTACGTGAAGAGGTGCGATAAATGTCAGAGATTCTCCACTATTCCCCATCAACCTATGACGTCAATCACCTCTCCATGGCCATTTGCAGTATGGGGAATTGACTTAGTAGGACCCCTACCAAGAGCTGCCAATAATTATCGATTTCTGATAGTTGCTATTGACTACTTCTCAAAGTGGGTGGAGGCAGAGCCGATGATAATGATCACAGAATAGTAGACTTTACAATTTATTTGGAAGAACATCATATGCAGACATGGCCTCCCAAACACACTTATCTCAGATAATGGAACCCAGTTCAAGAGCTCCTCTTTAGAAAAATATTGCGAAAGAGTGGGGATAAAGCAGTTCTTATCATCTCCTGGCCGACCTCAAGCAAACGGTCAGACAGAAGTCACAAACAGGACAATCCTCGATGGAATCAATAAGAGGTCAGAAGAAGCGAAGGGAAGATGGACTGAAGAGGTCTACGCTGTGTTATGGGCCTATGGAACCACAACAAGGACACCAACGGGAGAAACCCCATTCATGCTAGCACATAGCTCAGAGGCCGTCATACCAACAGAAGTGGGGCTCCCTACTCATGGGGTTCAAACCTATGACCCTAATAAATATAGGGAAGAGAGGAGACTAGACCTGGATCTGATTGAAGAGAGAAGGGAAGATGCAAAAATCAGACAAGCAGCTTACCAGCAAAGAGCAACAAAATTCTACAATCAGAGGGTGAAGTCTAGACCCATTTCCGTGGGAGATTTGGTACTGAAGAAGACCTTATAGAAAACAAACAAACTCCACCCAAACTGGCATGGTCCCTACAAAGTGACAGAAGAGGTTGTACCCGGGACCTACAGGCTAGAAAACCTAGAGGGGGAACCTTTTGCCAATCCCTGGAATGCTGATCATCTGAAAAAGTATTACATATGATGTTGTAGGAAGTTATGTAAATGTACCATCTTATGAAGATATTATTGATAAGAGATCAGTTTCCATGTCGATTTTTGCATCATTGTGCTCTAATGGTAGAAAATGTGAGGATAACATCTTAGGTGATGACCTCGGGCCCTTATAACGTCATTGTGGTGACAAGGTCTGAGGTCAGACACCATAATTGGATGACCTCAGACCCTTAACATCATTAATTTGGTGAGATTAATTATGAGGATAACATCTTAGGTGATGACCTCAGACCCTTATAACACCATTAAGTGGTGACAAGGTCTGAGGTCAGACACCATAATTGGATGACCTCAGACCCTTAACATCATTAATTTGGTGAGATTAATTATGAGGATAACATCTTAGGTGATGACCTCAGACCCTTATAACACCATTAAGTGGTGACAAGGTCTGAGGTCAAACACCATAATTGGATGACCTCAGACCCTTAACATCATTAATTTGGTGAGATTAATTATGAGGATAACATCTTAAGTGATGACCTCAGACCCTTATAACATCATTGTGGTGACAAGGTCTGAGGTCAGACACCATAATTGGATGACCTCAGACCCTTAACATCATTAATTTTGTGAGATTAATTATGAGGATAACATCTTAGGTGATGACCTCAGACCCTTATAACACAATTAAGTGGTGAGAAGGTCTGAGGTCAAACACCAAAATTGGATGACCTCAGACCCTTGACATCATTAATTTGGTGATATTAATTATGAGGAAAACATCTTAGGTGATGACCTCAGACCCTTATAACACCATTAAGTGGTGACAAGGTCTGAGGTCAGACACCATACTTGGATAACCTCAGACCTTTAACATCATTAATTTGGTGAGATTAATTATGAGGATAACATCTTAGGTGATGACCTCAGACCCTTGACATCATTAAGTAGTGACAAGGTCTGAGGTCAGACACCATAATTGGATGATCTCAGACCCTTAACATCATTACTTTGGTGAGATTAATTATGAAGGTGACATCTTAGTTGATGGCCTCAGACCTTATAACATCACCCTGGTGACAAGGTCTGAGGTAAGACTATTGATTTAGTTTAAACAGACATCATTGCAACAAGACTGCAGAGCTAAAACATTGCATGGCAAATAAGCATTCGACAAACAAAGCAAATGAAGTAAAAAGCTTACTCAGAGGTTGCTATCAAGTTAAAATTCAAAAATATAAGTTGGCAATGTTCTTCATAGGTTACATCTAAACAGGGGTTACAAAAAATTTATGAAAGAGAGATTCACAATTGAGCCTAAGGATTCGAATGGAGAGTGCTGGTATCCTCAGCCTGATTCTCTTGGCCGGCGTTGGTCACCTCGGCCTCATCTTCTCTGCGGTCAGCTCCCTCTATCTCTGTACCGTCAAGTGTGACAATCTCTGCAGGTGCAGTGACCTCCTCCTCCACCTCTTCAAGGGCTTGAGCAAGCTGAGGGTTAGCAAAACCCAGACCTATGAAGTCACAGGCCTTCAAACTACCAGCCTCCTTCTCCTTGGCAGCCACCCATTTAATAGTGGCTTTAATACCCCTTTCGAGGTACTCGAATCCGAAGCTCATAAATTCATCGGAGACTTTATAATCATCCAATATCCCCTTAGAGGCATCTTCAAGGGCTGCCTTCATCGCAGAGTCGACCTTTTGCTGGAGAACATCATCATTTTCCTTTAGAGCCACAGCATGGTCCTTTTTAAGTTTGGAGATCTCTTTCACCAGCCCCTTCACCTTCTTCTCAGACTCATTAAATTCAGACTTCAGGTGGTCTACTTAGGCATTCAGAGTGCTTTGCACCTTCTCGGCCTCTTGACCCTTCTGGATAAGGGGTAACTTCCTCAGAGTCCAGTTGGTGAGATGATGCATAGCGGCCAGGCCCTGCAGATTATGTGATCGTATATATGAGTTGAAAACCAAATCAGAGAGTACACTTTGAGGATAATACTAAAATCTGAAGTCATACCTGAATAGACCTGTGGAGGCCAAATTCAACCAGAATAGGTGTGTCCATAGACCTGCAAAAACTTTGGTCAGCCTCGATCATGGCAGAGCTGATGGCATCCAGTGCCTACAGACTGTGGCCTATGATGTTGTCATTGATTTTTAATTGCTCTATGCGAGCAGCCAGTGCATCAGCAGAGGATATTTGGATGGAAGAGTCCCCACCTTTCTTTTTCTGTCTCTGATCCTCAGGGGCAGGGGCAGGGGCAGCAGCACCTCTCTTCTTTGAGGCCTGAGCTTTCGATGTCGAGGGAGGGGGGGAGGAGCATTCAAACCTACCTTCTTTGCAAGCTTTGTCAAACTCGATGCAACCATCTCTCAAAGCTCGTCTGATATCCCCTTTGGGCGCTCTGCAAAATAGAAAGGTCTGAGTTAGGGGGTCAGACATGCATAAATTCAGAGGTATAACTTGGAATAAAAAACACTTACCAAGTTCTGTAAGAGGACTTCCCCCTAACCCAGTCTCAGAGAGGTAGTGGGGGGGCATCAGATGTTCAAATTTTACGAGCAGGCCATGCATCCCCTGATCCTGAAGGACTTTGACCTTCTGAAGGTTTTGCAGGCTTAGACCAGGGTCGGCCTTGGCAGACATTGTGACCTTACCCCATCTTATGGGCATTCGTGGCTCTAGTGTGGAAGAGGGGGCACATGGACCAAATTCCCATGGCCCTGAGGCAAAGAAATAATGAGGCTTACAGTTGTGATTAGAAGTCTGAGTTATCTGGAGCATCTTCTTCTCAGGTTTTCTAGCTACAAAGTGGTAATAGCTCGGATGATTTTTAGCAGATGAAGGGACATAGAAACCCACAAAGACCTGGACTGGAAGGTCTGAGTGGTGAACAGCCCTCCATAAGACGATGGCCCCAATTATTACCCTCCAAGCATTAGGTGACAACTGGGAGGGGGGCAAGGTGATGTTGGCTAGGATGGACCTAATGATGGGATGGATGGGTAAATGAAACCCTAACTTGAACATCTGCTCGTACAATCAGATCTCACCATCTCGATCGTGATAAGCCCTCTCCTCCCGCAGAGGTCTCCTGAGCTTTATAGAGGGGCCGATGGAGTACAAGTATCTGAAGCAAAGAAAGTCGACCTCACTGACTGAACTCTTAATCTCGGCCGCCTCAGAGACGTCGATATCGCTCCTGACGTCATCATCAACGTCATTGTCTAACTCAACGTCGGCCTGAGCAAATGTGGGGAATTACTTGGGAACCTCTGAGCGAACTCAACCTCGATAACGGCCGACAGCAGAATGGCATCAAGTATTGGTGGAATTGATACGCTCGATTTGAAAATCTCAACCTCTGAGGAGGAAGACGATGTGCTTGAATTTTTATGGGACGAGGCCCGACTGGAGACCTCGGCTTGATCAGGGACCTGATCTTGTTGATTTGTGAAGTCCATGGCCTCTTGGAAAGAATCCAAGGACATAGGGTCTGATGTGGAAGACTCAGACTCAGACATCGGTGATGGTCCAGTAGGTACCTCGGCTTTGTTAGTGGGTTCTGATGGTTCAGGGTATACTACCTTCAGGGGTGGTGAAAAGATAGGTCCGGGGGGGAATTCCTCTTACCTACGAGCTTCCTCCTCCACTCTTTCTATTTGCCTAATTTTTTCTAAAGTCTTCTCCCTGAGAGAAGGGAACTCCTCTAGAAGTTGGTAAAGGGGTCTGAGCATCAGATGCCGACCCTACACTTACAACTCTCCTAAAACTACAAGCAGGACTGGTTAATGGAATGATACAATCTAAGGATCAAACTATCAAACCTAGAGCAAGAACAGTTCACCTGAAAGTATGGAGACCTCATCGAAAATCTCCAAAACTCATCGAAAAACACAAAAGTAAGGGGAAAACAGGGAAAATGAAGTGAAAGGAATGGCAGAGGATACCTGAAGACGAAGTAGTGGGAGAAAAGGAAGAGACTGCGAGGAATCACCACCAAAATGCTTCGAATCAAAGCTTTTCTAGAGAGAGAAAGTGCTGCTGAAATGAATCGCGCCAGGAAAGAGAAGTGAGAAAGAAGGAGGGAAAATGGGGGTTTAAACCCTTAAATATGGATGCACACTTCCCAAGGCCCATCATTGCCTTGGGAACCCCAAATGACGGCTGACATCACATGCTTGCCAGACACACCTCACTTCAGTAATGGACAAATGTCAAATGAACATTGGCACGAAGAAGAAAGGCCTCGGAGGTGTAGAGATCCCACAGTCACCTGCTCTCACATGTAACTAAGGGTTGGGGGGTGATTGATATGCCCTAAGTGTCACCTAGGCCCAGAGACATCAACCTCGGCCGAGGGAATGACCAACGTTGGAAAGACCTTGAAACAGTGACTCGCCGCATCGGTCGTATTAGGGTCTGCCCTGGCCGACACCACTACCAACCTCTTCAAGGGGTCAATAGTTCATCTACTCAATCGAGAATGGCATCCTCGGCCGAGGGTAGGCCAAGGCTACAAGGAGACATACCACTACCAAGGTCAACCCCACCTGTGAATCAGCCAATGTCCCAAGCATATGCCAACCTAACCTCGGCCCAGGCCGACCTTAAGGCATTACCTCGACTTCACTTAAGCCGACACCATGATGGCTCATCTCGGATAGGATGGGAAGCTAGACCTTAACAAACTCGAACTTTTCCAGGTAGAGGTCATGACCCAGCACGAAGGCCGAGCACTTATTGACATGTGTGGATAAGGACACGTGGACATAATTCAGTTATAACAAATCATTCCCCTCACGTGGGGGGAATATTTCATCATCATTCTATATATGTGACAGTGATAGATGTCTTCATCAGATTGGCTAGACCAACACACACATGCTCATTGCATGCATGGGGGGTACACTACGCCCCCTGTTACTATATATACTTGTCTTCTCTTTCTTGAAGGAGGATCCTAAATCAGTAACCCTAGCTGAAACTCTATTTAAATACACAGTAGAGAGAGAAAGCATGAGAGATTGTATCCATGGCCATTAGAGCCCTCATACAGTGATACACATAATACACTCGCACGGTGGACGTAGGTCAGATTGGCTGAACCACTTATAGTCCGGTGTGAATCCTCTTCTCCTCACCTCCTTCTATTATGTGTGTATGTACTCTTGTGCTGCCATTGTTAACATTGAATTGAGCTCACAACCACCTTGAAGGGTGGTACTGTTTCCAGCATCATCAACAAGCATGCTCGGATTTGGTCCCAGAATGACCACCATTGATGAAGCATCCCCAAAAGAAGCATTAGAGTTGTTCAGCATAGCCACCGGATGGCTCATATATAGCAATATGTCTATATTACACTATTTCCAACAAAGGAGCGTAGATACAGAGTTTTCATACAAACCTTACCAATTTCAAGGTAAGTCACCCCTAGAGGTACATTATATTTCTCACAACACCTTACCAGAATTGTGGTAAGTCGCCTACAGAGGTGCATTATAGTTTTCACAAAACCTTACCAGTTTTGAGGTAATTTGCCCACAGAGGTGCATTATAGTTTTCCCAAAACCTTACCAAAATTATTGTAAGTCGCCCACATAGGTGAATTATAGTTTTCACAAAACCTTACCAGTTTTGAGGTAAGTCTCCCACAGAGTTGCATTATAGTTCTCCCAAAACCTTACTAGAATTGTGGTAAGTTTCCCACAGAGGTGCATTATAGTTTTCACAAAACCTTTCCTATTTTGAGGTAAGTTGCCCACAGAGGTGCATTATAGTTTTCACAAAACCTTACCAATTTTGAGGTAAGTTGTCCACAGAGGTGCGTTATAGTTTTCACAAACCTTACCAGTTATGTGGTAAGTCACCCAAAGTGGTGCATTACAGTTCGCATAAAATCCTACATTACTAGGCCCGCCTGACCCTCGGATATGGGAGATTTATCGCCTATATTACGAGGCCCGCTGACCCTCGGATATGGGAGATTTCATGCCAATAAGACTTGGCCCGCCTGACCCTCGATTATGGGAGATATTATGCCAATAATACTTTACCCGCCCGACCCTCGATTATGAGAGATTTTATGCCAATAAGACTTAGCCCGCCTGACCCTCGGTTATGGGAGATTTTATGCCAATAAGACTTGGCCCTCCTGACCCTTGATTATGGGAGATTTTATGCCAATAAGACTTGGCCCGCCTGACCCTCGATTATGGGAGATTTTATGCCAATAAGACTTGGCCCGCCTCCACCCTCGGTTATGGGAGATTTAAGTCTAATATGACTTGGCTTGCCTCCACCCTCGGTTATGGGAGATTTAAGTCCAATATGACTTGACCCACCTCCACCCTCAGCTATGGGAGATTCAAATCCAATATAACTTGGCATGCCTGACCCTCGCTCATGGGAGATTCAAATTACTATATTACTAGGCACCAAAGCCCAACATTACTCGGCATGCATGACTCTCTTAAGGGAGATTTAAAATCCCTACATTACTAGGCATAAGTCTGATTTACGGGAGACTATAGTCCTACATTACTAGGCACGCTTAAAGACCCTGACTTTTTGGCACACTTACAAAATATGTTGGTTTAAAAAACCCGAGTTCACTCGAAGCACTGATGGTTGCTCGACCGAGTATACTTAAACAGGTTTTTGACCTTATAATCGCAAAAAGATACACTATACTTATACAAGCACCAATTGGTTGCTCAGGCTAGTACATCTGGCAAGTTTGTTGTTCGAAATGTTTGAAGCCACAATAAAATTAGGGAGACATGCTCATTCGAGAGGAATGGGGGCAACCCCCCGAAATAATCCTCCAAAATTAAAAGTAGAGAAAGTAAAGATAGCCCTCAAAACTACATACAGATAATATATGCATATGAGTGCATGATAAGCAGACCAAACATGGTTATGTGATGATTTCCTAGTCGAACAGGCTAAATGATTTATTTCGTCCACATAGTTGATATGTCACAGCCGAGGCATCGACACACCAACTATGTCTAGGAGGGGACAAACGTAGAGTGGGGTTAAATGAATTAATCACCAACACTCTAATAAATTAACCCGTAGATTTAATCAAATATTGATTAAAGATTATCGATTTTTACTACAATTCAGGCCCTACACGTGCTGAAATATTATTATGCGCAATTTAATATATTGCGTATACTCCACATTTGATGAAATGCACTAGACAATACTCTAGTAATGATTTAATTAATTATTTGATATGCCACCACATATATTGTGACAAGTGGCACCATAAATATTGGACACTTGGTTCCATAGAGAACATGACATGTATCAAGCCCACTTAGGGAACTTTTGCTATAAAATAGGATCCCCCCCCCCCTCCTCATTTGATAGATGATGGTGGATGATGGTCTTGGGGGCAAAGTAAGCAGAGTAAGTATAGCTCTCCTAGCCCACGCACCTTTGGATCTCCGTCACGGGTTTGATAGTGACAAGCGAATTTTTATAGTTTCACTATACGGTATATGGTCTTTTGAGAGACTGATAGCCCGATTTAGCACCCCCATGCACCAAAACTACCAAAATTGGGCGTTCGAAAGGTGGCTCGCCCGATTAGGCACCCCCCACGCACCAAAACCACCAAAAATCGAGCTTTATCCGGTGTATCGTACAGACCCACGAACTACGCAGACTTTGATTCTGCACAGACGGATGCGTAGGCGCAACCATGTTGCTCAAGTCTAAAATACGCTAGATGCGGTGCCTCCTAAAATTTGCACTCACATCTCACAAATGAGGTACTGATTCCTGAAAATAAGATAGCTAAGATCAAGTATCTTAGTTAAAGTGAACAAAAAGATGTCCAAGTGGACTCAAATTTCTCCCCCATTTTGTCTCAAATGGACAAAGGGTAGGCACATATATTCATAAGCGAATAAAGATATAGAAGAGAGAAATACATATCAATGCATAAACATCAACGAGTCACATCAAGGATATCCTACATAAAATAGATATAGGAGGTATCTTTTATCATGTTTTAAACATTTGTACCCTATATCCTCAAAGATCAATTATTAGCATGAGTATGACCGGATGATATATTATGTGATGACAAATATTTACTCAAGAAATATCATGCCAAAAGATTTCCGAAGAGATTCAAATCTGAAATTATCTAGAGGCTTTGTGAAAAAATCATCTAATTGAAGATCTGTGGGCAAATACATAATTTCCGATTCCTTGGATCTATTAATTCACGAATAAAGTGATATCGAATCTTAATATGTTTTGTGCGAGAGTGTTGTACAGGATTTTTGGAAATATTAATTGCACTTTAATTATGATAATAGATATGTAACTTATTTTCAATTATGCCATAATCTTTTAGCATCTATTTTATCCAAAGTAATTGCGAACAATAACTTCCTGCTGCAATGTATTCTGATTCAGCGGTGGATAACGATGTACAATTTTGTTTCTTACTAGACCATCCTACCAAATTATTTCCTATGTAATAACATGCTCCCGACGTACTCTTACTGTCATCGGAACACCCATCCCAATTAGCATTGGTGGAACCAATTACAAAAGTGTATGTGTCATTTGTGTACCAAAGTCCTAGGTTGAGAGTTACTTTAACATATTTTATTATTCGCTTAACACACGATAAATGACTCTCTTTAGCTGCATTCTGATATCTAGGGCATACACAAACAGCATACATAATGTCAGGGTGTGAGGCAGTTAGGTATAGTAAGCTTCCTATCATGCTACAATAAAGAGTAGGATCAATGGATTTCCCCGTGTTCATCCTTAGACATTTTTACCGAAGTACTCATGGGTTTCCTAGCATCTTTTGCATTTTCTAGGCCAAACTTCTTAACAATCTCTAAAGCATATTTAGATCGCGAGATGAATAATCCTTCTGAATTTTGTTTAACCCGAAGTCCTAGAAAGAATTGTAACTCCCCCATAAGAGACATTTGAAATTCTCCAAGCATGACTTTGGAAAAGTTTTCAACTTCGGTTAAGGATGTAGATATAAAGGTTATATCATCTACGTAGACTTGGGCTATAACTACAATTTTGTCAAAATGTTTGACAAAGAGAGTTGGATTATTACCACCTCTCCTAAAGTCGCTATTTAATAAAAATGTAGACAGTCGATCATACCAAGCTCGAGGTGCTTGTTTTGGACCATATAGGGCCTTTTTCAATCGAAAATGTGATTCAGATGGTGAGGGTCAATGAACCCTTTGGGCTGTTCTACATAGACTTCCTCAGTTAAAATACCATTAAGGAACGCAGATTTTACATCCATTTGATAGAGCGTGAATTGGAAATAATAATCTATTGTTGAGAGTAAGCGAACAGACTCAAGGTGAGTGACAGGTGCAAAAGTTTCCTCGAAATCTATCCCTTCAATCTGAGAATAGCCCTGGGCAACTAATCTAGCCTTATTTTTAATGACCATCCCAGTCTCATCTGTTTTATTTCTAAAAACCCAACGTGTGCCAGTAACCTTTTTATTTTTTATCCTAGGTACGAGATACCATATGTCATGATTGATAAATTGAAGAAGTTCCTCCTGCATAGCACTTATCCACAAGGAGTCACTTAGGGCTTCATTTACATTCTTTGGTTCTATGAGAGATACAAAGCATGCATAATGAACAAAATTACGTAACTGGGATCTTGTACAAACAGGCTCTGTAGGGTTACCAACCACGTTGTCTATGGGGTGATCTTTAGAAACCCAGTTAGGCACCTAAGGAGTCTCAGGTGGTAAAGGATCATTTATCTCTGGGGAGTCACAATTTATAATATTTTCAAACTCATCCACGATAAATGATTATGTGGGTTTACTCTCAAAATTAGGGTCACTAACAATCACATTAATGGATTCCATTAGGGTTTTGGTACGAAGATTATAGACACGATAGACTCTGTTATTGGGAAACTAACCTAAGAAGATGTCTTTATCACCTCTGGTTTCGAATTTGGACAAATGTTCTTTGTCCTTACATACATGGCAAACACTGACAAAGGTTCTAAAATATTTTAGGTTAGGTTTCTTACCGTACCAAAGTTCGTAAGGTGTCTATTTGGTATCTTTTTTAAGGTAGACTCGATTTATAATATGACAGGAAATTCTAACAAATTCAACCCAAAAATACTTAGGGAGGCTTTTGGCATGAATTATTACTCGTGCCATTTTTTAAATACTCTTATTCTTTCTTTCAGCTATACCATTTTACTGAGTGGTTTTAGGAGCGTTAAATTCGTGTTGATACCTATTATAGGCACAATATTCAGTTACTCCTAAGTCATTAAACTCTCCACCTCGGTCACTACGAATATGATTTACTTGATTATCCTTTTCATTCTCAATATATAGTTGTTGCCATATAGGCTAACCGTTTTAAGATATACTTGTTACCATATAGGCTAAGATGTAGTAGTTGTTGTTATATAGTTATTGCCATCAACCATCACTAAGATGTAGTTGTTGCCATATAGGTTAACCGTTCTAGCAGGACCCATTAGGTCCATATGGATGAGTTCTAGAGGCTTAGTAATTAATACATCTTTGACTTTTCTATGCGCAGACAACCATTTTCTCTTCTCGGTCGGGCCCACAAACAATGTTTGATATAGGCTTTATCTTAGGTAGACCTCTAACTATTTCTTAAGAACATAATTTACCAAGGCTATCAATTTATGTGACCCAACCTATTATGCCAAACCTCATTGTCATTCATTCTGGAAATGTTACAAACCTCATTACTTGGATTAACTGCATAACAGATATCTGGAGTATGAAGGCCAGTAATAATGCAGTCACCATTTTCATTTAAATTTTTGCAATTATTCTTTGAAAATGTGACAGTATGGTTAGAGTCGCAGAATTGTGATATACTTAGTAAATTTACTTTTAAACCTTTAACTATAAGTACAACTTCTAAAGTAGGTAACTCTTTTCCATGAAGTGTCCCTTTACCAATGATCTGGGCTGATACCCTATCCCCAAATAAAACTTTACCTCCTGAGAAGCTATTTTATTTGAAAGTTTTCTATTATCCCCATTCATGTGTTTAGAACATCTTGAATCTAAATACCATCCAGATGTTATGTGCTCAGTTTTCAAAGCACTGATCACGATATTACATCTCATCTGGGGTATTAATTCAATCCGTTGTAAACCAAACTGCTCTGGTTTTTAAACGTTTGCACTGATTAGCTTGAATATGGTAAAATTTATGAGCATCAGACTTTTCTTTAAAAGATTTTGGCGAATAATTTTGTGTTTTCTCAAGTCTCTGAGCATTTGGTTTAGTCATGAATCTAGGATTCCCCCTTGTTGATGATCTTTTAATACTAGATCTTTTCTTCCTATTATGATAGTTAGAGTTCTTATCTGGTTGTCTAGGAAGAATATAGTTATTTATGCCTTTTCTACAGTAGTTAAAGTTATGATAGACATGTGAAAGAAAGACCAGTTTATATAGACGTTTAGAAAAAACATCCATCAACAGAATGTCAATAGACATCGCAATATCAGCAATAAAAATGGCTCGTAGGAGGCCTATCCTTAGGAAAGCAGTTAAACATGGATTTGCCTACATGTTGGACTCTATCCTTATTTCTATAAGGCACGGGTTGAAAAAATGATTCGCATTATCTTATGGGAGGACATACGTATTTAGCCTTATGTTCAACATTAAGCTGAGAAATACTGGCGTCACCAATGTCTATCATTTGTTATTTTAAATCAAAATCATTTTTTAAGACTTGAAAGTCTGGACAAGTTTCAATAGGTCTTTTGCCACCGGACACAAACTTAATAGTTTCAAAAATTTTAGTTTGGTTCTTGGTATTGGGTCAAAATCCTATTCCAGTTTTTTCATCAAAATTGGTTTTACTTTCAGTAACAAAGTCTTCAAAATAGTTTGAGTTATTTTCAAATTTAGCAATTTTTTTAAGACTGTTGATGTCTTTTCTTCAATTTGTTCTAATTATAACAATGTCCCTTTATATTTCTTTTCCATAATTTCATTGTATTCATATAATTCTTTGATTTTTTATATAAAAGTCTTAGTCTCATTCACATGAACTAGACATTGAGATGTGTACTCTTTAGCATTCTGTTTAACCATTTGGCTTAGGACTTCTATTTTCTTGGTAAGGTCCTTGACTACTTTTTCAAGTTTTGTGTGCTTCTTGAGAGTTTTTGTGTATAGTGTGTGAATATCTGGGAGGACCTCATTGTCGGAGTCACTAAGTGTGCAGTGTACAGTGTCCCCTAGCGCTCCATTTTTAGGACTCACACACACGGCATTATAACTACAAGTGGATTCTAGATGGGAAGCATTCTCAAGTAACAAAGCATATAAACCATTAGGAACAGTATCATTCAGCATAGCATGATTAGAGATACTACTATAAGATTCAGTATTAGTCGTAGGTCTATCATCAGTGTAAATAATTTTGGCAAAGAATGACATACAGGGGTCAGAAGAATTAGATGACTCAAGCTCGTCAGTTTCTGATTTGCTTGAATAATCCCAGGTCTTACACAAATTAGCCCTATTATTTTTGTTATTTTTATTCAAATGGTCTCGACAATCATTGGCCATATGACCCAATTTCCCAAATCTAAAACACTCAATATTTTTTAGGTCTTTTCCAGGTTTGTTTCGGTTACCAGTCTGGTGTTTATCCTGTCTTTTCTCATGAGGCCTATTATTAGATAACTTTGAATAAGCAGGTTTGCCTTATCTATTTGCAACATTATTTTGAAATTTTAAAATTTTCTTAAACTGTTTAGACATTAAGGCAATGTGATTATTCAAATTATCTAAATTAAAGTCCTCATCAGAATCTAAGTCAATATCAAGTAAATTGAACTCAGGTTTGGTCAACTTAGAGGAAAAGACAAACTTAGAGTTGAACTCTTTCTTTTGGGACTGATTTAACTTTTTCTTAAACTCCAATTCCATTTCCACTGTTCTTAGCTTGCTACTGAGGAGTCCAGGTGTTAAATTTGGGTCATCCATCTCCTCAATGGCATAGTGCTTGTTATCAATTTTTTTTGGAAGTGACCTTAGAATTTTAGAAACTATTTCCTTCCTATCACAAATTATTCCATTAGCATGTAGCTTCGTCACTATGTCTGTAAATCTAATATAGAAGTCATCAAATGACTCGGCCTCAGTCATGGCCAAAGTGTTGTACTGTTGGATTAACATTTGGGTTTTAGCAACTTTAACACGTGTGTCTCCTTCATGTGCAGTCATTAGAGTGTCCCAAACTTCTTTAAAGCTAGTACATAAGATATCCTCTTAAAATCGTGTTCATTTACAGACATGAATATGGCATGTTTCTCTTCTTTAGTGTAATCACTTAGCAGTTTCCTAATCCTTTGTTTACTTCCTTCTGTTGCTGTTTTAGTAGGAAAAGTGCATCCATTTTCAATAGCATTCCAAACATCGTCTCCCAACGTACCTTGGGTGAAAGCAACCATCGTCACTTTCCAGTAAGGGAAGTTGGTTCCATCAAAGAGTGGGGGCCTGTAAAGGTTACCTAATCTCTCAAATTTCTCATACATTGTTTGTTTTGAAAAAATAATTTCAGAAACTCAGTATCTAAAAAGATTTCATAAACCAAGGCTCTGATACCAATTGAAAAATACCACTTAAGTTATTTGATAAAAGATTAAAACAGTTTAAATGGCTCATAACAGTTTGTTTAATAAACTCTTTTTTTACAAAATAAATTACCAACACAAGATGTGTATGAAAACAGTTATGAACGAGATATTTCAGTTATAGGTGACCAAGTTTTAAAAAAAATAAAACTAAAAGAGTCTAAATCAGCACACAGTCAGAAGGGGATGAGAGGAATATTAAACATGCAAGTACGCAGGTATTTTAACGTGGTAAAACCCCACCCAATTGGGAAAATATCCACGGGGGTGTCTACACCTAAAAAACAAAATCCACCTGTAATACCCCATACTTTTAAAGGTATTTAAATTACACTGTGAGTGTAATTTGGTAATTTGAGGAATTATTATGAATAGTAATTTTGGGATTAATGAGTGAAATTAAATAAATTCAATATTATAAAGTGAATAGTAAATATTAGTTTTCGAGTGACAGATTAATATTTACGTGGATTATATTTCGAGACTAAGTATATGAGTAGATTATTTTTATTATATGTCGCAGTTGGGTAAAGCGACAAAGGAAAATATTTTAAATTGGAAAACACGCGTATTGAACGTGTTGGGTCAAAATAGTGAATTTTAGTTAAGTGACTCGGATGGAAATTTTGACTCTTCTATTGGGTTCGAAATGGTAGAGATAGTCAAAATAGAGTACCCGGGGATAGTATTTTATCTGGGTTGCGGACATTTTTGGACTAGTAGGGACTCGTAAATGAGTACACGGGTCATCTAACAATTCGGTATACATCCAAATTCGGGTTTAATAAGGGGAAAGCCCTTATTTCCCCCAAATATCATCCCTAACAGAGAGAGAAAAAAGAGAAGAAAGAAGAAGAAAGAAAAGAAGAAATTTCCGGCCAAAATTCGCGGGATTCGACTCGGGGTCGTCGGACTTAATCTACGAGGCAAGTGTTTAACTTGCTTTATGATTTAGTGTGTTTATTTCTCATATTTTAGTTGGTATAAAACTAAAGATTTTTTTGTTGAAATTTCGTGGATCAAACGGGTTTTCGAAAGATTAAAACGGATATAACTCAATTAATACCCAATTTAAGAAACTTGAAATTTAATGAAATTAATTGTTGAAATGGGTTCTAGGATGATTAGAACCCTTTCTATATGTGTATTTATGATTTTTTGAGGTTGGTTGATGATGAGAGAGGAGATAAAAAGCTTGGAAATGTTTTAATTGAGGTTTGGATTTTTTGAGAAGAAGGTGAATAGTGACCAGTGACACTTCCGGACTGTTTCGGCTAGTAAGACAGCCGATTCAGCTCTCGGTCAAAACATAAAATTTGTAGATCTTTTAGATACGGTCACGTGGGCACTGACCACGTATTTTTCTGATTTTTTTTATTTTATATGATTTTTCTAAGAAAGCAGTTTCGGGGTTAATCATTAACTCGGAAATCAAACCGAAAATTGGAAAAATAAAGGCTAGAATTGTTTGGAGATAAATATTTGGGGTTCCTAAAAATAGTGTGGGGACTTCTAAATATTTTTTTTAGTAAGGCGTGTATTTTGGGTTAATTGAAAGTAAAATCCAAGATTTACCCATATAGGGTTGTTCGTGAAGAATAATACTTAAAGGGGCATTTAGGTGTGATTTGAATAATAAATAAAACAGTACTTATTGGGGATAATATTTTGAGGGTGTGACTGCTTATATTATTATGAATGGAAATATTTGAGGTTATTGGCTATCGTTATAAGAGTTTGGAAATTTTAGCCATAGTATATTGAGAAGAGATATAAATAATATATAAACGATGTCGTTAAAGTATATATATTATGAGACGAATGAATATATCGGGGTTGTTGATATTATCATTGTACGGTGAGAAAAGCTCAAAAATATAATATTGGGGATTAGTCAAAAATTGATAAATGCGTAGGATAGTCAAGATATAAATATACTACGTAGGGGATTATTATATGGGTGGTGCGTATGCCCTGATGTTTTTATATACATGGGTTAAATAATTATCCATGGGAAATTATGTACAGGTGAGATAAATACCTATCGTTATAATATGGTTGTGTGAATACCTAATTGATGATATATTTATGTAGGGGAATGTGTTCCTATATGATTGTTTATTATATGTATGACATACCTACCATACCTGTTATCACGGGAGGTTGGCATTCGAAAGAGGACAATCTTATCCTGTGTTGCCTTTGGGGGGATTTAAGATTTGGTACCTCGAGAACATAGGACTGTGAAATGCTTATTTGTGAGTTGATAAGCCTGCTTGCTATGGGAGCATAGGTATGTGCATGACTCGTAGGTACGTGAACTATGTTCGCCTCCAATATGTGTGATATGTATTGATACAGTTCCTGAGCGATGTGGAACATGCGATCCTTTAGTACGAGATGTACTTGGATTGGATAGCAGAGTATGTGTGCACCGTTGTTAAGCCTATGGGTGCCGGATATGGATATATGTATTGTGATTAACATATATGTGTACTTGAGATAATCCACGGATGCTTAGTAAATGAAAATGACTAAGCCACTTACATTATAGTTCGATGGATGATTAATATACTTGTTGCGTATAGTATATTGTTTACATATATGAGATGAGATATCATATAACCTAACCTTGTATAAAGTGAAAAGAATGAATAAAGTGTGATATTACTTCCGGTAAATGAATATCCGGATTTATATGAATTTGAATCTTAGGTTCTAATGAGAACTATTAATAAATACGAGATGGTATAAATATGCTATGTAGTAAAAGCCTAATGGATCCCGATTATCAACATTGTCACGTAGTAGTGTATCGGGGGGTTCCTTGTTTGGATTTCGCTTTGCGAGACACCCCACGCACGAACATAACGTAATGTTGGGAATGGGGAGAAGTTTAGTCATTAGTACTCGAATTGATGAGGATCCTTAGAAGATGGGTAATTACATTAGTTAGGCAGGATAGCTTAACTAGGTTGTTTTAAAAGGTATGCGATAGTTGTACACTATTAGAAGAGGGGTGAGGTGTATCTCATGTGAGAGCGATACCAGTTTAAATATGAGAAATATCATATTTTAAAATATGGATTTTAAGCACTTGCTAAAATGTTTTCAAAACTTGGGCTCTAACCTGTTTTCTCTGTTTTCCCCTCTCTTGCTATATCTCTCTCTATATATAGGTGTCCAGACACAGGGACGTCTGGATGATGATTCTTTCGAGTCAGACGTTTGCTGCAGTAGTTGTGGATGCAAGCAGGTTTATATTAGACACTTCTATCATTGAGATCTAGATAGGAGATATTGTAGAAACATTCGGGCTTATGGCCCAACTGTACTAATTTATTTTTTATCTCCTTTTAGTGCGGCATTCGATTTGGTTGTATTATTGTACCGAGTGTTCGGTTATTTTATTTCATTTCAGTTGATGCATATAAATTGTTGCAATTGTTTTATTTGAATGGTTTGGTTAAAAAGATTAGTTAATT
Organism: Sambucus nigra; assembly: GCA_949130495.1. Lineage (NCBI taxonomy): Eukaryota > Viridiplantae > Streptophyta > Magnoliopsida > Dipsacales > Adoxaceae > Sambucus > Sambucus nigra. The sequence goes on from OX422218.1 coordinate 282,432,402, forward strand.
AAAAAAAATTGACGCCGGCCTAATAGGATATTAGTAATTAAATTGGTTTTCGACAGTGATGCTAAGAATGAACCATATGAGACTCCTGTTTTAATTTGATATAGGAGTGATCGCCCGGTATTTTATTAGGCGGGGTGTCACGGGTGGTATCAGAGCATCAGGTTCTGGTGTCCTTAGCAATCTGTGCGGACGTACTACGCTTTTAGCGTTGCTTTTGATTTGATATAGAGCCTTATGATTTGGATTGTTGATATCCTCTTGTGAGATTTCATTTATGTAAGATTATAGTAAATCTTTTGCGCGCTCGTTCGGGATTCGTGTGCTGATCGACGAAGGGCGACCATGGAAGACCGTGGTGAGGACAGCAGGAGGCGAGGCTTAGTTAGAGATATAAGTTGATGTTATAAATGAGGATCGCGGTAAAGGTCATTTTCCTTGTGGCATTGTCATGGGTTGCTGCAACGACTACTAAAATATAGTAGTTAAAATTATCAAGAATCGTTGTACTTGAGAATGGTGAAGCTATTGCTTACAGTTGGGTATAGAATTATCCATATGTGAAAATTTAAGGAAATTTTTTTTTCACTCGTTGGAGCAATGTGAAATGGTGGGAACGATGGCCACCATATTTAGAGGAGCATGATATTTTGCTCATAACTTAATCTTACAGATGGTTTTAAACTGTAAATTCCCTTGATTTAGAATAAAGTGAATGCAGTTTCTAGGTTATTCACATAAGAATGAATTAAGAGTGACATGGTTAAGTGAACTTAGTACCGTAGTAAGGTAGGTACAATGGAGAAAGAGGCTTCTCCGGTGGAATAATAGACTCACTAGTAAATTGGACTTACGTAGAGTGAGTTATAGTTGTTTTAGTGCAAGGTGTGAAATCGGCAATGAAAAATTAAAGTTGTGAGACTTTGTGATTTTTAAGAGTCTAATGGGATAAAGACTCTTGGGCTTCGAATTAGAATTTCGGATGTAATTGGGATACGAGCTAGTTGTGATAAGCTTAATATTCTGAATTTAAAAGAGATGATATAGTTATATTACGAAAGATATACACGATTAGCTGGATTATACTGTATATATATACGATCATATTGAGAATATATATATGATATGTTTAAATATATCTGTATGTGATTGGTATATTTATATGAAACATACCCCTCGAGTGCTATCATGGGAAGTTATGCATTTTGGGTGAGGCCCCTGGCTTGAGGAGCAAGGAGTATATAGTCCCCAGGTTATAATGTCCATTTTATATTGTGTGATTTTTATCAGGAATGAGACGTGGTGGGTATGTTTCGTTCTCATTTTCGGGGAGGAAGTATGATCGCTTCCCATTCATTGTGATTTGGTTTTTACCAAGTCGGTGTGATAGTCTGACCACTGGTACCCAGGATGATGTGTAATTAATTTCCTGGAAGATGATAGCATTGAGAGACTGCATCCATTGAGTTATAGCTCTGAGGGATGGTTATTATACTTATATAGTGTATGATATATAAGTATGGATATTCTTTATGTATATATATATATATATATATATATATATATATATATATATATATATATGTATATGAGATATGAAACATATATATACGGACATATTAAAGAATGGAATGCGAGATAAATTCTGGATGAGCTCGCCTTGATTATATGTTTAGATGGAACTTCGATGAGGAGATGTTTCATTTGCATGATTTGAGTGCATGTGGACCTTATATATATAATTTAAGGTATACAGGAATTATAGTTAAGCTAGGAGTTTAAGCTTTTTGTTGTTCGCGCGAAGGACTTACTGTTAGTGAGAGCGCTTGATATGAAACATATATATACGGACATATTAAAGAATGGAATGCGAGATAAATTCTGGATGAGCTCGCCTTGATTATTTGTTTAGATGGAACTTCGATGAGGAGATGTTTCATTTGCATGATTTGAGTGCATGTGGACCTTATATATATAATTTAAGGTATACAGGAATTATAGTTAAGCTGGGAGTTTAAGCTTGTTGTTGTTCGCGGGAAGGACTTACTGTTAGTGAGAGCGCTTGTGGTATGGCTCCTTGACAGAATTGAGAGTTCTGACCATATTTTATTGATATATGGGATGGGGTTATCCTGGTTGCATATTTGAAGCTAACAATACACTCCATGTACGAACCTTAACAACGTCGGGAGTGGACAGATGTTATAAAATGCAAGGATGTTGGTTTTGATGATAAGTCACCTAGTGTAAAGGAAATACTATTGAGTGAGAACCATTTGATGACTGTATAATTATATAGAGATATAAGTGCTATGAAGAAGCACTGAAATTTTCCTCTCACGGCAAGTATGTGGGTAAGGTATGATAAAGGAAATTAATTTGAGACTTATGGCCAGACTTTGAATATAAGGGAAATTAAAAGGAAATGCATTTTGGGTATGATGTTCATAATGATTTTGCATAGAGTAGGTGCCCTAATTAGTTGGACTTTCTATTTGGACAAGATGGAAGGATATAGTGGTAGAAGTACATTAGTAGATTAACGAGGTAGGATTTAGAACGTCCCGTTGGTGTCCCTTAGACCGCTGTATCTCGATGACCGACGAAGCGAGGGAATAGTGTATCGAGAAGGTTCTTTGTTTGGATTTCGCTTTGCGAGACGTCCCACTCACGAAACCAAGCAAATGTCGGAAGTCGAGAAAGGTCTTGGGCACTAGGGATATAGTTAGAATAGTACTCATATTACATGTGTTAGAAACACCTTAATCTTAGGACTACCACGAAGTAAAGGCAATAAGACTATCGACACTCATATAGGAAGGCTATTGTGAGTTAACCACAAGAAGATCGATGAGATAATCTTGAGAAGGATTGAATTTCAATGTATCGGGAGAATTAAATTTTGAATTATTCAGGTTAAGGGATACCCAGGTGTTAGTACCAGGCCAATGAAATGATGCCCATTATTTAGAGTAAGTGTAATGTATCAAAATGTTTACAATGGTGGTGCATATATGCACGAATGATAGGGGGTATGGGTACCCTGGTTAGTTAAAATGTACGAGATAGAAGGACGTAAAAAAATAAAAAAATAAATGTGTTGAATATATGCCTGAGGGACAGCTACAAACAAGGTTAAATGGTATGACGTATTGAATGTCGTGTGAGAATGCGATAATTCAAGCATTTATGTGCAACGCGAGCTAGCACACCCAAGATGGGTTGAAAGGTTATGGAAAGTCATTTAAAAGATACATCTTAATGAAAAGGGTACCAAATTATTATGAGAAAATAGAGCGAAATATTACTCGAACGAGTGTTGAAGAGTGCCTTGCACATGATGGTATTGTTAGAATACTCCAAGAAAAGACGGAGTATATGTGGTACCAAATTTCGAAAGAGTATGTGAGAAATAATACTTTTATTATTCGATCTAGGGAATATACCTTGGAGATTACGAGAGAGATAGTAATCCGAATATCTATACAATACGTAGCGATGAGAATAAAAAAACGCATGGTAAGTATGCAAATAAGTTGGGAAAATACCTATAAATTTTAATAGAATGTGTGTATGCCTATTATGTGATATGATTATTAAGAGCACTAATGGGTGTTAATCTGGGGGTGCAGGATTAGTATATATATGAATAGCGATGATGAGAATATATATATATATATATATATGAGCATACGCCTTGAGATGGCTAAAATGTAGTGGGAGACCATTGTGTTAGGCTATATCTAAATTTGGTTAAACTAGGACGTAATGTATATATCGATCCTAGAGTAGTGGTGCAGTCATTAGAGTGTCCCAAACTTCTTTAAAGGTAGTACATAAAGATATCCTCTTAAAATCGTGTTCATTTATAGACATGAATATGGCGTTTTTGCCTTTATTATTACTAAGTGAGGCATGTTTCTCTTCTTTAGTGTATTCACTTAGTAGTCTCCAAATCCCTTGTTTACTTCCTTCTGTTGCTGGTTTAGTAGGAAAAGTGCATCCATTTTCAATAGCATTCCAAACATCGTCTCCCAACGTACCTTGGGTGAAAGCAACCATCCTCACTTTTCAGTAAGGGAAGTTGGTTCCATCAAAGAGTGGGGGCCTGAAAACGTTACCTAATCTCTCAAATTTTTTATACATTGTTTGTTTTGAAAAAATAATTTCAGAAACTCAGTATCTAAAAAGATTTCATAAAACCAAGGCTCTGATACCAATTGAAAAATACCACTTAAGTTATTTAATAAAAGATTAAAACGGTTTAAATGGCTCATAACAGTTTGTTTAATAAACTCTTTTTTTACAAAATAAAATACCAACACAAGATGTGTATGAAAACAATTATGAACGAGATATTTCAGTTATAGGTGACCAAGTTTTAAAAAAAATAAAACTAAAAGAGTCTAAATCAGCACACAGTCAGAAGGGGATGAGAGGAATATTAAACATGCAAGTACGCAGGTATTTTAACGTGGTAAAACCCCACCCAATTGGGAAAATATCCACGGGGGTGTCTACACCTAAAAAACAAAATCCACCTGTAATACCCCGTACTTTTAAAGGTATTTAAATTACACTGTGGGTGTAATTTGGTAATTTGAGGAATTATTATGAATAGTAATTTTGGGATTAATGAGTGAAATTAAATAAATTCAATATTATAAAGTGAATAGTAAATATTAGTTTTTGAGTGACAGATTAATATTTACGTGGATTATATTTCGAGACTAAGTATATGAGTAGATTATTTTTATTATATGTCGCAGTTGGGTAAAGCGACAAAGGAAAATATTTTAAATTGGAAAACACGCGTATTGAATGTGTTGGGTCAAAATAGTGAATTTTAGTTAAGTGACTCGGATGGAGATTTCGACTCTTCTATTGGGTTCGAAATGGTAGAGATAGCAAAAATAGAGTATCCGGGGGTAGTATTTGGGTTCCGGACATTTTTGGACTAGTAGGGACTCGTAAATGAGTACACGGGTCATCTAACAATTGGGTATACATCCAAATTCGGGTTAAATAAGGGGAAAGCCCTTATTTCCCCCAAATATCATCCCTAACAGAGAGAGAGAAAAAAGAAGAAAGAAAAGAAGAGATTTCCGGCCAAAATTCGCGGGATTCGACTCGGGGTCGTCGGATTTAATCACCAAGGCAAGTGTTTAACTTGCTTTATGATTTAGTGTGTTTATTTCTCATATTGTAGTTAGTATAAAACTAAAGATTTTTTGGTTGAAATTTAGTGGATCAAACGGGTTTTCGAAAGATTAAAACGGATATAACTCGATTAATACCCAATTTGAGAAACTTGAAATTTATTAAAATTAATTGTTAAAAATGGGTTCTAGGATGATTAAAACACTTTAAATATGTATATTTATGGTTTTTAGAGGTTGGTTGATGATGAGAGAGGAGATAAAAAGCTTGTAGGTGTTTTAATGGAGGTTTGGATTTTTTGAGAAGAATGTGAATAGTGACCAGCGTCACTTCCAGATTGTTTCGGCTAGGAAGATAGCCGATTCAAATCTCGATCAAAACATGAAATTTGTAGATCTTTTTGATACAGTCGTCGCTCGCGTGGGTGCCGACCACGTATTTTTCTGATTTTTTTTCGATTTGATATAATTTTTCTAAGAAAGCAGTTTCGGGGTTAATCGTTAACTCGGAAATCAAACCGAAAATTGGAAAAATAAAGGCTAGAATTGTTTGGAGATAAATATTTAGGGTTCCTAAAAATAGTGTGGGGACTTCTAAATATATTTTTTTAGTAAGGCGTGTACTTTGGGCTAGTTGAAACTAAAATTCAAGATTTACCCAATTTTGGGTGTTCGTGAGGAATAATACTTAAAGGGGCATTTAGGTGTGATTTGAATAATAAATAAAGGAGTACATATTGGGGATAATATTTTAAGGGTGTGGTTGCTTACATTATTATGAATAGAAATATTTGAGGTTATTGGCTATCGTTATAAGAGTTTGGGAATTTTAGCTATAGTATATTGAGAAGAGATGTAAATAATATAAATACGATGTCGTTAAAGTATATATATTATGAGACGAATGAATATATCGGGGTTGTTGATATTATCATTGTGCGGTGAGAAAAGCTCAGAAATATAATATTGGGGATTAGCCAAAAATTTATAAATGCGTAGGATAGTCGAGATATAAATATACTACGTAGGGGATTATTATAGGGGTGGTGTATATGCCCTGATGTTATTATATACATGGGTTAAATAATTACCTATGGGAAATTATGTACAGGTGAGATAAGTACCTATCGTTATAATATGGTTGTGTGAATACCTAATTGATGATATATTTATGTAGGGGAATGTGTACCTATATGATTGTTTATTATGTGTACCTACCATACTTGCTATCACGGGAGATTGGCGTTCGAAAGAGGACAATCTTATCCTGTGTTGCCTTCGGGGGGATTTTAGATTTGGTACCTCAAGAACATAGGACTGTGAAAGGCTTATTTGTGAGTTGATAAGTCTGCTGGCTATGGGAGCGTAGGTATGTGCGTAACCCATAGGTACGTGAACTATGTTCACCTCCAATATGTGTGATTTGTGTTGATACAGTTCCTGAGCGATGTGGAACATGCGATCTTTAGTACGAGATGTACTTGGATTGGATAGCAGAGTATGTGTGCACCGTTGTTAAGCCTATGGGTGCCAGATATGGATATATGTATTGTGATACTTGGGATAATCCACGAAAGCTTAGTAAATAAAAATGACTAAGCCACTTATATTATAGTTCGGTGGATGATTAATATACTTGTTGCGTATAGTATATTGTTTATATATATGAGATGAGATATCATATAACCTAACCTTGTATAAAGTGAAGAGAATGAATAAAGTGTGATATTACTTCCGGTAAATGAATATCCGGATTTATATGAATATGAATCTTAGGTTATAATGAGAACTATTAATAAATACAAGATGGTATAAATATGGTATGTACCGAAGGCCTAATGGATCCCGATGATCAACATTGTCACGCAGTAGTGTATCGAGGGGGTTCCTTGTTTGGATTTCGCTCGGGAGACACCCCACGCACGAACGTAACGTAATGTTGGGAATGGGGAGAAGTTTAGTCCTTAGTACTCGAATTGACGAGGATCATTAGAAGATGGGTAATTACATTAGTTAGGCAAGGTAGCTTAACTAGGTTGTTTTAAAAGGTATGCGATAGTTGTGCACTATTAGAAGAGGGGTGAGGTGTATCTCATGTGATAACGATACCAGTTTAAATATGAGAAATATCATATTTTAAAATATGAATTTTAAGCACTTGCTAAAATGTTTTCAAAACTCGGGCTCTAACCCGTTTTCTCTATTTTCCCCTCTCTTGCTATATCTCTATATATATAGGTGTCCAGACACAGGGACGCCTGGATGATGATTCTTTCGAGTCAGACGTTTGCTGCAGTAGTTGTGGATGCAAGCAGGTTTATATTAGACGCGTCTATCATTGAGATCTAGATATGAGGTATTGTAGAAATATTCGGGCTTATGGCCCAAGTGTACTCATTTATTCTTTTATCGTCTTTTAGTGCGGCATTCGATTTGGTTGTATTATTGTAATTATTTAATTTGAATGGTTTGGTTAAAAAGATCAATTAATTAAAAAAAAATTGACGCCGGCCTAATAGGATATTAGTAAATAAATTGGTTTTCCACAATAATGCTAAGAATGAACCATATGAGACTCCTGTTTTAATTTGATATAAGAGTTATCGTCCGATATTTTATTAGACGGGGTGTCACACCACCAAAAACAAGTTATAAGGTTACAAACTATTAACAAACTAAGCACACAACCAGACTTATATTAAGTCACGAATTTATACCAGATCCATTAGGTAAATTTGACGTCTCTGAAGGCTCTGCACCTCCTCCCCCTTTTAGATTTACGTCGACTCTAAGGTCAGAAATCTCTTAACCACCACTATTTTAGTGTTGTAGTGTGAAACGTGTATTGTGGTGTTGTGCCTAACACATTCTCGAACACACACACTTATACAGACCAATAGTCGTTCAAATTATAGATTTATACTAAAAATATTGTGCAAGATTCTGAATCACAATTTATTGAAAACTATACCTCCGTTTTGTGATAGATCGTGTGACAATATTGCTATTCAAGAAATAGCCAAGATCCTATACACTTTCTCTTGTTTATTTGTATTTCAAAAAATGTGAAATATGAACTGGAAAGTGTAAACGTCTCAGGTCTGAAAATGCTTTGAAGTCTCTTTTTCTCAAAACTTGAAACAGGAAAAGTATTTGTTGGTATAACATTAAATGAAAACATTTGAGTACAAAAACACCAACAAATAATGATTTCTAAATAAAGAAATCAATCTAAGCAGGTCTGAGTGATTTATATCTCAACATAATCAGATCTACACTTTCTGTAAAAAGAAATGAGATCTAACTCAGTGACTGGATGGAAAAGAGATTTAATACCAGAGAGGAAATGATCTTCGAACCGGAATCACTCTCAAACTCATAAGAAATTTTTTGAGAAATTTTTTCAAGAGTTTGGCTAGGTTTTGGAATCTCTCTCTCTCTCTCTCTCTCTCTCTCTCTCTCTCTCTCTCTCTCTCTCTCTCTCAGGCTCACCAAAAGATTGTAAACGTTTAGCCTAAGGCCTCTATTTATACAAATCGATAGAAGGATCTAGAACGATTTACCAAATCAACAGCCTAGATCAAATCTTACAAATCGAATACAAATCTTATGGCTATAAATGCACTGCATTTAAACACATTATGATAGGTCCAAAAGGTTAAGACTTGGATTGAGTTAGAAAACATGTAGACCATAGATGAGTTTGATCCAATGATTGATAAGGGCTCTCAGTTATATGAGTAAAAAGAAACACAATCATAGCCGGTATAATAAAGAAACGTGTAAGGCTGAGATCACACATAAAATGCGTGTTTTTTAATTTTTAAAAATCCCTGTTTCTACCCCACATTTCCTTGCCGCTTTTGAATTTTATCCAACCAAGTTTTTAGGAATTAAAATATATTATAAATCAACCCAAAACATTTTTAAACCATAATTTTAAATGTTTTAAAAATGTTTAAAAATTCCTAAAAAATGTTTAAAAATCCTAAATAATATTAAAAATTTATTTTGATGGGAGTTAACACTCACACACCTAAAATGATATATATATATATATGTGTGTGTGTGTGTGTGTGTGTGTGTGTGTGTAAAATAAAATATGCAAGCTTGGGTGCAGTGTTGGTATGCTACTTTTTAGACCATTAGAGGATAATTTGATATAGTGTCTGAGGCTCTTTGGTAACAAGGGATATGACTCTAATTTTGTCACTATTTCCAAACTAGATAAACGCCTATATAATATAGACTCGAGTCAGTAAAAAATATAGAGTGCTTCATAAATCATATAAATGTCAGTCAATAGAACTTAGTATGAATTATAGTGAGTCGGTTTCAGTTTGATCAAAAGGAAACTGAAATTCAGGTTTAAGCACTAATGAAAACTTCGCAACCTAGATAGGGAGTTGACATCCTATCAAAACGGTTGCGATACAATCGTAATAGTTTATCTTAAACTGCGGGATCCTATATGATGGGCCAAAAACTTGTGTGATAGTTCAATAAAGGATTATGATTAGTAATCACAAAAATGTATTGAATAGGAGCACCCGTGACATTTGATTCTAAGCATTGGCTTAATTAGACTCAGGAAATCTTATACCATTTGCAATAGATTCTTAATCCCGAGAATCATGAGGACTGGAATGCTTGAATAATTATTGCTTTGATTGCTTTAGGTGCAGTTCAATCTTAGATTGATTCAAGTCATCCCCTCATATCGAGTAACAATTATATAAGTAGGTGTGAGATCATTTCAGAGGAATCTGCGTTTAGGGATACCTCGGATTGCGATAGCCCCTTGATAGACTTATAATACTTGTTTCCACTAGTAAGCCTAATCAACGGATTATTTATAATCCGATAGCGTAGTAAAATATGTTGAGTCCGAGAATCATGGAATTAATTAGATATTGGTTAATTCAAATTAGCGACGAACTGATTTGACCAAGCGGGTATCAAATGCTTAATGCGGGAAATCATAATATATATGATTATCGACTTTACATCTAAGGCCTCATTATATCCGAGTAATTTTCGAGATAATTAAATTAGAGTGCAATCATAATTATTTATTGGAATTAATTATGATTAAATAGAGAAAGGAAATAAATTACAATAATTATAATTTAGAATTTATAGGTATTAATTTGGAAGATAATTTAATTATTTATCTTGGGTCCTGGTGTAGTCCACATACCCAGGTGGTTAGGACCAAACTCTCAACTAACCCATTTTGGCCCAATCCCGCCTTTTCTACTTGTATATAACGGTGCGGGAACGGGTTTTAACCATTATTATTCATCATTACGGTTTTAGAGGGTGAGAGAAACACTATTCACGTTTTTGTGAACACGTATGGAGAGAGACCACCATGTCTTAATCATAAGTAAGGATTTTAATCTCAAAAGGTGTCATCGCACCTACCTAACTTTGGGGAGTATCATACACTAAAAGATCTAATCTTTACAGAAGGTTAAGCAATATTTTATATATTTAAAAAAAGCCAATACGTTTCTCACCATCGAATTGCAACTGGATCCGTAAAGGTGTTGTGTTCTAAACACTAGGTTTATTCTTCAAGCCTACTTTTGATTTTAGTTGTTTCTATTGTCTGATTAATCGAAGATTCGTTCATGAATTTTTTTTATTCTGTGTATATAAATACCCAATGACTGGTATGAGAGAATTTAGTTTAGATTAATCATCTATTAGAAATGTTTATTTTGTCTAAGCAGGGAAACCTTATTTCAGCATGATGTGGGATTGTGTATTTTTATGTATGCTTTCATACTAAGATGGTGTTGTAGAGATTATTTATTTAAATCCCTTCTATCAGTGTCACACATTTATTTTCAATGTGAATTTATTCTATGGTGGTATATTCGTAATTATTTTTCACTTATAGATTCGATGGGGTTATAAAATGTAGGTTTCATAATTATTTCAATATCGATTTATTTGGAGGCAATTGTGAGGGGATGTGATGTTCTTTTACACTTAAAATTATGCATTTGTGTGGGTTTAAGTGTTGGGCATAGTTTTATGGAGTTTTATGAAGATTTGAAAGAGTTATGACCATTTTACATGGGAAATCAGAGAAAAAGAAGATGTTGTCACGTACAGGTCTTTCGGATCGATTCGAAAGGAGAATTGGATCGATTTGAAAATTCAAATCAATTAATATTGGACCCGGATCGATCCGATCGGGCACATGTATAATTTGTGACTTGGTTTTAGTGATTATTATTTATTGATGACTTCTCGTGGTGATTCTCTCGCATCTCCCTCCTACACTAGGTTGGATCAGTTTCCATAAGGAAAGAGCTTCAAGAACTCTTGTTTGTGATGAAGTTTACTTTAACTTGGACTCTATATAAAAGGGAAGTCTTCTATAACAAGGATTCTTGGGCTTGAAGAGTTATACTTTAAGAAAAAGTTTAGGCCATCATAAAAAGAGGCAATTTTATCCTTTTATTTTCTGTTGCATTTATTTATTTATTTGTAAAGTCTCATTATTTTATTATGTTACATTATTAGTTTGCTAATTAATTATGCAAAGACAAATTTCGAGTACAATCAATTAGTATATGAGTGGCTTAATTCCGTCATAACAAAACCGTTTGAGTCATAGGTTAGTACTTTAGTATTGTTTATCCTTTAATCCTATGGCCTGGTTAATTGAAGGCCACAACAACCGAGTTAAAGTATCTACATCAGCGTGCCCCGTTTCTTCTTCAAAGTCCATGGATCTCTAGTTGTAAGAATGCATATTATTTTTATCATTGGAATTTCAGTTGGTTGTTTGTTTAAAAATGTTTGAGGCCATTTTTCATAAAAGGGTTTTTTAAGAAAATTTATTTTTGTGTAAAGTCATTCAAAAGAGTTTTTAAGCATGTTCAAATGAAATTGCGTGATTCATTCGAACGAGATTTTTTACTCGTCCAAATGAGATTGGGGTTTTCGTTAGAACGACATTCAAATGAGGATCGAATGATATTTCACTGCTTTATAGTGGATTCTTGTTCGAAGGTCGTTCGATATACGATCAAACGAGTTTAGTAGTGTCGTTCGAATGAGATTACACTACTCATTCGGACGACCCTGTGTTTCTCGTTCGAACATGTTGCCTTGAAAATTGTGTCGCCCCAAAATTTGTGTTCTTTATAAATAGGAGTGTTGGAATCGTTGGTCTTTTCTCTGGGATTTCGAAATCAGTTTTCTAAGAGCATTAAAAAGCCTTCAAACCCTAGTTTCACCAAACTAGTTTTGAGATTCAATTTTCAATCGAATATGCTTATTTGAGATCTCCTGTTGGGCACTAAAGTTTTTTTACTTTAAATTTTTGTTGAGTATCATTTTGTATGGTGGATTACGTGATTTTTTGTTGGTTACACATGGTGAAATTTGTGTTGGTGTGGCGATTGGAAGCGATAGACTCCGTGTTCAATCCATTGATAATTTGGTGAGATAAGATAGGTGGATATCGAGGTGTGTGGAGAGCACACATTGTGGCAGTGCATAGGTGGATTTCTATGTGTTTCTGTGAAGAAGGTCAAAGGAAGGAAGACGCGTCAAGGCTTGAAGCAGTCGAGTTTACAGTGTAAGTCAGCTGTTGTCCTTGTGTAATTTCTATTATCACAGTGAACTTGCATCGTTGGGTTATCCGAAGTTTTTTCCATTGTGAATTTTCCACGTACATCGGTGTACCTTGAGTTTGTTTTATTTTACTCTTGCTATACTCACCCAGCTGGAAGTAAGAGCAAGATAAATTGGGTAAAATTGTTTACCCAACAATCGGTTTAATTGGTGCTTATTTAATTGAGTTAATTGATTTTGAAAAAATAAAAATTTGGTGCATGTGTGACAATCCATATAATCCCAACGCATTTTCAAATTGAAAAATTAAGGACACCCCTTTTTATGGACAGCATGGATTATAATTTTGAGACCGGACAAGATCACCGATTTTCTTTGAAAATTTGTGTTGTATTTATTCTTTACTAAATTGAATTAAATCGGGGTAGTTGAATTTAAGGTGTGAATTAAGTTGAGATCTTCAGGTCTTATTTTTTAAAAATTCAAATTATTATTTTTATTTTAAGAAAAATTAAAATGTGAGATCGAGACATTTAATTCATACAAGTAAATTTGAAAATTACCAAGGATTTAAATTCGGTCTTTTGTAATTGAATAAATTATTTTTCAAAACCCTCATATTTTTCAAAATACTAAATGGGAGAGGGGTTTCAACATAAATCCTTAATAAATCAGATGTGATTGATTCCTCTCACCAACTAGCATGCCCTCCCCCCCCCCCCCCCCCCCAAACGGATGGAATTAATGAGGGCATCGAGAATTCATTAAAACTTTTAAGTTATAATTCTGAAATTTAGAATATGAGTGAGTTCGACCCCCACTATGGAAAAGTTCATCGCGAGTGGGTTCTATTTCAAATAATGAATTGGTGGTATACACTTAGACACAATTAATATTAAATTTAAGGTTTGAATTAAATTGACATATTTTTTTAAAATTCAAATTATTATTTTTATTTTAAGAAAAAATAAAATTTGATATCAAGACATTTAATTCATACAAGTAAATTTGGAAATTACCAAGTATTTAAATTAGGTCTTTTGTAATCGGATAAATTATTTTTCAAACTCCTCAAGTGTTTTAAAATACTTAGTGGGAGAGGGGTTTCGACATAAATCTCACGGTCTCCATCAGTGTTTTAATAAATCAGATGTGTTTGATTCCTCGTGCCATCAGGACAGCCCCTAACGGATGGAATTAATCAGGGCATTAGAGATTCATTAAAATAATTGAGTGATAATTTTGATATTTATAATGGGAGTGAGTTCGATCCCCGCAATGGGAAATTTCATCATGAACGATTTCGATTTCAAATAACGAACCGGTGGTATCCACTTAGACATAACTAATTATATCATCCCTAACGGAGTCACTGTAATTAATCGTGGGACAAAAAGACATTGACTATTCAATTATGTTTTAAAGAGAATCCTAAACTATAGAGGTACACAATTGAAAGACAAAAGTCTATTTAATTCATGGTGGGGCGATTTAATCTCCTAACGAGAAATCTTTATCCATAAGGGAACTGGAAGTCAACCAATTTTTTACTTTAAAATGGCGGTGAGGGAGCCACTTTAACATTAAATTGAAGTTAAATTTTGACATGTATATTTTTAAATTAATTCGCTTTTCAAAATTTATGATTCTCAGATTTCAAAATGGGATCATCATTCAACCCACTTCCTTCAATTTTAAAGCACAACAAGTTAACTGGAATGAACTATATAGACTGAAAATGTAATATAAACATTGTCCTAACTACTGAGGACTTTAAGTATGTCTTGACGGATACCCATCCTTCTAAGCCAGAGTAAGGGGAGCATGAAAGGGATATACAAGCCTGCCAGAGGTGGCGAAAGGCCGATCACATGAATCCCATTTACATATTTGCCTTTATGACCAATGTGTTGCAGCATCGACATTAGCATATTTCCACTGCTTATGACATGATTTTGAACCTCAGGGACATGTTTGAGGATCAAAACCTTGATAACAGGTTAGATGCTTTGGTAAGGTTGGTCACTACTAAGATGCTTGAGGGTACTTCCGTACGCGAGCACGTTTTAAAGATGTTGTCTATCTTAGGGGAACTTGAAGTGCTTGGATCTGAAATCAATGGGGAAACCCCAATTTATTTTGTGCTCCAATCACTATCAGAGCCCTTTAAACAATTTTACCTAAATTATTCTATGAAAAAGATGGATTACTCACTGGCACAACTCCTTAAGGAACTCTAAGCTGCAACGAATATCAATAGGAATAAGGGTGTGATTTAGGTTGTTGAGAAAGTCCCCTCTACTTCTGTCCCCGGAGGTAAGAAGAAGGGAAAGTCCCAAGCACAACTTAAAGTTTTCAAGCAAAACTTTAAGCCCTATGGAGCAGGAAATAAGTTGAAAGGTAACTATCACATCTGTAAATGTGAAGGACACTATAAGAATAAATGTCTCATCTTCTTAGCCAGAAATAATGGAAATGGTAATTTTGCATACATCATTGAGACATATATTGCGGTGAAATATACTGATTATTGGTGTGTACATTCGGGAGACACTAATCATGTTTGCAATTCTTTATAGGGGTTTCAAGTAAATCGGGAGATCAGAGGGGGAGAGATGTTCTATTCATAGGCGATCATCACAAGGCATCAATAGTAACATTAAGAAATTTAGTTTTAAATTTTGGTGGACACAATAAGTTAGTATTAGTAGATTATTTTTGTGTTCTAAATTTGATTTCGGTTTATAAGTTTGTGATGAATGGATACCTGATTTATTCTAAGAAATGAGTTTTTATCAAAAATGTCAAATCTCTTATCTATTTTGGAACATTGAAAAATGATTTTTATATTCTAAGACTTGTTTCACTACTACTGCTTAATAATAAATTGAATAACTTAAATGATAATAACTTAAAGAGAAAAGAACCTTTTAAGTTGAAGCAAACATATCTTTGGCACTTACAATTGAGTCACATCAATCTAAAAGGGACGCGAAGACTGGTTTAAAATGTGAAATTGAGTTAATTGGAAGTGAAGACACTTCCAGTCTGGGAATCCTGCTTAGAGGGTAAAATAACCAAGAGTCCATTTATGGCCAAGGGGTATAAAGCTAAAGATGTGTTGGAATTAGTTCATTTTGATTTGTGTGGGCCTATCATTATCCGAAAAGAGGTGCTTATGAGTGTTTCATCACTTTCATCCATTATCAGTCGAGGTATGGATATGTTCACCGTATAAAACACAAGTTTGAAGCCTTTGATAAGTTCAAAGAGTTTAATACTAAGGGCAAGCATAGGCATGCTAAACTAATCCATACTCTATGATCTTATCGTGGAGGGGAATACCTTTTGGGAGAGTTTAGCGAACACTTATCAGGTTTGGGTATTTCAACCAAGTTGTCTACATCGGACACTCCAAAATAAAATAGTGTAGTGTAAAGACGGAACATGTCTCTATGGGATATGGTTAGATCCATGATGCGTTATTTGGATCTCCCAGATTCCATTTAGGGTTTTGAACTAGAGACGACTGCACATTTATTGAACTTAGTTTTTTCTAAATCTATCTCAACGACTCCATCAGAATTATTGGTTGGGCATAAGCCTAGTTTGGGACATATTTGGATATGGGTTTTCCTAACACATATGCTATGGAAGGAGCCAGGGAAGTTGGATCAAGGACGGATGGATGTCACTTTGCGGGTTACACCAAAAGAACTAAAGGGGGTCAATTCTATGATCATAAGGACCAGAGAATATTGTTAGAACAAATGCTCGATACTTAGAGTAAGATTATATGATTTATCACAAGGCCAAGAACAATATTATCTTGTAAGAGCTAAGAGGACACGAGTAAGAAAATGCATTGAGATCACCCTTATAGGATGAAATACAATTTGTGGTCGATAATACATTGCCTAACGGAAGTGGGAGTATTACTGATGATCATGATATGCCAATCACTTATACTGGACCACAAGTGGAGCCACGTCATAATGGGGGGGGGGGTGTCAAGCATTAGCTTGATAGGTTAGTGTATTTGTGAGATCACTCCAGTGAAATCCCAAGAGAACACGAACTGGATACTGGTAACTACGATGAGGCACTCCAAGACAAGGATGTTAATCTTTAGCTAAAGTCCATGAATACCAAGATGAATTCGATGTATTCAAATCAAGTGTGGAAACTTGTAGAGTTTCCATATGGGATAGAACCCATCAGATACAAGTGAATCTACAAGAGGAAGAGAGGGATAGATCGGAAGGTAGAAACCTTCAAGGCACGATTTATAACGAAAGGGTTCGCTCAAAAAGAGAGAATCGGCTATGATGAGACCTTTTCACCGATAGACATGATTAAGTCTATCCATATTCTCTTATCCATTTTTATGTATCTCGATTACGATATTTGGAAAATAGATTTTAAGATTGCATTCTTGAACGGTAGTCATGGCGAGTGCATCTATATAGTGCAGCCCATGAGATTCATAGCAAGGGGCCAAGAAAGCAAGGTGTGCAGGCTTAAAAGATCCATTTAACGAATTAATCAAGCAAGCATCGAGGTATTGAAACATCCGATTTGATGTGGCAACCAATTTTTTTTATTTTGATCAATGTTTGGATTAAACTTGTGTGTATAAGAAGAATGACGGAAACATGGGGGCATTTTTATTACTATAAGTAGAATATATTATCCTAATCGAGAACGATGTGGGTGTATTGTATAGTATAAGAGTGTGGTTATCTAGTCAGTTCAATATGAAGGACTTAGGAGAAGCCAGTCATATCCTAGGGATCAAGGTATTACATGATCAAAAAACAGGATCTTGGGATTATACCAAACTACATATATCAATACAATGCTCACAAGGTCTAACATGCAGGATTCCAAGAAAAGGTTTCTCCCTTTCAGGCATATACCTTATGCTTTGGCGGTTGGGAGCCTCATGTACGTTATGGTCTATATTAGATCAGATATATGCTATGTCATTGGCATGGCAAGCAGATTTTAGTCTAATCTATGTGAGGAGCAGTAGACTACTATGAAACACATTTTCAAGTACTTGAATATGAATGGAGATTATGCGTTGGATTACTTAACAGAGATTCTAGTACTCGCATAGACAAAAAAAAGGTACATGAAATAGCAGACATGGTTGGGAAGTTGGAGAAGCCATGTACAGACTCATGTCCTTTTGAGGATTTAAAGAACACTGAAATAATGATAGAAGATGATAAGAATTGGACATTCTATTACTTGCCAATAATCAAGAAGCCTTTCAAAGATGATATCGCCTATGTGCTCTAGGAAGAACCACCGGCCATTATATGCAACCTCCCATTGAAGGAGAAGGCCCTTGAGGCATATTACATTGATGTACTCAACCATATCAATCCTTTCATGTGAGATATAAATTTTAACTTTTGAGTATTTCTGTGTGCAAAACATTGATGATAATGAATGTGAAAATCAAAACAATGAATTTAAATTACATAATGGAGAATTGCAAGACCACCTAAAAGAGCTTAATTGATAAACAAATGATGCGTGCATTATTTTGTATATTTTATATCCAGATTTATACTTCATATATTTTATATCCAAATGTAAGCTACCAATATACTTTTATAATATAGTTTGATTTATTAACAAAAATCAAATTATTATCAACTTAAATTAACGTGACCTAAATTTATACTTTGCAATTTATTTTTGTCTTTCATTACGGAGGCTTAATTCTTCTATTGGGATTACAGTGAAGTTGATCATAGTTAGCTAATATTGACACGTTAATTTAATTATTTTTTATTCCATACTTGTATTAATTATTATAAAAAATGGTATTCATTTCAAAGTGACACAAGAGTCCGCTTTAAAACCATCAAAATTATTTTGTCAAATCAAGTTTTGAGATTTAAAAATAGTAATTTTTGATGTATTATGCTTGCACTTTGATTGTTCTGATAGTCCATGGTTAAATACATTTGCGAACCTTAAAACTTGTACTTTCTAAGAGAATATGGATTTTAATCGTCTATTAGAGACGTTAAAAATATTTCGAAAACAACCGTTATGTTTTCCAAATTAAACACGATGAGAGTCGATTTAATTTGAGTTGTAAATAGGGAATAACAACATTAAATTAATTTGAAATATTAGTTACGTGATAAATAAATCCCGAATCCTACTTATTTTCGTATTGTTTACAACTTTTGTGTATTGCTCTCATATTTAGGTATTTGCTTTGATTTAGTTTAATTCGTAATTACAGTCCTTTATTCTCTACCTAATTTGCTCTAGTTGGAGAGCTGTAATTATTTTAAGCATTAAAATTGACAAATCTTTGTGGATTCGGCCCGTATTTGCCAAAGTTATTCTACAATATCCCATGCATTCGAGATAAATTTTAATTTGACAACAGTAAACCAATCGCGCACAACCTATTGACCAAACGAAAACGGTTAATTTAGGGTATCCGGATGAGATAAAAAAAAATAAAGATAGGTTTTTCTTTAAGCGATCTAGGGAAGTCCGAAATCCTTTAACTTTTCAAAGAATACATCAATGTTGTCGCCTGCTCCTATGCCGATATGCTATGAATTGATCCTGAAATCATTATCCATCGTATATACACATATCCAGACTCCAAAATCGTCGAGAAAAACCTCTGAAAGATCTGAACTGAATGGTCTCTTAAGGTCAAATAAGAAGTGATAAAATAGTTCAACGTAGACTTTGAAGAGTAATATAATACCCGAAGAGGGTGGCTAATATCGTACATGTCCCTAAAATATGATGGAAGGTAAGGATGTTAATTAACTATATAGATCAAATAGAGTCACTCCCAAGGATGATTATCCATTACCAAACACAAATATGATCATCAAAAATGTCGATGATCATGCCCTAAACTCCTTCATGGATGGCTTAGTTGGCTGCAACCAAATCAAGATAGACTCGGTTGATCAAGAGAAAATTATTTTCACAACCACCTGAGGCATTTTGTTACACAATAATATCATTCGGGATCAAGAGTACTAGTGCAACTTACCAACGAGAGTTACTACCTTGATGCATGATATGATCCATAAAGAAGTTTAAGTGTATGTGAATGACATGATCGTCGAGTCAAATATGCGAGAAGGGCATGTTTCAACATTAAGAAAATTATTTGAAATACTAAGGATGTACAGAATCATTTAAATCCCCAAAAATATGTATTCGGAGTCACTAAAGGAAAGATGTTGGGATTACTCATCAATGAGAACGGGATTGAGGTAGACCCGACCAAAGTCAAAATCATCGTGGAAATCCCCCCCCCCCACACCCCCCCCCCCCCCCACCCACATTGAAAAGGAGGTCAGGGGTATCTTAGGAAGTCTCCAATTTATCAGTAAGTTCATCTCTCAGGTGACCTTTATAAGTGATCCAATCTTCAAGATGCTTCGCAAAGATTCTACCAATCTATGGAGCCTTTTGTGCTAAAAAGCCTTTGATAAAATCAAGAATTATTTAACCAATACCCCAATATTAGGTCAACCTCGACTTGGACATACTCTTCTCCTAACCTCATGATCATTGACACTACAACAAGAGACACGTTCGCTCAATATGATAAAGAGTATCAAAAGGAGAAAGTTATATACTACGCTAGTCGAAAGTTTAATGTCTATGAAGAATGGTACACGACTTAGGAAAAATCTTACTTTTCTTTAGTATAGGCAACACATAAGCTGAGACACTACATGGTCACTTTTGAAATAAAGTTGATCTCCCGAATGGATCCTTTGAAATACTTAATTGAAAAACCTACATTAATTAGAAGAATGGCCAAACGGCTACTCTTACTTACCAAATTTGACATCGAGTATGTCCATCAAAAGGCAATTAAATGAAGTATATAACATATTACTTGGTTAAGTCCCCCTTAGAAGAACAATATGAGATCTGTTAGAGAAAAAATTATAATTGCTCATTCTTTTATTTTCATTTGTCTTATCCCGTTACATCCCACTGCACCGTCATGAGCGTTCTCAAGCCTTCAAGAGAAGAATCGTTAGTGATCATTTGCAAGGATCAAAGATCGAGCATCGCTACTTTACCCTAGATGGTTTATGAGGTCATTTTAGTAAACTTAAATTATTCAAGGGTATTTTCAAAGAGTTTATTTTTAAAAGTGTTTTTCAAAATGTTTTAAAATCACTTTTAAAAAAGGATTTTGACATTTTCGCAAGTTCATAAGAACGACATATAACATCATTAGAACGAGGATTCATAATGTCGTTCAAATGAGTTATGGCGCTTCGCATTTTTTATTAAGTCTAGAATGTCGTTCGAAGTTTCATTGGAAGACTGTTTGAATTAAAGTGGGTACTTCGTTTGAACGAAATGGTATTTCATTCGAACGAGTACACACGTTTTTTACTTTTATCCCAAATCAAATGCACTATTTCATATTTATCATTAGTTGATATCCATCCCTATAAATAGAGATGTGGGGTTGCATTTGTTTTGAATCCTTTTAAGAGTTCTTTTTACGATCAAACTCTTCAAATTTTTCATCCAAACCCCTTAGATTTTTTAGGATCACTTTGCCAAACCAAGAAGAACACAATCTGAGTTTTAAACCCTTATAGAGATTATTCTCTACTATTAATTTATAGATTTGAGGCTCTACTTCTGAAGAAGAAAGGAATTGTGATTCCTGAGGCTGATTGGTGGATACCGATGCAAGAGTTGCTTACTGTGGGTGGTGCTAGACTGCATCATTTTTTGTTAAAGATTTAAAGACATCATCGCACTATACTCAGTGGATCTTTAAGTAGTCTGTAAATCATTAAGTGTTTGTTTTATCTTAAACAGTGCTAAATATAGATTTTGTCCGGAAGGTATATTTTCTCTATTTTTTTTTCTTCATGTATGGTTTGAAAATTGACATCACTTTATCCTGGATGCTCACTTAAATTTAATCGAGATAAAATTTGGTAAAAAGTGAATTTTTGTGTGTGTCACCTACCATACGGACTATCTATATAACCCCGTGTTTTCAAATTGGTATTAGAGCAGGTTACACTAAATTATTGTGTAATCCTTATTGTTTAGGTGTGGATTCATTTTGGACACTAATTTTTTCAAATTAGTATAAAAGCCAGTTGCATTAAATTATTGTGTGATATTTATTTTGGAATTATGTGGATAATTTGTATAATAGGTTACCTATTTTTGATGGGTCTAACTATGCATATTGAAAAGCTTGAATGAGGTTGACACTAAAATCGATGGACGAGCGAGTTTAGCTTGTTTGTGAAAGAGGGTGGATTCCTCACATTGTGACTAATGATAATGTTATAAGTCTTAAACCTATCACAACTTAGAAAGAGGATGAATTTAAATTTAGTAATTTTAATTTTTGCGGTTTAAGTGTCATTTCTGGTGCAACCACTCCCGGCGAGTTTCGTCGCATTATGACGTGTACCACGTCTAAGAAAGCGTGGGATATCTTCCAACTCACTTTACGAGGGTACCAATGTTGTGAAAGCTTATAACCTTCAAAATATCACAACATAGTTTGAGACCATTACCATGCTAGAGACTGAAACATTTGATGAATTATATGCGCGATTGTCGAATATCGTTAATTTTAGTTTTAATTTGGGGGAGTCCGTTCCTGAGATAAGGGTAGTTAAAAAGATTTTGAGATCTCTTTTGTTCCGTTTTGTTCCAAAAATCACGGTCTTAAATTCCTTGGGAATATTAGATACTCTTAGGTTAGAAAAACTCGTATAAGACCTTCAAACTTACAAAATTGATATGTTTCCCAAAATTCAAAAGAAAAAGGAAAAAGGGGTTGCTTTGAAAGCCCAGCCTAAGAAGAGAGAAAAGGTAATTAACTCTGACTCCGAGTTTGATTTTTCTCTAGATGATCTTACTCTATTTGAAAAAAAAATCAAAAATATCTCAAACTTAACAAAGAAAATTCTTCAAAATAAAATAAAAGTTTTGATAAAAGACAAAAATGTCAATAAGGGAAAGAATTTTTATGAGAATGATCAATAGAGGTCCTATGAATATGAGTGAAAAGGACACAAAGCCCATGAACATCCCACTAGGCTAAAGAGACAGGGCAAAGCTGTCTATAATGCCACTCTTAGCGATAGTGACGTCGAGTCGGTGGATTTCAGGGATGAATCACCACATGAACCTTGCCTTGCATTCATGGCCAGTCACGTTGCTACTTTTAGTTTGTCCAACACCTATGAGAACATTTCAAAATGTGATAACCTCGACAGTTTGTCGAACCATTCGGAGAGAGTGAGGAAAATGATGAGAATATGAGTGAGGGACAAAGTGGCCTTAAATGCACCTACGCCGAAATTTACAAAGAGTCTTTGAAAATCAAAAAGAAAAAATAGACGTTTGGCTCTTTGGGTGTTAGATTTAGAAAATTTGAAAGTTTTGAGAGAGTGTGAGGTGCCGTTGAGTCAACTCAATGTAACAACCCGCGTAATTTTGGGCTATTTTAATTAATTTCTGGAAAATGGAGGAAAATAAAGTTTTTGATAAAATTATTTTTATTGCTCAAATATGTTGGTTATTTTTTTTAAAGGCGGGAATTTCAAACGGTTTCGAAAACGGAGTTAAAACGGATTTTAATATGATTTTTAAATGTTTTTAACTCTTGGAGTTGTTTTAACTTCCAACTCTTCATTTCTTTGCCTTATTTAAAGGAGTCTTTTGGATTCCAACTCTTCATTTCTTTTCATTATAAAAGGAAGTCATGGGCAACCCTTTTTAACATACTTTTGGTAGCAAATATATTTTATATTCCTCTTCTTTTTATATACACATTGGCCCTTGAGATTTGTGAGTTCCAACCTTAGATTAGAGGTTTTCTTGGAGCTATTTTCTTGGAGGAGATTTTGTATATCTTTTGTGTTGATCTTGAGGATGTGATCATTGGTTTCTCATTATGGTTTGAGGTATGGGGTTTTACACAATATGCTCCTTAAATATCGCGAGTGTCATTCTCTTTGAATTCTTGTTTAATTGAACTCATATTTGAATTGATAAATTCATCGAAATCTGAAAAATAATTGTTGAAATTATTTTGTTTCATGTGGTATCACTATATTCTTATTGAGCACGTTGTTATGAGATTTTAATATGGCACGGATGTTGGGCACCCGCCAAAATTCCTGTTTCCCGGGCTATGGCTTGATAAAGCATACACGGATGTGGTGAGGCCTGGTGACCCGGTTAAAGTGTTGTTGATAAATTATATTGATAAATGCTTTGAGATTTGCATTTCGATTTGAATATTCGTGCTCGTGTTGTTACTTTTTATTCATCGCTAACATATATTTGTTGAGCATCTTTCCTGTCGTATTGTGTACTTCCCCATATTTTCTTTTAGTGGCAGGTTAGCGCGGATTTTTGGGCGCTATGGAGATTGATTTTAGCGAGGATTGTTTGGGAAAGATTTGTATTATTTTGATGTATAGAGCTTTGGAGATTTGTATTTTATTTTCGAGTTAGTTGTTGTATGTAATTCGAGAGATTTGGTATTTAATTTGAAGAGATTGAGATTAGTGGATTTATATTATTGTGGGTTTATTTAGATGCTCTATACGTTGTCACTTGTGGATTTGGATTTATTTTATCGCATTAGCGCTCCGTTCGCTCTCCCCGGGCGGGCGGGTTGTTACACTCAAGAAGTTGAAGGTTTCTTTGTGTGAGCAATTGATTATGGTTGGTATGGAAAAGAGCGACCGGACCAACATAGTGGCTAGTTTTACGAGAGATCTTCAAGCTTCATTGAAGACTCGTGAGAAACTTGAAGCCCATGTTTCCTAACTCAAGAAGGATCTCGAATGTACCCGAAAGGTCAAGGTCACTGTAGAGAACACATTTAAGAAGGTTTTAGATATTTTGATCGGTCCCGCATTAGGTTTTAACGAGGGGCAATAAATGGGTTACCATGGTGCATCCACTTCCAGTGTCGTATCCGAACTGGTTCCCAAGTTTGTGATGGATCCTTATGGGCCTCCACCTAACCCACCAAGGATAGCTCGTCCCAAGCCTTTTAATAAAGTTAGATCCAAGCCTATCTATATTTGTTTTCGTTGCAAACAAAGAGGTCATCTTCGAGAATTTTATTTTAATCTTGGGAGAGTTTCTCACATGTGTGTTCCCCAATATGTTCCCGCATGAGTTCACACATGTGTTCCTACTTGAGTTGCCATATATATTTCCATACATACTCCAGCAAATCACCAAAGATATTTTGATAGTTTTTTAGATTAGGGGGATTTTTTAGTCAAGACTTCTCAATGTTTGATGGAAGAATTTCAAAGGATGTCTACTCCTTTTGAGAACACCTCCCTGATTAATGATGGAGGTTATGACTTTTTTTCTAGTATAGGTTGTTTATCATGTTGCAATGTTTTGTCCCATATTAGATTGCTTTTCTATATTTATTTTAATAAATCTTGAAAAATAAAATAACTTTTTTTTTTACAATGAGTTTGAAATTTTCTAAAAATATTTTATTTTTGATAAAAAAAATTAAAAAAAAAAGATTTTTTATTTTGTTTTTCACCATATATGGATGTGTATTTAAGATGTTCAAAACACAACTTCATTCCATTCATTCATGTGACTTTTTCATGTTTTTTTGATATTTGACTTCGTTTCTTTGGTGTGTTTAATAATGCGTAGCTAGTATTTCATTGTTCATTGATGATTACTTTCTTCGTGCTAAACTTTTTATCGCCTTTATTACAGATATGCATGGAAATTTTGAACATTGTACTTGTCATATGTTGAATACAATGTTCTCATCTCAATAGTTTTTAGTAACGAACCAAATCTACTAGAGATAAGTTGTACTTGTAAGAACCATTGCTCGAATTTCTTTTTTCGAAAAATTATTTTATGTGAAGTAATGGAAAGGGGATACGAAAGAGAAAATTCTCTTTGCGTTAAAAACCACCATTGGAAAGAGCCTAAAAGAAAATTTTCGTCACATACATAAGTGCCAAGGCCAATTTTTATTACATCAATGCTTCGCTATACATGAGAATTATGATATCTTCAAAAATTTAAGAATCTTTACTTAAATATGTGAGATTTTGAGATTGTTATGAACTAGAAGATCAATGGGTTTTCACGACGAACTTTCTTAAAAAACATTCTATAGTTTAGCGTTACTGATTCGAGAAGCATTTAAATTCATGGCATTTTACATAAGTCCAGTCAATTTCATTTTGTTCAACATTCTTACATCTAAGGTTGAAACTGAGTTATTTCTTTAAAAGTGTCTCATTATTTTATGCAACTTTGTTACACGTGCCTGTGTTAATTTGCCTGTGGAGCATGTTTATACAATTACATTCTGCTTTCATGATTCACATATTTTGGTGCTATTCCATAGTGTGGTGTATTTATACTTAAATGCACCTTTTATACTCTTATACTTTTGTATACTTTTATTCTCAAAAAATTGAAAAATTGCAAAAATAGTTAGTTGCCTCTCTGGAATCTTATTACATGTGCTTAATTATTTATCTTATGATGATATTTCTTTTGAATACGAGTGATGCTAACGCTTCCATGATTAGTTTCTAAACTTTAATCTATTACGAATAAAAAAGGGGAGAACAAATTGAGGAGGAGTTTTTATATCTCTTTAAACTCTCGTATGTATCAAAGTATTTCTTTTGCATTATGTGTGTAGGTCGTTCTGCCTTGATGATGATCTCACGGACCTCATAAAATGAAGACTTTTAGTTGAAGACAAATACTCTTATGCTTTTTCGTTTCCTGGTTTGGGAAGGAATTAGTTGTATTTGTCTTAAGGGTCAATCTGGTTTCGGTTTGTGTTTTGTACCCGAATAACCAAATGAGGAGATTCGTAAGAGCAAAATTTATGATTTCAAATTCTTTACTTTTTATTTGTCTTGACTCATTACACCTTGTTGCACCTTTGTGAACGTTCTCGAGTCTTCAAGAGAAGAATTGCTAGTGACCATTTACAAGGAGAAGATCAAGCATCGCTACTTTACCCGAGTTGGGTTACGTAAACTTAAATTATACAGGGGTCTTTTCAAAGAGTTTGTTTTTTACAAATGTTTTTCAAAATATTGTAAAATGATTTTTTTTAAAGAACTTTGAACTTTTTGGCAGTTCATTATAACTACATGTAATATCATTGAAACGAGCCTCAAAATCGTTTGAACGAGTTCTGATGCTTCGCCTTTTTGGTCAGCTCTAGAATATCTTTCGAATTTTCGTTAGAAGGTTGTTCGAACAAAAGTGGGTACTTCATTCAAACGAGATGACATTCCATTCGAAGCGTGTTTTTGACTTTTGTACCAAATCAAATGCAATCTTTTATGTTTATCATTAGTTGATCTATATCCTTATAAATAGAGATGCGGGGATGCATTTGTTTTTAAGACTTTTAAAAGTTATTTTTATGATCAAACTCTTCATAATTTTCATCCAACCCCCTTGGATCTTTTAGGATCACTTTGCCAAACCAAGAAAAACATAATCTGAGTTTTAAACCCTTATAGATATTATTCGTTACTGTTGATTCATGGAGTCGAGGCTCTACTGCTGAAGAAGAAAGGAATTCCCATTCTTGAGGTTGATTAGTGGATACTGAGGCAAGAGATGCTTACTGTGGGTTGTGCTGGACTCCATCATTTTCTATTAAAGATTTGAAGATATCATCGCATTATACTTAGTGGATCTTTAAGTACTTTGTAAGTCGTTAGGTGTCTGTCGTGTCTTAAAGAGTGATGAATATAGGTTTTGACTGAAAGGGAATTTTCCTCTATTTCTTCTTATTCCTGTTTGGTTTGAAAATTGGATTCACTTTATCTTGCATGCTCACCTTAATCAAGATAAAAGAAGTGGTAAAAGTAAATTTTGTGTATGGCCTACTATACACACTATCCATATAACCCTATGTTTTCAAGATCGTTACTCACTTCTCGGACGAAGACAATCTGGTGACTTAAAGTCAAGATGAATACATGAGGCAATTATATTTTGATGAAGCAATAAACAAGAAATGATGTAACATTGTAATTTTGTTAATTTCGCCAGATGGGAGGCACCAACCTACAACCATTAAGCTAAACTTAGATAGTACCAACAACTTTGACGAATATGAAGCTTATATCGTGGGGATAAAGATAACCCATGCTAAAGGAATACGGAGAATCGATGTGTATGGAGAATCTTCCGTCATTATTTTCTAGATACCAGGACATTGGAAAATTAAGGACGAAAAGTTATTGTCGTATCATGGATATTTGGAGGAAACCACTTCCCTATTGATGATGGTCATTATTTTATCTCTCAATGGCTCTGAATAGTTTTACTGATGGTTTGGGTACTATAGCCTCTATAATGGAATGTAACAACCCGCCCTTTTGGAGAACATTAAATTCCATTATTGAAGTACAAATTGGAATTTGGAGATTTTCCCGAAATAGTGATTTTTGAGATTTTCGAGGATTAAATGATTTTTGATGGATGTTGTGATTATTTTGGGATTATGTAGGTCGGAATATTTTAATAATATGTCGTCGTTAAGTAAAGCGACACGAGGTGAGATTTAAATTGAAAAACCCGCATTAAGTCGTGTAGGGTTGAAATAGTGATTTGCGGTCAAGTACCTCAGATGGGAATTTCGACTGTGTCATGTCTCTCGGAATGTCAGAGATAGTCGGAAAAGAGTGTTCGAAAGTCGAAATTGAGTTTCGGGGAATTTTAGAGTTAAAAAGGGCTCGTAAACGAGTCGTTTTGGGGTTTTAAGGGTTAAAACCCTTTTTCTTTCTTTATAAAGAGGGAGAGAGGGAGAGAATAGAAAGAAAAGAGAGAAAAGAGAGAGGAAGGAAGAAAGTGGAGAGAAAATGGGGGATTTTGTCCAAACTCCGTCGGATTCTACTCGAGGTCGTCGGATTTCATCCTCCAAGCAAGTGTTTACTTGCTTTATTTCATTTTGTGCAATTATCTCATATCATAGTTGGTAAAAATATGATTTTTGAGTTAGAACCCTTAAAATAAATTTGGAAAAAGTTGAATATGAGTTTACATATTGATGTAATGTAAACTCTTAAAGATTTTTAGTGTTAAAACCATGTTAATGGAGTATAAAATTGAATTGAAATGGGAGAAATGCCAAAACTAGGTTTTTATGGTTTTAGGGTTGGAATCTAAAGAAAATGGGTTAATACCCCAAATTAATTGATGTGTTAGTTGTAAAACAAAGATTAGATGTTTATTGAGTTGTTGGATGAGGTTAGAAATCACAAAAATGGAATTTGGGATTTTGGGGAAGACGATGAATAGTAACCCGTAGCTTGTGAGGTTGTTTTGGCCAGGAAGAGAATTGATTTAGCTCTTGGCCAAAACACGAAAGTTGTAGGTCTTTTCGATACGGTCGCATGGGAGCCGACCGTGTATTTTTTCTGATTTTTCCTCGATTCGATATGATTTTTACAAGATGGAAGTTCCGGGTTGAAATCATCAACTCGGAAATCAAATCGGGATTTGGAAAAATAAAGGCTAGGATTAATCGTGTAGATGTTTGGGATGATTTTTGGTGTAGTTTATAAACCCCGATAATGAAATTGGGTTGTTGGATGGAGGATTTGAGGAATTAAATTTTGAGGACCTGGTGTGACCGATCGACCGCGCCCCTAAGGTCGGTCGACCGCGTCGGGGAAAAAGAGCCTACTGGTTGGCTTCGTAGGCTTAATTGCAAACCGCGGTCGACCGGGGGTCCAGGATCGGTCGACCGGTACCCTGTTTTCAGCCCAAGATTTTGGAGATTGTTATCCTTTCTCCTCTTTGAGTTTAAAGTCTAGGGGCCTTCTAAATTAGAGTATTATAGAGGGTTATGTTCTAAAGGACTTGAGAAATTGGGAATATATATATATATATATGTATATTCACTTAGAGTGAATTAGTATAATTGGAGATATCCAATAAATCCTTAAGAGATGATTATGGTAATTATTATTTATCGAAGTGAAGAAATACTTTGGGTTTAGTATCATGTGCATATGAATGCATGATTATGATTATTTGAGAGAATCTTTTGGGATTAATGGTCATCGCTAGATGTACTTGGCATATGGCCATTTATATATTCGAGTAGGAATATACGGTATATGTATATACTATGTGATTAAAGTATATATATGATATGAGGTAAATTATTTTGAAAATATAAAAATGAATATTTTCAAAATGGAAAAGAAATAATTTTTCATAATTAATAAATTATGGTTACACATCTCCCTAAATCGCTATCGTAAGGGAAGTTGCGTGCGTATAGTGATGCCCCCTGGCTAATGAATGCAGGGTGGATATAGTCCTAGGCCATATGAGCGATTATATTTTACTGCGTTGGTTAGGAGATTCTGGGTGTGGTCTTGACTATCCCGCAGGCATATGGCCGCTTCCCGACGTTTGTTAGGTTCCCAGGTTGTCTTGTTTGATAGGCCCTGAAAGATGATAACCATTTAGGGGCGCGTCCAGTGGGGAAACTCGGAGGGATGGTCTTAGATTTATTAAAGCAATTCATGATAATTGATTGGCTTTAATTGCATTTCCTGGATGGAATAATGGAAATGGGATAATGAATTGGCTTCGGTAACACTTCCCGGATTGAAGAAGGGAAGTGGAAGCATATGATATGGTAAAAGCATTTTTATGATAATAGAAATGGCTTTTAATTACATTTCCTGGATGTAATAAGGGAAATGGGATATTTTAAAAAGGAAAAGTTTTTTTATGATAATAAAATTGGCTTTTAAAAAGTATATGATGTGTTAAAGCAATTCATGATAATGAATTGGCTTTTGAATATATTTCCTGGATATAAGAAGGGAAATAAAAAGTTTTGAAATGAGTATAGAATACACCTCAGTCCGGGAGATAGATCCGGATGTGTATTATAAGTTGTATATAAAGTAAACCTTAGTCCGGGAGATATTATCCGGATGTATATTGTAAGATGAATATAATATGTATATTAATACATTAGTTTTGTACTACGGGCTTAATGGATCTCTACCGTTAACCCTGCCAAGTAGTAGTGTATCGGGGGGGTTCCTTGTTTGGATTTTGCTTCGCGAGACACCCCACGCACGAACTTAGCGCGGTGTTGAGAATGGAGAGAAGTTTAGCCCTTAGTGCTCGGGTTGTAGAGGTTCCTAGTAAATGGGTGAAATAGATTAGTTAGGCGGGGTAGCTTAACTAGAAGGTTAAGTGCGTTAGGTGTGCACTATTAAAGGAGAGGTGAGGGGTATCTCATGGGAGTGCGATACCAATTTAAATATGAGATAAAACTATTTTTCTAAAAATAAAGCATTTATGCACTTGCAAAATATTTTCAAACTCGGGCTCTGACCCGTTTATCTACTTTCCCTCTCTTGCTATATATATATATTATATAGGTGTCCAGACACAGGGACGCCTGGATGACATTTCTTTCGAGTCAGACGTCTGTTGCAGCAGCGGTGGATGCTTGCGGGTTCTCGGTAGACGCTTCTATCCTTGTAATCTAGATAGGACGTATTGTATAAACATTCGGGCCAATGGTCCAACTGTATTTATTTATTCTTTTACTACAACATTCGATATGGTTGTATATTTTGACCGAGTGTTCGGTTATTTTATTTCATTTCAGTTTTATTTCCGCAAACTGTGTGGATGTTTTATTTAAAGTCATTTAAAAAGAGTAGTTAAGTAAAAATTTTAACGCTCGCCTAATAGGATATTAGTAATTAAATGGATTTTTGATAGTGATGCTAAGAATGATCCATATGTGACTCCTGTTTTAATTTGATATAGGAGTGATCGCCCGGTATCCCATTAGGCGGGTTGTTACATGTAAATCCTCGAATATTTAAATAAATTGCAATTGGATGTGAGCAAACAGAAACGACTTGCATTCATGTATAAAATTTAAATGACCGAGGCTACAGATGAACGACCATGGTATCAAGATATAAAAAAGATTCTTCAAAGGGGAAAGTATCATTTTGAATCCAGTAAGAAGGACAAGATGTCACTCAGACGGTGGGCCGCTCAATTCATCATATGCATTGTATATCTATACAAAAGACATCCCGATTGAACCCATTTATGATGTCTTGAGGATAATGATGCATAAAAAGTGATGGAAAATCCACGGAGGAGATTGTTACCCTCACATGAATGGATACATGGTAGCAAAATAGATCATTCACTAAGGGTATTATTGGAGCACCCTTTAACACGACTGCAACAAGTATGTCCAAAGGTGTCTGAAATGCTTATGATTCCCAAATTTACAATATCTACCTCTGAGGGAATTGTACAATATGATGTCATCTTAGCCATTTTCGACTTGGGGAATTGACATCACCGGGAAGGTAAATTCAAAAGCCTCCTATGGTAATGATTTCATTATGGTAATCGTAGATTATTTCACTAAGTGGGTCGAATCAGCATCGTATGTTGTGCGAAATATTAAGAAGGCAACCCAATTTATACGAAAGAATATCATATACATATACGGCATACCTTTTGAGCTAATCTCCATTAATGGAATATACTTCGAGGAAGAGAGTATAAAACTTATTGAAGAATGAAAAATTCAAATACATGAGTCTTCTTTGTATCGCCCATAGACCCACGATGCCATAGAGTCGGCTGATGAAAACGTGAGAGGGATATTAAGTAGGATGATCGAAGGATGTCAATATTGGGTTGATCGAATTCCATATGCGCCTTAGGGATATCGAACCACTTTCAAAACACATACGAGAGCCACTCCACACTCGCTTATATTTGGTATGGAAGATATGTTACTAATAGAAATGAAAATATTTACCTTAAGAGTGTTACTCAAGAACCGAATCTTTGAAGCTGACTAGGTAAAAG
The DNA here is from genome assembly GCA_949130495.1 of Sambucus nigra. Classification (NCBI taxonomy): domain Eukaryota; kingdom Viridiplantae; phylum Streptophyta; class Magnoliopsida; order Dipsacales; family Adoxaceae; genus Sambucus; species Sambucus nigra. The sequence continues at coordinate 282,465,107 of OX422218.1, forward strand.
CTGACTAGGTATTACTGCCCCCTGCCATGCCCTGCTGGCTGGACTCTCCTGCTCGTTTACTTTCCTGCAGATGGAAGCGGTGATCCTGACAGTGTAATAACGCAGCGTTGAGTACATCCGTGTAGGTATTTAGTGATAGATTGCCTATGAGGTGCTGGCGGATCCTCCAGACCAATCCATCCACAAACAACAGTATCTTCTTCCCCTCCATGGGTGCCTCATCTGGCACTATAGTGAGAAGTCAGGTGAACTCCTCCTCGTACTCGGTAACAGTCATATTCTCTTGTTTTAGATTCAATAACTTTCGCCTCATTTGAGTCTTTACGGCGGGTGGAAAGTATTTGCGGTCAAACCGCACCCAGAATGACTGAATCGTGATGATGTCCCTCTTCTCCAAGGTAGTGGTGGTCTCCCACCACTGCAAAGCGGCCCCTACTAGCTTGAAGGAAGCCAACGGCTGTTTCTGCACGTCCGTGCACTCGTACATGCGCAGATGCCTCTGGATATCTTTCTTTCATTGACTGGCGACTATGATATCCGAACTACCTGAGAACTCCGGGGGATGTGCCTTTTGAAAGGCATCCCTAACCCGCTCCCATGAAGATGAAAGTTGTGCTGGTACTGGTGCTACTGCCTGAACCTGGGGTGGAGCCTGCTGCACTACCGCTAATGCGGCATTCACTGCCTGAGCAACGATAGCGGCTACCTCGATTGTGTTCATCATTCCCTGAGCCGGAGCTGCTGGCTACTCGGCCTGGGCACGTCTGTCCTTGGGTGCGCATCTCGGAGGTATTTAAAATGAGAAGGAAGTTTATTAGTCTACAGTTATTAACAAATCTCGAATAGCTGAAGACGTAAGCGTAAATGCAAGAATACAATCCGCCTAATGGGATGCCGGGCGATCACTCCTATATCAAATTATAACAGGAGTTACATATGGATCATTCTTAGCATCAATGTCGAAATCCATTTAATTACTAATATCCTATTAGGCGAGCGTTAAAATTTTAACTTAACTACTCTTTTAATCAATTAAAATAAAACATCCACAATTTAGTGCGTAAATAAAACTGAAATGAAAATGAAATAAATTAAAATAACCGAACACTCGGTTCAAATTATACAACCATATCGAATATCGTGCAACGAATAAATAAAATCAGTTGGACCATTGGCCTGAATGTTTGTACAATACCTCCTATCTAGAGTACAAGGAAAGAAGCGTCTACCGAGAACCCGCAAGCATCCACAGCTGCTGTAGCAGACGTCTGACTCGAAAGAATTTCCATCTAGGCGTCCCTGTGTCTGGACACCTATGTATATATATAATATATAGCAAGAAAGGAAAGTAGATAAACGGGTCAGAGCCCGAATTTTGAAAATATTTTGCAAGTGCATAAATGCTTTATTTTTTTTAGAAAAATAGTTTTATCTCATATTTAAATTGGTATCGCACTCCCATAAGATATCCCTCACCTCTCCTCTAGTAGTGCACATCTAACGCATCCTAACAACATACCCTAGTCAAGCTATCCCTGCCTAACTAGTCTAATTTACCCATCTACTATCTACCTTAGATAGTCCAAGTGCGAAGGATCAAACTTCCCTCCATTCTCAACACTGCACTAAGTTCGTGCATGGGGTGTCTCGCAAAGTGAAATCCAAGCAAGGAACCCCCCCGATACACTACTACTTGGCAGGGTTAATGGTAGAGATCCATTAGGCCGGTAGCACACACACAAATATATATATATATATATATATATATATATATATATATATATATACATCTACAAATACATCCGGATGATATCTCCCGGACTGAGGTTTACTTATCATCATCTTAATAATACTCATCCGAATCTACCTCCCGGACTGAGGTGTATTCTATAAACAAAGTATTTATCATTTTTATTTCAAAACTTTCCATTTCCCTTCTCATATCCAAGAAATGTATTTAAAAGCCAATTCATTAGCATGAATTGCTTTATCATAACATATACTTTTTAAAAGCCAGTTTTATTATCATAAAAATGCTTTTCTGTTTCAAAATATCTCATTTCCCTTTTTATATTCAGGAAATGTAATTAAAAGCCATTTTTATTATCATTAAAATGCTTTTACCATATCATATGCTTCCACATCCCTTATTCCATCCGGGAGTGTTACCGAAGCTAAACATATAACCCATTTCCCTTCCTATATCCAGGAAATGTTATTAAAGCCAATCCATTATCATGAATTGCTTTAATATAACGCGTTCTAAGACCGCCCATCCGGATTTCTCCATTGTGCGCGCCCCTAAATGGCTATCATCTTCCAGGGCCTATCATCAAGACAACCTGGGATCCTACATCGCAAGACGTCGGGAAGCGGCCATGTGCCTGCGGGATAGTCAAGACCACACCCGGAATCTCCTAACCAGCGCAGAAAAATATATATCAACAAACGCTCACATGACTTATAGGACTATATCCACCCTGCATTCATTAGCCAGGGGGCTTCACCATACGTACGCAACTTCCCTTATGATAGCGATTTAGAGAGGTGTGTAATACATATTTTATCAATTATGAAAATCATTTATTTACCATTTTGAAAATATTCATTTTTATATTTTCAAAATCATTTCCATCATAACATATATATATACTTGTAATACCCCGTACTTTTGGCTATATTTATTTATGGGATTAATTAATTAATGCGTATCATATGGAAATTAATCCGGGTAAAATACTAACGAGATGCGAGTTGGTATTTGATTATGTGCATACATGTTTTTATATTAATATTGAATTATGAAAAATTTGTCGTGAGATTGATATACGGCATTTTGGAAATTTTGTTGAGACGCATGTGACCGCCGCGTCACGGTATAATATTTTGATTATAAAAGTGAATTTAAATTCTATAAATCGTATGGTCGTTTTGAGTGCGCCAACGCGTCCGGAAGGGTCGAGATAGTCAGAAAACACTAGCCGGGGGTGTTGTTTGGGTTCCGGGGTATTTTTAGGCCATACCGTCAACTTAAAGGGTATTTTGGTAATTTTGTATTTTGAGGAATTAATAATGACGAAAATTAGGAGTCTTAATCTGATGTGGATTTAACCCACTAACCAACCCATATTAACCCATTAATCTACGGAGGTTATCATTTAGGTTTCCAACTTTCCCAAAGAAAACCCTAGCCACCATAGCCACCTTTGAAGAAGAAGCTTGGAGAAAGAGAGAGAGAGGGAATTCTGCAGAAAAGTTCACCAAACCAACACCAAAATCAAAAATCGAATCAAGGCAAGTGATTTAAATTACATTCTTTATGCAGTGAATGCTTCTTACATGTTAGAAATCTTGATAATCTATCTTAATTAAGAGTTAAAGGAAAACCCATGAAATTTGGAAGTTATTAGCTTAATTTTGGGTATAGGTTTGTATGTAGAAACGTTGCTTGAAGATTGAATTCAGAGATTTCATTTTTATGTAGTGTAAAAACGGATTAAATTCTGGGATTTGATGATGATAAAAATCTAGGGTTCATGTTCTTGAAAAATTGGGGAAAAGTATAGAATCTTGTGATTTAATGATGTTTAGGATGCATTAATGCCTTAAAAGATGTTAGTATATGACCTTAGCATGTTTTAGGATGAATAGAGAACTTAAAACATTGTTGGAACGAACTTTGGAGAAGATTTGAGGAGTAAGAATGGTGAAAAACGAAATTTAGAGAAATCTGGGACGAAGTTGGTAGGTCGTTAGAAGCCCCTCCCCAGGTCGTTTGAACGAACTCGTTCGAACGAGCTTCTAACGAGTTGACCAGTCGCTTATAACGTAAGGGAACTTCGTTCGAACGAGATCTCGTTAGAAGGTACAGTTCGTTCGAACGAACTGGATCTCGTTCGAACAGTCTCGTTCGAACGAGACTTCTAACGAGCTGACAGTGTAATCTCGTTCGAACAGTCTCGTTCGAACGAGACTTCTAACGAGCTGACAGTCTGGGCCTTTTTGGACTGTTTTGATTTTTGGAGTCCCGTAAACTTGTTCGAGGATATAGATAACATTCCGATGATGATGTAATGATAGAATTGGGACTTTTGGGTATTTATGAGAAGGAAATTATATACGAGAGTGAAATTAAATGGACGGTTTGGGTTGAGACGTGAGTGTCTACTACGACGAGAGAATAAATTATGGCGTGTATGATTATAAACCGGAATAGTATAAATTGTGATAATTATAAGTTGGTACGAGAATGCGATATGTACTACGATTAAACTACGGTGATTACTAAGATGCGCGTTTACTTAGTATTGATGTATGATTTGTGTGTATGACATACCTACCATACTTGCTATCACGGGAGGTTTACGTTCGCTTAGGGCCCTCTAATCCTTGTGTTGCATGGATTTAGACTGGTTACCTTGATGAACATAGGTCATAGAAAGACTTATTGGGATATTAATAAGTCCGCTGATCGTGGGAGCGTAGGTATGTGCGTGACCCATGTGATGTGACTGTGTTCGCCTCCATTATTTGTGATGTTGTTATTTGTGAACTATTCCTGAGATATTCAGAATATGTAATCCTTATGTACGTGATGTACCGGGATGGATAGCAGAGTATGTGTGCACCACAACTTAGTTCTCGGGGTGCTTGGATTGTATATTTATGATGTGAATAATATACACTTAAATTAATGGGAACCTTCATGTTAATGTTGTATGAATAATTATGGTATTGTTTAGAGAAACATAATAAGTTAGCTAATAGTGAAATATATTGCATATTGAGCATCTGAGTTTACGTTAAACCCCTATTTAATTGCGAGCGTTATAATGTTAATAGAACCGAGTAATAAGGGTAGGACCTATGACAGTCTAGCTAGATATGATGTCACTTAGCTAGTGGTTTGTGTCGTTGTAGATGGGTACTTACGTTAGGAGTGCACAGTTAGACGAGAGGTGAGAATATCATGTGAGTGCACGTCCTAACATGTACTTTGCATTTAATGTTTTAAATGATTTTAAAGCACTTGCAGGTTTTTAAAATATCTCCACATTCGGGCTCTGACCCGTTTGCTTTCAAATCTATTTTTCTTTGTAAAACCATTTTAGGTGCCCAGCCACAAGGACACCATGCATAGGATATTCATTCTGGTGACGAGCTGTAGCTGTTTGTGGAAGCTACAGGGATTTGCTTGTAGACGCATCTATCATTTGGATTCCAGAGTCTTTATCTATCAGTTGTAAGGCATGTTGCCCATTTCTATTAGAGACATTCTTCCATTACAGTTTTCAGACTTTGGCATGTATTGATTTAGTATTCAGTTTACTTATTTCAGTTGTGGGATTGTAGTGAGGAGTTTTCCACCAGACTTTATTTACATTGCATGATGGTTATTCTATTTACTTCATTATGGTGAATGGTGTTATTATTCCTTATCACACTTGTTGCATGTTAATCAGACTTAAATTAAAATTTGGCAACTTACTTTTTAAATACTAGGTGGTTGGTAATCATTAAAATCTTTTCGACAGTGATGCTATTAACTGGACCAACTGGGCATTTTGAAATTAATTTAATAAAGGAGTAGCTACCCGGTATTTAATTAGTCGGGGTGTCACAGAAAGCTTCTCCACTTCTTCTCTAATGGTTGTTCTTTGGTTTTGCTTATGTTAACCCTAGAAGACATCCCCTAACATCTGATATATCCTTGGTAAATTCGTGGGTTTAATTACCCAAAAATATGAAATGTCCAAAACACCCTCCCAGAATGCTAATTAGGCCTAAAAACGTCCCGAGACCCAAACTAAACCCCCGGGTACATTATTTTGACTATCTCGACCCTTCCGGACACATTGGAGCACTCAAAATGACCATACAAGTGACTTATAATTTATTCACTTTTAATAATACTAATTTAATCTCGACACGACACCAGCGCATCCCGATTTAATTTCCCACAATTATCAAATTATATACTCGTGATAATTTTAATAATTTCGATTATACATATTACTTTATCCGTTAAGTAATATTCAACAGAATTCCAATAATTACTAACTCTCATAGCGCTAGTAAATAGTTAAAATAATTTCCAGATTAATATTAAATTAATATCTCAAATTAAATTTAATAAATCCCCAAATTTAAAAGTCATAAAAATACAGATCAGATCATAAAAATACAGATCAAATCAATTTCTTCTCCATGTCGGCGACTTCGGAATATTCGAAATTTTTGGATATTTTTTTATTCAGAAAAAATTAGGAAAAATCGGAACTATTGGTTTTATCTTTTTCGGATAATATCGAAAATACAAAATATCAATCTTATCTTTTTTATTCCACTTTTTTGGGGGGTGGAGGTAGTCTTTATTTCCATACAAATGTCAATTTCAAGCAATATTAAGTATTGATGCTAAGCTTAAAAGTTGAACCTGGTAAGATCAAGTGAGAAGTGCACATTACTATGAGAAAAAATAAGCAAAGAATAACACCAATGTTAGTAAGCATACAAGGAAAACACTTAAGTTATTTTTGCTATGATTCCATGAACATTCCAATCAAAAATTGCAATTATTTACAGAGTTATACAGATACCACAAGATGCAGGCAACATGCGATGATTATATTGTATTTTAATGAGAAAAGATTGATGAAATCTTTGATAGCAAGTTAAGTCAGTTAAAGGCTCAGATATGTTTAACAAATAGAGCTATAAAACTGTGTTTAATAGATCGGAGAGGAATGAGACCATACCTGATTGAGTGAGAGGAATTAGAAATGAATGAGAGTGGCGTGCTCGTTCTAATTAGTTTATAAATGAGAAAAAAGGGGGCAAAATAACCCTTATATAGGTAAAAATTAAGGGTTGAGATTATTTTAAATGAATGGGTGGGATTGTTTTAAATGAAGGGTGAGATTATTAGGAAATGTGCTGAGTAAATATTATCAAAATGAATAAAAAAATTATTATTTCGAAAAATATTTTGGATAAATCGGATCAGCGTGATATTGGAATTTTTGGAACGAAAAATTAGAAACTCGAAAATTTATATTTGATTTCCAATTCCATTCCAATTTATATCAAAAAAGTCAAAAATCGAAAAAATTCGGATCGAAAAAATTATAATTGTGCCAAAATTGAAAAAATTCGGATCGAAAATCGAAAAATTTGGAAATTCGGAAATAATTCATACCCCTAGGTAGCTCTCACGTGTCTAAGGAAATTTATACCCCGATCCTGTAGTATAACAATTCCTTGTACTTCCTTAGATCTTGATATGGTCAAACTAAAGAGACAACGAAGCCCTGTCTCCCTCAAACTACTGTGTCTTTGACCTTTTCCCATAACCACATAAGGTATTCCTCAAATAAGTGCATTGCCATGCCGACAAATAAGTCAAGCAGAACCAAAAGGAACAAAGGAACATTATTCCTCCAGAAGTTAGATATTATGCTTACCAAGTACGAGAAAATAGGTTCAATAGGATGCAATCGACATATAGGGGGAGGAATCTCCTGCTTTATCCTATATAGACACATCACACCCTGAAGGAAATAGAAAGAAGTGAAATACAAGTCACATAGGGAGATGTAAGGGAATGATCCCGTGGACAGATGAGGTACTATGGCCGGTATCCAAGGAAAGTACCAATGAGTATATGAATGCCCATATTCGAACAACCAGTAAACCGACTCTCCTTCAATCTCCATGAAATGGATGAGTGACTCATGAATGACGAAATCAGTTGGTTAATGAGGAGAATACAAGGGGTCCCCAATCAAGCACAGACTATCTAAAAGACACATGTATAAAAGCAAATGGCTTCCATAAACATAAGAGAACTCCCAGGAATGATAAGTAGATAGTTCATTGATGGTCTCAAGTATTAAAGGTATCAGGATCTTACCTCCCTTCATTAGCAAGACTACATCCACTAAATGAATGCCAATACATATGGTGCTTGTGACCAGAAAAGGCTGAGATAACAGAGATATGGCTAAAGTGCTTATTCGACCTACCTTGTGCCTCATCTCCGGAATGTCATATAGAAAGAAAGAGATAACCACCATGAGTTCATTCCCTTCCTCGCTAAGGAATGAAAGGGCAGTGAGGTGGTCAACTTCTAACAGTTTAGCGAGAGGAAAAATTCCTCCTTGGCCCAAATAAGGCTCAACTATGTGTTGGTCTACACCATACAAAAGTGGGGCAAATCTCCTCTAGTGCAAAGCGAAAAAGATGATCATATGGATACCAAAAGTAAGGAGCGAAAACCCCAAGATCGCAAAGGAACTAGACCATAATGATCCAGGCTCGAGAGAGACCAATCGTAAAAACTATGGATGAAAGATTATACCTGATGATTAAGGATAATTTGATAATCAAAATGTGGGAGATCCATCTCAGGGAAATTATGAGAAGAAAATAATGTTATATCTAAACTATGAGGAAGACGAGTTAAATATGCGAGCTTCCAAACTTGAAGTCTGCCTCCATTTATAGGGAGGCGAGACTGATGGATCGGTCCTCCCAAAAAGGCCTTAATACTAATCAATCCTCGGGGCCAAATACAAAATCTTCAGATTTCCCTTACAGGTTTACAAATCCATAATCTATTTAAAATGACATGTTACTAAAATAGAAACAGTAGTAAATTCAAAATTATGGAAATAATATTTTTTGCCATTTTAAGTCTAGACTCTATCTTTTGTATATTTGACTCACATACGTGCCATAATTAAATTGACACAATATGAAATAATAAATAGCTCAAAGCACAAAAATGAATAATATTCTTACAAAATAACAATATTCCTTCATTTTTTACATGCATAATTGTTTTAGGAATAAAAGACAACTCCTTTTAATCCTTAAAAAGGAAAAATACATGAAAATAAGAAAAATAATCTAAAAATGGGCACCAGGTCCCATAAAAGAAGAGTCTCCACCGTTATCCTCATCGTCGTCGGAATTCGATACCTCCATCTGCGTCTGTATGTCCTTTTGAATCACTGGGCATCCACGGGGAACCACAAGAGACGTGGGCCCCGATGCCAAGGGCTTACCCTTCGTGAAGACTCGAGAACATTTACTGGAGGTGCATCACCGGTAGAAGGATCACAACCATCATAAATGAAAGGGTTTGAAGCATCGTCGATCGCTGGATGTCCCAAACTTGAGTCCCCCAACATTTTATGAATAAAGACCATGTATGAACCCATAGATCGGGACAACTTCTCCAATACTACATAAGTGATAGTAAAATCCTACGATAAAAGAGTTTAACGCATCATAATTAATCCAAAGAAAACAAAGATAAGAAATAAAATCAAAAGGAAAGCATTGCATACCTTAACTCTTGATGGACCTCATCATCCCTGATGAACTGCATTGATACACCAGGGACACGAATCACTAACGACGGAGTCAAGGACAGATTAAGCATCGCAATAACACTTGGAGAAGGTCCTTTGGAAGGAGGAACATAGGTAGTTGCTAGAGGTTCCTCTCTCGAACCTTGGGCCTCTTTGACTGATATGACTGCAGACATCAACAACTCTGCTATAGAGACAGAGTAGGGGATAATATAACCAAAATGGGCACTCACCATCGGGACCCCATGGTGTATGTTAGCGGGTCATCAGGAGCGAGCATGTATGGATCCCTCATCCTGAAAGGAGGCACCAAAGGTGAAACCAGTCTAGTAAAAAAAGGCCACAAATAAACAACCCTCTCTCCCAGATAAAAGATTGCAGCCCTATCAAATTAAATCATTAATCAGGAAGTAGTCTGGGTAAAGGTCTTATCCGTGACCCAATAACCCCCAAGACATGACGAAAGGGAAGAAAGGGACTTCTGATCCAAAAAGGCTAATAAGGAAACAAAAGAATTTAAAGATAAAAAAAAGTAAATATTATCTATATGGTAAACCCTCTTAAGAGAGTGCGTATCTATCCTTGAGTATACGCATAAAATTCCTACCTCCGATTGTCTCGCCTCCATCTCCTCTAGCGGGTCCAACTGTCCTCCTTAAATGCCCTAAAAAACTCCCTATGAAGTTCAGAGACCTCATAGGCTCGTAAGCATAAAAGAATATATCAATGGCAGAGTAAAAAAGATATAAATAAAAGGAAAGGCAAAACGAATAAAAGGCGTACCTCCCAAATAACCATATAGTCGATGGGACTCTTAGTCACTCGTCGAGACGCGACTCTTATGCTAGCAAAAAGTAAACTCATATCAGACTTGCACTAATCATACAGTCGGATGCAGCTGAAGTACCTTGGAGGGAAAAATAAACCCTCATAGATAACTTTATGATGAGAAGAGTAGATGTTGTGTTCGAACATGAAAGGCAAGATGACCCAGGTAAAATGCCGAATTAGTGTCTCATATCCCCCTAAATGCCTCAAATGAGCCCACATATGATCATCGAGAGAGATGAGTGATAGAGTCACACTAAAAAGAATAGTTAGGGTAAATTATATGATAACTCGAATAGAAACCCTCGACACGTGGATATGATGGGGATACATCACTAAGAATAGGTCAAATGGCAGATCGGGATAAACACGCAAGTCAATTGGAGTGAGTGCATCTCACCCACTGGGAGGTGTAAGGTGGAAGTGGTATCCCACCACCTCTCTGCAAGCATATGTATCATGATGGTAGACAAGGCTATCACTATAGAATCCAAGAAAAGGCCGAAGCCTAAAACCTAAATAATATCCCAAACAACCTTAGGGAAGGATTCGTCGGTTCATAAATACAACACCTATCTAGGGTAACCCCTAAGCCTAAAATGTGAAACACAACTCTCCTAGTGGTGCTATGAAGAAAGCACGTGAAAAATAAAAAATGCATGTGCAAGTAAAAGCATCAAAATAAATATATAACATGAATAAAAAGATAGTTTAAAAACCAAAACACATATTTGATCGCTGCGCACAATAGTGGAAATGTGATTGTCGGGCTCCCAAAGAAGGACCGTTTGATCGTCTAGCTGGGATGCATGTTGATGCATGCCCACATCTCTGGCCACATGCTCGATCGACACCTCCACGTCAACCCAGTTGTCGGGATCCCCAGCCTTAAGGTGAGGCCTCGCATTAAAGATATCGTCCAAGAGAATTTTTAATAGCTATCTAACCTCCCTCTAGACCATCACTAAAAAATTAGGAAGGAGAAACTCGAAAAACTAGAATAATTCTCGAGAACTAAGGAGATATATTATCTAGAAAGTTTAAATAGAGAATGAAGGGACGAGAATGATAAAATGGGAAAATACCATTTATATATGGCTTGAATGCATGACCGATTGGTCATGCTCGCATTTGCCTAATCGATCATGCACACATATGGCCGACCGATCGTGCCAACGCATGGTCGATTGATCCTTCCCCTTTTTTTCAGTTGAAAGCTCCCAAAATTAAATCAAATTTATCAATTCCCAAATCAATTTAACCCCTATAAGAGCCTCACCACCTTCGATTGCCCCCGTATGGTGAGAAAACACCACCGTCCCAGGCGAACATTAAAAGTTGCCCCAGTGTGGCGAGAAAACACCATCGTCCCAAGTGGACGTTAAAAGTTGCCCCAATGTGGCGAGAAAACGCCATTGTCCCAGGCAAACGTTAAAAGTTGCCTCGGTGTGACGAGAAAACACCGACATCTCAGGCGGACGTTAAAATACCGCAATCCTCCCACAATAATTTTAAAGAAATGATCATCAAAATAAACCTTTTTAAGGGAGCGTACTTCCAAGACTCCTATTTGAAACAAAAAAATAGAAAAATTCCCCACACAATCGTTGAACGGGCATCTCTTTTTACAACAACAATTACTGAAAAGTTAACTCCGTTGTTGGGGGCTATGTAGACACCCCATTATGCTCCCTACATAATCAATGGAGTGGGACACAATCTACCTAAACCTCCCATTCCCAAAATAAATCCCTAACCTTAAGGTAGCCCAAATAATACATTCATAAACACCCAAAAGCCATACGAGGCTCAAAATAAATGATCAAAATGACCCGAAATCGACCCCGAAATCGACCAACTTTGAAAACACGCGCACGTGGTCGACCGGTCCTGTACGTACATGGTCGATCGTTCCTGTACGTACATGGTCGATATGTTTAAAAGACCTATTGGCTCCATGCCCCAAACAATTTGCCTATAAAAGTGCCCTCACCTATCTGTTCGAGACACAATAACTTCGCCTTTTAAATGTTATCTTTCTACCCATAAGTCTTTTCTATCAAAAAAATTCCCAAAACTCTCTATTTTTTTTTACCTTTAAAACTAAGGTCTAGAGTCATAACCCAAAGCCATAACTTTCTTCTTCCAACCCAAATCCGAAAGAGGACAAAAGACCTTTTTTGCCTCTTTTTATTTCTATTTTCTTTGAAAGGCTACTTTACTTTAAAATAGCTATAGATCTACACTAAAAAGGTTAATTTCAAGATGGAACGGTGTCGAAATGAAAAGCTGCATGTTTAACATTACAGGTACATTTCTTCGTACTATTTTATTTTGCACTCTTAACCTAATAAGGGTGATGTTGTGATGCAACACCACCCTACCTATTCTTTTCTTTATTTTTAGACATGACTTTTCTCTAAAGGTCAAGCCCAATCTTTAAAACTGAAGTCGGATCTTGTACAAACTCATGTATTTTTACCCTTATTCTCATAAAATATCGAAAAAACCAATAAAAAAAGCTTTAAAACCATGAAATATTTTCATATAGGTAAGAAGATCCCTAGATCCATGGAATTCACCTGTTATTTTATTTTGAATGACAGAAGTCTCGACATTCCTTCATCGTTAAAGTGACTTTATGAGTGAATATATCTCATTTAAGTTCTTTTATGAACATAAATCATTTACATCTCCAGATCGGATCTTATTTCACCCTAAAAACACCTTGAGAGATTAAAAAAAAGTTTAGATTTCTTGCATCGAGCCTTTATAAGAGGTAGAATACCTCTTGTTTTATCACGGGCTATGTGGACTTTGAATTTCGTTGTGCGAGTACGTAGGCTTGTCCGAGTGAACAAGTCTAACTTTGTACATATTTATCCTTTGTTTATATAACCTACACACACATCCTACACTGCACTTTATATTTTCATACTGACTATTTTCACTTTATTATTTCTTTTAACACTATAACATGCCAATGTAAATACTTTATATCTACATTTGAGACTGAAAGGGTGGAGTGGATACCTAACACCTTCCCAATCCATAACCCAGTCCCCAAACCTTTGACTCTTTAGTTAAACTTGTAGATCACTTGCCTTCAATGGGTCTCTACGAAGTTCGACCCCCTTTTTTGTCTATTATATGTAAAATGGAATGATGACTCCATTTCTTTACAAAAGATAACGAGGCGATAATCACGCATCACTGCTAATGACCCCTACCTTTATACTTATGTACCAATAGGACTCGCACGCGCGTGGAGGGTAGGAGGAGGCACACCGCCTTGGGTTCGGGTTCTCACATGAACGATGTGGATCAATGTCCTAAGACGCCCGATCAAGTAGAGAGGATGGGGAATATACCTTGTGTTTCGGCAATGGGCATCCTCATGTATGTTATGTTATTTAAAAGACCAAATATTTACTTCGTTGTTGGCATTGTTAACAAATTTCAGTCTAACCCGAGTGCGTAACACTTGACTACAGCAAAGCACATTTTAAAAAAGGACTAAAGATTATGTGATGGCTTACTTAACATATAGTCTTGTACCTTTAGGGTATACATACTCAAATTTTTAGTCAGATAAGGATTCTTGGAAATCGATCTCAAAATATGTGTTTTAGACTAGGAAGTGGATTTATAAGTTCGAGGAGTATTAAGCAATATTTTATTACTGATTTGACCATGAAAACTGAACATGTTACCGCTTTAGAGGCAAAAAAATGGCTATTTAGCTTCGAAACTTCCTAAGTGGTTTGGGTGTGGTTCCTTCAATACAATTGGATATTACAGTTTACCATGACAATAATAGTGTTATTGTTAACTCAAAAGAACCAATGACTCATAAAAGGGCTAAATACATTAAGCAAAAATATCAATTGATATGGGAGATTGTACAAAGAGGCGACTTTATCGTGACTAAGATTGCATCTCGTGACAACCTAACAAATCATTTTACATAGAGCTTATTATCTAAGGTTTTTTATAGTTATGTAGAGGGAATGAGTGTTAGATGCATAGGCACATGGGTCTAAAACTAAGTGGGAGATTGTTGGAGTTTTATTCTTAAAACTACGCATGACGTTTGTTTATTTATTTATAAAGGCGTAGTGTTCATTTTGAAATGAGAATTATATTTGTGAGAACGCCTTATTTTGTTCCTAAATATATTGTGTGGGATCCCACTCTTTGGAAGCCCGTGAAAGAAACCGACCAAGATAGCTTGAGTTATCTTGTGCCGGCCCAAATCATGGCTTAGTTTTAACATGGACATTTTAGTTTAAGGAGGATACTCGCAGATATTGTCAAATCAGGTGCTAAGAATCTTGGTCGAGATTTTCAAGAACCTCATGGCCAATCCATGAACTATGATGGAGTTCCTTAAACAGCTCAAACTTTGTAACAAACACAAATATAAATTGTACTCCCTGGCCCGGGGCAAGGGGATGAGAAAACTGTAATTGTTGAGAGACACTTAATAGGAAATGAGTAAAATCTCCGTTGTAATACCCCGTACTTTTGACTATATTTATTTTGAGGATTAATTAATTAAATGCGTATTAATTGGAAATTAATCCGGGATAAAAATACTAATGTGATACGAGTTAGTATTTGATTATGTGCATATATGATTATATATGTACTTGGTATTATAAAATTTGTCGTGGGATTTATATACGGCATTTTAGAAATTTTGTTGAGACTCGTGGGACCGCCGCGTCACGGTATTATATTTTGATGATAAAAAAGTGAATTTTAAATCTATAATCCGTATGGTCGTTTTGAGTGCGCCAACGCGTCCGGAAGGGTCGAGATAGTCAGAAAACACTAGCCGGGGGTATAGTTTGGGTCCCGGGGTATTTTTAGGCCATACCGGTAACTTAAAGGGTATTTTGGTAATTTTACATTTTTAGGAATTAAAAGTGACGAAAATTAGAGATGTAAATCTGATGTGGATTAAACCCATTAAGCCCATTAACCAACCCATATTAACCTAGAAGGCTACGTAGGTTGTCATTTAGGTTTTCTAAGTTTTCCCAAATCAAACCCTAGCCACCTTAAGCCACCATTAGAGAGGAAGCTTGGAGAGAAGAAATTCTGCAGAAATTCTTCATCAAATCAACATCAAATCCGGAATCAAACCAAGGCAAGTGATTTAAATTACATTCCTTATGCAGTGAATGCTTTTTCCATGTTAGAAACATTATTAATCAATCTTATATAAGAGTTAAAAGAAAACCCATGAAATTGGAAGATTGTTGTTTAAATTTTGGGATAGGTTTGCATGTAGAAACATTGTTTGAAGATTTAATTCAGAGATTTCATATCTATGTGATGTATAAACGGATTAAAATCTGGGAAATTTTTATGAGAAGAATCTAGGGTTTATGTTCTTGAAGAAAATTGGGAATTTATGTAGAAACCTTGTGATTTAAGGATGTTTAGAAGGTATTAAA
Organism: Sambucus nigra; assembly: GCA_949130495.1. Classification (NCBI taxonomy): domain Eukaryota; kingdom Viridiplantae; phylum Streptophyta; class Magnoliopsida; order Dipsacales; family Adoxaceae; genus Sambucus; species Sambucus nigra. The sequence continues at coordinate 282,480,777 of OX422218.1, forward strand.
CCCCTTTAATGATGTTAGTATAGCACCTTGGCATGTTTGAGGATGATTAGAGAACTCAATATATTGTAGGAACGAATTTTAGAAGAGGTTTGAGGAGTAAAAATGGTGAAAAACGAATTGGGGAAAAATCTGGGCCGAAACTGGTAGCTCGTTAGAAGCAGCCCCCAGGTCGTTCGAACGAACTCGTTCGAACGAGCTTCTAACGAGTTGACCAGTCGTTATTAACGAGTAGGGATTTCCGTTCGATATCTCGTTCGAACGAGATATCGTTAGAAGGGTCAGTTCGTTCGAACGAACTGGGATCTCGTTCGAACAGCCTCGTTCGAATGAGACTTCTAACGACCTGACAGTCCAAACTCGTTCGAAGTCTCGTTCGAACGAGACTTCTAACGAGTTGACAGTTTGATCCTTTTTGGACTGTTTTGATTTTTAGAGTCCCGTAAACTTGTTCGAGGATATAGAAGACCTTCCTTTATTGATGTGAGGATAGATTTGGGACTTTTGGGTTATTGAGAGGAGTATCATACACTAGAGTTATATTCAATGAACCATTTGGGTTGAGACGTGAGTGTCTACTACGATGTGAGGATGAATTATGGCGCGTATAATTACAAACCGGAATAGTACGAATTGTGATAATTATAGTTAGTACAAGAATGCGATATGTATTACGATTAAAATATGGTATTACTAAGATGTGTGTTTACTTAGTATTAGTATATGGATTGTGTGTATGACATACCTACCATACTTGCTATCACGGGAGGTTGCGTTCGCTTAGGACCCTCTAATCCTTGTGTGCCTACGGGGGGGATATAGACGGGTACCTCGATGAACATAGGTCATAGAAAGACTTATTGTGATATTAATAAGTCCGCTGACTATGGGAGCGTAGGTATGTGCGTGACCCATGTGATGGTGACTGTGTTCGCCTCTATTATTTGTGATGTTGTTATCGGTAAACTATTCCTGAGAGATTTGGAATATGTAATCCTTATGTACGTGATGTACCGGGATTGATAGCAGAGTATGTGTGCACCATAGCTTAGATTGCGGGGTGCTTGTATCGTATATTTATGATGTGAATAATATACATTAAATTAATGGGAATCCTCATGTTAATGTTGTAAAAATATTACGGTATTATTTCGAGTTATATAATGAGTTAACTGATAGTTATATCAATGGTATATTTAGTAACTGAGTTCACGTTAAACCCCTATTTAATTACGAGCGTTGTTATGTTAAATGGAACTGAGTAATATGGGTAGAACCTTTGGCAGTCTAGCTAGTTATGTAGTCACTTAGCTAGTTGTATGGATAGATATAGATGGGTACTTGCGTTAGGAGTGCACAGTTAGACGAGGGGTGAGAATATAATGTGAGTGCACGTCCTAACATGTACTTTGCATTTAATGTTTTAAATGTTTTTAAAGCACTTGCAGGTTTTTAAAATATAACTCCACATTCGGGCTCTGACCCGTTTGCTTTTCAAATCTTTTTCTTTGTAAAACCATTTTAGGTGCCCAGCCACAAGGACACCAAGCATAGGTACTCATTCAGGTGACGAGCTGTAGCTGCTTGTGGAAGCTACAGGGATTTGCATGTAGACGCTTCTATCTCTTTGGATTCCAGAGTCACTATCTATCAGTTGTAGGGCATGTTGCCCATTTCTTTAGAGACATCTTTTACATTTCAGTTTTCAGACTTTAGCATGTATTGTTTCAGTTTATTTATTTCAGTTATGGGATTATAGTGAGGGGTTTCCTCCAGACTTTATTTACACTATTGTGATGGTTATTCATTTTACTTCAGCATGGTGAATGGTGTTATCTATTTCTTCATTTTACTTCTTGCATGTTAATCAGACTTAAATTAAAATTTGGCAACTTGTTTTTTTTTAAATACTAGGTGGTTAGTAATAATAAAATGTTTTCGACAGTGATGCTATTAACTGAGCCAACTTGGCATTTTGAATTAATTTTATAAAGGAGTCGCTACCCGGTATTTAATTAGTCGGGGTGTCACATCCGTGGACGTGGGCAAGTTGCCGAACCATGCACATCGTTGTTGTGTGTGATTTTATTTACTTTATGCCTTTTGTGATTGCTTTCGTGAATCCTATATTGTGAATTTTTCTGCACTCACATATTGTATTAATGTCGGTCAATTAAACTTAGTAGGAATTCAGGTGAGTTGATTTCGGCTTAATCACAAAAGATCAAAATTCAGTTTTAATTCAATTGAATAGTTCACAACATATATAGGGAGTTAAAACCCTATCGATAAAGCTGTGAGTACGATCTTAGTAGTTTATCTTAACTATGGAAACCTAGTTGATGGCTTAAAAACTTGTCTTATTGTTTAAAGATGAGTGTATCGGGGACATAAGTAATGTATCAAGCAGGTTCATGGGTGGGATTTAAGTGTAGGTGCTGACTAAATTAGGCTTGCATAATCTCATAATATTTTCAAATGATACATAGTTTCTCACTTTTTAGGATTGAAATATACTCACAATCATTGGATTGATTGTTATGGGTGGGATTTAATTTATTGGATCTAAATCTTCATAAGTCGAGCCAATCATTGTGTGCATATGTCCGATATTATAATCTAGACGACTTCGCATTTAAGAGATACCCTAAATTGTGATGCCCCCTTGATAAAGTTATAAGTTTTGATTATAGCAGTAAACCTGATCATTTGATTATATTTTATAATCCAATATAGTCTCAAATAAGTTAAGTTAGAGATCAATGGACAAATAAGATGTTGATGAAAATCGATTAACAACAAATTGAATTTCATAAAGCTGGTATTATATGTTTTATGCGAGGAGTCATATTATACACTATCTAACTTTGAAAACAAGTCCTCTTTATATGAGCAATTCAAAGATAATTAAATTAGAGTGCAATTGTAATTATCTAGTGAAATTAGTTACAATAAAACAAAAAGGAAATATATTACGGGTGCAGTTGTAATTATCTACTGAAATTAGTTACAATTAAACAAAAAGAAAATAAATTATGAGGTTTTAATTTGGTAATTTCATGTTCTATTTAGAAACCATTTTAAATATTTAGCCCTGGATCCACAGTATAATCCTCATTAAAGAAGTAAGATTCTCTCATTACTATAAACACTTTAATCGACATCGGTTATGACACTAAACAAGGGTTATAGGAGTGTGGACCTCGTTCGAATGAAGGGTACCCTCATTTGAAACTGTTTCAAATAAGGGAACCGTACTCCTTGCATAAACCCTCATTTGATGTATGTATTCGAACGAGGTCCTCTCGATCGAAAATATCATTCGAACGAGGGCCTCTCTTGTTTATACTTCTCATCCCATTTACTCACCCATTAATGTCACTAAGTTATTAATCATTGCATACATACACAAAGACAAGTTAAACTAAACACATATAAATTCTCATAAAACACGAGGTATTACATTGGGAGACCGAGAGTATTGGAAATTTCATCGTATAATGAATCAAGTTGAGACCAATTCATTCAAAGTAAGTGTGGAAAATGAAAGAGGGAGGGGAAACGAGAGAGGATCGTGGATGGTGAAAGAGAAGATAGACGAACCGAAAAGTGACATTTTGGTTCAATTACATGAGGGGTTTTGTTACAAAAATTAAGAAGTTGGAGGGGGGGATATCAATCCTTTCAAACACAAGGCCCCCCGTTTAGTTACAATCCCCCCAACCCAAACCACTTATATCAGTCGTCACTGAAATCTGTCCCCTAGGAACAATAAACAAACAATGTCTTATGTACCTCCTCACCTCAGGAACTCAATCCCTTCCTCCACCACAGCCACTTCAACAACCCTAGACACTAATAACAACATCGACAAGCTCAACTCCCGATTCTCCCAGTCAAATCAATCCAACAACCACAACAACAACAACAACTCATCCTTCGCCTTCTCAAATGCAGCTCGCCGGAGCTCCAACAACCTCCAGCAGACCAAATCTTTTTCCATCCCGGACTTCGTTGTTCCGCAATGGAAACCATCCGAACGTGTTCTCCGTCTCAAACCGGAACAGGTTCCATTAAATTCTAACATTGCATTCCACTTTTTCTTCATTATATGTTCGTTTTGGTCATTTAATAGATTTCAACTCATAACTTTCCTATTTTAGGGCTTTTACTAGAGCTATCTAGTTTTGCGCTTTCTCATTTGACTATTTGTAAGTTAAGTAGTAATAAAAGAAATAAAGGAAAATAAATGACAGTTGGAAGATTGTTGCTAATTGATTGTGGTTGCAATTTTCCTTATCAAATTAATCAACAAGTTGCCTTATGTATACATATGACTATTTACAATAAATGATTTGTTGCTATGTGCTTCAAGTAAGTTGATTTTCTGTCTGACTGAAATTTTGGTGCTTCATTAGGAGTTAGGGTTACGTGCTAATGGTTCTGTCAACATTTTGGTTAACGATATTTATAATGCGGAGTCATTAGGATTTAGAGGCATTTTCCTTTTCAAATTACTCAACGTATAACTATTTCCGATAAATAATATGTTGCTACGTGCTTCATGCAAGTGTGATTTTACGGTGACTGTATTTTTGTTGCTTCATAAGGAGTTAGGGTTACATACAGGGGCGGATGGACATAGGGCCCAAGGGGGGCGGCGGCCCCGGTTCAATTTAAAAAATAAAATAAATATATATAGGGTTTTTTGGTAAAACTTCAAACTTCAAGGTATACTTCTAATTATTTACAAAACTGAGGGTGTAAAAAAGATTGTAATTAATTAAAATAATAAACATAAAAACAAGGTCTGCTATCTCTTTATAGTTGTAGTTGTAGTTGTTTGGGCATTAAAATTATAAACATAAAAAAGGTATGCTATAATTTGTAGTTGTTTGGGCATTATAAAGCTACAATTTGTATAAACTTGAAATAACCCAAAAAAAATCACGTCAGGGGCTCCCGCCCTCGAACCCCCGGCACCACTCGAAACTTTTGCCCCGATTGAACAAAAATCCTGGATCCGCCACTGGTTACATACTAATGGGTGTGTCAACATTTTGTTTTATGATATTTATAATACGGAGTCATTGGGATTTGCTGCGTAAGTAACCAAGTGGAGTTTATCTATACGTATAATTATTTTTGATAAATGAGATGTTGCTATGTGCTTCAAGCAAGTGTAATTATTTGGTGTCTGCTTCATTAGGAGCTAGGGTAACATACCAATGGTTCTGTCAACATTTTGTTTAACAATATTCATGTTGTGGAGTCTTTGGGATTTAGAAGCATAATTCTATCAAGTAACTCCCTTGAATGTTTGATAACCATGTAGCGTTTTTCGTAATACGTATAAATCCAGTTTACTCTATTTTTGAGGGCTCAGTTTGTTCAAGATCTTGATTCTCAATGCATGCTTCGTTATCTTGCTGCGCCATTGATCTGCAGATAGAAGAGGTCCGTTTACGGCTCAATGTTGATGTTACTGTTCCTCCAGACTCCCCTCCTGCACCTGCACCAATTGAATCATTTGCAGATATGGTGAGCTAGATTAGTTTTTAGCTTGTGATTACTCTAACTTTTAGTTGTTGCAAATTATACAGTATATGTATGTGATATGATGTGGTTTCTGTATGCCAGTGCTTGCACTCGAGTATCATGAAGGATATTGCATACCACGAATACACTACTCCCACTTCTATTCAGGCTCAGGCCATGCCAGTTGCTCTAAGTGGAAGAGATCTTCTGGGTTGCGCAGAAACTGGTAGTGGCAAAACTGCTGCATTTGCAATCCCCATGATACAGGTCTTCAGTTATAATTTTTATGATTTATTGAACTACAGCCAGATTTTATTTGAGATGAGTGTCATGACTTGTGGTATTCTGCTTATCATGCTATTTTTCCTATCTCATTTGCAGCATTGCCTGGCTCAGCCTCCCGTTCGACGTGGTGACGGACCTTTGGCATTGGTGTTGGCCCCTACGAGAGAGCTTGCACAACAGATAGAGAAAGAGGTATAACAGCTGATTTTCTGAGTTATGTAGGATGAACATGTCATTGCGTCTGTTTCAGCCTTGACATAAAACAACTGAAGTTCAATTTCTCTTTGAAAATTACTCACATGATATGGAGAACTGTTTGTAGACATCTCACCCTGTTTCTTGTTCTTGCCCCCTAACATCTCACCCATGGTTCAAAGTCTCGGTATCGGTCCCGGTATCGGCCACTCAATTTTCAACTCGGTCGCGGTATCGGGCACGGTATCGGGCGATACGCAAAGATACACTATTTAGAGAGCGCAAAAAATTCCTAAAAAAATCTAGAAATTTTAAAAAAAATACGATTAACAATGTGGACCAATCAAATAAGTTTAAAACTATCCTTTAATATGCATAACATTGTACAATTGATCATATTAACGTGCTGCGAACTTGCCAGATTCAATGTTTCATAATAAATCAATGTTTTTTTTTCACGGATGATACAAATATTATGTTTTTACAAAGAAAAACAAATGTTACTTTTTAAGTAAGAGGATAATTTTTTTTTACAAAGAGGATACAACTATTATATTCTTAGTATTATTTTTAGTAAGAGGATACAAATGTGTTTTTTAAGTATGTTATATTTTTCTAAAAAGGATAGAAATGTTTCTTTTTAAGTATTGTTATTTTTTTACAAAGAGGACGCAAATAGTGATTTTGACAAAACACTACATTTTTTTTACAATCGTTTTTTACAAAAAGGATGCGAATGTTATTTTCTTACAACAAATGATGCAAATTTTATTTTTTTATAAAGGGAATGTAAATGTTTTTTTTTTGTTGTTGTTGGGTTGCAAATGTTTTTTTTTTAAATTGATGGAAATGTTATTTTTTTTACAAAGAGGATGCAAATATTTCTTTTTTACTTGTGTTGCAAATGTTATCTTTACATAAAAGGATGCAAATATTATTTTTACAAATGTTTAGAGGATACAAATATTATTTTCACAATAATAACAGTTGTATATTTGTTTGTAAAAGAATAACATTTACGTTTTTTTATAAATAATACCATATTAAAATATAACATTTGGAACATTATTATAAAAAATGACAACAAATAACATTTGGATCATTCGCATTCTTTAAAAAAAAAATTGGCACATATACAATGCACTAAATTAAACCCACACGATGACCAAATAACCCACACACATCACACTAAATTAAAAAAACAATTAGCATTTTGTAACCCCCCCCCCCCAAAAAAAAAAAACGCTTACCAACACAACACTGGAGAGAGCCGATATATCACCGATATGGGTCGATACTATTGTGATATCGCCGATATGGGCCGATTCCATCTCGATATCGCCGATATGGGCCGATTCTACCCCGATATCGCCGATATGGGCCGATTATACCGCTATATCACCGATACTACCGAGAAATTACCGATACAGCGATTCACATCAATAACTGAAAACTCAACTCGGAACTCGGAATCGTATCGGTGGGCACCGATACCTAGTCAACTCGGCCGTATCGTCGCGGTATCGGCCTTGACTTTGAACCATGATCTCACCCAATATGAATTTTTTGATTGTATAATTATTTTTTTCTTTTCATTTTTCTAGTAAACAAGAATTTATTAAAAAGGATCGCCATAATGGGGGTGAACCCATTCATACTGGGTTATATAACTAAAATAACTTTAAACTCACCAAAAGCAATAAAGCGGCTTAAAAACCCAATCATCTCTGTACCAAAAGAGAATCCAAAAAATCCACTGCAGGTACTACACGTGTCGGATATTACTCTATACACCAAACACTGAACTCAACAAAATGTATGGTAGCTTTAAGGGAGTGAGGACCTCTCCCTTGGCAAATGGTTCTATATTTCATAATGGAATTCCGAGCCATCTTTTGCGATTCTCCTTCCTAACTCGACAGCCTGCCAAGCCAATGTCATCTTGAAAACCTTCTTGGGCATCATATCCCATCTCATGCCTAGTAGCTAAATAATGACACTCCAAAATTCTTTAGTATCCTTACAATGCAACAAAGAGATGGTTACCAGTCTCTTTGGTCCCGGTACAGAGCCAACATCTGCTAATTAGTCTCTTACCCAATCTCCGAAGGTTCTTACAATTGGAAGATTGTTCATCTCTCTGTGAAGCTTAATTTACATGGCAACAATAAAACAACTTGTCTTGAAAAGCGATAGCTATTCCCTCACTCTCCAGTTTTCCACAAGCAACTATGATCACAATTATAAATCTTCATGTTTTTAAATCTAAGCGGGCTTTTGCCACGAGAAACACCAGATGTAAGCCTTGGCAAACATCTTGACTCATCTGTGTTCCTCGCAAGAAAACGAGAGAGAGAGTACTACTCAACTCAACATTTCCTATTTGACGTTGGCTACACGAGTATATTTTTATTTCGTTTTGTTTAGCGCAACGTCCTTGGTTAAGGCACATGATATTATCTTTTTATTGGGAATCTCCAAGCCTGTCTCCACCTCTTACGTTGCCATCAATATTGACTAAACCACTCTTTGTTAAACCATTTAAAACAAATTCTCTTTATTATCAATAAGTACTACTCATTTCTTTCTTTGAAGTTTTAACACATATTTATCTTAATATACGAATCTTCGCCACGTTCATTTTCAAAACATATTATTTTTTGGTTGCCAACACTTTGTCCCATGTAGTCTAATGATTGTCTTATAAAATTTCCCCTCCAACTATATCACTATGATCCCATCACATAAGATTCTCCGCTTGACCCAACTTGCTTTAATTCTATGGGTAATATTATCACTAATATCTCCTCGCTTTATTTGGATGAATGAGCGAGCTTAAATAACAAAAATAGTCACTTTTAGGAATCCATTGACCCTTAAGTTTCACCGCATTCTATTTATTTTCCAATTATTATTGGATTGGCACTCCATGTAAACGCTCTTGTTTTCTCTTTACCACTTTTAGTCTAATCTAATATTAATTCATGCCTTAGTTTCATCCACTAGGACAAAATCATTTGCAAATAACATTCACAGCTACCCCTCATGTTGTATTTGTCTAGTAAATTAATCCGTAACAAGAGCAAAAAATAAGAACATAGGGTTGAAGCTAATGAAGATCGATAATAATTGGAATTCACTACGTTCTCCAACTATAGCTCTTACTATAGCTATGGCCCGATCATATATATCCTTAATCTCTCTCTCTCTCTCTCTCACACACACACACACACACACACACACACACACACACACACACACACACATATATACTAGTAACTCATTTTTTGTTCAAAACCCACCATAGTATATTATTTACAGGTACTCTATCACACGCCTTCTCTAATTTCATAAAATCCATATAAAGATCTGTCATTTTAATTTTTTCTTTGTACCCTTTCACTGATCTCCTCAATAGATAACCTTCCATTGTTATTCTCCCATGCATAAATCCAAATTAATTATGAGGATGTTGTTTTTAATCTTAATCTATGTTCACTCTCTCCTAAAGTTTCGTTATATGTCTCGTTAACTTAATACCATGATAATTTAGTTTACTTTATATATTCCCTTTATTTGTATAATAGGTACTCACTCTATCTCCATTAATTGGGCATCCTTTTAGTAATTATATTTTTATTGAACAATTTTGTTAGCAAAGGCACTCGTCCTCTCAACACTTCCTAACGCTTCTTTACCTTAACTGGATTTCTATATAGTCCTCATAGTTTTCATCTTGTTTAAAGCAATCCTAACATAACCTCTGAGACCTTACTTTTGATAAAAATGTATTTTCTTGAATCTCCATATGTTCCTTTGTATCCAATCTACCCACACTATCTTCATATAGTAACCTCTCAAAATAGCTTTTCCATCTTTCCTTAATTGCTTCATCTTTGTTAGGATTCTTGAATCAACACTCTTAATACACTTAACGTTATCAACATATTTTATTAATATATCCCTAAGTTTAGCAAGCTTATAAGTATTCCCGTTCTTTCATGCATTCCTAGTTTTGTATTGAGATATTATACGCCTTAAACTTAGCATCTCTCACCACTTTCTTTACTTCTTTCTTAGCAAATATATATGTCTTAAAATATTTTTCGTTTATATTTGTTTCCATGTTTTAAAGGATTCCCTTTTGGGTTTTACTATGTTTTGTACTTCTTCTTTTAACCACAAAGTTCCTTTAGTTTGTGGCCCTACCTTTTGATCTCCTAAAACCTATTTCTTCCTCTAATGCATGTAGCCATCTTATTTCACGTTATGTTAGCCTCATCTTTGGCATTCCATGTCGCTTCTCTTAATATTTTATCTTCAAATGGTTCGAATTTCTCTCTGTTTAAGTTCCACCATAGTGCTTGGGTTAATATTTTCTTTTTGCTCTCGTTATTGCTTTTTGATGTTTATACTTTATTATCTTATGTTGCGTGGTCAAACTTTTCCTCGGGATCATCTAACCGTCTTTACGCATTAATCGATTACTTCTCTAGTAATGAAAAAGTCAATTTGACTTTTATTTGTTTCGCTTTTAAAAGTTATCAAATATTATACCCGTTTAAACATGTATACACTCTCCACTGTCATTCCTATCTCCATAACCACATTCTCTATGCACTATCTCATATCACCAATATAATTTAATCACATGTTTGTTTCAAGCCACAACAAACACGAAGGGGAACTCAATGTAAAAGGTCATGTGACTCTTTACACTATTGCCCATTTGGGTTAAATCCCCTATTTTAACAATTCTTAAACCTTGAAAGTCTTGATGTAAACTTGCTAATTCTCAATCTGCAATGGTTAATCAACGCAATAGAAAATCAATATTTGAGAAATTTTTGCTAGATCGAATTTTTATTAAGGAAGTCATGATATATAATCAACATTATTCTTTTCATTGCCCAAGTTAAAAATTTCATGACGCATCTTACATAAGTTTATCGCGAAACCTTTCCATATACCTTGTTGTAACATTTATTTGCTTGTTTGAAATCTAGTTGACGTGAAAATTTGCATAATTCACGACTTGTAAACCATAAAAGAGTAGAGAGTGAGAAAAAGTAGGGTTTACTCTCTTTAATTTAGGTTTTTAGGATTAAGAAAAACACGAGGTTGAAGGGGTATGTGAAGTAGTTCAATGACTAGATCCCAAAGGACAATCCAAAATACTAGCCTTGGAGCCGTAAACCATCCAAAAGTTCTGCATAAGACAATAGGGAATCATGACCTCTATCTGTACACCATAAATACTTTTCTTAGCTTGCATCGAAATCACCGATGATTCGACATCCTCAAAACATCTATTGTTCTCTCTTCAAACCCACCACATGAGGGACAACGACGCGCACCGCCCTCCAGAGGTTCACCATCACCACCACTGACTTCGACATCGCCCATTACATGCCTAATAGAGCCAACTTTGTATCCCATGATCTTTGGGAGATTGAGCAATGAAGCAAAACGTGATCTACCAACTTACCACCCCATTTATTCAAATGAGGAGAATGAGCAATGAAGCGAAATATTATTTACTGCCTCACCATCACATTTACACAAATCATTCCTCACACCCCTTGGGATGCTCACCTCCTCTAACATGATCACCAACTGCTCGACCATCTCCTCCAGCTCCCAATCATTAAACCGTCGTTTAAAAAGGGATTCCAACTCTACGCGCTCCACCCCCTTGAAATATTTTTCCATAACCCCCAACCCGTGCGGTGACCTAGTATAGCAGAACGCCACCCGGACTCCCCTTCCCGAGACTTGGCCACCACCACACTCCAAAGTCTACCCTCTAAAGAATAACTCCACACATGCACTTCCCAAAGCTTGGTTGAAATGATAAAGGTCTACAACCCTTGCATTCGCATTGGTGCAAGAGGTTTGCGCACATCCCTCACCCTACTTAAACTTGATGTAACAAGACAAAATGACTCAAAGAAATTCACAAGATAAAGTTTTTCTTTCTCTCTCAACTTAAACGTATCTTATTGCTTATTAATGAAGGAAATACTATCTATATGTAGATGAAATTAACTTGCTAATCAAGCTAAGTTTCTAAAATGTCTACATTAACCTTAATTAATCCTATTAGATGACGGACAAAAATACTCTTTTATAGACCAAGGGTTTTACATCATTAAGAAAATAAAAAAAGACATGTATCCCTAACCAACAAAAGACTATTAAGTATTAACTAGTGAAAATGACAAGTGTAAAGAAAACCCCAAGTCTCGGGTGCCAAGCCCATCATTCTCCCCTACTGAGAAAGAGCTCGACCACAGCTGAGGGATGGGCTATTCTCATTTGGTGCAATACGCACGGTCTGCATAGTCAATGCCTCTAGAGTAATGTCATTAGAATCCTCCAACGTATTCTCATTCACGAGCTCTGCTGTTAACTCGAGACATCTCCGCTTCTTGGGAAAGTTCGCTGCCTTGTACCTAGTTTGTACACAATCGTAACATTTGAACGACCTTGTTTGACTATATGGTGCCTTCGAAGGCACCCCCACCCCCACCCCTGTAATTGATTGAGAAAATGTAGTAGACCCTGGTACGACCCTCATATATTCCTCTAGATGCTGAGTGTACTCAATGGCTTTGGCCATTGGTGGAGTATCTCTTAAAGATGGATCCTATCGGAATCTGGGTTGGACTCCCTGGATGTAGTGAGCAATCAATTGCGCATTCTTCTCAAGCAACGCCCTCGAGCATAGCAACTTGGTGTAGTCCACTACTGAAAGTGTTTCGGTATACCCTGCCTCAAACTCTGCAAATATGTGAACAAATCATGCCGCTGAGGAAGAAAAGCCCCTCTCAGTTGATGCTGCATCACTGGCTAAGAGCGCACAGGCTCTAATTCATCCAAGTCTCGTCTCCTCACTAACTTATTCCACCACACTTTGGCGTGCCCCCGAAATTTGGTCGCCACCAATTGCACACCCCACGCAACTCCTTATATACAAACACTTTCTCTGCACTATCCAGTCAATCTACGAAAGCATCTAGGTTCATCCTCCCATCAAACATTGGCACCGCTACCATGAGATCCCCATGAAGGCTTTTGGTCAATAGCTTCGAAGCTTGACAGAGCCAAGTTAACATCATCAATATCGTCCTCTACAGCTGGTCCAAAGAACATTGCCTCCTTTCCCTTCCCCCAAATGTGGTCGTGAATCTCCTCCACCACTCCACCCCGCTCCATCTCACGAGTGGGACATACACCCATCTCATGACCTCTCTCTTGGCATCAAAAGCAAATACGTTGATTATGGGGAACATAAGGGTGGACCTTAGGGTCCAAATTTCCAAACGGTGCCTTATCTCGATCCAAGCTCCATTCTTCACGTTCCGGCAGTGTTATCTCTTCATGAACCGATCGTTTAGTCAAAGAAACCGAATCAAAAGATGGCGGATCTCCGTACTCGGTGATGGAAAAGTCACCAAACTCAATTTTGTTCGGCCACATGTGTTGGACCCATTCTTTAGTGTGACGTGGACCTTTATCCCTCTCATAAAACCTTGGATTCGACGGGGTAGAAGTCGTGGATTGGGTATCAATTGGAGCCTAGGTAGCTTGATTGTAGCCTTTTCAACGGTCAACACAATATCAGATTCACATTGGTGATGTTGATGTTTATTGTGACGTCACGGTGCATATTCGAACCTTAGAGGAGGACCCCTACGATTTTTGGTTGAAGGTTGGCTCGATGGGGAACTGAATGGGTGTTGACCAAAATAGCCCTGTCATTTGGATCGCTAGGGTTTTGTTGCATGTTTTGAGGGTTTGGATCCCTGATTTGGGCTTTCTTTTTGTCCCTCCGCTGATCGGAGGTGGTGTTGGTGTTCGACTGACTCAAAGACGATCGGGGTGCAATTGTCGGCGACCGGGCCCTTAAATTGGGCCTGACATAAGTGCGTCCGGGGCTGAAAGTGCTGCCGGACTAGCTAGGGATCTGGTGGTGATAATTTGGGTAAATTCATCCAAATTTTTGTGGTGGATTGACGTGTAGTGAGAAGAGAGGCCCGAGAAGTCTGCGAATGTCGGATTGAACCTCCTGGAATGATTTTTCTAGGGTTGCAATTTGACATCCACATTCGCTGTCTGGTTGGATTTCTTGGGTGCCATATCCAATTTAGTTATGATTTACGACAACTTTGACTCTAGTACTAATTTGAGACAAAATGGCTCAAAGAAATTCACAAAACAAAGTCTTTCTTTCTCAATCAACTAAAACATATCTTATTAATGAAGCAAGTGCGATCTATTACATGCACACAAACCAACTTCCCCGCCCTACACCCATCTCCACGACCGGCCTCTCCGAATTAACACCATCTCTCATTAGGATAATCTCACTTTCACATTAATTTTCAACCCACCCCAACACCGTCTTAAAGCATATAGGAGAACTGCTCCGAGTGCTGTAATTTGCTCCTTCTCCGCCCCGCAAAATAAGAGTGTATTGTTAGCAAATAGAATAAATGCCGGGTTTGTGCTGCCTCGTAACTTCATTTGCTTGAGCATAACCATAATTTAAAGTCTCGGCTGAGTTTACTCTGTCTCAAACGTGGCCGGACCGATTCCGTGTCACGATTCAACATAAAAATGAATCAGTAAAATCTCACATATATCGGCGATATCTCGACGATTCCGAGATATCATCCAATATTTGGGCCGAGTTCGAGATAAAGACGAGATATTGGGGCGAGATATGGTTTTTTGCCCCACCCTAAAAAAAGAAAAGAAGAAAGAATACATGTTGCAGAAATTCTCTTCTTTCACTCTTCTTGAACAGTGGTATCTTCTCCCTTCTCTCTCTGTAGTCCACTATCATCCAAAGAAACCCTAACTCTCGTTTTTTGTTTCGACCCTCCGTCCGGTTGTGAACCCGGTTGTTTTTCACAGTCGTTTGTCCTTTTTTTTCTAACCCTCCTTCCTATTGTTTTTAACAAAGTAGAGCTTTTGATTTTGTTGTGTTGTGTGTGTATAAAAAAATGGGTACACATGTTCTTTCTTTTTTTTTTGACAGCTGTACACATGAGTCTTTATTTTTTGACAGCCATATGCATGCTTTTGGTTCAACCACACATGTTCAACAACATGCTTTGGTAAAAAAATTAACATTCATATAAAAGCTACTTTAATTTAGCCACACTTGTTTACGTAAATTAGTTAGATTACTAAATTAATTTTTGAATTGCATAATATATATATATATATGTATACAATCCTTGTGCGGACTAGTCCGCATTTTAAGAGTGCGGACCGGACATGTGTCACCTGGCGGTGAGCCCAGAAAAGAGAGAGAGTGTGCCTATAATTTAGGCGATAATTTCTAGGCGCACCGTTAGGTGACACATGTCCGGTCTGCATTCTTAAAATGCGGACTAGTCGGCACAAGAGCATTATTATATATATATATATATATATAAAGGCTCACCTACATCATGATGTATACATCACACCATACATCATAACTAGTTCTAAGCTCTAATAAAGCTTTTTTCCAAATTTTTTTATTTCTCTTGAAATCAACCTTTCAATCAACCCATCTTCAACATATTAGGTCAAAATACATTTTGTAGCTAGTTTTAAAAAATTCACAAAAAACTGCTGCAGACCCTTATAAATAAGGTATTTTGAGCAGTTTTTTGTGGATTTTTTAAAAATAGCTACAAAATGTATTTTGACCTAATTTTTTGAACATGGGTTTATTGGAAGGTTAATTTCAAGAGAAAACTAAAAAATTTTACAATTTTTTTTAGGGCCTACAAATAGGGGTGATGTATAGAGCATGATGTAGGTGAGAATTCTCCTATATGCATATATATATAAAATATTAAGAAAATGTATTAAAAAACTATACAAATATTTGCTTAATTTGTATTCAAATGTGTCATTACAATAAAAAAAAATTATAAAATTCTGAAAATTACAAAAAACATTAAAAAAAATCGGCTCAAATAATTAAAGTTAAATTATGTTTTTTTTTTAAAGCAAACTATTTTTAGTTAAGCAAATATTTATAATTAATAGTAAACATTTTGTAGATTAATAGTAAACATTTTTTAGATTAATAGTAAACATTTTGTAGATTTTTAATTAATTAGTTCTTAGAATTTTGTTTACCATTTTTAATTTCTAAAAAAAATGGTAGAAATCTAAATTTTGTTTAATAGTTTATTTTCTGTACAAAATAAAAATATTTACAACTCCCTTATGTTTTAAAGTTTTTTTTTGTACCAAAAAAATGTTTAAAGGGAATTTATGTTTATAAATTATTTTTTTTGTACAAAGAAAAAAATGTTTACAACTCACTTATGTTTAAAAGTTCTTTTTTTATGTACAAAATAAAAAATGTTTACATCAACATTGGTTTAAAAGCTTTTGTTTTTTACAATACACTTATGTTTAAAAGTTTTTTTTCTACCAAAAAAAATGTTTACACTCGACTTATGTTTAAAAATGGTCACAACTCACTTGACTTATGTTTTGTACAAAATTTCTAAAACTTATTAAAGGATGGTTTTGAGTGTATTTGACTGGTCCACATTGTTAATCTTATTTTTTAAAATTTGTTTATATTTTTTTCAGAATTTTTTGCGCTCTCTAAATCGCGTATCTTTGCATATTGCCCGATACCGCGACCGAGTTGAAAATTGGGTGTACGAGACCGGGACCGATACTGAAACCATGAGCATAATTCTAATTGCTTTGTTTACTCATGTCAAACCAACATAATTTTGTGATTATATTAATAATATATGTATTTAAATTGTCTTTTTAAACATTGAAGTTATCATGTTGAGCAATCATATGTCATTTTACAGGTTAAGGCTTTTAGTAGATCTTTGGAGACCTTCAAAACTGCGATAGTTGTGGGTGGAACAAACATTGCTGAACAGGTGACTGGTTTTGGCTTGATTGATTTGTTTGTCAATAATTGTTGTCATATAACGGTGCTGTATGAGATTGACATAGCGTAAACATGGTGGTTGTTAAAACTTGAAATCCTCTTGCAAGTAGGCATAGTGAATAATAGAAAACAACTTTGCTTGTCAGTCACTTATTAATTTGGGCTTAATGCCATTATTTAGTTGTTTTATTGTGCAAGCAGAGGGTCAATTTGGTATCTCATTTTTTTGGTGTCTTTTATTGCTGGATGTAATGACAGAGGTCTGAACTACGAGCAGGAGTTAACATAGTGGTTGCTACTCCTGGAAGATTTATTGATCATTTACAACAAGGAAATACTTCTCTGTCCAGAATTTCATATGTCGTTTTGGATGAGGCTGATAGAATGCTTGATATGGGTTTTGAGCCGCAAATCAGAGAGGTAAACTGTTCCCACTCATGCTGAAAAAGGCTTTTATCTATTCACATATTTTCGTCGTCTTGCTCATGAAATCGAAATGTGGCTAAGGGGTATTATTGTGTTTGTTTCCCTTCATTATTTGGTTATGAAACACATATTCTTCAAAATGGTCAATGCACCCAAATCGGATTACGATTCTTCACCAATTCTTCCTGATCCGCACCCTTCAATATCCGTTTTTTAATTCAATTTTCCTGTAGAGTTTTCTTATATTCTTGTTGGACTCCCAAAGAGTTTGAACTTATTTGTGAAGAACCCCAAATTCACTAAAACTAGTGATAATTTTTTAACAAATGTCCATCATCTATAAGTCAGGCCGAAGCTACTGGGAGAGTATTGTTATTTGATTTGTATGTTTGTGTGTCAAGTATTTTAAAAATCACACTAGTGCCCGTTATGCGACGCTCTATTGCGCCATTTGGAGCCAAAACACTACATAGTTCATATTGAATCGTGGATGTCACCAATAGCATGCGCTAAATTGCGCCATTGACTTTAAAGTGAGCTATTTGAACTCCATGGTCTTTTTTTAAACAAATTCTCTGCCTAAACCCCATAAAAAGGGATGTCTTTGGTGTGTTAAAAGGGAGAAAAAAAAACATTGCGTAAGATAACAAAATAAACCTTAGAAGAACAAACCCTTACCTTGCCAAATCATCGAACAACAGAAACCTGTCTTGGGCTTTTCTAAAGTGGCTATTTTTGATTATTTCTTTTTGTTTTTTTAATTTTTTGTAATAGAGGGTTGTTTCTAAAAAAAGGTCGTACACCGTGCACAAGATCGAAATAGAGGATTGCTTCTATTTGTTCCAATTTTTTCTCTTTCATTAGTTTTGATTTAGAATAAAATATATATGAAAGAGGCGTATTTTTAGTTGTGTAACTCATTTTTGGTTAAAAAATATCACTTATAAAAATGGGATTGTGATATAATTTTTTGTGAATATTATTGGTTGGAAGTTGCTTTATTTGAAAGAATGTAGTATTTTATTTAAAATTATGATGTATATTGGTGACACGTGGTGCGTGGTTGTGCTCCCGGGAGAAGACTGTCTTTTTTCTATTTTTAGTTTAGGGTATTATTGTCATTTTCTTTTATTTTTAGTGTTTAATTTGTTTCCAAATATGTTTGGGGCTAATTAGTCAATTTTAGTTATTAGTTGCCCTTTTTAGGCTTTTTGGATCTTAGCTTGGTTAGCAAGCTAATCTCTCCTATAAATAGGTCCTTGGCCTTCATTGTAATCAAACTTGAATATTGATAAAAAAATATATAGAGAGAAAGAAACTCTTTTTAGTTTAGTTTTATTTGGTGTATTTAGTTGGTGTGTAGTGTAATAGTAACGCTTCCACATTCTTGATTCACATCAATTGGTATCAGAGCTGCGTTTGTTCTTGGTCTTCGTCGTGGTGTGTGAAGTGGGTATCAAGTTGAGATTCCAACTCGGGCAACCCTTCAATCAGGTGGATTGATAAATGTCCAAATGGGAATCGGGTGGATGGAAACCCTAAATTCCATCACCGCTAAAAGGGGGATACCAACCCTTTTAGCCTCCTCCACATCCACCATCACCTTCCTCCACCTCCATCTCCTACTGCCACACAACCACCATCATCGGAGCCCCAAAACCATCGCCTCTTCCCCCACTCACCCCCCCCCCCCCCCAACTGCCCTGCCCAAAGAACCCTAACCCTAGCTGTCCAAACACCACCCCGCTGCCCTCCTCCACCTCTTTAATCCCCACCGACAAGCCCTAACCCTAAATCCTTCCCCAATTTACCCCTAATCTGCCCCACCCTTATTTTTACCCTATTTTCCCCTTTTCCCCACTCATTAATGTCCAACCACGATCAAAACCCAACAAAAATGGGCTTCCCTACTCCTATCCAATCCCCCACCTCCTATTTGACCTCAAATCCGGTCAAAATTGGTCTTATGGCCTATTTGTGACACAACTCCAGACTTCCATGAAAAATGCGTCCCACTTGAGATCCATTTCCGACTATTTGCCATTTTGGGTCCGGCTTTTCGGAATGTTTACGTCTTCAGTCCGCTTGTTTCGCCATCGTACTTGCAAAGGTGCGATCGCCGGAGTTACCCTCCGGTCAGATTCAAGGGTCCACCACACCAAGTAGCAACCATGTATTTGTGGTGTCGAGAAGGCGGATATGGTCGTCAGTTTTTGGTTGCTTGGATTTCGTAGAGGGACATCGCCGGGAGTTGGGTTTTATTAGACCCATTATTGATGAGGTTCATACACATGACACTAATTCCAATTGGGCTGCCCACTTTTGATCGAGTTTGATTGAGGCCCAAAGCTTTCTTGGTTCATATCATGTGGCATTGATGAGTCACCCCACGCTCGAGGACGAGCTTTTTTAAAGACGGGGAGAATAATGTATATAGGTGACACGTGGCACTTGGTTGTGCTCCCAGGCGAGGACTATCTTTTTTCTATTTTTAGTTTAGGGTATTATTGTCATTTTATTTTATTTTTAGTGTTTAATTAGTTCCCAAATATGTTTGTGGCTCATTAGTCAATTTTAGTTATTAGTTGCCCTTTTTAGTCTTTTTGGATCTTAGCTTGGTTAGCAAGCTAATCT
Organism: Sambucus nigra; assembly: GCA_949130495.1. NCBI lineage: Eukaryota > Viridiplantae > Streptophyta > Magnoliopsida > Dipsacales > Adoxaceae > Sambucus > Sambucus nigra. Next base: position 282,500,785 of record OX422218.1, read on the forward strand.
CTCCTATAAATAGGCCCTTGGTCTTCATTTGTAATCAGACTTGAATATTGATAAAAGAATATAGAGAGAAAGAAACTCTTTTTAGTTTAGTTTTATTTGGTGTATTTAGTTGGTGTGTAGTGTAATAGTAATGCTTCCGCATTCTTGATTCACATCAAATTATGTAGTATTTTTATTTGGATTATTGTAGTACTATGCTTCGGATGATTATATGGATTTCTTCATATTATGTTTTGACAGTTTGATTATTAAAATCAAATGCACAAATAGCTTACGTGACGCGCAATGCTAGTTGTGCGACGCCTCCCTGAAACCAAGATGCAATGCTATTTGCGCGACCACAATTTTAAAACATTGGTGTGCATGAACTCAGGATGATCGTGTTGTTGCAAATCAGTTTTCAACATCTTCCTGGTTCGAGCGTATGGTTCTGAATAGTAGCACAAGCGTGTTATTTCCACAAAAACAATTCACATGAAGTGGTATCTGAGAAAAACTTTGCTCTTTTCTAAAGTTAATGACATGTGGAATCGAAGAGTGTGGCGCTTGGCTGGCTCTCTTTTCACAGATGACATTATTAGTTACAGTTTTTCAGTTATGGGTTATTCTCTTTTTACTGAGCTTGGGCAACTTTTTTTTAGGTTGGATCTTGTCTATTAGCTTTTTACCTAGAGTTTATCTGGATTTGAATCTAACTATTTGGGAGAATATGGATCTAACTTTATTTATAATTACATAGTATCGAACTGTCTAAAATATACACAATATATACCAAATTTAACGAATAATTATGTTATTATTTTTATCCCATAATGGAACTGTATCCTACTTTTTGAGATTTTTTGAATTGTACACTGTGTTGCACCAGCACCTGCATATTTGCTTAATTGGTATCTAATAAACCTTCTGCTATTTTTTATATATATTATTTTTGTCATCAAGTTTGAGTATTATATATTCCTCTGGGGATTGAGAAATCGCACGCACTTCTAACAGCTAAAATAAAATGTGAAACATATTACCATAGACATTATTACTATTTCTTTTAAAATTGTATATCCCATACTGCAACAAAATATCAATAAATGTTTTATCCTTACCAGAACAAAGTCAAGTTTATAGTAATCGTGTAAGCCTTACATACAGTATGATATCTGGCTTTCCTCGATATTGTTGTGTGATACCCGTTTTAGAGAGAAAAAGCATATGACGTGTCTACTCTTCTTGGTTGCAAATTTCTTCATCCAATTCTTTACTGGGTCTAGTGACTTATTTTCAATAGAACTCTTGCATGCTTCACCATTTGTTTTCAGGTAATGCGGAATCTTCCAGAAAAGCATCAAACATTGCTGTTCAGTGCAACCATGCCAGTGGAGATTGAGGGGCTAGCGCAGGTTAGGTGCCTAAGTGTGATGTCCTCTTTTTCATTATTGTTAATATGGGGATGCATTTAGTTTCCTATCTCTGTGCGTTTCAACTCAAATCATTTATTTCAACATGCTGTTTCTTTACACTTCATTAAGTACCTTCAAGCTCAGTAGTGAACTATGAATTCCTTGTAATGTGATTGGATAAAGACTAACAACGTGCCATTGATCACATGCACTTAATATTAGCAACATGGATAGAGATTTTATTATGAATATCTATTTCACGTTTCTTTGTAACATGCAACTCTTAAGTATACTTTAAGATCCATATATTCTTATGTATATTATGCTCTGAATATTATCATGAAACCTAAATTAAACTTTCTTTATGCTGTGCAAATTTGTAGGAATACCTTACAAATCCGGTGCAAGTAAAGGTGGGAAAAGTAAGTAGCCCAACAGCAAATGTATCCCAAATTTTGGAAAAGGTTCCCGAAAATGAGAAGGTATGCATATTCTCATTTAATATTATGTTGAAAGCTTCCAAAAGGGATGGTCAAATGATCAAACCATGCCAGTCCTGAGGGGCCACCTTGTGCATCTAAATACTGAGTCGTTCTTTAGAAGGCTTGGACACCCCAACTATTAATATATCTATACACATGATGTCAAAAACCTGTCTTAAGTCTTCATTGATCCATGATTCCTCTTTATGTGCTTTGTGCGTCCTTTATTTTCCTTATTTTTAGAGGAGAGGCAAGAGGGGAAGCACAAAAAGAAGATAAGAAGGGGTAACACAAAACACACATGCCCCAAATGTGCAATAATCAACTGTTATTAATTTAATTTAGAGAGATTATAATGATTTACCCAACTATACTACTAGTAGGACTAATCAATCAAAATGCCCCAAATGTGCAAATAATGACAGAAACTTAAAACGTAATATTGATGCGTTGCATTTTTTTTTTGTGACAAGTTATAACTATACTAATTAAGGTAAAAAATTGCAAGGATCGGAGGACAATAGGTCCATCAAAATTACATAATAAAGGAAAAAAAATGAAAGCCCCAAATATAATGTCTTTGTACTTGTAATAACCATGAACACTTGACTTGCTTTTCTTGTCTTTGCGTTAGGATTTCTAGAGCCTACAATATTGATCTAACCAACCCAGATTTGATGCTTGAGTTCTTTGATAAAGGAACTTTATTTACGAGTTAGGGAGGTTCTAGAAGGCCAACTAAAGGAGAAGTTCCATGAATGAATAATTAAGTCTTCTTCATCTTCAAGATTAGCATACCAATAGCGTAAGTGTCATGATTGAAGATTTGAAGGAATAAGTGCTTACTCGGATAACGTATTGCACGTCACAATCTCATACATACTTTCTACCCAAACTAGTATAGAATAGAAACAACAGAAAACTCAAGCTAAACACTCTTCAATAATCGAAAAAAACCCCGCATTAACCTTTCTTCTATGAAAATGAACTTAGGCACAAAACAAGCAAAAGGAGGAAATAAACACAAGTGGACGAGGCCCAATAGACAACCACCTAAATAAAAAGGAACTCCTAATTATATTTACCTCAATCACAATAATATCTCAATAAATTTTTCTCTTTCTCTTCATTGTCCTCACCCCCATTGTTCCCGCCACCATGTGCATCATTCTCCCCTCCTTTGAAAAATCTCGGCCTTGAGCTTTGAGCCGAAGGTTGATGTTGTATGTACCATTGTTACCCGGATCGCAAGTCACTCCTGTACGTGGTACGGGTATGGGGTACGCTATGCGGCACGGTGGGGTATGCTTAGTTGGTTCACTACTTCAAATCATAAGGCCACTTTAGAATCCTTATCGGGTTCTTTTAGTATTATAATCACGTATTTTGTCAAGATTCATGTACTCCATCAATATAAAAAGTTCCCTAAGAATGTATGTAGTGGATAATCTCGATATTCTATTATATATTAATAAGATATATAAAGCATTATGTATATATATAGGTTGAGAAGCCTTTTTCTCTCCATATAATCTTTTATTGAATTTCAAAAGTTGCCTTGAAACTAATAATAACTAAAGTAGTTAATGTTAAATATGGGAACACCAGTTTTGGAGATTCGGATCGAGAACTCACTATATTTTGGGTCGTGCTACCCCTAATCGCTGTACGGATGATCCCGACAACTATGGTATGTACCAAATAAAAAAATCAATATGAATATCTGTGGCTCCACTTTCAACCCAATTGATTTTCCCAACTTTTTGTTACCCTGAAATAATATATTTCTCACCAATTGAATTTTGAGATTTTGGAGTAAACTCAAAATTTCAACCCCATGAAAATCTACAAATTGGCTCATCGAATTAAAATTCTCCGTTTCCTCAAGAATATAGAGATGAATATTACCCATATGGTTGTCCATCAAAGTTAGCAGACTCGATGTACAATATTTTAGTTTGCCAAAATGTACTCAATCAATTTTGTTGGTTGTTAATACCCAAATCTCCTTCATCATAGCTTACTAAAGATCTCCATCATCTCCTTTTAGCAATTCAGAACATACTTGGGAGTGCTCACTGTGCACTCTCCTTGGCCCGCTTCACCCCTCTCAAGCACGTGTAATTGATCACGGTGACATGGGTCCCAACTGCACCACCATCGATGTCAAGATGAGTAATTGACACTCTGAACTGGGCAAGGTTGAAGCACCTCGGCACATAGTGCAAAGCATCGACTGATACCGAGTTGACTCGATCTTGTGGCCCACCGTTCTGATATCGTGGTACGAGTTGAGTTATAGTAGATCTCGGTTCAAATTGGATCATATCGACGCAATCTCGGTCGACTGGGACGATATCGACGCGATCTCGGCCGACTCGAACAATATCGGTGCGATCTCGGTCGCCATGGATAATATCGGACAACTCATTATAAAATTTATTTTAATTATAAAAGTCATTGAATTTGTTCCACTTCTATCAAATTTGTGATGTTATATATGATTGAATTAAATCCTTACCATATGAGTTGAGTGATAATGTATTTATATCTATTTATTAAAATGTATTAAATATGTATCATCGTGTTTAAACACTTTTTTATTTACATAAAATATATTTTTCAAAATGTATCATCATTAACTTAATATATATTAAAATGTATCATTATTTACTTAATATATATCATTATTATCTCTCCTTAAAAAGTTCCACTATATAATCAAAATATTTTTAAAATGTATTATGGAATATATTAATTAAGTCATATTATTTATCTAATAATTAATATTTTATTACACTATATATGAAAAAATATATTTAAATTTTATTTACAAAGTTTGTGTCTCATTTGATCGTTTTGCTTATTACTAAACTACTATGGAATATTGCAGCTAATAAGTGCGGCACACGTCAATTAGTGCGGCTCACGTCAGTATAAGCACTTACACAATGCTATGCATACTAAATGATGGTTTTGTACCCATCTCATTAATCAATAACATTATTCTTATTTTTATGAAAATTTATATATATATTTTTTTCAAATTTCATTGGGCTCTAAATTGCATATTGTTGCGTATCGCCCAACACCGAGTTGAAAATTGGGGGTCCGAGTTGTACACCGATACCGCGACTTTGAACGATGCCTTAGCACCTCCTTGACCAACACCTCAAACCTGGCGTTGAACCCCATGACCATGTACTTGGTGTAGCAAACCTCTTGTCCGGGGTCACGTGCACCATAGATTAAGTTGAACCCGCACTTTCGTTTGAGTCTCACAACATTCAAAATCCGACTCACTTATTTCGTGAATTAGTATTATAATAGATATTCCGGATCTTTTCACCAGTTCACTTCGGTGGTGGTTTTGACGTTTCAAGCACAAATGACATTAGGAGCGACAACGACGAGGGATTGGGAAAGACTAGTAGCTTTGGCTGGTGATATTATGTCGCGTGGACACATCAACAGTGCCGCCCTCGTGGGTGTGTGGTAGATGCGACGTCGGTGGTAGTGACCTCTCCGGAGGTGCCGATGGTTCAATCACATTAATAATTCCGATTGATTAATTGACTCCTAATTTCGCCAAATCAGCATCAAGCATTCACTTCATTTGTTGAACACGTTGATACAATTCCAATTGATTTTGGGTGATGGTCATGACACATGAATATCTCACACATGCAAACTCAAACACAAACACTATGAACACGCATCACTCTGATACAATTTGATGTAGAATGAACACAGCAGAAGACTCGAGTTGCACACTCATGTAATCTAAAAGGAATTTCATTATTCGTTCATACAAGAGAGTTAAAAGGATATATATATAGGTCTAGGTCTAGAGTGACCTTGACACCAAGCAAAAACAGGAAGACAAAAGTAGGCCTTATAGGCAACTTCCTGAAACAATAATAAGACTCCTATTAACATTTCTTTATAACAAAGTAAATTATAAATAAAATTTTCTCCCCCTCTTCATTATTTTCATACCCCATATGCATCACAAACATTTTGTTTTGATGATCAGGCATTGCAAACGTACATGATGAATCACAAACAATTTTTTTGATGATCAATCCCATGTGCATCACAAACCTATGTGATAAAGTTCAATTGGGAATACATCACGACATTCTTCTTTAAGCTTGCTCATGATAATAGAAATCTCATCACAACTTCCACAAATACAACTGTAGCTTTCAGTATCGATCACCAAGAACATTTATGTCATTTACAGATTACTCTAGCCTCAAACTATTACAAACTCGTTACTAGTCTTTACTAGTCGCTTGTTAGCAAAATAGAGTATAGCAATAACACCGTCAATGTCTCATCATCTACATCATTTGGATAATCTGTCTAGGATCAACAGCATCACTGATCTGCAAGTAAGCTCTGGTTGTGTAGGTTTTTATTTTATTTTTTAACAACCACATTTTTTGGGGAGGACTTGCGACTTGTGTCACTTGATAGTAGATTTATCTCGATTCCTAGGAGCAAATGTTGCATCACTTTCGAACATAATTGTCTTAACCTATATCTCACAAAAGTCGTCTTATTTAATTCTTCCTCCATCTGGTAATTTACTTGGATTGCGTTTTCCATTCGGTAAAGTCTACTTGCAGCTAGTTGACAAGAGTTATGGATTTAAAACTCTATTCGGTACATTGAAATCATCTCATTTGTACACAATGGAACCTCGTGATCTCGTAGCTACATTGTTAAATTGCTCACTGTACTATTTTACAGGCTTAGTTCATTATATCAACTGAGTAAGCCACTGAGTAAGTTGTAGGTGTGCTCATTTAATATTTGGCTGTTGGATTTCATGTTATTTTTAGTATTTTTCCCTTGGTATTGGGCTCTCCGTGTTTTGGGCCTTAGTTTTGTACTTTTAGTTTGTAGTCTCTAAAACCTTCTAGAATTGTAATCTTTTTAGTATAAATACAATTATTGGGCTCCTAATTGGGTAAGCCATTACATTATAAAAATCTTCTTGGTATTAGAGCCAAAATAAAATCTCTCCCCAAATATTTTTTCTCCCAATCCTAACCCTAACCCTAATGACTGTTCACTGCCAACAATCACAGGCACTGTTCATCGTCAATGTTCATGGTTACTGTTTACCGTACATTTTTTTTTTTTGTAGAACCAATTCTTCTTTGTTTTAGGGTCAAACCCTAATTCTTCACCATTTTAGGGTTTGTTGGTGTTCTTTATGAAGTAAAGAGCATTTATTTTTTGGGGCTTTTAGATACCACCCTAGTATATAATAAATATAGAAGCAAATCCTAGTTATTTTCAATTCAACCTTGCGGTCCCTCTAACCTAACTTGAATAAATATCTGATGGGAGATACCCATTGTAAACCTTATATTTTCGAACTCTCCATCATCTCATTAAATACTCCCATTTTTTCAATAGCAAAGCCGAAAAGACCATACAATTACTTAACAATCAGAAAAGTGCAATTTGATTGAAAGCTTCTGACAAACATTATCATTAAAAGCATATTGTATTCATATACCAACTAATTCATGGCATAATTAGATACCCTCCATTATTCTAAAGATACCCTCCTTTATTCTAATACCCATCAGTCATTCACATATAACTGGGATTTGAGTTTAATGGATTTACGCAAGGATATGATGATAACTTTGCTTCGTCAATATCTGTAGTTCATTGTATTGTTTGGTGAGATCACGCACAAACAAATGTGGCCGAAATTTATGGAATCTGTTCGAGGACTGCAATGTTTAATAAATTTTTAGGTGGGTTTAATTATATGGAAACGTTTAATTGGGGGGTAACATATAGTTATCTATTAATTTTTTTGTTGGGGCTGCCGGGTTGTTCGACAACATTCTTTTGGATATATTGCATGTTTTTCGCCATTTGAACGGTAGTTTATTGCTATATGCACTAGAACCATATTTTTGATGATTCTCCAATAATTGTTGGTGAGTTCTTGCTCTTTTTTTTAGTATAAATTTGCCCCTTAAGAATCTCAAATTGTTATTTGGTCAATTTTTGGACACTTTTTGAGTTATTATGGGTGATTCGAGTATTGGCAAAGATGCTTTTCATTGGCAAAGCGTACTCTGACTTAATTGGCTACAAGTCCCCTCATGATGGGTGCACTTTTGCTTTCGGATCCCGTTGTGGTGATAGGGAGATAGTTTGTTGTCATCGTCCAGCGTTGAAACATAAATTTGCTCAGATATAACTATTCGGTTCATCTAGAATGGCCAAAGGTGTTGATACCATTTGTCGTCATGAGGTTTCTTCGTCGGTTGTTGATTCTTTTCTCAGCGCAAGTGCCACCATTACTTCATGTGCTCCCTCTGCTTTTCATAATTAGTATGCGAAGCCCCACTTGAATTTTGGATTCCAGAGCCACCGATCACATGACGGGAGAGTCATCTCTTCTTTCTTTACCCACCGTTCCTATTTGTTAGTACATGTGTATTGCGGATGGCTCCCGTACACGTGTCCATAACAAGGGGGAAGTGTTGTCTCCTTGTTTGTTTAAATTCTCCAATTGATTAAAACTCAATTTAAGATGGCGGTTCGTAATATCCGGTTCGATAATTGGCATGAGTATGTTTATAATGAGTTTAGATCTCAACTTAATCAAAAAGGGATCCTGCATCAACTCATTTGTCCATATATTCCCGAACAATATGGGGCGGCAGAACTTAAAAATCGTCACCTAATGGGAGTAGTTCGATGCTTGCTGAGTGGTATGAAGGTGCCCAAATCCTATTGGCATCTTGCTGTCCTTACTGCTACTTTTATCATAAATCGTACCCCAAGTCAATTTTTTTTTGGGGAGATGCGCCTCTCTAGTGTCTTCAATCCGATAGTACTTTATTCCACATTCTTTCTCGTGTGTTTGGGTGTACTTGTTTTGTTCATGATCATAGTCCCTCTCGGACCAAACTTGATGACAAAGCTATTCGGTGCATTTCTGTGGGGTGGTCATCCGGTATCAAAATACATGTATCGCTCTCTTGATGTTACCTTCTATGAGAATGTCCCTTTGTATGGGGTGGTTAGTACTTTGCATGCTCCCAACTCCCCATCCCTTGAGGATATGATTGATTCACCTTCTCGTGAGAGCGAGGCTTCATCACTTGCCCACTCTATTTCTATATTTGTTGAGGTTCTCCCTCTCGTACGTTCGGAGCCCTCCTTACAAGTATACTATCGTCGCCCTCGGGCGCCTCTGCCACCTTATTCTTCAGATTTGGGCACTCTTTCCAATTTACCACCTCCTACTTCTGATTTTCCTTCGCGTATTATGCCTCTCCCCTTCCCGCTATGGTTTTGTTGGTAATTCTAATCATCCCATTTCCTAACATTTTTCTTGTGATAGCCTTTCAGATCCATATCAAGCTTTTTTAGGCCACCTTGACTCCATTTCCATTCCCCAATTAGTGGCTGAGGTTCTCCAAAATCCTCTATGGGTGGAAGCAATGAAAGTGGAAATAGATGTTTTGAACCGAAATGGTACATGGGAGCCTCTTTCTCTACCCTCGGGGAGAAGATCGTTGGATGTAAATGAGTCTTCAATGTGAAACATTTAGCCATTGGCTCTATTGATCGCTACAAGGTACGGTTGGTGGCTAAGAGATTCACACAAATTCCCGGGTAGGATTTTGGTGCTACATTTGCCTCGGTAGCCAAGCTTACTTTCGTACGATTATTGATCTCTCTTGCAGCTTCTCACTCTTGGCCTCTACATCAGTTATATGTAAAGAATGCTTTCCTACATGGGGATCTCTCCGGAACCATCTATATGGACCCTCCTCTGGGTTTTCGGGCTGAGGGGGAGTATACCGGGAAAGTGTGTCGTCTCCGGAAGTCTCTTTATGGCCTTAAGCGATCACCTCGTGCATGGTTCAACAGATTCAGTGAGGTGTTTATTTCTACGGGGTTTACACGTTGCCCTTCCGATCATACGTGCCTTATTTGTAGTCAGCCCGATGGTAGATGCATAATTTTATTGGTTTATGTTGATGATATTATTATTACGGATGATGATGTTGGTGTGATTACACGAGTGAAGATGGATATAGGGAAGATGTTTGATGTGAAGGACTTAGGTCCTCTCCGTTATTTTCTTGGGATTGAGGTGGTACAGTTTAAACGTGGGATCTCTTTATCACAGCGTAAGTACACTTTGGATCTTTTTCAGGATACCGGAATGCTAGGTTGTCGTCCCATTTCTACCCCTATGGACCCTAAACTAAAGCTTTCGGCCGAGACGAGTGATTTGATTCCTGATCCTTCAGTTTATCAGAGATTGGTTGGTCGTCTTATTTACTCGACCAACATGAGGCTGAATTTGGTATTTGTTGCGAGTATGGTTAGCCAATTTATGGATGCTCCACGCACCGCACGGATGCTGTCTACCACATTTTGAGATATCTCAAGTCATGTCCTGGACTTGTTTTTTTTTTACATTCTATGATTCTCACCTCACCTATTGAAGAACAAAAAGCGGGCGGCGGTTTCACGTTCTTCAGTAGAGGCCGAGTACCGTGCGATGGCTCAGGGCACATGCGGGCTTTTATGGCTTCGATCGATTTTGGGGGAGTTGGGTTTTATGGAAAAAGAATCATCGAAATTATTTCGCGATAATAAGTCGGTTATTATGCTTGAATCTGATTCTGTGCTTTATGAGAGGACGAAGCATGTGGAGGTTGATATTCATTTTACCAAGAAAAAGGTGAGGTCCGACATCATTCGTCTAACTTTTGTCCCTTCTTCCGATCAGGCGGCACATTTTTTCACCAAACCAGTCGAGCCCTCTCTTCTTCGATTTTCCATTGTCAAGCTGGGCTTGATTGATATCATCGCTCCAGTTTGAGGGGGTATGTTGGATTTTATCTTATTTTTAGTATTTTTCCCTTTGTATTGGGCCCTCTGTGTTTTGAGCCTCAGTTGGGTACTCTTAGTTTTGTTGTCTCTAGAACCTTCTAGAATTATAATCTTTAGTATAAATACAATTATTGGGCTCCTAATTGGATAAGCCATTACATCATAAAAATCTTCTAAAATACAAAGTAGCAATTCAAATCAAAATTCAGGCCGTCTTGAGATCTTATGGTGGCATAATGAGTTTCCCGATATTTTATTCGCCACATTCTTCCGTTTCCCTTCAACTTAGTGCTCGACTGTCAATTGGTACCACCAAAAGAACAACCTTAAATTTCTCTAGAGTAACCTGAAAATTTGGTCTGAATGGAAGTCTCCAACTTCTAATTTAGCCCTCTGCTCAGGTCGTTTAATCTATAAGTTCTCATGCGTTTGGAGGCGTACAGGTGGTTGAGGAACATTCTCAAAAGCTTTATTGATGAATGATGCTTAAAAACAATATTTGTAATATTTTCTTTAGCTTTGTTTCCCAAAACAAGAGCTCTCATCTCATCTCTCCTATTAGCGATGGTAGCTTTGACCAAGTTGTCAACAAATAATGGTATTGATGCCTCTTGTGATTTCATTCTAATCGTCATTAGTATTATTGTCTATTCTTGTAGTATTATTGTCTATTCTTGTGCTTGAGATAAAGGTTGTTGCTTTTGGATTTGGCTTTGGAGGCGGATAAAAAAATAGACTCGGGTTGATCCAAGTGAGTGTGCCTTAACTTCAACTTCAACAAATAAAATCTAATCTTTATCTTCCGAGTCAAGGATGGGTCTTCAAACTAGAGGCTTGAAATTGAGAAGGATTTTACTTATAATTTTGAAGAAGTGGTTGTCAGCTACGTGAGACTAGGGTTCTAATGATGGTACGGTTGTGAAATGTTGGTGTAGTGCAGAGGAATTGGAAGTAAAGATGATTGCAGGTTGCATTTGATAATGGATGGGAACTATTGCAAACCATGGTGATGACATTGGAGAAGGTTTCAAACCAGTATGATGGCGTTATGGCAGTGCAAGAATACAATTGATGGAAAAAATCAGTTATCATGCCATTTGATCAGTACTTTGAAGCAAAAGATGTCAAACATTTGGAAAGGTGCAAAAGAGAAGCAACGGAGCCAATGAAGAAAGGGGAAGAGTCCAAAGTTGATCAAAAACGTCATTACATTAGTTTTGGCTCTAATACCAATAAATGGCGGAAGCAGAACATGAAAGAAGATTAGGATGAGAGTACACAAGCATAACTTAAAACTCTATAATTAACTTTTATTTATTGAGAAAGCATGTACTGCTAGACTGCTCCAGTTACTACATAAATAAATTATCAAAACTAGTCAAAGATCCAACTAACATGAGTTGACACGAATAACCTCAAATTTTTGTTTTTAGAAAAATATACACTAAACCGTATCATTGCCAAGTACGGTTTACCTTTGACTGATCTTTGGTCTTCACCTCAGCTTCCCAAAGTCTACAATGTTTATCTAACAAATCAAGCGTTTTTGCATCAAAATTTTATTCTTTTCTTTTCCTTTATTATTGAGTGGGGTTGGGTTGGTGTGTGTGCTGTTGCACATAAGTCCTTTTTTCAATAGTTGAATGCTGCTCAAAGTTTGATGCTTTTAAGGTTTGGCTGAAATCTAAATTGCTGCAGTCCCAAACTAAAGAGTTCTACTTTCCCTTTTGCATGTCACAAGTTAAGAGTCCACTTTGAAAATCAATGTACCAAATTTGGTAATATTAGATTAAGCCTTTTGTTTTGGCCACTGATTGTGTTAAAGTCGATTTTCCTCAAAAAGTTTGTTTCAAATGTGGACTCATAATTTGGGTTAGAAAACATATAAGATTTTTGAAAAGAGAGATCGAAAATTCTGGTATGGACTCTATTAGATACCTGCTCAATGTTCCTTACAAACTTAATGGATAACAACTTTATGATTTTTCTTAAGTTCTGCATGATTGAGAAAAATATATTTCCTGAAGCAATGGAAAGAAAGTTTATGATGCAACTAAGTATTTTGGTTAAAGAGGTTGGCTAATCATAAGTTATTAGTTGAAGACTGTACTTGGTTGACATGTTTATTATTTTCATAAGCACTACTATCAGTTCCTCATAATTATATAAATATTTGAAACAATGTAGTTGAAGAGTCAAAGTGACGACTTGGTAATGGGCTTATATAAGCCAGTGCTTGAAAAAATAGATTGAGCATTTAGCTGGTGATAGGCTAGTCCACATCACCCTGGTTTAACCACATGTCACATCTCTTCATGTCCTCCGATCACATTTCTATAATCTTGGAACGTGAGTAGGCGTGAGGGGGTGTCATCAGGGCCCATGGGCCCATTCCATTTCGATTTGAGAATATGTGGTCGAAGGTGGAGGGGTTTGTTGAAAAAGTGAGGGAGTGGTGGTAGGATTGATGGGAATGCGGCCTATGTTTTAGCTTAAAAGCTCAAATTGTTGATAGGGGATTTTAAGAGGTTGAGTAAGGAGGTGTTTGGTAATGTCAGATTTAGCATTGATATGGCGTTGGAGGAGATCGAGAGGGAGGGGAGGGCCCATTATCTATCTGTGGTTGACTCAGGGTGGAGAGAAAGGGTTTTGTGGGGAAAGATGGAGGAGGAGGACGAGTAGATCAATTAGAGGCAAAATTCCAAGGCTTTGTGGTTGAACGAGGGTGATAGAAACACCATGATTTTCCATAGAATGCCCAACTCCCACATGCAATATTATCATTGATGGTGTAGTCTTGAGGAGGTTTTTAACAGAGGAGCAGTGGAGGCCTAGACTAGATTGGAGATGGGGTTGATGTTATGCTCCATGTGTGGGGATAAAGCCCCTGCCCAAATGGTTTCTTGATATCTCTCCTCCAATTGCGTTGGGGGTTGTTAAGGAGGATGTCACGGCGGTGTTCAACAAGTTTTATGGGCGCGGGCATATTGAGAGAAGCTTTAATGCCATCTTCATCACCTTGGTCCCGAAGAAAGTGGGGCACTAAGGATATCCATGATTTCAAGTCCATTAGCCTAGTGGGGGAGTGTTAACAAATTACTTGCTAAAGCGTTATCTCGAAGGATTCAACGAAACCTTAACTCTGTTGTATCGAATTCCCAAAGTACTTTTGTGTGTGTGGTGTGGGGTGGGGATGCAAATCCTTGATGCGGTGTTTGTAGCGAACAATATGTGGAGGACATGCAGAGGAGTCAATATTTTTTGTAAACTGAATACTGACAAGGTCTATGATCTCGTTAATAAGGAATTTTCTCTTTACTTGCTACAAATAATGGGTTCTGAGGTGAGGTGGTGGCAGTGGATCTATAGTTGCTTTCCATCCTTCTGCTCGGTGATTAAGTGTCTAACTATGTGTATGTAAGGGTGGAAATTTCTGACACGATAACCCTTTTATGGTAATAACCCGATATGACATGATTAGCTCGTTTTTTATTTTCTACTCCTTAAAATTTATACCCAATCCTAAAGCAACCCAACACGGATATAACACGACTAACCCGAATTGCCACCCCTGTAGTGCATGAGGGATTTTCGTTGGAAAGGCAACGAGGAGTTGTAAAATATAACCTGTTAGGGTGGAGGGATGTGTGCAATCTTTTAGTCAAACAGGGGCTTAGTGGAAAAACTGAGAGAGTGGGGGTGGGAGTGGGGGTGGGGGGTGCTAGAGAGGGCTAACTTACCAGAATGGGAAATCAAGAATCCAAAAACAAAGCCATAGAATACAAATTTTAAAGATACCAAGGATACCTTCCTAATAATCCACAAAATTCGTTAACTTCCCATAACCCAACCATGCACGTTCCATTTTCAAACTGCCTTATCTCTCCCTCTTTTCCCATCATCATTTCAAGCCTCTCCATATCTCCTCCCACCTCTCTCATATACCCCGCCACCACCTCTACTCCCTCCATCCCTCTCCATCAGCCACCTCCCACCGTAGACATGTCAACCCTCCCCGTTGGAGGTACTGAAGGATTTTTGCCATTCAACCAAGCCCTTCTCGGGAAATGGTTATGGCGATTTTCGTTGGAGGGTAGATTGTGGAAGAGGGTCGTGGTTGCTAGACATGGGTGGGTCTGCATGGTTGGAGGACTCGTGGTGTGGTGAGGTTGTATTGATGGAGAAGTTTCGGGAGTTATACAAAATGGCAGCGAATGTAGGGGCTTCTGTGGCAAACTATGTGGGGTGGCGTGGGGGAAAGCGAATTTGGAATCCTTCTTTTAGTGCAATTTAACGAATGGAAATTGGAGGAGGTGGAGGGATTATGGAGGTGTTGAAGGGGGTGAGCTTCACGATGGGAGGGAGATATGTGTTTTCGTGAAAAGGGGGAGGGAGTCATTATTCGGTGAATTTTTTTCTATCAGGAAGCGAGGGTGAGCGGTTTTTTCTTGGAAGGCTGTGTGACGCACGAGAGGCTAGAGTTCCTTCAAAAGAAGACTACTAGAGGGGAGATTTTGATTATTGATAACCTTAGAAGGATGGGAAGGTGATTGTCAACTATTGTAATTTATGCAAATGAGACGGGGAGATATTGAATCTCGTATTACTCCACTGCGTTTTCACCAGGAGGTTGTGGGAGGCATTGTTTCTTTTATTCGGAGTGAAGTGGGTTATGTCGTATTTGTTTGAGGAGATGTTGATGGCTGGAAGGCTACTCAATTAGTAGGCATAAGCAGGTTGCTTGGGATGTGGCACCCCTATGTCTCACATTATGTCTCATGTGGACGATTTAGAGAGAGCGAAAAAACAGATGTTTCAAGAATACGGAGTCCTCTTTGCTCATGATTTGGGCAAAGGATGTTATCTACTATTTATGGTGTACAACTAGTCTGTAGGGATCTTTTGTCTTTTATAGAGTTTTTGGATGATTTGCGCTTAGGGACTGATTTTGTGGCCCTTATTTGTTTTAACTTGTGTGGGCGTATAGCCTGTGGGCCTGCATATTGTTTTTATGTAAACTTCTGCTATACGGGTCCACCCCTTAGCGTTCTTTAGTGCGATATGTATTTATCAAAAAAATATGTTGTATTTTTTTAGCTGAAAGTTTGGGAGTGAGGTTATGATGAATTTCATTAATTTTTTGTCATCACTGGGATAATATTGGTGAGGTGTTCAGGTTTGCCAAAGCCTGCATCAGGGCTTGATGTGATTTGGATTCATGGTCATCAAATTTGGCTTATGTTTCAACCCAGCTTGATTGTGGGTGAATGAGTCTCTGCTTCAACAGTCGGGATGGAAAATGGCGAATATACCAAATCAAAAAATGATATTATTTTATAATTATTATTCATATTGTTTAAGTTTCTTATTGTTACTGCTGTATTGTCAAATCGAATTGTAATAGAATAACTTAGTTATAAGATTGTAAGAATCTACAACACAACCTATCTGATTTCTTAATTTACAGTGGTTATTGTATTTACTATATACACTAGGTTATAGTTTGCATTGATGCCTCTAATTATATGCGTATACGCGTGAGATGAAGTGAATCAGTAAAGCGTGCAAACAATCAACATGTGAATATTTTGGGACAACCTATCCTGAATTGACTGAAAGGGTAGAAATGTGTCAAGTGGTTTCTCTTTGATTGCAGTCCCTTGATGTCTTTCCCCTTAAACTCCCCCGCGCGCGCGCGTGCAGGAAACTTGCATGAATGTCTACCTTTTATTAAATGTCTGTGGTCCTTTGATCACGAGGGTGGTCAGTCTGATCGTTATGTTGTGGTTGTGTGTTGCAGATTGACCGGCTCCTATCTTTGCTTGTTGAGGATGCTAATCAGTCTGAAAGATCTGGCCATCCCTTTCCTTTGACCATTGTATTCGTGGAACGTAAGGTATGCGTACCTATAGATACATTCAGTTAGCTGTCTTTCCTTTGACATTGTTTCTTTCCCCCTCTTATCTATACACTCATTTACATGCTTATCTTTCATTGTGCACATGAATTCTTGGTTGATATTGGTCCCGTTTGGGACAAATTCTCAATCAGACAAGTGATAATTGGAAAAAGTAATTATTTGATAATTTGCATATTGTTGTTTCGCACAACTTTCATAGTCAATTTAAATAAGCTATTGTCAGAAATGAGTTGTTTGGAAAATAAATTGGAAAATTTCCCCCTAATATAAAACTTGCTAGAATACCCTGGTAAGTAGTAAGTAACTAAAAGCAGAGAATAAAATATGAAAAATGGTTAAATGATTTTTCTATATTGATGTACACGAATTTATATACAAAAAAGGAGGCAACTAACCTTCCTAATTAATAGGAAGTAAAAAAAACGATTCCTAAGATATCTATTCCAGCCCGCAGGTCTCACTTATTCCAGCCCACAAATTTCTCAACTAACTAAATATAGCACATGGTCAAATATGGTACATAATTACAGATATTCTCGGAATCTATCAAAACTCCCCCTCAGGCTGGTATGAAGATATCACTCATGGCAAGCTTGCTAACTAAGTTCTCGTACTGTGCCTTGGGAAGTCCTTTGGTGAGTATGTCTGCTGCTTGGCTCGCTGTAGGTATGTAAGACATGCATATCACGCCACTGTCTATCTTTTCCTTGATGAAATGTTTGTTCTGCTTTGTTCTGCTTTGTTCTGTCGTGTAGAACTGGATTGTGAGCTATATAAATTGCAGCCGTGTTGTCACAATAGACTTTAATTGGCGTTGGTATAGGAACCTTCAACTCTTCTAGGAGTCTTTTGATCCATAACACTTCACAAAATCCATGTGCCACGGAGCGGAATTCAACTTCAGCGCTACTTCTTGCCACAACACTTTGTTTTTTGCTTCTCCAAGTAACCGGATTTCCCCCTATAAAGGTGCAATAGCCCGAGGAGGATCTTCTATCACTTACATTGCCTGCCCAATCTGCATCTGTGTAGGCCTCTACCTGAAGATGGCCTCTATTTTTGAACAAGTCCTTTCCCCGAAGTCCCTTTGAGGTATCTCAAAATTTTGTACACAGCTTCAAAGTGAGTAGGTTCAGGTGAATGCATGAACTGGCTTACAACACTTACTGCAAAAGCTATGTCAGGTCTAGTGTGTGCCAAATAGATTAATCTCCCAGCCAATCTTTGATAACGTTCTCGGTCCACCACTTCATTAGCTGTCGCTGCTTTCAATTTTACATTAGGCTTGGTTGGAGCATCTGCTGCCTTACAACCAGTCATTCCTGTCTCTTTGAGCAAATTGAGAACGTATTTGCGCTGGTTGATAAAAATTCCCTCCTTGGATCTTGCGAACTCCATTCCGAGGAAATACTTCAGCTTTCTTAGGTCCTTGATATCAAATTCGGCCTCAAGCTTCCTCTTCAAGTTGCTAATTTCAAGAGAATCATCCCCAGTCATGATTATGTCATCTACATATACTATCAGAATCACCACTTTTCGTTCGGCGGAATGTTTGAAAAACAGTGTGTTATCAGCTTGGCTTTGTGAGAAACCATGTCTCCTAATAACATCTCCAAAATGCTCAAACCAGGCTCTAGGGGACTGCTTTAGTCCATATAGAGCTTTATTCAACTTGCACACCTTGCCTCTTCCAAGTCTTTCTTCAAATCCGGGTGGCAGGTCCATATATACTTCTTCTTGTAAGTCTCCATTCAAAAATGCATTTTTAACATCAAACTGATGAAGTGGCCAGTTAGAGTTAACTGCAAGAGATTCTGATAGAGTTAATCTTAGCAACAAGAGCAAAAGTCTCTTTGTAGTCAATACCATGAGTTTGAGTAAATCCTTTTGCTACGAGTCTCGCTTTGTATCTCTCAATACTTCCGTTAGCTTTACACTTTAGTGTGAACAACCATTTGCACCCAACTGTCTTTGGGTAGATCAATGACGTTATTCTTCCTAAGAGCATTCATCTCTCCCATCACATCTAATCTCCAATTCGGATCACCTAATGCTTCCTGAACAGATCTTGGAACAGACAGATTAGAAATCCTAGACACAAATGCTCTACGAGTGTTTGACAATTTTTTGTATGACAAGTATCTTGCAATAGGGTGTTTAGTGCATGCTCGGGTTTGTTTTCTTAATGCAATTGGAAGATCAATATCAGAAGACAAATTCGATTCGACAGTAAATCAAGAGATAAAGGTGGAATGGGAGTAGAAGGAAGGTCACTCTGAGTTGTAGGGCCATCACTCGGCAAAATTGGATTGAACATCCGCCGGAGGAATAACTGGAGCACTAGTATATTTGGGAAGCTTTTTTCTGGAATAAACCTGAAGCTCAGACTGGGGATTGTGATCCGTTGGAAGTCCTTCTCCCCCTGTCTTTGATAAATTAACATTTGGTAAAGTAGGATTAAGAGTATTTCCACTAGTTTCCATACTCTCAATAGGTGTTTCCAAAAGATGCTTATCCGCATTAATCAAAAGCATAGACACCTCCGGAATAGGTAAAGTTTCCCCAAAATTATTTTCTTCTACTACGTTCGCCCCCGGAAGAATTCTTTTTTGTAAGAAAGGTTGGTCCTCAACAAAGCTTACATCCATACTCTCGAAAATTTCTTTGTGATTGGATTTAAACGTTTGTATCTCTTTTATTAGATGCATAACCAATGAAGACACATTTTTCAGTTTTTGGGTCCAGTTTTGATCGAAAAATATTTGGCACATACACCTAACAAATGCAACCAAACACTTTTAAAGGGAGATCTGCATTTATCCGAGACGTGGGAAATAAACGTTTTAAAATCTGTAAAGGTGTTTCAAATTTCAAAACATGAGATGGCATTCTATTTATTATGTAACAAGCAGTCAAGAGTGCATTACCCCAGAAATATTTTGGAACATTCATTGAAAACATAATGGCCCGAGCAACTTCAAGTAAATGTCTATTTTTTCTTTCGGCAATACCATTTTGTTGTGGTGTGTCACGACAAGTTGATTAATGGATAATACCTTTTTCCAAAAGGAATGTTCCCAAATATTTGTTAAAATATTCAGTCCCATTATCCGTTCTTCGAATACCAATTTGTGTTTGAAATTGATTTTCAATCATAAGACAAAAGTCTTTAAACCGTTGTTCCACTTCGGACTCCTTTTCTAACAAAAAAACCCAACATACCCTTGTGCGGTCATCAATAAAGGTTACAAACCATTTTTTTGCCAGAAAGTGTGTTAACTTTAGATGGGCCCCAAACATCACTATGAAACAAATAAAATGGTTTTGAAGAAGAATAGGGTTTTGAAGGAAATGAGACATGATGGTCTTTAGCCAAATGGCAAGCTTCACATTGAAATTTTGAACAATCAATTCCTTTAAACAATTCAGGAAATAAATGTTTGAGATATGGAAAACTGGGATGCCCCAATCTCTTGTGCCATAACATGACTTGATCATAGACAAAGTTAGAACTAGTACTTCTTAATCCATGAGCTTTTTTATTCCCTTAAGCAGTTTCATCAAAGTAGTACAACCCATTTATTTCTCTAGCAGTTCCAATCGTCTTCCCTGAGTTTCGGTCTTGAAAAACACAAGTGGAAGAACAAAAAAGAATGGAACAGTTAAGTCTTTAGACAATTTGCTAACGGAAAGAAGATTACAACCAAGTTTTGGAACGTGTAAGACTGATTTTAGAGTGATTTTTTCTGAAATCTTAATGTGCCCTTTCCCTGCAATGTGTGAAAAACTACCATCAGCTATTCTAATTTTTTCGAAACCAGAGCACGGATAATATGAATCAAATAATTGGGAACAACTTGTCATATGATCAGAGGCCCCTGAATCTATGATCCAAGGACCGGTTCTTCCTAGAACAGAAAGTGCTAAAGAATTGCTACCTGTTTGTGCCATAGAACCGATAGAAGCATTAGGTGACAAATAGGATTTTAGTAGTTTAAGAAGATAATCTACTTGCTCTTTACTGAACAGTGATGACTCGGCCTCATTTGCTGCAGGTGTGCTCTGTTCACCGGATTTGCGTGCCCTTCCGTTGGATGGTCTATCATGCAACTTGTAGCAATTATCTCGAGTATGGCTCGGTTTTCCACAGTAGTCAGAGCAGGATATTTTTGTCTCCTGCACGCTGGTTTTGGGAAGTTCTACGGCTGACTTGAGCTTCAGGAATGGCCAAGGCTGACCCTTCCACTGACCCGGTTGTACCTACAGCCTTCTTTCCCAGCATCACATGTCTCCGGCTTTCTTCTCTCCGTACTTCTGCAAATACTTCCCCAATTGGAGGCAGGCAGGGGATTTCTTCCAACTATTCGGCCACGGACCTCATCATATTAGACATTCAAACCTGCAAGAAATTTGAAGATTCGGCCAGTATCCACCATCTTCTTGTAATGATTGCAGTCCTCGGGTGATTTCCACTCGTAATCATTGAATAAGTCCAGGTCCTGCCAAATCCTTTTAAGAGAATTAAAATACTTTGTCACAGAGTCCTCACCTTGGCGAATTTCTCCAAGCCGTAGGGTTAACTCGTACACTTGGGATTGATTCCCTAGATCAGAATACATCTGTGAAACGTTTTCTTATAATTCCTTGGCTGTAAACAGAGGTAGTTTGCACTTATCTCTTCGGCCATAGAATTGACCAACCAGGTCATCACCATTGAGTTTTCAGCGTCCCAAATGGCATAGGTTGGAGCCTTCATGTCGGGTTTCTTTATATCTCCTGTGAGATACCCTATCTTTCCTCTCCCTCTGATGTACATGCGAACAGATTGTGACCATCGGAGGAAATTGTCACCATTTAGTCGGATTGTAGTAATCTGAATGGGGTGGTTTTTAGATGGGTTCCGGATGATTTGAAGCTCGGGCTGAGATGGATGAGGAGATTGGCTTGTCTCGGAAGTGACTTGGGACATCTTGAGGACGAAAAAATCTGATTCAAACCCTAGTTTTTTATTTCCTGCTCTGATACCATAAAAGCAGAGAATAAAATATGAAAAATGGTTGAATGATTTTTCTATATTGATGTACACGAATTTATATACAAAAAAAAAGGCAACTAACCTTCCTAATTAATAGGAAGTAAAAAAAAACGATTCCTAAGATATCTATTCCAGCCCACAGGTCTGACTTATTCCAGCCCACAAATCTCTCAACTAACTAAATATTGCACATGATCAAATATGGTACATAATTACAGATATTCTCGGAATCTTTCAATAGTAACTCACTATTTTTTTAGATTTTTACCAATTAAGTAATTTGCCTTTTCATTTCTTACTAGAAGAAGGAAAAAGAAAACCCAATGTTTAGTTAAACTATTTCAAACCCTTAAATAAACCAAACAATAATTTGATTTACCCTCTCTCTATGCGTTATTGTTGTTTGTGGATCAGTTTGACATTTAACCAATGGCACCCCACATGCGCAAAGCGGTTCTTTCAGAGAGTGAAGCTATTGAAGCACAAAACTTTGTTCACAAAGCCTTTAAGTTCTTCAGTTATATAACCAAATTACATAATTTTAACATTTAAGTTCACACTGTCCTCGTTGATATCTTATAATTTTCCTAAATTTCTTCTTAGTTAAATGAATAGATGATGCTTTGGTTGTGGAGTGGAGATGGTCATTGAGATGGAGGGATAGCAAAATCTAGGAGGAGAAAGAATGAAAAGATAAACTGAGTGCAATCGGAAGAAGTGGTGGCGACAACTTCATGGGGATAGCCTAGCAGCATGGACTCTTGTCTCACAACCTGTGGGGCTACCTTATTTGGTCTGTCATGATGTGAATGGATTTAAGGGTCCAAAAGTATTTTTAGGGATTAGTCATGTTTTTTATTAAGCCTCGATACCCCAAGATATGAAAAAGGAAAGAAAGAAGGGAAACGGTGATGATGACAATAATGGATTGTGGTTTCAGATGGGTGGCAGTGGTCCAGTACTCTTATGGATTTGGTAGTAGAAGTACACGGCCTGAATAATAAACAAGGAAATATTTGTTACTTGCTAGATATTTGGGAGTTTCTAGAGTTTATTTGTGAAAGAAAAAGATACTCGATAAAATGGAGGTGGATTAGTGGATGTAGATTGGGTAACTTTTCTATTTTTTTTTGCATGATAGGCCTATGAGGAAAATCTTCGCATCTAGAGGGATTAGGCAAGGAGGCCCTTCCCTTTTCTTTCAACTTTGGTGGTGGTTGTACTGAGTAGATTGGTTGATTGAGCAACAACTAAGGGATTTATTAGGAGGTTTAAAGTGGGGAGGGAAATAGTATAGATATCACAATTCCAATGTGGAGATGAATTATTATTTTTATTTATTTTGATTACGTGTTAATTCAAAAAAACGCTTTGGTTGAGTTTCGGGTTTAAATATCAACCTTGGTAAACTGGATTTGTTGGAGATAAATGTGGAGGACTCTTTGGTGAAAAGAGAAGGCTAGAGATGTGGGTTGTGAAGTTGAGCAATGGCTAATGAAGAACCTTGTGGACACTAGTCTTGATGGGTGGAAAAGGAGGTGTTTATCCGCAGGGGTGGGGGAGATTGAATCACATGAGAGGAGATTGAACCTTGTGCTATTTGAGAAAAAAATAATGAGAAATTATTTTTGGGTATTTTGACTTTACCACCAATTTAGTTTTGATAATTAAACTTTACCCACCATTTTGGTTCTTTTAGACTTATGCCACTAAAATCGGATGGAAATCGTAAGTTGACTGGTCAAACAGTTATCTTCTAAGATATTTTGGTTTTACCACCCATTTAGTTTTGCTAAGTAGGCTTTACCCACCATTTTGTTTTTTTAACTTTGCCACTTTTTTTTACGGTCTGTCCATTAAACGTTAGGCATGTGATTGTCACATGCCATTTTCTTACAGTAACCCAGAACTACTCCTGAATAAGCATTACCCATTTCATTTCCCCACATTCTATCTCACCCAAAGCCCACCGATCTCGAAAAAAACCTAATACCCAAATTCATCTCCAACAAATATGCTCGTCTCTTTAAGAATTTCAGCAGAGGCTGAGAAACTTTGTTCGTGCAAATTTTTGAAGACAAATCATTTGAATTATGCATCGTCTTAGAAAAGTGCACATTCATGACTCATTAATTGCTTACATTTTTCTTTCAAACTTTGAACACATCATCAACATTGCATCTAGCTATTGCAGTTGATAGCACTTAGATTTACTACAATTCATACATTTTAAAACTTAGCATCTGAAAATAGCCAATACTGCATTTGAAAAACAACTGATTTTTCAGTGATTAATTTATTGTGATATTTTAAAATAGCCAATATGTATAAAATTGGTTTTTTCAAATTATTTTTTGAAAAAAAAGTCATCTAGGGGCTCAAAAACATGTTTAACTATGTGAGAAAGGCCTCGAAGATGTATTTTTTGTGGTTTTATTAATATTTCTTTGTTACATTATCTTTTGTGGTTTTATTAGTATTTTTTCAATATTATTTTGCTCTTTTTATTTTTTGGTGAGGCTTACGCCTCGCCTCGCCTCGCAGAGACAAAAAGTCTCGTCTCCGCCTCGCACCTTTTTAAACATTCCTGGAGCATATGTTAATTTGCATGTTGGCATTTTATCAAATTGAAAATTCTTCCTACAATGCAAAAGACAAAATTCCTTGTATGTGTGGAAAGGGTTGAATAAGAAACTATTGCCTTGTTAAACGTTTTTTGCGTTGGAGCTCAAATGCTTATTTAGATTTCTTGTTGATTCATTGTAACATGAAGTGAAGAAAATGCTCCAAAGACATGCACATTATTTGTCTTTATTTTTTTTTCTTTTTTTTTTATAATCTGTATGGGAATGGTTCTTCATGAAGATGAGAAAGGGTGGAGTCATTTATGGAGATGCATTGTAAAGCAGCCTTTGGGTTATTTAAATCAAGTATTTTTGAAGCTAAGAAGATAAAGAAAAAAGGCATTTGGGAGAGGAGAAAGTTCACTGCAACTTCGTGGGCTTTTGGTCTCCATGTTTGGGAGAAACACTTTTTTTTCCCTCCCTTTTTCCCATGTCTCTTAGTTGGACAGATTGTGTATAGTTTTTTCTTTTATTTCTGTTTTTCAGTATTGCTGAGAAATGTATCTATTTGCTGGATTGCCTGCTCATATCTTTTAATCTTCTGAATATGAATGACATTTTATGAAATTTCTTCTGTTTCTGATAAATTTTTTTGAGATATTTCTTGTTTTCAAATTATTTTTTAAACCAGAAGGCTGGATCTATTATCTCAGGCATCCTGTGAGTAGTTTATAATTTTCGACTTTTAAAGATGGAAATGAATTATGACTTCCGATTATAAATTGTATCAATTACAATAATAAGTTATTAATCCAGAATTCATATTATGTTGAAAGATTCTACCAAAGGGACTATCTTGCAAGGAAGACTTTTCTTAGTAGTTCTTGTTTTCATCATTTGTGAAGATAATTCTTTTATTATTTTGAACATGAATAGTTCTTGCAGTAGTTCTCTTGAAATTTTGTTAGTAAATTGTTCGTTCATGGTTTTATAATCTAAATTGGGCCTTCCTGCAGACTAGGTGTGATGAAGTTGCTGAAGCGCTAGTAGCTCAAGGTTTACATGCAGTTGCTCTTCATGGAGGCCGTACTCAAAGCGAACGAGAGGCTGCCCTTCGTGATTTCAGGCATGGTCCTACCAGTATTTTGGTATGTTGGAGGGCAATGGTTGTACTCTGTTTATGTTTATGAGCTTATATGTGTAGTATTTAAGCCTTGTTGAGTTAGGTCTTTATGCCTTTTGAAAATTTCATTATTACAAATTGTTTCTGTTATATAAATTGGTATCCATCACCAAAATTACTGCTATTAGAGTAAGTGTGGCTTATTTGAATATGGGACTTTATTTTTATTTTCTACGCTTATTTAATTTTCATATGCAAGGTGACTAATGCTCATGATGATAAACATACATATACAACGGCTCTTTTTCCTCCATAGGCATCAAAAGACGCCTTAATGGTTTTTCAGTTTTCTTATTAGAGTTATTTGGCAGGAACATAAATTTATTTAGAAATAGCCTTTACACAGTTGTAGTGTAAAATTATTGAACCATCTCACTTTTCATGTCTAGTATTTTGTCTAGTGTAATATGAAGTCATGCTGTTGGGATTGAGGCCATTGTAGGGATCTTGTGGAGCAACTAAACTTTCTTCATGCACTCTTGTTGTCCTTTTCTGGTTCAATCTTATAAGTTAATTTTATTTTTCTGAACTTCATTTGATGTCGCTCTGTTTAGTACTCTATGTGTATGACTTACATCTTGGACTTGATTTTGCAGGTTGCAACAGATGTTGCATCTCGTGGTTTAGACGTCACTGGAGTTGCTCATGTGGTTAATCTTGATCTTCCAAAGGTAAATCTTGCTGTAGCTGATAGCCTTTTACGAAATCTAATTTAAATGAATATCCAATGTTTATATGATTTTCAAGTGAATCCTACATGTAAAGTGGGTTTTATGCACAAATTGTAAAGTGTAAGCTGTAGATGGGCAAACAATGTGTAATATGCTCTAACACTCCACCACTCGTGTGTGTCGGAGAGGTGTTGTGGCATTTGAGATTGCCATCCGGGATCTTTCTCGCAACATTTCAAGTGCCGCTGGGCAAACATAAATTAATTCCAATTGCAATGGCCACTAAAAAAACTCTATATAGCCCCTTAGATTTCACTAATCTTTACATTCTATCCATATCAAAAAATTCTTCACTCTTTTATAATCGGTCCATATTCAAGTGAGTTATTGAGCACGTTAGGGAGAACATACACAACAGGCTAATGAATGAAAGATTACTTTGTGAAAGATCCAACTTATCCCGTGAAATACTTCCGTCGCCAATTCAACTTGAGGCGTGGATTGTTCAACCGTATTCCTACTAGGATTTCTGCATACTTAAATATTTGTAAGAACACTAAACGCGTGTGAGAGATGGAGTTTTCCGGTTATCAGGGAAAGATCATTGCTCTTTAGATGCTCGCCCGTCTTCATAGGCAATTTAGTTGATGAATGCGTCTAAATATGAATTGCAGAAAGTATTTGCATCGAGGATTTAAAGAGATTTTGCAATGCGGTGCGTATTAAAGAACACCAATAATGTCCAACCTTTACCGCAAAAGATGTGTAGCGAGGTTTTTTGGGTATGCTCCATAATATATGCTTTGAGATACAACTTTCCCTGTGGCATTGTAGGGCATACATCATGGCCACCACACAAAGGTTCACGTTATCCTTGAATCCGTAGCTAACCATGACCTATAGTGATGTAAAATGAACCTTCAATGGCAATACAGAAAGACATGCACGCGAAAGAGTAAACGCTCAATTGAAAGAAGCGTAGAATGAATTGCATTAATGACATAAGGGGATATTTATAAGGAAAGAGGAAAGATTCTAGAAGGGATTTCCTACGCTCCTATTGGTTGAGAGGTTTTAAGCCCATGTCATGTCACATGGGCTATAACTAACTCCCAAATATATCACATGTCAAAAATGAAATCTTCTAGAAGCTACTAGCTAAGTATGAGTTGTCATGAGTTATCATAACAACACTAACTAATGGAACCTTCTAGAAGTTTCCTCTCAACCCTTGCTACTACTAAAAAATGTAAACACAATACCAAACAACGAATGAAAGGAAAAACACAATGCAATACTAAAAATGCAAGAAAATATTAAAAAGAAACCCTAATTTCCATCACTCTCCTCCACTTGACATAAGGGGATATTTATAGGGGAGGAGGAAAGATTCTAGAAGGGATCTCCTAAGCGCCTATTTGTTGAGCCGGTGTAAGCCCATGTGATGTCACATGGGCTATAACTAACTCCCAAATACATCACATGTCAAAATTAAACCTTCTAAAAGCTACTAGCTAAGTATGACAACTCATCTATGACAACACTAAAAAATGGAACCTTCTAGAAGCTTCCTATTAACCTTTGCTACTACTAAAAAAATATAAACAAAATACCAAACAACTAATAAAAGGAAAAATACAATGCAAGAAACCCTAATTTCCATAGCTCCCTTCCACTTGAAAAAGAGTTCGTCCACAAACTCAGAGGGGAAGACCATCCGTGTCAGGCGCGATGGGCATGACTAAGGCAATCTATGCATGATGCTGAATCTCCTCCTTGACAATCTCGTTAGGGGGCTCCGACTCATCCATCACCTGCAAATACCTCTTACGTGCTTTAGGGCACTTTGCTGCGCGGTGACCCACTACTCCATAATTTAAACATTTTATTGCTATTGGTGGAGCATCTGGGGCCTGGGAGGGGCTATGGAAGAGGGTGCGGATCGGGATGCAGGTATGGTCGGAGAACGATGGTAGGCCTCGATCTTGGTCCCATGCTCGATAACTTTAACGAACAATGGAATGTCTCGCAACCCGAGATCCTGCTGAATGTAAGGCTGGAGTCTCTGGATATATTGGCTGATCCGTTGAGTCTCGGACTCTCCCAAGTGTGACCGAGCATAGAGGAGCTAAAACTGCTCGGTGTAGGTGGAGGCCGAGGAGGTACCCTGACATAGGCTCTGAACCCGTGTGTAGAGATCACGCTCATAAGTCGACGGAATGAAGAATGCGCACAACTCAGTTTTCAACTAGTCCTATGTTTGGATTGGAGGAAGCGCTGAAGCTGCCCGTCGCTGTACTGTGTCATTCCACCACACTGCGCGAATCCCCGAAACTTGATGCCGGCCAGCTGCACACATTTGAGCCCTAGGACACTTATACGCAAACACCGTCTCCATAGAATCAATCCAATCAATAAGGGCATAGGGATACAGATGTTCATCAAACATCGGCACATCAACTCGCATATCTCCATGAAGGCTCTTAGAGAGGAGCTGGAGAGCGAGAGCCAAGTGATCACCCCTGGGCGGTGCATCTAGCAAGTCATCATCCTCATCACCCATAATCTCCTCACGAGCAGGCCTAGAGTGGGGCCTTGATGGTGGTGACTCGACCGGATCAGGAATGCCATTGTCAATAGGATCCTCAAGCTCCTCCGGTGGATAATAGGGGCAATCATCCATTAAGTGGCCCCACTCGTGACATAGAAAGCAATGGCGGTCTTCCATTAGTACAAAGGGTGTGATTTTGGGGCTGGGGGAGTTAAATGGAGAAGGATCAGTGCGCCACTCATCAGGCGTCGGGACCCTACCATCCCTATAGAGGGGTGTGGGTTTGTGTGGGTGAATGTTGTCTTCATATTGCCCGAATTGGATGTGTGGGCGACCATAACGCAGGAGTTGGTGGAGCCACTCCTTTACCCGTTGGCGACTGTAGATTGGAGTTGAAATGGCGGAGCGGGCTTCCCACACGGAATCGGGTCGGGGAACGTGGGTCTGGTGCCGTAAAGGGCGGTTTTGAGGGGGTATGATGTCTTCGGGGTTGGTAGGGGTTTCGGAACGGACAAGGGGTCGAGTGAGGTAAGCTGGGATCCGAGCGGGGCGGTCTGCATGATTTCGGGTTAGGTACACCAGTTGAGGTGTAGGGCAGTTGATCCGGGCAAGCGAGAGGCCGGGGTTGGTCGCTTGTGTAGTCTGTGGGATTGAGTAGTTTATGTGGCTCGGGTTGGGAGGTGATGGGTTAGGGGTTTTCAATGTTGGGAGGGTTAGGCCCCCTCTCCAGTGGCCTTGGTTGGACGACCTGATTTGTCGGTCGGCGGATAGGCGGGCATCGGAGAGGGGTGGGACGACTGATGGGGGCTGCTGTCAGGGTAGGGTTCAATTGGGGCTTTCCCGGGTGGTGGGTGGGTGGGTCTATGGCCGCGGAGGGTGGGGCTGGTTGGCTGCTGGAGGTGGGCGGCGGGCAAGAGGTGGAGTTGGGATGATGGGTTGATGGTTCTCGTGGAGGAGTAAGTCAACCTTTCGGGCCAACATTGCTATCGCTTCTTCTAATTGAGCGTTCCTTCTTTCTGCATTTGTGAGTTTCCTCGACGCCATTGAGAGATTAATTTTTTACGATTTTTTTATAACACCACCAACAAATGGGTGGAGCGGCCTCACTCTGGTATCAATTGACGTAAAATGAACCGTCAATGACAATACAGAAAGACAGGCACGCAAGGGAGTAAACACTCAATTAAATGAAGCGTAGAATGAATTTCATTGATGACATAAGGGGATATTTATAGGGGAGGAGGAAAGATTCTAGAAGGGATCTCCTAAGCTCCTATTGGTTAAGAGGGTGTGAGCCCATGTGATGTCACATGCGCTATAACTAACTTCCCAATACGTCACATGTCAAAATGAAACCTTCTAGAAGCTACTGGCTAAGTATGAGTTATCATGACAATTCATCTATATGCCAACACTAACTAATGGAACCTTCTAGAAGCTTCCTCTCAACCCTTGCTATTACTAAAAAATTGTAAACAAAATACCAAACAACTAATAAAAGGAAAAATACAATGCAACACTAAAAATGCAAGAAAATATTAAAAAGAAACCCTAATTTCCATCATATAGATATGAGATGTGTTTTTTTTAAATAATAATGTGCGGTTAACAAAATGACACAATTTCGCAATGTCACATGTCATCAACAGGTGTCCGTACAACATAGTTTATTACCTTATTGTTAGCATATACCCAAGGCGGACAACTTTTGTTGGTGTTCAGCCGACTCCCTTTGCCATTATGAAGGGTATGAGCTGTTTTTGGTGTCATGATGAGTTGACCCGCATTACGATCACTTATATCATTTTGGAGAAGATGATCGTCGAGATCCATGGCAACCCGACCACATGAGGAAGCGTGTTGAATTGTTGAGCAATGATCACATCGATAGAGAGGCTTCGTCATGACTTGGTTTGGTTGAGCTTCTGCGGATTTGGTGTGGCACCATTTAGTATTTAAGTGTACTATATAGTGATTAGTAATAAATATAATTTATATCATTAATAATCTGTGGTGGAAAATACATAATAAGTAAATTGCAATTATTTAAAAAACACACGAACATACTAGCAGCCTTGGGACCTTTCTTTCAATAAAATTATTAAAGATCGTGAAATCTCGGAAATAGCAGCCTTGTTGGGGAAAGTTGAAGGAGTTAGATTGTCTCTGGGTTATAATAGAAGAACATGGTAATTTAATGAGGGGATATTCTCTTGCGACTCATATTTCCAACATTTGTAAATTCATCACTCTTTTCATTTTTTTCGCCTTTAAAGTTTATATGGGCAGCAAGGATTTCAACTAAGGTTCAGATACTCTCGGTTGGATTTTTACCTAAAGTTTACTTTTTTCACCCATTTTGATCCTAATCCAAACCTACCAACTAGTTTTGGGATTTTTACTTAAAAACTGTTGAAGTTCTTTTGGTTTGGATTAACATTCTAGCAATTCAGAGATGTTAGCGCTTCTGGAGTACTATCGTTAGTGAATATTCTTGAGTATATGCTATCCTGTCGTAATCATTTAATTAGTTTCTTTTTTGTGAGATTTACAGTAACTATTATATATACATTTTTTTTATGAAACTACCAAGTATACTTTGAATTAGCAAAACCTGATTTTTTCCCTTCTCCCACAATTTAGACCATGGAAGATTATGTACATCGGATTGGAAGAACAGGTCGTGCAGGATCAACTGGCCAAGCTACTTCATTCTACACCGATCGTGATATGGTATCTTCCCACCTTACCCTATACTTTATTTCCCCCCTGTGCTCCCTTGTTTTCCATATAAACTGATTCTTCTCCCTTTTCTTGGCATGATGGTATGTTGCAGTTCCTTGTGGCACAAATAAGGAAAGCGATAGCGGACGTTCAATCTGGAAACACTGTGGCTTTTGCTACTGGAAAGGTATGCTTTTCTCTATTACTTGCATCTTGAAAAGTGTGGTATATGCAGGATAAAAGGAAAATTACAAAGAAACGGAACCCGTTCCGTTATCACATCTATTATAGATTCCCAAGTTACAAGTGTAGCATCATATTTATAGGCCAAGTAAAAACCTTAATTTAGAGGATTAAGGTATGTAATTAAAATACAAAATACTTGAAAACAGTGTCTTTGAACCAATTTTTCCTAAAATTACATCAATTAGTACCTAATCGATCCTTAATTCATAATACAAATATTTCCAACACAATTTATTGGAAAACCTGTCTTCATAATGCATTCTGTATCATTCGCTTAGCCGATCAAAGTCCCTTCACCTCAAATTTTATGATGGGGGAGGATGATAAATTGAAAATGTTTATCTGGCATCAGCATAAACATTGGGCCTTTGGAGCTACAATTTGATATGATTTTGTGGAAGCGATACAGACCTAAGATAGAAGTTGAAACCTTTTTTTGTTCCATCGAACTCAGATGTAATGACAAAGTCAATGATAGAGATGTCTTGCAAGTCAAGAAAACATATAACTTTTCCATAAAAACATTTTTTTAAAACCCTGTTGAAGTAAACACAGAGGAAGGATTAAAACATGCACATGCTCACATGATAGTCCAAGAAAGTATCTCTGAACTCAAGACATAGCTTCATAAACCAAGTAATAATAGAAGGGAAGTTTTTACAATTGATGGCCTTTGGTCATATTATTTATAAGGTAACTAGCCGTATCGTTGTCCCAAAAAATGTGGGATACACTTTGATTTTCAATAATTAGTAAATAATTCTATGTACAATGATATATAAACACGTGGGTGTCTAAAAACAGTATAAAAGGCAACTCAATACAAATTAGATGCAATATCAAGCAGGGCATTTAACAAAAAGTCTATAATTTATTTTTAATGAATTTTTAGTCTAAAATATTTCAGAAAATAATTATTAGTCTCCGACACATGGATATTGACATTAACTATGTATCCAATTGTGCTAATGTCACTCTCACTATTCCTGTGCTAATGTCACTCTCAGGGACGGTTATTTTTGAAAATTAATTCGGCTAAGTATTAAATAACTTATTTTTTTAGGGACAAAACATCAGTAGTATTAACATTTTTAAGTGTACTGAAATTATTAATATTATTAAATGGATGTGAAAACATATTATCATTAACATTCTTAACAAATTACTAACTTGTTGTCTATATTAACATTGAAAAATACATAGTGAGGCTTAACATTTAAACTAATGCTATATATCATAGTTTAAAAAAATAAGATAAAAAAAATACTTTATATCTTAGTGACATAGCCTGTAATAAAACAGCCACTAAGACTAATATGTATATTATATACTAATCCACTCAACACGAATATATAAACACACTACAGAGTACATCTCTCATCTTTGCTCAGCCACAAATGTCGAAAAAAAAAGGAAAGGAAAAGAAGTTTGGAAAGAAGAAGAAAGATATTCAGCCACAAAAGAAAGGAAGTTGCGAAATGGGGGGAAAAGAAGTCGCGACAGAAGAAAAAGGCGATTTGCTCCTGATCCGAAACCCTAATTTTTTGGATTCAACCTTTAGTGATTATCGTTCAAACCCAAGCTCCCAGAACCCTTCTTCCTCTTCACGTAGGCCTCTTTTCCTTTTTTTCCTCCTCCCCCCCCCCCCCCCCCCCCCCCCCCCCCCCCTCAAGGCAATTACATCATTTGCCTTAAAATACCTCTTCCATATGTATCATGCAATTCATCACCTTGAACTGGCAATACAACTCAATATCCGATACATTTGCCTACACTACACAAAATTCCTCCCGAGGCGATACATATTGTGTTTCGGCCAGTATTGACTATACTGGTAATAACCTAATTAATTATCTACTATTAATATTAACATTAATAAAAATCAGGCATATATATCACCTTTGCTCAACATTTTGCGACATCTTCTGTCACAGTTACCTGTTCGTCATTAGATAGTTTCTCAAGTGGCGCCACAATCTTAGTTAGTTTAGGGAGCTATACGCTAATACAACTAACCACCTCGAAGAGAGAGCACTACTTGTGATATCCAACCCCTACACCCCCTTCAAGTAACCTCCGATACCCCATCCATATCTTCTTAAAAATCACGATGATCATTGATCAACCCTAAACTGATGAGACCCCTCCCGGAACAAAACTTACATGACCCTACCAGGTCTCGCAAGCAATGAAGCATCCGTAAGCGACCTGAAGCTCAATGCTCGGAGGCATTGTTGTCAATATTGAGGAGATGAGCCTGCATGATTTAGATAATGTTGCAAGTTTTTTTTTTGTTGCAATAAGGAGATTGGCGCTGGTGCTTTGCAATGATGAATAACGACTTGTGCGATGTTAGGTGATCTAAGAAGCACACACTTCTTGGGAGGTAACATACCCTTGTCAGATACTCCAGACACCCCGACACCCTTACGACAAGGCTCAAACACATGTCCGATATGCCACGTGGTGTGTCTGATTTGTTTGACATTTGAAAGAAGGCAGACACTCCGCGGACAGGGCATGGCATGAAAATAATACTTTAAAGAATTTATAGTGTCATTAGGTAAGACTAAATCTTCTAGGATTTCCTGAATAATAAGAATAAAAGTTAAAAAGAATGAAGTTTATCTCTCACTTGATTTCAATGTACACTTTTAATTTACGGTTTAACTGTTATTATAAAATATCTAACCATATTAATTTTAATAAATTAGTTTGACAACAAAGTTTTATTTTTAGAGTTCAAAATAGCTTGAACTAGATATCTATGTATGTATAATTATAAAAATATAATTATTTGTCATCATGTCTCTGCTGTGTCGTGTCCTAATTTTTTGAGATTTGTCATGTCGGCATGTCCCGACACCTATACCCATGTCTGTGCTTCATAGCCGGTGATGCAACGGGTACTGTGATGGGTTAACTAGGCTGAATTTTGTTGTGTAGGTTGTTTGATTGATAATAGTGAACTAAAATTACGTTTATAAAAAAAATAGTGAACTAAAGTTAGATTAACTCTTATATCACCTGATGTGATGCACGAGGAAAGAAAATGAGAAAGAGAATAGAAGTCCAATAATAGCTTCAACTCTTATATCCATCAAGACCCTCTAAGGTCTCCCAAGCAATGATGCATCCATCATCGACCTTAAACTCGATGCTCGAAGGCATTGTTGTCAATATTGAGGAGATGATGATGGTTGCGATAAGCCTGCACAACTCCTGTGATGTTGTAAGTTTTTTTTTTTTTTGGTTGCAATAAGGTGATAGCGCCAATGCTTTGCAATGATGAACGACTTGTGCTGACGTAACGAAAAGCGGTGAAATAAAGGGATCAATCCCAAAACCCTTGAATCCACAAGGTGGAAGCCTCACAAGACCTCAAAAGAGTGAATAAACTCCAAATTATTGATAGTAAGAATGATGTGATTACAAGATTACACCTCTTGCCTATATATATAGGTAAGTAAAAAAGAAACATAACTTTAAAATATTACGCACTTAATCCACTAGAGAAAGTAATGGAGGAGGTGAATTAACACCTAAACCACATAGTTAAAGAAATCTTTAAAAATTATAGAAGTGATCTTTGTGGTTTATAACTTCACATAGTGCATATTGAGGTTTACCACTTATCGTAGTGCAAGAGGCACTTGGTTTATATTTATTCAGAGTAAGGCAAAATGCCACTGTTACTGTTCATATGAACAGTGTTGTTGTTCTACATCAGTCCCCTCTACTTGGACAAAACTCGTCCTCGAGTCAAGGTAAAGCGACTCGTCTGGAGGGTGATACTCAAATAGGTTAGCAACATTGAAGGTGGATGAAATATTCATTTCATCTCGTAGTTCCATCACATATGCATTGTCGTTAATCTTCTTGGAGATACGAAATGACCCATACTTCTTGTTCTTCAGTTTACTATAAGTATCTACTGGATGCGCAAATAAGCTATGACCAAATCTCTAACCTCAAAAACTTTGATCCTCCGATGCTTGTCTGCAGCTTCCTTGTTCTTTGCATTAGTCTGCTCCAAATTTTGCTTCACTTCGACATGTATTTTCTGGCCCCTCTCCGCCATATTCTCTGCTGCAATGCTAAACCCAAACAACCTTGGTAATGAGACCAGATCCAAAGCATGTCGTAAGGGGCTTACTGTACACGATCTCAAAAGGAGTTTTTCTAGGCAATCGGTTCATCATGCTATTGTATGTGAACTCCATCCGAGGAAGAACTACATCCCATTGTTTGGGTCTATCTCCACACGTGCAACGAATCAAGTTACCCAAAGTACGATTCGTAACTTTTGTTTGGCCATCTATCTGGGGATATGCTGTGCTGCTATACTTCAAAGTACTATCAAACTTCAGTCTTCCAGAAGTGACTAATGAATTTTACGTCACGGTCAGACACAATGGATTTGGGCACCCCATGTAAACGAACTATCTCCCTGAAGAATATATTGAAATATTAGAAGCGTCGTCTGTTTTCTTGCAGGGAATGAAGTGTGTCATTTTTGAAAACCTGTCAACCACCACAAATACATAATCCATCCTGCGTTGGGTTCGTGACAATCCCAACATAAAGCTCATGGACAGATTCTCTCAAATATGCTTTGGCACCGACAGTGGTGTATAAAGTCCTGTATTATGTACCTGTCCTTTTGCAGTCTGGCATATAGAGCATCTCATCATGTATTTGCCCACGTCTTGCTTCAACGGTGGCTAGAAATAACATTCTTTTACTAAGGTAATGGTCTTCTCGTTACCTTGGTGACCTCTCATTCCTCTGCTATGCAGTTCTTTGATGATCTTCTCCCGAAGGGATGTCCTCGGAATACACAGACGGTTAGCTCGAAAGAGGAAACCGTTGTGAACATGAAAATCTCCAGCATCCAACTTTGACCGACACTTCTCCCAAATGTCTTGGAAGTCTTCATTGTCCACATACTGCTCCTTTAAGCAATCAAATCTCACTACCTCGTCACTAAGAATGATAAGTAAAGATGCTCTCCTGCTGAGGGCACCAGTCACCTTGTTCATCTGCCCTGATTTGTTTCGCAGAGAAAAAGTGAACTTTTGCAGGAAAGTGATCCAACGAGCATGCATACTGTTCATAGTTCTCTGATTATTCACACTTCAAGGCTTGGTGATCACTGTAGAGTACAAACTTGCATTGGATAAGATAATGTTCCCAAATACCGTAAGGCACGAAACACAATAAAGAATTCCAACTCATAAGTAGTCCATTGCTTCCTCCTCACTGAAATACCTTATTGACCTTCCTTCTCGAGACAAAACAATCCCGATCTTTATAACTGAGGCATCACATTCAACCTCAAATAGTTTATCAAAGTTTGGTAATGCAAATACCGATGCAGAACAAAGCTTTTCCTTCAGAAACGTAAAGCTAGCCTCCTACTCCGCTCCCCACTAGAACTGTCCCTTCTTCATAGAGGAAGGAACCGGTGCAGCTATGGTGCTGAAATTTCGGATAAACCTTCGATAGAACGTTGCAAATTCATGGAAACTGCATACGTCGGTCACTGTCTTAGGCGTTGGTCAATCTCTTATGGCTCGCACCTTTTCTTTGTCAATCTGGATGCCATCTGACCCCACAACAAAGCCCAAACAACAATAGACTTGTCATAAAGCTGTAATTTTTCAAGTTTATATACAGCTCATGGGCACTCAAAGTCAACAAAACCTCTCAAATGCCCCATATGATCCGCCTCATTATGACTATATACTAAAATGTCATCGAGATAAACAACGAATTTATCGATGAATAGTTTGAGCACCAGGTTCATAAGTTGCATGAAGGTACTACAACCCAAATGGTATAACCATCCACTCATGGTCTTGAAGGCTGTCTTCCATTCATCTCCGAGCCGGATCCGAATCTAGTGATAACCACTACTATGTAGGTCTATATTGGTGAAGACCTTAGATACTTCCAGCATATCCAACATGTCATCGAGCCTTGGGATTGAAAGTTTGTATTTCACTGTGATCTTGTTGATGGCGCGGCTATACATGCACATCCTCCAGCTTCCGTCTGGCACTAACAAAATAGGGACAACGCAAGGACTCGTACTTTCTTTGAGTAGTCCTTTTTGTAATAGTTCTTCAACCTGCTGCAAAATCTTGTGCTCCTTAGGACTCATCTTGTAATGGAGTAAGTTCGATAGATTGGTCCCGAACACCAAATCAATATGGTGCTGTATGTCACGCATTGGTGGCAAGTGATTTGGTAGCTCTGCGGGAATCAGATCCTGAAATTCTGCCATAATTGGTTGCAGAATCTCAGGGATTGGTGTAGATTCTCCAATCTCTCATTTCACAACCAGTCTTATTCCCTATAAACTCTCTAAACTGGGAGTTTAGAGAAAAGATAAATCTCTCTAAACTCTCTCAAATCTCAATATCTCAAAATGAAAGAATGTCCCAAATAAGGCTACATATGAGTATTTATAGAAAGGAGGTTGCTTGGCCTTAAGATAAGAATCTAATTATATTTATGTCCCTAAGAGCCAAAAACCTTCATTCTTCTAAATACTAACAAAAAAGGAAAATACAATGAAATACTAATAATAAAAGAAAGACTAAAAAATAACAAAAATACAATAAAATCCTAAAAATCCGAAAATTAATCCCTAATTCTTTATTCACATCATTCTCTCTGCCTTAGAAAAAGTTCGTCCTCGAACTTTAAAATTGAGTTCGAATGCAAAAATTCCCAAAATGTGCGGAAGAGAGGCAAACTTGAGGGGCTAAAACGTAATTTTTGAAAATTTGAGGACGATTCTTCAATTCTTGCGTTAATCTTCATTTTCTTTCTCATACCGCTTATGTCCAACATAGAAAATATTTACCACCTGGATAAAAAACCAAGGTGTCGGTGTCAAACCCTAGTTCTTGATAGGATTGAGTCAAAATGGGCAGAAATTGGAGTGAATTTGTGGGAGGAGGGTTCTTGATTGGTTCTTGGTAATTTTGGAGGGTTTGAGTGGGTTGACTTAGGGTTTCAAAGGGTGGGGTATGTGTTTGAGGGTTTCCAAACACGAGAGGAGAAATGGGAAGGCTAGGGTTTTTATTAGAGTGATTCTTGGGATAATTTTCTGGAGTGGGGTCTGCAATTTGGGCCACGACTGAAATCGGTCCACTTTGAGGTTGATCCACATGGATCGATGGTTTATAAACGCCGACAGTTGGTCCAGGAGAAAAATCGGCAAGGGTTGGTGGTGGTTTGCCCCTTTAACGTCGGTGGAGCACTTGATATCTTTGGTTGGGGCTTCGGCCCCGTCTTCTGGTGGTTCTTGGACATAACTGACGGCGAGAAGTGGTCTGGGTCTGTCCGGCGCCATGGGGAGGGTTTTTTGGAGTTGTCCGGGCTATTTTACTGTTGGAATGTGGTCGGTAGGCCTGGTTGGTGCCGAACGAAGGCCGAAAAGGCTGATCGGTGGTTGTTGGTGAACTGTGGGACAAATCGGAGGCTGGTTGTCATGGGAAAAGAGGGCGGCGGGGCCTAAATAAAAGGCGGCAGGGTCTGGGTGAAAGGCAGCAAGATCGGGGCTTGCGTTGTCTGTCTGGAGTGTTGGTTGGGGGTCGACGACTGCGTGGTGGGCGGCGGCACCTGCTGGTCCAGGGGATATTACGATGTGTGTAACCCACCTTCAGCACCACTGGACAAGGGTGGGTAGAGGGGTGAGGGGTTAGGATTTGTTGGTGTCATTTTGTTTGGGGGTAGAAGGGTGGAAAT
Organism: Sambucus nigra; assembly: GCA_949130495.1. Taxonomy (NCBI): domain Eukaryota; kingdom Viridiplantae; phylum Streptophyta; class Magnoliopsida; order Dipsacales; family Adoxaceae; genus Sambucus; species Sambucus nigra. Next base: position 282,540,214 of record OX422218.1, read on the forward strand.
GGTTGTGGAAGCGCAGGTAGAGGGGTTTTGGAGGCCAGGGTTAATGGTGGTGGATGGCTCAAGGTGTCTTTGGGGGTGGTGGCGGGGATATGTCGAAATTTGGAGGAGAGGGTCATGGTGCGAGGTAGTTGTTGGTGGAGGAATACGCGCATCGAGTTCATCAATCCGGCCAATCAATCGGTTGAGGGCCTCTAAGATTTGATTGTGAGGGGTTTTCGCGGAGGTGTTCATCTTTTCTTGGACCTACCTTGACGTTGTTTACGAGTTTTTGTTTTACAACAACAACAACGACAGGGTAGAATCAACTAGGCTCTGATACCAATTGACGTAAATGACATCAAATGGGAGCAAGAAAAGATAAATCTCTCTAAACTCTCTCAAATCTCAATATCTCAAAATGGAAGAACGTCCAAATAAGGCTACATATGAGTATTTATAGGTAGGAGGTGTGACACCCGGTCTACTAAAATACCGGGTGGCATAAAACGTTGGTCTCATATAGCTCATTCTTAGCATAACTGCCGAATTTTTTTTAAAGTTACTAACCACGTAGTAATTTAATTAGACTGATGCCAAATTTTTATCTTTCATTAATTAACAACGTGCGGAAATAAATAATAAACCATCAACAGAAACTGATAACTAAATTCAACGCAAATGAATAATATAAATAGAGATGACCGAATCAACTATCGGTTCGACAATAAAATACAACAGTAACTGAAACCATAACCTGGATACACAAGGTTAAATAAATAACTAATTACTAAAAAAGTCCCTGCACTAGGAATGAATGAATGAAGCGTCTATAACCCAGTCCTGCAATTTGCATATGAGCTGCAGCTGCGCATTCCTGAGTAGAATCCTTAAATTGGGCGTCCCTGTGGCTGGACACCTATAAGGTTTTGGGAAAGATTTTGACACGGGTCAGAGCCCAAGTAAAACATGTTGAAAATATTTAGCAAGCAGTTAAATTGCAATAATTAAATATGCATGCACACTCTTCATATTTAAGCTAGTGTCGCACTCTTGAGGTATAGCCAGTGTTTTTAAAAGCGCGTTATTGCCTTTTGCGAAGGGAAAAAGCTACGCTATTGGGTCTGTTATTCATGATGCTTCTGTTGCGTGCGTGATTGAGCGCTATTGAGCGCAATTTGACTCAAAAGTGCGCGATTGTGCGTAAAAGTGCGCGATAGTGCGCAACAACCACACAATTTGGGTTAAACTTTTAACCCAACCCTTAACCCCTCAAAAAACTCCCAAGCTGTTAAAAAAAAATAAGAACTTTTCCCTTGCACAAATAGATATCCAAAAAAACCCTAAATAATACTCCATACCAGTAGTTGATTGAGTTCGGAGGTCACTCTGCTGCTGACTTTTGTTTGTAAGATACGTTTACACTTTTTTTTAAGATAACAAGATGCCGACTCCTGTTTGGGAGCTTTTTAACACCTTTTTTTTTTTCATTTCTCAGTGTACTTTTTTTCAGTTAACTTTTTTTGTAACTTTTTTTCAATACCTCACTTTTTTATTCTTATCTCAGTTAACTTTTTTTTCAAATCTCAGATAATGTAATTTTTTTTAATAAATTCAGTAGAAAATGTAATTTTTTGAATAAATTTCAGGGTAAATGTTTTCTATTTTTTATTTTACTGTTTGAAAAATGGCAAACAAAAAAGATTATGGGTGGAAGCATGCATATGGGAAAGATTATCAGTTTAAAATGTTATTTATAAAATTTCAGCTTAAAATGTTATTTGTTTTATAATTTTGATTTTAAATGTTATTTGTTTTTATAATTTCAGTTAGAATGTTAATGTTTTTAATTCTATGTTAATATTTTCAGTTTAAATGTTACTTGTTTACAAAAGTGGAGCTTAAAATGTTATTATTTTTTTTTAATTTCAATTTTTAGCCCAAAATGTTATTTGTTCTATAATTTTCAGTTTAAAATGTTAATTATTTTACAAATATTAGCTTAAAATGTTATTTTATATGTTTTTCTAATAAAAAAATTGAAATGCACGAATTGCTTGCTCGATGCGCGACGCGATTTGCGCGACGCAACTCGGGAGTCAAAGCGCGACACCTTGCGCGACCGCGATTAAAAACATTGGGTATAGCTCACCCCTCATCTAATGTGCACATCTAACGCTTGCCTGGCAACCTTCCCAGTTAAGATACTCCACCTAACTAGCCGTATCACACCTCTTTCTACCACACTACTCTAACCCGAGTACTCTTACTTTGATTATTAAGTTATCTGCTCATTAACTTATTAATCGGTTCAACTATATTAAATCATATAACATTTATACTAGTTATATTAGAAATCACCTTGTTAAATCATTTAACTTTTGCACTAGTTATATAAAAATACGTTCACACTTATGTATAAATCTCGTATATAATTATCTACTCATATTATATACATACTAGTATACTACAACATTCACACACATGTCAAGTATATATCCATCCTCCCGAGTAAGGACTCACCGGATGTTTCTTTAAAATGCTATCACCCCAGGTATACTCATCCACTAGAACACCCCGATACCGTTATCTCCCCGAATCAGTGAAACAAAATAAACGTAGCGGAGGCGGTCATAGTTCCCACCGAGAGTGAGGACAAATCATACCCAAAGCGCCTCACCTCTGAAAAGAAAATCACAACATATAAATATTGGACGTCTATGCACTCTCCTTGCATTCACTAGTCAGGGGATTCACCCACATATATATATATATACTATCACACTACCTTCTACATATATATAATAATAGTCCGGCTAATCCGTGTCTAACACCCGTAGCACTAGCCCGAGAATACCCATGTCTATATCCCGACTTGTAACTTAATTAATCACACATTAATTAATTTGTCATTTAAGTTGTGTCATCCAACTATAATACCCCGACTCACTCATTCGGTTCGTAACTTTATCTCTTAGTATTTGTTACACAAAATCCCACTAGTTAGTTTAACACTTCTCGTTAAATTCAATATTCGATAATTTATTATATATCTCCAGTAATAAATTGAATTGGCCACTCCGTGCCCAACTCCCATAGCACTTCGCCTAAAACTATCTGAGTCACAGCTCCGACTCTTAATTCCATAAGTATTAACTTACAATCATATTTTTATTTAAGATATTAAGCACATCTCAATCCAGGCCATATCCTAATTTCATCCGAAATATCCATTCGAATCCGTACATATATTTTCAAGTGTTATTCATCCCTAACACTCTAAATCCATACCCCGAATTCATTCCCATTTAATTCCAAGGTAAAAGTAATGTTCCTTAATATTTTCTAGAGTCCTACACTCATCTACGGACATCCCTAAATAGTCCAGATTTGATTTCTCCCAAAGAATTTCGGTTTCGGATACCCTTCCGTAATAAATTCATAACTTATTAAAAAAAATCAGAAAAATACGAAACTGGCGGCCACACGTTCGTAACAAAAAGATCTATCTCCATGTCCAAAGCCTAGTGTCATTTGAACGAGATAACAATCTCGTTCGAACTCGTTTGGACGTCTTTTGCTGTCATTCGAACGACTTGCAATGTCGTTTGAACGACTTCCTTGGTCGCTCAAACGACCACCTGGGTTCAGCCCCATCTTCCTCCACACAACACTGGCTTCCTGCTCATGGATTTTGCCATGGAAGAGTTCCTCCAAGCTTATAATTTCAACCAGAATTTACCCAAACATATCTATCTACCAACAGATTTGAGTCACGAATCACATCTTCAACCCTCATTAAAAACCAATAAATTTCTACCTTCAATAATTTATTTACGGTTTGGGTTTTTCCCTGGATTCAATCATTCTTACATCTCAATTCGATTCTACCCATTTTCGTAAATGTAATTACTAATGATTCCCGAATTAGAACCCTATTTCAAACAGTAGTACGTGATTCCTCATCATCAACTCCATTTTAATTTTAGATATCACATATAAATCCTCAAAACACATATTAATGAAATAACCCATCCAAAAGAATATGGTTTACACCCACCATGATATGAATCCCAATATTGTAATTTAAATGAAAGCAAGTTTAACTACTTGCCTGATAAATTCGTAGGGCCTGATTTTCCTTTGATGAAGATGATGGATTTGACTCCCAAAAGCTTCCAAGGGTCTCCCTCTTTTTTTCTCTGCAAGCCTAAGGTTTCCTCTTTGAGTTGTGTTTGACCCAACTTCTCTAATTTGAGGTTTAATATTTTTTTTTCTAGAGTTGTGTCCACCCCAAACTCTTACATTACATTTTCAAATGCTAATCCCCAAATTTGACTTGTAGGCTAAATTAAAATGGCCCAAATACCCCCGTGTGAGCTCGGTTATGCCTGAAAATACCCGAGACCCAATTATTATCCCGGGTACTCTTTTTCGACTATCTCGACTTATCCGGAATCAACCGTGCACTCAGAATTGCCATCAAATTACTTTATAACATTCTTTAATTTCGACCTCAAATTGCGACACCTGAGAAATCTAAAAATATTCCGAATCATTTAAATCTCTATTCACCAAATTAAATAAATCCTCCAATTTAAATAAATTCTCGAAATCATAAAATTAAATTTCTCCAAATTAAGTAAGTTCGATTTCACCAAAATAATTTAATTCCAAGTCCTCAAAATTACAGGTGTTACAGGAGGTTGCTTGGCTTCTAAGCTATGAATCTAATAATATTTATGTCCCTAAGAGCCAATAACCTTCTTCTAAATACTAACAAAAAAGGAAAATACAATGAAATACGAATAATAAAAGAAAGATTAAAAAATATCAAAAATACAATAAAATCCTAAAAATACTAAAAATAACCCCAAATTCTTCATTCACATCATTCTCTTCCTTTATCAACTTCCGAAACTCTTTCTCCTCCAATGTTAGGTAAGTCTGCCCCTCCACTTTAGAACCTCTAGGTACAGTTTCTCTTTCATCTGTTAGAATAAGGACAACCTTTTTCTCATGCCACAAAATTGGTACGCTGTATTACCTTGACCTCCTAAGTAATACATGACAAGCATCCATGTTGATGACATCGCAAATGATCTCATCTTTATAGTGCTTTCCAATTGAGAAAGGAACTTGGCATATCTCTGTTACAATCACTTCTTACAATCACTTCTGATCTTTTTTTGATCCAACTGATTCTATACGACGATGGGTGTTTCTCAGTTGTAGGGCTTAACCAGTGCTTTAGACATAATATTCTCACTGCTTCCATTGTCCACTATTACGTTGCACACTTTCTTAGTTTTGAATATGTTGTGTCGTTGATAATCAACTTCCTTCCTCGGGGAAAGTAATAACCAATGCACCACGCATGCCGCACGTTCCCCGTCATCAGGCTCTGCGATCTCTGCCTCGTCATACTCGTATTCTACTAGTTCATATTCTTTCCCTTCCGCATTCTAAACCATGTTTATTCGCGGCGTCATATGACACTCATTAGACTTGTGCCCTGTTTGTTGACAAAGATAACATTTAATCGTTCCAGGATAAGCGTACTAGCCAAGGTTAGGTCGGTTCTGCACGACTATCTAAAGGGCCTGCACTCTTCGATTTGCGTCGTCGGAGTGGTTGCTTTCGGTTTCGTTGTTCGCCATCGAGCCAGGCGAAATCAAGGCTTTGATACCAACTGACGTAGCGGAAAGTGATGAAATAAAGGGATCAAGCCCTAAACCCTTGAATCCACAAGACCTCAAACGAGTGAATAAACTCCAAATTATATTGATAGTAAGAATGATGTGATTACAAGCTTACCCCTCTTGCCCTTATATAGGTAAGTAAAAAGGATTTTTTTTTAATAAGACACACTTAAACCACTAGAGAAAGTAATGAAGGAGGTGAATTAACGCCTAAACCACCCATTTAAAGAAATCTTTAAAAATTATAGAAGTGGTCTTTGTGGTTTATTACTTCATATAGTGCATATTGAGGTTTACCAATTATCATAGTCCAAAAGGCACTTAATTTATATTTATTCAACCCAAGGCAGAATGCTACTGTTACTGTCATATGAACAGTAGCCTCGATTACTTTTCATATGAACAGTGTTGTTGTTCCACATCATGTGCGATGTCCGTGATCTGGGAAGCACGGACACTTCTCGGGAGGTAACATTGTGTTGGACACTCCAGACACTGACACACATGCGACATGTGTTCGACACGGCACGCAATGTGTCGGATTTGTTTGACATTTTAAAGAAGGTGGACACGGCGAGGTACAAAAAATTAATACTTTAAGAAATTCTAGTGTCATCATGTAAAGCTAAATCATGTAGGATTTCTTGAATAATAATAAGAAAAGTTAAAAATAATGGAGTTAATATCTCACTCGAATTCAATGAACACTTTTAATTTGCGGTTTAACTATTATGAAATATCTAACGATGTTGATTTTAATAAATTAGTTTGACACCTAAGTTTTGTTTTTGAAGTCCAAAATAAATGAATGAAATAGAACATCTGTATATGTATAATTATAAAAATATAATTATTTGTCGTTGTGTCTTTGTCGTGTCGTGTCCTGATTTTTTTAGATTTGTCCTGTCGGCGTGTCTTGACACTTGTACTCATGTTTGTGCTTCATAGCCGGTGATGCAATGGGTACTGTGATGGGTTGACTAGGCTAAGTTTGTTGTGAAGGGTGTTTGATTGATAGTAGCGAACTGAAGTTAGGTTTAACTCTTATATCACTTGATGTAGGATTAACGAGGAAAGAAAAAGAGAAAAGGAATACAGGTCCAATTAAAGATTCAACTCAATATCCATTAAAAGGTGTCTAAATTATTGAGATCACATCGGATGTTGGTTGCTCTCCCCCCCCTCCCTCCCCCCTCTTCTCGATTCAGGCATAAGGAAAGTTCAAGTCTGCCACTTAAATAATAAACTCACACTTGGGTTGTTAATGCCCAACCTGCAAATGCCCCACTTTATTTCCTTAAAACAACGGGTCCAGCCTCTTTATCAGGTTGTAGGGTTTCCAAAGAGAACCTTCTCTCCCTCTTTTCTTAACCAATTTCTCTCCCGACATTATTATCCCCCTGGCGAGTCGATTTTTCTCTCCCTCCTGGATTGAATATGAAGATAGGGTTGCGAAGCCCTTAAAAGGTTGGTGAAGTTGAATCGACGGTAGGATCGATTTAGCCCCATCTCTGCCGGATCTCCAAATCTCTTTTTCCTCTGCTCGTCGTAGCCTTAGGGGTGGGTTTCAGTTTTGTCCCCGTTTTTTTTTTTTGCTTCTTTTACTGTTAGCGTTGGGTTTTGGCAATGGATGGAAGGGTGGGACTAGGGTATGGTAATGGTGGTAGTTGAACAGTTGGTAGAGGGGGTGGTGTGGGTGTTGGCGGTGCACATAATGCGGAGAGAGGCTGCACGAGGAGGGGAGAGGCGTGCTATGATCTCCAAGGCTGGCGGGAGTTGCTTAAGCCCAACTTGGTTTGACCTCCCGAGCGCCATTGAAGTTTTCGCTATTTCACAACGGGTGGAGAGACTAGGCTCTGACACCAATTGATGTAACACGACAAATGACTTAAACGACAAATGACACTTCAGATGAATCACAAATTAAAAAGAACTATTTTATCTTTTCCCACTTCACCACTTATGTTAAGGCCCGGGTGTAAACAAACCCCCATCGAATGGCAAGGGATTCTCAAATGCATACTCAATATCCTATGGGCAATCAGTTTTGGATCTGTAGTTCAGCAAATATGATCAAGGGGTTAGGAGCACCAAAACCCACAGTGGGGTGCTGACATAAGATTACAGCACATAGGGTTCTAACGCAAGCAACCCCCCTCACCACTTCAGTCGGTTCTTGCCCCAGTGCCCCACTCTTCTCCTGGCACGGCCCTTTGCGGCCGTCGTTTTTCTACGGTGAGTTCTTCCCCCAGTTAGGGTTATATGTTCTCTCCTAGATTGGGTAAAAAACCATCACATGGCTGCATGACCTTAGATTGGGTATTCGTTGGCCTTCGCTTAACAAATAGTTCGCTAGTGAAGGTCTTCGGGACCCATGGACTGCTTTTGGTGTGAAATCGACAATTGGAAGTTGGCCTTCAGTCTTTTTCTAGCCTGTTATCCCCCTCCCTTATTCTCTCTCTCTTCATTGGAACCCTAGGTCAAGACCATGGTCCGTTACCCTTTGCAGGTCTCACCCCATTTCTCACCTTCTTCTGTTTTCTCTTCACGGGAGTGGTGATAGTGTGGCTGGTATGGGTATGTTATTGGTGGTGGTTGAACAGGGGAGGTGGTGTGGATGTGGGTTGAAAGTACTCACAAAAGGGTTCGAATCAGTCTTGACCTCCGATTTGAAGGCAGCAACTATTGTCTCCAAGGCGGAGAGGCCTCGTTCAAGTTTAATTTGGCTCGATCTCCACACGCTATAGAAGTTTGTCATTTGTGTTCTAAGACAACTTGGGAGGTCTTAAGGCTCTTATACCAATTTGATGTAACACGACAATAACAAGCACAAATTAAGAAACTCTCAATATAGTGTCCTTAAAATCGGTGGTCAAAAGCCTTATTTTTATCCTAAAGTTATCTTCCTAGCAAAGATGATCTGAAAAGGGTAAAAACAAAGAACAATTAAGAATATTCCAAAATAGAAGTATTGCTCTTGTGCGGACTGTCCCGCATTTTAACAATGCGGATTGTGTAAACAAATAAGAATTCTGAAATTAATTCTTATAAGATCTTAGTATAATCATGTAATCACAAATTCGACTTTTAACTACAAATTAATGGAAAAAATACATTTTTCCATGAAGACTTGATTTGTTTGTAGTCCTTGATGTGTCTTGAGAAAAGCTCCTCCAAATGATCCAGAATTTCTTTAGAAAACAGTCACAATTCCAAAATATGGAAAATTTGGAAAATCTGGATTTTCCCTTCCTATTCCAAATATAATTTTGTGTGTTCTTGTGTACCAAATGGTGGAGATCGGTTCACTATATATAGGGTGGAAGGGGACCCAGAATTCCCTTTAAAACTCATCATCTACTATCCACCAAAGTAGCTAAAGGAACTCACAATATACCAAAAGTCATGTGACCTTTGGAATAATAATTTTTCTAAGATTAATACATTAATTTAATCAAATTCGTCCCCTTATTTGGACCACACTAATTAGGAGAAATAATTAATTTATTTAATTTATAATTACAAAATTTGGCTGAATTTTGTAATTATTAAATAATTAAATATTAATTCTAACAGTCTCCCACTTGGTCCTTAAAGGTTATACATAACGAATTGATTAACAAAAGTTGCGCAAGTATCTTAGAACATCATCAATCACCTTAACTAAATACTTCATTGGCATGGTTCCTTTTATGTACTATGCCACCATTGTCATATTTAATTAGGATAAATATGTGAGTTATCATAATGGTTTCATAACGTCTTTGTAAAAGCTGACAATTTCCTTTTGAATATAAATAAACTCGAAGATGATGCGGAAGCGTTAGGGTGATGGTTCAATAAAATTAAATCAATTTATGTATTCACAATTCATTAATCCAAGTCTTAGAATATGCCTAAGTCATATTTATCAATATTAGCAAGTTAGGCGAAATCAAATTTTAGCAAATGACTTGAATTAAACAACATTACCGAATATTTAATTTAAGTCCAAATTAAAGTGAGTGTGAGGATTTAAACTGAATTTTATCTTGAATTATTCTAAGCATGCATTCTACGTTATTGAAGCAAGATAAAATAAACCAATCACACTACGCCGCGATGTACGAGGAAAAACCCAAGACGGGAAACAACCTCGGACCGTCCTAGCCACAAATCCACTAGATACGGAATTACAATTACAAGACATATAGACTTACAACGACTGACTCGATCCCTCTCAAGCCTCGACGCTTCTTCTTGTAGACACCTTTTCCTAGGGGATAACCTTGGAACACCACCGCGATCTCGGAATCCACCGATGGGGCTTTCTATGGTCACCGTCACCCGTACATGGAGCCTTTCTCCAAGTGCGTAGAATTGCAACAAAAATGTCTTCTTTTTTGATGGATGTAGAAGCAAACCAAAACTTCTCTTCTTGAATTCGGTAGAGATAAACCGGTGCCAAACTCCAAGCAATTTGATATATAAATAAGAACTTGGACTAAACACAATTGGGTGTAAACTAGAGTGTGAAGGATTTTCTCTTGAAAAATTAACACTCAAAACATGAACATTTTCCTAAACCATTTTTGCTCTCAAACTCTCTCTAAGAGATAAACTAAGTTGGAAAAGTTATGGAAATGTTGGTTTGGAAAATGTGATTCCCGCACTTCATAAAGTCAGAAAAATTTGGTTAAAAACCAAGTGGGGAAGTGGGTGAAAAACTGCCAAAAACTGTTCCCGCCTGACAGCTCGTTCGAACGACATTTCGTTCGAACGAACTCTCGTTCGAACGAGACTTCTAACGACGCACCAGTATGGACTTCATTAGAATCTCGTTAGATACCTCGTTCGAACAGAAAGTTCGTTCGAACGACATATCGAACGACGGACCAGTTTAGACTCGTTGGTAGGTTCGTTCGAACGACATCTGGTTCGAACGAAAAAACTCGTTCGAACGACATATCTAACGAACAACCAGAAAGATTGAAAAATACGATTTTGGCCCAGAAAACTTTATGTACTTATTTTAAAGTTTTATATAATTTCTTTCTTAAAACAAAACGCAGTTTTTATAAAACCTAACACCCAATAAACTTTGTTCCAAGCTCCTATATATATATATATATAATTGCATTCATACCTTGGGAGCATGGAACTATAGTTGATGACGTAGAAACAAGGCACGCAAACCGGCATATTTGATGAAGCTTTATATTCTTTGCCGCTACGTCTTCAACAAACACTTCATAGGCTTGGGAATTTTACATTTACATACTATCCTATGAATAAATGTTTTTGACCGGAATTGAGCCAAAACTATATATGGACTCAATTGGAAATTTGTGTCCTTACAGTCTTTATAAAACAAAGACAATTTCTGTCACATTCAGTCATTCATATGCATGCATATAATTAAGACATAAATTTAGAATTCAGAATCTCTTTATTGATATCAAAAGTTGTGTCAAATAACTAAGGAAATAGCAATTACACAATTAACTACTCGAGACCCATCTATTTAACATGTTGCAAAAATATCTTCGGAGATAGCCCTTTTGTTAAAGGATCCGCTATATTATCATCAGTACTGATATGTTCAATTGACACAGTTTGTTTATGAACTTCTTCTTTGATAGATAGATACTTCATCTCAATATGCTTAGCTGCTTTCGAATATCTATCATTCTTTGAAAAGAAGACTGCTGCGACATTATCACTAGGGGTGTTCACGGGTCGGTCGGTTCGGTTTTGGCCGGGTTTTTTGAGCCGAACCGACCATGTCGGTTTTTGGAGGAGAAGAACCGAACCGAAAATGTTGAAGAACCGAACCGAACCGAACAGGGTCGGTTTTTGACAGGGCCGGTTCGGTTTGCCCATCGATTTTTGATAGGGCCGGTTTTATACAGGGCCGGTTCGGTTTTTTCCTTTATTTTAATAAAAAATATATTTTTTTAATACCTAATATAAATATAAAATTAAAAAATATAATATAATATGTCAACACTAATATAAATATAATATAAAATATAAAATTAAAAAGTATAAAAATTAATTCGGTTCGGTTCGGTTCAAAATCGGTTTTTTTATGCCAAAACCGAAAATAGAACCGACCCTGTCGGTTTTACACCTGATCAAACCGAACCGAACTGACCCTAAAAAAAACTCGGCTAAAAAATTTTCGGTTCGGCTTGGTTTTGTTGGTTTGTCGGTTTGATCGGTTTTTTTGCACACTCCTAATTATCACAATAAATCTTCAGCGGCTTAGATACTGAACCCATAATACTAAGTCCTGAAATAAAATTTCGCAGTCATAACCCATGATTTGTACCTTCAAAACAAGCCACAAATTGAGCCTCCATAGTTGAAGAAGCGATGACACTCTGTTTAGCACTTTTCCATGAAATGACCCCTCCTGCCAGAAGGTAAATATAGTCCGAAGTGCTTTTCCTGCTATCAAGGCATCCTCCAAAATCCGAGTCTGAATAACCAATCACCTCACGGTGATCGGATCTCCTATAAGTGAGCATGTAGTCTTTGGTTCCTTGCAAGTACCTTAACACTTTCTTTGCAGCCTTCCAATGGAAGTCACCCGGATTACTTTGATATCTGCCCAACATCCCAATGGCAAAACTAATATCCGGTCGAGTACAAACCTATGCATATAATAAACTCCCTACAAGAGAAGCATATGGCACACCTTTCATGTGATCCCTTTCCAATTCAGTTTGGGGACATTGACTTAAACTAAATTTCTCCCCTTTTAAAAGTGGAACATTAATAGGATTACAATTTTGCATGCCAAACCTTTGTAAAACTTTGTTAATGTAAGTCTTTTGAGACAATCCTATCAATCCTCGTGATCGATCACGAAAAATCTCTATCCCAATCACGAAGGATGCCTCGCCCGAATCTTTCATTTCAAAGCTTTGCGAAAGGTAATTCTTAGTGTCCTTTAGTAAACCAATATCACTGCTGGCGATAAGCAAGTCATCAACATATAGGACTAAAAATACAAACTTACTCCCACTGGTCTTTAGGTATATACACCGATCAACAGTGTTTTCCTTAAACCCAAAAGATGTAATGGTATGATGAAACTTAAAATACCATTGATGAGAAGCTTGTTTAAGTCCATATATGGATTTCTTTAACAAACAAACTTTGTGTTCCTGTCCTTTTTGAATGAAGCCCTTTGGTTGATCCATATAGACTTCTTCCTCTAAACTCCCATTAAGAAAAGCTGTTTTAACATCCATTTGATGTAACTAAGTCATAATGAGCTACGAGTACTAATATGATTCTAAGTGAATCCTTCTTTGAAACAGGAGAGAAGGTTTCACTATAATCAATTCCTTCTTTTTGAGTAAAACCTTTGGCAACAAGTCTTGCTTTATGTCGTTCGATATTGCCATTTGAGTCGCGTTTGGTCTTATATATCCACTTAGACCCGACTGCTTTATGACCTTTAGGCAAATTGACCAACTCCCAGACTTGATTAAAATCCATTGATTTTATTTCATCATTCATGGCATTAATCCATTTATTAGAATCTATGCTGGACACAACTTTGTCATAAGAGACTGGATCATCAATATCTCCAATGTTAAATTCATTTTCTTGAAGATACACCACATAGTCATCCGAAATAGCTGATCTCCGATTTCTTTGAGATTTTCTTAAAGCTATGTCTTGTGGTGTTGCAATAATAGGTGCATTTAGTGGTTGTTCAGTATGTGGTTCATCCAATTGTTCTTCGTTGTTGTTCGGAGCAGTAATCGATTCAACAACATCAGTATGAACAATAGGAACAGAAGGAACCTCATTGTGATTATCCAGAATTCTTGGAATTGGAGGAGTTCCTTGATTTCTTGAATAATCACATTTCGAACTTCATTACTCCCACTAACTTCATCATGTTAAATGAATTTAGCATTTCCGGTTTCAATAATTCTTGTTGTATGGTTTGGACAATAGAACTTGTACCCGTTTGATTTTGCTGGATACCCAATAAAATAACAAGTTAACGTTTTAGGGTCTAACTTCTTTTCATGTGGATTATAAATGCGTGCTTCTGCTGCACATCCCCAAACACGAAAATGACTTGAAGAAGGTTTCCAATCTTTCCATAGTTCAAAAGGAGTTTTTGAAACTGCCTTAGTAGGAGCCCTATTTAAGATATGTGCGGCAGTCATAAGAGCATGCATTCACAAAAACATAGGCAAATCAGTTCTACTTATCATACCCCTAACCATTTCAATAAGAGTACGGTTGCACCTTTCAGCGCCATTTTGCTAAGATGAACCTGGCATGGTGTATTGTGCGCAAATACCTAAACATTCAAGGAGTTTAGCAAAAGGCCTGAGATGTCCCGATTGAATGATTTTTACCTTTTTGCCCAATTGTCGTTCTACTTCTGTAATATAAACCTTAACCGCGTTAACGGATTGAGCTTTATCATTTAACAAATACAATGTGCAATATCGGGAAAAATCATCTATAAAAGTGATAAAATATTTTTCTCCTCCAATAGAAGGAACATCAAAAGGACCACAAATATCTGTATGTATAATTTCAAGAAGTTGGGTGCTTCTTTAGGCTCCTTTCTTTGTATGTTTGGTCTGTTTTCCTTTAATACAGTCCACACATACACCAAAATCAGACCAATCCAAATTAGGGATAATTCCCTCTTTAATAAACTTTTCAAGTCTTTCTCGGGATATGTGTCCTAATCTTTTATGCCATAAGTAAGCAGAATTCTCATTAAATGAGAGACGTTTAGTTCCAATATTACTATGCAGAGATAATAAAGATTCCGAAAAATGAGGATCAAGATTAATTTGAAACAAACCATTCGTTAAAAACCCGAGCCAAAAACAGAATTATTCTTATATAATGTAAAACCATTATTCTGAAAGTGAAAGAAAAACCCCTTATTGAGAGATTGGTTCACTATATATAGGGTGGAAGGGGATTCAAAATTCCCTTTAAAACTTATCATCTACCATACACCAAAGTAGCTAAAGAGACTCACAATATACCAAAAATCATGTGACCTTTGGAATAATAATTTTTCTAAGATTAATATATTAATTTAATCAAATTCGTCCCCTTATTTGGACCACACTAATTAGGAGAAATAATTAATTTACTTAATTTATAATTATAAAATTTTGCCGATTTTTGTAATTATTAAATAATTAAATATTAATTCTAACAGACTGGACATTTGTCACCTGGCTATGAGCCGAGAAAAAAAGGAGAGTGCCGATAATTTAGGGGCGCACCGCCAAGTGACACATGTCCAGTACGCACTGTTATTATGTGGGACAGTTCGCACAAGAGCATTACTGTCCAAAATAATAATATAACTTACATAAAATACTAACATAACTAGGAAATACACTACAAGATGAACAAAATAAAAAGAACATAATTAACAACATTACAAATAAGTCTACTCATTCTTTCACTTCACAATTTTTCTTCCTTGTTTAAGGATGTTGCACCTTCATCTTTCTTACGTTCATGGTTTTGTGAGAGCTGTTTCTACTACTTTTCTTTTAGGTTGCAAGAAGGAAGGAGAGAGAAGCGGCAGCCGCAGATAAAGAAGCAAGGACTACACTGTCCAAACTCCCTCTGATGGGCCCCACATCAATAAACATAGAGGACAAGTACAAGTACATGATCGCGTCCTCAATGATCAAGAAAGAGGGTTCGGCCGATGATGCTTGGGATGACTAGTATTCAAATCCCCCATTTGTGTCTTGTGTTTCTCGCAGTGACCCAAGAATCTCTAGATTGGTAAGATGTGGTAGCTTTTACAATTTTCGTGTATAGGTGGGTTTGTCTTTAATTTCAAAATATTCTGATAAATATAGATATTGATGTCCCAAACTTAATGAAACCCTCCTCCATGTTTTGTCGTGCATCATTAGTTTCATTGATGAAGAAACATTATATTTTAGTCTTGTTAGAAACTCATAACAATTCGTGAAGTGTTTTTAGGTTTGTACCACTGTATATCCAGATGTAGGGTCAATGTTTTAATCTATCCATATTCTTAATGAGTTGTCAATGTTTAAACAAAGAGCAAGTTAGAGGGTCCATGTTAACCCCCACTCTTTCAACAAATTCGAACTCGTGGAGTGACTATTTGGTTTTGTTTCCTTGATATACACCCTCTTTTTTTATACTAGTGACGCAAATAAATATTCAAAAAATTGAATTTGTACGCTATTATGAGTTTTGTGAATAGTTATCCGAAGAGTAAAGTACCACAGTAGCCTTTAAACTATAAGGTTTGTATTAAGTTAGTTCCTAAACTAATTCCTAAACTAAGTTAGTTCCTAAACTAATTCTTTTTACCAATTAAGTTTATAAACTATGCCTAACAGACCAGTTATGACTATATGGTGTGCTAAGTGTATAAATTAAGTCCCTAAATATTAAACAATTTACCTTATTACATATTAGACTTATGCATACTATCCCTATATTCCAGGCTGCATATTAATGGTATCACAGCTTAGTTTTCACATATTTTCTAGCTGAAATCTCAGCAGAAAAATATATGAATATACAATACACTAAAAAAGTTGCATCATTACCAATAAATATTGGAAAAAAAAAAGGTTACTAAACTATATTCAAGAAGTTGAAAATCTTTAATTTGAAGTAGTCAACGAAGCAAGACATCTTCAAAATAGCTAAATAGAAAATGAAAAAAATAATAGTAACTAGGAAGAAGATTAAAACACTCAGATTCTTACCATTACGCGCGCGCGTGTGCATATATATATATATATATATATATATATATATATAGAGAGAGAGAGAGAGAGAGAGAGAGAGAGAGAGAGTTCAAATACCCTTTTGAACCAATGTTTTCTAAAAAGAAAAGTTAAAAGTGAATTTTAGTAATTACACCTTGGAACAATTTGAAGACTGAGACAGCAGGGGCTATATGAATTCATTTGTATATTAGGTCACACATAAAGATTCACAATTTATCAAATTTTATTTTGATTTAATTTAAATTGAATATGCAAGATTATGTAAAGTCAAATTCAAACCAAATCTCCAAACAAAGAGGAAGAAGATATAGAGGATTTTTTTTTCTGAGTAAAACTTTTAGTTCAACATTATTTAAAACTCAACAAGACACGATAGACTTACAGACAATTCAGAGCTCCACTAAGTTTAATGCTATGGTGTCTTTGAATGTTCAACATAAAATGATGCAGTACAACATCATCAACAAGAAGCAAATCTTCCCTTGGTATTCACCGATCAACCTTTGAAATATGCAATTCCCTTCCTCTTTAGTCGTAGAGCCCTAACTCCACAAATTAGCAGTAGATAATTTCTCTACAAAGTGTTTAGAGCTTTGAATTGTGTTCTTGATTTGGCAAAGTGATACTAAAAGATCCAAGGGGTTTGGATGAAAAAATTGTAGAGTTCGGTCACAAATAAAACTCTAGAAAGGGTTTCAATTAAATGCATCCCGACATCTCTTTTTATAGAAAAAATTGTTACAAGGAGATAGGGATAAAATATTGCATTTGATTTAGGATAAAATCTCGTGTACTCGTTCGAACGAACTGACATTTCATTCGGACGAAGTACTTGATCTTGTTCGAACGACTTCCGATGATACTTCGAATGACATTCCAGAGCTGACCAAAAAGGCGATGCTTCAGATCTTGTTCCAACATGAGAACTTCGTTACAGCGTTCAGGTACTCGTTCGAACGACATATGCTGTTGTTCTAACGACCTCGCGAAATTTCTTTAAAAACACTTTTGAAAACTTTTAAAAACAATCTCTTTTAAAAACAACCCCCGGATATTTTAAGCTTTATCAAACCACCTCATAACTCTTTTCGTGTAAAGTTGCGACGAACGATCTTCAATCTTTGCAAATGTCATCAACGATTCTTCTCTTCGAAGACTTGATAATGGTTGTTAAGGTGGAGTGGGGTGTAACGGGATAATCCTAATAAAAATAAAATGAGCAATTATAAATTTTCCTCGTACAAATCTCCCATTTTATCTATTCCGGTACAAAACACAAACCCCTAAGACTAATACAACTATGCCCTAAAATCAAGAAACAAAAACGCATAAATGTATAAGTTTTCAACTGAAAGTCTCCATCATGTACGGTCCATGAAATCATCATCAAGGCAGAATGACCTACACACATGAGACGAAAGAAATACTGTGACACACATGAGTTTGAAAAAAAAGAAACTGCCCCTCAATTTGTTCTCCCCGTTTTTGTCTGTAATAAACAAAGGTTTAGAAACTAATCCTAAAATGTTAGCATCACGCGAATCCAAAAGAAGTAACATCAGAAAGATAATCAATAAAGCACATGCGATGAATTTCCAAAAGATAATCAACTATTTTTGAAAATTTTCAAAACTTTTTAGTATAAAACATGTAGGAGTAAAAAGTACATATAAGTACAAATACATCACACCATGGAATAACCCTAAGATATCCAAGTCATAAAAGCTGAATGAAATTATGTGAATATTTTCCATAGGCAAATCAACAAGGCATTCATAACATGGGTGCACGAAGTAAATGAGATACTTATAAAGAAAGAACTTAATTTCAACCTTAGGTGTAAGAATGTTGAACATAAATGAAATTGACTCGACTTATGCAACATGTTATGAATTTAAATGCTTCTCAAAACAATAACACTAAACTGTTTAATTTTTTTCAAGAGAGTCTGTTGTGCAAACCCATTGATCTTCTACTTTATAACACCCTTAAAATCTCACATATTTAAGAATTTACTCTCAAATTTTTGAAGATCTCATAATGCTCATGTGCAGCGAAGCATCAATGAAATAAAAATGGCCTTGGCACTTATATTTTTGTGTGTTGTTATATGTTTAGGCTCTTTTTGCAAATGGTGGCTTTTAACACAAATAGATTTTCTCTTTCTTAGCCCCTTTCCACTGCTTAACATAAAACAAATTTTTCGGGAAACAAAATTCGAAAAATGGTTTTTACAAGGACAACTTATCTCTAGTACGTTTGGTTCGTTATTAAACACTATTAAGATGAGAATACCGTATTCGACATATGACAAGTACAATGTTCATAAAGTCCGTGCATGTGTGCAATAAAGGGTGTTCTTTAGTGTTCAGTGCTCACAAAGCTCAAAGACACGGCATTTTCCTCAACGAGATCACAAATGAAATTCTCATGTATCCTAATATGCTTCGTGCGAGAATGTTGGACTGGATTACGAGATATATGAATTGCACTCGTATTATCAAACAAAATAGTCATTGTACCTTGGGTGATACCATAATCTTCCAACATTTTCTTCCTCTATAAGAGTTGTGTGAAAAAACTCCCGGCAGTGATGTACTCAACCTCCACTATGGACAAAGAAATGGAGTATTTCTTCTTGCCCAACCAAGAGACAAGAGCACTCCCAAAGTAAAAGCATCCACCCGAGGTGCTCCTACAACCACTTACACCCCCAACCCAATCAAAATCTAAATAGACGAACAAAAAATCATCGATATCAAAGGAGTATCAAATATCGTAGGAAAGAGTGCCACTCATGCATTTGATGATACGTTTAAGTGCGAGTAAGTGAGATTCTTTTGGGTACGCTTGGTAACGTGCACAAACTTCAACACTAAAGGCAATGTCAGGATAACTAGCGGTCAAGTAGACAAGACTACCTATCATTCACATATAAAGGGTTTGCTCTATGTCTTTGCCTAAAGTGTTTTTGCCTAAAGGGTTTGCTCTATGTCTTTGCCTAAAGACTACCTATCATTCACATAGTGGTATGTGAGTACTTAGCGGAGTCTAAACAAAACTTCTTCACTAGGTCCCTAGCATATTTGGATTAAGATATGAATATCCCATCCTCAAGTTAACGCACTTGGACACCTAAGAAGAACATGAGCTCACCAACCATGCTCATCTTAAATTCACTCTTTATATCTTGCTCAAACGTGTGAGTATGTTGAGAACACGTGGATCCAAATACTATGTCGTCCATATAGACTTGGGCAACCAGTATGCAACCATTCTTTCTCTCCTTATAAACAACATTAATGATACTGGAATATCATCGGATGAACTCAACCTGATACTAAGCTTGCATAATAATGGAGAGTGTGATAAATATAAGCAAAATAAAAGAGGACATGAGAGACAGAGAAGATAAGAAATATGATATAAGTGGTTCAACCATTTGCCTACATCCACTGTGCAGAGTTTGGGGTTATTTTCCTATAATTGGGCATAATCTTCCATGAGTTAAGTACAAGCTTCTCTCCCTCTCTCTAAAATTATAGTGTAAGCTTACAGTCACCCCCAAGCATGCTCTCCATGCCTGATTAAGTGTAGACAGCTGTAGAGATGAGTATATAATATATGATAAAAAATATTCTTCCCACGTGGTTGTTTGAGTATAGAAGCTATGATAAAAAAGATTATTCCCAAGTGGTTGTTCGATCTTCTATAACGGATTTATGTAGCATGACTGATATACCCTTGTCATGATTTCTATGCATGCATGAGATGTCTGAGGTGGAGAGTCTCGGCTGCCCGAGACTGTTGTATCCTCATGTTGCCCCTCATGAGCTAAGAAGCGATTGTAACCGTCTATGACCGTTTCTCTAATCTCGTGGGTCCTGCTGAGAAAGTGTTATGGTCTCGTATGAGCCAAGTTATGGTAGATTGTCTTAGATAGTCGTCATGCAATGATCTCTTAAGCTGAGACACCTTCATACAAGACTAGTGGATGGAACATAAAATAAACGAGTTCGATGGGGAGCTGTTAGATAGTGGCCCTGTTCTAAGGGATGACTATAGAGACTCTTCTTTATTGGCTCGTCTAGACGAGACCACACTTATGCATATCAATCACCCCCTAGACCTTAGTCTTCAGTGTTAGTTGGAGGTTGAGGTTTAAACATGTTCTGATTGTGTCCTCTCGGTGTTGTAGTTCAATGGGGCTGTGTCTGAGGGTATCCAAATGTTTAATGGGTCTAAATGGTCACATTTGAGTAGGGAGGCATGTCACTTTATTGAGCAGTCTAGGGCCACACGCGCAACCAAAAGTCATGTTTTTAGATTTGGGAAGCATGACATAATGATTACAACTCTTTGGATTTTGTGTCAACAGGTTATAGGTGGTAACTATTACCTCTAACCTTTCATTTCTAAAAAACCTTTTTGTGTGACAACTTTCTCTCTCTTTCTATCTTTGAAATTCTTGCGATTTCCAGCCACCTTCGTTCCATGCTTTTGGTGCTTTTTCGATCGTCCTTTTCTGTTCTAGGTATTCTCTTCCTCCTTCCTCCGAGACTACAGTTAGAGCCAATCCAACTTTTATTTCCATTAGTAGTTATATCATGTCCTCCTTAACGAATGTGTCCTCTTCTAAGGGCTACAACCCTTCTGAACGACTTAGTCTTAATGACAACCCAGTTAACTCAGAGGTCGATTCTTTTGATGAGGATATGAGGGTGACAATGGCCCAACCAGCTGGGATTAAGGCTACATATGGTGCTAAATCAAGTAAATAGTGGTTATCTTGGCTCTCCTTCTTGTCTCCCCAGCACTTCGTCTCGTTAGCAAGGGGACCCTGAACCCAATGTTTATGATATGTCAATTAACGACTCTGAGAATGGAGTTATCGATGTTCCTCCACCCCCTTCCATTCCTATCCCTAAATTAACCATGAATCATGTCGAATTCCAACGTCAAGACCCCAGTGGCAAAGCCCCTGCTATTTAGGAGGAGGAAGAAGAGGATTCTTACGTCCTTGATACAAGTGTGGCCTCGGCCATCCCCAGTGATGTTTGTGATACTGACCTGGTGGTCTGAAGGCACATTTTTGGAGTTAAGTCTTCTATCGGCATGAGGGTCCCTGCTGAAGATGAGCGAGCATACGACCTCAGGAATGAGGGAGAAGTCGCTGTTCATGAACAAATGTTCAAAGTCGACTTCCACCTTCCTCTTAACCCTTTTATCAAAGCCATCCTTTTGAAAATTGGGATTCTTCCATTCTAACTTACACCAAATGCCTGTAGGATCCACTTTGGATCTTGTCACCTTTGGAGGGTCTCTTATTAGGAGGATCTTCTGAACGAGATCTTTCGAGCATGCTATATGACCATTTCCACGAGACTAGACCCATTTACTACCACTTTGTAGCTAGACGTCCTTACAGAAAAATCCTTCTCGTCAACCAGACTTCAAACCATGACTAGCAGTCTTGTTACTTTTTTATTTATGGGGATTGGGAGAGCTGGGCTGGTGAGTCTTCTTCTCAGGCCAAGACGGGAGTGCCCTGCAAGTGGGATCGTGCCACTCTCTCTACTACCGTGATCATCAAGGCCTTTAATTTTTCTGACCCTGAGAGTGTCGCGTCTCTTAAAGAAGTCTAGGATGTTTCCCCTGTGGTTGAACAAGAGGTGAGTGGTGACGAGACCATGCAAATGGCTGCCGAGGAAGACACCGTGGCAGTGGGCGATCGGGAGGAGACTACAACTCATGCTAAATCAGAATTGAACCCGATCATTCTTGAGCCGACCGTTACAGAGGGAAATTGAGTTCCACTTCTTATTTTTGGGCGACCGTCTATGGTCTGAGGCCCTTTATCTTGTAATGGTCTTAATTTTTCATTTCTATGGACATCGACTTTACTTTCTGACCATCCAATTTGCTGTTTGAACATTAAATTTGCTTTTGTTGGAACTTTATATTCCAATTACTACAGATGTTTTAACTACTTAATACATATGTTTTGTATCAAATTTTTTCTGTCATCATCTAAACTGCTTAATACAAAATTTCTTATTAGATATTTTTGCTAAATGTTATATAATCATCTTTTGACGCCTGTCTGTTTATCGCAAAGTGATGTTTGTCTAAGCCATTGATGTATAAATCATCTATCACTCAATGTTTTTGATAGTAAGGGGTTGAGGTTTGCCCCATGCCACTCTTGTACCTTCGAGAGGGAGATTTACCGTTCTCCGTAAAAAGGATGTTTTAACTATATTCACTATGCAATCATGATGTTCAAATACTTTCCACCTCTCAGGGTTTTAAAGGATCGGTGCCTTGGAGCCGAGACTCCAAAAACATCTTTGTCCCGCCAAGAGAGATATTTGACTTTTACCATAAAAATGATGTTTTAATTACATTCACCATCTAAAAACGATGCACAAATACTTTCCACCTCTTAGGGTTTTCAAAAAGCGCTACTTTGAAGACGAAACTCCAAAAACATTCGCTTACCACCGAGAGAGATTTAACTTTCACCATAAAAGTGATGTTTTAATTATATTCACCCTACAAACATGATGTTCAAATACTTATCATCTCTCAGTGTTTTCAAGGAACAATGCCTTGAAGCCGAGACTTCAAAAGCATTCTCGTACAACCGAGAGAGAGATTTAACTTTCACCATTAAAATGATGTTTTAATTATTGTTACCAGATAAGCATGATGTTCAAATAATTCCCACCTCTCAGGGTTTTTAAGGAGTGATGCCTTGGAGCCGAGACTCCAAAAGCATTCTCGTACCACTGAGAGAGAGATTAATTCTATCATTTGTATAAAGGATAAAATAAAAGACAACACTTCTCAATATATCTCGCAACATTTTTTTTATAATATTCTCAAATACTAGGTAAAATGCTTGATATATGATAGGTAGAATTAATTAAACAAAACTTCTTAAACTACTCCTACTGGCAGTATTTCTTGGAATGATATGCATTTCAGGGGTTTAAGAATAGTTCCCCCTCAAGGTTTTCTAGCTGAAACGTTTCAGGGATGACTTCTTCCGTAACTCTATAAGCCCCATGCCAATTTAGATGGAGTTTGTTGGTCTTTTGAATTACCTTTTTTCGTACGATATCTCCCACTACAATCGTCCGAGATTTGACTCTCTTATTGTAGATATTAGTATCCCTTTGCTGGTACACTGACTATCTTACGGATACATCCTCCCTTCTTTCTTCTATAAGATTGAAATCTAACCTCTTTTCCTCTAGATTTACTTCGAGATCATAGGTTTGAACCTTATGACTCAGAACTCCTAATTCTGTTAGTAATATGGCTTCCATTCCAGAGGCAAGCATTGATGGGGTCTCCCCCATTAGGTTCTTTTAGTCATTATATAAGCCCATAAGACGCTGTGTAGTTCATCAACCCATTTTTCCTTTGCATCCTCCAACCTCTTCTTAATTCAATATAGTAATATCATGTTGGTTGCTTCGTTCATCCATTTCCTTGCGATTGTACCAGTGCAAAAAAGAACTGTTTGATGCCAACCCTTTCGGAGTAAGTTACCAATGACTTATTCTTGAACTGTTTCCTATTATCAAATATTACAGTGTTGGGGAACCCATATCGACAAATAATATTCCTCCAAATAAACCTGAAACATTTTTCTTCAGGGATGGTAACCATAGCTTCAGCTACCCACTTAGAGAAGTAATTTATCGCGATAATCAGAAAATGGAAGATCCCTTTTGCTCTAGGTAGGGGGCCAATTAAATTAATCCCCCACAATGCAAAGGGACAAGGGTTGAGATTGGAGAAAAGGGTTGATGGGAATAATGGGGGATGTTATCGAATCACTGACATTTGTCGCACTTGAGAACATATTATGCCGCGCCCTTGGCCAGGTTCGGTCGGAAGTATCCTTGAGTGAATATTCTCTTTGCTAAGGATCGTCCACCATTGTGGTTTGCATAAGACCCCTCATGTATGTCTCTGAGCACATAATTGACCTCGGCCGGGTGCATAGATCTCAATAGAGGAAGGAGAAAACCTCATTTACATAACACATTCACTATAATTATAAATTTAGCCGCTCGGTATCGTACCTTTTTATGATTGGCCTTTGGCCTCAGTTAACTTTTCATCTCTCAAATATTCTACAATTGGATCCATCCAAGATGATCCCAAATTTAGATTCATGCACTCAACAATGTTGGCTTCCACTTTCTCGATACTCGGCTTTAAGAGGATTTCAACCGATTCTGATCTTGGTTGCCAATGCTAATCTCATAAGTGTGCATGCTATTCGGTTCTCATTCCTGTAGATTCTTTTGGTTTTAGATTCTTGAAAGCTCTTCAACGTTGTCTTAACCATGGACAAGTATTTGGCCATATTCTAGTCGTTTGCTTCCTAAATTCCCAAAATTTGGTTAACCACCAGTTATGAATAACCAAGGTTCTAAAAAATGTGGGGCGTGATCGAGGCGTGGAGGCCAAGCCTTAAGCCTTAGAAGCCTAGGCGGGCCTTAGGCGTAAAAAGGCATTTAGGCCTTCTTAATACATTTTAATATTTTTTAACCATAACATGGCTATTAAAATACTAAAATTGTACATATCATAAAAATATGTCTGAATATTTGCAAATGAAAATACTATTTGATTATTTCGGATGAGTTAATGTTTCGGTTTGTAAAAAAAATCTTTAAAAGGCGATATTATTTCACTAAAGCATTGTGTTTTTAAAAAAAGTGCGCCTTAAGGGTTTTACCAAGAATAGGCGTAAAAATCTTAAGGCGGGGCGTTTGTCCCAAGCCGCAAGACTAGGTGTGCCTAGGTGGCTTTTTTAGAACAATGTGAATAACTATTGGTAAGTATCTAGATGATATTCAATGCTTTGGCTACTACAAGTCCTGCCAGCAAAGCTTCACATTCATACTCATTGTTTGATGGTTCAAAATTAACTCTAAGAGCGTATTCAATGTCGGTCCCATCTGGCATCGAGATTATAAACCTTGCTCTACTTCCATTTATACAAGAGGAACTATCTACAAATAAGTTCCATATTGGGGACCCCTGGGGTAAAAGTCCCTTCAACTTAGGCACCATATTTTAGTAGCAAATCTTTCCCCTATGTGCTAACTGTAGTATCAATCGATATTTCCACATCTCCATTATCCTTTTTGTTTTCGACACCCTTTATGATCTCAATGGGTACTTTAACTATGCCATCTACCAATTCCCATGTGACTCTGAAAGGGATTTTAATCCCCGGATTTTAAACTCCTTTTTGATTGTAATACTTTAAGAAATATTATTTCCTTTTTAAGAAACAGATATGCGGAAGCGTAAGATGGTTCACACAATTAAAATCATTTTCACTTAAACCAAGTTAATTCATTCAAGTCCTAGAATTTGCCTAAGTCATATCAATCAATATTCCAAAGTTAGGCCAAACCAATTTTAGCAAATGACTTGA
The DNA here is from genome assembly GCA_949130495.1 of Sambucus nigra. Taxonomy (NCBI): domain Eukaryota; kingdom Viridiplantae; phylum Streptophyta; class Magnoliopsida; order Dipsacales; family Adoxaceae; genus Sambucus; species Sambucus nigra. The sequence continues at coordinate 282,566,139 of OX422218.1, forward strand.
ATTAAATAAACAATTATCCAAATCCAAATTTAATTAGCACCCAATTAAATTAAGTGTGACAATTAAAACCATTTTTATCTTGAATTACCCTAAGCATGAGTTCTAATTCATTATGCAAGATACAAATAAATCAATCACACTACGCTGAGATGTACGAGGAAAAAACCACAACGGGAAACAACCTCGGACGGCCCTAGCCACAAATCCACTAAGTACGGAATTTACAAATACAAGACAGAAAGACTTACAACACACGACTCGATCCCTTTCAAGCCCCGACGCTTCTTCTTGTAGATACCTCTTCCTAGCGAATAACCTTGGAGCTCCACCGCGATCTCGAAATCCATCGATCGGACTTTATATGGTCACCGTCACCCGAGCAAGGAGCCTTTCTCCAAGTGGGTAATGCCGCAAAAAAACTCTTCTTCTTTCTTTATAGGATGTAGAAGAAAACCCCAAACTTCTCTTTGAACGGAAAAGATGAACCCGGTGCCAAACTCCAAGAAATATATATGAATATGGAAACTTGGAAGAAACTAATTTGGGTGTAAACTAGAGTGGTGTATATTTTTCTCTTTGATAAAAACTCACTCAAAACATGATATTTTTCCCTCTTTTATTTTTCTCTCAAAACACTCTCTAGGAGTTAGTAGGATATGAAAAAGATCCATTAGAAAATGTTATTCTTGCACATAATAAAGTCTGAGAAAAGTTGGTTAAGAAATAAGGGGGAAGTGGGAGAAAAACTGCTTAAAACTGCTTAAAACTGTTCCCGCCTGGCATCTCGTTCGAACGACATCTCGTTCGAACGACATCTCGTTCGAACGACATTTTATTCGAACTAACTCTCGTTCGAACGAACGAGTCTTCTAACGAAGTTCCAGTATGAACTCGTTAGAAGCTCGTTAGAAATCTCGTTAGAACGATAATCTCGTTCGAATGACATTTCGAACGAAGTTCCAGTATGCCATAATGGGAAGTCGTTGGCAATCTCGTTCGAACTACATCTGGTTCGAACGACAATCTCGTTCGAACGACATATCGAACGAACTTCCAGAAAGTAAATTCGATTTTAGCCCAGAAAACTTTATAAACTTATTTTAAAGTTTTAATTAATTCTTTCTGAAAATAAAACACAGTTTTAAAAACCTAACACCCAATAAACTTGTTCCAAGCTCCTATATATATAATATTGCATTCATACCTTGGGAGCATGGAACCATAGTTGATGACGTAGAAACGAGGCACGCAAACCGGCATGATGATGAAGCTTTATACTCTTTGCCGCTACGTCTTCAAACAAACTTTTCATAGGCTTGAGAATATTACAATTAAATACAATCCTATGTATAAATGTTTTTGTCCGGAATTGAGCCAAAACTATATATGGACTCAATTGGAAATTTGTGTCCTTACAAATCTACCCCTTTGGCTATTCCGGGACAAAAACCAAAACAAAAATCCTAAAGGGCCGTCAAGCTCACTAGACTCAAAACATAACCTATCCAAACTTGACTCAACCCAAGGATCTAACGCTTTGCCATTGAAAGATGCCGCTTTAGAAGAATTCCTGCACACTTAAGCAAACTCATCAAATGCATAGGGAATATCAAAGTATTTAAAGCAATTAAAATAAATACTCCCCCAAAATTAATTCTCCCCCTATCATTCTCCCCCTTTTTGTTCAGGAATAGGCAAACGATAAAGAACAAATATAAAATCATGTTGAAGCTTAAAGTGATAAGACATGGAAGCATATGGGCAACAAAAGCATAACTAATCCAAGATAGATACCAGAACTAAAGTATACGCATAGAAGGACTAGAAAGCAAGGCAAAGACAAAACAAAATATCATATATATATGTACTAGAAATATATCAATAATGCACACGCACATATATATAGATATAAACACACACATGACTCAAAATACAATAATTTTGCACACTCGTATGGTAAAAATGTGTCATATGGAAACGGAAGTGTTGGGGTGTGAACTAGTAACGATTAAATTTAGACCCAATCACTTAAAACATGTTCACAGAGTTCTCAATTGATTGCAAACTTCAGCACATTTGAATATAACCTCACGTGACAATATAAATTGAACTCAATGAACAAACATACACAATGCATACAAGCCTAGCATATTGATGATTCTACAAACCAATAGAGTCATGACATGAAATATGCAACTAGGATAAATGGACATTGTGCAAACCGTTGATATACCATCCAATCCCCCTCAATATGCATTTATATTAAATTTGAATGAATATATCAATCAAACATAGGCCTTGGCAAATTATTTTTCTTTTTAATGCCATATTTTCTGTTTTTAGGCCTTTGAACCACGTATTTCTTTTAGGTCCATTAAAAAACGGTAACTTACAATCGCAAAGGATAACTAAGTCCTTTCGGAGCCCTTCCCCGTGCACATTTGTATTTATCATGTTTTTATGTTTCACACAAATCTCACGTGCAACGGATTTTGACATGCACCAGTCCTCCTAAGTCACAAATATGTAGATGACAAGATTGGTAGGAGAACACTTCACAAAGCTCAAATATACATATGAAGTTAAAATTTCAAAAGAGCTCGTGCATGTGTGAATAGAGGCATATAAAAATAGAATCCATTTAATCAACACAAAATCCAACTACTCTATGTAAGCATGGTAAAGAACATAATAAGGATTGACAATCTAAACCAAAAGTTCTAGACACATGAGAGCGTAAAAGATGGGATTCAAACACAAGTGTATGCCACATAAAGTGTGTCAAACTAAAATACACACAAAATAAAATCTTTTTGAGTTTTTGAAATTTTTATATAAAAATAAAAAATATATACTCAAAAGACAAACAAAAATCATTTGAATTTTTCATTAAGCTTAAATTACCAAGAGATAAAATTCAAATGATACACAAAAATATTTTTGCATTTTTCATTTGATGCAAACAAAATGAAGGAAATATAATACAAAAGATAAACAAAAATCATAATTCTAGCATGTGATAAGCATGGAGCATAGACTAGAAAATGATTAAACAAGCATACATTTAGCATGTGAATATAGCATGAAGTACACAAGCTAAAGTATGCAAACACTAACACATTCATCCTTTAGATTTAGCAAGGGAGGAATCATGTGAAAGTAAATGAGAATCAAAAACCCTATTTTGCAAGGCAACCAAGTCGGATTTCCTAACCCAAATTAATGAAGAATGACTATCTTGGGGTGTAGGAACTTTAACTACCGTGGTTACTTTACGATGGGATTTTTTAGGAATTCGTTTAAGATCAAAACAAAATTTCCTAAGATGACCTTTTCGACCACAATGAGTACAAGTAAAAATATGCCAAAAAGATTTACCTATGGAGTGATCTCTAAAAGCTTTCCTAGACGATTCTCCTAAAACGTTGGTTTTGGCTTTAGGAGTAAATTCATTACAAGTATTGAAGCCTAAACCACAAGTGTCATTTTTAATTTGGACCGTTCCTAATATTTTATCTAATTTTTCCGAACGACACTCCAAATCAAATTTGACATTACTAAAGTCTTTCAATTTATTTTGCAATTCTAAAATGTTAGACTCTAATAAAATATTTCGCTCTTCAAAAGCAAGAAGCTCCTTTTTCAAAGATTCCATTAAACCCTTAAGGCTATCTCTCTCGCCTTCTATATATTCGAGCTTCTCTAGAAGAGCTTTCTCTCGTGTCCTAAGGTCTTCAACCAACATACTATTATCAACGACCTTGACACGTTCTTTCAAACAAGCTTCTAACTTCAAATTAGCCCTTTTTAATTTAATAGATTCTTTATAAAGTTCTTGAAAAGAATTTTGAAGTTCACTCACATTAACCTCTTCTTCATTTTCACTTTCTCTTTCTTCTCCACTCTCACTATCATAAAAAACAAGAGAATCATAAACTATGACCTTGGAAGTGTCATGTGTTAACGTTTCATTAATCGATGAGTTCTCACTATCACTCACATGACTAGCCATAAAAGCCAAAAAATTGGGCTTAGTGGGGGAATCGGGTCCCTCTTCCTTATCACTATCACTAACACTCTCTCTTTCTTCTCCACTCTCACTATCATAAAAAATAAGAGAATCATAAACTATGAACTTGAAAGTGTCATGTGTTAACGTTTCATCAATCGATGAGTTCTCACTATCACTCACATGACTAGCCATAAAAGCCACAAAATTGGTCTTAGTGGGGGAGTCGGGTCCCTCTTCCTTATCACTATCACTAAGGGTCACATTATATGCAATGGGTCGTTTACCCTCTTTCCTTAGTTTAGTGGGGAATTCAGAAGCCCTATGTCCATAACCCTCATAACCAAAACACCTATTAGACTCGTCCCTATTTAGTTATTCATTAATAGGTTTAGGGATCTTCTCAACTTTGTCATGCTTAGAAGTTTCAAATTTCTTAAAATCATTTTTAAATTTATCTTTGTTAAATTTAAGAAATTTTTTAAATTTTCAAGCAAACAAAGCCATGTCTTCCGAGTCACTATCACTCTCGCTCTCTACTACTTGTTTGACCTCTTTTCGGGCTTTTAAAGCAATGCCCTTTTCAATTTTCTTTTCAGTTTTAGATGGAAACATATCTAGTTCATAGGTTTGTAAATCACCTACAAGCTCTTCTAATTTCGTAGAGGCTAAAGTTGGTAAAGAATTTAAAACGATCACTTTTGGAATAAATCTATCGGGAAGGGACCTTAAAATTTTCTTTACAACTCGGTTGTCGGGTATTTTCTCTCCCAAGTTAAAATATGAATTGACAATATCGAACAATCTAGCATAAAATTCATCAAAAGTTTCATTATCGTTCATTTTGATAGTTTCAAATTGAGTGGTGAGGTTTTGGAGTTTTGAAGCTTTAACGACACTTGTATCTTCGTGAGTGAGTTGTAAAATATCCAAAGCTTCTTTAGCAGTCTCACACGTCATAATGCGTCAGAATTCATCTGGTGTGACATCGCTAAACAAGGCATTCAAACCACGGGAATTAAAATTTGAAAGTTTAAACTCATTCTCAGTCCATTTATTAGCCGGTTTGGGCATACGTTCATTTTCAACTAAATTAGTTGGTGGAGACCACCCATTAACTACAGACATCCAAACCCTTTCATCGATAGATTTAAGTGCCGATTTCATTCGCGCTTTCTAATACGCATAGTTAGAACCATCGAAAATAGGAAATTTTGAAAATGGGGAAAATTTCATTTTAGCCAAAAATTATTTAAAGGATCTTAACGAAATAATTTATCGCTTTGGCTCTGATACCAATTTGAAAGGGATGTTAATCCCCGGATTTTAAACTCCTTTTTGATTGTAATACTTTAAGAAATATTATTTCCTTTTTAAGAAACAGATACGCGGAAGTGTAAGATGGTTCACACAATTAAAATCATTTTCACTTAAACCAAGTTAATTCATTCAAGTCCTAGAATTTGCCTAAGTCATATCAATCAATATTCCAAAGTTAGGCCAAACCAATTTTAGTAAATGACTTGAATTAAATAAACAATTATCCAAATCCAAATTTAATTAGCACCCAATTAAATTAAGTGTGACAATTAAAACCATTTTTATCTTGAATTACCCTAAGCATGAGTTCTAATTCATTATGCAAGATAAAAATAAATCAATCACACTACGCTGAGATGTACGAGGAAAAATCCACAACGGGAAACAACCTCGGACGGCCCTAGCCACAAATCCACTAAGTACGGAATTTACAAATACAAGACAGAAAGGCTTACAACACACGACTCGATTCCTCTCAAGCCCCGACGCTTCTTCTTGTAGATACCTCTTCCTAGCGGATATCCTTGGAGCTCCACCGCGGTCTCGGAATCCACCGATCGGAATTTATATGGTCACCGTCACCCGAGCAAGGAGCCTTTCTCCAAGTGAGTAATGCCGCAACAAAACTCTTCTTCTTTCTTTATGGGATATAGAAGAAAACCCAAAACTTCTCTTTGAACGGAAGAGATGAACCCGGTGCCAAACTCCAAGAAAGATATATGAATATGGAAACTTGGAAGAAACTAATTTGGGTGTAAACTAGAGTGGTGTATATTTTTCTCTTTGATAAAAACTCACTCAAAACATGATCTTTTTCCCCCTTTGATTTTTCTCTCAAAACACTCTCTAGGAGTTAGTAGGATATGAAAAAGATCCATTAGAAAATGTTATTCCTGCACATAATAAAGTCTGAGAAAAGTTGGTTAAGAAACAAGGGGGAAGTGGGAGAAAAACTGCTTAAAACTGTCAAAAACTGTTCCCGCCTTGCATCTCGTTCGAACGACATCTCGTTCGAACGAACGAGTCTTCTAACAAAGTTCCAGTATGAACTCGTTAGAAGCTCGTTAGAAATCTCGTTAGAACGATAATCTCGTTCGAATGACATTTCGAACGAAGTTCGAGTATGCCATAATGGGAAGTCGTTGGCAATCTCGTTCGAACTACATCTGGTTCGAACGACAATCTCGTTCGAACGACATATCGAACGAACTTCCAGAAAGTAAATTCGATTTTAGCCCAGAAAACTTTATAAACTTATTTTAAAGTTTTAATTAATTCTTTCTGAAAATAAAAACAGTTTTAAAAACCTAACACCCAATAAACTTGTTCCAAGCTCATATATATATAATATTGCATTCATACCTTGGGAGCATGGAACCATAGTTGATGACGTAGAAATGAGGCACGCAAACCGGCATGATGATGAAGCTTTATACTCTTTGCCGTTACGTCTTCAAACAAAGTTTTCATAGGCTTGAGAATATTACAATTAAATATAATCGTATGTATAAATGTTTTTGTCCGGAATTGAGCCAAAACTATCTATGGACTCAATTGGAAATTTGTGTCCTTACAAACTCGACTATAAATCCACTAGAGTTGGCCCTTTGATTGCGCTTCTCGACTGATAGATAATATCCAGTTCACCTAAATCTACTGACCAAGCCATTAACCTACCCAATTTCTCAGGTTTATGAATGACTTATCGAAGAGGTGTGTCGGTGCGCATTACAATCATATATGCTTGGAAGTAGGGCTTCATTTTCCTTTAAGAGTGGATTAAACCGTACATGAGCTTTTCCATCTTAGGATAACTCAGCTTTACCCCCTTCAATATTTTTCTATTGAAGTAAACTGTTTTTTGAACTCTATTATCGTCTCTGACTACTGCTGCACCGATGGCCGATTCTGAGAGAGCCATATATAAAATAATATTTCTCCTTGGATAGTTTGAGAGAAGATCATTGGTGAACCGAGATAGGCCTTCAACTCCAGGAATGCTTTCTCACACTCCTCATCCCAAATGAACTTTTTTCTCAAGATCTTTAAAAAGGGCAAGCACTTGTCCATTGCTCACGACAAATACCTGTCCAGTGTAGCGACTCCCACTGTCAGTCTTTATATGTTTTCGATTGTTCTAGATGTCTTAATGTCAATAAGTGCCTTTATTTTAGCAGGATTTGCTTCAATCCCCCTTATGATTGACGAAATAGAAAGTAATTAAAATTCAAAAGTTTTAGTTTGAGATTGAAATATTATTTTTCTAGATCGAGCTATTTTTGATCCTTTGCAATCCTGATAGTTAAGGGTAAGATAATTGGGTGAAACCCAAGAACTTCCCTGCTCCGGCACTGAATACAAACTTTGTCGAATATAACTTCATTATATAATGGTCCATAGTATCAAACGTTCTTTCTAAATTGACCACATGACTCTCGGCCTTTAGGCTTTTTGTCAGCATATCATCGATAATCCTCCATTGTCTTCCTAATCTTATCCTTGAAGATTTTAACCAGCCTTTGATGAGTAGCCCCCAAATTTTTTAAATCGAAGGACATCACTTTGTAGCCATATGTTCCTTTATCTATGATAAATGATGTTTTTTCATCATTTACTTTATATATGAAAATATGATTATATCCGAGAGTCCATGAAACTCATAAGTTCATGGCCAACTATTGTATCCACCATTTGGTCAATCCTTGACAATGGAATACTGTCCGTTGGGTAGACTTTGTTAAGGTTAGTGAAGTCCACACACATATTCCATTTCCCGTTGTTCTTGGGCACAATAATAACATTGGATAACCATTATGGATATGGGCACTTCCCTGATGAAATCTGGAGTCTGCAGCTTCTTCACCGCATCTTGTATAACCTCGTACCTATCTCTGGCAAAATCTCGTCTTCTTTGCTTAACCGGCTTAATTGTGTCATCTAAATTAAGATGATGGCAGATGATGTCGGGGTCAATCATTGACATGTCACTGTGGCTCCATGTGAATACACTCTGCCTTTTTCTCACCAGATTAACCAATATCTGGATGTTTTTTTCCAATTCGTCCTTATTGAGGACAATGGATTCTACCTCATTCGCAGGCTTCCACTTCTTAAGTTTTTGCTCGTCTCTAGGGTCGAGAGTATCAATATTATATGAGGTCATCTTTATTTTATGTGCTTTCCCCTCTTCTGCCAAGGTGAAGTAACACTCGCATGCTTTTACCTGATCACCATTTACTTCTTCTACTCCATAAAGGGTTGGGAATTTCATCATCTGGTGTATGGTGGAAGGCATGAATTCAAACTCCTTCAGTTGTACTCTCCTCATAATGATGTTGTATGTTGAGAAGACATTTTCATCCATCACAAAAATTGATTTTCCTGGTCAAACATCTCGGCCAAGTGCCGATACACTTATCCATCTAAAAGACACCTAAAGAATGGACTTTTTCTCCACTGAATTGAATTAATGGGTGGTGATACGGTATGACTCTCTTCTTGCTCAGCTTTAGCCTTTTGAAATAATCCCATAACATGACATCCACCGAGCTTCCTACATCCACAAAAATACGAGACATGTTATAGCCATGTAATCGAGTGATGAAAATAAGAGAGTCATCATGTGGGGCTAAAATCCATTTGAAATCTTATCTAGAGAAGCTTACTACGAGACTGTCCATACCAACTTTATTCAACGTACTTGGTTTAACCTCAGCCTCGGCCAAATTGATTTCCACTCTCTTAAGCCCTGCTTTTGCCTCAATTACACGAGCCTTTCTATCGGTTGGATTTGACCCTCCAATTTCCATACCCCCATAAATCATATTTAAATCAAAATAAATCACATGGAGGTTACCTTTTATTGCAGGAGGTTTGGCGGGAAGACCAGGGTCATCTTCATCACAATCTTCTAACTCCCAATCATTCCTGTTTGATTGCACATCTTTATTTTGGGGCTTATTGTCCTTTGGTGAGGAATATCTCTTCCTACTCTCTTCTGGGCTCCCCCTTTTATTAACGTATTTTTTCAACTTGCCATGTTTTTATAATTTTTCGATCTCGTCTTTCAGAGTAAAGCACTACTCTGTTATATGACTGTGATCCTGATGCAACTCGCACCATTTACTCTTATCTCTCTTGTGAGGGGGAGTCTCAACTTTTTTGGCCACTTAAGTTCTTTATCGTTCTTTATCTCATTCAGAATCATATCTGGACTAACCGTCAACAGAGTGTACTTTGCGAACTTATCATCGTTTAAATTCTTCCTTCCTTTTTTTTCTTTTTCCTTCTCTCGGCCTTGTCCTAGCTTGCTATCGCCGATCTCTTTTTCCCCCTATCTTATCTGCTATGGCCTCCTCCACGTTTATCCTCTCCCTCCCTTAGATAGAAGTTCTGTCACGGACTTAGGAGGATCTTTGAAGAGGTTTCAATAGATCTTTCCTGGATGTAACCCATTAATAAGAGCTATCATGATAATGTTCTCATCATAATCCTCAAATTCTAGCTTCTCCTTGTTGAATTGAGAGATAAAATCCCATAAATACTCATTTTTTCCTTGCCTCACATTCAATAGATAAGTCCCAGATTTTGATGGTTTCATGCCGAAACATAAGTTATGGATGAACTTTTCAACTAGCTGCTTAAAATTTTTCAATAGATCCTCTCGACAGGTCGGTGTACCATACATGATCGTGTGGGTGAGAGTGATAAAGAACACTCAGCACCTCATCTCATCCACAGTAAAATAGATGATGACGAGCGACTGATACATCTCAATATGATGGACATGATTTATGCTCCCTTCATACCTAGGAGTCACAGTGGGAGGCTTAAATTTTCCAGAAGTATGATAACTGACTATGCTTGGTACAAATGGTGAGTCCTCCATGTACCCCTGGTGGCAAGGATCTCGACCGTTAATGAGGCAATCGATCTTATCATCTAGTTTTATGATTGATATGTTTTAAGGCTTCTCATCTACATATGTGATGTCACCTGTTGCTTTAACTTTAGAGGCAGACTCTCGTGCCAAACCTCTGTCCAAGTTCCCCTACCAATTATTTACTTTCCTATGTTCTCCGTGCTCTTGGCGTCATCTTGGCCACCGAGATGACCATTAATGCGCATGCCACCAACTCTATTGGTAATATTATCTAAGCTATAACCCCCTTCTAGGTTGAGACGATCAAAGTTCTCCCTTTGCTTAGCCTGTTGAATGCGCCGCCTTTTTAGTGTCTTTGGGGAGTGTGTTGAACAATTCTCCCTCAGTAAGTAGGAGTTGGAGTGGCACTTGGCTGATATGATGTATCAAACATCTTGTACCTCTCCAAGAATTCCTCCTCCATACAAGCGTAGTCTCCTGGACCTCCTTGAACCTCCTTGCCGAGACTAAGGTGATGAAGGTTAGTAATATCTCTTCGCCTGAGATTATATTGGATTTATTTTACAGGAGCTAGGGTGGTCCCCCGATAGTTAACTGCGCACCCTCTTTGGTTGCCAATGTGATGAGATTGACGGTGGGATCCTTCAAAATTTGACCCATTATATCCTATATGTAGGCCAATAATTGGTGTTGCATCTGCTACTGTCTGGCCACAAGGGACCTGATTGTCATTGCCATATCTGTAGTTTCAGACTATGGGGGCATTTGGCTGAAAGTAGCCCCATCGTTTGATGATGGATCAGAAGCCATCTCCGACTGATTAAAATAGTAACCAAGGGATAAAGAAGAGGGTAAAAACCCAGAAACATGATTAGTTGAGAATGCTTGTGAACCTCTAACTCAAGATCTTTTAATAATGATTTAGCTCCAACAACGATGAAACTGGATCACCACCATAGGACAAAAATGGAGATCAAGGTCAGATGAGGAAGAAAAATAAAATCTCTTCCCATAAATGGTGCCAAAATGATGCCATAAATATCACCCGATGAACTCAACCTGGTATTAATCTTGCATAACAATGGAGAGTGTGATAAACATAAGAAAAATAACAGAGGAGTTGAGAGATATAGAAGATAAGAGACAGTATATAAGTGGTTCATCCATTGGCCTACGTCAATTGTGAAGAGTTTGGGTTCATTTTACTATAATTGGGCATAATATTCCATAAATTGAGTACAAGCTTCTTTCTCTCTCTAAAATTACAGAGTAACATTAGGGTTTCTATTATCTATCTTGGAAAAAGGAGAAGCAGGGTCCCTTTTATAGGCTTACTGTCACCCCTAAGCATGTACTCCATGCCTGATTAAGTGTAGATCCAATGAACAAGTGACAGTTGTAGAGATGAGTATAAAATCTATGATAGAAAAGATTTTTCCTACGTGGTTGTTCGATCTTCTATAATAGTTTTATGTAGCATGCCTAAGTTACCCATGTCATGATTTCCATGCGCGCATGAGATGTCTGAGGTGAAGTTCCTCGACTGGTCAAGACTGTTGTATCTTCATGTTGCCCCTGATGATCTAAGAAGAGACTGTAGCCATCTGTGATCGATTCTCCAATATTGTGGGTCCAACTGAGAAGTTGTTCTGGTCTTGTATGAGTCGAGTTATGGTAAAGGCTGAGTTTGGAAGTACTTTTCATATGAAGGAGAATGTTTTAGATGATCATTATAAAATGGTCTATGAAGTCGAGACGTCTTCGAACGAGGCTGGTGGATGGAATGACAAATAGACGAGTTCGATGGTGAGCTTTTGTCGGATAGTGATCCTATTTTAGGGGATATCTGTGGGAGATTCTTCTTCATTTGGTCGTCTCGACGAGACTACACTTATGTGTATCAAACATTTTATCCACCCCCTCTGTTGAAGAAAGGATCTAATAGATAAGAAGGGAGCCTCTCGTGCCAAGCACGGGGTTCTTGCTTCAAACCATAAAATACATTCTTAAGATAAAAGACGCATCCCAGGTGCTTTAGGTCTTCAAACCCCTTTGATTGTTCCACATACACTTCCTTATGTAGAATACCATTATGAAAGTCACTCTTGCCATCCATTTGGTATAACTTGAACCGTAGATGACATGCTATGGTGAGTAGTAAGCGGATAGACTCATGCCTAGCAATAAGAGCGAATGTTTCGTCAAAGTCTACACCCTCAATCTGTGTGTAGCCTGAAGCAATCAACCTAGACTTATTGCGAACTATGGTACCATTCTCATCTATATTATTGTTGTAAATCCACTTAGTACCAATCACATTATTTCGCTAGGTTGGGGGACTAACTCCCAGACATCATTCTTAAAAAATTGAAGCAAATCATCTTGTATAGCGCATATCCAATGCTCGTCTTTGAATGATTATTTCACATTCTTTGGCTCTACTAAGGAGGTGTAGCAAAAGTAGCTAGCCACATTCTAAAATTTAACGTGAGTCTCGACACGTAGTGTAGGATCACCAAGTATGTCGGAAGGGTCATGACTCTTTCGAACCCAAGAGTGTGGATCCTCTAAATTAAGCGGGGGGTCACTACACCAAAACAACTCAATTGTAACGGGCAAAAACCATTACAAAAAATATTTGTAACGGATTAAATCCGTTAGAAAATTGGCGTTATTTATTTTACTAACGAATTTTGTGACGAAAAAAATCCGTTACAAATTTAATATTTGTAACGGATTAAAACCGTTACAATTTTTTTGTAACGGAATTGGTGTTAGACACATCACATATATTAGTAACGGATTCACTAAATTATAACGGTTTTGACCCGTTACAAATATAGAACTTGTAACAGATAAAACCATTACAAAATACATTGTAACGGATTGGGAGTGTCATATATTTGTAACAGATGTTTTTATTTGTAACGGTTAAATTCCGTTAACAATATCATTATATTTATAAAAAAATATTAGTTTTTCATTAAACAAATAGATATGAATACACTAGTAATAACTCGCGTGTTCAACTAATGGCAATGCATAACCAATGCCCACAAATTTCACTCAAAACATAATTCCAAAACACACGTGACAAAATGAATGACACTAAATTTCGATGATATTAAACCAATCTAAAACTATATTTCATTCATAACCATTAAAATTCCCAAAACAAAAAGTAGTACAAGATAAACAATCTAGATTTTAACCACAAAATTGAAACGAAGTCTAACATCATTAAATTTCTACACATATTATTCTCCTCAAAGTAGTCTTCATTATATTCCTTGCAAAAGTGGACTTCATTCTCCCAAAATTAATCTTGATATTTTCCAATAAGAACCTGTTGAACAAAATCAACATTAGTAAATGTGCAATCATAAATGAGTAAATAACACAAAAAACTAGTACATTCTCATGCCATTGACACACATGTAATTTTATTGGAGAATAATCGATACATAAGAGAATAGGAATTTACCTTCTTGTAAAAGGACGCCTCAAGAGTACTGTGTAGTCATATTTCTTCTGCTTCTTAAGCCCATTATTCTCTCTTGGATCTCCAACATTGCCTGGGCAAAAAATGAAGTGTGGGTGAGGATGGAGAAATGAGAAAAACAAAGTCGTATCTTATAATGATAGTAATAAAAATTTATTTCACTCAAGATCTCATCATTATATAAAAAAATACCATACAGTTAATTTCCCAATTGCATGAAGTAGGAATTCCTGACCGCTTTCCGCATCGTCTTCATGATTAATTTCAGATTTTGGCCCATTCTTACTTCGTGAACCACTCCCATTCGCACTATAACATCCACCGTTACCTTCAACGGACCCACTAAGCATATCTGATGCTATTTTCTTCATAGCCTGATCACCATCGTCCAGTTGAGATTGATCCTTCATCTTGTGGACATAGTGGTGATGGTGGTGGTAATGGTGGTGGTGGTGCTATACTTGGACTTGTTAATTTGAACCTTGATCTGTCCTAACTGACATCATCAGTCTTCCCGAGAACTAATAGCTGAGGAGTAAAATCATGACCATTTTTCACAGGTTGAAATGCGATGAAATGGGATCGCTTAAATGATGAAATGGACTTTGACTTGTCAGTCAAAGCATCAAATTTGGCAGTGGAGGCCATATCATTATTGTTACCATTCCCATTAGACTGTTGATTTGGAGGAGTATCATTCGAATTGTGAATTATTTCTATCTTCATCGCATCCGAGCTGTTATCTGGTGGAGAATAACTACCAACATTCCCTGTGGGAGCCTGAGATGTAGAAGAGGCAGTGTTGTATTTTGAGAATGCGAATGAATCTGAATGTCTCAAAACATTGTGGTCATCATGCACAGGGGTTCCAATATTCCCCAAATAGAATAGGCATGACTACCTCAGTTAGGATGAGATCAATGTGGTTAGTCATATCTTCCAAGATTCTCCATGCTTGGAGACCATTTGCCACAACAGTAACTTCATAGTTGCAGTTCCGAACAAAGCACCAACAACATGGCGCCTCGAATCATCATATTCCACCAGCAGAACCTTCAATGACCTCTCAGGGAGAAACCTCTCCCTATGTATCGCAGACCCTTGAGGCTGCAATATTTCTTAGCCAGTGGAGACATTGTTCACTCCATCTGATCCACTTTTTATTTGTTCAGCTACCCCATTTGTCTTTGATTCTTCAACCTCACATAAACCTAAACCTTGAGCCTTAGGCACAACTACATTCCTAACCCCCTTGTCTTCATCTCGAGCATTATTGCTTCGTTTCCCCAGCCCTTTATCCCCAATACCATAACTATCCATTGGAACAACCCTCATCAACCAGATTCAAAAAGACCGTTGATGAGAAGCTCAAAATTAAAATTGTGCATATCCATCATCTCATCGATAACTTGATATTGAAGGGTTGGTCAACGATGAAGAGAACAAAATAAAACCAAATATAAAAAGGAAAATAAAAAGGAGAACCATATCAGGTCTCCATAGGCAGAAGAACACATAATCTTTAATCCAGATCAGGTCTCCTGGAGCAACATTATCAGGTGACCCAGGCTCGAAAAATTATGGAGAACATATATAATTTCCATTGGCTTTGACTATATATTTCTACCAATAGATACCATTTATACAAGAGCAAACAAAACTGTCCATACAAAATTCTCTCCATATATAAGACAGAAGAAAGACAACGTGATGTTCTCCTAAGCTGAAAGAAGTATCAATGATCAGGAACTAAGCAAAGCAAAGCAAACTTTCCACTTCACAGACCTTGTAGAAGTACTTCTTTCAGAGTTTAATGGTTGTATGTACGCATCTCTTGACCCTAATCTTAAGCATATTATCATTGAAGATCTTGATCAGATTATCAATTGAACGGGTTTCTCTGATAATTTTCTGATGGTTCATGAAGAGAATTGTCGCTACACAAAAAACCGATAACTCATTATCGCTATTCTTGGTTGACGATACAATAGTGCATATCTGAAAATGATCATTTTTTACCAAAAACTCTTTGTCAAGCCACAAAAGGGATGGGTTGGTGCGGATCTTATGCCATTGTTATCAGAGATGGAACGCTCTACATTTCCATTCTTCGATTGCAAGCTTCCCTTTGGACCACTGTTGTCATTTTCAATACTCTCTTATCCTCTTTATGCACCTGATGCCACGGGGACATGTATTACTAGTAGTTCTGGGCAGTGTACCTCTAAAATACAAGCCATGGATTCATCAAAATCAGCAGCCCACATCATCACCCATATACAAAGTGCCTCATTGAAAGATAATTATCGACATAAGAGTACCAGTAGCATCCGAAAGGCAAAATGAAGGCTTTTAGCACCTATATGTCACAGGTGAGCAAACACTTCCCTATCAGTGAGTTCTAAGATATGCCACAATGCTTCAAACTGCTTCATCACACCAGTTGGTCGTTTCATCTGAAAGTTTTAGCGTATTCTCCTTATAAGCATCTCAAAGCACCAAAATAAATGTAAAACGATATATCATCTAAATGAGTGTCATTGGTAATCATTATATTCATAATGCTATGTTGAGTTTAATTCATAATGCAATTTTTAGTTACTTGTACCTAAAAAAAAGTCTAGTGAGTTGTGTTTTGAATGCTCTTCAACTGCTACCCTTGGGGGATAACACCGTCTTCTTGGTGTTTAGATCAACATCGAACTTGACCTACAAAAATGGATTCAGTAAAATGTTATTCAATATCAAACTTAACAAATCGAGGCAGCCTCATCTTTTCCATTAGGTACAATAATAATTGGGTCCTATTATTCATATAATATGTATCTAATGTGGAGTTGAGGGATCCATTTGAGAGATCGTTCCCTTTATTTAAGAAATTAACAGTTTTCAAGAACCATTTTCAATGAAATCATGCAATTTTAGGACAAAGAAATTTACAAATTGTTTCTCGACAGTTTTCAAGAAACATCACAGTCAGATTTGAATCTTATTGCAATCCAATCAACTTCTATAATTCAACGTCAAATTCGAACCTCAAAACATATGCCACAATTAAATACGAACCTCAAAATAGTCCCACCACAATTTTGAGAGAATAAAGATCAAAACAGTCCACATTTCATCATAAAAATAAAAAAAGTCCATAAAACAGTCCATAAAGATCAAAATAGTCCATAAAACAATATAGAGATCAAAACAATCCACATTTCAGCATTACCACAAAAGAGTGATATAACACCTTGAAGCCAAATAGCAAAAGGAAATCTCATGTGCAAACTTAAATTAAATTAGAATACCTTATTTTCAATACCAAATAAAGTATATGTTTTCCTCTGTTTGAGCCATTTAAGTCTCGTTTCATAATCATATACATGGGTAAGGTATTTTTAAGACCTTAGAGCATCTATATCAGGGTTAGTGACGCCGATTGGTAGAGGTTTTTGGCAAATGTTTGAATATGACAATATTACGAGCTATTGCCTAACATGTGGCAAACAAGGCCATCCCGATATTGAATGCAAACTTAGAAATCCGCAACAAGAGCAAAGGAATAACAATGGCCAAATTTTTGACCCCCAACGCCATTTTTAACCCCAAAAATAAGCGTATACTAGTCAATTTGGACAACCGAGAGCCCGATGAGGACACTGTTATTTTAGACAAGTTACTTTGGTATCATTTGATTTGCACGCTTAAAGTTGAAATTAATTCAATCATGATTAATTGTAAATGAGAGAGAGAGACTTACAATTGGGTATGGTAAGCTTGAGAGAATAGATAGAAATATCATATAGAGTTTCATTATCCAAAACCATACAACCATCAACATTCTCAACAAGCCGATTCACGGACAAACTCGCATTGTACGACTCCACAATCGTATTCATCGCCTTAGGCGACAGAAGCACCGATAAAGTTAACATTATCCGATCCGGATACACCTCCCTTGTATTTGATATAATAACATCCGCATCCTAGTTTTCGTCCCTCCCCCCAAAGAAAGACACACCTGAAACCGTACAAAACCAAATACACATAACAAATTAGTCCTTCTACGCCAACACACAAAATCGACACATTTGACACTTGACATATCGCACTCGTATTGGCTCATGACTAGGATTCACACGGTTCCACCAATAATGGAGCTCAGGCACAAGGTAATGCAGGTGAGACACGTCCGTGTGTCGCACCAAATGTGTCGATTTTATGCGTCGGTCTAGAATTATCCATAACAAATCATTAAAATAAACAAACAAACCCATAATTTGTTTTGAGAGCCTCGAATACATACCATATTAGGAATTAATAGTACAATACCTTTAGGCTAAATTAACTAAAACTGAGAATAAAATAGAAAAGAGTTGTGGGCAAGAAACCTCATCATTATCACGTAATCATGCCTGTTTAATAGTCTCTTTCTTCAATTGCGGCCCAAATCCAGCCAAGAATGCAAATTGCAGCAATATTTCAGACCATGTCAATGGGTAGTGTTTCTACCAGTTGTGTATGTCAAAACCGCACAGATATGCCTAATACAAAAGGTGTAAAGCAGAATAAGGTGCTACAGCAAGAAGTAGGCATTATTTATATATTTTTTTGTGTGTAATGGATAGAATGGTGAAAGTATCTAAAACAGTATTACCCTTTCAACAATCTGAGAATGTCCACCTTCAAGATTAGTAGTAGTATATTGATTTGTTCCTGATCCACTATAGGGTGTACATGATACATATTCAATATCTTTTATAATCAATTTCAAAAGAGCAATGTGTATCTCAACCTTGAATCCTGAAGATATCATATATTCACTCTGAATACCAAAATAATAGCTAATAGCAGACGCAAAATATCATATAGGTTTTCCAAATAGTTGCCAGCAAAGAACTACTAAATAACTGACATAGTCGTGAAGAGCTTGAACGAATTCATTAAGAGTAAAGGGCCAAATCCCAAGAACATCAGCAAAAGTAACAGATGATTCTTATTTGGAGTATACAAAAGTCACATTGGCACAGAACCTAATTGGCATGCAAATTAGTATTTATAAAGGGAGGATTCATTTGTTGAGTCTTTTTTTTTCAACTACGTATGTTTAATAACTTCACAAGTAAAATTCTTCTATTGATTCACTTTTACAAGAATTGATTCTCCACGAACCTAATTGTGAAATACCAAAATACTACATAATGTGGAAACAAAATAGGTCTGCAGAAGTGAAAATCCAACAACTTAAATTTACAACATTCCAACAAAAGAACGGAATGAATTGTGCCACCAAGCAATGTGATCAACATAAATATCCACTTAATAGCCTCTACATCCTAATTATGGAGGCATGGTTAAGCCATTCTTCTACTAGGAAACAACAAACTTTTACATTCCTAACTTCCTATGACTGTAAAAGCTACAGAGGAAAATTCTGTTAAAGCTATCAATTACTTAGCAGCGACAACCATTACAGATCTAGCTCGAGTAAATGTATAAATGAGTGATCCAAGCTGCAACTTATCATTTCACCCAAAAGTCAACTTGTACTCGATATCAATCAAGTTATTAAGCAACTAAATATGAACATCTGATGGCATCTTGATCTTAAAAACAAACATGGTTACTTCTCTTACAATATCCACCAAGGCCAATCCTTTTATCGTTTTCATCTCAATTATTCATTTAAAACTAGATGTAAATGTCTCATTTAGAAGCTATTGAGATATTTGCTCAATGTCTTTGGGTAATGGGTTTCCCGTGCATAGGTACACAACTTCTTTTGTTATCTTCTCATAAGCCATATGTGTTGACTGCAAAATGCTCAAAGCCTTTCTCATATAACTATTATAAAGCCATATAAGTGCCGCTAAGTCACTTTCAATAACATCAATCCCTTCAGTAGCAATAACATATTTTAGTCGCTCACCAACGTGAATAGCATCAAGAGGAGCAAACCGAAATCGTGTACACCTTGACTGTAGCGATCGAATTACCTTATTGATATGGTTATACATAAGAGAAAACCTAGTGTTTTTGGTGTACTTCTCAATTACTCGCGAAGAGAAAATTATGTGAATCATCAAATACATAATAATAATTATAAAAATCATAATAATAATAACAACAAACAATTTGACCTGTCCACATCGTGAATATATAAACAATAAACCTACATTAGACTTCTAAAAATTCTTCTCATTGAATCAAACCACATGAACAAGGACTGAACTAGTTACTGCAATGTAAAGGCTTGTTCAACAAAATAACAGGTAGAAACTACAAAATTTCTCAAATCTCATACAATATATTCTTACAATAACTCAATGTTTTCATGCGAAGATTTTAACTTTCATATTTCACACACTTCAGACCCCTGATGTTGAGTTATTGACAATTTGAATTAGTACAAAGTCACAAACAATATAGAGTATAAATCTTACATAAAAATAAAATTCAAAGTAATGAAAAACCCATTATGCCGGAACATTAAACAATATCAAAGTATCTCAAGTTTCAATACCTGAAGTACCCCTGTTTGGAGCATAAAGGGGCGTTGAAGTTTAACAGTATGTATAAACCGTGTATACATGCGAACAACTTATATAACATCACACCTTTATCATTATATACCTAGTCGTGCATTATTACCACTAGATCAAGATGATAATGCCAAATTCAACCCATAACTTAAGATCAAGTGAATGCTCTGACAATGGTTACATATTATAAATTTATTTCCTCTCGAGTAACAAGTCACTTTATTGAAATGAATAGTTGTTGATGTAACCTGAAAAATAATGCCTGCAGTAGAAGATAACAGTCCTAATGAGATGGAAAGTTATACGAAGATACACATGGAAAGTATGGAGATCATTAAAAGT
The DNA here is from genome assembly GCA_949130495.1 of Sambucus nigra. Classification (NCBI taxonomy): domain Eukaryota; kingdom Viridiplantae; phylum Streptophyta; class Magnoliopsida; order Dipsacales; family Adoxaceae; genus Sambucus; species Sambucus nigra. The sequence goes on from OX422218.1 coordinate 282,586,727, forward strand.
TCGATTCAATAGGACGCGCAAATGGAATCGATTGAGAGGTATAACAGTGTATGAGAAAAATAATAATTTGGAAGAGGATGGCAGCGGGGAGAGATTGCATACTGAAGTTATTCAAAATTTCCACTTATCTCCTAGGCAAATTCCCACTGATAAGGATATCTAGCCTCAACCAATAGAGGAATGGACACAAGTATCAAACAAGAAGAAGAAGAAGATAATGCAGAAGGCCACTGATCACACAGATAAGAAGGTATTAAGGTCTTTATCTAAGGCTCTCCCAAAACCTTTGGTTAAATGATCAAGTTAATGAGTTGGAATGTTAAGGGAATCGAGAAGAAAGGTGTGGTTAGAAGAATTAAAAAGTTTGTGAATATGCATCAGTTGGATTTGATGGTTTGCTTAGAGCCTAAAGTGGATCCGTCTAGATTGGAGGAATATAGAATCAAATTTGGTTTTCAATATGCTATTGCAAATGAAGTAAACTCAATTTGGAGTTCTTTTCATATGATATCTCTGTAAATATCATCTCCCAAATTCCTCAAAGTATAACTCTAAAGGTGGCTCATCCTTATCTGTCTAAAGACTTTCAAGTATCGTTGGTCTATGCCAAGTGTACTAGGATAGAAAGAAAAGAGTTGTGAGAGTATATTTAAATTCTATTCAAACTACTGACCCATGGTTTGTTGGGAGAGATTTTAACAATGTGTCAACTTCATTAGATAAGGTTAGAGGACTTCCTTATGATATGAATGCTGCAGAAGATTTCATTCAGTGCATGGAGTTAAATGGTCCGATTGATTTGGGGTTCTTGGGTTATAGATTCACTTGGTGGAATAAAAGAGATTTAGTTGATGCTATATGGGAGAGAATTGACAAAATGCTTATGAATATCAGTGGTAAGCTTATGTTTAGAATGTTAAATACCTCCGCAAAACAATAACACGGGGGCGAGTTGGAATCTTCAATTCAATCACCAATATATGGTCATTCTGCAGGAGAACAAAAAATGAATTAGACCTTTACGGAACCAATGACCTGTCCCCTCCTCCTTTATCCGGGCTTAGGACCGGTAATGCAAAGATAAAACATTGCATTGGCGGAGTCAAAAAGGTTTTACCTAACATAGCAAGCGATATTAATGAGAAAAACAAGCATATATAAAATTTAACAATTTTCATCTAAATCATTAACCCAAAAGTATCATTTACCCAACATAGCAAGCGAGATTCATGAGAAAAACAAACATACGTAAAATTTAATAACTGTCATTTAAATCATTAATCCAAAAGTATCTTTCCTACACTAAAATTTAAGAACAATCAAAGAAAACATTAATCCAAAAGTATCTTTCCTACACTAAAATGTGCCAAACTAAGATGAACTTTCTAAACATACTTCAACCAACTTTCCATCCAAATAACAAATCCTCCATCTGAAAAGCCTGCCAAAGTTTCAAAACCGTTTTGAGGAGCATTATACAGAGAAGCGTCAGGTTGAAGCACTGTTTCAACCCAAACTACCTTTTCCCCAAGTCCAAGGCGTTTGAAGTGACACATGTCACCATTATGTATCCCAACATGTCCCTTTGCCAATTCTGCACCAAACCTATCAAGTACAATGACGGGGGATTTTTTTAAAGGAGGGGGGCGGGGAGGGGGGTTAGGAATATGAGTGGGATTGAGAGTGGGAGAGGGAGTGTTGACAAGATTACTCAAATTTTGAGATAAAGTGATAGGACGATGATCTGAAGTTGAACCAAACTCGCTATGTGGAGTCACCCCTACAGGGGAGCTCTCCTTTCCATTTTCCAATTTTGACATAAACATATGCAACATACTGGTAACCTCTTTTAACTGTGAGTGAACATTAGAGATCTCATTCTTCATCGAGTCTATTTCTTCATTTCCTTTCAAATGCTGTACAAATTTTGCCTTCGCCACCCCCGTGTGAATTAATTGTTTCTTAGAGACGTAGGACCCCACTCCACGCATTCGGCCTTTAACATCCCTTCCAAACACTTGTGTTAACACATCGTTGTCATAATTATCAAAAGTATCGGTACTACCCTCTCCAATCATACTTATGGCTTTTCTTTTCTCTTCCGCAGCCTTCACTTCCTCCTATATTATTATAAATAAATTTGTTAATCATTTTATAAAAGTTCAACTAAAAATTAAAATTTTCAACAATAAAAATATTATACTCACGTAGAAACTTTTGGCACTCTCCAACACAGTTTTATCACTGCGTATATGCCCTGACAACCAATAATCTACCCTCCCAATTTGTACCTCAGGCTTAGTTTTTTGCTGTACATTGTTAAAATTAACAAATTAGCTAAGAACATTTTTAATGTTAAAAGTAAAACAAAAATGATACACACCAACAAGTATTTCTTTTGGGCATATGTACGACGATCGAGACAATGGGTATACTTCAGATTTGAGCGGTTCTCAACATTTTTTAGTTTTTGTTGCCTTTTTTTCTCACCATTTTCCATTTCTCTAAATTTCTTCCATATTTCAGGGTCAACACCTTCAGGCTCAGCGCCATCATCCTGCAAATGAGATCGCAATGTATTTTTGAAAGTCCTGAATTTTTGGGACCATGTCTTATCCACTAATGGGCGAGCCACTTCTGGAGGAACGTTAAGATCAAATTCTCTCTGTTATCATTAAGCAAAACAAAAATAATTAAAAGAATAATAAATAGCAAAAGAATAAAAATAGAAAAGAAGAATAAAAAATGAAGATATGAAGTATAAGATCATATTTACCATCAAAGCATTCCAAACATCATTTTTACATTTCTTTGGCACGTGCCTCCAGTCCGAGAAGTGAATCGGGAAATTAGCTCTCACAAAATCTCCGGTACGAGAACTCCACAACTTTGCATTATCACCGACTATAGACCCGTCATCTTCAACAATGACTTTGATTTTCTCATTTAGGGTTTTGGCCATTGAGGAGGAAGGTTGTGCTAAGCCTGTACCTGATGACATTTTAAATTTCCTAAATTTCAAAACAAAGCATTAGTTCGATGGTAATATTATAGTAAAATAAAAGATAAACAATATACTTATTGAATTAAAAACATATAACAATTAATGCATCATTTCTCCTTATTAGCATATTACTAATCATGATATAAAGACAACAATTATGGCAAGAACAGTTGAATTTAAAGGATCAGTCTAAACTGATAAAAACATAGCAACAACTTATGCGAAAATACCACTCGATTGCATTAAAAATGCTACAATTCACCAACAAAAACACATTAAAAACTAGTGAAAAAAAAATAGCTAGACTTTGTCATATTGCTTTAGCAGGTTCTCCAAATGAGGTTCATCTTCAAGAGTAGATTGGAACACAGTTGGTATCTCTAGCTCGTCTACTCGACTAGTTAATCTCTTCGGGGAATGTATAACAACCCACCAATTAGGAGTGTTAAGATCTTTTGAGTAGAAGACTTGACTGGCATCAGAAGCGAGAATTGCAGGCTCATCAATCTCATTATTGGTACTCTTGAACTTATCAAAATTAACCATTACCAAATTGGAGTCTGGACAATGTTTACAACCATTGATCTTGTCCTCCACCCTCACCAATCAAAATAAAACACTACCTCCTTAAATAGCGTATAGTCCAACTCAATTATTTGTCTGATAACTCCGTAATACATTGTCCAAGCATCTTTAAGATTTTTATCACTTTTCCTTGCACTAAATTGAGTCCAAGCCTTCATGCAAACACCACTGTCTTGTGTCACAACATTATCATCGTGATACTTGGGAGAGAATACAAAGCCATTGGTGCGGTATTTTTTATATGTTTTAACCTTGTGTTTTGGCCCTTGTACTAACCGCCACAACATAGCATTTGTCTCTGTCTCTCCAGAAGTGACTAGCTGCGCAATACAAATAAAATTATAGCTACAAAGTGAGTCTGGATAATAAAGAATATAACTTAATAGACTAGTAAAATCAAGAGCACCTTATCATATAACCACGGAATGAAAGAAGTTTGCATCTCTACTTCTGTTAATTGTCTCCCATTTCCTTTACCACGCCAAGTGGATTTTAGTAACATTTTATACTCACTGCAATTTATTCACATAAGTTCGTGTATTAGTATTTAAATGTGAATTTCGATAAATACTTATTAAATTGCTCAAACCTGTAGAATTCTTCAAGACCATCAACGTCAAGTCGAAATAGGACCCATCGACGTATTTGTTGAAACTGTTTAGGTTCCAACATCACAATCTTGTCATCTAACAACGGTCCTTCGTCAGAAAACTCTCCATCTTCATTTAGAAACGCTTCACGAGTACGTTTGTGGTTTCCGTCAAGAGAATTAGGCATGTACTCCATGCAATACCTAACAGATTCAGCAGTAACATACGACTCCGCAATTGAACCTTCAATGTATCACTTATTGCTAGGTATATCTTTAAAATCTTGCATCTTCCTATTCGTGTGAATAAGAAAAAAGTATATATGACATATTCTAACAATGATCTATACGTATATGCTTATGTTTGTGCTTGTGTTTGTGTTTGTGTGAAAATAAAAATTAATATAAAGAGTTTACCGTTCAAACGGATACATCCAATGTGTTCCTGTAGGACCACAAGCCAATGCTTCATCGGCTAAATGAACGGTAAGGTGGATACTAATATCAAAAAATGACGGCGGAAAGTGCTTCTCCAACACACACAATGCCTCTGCAACCATAAACTTGTCCCTTTGCATATCCTCGCGAATTAAGACTTTTGAGCATAATATTTTGAAAAATAAGCTCAACTGTTGAATAGCTCTTCGCAAATCTTTGTATTTCGAAAATGAATGCTGAAGTAATACGGGCAACAAATACTCTATAATAACGTGATAGTCATGTGACTTCATTGAGTGAAAACCAGGTGGGTTAAGGGTGACGATATTGCTCAGGTTGGACGAAAAGCTGGAAGGTAACTTTAAGTCTTTCAAAATTTGACAAAACTGTCGTTTCTCTTCTTTATCCAATATAAATGATGCTTTCGGTTTCATCCCTTTCCCGGTTTTCTCATCTTCTCGCATCCATTGACCACTATGTATGCCCAAGTCTTTCATATCCTTCCGCGCATTTATTGTATCTCTAGTTTTCATTTTATCATCGAGGATTGTACTTATTAAATGCTCTGCAACATTCTTCTCAATGTGCATCACATTAAGAACATGTAGAATTTTATGAGAACTCCAATATTCCAAGTCAAATAAAATTGACCTTTTATACCATGCCTCCTTAACTTCAACATTACAATTCTCATTTGCATCACCCATCTTTCGCTTATTACTGGAGACTTTTGGAGACTTTCCCAGTGTATACTCGATGCAACGTAACTTCTTTACAAGTGCGTCCCCATTCAACCGACGTGGAGGAGGTGTATACTCTGTTGACCTAAGCCCCAAACTCCCACCTTTTCGAAAGGGGTGATCCATGTCAAGGAAAATACGATAGTTTGTATAAACTATCTTATTACTGTGTACCAGTCGGATGGATGGAGTATCGTCCCCACAAACAGGGCAAGCTTTATAACCATGTGTAATACACCCAGATAAATTCCCATATGCAGGGAAATCGTGAATCCCCCACATTAACATAGCTTTCAATGTAAAAGGCTGCATCTCATACATGTCATAAGCCGAAACACCTACTTCCCACAATTCCTTCAACTCATCAACTAATGGCTGAAGAAAAACATCGATGTCTTGACCCGGTGCCTTTGGACCAGGTATTAACAAAGACAACATTTGAAACTCGCTCTTCATGCACAATGAAGGTGAAAGATTATTCGGCACCGTGATAACAGGCCAACAGCTATAACTGGCAGACTGAATGCCACGAGGATTAAACCCATCGGTTGCTATTGAGAGCCAAACATTGCGTCCTTCTTTAGCAAATTCAGGCCATTTTGATTTGAAACTCCTCCATTGGGACGAATCACATGGATGTCGTTGGTAATCCCATGAAGTGGTTGCCCTATGGTGCCATGTCATTTCTCGAGCTATCCACGGAATAGTATAAAATCTCACCAACCTTGGAATCAGAGGGAAATGTCTCAACACCTTTTTAGGTTCTTTGGTAATCCTTCCCCTTTTCCTCATAGTAACTGAATACCTTGATTCTCCACATTGGGGACATTCATCCATATATTCATTCTCCTTCCAATATAAGACACAGTTATTGACGGATGCATGAATGTAATTGGCCTTCATCCCCAATTCTTTTATCATACTCTTCATCTTTGGATATTTTTCTGGTAGTGTATTACCTTTTGGGAGCCACCTTTTTAAGATAGACAAAAGTGCCGTGACACTATTTCCTGACCAACCAAATTGCTTCTTTAAGTTGTGAAGTTCTATAATTGAAGAAAGAGTTGTTTCAGGACCCTCGCATGAAGGATATAATTTCTCAATTGATAATCTCTTATATTCATTGTACTTGTCATTTACGACATGATCTTCTTTGGAAACTCGCGACTGACCGCATTCAACATCTACATAAGGTTCCCCATGCACTCCGTAACAAACATCAACAAGATTTTCCACCCCAAAACCTTGTTCCTCGATGTTTTCTTCTACTATGATCTCCTCAACTTGTTGTACCGGTGGGGGATCAATAGTGTTCACGGATGTATTTTCACCGTGAAAAAACCATACAGTATACAATTGATGCATACCATTCCTCCACAAATGTCTCTTTACTTCTTTCGATTTCAGACGCAATTTATTGCGACACTTCAAACATGGACAAGGTATCGTTGTCAACCCCTGGTCATTGTTCTCTTCCGCAAATTTAATAAAATCTTCAATGCCCTTTAAATACGACAAGCTGCCTTTGTTCTCTTCAGTCATCCAGTCTTTATTAATCGGTCGTGACATTCTATAAAACAAGATAAAACACACATTAACAATAAGTTGCAACTGTAATCTTCGATAATGATTGGTGTCTATTTATGGCAACATATTATACCACGACTTATGCTAAATTTATGGTTTCTAAATTCTAAACACATTTTTGATGAATAAAAAGAAAATTTAAGTATATTCATCATATCAAGTAACTAAAACACATAATTCATCGTGATTTCTATTTGCAAATAACTTGATCATTCATGGGGTTCTTTTTGATTTACCATAAAACTTAAGATGTGTATTGCTATAAGTGTATTGGGCAAAACTAAATATTAATCAACTTAAGATACATAGATGATAAATGAAAGATACTATACACAAACCATACTTCACAAATAAAATCAGGTACTATTTATATTAAAGAAATTAGATAAAAATAAGATTTTTTTCTTTACTTAAATACGTGCCTTGCACATGACCTCTAGAATAAATTTTTTTATTAAATATGTTAGAAGAATAAAAAAATAAAAAAATGACACAAACAAATTTTAATAAAAATCAGTTGTTTTCAAAACCTCTGCCCCAACCCCATCCCTATCCCCAATTCCAACCTACACCTACACCCTACATTAAAAAATTGAGAGAACTAAAACTACAAATTTAACAAACCAAAAATGCAATATAAAGAAAGAAAATAACCCAATTTTAAAAATCAAACTTTGTTGATATTTCCCTATCCCCTTCAGCTTTACGAATGAGTGTGTCATATTACTTCTTTGAAAATCAAAGCAAAATTTGAAAAACTTTTGAAAATCAAAAGTTTGATTCCATCCCCAATATATGACAAGCTCATTTGTAAAGCTGTAGGGTTTGATTCCATCCCCAATATATGACAAACTCATTCGTAAAGCTGTAAGGGATGGACTCAAACTCATTCGTAATTCCTAATTCGTAATTCTAATGTGATTTTCCAAAAGTTTGATTTCATATATTGAATCCCCAATATATGGAATCAAACTCATTCGTAAAGCTGTGGGAATATCGATGAGTATCCCATAACAAAACCATAAATCTTATGGAGAGACGAGGGAAACGAGAGAAAAATACTTGATCGTCAGTGGCAGACCCAGGATTTTCAACCAAGGGGTGCGAATTGTTTTACAAAGGTCGGGGGTTCGGTGGAGGGAGGCCCCAAGGCAATTTTTTTAGGGTCATTTTTACTTTTTTTACAATCTTTCAACCCTAAAAATGTTAATGTTTATATTCACCCATTTTTTGCTCCCACTTTGTTTGAAGACTTTTTTCGAAATACCTCAACAAAATATTACCCTAAATTTTAAATTACAATAAAAAAATTCAACATAATTGCCCTAAATTTGAAAATATATTCCAAATTATGTTTCGACAATTAAAATTAACAGAAAATGAGAAAACTAATATAATCACGGAATATGCAACAACCCAATAACAAATAATCAATACTTTTATTTTTTAAATACTAATAACCCAATACCCAACAAATCTACATTTTCAAAAATTTAAACAAATATAAGCTAAACAGGGAATCCATTGAACTTGAAACAAATATAGGCTAAACAGTGAATAAAAAATTAACAGGTAACAAATACCCATTGAACTTGAACTTAAAAACAATAAATCTATGAACTGAATGAACTGTTGTGTGTGAATCCATTGACAAATATGTTAATGTACCTATTGAGTGAATCGATGAGCTGGAGGAGAGGGGAAGGGATGATCTCTGGCTGAGATGGACGTCCAGAGATGGCCGAGATGGACTGTCGGAATACCGAGATGGACGTCCAGAGGAGGGAGAGGGGCGATCAGTGATCGAGCATCAACTTCGTGCGACGGTATACCAATTTCGCAAGCTGTATGAAGAGACGAACGGGTTGGGGGAGGTATAGAGAGAGACGGGAGAGAGTTGGAGAGTGGAGCCGCTCGCTCCTCTCCCACTTTCTCTTTTTTTTAAATGGCTTTTGCATTTAATTCTAATATATTTGTAACGGTTTTTTGCTACTGATAATGGATTTTGTCCGTTACAAATGTGTAATGGACAAAATCCATTACAAATAGAAAAAAAAACCCGTTACAATTTTCCTCATTTGGTGTAGTGGGTCCACAGAAGTATTATGAGGAATGATGAGATCGTCACCAGTGGGTGCATTGTTCTCACACTCTAGTTTAGGATCAATAGTGTAGGCAACTCGTTATCTATAATCTTGATGTTTATTGACTCCATAACTTTGAAGCTTGCAAAGTAAAACACCCTATAAGCCCTACTCGATGTTGAGTACCCTAAAAATATCCCTTCATCGATTTGGGAGTCAAACTTTCCTAATTGCTCTCTATGTCTCAAAATGTATTAAGGACTTCCACAAACTCAAAAATACAATAGGTTGGGTTTCTTCCCTATCCACAACTCATATGGAGGGTGTAACGTATGTGAACGAAGATATACCCTATTCATCATATGACTTTTGGTACTAACCCCTCTTCCCAAAAAACATCTAAGCACTTTTCTCCAAAGAAGCATGGATATATCCATCTCTTGAATTGTCTAGTTCTTCCCCTCAACAATCCCATTTTGTTGAGGAGTACGAACGAACAAAAACTCGTATTTGATGCCCACTCCATCAAAATAGCTATCCAACCCAGCTTCTTTAAATTCAGCGTCGTTGTCACTACGCATCCGATTAATAGTGACACCATGCTAGTTTTGTAGGACACAACACTTGGTTGTTAGGAACTCAACCGCATCATACTTTTTTTTATAATAAACCCTACCGTAGAGTATCTCGAAAAGTCATCAACCATCACGAGAATGTATGTCTTACCACAAAAGCTCTCCGTACGTGTAGGACCCATAAGATCCATGTGCATCAACTCTATGACACGTGTGGTGGTAATGGTATTCAACTTCCGATGGGGACTTCAAATTTGTGTAACACCCCGTGTTTTAATTAATTGACTTTAATTAATTTGGAGAAAAATAAAATTTTGGAGTTAATGACCATTAAGAATTTAACTTGGTTTTATTAGTAAATTTTTCAATCGGGAATTAATTCGGGTCTTTCATAAAAAGGTTATAAGGATTTTTATCGTTTAACTCGAACATACATTTTTAAGAATATTTATTAGATTAGAAAGTCAAATTTTAAAAGATTGCATTTTTGGATGTGGGGTCGTTCAAACGACATCATATGTCGTTCGAACGACGTAGCATCTCATTCGAACGACAACATACGTCGTTCGAACGACAGAGGCGACGGATGGATTAGACTCTTGGAGTTATTTTAACTTCCAACTCTTCATTTCTTTGCTTTATTTAAAGGAGTCTGTTGGATTCCAACTTTTCATTTCTTTGCATTATAAAAGGAAGTCGTGGGCAACCCTTTTAACATACTTTTGGCACAAATTTTGGCAGCAAATATATTTTATATTCCTCTTATTTTTATATACACATTGGCCCTTGAGATTTGTGAGTTCTAACCTTAGATTATAGGTGTTCTTGGGGCTATTTTATTAGAGGTTATTGGAGGAGCTTTTGTAGATCTTTTGTGTTGATCTTGAGGATGTGATCGTTGGTTTCTCATCGTGGTTTGAGGTATGGGGTTTTACACAATATGTTCTTTAAATCTCGTGAGTGTCATTCTCTTTGAATTCTTGTTTAATTGAACTCATATTTGAATTGATAAATTCTTGGAAATCTGGAAAAATAATTGTTGGAATTATTTTGATTCATATGTAATTATTCATGTTGTAATTGAGCACGTTTTCATGAGATTTTAATATGGCACGGATGTTGGGCACCCGCCAAAATTCCTGTTTCCCGGGCTATGGCTTGATAAAGCATATACGGATGTGGTGAGGCCTGGTGACCCGGTTAAAGTGTTGTTGAGAAATTATATTGATAAATGCTTTGAGATTTGCATTTTGATTTGAATATTCGTACTCGTGTTGTTATGGTTTGTTCATCGTTAATATAATTGTTGAGCATCTTTCTTGTCGTATTGTGTACTTCCCCATATTTTCTTTTAGTGGCAGGTTAGCGCGGATTTTGGGGCGCTATGGAGATTGATTTTAGCGAGGATTGTTTGGGAAAGATTTGTATTATTTTGATGTACGGCGCTCGGACATTGAAAAACTCTTTTCTCTCAAATTTTCTCCAGTAAGGTTCTCAAAACAGATTTCCTCTCATCTTCAACCCCTAGCCCCTACTTTTAGCAAGTTTTGAAGATTCAATTGGCATTTTCTCAAGAGGAGTTCAACCGTCTACTCAGATTTTTTTTATCAAATTAATCACATGCATGAATACTCTATTTCTTTCCTTTGGTATTATGCGTTTTAAGTATTGCCCTAACCTTTAATAATGTTTTTCTTAAAAGAAAGTAGTGACTTAATTACGAAAAGTGGACACTAATTATGGGACTGTTTTTATTAAATCTTTTAATCTGAATAATATTCATAACCCTTGGGTACGTAGGATTGATGAGTGGATTTTGGGTTTTATTGGTGTAGGTTGCATGTAGAAAAACCTTGCTTTTGAATTAGATGAATTTGGGGACGTATAACTCTTGTAAATTGTGTAGAGATAATGAGATTGAAAATATGATGTATTTATGGTGAAAGCTCGGTGTATTTAATTTAAAATAATTAAATGAGATTAATTGGGTGTTTATGACGATGTGATAGTTATATTAAGATTTAATTAAATTGGACTAGTATGCGTAGTTTTATACGTTGATTAATTATGCTTGTTTATGTGACTTGTTGGTTTTATTTAATTGTCATTTATGACGACGGGTTGTTGGGTATTTTTTCTCTACCTATATTTTAGGATGCCTTCTAGGTATGGGACTAGTGAGTAGGCCTTTTGATGATTTATGCCTTCTAGGTATGGTACTAGTGAGGGTAGATTATTACGACTTTTCTATGTCGAGGGTGGGCTGATTTTTGATACTTTATCGTCGTTACGCTAGGCATGAGACTAGGTTGAGGTTTATGTTAGAAATTCATCCTATACATAGGGTAGGACATATTGATTAATTGGGGACCCTTTGGTATGGGACTAAGGGGTATTTTGAGGATCTCACATCGATTAAAAGGGTGGGGTAATTTATAAATTGTGAAATTGAGAAATTAAGAATTAATGACTAAGATAAAAACGGGTATTAAAATTTGTGGCGACATAACGTGTCAGGGATCGAAAGTTTAAACGGGTCAGCGGACGATTTATATCGTGTCGTGTGTGGAACTTTGTCATGGGACAGGGCCAACAGTTTAAACGGATCAGAGGCCATTTGACAGGGGGAAGTGTGATACTTTGATGGATTACCACCCGGGGCAGGAGGACCGCCATAATAAAAAATGAGAACAATAATAAAATTGGGTTAATTCAATCAAATTAACATCGTGGGACTTGGGAATTTAAAATCATATTGGTGTGCTTTTTGAAATGGGAATTTCTGAGGGTAGTTAGTGATTTATATTTATCGCGTTTAATTATCTCGTTTAATTAAAATATTCTATTGTGATATTTATTGCGTATAATGCTACTGTCTGGATTTAAGGATCCTATTTGAGGGGAGTAGTGTGTATTCATGCTCGAGGCTCTGACCTCATGTGTTGACTAACTTTTCAGGAAATAGTATTTGGAGAAGCTGCATAGAATTATTTGAAGATTTTCTTAGAGGTGCAATTGGAGTTGCTCTACCTTATGCGTATTGATTTAGTTTAGTCTTTCATTCCTTCGTATTTTACTTTAAGACATAGTTTATGGCTTTGATTGGGCCATTCGGTTCCAAAGTTGTTATGGGTTTTATTCAGTTATTTCACTGGATTCAGTTGGAAATTATTCAGTTTCATATTATTAGAGATTGGATTTACTTTGAGTTTAGCATGGAGATGGATATTTTATCGCTTTGTTGGATGGTTTATATTTTTGGATTGATTATCATTTATCTTGTGGATTAATTTTGTATGTCTCATATCTGTCTCATGATAAGAATGATATTTTATTTACTCACGCCCGAATTAGTTTTGGTGGCATTCGACGCCAGAATTTAGCGGGGTGTAACAGATGGCATCAGAGCATGGTCTTAGGCCTTGTAGGGTATGAGTCTGTTTAGCTTTTGTGTTATCGATCTTTGTTTCTCTGTATTGATTCATACTCCTTAAGGTAGTGGATCTCGCATAAGTGTAGATATGTTTCTTAGAGATAAGAAGTCTTGTATATAGTGGGCATTGAGGTTAGAAATAGTAATCTTAATGTAAGGAACCTATAATTTAATTTGGAGACTATATTTATTATTGGAGATCGCTAATACGAGGTTAGGCATCTCTAGTATCGATGTAGTGATGAGAATTGATTTAAGGATGTGGCTTGAGATGACTCTTAGAGATAGAATCGATGGCTGATTCGTGAGAGGAGAGTGGTACGCCGTTATTTTCATAATTATGCATATATATGTTAGGATATATATATTTTTTTTCGTGGGGTATGTGCGTGTAGAATTGGTGTATGGGCGCCCAATTATGGCATTCTACATGTAGGCATATGTGAGCCTTATTTTATTTTGCGCGATTTACGTTTAACGTTTATGCTTCGTTTAATTTCGAGGGAGAAATTTCTTTACTAGTGGGGAAGTATGTAACACCCCGTGTTTTAATTAATTGACTTTAATTAATTTGGAGAAAAATAAAATCTTGGAGTTAATGGCCTTTAAGAATTTAACTTGGTTTTATTAGTAAATTTTTCAATCGAAAATTAATTCAGGTCTTTTATAAAAAGGTTATAAAAATTTTTATCGTTTAACTGGCAGGTGTGTTTTTAAGAATATTTATCAGATTAAAAAGTCAGATTTTAGAAGATTGCATTTTTGGATGTGGGGTCGTTCAAACGATAGCGTATGTCGTTCGTACGACGTAGCATCTCGTTTGAACGACAGCGTACGTCGTTCAAACGATAGAGGCGGCTGATGGAATAGAGAGTCCTAATCAGATTTTAACTCTTAAACCCTTTAAATACTAAACTGATACGGGGCTGGGACTTTGAAAAACACTTTTCTCTCAAATTTTCTTCGGTAAGGTTCTCAAAACATATTTCCTCTCATCTTCAACCCCTAGCCCCTACTTTTAGCCAGTTTTGAAGATTCAATTGGTGTTTTCTCAAGAGAAGTTCAACCTCTACCCAAATTTTTTTATCACATTAATCACAGGCATGAATACCGTATTCCTTTCCTTTGGTATTATGCATTTTAAGTATTGCCCTAACCTTTAATAATTTTTTTCTTAAAAGAAAGTAGTGACTTAATTAGGAAAAGTGGACACTAATTATGGGACTGTTTTTATTAAATCTTTTAATCTAAATAATATTCATAACCCTTGGGTACGTAGGATTGATGAGTGGATTTTGGGTTTTATTGGTGTAGGTTGCATGTAGAAAAACTTTTATTTTGAATTAGATGAATTTGGGGACGTATAACTCATGTAAATTGTGTAGAGATAATGAGATTGGAAATATGATGTATTTATGGTGAAAGCTCGGTGTATTTAATATAAAATAATTAAATGAGATTAATTGGGTGTTTATGGCGATGTGATAATTATATTAATATTTAATTAAATTGGACTAGTATGCGTAGTTTTATACGTTGATTAATTATGCTTGTTTATGTGACTTTTTGGTTTTATTTAATTGTCATTTATGACGACGGGTTGTTGGGTATTTTTTCTCTCCCTATATTTTATGATGCTTTCTAGGTATGGGACTAGTGAGTAGGCCTTCTGATGATTTACGCCTTCTAGGTATGGGACTAGTGAGGGTAGATTATTACGACTTTTCTATGTCAAGGGTGGGCTGATTTTTTACACTTTTTATCGTTACGCTAGCCTAGGCATGAGACTTGATCGAGGTTTATGTTAAAAATTAGTCCTATACATAGGGTAGGACATATTGATAACTTGGGGACCCTTAGGTATGGGACTAAGGGGTATTTTGAGGATCTCACATAGATTAAAAGGGTGGGGTAATTTATAAATTGTGAAATTGAGAAATTAAGAATTAATGCCTAAGATAAAAATGGGTATTAAAATTTGTGGCGACATAATATGTTAGGGACCGATAGTTTAGACGGGTCAGTGGACGATTTATGCCGTATCGTGTGTGGAACCTTGTCATGGGGCGGGGTTGACAGTTTAAACAGATCAGAGGCCATTTGATAAGGGGAAGTGTGACACTTTGGTGGATTACCACCCGGGGCGGGAGGAGCGCCATAATAAAAAGTGAGAACAATAATAAAATTAGGTTAATTTAATGAAATTAACATCGTGGGTCTTGGGAATTTAAAATCATAATGGTGTACTTTTTGAAATGGGAATTTTTTGAGGGTAGTTAGTGATTTATATTTATCGCGTTTAATTATCTCGTTTAATTAAAATATTCTATTATGATATTTATTACGTATAATGCAACTGTGTGGATTCAAGGATCCTATTTGAAGGGATTAGTGCGTATTCATTCTTGGGGCTCTGACCTCGTGTGTTGACTAACTTTTCAGGAAATAGTATTTGGAGAAGCTGCATAGAAATTTTTGAAGATTTGCTTGGAGGTGCAATTGGAGTTGCTCTACCTTATGCGTATTGATTTAGTTTAGTTTTTCATTCCTTCGTATTTTACTTTGAGACATAGTTTATGGTTTTGATTGGGTCATTCGGTTCCAAAGTTGTTATGGGTTTTATTCAGTTATTTCACTGGATTCAGTTGGAGATTATTCAGTTTCATTTTATTAGAGATTGGATTTACTTTGAGTTTAGCATGGAGATGGATCTTTTATCGCTTTGTTGGATGGTTTATCTTTTGGGATTGATTGTCATTTATCTTATGGATTAATTTTATATGTCTCATATTATTCTCATGCTAAGAGTCGTATTTTATTTACTCAAGCCCGACTTAGTTTTAGTGGCGGCTGACACCAGAATATAGTGGGGTGCGACAATTTGTTGTTGGTAAGGATCACAAATCGAGGAAGTTAGTTTCCCAAGAGATGATAAGCCACGAACTAGGTCTTTCTTCACTAATCTCTCAAGATCTCTAAATTTCACATGACCTAGACATTGATGACTAGAGGAGACCATTGTAATACCCTGTATTTTTGAGTATTTGGAATTTAGTTAATTCAATAATTATTTGGGTTTAATTTTAAATTACATGTGTGCATAATTTGATGAAATTGAATATTTTTGGGGAGATAAGAATTTATTAATGATGGAATAATCTATGCAAAAATTAGTATACGTCGTAACGAGTAATATCGATGGGACTGTGTTGAAACTCAACCGAGGGTCACATGTAGACTATTTTCAGGTCGAAATAAGATATTATTATGGAGTGACTCAGATGATTATTTAGAGGTCTGAGTTGATTCTGAAAGGGTCGAAATAGTCAGAATAGTATTCCTGGGTGTATAGTTTGGGTTCCGGGGCGATTTTTGACCAACCTGGCACCGTTTAATGGCGTTTCGGTCATTCGGGAGTTTGTGGTTTAGAGAACTCAGAAAATTAAAAGAGCATATCAGCCCCTTGGAGTTAGAGGCTGGGGTAAACACAAATTAGAGAAGAAGGAGGCCACCAGGGAGGAGGAGAAGAGAGTTCTTAGAGGTGCAACACTTGTTCTCTCTACCAAAGTTGTCAAAATCTTGATCAAAGCGGGGAGGGATTGACTCCATTATCTTGAAAATGAAATCAGACCTGCATATCATAAGGCAAGTGTTTATCTTTCTTGTTTCTAAAAGGTTATAATACCCATGTAGTATAAGGTTACTATTTGGTGATTTTAATTGATGTTCTTGAGATTTTGAAAATTAAATACATGAATCTTGGGTAGGATTGGCATGTAGATTTAATCCTTATGTTATAAGGAAACGAAATCAGTATATATGTGGTGATTAGAATGGGGCAATTCTGGATTTAATGATGTGTATGCATGAAGAACAATTAAACTAGGATTTTATGAATATTAAGAGATAATTGATTCTTGAATGGAATTCTTGATTAATTAATGTGATATTTACGTTTAATACTGTCCATATACTCATAATAGATGATATGTTATGTTGGTTGGGAATTTGTTAAAGTTTCATGAAGAGTGGATGGAGCTTTAATGGTGAAAATCGCAAAAACGTAAGGAAGAAGAAGGACCTATTTGCAGCGAATCGATTCGGCTCCTTAGCTTAATTGATTCGGTGTGCGAATTGATTCAGACCAAGGTTGAATCAATTCGACTGCCCAGAATTGCATAATTTATTGTTGTTGGTGTTGTAATTTTCCTCATGAAGTGAATTAAGGGGAGACTTAGGGGATACAAATTTGGTAATTAAATAAATAATTTGAGGAGGCCAGTAGGAATATAGTCAATGCTTGCGTGATCTTTAATGTGAGTAAACTTGGGGTGTGAACCGACGATGATAAAATGATCGAGATGCGTATCGGGAATTTAGTAATTGGATTATGGGAAGGGTGAGACATGACCTATGACTTAGTCCAGTAGTGTATTAGGGTAGTAACTACTAAAATAAGTTAAGGGATAACTAGGGACTTCGAGTAGAGGAGAAAACTCAGGAAAATGTGATAGAGGGTTATATTCCTATGTGGATTAGTACGTTGAGTGTTCGAGAGATATATTACGTACGTATTATATTATAGGTTGAGTGTATACTTATGCGGATTATATTATAGGTTGAGTGTATACCTATGCGGATTATATTATAGGTAGAGTGTATACCTATGCGGATTATATTATAGGTTAAGTGTGTACCTATGCAGATTATATTATAGGTTGAGTGTATACCTATGCAGATTATATTATAGGTTGAGTGTCTACCTATGCAGATTATATTATAGATTGAGTGTCTACCTATGCGGATTATATTAAAGGTTGAGTGTATACCTATGAGGATTATATTATAGGTTGGGGGTATACCTATACAAATCATGTCTATAGGTTAAGTGTATACCGATACAAATTATATTTATGGATTATGTGTACGCCTATATGCGACATATGGATTAGGTTGTGTGTATACCTATTATGCTCTTTCTTATGTGTGAACATACCTAGGCTGCTTGCTATCACGGAGGTCCTGCGTAGGGGGCGATCTCACCTTGACAATTCCAGTGAGGTCTGAATTTGTTCCCTAGAACATAGAACTTAGGGAGGCTCACTATATGTGTGTATTAGTGGGACTGGCAGGTCATTTGGGTACATTAGGTATGTGCATAGCCCAAAGGATTAGAACTATGTTCATCTCCATTATGTGTATTTGAATGAGGGTTTGAGGAGACATGCCAAACCAATAGTCCTTAATTTAGTACGAGAGTTACATGGACTTGATATTAGAGTGTGCCGCATCACGAGGAGCCATTTCGAAGATGCTATAGTTGTATATATTATATGTGTGATAAATATATACAAATGTGATTAACCTACTTGTGTGTGATGTAGGAAAGATGGGTAGTGTATATCTAAAAGTGACTTAATTATGAGATGCTCAACTTAGTGTGTGATAGTAGTAAAGTTAGATAGTGTAACTCTAAAGATGAATTAAGTAGAGCAACCTAATGAAATGTTTTAATGATAACATACGTGATATGTTTATTATGTTTTAATGATAACATGCGTGAGATGTTTATTATGGGTTAATGATAACATACGTGAAAATGTTAAGTAGGGTTGCAAAATAACATACTTGTAACGTTAAGTATTAGTATCACGATAGCATACTGTATGGGCGGTACGGGGGAGCTAAACCTATTAGGGTTAGATAATTATTGATGAGACCTAGTTGGGCTGGGTAGCATAGCTAGGTAGATGACGTTAGGCGTTCACATTAGTTGAGAGGTGATGAACTCAATGGAGTGTACATTAAACTAACATGTGTAATCAATAACTCATTTTAAACTTCAATTTAAATATTTGCTAAATATTTTCAAATGGTTTTACTTGGGCTCTGAACCGTACTTGCAAAATATTTTCAAAGCCTTTTAGGTGTCCAGCTATAGGCACGCCCAGCTTGATGTTCTGTTCCAGGGATGCGTAGCTGCAGTACTTATGGATGCTTGTTGGATTTGGATTAGATACTTCAATCACTTTATTCCTAGAGTAGGATGCAGTTTAGTTATTTAATTTGGGCGTGTTTACCCTCCAGTCATTTCTTTTATTTCAGTTTAGACTTTGTACTTAGGTTTATATTCTTCTGTTGGACTTTACATTAGATTTGGGAACCGATGGTTTATTTGATATTATTTATTCTGTACTTATCTTGTGATGGATTTATTTTATTACTGCGTGGATGGTTTAGTGATTGTATTTATTTCACTTGTTGTTGTTGTTGTTGTTGTTGTTGTTGTTGTTGTTGTTGTTTTTGTTGTTTAATAAAAGATAAAATTTGGCACCGACCTTTTTGAATACTAGGTGGTTGGTTTAATTTAAAAAAATATTTTCGACAGTGATGCTAAGAATGAACCAAATGAGATTCATGTTTTAATTGGATGAAGGAATGATCACCTGGTACTTAATTAGCCGGGGTGTCACAACCATAGCATTGTTGCACACAAAGGAGGACTTGGGAATGATTCCATAACAATTATGTTTGATCCTCACTATAAGGATTTTTTCTTAATATTGTTCATAGCATAATTTTAGGCTAAATTGGCGTATCCCGTTACAAATTGTCACGCACCGTCAAGAAGAATCGTACTCAATCATCTCGAAGTTTGAAGACTTCCCGACATCCCGATGATGTATTAAACGATTTAGAGTTTGAAATAATTTACAGAATTATATTTTAGGATGCCATTTTTATTAAAAACGAACAAGAACTTTTTGTTTTCAAAAGTATGTTTTCAGAGTTTATTGTAGGCGGAGTTTTTTAAAACTTTAAAATTTTATTTATGTCGTTTAAACGACATCGCCATGTCGTTCAAATGACATCATTATGTCGTTACACTACACCAAATTCAGCGAATGGTCACACCCAGCTGGTCACGGCCCAAGTCCGCGACAAGCTGGTCCCGGACTTGGATCGTGACCATATCAATTTTTGGCGTGACCATATTCATTACCACATTGAGTCATGGATGCTCTGGAAGTGGTCACAGACCAAATCCTTGACCACCATGGGTCATGGACTTGGGCCGTGACTAGGGTGTGACGAAATTGGCGCCAAAATTCCCTCCAAACTTGGTCGCGACCAGCATGTGACCATTGGAACGATTAGGAGAAAAACATACACATATTGGGTCATAGCTGGGGGCCGTGACCATTTCTTGGTGGGGATCACGGCTATGGGCCGTAACCATCCTTTACTCCAGCAGTCTTGTGATGGAAAAATGGTCGCGCATGGTGAGTCACAGCTCTAGGCCGTGACTAGGTCCAAACCAGCAACACCATTACCTCCTTCATTTATTGATCGCGCATGATGGGTTCACGGCTCTATGCTGTGACCAGGTTCAGAATTTAAACCCCCCGCTCATCCTTATATCTATTTGTGTGATTTTAGTGTGTAAAGGCTTAGGCAATTTGGGCGATTTTAGTGTCTTGTTTCGATTTCAGGTGTGATTTCATTTCGATTCCTCATTTCTATTTAAAGACCTAATTTCTATGCGTGTATGTATATATTTATGCTTGTATGTGTGTGTGTATATGTTTGTGTATCTGTGTGTGTATGTATAAATTTATGTTTATATGTGTGTGTATGCATAGATTTATGTGTATATGTGTGTAACTAAGAACAAATATATTATTTTTTATGTCAATACCCTAGATTGTATGTGTGTGTATGTATAGATTGTATATGTGTGTACGTATAGATTTATTTAAAAAAAATTAGGGTTTAGTAAACCCTAGATTGTATGTGTATGTATAGATTATGTCAATAAAACCTAGATTGTATGTTTGTGTATTTTTCTTGACAAAATATCATTTAAAACACTAAACATTATATTTTTTTGACAAAATATAATTAAATGGATTTTGATAAGTAAAAAAATTACATCCACCTTTTTGTGGGTTATATGCATGTTATCATATTTATTGGGTGTTATATGCTTGTATTGATTTTTTTGATAAAATATAATTAAATGAATTTTTTTTGACATACGAGTCGCAAACACGTGTGCACATTACTATAGTGAGATATTGTTGGATTTTTTGAATTGATAATACATATATACTTTTAAACTCTTTCATAACAAAACGTGTTACAAACAATTACGGCTGGTTGTTGTTGGGATTTCGCATCGATGAGATCCAAAATGCAAGGGGTTAAGAGAAGGGTAGTGGTAAATCAAAACCTTAATCAAACTAATATAACCTTATACGTCATATGTTTGAATTAATAGTTACTAATTAATTAGACCCCTTAATTATAGGACTCGTATTCACTCCCTCGTATACTTTTCTCAGGAAAAATGTGGCACGGTGATAATCACTGTCAACAATAGTGGGAGAGGTTGCAATTAGACCGCACACATAACTCTTTTATTAGTATGCGCCATGTAGAGGGTACTCCTATTTATATGTATGGAAATAAAAAGATCGAACAATTTAACTACCTTATAAATCGTGGAGTTGATCTCCAACAAGATTACACGTTCAATCGTATTCTATTTTCTCTACCAGAAAACTGCGATGACGTTATACAAAATATATTTAACACACACAATCCCGACGTATCCCTGAACTTGGTTACATTGTTGGAGAAGGCGGAAAAAAATCCACCCATTATGGATACAACTGTGTACATAGGACATAGACTGTGATGTCTCGCGCCACATGCACGAGAAATTGAATCTTGCCAATAAGTTGAAAAAGATGGGATTCCGATTTCATGTCACGGATATCTACACATCAATCATAGATACCCTTCCTGCTAGTTGGACACATGTAAAAATTCATTGGTTCTTAAAAACTAATACCGAATGGATGGAGATCAGACACATTGAATATATTCTAAAGTCTTACTCTGAAAAGGTCTCTCTCTCTCTCTCTCTCTCTCTCTCTGATAGATAGAGAGAGAGAGAGAGTCATAAGCTTGATTAATTAGTTATAATTTCATATTATTATAATTATTTAGTCACTTATGGTTTTTCATTTTTGTAGATAATGTCGAAAGGAAACAACCCAATGGTACCAAGTGGCGAGGTGACATCGCGACGAGGTTCACCATCTCGTGTACAACCCGAATTCCCAACACCAATGGCTGAACAATTCACAACTGCACCAATGGTTCACTCCTCACCAAGTCCAACTACAAGTGCTTCATCGCCCCCATCCAACACTCCCATTGCTCCAACGCCCCCATCTAGCACTCCCCACGCCTCCCGCTCAAATGAAAATAAGCCCATTGGGTTCTCCCTTCTCAGGAATAACCGGACATATGATAGGAATGACGTGCTGAACTTTAAAGCCCGATATTTGTTGCTGGGAAAAATAAACGTGGGAGTCAGTGGACCAGACAACTGGAACCTTGTTGATCAACTATGTAAGCATTTCTCATTTCCTGACCGTTCAAAGAATAGGGTTTTATCTTGAGTTGCTGAAGGATTGAGGACATATAGGAGAAACCTTCGGAAGAAATATTTCCCGAAGGAGGCAGTGAGCTCATATATTTTGGCTTTGAAAGAGAGAGTGCCTCCCAATGTTGAAATGCCGGTGGAGTAATGAAATGCCAATGGAGAAAAATTTGGTCCAACGGGAGCAAAACAAAAAAAATAGGGCACAAAAGACTGATATCCACAGGCTGGGATCCAAATCATATGAGGATTAGAAGAATGAATGGGGGAGTAGGACAAAGGATGGTCCAGACGCCGGTAAAAAACTAAATCGGTCCAACTTATTTGTTCATGCTCGATGGGACAAAGATAATAATTCCCGTTGACTTGACTAAGATGCTGGAATCAATAGAGGCCATCAGCAGTCAATCCGATTTGAGCCCAATGATGACTTTGACCTCGCAGACCTTTGGAAAGGAAAAAAGGGGGAGGACGAGAGGTGTTGGCTCACATATGCCAAAAATAAAACTTCAACACACCGCATCTCTTATGGACGAGCTTTCTTCGGTCAAGAATTGTATCTCGTCCCAAAGGGAACACCAGTTTAAGACCGATGGTGATGTCCATGAGAATAAAAATACCTTGGGATTATTGACGAATCAAATTGGTAAACTTGTGAACTTTTTTTAAAGTTATAGTCCCTCAATGCCTCCTCAAGGTTACCCTTACCCTACTCCTACTCAAGGTTTCACCTATCCTTCCCCTCCAACAATCTCGTCCCAAATGCCTCCTCCTCCAACATTCCCCTCCCAAATGTCGAATACTCCAACATTCACCTTCCCCGCGCCTCCTCCAGTTATGGGACTTGGATCATCATCAACAACTGATGGTGACTATGGCCAAATGTACTATAGCAGGGACATGAGCAATACGAGGATTATTGGCATGCGTACACCCATCTTCATAGCTGCTAGAACTCCTGCATACAACCGACCTTTGGAGAGGGATGAGGCTCAAATATTGGTCAATGAAATATACAACGGCTGCGAAGATGTACTTGTGCATGTTGAAAGCGGGGAATTGATGAAATTTAGGAATTATGTAAAATCTTTTATTTCTTGGCCAGTTTATCCGTTGGCCAAGTTCTAATAATAATTTCTTTCGTTTCAGTTGTAATAATTTTTTGTTTTAGTTGTAAGAATATTGGTTTTGCTTTAGTTGCAATGATATGTTTTTTTTGTTTTAGTTGTAAGAATATTGGTTTTGTTTCAGTTGCAATGATATTTTTTTTTGTTTCATTTGTAAGAATATTCGTTTTGTTTCAGTTGCAATAATATTTTTTAACCTATTACCACATGACTGGAATTTGAAGATTATTGCATGGATTTCCCACAATACACAGAGTCGATGGGAGAGACTAACTGGATAACAAATAATAATGTAAAGTGCGTTCATGAATTTGTTAAATACGCTTCCACAAATCTTAAAAGTGACAAGATTTCGGGTCCGTTCACTCGTTGTATGAATGGAAAATATAAGTCATTGGAAGATGTTGAGTTGCATTTAATAAAGTGGGGAATATGTAATGACCCCATTTTTATATGTTCATATATAGTTTTAAATGCTTTATTATTTCATATGTGATATGGATAATGTTAATTTATTTTTTTTAGTCTAATCCTCCCTTCATAAATCTTGAAATATCAAATTAGTTACAAACATAAAATTTTAAAGTTTCGATAGGAATGTTCACATTAGAGACTAGTTTTGACCATTATAATATAAGAATTGACTTGAGGCAAAAACTAAAAAGTTTTAGATATATGAATTAGGTTGGTAACACAACACATGGTGTGTTAAACAGAGGTCCGAGCAAGAAGTTATACCAAAATTACGAAATAAGGGCAAATCTGTCCATCCTTTAAGTCATATTTTGTCTTATTACCACACCATGTGTAATATTTTGATTGGTTGAAGGGTAGGATGGTTTGGCCGACTTAAACACTTTAAAATAACCTCCTTTTCCATAAAAAATGATTAAATCAAAGTCCTATGGCATATCCTAAGCTAAATGATAAATTTTGGGGTAGAAAATATAAATTATGAAACTTTAGGGACTTGATTTTCAAATAAAAAAAGTTTTAGGGACTAAAATGAAAATATATAAAGGACCATTATGTAAATAAAATATTTTCAAGTACCTCTAAGAAATATTGAAATGTATGGTATAAAATTACTAAAATATCCTTCATGTGTAAAATGACCCTTATACCCTTAATAAATTGACACCTCGTGCTGTATTTTTGCCACCACACCATACACGTGTCATCCATATAAATAAGGATAAAACACATGTCATCCATTTAGAAGAAGATAAAATATGTGTCGCCGTTTGGTGAATAAAGATTGCAAGATAGTCCCGTTACGCGACACGTCAAACGTCGACTCACCAAAATCGACGCTTAGTCATTGGGACACGTGTGAACACCCTAATAACATTGGGAAATTATAAATACATGCCTTAGGATCAGTTATTACACGAAATTCATTCCAAAGATCAGGGATAAATAATGAGAGAAAATACGGGAAAGTTAAGAAGAAGTTTCGTCTTAAGAATCAACGAGTGATCCAAGACTCGATATCTGTAACTTCGAACTTCTGTTCTAGGTGAGTACTCTGTGACATTCCTTGCATTTTGATTATTTGATATTATGTAAACTATATCCATTTTTTGAAAGGTTTTATCCTCAAAATACATTTGATACCGATGATTCCATCATTTGTTATATGTGTATATCTCTCGATATATACATCTGATTTGAATTTTGAAATTATTGATTCGGCCTATGAAAACTCTCTTACTTGTTGGCCTTGACTATCGAGTGGAAATATTTGGGTGGTACCTTCCCAGCTGGTTTATCGTTGGTGTGCCCTAAATAAGGCGTTGTTCCAGAGATCATGATTTTCTGTCTGTGTTGTTGCCGGGTGGAAACATTTGGTGATATGCTCAAAGTGAACCCTCTTACTCAGAGCCGTTAACCTTGGCCAATCTCACAGCCGAGGTGACCATAAGCCTATGACAACCATCAGTAACCTCATCTCTTATAAGGTCGTCCACAACCAACATTGCTTCTACCTCACACATCAACCTCGGCTCGGCATCAGCCGAGGTTAGCAAGGACTTATGGGTTTAACCAACCTTTAACACCATCATCAGCCTCAGTCGACGTTGTAGTCATTAGCTGAGATCAGTAATGTTGTATTGGATCAATCATCTAGAAACGTCATCATCGGCCCAAGCCAACGTTACAACACCTCCTACCTAACCTCAGCTAGCCTACCTGGCCGAGGTCATCATGAATAACCTCGGATAAAGCAACAGTCAGACTCTATCCATCTCGTACTATTCCAGGCCGAGGTTGCACCAGTCAAGGATAAGGCCGAGAAGTAATAAGCATATGCAAGGTTAGGAACGCGTGGATAAAATCAATTGTAACCAAATTAATCCCCTCACGTGGGGGAATATTTCATCATCATTCTCTACATATGACAGTGACAGATGTCTTCACTAGATTGGCTAGATCATCGCACACATGCTCATTGCATGCTTGGGGGGTACATTACACCTCCCAAACACTATATATACTTGTATTCTCCCACCTTGAAAGGGATCCAGAATTATAAACCCCAGCCAACTCTATTTCATTGACAGTAGAGAGAGAAAGTGGAGTGATTGTATTGCTAAGGCCATTAGATCCCTCTTTTGATAGTGATATTTACACTCACCTGCACAGTGGACGTAGACATTTTCCTAACCACTTATATTTTTGTGTTAATCCCCTTTTCCTCATATCCTACTATATATATATGCTACCATTGTTATCATTTGTTTGAGCTTGTTAACACCTTATCTGGTGGTGCTGTTTCCAACATCATCATTTTTGGCGCCGTCTGTGGGAACAAGAAGATTCATCTCTTCCTTTTTGTAGCTTAACCTCACCAGAGACTCTAGTGGTGAACCAGGCCTCACCCTTC
This sequence comes from Sambucus nigra, assembly GCA_949130495.1. Lineage (NCBI taxonomy): Eukaryota > Viridiplantae > Streptophyta > Magnoliopsida > Dipsacales > Adoxaceae > Sambucus > Sambucus nigra. The sequence continues at coordinate 282,613,230 of OX422218.1, forward strand.
GTGTGAAGCTATTGCACCAATGAAAGAGGTCCATTAAGGTATTTAATCTCTCTAATATTTTCATCGCAAGCTATTTAGCCCTAACATATGGCACCAAAATTACCACCACCTCCTCCACCATTTAGTGTTGGAGGACCTAGTTCCAGCCAAGCACCACCCCTGTCCGAGATGGCTGAGGTGGCAGCAGCCTTGAGGTCATTGGCTGCAATAAAACAAGCAATGAAGGAGCAGTTTGCCCAGCTAAGCCAAAATATGATGAGGCCATTTGGGGTCTCACCGAAAATGATTACTTCAGCGGCTGTTCAACCACATCCAGAGGTTAGGGGACCACCCCAGACACTGCGAAAGGACCATCTTACACCTCAGCGGAGGAGGGACGTTGTTGACCCTAGGCTTTTTCATTTAGGGAGGTAAGGAAACCCTTGCCCTAAGGATAAGTACGATGATATTGAAGCAGAGGATGCTCCAACAGACTGCTAGGAGCCATATGAGGTTTCAGACAACACAGTATATCCTATACAGCAGAGCCAAGGTTACGGAGAAAGAAGGGCCGAGGTTGGTAATGCCCAACCAAGAGGATCAGCTTTTGATCCCTTGAGTCGAGGGTTGGCCTTTGAAAGGCTCAGCCCTGTTAATGATTTGAGGCAGAGGTTATCCGGGTCGAGAAGTGCAGTTGGCTCTCAGAGGGAAGATGGTGAATGTTGACCTCGCCATAGCCTACCCCTACATGGTCGAGACTGTGGCCAAGAGGTCAACAACCGATGTTGTGAAGCAGCTGGGGAACCCTCAATTCACCCCTTAGAGGTGGCTAGGAACAACCTCGGACAGGTCAATGTTGTTAAACCATGGAATGACTCCATTCAACAACTAAAAGAGAAGATAAGGAACCTCATAAAAAGTCGAGACTCACTACAAAGGGGGTTCTCAAAGGGCTCCCTATTTGTGGCAAGAATTGTGAACTTCCCAACCCCTACCAAATTCAAACCACTAATGGTGTCTCCCAAGTATGATGGAAGTACTAACCGGGTACATCATATTGAGATGTATCAGTCTACAGCAGACATTTATTCAATCCCTAATGAGATGAGGTGTTGTGCTTTTTCAAGCACTTTGACAGGAGCTGCGCTTATTTGGTTCACTTCCCTTCCTAAAAGTTCCGTGGAGAACTTTAAAGGTTTGGCTGAGAAATTCATACACAACTTCTATTTTGGGGTAGGACCTCAGAAGAAGACAACCCATCTACTCTACGTAAAACAAGGCAAGAATGAGAGCCTCAGAGACTACATTGCACGATTCAACAAGGAACAGTTGGAGGTTGAATATTACGAAGAAAATATATCCATGACAACCCTTATAGGAGGACTATAGAAGGGGAAGTTGCTTTGGAAGCTTACTGAAGACCCTAAAAAATCCATGGCCGAGCTATTAGAACAGCTGGTAGGGTTATGAACGCTGAAGAAGCAATGGACGTAAAGTATGAGGATGAGAACGGGAGTAGCAGTGGAAAATTCCAAATGAAGAAGGATGGAAAGAAAAGGGCTGCAGATGACAAGTTTGCACACTACACTCCTCTAACTGTGAGCTACAAACACATCCTCAATAAAATAAAAAATGACAGGTCCGTGAGATGGCCAGAGAAGCTTAAGGCTCCTCCACATAAGAGGAACAAGAACATATAGTGCGAGTTTCACCAAGACCACGGTCATCTGACTGATAAGTTCTTTTCCTTGAAGGATGAGATTGAAAATATGTTGAAGTCAGGAAAGCTCAGGAAGTATGTGGATGGTAGAGCTTCTAAGGGGGGAAGAGACGACCCTAAAAATAAGAGAAATGACAGGTGTTGGGAAGATGCCCCAATCGGAAGAGCTAAGGACTCAGATGATGATGATGATGATGATGACCCTGACCTCCCACCAAAATATGACAATGTCCCAGTAAAGAGGGTTGGTATGATCTACTTTGGTGTTAACACCATCTGTGGAGGACTAGTAGGGGGTGGCTCAGAGATAGCCGATCACAAAGCTCATGTGGCAGAGGCCAAGTCAATGACCAAAGTAGAGGTTATGAATTTGGCGTCTTCAGAGGTAAAACACGAGAAGAGAAAGAAGGTAGATACGAATACTCTTATAGTTGGATTCTCCCGACTTGATTTCAAAGGTATCTTAGCTCCGCACGATGACCCTCTGGTAATCACCACAAGGGTGCATGGATGTGAGGTGCAGAGAATCCTCATAGATGGGGGAAGTTCAACAGATGTAATGTTCTGGCCCTGTTTTAAGATCTTGGGCCTCAGCAGAGCTAGGATTGTCCCTTATCATCACCCGTTGATCAGTTTCAATGAATAAAAGGTTCATCCGCTGGGCATGTATGAGATGGATGTAAGAATGGGAGATGAGTGGCCTAAGAGGTTAACAAGAAAAATCAACTTCTTCGTCATGGATAAGAACATATTCTCAGCTTATAACCTCATCATAATAAGAGTAGCCCTCAAGGAATTTGAGGCCGTGCCTTCAATGGTCCACCAAATGCTAAAATTCCTGACTCCCTATGGAGTAGGGGAAGTGCAAGGTGACCAAACATTGGCACGTGAATGCTACTTCAACTCTGCAAAAGAAAGAGAGGCTCATAAGAAGGCAACAACCATGTACAACATCTACACACTTAATCCTAGAGATGAGACAAATCTCAAGAAGGGAGAGGCCGCAGAAGAGTTAGAATCCATCATCCTCAATGAGGACGAGCTAGAAAAAATTGTCCAAATCGGCAAAGCCCTAAGAACAGAGATCAAGGAAGAGATGGTGAAGTTTTTGAGGAAGAGACAAAGTGTTTTTTCCTGGAGCCACGCAGACATGCCAGGTATTGATCCTAAGGTCATGTGCCAAAAACTCAATGTTATGGAAGACGCTAAGCCCATCAAGCAAAGGAGGAGAGTATACTCAAGAGAGAAATATGATGTCATCAGAGAAGAGGTCAGAAATCTTAAATAAGCCAAGTTCATTAAGGAGGTCATATACCCCGAGTGGTTGTCCAACGCAGTCATAGTGCCAAAGGAAAATGGGAAATGGAGGATGTTTATAGACTTCACTGATTTGAACAAGTTTTTTCCAAAAGAAAGTTTCCCCCTGCCTCGTATTGATCAGATGGTGGATGCCATAGCTAGACATGAGTTTATGAGCTTCATGGATGCCTATTCCGGGTATAATCAGATCTTTATGAACCCAGAAGACTCAGAGAAGACAATGTTCATCACAGATAAGGGGACCTATTGTTATAAGGTCATGCCCTTTGGGCTGAAGAATGCAGGGGCTACTTACCATTGTCTTGTGAATAAGATGTTTGAGGATCAAATAGGCAAGTCCATGGAAGTGTATGTGGATGACATACTAACGAAGATCTTGAAGGCCGACACTCACGTGGCCGACCTGGAAAAAACTTTCAACACTATGGATAGATACATGATGAAGCTCAACCCAACCTAGTGTGTCTTTCGAATAGGAGCACGAAAGTTTCTGGGATTCATCGTCAATCAGAGGGGGATAGAGGTTAACCCTAAGAAGATCAAGGCCCTGCTGGAAATGAAGACACCCAGAACCATCAAAGTCGTTCAGAGGTTAACCGAAAGATTTGCTGCATTGAACATGTTCGTTTCAAGAGCTACAGACAAGTGTCTTCCTTTTTTTAAAGTGATCAGAAAGGCCTTCGAATGGGATGAAGAATGCGATAAGGATTTTAAGGAGCTCAAGTCCTACATCGGATCCCCTCTACTTCTGTCTCAGCCCATTCTGGGGGAAAGGTTGTATGTGTATCTAGATATTTCAGAATCAGCCATTAGTGCAGCCATTGTAAGAGAAGATGATGGAGTGTAGAGGATAATATAATTCAACAGTAAAGCTCTTCAAGGGTCTGAACAGAAGTACCCTCGAATGGAAAAATTAGCTTATGCTATGATACATGCTTCTAGGAAGATGAAGCCATACTTCCAAGCCCACTCTATGGTTATCCTCACTGATTCCCCACTCAGACAGGTCCTCCATAAGCTTGAGAAGTCAGGCAGGTTGATGACCTGGGCCATCGAGATGGGGGAGTATGACATTGTTTATCAACCCAGGGTTACCATCAAAGGGCAGGCACTTACAGACTTTGTAGCAGAGTTTACTTGGGAATAGGTTGAGATTGAAATCAGTCAGAGGACTACTGACGAACCAAACAGAAACATCTTCCAAGATCTGGACGAGTTTGAGTCAAACAGGTCTGGAAAAAGTGTTATTGAGAATGAGGAAGACATGTACCTCTTCAAGCAAGGGACCCTATTAGAGGGGAACTTCTCTTCAAATAAAGATATTTGGAACCTCTTCGTTGATGGGTCATCTTGTGAAAGCTTAAGCAAAGCGGGGCTGATAGTGTCATCACTAGATGGTACCGACATTGAATATGCGCTGAGGTTTAATTTCAAGGCTTCGAACAATGATTCAGAGTATGAAGCATTAATAACGGGTCTCTCCTTGGAAAAATTCCTTAGTGTTGGCAGACTCCTAGTCCACAGTGACTCAAGGTTAGTTGTCAAGCAAATCCTGGGGGTATATGAAGCCAAAGGTAAAAGGATGGCTAAATACCTGGAGAGGGTGAGAATGATGCTAGAAACCTTTAAGGAGGTGAAGCTAAAGAGGATACCTCTGCAAGACAGCAGTCGAGCCGATGCACTCGCGAGGTTGGCCTCAGCAACGAGGACAGACATAAGATGAACGGTACCAGTTGATATTCTGCTCAGACCAACCATTAAAGAAGAAGAGGTTGCCAGAACTTTACTTAACTTGAATATGGGAGCCTCATGGATGGAACCTCTTATCAGATACATCAAACAGGGAGAGCTGCCAGAATCAAAGTTGGAAAGGAAGAAGCTGAGGTTCAGGGCTGCCAAGTTCTCAATTGTAGGGGAAGTCTTGTATAAGAAGGGGTTCCCACTCCCTCTCCTAAGATGTGTCCACCCGTCAAAGGTTCCTCACGTCTTGCAAGATGTACATGAGGGCTCTTGTTCAAGTCACATAAGAGGGAGGCCATTATCTAAGAGGATAATTACTCATGAGTACTGGTGGCCGACCTTGGCCAAAGATGCAGCTGCTTATGTGAAAAGATGTGACAAGTGTCAGAGAATCTAAACCATCCCTCATCAACCTCATCAACCTATGACATCAATCAGCTCACCTTGGCCATCTGCAGTATGAGGTATCGACTTGGTAGTACCCTTGCCAAGGGCTGCGAACAACTATAGATTCTTAGTCGTGGCCATTGATTACTTCTCCAAGTGGGCAGAGGCTTAGCCAATGATCACGATTACAGAACAAAAGACCTTCCATTTCATCTAGAAGAACATCATATGCAGGTATGGTCTTCCAAATACTCTCATCTCAGACAATGGAACCCAGTTCAAGAATGCTTCCTTAGAAAAATACTATGAAAGAGTGGGGATCAATCAGTTCTTCTCCTCTCCTGGACGACCCCAGGCAAATGGGCAGACTGAGGTCATGAAACGTACAATCCTTGATAGGATAAAGAAGTGGTTGGAAGAGGCCGCAGGGAGATGGACATAGGAGGTATACACTGTGTTATGGGCTATAGGACGACGATAAGGACACCAACGGGAGAGACTCCTTTTATGCTAGCACACGGCTCAGAAGCTGTCATCCCTACAGAAGTAGGACTACCCACCCACAGAGTTCAGACCTATGATCCTCAGAGGAATGGAGAATAGAGAAGACTTGATCTGGATATAATTGAAGAAAGAAAAGAAGATGCGGAGATTAGACCTGCACCCTACCAGTAGAGAACTGCGAGGTTCTACAACCAAAGGGTGAAGTCAAAGCCTATAGCTGTGGCAGACCTAGTCCTAAAGAAGATGTTGCAAAAGGAAAATAAACTCCACCCAAACTGGCATGGTCCTTACAGAGTAATTGATGAGGTTGTGCCTGGTACCTACCGGCTAGAAAATCTCGAAGGGGAACCTTTCTCCAATCCTTGGAATGCGAACCACTTGAAAACATATTACATATGATGTTACAGTTGTTTTTATAATACATGTATCAGTTTATGAAGATGATATTAATGAAAAGAGCAATGTTGTGCTGATACTTTAGTTGTATGCTTAAACATCATTAATTTGGTGAAGATTATGAGGTGAAACATCATATTATGGTGACCTCAGACCTTAAACATCATTATTTTGGTGAAAATTATGAGGGTAAACATCATATTATGGTGACCTCAGACCTTAAACATCATTAATTTGGGAAAATTATAAGGGTGAACATCATAATATGGTGACCCCAGACCTTAAACATCATTAATTTGGTGAAAATTATGAGGGTGAACATCATTATATGGTGACCTCAGACCTTAAACATCATTAATTTGGTGAAACATATGAGGTGAACATCATTATATGGTGACCTCAGACCTTAAACATCATTAATTTGGCAAAAATTGTGAGGGTGAACTTCATTATATGGTAACCTCCGACATTAAACATCATTAATTTGGTGAAAATTATGAGGGCGAACATTATTATATGGTGACCTCAGACCTTATACATCATTAATTTGGTGAAAATTATGAGGGTGAACATCATTATATGGTGACCTCAGACCTTAAACATCATTAATTTGGTGAAACATATGAGGTGAACATCATTATATGGTGACCTCAGACCTTAAACATGATTAATTTGGTGAAAATTATGAGGGTGAACATCATTATATGGTAACCTCAGACCTTAAACATCATTAATTTGGTGAAAATTATGAGGGTGAACATCATTACATGGTGATCTCAGACATTAAACATCATTAATTTGGTGAAAATTATGAGGGTGAACATCATTATATGGTGACCTCAGACCTTAAACATCATTAATTTGGTGAAACATATGAGGTGAACATCATTATATGGCGACTTCAGACCTTAAACATCATTAATTTGGTGAAAACTATGAGGGTGAACATCATAATATGGTGACCTCAGACCTTAAACATCATTAATTTGGTGAAAATTTTGAGGGTTAACATCATAATATGGTAACCTCAGACCTTAAACATCATTAATTTGATGAAAATGATGAGGGTGAACATCATTATATGGTGACCCCAGACCTTAAACATCATTAATTTAGTGAAAATTATGAGGGCGAACATCATTATATGGTGACCTCAGACCTTAAACCATTAATTTGGTGAAAATTATGAGGTAAACATCGTAAGAGAGTAGCCTTAGACCTTAAGCAACATTCAAGAGGCAAGGCATTCAAGCATAACATTGGAAGAAAATAATACAATCTGACGAAGATGAGATTAATGATTTATCAATGAAACACATTCAAGAGTTACAAATCAGATGTGCTAAAAGACCATCCAAGTTCACAAAAGCTAAGGGGTACATAAGGGAAGTCAAAATTACAACTCTCAAAGCTTCATAAGAAAAGAGACTTAAGCCTCTGCAGGTACAGTCGTGTCATCATGGCCGACATTAGTCACCTCGGCTGTGTCATCCTGAGGATTAGCATCTTCAGTCTCAGTGACTTCCAAGGGAGCAATCTCTGCAGGAGAAGCATCGGTCTCCTCAATCTCTTGAAAGGCCTGAGCAAACCGGGGTCACCAAAGCCTAAACCTTCAAAACCTGAGGCAGTCAGACTCCCTGACTCCTTTTCCTACGAGGCCGCCCATTTGCCAGTGGCTTTGATACCTCTTTCAAGGTATTCAAATCCAAAACTAACAAATTCATCAGAGACTTTATAGTCTTCGATGATCTTCTCTGAAGCGTCCTCTAAAGCAGCCTGAACTGCAGTAGCCACTTTAGCCTGCAGAGCATCATCTTTAGCCTTCAGAGCTAAATTATGGTCCTTCCTGAGCTTGGAAATGTCCCTATCTCTTTGTTGAATAACTCCCTTTAGCTTATCAACCTCCTTTAGCTCTTCCTTCAGACATTCAACCTCTGCGTTCAAAGAGGCTTGGACCCTCTCAACCTCTTGACCCTTCTATATGAGTGGCATCTTATTCAGGGTCTAGTCACCAAAATGGTGCACGGATAAGATACCCTGTAGTGGAAAGGTCAGATGTATAAGTGTGGCCTATTCCTTATAAAACAACTGAGGTTACGCTTAGAAGAGGAAATGAACAAAAACTAGTACCTGAATTGATCCATGGAGGGTAAACTCGGCCAACAGAGGGATGTCCAAAGAGCGTAGGAAATGCTTATCCTCTTCAGTTATCACAGATCCGATAGCATCAGTGGCCTTCAGACTATGACCAATGAGACTGTCGCTGATCTTCAACTGAGAAAGATGAGCAACTAGGGCCTCGTCTGTAGAGATGGGAATTGCACAATCCCCTCTCTTCGTCTTTCCAGACCTCTGATGCTCTCGGTTTATTGTAGTCTTCTTCTTCTTGGTAACATCGACCTTGGATGTGCCAACGTTCTTCTGGGTGGTAGCCGACGACACATTTTTTCCAGCCTTCTTATTCATCAACCTTACAAGATTAGGAGCAGACATTTCCCATAGGTCGTCCGATACACCTTCAGGGTGCTTTAAAAAAAGACATATCTGAGTTAGTAAGTCAGAAATATAAAAAGTAAGAGGTACAACTTGTGAAAAATGAGACTTATGAAGCTCTGTCAAAGAACCACCCCCCAGGCCTGTTTGAGAGAGGTAGTAGGGGGTCATCATATGTTCATATTTTACTAGAAGACCCTGCTCCCCCTGATCGCGAAGATACTCAAAATTTTGAAAATTATCTTGGTTAAGCCCAGGATCGACTTTAGCAGCAAGTGAGACCTTCCCCCATCTCAGAGGGGTCCTTGGAACTGACGTTTTAGCAGATTCATTGGGACCAAATTCCCATGCCCCGGAGGCAAAGAAATATCGAGGTTTCCAGTTATGGTTTGAAGTCTGGGTAACTAACATCATTTTCTTCTCTGACTTCCTAGCTAAGAAGTGGTAATAACTAGGGTGGTTTTTGGCGGAGGAATGGATGTAAAAACCTGTGAAGACCCTAACTGGAAGGTCTGAGTGGTGGATATCCCTTCAAACGACGATGGCCCCAATCATAACCCTCCAGGCGTTAGGGGATAATTGTGAATGGGCTAGGTTTATGAGGGATAATATGGCTCTGATGGAAGGGTGGATAGGAAGACATAAACCCAACTTGAACATCTGCTCGTAGACGCAGATCTCTTCATCTCGTCTGTCAAAGGCCATCTCTCCCCTTAGAGGTCTCCTAAGGTTAAGGTGCCTAAAGACTACAAGGTCATACTCACTGATGGAGCTCTCAATCTTGGCTGCCTCGGATGTATCTATATCACTCTCCTGACCATCATCATCGTCCCAGGCAACATTAGCCTGGGAAGGTGCAGGGACACCACCAGGAAACCTCTGAGAAAACTCAGTAGAGGTAGCGGCCGTTAGAGGAATTGCATCAATGGGTGGGGGAATGGCCACACTTAGCCCTATAACTTCAACATCATAAGAATATTGTGAGGTGCTAGCACCCCTGGTGAGACGAGGCACGACTCGAAACCTCGGCCTCCTCAGGGACCTCATCCTGCCTGATAGAGTAATCCATGGCCTCTTTAAAATAGTCCAAAAATATGGGGTCTGAGGAGGACTACTCAGACTCAGACATCGGTGTTGGTTCTACAGGAACCTCTGCAGGCTCAACAGGCTAACCTTTAGAGGTGGAGGAAAGATGGGTCTAAGAGGAAAGGCCTCAGCCCTATGAGCTTCCTCTTGGGCTAGCTCTATTTGCCTAATTTTTTCTAAGGTCTTCTCGCGAAGGGAAGGGAACTCTTTAATGATTTGGTACAGAGGTCTGAGCATAAGGCAGATGACACAACACTTGGACTCAAAATCACAAACAAGCAAACAATGTAGACAATATAAACTAAGGATCAAACTTAGAATTTGGAAGTTTTTCAAAGAAAGAACAAGGTCACCGGAGAAGGTGATCAGAGGTTCACTAGAAACATAAAAAAGGTATTTTTTCAATCGAGGTAACCTTGGAGCTACCTTTAATTGCCTATATAATCACTAAAACACCACTATTCTATCCCTACAACCACCAATATTGGCGGAAACCTCTGTTGGAAAACACAAAGCCTCGCCGAAAAGTTCAAAAATGAAAAATAAGGGTTGAAAATGGAAAAGAAGGGTGAAAATGATACCTGACTAATTGCGAAATAGAGAAGGAGAGGTTTAGATGCAAAAAAGATCTTCAAATGCAGCCAACAATGGAGGTCTTAAGGAAAAAGTTACAGTTGCAGAGAGAGGCTTAAGAGGGAAAAATAAAATGGCGAAGAAAGAGAAAGGGTTTTCAAACCCACTAAATGATTAGGTGCGAGTTTCGAGGGACCATCATTGCCCTAGGGAACCCAAAATATAAGCCATGATCACATCATCTTGGGACACACGCTACACTTCAGCAGGTGACATGTGTCAAGAAAGTATTGGCACACAGAGAAATCCGACCTTGGCCTAAGACACATACCCCTCAGTCGTCTAATCACATAGAAGACTAAGGGCTAGGGGGTGAATGATATGCCCAAAGTGCACCCTCTTACTCAGAGCTAATAACCTCGACCAATCTCGCAGCCGAGGTGACCAGAAGCCTATGACAACCATCAGTAACATCGTCTTTGATAAGGTCGGCCATAACCGATATTTCTTCTACCTCACACATCAACCTCGACTGGGTATCAACCGATGTCAGCAAGGACTTATAGGTTCAACCACCCTTCAACACCATCATCAGCCACAACTGACATTGTAGTCATCAGCTGAGATCAGTAATGTTATATTGGATCAATCATCTGGAAACATCATCATCGGCCCAAGCCGACGTTACAACTCCTCCTACCTAACCTCAGCTAGCCACCTAACCTCAGCTAGCCTACCTGGCCGAGGTCATTATGAATAACCTCAGACAAAGAAACAGTCAAACTTCATCCACCTCGTACTCTTCTAGGCTGAGGTTGCACCAGTCAAGGATAAGGCCGAGAAGTTAAAAGCGTATGCAAGGTTAGGAATGCGTGGACAAAATCAATTATAATGAAATCAATCCCATCACGTGGGGGAATATTTCATCATCATTCTCTACATGTGACAGTGACAAATGTCTTCACTAGATTGGCTAGATCATCGTACACATGCTCATTGCATGCTTGGGGGGGTACATTACACCTCCCAAACACTATATATACTTGTCTTCTCCTACCTTGAAAGGGATCCAGAATTATAAACACTAGCCAAACTGTGTTGCATTGACAGTAGAGAGAGAAAGTGGAGTGATTGTATTACTAAGGCCATTAGAGCCCTCTTTTGATAGTGATATTTACACTTACGTACATAGTGGACGTAGGCATTTGCCGAGCCACTTATATTTCTGTGATAATCCCCTTATCCTCATCTCCTACTATATATATATATGTTGCCATTGTATCACTTGTTTGAGCTTGTTAACACCTTATCTGGTGGTACTATTTCCAGCATCATCATTTTTGGTGCTGTTTGTGGGAACGAGAAGATTCATCTCTTCCTTTTCGTAGCTTAACCTCATCGGAGACTTGGTGGTGAACTAGGATTCACCCTTTGTGTGAAGCTGTTTCACCATTGAAAGAGGTCATTTAAGGTATTTAATCTCTCTAATATTTTCATTGCAAGCTCTTTAGCCCTAACATATGGCACTGGAGTTACCACCGCAGATGGAAAAGATGCTCGATGTTCTTAAGTGTACCGATGAACTGAGGGTTTCATTTGTAACATTTATGTTAGAAGATGAAGCCAAACATTGGTGGAGAATGACTAAGAGAATACACAAGGAGAGAAATACTTGTATAGGTTGGAATGACTTCATTGTGATCTTTTATGAGAAATATTTCCCTGAAACGGTAAAGGATGAAATGGCAGCTGAGTTCATGAGTTTAGTGCAAGAGAATATGACGGTTAGTCAATACGTGGACAAGTTTACTGACTTATCCCATTTTGCACCTTATGTTGTGGCAACTGATGTTTTAAAAGCCAAAAAGTTTGAACGTGGGTTAAGGTTGAGTATTCGTAGTCAAATTTCCTTCCTGAAGTTGACATCATATAGTGACGTAGTGGCTAGGGCTACGCTAGCTGAGAGGGATGGAGAGGAGTACAATAAAATTAGAGATGTTAAGAGGAAGTTTGGGGAACAAATAGGGAAGAACACAAATAATAGAAATAATTTTAGGAACACATCCAATGTTGGGGGAGCTAGGGATGACAAACGGTATATTAACAAGATATGTCAGCAATGTGGAGAGATGCATGGAGGATGACCTTTTTATAAGGATACAGGAGCTTATTTTAGGTTTGGATAGAAAGGACATTAGATAAAAGGCTGCCCAACCCCAGCAAGGGTTTCGATACAACCTTTAGGAGAAAGGAAGGACCAAGGAAGACAAGGTAGAGTTTTTGCACTTTCAGATGCCCAAGCTTCTAACGCATTAGTGTCAGGTACACTTTCTATATGTGCATAACCCTTTAAAGTTTTCATAAATCCTGGTTCTACCCATTCATTTGTGTCTATTCATTTTGTTAAACGTTTTCCTCGTATTCCTGAACCCTTGAATCAAATCATGCACGATTCTACTTCTTCGGGTGAGTTATTAACGGGAACATTAGTATATAAGTATTGCCCTATAGATGTTAGTAGCCATAAACTATTCGCTGATTTGATAGTTTTAGACATAAGAGACTTTGAAGTCATTTTGGGGATGGATTGGTTAGCATCGTATCATGCTAAGGTAGATTGTTTTGAGAAGAGAGTTACTTTTCGAATCCCTAACCAAGGAGAATTCCATTTTAAAGGAATTGGCATCCTATCCCCCATTCGTATTATCTCTGCAGTGCAAGCTTATAGTTTTCTTAAGAAGGGATGTCAAGGCTTCCTTGCAAGTGTCATTTATTTTCAAGCAAAAGAGCCTATTTTATAAGATATTCCTATAGCTAAATATTTTCCAGATGATTTACCAAGTCTTCCTCCTAGTAGAGAAATAGAGTTTACGATTGACCTTATTCTTGGAACTATACCAATCTCGAAACCATCTTATCGTATGGCACCTTTATAATTAAGGGAATTAAAAGTTTAATTACAAGATCTGTTAGACAAGGGTTTTATTAGACCAAGTGTATCCCCTTGGGGTACTCCAGAGTTATTTGTTAAAAAGAAGGATGGGACGATGAGTTTATATATAGGTTATCGTGAACTAAATAAGGTGACCATTAAGAATAAATATCCCTTACCTCGTATAGATGATTTGTTTGACCAACTTTAAGGTGCGCAAGTATTTTCAAAAAATTGATCTTAGGTCAGGCTATCACCAATTGAAGATTAGGGAATATGATATTTCAAAATCAGCTTTTCGTACTAGATATGGTCACTATAAATTTCTTGTGATGCCATTTGGACTAACTAACGCACCAGCCGCTTTTATGGATATTATGAATAGGGTGTTTAGAAAATATTTGGATCAGTGTGTGGTTGTTTTCATTGATGACATCCTTATTTATTCCAAAAGTATTGGAGAACATGAAAAGCAATTAGAGAGGTGTTACAAATCCTTAAGAAGGAGAAATTATATGCGAAATTAAATAAGTGTGAGTTTTGGTTTCCTAGCGTCTCTTTTCTAGGACATGTCATTTCTGAGGAGGGAGTGTCGGTTGAACCTCAAAAGATCGAGGCTATACTAGGTTGGCCTAGACCAACTAATGTGATGGAGATTCATAGTTTTCTTGGATTAACAGGATATTATCAAAGATTTGTTGAAGGATTTTCTATTATTGCTAAACTTCTATCTAGGTTAACCCAAAAGAAGGTGAAATATGAATGGTTTGAGGAAGTTGAGAATAGTTTTCAAGAACTTAATAATCGATTAGTAACTGCCCCAATTTTAACTATTCCTTCCGAGACAGGGGGATTTGTGATTTATAGTGATTCTTCTAAAAATGGTTTGGGATGTGTGTTAATGCAAAATGGAAAAGTAGTTGGTTATGCCTCGAGACAGTTAAAACCACATGAGCAAAATTATCCAACCCATGACCTAGAATTAGCAGCTGTAATTTTTGCTCTTAAGATTTGGAGACATTATTTTTATGGTGAGACTTGTGAGATTTATACCGATCATAAGAGTTTGAAATATATTTTTACCCAAAAAGAATTGAACATGAGACAAAGGAGGTGGTTAGAATTAATGAAGGATTATGATTTGAATATTCATTATCACCCGGGGAAAGCTAAGATAGTAGCTGATGCTTTAAGTAGGAAGTCTACACCAAATTTAGCGTGTCTTATTACAAGACATGAAGCACTATTAAAGGATTTGAGAAGTATGGAAATAGATGTACGTATTTATAGTAAAGGAGGAATATTCACAAATTTACACGTACAACCCATGTTGCTGGAAACGATCAAAATTGCACAAGTAAATGACCCACAACTGAAGAAGATTAGAGAGGAAGCTATTGAAGGTAAGGGGATTTAATTTGGGATATGAGATGATCAACAAGTAAAACATGAACATAAAAAACCATCAGGATTACTACAATCCCTACCTATCCCTGAGTGAAAATGGGAACATATTACCATGCATTTTGTGACAGGTTTACCGAGGAGTTCAAATGGTAATGATTCTATTTGGGTAATTATTGATAGGTTAACTAAATCTGCTCATTTTCTTACCATTAAGATTACCCATTCTTTAGAAAAGTTAGCTAAGTTGTATGTGTGGGAAATTATTAGGCTTCAGGGAACCCCAGTTTAAATTATTTCTGATCGTGGCCCTAGATTTGTGTCTCTCTTTTGGAAAAGCCTACAACCAGCCATGGGAATACAATTGAATTTCAGCACTGATTTTCATCCTCAAACAGATGGACAATTTGAGATAACCATTCAAATCTTAGAGGATATGCTTAGGGCATGTGTACTTGATCTGAAGGGGACTTGGGATGATCATTTATCGTTAGTATAATTTGCATATAATAATAGTTATCAAGAAAGTATTCAAATGGCTCCACATGAGGCACTCTATGGAAGAAGCTGTCGTTCCCCTACATGTTAGGTAAAAGTTGGAGAAAGAAAATTATTGGGACCAGAATTGATCCAGATCACAACAGAGAAAGTGAAATTGATACAAGACCGACTTCGAATCGATCAAAGCCGTCAAAAGAGTTATGTTGAAAATCGTCGACGAGAGTTAGAATTCCAAAGAGGATATTATGTGTTCTTACGAGTATCACCAGCAAAGGAAGTAATCCGATTTGGGAAGAAAGGAAAGTTGAGTCCAAGATACACATGACCTTTCGAAATCCTTAAAAGGATAGGAGCTGTTGCGTATAGAATAGGGTTACCTCCTGAAATCTCTAGTGTGCATAATGTGTTTCATGTGTTAATGATGAAGAAATACATCCCAGATTCCAACGCATATCCTATGTCATGAACCTCTTCAAGTTAGAGAAGATTTAACCTACATTGAGCATCCAGTAGAAATTTTGGACAATAAAGATCAAATATTATGAACTAAGGTAATTCCACTGGTTAAAGTATTATGGCATAATCATTCCATTAAAGAATTAACATGGGAGTGGGAAGATGAAATAAAGGAGCGATATCCATACATGTGTGAAAATTAATGTAAGTAAAGTTTGGGACCAAACTTTTTATAAGGAGGGTAAGATGTAATGACCCCACTTTTATATGCTTATATATAGTTTTAAATGTTTTATTATTTCATATGTGATATGGATAATGTTAAGTTATTATTTTTAGTCTAATCCCCCCCTTCATAAATAATGAAATATAAATTTGTTACAAACATAAAATTTTAAAGTTTCGGTAGGAATGTTCACATTAGAGACTAGTTTTGACCATTATAATATAACAACTAACTTGAGGAAATAACTAAAAAGTTGTAGATATATTAAGTAGGTTGGTAACAAAATAAACGGTGTGTTAAACAGAGGTTCGATCAAGAACTTATACCGAAATTACAAAATAAGGGCAAATCTATCCATCCTTTAAGTCAATTTTGTCTTATTACCACACCATGTGTAATATTTTGATTGGTTGAAGTGGAGGATGGTTTGTTTGACTTAAACACTTTGAAATAACCTCCTTTTTCATCAAAATTTATTAAATCAAAGTCATATGGCATATCCTAAGCTAAATGATAAGTTTTGGGGTAGAAAATATAAATTATGAAACTTTAGGGACTTGATTTTTAAATAAAGAATGCTTTAGGGACTAAAATGAAAATATATAAAGGACCATTATTGAATAAAATATTTTCAAGGACCTCTAAGAAATATTAAAAATGTATGGTGTAAAATTACTAAAATATCCTTCATGTGTAAAATGACCCTTATACCCTTAATAACTTGACACCTCGTGCTGTATTCTTGCCACCACACCTTACACGTGTCATCCATATAAATAAGGATAAAACAGGTGTCATCTATTTAGAAGAAGATAAAACACGTGTCGCCATTTGGTGAATAAAGATTGCAAGATAGTCCCGTTACGCGACACGTCAAACATCGACTCACCAAAATGGATGCTTAGTCATTGGGACACGTGTGAACACCCTAATAACTTAGAGAAATTATAAATAGAGGCCTTAGGATCAGTTCTTACATGAAATTCATTCCAAAGATCAGAGAGAAATAGTGAGAGAAAATACGGGAAAGTTAAGAAGAAGTTCCGTTTTAAGAATCAACGAGTGATCCAAGACTCGATATCTGTAGCTTCGAACTTCTGTTCTAGATGAGTACTCTATGAAATTCCTTGCGTATTTTGATTATTTGATATTATGTAAACTATATCTATTTTGTGAAATATTTTATCCTCAAAATACATCTGATACCGTTGATTTCGTCGTTTGTTATATGTGTATATCTCTCGATAAATACATCTGATTTGAATTTTGAAATTATTGATTCGGCCTATGGAAAATCTCTTACTATGTTGGCCTTGACTACCGGGTGGAAATATTTGGGTGATACCTTCCCATCTGGTTTATCGTTGGTGTGCCCTAAATAAGGCGTTGTTCCAGGGATCATGATTTTCTGTCTGTGTTATTGCCGGGTGGAAACATTTGGTAACACTATCTGTTTACCTGGGTATTAGAGAGTACATGACCATCAAAATAAAATTGAATAATTAACATATTGCTCAATTGTTTTATCTATTATGAACTGTTTATTCTAAAAATATATCTGTCAGTTTACTTTATATATTTTACTGCAAATTCCTACCCTTATATGTATATGCCTTATGTTGTAAATTGAATAGGTATTAATTTTTTGAAAAACCATTGAATGTCTGGAGATTAATTCTCACTCGTCTTTTAGCTGATTTTGTATAAATAACCATTTTTTAGGAAATAAGTAGGTTCGCGGAAGGAACGAAAAATGGCTGTGTTGAAGATTCAGCTTTTAGATATCTTTTCATTATTGTAAATAAAATGTTTGTTTTATCATTTAGAGCATGTTTGGCTCTTTTGTAATAAGCTTTAAATTTTGTCTTAAGTTGTAACTCGTTGTCCTTTGGAAAGCTCTGATGACGTAATCCTTTCATTTGATGTATTTTACGATTCATAACCACGTGATTGTATTTTCGTTGCATTTATTTAAGGAAATAATTTAAGTTAGAATATATGTTGCCTTGGTGGCATGTCAAGACACTCTTTTCCTACTACTAATTTGGGTCGGGGCCATGACAGAATATGTCAAGACTATAAAATATGGACATGCCATGGTGAAAAAAATATACCTTATGTTCCGAAAGAATTATCGGTAGTTGACCGCTTAACGTAACCCCAACGAGTGAAAGTGGTATATGATTCACCAACACATCGTCCATTGACCAACTTAATTGATGATGCTTACGGACTTCACAACCATCAAAACCACCAACCTATGGATACAAATAATGCGCATTTTTACCAAGTAAATGAACAATTTGATGTTGAACTTCTAGGAGATCAAGAATACATACGACTGAAAGCCGATACGGCGGGACCATTGTATAAAGATTGCAATGAAGATCACTCGGTATTATATGCAATGATTGGTTTGCATAATTTGAAGAGTCAATTTGGTTTTTCTGGGAACAACGTAATCGAAATTCTTAAGTGGGTTAAATAAATTCTTCCTAAAAAGATCATGTTACCAGACAAGTATCCTACCATGAAGAAGAGTTTGAAGGGTTTAGGTTTGAAATACAAATCTATTCATGCTTGCAAGTATGATTACATATTGTACCGGAACGATCACGAAGAGAAGGATAAATGTCCTGTATGCAATGAGCCTAGATATGTGGTTTGTGAGAATGGAAAGGACAAAGCTGTAAAAAATCGCAAGCGCTTGCAAGTCCTCACAAGTCCCACAAAAGGTTTTAAAGTATTTTCCACTTGGGCCACAGTTAAAACGGTTTTTTACTGTACCATGGATAACGGAGGCCATGACATGGAACGCTCGATGCGAGGTTGGTGGGAACTTGATGCGTCATCCCATTGATTCACCCATCTGGAAAATTTTAAATGTACAACACCATGAATTTGCAAAGGAACGGCGCAACATTTGTTTTGCAATCTTAACCGATGGTGTTGAAACCAAAAATTATCCATCTAAGTGGACCATTTAGATTCTGACATGTGTTGTACAGTGGAAGATTAATCCTAGTCATCAAGGATGAAATACTGACCAACACCAGGGATGCCGACCAACGATGATAGGAAAACACTAATAGTTGTATACATTAATGACTGTGCAAATGTAAATGTCTATGATATAAAGACACTCCATCCTTTGATATTCCAGATCTTGTACACCCCCTGGGGTCTATAAATACATTATAAACCCTACATCCAAGGGGGAAGAAAGGAGAGGCAATTAAATAATACCAATGCAATATACAATAGTGGACGTAGGCTCTTCTATTAAGCCGAACCACTATAAAAATCTCTTGTCTCTTTTATTTCTATTTATATGTGATCAACTAATTATCTTAGTCTAGTTTTTTGCATCAAAAAATTGATGCGACCCGTGGGAACGAGATTTCTAATTGACTCATTCAATTAAGCATCTAAATGGTTGATATTCCTGATTAAGTATCAAGAACTAAGGTATTCCGCCTACCCCTTCTGCTCCTCCATCTGCAAATGATTTAACTGGAATTCTGGACAGTCTTGCAAGAGGCCAAGAGGTTATGTAAGATACTATCAAGCAACATGCATAAACTCTTCAAGCCGGGGAACCTACTCTATCTGCTCAAGGAAATATGCCACCACCCCCACTAAGATGTGGTCGGCGCTTCATTACTCAGGACATCAGAATCTTTCCAAACGTAGTCTTATTCTCCAAAGAGGCCAAGTGCCTTAAAGAGATTAAGTTATGCTTATCCATTCAATCGTTTGGGACCCAGGGTGAATATAAATGTTCATAGGGAAAGATCTAGTAATACCCAACTACTATCTAATCAAAGGGAAAGCACAACTCAATCTAGATCAAATACCCGACAAACTGCTACTTCGATCGAGCAATGGCTTCAGGAAGAAAGCTCAACAACTAATAATGTTGCAACACATAAATCTGGTGCTATCAATGATGCATGGAAAGGCTCCATACAGAGATTGGAAGATAGATTAGAAGAAATGGCGAAGACAAGAAACCCATTACAAAAAACTTTTATAAAAGGGTCTCTGTTTGTGCAAGCAATTATGGATTTCCCTACTCCAGCAAAGTTCAAGGCTCCAGTAGTAACATCCAAATATGATGGAAAACTGATCCAGTTCTCCATATAGAATAATACCAAGAAGATGCTGATATTTATATCGTTCCCGACGAAATGAGATGTAGAGCATTTTATGGAACCATTATTGGATCTGCCAAACATTGGTACAATGGTCTTCCTCAGGGACAAATTTCTAGCTTCAACCAACTTGCTGAGCTATTCATTAATAACTTTTTCTTTGGAGCAAATCTTGTGAAAAGGGTGGCACACTTACTTAGTGTGACACAGAAAGAAGGAGAGAGTACCAGAGATTACATCACTCATTTTAATAACGAGAAACTAGAATTCGTAGATTATGAGGAGAAGACTACAATAACTGCCCTTATGAGTGGATTGCTCCCCGAAAACTGTATTACACTCTTGCCAAGGATCCTCTGAAGACAATAGTAGAATTGATGGCTAACGATGTAAGGTCATAAATTCCAAGGAAGCAATGGCAGCCAAACGTAGCTCGGGCTAAAAAGTTGATGACAAAAATGATAAGAAATATCATAAAGACCCCGGAGAACATAGGGAATCAAAATAGATAGGAGTTTTAGAGCGAATCAAGAAGTACAATGGCTATACTCTGTTAACCATGGGAATTCACCATGTTTTGAAAGAAATCAAGCATAATAAAGATGTGCGTTGGCCTGATAAGTTGAGAAGTTTCCCGACCACGAGAGATAAAACTAAGTACTTTGAATTCCACATGGATCACGATCACATGATGGAACATTGCATAGCTCTTCAAAATGAGATTGAAACTCTCATCCGTAGAGGAAAGCTGAATCAGTATGTTGATTAACAGAACAACGAAGGAATTCGGTGTAGATCAAAATCTCCTTGCAAGTCCAGGGAGGAGAAGAAAAGAACTCAAGAAGATGACGGGGATGATTACCCCGATATCCCTACCGAAAACCATAATGTGAGGTATTCTTTATCAATTTTGGTTCCTTTGATTTCCAAATGATTACAGGTGGAGATACAAGAGGAGGATATCATACAGCATAGCGAAAAACTTACCTCCATGAGGCACAAGCTTGCTCGTACATACAGAAAATAAACCTTGCAGAGGAAGTTCGACCAAGGAAGGTTCACGAAGACAAACTAGTAATTGGTTTCTCTAAAAATTACCTTTCAAGAGTAATGTATCCTCACGACGACCCATTTGTAATCAAAGTCAGAAAGGAAGAAATCATTGTCTCTAGAGTATTGGTAGATAATGGCAGCTCGATGGATATCATATTCTATCCTTGTTTTAGCAACTTGGATCTTAAACTCAACTAATTATAGCCCTATCATCGACCACTAATAGGCTTTGCAAGTGAGAAAGTCTTTCCTTTGGGAACCATTAAAATGGAGGTAATGATAGGCACTTGGAAGCTAGACGAATATAAAAAATCCGTTTCTTTATAATGGATAAAAACATCCATTCAACTTACAATAAAATCATGGGATGAGTATGGCTAAAGAAGTTCAAAGCAGTGCCATACACTGTTCATCAGTGCCTAAAATTCCCTATTAATTTTGGTGTGGGAATTATGAAGGGTGATCAAAAAGTATACCGGGAATGTTACTAGTCTTCTATCGAGCAAAAGACTTGAAAGAAATAAAGAAGAAAACCACTACCTACCAAGTGGATACTCCTGATCTTGATGAAGATTCCGAGGTTGAAACCTTAGACCCAAGGGAGGAAACAAAGTTGGTAAATGGACAGATTATAGAAGAAATTAACGACATTATGTTAGACAATGACAAACCGGAGTGCATCACTCAAATAGAGACAAAATTGCATCCTGTTCTTAAATAGGAACTGGTGAGCTTCCTTAAACAGAGAAAGCATGTGTTTGCCTAGAGTCATGAAGATATGCCTGGGATAAATCCCAATTTCCTTTATCATGAGCTCAACGTAAACAAAGAAGCTAAACCAGTAAAATAAAAATGAAGAGTGTTCAGCCCCGAGAAGAACCAAGTTATACAAGAAGAAGTAGAAAAGCTTTAGAAAATAGCTTTTTTTAATGAAGTGAAATACTGAAACTAGTTGGCCAATGTAGTTATGGTAAAAAATAAAAACAACAAGTGGAGAATGTGTGTAGGCTTCACATATTTAAATAAATCATGCCCAAATGATCATTTTCCTTTACCCCGAATAGATCAACTCGTGGATGCAACATCAGGACATGAGTTACTCAGCTTTATGGATGCATATTCTAGTTATAACCAGATAAAAATGAGACCTGAGGATAGGGAAAAAACTTTCATTTCTCCCTAAGGAACATACTATTATAATGTTACGCCTTTTGGTTTGAAAAATACAGGTGAAACATATCAAAGGCTGGTCAATAAGACATTCAAGGAGCAGATAGGCAAGAATATGGAAGTCTATGTGGATGATATGCTAACAAAAAGAAAAAAGGCATCCGATCACATTACCGACCTCAACCAGACTTTTAATTAACTTGAGAAACACTAAATGATGCTGAATTCGACCAAATGCATTTTTGGAGTGCAAGAGGGAATGTTCCCCTAGTACATAGTAAATCAAAGGGGAATTAAATCAAATACAGATAAGATCAAAGCATTAGTTAAAATAAAATCCCCAACTTGCAAGAAAGACGTGCAAAGACTGACTGGACGAGTAGCAGCGTTGAACAAATTCGTGTCCTGAGCTACAGATAAGTGCTTTCTGTTCTCCAAGGTGCTCAAAAAGAGTTTCAAATGGAATAAAGAATGTGAAAAATATTTTGTGGAATTAAAAAGTATTTGGGGTCACCTCCATTAACCTCTAACCAATCACAAGTGAAAAATTACCTGTACTTAGCTATTTCTGAATCGGAATTAAGTTTTACCTTGATTCGAGAAGATAATGGAGTTCAAAAACCCATCTACTATACCCGTAAGGCTTTCCGAGGAGCAGAAATCAGATACTCTCATTTGAAAAAATTGACTTTATCACTAATTAAAGCATCCAGATGTATGAAACCTTATTTCCAAGCCCATACAATCGTAGTTTACACTGATATGACTCTAAGGCAGGCTTTGCATAAACCGAAGAAATTTGGTAGATTAATGTATTGGGCTGAGGAATTAGGGGAGTATGATATCATATATGAGCCAAGGTATTCTTTGAAAGGCCAAGAAGTGGCGATTTTCATAGCAGAGTTCACTTACTCTGAGGTCCCCGAGCAATAAAGTAAGCAGCAAAACAAGAATCATGAGAAAGTGATGTTAACAAAAAAGCTCCCGAAGAACGGTATTCCAAAGAAGAGATTGCAGACCTACCAAATTTCTCTTCCCGAACACAGGAGATGACCAGGAAGTATGAAGAAGCACAGGGAAAAATGATCCACTATGGGAGTTTGAGAGACCAAGCATTTGATAACAACATCCCAGTGTGAAACTTATATGTTGATGGATCATCTTCTTCAACCGATAGTCAAGCAAGTATAATACTTAACACTCCTGATGGTATTGATATTAAGTATGCACTACATTTTCAATTCTAGGCTTCAAACAATGAAGCAAAGTACGAAGCTCTTATTGTGAGCCTAAGTTTAGCCCAATCATTGAATACCGAGAAAGTTGTGGCATACAGTGACTCTTAGCTGGTAGTAAACCAAACACTAGGTTTATATGGAGATAAAGGATAATTAACAACCAAGTATTTATCCAAGGCGATGAAAGTCATTGCAAAATTACCAACTGTTTAAATGAACAAAATCCCAGGTTATAAATTTCCCGAGATGATTCCCATGCTTGGCTAGCCTCTGCTACTAGAATTGAAGTCCTACGAACTATCCCTATTGAAATGTTTGCTAATAGGATCATAGATGAAGATTTGACGATCAATTTTATTTCCATAGATATTGGGCCATCATGGATGGACCCCATCAGAGCATACATTGAAAAAGGAACTCTATCAACAGATATGGTGGAAGCAAAGAAGTTGAAATATAAAGCACCTTGGTAGTATGTATTAGATAAAGGTGTTTTGTATAGGAGAGGACTAACAGTCAATTTTCAGCGCTGTGTGCATCCATCAGAGGTCTAAGATCTAATTCAGGAGGTGCATGAAGGATCATGTGGAGCTTACATAGTAGGGAGAACACTTCTGCAAAGAATCGATACTCAAGGGTATTACTGGCCAACGATGCGAGAAAACTGTGCTACTTTTTCCAAGAAGTGTGATAAAGGTCAAAGATTCTCTACCATTTACAAAACTCCTCAGGCTGCTCTCACTCAAATCACTTCACCATGGCCATTTTCCATGTGGGTTATAGACTTGGTCAGACCACTACCAACCACCTGAGGAAGATTTAAATACTTGGTTATCACCATAGATTATTATACAAAATGGGTTGAGGCAGAGCCTCTGATAGACATGCCTTATGAAAAGGTCTATCAGTTCATATGGAAAAGCATCATTTGTAGGTATGGACTGCCCTATGCTTTCATTACCGACCACATAACACAGTTTGACAATGATGAATTCATAAATTATTGTTAAAGATTCTTATATAGAGCACTCTTAGGGTTCCTGTTTCGTGCTTTAGCTATATAGGACTTCATCTAGTTAGACTTCGATTTTGACAAAATTATTCGTGTAATTAGGGTGAGTGTCATTACCTCCCCCAAGCTCCTACTGCTATCCACTTCATCTCAACGATCGATTGAATCCTTTAATACTGCATAAGGTTATTTCTCACACCCTCTATGGCTCGTAGGATATTTATACTGTCACGTAGGACACAACACGATAATGAATATGATTTTATCATGTCTATTAATTAAGCGTGTAGGCTATATTAAAAAGAATTTTTAAAACAATTTAAAAATTAATATGGATTTTTTATACATTTATGTCAAAAATAAATATTTAAAATTATTAAAAAAAAACTTAAATATTCGTTTTAATATATATGTGGTATCTATTTTTTCCGTATGTATACATGTTTATATATGTTTAGTATAGATTATATTGTTATGTGTATATATGGCCCTTAGCCTTATCAAGTTATAGGCCCAAGACTTGACAGTTGGCGTGTTCCCTGTGCATAGTCCCCTTCTATGACCGATTGGACCGTGGTAGGTCATGTAGCCCCTAGGATTAAGATGTAGGTTGTCCATCTTGCAACTTAATTTTGCCTTGGGACTTTCAATTTAGAAATGACGTCGTGCTTTAGTATTTTTACAACGGTTTTAATTTGAGTGCTTTACAGTTGGCCTACACTTTTTTAAATGACGTCGCCGCAGCACCCATGGTTTTGCCTAAAATCAAAGCTGGTATTCTTCATAGCGTTTTTGGTACGCATTTGGAACACCAGCTGGCACAACACGTGTCTTGATTTTAACACACCATTTTGTGTTTCTTGTTTGACCGTGCGATCTAATTTTTTTTTATCAACGGCTAAGTGTTGATATTAATTCAATCCTTGTGTACTTCTTATTGACCAATCAGACCAATTCTTATTTCTCTATAAATAGAACCATTTGGGTTTTCAATTTTTTTAGTCCGAGAAATTAATTTTCAAGCCAAAGCTCTGCAAAATATCTAGAGAGAGAGACTATACGCCAATATTTTCAGAGATAAATCTTTTGTGTATTTTTCAAAAGCCATTTTTGAGCCTCAAAATCTTCTTGTGGATTCAATCTTTGACGTTTTTCTTTTCAGAACCTCTCATCTCCGATTTTGTGGATTTTTCATAACTGAAAAATCATTTATGAGTATCTCTATCTATAGTGCTTATTTGTGTTCTTTTAGTTCTGCTATCTTATAGATATAATTTTGGTGGTGTATTGCTGGAGTATATTATTTGGCGTGATTTCATGTGGTATTGTAGATATAATTTCTGATTGATCTATTTTGTGTAAGTGTTTTTGCTGATTATATATATATATATATATAACACTACACACACAAAATACTCTTTGTGAATGTTCTGATTATTTTGATTAGGTTCTAAATGCATGTTTAATTAAAACATTATGTTTTAAGTTAGAACAAAGAAATCTTGGTTCATTATTATTCATGTATGTTAGGTTTAGACATTTAAACCTGCAGAGGAATAAATTGTAGAAATATAAAATCTGATTCAATTTTATTCTTGCATGAACCATATACTTGATGATTTGAGTGTAATACCCCATATTTTTGATGATTTAAATAATTAAGGGATTATTTATTACAACGGAATTAATTAAATTTAAATGTGAAGAATTAAATTGTTAATTAATCCGGATCCAATAAAAATAAATATTAACTAGCGTGCTAAGGGTTAATACTTATTAGTTTAATATTACTGTGCGATATGTAATATGGAACTATACACTTTGATAAATTGTCAAGAGATAATAATACGACAGTTTAATAAATTAAGTCAGACGCGCGTGTGAGTCGTGTCGGGACTAAATTGGTGGAATAAATATATCAATTATTTTTAGTAACTCATATGATGATTTCGAGTGTACCCTTGAGTCCAGAAGGGCCGGGATAGTCGAAATAGTATACTCGGGTGTTTAGTTTGGGTCCCGGGGCAATTTTAGGCCTAACCGACACCCCAATAGAGCATTATGGTAAATTGGATTTTTAGGCCTAATTAATGGATGAAGATTAGGACTTAATTTATCAGCCAAAACATTTTCATTAGGGTTAGAAAGCTGGAGAAAGTAAGAACGACCATAGGAAGTGTGATGGAAAACTTTTGCCAAGAGAAGAGGGCTAAATCCACAATCACCACCACCACCGTGTAGATCGGGACGAGGGGAACACACCTATACCAACAACATCCAAAAATCAGACTACTCACTCAAGGCAAGTGTTTATAACTTGCTGTATTTCGGTATTAATTTGATTCATGTTAGTGTAGGGTTGTTAGGATTATGTTATAGGTTATAAAAATGGTGAAATTGATGAACTTGAATGTAGAAATAAGTTCTGTGATTTATCAGATTGAAACCCTTAATGTATGAAGACTGGAAATCACATTTTAAGGAATTGATATGAAGAACAAATCTGAAAATAATGGCTTCTTGAACATGTATTGGAAGAACTAGGGTTTTGATAAAAATTAATTTGGGGATTTCACGTTTTATGAATGATTCGTAATAAATTGATGATTCTAGGATGTTAGAAATCATGTGTTATTGATGGGGTTCGATGTAGAACTGTTTATTTGGAGTTTAGGGGTGTTGAATGAGAAGGTTTGAGGTTAAAAATGGTGGAAAACACTGGAAAAATCTGGGTAGGGGACGAACAGCGAATTCTCGCGCGAAGTCGCTCGAAGTCATTCGAGAAGTCGCTCGAGCGACATGTGGCAGTCGTTCAAACGACTTGCCACTTCGTTCGAGCGACAGAGTGAAGTTTTGATAAATTCTTTTAGGGTCCAGTTTTAAGTTTATTAGTTTAGAAATGAGAAATATATTTTCTAATAATAAACTTAAGTAAGGCATAATTTTGGAAGAAGTTTGAGGGACTAAATACTTTAATGAATTCGGTACGGAGAGAAGATACCGTAGAAATTACGAGAGGGATAATAATCCAAATAACTATTACTGAACGTTGAAATTAAGATGCGTAAGAGAAGCATATATGTAGGTGAGGAAATACCTATCTATTATAATAGGACGTATGTATGCCTATTATGTATTATTACTATTAAAGGCACTAATGGGTGATAACCCGGGGGTGCAAGGACCTTATAATTATAAGTGTACTAATGGGTGATAACCCGGGGGTACAAAAGCGTATTTGAAGTGTACTAATGGGTGATAACCCGGAGGTACAAGATTATTTAATTAAGTGTACTAAAGGGTGATAACCCGGGGGTGCAGAATGTTGATTAGGTGCGCTAATGGGATATAGCCCGGGGGTGCAGTATCATGTTATATATATATATATATATATATATATATATATAGGGCAGATGTGACTATATGTATATATGTATGAGAGTTGTGAATTAATATAATGTTTATAGTGATGAATGTGAGTATGGAAATTAGTTAAGAAAATTCTAATCGAATACTTGAATTACTATGAAAACGAAAAATGTATTAATTAATTTTTCGTCATAGGCTAATTGAATAACGTATTGTATGGGTGATACGGGCTTACTAATAGTGAGGGCAAATACTATTAGGATGGGTTCAGATTAGTTATATTGGGAGTTATAGCTAATAAGAAAATTTAGATACGCATTAGGCGTGCACAATAGAAGAGAGGTGAGAGTCTCAAGAGAGAGTTCGAACTAACATGTACTTGATACTTGCTTTACTGCAAATTCTAAATACTTGCTTAAACAAATATTTTTGCACATCGGGCTCTGACCCGTTTCTTGCATTTTTCTCTCTCCCTTGCTATATATATATATATGTATTATTACAGGTGCTCAGCCACAGGGACATCAGACTTAGAGTTTCGGATTGCGTAAGATGCTGTAGCTGTTGTGGGAGCTGCAGGACTTTGTTTAGATGCTTCGATTATTTCATTCCTATTCGTTATGACATTTTCTTTATGGCATGTATCGTCCCTTCCTTAGACAGTTTCAGAGATTATGTTTACTCTATTTCTCGTTTATTTTCATTTGGATTGATGGTTACTATTGTTTTGGTTTAGAGTTTTGAACTGGGATGTTTTATCCAGTCTTATTTATTTCAGCATGCGATTATGATTCAGTATTTGTATTAATTAATTGTGCATGGATGTTTTATATTAGATTACTCGGTTTGGTAATTAAATGGTTTTTAATTAATAAGAAAAATGTTTTGACACTTGGCTTAATTATATTAGGTGATTAGATAAGTTATTACGTTTTCGACAGTGATGCTAAGAATGAACCAACTGAATATTCTGTTTTAAATTTTATAAAGGACTGATCACCCGATATTTAATTGGGCAGGGTGTCACAGGTGGTATCAGAGCATCAGGTTCTAGTGTCCATTAGGATCTGTACGGCTTACTATGTTTTTAGCTTTGCGTCCTTTGATATAGAGCCCTGTTTTTAGGACTGTTGTGATCTTATATTTTGCGATTACGTCTTCAGCTATTTGAGGTTTTGAAATAACTGTGGACTAATAATATTATTTCTCGTCTCAGATGCCTCCTCGACGTACACCAAGAGACCGACAGGCCCAACCAGAATAGCCGGCCATACAGGCTCAGGGGACAATGAACGCAACAGAAGTTACCGCGATAGTTGCACAAGCGGTAAATGCAGCCTTAGCGGTGGTGCAGCAGGCCCCACCCCACGTTCAGGCAGTGACACCAATTCCAGTGCATCCATTTCCCACTGCATGGGAGAGAGTTAGAGAGTCCTTTCAGAGGGCTTGTCCCCCAGAGTTCTTGGGCAGTTCAGATGTGGTTACTGCGAGTCAGTGGAAGAAGGACATACAGCGGCATCTTTGCATGTATGAGTGCATAGAGGTTCAAAGGCAGGTTTTGGCTACCTTCAAGCTGAGAGGGGCAGCCTTACAGTGGTGGGAGTCCACTACTACTACTGAGGAACGAGATGTGATGACTATCAATGATTTCTGGGTGCGGTTTAACCGCAAGTATTTTCCTTCCGCCGTCAAGACTGAGATGAGACGAAGACTTTTAGACCTCACCCAGGAAGGGAAGACCGTAGTGGAATACGAGGAAGATTTCACGAGATTGACAAACATGGTACTGGAGGAGGTGCCTACTGAGGAGAAGCGCATTCAGATGTTCATGGATGGCTTGACTTGGAGGATACGACAATATTTATTGGGTAACCTTTCCCTACACTCATATATCGACGTTCTGAATGCAGCCTTATTGCATTATAAGGACAATCGCTTTCATGCTAAGGGAAGCAAGCGAGGGGAAGAACCCAACCAGTTGGGAAAGACAAGGGGAGGTAATACCAGTGGAGTACCAGTTGAGCAGAGTCAGAGGCAGGGTTCCCATCAGGGGGAGCCTGCTAAGAGGTTCTGTTCTGGAGGGTTCAGGCATGGTCATGGGGGTTGGAGACAGGGCCACCAGGGCCAGCCACAAAATCAGCAGCAGGGTCAACAGCAGGGAGGACAACAGGGCCAGCAGGGCCAAGGTAGAGGTGGTATCGGCCAACCGAGCCGAGGCTACCAGGGGCAGAGAGGAGGAAATTTCGTTGGGAAATGTTACACTTGTGGCAAGCCTGACCATAAGAAATTGGAGTGCCCGGATAGAGACAGAGTTCCTCGACAGCAGGGTGCTCACCAGGAGCCCCAGAGACCCATTTTTCCCGCCGCCGTACCAGCGTCGGCTCCAGTTCCAGCTTTACCCGCAGTTCCGATGCAACACGGACAATTACAGTATGGACGTGTCTATAATGTCCACCAGGCCACAGTTCCGCAGGCACCACCCGCAGTGGAGGGTAAGTTTTCTATCCATGGTACTTTGGGTCACATCTTATTTGATACGGGGGCATCACACTCTTTTATAGCCACTAACTTTGCAAAGGCCACTGGGTTGCTAAGCACGGAAGAGAGTACAGTGACTTGTGTAAACTCACCACTGGGTAATGGATCATTGATTTTCTTTATATGCCGGGGAGTAGGCATAAAAATTGGCAGTTTAATCTTATCGACCGATATGCTAGTATTAGATATGTTCGAGTACGACGCCATTATTGGTATGGATTGGTTAGTCGAGTATAGGGCCATGATTGATTGCTTCAGTAGGAGTATTGTGTTCGCCATTCCGAGCCAGGAGATGTTCTTAGTGGCGATGCCTCGCTCGGAGGGAGGGTCGTCCACCCACTTATTTTATATTGAGGATGAGACCTCTGCAGTCGTGGTTCCACTCAATTCAATTCCGGTCGTCTGCGAGTTTTTTGATGTATTTCAGGATACACCAGGGTTGCCTTCGAGTAGGGAGATCAAGTTTGTGATAGACTTAGCACCAGGCACTCGTCCGATAGCACGTGAACCTTATCGTATGGCTCCGACAGAGATGAGGGAGCTACGGGATCAGATAAAACAGTTTTTGGGGTAGGGCTTCATTCGTAGGAGTACCTCGCCTTGGGGTGCCCTAGTTCTGTTTGTAAAGAAAAGGGATGGGTCCCTACGACTTTGTATCGATTATCGGGAGCTTAACAAAGTCACGATATGGAATAAGTATTCGTTGCCTCGGATCGATGACTTGTTTGATCAGCTGAGAGGAGCGACCCACTTCTCGAAGATAAATTTGAGATCCGTGTACCATCAGCTACGTATCAGGGAGCAGGACGTGGCCAAGACTGCTTTTCTGATGAGGTATGGATCGTATGAATTCAGGGTTATGCCATTTGGGCTAACCACTGCCCCAACATTATTTATGGACTTAGTGAACAGAGTATTCAGAGAGTTCCTAGATCAGTTTGTCAATGTCTTCATAGATGACATCTTGATTTATTCCCGCACTGAAGAAGAACATGCCGAGCATTTGCGTATGGTTCTACAGACCTTAGAGAGCATAAGTTGTATGCCAAATACGAGAAGTGTGAGTTTTGGCAGTGGGAAGTACAATTTTTGGGACACATTGTATCATAAAAAGGAGTATCTGTAGACCCTAGTAAGGTGTCAGCGGTGAGGGAGTGGGGACAGCCCACGACACCGACGGAGGTGCGGAGTTTTTTAGGATTAGCCGGATACTATAGACGATTTATTCGGGGATTCTCGAAGATTGCGGGTCCTATGACAAATTTGACTCGTAAAGGCGTACCGTTTATTTGGGATGATGCATGCCAGTTGGCATTTGATGAGCTGAAGGACAAGTTAACTTCAGCACCCGTTCTATCACTTCCCAGAGCGGGAGTGGAATACCTGGTTTATACTAACGCATCATTACAGGGGCTTGGGGGAGTACTCCAGCAAGAGGAGAAGGCCATAGCTTTTTCTTCCCGAAAGCTTAAGCCTTATGAAAAGAATTACCTCACCCACGACTTAGAGCTGGCAGCAGTTGTGTTTGTGCTTCAAATTTGGAGGCATTACTTATTGGGGGAACAGTTTCTCTTATTTATAGAACACAAGTCACTACAGTACTTGTTCACGCAGAAGGAGTTGAATATGCGTCAACACCGGTGGCTTAAGTTTGTAAAAGATTATCAGTTCGAAATACACTATCACCCGGGAAAGGCTAATGTGGTTGCTGATGCATTGAGCCTCAAGCCGGTTGATGAGACGGCCGAGGTGTGGAAAGAAAAAATGGAAGGAATTGGGACATCAGGATGCTGTGGCCCGGTCATTCATGTCTGCGCTGACAATTACGCCTCAGATCATTACGCAAATAGTACAGGCACAGGCAGCGGATTCGTTCTGTCAAGATCGGATTAGGCAGCTTTTAGCCGGGGGCGCCGAGTTTTATTTAGTAAGTTCTGAGGGTGGTTTGCACTTCAATGGGAGGCTCGTTGTTCCAGAGGGGGAGGACCTTGATATGCAGTAATGACGGAGTCGCATGGGTCCCGATTTGCGGTACATCCCAATGGGGACAAAATATACCAGGATATGAGGTGGCAGTATTGGTGGAGCGAGATGAAAAAGGATATCGCAGAGTTCGTATACAAGTGTACGACTTGTCAGCTAGTGAAAGTGGACCATCAGAGACCACCAGTTTTACTTTAGCCATTGGAGATTCCTACCTGAAAATGGGAAGGTATTTCTATGGAATTTATCATCGGGTTGCCCACTTCGCAGAGAGGGCATGATTCTATATGAGTTATTGTAGATCGGTTGACAAAGGTAGACCACTTCTTGCCCGTCAGGACAGACTACACAGCGGGACAGTATGCTCAGCTATTTATTGCAGAGATAGTGAGATTGCATGGTGTACCTCTTAACACCGTGTCGTATAGAGACAAGACATTTGTATCTTGTTTTTGGGAAAGCTTCCAGGAAGTTATGGGTACCGAGTTGCGATTGAGTACATCGTATCACCCGCAGACCGATGGGCAGACTGAACGCACTAATCAGATGCTCGAGGACATGTTACACATGTGTATCCTTGATTTCGGGGGAGGTTGAGAGCAGTATCTTCCGCTGGTAGATTTTGCTTATAACAACTCCTATTAGTTTACGATTGGTATGGCCCCGTTCGAAGCATTGTATGGCAAACCTTGTCGTTCCCCAGTTTTTTGGCTAGAGGTAGGAGAAAACAAACTACTCGGGCTAGAAGTAATTCAGGATACGTCGAGAAAGATCGAAATGATTCGAAATCGCATACGGGTAGCCCAGGACAGACAGAAAAGCTACGCCGATGCAAAAAGGTTCTTCCTAAAGTTCGCAGTGGGGGACCAGGTTTTGTTGAGAGTATCTCTAATGAAGGGAGTAATGAGATTTGGGAAGAAAGGGAAGTTGGCTCCGAGATATGTGGGACCATTTTTTATTATTGAGAGGGTCAAACCAGTGGCATACATATTGGGGTTACCGGAGCACTTGCATCGTATCCATGATGTGTTCCACATTTCGTCACTGAGGCGATACCTTCGAGATGAGTTGGCACACACTCACATTGCAATTGAGGAGATTGAACTACAGCCACATAGTTCATATGAGGAGAGACCGGTAGCTATTCTAGATTATAGTGAGAGGAGGCTAAGGTCGAAGGTAGTTCCACTTGTTCGGGTGCAGTGACAGCATCACAATGTGGAAGAGTCTACTTGGGAGCGTGAGGCGGATATGCGTGAGAAATATCCAGATTTATTCATACCAGGTATGCCTTATTTTTCCAAATTTCGGGACAAAATTCCTTTATTAGGGGGGAAGTATGTAATACCCCACATTTTTGATGATTTAAATAATTAAGGGATTATTTATTACAACGAGATTAATTAAATTTAAATGTGAAGAATTAAATTGTTAATTAATCAGGATCCAATAAGAATAAATATTAACTAGCGTGCTAAGGGTTAATACTTATTAGTTTAATATTATTGTGCGATATGTAATATGGAACTGGAACTATACACTTTGATAAATTGTCAAGAGATAATAATACGACAGTTTAGTAAATTAAGTCAGACGCACGTGTGAGTCGTGTCGGGACTAAATTGGTGGAATAAATATATCAATTATTTTTAGTAACTCGTATGATGATTTCGAGTGCACCGTTGAGTCCGGAAGGGTCGAGATAGTCGAAATAGTATACTCGGGTGTTTAGTTTGGGTCCCGGGATAATTTTAGGCCTAACCGACACCCCAATAGGGCATTATGGTAAATTGGATTTTTAGGCCTAATTAATGGACGAAAATTAGGACTTAATTTATCAGCCAAAACATTTTCATTAGGGATAGAAAGCTGGAGAAAGTAAGAACGACCATAGGAAGTGTGAGGGAAAACTTTTGCCAAGAGAAGAGGGCTAAATCGACATCACCGTGCACAATCACCACCACCACCGTGTAGATCGGGACGAGGGGAACACACCTATACCAACAACATCCAGAAATCAGACTACTCACTCAAGGCAAGTGTTGATAACTTGTTGTATTTCAGTATTAATTTGATTCATGTTAGTGTAGGGTTGTTAGGATTATGTTATAGGTTATAAAAATGGTGAAATTAATGAACTTGAATATAGAAATAAGTTCTGTGATTTATTAAATTGAAACCCTTAATGTATGAAGATGGGAAATCACGTTTTAAGGAAGGATGGGGAGGGTATACTCGGTGAGGGTATACTTGGAAGGATGGATACACGTATGATATATGTGTGGATGTTAGTAAAGGTACGTATAATATGGTAATAAATATTATATGTAGGTGATAATACAGTGTGTGTTGTATTTGCCTTATATAACTCGGGTTACAGTTATATGCAGTTAATTAATGAGAAATTAATTAAGTTAATCATTGGTGGGAATAATACAGTGTGTGATGTATGTACTTTATATAACTTGTGACACGGTTATATGCTGCTATTTAAGAGGAATCAATTAAGTTAATTGTGAAATAACTTATAATTCAAGAATCATTATACTCGGGTTATAGTAGTACAACAAGGGAAGGTTATACCAACACTAGTTGGACGGGGTAATACAACTAGGTGGGGTTAAGGTAACCGGTAGGTGTGCACAATAGTGGAGGGGTGAGAATGTCATCAAGGGAGTGCGACACTAACTTAAATATGAAGCGCATTCACGCATTTTAAATTACTGCAGTTAATTTACTTGCTAAATATTTCCAAAATGTTTTGGGTTCTAACCCTTGCTATAAAAACTATTTTCAAAACCTTTTAGGTGTCCAGCGACAGGGACGCCAGGATTGATATTCTATTCCAGGGACACGGAGCTACGGCACATGTGGATGCTAGCAGGAGTTTGGATTAGACGCATCATTCATTCATTCCTAGAGTAGGAATCCTGTATCAGTCTCAGTTTTATTTAGGGCTTGTAGCCCAGACTTCTCGGTACAGTTTTCAGGTGTAATTCATTCAGGTGTTGAATATTTGTATTGGATTATTTATTTGGTGGCCGGTGATTTATTCGGCAAGTTGTGTAATTATTATTCTATTTACTTTCATTCAGTTGTGTGAATGGTTTATATTTTAATTCCGCATGTATTGTTTTGTTTAATTAAAAAGTTAAAATTGGCACCAGTTTTTGGAATACTAGGTTGTTAGTAAGTTTTAAAAAGTTTTCGACAGTGATGCTAAGGATGATCCAACTGGGATTCCTATTTTAATTTGGTATAGGACTGATCACCCGGTATTTTATTAGGCGGGGTGTCACAGATGGTATCAGAGCATCAGGTTCTAGTGTCCTTAGGATCGGTACGGCTTTTTACGTTTCAGCTTAGCAATCTTTGATATAGAGCCCTATCATAGGATTGTTGTATTCTCATACGTATGCGCATATACGTTCTTCTGCGAAATTTATATTTGAAAGTGAACTCATACCAATTCGGTTCTCATTCCAGATGACGCCCAGGAGAGAGCAGCTAGGGCAACAGGGGGAGATGAGGCGAGGGGGGCTCGTCAGGAGCAAGAGTTACCGCAGCAATGGTCAGGGATGATTTTGGCAGCTTAGGTAACCTAAATAGTGGCACAGGAAGTTGGAGCAACGGTGGTCACAACGGCAGAGTACTTGACACGGGATCAGCCACAGGTGTTAGTGGCGCCGGATGTTCAGACTCACGCAGAGTCGTCAGGGTGGAATCAAGAAAGAGAGGTTATTTTTAGTGGGAACCCACCAGAATTGCGAGGGGGTTCAGATGTAGTTCTAGCGTGTCAAGGAAGAGAGATATCCAGTATCACCTACGCATAGGAGATTGCGATGAGGTGCAAAAGCAAATGCTAACCACTTTTAGTTTAGTGGGAGAAGCACTACAATGGTGGGAGTCGATCACCACATTGAGGAAAGGGACACTCTAGATATCGTAGAGTTTTGAGTGTGGTTCAACCGCAAGTATTTTTCCTCCAGCAGTTGAGACCGAAGCGAGGAGAAAATTTTGTGAGGTAACTCAAAGGGGACCGTTAAGTGGCCGATTACGAGGAAGAATTCACTCGTTGGCAAAATTTTGTACCGGATGAGGTAGGCAAGGATAAGAGAAAGAAAGCAAAGTTTATGGATGGGTTAGTCTGGAGAATCAGGCAATATTTAATTAATTATTCCACATTAGTAGATTATACTGATGTCATTAATGCAACACTCCGACACTGTTGGGAATATCGCTTCCACGCGAAAGAAAGCGGGAAGGGAGTGGGGATTAACCAGTCGGATGAGGCAGAAGGGAACAATACCAGTGGGGTATCCCAGCAGCAGACTGGGGGAGATCAGGGGCAGGATTTTCGGCAAAGAAATCATGCCAAACGATCTAGAACTGGAGGCTATCGGCGGGATGGCCAGGAATTCCAACAGGGTTGGCATGGAAGGGATCAGTGGTAGGGTGAACATATTAGAAAGTGTTTCGTTTGTGGGAGAAGCGAGACACATGAAGAGATATTGCCTTAAGCAAGGCAGGGGTCAACTACAGGACGAGGTCCTGGATGTACAACCACTAAAGCAAGTGACGGGTGCATTCGGGCAGGGAGAAACTGCTCCGAAACTCGAGAACCAGCCGTTGTAGCTGGAGTAGAGAGGTAATTATTTTTACCCTAGGGGCATGGGCTATATTTTTGAGTGACAAAGAGGATGTCACTGTATAAGACTTATTTTCACTAGAGTTTGCAGGTGAGTCGAACTTAGTGGGTGCGTTGGCGGTAGCAGCCATAACATGTGGGTAAACTTTCCGTAGGGTAGCGGAGTTCCTTAGTGTTCTTCATGGGAGAGTGGAGGCGTACACTGAGTGATTGGTTGAATTATGCGAGGAATTACTACTTTCGAGAATTATGGGAGTAGGGTTGATAATACTTTTTAAACATCGGCTGGATAGCGATGGAATTTAACTATTGTGGATATTGGAGTTAAATTTTGGTGTCCGCGACACCAGGGTATGGTTGGTACTAGGTATCACCGGAGAGGGCGTATAACCTATATATATGTGGATATATATGTTGTATTGCGTGGTGCGATGGCACATAGTGAGGTTTTGTGTTCTCACATTTTATCCCGGTAAGTGGGGATGTTTACTGAAGTGAATCAGGGTGGTTAAATTGATTTTCGAGCAAAGAGAGATAGCTCGGGGTTTATTTTGCGCAAGGACTAGTGGTAGTAAGGGCGCGGTATTATGTTGTCTTTGGTAGCATAAGGGTAAGCATATATTCTTTTGTGTTGAGAGATAAGTATTTATGGGGAGATAGTTGGACGTAGCATGGGTTGAGTGCATGGGCAGTAATTATATATGTATATGTATATATATATATATATATATATATATATATATATATATATATATATATATATATATATATGTAATATGACTACGGGTTCGAAGTTATATTACGGGTTACGACTAGCATAGTCGGGTAACTTTCGTGCGATAGAGTGCGGGGATAGGGTGTATGGGCACCCGGGTTAATAGACAAATTTTGTGCGGTTAAGCACGGGTATAGGGTGTATGGGCGCCCTGACAAGGTTTAAATGCATACTTGTGTAACGTATGGTTAGAAGCGGATGTGATAGATATAGCGGGCTTGGAGGCACTTGATTAGTGAATAATATGTGAATATTGGAACACTAAGCTTATCTTAATTTCGAGGACGAAATTCCTTTGTAAGGGGGGGGGGGAGTATGTAACACCCCGTATTTTTGTATAGTTAATATTTAATTAATTCGGGAATTTTAAATTACTGGTGTGTTGTAATTTTAATTGAATTAATTATGGCAATATATATATATTTAAATATTAATCGGGGAGTGAATGGTTAATTTTTAGGGAAATTTATTTACTAAGTGAATAGTAATAATTTAATTACGTCATTTCGAGTATTAATGACGAGGTATACACTTATCCCAGCTGGGAGTCGGTATAGACTAAATTGGGTGTGAGATAAGAATTTTTATAAATGAATTCGGATGCCAATTATGAGTGCGCGGTTGAGTCCGGATGGGTCGAGATAGTCAGAAAAGAGTACCCGGGGGTAGTAATTGGGTCTCGGGGTATTTTTAGGCATAGCCGGGTCCACACGGGGTGAGTTGGGCCACTTTAATTAAGCCCATTAGATGAAAAACGGGATTTAGGATTTTTAACCTAATGGGGAGATTAAAGAATGGCAGCCAACATAACTCTAAACCTAGGGTTTGAGAGGTGATTTGGGGGAAAGCAAATCAAGAACAAATTGGAGGTTATTAGAGCCAAATTGAGGGACTACGCCAACGGATCAGACACTACAAACACTTAGAGGCAAGTGGTTAACTGTTTTGATTCTTAAAGCATGATAATCAATTCATATCATAGTGATGTGTAAACCAAAATTCATTTTTGGGTGTAAATGGGTACAAAAGGGGTTTTTTGTTTTTGAAACACTTGAATGAGATTCAAAGTAAGATTTAGATGGGTGATTGATATCTGAATATGTATATATGATTTGAACGAGAAATACAGAACACAAAAGAGTGGAAATCGAATCTGGAATTTGGGATTTAAAACAGATAATTGAATTTTATGGAGAAAGACCCATTTCAAAAATTATGAGATAAGTAGAGAAGTTGATTATCTTAAGGTCTCTATGATGAATAGGATGTGGATTAACCATGTGTAGATGATGGGATGATGTAATTAGAGGTTTAAATTATGGTTAGAAACCTTGAAGTTCGTTAATGGTGGAAAACAGTGGGGAAGAAGGGCTGTAACGAAGGGGTCGATCGATCGATCGGGGGCATCGATCGATCGATGATGGGAAATTCTGGCCAGTTCGGCCTGTGTGTGATATAAGGGGGAAATTAATTATAAATTAATTTCCATACTGTAATTTGTGATAATTTATTTTGAAATACCTATTCCTAGTAATTATGGGAAAGATTAATTGGGACTAGGATGAATTTATGTGGGGCATTTAATGGATGAATTTGAGAGATTTTATTCCAAAATAGTGAGATACGGATCAAGTGAGCGAATCCGGGTATATTGGTCAAGCGACCCCAAGGTAGTGAATTAAGTTTGGAGATAAACTAAGTAATTTAGAGTCGGGATATAGACTCGGGAAATATTTAATTTCGGGCCAAGTGAATCGAGTCCGGGTATGATAATAATTATAGGCAAATATAATTGGGAACATTATAGGAATAAAGGAGTGACACATTGTAGGCGAAAATGTGGGTATAATATTATGAGATGTAAATTGGACCAAGTGAGCGAGTATGGGTA
The DNA here is from genome assembly GCA_949130495.1 of Sambucus nigra. Classification (NCBI taxonomy): domain Eukaryota; kingdom Viridiplantae; phylum Streptophyta; class Magnoliopsida; order Dipsacales; family Adoxaceae; genus Sambucus; species Sambucus nigra. Next base: position 282,652,778 of record OX422218.1, read on the forward strand.
TGTTGGTTAAGTGACATCAAGGCATTAAATTAATTATTGAGAGAAAGTAATTAGTTTGGAGTCGGAACATTGACTCGGGAAATGTTGAGGTACGGGCCAAGTGAGAGAGTCCGGGGATAATGGTTGGGTGACACCAAGTTATTAAATTAATAAATGTGATAATTAATTTAATTAGAGTCGAATTGCAGACTCGGATATGTGTTGATTAATTAATGTGTAAATTAATTAAATAAAAGTCGGATTGTAGACTCGGGTAAATATTAAATTAATGGGTGTAATAATTAATTTAATTATAGTTGGACGATAGACTCGGGGATATATTAAATTAATATGTGTGTTAGTTAATTTAATTAGAGTTGGGTGATAGATTCGGGGAGATATTAAATTAATAGGTGTGTTAATTAATTTAATTGGAGTCGGACCATAGACTCAGGGAAAGTATTATATACATTGAAGTGTGAGTTAAATATATTAGGGTCGGACCATAGACTCGGGAAGACGGTAAATTATTAAGTGAGAAAATTAATTACGTTGAGTCGAACCACAGACTTAGGAAATTTCAGGCAGTATACGGGATATTTAGAACACGGTAAATCCAGGGTTATAATATATATATATATATATATATATATATATATATATATATATATATATATATATATATATATACGTGTATATTATGCGTGATATTAAATTTCAGGCAGTATACGGGATATTTTGAGTACACGGTAAAGCCGGGGTTTATATTATATATATACGGTGTAGTGATAGTATATATATACGTGTATATATATTGTGTGTGATATTAAATATCAGTGACTAGATATTTATTTAAATTATATACTCTAATGCTATTAAGGGAGGTTGCGCGATGTGGGTGAATCCCCTAGCTTGAGGAGTAGGGTGAGTATATCCCCAGGTCATAGCGTCAGGTACATGGGTGAGGAGATGATCTCACTTTCAGGAAGGAATATGACCGCCTCCAATTCGTTTATGTAGTAGACCAGGTTGGTGAGCGAATCCAACTTGGAAAACTAGGTTTTGTGAGCACACCTAGTGAGATGGCATTTTAGAGTGAATCATCTGGTGAGGGTATACTCGGAAGGATGGATACACGTATGATATATGTGTGAATGTTAGTAAAGGTACGTATAATATGGTAATAAATATTATATGTAGGTGATAATACAGTGTGTGATGTATTTACCTTATATAACTCAGGTTACAGTTATATGCAGTTAATTAATGAGAAATTAATTAAGTTAATCATTGGTGGGAATAATACAGTGTATGATGTATGTACTTTATATAACTTGTGACACGGTTATATGCTGCTATTTAAGAGGAATTAATTAAGTTAATTGTAAAATAACTTATAATTCAAGAATCATTATACTCGGGTTAGAGTAGTACAGCAAGGGAAGGTTATACCAGGACTAGTTGGATGGGGTAGTACAACTAGGTGGGGTTAAGGTAATCGGTAGGTGTGCACAATAGTGGAGGGGTGAGAATGTCCTCAAGGGAGTGCGACACTAACTTAAATATAAAGCGCATTCACGCATTTTAAATTACTGCAGTTAATTCACTTGCTAAATATTTTCAAAATGTTTTGGGTTCTAACCCTTGCTATAAAAACTATTTTCAAAACCTTTTAGGTGTCCAACCATAGGGACGCCAGGATTGATATTCTATTCCATGGACACGGAGCTGCGGCACATGTGGATGCTAGCAGGAGTTTGGATTAGACGCATCTTTCATTCATTCCTAGAGTAGGAATCCTGTATCAGTCTCAGTTTTATTTAGGGCTTGTAGCCCAGACTTCTCGGTACAGTTTTCAGGTGTAATTCATTCAAGTGTTGAATATTTGTATTGGATTATTTATTTGGTGGCCGGTGATTTATTCGGCAAGTTGTGTAATTATTATTTTATTTACTTTCATTCAGTTGTGTGAATGGTTTATATTTTAATTCCGCATGTATTGTTTTGTTTAATTAAAAAGTTAAAATTGGCACCAGTTTTTGGAATACTAAATGGTTAGTAAGTTTTAAAAAGTTTTCGACAGTGATGCTAAGGATGATCCAACTGGGATTCCTGTTTTAATTTGGTATAGGACTGATCACCCGGTATTTTATTAGGCGGGGTGTCACAAGAACAACTCATTTTTACAATAAAAAGATGAAATCGACCAACTTGAAGAAAGGAGATTATGTGCTGAAGAAAGTGCTGTAGAAAAATAACAAGCTTGAGGCCAATTGGCATGGTCCATACCATATTTCAGTACTGACCCGACCTGAAACCTATCGAATTGAAACCTTGGAAGGCAAAGAATTCAAAAACCCATGGCATACAGAGCATCTCAGAAAATATTTTCAATGATGTTGTAGTCAATTTGAAATCAACTTGTAGTATTAATAAAATCTTCAGTTCTTTCCATTTTTGTTGTTAATTTTTTTAGGAGTACTAGTGCTATGCACTACTCTAGCTAATTGACAAAAAGTTATAAATTTTTACTCGACTCAGAAAATTATTGTTCAGCTCAGCAAATTTTGCCCTGAACGTTAGTCGACAGAAGCAATAAGTTGCTCGGAGCAGCCACAAACTTGACCGTTGATACACAAAGTCCAAGTGAATAGGATGTTAAATCCTCAAGAAACTTGGTCCACAAACATAAGGATAAAACAAGATCTTTATCCTACTGGGCAAAGTATTGGAAGAATGTTGCAAAGATTCCTCAAGAGGAATGTAAGAACATATTCCACAAACGCCTGGTCACACCACTGGTATCTAATGCAAAACCCCTAACATTTGGGTGCATTAATAAAACCTTCGGAGACGCAGGGGTAACTAGCTCTAAATTTAGAGTTTAATCTAAGTATGCTAGTAGAACCTATGTATTCATCTAACTAGCTCTAAATTTAGATTTTAATTCATCTAACTAGCTCTAAATTTAGATTTTAGTCTAAGTATGCTAGTAGAACCTATGTATTCATCTAACTAGCTCTAAATTTAAATTTTAATCTAAGTATGCTATTATAACATTTGCACTCATTGGTCATTGATACTCAAATTAATCAAAGTGTATCAATAGAAATAATGATAAATAAAGGGTTAACATTCAACATAAGATAAGTTGGTCAAATTTCCATTGCATTTAATCAAATTAATTACATGATTGTGTTAATAGAACAAAATACAAAGCTTCATTCTACAGGACATTTCCCTTCAGCGTTGGAAATAGAATCCATTCCAGCAGGAGGATCATCTAAAGTATAAGGATAATTAATGAAGTTAAAATCCTGAAGAATTTTGGTATTGTTGCTACTAGGACGATCAAGCAGGTGAGGAGGTCGAACAATTTTTAATTCATCATGAAGCTTATAATCGCCCAAGTATTTTTGAAATCAAGCATTGAGGAATGCGATGGATTGGAATCCAATTGACATATAATTTAAAAGGGAATTGTCAAGCTCAAGCAAGCCTGGAGCATACCAGTCCCACAATGAGCTATTTTGATCCACCTTCATCACTGTCAAGGCATTCCTCCAACCACATTTATAGCTCTCATTCTTAGCTTGTTGAAGCTTATCATCAAAATGCCCCAGAGCTTCATTATACCCATCCATCCAAACTTCCCGTGGTTATTTATGGAATTGAAAAGTCAATCTGTCAACTTGATAATGCAGTTTCTTTAATATTCCATCCTTAGCTTATAACTGAGAAGATTGAGTGGATAGTTGCTCGGACAAGGCCTGTAGCTTCTGCGATATATCAACAATGGCTTGATTTTTTTCCTTTAATCGTGGAGCTTGATTGGTAAGGGTATGTCGGGTCCCAACTTCCTCTGTACTACCTCGACCGGGTTTGACTCTAGCACGGGAATATGAAGAAGTAGGTTTTAATTTCTTCAGAGCCTCCAACTCCTCACTCAACCTTGCATTTTTAGCCTCCAAGAAGGAATGACCCTCATATATAGTAGTAACAACAGCAGTGGATGACTTCAGGGCATTAAGTTCATCTCTTAAGTTGTTATTCTCTTATTCTAGAAGCTTGGCAATGTCCATTTCTTCATCCACTTCACGTTTGAGCAGGAATTCTTATCTTCGAAAATGAGAAACAAATTTATCCAACTTTTTCTCAAATTCCTAACCTTCACTAAGGGCCTGGAATTTGTTCTCATAATCCTCATGCAAAATTTCCTTAGCTTCATTATGCTCCTCCTGCAGCTCTTCAGTCATTTCATAGTAGGTAACATTGTTGGCCACGACCTGATCAAGAAGACACTTCAGATGAAAATAGGCCTCTTTGGCTTATTCGGATACCCCTTCCTCAAGCAACTTCAGTAGGTAGGCATCAGTCAGCTCTAAGTGACCAAGTTTGAAAAGCTCATTACACCTCTGGAGCAGCTTGAAGTCAGTAGATGAAAAGTATTCCAATTTATCCATAAACTATTAAAAAGAAGAAATGTATCAATCAATAAGGTGTAGAATATAGGAAAATACAAGCAAAGGAACAAAAACATTTCTCTTTTCATTAATAAAAAAGGTAAAGTAGAGATACATCTTCAAAAAGAAAAGAAAAAGTACAATTACTGAATAATGAAAACAAAAAGATACTCGGTTCTACACCTTCTTCTTATCTACTTCAGGATTAACTGAAGTAGAAGTAGGAGCAAAAGGAGGAGGAAGATTAACTGTGGAAGGGGAAGAAGAATCAACATCCTGGTGTTGATCGACAGACTCTATCGCTATTAAGGATTCAGTAGAACCCCCACCATTATCAACTTCCTTGTCCAGGTTTTGAGGGGCCCCAGGATCATGTTGCAAGAATAACTCAGAATCTTTTGAAGTGCCGACCTATACCAGGGCAGCAAACCCGCCATCCTTAAAGCATTTCTTCTCCATAAACTCAATTTGAAAAGAAGCTGCTCCAATGGCTCTATCCCAACCTCTGTTGAAGCCAACTTCCCTAGTCTTAGCCCTCTTTACCTTCTCAGCACACAAGTCCTTCTATAGCTGGGCAAACTTGAATTTCTCATCATCTAAGTCGTTCTACAACTTATTAGCCAGACCCCGAGTAGTTTCATCAAATCATTCAGTAACTTTCATCTTCTCCTCCTTTTTTTTGTTCATTAGCCAATTCTTGTTGGGAATCAAGTACTAACTTTTTTAGCTCATTAAAAGCTTCTTCAACTTCACCAGAAGAAGCTCTCAAAGCCTCGTCTTTCTCCAACATATTATTGAAGTCAACGAGGAAATGTAAAAGAACAACAAGAAAAGTCAGTATTATGAATAACATATCAAGAGATAGAAAATTAAAGAAGGCAAACGAATATACTAGAGAAAGGCTTTGAGCAACCTTGTTAGAACTTTTGGAACGAGGTAATGCAGTAACACCCCTATGGTCTGGAAAAGTCCCAGAATTTATTAGTTATCTTTCCAATCTAGGGCCAAGAACCACTGGAGAGGCATAAGGAGATATATCGACCAACTCATACTGGTCGGAAAGAGCAGATGAACCTTCTGCTAACTTTGAAGGAAGCCATTTCTTTATTCTTTTCATGGGGCTCTCTTCAATTTTCTTGGTTGGGGGCTTCTTCTCAATCTCATCTTTATTTTTCACCCCTTCATCAACTTGTTTGGAAGGGGGATTGATAGTTATGTCTCCTAAAATGTTAGGAAACTTCCTCTTTTCCATGGATACGACAAGGGGCAAATTTGAATCTAAGGAAGAAGGGGAAAGGGCAACAAGATCACCACTGCCAAATGCAACAGTTGAAGAAGTAAAAGGAGGTTCTTGCTCAAGGTCAATTATAGGGGAAGAAGTAGGATGAGCAAAAAAGGTGGAAATTTTGTCCGTGTTCTGCATCAAATAAGATGTAGACCTGACATGTTCCTCGCCAATCCTTTAATGAAGTCTCCAAATAAATTTCAACTCCCTAAGATTCACTTCAATTTCCCTTGGGCACCTTATCTTCTGATCAACTACAATAAAAATTTACAGAGCAACAATTAGTGTTACATTTAAACAGATATGTACAGGGCAAAACAGTTAAATAAGGAATAACCATCCCATTGCCAAGAGGAGGGCATCTAGGCCCTTGGTACTCAGCATTTCCAGTCAAAGGGGAGTATTACCAATTTTTTACAACAACTCCATGCTCAAAATAATCCCCGATTGGAGTCTGGAAGATTAATTACTAATGCTATGTTTACACCCCTAGTCTTTAAATAAAAATAGGTGTCACTAGTCACCCACTTATAACAAAACATTATTTCTGGAATCCCTAGATGGATTCCATGAATTTGATTCAACCTATACCCCATTTACGACCCTCCAAGTATTGGGGGCTACTTTAGCTGGGACAACGTCAAAGTATTGGAAAAATTCAAGGCACAGTGGGTTAGGAGGAAAGGTAAACCCACACTCAGCTATAAAAATAGAGGAAAACCAGTGACCCTCAAAAAGTTTGAAAAAATCAGCAGGTAAAGTAGTGTGTTCCAAAACAACCCAAGAGGGAATCTTAAATTCATTTCTGAATTCATCAAGAGAATCAATAGAGTAAACCATGATGAAGAATAGAATAGAAGAGAAAGAGTTCTTACAGGAATTAAGGATTCAACAAGGACTGAAGAATAGAAAACGATCGCATAATAGATAGAAAGAAAGATTGAAGACACTGTAGCAAAAAACACTCAGAAAATTTGAGGTAATGAAAATTCGTGGATTATCCCGCTCTTTATAGGTTGCCTCAAAAACTGGAAAAATAATGATTGAAAGGCAGCATCGATTAAACTAGTGGCGACTAAAGGCGGAAAATATGGATTTTCCCAAAAATGATTCGTTAAAGTTGTGGATAATTTTAAAAAATACCACGCGCATTATATTTCCATAATTAAATCATAATCTTTTACAAGTATGGGAAGTCGGCAACCGATCAGGCCTAAAATTGTTGCCCGAGCAATTTTAAGAGCTAAATGCTCCATACTCTTGTGAAAACTTCAAGCATGAAATATTGGGGGCTTCTATTGATACAAAAAATTGTCCATCTAAGTGGACCATTCAGATACTGACATGTGTTGTACAGTGGAAGATTAATCCTAGCCATCAAGGATGAAACCCCGACCAACACCAGGGATACCGACCAACACCAATACCGACCAACGCCAGGGATGCCGACCAACGATGACAGTAAAACACCAACAGTTGTATACATTAATTGTATATATAAATGTAAATGCCTAGAGATATAAAGTCATTCCACCTCTTGGGTTCTTAACAACCCCTATAAATACGTGCTCTCCCTTAGCCAAAGGGACAAACCAATCATTCACAACTCTCAATCATTCACATCATACCATATTATGCTATTGTAAACCCCTGGGAATAAAATAACAGTGGACATAGGCTTTCCTTACATTAAAACAACTTTAAAAATATTTGTCTCTTATATGTTTGATTGGATTGCTTTTATCTATTTATCTGTGATCATAAAAACGGGATCTAGTCCATTTTTTTACATCAATAGATGTGTTTAACCCTTTCGATAATTTAAGTACTAGTCAGAGTTATTGTCCAGATCTCATGGCACCTTTAAGTCTCCTTCCGACACTATGCATGAGAAAGGAGTTAACATTGTTATCTTTATTGATACCCAGTACGAAGGTTCCCAGTGATGACATTGATATATTCTTAGAACCATTAATCTAAGAACTTAAAGAGTTGTGAAATAAAGGCATGACGACGTTCGACTCTCATAAGGGTGAAGAGTTCACACTTAAAGCAATGGTGATGTGGGCGATCCACGACCTTCTTGCTTATGGGACCTTATCTGGTTGTAATGTTCATGGTTATTATGGATGTCCCATATATAGGGAGGAAACTGAAGCCTGTTGGTTAAAACATAATGGTAAGATGAGTTACACGGTCATCGTACATTTTTGCCGATCAGTCACCCTTTTAGGTTCGACAAGTCTAACTTTTTGCCCGTCGGTCATGAGTGCAGAACGACACATGTTCCGCTTTCTGGTCAGTAAATCGAGGAGAAGGCAGTGGCTGTGACTGCGGGAAATAGGTACGTAGGCAAACACCCCCAGTTCGTAAACCTGAAGCGTAAATCTAGGGGGGATCCGAACGACCCTAGTAAAGCAAAGTCACGGTCCAGAGATCAATATTTTTTGATTTTCTGTATTAGAAACATCATCGTGTAAGGCATATAATTGATGTGATGTGCGCTGAGAAGAATGTTACAGAACATCTGATAGGAACATGTCTGGGTGGATCTCATTCCAAAGATGGAAAGAGGGCCCGTCGAGATCTATAGGATATGAAAATAAAGAAAAAACTGTGGTTAAAAAATGATCCTACAACAGGAAGACTTTCTACCCCCCTCCCTGACTGCTTTCACTTTGACTATTAGTGAGAAGAATATCCTCTTATACACGTTGTTCAACTTGAAGACTCCAACCGATTATTCTGGTACTTAATGTAGGGTAGTAAACTACCAAGAAAATGACTTAAAATAGTTCAAGTCTCAGGAATGGCACGTAATCATCCAATTAATCCCTCTGTTATTTCAGCATTGCTTCTCTGAACAGAAATATCTCCGTCGAGAAATTGTGCAAATCAGTTTGTGTTTACCCTACTTTATGAAAAAGTGGCAAACATAAGTCACAATAGAGTAGCGAAATCAACTTTAGCCGAGACAATTTGTGTATTAGAGAAATATTTTCCTCCGTCATTCTTCGATATCAACATCCACCTACTTGTGCATTTATGCGATGATGATTTATTATGTGGCCCCGTTAGGTATCGTTGGATGTATCACTTTGAGCGCTTGATGAAAACCTTCAAATATTATGTAAAGAATACACGATATATTGGAGGGTCAATTGCTGAAGAATACAGTAAAATCATCGCTATACGCTAGGGAACATATGCCAAAACAAGAGGTGAGGAGGTTCAATCCTTATGGATAATGAGTGATAGAGGAACCTGATGAGTTTGAGGACGAATTGTTATTTGGGAACCCTAAAAAGGTGAAACTCACAAATCTACAATATGAGCTAGCAGCTCGTTATGTCTTCGAATCGTAAATTCGAAGACTGGAGAGAGTGAGTATCTACTAAATTCTTCTTCTTTGATTATTTGTATTTTATATTTATGATCTAAACTCTATAATTTACTGGTAGGAAGTACGAGAACGAAATTTCCCAAAATCAAAGGAGAAATTTCACGACAACTGATTTTAGGGCATGGGTGTCAAAAGAGGTAATTTTCATATCTTATATGTGCGATTATTTATTCATGTGTGGTAAAAACATGCCCTAGTACAAATTCATTAATAAATGCAACTTCTAAAATGAGGTGATGTCTCTTCCAGACTTGCTCACCTAGAAAAAGATCCTAGTTTTCGTACGAAAGAGTTTAAGTAATTCCGTACCAACGGTTTCGATTTCATTTTATATCCATATGAGGAAAAGCTTTTGATGCAAAACAGTGGAATATCAATTTCTGCCTTGACCACCTGTATCGCTAGCAAAAGTAATAAAAATCCAAAGAATACGGTGTTAACCTATAATTGGATAATCCAACAAATCCTATAACTTGATTACTTAGATTTCACAGAAACCATTTTCTATTGTGATTGGGTAAAGGTGGAGGATACAACGAATGCTTGCAAAGTTGATCCTGAATGCAAACTTATTATGATAGATTTATCAAAGTTGAAGAGTAAAGATCGCATGGTCGACATGCACTAAAGGGTATGACTACTCAAGTAGATGCATTAAAGGCTCCAAAAGAGTTCCAGTCAGCTTTTGATGACAACCCTAATTTGAGGGATCTTTTAGTAGATTTAGAGGAAGATTGAGTATCAAAATATTATTTTATCCTTACCAATCTTATTTGTATCCTATTATGATATTTACATTGTATTAACACTTTAATTTGATGTATGAATGTTTAGTTAATTTTACGAATGTTTATCCTTATCAATCTTATTTGTATCCTACCAGGTACTCTTTACTTTAACTAAAGTAGTTATATAATTGTCAAACTTATTTGTAGGTGTTTCAGCAAATGTTAGTAAATTTATTATGATAGTGTCGATAAGTGTACATGTTATTAAATTTGTTGGGTATGTTCTTGATTTGCCTATGAAAAATTATATCACATATCTTGGGATTAATGTGCATTTTTTGACATTTACGTCAAGATATTAGGAGGCTACAACTCGACATAGAACAAATGCAACTTGATTCCGTTCATTCATATTTTAACTTGACATGTATGCCATAATTCTGTTGATTTCATACAGTTCTATTTTAGTTTGAAATTTTTTGTGATCAACTTATTTTGGATATGTATTTTAAAGCCTTAAAAAGGACTGAAATAATCAGAACTTCATTGATATTATATGCACCCATTTGATATTATACATTTTTATTCTCCTTTGCCTTTGTGTACTTTTCTTTACATATTATAGGCAGCAGGTTTCTCATGTTCGTTCAAATTGCGGTGTTAAAATTAGGGAATAAATCTGCAATATATGTAAATCTGCGACATATTATAGGCAACATATTTAATTCTTCAATGGTTTTGTGAGGTACTTTCTTTAATTTTACATACCCATTCTTTATAACACATTCTTTACGTATTGCAGATCTAACCAATTGGATGCCAGTTCTTGATTACATACCAGTTCTTCATTACACACCAGGTACTCTTTACTTTAACTAAAGTAGTTATATAATTGATATGCATTATCTATTAAATCTTTTAGATGATAGAAGGAGTACGGGATAATTATTGGTTTTGTTTGGTTTGGCTGTTGGATAATTATTGGTTGTTGGCTTGTTGTTGGATAGTAAGTTAAAAGGAGTATGGGATAATTACAAGGAGTAAGGGATAATTATTGGTTTGATTATTGGATAATATGTTGAAAATATTTTAAACTCCCGGTTTGAGAATACGATGATAACTTGAAAATGAGACTTAAGCTTAAAAACATGCCGTTAGAGGGAAGAAACCCAAAATATCCATCAAACGGCCCCGTGAAAGGCATCGACACCTCGCATGGGACCAATTTAACTAGTAGGAACTGACCGCATGGTCACTGGATTCCGAGTTTGAGAACACGACGATAATTTGAAAATATCTTGACTTAGGCTTAAAAACACAGCGTTAGAGGGCGACACCTCAAACAACCCCCAATTGGACCCGTGAGAGGCACCGACACCTTGCACGGGACAAATGTAACTCATAGGAACTAACCGCGTGGTCTACGGACTCTCAGTTTCAGAATACGATGATAATTTGAAAATGTCTGGACTTAGGCTTAAAAACATGGCGCTAGAGGGGGAAACCCCAAAACATCCCACAAATGGCCTCGTGAGAGGCACCGACACATCGCACGGGGAAAATGCAACTCGTAGGAAATAATCTTGTGGTCACCAGACTCACGGTTTGAGATTGCGATGATAATTTGAAAATATCTAAACTTAGGCTTAAAAACATGACGTTAGAGGACGACACCCCAAAATAGCCCCCAAACAGCCCCGTGAAAAACACCGACACCTCGCACGGGACCAATGTAAATCATAGGAACCGACTGCATGGTCACCGGACTCCCGATTTGAGAATAAGGTGATAATTTGAAAATATCTAGACTTAGGCTTAAACACACAGTGTTAGAGGGAGACACCCTGAAATAACCCCGTGAGAGGCACCCACACCTCGTACAGGACAAATGTAATTCATAGGAACTGAGCGTGTGGTCACACGACTCCCGTCTTGAGAGTACGGAGATAATTTGAAAATATCTACACTTAGGCTTAAAAACACGGCGTTAGAGGGCGACACCCCGAAACGGCCCAAAACAGCCCCGTGAGAGGTACCGACACCTCCACGGGACAAATGTAACTTGTAGGTACTGAGAGTGTGGTCACCGAACTCCTGGTTTGAGAATACGATGATAATTTGAAACTGTTTGAACTTAGTCTTAAAAACATGGCACTAGAGGGGAAAACCCCAAAACATCCCGCAAACGGCCCCGTGAGAGGCACCGACACATCGCACGGGACAAATGTAACTTATAGGATTTGACTGCGTGGTCACCGAACTCTCGGTTTGAGAATACGACAATAATTTGAAAATATCTAGACTTAGGATTAAAAACACGACAATAGAGGGCGGCACCCCGAAACAATCCCTAAATGGCCTCGTGAGAGGCACCGACACCGCGCACGGGACCAATGTAATTCTTGGGAATCGGTCGCGTGATCACTAAACTCCCAATTTTCATAATTTATATCAAATTGCGCAAATTTTCATCTTTTTTGTAACTTTGATGTCACTTGGATTTTGTGAAAATAAAAAGTCCACACAAAACAAAATCTACATCGGCAGTAGCAGCAGCTATATAGCAGCTATATATATCAACTATATATATCAACTATATATGGTCATATATAGCAGCTATATATGGCTATATAGCATCTATATACAACATCTATATATGGCTACATATAACAGTTATATATGGCTATATATAGAAGTTATATGTAACAGCTATATATAACAGCTATATATAGCAACAACTATATATAGCAGCAACTGCTATATATAGCAGCTATATATACCTTGATCAGTTTGATCAAGAGGAATTAAGTTATACCTTGATCAGTTTTATCATAGAATAATTTAAAAAGAAGGATGCGACTTGTTTGAGGCTCCTAAGAATCTTTTATTGACCGTTTAAGCACCAAATCTAACATACGAATCCGCATAAAAAACTAATAGGTACACTTAGAAAAAAAACTATAAATCTACTTTCAGTGAAAATAACAAATCCAGGTTTTCAGGACTTAGGCTTAAACACATGGCATTAGAGGGAGAAAACTCGAAACAACCCTCGAACGGACCCATGAGAAGCATCAACACCTCGCACGGGACCAATGTAACTCGTAGGAACTGACCGCGTGATCACGGGACTCCCAGTTTTAGAATAAGAGGATAATTTTCATATATCAGGACTTGGGCTTAAAAACATGGCGTTAGAGGGCAAAAACCCGAAATAACCCCCAAATGGCCCCATGAGAGGCACCAACACCTCGCACGAGACCAATGTAACTCGTAGGAACTGATCGCGTGATCACAAGACTCCCAGTTTGATAATACTAGGATAATTTTAAAAATATGAGGACTTAGGCTTAAAAACATGGCTGTTAGAGGGCGAAAACCTGAGACAACCTCGGAACGGTCCCGTCAGAGGAACCAACACCTCACACGGGATCACTGTAACTTGTAGGAACTGATCGCGCAATCACAACACTCCTTATTTAAGAATACGGTGATAATTTGAAAATATATAAAATTAGGGCTAAAAACATTGCGTTGGAGGGAAAAAATCCGAAACCGCCCCCGAATGACCCCGTGAGAGGCACCAACACCTCGCACGGGACCAATGTAACTCGTAGGAATTGACCGCGTGGTCACCAAACTCCTGGTTTGAGAATACGATGATAATTTAAAAATGTCTAAACTTAGGCTTAAAAATAAGGCGTTAGAGGGCGAAAACTCGAAATAACCCCCAAATGATCCCGTTTGAGGCACCAGCACCTCATACGGAATCAATGTAACTTGTTGGAACTGATCGCACGATCACGGGATTCCTTATTTAAGAATTCAATGATAATTTGAAAATATCATGACTTAGGCTTAAAAACATGGCGTTAGAGGGAGAAAAACCAAAACAGCACCCGAACGTTCCCGTGAGAGGCACCAACACCTCACACGGGACTAATGTAACTCGTACGAATAAAACGTGTGATGACAGGACTCCCAGTTTGAGAATATGAGGAAAATTTTCATGTATCGGGACTTAGGCTTAGAAACATGACGTTAGAGGGCGAAAACCCAAAACAACCCCCGAACAGCCCCATGAGAGGCACCAACACCTCGCACAGGACTAATGTAACTCGTAGGAACTGACCGTGTGATCATGGGACTCCCGGTTTGAGAATATGAGAATAATTTAAAAATATCAGGACTTAGGCTTAAAAACATGGTGTTAGACGGTGAAAACCCAAAACACCCACCGAACGACCACATGAGAGGCACCAACACCTCGCACGGGACCAATGTAACTCGTAGGAACTGACTGCGTGCTCATCGGACTCCGAGTTTGAGAATACGATAATAATTTAAAAACATCTAGACTTTGGCTTAAAAACATGGCACTAGATGGGGAAACCCATAAACATCCCCCAAACGGCCCCGTAAGGGGCACTGACACCTCGCACGAGACCAATGAAACTCGTAGGAACTGATCACATGATCACGAAACTCTCAGTTTGATAATACGATGATAATTTGAAAATATCATAACTTATGCTTAAAAACATGGCATTAGAGGGTGAAAACCCAAAACAGCACCCGAACGGCCCCGTGAGAGGCACCAACACCTTGCACGGGACCAATGTAACTCGTACGAACAAATCGCGTGATCACGGGGCTCTCAATTTGAGAATGCGAGGATAATTTGCATATATCGGTACTTTGTCTTAAAAACATGGCGCTAGAGAGGGGAAAACATAAACAACCCCCAAACGGTCCCGTAAGGGGCACCGACACCTCCCACGAGACCAATGAAACTCGTAGGAACTAATCGCGCGATCATAGAACTCTCAGTTTGATAATACGTCGATAATTTGAAAATATCATAACTTAAGCTTAAAAACATGGCATTAGAGGGCAAAAACCCGAAATAGCACCCAAACGACCCCGTGAGAGGCACCAACACCTTGCACGGGACCAATGTAACTCGTACGAATAAAATCACGTGATCACAAAACTCCTAATTTGAGAATACGAGGATAATTTGTATATATTAGGACATTCGATTAAAAACATGGCGCTAGAGGGGGAACCCAGGAACAACCCCCGTACGGCCCCATAAGGGGTACCGACTCCTCGCATGGGACCACTAAAACTCGTAGGAACTGATCACATGATCACAAAACTCTCGATTTGAGAATACGATGATAATTTGAAAATATCGATACTTAGGCTTAAAAACATGGCATTAGAGGGAGAAAACCCGAAACAGCACCCGAACGGCCCCGTGAGAGGCACCAACACCTTGCACGGGACCAATGTAACTTGTACGAACAAATCATGTGATCACGGGACTCCTAGTTTGAGAATACGAGGATAATTTGCATATATCAGGACTTAGGCTTAAAAACATGATGTTAGAGGGCGAAAACTTGAAGCAGCCCCTGAATGATCCCGTGAGAGGCACTAACACCTCGCACAGGACGAATGTAACTAGTAGGAACTGACCGCACAATCATGGGACTCCCAGTTTGAGAATATGAAGATAATTTGAAAATATTAGGACTTAGGCTTAAAAACATGGTGTTAGAGGGCGAAAAATCGAAATGACCCCGTGAGAGGCACCAACACCTCGCACAGGACCAATGTAACTCGTAGGAACTGATCACCTGATCACGGGACTCCTAGTTTGAGAATAAGATAATAATATTCATATATCAGGACTTAGGCTTAAAAACATGGCGTTAGAGGGCGAAAACCCGAAACAGCCCACGAACGGCCCCGTGAGAGGTACCAACACCTTGCCCAAGACCAATGTAACTCGTAGGAACTGACCGTGCGATCATGAGACTCCCGGTTTGAGAATATGAGGATAGTTTGAAAATATCAGGACTTAGGCTTAAAAACATAGCGTTGGATGACGAAAACCCAAAACAGCCCCTGAACAGCCACATGAGAGGCACCAACACCTCGCACGGGACCAATGTAACTCGTAGGAACTGACCGCGTGCTCTCCCAGTTTGAGAATACGAAGATAATTTGAAAACATCTAGTCTTTGGCTTAAAAACATGGCGCTAGAGGGGAAACCCAAAAACAACCTCAAATGATACCGTAAGGGGCACTGACACCTCGCACGGGACCAATGAAACTCCTAGGAACCGACCGCGCGATCACATAACTCTTGGTTTAAGAATACGATGATAATTTAAAAATATCAGAACTTAGGCTTAAAAACATGGCGTTAGAGGGCAAAAACTCGAAACTGCACCCGAACGGTCCCGTGAAAGGCACCAACACCTCGCATGGGACCAATGTAACTCATATGAACAAATCACATGATCGCGTGACTCTCGGTTTGAGAATACGAGGGTAATTTGCATATATCAGGACTTAGGTTCGAAAACATAGCGTTAAAGGGCAAAAACTCGAAGCATCCCATGAACGACCCCGTGAGAGGCACCAACACCTCACGCGGGACCAATGTAACTCATAGAAACTGACCATGTGATCACGGGACTCCCGATTTGAGAATACAAGGACAATTTAAAAATATAATGACTTAGGCTTAAAAACATGGCGTTAGACGATGAAAACCCGAAACAGCCCCCGAATGGCCCCATGAGAGGCACCAACTCCTCGCACGGGACTAATGTAACTCATAGGAACTGACCGTACGATCATGGGATACCCCGTTTGAGTGTACGAGGGTAATTTGAAAATATCAGGACTTAGGGTTCAAAACATGGCGTTACAGGGCGAAAACTCGAAATAGCCCCCGAACGGCCCCGTGAGAGGTACCGACACCTCGCACGTGACCAATGTATCTCGTAGGAACTGACCGTACGGTCATCGGACTCCCGATTTAAGAATACGATGATAATTTGAAAATGTCTTAGGCTTAAAAATATGGCGCTAGAGGAGGAAACTCCGAAACAGCCCCGTGAGTGGCACCGACACCTCGCATGGGACAAGAGTAACTCGTAGGAACTGATATGTTGATAATTATAACTCGTATATGCAATTTTTTTTCTTGAATACAATTTTTTTAAACTACTTGGTTACTGATATCATTTTTTTATTCTATTTTTTACAGGATAACATTGTATCGTTTGCTTTTTTGCATGTGGAACACATGAAGAAGGCAATGGTTTACAACATAAAAATTGTTTATATAATGTTGTTGACATTCAGAATTATATTTTTTATGTGTTAAGATCGTGCGGGCTTTTATAGTTTTATGACCGTGTGGGATTTTATAATTTAATTGTTAAATTTTATGGCCGTGCGGGCTTTATAATAAGCAGGTTTATATTTATAGGTTTTGGAATGTCGAGAAAAAAGGGAAAACTCTGGCCAATTTTTTTTTGGTCTGTGAATTATTAAGACTTATAATATTTTTCAGTTTGTATGTATATTAGTTTAGTAACAACGTTCCCAATTAGCAATTTGTGATTTTTTTTATTGTTTTGACAATAATAAATATTTGTAATAGCTTGTGCACGTCCAAAGTTACATGTAGCAACCGGTCGCGCAGTCACGGGACCCCCAATTTTAGGATTGAACCTAAAAAAATATAATTTTTTTTATTATAGTTAAATATGGTCATGGACTTTGTCCATGACAATTTTTATTTTTTTCGTCGCGCTTAAAAATGGTCGCGGCCGAAGTCCATGACCCCCAATCATGACGAAAAATGATCGCGGTATGGGTCACGGACTTTGACCGCAACTATTTTTTTCGTCGCAGTGTGGGTCACGGAATTTGTCGCGACCATTTTTCGTCGCGGTTAGGGGTCACGGATTTGGGCTGCAACCATTTTAACAAAATACGAACACGATCTAAATAAAATTGACACTACACCACACGACATGAAATACTATTTTTTTACATATCTCGAACACAACCCAAGTAAAAGCGACACAACACAAAATATTTTTTTAAACCAAAAACATGAAAATAAAAATAATATTTCATGTAGTGTCGTGTCATGTCTCAGGTTCGTTTTTTGTTTAAAAAAATATTTTGTGTTGTGCCGCTTTTACTTGGGTCATGTTCGAGATATGTTAAAAAATATTATTTCATATCGTGTCGTGTCACTTTTATTTGGATCGTGTTCATATTTTATTAAAAAATGATTTTGTGTTGTGTCATGATGTAACTTTTATTTGGCTTATTTTTATGCCAGATAAAAAAAATAAGATTTCGTATCGCTCCGTGTCGAGTCTCGTAAAAAATAAGATCCTTTGTCGTGTCTTGTAAAAATAGTTATCACGGGAGATAAGTCAAATTGCAGTGATTATATGATGTTTTTGATAATTTTATTTCTTATAAATTTTGTTTAGATACTGTGAGTTTTATTTTTAAAAAATATTATATATTATACTTGTGTATGTGAGGGTGAAAGAGTATTTTTAGTGGATATTCTTACTTGTGTATCTGAGGGTGAAAAAGTGTTTTTTTACCTGACACTAAAACCGCCAACATAAAACACGCCAAAATTTTCCTTTTTACAGAACAAAACAATTCCCAATTGAAACAACTTAGTCATCAGCTTGGGCAGAATCCTTTTCTCCATTCATTTGGCAAGTCTTTATTTTTAATGTTAGGGGTAAATCTGATTAAACAATTATCACAAAAAATAAGTCAAAAGAGTGCAAAAAATTAAACTTGTGATGAATATAATATATAATGTATTTTTAATGAAATTAGTCTTTATAGCTAAATAATAAAGGGTTTTTTACCAATCAGTCCCGTTTACTAAGTATGTAGTTAATTATGTCATAACATTTTTTTTTGCTCCATCAGGTCCCATGAAAAAAGATTTTTGTTTCAATAAATTCTATTTGTAAACATGCAGTGAATATTCACTATATGTACAAATATGACCTATTGAGGAAAAAATGTTGTGATAGAACTTTTTAGAAAATGTCTCGTATAAGCGGACTTATTTGTCAAGATCACCTAAATAAAACGTCTTATAATCACTGCAAGTTTATTTTTTTGCACTATTTTGACCTACCTCTCACGATAATTTTTTTTATTTAAATTTCACTTTTTTAAAAGGGGCATATACCAAATAGTCCATCGAACTTTTTTTTAATATACGCTTAGTCCAAGCGTTTTAATTTTGCACCAAAAAGTCCTTCACCATGCCAAAAACGCTTTACTATGCTGCTGGCGCGGACCTTTAAAGATAAGAGAATAAGGGACTTTTTGGTACAAAATAAAAGACTTTGACTAAATGTGTATCAAAAAATATTTGAGGGACTTTTTAGTATTTGATCATTTTTTAAATATGATTGCAAAGTATACTTTTAAAATTTTAAAAAAAAATCTGTAACGAGTCACATGCCCCCACTTTCCAATGTTTCCATCAGTTTTTCGATCATTGGTTTCGTAACAGTAGAATTGCTCTAATAATTACCCATGAGAAAAAACAACTATGCACACTAGGGGTGGTCATAGGCTCGACGCCGTCAAGCCCCCCCAACTCGTCCAATAAAAAAATAGGGCTTGGGTAAGGTGAATAAGTCCGCAAAGCGGGCTTGAAAAATTTTTATAGGCCTGATTTTTTTGCGGGCGAGCTTGGGCATAAATTCTTAAGACCGATGAGGCCTGCCCCGGCCGGAGAATTATATATATATATGTGTGTGTACGAGTGTAAAGTTTAAGACTACGAAGTTATAAATAAATATATAAAGTGTGAAACTTTCATAAATAGTTTGGACAAATATATATATATAAATAAGTAACGGTAACCGGCCAAATATATATATATAAATAAATAACTTTTATAAATATCTATATAGAATATTTTATTTCAAAAAAGTAGTAACTGGTCTTGGCCAGCGAGCCTGGGTAAAGAGCTTTCAAATCTGGACGGGCTTGAGATTACATAATAAGGTCCGATTTGGGCCTGAGCGGGCTTGGGATAGCGCATAATTTTATAAGTCCGGCCCGAGCCCGATCGGACCTGCCTAGGCCTAGCCCATGGCCACCCCTAATGCACAACTCCGCTACAATTTTGAAATTCCCAACCTATTGGGATTCATAATCCAAAAAGTCCTAAGTCTCGACATAACATAAGATAGCTGGTATAGAAGAACAAAAATGCTATTGGAACATAATTTTTGATCGAAAGTGGAGATACCGAATTAGGTGGAGGGTTTCTATTGATTAGTTTGTGGGGTCCACGCCAGTGGGATAAAGAAACCGACCAATACCACGCTGCCACGTATGTTTTCAGTCAAAATTTATGTCAAAAATTCGGGCGCAATAGAAGAACTCATAGAAGAAAGGGTAACCTACATCTTTAGGAATAAGAAATAATAACTATGGTGGACTCGACAAATACTCCAAAACCACTTCTACGTTAGAGGTGCACTAATCTACGAGGACCTGAAATGTTAAGCAACAAAAATGGATCAACCCATACTGTGCTACGCAACCCAAAGTAATAATGCAATTAATCCGACCATCTCTTGTCCTACAGCTATTCTTGCATACATTAAATATTCCCAAAAGCATATCTTGTATCCCTATAACACATTTCTCATTTTTAATTCATTATCTTGATTATACGAAGTTTAAAACAATTATCATGAACAATCATCACTTGATTGGTCTAAAAATTTCTTTTTCATAAAAGAAATAAATTTGACATCTCCACTTACATTTTTCAAATTTTAGATTGGTTAGATCGTGAATTACGAGCAAAGATGAAATCCTAATCATCTCTCACATATTTCACAGAATTAGGGGGTAATTATATCTAGGTCCCATTTATTGGGTCAACAAGCTTATAGGTCCTATTGACTTTTTAATAATCCCATAGGTCCTATTCCAACTTTTTAGGAAATTTTTTCACAATTTTACCCTTTTAAAACCAACCATCCGTAACTTCCTTGAGGAAGTTACATAAGTGGTTGGACTTCTTTTTTTTAATCTTTAAATGATCATAACTTTTAATTCACAAATCCGTTGTTCGCAAAATTACTATTTTTGAAATCTGATCGACGAGATCTATCAAACAAGATCCATGAAGACTATAAAATTCCAAAGAAATTTTTTTACACAAACAGTAAACTTTACTGTATGCACTAGAATATGAAATAGTTTTATATATGTGACATTTCACAAACACACAGTAACATTTACTGTGCACAGTATATATATATATATACACATCCGGTGGATCCAAACTCTCTTTTTTCAAAAATACCTTATATTTAAAGGTTCGCGCTAACGGCATCCAATCCTTACCACCATTGTTGGAGCTTCAACGACCTTCGTCAGAGCTCCGATTTGGGGTGGGTAAGGGTGGCATGTGGTGCCGCTGGCGCGGACCTTTGAAAATAAGAGACTTTTGAATAAATGGGCTTTGGATCCACCGGAGTATCATGGGGTGCCGCTGGCGCGGACCTTTGAAAATAAGATTGGATAAATGGGATCGGGATCATTTGGAGCGCCAATTTGGGGTGAATAGGGGTGGCAAAAAACTTTAAAAATAGGAGCATATTGGATATATATATATATATATATATATAATTTGTAAAAATGTCATAGATATTAAACTTTATTGTATACACCAGAAAATGAAATAGTTTTATATCTGTGACATTTTCACAAACAAGAACATTTACTGTGATAATATATTTATGAAATAGTTTTATATATATAACATTTTCACAAACAGTAACATTTACAGAGTTAATATTACATAATATATATATATATATATATATATATATATATATATATATATATATAGAGAGAGAGAGAGAGAGAGAGAGAGAGACACACACACACACGGTAGATCCAAATCACTATTTTGTTTTTCAAAATTATCATATTTTTAAATGTTTACGCTAGCGACATTCAATCCCCACTACTACCCACCCCCATTGTCGGAGCTTCAACGACTTTCATCAGAGCTATGATTTGGGTTGGTAGTAGTGGCATAGGGTGCCGCTGGTGCGGACCTCTGAAATTAAGAGAATATTAGATAAATGGGGTTTGGATCCACCGAAGCTCCGATTTGGGGTGAGTAGGGGTGGCATTGAGTTAGGTTTATATTTATAACATTTTCACAAGCATTAACATTTACTGTGTTCATATAACACAGTATATATATATATATATATATTCAAACCTCTTTTTTCTGATATTATCTTATTTTTAACGGTCCGCGCCAGCGGCATCCAATCCCACCCCCTTTATCGGAGCTACAACAACCTTCATCAGAGCTCTGATTTGAGGTGGCATGGGATGCCGATGTGACATTTTCACAAACAGTAACATTTATTATTTGTGAAAATATTACAGATATAAACCTAATCCAATGCTACCCCTACCCACCTCAAACTGGAGCGCCGGTGTATCCAAACCCCATTTATCCAATATTCCCTTATTTCCTAAGGTCCGCGCCAGCGGCACTCCATGTCACCCCAAATCAGAACTCTGATGAAGGTTGTTGGAGCTCCGACAATTGGGATTGGTGGTGGTCAGGATTAGATACCGCTAGCGCGGGCCGTTAAAAATAAGACAATATCAGAAAACAGAGGTTTGGATCCACCGTATTATATATATATATTATATATATATATATATATATATATATATATACACTGTGTTATAACACAGTAAATGTTAACGTTTGTAAAAATGTTATAAATATAAACCTAACCCACTGTCACCCCTACTCACCCCAAATCGGCGCGCCAGTGGATCCAAACTCCATTTATCTAATATTCTTTTAATTTCAGAGGTCCGTGACAGCGGCACCCTATGCCACTACTACCCACCTAAATCATAGCTCTGATGACAGTCGTTGAAGCTTCGACAATTGGGGTGGGTAGTGGTGGGGATTGAATATCGCTAGGGTAAACCTTTAAAAATATGGTAATTTAAAAAAAAAAAAAGAGGTTTGGATCTACCGTGTATATATATATATATATATATATATATATATATATATATATATTAACTCAGCAAATGTTACTGTTTGTGAAAATGTTATATATATTGTGTAATATTAACTCAGTAAATGTTACTGTTTGTGAAAATGTTATATATATAAAACTATTTCATAAATATATTATCACAGTAAATGTTATTGTTTGTGAAAATGTCAGAAATATAAAACTATTTCATTTTATGGTGTATACAATAAAGTTTAATATCTATGACATTTTTACAAACTATATATATATGCTCCTATTTTTAAAGTTTCGTGTCACCCCTATTCACCCCAAATTGGCGCTCCAGATGATCCCGATCCCATTTATCCAATCTTATTTTCAAAGGTCCGCGCCAACGGCCCCCCATGATACTTCGATGGATCCAAAGCCCATTTATTCAAAAGTCTCTTATTTTCAAAGGTCCGCGCCAGCGGCACCACATGCCACCCTTACCCACCCGAAATCGGAGCTCTGACGAAGGTCGTTGAAGCTCCAATAATGGTGGTAAGGATTGGATACCGCTAGCGCGAACCTTCAAATATAAGGTAATTTTGAAAAAAAAGGGTTTGGATCCACCGTATATATATATATATATATATACTGTGTAGTATTAGCACAGTAAATGTTACTGTGTGTTTGTGAAATGTTACTGTGTGTTTGTGAAATAGTTTTATAGCCTTCATGGATCTTGTTTGATAGATCTCGTCGAGCAGATTTCAAAAATAGTAATTTTGTGAAAAACGGATTTGTGAATCAAAAGTTATGATCATTTGAAGATTAAAAAAAAGTTCAACCACTTATGTAACTTCCTCAAGAAAGTTACGGATTGTTGGTTTTAAAAGGGTAAAATTGGAAAAAAAGTTCCAAAAAATTAGGAATAGGACTTATATGTAAGAGAAAAACGTGATGGGACTAGAATGTATATAAGAACGTCTAATAGGATCTAAACGTAAATGCCCCATTGAACTATTGTTTAAATGATAATTCAACCCAATTACATAAAAGGAGAGGAGTAGGACATGATAAAAAGTCCATATTTATTTTTAAAAAATAATCTCTTATTAGTAAAAAATTTAAACTAAAAACTTCTTAACAAAGAAAGAATCATAAAAAAATTGTTTTAAAAAATCATAAAAAATTATTTTACATAAAAGTTATAAAATATCTGCCTTATTTATAAAGAAAATACTTTTTTATATATGAAACAATAGTCTTTTATTTATAAAAAAGCTTTTGTTTATAAATGATTTTTCTTATATATAAAAAAGATGGTTTATTTTTTTAAATAAAAATGACGTTCAACTGTTATCTATTAAAAAAAAAATTAACAATAAATTTTTTTTAAACAAAAAATCGTTGTTTGTATATATTAACACACACGGAATAAATATTTTTTTTTTCACTTTTTATCTATTAAAAACACTTAAAAATAGTTTTTTTAAACTAAAAAACTATTGTTTGTAAATATTAACACGAATTAAATACAATCAAAACTGTTTTCCTATTAAAAAAAGTTTTTTAAAACTAAAAAAATTCTTGCTTCTCTTTTAATAGCGTGTCTGCCAATTTATTAAGTGAAACCGAAAATATGGAATCACCCATGACTTTAATTCTTGTATTATTGTTAGAATTTTTTCTTGGTAAAATGTGATTTTATCAAAAGGCAAAAGCCCAACAAAATGTTGGAAAATATTGTGTTTTTACACAAATTATTTTATGACCAAATTAATATATTGGTCAAAGTAGGACCAAGTACGTTCGCGTTCCTTGTAGCATGACGAGTCACGCGATATATTTATTTGTTTAAAACGTATAAATGATGAATAAGAAATTTGGTATCAAAGTGCCCCATTTATGTATGAAGTTTATTGGAAAATTTTATTTAATTTTCTGGGACGATTTTTCGTAACTGTCGCTAAAGGTTGTGACTGTTCGCGATATAGTGACTGTTTTCAGAACCGTCCCTAAAGGTCGTGACTGTTCACCATAAGTTGTGACAGTTCATGAAAGACGTCCCTAAAGTGACTGTTTTCTAAAAGACATGTCTTTTCATGAAAAAACACCTTGTTTTCTATAAATACAAGACTTGTCTTCATTTTTTAACAGAGAGAAAAAGGAGAGAAAATATATTGTCAATACTTTTAATTCCCGATCGAGTCGGATAGAGTATCAAACATAATTAGTTCGTGGGACACGCACACTGAAGTGCTTCTTGCACGTGTCGAGACCGTTTTATCCTGGGAGGCAAACGCTCATTGTTCATTGCCGTAAGCACCATAGCGGGAGCGCATTTTGTCTTAAGGAGAGAGTGTCAAACACTTGACTCGGTCATCTTCTTCGTTTGTAAGTTTTCTAGTAGTATTAATTTTATTGCATAAATATGATTTATTTCATATTTTAAATTTAATAAAATACAAAAGTATATATATTATATAACAATCTTAAGACAAAATGCGAAAAATAAATTTACATTCGTGTGCTTTTGTTTGCATTGGGTCAATGTATGATAAAACATTAGAATGAATAATTGATTAGGTGATGTCACATGTATAATAACGTGCATTTATGTATATTACCACATGATAATCAAATGTCTGATTATGCGTTGAGATTTAGTCACATCTTTGGTAATGTTATTCACATGATTTTTAAGTGCACTTTATGCGAATTAATGTGAAAATAATATATGCGATGATGGTCTCTTGTATGGTTACATGTATACGTGTAACATTACTGTTTTAGTGTCACCTAATTAAATTAGATTACATGAACGAAAATTGATATATTTAGAAACATGATTTGAGTTGCATTCAACTTGTAGAATGTCAATATTTAATTATTGTGATAATTGATGTAATCTTGATATTACATTTAAATTGGTTTTAATCTCCCGTGTCACGAAAAAGAGAAAAATAAAATATAATGCATTGTCCATTATTGTTGGTATGTATGTTAAACATTGCAATGCATGCATTATATCGACTCTTAGAGATATGAATATGCACTATTGTTTAAAACGATGTGAACCACCATGTTGAAAATTTGAGAATATTAAATTCACGCATAATAAATTAAAAAGTCATATAGGTTAGGAATTTATTATGTTTGCATAATTATTACAGTTGATGACATGTTGTGGCATCCGATGACCTAATGTCCTGTAACGAAAATTGAGGTGTGTAATGACATACTATTCTAGAAGTCTATTGGATATTTGTGGCATGATTGTATATCATTAATCATATATTTGAATAGCATATTTATAATGCGACTTTTAATTTTAGGGATGGCCCTTTCACTCTCAATTTTGTGAGACATTTTCATCAAAATATCATTGGAACATGCTATGTTAAACATGATGTTTCATGAAGAATTACATTTTTATGTAACATTCAATTAATGTTAACGTTGATGAAAAATAAATACAATTTGTATTGATATCGTGGTGCTCAATTTTCCATAAACTTGAAGAGTGGATATGATTAATTTCAATATGTTACTCCTCTTGACTATATTGAATGTTATCAAATGCGATGAAGATTGCAAAAGATATGAGAGTCTTTAGTTCATATAAAGTGCTACATTCCTTTCCGTAATATATAAATTCATTTCGGAAGAATCTTATTCTTCTAATTAATGCGTTTGTCGAACTTGTTCTTCAATGGAGAAAATTTAGTGTGGCATGATTACAGATCTATTTATTAGATTTATGATTCAAAATTCAGAACCGAGCGGTTTAACGACTGCTTTAAAGATGGTATAGAATTAAATCATAAATCAACCATACTTCTCTCACTATACAACCCATACAAAAGCCTCAGGCAAAAAGACACAATGCCACAAGATCCATATCCATCATGACTGAAACCCAAACTAAACTGAATATAAAATGGAATCTTTGAGCCATTTCCATCTACTACACTATGAAGCAATAGATCATGGATATAAGATGCTCAAACCTAACTAAAGCTCTGAATAACATATCAGAAGATAAGATCTCATAAATACATCTAGCAAACCCCATGTGGAGTCAACAAGCCAGACTCTTATCAAAAGTCAGATGAATCATTTCATAGAGATCGAATCTGTGGAGAACCAAACCAATAAATTCAAAAAAAGGAATATCAGAGGACATGCATCAAGATCCAGCTTCAACTGCTCATGGATTAAGAAAGCCAGCTACCATGCAGATAAGAATCCATCACTAAAATATTTTCTCTCTGGCCCTCCAGTTATTGCATATATCACTGCTCTCCATGTTTTTCTTAATTTTTCTCCATTTTCATGTACTTTCCCGAACCATGTTTTCAATATTTGATAGTATGATCCCCTCATTAATATGAATATTCTTGAAGATTTTCTCATTTCTTAACCTCCATATAATGTAAACATTGATACGCAAACAGAGCTTTTAAATAAGTTTCTTAAACATACTACTACTATTGTTAAGCTATTTCACTTCATCATCAAAATTCTTAGTGTTTCTATTCTCTCCATTATTCATCAAGACTTTTCCCCAAATCTTCTTAGTAATATCACACTAAAAAAACATATGATTTCTGGTTTCCTTAGCTATACTTCAAACAACACATAGATCTTAATTAATAACCCCCCAGCTTCTTAATTTGTCTTTAGTCCACAACTTATCATGGCATGCAATCCAAAGATTAAAAGCACATTTAGGAATTCTTTTAGAAAATGAAACAGTTTTAGCCCAAGGAACAATCACCTTCTTTTGTTTTAGATTCTCATAGGTGTATTTGCAGTTGAACTTCCCATCTTTAGAAATCATCTAGCTAACCCAATCTTCATTATTACATTAAGGTATGATTATGGTTCTTGAGAGATCCAAAAGCTCACTTGAAACACGTTTAGGAAAATTTCGACCATTATTATTAATAAAGTCAGAAGCTCTGGACAACTCATAACTAGAAGCACTATAAATAATTATGTTTCCAGAAAAATTAATAATAGGTCCCCTATCATGCCAATTGTAAATCCATAAATGAGTCCTATCACCCTGACCAATATGGTACTTAATAAACTTCCTAGTTTGATCCCTTATTCTCCTTAACTCTCTCCATGTCCATGATGCATCAGTTGATAATTTGACTACCCAAAGAGAATCCTGCTTAATCATAGCAGTGTGAACCCACTTGAGCCAAAGAGAATCCTTTTTCCTAGCAACATACCATAAATATCTCATCATACATGCCTTGTATCGAATAACTAAGTTCTAAATTCCCAAACCTCCTTCTTCAAAGGGTAACATACATCATCCCATGCAACTTTAGTACCTATTTTCTTTAGATCAACACCAGACCATATAAATCTTCTTAACACTTGGTCAATGTCTTTGATAACCCTCTTAGGAAGAATAAAAATGTTAATTCGGTAAACATAAATGCTTCTAAGAACGGAAATGGCTAACTGGACCCTCCCTGCATATGACAACCACCTATTGGTCCAGGTCTTAACCTTATTCATCAACTTCTCAATAAGAATTTTATAATCTTGAGCCTTGAGTCTTGTAGATATTAAAGGAACACCAAGGTACTTAGAAGTCAAATTGCCAAATTTCATTCCCATAAGACTAGACGATCTATTCTTTTCCTCATCATCACAAAAAATAATTTCACATTTAGAATAATTAGCTCCTAATACAGAGATAGTTTGAAATCTTTAAGAACTTTATCCACCACCATCATAGAATTTTGATCAGACTTGGCTATAATGAATAAGTCATCAGCTAACATCACACGAGAAAGATTTAATCTACCATAATTAAGATGAAAATTGAATGACCCTCTACTAATATCATCATCAAGAATCCAAGAAAAAGCTTCCATAACCATAAGAAACAAATAGGGAGATAAAGGATCCCCATGCCTTAAACTATTAGTCCCTTTAAAAATACCATTAATAGCCCCATTAACACTCACAGGGTAGCTGGTAGTATCACACATTCCTTAATCCACTGAATAACTTTATGAGGAAATTCCATGACATGCAACACATGAATTATAAAGCCTCAATTCCTGAATCATATGCTTTCATAAAATCAATATTCATAGCACATCTTGGAGTACCATTATTCTTATGATAACCTTTCACCACTCCCTGCATAAGTAAAACATTATTAGTGATTTTCCTTCCTTGTATAAATGTAGACTGCCTGTTATTCACCAACTCAGGCATGATTCCCAATTCTATTCACAATGACTTTAAAGATTATCTTGTAGGTGGTATTGCAACATGAAATAGGCTTGGATTCCTTCATAGTGTTTGGATTAGGAACTTTAGGTATTAAACTGATTATAGTGCTATTATATTCCTTCAACATTCTTCCAAAATTTAAAAAAGACAACACTGTATCACTAAGATCATTTCTAATAATCTCCTAGTTATTTTGAAAGAAGCCAGCATTATATCCATCAGGTCCAGGGGTTTTATTAGGATTTATATTAAATAGGTCTTTCTTAATCTCATCCTCGGTAATAGGGTCTTGTAACATCTCCCTTTGTTCTTCATTCAACTACCTCTGTCTAAGATATTTAAGCCTATCATAAGAAGAATTCCTTGCTCCAACATCAACTTTAAGTAAATTTTGAAAAACTTCATAGCTTCATCATGAACAACTTTTTGACCATTACAAACATCATCATCTCCATCCATAATAGAGAGGATCTTATTTTTACTAATATGGCATTTGAATTTTTTTATGAAGGAAAGAGGTATTTTTATCACCAAGCTCCAACCAATTAATTCTCAATTTCTTCTTATAAAATTCTTCCCCCATACTTCTCAATTCAAGATATTCTAATTGACATTTCTTCTTAGCACTAATCAATTCTTCATCCCCTCCATTTCCTATTAGACTTTCTTGGATCCTCTTAAATTCTATTTTCTTGGCGTTGACCTTGAAATAAATATTAGAATAACAACACTTATTCAACTATCTAAATCCTTTTTCATTAACTCTAACCTTTTAGCAACATAAAACATAGGGTTCCCTTCAATGTAACTCCCACCCTTTCTTCAAGATATCTTTAGAAAAATGATTCATCTAGGAATTAAAGAATTTAAAAGGTCTATTTATTTTGTCCCTCTCCATATGAAAACCTAACACTAAAGGTGTATGATCCAGGAAGGTTAACTTCAACATTACATTCCATAAAAGCATTCAACCACACTCCATTATGTAAAATCTTGTCAATTCTGCTTTGAATATTAGCTTTACCCCACCATTGTTCCAAGTAAACCAATTACCCCTAATAGGAAGGTCATCAACGCGAATATTTTTAATACACTCATTGAAATCCCCAGTTTCATCCCAGTCCACACCATTTCCTCCTTATCTTTCATCACTTCTTCTAACAATGTTAAAGTCTTAGCCAATAATCCAAAGTTCATTATCATAATAAGGAGCTATGGATTCCAAGTATCTCCATAAGGAATAACTAGGCCTTTTACTATTCTCTCCATCAACATCAGTAAAAATGAATTACTATAATACCCCGTACTTTTATAGATATTTAAATTACATAAGTGGCGTAATTTGGTAATTAGAGGAAATTACTGTGAATAGTAGCTTTGGAATTTATGAGTGTAATTTAATAAATTTAGAATATAAAGGGAATAGTAAATATTAGTTTGCAAGTGTCGGATTGGATTATTTTAATTACATGTCGCAGTTGGGTAAAGTGACAAAGGATAATATTTTATTAGAAAACACGCGTATTGAGATGTGTTGGGTTTAATTAGTGAATTTTAGTTAAGTGACTCGGA
Organism: Sambucus nigra; assembly: GCA_949130495.1. NCBI lineage: Eukaryota > Viridiplantae > Streptophyta > Magnoliopsida > Dipsacales > Adoxaceae > Sambucus > Sambucus nigra. The sequence continues at coordinate 282,683,360 of OX422218.1, forward strand.
TGGAGATTTTGAGTGCACGATTAGGTTCAGAATGGTTGAGATAGTCAGAATAGAGTATCCGAGGGTAGCGTTTAGGTTTCGAGAATTATTAGACTAGTACGGACTGGCATTTGAGTATACGAGTCAATTTTGGGTATAATAAGGGATGAGCTTTATAAACCCTTATTTCGCTCACATTTCAGCCCTAGGAGAGAGAAAGGGAAGAGAGAAAAGGAAGAAGAGAAGAGAAGAAGGAAAAAAGGGGATTCCGGGTCAAACTCCGCGGGATTCGACTCGAGGTCGTCGAATTTTATCCACGAGGCAAGTGTTTACTTGCTTTATTCTTTTGAGTGTGCATCTCATATTATAGTTGGTGTTAATAAACTATAAATATTCTCAGGTTGGGCTTTCTTGAATCGAAACAGGTTTTTCGGAAGTTGAACGATTGAAATTAGATAAAATCTTATATTAGGAAAACATTGGGATTTCTAGAAATTAGTTGTTGGTTATTAGTTCTAGGATGATTAGAACCTATTTTCCTTGAATATATATAGTTGTTTGTGATTAAATAAGGTTGGGAGAAGAAACAAAAAGCTTGGAGGTATGTTAATGGCCGAAACAGTCTCGAAAAAGATGATGAACAGTAATCAGTGTCCTTTCCGAATCGATTCGGCTAGGAAGCGAATCGATTCGGCTCTTGGTCAAAAAATAAAATATATAGATATTTTCGATACGATCGCGTGGGCGACGACCGCGTATTTTTCTGATTTTTTTTAATTAGTTATGATTTTTCTACGGAAGGCTGTTTGAGATCGAAATCGTTAGTCCGAGATCAAACTTGATATTGGGAAAATTGATGTGTTGTTAACCCTTGATGACTTCTAGTGTTAAACCCGTGTTAATGGTGTGTAGAAATGGTTATAAATGGGAAGAAATGATAGACTAGGGTTTTAATGATTTTAGGGTTTAAATCTAAGAGAAATGGTTTAATACCACAAATTAATTGATGTGTTAGTTATAAGTCAGTGTTAGAATGATCATAGTGTTGTTGGTTGAGATAAGAAACCACAAAATGGAGAATGAGTTGATATTTGGGTATTTTGGAGAAGAGGAAATCACCCAAATAGTGAGCTCCGAGAAGGGCGAATTGATTCGGATCTAGACCGAATCGATTCTCATAAGGGGATCTGTAAGGCTGTCTCAGGACGAATCGATTCAATTTGAGACCATATCGATTCGCCTTTGAGGACCAACTTGTAGAACACTTTCTGAATTGATTCAGATTCAGATAGAATCGATTCGCTATTCCGAATCGATTAGCATTAAGAGCAAATCGATTCGCCTTTGCTGAATTTTTAGTTTTCTTCCTTCAAGTGTATAGGGAGTTCAATTATAACTTGGAGATTATTGTAAGGGATTCTAGATGTGATATTAGGACTCCTAGATGACGAAATTGAGAAGTGATATCTATTATATATACGAGTACTGTTACAGTATATATATATACGACTTGTTTATAAATATATTGGTATGCAAATGATATATTTATGTATGTTTATATCTCCAGTGCTATCCAGGGAGGTTGCGCGATATGGGTGAATCCCCTGGCTTACGGAGCAGGGAGAGTATATCCTTAGGTCATATCGTCCCGTATACGGGTGCGATATTTTTATCCCACTTTAAGGAGGGAATATGATTGCCTCCACCGTTTTGTATTTCTACCACGATCATTAGAAATTCTGACTTGGTACCGGGGTTAAGTTGAGCAAACTCGGATGTTGATGGACACTTTGAGACTGCATCCTCGAGTTATAGTTGGGTGGTATGGTTATTATACTTATGATTGTAAAATAGGTATAAATATACTTGTTGTTTATAGGGTATTGCTTGTATATGACTATGAGATATCATATAACTTTATATGGTGTAAAGTAAAATGAATAAGATGTTATTCTCCTTTTGGTAGTTTTATATCCGTAGAAAAATACAAAGGTAAATTGTAGGTTCAAGTGAGAACTATTTATATAAGAATGATATATGTTAAAGTGATAATGGTATTTAAAACTAGTGAAAGTTTGGTATATGATCGGTATAGTTTTATATAGGATCAAGGACTATATATATATATATATATATATATATATATATATATATCACAAGGATGGTTATATCAACTAAAAGCTTATGTAATAGCTTACAGTATAACCTACATTATATCACGCAAGGTAGGTGATAGTAAGGAGGATTTAGAAGATGGGTGTAAGATATTAGTTAGGCCGGGTAGCTTGACTAGGTTGCTAAACGTATGCGATAGGTGTGCACTATTAGAAGAGGGGTGAGGTGTATCTCACGAGAATGCGATACCAGTTTAAATAAGAGAGATTTCATATTTTAAAATATGGATTTTAAGCACTTGCTAAATATTTTCAAAACCCGTTTCTATATTTTCCCCCTCTCTTGCTATATATGTATATATATTAGTTGTCCAGACACAGGAACACCTGGATGATGATTCTTTTGAGTTGGACGTTTGTTGCAGCAACTGTGGATGCATGCAGGTTTATTGTAGATCCTTCTATCCTTGAGATCTAGATAGGAGGTATTGTAGAAACACTCGTGCCGATAGCCCAACTGTATTCATTTATTCTTTTACCGCCTTTTAGTGCGACATTCGATTTGATTGTTGTATTTGTTACCGAGTGTTCGGTTATTTTATTTTATTTCATTTCAGTTGTTGCTTATAAACTGTTGTGATTGTTTTATTTAGTTGGTTTGGTTAAAAAGATTAGTTAATATAAAATTTTGACGCCAGCCTAATAAGTTATTAGTAATTAAATTGGTTTTCGACAGTGATACTGAGAATGAACAATATGATATTCCAGTTTTAATCATGTAAAGGATTGATCACCCGATATTTTATTAGGAGGGGTGTCACAATGACTTATAGTAATTCCTGAAATTGACTCTAACTATTATAACTTACTTCATACTGTTCAATTCCTCAACTTCAAACATGTTAGGATCCCAGGCTATCCAGATTCTACCAGGACCATTATTAGGAGTACTATAAATTAAGCTCCAATGAAAGAAATATCCCTCCTTAACTACATTTATATTATTCCTCATGACTTTTATTTTAACAAAACAAATTATACTAATATTATTGTCTCTAATATACTTATTCACCTCTCTTTATTTATAAGGGGAATTACAACCCCTAATGTTCCATATGACAAACTTGATCATATTTTGGCTTTGAAATTTCCTTTCCCTCCTCTCTTCTTAGACTTGTTTGCAAAATTATTACTCTTTTTATTACCTGTTATGTTACTGTTATGCATGACTATTAACTTCCCATGTTCACTCACTACATCAACCATTCTATCTTTATCTATTTCAGATATTGAATTCCTTTCATCACGAGGTTACAATACTTTAAATACATTTTGCACGGAAACACCAGCTCTGTCAGGACTAATGCTTATCTCTACAAGGTTAATTTATTTGATTTCATGAATCTCATTTGTGATTGCATCATATGAGATATTTGTAGTTCCTTCATCGACCTGAATAATATTACTCTCAAGACTTTTATCAACATCTTTCTCTGTAATCAACTCCTTCATAGGTATGTTACTAGGCCCAATATCCTCTTCACCTTCAATAGTTTTTGGTTCTTCAATTTCCTCCACACTTAAATATTTTTCTTTTCATTTTTACACCCCTCATCTTTGTGTCCAAAACTTTGCATATAGTGCACCTATTTAGCACCTATTTATATTTAACTTTTTACTTGGTTTTAACATCCTCATGATCTGGATAGTAATTATTTTTGGGAAAACACTCCACAAGTCTATTTCCACACAAACTCTGTCATAAGTCAGCCTCTCTTTCTTGGATGTCATTCTATATGTGAATAAAGGTTTCTCAATCAAACTAGATATTTTGTTTAACACTGCATCAGACCATAGGTGAAGCTTTAGATTAGGAAATCTAACCCAAATTGGAAGTTTTATGTAACACCCCACGATTTTGGGACCGAGAAATTTAATTTTTGGGAGAAATAAAATTTTATTTAAATTGGAGAATTTTAAAATTTGGAATATTTTTAAGTAGTTTGACTCGGATTGGAGAAAACGAGTCATTTAAAGTGTGTATTACCATTTAAACCTGTGATTTATGTTTTAAAGGTTTAAGAGGCTTACGGATCAAGACAATCTCATTTGTGAGAAAGAGAGAAAACCCTAGAAAGAGAAAGAATGAAGAGTAGAGGGAAAGAAAGAAAGAAGAAGAAAGGAAGAAAGATAGAAGGAAAAGCTTGGAGATTTGGGCTCGTATGCGATTTCGGGGATGATTCCACCTCTACAATTTCAAGGCAAGTGTTTAATCTTGCTAAATATTTCATTTGTGTATTTCATTTCATAATTTGTTGATAAAAGAAATGAATTTTGGGGTTATAGTTGAAAACCTAGTTTTTGGGTATTTTAACTTGAATTTGATGTTTAAACTTGGGATTGATGATATTTATGTTGATGAGATGAGGGTAGGTTGGGTTTTGATGTGAGGAAAATGATTGAATTAAAATATTGGGGGTTAGTTGATAAGATTTGGGTGTTTGGATAATTGGAGCTTGTTCAAAAATGGAAATCGGCCAAGACATCTGTGATGGACGGTCGATCGCGCCTCAAGGGAAGAGCCTATTTAATTCTTTGTAGGATAAAATTTGGGACTCACGGTCGACCGGGGGTCTAGGACCGGTCGACCGGTACTCTGTTTTTAGCTAAAGTTTGGGATTTTCTTCTACCCCTTTTCTTTTGGTTTTGATTCTTGGGGGTATTCTTAATGGACTTATTATGGAAGGTTATGATATAATGTTAAGGGATTTGTGCCATAGGATGATTAGGGGCATTCAAACCCATGTTAGAAATGGATTTTGAGAGTATGATGCATCTTTTAGAGTTGAAAGGATTGAGGGACTGAGTGATAGGTGGATTATCTTGAAGTGATGTTTGTGGGCCATCATGAAATAGTTATGGAATGTAGAGATAGTCCCTTTATGTTTATGTGTGTATTAATAATAGATATTCTTAGGTATAGTGGGGAATCTCATTGAGGATAGGAGTTCTAGTTAGAGGTCCGTTTAGACATGATTTAAGGTTTAGGAGTCTTTGGGAGAGTGGTAAAGGCATGGCGTGAAAATTATAGGCCGAGATTTGTGCCGAATCCTTATAGTGATAGGATTCTATTCAAGATATGATTTGGGACCAATGAGAGGTAAAGGTCGCGTATCCTTAGTGATGATAAATTCAAGGAATATATCGTAAAAGTGTTAAGGTCAAGGGTTCATAGGGACCATTGAACCGTAGTCGAAAATTGGGAGCGATTGGATCGTACTATCAACTAGAATAGGTTGTGTTGAAATTCTAGCTGGGATAGTTTCTATATATAATTGTGTGGGAGTAACAATGGGAATTCCAATAATTGATGAGATCATGGAATGAATTTAGGATTGAGCTTGAGGTTTGTAGACTATTAGTTATGTGCATACCAATAGTCAAAATTATTACTAGATATATCGATGTGCTTTCAGATATAGATGGGATATGTAGTGATTGTCACATGCGTTAAATTTTGGGATTGATAATCTTAATGTTGGAGTTATTGGAAGACTATTCATATCATAGGGGAAATGGATGAATATGCCTCAAGTGAGGGATCATATTTATATAACTAATTAAATTAATATGCTTCGAGTGACGGCTAGTATAAGAAGGACTATGTACACATATAGCCGAGTTTATGAATCCCATACATACGGATGAGAGATAGTGTATATATATGTGGATATATATCTGTATAGATATGTATATATGTGTATACTTATGGCGTGAATATCTAAACCGTGTGTGGTGGTTTAATTATATGATGTGATCATATGGATGTATATATATATATATATATATATATATAGTGTGAATGATATATATACTTATGGTGTGAAGCATACCAGGCACATGCTATCATGGGAAGTTGCGCGATGTTGGGTGAGCCCCTGTCTTGAGGAGCAGGGGTGGATATTCCCGAGGTTATAGTCGTCCATTATTATTTGTGTAATTTCATTTTGGGGGTGAGAAGTCTTGGGTATGGGTCGTTCTCACTTGACCGGTTAGGAACTATGACCGCTTCCCATACGTTATGATTGATTTTATCGCCATGGCGGTGTGATAATAGTCCGATAGGTGGTGACCCCGGGAGAAAGTGAGTAATTCCTGGAAGATGATAGCATGGTGCAGTATTTTGGCATCCTATAGCCGTTTATGTATGTGTATTGCATAGTATACATTATGTGTGAGATGTATGCGTGGTTATGGGAATGAATGATTGGATATATATATTTAGAGTAAATATGTATTTGTATATCCAATAAGTGAAGAGGATATGAAGTTTCGATGATGTACATCTTGGGTGATTTTGGTGTACTATTTCATTGGGGTCGAAGGATTGTACTTAGAGGCAATTGTGATTAGATCGACCCAAGGATTCAATAGAGTTTCAATTATGTTCATAGATAGTAATCTATATTTATAGTAGTGGTAGTAGTAAATTTGTGTGGATGACATAATGGATCCCTACGATCAACATTGTTAAGGAGTAGTGTGTCGGGGGGTTCCTTGTTTGGATTTCGCTTTGCGAGACGCCCCACGCACGAAACATAGTGCAATGTTGAGAATAGAGACAAGTTTTGTCCTTAGTACTTGTATGTATGTTAAAATGAGTAATAGACTCTTATATTAAAATAACATTAATGTGTGATGCATTAAGATTTATAACCGGTTTAAGTTAATAATTTGGAACCTAAGCTTATGGAGGCTTATCTGTGTGTATATATTTAGGTGTGATTAATTTGGTAAGGATTCTTGGGTTATATTAAGAGGACAGGTGATGTGGGTATGGCCGTGCGTATGGTAAGGTAGGTTGTCCTTATGGGTGGGGTACTTAATTAAGGTTTCAGGACACAATTAAGTGCGCGCTGTAGATGAGAAGTGAGTTGGGGGTTTCACGAGAGTGCGACTCCACTTTAATTATGAAATAGTGCATTTATATTTATTATGCACGGTTAACACAAATGCTAAACATTTTTACACCTCGGGCTCTGACCCGTTTATATTTCTCTCCTGCTATATATATATATATATATATATATAGGTGTCCTACCGCATGGATACCGGATGCTTTTCTATTCAGAGTCTTGGGAGATGCGGACTATTGTGGGATTTAGGTTGTATTCGCTTCCTATCTCTTTGTAAATCTAGATAGGACTCTTTTGTATATCGAGTTTACACCGAGGAGTTATATGTAGTGATTTATATTTCTTCTTTATGGATGTTGTACTGTCTGTGACCCGACAGCATAATCGGGTATATTTTCATTGTATGTACTCATTTCATTTTATTCTAGCACTTTCTTTTATCATGGTACTTGTGTACATTTCATCTTTGCTAGAAATTATATACTGTTGGTTTGTAGTCCGTTGCATGATTTATTTAGTTTTGGCATCCGGTTTTATAGTTACGGGTAGTTAGCCTTATCTATTTGAGTATTGTCTGTTGATGCTGAGAATGAGCCATCTGAGATTCCTGATTTAATGTAGTATAGGGCTGGCCACCCGTTCTTATTTTAAGCGGGGTGTCACAGATGGTATCAGAGCATCATGTTCTAGTGTCATTAGGATCTGTGCGGGTTTTCTGTGTTCCTCCGCAAGCGTTCTTAATGTAAAGCCCTACTATTAGGATTGTTGTTTTGACTACGTCTATTTCCTTATGCGAGGTGTACTCACTTGAACGACGTTCTAACGCAGTTGCTCTTATCTAAGACGTCGCCAACAATAAGTCGTCCAAGAAGGGGCAGAATGGGAGATGCAATACCCATAACATATTTTGGGTACGCTTTGACTGGAGGTATTTTCTTTCCGCGACACAGGCGGAAATAAGGAGGATAATTGATTCGAATGGAGAATTTTGTGATCGATAAGGTAAGTGCTGAGGGGAAGCGAATAATGAAGCCTTGGGAGGTTTAGATTGATGAGTTCGTCAACATTTGTTAGGAATCCTGGTGTTGGCGACTTTTACCGATGTGAGGTGTGTGGAGTTGTCCCAATGTCGGGAGTATTGCCTTCTGGGAAGAGGGAGTAAGAAATTTGGAGTTTTGGGTCCATTGAGTAGGACTGAAGGAATTGTTGGGGGTCGCAATAGCGCCTTGTCCTTCAAGATGGTTAGGAAGGATTTATGGGGAGGATATTTCTTTGAGGAGAATTAGGCCTTAGGAAAGAATGATCAAGTGTGGCCTTTGTATGGCATCTTTCGGGAAAATGGATCGTCTCACACACACACACACACACACACACACACACACACACACATATATATATATATATATATATATATATATATATATATATATATATATATATATATAATCTTTTATTGCTCAATTCTCGCGTGCAACGAATTTTAATATGCACCAGTCCTCCTAGGTTACACAACATGTAGATGACAAGATTGGTAGGAGAACACCTCACAAAGCTCAAATATACATGTGACGTTATAATTTCAAGTGAGCTCGTGGATGTGTGAATTGAGGCATATAAAAATAGAGTCCATTATAGCAACACAAAATCCAACTACTCCATGTAAGCATGGTAAAGAACATTTTAAGGATTGAAAATCTAAACAAAAAGTTCTAGCCACATGGAAGCAAAAAGGAAGGGATTCAAACACAAGTATATGCCATATAGAGCGTGTCAAACTAAAATACACAAAAAAAAAATCTTTTTGAGTTTTTTGAATTTTTTTAACCAAATAAACAAAAATATTTACTCAAAAGACAAACAAAAATCATTTGTATTTTTCATTAGGCCTAAATTACTAAAAAGGTAAAACACAAATGATAAACAAAAATCTTTTTGTATTTTTCATTTAATGCAAACTAAAATGAAAGAACTATAATACAAAAGATAAACAACAATTATAATTCTAGCATGTAATAAAGCATGAAGTATAGACTAGAACAATGATAAAGAAGAATACAATTAGCATGAAGTACAAAAGCTAAAGTATGCAAACAACTAACACATTCAACCTTTAGATTTAGCAAGGGAGGAAGCATGTGAAAGTAAATGAGAATGAAAAATACTATTTTGTAAAGCTACCAAGTCGGATCTCCTAACCCAAACTAGTGAAGAATGATGATCACGGGGTGTAGGAATCTTGGCTACCTCAGTTGCCTTACGTTGGGATTTTTTAGGATCTTGTTTAAGATCAAAACAAAACTTCCTAAGATAACCTTTTCGACCACAATGGGAGCACCTAAAGACACGGCGAAAAGACTTACCTAAGGAATGATCTCTAACATTGTTCCTAGAGGATTCTCCTAAAACATTGGTTTTGGCTTTAAGAGTTGACTCATTACAAGTATCGAAGCCTAAACCATAAGTGTCATTTTTAATTTGGACCGTTCCTAATATTTTATCTAATTTATCCAAACGACACTCCAAATCAAATTTGATTTTACTAGAGTCTTTTAGTTTATTTTCTAATTCTAAAATGTTAGACTCTAATAAAAAATTCTGCTCTTCAAACGCAAGAAGCTCCTTTTTCAAGGATTCCATTAAACCTTTAATGCTATCTCTCTCGCCTTCTACATATTCAAGGTTCTCACGAAGAGCTCCCTCACATGTCCTAAGGTCTTCCACTAAAACACTCTCATTAATGACCTCGACACGCTCTTTTAAACTAGCTTCTAACTTCAAATTTATTCTTTTTAATTTAATAGATTCTTCATATACTTATTGAAAAGCAATTTGAAGTTCACTCACGTCAACCTCCTCATCACTTTCACTCTCTCTTTCTTCTCCACTCTCACTACCTTCATCTCTTTGGGATTCACAAACAATGACCTTGGAAGTGTCATGTGTTAAAATTTCATCAATAAAAGAGTGCCCCACTAAACTAAGAAGAGAGGGTAAGCAACCAATTTCCTACAAATTAAGTTGTTTAAGTGAAAATCAATTTGTTGATTAATTTAATGTCACTTTAAGTTTAGTTTACTTTAATTTGAAACTAGAATTTATAGTTTGTATTGTGTTAAACCATCCTATTCCGCATTTAAAAGGAAATCATATTTGAAAGTTTTAAAATTGGCGGTCCTATCACGTGTCTCAAAGCGGTTACTCAGAAAATATTTTTTTTAGAACTTTTCATAAAAAGTTTTGAACTTACAAATTTTAACACACATGCTACCCTCCTCATCTTTACAATTTGGTACATATTGCAGTTTGTTCCCAGATTTCCTATCACGGTTCGAAGTAGCAACGGTACCCCAAGTTTTTGCTCTACTACTAACATTTGATTCGTTTCCTTGATTGTGTATATTTTCATCAACATTCTTCTTGTCTGTAGCCTTCAACTCAAGAAATAAATCAACATAACTACAATTTATTTCACCAACTAGTTCTTTACCCTTTCGATGCACAAATCCTTCAGATATGTTCTCTTCAATACCAGATCTAGGGTTTTCATGATTAATATCAAGGTCGGTATTATCCATCTCATGAGTATCCATTCCATATTTATTAGCATAAATAGTCACCGTACTCTTTTCCTCAAATTTTCTCTGTTGAACAACATAAGGACCAATTATCTTATCCAGAATTTGTAATTCTCCAAATGATAACCTCCCAGCCTTTTTGTTTACTAATCGTACTCCTAGCGTTCTTCAAATCCATCAAATGATTAGAAACAATTGGGATTTGATACTTCTTATTTTTTGAAATCTGATTAACTTATTTTCTCATGATATTCCACTTTTCCCTCGTAAAATCGTTAGCAAAAGATTACCCTGGAGGTCTTCTAACCGTAGACGATCTCCTCATACTACCATGGAGACCCCACAAGATTTGATGAAAGTAGAAAGAAGGAGATCAAGCAGAAAGAGAGAAGGGATTGAAAGAAACAAAATGAGAGAGAAAAGTTAGAGAGAGAAAGGATTATTTCTTCATTCTTCAAGATATATAATATTCATAGGGAAACTAACAAATTTGATATAAGAAAATTTAGAAAGAATGTGATTGCATCTTTGTTAGAAAATATTGAGGGCTATCCTTTCCTTGTCTTCATGTTTCCTTGTGTTGTTTTCATCCAAAATAACAAACTGATAATCAGTTAAAATAAGAAAGTAAGGTTATGGTAAATTATTTTTTAAAACTAAAAAATTTCTATGTATAAATATTAACACGAATTAAATAGATTAAAAACTTTTCCCACTTTTTATTTATTAAAACTAATTATTTTGTTTATAATATTAACGCATATTTAATAACGTACTTAATATTTTTATATTTTTTTAGTAATTTCTATATTTTTTTTTATCTTTTTTTAATATTTTTAACACATTTTCTAGGGTTTTTGATTTTTATAGTAATTTCTAGATTGTTTAAATATATTTTCCATATTTTTTAGATTTTAAAACTATTTTTCTAAGATTTACTAACATTGGGGGGGATGAGAGAAAAGACAGAGAGAAAATACAATGTGAATGTGTTATGAGGATATTTTGAAAAAAACTTATAAGAAACTCACGACCCTCTAACGGCATAACTAATTTTGGGGTGCAAAATAAATAAGTAAAAAAAATTGGGGTTAAGTCTAAATACGGCTTAGCAAACTGGGTTTCTTCAAAACGATCCAAACGTAAAAGCTATAAAAGTAATTCATTACACGAAGTTAAATGATAAAATTAAATTTGATGGATACTTTATTCTAAATAAATACGTCATGTTTAATAGATTACAAGTTCCTCTTGGCTCTAAAATTGGGTTGTAAGAGTAGATGCTGATAAATAAAGATGGAAGAAAAGAATATTCCACCAACAACATTCAATGCTTCTCAATGGCACTGTGAGTGGCTAATAATGTAATTTAGTTTAAAAATGCTCCATAGACATTTCAAAGAAGAATCAATAATAGATTTGAAAGTCTTAATCATAGTTGTCTTATATATATATAGATAACATTATTATATATTCAACATAAAATTAATATAAAAGGAGTAACAAATATATTTATAGAGAGGTATGGTATTAGGAGACAAAAGTGCACATACGCAACAAGAAACTAAAGTTTACGACTAGAAATAAAATAATGAACTATAAAAATTTAAAAACATCTTTCTAGTTATATATATATATATATATATAAAACAACTAGAAAGATTATTAATATGTTTAACTTATTCATCATATTTTATACAAGATTAAGAAAAATTAAGAAAACCACTACAAAACAAATGCATAATTGTTAAAGAAAGATGAGAGTTGAATGCAGAACTCCACCGACTCTACTTTGGTATAATTGTTAAAAGAATAATGTAAAAACTTTACAAGGCACTAGCAAAACAAGAAAAATGACCAATGATAGAAACAAATGCATGTAATAGTCACTAGATTGCTATATTAAAAAGAAAAAGAAAATATATATAGTGCATATAATATAGTGAGAGCTTCAATAAATTTGAATGTAATCATCCCACTATAAACAAATACATACTTATGCTAGTTTGAGGAATTGAAAAGATTTTTATATTTCTAATGCCAAGACCATTCTTAATAAGAACAACTTATAATGGCCTACTAGATTTTGTGAATAAAAATTTATCTAACACACAGGTACAAGGCATACTCTTGCGATGGAAATTCTTGTTAAAACAATTTACATTGACTATGAAACATATACATGGATGGAATAATTATTTAACTGATAGATTAACAAGGAAATTTTCAGAAGGAAAAGAATTATATACCTTCTCATATATAGAACGAAACACTCGTAGCAGAGCCAAACAAATGTTGAACTTTATCACACGAGATAACACAACCATTGTAAGATAACTAAATCGCTAGAAAGAGTAATTAAATGAACAAACTAATTAAAGCAACCGACAAGGTTTTACAAACCTTATTAACATCAAAGTTACTTCTTTTTTATATTTGATTTTCAATTGATGTACATGACAAAATTAAAAATAAATTTTTCATTAACTTATTTATGAGGTGGTACCGGTCCATGGTTAATTTAAGAGTTAGGAAAGGAATTTCCCCTTAAAATTTGGTTGCATGGACAAGGCTTATTATAGTCTCTGATAAGATAGTTAAAGTCGCCATTTATCCCAAAATAATCATCTCTGAAGGTCCAATAACATCGTTGTGGATGTTATTTATGTTTGATGTTCCCGAAGTTTTAAAAGTTTATACTTAAAACAATGGGTAAATGCAAATTTAATCCGCAAGTTTCGGGTGATTTTCATTTTTAGACCTTAAGTTCTAAAAGTTGCAAAGTTAACCCCAAAGTACAATTAGTTATGCAAAGTGAGACACCGTTAAACTTCTATCCAAAACACAAATGATTTGCTAACTATGTCTGTACACATGGCCATTTACCTTTCAACCAAGCTCTTCCACCTCATTTGGGGCCTAAACTCCACACTAAAGCCTGCCAAATCAATCCATATTATTTAAGCAACCTATTCACCACTTTTACCTCTGCAACTTTCCCTTCTCCTCCCATTGGAGATGGTGCTATAGAAAATATGTCTTTTTCTTTAACAAATTAGGGTAGTCACGGCCCCTGCTTGGGGGAGAGTTGTATTTATGGTCAAAATACTATTATTCAGACATCTTGGATCCGAAAAGGAGGTTTAAAAGTTGTGGTACCTGTGGCTATCTCAAATGGTTGGATCCTCTTATTTACACTCAGGCAAATCAAATTATACCAGGCCTTATGAGAAGGCTCAATGGTTTAAAGGATGAAGTTAAAGGTTTGGAGGTTGAGGTCAAAGGAAAGGGAGCTATGTAGGTTCTACTTAAAGCTAAGGAGGATGGAGTTAATACTTTAGAGGTTGTACTTTAAAAGAAATAGAGATGAAGATGAAAACTGTCATTGTAATTATACTCATTCTACTATTGTATCTCAAAGTGTAATGTAATGAAAATATTAGTAGCAGTTTGAATGTCTAAACTTATCAACCTTCATTTTATAGAAGTCTTCATTTGAATGTCCAAATATTAGTAACCGTCTTCATCAATATAGTAGTCTTTATTTTATGCAATTGTAAATAGTAGTTTGGGTGTCTAAAGAGTTCAAATAGTTACGTAACAAAATCCCCAAGTGCTAAAAAATCCCCACAAAATTTATATCAGCAAGTCCTCAACAAAACAATACATAAGCAATTCCCCCAACTGTTATAAAATCCTCACAAAGTCTGTGTATGATATATTACAAACACACAAAAGAACCCCTTTATCAATAATATTTAACCTGGATAGGGGCTAACTCTTGGAAAATTTACCTTCATATTGATGATATTAGTTAAGAACACATAATTAAGGCATACATTAGCTAATAACACACAAATGGGCTTACAGTATAAGGCTTACAACAGTAATCCTTAGAGCTAGGCATAATTAAGAACACACAACTAGGCAAGTAATCCTTTGATCTAAGATCTTTTATGTGACAAATTTACCTGCCTATTGTCTACTGCCTAAGTCTTCTACCACAAGAGAAAAAAGCAACAAGAGCCCATTGAAAAGGACAAACAATTTAACATATTTTTAAAGAGTGTGAATGAGGTGAACACAAGTACCAACATTGATTCAAGCAACAGTTACAAAAGCATTGATTCAAGTACCAACATTGATTCAAGCAACAGCAACAACAAATGCCAATGTACCAGCATTTCCAAAAAAAATACCAAAAAACACTTAGAAACATTTTAAATGCAAAACTGCTTTAAACAGTTTAGTATCAACATAATAATCAACTATCCAATCAATATAATACAAATCAAAACCTAACTACATTTTGAAAATAACGAACATAAACAATACTTCAAAAATCACATATATTACATTTTGGCCCTCTAAACATTGTGTAAAACATATTTGCGACTTATAAACTACATTTTAGTAATAATTTACATCTTCTCCTTAAAACTTTTTATACTTTTCAACTTGAACATCTATACAAAAAATAGAAACACTTCAAAACATATAAAATCCAACAGTCTCGTGCAAAACAACTTTAAATAATTTAAATATCAACTCAAAACATCAACTATCCAAAACATTTTCACAAGCACAAAAACACTTCAAAATCAGTTCAAAATATATTTGTACTTATAAATTACGTTTTTCTCCTTAAGCTTTCTATTGTTTTCATTTTTAAAATCCTATCCCAACAATTCCAAAAGAATCTGATGAGATCTCACTAACGCCACGAGAACATGAAGTGACTCCGAAAAAGAGTAGTGATAAGTTACCTATCTAAGATCCAAAAGAACCAATCCCGTGTCCATTTCATGCGCCCTACCCTCGATGACTTCTTCTTCCCATCGCGAAGCTCAATAAGGATCAAGAAACCATGGACTTTTTATCACAAGTGAAGATCAATCTCTCTCCCCTTTATGCTATCAAGCAATTTCCATCGTATGGAAAATTTCTAAAAGACTTGTGCACTTTTAAGAGAAATCACATTTCTCACAAAAAGGTAGAGTTAACCAAGAAAGTGAGATCCATCTTCCAACCCAACATGATTCCCAAATTTAAGGACCCCGGTTGTCCAATAATTTTGTGTGTGATTAAATTTTTTGTAATAAATCATGCCCTTCTTGATCTCAGGGCTCAACGTGAACCTCCTAACCTATTCGGTCTATCTCTAATTTATCCTAGGCAAGCTTATCCCAACCAAGACGAGAATCCAATGAACCGATGGGTCCACTAAAATTCCTAGGGGTGTGTTAGAATATGTCCCCGTTCAAATAGACACTTTTGTCTTCCCGATCAACTTTATTATTCTTGATACACATTTTGCTTTAATCTCAGACACTCAACCTCCCGTCATCATAGGGTGAACATTCATTATAGCCGCGAAAGCCTCGATAAATTGTAGGAATGGGGAAATGAATCTATAATTTAGAAATCTGAAACTAGATGTCAATATTTTCAATATGTCGCAAATCTCAAAAGACGAGGATGAGTGTATTAAATAAGTGAATTTATTGAGGAGGTACTCGAGGAAAATGAGCAAAGAGTGAGGGAGTCTAATGAATGGAGCATGTTAGATGCATGTTTTGGCATGCTTGGAGAGGTGAATGTCCGCGAGAAAGTCGAGATAGGGGAGGAATTTGTAGGTTGTGATATCACCCTGATTGACAATTGGAATATACTCTAAATAATATCTCAAGAAGAGTTATTAATCCCCATTGAGGTGAATTTCTCGAAAGGAACTAAGGTTGTCGAGGTAGGTCAACCAAGTATGTACGAAATTATCTAACCTTAGCACTAATAATCCATGGCCTCCACTCTCGAATTGTTATTCAAGTGAGAAAACTGATCGCGTGTCAAACGCTCAGAAATTAGCAACGGTGGTGTGCATCACATCATCGGATTTAGAACTGGCCATTTATGCTAATGGGTGTAATTATCAAAGAAATGCCGTTCTGAAAGTTGAAGGGGTAGTTCTAAATCTACACGATTATGTCCAAGTTATATCCGCAGATTTACTGCCAGACATCATGATGAAAGACCTCGCTTACGGGACCGTTTAAGCTCCACCGAGCTTACTATTTACGCCGAACAACCCCCGACATTTATTGGGGTTACATGTTGGGAATTCATTTTGGGTCTCTTACAAGTATTTTAGAGAAAGTCCTAACCTAAAACCTATAATTCACCATTTTTACCAAAACAGAAGGCAATGCCAATTCTAAAAGGCGACAAATCGATTTAGACCATTTCTGAATCTATTCGGACCTTGTCAGTATTCAATTTAGGATGCACAAATCGTTTTGACAATTTTTGAATCAATTCGGAACTAGCAGGTCAAAATTTTTTGAGGCTTCTTAAGTTAACCCCCTCCCCCACCAATCATTTTTACCAATACTCTCAAACTCTCCCAATTCTCTAGAACTCTCCTCAAGCCTTAGCTTCCCAGAATCTTTTTTCTTTACATCAATCATTTCAAGCATCCATTCCATCCACTTTTAGGTATGAAATCTTTCATCTTCTTATTTTTTCATAAATAATTTATGGTTTTTTTATGTTTTAGTTAGGGTTTATACGTGTTCGGAAAGGTTTTTAATTCAACTTGTATATATGGGAAACAAATGCTTAATTCATGCTTTAATTCCTTCATATGCAACCTATTCTTCATGATTATTATCGTTATGACAAATTTGGGACTGTTAATAACAATCACAAATTATGTCTTGGGCCAAAATTTTTGACTACTAGTAGCAATTACAAATTTTTCATTGTTAATAGCCGTCACAAATTAAGTCTTATGCCAAAATTTATGACTTCTCATAGCAGTTATAATTTTGTTACTTTTTATAAGAGTCATAGCTTATGTCTACTAATAAATTTGTGACTGCTTGTGATAGTTACAAATTTATGACGCTTATAGCAGTCACAAAATAATTATATGGCAACATTTGTGACTGTCACTAGCAGTGACAAACCAATTTACTAAAATTTTTCATTACCCAATGATTTTATCACTCCTAATGGTAGTTACAAATAATTTTGCGACTGCTCTCTGGAGTGATAAGATTGTCACCCCTATTAGCAGTCACAAGAAGGCAGTCACAAAATTAGTATTTTGGTGTGGTGGGCATCTTTTACAATATTTTTCCTCATGTATAGGCTCCAAGTAGAATTAACTGTCAATAGTCTCCACCAAAGTTTGCAAAAAGAAATTGCCACAAAGTCAGAAATCAACTTTATTCCTAAGCTCCCTCTTCATAAGGAAAATAAATGGACTTTCGATTCTTTAAATTCCTATTAGAGATCCCTTCAGTTGAGCCCAAAAAATATATTTGAGAAGATTGATTCCAAGGTTTTAATGATGGATTTAAGAGGGTCAAGAGCTGCAAATAATTAGTAGTAAGAACAAGACCATCCTTCCATTATATGCTTGATTTTATCCAGTATGCCATATAATAGAGCATTTTTTTACCTATAGAGGAACTCCAAGATATAGCATATGACATTTTTTTAAAGAAAAAATTAGTTACCCTTTCAATTATCCTTCTTCTAGCTGAGGGGCAATGAGGAGGAGACATATAATTTCATTTATAATGGTTTAGCACTTGTCCAGAGATATCCTCATAATCTTTGATAAATGCCATGAGATTATTCAATGATTTTTGACCTCGACTAGTGAATATAAGAACATCATCTACAAAAGAGTGGTAAGAGACCATAGGACTACCATGGGGCATAAAGAAATAGTCAGTTTGTCTTTCTAAAAACAAATGATGAAGCCCTTTGTTAAGAACCTCAATTTTAATAAAAATAGGGCAGGGGATAAAGGATCCCCTTGTCTCACTCCACAAGTTTATTTGAAGAAATCAAGAGGAGATCCATTGAAAAGGATAGAATACCAACAATCTTAGATCAATCTCTATGTCATGTCAATGAAGGATTCATTAAACCCAAACTGTCCAAGAACTTAAATTAGAACATTCAAGAAAGTCTGTATGTCTTTTACATGTCAAGCTTTCAAAAAAGTTTAACTCCCCTATTCTTCTTATTAAAATTAGACATCATCCCCTGAGCCCGTAAGACCTATTCATTGATCACTCTCCCGTTAATAAAACCAGCTTGGTTAGGACAAGTGATCCTATTGAGCAACGTCCCCAAGCTATTGTTAAGGAGTTTAGAGATGATCTTGTTGGATGAGTTACGTAGGATTATAGGTCTATAATCACTAAAGGTGGATGGTTTTTTTTTTGGGGAATACGTGTGAGTATAGTTGAGGTCCAACTTTTAGGTAGAGAACTTTTCGTGAAAAATCTTGAAATGGCTTTGAATAGGTCTTCTTTGATAATATGCCAACATTGTCTGTAAAATGTTGCATTAAACCTATTAGGTCCCGCAGTGCTAGAGGAGTCCATTTGACATACAACTTATTTGATTTCACCAAGAGATGGATGAGAGGAGAGGAACTCATTATCAATATCAGTGATAAGTTTAGGAATATGGTTCAGCAGAGACATGTTATTGGGGATTAAAAAAGTAGTGGAAAAAATGCCTTTGAAATGATCAGTGAATATATTGCATATTTCTAATGGATCAGTAATCCAGTTACCTAATGAGTCCTTAATCCTTGAGATATGAAGTTTGTTCCTCTTATGATTGAACATGGCATTAAAGAATTTTGAATCTTCATCACCTTCTTTTAGCCATTTGACCCTTTCCTTTTGTCTGGAGTTGTCTTCTTCACGAAATGGAATTTGATTTTAGCCACTACCAATTTGTACTCTACATTGGCTTCATCTGTGAAATTAGTCCCTAAGGCCATTTACTTTTGAAAAAAATCATCCTCATCATCTTGTGTTGCTTGGAAAATATTTTTGAAGGCATTACTGTTCCACATGGATAAAGCATGCTTAGAGGCTTTAAGTTTTTAGGAGAATATCATTATTATATTACCATTAAAGCTCATATTCCAATCTTAGTCCAGCACTAATTGGAAGTTTTTATGCTTAGTGCAAAAGTTTTGGAACTTGAAGCCTCTTTTGAAAGAATCACACTGTTGAAGAAGACCGAGTAAGAGGGGACTATGGTCAGAATTAGCCATGTTATATTGAGATACAGAAGAGGAAATGAATGTTTAGCTCTATTAAAAGTCACCTACTACCTTATTAACTATGGCCTAAATCTTGTTCATCCCCTCTCTATAGTTTCACCATGTAAACTTTGATCTATTATAAGGAACTTCAGTTAGTCCTGCTAGTTTCTCGAGAGGTGAGGAAATAACATTGAAATATACTCCCACAATATTTGGTAGAGGATTGTTGCATTGGGAAATGATATCCTCCCAGAAATTTTTCTTCTCATCTTTATTGTATTTACCATAAACTACTATGAATTTAATGGGAGAGCGAAGAGTTGGATCATGTACCTCCAGAGTTAAAGATTTAACTGAATTATAGATGAGGTTAATGTTCCAAGCATGCTTCCATAAAATTCAAATGGAACTATCAGAATTATAAATTCCATTGGAGAAACTGATCCTCAATATTAAAATTTTGAGTTGGATCTATTCAATTTTTGGTTCCCTGATAGCTACCACAAAAATATTATGGATTTTTATTAATTTCTTAAGACTTCTCATAGTAGGATTGTTGACTATACCTCTAACATTAAAGAATAGGACTTTAATCATTGAGACTGGTAGAGTATATGAGTTTGGGGAGAAATAGTTTTACCTCTAGACTCGGTAGTGATTGAGGAGTGTTCAAAGCACTATTTTGTGTGCTTTTTCCTTTTTGGGAGCATCTTCCACCCTTTTGAGGCAAGCATATTTGTTTGAGAGGGTAATTAAGATATTTTTAAAATCTTCAGAAAGTTTATAAAGCTCAGTAGTTTCACCTTCCATCTAACCATCAGAAAGATTGTTAGTACTCTAATTAAGCGAATGTTCAAAGGGCTCGATCAAACTAGGCCTAGGGGATAAATTATTGGAACGCAACCAATGTTTGATATGGATCATGAGGTTTTTCTTATAAAGCTTGAGCAGAAGTATAGGGGATTGATCAGGCCTCTCATTGAGAGTGGTTGTAGAAGTGATTTTACCCTCTTCACGTGGAGATTGGATTGCATAAGCATTAGAGACTACATTATCAAGTTGGACACCATCAGGTACCAAGTCCAAACTTAAATTTTCCTATATTCCTGATTGATTGATGGTCTGATTGGCCCTATGCTCATTTAATGTTTGCTTTTGTTTACTAGATTCTCCTTTCTAAAGGTTAGTTTGAGTTTTAGCCCATATTTGGCTTAGGTTTTTTTATAAAAGTCGCTACACCTCTATGTTTTGGAGCAGTATTGTTCATGGCATCCTTAACCACCATAGGGTAAGTATTCATGGATTGATCATTCTTCTTACAGTCCCTCTCAAGATGATCTAAGTGCCTACAGTGTTTTCAGAAGAAAGGTATTTTCTCATATCCCAGATTTTGCTAAAAACCATTATCACCATTGCCAATCTATAACCTATGAGGTAAGTTTTGAGAAGATCAACTTCTACAAATATTTGAGCCATACTAGGTCTAGAAAAACCAGTAGAAGAGTCATTAAGTTTTAAAGGAGATTTAATGAGTTGTGCTATAGAGAATAAGGCAGTTTTAGAGAATAAATGAATTAGCAGGTAAGGAAGGGAGATCCATGTGGGGGCCATTGAACAATCTTCATAAACCTTTAATTGAGGAGTCCATTTCAGAACTTTCATAGGGGATTTATGGATATATCATTGGTTTCTTAACCATAATCGCAATTAGTCGTCTTCACAATTAAGCTTAATAAGGATGTGTATATCATCCAATAACCCTACTAAAAAGTCAACTTTAAGGGAGAATGAATGGAATATTTTCTTGATCACTTCCATTGGAGGATGACCAATAGTGAATTTACCCACCAAGGAAAATCTAAAAGTCTTATCTAGGATTCTAATACCTTCATTTGTGAATAAAATAGCTGGTTCACCTATGTGCATGTATGAAGTTTTCAAATGAACATCGTGTGTTGGCTTACCACCTAGGATGGAAGTAAAAGATTTGGTAGCAAAAGGGAGATTATGATTAAAAGGAGGAGGGGTTTGTGGATAAAGCATCCACAACCATCATTCCAAGGAATAAGGAGGTTCAAAATGGATATGAGAGATAAGCTCCAAGAAGTTCGAAAGATAGGGTTCAGAGGATAACTTGAAAAAAATATAAGGGAAGATGCCTCCAAGGTTCAAGTAATCAAAGTTATTAACGTAAGAGGGCAAGTAACACTTACATGTAAAACGCCTTGAAATACGGAACCACATTTACCCTGTCATAATAAATGAAGGGTGTGAGCCAATGCCCAGTGGGGTTCCTAAAAAAAATGTAATATAGAAATGAATGAGAGAAAGAACATATGTTATACCATAATGATAAATAGTATGTATATGAAATGTATATAACCATATATGCAAAAACATTTCCTTGTTTTAGTTAAATTGAATTAATTCCTTTATAATCATTCCATTAACATTCACACAAATAATTCTTAATTCTATTAACCCCACTCGGTTAATTCAAAGAAATGCATTCTTTATTATCCTCTTAGAAAGCTAGTATTTCTCTTTATTTCTTGAATGCCTTGGGAATCAACAAAGAACCTAATTACCCATTTCAACACATATACCCGATGCCTGAAGGTAATTATTCATACTTTTTAATGTTATCACCCTTAAAGTACGCCCCCATTGAGAACACATCACCAAGTTAAACTTGGGATTTTATCACTTTAGGCCACTTGTTAACCCGTACTTTATCTTTTACTATATTATTTTAATTAACTCTTTTCGTGGGTTTTCTTGAGAAGCCTGGATTATAGTGGGGGCTAGTGGTAAACAATGAAAACATGATAATAAAAAGATAATTAATATCTAAGAAAAT
This sequence comes from Sambucus nigra, assembly GCA_949130495.1. Lineage (NCBI taxonomy): Eukaryota > Viridiplantae > Streptophyta > Magnoliopsida > Dipsacales > Adoxaceae > Sambucus > Sambucus nigra. Next base: position 282,705,883 of record OX422218.1, read on the forward strand.
AAATTGATATTAGATACGAATTGATGTGAGTCATTGTATGTGTGGGTGTGTCGTCCATTACGATAATTCTGGGGCCCGTACTGTCTTGGCTATTTTGATGGTTTTATATTGGCATCATGTGTATATGGAGTGTATAGCATGGGTCAGCCATTTTGATGATCATGGAACCTAGTCTAACTGGATAGAGTGACGTGTCTTGTGTGGGGTACATCATGGTATGTGCGGGCTAATAAAAATTAGGCCGACGGGCTATAATAATGTACGTGGATTTGATGAGATGAGACATTATTAGCCCCATGAGTATGTGATGGGCTAATAGAAAGGTTGACTATCTATAATGTTGTTGCAATGATAGTTTGATTAATATTGAGAATGATAATTGAAATTGAGTAAGATAATAGAATGGAATTTAATTAATATTGAAATAAACATAATTAGACTTTGGTATTGAGATGGTTTACTTTATGTGGGTACTTATTATAGTTTAGCATTGTTTACATCATTTTTGTATTATTTCGTTAATTATAATATTCTATTATGATATTTATCTATTATAATTCTTACGACTTGATTCATGGATCCTATTTGGGAAGTGTAGCTGGTATTCTTGTGGTGGGCCCTTACCCAATGTTGTTGACTAACCTTTATGGATAGGTTGTTAGGTAGCAGTATAGTTTTTGAGATTACGGGACTTATAGATGGAGATTTACTTTTATTGCATAGTTTAGTTTCCTTTCCAGTCATTTTATTTATGAGACAGTTGTTTTGGGGTTTGGTGGGTCATTTGAGTCCACAGTTGTTTATGGTTTTTCAGTTGGAGAGATTTTATGTAGATAACTTGATTTTCATTTGAGTTTTATTATTTATTGGAGTTGATATTTATTATTAGAGTTTAACATGGTGATGGATATTATTGTGGTGCATCGTTTTATTATTGTTGGGTATCTCAGTTTATATCTTGTGGATAAAGTTTTAACTCTCATATTTTTGTCACATGCTAATAATGGTATGGAATTTGAGTGACCTGCATATTCTGATGCGGTATCTAGCTAGCTTCAATAATAAAATATGCAGGTTTCTACATATATTCAAGTTTTTCTCTTAAAATTGGGTAGATAAAGTAAAATTGATAAGTGAAAGTAGTTTCTCTGATCATTTGCCTAAAAAATACTCTCTATATATGCGAGAAGTAGTTAGGAAAAGGATCTCTAAAAAAGAGAGGGAAAATATCCTAATTATAAAAAAATTTGAAAATCTAGTTGTGACACCCCGCCTAATAAAATACCGGGTGATCAGTTCTATATCCGATTAACACAGGAATCCCAGTTGGTTCATTCTTAGCATCACTATTGAAAACCTTTTTAAAACTTATTAACCACCTAGTATTCCAAAACCGGTGCCAAATTTTAACTTTTTTTTAAACAAGACAATAACAAGCAGAAATACATATAAACCATTTACAACAACTGAATCAAATCAACTGAATAAATAATTAAACTACTTGCCGAATAAACCATCTGCCACCAAAGTAAATAGTCCAACAACAATCATCCAACAACTGAATAAATCAATCTGCAAGCTGTACTGAAAAGTCTGGGCAATAAGTACTAAGTAAAACTGAAACTGATAGATGATTCCTACTCTAGGAAAGAATGAACGATGTGTCTAATCCAAGATCCTGCTAGCATCCATATGTTCCGTAACTATGCGTCCCTCGAATAGACACCTAAAAGGTATTGAAAATAGTTTTATAGCAAGGGTTAGAACCCAAAATATTTTGAAAATATTTAGCAAGTGAATTAACTACAGTAATTAAAAAATGTATGAATGCGCTTCATATTTTAGTTAGTGTCGCACTCCCTTGAGGACAGACTCACCCCTCAACTAATGTGCACACCTAACACCTCCTTTGTATCCCACCTAGTCATCTACCCCGAGACTAGATACTTGATATAACTCTTGTCAACCGCCTTACTCAATCCTGAGTATTTTTAATGTATGACTTATAAGTTGTTTATCGCCTTAACTTAACTAATCATCTTTCCTTGAAAGCCATATAAGATTCACTAGTTAGATAAAATAATACATTTTTCTCCATGTATTTATTTTTCCCGTATATAATTATTCACCCCATTATGTACGTATAGTTATCTTACAACAATTACACATGTTGAATGTGAATATAACTCATATATAATTAATACAATTCACTTCATGTAGTTAATGACCCGTATATAACTATTTATCCCATTATATACGTAGAACCATATTAAAACATTCATACATATGTTGAATATAAATATAACCCATCCTCTCGAGTAATAACTCACCGGATGTATTCTCTAAAGTGCTATCACACTAGGTGTACTCGCATAACCTAGTTACTCCAAGTCTGAATCGCTCACTAACTTGCCCAGAAATATAAACATAATGGAGGCAGTCATATTCCTTCCCTGAAAGTGAGATAAGCCCTTCACCCATATAACATACGCTATGACCTGGGGATATACTCGCTCTACTCCTCAAGCTAGGGGATTCACCCACTACGCGAAACATACCTTGATAGCACTAGAATATATGTATTAATAATATCTTACCACTAATATTTATAAGCACACACCATATATATACTATCACTCACCGTATATATATAAATATAAAATATCCTGACTTTACCTGTACTGAGTACGTAACACAAGCCTATACATAATATCTTGAGTTTATGGTCAAACTCTGATTATTAATTAACTTTCACATTAATTAATTAAGTTACTTTTTGTGTCGCTCAACCAATATACCCGGACTCGCTCCTGTGGCCCGAAATAAATTTAATACCCGAGTCTAATCCCCGACTCCGAATGAATTATTTTTGATCCATAATTAATTTAAGTAAGTAGTGTCGCCCTACTACTATACCCAAACTTATTCACTCAGTCCGTTACATTACTTTTAATAATTTATTCTCCAAATTTACATTCGTGTGTCGCACTAAATTCCCTCCCCCCCCCCCCCCCACCCCTCTCAATTATTATTCCCTAATAATTGTTCCCTTAATTAGACATGGTGGAAATTAAAATAAAAAAAACGAAATTTCACCTAAGACTCCCAAGGATGAACTGCCAGAAATCCCCAGCCATTGATCGATCGATCCCCAGCCATCGATCGATCGATCAATCAAACATGTCATCTTCTTCTCCAACCTCCTGTTTCTGCCATTAATGAAAACCTCCATTCTCTAAGCGTGTCTTTGGTTCATCTCAAGAACACACAACATTATAACTATATGGGAATGTGATCATGACCTCTCCTAGAACCTTAAACACAAATTAAATTTCACAAATCTTTACTTTTTCGAATTTGGGGAATTTTCGGGTCTTTACTCGTTCAGTCCCAATTTCATTCTGTTTATCCCAAATTCGTTCATAAATTTCTACTGTGTTTTCACATCTGAATAGATTATCTCAGAACTATGTAACACATTGAATTCCCACATTAATTTTCCCATTAGTTTCATTTAAGGGTTCTATATACAAAACCCCCATTTTTGTACCCTTTTACACCTAAAACGGATTTTGATTGACACATCACAAAAATATGAATTGGATATTATAAATAAACATCACATCAAGGTAACCACTTACCTCTAATGGTTCGTAGAGTCTGATCCGTTGGTGCAGAGAAAGGGTTGATGAAGAACACCCAATTTGTCCCTCAATTTGACTCCAAACGATCCCCAATTTGTTCTCTACTTGCTTCCTCTGCTTTTCTCTCAAGACCTTATATTTAGAATTGTTAACTGCCATTCAACACTCCCTAAATTAGGTTTAAAACTCCTAATCACGTTTTTAGTCATATGGGCCTAATTAAAACGTGCCAAATCCCCCATGTGGGCCCCGACTATGCCCAAAAATATCCCGAGACCCGATTACTACCCTCGAGTACTCTTTTCTAACTATCTCGACCCCTCCGGACTCAACCGTGCACTCATAATTGTCATTCGAAATACATTATAACACTTTCAAATTTCGTCCTCAAAATTGCGACACATAATAATTTGAATAATTGAACTTAAAGTTGCCAATCTTAATTAATTCTTCCCACTCAAATAAATTCTCCAAATCATAAATTTAGGTTTCTACAATTTAATTAATATTATTTCTCCTAAAAATAATTACGTACCGAATCCTCAAAATTATGTGGTGTTACATACTCCCCCCTTACAAAGGAATTTCGTCCTCGAAATTAAAATAAGACTAGTGCTCCAAGCCTCGAATATCACTCTCTAGTCCTGTGCCTCTAAGATTGCTACATCTATCTCTCTCGCTTCTAACTATGAGTTACACAAATATGCATTTTAACTAACCAGGGCACCCATACACCCTGTACCCATGCTTAACTGCACGAATGTTACCCTAATTAACCAGGGTTGCCATACACCCTGTCCTCGTGCTTAACCACACGAAAGTTACCCGACTATTCTAGCCGTAACCCGTAATATAACGTCCAACCCGTAGTCATATCACATATATGAATAATATCCGGGGTACCCAACCCATGTACTAACGACCAAACATCTCCCCACTTCCAATGTTGCGCTAAGTTTCAGGCGTGGGATGTCTCGTAAAGAAAAATCCAAACAAGGAACCCCCCAATACACTACTACCTAACATTGTCGTTCGTTGACATCTGTTAGACCCTCAGTCCATAGCACGTATCCCCAAATACTTATCTCTTAACACAAAAGCATACACGCCTACTATTATGCTACAAAAGACAACACAAATATACCGCGCCTTACTATCACTAGCTTCTTTGCTCAAAATTAATCCCGAGCTATAACTCCATGCTCGTAGATAAGTCTATCCACTTTGAATCACATTAGTAACCGTCCCTACTCTCCGGGATCGAATTAACAACATAATCATATCATCGTAAGCCCCATCACGCCACATTTAACTTACTTACTCGTATATATAAGCTAGACCCCATCTTAGTTGATACCTAGCAAAAATAATCCCTACGTGATACAGTGAACATAAATTCTTACTGTAACTATCCACTATAGCTCCAAACCATCACTAACCAACCGAAACTTGGAAAATGTCCCCCTCTACCCTCGTAACTCTTGAAAGTAGAAGTCTCTTGTAGTAATCACAGGATAATATCGTTAACATCTAGTACATAATAATACTTATCTCAAACTCAGTTCCGCACTCTCGGCGTGACTATATAATACGAGTATTCTTGATTACCCCATAATTTTTAATTTAACTTTTCTCAATACTACCCCACCTATTAACTTGTGGTACATAAGTTCTCTCTGTGCTTCTGTCACAGCAAACCCCAGCTCCACTAGCCTTGTATCGAAATATCTCTCATTTTAAAGTGTTTTCTCTACATGACCAATAATTTAACATTTAAACCTGATGCACTCGCATCCCACAATGTCTCACCACTCTCAGAGTTTATTAAGACCCATGCATAACATTCCGCAACTAAGCTCAAAAGAACGTTTCATAATGCACTATTTCCTAGCATTGTTTATCATCGAAATCCGTGTGTCCATAACACACACTAAGATATCACAAATTTTATCCCCCGACACATAAATCAAATCACCTATGCCGATGTCTCTTAAGGTTTTACATGATACGACACTATCACTATCACTGAGTTCTTAGCGTATAAACAACAATGAGACAAATCTCTCCTCTCCACAATAAACTCGACATTCTTGGAATAACATCTGTAAAGGTTCCTACGCATCGGGATCCAATATCCCTAGACCACTGCACCCTCTTGAGTCTATTTAATGAATAATACATATGCGAGCTCGACCCTCTTTCAGGTGAGTCATTTCAAAAGAATATGCATCCTACTCTGGAATCGCGAATACGATAGTCTTCTTGTAACCGCCCACCATCGCTTACCCATCGCTAACCAATCCATATCCAGGAAAAATTATACTCTCATAACACCTCTTAAAATGAGTTACCCTTGTAAAATACACCCTCTCAGTGTTCACACCTGCTCCCCTGCAGCTAAAACTAAAGAGATCCCCACTACCCCGTGATAAACATATACTTAATAGTAACACTACTATATGCCCACTTAACTCGTCCCCCTCGTGAATATAGTGTTAACAAGAGTACTGTGACCACTCGTGTCACAAAATTCACCCCATCTATCCAAGGATAAAACTCATACTTCCACTCGCCTATCCACCGGTGACCCAAATGGTTCCTGGACATAATATTCTCATTCGACCGAACCAAAACTTCACAATTATTGTCCCTACTGGGCATTCCACTTCTATCCCCTGACTCACTGTGGACATAATCAATTATTGTTGTTCCACTTCCACACATAAGACACCTCTCTGTGTCAATCCCCTGCCTCTGGCCCAAATGGCCATATTGGGGTTGTCCTTCGTGCGTACTTGGTAGTTTTGACCCTAAGCGCTACCCCCGTTGTCCCTTTGGCTTCCCTAGCCTTATGGGACTCGTTATTGGCCTCGACGACCCGGATCAAAATCCCCGTCAATAGGTAGAAATTTACTTAATTTAAAACATCAAGATGGTTCCCTTATTAGGTATACCCTTCCGTCGTGCTTCACTAGCACCATTAAATCTCATTTCGTTCTTAGGTTAAACTCTTTAACCTTATTGGCTCCTGTATCTTAGAAGCGTTACTGTAAGCTGGAAAATAAAAGATGTTGATGACCTCAACACTAGTCATCCTAGTCGGATTTACCATCCATCCTTATGTATTCTCACACGGTTCATTATCCACTTGTCGGTTCCTTTATCCTTCTCCGTATCTCCTTTGTCGGTTGCGAAGTTCGCGTATACAATTTGTTGTCTCTCCCACGATCAGTCACTATCTTACCCATTCCATAAACTCTGAAATTTCACTCGCATCCCTATCTGAATAGTGGATGGATGATATTATGGTCACACCATACCCAAATTTTTTTGTTTGACTCCATATATTTTTCTTCATACGTGGTGACTGACTCTCATCCCCCAACGCTGCTCCCATGAGCTAACTATTGTCCCCAAATTTAATTATGGTGCCGCTGCACTCTACCCCACACATTTTCCTTGGATTACATTCATCTATGGATCCATCATACTTCCTTTCTTTCTAGGACTCCTTCAGGTGATTCCTTGAAATAATCCTCCCAAACTCTCTCTCCCTGCCAACAATGCTGAGTGAGTCCGAAGTTGTATCACCGTTCTCTCCACAGTGCTTGGGGAAATTACTGCCCCCCGAGTGATTATCCTATACCCTGAACACTCTACATTTTCCATATTTCCTCTCCTCCTGCAGTACTCCTTTCGAAATTATTTGATGTACAATGCCCAATCGAACTTGTATATGAATCACATCAACTATACTTGATAGCTGGAGAACGTAAGTCGCATACGTAGGGGAATGCAACAATCCTATCATAAGGCTCTACATCAAAGAACGCTAAGCTAAAATGGGAAAAGCTGAACAAATCCTAAGGACACTAGAACCTGATTCTCTGATACCATCCGTGACACCTCGCCTAATAAAATACAGGGTGATCAGTCCTATATCAGATTAAAATAAGAATCCCAGTTGGTTCATTCTTAGCATCACTGTCGAAAACCTTTTTAAAACTTACTAACTACCTAGTATTCCAAAACCGGTGCCAAATTTTAATTTTTTTAAACAAGACAATAACAAGCAGAAATACATATAAACCAGTCACAACAACTAAATCAAATCAACTGAATAAATAATTAAACTACTTGCCGAATAAACCATCGGCCACCAAAGTAAATAGTCCAACAACAATCATCCAACAACTGAATAAATGAATCTGCAAGCTGTACTGAAAAGTCTGGGCGACAAGCCCTAAGTAAAACTAAAACTGATAGATGATTCCTACTCTAGGAAAGAATGAACGAGGCGTCTAATCCAAGCTCCCGCTATCATCCACATGTGTTGCAGCTACGCGTCCCTGAAATAGAATATCAAGTCTGGCGTCCCTGTGGCTGGACACCTAAAAGGTTTTGAAAATAGTTTTATAGCAAGGGTTAGAACCCAAAACATTTTGAAAATATTTAGCAAGTGAATTAATTGTAGTAATTAAAAAATGTATGATTGCGCTTCATATTTTAGTTAGTGTCACACTCCCTTGAGGATAGACTCACCCCTCAACTAATGTGCACAGCTAACGCCTCCTTTATATCCCTCCTAGTCCTCCACCCCGAGACTAGATACTTGATAACTCTTGTCAACCGCCCTACTCAATCTCGAGTATTTTTAATGTATGACTTATAAGTTGTTTATCGCCTTAACTTAGTTAATCATCTTTCCTTGAAAGCCATATAACATTCACTAGTTAGATAAAATAATACATTTTTCTCCATGTATTTATTTTCCTCGTATATAATTATTCATCCCATTATGTACGTACAATTATCTTACAACAATCGCACATATTGAATGTGAATATAACCCATATATAATTAATACAATTCACTTTATGTATTTAATGACCCGTATATAACTATTTATCCCATTATATACGTAGAACCATATTACAACATTCACACATATGTTGAATATAAATATAACCCATCCTCCTGAGTAATAACTCACCGAATGTATTCTCTAAAGTGATATCACACTAGGTGTACTCGCATAACCTAGTTACCCCAAGTCAGAACCGCTCACTAACTTGGCCAGAAATATAAACATAATGGAGGTGGGCATATTCCTTCCCTGAAAGTGAGATAAGCCTTTCACCCATATAACGGACGCTATGACCTCGGGATATACTCGCCCTACTCCTCAAGCTAGGGGATTCACCCATTACACGTAACCTCCCTTGATAGCATTAGAGTATATATATTAATATCTAACCACTGATATTTATAAGCACACACCATATATATACTATCACACACCGTATATATATAAATATAAAATATCCCGACTTATTGTCAAACTCAGATTATTAATTAACTTTCACATTAATTAATTAAATTACTTTTGGTGTCGCTCAACCAATATACTCGGACTCGCTCCCGTGGTCCGAAATAAATTTAATACTCGAGTTTAATGCCCGACTCTGAATTAATTATTTTTCATCCATAATTAATTTAAGTGAGTAGTGTCGCCCTACTACTATACCCAAACTTATTCACCCAGTCCGTTACATTACTTTTCATAATTTATTCTCCAAATTTACATTCATGTGTCGCACTAAATTTCCCCCCCACCCCTCCCAATTATTATTCCCTAATAATTGCGGGGATATAAATTTTTCTAATTAATTTTCTCCCTTAATTAGACTTGGTGGAAATTAAACTAAAGAAAAGAAATTCCACCTAAGACTCTTAAGGCCAAACTGCCAGAAATCCCCAGCTATCGATCGATCGATCGAACAGGTCCTCTTCTTCTCCCACCTCCTGTTTCTGTCATTAACGGAAACCTCCATTCTCTAAGCTTGTATTTGGTTCATCTCAAGAATACACAACATTATAACTATATGGGAACATTATCAGGACCTCTCCTAGAACCTTAAACACAAATTAAATTTCACAAATCTCTACTTTTTCGAATTTGGGGAATTTTCGAGACTTTACTCGTTCAGTCCCAATTTCATCTGTTTATCCCAAATTTGTTCATAAAATTCTACTGGGTTTTGACATCTGAATAGATTATCTCAGAACTATGTAACGCAATGAATTCCCACATTAATTTTCCCATTAGTTTCATTTAAGGGTTCTATATACAAAACCCCCCTTTTTGTACCCTTTTACACCAAAAACGGATTTTGATTTACACATCACAAAAATATGAATTGGATATCATAAATAAACATCACAGTAAGTTAACCACTTGCCTCTAATGGTTCGTAGAGTCTGATCCGCTGGTTTAGAGAAAGGGTTGATGAAGAACTCCTAATTTGTCCCTCGATTTGACTCCAAAAGATCCCCAATTTGTTATCCACTTGCTTCCTCTGCTTTTCTCTCAAGGCCTTATGTTTAGAATTTTTTAACTGCCATTCAACACTCCCTCAATTAGGTTTAAAACTCCTAATCACGTTTTTAGTCATATGGGCCTAATTAAAATGGCCCAAATCCCCTTTGTGGACCCGACTATGCCCAAAAATACTCCGAGACCCGATTACTATCCCCGGGTACTCTTTTCTGACTATCTCGACCCCTCCGGACTCAACCGTGCACTCAGAATTGTAATCCGAAATACTTTATAACACTCTCAAATTTCATCCTAAAAAATGCGACACATAGTAATTTGAACAATTGAACTTAAAGTCGCCAATCATAATTAATTCTTCCCACTCAAATAAATTCTCCAAATCATAAATTTAGGTTTCTCCAATTTAATTAATTTTATTTCTCCCCAAAATAATTAAGTACTGAATCCTCAAAATTACTGGGTGTTACACTAGTAGTGTAGTGCGCACAGTTCAAAAGTCCTCAATATGTGCGCTTTTGGGCAGTGTACTAAGTCACGTCAAGCATATGATAGTCATGTTAATGAATAGATCTTAATTTATGCACACGCTTTTAGACCAAAACCACAATAAGCCCCAATCGTGCATGTTGTGCATGCAGTAAGGTTTTTGAAAACTTTCACTTGATTATTCACAAAAAATATTTTTCACAAAAGATATAATCATGTTCGTTTGTGTATTAGCCTTAAGGCGATTAAATCAAAACTACCACAAAAGGATATAGAAATTGTGTGCGGAAGCTTTGGCGTAGAGAAGGGGTAAGATCTTTAATTTTAATGCCTATATATTATAATGAACAAGAATATATTTATTTACCATCTAACTGTGAATCAAGTTTTTTGGCTTGGTTATGTGAGAAACTCAAACGATTTATCACGAAATTAACCAACTATATTATAACAATTAATGCTTACATTTTTAATCTTTCTGTTTGGCTATTACATAGCAAAACGCCCCAAACCAAAAAAAATCTTGATTACAACAACTAAAATCACCCCACATTAGTCATAAAATAAGAGTAAAGTGTCGCAATGCACATGAAATTAATTAGACAACCAACAACCAACAAGTCGAGTCTGGAACCTGAGCTGAAATCACATGACAATACATGAATTACATGAAACAAAAGAAAAAGGTCATGCAAGAATGAAATGCATAAAGAGAAACTCTCCCACTTTAGGAATCCTTCGATAAGAAATCGATACAAGTACATCTCATACAATCTCTGACTCGAAGAAAATATGAAATAAATACAACTTCATGAATCAAAATATAAATAAAAATACAAAGATGTATAGGAGTGACACTGTTTGACGCCTACACCCTAGGGATGATGAATACGATATCACTAGAGGTAATCCTCGAACGAATAACCCAAATCTACCGTAGCAACAGAGGCCTAAAACTTGTAGAAAATAGTTCAACAATGAGGATTATACCCAATAAGTCTACAATGAGTAAGAAAGTAACTAAATTTGGACCACAATAATAATAATAATAGTAATATATATATATATATAGTGAGAGAGAGAGAGAGAGAGCGGTTCTCATGCATACCCCAGTTTGCATACCGCTGGCGCGGACCAATTTTGATAAAATAGTAAAAAAAATATTTTTGATGTAATTTTTTTTTATAGTTTCTAAACATTTCAATAGGACCATAAAAAAAAATTCAACTCAAAATGAATTTTTTTGCTATTTTAAAAAAATCAGTTAAACTTTGTCAGTTTTTAACAACTTAAAAATAACTTAAAAACTAACAAAGTTTGACCGATTTTTTTAAAATAGCAAAAAAATTCATTTTGAGTTGAATTTTTTTTATGATCCTATTGAAATGTTTAGAAACTATAAAAAAAATCAGCCCGAAATTATTTTTTTTACTATTTTAAAAAAATGATCCGCACGAAGGGTATGCAAACTGGGTATGCATGAGATCCTTTCTGTATATATATATATATATATATATATATATATATATAGATAGATAGATAGATAAATGGTGTCTCCAATATAAAATTTTCCACGTGTCTCCTAAATGAATACACAATAAAGACTAACTTGTTTTTCACTACGTTTCTGAGTAATTTTGAGACTCCAAATTGGAAACCAAAGAATCTGTGATGTCTTGACTGCTAACTCTTGGGCTTCTCTATTTCTTAATGAATAAATTTAGGGAGCCCCAGAAAAAAACCCATTTCGTAAATTCAGTGCATTAAAAGTTTATACCTTATTGTTGCGGGTCCCGTCAGGGCATCAAAATGTGCATTAAAAACTTGTACTCATTTTTGTCTTATGCACTGGGTTTACGAAGTGAGTTTTTTTTCTGGGTCCCCCTACTGCTACTCTTTCTTAATATTAGATCCTTTTCTCATCCCCTCCAATTTCTCTCTCTCCCCCTTCTCATTGTAAATTCCACCCATTCCTCTCTTTCTCCAGGTGAATTTTTTTCTCTCCCTGTCTTCATCCAAGCGCCATGATGCAAAAAACATCCGCAATCCTTCTGTAAAGATGCCAAATCTCCCCATAGAATGTACTTTTCTCCTTTATTATTATTTTTATAGATATCATCATTCCATACATGTATATTATTTTGGAGATGACAATGTATGCTATATTTTGTTAATTTCTCACTATTGAAACTCAGATATTGAAATTTGAGTCTAGAAACCTTTCTTCTACTTGTGTTATGATTATATGCTATTTGTATATGAAATTTACTTTGGGAGAGTTGTTCACAACCCTTAGTATCTCAAAGTCCTGGATTTGCAGAATGAATCTTGAACTGAAAAAACAAGTACAATTAACCCTATATCTCAATATTAATAGATAATAAAATAGAATTTTTTTATCCCACTCGTGAAAAAAACAGGCGAACATTTCTTTTCTTTTCTTTTCATTTGGATTATATTAATTTTGCAACTTTTTCATACCGATTTATTGCCTGCATATAAGATGTTTGTATTTCTGTTTGTTAAGTTTCCTCCAGTATGATTACTTTATGAATAATCTCTCATACATTTAAAAGGCTCATCCAACTGATGGTTACCATTTCTTAAACTATTGAGAAGTTCTGTGAAAAGGTTTATGAAACTGATAGCAAAAATCACAAAAATCTTCTTAGTGATTTGTGCTACCAAAAGAGTTGGGGTTTCCTGCATATAAGATGTTTGCTTTCTTTCTGTATACATTAAAAAGGTTCATGAATATGATAGCACAAATCAAGGTTTGCTTTCTTTCTACTCTGTTGGTATTCGTATGTTTTTATACATTGTTTTCTTTAATAACTGTTTCTTATAAAATCAACATGTTTTACAAAATCAAAAGGTTTTTTAAAAACTATTTTTAATTATTTTTTATAAAATCAATTTTTTTTATAAATGTTAAAAACACCTGTTTTTATGGATTGTGTTTTAAAAGATAGTTTTTAAAAACGTTTTTATACATTGTTTTTATAAACAGCCTTTTATAAAAACTGTTTTTTTATGTTTTAAACGTTAAATTTTTTTACAGTTTTTTACTATTCAATATTTTAAATTTTATATGCCAAATTTTTACTATGTAGTAACCGTTTTTATATATAAAATAGTTTTACATCTTTTTTTTTTAAAATGTTATATAAATATAAAACTATTTTTTAAAAGAAACATTGTTAAAATATTTTTTTGTTAAGTACAAGTTTTTATTTTTTTTAACGTTTCAAACAACGTGAAGATTTTTTTTAATAAAAAAATGGGTAAAATCATCTATTAAAATTGTGATGATTTTTAGCGTTTCAAATAACGTAAATGATAAGGTGTTTTATTCCAAAAATTTTCGTTTATTAAAAAATGTATTTTTAAAACCATTTTTTAAAAAAATCAATAACTATTAAAAAAAATTAAAAAGAAAATATTAAAAAATATATATATATAGTAAAAACACAGTTTTTTAAAATGCTTTTGTATAAAACATTTTAAAAAAATGTTTAAAATATTCAAAAGTATTTTTAATAAATATTAACATTTTTTAACCGTGTTAAAACTGTTATCAGTGTTTATAAAAATATTTAACTGCGTTTTTATAAAACATTGTTTATAAAAAATATTTTAACCGTGTTTATAAAAATATTTTTAACTGTGTTTATAAAACTGTGTTAAGAACTTTTAACTATGTTTATAAAACAGCGTTAATCAAAAATATTTTTAACTTTGTTAATAAAAAAATGTGTATGAAAAATATTTTTAAATGTGTTTATAAAAAATATTTTTAACTTCTTAATTGTGTTTGTAAACATGTTCTTAAAATATTTTTAACTATGTTAAAAACTATTTTTGTAAAAATTTTATTGTATAAAAACACTCTTTTTACAAACACTGTTTATAAAAAAAAATATTTTTAATTGTGTTTTTATTCGAAAAAATCGTTTTTATAAAAATAGTTTGAAAAAAAGTTTTTTTTTTAACATTTTGTAAAAAACAGTTAAGAAAACAGTTTATAAAAGAAACCTTTTGATTTTATAAAACTTTTTGATCTTATAAAAAAAACTGTTAATAAAAAAATATTTTATAAAAACTTTTTCGTTTTATAATTTTTTTTGATTTTATAAAATATATTTAATAATTTTTTTTATTTCAAACTATTAGAAATAGTGTAGAATTTATTTTTAATGCACTAATGTGTACTTATACTATGTGTATTAATGTATTAATGAGTAAAATAGTCTTTTTGATTAAAAAAGTGAGTCAATTTACGGTCAGAACAGTCAACTAATAGTTTTGTTAATTTTGAACCCCAACCAACTATAATGTAAATAAATGAACTCAAACTCTAAATAAATATAACTACTATACTCCAAATAGTAAATGACCCATAAGAGTATTATGCCAACTACTATTTCATTATATGTTTTGCAATCAAATTTTCTATATTCTTTGGCCTGTGGTGTATTACTTATTGGAGTGCGTACAAATGAGAGTTACACTTATTTTGCAAGACCTATGTAACACCCCTCCTAATTAAATACCGGGTGGCATTTCCCATACCAAATTAAAACAGAATATACAGTTGGCTCATTCTTAGCATCACTGTCGAAAACATTTACAGCTCACCCAATACTCAATTAAACTAGTGTTAAAAACTTTCCAAATTTAAATTTCCACAAAACCATTTTTAGTTAAAGAATAACACAACACATTTTATTCTACTACACAGATAATTGAACAGATAACAAAACGAATTTAAGTGCAATTGGAATAAACATTCCCAAATAATATTAATCCATTACAGTAATCCTAACAATAACAAATGTATTAAAATGACACGAACAATAGTATATGACTCCGATAGAAAATGATAACTGAAATCCTTTAGGCGACATGCCCTAACTAAGAGAATACTGTGAATCAAAAGAAGATAGTCGTCTAAGAAAAAACTCCATAGCTCCATAGCTCAACGTAATCCGCTAAGGTTGGCGTCCCTACTGCTGGACACCTGATATAGGAGATACAATAGAAAAGAAAATATGCAAGGAAATGGGTCAGAGCCCGATTGAGAAAATGATTTTTAAAACAACAAGTATTTAACAAGTGCAATAAAACATTTATTATGTACATGTTAGTAACCAACTCTCACTTGTTATTCTCACCTCTCAACTAGAGTGCATACTTAACGTCTCCTATTAACCTCCTAGTTAATGGTTCCACATTACTAATTTCCATAATATGATTTCATCCCAGATTATAACCCCGTATGTCCCATACCATACGTCATATAATCATTTATTTGCATTTCTCATTTATATGAATCGTTTCCCCTTAACATGAATCATTTCTCATCAATATGAATTAGTCTCTTCAATAAATATTCATTATCTTATTTCAATTCTTTTCTCAATTCACCGTTATCCGCAGTAGATGATTTAACCACAATATATCCAATCATTCATTTAATTCATTACATATATAAACATATATAATACGGCACCCCGAGTCACAGCTGCGGTGCAATGCATTACTCTGCTATCATGTCCCATCATCGCCGGTCGCCGAATAGGGGACTAAAGGTTCGGTAAGGATTCCTTGAACCACAAACATCAACAAACAAATTGGAGGCGAACATAGTTCTCGTATCCACGGGTCATGCACATACCTATGTACCCACAGTCAGCGGACTTATCAACTCCCCGATAAGTCTTTCATAGACCTATGTTCTCGAGCGACAAATTAAAGATCCTATGGATTCATCAGGATATGACTGCCCTCATGCGCAAACCTCCCATCGATAGCAAGTAAGCTAGGTTTGTCATACACATAATCATCAATCATTCATATAGGCATTATCACACCTATAATATACTATCAACAAGGTACTCAAATTATCCCCGAGCCTCACTCAATATTCAAGGTTCAAATAGGTTTTTCCTCAACATATATTCAGTAAGAAGTCACTAATATCCTACTGGTCCATAATATCATATCTCCCGAATTACTACGAATTAAACTTTCCTTTTTTTTTTTTATTTGGGTTAAAAACGATTGTTGATACCAAATTTAATCTGCTGACATGGACCAATAATAAGAAGACACGTGTCAATCTACATGGCACAATAACAACGAGGAAGTTTATTTCCCCCGACCAAGTCATGTTCGCTCCGAGCAACAAGGATACCCCGAGGAACTACAACACTCCGAGGAACTCCAGCGCTCCGATGAACTCTTGAACGACGAGCAACTAAGGCGGTTCGAGCTGCATCTCGACCACAGCATTGATTGCCAGATAACCAACAGTTCAAAACTGTTCATTGACTGCTTATCATCTTGACGCACACGCTTGAAGAACATTAAATGAGTTACCCTTTCAGATGATAGCCTCAAGGACCTTTCATATGTATATCATTTAATGCACCACCCTTTCATATGTAAGCCTCAGGGCTATAAATACATTGTATCTCCCTCATTCAAAGGGACCGGAATTTCTTGAGAGAACTTGTAATCAAGAATTCCACAAACACTCAGCAATAACATAACAGTGGACGTAGGCTTTATTCCTAGCCGAACCACTTTAAAAATCTTTGTCTTATTTATTTATCTGTGATTGAATAATTAGAGCAATATAGTTTTTTACATCAACAGATTGGCGCCGTCTATGGGAACGTGTTACAAGCGTTGTTCTCCACCAAAAGCTAAGTTTTTATTTTCTCTACGTATAATCAATTATACATACATCTTTTGATTCAATCATGATTTTTATGTTTATATACATAAAGTAATTGTCCAATTTTTATCTGCAAAATATTGCATATCATGATTTTTAAATCATAACTGTTAGATTCATTCTTATTTAGAAATCTGAAAAATAGTGGATTTCATAAATCATAACTTTTTGCTTGATTCTCAAGTTTTAATTTTATATTATGGAATAAATATTTTAAATGATTACATATACCAATATATACGACGATGATAAGATTTGATCATTTTCATTGTTGATTTTGAAATAAATTTTGCAAGATCTATGATGTCTATTCAAATTCCCATCATATTTTTAATAAAAGAATGGGAAAAGGTTAAAGACAATGAAAAGTCTTCTCATGGAAATCATGATCCATATATATTCTCTCTCTTCAAGTTTGAGTCTCTTTGCATTCACTTTTATGAATTATATACTTAATTTGGTTCATCTTCCATCTATGTCAATAAAGTCAAATTGATTGATTTTTGATATAAATTTGGTAATAACTTTAATCATTCACCATATTTTTATCTCTCCAAATTGGGAATAGGAAGGGATCAATATAAAAAATAATTTTCTCTCACCTGAAAAATCATTACTCACCTCTTGTAAAAGAGGATCAGTAAAACAATCATGACCATATCAAGACTTTGGGCATAAATTTGATATGTTGGCCCCTCGTTCATCACATCACAAGGTTTCTTTGACGAAATCACACGATCTAGTGGGTTATATATTTATTCATTTAATTAACATTCTAAAGGCTTAAATTTTACATTGAATGTTATTTTTTGATCTCAAGATTCGAGATATTCTAGTCATCCAACCATATATTCTATAACTTGAGATATCCTTAAATGTTGGTCGGTAACATCCATGTCGTTTGTCGGCAGCAGTAGAATCTTGGGGTATTAAAAAATGCTAAGCACCCCTGATATTTCTTTAAACACGAGTTCGGCTTGGGGACAAGCAGGGGGCTTAAGTTTTTTTAACTTATGATCACCCCAAAAATATTTTTAAACAACAACTAATACCTGATTGGTTGTTGGAGATTAAATAATTTTACGTCTTATTTATGATGCATATTTGATAATAATTTGTCCATCTCACACACATTTGGCATATTATTAATATTTTTATTTCTCAAGCATATACATATCATATATTGATTGGATGAGTAAATTATTCTCATGACTAATCAATTCAGCCTACACATATGGTAGAGCAAATTATTAATTTTTACAGGCACAAGATTCAATGCCGACGAATGCTGAAGCACAAACTATTCTATATCCGTTCGGATTCATATTTTATATTTATCTCAGCATGGAGCTCGAAAAATTTCTTCTCTCTATATATATTCGGCTCCGAGGAAAAGCTATAACATTTATTATATTTCACCCCCAACAGATAGTTGGTCGGGGTAATTCTTATTTATATGCAGGCCCAACAAAGTTCTCGGCCATATTCTTATGTTCTGGAAAATATTATTCTTATTCGGCATTCTGCAATTATGCCTCGACAAGACACTTATTCAGCTTTAAGGAGAATTACAACATTCGTTCGGATAATTCTTATTTATATTCAGGCCTGACAACGTTCTCGGCCATATTCTTATGTTCTGAAATATCTTATTCTTGTTCGGCATTATATGATTCTACCTTGACTGATAGGCGAGGCACTTTATTATTTTTAATTATTCTTTATATCTATTTGGATGCATATTCTATTCTCATTTCAGCAAGGATGTCTCCAACATTTATTATATCTTATTCAGCTCCAAGGATGTCTCCAGCATTTATTATATCTTATTCCCAACAATCTGTTGGTCATCGCCGAGGAGGTATCCTGCATTTATATTATATCTTATTCCCAACAATCTGTTGGTCATCGCCGAGGAGCAATCTGTTGGTCATCGCCGAGGAGGTATCCTGCATTTATATTATATTTTATTCCCAACAATCTGTTGGTCATCGACGAGGAGGTATCCTGCATTTATATTATATTTTATTCCCAACAATCTGTTGGTCATCGCCGAGGAGGTATCCTGCATTTATGTTATATTTTATTCCCAACAATCTGTTGGTCATCGCCGAGGAGGTATCCTGCATTTATTATATCTTATTCAGCTCCAAGGATATCTCCGGAATTTATATTATCTTATTCCCAACAAATCTGTTGGTCAGCGCCGAGGAAGTCTCCAGCATTTATATTATCTTATTCCCAACAATCTGTTGGTCAGCTCCGAGGAAGTCTTCATCATTTATTATCAATTACCACCATCTCCGATTGGTAGATAAAATCCAACTCCGGTTGGTAGACAAAATCCAACTCCGGTTGGTAGATAAAATCCAACTCCGGTTGGTATTGGTCGATAAATCTCATTCAAAGTTCACATTCCACAGTTGGGGGCTTCTATTACAGATATATTTGTTCATTTGGTGGCACACTCTTATAACATCATGCAGTCGAGCACCAAATTTAACTCCACAAACTCACACGGTCAGGGCCCCGATTAATCATCATTCAGGAGTTGTTTTTCTTGCTCAGGAATTACTTTTGATATTGAAGTTCAGGAGGTATATTGAAGTTCAGGAGGTATATTGAAGTTCAGAAGGAATATTGAAGTTCAGGAGGTATATTGAAATTCAAGAGGTGTATTCAGAAGTATCAGGACATGATGAAAGAAAGCGACAAGTATTCCACCGAGGAACTCTGTCAGACCAGAAATTAGAAGACAAGTTGCCTATATGGAGGCTATATGTAGACGGCTCATCTTGCACTACAGGCTGTGGGGCAGGGATCATTTTGAACAGCCCAGACGAGGTCGACATGGAATACGCCATACGTTTCTAATTCAAATCTTCTAATAATGAGGTTGAGTATGAGGCCATGATTGCAGGTCTTAATTTGTCAAATGCTATGGAGGCACAGTAGGTTATTGTCTTCAGTGATTCTCAATTGATCGTAAACCAAATGTTGGGAAAATAATGAACCGAAGGAGAATTGATGATCAAGTATCAAGCAAAGGTGATGGAGTTGGTATCAGAGTTTGTTGCTGTTCAAACTGGTAAGAATATCAAGAATGGAGAATGTGAGAGCATACGCCTTGGCCCGATTAGCATCAGCTACTCGTACCGAGCTGCGAAGAACGATACCAATTGAAGTATTAGAAAGTCAGAGCATAGATGAAGACCTGACGATGAATATTATTACCCTTGATTTAGGACCATCTTGGATGGATCCCATCGGAGCATATATTGAGGAGGAACAATTACCGGAGGATAAGCTCGCTGTCAAGAAATGGAAGTTTAAAGCTGCTTAGTATGTACTAATTAATGGTATTTTGTATAGACGAGGAATTATGGCAGGTTTACAAAGATGTGTACATCCCTCCGAGGTGAAAGAATTGATTAAAGAGATCCATGAAGGGTCCTGTGGAGCCCATGTAGCAGGTCGGACACTTTTGCAAAAGGTGATGACTCAGAGATACTACTGGCCGACGATGAGAGCTGATTGTATAGCTTATGCCAAGAAATGTGACAAGTGCCAACGCTTTTCCTCCATCCGAAGAACTTCACAACATTTGTTGACACCCATCATTTATCCTTGGCCATTTTCCATGTGGGGATTGATTTGGTTGGACCATTGCCGACGACTCGAGGAAGATTCAAATACCTCGTCATCGCAGTAGATTATTTTACTTAGTGGATAGAAGCTGAGCCACTTATTGACATGACATACGAGAAGGAAGGTGTATCAGTTTGTTTGGAAGAACATCATCTGCCGATATGGTCTCCCTCATGCCTTCATCACAGACCATGGAACACAATTTGATAACGAGGAGTTTGCTGCCTATTATCATCAGTCAAACATTTTGAAGGTTCACTCAGCGCCAGGATATCCTCAGAGCTAATGGACCTGATAGTTCAAACCCACGACCAACTCCGGTTGGTAAAAGGGCAAGAACAAAAAAATACTCCTTTAGCCAAAAAGTGCTCTAAGGAGCCAAAAGCTCTAAGGAGCCAAAAAGTGCTCTAAGGAGCCAAAAGCTCTAAGGAGCCAAAAAATACTCCTTTGGTTAGGAGGCGACACTAGTGTGACCAACTACGGTTGGTAAGATATCTAGTGGACAGCTCGAATGAGCCAAAAAGTTCGAAAGAACCACTACTACTCCTTTGGTTAGGAGGTGTACACCAGCATGATCAACTACGGTTGGTAAGATAAAAATATATACTCACATTACAACTTATGTTGGTCGGGAGGTAATATTATTACAAAAAGTTCTTTGAAGAACAAAATATTCCAAAATACACCAAGTATAGTTGGTCGGGGATAAAGACCCACTAACTGTAGTTGGTCGACGAGGAAAAATTATTGACCTTAGCTGGTCGGACACATTTTATGAAAATATTTGAAATTGAACCAAGTATGGCTGGTCGGGGATAAAAGCCCATCAACTGTAGTTGGTCGACAAACATTATTTATCCACCCTGGTTGGTTGGAAACAATTTGAACATTTTTATACTCATTACTTTATTATTAAGTGATCGAGCAACGTTACTAATACTTTGTAAACTTTTTAAGCTGATGAACAACACAATATTGTTATCTTTTTAACAGATACATATGCATAAATGCAAAGTGTTTGATATTTACAAGACAATAGCAATTAAGATTGCGAACAAAAATGAAAGTCTTTCATTAAATCCAAAAAACAAAATACATTGAGAATGAAAATGTATACTAACTATTACATTGAGATTCCTATTCTATTGGTTTCTTTTCCTTCTACTTTTGAAACAGGTTCCTCGCCAGCAGGAGGATCATCTAAAATATAAGGGGAGTTTATGAAGTTAAGATCTTTCAACATTCTGATATTCATCGCATATGATTTGTCCGAGAAGCATTAGCTCAGTCCCGAGAAGCACTTGCTCATCCCTAAGAATCACTTATTCATCCCCGAGAACCTCTTGCTCGTCCCCGAGCAAAGGTAGAAGTCAAAATCAGCATCTACAGCACTGAGATCTTTGCTACTACTGTCTCGACCAGTAATGAAGAAGAATTTATGTGAAAATATTTCGAAGTCCACCACTAGCTTGGTACTAATCAAATTGAAGAGTTGGGTTCAAAAGCTATATGTTACTCGACAAAGTATTCAGAGGATCATAAATCAGAAAAATCAAGCACGTAAAGTTAGCATTCAGTTGCTTGGCATAAGAGGCAGTTGGTCAGCTAGCAAACCGATCAACATACTTGAAGATTATGACAAGCTACAAGCTGCATACTATGGCATGGCTACATCCAAATTCCCAGGGGTGATACATAGCACACGAAGTTACTCAAAAGAAAGATTAGCAACCATCGATCAGCCTGCATCATACTTCGTCCAGGAGATAATGAACTTTATGTTGAAAGAATCAAGAAGGTAGATCAAGAATTTCACGAGCACCGAGCAACATTGCAGAATAAATACTCCATCCTTTCAAGTAATCCATCAAGCATGAAGCATTGGGGGCTTCTGTTGATACCAAATTTAATCTGCTGACGTGGACCAATAATAAGAAGACACGTGTCAATCTACATGGCACAATAACAACGAGGAAGTTTATTTCCCCCGACCAAGTCATGTTCGCTCCGAGCAACAAGGATACCCCGAGGAACTACAACACTCCGAGGAACTCCAGCGCTCCGATGAACTCCTGAACGACGAGCAACTAAGGCGGTTCGAGCTGCATCTCGACCACAGCATTGATTGCCAGATAACCAACAGTTCAAAACTGTTCATTGACTGCTTATCATCTTGACGCACACGCTTGAAGAACATTAAATGAGTTACCCTTTCAGATGATAGCCTCAAGGACCTTTAATATGTATATCATTTAATGCACCACCCTTTCATATGTAAGCCTCAGGGCTATAAATACATTGTATCTCCCTCATTCAAAGGGACCGGAATTTCTTGAGAGAACTTGTAATCAAGAATTCCACAAACACTCAGCAATAACATAACAGTGGACGTAGGCTTTATTCCTAGCCGAACCACTTTAAAAATCTTTGTCTTATTTATTTATCTGTGATTGAATAATTAGAGCAATCTAGTTTTTTACATCAACACCGATAGTTTCACATCTCTTATAAACTCATCTTCTTTCACTTAGGATAGAAACCTCTTGTAAACTTAAGGATAGCCAGGTGTTATATTCAATCACCCTTACTGGTCCTATTTTTAATCCTCATGCATGCCAATTAAAAAAATCAAACAAAAGAATGTAGCAACCGAAATTTCTTTAATTTAATTATCATTATTCTAATCAATTAAATCTCAATCAAATTAATTCAAACCCTATCTAGGGCTTACTGATCTTCTCTAAGTCCCATAATATCCAATTAATAATCACCAAAGATCTACCAAAGTTTTGGGATAAGAACCAACATTAAAAAGAAACAACTAAAGGAATTCTGGGGAGGCCGGTCGATCGATAGAAGGCAGGGGGTTGATCGATCGATCGCTCAGGTAACAACCTAGTTTTCTGCATTTCTGCAACTATAGGTTTAGCCATTTTTTATCATTCAAACCTTCATATTAACATTCCAAATGACTTATAATCCTTACTACATGATATATCAGCATATATGAATGATTTCCAATACTCTAAACATCCTGGAATCATCAAGAGATTGTATTAAAAGCATGTTTATATCCTCTTTTTCCAGAAAATTATCAACATATTATCTTCAAGAACACATCAGTGGTTTTCATAATTTCTTTAACAGATTCATGACTATTTCGTGGCTTACTAACTACTTGCAACATGAGTTTGATTCCTATATATGTTCAGTTTCCAGAAATCCATTTAACAACTCCATTATTTCTTCCAAACATGAAAAATCATCTCTTTTCATAACTATTCTAACATGGACAATATACAAACTTAAATTGCCATTATCAAACACTTGCCTCTAATGAAGGTCTGATCCTTTGGTGTAGTATATAACAGGTGGTTCTCCTTTCTCCGGTCGGCCTCCGGTGGTGGTTGGTGGTGGTGACCCTTGGTTCTTAGTTCTTCTCCTTCCCAAGTAAACTCTTCTCTTCCCAAACCCTTTCACTCTCTATAGGAAGATGACTTCTCTATTTTGTGTAGAGGAGATGAATAACCCACATGCACTTAATCTACCAATACTAATAATAGGACAAAATCCGAAATCACTATTAATCCCCCTTATAAAAATGACCAAAATGCCCTTTTGGGTTGTCTATTCATTTCCAAATGACCCGAGACCGAAATCCAACATCCAAATAGACTTTTCTGACTATTTAGAACCTTTAGGATGCAATGACCCAGTTGAAATGGCTATAAGGTCGATAGAAAATAAATTTCCTTTTTAATTTAACAAATTAGTCCCGACACGTCCCATACCGCGTCTGACTAAAAATCCAAATTACCGAACAACAATTTTTAATAATCATCATATTCATATATTACCTAAATATCTTTAAGTAATATTCAGAATCATACATTTTAATATCCTCAATTCGGATAAAACCCCAATGAATTAATTAATAATAAAATCCAATTAATCCATTAATTTAAAATATAACTCATTTTAAAAGTCATTAAAATCACGGGGTATTACAACCTACACACAATTGTTTTATAATTGATTGTTCTTCATGATGATTTACAGTGGAGATTTTTTGTCCTTCTTGGGAACTGTTGTGGAATCCACCACTCTCCCCAACACATTATTTTGAACTTGAAGAATGAAAGTAGGAGTATGCCATTGACTAAAAATCGAAGTAAAGTTCACTTCCCTTTTAGTAATTTTCTTTATCTTTTCTTAATACTCCGGGTTAAAAGTAAATATATATAAAATAGTAAAATTTGTCATTCTTGAATTAGCTTGAGTGTAAAGATTAGAAATATAAATCAAGTAGTTTCTTAATAAAGTTTTCACTTAGAAATATAAGAAAACCTACTATCTGTTTTTTTTGCTATATTTAGTTTTCTGCTTTCAAAATTATTAGACATACATACAATGTGATGTTAAGTTAAAAATGTACCATTTTATCTTTTCATGGCAGAACCACCATTGCTACAACATTTCACCTGGCAGTTCAGTCGTGAAGAACTATTCTATCATTAAGAAAGATAGATTGGAAGAACTATTGTATCGTTTAGAAGGATATCTTGGGACTTCATTGTTTCTGACCTCCCTTTGTGCTTTGCTTTCGATTATTTTTTTTATATTCTCATTGTTAATATTACAAGTATGTTTGTTTCTCTTTAATTTCCTTTTAGAGGGGGTATACTAAATATGTATTTGTTAAGATATTTTAAATATATAAAATAGTGCTGCAAAAATTTACGACGCGCCCGTACATCGCGTGGGGTTAAAACCTAGTAATAATAATAATAATAATAATAATAATAATAATAATAATAATAATAATAATAATAATAATCTGTATTATACTTCTAATACGATAGTATTATAGGTTTTAATAGCATTTAATACACCAATTTATATTTATATAAATATTATAAAACTCACATTATTGGTATCTTTTATTCAGGTGTCCATGTGGGAAGTCTAACAAACTATTATCATTTTCACCCACCGATTTTCTATTTAAATAATGATTTCTTTCTCTTCCTCTTCCACTTCCCACCCATATGTTAACTCAATCATTTCATCTATAGAAAGTTTAACTTACACAACTTCATTACCTCTACAACAATCCCTTTTGATGATACCAGAAATGGTATCACCAGGTCACAGATGTGTGAAGCTCAAACAGGTGTAGAACAATGCTAATAATCATATTAAATAAACAGAGAAAGAGATGAGGTAAAGAGGATGAAATCTGGATTTAAGTGGTTCAGCCGGAGCCTACGTCTGCGTGAAATCCACTAGTAAATACGGCTCTAATGGTCTGGTTACAACACAAGCTTTCTTTCTCTCTCTCTCTCTCTCTCTCCCTCTCTCTCTCTCTCTCTCTCTCTCTCTCTCTCTCTCTCTCTCTCTCTCTTCTGTATACAAATGAGAAGAGTTTTATCTAGGGTTTGAATTAATCGATCCCTCCTCAAGGATAAGAGGAAAAGTGTATATAGGGGGTTTAGTGTACCCCGAGTAGGCATGGAATGTTCCTAGCTATTGCGGTTGTGCCATATATCCTGCCACATCTATATCATGATGATGAAATATTCCCTCACGTGCGAGGGATATATTGCCCACGCGCACTCTTCCATGTGTTCCCCAATCCATGTGATTTTCTAGCTGTCACTGTCAGCCGTACCACCCAGGCTGAGGTTGAGATGCCGCGTCATCCCCTGATGGGATTTACTAATGATGGTGTCATCTGGATCGATCGTAATCTCTTGGGGAAGGGGACGAGGCCGAGGATACACTTTTAGTGAGATCACTATGACACCCCGCCTAATTAATCCCGGGTGATCAGTCCTAAATCAAGTTAGAAAAGATTTCTCAGTTGGTCCATTCTTAGCATCACTGTCGTCTTTTTAATTACTAACCACCTAAGTGAGAAAAGTAGACTGGTGCCAGTTTTTTTATCTTTCAATTAATTAAATAAAACTCATGCGGAACATAAAATAATACACAATCACAGTTAACTAAAATAACCATCCACAAATAAAATACTTAACCGAATAAACCATCGGTCCAAATATCCAATACAAGTAAAGATAAGAAGAAAATCTCAACAAGTCTAATACTGATAAATGAACTGTGAGCGACCAGTTCAGATAACTACTAGAGAGTCTCTACACAAATGAAAGAAGGAGGCGTCTATCAAAAACCCCGCAACATCCACATGTGCTGCAGCAAAGGATACATGGAATAGAGTCAAGCCTGGCGTCCCTGTGGTTGGACACCTAAAAGGTTTTTAAAATTTTTTATAGCAAGGGTTAGTACCCAAAAACATTTGAAAACATTTAACAAATGATTAACTTGCAGTAATAAATAAATATGCATGCTCTTCATATTTTAGTTAGTGCCGCACTCTCTTGAGGACTTCCTCACCCCTCCTCTAATGTGCACTATTAACGCTTCCATTTAATTTACTAGGTCCTACGCTCCTGACACAATACTTATTTTAACCCTTGAAATTTACCTACTCTAACCGAGTATGCCTTAATTCATGATTTTTAAGTTATTATAAACGTCTAACTTAATTAAATCATTACCCTTTCTAATTTCATATAACATTCACACCTATTATGCACATAATACATTTTACACTATGTATTAATTATCCCATATATAATCATTTACTTAATTATATATTTAATCATATTACAGTATTCACAAACATACTGAAATAACATTTAATACTAACATTCGACCGAGTAAAAATACTCACAAAATATAAATTTTTCCCAAGTGCTATCCCACTAGGTGTATTCACATAACCTAGTTACCCAAGTCAGATTCGCTCACTAACTTAGTTTAACATACGAATTGGAGGCGGTCATATTCCTTCCCTGAAAGTGAGATGCCCCTCACCCATATAACGGACGCTATGACCTGGGATTATACTCGCCCTACTCCTCAAGCTAGGAGATTCATCCACTACGCGCAACCTCCCCCTATAGCACTAGAGTATATACCAATAATATTCAATCACTGATATTAATGCACACACACTATATATATATATACTATCACACTCCGTATATATATATATATATATATATATATAAATATAAAATGTCCCGGCTACACCATGTACAAAATCCGTAACACAAGCCTATTTAATTTATTAAGAGTTTATGGTCCAACTCTAATTATTAATTAATTCGCACATTAATTAATTAAGTCACCTTTGGTGTCGCCCCCACCATAAAATTGGATTTACTCTCGTAGTCCGAATTAACCTCACCCGAGTCTAAATTCTCGACTCCCGAATTATTTAGCCTTTACCTAAATAAGATTTATCTCTCGGTATTCCTCAACCGTTATCCCCGGACTTGTTCACTACATCTATATTTAACCTTTCGAACACTTTCCCAAAAATTCAACCTTAGTGTGTCACACCTAATTTCTCCAAAACCCAACAAATTTAAATTATGATGTCACACTAAGTCGTCTCCAAATTCTAATTAACTTTATTCACTATTAATTAGATTTAAAACCCATGTATAAATTTCTCACCAAATTAAGTCCTGGAAAAATATTAAATTAAATTTTCTTCATATAAAAGAAAACTGGGTGAACTGTCAAAATCTGCCGACCATCGATCGATCGATCCCAGACCTTCGATCGATCGATCGAGCAGGTCTTCGTCTTCTTCGCGAAGACAGATTCTGCCATGGACGAGTTTCATAAAACACTAACTCCTTCTACCAGCAATCTCAAGCCTTCTTAACAATAATACAAGTTAGGAACCTTATTAGGGACCTCCAGAATGTCCTCCAACGTTATTAATTCGTCCATTAACTACAATTTCTGAATTTGGGGAAATATTCATCTTTAATTCCTTACCCATTTACACCCCAAATCCCTTCACCAAATTCCTTTCTAATGATCCAGATATCAATTCTACCAGATATGTATCAATTTATAATATCAGATTTCTACAAGAATCCTCATTCAAATTCGTAAATCAAATTATTATTTTCAAAACCTCATGTTTATGCCATGAACACCCAAAATGAATTTTGATCAAACACATCACATGAATATGAATTGAAAAATAGATTCAATACTATTGCAAGTTATCCACTTGCCTTAGGTTTCGTAGTGTCTGATTCGGAGATGAATTCCAAGGTTGAAGATGATCCTTATTGGCTTTCTAGTGATCCCAAAACTGCCTTTAACTGCTATTAGGGTTCTTTAATACACTTAGCCTTTTTTTAAAACTCTATCAGCCGTTTCCTTTCTTCTTCTAACTTAACAATTAACCTAAATCCCGTTTTTTTCCTAATGGGCCAAGCACAAATGACCCAATTGCCCCCGTGTGGGCCCGGCTATGTCTAAAAATGCCCCGTGACCCGTTTACTACCCCCGGATACACTTTTTGGACTATTTCAGCCCATCCGGACTCAACCGTACACTCAGAATTAGCATTTGAATTAATTTATAAAAATACTTATCCCCCCACCCCCTTTAGTCTATACCGACTCCCGGTTGAGATAAGTGCATACCCTATCATTAATACTCGAAATGACTTAAATAAATAATTACTATTCACTTAGTAAATAAATTCTCGTAATTATTAACCATTTACTCCTTGATTAATATTTAAATAAAATTTCCCTAATTAATTCAATTAAAATTACGACTCACAAGTAATTTTCAATTCCCGAATTAATTAAATATTTAATGCATGAAAAATGCGGGGTGTTACAATCACTGGGGTTTTATATGCAGATATGGTATTCCAAGTCAAGGCTGAGGTGGAAAATGAGAGCTATGATGCCGAGGCCGAGCCGGCCCAAGCTGAGGCCATGGATGAGTTATCGAGCCAGAGTCCACTGATGTAATGACGCCTGTCATGCTGAGGGCCGAGGCCGACTCCTTCCAGGCCGAGTGGTAACTTCCCATTTCTGGATAACTGGTGAGGGTCATCTTAGGCCGAGGCCTATGATCCTAGACAAGGTGATATTTGGCATATCAATCACCCCTAGACCTTAGTCTCTGACATCTGGATGAGGCTGAGGGGTAATGAAGTTATGTTGTCTGACGACTATTGAGAGGACACATGGCAGTTATCAGGTGAGTGGTAGCTTGAGTTGACATCTGTCACACTTCCTATAGGGTCATGTCTAATCGAGGTGTGAATGACAGTTTAGACACTTAGGGTTTCGTGCTTGTTATGATGAGGGTCATGGGAAACTGTGCGCCGCTTTGTAAAGCGTGCACAAATCATTACCTGTATATAAAAGGGGTTATTTTTCAAAGCCTTTCTTCTTCCCTGTTTCATTTCTCCAGCGCGCCAACTTTCTGAACCAGAGCTCTTTCCCCTTGTCTCTGTGTCTCCAAGCGTCTTTCTAAGGTCATTTTTGCTCCCTTCTAGGAAACTGATAATACGCAAATATTACGTATTTCATCCGTTAACATACGCATTATTAGCCCCTCGGGTATTTTATTCCCTATATTTATGCTCGTTAACTAGGCAACCTCCAATTTCTATGTTAACATGCTTTGCAGGGGTTAATTGAGATTTTATAGGTATTTTGATGCTAAGTGTGAAGTTTGGACGCATTCCGGTGAATTTTCGTACGCAATCGCACATTCAAGGGCATTTTAGTCAATTCACAGTTTGGACACCTGGCCCAACATCCACACGGAAGTTGTATCCCTCCTCGCAAGCTTCCCGTGGCTATGAACGGTGCGCTAATTCGATTCCTAACGAAGAAGTTACGGGAGTTTTAGAGAAAGGGAATTCCATTTCAAACTAAAGCAGAGGAGAAGGCTGAGACCTGGTTGATCGATCGATCGACCAAAGGGGCCGATCGATCAATCCCCTGTTTTCCACGAAATTTTGCCTTGCCTTTTCTTTTCTATTTTAATTCCAACTTACTATATAAAGGATTTTTGTGTAATAATAAGATACAATTAGTTTTAGATAGTTTAGGTTAGGATTTGGAGGTGCAGAGCTCATTCTTCTTCCTTATTTGGTGTGACAACTTGTGGGTTTGTAAGTGTTCACTACTCATCATCCTCTCCATTAATATAGTTTGTATTTCTTTAATTCTTGCTTTGTAGTTAATTTACTTGATTTCTAATTTAGTTTACTTTCTTTATTTACATGCTTTCTTTAGTTGCTTTCTAGTGTAGTTTTATCGCATTTATTTACCGCATTTTTATCATGCTTTCTAGATAATTTAGTCTAGGTTGTGTTGGATTGAACTTAATTCGGGTTGACATGTTGCTTTGCTTTGGTGATGGATTTTACGGGTCTATTTCGAGTGCGTTGTCCTAGTTATTGTGCCTAGGAGATTTGGCGGGGTATATCATTTATGCTCCGTGCTTATGACCTTCCGTGAGTAATTTTTGGGGTATTTGTTAACGCCAAAATCTTATTAGGCTTTTATGCGAATTTAGGGGTGTGACAACTCTTGATTTAATTAACTGTCGAAACGAGATGCAATCTTAATAACTCGTCGACCCATGTAACCATTTTATACTAATTAACTCGGGTGGGGGATATTCGACGCAACCTATAATTTTTACCATTTTTATTAGTCTAGTTTAAAAACACGCCTAGATTAATCTTTCCCTTGTTGCATATTTTCTTTTTGTTGTAATTACCTTTTACACTTTTATTTTAGTAATACTAAACCTTATAAATTATAGCAACTCATCTCTGTGGATTTTCGATAGCCGGACTTGGCCGCTATACCGACCCGTTGAGTGTAGTCATAAGTTTAGGTTTTTATATTGAGGCGGTGAACAGAAAACAACGATCAGCGTTTTGACTCGCGCCGCTTATCACCCTCGATCAGTAACCTTCTTCCACCATTGTATTAAAGCTTTTATAGTTTCTTAAATCGTTTTAAGACTTCATAATTTTTGGCGAGCTTAAACCCAACTCTGATAGCTTGACTTGGTTGTTAAGGGCTTACTTGTTGGTTTTGAGTGGTGGCTTTGAGTGGTTTCAGGATTTTAAGGGAATTTTTGGCTAGTGTTTCCATTTAGGTTATCATTTGGCCCCTTGTTTCACTCCGATCACATTCTGGTTATCCTTCCCATCAAACTGTTCTTCGTTGTTCTTGGTAGAAAAATGATTCACTTTTACCTTTTTGATCTTTAAGTCAACCTTAATCAACCCTAAAACTGTTTGTGATTTCTAACTTTAACTTAAGTGTTACCTCGACCGTTGAATGTTAAAAACCTTATACGAGTTAACATTTCAGTACCCAACCCTTAGGGAGAGGTATTTCGAAGAGATACATAGGTTAGAGGATGAGTTCGAAGCTAGACACCAAGCCGACCCTGTCTGGAGATGACCCCTCTTTCCTGTCCCTTTGAAAATAATTCTACCCTCTGTTGAAGAAATGGTCGGCTCATCTTCCACCCAAGACGATAATAGGGATTCGTATGTGGAAGCTATGAAGTATTCACCGAGCAATCCTAGGGAGAGGAGAGAGCCTGATAACATGTCCCAGGTCTCATCACCAAATCGAGCCGAGGCGTCTGGATGAGATGACATTTCTGTAGAGATTCTTCTAGACCCTATTGATCCAACCACAAATACAAATATTCCCCCGATTGCAGTTCCTTTATCTGTCACGATTGATGCTGAGTTCTAAAGAACTTACCCTACTGCCGATACCAAGGGTGGAGAAGGAGAGGCTGAAGATGATATGGAGTAGGGATTTGAGTCCAATAAGCCAATGGACCGTTCATACACTAAGCAATACCAATCCTCCATTCGTGAGATTGACCTTCTTTACTTTAAACACCTTTATGGAATTAAACCCGATGTCACCTTGCGAGTTCCGATCGAGGATGATAGAGTGTATGACAAACGAGAGGGAGAAATCTCTCCCTACGATAAAATGTTCAGGGTTGGATTTTGCCTTCCTTTTAACCCGATCGTGCGGGATATCCTTTCTAGTCTCGACCTCTCTCCCACTCAGATAGCCCCAAACTCCTGGAGGTTCATATTGGGTTCATCTCCTTGTGGAGAAATAAGTACGAGGGTGAGCCCTCATTTGGGATTTTCCATGCTTGTTACCATGTCTCATCCTCCACAAATCAGGTCGATTACTACCATTTGGGGGCCAGGAAGTCTGATAAGAAGATTCTCCATGTCAATCAGACTTCTAATCATAGCTGGGAAGAGAGATTCTTCTATGCATCTGGGGCTTAGGAGTTTCCTGCCGACTCCGACCATTAAGGATAAGATGATGAGCCGAGGGTACCCCATACTTGGGCAAATCCATCAATGATCTCTAAGTTTGACCTCGGCCTCAGTATAACCAATAGGGAGAAGGTTGATTTCCTCAGGGGGTAAGGGAATAATGGCTAACTCCTTTCCTTTAAAGACTTGATGTCCCTGGAGTACTTAGATAAGTCCGGGTTGAGGGTTGATCCACTGGACGACCTTTGTAAGTTAAACAAGTTATTTCTTTCAAGACCTTTGTCTTATTTTGTGTCTGTGACTAATAATCCATGTTATGTTTTTGTGAACCGCCCTCCTCATTTATTTGAGGAATTTTCAACATGCATGTACCAAGCCTTCGTAATGCTTTAAGCACAAAGAAGCAGCCGACCACTAAGGGTCAGCCAAAGAAGACAACAACCAAAGGGCCGACACACTCTGAGGCCGATAAAAAAAGGACAAATGATCAAGTTCCCCATGAAGGTCGCCTGAGAGGGACACTCAGATGCCGAGAGTCGTACCCCTAGGCTCGTCTGTGCTAAGAAACTCCAGAGCTAGCTCTTATTCTGGGGATTCTTTTCAAGAGTACTGGCAGAACAACATTGCCAACCTCAGGAAGTGCCCAGGCTCCATTCTACCCTTGGCTATAAGATCAAAGAAGGCGATGCTTGGAGTTCCTACCAAGGATGACTACGAGTTGTTGGAGAAGATGTATCCTCCTCAGGTCTTTGATTTGGGCCTTCATTTGATGGCTCATGTCATTATTTTCTTCTTATGCACAAGTCTTTTCTCGTACTCTTACCTCATCTGTACTAGCATGATTACCTTTATCTACTATCTCTATTCACCTTTGCCTTGACCAACAAGTGGATGGTCGAGAATTACACCAAAGTGAAGGAGACCAACCGAGCTCTCAGATCCAAAGAAAAGCTGAAGAAATGCCTAGAGTCATGCCAGGCTGACCTTTTGTAATCTCAGAACGATCTAATGATCAATGACGACTTGCTAAAGACAAAGGAAGACCTGTTTGAGGAGAAGGATGAGGCTTTGGTCGCATTATCGGTCACCCATACCAAAGAGCTTGCTGGGTCGTGTAGAGGGGAAAATATGAGGCCTTGTCTCCTAAGTCCTTAGAGAGGATCAGGGTTGAGTCTGTTGAAGCTTTTAAGGCTTCAGACGAGTTTGGCAGCTTTTACATCATTTACTTGGAGAGAGGAGCAAAAATGGCTTGTCGGTGTATTTCTACCAAGCTCACTGAGGTCGTCTCTTCTATTCAGCCTACCTTGGATGCTCCAGACTTGTTTGACCCCCTCTTTGATGCTGCTCTGAAGTATGTGGAGCTGATGGTGGCAGTCAAGGCCCTAGTTAACATTCAGGCTAATGTTCCAGCCCAAGCAATTAAGCTGAGGGTGGAACTGAGCCTAACGCTGAGAGAAATCCCATCATCAACCTTGAGCCGACCTCTTAGGGTGGTCGTCTGTGACCGATACCCTCTTTTGATTGTACTTCTATTTTGTCTGTTTTGAACACTTAATTTTTTGAATTTTTTTATCGTCTCTATACTTTGTATTTTGTGAAATGGAATCTCTTATTGCTCTCTTATTTGCATTTCCTCTTAATTTACTTGCATGCAATAACTATGTTGTCATATCGTACTCAAACAAGATAATATTGCAAATCAACCATAAATCAATCATAATCAAGTCCTCCCTCGTCTTGTCCATGCACAATCGTCTCGGCCGAGGGAGAACATTCACCAAATTGATGATGTTTGAATATTAACCAAAATTAAGTAATTTTTAATTTTCATCCACCAAATTATGGTATATAAGCACAAGTCCCCCCTCGTCATTTTGAGAGTGTATGGAGAGTCGTCTCACCCATGCATTGTCATCTTGGTAGAGGGAGTAGGTCCACCAAGTTAATGATGTTTAAGTAATAACCATGAAAGAGTTGGCGCTTGCGTTCAATTAAGAAATAATATAATAAATACCATTTTTAACCCAAATTAACCCTAAGCATGCAACTAGGTGTGAATGAAACAATATGAGATCATGCACAAGATATTCAACACACAAAGTTTAAGGAAAAATCCCCCACAGGGGCAAAACCATTTGTATATCACTATAATTTGTAAGAGAAACGGCTTACAATCGGATTACACTGAAATACAAGTTTTTGACTAAGAATTACCCTCAGGTATCGGATTCGGTAGTAGCGGCTGGAATATCCCTTTCCAGTAGGGTTGGCGGCTGGAACTATCCCTGTCCAGTAGGGCAGCAATGAAGAGGAAGAAGCGGTCCACTTCATAAAGGTTGAACAACAACAATGGTGTTCTTGGGTTACCAAATTTGATTCACATAGATATGGAAGATGTGTGAATCTAAAAACCTAGAATCATAGGACTCAATAGGTGAAGACTTTAGAGTTTATATGCTCTGAAAATCGTGGGAAAGTCTTCTGTATAACAACCTCTGATCGTGGATTAAATAAGGAACTCTTTGCCCTAGAAAATCTGGCCACGATCTGTTTGAACTTATCCAGGCCGGATCGGTCCGGTATCTGAGGCGGATCGATCCGCTATTCCGGATCGGTTCTTTTTAATAGAGGCGGATCGGTCCGGTAGCAGTCGGATCGGTTCGGCTAATTATTGCTCCGTCGGTTTGCATTCGGTCCGGTGGCTACTGGAGTCTGACAAAGCGGATCGGTCCGGTAGTTGGTCGGATCGGTCCAATAAGCCGGATCGGTTCCTTTTATTTGAGCCGGATCGGTCCGGTCAGGTCTGATTCCCAAATTCCTTCTTCTTTTGTTCTTCGGATTTCGTATTTCGTTGATGACGATGTGATCTTTTCAACCATCAATCTTGTAACGGCGTATGACATAACATATACATAAAGATGGACAAATTGTCCTTACAAATCTCCCCCTATGTCTATGCCGGAACAAACATAAAAAATCCGAATTATCAAGTATGAACAATGCCTATACAAATCTACCCTTCCATGAACCCAAAACTGAAAGAGGTACATATGACTAAGGCTGCATCGTTTGTTCTTCAATTCTTCAGGAATCTTCACGCTTTTCTCATCAGGGTGTGTATCATGGGATTATCAAGGATGTACCTACACACATGAGATAAAGCAAATACCAAGTGACGTATCGAGTTTGAAATGAGATAAACATAAGCATATATATCAATTTAAGATGATATTCTCAGAATTTCAAAACTCTCCCATAATCAGATAATTCATTCTCCCCCTTTTTATGATGTCCCCAAATAGACAAATGAGAGAAATAAATCAAGCAATCAGGTACCGGGGTGACACAAGGCATAAAATCACACCATGAATGAACATAAAACAACCAAGTCGGTGATAGCGTAAAAGAATGGGTGTGATCAAAATTCGATAGGAAACTCAATGCATACAAACATGACATATGTGCACGATGAATATTGGATATTCCTAACGAATGAACTCAAATGCTTCCTTTGGTGTAAAAGATTGGAAATATAAGACATTGACTATATCAAATCTACCAATCAAAGCTCAAAGTGATTTCTACACCAATAACGTCCAAAATGATTTTCATGCTTTTTCAGGACTTTCAAGGAAGTGCAAACCCGTTTTTCAATCTCCAACCAAACTCCCTCAGATTTATATTTTTAATAGAGGTATGCCAAATTCTCAAACTTTGGAGAATTGATGGTGAAACCTACAATGGCCCATATTTGGCATGAATTGCTTTTTATTGCCTTTAAATTTTTTCGGGCTCTTTTAACCTCTTAGGACCTCGGATATTAAAATTCCTCCATTTTTTAGGTCCTTTTTAACGGTGGCTTTTGCGCAAAGGATAAGAATCAACTTTCGCAGCCCCTCCCCGTTATGAAACAATACACACAGTCTCACCAAAATGGTTTTTACATGCAATCCAATCTTGTCAAGTTTTATCGCATTTTATACATTGTATAGACAGGATTGAGATGGAAACACTCAAGCCAACATGATATTGACAAGTACAACAATCAAATATAGCCGTGCATGTGTGCAATAAAGGATATAGGAGTCAAGCATGTAGGAAATATCACTAATTACATCTCAAGGACTCCAATCAATGTTAAGCACATGGATGAAATGATGTAGCTTCTCAAATCTCTATCAAACAGTCACATGGATATATGGAATGAAGTTGTGACTTGGCTATCTTAAATGCTCATCCATAAAAACAAAACTCTTTTTGATTTTTTTTTTTAAATATATCAAAATAAAATCTTTTTGTATTTTTCAAAAGCAATATAAACAACAAAACGAGTAAAGAAAAGCTGTACAATAAGGAATAGTATATATAAACAGACTAGCAATAGGAAGCATATGATATGAGCATGAAGAAGCATCCTATTCTAGACATAGACCAACCCTTCAGTCAACTGTGCAAATCCCTAAAGATTTCCTAAGACTCTCAAATCTAAGGGCATCTAAAGGTTTCGTAAAAATATCGGCTAACTGACGGTCGGTAGGAACAAAACTCAGGGATACGACGTTCTCTTCAACTAACAGACGTATAAAGTGCTCACGTATCCTGATGTGTTTTGTGCGCGAATGCTGAACTGGATTGCGGGATATGTGTATCGCGCTCGTGTTATCACAGGAAATGGTCATGGTGTCCTGTGATATCCCATAATCCTCCAGCATTTGCTTCATCCACAAGAGTTGTGTGCAACAACTCCCGGCGGCTATATACTCAGCCTCCGCAGTGGACAAAGAGATGGAATTTTGCTTCTTGCTCAGCCAGGAGATAAGAGCAGAACCAAAATAGAAACACCCACCAGAAGTGCTCCTACATCCATCTACATCCCTAGCCCAATCGGCATCCGAATAGGCGGACAGACGGTCATAGGTATCAAAGGAATACCAAATCCCGTAAGAGAGAGTCCCACTCACGTATTTAATAATACGTTTTAGAGCAAGTAAATGTGACTCTTTTGGGGATGCCTGATATCGCGCACAGACTCCAACACTAAAGTCTATGTCGGGACGACTGGCAGTCAAGTAGAGAAGACTACCTATCATACTCCGATACAAGGTTTGCTCTACTTCCTTGCTTGTAGTGTCCTTACTAAGCTTGGTAGTGGTACTCATAGGTGTACGTGCATGCTTAGCGGAGTCTAAACCAAATTTCTTCACTAGGTCTCTAGCATACTTGGATTGGGAGATGAACATCCCATCCTCTAGCTGACGAACCTGGAGACCAAGGAAGAATGTAAGCTCACCAACCATGCTCATCTCAAACTCACTTTTCATCTCCTCCTCAAAGTGATGAGCATGCTGGGAGCATGTGGATCCAAAGACTATGTCGTCCACATAAACTTGGGCAACCAAGATAGCACCGTCATCTCTCCTGACGAACAACGTCATATCAACTCCCCCTCTCTTGAAGCCACGGGCTAAGAGATAGGAAGTAAGCCTCTCGTACCAAGCACGGGATGCTTGCTTCAAACCATACAAGGCTTTTCTCAGATAGTAGACGTGATCAGGGTGCTTAGGGTCTTCAAACCCTTTTGGTTGTTCCACATAAACCTCCTCCTGTAGAATGCCATTCAGAAAGGCACTCTTGACATCCATCTGATATAACTTGAAGCACAGATGACATGCGATGGCGAGCAGAAGACGGACGGACTCAAGCCTCGCAACAGGAGCAAATGTCTCCCCAAAGTCTACACCCTCTATCTGTGTGTAGCCTTGAGCGACCAACCTAGCCTTATTTCTGATTATGGTACCATATTCATCCATTTTGTTCTTGAAAATCCACCGGGTACCTATCACATTAGTCTCACTAGGTCGAGGGACTAATTCCCAGACATTATTCTTTTTAAACTGAAGCAACTCATCCTGCATAGCAGATATCCAGTGTTCATCCTTGAGTGCTTCTTTATGGTTCTTAGGCTCGACTTTGGACGTGTAGCAAAGATGGCTAACAACGTTCTCTAGCTGAGCACGAGTCTTGACCCCTAGAGTGGGATCACCAATAATGGCTGAAGGATCATGACTCTTGCGAACCCAAGCAGGTGTGTCCCCTAACACAGGAATAGGGTCCACAGAGTGGGAGAGAGGAATAGGTAAATCACTGTCAGAACAATCCTCATCCTCACACTGAAGGTTGGGATCAATAACCGTCGGGGGTTCATCATCTTGAACGGTGACGTTTATTGATTCCATAACCTTAGAGCTCTTCAGGTTAAATACCCAGTACGCTCTACTATTCGATGAATATCCTAGAAATATTCCCTCGTCGCTCCGGGAGTCGAACTTTCCTAATTGCTCTCTATCCCGTAGGATGTAGCATTTACTCCCAAAAACACGGAAATATGCCAGGTTGGGCTTCTTGCCAGTCCACAACTCATACGGAGTGTGAAGTGTGTGTGGACACAGATACACCCTATTCACCGTGTGGCATGCAGTAGACACTGCCTCTGCCCCAAATCTCCTAGAAACTTTACGACCTAGAAGCATAGATCTAGCCATCTCTTGGATCGTTCTATTCTTTCTCTCAACAATCCCATTTTGCTGAGGAGTTCTCACAGCAGAAAACTCATGTTTGATCCCAAGGCTATCACAGTACAAATCCACCTTTGCTTCCTTAAATTTAGTGCCGTTATCACTACGTATTCTGTTAATAGTGACACCGTGTTGATTTTGCAGGACACGACACTTGGTCGTTAAAAATTCTACAGCATCGAATTTCTCTCTCAGAAAACCTACAATGGAGTACCTGGAGAAATCATCTACCATCACGAGGATGTACCTCTTACCACCTAGACTCTCATTACGAGTAGGACCCATAAGATCCATGTGAATCAACTCTAGAACAAGAGAGGTGGTAATGGAATGCAACTTCCTATGAGGAATATGAATTTGTTTTCCCAACTGACAGGGTCCACAAACGGTCGAAGTTGACTTTCCAAGAGATGGTAAGCCACGTACTAGGTCCTTTTTGACTAAACGAGATAAGTCTATAATGTTCACATGACCTAGACGTTGGTGCCACAGATTCATAGGAGTGATCGTGGAGCTGTTGCAAACAAGTGAGGATGTGGGCTCAGTCCCATAGCAGTTATCCTCTGTCCTCACCCCTTGCACTAAAAGTTTACCGGCTTGATTATAGACCTTACAAGCTTTCCGATCAAACTTCACTGCAAAGTCATCGTCGCACAGCTGGCTGATGCTAAGAAGGTTTGCTTTCAAACCTTTGACGTACAGCACGTTCTCTAGCTTTGGAAATCCTGGTAACTCTACTGTACCTCGTCCTACTATGCTAGATTTGCTACCATCTCCAAAGGTGACTCTCCCATCATTATAATCCTCAAGATGGGTAAAATATGAGACATCACCTGTCATGTGTCTGGAGCATCCACTGTCAAAATACCACTGTGAGGTATTATGTGCTTTGAGAGCGACATGGACAACAAGGGCCTTTTTCTCTTTCTTAGGAACCCAAGAGTAGGTACCTTTTTGTATTCCCTTATTGTTGTTGGTTTTAGCCGGAATGCGGGGCGCATTCATTGATGGTAAGGTTATTTGTCGGAATTCCTCCATCAAACTCTGTGATATGGCGGCTAGAAACTCAACACGCTCTCTCAGACTGGCAAACTCATCAGTCTGATGTGGTGGAGCAAACGTACGTCGTGTCCGACCCAACTTATAGCAATCATCCCTAAGGAGTCCGTTTCTTTTGCAATGGGAGCAAAAGGGCACATTATTAGGAGGACCTTGGATTGCTTTTCTTGGTCGAAATCTCCTTCTTGGTTTTTGATGACGGCCATAAGGAGTCGTAGTAAACTCAGGAATTGGTCCGGGTGCAATTTGGGATGTGGAGGCACCATCAAAACCTATTCCTTGCCTGTCACCAAAACCTAAAGCGGGACTGAGGAGCATCTTTCCCATCTTCCCAGATCTGTCCTCGATTTGTACCTTGACTTTCCGAGCTCTCTCAAGGTCATGAGTAAGCTGGGCAACAAGTGCTTCAAGTTTCTTCCGAGTCTCCAGGGAGGAATGGAGCTCACTCGTAAGACTAGCCACTTGTTTAGTCAAGTCCGCCTTTTCTTTCTCAAAACTTCTCTCTCTCTCTCTAAGAAAATTCTCTTTACTAACCCAGGCAGACTCTCTCTCTCTCATGGCGGTGCAGGTGGAGGACTCTCTCTCTCTCTCGTCTCTTCTAACTCTTCTTCTAATGCGGTGATTCTAAGAACTAACGCCTTGTTACGTTTTTTAGTTTTGAAAGACTCATTATATAACTCGGCGTAGGCGCGTTGATGGTTACTCTCGTCCTCACTACCTTCATCCTCTCCCTCACTCTCTTCGCTCTCGCTGTCGAGGTGTCCCTGTGAAGTAGCATCCTCATCGTCGTGAGATGCACTAGGAGTACTCACATGACTAGCCATGAACGTGGTGAAGTTACGCTCATGCGGTGACTCATCTCCCGAGATCACCGACTCGACCTCACTGTCGTCACTAAGGGTAGCATTTAGGACAGCTTTACCCTTTTCCCTATTCAGACGAGTGGCACACTCAAACGCTCTGTGTCCCTTACCGTCGCACTCAAAACACCTCTCACTGTCTTTAGGGGGTTCTTTGAAATCTTTCTTTTCAAACTTATTTTTCTGAAAATTCTTTTTATCTTTGAAGTTTCCACCCTTTTTAAATTTCAGAATTTTCTTGAAGTTTTTAGAAAATAATGCCAAATCATCTAAGTCAAACTCACATTCAGAATCAGAATTTTCTATCTTTCTAGATGACTCGACTTTATTTCTTGCTGACCCCTCACTTTTTCTCTCTTGGGATTTAAGGGCAATTCCCTTATCTTTTGGCTTGGCAGATTTAGGAAACATGTTTATTTCATAAGTTTGTAAATCTCCTACCAGTTCTTCCAATTTTAGTGTATTTAAATTACCCAAGGAATTTAGCACAGTGACTTTAGGTATAAAACGCTTGGGAAGGGAACAAAGAATCTTTTTTAACAACTCTAGCATTAGGAATATGTTCACCAAGATTATAGCTAGTATTAACAATGTCAGAAAGCCTAGCATAAAATTCATCAAAACATTCATTTTCATGCATGGTGATGGTTTCAAATTGAGTTGTTAAATTTTGCAATTTTGACTCTTTAACAGCATTTGTTCCTTCATGGGTAAGTTGCAATACATCCCATGCCTCTTTTGACGTGGTACACGTCATTATGCGTTTAAACTCATCAGGTGTGACAGACCCAGAAATAGCACTTAGACCCTTAGAATTAAAAGATGACCATTTAAATTCTACATCAGTCCAAGTAATGTCAGGTTTCAAGTTGGTCACATTATCAACAGTCACGGTGGGAGGAGTCCACCCTCGTTCAACCAAAATCCAGACACGTTCATCAATGGCTTTTAAAGCCGACCTCCTACGGGCTTTCCAATAAGCATAATTTGACCCGTCAAAAATAGGCATTTTATAATATGACTTCTCCATTTGAACACGCACTTTTTCAAAAATCAATTTTTCAGAAAATTGATATCTTAGAAAAATTTTACGGAAAAAGAAATACACGATAGATTAGCGTAACCTGCTCTGATACCAATTTGAAAGAGTTGGCGCTTGCGTTCAATTAAGAAATAATATAATAAATACCATTTTTAACCCAAATTAACCCTAAGCATGCAACTAGGTGTGAATGAAACAATATGAGATCATGCACAAGATATTCAACACACAAAGTTTAAGGAAAAATCCCCCACAGGGGCAAAACCATTTGTATATCACTATAATTTGTAAGAGAAACGGCTTACAATCGGATTACACTGAAATACAAGTTTTTGACTAAGAATTACCCTCAGGTATCGGATTCTGTAGTCGCGGCTGGAATATCCCTTTCCAGTAGGGTTGGCGGCTGGAACTATCCCTGTCCAGTAGGGCAGCAATGAAGAGGAAGAAGCGGTCCACTTCACAAAGGTTGAACAACAGCAATGGTGTTCTTGGGTTACCAAATTTGATTCACATAGATATGGAAGATGTGTGAATCTAAAAACCTAGAATCATAGGACTCAATAGGTGAAGACTTTAGAGTTAATATGCTCTGAAAATCGTGGGAAAGTCTTCTGTATAACAACCTCTGATCGTGGATTAAATAAGGAACTCTTTGCCCTAGAAAATCTGGCCATGATCTGTTTGAACTTATCCAGGCTGGATCGGTCCGGTATCTGAGGCGGATCGGTTCGCTATTCCTGATCGGTTCTTTTTAATAGAGGCGGATCGGTCCGGTAGCAGTCGGATCGGTTCGACTAATTATTGCTCCATCGGTTTGCATTCGGTCTAGTGGCTACTGGAGTCTGACAAAGCGGATCGGTCCGGTAGTTGGTCGGATCGGTCCGATAAGCCGGATCGGTTCCTTTTATTTGAGCCGGATCGGTCCGGTCAGGTCTGATTCCCAAATTCCTTCTTCTTTTGTTCTTCGGATTTTGGATTTCGTTGATGACGATGTGATCTTTTCAGCCATCAATCTTGTAACGGCGTATGACATAACATATACATAAAGATGGACAAATTGTCCTTACAAACCACAACTAAGTGATTTTTAATTTGCATCCACCACATTATGGTGTGTAATCACAAGTCCTCCCTCGTCATTTTAAGAGTGTGTGGAGAGTCATCTCGTCCATGCACTATCGTCTCAGCCGAGGAAGTAGGTCCACCAAGTTAATTATGTTTGAATATTAACCACAACTAATTTTTTTTTTAATTTTCATCCACCAAATTATGGTGTGTAAGCACAAGCCCTCCCTCGTCATTTTGAGAGTGTGTGGAGAGTCATCTCGTCTATGCACTGTCGTCTCAACCGAGGCAGTAGGTCCACCAAGTTAATGATGATTGGATATTAACCACAACTAAGTGATTATTAATTTGCATCCACCAAATTATAGTGTGTAAGCACAAGTCCTCCCTCGTCATTTTGAGAGTGTGTGGAGAGTCGTCTCGTCCATGCACCGTCGTCTCGGCCGAGAGAGTAGGTCCACCAAGTTAATGATGCTTAAGTAATAACCACAACTAAGTGATTTTTAATTTGCACCACCAAATTATGGTGTGTAAGAACAAGTTCTACCTCATCGTTTTGAGAGTGTGTGGAGAGACGTCTCGTCCATGCACTGCCGTCTCGGCCAAGGGAGTGGGTCC
This sequence comes from Sambucus nigra, assembly GCA_949130495.1. Classification (NCBI taxonomy): domain Eukaryota; kingdom Viridiplantae; phylum Streptophyta; class Magnoliopsida; order Dipsacales; family Adoxaceae; genus Sambucus; species Sambucus nigra. The sequence continues at coordinate 282,750,167 of OX422218.1, forward strand.
ACCAACTTAATTATGTTTAAGTAATAACCATAACTATGTGATTTTTAATTTTCATCCACCAAATTAGGGTGTTTAATCACAATTCCTCCCTCGCCGTTTTGAGAGTATGTGGAGAGTCATCTCATCCATGCACTGTCGTCTCGGCCGAGGGAGTAGGTCCACCAAGTTAATGATGTTTAAATAATAAATACCTTTCCATGTTATTGGCCATCCATGGATGAGGTTGACACCATCTGGACTGCCATATCACCGAGGCAACTTAAGCTTACTTCACCACAAGATATTTTTTCTAGCTTAAGATGAGTTCATACATTGATTAGGCATAAATTCTTCCAAATTTATCCCTTTAATTTAGTTACTTTTAGCACCTTGAACGTAATCAATTTGGTTTTATCTCATAATGATGCTACTGACTTATGCTAACGAGTATCCCGAGTTTCTGGTATTTTGTACTAATTTTACAGGTTTTTAATGTCACTAAAGAAAGAAAGAAACCGTAAGAATAGAGAAAGACAAGAAGAAAAGTCAAAAGGGAAAAGTTGTAATTTTTACCCAGAATTCGGATGAGGCATCTAAGAAAAGTTAAAGATATCAAGTTCACGAGTACATAGGAAGAAATGGTACCTCAATCGGAGTCCCGGTGTGAAAGTTGTGAGCAGTCAAAGATAGAAGAAAAAGTCAAAGAAGAATCGGACCGATCCGAAATGCAAAGTTCCAGAGAACCTCGGACCGAAGACGGATCGAATCTGATGAAAAATAAACAAACCGATCTGCAGTGGATCGATCCGGTCAGAAATTAAAAGAACCGATCCGGATCCAAGCAGAACCGAACCGAAGGAGGACTGGACCGGTCCGACTGTCGAAGTTTTATTTTCTTAATCTTCCTCCAATGGAGAGTCCTGGTATTTAAATCCGATTTATTATCATGTTAAAGGGCGAAAAAATCATCTAATTTTTTCCTTTACAGTAAAAACCCTAGTTTGAAGATTTATTGCAATTTTAATTCCAAGATTGAAGTTTGTTCAGATTTCTGTGATTACAAGTAATTTTAGTTGATGCTTTTAGTGCTTTGGTAAGTTAGTTGATTACTTTCTTCTGTCTAATCTTCCTTCTACATCATTCTTCAATTCTCCCTTAGTTTAATCATGATTTCCTGCAATTCAACAATCGTTTTCATTAATTTATCATGTTAGGCTAGGTTTTTAAAGGTCGGGATGCATGAACTCAACCTGATGTGGTAGTTACATGTATATAAAATTAATCCTCTAAATTTAATGATTTAATTACGACCGTATTGCGTAGAAACACGATAATTGTAGATCTTTGGATCTCGTTTGCTTCAGGGTAACCGGGATGCTTCAGAATGCAATTCGAGTGTCACTATCGCAATACCGATTTACTCATCCTATGATTAAGTATGGTGCGGGCTTGAACCTCATATACATAATTCTTGGGAGTACTAAATTCTTGGTCTAATTAATCATTTAAATTTACGATTAGTTTTATACCATCAATACACTAGGGTTGAGGGATTGTATTCCCTTCCTGTTTTCTTCATTATATAGTTCGAGTTTTAAATCATTTATCATTAGTATTCTAGGTAATTTAGAATAGTTGCATTTCTTTCATAATTTCAAAATTGCATTTAGTTGTAGTCCATTCCCAAAACCAATTATCTTTTCGTTTTCTTTAGAGTCAGAGTTAGGATTTCTTCGTCTGTCCAACGTCGTTCAACTCTGTTGTCCTATTTTCCCGAGGATCGATACCCGACTTATCGGGTTATTACTTGAGCGACTGACTTGCACTTGAGCCTAGAGAGTACGCACTTCTAAGACACATTCTTAGTCGTGATAAGTTTTTCGCGCCGTTTTTGGGGATTTAGGTAGACTTAGGATTAGATCAAGTCAATCTCAAACTTTGACCAAAAATTTCCAAAAATCCAAAAACATATAAAAATTTGAAAAAAACACACAAAAATATTCATCATCATCTCTCATAAGCCCGTTAATGCAAAATTATGAACTCACTCCAACTCCCAATAATACTCCAATCCGTATTCACGAAAACCCGATAGGCGAGTACAACCCTGATAGCCCTCACACTCCTAACGCTCCACAGTTCTGGGTTACACCTCCCACACCATCACACTCAATCTCAAAAAACACGTCGTTGTCCCTCTTAGGACACACTTCAGAGCATGCCTCGAGCATACCAAGTGAGGACACCGAGTCGTTAAGAGAGAGAGACATGTCGCAATACGGTAGTACAGCCGCCGGTGAGAAAAAGGCCCCATACCGCCCTTTGAGAGAAATCTTATATCCCGAGCGCACTGTCACTTCAGGATGCATCATACTCCCATATAATGTAGGAAAATTTTATTTTAAAAATGGGATGATCCAGATGCTCCCCCACTACCATGGGAAGGATTCTGAAAAGACATATCTCCACATCAGGGAATTTGAGGATGTGTGTGAAACCCTCAATGATCAAACTTGCACACAAGAGGTAATCCTCCTTAAGCTCTTCCCATTATCGCTAAAAGATAAGGCTAAGACCTGGAAATGGTCTTTACCTCCAAGCTCGATTGCATCTTGGATTGAGCTGCAATCTAAATTTCTCAAGAAATTCTTTCCTCCACATCGAACGAACTCCATCAAGGCTCAAATTCAAACTTTTCGACAATTAAAAAATGAGTCATTCGATCGATGCTACGAGCGTTTCAATGAGTTAATTACTTCATGCCCCCATAATGGATTTGATAAAGGTCAAATCATTTCCTTTATCCATAATGGGCTGAACATTAATTCCAAGCAACTCGTTGAAACCATAGGTAGTGGTCCGTTTGTCGACTTAGACGCCCACGATGCTGAGCTTCACCTGAGGTATGTCGCTGAGACTACCCAATCCTGGGATACATCTGACCCTAATGCTAAAAATTGAAATCGTCAAGTGACCACCACTCCATCGGCGTCTGACCTATTTCATGTAGAAAAGAATTCTACGATGGACAATTGAGTCGATATAATTGAGAAGGGACTGCGATACCTACATGAGGTATATGAAAGAGGACCAACTGGATTCATCCCAAATCCCGTCGAGAAGGTGTGTGTGATTTGTGAGACGGGTCATTCAACTGAGGAATGCCCGACTATACCCGCCTACAAAATGATGCTTCAAGAGCAAGTCAGTGGTATATGAGGATTCAAGGGTAATTTCGGTGCACCGCACGTGAATTCTTACAACCCTTTATGGAAAAACCATCCTAGTTTTAACTATGGGCAACAACATGCTGCAATGAATCCTAATTAACATGTTACCCCTCCTCCACCATAACACTTTCAACAACCTCCACACATGCAAGTACATGTGCAAGCACCACCACCTCAAGGAGCATATATCCCTCCACCGCGAAGAAGTCTTGAGGATACGATAAACTAATTTATCAATACCCAGAATGCAGCCAATGTTAGATATGATCGCATGATCAGCGACATAAATGCAAATATTTTAAAGATGCAATCATCGTGGAGTATCCAGGGGAAGGGTAAGTTTCCTGAACAGGTCCAAAGACCTCCCCAAGGTTAAACTAGTGTTAGCTCCACTTCTACGGAACATGAGGAGCACTGTCAAGCTGTAGCCACTCTTCGTAGTGGGAGAGTCATTGATTTATCACCTCTCCCACATGACGCAACCAAAGACAAGGAGATTTCACCCGACACGAAAGAGGCCAAAGATGTCCCCTTTAATGAGAGTGATAAAAAAGACACTAGTGAGCCCGAGGTAGTAGTGAAACCACCCACCGCGACACCATTTCCTCAAAGGTTGGTTCCTTCCCACAAAGTAAGCCCCCATGATGAAGTGCTAGACGTGCTTAAGCAAGTAAAGTTAAATTTACCTTTCCTCGATGCCATTAAGAAAATTCCAGCTTATGCGAAAGTCCTCAAGGACTTGTTAACAGTAAAGAGGAATATGAAGGTAAAGAAAAACATCTTTCTAGCACAGAACGTGAGCTCCATCCTACTCAATGATCTCCCGCCCAAATTCAAAGATCCCGGTGCACCCACCATTTCCTGTATTATTGGAGAAAATAAAATTAAGAAAGCCTTACTTGACTTGGCATCAAGTGTCAATATCCTCCCTTATGCCATCTATAGGCAACTTGATCTGGGTGACCTTAATACCACAAAGATCACTCTCCAGTTAGCGGATCGAACCATGAAGATCCCAAGGGGTATAGTTGACGACGTGATCGTCCAAGTTGACACTTTCTACTTCCCGGTAGACTTTGTCATTTGGGACACGGAGCCCTCCTTCACCTCGAGCAATCATGTTCCCATCATTCTTGGGCACCCATTCTTAGCTACGGCTAACGCTATTATCAATACTCGAAATGGGCACATGCAACTCACCTTTGGGAACATGACCTTAGAGACTAACATCTTCCATATAGCCCAACATACGGGGGAAGAAGATGATCTTCACGTGGTGAGCCTAATCGACGAGATTGTAGAGGAGTATTTTGAGGAAAATTATTGTGGAGATGCCCTAGGGTCCTGTTTAGTATCGAGCCATGAGAGTGAGGGAGCGTACACCAAATTCGAGAGGGAAGTTGAAGAGTTGAGTGATCCCTTGAGTGTGAGAGAGAGAGAGATAATTTAGAGGGCATCGGGAGAGGATCGTATGAGTGCTTAGAGGAGATCGAAAGGTGAGACACGATAGATACTTCTCTCCTCAATTTCTACCCACCCACACCACCTAATAATTTTGAGATGGAGCGAGGTAGGAGGTATGTGGAAACAAAGCAATAAAGAGAGCTAGAGGAGTTGAGCCTAGCGGAATTTGAGAGAGAATTCAGGTAGGTGGATGAGAGCCTTAATGATGAGGTCCAATCCTATTGGACTCTTGTAGTCACTTAGACGAAAGTGAATGGAATTTTTTTTGTTGAATTCCTTCTTTGTGACCATCCACCCATACCACTTGAGGTCCCAGAACCGATTGACGAGAAAAGTTGTGTTTAATCCGACTTAGAGCCCGACCCATGCATCCTAAAAATTAAAAGAAACCTAGGTGTTCCCTCCAAGTTAGCGCACACAGTCCATACTTTGAGTAAGCATCATGAGGATCTCTTTCTAATTATTCACGATGAGTCTCCCGGTCTGTCCTTTATCTATGGGCGAGGTCCCAACTTGTTCCGATTATTGGTTTATGATATGAAGACGGGAGAGACGAGGAGATCATTGAACCCCGTTCATGGGGTTGGGTGAGTTTGTGGAGAGATGAGAGGTCGTCGTACCCCCGATGCATATGGGGTGATGTTTATTGTATTATTGAGTCATGTGTTAGGGTCATTTAGTGTTTTGTTGCATTTATGTTTTAATTTGTTTGTTTTATTTTTCTGCACTTTTCATTCTCTTTGAGTTAGATTTTAGTCCTTTTTGTTTGAGGACAATGCAAAAGTCTAAGTTAGGGGGGGTCACAAGTGCGTATTTCTTAAACTTCACAAATTTTCAAAAACGCGCAAAAATTTCAAAAAAATCATAAAATTTTGAAAAATCCAAAAATATTTTTTCTTCAAAATAAATAAAAATTGGAATTCAAAATTTTCAAAAATATCATTAAAAGTCGGTTTAAAGTCTCAAGTTATAAAATTCAAAATACACAAAGCCGAAATTGACCAAAGATGGAAATTGGGCGAACATAAACGACTTAACGAATAAATGTGGAGATTAACAACCCCCGTGAGATTCGAGCCTTTCATCTTTATGAAAATTATAAATCAATCCGAGGTAATTGTTAACTCAAAGTCCATTTTAGCGTCTAAAAATTCGTCGAGGATCTCATGCCTTTCACTTTGATCGGTTTTGAGAAACGTGTGTGATATTTCCTTAAAGAACATGCCGAAGAAATCTCTAAATTAAATTCATCTCGAAACGCATATGGTAATGCAATTAGTATTTTGTACAATGAAGTAGGCCTTCGTTTGTCACCTAAAAATATTGGCTAGAAAAATTCATGAGAAATTCATCCCTTTGCAACCCAATTTGAGCCTAATAATTTTTTATCCGTTTTCATTTGATAACCCAAAAAACCCAAATAGTCAGGAATTGTGAAAAATGGAAAAATTAAAAATAAAGTCTGAAAAGTGCATAAGAAGGGGAAAGAGAAAAAAAATAGATATGCTCAACAAAAATAGCAAAAAAAAGAAAAGAAGTGAAAAATAGAAAAAGAAGAAGAAAATGAGCAAAATCCCAGTAAAGCACTAACGGACATCATAAGCAAAATTTTCCAATTCCAAAATTCTTAACCTTTTCCAATTTTACCCAATACACCTTTAACCTGTAAAAGTCCTAACCAAGTCCAAATGACGAAATTAGTTACCGCGTGGAGAGTTAAAACACAAAAGATAATAAAAGAGATAAAACGTATGTATAAGAGGCAAGGTTCCCGTGTTTCAAATCGTATTCCGTTGATGAGATCCAATCATTATAAAATTCCCGTCTTTCTACTTATGTGCGTGAATTGATTCCACTTTATTTACTCTTATAAATCACGCATATTGAGCGAAAATAGCCACATTCCGAGATATTCGTTTGAGAGAGCATCCCGTGAGCATTTGAATCAAAGCGAATTTTTGGATAAGTAACACAATGGTCAATCGGTGGAAACCCGCGGTTAATTTTTTTGGCTTCGCACACGCACTATGATTTGAGACTCTTAAACATGATTTGATGATGATTATTTTCTGGAAAAGTTTGAATTATACAGTTTTTGCGTATTTTGAATTTTCTTTGAGTCGAATTTTGTGGGTATATTCTCTGCAAACCCTCACGAGACACAACTCGTCCTACTAGGGTAACCTAGGGGTTTAATGTCTTATTGCATACGCTAAATGCAAATTGCTTGCCCGCGAAAAAGGTATTCTATCCCAATAAAATGATTTTCAAGAGTTGAGCCTTGCTAGGATTCTTTTACATTGCTCGGGACGCGCAAAGTTCTAAGTTAGGTTGATTTGATTAGGCATAAATTCTTCTAAATTTATCCATTTAATTTAGTTACTTTTAGTACCTCGAACAACGTAATTGATTTGATTTTATCTCATAATCTTGCTACTGACTTATTCTAATGAGTAGCCCGAGTTTCTGGTATTTTGTACTAATTTTACAGGTATTTGATGTCACTAAAGAAAGAAAGAAACCGGAAGAATAGAGAAAGAAAAGATTGAAAGTCAAAAGGGCAAAGTTGTAATTTTTACCCAGAATTCGGATGAGGCATCTAAAGAAAAGTTGAAGATATCAAGTTCACGAGTACATAATAAGAAACGGTACCTCAATCAGAGTCCCGGTGTGAAAGTTATGAGTAGTCAAAGATAGAAGAAAAAGTCAAAGAAGAATTGAACCGATTCGGATCGGACCGATCCGAAATGAAAAGTTCCAGAGAACCTCAAACCGAAGACGGATCGAAGCTGATGAAAAATAAATGAACCAATCCGCAGCGGATCGATCCGGTCAAAAATTAAAAGAACCGATTCAGATCCAAGCAGAACTGAACCGAAGTAGGACTAAATCGGTCCGACTGTCGAAGTTTTGTTTTCTTACTCTTCCTCCAATGGAGAGTCCTGGTTAAGTTAAAACTCTTGGAGTCTTGTAGGGTATTTAAACCCGATTTATTATAATGTTAAAGGCGGAAAAATCATCTAATTTTTCCCTTTACAGTAAAAAAACCTAGTTTGAAGATTTATTGCAATTTTAATTCCAAGATTGAAGTTTGTTCAGATTTCTGTGATTACAAGTAATTTTAGTTGATGATTTTAGTGCTTTGGTACGTTAGTTGATTACTTTCTTCTGCCTAATCTTCCTTCTAAATCATTCTTCAATTCTCCCTTAGTTTAATCATGATTTCCTGCAATTCAACAATCGTTTTCATTAATTTCATCATGTTAGGCTAGGTTTTTACAGGCCGGGATGAATGAACTCAACCTGATGTGGTAGTTGCATGTATAAAAAATTAATCCTCTAAATTTAATGACTTGATTAAGACCGTGTTGCATAGAAACACGACAATTGTGGATCTTTGAATCTCGTTTGCTCCAGGGTAACCGAGATGCTTCAGAATGCAATTCGAGTGTCACTATCGCTATAACGATTTACTCGTCCTCTGATTAAGTATGGTGCGGGCTTGAACCTCATATACGTAATGCTTGGGAGTACTAAATTCTGGGTCTAATTAATCATTTAAATTTTGATTAGTTTTATTCCATCAATACACTAGGGTTGAGGGATTGTATTCCCGTCCTGTTTTCTCCATTATATAGTTCTAGTTTTAAATCATTCATCGTTAGTATTCTAGGTAATTTAGAATAGTTGCATTTCTTTCATAATTTCAAAATTGCATTTAGTTGTAGTCAATTCCCAAAACCAATCATCTTTTCTTTTTCTTTAGAGTCAGAGTTAGTATTTCTTCGTCTGTCCAACATCGTTACAACTCTATTGTCCTATTTCCCTGAGGATCGATATCGGACTTATCGGATTATTACTTAAGTGACATGCTTGCACTTGAGCCTAGAGAGTACGCACTTCTAAGACACATTCTTAGTCGCGACATACATATAAACAAATATATGAATAGATAATCAACATATGAGGGAACACTTGGATTTCATTTGAATTTCATTCATCTGAGTCTCATAAACGTGTATTATAATAGAATTAAAAAAAGACAATAGAACTGTAATCTCATTAGTAATATTTCTTGAGGCGGTCTTCATTCCACGAGTTCGAGAATGGCTCTTCTTCCAAGTTTTCTAATCTGTACATTCCCAGCACCACCTCACCGACTACTCTGTATGGTCCATGCCAATTTGGATGAAGCTTATTGGGTTTCTTCCATGTCTTCTTCAGTACCAGGTCCCCTACCTTCAGTGGGAGCGCCTTTACTCGCTTGTTATATAATCTTGATGTTCTTTGCTGGTAGGCAGCTTGCCTAACCTCAGCATCTTCTCTTCTTTATTTTGTAAGATCCAAATTAAACCTTCTGTCTGTAACATTCTCTTGTGGGTCCCTATGAGTCGGGAGGCCAATTTATGTAGGAACCACTAACTCTGAGACATAAGAAAGAATAAAGGGAGTCTCCCTAGTTGGGGTCCTCTCTATTGTCTGGTAGGCCCATAAGACTACATATACCTCTTCAATCCATATCCCTTTTTCATCCTCTAGCTTCTTCTTGATTCCATCAAGAATCGTTCTGTTTGTTACTTTCACCTGCGCATTAGCTTGGGGTCGTCCAGGAGTGGAGAAGAATTGCTTGATGCCGACCCTCTCGCATTATTTTTCTATGGAGATATTCTCGAATCGTGTTCCATTATGAGAGATCAAAGTATTGGGTAGGTCGTACCTACAGATAATGCTTTTCAAGATAAACTGGAAGGTCTTCTTCTCCGTAATATTATCATCGGCTCAGCCTCCACCCACTTTAAAAAGTAATCTATCGCCACGATCAGATAATGATAATTATTCACCGCTCTGGGCAAAGGTCCTACCAGATCAATTCCCCACACTGCAAACGTCCAGGGAGAGGTGATGGAGGTTAGAGGTTGATGAGGCTGGTGGGGAATAATAGCAAACCTCTGACAATTGTCGCACTTCTTGATGTATGTTGCAACATCTTTGGCTAAGGTCGGCCACCAATACCCCTAGGTAATAATCCTCTTAACCAAAGATCTTCCCCTAACATGACCGGAGTAGGAGCCTTCATGTCTTTCAGGATATACACTACCTCAGATGGGTGGGCACATCTGAGTAGAGGAAGCATAAACCCTTTCTTGTATAAAGTGTCTCCTATGATGGAGAACTTATCTTCTTTGTACCTCAACTTCCTTTTGTTAGTCTTTGATTCCGGAAGCTCCCCATCCTTTATGTACCTGATGAGTGGATCCATCCAGGAGGTTCCTATGTTCAAATTCAAACAAAACTCTGAAGCACTATCCTCCTCTTCAATGGTTGGTCTATGTAAGATTTCTACTGGTATCGTCCTTCTTATCTCTATTCTTGTAGCTGAGGCCAACCTTGCAAGGGTGTCGGCTCAGCCATTATCTAGTTGGGGTATCCTCTTCAGCTTCACTTTAGCAAACTTCTTCAATGTTGTCTTAACCCTTCCCAGGTACCTTTCCATTCTACCATCTTTGGCCTCATACACCCCTAAAATTTGGTTGACAACCTGGAATCACTATGCACAAGGCGTTGGCCAATATTCAGTGCCTGGGCAAGGGAGAGGCGTACTAGGAGAGCCTCATACTCAGATTCATTATTTAAAGCTTTAAAGTTAAACCTCAATGCGTACTCAATATCGGTTATATCTGGGGTCAACACTATCAATCCTGCACCGCTTCCACTCTCACATGAAGACCCATCAACAAAGAGACTACGCAATACCATTTAGTGAAAAACTACCCTCTTTCGGGGTTCCATTCTTAAAAATATACTTTTCCTCCTCATTATCAAATACTTTGATCCTTGTTGAATTCATCTCGGCCTAGGCCGAGGAAGGACATGCTCTTTTTTTTTTTGCTTATAAGTAGCCTCAATATCTTTGGTGTTGGCCTCATCCCAAGTGAATTCGGCCATAAAGTCCACTAAGGCTTTACCCTTTGATGGTCATTCTTAGATGATAGATGATGTAGAACTCTCCCAATTCGATTGCCCAAGACATCAGTCTTTGACTTCTCAGGCTTGGGAATTACTTGTCTGAGGGGTGAGTCTGTGAGGACCACCACGGTATTCTCCTGAAAGTAAGGCTTTATCTTCCTAGAGGCATGGATCGGTGCGTAGGCTAACTTCTCTATCTTGGGGTATGTCTTCTCATCCCCTTGGAGTGCCTTACTATAGAAATACACTGGTTTTTGGATTCCATCCTCTTCTCTTATAATAGAGGCGCTAATGGATGACTCAGATACTACTAAATAAAGATACAGTCTCTACCCTTGAACTAGTCTTGATAGGAGGAGTGAGGAGCCGAGGCAGGACTTCAAATCCTTAAAGGATTTATCACACTCCTCGTTCCATTCGAAAGAATTTCTCAACACTCTGAAAAAAGTAAGGCATTTGTCAGTGGCCCTGGAGATAAACCTGTTTAGCACTGCTACTCTTTTGGTGAGTATCTGCACATCCTTTATTATCATAGGAGTGTTCATTTCCATTAAAGCCTTGATCTTCTATGGATTGGATTCAATCCCTCTCCAATTCACAATAAATCCCAATAACTTGCCTACTCCCACGTCGAAGGCACACTTGGGGTTGAGCTTAATCCGGTATTTATCCATCGTATCAAAGGTGCGCTCATGGCAGGCCACATATGTGTTAACCTTAAGGCTCTTAGTCATCATCATCAACGTATAATTCCATCATCTTTCTAATCTGGTCTTAGAACATTTTGTTGACCAACCTCTGATATGTTGCCCTAGCATTCTTTAACCCAAAGGGCATGACCCTATAACAATAGGTCCCTTTATCAGTGATAAAGGTTGTCTTTTCTTTATCGGCTGGGTCCATGGATATCTGGTTATAGCCTAAGTAGGCATCCATGAAGCTCATCAATTCATGGCTGGCTGTTGCATCTACCATCTGATCGATCCTGGGTAAAGGTAAGATGTCTTTTGCACATGCTTTGTTTAGGTCTATGAAGTCAACACACATCCTCCATTTACCATTAGATTTGGGGACGATGACAGCGTTTTCCATTCTGTGGGGATAGATGACCTCCCGGATGAAGTCATCCCTTTCCAACCTCTTAACCTCCTCTCTGATAATGTCATATTTTTATCTTGAGTAGACTCGTCTCTTCTGCTGTATCGGCTTAACACCATCAGCTACGTTGATCTTATAGCACATAACTTATGGGTCAATACCTGGTATGTCTTCATGGCTCCATACGAAGATGTTTTTCCTCTTCTTTAATAGATTCACCAGTTCTTCCTTAACCTCCTTTTTTAGGGTTTTGCCAATTTGGATTGTTTTTTCTGGCTCATCCTTATTGAGGACGATGAATTCTACCTCCTTAGTGGCTTCTCCCTTATTGAGTTTCTTCTCGTCTCTTGGGTCGAGGGTATCGATATTGTAGGTCGTAGTGGATTTTTTGTGAGCTTCCCTCTCCTCGACTGAGTTGAAGTAGCATTCTCGTGCCAACACTTGATCACCTTGGACTTCCCCTACCCCATAAGGAGTTGGGAATTTCACCATTTGGTGTATAGTGGAGGGCACAACCTCAAACTCTTTGAGGGCCACTCTTCCCATAATAATTTTATAAGCCGAGTATACACTTTCATCCATTATAAAGAAATTGACCTTCTTTATGAGCCTCATCGGCCACACATCTCCCATCCTGACGTCCATCTCATACATTCCCAACGGATGGACTTTCTCACCGCTGAATCCAATCAATGGGTGATGATAAGGTAGGAGCCTCTTCTTATCGAGTCCCAGGCCTTTGAAGCATGGCCAGAACATAACATCAACCAAACTTCTGCTGTCAACCAGTATTCTTGGCATGTCATACCCATGAACCTTGGTTGTAATCACTAGGGGTCGTCTTGAGGGGCTAGGATACCTTTGAAGTCGAGTCTTGAAAAACACATAATCAAAGTGTCCATATCCACCTTCTTTCTTCCTCAACCTTAGGAAGAGCTTCGAATTTTGCAACGTGTGTGTGGCCATCCCAAGCGGCGCCTGGGGGGGAAAGAGAGAGATAGATACGTCTCCCCTCAGGAAGGTTGTGTTGCGGTCTCGCACCCCTCTTGGGAAGGTTTCTTCGATCGTCGTTGGTGTAGGGATAAATGTTAAGAGAAAGAGTCGCCAGCCTATTTTGTATAAAACATGCAAAATAATATGTTGCCACTTCGAGAGAGCGGCATCAAGTACAAAATGATGCATACGAAATAAAAAGGTCGAAGGTCAGAGGGCTAAGTTACGGAATGATAAGGTGTTAGGCACCAATCCCGCCCTTTCGGTCTCTCATGGGCTAGTGTTATTATCTTTCTTTATATCCCCATGAAGTGTGTGTGCGCATTTATATAATCGAGATCAAATTTATTCAACTCATACCATGGACAAGGTAGAGTGAGGTCATCCAGAGGAATATTCCCAAAATAACATATATAGAAAGTATGATTCGTGCGTTCATCACGATATTGATTGTTATTAGGAAACGATAATATGTGTTGGATAAAATGCAAAAAAGCATGATATATATAATAATAATAATAATAATAATAATAATAATAATAATAATAATAATAATAATAATAATAATAATAATAATAAGGAGTAATGGTCTTGACACTATTCCATAAGATGATAACTTAATTAGGGGCTAGGATTGAACCAACAATGCTCTAAATGGAGGGTGAGATGAAAATTCACACCATAAGCTCTACAACTCACAACAACTCATTATATACTCTATATTGTATTTACAATTTTAACCCACCAAAACATACTTTCCCCCTCATTTTCTACCTATATTTTCAGTTCTGATTCAAACAGAGAGGATATTTTCGTAAGACTATCCATTCCAGCCACTTTAATCAAATGGTACACACTCTCTCTTCTGTCACAAACACACGTGCAACCCCATATCTCTCTCTCTCTCTCTCTTTATTGGTATCTCTCTCACGGCCTCATTTTTTCTTTCTTCCATTACAGATTCTTTTAAAGACTTTTTCTAATGATTTGTTTATTTGTGTTAGCATTTAAGTTTTACGAATTCGGGGATTTTCAGGATGTTGGAACGGGATGTTTTCGGAATGGGGTTTCCTCTCATGTGACGACTACAAAATGGTAGAGTTTTATTGTTTTACTTTTTTATCTTCTTTGTCATTCATAAAAGGAATTTTAATTTTCCACACGAAGGAGGTTTTCTTGATTTGTTTCACCTGATCTATGCGTTTGGCAATCCATCACATGGGGTAAGTGAAATATCATGTTGCATTTGGCTACCGTAAGGTACTCTCTCTCTCTCTCTGGGGTTTAGAAAACCTCTAACTTCCCATTTGAATTTTGTTTTAATTTTTGATGTTGTGTGTTTTGGTTTCAGATTTGTATAGTTGGAGTTTGAATTTTGTGTTGCTTTGCATGTTCGGATTTGTACGGGTTTATACTTGGATCGTGATTTGTTTCTATTAATTATATTTATGATTTGTATGTAATATTTCATTCAAGAATATCAAGAGTTAATGGTAACTTTATTTTGATTTCTTAACAAATCGTAAATAGTTATACTTTCATCCCCTTTCTCTTTCATTTTCTATTCATTATATTTTTGTTATTTGATGTGTAGTTTCTTAAAAGATCATAAATATAATACCAGTAACTTTATTTTGATTATATATCGATTTTTATAATATTTAGTATTCTGGTGTGAGAAATCTACACTGGAACTATTGTTCAATTATTTTACTTTTTAAAAATAAATATTATTTTTGTTTAATATAGGGGTGTATGTTACTGGTATTCATAATAGTATGTTTTAGACATCCTTTTACTTTTTATTTGTGAAACTGAGCATTATTTTTGGACATCCTCTTAACTTTTACATCGTAGAGGGTATTGTGTTTTTTGTAGGTTTTGTAATTTAATATTTGTCTTTCGATTTTTTTTTGAAAATTTCAGTGGGCGATTGAAGTTACGCCATTAAATCCATGTGTGGTGGATAAAGTAAATATGATCTCTTTCATCTAATTTACGGAGGGAGTATAAATACTTTTAATTATGTTTCTTATTTACAAGAGTAATTATCACCTCCAATTTTATTTCATTTTTGCAATTCTCGGTAGTCACATATATATCGTATACTGTATGCAATTCTCGGTGAAATTTCATTTTGCAATTTTATTTCATTTTCCTACTGTATGATATTAAAGGGGATCTTTTTTTCACCTCTGTTGCAGTTGTTCTTTATATAACTGTTCAGTAGTGTGAAATCCAAAGACTCTTTCGATATGAGCAAGCGTCCATTTGACATATAATTTATTTCTTACTCTGATTCATGTTTTAAATGTTTAGTCCACGAATGTAGAAAATCTAATTTAATTTGGCTTTTATTAAAGAGAAGTATACACTTTTTCCTTATGTTTTGTTTTATTAAAGAGAAGTATGAACTCCCGTGTATTTATATCTCATATGGGAAAACTTAATTAGAGGATTTATTTCACGTCAGTTGAATTCTATGATGTAGTGGTCGGGATCATACTTTGACAGTAATCGTGGCGGCTACTACCAAAAGACAAGCATGGCTGCTGCCTTAGAAGCATCTGTAAGTAGTCGTACATGGACATGTAAATTAATGGAAACTCATCCTTCAAGTAGTGGCAGATAGTTTTAATATCTATAATGCAAATGTTACAATTTATGACCTCTGAAATCTAGAGTTATTGACATATATGAGACTCAAACATTTGAAATTTGAAATCTAGAGTTGTTGACATATATGAGATTCAAACATTTGAAATCCCCTATTTGTGATTTAAAGTTTTTCATTCTATTTTTTTTTCCAAATCGTATTTGGTTTTGGTTTGTTTTGAGATCTGTATATATTTTGCAAGGGGATTGAAGAGAATGTTTAAGATTATCCCACTAGCTTTGCAACATTTTTGTTTCCTCCCCGTTTTATCATCAGGTTTCTTTATATTGTGGTCTTTTGTAGCTTTCCATAATGTGTGGTTACTGCCATTTTGATTTATATATGGATATATTCTTATTTCTTATAAGTAATTGTGATTGTGTTTTTTATACTATATTCAATTTTGTGGGTATTCTTTAAGTTTGATGTCGTTCAAGTATGGGTATTAGTTTAGTTTATAGTCAATGTGCACGTTAATGTATATATTATAGGGGTATCGCAGTTGATTTATATGTTATGAAGTTTTAATGATGGATCTTTATGCAAAAGCGCAACAGTGGTTTTGATGACTGATTTGATATCAAAACTGTAAATTGGAGTTTTGTAGTTGGCATGATATCCACATGTAATTTTATAATTTTATGTTTTGATTTGTATTTTTATGGTTTCTTAGTAATTGTTTGGATTCTCAGAAGTTGTTTGATAAAATGCTCATTCAAGAGAATTTGTTTGAAAGTAGCTCAGACATGCCACAGTTTGAAAGTAGCTCAGAAATGCCCATTCTACTGGATATGTACTTGAAATGCCACAGTTTGAAAGTAGCTCAGAAATCGTTTTAAAGTATATTGATTGTGGAGACTTGGTAACTTCTTGATCCGTATTTAAGAGAATTTTATTATTGTAGATATCCTTTCTCGGAACACCATCATTACAGGCTTCACCCAAAACGACCATTTTTAGGAATCTTTAGAGGCTTTCCACTTAATGAGACAAAAATCTCATATCATTTTTTATGTTTAGAGAGTGAAAAATCTGTTAAGGACTTGGTTTAGTTGGGCAGGTCTTATAATTGACTCTGTTGGTCCTTTACTTATTGGCATCCTATATGTTCAAGAAATGTAAAGGTGGACATTTTTAGTATGTTTTTCAACCTCTAGTGGTATACAATTCACTAATTTTGTGTTTTTTTATTGCAGCTACTCCCAGTTTCTAGCTCACCTCTGTTTCTTCACAGGCCTAAACTTTTGTAATTTGTTGGTTTTGATTCCTTTCCATTACACCATGACAAATTCGTTGGTTTTTACCTTTTGTTTCACCATCTCCCCTCTTCTAATTTCAAATAATGAATGCTTTTTTTCTCAATACAGGAACGATGTTTTATGCTTATGCATAAAATGCACGTTTTATGTTTTTTGAAGTACTCATATATGGATGCAATTCTTATTACTGAAGCTACGACTGAATCAAGGGCTGGTATAATCCAACAAATGCTCTGACAGTTACCATGGCTGCTGCTACCCAAAGACAAGCATGGCTTCTGCTCCAGAAGCATGTGTAAGTTCCAACATAAATTATTTTAATAGTTCCGCATTAGTCATTGTGGCACATTCATTTTACAATATATTGCCAAAAATTCAGCGGCGTTACCACAAACAAAACATCAATTTATATTAGCCTTATTACTATTTAAAGTTCTGCTATTCAAGTTCACTCATTCTGAGATAACTCACTCATTCTGAGATAACTGATCTAGAACTTGCATTTAATACTCTTACAGGGGAAGTACCGACTAAAGAGGATAGGGAAGAAATTCAAATTCTCTTACCCACACAAGTCGAACCTTTTCAAGATGAGGTTTCACATCAACATAAACATGTGTCCTTGCAGCTGTGACCTGACATTCCTGCTACACACCTGCCCTCGAGTATTCATAATGACATTCCAGTAGTGGCCTGACATTCCTTAGCAGGTATTGATTCATTCTTTTTTTTTTATAGATGAAGCAAGTTGAAATTCTCCCTCAAAATGTGTCAATTACTCTCTTATTTCCTATACAAATATGCATGTTTTATATTTCTTTATTTATCATAAACTTGATGGTGTGGGATACAATAAAGGGCGTGGGTGAGTTTGTGTAGACTGGGTGTGCGCGATTAATGTTGCATAACCACCTAAAAATTTCTTCTTGGTATTGAATCTACACATTTATTAAACTTGGATTTGCGGATAAAGAATCAAATCCGTATTACATGACAAGAGAATCAAATATGAATGTCCAAAGAGCCTGCAAAAAATAATTTTGTTAACAGAACTTCAGATTCTGCTGGAGTCATTCACTGGATCATCTATAATGAGGCAATGCTCTTTGCCAGCATGAGATCTTTGGCATTTGGATCATCTATTCATATAAATACTTCACAAATTAAGTTCTGGAAACCACTTTAATTATCATTATTTTTCCCTCCATATTTCGAGTCTGCTCGAACGGGCACTTATCTCCAGGTCTCCTTTAACAGATCTATTTTTCTATAAGATGACCTTTTCTTCTAATGTAGTCAAGGCTGAATCTGGTAGCTCAGTTAATACCCGCAAGGGTAATGCGGTAAACACAAGTACTAAGAAGATGACTGTGAAAGTAATGGTGAGCAAATCAAATAACAAGGTATTATTTGCTCAAACATGGGAAGATTTTACTGGCTTCCTCTTCAGCTTCCTCACCGTCCCACTCGAAAAGGTGGTATCCCTTTTAGGCTGTAATTGTTTTATTAGTAGTATTGATAATTTGTACAAAAGCATAGAAGGTTTGAATGTGAGCAAATATGTTAAATCGCAGGATTTCTTGAATAGGTTATTGAACCCTAGACTTGCTCTTCATTATCTTTGTAAGAATCAGGTATTTTCTCTCATAGAAGCAAGAAGTCAATTTTACAGTTCAGTTTTTTTGCATTCAATAAACAAACTCTTCATAATGTTGATTGTATGGGTTTAACTTTATGATTCTGTATAATTTTTTTACCTGTTAGACTTTTTATTGATTGTGGATTATCGGATTAAATTATTTATTGTTAGTTTATTTCTTCCAGAATTATTAGATTGCATATCGTACCAAATTTATACCAGCAAGATCCAACTAACATACAAATGCTGAGATGCGTAAAAACTTGACACATGTGGACTTTATTTCTATAGGCAACCCTTCAATTCTTCAATTTGACACCTTGCCTCGCTCTTGACGGTGGAAAGCTGATGAGTACTGAAAGTGCAGATGCAGTCGTGTTCAACAAGTGAGTTTCAATACCCATGATTTGCTTTGTCAAAATCCATATTGTCCAAAAGAATCCAACCCAACCTGTAACAATCAGAGAAGCTGTGATTGCTGAAATTGTTATGGTGGAAATAACAGACACAACTACTAATAATACCCCAATGTAAATGGCTGTCAAACAGGCAAAGGCAATAGACCACCTAATGATTATTAATAGTTAGTATATTATTTTGTTTTTGTGATTTAGGAAAGTGGAATAATTTAATAAGGGAGATGTAGCACTATTTGATTATGTAATTTACACTTTAGTTGCTCATGAATTTGATTACATAATTTACCCTTTTGTTGCTTATGAATGATGACTTATTATGGTATTGTATTCTAAGTTCCATAACAAATAATTCATGATATTTCATTGTCATGTGTATTTCACCATATGAACTGCAACTTTGATCATTTTTTCGACATTGTGGTAGACTAGCCTGAATTTTTTTTTTACCGCTTTTTGGACATTGTGGTATATTAACCTGAAGTCTCCATTATAGTTTTGTTTAAAGAGAGAAATTATTTACTTTAATATTTTCCTTAATGATGTAACTGAATCAGCCATCTGATAATCTGGATAGAGTACTGAATTATGATTTAGATGTGGGTATTGCTTATTTTGAATGTTGTACATTGTAAACCCTCCTTCGCGGTCATGTGATTTTTAATTCTCTTATTTTTTTCACATTAAGGTGCAAAATTTTCTCTTATTTTTAATTAAACTTTTCATATTTCTATTAGTGCCACAAATAGAGTTAAATTTATTATGTTTATAGGAGGTCCAAAATGAACTATTAATATTGTTGTTCAGATATTTTTTTTATTTCTTAAACATAGTGGATCGTCCTATAAACAAAAAAAATTATGCCCGAAATTTTAAAATTGTTTACACTTATTTGTCTTTAAAAAATATTTCTACTGAAATTATACATAATTTTATACTTTGTTTGATGAATTTAGACGATTTGAATGTTGTTGGACAATTTGTTAAGGAAAGTGGATAGTCCTATAAATAAAGGATATTATGACCATTTTTTTTAAAAATTTGCACATTTTTTTGTTGGGGAACGATATTTTTGTCGTTTTGCAATTACGTACATGGAATTTTTTTGTCCTTTTATGATTACGTTCTTTCGAAATCTTTGTAGTGCCTTCAGGCACGGGCATTCCGCTAGTATATACATATATATATATATATATATATATATATGAAAACAGGAGATTTAAGAAAATTAGGGATTTTGAAAAATAGAGAGATTTGAAAAATTGGAGTCGAGTCTCATATTTTAATTCGAGATGCCTACGTAGCCTATAAAGGCATGAAAGTCCACGTAGTTCGAATGTAGCATAGGGGTGGGGTTTATCCCATAGATCCGAACGAAATTTTATTATATGTGTATGTGTAGAAAATGTGTTTTTGAGGTTTTGGAAAAAGTGTGATAGATAATTCCGTTCGGAATTTACGAGTGTAACCCTCTTTTATTTGTTTTTGGGATTTTTGTAGAAAATAAAGTATGTGCAATATACTAATAGAAAGGGTAGATATTAATGTGTACGAACTAAAGTAAGAACTAGATTATGAATCTAATGTTTATTATGCAAAAACAAGGAATTTAAAGGGAGAAGGAAGGAATTGGACCTTCTTTGAAGCTTATTCTTTGATCTTAGATGAACTTCCTTGAGTGTTGATGAATTTTGATGATATGGAAGGATATTTACCAAATTGGGTATGAAAAGGATGGGAATGTAAGCTTGAATGGAACTTCACAGAAGGAACTTTGTTGATTTCAAGGGAATGTTACGGAGATCACTGATGCTGATGTATCTGTTCTCTTCTCCTATGGGGTGAGGTCAAGGCCCATATTAATAGAGTCAGGGGGTAATGATTGGCTAAAACCTGGGGGTGTCGATCGGCATGTGACCCGAGACACAGTGCTAATAGGCAGGGGCCAGGACCTGCCAGTTGGCAGTCCCGTGCATATTTTTTTTGGAAAAAAACCGTAGAACACAAGTCGTTGATCTGAATCGTGCATAGGGGATACCATTAGAAAGGTATTTTAGAGACTTTCAAGAGTCCTTTGGATTTTTCCCGAGTTTGAGAGTTGACTTTGGGTTAAATGTGTCTCGAAAGTGCATGTCAATCCTTTGGACGGGAGATCGTCGGACGCAAACGAATCGTTCGTCCGCATGGTAAGTCAGAATCGCGCACGGGGTGGACTATTGGAAAGGTTAGGATATTTACTTTGACATTCCAAATAATTTTGCTCGATTTGGAAGGTTGACCTTGGTCAATCAGGGATCAAAAGTGCATGGGGACCTCTCGGAGTAAAATGGATTGTTCGTCCGTACCGTAGGTCAGAATTGTGCACGGGGTGGACCGTTAGAAAGGGTATTTCGTTACCTTCGAAGATTAATTTAGTCTTATTTGATCTAAAGAGTTTAATTTCGTCAAACTAAGCTCGAGAGCGCTCAGTGGCCTCCGGATTGATTTTCGATGGGAAACTGATCGTTCAAATAGTTATGCTATTTTGCACATGGTACGGATCGTTAGAAAGGTATTTATGTTCCCTTAGAAGATTCAAAGAGCTTTCACTCTGACACTGAAGTTGATTGGGGTAAAATTGGTGCCCGGGAGTGCTTGGTGGCCTTCGAATCGATCTTCAGTAGAAAAATAGTCCGTCTGTTCGTCCGAACCGTTATGTCGATTCACGCAAGGGGTGGACCATCGGAAATTTTATTCAGAGCCCTTTAAAGATTTAAAGAGATTTCTCTTTGAATAGTGTTCATCGGAGTCAAACGGGGCCCGGGGGTGCTCGGTGGTCTCTAAATAGGTACTCAGAGGGCGACCTAGGGTTTGCAGTGAGATGAAGAGGTGCTAGGGACCTAAGGAGAGACCTAGTGGGTACTATAAAGTGGTGTCTACAATGTGACTTTCTGTCATCCACCTCTGAGCCTCCTCCCGCTAGACCCCCACAAATCATCTTCACATCGAATGAAATCATATGCAGGTTACCTTTAGGACCATCATCCTTTGGTGCAGATCTGAGTCGTCCTCATCATCGTCGTCTGAGGCATCATATTTTTTCCCACGGGCATCCTCTTTGCACTTATCATCCCTTTTTTGGGCTACAACTGCTCACATACTTTCTTAGCTTCCCAGCCTTAAGCATCTTCTCAATCTCATCTTTCTAAGAAAAACACTTATCGGTTAAGTTCCCGTGATCTTAGTGAAATTCACACCATAAGATTTTATTCCTCTTGTGAGGGGGAGCCATCAGATTTTTGGGTCATCTTAGGTACCAATCATTCTTGATATCATTCAAAATGTGCTCGCAACTGATCGTGAGAGGAGTGTACCCGATAAACTTATCATCATTTGATCTCTTCTTTACATCTTTATTATTCTATTGAAACTTTCTACCGTTGTTACTCCCCTTAGCATCCTCATATTTAGCTTCCATAGCTTCCTCGGAGTTCATGACCTTACCGGCCGTCGCCAAAAGCTAGGCCATAGACTTTGGTGGGTCCTCAGCAAGCCTTCAAAGTAATTTCCCTTTATGCGGGCCTCCTATTAGCGCTTTCATCGCAATACTTTCCTCATAATCCTCCACTTACAACTTTTCCTTATTAAACCTTGCGATGTACTCCTTGAGACTCTTATTCTTGCCTCGCTTAACATACAAGAGGTGAGTAGTCTTCTTCTGAGGTCTTACCACAAAGTAGAAGTTTTGGATGAATCATTCTGCGAGTTACTTGATTTTTTCAATGGAGTTTTTTGGGAGTGAAGTGAATTATATATGGGCAACTCCAATGAAAGTGCTTGAGAATGCACGATATTTGATCTCATATGAGACAGAGTAGATGTCTGCAGCTAACTGGTACATCTCTACATGGTGCACAATATTGGTACTCCCGTCATACTTTGGAGTAACCACTGGTGGCTTAAACTTGGCAGGGTCGAAAAGCTAACTATCTTAGTTACAAAAGGAGAGCCTTCAGAATTTCCCCTATGCAAGGAGTCTTGACTCTTAAGAATGTCCCCTATTTATTCTCCAACCTCTTAATCGAATCATTCCAAGGCCTCTCCGGCGCTTGCACGATGTCGACTTGGACGGTATTATCTCTTGCCACCTCAACTCGTCGAATAGATGGTTCCCTGGATACCGACTCGAGTAGAATTTACCTCTTGTTGCCCTCGTCTTGTACACATGGGGTCGATAGTTTACCCCCTCTCTTCTTGAGATAGCATTGCTCCTTGACCTAGACAACCTTTCTCTTAAATTGCTAATGGGGTCAAGTCTCTCGAAGGCCAAACCCTGTACACGTCGAATCCAATTATGAGGGCTTAAGTAGAAGCGACCAATTCTGCGGGCAAAGACAATTCCAAGGGCTTAAGCAGAAGTCACCGATTCTGAGGGTCAAAGCCAATTCTGAGGGCTTAAGATAAGGATGACCATTTCTGCAGGTCAAAGCCAATTTTACGGGCTTAAGTAGAAGCGACCAATTCTGAGGGTCGAAGCCAATTCTGCAGGCTTATTTAGGGTGACCAATTCTGCGGGCTTATTTGGGGTGACCAATTCTACAGGTCGAAGCCAATTCTGTGGGCTTAAGTAGAAGCGATCAATTATATGGGTCGAAGACAAGTATGTAGGCTTAAGATAGGGGTGACCAATTCTACAGGTCAAAGACAATTCTGTGGCATTAAGTAGAAGCGACCAATTCTGAGGGTCGAAGCCAATTCTGCGAGCTTATTTGGGGTGACCAATTCTGCGGGTCAAAATCAATTTTGTGGGCTTAAGTAGAAGCGACTAATTTTAAGGGTCGCAGCCAATTCTGTGAGCTTATTTGGGGTGAACAATTCTAAGGGTCAAAGACAATTAATAGGGCTTATTTAGAGTGACCAATTCTGAGGGTTGAAGCCAATTCTGAGGGCTTAAGTAGGGTGACCAATTATGCGGGCTTAAGTAGAAATGACCAATTTTGAGTGTCGAAGCCAATTCTACGAGCTTATTTGGGGTGACCAATTATACGGGTCAAAGTTAATTCTGCGGTCTTAAGTAGAAGTGACTAATTCTGAATGTCGAAGCCAATTCTGTGAGCTTATTTGGGGTGACCAATTCTATCGGTCAAAGCCAATTTATAGGGCTTATTTAAAGTGACCAATTCTGAGGGTCGAAGCCAATTCTGCGAGCTTAAGTAGAAGTGACCAATTTTGAGGGTCGAAGCCAATTCTGAGGGCTTAAGTAGGGTGACCAATTCTGCGGATCAAAGCCAATTCCACGGGCTTAAGATAAGGGTGACCAATTCTGCGGGTCGAAGACGATTTTGAGGGCTTAAGTAGAAGCGACCAATTCTCAGGGCTTATTTTTCCTTTGGAAATTTGGGGACTCCACAGGGGATGTGTGATATTTCTCTGGAGATTTGGGGAAGCATTTGGTTTTGAGTTCCGTTGGGGAAGAGGGAATGATCCAAGGATTTTGAACTGGGTAGTTTTTGGAGTTTTGGAGCGTCCTCTGGAGACATTGCTGGGGTGAATTATTTTTTGGAATTCCGCTGGGGATGTAAAAAAATGTTTTTCTTGCTGAAAAGGTCCAAAAGTTAATTTGGCGATTTTAGGAAATTTTTTGGGATTTTCGGGATTTTCTGGTATTTTTTTGGACTTTTTGTACGAAATTTTAAAGGGGGTGTCGACTGGCATAGATGGATGGGTGCCAAACGGCAGTGGCACAGTCTTTTGGGGTGCCTCGAGCAGGTGGAGGGACAATGTTGATCGGTAGGCGGGTTCTCCTCATTTTTCACAGTTTTTTGACTTTCCTTCTTTTGCAAATCGATCTGATGATCCATAGTCAAGAGATGGTTGAGTTTTCAAGAAGCGTTACTTACATGGCATGACTTAATGCCAACGATTGAGCAGGGTTGGAGTGGAGGGCTAGGGTGACCCTTGCACTGGGTAGCTAGAACTCATTTGACGCATTTGAGCCGATGGTGGATGATCGGATTCTTCTATGTGATCCCTCGCATCATCATTCTTCTAGGGTGGTGAACCCTGGTGGCTATGTAAGTATTGAATGACCTTTGGTATTATTTTCCTTTTTATTGACGAGACTGATTCATTTATTAAATTTGACAATGGTTTTCTTTGTTTCTTCGATAGTTCGACGTCTCCATATTGACTATACATGCCCGAGGTATGATGAGGCTTAAGGATTTAGGAGAAACTTCCATTTGTGGTGCGCTGGAGGGTGTCATCAGCCGACTTTGGGAGATTGTCATCTGTTATGGATGCGATGCCTCGTTCTATGATCGTTCTATGTGCTCTAGGGTAGAGGTCGTGGGACACTACCCAAACCTTCGATTTTGGCTTTGGGAAGATGACGGTGACTCCCATTGATGTGCAAAAGGTGTTGGGGATGGATTGTGATGGTGTTCAGATTGAGGTGGATAGGATGCTGAGGGTGACGTTGGAGGCGGTGATAGAGGCTTTAGATTACGTGGAGAGGGTGGTCTCTGGGGACTCTCTCCGTTTGTCTCTGCTGAGGGAGCCATTGTTTAGGAGGAGTATTGATGAGAGCGACGAGCAATAGGTGCGTCAGATGTCTTGCTTGTTTATTCTTCTTGCGCTGGGAGGTTTTCTGGTGTCTACGAGTGGCGACGTCGTGCACTTGTGGATTTTTCCATTTTTTGGGTGTTCTCGGACATCCGCCTTTATGATTGGGGAAGCCTGACTTTGGCAACCCTTTATTATTCTCTGGATGCTTTCAGCCGGTGCTGCTGGCAGTCTTTTACTGGAGCCACTTATCTTCTGGAGGTATTCTTCATTTTTTTGGCATTTTTCCTTTATGCATTCGCATTTTCCTTCATGCGCTTTTTTTTTTATTTCTTAAATGCTGGTCTTTGCCCTTTGCAGTTGTGGTTCTATGATGTGATTGGGTCAAGGTTCTAAAAAATGCAGGGCGTGACCAAGGCGTGGAGGCCAAACCTTAAGCCTTAAGCCTTAGAAGCCTAGGCGGGCCTTAGGCGTAAAAAGGCGTTTAGACATTTTTAAATATATTTTAATATTTTTTTACTATGACAAGGCTATTAAAAAATACTAAAATGGTACATACCTTAAAAATATTTCTAAATATTTGTAAATTGAAATACTATTTTTTTTAAATACAAAAATAAATTGCATTTTTTCACGCCTTACTTCTAAAAAACTCGCATTTTTTCACGCCTTACCCCCCAAAAATGCACTTTTTTCACCCCTTACCCCAAAAAACGATTACTATCGTTGACCACGCCTAGGGCCAAAACTTGATGTATCTAAAAAGCCTCGAGCCTAGGCGCATTTTTTAGAATACTGGATTTGGTTAAAACCCCATTTGGTATCTTTGAATGATGACTCTTTTGGGGACTTCTGCTGGATGTACCGGAGACGGAGGTCCAACCGACAGTCAAAAAAGTCTTTCTCTCTGGAGGCGGTGTGTCAGGTCTTGAATGGCCTGACGAGCGAGAGGGCAATACCTATTTTATCTTGAGACCGTACTTTCCTTCGATGGTTTTTTATTGACATTGATATTTTTCTCTTGCTCGGGATTTGCAGTTGACCTTTTATCCTTGGTGGACGGCCATTCAACACAGTGGGATGACTAAGGAATATGTGCAGATACAGCATCTGCTGGTGCATGAGTTTGGATACTCTTGGTACCTCGAGGAGAGGTTAGTTCGACATATTATTGAGTATGAGTTTGCGGTGTCGTCGACGAAGCCCCCTATGTTCTTGAGGCAAGTGCGGGAGATGTCAGAGGATGCTCGGGTGGCGGCGATGATGGGAGAGCCGTATTCAGCGTATACTGACACCACTGTGATGTGTGACTATATGGACTTCGTGTCGAGCTAGTTGATGCCTCCTAGTATATACGATGTGATGCCTATTCCTCGTGCGGGTTCGAGTCAGTAAGTGAGGTCCTCCCACAGTGCGGGGAGTGCGACGACGTCAGCGAAGGAGATAACTTCGAAATCTCCCTTTGTACGAATGTTTTTACCTAGTTACAACATCCAATGAGCTGATGGAGGGTCGGTACATTTACAACATCGTCCCAATACGATGGACTCGGAGGAGTTGGGCTTGACAGAGGAGGTCCTTAGACCTGAGGTATACTTTGTGTTTCCTTATCTTTTGATTTCCTGAATTCTTTCTTTTCCTTTCAGGCTTGACTGATTTGATTTTTTTTTGTTTTCTTTTGCAGCATATTCGGGACTCCACCACTTGGATGAGGTATATTAGGGATTGGATATCTTCAGCGACTGACCATATCCGAGAGGTGGTTCCGGTTCCTTCTTTCTTGGTACCGTCTGCCTCGTCCGAGGAAATGTCAAGTTCTGGAAGTGGTGGCACATCATCTCGCCGCAGGGGGGAGAGGGAGAGCCATAGGGATGGAGGATATTAGAGAGAGAGATAGAGAGAGGAGGTGGAAGAAGAGAGAGGAAGAT
Organism: Sambucus nigra; assembly: GCA_949130495.1. Taxonomy (NCBI): domain Eukaryota; kingdom Viridiplantae; phylum Streptophyta; class Magnoliopsida; order Dipsacales; family Adoxaceae; genus Sambucus; species Sambucus nigra. Next base: position 282,777,339 of record OX422218.1, read on the forward strand.
AGTTTGTAGGTGAAGAGAGAGAGAAAAATGAGGGTGCAGGCTAGGTCTCATTTTTTTTTGTTTTTCTTGTAACATGACAATGTAACACAGAAAAATGCATGCAAATAAAGATGAAGTTTTTATTAATTCTTGCTTCAGTGATTAATGCACATGCTCCTTTTACTTTGCTGCTGAGACCGTAAAAAGAATTTGAAAATTTATTTGAGAAGGATTTTATTTTAAAATGGGATAAGAAAAAGTATGAGGAAATTCGGAGTTCCCTTAAGATAAAAATTATTTTTATTGAGTTTTTTTATTTTATTTTGACAAAAGAGGAGAAAGGTAATTTTCCCAAAATAGGGGGTTGTCTATTGACATGGCCCCTGTCTTACCTATCGGCACATCAGTCCAGTCCAATCAACTCAAGACTTTAGTTGCACTTTCTTCAATTGCTTGGTACTTAGTTGGGCAAGTTTTACTCCAATTTCTGCAGGGTTTCTTGTATTTTCTTGAGATTTTTCAAGTATAAATAGGGTTGTGAATGGGGCTTTTCTCATCACACTTTCACTTCCTTTCTTTCACATTCTTACTTGCTTATCATCTCTTTATTTTGCAAGATGGCTCTCCCTAGTAGCATTGAGTTTGTTAATTACCTCGAAGCCTTGAAAGCAATGTGTTCTTACAATGTTGATTATGTCGCCTTCCACATGCGTCGAATCTCTTTGTGGCGTAATCGACCCATTGAGTGGAATATGCTGTTGGCGGCAATTGAGTTCTGGTACCCCGAGGATCATGTCTTTCGCTTTGGGTTGGATGAAATTTATCCTTCTTACGAGGAATTTTCTGCCATGCTGGGGATAAATCCCAACCTTGCTGCGACTTTGCCTGAGTTTTCTCATTCTCCCAGGGAATTGTTGGCTGGAATTCTCCATATCTCACCTTTGGAAGCCAGGCCATTGGTTACGGGAGGTCTGATTTCTCTTCCGATAGTGCTGCGATTCATGCATTCATAGGATTTGGGCGATGTCGGCTATGCTGGGGCCGTTATTATGGGTCTGGTTTCAAAAGTGTTGTTGGTGACTGTAGAAATGCTAGTGGACACCCAAATTGCAGTTATCATTTTCTGGATGTCATACCATCGCAATCTTGGGATGGTGATACTGGCGGAGACTTATAATGGTTCGGATGCCTGGCGGGAAGGTCTTTTCAACTTTATGAGGGGTAGCCCTGTGATGTTGTTCATGTGGTTGTCAGAGAGGTTCCGTATGGCAGTCCCACCTGAGCATCCTTTGCCAACGGTGCCAAACTTCTTCTCGCGCTATTTCATTAGCGTAGTCCTTGACATTGAGAACTGGGAGAATTGGTTTGTAGAGCACGGGGCTCGAGGCTTGCACTGGTCAGTGCCTTGGTGGGGGGAGTTGTTTTCCATTCTGTAACTCAAGGAGTACCAATATGTTCGGTTGGTTGGCCTCAGGCAGACTTCTTTTTACTTTTCCTGGTAGATGCTGAGCCAATTTGGTTGGGAACAAATTGTGCCACCACGGACACTTAACTTCTTTCCTGTGGAGGACCTGGCAGAGTGTATGCGCATGCAACTTGGATCTTTTTAGGAGAATCATCGGCCGTCAACCCGTCCTTCTTAGTCTACTGGTCGAGTTTGACATGCCTTCAGGGACTACATGAAGTGGTTGTGGAAGAATCTAGTGGCCAAGATGCTGGCTGTGGAGACTGGGCAAAGGTGGTTTGACATATCTGACACCATGGAGGGAGGCATTCTAGTTTTCCACAAGCTAGTCCGGGTTTATCATTCTATGGAGCGTCTGCATCACTCCATTCAGGCAGGGGAGGTTTGGGGACCCCAGGATGCAGGTGATGTTGGGACTGGTACCTCTGGCAGCTACAAGTAGGATTTTGTGAAGCTTTTGTAATGGGTGTGGTTTGTGGGAATAATTGGAGGGTGATTTTGGGAGTAATGGGGCTTATTTTTATTTTGGTTTTCCAGGAAGGTAGGTATAGACTTGACAAGGGAAGTCGTTTGACTCCCTATGCCGATGGAATCGTACTAAAATTTTGAATAATGAAATAAATAAGTTTTTGATCATCTAGTTGTGCCTCTTGTTGAGTTTTCCGTTTTGAATTATCTATACCGATCACTTAGGCATACATAATCCTTTTGTTCATGTATATGTTAAAAATGAATTGTCGTTCTAGGGGATAAGAAAAGAATATAATTTTATGAAAAATAAGAGGTCTGTGCCCATGTAAAGAGAATGAGTTTCCTACGTATCTTTGAGGGTTTTAAAAAATTTCTGAAATTCGTTTTTTGCAAGCCAAAAGGTTTTTAGAGGATTAGGCCCCATGTAGTTCTTGGTAGGGGGAGATGAAGAGGTTTTTTTAGAATAGAAGGGAGATGAAAAGAGCCGTAGCGCGTCGAGATTTCGGACTAGGGGTAGAATTTCTTCAGATGGTCCAGGTTGACTGGACATTCCATTTCTTCTCCATTCAGGTCGGTGAGCACAGTGGCACCGCCTGACATGATCTTCTTCACGATGTATGGGTCACTCTAATTGGTCTTGAATGTCCCTCTGGGGTTCTAATTGGGTTCTACTATTTCTTGGAGGGCTAAATGCCCTTCTCGGACACTGCGGTCATGGACTCTCTTGTTGAATAATCACGTTATGCGGCGATGGTACCCTTGTATGTGATATAGAGCTCTCAGCCTTGTTTCGTCTAAGAGGGACAATTCGTCGAGACAACATTGGTGCCAGTCTTTCTCACTGACCTTGCTTTTGAGAATGACACGCAGTGAAGGGATATCCAGTGCCATGGGCAGGATTGCTTCCATTTCATAGACTAGAGAGTGAGGGGTATCCCCAGTAGAGGTTCGAACTGAAGTGTGATAGCCCCAGAGGGAGTGAGGGATCCTATCGGCCCAATCTCGATAACTCTCGATCATCTTGCTGATAATGGCTTTGAGGTTCTTATTGGCTGCCTCAACTTCACCATTGGTCTGAGGTCGGTATGGAGAAGATTTGTGTCCTTGAATTCCATACTCTTCGAACACTTCTATAACTTATGCCTCAAGTATAACCCATTGTCTGATACCATCTCGTACGGTACCCCATATCGATAAATGATGTTTTTCCTGATGAACTTAGCCACCTTCTTGGCATTCAGAACAGAGTATGACTCGACTTCGACCCATTTGGTGAAGTAATCAATGGCGAGATGAACTCATTCCCGTTGGATGCTTTTTTATAACTTTCCTTACGATGTCAATGCCCCATGTGGAGAACGGGCAGGGAGAAGTCATATTGTATAATTCTCGCGATGATAAGTGTTGTAGGTTAGAAAATTTTTGGCATTTGAGGCATGTTCGAACGTAGGCTGTGCAATCCGGAACCATAGTAGTCCAGTAGTAACCCTATCATATGATCTTTTTAGAGAGCACGTGGCCGTTAATGTGGGGTCCGCATTCCCGGCTGTGGGTTTTCTACATCATTTCTTCAATGTCAGCCCCTGCGATGCAATGCCAATGGGTTCCATCAAAGTTTCTCAGTCTTTCTTGTCAGATCCTTGGGGATACCTACCATGTTTGAGGAGGCGCCAAATATCATAGTATCAGTAGCCAGCTATCTTGGGATCTTCCTCCGTGCCAAGCTCAATGTGGTAGCAGTGGGTGGGTTTGTCTTATTTTTGGACAAGGAAATGGGCCATGGTTATTCCCTCAGGTATGTCAATCATGGAGGGTAAGGTAGCAAGGGCTTCATCTAGGTTATTCTTTACTCGGGGCAGGAATTGGAAGGTGATTTCTTAGAATTGGAAAGCCAGCTCTTCAAGGTGGGCATGGAAGGGTAAGAGTTTCTCGTCCTTAACTTTCCATTTTCTAAGTACTTAATCGATAATGAGGGATGAATCCCCGTAGACATTGAGGTATTAAATTCCTTTCTTGAGGGAAACTTTGAGGCCTACCGTGCACGCCTCATATTCATTCATGTTGTTAGTGAAATGAAAGTCCAGCTTGATGGAAATGGGAGTGTGAGAGTCATCAGGGCCAATGCCATATCCTTTCTTATTGGCAACACCATCGAAGAACATTTTCCATCGAAGGTCTTCTTGGGAGGTACATAGGGTATTCTCATCATGGAACCTAGAGATCCAGACATCGGCCTCTTCTATAGGGTAGTCAGCAAGGTAGTCATAGATGGATATTCCTTTCATGACCTTTTGAATGACATAGGTAATATCAAATTTATCTAGGAGCATCAACCAACAGGCCATTTGGCTAGACAGGGAAGGTTTCTTGAGCAAGTACTTGATGGGATCCATTTGAGATACAAGCTTGATGGAAAAAGGTAGTGCCGTAACTTTTGGGAAGCCCAGACAAGAGCAACACATGCTTTTTCTAAGGCGGTGTAGTTAACTTCGTAACCAACCAACTTTTGACTGGCATAGTAGATGGATCTCTCTTTATGGGTTTCTTCGAGATATTGGGCTAGCAAAGCCCCAGCTGCAGTATCAATTACGATTAGGTATAGGAGTAAGGGAAGATTGGGCTGCGACGGCATGAGCACCAGAGGTTAGGTTAGGTATTGCTTGATTCGGTCAAAGGCTTCTTGGCAAGCTTCATTCCAGAATTTGGTTGAATCTTTTTGGAGGAGTTTGAAGATGGGTTCACAGATGAAAGTCAGTTAGCTGATGAACCGGCTGATGTACTGTAATTTCCCCAAGAATCCCATGACTTCCTTCTCAGTTCGAGGTGGTCACATCTCAAGTATGGCTTTTAGCTTGGTAGGATCTGCTTCTATCCCTTTTCTCGCTAACCATGAATCCCAAGGTTTTTCCTTTAGTAATGCCTAAGACACATTTCTGTGGGTTGAGTCACATCTAGTATTGTCGTAGTCGTTCAAAGAACTTCCGGAGAGCCGGAATATGGCCTTCCTTAGTCTTGGATTTGATAATCATATCGTCTATATAGACCTAGACTTACTTGTACATAAGACCATGCAGAATAGTTATGGCAACCCTTTGGTAGGTAGCCCCTGTAGTTTTTAAACCAAATAGCAAGACATTGTAGCAAAAGGTTCCCTAGGGATGATGAATGAGAATTTCTCGTGGTGATCTGGGTGCATCTTGATTTGATTATATCCGATAAACCCATCAACGAATGACTTGAGAGTGTGCTTGGTCGTATTTTCCATAACTATATCGATATTGGGTAGTGAGTAATCATCCTTCAGAGAGGCCTTGTTCAAGTCTTGGTAGTCAACACACATGTGAACCTTCCCTCCTAATTTTGGCACGGGCACGATATTGGCTAGCCATGTGGGGTATTCGATCACACGAATGAAGCCCACGTTCAGTTGCTTGATTACTTCTTCTTTAACCTTGAGTGACCATGCGGTGCGAAACTTTCATAGTTTCTGTTTGACTAATTTGCATTATGGGATATCTCAGGGTCAATGCCAGACATATTATCGTAGGACCAGGCGAAGACATCCATGAATTCCTTTAGTAGTTCTTCAAGTTATGCGTGCTCATGCTCATTAAGGGTGGCCCCTATCATAATCTCACCCATTTGGCTACTAGAACAGAGATTAATAACGACAGTTTCATTTTCACTAACTTAAATGAGGTTATGTTATTTGTTATTAACCTTATTTAGACCAGTTAAGAATTGTTCATTTGCAAAATCATCATCATCAAGAGTTTGATTAGAATCAAGATAATTAATGTAAGTCATGGCAAGATACTCAAAATCTTTATTTATTTCATAGAAAGGAAAAACAACATTGAGAACCTAATCAAATGAGGTATCGATTGCATCAGAGTGAGGGGAAATTAAAGGAGAAAGGGGATAAACATATGGGTTAGGTTGAACATTAGCAGGTGGCACAGGTGCAACATGCCAGTTGAGAAGAGGTGCATCAGCATCTTTGATGCGATATGATGGATTGGACGATGTATCCCCTGAGTGGATCATGCAGAGTGTCAGCCCTAGTATTTATAAATTGAAAGAGTCTTCAGACTCACTGCCCTCAGAATCCCTGGTATCAGTTGTGGCCTCTTTAGTGAGTGATTGTTCACAGTGCTGGGAACTCTCGTCCTATGGGTAGCTTTCTTGAAAGAAGATCTCCATTATTGGTTTAATCATCTTGTCTATATGCCATACCAAGGTCTAGGGAAGCCGCAGAAGGGGAAATCTTCACCTTTTTTGATAAATCTTCCATTTAGGGAATCTCCCAAGATAATTTTGATGCATTCTAACCTCCTCTTTAGTCGAGGCTGACGGTTCAAACTGAGTTCTTATTCTGACGGAAGATAGCCCAAGCCACAGGGAGGAAAGGCCTCCTTCAACATAATGGGTTAAATTATCCCTTGTCGTCTTTGCCCTAGCCCCAGTCTGGGCATGAAGTGCATGTTCTTGAATATGTGGATTACATTGACGTTTCCATGGGGGTCATAATCTAGACAAACCCTGTCTTTGAAGTCATCCCTGTTAGGATTAGGAGTGGTTCAACTTAGAATCCTGACAGAAGCATATCATTCATCCCATGTTGTATTTTAAGTACTGGATTACTGATGCTTGCATTCTCGGTGTTGTCATTGTCTCCCAAGATGGTGATAACTTTCCCATTGGTGAAGAACTTCAATTTCTGATAAAGGGAAGAGGACACCCTTTTGATGCTACAGAGCTACGGTCATCCCAGTAACAGATTGAAATAGACTGGGATATCGATGACTTAGAATTCAATAACAGGATTTATAGGGCCAACCCCTATTGCAAGCTTGATAGATCCCATTACTTCTTGGTGGGTATTATCGTAGGCATATACGACAACAGAGGTTGGAGCAAGGTTGCTCACTTTTAATCCCAGACAACTGAGGGTTCTTAATGGGCAAACATTCAGAGCTGATCCGTTGTCGACGAGAGAGAGGGGGATAGTTTTTCGCATAACTTCAACATAGATATTAAGTGCATGATTGTGGTTGGAACCAGTCTTGGGGAACTTTTTTTTAGAAAAGGAGAGCATTCGATTATAGGTCAAGGATCCGACTAGGTTCACCGCTTCTTCTGGCATGGTTGAGGGAGGAACTGTGGGTCTTATGAGTAGTTTGATTAAGGAATTTCGATGTAGTTGGAAAGACATAAAGAGTCCCCATAAAGTGATGTTGGCTTGGGTTTTCTTCAGTTGATCGAGAACCTTGCTTTCCTGGAGGGTCATTTCTAGCATAGGGAGATTCTCGACACCCTTTCCTTTATCGCTCGTCGAAGGTTGTAGACTTAGGATTTAGTAATGTCTTCCTGACCTGGTAATGTAATTTATAGAAGAAGGAAAAAATAGAAATCATGTTTCTTCATCGATGTTGGGTTATTCAACCACCTTATTGATTTCTCCTAACATGGAGAATGATATCATCCCGTATATGTCGACTATCAGGATAGTATTTTCTGAATCTTGCTCTTCATCTGAATCTCTGAAATCGTCCCCCATCTGATGGCAATGATATTGTCTTTCCATGCGAAGTCAATGCACTCCACGGCCTCTTCGTATAATTCCTCCCATTTGGCAGGGAAATGCATAACTTAAGGGACCAGGCGCCCTTGTAATTTCAAAGCATCGAGTAGCTTGGATATACTACAAATATTAACAATCTGTCGAAACAAGTTTGTCATAACCTGAACCATGTCATCTAGACTGACTTTGTCGATTGGCACTACCCAATTGTTTGACTTTCAGGCCCATTTTTGAGCTTCTAAGAACAACCCACTAAATCTCTAACAGTCGATGGTCATCTTGGAGGGAAATTTTAGCCCGAACTCCAAGATTTGGTTCAACACTTCTCACAACTCCATATCTTTACCTTCGGAATGGGTGCGAACAACGATGCATGCTCTGGTGTGAAGGGATAAGGCTTGACCAGTGAAGCTGGTAGGGTGTAAGAGGAAATATGGGCATGTTTGGAGAGTTTTATGAGAGTATATAGGTATAACATGTGACTCACTCGACATGATTCGAGTAGATGGGTCAAATTCTGGGTCTTTTTCTAGGAAGATGGCATTTTCATGATTCAGGAGTGGATTATGGGTAATGTTTGGTTTGGGATTAACTGGTGGGGTGATAACACCTTGGTCAATTAGGCATTGGATTATATTTCGGAGATGGAAACATTGGTTAGTGGTATGGCCAGCAGTTTGGTGAAAGTCACAATGGGCATCAGGTTTAAAGTTTTTTGGAAGTGGGTTTGGTAATGGACGGGGTTCCAAGGGTTTGATCAGATTTTGGCTAAAAAGGGCCTAGTAGACTTTGGAGAGAGGAGCATGAATTTCAGTGTATTCCTTTCGGACTGAGTTTGGGCAGATTTCTGGTGCCCATGATGCGGCAGGATGAGAGATATTATTAATCATAGAAACCGTGGTACTAGCATTTTTTTCAAACTTTTTAGGAGAAAACTGTCCAGAGGTTTTCCTCAATTATACTTTTGTCGTGGCATAACTTTCTTCTATTTCCACTCCTGCTTCTCAGAGGGCTCACAAGTGAGGGTAATACAATCCTCCCATTGTTACTGGGACAAGGGGCAGGAAGTTATTTTTTATGATACTGACTTGTTCTTCTTCAGAATGCCAATTGGTCATGGTAGCTTCTTTTTCTCTCCACGTTGCTATGAAGTTGTTGACTGATTCCCCAGGGTTCTGCTTAAGTAGCTCTAAGTCACGGAGGGTAACCTCTAGCTCTGCGTTGTACGTTTACTGTGACATGAACTCACGGGCAACATCTTCCCAACTATAGATTTTTGATTCCTCGAGGATAAGAACCAACGGTGAGAGCTACCTTTCAAAGTCTGCTGGAACATCTGGGACATTATTTCTTCAGAAGTCCCTAGGAGATTCATGGCTTGGTGATAGCTATGGAGATGAATGATTGGGGGTTCTCTACCTCTTAACTTCTCGATATTGGGCATCTTGAATTTTTCCTGTAACCTGGATTTAGAATAGGGAGACATGTGGGTGTAGTCCATGTAGTTCCTAGAGAGTCTGGCTATATCGAACTTCTTAGTCAACATCTTGAGGTCTTTCTTAACCTTGTTCAATTCTTCCTCTTTCGGGTCAATAGTCACGGGTAAGTTAGCCCCTAGCTGAGCAAGGGTTCGCATAACCAGATTGGCTGGCGGTAGCCCATTCGCAGGAGGAGCATGGAGACCATGCTGGTATTCTGCGGTAACCCATGTAGGCTCGGGTGTAGGGGGACCCATAGCATGAGGGAAGAGGACCTCGGGCTCTTCGGGGATAGGGACTCGGTTTCTTTGCATCTCATGAACCCCAGTTTGAAGGTTGTCAATTTCGACAGTGAGCTGAGCTAGAACTATCAAAAAATCCGACTGAACATTTGGCACTTGATCCGTATTCTCCATGGAAGGCGGGTGAATCTCAGACTCAGAAGAATAAGGGGACTAACAGAACTTTGGGGCAGTTTGACTGAAGACCGAAGCCAATAGGGAGCCAGGCTAAGGGTATACGATCGACCTGATAAGGAGGAAAATTGGGATTTATTTTCGGAAAAATAGAAGAAGGGGAATTTGTTATTTTTAGAAAAAGAGGAAAATATTTTTGACATTTTTGGAAAACATAAGGATAAAAGTGTTTTTGGACACTTTTTAAAAGAGAGAGAAAAAGACGAGAGACGGGTCTCAGCATGAGTATTATGTTTATTAGGTTCTCACTTGTATTAAGTTTTCCTAGATGCAAAAAAGAAATGTCGAATGGGACCCGAGCCTGGAAGAATTGGGTTTACCACATGTAAAAACTAGGGTTGGACTTGTTACCAGGTTCACGGGAAGAGTACCATTTTCAAAGTTGCACAAAAATTTGGGAGGCAGGCCGACCTGGAATATCGACAGAGTTTCGGGATGAAACTGGTAATCTAATATGTGTGTCCTAAGCTTAACACCTGTATGCGGGGTATGCAGTTATTGGGTAAAATGGAAGGTGTTCCCCCTTTAGTGTGACTTCCACGATATACGTCTTGCTTTTGAGGTCAATTAGTATGTGTGTACAAGTCATTTGGTATACCTGAGTGTACGTGAATTGCCTCACTATATACCTCATGGGGACGGTACATGTGGGAGAGAATTCGATATACTCGATGTACGTGAATGAGTTCCTTGCGATATACCTCCCGTTACGACTTTGGTCAAGCGGTACAATTCGGGGGAACCATTCGATATACGTCGAAGGTGCTTGACTAATGGAAGGTGAGACTCATATCGCTTACTCTAACTGTGACCTGCCGGACCAGCACCCACCATGAAGTGACTCCCCAGTTACGGGACAAAATTTGGTCAATAACAATGCTCTTTGGTGATGTTGTGTGTACCATGCATGATTCTTTGATTAGTATCTTAAGGATAGAGTATCTTTATCGATCATGTCCAATCGAGAATGAGGTACAAGTATAAATAGTAGAGCAGGGATAACAAGTGAGAGTGGGTGGTGTGTGAAACATGTGGATATACATGATCTTAGGTGCACGTGGTGTGAAGTGTACATGGAAAATTTCTATAAGTGAGTGAATAGTGGCATAAGCATGAGTTGTAAATATACAGGGAATAAGGGGAACATAAAAAATAGGGGAATATACAAGAAAGTAAAACACCCATGCAAACAGAGTCTATCCCTCTTAAAAATAGTCCCCAATAGAGTCGCCGTTGTGGCTATCTCGGGTCGCGCCTGGGGGGGAGAGAGAGATAGATAGATACGTCTCCCTCGGCCTCGCACCCCTCAAAAACTTTTTATTGTTTTTCATTTTGTTCAAATTGAAAGGATTTCATTTGATTCAAAAGTTTGATTTTTGACCTTTTTAATTTCGATGACTCTTGATAAAGCTCATAAAATGCATCACATATGCCATCAAATTCATCATCATTCTCATTTAATGACTAATGGTATGATTTGTGTGAACCTATGCTTCTACACAATGAGGAATTACTAATAGATATATGACTAAACTATTTGACCCTATTTTTATTCACAACATCATAAAATGACATACTCTCATCACCAGCCTTTTCACCTTATTCTAATCTCACCATAAATGCAATCTCACTCCTGGATTCATCACTTTAAGAACTCGCATTGTACTCACTCCTCAAATCACTTAAAATTTCTTTATATACTTTTTTTATTATTCTCAAAGTCATTGTTCTTTTGTTGCTTTCTCAATTATGTTGGACATACATTCATGTGATAACGTACTCCATCACAACCAAAATATTTATCTTCATATATTTCTTTTTAACTTTTGGGCACATTCCTATCATAACTACCTTGTGAGTGATGTCTAGTGGACTTGTGTTACTTATGTTCAAACTTATTTTCAATTTTCAAAAATTTATTGTTATTTTTATATGATTTGATGAACCTTTTCATAAATAAAGAAATATTCACTTCAACATTCTCTTCTTGTTTATCTTCACTTTTTCTAGACACAACATTCTCACTTGATTCAGCAATAAATATAACATCCTTATTAGGCTTGGACTATAATACCCTGTCCCAATAATCCAATTAAATTATGTATAAACTATTTTGAAGAAGGGTTGATGATGATTATAAGAAGAATTATGGGGCCAAAATTGAATAAGAAAAAGAATGGAAAATTTTAGAGGTCGTTCGAATGACATTGTAGGGTCACGCGAAGCAATGCCTCAAATGACATGCCACTGCTTTATCGTGGCATGTCGAGCAAAGGGTAGAGCGAAGGAGGTTAAGAGTCATTTGAACGATACGGGCTAATCGTTCGAAAGTCGTATATCAATTTTTTTAATCAGATTGCCCTTTATGACACCCCGCCTACTAAAATACCGAGTGGCCAGCCCGTGATCAAAATAAAATGTTGGTCTCATATAGATCATTCTAACATCACTGTCGAAAACTTTTTAAAGTTATTAACCGCCTAGTAATTTAATTAGACCGGTGCCAAATTTTATTTTTCATTAATTAACAACATGAGGAAGTAAATAATAATTAACCATCAACATAAACTGGTAACTGAATCCAACACAAATGAATAATATAAATAAATATGACCGAATCAACTATCGGTTCAATAATACCATACAAAAATCAACTAAAATAATAAACTAGATACACACGCTCAAGTAAATAAACGGAATACAAGACCTGAGGCAACATGCCCAAATGAGTACTGAAGTAAAGTCCCTACACTAGGAATGAATAAATGAAGAGTCTATAGTAAAGTCCTGTAACTTCCACATGCGCTGTAGTTGCGCGTCCCTGGATAGAATCCTCAAATTGAGCGTCCCTGTGGCTGGACACCACAAATATTTTGTAAAAGATTTTTTACACGGGTCAGAGCCCAAGTAAAATATTTTGAAAATATTTAGCAAGCAGTTAAATTGCAATAATTAAATATGCATGCACACGTTTCATATTTAAGCTAGTGTCGCACTCACTTGAGGTGTAACTCACCCATCTTCTAATATGCACACCTAATGTTGGCCTTATAACCTTCCTAGTTAAGATACCCTACCTAACTAACCGTATCACACCTCTTTCTACCCCCACTACTCTAACCCGAGTATTCTTACTTTGATTATTAAGTTATCTTCTCATTAACTTATTAATCGGTTCAACTATTTTAAATCATATAACGTTACCACGAGTTATATAGGAAACCCCTTTTTAAATCATATAATTTTCACACTAGTTATAAAAGAAATACATTTCACACTTATGTATTAATCACGTATATAATTATCTATTCATATTATATACATACTAGTATATTACAACATTCACATACATGTCAAGTATATATCCATCCTATCGAATAAGGACTCACCGGATGTTTCTTTAAAATGCTATTACCCCAGGTATACTCATCCACCTGAACATCCCGATATGGTTGGCTCCCTGAATCAGGGAAACAAAAATAAACGTAGCGGAGGATGCCTTAGTTCTTCGGCTGTGGGAACGAATCCTATCCAAAGCGTCTCACCTAGAAAATAAATCACAACATATAAATACTGGACGCCTATGACCTCAGGATTATGCTCACCTTGCATTCACTAGACATGGGATTCACTCACATCGCGTAACCTCCTATGATAGAACTACAGGGGTATGTATTCCTATAAATATCATTCATATATATATATATATATAGTATACATATATTTAATATAAGTCCCGGCTAACTCGTGCCTAACACCTGTAGCACTAGCCTAAGAATATCTAAGTCCATATCCCGACATGTAAATTAATTAATCACACATTAATCAATTTGTCATTTAAGTTGTGTCACCCAACTACAATACCCCGACTAACTCATTCGGTACGTATCTTCACCTGTTAGAATTTATTCCACAAAAATTACACTATTAAGATTAACACCTCTCATCATGTTTCATATTCGATACTTTTATTTTATATCTCTATAATAAATTCTCCCGACTACCCCTTGCCTAACTCCCGTAGCACTCAGCCTAAAAATATCCAAGTCGAATCCCCGACCCCTAATCTAATTAATTTTTCACCTCAATTAATTTTATGCAAGTGGTGTCACTCAACCATAATTTCCGGACTCCCTACTTGGTCCGTATTTAAACCTTTATGAATTTATTTCACTCAATTCATTAGTTAGATTCCTCATTTTTCTCACATTTCTAGGCTCATATACATCCACCTATAAATCCTAGGTAAAATAATCCCAGGCATCTATACTCGGATTTGATTTCTGGCTAGAGATTTCGATCTCGGACACCCTTCCGTAGAAAATTCATAACTAATTCAAAAAATCAAAAAAATACGAAACTGGCAGCCACGTGTTCATAATGAAAAGATCTATCTCCATGTCCAAACCTAGGGTCATTTGAATGAGGTATCAATCTCATTTGAATGAGATACTAATATCATTCGAACGACTAGCAACGATGCTCGAACGACTTGCAATGTCGCTCGAATGACTTGCCAAGTCGTTTGACGCATCGCTAATCACTTTTTCTTCTTCCTTTTCTAGCTTTCTGCCATTAATGAATTTCTTCCATTTCAAAACTTCTGACCAGATATCTATTTACAGTTCTAACAAAACCCTCCCTTTAATCAAATTTCATTTATGGATTTAGTCATTACACAACACCAATTTCTCATCATGATTCCTTTAAATCCCAGATTCGAGTTTTTCTCCCAACTTCATTAATTTATTCTCCAAATACTCACATCAAAATTCAAGTAAACCTTTTCTGCATCCAGATTTCTTAGTTTAATTTCAAACGCTTTTGACATATCTTGTATCACCCACACAAAAATGAATATGGTTTACACCCACCATGATATGAATCGCAATACAGCAATTTAAATGAAGTCAAGTTTAAATACTTACCTGAATAAATCTGTAGGTTTTGATTGCCTTTGTTGTAGACAAGATCTGACGAAGAACACATCAATATCTTCTTGGTTTGGCTTACAAAGGCTCTCTCACTTGATCCCTCTTTTCTCCTTTGAAACTAGGGTTTTCTTATTTGAGTTGTGACTTCCACAAACTCTCTAACTTAGGTTTTATTAGGTGAATCCCAAAATTAAGCTCGTGGGCTAAATTAAAATGGCCCAAATAACCCCGTGTGAGACTGATGCCTAAAAATTCCCCGAGACCCAATTACTACACCCGGGTACTCTTTTTCGACTATCTCGACCTATTCAGAGTCAACCGTGCACTCAGAATCCTCATTCGAGTGACTTTTCTAAAATCTCCAAATCTCTTTCGCAAATTACGACACATGTAATTTTATAATAATTCGAATTAATTAAATCTCAATTCACTAATTTAATTAAATCCTCCAGATAATTTAAATCCTTTATCACCCAATTAATTAGATTCGATATTCTAAAAAATACGAGGCCTTACACCCTTGTGCACTGTCATGTTTTTTACCATTAAATCGTTGTGATGTTAAGACCGGATCAACCCAGATTGGATAAAAAGGGAATTTAGGCATTGGCAGGGTTTTATAAGGGTACGTTTAGGATTTGTTGACGCAAAAATGGAAGAAGAGAGAGAGAGAGAGAGAGAGAGAGAGAGAGAGAGAGAGAGAGAGAGAGGATGGCCTTCCACCTCCACTAACCACAAACCACCATCCCTCCACCATTCTACCACCATAATACACCGTCTTCTTAGTATATTCCACCATGTTTGAAGTATTTACACCTATTTCCACCATTGTTGGAGAAGAGCTATAAATTTTGGAGAAGTGTTGGGAGTTTTTGGAGAAGATGAAGATGGAGCTTCTATGGAGTTTGAAGTGGGTCTTTCTTAGAAGGAGCACATTTTGGAGGATGAATTTGGTAACCCCTTGAGTCCACCTCTGGAGGTGGGGGTTGCTCCTCCTACACAGCCATTTCTTCCATCGTCGGAGCTATTAGAGGTGGAAAAATCTATCTTTTGTATTAAGACTCCAATTTCCATTATTTGTAGTCTTGTAGTTAGATTACATGGATAGTATGCATATGATTAGATGATGAAATTATGTCTAGTAAATAAGAAATATTTTTATGAAATATAAATGTCGGACAAATGATATTTTGTTGAAAATAGAGAATAAATAAATATTTAAAAATTTTGAAGTATAAGAGTTGGTATTTTATGAAATGGTGTATTTTCTAAAAAGATTGATGTTGAACATTTTATGAAATCAAATGTTTACAAAAATGATTTATTTCGGTAAGCATTAGTGAAATAATGTTTCTTGTAAAAATGAAGATTTTACGAAAAATCGACATCTATTAAGTTTGAAGAAATTAAATATCTTTTATGCCTTGAAAATGTATTTTTGCAAGTATGGTGAATTTCTAGAATGAAAAATGTGTTTAACCCATTTAATAGGATTTTTAAGGTTCAAGGTCCATCTTCTCATACATATAAACTTGTAGCTTTTTGGCACTAAGTGTATAAAC
Source organism: Sambucus nigra (assembly GCA_949130495.1). Classification (NCBI taxonomy): domain Eukaryota; kingdom Viridiplantae; phylum Streptophyta; class Magnoliopsida; order Dipsacales; family Adoxaceae; genus Sambucus; species Sambucus nigra. The sequence continues at coordinate 282,793,288 of OX422218.1, forward strand.
AAGTTTAAATAACATTTGTTGGGTTTAAACATGAAATAGAAAAGTAAAAACTATAATCTTTAAAGTGAGTGAAAAAGAGGGTTAAAAGTATGATAAGTACAAAGTTGTAAGACTACATGTAAAATAATGGAAATGGTATTTTCTTATAAAAGTAGTCTTAAGTGTAAATGGATTTTCTAAATGAAGAAAATAAAGAAATGTGTGGTTTGGTAAATTATTAATAAAGGTATTGAATAAGTGTTAATGGGTAAACACGGGAATGTTAGTGTGTATAACTTAGTGATGTTATAAAGGATTAACACTTACGAAATTGAAAAGGAAATGATTGAATAAAGATGTTTTCAATTAAGAAGAATATGACTCCAAGGTTAAAAAGGGGTTTAAGGTGTTAAAACACTTAATACGTTAGTGTGGATAACTTAATAGTGTTTTGGGTAAAAACAACACTTGTGAAAATGGAGTAAAAGATGAGTTTGGAAAAAATGGATAAAATGGTAATTTTACTTAGAGTGGAACATTTTTATGAAATAAAAATATCGGATAAGGTGTTATAAAAATGAATCCTAAATAAATATGATTTTTGGAATAAAATCAAGGCTAAAGTTTAAAGGACATGAAATGGTAAAATTTCAAAGTGTAACACAGGTTAGGGTGTAACCCTGGGTTTTGGCTTCAGTCGAGTAAAAAGAAAAGGTGGAGTAATGTGGACATTTGTAAAGTGTAAAACACATTAAAAGGAACTAGGATGACATCGCGATAATTAAGGAGGGTACGGAGCCCTAGGGTGAAAGGCCCAAACAACTGATCAGAGCATATAGTGTGCATAGCCGACGGTGTGGAACCCGTTGAAGTATGCGATAATTGAAAGATTCTGAGAAAATATAAAGGAATAAGGAACATGTAAAGAAATGGGTTGTATGGTGAAATGTGTTAATACAACCTAACTTGAATGAATTAATAAATGTTTCGATAAAGGTTAAAATGGATTAGTGAATGTGTAATTGATTAATGTCCATAAGGTAAGGAAAAAGGTCAAGTAAGTTGGTAAATAGGTGATTAAGCAACGTACGATGTTAAACCCATAATTAACACAAGAATGTATTGTAAAAGGTTCTCAAAGGTTAAATGACTATTTTCTAACACGGTGTTCACGTGTGTTGAAAGGGTAGGTTTCAAAGAAAATACTAATATGTGTTGGATAAAATAAAAAGGGTGATTTTCGTAAAGAAATGGTTCCAGTTAAATCAAATGTAGTGGTTTCAAGTATTGAACCGTGTGTGTTAAATAAAGGGATAAATGCAAAGATGAGGAAAAAGGAAGTCTTTTACAAGATCAAGTTAAATTAATCTCGGTAAATAAGGTTTTCGGAAGTAAAAAAATTTCATGCATTAAGTATGGGTATATGTCTATATATATGTATATATGAATACAAGGTAGTTACATATTAACGCACGCACAACATGTTAGAGTCTCCTTTGTTCCGTTTAGATTATATATTGTATTTGTATATTTTTCACTGAGCATTGGCTCACACCCTCGCTTTATTACGACATGTTAGGAGCGATTTCGTATTTTAAGAGCGTGATACAGGTAAGTACTTTCTTTATTTTATGTTAGTAGCTCTGTATTCTTAGACTTTAGGGTGCTCCCCATGATTCCCTCAAGTAGTTTATTTTTAAACTGGAATCGCATGCTAAACAAGTGAAATGTTAATTAAAATAAAACTGGACTAGCAACATTATATAGGTTGTTTCATTTCACTTCACACCTAATGCTCAGGTCGGACCGGGTTGACTACAAGTAACCTTTAAATCCGGGACGGGGCATTACAAATGCTATTAGAGATCTAGGTTAAAGTTTCCTTTTGGGAGTGATGTGGTGAGGTCGGTATCGAATCTTCGACTCCGTTGTTGGTTTGGGCCGATCATGCTTGTTTGATGACGATTTAGTTCGTGTCCTCGACGGTAATGTCAAAGAGTTTAGCTCAAAAAGTAAGTTAGTTCCAAGTGTCACGCGATCAAGTTAATAGTTATTAATTGCTTCCTTACTTCTGATTATATTTGTTTGTAATTTAGAGTGTCCACGCTAGTCAATAGTGATGACACTATGGTTATTAGTGTGAGGTGTTTGTGTTAAATTCTTGGTGACAAAGAATTATTTGAGGTGTCTCTTGGGTAAAATGACGCCCATTGGGCAAGTGGCATGAGTTGCATATAGTCAATGGTAGAGGTTGATGGTTAGGGTGTATGAACTAGGCACTAATTATTGGTGATTGAATGTCACATAGCTCTTAGGTGCGGCGCTTGCGGGTAGTTAACACCGGTAACGTAATTAGACAAATTTGATCCTTGGGGTGATATCGCAATTGATGGTAGTTCAGTGAACACATGAAATTGTGTAGGCTAATAGTGGCAATGCCATGATACTTTGTGTGATATGTCTTATGTCATGACTTTGGTGATGAGACTAGCTTTGGTAGTGGTAAAAACGAGTAGTGTTCATTGCGACCTAGCTGTAAGGATTGAATATTTCATGTATGGAGGTTAGATGACGGAGTGACATTCGCAAGTATTGATTCTATGGTGAGAACGTAATGGGTCTGTTGGTTAAGGACTTGGGTTTAGCATATCTTGATTATGAGTTGGTATTGAGGAATAAGATCCCGTATAATTTTGGTGTGGGCCATGGTATTTATAGGCAATACTCAACGCCCGCATCCTACCAAGATCAATATGGTTGGGTTAACTTATAGATTAGCACATGGTGTGATGTTTACGCAATGACACAATTTATTTGTTATGGTTGAACATTTATTAAGGATTAGGTGAGGCAGATATTAAGGTTTATAGGTTGCGGGCGATGTCCTGTACCCTACCTTGATCCGTAGTAGTGTTGATTATGGTTTGTATATGGATTATAGTTATGACCGCTTAGAAGAAAGATAAGATTATTATCTAGGTGTAGAGACTTGCCTTAATCATCGAGGTAATGGTTAGGTGCGAGGTAATTCAAGTGTGAGATTAGTTCATAGTCACTTGAGGTTCCCATAGGACAAATTATGTGAGGCGTCATTGAGGATAAAGATCGAATGTTGTGGCACCTTGAGGTGTTTGATAGTTATGGTGAACCATAGGTAGAATCTAGCAGATTACTGTCTTTGCGAGGACCTAGTAAATCATGATGTGGGTATTGAAAAGTTTATAGAGCGCACCTACAATGATAGAGGTATTTATGATGAAATCTTGTTGCGTCTTGAAGACGGTTACATGAAATGTGTTTAGTGTCCTTAGGAGACTAGTTAGTCCGATATAAAGGAGCTTTAGCATTCTAGTAGAGATTGTGTTGAGGGTTGGGTGATGATCCCAGATTACTGGTCATATAGTGTACGTGTCGGGTGTGGCATCCCAAATCGGCACAGATGGGTGATATGATCCCTAAGGTAGGGTGACAGTTGTGTCGTTATAGGAGTGATACTCAGATGTCATGGAATGATTAGTATGGGTGTGGTGATACTCGATTTAGGGATGTACTAGGAAATGTATACGAGACTTAGAGTGATGACGCCATGTGGAGACTTAAAAATGGAAACCGAGGTGGGGTAACATCGAAACATGATTATTATGTCAACATGTCAACGGTATACGCTAGGGGAGCCGTAGCAATGTAAGGATTAGTTCTTGGTACATCTTGACAACCTGGTACGGGTTAGAATATATAGCCGAGCGTGATATTTACTACCCTTGGAATGCCAATGGTGACGGGTGTGGTCGTTATGAAAATTATGTGTGGGTAGAAACCGAAGGTAAGTTTGGTGGAAATCTCGTGTGATCAAAACATGCGGAAAGGTGAGTGTCTCGCTTAAACTAAGTAATAACTATGGAAGTTTAGGATTTTGATCATGATATGATAAGGTAGGTAACCTAAGTATAGTAGGTTGGTGACGTCATTACTAGATATTGGACAAGGTCAATGTAGACTAGAGCGTGAGGTGTTCGCCAATTGGGATGGTTCATGTATGCCAAGAATGTGAAAGGTACGACCTTGCTCCCTAAGGAGGGAAGTCAGACGTTGACTTCCTAAAGGACTACCAATTCGTAAATTGATCTTGTGTTGTGAGAATGAATGGTTGTGATTCGATTCACCACTGCTAGTGACCCAAGTTGGGGTATGTGACTAGGATTCGTGCTCAGAGAGAACCGTAGGAGTGAGTGGCATGACTTCAAGTATACAATGTACGTTCACTTTCGTAAGTCAGGTTCAGACGTTTATGGGTGGGATTTCTTAGGATGATTGCTTGTTCCTTCTAACTCTCATGTGTCCCTTCAGTTTTGATCATAGGAAGACTGGTACTCTCACCTATGTGGTGACTCAGATTAGTGTCGCAGCATGGTATGACGAGGTTGGGCCTGGGAGAGCACGATGGAATAAGTATGATCAAAGAAGCTCGATAACTAAATAAGCCCATCTGAGGTGTTCTTGCTATTGCATAAAGTTTTATGTACGAGTGCCTGCTCTTTTGACCACATGGTTTGCTCGTAGTCTTGATTATTCTTAGGATAAGTGGACTTTCTATTGGCCAGTAGGGAAGTCAGCGGTTCGAGTTGTAAAGAATGGGCTGATGACTTGAGGATTTGGTATAGTATTGGATTCCGAGGAAAACTTAGCATAAAATGTTTCTTTTCTACAGTGAGTGGATTACAGTAAGACTCTAGTGAGTACTCAAGGATGATACACCTAGAGTAGTACTAGGTTCGTCAGAGTGATGCAGAAAAAGGTTTAAGTCGAGAGCACGATGATGACTTGATGAGAATATTCCTCCTTGGAGTGAGAGAATAACATAATATGGCTATAGGTAAGTTCATGCAATTTGTGTAGTTAGGATAGCCTAAAAATTTATGGAATATAGGATGTGTGGTCCTAAGTAGAATTGATTTTGATGATGAATGTAACGGTTGGTTATATTATGGTTCACATTGGGTGAGTGTCGATCGCTAGAAAACGGCTTGCCCGTAGAGGTGCCGGTACACCTTAGTTACTAGCATAGGTGGTGCTAGAAATGGTTTGGACTTGATCATAAGTCGAGTGAAGACTCGAAATCGATTGTGTAATGTCATGGTTAACGAAATAGTGAATATTGAGCATGTTGATTATTTGGTGACCTTAATGTTCTGGACTTCGATGATTCTGCCTTGGAGGATTTTGTGGCTTAGAATAGAAGTTAGTAAACCCCATAAGCTGAAGGATTAAAGGATCGAGAATTTCAGGGACTAAATTCTCCAAGGAGGGAAGTTTGTAATATCATGTCCCAATAATCCAATTAAATTGTGTATAAACTATTTTGAAGAAGGGTTGATGATGACTAAAAGAAGAATTTGTGAGTCAAAAATTGAATAAGAAAAAGAATGGAAAATTTTAGAGGTCGTTCGAAGGACATTATAGGGTCGTGTGAAGCAGGGCTTCAAATGACATGCCACTGCTTTACAGTGGCATATCACGCAAAGGTTCGTGCGAAGCAAGCATCGAACGAGGTGGAGAAGTTGTTCAAATGACATGGGCTTATCGTTCGAACGACGTTGATCGAAATTTTTTAATCAGATTTACCTTGTGCGTTGTCACGTTTTGACCATTAGAATGTTGTGCTATCAAGGCCAGATCAACACAAATATGATAAAAAGGGAATTTAAGCTTTGATAGGACTTTATAAGGGTGTGTTTGGCATTCGTTGGGGGAAAATGGAAGAATATATATATATATATATATATATATATATATATATATATATATATATATATATAGAGAGAGAGAGAGAGAGAGAGAGGTGGATGGTATTCCACCTCTTCCCACCATAAACAACCATCCCTCCACCATTCTACCACCATAATACACCATCTTCTTAGTATATTCCACCATGTTCAAAGTATTTACACCCATTTCCACCATTTTTGGAGAAGAGCTACGAATTTTAGAGAAATGCTCGGAGTTTTTGGAGAAGATGAAGATGGAGCTTCCATGGAGTTTGAAGTGAGTCTTGCTTGGAAGCCCTTTTTGTATAGGATGTCCCCTATAATGGTGAACTTTACCGCTCTATATCGTAACTTCTTCCTCTAGGCCTTTGTATCTGGGAGTTCCCCGTCCCTGATATATTTGATGAGAGGATCCATCCAAGATGCTCCGAGATTCAAATTTAGGCCAAATTTAAGCCTACCGTTGTCTTTATCAATACTTGGCTTGTCCAGGATTTTTATTGGGACAGTTCTCCTAATCTATGTTCAGGTGGAAGAGGCTAATCTTGCTAATGCATCAGCTCAATTGTTCTCAATCCAAGGGGATCTTTTCACCTTGGACAAGATCTTCTTCACCTTTACCAAATACTTAGCCATTTTTCACCTTTAGCTTCATAGATCCCTAGGATTTGGTTAACTACTAGATTAGAATCGTTGTGCATAATCATATAGATAATATTTAACAATTTAGCCAAGGGCAGTCCTGCTAACAAAGTCTCATAGTCAGATTCGTTATTCAAAGCCTTAAATATGAATCTTGGGGCATATGCAATATGGGTCCCATTTAGAGCCGACTAAATGAACCCCACCCCACTACCACTTTTGCAAGAAGAGTTGTCCACAAATAATCTCCATATCGGACTGTCGACTGAAAGAGGTCCTTCATCTACTTTTCCATTTCTAAACAAAATATCCTTTGTAGAAGGGTCAGCTCTTGTTCCATCTGTCGTGGTCGGGCCAATAGTTGTCCTCTCAGGCAATGATGCAACCTCACCGTATTTCACATTAGCCTTGGCCAAAGTGAACTCAGCTACAAAATCAGCTAATGTATGCCCCATGATTGCAGTCCTTGGCTGAAATATGATGTCGAACTCCCCTAACTCAATTAATTAAGCCATCAGCCTACCTAATTTCTCAGTTTTATGGATGACTTGCCACAAAGGAGTGTCGTTGAGTAGCACCATGGTATGGGACTTAAAGTAGGGCTTCATCTTTGTGGAAGCATAAATTAATGCCTATATCAGTTTTTCCATCCTTGGGTATGTGGGCATCCCGGTCGGCGCGACGTTTATTCGAGGGGGAAGGAGGAGGATCCCCCGAGGAAGAACTGCATCACGGTCTCGCCTTCTCTTCAAAAAGGTGCTTTGGTCGTCGTCGGTGTGGCGTGAATGTGAAGAGATAGAGTCTCCAGCCTATTTTTCTCAAAGCAGGCAAAAAAATATGTTTCCACTTCGAGAGAGATGCATCAAGGACAAACTGATGCATGCCAAACCAATATATCGAAGGTCCGGGGGCTAAGTTACAGAATGGGAAGGTGTTAGGCACCCATCCCGCCCTCTCGGTCTCTCATGGGCAAATGTTAATATTTTCCTTTATCCCCGTGAAGTGTGTGCATGTGTTTATATAATGGAGATGGGAATCGTTCGACCCATACCATGGAAAAGATAGGGTGAGGTCATCCATAGGAATATTCCCAAAATAGTAATGAATGTAGGAGATAGAATATGAGCGTTCATTGAGATATTGATCATTATTGGAAAACGATAATATATGTGGGATGAGACATGAACAAGCATGATATATGTATATATATGATAAAAATGAGGGATTTTGAGAAATTTGGAAAATAAGAGAAATTGGAAAATTTAAAAATTGGACTCGAGTCTCAGATTTTGATCTGAGACACCTATGTAGCCAATAAAGGCATCAAAGTCCACGCAGTTCGAATATAGAATAGGGGTGGGGTTTATCCCATATATTCTAACATAATTTTATTAGGTGTGTGCGTGTAGAAAATGTGTTTCTATTTTTGGAAAAAGTGTGGTAGATAATTCCGTTCAGAATTTACAGGTGTAACCCTCTTTTATTTGTTTTTGGGTTTTTTTACGAAAAATAGAGTACGTGCAATCTACTAATAAAATCATAGATGTTAATGTATATGAACTAGAGTGAAACTAGATTATGAATCTAAAGTAATTTATGCAGATACAAGAGATTTAAAAGATGGGGATAATGAATTGGACCTTCTTTGGAGCTTGAGCTTGGATCTTGGATGAACTCCTTTGAATGATGATGGATGTTGATGAGAGAGAAGGATATTTACCAAATTGTGTTTGAAAAGGACGGGTATTTAGGCTTGAATGGAACTTCTCATATGGAACTTCATTGACTTTGAGAGAATGTTGTTGAGATCACTGATGCTGATGGATTTGTTGTGTGTATTGGGATTAAGGTTATGGTGCTCGGAAGCGCACGTTGGTCCTTTGGACGGGAGTTCGTCGGACGTAAATGGATCGTTCGTCCATGTGATAAGTCATAATAGTGTACAACATAGACCATTGGAAAGGTTAGGAGATGTAATTTGACATTCCAAAGAGTTTCGCTCGGTTCAGAAAGTTTACCTTGGTCAACCGGGGCTCGAAAACGCCCGATGACCTCTCGAAGTAAAACGGCTCATTCGACCACACTGTAGGTCAGAATTGCGTACGGGGCAGATTATTATAAAGGGTATTTAGTGACCTTTAGAGATTCATCCATTCTCATTCGAGCTGAAGAGTTAATTTTGGTCAAACGGAGTCTGGGAGCGCCCGGTGGCCTCCGAATTGATTTTTAAGGGAAAACTGATCGTTTGTTCGAACGGTTATGCTATTTCATTCATGGGGTATACCATTGAAAAGGGGTTTCAGTTCCCTTTGAAGATTCAAAGATCTTTCACTCTGGTAGTGGAGTTGGTTGGGGTCAATAGGGGGCTCGAGAGCGCCCAATGGCCTCTGAATCAGTTTTCGATAGTTAAATGGTCTGTTTGTCTGAACCATTATGCCGATTCATGCAAAGGGAAAATCGTTGGAAAGGGGTTTTATATACCTTCAAATATTCAAAGAGCTTTTGCTCTGATGAAAGAGTTGGTCAGAGTAAAATGGGGCCCGGGGCCGCTCGATGGTCTCTAGATCGGTACTCGGAGTGCGATCTAGGTTTGGAGTGGAAAGGGGAAGTTCTAGGAGCCTAAGGAGAGACTTAGGGGGTCCTAGAATGTGGTATCTATAGGGTACTTCAACTCGACCCCTTGAAGAGCCTTTTTGTTGAGGTATACAGGATTCTGAACTCCTTCATCATTTCTGATGATAACTACACTTATGGACGATTCAAACAATGCTAAATAGAGGAACATTCTCCCCTTGGATTGGCCGAGATAGGATCATTGGGGACCACAAATAAGCTTTAAATTCTTAAAAATATTTCTCACACTCCTCATACCATTCAAATGATTTTCTTAAAATTTTAAACAAGGGCAACCACTTACTTGTGGCCCTGTAGACAAAGCGGTTGAGAGCGGCAACTCATCCTGTCAATCTCTGTGCATCTTTTATAGTCTTCGGTGTCTTTATTTCTACCAATGCTTTGATTTTCTCTAGGTTCTCCTAAATCCCTCTTTGATTGAATATGAAGACGATAAATTTTCTTACTCCAATGCTGAATACACACTTGGTCAGATTCAACTTCATCTTGTAAAGATTCATGGTGTCGAATGTCCTCTCAAGGTAGGCCACATGATCCTCATCTTTGACTCTCTTAGTCAACATATAATCTACATAAACCTCTATATTTTTACTGATCTGATCTTTAAATATTTTATTAACCAACCTCTAGTAGGTTGCCCCTACATTCTTAAGGCGAAAAGGCATGACCTTATAGTAGTAGGCTCCTTTATCTGTGATAAAAGAAGTCTTCTTTGTGTCGCCTCATCCATAAAGATCTAGTTTACCCTGAATATGCATCCATAAAACTCATCAGTTCATGGCCAGTCGTGGCATCTACCATCTGATCTATACGAGGCAAAGGGAAGTTATCTTTGGGGAAAACTTTGTTTAAATCGGTTAAGTACACACACATCCTCCACTTTTCGTTGACTTTTGGCATAATCACAACATTAGACAACCAATTCGGGTTCTGACCGGATTTTTTAACCTCTTCCTGGATGACTTAGTACATATCTCTGGCATAGGTCCTCCTCCTCTGCTTTACTGGCTTGGCATCCTTGTCAATGTTTAGTCGATGGAAGATAACTTTAGGGTTTATTCGCGGCATATCTTCATGGCTCCATGTGAAGATGATTTGTCTCTTCTCCAACAACTCTATTAGATTTTCTTTCACCTCTTTCTTCAATGATGAGACGATTTGGATGGGTTTTTTGTCTTGTCCTCATTGAGGATGATGGATTCTACCTCCTCTACAGCCTCACCCTTCTTTAGTTTCCTCGCATTCTTCGGGTCAAGAGTGTCAATATTGTAGGAGGTTGTGAGTTTCTCGTGGGCCTCTTTTTATTCTGTAGAGCTAAATTAACATTCTCTAGCCTCTACCTGGTCACCTTGGACTTCCCCTACCTCATTAGGGGTCGATAATTTCACCATTTGGTAACAGTGGAGGGCACTGCTTCAAACTCTTTAAGTGTTACTCTATCGAGGATGATATTGTAGGCTAAAAACACGTTCTCATCGAGCAAAAAATGCTAAGTTTCTTCGTTAGGAACCTCTGACAAGTTCCCATGCGAACATCCATCTCGAACATCTCGAGTGGGTACACTTTTTCTCCACTGAACCCTATCAAGGGTTGATGATAAGGAACCAACCTCTTCTTACTGAGCTAAAACCCTTGAAGCACTCCCAGAACATGACGTTGGCTGAGCTTCCACCGTCAACCAGTATTCTAGACACATCATACCCATCAACCCTGGTGCTGATGACCAATGGGTAGTCATGGGGGATAAGATGCTCTTGAAGTCCATGCGTAAGAAGCCTACTACCAATGTGTCCATGTCCACTTTCTTCAATTTTCTTAACCTCAGTTCTGAAGTAGCCGAGTTTACTTCTATCTTTTTGGGAGTAAACTTTACTTCCACAACGTGTGATTTACAGTCATCCAGCTCAGTTCCTCCGCCATCCATTCCTCCATCGATCATTTTAAAACCTAACAAAATCATATTCATGCATCCCTTTGGCTCAGGGGTCATAAGATGGAGATCCTAGTCATCTTTGTCACCATCTCACCCTTTATCTTTCTTACTGGCCTAAGTTTGTCGTCTCAGCCTGTCATAATTTGACTCATCGTGCTTTTTTTTATATTGTCTTTAAAACCTCTCCATTGAACATACTTTCAGAGTTTCCCTTGCTTTAATATTTTATTGATCTCATCTTTAAGAGAAAAACATTTATCTGTGGTATGGTCATGATCTTGGTAGAAATCACACCACTTGCTTTTGTCCCTCTTGTGAGGAGGGGACTTAAGATTTTCAAGCCACCTGAGAGCTCTGTCATCTTTAATCTCATTCAAGATTAAGTTAGGACTTACTATCAATGGAGTGTAGCTGGCAAACTTGCCATCAGCCGACCTTTTCTTCCCATCTTTTCCTTTTGCTTTCTGAGTTTTACCCCTACTGGATTCCTTTTTATCTTCTCCTTTGGCCGCCATGGCTTCCTATATGTTCATGCCTATCTCGATCATAGCCAAAAGCTTTTCCATTGACTTGGGAGGGTCCTCAGCCAGCTTCTAGAGTAGCTTGCCTTTTTGCAGGCCACCCATGAAGGTCGTCATGGCAATATTTTTTTTGTAATCCTCCACCTTAATCTTCTTCTTATTAAATCGTGTAATATAGTCTCTCAATTATTCATTCATCCCTTATTTCACATACAAAAAATGGTCACCTTCTTCTAGGGCTTCATGCCTAAGCAGAAGTTATTAATGAACTTCTCGGCCAGCTATTTGAAGTTATCTATGGAGTTCTTAAGAAGTTAAGTGTACCATATATAATCCGCGTCAGTGAGAGTGCAGGACAGCTCGACATCTCATCTTATCTGAGACAAAGTATATGTCAGTTGTAGACTGATACATCTCGATGTGATGTATCGAATTCGTACTCTCATCATACTTGGGAGCACTGTTCTAAAAAACCCACCTAGGCTTAAGGCTTGGGAGAAATTCCCCGCCTTAAGTTTTTTACGCCTTACTCTTAGTAAAACCCTTACAGCGCACTTTTTTCTAAAAACAACAGTGCTTTAGTGAAACGATATCGCCTTTTAAAGAATTTTTTTACTAACCAGACCATTATCTCATCCAAAATAATCAAATAGTATTTTAATTTGCATATATTCTGACACATTCTTATGATATGTATAATTTTAGTAATTTAATAGCCTTGTTATGGTTAAAAAATACTAAAATATATTATGAAGTCCTAAACTCCTTTTCACGCATTTTTATGCCTAAGGCCCGCCTAGGCTTTTAAGGCTTAAGGCTTGGCCTCCACGCCTCGATCACGCCCCGCATTTTTAGAACCTTGCTTGGGAGTAATAGTTACAGGTTTGAACTAGGCTGGAATGGGAAAGCTCACAATCCTTGCTATGAAGGGAGACCATTCAACATACCCCTTTGGATGGGGTCTCGGCTTTTCAGAAGGTCATCGATCTTATCTTCTAACCTTTGGATTGAACTATTCTATGGTTTCTCAGCTTCCACAGTATTATCTCCTCCTCCTTCTCTATCAGTTGGCTTAGGCACAAGCTCTCGATCAATAGTCCTCTATCGCGTATTTACTTCCCTTTGTTCCCCCTCTCGACCCGATTGAGGCTAATGATCGACACATCCTCCATTCCCTCTGGAGGCTGCAATGCTACGAGATTAGGAGAGTCAGTCTCATATGTTTCCTACCAAACTGAGATGGTTAAAATTTGGCCCTGTACTTAGTTTGTCAAATGTCGAAACCCTGGGTCGGCCTTCTTGTGTCGGCCTTGTATTGTTTCCTTTGCTAGCTGGTGCTGGGCGAACTATGTTACTAGAGATTTCATAAGGTTCCCAACAATTATCTTCATCACACTCCTAGTCATTTGAGACCTCTTGTACTTATTTTCCCAAGTGAAGTCGTCTGGTGTCGTCCACGTCTCTTCGCCTCTGATGACATTGTGCCTCCTTATGTGGGCCGGGGGTGGTCCCCCTGTCGTCGCATCCATAATATTTATGGAGACCGAAGTGATCATCTCCTCCATAACACCTGGAGTCCTAGACAACATAGTATGACTAAAGGCTATGAACTGTTCTTACATATTTTGCTGGTTAACCACCAGCGATCCCAATACCGCCACCACATCATCCATTTATGACTGAGGTGGCATAGTTGGGACCAACACTCGATGGCTAATCTGATGTCATATCTCCAGTGAGAAGAAATAATCAAATGAGATGATCTGAAAAACTTGGAAAGTTACCTAAGCTCTTTCAATAGTGATACTTGTCCAACAAAGGTGGAGTTGGATCCACCACCAGAGGCAATTAGTAGGTTTTCAGGCTAAACTGATGAGGAAGAAGATGATGTCTCTTCCCACAGATGGTGCCAAAATGATGATGTTAAGAAATCACCATTTGAATTTGTATATGCAACTCGAGATCAAAAATGGCACGATAATGGAGATATGTAAACAAATATGAAAATAAGAGAAGGAGATGAGAGGAAGAGGATGGACACGCTCATGTTAAGTATTTCGGCCATGGTCTTACTCCATTATACAGGTGATGGTGTGCTTAAACACTAGAAAATGGAGCTATAATGACTCAAGGTTACAATTCTTGTATTTTATCTCTGTACATAAGGTTTAACAGAGTTTGGTTATGGTCTTTATTTTCAAATCCTTTGTTATGGGGAAGAAGATGAGTATATAGTCCTTTGGATGCGTATTGTACCTCTAAGAATGTAAAAAGAATGTCTAGGGTGAAGCCTCCAGTTAGGTCTATCCACCTATCCCTGGCACAAGTAAGTTATGATGATGAAATATTCCCTCACGTGCTCTTAGAGATCATGTTATAACTACCTGCCCACATGGATTCATTATGATGGAACCCTGTATCAGACATGAGGCATATGTTGTCTTGATAGGTTTTAGCCTGGCCAAGGCTGATATGTTCGATGTCTTGGTGAGAAACAACTAAGCTGGGTCAAAGTGTGGTCTCGGCTACCTACGTAGTGCCAAGCCTAGATGAGACTGGTGAGATACTGATGGGCCAGCTATTCGATCTTGGCCTGTAGGATTCATACGAGGTCGAGACTGATGAACTGATGATGAGCTAGCTAATAGGTCTCGACCCTTAAGATTGGTTCGAGGCCGAGACTATTGACATTGGGCGGCTACAGAAGGACTCCCTACTGTCTCTCCTAAGGAATGACAAGGGTCGACTTCACTGACCTGAGGCTGGCTGAGGACGAGGATGCACTTGGGTATATCAATCATCATCCTAAAAATTAACATCTACATTATCATTCACATGATCACCTGTAATATTAGCAAAGAAAGAAATGCAGTTTGTATTCACATCTTCAGAGCTTGCATCCTCATATTTTGACTCAAATGAGTCATCCCAGGTTTTAGTCAAGTCTTCTTTGGGTCTATACTTATTCTTAATAGGACAATTATTATCATAATTCCAAATTAATAGAATTTATAAAATTAAACTTTTGAAAAATTTTCCTTTCCTTTACTTTTTTTCATAAGATTTATCATGAGGTCGTGGATTCGTGTGACCCTGATTATTGAAATGTGCATGCTTATAGGTAAAAGAGTTGTTAAACTTTACAATATTTTTAAAGTGTTTACTAAGCATAGATATCTCACTATCAAGGGTCTAAAGATCTATCTCAGTATCTTCTAAATAAAAAAAATCGATTTAAATGAAAATAAGAGTTATTAATTTACTACATAAGAATTCGGGTATAAGATTTGCATCAACCATTTTCTCGATCGCATGTTTCTTATGAACAAATCTTTGAGGTAAAGATTTAAGAATTTTCATAACAATGTCAATATCAGCAAACTCAACTCCATTGGCATCAAGATTATTTATTTTCTGAGTTAGCCTTAAGCAAGAGTCATCAAAATTCTCATCTTCGTGCATTATAATAGTATTAAACTTTTGTAGGATAAATTAGACATTTCCATGTTTGCCACGTTTGTCGCCTTTATATGCAATGATAAGTGTGGCCTAGGAGTGTTTTAAGGTAGTACAAGAAGATATCCTCTTGAACTCTCATTTTGTTATAGCCATGAAAATGACATTCTTCTCTTCGTTATTATTTGAGGACTAGGCTTTTTCCTCTTTAGCGTATTCACTTACAAAAATTATCTTTTGTTCATTACCCTATCCAATAAATTTGGTGGGTGAATTATAATTATTTTAAAATCAAATCCCAAATGTCATCATCTAATAACCCTTGGATAAAATCGGTCTTTTTGATTTTACAGTAAGGAAAGTTGTTTCCATCAAATGTGGGGGTTTTGTTTGAACTACCATTTCTGTTATCCATTTTGAAAGTGAGTCTATGGGACAAGATGCTCTTTTTTAAAATGAGACTCTAATGTTGTAGACCCCCAATCTAGTACCCCTCATGAACCATCATAGCTCCTAAACACAATTCCTTCAGTCCTTGGACATTGATCCTCCCTCCAAAACCCTAATCTAGAGGCCACCGAAGGCTTTCAGGCTCTGTTTGACTTTGGTCAACTCTTTTAATCGAGAGTAGCTCAATGCACTTTCCTGGGTCTCTGAATACCATTTACAATGATCCATAGCATGCATGAATCTGCCTTATGATTCGTATTTACTTGCATTTTTACTCTAAAACCATAATCTAGAGGCCACTAGACTCTTTTGAGCCCCATCTAACTTCAGAAAACTCTCGAAATTGAGAGTATATTAATGACTTTCATGGGTCTCTGAATACCCTTTACAACGGTCCATATCATGTGTAAATCGAACTTATGGTTTGCATTTTATATTAGTTTTTTGAAAAAGTCAATTTTGAATTGCCTATAGGCACCCCCGACCCTCTGCCTTTCAACATAGGGCTACATTACTTGACTCACATGTCAGGGGGTATATCAATAGGTAGTACAAAACCTATGCTTATCATCACCCCTAGGGGTAATTTTATCTTTTTCCCTCCTTAAGGTTTCAGATTTAAGGAAACCCTGATCTTTTGAGGGATCTTCTTCTCTCGAAATCCTTGCGCAACCTTCACACATCCCTTCCTCCTATATTCCATTACATCAGCCACACACCTCACCTTTCTTACCCACTTTACCACCATCACACCACCGCCAAAATCATCCCACATCACCATCAAAGTCAAAATTAAATCCTCATAGAAGGTCCAATCCTCTTCTTTTTTTAGTGCATTATAGTAGTGCGATATCTTTTGTTTTCATCATTTTAGCATGTATTCCTTTTAGTTCTGGATTTTTTTCACCCTTAGTCACTCTTTTATTACTTATATAAAAAAAATATTTTTGTAAATTCACCTGATTTAATCCTCGAATCCTAAATTAGAATTCTCATTCCATTTTTCCTACACTATTACATCACTCGTACGCGTTTTTAACACACTAAAATAAAAAAATTCTATTTTGTATTCATTGGTTGAATCCCACTCTTATGTATTATCGAACTACGTGACTTTCATGTTAGTTTATGTTATGTAGGCATCCTGAGTTCACCTCGAGATTCGAGTCCTTTCTTGTCATTTTTATATACTCTTTTCTCACTTTTCTGTACATATAGTAGTTTACTTATTTTCTCCTTTTGTCGATCCCATTGACATGCACATTCACTCTTTCATAGTAAATCGTGATTTGGCATATCGCATATATCTTCGCAGTTTTTCTCGTTCATTTCTTCATTTATAGTAGTCCCATTAGACGTGTGTACTTACTTCTTCATAGTAAGTTACGATCTAACGCATTGCTCACATTTGGCCATTTTTATGTTTCTTTATTTTATTTTATGTTTCTTTATTTATTTTATTTATACTCCTTTGACTGATTCATTCTCGCCTTTCTCATGGCTCGGACATGATGAAGTCACTTTTCATGCAATTTTTTATGTATATACACACTTTTCACCCAATGCACATTGTACATATTTTAGGAGAAATAGTAGAATTTTTTTGTTGCCCATGAGAGACCAAAAGGGGGAATAAGTGCCTAACACATTTCCATTCTATAACTTAGTCCCCGAACCCATGATCTATTTGGTTTCATAGGCATCAATATGTCTTGTGATGTCGTTTCTTCAGGGACAACTATATTGTTTGCCTGTTTTGAGCAAAATAGATTGGTGACTCCATTTTTTATATTTATTACACCCCTTAACGACAACCGATTTATATTCGTGGGAGCCTGCAAACTTCGTGCGAGTAGCAGAAAGAGGACTTTCTTCCTTGATTCCCGTACGCCATCATTTTTAGGTAAATCCGTTAATCCCGGATAGCCACAGATAACACTTGAAATTATGCTATCAGTCCAAGAACTTATATGTTTTAAAAAATATTTTATAATTTTTTCTTGTCCAATATATGAATTTCTGAGAGAGTGACCCCCTTTAATAAATACCAATGATTGAATATAGTTTTACACAGGTTGTGTATAAGTTTGTATAGTAATATCCTAATTTATTTTTATATCTAAAAACTCTTATTTAGCTTTTAGTTACCCAACTTGATTATTGGTTATCAATAAAGTAAATAAACAATAGCATCGAAAGGTAAGAGATAAGTCATGGCGGAAGGATATATACCCGGGATCCCTCCATGGAGGTAAAACCCAGTTGAGGTGTTTACACCTCACAAAGGAAGAGAAAATACACTAACAATAGAAAAGATGATATATTTACAAAAGTAAAGTACAAGACATAATCCTGGATGGCCATAGTGGCGACTCCGCTGAGAACTTTTTAGAGGACTAGACTCTATTTACATGGGTTTTCTTTTCCTTTATCTCTTCCCTATTTCTCTATATGTGTGTATATATCTCCACTTGTATATTCTTCTTACTCTCATGCTTACATGTTGCACATATGCCATGCTCACTTTGTATATTCCATTTTATGTCATGATTTTTTCCTCACAACATGTATATACTAACTTTGTGTCACATGCTTCATGTTTTATCCACTTCTATAAGCTTATCATGTTTCACTTCACTTACTTATTTTCTTCACATGCTCCATATCACCTGTAGATATCACACTCTTCACATCACTTGTATATACCACATGTTTTGCGTCTATACTTCTCATCACATGCTTCACATATCACTCGTGTATATACCCATGTTCTCTGCACTTAAACACTTCCACATTATTATAACTTGCAAACACTTTCACAATACTTTATTATCATGTTCACGTATTACTATATTATTCTCAATTTTCACATATACCTCTCTCACTTGTGTATATTAAAATGTCGCGCACCTTATATATATCATCATGCTTTGTATATACCCCATGTTTCATGTTACTTGTACATACTTGTTAGGTTTACTATCCTTGTATACTAAGATCTTTTTCACATGTCGCTTATGTATATTCCAAAGCTTTACTTCAAGCTTAGTAGTAGTACCAACTCTCCTTAGCATACATAAAACTTTTCATAAAAATACTAATTAAGACTTGTGCATTTGCACACTACATCATGTGAACACTACATTTTGACCAAAACTTTGTCCCGTACTAGGGGGTCACTTCATGATGGGTTATCGATTCTGCAGGATGTTGTTCACTTAAGAGATATGATTCCCACCTTCCATTATTCTAGTACGTTTGATGTATATCGAACGGCTCATCCTGCATCGTACTTATTGACCAAACTCACAACGGGAGGTATATAGCAGGGAAATCGTTCACATATGTAGAGTATATCAAATTATTTCGCACATATACCATCGCCACAAGTTATATCATGAGGTAATTCACGTACAGTAAGGTATATCAAAGGGCTTCTCCACACGTATTGATGAATGATTACCCTTATAGGTCAAAGGTATATCGTAGAAGTCATGTCAATGGGGGCAACCCTTACACTAACCTCCCAATTCATAAACCTCATATAGGTATCTACCTTAGGACACTCATACCTAGTTTGTCGATTGCAACGCAAAACTCTAGAAAAAAAATTGGGCCATATTACCACTCAAATTTATGTTATTTTTCCCATTTTTAAAATAGGATTCTATCCATGAGTCTTGAAATAAGTCAAATCGTGTCTTGCATCGCATACCCTAACTTTCCCATACTCGTGTCTTGTACGACACTTCACTTGCACCCTATGAGGAACATAATATAAATGAAACCTAATAATAACAACTACACTAGGGGATGTTACTTCCTTCCCTTTTTAAATAAAATACCCAAAATATTTTCTCCTTTTCTAAAAATACCCAAAAATACTCTCCTTTTTCAAATAACACAAAAAATATTTCCCTCTCAAGTGAGATCGCACTCCTTAGCGTGGCTCACTATTGACTTAGATATGCTATCAATACACCTTGGAGTTACACACCCTCATCGTCCTCTTTCGTGGAATCGGGAGATGATATCAGAGATTCCTTATGGATAACCCTTATCATAACGCCAATGTTTAGATAAACCTAATGACAGTACTTGCTCAGCTCGGTACCAAGATCAATAGTCTACGGGGATGTCCAAAAGATACAGAAAAACAGGGGTCAGACGTTTGAAGTTCCTGAACCAAATATTTCCTTCCTTCATTCTATGGATCCCCAAGTACCAGAACAGATATGGGCTCCGGAGGAGTATCAACAAGTTCATCATGCCTTACGCATCCTACCTATTAATAGGCCATTGCGAGCACAGTTGCTAATGCCAAACCTTACCCAGCCAAGGGATAACTTATCGATGCATATAATTGTTGATTCCAAAGAAAAATAATTAAACAAGGTTAAGGAAACCTTGGATTTTTATCCAAGAAGTTTGACCAAGTCAATATCTTAGGGAACTATGTGGATTACCCCCATATGTCTACTTACTCGAAGGCATGATTGCCAGAAAATTTCAAAATGTCAGACATCACAAAGTTTGAAGTTAGCGGACCTCCTATACTGCATCTTCACTACTATCACCGTTCCATGAGCCTATTGGGGGCCACTAGGGAGAAAATAGGCCAGATGTTCCAGTAATCTATCAAAGAAAGGCCCTTCGATGGTTCTTGTCATTAGAAGAATCCTGAATTCGTAGTTGAGAAGATGTAGTTAGGGAATTCATATGCCAATATAAATATAATAAGGAATTGGAAGTCACAAACCAAGACCTTGAGATTTTTATGCAGTTTCCTGGAGAGTCAGTCAGTAACTTTATCAGCAGGTGGAGAGAAAAAGTCGTTACCATGATAAATTAACATTCCAAGGAAGAACATGTGAGCATTGTGAAGAATAATTTTCTACCATGTATCCAAACCTCTATGGGGAGATAATATTACCCTCACTTCAAAGCCCTCCGGGAGGCGAGGGTCAAGATTTAAGAGAGTGTCAACAATCAAAAATCTAAGTATGAGTCGAGGAAGCCAGTAGGGCAGTTCATCCTCTCAAACTAGCTAATACTATTGTCTAAACCATCAACAACATTTCTAAGCTTACTATTTCATGGACACTAGCATATCGTCCCATTACATCTAGAAAAGAATATACCGAGCTCCATGATAGAAACCTCATCAAACCTTTGTACATTTATCCATTACCAAACCCACTTCCAAGGAACTTTAAGCATGACTCTCATTATGATTTCAATCAAATATTCGGGCATACCACCGACCAGTACTTCCATTTAAAAAATGTCATGCAAGGCCTCATTAATAAGGGGGTTGTCATTCCTCCACCAATCCTAAACCCAATACTACTCAAAAATCTTTCCCAGCACACCAGATTGGTGTGAATTACATCCTCAGTGATGAAGACCCTAATTTCTATCCTTTTATTAAAATCCAACCCATGAATTCACCTACTCCATCTACTAGTTCCCCTAAACCCTTTAAAATGTGTCCCTCTTTCCTTCTGCACCCTGAAAATGCTCTAGATCAAGCCCCATCCCTTGTGGAAAGGGATTGTACCATCGTTTGAACCCGCTCAGAAATAGAGAGCATGGAGCTATTAGTTAATTTGGATCAACACGGAGACTTTGGGATGAAATTACATCTTGGGATGACCCTCGGAGAAGACAATTGTAAAAGAATTAGCAATGTGTACATGGAAGCTCTAGAGTGGGCGGGCCTGACAGTCAAATGATTGGTTTGTGTTAGTAAAAAAATTCATCTTAGATAATATTTTGAAAGTCATTTCAAATGAGTTTATTAAGGAGAGAGATATGTATAGCTTTCAGACTTCTCATTGTCATGAGGCCCAAGAGATACATGGTTCCCTCTTTCCAACATTTCTCTGTTAAGAGGGAAGATTTGTACGATGAAGAAGTTGGAGTTATAGATTTCATACATTTCTTATGGATAGACAATATTATTGCCACCTAGTGGGGCAATGACTCAGACCCCTAAAATGATTCAAATATAAACTTAATAGTGGAAATACCAGGAAGATTGTTCCTTTTGTGGGATGATTTCTTTTAAATAAATTATACTGGGAATCAATGAAATATTCGTCATTCCAGAAGTGGATAAAGACATAGGGTTTTTGTTTTTCCCAGTGTCCATAAATCATATGAAACTATCATCATGATACTACAAAGATTATATTCTTTCATCACCAAGTATGCGTACATATAAGGGGAAATGTGTTACTAAACAACTTCCAATGCTAGAAATGTCAGTTGAAGAGAGTAAAGTCTTTGAATAACTTAAAAAGACCCAATCCAACATTACTTTTTAGGGGATTTTCATGTCTTACCACTTGTATATAAATTATTTGATCAAGGTCCTCACCGGACCCACAGGTCCTCCTACTACTACCCAAAAAAATAAGTCCACGTGGTCGGGACTCTGACCACGACAAGGTTCATCTCTTATTCTGATGAAGAAATTCCTAAGTATGGTCCTGATCATAACTATGCCCTTAATATCTCAGTGGAGGTCATGGGAAAGGATATTTTATGGGTACTTTTGATAACGAATCTTCTTTGAATGTTTGCACATTGAGGACTCTCAATTGTCTGGGGATAAGGGTTAATGATCTCACTTCCACTTTTGTTTTTGTGCATGCCTACGATAACACCCGTCGAGAAGTTATGGGTTCAATTAATTTCACACTAAGGGATGGTCATAAATGCCACCAAACTTAACTCTAAGACATTGACATATGGATATGTTTCAACTTACTCCTTGGTCATCCTTGTCTTCATAGCATCATAGGAGTGGCCTCTTCCCTCTATCAAAAGTTAAAGTTATTTGTGATTTATTAAGTCATCACCATCATCAAAGATGACAATAACTCTAATGGAATCGAGATGAGTAAACCTATTTTTCAAATCCAGCATGGAGTAAATGACATGTTCCTCTCAAGTTTTAAGATTGATCCACTTCATGTCCTAGTAGAGGATAACTTCAAGGAGAGATTATGTACAAAGCACAATCCACACAGTAATGTCAATGTGATCCAGATGTTTAAGAATTTGCATTTAATGCTCAGAATGGGGATGGATCATCGACAACAAAGGATCCTTGAAATGATAGTCCTGAAATAACCCTTTTCTTTGCACGGTTTGGGATATCAACCATCATTGGCTAAACTCATGGTCCTTCGGAAGCCATATCAGAAGAGGCCACTGAAGAGAAAAGAAGTAATTTTTCATGATTACTTGAATGGTCATTTTATTAAAGAAGGCGAAGATTTCACATAGTGTGGCTTCTCTAAACTGTGGTATGACTCTACTGAGAAAAAATTGAAATCAGGATTTGAAATCTCCTTTGAACATAAGATCACCTAGACTAAAGGGACAAATCAAGAGGTAAAGCCTTTAACCATCAAGTCTTCATACGAAAGTTCCATTGACATCGAGAGAACCAGCAGCACATAAAGTACCGAGAACAGTAGCAATGATAAATCATTTGGCTTTCATACACTGGGTTGGATCTCTGCATGATCCACACCAAGGTTGATCCGTCCAACTTGTATGCAAAGATTTTCCCTACCGATCAACCACTTCTAAACTGGCATAGTGTCCCTGTTAACCCAGCTCTAACCATCCAGAACACTGATGGTTACCTCGTAGAGAATGAACCCAAATATGTTCCCTATTTTTATGTTACTGGTACGAGGTAAATGAGACCTCCTCCGATGAGGTTCTCATCACTTTATTTCTAGAAAATATTTCTAATGAAATGAATAAAGATTTTGAGTATCTTAATGTGCCTTATATTAATTGCATTGATTCTAATCAAATAATTGATGAACATGATCTAACAAATGAATAATTCTTAACTGGTCTCAAAAGAAAAGATTAAACAAAACAATCACTTTCAAACTAATGACAATGAGAATTTTATTTTTAGTATTAGTTTAGTAGATCTTCACATGAGATTAGGATAGGGTCAATACTCGATGAGCATGAGCGGTCGCAATTTGAGGAATTCCTTAAGGAATTTGTGAAAGTTTTCGCATGGTCCTACAGTGATTTGTTTGGCATCAACCTAGAGATTTTGATGATGAGATCCCAACTTACCCAAAGTGTACGCTTGTCAATCAAAAATTGAGAAAACTCCACCCCAAGTGGTCTTTCAAAGTCAAAAATGAAGTCGTCAAATAGTTGAACATAGGTTTTATTCGCATAGTCGAATATCCGATATGTCTTGCCAACATCATCCGTGTACCAAAGTCGGGTGGAAAATTTCACTACACCAAAATGGCCAAATTGTCACCTTTCAGCCGGCCACCCTTGTCACGGTCATTCACCGTGACAACAAACACGCATTTTGTGTCACGGTCATTGACCGTGGCAAAGAATTGTCACGGTCAAGGACCTTGACATGATCGTGACAAATTGCTCAACAAAAAACCCTTTGCCCTTTTTCCCCCTCGCCGTTTCCCTCCTTTTTTCACTATCTCTCTCTCTCTACGCTGCTCTCTCTCTCTCTCTCTCTCATTTATATATATATATATATATATTTGTGTGTATATATATGTGTGTGTGTGTGTGTGTATATGTGCGTGTGTGTGTGTGTATGTGTGCGTGTGGGGGGGGGGGGGGGGGGTGGGGCAGGGTGGGGGTAGGGGGCAGGGGGGTTGTTGTGTGTGTGTGTGTATATGTGTGGTGGGTGGGGGTGGGGAAGGGGTGAGGCAGGGTGGGGGGTTGTTGTGTGTGTGTGGTGGGTGGGGGTGGGTAGGGGGGCAGGGTGGGGGTAGGGGCAGGGGGCTGTTGTGTGTGTGTATATATGTGTGGTGGGAGGGGTGGGACAGGGTGGGGGGTTGTTGTGTGTGTGTGTGGTGGGTGGGGGGGCAGGGGGGAGGGGAGAGGGGCAGGGGCTGTTGTGTGTGTGTGTGTGTGTATGTGTGTGTGCGTGTGTGGTGGGTGGGGGGGAGGGGGGGGGGGGTGAGGCAAGGTCCATTGTAATTCCCATAATATCGTGTTTTGATGATTCTATGAGATAATATATATTGTTTCAAGGTTAACTCATTGTAGATAAAAACATTAACATAGTAAGATTAAATTGAATCCATCCATAGATTCTATAATTACACCCACTAAAATATAATTAATAAATGAAACATACTTGATTTGTATAAATGAAATTAATGCTTTTAATTGATTTGCACTTTATCATTTTCACTATAATTTTAATTGTATAGCTTTAGATGAAAGTAAATTAATAATTACTGCCCATTTCATATGAAAGTAGGATTGCCCCTCATTGTAAATTAGTAAACTAATAATTGTATACATTAATTGTTAGTTTAATTGATGAAATGAATTAATTGAGTAGATGAATTAAAAGGAGTACGGGATACACATTTGCTGTTGACATTGATGTTGGATTATTTTGTTTAGTAAATGTTTGGTTGGTTAGTTTTAAAAGTGGCATGACCACTGGATTATTTCCCATATGGGGGTGGGATTTTTTAATTTTTTTTGAAAATTACTTTGTATATCGAACAATATATATATAGTATGATAATTAGATGAAACATACTTGAAATTAAATATAGTGCGCATAGATACTAGCCTTCTAGTTCTTATGCGTACGCATTCAATAGCCCTTAGACCCGTTCGAGAGTCATTACCCCTGTAATGAGATTTCTCGAATTGTACTGTTTGCATAGTTTGAGACTGTATAATTTCTGTATAATATTCTTAGTGGCTTAAAGTTGTTACTTTTGGAGGAAGTTCTGCAGTCGTATCTTAATGTTCTCCGGGTACATACTAGATTGACAAGTCTGACTGTTATTTCAATTGATCAATTGAAATAACACTCACACTTGCCAATCTACGTCGTGTACTTGTAGAACTACGGGGATATGCTGTCGAATTTTTTACAAATCGTAACAATGTGCATGAGCTGTTAAGTATATTACAGAAAAATGTGGTCTTGAATGGGATAGGACCACTCATCCTTTAGAGGAGATGGAGGAAATAGAAATTAAATGATGGGATAATTAAATGAAACACACTATAAATCTAAGTTTTGTTTACCTTAAATAGGTGCTTAGTTATGGTAGCGGTGATGGGATATCCGAAATACAAAGAGTGGATGGGTGAGACAAATAGAATGGGGGATGTGTTTCGCAGAGGGGCTAACGAATTTGTGAAATATGCAAAGAGATGTCATAATGATGAATAGTTTCCGTGTCCGTTTGCTAGGTGTAATAATGGTAAGGTGTTTGAGTGGAAAACAGTTGAACTACATTTGTTAAGATCGGGTATGCAAGATAGTTATCGATTTTCTAGTTTTCACGGTGAATTGAAAGTTCCTTTTGTCCCCGACCAACCATCACAACAACCTTCAACAAGTAGAATAGATGTAGAAGGGGACGACGTAGATCATAATATGTTAGAGGATATAGTTGATGATTCGTATGGATTTTATGAAGTAGAGGAGAATGAGGTTACTGATGATGTAGAAGATTCAAGTGCTCGTGAAGATAACACGATAAAACTTGACGATGACTACCAAAGTTTAAAATTTAAGGCGACCCAACCGTTATACTCTGGCTGTGAGAAAGATCAAACAACTTTACATGCTATGGTTGGCTTGCACAGTTTGAAGACGCAGTACAGTTTGTCTGGCAATAGCGTAATGGGAATTCTGTAATGGGTGAATGGCTTATTACCCAAGGTGAATACACTTCCAAATAGATATCCTGTTATGAAGAACAGTTTGAAAGGTTTGGGAATGAAGTACAAATTAATTCATGCTTGTGTGTATGACTGCATACTATACCGAAAGGAGTATGAAAATATCGACCGTTGTCCGGTATGCGATGAACCTAGATATGTCCAATCTACTAGTAAGGAAGGCACAAGCTCAAAAGTGCCTCAAAAAGTATTGAAAAATTTTCCCGTTGGGCCTAGATTAAAGCGATTTTTCACAGTACCATGGATTACAGAGGCAATGACTTAGCATGCTAGGGCAGAAGTAGGGGGTAATATCATGCATCATCCTATTGATTATACTACCTGGAGGAGGATGAATTTTGAGTATCCCAATTTTGCTCAAGAATAACGCAACATTCGTTTGGCTATATCAAAAGATGGTTTCAATCCATTCGGAAATCTAAGCACCATTCAGAGTGTATGGCCAGTTATCCTAGCCCCACTCAACCTCCCTCTTTCACAATGTATGAGACCTGAATTTTCTATGATGGCTTTGTTGATACCTGGGCCAAAGGCACCAAGTGATGACATTGACGTCTACATGGCTCCTTTGGTAGAAGAATTAAATGAGTCATGGGAAGAGGGTGTGCAATCATTTGACTCTTTTAGAAAAGAAGAGTTTACGCTGAAAGCTATGTTGATGTGGGCAATTCATTATTTTCCAACTTATGGGACATTATCCGGTTGTGTAGTACATGGTTATTTGGGGTGTCCTATTTGTGGAGAGGAGACTGAATCTCTTCGTCTATCCTCTAGCTTAAAAAATGTATACCATCGCCACAGGAGGTTTTTACCCCCAGCTCATAGTTTCAAATCTAATAAAGGTTCCAATTTTTTATTGGGCGAGGTTGAACATAGGCTACCACCGAGACAACTTTTGAGTTCAGAAATTAAAAGTAAATCTTCTGAATGTGGCCCTAATATTCCAGGTAAGAATCTCAAATTTAAGAACGTCAAGAATAAGAAGACCCCAACTAGGAATGAAACTGATACAAGAAAGGCACGGTCTCGGAGGTCAATTTTATTTCACTTGCCTTATTAGAAGAATAACCCAGTGCGCCATGTGTTGGATGTGATGTATGCAGAAAAGAACTTCGTTGAACATATTGTGGGTACTTGCCTTGGGGGGAGTCATTCGAAGGATGGAGAAAATGCACGAAAATACCTTAAATCGTTAAAACTTAAGCCACAACTATGGTTGAAAGAAGATAGTAGGGGAAGGACAATAATTCCCCCTGGTGCGTTTACTTTGACAAGTGGGGAAAGGAAGGTGCTTCTAGACACAATATATAATTTGAAGGGCCCATCTACTTTTTCGTCCAACTTACAAAGGATTGTGAATTATGCTACTCATGATTTAATTAAGTGTAAGTCCCACGATTGGCATGTGATCATGCAATTGGTTCCTCTATTGTTTAAGCACTGTTTCTCCAAGCACAAGGATTTGCGTAGGGCTATTATGCAAATTAGTATTACCTTCTCCCTCTTGTGTGAGAAGGTAGTCAATCGAGAACACATAGTGTCCACAAAATTGGCGGTGATTGAAGCGATTTGTGTATTGCAGAAGCACTTTCCCCCATCATTCTTTGACATAAGTGTTCACTTGTTGGTACACCTATGTGACGAGGCACTTCTTTGTGGTCCAGTTAGATATCATTGGATGTATCCGTTTGAAAGATTGATGAAAGTTTTTAAAGATTACGTCAAGAATACGTGATACATTGCAGGATCAATTGCAGAGGAATACATCATCGTGGAGTCATCAATATATAATCAGGAATATATGCCTGACTCGACCAGCGTTGATGACACTGATGAGTTCGTCGATGATGGTGGTCATGTGATGGGAAAACGAGTGAAATTAACGAGTTTGCAACATGAACAAGTATCTCATTATATATTTGACACACATGAAGATGTCGAAGAATGGAAAAAGTAAGTTTCGATTATTATAATGTTCAACATTCTTTTAGATTATTTTATACATGATTAATTTTGTAATATGCAGAAAATATGAAGCCTATGAGAACAATAAAAGACAAAAAACAATGGTACAATCAGACTGCGAATTTAGGCTATGGTTGACACGAGAGGTATTTATAATGAAAATAGTTGTTGTATAACGTTACATTACACTCAAATTTTACCACTAATATAAGTAATTTATCTATATTCTCAGCTCCTAAAGACGGGTGATGCGACATCAAGGCTTGCTCGTCTAGCCACTGGACCCTTATTCGTGGCACAAGAGTACAAAAAGTATCGATTGAACGGCTATATTTTCGGCGCTAAAGTGTACGAGGAAAGTACAAATGTACATAACTCGGGAATTTCATACAAGGCTCTTACTTTCTTTTGAGCGAGCGCAAAAGATAAAAAACTCGTTGAACCTGAAATGACTTACTATGGTGTAATCCAAAATATATTTGAATTGGATTATATAAGCTTCAAAGAGGTTGTATTTTACTATGACTGGGTAAGAGTTGAGGATAAAAATGCTTGTAAAGTTGATCCTGTTACCAATTTGATCATGGTTGACTTGTCCAAGTTGAAGAGCAATGACCACGTGAGCGATGAGCCATTTGTTTGTGCATTTCAAAAGGTTAAGCAAGTGTTTTACTCGGAGTATATCAACAACGAGCAGTGGTCAATT
This sequence comes from Sambucus nigra, assembly GCA_949130495.1. Taxonomy (NCBI): domain Eukaryota; kingdom Viridiplantae; phylum Streptophyta; class Magnoliopsida; order Dipsacales; family Adoxaceae; genus Sambucus; species Sambucus nigra. The sequence continues at coordinate 282,822,085 of OX422218.1, forward strand.
GTCCAACACGCGCCAAGGTGTCTAAATAGTAGTGTGGCTGACTTGGCTGCTCCTACCGAATATCAATCCATTTTTTATGATAACCCGAATTTGAAACAATTTTTCAATTTGAAATAAATATTCCAATTTGTACCGAAACATCCTTTTTTAATTCTTTTAATTGATTTGCACTTTAGCATCTTCACTCTTGTGTAGTGTGCGTGTGTGGAGAGGAGATTAATACATAAATATTCCAACTACATCTAAGTTTTGTTTATACTAATCCATGAATATACGCTTCTTACCTTTAATAGGTGACTAGTACATAGTTATTTGGGGTGTCCTATTTGTGGAGAGGAGACTGAATCTCTTCGTCTATTCGAACACTAAGTAATGCAATAATCCTATGGAGTGATGTTCTACAAATTCCTCCCAACCATTGTGTAGTCAAACATCACCAGTTGAAGTTGTCAATTCCACTTTCCATACCCCACCACTTGGAATCTCTAGCAAAACATGGGAGACCAATGGAAGGTGGAATTGACAACTTCAACTAGTGATTTTTAGCTACACAACGGTTGGAAGGAATTTGCAGAGCATAACTCCATAGGATTATGGCATTTCTTAGTGTTGAGATATGAAGGGAATTATATTTGACACGATTGCCCGGGGTACATTAGTTGGAAGGAGGTGTCATATGAGCTCAAGTTAGCTGTGTGAGTGGCACTACAGGTAATGTATTTATATTTATATTTATATTTATATTTATATTTATATTTATATTTATATTTATATTTATATGTCAATTTCAATTTCAATTTCGATTTTGATTTCGATTTCGATTTATATTTATATTTATATTTATCTATATTTGCGGGGCGGATACTAATTTTACTTTATTTTATTTCAGGGGACAGGGAGTGGCCCTGGGGGTAGGCCACATAGGCTCGATACTTATGTGGCTCTTCGGTTGAGAAGGGAAGGATAAGGAGGTGTCCCCGAGCGTCGCGGTACAAAATCTCTTTTCCAGCTAAATAATTTGTAGATTTGAGATAATTGATGGTGATGTTGTTTCTTCTTAAATAGTTTCTATTTTGAATGTATATTTTCATTATCTCTAGTTTATTTGGATATATGATGTTTGAACAGGTACAATGTTACCATAATAGGTACAAATATACTGCTGGGCAGTGGCAGTGGCCATACTGCCTAACACATTTTTTTAAATTCTGCCCAGAATTATCACGGTCATTGACCGTGACAAGTCCGTGACAAAGGTTGTCACGAACTTTCCACGGTCAATGACCGTGACTATTTTTTTTAAAAGGGTCAAGGCTTTGTCACGGTTATTAACCGTGACTAACTTGTCATGATCATGGCTCGTGACACGACCGTGACAATTCTAACGAACTTGTCACAGTCAATGACCTTGACAATTAGGCAGATTTGGTGTAGTGTTTCTCAAGTGCATCAACTATCGGGATCTTAACAAGGCCTCCCCAAAAGATGATTATCCCTCACCTAAGATTTAAATGATCTTTGATAACACTGCCATCCGTGCCCTCAACGTATTCATCATTGGTTTCTCCGGGTAAAACCACATCAAGATGAATCCCGATCACTAAGAGAACACTTCTTTCACTGCTCCATGGGGTACCTTTTGCTACACTATTATGCCTTTCAGTCCAAAAAACTTCAGGTCTACCTACTAGAGAAGCTATGATCATTTTGCAATCTTATCAACCAGGAGGTCGAGGTCTATGTTGACGATATAATCATCAAGTCCAAAACTCAAGAGAGTCACATACTCGCCTTAAAAAAATTTAAACTATTGCGACCGTATCAGCTACATGTCATTCCATAGAAATGAATCTTTGGCATCACAAAAGGAAAGCTCCTTGGCTTCATGGCCTATGAAAGAGGAATCGAAGCATACTTTGCTAAGCTCAAAGCAGTACTTGAAATGACATTTCCACGGACAGAGAAAGAAATATTACGCTTCTTGGGTAAACTCAAATATATTAGTAAATTCAACATCTAGCTCATATCTATCGTCGAGCCTATCTTCAAGCTCCTCCAGAAATATTCAACCAAAGTATGGAATGAGTCATTTCAAGAGGCCTTTGACAAAATCAAGCACTATCTCACCCGACCTCAAGTGCTCATGCCAAAACAGCCTGGTCTTCCCCTCCTTCTATACCTCATTGTTATGGACACCATAGTAGGGGCTATGCTAGTCCAACACATTGAGGAATTATGTAAAGAATGAGACATCAAGTATTTTAGTCAAAAATTGATTGGTTATGAAAAAAATTATACCGCATTACAAAACGCATGTGTCGCCCTGGTGTGGGTCACTTAAAAGCCCCAGCATTACTTCTCGCAATCCTTATCAAGTTAGTATCTCGGATGGATACCATGAAATATCTATTGGAAAAGCCTACATTATCAATTCGAATACCCGACTAGTTGTTGTTGCTAGCCGAATTTGACATCCCCTATATTATGCAGAAAGCCATGAAGGGAAGATTCATCTCTGATTACCTCGATGACAATCCAATGGTAGAAACTAATGTATGGATTTTTTAGTTTACAAATGAGTACATTCTTTGTAATTATTACGAAAAGCTTCGGTGGAAGATGTTCCTTAATGCGTCTACTAACAAGAAAGGATACATCTTTGAGATACTCCTGATTGCCCCTGATGATTCTCATACTCCCATTGCCATCAAGTTGGACTTACCTTGCACTAATACTATGATAGAGTATAAAGCATGCACTATAGGTCTCAAAACTACCCCCAAGAAAGGAATCCAATACATTTACGTCTATGGAGACTCAACCCTCATTATAGGAAAAGTTCTCCAGAAATAAAAAGTTAAAGACGAGAAGGTCCTTCCTTTTCATGCTCGCCTTAAAGATATTTCTTCCAATTCAAATATTTCACCTTCCACTACCTTTCTCACTCAATAAATAATTATGTCGATGCTCTAGCAACCTTAGCCTCCATGATTAACATGCTTGAGGGAATAGTGATGGACCCCTTTCAAGTTTAGAAACAATATTTGCTCACTCATTATTACCACATTATACTTGTAAGACAGGAGGACTCAAGCGTAGTCGAGTTATAGTATTACGAGATTTGGTTTTTTCTCAAGCATGGTCGATATCCTTAAGAGGATGATAAGAAAGACCATGTAACTTTTTGCAAGCTTGAAGCTTAGTAAAACAACTACAACAAGGAACTTTCTAATAGGAACTTCGATGGAATCCATTTGTAATGCATGGTAGGGGATGACATTGAAGACATGATGCAGAAGATCCATAGTGGAGAATGTGGACCCATATGAATGGTCATATGCTTTCCAAGAAGATCATCTTCCAGGGATATTACTGGACTACCATGGTCCAAAATTGCACTGGTTATATCAGAAGGTGACTCAAATGATGACAGTTTGCCAATTTACAGCATCTACCTCCCCGTGAGCTGTATAACATGACTTCGCCTTGGCCCTTATCAACTTAGGGAATTAATATAATTGGGAAAGTTACTCCCACAACATCTGATGGTCATGAATTCATTCTTTTCTCCATCGATTATTTTACTAAATGGGTTTAAGTTAAGTCATATAATGTGTTGAACGCAAAGAAACTAGCCAAATTCATCATAAAGAATACCATTTTGTCGCTACGAGGTTCCCCCATGATCTAGTATCAAATAATGGGCTCCATTTTGAAGCTAAAGTTATAAAAGTTATCGAAGAATATGGAATTCAGAGACAAAAGTCTTCTCCTTACCGACCACAAACTAACGGAGCTGGAGAAGCAACAAGAGCCTTAAATCCATAATTAACAAGATGACTAAAAGTTATCGATATTGGGCAATTTGGATCCCTTAAGACACATATGTTAAGGCGCCCACTGTGGCTAAACCTTAATCCTTAGTATATGGCATGGAAGCAATCCTGCCCATTGAATTTCAGATACCCTCCTTGCAAGTCATGCTCGAAAAATAAGTTAAAGTAGTTGATTGGTAACAAAGCCATTATAGCGAGCGAGCTCTCTTGGATGAAAAGAGACTGAAAGCTTTATATCACATGCAAGGGTATCACTATCACATTTCATGGTCATTTAACAAGAAAGTAAAAGACCGCGGTGTATGAGAAGGCGACCTCGCTCTCAAAGAGATTATAGAACCCAACGGGATCCAAAAGGGAAATTTAAACCCAATTATAATGGGTCATACCTCATAAAGAAGATTATTGCAGGTGGAGCCGCTATGCTCACAGACCTTGAAGGAGAAGAGATGACGCATCTAGTCAACTTGGACTATCTCGAGAAATTTTACCCTTGATCTTGTGCTAAAACTCTTCTCATCTTTATTATATTGTTAAAAAAATATATTTTCCTTTCCCTCCTCTACAAGAACAACGTGGGACCTGATCCTCTCATAATCTCTTTTTCAAAACTTACAGAATAATTTTCCCTATCCCCATAGAGTTCCATAGACATCCCATAAAGTCACTTTGGGCATGATCCTTTTTTTCACAAAATGATATTCTTTTCATCCACCAAGGAACATTGGTCTCACTTGGCATGACAAATGAATAAAAGGATTATGTATGCCTTAGTAATAGGTTCAAATAATAAGAAATTATTTCAAAGGCACCACAAGATATGAAAAAATCATCATTTTTCTATTTTATTGGAAACGCGACAGTTACATGAAGTATCAGGGACAAGAAAAGTCCCTAAAACTGACATAAACTACCCATCCACCTACAACGACATAATCTTACCCAAATCCATACCCAAACAAAACACTTACACATCAACAACTAAACATACACTAATAAAAATCCATAAAACTCTCTTTAACTTTCATAAGTCCCTACCTCATCATCAACATTTGTGCTCATATAGTGATCATATATGAGATATATGTTATGCGACTATGATGTTATCCTGGCTATAAACTAGTTAGCGATGGTGGACTGTTATACTAAGGCTATCGTGTTCGTTGTTCTAGGGAAGGATGTGTTGTTTTTGTGATGTTTCACCTAAAAGAGGGTCGCTCTCGCTTATATACTATATTTTAGTGGAGACTTCGGAGAGTATAGTTTTCTCGCCTGTGCGAAGGGACCGTACTAATATGATTTAAGGTAAATCGGGTTTATCGCCGAGCGGAATGATTTAGATCATTATTAATTTAGCTCCGAGGACTTACTGACAATGTGATCGTCGTATTGTAAGACTCCTTTAGAGATATGGGAGTATAGGATTGGACTTATAAGTCTGGGAATAGGATTTTGAGCATCCCAATTATGTGCTTTTGGTCAAAGGAACTCGATGACTAATAATGCCAGGTGATAGGGCATTAGGTAAATTCCTTAGTTGTATTTAAGTTACATGACACTCCATACATGAACCTTAATAGATGTCAGGATTTGAGAGACGCTGTTGGATGCTTGGGTATCAGTTTTGAACGATGATCATTGTACATAGGGAGAAAATACTTTGATCTGAGATCTATTATATGATAAAAGGTTAGTGGTGTTGGGTATTATTGTGTAAGAAGCACTGAGGAAATTTGTACACCACTAATGTATAGGTGGTACAATCTTGAGTATAATTAAGTCATGATTAGTAGGTTAATTATGAATACCCTTGTGGTATGAATACATTGAGCATGCGAAACTAAGCTTGAGATTAATACATTATATTTGGGTTAGTTGTGCAGTGGTTAGTTTGATCTTTAAAAATGTTCAGGATAATAGAGATGCTATAATAAATGTGTTGAACCGTATGCCTGTGGGGAAGTAGAATAAGACATGGAAATGTAAGATGAACTGAACTTCGGTTAAAGAAGGAGATAGTCCAGAAATATATATACAACAAGGAGAGTTATCACACCTGAGATGGGTTCAAAGATTATGGAAACATAAGTAAAAGATATATCTTAACAAGGTAGCATCCAACAGTTTTGTTAAGTAGAACGAAGTCTTATCCAATCAAGTGTTGAGGGTGGCTTGTGCATAAATAGGATGTCAATTTTACCAGGCAAAACGGAACCAAAAAGTGCACAGTTTGGATCAGACGCATGGGTCATGATTTTTAAAGTATACCATGAAGGGGCATAAGATGTACCATGTGACATAGGATATTGAGCATGTGAATCGCTGTGAAGTGAGACACAGTGAAGTTACCTCTAGGTGCACCACCGTAGATGGAAAAAGGTTGGTTCGAGGCGATCCACCAGAGTTATTGGTGATTCAAGTGATGGAATAAATAGGCAAACTGATTAAGTTCATTATTGGGTTACCAATATCGTGGAACAGTCAAGAGTCCCTCTGGGTTGGTGAAATGGGTTGACGGAGAGAAGCATTTATTATTAATTTGGAGAATTTACACTATCGGACAGTGTGTTCATCGTTTTAATAAAGAAAAGGGAATACATCATTAAAGGAATTTTATGATTTAACAATAAGGGAAGTTGGCACTTAGGGAAGTGGGGCCTTTTCCCCGGTATGGAGACAATAGAGCCAGTAATGTATAGGCTCGTCTTATTAGAGAATTCTTAGTACTTTAACGATGGTTTTGCGTATCACCGTTAAGATGAGACCTTAAGAATGAGGGAATATATCGGTATGAAATGGTTTGAATAAACTCGTTGCTAATCTTGGGTCGTAGGGATAGACCTTTAGACAGGATGGTTCCACTAGCGGGTGTATAGATGAGGAACCATCATATTATCATGACTTGATTTTGGGTATGCTCGAATGTCGTGTCGATAACTATCCAAATTTTTGTAAGTGAGTAAAATCGACGGGTCGATAATACCTTATTCGGGATGCGCGTGTGGGTCGTGTTGGGAATAAGATGGTAAATTGATCATGCATGACACGAATGATGATTTTGAGTGCACAATTGGTCCGGAATAGGTCAAAATAGTCAAAATTAAGTACCCAAGTGTCGTGACAGGGTTCTCGGGGCTTTTTAGACCAGTCGGGACTCGTATAGGAGCATTTTAATCATTTTAATAGATGCGAAAAGAAAAATTCAAGATTAAACTTATATAATGAAGCATTAGGGTAATATGGTTAGTCATTTTACAATATTAAAAGTTTTCTTTTGAGTTATATAAAATGTTAGAGAGAAATTGAAGAGAAAAGAGAAGAAAATTTAAGAGTTCTTCAAGGAAACTCAAAGGGCGCTCAAGAAAGGCTAGTAATTATGAAGAAATTGATGATTTATGAGCGTAGGATAATCATCAAAGAAGGTTATTTAATCAAATTCATACTTTACAAGTGTTTAAAGTCAAGTAATTATCTTTCTAAATAATTATGTAGAGTATTCAATTCCTATCATGATTGGAAAAGGACTTTTGGGTGGGATTCATAGACAATTGGGTTTTTGAAGAAATAATTTCATAATAAAATGGTGTGATTTGGTATATTGAAATTTGGAAATTTGAATTCCATGTATATAGATGAATTATTGATTTAGTAGATTGGGAAACTATGAATTGTTGTGATATTGAGAGAATTTCATATTATTTAAAAATTTAGAATAAGTCCCATTTAGAGATCATGTGTAGGTGAGTTCAATGTTAAAATGAATGTGTTTCATATTTAGGATTTATGAGAATTGTTATTCATCGAGAAAAATATGATTTGAGATTGATTATTTTGGGTGAGACTTTGCTAATAATGGAAATGGGAAGAACTGTGGTTGTCTGCAAGGGCAAACCAGTTCGCCTTCAAGCCGAACCGATTCGACGTACTTGTTATAAGCAAGTTAGGTTATTTGATATAGTTTGGTCATTATTTGGTTTGGGTTAAATTATAATGTTTGGAAATGATTTATATTTCTAAAAAAATAGTTAACATTGATAAAAATGCCTTGGGATGAACAGGGATATATCCGGAGTATGAATGGGAATATTGGAAGGAATTAGACTTGGAAAATTCATTAATGGATGTATAATAAAAACTCAAGAAAAGGGGATACGGATTGGTTAAGAATAGTACGTGTCCAAAAATTAAAATTAAATAATCAATTAATTAAACAAGTTGATGTTTAAATAAATTAGGAATGGAAATGATTATTGGCTAGTGCTACAAGTGATAGGCAAACACCCCATGTATTTATAATTTGGAATTTAATTAATTCTGGTATTTTTAAATTACACGCATGCAGTAATTTAATTAAAATTGAATATTGCGTATTTATTAAACCTTAATTGGGAGAGATTAATATTAATATTTATGTGTTAAATTTACTAAGTGTGTATAGTAAAATAAAATATGGTGAATTGTTAGTAGGTGTAGTGAGTGAGAACAACGGAATTTTTTACGGTATCTCAAACGAAGCTTGTGTGTAGATTATTTTAAGGTTGAGGTAGAAAATTTATCTAGGATGACTCGAATGGCAATTTTGAATTCATGGTTGGTTCCGAATGGCCGAGATAGGCATAATTGAGTACTCGGGGTAGTAGCTGGGTCCCCGGGACTTTTTAGACTAGCCCGGACTTATGTAGGGGTATTTGTGTCATTTTAAAATAGCCTAAAGCATAATTTAAGAATTAATGGGTTAAAATATAAAGTTTGGTTGTGTGTGTCAACCCTACCATTAGTTGAAAACCCTAAAAGAGAGAAGGACGAGAGGAGAAACTAAGGAGAAGGCGAGAGAGGCTAATTGAGAGAAAAATTCATTGGATTCTAGCATCAAATCATCACGCACAAGAGAGATCAGACCCTACGATCATTCCAAGTCAAGTAATTAGCTTACTATAAATTAAATTGAGGTGATTCATGTTCATGTCATGGTAGGTGTAGAATAAACAATTTTGGGGAGGGGTTTTACACAAAAATGGGTTTTTTGATGAAATCTATATCATATGAAGGTTAGATGATTAATTGATAATATAGTGCTCTTTAGTATTGTTGGAATCAGAATCATATTGGAAAGTTCGAGATTGAATATTTTTAATTGGGGATTTGAAACCAAATCTAGGGTTTAGATGGAATGTTCTTTTTATGAACCCAATTCATGAATTAAATTGATGACATTAGATAAATCGTTGATACTTGAATGATTGTTCAATATTAGAACCATATAGGATTCATTCCCTTAGGTTATAGATGTTTTAATGGAGGTTTGGTATCATATTAAAGGGGTTTAGGAACAAATTTGAGAAGGAGGTTCGTTGAACAGGGGTAGCGAACTGGTTCGCAGGTCCAGTCGAATCGTTCCGAATTGCTGGGCAAATCGGTTCGCAGTCTGGCCGAACCTGTTCGACTTTCTGACAGGTCCAAGTTTGGTTGTTTGAAGTGGGTGATTTTCAGAGGGTTCAAATGAATTTGCTAAACTCGTAAAAATCAGAGATATTTATTAAGGTGATTTAAAAATATTATATTACCTAGAGATGAGTGGGTAATTAAAGTTGGACTTGAAAAAATTGAGGGAATAATTAGCAAGTAATTCGAATGACTAATTAAGTAGAGTGAATTCATATATATTGAATGTATGGGCTAATTGGGTAATTTCGAGTATTATAGCGGAGTGATGCTATTTTATTTAATTAATAGATGGGAACAAAAATAAATATAAGAGTCGGGGTGTAGACTCAGGATAGTAGGCTAGTGCTTTGAGCGATAGGCACGATTTAGCCAAATTTGTATTGATATATATATATACGGGTATAGAGACAGAATATATACGACTAAGAATAATATCCGTGTGTATGATATTTATGTGAAACATATCCATCTAGTGTTATCAGCAGAGGTTGTACGATGTGGCTGATCTTCCCTGGCGAAACACAACAGGCTAAGTATCGATCCCCAGGTCATAGCATCGTGTTTATACCTTGTGTGATGATTGTTCGAAGTGGGACGATTAGGGTATGGTTGGGACTCATTAATGAAGGACTATGACCGCCTCCAATAAGTTTGCGATTGTACCGAGTCGGTGTGAGAGTCAAACCATCGGTAACCGAGATCAAGTGAGTATTCCCCGGATGATGATAGCATTATAGAGAAAGGCATCCAATAAGTTAGTACTCGGGGGAATTCATCTAATAAGTTATTACTCGAGGGGTGGTATCCAATGAGTTAGTACTCGGGGAATGCATCTAATGAGTTATTACTCAGGGGAAGGTATCCAATGAGTTATTACTAGGGGGATGACGAATATACGCAGCACGTGTGTGTTTGTTATAGTATAACTTTACGTACATATATTATTGTGGTAATTATATATGGGTTAATACCTTAAGAGTGAATGCTATAAATAATTGGAATAAATTTATGAGAATGATAAATGATGATATGATTAATTAAGCTAATGAGAGAAATAGCTAAAATATAAACGATAGACAATACTCGGGTTAGAGTGGTGTATTCATGAGGTTTACAATAGGACTAGTTAGATGGGGTAGTGTAACTAGGCATGTTAATATGTATACGCTAGGTGTGTATAATAGTTGAGAGGTGAGGGGTAATGTCATGAGAATGCGACACCGGCTTAAATATGGAAAGTTTTACTGCATATTTATTTATTGCATCTTAATTACTTGCAAATATTTTTCAAAGGTTTTGGGCTCTGACCCCTATCAAATCTATTTTCTAAAAACTTTTAGGTGTCCAGCGATAGGGACGCCATGGATGAATATTCTTTCCAATGATACGAAGTTTCAACTGATGTGGAGGCATGTAGGTTGCTGAGTAGCCCTTCACTTATTGCATTCTAGATTAGGTTCTCTCTTCCGATATTGGTTGGGCGTGTTGCCTCTCTTCATTAAAACTTATATACTTCAAAGTATTTTAGTCAGATGGATTAGATGTATTGAATTTTTACTCGATGGTTTATTCGGTAACTTTATCTATTTATCTTTGCTTTACACTTTACATCGTGTTTTCATTTATATTGATTACGGTGTATGGGATTATTGTGATTTGATTAATATTCTTGTATGTTAATGTATGATAAAATTTGGCACCGACTTATGTAATTAATAGGTGATTAGGAATTTAAAAATGTTTTGTGACGGTGATGCTAAGAATGAACCAGATGAGACTCTTGTTTTATTTTAATAAAGGACTAATCACCTGTCATTAAAATAGGTGGGGTGTCACAATACACACACACACACACACACACACACACATATATATATATATATATATATATATATATATATATATATATATATATATATATATAATGTGTGTATGATATAATTGTAGTTGCGCGATGTGGTTTTCACTGGTGAATAACAGCAGGCTTAGTATCGACCCCAGGCCATATCGGACCGTTATAGGCACCCCTGGTCCTCTGCCCATTGTCATAGGGTTACTTTACTTAGCTTTCAAGTCAAGGAGTATGATGATAGACAGGGCAAAGCCTATGCCAATCTGCATACCCCTGGGGGTAATTTAGTCTTTTGCTCTCCTTAGGGTTTCCTTTTTAAGGAAACCCTAACCTCATTATTTAGGGATCTTCTTCTCTCAAAATCTGTGCATAACCTTCACACATCCCTTTCAAAAACATTATGTTACATCATCCATGCACATCACCTTTCTTACCCACTTTACCACCATCACACCACCACTAAAATCAACCTACATCACCATCGAAGTCAGAATTAAAGTCTCAGAGAAGGCCCCATCCTCTTATTTATACTAGTGTGATATTTGTGTTTTCTTCCTTTTTAGCATGTATTCATTTTGGTTCTTCCTTTTTTCACCCTTAATCACTCTTTTGTTACTTATATACACAAAAACTACGTTTCTAAATTCACAAAAAACTAAAAAGAGTATTTAATACTTGAACCATAAATTGAAATTCTCCTTCCATTTTTCCTACACCTACTTCACTCGTACACGTTTTTCAACAAACCAAAATAAGGAAATTTTTAGTTTTGAATTCATGGGTTGTGTGGCCATACGGAGATCTTCCTCTCCCCGATTATTTCGGGGAAAAGAGGGAGGATAAAGGTTCCGCGCCCCTCGCTACATCATGGGGTGCTTCGGCCGTCATCGATTTTGGGGTGATGTAAAGAAATAGAGTCGCCATACTATTTTGCACAAAACAGGCAAAAGAACATGTCGTCACCTCGAGAGAGCGGCATCAAAGACAAACTAATGCTTGTAAAACCCAATAGATCAAAGGTTCGAGGACTAAGTTATGTGTTTGGGACCCATCCCGCCCTTTTAGTCTCTGATGAGCTTGTGTTACTATTTTCCTTAATTTCTCCATGAAGTGTGTGCGCATGTATATATAAGTGGATATCGGAATCTCTCAACACACATTATGGAAAAGATAGGGGGAGGTCACCAATAGGAATGTTCCCAAAATAATAATTTGAAAAATATGATGCGTGCGCTTATCGAGATATTGATCGTTATGATGAAATGATAATATATGTTAGATAAGACACAAGTATGATATGTATGAATAATGTATGGATAAAATAGGAAAAAGATGAAAATAGGAAAATAGGACTCGAGTCTTGGGTTGTAGCCCGAGACGCCTATGTAGCCTGTAAAGGCATGAAAGTCCATGTAGTTTGCATAAGACACAAGGGTGGGGTTTATCCCATAGATTCAAATGGGAGTTTATTATATATGTGTATGTATAAAAGATATTTTAGTTTTGAGAAGATATGATGAAAAATCCCATCAAAATTTATAGGTATAACCCTCTTTTTATTTATTTTAGGTTTTTTATAGAAAATAAATTATGTGAAATATAACTAACACTACACCAAAAATGCTAATCTGGCACGCTTAGGCAAGGAGATTCTGGCACTGTTTAAAACCGTGCCAGATTCTGGCACGGTTTTATAATAATTTGGAACGGTTTAAAATAGTGCCAAAATTTGGCACGATTTTTAACTGTGCCAAATATGGGTACGCTTTGTTAAAAAAATGACCCCCCAAAATTTGGAGCGGGGACCAAATTTTCAAGACATTCTAAACCTAACTCTCTCTCTCTCTCTCTCTCTCTCTCTCTCTCTCTATATATATATATATATATATATATATATATGGCACGGTTTTATAATAATCTGGAACGGTTTAAAATAGTGCCGAAATTTGGCACGATTTTTAACTGTGCCAAATATGGGTACGCTTTGTTAAAAAAATAACCCCCCAAAATTTGGAGCGGGGACCAAATTTTCAAGACATTCTAAACCTAACTCTCTCTCTCTCTCTCTATATATATATATATATTAGTTGCGATTTCGTGGGTACCGATTTCGGGTGCGATTTCAGGGGTACTGATGCGATTTCAGGGGTACCGATTTCGGGTACCTGATATATATATATAAGGTATATATATATCAGTTGAGATTTCGGGTAGGGGGTACCGCTTTCGAGTACCTGGGGTAGGGGGTACCGATTTCGGGTACCTGATATGGGGGTACCGATTCAGTTGCGATTTCGGGGGTACCAGGGGGTACCGATTCAGTTGCGATTTCGGGTACCAGATATATATATATATATATATATATCAGTTGCGATTTCGGGTACCGATTTCATTGAAGCTTGAGGAAAAATCATAATATTAAGGCTTATAGAGAAATCGAGATTTAAAAATAATTGTCACACGCAGTGTGTGTGTGTTCGTATAGTTGTATGTTTTCCTTTTTACATCCATGTGTCTCGTTGATGAGTTGATTGTCTGTGTGTGTAGATTTGGAGCTGGAGGGGTGGAAATGAAATACAAGTGGGATTATTTCACTAAAACTTTAGGGAAAAAATGAGAAATAAAAGTCTATAGAGAAATTTAGAATTAGAATTAGAATTAATTGCCAAAACGTGTGTGTGTGTGTGTGTGTGTGTGTGTATATGTTTGTATATTGCCATTTTAACACCTTAGTGTCTCATCAATGAATTGATTGTTTATGTATATATGTGTGCGTGCACATAGTGTGTGTACTTGAAGGTGGAAGGGAATAAGTGCACTAAAGATCAACTTTTGATTGGTATGAATATGTATATTTGCACATGTATGTATATACATGTAATTATATATTTTAAATTTATTAGCTCTATGTTTGGTTAATGAAATAGTGCCAAACTTCGTTGCAAAACGTGGCCAGAATGTTGTTGTGAGCAATCACCGGGGGCTTGGGGGCATATCAATAACTGTAAGTCAGTATTCACTATGTGGAATTTTTCTTTATTTTTTCCATTCTTTATTTTTTTTCTTTTTATTGTCCAGTAAGAAACCATTCAATAAATTTATGTAACTGAATTATATATAATGATGTAGTTAGCATCCATTTGGACTGTTCACTTGTGCTAAGGGTCTAGTTAGCATGGATACAAAAGTGAGCTTAATGTTCATACCCTTTGAACTTGACTTCTTTCTAGTTTATTCTCTGGTTAATTTTGATCACATTAATGTATTGTAGATCAGGATGTTAGCGATTTATATGTAAAAGTAGCTTCGGAGCAAGGCCGAGGTCAAGGAATTACAAGTAATGTAACTTTCACATGCAGAATCTCACTAACCCGCTACTGGACAGGTAAAACTCTAGTATTATATTTTACTTCTAATAAGATATATAGTTTTATATATGTGCAGGACTTTATATATGCGTGTCCTTTAGTGTATATATGGTTATGGGGTTTAACACTTTTTATTTTTAAATTAGGTGTTTTCATATTTGAAGTTTTGTTATGGAAGTAAAATTAATGTTACGTGATCTTATGCTATTAATCAAGACATAATTGGCACAACTATGAGAAACTCTATAAGAATATTTACTTATTACTTGATGTCAAAAAACAAAAAACTTTTGTTGTGTGAGCATTCCCACATCATCAGACCTCTTCCAATGATAGGAGTTCTAATGAATGGAATTTGAATAACATGTGTTAATTTTTCAAAATTATGCCTGTTGATAGAAATTATGCCTTACACTATTGAGATTTAGTACAAACAATTAATGACCCCTCGCAGTGAGTCCATATTGACATAGAAGTATAGCTTATTATGGACATGAGTTTTTTACTCATGGGGTCATGAGATGTATAGCTATTGGACTGCTATAGGTGATTTCACCCCAAATGGCCCCGTAAGAGGCACGAACACCTCGCACGGGACCAACATAACTCGTAGGAACTGACCGTGTAGTCACGGGTCTCCCGTTTTGAGAATATGACGATAATTTGAAAACATTAAGATTAACCTTAAAAACAAGACGTTAAAGGGTGAAAACTCAAATCACCACCCAAACGGCCCCGTAAGAGGCACTAACACCTCGTACGGGACTAATGTAACTCGAAGGAACTGACAGCGTAGTCAGGGGTCTCTCGGTTTGAGATTATGACGATAATTTGAAAATATCAAGATTTAAACTTAAAAATAAGCCGTTAAAGGGTGAAAACCCAAACCAGCCCCCAAACGGCCCCGTAAGAGGCAAGAACACCTCGCACGGGACCAACGTAACTCGTAGGAACTGAACGTGTAGTCACGGGTCTCTCGGTTTGAGAATACGATGATAATTTGCAAAAATTAACACTTAAACTTTAAAAACAGGCCGCTTGAGGGTGAAAACCCAAATTAGCTCCCAAACGGACCCGTAAGAGGCACGAACACCTCGCAAGGGACCAATGTAACTTGTACGAACTGATCGCGTAGTCGTGGGTCTCCCGATTTGAGAATATGAAGATAATTTGCAAAAATCAACACTTAAACTTAAAAGCAAGCCGTTAAAGGGTGAAAACTTAAACCAGCCCCCAAACGGACCCGTAAGAGGCACAAGACCAATGTAACTTGTACGAACTCACCGCGTAGTCCCGGGTCTCCCCGTTTGAGAATATGACAATAATTTGCAAAAATCAACACTTAAACTTAAAAACAGGCCATTAAAGAGTGAAAACCTAAACCAGCCCCCAAACGGACCCGTAAGAGGCACAAACACCTCGCACGGGACCAATGTAACTTGTACGAACTGACCGTGTAGTCCCGGGTCTCCCCGTTTGAGAATATGACGATAATTTGCAAAAATCAACACTTAAACTTAAAAATAGGTCGTTAAAGGGTGAAAACCCAAACTATCCCCCAAACGGCCCCGTAAGAGGCACGAACACCTCGCACGGGACCAATGTAACTTCTAGGAACTGACCGCGTAGTCACGAGTCTCCCGGTTTGAGAATATGACGATAATTTGCAAAAATAACACTTAGACTTAAAAACAGGTTGTTAAAGGGTGAAAATCTAAACCAACCCCCAAACAGACCCGTAAGAGGCACGAACACCTCGCACGGGACCAATGTAACTTGTACGAACTAACCGCGTAGTCGTATATGCAATTTTTCTGCTTGTATATGCAATTTTTCTGCTTGAATACGATTTTTTTTTAAAATAACTTGGTTACTAATATCGTATCTATTTTGTGTCTTATTTTTTTGTAGGATGACATTCAATCGCTAGCTTTTATCCACTTGCAACTCACGAAGAAGTCAATGCTTTACAACAGGGGATTATTTATTTAGTGTCATTAATATTCAGGATTCTATTTTTTGTGTTACGGTCGAGTAGGCTTTAGTAGTTTTATTATTTATTTTTATGGTCGTGCTGGCTATAATAGTTTTATTGTCGACTTTTATGGCCGTACGGGCTTTATATGGGCAGATTTTATGTTAGCATGTTTTGGAATGCTCAAAAAATAGAGGAAACTCTGCCCAATTTTTTTTATCTGGGAACTATTAGCTCTTGTAATTTTTTGAAGTTATTGTCGATTTTTATGGCCATGTGGGCTTTATATTGGTATTAACTCTTGTAATTTTTTAAATTTGTATGCACAATAGTTTATCAACAACCTGCGATATTCATAATTTATGAATTTTCTTGATTTTTTTTGCAAATAATAAATATTTATCCTATCAGATTTGGAATTTGCTGATTTTCCAGATTTGTTTCCTACTATTATTTTTTTTATTAACTGAAAAATATGGCACGGTTTTAAACCGTGTCAAAATCGTGCCAATTTATAAAAATGTGAACGCTTATAAAACAATCTGGCACGCTTTATAACCGTGCCAAAAGCGTGCCAGAAAATAGACAATTTGGCACGGTTTCGGCATGTGCCAAAAGCATGCCAGATTTAACATCTAGCACGGTTTAAAAGCATGTCAAAAGCGTGCCAGATAAAAAAAACTGTCACAGTTTAAAAGCGTGGCAAAAGCGTGTCAGTTTGAGAAATCTGGCACGGTTTTAAATCGCGCCAGAAAATCTGGCACCCCTGATTCTGGCACGATTTAAACCAGTGCCAGATTGCGTTTGGCACTGTTTTAAACTGTGCCAGTTTCCTGTTTTTGGTGTAGTGTAATAAAGGATGAGATATTAATGTGTATGATCTAAAGTAAAAGATAAGTTGAGAAATTATATAACTAATATAAAAATAAAGAAATTTAAAGAGAGAAAAATGTTTGGACCTTCTTTGGAGACTTGAGGCTTGATCTTGATCCTTGATGAGCTCCCTTACTAGTTAGGCTAAATGTTTGATGAGAGAGAAGAAGATTTTTGCAAAATTGGGTATGAAAATGATGGGAATGAAAGGTGGAAATGAATTTCACACAAGGAAGCCTTACTGATTGCAGAAGAATGTTGTTGAGATCACTGATATTGATGGATTTGGGATGCCTTTCAACGTGAGCTCATGCGCTCCTTATATAAGGTAGGGGAACTGTCAATCTGCCAATTGGTAGTCTCGTGCAGAGTTTTCAAAAAATGGACATAAAATGCAATCTGTAAGTCCAAATCGTGCATGTGTCATACCGTCACAAAGATAATTCAGAGACCTTCAAGAGTCCTTGGGACGGCTCTCGGGTCCCGGAGTTGACTTTGGGTCAAATAGGGTTTGGAAGCGCCCGCCGCTACTTTGGACGAAAGATCGTCGGACGACAGTGGATCATTCGTCCAAATCATAAATTCGAATCACACATGGGATGGATCATTAGAAAGATTATGCGAGGTAATTCAACGTTCCAAAGAGCTTCGCTTGGTTTAGAGAGTTGACATTGGTCCAATGGGGCCCAGAAGAGCCCGATGATCCTTCGAAGTAAAACATATCATTTGTCCATACTGTATGGCTGATTCGAACATGGGGCAGACCATTGGAAAGGATATTCAGTGCCCTTAAAAGATTCATTCGGTCTCATTCAAGCTAAAGAGTAGACTTTGGTCAAATAGAGTTCAAGAGCTCTCGATGGCCTTCGGATCAGCTTTTGGGGGGAACGGATCAGTTTTTTGGTAAAGGGTTTTAGTGCCCTTCAAGGATCCTATAGGGATGTCCATAAATAAAAAAATACAAGTTGAGTTTATCCCTGAAGCAACATACGGGACAGGTGGGAACATAGAGTAAAGATAAAAACTCAAGCATGTTAAGGTTGTTATTCCCAATAAGAGTAAATGATATGAAAATTCTCATGATGATTAAATTGTGCATACACAACTCTCTCACAAAGCAAGAAACTTTTGTACGAGGGGGTTAATGTAAAGGGGTCCCAGAGATTCTTAGTACTAATTATAATTTATATTAATTATGCATTTATTTTAGTACTAATGGTAATTTATATTACAGGTTACCAAGAAGGAACTTTGGTCTAGTCAATGGTTCGAGTTAGTAGGGCTTAAAGGGCCTAGGAGCCCACCAAAGTAGTCAGTGGGTTCTTTGAGGGTTTTGGCTTGGAGGCTGGAGAGTAAGGTTCGTTGAGTGAGGTAAAATTCTCAACCATTCTAATATAAGACAAAAAATCACCGAAAGTCTCGAGTAACTCACAGCTACTCGAGAAACTCGCATTACCCTCATGGAACCTAAAGGTCACTCGAGAGGTCATTTACATTATAGTTAGTCGAGGGGGCTCAAGGCCCCTTGACAAGTCATGTTCATAAATAGTCCCTCGAGGAGGCTTCATGCCCCTCAAATAATATATTTATTTATAGTCATTCGAGAGGGTTCATATCCCTCAAGAAGTCATAATTAAATTATCAGTCTGTCGAGCAGGCTCACGACCTCTCTACAAATCATGCTCACCACATAAATACTATGCAATCCAGAAAAATATCATTTTTAAATGATAGTTTAATATTTACTTATTTATTTTAGTCCCACAGAAAAAGGGACTTGACAAGCGTAAATTTTATTAAATAACTATTTTTGAGCGCAGAGTGTGTCCTTGACTACGTCATTTTTTTGTCTCACAAGTTTCATTATATTATTTAAATGATAAAGACAAACTCATTTATATTATTTTAATGAGGACACGTGTCACATTTTGGTGAAACCCTAATTCATCCAAACCTATTATAAATAAAAGGCTTATCCCTCACTAGGGGGAAGAATGTGAAAAGGAAGGAAGAATACTCTGCATAAATGGAGGCTCTTAGTCTCAAGAAAGAAAGCTATTGACGCTTAAAGTTTTAGCTTCATATTCATAGTATTTTACACCAGATTTATGTCATAAATGGTAGAGTCCATAACATTCATTTTTACACACACACTTAGTGCTTTTACACCCTGCTATCCCCTCTCTCTTATTTTAGAGTGCTTATTCTCTCACCCTCTTCTCCAAAGATTTCAAAGTTCTTTCGTGGAGATTAAATATCTGTTATTATTATTGTTGAATGCTACACTAGAAAAGATTTACACGAGATTACTTCATTAATATCCATTGAAGGAAAGTCACTCCTCACCAGATCCAATTTTTCATAGCCCGCGATTACACTCTCCTCCTGCAGATCCATTGAGCTTTCGATCTAACCATGAAGTTGAATGGGGTCAAATAGGGCCAGAAATCGCCCGGTGGCCTCCAAATCGATTTTTGATAGTAAAGTGGTATTTTTGTCTAAATTGTTATGCTGATTAGAGCGTGAGGTAGACAGTTGGAAAGGGTATTTAGAGCCCTTCAAAAATTCATTGAGCTTTCACTCTGACGATAAAGTTGATCGGAGTCAAATAGGGCTCGAGAGTGCCCGATGGCCTTTAGATCGGTACTCGAAGCATGACCTAGGGTACGTAGTGAGTCGAGGAGGTTCTAGGGACATAAGGAGAGACTCAAGGTGTCCTAGAATGTGGTTTTATAGATCCCCCCGACGGGTGAGGTTGGAAGTCATCGAATAGACACCATATGATGTTCGGGAAAGAGGTCAATTATGTGGACCAAAATGATGAGAATGATCGATTCAGAGGGTCGAGGTCAATTCTAAGGACCTAAGGTAATGTTGGGGATGGCCGATTCTGAGGGCCTAAAGCTGGGATGACCAATTATGAGGGCCAAGGTCAATACTAAGGACTTTAAGTAGGGAGCGACCAGTTGTGAGGGCCGAGGTCAATTTTGAGGACCTTAAGTAGGAGCGACCAATTATGAGCGTCGAGGCCAATTCCGAGGGTCTTAAGTAGGAAAGACCAATTCTGAAGGTCGAGGTCAATTCTGAGGACCTTAAGTAGGAGTGACCAATTTTGAGAGTCGAGGTAAATTCTTAGGACTTTAAGTAGAAGCGACCAATTCTGAGGTTTGAGGTCAATTCTGAGGACCTTAAGTATGCGCGACCAATTCTGAGGGTCGAGGTTAATTCGGAGGACCTTAAGTGGGCGCGACCAATTCTGAGGGTCGATGTCAATTCTAAGGGCCATAAGTGGGAGTGACCAATTCTGAGGACTTTAAATGGGGAAACCAATTCGAAGTGTCGAGGCCAATTCTGATGACCTTAAGTTAGGAGTGACCAATTCTGAATGTCGAGACCAATTATGAGGACCTTAAGTAGGAGCGACCCATTCTGAGGGTCGAGGTAAATTATGAGGAACTTAAGTTGGAGCGACCAATTCTAAGGATCGAGGTCAATTCTGAGGACCTTAAGTTGGAAAGACCAGTTATGATTGTGGAGGTCAATTCTAAGGACTTTAGATGGGAGCTACCGATTTTGAGGGTCGAGGTAAATTCTGAGGACCTTAAATGGGTACGGACAATTCTGAGGGCCGAGGCCAATTCTTAGGACCTTAAGTTGAGGGCAGTTAATTATAAGTATCGAGGCCAATTATGAGGACCTTAAGTGAAGCGACCAATTCTGAGGGTCGAGGTCAATTCTGATGACCTTAAGATGTAATGTGGGGGTTTCTCTTTGGGAAGTCTTTTTTTTACCTTTTTTAAACTCAACTGGGGAAGAGACATATGCATGGGGATTATGTCTTTTTCAGAAGAGATAGGTTTGTTGGGGGAGCTAAAATTCTTAGTCTGGAAATTCCTCGGGGAAACAGTTGCTGACTTGAGGTTTGGGATTCCGCTGGGAAATGTGTTGCTTGGAGAAAGTCTGATTTAAGGCTTCTAACTCTGCTTGGGGGAAATTGGAGTTTTCCTGGGAGAAAAATTCAGGAATTCCTTCTAGAAAACGGGTAGCAATGCTGAGGAAGAATTTGATTTCTACTGAGGATGAAAGTTTTTAAGATTCTGCTAGGGAGTTGTAGTGGGATTTGGTGGGTGTGCTAATTTTTAGGGTTTAAGCTGGGGATAAATTGTGGTATTAATTCGGTTGGGGATTTGGGAGCTTGAAAATGGTTTTATTGGTGAAGAAATGTTCCAATATTTATTTGGCAATTTAAGGAATTTTCTGAGAATTTTTTAGAATTTTCTAGGATTGTTTGTACAAAATTTTAGGGGGGATGTCGACCAGCATGTTGAAGGGGTTATCAACCGAAAGTGGCATGGTCTTCTGGGCTACCTTGGGAAGGGGAAGGGATAGTGTCGATCAGTGGGTGTCAATGGACTACCGATTGGCATGCCCCTTAGCCTCCTATAAAAAGGGGTGAATTCTCTTCATTTTTTACAGCTTTTAGCTTCCCTATCTTCTGCTTCTCTCTTCTGCAACTTGTTCTTGCTTTCTTTTCTCAATTGAGATTAAAAAATGGTAGATTTCTCAAGTATCTAGGCCCACATGGCATGGGCAAATATGGAGTGGTGGGCCAGGGTGCCCTTAGTGTTGGGCAACGAGAATGCTTTTGATTTGTTCGAGCCTGCTGATGATGATTGGATTCTTTTTCATGAACCTTCACACCATCGATCTTTTAGGGTGATGAACCCTAGTGGTTATGTAAGTGACTCATGACTTTTGGCATTCTTTTACTTTTTTTTGCCTTTTCTTATTTCTTTGAATATTGACAAAAGGTTTCTCTTTTGTCTTGATAGACTGACATTGTTGCTATGAGTTTCCACTCTTGAGGGACGATGGGATTCAGAAATATGTGGGATCAACTTCCTGCAGCTATGCACTTAGTAGTCTCTTATGTGGGTATTGGTCATTTGTCGTCTGCATTGGATAAGATTCTACGCTCTATGGTAGTTTTATGTGCCTTAGGGAGAGGTGGTGGGATATTACCCACACCATACAATTAGGTTTTGGGGAGATGACGGTGACTCCCATTGATGTATAGCAGCTGCAGGGGATAGAGTGTGAGGGGACGCAGATAGAGGGGGACCGGTCCCTGAGGGTGACACCGACGGTGGTGGATGCGGCTCTGGGGATGTGGAGCGGATAGTCTCGGGGGACACGATTCCTATATCTCTTCTTCAGGAGGTTTTGCTAAGTCAACATATCAACAACATAGGCGTGTTGCAGGTGTGGCATATGGCCCGTTTGTTCATTCTTCTACAGTTGGGAGGGTTTTTGGTGGCGTCGAGCGACGATGTTGTCCACTTGTGATTTTTACCATATTTAAGGGTATTTTTGAATATCCATTTCTTTGACAGGGGGAGCCTGACTTTGGCGACCCTTTATTCTTCTTTGGATACTTTCATTCAGTGATTCCAGCAGACTTTTACTGGAGCCACGTATCTTTTGGAGATATTTTTCTTTTTGCATTTTTTCTTATGCATTTTATTTTATTTTCTTTTAGATTTCTCTTATTACTGACTCTTTTCCTTTTACAGACGTGGTTCTCCGAGGTGATTGGGTTCAATGCCCATTTGATTGGTTTGCATGATGAGTCGGTGGGTAACTTCTATTGGATGTACCGGGGGTGAAAGTCCATTCGAAAGTCGAAGCAGTCTCTCTCTTTAGCGACAGTATGTCAGGTCTTGAATGCCCTGACGAGCGACTAGGTTATCATATTTTCTATTTTGAATCCTTTTCTTTTGCATTCTCTTTTCTTGTGAAAGTATTGACTTTATCTTGGACAAATGTTAGTGACCTTCTATCGCTGGGGGACATCGATTAAGCACACAAGGGTGACCGGGATGCACGCACAGATGCGCCAACTGCTGGCGCTTGAGTATGGCTACTTCTGGTATCTGGGAGAGAGAGTATTCTGACAGATTGTGGAGGACGAGGTGACGGTCCCACCGGTGATGCCCTCGAGATATATGAGGCAGTCTGAGGGATGTTAGAGGAGCCTCGGGCAGCTGTAATGATTGGTGAGCCCTATTCATCGTACACAGACACGGTGGTGACTTACGACTACCTTGACTTCGCGGTGAGCTAGTTGACACCATCGTACATATATGAAGTGGAAAATATGCCTTCGCCTCCTACGTCTTCAGGCAGGGGTACGAGTCAGCCAATAGGGTGTGTCGACATCATTAGCGTCCATGACATCAGATGTCTCATTTCTCCAGCTTTCCCCCCATTACTACAATATTCGACTGCCTGGAGAGGGATCAAATTGTATGCAGCATCGCCCTAATGCGATGGACTCGATGGTTCTCGGGTTAACGGAGGATGTCCTTCAGCCAGAGGTATATCTTTTCATCTCTTTGTCCTTTATCTTTCTGATTTCTCTTTTTTCTTCAGACTAACTGATTTGCCTTTTATTCTTTTTGCAGCATGTCTGGGTGTCGACACCTGGCTGAGGGACATTCGAGACTGCGTAGATTTTGTAATAGATTATATTCAGGATTCGATCCCGGTTCCTTCATGTCTTATGCCATCTGATTCCTCTGATGAGGGTACGTGATCAAGTAGCGGAGGCTCCTCAGCTCATCGTCGGGGGAAGCGCATGCATCGAAAGGACGTGGGATCTTAGGGAGATGATAGAAATAGAGAGAGAGAATTTGGGGTTTCGGGCTGAGTCCCGTTATTTTTTTTCTTCTATTTTTTCTGCAAAAGATGTAATTATGGCAGTATATATATTAAATGAATGTTTTTTATTTATCTTTTCTTTAAATGACTTAATCTACATGCACTTTTTATTTTGCTTGCTGAGACCGTAAAAATATTAGGATTACTCAAGAGAAAATTTATTTTAAGACAGGGTGAGTAAAAATATAGAAAGAAAAATCCTGAATTCTTTTAAATAAATATTTTTGAGTTTTTTTTTTTATTTTGACAGAAAAAGGAAAGATGGAATTTTCTAAAAATAGGGGGATGCCAATCGGTATGACCCTTGTCCTGCCTACTGGCAGGTCAGTTCAGTCAAATCACCCCAAGGCTTTGATTGCACTTTCTTCAGCTACTAGTACTTGATGGGATAGTCTTTCATTCGAATTTTGTAGGCTCTTTATTTTTAGCCAAACTTTTCAAGTATAAAAAGGGGTAAGGTGGGGAGATTTCTTCCCCCATTCACATTTTCTTTCTCTTGCTTATTTCTTATCTTATGTCTTATTATTTCCAAAATAACCCTTCCCATAAATGAAGAATTTTCCACTTATCTAGAGAATTTAGAGGCTATGTGCTCGTACAATGTAAACTATGATGCCTTAAACCTGCATTGGGTTTTCTTATGGTACAACCGTCCATTGACTGGAACATGCTGACGGTGGCAGTGCAATTCTGGTACCCCGAGGATCATTTTTTTTGTTTTGGATTGGATGAGGTCTGCCCGAACTAAGAGGAGTTTTCTGTTATGTTGGGAGTAAACCCTAGTGGGGCGGCGGCCATGCCTAAATTCTCTCGATCTCCTCGGGAGCTATTAGCAAGACTTCTCCATATTTATCCTTCGGCGGCTCGGCCATTGGTTACTGGAGGAATGATCCCCCTCCCTACTATTTTTTACTCCGTTCGTCTGCGAGATGTTAATGATGCGGGCCATACCGGAGTTGTTATACTTGGCTTAACTTCGAAGCTACTGATGGTGACTAGTGATCGATGACCTGCGGGTGGACCTTCAATTATCTCCCATTACTGTATGGATGTCATATCATCACAATCCTATGACGGTGATACTGGTAGAGACCCTAAACGGTCACTTGGTAGGAAGGCCTTTCTAATTTTTTTGAGAGGAAGACCTATCATGTTGTTCATGTGATTGTCTGAGAGATTTCTTTTAGTGTCCCCCTGAATATCCTTTGGTAGTTGTACTGAATTTATTCACTTGTTATTTCATCAGCTTTGGCCTAAACATCGAGAACTGGGTAAACTGGTTTGTGGCGCACAAGGCTCGCTATTTGTGTTAGTCAGTGCCCTGGTGGGAGGATTTGTAGCCTATTCTGGAACTGGGGGAATATCGGTATGTTCGGTAAGTTGGCCTCCAAAAATCTCCTTTTATTTTCCCTGTCAGCTCCTACATCAAGTCGGATGGGAGAAAATTGTTCCCTCCCGTACCCTGGACTTCTTTCCTATAGATAATTTGACTGAAGGCATGCGCATGCGGTTGGTCTGTTTGTGGGAGAGTCATCAGACGTCAACCCGTTCTTCCCATTCTATTGGTAGGGTTTGGCATGTTTCTGGTGACTACATGAAATGGGTGTAGAAGAGGGTAGTGGTTACGATCTTAGCCAAGGAGACCGGGAAGAGATGGTTTTCCATGTTTGACACTATGGAGGGGGCATAGTGGTTTTCTCTAGGATGGTCTTAGCTTACTGTTCTGTGGAGTGCCTTCAGTATACTATCCACACAGGGGAAGTTTGGGGGCCTCAATATGCAGTTGATGTTGGAACTGGGTCCTCTAGTAGTTGCGGGTAGGGTCCTTTGTGAAGCTGGTGATACTTATGAAGCTTTTATGATGGTTATGTATTTGCTTATTTTTGGTTTTTTGGAAATAATCTGGGAAGGTTTGGTTAGTTTGTTTTTAGAATAGTTAGGTTGGCGGGGGTAGTTGCTTGACTACCTACGTTGATATTTCATGTAATCGTGCCTAATTTTCCCAAAATGGAATAAAAAGAATTTTAATTATATTTTTGTGTCTCTTGATGAGTTTTACATTTGAATTATCTACGCCAATTGCTAAGGCATACATAATCCTTGGGTTCATGTAAATGATAAAATGAAATGTCATTCTCGGAGGTAAGAAAAGAATAACATTTTGTGAAAAAGAAGGGGATCGAGCCCATGTAAAGAATATGAGCTACCTACGTATCTCTAGGGGTTTCTAAAATTTTCTAAGTTTCATTTTTGAAAGAAAAAAGGTTTTTTAGAGGATCAGGCCCAAAATAGTTTTGAGTAGAGGTAAATGAAGAATTTTTTAGAATAGTTAGCACGACGAGATTTCGGACTAGGGGTAGAATTTCATGAGACATTCCTGGTTGACTGGACAGGTCATCTCTTCTCCAGCAAGGTTAGTGAGCTTAGCGGCACCACCGAACAGGTTCTTCTTCACGATGTAGGGGCCACTCCAATTTGGCTTGAATTTCCCTCTGGTGTCCCAGTTAAAATCTATAATTTTTTTTAGGGCTAAGTCCCCTTCTCGGACACCACGGTCCTTAACTCTCTCATTGAAAGATTTCACTATCTGGCTATGGTACCCTTGTATATGATATAAAGCCTTTAGCCTTCTTTCGTCTAAAAGTGATAACTCATTGAGATGGCTCTGATGCCAGTCTTCTTCGTTGATTTTGCTTTCAAGCATGATGCGTAGTGAAGGTATTTATAGTTCAATGGGTAGGACCGCTTCCATCTCGTGTACTAGAGAGTAAGGGGTAGCCCTAGTCGATGCTCGAAGTGCAATAGCCTCATAAGGCGCACGGGATTCGATGGACCCAATCTCGATAACTCTCAGTCATCTTGCTTTTGATTTATTTGAGGTTCTTATTGGTGGGTTCAACTGCACTTTCAGTTTGTGTTCGGTAGGCAGAAGATTCGTGTCTCTAAATCCCGTACTCATCGACTAATTTCATGACTTCTTCCTCGAAATGTAACCCGTTGTCTGACACTAGCTCGTGCAGGACCCCGTATAGGTAGATGATGTTCTTTAGGATAAACTTGGCTACCTTTTTGTCATTCAGCACTCCGTATGACTCGGCTTTGACCCATTTGGTGAAGTAATCAATGGAAACCAGGATTAACTCGTGCCCATTGGAGGCTTTGGATGTAACTTTCCCTATGATATCGATGCCCCATGTGGAGAATGGCCAGGGAGAGGTCATGCCGTATAATTCTCGCGGAGGTAAGTGTTGGAGATTGGAAAACTGTTGGCATTTAATGCATCTTCGAGCATTGGTGGTACAATGTTCAACCATAGTAGTCTAATAATATCCTTGCCTGATAATCTTCTTGGCAAGATTATGGCCATTCATATGGGGTGTTCCACATTCCCCGTTGTGAACTTTCTGCATCATCTCTTCAATATCAGCCCCTGTGATGTAGTGTAAGTAGGTTCCATCGAATTTTCTCTTAAATAGTTCTTTATCACAGACAATTTACTGGGCAACCATCTTATAGAGGGTTACTCGATCGTTCTTGTTGGCATTTTGGGGGTACCTATCGTGCTTAAGGAGGTGCCAAATGTCATAATACCAACACTTATCTATATCAGAGTCCTCTTCTTTAATGAGTTTGAGGTGGTAGAAGTGGGTTGGTTTTTCTTGCTTTTGGATTATGAAGGGGGCCATTGTTATTCCCTCGGTCATGTGGACTATGGATGCTAAGGTAGCAAGGTAATTAGCTAAGTTGTTCCTTGCTCGGGGAAAGTAGATAAAGGTGATATCCCAGAGCTGGGAGGCCAACTCCTCTAGGTGGGCATGGAAGGGTAGGACCTTCTCATGACTTTCCATCTTCTAAGGACCTTGTCGATGATGAGGGTTGAATCCCCATAGATATATAAGCATTGGATAACTTTCTTGAGAGATAATTTAAGGTCAATGGTGCATGCCTCGTATTGGGTCATGTTGTTAATGCACGGAAAATCTAGCTTGATGGCAATGGGAGTGTGAGAGTCATTAGGGGTGATCAGGAGTATCCCAATGCCATATCTTTTTTTGTTAGCAGCACCATCAAAGAACATTTTCCACCATAGGTCTTCCTATGAGGTGCAAAGGATATCTTCATCCGAGATTTCAAAGATCCAAACATCGGCTTCTTCCATAGAGTAATCAACAAGGTAGTCAGATATGGCTCTTCCTTTCATGGCTTTCTGCATGACATGCATAATGTCGAACTCGGCTAACAGCATCACCCATCGGGCCATTCGTCTAGATAGGGCAGGCTTCTTGAGCAAGTATTTGATAGGATCTATTCAGAATACAAGTTTAATGGTAAAAGTGAGCATGTAATGCCATAATTTTTAGTGACCCAAACAAAGGCGGCACATGCTTACTCCAAAGTGATGCAGTTGACTTTGTACCCCTCCAATTTACGACTGGAGTAGTAGATTTCCCTCTCTTTATGGGATTCTTCAATGTATTGGGCTAGAAAAGCCCCAACTATGGTGTTAGTTAGGGTCAAGTATAAGAGTAGTGGGAGACCAGACTGCGGTGGCATGAGTACCGGAGGTCAGGTTAGATATTGTTTCATTCGATTAAAGGCCTCCTAACAAGCTTCGTTCCAGACTTTGGTGGAATCCTTTTGGAGGAGTTTGAAGATGGGTTCACAAATAGAAGTCAATTGGCTAATGAACCAGGAGATATATTATAATTTCCCCAAGAATCCTTGGACTTCCTTCTCCGTACGGGATGGTGGCATTTCAAGTATAGCTATCGGTTTGGTAGAATCTGCTTCAATACCCTTTTTGCTAACCATGAATCCCAAAACATTTCCTTTGGTAATTCCAAAAACATATTTATATGGGTTAAGTGGCATTCGGTATTGCCTTAGTCGTTCAAAATTTTTTGAAGAGCGAGAACATGACCTTCTCGAATCTTAGACTTGATGATCATATCATCCACATAGACCTCGACTTCTTTGTTTATCAAATCGTGCAAGATAGTTGTGGTGGCGCTTTAGTAGGTATCCCCTATGATTGTAAGACCGAATGGCATAACTGTGTAACAGAAGGTTCCCAAGGGGTGATGAATGCAGCTTTTTCTTGATGATCAGGGCGCATATTTATATAATTATATCTGATAAACCCATCAATAAATGACTTGAGAGCGTGACTGGCCGTGTTTTCCACAATTATGTTTAATTTAGGTAGCAGGTAATCATCTTTCAGAGAGACCTTGTTCAAATCTCGATAATCAACGCACATAAGAACCTTTCCTCCTGATTTTAGCACGAGTACAATGTTGGATAACCATGTGGTATATTCAATCACTATGATGAAGCCTACATTTAACTATTTAACCACCTCTTCTTTAACCTTGAGTGACCATTCGATGCGAATCTCTCGCAATTTTTATTTGACCGGTTTACATTCTGTGAGAGTTGGAATTTTGTGTTAAGTGATCTCAAGATCGATGCCAGGCATGTCGTCGTATAACCATGCGAAGACGTCCACAAATTCCTTTAATAATTCTTTAATTTGGCCATTCTCATGCTCGTCAAGGGTGGACCCTATCCCAATCTCGCGCAGTTGGCTGCTATAACCAAGATTGATAACAACAGCTTCAGCTTCATTAATTTAAACGTGGTTATGTTGTTTGTTGTTAATCTTAGGAAGGGGATCCTCTCTTGGAGAATTGAAAAGAGTTATTGCAAACTAGAGAGTTCACTGACTCACCATTGTCATTTATTACGAAGATTTTAATACTTGACAGAGATTCTTCAGGGTGTTGTGTGTGTTTTGTGTGTTTTTACTTGCCCGCCAGGGTGTATCTAGGGTGCTTACTTCCCTCTCCCTCTAGCTAAGCCACTTCTAAAGTCCATTAGCATGACTTGAGTTATACACGAGAGTTTTGTGAGTTTAAGTTGAGTTTATCGTCATTGGGTTCATGTTTATGTGTTCTATCACTAATCCAAAGCTTTGGCCAATTAACTTGTGATTACCATACTCAATAGGGGTTACGCCTCCATATATAATCTAAAGTACCCTCTTACATTTGGCGACTCTTCTGTAGAGGGGGCTTGAAGCTCAGCGTGGCAACTCAAGCGTGACATCTTGGTGAGGCAACTCAGCGTGGCAGCTTGGGGAGGCAGCTCAGCGTGGCAACTCAAGCGTGACATCTTGGTGAGGCAGCTCAGCGTGGCAGCTCAGCGTGGCAGCTTGGGAAGGCAGCTCAGCGTGGCAACTCAAGCGTGACATCTTGAGGGGGCTTGAAGCTCAGCGTGGCAACTCAAACGTGACATCTTGGTGAGGCAGCTCTGCATGGCAGCTTGGGGAGGCAGCTCAGCGTGGCAACTCAAGCATGACATCTTGGTGAGGCAGCTCAGCGTGGCAACTCAAGCGTAACATCTTGGTGAGGCAGCTCAGCGTGGCATCTTGGGGAGGCAGCTCAGCGTGGCAACTCAAGCGTGACATCTTGGTGAGGCAGCTCAGCGTGGCATCTTGGGGAGGCAGCTCAGCGTGGAAACTCAAGCGTGACATCTTGGTGAGGCAGCTCAGCGTGGCAGCTTGGGAAGGCAGCTCAGCGTGGCAACTCAAGCGTGACATCTTGGTGAGGCAGCTCAGCGTGGCAACTCATACTTCAGCTTGTTGTGTTAATCATATTGTACCTTTGATTACATTCACTGTAAAGCTGTAACGGTTGTAATGACATAACGATAATAATAATACAGTTTGGGTGAGGTCAAACGGTACTCACGAGAGACCAGGCATGGCAGGACCTGGGAGGGCTTTCATGCCCTATCGAATGACCTCACCATGGGAACTTTAGAGGGACTTGGTTTGGAGGATTGAGAAGTAAGGCACCGTTGGGGCTTGTCCTGACCATCTTAGATACACCTGGTAAAACACCGAAGGACCCTGACCGTGGAACCTCAAGCGGAGCAGCTTGGAGTTCCATCGGGCATTGAGTTATGGACCAAACAACCCTCTACTTAAAATGTCACATCTACTGTGGGTGATGTCACTAGCCTTCTAAACAATGTCAGACATGCACTTGAGTAAACCACCATGGTATTTGGGGCTGTCAGATAGTTGGTGAGCCACCTCTGCGACAACAACCCCCTGACACACAGTGGTTAGGCAAAAGGCATGTCTTGGCATTTAATGTTTATGACGTAGGGGACAAATAGTGCATCATGCATTTAATGTTGTGACATAAAGTATGAGGGATGTCTTTCATAGTCTTTAATGACTGAGTTGCCTCGGGGGTGGTGTGGGGGCTATTTAAGGACCCCAACCACCTTTGAGGAAGGGGATCCTCTCTTGGAGAATTGAAAAGAGTTATTGCAAACTAGAGAGTTCACTGACTCACCATTGTCATTTATTACGAAGCTTTTAATACTTGACAGAGATTCTTCAGGGTGTTGTGTGTGTTTTGTGTGTTTTTACTTGCCCGCCAGGGTGTATCTAGGGTGCTTACTTCCCTCTCCCTCTAGCTAAGCCACTTCTAAAGTCCATTAGCATGACCTGAGTTATACACGAGAGTTTTGTGAGTTTAAGTTGAGTCTATCCTCATTGGGTTCATGTTTATGTGTTCTATCACTAATCCAAAGCTTTGGCCAATTAACTTGTGATTACCATACTCAATAGGGGTTACGCCTCCATATATAATCTAAAGTACCCTCTTACATTTGGCGACTCTGCTGGGGAGGCATCCTTCTAGAGAAGGAGTATGGCGCAGGATAATGCTAATAGAAGACTCAATTTCGATGACATACAGCATAATGAAGAACAGGCTGCGAGGGAGCAGGAGGCCCTAAGAGATGGGGCTCCTCGAGTAGAGGTACCGCTGGCTCCAAAAATGATAGGCGTCCCAGGGTCGGCACAACCTTCCACGAGCGCAGGGCTGGGACCTGCCCAGATGGCGCTCCTCATGAGCAAATTTTACGAGTTTTTGCAAAACCCAGTAGCTTCAACTATGCTGGGAGGATTGGAGACTAATGCCTTCGTAACACCAAGAGTGGCCCTAGGGGCCCCACCAGGGGCAGGCATTACAAGAGCGGTCCCAGCAAGTGTACCCTCTGTTGTGAATCCCACTGTGGGCGGCTCAGGAGTTTCAACGGCGCAACCGACAACGTTCGCTCCGGTTGCAACGAGCGATCAACCGTCTGCCCCGTTGCAGGTGGCCCCAGTTGCCTCACCCTTGGAAGAGATGAGAAAAGAGATGTAGAAGGAGATGCTGAAGTTCATGCAGTCTTCCTCGCAGGCTGTGGGCGAGGTGGCAGCGGTCTACGATGACTTCCGGACACCCTACCCCCAGGAGTACAACGACGAACCCTACCCGAAGGACTATATTCCCCCTACCTTTGAAAACTACTCAGGGAAGGGCGGGAACCCGAAGGAACACATTAAGCATTTCGTTGAACACTTGGGGGCGCATTGCAATGACAAAAAGCTTAGGCTGAGGGAGTTTTCCAAATCCCTGACTGATAAAGCATACACTTGGTACTCTCACCTGCCGCCCAATAGTGTCTCCACGTGGGAGGAGATGAATGTATTGTTCATCCGAAAGTTCTTCTTGGCAGAAGATGAGTTCACCTTAACCCAACTTGGCAGGGAGAGGCAAAGGCCAGGAGAGGAGGTAGTGGCCTACATCCGAAGGTTTAGGGAAAGGTCCCTCGACGTGAGGGAAGAAGCTAAGGAGGCTAGGTTACTACAAATTTGTGCTGAGGGATTACTTCCTGAGTATATCTGTCACCTGATCAATGAGACACGCGAGGGAACATTTTCAGCATTCTTAAAGTCCGCAAGAAATATATCTTTGGTGGTGCGACCTAGCCCGGTAGTAGCTCCCATGATGTTCAGACAGCCGATACAACCCATCGGGGGAAGGTCTCAGGCCCCACGGGTGGGATATGTCGAGAGAGAGGATGGGGGCAAGGCCCAGAGGAAGGACAACAAAATAAAGTTTGGAAGGGATAGAGAAGACCCGCGACCGTTGCCTTGTACGGTGGAGGAGGCTGTGAGTTGCTATAACGCAATGGTACAAGGCAGAACGGTTTATGAACCGAAAGGCGTCCCGGAGGAAGTACCCGACGCGGCAACCAGGGCCAATCCCAAATATTGTCAGGTTCATCGAAAGGTCCAACATCCAACGGAAAGCTGTTTCACGCTGCGAAGAATCATTGACAAGCACATGAGGGCGGGAACATTACAAATCCCCCCGCGGAACGTTAACAATAACCCGCTCCCGGCGCATGGGGCCAATGTTGTAACGGCCTATGATAAGGAGGCAGAGCGAGAGGGGGGAGGGGCAACAATGGAGTTTGATAAAGCACTGGAGTATTGCACTAGGGGAATGGCTAACGTAGTTCTGGCGTATGATGAAGCAAGTGCTAGGGACGTAGAAGATGCCTATAGCGTTGAGGGCGAGGAAACGGACCCAGTCATAGAATATAGCGCAGTTTCAAAATCCCCAAAGTTCGCTTGGTTCTTCGATCAAGTGGGGATACCAAAGGAGAGCAGACTGGAAATAACTCGGGCGATCCTTGACATCGCGAAGAAGGACGCGGTTCCCTCGTTGAAATGGAGGGGA
Source organism: Sambucus nigra (assembly GCA_949130495.1). Taxonomy (NCBI): domain Eukaryota; kingdom Viridiplantae; phylum Streptophyta; class Magnoliopsida; order Dipsacales; family Adoxaceae; genus Sambucus; species Sambucus nigra. The sequence continues at coordinate 282,855,744 of OX422218.1, forward strand.
CCCATGGCGAGGCTGGTGAAAAAGTTCCTATCAGAGGTGACCTTCAGCGATGCAGATAGAGCTGTAAGGTTCCCTCATAACAGGCCCTTGTATGTGACGGCCAGTATCAACGGGGTTAGTTTTGCAAGAACGCTTATGGATGGGGGTGCTTCCATCAACATTATGCCGATCAACTCCTTCCATGCAGCTAATATCCCAGAAGAAAGGTTGGTCCCCATGCCTCTGGTAATCTCAGGGTATGACAACCAATCTTCCAAATCCATTGGGTATGTGAATGTGGGAATTGTAATGGGAAATCTGAGTTCCCACATCAAGTTCCATGTAATAGAAAGTGCAACTTCCTATCATTTACTAATAGGAAGAGTATGGATGCACAATCAAGGTTTAGTTCCTTCAACATATCATCAATGCGCCAAGGCGAATGTCAAAGGAACAGAAGTGACCATTAGGGTTACAAAAAGGCCTTTTGCTATCGAGGAAGCTCACTTTGTAGATGCGGCCTTTTATACGGAGTTGGAGGAGGATGCTCGAGTCCTAACGAGAAGAATGGAGGGGGCATGGGTTCCCTCGATCAGAGATAGAATGGGGCCTCTGAACGAGCAAAGCAAAGAAGCTGCGAGTAACGAAGGGGTGAGGGGCGAAGAAACCCATCAGGTGATCCCTCGACCCCAAAGTACCACGAAGCAGCTCAAAAACAAAGTAATGCTTAGAGTGGATCCTGTGGAGCATGAGGTCCAACGGCAAAGCGTGCTGAGTCACTTTTCAGGGGGAAGAATCGTTGAGGCTTCGAGAGAGAGGAAGAGGAAGGCCGTGGCAACAGTTACCAACAGGCAATGCAAGAAGTTGGTCACTGAAGAGGGGAAGGTGGTATACCGTTTATAAGGATGTGAGCGGGCGGCCGAAGAGACTGAGGATGGAGCTGACCCGTTATATGAGTGTTTTTTGGTGGATCAATAGGGACAGTGTATGGTAATAGACAACTCCAACATAGAGGAGTTCGTGGAAGAGGTCGCCGAAGAACCAGACTACATGGCAAATCAACCAAGGCCCCAGGCACAAGAGTTGGAGCAGTTGAACCTGGCAGGAGAAGGGGAAGACCCAAGGCCCATCTTCATCTCGAAGGATCTCGATAAGGAGACACGAGAAGCCTTGGTTGGGCTAATCCGGGAGTTCATAGATGTCTTTGCATGGAAGTATACCAAAATGGAAGGGCTAGATGAGGAAGTGAGCTGCCACAAGCTAAACGTGATGCCTTCAGCCATCCCGGTGAAGCAGGTAACAAGGACTGATAAACCTGAGTTGGACTTGAAGATTAAGGAAGAGGTTCAGCGTTTGTTGGCAGTAGGATTCATCAAACCAATACAGCATCCCCTTTGGCTATCTAGCATTGTGCCAGTAGGGAAAAAGGACAAGAGTAAAATAAGGATCTGTGTGGATTTTAGAGATTTGAATAGGGCTTGCCCCAAAGATGAGTTCCCTCTACCCTCCATTGATAGCTTGATAGATGCCACGGCTGGGCATGAGATGTATAACTTCATGGATGGGTACGTAGGGTACAACCAGATCAAGATGGACCCCGCGGACGCAGAGAAAATGGCATTCAGAACCCCGTTGGGCAATTTCATGTACAAAGTAATGCCGTTTGGACTTAAGAACGCGGGAGCTACTTATCAAAGAACAATGATGACCATTTTTCACGATTTCTTCCACAAATTTGTAGAATTCTATGTGGATGATTTGGTCATCAAATCGAAGAAGGAGGAGTCCCACCTAAACGACTTAAAGAAGGTGTTTACTCGATGTAGGAAGTATAAATTAAGGATGAACCCATTGAAGTGCGTCTTCGGAGTAACATGTGGGAAGTTTCTAGGCTTTGTGGTTGATCGACAAGGGGTGCAGATGGACCAGGATAAACAACGCGCGATCTTAGAAATGTCGTGCCCAGGAACGGCGAAGGAGCTGAAAAGTTTCCTCGGTAAAGTCTCCTACCTTAGAAGATTTGTACCAGGATTGGCCGAAGTAACGCACCCGTTGATGCAGCTGCTGCGAAAAAACACAAAGTTCAGATGGGAAAAGGACCACCAGAAATCTCTCGATGAGTTGAAGAAGCTGCTCGTTTCACCACAAATCATGGTTCCTCCACAGGCAGGAGTACCGTTGCAGCTGTACCTCACCTCAACTACAAGGTCTGTTGGAGCTTTCCTGGCACAAGAGATTGACGGGCAAGAACGGCCAGTGTATTACCTCAGCAGGATCATACATGGGCCAGAGATTAGATATAGCAACCTAGAAAGGCATTGTTTGCCCTTAGTCTTTGTAGCACAAAAACTTCAATATTATTTGATGTCCTTTACAATTCATATTGTAACTAGATGTGATCCTATTAAGTATTTGTTGGCTAGAACTATCTTGATTGGCAGGGCAGCTAGGTGGTTCCTTATTCTCTCCGAATATGATTTAAAGTGTGTGGTTCCTCGTGCTATCAAGAGCCAGGCGTATGCTGATCTGTTGGCAATCTTTCCATCAGGAACGTTTGAACCACCTAAAGAAGACATTCCGGGAGACGACTTACAAGCCAACTATTTGGATGCAACCAATGAGGAATGGACGATGCAGTTTGATGGGTCTTCGACAGAGAAAAAAGGAGGGGCAGGGGTCATCCTTTCAAAAGGAACGGAGGAGATTTGCCTTTCCTACAAACTAGATTTCCCTTGCTCCAATAACGAAGCAGAATACGAAGCGTTGGTACTAGGGTTGCTGGAGACTCTTCGAAGGGGAATTCGTTCACTCTGCATCAAGGGTGACTCGAACTTAGTAATTCAGCAAGTTAACGGAAAATATGCATTGAAGCACATGAGTTTGGCACCGTACAGAACGATCATTCAAAGGCTCCTCAGCCAGTTCCATCGGACCAAAATCAGAAGACATACCAGAACGATGAACCGTCATCCAGACGCTTATGCCACTATTGCTCAAAAAATGGTCATGAGGAGCGATACGACTATCGTTACTATCCAACGAAGAACAGCTCCTTCGGTGGTGCAGTCAATACTACCGATGGAGGGAGGCGCGGATTAGAGAAGAGACATTAAGAAGCAACTGGAGTCTGGGGAGGGGGCAATGCGGATAGGAGAGTTGGCCCAATACTTTACATGCCAGGGAAATCTCTATTTCAGAAATACAGGAGGATGGTTGTCAAGATGCGTCAGCCCCGAGGAGGCCGAGCAAATATTGAGGAAAACGCATGAGGAGCATTGCGAGACGACTGAGATACCTCTATATAGGAGAATTCAAAGGGAGGGGTATTTCTGGCCTAGAATGAAGCAGGATGCGGCAGAGCTACAACGGAAATGCAACAAGTGTCAGCTATTCTTTAAAGCAGCTGAGTGCCATTTTATTGAAGCTCAAACGGACTGGAGGCAGCCCTACATCGACTTCATTCTGGAGGGGGCTGTCCCAATGGAGAAAATAGATGCAATGGGTCTAAGGCGAAGGGCTCCAAGGTTCTACGTCCAGGAGGGGCAGCTTTATCGAAAGGGGTACTTTAATAGGCCCTTGCGATGTGTCACAAGGGAAGAAGCAGTGGAGGTCCTCAAACAAACGCACGATCCAGCACACATAGGAGGGGCTAAGTTGTATGATCAGTTGATGACGTTGGGGTATTATTGGCCAACGATGGAGAAAGACTCTGCTGAGTTCGTTCGAAAATGCAAAGCTTGCCAACTTCATGGAAATATGATCCATGCCCCATCGGTGGACTTACACTCTCTGTCAACACCCTATCCATTTCATACTTGGGCGTTTGACCTAGTGGGGGCAATACACCCTTCTTCGAGAGGCAAGATATGGATACTGGTAGCAACAGAGTGTTTTACAAAATGGGCCGAGGCAATACCACTCAAACGGGCAACGGCTGGGGTGGTGAGCAACTTCATCAGAGAATACATCATTTGCCGTTTTGGGATCCAAAAAGTAATTCTCTTAGATAATGGGAACCCCCTTCGTCAATTCTGAAGTAACAATGCTCACGGATAAATACTCCATTGTTCATCACACTTCAATGGTGGCATACCCAAAGGGAAATGGTCAGGCCGAAGCAACTAATAAAACCCTGATTAATATTTTGGCCAAAATGATGGAAGACTTTCCAGGGGTGTGGGATGACAAGATACCAGCTGTCTTGTGGGCCTATCGAACAACCAAGCGAAAACCCACAGGATACATGCCGTTATCTCTTGTCTATGGGGCTGAGGCAATCCTCCCAATAGAATTGGAAGTTCCCTCTGCCCGTTATGCCTTGAGAAGTAGCATGCTCCCTCATAGTAGACATATACAGCTAGAAGCGTTAGATGAGCACAAAGATAACTCGATGCAACACTTTCAAATATATACGAAACAACTCTCCAGGGCATATGACAACTTGGTGAGACCAAGGAAGTTCGTGGAAGGAGACCTCGTATTGAAAGTGGCAGTAAAGCACATTAGGGGACTTCCTCTACCAAAGTTCGCAGCCAACTGGGAGGGACCTTACGTTGTGAAGGAAGCGCATGACTCAGGTTATTGCTTAATTTCGAAGATAGAAGAAGACAAGCCATTTAAGATTAACAATAAGTGGCTGAAGGTTTATCATGTGTAAAATATCCAAGTTTGAGCTGATGTTATATTGTTATAAATATACAAGTTTTGGGTGACATTTTTTTTAGAATAAAGAATTGCAGAAACACAAAACTCTATAGCACACAACAGCAGTCACAACACATGAAGGGATTGAAAAGTATGCGTTCTTCATTCATAAACAATAGAGTATTACAAAATTTCCTTTGGAAGCTATTGCCCAAGAATTACATAGAGAAAAAGAAGTAAAAGATCTGTATACAAGAAGTAACAATTCTAAAAGAAAAGATAAATCCGAGGAAGAGAAAAAATCTCCAGGCAGGCCCGAAGAAACTGCTGTGAAAGACCGTTGGGCGTTAATGGAAACCTCTAGCCTCGTTTGCACTTGTATACGTTCGATCAGGAGTCTCTCACGCTTCATTTTGGCCAGGAACAAAGCTTCTTCGGCATCCTTCACCTCTTGATCCACTGCTTCCAAAAGAGGGGCCAATACGACCAACCTAGCCTCCTCAGCTTGCTGGTCCTCCTGGTGCTTGCGCAATACCTCCCTCTGGCCGATCAGCTGTTGACTCTTCAAAGTTTTCAAATACGTTATGAGCCAGTCAAAACGGAAACCATCACGTCCCAACTCCTTCAGAAAACCTAGAAATTGGTTGAGAAGGGATCTGGTAACACTGGTAGTGGGGGTACTGGCAATTTCAGCAACAACGATCGCCATGCCTTGCAGTCTGTGACTCATCACATGAATATTTGAGCGCAGGCAATCCGGGGTGAAGGTCTCAGGATGGCGATCCACCAATTGTTCAATCACCAGGCGATGGTTGACGGGCATTTGAGGAGACTGCCGAAGCACCATGAGGCAGAACGAGTGAGGAGCTAGGTCAGGAAGAGGCAATTCACACCCAGATTCGCTCTCGGCTGCAGCACCAGTCGTAGAACCTTGATCATCATGAATAGAATTTTCCGAAACATCAGGTTCTCGGAAGGGCGAACCTACAGGTGAGAGAATTGGGGGCGGATTTTCCCGAGCAACCTGAAAAGAAGAAGCCCAAATAATGGAATTATGAATAAAAAACTTAACAAGTGGTAAGTTGTTAAGTCACCGTTATAAGGTGGAGTTTGCAAAAAAAAAAATCTTAAACAAGCGTTTTCGTTGTTAAGTCACCGTTATAAGGTGGAGTTTATGAAAAATCTTAACAAGTGTTTTCGTTGTTAAGTCACCGTTATAAGGTGGAGTTTATGAAAAATCTTAACAAGTGTTTTTGTTGTTAAGTCACCGTTATAAGGTGGAGTTTGCGAAAAATCTTAACAAGTGTTTTCGTTGTTAAGTCAGCGTTATAAGGTGGAGTTTATGAAAAATCTTAACAAGTGTTTTCGTTATTAAGTCACCATTATAAGGTGGAGTTTTATGGAAAACCTTAACAAGCGTTTTCGTTGTTAAGTCACCGTTATAAGGTGGAGTTTGTGAAAAAAAAACTTAACAAGTGTTTTCGTTGTTAAGTCACCGTTATAAGGGGGAGTTTAAGCACAATCTTATGAAAAATCATAAGATGGAGATTATGGAAAATCTTAACAAAAGATGGCAAGAAAAATATACCTCAGTCACAACGGGAGCATTTGAGGCAGCCACAGGGACAGGAACCGTTGGGGGAGCGATTATTACCCCAGATGCCATAACGGGGTCCCTGGACGCAGAAGCCTCCACGCTTGTCCAAACCTGATCACCCGTATAGGGCACAAGGGCCAGCATATTGGGTTCATCATGAGAAGACACTGAGCCCTCAAACAAAGCCACGTCAGGAGGGGGTGTAAACACACCAACCTGGGCCCTCACTACAGGAGTTGGTGCAAGATCAGGAGAAAACTGTGCACAAAGCCAAGTGTTAGAAAATAAGAACGGGCACAGAAAATATGAAGAAATATCTCGACGTGTTATTTACCTCGATTAGGGTGCTAAACAAAGGAATGACAGTCGGGGGCCTCATCAGCATCGTTGGAAGAAGAATGCTCGCCAAAAACGAGGACATTTCCACCTGGGGTACCCAAAACATATCACAATTCAGTAAGCCAAATACGAAAAGAGTATGACCGAAAGGACTACAACAAATAAATTATAGATCACATCATACCTCGGGCTCACTCTACTCAACAAGTACAATGGGCAGAGGAACCTCAGGTGAGGCCTGTGAATCAGAAGGCACTAAGGATGTTATCTCGGGATGTGCCACTTCGGGCAGGGTTACCACTTCAGGCGAGGAATCACTCGCATGATCAACGTCATCACCTCCCACAATAACTTCCCTCGCACATTGGCTAACTCCACGGGGAGAATACGTAAGCCCTGTCATGGGGGAACGGGGAGGAGTCACATCGGTATGAGATGCACCGAAGTGTCCCCCCACAAAAGGGCTCACGAGAGGACTAGAAGGGTCTGGTCTTTCTATTTCAACTCCCTGCAAAACAGTTGTCAAAGAAAGGGGGGAGGGATAAATATACACACAAGTAAAGACAGTCGTCCTCAAGCAAAAAGGAGATAATAATTAAGTCAGCCATACATACCTCCGATTCAGAAGGAGAACGAGAAGACACGACCACGAGGGAAGAGGGAGGATTAGCAGCAACTGATGGGGCAGGGGTGGATTGCACCTCAGGGGTCAAGTGTACTTCAGGAGTCCGTTTCTTCTGGGACTTGGTGCCCAGAGTCTTCTTCCTCGAGCTAGCTGCACTAATGCTGACCCCTTGAGGAACCCTGGAACTCTTCCTCTTTTTAGCCGTTGGCTCTGAAGGATCCACCACCACCATGGGGAAAGCAATGGAGGAAGGGACAACGACTGCATGCCGTTGATACTCAGCATTTATTCGGTCAACTTCTGCTTGGGCCTCCCTTCTCACACGCTCAGCCATCTCAGCAGGCATGGGAGGAGGAACGGAGGCTATGGGAAGAGCTGCCACGGGAGCTTGGGGATTCTGGGACTTTGATTTTTATTTCGATGTCCCATTCTTGGCCGTCCTTGCCTTCTTGGCAGGTGGTGGAGAAGCCCCCTCGTCGGTAGTAATCGCAGTAGAGGGGGCAGCCTTCTTCGCAGCAGCAGTTTTGGACTTTGGCGTGGCAACTAGGACCATGGCACAAAGTGGGGGGAGCTCGTGGGGAGGCGCTTTGTGGGTTGAACTTAGAGGGAATTATATCCCAAGTATAGAGTTGCCTTTTAGCCCCAACTCCAGGGCAGAAAATGAAGAAATGGGAGGATACACAGGCTCTCCCTCAATAAACTCAGCAATTTCAGCTAGTTGCTTCGGCCAATACTTGGTGGCAAACAGAGGGGTCACATCCCCATGCCTGGTAATACTGGGAATGGTGACACGCCCAGACATTGTTGAAGATATCCCCCACGCAGCAGTCGAAGAAAACAAGGAGCATGCCTCGCCAAAGGAGACTTTGGGGTTTGATGATTGGAAAACTGGACGTGGCACCCCCTGGTCAAACCCAAACTGACGACTGCATCGGTTGGGATTATAATGCTCGCTCGTGTATCCCCACTCGGTGTAGGAGGACAGATATCCAGGAGAAAGCATAAGAACCACGGAAAGCGAGGGATCCTCAATGTGAGTAGAAGGGTCATGTATCAATCTGGCATCGTGATGAAAAAATTTACAAGTATGAAAAAAGGCCTCTTCTTGATAGGGCCTTATAACGAAACTCTCAAAACGATCGATCACTGAAATCAACTCCTTGCGGCTTTGCCTCTTATGATAAATGAAGGACCGAGGAGGCAAAACGGTTTCAACTGAAAGAGGACTGTTGGGCTTGGCCGCTACGGAAGGAAAACGGAAGTAGAGAAAACTGGTCAGAAGCACACTATTGGCAAAATTGGCCAAGTTATAACGGCCAATGGAACGTTCCATGTCAAATAAAGTCCTGTCCAACCAGGTGTATAGGGATCCCAAGGCAGTTGCAGCCAGGGGAAGCTTTATGCCTCGAGCTAGGCGAAGGGACAAGTTGATGAGGTCTCTTCGGGGCTGATCGTTGGGCTTGCCCGTAAAAAAGAAAAGGGACAAAATCACAAGAATGTAAGCAGGAAGCTCCAACGGCGTACCTTGACCAGGGGCAGTTGATGAAGAACTGCCTTCACTAGAACTCTGGAAGAAATAATTGATCAAGGGAGAAAAATTAGCTTTGTTGGAAGAACCGATGCAGCTTCGGCATATGTGATCCAACTCCAAACGATCCGCAGTCTCTTGAGCATCAAGAGCTTCATCGGTGTAAGGCTCATGGCCTGTTGCATCAAGGCCCAGGAGCTCACACACATCCTCCAGAGTTATGGTAAACTCACCCCAGGCAGCAATGAATGTATGAGTATCCACGTTCCAGCGAGAGACCAGTATAGGCAAGGCAGCGTTGTTCTTTGATAGAGTAAACTCACCAAACCACTTTGCCCGTTGCAGCCCAATCTTAGTAAGGACATCAGTATAGGAACTCTGCATGTGAGAGTTCCAGGCATCAAAGTGCGCGGGGGATCCCCCGGGTGCTTCAAAATCAATATGGGACCATGGGAAGTCCCCTCGCTCTAAGCGAAATCTGAGAGTTCCTTCTGGGGGCAGAAATCCCCACTTAGACACCTCTTCGTCCTCATCACCCAACAAGAGGGCGTCAAACTTGGAGGAAAAGCAGACAGCCTTACAGGCAACAGCAAAGCCATCACCCTCCCCAAAAATGGGAGAGCGGTGGTAAAATCTCAGCTGTTCTTGGCGAGCAGCACCCAGGGCGGAGGCAGCAGTGGTGGTGGAAGACGGAACACTGGTGGCGGAAATGGTGGGGTTGTTTGAAGACGCCATGACAAACAGTGAAGTTGTAACAAAGAAAGCTTCGAGAGAAAAGGGATTGAGAGCAACAATGGGGGCGGACGATTACAAACGGCGGTATAGCTCTTGAAACAATGGAGTCTCTCTCTCTCTCTTTCTAAAAAATAAGCGACAGTCTGATGAAGAAGATAATAACGAAGTAAGGAAATAAGCAAAGAAGAAGGAAGAAGTGGAAAGAGACCCCTGAGGCCCACGTGTTTAAGGTTCAAAATATTTTGAATATGGCTGTTGAGACTTTCGAGTTTAGTGTTTAGATTTCCCCACCCTCGCACGTGCACCGCCGCCTGTAATCATTTCACATGAACACGTGGCACTTCGAGAAGTGCTGTGACAGTTGAAAAGACAGCGCACGTCATTAATGAAATGACGCATAGAGAACAGGAAGCGTTGCCTTCTTCAGTAAGTTTGAGTTTTTGGCGCCAATCTTTTTGTCAGACTTATCTAACAAGGCCCCAACGAAGAAGATGTTCCAACGGTTACACAAAGAAAAATCCATCAAGTTGAGTCATTTCGTGCAGACATTTCTTGTTCCAAAAAATCTCTCCACGAGGGGGAAAATGTAGAGGAGGCTTGAAGCTCAGCGTGGCAACTCAAGCGTGACATCTTGGTGAGGCAACTCAGCGTGGCAGCTTGGGGAGGCAGCTCAGCGTGACATCTTGGTGAGGCAGCTCAGCGTGGCAGCTTGGGAAGGCAGCTCAGCGTGGCAACTCAAGCGTGACATCTTGAGGGGGCTTGAAGCTCAGCGTGGCAACTCAAGCGTGACATCTTGGTGAGGCAGCTCAGCATGGCAGCTTGGGGAGGCAGCTCAGCGTGGCAACTCAAGCATGACATCTTGGTGAGGCAGCTCAGCGTGGCAACTCAAGCGTGACATCTTGGTGAGGCAGCTCAGCTTGGCAACTCAAGCGTGACATCTTGGTGAGGCAGCTCAGCGTGGCATCTTGGGGAGGCAGCTCAGCGTGGCAACTCAAGCATGACATCTTGGTGAGGCAGCTCAGCGTGGCAGCTTGGGAAGGCAGCTCAGCGTGGCAACTCAAGCGTGACATCTTGGTGAGGCAGCTCAGCGTGGCAACTCATACTTCAGCTTGTTGTGTTAATCATATTGTACCTTTGATTATATTCACTGTAAAGTTGTAACGGTTGTAATGACATAACGATAATAATAATACAGTTTGGGTGAGGTCAAACGGTACTCACGAGAGACCAGGCATGGCAGGACCTGTGAGGGCTTTCATGCCCTATCGAATGACCTCACCATGGGAACTTTAGAGGGACTTGGTTTGGAGGATTGAGAAGTAAGGCACCGTTGGGGCTTGTCCGGACCATCTTAGATACACCTTGTAAAACACCGAATGACCCTGACCGTGGAACCTCAAGCGGAGCAGCTTGGAGTTCCATCAGGCATTGAGTTATGGACCAAACAACCCTCTACTTAAAATGTCACATCTACTGTGGGTGATGTCACTAGCCTTCTAAACAATGTCAGACATGCACTTGAGTAAACCACCGTTGTATTTGGGGCTGGCAGATAGTTGGTGAGCCACCTCTGCGAAAACAACCCCCTGACACACAGTGGTTAGGCAAAAGGCATGTCTTGGCATTTAATGTTTATGACGTAGGGGACAACTAGTGCATCAGGCATTTAATGTTGTGACATAAAGTATGAGGGATGTCTTTCATAGTCTTTAATGACTGAGTTGCCTCGGGGGTGGTGTGGGGGCTATTTAAGGACCCCAACCACCTTTGAGGAAGGGGATCCTCTCTTGGAGAATTGAAAAGAGTTATTGCAAACTAGAGAGTTCACTGACTCACCATTGTCATTTATTACGAAGATTTTAATACTTGACAGAGATTCTTCAGGGTGTTGTGTGTGTTTTGTGTGTTTTTACTTGCCCGCCAGGGTGTATCTAGGGTGATTACTTCCCTCTCCCTCTAGCTAAGACACTTCTAAAGTCCATTAGCATGACCTGAGTTATACACGAGAGTTTTGTGAGTTTAAGTTGAGTCTATCCTCATTGGGTTCATGTTTATGTGTTCTATCACTAATCCAAAGCTTTGGCCAATTAACTTGTGATTACCATACTCAATAGGGGTTACGCCTCCATATATAATCTAAAGTACCCTCTTACAGATAACAACAGCTTCAGCTTCATTAATTTAAACGTGGTTAGGTTGTTTGTTGTTAATCTTATTAAGATCAGTTAAGAACTTTTTATTTTCAAAATCATCATCATCAAGAGTTTTATTAAAATCAAGATAATTAATGTAAGAATAAGAAGATACTCAAAAACTTTATTTATTTCATTCTTAGGATAAATAGTATTGAGAACCTCATCAAAGGAGGTCTCGATTACATTGTGATCAAAATAAGGAAGAAGAAGAAGAAGAAGAAGAAGAAGAAGAAGAAGAAGAAGAAGAAGAAGAAGAAGAAGAAGACGAAGAAGAAGAAATATGATAAAAATATGGGTTGGATTGTATCTTAGCAGGTGGAACTGGCATAGCATTCAAGTTGAGGAAGGGTGCATCAGTAGTCTTGATCAGGATGGACAAATCTGATGAGCTAGCACTTGAGTGGATCATGCAAAGTGTCAGCCCTAGTGTTTGCAAATTAAATAAGTTCTCAGAGTCACTTCCCTAAGAATCCTCGATAACATCTATATTCTTCTCAACAAGCGTTTGAACATAATGCTGGGAACTTTCAGCCCATAAACAACTATCTTAGAAGAAGATCTCCATTACTAGCTTCATCTTCTTGTCCACGTGATCATACCACGGTTTAAAAAAGCCACGAAAGGGAAAATCTTCACCCTCTTTGATGAATATCCCATTCAAGGAATCCCCTAAAATAGTCTTAGCACTTTCTAACCTTCTCTTTAACCAAGGCTAGTGAAGCTTCCTAAGTTCCGCTGATGATGTCTGATAACCCAGGCCATTTGCATGAAAGGACTTCTTTAGTACTATGGGTTCAAGTATCCCATGTTGTCTTCCTCCTAGCCTCAGTCCGAGAATGAATTGCTTATTTTTGAATGTCTGTATCATGTTGACATTATCGTGAGGGTTGTGCTTTTGACAGACTCTATCTTTGAAATCATCCCCTATTAGGAGCAAAACAGATTCAACTCAAAAGCCAGACATAAGCATATTATTCGCCATATATTGTATCTTTAGTATCGGGTTATTAATGCTTTAATTCTCGATATTATCATCATCTCCTAAGATGGTGATGACCTTCCCCTTAGTGAAGAACTTCAGTTTCTGATGGAGAGAGGAGGATACCTGTGAAGTCACGGTCAACTGAGTAATAGATTGAAAGAAGAAGGTATGTCGATGACTTGGAACTCAATAAAGGTATTTATTGGGTCAGGACCTATTATAAGTTTTATGGATGCCATCACCTCTCGACGAGTGCTTTCATAATCATGCACTGCGATGGAAGTTGGAGCAAGGTCGCTTACTTTAAAACCTAAACAGTTACGGGTCCTTAACGGGGGAAAATTAAGTGTTGATCCGTTTTTGATGAGTGAAGGTGGGATTATCTTCCCCATGACCTCAACGAAGATATTGAGAGCATAGTTATGATTAGGACCAAACTTAGGGATTACTTCCTCAGAGAAGGAAATCATTCTAGTAGAGGTTAAGTATCCGACCAAGTTCACAGCTTCTTCTGGAGTGGGGGAAGGAGGGACTGTGGATTCGATAAGAAATTTAATCAAGGCATTTCGGTGCAGTTGGGAAGATATAAAGTGTCCCCATAAGGTGACATTATCCTGAGTTTTCTTCAACTGTTCAAGGATCTTGCTCTCCTCAATGGTCATTTCCAACATGGAGAGTTTTTTGACAACACGCTTTCCTTTATCCGTTGTTGCTGATTGAAGGTTCTGACTCTAGTAATGCCTCCCAAATCTAGCAATATGGTTTATAAATGAGGGGAAGAACGGTTTCTTCATCTATCTCGAGTTGTTCAGCCACTTTGTTGATTTCCCCTAGCAGATCTTTAAACGATATCATCCGACATACACTTATCACGAGGCTATCCTTTTCCTGGCTTGGCTCTTCATCTGAACTATCAAAATCGTCCCCCCATCTGGTGGCAACAATGTCATCCTTCCACGAGAAGTTAATGCATTCTACAACATCAACGTCGTCTTCATATAGATCCTCCCACTCAATGGGGAGATGCAAAAGTGAAGGGACAAACTGCCCTTACAGTTTTAAGGCATTAAGTAACTCGGATATACTACAGATCTCATTGGTCTGTTGGAATAAGCCTGCCTTAATCTAAACTGCATCATCCAAACTTACTTCATTAACGGGTACCACCCAATTATCTAACTCTCGATCCCGCTTTAGAGCTTTCATGAACAGTGTGCTAAACTTTTGGCAGTCAATGATCATTTTTTAAGGCAATTTCAACCCAAACTTTAGGAGTTAATTTAGTACCATTGGGAATTCCATATCCTTCCCTCTGGAACGAGTAAAAATGATAATGCATGCTCTTGTAAGAAGTGACAGGGCCTAGTCGGCAAAATCAACAGGGTGTAGGATAAAATATGGGCAAACTTTAAGGGATTTGGGTGAATATACGGGTGTAATGGGTGATTTACTGGGTAGAATATGGGCAGATGGGTCAAATTTTGGGTCATTTTCTAGGAAGATAGCATTTGCATGATTTGGAAGTGGATTGTGAGTGTTGTTTGATTTAGGATTGGTTAGTGAGGCGATGACACCCGATCAATCAGACCTTGGATTACATTTGGGATATGGAAGCACTGATCAGTGGTATCGTCGATATTTTGATGTAAATCACAATGGGCGTTGGATTTGAAATTTTTGGGAAGTGGGTTTGGTAATGGATGAGGGTCCAACGACTTGATGACATTTTGGCTCAATAGGGATTGGTAGACTTTGGAGAGGGGAGCATGAAGCTCGGTGTATTCCTTTTTGGTCGGATTAGGGCTTCTTTTTGGTGCCCAAGAGGTAGCAGGATGTGAAATGTTGTTGATGGTCGAGACTGTTGTAGGCTTCACATATTTTCTTGGAGTGAACGGTCCAGATACTTTCTTTGGCTTATCTTCTGTCTTGGCAAGACTTTATTCAATCTCCACTCCTGTTTCCCAAAGGCCTCATAAATGGGGGTAATAAAGTCCTCGCATCGTTTCTCAGACATGGGGTAAGAAATTTTTCTTAACAATACTAACTTGCTCCTCTTCAGAAGGTTATTTGGTCATGGTGGACGCTTTCTCCCTCCACCTTGGTATGAAATTACTAACAGTTTCTCTGAGATTTTTCTTGAAAAGTTCTGAATACGACGTGTAACCTCCAACTCCTCGGTGTACTTGTACTGCGACATGAATTCACGGGCAATATCCTCCCAACTACGAATTTTGGATTCGTTGAGGGATAGGAACCAGCGTAGAGCATTCTCTTTCAAAGTCTGTTGGAATATCTTGGGCATTATTTCCTCAGAGGCACCTAGGAGAGTCATGTCTCGGTGGTAGCTTTGAAGATGAATAATTGGGGGGGCCTCTACCCCCGAATTTCTTAATGTTGGGCATCTTGAACTTTTTCTGTAGCTATGCTTTAGGGTAGGGAGATATATGGGTGTAATCCATGTAGTTCTTGGAGATTCAGCCATGATCAAACTTCTTAGTCAACAGCTTAAGGTCCTCTTTGACCTATTTTAACTCTTTTACCTTCGGATCAGCAGGTACTAGCAGGTTAGCCCCTGGCTGGGCAAGATTCGGCATACAGAGCTGAGCCGGTGGTGGTACATTGGTAGGGGCGCACATGGAACATGCTGATATTCTTCTAGGACCCAAACAGGCTCAGGTGCAGGTGGACCCATAGCATGATAGAAGAAGACCTTGTACTCCTCAAGGATAGAGACCCAATTTCGCAGCATCTCATGAACCTTGGTTAGAAGGTTGTCAATCTTGGCAGTACATTGGACTAGAACCGTTATCAATTTAGGCTAGACATTCAGTACTTGGTTTACATTCTCCATGGTGAGTGGGTGAGGGTGGATTTTCAAATCGAAGGAGGTAGTGGGAGAACTGACGGAGATTCAAGGAGGTTCAACAGAAGACCGAAGCCAATAGAAAGTTAGGCCAAGGGTCGAGTATACGATTGACCTGAGAGGAAAAATGATTCGAGTTTATTTTTAGAAGATAAAGGGAAGACTTTTTTATGGGAACAAGGGAAAAGTTTTTTATATTTCTTGGGGGAAGATGAGGACAAAAATGTTTTTGGTATTTTTTGTTAAAAGGAGGAAAAATATTTTTGGTATTTTGATAAGTGAGGAGGAAAAATTGTTTTTGACACCTTTGGTAAGGACGTAGGAAAAACGAGAGAAGAGTCTTAGCATGATTATTATTATGTTTATGTTTTCACTTGTATTAGGATAACCTAAATGCAAAAAGAAATGTCGAATGGGACCCTAGCCTGGAAAAATTTGGGTTTGAAAAATATGTAAAACATGATTTGACATGTTTTCAAGCTCATGGACAGGGTCCCATTTTGAAAAAAGGACAAAATCGCACGAAAATTTGGGTGCATGCTGACCCATCATTTCGACAGAGTTTTGAGTAGTAACCGACAATATAAATATGAGTGCCCTAGGTTTGATGCCTATAAGAGGGTATGCAGTTTTTGGGTTAGTAAAAAGGTTCCCCCTTTGGCACGACTTCCACAATATATGTCTTGCTTTTGAGGGAAATCGGTACGTGTGGACAAGTTATTTGACATACCTGAGTCTACGTGAATTGCCTCACTATATACCCCGTGGGAGAGTACGTATGAGAGAGAATTTGATATACTCTACGTGAATGAGTTCCCTACTATATACCTCCCGTCATGACTTCAGTCAAGTGGTACGATACGAGGGGAACCGTTCGATATACGTCGAAGGTACTTGGACAATGAAAGGTGAGAGTCATATTACTTAGGCTAAATGTGACCTACCGAACAAGCGCCCATCATAAAGTGACCCCCCAGTAGGGGACAAAATTTTGGTCAATAGCCATGCTCTTGGTAATGCAGTGTGCAAAAATGAATAATTCTTGATTAGTATATTATGGATAGAGTATTTTATTTGGCATGATGAGAACTATGTACAAGTATTATGAAAAGTAAATCTAGCATGGAGCATGAAGACTACACTAAGAATGGATACGTGAGAGTGTGTGATGTGTGAGTATCTATAAGTGAGTGTGTGGTAGTGAACCAAAGCATGGATCAACTACAAGTGGTGTGTCATAAGTAGAAGTGAGCATGAATATATACAAGTGTGATAAGTGTAGGTGTGTGCTAGTGACACCTAAGCATGGATATTCCAAGTGGTGTGTGCAACATGTGGATATAAGTGAACTTATATAAAAGTGTAAGTAGTGTAAGGTGTACATGGAGAGTATTTATAAGTGTGTGAAGTGGAAAGTGAGCGAGAGGTGATATAAACATGAGGTAGATATATACAAGAAAAAATATAGGAGAAAAAAAGGAACATACAGGTAGGTGCCTACGCACACGAGTAGAAAAGGATAACACCCATGCAAACAGAGTCTAACCCTCTTAATTATTTCTCCCTAACGGATTCCCCACTGTGGCCATCCAGAGATCTTCCCCTCCCCGGTGCTTTCTGGGGAAAAGAGGGAGGATAAAGGTCATGCTCCCCTCGCAACATCGTGGGGTGCTTCGACCGTCGTCGATTTTAGGGTGATGTAAGGAAATAGAGTCGCCAACCTATTTTTCACAAAATAGGAAAAAGAACATATCACCGCCTCAAGAGATCGGTATCAAAGAAAACTTGATGCTTTCGAAACCAAATAGATCAGAGGTTCGGGGGATAAGTTACGGAATGGGAAGGTGTTAGGAACTCATCCCGCCCTTTCGGTCTCTCATGGACTTGTGTTACTACTTTTCTTAATTTATCCATGAAGTGTGTGCGTGTGTATATATAAGTGGAGATTGTAATCGCTCGACTCACATCATGGAAAACATGGGGTGAGGTCACCCATAGGAATGTTCCCAAAATAATAATTAGAAAAATATGATTTGTGCGCTTATCTAGATGTTGATCATTATGATGAAACGATATTATATGTTAGATAAGATGCAATTATGAATCATAAGTATAATATATATGAATAATGTATGGATAAAATGCAAAAGAATAAAAATAGGAAAATAGGAATTAAGTCTCGAGTTTTAGCCCGAGACTCCTACGTAGCTTATAAAGTCATCAAAGTCCTCATAGTTTGCATGCGGCACAAAGGTTGGGCTTATCCCATTAATTCAAATGAGAGCTTATGATATGGGTTTTTGTGTGTTGAAAAGATATTTTTAGTTTTGAGAAGATGTGATGAAGAATCTCGTCGAAATTTATAGGTATAATCCTATTTTTCTTTATTTTGGGTTTTTTTTATAGAAAATAAATTATGTGCAACATAAGTAATAAAGGGTGAGATATTAATGTGTATGATCTGAAGAAAAGCTAAGTTGAGAATTTATATAGGGTAGGCTGAATGTCGATCGGCGTAGTCCTTTCCCTGCCAATCGACCCTGCCAATCGTCAGGTAGCCCAAGACACACTGTCGATAGGCAGGGATGGACTTGCCAATTCGCAGTCTCATGCAAATTTTCTAGAAAAATGATCGTAAAACGCAATCCGTAAGTCCAAATAGCACATAGGTCATACCGTTAGAAATTTAATTTAGATACCTTTAAGAGTCCTTGGGACCGCTACCGAGTTCGGGAGGGTCAAACGGGGATCGGAAGCACTCTTTGGTCCTTTGGACGAAAGATCGTGAGACGACGATGGATCATTAATCCAAACTCTAAATCCAAATTATGCACAGGGCAAACTTTTGGAGCGTTGACTTTGGTCAAACGGGTCTCAGAAGTGCCCGATTACCCTTGGGAGTAAAACGAATGGTTCGTCTGTGGTGTAAGGCCGATTTGGGCATGGGAAAGACCGTTGGAAAGGGTATTCAGTGCCCTTCAAAGATTCATTAAGTCTCGTTCAATCTGAAGAGGTGAGTTTGGTTAAACGGAGTTCGAGAGCGCCTGGTGGCCTCTATATCAGTTTTTGGGGATAAATTGATCGCTCGTCCGAATGGTTTTGCCATTTTATGCATGGGGAAGACTTTTAAAAAGGGTTTTTAGTTCCCTTCAAGGATCCATTGTGCTTTTACTCTGATAATGAAGTTGATTGCGGTCAAATCAGGGCTCGGAAGCACCTAGTGGCCTCCAAATCAATTTTTGATTGTAAAATGGTCCATTCGTCTGAACCGCTATGTCGATTTGCACGCAAGACAAATCGTTGGAAAGGGGATTCAGAGTCCTTCGAATATTAATTGAGCTTTCTCTCTAACGTTGAAGTTGACCGGAGTCAAATGGGGGTCGGGAGCGCCCGATGGCCTCTAGATTAGTACTCGGAGCATGACCTTATAACAACCCGCCTAATTAAATATTGGGTGATCAGTCCTTTATTATTTAAATCAGAATATCCAGTTGGTTCATTCTCAGCATCACTGTCGAAAATAATATCCTTATTAATCACCTAATAGTTAATTAAGCTAAGTGTCAAAAACTTTTTCCATTTTTAGTTTAATTAAAACCATTCCACGACACGGAATTAAATATGCAACAACACATCACAACTGAATTAACTATAGCAAGCATAAATGTGACTGGAATAACTCTCTAGTGAAATTATAACATTCACTTAAAATAAAACTGATATCCACAATGCTTACATAAATAATTACAACGTCTAGAATCCTAGGCGACAAGCCCTAAATGAAGTAGACACTACAGATGAGTGAATCAACATAAAGGAAGCGTCTAAACAAAATTCGCATCTCTGCTAGTAGCTATAATCCATCAAAATATCTGTAATCTATGCTGGGCATCTCTGCTACTGGATACCTGATGTACAAGATATAGTAAATAAGAGAGTATGCAAGGAAACGGGTCAGAGCCCGATTGTAAAAGATTTTAAAAATAGCAAGTGCTTAACAATTATAATTAAGCATTTATTATGTAATTGCTAGTTTCTCAGGATCTCTCTTGAGAATTCTCACCTCTCCTATAGAGTGCACACCTATCGTATCTTATTATCTCCCTAGTTAAGGTTCCCTCCTAACTAGTTTACACAACATAATTCTAACCCATACCATAACCCCGTATGTCCCATATTATATCATACGTAATATAATTATTCATATTCGTTTCTCTTTAATATGAACTGGTCTTGTTACAACCTTGGAATTTAGTTTTCACTTACTTAATTACATTCAGATTTCATTATTTACTTCTATCTACAACATTACACAGTAGATTAAATCACAGTTTATTTTTTTACTCTACAATATCACACAGAAGATTGCAACTCTATATCCACAATGTCACACGGTAGATTACGTCACAGTTTATATATATAACATCACACTAATATATATATATATATATATATACACACACTAATACGGCACCTGCCCAGTCACAGATGTGATGCATGCATACTCTACTATCATGTCCTGATACATCATGTCACTGTATAGAGGACTAATAATTCAATGTCTTTCACGAATCATATAACATAACACAAACACATTTGAGGCGGTCATAATCCCTAGCCAAATGGGTCAGGCGCATACCTACGCTCCCATTCAACCGTCGAAACTATCATTACACTGACAGCACGTGTCCAAGGTCCTTTGCTGGGTATGAACCTAAAAATCCTCCCAAATGGGCGCACAAGATAAGACCGTCCACAACGTGAAACCTTTGCCCCGATAGCAAGCAGCGTAGGTATGTCATACATATAATAAACTATAATATAAGTATACATTCCACCTAAATATAACATCAATAAGGTATTCACACAACCATATGACAATAATAGGCAATCATCTCACCTATATATATAATAACAATAGGTATTCATCATACCTATATATAACCATAGGGCATACGCACAACCCATATAATAAAGCCCATACGTAGTATAATTATATCCCGAATATCCTACGTATTTTTTTATTATGACTTTAATCCTCAAAGTATATATTTCTGAACTTATCTAACCGCACGATGGTGATCATTTAATCCTCAAATAAATTCAGTAGGTAAACATCACGTCCTACAAATCCATGTTATCACGAAACCCGAATTTCTGTAAATTAAATTCATTTTAATTAGGTTTATTCCTCGATAATTCCTAATTCACTCTTAACCTTTTATTCCTCCTGTTAAGGTTAATCCCAATTATACCTAAGGTTATACCGGTAATTTATGACTCTCTTACTACTGGTCCTAACCTTAAATTATCATTTATCTAATTTAAATTCCAAGTAATATAATTCTCTAAAATAACTCATTTGATTAATCACTCGTTAATTTCCCCTCCTTCACAATCCCAAAATAATATTTTTCGGGTCTTAAGTACATCCTACTGCCCTTCGCTAAGTCCCATTAAGTTCATTTAATCGTCATCAAAGATTCTTCAAGGTTTGGGATTTAATCAACAATTAAAAAGAAAAATATGTCACATTTCCAGGGGGAGTCGATCGATCGATGATTCTGGTCGATCGATCGATCAGTCAATCGATCGACAGTCTTGAGTCGATCGATCGATTGACCAGTGATTTGCGTAGATTTTATGCATAAAATTCCTACGGGTTTCATACTTTTTAATCATCAAATTCCTTATCAAATATTCCCAAACTCCCCACGATTCATCCCATATGATATACCAAGAAAAATAATTGATCTCTAATAATAAAACAACCTAAAATCATCAAGAAGTTTGGATTGAAACATATTACTTCTCATAATTTCCAGAAAACCCATATTTTATTATTTCTCTAAGAAAATCATATAAACTAATATTTTCTCCACCAATAATACTCAAATTTCGTGGGTTAAATTATGTACTCAAAAGAAAATTAATCTTACATCATTCTCCTTTCAAAGATTCAATTAACATTACAATAATTCATTTTTGATTATGCATCGTTTTAGAATTTTCTAAACAACCTAACATAGACAATATACATGCTAAATTTTCAATAATTAATCACTTGCCTTTATATTGTAGGTCTGGTCGATTGGAGATGATTGTCCACTGGTGGTTCTCTATGACACCCCGCCTAATTAATTATCGGGTGATCAGTCCGTAATTAATTAATTTCAGAATATCAAGTTGGTTCAGATAATGAATCACTGTCGAAAACTCAAATTTTAATTTAATAAAAAGTAACCACCTAATATTTAAAAAGGTTGGTGTCAAAATTTTATCTTTTTATTAACCATCAACAATAAAGGGAAATATCTAACCATCACCATACATCACAATAGCATAAGGTAAGAACTAACTGAATTTAAATAAAGAACTGGAATAAACACATCTAGTCAAAATCCCATACAATAATCCTATAACATGAAATCAAAGTCTAATGCTAGAGTAAAACAACTCTAAATCTCTGAATGTAAAATAGGAGGGACGACATGTCCAACAGAAATAAATGACTGATAGATAAGGAGAAATAGACTCAGAAGCGTCTAATAGAAATATCCCGTAGCTTCTATAGAAGCTACAGCTCAGCAAATGAATGGAATCTCCTAAGTCTGGTGTCCATGTGGCTGAGCACCTAAAATAATAGAACAAGAAAAGAGATTTGAAGAAAACCGGGTCAAAGCTCGAGTAGAAAATAGTTTAAATATAGTAAGTGCTTAAATTGATTTAATTATCACATATATTATCCATGTTAACTTAGCATACTCACTTGAGATGCTCACCTCTCATCTAATGTGCACACCTAATGAGTCTAACTACCCATACTAGTCTCGTCACTCTACCTGACTATATATAGGATAATCACTATGCTGGATACAATATCTAAATAACCCAAATCCAATTTGTTACTATTATTTAGTAATAGGTTTAAATATGTTATAACTCATTCTCATAGCATTCTTTATTCCCAACTGGTGACCCAATAAGTATATACTTTAATAAAGTAGCCAACATGAAATACAGAATAGGACCTTAGTATACATATATAAAATCTCATTATGTATACATACAAATATATCAATATTGCACACATGGTTAAGAAACCCCTGGATCTAGGCATACTCGACTATCTAGTCCCATTGCAACGCTCACACATAAAGGGCAATAGGTTCAATCTCTCAAGAACGAATAAAACATATACACATATTGAAGGAGAACATAGTCCCAAGCCGATGGGTTACGTACATACCTACGCACCCATATGACAGTCAACACTATCGTTCTCACAGATAGCCCGTGCCTAGGTTCCATGTTCTAGTGGTATGACTCAAAATCCCCCTATGGCACACAAGATATGGTCATCTACAACATGTTAACCCCCATTCGATAGCCAGTAGCTAGGTATGTCATACACGTGATATTCCAAGTAATAAGCATGCACACAACTTATATACATTAATAGGTATTCACATAACCCAAATACTCCAATCAGTATGTAATATTATCGTCATTACTCTCCACGATATTCATATATATATAGCCTCTCTAGGGCTTACATTCTCTCCTAGCTTTTCACACAAATTCAATACCCCGGGGACCATTACACCCTTAATTACCTAAAACTTTGGAATTTAAGCCACCTGTTACTCACATAGGTTAATACACTCGCTTGGATAACCCTAGGATGGTTTTTAACTCGAACGGACCCTAAAAACCCATTCTAAAATCTCGTTAGAAGTTTCGAACGAGTTCGTTCGAACGAAGTACCCACTTCGAACCAACTCAGCAACTCGTTAGAAGGGTCATTGGAAATCTCGTTAGAAGTCTCGTTCGAATGAGATCGTTCGAACGACCTGGGCTGGCCTTCTAACGAAAATTCTGAACAGGCCCAGTTCTTCCCCAAATTCGATTTTCTCAAATTTGCATACTTCAATCTCATTCCAAACTCATCCCAATCTTAATGTAATGTTCCTACACTATTCCAAATCACCCTAAGATACTTTCTAATACGAATTAAAGTTCAAATCCTTATATACTCAATTGGAATTCAACAATCTCTGCAATTTCAAATAAGTCTCTTAAATGTGAACCCAGAATTTTAACTGTCCAAAACTCTTATTAAAATTCTTGATTAAGAAATAAAATTTCTAGATTTTAATATTCCAACAAAGGGAAAAACCTCTACATGCATACCCATCTCCAATTCATAAGGTTTTTTCACAATTCAGTCTAATTAAACCTAAGTTTTCATTGCACCAAGTTTATATCATCAAACCTAAAGTAACAGGAACAATACATGCTAAAAGAGGAGCAAGATAAACACTTGACTCGGAATGAACTTCTGATTCTTAGAATAAAATTTATATGGGAATGGTCCTCTTGACACGATCTATGGGCTGGTGTAATTTTTGGTGTAAAATCTTGAGTTCTTGGCTTAGGGCTCCAATGGCGTATTCTTCTTCCTTAGTTCTCTCTCTCTCTCTCTCTCTCTCTCTCTCTCTCTCACGTAAGTTGAACTAACAGACCACTAACCCTCTATGTTTTTAATTAAACCTAATTTTCGTCCATTTAATTATCCAAAAATCCCAAAAGACCAAAATACCCCTTTAGGGTGTCATTTTGGGCTAAAATGCGTCGGACTCTAAATAAAATACCGGAGTAGTGTTTTCTGACTATTTAGACCCTTTTGGGCACTTTGGCGAACTCAAAAATAGTCATTCGAGTTATATAAAAATAATTTACCTTTTTAATCCCCCAAATACATACTAGTGACGCTACTTATATGCGCGTCCCAAATAATTATATCATGATTGCCGTGTATCTCATCCCGTCCATAATATTATTTTCGATAACTACTAACTCTCGTCACGCTAGTAATTATTACCATTAAATCGGATTAATTACAAATTAAATTTTCTCCCTTTAAATTAATTAATCTCCATTTTCCATAATTTCATAATAAAATAAATATGCGTAAAAATACGGGGTATTACATACTTTCCCCCTAATAATAGAATTTGGTCCCGAAAATTCAAAAATGAATAAATACCTGGAAAGAATAACTCTGGATAATGTTCACACATGTCATCCTCGTGCTCCCAGGTTGATTCCTTCACATTATGGTGCCGCCACTGAACACGGTCTAGTGGTACTATCTTCGACCTCAACTTCCTCTCGTTACGGTCTTGGATAGCAACCGGCCCCTCCTTGTAGGATCTATCAGGTTGTAAGTTGATCTCCTCCAACGCAATGTGAATATGGGACAAATCATCCCGAATAAATCTCCTTAGCGAAGAGATATGGAACACATCATGGACCCTATGCAAGTGCTCCGGTAATCCAAGTCTATAAGCAACTGGCCTAATTCTCTCGATAATGGAGAATGGACCTACATACCTAGGTGCCAACTTTCCCTTCTTCCTAAAATGCATAACTCCCTTCATAGGAGACACCCGAAGTAACACCTAATCCCCAATATTAAACTCTCGGAAATACTGCTTGGAGTCAGCGTAGCTCTTCTTTCGATCATGAGCAACCTGAATATGGCTCCGTATAAACTCTATCCTTGCCTAAGTATACTGAATCACCTTCGAACCCAGTAGCTTATTGTCCCGCACCTCTAACCAACATGCTGGGGAATGACAAGGTCTACCGTATAGTTCCTCGAATGGAGCCATACCGATAGTAAACTGATAGGAGTTGTTACAGGCAAAATCCACCAGTGGAAGGTAATGTTCCCAGCCTTCGCCAAATCAATAATGCATATACGCAACATGTCCTCTAACATCTGATTTGTTCGCTCGGTCTGACCATCCTTCTGCGGGTAATAGGTTATGCTCAATCACAAATCCGTACCCATCGCCTCCTGAAAACTCTCCCAAAATTGAGACGCAAACACCTTATCTCTGTCAGACACGATATTCAGAGGCACTCCGTGGAGTCTCACTATCTCTGCTATGAATATCTGGGCGTACTGTCATGTGGTGTAATCTGTCCTGGCTGGCAGAAAGTGGGCTAACTTATTCAGCCGATCCACTATCACCCATATCGAATCATTACCCCTCTGCGATGTAGGTAATTCCGTGATGAAGTTCATGGAAATTCTCTCCCATTTCCACATAGGAACCTTTAATGGCTGTAGAAGTCCCGCCAGTCTATGATGGTCCACCTTTACCAACTGATAAGTGGCACATTTCGAGACAAACTTGGCAATATCTTTCTTCATCCCGCTCCACCAGTACTATCTACACATATCCTGGTACATCTTATCCCCATCGGGATGTACCACAAATCGTGAATCGTGCGACTCTGTCATAACCTCATGTTGCAAGTCTTATCCCTTAGGAACAACTAATCTTCCATTGAAACATAGGCCCCCATATGAACCCACGGTATAAGACTTGGCCCCCTCTGCTAGACGTTTCACTATTTGACTCTGGCAGAAAGGATCAGTTGCCTAAGCCTAACTACTCTCATAATAATATGGGGCATAACTATCATCACAGATATGAATGATCATGCCACTGCATCCTGGTGTCCTAACTCCTTCCATTTCTCTTTCCACACATCGGTCAACTCACCTACTGGCCTACGTCTCAACATGTCTGCTACCACATTAGCCTTCCCCGGGTGGTATTGGATATCAAATTGATAATCCATCACAAACTCAAGCCACCGACGTTGACGCATATTTAACTCCTTCTGTGTGAAGAGGTACTGTAGTGACTTGTGGTCCGTGAATAAGTGAAATTTATACCCTAGGAAGTAATGTCTCCAAATACGACCGCTACTAACTCCAAGTCGTGGGTGGGGTAATTCCTCTCGTGAGTCTTAAACTTACGGGAGGCATAAGCTATAGCCTGATTCTCCTGCTGAAGCACAACTACAAGTCCTAATAAGGATGCATCAGTGTAGACTAGATACTCCACTCCCGGTCTGGGAAATGCTACCACTAGTGCTAAGGTTAACTTATCTTCCAACTCATCAAAGGCTCACTGACAGGCGCCACTCTAGATAAACGGCACCCCTTTGCTAGTCAGGTGTGTCAACGGACCCACTATCTTCTAAAACCCTCTAATGAACCTCTTGTAGTATCCGGCTAAGCCCAAGAAATTACGTATCTCGGTCGGTGTCGTGGGTTGTCCCCACTCCCTCACCGCTGACACCTTCCCCCTGATCCACGGATATCCCTCTTTCAGAGATAATATGCCCCAAAAACTGGACCTCCTTCAGCCAAAACCCATATTTCTCGTGTTTTATGTACAACTCATGCTGACGTAGTGTATGTAAAACCTGCCTCAAGTGCTCGGCATGCTCTTCCTCGGTCTGCGAGTAAACCATAATGTCATCTATGAAGATGATGACGAACTGGTCCAGGAACTCTCTCAACACCCTATTCATCAAGTCCATAAACACAACCGGGGCGTTGCTTAGCCCAAAATTCATAACCCTGAATTCATAGGAACTATATCTCATCAAGAAGGCAGTCTTTGACACATCCTTCTCCCTGATACGCAACTGATGGTATCCCGGTCTCAAGTTAATCTTCGAGAAGAAGGCCGTTCCTTTCAACTGGTTTAATAAATCATCAATTTGAGGCAACGGATATTTGTTCCGTATCGTGACTTTATTTAACTCCCGATAATCAACACATTACCTCAACGATCCATCCCTCTTCTTGATGAACAGTACGGGAGCACCCCACTGTGAAGTACTCCTACGGATAAACCTCTGCCCTAAAAATTGCTCAATCTGGTCACGTAACTCCCTCATCTTTGTTGTAGCCATACAGTAAGGTACGTGGGCTATCGATTGAGTGCCCGATGCTAAATCAATGACGAAGTCTATCTCTCTACTCGGTGTTAACCTCGGAATCTCCTTAAACACATCAAAAAACTCTCGAACAACCAAAATCGGGTCAAGTGGTACCACCACCTCCCTAGAGGTCTCCTCCTCAATATAGTATAAATGTGTGGATGATCCTCCCTCAGGGCGATGCATCGCCACCAGGAACATCTCTTGAACGGGTATGGCAAAAACTATACTCCTACTAAAATAATCAATAATGGCTATATACCTGGCAAACCAATCCATACCTATAATCGTGTCATACTCGGACATATCCAATACGAGCATGTCAGCGGGTAAAACAAACCTCCCAATCTCTATACCCACTCCCCGATAAATAAAAAAAATAACGGAACCACTACTCAACGACGAATCCACACAAGTGACCGTACTCTCTACTATAACAAATAATCTCGTAGTAGGTGCAAACCCCATAGAAATAAAACAGTGTGTGTCCCCCGTGTCAAATAATATGCGCCCCAAAGTCCCCAGGATAGAAAACATACCCTCAATCACGGGTGGGTCCAGAGGGACTGCGGCCTGGTGAAGATTGTAGACTCGTTTATACTGAAGCTTCCCTTGCTGAACTGGGGTGGCTGGAATGGGTGGCAGTGCGGGCATTTGTGGAGGTGCTAGGAGAGCTGCAAGAAATAACGGTCTCTGGGGCTCCTAATGAGCACCCTGCTGCTGCTGCTGGCCTCTACCCTTCTGAGGGAAGTCCTGACGTTTGTGTCCAGTGTTACCATAAGTGAAACATCTCCCTAGGAAGGGTCCTCCCTTCTGTCCTTACTGTCCCCAGCCCTGATGGTCGTTACCACCCCTTTCTTGGCCATTTTGGCCCTGGTGAACCTGTTACTGGCCCTGATGGCCTTACTGACCCTGGTGTCCATGTCGAAAGCCTCTCTTCCCATGCCTAAAACCTCTTAGGATCCCCTTATTGGGAACCCTGGTCACTGTGTCTATGCTGACCCTGAACTGCCTGTTCCCCACTATCACTATTTCCTCTTGTCCCGCCCTGCTGGATGGACTCTCCTACTCGTTTAACCTCGGTCAGATGAAAAAGGTGGTCCTGGAAGTGGAGTAGTTCTTCATTAACCACGTCTGAATAGGTGGCTAAAGAGAGATTACCTATAAAGTGTTGGCGGATTCTCCATGTCAACATATCCATAAAACGCTGAATCTTCTTCCCCTCAGTTAGGATCTCAACCGGTACAATGTTCAGAAGGTTGATAAACTCTACCTAATATTTCGTCATGGTCTTTCCCTCCTGTTTCAAGTTACTAATTTCCATCTCATCTCTGTCTGGATGGCCGAGGGGAAATATTTGCAATCGAACCGTACCCAAAAGTCTCAAATAGTGAGTGTGTCTCTCTCCTCAACGGTGGTAATATACTCCCACCACTGCAGTGTTGCTCCTACCAACTTTAACATGGCCAATATCTGACTCTGCACCTCCATGCACTCATGCATCCTCAAGTGCCTCGAGATATCCTTCTTCTAAAGGCTCGTTACCACCACATCGTAAATCCCTATAAACTCCGGAGGATGCGCCTTCTGAAAGGCATCCCTAATATATTCCTAAGCAGACGGGAAGGCATGGGCCTGAACTGGAGCCACCACCGCTGCCTGAGGTGGTGTCCATTGCACGACTTCCAATGCGGCATTTTCCACCTGATCTATAATAGTGGTAACTTCAGTGGCACTCATCATACCCTGAGCTGGTGCAGGCTGAGGCTCGGATTGGGCATCACTGGGAACTCTTTGTGCACATCGAGGAGGCATTTGAAAGGAGAGAAGAACTTCATAAGTCAACAATTATTATCTCAAAATAGTTTAAGAACGTAAAATGCATAAAGAGTACAACAATCCTAAAATATAGGCCTCTATATCAAAGGACACTATACGAAAACATAACAAGCCGTACAGATCCTAAGGACACTAGAACTTGATGCTCCGATACCACCTGTGACACCCCGCCTAATTAATTACTGGGTGATCAGTACTTAATTAATTCATTTTAGAATATCAAGTTTGTTCAAATAATGCATCACTGTCGAAAACTCAAATTTTAATTTAATAAAAACTCACCTAATATTTAAAAAGGTTGGTGTCAAAATTTTATCTTGTTATTAACCATTAATAATGAAGGGAAATATCTAACCAACACCATACATCACAATAGCATAAGGTAAGAACTAACTAAATTTAAATAAAGAACTGGAATAAACACATCCCGTCAAAATCCCATACAATAATCCAATAACATGAAATCAAAGTCTAATGATAGAATAAAATAACTCTAAATCTCTAAATGTAAAATAGGAGGGACGACATGTCCAACTGAAATAAATGACTGATAGATAAGGAGAAATATACTCAGAATCGTCTACTAGCAATATCCCGTAGCTTTCACAGCAGCTACAGCTCGGCAAATGAATGGAATCTCCCAAGTCTAGTGTCCCTGTAGCTGAGCACCTAAAATAATAGAACAAGAAAAAAGATTTGCAGAAAAACAGGTCAGAGCCCGAGTAGAAAACAGTTTAAATATAGCAAGTGCTTAAATTGATTTAATTAACACATATATTATCAACGTTAACTTAGCGTACTCACTTGATATGCTCACCTCTCATCTAATGTGCACACCTAACGAGTTTAACTACCCATACTAGTCTCGTCACTCTACCTAACTAAATGTAGGATAATCACTATGCCGGATACAATATCTAAATATCCCAAAGCTAATATGTTAATATTATTTAGGAATAGGTTTAAAGATGTTATAACTCATTCTCAAATCACTCTTTATTCCCAACTGGTGACCCAATAAGTATATACTTTAGTAAAGTAGCCAACATGTAACACAGAATAGGAACTCAGTATACATATATAAAATCTCACTATGTATACATACAAATATATCAATATAGCACACATGGTTAAGAAACCCCTGGTGCTAGGCATACTCGACTATCTTGTCCCATTGCATTGCTCACTCATAAAGGACAATAGGTTTAATCTCTCAAGAACCAATAAAACATATACACATATTGGAGGCGAACATAGTCCTAAGCATATGGGCTACGCACATACCTATGCACCCATACAACCGTCAACACTATCGTTCTCACAGATAGCCCATACCTGGGTCCCATGCTCTAGTGGTATGACTCAAAATCCCCCGAAGGCACACAAGATATGGTCGTCCACAACGCATTAACCCCCGTTCGATAGCCAATAGCCAGGTATATCATACACATGATATTCCAAGTAATAATCATGCACACAAATTATATACATTAATAGGTATTCAAATAACCCAAATACTATAATCCGTAAGTAATATTATCTCCATTACTCTCCACGATATCCGTATATATATAGCCTCTCTAGTACTTACATTCTCTCCTAGGTTTTCACACAAATTTAATACCCCGAGGACCATTACACCCTTAATTCCCTAAAATGAAGGAATTTAAGCCACCTGTTACTCATGTAGGTTAATACACTCACTTGGATAACCCTAGTATGGTTTTTAACTCAAACGGACCCTAAAAAACCATTCTAGAATCTCGTTAGAAGTTCCAGTATTCTCATTCGAACAAGGTCTTTCGAACGAGTTCGTTCGAACCAAGTTTCCACTTCAAACGAACTCAACAACTCGTTACAAGGGTCGTTTAATAATCTCATTAGAAGTCTCGTTCGAACGAGTTCATTCGAACGACCTGGGCTGGTCTTCTAACGAAAATTCCGAACAGGCCCAGTTCTTCCCCAAATTCGATTTTCTCAAATTTTCATACTTCAATCTCATTCCAAACTCATCCCAGACTTAATGTAATGTTCCTACACTATTCCAAATCACCCTAAGATACTTTCTAATACAAATTAAAGGTCAATTCCTTATATACTTAATTGGAATTCAATAATCTCCTCAATTTCAAATAAGTCTCTTAGATATGAACCCAAAATTGTAATTGTCCAAAACTCTTATTATAATTAGTGATTAAGACATAAAATTCCCAGATTTTAATAGTCCAACAAAAGGAAAAACCTCTACATGCATACCCATCTCCAATTCATAAGGTTTCTTCACAATTCAGACTAATTAAACCTAAGTTTTCATTGCACCAAGTTTATATCACTAAACCTAAATTAATAGGAACAATATATGCTAATAGAGGAGCAAGATAAACACTTGCCTCACAATAAACTTCTGATTCTTGGACTGAATTGGTATGGGGACGATCCTCTTGACACGATCTACGCGCTGGTGTAATTTTTGGTTTAAAAGCTTGAGTTCCTGGCTTAAGGCTCTAATGGAGTCTTCTTCTCCCTTAGTTCTCTCTGTCTCTCTCTCACTCTCTCTCTCTCTCTCTCTCTCTCTCTCTCTCTCTCTCTCTCTCTCTATTTAATGTAAGTTGAACTGACAGACCACTAACCCTCAATGTTTTTAATTAAACCTAATTTTCGTCCATTAAATTATCCAAAAATCCCCAAAGACCAAAATACCCCTTCGGGGTGTCATTTTGGGCTAAAATGCCCTGGACTCTAAATAAAATACCCGAGTAGTGTTTTCTGGATTTTTTTACCCTTCCGGTCACTTTGGCGCACTCAAAATAGTCATTTGAGTTATATAAAAATAATTTACCTTTTTAACCCCCAATACATACTAGTGACGCGACTCATACGCGCATCCCAAATAATTATATCATGACTGTCGTGTATATCATCCCGGCCATAATATTATTTTCGATAACTACTAACTCTCTTCATGCTAATAATTATTACCATTAAATCGAATTAATTAAAAATTAAATTTTCTCCCTTTAAATTAATTAATCCCCATTTTCCATAATTTCATAACAAAAAGAATATGCATAAAAATACGGGGTATTTCATTCCTCCCTTCTCCGATCAACTTTCGGTGGTGGTTGGTGGTGGTGACGTTTGGCTCTTGGTTCTCCCACAATGACTCTTCCCTTTCTCCAAAGAAACTCCTCATTTTCTCATAATTTCTTTCTCTAAATTTGTAAAATGAATCAATAACCTAAACCCTTTAGACTTATAAATAATCTCCCAAATTCGTGCATACTGTTCACCTTCTAAGTCAAATGACCATATTACCCCTACCGGGTGACTATTCGACTCCAAAGTGCCCCGAGACCCTAAACAAACGTCCGAGTAGACTTTTTTAACTATAAAACCACTTGCGAACACTTTGGCGTAGTCAAAACTACATTTAGGATGTCATAATAATAATTCACTTTTATTTCATTAAATTATAATCCCGAAATGACTCAAATGCGCGTCCCGACTTAATTACCATAATTATCGTACACATAATTAGCGACAATATATAAAGTCATAATCAATTGTAAATTCATAATCATATATATTACTTTAATCACTAAGTAATATTCTACATAAATCACATGTTACTTTATTCTTGAGTAATGTTTAAATCCGGATTAATTTCCAATTATATCACAATTAATTCTAATTTATTCAATTTTAAAAGTCATTAAAAATACGGAGTATTACATGCTTCCCCCTTACAACGGAATGTTGTCCCGAAATTCGGAAAACAACAGTATAGCAGGCAAGAACAATTTTGGATAAATATTGCGCATCAGTACGCTATCGAATACCCCCAATAATGAACACCTCACTTATGATCATTTTAACCCCAAGTTACCCTGTCACGTAGGTTCTTGTCCAAGCTTTAAAGTTTAAGTTTCACTACTTATACTTTATTCTAGATATCCACTATCTAACGTTCTACTATATGCACTTAAATAGTGTGGCCATCCCCGATCCTCTCCGTGCGGGCGGGCGCGCGAAGGGAAGGATCCTCGGGTCCCACGCATCCCTCTCAGGAGTGCTTCGGCCGGTGTCGTTTGAGATGTGGTGTAAAAATGTAGAGAGATTCAGAGTCGCTGGTCTATTTTACTCAAAACAGATAAAAGAAAAAGGGGAAGCCACCCCGAAGGATGGCATCCAAAGACATACTGGTTCGTGCGAAACCAAGATGATTCTAGAAGGGTTCGGAGGCTTAGTTACGAAATGGGAAGGTGTTAGGCACCCATTCCGCCCTTTCGATCTCTCATGGATATTTGCTATTTTCCCTTATATTTCCCCCCGTGATATGTGTGCATGTGTATATATAGAATGGAGGTAGGAATCCTCGACTTGTATCATGGAAAAGATAAAGCGAGTCATTCGTGGGAAGATATAAGAATAATATTAGAAAAATAAGATTTACGTGATTACCCCTACGTTGACTGTTATAATGGAACGATAACGCATATGGAGCAATACGTTACTAAGGGCAAGTATATAGAATATAGGAAGATGGATTTAGAGAATATAAAAAATGAGAGAAAAGTGAGAAAAAGGACTAAAGTCTCGGGTTTTACCCCGAGACGCCTACGTAGCCTATAATGGCATCAAAGTCCACATAGTTCACATACAAAACGAGGGGTGGGGTTTGTCCCATAAATCCAAATGGGGAATCTCTTATTTGTAAGTGTGTGTGTGTGTGTGTGTGTGTGTGTGTGTGTGTGTGTGTGTGTGTGTGTGTGTGTGTGTGTGTGTAGAAAAAGTGTTTTAGTTGTGAGAAAGGTATGGAAAAAGTGTGAGAATCCCACTCGAAATTTATGAGCAAACCCTCTTTTTCTTTTTTTTTTGGGTTTTATGAAAATAAAAGATGTAAAATAATACTAAATAAAAAGTATATTAGGATGTGTGAGATGAGGTAAAAAGTGCTAAATAAGAAAACAAGTTATTGGAAATTTAAGAGAATTTAAGAGAGAGTTTGAGAAATTTGGACCTTCTTGAAGATCTTGAGCTTGATCTTGAATGTTGGAGAGCATCCCTTGCACTTGGATGATGATGGAGAGTGGATAATTCACCAAGTTTGATGAAAAGGATGATGAAAAGTGGAGGTAAAAAAGGGATTTGGAAGTTGAAATCACGCTGCCTTCGAGAGAGGTTTCTGGGATTCGTTCAGAGAGATTTTTATCAGATCTGGGCTCCCCTTGCAAATGAGGTGAAAGCCTCCTTTTATAGGCCGAGGTAACTACCGATCGTCATAGACTTGTTCCTACCTATCGGCAGGTGCCGATAGGCAGGGTCTGGAACCTGCCATTTGGCAGTGCGCTTCAGGATTTTTTGGAAAATCGACCGCCGAGGGTAAACCGTTGTTCAGAATCGCGCACGGGGCATACCGTTGGAAAGTTAATTCAGAGACCTTTGAAAGTACTTTGGACCGCTCCCGGGTTTGGGAGTTGACTTTGGGTCAAATATGGCTCGGAAGCGTTTGTCCGTCCATTGGACGGGGAATCGTTAGGACGTAAATGGATCGTTCGTCCGCATAGTAAGTCCGAATCGTGCACGAGGTAGAACATTGGAAAGGTTAGGAGATGTACTTCGACATTCCAAAGAGTTTGACCCAATTTGGGGAGTTAACTTTGGTCAATCAGGCCCGAGAAGCATTCGGTGACCTCCCAGAGTCAAACAGATCGTTCGTCCTCATAGAAAGTCAAAATTGCGCATGGGGTGGACCGTTGGAGAGGGTATTTAGTGCCCTTTGAATATTCATTTAGCCTTAGTCGAGCTAAAGAGTTAACATAGGTCAAACAGAGCCCGGGAGCGCCCGGTGGCCTCTGGGTCACGTTTCGAACACAAACGGATCGTTTGTTCGCATGGTAAGTCAGAATCGCGCACAGGGTGGTCCATTGGAAAGGGTATTTAGTGCCCTTCTAAGATTCATTGAGTCTCAGTCTAGTTGAAGAGTTTGACTTTTGGGTCAAACTGAGCCGAGGAGTGCTCGATGGCTTCCAGGTCAGTACTCGGGACGTGACCTGGGTTTATAGTGATGAAGGGAGGTACTAGGGACCTAAGGAGAGTTAGGGGGTAACAAAATGGGGTGTCTACAAATAGATTAACCATTCTTTAGATAAATACCATCTCGCCTTGCGATTATCATACACAAGTAGGTTAATTGTGCAGTATATATTTTACACACAATAAATACTATAAGTTTTAAATTATCTCTAATATTCGCAATAGTTCCTGGTTCCTCACTTTTATCCCACAAGTAGGATAAACAATAAGACTTACCGTACCATAATTCAACTATCACCATGCCCAACAGTAAACTCATAGGAGTTATAGTACACCAACTTCACTAGTGGAACGTATGTCTCTCGTCCTCCCTTAAGATTCAAGGGTACGAACATAATTTATCTTCCAATATCAGATTTGTTCGCTTAGTCTGCCCATTATTCTGCGAATGATAGATCATACCCAATCATAACTCGGTACCCATAAATTGTAAAAATTATTTCAAAATCGGGAGACAAAATCTCATCCTAATTGTACACAATATTAAATGGTGCCCTATGTAACCTCACTATCTCGGTTATATTAAGTTCAAAGCATATTGTATCGTAGTATGATCAACCCTAACTGGCATAACGAGATCTACTTCAGTCAACTGATCCATTATCACCCATATAGGATCATAACCGTCTTCGCGATAAAATCCTTACCAATATTCTCCCAATACTATTTAAAAATCCCTAACAGTTGGAGAAACCTCTATTGGTTTAGAATGGTCCACCCTAATTCCAACAAACAGGTGGCCCGCTACAAGAGGAATCTATCCAAACATCTCTTCATTTAAATCCTATTACCATAGTCATGTATAGCCTGATACATTTGTTATTCTACCGACTATATTTCTAATCGTTATAAATGACCGGACATTGAAGTCCGGATATCTAAACCTCAATATTTATTTTCCTTATCCCATATCTCCAAAATGGGGAACAATATCAGATTTAATTACCTAGGGTGCCCATACACCCTATATTTCTCGCATTGTTGCTCAAATAACATATACTCTTCTTGAATCAATTTTCATTCACTTGGCATACTGATATGGTAGGGGTACACTCAATCACCCCACTAGTCATAACTTAATCACTCTATCAGTGGCATCATTGTTTTATTCATAATGTTACTAGGACTAGGCGACTCTTAAGTCATAATAGAATTATCAACTATAAATTTATGCTTGTATATATAAAATTACTAAGGTACGAACTTATGCACTATCGATCAAACTTCTCTCCCTCTCCTGGAGTTCGCTAGTTTCATGCGTGGGATGTCTCTCAAAGCGAAATCCAAACAAGGAACCCCCCGATACACTACTACTTAACATAGTCGATCATCGAGATCCGTAATGTCCATCAGTCCATAATATGTACCTTCCCATAACTTTTCTATGTTGACCTAAAAGTATACTAGTCCATGCTTATATATCCCAAAAAATAGCATAAAACATGTTGCTCTCACTATCCTAAATTCCCGGCGCTATATATAATGAGCTATTTCTCGATGTTCAACAAAAACATAATATATCATGAGTCATATCAGTAAAATAAATTTCTACTCGCACATATAACTATTCACTAAGGTCTATGATATCATGAAATATAGGCCCAACCCTATTTCAATTGGCGCCGCACAAAATTAATTTTACTCTCATCAGAGTATCCAGCACGATAGTCTTATCACTTAATCTACTATCGTTAAAACATTTGGTAGTTTATCACTATATATTACCATAATGAGTTCTACTATGCTAACTCAAAGCAATAGAAAATTATAATGATGAAATATACTCTTAGGACCCACTCGGTTCTCTCACGGGTGACACCAAAAAGTCCCGCTATTAATGAGAAATACTTTTGTAACCAGATTGTTAAAATTATCGTTTCCACTAACCTCGACTCGCACGTGAATTTAGGGTTTTCAATTTATGTATGGCTGTTGTGACACACAATGTCACTAGAATTAATCATTTATTCACAAGGATGAAATACAACTTCAGCAGTCTCTCCTGATCACGTAGGGTCCTTACATGAACTTCTCATAGTCAAATACAACTCACGATCCTTTTCACCCGTTATACATTTCATCCCATAGTTGTACCCACACGTTGTGGACAAATTATTCACTCTTGTGGTTTACATACCCATTATTAAAATGTTGGCCCAGCATATCTAAGCCTCAATTGTGGTCTTACCGACCTCCCTTTTTCTTCTTAGACTTCGCCAATCTTAAAATACGGTATGCTATAATTATCGAGGACTCCACTGGTCCTATTTAAACGTTCCACTCTTGGGTCATAAATTTCCTGGGCCTAATTCTCTTTACTCGATTACTCCCCTAGAATTCTCACTCCTCCAGTTGTTATGTCTAATTGGTATGGTTTACTATTCCCAAAATTTATCGGTCTCACTACTCAATGTGGACACATTTAACACTTAGTAGTCTCTCTCTCTCTACACATAGGGTAATTTCCCTTACTATTCCCTCGTTACTGACCATTTTAACATCCTCCTCTTGGACCTATCAATCTTAATTCCCAATTGTTATTCCCATTATTCTTTTGACTCTACGGATCCTACGGGATACATTCACTAAAACACAAATAGGATTCTGGCACGGTTTAAAACTGTGCCAAATCAAATCTGGCACGGTTTTGAACTGTGCCAGAATCAGGTGTTCCAAAATGGCAATTTTTGCTGGCACGGCTCAAAAGTGTGTCAGATTCAGCCAAACAGGAACACTTCTGGAACACCATTAAATCGTGCCAGAATTTAAAATTTCTGGCACAGTTTTTAACTGTGACAGATTCAGAAAATACAAAAAAGATACGATATTAGTAACCCAATAATTTACAAAAAAAAATACTCAAACTAAAAAATTACATATATGAGTGGAAATTATCATCATACTCTCAAACCGGGAGAACCGGGACTACGCGGTCAGTTCCTACAAGTTACATTGGTCCCGTGCGAGGTGTTCATGCCTCCTACGGGGTCGTTTGGGGGCCGGTTTGGGTTTTCACCCGTTAATGGCATGTTTTTAAATCTAAGTGTTGATTTTTGGAAATTATCGTCATACTCTCAAATCGGGAGACCCGGGACTACGCGTTCAGTTCCTACAAGTTACATTGGTCCCGTGCGAGGTGTACGTGCCTCCTACGGGGTCGTTTGGGGGCCGGTTTGGGTTTTCACCCTTTAACGGCATGTTTTTAACTCTAAGTGTGATTTTTGTAAATTATCGTCATACTCTCAAACCAGGAGACCCGGGACTACGCGGTCAGTTCCTACAAGTTACATTGGTCCCGTGCGAGGTGTTCGTGCCTCCTACGGGGTCGATAGGGGGCCAGTTTGGGTTTTCACCCTTTAACGGCATGTTTTTAATTCTAAGTGTGATTTTTTGAAAATTATCGTCATACTCTCAAACCGGGAGACCCGACACTACGCGGTCAGTTCCTACAAGTAACATTGGTCCCGTAGGATGTGTTCGTGCCTCCTACGGGGTCATTTGGGGGCTGGTTTGGGTTTTTACCCTTTAACGGCATGTTTTGAACTCTAACTGTGATTTTTACAAATTATTGTCATACTCTCAAACTGGGAGACCCGGGACTACGCGATCAGTTCCTACAAGTTACATTGGTCCCTTGCGAAGTGTTTGTTCCTCCTACGAGGTCGATTGGGGGCTGATTTGGGTTTTCACCCTTTAACGGCCTATTTTTAACTCTAAGTGTTGATTTTTGCAAACTATCGTCATACTCTCAAATCGGGAGACCCGGGATTATGCGGTCAGTTCCTACAAGTTACATTGGTCCCCTAAGAGGTGTTCGTGGCTCCTACGGGGTCGTTTGGGGGATAGTTTGGGTTT
The DNA here is from genome assembly GCA_949130495.1 of Sambucus nigra. Classification (NCBI taxonomy): domain Eukaryota; kingdom Viridiplantae; phylum Streptophyta; class Magnoliopsida; order Dipsacales; family Adoxaceae; genus Sambucus; species Sambucus nigra. The sequence continues at coordinate 282,894,835 of OX422218.1, forward strand.
TCACCCTTTAACGATATGTTCTTAAGTCTAAGTGTGATTTTTGCAAATTATCATCATACTCTCAAACCAGGAGACCCGGGACTACGTGGTCAGTTCCTACAAGTTACATTGGTCCCGTACGAGGTGTTCGTGCCTCCTACAGGGTTGTTTGGGGGCTGGTTTGGGTTTTCACCCTCTAACGACTTATTTTTAAGTTTAAGTGTGATTTTCACAAATTATCGTCCTACTCTCAAACCGAGAGACTCGGGACTACGCGGTCAGTTCCTACAACCTACATTGGTCCCGTGCGAGGTGTTCGTGCCTCCTACGGGGTCGTTTGGGGGTTGGTTTGGGTTTTCACCCTTTAACGGCTTGTTTTTAAGTCTAAGTGTGATTTTTACAAATTATCGTCATATTCACAAACCGGGAGACCTGGGACTACGCGGTATGTTCTTACAAGTTACATTGGTCCCGTGCGAGGTGTCGTGCCTCCTACGAGGTCGTTTGGTGGATGGTTTGGGTTTTCACCCTTTAATGACATGTTTTTAAGTTTAAGTGTTGATTTTTGCAAATTATCATCACTCTCAAAACGGGAGACCCGGGACTACGCGATCAGTTCCTACAGGTTACATTGGTCCCGTGCGAGGTGTTCGTGCCTCTTACGGGGTCGTTTGGGGACTGGTTTGCGTTTTCACCCTTTAACGGCATATTTTTAAGTCTAAGTGTGATTTCTCCAAATTATCGTCATATTCTTAAATTGGGAGACTCGGGACTACGTGGTGAGTTCCTACAAGTTACATTGGTCCCGTGCGACGTGTTCGTGCCTCCTACGGGGTCGTTTGGGGGCTCGTTTGGGTTTTCACCCTTTAATGGCATGTTTTTAACTCTAAGTGTGATTTTTGCAAATTATCGTCATATTCACAAATCGGGAGACCCGGGACTATGCGGTCAGCTCCTACAAGTGACATTGGTCCCGTGCGAGGTGTCCGTGCCTCCTACGGGGTCGTTTGGGGGCTGGTTTGGGTTTTCACCCTTTAACGGCCTCTTTTTAAGTTTAAGTGTTGATTTTTGCAAATTATCGTCGTATTCTGAAATTGGCAGACTCAGAACTACGTGGTGAGTTCCTACAAGCTACATTGGTGCCGTGCGAGGTGATTGTGCCTCCTACGGGGTCATTTGGGGGCTGGTTTGGGTTTTCATCCTTTAACGACTTGATTTTAAGTCTAAGTGTGATTTTTGCAAATTATCAACCTACTCTCAAACCGAATGACCCTGGACTATGCGATTAGTTCCTACAAGTAACATTGGTCCCGTACGATGTGTTCGTGCCTCCTACGGGGTCGTTTGGGGGCTGGTTTGGGTTTTCACCCTTTAATGGCATGTTTTTAACTCTAAGTGTTGATTTTTGCAAATTATCGTCATACTCTCAAACCGGGAGACCTGAGACTACGCGGTTAGTTCCTACAAGTTACATTGGTCCCGTGCGAGGTGTTCATTCCTCCTACGGGGTCGTTTGGGGGTTGGTTCGGGTCTACTGTGTGTTTTTAACTCAAAGTGTGATTTTTGTAAATTATTGCCATACTCTCAAATCGAGAGACCCGGGACTACGTGGTCAGTTCCTACAAGTTACATTGGTCCCGTGCGACCTGTTCGTGCCTCCTACAGGGTCGATTGGGGGTTGGTTTGGGTTTTCACCCATTAACGGCATGTTTTTAACTCTAAGTGTGATTTTTGCAAATTATCGTCATACTCTCAAATCGGGAGACCCGGGATTACGCGGTCAGTTCCTACAAGTTACATTGGTCCCTTAAGAGGTGTTCGTGGCTCCTACGGGGTCGTTTGGGGGCTAGTTTGGGTTTTCACCCTTTAATGGCATGTTCTTAAGTCTAAGTATGATTTTTGCAAATTATCATCATACTCTCAAACCGGGAGACCCGAGACTACGCGGTTAGTTCCTACAAGTTACATTGGTCCCGTGCGAGGTGTCCGTGCCTCCTACGGGGTCGTTTGGGGGATGTTTTGGGTTTTCACCTTTTCACGACTTGTTTTTATGTTTTTGTGTTGATTTTTGCAAATTATCGTCATAGTCACAAACCGGGAGACCCGGGACTATGCGGTCAGTTCCTACAAGTTACATTGGTCCCGTGCGAGGTGTTCGTGCCTCTTACGGGGTTATTTGGGGGCTGGTTTGGGTTTTCACCCTTTAACGACCTGTTTTTAAGTTTAAGTGTTGATTTTTATAAATTATCGTCATACTCTCAAACCGAGAGAACCGGGACTATGCGGTCAGTTCCTACAAGTTATATTGGTCCCGTGCGAGGTGTTCGTGCCTCCTACGGGGTTGGTTTGGGTTTTCATCCTTTAACGACATGTTCTTAAGTCTAAGTGTGATTTTTGCAAATTATCATCATACTCTCAAACCGAGAGACTCGAGGCTACGCGGCAAGTTCCTACAAGTTACATTGGTCCCGTGCGAGGTGTTCGTGCCTCCTACGGGGTCGTTTGGGGGTTGGTTTGGGTTTTCACCCTTTAACGGCATGTTTTTAAGTTTAAGTGTTGATTTTTGCAAGTTATCGTAATATTCACAAACCGGGAGACCTGGGACTAGGCTGTCAGTTCCTACAAGTTACATTGGTCCCGTGCGAGGTGTTCGTGCCTCTTAAGGGGTCGTTTGGGGGCTGGTTTGGGTTTTCACCCTTTAACAGCCTATTTTTAAGTTTAAGTGTTGATTTTTTCAAATTATCATCGGATTCTCAAATCGGGAGACCAAGAACTACGCGGTTAGTTCTTACAAATTACCTTGGTCCCGTGCGAGGTATTGGCGCCTCCTACGGGGTCGTTTGGGAGATGGTTTAGGTTTTCACCATTTAACGGCATGATTTTAACTCTAAGTGTTGAATTTTACAAATTATTATCATACTCTCAAATCGAGAGACCCGGGACTACGCGGTCAGTTCCTACAAGGTACATTGGTCCCGTGCGAGGTGTTCGCGCCTCCTACGGGGTCGTTTGGGGGCCTGTTTGGATTTTTACCCTTTAACGGCATGTTTTTAACTCTAAGTGTGATTTTTGCAAATTATCGTCATATTCTCAAACCGAGAGACCCGGGACTACGCGGTCAGTTCTTACAACTTACATTGGTCCCATGCGAGGTGTTCATGCCTCCTAAGGAGTCATTTTGTGGCTGGTTTAGGTTTTCCCCCTTTAACGGTACGTTTTTAAGTTTAAGTGTGATTTTTACCAATTATCGTCATATTCTCAATTCGGGAGATCCGGGACTACGTGGTCAGTTCCTACAAGTTACATTGGTCTCGTGCGAGGTGTTCGTGCCTCCTACGGGGTTATTTGGGGGCTGGTTTGGGTTTTCACCCTTTAACGAGTTATTTTAAAGTCTAAGCGTGATTTTTGCAAATTATCGTCCTACTCTCAAACCGGGAGACCCGGGACTACGCGGTCAGTTCCTACAAGCTACATTGTCTCGTACGAGGTGTTCGTGCCTCCTACGGGGTCGTTTGGGGGCTCGTTTGGGTTTTCACCCTTTAACGGCTTGGTTTTAAGTCTAAGTGTGATTTTTGCAAATTATCGTCATATTCACAAACCGGGAGACCTGGGACTACACGGTCAGTTCCTACAAGTTACATTGGTCCCGTGCGAGGTGTCGTGCCTCCTACGGGGTCGTTTGGTGGATGGTTTGGGTTTTCACCCTTTAACGACATGTTTTTAAGTTTAAGTGTTGATTTTTACAAATTATCATCACTCTCAAAATGGGAGACCCGAGACTACGCGATCAGTTCCAATAGGTTACATTGGTCCCGTGCGAGGTGTTCGTGCCTCCTACGGGGTCGTTTGGGGCCTGGTTTGGGTTTTCACCCTTTAATGGCATGTTTTTAAGTCTAAGTGTGATTTTTACAAATTATCATCATATTCTCAAATCGGGAGACTCGGGACTACGCGGTCAGTTCCTACAAGTTACATTGGTCCCGTGCGGGGTGTTCGAGCCTCCTACGGGGTCGTTTGGGGGTTGGTTTGGGTTTTCACCCTTTAACGGCATGTTTTTAACTCTAAGTGTGATTTTTGCAAATTATCGTCATATTCACAAACTGGGAGACCCGGGACTACGCGGTCAGCTCCTACAAGTGACATTGGTCCCGTGCGAGGTGGTCGTGCCTCCTACGGGGTCGTTTGGGGGCTGGTTTGGGTTTTCACCCTTTAACGGCCTCTTTTTAAGTTTAAGTGTTTATTTTTACAAATTATCATCGTATTCTGGAATCGGCAGACTCGGAACTACGCGGTCAGTTCCTACAAGTTACATTGGTCCCGTGCAAGGTGTTCGTGCCTCCTACGAGGTCATTTGGGGGTTGGTTTGGGTTTTTACCCTTCAACGACTTGTTTTTAAGTCTAAGTGTGATTTTTGCAAATTATCGTCCTACTCTCAAACCGGCAGACCCGGGACTACGCGGTTAGTTCCTACAAGTAACATTGGCCCCGTACGATGTGTTCGTGCCTCCAACGGGGTCGTTTTGGGGCTGGTTTGGGTTTTCACCCTTTAATGACTTGTTTTTAACTCTAAGTGTGATTTTTGCAAATTATCGTCATACTTTCAAACCGGGAGACCCGGGACTACGCGGTCAATTCCTGCAAGTTACATTGGTCCCGTGCGAGGTGTTCGTGCCTCCTACGGGGGCCGTTTGGGGGCTGGTTTGGGTCTACAGCATGTTTTTAACTCTAAGTGTGAGTTTTATAAATTATCTTCATACTCTCAAACCGGGAGACCGGAGACTACGTGGTCAGTTTCTACAAGTTACATTGGTCCCGTGCGAGGTGTTCGTGCCTCCTACGGGGTCGTTTGGGGACCAATTTGGGTTTTCAGCCTTTAACGGCATGTTTTTAACTCTAAGTGTTGATTTTTGTAAATTATCATCATACTCTCAAACCGGGAGAGTCTCGGGACTACGCGGTCAGCTCCTAGAAGTTACATTGATCCCGTGCGAGGTGTTCGCCCCTCCTACGGGATCGTTTGGGGGATGGTTTGGGTTTTCACCCTTTAACGGTATGTTTTTAACTCTAAGTGTTGATCTTTGCAAATTATCGTCATACTCTCAAATCGGGAGACCCGGGACTACGCAGTCAGTTCCTACAAGTAACATTGGTCCCGTGCGAAGTGTTCGCGCCTCCTACGGGGTCGATTGGGGGCTGGTTTGGGTTTTTACCCTTTAACGGTATGTTTTTAAGTTTAAGGGTTTATTTTTACAAATTATCATCATATTCACAAATCGGGAGACTCGGGACTACGCTGTCATTTCCTACAGGTTACATTGGTCCCGTGCGAGGTGTTCGTGCCTCTTACGGGGTCGTTTGGGGGCTGGTTTGGGTTTTCACCCTTTAACGGCCTGTTTTTAAGTTTAAGTTTTGATTTTTGCAAATTATCATCGTATTCTCAAATCGGCAGACCCGAAACTACGCGATCAGTTCCTACAAGTTACATTGGTCCCGTGCCTCCTACGAGGTCGTTAGCGGGCCAGTTTCTGTTTTCAACCTTTAATGGCATGTTTTTTACTCTAAGTGTTGATTTTTGCAAATTATCGTCATACTCTAAAACCGAGAGATTCGGGACTATGCGGCCAGTTCCTACAAGTTACATTGGTCCCGTGTGAGGTGTTCGTGCCTCCTACGGGGTCGTTTGGGGGGCGGTTTGGGTTTTCACCCTTTAACGGCATGTTTTTAACTCTAAGTGTTATTTTTGCAAATTATCATCATACTCTCAAACCGGGAGACCCGGGACTACGCGGTTAGTTCCTACAAGTTACATTGGTCCCGTGAGAGGTGGTCGTGCCTCCTACGGGGTCGTTTGGGGGTTGGTTTGGGTCTAACACATATTTTTAACTCTAAGTGTGATTTTTGCAAATTATCGTCATACTCTCAAATCGGGAGACCCGAGATTACGTGGTCAGTTCCTACAAGTTACATTGGTCCCGTGCGATGTGTTTGTGCCTCCTAGGGGGTCGATTGGGGGCTGGTTTGGGTTTTCATCCTTTAACGACATGTTTTCAACTCTAAGTGTGATTTTTGCAAATTATCGTTATACTCTTAAATCGAGAGACCAGGGACTACGCGGTCAGTTCCTACGAGTTACATTGGTCCCCTGCGAGGTGTTCGTGCCTCCTACGGGGTCGTTTGGGGTCTGGTTTGGGTTTTCACCCTCTAATGGCATGTTTTTATGTCTAAGTGTGATTTTTGCAAATTATCCTCATACTCTCAAACCGGGAGACTGTGACACCCCGCCTAGTTGAATACCGGGCGATCACTACTTTATTAAATTAAAATCAAGGTGAACAGTTGGTTCATTTATAGCATCACTGTCGAAAAAAGAACTTTTCCAAATTTAACACCCTATTTAATTAAGCTAAGTGTCAAAACCATTTTTTAACATTACTTTCCAAATTTTATTTTGAAAATAAAGATTTAATTATCTACAGCAATTCAATATTTAAAGAATCACACCACAATAATCCTGGAACATATAATCCAATAAATTTAAACATTCAACAACTAAACCCCAGCATTTAAAACTTAAAGTAAAACATACATGTTGAATAAATCCCAAAGTAACAGTACTAGAAATAACTGAAATACAAATGTCCCAATAAAACAGATAAATAGTGGAAAGGATGACACATGCCCAATAAGGAGAATGATAGAAGTGGAATCAAGTAAATGAAATCGTCTAAGCAAGTGGCCCGCAACTCCCACCTAAGCTGCATCACGTTCCTTCCAAGGGATCCTAAATAAGATGCCCCTGTGGCTGGGCACCTATAATATATATATATATATATATATATATATATATATATATATACAAGAGAGAAAGAGGAATAGAAACGGGTCAGAGCTCGATAGTGTAGATGATTTAAAAACTCGTTTAGCAAGTATTTAAATTGATATAGGCCAATGCAACAACATATTAGTGCGACACTCTCTTGAGAAATTCCCGCCTCTCTTCTAATGTGCACTCCTATCGCACTAACCTTCCCAATGGTTTATCTCATCATATATCACACTATCCTTCCCCAAGGATTTAACTTATCTTAGGTGACTCTCAAAATTTAAGATTTAACAGCATCATGGTTTAAAAAGGATAATTTCATTTAGTACAAAATGCTCATTTTAACTTTATTGATTCATAAAGTTTTTCAATATCATATTAGACTTTTCAAAACAAGTATTTCCAATTTGAGTCATTATGCGTGTCTTACTTACCATAACACAGTAGGCAGTTTCCCATATTTCATAAGTTCATATATATATTAAATACTCGTATAATATATATATTCTAACAGCACCCCACATAAAATTTTATGGTGCGGGCATACTCTGCTATCCAATCCCCGTATCAATCGTACTAAAGGGAATACAAGTTCGGAATCACTCTCGAACTGTATAAATACATACACAAACAATATTGAGGCGAAGCATAGTTTCCAAGTCCAAGAGGTCATTACATACCCTCACGTCTCTTAGGACCGTGACTACCGATTCGATAGCCTGTACCTAGGATTTCTATCTTCTAGGGTACGAGTCAATATCCCCCATAAGGCACACGAGATAAGATCGTTCCAGCGTGGAAACCTCAGGGATAGCAAGTAGCGCGGGCATGATTTTCACAAGTATATAATATATGCATACACAATCATATAAATATACCACTTTTATTATATCAATTTAGGTTTATCCAATAACCCACATTCACAACATTTATCCCTATTTTCCCATTATTATTTATCAAGTATAATGGTTCGTTTCTAACTTTAATTCGAAGGGTTTTTCCAACTTACTACGTAACCCTCATGGACTCTATTCTTCCAAATGTACAATTCAGTAGATATCCATTTATGTTCCAACGTAACTCTCTCTTACGTGTCTCTCCCCTTTAATATATACTTACATTGTCCCTTATGCAAAATATCCCAAAAATATAGATTTCGCCTTACATTAAAGGATTTTGAATTTTATTTTTAAAGATGACAATTTCAAACGGTTTCGAAATCGGAATTAAAATGGAGTTTTAATTGAATTTTTATTATCTAGAAGATTCCTCGAAACATAAAACTCTATAGTAAAAAATATATTTAATAATATTGAACGGTCCGATCGAGCTGAATTTTTTTTTGTAGCTTCCTCTCGTCTTCAGCTAATTTTCTGTAAAATTTCATCCAATTCCAACGGTACGATCATCCGGAATAAATTTTTTTTTTAGTGTTTGTATCTCATTAGAACTCTTTTCTTAATCAAACTCTTAATCCTTTACATGACAAAGGGTTTCCAGAATATCATATAAATCAATCACTACATGAAAATTTCCCATCTCAAATTGGGTTTTCTTCCATAAATCTCATCCTAATAACTCCTAAACTAATATGGATGATGAATCAAAGAAATAAGCAAGATAAACACTTGCCTGGGATTTTCAGAAATCTGGTTTGGTGTTGAATTTGGTGTGGTTGCGTTCCCCATCTCGCGATCTACGCGTTGGCGGTGGCGGCGGTGCAAACGGGTGAGTTTTGAGCCTTGGAATGCCTTGAGAGCTCTCTCCTCTCCTCTCCAATGGCCGTTCTAGTGTTTTGAGTTATCTAACCCTAGGGGATAGACTAAACATCTGATATAACCCCTTTAATTTTCGTGGGTTTAATTACCCAAAAATACAAAATGACTAAAATGCCCTCCCGGGGTACTAATTAGGCCTAAAAATGCCCCGAGACCCAAATCAAACTCCCGGGTATACTTTTATGACTATCTCGACCCTTCCGAACGCGTTGGCGCACTCAAAACGACCATACGAACAACTTATAAAATATTTACTTTTATTTATTAATATTTAGTCCCGACGCGACACGGGCGCGTCCCGACTCAAATTTCTAAAATTGTCATTTTATTCACTCATGACATTTAATATGGCCACTATTATATATTACTTTGCTCATTAGTAATATTCAACAAATTTTCCCATAATTACTAACTCTCATCACGTCAATAATTATAACATAATTAATTTCCGTATTTTTATTAAATAATTAATTCACATTAAATTTAATAAATCCCCAAATTAATATAGCATAAAAATACGGGGTATTACATACTTCCCCCCTAATAACGGAATTTCTACCCGAAATTCGGAAAATAAGGCATACTTGGTAAGAACAAATCTGGATATCTCTCGCGCATATCGGCCTCGCGCTCGCAAGTGGATTCCTCCAAGTTATGATGCTCCCACTGGACCCGTACAAGTGAAACTATCTTCGACCTCAATCTCCTCTCACTATAGTCTAGGATAGCCACCGGTCTCTCCTCGTAAGAGTTGGCAGGCTGTAAGTCTATCTCATCTATCGCGATGTGAGTATGGGCCATATCATCCCGAAGATACCGTCTCAACGACGAGATGTGGAATACATCGTGAATGTGATGTAAATGCTCTAGTAGTCCCAATATGTATGCTACCGGCCCAATCCTCTCGATAATGGGAAATGGTCCTACGTACCTCGGGGCCAATTTCCCTTTCTTCCCGAACCTCATCACTCCTTTCATAGGAGATACACGCAGTAACACTTGGTCCCCCACATTAAACTCCCGGAAGAACCATTTCGCATCGACGTAGCTCTTCTGCCTGTCTTGGGCTACTCGAATGCGACTCACAATCATCTCAATCCTCGTAAAGGTTTCCAGAATTACCTCTGGTCCTAGCAACTTGTTATCCCCCACCTCGAGCCAACAAGTTGGAGAACGACAAGGCCGGCCATACAAAGCCTCAAATGGAGCCATACCAATCGTAAACTGATAAGAGTTATTATAAGCAAAATCTACCAGTGGAAGATGTGGTTCCCAACCTCCTCCAAAATCAAGAACACACATGCGTAGCATATCCTCTGACATCTGATTAGTACGCTCTGTCTGTCCATTTATCTGTGGGTGATAAGCTGAACTCAGCCTCAACTCAGTACCTATAGCCTCCTGAAAGCTTTCCCAGAAACGTGACACAAAAATCTTATCTCTATCTGACACAATATTCAGGGGCACCCCATGTAATCTGACAATCTCAGAAATGAACAACTGAGCATACTGACCCGTGGTATAATCTGTCCGCACCGGCAGAAAATGATCCACCTTGGTCAAACGGTCTACAATCACCCAGATAGAGTCGTGGCCCCGCTGTGATGTAGGCAACCCTGTAATAAAATCCGTGGAAATACTCTCCCACTTCCAATGGCTGAAGCAATCCTGACGGTTTCTGATGGTCCACCTTCACCAGTTGGCAGGTAGAACACTTGGACACGAACTCAGCAATGTCCTTCTTCATCCCACTCCACCAGTATTGCCTCCTCATATCCTGGTACATCTTATCTCCTCCAGGATGTACCACAAATCGGGACCCATGAGATTAGGTCATCACTGCATGATGCAATTCAGCCCCTTCTCGAACCACTAACCTCCCATTAAACCTCAAACCCCCATCAGAACTAACAGAATAGGACTCAGCACCCTCGGCTAAAAGTCGTACAATCTGCTCCTAGAAAAATGGGTATGTGGTTTGGGCTTGTATTACCCTCGTAACAATCTCGGGTGTGACTATCATAACAGATATGAAGGAACGGGCTACTGCATCCTGGTGACCCAACTCCTTCCACTTCGCTTTCCAGACGTATGCTACCTCATTTATCGGTCTTCGGTTCAACACATCAACAACTACGTTGGCTTTCCCTGGATGATACTGTATGTCGAACTAATAGTCCTTCACAAACTCTAACCATCTGCGCTGACGCATATTCAGCTCTCGCTGAGTGAACAGGTACTGCAGTGATTTGTGATTTATGAACAAACGGAACTTCTCCCCCAATAAATAGTGTCTCCATATCCTCAATGCAAAGACGATCGCTTCTAACTCCAGGTCGTGGGAGGGGTAATTCTTCTCATGCGGCTTAAGCTTGGGGGAGGCAAAAGCTATAGACTTCTCTTCCTGCTGAAGTACTCCCCAAGTCCCCGTAAAGAGGCATCGGTGTAAACCAAGTACTCCACACCCGGCTTCGGTAAAGCAAGGACTAGTGCTGAAGTAAGCTTGTCTTTCATCTCGTCGAAAGCCAATTGAAAAGCTTCATCCCAAATATATGGTACCCCTTTGCGAGTCAGGTTCGTCAATGGACCCGCTATTTTGGAGAATCCTCGAATGAATCTCCTGTAGTATCCGGCTAACCCCAAGAAACTACGCACTTCCGTCGGTGTTGTGGGATGTCCCCACTCCCTCACTGCTGACACTTTACTCGGGTCAACGGCTATCCCCTGTTCAGAAACAACATGCCCCAAGAACTGTACCTCTTGCAACCAGAATCCACACTTCTCGTACTTAGCATACAACTGATGCTCTCATAAAGTCTGAAGAACCTGCCTCAAGTGCTCAGCATTCTCCTCCTCGGAGTGTGAATATATCAAAATGTCATTTATGAAGACGATGACAAACTGATCCAAGAACTCTCTGAATACTCGGTTCATTAAGTCCATGAATATGGCTGGAGCATTTGTGAGACCAAATGGCATCACTCTGAACTCGTAAGACCCATATCTCGTCAAGAAGGCAGTCTTTGAAACGTCCTGCTCTCTAATACATAGTTGATGGTACCCCGACCTCAGATCTATCTTCGAAAAGAAAGTTGCTCCCCTCAGCTGGTCGAACAGATCATCGATTCGAGGCAACGGATACTTATTCCGTATCGTGACCTTGTTCAACTCCCGGTAGTCCACACATAACCTCAGTGAACCATCTCTCTTCTTCACAAACAAGACTGGAGCGCCCCAAGGTGAGGTACTCCTGCGAATGAAGCCCTGACCTAATGTAATACCCCGCATTTTGATCGATATTTATTTATGGGATTAATTAAATTAAATGTGAATTAATTGAGAATAAATCCGGATAAAATACTAACGAGATGTGAGTTGGTATTTGATTATAATGTGTATATATGGCAATATATGAATATTGAAAATATTGAAATTGTCGCGAGGCTGAAATTAGTTGGGACGCACGTGACAGTCGCGTCAGGAATGTAATTATTTTAGTTAAAAAGTGGATTTTATTTTTATCAACCGTATGGTCATTTTGAGTGCGCCAACGTGTTCGGAAGGGTCGAAATAGTCAGAAAACACTAGCCGGGGGTTTAGTTTGGGTCCCGGGGCATTTTTAGGCCATACCGGCAACCCAAAAGGGTAATTTGGTAATTTCAGAATTTTGGTAATTAAAACCCCACGAAAACTAGAGTTTAATTATGATTTATCATTTAACCCACCAACCCATTATCAGCACTAAACTAAGTAGTGGGCTACGGGAGAAGTTTAGAAAAGAAGTTAAAAGTCTAAAAATAAACCTCCACCTCCATTTGTCATCTTTGGAGAAGAAATTGTAGAGAGAGAGAGGAGAATTCTGCAGAGAGAGAGAGTGGATATCAAACATCATCTTCTATCATCTTCATCTACAACAATCTGAAGAACGATTAAGGCAAGTGATTTAATTACAATTGATTCAATGATATGTTCTTCCATGTTTAGGGTAATTATCGAATTTATCTTGGAAGATTGATACAAACCCATGAATTTTAGGATTAAAACTATAAACCATGTTAGGATTTGCATGTAGACATATTCTGGAGGAATTATGAATTCAAAATATAACCCTTGATGATCTAAAAACGGATTTAAGAAGAGAATTATTAGTGTTCTTGAAAGAAATAGAAAACTAGGGTTCTTGATGAAGTTTTGATCCAAATAAAGCCCTTGGGTAATGATTTATTGGTTTTAGAACGTTAACAATGTTGTAGGATGGTTGTATGATGATATTATAACGTTAGATTAGAGTTTCATGCATTATAATGGAGTTTTGGGACGATTTGAGGACTGCAAAACGAAGCAGTCCGTAGCCTATCTGGTGCAATCGATCGATCGACATTCATCAGTCGATCGATCGACCACCATCGATCGATCGATGTTCAAGGTCGATCGATCGACCTTCCCAGAATGAGTAAAATTTTCCCTAGTTAAATTTTAATGATGTTAACCCTTAGAAAATTATTGTTGGAGACTTTATGAATATCCTTAGACCTAAGGAAGACCAGTAGGTATGGTTATAAAATTTGGACCTTAATTAGAATTTAATTTGAGGAATTATTCTAAAATCTAATGAAATTCGATGAGTGAGATAATATTAGGGTTAAAAGAGTAAATTTGAATGATGCGATGAAATGAGGTTTGGGGCAGAAGTAAGGACCTTAAGAATAATGATGTTATATGTGGGAATAATAGGAAACTTAATAATCCCTTTGAGTTAGGTCTTAAGTACAAGAAACTATGACGTGAGATGTGTCGACAGTCTACATTATGTATTATCGGAAGAATTAAAATGTATAAAATTGGAATAATGGTATAAGGATGTATAATATACCTTTATTAATATTGAGACATCTAAGATGTGTGAATGCTTAGTATATAACTTATGTGTATGACATACCTACCATACTTACTATCACGGGAGGTTTACGTTCGCTTAGGGCCATCTAATCTTTGTGTGCTCGGATTTCGATTGGTACCTCGAGGACATAGTTCAAGAGAATGACTTATTTGTGAGTTAATAAGTCAGCTGACTATGGAGCGTAGGTATGTACGTGACCATGGATATGTTGAATTATGTTCGCCTCCATTTTTATGTGTGGTGCTTATTCTAACAATTCCTGAGAGATTCGGAATTTGTAATCCTTATGTACGTGATGTACCGGGATGGATAGCAGAGTATGTGTGCACCATAGCTTATCCTCGGGGTGCTTATATTGTATATTTATGATGTGAATAATATACGGTTAAATGAAAAGGAATTGTTATGTTTAATTGCGAGTATGATTGTAGTAACGTCCTGATAAAGAAAAAAAAAGGGATAACCTGCCGTGAAATGGTAATGCTGATAATTAAAAATTCGAGTTTAAGTAAAGCTATCTATTTAAGTGATAACATTGGGAATTCATATTGTGAATTGAGTAGGAAGGTTAGAACTTATGTCGGTTTAGTTAGATATGAGAATCACTTGAATGGGTACGGTACGTTAGGAGTGCACAATTAGTCGAGAGGTGAGTATTTCATGTGAGAGCACGTCCTAACATGTACTTTGCATTCATTGTTTTAAATGTTGTTAAAACACTTACTATTTTTAAAATATTCCCCACATTCGGGCTCTGACCCGTTTGCTTTCAAATCTATCTTTTTGTAAAAACCATTTTAGGTGCCCAGCCACAAGGACACCATGCATAGGAATTCTATTCAGGTGACGAGCTGTAGCTGTTGTGGAAGTTACAGGGCCTTGATAGTAGACGCCTCCTTTTCTTGTCTTGATTCCATATTCAGTTCTATCATTTGTAGGGCATGTCGCCCATTTCTTTTAGAGACATTTTATACTTCAGTTATTCAAACTTTGGTTTGTAATTAATTCAGGATGCAGACTTGTTTATTCATTTCATTATTGGGATTGTTGTGAGGAGTATTTCCTCCAGACTTATTATTATTTGATGATTACTATAGTTGGACTTTATTGTGAATGGTTATGTTATCCTTTATATTTCACTTATTGCATGTACCAGAGTTAACTTAAAATTTGGCAACTCACTTTTTAAATACTATGTGGTTAGTAATTAGTAAAATATTTTCGACAGTGATGCTATTAACTGAACCAACTTGGCATTTTGTATTAATTTAATAAAGGAGTAGCTACCCGGTATTTAATTAGTCGGGGTGTCACAGGTGGTATCAGAGTATCAGGTTCTAGTGTCCTTTAGGATCTGTACGGCTTATTATGTTTCCGCTGAGTTTTCTTTGATATAGATCCCTAATACTAGGAATGTTGTGTTCATCTCTATACATTGGGAATTCGTACTTCCGTAATTTGTTTATTTGAATGATGAACTCATCCAAATTTACTTAAATTTTCAGATGGACCGTCAAGAAGAACTAGCTAAAACGGTTAAGGGAGTCAACGGGTAAGATCGACTCGCACCTCAGGTATCCCCAGAGAGAATATCAACCGCCGAGTTAGCAGGTATCGTGGCGCAAGCAGTTACCACTGCAGTTTTACAATACCAAGAACGCAACATACAACTTAAAGGAGTCAAAAGACCTAGAGAGGTTAGCCAAATGCATGTGAATAAAGCTGAAAAATGTGCGAAGACCCCGAAATTGCTACAACAAACTACCCAAGACCGAGTCAGTTCTAGTCAACAACGTGGTAAAATGAAGCAGTTTCGAAAGGGGAATAAGGTCCCAAGTCAGCAAGGCCGACACTGTCAGCAGCAGGGTCAGAGGGGGAGTAACTTCAGAGGCCGATGTTTCGTGTGTGGCACGCATGGCCATAAACGCCAGGATTGCCCAGAGGGTGTTAGGGCCCCACAGCGGCAGGGTGCCCGTAATGATCCACAGGGGCCACTTTTTCCAGTCGCTCTCCCAGCACCAGCTCAAGTACGAGCCCTACCAACTTTTTTAGTAGCTCTAGTGCAGCAGGGGCAGTTACAGTATAGACATATCTATAATATCCACCAGGCAGCCGCCCCACAGGCACCACCCGCGATTTGGGGTATGTTTTCTATCCATGAGACTTTGGGTCGAATTTTGTTTGTTACTGGGACAACGCATTATTTTATAGTTACATATTATGCAAAGACCTTAGGGTTATTAACCACAGTAGAGAACCTTGTAACGTAGGTAGACTCACCACTGAGGGATGGTTCGCGTATCTTCTTTATATGCCGAGGAGTGGGGGTAGAGATTGGTAGTTTGGTATTACCCGCGGATATGTTAGTGTTAGAGATGACCGAGTATGATGCCATTATTGGTATAAATTGGCTAGTTACGTACCGAGCCATGATTGACTATTTTAGTAGGAGTATTATTTGACATTCCCGGGCAAGAGATGTTTTTAGTGGTGATGCCTCGTCCTGGGGAGGATCGTCCACTCATTTGTACTACATAGAGGAGGAGACCTCCAAGGAAGTGGTGATACCACTTGATTCGATTCCGGTTGTTTGAGAGTTTGCTGATGTACTTCAGGATATACCTGGATTACCTCCAAGTAGAGAGATAGATTTTGTGATTGATTTGACGCCAGACACTCGGCCTATTGCCCGCGCACCTTACCGTATGGCTCCAGTTGAGATGAGAGAGTTAAGGGATCAGATTGAGCAGTCGTTGGGTCAAGGGTTTATACGGAGGAGTAGTTCGCCGTGGGGTGCCCCTGTGTTATTTCTTTAAGAAGAGGGATGGATCGTTGAGGTTGTGTGTGGATTACCGGGAGTTGAATAAGGTCACGATACGGAATAAGTATTCGTTGCCCCGAATCGATGACTTATTCGACCAGCTGAGAGGAGCTTCTTTCTTCTCAAATATTGATTTGCGATCAGGATACCATCAGTTACGTATCAGGAAAGAGGACGTCTCGAAGACTGCTTTCTTAACGAGATATGGTTCCTACGAGTTTCGAGTTATGCCTTTTGGCTAGACCAACGCTCCAGCCGTGTTTATGGACTTGATGAATAGGGTGTTCAGAGAGTTCTTGGACCAGTTCATCATTGTCTTCATTGATGACATTCTGGTTTACTCCCAGACAGAGGAGGAGCACGCCGATCATTTGAGGCAGGTTTTGCAGACGTTACGTCAGAACGAGCTGTATGCAAAGTATGAGAAGTGTGGGTTTTGGCTGAAGGAGGTTCAGTTTTTGGGGCATATTATTTCCGACCGGGGGATATCTGTTGATCCGGGGAAGGTATCCGCGGTAAGGGAGTGGGGACAACCCATGACACCGACTGAGATTCGTAGTTTCTTGGGCCTAGCAGGATACTACAGGAGGTTTATTCGGGGTTTCTCAAAGATAGCGGGTCCTTTGACACATCTGACTCGTAAAGGTATGCCGTTAATTTGGAGTGATGTCTGTCAGTTGGCATTCGATGAGTTGAAGGACAAGTTGACCTCAGCACCTGTGTTAGCATTGTCGAGATCGGGAGTTGAGTATCTAGTTTACACCGATGTGTCCTTATAAGGACTTGGAGGTGTATTGCAGTAGGAGAGTCAGGCCATAGCTTATGCTTCCCGTAAGCTTAAGCCTCACGAGAAGAATTACCCCACCCATGACTTGGAATTAGCGGCAGTGATATTTGCCCTTAGGATTTGGAGACATTACCTTTTGGGGGATAAGTTTCGATTGTTCACAAACCACAAGTCCCTACAGTACCTATTCACGCAGAAGGAGTTGAATATGCGACAATGGAGGTGGCTTGAGTTTGTGAAGGACTATCAGTTTGATATCCAATATCACCCAGGGAAGGCTAACGTGGTAGCAGACGCGTTGAGCCATAGACCAGTAGATTGAGGTGGCAGGGGTGTGGAAGGAAAAGTGGAAGGAGTTGGGACACCAGGATGTAGTGGCCCGATTGTTCATGTCTGCGATGACTGTTACACCGCAGATTGTCACGAAGGTGGTACAGGCACAGGCAAATGACTCGTTCTGTCAGGAACAGATAGTTCGATTACTAGCAGAGGGAGACGAGTCATATACCGTTAGCTCAGACGGGGGATTACGCTTCAATGGTAGACTGGTAGTTCCGGAAGGGGAGGAATTGCGACACGAAGTGATGACAGAGTCACGCGACTCACGGTTCGCGGTACATCCCGGTGGGGACAAAATGTACCAAGACATGAGACAACAGTATTGGTGGAGCGGGATGAAGAGAGATATTGCCGTGTTTGTTTCTAAATGCGCCACTTGTCAGCTGGTAAAAGTGGATCATCAGAGACCGACAGGACTTCTACAGCCATTATAGGTCCCGATGTGGATGTGGGAGAGCATCTCCATGGACTTTATCACGGGGTTACCTACGTCACAGAGAGGTCACGACTCCATTTGGGTAATGGTGGACAGGTTAACCAAAGTTGCTCATTTTCTACCCCTAAGGACAGACTACACTACGGGACAGTATACCCAGCTTTTTATTGCAGAAATAGTGAGACTTCATGGTGTGCCCCTAAATATCGTGTCTGACCGAGATAAGATATTCGTTTCACAATTTTGGGAGAGTTTTCAGGAGGCCATGGGCACGGAATTGCGGTTGAGTACGGCTTATCATCCGCAGACCGATGGGCAAACCGAACGTACAAATCAGATGTTGGAGGACATGTTGCGGATGTGCATCATTGACTTCGGGGGTGGATGGGAGCAGTATCTTCCACTGGTGGAGTTTGCTTAGAACAACTCCTACCAGTTCACCATTGGCATGGCTCCATTTGAGGTGTTGTACGGTAGACCTTGTCGTTCCCTAGCATGTTGGTTGGAGGTGGGGGACAACAAACTACTTGGGCCGGAAGTGATTCAGGATACTTCGACGAGGATAGAATTGATACGGAGTCGCATTCGGGTAGCTCAGGATCGGCAGAAGAGCTATGCTGATGCGAAGAGGTTCTTCAGGGAGTTCCAAGTGGGGGACCAGGTTTTACTCAGAGTATCTCCTATGAAGGGGATTATGCGATTTGGGAAGAAGGGGAAGTTGGCACCGAGATACGTGGGACCATTTCCTATCATCGAGCGGATTGGGTTTGTTGAGTATAGACTTGGGTTACCGGAGCATTTACACAGGATTCATGATGTGTTTCATATTTCCTCGCTAAGGAAATATCTTAGAGATGATTTGGCTCATTCTCACATTTCTTTGGAGGACATCGATCTCCAGCCCGATAGCTCCTACGAGGAGGGGCCGATTGCTATTTTGGACCGAAGTGAGCGGAAACTGCGGTCAAAGATAGTTCCGTTAGTGCGTGCTCAGTGGCGACATCATAATGTCGAGGAGTCCACATGGGAGCGCGAGGATGATATGCGCGAACGTTATCCAGAGTTATTTTTACCAGGTACTTTTTAGTTTCGAATTTCGGGACGAAATTCTGTTATTAGGGGGGAAGTATGTAATACCCCGCATTTTGATCGATATTTATTTATGGGATTAATTAAATTAAATGTGAATTAATTGATAATAAATCCGGATAAAATACTAACAAGATGTGAGTTGGTATTTGATTATAATGTGTATATATGGCAATATATGAATATGTAAAATATTGAAATTGTCGCGAGGCTGAAATACAGCAATTTGGAAAATTTAGTTGGGACGCACGTGACAGTCGCGTCAGGAATGTAATTATTTTAGTTAAAAAGTTAATTTTATTTTTATCAACCGTATGTTCATTTTGAGTGCGCCAACGTGTTCAGAAGGGTCGAAATAGTCAGAAAACACTAGCAGTGGGTTTAGTTTGGGTCCCGGGGCATTTTTAGGCCATACCGGCAACCCAAAAGGGTAATTTGGTAATTTCAGAATTTTGGTATTTAAAACCCACGAAAATTAGATTTTAATTATGATTTATCATTTAACCCACCAACCCATTATCAGCACTAAACTAAGTAGTGGGCTATTGGAGAAGTTTAGAAAAGAAGTTAAAAGTCCAAAAATAAACCTCCACCTCCATTTGTCATCTTTGGAGAAGAAATTATAGAGAGAGAGAGGAGAATTCTGCAGAGAGAGAGAGTGGATATCAACCATCATCTTCTATCATCTTCATCTACAACAATCTGAAGAACGATTAAGGCAAGTGATTTAATTACAATTGATTCAATGATATGTTCTTCCATGTTTAGGGTAATTATCGAATTTATCTTGGAAGATTGATACAAACCCATGAATTTGAGGATTAAAACTATAAACCATGTTAGGATTTGCATGTAGACATATTCTGGACGAATTATGAATTCAAAATATAACCCTTGATGATCTAAAAATGGATTTAAGAAGAGAATTATTAGTGTTCTTGAAAGAAATAGAAAACTAGGGTTCTTGATGAAGTTTTGATCCAAATAAAGCCCTTGGGTAATGATTTATTGGTTTTAGAACGTTAAAAATGTTGTAGGATGGTTGTATGATGATATTATAACGTTAGATTAGAGTTTCATGCATTATAATGGAGTTTTAGGACGATTTGAGGACTGCCAAACGAAGCAGTCCGTAGCCTATCTGGTGCAATCGATCGATCGACATTCATCAGTCGATCGATCGACCACCATCGATCGATAGATGTTCAAGGTCGATCGATCGACCTTCCCAGAATGAGTAAAATTTTCCCTAGTTAAATTTTGATGATGTTAACCCTTAGAAAATTATTGTTGGAGACTTTATGAATATCCTTAGACCTAAGGAAGACCAGTAGGTATGGTTATAAAATTTGGACATTAATTAGAATTCAATTTGAGGAATTATTCTAAAATCTAATGAAATTCGATGAGTGAGATAATATTAGGGTTAAAAGAGTAAATTTGAATGATGCGATGAAATGAGGTTTGGGGCAGAAGTAAGGACCTTAAGAATAATGATGTTATATGTGGGAATAATAGGAAACTTAATAATCCCTTTGAGTTAGGTCTTAAGTACAAGAAACTATGACGTGAGATGTGTCGACAGTCTACATTATGTATTATCGGAAGACTTAAAATGTATAAAATTGAAATAATGGTATAAGGATGTCTAATATACCTTTATTAATATTGAGACATCTAAGATGTGTGAATGCTTAGTATATAACTTATGTGTATGACATACCTACCATACTTGCTATCACGGGAGGTTTACGTTCGCTTAGGGCCATCTAATCTTTGTGTGCCCGGATTTAGATTGGTACCTCGAGGACATAGTTCAAGAGAATGACTTATTTGTGAGTTAATAAGTCAGCTGACTATGGAGCGTAGGTATGTACGTGACCATGGATATGTTGAATTATGTTCGCCTCCATTTTTGTGTGTGGTGCTTATTCTAACAATTCCTGAGAGATTCGGAATTTGTAATCCTTATGTACGTGATGTACCGGGATGGATAGCAGAGTATGTGTGCTCCACAGCTTAGCCTCGGGGTGCTTATATTGTATATTTATGATGTGAATAATATACGGTTAAATGAAAAGGAATTGTTATGTTTAATTGCGAGTATGATTGTAGTAACGTCCTGATAAAGAAAAAAAAGGGATAACCTGCCGTGAATTGGTAATGCTGATAATTGAAAATTCGAGTTTAAGTAAAGCTATCTATTTAAGTAATAACATTGGGAATTCATATTGTGAATTGAGTAGGAAGGTTAGAACTTATGTCGGTTTAGTTAGATATGAGAATCACTTGAATGGGTACGATACGTTAGGAGTGCACAATTAGTCGAGAGGTGAGTATTTCATGTGAGAGCACGTCCTAACATGTACTTTGCATTCATTGTTTTAAATGTTGTTAAAACAATTGCTGTTTTTAAAATATTCTCCACATTCGGGCTTTGACCCGTTTGCTTTCAAATCTATCTTTTTGTAAAAACCATTTTAGGTGCCCAGCCACAAGGACACCATGCATAGGAATTCTATTCAGGTGACGAGCTGTAGTTGTTGTGGAAGTTACAGGGCCTTGATAGTAGACGCCTCCTTTTCTTGTCTTGATTCCATATTCAGTTCCATCATTTGTGGGGCATGTCGCCCATTTCTTTTAGAGACATTTTATATTTCAGTTATTCAGACTTTGGTTTGTAATTAATTCAGGATGCACACTTGTTTATTCATTTCATTATTGGGATTGTTGTGAGGAGTATTTCCTCCAGACTTATTATTATTTGATGATTACTATAGTTGGACTTTATTGTGAATGGTTATGTTATCCTTTATATTTTACTTATTGCATGTTAATCAGAGTTAACTTAAAATTTGGCAACTCACTTTTTAAATACTAGGTGGTTAGTAATTATTAAAATATTTTCGACAGTGATGCTATTAACTTAACCAACTTGGCATTTTGTATTAATTTAATAAAGGAGTAGCTACCCGGTATTTAATTAGTCGGGGTGTCACAGGTGGTATCAGGGCATCAGGTTCTAGTGTCCTTTAGGATCTGTACGGCTTATTATGTTCCCGCTGAGCTTTCTTTGATATAGAGCCCTAATACTAGGAATGTTGTGTTCATCTCTCTACATTGTGAATTCGTACTTCCGCACTCCCCGGCATATAAAGAAGATAAGCGACCTACTCCCCAGTGGTGAGTCTACACACGTCACTGTGCTCTCTGCTATGTCTAACAACCCTAAGGCCTTCGTAAAATGCGTAGCTATAAAACAATGTGTCGCCCCAGTATCAAAAAAAACCCGACCCATAGTACCATGGATAGGAAACATACCCTCAATCACGGGTGGTGACTGTGGAGCTGCTGCCTGGTGGACGTTATAGACACGTCCGTACTGTAACTGCCCCTGCTGCACTGGAGCTGCTAGAATGGCTGGTAGGGCTGGCACCTGGGATGGAGCTGGGAGGGCAGCTGGAAAAAGTGGTCTTTGTGGCTCATTATGGGCACCCTGCTGCTGTGGGGCCCTATTTCCCTCTGGGCAATCCTGGCGCTTATGACCATGCTTGCCGCATACAAAACACTGGCCTCTGAAGGTACCTCCCCTCTGACCCTGCTGACCACGGCCCTGTTGTCCGTTACCTCCCCGCTACTGGCCCTGTTGGCCCTGATTAGCACGTTGTTGGCCCTGTTGATTAGGCTGGCCCTGCCTATAACCCCCAAATCCCTACCTGGAATCACCTGAACGGAATCTCTTAGCAGGGTCCCCCTGATGGGAATTCTGCTCGTGTTGATGAGTCTGTCCATGAGATGGTGCCCCACTAGCACTACTACCCCCGGTCCTGCCCTGATGGCTGGACTCTCCTGCTTCCCTGCAGATGGAAGCGGTGATCCTGGCAATGTAGTAACACAGCATTGAGTACATCAGTGAAAGTACTCAAATATAGATTCCCTATTAGATGCTGACGGATCCTCCAAGCTAACCCATCCACAAATAACATTATCTTCTTACTATCAGTAGGTGCCTCATCTGGAACTATGGTGAGAAGTCTCGTGAACTCCTCCTCATACTCAGCAACGGTAGAGTTCTCC
Source organism: Sambucus nigra (assembly GCA_949130495.1). Taxonomy (NCBI): domain Eukaryota; kingdom Viridiplantae; phylum Streptophyta; class Magnoliopsida; order Dipsacales; family Adoxaceae; genus Sambucus; species Sambucus nigra. The sequence goes on from OX422218.1 coordinate 282,917,864, forward strand.
TATTTCAAATTCAATAATTTTCGCCTCATCTCAATCTGCACGGCGGGTGGAAAGTACTTGCGGTCAAACCGCTCCCAAAATGACTGAATAGGGACCGTGTCCCTCTCCTCCAAGGTGGTAGTGGACTCCCACCACGGCAAAGTGGCCCCCACCAGCTTAAAGGAAGCCAATAACTGCCTTTGCACGTCGGTGCACTCATACATACGAAGATGCCGCTGGATGTCTTTCTTCCATTGGCTGACTGTGACGATATCTGAGATACCAGAGAACTCAGGGGGATGCGCCTTCTGAAAAGCATCCATAACCCTCTCCCATGCAGATGGAAGTTGTGCTGGTACTGGCGCCACTGCCTGAATCTAGGGTGGAGCCTGCTGAACCACCGCTAGCACGGCATTCACCGCCTGAGCAACAATGGCGGCTACTTCATTAGCATTCATAGTGCCTTGTGCCGGAGCTGCTGAATGCTCGACTTGGGCACGCCTATCCTTCAGTGCACGGCTCGGAGGCATATGAAACGTGAAGTAGTTTATTAGTCTACAGTCATTATCAAATCTCAAATAGCTGAAGACGTAACGTAAAAGCAGAAATACAACAATCCTAAAAATAGGGCTCTATAGCAAAAACGTTAAGCTGAAAGCGAAAATAAGCCGTACAGATCCTATGGACACTAGAACTTGATGCTCTGATACCACCTGTGACACCCCGCCTAATTAAATACCGGGCGATCACTCCTTTATTAAATTAAAATCAAGGTGAACAGTTGGTTCATTCTTAGCATCACTGTCGTAAAAATAACTTTTACAAATTTAACACCCTATTTAATTAAGCTAAGTGTCAAAACCATTTTTTAACATTACTTTCCAAATTTTATTTTGAAAATAAAGATTTAATTATCTACAACAATTCAATATTTAAAGAATCACACCACAATAATCCTGGAACATATAATCCAATTAATTTAAACATTCAACAACTAAACCCCAGCATTTAAAACTTAAAGTAAAACATACATGCTGAATAAATCCCAAAGTAACAGTACTAGAAATAACTGAAATACAAATGTCCCAATAAAACAGATAAATAGTGGAAAGGACGACACATGCCCAATAAGGAGAATGATAGAAGTGGAATCAAGTAAATGAAATCGTCTAAGCAAGTGGCCTGCAACTCCCACCTAAGCTGTAGCACGTTCCTTCCAAGGGATCCTAAACAAGACGCCCCTGTGGCTGGGCACTTGTAATAAATACATATATATACAAGAGAGAAAGAGGAATAGAAACGGGTCAGAGCCCAATAGTGTATATGATTTAAAAATTCGTTTAGCAAATATTTAAATTGATACAGGCCAATGCAACAACATATTAGTGCGACACTCTCTTGAGAAATTCCCGCCTCTCTTCTAATGTGCACTCCTATCGCACTAACCTTCCCAATGGTTTATCTCATCATATATCACACTATCCTTCCCCAAGGATTTAACTTATCTTAGGTGACTCTCAAAATTTAAGATTTAACAGCATCATGGTTTAAAAAGGATAATTTCATTTAGTACAAAACGCTCAATTTAACTTTATTGATTCATAAAGTTTTTCAATATCATATTATACTTTTCAAAACAAGTATTTCCAATTTGAGTCATTATACGAGTCTTACTTACCATAACACAGTAGGCAGTTTCCCATATTTCATAAGTTCATATATATATTAAATACTCGTATAATATATATATTCTAACAGCACCCCACATAAAATTTTATGGTGCGGGCATACTCTGCTATCCAATCCCCGTATCAATCATACTAAAGGGAATACAAGTTCGGAATCACTCTCGAACTGTATAAATACATACACAAACAATATTGAGGCGAAGCATAGTTTCCAAGTCCAAGAGGTTAGTACATACCCTCACGTCTCTTAGGACCGTGACTACCGATTCGATAGCCTGTACCTAGGATTTCTATCTTCTAGGGTACGAGTCAATATCCCCCATAAGGCACACGAGATAAGATCGTCACAGCGCGGAAACCTCAGGGATAGCAAGTAGCGCGGGCATGATTTTCACAAGTATATAATATATGCATACACAATCATATAAATATACCACTTTTATTATATCAATTTAGGTTTATCCAATAACCCACATTCACAACATTTATCCTTATTTTCCCATTATTATTTATCAAGTATAATGGTTCGTTTCTAACTTTAATTGGAAGGATTTTTCCAACTTACTACGTAACCCTCATGGACTCTATTCTTCCAAATGTACAATTCAGTAGATATCCATTTATGTTCCAACGTAACTCTCTCTTACGTGTCTCTCCCCTTTAATATATACTTACATTGTCCTTTATGCAAAATATCCCAAAAATATAGATTTCGCCTTAGATTAAAGGATTTTTAATTTTATTTTTAAAGATGAGAATTTCAAACGGTTTCGAAATCGGAATTAAAATGAAGTTTTAATTGAATTTTTATTATCTATAAGATTCCTCGAAACAAAAAACTCTATAGAAAAAAATATATTTAATAATATTGAACGGTCCGATCGAGCTGAATTTTTTTCTGTAGCTTCCTCTCGTCTTCAGCTAATTCTCTATAAAATTTTATCCAATTCCAACGGTCCGATCGTCAGGAATAATTTTTTTTTTAGTGTTTGTATCTGATTAGAACTCTTTTCTTAATCAAACTCTTAATCCTTTAAGTGACAAAGGGTTTCCAGAATATCATATAAATCAATCACTACATGAAAATTTCCCATCTCAAATTGGGTTTTTCTTCCATAAATCTCATCCTAATAACTCCTAAACTAATATGGATGATGCATCAACGAAATAAGCAAGATAAACACTTGCCTGGGATTTTCAGAAATTTGGTTTCATGTTGAATTTGGTGTGGTTGCGTTCCCCGTCTCGCGATCTACGCGTTGGCGGTGGTGGCGGTGCAAACGGATGAGTTTTGAGCCTTGGAATGCCTTGAGAGCTCTCTCCTCTCCTCTCCAATGGATGTTCTAGTGTTTTGAGTTATCTAAACCTAGGAGATAACCTAAACATCTGATATAACCCCTTTAATTTTCGTGGGTTTAATTACCCAAAAATACAAAATGACTAAAATGCCCTCCCAGGGTACTAATTAGGCCTAAAAATGCCCCGAGACCCAAATCAAACTCCCGGGTATACTTTTCTGACTATCTCGACCCTTCTGAACGCGTTGGCGCACTCAAAATGACCATACGAACAACTTATAAAATATTTACTTTTAGTTATCAATATTTAGTCCCGACGCAACACGGGCGCGTCCCGACTCAAATTTCTAAAATTGTCATTTTATTCACTCGTGACATTTAATATGGCCACTATTATATATTACTTTGCCCATTAGTAATATTCAACAAATTTTCCCATAATTAATAACTCTCATCACGTTAATAATTATAACATAATTAATTTCCGGATTTTTATTAAATAATTAATTCACATTAAATTTAATAAATCCCCAAATTAATATAGCATAAAAATACTGGGTATTACAGAGACCCGAGACTACGCGGTTAGTTCCTATAAGTTACCTTGATCCCATGCGAGGTGTTCGTGCCTCCTACGGGGTCGTTTGGGGGATGGTTTGGGTTTTCACACATTGACGACTTGTTTTTAAGTTTAAGTATTAATTTTTACAAATTATCATCAGAGTCAGAAACCGGGAGACCCGGTACTACGCGGTCAGTTCCTACAAGTTATATTGGTCCCATGCGAGGTGTCCGTGCCTCTTACGGGGTCGTTTGGGGGCTTGTTTGGGTTTTCACCCTTTAACGACCTGTTTTTAAGTTTAAGTGTTGATTTTTGCATATTATCGTCACACTCTCAAACCGGGAGACTCGGGACAACGTGGTCAGTTCCTATAAGGTACAGTGATCCCGTGCGAGGTGATCGTGCCTCCTATGGGGTCGTTTGGGGACTGGTTTGAGTTTTCACCCTCAACGGCATGTTTTTAAGTCTAAGTGTGATTTTTGCAAATTATCATCATACTCTAGAACCGAGAGACTCGGGACTACGCGGTCAGTTCCTACAAGTTACATTGGTCCCGTGCGAGGTGTTCGTGCCACCTACGGAGTCGTTTGGGGGTTAGTTTAGGTTTTCACCCTTTAACACAATTTTTTTAAGTTTAAGTGTTTATTTTTGCAAATTATCTTCATATTCACAAATTGGGAGACCTGGGACTACGCTGTCAGTTCCTATAAGTTACATTGGTCCCGTGAGAGGTGTTCGTGCCTCTTACAGGGTCGTTTAGGGGCTGGCTTGGGTTTTCACCCTTTAACGGCCTGTTTTTAAGTTTAAGTGTTGATTTTTGCAAATTATCATCGTATTCTCAAACCGAGAGACCCGAAACAACGCGGTTAGTTCCTACAAGTTACATTGGTCTCGTGCGAGGTGTTCGTGCCTCCTACGGGGTCGTTTGCTAGACGGTTTGGGTTTTCACCCTTTAAAGGCATGTTTTTAACTCTAAGTGTTGATTTTTGAAAATTATCGACATTCTCTCAAACCGGGAGACTCGGGACTACGTGGTCAGTTCCTACAAGTTACATTGATCCCGTGCGAGGTGTTCGCGCCTCCTACGAGGTCGTTTGGGGGCCTGTTTGGATTTTCACCCTTTAACAGCATGTTTTTAACTCTAAGTGTTGATTTCTGCAAATCATCATCATACTCTCAAATCGGGAGACTCGGGACCACGCGGTCAGTTCTTAGAAGTTACATTGGTCCCGTGCGAGGTATTGGCGCCACCTACGGGGTCGTTTGGGAGATGGTTTAGGTTTTCACCCTTTAACGGCATGTTTTTAACTCTAAGTGTTGAATTTTACAAATTATTATCATACTCTCAAATCGGGAGACCCGGGACTACGCGGTCAGTTCCTACAAGGTACATTGGTCACGTGCGAGGTGTTCGCGCCTCCTACGGGGTTATTTGGGGGCCTGTTTGGATTTTCACCCTTTAACAGCATGTTTTTAACTCTTAAGTGTTGATTTTTGAAAATTATCATCATACTCTCAAACTGGGAGACTCAGGACCATGCGGTCAGTTCTTAGAAGTTACATTAGTCCCGTGTGAGGTATTGGCGCCTCTTACGGGGTCGTTTAGGAGATGGTTTGGGTTTTCACCCTTTAACGGCATGTTTTTAACTCTTAGTGTTGATTTTTACAAATTATCGTCATACTCTCTAACCGAGAGACCCGGGACTAGGCGGTTAGTTCCTACAAGTTACATTGGTCCCGTGTGAGGTGTTCGCGCCTCCTAGGGGTCGATTCGGGGCTGGTTTGGGTTTTCACCCTTTAACTGCATGTTTTTAACTCTAAGTGTTGATTTTTTCAAATTATCGTCAAACTCTCAAATCAGGAGACCCGGGACTACGCGATCAGTTCCTACAAGTTATAGTGGTCCCGTACGCGGTGTTCGTGCCTCCTACGGGGTCGTTTGGGGGCTGGTTTGGGTTTTCACCCTTTAATGGCATGTTTTTAACTCTAAGTGTGATTTTTCAAATTATCATCATATTCTCAAATCAGGAGACCCGGGACTACGCGGTCAGCTCCTACAAGTGAGATTGGTCCCGTGCGAGGTGTTCGTGCCTCCTACGGGGTCGTTTGGGGGCTGGTTTCGATTTTCCCCCTTTAACGGCATGTTTTTAAGTCTAATTGTGATTTTTGCAAATTATCATCATATTCTCAAACCGGGAGACCCGGGACTATGTGGTCAGTTCCTACAAGTTACATTGGTCCCATGCGAGGTGGTCGTGCCTCCTACGGGGTCATTTGGGGGCTGGTTTGGGTTTTCACCATTTAACGACTTATTTTTTGGTCTAAGTGTGATTATTGCAAATTATTGTCCTACTCTCAAACCGGGAGACCCGGGACTACGCGGTTAGTTCCTACAAGCTACATTGGTCCCGTGCGAGGTGTTCGTGCCTCCTACGGGGTCATTTGGGGGCTAGTTTGGGTTTTCACCCTTTAACAGCTTATTTTTAAGTCTAAGTGTGATTTTTGCAAATTATCATCATATTCACAAATCGGGAGACCCGGGACTACGCGATCAGTTCCTACAAGTTACATTGGTCCCATGCGAGGTGTTTGTGCCTCCTACGGGGTCGTTTGGGGATGGTTTGGACTTTCACCCTTTAACGGCTTGTTTTTGAGTTTAAGTGTTGATTTTTGTAAATTATCATCATATTCACAAACCGGGAGACCCGGGACTACGCGGTTCGTTCCTACAAGTTACATTGGCCCCGTGCGAGGTGTCCGTGCCTCTTACGGGGTCGTTTGGGGTATTGTTTGGGGTTTCACCCTTTAACGACCTATTTTTAAGTTTAAGTGTTGATTTTTGCAAATTATCATCATACTCTCAAATCGGGAGACCCGGGACTATCCGGTCAGTTCCTACAAGTTACATTGGTCCCGTGCGAGATGTTCGTGCCTCTTACGGGGTCGTTTGGGGGCTGGTTTTGGTTTTCACCCTTTAACGGCTCGTTTTTAAGTCTTAAGTGTTGATTTTTGCAAATTATCGTCATATTCACAAACCGAGAGACTCGGGACTACGCGGTCAGTTCCTACAAGTTACATTGGTCCCATGCGAGGTGTTCGTGCCTCCTACGGGATCATTTGGAGGCTGATTTGGGTTTTCACCCTTCAACGGCTTGTTTTCAAGCCTAATCTACATTACAATTATTAACCTAATCTAGATATTTTCAAGTTTGCATTACGATTATTAGCATTTTCATTTGTCTAAAAAAGGAAATGATTTTTTTATTAAACATGTATGTTCTCTAATCTTTCTAGCTCTTTTAATCAGATAACTATATCCACAAGATGAATCAATCGAACATAAACATTAACAAATTTACAATCCTGTAGAATCGGTGTGTCGATTTAAACAAAGCCTACAGACTCTAACGTCACTTCAACAACTTCAAATTCTTCCTCTTTGTAGCTCAGGTCGCAACATACATACATCCCCCTATAAGTAAGGGGAAACAAATTATTCAAATTGATAAGGCTACTTGTAACACAAATCATTCCATATGAAATTCTTAAACTCATGAGTAATAACCTGGCTTAAACTCAGGAAATTCTTAAATCATTTTGATCATAGCTACATGTAATATAGACAATCAATTTACATGTAGCGACTATATATATGGTACAAAGGTATTATACACATCTTATGTAATATACACATTCATTTTTATCATAGCCATTGATTGTGTAGCCATTGATCGTTATTGATTGTGTAGCCAATCAATGGATAATTTGCAGTGATCAAGAATATAAAATTCACATAATGGAAGGCATGTTCAAGTGTATGTGATTGAAAAATAAAATAAACATAAGGAGGTTCACTTGCAACGGGGAAAATGTATGACCAAATATATATCAACAACATAAAAATTCAACAGAAACGTACGTTATCAACGGCAATACCAAAATGGCCAAACCCAAATCCAATATCATACTTGTCAACTCCAACACGATACACAACATGCATCATACTTCACTTCCTCACCCAGGATAAAATACATGATTGAGGAGGAGGAGCATGCTGAAGAAATAAAAATATAAACAAGGACGACATGAATTTAAACATAAAATGCATTAAGGTGTTCAAATTGAGAAATATGTCTTGCAACTTAAAAGTTTCAAGAGCCATAAAGATAGCAAAACTAAAACAACTTCACTCAAAACATTTAACCCTAAATCCGCTCTGTATCCTTAGTGCCCTAATGCGGGTGCGGGAGCGAATGCGGGTGTGAATGCGAGTGCACCAATGCGTCAATTTCCAAATCACTAAGATTTGAGAGCGTCACCAGTGTGTTTATATAAAATACATATAATTATGTATTTTTAATATATAATTATAGTTGGTGCAGAGACACTAGACTTATTGGAGTGAAAAAATATTTATATATGTTCAACAGAGACACTAACAAACGCTACGAGTATAGCCAATACATCATCAACCTACACGTAGCCTACCATAATAGTAAAACAAAAACCATCCCCACCAAACAACAAAACTGCCCACGGGGAAAAAACACAGCCATCAACCAAGAGAGAGAAAATACCTAGCTTAATTCAGATCACCATCACCAAAGCCAAAACAATTTGAACTATAAAAACACAAAATCAGACCAAGTTCTTTGTGTGTTAATTCCATCTCACCAGTTAAGTTCGTCCGTTGACTAGAAGATTCGCGAATTTGAAAAATTCAGTGCGCGACTTACGCCCGAATTAGCAATGAACTCTCCAATTCGCGAATTGAGGGCGGGGACGAAGACCTTACCCAGCGAATTGGGGCACTAAGTCTGTATCACTAAAAAATCATAAAGCAGAACCATGTAGAAAAGCAGTCATGCGCCTCTTTTTCCACTGTAAACACCGACAAATGATTTATTCAAGTACAAAATAACTAAACAATTTCAAAAATTGCTAACACAGCATATTCATATCTATTTCCTCAATCGAAATCAAGATTACTATTACTTACCTTAACAACTCTTGGTTTCCTTCTCTCTCAGTAGGTCTGGTTGTCGAATTCTCTCCGAAAAGAAGAAAATCAGATGTTGCGATTGAGAGTCCCTCGTTTGGTATTTACATGGCTACGGTTTTGGAAAAACCTAATTCGTTTGTGACGTGTGGACGATGGGATGGGAGGCCCACTCAACTATCTTTACTGGAGCGACTTACCATAGCCGGACGGAGCGGCTGGATGCCGCAGTAGACGGAGCGGCTGGAGGTGTAGCCTCACCGCAGTAGAGGGGAGAGAGAGTGTAGCCTTACCGCGGTAGAAATAAAGTGTAGCCTTGCAGGACGGAGAGGCTGGAGCTGGTAAGCGGGTGAGGGGAGAGAGAGAGTTGGGGAGCAGGAGATTGAAAGATGAGAGAGGAAAGAGGAGGGAAAGTAAACATAATAATTTTTTTAGGGGTTTTTATATTTTAATTAAGGGTACTCAATTTTGGCACACTTTAAAAAAATGCCAAATCTTGGCACTGTTTTAAAGTGTGCCAGATTGTCATTAAACCGTGTCAGAATCTGGCACGGTTTAAAACTGTGCCAGATTTTTAACAGCAAGGTGTGCCAAATTGTTGTTTTTGGTGTAGTGATTGTCGACTATACTAGTCTTGGTTGATTTCATCGCCACTAAGTAGGGGTTTAATAATGTCACTTTAAATGGGTCCCCTACTAGGTACACCTTTCGGGATGTTTCATTAACAATATTGAATTCAATCTTTCCCTTCGGTCAGGTTTCCTAACCCTTTTAGCTCCCCTTCATTTGGAAACATCATCAAATTTCTTGGTTACGTTAATCCTAGTCATCTTCGTCATATTTCCACTCACACTGGAGTATTTCACTCACGATTCCTTTCACATAATGAACTCTATTCATCTTCAATGTACCCCATTCTTCCTAGTGTAAGGAGTTCGTTAAACAAGTTACTTCTCTCTTTATTGCCCATAAGACATAAGTTTCGAAATTCCATTCATATCCTGATTAAAACATCAAATGGACGATTTCACAACCGAACCATGCCTAAAATTCTTATTCCAGCTTCACACATGTTCTTTATATGTGATGTCTAACTCTCATGACTTTAAGTTTTCTCTTCCTAGAAAAATTTTACTAGAAATTTTTCAAATCCTGGGTGTTACTACACTTCACCATTCAAATCCTGACTCCCTCACCTTTCACATACAGTGCTGGGTGAGTTAAGAACGACACAACCATCACTATGACGATGCCCAGGAAACTACAGCTCCCAAGAGATTTCCTTAATGTTCTCAACCCAAACAATAATTATGATGGTTTCCATCTCCAACACCATTTTCCAAAATACTCTATATCTTTGGCTGAGTCCTCCTCCTGCTGTCCTATTAACGGCTCTTGCTAGTCGTCCCAATGTGTGTAGTGCACGAGTCCTGACCGAACTCGTATAAGCAATACATCCCACATACTTCATGGCAGGAGAACGTATATCGAAATACGCAGAAGAATTCAACAACCTAATAATAGGGATCTACATCAAGGAACGCTACGCTAAAATGTAGTAAGTCACACAGATTCTAAAGACACTAGAACCTGATGCTCCACCTAATTAAATATCGGGTGATCAGTCCTTTATTAATTAAATCAGAATATCCAGTTGGTTCATTCTCAGCATCACTGTCGAAAATAATATCCTTATTAATCACCTAATAGTTAATTAAGCTAAGTGTCAAAAACTATTTCCATTTTTAGTTTAATTAAAACCATTCCACGACACGGAATTAAAATATGCAAAAACACATCACAACTGAATTAACTACAACATGCATAAATGTGACTGGAATAACTCCCCAGTGAAATTATAACATTTAAACAAAATAAAATTGATATCCATAATGCTTACATAAATAATTACAACCTCTAGAATCCTGGGCGACAAGCCCTAAATGAAGTAGACGCTACATATAAGTGAATCAACAGAAATGAATCGTCTAAACAAAATTCGCATCCAAGTAGCTATAATCCATCAGAACATCCATAATCTATGATGGGCATCCCTGCTACTAGATACCTGATGTACAAGATATAGTAAAGAAGAGAATATGCAAGGAAACGGGTCAGAGCCCGATTGTAAAATATTTTAAAAATAGCAAGTGCTTAACAATTACAATTAAGCATTTATTATGTACATGTTAGTTTCTCGGTCTCTCTCTTGAGAATTCTCACCTCTCCTCTAGAGTGCACACCTATCGTATCTTACTATCTACCTAGTTAAGGTTCCCTCCTAACTAGTTTCCACAACATAATTTTAACTCATACAATAACCCTGTATGTCCCATACCATACGTAATATAATTATTCATATTCATTTCTCTTTAATATGAACTAGTCTTGTTACAACCTTGGAATTAAGTGTCCACTTACTTAATTCAATTTAGATTTCATTATTTACTTCTACCTACTACATTACACAGTAGACTAAATCATAGTTTATTTTTTTTAATCTACAATATCACATAGAAGATTACAACTCTATATCTACAATGTCACACAGTAGATTATATCACAGTTTATATATATAACATCACACTAATATATATATATATATATATATATATATATATATATATGCACACTAATACGGCACCTCCCCAGTCATAGCTGCGATGCATGCATACTCTGCTATCATATCCGAATACATCATGTCACTGTATAGAGGACTAATGATTCGATGTCTCTCACGAATCATATAACATAACACAAACACATTGGAGGCGATCATACTCCCCAGCCAAATGGGTCACGTACATACCTACGCTCCCATTCAACGGTTGAAACTATCATTACACCGATAGCACGTGTCCAAGGTCCTATGCTCAGGTTACAAATCTAAAAATCCTCCCAAATGGGCGCACGGGATAAGACTGCTCACAACGCGAAACCTCCGCCCCGATAGCAAGCAGCGTAGGTATGTCGTACATATAACAAACTATAATATACGTATACATTCCACCTAAACATAACATCAATAAGGTATTCACACAACCATATGATAATAATAGGTAATCATCTCACCTATATATAATAATAACAATAGGTATTCATCATACCTATATATAACCATAGGGAATATGCACAACCCATATAATAAATCTTATACGTAGTATAATTATATCCTGAATATCCTGCGTATTTTTCGATTATGACTTTAATCCTCAAAGTATATATTTTCGAACTTATCTAACCGCGCGATGGTGATCATTTAATCCTCAAATAAATTCAGTAGGTAAACATCACGTCCTACAAATCCATGTCATCACGACTCCCGAATTTCTACAAATTAAATTCACTTTAATTTGGTTTATTCCTCGATTATCCCTAATTCACTCTTAACTCTTTGTTCCTCCTCTTAAGGTTAATCCCAATTATACCTAAGGTTATACCGGTAATTTATGACTCTCTTACTACTGGTCCTAACCTTAAATTATCATTTATCCGATTTAAACCCCAAGTAATATAATTCTCAAAAATAACTCGTTTGATTAATCACTCATTAATTTCCCCTCATTCACAATCCCAAAATAATATTTTTTGGGTCTGAAGTATGTCCTACTTCCCTTCCCTAAGTCCCATTAAGTTCATTTAATCGTCATCAAAGATTCCTCAAAGTTTGGGATTTAATCAACAATTAAAAAATATATATATATCACATTTCCAGGGGGATTCGATCGATCGATGATTCTTGTCGATCGATCGATCAGTCAATCGATCGACGGTCATGAGTCGATCGATCGATTGACCAGTGATTTGCCTATATTTTATGCATAAAATTCCTACGGGTTTCATACTTTTTAATCATCAAATTCCTTATCAAATAATACCAAACTCCCCAAAATATTCATCCTATATGATATACCAAGAAATATAATTGATCTCTAATAATAAAACAACCTAAAATCATCAAGAAGTTTGGATTCAAACATATTATTTCTAATAATTTCTAGAAAACTCATATTTTATTATTTCTCAAGGAACGTCATATAAACTAATATTTTCTTCACCAATAATTCCCAAATTTCATGGGTTAAATTCTATACTCAAAAGAAAATTAATCCTACATCATTCTCCTTTCAAAGATTCAATTAACATCACCATAATTCATCTTTGATTATGCATATTTTCATAATTTTCTAAACAACCTGACATGCACAATATACATGCTAAATTCGCAATAATTAATCACTTTCCTTTAGATTGTAGGTCTGTTCCATTGGATATGAGTGTCCACTGGTGGTTCTTCCCTTCTCCGGTCAACTTCCGGTGGTGGTTGGTGGTGGTGGCTTTTGGCTCTTGGTTCTCCCACAATGACTCTTCCCTTTCTCAAGAGAAACTCCTCATTTTCTTTCAATATCTTTCTATCTAAGTTTTTAGAATGAATCAATAATTTAAACCCTTTAGACTTATAAATAATCTCGCAAATTCGTGCTTACTATTCACCTTCCAAGTCAAATGACCATATTACCCCTTTGGGGTGATTATTCGGCTCCAAAGTGCCCCGAGACCCTATACAAATGTCCAAGTAGACTTTTTTGACTATAAAACCACCTCCTAACACTTTGTCGCAGACAAAATGACCATTCAGATGTCATAATAATAATTCACTTTTATTTTATTAAATTATAATCCCGACACGACTAAAATGCTCATCCCGACTTAATTACCATAATTGTCGTACACATAATTCGCGACAATATATAAAGTCATAATCAATTGTAAATTCATAATCATATATATTACTTTAATCACTAAGTAATATTCTACATAAATCACATGTTACTTTATTCTCGAGTAATATTTAAATCCGGATTAATTTCCAATTATATCACAATTAATTCTAATTTATCCAATTTTAAAAGTCAGTAAAAATACGGGGTATTACAGACCTAGGGTTTGTAGTGAATCGAGGAGGTGATAGGGACCTAAGGAGAAACTTACGGGGGTTCTATAATGTGGTGTTTACAGGTTGAATTCCACCCTTATCTGTTATCAAACTATGTGGACTTTGATGTCAGTTTCAGCTACGTAGGCATCCCGAGTTCACCTCGGGATTGGAGTTCTTATATATATATATATATATATATTATACTTGTTCTCACTTTTCTATACATATAGTGGTTTACTTATTTTCTACTTTTGGCGATCCCATTGACATGCACATTCACTTTTTTCATAGCGAATTGTGATCCGACCTATCGCATATAGTATGGCCGTTTTTCTCATTCATTTTTTCAATTGTAACAGTTTAATTAAAAATGTGTAACAACCCTCGCTTTTGAAAAACTTATTTTATATTAATTTACTGCATAAAGTAATTATATAAAATATGGATGATGGAGTAAATATGAACTAAATGAGTTAATTGAGCATATTTACTAGACTGTTCCATATTTACTGTATGTGTATGTAAATATCATCATGTTACATTTTATAGTGTCATATGCTTTAACCTTGAATTGACGTAAATATCTCCGGATGCCAATTTAGAGGGCGTAGTTAGTCCCGAAATGTGCGAGATAGTTAAAATAAGTGCCATATTGTATTTTTGGGTTTCAGGCACTTTTGACTCGTTTTAACATAAATGTGTAGTTGTGAGTCATTTTAATGTGGTACTAACCATTTAAGTTAGAAATTTAGACTAAAGCCACGATTTAGTATTACATTTCCTTTTATTCTCTTAAGTGTATTTACTAACCTAGAGAGAAGGAGAGAAGAAGAGAGTTATGGAGAAAAAAAAGAGGAGAAAAGAGAGAGATTAGAGATTCGGGATTTGATCTTGCTTTCATCTTCCAAGAATCAGAGATTTCAACCTCAAGGCAAGTTTTCTACTTGCTAATATGTGATTTAAGATGAATAATTGTATTGATTGTTGTGTATGTGAATCAAATGAACAATTATGGAATTTATGGATTTTGTGGTGTTTTAGTCCAAATCATAGTTTAAATTGATTATTATGTGGAGTATTGTAGTTGATAAACATGTAGGATGGTTTTGGGTAGATTAATGGTGGTTGATGTGTGGAAAAGGGAGTGGAATTGGGTTTGGGGGGAAAACTAGGGTTCATAACCCGTAGCCCCTATCTTGGCAAAATCGCAGAGGCGAATCGATTCACCCTTCCTGCGAATCGATTCTCTTAGCGTGTGGTTACAGGTCTGGGAACTCTAATCGATTCGGGTTAAGGCCGAATCCATTCGGTAAAGTCATAAAGTTGGGTTTGTCATCCGAATCGATTCGCTGCTTGGGGCGAATCGATTCGGCCCTAGGGCGAATCGATTCGAAACCAGGCTATTTTGAGTTATTTTCCAACTCAATTTTTATCCTTTCTTTTTAGGCTTAGGACTTAGGAACCTTCTTGTATGAAGTAAACTTAGTGTCCTAGAGTCTTATATTGGGTAGGCCACTATCTTATGTTAGAAGGGGATAGTTAGGACTTATTTGGCGATTAGTAAATGGAAGATTAGGTGTTCTTTTCCCTTAATTAGTTAATCTAATATTTTGAGATGTAGAAATAAATAATTGAAGAGTACTTGTCACATTATTGGGAGATGCAAGTCTTGGTGGTTTATAATAACACCATAAAATGTTTGGAGAATAAATTGAGAGTTTATTCATTCACTGAGGTTATAACGATGGCATGAATTACGTATGGCTCCGGATAAAATGTGATGTAATTATTAAAATGGAAATGAAAATGGTAAATGATAATTTACTTAAACAAACCTCTCTAAATGCTATCATAAGGGAAGTACGCGCATGAGGTGAAGTCCCCTGGCTAGTGAATGCAGGGTGAATATAGTCCTCGGCCATCTGGCCGGTTATTATGTATGTTGTATTTATTGTGCGATGTGGGGTAATTCCGGGTGTGGTTATGACTCACTCGCAGGTATATGGCCACTTCCTGACGTTGCGTTAAGATGCCCAGGTTGTCTTGGTTGGTAGAACCTGGAAGATGATAGTCATTTAGGGGCGCGCACAGTGGGGAAACCCGGACGGGCGGTCTTAGAATCATTATATGTAGATGAATATAACTATTCTTATTCAAGTTGGACTTGATTTATGATAAATTCCATAAAGAGCAAATAATTGTGATTATGTTCCCTAATGAGATATGGAACGATGAAATGAAATACTATAAAGGATGAAGATTCTTAATTAATGATATGCATTCATATCCTCTTGCAAAACTGAATTAAACTTATGATCATTTAATTTCCTTAGTTTATACTTTGAGATTGATTAAGTAGATTTTTATCGTTGGCTATCATGATTAATTGTTCATAACTATCATACTCTTTATTCATCTGGTGATCATATAAAATCGGGCCCTGACCCGTTCATATTTCTTGTTGTGCTTGAATCTTATATCCGCTCAGGTGCTCCGCCGTAAGGACACCCATACTGACTTTCCTTTCCAGTGTCATGGAGCTGCAACACCTTGCGAACATTCCGGGATATTTTGTTGTAGACGCCTTCATTTTTTTGTACTTTAGTTATGTTCGGGTCATTTACTCGGGCGTGTGGCCCAAGATATTGTATTTGCTTATTGTAATGTATTATGTAACTTAATTACATCGTTGTAACTACTTGTAAGAGACTGTTAACCGATAGACTATTCAGTTATTGTGTTATATATGTATTGTTCAGTTTTATTCATGTAGTCTTCATCCACCTTCTTTTTAAATAGGGTTGTTTAAATTTTTTCTTTAACTTATAACATTAAAATTTTTGGCAACCCGTTTTTCTGAAATATTGGGTGGTTGTCCCGTATACTATTATATTGTAGTGATGCTGAGAATGATCCATCTATGATTCCTGTTATTATTGGAGTATCGGGCTGGTCACCCCTTATTTTGGTGAGCGGGTTATCACAGATGGTATCAGAGCATCAAGTTCTAGAGTCTTTAGGATCTATGCAGACTTGTCACGTTCTACTGTAGCGTTCTTTGATATAGAGCTTAATGTTAGGACTATTTTGTGCCTATGTTTGCGACCTTCTGCAAATTCAATTGTTTTATATAGAAATTTTAACTCTATTATTTCTTTATCTCAGATGCCGCCTAAGAGAGGTCACCCCACAAGAATGAATAGAGTCGTAGAAGAGGAGGTAGGTCCTCCCCCGTCGTAACAAGGTACTATAAATGCTGCTGATATAGCAAATATCGTGGCCCAAGCGGTCAATACTGCTATGACCGTCGTGGTTCAGCAATTACCATAAGCCCAGTAACCAAGGGCTCAGGATGTACAAGCTCCTGCGGGACCTTCTCTGTGGGAGAGAGTTAGAGAATCCTTTTTGAAGGGCCATCACCTAGAATTTCAAGGAGGTTCCGATGTCATAGTAGTTAATCAGTGGAAAAAGAATATGCAACGCCATCTGCCCATGGTGGAGTGTAGTGAGGAGAGGAAACAAATACTTTCTACCTTTAAACTTGTTGGAGCTGCATTACATTGGTGGGAGTCGATGACTACGCCAGAGCAGAGAGATGCTATGACTATCAATGATTTCTGGGTTCTGTTTGATCGGAAGTATTTCCCTCCCGCAGTCCAAAGGGAGATGAGAAGAAAACTTCAAGATGTGGTGCAAGGAGAGCGTTCAGTTGTGGAGTATAAAGAGGAATTCACGCGGTTAGCTAGTTTTGTACCGGATGAGGTGATTCCGGAGGAGAGGAGGATATCCAAATTTATTGGGGGGTTTGCACTGGAGGATACGACAACATTTTCTGGGCAATCCAGCCTTGCAGACTTTTGGGGATGTGATGAATGTGACATTACTCCATTGTCAATAACATCGGTTGTATGTTCAAGGTAGTAAGAAGGCTTCAGTTATGGGGCAACCTGGGAAACCCGGAGGCAATGGGATAGGAGGAGGAGCACTACCCTCGTCCCAATCTTCGGGAAATAAATAAAAAGAAACGGACCCCCAGCAAGGGGGCTTGTCTAAACGGCAGCGTTTTGGTGGATTCAATATTGGTGGCAGTAATATTAGGTACGATCAAGGTGCCCCGCAATAGCAACCAGCAGGTCGGGGTGGTAATGGGGGTAGAGGCCATCCAGGCCAAGGAGTTGGACAGTTTAGAAATAACTGGGGCTGAAATCAGGAGAATATGACGAATCGATGTTTTCAATGTGGAGAGTCGGGTCATTACAGGAGGGCCTGTCCTCAGTTGATTGGGGAATAACTTCCTAGGGTTCCGCAACATCCACAAGATCAGTTACCTTCACAAGTACCTAATCCAGTTGTCCCTCCACAACAGGGACAGCTACAGTATGGTCGTGTTTACCACATTCAGGAAGTTATGCTTCCTCCGGCTCCGCCCGCGCCGCCAGCTATTGAGGGTAAGTTTCTCATTCAGGGGAATATGGGTCGTGTATTTTTTGATACGAGTGTGACACACTCGTTTATTTCTAGAAGCTTTGCTCAGTCTACAGAGTTGATTAAATCTACGGAGAGTACCTCACTAGTGTTGAATCTTCTGTGGGTGATGGTTCACTCATTTTCTTTGTTTGTAAACAAATAGGAATAAATCTTGGTAACTTGTGTCTCGAGGCCGATTTACTTGTCCTAAATATGGTCGGGTATGATGTAATTCTGGGTATAGATTGGCTAATGAAGTATCGTGCAATAGTTAATTGCTATGGGAAAAGTATAGTTTTTGCCATTCCGGGGCAAGAAATATTTTTAGTGGTTATACCTCATTCAGAAGGAGGTACTAGCACTTACTTGTATTGTATTGTGAAAGAGATTTCGCGGGATGTAGTTGTTTCTTTAGATTCTATTCCGGTTGTTAGATATTTCGAAGATGTTTTTCGGGAAATATCGGGTTTGCCTTCCAGTAGGGAAATTGAGTTCGTAATTAATTTAGCACCGGGAACGCGACCGATTGTGAGAGCTATGTATCATATGGCTCCTGTTTAGATGAGGGAGTTAAGGGATCAGATTCAAAACTTGTTAGAATAAGGGTGGGTGCTCCAGTGTTATTGGTGAAGAAAAGAGACGGTTCTCTCCGATTATGTGTTGACTATAGAGAGTTGAATAAAATCACCATCCGGAATAAATACCCATTACCTCGCATTGATGATTTATTTGATCAACTTAGGGGAGCATCGTACTTCTCTAAGATAGATTTGAGGACGGGATACCACCAGTTGAGAATACGGGAGCAAGATGTGTCCAAAACTGCTTTCCTAACTAGATATGGGTCCTACGAATTTTTGGTTATGCCTTTTGAACTAACCAATGCCCCCGCCGTGTTTATGGACCTTATGAATAGAGTGTTTTGGGACTTCCTGGACCAGTTTTTTATCGTATTCATTGATGGCATCTTAGTGTATTCTCGAACCGAAGACGATCATGCTACTCATTTGCTATTGGTCTTGCAGACGTTGAGGGATCACCAATTGTATGCCAAGTTTGAGAAGTGCGGTTTTTGGTTGCAGGAAGTACAGTTTCTGGGTCACATTGTGACAGCCCAGGGTATTTCGGTAGACCCAATTAAAGTTATTACGGTGAAGGAGTGGGGTCATCTCACGACACTTACCGAGATTCGTAGTTTTCAGGGTTTGGCTGGTCATTACCGTCGGTTTATCAAAGGTTTAACTTGGAAAGGGGTGAGGTTTGTTTGGGATGATTCTTGTCAGTCGGCTTTTGACGAGCTCAAGGATAGGTTGACTTCTGCTCCAGTCCTTGTGTTACCAATGCCAGGATTAGAATATTTAGTCTTTACCGACGCGTCTCTGCAAGGGTTGGGAGGTGTACTTCAGCAAGAGCGGCGGGCTATTGCTTATGCTTCTCGCAAGATAAAGCCCCATGAAAAGAATTATCCGGTGCATGATTTGGAACCTGCCGCAGTAGTTTTTGCCTTGAAGATTTGGAGACATTATCTCCTGGGTGAGAAATTTAGTCTTTTCACGGACCACAAATCGTTGCAATATTTTTTTTTCCCCAGATAGATCTAAATATGAGACAACGCCGGTTGCTAGAGGTTATGAAAGACTATCAATTTGACATCCACTATCACCTGGGCAAGGCAATTATGGTGGCCGATGCGCTAAGTCGAAAGCCCGAGGGAGAGTTAGCAGAGATATGGAAAGCCAAATGGAAGGAGCTTAGCCAGGAGGACGCGGTTACTAGGGCGTCTATGTCAGTGTTGACCGTTATGCCTACTATTGTGGTAAGAGTTATAGAAGCTTAAGGAATGGATAAAGGTTGTCAGGACCGTATACGCCAATTGTTAACCGAGGGAGCGGAATCCTACTCAATAAGTTCGGAGGGTGGATTACGTTTCCACGGGAGACTTATTGTCCTGGACGAAGGGGATTTAAGACGGGCCGTGATGACAGAATCTCAAGGGTTTAAATTTTCAGTGCATCCTGGTGGGGACAAGATGTACCAAGACATGCACCGTCAGTACTGGTGGGCGGACATGAAGCGGGATATCACCGAGTTCATTTCCCAATGTACTACTTGTCAATTGGTGAAAGTAGACCACCAAAGACCAACGGGTTTGTTACAACCATTGGAGATTCCGGTATGGAAGTGGGAGAGCATCTCGATGGACTTTATCACGGGATTACCAACATCGCAGAGCGGTCATGATTCCATTTGGGTTATTGTTGATCATTTGATTAAGTCGGCACATTTCTTACCGGTACATTCTACAATACCGCTCGCTATGCTCGGTTATTTATTATAGAGATTGTTAGACTCCATGGGGTGCTAATAAATATAGTTTCCGACAGGGATAATATTTTTGTTTCCCACTTTTGGCGAAGTTTCCAAGAAGCTATGGGGACCGAATTGAAATTGAGTACTTCTTATCACCCTCAAACAAATGGGAAGACAGAAAGAGTCAACCAAATGTTGGAGGATATGCTCCGAATGTGTGTGCTTGATTTCAAAGTTAGTTGGGAATAATATCTCCCTTTGGTCTAATTCGCTTATAATAATTCGTATCAATTCACTATTGGGATGGCACCCTATGAAGTACTTTATGGCCGGCCTTGTAGATCGCCCACTTTTTGGTTAGAGGTGGGGGGTAATAAATTTCTTGGACCTGAAATGATCCAGGATACTTCTTCCAAGATTGAACTCATCCGGAATCGCATCCGAATAACTCAAGATCGTCAAAAGAGCTATGCCGATGCGAATAGAAGGCATGTAGATTTAGAAGTTGGAGATCAAGTTTTGGTGCGTGTATCCCCAATTAAAGGTATAAAGTGCTTTGGGAAGAAAGGAAAACTTACGCCACGCTATGTTGGACCTTTTCCTATTATTGCCAAGGTAGGTCCAGTGGCATATCAACTTGCCTTACCGAAACTGTTACAACAAATTCATGATGTGTTTCATGTTTCCTCTTTGAAAAAGTATAAGAGGTGTGAAGGAGCCCTTTGGCATATTCCTTTGGAGGATATCGAATTGTAACCCGATATTTCGTATGAGGAACAACCCGTTGCAATCTTAGAGCACGAAGAGCAAAAATTGAGATCGCGTGTAGTGCCCTTGGTGCGAGTACAATGGGGTCATCATAACGTCGAGGAATCTCGAGGACGATATGCGGGTAAAGTATCCGCATCTCTTTTTGCAAGGTACGCCTGAATTTTGAGGGCAAAATTCCCTCATAAGGGGGGGAGTATGTAACAACCCTCGCTTTTGAAAAAATTATTTTATATTAATTTACTACATTAAGTAATTATATAAATATGGATGATGGATAAATATGAACAAAATGAGTTAATTGAGCATATTTACGAGACTGTTGCATATTTACTGTATGTGTATGTAAATATCATCATGTTACGTTTTATAGTGTCATATGCTTTAAATGACATTTATGGTATAAATGAAACCGAACCTTGAATTGACGTAAATATCTCCGGATGCCAATTTAGAGGGCGTAATTAGTCCCAAAATGTGCAAGATAGTCAAAATAAGTTCCATATTGTATTTTTGGGTTTCGGGCACTTTTGACTCGTTTTAACATAATTGTGTAGTTCTGAGTTATTTTAATGTGGTACTAACCCTTTAAGTTAGGAATTTAGACTAAAGTCACGATTTAGTCTTACATTTCATTTTATTCTCTTACGTGTATTTACTAACCTAGAGATAAGGAGAGAAGAAGAGAGTTGTGGAGAAAAAAAGAGGAGAAAAGAGAGAGATTGGAGATTTGGGATTTGATCTTGCTTTCATCTTCCAAGAATCTGAGATTTCAACCTCTTGGCAAATTTTCTACTTTCTAATATGTGATTTAAGATGAATAATTGTATTGATTGTTGTGTATGTGAATCAAATGAACAATTATGGAATTCATAGATTTTGTGGTGTTTTAGTCCAAATCATAGTTTAAATTGATGATTATGTGGAGTATAGTAGTTGATAAACATGTAGGATGGTTTTGGATAGATTAATGGTGGTTTATGTGTGGAAAAGGGAGGAGAATTGGGTTTTTGGGGAAAACTAGGGTTCATAACCCGTAGCCCCTTTCTTGGCAAAATCACAGGGGCGAATCGATTCGCCCTTCCTGCGAATCGATTCGCTTAGGGTCAGGTTACAGGTCTGGGAACTCTAATAGATTCGGGTTAAGGCCAAATCCATTCGGTTGAGGCAGAAAGTTGGGTTTGTCATCCGAATCAATTCTCTTTTGGGCGAATCGATTCGCTGCTTGAGGCGAATCGATTCGGCCTGGGGCGAATCGATTCGAAACCAGGCTGTTTTGAGTTATTTTTCCAACTCAATTTTTATCCTTTCTTTTTAGGCTTAAGACTTAGGAACCTTCTTGTATGAAGTAAACTTAGTGTCTGTAACACCCCGCCTAATTAAATACCGGGTGGCCAGTCCCATACCAAATTAAAACAGAATATACAGTTGGCTCATTCTTAGCATCACTGTCGAAAACATTTATAACTCACCCAATACTCAATTAAGCTGGTGTTAAAAACTTTCCAAATTTTAATTTAACAAAATCCATTTCCAGTTTAAGAATAACACTACACATTTTATTCTACAACACTGATAACCAAGTAGATAACACAAAAGAATTTAAATGCAATTGGAATAAACATTCCCAAATAATATTAATCCATTACAGTAATCCCAACAATATTAAATGTATTAAAAGACACGAATACAATAGTATTTAACCCTGATAGAAAAAGATAACTGAATCCTTTGGGCAACATTCCCTAACTAAGAGAATACTGTGAATTAAATGAAGATAGGCGTCTAAGAAAAAAACTCCAAAAATCCATAGCCTGTCATAATCCGCTAAGGTTGGCGTCCCTGTTGCTGGACACCTGATATAGAAGATACAATAGAAAAGAAAATATGCAAGGAAACGGGTCAGAGCCCGATTGTGAAAATGATTTTTAAAACAGCAAGTATTTAACAAGTGCAATAAATCATTTATTATGTACATGTTAGACCCAACTCTCACTTGTCATTCTCACCTCTCAACTAGAGTGCACACTTAACGTTTCCTATTAACCTCCTAGTTAATGGTTCTTCTTTAACAATTCCATAATATAATTCCATTCCCATATCATAACCCCGTATGTCCCATACCATACGTCACATTATTATTCATTTACATTTCTCATCGTTTCTCATTAACATGAATCATTTCTCATTAATATGAATTAAGTTTTTCAATAAACATTCATTAACTTAATTCAATTATCTTTCTCTATTCACCGTTATCTACAATTATCACCGTAGATAGATTTAACCATAATAAATATCCATTCATTCATTTAATCCATTGTATATATATTCATGTATAATACGGCACCCCGAGTCACAGCTGCGGTGCAATGCATTACTCTGTTATCATGTCCCATCATCGCTGGTCGCCGAATAGGGGACTAAAGGTTCGGTAAGGATTCCTCGAACCACAAACAATAACAAACAAATTGGAGGCAAACATAGTTCTCGTATCCATGGGTCACGCACATACCTACGTACCCACAGTCAGTGGACTTATCAACTCCCCGATAAGTCTTTCATAGACCTATGTTC
Source organism: Sambucus nigra (assembly GCA_949130495.1). Taxonomy (NCBI): domain Eukaryota; kingdom Viridiplantae; phylum Streptophyta; class Magnoliopsida; order Dipsacales; family Adoxaceae; genus Sambucus; species Sambucus nigra. Next base: position 282,941,451 of record OX422218.1, read on the forward strand.
TCGAGTGACAAATCAAAGATCCCATGGATTCATCAGGATATGACTGCCCTCACGCGCAAAACCTCCCACCGATAGCAAGTAAGCTAGGTATGTCATACACATAAATCATCAATCAATCAAATAGGCATTATCATACCTATAATATAATATCAATAAGGTAATATCACTACCCTAAGATAATTCCCATACGTAGCATTATATCTCTTTTAAATTCCACGTATTAAAATATCATATCTCTACTTCATAATTTAATTATCCTCGCATCCTATAACATCTCTCCACTCCCGACGTCGTTAAGGTTCATGCGCGAAGCGTCTCGCAATGCGAAATCCAAACAAGGAACCCCTCCAATACACTACTACTTAACTTTGTCGATCGAGGAGGTCCGTCAACTTCAAATACGCGATCGGGATAACCTCATACCCTCTTTCAACCAAATGTGTTCTAACCTCCCATCTCTATCCAGGAGCCATACCACTACGCTCTTGAACTACACCCAGTCCTTGCGAAATCAATAATGAGCTTAAACTCAGTCCTTGATGTTCATATTGTAATCCTAAGGCTACCCATGTGTTACATTCAATCACCACTACTGGACCTATCCTTAATCCTCAAACAAACCAATTATAATCCAACAAATGAATCTAGCAACCGAAATTTCTTTAATTTAATTATCATAATTCTAATCAATTAAATCCCAATCAAATTAATTCAAATCTTATCAAGGGTCTACTGATATTTTCTAAGTCCCATAATATCCAATTAATAATCACCAAAGATCCACAAAAGTTTTGGGATAAGAACCAATATTAAAAAGCAACAACATCATGAATTCTCATATTTTAAATACTCAGAAAAATCAGATCCAAAAATTATTCAAATCATCAATCCGACTTCAGATTTGGATTCTACACGAAAAATTGAGTCAGGTATGTGTTTTGAGTTTTTCTTAAATCTCATCCAAATGCACTCAAAAAGAAGATCTAAACATTCCAAATTGGCTTTTCTCATTCCACTCGTTTTTGCCTCTTTTTCCAGAAAATTATCAGCATATTATCTTCAAGAACACTAAATTATTTTCAGAATTTCTTCCACAGATTGATGAATATTTATTGGATTACTAACTACCTACAACATGAGTTTAATTCCTATATATTTTTAGATTCCAAAAATCCTTAACAACTATATCCTTTCATCTTCCAAGCATGAAAATCATCTCTTTTTATAACTATCCTAACATGGACAATATACGAACTTAAATTGCAAATATCAAACACTTGCCTTTAATGAAGATCTGATCCTTTGGGGTTGAATAACACAGGTGGTGATGGTGGTGGTGACCTTTGACCTTTGGTTCTCCTCCTTCCCAAGCAAACTTCTTTTTCTTTCCAAGCAACCTTCCACTCTCTCTAAGAAGATGACTTTTAAATTTTGTGTAGAAGAGATGAAATGAACCTACATACACTAATCTCCAAATACTTATAATAACACAAAACCCGAAATCACTATTCATCCCCCTTGTAAAAATAACCAAAATGCCATTTTGGCTTGTCTTTTCATTTCCAAATGACCCGAGACTCAAAACTAACATCCAAATAGACTTTTCTGACTATTTCGAACCTTCCGGACGCAACGACGCAGTCGAAATGACTATAAGGTCAATAGAAAATAAATTTCCTTTTTAATTTAATAAATTAGACCCGACACGCCCATACCGCGTCTGACTAAAAATTTAAATTACCGAATTTATATCATACCGTCATATCAATGACATCACATTCATATATTACCTAAATATCTTTAAGTAATATTCAGAATCATCCATTTTAATATCCACAATTCGGATAAAATCCAAATGAATTAATTTATAATAAGATCCAATTAATCCATTAATTTAAAATATAACCCATTTTAAAAGTCATTAAAATTACGGGGTATTACAGTGTCCTAGAGTCTTATATTGGGTAGGCAACTATCTTATGTTAGAAGGGGATAGTTAGGACTTATATGGGGATTAGTAAATGGAAGATTAGGTGTTCTTTTCCCTTAATTAGTTAATCTAATATTTTGTGATGTAGAAATAAATAATTGAAGAGTGCTTGTCACATTATTGGTAGATGCTAGTCTTGGTGGTTTATAATAACACCATAAAATGTTTGGAGAATAAATTGATAGTTTATTCATTCACTGAGGATATAAGGATGGAATGAATTACGTATGGCTCTGAATAAAATGTGATGTAACTATTAAAATGGAAATGAAAATGGTAAATGATAATTTACTTAAACGCACCTCTCTAAATGCTATCATAAGGGAAGTACGCGCATGAGGTGAAGTCCCCTGGCTAGTGAATGCATGGTGAATATAGTCCTCGGCCATATGACCGGTTATTATGTATGTTGTATTTATTGTGCGATGTGGGGTAATTCCGGGTGTGGTTATGACTCACTCGCAGGTACATGGCCACTTCCCGACGTTGCGTTAGGATGCCCAGGTTGTCTTGGTTAATTGGCCCTGGAAGATGATAGTCATTTAGGGGCGCGCACAGTGGGGAAACCTGGACGGGCGGTCTTGGAATCGTTATATGTAGATGAATATAACTATTCTTATTCAAGTTGGACTTGATTTATGATAAATGCCATAAAGATCAAATAACTGTGATTATGTTCCCTAATAAGATATGGAACGATGAAATGAAACAGTGTAAAGGATGAAGATTCTTAATTAATGATATTCATTCATACCCCTTGCATAACTGAATTAAACTTATGATCATTTAATTGCCTTAGTTTATGCTTTTAGATTGATTAAGTAGATTCTTATCGTTAGCTATCATGATTAACTGTTCATAACTATCATACTCTTTATTCATCTGGTGATCATATAAAATCGGACCCTGACCCGTTCATATTTCTTGTTGTTCTTGAATCTTATATTCGCTCAGGTGCTCCGCCGTGAGGATGCCCGTACTGACTTTTCTTCCCAGTGTCATGGAGCTGCAACACCTTGCGAATGTTGCGGGATATTTTGTTTTAGACGCCTTCATTTTTTTTGTACTCTAGTTACGATCGGGTCATTTACTCGGGCGTGTGGCCCAAGCTATTGTATTTGCTTATTGTATTGTATTATGTAACTTAATTAAATCGTTGTAACTACTTGTAAGAGACTATTAACCGAGAGACTATTTGGTTATTGTGTTATATATATATTGTTCAGTTTTATTCTTGTAGTCTTCATCCACCTTCTTTTTAAATAGGGTTGTTTAAATGTTTTCTTTAACTTATAAAATTAAAAGTTTTGGCAACCCGTTTTTCTGAAATATTGGGTGGTTGTCCCGTATACTATTTTATTGTAGTGATGCTAAGAATGATCCATCTATGATTTCTGTTATTATTGGAGTATCGGGCTGGCCACCCCTTATTTTGGTGAGCGGGTTGTCACAAAATGCTTGCTTACTTATTCATAATAGGTTAGGATCTAGTTCATTACTCACATTTGGCCATATTTTATGTTTCTTTCTTTATTCAATTTATACTTCTTTGGCCGATTCATTCTTGCCTTTCCCATGGTGCAGACACGATGGAGTCACTCTCCATGCACATTTTTATGTATATGTATAGTTTTCACCCTGGGCATATTTTACATATTTTAAGAGAAAAATGAGAATACTCTTATAGCTCGTGAGAGACCAAAAGGGTGGAATGGGGACCTAACACCTTCCCATTTGGTAACTTAGTCTATGGGCCCGTGATCTATTTAGTTTCGCATGCATCAATTTGTCTTGTGATGTCATTTCTTCGAGGACGGCTATATCTATAATGCGTTGCCTACTCGTGGGATCTTTTTTACTGCGACTAAAAAAACTTGTCTCTAAATTAATAATTTGTCCCTCGGCTTCTTCGTACTCATACAGAAAAGACATTATGTTCTTCATGGATTTTTTAGATCCATTAGAGAAAATGAGCGTGTCATCTACAAAAGAAAGGAAAGAAATATCAGGTCAATCCCAATTAGTGACATAATTAGAAACCAAACCTTTTTCTACCACGTTTTAAAAAACCCTATTCAATACCTCCGAAGTAATAACAAAAAGGGCTGGTGAAATGGGATCTCCTTGACGCACCACACATTTTGATTTGAAAACCCATAATTTTTTTTGTTAACCCTTATCGAATACCAATAGTTTCAAATAAGCCTCCGTATAAGATCAATAAAAACTTTGAAAAATCCAAAACTTCGTAAAGTTTTGATCATGAACCACTAAGAAAGGCGATCATAAGCCTTTGACATGTCCAACTTAAGCAACACGTTTGAACCTCTCACTTTTTTATTAAAAGTGGCCATAAGTTCTTGGGCTAACAATACATTATCAAAAGTAATCCTCCCTTTAATAAATCCCGTTTGTGATGGCAAGATAATTTTCAGAAGTACTTTTCCAAGGCGCTCATTCATAATTTTGGAAATAATTTTTGAGCAAAATTTACATAAGCTAATTGGTATAAATTCACTACATTACTTAGGAGTGTCATTTTCAGGAATTAAGACGATATTAGTCAAGGACCAACTTGAAGGTGAATCTTGATCGGAAAAAAAAATGATAGCTCGGAATAAATCCTCCTTAATCATTTCCCAACTCTTTTAGTAGAATTCCCCATTAAATCCGTTAGGTTGAACCGCACTATCGTTATCCATCTTAAAAATAATGTTATGAACCTCTTGCAAAGTAGGTACCTCCCCAACAGATTGTTATCATCTACAGTGACTACATTCTGAATAACAACCCAAAGAGATTCATTTGTTGAGATAGAATTTTCATTGGTGAGCAATTTTCCAAAGCTTGAGACAATAACTTCTTCAATCTCATCAGGTTTCTCCTTCCACTAGTTGTCATCCCCTTTAATTCTGTTAATCCAAAGCTTATTCCGCTTCTTTTGAACCCAAGATTGAAAATGAGCCGTGTTTGACTTCCCACTTTCCACCCATGTAATACGAGCCTTTTGCCTCTAAAAATCATCTTCCATCTTGAGATATTCCATATATTCTGCCCGATCTTTGAAGAACACTTGTCTATTGTCATGTGATGGGTCATGATCATAAAGAACTTCCATTTCTAGCATTTTGTCTTCAGCTCATTTAACCTGTTGGAATATATCACGAAATGTTTGCTTACTCCAAAGTTTACAACTAGCTTTGATTTTTTTACGTTTAGAAGAAAACTTTATAAGAGGATTATCCCAGACATGGTGTTGTTGCCACGAGGAGCTGATCATGGGAATGAAACCTTTGTGTTTTGCCCAGAAATTCAAAAAGTGAAATGTTCTAGGATTAGAGATTGACAGGTCATGGATTTTAAGCAATAATGGACTATAATTTGAATTAATTCTATGAAGGTGATCTACCGATCCAATAAAGTAATTCTGAAACCATTCTTCATTGCCCAAAATTACACCAGGTGTATTTAGAATCGGTGAACGAAAGTTCGTGTAGACCAATGCTCGACATTTTAACGTTGAAGTCTAACACCCCATCCCTATCTATGATACTGCCACAAATCTTTTCTTCTTGTTTAGAAATAATGTCGAAGTCTCCTCCAACCAACCATGGATTAACACACATTACGCCAAAATTGTTCAATTCTTCCCAAAGCTCCCACATTTCATCCTTAATACATATGGCATATATGGGAGTGAAAAAAATAAGTTGTTTAGGGTAAAAATGTGAAATTTCAACCGTAAGAGATTGCGTTGAGTTTCTAGACAGCTTGGCATCCCAATTTTCCTTCAATAAAAGCCAAATCTTATTTTAGCAGTTTACCACACTACCGCTGAAATTGATTTTTTTCCCAAGCTCCATAATGTTTTCTTTGTCAATAAAAGGTTTCGTTAAGGCAATAACACTAACCTCATGGATCCTAATAAGCCTTTTTATTCACCTAATAGTGGGTAAATTGCATTCCCCTAATTTTCTAAAAACTTATTCTAATCATTGAGAAATAGAGAAATTTTTACTTTAAGACTTTTTACCTCCTAACCTAGTTAACATCGTGGGTTCAATGAGCTTTGAATAATCCTTGTGTGGACGCTTCTTTTTAATCACAGACAAACATTCTAACTCCTCAATGGGATTGTCAATATTTTTATACCTTGTTGTTAATGTCTTAGAAAATTCTCGCATGTCTGATGAGAAGGTATTTGCATTATCCTTTCTGAATCTGAACTATACACAAGCTTCCACTCTTTCAAGTGGATAATACTCAAATTACATCGTGTTCCAGGAGAAACAGATAATTTACACAATAGATTGTCATTAGCTTCAACATTATGTAACTTAGTAACATTCGCCATGTCTAGATCCCAAATCTCACCCTCCTCTACGTCATCCCTATCATCCACAACATTTAAAATCGCAAAAGTATTTGGATCGACAGAGATTACATCTTCCATAAGTACCACTGTAGAAACAGTGTTAACATCCTTCTTGTGTCTTCATTTGAAACTTTCTAACTTCCCTTTTTGATCTTGAGTTTGAGTTCTTTTAAGCTGTGTACCTGTTTGTGGTTTGAGTCCTTCTTAAGTGTAGTGTCGTCCCACTTATGCTCAGACCCTTGTACCAACTCATAGAAGAGTTCCCATCTCTCCGTGAGAAGACCTTTGAGAAAATTAGGCAAATAGAGCTAGCCCAAGAGGAAGCTCGTGGGGCTAAGGCCTTTCCTCTCAGACCCATCCTCCCTCTACCCCTGAAGGTTATCTACCCTGAGCCCACCGAGCCTGCTGAGCCTGTAGAGGCTCCTGGGGATCCCATACCAATGTCTGAGTCTGAGTCAGCTTCCTCAAACCCCATGTATGTAGACTTTTTTCAAGAGGATATGGATTACTCTCCTAGGAAGGGTGAGGTTCCAGAGGAAGCCGATGTTTCGAGTCGTGCCTCATCTCACAAAGGTGCTAGTAGCTCACATAGATCTTCTGATGTTGAAATCATAGGGCCAAGTGTAGCCATTACCCCCATTATTAATGCCATCCCTCTGTCGGCTGCCACCAGGGCTGAATTTGTTCACAGGTTTCCAGGTGGTGCTCGAGCACCTACACGGGCCGATGTTGCTGGGGACGGTGATGATGGAAAGGAGAGTGATGTTGATACATCGGAGGCAGACGAGTATGAGAGTACCGTCACTGAGTACGACCTTATTACTTTTAGGCACCTTTATTCCATAAATTCTTCCATTATCCTTAGGAAACCTCTAAGGGATGAGAGGGCCTTTGATGGACGAGACGGAGAGATCTACGTTTATGAGCAAATGTTCAAACTAGGCTTTCGTCTTCCTATCCACCCTTCCATCAGAGCTATACTATCCCATATAAATCTTTCCCCTTACCAACTATCCCCTAATGCCTCGAGGGTTATGATTGGGGTCATCGTCCTTTGGAGGGCTATCCACCACTCAGACCTTCCAGCTAAGGTTTTCACTAGTTGTTATGTGCCCTCCTCTGCCAAAAACCACCCTAGCTATTACCACTTCTTAGCTAGGAAATCAGAGAAGAAATGTTATTGGTTACCCAAACTTCGAACCATAATTGGAAACCTCAGTATTTCTTTATTTTTGGGGCATGGTAATTTGATCCAAATGAGGCTTCTAGAACGTCGGTTCCAAGGACCCCTCTAAGATGGGGGAAGGTTTCCCTTTATGCTAAAGTCGGCCCTGGACTTAGCCAAGACAATTGCCAAAAAGTTGAGGATCTTTGCAATCAGGGCGAGCAAGGTCGTCTTATAAAATATGAACATTTGATGACCCCCTACTACCTCTCTCAGACAGGCTTGGGGGTGGTCCTTTGGGAGAGTTTCATAAGTCTTATTTTTTTATATATTATACCTCTTACTTTTTATACCTCTGACTGACTAACTCAGAGACTTGTCTTTTGCAGATCGCCTTGAAGGCATACCACACGACCTTTGGGAAATGTCTGCTCCCGGTCTTGTAAAGCTAATGAAATAGAGGGGTGGAAAAAATTTACCCCCTCCTACCACCAAGAAGAACGTCAGCACATCCTAGAACGATGTAACCAAAAAGAGGAAGACCACAACTGACCCGGAGCATCTGAGGCCGGTCAAGACTCAGAAAGGGGATCGTACCATTCCCATCTCTACAGACGATGCCCTTGCTGCTCGTCTTGCTCAGCTAAAAATTAGGGACAGCCTCATTGGCCACAGTCTGAAGGTTGTCGACGTAATCAGCACAATAATGGTTGAAGAGGATAAGAGTTTCTTACGCTCTTTGGATGTCCCGTTGTTGGCCAAGTTTTCTCTCCACAAGTTCATTCAGGTACTAGTTTTTGCTAATTTGATCACTTACTTTTCAAGTGTAACCTCTGATTTTTAGAAGTTATAGCTCATATTTTCTTACATATGATCTTCTTCTGTAGGGTGTCTTATCTTTCCATCACCTCGTTGATTGGACTCTGAAGAGGTTACCCCTTATAGATAAGGGAAAAGAATATGAGAAGGTTCAAGCCTCTTTAAATGCAGAGGTTGAAAGGCTGAAGGGGGTGGTCAAGCATACGGATGACGATTTATCCAAACTCAAGAAGGACCATGACTTAGCCCTAAAGGCCAAGGATGATGCCCTTCAGTCCAAGGTAGATGTTGATGTCAGGGCTGCAGTTGAAGACGTTGTTGAGAAGACCATTGAAGACTATAAGGTCTCTGATGAATTTATCATCTTTGGCTTTGAATTCCTTGAAAGTGGTATCAAAGCAACTGGCAAATGGGCAGCCACTAAGGAAAAAGAGTCGAGGAGCCTATCTGCCTCAGACTTTGTGGGTCTTGCCTTTGGTGATCCCCTATTTACTCAGGCCTTGCAAGAAGTTAAGGAAGTTAATATTGCTCCAGCTGAGACTGCTCCCCTAGAGGTCACTGAGACTGAAGATGCTAATCATCAGGATGATGGAGCTGAGGTAACAAACGTAGGCATGATGACACGACTGCAGCTGCAGAGACTTAGTCATTTTCTTATGAAGCTTTTAAGAGTTGTAATTTTAGTTTCCTTTTTGTTTAAACCTCTTAAATTTTGAGTACTTATGATGGCCTCTTGATGCCTCTGACTTGTAATTCATCTTTTTCATGATAATCATTAGTTCAATCTTCTTTAGACTCTGTTGCTTCATACGATGTTATGCTTAAATGTCTTACCTCTTAAACTCTCACCAAATTAATGATGTTAAAGGTTTGAGGTCACCAATTTATGATGTTTGCCCTCATAAATTATCACCAAACTAATATTGTCTAAGGTCTGAGGTCACCATATAATGATGTTTACCCTCATAAATTATCACCAAACTAATGTTGTTTAAGATTTAAGGTCACCATATAATGATGTTTACCCTCATAAATTTTCACCAAACTAATGATGTTTAAGGTCTGAGGTCACCAAATTATGATGTTTACCCTCATATTTTTCACCAACTTAATAATGTGTAAGGTCTGAGGTCACCAAATTATGATGTTCCACCTCATATTTTTCACCAACTTAATGATGTTTAAGGTTTGAGATCGCCAAATTATGATGTTACACCTCATATTTTTTACCAACTTAATGATGTTTAAGGTCTGAGGTCACCATATAATCATGTTTACCCTCATAAATTTTCACCAAACTAATGATGTTTAAGGTCTGAGGTCATCAAATTATGATGTTTACCCTCATATTTTTCACCAACTTAATGATGTTTAAGGTCTGAAGTCACTAAATTATGATGTTCCACCTCATATTTTTCACTAACTTAATGATGTTTAAGGTCTGAGGTCACCAAATTATGATATTTCACCTCATATTTTTCACTAACTTAATGATGTTTAAGGTCTGAGGCCACCATCTAATGATGTTTACCCTCATAATTTTTCACCAAACTAATGATGTTTAAGGTCTGAGGTCACCAAATTATGATGTTTACCCTCATATTTTTCACCAACTTAATGATGTTTAAGGTCTGAGGTCACCATATAATGATGTTTACCCTCATAAATATTTACCAAACTAATGATGTTTAAGGTCTGAGGTCACCAAATTATGATGTTTACCCTCATATTTTTCACCAACTTAATAATGTGTAAGGTCTGAGGTCACCAAATTATGATGTTCCACCTCATATTTTTCACCAACTTAATGATGTTTAAGGTTTAAGATCGCCAAATTATGATGTTACACCTCATATTTTTTACCAACTTAATGATGTTTAAGGTCTGAGGTCACCATATAATGATGTTTACCCTCATAAATTTTCACCAACTTAATGATGTTTAAGGTCCGATGTCACCATATAATGATGTTTACCCTCATAAATTTTCACCAACCTAATTATGTTTAAGGTCTGAGGTCACCAAATTATGATGTTCCACCTCATATTTTTCACCAACTTAATGATGTTTAAGGTCTGAGGTCACTATATAATGATGTTTACCCTCATAAATTTTCACCAAACTAATGATGTTTAAGGTCTGAGGTCACCAAATTATGATGTTTACCCTCATATTTTTCACCAACTTAATGATGTTTAAGGTGTGAGGTCACCATATAATGATGTTTACCCTCATAAATATTTACCAAACTAATGATGTTTAAGGTCTGAGGTCACCAAATTATGATGTTAACCTCATATTTTTCGCCAACTTAATGATGTTTAAGGTTTAAGGTCACCAAATTATGATGTTTACCCTCATAAATTTTCACCAAACTAATGATGTTTAAGGTCTGAGTTCACCATATAATGATGTTTACCCTCATATTTTTCACCAACTTAATGATGTTTAAGGTCTGAGTTCACCATATAATGATGTTTACCCTCATAAATATTTACCAAACTAATGATGTTTAAGGTCTGAGGTCACCAAATTATGATGTTAACCTCATATTTTTCACCAACTTAATGATGTTTAAGGTCTAAGGTCACCAAATTATGATGTTCCATCTCATATTTTTCACCAACTTAATGATGTTTAAATCATATAATAAGAGTACTAGCATGGCATTCCTATCTTTTCATTAACATCTTCTGTTTAAACTGATACATGCATTATAAAAAGATAAGAATAACTCCAACATCACATGTAATACTTATTTAAGTGATCGGCATTCCAAGGGTTGGAGAAAGGTTCTCCTTCAAGGTTTTCTAGTCGGTAGGTACCATGCATAACCTCAGCAGCTACTCTGTAATGACCATGCAAGTTTGTATGGAGATTATTTTCCTTTTGTAACGTCTTCTTTAGGACTAGGTCTCCCACAACTATCATCCTTGATTTCACCCTTTGATTGTAGAATCTCCCAGTTCTCTACTGGTAGGCTGCTTGTCTTATCTCTGCATACTTTCTTCTTTCCTCGATAAAATTATGATCAAGTCTTCTCTCTTCCCCATTCCTATGAGGGTCATAGGTCTGAACTCTATGAGTGGGAAGTCCTACCACTGTAGGGAGGACAGCTTCCGGGGTCTAACATAAATGGAGTATCTCCCGTTAGTGTCCTTGTTGTCGTCCTGTAGGCCCATAACACAGCATATACCTCCTCTGTCCATATCCCTTTAGCCTCTTACAACCTCTTTTTTATCCCATCAAGAATTGTTCAGTTTGTAACCTCGGTATGGTTGTTTTCCTGGGGTCGACCAGGAGAAGAGAAGAATTACTTGATCCCTACTCTTTCGCAGTATTTTTCTAAGAAAACGTTCTTGAACTGGGTTCCATTATCTGAGATGGGGGTGTTTGGAAGACCATACCTGCATATCATGTTCTTCCAGATGAACTGAAAGGTCTTCTTCTCCATGATTATGATCATTGGCTCAGCCTCTACCCATTTGGAGAAATAATCAATTGGCACGATCAAGAATCGATAATTGTTCACAGCTCTTGGTAGCGGTCCTACCAAATCAATGCCCCATATTCAAAATGGTCAAGGGGAGATGATTGAAGTCATAGGTTGATGAGGATGATGAGGGACAGTGGAGAACCTTTGGCACTTATCACACTTCTTCATGTACACAGCTGCATCTTTGGCTAAGGTCGGCCACTAGTACCCCTGAGTGATTATCCTTTCAGCTAAAGGTCTTCCTCCTATGTGACTGGAGAAAGATCCCTCATGTACATCTTGCAAGATGTGGAATCTCTTATGGGTGGACACATATGAGGAGACGAAGTAGGAACCCCTTCTTGTACAAGACATCTCCCACAATTGAGAATTTGGCATCTCTGAACCTCAGCTTTCTTCTTTCTGACTTTGACTCTGGTAGGTCTCCCTCTTTGATGTATCTGATTAGAGGATCCATCCATTAGGCTCCCATATTCAAGTTGAGGCAAGTTCTGTCAACCTATTCTTCTTTAATGGTCGGCTTGAGCTAAATTTCAACGGGTACCGCTCTTCTTATGTGTGTCCTTATTGCTGAAGCCAACCTTGCGAGTGCATCGGATTTACTGTTATCTTACTGAGGTATCGTCTTCATCTTCACTTCCTTGAAGCCTTCTAAAATCATTCTCACCTTCTTCAGGTATTTGGCCATCCTTTCATCTTTGGCCTCATATACTCCCAGGACTTGGTTGATGACCAACCTTGAGTCAATGCGGATTAGGAGTTGTCCAACACTAAGGATTTTTGCCAAGGAGAAACCTGTTATTAATGACTCATACTCTAACTCGTTGTTCGAAGCTTTGAAGTTGAACCTCAGAGCATATTCAATATCAGCACCATCTGATGCTGACACTATCATCCCCGCTCACTTTTATTTTCACAGGACGATCCATCAACAAAGAGGTTCCAAATATTTTCATTTGAAGAGAAGTTCCCCTCTGACAGGTTCCCTTGCTTGAAGAGGTACCTGTCTTCCTCATTCTCAACTATTATTTTCCTAGCTTGGCTTGACTTAACCTCATTCAAATCTTAGAAGATGGTCCTGTCTAGTTCATCTGCAGCCTTTTGACTATTTTTAACCTCATCCTCTTCCCAGGTAAACTCGGCTAAAAAGTTTGTGAGTACCTGCCCCTTGATGGCAACTCTGGGTTGATAAATAATGTCATATTTCCTCAACTCAATGGCCCAGGTCATCAACCTACCTGACTTCTCAGGTTTATAGAGGACCTGTCTGAGTGGGGAATCAGTGAGGACAACCATGGAGTGGGCTTAGAAGTATGGCTTCATTTTCCTACAAGCATGCATCAGGGCATAGGCTAATTTTTCAATTCGAGGGTACTTCTGTTCAGACCCTTGAAGAGCTTTACTATTAAAGTATACTGGCCTATGTACTCCATCATCTCCTCTTACAATGGTTATACTAATGGTTGACTCTGAGATAGCTAGATATACATATAACTTCTCCCCCAGAATGGGCCGAGAAAGGAGTAGAGGGCATCTGAGGTAGGACTTGAGCTCCTTAAAAGATTTGTCGCATTCCGCATCCCATTCGAAGGCCTTTCTAAGCACTTTAAAAAAACAAAGACACTTGTCTGTGGCTCTTGAGACAAACCTGTTAAGTGCTGCAATTCTTCTGGTTAATCTATGAACATCTTTGATAGTTCTGGGTGTCTTTATTTCCAGCAAAGCCTTAATCTTATTAGGGTTAGCCTTTATTCCCCTTTGGTTGATAATGAATCACAAAAACTTTCATGCTCCTACTTCGAAGACACATTTGGCGGGATTGAGCTTCATTCTATACTTATCCATGGTGTCAAAAGTTCTTTTAAGGTCAGCCACATGAGTGTCGGTCTTCAGACTCTTCGTTAGGATATCGTCCACATACACTTCCATGGACTTACCTATCTGATCCTTGAACATCTTATTTATAAGACGTTGGTAAGTAGCCCCTGCATTCTTCATCCCAAAGGGCATGACCTTGTAGCAATAGGTCCCCTTGTCTGTGATGAATGTTGTCTTTTCTGAGTTTTTTGAATTCATAAAGATCTGATTATACCCTGAATATGCATCCATGAAGCTCATAAACTCATGTCCTGCTATGGCATCCACCATCTGATCAATACGAGGCAGGGGGAAACTATTTTTTGGATAAGACTTGTTCAAATCAGTGAAGTCTACGCACATCCTCCATTTCCTATTTGATTTTGGCACTATGACAGCGTTGGATAACCACTTAGGATATATGACCTCTATGATGAACTTGGCCTCTTTAATATTTATAACCTCCTCGCTGATGATATCATACTTTTCTCTTGAGTATATTCTTCTTTTCTTCTTGATGGGCTTAGCATCTTGTGCAACATTGAGTTTATGGCACATAATCTCAGGGTCAATAGCTCGCATGTTTGCATGGCTCCAAGACTTAAGAGCTTCACCAGTTCTTCCTTGATCTCAGGCCTTAGGGATTTGCCAATTTGGATGGTTTTTTCTGACTCATCCTCACTGAGGACGACGGATTCTACCTCTTCCGCGGCCTCTCCCTTCTTGAGCTTTGTTTCATCTCTAGGATCAAGTGTATCGATGTTGTACATAGTTGTTACCCTCTTATGAGCCTTTCTCTCTTCCGCAGAGTTGAAGTAGCATTCTTATGCCGATGTTTGGTCACCTTGAACTTCCCCTACTCCAGAGGTAGCCAGTAATTTTAGCATTTGGTCGACCGGTTAAGGCACGGCCTCAAATTCCCTGAGGGCTACTCATCCTATGATGAGGTTGTAAGCTGAGAAGACGTTTTCATCCATCACAAAGAAATTGATTTTTCTGGTCAACCTCTTAGGCCACTCATCTCCCATTCTAACATCCATATCATACATTCCCAAAGAATGAACCTTTTCACCATTGAAGCCTATCAAGGGATGATGATAAGGGACAAGCCTAGCTCTGTTTAGGCCTAGGCTCTTAAAATAGGGCCAAAACATAACGTCTACTGAACTTCCCCCATCAACAAGGATCCTCTGAACTTCATACCCATGCACCCTTATGGTGATTACCAGAGGATCATCATGAGGAGCTAAGATACCTTTGAAATCAAGTCGTAAGAAGCCAACTATGAGGGTGTCCATATCTACCTTCTTTCTCTTCTCGCGCTTAACCTCTGTAGATGCTAAGTTTACAACCTCGGCTTTAGTCACTGCCTTAGCCTCTACCACATGAGCCTTACGATCTACTACCTCTGAGCCACCTCCTTCCAGTCCCCCACAGATAGTTTTCACACAAAAAGAGATCATACCGACCCTCTTTACTGGAGTATTATCTTCTTTTGGTGGGAGGTCAGGGTCATCGTCATCATCATCTGAGTCATCAGCTATTCTGACAGGGACATCTTCCTTGCATTTATCATTTTTTTTCTTTTTGGGTCGTTTCTTCCCCCCTTAGAAGCTCTGCCATCCACGTACTTTCTAAGCTTTCCAAACTTTAACATTTTCTCGATCTCGTCCTTCAGGGCGAAACACTTGTCAGGTAGATGGTCGTGATCTTGGTGGAACTCACACCATAGGTTCTTGTTCCTCTTATGTGGAGGAGACTTCATCTTCTCCGGCCATCTTAGGAACCTGTCAATCTTTATTTCATTGAGGATGTGTTCGCAGCTCACAGTTAGAGGAGTATAGTGTGCAAACTTGTCGTCTGCATCCCTCTTCTTTCCATCCTTCTTCGTTTGAAATTTCCCACTGTTACTTCCATTTTCATCCTCATACTTTGTAACCATTGCTTCTTATGCGTTCATGACCTTTCCAACTGTTGCTAACAGCTCGACCATAGACTTAGGAGGGTCTTTATCAAGCTTCCAGAGTATCTTTCCCTTCTGAAGTCCTCCTATAAGGGTTGTCATGGCTATGCTCTCTTCGTAATCTTCAACCTCCAACTTTTCCTTGTTGAACCTTATAATGTAGTCTCTTAGGCTTTCATTCTTTCCTTGTTTTACATAGAGAAGATGAGTTGTATTCTTCTGAGGTCTTACCTTAAAACAAAAATTGTGTATAAAATGCTCAGCCAAACCCTTAAAGTTCTCAACGGAGTTTTTAAAAAGAGAAGTGAACCAAATATGTGTAGCTCCCATTAAAGTGCTTGAGAAAGCTCAGCACCTCATCTCATCAGGGATTGAATAAATGTTTGCTACCGACTTATACATCTCAATGTGATGCAATGGGTTGGTACTACCATCATACTTTGGAGACACCATCGTTGGTTTAAATTTGGCAGGGGTTGGAAAGTTAACAATCCTTGCCACAAGTGGGGAAACCTCTGAGAATCCCCTTTGTAGTGGGTCTCGACTTTTTATGAGGTTCCCTATCTTCTCTTCCAGCCATTAGATGGATCTATTCCATGGTTTAGAAATGTCGGCCTGGCTGAGGTTGTCAACATCCACCTCCAAGGGGTGGACCGAGGGTTCCCCAGCTGCTGCACAACATCGGTTGTTAACCTCCTGGCCACAGTCTCGGCCATGTTAGGGTTGGCCATGATGAGGTCGATGTTCACCACCTTCCCTTTGTGAGTCAATTACACTTCTTGACTTGGATAACCTCTGCCTCAGATCATTAACTGGGTCGAGCCTTTCGAAGGTTAACCCTCTACTTAAGCAATCAAAAGCAGAGCCTCTTTGTCACGCATCCCCATCTCATTATTCACACTGACCTCAGCTCTACTGTATAGGATGTACAGTGTTTTTTGAGACCTCATATGGCTCCCAATAGTCTGCCGGAGCATTTTCTGCCTCAATGTCATCGTACCTATCCTCAGGGGAAGGGTTTCCTTGCCTCCCCAGATGCAAATGCCTAGGGTCAGCAACATCCCTCCTCCGTTGAGGAGTAGGTTGGTATTTTCTTGGTGCCTGGGGTGGTCCCCTGGCTTCAGGATGAGGTTGAACAGCTTCCGAAGTAATCATCTCCGGTGAGACCCCAGGTGGTCTCATTATCTTTTAGCTTAGTTGGGCAAATTGCTCCTGCATCACTTGTTGGGTTACAACTAAGGACTTCAAGGCTACTGCCACCTCAGTCATCTCATATTGGGGCGGTGCCTGGATGGAACTGGATCCTTCAACACCAGATGGTGGTAACTCCGGTGACATACGATAAGATTAGAGATCTTACGATGAAAATATTAGAGAGCTTGGTACCTTAAAGGACCTCTTTCAATGGTGACACAGCTTCACACGTAGGGTGAGGCCTGGTTCACCACCAGAGTCTTCGGTGAGGTTAAGCTGCAAAGGAGGAAGGGATGAATCTTCTCGTTCCCACAGACGGCGCCATAATGATGATGCTGGAAACAATACCACCTGATGAGGTGTTGACAAGCTCAAGCTAGTGAAAACAATGGCAACATAAGAGTGTATATATATATAGTGAAAACATTACCAGTAACATTTTCAGATATCCCTTACTTCTTGGAAGAACTCTCTACTTTATGAATACAACAATTTGTCCCATGCCCAAGTTTATAGAAATAACAATTGATTATGTACTTTTAGGACTTAAAATAATATTGATTATGGATATATAACAACAAACATTTTGTTTCCATTTTAAGTCCCTATTTTCAAATTAAAGGGACACGTGGCATGCTATGATCGGTTGACGTTTTATGGATATAGGTCCGCGCCAGCGGACTTTTTCAAAAATAGGGACTAAAACTATAAATAAAATGTTTGTTGTCCTATTTCCAAAATATATATTACAATAGATCATATATTTACAAAGCCCCAAATAACAACAAATCTGGGGGAGGTTTTCATATATAATTAGCTTCCAAAACCCTTTATTTCCCCATCTCATCCATAATTTTTGGGAATTCCTTTGCAATGTCTACCTCGACACAAACCTCAGCCATATTTGGCCTAGAAAGAATAGCAGTGGCCTCATCCAATTTCAATGGTTTTCCCACTATATTTGCTATCGAAAATAAAATTGATTTAGCAAAAACTTGTGGGTAGGAAAAAATATGAAAGTTTTTGCAGATGGTTTCAAGCGATGTTCTACCAAAAGGAAACCTACCCACGAGAGTGTATTTTAAAGGGTCCGCTAAGAAAGAAAGAGGATCTTATGAATACAAGAGTGTTAATTCACCTTTGAAAACTGATGCTTGTTTAATTTCCACTTTTGCTGAATTGTGTGATTAAGTTATAACATATTTGAATGATTTTAGATCATCACATTTAATATCAGGAGGTTTGGAGTCTAGGCTAGGATTGGTCGCTATGGCAGCGGCCAGAAAATAAGGCAATGGTAATTGGCGACTAGAGGTAGAAGATAACGGCTAGGGGTAGATGATGACGTCTAGGTGAATATGGTATTATTAATCAATTCGATTATTAGTTAGCAACAAAGTATATAAGGAATAGTATCGAAAGGTCAAGAGATAATAAGCCATGGCATAAGGATATATACTAGAGAGCCCTCCATGGAGGTAAAACCCAATTGAGGTGATTAAACCTCACAAAAGAAAAATAAAATACACTAACTATAGACATTCAATCTTGCTACCCTTCAAATACCTCCTTATGTCCCTAACCCCATTCATTTCACCCTCATAACCTAGGTCTTACTCTAAACACTAATCGAGAGGACTCCCGCGCCCCTTTTGACTTCGGTCAATTACCCAACCCGAACGAAGATCATTCCACCTTCATAGAACTCTGAATTCACTTTACAATGGTATATATCGTGTGTAAGTCGGCCTTATGATTCACACGTATTTGCCTTTTTACTCTAAACCCTGATCTAGAGATGTAAGATCAATTTTTCTGTTGTTTCTCATAGCTTAGGCTTACATAGATTTTGGCGTATCCTCTTACACTTTGACTTGAGTCATCACAAAGAACCGAATCTCCAACATCACTAAATTCAATGGTTCTCCACTTTATGGAGGTATAAAGCTTTTAGGAATTCAAATTTATTCATTAAATTTAATTTGGGATATTTTATTTTTACAAAAACTGAAACAGGATTTTTTGTTTAAAAAATTGAGGCATTTTTTATGTTTAAGAAATATTTCAAAATTTGCTTGCCTCATTGAAATGAAAAGGTATTCTCATTCGAACGGGATGATTAACTCGTTAGAAGGTCCATTCGATTAGTTTATCTAACAAGTATCTAACGAGGGCATATTGTTTCATTTAATTCTAATGTCATTTGAAGTTGGTTCAAACGAGATTATGACTTTGTTCGAATGAACTTGTTTCGTTCTAACGATCTACTCTTCTCGTTTGAACAAGCCTCATTTTCGTTCGAACGAATCGACGCCTCGAAATTTATGTTTACCTTATAAATACTCGTTTCGTGTTTATCCTTGTTAAGACTTTTGCCAAAACTATTTCTTCCTATCTTTTGCAAAAAATTTAAACTTTTGAGTTTAGAAAACCTTTTTGATTTACAAATCACATCCCCAAAATATATTTGTGTGAATCGGTTTGAACCCTATATAGTTTGTATCCTTTAATACACTACTCTTGTGGAGAGATTATCTTCATGGCTGACCATTGTGATTCTCAAGTGAATCATTGTTGAAGACAGAGGCTGAATAGTGGATACCGAGGGTGGAAGGTCGCATGTGGACTGCTTGGAGATAAGTGGTATTCTTTAAAGATTTGCCAAGACTAGTGCATTACACTTGTGACTACTACCAAGTAGTCTGTAAGTCAGTTGTCTTGTAATATTTCTAGAGTGAAGAATAACGGTTTTGCCCTCAAGGTATTTTTCCTCAAATTTGCCTTTATTGAATGCGTGATTTACTTAATCTGTTTTATCACTTATATGCATGTTTAGGATAAAAATATAAAATTTGGATTTGAGTGTGTTGGAAATTTAATTATATAAATATTCCATTAATATCGCAAGCGCACCCTCTACGAATTGGTACCAGTGCCTGTTGCACAACGTTATAAAATTATTTTTTTTCTTTGATATCAATTTTTTTTTTAAATTTGTTGATCTTTGAAAAAGAAAATTTTAATGGAGAATTATTATAATCAACTGTCAATTTTTTATGGTACCTAGGATTAGGTATGTCTTAAAAGCTATAGATGAGAGAGTCTAGTTAGTTTGTGAAAGAGGGTGGATTCCTCCTACTATCACTGTTGATAATGTTGTTGACCCTAAACATGTTTCTTCCTAGACTGACGAGGAATTTAAGTGGAGTAATTTTAACTCTCGTGGACTTAATGTTATTTCTGGAGCCATCACCCCTGACGAGTTCCATTGCATCATGACGTGCACTACGTCTAAGGAAGTATGGGATATCCTCCAGCTCACACACGAGGGTACCAATGTTGTAAAAGTGTCAAAGCTTCAAAATTTGACCACCTAATTTGAGACCATCACTATGTTAGAATTCGAGTCATTCAATGAGTTTTATGTGCATTTATTGGACATTGTTCATCCGAGTTTTAATTTGGGTGAGAAAATTTTGGAAATGAGAGTTGTGAAAAAGATTTTTGAGGTCACTTCCCGCCCGTTTTATTCCTAAGGTCACAGTGCTTAATTCATTAGGGATCCTAGACACTCTTAGGTTAGAATAACTTGTAGGATATCTTCAAACATACGATATTGACATGTTTCCTAAAACCATTAAACCTAAGGAAGTAGGGTTGCTTTAAATATTCAAAATAAGAAAAAGAAGAAAGAGAAAGTTTGTGAGTATGAATCTGAGGGTGGCTGTGATTTAGATAACTTGACCTTATTTGTGAGAAAGAGGAAGATATAACGAATTATGAGTGTGAGGGAAAAGGTAACAATGCACATGAGTGTCCCAC
Source organism: Sambucus nigra (assembly GCA_949130495.1). Taxonomy (NCBI): domain Eukaryota; kingdom Viridiplantae; phylum Streptophyta; class Magnoliopsida; order Dipsacales; family Adoxaceae; genus Sambucus; species Sambucus nigra. The sequence continues at coordinate 282,962,132 of OX422218.1, forward strand.
TAGGATAAAAAGAAAGGGCAAAGAGGGTGCGAATAAAGCCAATCTTAGCGACAGTGACATCTAGTCGGTTGATTCAGGGTGAGAATCACCACATGAACCATGTGTTGCGTTCATGGCTAGTCACGTTAGAACTTCTAGTTTGTCCCACATCGATGAGGACATATCTAAACGTGATAGCCTCAATGATTTTTTGATTCATTCGGGAGATAGTAAGTGTGAGGATGAGATTTTTAGTGAGGGGGAAGGGAATATCCAAAAAGTGTTTACTGATCTTTACACCAAGACGTTGAAGATGAAAAAGATAAATAAGGATTTATCTTTTGGGGTGTTAGATTTGGAGAGAGAGGTGAAATTTTTAGGGTATGTTAGGCGTCGGTGAGTTAACTCGATAAGGTGAAGATTTCTTTCTGTGAGCAGTTGATCATTTTAGGTTAGGAAAAGACCGATGTGACCAATACCATGGCTAGTCTTACGAGAGATCTTTAATCTTCATTGGAGACTCGTGAGAAACTTGAAGATCGTGTATCCCAACTCGAGAGCGATCTCAAGCATGCCTGGTAGTTCAATGTTACTTTAGAGGATGCATCTAAGAAGGTAGAAAAGATGATCCTCAGTCTCGCTTTAGGTAACATTAAGAGGCTAGGAATAGTTTATTACGGTGCGTCCACTTCCCATGTTGCACCCAATCTAGTTCCCGATTTTATGTTAGATCTATATGGCCCTCAACCTAATGTACCTAGGAGAGCTCCTCCTAGATGTTTTGAGATAGGTGGACCTAAGCCCATGTATGTTTATTCCCATTGAAATCAAAGAGTCACCTAAGGGAATATTGTTTTAAGTTGGGGAGAGTGTCTCATAGGTATCTTCCACAATATGCTACCACACAAGTTTCCACACGCACTCCCACACATGTTACTCTGCATGCCCCCGCACATCACATGAGAGATTTTGAGAGTTTTCGAGAGCAAGTAGAGTATTTAGTCAAGACTTCACAAGATATGATGGATGCTTTTCATAGGATGTCATCTCCATTGGAGAACTCCTCCGGGCCTCTTGATTAAGGTTGAGACTTGTTTTTAACATAAGATGCTTTTCATGTTCATATCTTACATGACTATTGCTAGATTGTACTATCATTATACATATATTTTTCATTTTGATGTATTTTTAGAAAAATAAAAAAAGAGTTTATTTTTTCTTCAAAACTTTTGAAAAATACAAAAAGATTTTCGATTTCTTTTTTAAAAAGGTGATAAAGGCAAAAATATTTTATTTTAATAAATTTTTGAAAAAGATAAAAGGAGTTTTGTATTTTTTTGACACCATATGTGGATGAACATTAAAGATATCCGAGTCACCCATTCATCCCATATCCACATGACTATTAAGTAGTGTTTTGAGACAGGACATCATTTAGTTTATGGGCTTTATAATGTATGGAGTCATTAAGATGTGAATTGATAATAACTTGCTATATGTTTAACTCCTTGTCACCTTGATCATGGACTTATTTGAGTATTGCACTTACCTGTTACATTATGATTATAGTGTTTTCATCTCAATTTTGCTTTTAAAACGAACCAAATGTGAAAATCGAGAAAATAAAAGTAGTGCATGTAAGAACCATTGCCCAGATTGAAAAAAATAAAAAAATCATTTTTCGATAAAATTGTTATATATTAAACAATGGAATCGGGCTGCGAAAGACAGACTAAGTTTGGGTGAAAATCCACCATTTGCAATAAAAAGAGCCAAAAAGGTTAATGGCACATAAAAACAGAAGTGAAAGGCCATTTGCTTTGAACATTGATGATTCGCTACAAATGAGCATTAATTTCTTCAAAATAATTATGAGTGTTATTGATATATGTGAGAATTTGAGAGAGTTAATTCGAAGATCAATGGACTTGCACTTACTATAAAAATCTAGAAAAGCAATACATAGTTTTAGGCGTCATTGGTGTGAAAATCATCTACGGTATTGATTAGTTGATTACGTTAAGTCAGTTTCAATTGAGTTCACCATATTTACACCTAAGGTAGACTTTGAGATCTTTCGTTAGTGGTGTCTCATTCTTCGTGCTGATGTGTTATGTTTGTCTGCATTGATTAACCTATGGGATATGTTCCCAGCCTTACATTTCATTTTCGTGATTCGGGTATTTTTTTTTGTTTCTGCACCATGTGTTGCATTTGTTAAAATTTTCTACTTGAAAATTTTGGAAAATTTTAAAAATAATTTTTGGAGCCATTGAGATTATCATTGCATGTTCATCATTCATATATTTTTTTGATGATACCTTATTTTTATTTGTGATGCTCTCCATGTAAATGATTTATTTTCAACTCCTTGTCAATTTCGGACAAAATAAAAGAGGGAGAACAAATTACGGGAGAGATTATATGAGATCAATTTATGGGTGAGAATTTTATGGATTTTATTTTATATGTCAAACTCGATGCATCAAGGGTATTTTTTGTGTTTCATGTGTGGAGGTACTTGTGAAAGATCGTATACATATTACACTCGATGAAAACAAAGTGCCCAACAAGAAGAAGGGGAGATTTGAAGACATAATTATCTTATACCTATCCATTTTCGAGGGTTTGGGAGGGTATTAGTAGGGGTGAAAATGGACATTCAAAAATTCGAATCGGTCTAGTATTCGTATCCGAATTTAGCGGATATTTCTCTGAATAAGTATTTGAAAGAGCAGATTTGGATAGACGTTTTAAATATCTGAAAAAATGGATACAAATGCGGATAATGCTGGAATCTGTGATGCATAATCCGTATCCAAGACGGACTATCCATATTGACAAAAATCCCATTTTGCTGATATTCATATCCGTAAAATAATTATATTTATTATTTATTTTAAATATTTTTTGCAGTTTAAAATAATATTAATATTAATATAACATAAGTATAACATTTAGCATAAGTTTATTTATATAACATATTTTGTGTTACAATAATAGCCAAATGGTTTTTAATTTGTTGTTTAAAAAAAAGATTAAAAGGTTAACTATTTCTATTTTGGATCTAATCTATCTATGCTACCCTATCCGATCATCATATCTCCATTCTACCCTACACGATCACCCCTCTCCCTTTCCTCTCTCCATCAATCGTGGTCCATTGACCTCAGTCACGACAGCAGCTGGCTTACCGATCTCATCCAAGATCTCACATAACCAAGATCTCCCTTTCCTCTCTCCATCTTCTCCTTCCCAACAGTTAGTTTGTTTTCCAATTTTTCTGATGCTTTTTATAGATATATGGTTTTTTTAGGATATTCTTCCCACGGATCTCAGCAAAGATCTCCATTTCTAGATCTATGTTTTTTTGTTAGATCTATAACCCTGTTCTGTTATAACGTTTAGATAAACTAATGAGGATACAAATCTCGATGAAGTATCACAATTGAATAAGAAAATGCACATTAAAGGTCACCTTCTTTTATAATTTAATTTGATGTTTCACATATTCTCTATATCTTACTTAGAGAATTATATATTTGATTCATTGATTAAATTAGTGTTTAATAATCTATGTATGTCTTAATGTATCTTAAATAATAAAAACGGATAAGGATATTATCCGAATTCAAGAAATTCGAAAGGATACGGATACGGATAGTTGAAATTATTATCCAAACGGATACGGATATGGATACGAATAGTGCAGGGAGTTGGTGGATACGAAAATGGATATTAGTGTATTCGTTCCGTATCCGTCCATTTTACACCCTTACTATTAAGGATATTATTTTTTATCATAGGGGATTTTTTATGTAATTTGGATTTTAGGTTTATTTTTGTAAAGGAATAGCCAAAAGGGGGAGATTTGTAAGAGCAACTTTTCTATCATTGCTCATAGCCTAGGCTTACATATATTTTGGCATATCCTGTCACACTTCGACTATATCTGTCACGAAGAACCGAATCTCCAACATCTCCAAGTTCAATGGTTCTCCACTCTATGAAGGTATAAAGCTTTTAGAAATTTAAATTTATTCATTAAATTTATTTTGGGATGTTTTTAGTTTCTAAAAATTGAAACATGATTTTTTGTTTTAAAAATTGAGTCATTTTTATGTTTAAAAAATATTTCAAAATTCACCTACCTCGTTCAAACGAGAAGGCATTTTCGTTTGAACGAGATGCTTAACTCGTTAGAAAGGTCGTTCGAACAATTTATCTAACGAGCATCTAACGAGGGCGTACTATTTCAGTTCGTTTGAATGTCGTTTGAAGCTGTTACATACGAGATAGTTGTTTCATTCGAACGAATTTATTTTCGTTCTAACTATCTGCTCTTCTTGTTCAAATGCGCCTCATTTTCATTCGAACGAATCACCGCCTCAAAATCTATGATCGTATTACAAATACTTGTTTCACGTTTATCCATGTTAAGACTTTGTCTGAACTATTTCTGCATGTCTTTTGAAAAAGTTATCAACCTTTTTAGTCTAGAAAACCTTTTTAATTCACAAATAATATCCCCAAAATATATTTGTGCAAAACAGTTTGAACCCTAGATTGTTTGTATCCGTGCATACACTACTCTTGGGAAGATATTATCTTCATGGCTTACCATTGTGATTCTCAAGGGGATCCTTGCTGAAGACAAGGTTGATCGATGGATACCGAGGGTGGAAGGCCACATGTGGAGCCCTTGAAGACAAGTGGTATTCTTTAGAGATTTGCGAAGACTAGAGCATTATACTTGTGGTTGGTATCAAGTAGTCTGTAAGTCGATGGTCTTGTAATATTTGTAAAGTGTTGAATAAAAGTTTTGCCCGCAAGGGATTTTTCCACAAATTTTCCTTTGTTGAATGCATGATTAACTTTATCTGTTTTATCACTTAGATGAATGTTTAGGATAAAAATATAAAATTTGGCTTTGTGTGTGGAGGGCATTTAATTATATAAATATTCCATTAAGATCGCAAGCGTACCCTTTACAAGAGACTAACAGGTACTCCCAAGCCCCGTTTAACTTTTGTCTACTTTCTAATCCAAGCAAATCTCATTGAACCTTCATAGGGCCCTGAGGCTTAATCCCCTTTTAAATAGTCCCTACCATGTGAGAATTGGCATTACAATTTACGCATACTTGCCTTTTTACTCCGAGAACCCCCATTTAGAGGTCATCACGCGCTTCCAAACCTCGTTTGACTTCTCAAACCCAGGAATGGCCCCATATATTTTCATCGGGCTCTAAATTTTTTTTCCAACAGTCTCAGTAGTGCGCGATTTGTACTTACAATTTTTATTTTATTGAAAAGGTCATTTCTGGACTGCCTATTGGCACCCCAGACCCTCTGCCTATAGGCAGGGGTGAACTTTACTTAGCCAGCAATCCAGGGGTATATCGATAGGAAGGCAAGGGCCCATTCCAATCGACAGCCCCTTGAGCCCTTATTTTTACTATTTAAGGAGGCCATGACTTGATCCCAAGGACCCCCTTTTTAGCAATCAGAACATTCCATGTCTCGAAATTAGTGCGTCGCCTCTCTAAAAAATCTATGTTTTCAATATTTCTTTCACCTTTCTTACTTCACTTTCATACCACATTTTTCCACTTACCTCACCCCTAATCCACCATCATCCCATTACCATAAAATCAGTGTACTATCCTTCAAAAATCAATAGCAAAATCTTTTAGGAGGTCTACTCTCACTCTTTTCTAATTCATTTATATAGTGTTGTTTCTTTACTTTTCTTCCACTTTTGATATCTTTTAGTCTTACTCCACTATCACACATCAATTAATATCCTTTTTATTACAAGTGTTCAAATAAATAATTTCATAAAATCAAAAAGAAAAAAAAGGAGGGTTTACTTATAAACCCCAAAGTTGTATTTTCTCACTTTTTCTACACTTTTACACTTGTGTACCTATTTCCAAACCAACTCAAGAGGAGTCCTAAATTTGGGTTTATGGATTAAACCTCACCTTTGTGATATGTTGAACTAAATGGACTTTGATGCCTATTATGGCTATGTAGGCGTCCTGAACCATTATCAGGATTCGAGTCCTATTTTGTTCACTGTGCTATTTTGTTTAAATTTCATATTTAATAGTATTAGGCGTATGCACACACATACATATTAGTGTTCCCACCAGACAAACACGTTAACTTCCTCATATAAATCATGATTTAGTGGTCACTAACATCGCATTTTCTATTATTCTCTTTCTTTCGTATACTCCTTAGGATGAAACATCTCCATCCTTCCCATGATATGAGTAGGATGATTTCTCTTTCTCGACTATTTACACATCACACACATTGTATACATAAGTCACATCTTGGAGATAAAGGAGAATATTATTATATTCCATGAGAGATCAAAACGGCGGAATGGTTGCCTAAAACCTTCCAATTTTGTAACTTAGTCCCCGGACCCTCGATTCATTTGGTTTCTTATACATCAATTTGTCTTTTGATGTCGTTCTTTCTGGGACAGCTACATTATTTTTCCTGTTTTAAGAAAAATAGGTTGGAGACTCCATTTTTAACATTTTCCTTCCTTTTAGCGATGGTCAATTTATATTTGTGGTAGCCCGCGAGTGATGGAAAGAGGATTCTTATCCTCGAATCCCCACACACACCGAGAGGGATTTCTCCATATTCTCTCCTTTGGGGTCAAGCCCACGCCAGAGGAATCCCGGATGGCCATAGTGGCGACTCCACAGGGGATTTATTTTTTAGAGAACTAGACTCTATTTCACATGGGTTTTGTTTCCTTTTCTCTCCCTTATCTCTATTTTTCTACATGGGTACATATGCCTCCACTTGTATATTCTTCTTACTCTCATACTTACATGTTGTATATATGTCTTCTTCATGTCATGATGTTTATATCCTTATCTCTACTATTCCTTTTTATTATCACATGTGTATGTCATCTTCCTATCACATGTTTCATGATTTACTCACTTGTATATAATCACCATGTTTCACTTCACTTACTTACACTTGCACATGATTCACATTCCTTGTATATATCCATGCTTCGTCTCACTAGCACACACTCTCACTTGTACATAGCCACATGTTACTTATAGTTTCACACACCATTTGTAGATATCCATGGTTAGTCTCACTAGCACACACTTTCACATTTCTCTCACTTGTAGATATCCACATACTTCCTTCACTCACACATATTCACATGCCACCCTCACTTTGCACATATTTTTTATTCATTCGGGTATATTCACATGTCTCACATTTTGTATACATCATCATGATTTGTAGAGTCTCCATGCTTTGTGTGCATATTCTTTAGTTTTACTCCCTATGCTACCTGTATATTATATGTTCTCCCTCATAGTAGTAGTATTTCTCACTTAGCATACATAAAACTCTCCACAAAATACTAATTAAGACTCATGCATTATTGCACACTACATCACTTGGCATTAAAATATTGACCAAAATTTCATCCCGTATAGGGGGTCATTTCGTGATGGGTGTCGGTCCTACAGGGTGCAGTTAACCTCAGATATATTATTCCCACCTTCCATTATCCTCGTACCTTCAACGTATATCGAACGGTTCTCCTCGCATTATACTGCTTGACCGAACTCATGATGGGAGGTATATAGTAGGGAACTCGTTCACATATATTGAGTATATCAAATTCGCCCTCACACGTACCATCCCCATGAGTTATATCTTGAGGCAATTCACGTACACTCAGGTATATCAAATAGCTTTTCCACATGTAACGATTAATGATTACCCTTATATGCAAGAGGTATATCATGGAAGTCATGCAAAAGGGGGGAACCTTTCCACTAAACCACCAATGCATCAACCACATATAAGTGTCTTCCTTAGGACATTCATACCTAGTCTTCCCATTTTAACGCGAAACTCTACCGAAATTTTAGGTCAACCTATCGCTCGAATTTTGCACTATTATGCCCATTTTTTAAATATGACCCTGTCTGTGAGTCTGAAACAAGTCAAATCGTGTCTTGCATACCCTATCTTTTCCCAGACTCGGATCATGTCTGATATTTCACTTGCTCCCTAGGCGAAACATAATAAGTGGAACCTAATAATAATAACTACGCTGAGGACTTTCCTTTTTTCCCTTTTCAAAAATACCAAAAATATTTGCACTTTTTTCAAAAAAGAAGAAGAAAAATATACATACCAAAAACATTCATGTTTCATTAAAAAAAATCATTTTCCCTCTCAGGTGCGATCATGTACCCTAGTCTTGCCTGGCTCCTTATTGGCTCAGGTCTTCCAGCAAGCCACCCTGAATCTCCACTTCTTTCCTTTGTTGCTTCTACAAAATTCGATCAATCCCTCTGAAGAATATTCATACAGAACATTGACTAGAATGAAAATGTCCAACCAGATTTTATGGCGTTCCTTACTCATCTCAGCCATAAGATTGGTAACCTCCAAGAAAAAAATAAAATTCGACCCTTCCGCCAAAATCAAGCCCATCGAAATAACTAATTCATCCGCAAGTTCACCCAAGGCATGGAACTGCCTACAGTTTTAGATAAACTTTAAGAATTTGGGTTGAAATTTCCCTCAGAGATGATCCTCAGAGAAGATAACGGTGAAAAGATCAACGCCATGTTCATGGAATTTCGGAAGTGGGATCAAAAATACAACAAATATTCCATACCAGTGGAAGAATTTAGTTTAAATGATATTATGCATGTCATGTCTAATATGTTTATCAAAAAGTACAAAATGTGTAATGTCTCTGAACTGCTCGTAGTTTTGAAACTCCAAGGGCGTCTAACACTTCCCTGCTTAATGGGAAGACTTGTATGATAAAGACATGGAGGTTGATATGCACAATTGTGACCTCGGCTCGGAGACACCAACATCGGCCGAGATTATGGCCGACACTGGATAAGCCTTGGGCATGCGACATCAGCCCTAGGCCATAGCAAGGTCGGCTCAGGCCGACACTACCACCAGCCTCTCCAAGGGACGTTGCATACATCATAAGGATCAGCAGCACTCTCGTACACCTTTGAATGACAACCTCGGCCAGATATAGGCTGAGCTCACAAGAAGCCACCAGCAACCTCATTAAGACATTAGTCGATGCTCCAAACACACCAGCTCAATCGCGGCTCAACCTCAGGCCGACCTTGTCCATTGACTCGGCCAGGATTAAGCCGAGACCTACATGGTCACTTCGGACTGAACGAGCACCTAGACTTACCAACCTCGGCCTCTCCCAGGTTGAGGTCATACACCAGGTTTGATAGCCGAGCATCTGCTTACATTTGGATGAGGGCACGTGGACACAAATCAGTTATAACAAGATTATTCATCACACGTGGGGAGAATATTGCATCATCATTCTCTACATGTGACAGTGACAAATGGCTTTCCCATACTGGTGAGGCAACCACACACATGCACATTACATGCATGGGGGGTACATTACACCCCCTATGCACTATATATAGAGGTCATCCTCTACCTTGTAAAGGATCCAAGATATACAACCCTAGATGAAACTCTGTCTAGATACACAGTAGAGTGAGAGAGCTTGAGAGATTGTATCCATGTCCATCAGTGCCTTATTACAGTGAGGTTATTCACACACATAGTGGACGTAGGCCCATTTAAGCTGAACCACTTATATTCTGGTTTACTCTCCTCTTTTCCTCATCTCATTCTCCTACATTTTACGTAACTATTCTGCCATTGTTGTTCTTAGATTGAGCTTGAAAACACCTTACATGGTGGTGCTAATCCCAGCATCATCATTTTGGCGCCGTCTGTGGGAAGATAAAAGAAGCTATCTTTTCCTCTTCTTCAGTTTAACCTCACCGGAGACTCTGGTGGTGAATCAGGCACCGCCCGTTGCGTGGTGCTGCTTCACCATTGAAAGAGGTCCTTTGAGGTACTAAGCTCATCTGTTACTCAAGCTCTATAGTGTTAACATATGGCACCAGAATTACCACCGCCTCTTCCGCCACTTGGGGGTGGAGGGCCTAGTTCCAGTCAGGCTCCGCCCCAATCCGAAATGGCGGAGGTAGTTGAAGCCTTGAGATCTTTAGCTGCAACACAACAAGTTATCCAGGAGCAATTTGCACAGCTCAGCCAAACTATGATGAGGCCACCTGGAGTCTCACCGGATATGATCACTCCGGCGGCTGTTCAGCCTCATCCTGACGCCAGGGGACCACCCCAGGCACCAATGAAGGACCATCCTGCACCACAGCGGAGAAGGAACATTGCTGACCCTAGGCGCTTGCGCCTGGGGAGGCAGGGAAACCCTTGCCCAGAGGACAGGTATGATGATCTAGAGGTGAAAGAAGCCCCGGAAGACTGTTGGGAGCCGTATGAGGTGAAAAATAACACTGTACGACCTCTTCGACAAAGTCAAGGTGTGTCGGCCGAAGAGGTGAAGAGGCCCAACAAAAAGGGTCAGCCTTTGATAGGTTGAGCAGAGGGTCGGCCTTTGAGAGATTGGGCCCGATGAATGACCTAAGACAGAGATTGTCGAGATCAAGGAGCGCAACAGGCTCTCAGAGAGGGAATAGGCAGGGTCGGCCAGATCAAGGCCGACACTACAAAAGAAGAGGCAGAGAACAGGAAGAGGTCAACAGCCGACGTGTCGCGGCAGGGGAACCCTCGGTCCATCCCATGGAGGTGGCAGGGGATAACCTCGGCCAGGCCGATGGCGGAAGACCGTGGAATGACTCTATCCAGCGCCTTGAGAAGAAGATAGGAGACCTCATTAAAAGCAGGGACCCATTACCAAGGGGTTACTCAGAGGGCTCCCCATTTGTGTTTAGGATAGTGGGCTTCCCAACCCCAGCTAAGTTCAAGCCTCCTACAGTGTCTCCCAAGTATGATGGCAGCACTAACCCTGCACATCATATCGAGATGTACCAGTCGGTAGCAGACATCTACTCGATACTCGATGAGATGAAGTGTAGGGCCTTCTCTGGGACCTTAACATGGGCAGCGCACAGTTGGTTCACCTCCCTTCCGAAGAACTCAATTGAGAACTTCAAAGGCTTGGCTGAACGATTCATCCACAACTTTTGCTTTGGGGTGAGGCCTCAAAAAAAGACTAACCACCTGCTATATGTCAAGCATGCCAAGGATGAGATCCTAAGAGACTACATAGCGAGATTCAACAAAGAGAAGTTGGAGGTCAATGATTATGAAGAGAACATAGCCATGACCGGCCTTATAGGAGGTCTTCAGAAGGGGAAGTTATTGTGGAAACTTGCGGAAGACCCCCTAGGTCTATGGCAGAGCTCCTGGCAACCACAGGGAAAGTAATGAATGCGGAAGAGGCAATAGCCGCCAGGTATGAGGATGAGAACCGCAGTAGCAGTGGAAAGTTCCAAAGCAAGAAAGATGGGAAGAAGAGGTCGGGTGATGACAAGTTCGCTCACTATACTCCTCTGACTGTAAGCTGCGAGCACATCCTCAATGAGATTAAGAATGACAGGACTCTGAGATGGCCCCAGAAACTGAAAGCCCCACCACATAAGAGGAACAAAAACCTATGGTGCGAGTTCCACCAGGATCATGGCCATGTCACGGACAGATGCTTCGCCCTGAAGGATGAGATTGAAAAGATGCTAAAATCTTGAAAGTTGAGGAAGTATGTGGACGATAAAGCTCCTAAGGGTGGAAGAGATGACCCTAAGAAAAGGAGAAATGACAGATGCCGTGACAATGTCCCGGCCAGAAGAGACGATGAGTCAGAAGGTGATGATGAAGACGATCCGGATCTTCCGCCGAAAGATGACAACACCCCGGTGAAGAGGGTCGGTACAATCTCGTTTGGTGTTGACACCATATATGGAGGATTTGCAAGAGGTGGCTCTGAAGTAGCTGATAGGAAGGCTCACGTAGTAGAGGCTAGGTCAGTGGCCAAGCTTGAAGTTGTGAATCTAACATCTTCCGATACAATGCAGAAGAGGAAGAAAATAGACATGGACACCCTCGTAGTTGGGTTCTCCAGACTCGACTTCAAGGGTATCTTATCCCCCCATGATGACCCTCTGGTCATAACAACAAGGGTGCATGGGTGCGAGGTGCAGAGGATCCTCATAGATGGGGGGAGCTCGGCGGACGTGATGTTCTGGCCTTGCTTCAAGAACCTAGGTCTTAGCAGAGCAAGGCTAGTACCCTATCATCACCCATTGATAGGCTTCAGTGGAGAAAAGGTCCACCCCTTGGGCATGTATGAGATGGACGTACGGATGGGTGATGAGTGGCCTAAGAGGCTGACCAAGAAGATAATTTTTTTCGTCATGGACGAGAACATGTTTTAGGCCTATAACCTCATCATAGGAAGGGTGGCCCTTAAAGACTTTGAAGTTGTGTCATCGACGGTCCATCAGATGCTAAAATTCTCGACTCCTTATGGGGTAGGGGAAGTGCAAGGTGACCAGACCACAGTGAGAGAATGTTACTTCAACTCGGTCGAAGAGAGAGAAGCACATAAGAGGGAAACCACCACTTATAGCATCGATACGCTTGACCCAAGAGATGAGATAAAGTTAAAGAAGGGAGAGGCTGCGGAAGAGGTAGAATCCATCGTCCTCAATAAGGACGAGCCAAAAAAAACCATCCAGGTCGGTAAATCCCTAAAGGCAAAAATCAAGGAAGAGCTGATAAACTTCCTTAGGAGGAGACAGAGTGTCTTCGCATGGAGTCACACAGACATGCCCGGCATCGACCCTGAAGTTATGAGTCACAGTCTCAACGTGAAAAAAGATGCCAGGTCAATCAAACAGAGACGAAGAGTCTATTCCAGGGAAAAGTATGACGTCATCCGGGAAGAGGTCAAAAATTTAGAAGAGGCTGAGTTTATAAGAGAATTCACATATCCGGAATGGTTGTCAAATGCAGTCATCGTGCCCAAGGCCAATGGGAAGTGGAGAATGTGTGTTGAATTCACTGACCTGAACAGATCTTGTCCAAAAGACAGCTATCCCTTACCTCGGATAGGTCAGATGGTGGATGCTACAGTGGGACATGAGCTCATGAGCTTCATGGATGCGTATTCAAGCTACAACCAGATCTTCATGGATGCGAAAGACTCGGAAAAGACGGCCTTTATTACCGACAAAGGGACGTACTACTACAAAGTAATGCCCTTCGGCCTGAAAAATGCAAGGGCGACATACCAACGTCTTGTTAATAAGATGTTCGAAGAGAAAATAAGTAAGACTATGGAGGTGTATGTAGATGATATGCTAACAAAGAGCTTGAAGGCTAACACTCATGTAACGGATCTCGAGAAAACCTTTGACATTATGGACTCATACAGAATGAAACTCAACCCCGCGAAGTGTGTCTTCGGAGTAGGAGCTGGGAAGTTCCTAGGATTTATCGTCAACCAGAGAGGGATTGAAGCGAACCCTGAAAAAATCAAGGCTTTACTTGACATGAAGACACCGAGGAGTATCAAAGATGTTCAAAGACTTACGGGGAGAGTGGCTGCCCTTAACAGGTTTGTTTCCTGGGCAACAGACAAGTGCCTTCCATTCTTTAAGGTGCTGAGAAAGGCCTTCCAATGGGACAAAGAGTGCAAAAAAGCCTTCAACCAGCTCAATTCTTATTTAAGGTCTCCCTTATTGCTGTCTCGGCCTATAGCAGAAGAGAAACTGTACGTGTATCTGGCAGTCTTCGAATCAGCCATCAGCGCAGCCATAATACGGGAAGACGCTGGAATCCAAAGGCCTGTATATTTCAACAGTAAGGCCCTTCAAGGGGACGAACAGAATTACCCTCGCATGGAGAAGCTAGCTTACGCCTTGATACATGCCTCGAGAAAGATGAAGCCTTACTTCCAGGTCCACTCCATGGTTGTCCTCACTGACTCCCCACTAAGACAGGTCCTACATAAACCTGAGAAGTCCGAACGATTGATGACATGGGCCATCGAATTGGGGGAGTACGACCTTATCTACTAACCTAGGACGGCCATCAAGGGGCAAGCCCTCGCAGACTTTGTAGCTGAGTTTACATGGGAAGAGACCGAGGTAGAGAATGGCCTAGAGGGTGTTGAAAACCACGGTGTCTTCTGAAATTCGAAAGAGACGACACAAACATATTCCATGATCAGGAAGGGATCGCATCCAATGGGACCAGGAACCAAGTTACAGAAAACGAGGAAGATCGGTGCCTCTTAAAAAAAAGGAGTCATGACAGAGGGGGTCTTCTCATCAGGTACAGATATTTGGAGCCTCTTTGTTGATGGCTCTTCCTGTGATAATGGAAGCGGTGTGGGGTTGATACTCTCATCTCCAGACGGTGCCAACATTGAATACGCTTTGAGATTCAACTTCCGAGCTTCTAACAATGAGTCCGAGTATGAGGCCATGATAACAGGTCTCTCATTGGCAAAGACTCTTCGCGTAAAGCGACTCCTACTCCACAGCGACTCGCGATTAGTTGTCAATCAAGTATTGGGAATCTATGAGGCCAGAGATGAAAGGATGGCCAAATACGTTAAAAGGGTGAAAACAATGTTAGAACATTTTGAAGAGGCAAGACTGAAGAGAGTGCCTCGACAAAGTAACAGCCACGCAGATGCATTGGCAAGGTTGGCCTCGGCAACGAAGACAGATGTTAGAGGGACCATTCCGATAGAGGTCTTTGGGAAGGCAGCCATTGAGCAAGAAGAGGTATATAACCCTTGTCACAATTTGAACTTAGGAGATTCATGGATGGACCCCCTCTTTAAATATATCAGAGAGGGAGAACTACCTGAATCCAAGCTAGAAAGGCAAAAATTGAGATATAAGGCTGCCAAGTTCTCGGTAGTAGGAGACGTCCCGTATAAGAAAGGATTCTTGCTACCTATCCTCAGATGTGTGCACCCCACAGAAGTTCCTCGGGTCTTACAGTAGGAATATGAGGTTTCTTGCTCTAGCCACATAGGGGGAAGACCCTTGGCTAAAAGAATCATCACCCAGGGGTACTGGTGGCCAACCCTGTCCAAGGACGCTGCAGCCTACGTGAGGAAATGTGATAAATGCCAGAGGTTTGCCGCCATACCTCATCAGCCTCATCAGCCTATAACGTCAATCATTTCTCCATGGCCATTTCCAGTATGGGGGATTGACTTAGTAGGGCCCCTGCCAAGAGCGTCCAACAACTATAGATTCTTGATAGTTGTCATCGACTATTTTTCAAAGTGGGTGGAGGCAGAACCGATGATAACGATCACAGAATAGAAGACCTTCCAATTTATTTGGAGGAATATCATATGCAGATATGGCCTCCCAAACACTCTCATATCAGACAATGGGACCCAGTTCAAGAACTCCTCTTTAGAAAAGTATTGCCTAAGAGTAGGAATAAAGCCATTCTTCTCATCTCCTGGCCGACCTCAGGCAAATGGTCAGACCGAGGTCACAAACAAAAAAATTCTGGATGGAATCAAGAAGAGGTTAGAAGATGCGAAAGGAAGATGGACTGAAGAGGTCTACGCTATGTTATGGGCCTACAGAACCACGGCAAGGACACCAACAGGAGAAACCCCGTTCATGTTGGCACATGGCTCAGAGGCCGTCATACCAACGGAGGTAGGGCTCCTAAGTCATAGGATTCAGACCTATAACCCTGATAATAATGGGGAAAAGAGGAGGCTAGACCTAGATCTTATCGAAGAAAGAAGAGAGGACGCAGAGGTCAGACAAGAAGCCTACCAACAGAGGGCAGTGAAATTTTACAACCAGAGGGTGAAGTCAAGACCCATTGCAGTGGGAGACCTGGTGCTAAAGAAGACCTTATAGAAAGCAAACAAACTCCACCCAAATTGGCACGGTCCCTACAAAGTTACAGAAGAGGTTGTGCCTGGCACTTACAGGCTAGAAAATCTAGAAGGAGAACCTTTCACTAATCCATGGAATGCTGATCACCTAAAGAAATATTACATATGATGTTGCATGAAGTTGTGTAATTGTACCATCTTGTCATGAAGAGGTTATTAATAAAAGATCATTTCCCATGGTGGTCCTTGTTTCATTTTGCACTTGTCAGAGATTAATGGGGCTAACATACTAGGTGATGACCTCAGACCTACATAACACCATTCAGTGGTGACGAGGTCTGAGATCAGACACCATAATTGGATGACCTCAGACCCTTAACATCATTAATTTGGTGAGATTAATTATGGGACTTACATCTTAGGTGATGACCTCAGACCCTTAAAATCATTAATTTGGTGAGATTATTAATGGGGCTAACATCCTAGGTGATGACCTCAGACCCTTACAACATCATTAAGTGGTGACAAGGTCTGAAGTCAGACACCATAATTGGATGACCTCAGACCCTTACAACATCATTAAGTGGTGACAAGGTCTGAAGTCAGACACCATAATTGGATGACCTCAGACCCTTAACATCATTAATTTGGTGAGATTAATTAATGGGGCTAACCTCTTAGGTGATGACCTCAGACCCTTACAACACCATTCAGTGGTGACGAGGTCTGAGGTCAGACACCATAATTGGATGACCTCAAACCCTTAACATCATTAATTTGGAGAGATTAATTATGGGGATAACATCTTAGGTGATGACCTCAGACCCTTAACATCATTGATTTGGTGAGATTAATTAATGGGGCTAACATCCTAGGTGATGACCTCAGACCCTTACAACATCATTAAGTGGTGACAAGGTCTGAAGTCAGACACCATAATTGGATGACCTCAGACCCTTAACATCATTAATTTGGTGAGATTATGGGGATAACGTCTTAGGTGATGACCTCAGACCTTCATAACACCATTCGATGGTGATGAGGTCTGAGCTCAGACTACTAATTTGGTTTAAACACACCCCATTGCATAAGCTTTAGAGCAAAAACATCATGACATACATACAACAAAAGAAGATGGTCCTCTTCAGAGAATAACACATTCAGAGAATAACACATTCAGAGATTATAAACATTCAGAGGATACAAAGTGGAAAAGTAAGAGCCATGTTTATTAATAACTTATAGATGTGCAGGAATTACAATGTCATGGGTTACAAAATATTCAGAAATTATCTAAGGGTTCGAGGGGGGAATACTAGTATCTTCGGCTTGGTTAGGCTGGACAACGTTGGTCACCTCGGCAACGTCTGCCCCACCAACCTCAGTGCCGTCCATCGTTGCAGTCTCGGCAGGCGCGGCAGCCTCCTCCTCAACCTCCTGAAGGGCCTGGGCAAACTGAGGATCAGCAAATCCAAGGCCTAAAAAATCAGAGGCTTTCAAAGTACCAGCCTCCCTCTACTTGATGTCAGCCCACTTGATAGTGGCTTTGATACCTCTTTCAAGGTATTCAAAGCCGAAGCTCATAAACTCGTCAGAGCTTTTGTATTCGACTATGATCCCCTCTGAGGCATCATCTAGGGATGCCTTCACGGCCGAGCTGACCTTCTGCTACAGAACATCGTCCTTGGCCTTCAGAGACGCAGCATGGTCCTTGTTAAGCCGAGAGACCTCCTTCTCCAGCCCCTTCACCTTTTTGTCAGACTCACCCAGCTCAGACTTCAGCCGGTTGATTTCTGCATTCAAAGAACTCTAGACCTTCTCAGCCTCTTGACCCTTTTGGATGAGGGGAAACTTCCTCATAGTCCAATTGGAGAGGTGGTGCATCGCTGCCAGGCCCTACATATTTTGTTATCAGGAATGAGTTGAAGACAAATCAGAGGTTACACTTAGGAATTGGAAAGAAAAGTGAGGTCATACCTGAATGGAACTGTGAATGCCGAACTCAACCAACAGAGGAGTGTCAAGCGACCTGAAGAAGCGCTTGTCGGCCTCGGTTATTGTAGAGCCGAAGGCATCTAGGGCCTGAAGACTATGGCCGACTATGCTGTTAGTTATCTTCAACTGCTCTAGACGAGCCGACAGGGCATCTGCTGAAAAGATGGGAATGGCAATATCAGCAGTCTTTTTGATCCTCAGGGGCATGATCAGCTGGAGCCCTCTTCTTTGTGGCCAGGGGCTTCGAGGCAGAGGGAGCTGGGGGAGGAGCATTAAGTCCAGCTTTCTTCGTAAGTCTCGTCAAGCTGGGTTCATCCATTTCCCAGAGTTCGTCTGAGATATCCTTCGAACGTTCTGTGAAAATCAATAGATCTGAGTTAGAAGATCAGACATAAGTAAAATCAGAGGTTCAACTTCAAATAAAAAGCGCTTACCAAGCTCAGAAAGAGGACTTTCACCCAGACCTGTCTCAGAGAGGTAATGGGGGGTCATCAAGTGATCGAACCAGACAAACAGACCATGTACCCCCTGATCTTGAAGGGCTTTCACCTTCTGAAGATTTGATGGGCTCAGGCCAGGGTCAGCCCTCGCAGACATTGTGACCTTACCCCACCCAAGGGGCATCCTCGACTCCAGAATGGACGAGGGAGCACATGGGCCAAATTCCCATGGTCCAGAGGCAAAAAAGTAACGTGGCTTCCAGTTGTGGTTGGAAATTTGTGTTATTTAAAGCATCTTTTTTTCAGGCTTTCGAGCTACAAAATGATAGTAGCTCGGATGATTTTTGGCTGACGAAGGGACATAGCAACCTACGAAGACCTGGACTGGGAGGTCTGAGTGATGGACAGCCTTTCATAAGACTATGGCCCCTATTATGACCGTCCAGGCATTAGGGGATAGTTGAGAGGGGGTCAAATTGATATAAGCAAGGATAGATCTGATAATGGGGTTGATGGGTAGACGAAACCCCAACTTGAACATCTACTCGTACAAGCAGATTTTGCCGTCTCGTCCGTGAAAAGCCCTCTCTTCCCTCAGAGGTCTCCTCAGCTTTATGGAGGGACTAATGGAATACAGATATCTGAAGTAGAGGAGGTCTACCTCAGTTACAGTACTCTCGATCTCGGCCGCCTCAGAGACGTCGACATCACTCTCAACGTCATCATCATCTAGCTCAACGCCGGCTGGAGAAGATGTGGATGGGTTACCCAGGAACCTCTGAGCAAACTCGACACCAGTGAAGGCCGACAGAGGAATGGCGTCAAGTGGTGGTGGAATGGACACACTTGGCTCGCCGATCTCAACCTCTAAGGAGGAGGTTGAGGAGCTTGAGTTGTTATGAGACGAGGCCCGGCTGGAGACCTCGGCCTGATCAGGGGCCTGATCTTCCCGAATTGAGTCCATAGCCTCCTGGAAGGAATCCACAGACATGGGGTCTGAGGTGGAAAACTCAAACTCAGACATTGGTATAGGATCGGCAGGAACCTCTGCCTGGTTGAAAGACTCTGAGGGATCAGGATAGATCACCTTCAGGGGTGGTGGGAAGATGGGTCTAATAGGGAATTCTTGTGACCTACGAGCCTCCTCCTGTGCTCTTTCTATTTGTCTGATTTTTTCTAAAGTCTTCTCCCTAAGGGAGGGGAACTCCTCAAGAAGTTGGTACAGGGGTCTGAGCATCAGAGGCAGACACTACACTTGGATAAACTGCCTTAAACTACAAACAAGATTGGATGATAAAATAAAGGAGTCTAAAGATCAAATTACCCAAACCTAGCAAGAACAGTTCGCCTGCAACTATGGTGGACTCACCGAAAAACCCAGAAACTCACCGAAAAACTCAAATAGAAAGGAAAAAGCAAAGAAAATGGAGGCAAATGAGGGGAAGAAGATACCTGAAGATGAAACGACAAGGAAAAGTGAAGAAAACCCAAGAGAGCTCCACCAAAGACCTCTGTAGAGAAGTCGCGAAGAAGAATGCTTTAGAGAGAGAAAATGGCTGGAGAGCAATGGCGCAGAAGAAAGAATTGAGGATGGAGGGAAAAGGAAAGGTTTAAAACCATTAAATATGCAGGCGCAACTCCCAAGGCCCATCATTGCCTTGGGAGCACCAAAGGCGGCTGATAACTTACGCTTGCAAAGCAAGCCATACTCCAACACTGGATAAGTGTCAAGAAAATACTGGTTCATATTGGAAAGGCCTCGGAGGTGTGCAAACCCCACAGTCACCTGATTATGCATGTCACTAAGGGCTGGGGGTGATTGATATGCCCAAGTGTGACCTCGGATTGGAGACACCAACCTCGGCTGAGATTATGGCCGACACTGGATAAGCCTTGAGCATGTGACATCAACCCTCGGCCATAGCAAGGTCGGCCCAGGCCGACACTACCACCAGCCTCTTCAAGGGACGTTGCATACATCATAAGGATCAGCAGCACTCTCGTACAGCTGTGAATGGCAACCTCGGCCAGATATAGGCCGAGCTCGTAAGAAGCCACCAACAACCTCATTAAGACATTAGTCGATGCTCCAAACACACCAGCTCTACCATGGCGCAACCCCAGGCCGACCTTGTCCATTAACTCGGCCAGGATTAAGCCGAGACCTACATGGTCACTTCAGACTGAATGAGCACCTAGACTTACAGACCTCGACCTCTCCCAGGCCGAGGTCATACACCAGGTTCGATAGCCGAGCATCTGTTGACATTTGGATGAGGACACGTGGACACAAATCAGTTATACAAGATTATTCCTCACACGTGGGGAGAATATTGCATCATCATTCTCTACATGTGACAGTGATAGATGGCTTTCCCATATTGATGAGACAACCACACACATGCACATTATATGCATGGGGGGTACATTACACCCCCTAGGCACTATATATAGAGGTCATCCTCTACCTTGTAAAGGATCCAAGATATACAACCCTAGCTGAAACTCTGTCTAGATACACAGTAGAGAGAGAGAGCTTGAGAGATTGTATCCATGGTCATCAGTGCCTTATTACAGTGAGGTTATTCACACACAAAGTGGACGTAGGCCAATTTAAGCTGAACCACTTACATTCTGGTGCACTCTTCTCTTTTCCTCATCTCATTCTCCTACCTTTTACGTAACTATGCTGCCATTGTTGTTCTTAGATTGAGCTTGAAAACACCTTACCTGGTGGCGCTAATCCCAGCATCATCAGAGGTTATGGAAAGTAATGATTTTATATGGAAGGATGACATCATTGCACTGGTTAGGGTGACGATTCAGAGAACTCCAACAATTAATAAGAGGTTGAGGATTTCCCCTTTTGTAGATTTTTTAAACCATGGTATGACCCTATAAAGAAAAATATAAAATCGAGGCTCGAGATCTTCTTTGAAGATGAAGTCGCCTAGGATGAAGACCAGAAGCATGAGGTGGAGCCTCTGACATCAAAGTTGTGTAAAGCACTGAGAATTTAAAGTCAGTGACACTAATGAGCCATTTGACCTGCATATACTGGTATTGGATCTCAGTCATCTGACTCATCCAAAAAGTCCACAACTGCTGATGAACCACTCCTCAACTTACATTCCATCCCTATCAAGCCTACCCAAGTCAATCTGAACCCTGATATTCAACCCCTCTAAGAAATACATGAATCTATCGCTTTTTTCTTTTTTTTATGTAATTGTGAATGAAGCCTCCTTTGATGATGTCCTCACCATTGTATTTCTTGAAAATGTTTTTAATAAAATGAATGATGATCTTGAGTATCTTGTTATGCCTTACATTAATTACCTTGGTTCTAATCAAATGATTGATGAAGATGAATTAATAAATAAACAATTCTTAACTGGTCTTAATAAGAAAAAAAATTAAACAATATCGTCGCGTTCAAACTAATGACGATGAGACTATTGTTATCAATCTCGGCTCTAGTAGCCATCCACGTGAGATTAGGATAGGATCCACCGTCAATGTGCATGAGCATGAGCAATTTGAAGAGATTCTAAAAGAATTTTTGGACGCCTTCGCATGGTCCTACGATGACATGCCTGGCATTGACACAAAAATAGCACAACACAAGATTTTCATCTTCATAAAAAGAAAGTCTGTCAAGAAAAAGTTGAGAAAGCTCCGGATAGATTGGTCTCTCACAGTAAAAGATGAATTGGTGAAAAAATCAAATGTATCCTTTATCCGTGTGGTCGAATATCCTATATGGCCTGTAAACATCGTCCCCGTGACAAAATCAGGAGGAAAAGTCTGCATGTGCGTCGACTATCGAGATTTGAACAAGGCATCCCTGAAGAATGATTATCCTCTGCCCAATATCGACATAATCATCAATCTGCAAGTTATGCCCTCAAGTCATTTATCGATGATTTTTCAGGGTACAATCTGATTAAGATGCATCTTAACCATCAGGAGAAAATAGCCTTCATCACCTCGTGGGGAACCTTTTGCTACACAGTCATGTCATTCCGTCTCAAGAATGTTACGGTTACCTACCAAAGCGCCACTATGACCATTATGCATGATCTTATCCATAAGGAGGTTGAAGTCTATGTTGATTATATGATCATTAAGTCTAAAACTCGAGAAGGTCACATTCTTGCCTCGGGGAAATTCTTTGAGTGGCTACGACAATACCAGATGCGACTCAACCCACATAAATGCGTATTTATTATCATAAAAGGAAAAATCCTCAAATTTATAGTCAGCAAGAAAGGTATCGAGCCTTCTAAACTCAGAGCAATTATTGAGATTCCACCTTCCCAAATAGAGAAAGAAGTTCACAGTTTCCTGGGTAAGATCTAATACATCAGTCAGTTCATCATCTAACTGACCTATATCTGCGAGCCCATTTTCAAACTTCTCCAAAAAGATTCAGCCAAAGTCTGGAATGAGGCATGTCAAGAAGCCTTTGAACAGATCAAGTGATACCTCACCTGACCTTCGATACTCATGCCTCCGCGGTAAGGTCTCCCTCTCCTCCTATATCTCACCATCACAGAGTCCGTAGCAATGACTATTCTAGCCCAATACATAGAATAATTGACACACCCCAACCCAGTTACTTATAATTAAGTTTGAAAGTCAAAGTGAGTCAAATCATAATTACCTTAACCAAACCATAAATACAAGTATCTTTATTCAATTATTAACATGAATCAATAAAACTAAAAGCCTTTCAAAAAATTTAAGGTAATTATGCTTATTCAAACTTACTAAAAGATAGGTAGGATTAAATTACCCCATTTACGTTTGACCAAATCATGGTTTTATGCATCCCTTGCTAACCCCACCGAACTCATAGATTTGGCAGTTATATCACAATACCTGAAAAACATAAACATAGGAACCATGAGCAAAATAGCTCAGCAAATGCATCACTACAACACTATTGCATAAAACAAAATGCAATAAATCATATCCCCGTGATGATATATGCATACTTATCCAGACCATTCATAAAGAATTTCCAATTATATACTTATCCAGCTCATTCATAAAGATGATCAATTATATACTTATCCGACTCATTCGTAAAGAATGACCAATTATATACTTATCCGGCTCATTCATAAAGAATAACCAATTATATATTTATCTGGCTCATTCATAAAGAATGACCAACTTATCTGAATCATGATTCACATATCCTGTCTGCAATAGACAATTCTCCCCCATTTCTAGTCGAGGAGTAACCCCTTGTCTTTAATAGACAAATCTCCCCCATTCCTGATCAAGGAGTAACCCCTCATTTCGGTAAACCAAAATGAACAAATTCATATTCAATATTATTCTGATCATATCCATAACCATGTATAATACATCTTACCAGTGAGTGATATTCATATCATATCCATAACTATGTGTAATACATCTTACTCGTGAGTAATATTCATATCATATCCATAACTATGTGTAATACATCTTACGCGTGAGTAATATTCATATCATATCCATAACCATGTATAATACATCTTACCCGTGAGTGATATTCAAATCATCTCCATAGCCATGTATAATACATCTTTTTCCAGTGAGTACACTCACCTTGGCCACTTCATGTATTTTTCCTTTTCCCTTGTCCGACACTTGTTCAACCGGCTCTTCTTTCCTTTCAAATATAAATTCTTACAATATCAGTATCATCATAAGGATCTTAACCATCCAAATAATACTTAAATGTAACTCAATTCATAAGCATCATAACCCGAACATACTTTAATTTCTTCTTGGTAACCCAATTCTTATCATATTAGGTTCCCAATATAAAAGACAACACATCATTTCAAGTTTCCTAGAGCAAGATGTGTCCATTTCTTTATTATAAGGAAAATCTGCCCTATATGTTCCTTTATCGTTTAGTCAACTTCCAGGAATTTTCATAATTTTTCTACATCATAACTTCCTGTGATATTTCACCCAACACCTATAAACATATGGAACAATACAAAATTAAAGTTTCATAATTTTTAAAGTTCATTTTCTATGTCAAGCAAAACATCGAACACATGGCGGGCATACTTTCACTCTTGGGGCAGATTTCATACCCGAACTTCAAACTCTCACCAAAGACTCATTTCTTGGTACTTTCACATGATTTTCGGATAAGTGACACACATATGAGTCATTGTTAATATCCAATTTCAATCAATCAGTTCCAGTAAACAAAAAAATATATGGAAGTTTGAACACATAAGGGTTCTAAACAAGGCCATCTAAATGATTTACACCTTCGGCTTTCTTTAAACGTGTATCCATCCATGTATACCCACAAAGGCATGAAATTTTAATAAACAATTGATGATTTATATCCTTTCAAGCAGTAATATAAAAAAAAAAGAAACACGATTTATGGCTAGAATTACCTAAGGGACATTTACGTAATTTCCTAAGAATTTTTCTCCAACTTCTCCTCATCCTTCTCTTCCTAAGCCTTCTGGTTCTATCTCTTCAAGCCAAACTCTCAAATGGATGAGTTTGGCTGATGAAGGACACCTTTTCAAGGGGCTTAAGTCGGCCAAGCTTTCCACCCCCTCCAACCAATGAGATTCATCCATTTGTTATACATATAAGACAAAATACCACTTACCGAATGGACAGATTTACCCATGCTTCGTAATTCCAACATAACTTCTTGTGCGGAACTCCGATTTACAAACCGTTTGTTGTGTAACAAACTTAACTCATATATTTACAACTATCTAGTTTTCACCTCAAATCAATCATTACATTATAGTGGCCAAAATTAGTCCCGAACTCGAACATCCCTACCGAAGACTTCACAAATTTGTGTTTGTGACTAATTCAATATTTCATAAGTTATGAAGGTAGGATTAGACTAAACACGATAACTTAAAATTATATATTTTAATAACACATTATCCCCATCCCATACGGTAATCACGATTTAAACAGGGTTTATCATAACCGGGTTGTCACAATAATCCCATAAAAAGAGATCCATCTAATATGCTAGTATAAAGCTAACAGGGTATGAGGTGAACTACACTGCATTAGAGAAGGCATCTGCCGCCTTAGTCTGGGTCACGCAGAAGCTCCAGCACCACATGCTAGCAATCTCTATCAAACGGTGTCCCGAATGGATCCAATGAAATACCTATTGGAGAAGCCTAGCTAGTCTAGTTGCATATCCTGATGGTTGATGTTACTAGCAGAATTTGACATTACATATGTCACATAGAATACTATGAAAGGAAGATCCATTTCAAACTACCTTGCCAAAAATACCATAGGGGAGCTGAGGTTTGGATTTTTGAATTCCCAGGTGAGGACATTCTCTACTTCTCTCACGAAGATCTCAAATAGAAGATGTTCTTTGACGAATCTACTAACAATAAAGGATATAGTATTGGGATACTCCTGATCGCTCCCGACGATTCTTACACTCCCATCATCATCAAATTAGACTTTCCTTGCACTAATAACAAGACCTCTGCCTGACCCTTCTCCACTTGAGGCATAGAAATCATCGGGAAAGTCACCCCAAGGCATCAAATAGGCATAAATTCATATTGGTCGCCATTAATTACTTCACAAAATGGCTTAAAGTAGAGTCATACACAGTTGAATGCAAAGAAGCTAGTTAAGTTCATCAGGAAAAACATCATCAGTCGCTACGGAGTTCCCATGAGCTGGTATCCGATAATGGGATTTATTTTGAAGCTGAGGTCACAAAACTAGTTGATAAGTACGGAATCTAAAGGCACAAGTCCTCTCCATATAAACCATAAACCAATGCATCTATAAAAGTCGCTAATAAAAGCCTCAAGACCATAATTAGTAAGATGATCGAAAGTTGAAGAGACTCAATCGACCAGATACCATATGCCCTTTCGGGCTACTATACCTAAATCAGAATGCCCACTGGGACTACTCCCTACTCTCTGGTATATAGCATGGAGGCAGTCCTACTTATCGAACTCGAAATACCTTCCCTGTGAGTTACTCTCAAAAGTCAGGTCAGCGAAGAAGATTGGCAGCAAAGCCACTACGATGAACGTGTTCTCTTACATAAAAGAAAATTAAAAGCCCTATATAATATACAAGGGTACGATCGCTATATTGTGCGGTCATTTCATAAAAAGGTCAATGACGGTGGTGTCCAAGACGGAGATCTTGCCCTCAAGGAAATCATAGAACCCTTTTGGAACCTAAGAGAAATGTTCGAGCCCAACTAGAACGATTAGTACATCGTAAAGAAGATCCTGCCAGGTGGCACCGCTATGTTCATAGACCTCGATGAAAAGGATATGTCACTTCCAATCAATTTGGACTGTCTCAAGAAATTTTACACCTAGTCTGAATTCTCATCGCGCTAAGACTATTCTCACCTCCCTTCTAGTCTAAAAAATATTACTTCTCCTTCTCTACTCATAACTACGAGGGACCTTATTTTCTCAAAAATCACCTTTTCAAAAGAAAACGTTGTGAGTTTTGAACTCCACGGAGGTATGTAGGCAACCCTCAAAAAACTTTGGTCACGATCTTTTCTCTTTCACAAAATGTTATTCTTTTCTCCCTCCAAGAACATTAGTCTCTCTCATCATTTAAACGAACAAAAGGATTATATATACCTTAGATATCGATATAGATAGTTCAAATAAGAGAAATTCATTAAAGGCATGACAAAATACATCAAAATCATCATCATATTTTATTAAAAATGAAATATGATAGTTACATGACACATCAACGACCAGAGAAAAAATCAACCAACACTCTTACAAACTTCACAAACCAAACACCTCAAACTTAACCTAGAAAACAAACCCTTATATTACTAACATCTTCCCGATATTCAAAACCTGTTTCAACTGCCATAAGGGCCTGGCTTATCATCATTCCCAGTTCTTGGAGGACCCCAGGAATCCCAATCCTAGTTACGCTTCCATATTTATTCTATGCGATGGTATTCCTTGATCATCTTGGATGAAACCACGATGACCTCCTCTAAAATGTCAAACATCACAAGCCACCTACGCCCGGTCGCTTCGTTACAGACCTTCATAACCACCTTCTTCCATAACCATTTCAAATAGTTCCCAGGCATAAATCTTGCCTCCTTAAAAGACTGAGATGGAAGGGTAGACAGTCGGTGGTGCTACCATAAAGTCTCCAAAATCATTATCATTATCTCAATCAGATCCTTCATGAGAAAGAATTAACCTAGTTCTGTAATCGACCTCAACCCTCTGAGTCGGTCATCTCAACTCCTGAGGTTTGTAGAATTGACTTAGGTTCTTAGAATCGACCTCGACCTTCTGAATTGATCACATCAACTCTTTAGGTTAGCAGAATTGGCTTAGGTCCCCAAAATCGGCCTCAACCCTCTGAATTGGTCACCTCAACTCTCTAGGTCCATAGGATTAGGACTCAACCCTTGAAATTGGGCATGTTCACCCTCTTAAACCCCCAGTAGAAGCCTCGGCCCTTTAATGACATTTTCTTGTTTCCAAGATCGCCCGTCAAGGATCTCTATAGACACCCCATCCTATTTCACTCTAACTACCTCCTTAGGCCCTTAACACCGTTTATTTCACCCTCAGAACCCAGGTCCTACTCTAAACCCTAATCTAGAGGGCCCCGGGTTCTTTTGATTGACTTTTGACTTTGGTCAACTCTCCAACCTGATTGAAGCTCATTGCACCTTTATAGGACTCTAAATAACTTTTTTGACAGTCCATACCGTGTGCAAATCGAACATATAGTTCGCGCGTACTTATCTTTTTACTCTAAATCCTGATCTAGAGAATCTTATTGAAACTTCATAGGACCCTAATTTCCCTTTCCAATGGTCTCTACCATGCACTAATCGGCCTTACAATTCATGCATTCTTGCCATTTTACTCTGAAAACCCCGTCTAGAGGCCATCGAGCACTTTTGAGCCCCGTTTGACTTTAGTCAACTCTTGAACCCGAGAGTGGCCCCTTATATTTTCATAGGGATATGAATTCCCTTTCCAGTGATCTCAGTCGTTCACGATTCGAACTAACGGTTTGCCTTTTATGCCCAATTTTCCAAAAAAGTCCTTTCTGGACTGCCTATAGGTAGGGGTGTACTTTACTTCACCAGCAAGATAGGGGTATCCCAATAGGAAGGCTAGGGACTATGTCGATCAAAGTCCCCTAAAAGCTTTTTTTTACTATTTAAGGAGGTCATGACCTCATTCCCCAGGACCCCCTTTTCAGCAATAACAACATTCCCTGTCTCGAAATCAGTCTGCCGCCACTCCAAAATGCCAAGTTTCCAACATTCCTTTCACCTTTCTCACCTCACTTTCATACCACCTTTTTCCACTTACCTCACCCCTACACCACCATCATTCTATCACCATAAAATCAGCCTACGCTCCTTTAAAAATCAGTAGCAAAATCTTCCAGGAGGTCTACTCTCACTCTTTTCCAATTCATTTAATGTGTTGTTTATTTACTTTTCTTCCACTTTTGATATCTTTTGGTCTTACTCCACTATTATTGCACATTAACTAATAATCTTTTTAAATATTAATATTCACATAATATATTTTCATAAAACTAAAAGGACAAAAAATAGGGTTTACTTATTAACCCCAAAGTAGGATTTCCTCATTTTTTTTCCTACACTTGGGCACCTCTTTCCAAAAAACCTCAAGAGGAATCCTAAATTTGGGTTTATGGGTTAAACCCCACCCTTGTGATAAATCTAACTACGTGAAATTTAATGCCTATTATGGCTATGTAGGCGTCTCGAACCATTATCGGGATTCGAATCCTATATTGTTCATTGCACTATTTTGTTTAAATTTCATCTTTAGTAGTATTGCATATATGCACATGCCTACATATTAGTGTTCCCACCTGGCAAAAACTTTCACTTCCTCATAGTGAATCTTGATTCGGTGGTCACTAACATTTTTCTATCATTCTCTTTCTTTCATATTCTCCTTAGGATGACTCCTCTCCATCCTTCCCATTATGTGAGTAGGATGATTTCCTTTTCTCACCTATTTCCACATCACACACATTGTACACATGAGTCACTTCTTGGAGAAAAATAAGAATATTATTATAGCCCATAAGAGACCAAAAGGAAGGATGTGGTGCCTAACACCTTTCCATTCTATAACTTAGTCCTGGGATCCTCGATTCATTTAGTTTTGTATGCATCAGTTTGTCTTCTGATGTTGTTCTTTCGGAGATAGCTATATTCTTTTGCCTATTTTGAGCAAAATAGGTTGGCGACTCCATTTTATATATTTTTCCTCCCCTTTAATGATGGTCGATTTATATCCGTAGTAGCCTGTGAAGATCGTGCGAGTGGCAAAAATATAATTCTTCTCCTCGAAAATCAACACACGTCAAGAGAGATTTTCCCATTTTATCTCCTTTCGGCGCCAGCCTGCGCTCTGGGAATTTCGTATGGAATAACTAATCATACAAAAGAAGATATATTTATATAAATAAAATAAAAGAATACCTAACTTAGAATAACTTTAGTATTTTCTTCTTCTCCACCCCTTGACTCTTACTCAGTATCTCCTCATATAGCAACATCGAACTCTCTCCAGTAAAACAATTGTAACAACCCCCATTTTCCACATAAAGGTTGGTCAGACATAATATGCTGAAGATGGGGCTTGCCTAATAATTTATACCATTCTCAGCATCAAACCATAAAATGATATTTTAATTTAAAAACATATACGCTCAATAAAACCATATGAAGTAATAGACTGATAATAAATGGATTTCAACTCCCATAAGACATAAAACATTCATCTCAAATGTAACTGGAAAATAAATGACTGAAATATTAAATCTCGATCTTATTCCCATACAATCTTTGAAAAATATTAAAAGGACTGAAATAGAGAGTAGTATTTAATGCTAGAATCAAATGAACGAAATTCGTTAATGATCAAGTGCAACAGCAAGTCTGATCCCCTGTCAGCCTTATTGTCCCTGCCTAGGCAAACCTGGAGGGTAAAAACATTTTATAATTTGGATCAGGGCTCTAATGTCGCAAGAATTAATTTACAAAACCAATATATAATTATGCATTCAATTCACATTACACACCGCCCAGTGGCACTCGCATGTAATAAGTATCTCACCCATCATCTAAGTGTAATACTATACGCATTCCAACCTAAGTCCAAATGTGAAATCCGATATCTAAACTAATGTGATAGTATCAAAGGCATCTAGCAGGTATATATTAAACGGGAGCTAAATATCTACACATATGATTTCAGTCCCAAGAGAAATCCCCACAATACTACCCACAAGAAATAGTCTTTCATCACATTATGTATTTTAAGTAGCACGGTGTTCATTAACAGTTGTCTACATCATTAGACTACGTGAATTGGTTCTTAATAAATATATATAAATATATGCCTTTACATATATACGGCACACAGAGGCATCTACTTTAGGTGTCCAGTTCGCGCTCTATCGGAAAGTTCGGAGGAGTCCCTCACTAAAGGGATGTAAACAAAACATACATAAGCAAGGCAGACCCTGCACAGTATACCACTTCAAATTCCATACCCCCGACAAATGACAATGGATTCGACTATCCCACTTACCACATCGTGAATCGTGCCATCTCCATAGGACCTAATATAATGACTGACACAACGTCCATCCCACCTGTGTGGACGCGTGCTATGGTCCGAAGATGTATGCAACCCCAACCAATAAATCATCCACGAACACGAGTATGTTCACATAATTAATAAATACATATATATAGCACACAATATCTATAGGTAACTATCCTCATAGTTACCCCCAATTAGGTTCCATCAATCTCCAGATAATACCCTTGTCTTAAGAATTAACACCCTGGTTACTTAGTAAATTCCTCAAATAATAAATAGCAATACAAAACTATTTTTAACTAAATATCCGCTCACTTGGATAACCTCCCACATACTCGCTTGAGTTCGTAGGAATCCTCTGAACGTTTTCGCGAACCAACCTTGACCCAGCCAA
Source organism: Sambucus nigra (assembly GCA_949130495.1). NCBI lineage: Eukaryota > Viridiplantae > Streptophyta > Magnoliopsida > Dipsacales > Adoxaceae > Sambucus > Sambucus nigra. The sequence goes on from OX422218.1 coordinate 282,993,385, forward strand.
GGAGCCGAATTGATTTGCCCTTAAAGCCGAATCGATTCACCGAGCCAAATCGATTCGAAATATGATAGAATCCCAAATCTGCTTGTTTTCTCTACATGAGTTTTATTCCCAAAAATCCAATTTCATTTTGAAGGTTCTTCCTACTTAATTTCCAAGAACAATAGACCTATTATAATCAAGAAAATATGATTGCATCGTTGTATACTCAATCCCTATATGGTAGTCCCTCATAAATTCAAGAAATCGTATCTAAACATCAGAGGTTATCTAACCCAATTTAAGATCTTAATTTTTCAAGAATAAACGAATCAATACATGATTTGAAATCATTTAAAAACAGAAATACTATCAAATGGATTCTAATAGTAAAGTTCTCAATAAAACAACATCAATTCCGGATTTGTCACCAAAGTGTTTAATTCTCAAAATAAATTATTTTCAGATTAGTTTTAAACAATCCTATCTTCCATTCCATTTGTTTTCAATCATCAAATCAAATTTTAACCCAAAATTTCTATGAGAAGGTATGTTGATGAATAAAGAAATAAATTATGATTCATTTAGCAAGAAAATTCTTGCCTTAAATCGGTGATGTGAGCCACCTCCCTTGAATCTTGTTTTTACTTTCCTCTTTAACCTTGGTAACTTCCTCCAGATGGTGTGGGGATACTAGGACAACTCTAATATGGATGGAATGTGTGTGTAGATTGGGTTATTAACCTAATTTAAACCTTAATCTAGTGTTCCCCTTAAATCCACAAGTTCAGTCCTCCAAAGATGCCTGAAATACTACCCAGATTAGTCCAAAATCTACTCTAAGGGTATACGTATCCCCTAGGCCCAACTTAAGATATTTAAAATGCCTAAACTAGATCCCAATTCACTCCAGAACACCCCTAACTATAGCTACCCCAAATTACACGTTTTATTATGTTTAATCATGACATAATATTAATTTAAGTAACATACAATTTAATTATCTATGAATATAGACATTTGGCATAAATGAATCACATAATCATGCATATCACATTCAAGAAATTTATTCACAAAATTTATTTATTTAAATTTTTACCAATTTAATTATTATGAAAACTTGAGTGTTACATTCTCTCCTTATGATAATGAAATTCCATCCTCGAAATTTGAAACGTACCTGGCTCGAAGAGTTCTTGATACTTATTTATCATGTTGTCCACTCTCTCCCATGTCGACTCATCCTCGTTGTGGCGTACCCTTTCCATGTGTATGAAAAAAATAACTTTGGAACAAAGTATATGCTCCCTGCAGTTCAAAATAGCTACAAGTATTTCCTCGTAACTCGCGTTGGGATGAAGCTCTATCTCATCAATATCCATGTTCTGGAAATCTACCTCATCAATAAGAAATCTCCTTAATGTCGAAATATGAAAAATGTTATGGATTCTCTGCAAATGATCCAATAAAGCTAATCGATACGCTATTAGTCTAATCTTATTAATAATAGGGAATGGTCTCACATACTGGGGAACTAACTTTCATTTATTCCTAAGTCGCATCACTCCCTTCATGGGAGACACCTTGAGTAGCACCTGATTACCAGCCTTAAAATCCAAGTGCCTCATGTCTGCACCGGCCTAACTCTTCTGCCTATCCTGGGTAATCTGAATCCTAACCCAAATCATCTCCACCTTCTTCGAAGAATACTGGAAGAAATTTGGTCCGAGAATACTTTCTCCCATACTTCTGACCAATAAAAGGTTGAAACACGACAAGGCCTCCAACACAATGCCCCAAAAGGTTCCATACTGATAGTAAACTGGTAGTTATTGTAAGAAAAATCCACCAATGGTAAGTACTGCTCCTAACTTCCTTTGAAGTCTAATACGCACATCCATAACATGTCTTCTAACATTAAATTTACCCACTATGTTTTGCCATCTATTTGTGGGTGGCACGAGGTACTCAACCTCAACTCCACCCCCAATGACTGCTGAAAACTCCTCCAAAAGTGGGACATAAATGTCTTGTCCCCATCCGACATAATATTGAGTGATATACAATGAAACTTCCCAATATCTACCAGAAAAATCATAGCAAACTGCTCTGAAGTATATTTTATTCGAACTGGTAAAAAGTGATACACCTTTGTCAAACGGTCAACAATCACCCAGATGAAATCGTGTCCCCGTTCTAACAAAGGTAAAAATCTAATAAAGTTTGTAAGGACAAATTTCCAATAGAGTCAATTTGTTGTATTGGCTTAATTCCGGACAAAACTAATTGAGTTATAGGATAGATTATGTTGTGTCCTTTCAAGACTATGACGTTTGAGTTGAAGACGTAGCGGCCAAGCCTAAATTGAAGATATCATCATTGCAAGTTTTCCATGCCATGTTTATCATCATCAACCTTTCAATTTGTCTAAAGTCTCTAAAGGTATGAATGCATTAATATTTAGAGAGACTTGGTTATTTTTATGGGTGATGTTTTTTTAAACGACTTTATATTTTTCTCCAAAAAACATTTTTACACATTAACATAAAAGTTTTGAGGGTTTTAAAAGCGAATTGTGTTTTCTGAGATGTCGTTTGAACGAAGTTGGGATCTCCTTCAAACGAGAAGCCTAGGTCATTCGAACGAACTATCTAACGAGATTCTTTATGTTTTCTCTGATTTCTTGTTAGAAAGGTCGTTAGAACGACATCATTCGAACGAAGTTGTTTGAACGAGATTCCTTTGTTTTTTCTCTATTTTCTCATTAGTAAGTTCGTTATAACGAAGTCATTCGAACGACCTGCATTTTTAGGTAGTTTTTCGTCAGTTTTTTATGTAACTTCCCACTAACCCCACTTTCTTCTTACCTGTTTTAAGCAGTTCGGGACTGATTTTTTACAACACATTTGAGATATTTTCCAACACAATTTGAGAGAAAATCCTTTATCCAAAAGTCCCATTTGTGTTCTTAATCTTTAATGGTTTAATGTTCGTCAAAACACAAAGTTTACACCCATAGTTTAGTTTGATCCAAGTTCCAATATATATATTTGCTTTGAGATGATCTTATTGGCACCGGGTTTCATTCTCTAACCCAAAAGGAGATAGTTTCCTACCGAGGATTATGTTGTGTTTTTCGTGGTGTACATACGGAAGCGAACTTCGTGTGTTGACGGTTGATTTACCCCATCGGTGGACTCCGAGATGAAGGTGGAGGAATGAAGAAGCGTCAAGGCTTCAGATGGAGTGAAGTTGTTGAAGTAAGCCTTTTTGTCATGTCCTTGTAAAACCATAGTTAGTGGGCTTGTGGCTGGGTCATCCGAGATTTTTCCCATCATGGATTTTCCTCGTACATCGCGGCGTTGTGATCATTTTTATTTTTATCTTGCAAAAATCACATAGATGCATGATTAGGTTAACAAGATAAAAATTGGTTTATTTCACAACTTTTTTGTAAATTGGTGGCAGCTTAAATTTGGGTAATTTTGGTTTAATTTAAGTCAATTAATTTAATTTGTAGATATTCATGCTTGGTTTGTTTGGCAAAGTTAGAACTTGAATTAATTTTGTTTAAGTGAAAATTTAAATATTTGTTTAGTTTAACTTAATTTTAATTTTGAAGAAATTAAAATTTGAGGACCTTAATTGTTAATCTTGAAAGAATTTTAAAATTTGGAATATTGTGTGAACCATCTCATTTTGAATATAAAATTTTAACACATAATTCCTAACAAGTGGTATCAGAGCATATAAGTTAAAGAAATCACATTCTTAGATTGGTATCAGAGCGGGAACGCTAAATTATTGTGTTAAGATACTTTTGTTGTTGGTTTAAAATATGAAAAATATACCTTTTACAAAATTTCTTGCTTTTGATGGTTCTAACTAAGCATATTGGAAAGCGCATATGAGGTCAGCAGTTAAATCGTTAGATGAGCGGGTTTGGCAATCGATAGTTAAAGAGTGGTCCCCATCAACATGTCTATAAGGAGAGATTCGTGTACCTAAACCCATAGAAAGATGGAGTGAGACTGAGCTTAAGTTATCAAATTTGAATTCTCAAGGTTTAAATTCTCTCTTTAGTGCGATCACATCGGATGGGTTCTGCCCCGGATTATGACGTGTGAGACATCTAAGGAGGCATGGGATATACTTCAACTCACCCATGAAGGTACAAGTGTCGTTAAAGCTTCTAAACTTTAAAACCTCACCACTCAATTTAAAACCATTAAGATGTTAAAAAGTGAGACTTTTGATGAGTTATATGCGAGATTGTCCGATATTATGAATTCTTATTTTAATTTGGGAGAAAAGATACCCGACAACTATGTCATAAAGAAAATTTTTAGGTCTTTACCCAATAGATTTATTCCAAATGTGATCGTTTTAAATTCTTTAGTCACTTTAGACTCTACGAAACTTGAAGAGCTTGTAGGTGACTTACAAACCTATGAACTTGACATGTTTCCCTCCATGCATGAGTAGAAGAAAGATAGGGGCTTAGCTTTTAAAGCCCAAAAGGAGGAAACATCGGTTTCGGATGATGAGTTTGAGATTGACTCGAAAGATATGGATTTATTTTCTAAGAAGTTTAGAAAATTTCTTAAGATTAATAAAAAGAAACTTAAAAATGATTATAAGAAGTTTGATAAGTCTAAGCATAATAAAGCCGAGAAATTCCCTAAAAATAGTAATGAAGATCTTAATAAGGACGAGTCAAATAGATATATGGTTGTGAGGGTTATGGCCATAGGGTATTCGAGTGTCCCACTAAGCTAAGAAAGGAGTCCAAGGGATTGATTTCATATAATGCTATCCTTAGTGATAGTGAACCGGAAGAGGGACCCGATTCCCCCATTGAGCGTAATTTTATCGTGTTCATGGTTGGTCATGTGAGCGATAGTGAAAAATCTTCCATTGAGGATAAATTTATACATGACACTTTTGAGGCTATTATTTCTGAATCCCATGAGTTTGATGATAAAGAGATTGGAGATGAGAGTGAGAATGAAGAAAAGGTAGAGGAAAGTGAACTTCAAGTAGCCTTTCGTGAGTTGTATACAGAGTCGTTGAAATTGAAAAGGGAAAACTTGAGGTTAGAAGCAAAAATGAGAGAACGTGGAGAGTATTTTAATTAAAGATCTTAAGGCACGTGAAAACTCTTCGTGAGAAGCTAAAGTGCGTAGAAGGTGAAAGAGATAGCTGTAGAGGTTTAATGGAGGATATGAAGAAAGAGCTTCTCGAGTTTGAAGAGAGTAGGAGTTTACTTGAGTCTCGAATAGTGGAGCTTGAAGAGAAATTGAAATCCTCAAGTCAGATCAAATTTGATTTGGAGTGTAGGTCAGGGAAATTAGATAAAATCCTAGGCACCGTCCAAATCAAAGACGACATGTATGGTATTGGCTTCGATACTCAAAATTCTTCCTCTAATAAATCCAAAGCCATGATTTTGAGAGAATCGTCTGGAGTACTAGAAAAGATCAATCCTTAGGTAATACTTCACGCCGAGTTTTCACTTGCACACAATGTGGTCGGAAGGGGAACCTTAGGAGGTTTTGTTTTGATATTTGAAATGGTCCTAGAAAGTCAAATGGTAGAGTCCCCAAGGTCACCAAATTTCGAGAGCATCGTGTTTCACTCATGTGGGTCAGGAGATCCGATTTGGAGGCTTTACGTGATAGAGTTTATGATTCTCATTTTCTTGCACGTGATTCCTCCCTTGCTAAATCTAAAGGTTGATCGTGCTAGTTTTGTTTACATATGCTAGCTTTTGTGCTTCATGATAGATTTTTTCTAGTTGTATGTTTGTTTGTCATATTCTAGTTTATGCTTTATAATATAGATTTTGCTAGAATTATGATGTGTGTATCTTGTGTATTTTTTTTTATTCTTTTTTTCTCTTATTGGAAAATACAAAAAGATTTTGTTTTTCTTTCGAGTTGAATTTTTGTTTGTTTAAAAATTTCAAAAAAAAACTCAAAAAGATTTTTTTATTTTAGTTTTACACATTTTATGTGGCATATACTTGTGTTTGAATCCATTATCATTCCCCCGCTTCCATGTGGCTAGAAATTTTGGTTATGAACTTCAATTCTTAAAATGTTCTTTATCATGCTTGCATGGAGAAGTTTGGCTTTGAGTTTCTTTATGGATTATCTATTTATATGCCTCTCACACACATACACGAGCTCTTTGAACTTTAACTTCACATGTATATTTGAGCTAAGTGAGATGTTCTCCTATCAACTTTGTCATCTAAATGTTGCTATGACTATGAAGGATTTGTGCATGTAAGAACTGTTGCACATAAGATTTGTTTGAATTGTATAAAAAATATATATGAGGGTGCACGAAAAGGGTCTAAAAAGTGTGGCATTGTAAAAAGTAGTCAAGGCATACATAATTTAGTTTGCACGTTCATTCAAAATAAAGAAAAGGAATTATTATGTATCAGGGAGTTTGGATGGAAATATCAACGACTTTGCACAATGACAATGTATCCTAGCTATGCTTATTTTGTCATGACTCTATTGGTTTGTAGAATCATCACAATTCTAGGCTTGTATGCATTGTTCTTATTTGTTCTTTGAGTTCATTTTATCTTATCACATGAGGCTAAATCTATATTTGATAAAGTTTTTTCAATCAAATAGAACTCCTTGAACATTTTTAAGTGATTGGGTCATAATTCTTTTGTCTCTAGTTCACACCCCATCACTCTGTTTACCACATGGTTATTTAGACACATATATGCCATATGAGTGTGGAAAACTTATTGTATTTTGTGTCTTGTGTGGTATGCATACTTATATATATGTGCTTGTGTGTCATTGGTATCTCTTGAGTATGTATATATATGGTATAATTTTTTAAGTCTTTGTCTTACTATCTAGTTCATGTACGCTTTGTGTTTATATGTATTTATCTTTAGATTAGTTGCTCTTCTGTTGTCATGTTGCTTTATTGTACTTGTAACTCCATACACCATTGCATCATATACTCATTTTTTTCATTATCCCCATCCCTTGTTTCATTTAGGGGGAGAATTTATTTTAATTGGGGAGAAATGGGTTATTTTATGCATGTTTATCTTTGTCAATTTCTTAACAAAAGGGGGGAGAAATGGTATCTAAACCTTTTAATTTGGAGAGATCTATCTTTGGGGTAACTTCTTTCTTAGATAGACCATGTTAAACAAAGGGGGAGGATTTAATAATGCACTTTACATTATTATACTCCCTATGCGTTTGATGGTGTGTTTCAGTGTGCAGGTTTTCATCTTAAGTAGTAACCTTTTAAAGAAGGCAAAGCTTCACATTCCATGTGTGAGTCAAGCATCTGTAATTTTTTATTTGGGTGGGATTGTGTATTTTTAGATAAGCTTGATGGCCCATAGGATTTTTTAGTTTTTTTTGTCCCGGAATAGCCAGAGGGGGAGATTTATAAGGATAAATTTCCAATTGAGTCAATTTGTTGTATTGGCTTAATTTCGGATAAAACTAATTGAGTCATAGGATAGAAGTTGTTGTGTCCTTTCAAGCCTATAACGTTTGAGTTGAATAAGTAGCGGCCAAGCCTAAATTGAAGATATCATCATTATCGGTATGTCGTGCCATGTTTATCGTCATCAACCTTTCAATTTGTTAAAAGTCTCTAAAGGTATGAATGCATTAATATATAGAGAGACTTGGTTATTTTTATGGGTGTTCTTTTATAAAACATATTAAAATGACTTTATATTTTTCTCAGAAAAAATTGTTAAACCTTAGCATAAGAGTTTTTGGGGTTTTAAATGCAAATTGTGTTTTTTGAGATGTCATTCGAACGAAACTGGGATCTTGTTCAAATGAGATGCCCAGGTCATTCGAACTAACTATCTAACGAGATTCTTTTCATTTTCTCTTATTTCTCGTTAGAAAGGTCGTTAGAACGACATCATTCGAACGAAGTTGTTTGAACGATATTCCTTTATTTTTTTCTCTGTTTCCTTGTTAGTAAGGTCGTTAGAACGAAATCGTTCGAAAGACATCTAAAAGTCGTTCGAACAACCTGCGTTTTCAGGCAGTTTTTCATCAATTTTTTAAGTAACTTCCCTATAGCCCCACTTTCTTCTTACCTATTTTAAGCAGTTCGGGAATGATTTTTTACATAGACGTTTGAGAGATTTCCCAACACACTTTGAGAGAAAAAGCATTTATCCAAAAGTCCCATTTGTGTTCTTAATCTTTAATGGTTTAATTTCCGTCAAAACACAAAGTTTGCACCCATAGTTTATTTTGATCCAAGTTCCAATATATATATTTGCTTTGAGATCATCCTGTTGGCACCGGGTTTTATTTTCTACCCCAAAAGGTGATAGTTTCTTACAGAAGATTCCGTTGTGTTGTTCGTGGTGTACATACGGAGGTGGACTTCGTGTGTTGACGATTGATTTGCCCCATTGGTGAACTCCAAGATGAAGGTGGATTCCTGAGTTATAGGTGGAGGTGGAGGAATGAGGATGCTTCAAGGCTTGAGAGGGAGTCAAGTTGGTGAAGTAAGTCTTTTTGTTGTGTCCTTATAAAACCATACTTAGTGGACTTGTGGTTGGGCCATTCGAGGTTTTTCCCGTTGTGGATTTTCCTCGTACATCGCGGCGTTGTGGTCATTTTTATTTTTATCTTGCAAAAATCACATAGATGCATGATTAGGTTAATAAGATAAAAATTGTTTTAAATCACAACTTTTGTGTAAATTGGTGCTAGCTTAAATTTGGGTAATTTTGGTTTAATTCAAGTCAACTAATTTAATTTGTAAACATTCATGCTTGGTTTGTTTGGCAAAGTTAGAAATTGAATTAATTTTTGTTTAAGTGGAAATTTAAGTATTTGGTTAGTTTAATTTAATTTTAATTTTGAAGAAATTAAAATTTGAGGACCTTAATTGTTAATCTTGAAAGAATTTTAAAATTTGGAATATTGTGTGAACCATCTCATTTTGAATATAAAAAATTTGACACATAATTCCTAACAAGTGGTATCAGAGCATATAAGTTAAAGAAATCACATTCTCAAAGTCCATAGAAATGCTCTCCCATTTCCACATCGGAATCCCAAGAGGGTGTAGAACACATGTTGGTCACTGATGGTTCACCTTTACCAATTCTAATGTGGCACACTTGAATATAAAAATGTCTATGTCCTTCTTCATATTTGTCCACCAATACTGGCGCCTCATGTCCTGTTACATCTTATGTAACCCATGTGCCTCTGTCATGACTACTTATCGTAACTCCTCATCCTCTGGGACTACCAACCTACCATGTAATCTCAGTCCCCCATCTGAACTAATTGAAGAGTGCTCTTCCCCTTCTGCCAATAGATGCCTGATCTTCTCCTGGAAAAGATAATCTCCTTTATATGCCTTCATGACGCAAATGATGATATCGGGTGTGATGATAAGAACTTCCATGTAAGCACGTGATAGCTCATCATCAGTAGGAAGCGAACTCCACTTCGCCTTCCACCCCGCTGCTAACTCAACTATTGACTTACGGCTCAAGGCATTTTCCACTACATTTGCCTTTCCCAGATGATACTGGATATCAAGCTGGTAGTTTTTGACAAACTCAAGCCATCGCTGCTACATCATGTCCAATTCCCTATATGTAAACAAATACTGTAAGATTTTTTGGTGTGTGAATAACTAAATTATTCTCTTAAGAGATAATGTCTCCAAATACGTAATGCAAACACTACGGATGCTAACTCCAAATCATGGGTGGGATAATTCCCCTCATAAGGCTTAATATTTGGGGAAGCATAAGCTATCGGCCTCTTCTCCTGCATCAATACTCCTCCAAATCCTTATAAGGATGCATCCGTAAAGACCTTATAGTCAATCCATCCACGAGGCAAAGCAAGTACCGAAGACAAAGTCAACTTGTCCCTCAACTCATCAAAAGCATGCTTACATGCATCATCCCAAATAAATGGTACATCCTTTTGCATCAAATCCCTTAGAGGTCCGACTATCTTTGAGAATCCCTGAATGAATAGACAGTAGTACCCTTCTAAACCCAAAAAACTACGTACTTTTGTAAGAGTAGTAGGATGTCCCCACTCCATCACTGCTAAAACCTTTCACGGATCTACTGATATCCCCATATTAGATACAACATGGTTAAAGAACTGAACCTCCCTCAACCAAAATCCTCATTTCTCAAACTTGGCATAGATTTGATGGTCCCTTAACATCTATAAGACTATTCGCAAGTGTTGTGCATGCTCATCTATGGTTCGAGAATAAATCAATACAAAGCCTCAATGATCCGTATTTTTTCTTCATGAACAGAACGAGAGTACCCCAAGGTGAAGTAATCCCCCGAATAAATCCTTAACCCAATAGTTGTTAAATCTTATCTCTAAGCTCTCTCATCACCAAGGGATCCATGAGATATGGTGCACATGCGATGGGCCTCATACTCGAAATCAAGCCAATCATAAACTCGATCTCCTTACTCGATGGTAACCCTGGAATCTCTCCAAAAACATCTAAAAATTCCCTAACAATCGTGATGGAGTCTAGAGAAACAACAACCTTATCAGAAGTCTCCTCCTCAATATAATACAAATGCGTGCTCGACCCTCCCTCCGGGTGTAGCATCGCAAGCAAGTAAATCTATTGCCATGTAATGGCAAAGACGATGGATCTCCCATAACAATCAACGTAAGTCATGTAAGTAGCAGACCATCCATCCCTAGGATTACATCATACTCTGATATATCTAATACAAGTAGGTCTGAAATGAACTTAGGTCTCCTAATGTCAATCCCTATACCTCTGCATATAAAATGTATAGGTGCCCCTCTGCCCAAGGGTGAATTAATACAAAGTCTGTCACCCCGGATGCACGAGCAAAACTAGTACTGACAAATGAATGCGATGTACAATTATCAAATAAATTACGCCCTACATGACCAAAAATAAGGAACATAGCCTCAACTTCCTGTGTTGGTGCTGGTCCCTCTCCAGGTGCAATGTGCTACACAATATCATACTGAAATTGTGGTTGTTCTCTAGGTGTCCCTTCTCTCCACAAACATAGCAAGTTCCCTAAAGCTAATTTATGTCTGGTTGTTAGCCCTACTAGCCTCGACCCTACTACCACTGGACCTAATGGGATCTCTACTGCTAGCCCTGCTTGTTTCGATCATCGAAACCCTTGTACCTCTTATACTGATCTCCTGCCTATATCCCCTTTAAACTATTGGGCCCCTTGATTACCATTACCACTCATCTTACCCTGTTGGCTTGACATCTCTGAATTGAATCTCTTTTCTCCCTTACTTTTTCAAAATGATCTATGATCCTGATAATGCATGAAGGAGGCATTCACCATCTGAGTGTAGGAGGTAAAAGTCGGATTCCCCAATAAATATTTCCTGATGTGCCAAGTTGTCCCTGAAATAAACTTCTCCATTCTCTTTTCTTCAGTGTTTACCTCATCTTCAACAAATAAGGATAATGTGATAAACTCCCCCCCCCCCCTGTAATCTGCTATAGTATGACCCTCTTGCTTAAGGTACATAAACTTCCTCCTCATCTCTGATTTCATGGTGAGTGGGAAGTACTTTTCCTCAAACTTTACCCAGAACTCATCAATAGTAAATCAGTCCCGCTCCTCCAGTGTGGTGACAAACTCCCACCATTATAGAGATACTCTTACTAGTCAAAATGAAGATAACATCTTCATGTGCACTGTCATGCACTCAATCATCCTCAAATGTTTCTGAACGTATTTCTTCCACTGACTGGCCACCAAGATATATGGACTCTTAGCAAACTCTGGTGGGTGGCCTTTAGTGAAGGCCTCCCTATCTATCTCCCAAACTGAGCCCGGTGACTTAACGGGTAGCACCACCTGCTAGGGGGTAGCGGTTGTTGCAATGGCTAAAAGTTTTGTAGTAAGGCAGCCATTGTCATAGAGACTGCCTACGTCACTATTGTGGCAATGTCTGCTGGAGTAACCATGGGTGGTACTGGTGGTGGTTGTGGGTGTGGGTGTGGCACCTACTGAATCCTATCCTATGCAGCCTCGGTGGTAACACATTGTGGTCTACCGCGTCTACTATTTGCCATCTGAAAGCAAATAAGATTCGTATTAGTAATAGGTCGTAAAGAGTACAACGATTCCTAATCATAGGGCTCTACATATCAAAGAACTCAATGCATAACGTAATGAGCGTAACACGGATACTAAGGATGCTAGAACCTAAATGCTCTGATACCAACTATAACAACCCCCAATTTTCACATAAAGGTTGGTCAAATACAATACGTCGAAGATGGAGCTTGTCTAACAATTTATACCATTCTCAGCATCAAACCATAAAATGAAGTTTTAATTTAAAAACATATACGCTCAATAAAACCATAAGAAGTAATAGAGTGATAATAAATGAATTTCAACTCCCATAAGTCATAAACATTCATCTCAAATGTAATTGGAAAATAAATGACTGGAATAATAAATCTCGGGATTATGCCCATATAATCTCTTAAATAATAAAACGACTAAAATAGAGAGTAACAACCTATGCTAGAATCAAATGAACTGAATCTGCTAATGATCAAGTGCAACGGCAAGTCTAATCCCCTATCAACCACGTTGTCCCTGTCTAGGCAAATGTAGGGGGAAACATTTTATAATTTTGGTCAGCACCCTAAAGTTGTAAAAATTAATTTATAAAACCAATATGTAATTATGTAGTCAATTCATATTACACACCACCCATCGGCACTATCATGCAGTAAGTATTTCACCTCTCATCTAAGTGTAATACTATATGTATTTACACCCACGTCCAAATGTGAAATTAGGTATCTACACAAATGTGATAATATCAAAGGCATCTGGCATGTATATATTAAACGGGAGATAAACATCTACACATATGATTTCAGTCCCAAGAGTAATCCCCATAATACTACCCACAAGAAATAGCATTTCATCACATTATGAATTTTACGTAGCATTGTGTTCATTAGCAGTAGTCTACATCATTAGACTACATGGATTGGTTCTTAATTAATTTATATAAATATATGTCCTTACATATATATGGCACACGGAGTGATCTACCTTCGGTGTCCAGTTCGTGCTCTATCGGTAAGTCCGGAGGAGTTTCTCACCAAATCGATGTAAATAAAATATACATAAGCGAGGCGGTCCCTACGCAGTACACCATTTCAAGGTTCGTACCCCCGACGATGACAATAGATCCGACTATCCCACTTACCTCATCGCGAGCAGTGTCGCCACTGTAGGACCTAATATAACGACCTACACAATGCCTAGTCCACCTGTACCGATGCGTGCTATGGTCCAAATATGTACACAACCCCAACCGATAGGCAATCCATGAATAAGGGTATGTTCACACAATTAATAAATTCATATATGTAGCACATAATATGTATAGATAATTATCCCCATAATTACCCCCAATTAGGTTTCATCAATATCCAGATCATACCCTTGTCTTAAAAATTAAAACCCTAGTTAATTATTACATTTTTCAAATAATGAATAGCGACACAAAACTATTTTTAATTAAATATTTTCTTACTTTGATAACCTCCCACATACTCACTCGAGTTCATAGAAATCCCCTGAACGTTTCCACGGACGAACCTTGATCTAGCCCAGGAGATGAATCGATTCATCGGGCCGAATCGATTCGCCCTGGAGGCATAATAGATTCAAAATATGGCAGAAGCACAGATCTTCTTATTTTCTCTACACGAGTTTTATTCCCAAAAATCTAATTTCATTTTTATGGTTCTTCCTAGTTAACTTCCAAAAACTATAACCCTATTATAGTCAAGAAAATACAATTACATCGTTATATACTCAATCCCCTCATGGTAACCCCTCGTAAATTCAAGAAATCGGATCTAAACGTTAGAGATTGTCTAACCCAATTCAAGATCTTAATTTTTCCAGAATAAAGGAATTAATACATGATTTCAAATCATCTAAAAATAAAAATTGTATCATATGTATCAAATCGTAAATTTTCCAATAAAACAACATCAATTCTGGGTTTGTAACCAAAGTGTTTAATTCTCAAAACAAAATTATTTTTAGATTAGTTCTAAATAATCCTAAATTCCATTCCATTTTGTTTTCAATAATCAACTCAACTTTTAACCCAGAATTGTTATGAGAAAGTATGCATATGAATCATAAAAATAAATTATAATTAGTTTAGCATTAAAATTCTTGCCTTAAACCGATGATGTGAGCCTCCTCTCTTAAATCTTGTTCTTTATTTCCTCTCTAACCTTGGTAACTTCCTCCAAAGGGTTTAGGGTTGTTAAGTCAACTCTAATATGGATGGGATGTGTGTGTGTGTGTGTGTTGTAGATAGTGTAAGTTTGTGTTGAAATATAAATTCTACCAAATCTACTCTACTCAATGTACGCTTAATATTATAATCGGTCCTATAAAATTACAACAAATATAGTGAGATTTTAGATCACATGAAGCATATAGAATTAAACGGTTGATAAAAACAGTTTTGTAACACTATATGTAAAAATCTAAAGATGAAAAGGTGAAAATGTGATTACAAGTGAGTATGTGAGTTATTTGTTCGATCTTAGTTTTTAAACAAACAAAATAGACGTGTAGTTTATTTTAAAACCATATAGATTTTATATACCATTGAAAGAGACTATAAACATCAAATTTTGAACAAACGAATCCTAACTCTGTCTCTCGCGCGTGCCCCCGTGCGCTCTTTTTTTTTCTCCTTTCTCTCTTTCTTTCTTTGCTCTCTCTTTTCTCTTTCTTCTCTCTCTTTTCTCTATCTAACTCTTTATTTTCTCTCTTGGATAAAATTCTAGAAATGAGAACGATCAAGTGGTTTAAAGAGAGTTGAAAGTAAAAATATAGACTTATAAATGGCCAAGAAAGTGAAACCAAAACCGCCTGATCTAAGGTACTAAAGTCATTCGTTTTATCAAACCTTAATGAATTATTCATAATCAATCTAAAGTATGAGACGTGGAAACATAACATAATCTTTGTGATATGCAATCTATCGATTTTAACTCGGTGAGGTGTATCATCTAATGACTTAAAGTGAGTGTATTTGTTTTTAGAGAGAAAACAAAACCACGATCCAAGTGATTATAAACATATGGCCTAGATTAACTCTTATAAAACATTAACCTAAGCACCAGATTGAGCTACGTAATATATTTCTGAATAATGAATTTATCTAATTAAAATTTTAATTAATTCATAAATATTCATAAAAAAATTCTTGAAAATTAATTTAAAAACATGAAAAATATTGAAAAATTCTCATAAAATATTTTGAGTAATTTTGGTCTAATTTCACAATTATAGGCAATTTTTCTGCATGAAACCTATATGTTTTGTGCAGTGTACAGTAACAAATAAAATATGTAAAAAAATGTTTTAAAAAATTAGTGTGTACATCCATTGGTCTATTTTTACCTTTTTACCGTTGTAAAATGACCTTGGACCATTGAGGCACTTGAGTCAATATAAGTCTTTTACATAGAGTGTGTTTTCTTTCTATAAAGTTTTTGACACAAATAGCCAAACAAAAGACACAAATTAGTGTGGACTCTCAAACCTATTGAAGTCCTTAATATTGGGGGGCTTTTGTAGCAGCGCTTCTTTATGTTCCATTAGAATTATATGTGTATGTGTTAAAATGTGAAAGAAGACATACAAAATGGGTTCATATCATTAATTGTTAACAAAATTATATTGAATATTGGTCAAATTTAATATAATCCAATTTCTATTAAAATACAATTTTGATGAAAAATGAACATGTAGAATGAAAGATAAATATCTTATAAAGTTAATGAGGAAGACAAAAATATGTTGTGCATTTACCCATTTTATGATATATCCACATCTCTTAACTTATTTAATGGGACATATTTTTTATACAATATGTATATATTACATAATATGGCGACTTACACTCATTTTAAAAATTTGTAAGGTGATTGATAAAGAAAACTATACTTTCACTGCGTACACCCATGGTTCTTAAAAACACCATGAAGTGTACACTCTTTTTTAAGGATACCACATAATCAAGTCCATTAAAAAATATGGAAAAAAATTACATTTACAAACTCCATCCTCTCAAAACCCAAACCTTTAAGTCGTCTTCAAACAAATGATATCTCAATCGGAGGGACATATTTGAGAAACTTGCAATTTTGGCAACTCATTATCGAGTTTGTTATCAAAACACGACAAGTGTGTAAATAGGTATGTGCCTTAAAGTTCAAAATTTAGTTAATTTCTTGATTAATCAACAAGTTAAAACAAATTAAAAATCCTTATTAATTTGAACCAATTTCTTTACCAGATAAATTAACTTTAGTTCAAAGAGAAAATATTTGGTGATAAATCATGGAAGAAAAATATAATAATATTTGGTGATAAATCACCGAAGCAAAATATAAAAACATTCATACAAAGCACACCAGGAATTAGAGTGGAAACCCTCAAGGAAAAGACAATTATCGCACCTAAACCACACAAGTCTACTAATACTAAATGAATTATTACAAGATTTATTAATGACTCAGACATGACTTAAATATATAACAACCATTACCACCATGATGTCACTCCCTTACGTTTTGCTCCTCTGCCTCTGCCCGTATTAGTAATTGTATTCCCAATCCAGGAAAACCATCGCATTGCCTCTAAGGCCTCGGTATCCACCGATCTCGATTTGATGAACAATACCCACATGTAATCCTATGTGCTAACCTTCTTCAATGTAAAATATTAACAGGGATTTGTAAACCAATACTCTACTTTATTTGCATAAAGTTAATAGGATCTTTGAAATAGAAGGACACTTTCAAAATCAATTTAGGGTTTTGAAAAATATTGGACTTCGACAATTGAAATATAGGTCTGAATGTGTGTAAATAGTTTAGCAGTGAAAGAGATCCATTCAAACATGTTTTCCAAGACAAATACCCTCGTTTAAATCAGGGAACCCTCGTTCAAATGCGAGATTTTGATCGAGGGTCCCTCGATCGATAAAATCTTCGCTCAAGGGTTATTTTTATGAACAGTGTGCCCTTATTCGAAATAGTCTTCAATCAAGGGTTTCTCATTTTGGAAAGTGTGTTCGATCGAGGTCTTTTGTCTCAAAAACAAGCTCTCAATCGATACTATTTTGATTAAGGGAGACCTCATTTGAACGAGGTCTTTCAATAAAGACCCTTAACATAATTTTATAAAAAAAATGTTTTAAAAAATTTTCAAAAATAGTTTTCATAAAAGACATGTCTTGTCACTTCCAAGCAATTAAAATAAACTATAAGGAATTACAAAACTTTAAAAATTGTTACCTTTATCAAATCTCTATTATGCAATGTTGTTATCCAATTCGATCCGGTAATCTCAGTCACAATGCATTTGTCTCTTATCTTTATGTGATATATCAGTAGAACTTGATGGACTCGATACAAAGATACAAAAAGTTTGTTCTAGAATTAAGCCAACACAAAACTAAAACCTAAAGAGAGTGTAAAATATGTCCTTATTTAGTGTGTGTAAGTTAAGTCTGCAAGTTACTTACAGGGCAATAAGCATGTGCAAATCATCGTTGCAGTTGTTGATAGGCACATAGTCGATAATCAGTCATTTATACTGTCCATTATTCTTTGTAATAGTTCAAAGACATATATTCGATAATCATTCGTCGAGAGTATCCAAATAATCTTAATAACTGTCTAAAGACATACTCGGTAACAAGTCAACGAGTTGTGCAAATGATTCCATCATGTTTAAAAATGCCTACACACGTTGATTGTTTGCAATTATGTAAGGACATTTTTTCTCATGTCCAACATGTTACATTTGTGTATGTCGTACGCCGCTACATTTGGCACGTCACCTCACGATCTCACATGACGGCCTCTATCCGAATTCCGAGAATCAAGCATTCAACATCTCCATTAATATGTCCCACATCTGCCTCAACGACTTCACGGTCCAAGATTTTAGGGACTTAATGCAAGTGGTACGCAAGGGAAGTCAAAACAGTGAAAAAAAGGCACTATAGGAGAGTTCAAGGTCATTTTCGTAATTTTACATCCATAGTTCGGAGGTTTGGTCAACTAGAAAGTTGAAGAGCTCGCCGCAACGAAGATACTGGAAAAAACGGCACCTCAATCCGAGCTACGGTGAAGGAGTTATGGCCTTTTGAAGATAGAGAAAATTCCTTAAAGAATGCTGTTTTTTTTGTACGCTGGATAGAATTTTAGAGTTTTAAAAACATGGGACTCTTCATATTTTTTCCTATAAATACCAACTTCGGGGGAGTTGTTTTGTAAGACATTAGGAGACGAATTTGAGAGTCCAAATACACCTAGTCTTCATATTCTTGAGTCCCAAGACTCATGTTTTGATTCACACATCATTGCCAAACCTTTGTGAATCCTTTAGCAACCCAAGAACACAACTTTGGTTTGTTCAATCCTTGTGGAGGAGACCGTTCTTCTTCTTCATTGCAGCCCTAATGGAAAGGGATAATTCCAGCCGCGACTACAGAATCCGATACCCGAGGGTAATTCTTAGTCAACTTGTATTTTCATTGTAATCCGATTGTAAACCGTTTTCTTACAAATTATAGTGAAAATAAATGTTGCCCCTGAGGGGGATTTTTCCTTAATTGCATGTGTTTGAATGTTCTTGCGTAGATTATCTATTTATTCAATCACATACTGCTGCATGTTTAGGGTTTGTTTGTGTTAAAAGGGTTTTATATATAACTTGTTTATTTTTATCCTGCATGCTATATTTCATTTGATAAATCATCTAGATGCATGTCTTAGGGTTTAACTAAAATTTTGGATTAATTAAAATTTGTTTTTATTTGAGAAGTCGCAATATTTCCGCTGTAGCTGCTCTCTCAAATTAGTATTTTTAATTTTTTAAAGGACAAACTTTGTAGTCGGGGTAATTGTTCAAAGGCATACTCGATAATTAGTCATCAAGTTTGTGCAAATAATCTTAGTAATTATTAAAAGACACATACATGGCAATCAGTCACTGTTTTTTTTAAAATATTTTTTGTAATTATTCAAATACACATACATAGTAATCAGTCATTGAGTGCGTAAATGTTCCTTGTATTTCAAAGACACGTGCTCAGTTTGCAGTCATTGAGAGTTTATAAGTTCTCCTTGTAATTTTTCAAAAACACATATCATAATTTTTTTATCACTAAAGACATACGAGATAAATACGTGTAAATGTGGCTATTTACACTTTAAAACTCTAATCAAAGGAAAGAGAACTTATTGCATTAAATATCATGTGGAGTTTAACAAAAAAATCATATAAAATTATAAATGTCTATATATTTTATAGAAAAAAGATAATGAATAAAATTTAACTCCAAATAAATAAATAAAAAGTAGTTGAGTGATCGTATAACAATCAAGGATAGTAATAAAATGATTTCATTCATATTCATACCAACAAGCGCCTGTAGCTCAGTGGATAGAGCGTCTGTTTCCTAAGCAGAAGGTCGTAGGTTCGACCCCTACCTGGCGCGATTGCTTTTTTCCCTCGGTTTTAAGGAAACTATAATCTTATTTGTTGGTGATATGTGGTTTTGGTGAGACATCTTTTTCGTGTCTGTTTTCTGTGAATTTTTTTTCCTGTGTATGTGTCAAACTGCAAGCAAGATGGTTAGAAATTTCATTATCTATGTAGTTGATAATTGCAGCTTAATGATAATTGCGGAACTTATAAGTAACAATCTTGATTCTCCTTATTTCTTTGGACTGTTTAAAATGTCCGGGAGGTATATATACATATACCAAAGGAAGTAAATTGATTACAGGTTCATTTACATACTTTAAACATTATAAGAATATGGTTAGCCATGTGGTTTGGTTTTCTAAGACCGTTGGTTGTATGTATGCTTCTGCATCTAAGTGGTGGATGCTAATGATTGCAAGAGCAATACCATTGGTGATGATCTTAACTTAACGTGCTCGGGAACAACTGGCCTGATCTATTATTTTCCCGCCGACGACAGAATAACAAATTTACATAAACTGTTTGGTTGCTTCAATCAACCTACTATGTTGAAATCTGTGCCGGTAATCGAGATCAGGAACGGAAATATTGACAATGAAGTGCATTGAGTTTGATGATATTGGGTCCGATGCTCGCGAGATGCCGTGCAATCTTTGCTTGGCAATCTTAAATGGTACTTTGCTCTTATGTCATTTTACTGAATTTTTAAAAGGGACGCTGACCTTGTTGAATAACTTTTATTCATTTCTTTCCAAGTAATTTTAGATAAGTATGTATGTAATCTATGTGTTTTGGAGAAATTGCTATTCTTCTTAGGGTCTGTTTGGCAACCCAATTCCAAGCCATGGAAATAGAATTGGAAGGCCAATTTCAATTCCGTGGAATTCAAATTGGCCTTTCAATTCCAATTCCATGCTTTGAAATTGGATTGTCAAACGGGCCCTTAGTCTTGCTTTTGGGAGTCTAATTTTTAATCCAGTTTGGTTTTCTGTCATTTTATTGAATTATTAAAGTGTAGTGTCAACCTTGAATAACTTTTATTCATTTCTCCTCAAGTAATTTTAGATATGTAATTTATGTGTTATGGAGAAATTGAAGCTGGCCTTCGTTTTTCTTTTGGGATTCTAATTTTTTTAATCCAGTTTGACATATATCCTTGAATGAATAGGAGACAAAAAAGATAATATATTCTCTCAATTATACATTTGTAAATTTATGTGCAGATTAATAACTATTAAGAAACGCAAGATTTTGTCAAAGGGAAATGACGGGGGTAGAAAGAATAGATTATATACTGTTAGGGCTTAAAATAATATTGATTATGGATATAGGACAACAAACATTCATTTTTAGTCCCTATTTTGAAATTAAAGGGACACGTGGCATGTTGTGATTGGTTAATGTTTTATAAATATGGGTCCGCGCCAGCGGCTTTATTCAAAAATAGGGACTAAAACTATAAATAAAATGTTTGTTGTCCTATTTTCAAAATACATATTACAATACATCCTAAATTTACAAAGTCCCTAGAAAGAATGATAGGTGGAAGTGTATGTAAGTTTGCAAGTGATTTACACAAAAGAAGAAAATTGCAGTATGGGTTGAGGTTGCGGTTGTTAGGGAGATGGGCGGTAGTTTCACACACGAATATAATATAAACACACACATATACATCTCATAGGGAGAGAGATGATAAGTTTGGTTGGTGGTTTTTGAAGAAAAATATTTTGACACATTGCAAGGAGTTGAGATGGCAGTAGCTTTGTTTTCAAGAATAGAATTAAGGGGTGTTTTGTGGTTGAACTTGAAGTATGGCTAATGAACATGGGAAGGTGGCAGGATTGTGTTCATTTTGTTGATAACGTATATGCAAAAAGTGAGGTATGTGCATGACAATAGGTGAAAAATATATGTGGTTGGAATGGTTTCGCATGGGAGGTGTTGTGTATGTTTTTTTTTTCTTTTGTTTGAACACATGAGAAGGGTGAGATGGTTATATTAGGAAATGGGTTCTAGAAGAGAAGTTTAAATGGGTTAGGTGTCTTCGTTTGTGTTTGTCTATTTTTGGTATATTAGAATCGTACATATTGATACATATTTGTATACACTAGTTGTGCCCACGTGCATTGCACGTGTGCCGTTTTCAGATATTAATCTTTCACTGCAAATCTGTGAAGGACAAAGTAATAAAAATACTTGCAACATATTATGTAGAATCTATTTTGTTAGAATATAACATAAAGTACATAGTACGAAGCATCAATCATTACCCCAAAAACCAAACCTCCATTCAACTGTAAACTATACAAGATATTCCTGTAAATACTCTAAATCGCACTACACCACAAACAGCAATTTGGCACACCTGGATATTAAAAATCTGGCACAGTTTAAAACTGTGCCAAATTCTGGCACGGTTTAATGGCAATCTGGTGCACTTTAAAACAGTGCCATAATTTGGCACTGTTTAAAAGTGTGCCAAAATTGAGTACACTTAACTAAAATATAAAATACCCTAAAAAATACATTTTCTCAGTTTTAATCTCCTGCCTTCTCCTCCCTCTCATTCTCACAGCTTCCTGCTTGGCCCTCTCACTCACTTTTGGTCGAAACTTCCCCCTCGGTCTCTCTCTCACTTCTGCCGCGATTTGGTCACAACAACTCTGCGATTTGGATATTTTCTCCTCGATTTGGGTATCTCAGGAGTAAAAATCTCTCTCAAAATTTTACTTCGCGATTTGGGTATTTTCTCCGTGATTTAGTCACAGCCCTCCCATTCTCCCGTTCTCACATCTGCCGCCAAAGGTATCAAATAGATTTATCAAATAGATTTTTATCTTCTCATTTATGTTTCTTATATGAATGTACTCATTCTTTTTTATCCATTTGAAGACTTTATGTTGTCGAGGTATTCACAATAAATCTGTTGTGTATGTAGTAACTGTAAACTACTCAGTTGAGTAGGTTTCTTATTTATCTTAATTGGATCTACTTGCTCTTTTTTCTGTATTTTAATGATAAAATAAATAAAAAGTGACTTTGTTGTTTTGTTTATTATTGGCTTGTGATGATATCTTTGACCAACAAATTTAATTTAATAAATAATCAGTATGTCCTAATTTAGTTATTGTATCAACAAAATCAAAATATTACAAAGATGTTAGTTACACATCTAATTTAATAAGGCCCCGTTTGGTTGTCTCAAAATTGTAAATTGGATCATTAATAAATTGATCCATTTACAAATTGACCCATTAATTGTGTTTGGTTTCATTAATGAAAGGATTCATTAATTGCCCCATTTTAGCTCATGTGCAAAATCTGAAATTGGATCATTTCACAAAAAACGTGAAATGAATCCATTTGAAATAGGAGTCACATAAAAGTGCATGCCTCCTCTCCCTCTCCCCCTCTCTATTTTCCCTCCCCCTCTCTCTCTCTATATATATGTTTTTACCTTTTTTTCGTAGAACCTTAACATCAATTTCAAATTACCAAACATCGCGTAAAATTGGATTTAAGTCATTTCAAATTCACTAATTTACAATTCACTAATTCATAATGAACCAATTTACATAATCAAACAATTTGCGCAACCAAACTGGGCCTAAATAATCTCTCTTTGATTTCTTCCTTGAGATTATGGTTGTATTGTAATGGAGAATCATCAATTTTCGGAGCGTTTATTTTTATTTCGAATATCGTTATTGATTGTTCAGTGTAATCGAAGGCAGGGAGGGCATACGAATATCTTCCTCAAACCGGAGTTGTATATAAAGATCTACCTCAAACAGGGGGTGAAGCTATTAATCTAGCTCAGATTGTCGCCAAAGTTTTGCTATGTTTCAATGATGAACATGTAAGTAATGTCGCATTTATGCATGTACTGTTTAAATTTCATATACAAGAAACTAAATACTCGACCCTAAATAAGAGTCACTATATAATATGCACAAAATTTAATGGAACATTCCTTTAGCCTCAAATATATATGAACGCATTAGATTAACATAAATACCGTACCAAATGATCTATTAATGCCTCTTAGTGGGGTTTATCACTTTGAAGGACTAGTCAGATGCTTGAAGAGGATAAAACATGGGAAATTTATGAAATGGTTTACTAGCACATGTATTCTTGCAACTCATTTCTCTTTCTTAGGCTTTTTATGTATACCACTGCATTAGAATTAATCTTATGTATACAACAACGCCAACTTTGATGCATAATCTTCTAATTTCATTTTATCAGTAAGTTATATTCCCTTAATGTTTACAAATTAAATATGACGATTATTAGTTCATGTTATATTTATACCTAAGCTAATGAACTAAAGCATTTTATGTGATTTAGGCGAACTGGTGCGTTGGCATTGAACGTGAGCTACGACGCCTCCCTCATGCTCGGTATTTCACTATGCCCTATCTTCTCTCCCCCCTATGATGTCGATATGTGTATGTACTGCTTCTCTATTAGTATGGCAATGATGCTATACTCAATGCAATAATGTTATAGTCAATGGCATACTGTTATACTCAATGCATACTTATTAGTGTATTTGAGACTAATACATTTTTATTTTAATGTGAAATTATTACATAGCTATCATATAAATGATGCAACGTAATTGATGCAAGAATGCTATAGTGACTGTTAATAATTCATTATATCATGAACATTCTATACCTTTGTATAAGGTTACTCGATTTCAGGTGTTTTATTTTGAAACTCAACAGTTTCTTAACTTTATATGAGAATGTCATAAACGCTATGAACCTACATTTAAATTCATGATCTCAGATTCAATGACAAATTAATTTAAGATAAACTCGAAGTTTAATAACTAAACATACTCACATTTTACCACTCCACTTTTTATGAATCAAACTGTACAAACCTTAACTACATGCCTGCATCGTTTTCTAGTCCAGAAAACTGACACGCCTCTTCCTAGGGGAATACGTGATTGAGGGAATTGAGTATAATGTCTTTTCAGTGAGTAGAATGTCTCAACATAAAGAAGAATCATATTCTAAAAGATGATTGCTTGCCTGATGTCCTGTTCAGCAGAGAATTTCTCCTCAAAATAAACTACTGTGGCTTGCTTGACATCCTGTTCCTCAGGCTTGAGATTGTCATGACTATCACTGATCAAGTTGATTATAAGTTTTCTTCTCTTAGTTTTAACATAGATGTAGAAAAAAAGAATTATGTTTTTATCCCTTGCCAAGCCATTGATCATGAGATTTTTGCTTCCAATATGCATCCTCCACATTGAGCTTTTGGATGTTACAAGCTTATGCCGAAGCTAACTTCTCCAAGTTCTCTTCATTGGGATCAAGGTCAAAATCAATTTCTTTAGCTAACAAATTATGCTCAACACTTATATGTTCTTTGAAAATGTTAGCCTACACGAATTTATTTAGCTAACAAATTACTCTACATCTGAATCACACTATAAATGCCCCAGCAGGAGTAGAGAAAGAATGTAGATAGTTTTGAATCTGCCAAACTAGAGAGATAGGAGGGGAAAGAGCAAGTAGTAGTGTGCCCACATGACACGATGACTACTTCTCATCTCCTCTAGTGCTACTCATTCCATTGCTCTCTTTTTTATAAATGTTGTTTACTCATGGGGACGGGGAGAAGATGGGCAATTAGGCCATGGGGATGCTGAAGATCGACTTTCTCCTACTCAAGTGAGTGCCTTAGATGACCAGGAAATAGTGTCTGTTACTTGTGGAGCTGACCATACGACTTCATATTCAGAGTCGCGGGTGGAAGCATATAATTGGGGATGGATATTTTAAGAGGCTGAGTCATGGAAACTCTAGTGACTTGTTTACTCCTCAGCCCATCAAACCATTATATGGTCTACGAATAAGGCAAGTTTCTTATGGGGAAAACCATTGTTTGGCAATGACTATGGAGGGCGAGGTACAGAGTTGGGGACGTAATCAAAATGGTCAACTGGGTCTAGGATCCACTGAGTATTCTTTTGTGCCATAAAAAATTGATGCCTTTTAAGGAGTATATATCCAAATGGTTGTTGCTAGGACCAAACACTCAGTTGTTATTACAGTAGATGGTGAGATATATGGTTGGGGCTGGGGCATATATGGAAACTTGGGCTTAGGTGACAGAAATGACAGCTTAGTTTCGTAGAAAATCTCAACTGTTGATGGAGAGAAGATGCTTCTAGTCGCATGTGGATGGCGACATACGATATCTGCCTGCTCTCATGGTGGTTTATACACTTATGGGTGGAAAAAATATGGTCAACTAGTACATGGGGATTTTGAAGACCATATCATCCCTCATAAGATCCAAGCCTTGCGTGAGCACTTTATATCTCAGATTTTGGGTGGTTGGAGACACACCATGGCATTGACATCTGATGAAAAACTATTCAGATGGGGATGGAATAAGTTTCGACAAGTTGGTGTTGGCGACAACCATGACCATTGTTCTCCCATGAATGTTCAATTTCCTCATGACCAGAAAGTGATTCAGATTTCGTGCGGATGGATGTACACCCTAGCTGTTACTGAAAGAGAATTTATTTTCTTGGGGAAGAGGTACAAATGGATAGCTTGGGCACATGGAGTCTATCGACCGAAATGTTCCCAAGATTATAGAGGTGTTGAGTGCGGTTGGATCTAGTGGACAACAAATAGAATCCTCTAAAATTGATCTATCATCAGGGAAAATTTCCGTCTGACTATCTGATAGATACATGGTTGTTCCTGATGATAATATCCAAGGGCTCACAGTCACTTCTGTTGAGGGTAATGAAAATGATGCAAATGTCCCAGAGAGAGACATGAAATGGATACGCCTGTGATAATTTTATTTTTTTCAACTCACTCGAAACCAATTGTCCCCTCCAACTTTGACCTTCTAAAATAGTCACATTTTAACCTGCAAATTGCATAATTTTATTCTACAAGATGCTGCAACTGTTTTACTTTTATTTTAAGGATATGAATTCTACTTTGTTTTTACCTTCACTTGAATATTAATATAATCAATGCTTTTTTCCATCGGGGAAAAAAATTATTACTGTACATAACACTTTCGCAACATCCACTTTCGTAAAATTCCAATTACTTATTTTCTCATATGTGATTTCTTGCCAGTTTTTATTACTTATTTTCTCATATGTGACATCGTTACCAATTTTCAGAAATCAAGGCTTGATGACCAACATTAATGTCTTTGTTGTCTTTAAGCCATAGTTCCAACATAATGCCAGGTATTATACCAATGGATTTATTAGCATTAATCCATCTGGTTCATTACTGCAACAGGTTACTTATGTTTGGCTATGTTATTATTAATCACTCATGTGTACCTCTCATCATGTTTAGGTTAATTCTAGCGACAGTCGTGGGAAGGCTGATTCCAAAATTGACAAAGGAATAGGTGGATCTATAGCAAATTCTATAAAGGGACTTATCGTTAATGAAGCTTTGAGTGTTAAAATGGATCGGTTAGTATTTCTTCAGTTTCTTTCTTCCATGCGACATTAATGCCCCTTTTGGTTCTGGATGTGAAAAGTGAATTGGTGAATAGAATTTCCATCTATTTGGAATTATTTTGTTTCTATATAAAATTCTAAATAAGTTTACAGGCTATAATGATATGAATTTTGGATAAAGTAGTGAATAAATTCAACCCCAAATAGATAAAAATACAATTTAATGTTTTACTTTTCACCTTGAAAACTATTTCATCACGGACCAATCGTAACCTGAGATTACTGTAGAATTTTTTTAACATGGTTCATTATTGACTAATATTCCAGCTCGAAACATCCAAAGACTGTTCTGATAATGGATGAGGTTGATGGCATGTCAGCTGGAGATAGGGGTGAACTGGCTGATCTTATTGCTAGCATCAAGACCTCGAAAATTCCTATCATTTGCATATGTAATGACCACTACAATCAGAATCTAAAGAGTCTTCTGAACTACTGTTTACTTTTTGGAAACTTACCAAGCAGCATGTCCCTTTTCGCTTTATATCTTTATAATAATTTTGTCTTCGTATCTTCATAAACACATTTGCTCAATGATAAATGGCCCTTAATACAAGTATAGTAGTTCTGATATGAGTAGGCACGGAAACAGATTTCTCATTTCACATACAACCCACGTCCTCATAGTAATCGTAATACTCGCAATCTCCGCGTACCCTCGCGGGCTGCTGCTGAACCGTGACCATGGGGCTGCGCAGCTGTTGCCATTTGCTGTTAAAACACGCCGATGACCCCCCAAAACTGCTGTAATATGCATATTACAGCATATTACAACTGTAATATGCATATTACAGTGAGTATTGCAATTGTTATATGCATATTACAGTGCATATTACAAGTTGTAATATGTATATTTTCACCAAAATAATTCTTTTATCTCCTTTTCTCTCTCTGGTCTTCATCCCGCTTGGCAATATGGTCTTCATCTCGCTTGGCAATACGGTCCTCCATCATTAACTTCAGATCATCCTATTTGTCAATATGCCCTACACATATACCAAATCCACTTATTTACCTGGTAGATTTGTCAATATAGAATTTGGTAGTCATTAGTTGGAATCATATTTGATGAAATGAATTCAAATTTTCCACTGACCAATGTGATATTATCTATAATTCTCAGTAGCGTCTTTGCATCTGTTAATATTGTTTGGAGGCAATGATCGTTTGAGATTGTTCAAAGCTGATATGCATGAAGAAGGGAGCTTTAACGAGGCTGTAAAAGGTGTGTTTTATGTTGCTACATCAATGGAGCTTTGACGATGCTATATATATATATATATAACATAAATAGTTGTTATATGTACATATAACAACCCTGTTATATGTACATATAACAAGGTGTTTATATATATATAACAGCCTTGTCAAAGCTCTTAATTTTACCAAACTCTAAACTTTAGTCTCACATTACATAATTCACAATTGAACTACGAAAGTCATCAACTCAAACTTAAACATCATTCCACATTTTACACACGCACACGCTCACTTTAATATTCAATTTTATACTAGGTACTAAAACCAAACATCCCATGTAACCAAGATTCGCAAAACAAAATCCCCTTAAGCCGTTGAAGGGTGAAAACCCAAACCAACCACCAAATGACCCCGTAAGAGGAACTAACACCTCGAACGGGACCAACGTAACTCATAGGAATTGACCGAGTAGTCACGGGCCTCTCGATTTGAGATAATGATGATGACTTCAAAATATGTATATTAGGCTTGAAAACAAGTCGTTTAAGGGTGAAAACCCAAACCGGCCCCCAAACGGCCCCGTAAGAGGCACGAACATCTCGCACGGGACCAATGTAACTTATACGAACTGACCGCGTAGTCACGGGCCCCCCAGTTTGAGATAATGATGATAATTTCAAAATATGTAGATTAGGCTTGAAAACAAGTCGTTTGAGGGTGAAAACCTAAACCAGCCCCCAAACGACCCCGTAAGAGGCACGAAAACCTCGCACGGGACCCATGTAACTTGTAGGAACTGATCGCGTAGTCCCGGGTCTCCCGGTTTGAGAGTATGACGATAATTTGCAAAAATCACACTTAAACTTAAAAACAAGTCGTTAAAGGGTGAAAACCTAAACCAGCCACCAAAAATCCCCGTAGGAGGCACGAACACCTCGCACGGGACCAATGTAACTTCTAGGAACTGACCGCGTAGTCCCGGGTCTCCCGATTTTAGAATACGATGATAATTTGAAAAAATCAACACTTAAACTTAAAAACAAGCCGTTAAAGGGTGAAAACCCAAACCAACCCCCAAACGACCCCGTAGGAGGCACGAACACCTCGTACGGGACCAATGTAACTTGTAGGAACTGAGCACGTAGTCCCGGGTCTCCCTATTTGTGAATATGACGATAATTCGCAAAAATCACACTTAAACTTAAAAACAAGCCGTTAAAGGTTGAAAACTGAAACCAACCCCCAAACGACCCCGTGAGAGGCACGAACACCTCGCACGGGACCAATGTAACTTGTAGGAACTGACCGCGTAGTCCTGGGTCTCCCAGTTTGTGAATATGATGATAATTTGCAAAAATCACACTTAGACTTAACAACAAGCCGTTAAAGGGTGAAAACCCAAACTAGCCACCAAACGACCCCGTAAGAGGCACGAACACCTCGCACGGGACCAATGTAACTTGTAGGAACTGATCGCGTAGTCCCGGATCTCCCGGTTTGAGAATATGACGATAATTTGCAAAAATCACACTTAGACTTAAAAACAAGTCGTTAAAGGGTGAAAATCCAAACCAGCCCCCAAACGACCCCGTAAGAGGCACGAGCACCTCGTACGGGACCAATGTAACTTGTAGGAACTGATCGCGTAGTTCCGGGTCTTTCGGTTTGAGAATATGATGATAATTTGTAAAAATCAACGCTTAAACTTAAAAACAGGTCGTTAAATGGTGAAAACCTATACCAGTTCCCAAACGACCCCGTAGGAGGCACAAACACCTCGCACGGGACCAATGTAACTTATAGGAACTGACCGCGTAGTCCCGAGTCTCCCGATCTGAGAATATAATGATAATTTGCAAAAATCAACACTTAAACTTAAAAACAAGCCGTTAAAGGGTGAAAACCCAAACCAGTCCCCAAACGACCTCGTAGGAGGCACGAACACCTCGCACGGGGCCAATGTAACTTGTAGGAACTGACCGCGCAGTCCCGGGTCTCCCGGTTTGAGAATATGACGATAATTTCCACTCATATATGTAATTTTTTAGTTTGAGTAAAAAAAATTGTAAATTATTGGGTTACTAATATCGTATCTTTTTTGTATCCTATTTTTTTTGCAGGATAACAGTTTATCGGTGGCATTTATTCACGTGGAACACACAGAGAACTCAATGGTTTACAACAAGGGGTTTATTCGCGATTCCATTTTTTGTGTTATGGTCGTGCGGGCTTTTGTAATTTTATTGTTAACTTTTATGGCCGTGCGGGCTTTTGTAAGTTAATTGTTATATTTTGTGGCCGTGTGGGCTTTATGTTAGGCATGTTTTGTATTAGCAGGTTTTGGAATGTCCAGAAAATAGAGGAAATTCTACCCAATTTTTTTTTGGCCTGTGAATTATTAAAGACTTGTAATATTTTGAAGTTTGTATGTACATTAGTTTATCAACAACGTGCAATATTTTTAATTTGTGAATTTTTGTGCTTTCAAATAATTTTTTTTTTCGTTTTATAAAAAAAATTGGCACAGTTCAAAACCGTGAAAAAAGTGTATCATATTTTGGCACGGTTTTGAACAGGGCCAAATTTTTTTAAACTGTGCTGAATCTGGCACAGTTAAAAACTGTGCCAAAAGTGTGCCAGAAATATCAAATTCTGGCACGGTTTAAAAGTGTGCCAGAAGTGTTCCTGTTTGGCCAAATCTGGCACACTTTTGAGCCGTGCCAGAAAAAAATGGTCATTTTGGAACACCTCATTCTGGCACAGTTCAAAACCGTGCCAGATTTGATCTGGCACAGTTTTAAACCGTGCCAGATTCCTATTTTTGGTGTAGTGTATCTATCACAAACGAACTCAGAACTCCCTACTCAAAAGCAGCAAGAAATACACACAAACATGTATGTATATATAATCCGAATAAATATATCAAAATGAAATTAGCTTGAAATGATTTATAGGGAAATATCATTAAAAAAAAAAGAAGTTAAAAAAGCTTCAGCAAGCAAATTCCAAATCGCAGTTATTGAAAGATGACAATTGATAAAAACAGTTTGTAATCCTAAAAACTGAAAATTTAATGCTTAAATATGTTTCTTTTGACGTTTGTTAGGATTCAACGGTTCTTCTTCCTCTTCAACTTTATGAGCTACGAACATGGATGACATTATCCGAAGAACCTTTGTACAACATTCTTGTTCCGTTACATAATCCAATTGATGGATTTATATTGCGTAGAAAAATTATTGGACAATTATGTTTAAGTTTCAATGCGTGTGGTGGCAATCCATTCGGCATCAAAGAATTTAAAATTTCTTCTTGGTAATAGTTGTGCGTGTCATCCACAGCGTCATCAATGCTATTTAATGTCTTCAATTCTCGGGGGAACCGCTCGATCATCATATCATTGAGTGGGTCTACGTGCTCGTTTGTTGTTGTAAGAATTGCTTGATCTATCAAGAAGTTTGGCGAGTTGACATTTATATTTAATGATGGGAAGATAACGTCAATGAAAAACTGTTCGGGGCCCTCATCATGTGTTGATGCTTCCGTCCCATTGCCAATCCTTAGAAGGAAATCACTAAGTGAGGAATTGATATCCAAATGTCTAATTACTTAATCATCACTATGAAGTTAAATAGGCCATTAGTTCTTTTTAGTCATTACATTTACATAATATGATGGATGGATTATCAGTCTTAACATATCAATACAACAACTTTCAAAGATAAATTACGTGAGACAGAGAAACTGCATTCATGTTTATTGAATAAAAATTACAAAATAATAAAGAGAATCCATCCGGTTAATAAGTATGGCCAAACCTAAGTTTCCAAGAAATTAAAACAATTTACTCAACAATAAGATGAATTGAAAACAACAATTGTAAATTAATTTTAAAAAATTAAAAAAAAATTATGGTACTTGAATAAGTGCAATGTATTCCATAAGTATCCATAAACCATGAACTAAATAAATGACACTCAGTACTAAATATTAAGAGCAGGGAAGAACAAACTGAAATTCTTTGAACACTATGTATCTAAAGATGCTAGAGATACAGTTTAGAGTGTGTGTTTGAGTTGACAAAGATAATTCAACTAAGGCATGTAATTGCAACTTCAGTAAGGTAATTTGGACTCATTTTTCTCACTTATTTGGTTGTTCTTGGAAGTTATGTTTTTCTTAGTTGGGGAGTTACAACCTGAACCGACATAAGACTTAATAAGAAGAATATATGTATGTAGAGAGACAAAATGAATACATTGAACCATACGTAAGTTTGTGCTAATATAAAAATAAATCATGTATCAATACGTAAGTTTGTGCATGAATGTCATTTTAAACTTAGTGCCCCAAAATTTCATTCACTGAGTACCCAATGGCTCCAAAAAAGCCCATTAAATAATGAATCATCACAGTCTTTGATTATTTTGGTTCATAGGTTGTTTCATTTATCATGATATCAGAAAGTTTAATATAAATATTTCAATGACGTAATTTTGTTTATCCATACAATTATGTCCTTCATTATTTTATAAAAAAATTGGGTATCTACTTGGTTCTACTCTATAATTTGTTATACACGGGTAGTTTGTAAATACACCCCTTTTACAGAACTATATCACCTACATTTCTTTCAGTATTAGGTACCATGTATGTATACATTTGTATTTTATAATTCGCAAATCGGATACCCAAAATAGAAAACGGAGATAGAAATGTTAAAAAAAAGACATAGATGAATATTATCAAACACATGATATGCAATAGATTTCATTCATGCTAACAAAGTTTAATTGTCCGACACTCATAAAATAATAATACAGAATTTGATCAAAGCATATACTCTAACCATATATATAATCATTTATTTATTTTACAAAAAGGTATTTGAGATTAGAAAATTGTTAGGCAAACGTATGAATGATTATCATCACGGTTATGACGGATCTTACTTTTTCATTTTTGTCAACATAAGAGAATCTTATACAGATCAGTTTCTAAATGATAAGTAAAATAGTAATGATACATTAATCAATTGCAATTACCTCATAAACCAAAGTGAGATTCCTTCACTATAAGATGGACAATCCAAGCTTTGACCACAAATATTGACCATATCCTAAAAAGTTTCAAAGGAAATATCTGACCATTTCGAATATAAATTATAGGAAATATTTTCAATATGGTATTAACGGGTATAGCTAACCACGCTCCAAAAAATCTTAAAACACTCCAAATTCTTTTTGAAAGACAAACTTGCCCTTTGCTCTAAAGATCAAACGAATACTTTTTTATTTGTTAATTTTTTTTCAATAAAGAATAGTATTTTAAACTCTTTTTTTTTAATATTTTTTTATTTTTTAAAATTAAAAAATAACTGTTTTTTATCAAAATTGTTATGATAGTTTTAAAAACCATTTTTTATTTAAAAAGCTCTTATGATAGTTTTAAAAAAGTTTTTTTTAAGACAGATTTAAAAACTATTTTTTTTTTATATTTTTTACATAAAATTGGGGAAAAAATTAACAAATAAAAAAATTGTGCTTTGTATTGAAAACTGTTTTTTATATTTTTTAAGTAATGTGGGTACACGGATTTAGAATGACGAACCTGTACGAGTATCTCAATTGAAGCGGCCCAAAGTCCAAACCCTTCATATCTTAACATTAATTCGGTTATGACTTAGTCTTCTCCCATGTTCTCGTAAAGAGGTGTTCCAGGAGAAGATGAAAAACGTGGGGGAGTCCAACACCCCCACTCTCTGAAAATAAACATGTATATAATAAACCCTAGGTCTGGGGCAGAAGACACGCACTGTATTCTCTGTAATCGCTCCCCTAAGTATATAGAAATAATACTGCACCACCGTGGGCATAGGCATTCTTGCTGAACCATGTACATCTGTGACAACCCGCTCACCAAAATATGGGGTGGCCAGCCCGATACTCCAAATTAAACAGGAGTCATGGATGGAATCATTCTCAGCATCACAACAATATAATAAGTATGCAGGATAACCACCCAATATTTTAGTAAAACGGATTGCCAAAAAATTTTATTTTATAAATTAAAGTAT
The DNA here is from genome assembly GCA_949130495.1 of Sambucus nigra. Taxonomy (NCBI): domain Eukaryota; kingdom Viridiplantae; phylum Streptophyta; class Magnoliopsida; order Dipsacales; family Adoxaceae; genus Sambucus; species Sambucus nigra. Next base: position 283,027,792 of record OX422218.1, read on the forward strand.
GCATTTGAACAACCCAAGTTGAAATGAAAGTGGAAATCCAAGGGAACTATTATTACAGCAACAGTTATACAATAAGGGGACCGAATATGCTGTCGGTCAACAGTCCATACAACCCAAATATAACAAGTTAATTAGGTTACATAGTACATCCATTAAACAGTTACAAAAGTTTGGGCCACACACCCGAGTAAAAGACCTGATCATAACTAGATTACAAAAAATGAAGGCGTCTAACAACATATCCCGTAATATCCGCAAAGTATTACGGCTCCCCCAAAAGCAACGGAGTGGAAAGTCAAAACGGGCGTCCTTGCGGCGGAGCACCTGGGCGGATAAGAGATACATGCACAACAAGGAATATGAACGGGTCAGGGCCCGATTTTATATAATCACCAGATGAATAAAAAGTATGACAGTTATGAACAGTTAATCATGAATGGTGAAGATGATGATCTAACATGTTATCCTCATTTTATAAACTAAGACAATGTAAATGATAATAAATTTAATTCAGTTATACAAGAGGATATGAATAAACATCATTAATTAAAAGCCTTTATCATTATTCACCTTTTTTTCTCACTTTCCATTCCTTATCAGGAATACAATTTCTATCATATGCTCTTTATGGCATTCCATTCCTTAGCAGTAATATAATCACTTTAATATGCTCTTTGTGGCATTTATTATACATCAAGTCCCACTTGATTAAGAATAGTTATATTCATATACATATAACGATTCTAAGACCTCCCTTTCGGGTTTTTCCACTGTGCGCGCCCCTAAATGACCATCATCTTCCAGGGCCTATATGCAAAGACAACCTGGGCACCTAACGCAAGACGTCGGGAAGCGGCCATATGCCTGCGGGATAGTCATGATCACACCCAGAATCACCTATCGAGCGCAGAAAAATATATATCAATGCTCATATGTCCTAGGACTATATCCACCCTGCATTCATTAGTCAGGGGGCTTCACCTCACGCGCGCACTTCCCTTATGATGGCATTTAGAGAGGTGTGTTTAAATAAATTATCATTTACCATGTTTATGATTAAGTAATTTATCATTTACCATAATCATTACCATAATCAATTCATTTTCATTTGCCATGTGCATGTTTCATTTTATCCGAAACCAAAATCCCTTGAGTATTTTCATTTGTATTCATCATATAATAAATCCGAAATTATTCTCCAATAAATCGCAATATTTCTACAAATCACAAGGTTTTATACACCTCGACTGAGCCCTCAAAGTCTCCAAGTATGGCTCACGACTTCTAGACTCCCAAAATTTTACTAAAGAAAAGAAATGCCCTGTCCTCTATTTGTATACCTTCAGACTAAGCCCCGTTTAACCCATTCCTAAGGTAGGGTAGTGACCCAACTTAACTAAAACTCTAGGACTCTAAGTTTACTTCATACAAGAAGGTTCCTAGGTCCTAAGCCTAAAGAAAAGGATTAAAATTGAGCAAGAAAAATCACTCAAAAGTGCAGGATTTTCGAATCGATTCGGTCAGAAAAGTGAATCGATTCGGGCCATCTGAATCGATTCGGTCAGGAAATCTAACTTTCTGCATAATTGCCGAATCGATTCGGACAAGCCAAATCTATTCGGTCCACACAGACCTGGACACTGCCCCTATAGCGAATAGATTCGTCCAGGCCGAATCGATTCGCCCCTGCGAATTTGCCAAGTTTGGCTATGGAGTTTTGGACTCCCAAATTTTCCCCCAACTCATTTTCATTCAATCCAAAGTTATTTATTGCAACCAATTAATCACCAATGCATCTAGCAACCATAATTTATACTAATGAACATCCAAATCAACCTCCAAGGATTCAAAACCCATACATCCATAAAACCCTAACTTTGATTAAACCATAACTAATATACAACTATCAATACTAATTATTCATCTTAAATCATAGTAGCAAGCAGAAAACTTGCCTTAAGCTTGCAAATTCAGATTTGATTTGGTAGAAGCAACAATCCAATCTTCAACCTCCAATTCCCTCTTTCTCTCTGAAGTTCTCTTCTTCTCTTTAGGTTAATAAATGCTCTTAAGGGAAATAAATGAAAGGCAAGACATAAATCGTTCCTTAAGCCTAAAATTATCAGCTTAAGTGGTTAATACCACATTAAAATGACTCACAACTACACATTTGAGTCAAAACCAGTCAAAAGTGCCCAAAACATAAAAATGCAATATGGCACTTATTTTGACTGTCTCGCACCTTTCGGGACTAACTACACCCTTCAAATTATCATTTGGAAATTTTATAACTCATATCAAGTCCCGGTTTCATTTTAAACTATGAATGTCATTTAATGCACATGACACTATAAACGCAACCTAGTGATATTTACTTACACATACAGTAAATATACAACAATCTTAGCAAATATTAACTTTTACCTCATCTAATTAATATTTACTCCATATTCCAACATTTTATATAATTACTCCGCATAGTAAGTAAATATAAAATAGGTTCTCAAAAGCGAGGGTTGTTACAACATCTCATATTGTGTGATTGGCATTTTGTCTTCTTTATTCTGCTTGGTGATTGTGCCTCTCTTATCTATTTATGTTGAATAATAATTGTCACCACAATTGGCACCGTCTATGGGAAACGTTTATCTTCCCTGAGAAAACCTACACCAAAAAAGGAGTTCAAAATGTCTGGTCACAGTAGTAATGCTCCCCAGGCAGGAGATATCCAAGAACCACCTGCTCCTCGCAGGATTAGATCTGAAGTTCGGCGTTCAGATCGGAGGGCTCGCCTAGAAAGGCTAGCTTCAGAAGAAAGCCAAGGACCAGCAAGGTCCACACAGATATCCAGGTTGATTGATGCATATGAGGCGAGGCTCCAAGAGCAGAGGGAGTCTTCTCGCAAGCACGATGCTGAGAATGCTCGCCTCAAAAGAAGATTAGAAATAATGGAGAGAGAGCTCCATCGTGGTACCAAGAGACATCCGTATCGCACTCCTAGCCCTCAGGCGAGCAAGTCTCGCAGCCGAGGAAGGAGCCCCAGGCACGGATCCCAGAAAGCTGAGGGAAACGAGTCAGAGGACGACCTGCTCGAGCAACTGCGACTAGCTCCCAATCACAGGAGCCCAGATCACAGCAACGAGAACATACGAAGTCTGGTCCGAAGGGAAATGGACCAATACCCTACACATCACAGTATCAGATCGACCCGAGAACTCGCTAGGCGAGCTCTCAAAACTCAGATGAAATCACCTTTCTCAAGGGAAATAGAAGAATAGGAAGCCCCCAAGAAGTTTGCTATTCCAAGGTTCAAGATTTATGATGGTAAGACTGATCCCATTGATCACGTCAGGCAATACAGGTAGGCCATGACCCTCTGGAACCATCGAGACGCACTAATGTGCTGAATTTTTCTCTCGAGCCTGCATGACGTGGCGCAGAAATGGTTCTAAAGGCTCCCCCACAGGTCCATCAGAAGCTTCAAGTCCCTGGCCGAGCTCTTTACGTCCCGGTTCATTACTAGTAGCTCCCATCCCAAAAGGATGGATGCTTTACTAACAATGAAAAAGACGCCTCAAGAGACCCTCTGAAACTACGCTAAGAGGTACTGGGAGTTATTCAATGAGTTTGAGGAGTGCTCGGAGCAAGTGGCAGTAGCCTATTTCAAAATTGGTCTACCCAGTTCTTCCCTTCTGTATCAGTCCCTGACCAAGAAAGAGGCCATGACCATCGACGACCTGATGGCTCGCATCGAGAAGTATGCCAAGGTGGAGGATGTGACCCACCTCAGCACAGGGGAAAACGGTCGAGCTAAGTCCGTTGCCAAAGGTCATGAAAAAATTGAGAACCAGAAGAAAGGAGGGAGGAATGGGGGTAAGAATGGCTCCAAGAACGATGGCAGCAATGATGTGGCAAAAGAATTTCAAGCGGTCAACACTGTCTTCAAAGAACCAATTTACAAAATTCTCGCAAAAATCAAAGACGAGCTATTTATTAAGTGGCCCAGAAAGATGGGAGGAGATCCCTCGAAGAGAAATAACGCGCTGAGATGCGCTTTTCACAAAGAAGGAGGACATAAAATCGAGAATTGTAAGGCTCTTAAGTCCCACCTCGAAGAGCTGGCTCAGTCTGGGCATCTGAATGAATTCGTGGAAAAGAAGGCAGATAAAGTTGTTGCCCATAGAGAAGCAAGGCCCGACAACGTACTCGAAGATGATGCCGGCCATAAATTCGCAGTAATTTATGGGGCATCTTACGTAAAGCAAATTCAAGAAAATTCAGCTCGAATGGAGGTAAAAAAGCTTACAGCAGTGATGCAAGATTTTCAGATCGATCCAGCGAAGACACAGTCAGGAAAGTGTCAGCGAGCAGATGACGTCGACTATAGTAAGAATATCGTATTTACAGATGAAGATCTGGTGGGAGTGAGAACCTCACATCATGATGCTTTAATCATTACTCTCAGGATAGCGAACTATGACGTCGATAAGTTACTCGTCGACCAAGGAAGCTCGTCCGAGGTAATGTATCTCGACCTGTTCAGAAAATTGAAATTAAGCATCGCCGACCTGAAGGAAGCTACTGTCCCTTTGGTTGGCTTCACTGGAAAGGTGACTATGCCCTTGGAAAAGATCGTACTGCCAGTAAGGGCAGGAAATGTTTCTAAAATGATCGAGTTTCTGGTGGTCGACATTGACTCGCCATACCAGGCTATCCTCGGTAGAGGGTGGCTGTACGCAATGAAGGCAGTCTCCTCGACCTACCATCAGAAGCTCAAGTATGTGACCGAGCGAGGAGTAATGGAGATACATGGTGATCAAGAGATGGCAAGAATATGCTTAATAGAAGCCATCCGTCCAAGACCAGAGAAGAAGGTCGACAAGCCCAGCGAGAAAGTTGAAGAACAAGAAGGTCTGATACCTTCGAAATAGCAATTAAAATACGGAAGGCCCGGAGTAGAGGAGACCAGGCTCCTCCCCTCCAAACGGGTCATCGAGGACCTGGAGGAAGTCGCGGCTGAAGATAGCGACGATGGTAGGATCTTCTTAATCGGAGCCTCTCTCACATATCAGGAAAAGAAGGAGTTGACGATTCTACTGAGGACCAATGTAGACGTCTTCGCATGGGAACCATACGAGTTGCCAGGAATTGATCCTAGTATGGTTTGTCATCAGCTGAACATCGATCCCACCTTCAAACCAATCACGCAGAAGGCACGGCGAACTGCACCCGAGAAGACGAAAGCCGTGGAAAAAGAAGTTGAAAAACTGATGGATGCAGGATCCATACAGGAGGTCCAATTCCCCAAATGGTTATCCAAACCAGTAGTAGTTCTAAAGAGCAACGGGAAGTGGAGAGTCTGCATCGACTTCACTGATCTTAACAGGGCGTGCCCAAAAGACAGCTTCCCTCTTCCGAAAATTGATCAACTAGTGGACGCCACAGAAGCTCACGAGAGAATGAGTTTTTTGGACGCATACTCAGGGTATCATCAGATCCCCTTGTACGCTCCAGACCAGGACAAGACATCATTCATCACCACCATTGGATTATACTGTTAGAAGGTCATGCCTTTCGGGCTCAAAAATGCTGGGGCAACCTACCAGCGGCTGGTCACCAAGATGTTCAAGGACCAAATGGGAGACACCATGGAAGTCTACATCGACAATATGCTCGTCAAAAGCAGGAAGAAAGAAAACCACCTCTCGAACCTATCAAGAACCTTCAAAATCCTCAGGAAGTACCGAATGAAACTTAACGCAAGCAAGTGTTCTTTCGATGCCCGGTCAGGAAAATTTCTTGGGTACTTGGTCAGTAAGAGAGGCATCGAAGCTAACCCATACCAGATCGATGCAATAAACAGGGTACAACCTCCTCGAACAATCCGAGGCATATAGAAGCTCACCGATATGCTCGCTGCCTTGAACCGCTTTATCTCTAAGTCCTCCGAGAAGTGCAAGCCTTTCTTTCAGCTCCTAAAGGGAAACAAAATGGTAGAATGGAACCAAGATTTCTCGCGGGCATTATATGAGCTCAAGGCTTACCTTAGCTCCCCACCACTGCTCGTCATACCACAGGAAACATATTCCTTGTACTTATACCTCTCTGTTTCCAACCACACTGTTAGTTCTGCATTGATGTGCGAAAAAGCAGGAATCCAGCACCCTGTTTACTACGCCAGCAAGACCTTATTAGAGGCCGAGCAGCGGTACCTACTACTAGAAAAGATTTCTTATGCACTTGTAGTTGCCTCGAGGAAGTTAAAGCACTACTTTGAAGCTCACACTATCATCGTCCTTACATCGCACCCCATTAAAGCAATCCTGAGGAAAGCGGATTTGTCAGGCAGACTATCTAAATGGTCAGTCGAGCTCGAGCGATTTGACATCTAATTTTAACCAAGGAATGCAATAAAAGGGCAAGTCCTTACTGATTTCATAGCCGAATTTACAGGCGAGCAGCCCCTCAACCAACTTCAACCCGTGAAGCAAAGAGAGAATCACACGACAGGGAAAGTCTGGAAATTGTTTGTTGATGGAGCCTCCAATTCAAAGGGGGCAGGAGTAGGCATCATGATTATCACTCCGGAAAATGCAATCCTCGAACAAGGAATTAGGCATGGATTTTAAGCCTCTAACAACGAAGCAGAATATGAGGCCCTAATAGTCGGTCTCCAGAAGGCACACACTTTGGGGGCAAAGCAGTTGCAGGTATTTGGCGACTCACAATTAGTCTCCAATCAGATAAGTGGAGACTACAATGCAAAAGATGAAAGGATGGCAGCCTACCTCGCCTTGGCAAAAAGGCTATTGACTAACTTTGAGGAAGTCAATGTCCAGCAGTTTCCCAGAGGACAGAACAGCCATGCTGACGCCCTAGCAGCCCTGAGTTCAGCAATCGATTCTGATTTAAAAAGAATAATCCCCATCGATTTCCTCTCTCATCCGAGCATTAACCGTAACAACGAGTTACCAAGCGTGGAGCAGGTGCTCTAAATTGAGTCAGCACCCAGCTGGATGGACCCTCTAAAGGACTATTTGAAGTATGGCGTACTTCCAGATGATAAGAAGACCGCTCACCAGATAAGAGTTAAAGTTGATCGCTTTCACTTATCTCCTGAGGGCAAGCTATATAAGAGATCGTTTTTCGGTCCCTACCTTTAATGTGTTCACCTGAGGGATGTCGAACAAATTCTACATGCACTCCACGAGGGAATCTGTGGAGGCCATATTGGTGGAAGGTCATTGGCTTTTCGAGCAATGAAGGAAGGCTATTGGTGGCCATATATGTAAAGAGACTCTACAGTGTACGTTCACAAATGCGAAAAATGCCAACTTCATGCTCCCATGGTCCATCAATCCGCCAGCGATCTAAAATCACATTCCAGCCCATGACCATTCGCCCAATGGGGAATGGACATCGTAGGACCTCTTCCCACCGTTGCCGGCAATCGCGAGTATCTGTTGGTCGCAACTGACTACTTCACCAAATGGATAGAGTCAGAGCCACTGGCGAACATCCAAGACACGGATATGATAAGATTCATATGGAAAAATATAATCACCCGCTTTGGGATCCCTAGGACCATCATCACTGATAATGGAACGTAGTTCGAGAGCGGTTCCTTTCAGAATTTCTGTAATGACCACGGAATCAGACACCATTTCAGCTCGGTGGCCTATCCTCAAAGTAATGGCCAAGCTGAGGCTTCCAACAAAACGGTGATCGATGGGCTAAAGAAACGATTAGAACGAGTCAAAGGCACATGGGCAAATAAATTACCGCATATTCTGTGGGCCTACCGTACCACCCCACGTCGAGCAACGGGGGAAACCCCATTCTCACTGATGTATGGAATGGAAGCAGTTATCCCATTGGAAGCAGGCTTACCCACTATGAGGTCCACCCTTATCAACCAAGGCCAGAATGAAGCAGCATTGCTCGCTGAGCTTGACCTAACTGAGGAACGCCGAGAGCTTGCCTTGGTAAAACTATCTAGCTATCAGCAACAGCTCGCAAGACATTACAATAAAAAAGTCAATCCAAGGGCATTCCGAGTTGGAGACTACGTCCTAAGAAAAGTCCTGGGCAGCGCAGTAAAACCATCAGATGGCAAGCTAGGGCCAAACTGGGAAGGACCATTCAAGATAATAAGAGATGATTTGCGAAGAGCCTATCACTTAGAAACGCTGGAGGTCAGAGAGATACCTCGAGCATGGAATGCAGTCAATCTTAAGAAATTCTATTTCTAGATTCTTCTTTTGCATTGTAGTTATGAGACTGGAAGCTCGTTTCCTTACCATTAATAAAAGTTGTTTAGCATTTGCATTCTACAAAGTGTCAGTTAACTAGTATATAAACTTCATAACTCACACACCCTTTCCAAGTGACAGGCACATTAATCATTACGCCATAGCAGGGAAATCACCCTCCTCGGGTTTTCGTTATGAAACACGAAAAACCTCTTAGCATTGCCCCTGGCAATATATGAAGCCCTATAGGAAATCCTTAGGCAATATGGCCAGTTCAAAATTGGCTGCCAAACAATGTTTGGTTAATAAAATACTGATCGGTTAAAGCATCCAACACCAGGTGTGTCCTCGCCAATTACCACACTTAGGCCTAAGGAAGTGTGACGACACGACCTAAAAGGTAAGATGGGGAAAAATGGTATCTTATAAGCATATTGTACTGGAGGGACACTTACTCGACAATACAAACTTACAACTCTAGTCGGCCAAGAGAGGCCCAAGGTTATTAAGCAAAATCTAAGAGATGTGAAAAATATAAAACACTTGTTGAATCGGCAAATTCGCCCAGAACATAAACTTTATATTACTTCATCACATTTACAAAAAATACAACCCATGTTTAATCCGCAAACTCGCCCAAAACATCAACATTACATTACTTCATTACAAAATATACAGAGTTACTACTAGCAAAATATTAATGAGGGTGAGGCCTCTGAATAAGATAATCAGTCACTTGGCCTCTTCGACCGTCGTCGGGATGGGGAACTAGCTCCTCCTCGACTTCATTCGCATACGACTCCAATAGCTGCCGAGGGATGGCATCAATAGGGATCCACTGATCATCTCTCCATAAGGGGTTAGGCAGTAGAGTAGAAGGAGAGATCTCATGACGATACCAAAGCATTGAGTTTCATGGGACTTGCAGCTCCTTCAGGTCATTCAACCATCCTCTGATAAAGGTGAGTTTTTCAAACTCTATTAGCCTCATCGGAGCATCTAGCCAACCTTGGTCGTAACCGTCAGCCCATACTTACCGAGGTCCTCTCCTGAACAAATGCCTTAGCCGAGTGACGCCCCTTTGAAGCCTAACAGCAATCACGTATGCTCGTTGGACATCACCTCAGAGCTCTTCCATTTCCCTAGCTGAACTCCTTGCGTTTCTACTGGCTCGCGGAACAGTCGGCGGAGCAGAGCCTCGCAGCACCGGAGGAACATCGCTTGGTCCAGCTCCAGCTCGTGATGAGGAGGAGCCTCGTAATACTGCAGGAGCGATGCTCGACGTATGCTCCCTGAGCTGCGAGACTTCCCTCCTCAAAGCCTCATTCTCTTACTGAAGAGTTTTCCCAACCTGGTTGATCTCAGAGGCATCTAGAAGCCTTGCTCTTAGAGTATTCACCTCTTCCTGGACTGAGGCACTAACCTCTTCCATCTCTTGGAGCCTGTCTTTCATCTTAACGACGAGCTCAGTCTGCTCTATGAAACGCTTGTTCCTCAATCGCCGTGATTTGCAAATCCTCACAAAGGTATGACGAACTTCAGAGCTTACATTAGGATCGAGAATTCTTCCCAATTGAGAAGTGGCTGGTATATAGTCATCCACATCAACCAACTACAGGCCATAAAAAAGCGATAAAGAAAAAAACAAATCAGTGCACTGGGGAAAGAAACCTTTTCATTTCATTAATAAGGATCATAGTACATCGAGAAGCAGAAAGGAAAATTACAAGCAAAGATACAAAAGTATTCCTAGAAGTAAATTAGCTGGCAACCTCAGACTACCCAGAAGTAGTTGGCTACTTCCCTTTGTCAGCAGAAGAAGAAATACCTCCCTCAGCAGGAACAACCTCTGTCGCCTGAATAGGAAAGGCATCAGCAGCAACTTGCTGGGAGGCAGGGTCAACACCTTCGATGGCTGGGGCAGGGACTTCATCTACAATTGGCCTTGGTCCTGGATCGTGCTCATCAAACAGAGGAGAATCGACATTCACACCAGCAGCCAAGAGGGCCTTGTTCCAGCCCTTCTTGGAGTTCAGACGGCTAATATAGCCTATCTGAACCTCAGCATCTTCATACGCAGCATCCCACCCGGAGTTATATGAATCCTCCTTAATGGTAGCTGCCTGAGACTCTTTCTCCTTCAGCTGCTCGATCAGCACTTTGTTCTTCTCCACGACAGCCAGCTTGCTCGAGCAGACCAGGTCGTAGGCTTACCGCAGCTCAGCCAATTCTTTAACTGCTGCTTCCCTCTCTCGATTGGCCTCAGCAAGAGCTAGGTCGAAAGACGTTCGAGCAGCATCAGGGGCCTTCAGACTAGCCTCCAGCTCAGTACCCTTCACTTTCAGGGCAGCATTCTACTTATCCAGCTCGCCGTTCTTATTGATCAGCTCGTGGCGAGAGCGATAAAGCATGGAAAAATCAGTCACAAACTGCAAGAAAAGGAAGATATTAGAAAGAGGAAACAGACAAAAATTAGGGGACATTAAAGAAGAGAAACAGACTTACCAAGGCTAGCCTCTGGCTCGCCTGCAAAGCTAACTGGTCAGTCCCCACCACCCTTTGGCAGTCAGCAGGAAGGACTGTTCGCTCGAGTAGTGCAGGGGCCAACTGGGGGGAAGTGGCGACTGAGGCCCCCTCTGGCAACGCGGACACAGGCGCTAAGGCCTGCCCAGCCTTTGTCCTCGCCTCCATTTTCCTCCTCTCCTCTTCCTTTTCCTTCTCATTCTCTACTTTTCTCCTCTCCTCGACCTTCTTCTTTTCTTTAATTTTCTTCTTCTCTTCTTCCCTCTTTCTCTCTCTCTCTCTCACCTACTCTTCTTCCTTCCTCTTCTTCTCCTTCTCATAAGCAGTAGACCGGGAACCAGTAGCAATAGCCCCAGTGATGGACTTCTGCTTCTTCGACCTCTGAGCAAGAAGCAAATGGTCATCATCATCATCATCTCGGATCAAATTCTTCCTTGGAGGAACCATTTCTTCGCTAGAGCTGTTGGATGTGCTCAAAGGGTCTTGGGCTTCAGAAACCTCTTCTGAATCAGAAGAACTGTCACCACTGGAGCCCCCCTCGCCAAAATTACCTTCAGCACCGCCTCTGATGTCACTCTCAGAACTACTCTCTTCCTCGTCTAACTGAATGGGATCAGCAGCAGCTTCTTCGGAGGTATCAAACTTGGGAATGCTATCTACCGGCCTCGTTATAAAGCTAAAGCCAACGTTTTTATACTCGAGCAAGAAAGCAGCAGACCGAGGATGCTCGCCGTCAGCTAGGGGCTCCCTGATATTCCAAGCTTTGACCAACTCAGAAAGACGAACCTCGCTGAGAGTAGGTTTTAAGTTCTTCGACCTCGCTGAAGAAAAAACAGGAAAAGAGTCAGAGCAATCACACATTAATAAAGAAATTGAAAGGACAGAGCAAAAACTACCTATATACTCTTCCCCATAAAAGGGAACAGTAAACCTATCAGACCTCGACTCAGTCTGGGGGGAGAACTGCCAATTTCTAGCAAGAAATCCATCTTGCCAGTAGTCCTTGTGGGAATCAGGTAGGTTAACTACCAACACCCTGTCAGGACTCCTGGCCTTAAGATAAAGAACACCAGAGCTAGTGCGAGAAAAGGAATAGCAAAAGCAGACTTCGGCGAGCCCTAATTTGGTGCCATACAGTTGATTTATACTATGAACGCCATTGATTATCTTCCATACATTGGGCGAACACTGTGCAGGAACAATGTTGAAATAACCAAAAAAATGCAAGAATAAATCGTTTGGAGGAAAAGTAAGCCCCCTTGAGAAAGTAACAAGACGTGAATCCAATGGGCACCCTCTATCTCTCTAACATTTCTAGGAAGAGAGGCGCACTCAATCTCCACCCACTCTGAAATATTGTAAAACTTCCTAAACTCGGACAATGATCTGTTACCTATCTTTGCCATTTGTAAACCCTAAACTACAAATTCAGAGAAAGCACAGAGAAAAAGCAAAAGAGACTTACGAGATGAGAGCTTGACTTGGACAGTGCAATAACACAAGTCCAAACGACGAGGGAGATCAAAAACAAGGAAAATGAAGATTTGGAGAAGAGGGCACAAATTGCTAAAACTCGCAGAAAGTTCGTAGAAGATAGAAGAACACTGAGAAGCTTGAAATGGCAACTATGAAACGTTTCCCAAAAAGATTTTTAAATGTTGCTAATCATCGTGCACAAGACCCGAAGCAACTGCCGCCTAATCCAGTCCTCAAACTTTGGGAAGAGTTGCACGATGTACAAAGGAGCCATAATGACAAATCATTTAAATTTATTGAGCCCAAATTATGGCCCAACAAACTTAGGGGTAATTGTGGGTACACGGATTTAGAATGACGGACCTGGACGAGTAGCCCGATTGAAGCGGCCCAAAGTCCAAACCCTTCATATCTTAACATTAATTCGATTATGACTTAGTCTTCTCCCATGTTCTCGTAAAGAGGTGTTCCAGGAGAAGATAGAAAATGTGGGGGAGTCCAACACCCCCACTCCGTGAAAATAAGCATGTATATAATAAACCCTAGGTTTGGGGCAGAAGACACGCACTGTATTCTCTGTAATCGCTCCCCGGAGTATATAGAAATAATACTGCACCACCGTGGACGTAGGCATTCTTGCTGAACCACGTACATCTCCTGTTGTGTGATTTGCATTTTGTCTTCTTTATTCTGCTTGGTGATTGCGCTTCTCTTATCTATTTGTGTTGAATAATAATTGTCACCACAAGTAACATGATCACGACCCAAATATAACGCGACGTGACAATGAGTTGTATTTTTTTTATACCGGTGTCGAGGACTCTTATTTATTATTTCAAAAATAATCTTTTTACTATTTAAAAAAATGGTTCGCGCTAGCGGTACGCATAGGCGGGGACTATTTTTTTAGTATATTGGTACGCGTCAGCGGTATCTATAGACGGTATTATAAAACATTTTAAATAAAATGTAAAAAAAATAGTTTTAAACAATTTTTTAAATGCCTAAAGATTTTATTTAAAAAAATTGTTTTAAGTAAAATCCAAGCATGGGAGTGTTTTAAGAAAATTGTTCCAAAAATTCTAATAGTTACAAAAATTGTTACAAAAATTCTAATAGTTACAAAAATTATTTTATAAAAATTAAAAGTTAGTAGTTCCAAAACAGTAACTATTAGAATCTTATTTTTTTTTAAATAAAATCTTTAGGCACTTAAAAAACTGTTTAAAACTGTTTTTTATACATTTTATTTAAAATATTTTGTAATACACGATCAAAATAAAATTAGCACGACATGGCACGACACACCTCAAAATCTTAATTTTACGTAAAATGAATATGACACATACGAAAGTGACATGGCACGACACAAAATCCCTTTTTTTTACGAAATGCGAACACGGTGCACTTGTCGTGTTGCATTTTAAGTGGGTTGTGTTAGTATTTGGTAAAAAATGAGATTTCGTGTTGTGTCATATTACTTTTATAGGTAAAAATAAGATTTTGAGGCGTGTCGTATCATTTTTATTTTGGTTGGGTTCGTGTTTGGTTAAAGTACCTAGTACGAAGCATCAATCATTACCCCCAAAAATCAAGCCTCCATTCAACTGTAAACTATATAAGATATTCCTGTGAATACTCTAAATTTATCATAAACGAACTCAGAACTCCCTACTCAAAAGCAGGAAGAAATACACACAAACATGTATGTATATATAATCCGAATAAATATATCACAATGAAATTAGCTTGAAATGATTTATAAGGAAATATCATTTAAAAAAAGAAGTTAAAAAAAGCTTCAGCAAGCAAATTCCAAATCTCAGTTATTGAAAGATGACATTTGATAAAAATAGTGTGTAATCCTAAAAATTGAAAATTTAATGCTTAAATATGTTGCTTTTGACGTTTGTTAGGATTCAAAGGTTCTTCTTCCTCTTCAACTTTATGAGCGACGAACGTGGATGATATTATTCGAAGAACCTTTGTACAACGTTCTTGTTCGGTTACATAATCCAATTTATGGATTTATATTGCGTAGAAGAATGATTGGACAATTATGTTTAAGTTTCAATGCGTGTGGTGGAAATCCATTCGGCATCAAAGAATTTAAAAATTCTTCTAGGTAAAAGTTGTGCATGTCATCCACAACTTCATCAAATCTATTTAATGTCTTCAATTCTCCGGAAAATATATCAATCATCATATCATTGAGTGAGTCTACGTGATCGTTTGTTGTTGCAATAATTGCTCGATCTGTCAAAAAGTTTGGCTAGTTGGCATTTATATTTAATGATGGGAAGATAACGTCAATGAGAGATTGTTCGGGGCCCTCATCATGTGTTGATGCTTACATCCCATTGCCAATCCTTAGAAGGAAATCGCTAAGTGAGGAATTGATACCCAAATGTTTAATTACTTAATCATCGCTATGAAGTTAAACAGGGCATTAGTTCTTTTTAGTCATTACATTTACATAATATGATGGATGGATTATGAGTCTTAACCTATCAATACAACAACTTTCAAAGATAAATTACGTGAGACAGAGAAACTGTATTCATGTTCATTGAATAGAAATTACAAAATAACAAAGAGAATCTATCCAGTTAATAAGAATGGCCAAACCTAAGTTTTCAAGAAATTAAAACAATTTACTCAGCAATAAAATGAATTGAAAACAACAATTGTAAATTAATTTTAAAAAATTAAAAAAAATTATGGTACTTGAATAAGTGCAATATATTCCATAAGTATCCTAGACCATGAACTAAATAAGTAACACTCAGTACTAAATATTAAGATCAGGAAAGAACAAACTGAAATTTTTTAAACACTATGTATCTAAAGATGCTAAAGATACAGTTTAGAGTGTGTGTTTGAGTTGACAAAGATAATTCAACCAATGCATGTAATTGCAGCTTCAGTAAGATTATTTGGACTCATTTTGCTCACTTATTTGGTTATTCTTGGAAGTTATGTTTTTCTTAGCTCGGAAGTTTGAACCGACGTTCGACTTAATAAGAAGAATATATGTATGTAGAAAGATAAAATGAATACATTGAACCATACAGTGTGAAAAAATTCCAACACATAGGAAATTGGAATTAAATTAGATTACAAAAACACTAACAATCAAAAGATTTGAAATTTTTAATTCTCAAACCAAAAAATCTAACATCATGGTATCTATTTTAAATAAATAGAAAAACAAAAATATTCCTTTTATTCCTCTTCATTAAAGATTTTACCTAAACATGTTATGTGTAATCTGAAAGAGAACATTAAACTTAAACAAAGAGTAATAGTAGCTACTTAAGAAATATTATTACTTTATAACACAACTATACACCAAATTACAAATTAATTATGGAGTTGAGTTTATATCAAATAGGAAGCATGTAGGAGTTTGTGTTTGGTACATTTGATCAAACATAGCATACACACATGATATATATAACATAAACATAAGACATATACAACAAGATAGTAAAAAGAGCGAACCGAACATCATTATCTATCGAATAATCACAAAAAAAATATGTCAATTGAAATCAGTTTAAAGCATATGATAGGTTAATACCTCCAGCAGAAATAACTCACAATCAATCCTCAAAATTTTCTCATCGGCAAACCACAATGAGACATTTAGAATCCCTATAACTGCAATAGAGGTATTGTAAAAACTCTGGTAAAAATACCTCTTCCTAGTGGTTGAGACGATTTATGTGGCTCATCAAATGGGTAAAAAATGAGGGGAGTTAATACGAAGTACAAAATTTGTTCGTACTTAGATCTGGGAAAGAAAATTTTCTCAAGCTTAATAATGACTCTAAAATTAAGGATTTGTTACCCAACAAAAGCGTCTGGAGATTCGAAAATAAACCAATCTCTTGTTGAATTGGCCCTGTAACCCCATAAAGTCAATACATGTAAATTTTGGCAGTTTGAAATTCCCCTATGTTATTATCCTCTGAAATCCTTTTCCGAAGGGTCCAGAGTTTGTAAAGTGCAATTTTTCGTGAGTGACACTATGCTACCTAATCTGCTCTCCGATTCCCAAAACTCTTTCAGCTTCTCAAATTCAAACCCTAAATCTACACTCAATTTGTTAACGCTCAGATCAACATGCTGAATATTAGAGCATACATCAAGGGAATTTCCTATCTCACCAGTTAAATTATTACTCCAAATATTCACAACAACCAAGTTGTCACAAATTCTAGGAAAATGTACTGAATTTCACCATGAATTATATTAAGTGAAAGATGCTAAACTCAATAGTAAATCAACTTAGAAAACAACACAAAATAAAATTAACACGACATGGCACGACACACCTCAAAATCTTAATTTTACGTAAAATGAATATGACACAAGAAAGTGACATGGCACGACACAAAATCCATTTTTTTACAAAATGCGAACACGTCCCACTTGTCGTGTTGCATTTTAAGTGGGTTGTGTTAGTGTTTGGTAAAAAATGAGATTTCGTGTTGTATCATATTACTTTTATAGGTGAAAATAAGATTTTAAGTCGTGTCGCGTCATTTTTATTTTGATTGGGTTCGTGTTTGGTTAAAAAAAATAACATATATTGTGTCGTGACACTTTTACTTGGATCGTGTTCGTGTTTTGTAAAAAAATAATATTTGATGTTCTGTCGTGTCACTTTTATTAGGATCGTGTTAATGTTTGGTTAAAAAAAAAATTATCGTGTCGTGTTGTGTCGATTTCCTTTTATTGGAGTCATGTTCGGTTATAAAAATAATTTTCAATTTAAAAAACATTTTTTTATTTGTTAATTTTTTTCCCAATTTTATGTCAAAAATATTTTTTTGAAAAAAAAAACATTTTTTAAATCTATCTTAAAAAAAACTTATATAAAAGTATCATAATAGTTTTTTAAATAAAAAAGGGTCTTTAAAACTATCATAACAGTTTTTTTTAATAGTTTTTATAAAAAACAGTTGTTTTTTAATTTTAAAAAATAAAAAAATGTTTTAAAATACTGTTTTTTATTGAAAAAAAATTAACAAATAAAAAGTATTTGTTTGATCCTTAGAGCAAAGGGCAAGTTTGTCTTTTAAAATATAATTGGAGCGTTTTAAGAATTTTTAGAATCTTTAAGAAATAAACATGAATACAAACATGTCCAACTGAAAAATACATATGAATGCATAAAAAATAATAATCTAATAAGGTGTGAACTTGATAATTCCTTAACTTAAAAAATATATATAATTTTTCTGAAATTAACATTGAATTTAGAATTATTATAAAACATGAATATAACAACAATAAAATTGGAAATACAAAATTTGAGCACAAAGTTGATTTTTGATTTCTAGGGTTAAAAATAATAATCTAATAAGGTGTGAACTTGGTAATTCCTTAACTTAAAAAATATATATAATTTTTCTGAAACTAACATTGAATTTAGAATTATTATAAAACATGAATAGAACAACAATAAAATTGAAAATACAAAATTTGAGCACAAAGTTGATTTTTGATTTCTAAGGTTTCAAGATGAATGTATTTGGAGGTTTTGTTAGATGAATGTATTAGGAGAGAGAACGTATCAAGTTAAGATTTATGGAATGATTTTAATTTAATGAATGTGTGAGATTAATATTAAGGGTATGATAGGGAATGTTAATTTAATGAGGATAGTTTAGTACTTTGAGATTTAAAGAAGAACTTCCATCTTTTTAAGTAGTAGAGATAGAAGATTAATATTAATATGTACATTATTAATTTTATTTTTTACTTTAGTTGATGTCAAAATATATATAGTTACGCTACATGAAATTTGTCATGCTTTTTGCTTTTAATTTTTTACACTTACTTGTGCATCACAGGACTAAAACTAGAATAGTAAAATTGAGTACTTTTGCACTCTCATTGTGCTACCTATCAACATTTGAAGTCTCCACTTTTATTACTCTCATCAATCTCTCTTCCTTTTATTTGCATAGTTTTTCTCTCCCTTCATATTTTTGTCTGTTCAATTTTATTATTTTCACTTATAGTTCTCCCTTCATTTATCTATTTTCTTCCTTTACCTTTCATTTTTTTCTCTTTTTACGTGAAACAATTATTTTCCCTTCATTGTTTCTTATTTAAGCTGAACTTTTTAAAATTAAATATTTATTCACAGTACATACAATATAATAAAATTAAGTGCTTTTGAACTGTATCATTGTGACACATGTCAACATTTGAAGCCTCTACTTATTACTCTCATCAATCTCTCTCCCTTCATTTATGTTATTTTTTTCATTTCCCTTCATTTCTCTCTTTTTTCTTTACCTTTCATTTATCTCTCTTTTTACGTAAAACAATTATTTTCCCTTCATTTTTTTTTTTAAAGATGAACTTTTTAAAATTAATTTTTTATTCACATCTTTTTATTTAATTCATATGTGCATTGCGCAGGGTTGAATACTAGTGTATAAATAAATTTCAACTAATTTCATTTACAACTTGAATTAACATTTATAAATTGGATAATGAATGTACTAAAATATTATTAAGTTGTTTTAAAGGGTCGGAATCAGTGGCGGACCCAGGATTTTACCAAGGGGTGGGCGAAAAATAAAATAATATTTAATTAAATTAAATAATATTAAAAAAAAATCACAATTTATAGAACCTGTGTATTATCGAGAATACCATATATAAATAGTCAAATTATCTTTCATTACAAACACTAGTCATCAAACATCAAATTACATAAGCTTGTTTACAACAAAACTTTTCGTGTCTTCATATTCTGAAAGCGTCGAATGATATCTTCATTGTCAATGGCAACCACTATTTCCCTTTCAATATATGACACCAAACAATCATTCATCATGTCATCTCCCATTTGATTGCGTAACGAAGTTTTGATAATTTTCATTGCAGAAAATACTCTTTCTACAGTTGCAGTTGCAACGGGTAAGAGTAGTGCCAATTTTACAAGAAAATATACCAACGGATATACACGATCCTTCTTCAATTGAACCAACTTTCTAGCAAGCCCATCAACGCCCATTACTCCTGCAAATTGGTCATCGAATCGCAAATCCACAATATAATTATCAAGTTGATGCTCCAGTATCATTAACACTTGTGGAGGAAAGTCAGTGGGATAAAACTCAGCAAATCGGATCAATTTTCTCTTGTCATATGCAGAGAATGAATTGCTTGGATCAAGACAAGACATGCACAATAACAACTCTGTATTCACCTCATTGAAACGATTGTTTAGCTCTTGAATCTGCAAATCTATCACTGTATAGAACACTTCAACGCGATAATGATGATAATTTGTGGCTTCTTCAGGATTGCGACGGGGTCTTCCAATAACCACAAACAAGTCTTCCATACTCGGCTCGGGTATTTGATGTTTAACACAAAATAAAGAAGCCTCCTCCAACAATGACTCCCACCCATCATCTCTCATTTGTTGCAATTGTAGTTTGGTTATTTTCACAAGAGCCACGGCAATGCTATACTCCAACCAATTTGTGTGATCGTTGAACCACACAGGCCTAAATCTGCGTTTCTCATTTGCACATAAATGCCAAGGAAAGTTGTGATTTTTAGGCTGGCAAGGGCCTTTTGTCAAGTAATACAATCGAACCGCATTCCTTTCATTCACGTCATACTCCGAAACACTTTTTCTTAACCCCGGATCAGCAGGATAATCTTCTAAATTTGCTTCAATATTGGGTGGGCCGACGGTCCGGGACCGGGCGGAGGTGTTGGGGTTGGGGTTGGGGTTGTATGACTTTGACTTGTCTCGCCTCCTCCACGTGTCTTTTTAAAATATTTCAACATTTTGCCCTATATTTCATAAATAACAACAAACTAATTTAACAATGTTTTTAGATTAAATTAACAATGTTAACAATTTTTAGAACACACTAATTTTTAGATTAAATTAACAATGTCAACAATCTAATTTAACAATGTTTTTACAATAAACTATTTTTTTTCAATAAACTAATTTTTAGAACACACTAATTTTTTTCAATGTTTTTAAAATAAACTAACAATGTTTTTAGATTAAATTAACAATGTCAACAATTTTTAGAACACACTAATTTTTAGATTAAATTAACAATGTCAACAATCTAATTTAACAATGTTTTTATATAACTCAAGCTCAACTCAAGAATGTCAAAAAATTACCTGTGTGCAGGTTGCAGCACAACTGTCAACAAGGTGCTCCTAGCCTCCTCCTTTGCTGTTTGTTAAGGAGAAGAAAGAAGGAGGGACGGCGCTGGCTGTCGCCTGCCGGCGGAGTAGCTGGTGGGGAGAGAGAGAGAGTTGCTCTGCTGCTGGGGAGAGAGAGGAGGGACGGAGGAGCTGCGGACAGGGGCGGAGGGAGCGGGCGGAGGGAGCTGCGGACCACCGGCGGTAGAGAGAGAGAACAAAGAAGAATAGCAAGCAGCGGCGGCTGTTGTTAGGGACTTAGGGTAAATGAAAAAAATAACCGTGTGTTGTTGGGTTTGTGTAGAGAATTGAATTTGGGTTATTTTTGTTTCTGCCCCCAAACTATTACACCTTCTATTATTAAATATTACACATAGGTCCAAAAAAAAAAAAAAACTATACTCGGGAAAAAAATTCTGAAAAACCCAGGTGGGCGGCCGCCCACCTTCGGGACCACCTAGGTCCGCCCCTGGTCGGAATAACCCTTTTGTAAGGGTAGTATTTCCCATTTAACTATAAGTAGGGGCAACTAAGTACTTTGAAATCTGCCTACTAGTGTTGAATAATTTCCCTGTTACAATACTTGGAAACTTCAAAACAAATTTATTGAAAAATGATCAATCATAAATGTATACATAGTTTAACCAAGGTTTTAAAAAACGCAAGGCGTGGAGGCCAAACCTTAAACCTTAGAAGCCTAGGCGGGGCCTTAGGTGTAAAACGGCGTGAAAAGGCGTTTAGGCCTTCTTGATATATTTTAATACTTTTTAACCATAACAAGGCTATTAAAATACTAAAATTGTACATATCATAAAAATATGTCTGAATATATGCAAATTAAAATACTATTTGATTATTTTAGATGAGATAATGGTCCGGTTAGTTAAAAAATTCTTTAAAATGGGATATCGTTTCACTAAAACATTGTTGTTTTTAGAAGAAAAAAAAAGTGCGCCTTAAGGGTTTTATTAAGAATAAGGCGTAAAAATCTTAAGGCGGGACGTTTCTCCCAAATCTTAAGCCTGGACGGATTTTTTAGAACAGTGAGTTTAACTAATAAGTTTTGCAACTGCATTTCTAAACTACAATATGAATAATAGTTTTTTCGAATGTAGCAACATCTCTTAAAATTTGTTAGCCTTTCATTCCATATATTTTTAAAATTATACTAAGTTTCATAACTACTCAAAGCCGCTCATAACCACTCCGTAACCCACCCCTTTTTCCCTTTCGGCGGGAAATGATATTTATCTCACAGTCACAAGATGCCCAACAACTTAAAAAATAAAAACATGGGAGTATAAACCAAACAAGTGAATCTTTAAAATTGAACTAAATACTTATGATCCCAATATTATAAGGTGTGGCTATCCCCACACCCTAAAATGCCTCCCCCACACCCTTTTAACAAATTCAATATATAAGGACCAAAATACCCTCTCCTCTTTCATTAAAACGTAACATCATTTTAAGTATTTAAATATAATAAAATTTTAAAACATAAATAAATAGTTTTTATGAATAGTATTTAATTAAAAATAAATAGTTTTTAACAAAATAAAAACAGTTTTAATGAAAAAGCTTTTTTTTAACAAAATAAAAACTACATAAAAAAACAATTTTCAACAAAACAAAACAGTTTTTAACAAAATAAAATCATTTTATAACAAACAAACAATATCTTTAAAAAAAATCAGTTTTTATAGAATAAAAATATGAAACAAACAGTTTTTAGAAAAATAAAAAGGTTTTAACAAAAAATCATTTTTAAAAGAATAAAAATAGTTTTTCAAAAAAAAATAATAAAATAAAAAACTGTATTAATACTAAAACTTTCTGTAGAGAAATTTTAATATTTAGCAACGAAAAATATACCAAAGTATAATAAACTGACTAATTTGTAATAAAGTCAAACAATAGTAATGGATTAAAGTGTTTCTGTTTTTTAACAAAATAAAAACTATTTTTTAAACAAAATAAACTGACTAATTTGTAATATAAACTGTTTTTTTAAACAAAATAAAAACTATTTTTTTAAATAAAAACTGTTTATAACAAAAAAAAAGTTTAAAAAATTCTAGCAAAACAAAATAGTCTAACAAAATAAAAACAGTTTTGTTTTGTTAGAATTTTTTAAACTATCTTTTTTTGTTATATTTTGTTAAAAAAAACAGTTTTTATTACAATTTGTTAAAAAACAGTTTTTGTTTTGTTTAAAAAAAAACAGTTTATGTTACAAATTAATCAGTTTATTTTGTTCAAAAAACAGTTTAAAAAGACAATTTCTATTTAAGTATAAAAAAACAGTTTTTTTTTTGTTAAAAAAAACAGAAACACTTTAACCCATTACTATTTTTTTTTTACTTTATTACAAATTAGTCAATTTATTATACTTTTGTATATTTTTCATTGCTAAATATGAAAACTTTTCTACTGAAAGTTTTTAGTACTAATACTATTATTTAGTTTATTAATATTTTTTTAACTTCATATTTTTATTCGTTAAAAACTGATTTTTTTTAAAGATATTGTTTGTTTGTTATAAAATGATTTTATTTTGTTAAAAACTATTATGTTTTGTTAGAAAAAATATTTTTTTTTATATAGTTTATTTTTAAAAAAAAGTTTTTTCATTAAAAAAATTTTATTTTGTTAAAAAATATTTATTTTAAAAAAAAATTGTTTATTAAAAAGTTGTTTTTTGTCATTATCAGTTTTTTTTGTCATTATTTTTAAAAACTATTTTTTGTTCATTGAAAAGTATTCTGAAAAACTATTTATTTATGTTTTAAAATTTTATTTTATTTAAATACTTAAAATGATGTTATGTTTTAATGAAAGACGAAAGGGTATTTTGGTCCTTATACGTTGAAATGGTTAAAATGGTGGGGGGGAGGCATTTGAGGATGTGGGAATAGCCACACCCATATTATATTATGTATAATGTACAATGTATAGACCAAACATTTTCTCCAAACATGGATCGTAATTAATATTTATATTCAATTTTAAAATGTTGTTCTAAAATAACCAAGGGGAAACACTATTTAACATATTACCTTGACAATTAAATTCAATATGATCCAACTTTAAAGAGAATCTTAATATTGAAATCCTACAGATCACATGATAGAAACAAAGGTTCAATTACAAAAGGAGAGATTAAAATAGCATATTGACGGATCTTAAGCATGTTTATGATAATATTTCTTAAATGTTGTATTAGTTAGGAATTATAGAACGGATATAACATGTAGCATTATCATCATAAGAAAACCGTAAATGTATGAAACCCCATGGGTCAATGACTCCATGCTATATTATCCCCAAAACAATTGGTCCGTTTGTTTGTCAGGAAAGTTAAAGAGAGAGAATGATTCTCGAAAAAAAAGTAAAGTGAAGTAAAAGAAAAGGAAAATTATTTTATTGTGTATGTTTGATTAATAAGAGAAAAATTGCAAAAAAATTATAAATTAAAAAATTAAAAAACTAAATACATGTACATATATAATTATAATTTTATAATAAATAAAAGTATTATATATTTCTTATTTCAATCACTAGAAAATATGATTTAAATTAATAAACATCCTTTAACTCAAACATTAGTAAATATAAATAAAATATTATGAACATTTAATTAGTAAAAATATCAATATCTAGCGTATTATTATGAATATTTATTGGTAAATATTTTAGTACTAGTTGCAACAACAATAACAACAATAATAATAACTATGAAGCACGGACACTTCTCCGGAGGTGACACACCAATGTCAAACACTCCGACACGCGTACGACATCTCTCTCTCTCTCTCTCTCTCTCTATATATATATATATATATATATATATATGTGTGTGTGTGTGTGTGTGTGTTCGTAATTTTCAACATATTTATTTTTGGTCGTGTCTATGACGTGTTGTATCCTAGCTTTAGATTTGTCATGTCAGCGTATCCATGTCCTGTCGGACACGACACCCACATCCGTGTCTGTGCTTCATATAATAATAATAATAATAATGATGATAATAATAATAGTAATAATAATTTATATGATAATATAACAATTTTCTTTGAACTTTTCTGCAAAATTCTAAATCTTTGGCAAAATGTATTTTGTGCGAGTTTTTCCTGCAAAAAAATTTTAGGATCATTTTTCCATAACTTTCCTGCTAACCAAAAACAACAAAATGTACAGGAAAGTTATTTTCCTTCACTTTTTACTTCTCACTTTCCCTTTCCTGACAAACAAACGCAGCCTTAAAGGTCTTTTTTACTTTACCCCTAATATAATGCAGCATCTACAGATAACCCCCAAAGTCTCTTGAATGGCAAGATCAACAAAAATTTAAAAGGGAAATTTATTTTCATTGTTTCAACTCCTTTCTTTTAAGTCACTCCCTCTCAACAAAAAAGCATCAACTTTGTCACATGCAAACAACCTGTGCACACAAGAAGAATCAAGGTAAAAGGCCAAATAAAAACCACCATAATTGTGAAGACTAACTTTCGCTACATCCACAATTAGCAACTTGTTAAAAATATTATCTGACAGGAAAGTCAACATAACCACCAAACAACACTTCTACTGAAACAGCCCAGCTCATAGACCAGCTCAGGTTCCAGCCTTGCGACGGCCAACACGAGCTACAAAACCTGCCTTGATTTGAGCAACCGACCGCCCAGAACCACACTACAAATCCAAATTAAGTTTAAAAAGGATGTTAATAAAAGGAGGATCAATAATCAGGCAAACAAACAACACTCAAATTCTATGACAGCCTTTCATTACATCTGTATTATCTCTTCAAAATATATATATATAATCTTCGCCCCATGGAGATCATATCCATGAAGTTTCATAAAAAAATTCATTTTTTAATATGTACCGGGGTCTGCACCATAAGGAGTCTAAAAAATGAATTTTTTTATGAAACTTCATGGATATGATCTCCATGGGGCGAAGATCATCTCCAATTTTTTTCGTAGAAAAATTCAATAAAAAAACCATTGAGATGATGTGACATGTAAAAAAATGGTATAAATATGCATTTTCAACCGTTGAAATGTTGGGTCGGCACCAGTCGCTTTATTGATTGAATTTTTTTATGAAACTTCATGGATATGATCTTCTCACTATCGAGATCATATCCATGAAGTTTCATAAAAAAATTCAATCAAAAAGTGGATGAGATGATCACCAACATTTCAACGATCGAAAATGTATATTTATACCTTTTTTTTACATATCACTTCATCTCAACGGTTTTTTTATTGAATTTTTTGAAGAAAAAAATTGGAGATGATCTTCACACCATGAAGATCATATCCATGAAGTTTCATAAAAAAAAATCATTTTTTTACTATTTTAAAAAACTGGTATGTACGGGAGTCTGCACCATAAGGAGTCCTTACAGGAGAGGGACTCTATATATATATATATATATATATACTGTAAAAAATATATATAAAATAGTGGGGGCAAATCTGTCATGGTAAAAAATGGGACAATGTTGGTAAATCTTTTAATCATCATAGGCCTCGAGGACAAACCAGCAGTTATATAAAGGTGAAAAACACCAAGAGTGAGAGAGATGGAGAGATATATTGATTGTTTTATATAGACTATTATTACCTTCTCACATCTGAGAAAGAAGAGACGATTCTCCTTGGAAAGAATTGTATCCGGACTTTTGCAACCATTGCAAATGACATACTCATCTGGAAAAACACACAAAGCCCATGAACAAAGAAGCTAATGAACAAAATATAGTAAAGTGTGATTTCTATGGGAAGGTGCAGCTGTCTCATGAAGCAGACCACTTACCACACAGGTGCATGAATATTAGATTTAACCCTAGAGTTACCTATGAATCATGCAAACGAATTAAAGACACGTATACAAGAGAGGAGACCTGAGTTGCATGTATGACGCGATGCAATGTGTAATGATAAGAACACGTGCGATGCGATGCGATATGATGCGATCTTCATGAAGTGTATTATGATAAAGATGTAATTAGGTTGATTACTCTTCTTTTACACGCTCACTCAAAAGTACAAAAATAAGAGTGCCGTGTCTCTTGAGGGTCGGTGCCCAATACGAGTTTGACCAGACATCTTGTCTTCTTATAAGTATCTATGCTTCCTAGAAAGTAACATACACTCGTAATATTCAAAGAATCAAGTATGATCTGGCAACAGAACATATACAGATAAAACCCACAACTAAGATGCATGGGAAAAAAAAAGGGAGCATATACCAAATAATCCCTCGAATATTTTTGGGGAAAGTACTCTTAGGACCCTCGCAAACAAATTTTAAACACTAAAGGAATTTTGACAAATTTTAAACACTTAGATCCACTAATTCTCTTGAAAAAGTCGCTAGTGGCATAACAAGTGGACCTAATAGCAAATTGTCCTTAAATGTTTAAAAATTGTCAACAAGGGACCTAAATGTAAATTGCCCAATATTTTTTAATACAAATTTAGTCCAAGCCTTTTTATTTGTTCCAAAAAGTCCCTCAACATGCCGCTAGCGCGGACCTTAAAAATAAGAGAATATTGCTTAAATGGGTGTTTGAAGGACTTTTTGGAACAAAATAAAAGGCTTAGACTAAATGTGTATCAAAAAATGTTTGAGGGACATTTTGGTATTTGATCCAAAAAAAAAATCAGTCCACCTTTTGCAAACTTTCATATTTTAGTAAACCAATCAAATATGGTATGTGGGAACTTACTAACATATCGCCGCAGGATCCCTTCAAAATTCTTAGGGGCAAATCTTCCCTTCACTACTAACCTTTGCTGCCCATCAAGCGATCCACTTGTCCCCAATTCAGCCAGCAGGAAGGTCATTACATGCTCTGGCTGCCTATGCATCCTGGAAACGAAGAACAGCAATCAATATTGAATAATATCTGCAATTACACAACTATATAAACATAAACTCAATTCTACAGCCAGGTGTCCATACACAAACCAAAAGGATATATTTGCATAAACATAGGTACGCCTGTAATAATCCAAATCCAAATCCATATCCGTTTATGTTAAACGGATTCGGATTCGATCCGTTTATTAATCGGATCGGATCAAGGAAATCCAAATCCATATCCGTTTATATTAAACGGATTCGGATCCGATCCGATTATCCGATTATCCATTTATATTAAACTTAATTTGCAACATTTTTATTTTCAACTCTTATTTCATAAATTTATTTTGCAAATGTTCCAAAAAACAGATAATGAAATAAATAACTATTATAATAAATAGTTTTTTTAGCTTTAGTCGCATCTACAAAGATGTATTTAGGCTCTGCTCCCATGTATTTTTTGAATTGTAATCAGTCCCATAACCACCCAAAACCGCCTATAACTTCTTTGTAACCATCCTTTCTTCTTTTTTGTAGAGAATGACATTTGTCCATATAGGACCATCAACTAAAAAAATAAAAACATGGGGGTGGAGACAAATAAATCTTTATAAATAGGACTAAATACACAAGATCCTTATAATAAATATTTAAAATATTATTAAATACAATATATATTAATTAAAAATATATTATATATAATTTATATATGTATATTAAAAATATTAATCGGATCGGATTATTAACAGATCGGAGTATATGAATCCTAATCCGCTCCATTTAATAAACGGATAATCGGGTAATCGGATAATCGGATTTTAGGCATGATCCATATCCGCTTAAACCATATAGGACCATCAACTAAAAAAATAAAAACATGGGGGTGGAGACAAATAAATCTTTATAAATAGAACAAAATACACAAGATCCTTATAATAAATATTTATAATATTATTAAATACAATATATATTAATTAAAAATATATTATATATAATTTATATATGTATATTAAAAATATTAATCGGATCGGATTATTAACAGATCGGAGTATATGAATCCTAATCCGCTCCATTTAATAAACGGATAATCGGGTAATCGGATAATCGGATTTTAGGCATGATCCATATCCGCTTAAATGGATCGGATTCGGATTCGGATTCGGATAAATCCGATCCATTGGCAGGCCTAAACACAGGCACGTTGTGAAATCACATAAATACAAATAAAATGTGTGAGACATGATAATATGCAATGCTAAGAATTTGAGGTGAAAATACTGTCTCGGGAAAAAAACATCAATGACGATCAATTCTAAAGCAAAAATCCTGCAGAGAGACTGCTACCAAAGGATAAGAAAAGAAAAGAAAAGAAAAGAAAAGAAAGAAGAAGGCCACATACGTCCTGCAGAGGTCCATAAAATTCACAAAAACTGTTTTCTTTGTTCCTTCTCGAAGAACTTGTGGAGGCCTCATAACAGTCCTGCGTCTGTCTCCAGCAAGCTCGGGATTATTCTCTCGAAGGATATTGAACACTCGACCCAAAAGCTGCACATATTTTAATGAAAAACATCAGCCTGCGAAGAGAATATATGGAACTAACAAGAATGAGAATATGACTATTGATTTGACAACTCAACCCCCAACAATATCATCTAAAGAAATGAAGAAGCTCAAACAAAACATTGTAACGGTAACCAATATCCTCTGACAGTGTTCTAAAAGGCGCGCCTTAGCGCCACAAAGGTGCGACGCGCCCAATGGGCAAAAAATTGGACCAAGTGAAAAAAAATTGTCATTTTTTAAAATTTGCCTAGTTTTGCCGCGCGTCGAAAGTACTTAGAAATATATATATTAAATTTATTTATAATACATATCATATGCATGAATGTTACGTGTTTTTTCCTCGAGATTCTCTCTCATTCGCTGAGCGACTTCTTGTTCGTAGGTCATTTGTTGCACGCGGGCTCTCTGTATATATAAAATGATTATAGTAGCAACTTTTTTGCGTAATACTTTTAAACAAGGTTCTAAAAGGCGCGAGGCGTGGTCGAGGCGTAGAGGTCAAGCCTCAAGCCTTAGGAGCCTAGGCGTAAAAAGGCGTTTTTCCTTTTTTTATTATTTTAATTATTCTAAGGCTAGTAATATATATAATAAAATAGTACATACCTTGAATTTTGAAAATATATCCATATGTTTGGTAGCCATCTTTCTCATATTCATGCTCCATAACCAATATTTGTCAACTAATCCTTTGTTTTTTTAAAAGAAAAGTGTGTCTTAAGCATTTTACCAAGAATAAGGCGTAATAAGGCGTAGGCGATGCGTTTCTCTCAAGCCTCAAGCTTAGGCGGGCCTTTTAGAACAGAGCTTTTAAATGTTAGTTAAATATCTAATAACATTATTTTTCCGGTGTGTAATATTACCATTCTTTGTTTTAGGAATCATATATCAATTACACAAAATATTTTTACATGTAATATTTTTATTATTTGTAAAAGAGACGGCAATCTTTTATTTATGTATGGGATTTCAAAGAAATGTTAGTAATGTTAAAAATGTAGGGCTTTAAAGTATTGTTACCAATGTGCATGTCATAGTTATTTAAGGCACAAGGCGCACCAAGGCGCCAATGTCTCCCTAGAGCCTAGACGCAAGGCGAAGCGCGCGCCACAAGACATGCAAAAATTGTATATCTATAATAATAAGATTATTTTATGATCTAAAATTTGAAATATAGCATAAATCACTATTATACAAGGTTATAAAGAGACATATAAGAAGATATATCTAATATACCATATGGAAAGAAACATATAATTAAATATCAAAATTTATTTAACATTCTAATTAGCAAATAATCAACAAAAGCAAAGATCTTAATATATTTAAAACATATTTACTCCAATGTGTAAAAATTAAAATTAAAATCAATCGGAGATGCCATTGGAGTTTTTTTTTTGTTTGTTTCTTTTGCCTAAGCAGTGAATAATGAGAATGATAAAGTTTCCCCACAACTTATGCTTGACTTTGGTTGATTTTTGGGTGGGAAATGGTTCAATTCTCCATAATTCATTGGAAAATACGTAATGACAACATATTAATTGATTCATTCTTGTACAAGGGGGCATTTTCTAGAAAAAAAATTTAACAAGACGCGCCTTAGGCGCACCTTGATCCCGGAGCCTAGGGGCACAAGGCGTGCACCTTATTGAAGGGGAAATATTTAATTAATAATTTGTATTTTTACACAATTATAACTCAAATTAAACAACATCGAATGCAATGACATCGAATACAAATATTTAATGGATCAATTACCAAAAAAAAATACGGTTATTTTTACGTTTTTACAAACATTTAATTGATAATTTGTATATTTAGATAATTAGAACTCAAATTAAACAACATCGAATACAATGATATCGAATACAAATATTTAATGGATTAATTAGCAAAAAGTCCCTCAAAAATATTTAATGTTTTTCGCCAGCGCGAACGTTTAAAAATAAGAAAATATTAATTAAATGAGTGTTTGAGGTACTTTAGAAATAAAATAAAAAGACTTAGACTAAATGTATATTAAAAAATATATGAGGGATTTTTTGATAATTAATTCAACATTTTAAATCATAGAAAAAATACATAAATTACAAGTTTAAAGAAATCAGAGACTAAAAATAGTGAAATATATGGCAAATGAAAAGTAAAGAAATGACGGGAACTAAATATTAACTGCAAACAATGAGAGCAGGAGGCAGGGCATATAAATATACCTTCATCACCACACCGGAGGCGGGGCAGAACAGGAGGCGGGGAGGGGCAAAACAGGGGTGGGGCAGGGCCGAATATGGCAGAACAGGGGTGAGGTGGGATGGGAGATTTGTTTTGGGAGTAATGTTTAGATCTGTTTGGGGGTTCAGATCTGTTTTGGGGACAGCTGGGCATTAGGTTTAGAGTAAAAAAATAAAAAAATCAAAGTCTGGGTGGAGCAAGTGCTCCTCCCACAAGTACTCCCTCCGCCACTGGTAGCGCCTTGATGGGCCTGGAGCCTAGGTACACCTTTAGCAACTATGGTTCATGTGTAAATCAATTTGGATATAATATGATACTTATGACTCGTTGTGATTAATTAATTAATTAGTATTTTATACATCGTAATGAACCTTGATTGGAAATGTCTTCTATTTATTTATGATAATTTGAAGAAATGTTAGTAACGTTAGACTATGTCGAAGGCATATATGCATTTTTGCACACTCAAAATGCTCAAATGCATTTTTGTCAATATGCAAAAAAATGCTCCAGCAGCAAGTGTGAAGTGTCGCAAGAAGAGTGGGAAAAAAATTAAAAAAAGATCGAAAACGCTAAAAGACTATTAAAAACAAGGCTCATGCCGCAAGTGGTTCAAGTCATTTAACAATATGAGTATTCAAGTTCATTTTAAAACCATGTCTATATCAACATAGTGGTAGAAAGAGTAACATGCTGCTAGCGGATCGGATCATCCATACAATGTACAAAGAGAAATCCAAGATATTTGATATCTTTCTCTTTGAATCAAATCTTATATCCCAAGGGGTTTTATATGCAGTGTTTCGGGGCCTAGGGGCTAGGCGGAGGTCCACCACCCCGCCACGCTTAATCTGAAGCTATATCGCAAACAGGAAAAAAAAAAAGGGCCTAGGCGGGGGGATATTTATCAGCTAGACGGGGATTAAACGGCCTGGCCAAGGCGGCGATTAATCAGCCTAGATGTTTTAGACAGTGTTTGGTATTTAATTTTTGTTGGAATAAAACACTTAAAAATTTATGCAACATCTATATATACATATATGTACATAAGATGTAACTATATATCTCTTATTATTATTTTTTATCTAGTCTTTTAAATATATGTAAATAACTTCATATTCAAAACCATTTCAGAATTATGCAAAATCATTTTGTTGGTGCTAATCTTGTGTGACTGGTCAAGTTTGGAGACTTTTTTGCTGGTAACAACAAAGAATATTATTGACTCCCAATTCATCTCTGCACAGTATCTTTATCTTTGTTTTAAGTGTATTTTTGAGTTGTATCCATTTGTTTATTTAT
The DNA here is from genome assembly GCA_949130495.1 of Sambucus nigra. Taxonomy (NCBI): domain Eukaryota; kingdom Viridiplantae; phylum Streptophyta; class Magnoliopsida; order Dipsacales; family Adoxaceae; genus Sambucus; species Sambucus nigra. The sequence goes on from OX422218.1 coordinate 283,060,227, forward strand.
TTATTTATATATATATATATATGTGTGTGTGTGTGTGCGCGTTGTGTACATATATTTTTTTTTTTGGGGGGGGGGGGGGGGGGGCTTGGTTCTCTACTTAATTTTATTGATTGCCCAGTAATTTTTTTAATGGTTGGCTACTGGACAGTAGGAATATATATATATATATATTGGGAGTAACCTGTAAGGACTCCTTATGGTGCAGACTCCGGTACATACCATTTTTTTAAAATAGTAAAAAAATAAAAAAAATTATGAAACTTCATGGATTTGATCTCCAAAGTGAGAAGATCATCTCAATTTTTTTCATCAAAAAACTCAATGAAAAAGTGGATGAGATGAAGTGAGATGCAAAATGTGAGATGATCGCCAAAATTTCAACGGGCGAAGATTGCTTATTTATACATTTTTTTTTGCATATAACCTCATCTTACACATTTTTTGATGAAAAAAATTGGAGATCATAATTTCCCCTGTGGTGATCAAATTTATGAAGTTTCATCAAAAAATTCATTTTTTTACTATTTAAAAAAAATGGTATGTACCGGAGTCTGTACCATAAAGAGTTCTTACTGAACTCCCTGTATATATATATATAGGGAGAGGATCACAAGTGAACCTAAAAATCGAACTTTTTAATGAACCTTAACAAAAAATCACCTAACAACCCATTAATTTTAATTCCTATGTTGTAATTGATCCGAACCAACGACAACGGACACGCATGCCGATCGAATATTTTTTTTACACCCCCCACTCCCCCCCCTGAACCCATTAAATGCTTGGCGCGTACAAGCTAGTTGTTATCAACATAACAAAAACGTTGAAATGGGTTATGGGTTTTGGTTCAAAGTTGGGTTGATGGGTTAAGCCGGAGTTAGGACTAGAGAGCTGCCATGGCTGGAGCTTTAAGGTTTGATGTCGCCGGAGGTGGAGTGATAAGGCAAGTTAGTGTCGGATTTGGATCGCCGAGGGTTGGAATTGGACTGGAACAAAACCACCTGCTACCCAACTGCGTGTTGGGCATGTGATGTTGGGTTAGCAAAACTTTGCCAAGTAACGTAGATTAAGTTACCGTCGTTTGTAAGGTTGAGGGTGGTGGAGTTTGCTGGGCCCACTAGGTTTGAGGGCCATAAATTCTCGCCGGAGGAGCTATTGAGAGTAAGCTCGCCGGAGATGGTGATAACGCGAGCGGCTGCCTGGTTGACCGGGGACCTATATTGGCTGACCAAACAAAAGGTGTTTATAGAGGTCAGTTGGTTTCCATGGAGGTCGACTGCGGCAGCTGTAGGTTGTAGTTGGGAAGTTGCAACACGTATGGGTATGGGGTGAAGTTGGAAGATGAGTCACTATATGGCGTAGTTTCCTCGTGTTTCGCCGGAGATGGGGGATTAAAGGGAGGGGGTTAAGGGGGGGTGTATTAAAAAACACGCGGGTCCGTTGCCGCTGGCGCGGGCCAATTACAACATAGGAAACTCAATTAATTGGTTCGCCAGTGTTTTTTTTGTTAATGTTCATTTTTTAGCGTTCACTTTTGAACCTCTCTCTCTCTCTTTATATATATATATATATATATATATATATAATCTGCCTAGAAGGCCAATTAATTCCCACCTAACCATCTAGGCGCTAGAAGGCCTTCGACGCCAAATGACAACCTACCAGTTTTTATAACATTGTCCATGAGAATGGCCACACTCAGGATGATTGTCTCATCCACCCAGCAACTACATATGGCACCGCCTTAAAGAATCTTCCAGATTCACTCACCACGTGAACAAAAGGGCCTAGCAGACCAACTAGAAGATATCCAGCAAGTGTACCAGTGGATTCGTGACTGGCACATAAAGTATGCTTTAACTACTTCCAATGTTCTAAAAAGCGTGAGGTAGGGCCGGTCCTAAGATTGAGAGTGCCCTGTGTGAAAATTAATTTAGGGTCCCAAAAAAAATATTGTACAAAGATGTTAAATACCTAAAATGGGCCCCTAAAAAATTAAACTTATTTTTTATGGCCCCATTTTAGTTGGGTGAGATTTTTGGGTAGTTGAATCATCCTTTGTATAGATTGTTTTTGGGTAGTTAAAAAAATGGGCCCCTAAAAAATTAAACTTATTTTAAAAATTGACATTTTTAATATAAATAAAATATTTTTGGACCCCTATAATATAATATACGTATATAGGTGCATACTCTAAAATGCGCCCTGTGCCATTGCCCATTTGGTACATGGCCAGGACCGGCCAGGGCGTGAGGCACTAAGCGGGCGTTAGATTGGCGCTTCGCGCCGCCTAGGCTTTTTTTATTTAATTTTATTTTTAACACAACACCATGATATATATATATATATATATATAGTGGTCATTTTTTTCCACGCCTAGGCCGGGCGCCCACACCGACCGCACCTTTTAGAATAGTGACTACCTCACTGGCTCCTCATGTGAGATTTGGGCAACGCTCCTCCCACACCAGTAAGTACTAGCAAACTTCACCATCAAACGTGATCGATCTCTTGACAGTACTTTGAGAACATGAGAAAGATGAAGAATCTTGTAATGACAGCATGGTTCAAAATCTTGGCCGAGTCGCGAATCAATTTTAGGAAGACATCATAGGATATCAACGATATCTAGGCCAAGTTGTAACATACCGGTTAGATATATAGATACGTCCAATATCTGCAGAATCTCGGCCCAAACAAGACAAAAATCAGAAACGGGCATATGAGTTTGACATAAAAATGAATATAATGGAGGAATCTAAACCTGAAGGCCTTATGCCATGGATAGTCATCGATGACGATTTAAAATTAGGGGTTGGCTGGATACTTTAAATCTGAAGGATCGTGATGCGGATATCCATTATAACTCCACATCTCTCAAAAAAAATGGTGATTGCCGGAGTATTCGTCGTAGTCGGCAGTGCTTTTCGAAGCAAACTGGTGGTTGCCAGCTTCTCGCTGGTAAGATACGAGGGTGGATTTTTTGTTTGGGGTTTTTGTTGTCTAGGTTTGTTTCTAGTTATTTGCACTGAGTAATTGGTCTGTTTTTTTTTCTCACTTTATTCTTTTTATTCTTGTTTCTCATTTAACTTTACAGGTTTTTTATTTACTTTCTTTTCACACTACGTTTTTTTTTTAATATATGTTCCTGTAATAATACCTAAATTATAAATAAACTGTTAAATTTTTGAAAAAAAAATGGTCAAATCTATACCAAAATTATCAACAAATTGGTACTTTCTTTAAAACAATGGTACTATTTTTTAGAAAATTGGTGCTGATATTAACAAAATTGTCAAGAAAATTGGTACTGATTTTAAAAATTATTATTATGAATTTGCGTTAAAAACTTCTTAAAAAATTCCCTTTATTTTGTAGCATGCCCCTTGTGGTGAAGAAAAAAACATATTTGCAATTACTATAACAAGGTCGTTAGTGGTGGTATACCCTTATTTCCATCCTTAGCACAATGGATATTGCAACTAAATAGGGAGTTGCAAATGATAAAAACAATATAATCATTTCTATTTACCATTTATGTCTGTTATTTGTGTCTAACGACCTATGAAGCACGGACACTTCCCCGAAGGCCGGGTACGAGTGTCGGACACTCAAAGGACACAGCTTGGAAACGTGTCCGACACGCCACGTGGCGTGTCGGGCTTAAAAGGCATTTAAAAATAGTTGGACACGCAAGGGACACGGCTGACTTAAATATATAATAACTTTAAAAAAAGGGGGGAAGGAAACATAATAAGTTATAAATATAAATGGGGTAAGTTTTTAATTTTAAAAACTTAACTTTCTTTTAACATTAACAAAGCCACGACTATGAGACACTCTAAAACAAATCTAGGGTTTCTTATCTATTGTATCTCAACAAACCCACCACGATTTTACCTCAAAACCCAACCCTCCTCAGCCGGCAGCTTCCCCCTCCTCTCCGGCAGCCTCCGCCCTCCTCTTCATTAGGCGGCAAGTTTTTTCTTTTTTTGCACAAAGCACCTGCTTTTGCTACATGTTCTAATTTTTTTTTTATTCCTTTGTTAGTCTCTTCATGCTTGTGTTTGTTACCCAAAATGCTTATGAAGTTGATCTCTATTTGTGTATTGCAATACTTGCTTGATTATGAAGTTAATCTCTATTTTAACTTGCATTATGTTTACAAAAAAAAAACAAAGCATTGTTAATCTCTTTTTTTTTCTTTTTCTCACCTGTTTATTTTCAACTGTTTAATCTTTTTTTTAATCTCTTTTTAATAAATTGCATTAGCCATATGCATTTTTATAATAGTTTTTTTGTCTTTAGTCCGCTCTCTTAGGATTTTTTAGGCTCCCGTCCTATGTGTTTCTAAAATTGTATTAAGTCCCATAACCACTCAAAACTGTCCATAACTACTCTGTAACCGTCCATCTTCCTTTCTGCAGAGAATGACACGTGTTCCATAGTGGTTACAATAGGACCAACAACTAAAAAAATAAAGACATGGGAGTGGATACAAATAAATCTTAAAAATCAGAACTAAACACATAAGATCTCTTTTTATAATTATTATTAGTATGGGATTTAGTATCATTGTGATGTTTGATGTGTAAAATGGATTTAATACTCTTAATGCTTATATGTTTAATGTTGTTCTCAGTTTGAGATTAGTATTAATGTGATATGTGACACCCCGCTTAGAATAATAACGGGTGGCCAGCCCTATACTAAAATAATCAGGAATCTCAAGTGGATCATTCTCAGCATCTACTGACGATTCTAAAATAAACTCGGATAACGACCCATTACTACAAAAAGAGGGTGTCAAATTTTATTTTTTTTAAACATTTAATTACATTTCTAAAACCAACCATGCAACCACTATCCAACAACATAACTTCTAAATATGATAAGAGACACACACATGCTCAAATGATATAAAGGAGACTAATAAAAGAGTACAACACAATGTACGAAATAAAATACCCGAATATGCTGTCGGGTCACAGACAATACAACAGTCTGAGAAACAAAATATAAAAGTGCTACACTACAACACTTGGGTATAAACCCGATACACAAACTGAATCCTAATCTAGATACACAAAAGATAGGAATCGACCATATCAAAATACTGCAACAGTCCTCTACTGCCACAACCCCACGAATACACTGGATGGATATCATCAATGGCGTCCTTGCGGAGGAACACCTAAAATAATACAATATATACATAGCAAAAGAAAATATAAACGGGTCAGAGCCCGAGGTGTGAAAACATTTTTTTGCAAGTGCATTAAAATGCATAATAATTATAAATGCATTATAACATAATTAAAGTGGAGTCGCACTCTCCAGAAAATCCAACTCACCTCTCAACTAAAGCGCGCAACTAAACGTATGCACATGATCTCCAAATAAGTGCCCAAATCTATCTAAGCAAAGTAATCTAACTTACTCCCAATTTATACTCATTTAAAATCCATCTAAATTATTTCTCAACTTCTACTATTTCCAAATCTCAAATCTTCATCAACTTACTAAACATATAAACTATACAAAAACATTCTCTTTTACTAGAATTTCTCATATTCTAGTTATTGACATAAAAATATATATTAATATATATACGAGTTATTAGCATCTAAGTGCTAAGGACTAAACTTCTCCCAATTCTCAATACTGCACTGCGTTTCGTGCGTGGGACGTCTCGCAAGCGAAATCCAAACAAGGAACCCCCCCGATACACTACTCCTTGGCAGTATTGATTGTCAAGATTCATTATGCCCTCAATACATGACGCGTATAACCCCAATTTACTAAAATAATATAAATAATTAATTATTCACAATTCTCAATAGTGCACGACGTTTCGTGCGTGGGACGTCTCGCAAGCGAAATCCAAACAAGGAACCCCTCTGATACACTAATCCTAGGCACTGTCGATTATCGCGATATATATATAATCATATAATTATCTACTCTTCATTTTCACTCTAACGTATTCATCACAATTTAATCCGGCTTTGATCTCCCGGAATGAGATTAAATCAACATTCTTATATCTCTCTACTCCAGAGACAAATATATGATATCTTATCTCATATATATTCATTATACTATACGCAACAAGTATAATAATCCATCCACCGAGCTATAATATAAACAGCTTAGCCATTCTCATTTACTAAGCATCCGTGGATTATCTCAAGTACACATATATGTTAATCACAATACATATATCCATATCCGGCACCCATAGGCTTAACAGCGGTGCACACATACTCTGCTATCCAATCCAAGTACATCTCGTACGAAAGGATTACATGTTCCACATCACTCCGGAACTGTATCAATATAAATCACACATATTGGAGGCGAACATGGCTCCAAGCCTATGGGCTACGCACATACCTACGCACCCATATGACCGACAACACTATCATTCTCTCAGATAGCCCGTACCTTGGTTCCATGCTCTTGAGGTACCAAATCTAAAATCCCCCCGAAGGCAACACAGGATAAAATTGTCCTCTTTCGAACGCCAACCTCCCGTGATAGCAAGTATGGTAGGTATGTCATACACATAATAAACAATCATATAGGTACACACTCCACCTATATAAATATATCATCAATTAGGTATTCACACAACCATATTATAACGATAGGTATTTATCTCACCTATATATAATCCACATGGGTATTCATTTGACCCATATATATAATAATATCAGGGAATACGCACCACCCATATAATCTCCTACGTAGTATATTTATATCTCGAATATCCTACGCATTTATTAATTTTTGACTAATCCCCAATATTTTATTTTCCGAGTTTTTCTCACCGCACAATGATAATATCAACAACCCCGATATATTCATTCGTCTCATAATATATATACTTTAACGACACCGTATATATTATTTATACCTCTACTGAATATTTTATGGCTATAATCTCCAAACTCTTATAGCGATAACCAATAGCCTCGAATATTCCCATTCGCAATAATATAAACCATCACATACTTAATATACTACCCCAATACGTATTCCCATACTTTGAGCAATAAGTATACCCACAACTTATATAAGTTCGTTCATTTTCATGGAGCCTAGTATTCACAGTACATAATATATTCGCTATTATTCTCGTACTTTATTCGTTCATATTCTCCTCACTCGAAGGGTACTACCACACTCACATATCAATACAGTAGATAAGGTTCCGATACTCTACCGGTCCAAGGTATTTTTCTCCTCAAATTTCACAATTTAGGATTCTAAGGGTTTCTCCAAAGTTCTGCAGCAGCACTAAAAATCTGCACAAAAGATGGAACCAAACCTATTTAAAAAAATGGAACCGAATCCCCCAGAAAACGAACCGAATCCCCCAGAAAAACGAACCGGTTCCGTTATGTCAGTCCGAGTTTCCATCTCAAAACTGCTTCCGTAGAAAATTCATTATAAATCCAAAAAAAATCATAAAAATACGCGGTCAGCGCCCACGCGACCGTATCGAAAAGATCTACAACTTTTATGTTTTGACCGAGAGCTAATGAGAATTTAATCTCTAGTAGGCTTTTAAGCCTTAATTCCCAAAATACACAACTTTAAATGATAATACACACTTTAAATAACTCGGTCACTTTAATTCGAGCCAAACGAACTTAAAATATTTCGGAACCCAAATAAGCCCCAAGTTCAGTCATTTCGACTATCTCGACCCTTTCGGAAACAACCGCACCCTCAGAATTGTCATCCGAATCACTTTCTAACATCTTCAAATTTTGACCTCAAATGCTAAATCAGTTCTCTTCCTGTCCGAATTTACCCTGCAAGCTAAGGTATTACTGTTCATCATCTTCCCCAAAATCCAAAATTCATTTTTATCATCTTCCAACCATTTCCCTTCAACCCAAACATATATATAACATCAAAACTCACTATATAACTTAACCAAACTAATTTACAACCTCAAATTCATCATCTACACATCAATTATAAGATTTTACCCAAAATCTAGGTTTTACCATTTTAAACCCAAAATCCATAATTTTTATCCACAAATCATGAAATAAATGATACACAACAATTATTTAGCAAGTTTAATCACTTGCCTCAAATTTGTAGAGTCTGATTCGTCCTCGAAATCACGGATTGCCGAAAATCCCAAGTTTTTCTCCTTTCTCTTCAAATGATAATACACACTTTAAATGATAATACACACTTTAAATGACTCGGTCACTTTAATTCGAGCCAAACGAACTTAAAATATTTCGGAACCCAAATAAGCCCCAAGTCTGTCATTTCGACTATCTCGAACCTTTCGGAAACAACAGCACCCTCAAAATTGTCATCCGAATCACTTTCTAGCATCTTCAAATTTTGACCTCAAATCCCAATTTAATTAATCCCCAATTAAAATAATATTTATTTCTCCCAAAATAAATAAATTATTGTCCCAAAAATCTTGGGGTATTACATGATATTTCATATTTTTTATATATAAAAATAATTATAAAAAATGTTTATTTAATATCGTGTCCCCGCCGTGTCGTGGCCTGATTTTTTTAGCTTTGCCGTGTCAGGGTGTTCGTGTCGTGTCGAACACGACACCCGTGTCCGTGTCCGTGCTACATAGCTAACGACTGTTGATTTATTATGAAATATCGAAGTTGACAAGTCTGTCACCCATCAATATAACCATCTAGACAACCCTATGCATATTAAATGATGGTTTTGAACTTATCTAATTGGCTTACATTATTAATCATTTTTTTTTAAATCTGTATTTATTAGAATTTCTTTGAGCGTCCGAGTCGTGGACCAAGACCAAGATTTTAAACCATGAATGACAGATCGGCGCAATGAATGATGACAGGCGCACCACCACATCCATGGACCTGTTTACAAGGGGCTAAACCACAAAATCATCCATCTCTACTTTCCCCTCCCTCTTCTCTAATTACTTCCCGTCTTCCATACTTTTGCTCTTTTACAACCTATTGTTCATCAGCTTTAATCTATGAAGCACAAATGCTGGTGCGACACGGTCCGGATCAGAATACGGCAATTCGAAAAAATAAAGAAAAGTAGGATTCGGGTGAGTTGGGAAATAAAATAATGGGTGAATTTGACTTTAATGCATTACTGATTGGCAAATTTGGACTTAAATATAAATTTGTCTCAAAATTAGACTTTAATACAAAACATCAAAAAATCTGTTAAGTTTTAACAGCCACGTGGCATTTTGAATTAAAATTATTTTAAAAACCCCAAAACTCTTAAAATTAAAAAAGATAACTTAAAAGACAAAAACTAATAAATATTGTTTAAAAAAAATCATAAACCTTAAAGAATATTTAAACCTTAATCCAAAAAACACATCTCTCGCTCCCCAACCACACAAACCCCCACCCAGCCACTCCCGACAGCACCCCAACCCCCACCCAGCCACCCCCGGCATCCCCTTCTCTCTCCACCCAGCCACCCCCGGCAGCCCTTATCTCTCCACCCACCTTCATTTTCTGCCACTTCCTTCTGCCCCACCCCAACACCCACTCTCAGCAACATCGAATCTCAAAACAGAAAATTGAATCTCAAAACAAAGTTATAAATCTCATAATTCAAAATAAAACAGAAAACCCAAAAACCATATCTCAGAATCAAAACTCAAAACACATGCCGGGTTTTGCAATTCAGATGTCGGGTTTTGCGATTCAATGTCTACTTTACATTTGAGAAATGAACATCATCTCGATGACTTAACCTTCAAAATTTTAGCTGATAAAGTCACGCTTAATATAGTGTAGATATGATAATATATTACAAATAACTGCAATCAATAGTACCAATCACAACACAGCTTCGCGGAAAATGTCTCTTTGGCCCACCTCTCCCAGCCCAGTAGATACATTTTTCACCCAATGCACTAATAAGAGTTATCCCCTCTCGTTTAATGACAATCATCTCCTTTTCAGATTCTCAGTACAAAAAACCCCAATCTCAATTATTTAAAAGTAATAATTTCCCATCTACCAAATATTTTCAGATCTCGTAACTTTCAATAACATTCTTCCTTCATCATTTACTTCAAAACATCCCCATACCTTAATTCCTCATTCGATCTAGAATAGCATAAGTCTGATTTCCCATCTAGAATAGCTTAATTTCCCGTCTACCTGAATATTTTCAGATCTCATAACTTTCAATAACATTCTTCCTTCATCATTTACTTCAAAACATCCCCGTACCTTAATTCCTCATTCGATCTAGAATAGCTTTTGCTATCTTCGTCAATGGTGTTTGGTCTGCCTATCTTTTCATCTCTTCATTGAAGCACATGTTCTCTCAATGGATCCCTTATTGTTATTCTTCTTGGTTTATTGCAGGGGTCGGAGTCCTCTCAATTGAGGAGGTTACGTCTCGCCCTTTTTGGACCTCTATAGAACTTCTATCAAGCTAACTGACATTTAAAGTTACAATACTACCATTCTACAAAATGCATGTGAAATTTTTAGTTAGTATGACTTGATTCATAACTACCATTAAGCACGCTTAGGTGAATATTGCACCCCAAGTTTCTAATCAAACATGAATATGAAAGTTTTGCAAGAGAACAAAGAGAGATAGATAACTACTCTACTACAAATCATCAGTTTGCTGGGCCGATTTCAAAATCCCAACTCAATATTGTTGACTGACTGACTGCATAGCGAATGTAATGTATTCGCTACTTGTTGCAACAATGAAACTTCTGAGTCACCGTGATGCTCAAGGCTGGGAACTGGAAACGTGAAGGAATTTAACGGTTAGGAACCAGATAGATGCACACAGCTGTGCGAACCCTATGCGATGTTGGGTTGTGTGTAAAAGACGAAGAAAGATGCGATTCCTTGCACTTCAATAAAAATGTTTTGCACGAAAGAGAGGAGCAAACTTGCTCTGCAAAACTGATCTGATACATTATACTAACTAATGAGCTAGATACAAGGAGAAATAAAAGGAATAAAAAGAATAAATCCTAATCAAATAAGCTTTCCTCCTAAAAAAAATAGATTATTATTGAAGAATAAAATATGCACAATATTGCTAACGGCAGAACTGACATTATCCAAAATTTATTTCCTCAACTTAATATAGAGCTAGTACTTCAATACTATAAATTTCAGCACTTGCACGAGAGAGGTTGAACCATATTAAGTAAAAATATATGAACTCCCTCAGCAGTCAAAAATGTGAAACAAACAGGGATATTTCAAAAGACTTGTAAAATTATATGAACAGAGTAAAACAACTGTGTAATAAATTGGGATCGAAATGGAAAATTTAGTCAAGGATGACTTAGCCAAAGAGCTAGATATGAGAGCAAACAAAGATCGTACTCTGGAGGAGAACCTCAGGACGAATATCAGCCCACCCTGCGACCTATAATATTAATTCATCTCAAAGAACAGCAGCTAAACTAGTGCTCTACATTCTAGGGAGCCCTTCTGGAATAAAAATTCAATAGCCTAGTGCGGGCAGAAATGACCACGGCTATACCTCAGATCATAAATATGGATTAAAAATACTCGTAAAAGGTGCTACGTGGCTACACCTTGTCCTAGAATCATAGTTGTCAAAATCGTACGATTCGAGATTCGAATCGTACGATTCGATGCGATTCTCACATAAAACGATTCGAATCGAGTTGAGAATCGTATAGGGTTAAAAAATCGGACTGAATCGGCGATTCACGATTCGGATCCAATTCACGATTCAAGCCCAATTAACTTTTTTTTTTTTTGCGATTTTTTTACTTTATAATATAACCATACGTGTGTTTTAATAAAACAAATAAATAAGAAGCAAACAACAAAGGATACCGTTAAGAAACTGAGCTTTAGAGAAAAACATGTTCTCTTGGCTCGGTTATTATCAGCTGACTTTTCTTGTCTATTCTCTTGACCGAGTATCTTCCATCTTTTGCTTTTTTTTTTGTTATAAAACCTTTGTATTTGTTATAAAATCTTTGAAGGTATATTTGTTTTGTTGTTTTAAATTAATATTGTTTTATAGTTAATCTTAGTATTTGTTTTATTGTTTTAAATTAATATGGTTTACTGTTTTAAATTAATATTGCTGTAATTTTGTAGGCTGTTTTAAATTAATATTGTTAATCTTAGTAGGTAGGCTATTTAAAATTTTTGGAAGTATTTGTTTTACAGTTTTACTGTTTTAAATTGATCTTAGTATTTATTTTATTGTTTTAAATTAATATTGTTTTAAATTAATATGTAGGTTGTTTTATGATACATTTTTGTTTTTTACATTTTTAAGCTTAAAATGAATGAGAACATGTGCTACGGTTAATTTTTCTGATATATTTTGGTATATTATCATGTGCTACGATTAGTTTTTTGTCATATTATGCTTAATTACCAATTCTATAGTGTTAAATCCCATTTACGTATGTTTTACTACATTTTTTTTTCATTTGGTTTCAATTCGATCGATTCGATTCACGATTCGGGGGGTAAACGATTCACGATACGATTCGCGATTTGACAACCATGCCTAGAATTCAAAGTTTGATGTATTAAATATGGAATTGAAAAATGCACTCTTAAAAGGTGCTACGTGGCTATGCCTCCTCCTAAAATCAGAAATATTAAATGCAGATCGATAGATAATTTAGATATGAGTACATACTTCCTCATATTCAGGCAAAAAAATTCAGGTCATCTAACTATATATAATCAACAAACACTAACTAAATTTATTCAGACAAAAAAATTCAGGTCATCTAATAATCCAAAAAGAAATACATACTTCCTCATATTCATAATCTCTATCAGTTCCCTCCCAAGGAAACCGCTGTTGCAGAACAATTCCTTCTCCTTCATCATCATCCCCGAATTGATCTAAAAGGTTAAGGATATTTTAATTTAGATATGAGTACAAAGACGATATCGAATCTTAGCTCAACCAACTGATGAATGCTTGTTTTGATAACAATCCTTCTTACCATCCACCAAATCATCACCCGCATTCTCTTTATCTTCATCCAAGAGATCAGTCTGTACCTGAAATTGTATACCAAAGGGTATCATGTCAACTGCTGTCCATAGAAATAAAGTCAAATTTTGTTTGTGCACTGTCATGGAGAGGATAATAACTAACCGGTTTCTTCTTCTTTTTTTTCAATCCAGAAAAGGCAGTCTCAAGACCATCAGAAACTGCAGTGTGAGATAAAGATATATTGATTGATGTCGTTAACAAAATGCCAGGTAAAAGAAAATGACGGTGACATAACTTTACCCGACATTACTACGCCATTGAATTTATATACCTGATAAACTTTCTGTCTTCTCTGCCAACTTATCAACGGAGTCATCTTCAGAATCTTGAATAACAACCTTCTTCTTTTTCTTCTTTTTAGAAGAATCAAAAGGGGCAATCTGCAATTAAATAATATATCAGGTATTGAATCAAATTTGTTTATCAAAACTAGTCAAGACATCAGTAAGGCAACCCATAAAGGGGAAATCTGCAACAAAAGAGTATATCGGGAACTAAGATCTAAAATATTTATCAATAACTATTTACGACATCAGCAAGGGGGTTCTAAAAGTCCCACCTAGCGCTGGGCGGTGCTCTGTCGCCTCACCTAGGCCCCACTGCCTAGGCGCTAAGCTGTGCTATGGCGTCCCGCCTAGAATATATATATATATATATATATATATAGCTCAACAATGTTTTAACAAATGTACTATAATTGCGACATTTATTTAGCTGCTTAGAGATCGTGTTGAATAGTTAACTTTAGTTGATTTTTTATAGTATTGAAATTATTAATTAAAACAAAAACCACCCATGAGCTAGGCAAAAACACCTCCCGCTTTCGCCATAGCGCATTTAAGAACACTGGACTATGGAACACATATATGACGTAAGTTAGATGGATGTCTGAAAAATCATTGGATGCGGACAAGACAATTTCCAGTGAATATCACTGATGAATTGTTATTACGTGGAAACGAGACAAAACATGTTCTTTTTTCTGCTGGGGAGAAATTTAGTAGATGTGAAGGCACAGCTGAAGACAACTGCTCAAACTTTTTACTCCTGCCAACACTAAGGGTCCGTTTGATTCAAAAGTGGGAAAATGGTTTGGGTGGCAAATTTTCCCATGGCAACATTTGGCAGTAATTTTCCAGATAGGGCTGTTTGATAGCATTAATTTTTCAAGTGGCAAATCCTTTTTTTGACAATTTCTTTAGGGGTTGGGATAAAGAACAAAAATTGTTTAAAAGTATTATATATGGTCTGGGACTTAATGGAAGTTCCTGATATTTAAAAAAAAAATCAAATGTAAAAAAAAATCTGATATACAAAAAAATTGAACAAAAAAAAAATGACATATAAAATCGGACGAAAAAAAATGATGTAAAAAAAATCTGATATATTATTAAAAAAAAAACTATATTTAAGCTAAAACAAATCATTAATTTTAAGAAAATAAAAAAAAAAATCCCTATATTAAAACAAAAACAAACCCTATATTTTAAAAAAAATTAACACAAAAAACATAGATTTTAACAACATAGAAAGACCCTATATTTTAGCTAAAACAAATCATTAATTTTAATAAAATAAAATAAAAACTACCTATATTTTAATAAAAACACTGCATGGAAAATGTGGTGGGAAAACTTTTCTTTGCTATTGAGCAAAACAAATTTTTCCAACAAAAGTGGGAAAAGGTTGGCAAATTTTCACTTGGACATGGTAAACCATGAAAAAAATTCATGAAAAAATAAGGGCAATCAAACGCACATAATAGTGGGCAAATCCCTAATTTTTCACCATTTTCCATGGCAAATAAGGGTAATCAAATGGACCCTAACGTATTACAAGTTGTTCTTGTTCATGGAAGACACAAGTTACCCTACATTTTTTCATTGAATTTCTTTATGTTTTCACGTGATCGCTAATTAAAAGATGATGCATAGGATGCCAAGCAAGCTTGAAGCCAACCCTTCAAAATCTGAACAAGTTAGTGTTGTAATCTGTATTTTCACACTACGATATTTGCTTCTATCTTAAAATTGGCAATATATTTATCATCATATAATGTGGATCTTTTCATATTTTGCTAGAAAGAAAAGAGAATCAGAAAAACCGAAAAACTAAAATTAAGATATATCAAAATCAATGACTATTCCGCTGGATGTGCAATATTTTCAGGGCAAGATATGTTCTCGTCACCAAACCAGAAACACATGTGCACGCCCAATTCTATATGTTTTGCTAAAAGAATGCCTCATGCAACAACATACCAAACTCCATCACACTGTAAAAAAATATTACACAGCTTGAAAGGCGACTAAAAGCAGTATAAAAATAAGTATACCATCAAAAGGAAGGGAGATGTAAAAAGGAGAAACTAAACTTACATCTGCCACGTCTTCCTTCAATTCATTTTGATTTTCTTCCCCCGCCATGATTTTTTTAATTGAAATCTACACCAAAAACAAAATTAAATTCATTATACAAGATAAGGTAGTGCAACATCTCTTGATACAAGAAAAAGTACATGACTCAGCTTTCTTTTCAATGATTAACCAAATCTCAACACATACCAGATACAAGAGCAATTAACCATATGGTGCGAGGGAAACGAGTATAAGGTCTCAATATTATGATCTTAACTTAAAAGCCCAGAATTCCTAATGAAGAGGAGTAACAAGTAAGCCCAAAACCTGTTTCCCCATTCAAAATATAATCCAATCAATTGAACAACAAAATCTTAAATGGAACTTAATAGAAACCATTCAAATTTACTAATATATATATATATATATATATATATATATATATATATATATATATATATATATACATATATATATATAAGTATGTAGTTGTTGCTTTCAAAAGCCTCCAAAAGCTCATATCCTAAATTTTCAGAATTTTCAACTTTTTTAATTAAACAAATACATGTGGCAACATAAGAACCCATAAAAGCTGTAACTTCCCAAAACCAACTCATCCACTTCTCTTTGTACGTTTTTTTGTTGTTAGAAAAAACACGCGTATGCTGCTCCACCTATCCAACACCCAACTGCCACCCCCACGTTCTAGATTTTTTACCTTCTAATACAATCCCTCACAAATCCACTTACACCCCTGTGTTCATATATTTCTAACACTACATCCTCTCCCTCTCATGCAACCGCCTTAAACCTACCAATTTATCATCCCATAGCCTCTCTCTTTTTCTCACCTTGCAGTTCCCAACACAGTCATCAGCGCTGCTTATATGTCTATCTCACTCTTACTCAACGTTTCTTCTACTACAAAAGCTGTTGGTTAGGTCTACTACATTGTGATTTAGGCAACCAAAGTTTTTTCTACTACAAATATGTTGGTTAGGTCTTCAACATTCTGATTTGGCCATTAAAAACCGTAAACCAAACTGACACTGACGCAGCACTCCCCACACCCATCTCTATAAGTTAACTCATCCAAGTTTTTTTATACCATAATACCTTTTTCACACATGGTCGCTACCTATATATATCCTTAACAGTAGATTTTCATTCCTGAGAGCTATTGTTGAATATGGGAGTTTTTATTTTTGTTTGACGGAGATGGGTGTTAAAAACATTTTTTTTTTTTTTTTGTTGAAGATCAGTGAAAATGTGTTGCCGGATATTTGTTCAGGAGTGAATATTGTTAACTATTTATGAATATTGTTAACTCATGCTTTGTTTAAATCATATTTTTACGCCCCACACACATATTTTATCACGAGGGATAAAATAAGGGTTGATGGGTGTTGGAAAGGAGTTCGGGTCACCACTCCGACCTACATACACGGGTCCCTATATATATGACGTTCGTTTGGAACCACCCATGCCCATGTTTAGATCAAAATGAAGAAACTAAATCATGTTTTTTTTGGAAAGCCAATTCTTTCGATCCATATGAAGACACTGAAGAGGAAACACACACACAATAAGTAACAAAGGGGCATAAGGGATCTTATGTGCAGAGAGAGTCCAAAATTAACACAATCAGGGTGGGGCGGTGGTGCTTGCATGGAGACATCAAATGGTTATAATGGGTTGGAGGCTAATATAGAGTAAGAATTTGAAGTTTTAATTTATTTTATTGTAAATTTAGTTGGAAATACATTTATTTTACTGAAATTCATTTTTTTTTTGCTAAAAATTATATTTTATTTGCTGGAAATAATTTAATACAACGAAAAATTATTTTTTATTTGCTAGAAATCATTTTTAATGCTGGAAATAGTATTATACTTTTTAAAATCATTTTTTCATTCCTACAAATAATTTGTATTTTCTGTAAAGAATTTTTTTACAGCTGAAAAGCATTTTTTATTTGCTGAAAATCGTTTTATATGCTGTCAATAATTTAATATTGCTAGAAATCATTTTTTTTTATTCCTAGAAATAATTTTCTTTTGCCAAAAAAATTTACTATTGCTGAAAACAAATTTTTATTTGCTCGAAATACATTTATATTACTGAAAATCATTTTTTATTGCTTGAAGCATATTTCATTTGTTGCAAATAATTTATTATTTCAGAAAATAATTTTTATATTGCTGAAAATCATTTTTTATTTGCTGAAAACTATATTTATATGTTGGAAATACTTTTATATTGCTGAAAATCATTTTTTATTGCTTGAACCATATTTTATTTGCTGCAAATAATTTATTATTTCTTAAAATAATTTTTTATTTGCTAGAAATCATTTTTTATCCTGAAAATAAATTTATATTGCTGAAAATCATTTTTTATTCCTAGAAACAATTTTATTCATTTTTATTTGCTGAAATTCATCTTTGTATGTTGTAAATAATTTGATATTGCTAAAATCATTTTTTATTCCTATAATTAGTTTTTATGTGCTGGAAAAAAATTATTATTGCTGAAAATCATTTTTTATTTGTCGTTTGTGTCTATATATCTATTTGCAAAGCGGTGTCATGCAATGGATATTATCAGAGAGGCATGGTTTTGGAACTTAATTCTGTGGCATGTGATACATATCTGCGTGTCATTAGCGTTCTTAATTTTAAAGTGTCATCCTCAAGGTGTTCTCCAATAACATGTAGATACCTGTTTCATGTCACAAAATTAAATTTCAAACGCATGTCCCCTGTCATTTTTCGCGTCTAATATTTGAAGATGTGACAAATGTGTTTATCGTAGATTCATACATCGAACCGGATTTTCAAGGAGGTGGAAGTGGATAAACATGGGGCTATTGTATGGCCATATATTTTGAATATTAAAAAAGGTCATATTCTGTTTTTATTGTTTTTTACAAAATAAATTATCTTCAACTTTGTTTTTAATTTTCAGATACTTTATATTATTTTGTAAATTATAAAAAATAGTAAATTTTCGCAGTTATGTAAAACAGTTTGTTAAAAAGAGTACATTCATAAAAATAACAGTTACGCGAATTGTAACAGTATGTAAAGCAGTAATAAAGTATAGTGATGTAAAACAGTATTAACATAAAATGTAAATTGTGACATTTTAAACTATTATTTTATTACCGTTTTAAATATTTCAAACCATTTTATTAAATATCATAGTAATAAAAAAAAACTCTTTTATCCCTATACATTGTTTTAACTAATTGTTTTTGTACAACCTAAAGAAAAACTAATAATGTAACAAAAGAAATTAAAACGACAGAAATGCCCTCTCATTAGGTAAGTCATGTGTCATGTGCATGCCTAATGTTTCCCCCAAAAAATTAGCGGAGTGGACGCCGGAGTATTTTCTTAACTGCTATATGAAAATCCGAATTATATAAAAAATAAACATCAAGTTATTCTCTTTTAACTAGATTATTATTTTTACCATGTTATCGGCATGGGCAAGAACCCAATAAAAGAGACAATATAACATGATTTTTTTTATATAGGTCCTATTTTTTTGTATTTGTTAATTTTTAGTCTTATGTTATTTTCTCTTTTGTTTTATGTCCCAAAATAATTAATACGTCTTTGTATTGTTGGTGGTAATATCTCTGCAATGAATAAAATGACACTAAAAAGTAGGACTTCCAACTAATTATAAAATGATGTGGAAGTGAACCGAAAAAATTTAAAGACTTAGTACTTGAAATTAAAGGCCCCCCTTTTTTTTATAATTCAGATTTTCATATATCAGAGTGAAAGAATAAGCAACGAGGTAATATGTTTGTCTACAAAATATAATCTGATTCATTTCCTCATATTCATTTCAATTATTATGCGTTTTCCACAATATTAGTTAATTTACATGTTTATGATTATAGTTACGATCATTTTTTTAAATACTCATACTAATTATATATTAAATTACATATTAGAATAATATATTTCAAAACACGGTACACTAGACCGTGCATCGCACGGCTCACCGCTAGTGTAAATATATATATATAGCAACAAGAAGGCTAAGAAAACACAAAGGGGCATTCAAGCCAATTACTCGATAATAATCTGCATAAAAATACAAGTCTGAAAAAAGTGCATCGCACGGCTCACCACTAGTGTAAATATATATATATATATATAGCAACAAGAAGGTTAAGAAAACACAAAGGGGCATTCAAGCCAATTACTCGATAATAATCACCTAAACGATTTTAGGTGATTATGAGATTTATTAATTTTAAAAATACATGAGAGTGAAACATCACAAATTTTTTAAGATGGAACTAAAGTCAAAAAAACTATAAAATTTACTACTCGAATGAAATAAGTTTTGTAATAATATCTTTTCATTCACAACTCTGTTCTCTTTTTTTAATTGTTTCTCGATCTTTTCTCTACTCTTTTTGTACACATTTATGATGTTAATATTTCCTTTTATTTATATACAAAGGAAATGAACTATTCACCATTTATGGTGGGAAGTGGACATTCACATGAAAATTAACAAGGAGTGGAGAATGTAATAGCATCCATGTTGATGTCAAAAAATGGACTATATTCAATTTTCTAATCACGGATAAAATATAATATGCGATGAAATAACCACACGAGAGACAATGAGTTTTTAGAGTGGTTTGACTATGAAGAAAAACCTACGTCCACTGTTATTGCATTGATGTGAGTGATTATAGAAAGTTATGTATTCTTATTACAAGAAGAATAACCTATAATCTGCATAAAAATACAAGTCTGAAAAAAGTGCCTGGTTCTATATATGATGATTTGTGTGTCAATATGATTTGTACCAAATCATATTTATACTCTCCCATCTAACATAAGAGCATTGTTGGCAGTACAAAAGGTAGGAACCAAATTTAACCTCCATTTATAAAACTCGAAGAGCCGCATACCAAAAGGTGGAATTAGTGAGGGGATTAGTTCACACACTAGAAATCACTACAGGAGCCCTAAACTATCGGGGTTAAGAGCAAAAATATTAACTGAAACAGCCCAAAACCAATGAGATTACGGCAGATTAAATAGATAAAACAGTCATTAAACGTTAAGATTAAGGTATGCAAAAATAACAAAAACAGCCCTAAAAAACTAAATACTATATATATATATATATATATATATATATAGAGAGAGAGAGAGAGAGAGAGAGATCTACCAATACAGTTTGACGATCGGAGAAGGCGTACTCGGTTGATGGACGGAAGAAGAGAAGTGGCAGAGGTTTGAAGTGCGTGCGGGTAGGGTTTCAATTATCCGAATCTATACTTCTCTTCACTAAGGCTCGTTTGTTTTTCTTAACTTGATATCGAACAATGAACAGGGAATAGTCATTACTAGGGTCACAAATGTCATATTCATATTGGCACGTGCCCGGATTCAACGGTTGTGGAGCTCATACACACCCCCAATACAAATGCCACATGTCGTTGTATCACAATTTTTATTCGCCTATGCTGAATATTTAACTTTGAATGCTGAAATGTGTATTTATTTTATGTTTAGAGCTATTTGATTCTAGAGGCAAAAAAAAAAAAAATCATTTTATCATCATTATTAACTATTTATTGATATATTTTGTACTAATGTTCTTTAAAAATAGAATAAGGGTAAAATTGGAATAAAATTTCATTAAGTGTGTATCTGATAACATTATTTTTTTATGAAAAATACAATATATAGAGTCATTTTTCATCTTTTGGATATTTGATAAATAAAATTTTATTGAAATTAATTTTCTTAAAACAAGTCACATAACCACTTTTTCCACAAAAATGTGGAATTAAAAAACCTCTCTCCACCCTGTTATTCATTTTCTAGGGAAAAAAAATTGTCACAACCAAAAAATTGATAAAAAATTCAAAAATGAATAAAAACCCGAAAACAATGAAAAAAATCAAGAAATTGAATAAAAATAAAAATAAAATGAAAAAAATACAGAAACTGAATAAAACCCCAAAAATAATGAAAAATATCCGAAAAATGAATAAAAGCCAAAAAATAATGAAAAAATCTAGAAAGTGAAAAAAAAACCAAAAATAATGAAAAAATACATAAAAAGAATAAACCCCAAAAATAATGAGAAAAATCTCGAAAAATGAAGAAAACCCAAAAAATAATGAAAAAAAATCCAGAAAGTGAATAAAAACCTACAAATAATGAAAAAATACAAAAAGTGAATAAACCCCAAAAATAATGAAAAAAATCCAGAAAATGAATAAAAACCAAAAGCTAACAAAAAAAATCTCGAAAGTGAATAAAAACAGAAAAATACATAAAGTGAATAAAAATCCCAAAAAAATGAAAAAAAATACAGAAAGTGAATAAAACCCCCAAAAAATGAAAAAAAAATCATAAAACAAATAACAATCCAAAAATAATGAAAAGAAATCCAGAAAATGAAAAAAAAAACAAAAAAATCCAATAAGTGAATAAAAACCCAAAAATAATGAAAAAAATTCAGAAAGTGAATAAAAATCCAAAACTAATTAAAAATATAAAAAGTGAAAAAAAATGAAGAAATGAAGAAAAAAATCCAAAAAGTGAATAAAACCCCAAAAATAATGAAAAAAATCCAAAAAATGAATAAAATTCCAAAAATAATGAAAAAAAATACAGAAAGTGGACAAAAAATAAAATAAATATAAACCCTGGAACTAATGTGAAAAAACCCAAAAATTTATTAAAAAGTCATAAACTTATTAATTAAAAAAAATAACAGAAAATTTAAAAAACGCTTAGAAAATTTTAAAAAATACATAAAATGAAAAGAAATACATGAAATAAATATTAGTCACATAATTAATTTAAAAAAACACAAGAAAATAAAAAAGAAGGTTAGCAAAAATTAATAAAAACTAAAATAATGAAAAAATATACAAAAAATGAGTAAAAAATAGAAAATAAATATTTACCCCTGAATTAATTTTAAAAATCCCAAAAATTTATTTAAAAGTTAGAAATTTATTAATTAAGAAAAAAATAAAAGAATATATAAAAGTGCTCAAAAAATTTAAAAAAATGGTAATGAATAAATACCCTATAAAACAAATTAAAATGCAAGTATTTGAAAAAAAATAAAAATACAAGAGAATTAAAAAAAAGAATAGACCTGGCAATAGGGAGACGAAAAAGTTGGGGTGGGGGCATGGTGTATTTCGTTTTTATTCATTTTTTTATTAATAATCTTAATACATTTTTTCTGTTTTTTTATATTTGTTTTTTTAAAATTCAAACTGGGGCTAATATTTATTTTTTGGTTTTTTTATTCATTTTCTATATTTTTTATTTTTAAGATTTTTATTCGTTTTTTGTGTTTTTTCAAATTTTCTGGTTATTTTTATTAATTTTCTAGTAATTTTACTAATTTTCTGGAATTTTTATTATTTTTATGTTTTTATATATTTTTCTCCTTTTTTTTCCATGGAAAATATTGAAAATCAAACATATAAAAGATGAAAAATATAACATTTTTCACGTGGAAAATAATTGCAATCAAATAACACCAACAAATTTTTTTCACGAAAAATATTTTCAAGTTTTCAATTCCATGGAAATTGACTCTTAGCGCTTATTTTCCATCTTATGTATCAAACACACCCTAAAAGAATTCAACATTAAGCATTAAGTAGGGGATTTGCCCCCTAGTGCTTAATACTAAATTTTAATTATTTTTTCGCATTAGAAGGTAAAAACGAACATCAAATATTATTTCTTATAGAAACACAATTGTCAAGATTGGTAGTGTTAGCAAAGTGTAGGTGCCCAAATATTAGGATGAATAATCCCAAACAATTAAAATCAAACAAAGAAAACAGATATCACAATCGCACAAAACAAGAATATACGTAGGTCGACAATTTGCTTACGTTTACGGGGCGTTTCTTTATTTCTTATTAACCGATTCACAAATAATAAGAATTACAGGTCCATTTTTCCAAAAGTTTGGGTTATATTTATAGGGAACAAAATATGGATGAGTCGTGCAGGTTTCTAGGAGCTCTTTAGATATAGTTGCAGCTTGATTGAGCCAATTTATCCCCTAAGACCTCCGTTGATCGGACTCCTCCTTGTTCTTATCTCTTATGATGCTATCTTTATCCATACCGTCGATCAGGTATGACCCCATCCGAATAACTCGGATTGTCCGGATAATTCTCCCACAATTGCCCACAAAGCTCGACAACTTTAAAAGGGTGAGGAGATTTGATCGCTAGTGAGTATTGATTATAGTCGGCAGTGACTCTTGATTGCCGGTAGAGGTTTGGCCTTGGACTGTACCAACACTTGTGTTTTGGAGCAAAAACTCTCTATGTTCGGCCCGTTGAGTGTTTAATGGCACGCTTGTAATTTTTCTTGACCTCCTAACAGTACGCTGGTAAAAAGTGCATGAAATGACCAAAATATGGGACGTATGCGTGTGAGCTGTCACTTTGGGTCTCGTTTCGAATGATGAGACGCTTTGGGAGTTGAACCAAGCTCTCTCAAAGTGATCTCTACAGCCATTTTGCACCTCGTTTCAACTATTCAATAAGTCAGGAGCTACCTTCATTTTTCTTCACGGTAAGTCATCTCCACTCTCCATTTTACTCTGTAATTTATTTCTTCAAATTGCCGTTCTCTTTCTTAAATCTTCTTGCTTTTCTTATCTTAAATTGAAAATAATGGTGTATGCCATGAACACCAAGACCTTAGGAGAGTTTAGGAAAACCTTTTCAATTCCTGATTGGGTAGGGATTAGATATGCCCTAAAACCCGACGATTGCTACAATGTTCATAGTGACCATTAGATACACATACAACCTGTGGCAAAGGGTGGTATCACCTTTCCCCCAAATGAACTATTTTTAGAGTTTCGCGAATTCTTCAGAGGGGTCCCTGCCCAATGCAGCACAAAAATATGGAGAATTTTGAATGGGGTTCATTGCATCAATAAACTCTATGGGACCCAAATTGGAATTCTTGAGATTGGGTATTGTTATTCATTGGTTAGAACGAATGATACTACCTTTTAATTGAAGACGAGGAAAGTTGACAGGGTTTTGATAATCAACCTTCCTGATTCTAACAGAGGTTATTGGAGCCATGACTTCATTGATAAAGATTAGCAACATCCACTACTTATTAAGGGTGGTGAGTCCTACACATGGTTTAGTTTCCCTAAAAGGGGTCACCAGATAGGTTGACCATTATCTTGATTATTCTCTATTGTTGATGATTGGTTGTTAAATGAGATGCTTACTAACTTTTCCTTTTGTTTGTAGAGGATTCAAAGAAGAAGGATCCTACAACTTCTCACGTAAATTGGATCGAGCTTGTGAAGGTTTAGAACCTCATAAGACATCCATCTCCTAGTATCGAGCTGTAATACCCTGTTATTTTGACTAATTTATATTGGGATTAATTAAATTAAAATAGAAAACTTATTCGGGTTAAAATAAATATTAAATAGCGTGATCAGAGTTAATATTCATGGATGTGAATTAAATTTAATACTACTTAGTGATCAAGTAATAAAATATTGAGAATGCACTATGTTTAATCATATGTGATAAATATAACAGTTTATGGGTCATGTAAGGACTTGAATTATGAAATAACTTGTAAGTGATATATGGGTCATCCAAATAGTCATTTCGAGTGTGCCGATGTGTCCAGAAATGGTGAGATAGTTAGAAAAGTATACTCGAGGGTTGTGTTCAGGTCTCGGGGTATTTTTTACCAACCCGGCACTCCATGAGAGTATTTTGGACTTTGGGTATTCTAGGGTTAGAAGACCAATGAATTTGGGAAGACTATATCAGCTGATAGATTGTAGAGGCTAGGGTTAGAACGAGTGAGAGACAAGAGAGGCCATATGAGAGGAAGAGGAAAGGGATTCTAGGCCATTCACCACCACCTAAGCACCGTCGTTGCTGTTGGAATTGAGAGGGGAACAAGTAGGAGAAACCTCCATCACCAAACTACTGAAATCAAACCTTCATCAACCAAGGCAAATGTTTAAACTTGAATAAATTGATTAGTTATAATGTCCATGCAAGTCTAGAATTATCTTTATAATGAAAACATATTATGTTGGGAGATTTCATGGGATTTAATTACGGTTTTGATTGGGAATCATATTAGAATTTAACCTCCTGGGATTATATTTCAAAATTTGATTTTTAAAACACATAAAGATGGAAGCATGTAGGGTTCTTGTTTGAAGAACACGAATCTTGAATAACTTAAAGTTTAATTGATGGACATAAGATGACAATCTATGATAATTTTTTACGTTACTTTAAATGTATGTCATTTTAATTTCACTTAGAATTATATTACGAGCCATAAATGTCTGAAAATGTCTAGGTTTTATCTTTTCAATGAGCTGTGAATGAGGTCATTTGGAGTTTTGTCGACGGAGTAATCAACTTTTTACTATAGGGTGTTTAATATGTCATCATATTAATCTGCCAGAATTTTTTATGTTGTTTTAAATGTGTTCCATTTTAATTGTAATTAGAATTAGATTGATAGCCATAGATTCCTGGAAAGGTCTAGGTCTTAGCTTTCCAATGAGCTTTGAATGAGGTCATTTGGACTTTTGTAGAGGAAGAAATCGTGATTTTACTAAAGGATGTTTAATCTGCCAAAAAATTTACGACCCGATTCGGATGCTCAGAAAATGGCAATTTTGTTAGTTTAGGTGTAAAATATTAAATAAATTATTAGAACCATAACTTGAGTAGTCTGGGATTATGGAAAAAATAATGGAATACCAGTAGTATATAATTGAGAGATAGGGGTAGTTGAGGAGTCGAAATTATAGACTATAACCTATCGAAAATTATTGAACGTATTAGCGTACGGGAATCAAATAAGGATACGTAAAGAATTGAGATAAACCCGAGATTTGGATTGGTAGAATAATGTGATATTAACTACTGAAATTATAAAAGATATGATTATAACTCTTCGAATAGCGAGTGATATTCGTAATAAAGGGAGTAAAAATAAAGTGCGAAATAGTGGTACGTTCAATAATTGAGATATATATGCGAGGTACTATATGAATATACATAGGTTGAATGAATGTCTGTTATGTATTATTATTATGTACATAAGCATACATATGTTTCCTGCTATCACAAGAGGTCACGCGCAGTGGGCGATCCCATCTTGGCAATGCTAGCAAGGTCGGGATGTGTGCCCCAGAACATAGAACTTAGGGTTGGCCACTATTTGAGTGTATGATAGTGTGACCGGCTATTGGGGTGCATTAGGTATGTGCGTGCCCCATTGACTTAGGATTATATTCGCCTCCATTATGTGTTTATTTGAAATATGGTTCGAGGGTGATTTTGAACCGGTAGTCATTGATTTGGTACGTGAGGTACATGGACTCGATAGCAGAGTATGCATGCATCGCGGTGCTCATCCCATGGATATTATATATATATATATATATATATATATATATATATATATATATATATATATATATATATATATATATATATATATATATATATATATATATATATATATATATATATATATATATATATATATATATGTGCGTGTGTGTGTGTGTGTGTGTGTGTGTGCGTGTGCGTGTGCGTGTGCGTGTGCGCGCGCTTGTGATTTATTATAATCTTATGTGGTAGTAGAAGATATAGATAATGTATATCCAAGGTAACCTAAGTAAGAGAAACTTAAATAAATGTTCAACAATAATATTTGAGTAATTATTATGGTTTTACGGTAGCGTATCGTTTGGGCGATACATGTGGGATAAGAGTATTAGTGGTTAGGTAGATATATCACAATATCTAAGAGTATTATTATGACTAGTTAGGCTGGGTAGCATAACTAGTTAGGTTAGGTAGCATAACAAAGTGGGTTTAGAAGGACTCGTTAGGTGTGCACTATGGTTGAGAGGTGAGGAAAGGGAGTGTACGTGAAGTTATAACGTGTATATAATAGATGTTCTTACTGCATTTTAAATACTTGCAAATATTTTTCAAATATTTTGGGCCCCGACCCATATCAAGTTTATTTTCATAACTTTTAGGTGTTCGGCCACAGGGACGTCAATGATGATTGTTCTTTGTAGGGACACGTAAATGCAGTCAATGTGGAGGCTTGCAGAATTTATCGAGTAGCCGATTCTATTATTGATATTCTATATTAGGTTCTCTATTCCAGTATTGGTTGGGCGTGTTGCCTTTTTTATTTAAACTTATGTATTTCAGACTATTTCGGATGTTGGATTAGTATATTGGATTTTTACCCGATGGTTTATTCGGGGACTTTATTTTTATCTCAGCTTCAGACTTTTCATTGTGATTTCATTTATATAAATCACTGTGTCTGGGATTATTATTGATTGATTTATATCACTGCATGTTAATGAAAGATTAAAATTTGACACTGCTTGTTAAATTAATAGGTGGCTAGTAATTAATTGAATTTCGACAGTGATGTTAAGAATGAGCCATATGAGACTCTTGTTTTATTTTGGTAGGGGGTTGGATACCCATTATTATAATAGGCGGGGTGTCACACGAGCACCCTAAATCGACATCTTTTTCTTCTCGAATATGTAAACACTACCACCTCCTTCCTTTCCAATCCTATTGACTCCATTTATGAGATTTCAGTACGCTCGACAGTTGACAAATGTTTGAGTGTTTCTACTTTATCCTCTTTCGAGCCTCTGAACATAAATGTAATTCCTATTATTGAGGAAAATATGCCTCTGAGGAAGAGAAACTTCACTTTGGTGGATGATTCCTACATCCCCAAAGGCCAAAATTCCCAAGAGGAAGGAGGTCGGAGGTCCCTCCGAGCTCGACACTCTTATGGATTTTCTTGATGAGGAGAAATGAAAGAAGAAGGATAAAGTACCTCATTATACCTCTATTAATGTTCCCACTAAGAAGGTGGATGCCCCCAACATGGGGAAGGGCCACCAAATCATGTTGGTGGCCAAGAATCCATCGTTGGCTCCTAGCTTGTTAAGGGTGTTATTCTCAAAATTGACCTCGGTCCAACTTACTTCCCACGTCACGCGAGCATTAACTCTAGTAAGTGATATGACTTCTAGTTGGATTATTCCTTTTTTTATTGATACATTGACTCATGCTCATCTTATTTTTGCAGTTTGTGGCAAATTTTACTACCATGCTCTATAGGGGAACAAATAGGTCAAAGAAAATAACGACTTGGATAAGGCTTTGACAAAGCCTTAATAGGCTTTTGTTGTTGCTCAGGAGGCTTATATAATGAGAAGAAGTCCACCGACTTGGAAATGTCCAAGTTAAAGTCAAAGCTTCATAAACTGAAAAAGGTTACTGAGGACAATGCTCGGGACTTAGATGTGGCTAAAGATAAGGCCTTTTATCAGGGGTATATGGAAGCTTTTGCTGAGGTCAAGAATTAATTGGCTTGCATTCGTAAGTTGCATTTAAAGAGAGATCAGGACATTGTCTTGCTCAAAATCGATGCGCCTCCTGAGTCTGAGCATTTTGGGG
This sequence comes from Sambucus nigra, assembly GCA_949130495.1. Lineage (NCBI taxonomy): Eukaryota > Viridiplantae > Streptophyta > Magnoliopsida > Dipsacales > Adoxaceae > Sambucus > Sambucus nigra. Next base: position 283,089,207 of record OX422218.1, read on the forward strand.
AGCATTATTCAGGTTCTCTACCAAGGCATGAGAAAGGGGATAAGATTTTAAGTAGCGGATAAGCAAAAGACGTGGTAAACCAAGAGCAGGTGGATGCCAATTTAGGTAAAGTCCCTGAAACCCAAGAGTGGGTGAAGGAAAAGGATTAGGTCTCGTTATTCCTTATATTTTCTATCTTTTAGACATTTGTAATGGCATGCCCCACATTTTGATTGAAGGGAAAAGACTTTTATTCTTCTTTAGTCATTGTTTATCAATTGTTGATTGCTTTCTAGTTGCGTTGCAATTGTCTCTTTTATATCCGAGTGTTTTTATCTTGATCTTTGTAGCTTAAAAATAAGTCGGTAGAGGTGCCAATACTTCCAAAAAATGATGATTTTAATCTAGTACTTGGTCAAGATGCCAACATCCGAGCTCGTGGTGCATTCATTTCTATTCGGTAAGCTCTCTAAAAGATGATAAGTTCTTTTAACTAGTAGACTCGTCTGGTTGCTGATCTGTAGGTCGAAGTTAGGGAGATCGACGATATTACCGAGCTATTTCAAAATGAGAATAATTATCTAAGGGAGAAACTCAATAAGGTTGAGGAAGACTTTAAGAGAGATGGAGTGATCAAGCAAGGCATGGGTCGTGAGATATTGAAATTGAAGTATCTCTTTTGCAGGGGTCCTCATAAAGTTTGGGATGCTGGTTATGATAAAGGATGGGTGGATGCCCTCTTAAGTAGATTAAGCTAAGTAGGTGGCATACAAGTGTGGTTGGCTAAACGCCCTAGTTGTCATGAAAGTACCTAAAGATTTTGAGCTTTTGTACTGATACCAAGTAGAGTACCTGCTTATAATCATACTTAATTTAGTAGTGATGAAAGTTGGATTCTTCACGTTGTTGTTCCCCATCAGTTGGTGAAGGATCACTTATCGACACATGATAGTGACGATGAGTTTCAGCCTAATCCTGATGACAGATGAAGAGTTGTATTTTTCGAGTTGATAACTCATCAGAGATGAATGCTTTATGTCATGATTGTATATATTTACTTTGTAGCTCTCACAGTATGGGCCTTTTATAGAATAAATATTCCATGACATTGTTAGTTAATTTCATGTTTTGCACTTTCCCGTATTTTTATGTCGAGCATGTTTGCATTATTTGCATTAACTTTTATATAGTGTCATCACACAATCTATGACATATGTCAAACTATAGCAAAAATGCACATGATTATAGGACCATTCACCCGTTCAGGCTTTAGCCGACCAATGTCGGGATGCTTAGTGCCTAGGGATCCCCCTTAAGTCTTTTGTTATAAGAGAAATTCTTGATGCTTTCGTGTGTTTTCCATTTTGAAAATATGTAACATTAAAGTTTTGATTAAGTGTAATCATACTAAGGCATTGTAAAAGCAAGATTTTATAATTGCTAATAGTTTAGTTAGTTTGGCATATACCGTTATAATTCAAGCAAACCGCATCCGCATATACTTCCTATGTTCACTGAAGACAAGTTAGTGACCGAGCAACATTTCGAAGATCAAACGCGTTGGCACTATCACAACACTATTTAAATGTATAAGCTATTTAGTTTTTTTTATTTAAACTTATTTAAATTTATTCTGGGATGTTTTTTTTATTCGAGGAATTTTTTATTAAATGATTTTTAGAAAGGAAATTTCTATTTTTCAGTTCATTACAATGAACTATACACCTAGTTAGAACGAGGCCCTATTCTCGTTAGAACGAAGATTTTAGTTTGTTAAAACAAAGTCCATATCTCGTTTGATCGAAATTGTTAGTTACTTAAAAAAAATTGTAATGAGCTTCAAGCGGGGTCTCTATGTTTGACAGAGCTGCACCCATTGGAAGTTTGTTGGAAGCTCGTTGAAACGAACTGAGTTGTTCGTTCGAACGAGGGTAGAACTCATTAGAACGAAACTAGTGTTTTCGTTCGAATGAAGTGCTATTTTCGTTCGAATGAGTTTGTTGCCTCGAAAATCGTGTTTATTTATAAAAAAGGACTCCTGTGGTCTTATTTTTGAAAAACTTTTGGCGAAAACGAATTTCAATAACTGTTCCAAAAGCTTTCCACTTTTTGTTTCGTAAAAACAATTGTTTATTTTCCAAATCATACATCCCTATAATGATTTGTTGAGTTTGTCTAATTCTAGTTCCATACACTATATCAAACTCTTATAGAGTGTTCTTTACTGCTGATTTGTGGAGTTGCTACTCTACCGTTGAAAAAGAAAGGATTCCACATCTTGAGGCTGATCGGTGGATACAAAGGGAAGAGTTGCTTCATGTGGACGGTACTGGACTGTGCTGTATCTGTTGAAGACTTGAAGACTTATACCGCATTATACTTAGTGGATCTCTAAGTAGTCTGTAAGTCATTATATGTCTGTCAATTCTTAAACACTGCTAATATAAAAAGGTTTTGCTTGCACGGGATTTTTCCTCAAATTTCTTCTTCTGTTTGGTTTGGTTTTGGTTTGGCATATTTTAGATTGGGACTTTATCTTACATGTTCACATAAATATAATCAAGATAAAACTTGGCTAAAATTGGATCTTTATGTGTGTATATGTGTGGCCTAAGATATAAGTGATTCCATATAACTCGCACATTCGGGCATTTATGTCGACGACCAGACTTTGATCGAACATAATAATAATTCATAAATAAAAATAATTATTTTACCGTTTGGAATAATAATGAATCTAATTGCATTAATTGAACTTAAAGTATTCAAGGAAACATTAGTTCAAATTTTGAAATACATTTAGAAATGAAATTTGCGAGAAAGAAACTTATTAGAAATAAAACTTCTTAAGATTGGTCGCATTCCAGTCCCTAAGGATCTCCTTGTCCCCTGTTATTTACAAATGGTAGGCTCCCGAAAGATTGTCTCTAATAATCTTGAATGGTACTTCCTAATTATGACCTGAATTTCCATCAAATGACTTCTTCGTGCTACAGAGAACTTTCCTAAGAACATAGTCTCCGACTTGAAACCTTCTTGGGTTGACACCTTTATTGTACTGTTTGGCCAACTGTTGTTGGTAAGAAGCGAATCTTCTTGTTCCCTTCATTCATCGACTAGGTCGACCTCAGTACTTGTGATTTCTCTTTTTAAGTCTTGGTAGACAGTGAACATTTTCATGGTTCGTAAGCTAACCTTTAAAGGGATTAGGGCTTCCATTCTATGGGCTAAAGTGAAAGGTGTTTCCCCAATCAACATCCCGGGAGAAGTACGATATGACCAAAGGATATGTGTGAAAAAGATGTAAAAATGCCCTAACACCACTTTGAAAGAATGAAAGGCTTTGATACCAACTTAAGGATGCAAAAATAAACGTGCTTGGAAAGGATGCTCACAAATAAAAATCCTATTTTTGTAATTTTTCTAATTAAAACCCATTTAAACTTTTCTTGTGAAAATCGATTTACCAAATTTCTTCTTATCCTAAACATGTATCTAGGTGATAAAACAGATAAATAAAACATATAATCACACGACAATTCCCTTTTCAAGGCAAAATCTCTATTTTAGCACTTCAGAGAATTTTACAAGACTATCGACTTACAAACTACTTGATACACCCATAAGTATGATGCACAATGTCTTCAAAACCTCCAAAGAAAACACCTCAATCCAGAGTCAGCCACAGGTGGCGATCCACCCTCGGTATCCACCGATAAACCTTCAGCATTCTTCTTCAGCCATAATCAATCGAATCACAATTGGTTATCCATAGAGAATCCTCTCCACAAAGTATAAGGAAAGATACGAAACAATCAAGGGTTTTAAAATGATTCACAAAAACTATTTGGGGATGCAAAGTTGTGAATCAAAAGTGTCTTGGTAACATAAAACGTGAAATATTTTGCAACCGATATACAAAAACGTTTTGGCAAAAGCCTTGCAAAATTTGGAGTCAAAACATGTATTTATAGGCTCGACACAAATTTTGAGGATGTGTCTCGTTCGAACGAGAACAACAGCTTGTTAGATCGAAAACCAAGTTTGCTCGAACGAAAAAGTTCTCCTTTAAACAAACTCAAATGACATTCAAACAATGCAAAACAGTACGTCCTTGTTAGATGTAGACATAAAACTATGCTTCGAACGAGAATGTAAAGTCGTTCGAACGAGAAACGAATCTCTTTTGAGCGAGATTAAAAAAATAAAAAAATATATTTTAAAAACTTTAAAAATACCAGCCTCTTTTTTCAATAAAAAATAAACATTCCAAATAACTTTATGAATAATTTCAAACTCCTAAAAGTCTTTATACATTCTTAAGATATAGAGGAGTCTTGAACTTGGAAATGTTAGTGTTCGGTTCGACGAGTCAATGCGAATCAATTTGTAACGGGATACGCCAAATATGCCAAAGTGTAAATAAAATAAATAAAAAGCCTAAGCTAAAATATTTGCACTTACAAATATCCCCCTTCGACTATTCCGGTACAAAAACTAACTAAAACCCATATTACTAAACAAATCCTCTTAAGACAAAAAGTCGTTTAATACCCTTACTAAGCCCTAGCAATGGAATGACATGGAAAAATAAGCTTTATCTTCAATCTCCATTTGTTCTTCTCTTTGACACTTTGTCTTCATCTGGTGTAATATGATCGTCCGTAAGTACGTACACATATGAAGCAAAGAAAATATCTCGTGATGCATCGAGTTTGAAATAGACAACAAAAACACATCATCAAATATCCCCCTTAATTTGTTCTCCTTTTTTTTGTCCGAAATGGACAAAAGAATAGAAACTAAACATGAAGAAATAAACCATCACATAGAAGAAGTAAGATATCACCACAAAGATATGTAAACAATGCTCGTATAATGATAATCTCAAAGGCAAAATCCACCAACTATTTTTTAATTTTTTTAATTTTTTTCAAAATAATGTAAATATTACAAATAAAACACGATACCATATAGAATATATGCAAATTATACCAAAGAAAATTCGGCACACATATATAGGTATAAACAACCACAAAAGTCGAAACAAAACACATAAGCCTTACACAATAGCATAAAATCAATGTGTCTAAACATGTGGGATGGAATTAATTGGTGTGAATTGGATACAAATGAATTATGACCTAAACACTCAAATATGCTCAAGAAGTTCTAATTGACTGCAAAACTTTATCAAACTAAGCTTTAGCCTCGAGTGACAAATAAAGTGAACTTAATGAACAAACAAGCGTAAAGCATACAAGCTATAAATATTGAGGATTCTACAAATCAATAGCGTCATGACAAAATAATCATAACTAGAATTCATTGTACAAACCCGATGATCTTCAACTAAGCACCATCAAGAGATAAACATATATCATATTTTCCTTTCTTTTCTTTATTACTTTGAAGTGATTTCTTTTTAATGATAAAACATTAATCTAAACTATGTTGACCCCTTTTGGCAATTTTTCTATTTTTATTGCCTTTAATTCTTTTATTGGGCTCTTGCCAACGGTGGCTTTTACGCAAAGGAGATTTGCTCATTTCGTAGCCCTTTCTCGTGCTCACTCGTAATTTTTTCAATACTACTGAAATAAACTCATAGGAAATGGTTCTTACATGCACAAATCCTCCATAGTCACATAAACATGTAGATGAAAAAATTGATGGGAGAACATATCACAAATCTCAAATATACACGTGAAGTCAAGGTTAAAAAAAGCTCGTGCATATGTGTGCAGAGGCATATATAAAGTCGAATCTATAAAGCAAATCAAGTTCGAAACAACTCCATATAAACGTGACTATGAACAATCTAAGTATCTACAATCATAACCAAATGTCCTAGCCACATGGAAAGTACGAAGTGAAAGGGATTTAAACACACCAAAATGCCATACTAAATGTGTGAAACTGAAAATTGGTATTCACTGAAATCCTTGAGATATTTATTAGAAGCTAAAATTTTGATTCGCTGAGATATTGTATTTATTGAGGGGAATGGTGGCATGAGATTTTTATATGGCACGGATAATGGGCACCCGCCAGTAGTCCAATATCCACGATAAGGCTTTACAGAGCTTGGGTGAGGTAAGGAGAGGCCTGGTGACCCATTGGTGTATTATTGAAAAATTAAATTGGCACAATGCTTGCGAATTTCATTTGATTCATATATACGAATTCGTATTATTGCATTTTATTCACCGTTATTATTTGTGAGCATCTATTCTTGTCATATTGTGTGTTGCCCCGTACTTTTCTTTTAGTGGCAGGTTAGTGTGAATTTGAACATTATGGATTTTTAGAGGATTTTAGAGCTTGGATTTTGGAAGATTATTTTTGTATAGCTTGGCAGTGTAATTATATTTGGAGATTTTAGTATTATTTTCGAGAGGAATTATTGTAATTATTTTAGAAGTGTAAGATTTTGGATTCTTTATATTTATTTTGTCGAATATAGATGCTCTATACTGATTGTTGATGGATTTAGTTTAGTTTAATTGTAGTATTGCCTCGTGTGTTTTGTGCGGGGTGTTACAGTATATATATGTAAATTAATGCATGAAACCATTTTTATTCCAATAATGTTGTTTACCCTGGTTAATTTATCTTACTCTTATACAAAAATCCCTTGTTACTTAACTTAACATTTATACCTTAATTTAACACTCTCGGTTAAATATATGAAACAAATAAAGTTTGCTTAAGGAAAATCATTTATTTTCCCTAAATTACACCTTCATTTACCAATTCATATAAGTAATTTCTTTGAAAACCAACCTTTCAACACACGTAAAAAACGTGTTAAAAATACTTATCTTTTATTATTTAAAAAAAATTATCAAAATGAAATATTTTTGTATTTTTCCAATATGACTCAATAAAAGAAAAATAGATATACAAAAGACACACATGTCATAACACTATCAAATATATATCATGAAGCACAACTAGAGTATGACAAATAAAGTCATGCAAGTAATCACCCATAAGATATAGCATGTGAAGCATCATGTGCAAGCATGTGAGAATCAATCAACCTAGAATTTAGCATCTCCAAAACATATTTTCTAACCCGAATAGATGTATACCTAAGATGTCGGATTTTGGGATTCGAGGGGACATTTGACTTAAACTTACTAGGGTTTTATTCGAAGATCATAGCAAAAACGCCTAAGGTGACCTTTCCTACCACAGTGTGTGCACGTGTAAACGCGACGAGGAACGGGACCTTCGGGGTGATCTTTTCTAATACCCTGGGAGATGGTTGACCCTCTAAAACAAACAATGTTATTGGCTTTAACACCAGAAGCATTAGAATTATGGGATCCAGTACAATAACTATCAAAACTAATCGAGTTTTTAAAATCAACTTTTAACTTTTAAATTTTAAACTTAAGCAAAGAATTAGACTCTTCAAGTTTTAGGGATTCCTTCTTCATATTTTCAATCATTACTAGAAGGTCATTGTGACACCCCACCTAATAAAATACCGGGTGATCAGTCATATATCAAATTAAATGGAAATCTCATTTGGTTCATTCTTAGCATCACTGTCGAAAACTTTTTAAACCTTACTAACCACCTAGGATTCAAAAGAAATGGTTGTCAAATTTTATCTTTTTAATTAAATACCACTAACAACATGTGAAAGAATATATAATAAACCATTCACACAATCACTGAATCAAACAATACTAAAAATGAATAATCGCAATCCTTGCCGAGAAAAATACCGGCTACAAAAATAAAACAAATTCAAAATATACACCACAAGAATAATAAAATGAGTACATCATCTGACGGAAACAAATAAAAGAACTAGGGAGACATGCCCAAATGAAATACTGACGGCATCCTACTATAGGAATGAAATAACTGAAGCGGCTAAGTCAAAATCCTGCAACATCCACGTATATCGCAGTTGCGTAACCCTGGAATAGAACAAATCTGGCGTCCCTGTGGCTGGACACCTAAAAGATTTTGAAAATATTTTATAGCAAGGGTTAGAACCCAAAACATTTTGAAAATATTTAGCAAGTGAATTAAATTACAGTAAATTAAAATACTTGAATGATCTTCATATTTAAGCGAGTGTCGCACTACCTTGAGGACTGTCTCACCCCTCAACTATTATGCACGCCTAACGCTTATCTATATAACCCACCTAGTCACCTACCATGTAACTAGTTCTCGATGATATCGTTCCTGTTATACTACTCTAGCCTGAGTATGTTTAATATACGACTTATAAGTTGTTTATCACATTAGCTTAATTAATCATTTCTTTTTCGGGACCATTTAACATTCTCACGAGTTATATGAAATATCAATACAATTCACATCATGTATTTTATTCGTATATAAATATCTACACCATATATACGTATCATCATATTACAACATTCACACACGTGTCGTAAATATATAACCATCCTCCCGAGTAGCCACTCATCGAATGCTATCATTTCCAGGTATACTCATCCACCCGAACCCCTGACACGGTTAGCTCCCCGAATCAGAAAATAAAGTAAATACAGAGGAGGCGACCATAGTTCCCCTCTGAAATGAGACCGACACATACCCAAGACGTCTCACCCCTAACAATACAGACGTTATGACCAGGGGACTACACTCACCCTGCTCCTTAAGCCAGAGGATTCAACCACATCGTGCAACCTCCTATGATAGCACGAAAGGGGTATGCTTTTTTATAAATATTATTCACACAAATATTTATAAATCACACAAACATATATTAACTACACATCACCGCATATATATATATATATATATCAGTACACCAAATCTGTCAAATTGTCACGATCATTGACCTTGACAAGTTCAATGATCGTGACAATTCTGGGCGAGACAACTTTTTTTGTCACGGTCATGGACCGTGACAAGTTCGTTAGAATTATCATGGTCATGTCATGATCCCTGACCGAGACAAGTTTTATCACGATTTATAACCGTGACAGTTTATAAAAAATTATCACAGTCATTTACCGTGATAAGTCCGTGACAACTTTATTTGTCAAGGACTTGTCACGGTCAATGACCGTGACAATTCTGGGCAGAATTGAAAAAAATTTGCTGGGCAGTATGGCCACTGCCACTGCCCAGCAGTATATTTTTACCTGTTATAGCAACGTTGTACCTGTTAAAACATCATATATCCAAATAAACTAGAGATAATGCAAATATACATTCAAAATATAAATAATATGCAAACGGGACAACTTCGCGTCATGCTATATTTTTGTCGTTTCAATGTTCTTATTAATATACTTATTTTACTAATCATGTGCTTTGAACACTTTGGAAGCTTTAACTGTTCAACACCACCCTTCCTCTTTATTATAGTATTCTCCAAAACTTTGGCATTCTCCACAAAGTACCTCAACTGTTCAACTCCATTGTTCGACCCTAATCCCGTAATTTCAATTGTCTTTAGGCGTGATCTCAAACAATCAGGTACATACCATTCCAACTACGATGTCCCAATTTATTCACAACAAAATGAAAAAACCTAATATAAGAAGAAACAACATCACCATCAATTATCTCAAATCTACAAACTATTTAGCTGGAAGTGATGTTATGAACCCTTAACGTACCTCAAAGATAAGAACCTCTTGAAGAGAACCCTTGACGTACCTCAAATATAGTAATTTATGCAAGCAACAATAGCAAAGAGATTATAGCTTACCAACATGGTAGAACATGATAATGAAAGAGACTTTACGTTGGAAATCCTTAGAAGAAGCTTAAATAAACATGTGGCATAACCAAGGGCGGAGCCAGGGTTATCATAAGGGTGGGCTAACAACAAGCAAATTGAAATCAAAATAATATAATGTAAATATAAAATGAAATCGAAATCGAAATCGAAATCGAAATCGAAACCGAAACCGAAATTGAAATTGAAATTGAAATTGAAATATTCATATAAATATAAATATAAATACATTACCTGTAGTGCCGTCCAAACAGCTAACTTGAGCTCATATGGCACCTCCTTCCAACTAATGTACCCCGGGCAATCGTGTCAAATATAATTCCCTTCATATCTGAACACTAAGAAATGCCATAATCCTATGGAGTTATGCTCTGCAAATTCCTTCCAATCATTGTGTAGCCAAACATCACCAGTTGAAGTTGTCAATTCCACTTTTCATATTTTCCCATGTTTTGCTAGAGGTTCCAAGTGGTGGGGTATGGAAAGTAGAATTGACAACTTCAACTGGTGATGTTTGGCTACACAACGGTTGGAAGGAATTTGCAGAGCATCACTTCATAGGATTATGGCATTTCTTAGTGTTCCGATATGAAGGGAGTTCTCGCTTCATTTTTTTAGCTAAAGGATAGACGAAGAGATTCAGTCTCCTCTCCATAAATAGGACATCCAAAATAACTATGTACTAATCACCTATTAAAGGTAAGAAGCGTATATTCATGGATTAGTATAAACAAAACTTAAATTTTAAATTCAAATTCAATTTATAATAGAAAGTTCCTCCAAAAGTAACAACTTTAAGCCACTAAGAATATTATACAGAAATTATGCAGTCCCAAACTGTCCAAACGCATTGAAATATTTCGGTACAAATTGGAATATGTATTACAAGTTGAAAAATTATTTAAAATTCGGGTTATCATAAAAAATGGACTGATATTCGGTAAGAGCAGCCAAGTCATCCACACTACTATTTAGACGTTTTGGCGCGTGTTGGATAATTGACCACGGCTCGTTGTTGATATACTCCGAGTAAAATACTTGGTTAACCTTTTGAAATGCACAAACAAACGGCTCATCGCTCACGTGGTCGTTGCTCTTCAACTTGGACAAGTCAACCATGATCAAATTGGTTACAGGATCAACTTTACAAGCATTTTTATCCTCAACTCTTACCCAGTCACAGTAAAATACAACCTCTTTGAAGCTTATATAATCCAATTCAAATATATTTCGAATTACACCATAGTAAGTCATTTCAGCTTCAACGAGGTTTTTATCTTTTGCGCTCGCTCGAAAGAAAGTAAGAGCCTTGTATGAAATGCCCGAGTTCTGTACATCTGTACTTTCCTCGTACACTTTAGCGCCGAAAATGTAACCGTTCAATTGATACTTTTTGTACTCTTGTGCCACGAATAAGGGTCTAGTGGCTAGACGAGCAAGCCTTGATGTCGCATCACCCGTCTTTAAGAGCTGAGAATATAGATAAATTAATTATATTAGTTGTAAAATTTAAGTGTAATGTAACATTATATAACGACCATTTTCATTATAATTACCTCTTGTGTCAACCACAGCCTAAATTCGTTGTATGATTGTACCATTGTTTTTAGTCTTTTATTATTCTCACAGGCTTCATGTTTTTTGCATATTACAAAATTAATCATGTATAAAATAATCGAAAATAATGTTAAACATTATAATGATCGAAACTTACTTTTTCCATTCTTCGACATCTTCATGTGTGTCAAATAGATAACGAGCTACTTGTTCATGTTGCAAACTCGTTAATTTCACTCGTTTTCCCATCACATGACCACCATCATCGACGAACTCATCAGTGTCATCAACGCTAGTCGAGTCAAGCATATATTCCCGAGTATATATTGATGACTCCACGGTTATGTATTCCTCTGCAATTGATCCTGCAATGTATCGCGTATTCTGGATGTAATCTTTAAAAACTTTTATCAATCTTTTAAACGGATACATCCACCGATATCTAACTGGACCACAAAGAAGTGCCTCGTCGCATAGGTGTACCAACAAGTGAACATTTATGTCAAAGAATGCTGGGGGAAAGTACTTCTCCAACACACAAATCGCTTCGGTCACCGCTAATTTTGTGGCCACTATGTGTTCTCGATTGACCACCTTCTCACACAAGAGTGAGAAGGTAATACTAATTTGCATAATAGCCCTACACAAATCCTTGTGCTTAGAGAAACAGTGCTTAAACAATAGAGGAACCAATTGCATGATCACATGCCAATAGTGGGTCTTACACTTATGTAAATCACGAGTAGCATAATTCACAATCCTTTGCAAGTTGGACGAAAAAGTAGATGGGCCTTTTAAATTATATATTGTGTCTAAAAGCACCTTCCTTTCCCCACTCGTCAAAGTAAATGCACCAGGGGGAATTATTGCCTTTCCCCTACTATCTTCTTTCAACCATAGTTGTGGCTTAAGTTTCAACGATTTAAGGTCTTTTCGTGCATTTTCTCCATCCTTTGAATGACTCCCCCAAGTCAAGTGCCCACAATATGTTCAACGAAGTTTTTCTTTGCATGCATCACATTCAATACATGGCGCACTGGGTTGTTCTTCCAATAAGACAAGTCAAATAAAATTGACCTCCTAGACCATGCCTTTCTTGTCTCAGTTTCATTCCCAGTTGGGGTCTTTTTATGCTTGACATTATTAAATTTGAGATTCTTACCTGACATATTAGGGTCACATTCAGAAGATTTACTTTTAATTTCTGAACCTGAAAGTTGTCTCGGCAGTAGCCTATGTTCATTCCCGCCCAATAAAAAATTGAAACCTTTCTCAAATCTGAAACTATGAGCCGGGGGTAAAAACCTCCTGTGGCAATGGTATACATTTTTTGAGCTAAAGGATAGACGAAGAGATTTAGTCTCCTCTCCACAAATAGGACACCTAAAATAACTATGTACTACACAACCGAATAATGTCCCATAAGCTGGAAAATCATGAATTGCCCACATCAATATAGCTTTCAGCGTAAACTCTTCTTTTCTAAAAGAGTCAAATTATTGCACACCCTCTTCCCACAACTCATTTAATTCTTCTACCAAAGGAGCCAAGTAGACATCAATGTCATCACTTGGTGCCTTTGGCCCAGGTATCAATAAAGCCATCATAAAAAATTCAGGTCTCATACACTGTGAAGGAGGGAGGTTGAGTGGGGCTAGGATCACTGGCCATACACATCGATTGGTGCTTAGATTTCCAAATGGATTGAAACCATCTGTTGATATAGCCAAACGAATGTTGCATTGTTCTCGAGCAAAATCGGGATACTCATAATTCATCCTCCTTCAGGCAGTAGAATCAATAGGATGACGCTTGATATTACCCCTATTTATTCCCTAGCATGCCAAGTCATTGCCTCCGCTATCCATGGTACTGTGAAAAATCGCTTTAATCTAGGCCCAACGGTAAAATATTTTAATAATTTTTGAGGCACTTTTGAGCTCGTGTCTTCCTTACTAGTAGATTGGACATATCTAGATTCATCGCATACCGGACAACGATCGAGATTTTCATACTCATTTCGGTATAGTATGCAGTCATACACATAAGCATGAATCGATTTATACTTAATTCCCAAACCTTTCAAACTGTTCTTCATAACATGATAGTTATTTGGAAGTGTATTCTCCTTGGGTAATAAGCCCTTCACCCATTTCATAATTCCTGTCACGTTATTGCTTGACAAACCGTATTGCGTCTTCAAACTATGCAAACCAACCATGGCATGTAAAGTTGTTTGATCTTTCTCGCAGCCAGAGTATAACGGTTGGGTCGCCTTAAATTTTAAACTTTGGTAGTCATCGTCAAGTTTTATCGTGATATCTTCACGAGCACTTGAACCTTCTACATCATTAGTAACTTCATTCTCTTTTGCTTCATAAACTCCGTACGCATCATCAACTAAATCCTCCAACATAGTATGATCTACGTCGTCCCCTTCTACATCTACCCTACTTGTTAAAGGTTGTTGTGAAGGTTGGTCGGGGACAAAAGGAATAAAAGGAACTTTCAGTTCACCGTAAAAACTCCAAAATCGATAACTATCTTGCATACCCGATCTTAACAAATGTAGTTTAATTGTTTTCCACTCAAACAACTTACCATTCTTACACCTAGCATACGGACAAGAAAACTCTTCATCATTATGACCTCTCTTTGCATATTTCACAAATTCGTTAGCACCTCTGCGAAATACATCCCCCATTCTATTTGTCTCACCCATCCACTATTTTCATTTCAGATATCCCATCACAGCTACCATAACTAATCACCTATTAAAGGTACGAAGCGTATATTCATGGATTAGTATAAACAAAATTTAGATTTATAGTATGTTTCATTTAATTATGTCTTATTTATATTCAAACTCAATTTGTAATAGAAATTTCTATTTCCTCCATCTCCTTTAAAGGGTGAGTGGTCATATCCCATTCAAGACCGCATTTTTCTGTAATATACTTAACAGCTCATGCACATTGTTACGATTTGAAAAAAATTCGACAACATATCCCCATAGTTCTCCAAGTACACGACGTAGATTGGAAAGTGTGAGTGTTATTTCAATTGATCAATTGAAATAACAGTCACACTTGTCAATCTAGTATGTACCCAGAGAACATTAGGATACGACTGCAGAACATCATCCAAAAGTAACAACTTTAAGCCACTAAGAATATTATACAGAAATTATGCAGTCCCAAACTGTTCAAACGGGACAATTCGAGAGATCTCATTACAGGGGTAATGACTCTCGAACGAGTCTAAGGGCTATTGAATGCGTACACATAAGAACTAGAAGGCTAGTATCTATGCGAACTATATATAATTTCAAGTATGTTTCATTTAATTATCATACTATATATATATATATATATATATATATATATATATATATATATATATTGTTCGATTTACAAAGTAATTTTTAAAAAAAGTTGAAAAATCCCACCCCCATATGGACAATAATCCAGTGGTCATGCCACTTTTAAAACTAACCAACCCAACATCGATCCACTATAATCCAACAGCAATGTCAACAACAAATGTGTATCCCATACTCCTTCTAATTCATATACTCAATTAATTATTTTCATCAATTAAACTAACAATTAAAGTATACAATTATTAATTTACTAATTTACAATGAGGGGCAATCCTACTTTCATAATTAATCATATATTAATTTACTAATTTACAATGAGGGGCAATCATATATTAATTTACTAAAAAAATTAATAACCAATCAATTCATTTACAAGGGACATTACGCAAAAACACGCACATACACGCACACTACACACACATATACACACCCGCGCACATCCACACTCACACCCGCGCACATACACACACACACGCTGCCCCCCTCCCCCCACCCATCCATCCCTGCCCCCTCCCCCCCACCCTACCCCCACCCCCGCCCCCTTCCCCCCCCCCCCCACATGCACACACACACACACAACAGCCCACCCACCCTGCCCCACCCCCTTCCCCCACCCATCCCCATCCCCCACCCACCACACACACACGCACACACATACACACACACACGCGCACATATATATACACACGCACACACACACACACGCACATATATATATAAATGGAAGAGAGAGAGAGAGAGAGAGAGAGAGAGAGAGAGAGAGGGAAGAATCAACGGGGGAAAAAAAGAAGGGGAAAGAGTTTTTTACTGAGACATTTGTCACGGACGTGTCACGGTCCTTGACCGTGACAATATTATAAGGATTGTCACGGTCAGTGACCGTGATAAGTCTTTGTCATGGGCTTGTCACGGGCAATGATCGTGACAAAAAATGCGTGTTTTTTTGTCACGGTCAATGACCATGACAAGCCTAGCCGCTGGAAGGGTGCCAATTTATCCATTTTGGTGTAGTGTATGTATATGTATATATATGTATATATAGTCACGGGCTTGTCACGGGCAATGATCGTGACAAAAAATGCGTGTTTTTTTGTCACGGTCAATGACCATGACAAGCCTAGCCGCTGGAAGGGTGCCAATTTATCCATTTTGGTGTAGTGTATGTATATGTATATATATGTATATATATATATAAATAATTAATCCAGGCTACTCGTGTACAATTACCGTAACACTAGCTTAACATTTTCAAGTCTATATACCGCCTTGATATTTAAATAATTCCCACATTTATTTATTTATTTATTTATCACTCGAGTTGTGTCATCCAACTAAATTACTTGGACCCGCTCCTTCGACCCTAAATCTCATCTTGTAGAACTTATTCCTCAATTTCCACATATTAAGGTTAACAACTTTTTCTTTTGGGTATTCCATAATTTATTATATAATCGTATAATAAATTAATTTGGCCAAATTTGTGACTCAGTCCCGTAGCACTAGCCCCAAAATTATACCCGAGTCAATATCCCGACTCAATTAAATTAATAACACATTAATTTCTTTATTATCTTGTGCCGCTCAACCAATATATCCGGACTCGCTCACTTGGACCGAAAATAGAATAGACCCACATCATTATTAAAATTTCCTTTCAATAAGTCTTGAACACTTATAAATTTAAGGTTCTTAAATCCCCAAATTTAAACCTTAATTTCTTCATTTTGGGATGAACCCATAACTGTAAACCCAAATCAGCAACGTCAAAATCCATTACTGTAAACCCATCAATTTTTTACCTTGGACAACAAACATCATACTATCCTATGAACTCAGTCCGAAATAGGGGAAGGGAATCGATGGAAAACGACGTCGTTTGAACAAGCAGCATGTCGTTCAAATGACAGAGGCCATCGTTAGAACCAAACCTAGGTCGTTTGAAAGACCCTGGGCTCCCCCCTTTCTTCGAAGTTCCTCCAATCCGCCATTAATGGAGGTTGTAAACCCAAACTTTGTATACGATTTTATAGCAATAGTTTTATAATGATACCCAACTCAAGATTTCAATTCTCCAAACTCTTATTGATATTCTCCACCGATTTCAGACTTAAGTAATTTAAACTGTTCAATTACTTCACAGATTTAACCTCTGATTCTTTTAATCCAAATTAGATATTTAACTAACCAAAAACATTACATTCATCTCACACCCACTATGTTATGAATAGAAAAATGCAATTAATTTAAAAGCAAGTTTAACCACTTGCCTTAGGGTTCATAGAGTCTGAATCCGTTGGTGTAGGTGATGATTATTTGGTAAAGAACACACACCTTTGTTCTTTATTTTGGATTCCATGGTTCTTCCAATTGCACCCACTTTTCTCTATTTCAATTAGGTTTTCTAAAATGTGTCATGGCTCCCCACCCTCTCACTTTTAGGGTTTAATAACTCAATCCCGTTTTTAGGCTCGTGGGCTTTATAAAAAGGGCCAAACACTCTTATGTGGGATTAAATATGCCTAAAAATATCCCGTGACCCATTTACTACCCGTGGGTACTCTTTGCCAACTATTTCGACCCATCCGGACTCAACCGTGCACTCAGAATTGTCATCCAAATTAATTTACAACACTCTCTAATTTTTTACCTAAAAAAGGCGACACAAGAATACTCCGAATAATTAAATCTCAGTTCGCCAAATTAAATAGATCCTCTAATTTGAAAATTCTCCAAATTCATGAATTTAATTTCTCTAGATAATATAAATTCTTTTCTCCCAAAATAATTAAATTAAAGGTCTTTGAATTTACGGGGTGTTTCAGTTATCTCGCTCCCCCTCAATCCAAGTGAACTTATCCCTAAGAGTCTTCTCACGTGTCTTTAAATCTAAAATTAGTTTATCATCATCATCAATGACACATACACCAACACTATAAATTTTAAGGTCCTCTAATTCTTTTTCTAAAAATCGAACTCTATCATTACTCTCTTTATTGGACAATTCTAAAATTTTAAAATCACGATCTATGTCCACAAGTTTGCCATGGAAAAAATCTTTTTGAGTTTAAACAGTATGCCAAAGATACATAAAAGCTTTAAAAATGAGAATTTTCTTTTTCAAGAATTTAAATTCTTTTAGCAAACTTCAAATTCAAACAATTTAAGTCATCATTACTATGGAAATCTATTGAAAAGAAAAACAAATAAACCAACACAAGATAGATGAATAAATAACCACCCTAAAACAACACTAAACAAGGATATACTTTATAAATTAGTGCAACTCGCTCTAATACCAATTTGTAAAAGTTCCTATAAGTGGGAAAAACTCTTTAAAAAATTATGATCACACGATAACTTGATGCAACCTGCTCTGATACCAATTTGAGATAATTGGTATCAGTAAAAAACTCTTTGAAAAATCAGGATCACACGACAAATTAGTGCAACCTGCTCTGATACCAAATTGTAAAAGGGGTAAAAATGCTCTAACACCACTTTGAAATAATGGAAGACTTTGATACCAATTTGAGAATGAGAAAATAAACGTGATTGGCAATGATGATCACAAATAAAAATTCTATTTTGTAATTTTTCTAATTAAAACCAAATTAAACCTTTTCTTGTGAAAATCGATTTACCAAATTTATCTTTTTATCCTAAACATGCATTTGGTTATAAAACAGATAAATTAACATGTAACCACATGGCAAATAAGTAAAATCCTTTCCAGGACAAAACCTTTATTTCAGCACTTCAAACAATTTTACAACACTATCGACTTCTAGACTACTGTAACATCCCGCTTAATTAAATACCGCGTGGCCAATCCTTTATCCAATTAAATCAAATTATTCAGTTGGCTCATTATTAGCATCACTATCGGAAAAATAATTTTCTTTTCTTTATTAACAACCTAGTAATCAATTAAGCTAGTGTTAAAACTTTCAATTTAAATTTTAAATAAAGTTCCTTTTTAACAACACCAACAATTTAACATATAATTCAATCCACCACAATGAATAATAAATAGTAATCATCACAACGTATTTAGTATAACTGGAATAAACTCCCCAGTTTAAAACATCTCAATACAATAAACCAAATATCCAAAACCGACACAAATAAGACCACTGATTGGGATGAAATGGAAATGACATGAATTTAGAGAAATGACTATAGAGTACATAAATCAATAGAATGATTCGTCTAATGCAATGTCCACAACTCCATAGTTTCTATAGAAAATAAATATCCAATCCTCTATGCTGGGCGTCCCTGTGACTGGACACCTGATATAATATATGTATACAAGAAAGAAGAGAATATGCAAGAGAAAATGGGTCAGAGCCCGATTGTAAAAATATTTTAAAAACAACAAGTGAATAAATGCTACAATTAGCAATTATTATATACATGTTAGATTCTCGGACTCTCACTTGATATTCTCACCTCTCAACTAATGTGCACGCCTAACACATACCCAAATTATTCTAATTACTACTCCCATTTTCACTAGATTATCTCCTCGTATCAACTGACCACAACACTTATCTTTCCCCACGTATTTCCTTCACAATACATGTAATAAATAAATATATTAATTCAACTCTCAATATAATTAAGTGTACTCATACTTAATTAATTTCATATTTCACTATCTTTCATGTCTACTCTATTCACACAATAGATAACATCACAAGTATGCATATATTCACTCTATTATATATATATATATATATATATATATATATACAATACTGCACCCCGAGACATAGCTGCAGTGCATGCACTACTCTGTTATCATGTCCGAGTACATCTCGTCACTGTACAAAGGACCATTGGTTCAGTATCTCACTCGAACCATAATCACAGATCACACATATTGGAGGCGAATATAGTTCCAAGCCTATGGACTATGCACCCATATGACCGTCATCACTATCATTATCACAGATAGCCCGTACCTAGGTTTTATATTTTGAGGCACAAGTCAAAAAACCCCAAAGGCTCATCAGGATATAACTATCCTCAACGCGCAAACCTCCCATCGATGGCAAGTAGTCTAGGTATGTCATACACATATAAGTATACACAACCTATATATATATATATATATATATATATATATATATATATATATATTAACAATAGGGCATACACACATCCCATATTACAAGTCTAATACGTAGTATACTTATATTTCGAACACTACACCAAATACCGAAAATGGTCACGGTAAAGGGGTCACGGCCCAAACTCGTGACTACATGCAAAATGAGCGTGACCAATTCCAAGACTCAGTGTGGTCATAGATCGACTTGTAGGTGGTCACGGCCTTTGATCGTGACTCTCGGGATCATGGATGATAACCGTGACCCAGCCGTGACCATTATGGCGCCAAGTTTCCTGCCAAATGTGGTCATGGATGGGGTCACGGTTCATAGCCGTGACCAGGGACACAAATACACACCAATATAGTCACGGCTTAGGACCGTGACGAGTGAGTCACGACTTTTGACCGTGACCATTGTCTAGTTTCCACGTTGACGTGTTAAAAATAAAGGGGTTACGTCGGTTGGTCACGGCTTAGGTCTGTGACCAGTGTCTTTATACTTAAAAATCGCAGATAAGATTTTCATTTCCCCAGAAAATTTCCAAACCCTTTTTCCCTCAATTTTCGATGATTTCGGCTCTCATTCTCTCAATCTCAAGCTCTCTCATTCTCTCAATCTCAAAGGTAATCCAAACCCTTATTATTTCATTGTGTGTATTGTGTGTATTTCCAAACCCTTATTATTTATTTCATTGTGTGTGTGTATATGTGTGCGTGTGTGTGTATTTTTATATGTATAAGTGTGTGTATTTCTGTGTGTGTGTGTGTATAAGTGTGTGTATAATCTCAAACCCTTATTAATTATTTCATTGTATGTGTGTATTTCCAAACCCTTGTTATTTATTTCATTGTGTGTGTCTTTTTGTGTGTGTATTTATGTGTGTGTGTGTGTCTTTTTGTGTGTGTATTTATGTGTGTGTGTGTGTATTTCTCTGTGTGTGTGTATACATGTGTGTATTGTGTACGTAGGTGTGTATAAATTATCATTGTGCGTGTTGTGCCTGTATTCTAGAAAAAAATACATATATATGATTAATGTTGGTTTAAGTTTCAAACTAGGGCAAATTTTAATTTAATGGATATTGTTGGTTTAATTTTCAAACTATGGCAAATTTTAATTAAATGGATATTGTTGGTTTAAGCTTGGGGCTGAAATATAAAAAAATACCTCTCAATTAAAAAATTAACGGCCCATTAAAAAAATACCAAACATAAGGGTTAATTTTAGGGATTGCTGGCTTAAATGACAAAAGTAGGTATTCAAAACATTTAAATTTTATTATTTTTGTAGATAATGTCGGGCGATAATGGAAGCGACGCTCCAACCAACAACCACAAGCAGAATTCTCATCACCAATTGGTGAGCAATACTCAACTCCACCAACTGTTCACTCCCCTACTCCGAGTTGCAGTAGCAAGGTACTCTCACTAATCTAACATACATTCCCAATGCTCCTGAAACTGCGGGGTTAGTTGAGAAGAAGTCCATTGGGTTCTCTCTTTTGGGAAATACCCCCACAGGGGAGAAGAATCACGTTCAACAGTTTAAAGCCCAGTGTTTGTCCTTGGCAAAAATGAATGTGGGAGTGGGAGGAGCTGACAATTGGAACCTCATAGATAAAGCTATTAAAGATGACATATATGAGCAACTTAGCAAACGGTTTTCATTTTCCCCCAACTAAAAAAATAAGGTGCTTTCTCGGGTTATTGAACAACTCCAAACATATCGGAGAAACCTTAGGCAGAAGCATTTCCCTAAGGGAGCATCAAGCTCTGACATTTTGGCGCTCAAAGACAAAGTCCCTTCGAACGTTGAGATGCTAGTCTCTCACTGGAATGATTTTCTGGAGAATGAGGCGAAGGACTCCAAAATGCTGCAAAGGGAGAAAAATAAGCAGAATAGGGCCAAAAAAACTGATGCCCATCGGTTTGGCTCGAAATTTTATGAAGATT
The DNA here is from genome assembly GCA_949130495.1 of Sambucus nigra. Lineage (NCBI taxonomy): Eukaryota > Viridiplantae > Streptophyta > Magnoliopsida > Dipsacales > Adoxaceae > Sambucus > Sambucus nigra. Next base: position 283,110,942 of record OX422218.1, read on the forward strand.
TGAAGAACGAGTGGATGACCGTTATGAAAGGTAGCCCGAATGAAGGAAAGACTTCGAATATGGCCAACTTGTACGCGCATGCTAGATGGAACAAAGATAATAAATTCCCTCCTCACTTGGCCAAGACTCTAGAATCAATAGAGTCTATCAGCAGTCAGTCAGATTGAAGCCCGATCGAAGATATTAATAATGATGCCATCGCACCAACCTTTGGGAAGGACCACAGAGGGAGGACAAGAGGTTTGGGGTCGCATATGTCAAAAATAGGATTCAAACACACCGCAACTCTCGTGGATGAGTTTTTTTCTGTTAATAAGCGTTTCACGTCCAGCGATGATCATCAATCTAGGACTAAAGGGGATATAATGGGGCCTCGAAATGAATTGGGAGGTGTGAATGATAAACTGGCACAGATTGTGTCCCTTTTAACTGGTCGTATGCCCCTGTAGCCCCTAATGCATCCCGATTTCCTTCCACAGATGCCAGGGATTCCTCAAAATTTTCCTCGTTCTCCATTCCCCCACACATTACGGTTCCTCCTTCAACATTCCCTTTCTCAACGCCTCAACATGGCATAGGTCTTGGATCATCGTCAATAACCCACAGTGACTATGGCGAGAAATACTATGTACAGGACCTGAGCAGTAAATTTGTCGTTGAGATTTGCACGCTCATTTCCACTGTCGTAGAAACTTTAGTACATAATTGACCTTTGCAGGAGGATGAGTGTCAAATCGTGATTGATACAATATATGAGGGTTGGGAAACCGTTCCAGTCCACGTCAATAGTGGAGAAGGGAATTTTTTGAAAAATTATGTAGACTCTGTTACCACTTGGCTAGTTTATCGCTTGATGAAGATGTAGTAATATTTTTATTATGTTGTAATAATATCAGTAGACAAATTTATTTAATTTAAGTTTAAGCGGTTTTGTAGTATCATTGATTGGCGTGTTCTTGTATTTAAGTTATTGCATAGTTTGATTGATTGGTGCATTGTTAACTATACTAATGCTTTGCTTTGATACTATATTAGTGCTTTACTATGCAGCATGATATTTATTTTATCATGTTAACGCATGATTGCAATTTAAAGATTATTAAATGGATTTTCCACAATACAAAGAGTGGATGGCTGGGACTGATCGAATAACTAATAGTTATGTTAAAGGAGTTTAAGAATTTATTAGATACGCTTTTAAAAACCTTAAAAGTGAGAAGATTCCGTGTCCGGCACCCATTGTATAAACATAAAATAAATTTTTAAAAGATGTTAACTTACATTTAATAATATGGGGAATTTGTCAAGATTATAACAAGAGGACATACCATGGTGAAAAACATGTACCTTATGTTCCCGAAGAATTACCGGTAATCGACCACATAACAGAAAACCAATGAGTGGAAGTGGTAAATGATTCGCCAATACATCGTCTATCGACCAATATAATTGACGATGCTTACGGAGTTCACCACGACCAAAACCACTAACATATGGAGATAGATAATGCGCACAATGATCAATTTGATACTGAACTACCAGGAGATCGAGAATATATACGATTAAAAGCCGATGCGACTACACCATTGTATAAAGATTGCGATGAAGATCATTCAGTATTATATGCAATAATTGGTTTGCATAACTTGAAGAGTCAATTTGGCTTGTCTGGGAACAACATAACCGGAATTCTTAAGTGGGTTAGAGAAATTCTCCCAAAAGAGAACACGTGACCAGATAATTATCCTACCATGAAGAAGAGCTTGAAGGGTTTGGGATTGAAATATGAATCTATTCATGCATGTAAGTATGCTTGCATATTGTATCGCAACGAACACGAAGAGAAGGATGAATGTCGAGTATGCAGTGAGCCTAGATATGTCGTTTGTGAGAAGGTAAATGTCAAACCTGTAAACTATCAAAAGAGCTCGCAAGTCCCACAAAAAGGTTTTGAAGTATTTTGCACTCAGGCCACGGTTAAAATGATTTTTTAGTGTGCCATGGATAGCGGAGGCCATTACATGGCACACTCGATGCGAGGTGGGTTGGAATATGATGCGCCATCCGATTGATTCACTCGTCTGGTAAATTTTAAATGCACGACACCATGAATTTGCAAAAGAACCACGCCACGTTCGTCTTGCAATCTCAATTGATGGGTTTAACCCTTTCGGTAATTTAAGTACTAGTCAAAGTTATTGGTCAGTTCTAATGGCGCCTTTAAGTCTCACTTCGACACTATGCATGAGAAATGAGTTCACATTATTATCTTTATTAATACCCGGGCTGAAGGCTCCGGGGGATGATATTGATATATTCTTAGCCCCATTAATTGAAGAGCTTAAAGTGTTGTGGGATAAAGACGTGATGAAGTTAAACTCTCACAAGGGTGAAGAGTTCACACTTAAAGCAATGGTGATGTGGGCGATCCATGACCTTCCTGTTTATGGGACCTTGTCCGGGTGTAATATTCATGGTTATTTATGTGGGGAGGAAACTGTAGCCATTTAGCTACAACACCGTAGTAAGATGAGTTACACGAGTCATCATAGATTTCTACCGACCAGTCACCCTTTCAGGAATGACAAGTCTAACTTTTATCCTATTGGTCACGAGCGTCGGATGCAACCTGCTTGGCCTTTCGATCAACATATCGAGGAGAAGGCGGCGGCTATGACCGCGGGGAATAGGTATGTATGTAAACACCCCAAGTTTGTAAACCTGAAGCGTAAAGAAAGGGGAGATACTAACGACCCTACTAAAGTAAAACTATGGTCCAGGCGATCAATAGTTTTTTATTTGCCATATTAGAAAGATCATCGTGTAAGGCATGTAATTGATGTGATGCACATAGAGAAGAATATTACAGAACATCTGATAGGAATATGTCTGGGTGGATCTCATTCCAAAGATAGAGAGCGGGTCAGCCTAGATCTACAGGGTATGAAAATAAAGAAGAAACTGTGGTTAAAAAATGATCCTACAATAGGAACAATTTCTACCCCTCGGGCTTCTTTTACTTTGACTACTAGTGAGAAGAATATCCTCTTAGACACGTTGTTCAACTTGAAGACTCCAACTAGTTATTCTGGTAATTTACGTAGGGTCGTTAACTACCAAGCAAATGACTTAAAACAGTGCAAGTCTCATGTCTGGCACATAATCATCCAATTAACCCCTCTATTATTTCGGCATTGCTGCTCTGAACACGAAGATCTCCGTCGGGCAATTATGCAAATCAGTTTGTGTTTTACCCTAGTTTGTGCAAAAGTGGTAAACAAAAGGCACATTAGAGATGTAAAATCAACTTTAGCCGAGGCAGTTTGTGTATTAGAGAAATATTTTGCTGCATCGTTCTTCGATATCAACATCCACTTGCTTGTGCATTTATGTAATGAAGCTTTCTTATATGGTCCTGTTAGGTATCGTTGGATGTATCCTTTTTAGCGCTTAAAGAAAACTTTCAAAGATTACGTAAAGAATACACAGTATATTGGAGGGTCAATTGCCGAAGAATACGTAACTGTGGAATCATCGTTATATGCTAGGGAATATATGCCAGAACAAGAGGTAAGGAGGTTCAATCCTCGTAGAGAAGGAGTGATCGAGGAACCTGATGAGTTTGAGGACGAAGTACCATTTGGGAACCCTAAAGAGGTGAAACTCACAAATATACAATACGAGCAAGCAACTCGTTATGTTTTCGAATCGCAAGATGAAGTCGAATAATGGAGAAAGTGAGTATCTATTGAATTATTTTTCTTTGATTATATGTATTTTATATTTTACGATCTAAATTCTACAATTTACCCGTAGGAAGTACGAGAATGAGATTGCTCAAAATCAAAGGAGAAATTGCACAACAAGTGATTTTAGGGCATGGGTATCAAAAGAGGTAAACTTCACATCTTATGTGTGCGGTTGTTTATTTGTGTGTGATAAAAACATGCCTTAATATAATTTCATTAATAAATGCAGCTTCTAAAAAGAGGTGATGTCTCTTCCAAACTTGCATGCCTAACAAAAGGCCCTAATTTTCGTGCGAAAGAGTTTAAGAAATTCCGCACCAACGATTTTGATTTCATTTCATATCCATATGAGGAAAAACTTTTGACGTAACGGTTTTAATAATGCACCAACGATTTTGATAATGCTTTGGGTTTTCGGCCTATAACGACATGTTTTTAAACCTAATTCTAGATATTTTCAAATTATCATCATATTCTCAAATCGTGGGTCCCTTGACCACGCGGTCAGTTCTTGCGAGTTATGTTGGTCCGGTGCGAGGTGTTCAAACTTCTTTAGGGGTTGTAGGGTGGGCGTTAAGGGGGTTCCCCTCTAACAACACGTTTTCAAGCCTAAGTCTGGATTTTCTAAAATTATCGTCATATTCTCAAACCGTGGATCCCGTGACCACGCGATCGGTTCCTGCGAATTACATTGGTCCCTTGCACGGTGATCGCTCCCCTAAAGGGATCGCTTGGAGGGTGCTAAGGGGTTTCGCCCTCTAACGACACATTTTCAAGCATAAGTGTGGATTTTCTCAAATTATCATCATTTTCTGGAACCAGGGGTCCCGTGAACACACGGTCGGTTCCTGGGAGTTAAATTAATCCCGTAAGAGGTGTTTGCACCTCTCACAGGTCCGTTTGGGAGGTGCTTTTGGTTTTCTCCATCAAAAGGCATATTTGGTAAGAAAATCTGAAAAGTCATGGCACGAGAACACTAGAACCGTGCTCTGAACGGTCTTTAGAATTTTGTCTGGACAGTCTTTTGACCAACGAAGCCATGTAGTCTCCCACGAGTGAACACCTGACTTTTTACAACTATAGCAAGTCTTCCCATTATTTATTTTAGATGGTGGAGTTCAATTTTGTTGAGTAGAGTGAGCGGTAATGTTTCTAATGGACTAATTTCAAGGTGTAGGGAACTCCACATTACAAGGTGGCCTCTTTGGAAGATTAAGAGCTTGACAAGGTCGAGGGTTGCCAAGCTCTTAACCTTCCAAAGAGGCCACCTTGTAATGTTGAGCTCCCTGCACCTTGAAATTAGTCCTTTACAAACATTACCGCTCACTCTAGTAAAAAAAATCTAACTCCACCATCTAAAATCAATAATGGGAACACTTGCTATAGTTCTAAAAAGTCAGGGATTTACTCATGGGAGACTACGTGACTTCGTTGGTCCAAAGACTGTCCAGACAAAACTCCAAAGACCGTCCAGATCACGGTTCAAGTGTTCCCGTGCCATGAATATTCAGATTTTCTTACCAAACATGCCTTTTGAGGGCGAAAACCAAAAGCACCTCCCAAACGGCACCGTGAGAGGTTCAAACACCTCTTACGGGATCAATTTAACTCGTAGGAACCGACTGCGTGGTCACGGGACCCCTGGTTCCATAAAATGATGATAATTTGAGAAAATCCACACTTATGCTTGAAAACGTGCCGTTGGAGGACGAAACCCCTTAGCGTCCCCCAAGCAACCCCTTTAGGGGAGCCATCACCCCGCATGGGACCAATGTAATTCGCAGGAACCGATCGCGTGGTCACAGGACCCACGGTTTGAGAATATGAGGATAATTTGAGAAAATCCAGACTTAGGCTTGAAAACGTGCTGTTAGAGGGAAAACTCCTTAACACCCACTAAACGACCCTTTTAGGGGAGCGATCATCGCCCACAGGTCCAACGTAGCTAGTAGGAGCCGATCCATAGTCATGAGCCCCCCAGTTTGAGATCGTGATCCAAAATAAAGAATATCCACACTTAGGTTTGAAAACGTGTCGTCGGTCTTTGGAGCTCCTTAGCGCCCCCCAAACGGCCCCGTGAGCTGCGCCAACACCTCGCAAGGGACCAACGTAGCTCGCACGAACCGACCGCGTGGTCACGGGACCCCAGGTTTGAGAGCATGACTCAAAACAAAGAATATCCACACTTAGGCTTGAAAATGTGCCGTCGGGGGGCGAAACCCCATAACGGCCCCATGAGCGGAGCCAACACCTCGTACGGGACCAACGTAGCCCGCACGAACCGATCGCGTGGTCATGAGACCCTCGGTTTGAGAGCACGACCCAAAACAGAGAATATCAACACTTAGGCTAGAAAATGTGCCGTCGGGGGGGGGGGGGGAACCCCTTATCTCCCCCCAAACGACCCCGTGAGCGGCACTAACACCTCGCACGGGACCAACGTAGCCCACAGGAACCGACCGCATGGTTACGGGACCCCCGATTTGAGAGCACAACCCAAAACATAAACTATCCACACTTAGGCTTGAAAATGTGCCGTCGGGGCGAGAAACCCCTTAGTGCCTCCCAAACGGACCCATGAGCCGTACCAACACCTCGCACGGGACCAACGTAGACCGCACGAACCGACCGCGTGGTCACGAACCCCCGATTTGAGAGCACAACCCAAAACCGAGAATATCCACACTTAGGCTTGAAAACGTGCCGTCGGGGGCGAAACCCCTTAGCTCCCCCAAACGATCCCATGAGCGTCGCCAACACCTCGCACAGGATCAATGTAGCCCGCACGAACCGATCGTGTGGTCATGGGACCCCCGATTTGAGAGCACGACCAAAAACAGAGAATATCTACACTTAGGACTGAAAACGTGCCGTCGGGGGATAAAACCCCTTAGCGCCCCCCAAACGGCCCCGTGAGCAGCTCCAACACCTCGCACGGGACCAACATAGCCCGTATAAACCAACCGCATGGTCACAGGATCCCTTATTTGAGAGCACGACCCCCAAAAAAAAATTCACACTTAGGCTTGAAAACCTGCCGTCGGGAGGCGAAACCCCTTAGCGTCCCCCAAACGGCCCCGTGAGCAGTGCCAACACCTCGCACGGGATCAACGTAGCCCACACGAACCGATCGCGTGGTCACGGGACTCTCAATTTTAGAGCATGACCCAAAACAGAGAATATCCACACTTAGACTTGAAAACGTCTCGTCGGGGGGCGAAACCCCTTAGCACCCCCCAAACGGCCCCGTGAGCGGCGCCAACACCTCTCACGGGACCAACATAGCCCGTACAAACCGACTATGTGGTCACGGGACCCTCGGTTTTGAGAGCACGACCCATATTTCAGAATGCCTACACGGGTCCCGTGACCACGTAGTCACAAGACTCGTCGATTTTAGAACACGAGAGCCCCGATTTGAGAGCACAGGACCCCATCGAGGTCACCCAAGGAGCACTTGCGACAACTGACCGATTAGCCTCCCGATTCGAGGATTTTTTTTATTATTATTAAAACTGGTCACGTCCTAAAGCCATGATAATATTTTATGCACAGTAAATATAGTCACGACCCAAAGTCGTGACAATATTATCTTTATTATAAGCGTGGTCACGACCCAAAGCCGTGACAACATCAATATATATAGTAAGGTTGGTCACGGCCTTAAGCCATGACAAAGATGGATTGCACAGATAGCTGTGATTCGTATCGAATATTGCATATTTCCGCCCGTTATCTTTATGCATTCTAGCACTTTTACGGTCCTAAATGCCTATAATTATGCTCATTAACCAAAAAACCTTGGTTTTGGATATATACATGCTTTTCAGGGGTTATTTGTGCTTTTTTAGGTATTGGAACGCTAAAAGTGAGGTTCGGTTGCATTTCGGAGAAGTTTCGTCGTCAAATTCTACTTCAAAGGCAATTTGGTCTTTTCAAACTCACTATTTTCTATGGAATGAAGTAACCAACATGTATATCATCAAATTATCTTTCCATGGCCACTAACCGTGCGTCATTCTGACTCCGTATGTGGAAGTTATGCTCATTTCCGGAAGGTTTCGGTATTTTCTTCTACTTCAAGGGAATTTTGGTAATTTCATACTGCATAATTTGGAGGGTTTCAAAATATAATCATGTATATAATTGAATTAGCTTCGCGTCGGTTCCGACCACGCCTCATTTCGATTCCGTATGAGGGAGTTATAGCCGTTTCCGTGCAACGCGTCAAAATTGGTTCAAAGTGGAAAAGGGGGCTGTCTCCAGCCCAAGGCAAATTCCAAAAGTGCGGTCGACCGGTCCCAAACACGAGGTCGACCGGTCCCATCAGATATGGATGAAAATTGACTTATTTTGGGTTTTTTGGCTTGTTTTTTTTTGGGTTTGTTTTGGGGTATAAATAGAGTGTTAGGGGAATTTCTTTGGGGATATATTTCATTTTTAGGTTAGTTTTTGGGGATTATTTGTGGAGCTTCCCTCTCATCTCTTCTCTTTGGGTTTACACCCATTTGTGTATGTAAGTATCACTATTCATGTTCTTCTCCATTAATGTAATTTCCATTTTTGTTCTCAAGCTTGTTACCTAGATTTCCATGCTTTCCATTTATTTCTTGCTTAGATAAATTGTAGTGTAATTTAATTAGGTGCTTTAATTATTGTTGTTTATCATGCTTAGTGGCTAGTTTAGTTTAGGTTGTCTTGGATTGAACTCACCTAGGGTTGATTTAGTTACTTTGCTTTGGTGATGGTGTTTACGGGTCTATTTTAGGTACATTGTCCTAGTTATTACGCCTAGGAGATTTGACGGGGCATATCATGTATGCTCCGTGCTTACGACCTTGCGTGCGTAATTTTTGGGGTATTTGTTGACGCCAAAATTGTATTAGGCTTTTATGCGAATTTAGGGGCGTGACAACTCTTGATTCAATTAACTGTCGAAACGAGACGCATTTATAATAACTCGTCGACCCATGTAACCATTTTATACTAATTAACTCGGGTGAGGGATATTCGACGCAACCTATAGTTTTCACTCGCTTTCTTAATCTAGTTTAATCTTTTCCTTTATTTATCTTTTCTTTTTAGTTAGAAAATTATCTTTTACACTTTTATTTTCGAAGCACTAAACCTTATAAATTCTAGCAACTCATCTCTGTGGATTTTCGATACCCGACTTACCGCTGTGCTTGCCTCGCAAGTGTAGTAGTAACTTAGGTTTTTGTATTGAGTTGGCGAAACGAAAACAACGATTAGCGTCTTTACACGCGCTACTTTTCGCACTTGATCAAGCTGGTCACGACTTTGAATCGTGACCATATGGTCTTTAATCGCCCAATGGTCACGGGTTTAGGCCATGACCAGGCTTACAAATAGGGTCAGGGTTATGGGTCGTGACCACATCTGTGACTATGGGAAGTCCGTGACCAGGCTGTGGGTCAGGGATTTGGGCCGTGACCACTAAAATTGGTCACGGACCAAATCTGCGACCCACACTTCCTGGTCAGGGATAAAGTCCGTGACCATTAGCCCAGTTTTGGTGTAGTGAAATATCCTACATATCATGGTATTTTAAAACTCAATTATATTATAGGTATTCTCTCCACCTATGTATATATATCAACAAATGGGTATACTCTCGTCCCATATACAAATCCCACACGTAGTATATTTCAAGTTTATCCCATAAACTAATAATTCACATTTTATTCACATTTTCCATTACTCCTAACATCTCTTGTTGACCGAAATGATTTAGTTAATTATTTCAGTAGCTACCTTCAACCCATGCTTATTGGTCCAAAACCCAGACTCATTATAACAAGCCCGGATTATATTTTAATTCCCAATAATCCTTTTTTTTCGATAAAGTTATAATCTGCCCAGAATTATAAAATTACAATTTTAAGGCTTTTCTGCTCCGATTTTGAAAAAACTTAAAAGTACAAAGTTGTGCAGAATGTGATTTTATATAAAAATTCATGTGCACACTGCTAAATTCCGCTTAAAACAGTTCTAAAATTATCATACAATGTGCGTCATTTTTCTACATATTTCTACCTGCGGGTTGTAACATAATTCATCCTTAAAACCTCCACAAATGATCCCAAACTCCTTATAATTCATTCGAAATGATATACCAAAGTATGTACATGATTTATAACATCAAATCATCATGGAATTTTGATGAATCATACAAATCTTATTTTAAATTCAAGAAAATCTACATGATAAAATTCTTTCTCAAGAACACATATAAACCCCAAATTCCCTCACCAATTAAATCCAAAATTTCATGGTGTTAATTCTAATTTCATCAAAGGAATAATTCTAAATAATTTCCATTTCAAGAATTACATCAAAATCATCAAATTTCCATCTTTGATATATAGTTTTCATGGATGTTTATCACTCATAATTTAACATGGATATTATACCCACTAATTGGAATAAGAATTATACTTGCCTTAAGGTATAGTTATGATCCTTTGGAGAAGATGTGTGTAGGATATTTCCTCCTCCTTTCCAATCACTTTTCCGGTGGTGGTGCAAGGTGGTTATCCTTTAGTTTTCTCTCATAACCCTCCCTCTTCCAAGAGAATTCTCTCCCTTACTCTACTTAGCCTTTTCGTAAATGATCTCTTGGTTTAACAAACTCTAATTTAAATAATAAAACTTAAATCCCGCAGGTACTATTCACCTCCCAAGAAAAATGACCAAAATACCCCTCATGGGTGTCCTTTTGGTTCCCAATTGATCCTAGACCCAAATCAAACTCCCGGGTAGACTTTTCTGCCTATTTCGATCCTTCCAGACTCATCGGCACAGTCGAAAAGACCATTTCTAAGAATTAAAAACAATTTCTCTTTTTGTCCTTTTAATTTAGTCCCGACGCGAGTCACACGCGCGTCCCGGCTTAATTTTAATAATTCGCGTATTATCCCCTCACGACCATATAATCATATATTACTTTTTATCACTAAGTAATATTCAATATAAATCACATATTTACTTTATTCTCTAGTAATATTCAATTTGATTTAATTCCAATTATACATAATTAATTCCAGTTAATCCCCATTTTACTTTCAATTAATTGCATATTAAAAGTCATTAAAATTACGGGGTATTACAACTACTTGATACATCCATAAGTATAATGCACAGTGTCTTCAAATCCTCCAAAAAAAATGCTTCAAATCTAGAGTCGTCTACAGGTGGTGGTCCACCTTCGGTATCCAACGATCAACCTTATGCCTTCTTCTTCAGCCATGATCACTTGGGTCATAAGGTTATCATTAGAGAATTCTCTTCTCAAAGTGTATGAAAAGATACGAAACTATCTAGGGTTTCAAAATGATTCATAAAAACTATTGGGGGATGCAAAGTTGTGAATCAAAAGACTTTTGGTAACACAGAAAGTGAAAACTGTTGCAACAGATATACAGAAAAGATTTTGGAAAAAGTCTTGCGAAACTTGGAGTCAAAATAGGTATTTATAGACTAAACACAAATTTCGAGGAGGTGGCTCATTTGAACAAAATGGAACTTATTCGAACGAGAACAACAACTCATTAGAACGAAAACTAAGTTCGTTCGAATTAAACAGTTATCTCATTTGAACCAGCTTTAAACGATATTCAAACGATGCAAAACAATACGCCCCCGTTAGATATGAAGATCAATTATGCTTCGAATGAGAATGTAAAGTCATTCGAACAAAAAATGAATCTCGTTTGAACGAGGTTAAAAATGTATAAATTTTATTTTAAAAACTTTAAAAATACGAGCCTCATTTTTCAATAAAAATAAACATCCCAAATAACTTCATGAATAATTTCAAACTCGTAAAAGTCTTTATACATTCTTTATATATAGAGGAGTCATGAACTTGGAGATAATGGTCTTCGATTTGACGAGTCAATGCGAGTCGATTTGTAACGGGATACGCCAAATATACCAAAGTGCAAATAAAACATATAAAAGCCTAAGCTAAAATATTTGCGCTTACAAATCTCTCCCTTTGGATATTCCGGTACAAAAATTAATCGAAATCCAAATTACAAAAAAAATTCCCCTTAAAACAAAAAGTCATCTAATACCCTTCCTAAACCCTAGAAATGGAATGGCATGGAAAAATAAACTTTGTCTTCAATCTCCACTTGTCCGGTGTAATATGATCTTCCGTAAGTATCTACACACATAAAACAAAGAAAATACCCCGTGATGCATCGAGTTTGAAATAGACAACAAAAACTCATCATCAAATTTCCCCCTTAATTTGTTCTCCCCCCTTTTGTCCGAAATGGACAAAGGAGTAGAAACTAAACATGAATATATAAAACATCACATAGAAAAAGTAAGATATCATCACAAAGATATGTAAACAACGCACAAGTAATGATAATCTCAAAGGCTAAATCCACCAACTATGTTTGAAAATTTTCATTTTTTTTTCAAAAAAATTTTAATATTACAAACACAACAAGACATCATATAGTTATATGTAAATTTCACAAAAGTAAATTCGGCACAAATATATAGGTATAAACAACCACAAAATTCGACACAAAATATATAAGCTTCACACATTAGCATATAATCTATGTGTCAAAACATGTGGGTTAGAATGAATGGGTGTGAACGAGATATAAATGAATTATGACCCAAACACTCAAATATGTTCAAGAAGTTCTAATTAACTGTAAATTTTTATCAAACTAAGCTTTAGCCTTGAGGGATAAATAAAGTGAACTTAATGAACAAACAACCTTAATGCATACAAGCCTAGAATATTGATGATTCTACAAATCAATAGTAGCATGACTAAATAATCATAACTAGGATTGATTAAACAAACCCGTTGATCTTCAACTAAACAACCTCAAAAGGTAAACATATATCATATTTTCTTTATTCTTTTGAACTGATTTCTTTTTATTGATAAAAAATTAATCTAAACTATGTTGGATCCTTCTGAAATTTTTCTTTTTTATTGCCTTTAATTCTTTTATTGGGATTTTGCTAACGATGGCTTTCACGCAAAGGAGATTTGCTCATTTTGCATCCCTTTCCCATGCTCACTCAGAATTTTTTTGAACACTACACAAATAAACTCACGGGTAATGGTTCTTACATGCATAAATAATCTATAATCACTTAAACATGTAGATGACAAAATTTATGGGAGAACATCTCACAAAGCTCAAATATACATGTGAAGTTAACGTTCAAAAATGCTCATGCATGTGTGTGCGGAGGCATATAGAAAGTTGAATTCATTAAGCAAATCAAGTTCAAAACAACTCCATGTAAACATGACTAGAACAATCTAAGTATATACAATCATAAGCAAATGTCCTAGCCACATGGAAAGTACGGAGTGAAAGGGGATTCAAACATACCCAAATGCCATACCAAATGTGAAAAACGAAAATACATAATAACCAAAAATCTTTTTTGTATGTTTAAATTTTTTTTATCAAAATTAAATCTTTTTGTACTTTTCCAATATGGCTCAATAAAAGAAATATAGAAATACAAAAGATACACATGTCATAACACTAGCAAACATATATCATGAAGCACAACTAGAGTATAACAAACAAAGTTATGCAAGTAATCACCCACAAGATATAGCACGTGAATCATCATATACAAGCATGTGAGAATCAACCAACCTAGCATTTAGCATTTTAAAAATATATTTCCTAATCCAAATAGATATTTACCTAACGCATCAGATTTTGGGAACCAAGGGGACATTAGACTTAAAATTCCTAGGGTCTTTTCTAAGATCATAGCAAAAGTGCTTGAGGTGACCTTTTCTACAACAGTACGTGCACGAGTAAACGCAACGAGGAACGGGACCTTCGAGTTGACCTTTTTCTAATACTCTGGGATGTGGTTGACCCTCTAAAATAAACAATGGTATTGGATTTAACACCAGAAGCATTAGAATTATGAGAGCTAGTACCACAACTACCAAAACTACTCGAATCTTTTAAATCAACTTTTAACTTCTAAAATTTAGGCTTATGCAAGAATTAGACTCTTTAAGTTTTAGGGGATCCTTCTTCATATTTTCAATCATTCCGAGATGATTATCTCGCTCCCCCTCAATACAGTTGAACTTATCCCTAAGAGTTTTCTCACGTGCCTTTAAATCTAAAATCAAGTTTATCATTATCATCAACAGCACATACATTAACCCTTAAAAATTTAAGGTGTTCTAATTCTTTTTCTAAAAACGGACTCTATCATTACTCTTTTTCTTGGACAATTCTAAAATTTTAAAATCACGATCCATGTCCACATGTTTCTCACGAAAAAAAACTCTTGGAGTTTAAACAGTTTGCAAAATATCCATAGGAGCTTTAAAAACGAGAATTTTCTTTCTCAAGAATCTCAATTCTTTTAGAAAACTTCAAATTCAAATGATTTAAGTCATCATTACTATGGGAATCCATTGAGAAGAAAAATAAATAAATCAACACAAGAGAGATGAATGAATAACCACCCTAAAACAACACTAAACAAGGATCTACACGATAAATTAGTGCAACCCGCTCTGATACCAATTTGTAAAAGTTTGTATCACTGGGAAAAACTCTTTAAAAAATTAGGATCACACGATAATTTGGTGTAACCTGCTCTGATACCAATTTGAGAGAATTGGTATCAGTAAAAAAAACCTTTGAAATATCAAGATCATACGATAAATTAATGCAACTTGCTCTGATACCAATTTGTAAAAGTGGTAAAAATGCTCTGACACCACTTTAAAGAATAGAAGACTTTGATACTAATTTGAGAATGCGAAAATAAACGTTCTTGGCAAGGATGATCACAAACAAAAATCCTATTTTCCTAATTTTACAAATCAAAACCAAATTAAACCTTTCTTGTGAAAATTGATTTACCAAATTTATCATTTCATCCTAAACATGCATATAGGTGATAAAACAGATAAATAAAACATGTAATCACATGTGAAATAAGGAAAAATCCCTTTTCAGGGCAAAAACTTTATTTCAGCACTTAAGAGAATTTTACAAGACTACCTACTTATATACTACTTGATACACCCATAAGTATAATGCGTAGTGTCTTTAAAACCTCCAAAGAAAATGCCTCAATCGATTAGCCTTCAGCCTTCTTCTTCTTCAGCCTTGATCATTATACAACCACAAGTATAATGCGCAGTGTCTTCAAAACCTCTAAAGAAAATGCCTCAATCCAAAGTCATCCACAGGTTAGGGTCCACCCTCAGTATCCATCGATTAGCCTTCAGCCTTCTTCTTCAGCCTTGATCACTTGGGTCACAAGGTTAGCCGTGGAGAATCCTATCCACAATGTGTAAAGATACAAAATAATCTAGGGTTTTAAAATTATTCATAAAAACTATTTGGGGATGTAAAATTATGAATTAAAAGTGTTTTGGTAACACAAAAAGTGAAAAAAATTGCCACAGATATGTAGAAAATATTTTGGAAAAAATCTTGCAAAATTTGGAGTAGAAACATGTATTAATAAACTCGAAAAAAATTTAAGAGGAGGTGTCTCGTTTGAACGAAAATGGAACTCGTTCAAACAAGAACAATAACTCGTTAGAACGAAAACTAAGTTAGTTCAAACGAAATGGTTATCTCGTTTGAACCAGCTTCGAACGATATTCAAACAATGCAAAAAAGTACGCCATCGTTAGATGCTTGTTAGATGTAGAGATCAAACGATGCTTCGAACGAGAATGTAAAGTCGTTCGAACGAGAAAAGAATCTCATTTAAATGAGGTTTGAAAAATAAAAATATTATTTTAAAAACTTTAAAAATACTACCCTTTTTTTCAATAAAAAATAAACATCCCAAATAACTTTATGAATAATTTCAAACTCCGAAAAGTCTTTATACCTTCTTGAGATGTAGAGGAGTCTTGAACTTGGATATGTTGGTGTTCGGTTCGACGATTCAATGCGAATCGATTTGTAACGGGATATGCCAATTATGCCAAAGTGCAAATAAAACAAATAAAAAGCCTAAGCTAAAGTATTTGCCTTATAACGTGGAAGCTCGTCCACCCAAGCACATTTTGCCTACCCAGACCTCTTTTTCATGCCATCAAGAACTATCTTGTAGGAAGCCTTATTCTATCCATTGCTTTAGTGGTAGGCCACCGAGCTGAAGTGGTGCTTAATGTTGTGTTTATCACAAAAGTTTTGAAATGGACCAGTTATAAATTGCATTCTATTATTTATATTGATCGTTCTTGGTATGCCAAAATGAGTCATGATGTGTTTCAAGATAAATCTTATCATATCAGCGTCTCTTATGTTCGCCAATGGTTCGACTTCTATGCCGACGAAGAGATACTTACGATATCCTGATGTAATAGGTAATTGGCCCAGGATGTTCAAACCTCACTAAGTGGATGACCATGAGTTGGTCAAAGACTTTAGGGAGTTAGTCAAAGACTTTAGGTTATTGGTAGGATGATAAAGCGTAGGCGATAACTCTTGGCACCTTTTCTATTTTTAACGTTGGAAACCACACCCTTTTGCATATATGGCCACCAATAGCCTTCTTTGATTACTCTAGGCTAAAGATCTCCTCTTTCCCGCAAGGCTCCCACATATAAAATTATGCAGTTCATACACAACTTGATCGACATCTTTTGGGTGCGCGTATTGAAGGTAGGGACACGTGAAAGATATCCTGTAAATTTTTCCTTCAAGTGACAGGTAAAAATAGGCAGCTTTTACCTTCACTTGATGGGGTTATTTCTTATCAGTTAATAAGACTTCTTCCTAAAAATAGGCCATAATCGGGTCCATCTTTTTGAATGACGAGGACTTGGTCGATGAGCTTTAGTCTTGTGATGCTTGACTGGGAGAGGTACTCCACCTCGATGGTTCTTTAAAGGTTTGAGTCTACTATTAAACCTAGAGTGGCTGACACATCAACATGACAGTTGTTTCCCTGATTGAATTATTGAATGTGGACATTCTGAAACCTAGTGATCAGGTCTTAAACGATAAGTAAGTATGCTAACATTCTCTTGTCTTTGGCGTTGCAGTCTCCTGATACTTGTTAGGGTACCATCCTTGAGTCACAGTAGATGCCAATGTGACTTATGCCGGGAGATAAGGCTTTTTGTAATCCAATAATGAAGACTTCATATTTGGATTCATTGTTGGATGTTTTGAAGTCAAGTCTGATCCGCTACTCGATTATAGTATGCTTAGGAGTAATGAGGACGATTCCCACTCATGTCCCCTTTAAATTAAAGACTCTGTATATATAAATAGTCCACTTTTTGAGGTACTAAGACTCTTGTTTGGTTTCCTGGGCGGTGAAGTCCTTATTGTTGGCCTTATTCCCCATTTTGAACTCAGCGATGAAGAATCTTAGTACCTATAATTTTATCACAGTCCTTGGTTGATAGTGGATGTCGAACCTTTCGAGTTCCACCGACCATATGATATCCATCCTGATATGTCAATTTTTCTAAGGACTGCTTTGAGCGGAAAAGAGGTGATGAATATGACTGAGTGAGCTTAAAAGTAATGCTACATCTTTCGCAAAGCGATGAGCAGAGAATATGCCAAATTTTTTATTGAAAGGTAACGACGAGGAACATTTTGTTAACATAGTAAATAGGAACCCGATCCCCTTCCTTTTCACACATCAAGGCTAACTAACTGCATGGTCAGACACTGCAAGATACATGTAGAATGGATCTTAAAGCACCTTATACTCTTAACTCACTTGAGTCTACATTGTATAAGTGCTCATCTAGTTTGGAAATAGTGACAAAATTGAGTCCCTCCCCTAGATACCAAAGAGCCTCAGATACTTCTATACAATTCATTCCTCTTATTTGATTGATCAATGGTATATTCACAAACACTCACACACATTAGGACTGCATACATGGGTCATATATTGCATACATTGATTGTGTGTGTGTTGTGTGCATTAATTTCCCTTAAAACCTTTTTTACTAATATTTTGGGAATTTTTAATAATTTTTAAAACATTTTTTTTCTTAATAAAATTGGAATTAAAAGATTTTGGGGTCTTTTTATAAATTCTAGTTGTTGGTTTTATCCCTGTAAAGTTCATTTGTGTAGAAACCAAAAGCGCTTGAGATTATAAGGGAAGCTGTGTAATTATTTTAGACGCGCGTTTGTGATTCAATATTAAGCCTACACCTGTCGCCCTCCTATTGGTTGGACTTGTGTTTCTTTTAACAGATAAAACCGGTGTTCATTAACAACCCTTGGATTGAACTTATCAACACTCTCCATGCGTCCTTTTCCAATCCATGTGAAACTTTTATCCTCCATTCAGAAAGCGTTTTACCAACCGCTTATCTTAAACCGTTGGATTGAAGTCAATCTAGGAAGACTAAATCCCAGCCCTTGATTCGTCTCAGCCTTCTCGATCCGTCTCAACCCAGTATAAAAAGAGTTCAACCCTTAACCTTTGAGGAGATTTTGCCACTTCGTTTAATTCAAGTGAGAAGAGACAAGAGAGAGAAGAGAGAGAAACCAAAGAGAGAATAGGAAACCCTAATTCTTTCAAACCCCTTTTCAAACCCTAACCCTTTTACCAGAAACCAGTTTACACTAAACACCAACCCTAAGTGTTTGAGAGTTTTTGTGTGTTGGTTTGAAAGCTGTTTCCTGGTTCAAGCCTCTTCGTTTTAAGATCTTGTGTCCAACTTAAACATTTGGTCAGATCATTATTTCTGTTTTGTAGAAATTATAGATCTAATCATTTTATGTTATATTACACTTAGATCTGCATTCTTAATTTCTCGTCTTGAGAAATCTTTTGTTGATTATTTTCTGTAAATGTTTTCATCTTCAAAATCAACAAAATCATTTTTTATTTCTAGTTCTTTTGAAACAAGACCTTTGTCCTAGTTAGAATCACACTTGGTGGTTTTCAATTTCAAAAGTATTTTTCAAAACCCTGAAATTGATTAAGATCTTGAAACGTCTTCTGAGCAAGATAGCCGTGGATTCTGGGATCATTTTAAAGGTCAAATAAGGTTTTAGTTTTCTAAGAAGAGAGAAACTGAAAATCACAGCATATAGATCAAATTTGTAATTTGCTAGGACTATTTGTATAAATAAGCGTGAGTGTGTGTGCATGCATGTGTTAGAGCACCATCACAAACACTTACACACTACAATACTGCAAGTGTTGGTAATAAGATCTTGAAACAAGAGTCGACATTAAGATTGGAACAAAGTGTAAGTTAGCAAATTGGGAGAACCACATCTGCAATCAGAACTGCAGAAAAGTTAGAAGGACACCAGTGGGTACATTCTTAAACTTGTATAGGGCTAATTTGTGTGCATGTGTGTTATATAGTTTGTAACTGATATATTTTGTATTAGTGGATTTTTGGTTTGTGACTTAGAAGCCACCGTGGATGTTTCCTCAGTTGGGTGAGGTTTTACTACGTTAAAAATCTCTTGTCATTAATCTTTCTTCATCTCCTCATCTCATTCTTACTGGTGTGCTGATTTAATCTTTTAAGTTTTGTTTTTCAAAACTTGTTAACAAATCTTGTACTGATCTCGTGCATGTTTTATTAAACACATCTTGTGATTAAAACTGATTTGGTTTAAAGAAAAGAGTTTCCTCAAAAAACAGTTTGGAGTTACTTAAATAGTTTAATCCTGTATTAAACGGCTTTAGTAACAGTTTTTCAATTGGTATCGGAGCTTTGGAAATCTTTTTAATAGATCTTTTGTTTCTTAAATTATTTTCTTGAAATCAAAATAATGGACGAGAAAAATGAAAGATTTGGAAACTTGACCAGACCCCCTCTCTTTGATGGAATCTCTTTGATGGAAACAACTTTGCATACTGGAAGGTAAGAATGGTTGCTTTCATACAAGGAACCTTGGGAGATGATGTCCGAAATATTGTTGAAAATGGATACACTTATCCTACTAAACCAGCCACTGAAGGAAGTAATGAGAGGATTAAGAAAGCATTAAGTGAATTCACTCAAGAAGAGAAGCCACTACACCAAATCTGCCTAATTGTCACGGTCATTGACCTTGACAAGTTCAACTTGTCAAGGTCAATGATCGTGACAATTCGAGGCAAGATAACCTTTTTATCACGGACGTGTCACTGTCATTGACCGTGACAAGTTCGTTAGAATTGTCACGGTCGTGTCACGGGCGATGACCGTGACAAGTTTAGTCACGGTTATTAACCGTGATAAAGCCTTGACCCTTTTAAAAAAAATTATCACGGTCATTGACCGTGACAAGTCCGTGACAACCTTATTCGTCAAGGACTTGTCACGGTCAATGACCGTGACAATTCTGGGCAGAATTTAAAAAAAATCTGCCTGCCAGTATGGCCACTGCCACTGCCCAGCAGTATATTTGTACCTGTTATAGCAACGTTGTACCTGTTCAAACATCATATATCCAAACAAACTAAAGATAATGCAAATATATATTCAAAATAGAAACAATATATATGACGATATAATCCAAATATAATTCAAATGTACCAACTTAAAAATAATGTCACTACATGTCTGGGGTAAATGTGAGGAGGTGAGTAGGAGAGTAGGCCACACGATATACGAATTGACACACCCACTAATATACATCGTGCCGCATTGTTCGCGCAACCACAATAGGGAGTTCTCCTTCTCGGGTATCACATGCGTGACGAGCACTTTGGACTCGATCTCTTGAAGCGCACGTCCATGAACTATTCCACCCTGGACGATATTCGGGTCCCTCAACCCACGCCTTATCCGCTGGCCATCAAATACGTCCAATATGAACACGCTCGGCCAACAAATTATCGACATCGGTCTGGGGAAGGGAGCCAAATAAGGAAGTGGATCATCGAAGTACGCACGTGTCGGTGATGAAGCAGCGAGGTCCACATCCTCGTCATCCTGCACTTCGTTCTCCCGCAACTCCTCCTCCTCCTCCTCCTCCTCCTCCTCCTCCTCCTTCTTCCCTTTCCCCTTACGGTCTCCGCCCAACGTACGATTCATGAATGAGTACATATCTTGGACCGTCGCCTCCAAACGGGACAGCTTCGCGTAATGTGAATCCACCGTTTGAGCCAACCCGGTGTCGCTCGTCTCCAATCCGATGATCCAAGATTTGGCCACCCGCGGGCTCACCCCCTTGTCCTCCCCTTGCGATCAGAGCCAAGCACTTGGCTGAGTGCGTCTGTGGACAAAGACGTCTTGTCGGCATCAGACTGCGACTCATGCACTTCCTTAAGCTTTGCCTGAAACGAAAAAAAGCACATGATTAGTAAAATAAGTAAACTAAAAAATTATAACGTAATTAACAAAAATTAAACTGTCGAATTACTTACAATTGTGGTCGCGACGCTTGGGGACACCTCCTTGTCCTTCCCCTTCTTCGTCCGAAGAGCCACATAAGTATCGAGCTTATGTGGCTTACCCCCTGGGCCACTCCCTACCCCCTGAAATAAAATAAAGTAAAATTAGTATCGGCCCCGCAAAGTAAAATAATGAAGAATAATATATTTTTGTAGTTATAGAAAAATTAAATCTTACCTACATCCTATGCTCCACCTCGGCGTAAGACGTCTGGCCGGAGTAGTGCACGTCCATCTTTTTTTCCCGACTTTCCCTCCCCGATTGGCGAGATGCCAATTGTCAATCCTCGATCTCATTGTCAATGAACTTTTTCCATTGTGCCAATGAGATCGGCTCCTTGGGCGGGACGGATCCACGTCATTGGATAATGGACTCTCGTATTTTCCCAAAGTATCGTGTTCGCATATTTTTCTTCCACGTCATGTGTTGCTCCCTCAACTGCTCCAATACGGAATCGCGTAGTTTTGGATCCAAGTTGAATTCTTCCTGTCCAACAAATACAATTAGGGGTGGACAAAAAAAAGACCGACCCGAATGGACCGATTGGATCGAACCGGACCGAACCGAAAATTAAGGCTATTTTGAAACCGGTCCGAAAATCGGTTCACAAAACCTAAAAACCGATTAAATCGGTCCGGTCCGCGGTCCACTATATTAAAAGACCGATTTGGACCGGACCAGACCGATTTCAATATATATATAATAAAAATAATGTTATTGTGTTTCTTATGTATAGTTTTTGAATTAATGTATATAACTTATGAATTTAATTTGGAACATTTTATATATGTACAAAACATTTTTTTACTTGGGTTAAAAAAACCCATGTAAATATCACTTGGAGTTTCGAGTATTATTTTTTTGTATATATATTTGTGAGAAAAATAGATAAAAAATTCATAAAATGTACTTATATATAAAATAGGGCCAGGACAAAATTTTACCCCGGACCGGACAGAAAAAAGCCTAGACCGAATTAGTAGGTTAACCGAATTAATCGGTCCGGTCTCGGTCCAAAAAAATTGAGGACCGAATATTCGGTCCGGTCCAAAAAATAGGCAAAACCCGGACCGGACCGTGCCCACCCCTAAATACAATGTTAGTTGCGAATAAATATAACTATAAATATAAAATAGAATTGAAATCGAAATTGAAATTGAAATTGAAATATTCATATAAATATAAATATAAATATATTACCTGTAGTGCCGCCCAAACAGCTAACTTGAGCTCATATGCCACCTCCTTCCAACTCATAAACCCCGGGCCGATGACCGTCTTTAGCAGCTCGAGGGATCTCGCTAATAGCTCTGACTTGTTCTCGATGGTAATCCCAAATTTGCCATATTTGGGGAGCCTAGGGGCCGAGGAGCCTTCGTCGCCTCCGCTACCACCGAGCCCAGACGACATCATCATAACCAGCATCATCATCCTCGCCTTAATACCTGAATTTGCTGTAAAAAAATGTTATTAGTACACATAGACACACACGCAGCCCCCCACCCCTACCCCACCACCCACCCCCATCCCTACCCCCACCCCCTCCCCCCTCACCCCACCCCCACAACACACACGCACACGTACACGTACACACACCACCCCCTGCCCCCCACCACACACACAATAATCCAATAATGATTAATAATTATATATACTATGTTTCATTTAATTATGTCTTATTTATATTCAAATTCAATTATTAATAATTATATATAGTATGTTTCATTTAATTATGTCTTATTTATATTCAAATTCAATTATTCAAAAGTTGAAAAATTCCACCCCCATATGGATAATAATCCAGTGGTCATGCCACTTTTAAAACTAACCACCCAACATTTACTAAACAAAATAATCCAACAACAATTTCTACAACAAATGTGTATATTCAAATTCAATTATTAATAATTATATGTAGTATGCCTTATTTAATTATGTCTTATTTATATTCAAATTCAATTATTAATAATTATATATAGTATATATTAATTTACTAATTTACAATAAGGGGCAATCATATATTAATTTACTAAAAAAATTAATAATCAATCAATTTTTTACAAGGGACACTACGCGCACACACACATAGACACACACGCAACCCCCCACCCCTACCCCACCACCCACCACCCATCCCTGACACCACCCCCACCCCCTCACCCCACCCCCACCACACACACGCACACGTACACGTACACGTACACACACCACCCCCTGCCCCCCACCACACACACAATAATCCAATAATGATTAATAATTATATATAGTATGTTTCATTTAATTATGTCTTATTTATATTCAAATTCAATTATTAATAATTATATATAGTATGTTTCATTTAATTATGTCTTATTTATATTCAAATTCAATTATTTAAAAGTTGAAAATTTTCACCCCCATATGAACAATAATCCAGTGGTCATGCCAATTTTAAAACTAACCAACCCAACATTTACTAAACAAAATAATCCAACAGCAATGTCTACAATGTATATTCAAATTCAATTATTAATAATTATATGTAGTATGTCTTATTTAATTATGTCTTATTTATATTCAAATTCAATTATTAATAATTATATATAGTATATATTAATTTACTAATTTACAATAAGGGGCAATCATATATTAATTTACTAAAAAATTTAATAATCAATCAATTTTTTACAAGGGACACTACGCGCACACGCACATAGACACACACGCAGCCCCCCACCCCTACCCCACCACCCACCACCCATCCCTGACACCACCCCCACCCCCACCCCCACCCCCTCACCACACCCCCACCACACACACGCACACGTACACGTACACGTACACACACCACCCCCTGCCCCCCACCACACACACAATAATCCAATAATGATTAATAATTATATATACTATGTTTTATTTAATTATGTCTTATTTATATTCAAATTCAATTATTAATAATTATATATAGTATGTTTCATTTAATTATGTCTTATTTATATTCAAATTCAATTATTCAAAAGTTGAAAAATTCCACCCCCATATGGACAATAATTCAGTGGTCATGCCACTTTTAAAACTAACCAACCCAACATTTACTAAACAAAATAATCCAACAACAATGTATACAATAAATGTGTATGTTCAAATTCAATTATTAATAATTATATGTAGTATGTCTTATTTAATTATGTCTTATTTATATTCAAATTCAATTATTAATAATTATATATAGTATATATTAATTTACTAATTTACAATAAGGGGCAATCATATATTAATTTACTAAAAAAATTAATAATCAATCAATTTTTTACAAGGGACACTATGCGCGCACACTCATAGACTCACATATACACATGCATACATATATATACACACATATATACACACACATATACATATACATATACACACATATACACACACATACACACACATATAGAAATGCAAGAGAAAGAGAGGAAAAGAATAAACGTTAGAGAGAGAGAGAGAGCGCTGAAATCGCTTGTAGAGAGAGAGAAAGAGGGAAACCAAAAACAGTGGGAAAAAAAGAGTTTAGGGATTTTTTTACTGATGATATTGTCACGGTCGTGTCAAGGTCCTTGATCGTGACAAGTCCGTGATAAATATATTTGTCACGGACTTACCACGGTCTTGTCACGGTCAATGATCGTGACATAAAACGCGAGATTCTTGTCACGGTCAATGACCGTGACAAGGGTGACCGGCTGAAAGGTGATATTTTGACCATTTTGGTGTAGTGAGCAAACTTCTCGAAACAATAACAAAGGCAAGAATGCTATCTTTATGTCCATAAATGAACATGAGTTCAAAAGGATCTCATCTTGTGCCACTTCTAAGGAAGCTTGGGATACTCTTATCACTGCACATGAAGGTGATACTAGAGTTAAGGCTGCTAAAATTCAAATGCTTGTCCACCAGTATAACTCTCTAATTATGTCTGATTCTGAATCTTTTGATGACTTTTACATGAAATTGACTGACATTGTGACCAAACTGCATGCTAATGGGATAACATATGATAAACATGAAATTATATCTAAAATTCTAATATCACTACCACAGAAATTTGACAACAAAAGATATGCTATTGAAGAAATGTGTGATCAAAATCTCACTCCTGAATTACTCTGTAATAAACTAAGAACTGTGGAAATGGAATTAGAATTTAATAAACAAATGACTCAGTCCCATAGGAAACATCACTTTACAAACCTCATGAGAATGGTAAAAAAAAACATCACAAGGACATGAGACCCAACAAAGACTTCAAAAACATTGAATGTTTTAAATGTGGAAAACTAGGACACATAGCATAAAACTGTAGAGTGAAACTGAACACTGCCAATAAACATATTAGGGCCAAAATTTGCAAAACATGGAATGATTCAAGTGATTCTGAAAATGAGGAACCTGAATCTTCTGATGGTTTTGATCCTTGCATGTCTTTCTTTTCTAAGATAATCTACAATGATGATATGCCTATGTATGAGAATGATGATAATAGCTCTACTTCTGTTGTTATAAATCATGCCGGTACTGGTTTAGATGCTTTAATTTATGATAATATTGCTAGTTCTACCACGGGTTGTGTGAGTAAAAGGGAATGCGATAATGACGATGTCAATAGGTGCGTGAGTTCAAGAATTGAATCCTTAAGGGTCACTTCACACACTAAACTTAGTGACTCAGACACTGAAGACCTCCTTGACATTCACACACTTTATGCGAAAACCCTCAAGAAAAGCACTAGACTAGAGAAGATAGTGAAGGATCTCACTAAGAAAGAAGTCCTAAGTCAGATGGTTAAACTTAACGCTGAAGAGTATACTACCCAATGCCTAACTCATGAAAATAAAGTCAAAATTTTTGATCAAAAATTGAAGAATTTGATTAAAGAAAATGAAACTCTAAAGAAAAAATATAAAGGGACATTATTAGAATTGGAACAATCCAAAAAGAAGACAACAACAGTTTTAAAAAAATTTGCAAAATTTGAAAATAATTCAAACTATTTTGATGGTTTTGTTGCTTATTCAAAAACCAATTCTGAATATCGAACTGGAATAGTGTTTTGCCCAAATTTGAAGACACAAACTAAAAACTTTGAACCAATCAAGTTTGTGTCAGGAGGCAAAAGACCTATAGAAACTTATCCAGATTTTCATTCTCTGAAAAATGAGTTTGATGAAAAACAATTAAAGTTTGATATTGGGGAATCAAGTTGCTCTAAGTGTGAAAGTCCACCCAAGATATGTCTGCCCCTCGATTAGGAATAGTGATTCTGCCTTTCAAACTATACTCCCTAGGAATAAGGTTCAACTCCAAAATGCCATGAAGCCTATGTTTAGAGACTTTCCTAAGGAGATACCATCCTCAATAAATTTATATTGCTCTTACTGTGATTTATATGGTAATTCATTTGAAGGTTGTTACTTTAGACGTTTAGTCAACCCTGTCTATAATACTCATGTGTACCAAAACTTTAACTATTCTAGGCGAAGCCGTAACTATTATGTTCTCCCTAAACAACCAGACAAAAACTCTAACTATAGAAAGAGAAAGACCAAACCTAAAAGATTATTTCCAAGAAGGATTCCTAAACACTTTCCTAAACCAAATGCTCATGTTGATCATAAAATTCAACCTCATGCACAAAACATTTTTCAACAGAAATCTAATGCTCGCAAATTTTATCAAATGAGAGAAAATAAGCGCAAAATGAAAACAAGAGCTATTTGGGTTAGAAAATATGAGCTATTACCCCAGATGAAGTGTAATATTATGATTACTGCTTTAAAAGCTGAACACACCTCCTCTGGTTGGTATTTAGACTCTGGATGTTCAAAGCACATGACTGGGGATGATACCAAACTTTTAAACAAAACCAGCTTTGCTGGAGAAAAAGTTATGTTTGGTGATGATATATCATCTCAAATCATTGGTAAAGGAACACTCCAAGAAGAAGGATTACCTTTACTTGAAAATTTTCTTATAGTAAAAGGTCTTAAGGCTTATCTACTTAGTATCTCGCAATTTTGTGACTCAAATCATACTGTCACCTTTTCAAAGAATAATTGCAAAATTTTAAATGAAAAAGGTGAGTGTATAATTACAGGACTCCGGACAATTATTGTACTGTCCAGAACAGTACTGAGGTCTGTAACATTGTCAGAATATATGACAATGAGATATTGCATAATCGAACGGGTCACATAAATTACGAAAATCTTAGTAGATTGTCTTCACAAGAAATAGTTAGAGGTATTCCTAAGATCAAACCTATTTCTAATATTGTTTGTGGATCTTGTCAGGATGGAAAAATAGTTAAGGCCCCTCATAAGAAAGTCAAAGATATCCTTACCTCTAAACCCTTGGATCTCATCCATATGGACCTAATGGGTCCTTCTCGAACTGTTAGTCTTTGTGGACACAATTACATTCTTATTATGGTTGATGACTTCACCAGATTTACTTTGGTAGCTTTTTTAAAACAAAAGTCTGACACTTTCCAAACCTTTTTGAAGATTTTACTTCGAATTAAAAATGAGAAAGATACTCAAGTAAATAGGATTCGTAGTGATAGAGGTGGAGAATTCATAGATACTAGTGTTATAGAGTATAGTGACTATAATGGTTACAAACATGAATTTAGTGCCCCTAAGACTCCTCAACATAACGGTATTACTAAGAGAAAGAATTGTACCCTTTAAGAGATGGTACGTGTTATGATTCATGCCAAGACTCTACCTAAGTATTTTTGGGTAGAATCTATTCATACAACGTGTCACATTATCAATAGGGTCTATCTTATAAAGAATTCTAAATAAACTCCTTACGAACTATGGTATGGGAAGAAGCCTAATCTTAAGTATCTTAGAACCTTTGGTAGTACGTGTTATGTCTGCAAAGATAGAGAACACTTATCCAAATTTGAAACTCGTGGAGATAAAGCCATTTTTCTAATGTATTCTCCTAACAGTAGAGCATACCGTGTCTATAATCTTCGCATTAAGACCTTAATGGAATCCATAAACGTTATTGTAAGTGACACTACTGTAGAGAGTAAGACTGAAGAACCAACTATTGTGAAAGTATCTGAAAATGTTTTAGAAAATAACTCTCTAGAAATATATGATTCTTTACCAATTGAGACACCTGAAGTACCCAACTGGGTTTCTAAAGACCATCCTATAAATAAGGTTGTTGGTAACCCTAGTGAGCCTGTACATACAAGATCTCAATTAAGAAACTATGCTCATTATGCATGTTTTATTTCTCTTGTGGAACCAAAGAATGTAAATGATGCATTGAATGATCCTCATTGGATTTCTATAATGTAGGAAGAACTCCTTCAATTTGTCATTCATGATGTTTGGTATCTTGTACCTAGACCTGATCACAAAAAGGTTATTATCACACGTTGGATATTTAAAAATAAATCTGATGAAAATGGGATAATCATTAGAAACAAAGCCAGATTAGTTGCTCAAGGATACTCTCAAATTGAAGGAATAGATTTTAACGAGACTTTTGCTCCTATTACTCGCTTAGAACCTGTTCGTCTTCTCTTTGCCATAGCTTGTTACTTACATTTTACGCTTTACCAAATGGATGTTAAATCTGCCTTCCTTAATGAAATATTGACTGAGGAGACCTATGTAGAATAACCAAAAGGGTTCATTGACCCTAAATATCCAAATCACGTCTTTCATCTTAAAAAGGCTTTGTATGGCCTAAAACAAGTGCCAAGACCCTGGTATGAGCCCCTTTCCAATTTTCTCTTAGATAAAGGTTTTAAGATTGGTGGAAATGATCAAACCCTCTTTGTCAAACATTTTGACAAACATATTATTATAGCTCAAGTTTATGTTGACGATATCATTTTTGGATCAACTTCCCCTTCAGAAGTCTAATCTTTTTCTGAAATTATGCATAAAGAATTTCAAATGTCTCTTATGGGGGAGTTACAATTTTTCTTGGGTCTTCAAGTCAAATAAAATTCAGAAGGATTATTTGTTTCGCAATCAAAATACGCGTTAGAGATTGTTAAAAAATTTGGCCTTGAAAGTGCAAAAGATGCCAAAACTCCAATGAGTACTACCGTTAAACCGTCTAAGGATGAAATCGGGAAATCCATAGATCAAACATTATATCGTAGTATGATAGGAACCTTACTACCACGCGTCCTGATATTATGTACGCTGTTTGCGTGTGTGTCCGTTATCAAAATAATCCTAAAGAGAGCCATTTAGTTTATGTTAAAAGAATCATAAAATACATAAAAGGCACTCTAAATTTAGAATTTTGGTACACCAATGATACTCCTAGCACTATAATAGGATATATTGATGCCGATTGGGCAGGGTGTACTGATGATAGTAAGAGCACACCAGGAGCATGCTACTATATTGGTAATAATTTAGTAGGTTGGAGTGGTAAGAAACAAAACTGCACTTCTTTATCAACAGTTAAATCTGAATACATAGCCGCTGGAAGCTGCTGTGCCCAATTACTTTGGCTTAAGCAAATTCTAAGTGACTATGGTATTAAAGAGGAACACTTACATATCTATTGTGATAATCAAAGCACGATCAATATCTCTAAAAATCATGTTCAACACTCGCGAACAAAACACAAAACAATTAGGCATCACTTTATACGCGAATTAGTTGAGACTAAGGAATTAGAAATCAATTATCTTCCTACTGATTTGTAGCTCGCAGATATGTTTACCAAACCTTTGGATTATAATAGGTTTATTGCCTTGCGTAAATCGATAGGAATGGTTTGTGCTGAATAAACTCTCTGACTTGTATAGTTTTTCCCTTTGTCCATTTGGGACAAAATGGGGGAGAAATTTGAGTCTTATGAGAATTCATTTCTTTTGTACATATTCTAATAAGATTGATCTTAGTGATTATTTGCAGGTTTCCGTAGAGTTATTCTTAACAGATGTAATAGGATAATGAATTGTAATTAGTTAAGTTATGTAATTTTCTTTTCTAGGATATGGGTAGATAGAATTTTGTATAGGAAAAGATTTTTTCCTTATTTCTTTGTAACCCTAAGAGTCCCAGATGACTCAAAGGAGATTACATAACTTAACTAATTACAATTCATTATCCTATTACATCTGTTAAGAATAACTAATTACAATTCATTATCCTATTACAATTCATTATCCTATTTTGTCTCATATTTCCAAAGGGGGAGATTGAAGCACCTTATACTCTTGACTCACTTGAGTCTATATTGTATAAGTGTTCATCTAGTTTGAAAATAGTGACAAAGTTGAGTCTTTCCCCTAGATACCAAAGAACCTCAGATACTTCTATGCAATTCACTTCTCTTGTTTGATTGATTAAAGGTATATTCACAAACACTCACACACATTAGGACTGTATACATGGGTCATATATTGCATACATTGATAGTGCGTGTGTTGTGTGTGTTAATTTCCCTTAAAACCTTTTTTAATAATATTTTGGGAATTTTTAAAACATTTTTTTCTTAATAAAATTGAAATTAAAAGGTCTTGGGGTCTTTCTTTAAATTCTGGTTGTTGGTTTTATCCCTGTAAAGTTCATTTAGGTAGAAACCAAAAGCGTTTGAGATTATAAGGGAAGCTGTGTAATTATTTTAGACGCGCGTTTGTGATTCAATATTAAGCCTACACCTGTCGCCCTCCTATTGGTTGGACTTGTGTTTCTTTTAAGAGACAAAACCGGTGTTCATTAACAACCCTTGGATTGAACTTATCAACGCTCTCATGCGTCCTTTTCCAATTCATGTGAAACTTTTATCCTCTAATCAGAAAGCCTTTAACCAACCGCTTCTCTTAAACCGTTGGATTGAAGTCAATATAGGAAGACTAAATCCCAGCCCTTGATTCGTCTCAGCCTTCTCGATCCTTCTCAGCCCAGTATAAAAAGAGGCCAACCCTCAGCCTTTGAGGAGATTTTTCCACTTCGTTTAATTCAAGTGTTGGTAATAAGATCTTGAAATAAGAGTCGACGTAAAGACTGGAACAAAGTGGAAGTTAGCAAACTGGGAGAACCACATCAGCAATCAGAACTTCAGAAAAGTTAGAAGGACACGAGTGGGTGCATTCCTAAACTTGTATAGAACTGATTTGTGCGCATGTGTTTTATATAGTTCGTTTTAGTGGATTTTTGGTCTGTGACTTAGAAGTCATCGTGGATGTTTCCTCAGTTGGGTGAGGTTTTATCACGTTAAAAATCTCGGATCTTTCTACATCTCCTTATGTCATCTCGCTGGTGTGCTGATTTAATCTTTTAAGTTTTATTTTTCAAAACTTGTTAAGAAATCTTGAACTGATCTCGTGAATGTTTTATTAAACACATCTTGTGATTAAAATTAATTTGGTTTAAAGAAAAGAGTTTCCTCAAAAAATAGTTTGGAGTTACTTAAATAGTTTAATCCTGTATTAAACGGCTTTAGTAATAGTTTTTCAGATCTTTCGAATTTGGGATTACGAGTAGAGTTGGTCGGATGAAGAAGGTTTTAGTATTATGGAGTGCTTTCGAGCATTCCTCATTCCAGGTTATGCCCTTCTCTTTCTTCAAGAGGTAAAAGAATGATCGACATTTTTCGAAAGATTTCGAGATGAAGTGGTTGAGCACTATTAACATTCCTATTAAAATATGGATATCGCGAAGCATCTTTCGTAGTTGAACATTATTAATTGCCTCGATCTAGTTGGGGTTGGCTTTTATCCCCCTTTGGCTGACCAAGTCTCCTAGGATCTTCCCAGATTGAACTCCAAAAGAAGACTTAGTTCCATTAAGCTTTATTTTATAGTATTTAAGGACCTCAAATATCTTCATTAAGTTCTATAGATGGTCGAATTTACGCTTGATTTTGACAAGCATGTCGTCTATAGGAGACTTCCACGGTGTCACCTAGTTGTTCATTGAACATCTGGGTGACTAGGCGTTGATATATAACTCCTGCATTATTAAGACCAAATAACATAAATTTTTAAGAGTACAAACCGAGGGTGGTAATAAATGAGGTTTTATATTGATCGGGGATGAATAGAGGAACTTGATGGTGCCCTGACTACGTATATAGGAAACTTGTTCATTCGTGGCTAGCCGTGGTATCGACTAACTGGTTGATCTTTGGCAGAGGAAAATTATCATTGGGACAAGATTTGTTGAGGTTAGTGAATCCTATGGAGACTTTGCACTTCCCATTAATTTTCTTCACTACTACTGGGTTTGATATCCATCGGGGAATTGAACTACTTTAATGGACCTTGCCTTTAGAAGTTTTTCCATTTCCTCTTCCATAATCCGTACCTTTTTTTAGGCTGATCGTCGAGCTTTTTATTTGATTGACAGGTGTGTTGGGTCCACGTGAAGTCGACGACACATGACTTCGAGTTTAATCACATATATATCACAAGACAGCAAATCAAATAGATGTTGATTATACTTCAGTAGAGAAATCATTTATTCTCTTTCTTGGTCACCAGGTGAGCTGCCAATCAAGAATTTATTCACCGGATTTGAATCATCGAACACTACTTCTTATAATAGTTCCATTACTCTGTCTGCAGGGCCACCCTTATTTCTTTTACCCTCGATCGACCATACTTTAGTTGTTATTTGGATAGTATGGCCCCATCCTTGGCTGGCTCAGTGGTGACTTCTTTCTCATTTTTCCTTCCCTGTCTGGGCTTGATGGCAGTGATAAAGCATATCGAGCAATAAATTGATTTCCCATAATCTCCTTTTTCCTGGGTCGGTGATAAATTTAAGCTTATAGTGATGAATGGAGGGGATAAATTCCATAACATGGATTCATCCTAGTTCGAGGATTGCATCGTAAGGAGAATCAATGTACAAAACCAAGAACTCAATCAACTTTGAGATATTACCAGTTCAAATGGGCAGAACCACTTTTCCCATTAGCATAGCCATCTTTCTAGCGAAGTCGAATAAATGGATGGTCACTTATTTCAAATCCTTCGCCTTGAGATTAGGCTAGTTGAATAACTTTAGGTACATAACCTTCGAGGAGCTTCCCTGATAGTCTAGTAACTTATCCACATCTTAGTTTGCATTCCTAAGCGGGATTATAGTGAATCATGATGCCGAGTCCTAACTCTAATTAGGTCATCCGTTGTGAAGACTACGTGCTTGTTATAATTTATGTCTTCTGGGTGTCGACGCTTTCCCGCTAGACTTTTGGCAAGTTCGATCTGGAAAGTTTGTATCAATGCAGTGACTTTCTCCTGTTCCATCCGAATGACATTGCTTTAAATCTCTTTTATGCTTGAGGCACCGTGGATGACCTCAAACTTATGCTATATATCATCGTCTAGTAGAACATTATCAAACTATTGGTCAACGTCTACGCTTTAAGCATAATGGATGACTTCAAACTTGTGCCTTCTTTCGTCATCTTCTAGGATATTTTTGGGTTTCTGGTCGACGTCTACAACAGCTTTGGTCCCCCTTTTGTCCACACAATCTCTCAACTGGATGGCTTGGGCCAACTTTTCCAAATGGAACTTGAGGGACTTGTAACTCTTCACTTTGCTCCATGTTCTTTGTGATACGCGCATCTAAGTGCGTTGTTTCTCTTCGATGGGTCTCCCACCATAATTTTTGGCCAATTGAGGAATTATTGATCCTTGATTTTACTCAAGATCTTATAAATTGGTTCTTTGAAAATGGTATTGATCACTTGGAAATCTTTGGCAGGATCTGCATTGTCTCCATTCTTCGATCCTTTGTTATATTTCTTGTCCTTGGGGCATTCTCCTTATCATCGTTCATGGTCATCTTCAAGCGATCGTTATCATTTTGGTTACTAGTGACTACATCTTCCACCTCTATACATTTCTTTATACGTGACATGATGCCGTCGATAGTGTTCACCTCTTTCTTAGTGAGAAACTGGTGCAACATATAGCTTCTAGGTAGTCTAATTTTAAGTGAGGCCATAATTAGCTTTTTGGAGTCACCTTTAACTTCGTTGTAAGTTTCCTGGTATCGTCTAATGTATTTTCAAAGGGTTTCTTGGGGATTTTCCTTATGTATATGAGAGAATACATTCTCTTGGGGTGAGCATTACTGGTAATGAATCGAGTAGTGACGGCCTCTGCGAGCTGCTTGAAATTATTGAACAACCTACGTGGCAGCTTTGCAAACCATTTTTGTGTGATATCCCTAGACAGTAAGGGAATATGCAACACATGAGAGCGTCTTTATTATTACATAAGGCCATATCCTTCATATACTAACGAATATGGTCAATAGGGGTCGGTCTTTTCGTCATGATTTTGAATCTAGAAGTTGCAAACATTTTGGGAAGTCCTCGTTCTTCAATCGCCCTTAAAAAGGGCACTTCATTTGACTGACGAGGGCCCTCCTGGACAGTTCCTTGGTGGATTTATCCCCAAGACTAATGGAGTGTTGGTCCATCTTTCTTCTAAAGAGGTCGCGAATATTGTGCTTGCAATGTCCGCCCTGTTGAGCTCGCGCCACTAGAGGACTCCCGTGTATAGAGTGCTCTTGGTCAGGGCGTGAACTCCTTCCTCTATTATGAGTTTTACTCACTTGAGGGTTGGGGTTTCGTCATGACACTTACACTTTTCTCCGTGGAGCTCTCGCTCCATCCTTTCTAGTCGACGTTGTAAATGCACGTTCTCCTCTTGTTGGAGGCATGCGAACTCCTCTTATTGATGGAGCCGTTGTTCATATGCATCGACCAAACGTGAGATATGGGTAGATCTGTGATATTCATTACTCTTCTCTTAGTGTTCCTCCATGGGGTGATAATGCACATTAGGAGCGTTACAACTTCAGTTGGGGTAGATCTCAGACCTTACTCTAGGTATTGGAGTCCTATTCTAATGGTTGCCATTTAATGGCGGAGGTGCACTGTTCGAGTGAGACACGGTTGTTTATTAGTTCTAATTGAATTAGAAAAATAAACTCTTTTCCACAAATGATGCCAATTATAGGTGGAAAAATCCTACGATGAATAATCCTAAACAACTAAAACTAGATAAATAAAACAAAGATCACAATCACACAATACAAGAATATACGTGGTCTGGCAATTTACCTACATCCACGGGGGGTTTATCTCTTTTTTAATAATTAGTTCACAATAACAATAATTACATACCCCTTTTCCTCAGGTGTGGATTATATTTATTGGTAAGTTAAGGTAAATGAGTTGTGAAGGACTCTGGGAGCTCTAGATATAGCTGCAGCTTGATCGAGCTAATCTTTCCCCCGAAGCCTCTGTTAATCAGTCTCCTCATTATTATCTCTTATGTTGCGATCTTTATCCACACTGTCGGACAAGTGTGACTGACACGACTAAACAAGTGTGTGCAATGCGGGTATCTACAGCTCAAGTGCAAGCCAGTCGCTCAAGTAATAATCCCGGTATGTCGAGATTGATCCTCAGGGAATAGGACAGAATCGTAACGACAACTAAGAGACGACATCTAAAATCTAAATATCGGCTCTCTGAAAGAAAAAGAAAAGGTGATGAATGTTTATGATAATTTCTATGTATCTAAAGCAAATAACTTTCAAATGTAGTTTAACTAAACTAATGTGAAGACTGAAATTTTTTAAGTTTTGAAAACTATTCGAGAAAATGGGATCGAAATCCAATCCCCCAAATCGTCGGTATTTTCGTTGGATACAAAATTTTCAAAACTATATTTATAATTAGAAGAAAACCTTAAATTTTTCAACGTACTAAACATATGAGAATTTTATTGTGCATAATATCTAGTCAATAAGTAATTTAACGTGAATGACAAGATTACCGACACACATATTATACCCTCAAACACTCCAGTTACCTAGGGCAAATAAAGTTAGGAGACCTATAATACTCGTTTTGACAAAATATCAAACTTACGAAGTATCTATACAATTTAATCCAATTCCATATCCAACTTATATACCTAGGTTGGATTCATGTATCCCAACCCTCAAATTGTTTATCTGGACATATTAAATCTAACTAAGCATGAATTATTTACGTTGTATGAAGACATGATTATAGATATATGGAAAGAAAGCATGAAATTAATAGCATAGAAGAAATAAGAAAGGAAAAACAATCACTAACCAAGCTTGGAAGAAAAACTAGACTTGTATTGAATTTGCATGCATATGAAGGACAAATACCGAATCTTCTTATTCCGTTCTTTACCTATCTTTCATCTCTATGAAAAACTCTACAAAACTGAGTTATTAGGCTCCTAATGTGACCTAACATAAGTCCTAGGTCATTTTGGAAAAGTCCTTAAACTATAAAACTCATTAGCTAAAAATAAGGCTTAAAATTAATTTTTCGTATCAGGTTTGTCGAATCGGTTCGCCTTGTACCCGAACCAGTTCGCCATATCGAGTCGGTTCTACTCCATGCAAATCGGTTATGCTAGGACGAATTTCTTATATTGCACTTTTCCCGTCGATTTGTTTCTCATCTTCAAATGTTCATAACTTCTCAACTATAACTCGAATTTGGATGTCGTTTCTTCCAGTGTGCTCGTAACTTCAAGCTCTTCAACTTTCTAACTGGATCTGCCTTCGGATTC
Source organism: Sambucus nigra (assembly GCA_949130495.1). NCBI lineage: Eukaryota > Viridiplantae > Streptophyta > Magnoliopsida > Dipsacales > Adoxaceae > Sambucus > Sambucus nigra. The sequence goes on from OX422218.1 coordinate 283,147,702, forward strand.
TGACTGGAAAATTTGAAGATTGCCTCTGACTTTCCTTTCCTTCATTTCTTTCGTTGTTTCCATTTTCCTCTCGCATCTACTTGCATAAAATGCTTGTAAAATATGAGAAAAGTACATAAAACAGGAAATACTTGCCGAAACGTTTAGTAGCATGATTATTTAATAAATCTAGTCTAATTATAATGCATGAGACCATAAAAATATCGAAATTAAGGGGATAAATAGGAAATATTTATGCTAAATCAAATCCCCTTGAGCTATAACGTTGCTTGTCCCGAGTAATGTAAAAGAATAAGTGTATGGTTTAACTGAACTTCTAAACAATTATTGGGATAAAATACCTCTTTTGCGGGTAAGTAATTGCATTTAGCATATGCAGTAAGTCGGTAAACCCCTAGGCTACCCTAGTTAGACGAGTGGTGTCTTGTGAAGGTTTGCAGCGAATTTACCCACAAATTTATTTTTCGACTCAAAGGAAATATCAAAACAAATAAAAATTGTACAATTTTAATTTTAGAAAAATATTCATTTTAAATTTTAATTCGATAATCTCGACTCATAAGTGTGTGTGTGCAAAATCGAAAATTAAACCGCCAACTTCCACTCATTGATCATTATGTTACTTTCTTAAAAATTTGCTTTGATTCAATGGAATGCTCTCACAAACAAATCACTCGAAACGTGGTTATTTTCTCTCGGTGAGCGTGATATTAGGAGTAAATATAATGGACACCAGTTCACTCACACAAATTGAAAGACATAATATTTGGGTGAAAATATCTCATGAGCGGGTATTGGAAAATGAAAAAACACCATCTTTTATTCGCACCCTTGTCTCTTTATTATCTTTTCGTGTTTTAGATCTCCACGTGGTAATTAATTTCGTTATTCGAACTGGATTAGAACTTTTTCGAGTTAAGGTGTTTTGGGGTGAAAATAGGAATGGTTAGGAATTTTGGAGTTGAAAATTTTTACTTACTATGTTCGTTGGCATTTTTCCAGTCTTTTGCTCATTTTATCTTCGTTTTTCTTCTATTTTTCTCATTTTTTTTTCATTCTTTTCATTTTTTTGTTGAGCATTTTTTTCTATTTTCTTGCCCCTCTTTATGCACCATTTTGGACTTAATTGATAATTTGTTTTATTTTTGCAACTCCGGGCCAATTGTTTTTTTCGGGTTAACAAACGAAAAGGGCAGAAATTATTAGGCTCAATTAGGCTTATGAAAGGATAAAAAAATTTCATAGGTTTTATGGTTAATATTTTTGGGTAACAAACGATGCCCTAACTTCATTTATCTGAATTATTAATTATGTTACCAAATGTGCCTCGAGATTAATTTTAATTATCAAACATTTTGGCGTGTTTTGAAAATAATATCTTACTCAGTTTCCATAACCAATCAAAACAATAATTTAGAGATCATCAACGACTTTTTAATCACTAAAAAGAACTTACACTTAACTTTTAACTCGGAGTGATTTAATTACTCGAAAAAAATGATAGACTCGAAATCTCATCGAGTTAAAAATCTTCAAATTTATTCGTCAAGTCGTCAATTTTCACTCAATTTCCATTTTTGGTCAATTTTGGTTTACTGCATTAATTTTTTTACCAATTGACACTTCAAACAAAATTTCGTGATATTTTGAAGATTTCAAATTCCAATTTTTATTTATTTTGAAGAAAAATATTTTTTCCTTTTTTTTTACCGAAAATTTTCTATTTTTTTTTACTTTTTGACATTTTTCGTTATTTTGGGCATACTAAAATTTGTGAAGATTAAAAGATGCACTTGTAACCCCCATAACTTAGACTTTTGGATTGTCCTCAATCAAAATGACTAAAATCTAAATAAGAAAAGAAAGAATTCAAAAATAAAACGAACAAATAATTAAAATGCAAATGTCATCAAAACAACTCAATTACAATGCATTGTCACATCTCGCTAAATTCTGGCGCCGGCCGCCACCAAAACTAAGTCGGGCGCGAGTAAATAAAATACCATTCTCAACATGAGACAGATATGAGACATACATAAATCAATCTACACGATGAATAATTGAATCAATACCCAAATGATAATAACCAACTGTGCGATAAGATAGCCATCACATGCTAAGACTCCAAATAATAATCCGATCTCCAATAATATAAAATTGAATAAACTCCATCTGAATCCATAAAGAAATCTGAATAAAACCCGTAACAATTTTGGAACCGAATGGCCCAATCAAAACCATAAATTGTGTCTCAATGTAAATACTACAGAAAGGAAGCTAAACTAAACTACTAAGCAGTAATATAAAATAAACTCCAGCTGCACGTCCAAACGATAATCTCCAAATAACCCTATGCAGCTTCTCCAGACTTATCCAGAAAAAGTTAGTCAACGCACGAGGTCAGAGCCCCGAGCTTGAATACACACTACTCCCCTCAAATAGGGTCCGTAAACCCAGACAATAGCATTATACGCAATAAATATCACAATAAAGTATTTTAATTAAACGAGTATAATTAAACGCGGGAAAGATAAATTACTAACCACCCCCGAAGGTTCTTATAAAAATCACTCTAATATCATTTTAATTATCCCACAGCCCCAAAGTATTAATTTAATTAAATTAATCCAAACATCATTATTCTCAATTTTTTTATTATGACGGTCCTCCCGCCCCGGGTGATAATTTTCACCAAAGTTTCACACTTTCCCGTGTCAAAACGTCAGCCGAATTCGTTTAAACTGTCTATCCCCCGTAATTTGACAAGGTTCCACACACGACACGACATAAATCGCCAGCCGACCCATTTAAACTGTCAGCCGCCGCACATTATGTCGCCACAAATTTTAATACCCATTTTTATCTCTGGGCATTAATTCTCACTTTCTCAATTTCACAATTAACAAATTACCCCACCCTTTTAATCGATGTGAGATCCTCAAAATACCCCTTAATCCCATACCTAAGGGTCCCCAAGTAGACATACGTCATATCCTACATATAGGATGAATCACCAATATAAAACACGTCCTAATCGCATGCCTAGGCTAACGAAAAGACGATATGACGTAAAAATCTTCCCCACCCCAAAATATAAAATCCCCACAGATTTATACTAACTAGTCCCATACCTAGCAAGCATAAATTATAACCAAGGCCTACCCACTAGTCCCATACCTAGTAAGCATCCTAAAAAATAGGATTGAGCAATATACTAACCAAAAGCTCCTCTTCCCCGTGATGCCAAATGTGAATAAAATAAATCACACAATACGCAATTCATAAGAATAACATATCCTTTAATCATAAAAGTACCAATTACATTTAATTCAATGAATAACACCGTCGTCGTTTTAAACATAATTATGTGCATTCAATAAATGTTAACTTAATTAACATGCAACAATATTCAATACGTCATAATCGTTCTCTTTTATAAGCCTTCTGATTTTTATACGTGTTAGCGCGTCCCAAATAACAACATAAATAATCCCATAAAAATTCTATATGAGAACCTACACCCAAAAACATAAAAATCCAAAAATCTAACCTATGAACCCAAGGGTTTCAAAAATTAATTCGTATTTAAAAGTTTTATAAAAATAGTCCCAAAATTTGTGTCCACTTTCTCTAATAAAGTTGCTAATTTATTTAAAAAAAAACGCATGATTAAGGGTTTGGGTGACACTTAAGACGCATAATACTAAAGGACGATAATAGAGTGTTCATGCATGGGTTTAAATCGTTTGAAAATTCTGAATAGATGATTCGATTCCTCTCGAAAAATTAGCAAATAGTCGTTCTTGAATAATCTTGAGAAAACACCAATTAAGCCTTCAAATATTGAGTCAAACACTTGATTAAGTTTGGGGCTAAAGTTTATAGATGAAAGAGAATAATTTTGAAGAGGTCTTCTGGTTGAAAAGTTGATGAAAAAGTGATTTTTAAAAGCCAAGCCACGAATTTGTTGTGATATATAAAAGACTAAGAGGTTGATTAAGAAAAGAGTTCTAATCAGATACAAACACTAAAAAAATATTTCGAACGACCGGACTGCTGGAATTGGTTGAAATTTAAGGGCGTAATAGTTGAAAATTAGAGGAAGCTGCATAAAAAATTTCAGCTCGATCGGACGGTTGAATATTTTTATATATTTTTCTTTTCTAAAGAGTTTTATGTTTTGAGGATTCTTAGGGAGTTTTATGTTTTAAGGACTCTTTTAAACAGCCCAAGACTTGTATATACTCATATTAGGAGTCTTGTAATCTAGCTTTTTGAATTTCGAATATAAAAACCAATATATTTAATTATTATAAATAATTAAATCCAAAGCTTTATTTTTCTTCGATTTTCGAATTAATTAAATAATTAAAGATAACAAAAGATAGAAAATTACATAATTCTTGAAAAAGATACATCGCTAAAATTTGAAGAGCTACATAACATAAAAACCACAAATATGTTTGTTGATGTAAAAAATTAGATCACTCTAATTATTCAATCACAGATAAATAAATGAGACAAAGAATTTTAAAGTGGTTCAGCCTTATAAGAATGACCTACATCCACTGTTATGGTATTGCTGATTGTATTGGAATTCTCGATTACAAGTTATCTCAAGAAATTCCGGTCCTTTTACAATGAGGATTGTACAATGTATTTATAGCCCTGGGGCTGTAATGTGAAAGGGTAATACATTAAATGATATACATATGAAAGGGTGATACATTCAATGCTCCTTAAGCGTATGCGTCTGAATGATAAGCATTTAATGAACAGTCAAACTGTTGGTTATCCCGCTATTAATGCTTTGTTCGAGGTGCAGCTCGGACCGCCTGAGCTTCTCGGTGCTCAAGAGTTCCTCGGAGAGTTCTCGTTCCTCGGAGCGTATGAGTTCCTCGGGGAAACAGTGTTCCTCGTTGTAGTATGGTTCCTCGGAGCGCATGAGTTCCTCGGAAGAGTTTGTTGTTTCCACGTAGACTGTCACGTGTCTTCACTTTATTGATACATGTCAGCAGACTAAATTATTAACAGAAGCCCCCAATGTTTCTAGCTCGAATTTTGAGGAGTATGGAACATTCTTTCTCGGAATATGATAGCTTTAAATAGTCCTCCTGATTTTTAGGAGTGTTTCCCTTGTATTTATTTCTCTTTCCAAATTCGTAAATTCAGGCTTTTTGAATTTTCACAACCGCCTCGATCTCTGCGTACTTTTTGTCCTTTTAGCCGCCGGTAGCGTAATCATTTCTTCTCGCTTCGATTGCCGCGCCCTTTTTGTTTCCCTAGCCGTCGGTAGCGTAATTGTTTCTTTTTGTAATCATTACTTTACCATTTCCCAAGGCAAGGTATTTAAACTTCACAGCCACTCCCATCGTCTTCTACCTTTTCAAATTTGTATTTTCGAGTTTTCCATCGTCTCTTTCTCTCCTGTGTATTCATCTCTTCCATCGTCCGTTGTCATTAGATCCACTCTTTTTCTGTAAGATTTTCTTCCTTCTTCTTCATTTCTTTTATTCATCATGGTTTAACCTGTTGAATCTCTTGATAAATTTCGCTCTGATTTTTCCATCCCTCCTGGGTTGTTTTGGAAGAGCTTTTTGAGCCTTATGATTATTTCCGTTTGGCTGAGGGACATTGGTTCCCCAGTCTTTTTATTGCTGAGTGTGGATTTTCTTTTCCACCAAATCCCTTGTGTCTGGAATTCTGTCAGTACTTTGACGTTGTTCCTGCAAGTATAGCCCCCAACACATGGAGAATAGTTAATGGGGTGCATAGATTAAATCAAATCCATGGAACTCGCATAGGAATTCCTGAGATTATGTTTTGTTATAGATGGGCAGTGGGTGACAACACCTTTTATTTAAAAACTAGAATGTTAAATAGGGCTTTAGTGGTCAATCTCCCTGATGCCAATAGGGATTATTTTGAGCACGGGGTTGTCATAAAAAATTGGCAACATGCTCCTTTATCAGGAGATGAAGTTTATCAGGGTCCCAGATGCCCTCCCTATGGCAATGGGATAGGTTATTCTTATTTCATTTTATTTATTTTGAAATTATGCTTCCTTTATGTTTGATAAAATGTGTCACTGATAGCAATGTTTATTTATTTGCAGTTGATAACAAAAGAAAGTGCCCAAAAGAAGCAGATGTTAATATAAGGCACTTGAAACTTATCTGGAGTCTGCATCAATCTGTTGCCGACGAGCATATTAGGTCGGCTTCATATCTGCTGCAATACAAGAGCTACACCACTTCTTTTACTGCCCGTTCAGTAATAAGTGAATCAGAGCCAGTACCAGCTTCCACCAGCTCCCCGCCTGAATCTCACATCCCTTTGAGTGAAAGAATGAAGAAGAGAAGACCTCCCACTCTCTTCGAGAATCCTTCCTCTGGTTCTGGAGAGGCAAAAAGAAGTAAAGTTGATGTCCCAGGGGAGGGGACAAAGAAGAACGATGCACCTTCCTCGGCTGTTGTTGTGAAGGTTGCCGATAAGCCCGTAGTGGCTCCGAGCAGGTCTGCTGCTCCTGGATAGGTGATTGTAATATCACCGACCAAGGGTTTTTCCTTGGTTGAATCTGTTCCTGTTCCCCCGAGGAGGCTGAAGAAGAGCTCCTCGGTCAATTTGGCTGACACCATCACTCAGCCCCTAACCATTGAAACCGGGGTTCCTACTTTTGTTCCCCCGAGCTCTGCCATGAGCTCGGTAAAGTCCTGGATCATTCCCGAGGTCCAAGGTACTGAAGAAAACCTTACTCGGGACATGGTCACTTCGTTAGCTGCTCGCCACCTTGCTTTTGTAAGTCTTCTTACTTTGAACTTTTCATATTTCCTTTGTCATTTCTATTTCTGACTTGCTTTCTTTTTCCTTTTCACAGTTGACGAGATGCTTCAATATAATTCTAAAGAAGGATGAAGCAATTAAAGCTTCGAGCTCCTCATCTGGTGTGGAGGAGGCTCTGGTGGGCCTGACGAGGTCTTTGGAAGATTCTCGCCAGAAATATGCTACTGATAAGGCAATCTGGGAGAAGAAACTTGCCTTCACTGAGTAGGAGAAAGCTCAGGTCATTGAATTCTCCAAGGAGTTGGAGAAGAGAATAAAGGACCTTGAGGGAAAAAATAAAGAGCTCGACGAGAAGCTCAAGAATTCCGGAGAGCTAGAGAATAAGCTCAAGGTTGCTGAAGAGGAGTTGTTTCAACTTCGGGAGGTAAATCGGCAGAAGGAGGAGGCTGAGAGAAAACTGAAAGCTGATGATGACCTGCTGTCCGAGAAGCTTTCCTCGGAGAAGTTGAAGAGGAAGATGGCTATGAAGAAGTCCTTCAGTGCTGGCTGGGACAAGTGGTGGAATAAGGGGTTGGCTACCATGGTGTCGCAATTGGACTATGGCAACCTCAAATACTTTAGGGATGGATGGGTAGCTTCTCTTCAGGAGATGAAAGTGGATGAAAATTCCGAGCTCTTTCAGCAACACATCCCTGGTCCCCCTCCAACTCCTGAAGACTTAGAAGAGGACGAAGCTGCCTCCGAAGAGTCTTCTATGGTGATGGGAGATCATCCCTCAACCATTCAGCCTGCTGCCGAGGAACTTCAACAAATTGTTACTTCCTTCGAGCAATTTCCAGTGCTCCCCGTGCAACTATCCATTCCCTTCGAGCAACCTACTTCCTCGCCCCAGCCTCCCGAGAAGGTTTTAGGAGGCAAGGAAAAGGTGTAGAGTTGTTCGGGTTTATCTTTATATTTTTCTTTTGTCAATTGTAACCCAGCACATGTAACTCTGAACTTTATGATCTAATAAAACTTGGACTTTTTTGCATACTGTTGTCTATCTTCTATTCATACTCTGCTTGTACTTCTTATTGATGATTTCTCTTTCTTTCTCTGCTAGTTTCTGGCCAGGATGGAATTACTATCTGCCCATGATACATAGCTGTTGCGACAATGTATTTAATACTTTAAGGCTGGTCACACAGACCTGAGTGCAACATAAGTTGTCGACATCCTCAGCCAAGATGCTTCAGAACAGGCAATTGAAGCATATCAATATCTGAAGTGTCTCCTTGATCGAGCAGTGGCCAATAATGTGTCCTATTATGATATGATCGAGGATCTCCAAGGCACCCTCGAAGACCTTCAGCTACAATACAAATAATCCACTGCCCTATTGCATGAGGGGTACGAGAAGAAGTATCAGCAACTCAATGCTGACAAGGGGTACGAGAAGCGCTTTGCTGGATACGAGGTGAGGGAGAGAACTCTGAAGGGTAAAGTTGAGGAGTGCAGACAGATAGCCGAGTTGCTGGAGCAAGAAAACAATAACCTGCAAAGGGAGTTGTCACAGTTGAAGTCTGCAGCTTCCACTTCAAATGCCTTGATCCCAGTGAATGATGAGGTATTTTCGTTCTTGGAAGTCGAGAACGCCAACTTGAGGGACGAGTTGAAAACCTTAAAGAGGTCTGGCCTATCTACATCTTCTCGTGGTCGAGCAAGAGCTCATCGGGGACGAGCAAGGGCAACTCGAATTCCTATCGAGGAACAGAGGACTCAGTCTGCCTTAGAAAATCAGGCCTTCCAATTAATGGCGAAGAACCAGGCTTTGGCTGAAATGTCAAAGAAGATCAGGGACCTGAAAGAACAACTCTCCACTAAAAAGTCTACCTTGGAGAATAAAGAGATCTTCATCAAAAATCTCCATGAGCAGCTGGATAGATTAACATATCAATTTCACAAACAGCCCAGGGAGTTCTGGATGGCTGGATACAATGAAGCTCTCTTTCACTTGGACGATCGTATCCAGAATGCCAATAATGAGGGCTACAAGCAAGGCTGGTTGAATGCCTTAGGTGTGCTGCAACTCGAACAGGGTCATTACATGTGGGACTATCATGATCCTGGGCTGCCCGACTTACCCGTGCCACCATTCAAACTGGACATGAGCTGGATCCCTGCTCGGGCCATTCCTCGGAGCTTGATTTCCAAATATCTCGGTGACTACAATCTCCATTCAATTGTTGAAGTATCTCGTCCCGAGCACCTTCTAGATCGACCATCCGTGATGAATATCAGGATGTTAAAGGATCTCAACTTCATAAATTCTCCCGTGGCTTTAAATGATCCGCCTGCTGGCGAGGAACCTGTGCCAAAAGAAGAGGGGAAAAAACCAGTAGCGTAGGAATTTTTATGTAATAGTTAGTATACATTTCAATATCAATGTAATTTGTTTTGGTTTTAATGAAAGACTTTCATTTCTATTCGCAATCTTAATTACTATTATCTTGTAAAGCACTTCATATTTGTGCATGTGTATCTGATAAAAAGATAACAATATTGTGTAGTTTGTCGATCAACTTATTGTCGAGTAGTTTGAACTTGTGGTAATCATTTGGCAAAAATAATATTTTGTTTCTCGACCAACTTAGTAATAATGAAAAAGTTACGAGTATCAAGAATGTTGCTCGGTCACTTTAAATTTCACTTGTCGACCAACTACAGTTAGTGGGTTTTTATCCCCGACCAGCCATAGTTGGTAGATTTTTCTCTTAAATGTTTCCGACCAACCAAGGTCGGTTAATATTCCTTGTCGACCAACTACAGTTGGTGGGTTTCTATCCCCGACCAGCCATAGTTAGTCTTTTTGAAATAATTTTACCTCCCTACCAACTCAAGTTGGCATTTTCGAGAATATATTTACTTCCTAACCGACATAAGTTGGCATTTTTAGGAATACTTTTATTTCACGAGAAACATATAGTTTTATTTCCCTTAGGAATACAAATTTTACTTCCCGGAGGAATACAAGTAGCTTTACTTCCCGGAGGAATATTGGTAGCTTTACTTCCCGGAGGAATATTGGTAGCTTTACTTCCCGCAGGAATATTGGTAGCTTTACTTCCCGGAGGAATATAGGTTTCTCGACCAACCTTAGTTGGCATTTTCGAGAAAAAAAATTTGTAGCCTGAGCTTTGCCGAGTAGCTTGAGCTTTGTCGAGTAGTGTATAGCACTAGTATTCCCCGAAAAACTTTCAATAAAAAGAAAGAATTCGATAAAATATCTTCATTTTATTCATCACTGATAATATTTGTGTAGGTGCTCTGCGTTCCATGCATTCTTAAACTCCTCCCCTTCTAGAGTTGCTATTCGGTAAGTTCCTGGTCGAACAACTTCTATAACTCGGTATGGTCCATGCCAGTTTGCCTCCAGCTTATTATGATTTTGAATGACTTTCTTCAGCACATAATCTCCTTCTTTCAGGTCGCACTTCTTCACCCTTTTGTTGTAGAACAAAGCTGTTCGCTGCTGGTAAGCAGCATTTCTAATGGCTGCTTCTTCTCTAACTTCCTCGAGCATGTCTAAATCCAGTCTTCTCATTAAGTCCCTGACATGGGAATTGAAATTCAGAACCCTGTGTGTTGGGAGGCCCAACTCGGTAGGTATAACAGCTTCACTTCCAAACGCCAGCATATATGGTGATTCTCCTGTTGCTACTCGGGGAGTAGTTCGGTAAGCCCAAAGTACTGATTGTAGCTCGTTGATCCAGTTTGCTTTCGCATCATCCAATCTTTTCTTCAAACCATTCAGCAGCGTTCTGTTTGTCACTTCAGTTTGTCCATTGCTTTGAGGATGGCCTGGTGCTGAGTGAACCTTCAAAATATTTGACTGATGACAATAGGTAGCGAACTCCTCGTTATCAAATTGTGTTCCATGGTCTGTGATGAAAGCACGAGGAAGACCATATCGACAAATGATATTCTTCCAAATAAATTGGTACACCTTCTCGTACGTCATATCAATGAGTCGCTCAGCTTCTACCCGCTTAGTAAAATAATCCACTGCGATGACGAGGTATTTGAACCTTCCTCGGATCGTTGGCAGTATCCCAACCAAATCAATTCCCCACATGGCAAATGGACAAGGGGAAGTTATGGGTGTCAACAATGCTTGTGGAGTTCTTCGAATGGAGGAAAAGCGTTGACATTTATCACATTTCTTGGCATAGGCTATACAATCAGCCCTAATCGTCGGCCAGTAGTATCCCTGCGTCATCACCCTTTGCAAAAGAGTCCGACCTGCTACATGTGCTCCACAGGACCCTTCATGGATCTCTTCAATCAAATCTTTCACCTCGGAGGGATGTACACATCTCTGCTAACCTGCCATAATTCCTCATCTATATAAAATACCGTTAATTAATACGTACCGAGCAGCTTTAAACTTCAATTTCTTGGCTGTGAGCTTGTCAATTGGTAATTCCCCCTCCTCAATATATGCCCTTATGGGATCCATCCAAGATGGTCCTAAATCAAGGGTGACAAAGTTCATCATCAAATCTTCATCTATACTCCGACCAGCCAAAAATTCAATTGGGATTGATCTTCGTAGCTTGGTACGAGTAGCTGATGCTAATCGAGCTAAGGCATCTGCTCTTGCATTCTCCATTCTCGGTATTCTGACCAGCTGAATAGTAGTAAATTCTGATACCAACTCCATCACCTTTGCATGGTATTTGATCATTAATTCTCCTTTGGCTGCATATATTCCCAACATTTGATTTACAATTAATTGAGAATCACTGAAGACAATTATTTGCTGCGCCTCTATAATTTTCGCCAAATTAAGACCTGCAATCATGGCCTCATACTCAGCCTCATTGTTGGAAGCTTTGAATTGAAAATGCAAGGTGTATTCCATGTCGACCTCGTCCGGAGTGCTCAAAACTATCCCCGCGCCACATCCTGTAGTGCAAGATGAACCATCTACATACAACCTCCATATAGGTAACTCGTCTTCAAATTTCTGATCAGTCAGAGTTCCTCGGTGAAATATTTGTTGCTTCCTTTCATCCTCCCCGGATATTTCTTGCTCTTCGTCGATCATCTCTCCTTGCTCTTTTACCAATCGGAATTGGTCTGAGCTAGAATTTGATGATCTTGTAACATCCAATTGCCCTTTTACCAACCGGAGTTGGTCTGAGCTTGTGTTTGCTGATCCTGTAACATCCACAGGTTGATCGGCGAGTAACTTTTGATCCTTGGGGGTATCAAGATAGGTGAACTCTGCTATAAAATCTGCTACAGCCTGCCCTTTTAGCGATGATCTGGGTTTATAGACTATATCATATTCACCAAGCTCTATTGCCCAATACATCAATCTCCCTGATTTTTCTGGTTTACAAAGGGCTTGCCTCAATGGCATATCAGTATATACGACTATAGTATGAGCCTGGAAGTATGGTCTCATTCTCCTACTAGCCTCAATCAGCGCCAGTGCTAATTTTTCTAGCCTTGGATATCTGATCTCTGCTCCTCGGAAGGTCTTACTTGTGTAATAGATTGGTTTTTGCACTCCATTCTCCACTCTGATCAACGCCGAGCTAATTGCATTCTCCGATACTGCTAGGTACAAGTACAATTTTTCTCCCATAATCGGCCTGGACAACAGTGGAGGTGCTCCCAAGTATTTCTTCAAGTCTTGAAAAGCATTCTCACATTCATCATTCCACTCAAAAGTCTTTCGGAGTGTCTTGAAGAACGGGAGACATCGATCAGTTGCTCGTGATACAAATCTGTTGAGTGCTGCTACTCTTCCTGTAAGACTTTGCACCTCTTTCTTCGTCGTTGGGGATCGCAGCCCTAATAGAGCTTTGATCTTTTCAGGATTCGCCTCAATGCCTCGTTGGTTGACAATGTATCCGAGAAACATGCCTTCTCGTTCTCCAAATATGCACCTCGTCGGGTTCAGCTTCATTTGGTATTTATCTAGTTGATCAAAAGTCTGACTTAAGTCAACTAGATGATCAACAGCTTTTTTGCTCTTCGTCAGCATATCGTCAACATAGACTTCCATATTGCAACTGATTTGTTCAGCAAAGACTTTGTTCATCAGCCTCTGATATGTCGCACCTGCATTTTTCAAACCAAAAGGCATAACATTATAACAATAAGTTCCCCTAGGGGAAATGAAAGAAGTACTCTCTCTGTCTTCAGGTTTCATTTTAATCTGATTGTAGCTAGAATAAGCATCCATGAAGCTTAGCAGCTCGTGTCCCGAGGTAGCATCGACTAGTTGATCAATTCGGGACAGTGGAAAGTGATCCTTTGGGCATGCTTTGTTGAGGTCGGTGAAGTCTACACACATCCTCCATTTGTTGTTCTTATTCTTTACCATCACCACATTGGCTAACCAGTCTGGGTATTTAACATCTTCAATGAAGCAAGCTTTCTGGAGCTTCTCGACTTCCTCCTGTATAGCTTGATTCTTCTCGGGACTGAATACTCTTTTTTTCTGCTTCACAGGTTTAATCTCCTTATTCACATTGAGTTCGTGACATAAGAAATTTGGATCTATCCCTGGCATATCTTCATGACTCCACGCAAAAGTTTGCTTTCTGCTTCTAAGGAAAGTTATTAATTCCTGTTTTAGTGAGGTTTCCAATGACGAACCTATTTGAGTAGTTCGTTCAGGATTCTCATCGTCCAGAATGATGTTTTCAGTTGCTTCCACCACTTGACCCTTCACGAGTTGTGACTCATCTCTAGGATCCAATGTTTCAATTTCGGCACCTTCATCCACTTGATAGGTAGTAGTCTTTTTCCTTGATTCCTCCAGTTCTTCTTGCTCGGCGGATGAATAATAACATTCCCGAGCTACTTTCTGGTCACCCTTCACAACTCCTACTCCAAAATTTGTTAGAAATTTTAAGCATTGATGCACCGTAGATGGTACATCCTCGAACTTCTTCAATCCTACTCTTCCCATGATGATATTGTATGATGATTGAACATTCATATCCATCACGAAAAAACGTATTCTTTCTGTCCGACAAGCAGGCCACGTACCAATGAATATATCCAACTTGATCGTCCCAAGTGGAAATACTTTCTCGGCAGCAAAACCGATGAGGGGTCTATGATAAGGCTCCAATTGAGATAGCTTTAGATTTAAACTATCGAAGCACGAGTAGAACATGATGTCTGCCGAGCTACCATTATCGACCAGTACTCTTGAAATCATTACTTCCTTCATTCTCATCTTGATCACTAGTGGGTCATCATGAGGATATAGAACACCTGCAAGGTCATTCTTTGAGAAACCAATGACCAATTTCTCTTTATTCACCTTTCTCGGGAGATCCTCTTCAGCTAGATTTATTCGCTGAATGTACGAGCACGCTTGAGCCTCACCGAGGTAAGCTTTTCTCTCTGTAGTAAGATCTCCTCCTCCTGCATCTCCACCTGTTATAACATTACAGTCAAATGACCCAAAGCGTATTAAAAATACCTCTCGTTCTGTCTGCTTTGGTCTCTTGGGAAGATCGGGGTCATGCTCGGGATCAACTTCATGGTTTCTTTTCTTGTTCTCCTCTGCTCGACGAGGAGATCTAGACCTATCTCTTGCTCGGTCATTGTTCCTTCTTTCGTTTCCACGATCAACATACTTTGATAGCTTTCCTCGTCTGATGAGTGTTTCAATCTAATTCTGAAGAGCTATGCAATTTTTGGTCATATGGCCATGATCTTTATAAAACTCGCAATACTTCGCCTTATTCCTCTTGTCAGGGTCTTCCTTCATTTTCTCTGGCCAGTTTAGTTCCTCGTTGTTCTTGATTTCCTCTAGAACATGGTTGATATCCTTCTTCAAAGGAGTATAATTATCATATTTCTTCATCACGTCCCATACCGACCTATTTTTTGAATGTTTCTCATTACCATTATTTTTATTCTCTTTCTTCTTAGCTTTATCACCTTCCACCTTGGTTTCTTTGGCATCCATGTTCTTCTTCGCAGCCATAGCCTCCTCGGCATTCATAATTTTGGACGCTTTTCCCATCAGGTCTGACATGGTTCTAGGTGGATCTTTGGCCAAAGTGTAGTACAACTTTTTGGGCAGTAGTCCACTCATCAAAGCAGTAATCGCTGTCTTTTCTTCATAATCAACGACTTCAAGTTTCTCGTTATTAAAACGAGTTATATAATCTCTGGTACTCTCACCAGCCTTTTGTCTAACACTTAACAAATGTGCTACTCGTTTAACTGGCTTTGCCCCAAAATAGAAATTCCCAATAAATAACTCGGCCAGTTGAAGAAAAGTTGAAATCTTACCCCGAGGAAGATTATTATACCATATTTGAGCAGATCCGGTAAGAGTTCCAGAGAATGCCCTGCATCTCATCTCATCTGGAACTGCATAGATATCGGCTGCAGCCTGGTATTGTTCTATATGAAGGATAGGTTCAGTCTTTCCATCATATTTGGGGGTCACAACAGGTGCTTTGAACTTTGATGGTGTTGGAAAATCTACAATAGACTGGACAGAAGGTGTTCCTCGAACAAAGTTTCGTTGTAGGGGGTTCTTAGCTTTAACCATTTCCCCTAATCTATCCTACAGCCTTTGAATAGAGCCTTTCCATGCATCATTTCCTTCCTCGGGCCTGTTGGTTCGAGCAGCTGATCGCGTTGAGGTGGCTTCTTGGGATCTCTCTTGACGAGCAGCTGGTCGCGACTGGGCAGATCCTTCCCTTAAATCTGATGGTCGTCGAAAACTCCTCGATGGGGCTCTAGGAGGACTTTTGCTCCTAGGACCTAATCGATCGAAAGGAGATACTCTGCTTAATCTTTCTAGCGCACTGGCCCTTTCTGGGGAGAGAGTGATACGTTATTTAGTATCTGTGGCTCGCACTGACGAAGTTCGTCCAGGTTGATAAGAAAAATCTTCAAATTCCTCATTGCGATATGAATTGGTACGCCTAGTACGTGAGGATGGTGCACGGGTGTTTCTTTGAATACTCCACAGTCCTGAATGGGTTGGTGCACCGCCATGAAGGGTTTGGATGAGTTATCGCATTGTTTCTTGCATGACGGTCTGGCCCTGAGCCAGATTTGTCATTATTCCAGCCAGATCTGGAATATTTGGCGGAGCAGATGGATTTGGAGGGGTTCCAGCGTTTTGCTTGCTGGATTCCAGAATGTCAGCCATTCGTGATGAATTATTTTTTATGGAGAACGATATTATCAGTCGTTCCCACAGACGGCGCCAATCTGTTGATGTAAAAAATTAGATCACTCTAATTATTCAATCACAGATAAATAAATGAGACAAAGAATTTTAAAGTGGTTCAGCCTTATAAGAATGGCCTACATCCACTGTTATGGTATTGCTGATTGTATTGGAATTGTTGATTACAAGTTATCTCAAGAAATTCCGGTCCTTTTACAATGAGGATTGTACAATGTATTTATAGCCCTGGGGCTGTAATGTGAAAGGGTAATACATTAAATGATGTACATATGAAATGGTGATACATTCAATGCTCCTTAAGCGTATGCGTCTTAATGATAAGCATTTAATGAACAGTCAAACTGTTGGTTATCCCGCTATTAATGCTTTGTTCGAGGTGCAGCTCGGACCGCCTAAGCTTCTCGGTGCTCAAGAGTTCCTCGGAGAGTTTTCTTTCCTCAGAGCGTATGAGTTCCTCGGGGAAACAGTGTTCCTCGTTGTAGTATGGTTCCTCGGAGCGCATGAGTTCCTCGGAAGAGTTTGTTGTTGCCACATAGACTTCCACATGTCTTCACTTTATTGATCCATGTCAGCAGACTAAATTTGGTATTAATAATGTTCATAGAATTTAGTGAAAGGGGTCGGGAGCATTATGATCGCGGGGGTATGGATCGTAGAAATAACTTGGGCATTTCACATCGGGCCCCATGTTCAAACGGTACATGTCCGCTTGGAGGCACAACATCATACTCATATCCCGCCGATCAAGCTCCTCCTCCTCCCGGGACTCCGTGATAAACCCGCCAATAAAAGTTTCCAAGTCATTAATTCGATAATTGATAATCGTCGCATGATAGTACTCTTATCAAAATCGGGTTCATAGTCCGAGTCAGCCTCCTTCTCGTAGTCACCCCCTAACTTGGACATCATCACCAACACCCTCCTCCATCTCACCATCCTCGAAGATAGGAGGAGGAGGTTTCACATTCTGCGTTTGCCTCGTACTTCGCTCAATGGACGAGGCATTTATGGGCTTTAGTACGCTCGTGTAAGTACCTCCCCCAGGGACATGGTGTAACGCCCCGACCTGGATTTATGGGTTACCCGTAGTTAACCCGATCTAATTCGAGCGTTAGGTGTGAAGTGAAATGAAACAACCAATATAATATTGCCAGTCTAGTTTTATTTTAATTAACATTTCACTTGTTTGGTATGCAATTCCAGTTTCAAAAGAAACTACGTGAGGGACCCATGGGGAGCTCCTCGAAGTCCTAGCATATAGAGCTACTGACGTAATATAAAAAAGTAATTACCTGTATAACACTCTCAAAATACGAAACCGCTCCCAACCTGCCGTAACAAAGCGAGGGTGTGAGCTAAATGATCAGTGAAAAATATACAAATAAAGTATATAATCGAATGATAGAAAGGCGACTCTAACACGTTACGTGCACATGCAACTACCTTGTATACATATACATATACTTAATGCATGAAATAGTTTACTTTTGAAAACCTTATCATCCAGATTAATTCACCTTAATCTTATAAAAATCTTTCTTTTTCTCATTTTCTCATTTCTCATTTTATTTAACACACACGGTTAAATACTTGAAACCACTACACTTGGTTTTACCGAAAGCCATTTCTTTACCGAAATTATCCTTTTCATTTTAACCAATCTACATTAGTATTTTCATTGAAAATCACCCTTTCAACACACGTGTTCACCGTGTTAGAAACTATGTATTTAGTCTTTGAAAACCTTTTACAACACACTCACGTGTTAATTATGGGTTTAACCACTTAGGTTGCTTAACCACCCGATTACCCACTTACTTTACCCTTTTCCATATCTTATGGACATTGATCAACTTCATACTTACTTGCCAAGTTTAACCTTTACCGGAACATTTATTAATTCATTAAAGTAAGGTTGTATTAAAATGTTTCACCACACAACCCATTTCCTAACATGTTCCTTATTCCTTTATCTTTTATCGAAATCTTCCATTAATCGCATACTTCAACGGGCTTCACACTGCCGGCTATGCGCACCATATGCTTTGGCCAGTTGCTTTGGGCCTTTCACCCCAGGGCACCAGGCCTCCTTAATTTTTTTCGTTTCATTGTGTAAGAGGGTACTTTAGATTATAAATGGAGGTGTAACCCCTTTGAAGTAGGGTAATGATAAGTTAATTAGCCCAAAACTTTGGATTAGTAATAGAACATGCCAACACAAGCCTAATGAAGATGAAGCTCGGTTTAAACTCACAAATATCTCGTGTGTAACTCAGAAAAGTAGTAATGGAGTTTTTAGAAGTAACTCAGCTAGAGGGAGAGAGAAGTAAGCACCCTAGATACACCTTGGTAGGCAGGTAAAAACACACCAAACACCCTCAAGAATCTCTGTCAAGTGTTAAAAGCTTTGTAATAAATAACAATAGTGAGTGAGTAAACTCTCTGGTTTGCAATAACTCCCTCTCTGATGTGTATTCTCTCTAGCAATAACTCCTCAATCCTAAAAAAGGATCGATCCTCCCCTCAAAGGTGGTTGGGGTCCTTAAATAGCCCCCCCACACCACCCCCGAGGCAACTCGGTCATTTAAGACTATGAAAGACATCCCTCACACTTTATGTCACAACATTAAATGCCTGATGCACTAGTTGTCTCCACGTCATAAACATTAAATGCCAAGACATGCCTTTTGCCTAACCACTGTGTGTCAGGGGGTTGTTGTTGCAGAGGTGGCTCACCAACTGCCTGACAACCCCAAATACCACGGTGGTTTACTCAAGTGCATGTCTGACATTGTTTAGCTGGCTAGTGACATCACCTACAGTAGATGTGACATTAAGTAGAGGGTTGTTTGGTTCTCAACTCAACGCCCGATGGTACTCCAAGCTACTCCACCCGAGGTTCCACGGTCAGGGTCCTTCGATGTTTTTACCAGGTGTATCTAAGATAGTCAGGACAAGCCCCAACGGTGCCTCACTTCTCAATCCTCCAAACCAGGTCCCTCTAAAGTTCCCACGGTGAGGTCACTCGATAGAGCATGAAAGCTCTCTCAAGCCCTGCTAAGCCTGGTCTCTCGCGAGTACCGTTTGACCTCACACTAAAACTCATTATTATTCTCGTTACATTATTACAACCGTTATTGCTTACAATCAACATAAACATAAATACAATATGACTAATACAGCAAGCTAACGTATGAGTTGTCACGCCAAGCTGCCTCGCTTGAGCTGCCTCGGTTGCTTAATCTCCGACACTGTTGCCAATTAGGTCATTATCCCTAATCTCAGGATTACCTTCAAGCCCCCTCTACACATCCGAGTTCCTTTACATGTGTTTTAACATTTTATAATTGTCCACATTATTCCACTTTTTCTTTTTACCAGACCGGAGACAAAAAAGGGTCTTTACACTTAGATAATAACCTTATCTTTCTTCCAAGCGGTCGTGACTATAATCCATGTACAAACCACAACCAATACTACTACGAATTATGGCAGGGTACATGACGTCGCCTATAACCTATAAACCCAAAGGTCTTCCTCACCTAATCCTTAATGAATGTCCAACCGCGACAAATAAATTGCGTCACTATGTAAACATCACACAATGTGCTAATATACAAGTTAACGCGACTATATATATCTTGGTAGGAAATGGGACGCCAGGTATTGTCTATAAATACCAAGGCTTACACTAGACGCCACGCGGGATCCTATTCCTCAATACAACATTATAATCAAGATATACTAGACCCAAATCCTCAACCAAGGAACATAATACGTTCTCACCACATAATTGATACTTATGAATGCCACTCAGTCATCTCACCTCCATTTATGAAATATACAACCTTTACAGCTAGGTCGCGAAGAACATTACTCACTGTTTCCACTACCACGGTTACTCTCATCATCAAAGTTATCACATAATACATCTCACACAAAAGATCACGGTGTTGCCACTATTAGCCTACACGACTTCATATGATCACCATATTACCATCAATTGCGATATCACTTGAAGGATCTAATTTTCCTAATTACATCACCGACGCTAACTAACTGTAAGCGCCGCACCTAAGGGTTATATACCTTTTTATCACCAATCATCAGTGCCTAGTCATGATACCCTAATCATGAGACTCCGTGATACCGTCCCCCCAAGGAGTCAATCTCATTGGCATAGTGGCAAAAAGTTTATCGACAATGAGCAAAAATTGGCATCTCGCCAATTAGGGAAGGAGAACCGAGCGAAAAAGTTGGATGTGCACTACTCCGAGCGGACGTCTTACGCCGAGGTGGAGCATAGGATGGTAAGTTTTTAATTTGCTTTAATTTTAGTTCTTATAATTTAGCATTAATTTGTATCAATTACTAATTCTGTATTATTTTATTTCAGGAAATGGGGAGTGGCCTAGGGGTAGGCCACATAGGCTCGATGCCTATGTGACAATTCAGATGAAAAAGGGGAAGGACAAGGAGGTGGCCCCGGGCGTCGCAACCACCATTGTAAGTTATAAATGTTTAATTTTTTCAATTATGTTGTAATTTTTTTATTTACTTAATTGACTAATCGTGTACTTTTTATTTTTTCAGGCAAAGCTTAAGAAAGTGCATGGGTCGCAGTCTGATACCGATAAAGCATCTTTGGCTGCGAATACACTCAGCCAAGTGCTCGTCCCGAATTGCAAGGGGAGGACTAGGGGGTGAGCTCGCGGGTGGGGAAGTCCAGGATCATAGTTATGGAGACGAGCAACAACGGGTTATCCCATAAGGTGGACTACCATGACGATAAGCTATGATGGTTAGAGGCGACAGTCCTAGATAAGTATGCCTTCATGAAGTGTCAATTGGTCAAGGGAAAGGTAAAGGGAAAGGGGAAAGAGAAGGTGGTAGAGGAGGAGGACGCCGACGTTGATGGCATTGCTTCATCGTCGATACACACAGATCAGTGCTATATGATGATTCACTTCCCATCACGACCCCTATCAAGTGGCCTATGTCAACACTCGGTTGGTCGAGCGTGCATCTACTCGACATATATTTTGGCTTGTCGATAGTGAGGGGGTTGAGGGATCCAAACTTTTACCTAGGTATGTCAGTTCATGGACGTCCCCTCCAAGACATTGAGTCAAGAGTGCGTGTCACGTATGTGATGGAGGTAAAGGATAACTCACCTGTGTGGTTGAGCGAACAATGCGACATTTAACATATTGAGGGGTGTGTGAATTTATATGTTGTGTGGCCTTCCTTTCTCCTCCGACCTGCTGAAGTTTGACATTATTTCTATCTAATTTGATTTTGAAAATTGGATTGTATTTATATTCTTTTGATTTTGGTACAATTTGGTTTGGATATAATGGATATTTGCATTTCTATTTTATTTGGATATGGATTATAAGTGCCTTGATTTTGTATATGATTTGTATTTTATTTGGATATATATGCTATTTGAACAGTTACAATTTTATTATAACAGGTACAAATATACTGTTGGGCAGTGGCAGTGGCCATACCGCCCATTAGTTATTTTTTAAATTCTTCCCAGAATTGTCACGGTAAAAAATCGGGACAAGCCCGTGACAAAGAATCTTGTCACGGTCTTTGACCGTGATAATTTTTTTGCCTTGTCACGAGTTTGTCACAATCAAAGACCGTGACAGGTTCATGACAAGTCTAATGAACTTCATTGACCTTGACAAGTTGGACTTTTCACGGTCAATGATCATGATAAGTTGGACTTGTCACGGTCAAATGATCGTGACAAGTTGACAATTTTGGTGTAGTGCATCAACCTCTACCTTTTACTATATGCAACTCGTGCTACTTGCCCAATGGGCATCATTTCACCCTATTAGTATCTCAAAAGACTCTACGCTGTCAACAATACTAATAACCACAATGTCAGCACTATTGGCTTATAAGGGCACCAGTAAATTACTAATAATTTTAATCATAAGAGTGAAAGAGATTAATAACTATCAACTTGATCGCATGCCACTTGGAACTAACTTTTTTATCGTGTTAACCCCTTTGACTTTACCGTCGAGGACATGAACTAAACCGTCACCAAACTAGCATGACCGACCCAAACCATATCGACGTCGAAAAATCTAATACCGACCTCACCATAACACTCCCGAAAGAAACCTTGAACCTAGATCTCTGATACCATTTGTAATTCCCTGACTTGAATTTATGGGTCACTCGTAGTCAACTCGAATGCAATGAAACAACCTATCTAATGTTGCTTGTCTAGTTTTATTTTAATTAACGTTTCACTTATTTAGCATGCGATTTCAATTTTAAAATAAAGTACGTGAGGGACCCATGGGGAGCACCCCAAAGTGCAAGCATATAGGGCTACTAATGTAAAATAAAGAAGTACTTACTTATATAAAGCTTTCAAAATGCAAAACCGCTCCCAACCTGTCGTAACAAATTGAGAGTGTGCGCTAAATGCTCTGTGGGAAATATACAAATGCAGTATAGAATCGAACGACATAAAGGAAACTATAACATGTTATGCTTACGTTGACATGCAACTACCTTGTATACATATATACATATATACTTAATGCATGAAACAATTTACTTTTAAAAACCTTATCATCCAGATCAATTCACCTTAATCTTATAAAAGTCTTCCTTTTTCTCATTTACTCATTTCTCACTTTATTTAACGTACACGGTTAAATTCTTGAAACGAATACACTTGGTTTGACCTAAAGCCATTTCTTTACTGAAATTTCCCTTTTCAATTTAATCAATCCATATTAGTATTTTCATTGAAAATCACCCTTTCTACACACACATTCACCATGTTACTAGCTACTTATATAGTCTTCGAAAACCTTTTACAACACACTCTTGTGTTAATTATGGGTTTAACCACTTAGGTTGCTTAACCACCCGTTTACCCACTTACTTTACCTTTTTTCGTACCTTATGGAAATTGATCAACTTCACATTTACTTGTCCATTTTAACCTTTACCGGAATATTCATTAATTCATTAAAGTTAGATTGTATTAACATGTTGTACCACACAATCCATTTCTTGGCATGTTCCTTAATCCTTTATCTTTTATCGGAATCTTCCATTAACCGCATACTTCAACGGGCTTCACACTGCCGGATATGTGCACCATATTCTCTGGCCAATTGCTTGGGTCTTTCACCCTAGGGTTCCGGGCCCTACTTAATTTTTCGATTTCATTCGAGCTCCTTTACATGTGTTTTAACATTTTATAAATTTTCACATTATTCCACTTGTACTTTTTACCGAGCTAGAGCCAAAACCCGGAGTTTCACCTTAACTTGTGTTACACTTTGAAATTTTATTATTTCATGTCCTTTTCACTTTAACCTTGATTTTATTCCAAAAATCATATTCATTTAGGACCATTTTGTATAACATCTTTTCTAACATTTTTATTTCATAAAAATGTTCCACTTTAAGTAGAATTACCATTTACCCATTTGTTTTCAAACTCATCTTTTACTCTATTTCCACAAGTGTTAGTTTTTCCAAAACACTATTAGGTTACCCACACTAACTCCTTAAGTGTTTTAGCACCTTAACACCCTTTTAACCTTGGATTAATATTTCTCTTAATTGGAAACACCTTTATATCACTATTTCCTTTCCAATTTCATAAGTGAATCTTTTACAACATTATTAAGTTATAAACACTAACTCACTTATTCAACACTTTATTTACCATTTTTTCAAACTAGTCATTTCTTTACTTTGCTTATTCAAAGAATCTAATTATATTTAAAGACTACTTTTATAAGAAAATACCATTTTTTTTTATCAACACATGTAGTCTTACATCCTTATGTTCGTTATACCTTTAATCCTATTTTCACACACTTCAAGACTATAATTTTCACTTTTTCTTATTTAATGTTTAAACCCAACAAAATTTTCTTTAAGCTTTTTTATACATTCATCATCCAAACACTAAAAGTTTATATGCATGAGAAGATGGATTTTAGACCTTAAAATCCCATCAAATGGGTTAAACTCAATTTTCATTTTAGAAATTCATCATACTTGCAAAAACATACTTTTATGACATAAAAGACATTTAATTTCCTTTAAACTCAACAAATGTCCATTTTCATAAAATCTTCATTTTGCAAGAAGAATTATTTCACTAATATTTACCAAAATAAATCATTATATTCAAACATTTTATTTCATAAAATGGTTTACATCAATCTTTCTAACAAATATGCAATTTTCACAAAATATCAACTTTTAATATTCCAAGACTTTGAAATATTTATCCATTCTTTATTTTCAACAAAATAATAATTTACCAATATTTTCATTCCATAATTTTTTTATTATTATTCTACTAAAAATCACCATTTATTCATATGCATCCTACTAATGTAATCTAACCACAAGACTACTAAAAATGCAAATAGTCTTAAATACTAAAGATCGATCCCACCTCTAAAGACTTCAAATGGTGGTAGAAATATTAGTGTAAGAGGAGCAACCCCAGCCTACAAAGGTGGCCTTATGGGGCTACTAAATGCATCCTCCAAAATGCTCCAAATGTTCTCCATCCAAGCTTCCAAGTAAAACCCACTTCAAACTCCGTGAAAGTTCCATCTTCATCTTCTCCAAAAACTCCCAATAACGCCTTACAATTCGTAGCTCTATCTCAACCATAGTATAAAAGGGTGTGTATGGTTCAAATATTGTGGAATACATTAAGGAAATGGTGGTTTATGGTTGATGTATGGTGGAGGGGTAGTTGGGAGAAGCCCTCCTATGGTTTAAGACCACCCTTTTCCCTCTCTCCCCTTTCTTGGATTTTTCTCCCAACAAAATATCCCAAACAAGGCTTATAAAACCTTCCAAAAAAACCAAATTCATGTTTTTCCCAATATGGGTTGATCTGGTCTTGACAGCACACCAAATCAAAGGCTAGAAATGTGACAGTGCACAAGGACAATCTGATTAAAAATTCTCAAGACACGTCATTCGAACGACATGCATATCTCGTTCAAGCGATATCTCAACGTCATTCAAAGTTTGGCTTCGTGCGACATGGGACTATAATGCAGTGGGATATCATTTGAAGTTTTGCTTCTTGCGACCTTCACGTGAGATCCTATCTCTCTTCTAACGACCCTCCCATGTCGTTTGAACGAACTTCTTTATATTTTTTCTTTTCTTCCATTTTAACCCAAAACTTTCTATTAATTCTCTTCAACCCTTACGTGATGAGGTGGGAATAACAGATGCATTTGGGAAGTCACCAACGGGAAAAGTGTTCATTGTCCATTCACTTTTGGGTGCCCAATGATCAACACACTCTTGCTTCTAAATGAGGGGGCGTTGTTCCAATATGTATGATTTTGCGAAATGAACTCCCCCACGGACCTCATTTTGTGTTGAATAACGGAGAGGGATATGGGCACTCTTTTACTGCGAACGTAGGCCTAGTATTGTCCTTAGGATTTTTTAACGAGAGAATTATAGAAAAGACGCATAATTTGGTTGTACACAGTGTCGGTGAGGGAGTTCAACCTTCGGCACCACCTGAAATGGCTAAAAAGGGTGGTTGCCTTGGCGGGGAGGTCATCCATTGGACTCTACGTTCTATAAAAACCATCCGAGTGGACCCCAAAAAATACTCGACCCAATTATGCTCTTAACTTGAGCGAACCCCGTCGTTCTTGCCCTCGTCGATATCTATGGATTCGTACTTGGTTGGGCAAGTCATGGTGGAATTTGGTGGAGTAGAACTTGAGGAAATTTGGAAGTGAAAAGGGAGGAATTTGGTGTGTGGAAAATGATTGGGATGGTGTGATTTTATAGGTGGTTGGATGGTGAGAAAGGGTTGGAATGGGAAAATGTTTGATGGGAAATTTTGGAGGGGATGAATTGGGATTTGGTTTCTGTTTGGAAGGAGGTATAAGGGTGGAATTTTCGGATAAGGAAGGAGTGGGAAAGGTTTGGGGAGAAAGGGGAGTGTATTTGGTGAAAAAAGGGAAAAAATAAGATTTTTGAGCTGGTCTGGCAAATCGGTTCGGACCTAGGGCGAATCGGTTCGACTCAACTTTCGGCCCAAATGCAAGGTTTTGCTCCCTTTTTTCATAGTCTAAGGCATGAGGACGGGAAACACCTATAAATTCACTACTAAGACCCTCTTTTCACTTTTGGTGGGCGAACCACATAAAAAACTCACCGTTTTCTGACTTCCATAATATTGGGGCGTGGTAGGGAAAAAATTATGTTCCTAACTCTTGCTAATGTGTACCCAAATGAATCCTAAACACTTTAAAATACACTCGAATCTCACTATATAACATATTCATCCCATACGCGTTGGGGGTGCGACGACCTCTCTCAGAAACTTATTCATCCCCGTATACGGGGTTTGACAACTAAATCGTGTCGACTTCCTCAATACACTGCTCTAGATACGAATTTAAGCATTGTGCATTCACTTTGAACGTGCCCCCATCTTTTGGATTCTCTAATATTATCGCACCGTGGGGAAACACCTCTCTCATGACTAACAGTCCGGTCCACCGCGAACGTAACTTGTCGGGAAATAAATGGAGTCGTGAGTTAAATAAAAGAAAATTTTGGCCCGAACAGAACTCTTTTCGATTGATATTTCTATCGTGCACAAGTTTCATCCACTCTTTGGCAATGTGGATGCTTTCATACACATCGTTGCGTATTTCTTCCAACTCACACAATTATAATTTTTACACTTCACATCGGCTTTGTCAAGATCGTAATTCAATCTCTTAATGTCCCAATATGCTTTGTGCTCGAGCTCAAAGGGGAGATGGCAAGGCTCTCCATAGACAAAACGAAATGAGGACATTCCGAGGGGGTTCTTGTACGTGGTTTTATAAGCCCATAGCGCATCGATCAATCTATTAGACCAATTCTTATGATTAGGATCAATAATTTTTTCGAGAATGTGTTTGATCTCTCAATTTGCTAACTCAACTTGCCCATTCCTTTAGGGATGGTAAGTTGTCCCAACCTTGTGGGAGACACCATACTTCCTTAATAAATTTTCAAATGGCCTATTGCAAAAGTGCATGTCGTTATCATGAATGATGGCTTTCGATGCACCAAAGCGAGAAAGTTTATGTTTGTGAATGAACTTTACTACTACCTTACCGTCATGCGTCCCAGTAGCTATGGCCTCTATCCATTTCGACACATAGTCTACAGCGGCAAGGATGTATAGGAAACCAAAAGAGGGAGGTAAAGGTCCCACAAAGTCGATTCCTTAATAGTCAAATATCACGATGATGAGAATAAATGTCAATGACATCATGTCACGTCAAGGAATAGCTCCCAACCTTTTTGGCACCTATTCCAATATTCGCAATGAGTATTTACATACTCGAATATTATGGGCCAATAGAGACCGCTTTGAATAATCTTAACGACTGTCCTTTTGTGGAAAAGTGTCCTCCACATGCTTCAGAATGATAAAATTGGATGACACTAGTGATCTCATCATCTGGAACACATCTCCAAATAATTTCTCATTCTAGAAATACTCGTTCAGGGGTATGGGATCTTTAGATACGTCGAGTGAGAACCTGGATAAATGATCGCTACGATGTTCTCTACTCCTTTATTATATTTAATGGAAATATCAAATTCTTGGAGTAACAAGATCCACCTAATGAGGCTCGACTTTGCATCCTTCTTGGAAAGGAGATATTTGAGAATCGTATCGTCAGTAAAGCACGTTATGGGTGACCTGATAAGGTATGAACATAATTTGTTTAGGGCGTACATTACGAATAACAGCTCTTTATTCATAGTGGAGTAGTTTAATTAAGGCCTGGTTAAAGTCCGAATAATGTAGTATATGACGTGGGCTTTCTTATCTCTCCGTCGCCCTAAACTAGCCCCTACCGCAAAATCACTTGCATCACATATAAGCTCAAATGAAAGGGTCCACTCCGATGCTTGCATGATGGGAGTGGAGATTAACATTATTTTTAATTTTTCAAAAGCTTCTTGGCATGCTTCACCCCACTCAAAGGGGCATCCTTCACAAGTATGTTACTTCGAGGCCTATCGATGGCGCTAAAACGCTTAATAAAACTATAATAAAACCCCACATGGCCCAAGAAAGAGCGCACGTCCTTTAAGGACTTAGGTGGGGGAAGTTCGATAATAACATCAATTTTATCGCTGTTGACCTCTATACCTTTGGATTATACGATGTGGCCAAGCACTACGCCTTTGGTAACCATAAAATGACACTTCTTCCAATTTAGTACCAAGTTCTTTTCCACACATCGAGCAAGAACCTTATCGAGATTTGTAAGGAAATGGTCAAAAGAGAGGTTGGAGACACTAAAATCGTCTATGAACACCTCAAGGCCCCTTTCGCCATGTCGCATGCACCTTTAAAAGGTCGCAGGTGCATTAAATAATCCAAATGGCATACATTTGTAGGAAAACATGCCAAATGGACATGTGAACGTAATCTTCTCTTGATCTAACACATCCACCTCAATTTGGTTTTACCCGAAATAACCATTTAAAAATAGTAAAACGGGTGGCCCACAACTCTCTCAAGCAGTTGGTCTATAAACGACAAAGGGAAATGGTCTTTTCTAGTGCCGACATTGAGCTTTTGATAGTCAATGCAAATGCACCCCCTAGTGGTGGTATGTTTTAGGATAAGCTCTCCCTTTGCATTCAACCACAGTCATTCCCGTCCCTTTGCATTTTCAACCATAGTCATTCCCGACTTCTTCAGGACAACTTGAATAGGACTCGCCCATTTTCTATCTGAGATTAGCTAGATGATGCCCACATCTAATAACTTAATGATTTCCTCTCTAAAGACGTCTTTCGTGGTCGGGTTCAAACACCTTGGCATCTCCCTTGAGGGATTCACGTCCTCATCTAGGTGGATTTTATGGGTACAAATTAAAGGACTTATACCCATTAAATCCGCGATGGTCCAACCAAAAACACCTTTGTGCTTCCTCAAAATGGCCATAAGATTTCCTTATTGCTCTTTATTCAGGAACGAGGAGACAACAATGGGATATGTCTCATCCTCTCTTAAATAAATGTATATGATGTTAGAAGGAAGCTTCTTCAACCCAAGGGTAAGAAATTTCACAGTGGAGGGAACCGTGTGCGATTCTCTTGGCGGTAGTTCTTCGAATCGAGAGACCCAACTAATATATCTCACATCCTCATTTCTCTCACCCGCATCTAATAAATCTCCTACTATACCAAATCTGCCGAATTATCACGGTTATTGACCTTGATAAGTTGGACTTGTCAAGGTCAATGGCTGTGACAATTTTGGGGGTTACAACTTTTTTTTATCACGGACTTGTCAAGGTCATTGACCGTGATAATTCTGGGCAGAATTGAAAATTAATATGCTGGGCAGTATAGCCACTGCCACTGCCACTGCCACTGCCACTGCCCAGCAGTATATTGGTACCTACTATAGCAACGTTGTACCTGTTCAAACATTATATATCCAAGTAAAATAGAGATAATGCAAATATACATCCAAAACAATATGCATCATGATATAATCCTAATAGAATTCAAATGTAACAACTTAAAACAACAATTCAATTCAAATAATGTCACTAAATGTCTGGGGTAAGGTTAACTCTGAGGAGGTGAGTAGGCCACATGATATACGAATTGACACACCCAATAATATACATCGTGCCACATTGTTCGCGCAACCACAAGGGGGAGTTATCCTTCCCGGGAATCACATGCGTGACGAGCACCTTGGACTCGATGTCTTGAAGCAAACATTCATGAACTGGCATACCCTGGACGGTATTTGGGTCCTTCAACCCTCTCCCTATCCACTTTCCATCAAATATGTCCGGTATAAACATGCTCAACCAACAAAGTGTCGACATCGGTCGATTGAAGGGAGCCAAATAGGGGAGTGGATCATTAAAGTCCGCACGTGTCGGCAATGAAGCAGCGAGGTCCACATCCTCGTCATCCTGCACTTCATCCTGCTACACCTCCTCCTCCACCACCTTCTCCTTCACCTTTCCCTTACGATTTCCACCCAATGAACGCTTCATTAATGAGAAGATATCTTGGACCGTCGCCTCCAAACGGGACAGCTTCGCGTCATGCGAGTCCACCGTTCGAGCCAACCCGGTGTCGCTCGTCTCTAATCCGATGATTCTAGATTTGGCCACCCGTGAGCTCACCCCCTTGTCCTCCCCTTGCGATCAGCGCCAAGCACTTGGCTGAGCGTGTCTATGGACAAAGATGCCTCGTCGGCATCAAACTGCGACTCATGCACTTCCTTAAGCTTTGCCTGAAACGACAAAAAGCACATGATTAGTAAAATAAGTAAATAAAAAATTATAACGTTATTAACAAAAAGTAAACTGTCGGATTAATTACAATCGTGGCCGCAACGCTCGGGGACACCTCTTTATCCTTCCCCTTCTTCGTCCGAATAGCCACATAAGTATCGAGCCTATGTGTCCTACCCCGAGAGCCACTCCCTATCCCCTAAAATAAAATAAAGTAAAATTAGTATCGGCCCCGCAAAGTAAAATAATACAGAATAATATATTTTTGTAGTTATAGAAAAATTAAATCTTACCATCATCCTATGCTCCACCTCGGCGTAAGACGTTCGGTCGGAGTAGTGCACGTCCATTTTTTTCCCGATTTTCCCTCCCCGATTGGCGAGATGCCAATTGTCGCTCCCCGATCTCATTGTCAATGAACTGCTGCCATTTTGCCAAAGAGATCGGCTCCTTCGGCGGGAAGGATTCACGCATTCGGATAACGGACTCTCGGGTCTTCCCAAAGTACCGGGTCCGCATATTTTTCTTCCACGTCTTTTGTTGCTCCCTCAACTACTCCAAGACGGAATCGCATAGCTTTGGATCCAGGCTGAATTATTCCTGTCCAACAAATACAATGTTAGTTGCAAATAAATATAAATATAAATATAAATATAAATATAAAATGAAATCAAAATCGAAATTGAAATTGAAATATTCATATTCATATATGTATAAATACATTACCTGTAGTGCCACCCAAACAGTAACTTGAGCTCATTTGGCACCTCCCTCCAACTAGTGTACCCCGGGCCGATGATTGTCTTTACTAGCTCGAGGGATCTTGCTAATAGCCCCGTCTTGTTCTCGACGACCATCCCCAATTGGTCATATTTGGGGAGCCTAGGGACCGAGGAGCCCTCGTCGCCTCCGGTATCACCGAGCCCAGACGACATCATTATAACCAGCATCATCATCCTCGCCTTAATACCTGAAGGAAACATTTGCTGTAAAAAATGTTGTTATTAGTACAAATCAAAATGAATTAGAAGAAGACATGAAGATATGTACAATTATTACAAATCCAAAAAAAATTTACTGTTTAACACATAAATTCTGAATTCCAAAACAATAGCATCTAACTCATAATATGTACAATTACTACAAATTCGAAACATCCCCACCCCCACCCCTACCGTCTACACACACGCACACTACACAAGAGAGAAAATGATAAAGTGAAAATCAATTAAAAGCATTAAAAATGGATTGATAAAGTACAAATTGGAATATTTATTACAAATTGAAAAATTGTTTCAAATTCGGGTTATCATAAAAAATGGATTGATATTCTGTAGGAGCAGCCAAGTCATCCACACTACTATTTAAATGCTTTGGCGCATGTAGGACAATAGACCACAGCTCCTTGTTGATATACTCCGAGTAAAACACTGGGTTAACCTTTTGAAATTCACAAACAAATGGCTCATCGCTCACGTGGTCGTTGCTCTTCAACTTGGACAAGTCAACCATGATCAAATTGGTGACATGATCAACTTTACAAGAATTTTTACCCTCAACTCTTACCCAGTCACAGTAAAATACAACCTCTTTGAATCTTATATAATCCAATTCAAATATTTTGGATTACACCATAGTAAGTCATTTCAGCTTCAACGAGGTTTTTATCTTTTGCGCTCGCTCAAAAGAAAGTAAGAGCCTTGTATGAAATGCCCAAGTTCTGTACATTTGTACTTTCCTCGTACACTTTAGCGCCGAAAACGTAACCGTTTAATCGATACTTTTTGTACTCTTGTTCCACGAACAAGGGTACAGTGGCTAGATGAGTAAGCCTTGATGTCGCATCACCCGTCTTTAAGAGCTGAGAATATAGATAAATGAATTATATTAGTTGTAAAATTTGTGTGTAATGTAACGTTATATAACGACCATTTTCATTATCATTACCTTTTGTATCAACCATAGTATAAATTTGCCGTCTGATTGTACCATTGTTTTTCATCTTTTATTGTTCTCACAGCCTTTGGCCCATGTATGAACAAAGACATCATCGAAAATTCAGGTCTCATACACTTGAAGAAGGGAGGTTGAGTTGGGCTTGGATCACTGGCCATACACTCTGATTGGTGCTTAGATTTCCAAATGGATTAAAACCATCTGTTGATATAACCAAATGAATGTTGCGTTGTTCTCGAGCAAAATCGGGATACTCATAATTCATCCTCCTCCAGGCTGTAAAATCAATAGGATGACGCATGAGATTACCCCTACTTCTACCCTAGCATGCCAAGTAAATCCCTACGCTATCCATGGTACTGTGAAAAATCGCTTTAATCTAGGCCCAACGGAAAAATATTTCAACACTTTTTGAGACACTTTTGAGCTTGTGCCTTCCTTACTAGTAAATTGGACATATCTAGGCCCATCGCATACCGGACAATGATCGAGATTTTCATACTCCTTTCGGTATAGTATGCAGTCATACACACAAGCATGAATCGATTTATACTTCATTCCTAAACCTTTCAAACTGTTCTTCATAACAAGATAACTATTTGGAAGCGTATTCTCCTTGGGTAGTAACCCCTTCACTCATTTCAGAATTCCTGTCACGCCATCACAGCTACCACAACTAATCACCTATTAAAGGTAAGAAGCGTATATTCATGGATTAATATAAAAAAACTTAGATTTATAGTACGTTTTATTTAATTATGTCTTCGATTCTTAAATTTCAAATTTAAATTCAATTTATAATAGAAATTCCTATTTCCTCCATCTCCTCTAAAGGGTGAGTGGTCCTATCCCATTCAAGACCGCATATTTCTGTAATATACTTAACAGCTCATGCACATTGTTACAATTTGAGAAAAAATCGACAGCATATCCCCATTGTTCTCCAAGTACACGACATAGATTGGCAAGTGTGAGTGTTTTTTCAATTGATCAATTGAAATAACAGTCACACTTGTCAATCTAGTATGTACCCAGAGAACATTAGGATACGACTGTAGAGATTCCTCCAAAATTAACAACTTTAAGTCATTAAGAATATTATTATACAGAGATTATGCAGTCCTAAACTGTCCAAACGGGACAATTCAAGAGATCTCATTACAGGGGTAATGACTCTCGAACGGGTCTAAGGGCGATTGAATGCGTACGCATAAGAACTAGAAGGCTAGTATCTATGCGCACTATATGTAATTTCAAGTATATATATATTAATCGTTATACAAAGTAATTTTCAAAAAAAGTTGAAAAATCCCACCCCTATATGGACAATAATCCAGTGGTCATGCCACTTTAAAAATTAACCAACCCAACATCGATCTACTATAATCCAACCGCAATAGCAACAACAAATGTGTATCCCGTACTCCTTTTAATTCATTTACTCAATTAATTGTTTTCATCAATTAAACTAACAATTAAATTATACAATCATTAATTTACTAATTTACAATGAGGGGCAGTCCTACTTTCATATATTAATTTACTAAAAAAATTAATAATCGATCAATTCGTTTACAAGGGACACTACTTGCATATGAGGGAAAATATCTAATAAACCAATCAAAATTTAATAAAAAAAATTAACAAGCCCCACCCCCGCCCCATTTCCCCTTGCCCCACCACCACCCCCCTCCCCCCCTCCCCACACACATGCACACACACACACACACAAACGCACGCAGCCCCACCCCCCGCATCATTTCCCCCTCCCGCATATACGCACAAACACGCACACTACACACACATATACACACACGCGCACATACACACACGCACACATACACACACACACACACACACGCAGCCCCTCCCCCCACCCTGCCCCACCCCTCCCCACCCCCCACCACACACCCACGCACACCCACATACACCCCCCTCCTCTCCCCTCCCTAGCCCCAGCCCCCAGCCCCCACCCACCACACACCCAAGCACACACACACACAGCCACGCACATACACACACACACATATATATACAAATGGAAGAGAGAGAGAGAGAGAAACCAATCTGAAAGTAAAGAGAGATATGGAGAGCAGCGCGTAGAGAGAGAGAGAGAAAGTGGAGGGAAACAAAGCGGTGAGAAAAAAAGGAGGGGAAAGGGTTATTTGGTGCTAAACTTGTCACGGACTTTGACCGTGACAATATTATAAGAATTGTCACGGTCAATGACCGTGACAAGAATTTGTCACGGACTTGTCATGGTCAATGATCGTGACAAGTCTGGCCGGCTAAAGGGTGCCAATTTGACCTTTTTTGGTGTAGTGTCCCATCTCCCTTACCTCATACCTCGAAATTGGTGTACGCGCTATCTCTCTCCCTCGTCGTAACTAAACATGCCTCTAGATTATCCCTAGTGTGATTATCCTTAAAGTGTTTGTGTACGACCTCCTCTATAAGACCCGACTCATGTAACTCATCCCCATTACCCATTTTCTTGGTGATGTTGAAGATATTAGTCTCGATTGTCATGTTTTCGAACGTGAGTTGCATTTGCCCATTATACTATTAATCAACGAATTAGACATAGCTGAGAATGGATGGCTAAGGATCACAGGAACATGATGGCTTGAGGGAGAGGAGGCTTCCATGTCCTAAATGATGAAATATACCGAGAAATAGAAAGTGTTAATGATGAGGCAGAAAAAGTGTGCGCGTGTAAGTGCACAATCGCTGTGTGTTTCGCCGCCGCGATACAAAAGATAAAACCTAAACTACTACTACACTTGACAAACAAGTACAGCGGTAAGTCGGGTATCGTAAATCCACAGGGAGTGATTGAATTTTAGACTTTAATTGTTTTAATTACTTCAGGAATAAAAGTGTAAAATAAATAAAGGAAAAGGTGAAAGGGTGGTTATCGTGAATAAAGAAAAGAATAAGTTAACGCTAAATAAAGTAAAGCGAGGATCGGGATCGCATTCTACCAAACGGATCGAAACAACTACTAATTAGAATTAAGGTTCGAAAACAATTAATCGAGCATTTACAATTAAGCATAAGCATCACGCAAGAGGGAATTTAACCCAAAGTTGCGAGATAAAACATTTAACTGAAAAATGGTCACACGCGGATTAAATTCGGATAATCGCTATAAACACTAACGTTGCATGACAAAGAAAGTTAAACGCATAATAATCCGACTATAATACGCGAGGTTTCAATTAAATGCAATTTTACACGAAACCCTAAATTTCGAGGTCCGAACCCGAAAATGGCGGAACACAATCCTGAACCTATTTATCTAGGGACGCATAATGAATTAAACTAAATTAAACTAATTAACTAAGAAAGCAATAAATTAAAGCATGTAAACCTAATTAGAAAGCATGGAAATTATCTAGAAAGCAAGGAAAGAATGAAATACAACTAGATTAAAGGAGAGGGAAGATGAATAGTACCAATTACAACCCAAATGGATGTCAAACCAAGATGAATTGAAGAAGAACCAAGCAAAAACCCTCCAACCCTAACTAAACTAAGCTAAAATCGTATAAGGGCTGGTCTTCATAATACAAAGCCAAAAATTAGCTTATATAGTAAGTTAGAATAAAAGAAAAGAAGAAAGAAAAGAAAAGAAAATATCTGCAGAAAAATAGGGGATCGATCGATCGACCCCTTTGGTCGATCGATCGATCAAGGGAAAATATCGACAATCCTGAAAGGTCGATCGATCGACCAGACACGTCGATCGATCGATCAAGCAGGGCAGAATGCAGCAACAGCAGCCCCTGCTTCTTTTCTTCTTCTTCTCTTCTCCTCTTTTGCTTTCTTGTATTTCCTCCGCAAGAAACGCCGTAACTTCTTCGTTATGAATCGGAATCGCGCACCGTTCGTGGCCACGCGAAGCTAGCGAGGAGGGATACAACTTCTGTGAGTTGTCGGGCCAGGTACCCAAGCTATGAAAAGACTAAAATACCCCCGAACGTGCGATAGTGTACGGAACTTCGTCGGAATGCATCCGAACTTCATACTAAGCATCCAAATACCTACAAAAGCTCAATTAACCCCTGCAAAACATGTTAACATAGAAATCCGAGGTTATCTGGTTAACGAGCATAAATATAGGGATTAAGATACCCGAGGGGGCTAATAACGCGTATGTTAACGGGTGAAAAAATGCAATATTTGCGTCGCATCAGTTAACTTGGACGATCATGTCCTCAACTAACCCTTGAGGTATTTTCATGGAATGATCCACGATTTGGAGAGTAATTTGGTCTCCAAAATCTAGCTGTTTATAGATGGATTAAGGGATAATATTAACATTCTCCCCTAAGTCTAATATCGCTCTCTCAATTTTACTCTCTTCGATGTTGCACAAAATGGTAGGTGCACCCGGATCTTTATACTTCGGTAGGAGATCACTCAAAAGTATCGAACTTATGTTTTGTGCGAAAAACACCTTCTTTTGAACCTTTAATCTACATTTCACCATGAGCAAGTCCTTAATAAACTTTGCATATGCGGGAATTTACTTGATAGCCTCAAGAAAAAGGTAAATTAATCTTTACTTACTTAAGCACTTCTAAGAAGTCATTATGGGAGGCCCCTTTATGAGGAAGGACCAACCGTTGAGGGTAAGGAGCAGCATTAAGGGGTTTCACTACTACCTCGGTCCTAACTGTGTCATCTTTATAACTCTCTTTCAAGGGAGCATTTTCGATCTCTTTCGTGTCGGGCAAAACTTCCTTGTCATTTTGCTCGTCGTGTGGGGGAGGTGACAAGTTAACAACTCTCTTACTAAGTAGAGCGATTACCGCTTGACATTGCTTTTTATTTTCATCGGTATTAGAGCTAATGCAGTTTTTACCTTGGGGAGGTCTTTGGCCTTACACAAGAAACTTGCCCTTCTCTTGGACACGTAGGGAAAATTGAAACTTAGACAACAACGCCTTTAAGTCGGCAAATTTTTGGGCGTTTTGGGCATTTATCACTGACTGAGTTTGCATGAATTGAGCTATTGTGTCCTCGAGACTCTTCCACTGTAAGGCGTGGAAGGGGGTGCTTGCATATGTATTGTTTATTGATAAGGTGGGAGCGGTGATGGTTGTTGGTAAACCTGTCGATTTGGGTTCATCGCTGCGTTATGTTACTCATAACTAGAACCGAGATGGTTTCGCCACGAGGGATTATATAAATTCTTGTGAGGGGCATTAAAATTACCCTTATAGGCTCTCACCGCCTCAACTTGCTCTTATAGCATAACTTTGTAGGTCGATATCATCGGATATTACTTCGTTAAATGTCCTGCCTCACAAATTGCTCATTTCTCCTCCTTAATTTCTCGAGTGGAGCCGATATTTCTCCCCTAGCTTCAACCATATCATCTAACTTCTTGGCTTGTTGATTAATTTAAAGCTTCAATTCGTCTTCCTTGTCCAATTGATAGAATCTAGACGAGGAAGGATCTGTGGACGTGTGTCTATCTTTGGGTTGGGTATTCGAATTCGATGTGTCCCACGCTTGAGTAATCTCAACAACATACTTAAAGTGTGCTTCCGCATCATCCACGTCCAACCCTAAGAACTCTCCCAGGAACATAGTCTCAACGAGTTATTTGGATCTTAAGCTTAGCCCATGATGGAGCAAGGATATGAGTATACACTTTTCAAAACCGTAGTGTGGGAATTTGTTAATTAACTCATTAAACCTCTCCCAACATCTATCGAAGGGTTCCTTCTCGTTTTGCCAAAAGGTCTGAATTTGAGACCTAATAGAATTGGTCCTATGTGTGGGAAATGACTTTTGGAGAAACTTAGCTTGTGTATCCCTCAACATGCCTATTGAGTTCGGTGCTAGTGATCAAAGCCAAATCTTGGCCTTATCCTTAAGAGAGAAGGGAAAAAGCTTGAGGCACACGATGTCTTTAGTGCACATTTGATCATTAAACATCTCGTATGCCTCCTCGAACTCTCTAATGTGGAGGTAGGACATTTTTGACTCCATACCGTGA
The DNA here is from genome assembly GCA_949130495.1 of Sambucus nigra. Classification (NCBI taxonomy): domain Eukaryota; kingdom Viridiplantae; phylum Streptophyta; class Magnoliopsida; order Dipsacales; family Adoxaceae; genus Sambucus; species Sambucus nigra. The sequence goes on from OX422218.1 coordinate 283,186,025, forward strand.
AATGTTGGAAGAATCCGAATCATCCCATTCCTAAAGTGAAACTGCCCGGCATTATACGAGAATATAATGCACCTCGGAGAGACGATTCGCTCGGGGTATAATAGGTCTCTTATGGGGCGATAGAACATCATTCCCTCAGCGGTTCCAAAACTAGCGTGATCAAACATCGCACTCACACTTATAGAATCACTTTCCTCATCGGAGTTCCTAGATGTATGACTCGTGATGCAACTACGTGGTGTAGGAGGTGGTACCTAGAAGTTTAGAGAGTTTAGAGTGTGAGGGCTAGCAGGGGTGAGTTCAATTATTGTATTTTCATGCACCGTAAGAGGATTGGGATTTGAATTAGGATTGGGCTGAGTATTTTGTATTTAAAGCACGACAGAATATTTTTATTTTTCTTATTTTTTTGGATATTTTGATTATCTAACTTTTTGAATTTTTGGGTTTTATGATTTTTTTGGCTTTTTAGGAATTAGAGTCAAATTCTTAGGTAAATTCGACCTAACCTAGTATGTCTACCTAATCCCCAAAAACGGTGCCAAAAACTTGGCGTGAATTAAAAAGTGTGTGCATTGCGTGTATCTACAACTTAAGTGCAAGCCGTTCGCTCAAATAATAATCCAGGTAAGTTTAGGTCGATCCTCAGGGAATAGGATGGAATCGTAATGAAAACTAAGGGAATGCCTCTAAAACCTAAATATCGACTCTCCAAAAGAAAAAAAAGGTGATGAATGTTTATGAGAATTTAAATTTATCTAATGCAACTAACTATCTAATGCAATTTGACTAAATTAAAGCAAAAACTAAATTTTTAAGATTTGCAAACTATTCGAGAAAAATAGGATCGAAATCCAATCCCACGAACCGTCGGTATTTTTGTTGAATACAAAATTTTCAAAACAATATTTATAATTAGAAGAAAACCTTAAAATTTTCAAAGTACTTAACATATGAGAATTTTACTCTGCATAATATCTAGTCAATAAATTATTTAATATGAATAACAAGATTGCCGATATGCATATTATACCTTCAAACACTTTGGTTACCTAGGACAAACGAAGTTAGGAGGCCTATAATACTCGTTCCGATAAAATATCAAACCAACGAACTATCTATACAATTTTATCCAATTCCATATTCAACTTATATACCTAGGTTGTGTTCATTTATCCCAACCTTTGAATTATCTAGCCGAACATATTAAATCTAACTAAGCATGATTTATTTACGTTGCATGAAGACGTGATTATAAATATGTGGCAAGAAAGTATGAAATTAATCACAAAGAAAAAATTAGAAAAGAAGAACAATCATGAACCAAGCTTGGAAGAAAAACTAGACTTGCATTGAATTTGCATGCACGTGAAGGATAAATATTGAAGCTTCTTATTCTGTTCTTTCCCTAGCTTTCTTCTCTATGAAAAACTAAGTTATTAGACTCCTAATGCGACCTAACACAAGTCCTAGGACTTTTTGGAAGGGCCCCTAAACCATTAAACTCCTTGGCTAAAAATAAGGCTTAAAATCAATTTTTCGTATCAGGTCTGTCGAACCATACTCTATGCCAAATCGATTCTGCTAGGTCAAATTTCTTATATTGCACTTTTTTCCCTCGATTTGGTTCTCATCATCAAATGTTCATAACTTCTCAACCACAACTGGAATTTGGATGTCGTTTCTTCCCGTATGCTCATAACTTCAAGCTCTTCAACTTTCTAGTTGGCTCCACCTTCGGATTCTGGCTATAAAATTATAATATTGCCTTTGACTTTCCTTTCCTTCACTCCTTTCATCGTTTTGATTTTCCTCTCGTATCTACTTGTACTAAATACATGTGAAATAAGAGAGAAATACAAAAAAAGAAATACTTGCTGAAAAGGTTAGTAGAATGATTATGAGATAAATCCAGTATAATTACATTGCACGGGACTATAAAAGTACCAAAATTAAGCGGATAAATATGAAATATTTATGCTGAATCAGTGACCCAATCCAAAAAACTCGCCTTGTCTGAATAATTCCCCAACAGTAAGACACCTATTTTTTTTCATGTCCAAGTATTTAGTGTGGGTGGTCTAAAAAACATCTATGGTTCAAATGGCTTAAATGTAATTCACCATAATATTATTTCACGAACAATTTAGTAATTTACATATGATGATTCCACAGACTCGAAATTCAAAAAACTTCCACATCTCATTCTGAACTTTGCCCATGAGATAAAGAAGATTTCATGAGGTGCCACTCGATAATGTGTTCGATCGGGATGAGATTTTCATGTCGCAATTTTAGGAGAGTTTCTAGAAGGCTATGGGTACTGAGTTGTAATTGAGTTCGGCCTATGACCTGCAGGAGGATGGGCAGACAGGGTGCACAAATCAGATGTTAAAAGATATACTATGGATGCGTATCATTGATTTTAGCGAGGTTGGGAGCAGTATCTTCCACTGGTGGAGTTTGCTTATTGTGGCAAAAATTTAGGTGGCAGGCCTACCCAAAATTTCGACAGAGTTTTGGGTCGAAACCGGCGGTCTAACATGCGTGTCTTAGGCTTGACACCTATATGTGGGTATGCAGTTGGTTGGGTGAATTGGAAAGGGTTCCCCCCTTTGGCGTGACTTCCACGATATACGTCTTGATTTTGAGGGCAATCGGTACATGTGGACAAGCCATTTGATATACATGAGTGTACGTGAATTGCCTCACTATATACCTCGTGGGGACGGTACATGTGAGAGCGAATTCGATATACTCAGCGTATGTGAACGAGTTCCCTGCGATATAACTCCCGTCATGACTTCAATCAAGAGGTACGATGAGGGGGAACCGTTCGATATACGTTGAAGGTACTTGTCCAATGGAAGGTGAGAGTCATATCACTTAGGCTAACTGCGCCCTGTCGGACCAGCGCCCATCACGAAGTGACCCTTCAGTTACTGGACAAAATTTGGTAAATCACAATGCTCTTTGGTGATGTCGTGTGAATCATGCATGATTCTCTTATTAGTATCTTATGATGAGAGTATCTTTCTTGATCATGCCAAACAGGGGGCAAAGTCCAAGTACCAAGGGTATACCAAGTATGAATGGGCGATGCATGCAACATGTGGATATAGGTGATCCGAGGTGCACGTGGTGCGAAGTGTACATGGAGAATCTTCTAAAAGCGTGTGAATAGAAGTATAAGCATGAGGTACACATGAATAATAAGGGGGACATGCAAATAGGGGGATATATGAGAAAATAAAACATCGATGTAAATAGAGTCTAGCCCTCTTAAAGAAAAATTTCCCCAGAGGAGTTGCCACTGTGGCCATCCCCGATCCTCGCAGAGAGAGAGAAGGAGAGATAGAGGGTTCAATTTCCATGGTTAGAGGATCTTGGTCCCGCGCATCCCTCTCGGGAGCGCTTCGAACATCGTCGGTGATGTGTGAGGTGAGAAATGTAGAGAGATGGAGTCGTCAGTCTATTTTACTCAAAACAGACAAAAGAAAGTGAAGCCATCCCGAAGGACAGTATCAAAGACATACTGACACATACGAAACCAAAAATGATTCGAGTAGGGTTCGGAGGCTAAGTTACAGAATGAGAAGGTGTTAGGCACCCATTCTGCCCTTGCGGTCTCTCATGGATTGTTGCTATTTTCCTTTATTTCCCCGTGATATATGTGCATGTGTATATGTAATGGAGATAGGAATCATCGACTTGTATCATGGAAGAGATAAAGCGAGTCATCCATAGGAATGTTCCTAAAAGTAATATTAGGAACCAAGCTAATCAAAATCCTCAAATACCTACAACAAATATAAAATACTAACAATATAGAGGTAAGTAAGGGATTATCGAACCAACTTCAAGGATGAAACACATAAGAGAAAAATTTGTGCAAGTCACTTTTTCTAATTACTTTTTTTTTTGTTTTATATTTTTCTATTTTTTTTATGCTTTTTCAATATTAAAACAAGTTTTGAGGATGAGTGAATATGACTAAGGCTAATAACAAAAGTAAGAGTAATCAAACTAAAATAAAGTGTGACAAAAATACTAGTGAGTAATGGAAATTAGTGAGAGTGTAACTAAATGAGAGAAAAAATATTCAAGGGAAGAGAAATCCACCCTCAATTCCCCAAATCAACTAAGCTTGTATTATTTTAATTTCGTTAATTTCCAAAACATTTAATTAATTCAAAAGCTAATTCTCATTAAACTAGTGAATTAATTAAATACTCTTTTAGAAAAGCAAATTTAATTCCCACAAGCACTACTCTAATTGAATTAAAATTAACCAAACAAATCATCCCCTAAGAAGAATTTGTCCAACTAATTTTAAATTGAAAGAAGTTAATGAAATCAAGAGTAGATGAAAATTAGGTTAATATTAAAATCAAATGGTAGGTCTATCTCTAGCTTAAACCACTTGATCAAATATTAATTAAATTTTCATACCTTTTCAAGGTTGATTTTCCATTTCTCAATGTGAAAATAAAGTGGGAATCAAATGTACAACTCAAAGGAAATTATCAAAATTAAAATTACAAACTAATTTGACTTAGATTCATGAGGGTTTCAATCACCCCTTGAATGAGGTGATTAGCCCTCCATAATCATCATCCAATAGAAATTAGAATCAAATAAGAGCATACAATGAAAATTAGAGAGGAGTAATCAAACCAAATAGCCTTCAATTGCTTAAATTCTTCAATTCCTCAATCATCTTACTTAATTACAACACTCAAAAAAATACTAAACCACTAGAAAAATTAAAATGTGTTTTTCTATCTAATTCTCTCTCTATTCTTCTCTCCAAAAGCTCTCTAGTTCATCCTTATTTTACCAATTTAACCCATTAGCTCCAATTGCATATAAAAGAAGACCTCAAGACTCAAAATGAGGATCATCAACAAGTAGAGAGAAAATTCTAGAGAGAGATAGTTTAGTTTAGAAAATAAATCCTTGTAAATAGTTTTTCATTTTTTTATTTTTAGATATTTGTGAGATTAAATATTGTTAGAGAATTAATTGAGTGGATAGTTAATTTCATATCATTTGGAAGATCAATTAAAAGGTGTATGCTTCAATTTCAAGGATTGGAGTTCAACATGTTGAACTCCAATCCTTGAAATTGAAGCATACACGTTGAACTCCAATCCTTGAAATTGAAGCATACACCTCTTAATTGATCTTCCAAATGATATGAAATTAACTATCCACTCAATTAATTCTCTAACAATATTTAATCTCACAAATATCTAAAAATAAAAAAATGAAAAACTATTTACAAGGATTTATTTTCTAAACTAAACTAGCTCTCTCTAGAATTTTCTCTCTACTTGTTGATGATCCTCATTTTGAGTCTTGAGGTCTTCTTTTATATGCAATTGGAGCTAAGGGGTTAAATTGGTAAAATAAGGATGTGCACATGAGGGGTGTGAGGGCATGTGGGTGAGGGTGGTGAGGATAAAATATGATTTGTTTTGAAGGGTATTTTTGGGTGTTGGGTAAAAGAGTAGGTTGGAGGGTAATAAGGGAAAAATGGTTTAAGTGGGTTATAGTCACATGGGTTAAAGTGAGTAGGTTTTTGTTGGTTTGGCTTGGGTTTGGAATTTACAGGTGGAAGAATCGTGGGTGTCATTTGGGAAATGGGTAAAGGGTAGGTTATGATGAATTTGGATTTCTGTTGCTGAAAACCGGGTATGGGATGGGTAGCATGTCGCCACGGGTTGCGAGGGGATCGGAGCTCCGTGATTGAGTTGGGTGGTGTGGTGGCAGGAGGTTGACAGCCCGCCGGAGAGGGTATCGCCGGTTGGAATCGGGGCAGGAAGCCCGCCGGCGGCAGGAAGGATTGAGGACGGTGGGTTCGGCGAGGGTTGCCACGGGGTCTCAGTCGCGACCGCCGGACAAGGGTCTGAAGGTCGGGTGTAGGTCGACGGAGATGGAGGTGACGCAGGGAAGTCCGGCGACGGCGGGGTAAATGGGTATGGTGGTGGTGAGTTATGGAGGTGGAGAGAGAAGTCTGGGGCTAGAGATGGGTCGCAGGGAGGTTGTATCCGGGTATGGGTTTGTTTTGTGGTTATGGAGGTTATGGGTGTTGGTTTGATGGGGGTTTAATGGAGTTTGGTTGTTTAGGAGAGAGATGGGTTTTAGTGTTAATGGTGGTGAGATAGAGAAAAGAAGATGTGGGTTAATGGAAGAGAGAGAAAGTGGTGGGTGATGGGGAAGAAGAAGAAGTAGGGAGTGTTGGTATGTGGTGGGGTGTATGAGAGTGTGGTGAGGCTTAGGGTGTAGGATTAGGTGTAGGATAAGTGTATGATAATGGTGATGTGTGTGTTTAATTTGGACCTTAAAATAACACTAACTAAAATAAAATTAATAAAAATAAACTAGAAACCTAAAAATAAAATTATATTCTAAAAATAAAATAAAGAATCAAATAAAAATAAAACAAAAATCCTAAAATATAAAATCTAATAAACTAAACTAAACTCCTAAAATTAATCCTAATAAAATAGAATAAAATAAAACTAAAAATCAATAAAAATCAAAATAAAATAAAACTAATCCTAATAAAATAAAACTAAAAATAATCAAAATCAAAATAAAATAAAATTATATTAATAAAAATAAAATAGAAAAATAGAAAATAAAATTTAAAAATTCTAAAATAAATCTAAAATAAATCCTAAAAATAGAAAAGACTCAAACTAAAAATCTAAAAAAATAATAAAATGACACAAATAAAACACACACAGGCTTGGGGTAAGTTTGGGCTAAGTTTAGGGTAGGCTAGGGTAAGAGAATTTGGTATTTAGCTCCGTAAAATGCACAATGGCCTTGAAATACGCGTTTGAACACCGTAACGTACATTAAACCTGCATATTAAACATTTAAGCGCATAAGACCCATATTGTCGAGAAATAGCAACTAAAATACAACTATTCGGGGTATAAAATGTACAGTTTTGGGTGCTTATCACGAGTCATCCATAGGAATGTTCCTAAAAGTAATATTAGAAAATAGGATTTATCCGATTATCCTAGCGTTGATCGTTATAATGAAAAGATAACGCATATGGAATAATACGCCACTAAGAACAAATATACGTATATGCAAATATATAGAATCTAAGAGAATTAAGTTAAAGAATATAGGAAAAATGACAAAAATGGAAGGAATAGGACTCGATTCTCGGGTTTTACCCCGAGATGTCTACGCAGCCTATAGAGGCATCAAAGTCCACGTAGTTCGTATGTAAAATGAGGGGTGGGGTTTATCCCATAAATCCAATCGGGGACTTCTCTTATTTATGTATGTGTGTAAAAAGGTATTTTAGTTGTGAGAAAAGTGTGAGAATTCTCGTTTGAAATTTATGAGCAAATCCTCTTTTCTTGTTTTTTGGGTTTTATTTATATGAAAACAAGAGATGTGTAATAATACTAAATATTAGGATATGTGAGATGAAGAGAATAAAAGTGCTAAGTAATAAAACAAGTTAATGCGAATTTAGGAGAGTTTGAGAAAGTTGGACCTTCTTGAAGATCTTGAGCTTGATCTTGAATGTTAGAGAGCAACCCTTGCACTTGGGTGATGATGGAGGGTAGTTAATTCACCAAGTTTGATGAAAAAAATGATGAAAAGTGAAGGTTGGAAAAGGATTTGGATGTGGAAATCACACTGACTTCGAGAGAGGTTTTATGAGTTCGCTAAGAGTGACAAATTTCAGATCTTGGCTCCTCTTGCATTGAGGTTAGGCCCTCCTTTTTATAGGCCCAGGGCATTACCGGTCGATATAGGCCTGGTCCTGCCAATCAGCAGGTGTTTTTAGGCACATTGCCGATAGGCAGGGTTTGGAACCCGCCGTTTGGTAGTCTCTTTCAGGTTTCTTCGGAAAAATGGTCGTTTAACTCAAACCATTGATCCGAATCATGAACGAGGTATACCGATGGAAAGGTATTTTAGAGGCCTTCGAAAGCCCTTTGGACTGTACCCGGGTCCGAGAGTTGAGTTCGGGTCAAATGTAGCTCGGAAGCGTTCGTCGATCCTTTGGACGGGGAATTATCGGACGCAAACGGATCGTTCGTCCACATGATCAGTCTGAATCGTGCATGGGGTGGACCATTGGAAAGGTTAGGAGATGTACTTCGACATTCAAAAGAGTTTGACTTAGTTTGGGGAGTTGACTTTGGTCAACCCGGGCCTGGAAGCATTCGGTGACCTTTCGGAGTAAAACGAATCGTTCGTTTGTATCGTAAGTCAGAATTGCACATGGGGTGGACAGTTGGAATGTGGTTTTAGTTACATTTAAAGATTCATTCAGTCTCGATTGAGCTGAAGAGTTCACTTGCGTCAAACGGAGCCCGGGAGCACCCAGTAGCCTCTTGATCAAGTTTCGAGAGAGAACGGGTCGTTCGTCCGCACCGTAAGTCAAAATCGCCCACGGGGTGGACCGTTAGAAAGGGGTTTTAGCTCCCTTTAAAGATTCATCCAACCTCAGTCGAGCTGAAGAGTTTGAATTTTGGTCAAATGGAGCCTGGGAGTGCCCGATGGTGTTTAGGTCAGTACCCGGGGTATGACTTAAGTTTTTAGTGATGAAGGGAGGTGCTAAGGACATAAGGAGGTTAGGGGGTACTAGAATGGGGTGTTTATAGAGCCCCTCGATGGGTGATTTTGGAACAAACGATAGCCATCGAATAGACACCGCATGATGGCTTTGAAAAAGTACGACCAATTCAGAGGGCCAAGGCCGATTCTGAGGACCTAAGGATGAGGATGACCGATTCAGAGGGTGGAGGCCGATTCTGAGGACTTGGGGATGACCAAATTAGAGGGTTGAGGCCGATTCTGAGGACCTTAAGGGCATACTAGGGATGGTAAAAAAGGAAGTGATGACCAAAGATTGAGGTCAATTCTAAGGACCTAAAGCAATGCAAGGGATGACTAATTCTGCAGGTCGAAGCCAGTTTTGAGGGCTTAAATTGTGATGACCAATTCTGTGGGTCGAAGACAATTCTAAGGGCTTAAATTTAGATGACCAATTCTGCGGGTCGAAGCCAATTATGAGGGCTTAAATTGTGACGACCAATTTTGCGGATCTAATCCAATTTCGAGGGCTTAAATTGAGATGACCAATTCTGTGGGTAGAAGCCAATTCCGAGGGCTTAAGTTTTGATGACCAATTCTGCGGGTTGAAGCCAATTCTGAAGGCTTAAATTGTGATGACCAATTATGCGGGTCGAAGCCAATTCTAAGGGCTTAGGTTGTGATGATCAATTCTGTGGGTCAAATCCAATTCTGAGGGCTTAAATTGTGATGACCAATTCTGCGGGTCGAAGCCAATTCCGAGGGCTTAGGTTGTGATGACCAATTCTGCGGGTCGAAGCCAATTCTGAGGGCTTAAATTGAGATGACCAATTCTGTGGGTCGAATCTAATTTCGAGGGCTTAAATTATGATGACCAATTCTGCGGGTCGAAGCCAATTCTGAGGGCTTAAATTGAGATGAACAATTCTGCGAGTCAAAGCAAATTTTGAGGGCTTAAATTGAGATGAACAATTCTGCGGGTCGAAGCCAATTCCGATGGCTTAAATTGAGATGACCAATTCTATGGGTCGAAGCCAATTTTGAGGGCTTAAATTGAGATGTTCTCGGAGGAACTCTGACCGGGAAAATACCTCGCTTGAGGGAGTGTGAAATTTTCTTGGTTAGAACATTCTAAATCCTCCCCGAGAATTTTAGGAATTTTTTCAGGATTTTCAGGGTTATCTGGTATTTTGTGGGAGTTTTTGTACGAAAATTTAAGGGGGGTGCCGGTAGGCATGGTGTGGAGGGTGCCATTAGGCAGTGGCATGAACTTTTGGATAGCCTCGAGAAGGTGGAAGGCTAGTACCGATTGGTAGGTGAGGGTGCAGTACCGATCGACATGACCCTTGGCTTCGTATAAAAAGGGGGCGGGTTCCCCTCATTTTTTACAGCTTCTTGCCTTCTCTCTTTCTGCGATTTTCTTCAGTGAGTCATTTTAACATTTCGTAAGCCAAAAAAAGGCCGCCTTTGTGAGCACTGCGGTACACCGGGAGTGGTTGGCCGCTGATGACTGGGCGAATGTGGAATGGAGGGCCAGGGCACCTCTTGCTTTGGGGAGTGAGAACTCTTTTGATGCATTCAAGCCAGTTGCGGATGAACGGACTTTACTGCGGGAGCCATCGCGTCATCTCTCTTTTAGGGTGGTGAACCCTGGTGGTTATGTAAGTACAAAATGACTTTTGACATTCTCTTTTGGTGATTACCTTTTTTTCTTGGATTTTTACAAGGTTTTCCTTTGACAGTCTGATGTTTCTTTGTCGACTATGCATGCCCGTGGGACGATGGGGCTTAAGGATGTGTGGGAGTACCTTCCACCTGTGGTGCATTGGGTGGTATTATCAACAAGCTTTGGGACGTTGGCGTCTGTGCTCGATGAGACGCCTCGTTCGACGACAGTTTTATGCGCTCCGGGGGAGAGGTGGTGGGACACTACCCACACCTTCCATTTTGGCTTTAGGGAGATGACTGTGACTCCCATAGATGTGCAGTAGCTACTGGGGATGGATTGTGATGGAGAGCAAATAGCGATGGATCGTTCCTTAAGGGTGAGGCCGGAGGCGGTGCGGTCGGCGCTAAGTGATGTGGGGAGGATAGTGTCTGGGGACCCTTTCTGTTTGTCGCTGTTGAGGGATGTTTTGTTGGGTGGGGTGATTGATGTGGAGGACGGGATACATGTGAGGCAGATGGCCCGATTGTTTATTTTGCTGGTGCTGGGGTGATTTTTGGTGGCGTCGAGCGGCGATGTCGTCCACTTATGGTTTTGGCCATACTTGAGGATGTTTTCGAACACCCCTTTCTATGATTGGGGGAGCCTGACTTTGGCGACCCTTTATTTTTCTCTGGATGCATTTAGCCGGTGCTATCGGCAGACTTTTACTGGAGCCATGTATATTCTTGAGGTATTCTTTAGTTTGCGCATTTTTCTTTCATGCATTCGCATTTTTCTTGTGCGTCTCTTTTTTTTATCGTGGATTCTTGTCCTTGGCAGACGTGGTTTTATGAGGTGATTAGGTGTAATACCCAACTGATTTTCTTAAAGGGCGAGACTGTTGGGGACTTTTGCCGCTTGTATCGGTGGCGGAAAGCCAATTAGCAGTCGAGGAATTCTCTTTCTCTGGAGGCGGTGTCTCAGGTCTTGAATGGCCTGACCAGTGATAGGGTAAGAGATTTTCCTTCTTCAGTCTTGGTCTTTATGTGCTATGATTCTGTATTAAATTATATCTGCTCGGGATTTTTTAGGTGACCTTTTACCCTTGCGGGATGGCTGTTCAGGACACGTTGTTGACTGGGGTGAATGCGCAGATGAGGCATTTACTGGCGCATAAATTTGTCCACTCTTGGTATCTCGGGGAGAGGGTGGTTCGACAGATTGCTGAGGAAGAGGTGGTGGTTTCGCTTGCGAGGCCCCCTATGTCTATGAGGCGGGAGCGGCTATTTCCAGAGGATGCGACGATTGCGGCAATGATTGGTGAGTTCTATCTGTTGTACATCGATACAGATGTGCCGTATGATTATATGGACTTCGTGGCGAGTTGGATGATGGTGCCCAGCATATATGATGCACTGCCTTTCCCTCCTGCGGGTTCGAGTTGTCCAGTGGGGTCCTCCCACAGCGGTGGTGGTCCGTCGACGTCTGCGGTGACGACAACTTTGGAGGTTCCCTTTGTGCGATTGCATACCCCTTCCTATAACATTCGGTGGGCTGATGAAGGGATGGTGCCTATATTGCATCATCCTCATGCGATGGACCCAGAGGAGTTGGGCTTGACAGAGGAGGTCCTTCGTCCTGTGGTATACTTTTTTGTTCTTCTCTTTTGGTTTCTTTTGATCTTTTCTGCTTGATACTGATTCTGCCTTTCCTTTGCAGTAAGTACGGGTGTCCACCACTTAGCTGAGGGATATTAGGGACTGAATATCTTTGGTGGCTGCCCATATTCAGGATGCGGTTCCTATTCCTTCTTGCTTGGTGCTGTCTGCATCATCCGGGGACGAGTTTGGTTCGAGTAGCGGTGGTGCATCATCTCGCCACAGGGGAAAGAGAACGCATCGCAGGGATGGGAGTTCGTAGAGAGAGAGATAATGTGGGTTCGGGCTGAGTCCCGTTGTTTTTCTTTATTTTCCTGCAAAAATGATGTAACACAAAAAAATATCTAAGCAATTCAATGGAGTTTTTATTTTCTTCTGTTAATGATGAATGAATGAATGCACGCATATGCGCTTTTTACTTTGCTGCTGAGACCGTAAAAAGAAATATTTTTGGAAGTTTTGAAAGGAAGTTTTATTCACAATGAGGAATTATATAAAGATGAAAAGGGAATTTGAAATTCTGTTTGAGAATATCAATTTATTTTTATTGAGTTCTCTGATTTTGACAAAAGAGGAAAAATAAAAATTTCCAAAAATGGGGGGTTGCCTATAGGTAAGCCCCTTGTCTTGCCTATCGATGGGTCAGTTCATTCTAATTAATCAAGGCTGTGATTGGTACTCTCTTAAGCCTTTGGTACCTTATGGGGCAGGATTCCCTCCGATTTCTTCAAAGGTGGAGTGTTTTCATCACACCTTCACATTCCTACTTTCTTGTTCTGCGAGATGGCTCTCCCTAGTAGTATTGAGTTTACTAACTACCTCGAAGCCTCGGAAGCAATGTTCTCTTATAACGTTGACTACGATGCTTTCAACACGCGTTGAGTCTCTTTATGGCATAATCAGCCCATAAAATGGAACATGCTAATGGCGGCGGTACAATTTTGGTACCCCGAAGGCCATATATTCCTCTTTGGCTTGGAAGAACTTATGAGGAGTTTTCTACCATGTCGGGTGTAAACCCTAGTGTAGCGGCTGCTATGCCTGAGTTTTCTCGGTGTCCCCGGGAGTTATCGGCTGGACTTCTCCGTGTCTCGCCCTCGAGGGGTAGATCTTGAGTTACTAGAGGAATGATCTCCCTTCTGACGGTGCTGCGGTCTGTGCTTTTATAGGAGGTTGGTGATGCTGGATATGTCGGAGTCGTCATTCTGGGCTTGGTTTCAAAATTACTGCTGGTGATTGGGGAACTGCTAGTGGACCCACAACTTACAGTTATTACTTCATGGATGTCCTACCATCGTAATCCTATGACGGTGATACTGGCAGAGACTTTGAATTGCCAGGATGCCTGGCGAGAAGGTCGTTCTGACTTTTTGAGGGGTAGCCCTGTGATGTTGTTCATGTGCTTGTCTGAAAGACTCCTCTGGAATACCCTATGTCGGCTGTACCCAACTTCTTTTCGCGCCATTTATCAGTGTTGACCTGGATATTGAGAGCTGGGAGAACTAGTTTATGGAGCATGGGTCTCTAAATCTGCGCTGGTCAGTGCCTTGGTGGGGATAGTTGCTGCCTAATCTGGAGCTGAGGGAATACCCGTACGTTCGGTTGGTTGGTCTCAGACATACCTCTTTCTATTTCCCTTGGCAGCTTCTGCGCCAATTTGGATGGGAGCAGATCATGCCACCTCTGACACTAGATTTCTTTCTGATAGAAGATCTCACAGAGCATCTGCGCATGTGGCTTGGCTCTTTGTGGGAAGTCGATATCCGTCGACCCGTCCCTCTCAGTCTGTTGGGAGAGTATGGCACATCCCTGGGGACTATATGAAGTGGTTATGGAGAAGAGTAGTCAACAAGATATTGGTAGTGGAGACCGGACAAAGGTGGCTTGCTTTATGTGATACCATGGAGGGAGGTGTGGTAGTTTTTTCTAGCCTGATTCGATCTTATCGGTCCATGAAGCATTTGCGACACTCCATTCAGGCGGGGGAAACTTGGGGACCCCAGGATGTAGATGATGACGGAGCGAGCTCCTCTGGTAGCTGTGGGTAGGACTCTTGGGGGAGTTTATTTTATAATGGGGAATAAGTTTGGGAATTTATTTGGCCTTTTAGGAAGGTAGGGGGAAGGGAGTTATCCGTTCCTTTTCTTATGTAATTGTACTATAATTTCTTATTAGTGAAATAAACAAGTTTTGACCATCCAGCTGTGCCTTTCGCTGAATTTTGTATATTGAATTATCTATACCGATCGCTGAGGCATGCATAATCCTTTTATTTAAGTATATGTTAGAGTGAACTGTCATTCTCGGAGATAAGAAAAGAATAGTTTTTTGTGAAAAAGAAGGGGCCGTGCTCATGTGCAATATATGAGCTGCCTACGTACCTCTGCTTTTTTTAAATGGTTTTAATTTTTTTGAAAAGTTTTTTTTGCAGAGGATCAGGCCCACGTAGTTCTGGGTAGAGGGAAATGAAGAATTTTTATTTTTTATTTTTTTTAGAATAGAAGGGAGATGAGAAGAGTCGTAGTGCGCCGAGATTTTGGACTAGGGATAGAACTTCTTGAGACGGTCCAGGTTGACTAGATGAGCCATATCTTCTCCATCAAGGTCGGTGAGCATGGCGGCACCTCCTGACAAGATCTTCTTCACAATGTATGGGCTGCTCCAATTGGGTTTGACTTTACCTCTAGGGTACTAGATAGGCTTTACTATTTCTTTGAGGGCTAAATCCCCTTCTCGGACACCGCGTCCCTTTACTCTCTTATTAAACGAACGCGCTATTAGGCGATGGTACCCTTGTATGTGATACATCGCTTTCAATCTTCTTTCGTCCAAGAATGACAGCTTGTCGAGTCAACTTTGATGCCAGTCCTCCTCACTGACTTGGCTTTTGAGCATGACACAAAGTGAAGGGATTTCTATCTCCACGGGTAAGACCTCTTCTATGACGTAGACTAAAGACTAAGGGGTAGCCCCATTAGAGGTTCAAATTGAGGTTCGGTAACCCCAGAGAGCGTAAGGGATTCACTCGGCCCAATCTCGACAGCTTTCGATCATCTTACTAATGATAGCTTTAAAGTTCTTGTTGGCTACCTCGACTGCACCATTGGTCTGAGGTCGGTAGGGAGAAGATTTGTGTCTCTGAATCCCATACTCGTTGACCACTTCTGTGACTTCTACCTCTAAGTGCAACCCGTTATTTGACACCAGCTCGTGCGCGACCCCATATCGGCATATGATGTTCTTCTTGATGAATTTAACCACTTTCTTGGCTTTCAGAACTGCGTATGACTCGGCTTCGACCCATTTGGTGAAATAATTAATGTCAACTAGGATGAACTCATGCCCGTTGGAGGCCTTGGGTGTAACTTTCCCTATGATGTTGATGCCCCAGGTGGAGAACGACCAGGGAGAAGTCATGTTGTATAATTCTTGCGGAGGCAGGTGATGAAGGTTGGAAAAATGTTAGCATTTGAGGCATCTCCGGACATAGGCGGTACAATCCTGGACCATGGTGGTCCAGTAGTAGCCTTATCGGATGATCTTCATGGCAAGTATGGGACCGTTCATGTGGGGCCCGCATTCCCCGCTGTGGATTTTTTGCATTACCTCTTTAATGTCAGCCCCTTTGATGCAGTGTAGATGGGTTCCATCGAAGTTTCTCTTGAATAGTGCTTTATGACAGATGATGTACTGGGTGGCCAGTCTTCGAAGGGTTACTCGATCTTTCTTATTGGAACCTTCGGGATACCTACCATGCTTGAGGAGGTGCCAGATATCATAATACCATCAATTGGCTAGCTCGGGATCTTCTTTGGTGATGAGCTCGATGTGGTAGCAGTGGGTTGGTTTATCTTGCTTTTGAACTAGGAAGGGGGTTGTTATTATTCCCTAGGGCATGTCGACCTTGGTGGCCAAGGTAGCAAGGGAATCGACTAGGCTGTTATTTGCTCGAGGTAGGTAGTGGAAGGTGATATCTTAGAATTGGGAGGCTAGTTCTTCTAAGTGGGCATGGAAGGGTTGGAATTTCTCGTTCTTGACTTTTTATTTTCTGAGCACTTGGATACCTTTCTTTCACCGATGATGAGGGAAGAATCCCCGTAGATATCTAGGCATTGGATACCTTTCTTAAAAGAAACTTTGAGGCCTACCGTACATGCCTCGTATTTAGTCATGTTGTTAGTGCAGGGGAAACCTAATTTGATAGCGATGGGAGTGTGGGGGTTATCTGGGGCGATCAGTATCCCAATGCCATATCCCTTTTTATTGGCAGCGCTGTCAAAGAACATTTGCCATCGAAGGTTATCTTGAGCAGCGTAGATGATGTTTTCATGTGGGAATTCGGAGATCCAGACATCAGCTTCTTCCATGGGGTAATCAACGAGGTAGTCAGAGATGACTCATCCTTTTATGGATTTTTGTGTGACGCACACGATATCAAACTTGGTTAGGAGCATCAACCATCGAGCCATTCGACCGAATAATATGGGTTTCTTAAGAAGGTACTTGATGAGGCCCATTAGGGATACAAGTTTGATTGGGAAGGCGAGCATGTAGTGTCACAACTTTTGGGTGACCCAGATAAGCGCGACGCATGCTTTTTCCAAAGCCATGTAGTTGACTTCGTACCCAACCAATTTGTGACTGGCGTAATAGATGGCTCTTTCTTTGCGAGAATTTTTAAGGTATTGGGCTAGCAAAGCCCCAGCTGTAGTGTCGGTTATGATTAGGTATAGGAGCAAGGGGAGACCAGGCTGTGGTGGCATGAACACCGAAGGTTGGGTAAGATATTATTTGATTCGGTCAAAAGCTTCCTCCCAAGCCTCGTTCCAAACCTTGGTTGAATCCTTTCAGAGGAGTTTAAAAATAGGTTCGCAGATGGAAGTTAGCTGGCTAATGAACCCGATGATGTATTGTAATTTCCCAAGGAATCTATGAAATTCTTTATCTATTTGGGGAGGTGGCATGTCAAGTATGGCTTTCAGCTTATCAGGATCTGCTTCTATTCCTTTCTCACTGACCATGAATCCCAAGAGTTTTCCATTTGTAACGCTGAAGACACATTTCTATGGATTGAGTCTCATCTTATACCGTCGCAGTCATTCGAAGAACTTTTGGAGAGCGAGAACATGACCTTATCTAGTTTTGGATTTGATAATCATATCATCCACATAGACCTCGACTTCTTTGTGAATTAGATAATATAGGATGGTTGTGGCAACCCTCTGGTAGGTAGCCCCAACATTCTTAAGACCAAATGGCATAATAGTGTAGCAAAAGGTTCCCTACGGTGTGATAAACGCGGTATTTTCTTGGTGATCTGGGTGCATTTTGATTTATTTGTATCCGGCAAACCCGTCGACGAATGACTTAAGAGCATGACTGGTTGTGTTGTCCACGATCATGTCAATATTGGGTAATGGATAATCATCCTTTGGAGAGGCTTTGTTCAAGTCCCGCTAGTCTACACACATTCGAACTTTCCCTCCCGATTTCGGTATAGGCACTATGTTGGCTAACCATGTGGGATATTCGATCACGCGAATGAAGCCCACGATCAGCTGTTTGACCACTTCTTCTTTTGACTTTGAGCGACCATTCAGTGAGGAGCTTTCTCAACTTTTGTTTAACTGGCTTATAATCTGAAAGAGTGTGGATCTCATGTTAAGCTATTTTAGGATCAAGATCGGGTATATCGTCATAGGACCATGCGAAGACATCCACGAATTCCTTTAGTAATTCTTCGAGTTGTGCACGCTCATGCTTGTCAAGGGTAGCCCATATCCTAATCTCGCGCAATTGGCTACTAGAATCGAGGTTAACAATAACTATTTCTTCTTTATTAACTTGAACTCAATTACGCTATTTGTTATTAACCTTATTTATATCAGTTAAGAATTGTTCATTTGCAAAATCATCATCATCAAAAGTTTGATTATAATCTAAACAATTAACGTAAGGCACAACAAGATACTCAAAATCTTCATTTATTTCATTGATAGGAAAAACAGCATTGAGAACCTCATCAAAGGAGGTCTCGATTACATTTGAGCAAGGATAGACAACAAAAGAAAAAATTGGGTAAACATTGGGGTTAGGTGGGATTTCAACAGGTAGAACTGGCGCAACATGCCAGTTGAGGAGAGGTGTATCATCAACATTAATCAGGTGGGATGGATCCAGTGATGTATTGCTTGAATGAACCATGCAGAGTGTTAGCCCTAGTGCCTGTAAGTTAAACGAATTCTCGGAGTCACTTCCCTCTGAATCTTTAGTATCTTTGATGATCAGTTGCACATGGTGTTGGGAACTTTGAACCCATGGGTAGTTGTCTTGGAAAAATATTTCCATTCCAGGCTTCATCTTTTCATCTGTATGGTTATACCATAGTTCCCAAAGGTCGCAAAAGGGGAAGTCTTCACCCTCTTTGATGAATCTTCCATTAAAGGAATCACCTGTGATAGTCTGGATGCAATCTAATATTCTCTTTGGTCGAGACTGGCAGATCATTCTAAGCTCTTATTCTGATGGTTGATACCCAAAACCGCAAGGAGGGAAAGCTTTTTTTAGTTCAATGGGTTCAATTATCCCTTGTTGTCTTTGTCCTAGGCCCAGTTCGGGCATGAAGTGCATGTTTCTGAACATCTGAATCACATTGACATTGATATGAGGGTCGTACTCTGGACAAACCCTTTCTTTGAAATTGTCCCCCACCGGGAGTAAAAGTGGCTCAACTCGGAATCCTGATGGGAGAATGTCATTTGACCCATGCTATATCTCAAGGATTGGATTTCTGGTACTTGCACCCTCGACATTGTCGTTATCGCCTAAAATGGTGATGACTCGCCCATCGACGAAGAACTTTAATTTCTGATCGAGCGAGGAAGTTACACCCTTGATACTGTGGAGCCAAGGTCGTCCAAGCAATACGTTGAAACAAGCTGGGATGTCGATAACTTAGAATTCAAAGACAAGGTTTATAGGGCCTGCCTCTATTACAAGTTTTATGGATCCCATCACCTCCCGACGGGTATTATCGTAGGCACATACCACAGTGGAGGTTGAAGCGAGGTCACTTTTCTTCAGTCCTAAGCATTTGAAGGTTCTTAGCGGGCAGACATTCAAGGCGGATCCATTATCGACAAGAGAGAGAGGTATGATCTTCCCCATAACTTCGACGGAGATGTTGAGTGCATGATTGTGGTTTGGCCCAATTCTGGGGATTTCTTCTTCGGAGATGGATAATATTCGGGTAGAGGTCACGGATCCGACTAAATTTATCGCTTCTTCTGGTGTGGTGGAAGGAGGAACTGTGGGTCCAGCGAGCAACTTAATCAAAGCATTTTTGTGCAGCTGGGAAGACATGAAAAGCCCCCATAGAGTGATGTTAGCTTGATTTTTCTTTAGTTTGCCTGAATAATTCTGCCATGACCTGGACAATGTCATCCAGGCTGACTTCATCTGTCGATGCTACCCAACTGTTTGACTCTCGAGCCCATTTTCGTGCTTCCAAGAATAGCGTACTGAACCTATGGAAATCAATGATCATCTGTGAGGGAAATTTCATCCAGAACTTTAGGAGTTGGTTTAATACTTCTGATAATTCCATACTTTCATTTTTAGAACGGGTGCGAAAAATGATGCATGCTCTGGTAAGGAGTGACAGTGCCTAATCAACGAGGCTAAAAGGGTGTAGGAGGAAATATGGGCAAGTCTGGAGTGGTTTGGGAGAGTATATGGGTGTGATTTGAGTTGAGGGATCATATTCTGGGTTCTCTTTTAAGAAGATGGCATTGGCATGATTTGGGAGTGGGTTGTGAGTAGTGTTTCGCTTCGGATTGGCTGGGGGGCAATGGTACCTCGGTCAATTAGACCTTGGATTATTTTTCAGAGGTGAAAGCATCGGTCAGTGTTATGTCCAACAGTTTGGTGAAAGGAGCAATGAGCATCTGCCTTAAAGTTTCTTGGAAGTGGATTTGGTAATGGACGGGGGTCCAAGGGTTTGATGAGGTTTCGTCTTAACAGGGCTTGATAAACTTTGGAGAGGGGAGCATGGAGTTTGGTTTATTCCTTTCGAACTGGGATAAGGCGACTTTCTGGTGCCCACGATGTGGTTGGTTGAGAGATGTTATTGATGGTTGAGACTACATCATTGACAGGTTTGTCATATTTTCTGGGAGTGAACTGTCTGGACACTTTCTTTGGTTCAACTTCTGTTTTAGCAAGACCTTCCTCGATTTCTACTCCGGCTTCTCTGAGAGTTTAATGTGGGAGACCAGGTGTTGCTACGAGTATCCCCTATGAAGGGGGTAATGCGGTTTGGGAAGAAAGGGAAGTTGGCATCGAGGTACATAGGGCCATTCCCTATTATTGAGCGGATTGGCCCAGTAGCATACAAACTTGGGTTACCGGAGCACTTGCATAGGATTCATGACGTGTTCCACATTTCTTCGCCGAGGAGATATCTTTGGGATGACATGGCCCACACTCACATTGCTTTGGAGGAGATTAACCTACAGCCCGACAGTTCCTACGAGAAGGGGCCAATTGTTATCCTCGACTGTAGTGAGAGAAAATTAAGGTCAAAGGTAGTGCCTTTAGTACATGTGCAGTAGCAGCATCATAACGTCGACGAGTCTACCTCGGAGCGCGAGGATACGATGCGCGATAAATATCCTGATTTATTCTTACTAGGCATACCTTTATTTTTTGAATTTCGAGACAAAATTCCGTTATTAGGGGGGAGTATGTAATACCCCGTATTTTTTATGATTTTAATTATGGGATTAATTGACTTAAAATGGGATTTTTTTATAATTAATCCGGATTTAAGTAAATAATTACTAGCGTGATGAGAGTTAGTATTTATTGGGAATATTTATGTTGAATATTACTTAGTGAGTAAAGTAATTTATGATTATGAAAATATTAAAGTTGTCGTGAGTGAAAAATACGGCAGTTACAGTAAACTTAGTTGGGATGTGCGTGTGAGTCGTGTCGGAACTTAAATGAGAAATTAAAAGGTAATTTTATTTTTGGTTATTCGGATGGCTATTTTGATTATGCCATTGTGTTCGAAAGGGTCGAGATAGTCAGAAAATCTTACTTGGGTGTTTAGTATGGGTTCCGGGGCAGTTTTAGGCCAACCCGACACCCTAGAGGGGTATTTTAGACTTTTTAAATTTTAGGATTTAATTATGGACGAAAATTAGGATAATATAACTGCAAGTACGTGGGTGAGTTAGAGTAATCAACTGACAAAACCAATAGAAAGTTTGAGAGTAAGGAGGAGAAGAGATTTCTAGGAGCTCAAAGGCCAAACACAATCTTCTTTCATAAAAAATACCATCAAAATGTAGATCAAGAAGAGAGAATCAAACCGATACCAATTTCCAGCGACGATTCATACCTTCGTTATTAAGGCAAGTGCTTTTCTTGCGAAATTTTAGAGCATATAATGTCCATATTAATTTAGTTGGTGATTTATTCATGCTATTATGGAATCGGGGCTGAGATTGGGCTTTAAATCTACGATTATGGTATAGGTTTTACATGTAGATGAATAACAATGTATTGGAGATTAGAAACCTGAATTTTTATGTTGTAATTACGAATTTAAATCTGGGTTTAGTTGTGATTAAGGGTGGTTATGTGAAAATAGGGCTTTTTGTTGATTTGAGTAATAGATCTGAATTCAGATTTCAATTTTAAGGATTTGATGTTAAAAACATGTTGGGAATCATTCTATTACTAGTGGGTATAGTTTTAATTCGTTGGATTTGAGTTAGAATAGGTTTTTGAGAAATTTGGATGATGAAAAGATGGGAAACGCAGGTTTAGAACTAATTGGGATGAACTACGATTTTCTCGTTCAAATGACCTCGTTCGAACGAGAATTCCAACGAGAATTCAGAGAGTAGTTCGTTCAAAGTGGAGTATCTCATTTGAACTACCACATTCGAATGAGATTCTAATGAGAATTCCGAGCCTTAGTTCATTCGAAACGAAAATTTCCCAGTTTTTAACGAGATTTCAGAATTTCTAATTGTTACCCGGTCGAGTTAAAATCATTGTAGGTTAATTCAAGTGAGAGGAAATGACCTATGCTACCCTCAAGTGACTTAAATACATAGTCTAGTAGTGAGAGGATTGTGTAATTACTAAGGGTATATGATAGAATAAGAGGCCCTTACAGAGTATGTAACGATAGAGATAAATTGTGCGGATATATTAATGTGAGTATTAGGGTTAATAATACTACATATAAATTCGGGGAATTGGGTTGCGTGAATACCTAATGATTATTATAGGTTGTGTGTATGTACATATTTGATGAATTATTATGTGTATTACATACCTACGCTACTTGCTATCGGGTGGAGGTTGCTCGTTGTGGACGATCGAGGAGCCTTCAAGGGGATTTTGATTCGTATCACTAGAATATAAAACCTTGGTACGGGCTATCAGTGAGAACGATAGTGTTGACGGTCATATGGGTGCGTAGGTATGTGCGTACCCCATGGGCTTGGAACTATGTTCGCCTCCTATATGTGTGTTTGTTTTGATGGTTCGTGAGAGATTGAACCTATAGTTCTCTATGCAGTGAGCGATGCACCGGGACATGATAGCAGAGTATGCATTGCACTAAAGGGTCCTAATCCAGGGGTGCATGATTGTTATATATATGTATAGTGTGATAAATATATGTATACTTGTGATTTATTCTACTTTGTGTAATTAGTAGATATGGAAATAATGATACTTAAAATGTTCTTAGTGAGGAAAAGAATACCTATGAGAATAACGGTTATGTATATGAATAACTATCCTTAAACATGTGGTAATACGGGATACGGGTGATACGGGTAAACGTATGAAATTATTGGTGTGATAATAGTTATCTTCGGACTAGTTAGGCGGGGTAGCATAACTAGTATGGATTAAATATACGCGTTAGGTGTGCACATTAGATGAGAGGTGAGCATCTCAAGTGAGAGTACGAGGATCTAACATGTACACTATATGTACTATTGCTTTCATTAATCACATGTTGATTTTTAAAATGTTTCCAACTCGATCTCTGACCCGTTTGATATACCAAAATACACCCTCGGCTAGGCCGAGGGTATCCTCATCCTGGACAAGGGTCCAACTCTACTACACCGGGGTCCCATCATAGGCCGGGCGACCCTATAATAGGCCGACTCCTCATCATAGGCCGAACGGCCCTATAACAGGTCGATCCCCATCATAGGACGGACGACCCTATAACAGGCCGACC
This sequence comes from Sambucus nigra, assembly GCA_949130495.1. Classification (NCBI taxonomy): domain Eukaryota; kingdom Viridiplantae; phylum Streptophyta; class Magnoliopsida; order Dipsacales; family Adoxaceae; genus Sambucus; species Sambucus nigra. Next base: position 283,209,192 of record OX422218.1, read on the forward strand.
CTCATCATATTCCAGACGACCATGCGACCGGATGAGGCTAACTATCAGCACGACCAGACAATCCTACTAGGGGATGACATTACGAGGCCTACATCCAACAGGAGACCCAGTGCCAGCATGAACCTTAGCCTCGGCCAAACATTATAAGCCGAGGGTGACATCACCATGGTGTGTGATTTGGGAGACGCGTGGCGCAGTGCGCGTGGGACTCATATAGCACCTGGACCAGACCGTTATAATAATATCATCCCCTCATATGATGGAATATTATGTCATCATTAACCATAAGTGGCACAGCCAGGTGTCAACAGAGGATTAGCTAGATTGTCATTCACATGGACAATGCATGATTGGGAGGCACACTACTCCCCCAAGCCCTATATATACTTGTCATCTTCAACCGTGCAAAGGATCGAGAATAAAAACCTTATCTATAACTCTGCTTGTACACACAGTAAAGAGAGAGTGAGCTTATGAGCATTGTATCCAAGGCCATTAGTGCCCATATTTAGTGGATCACACACTCATAGTGGATGTAGGCCTGATTGGCTAAACCACTATACATTATTGTCTTTATTACTCTTATACTTATCCCCTTTTATATACTTATACACATATATAACTCTATTGCTGCCATTGCTACTGTTTGAGCTCTCCACCTCTTATCCGGTGGTGCTGAATCTTAGCATCATCAGTTTGGCGCCGTCTGTGGGAACGAGAAGATATCTCTTCCTTTATACAGCTTGACTTCACCGGATTGTGTGGAGATGTTTCACCATTGAAATAGATCCATTGGGGTACTCAAACTCATCAGTCTTTTGATCATCCAGCTCAAGCATATGGCACCGGAGTTACCACCATCACCTCCTCCACCAGCTAGTGGAGTAGGAACTTCTTCCAGTCATATACCACCACAGTCTGAGATGGACGATGTGGCTACTACCCTGAAGTCCTTAGCAGCAAGCCAACAGATTATGCAGGAGAAATTTGCAGCTCTTAGCCAAAACATACCGAGACCACCCGGAGTCTCACCGGAGATAATTACTCCGGGAGCAGCTCCAGGGCAGCATGAGGCCAGGGGACCACCCCAGGCACCACACGAAGACTTTTCACCTCCGCAACGACGAAGGGATGTTGTCAACCCCGGCGTCTACGCCTGGGGAGGCAAGAAAACCCTTTCTCGAAGGATAGATACGATGATGTGGAGGTAGAAGAATCCCCATAGACTGCTGGGAACCGTATGAGGTCTCCAACAATACTGTACGACCTATCCATGAAAGCAGAGGGAAGTGTGGGAGACAGAATCCCGATGATCACCCGAAAGGCTCAGCTTTTGATCATTTGAGCAGAGAGTCGACCTATAAGAGACTGGGCCCAATAAATGACCTGCGAGAAAGATTGTCTAGATCGATAAGTCTTGTAAGATCGAGAAAAGAGGCAGTATATGGCCGACCCTATGGGGGCCGAACCTACGGACGGGACGACGGTCAGGGGGAGGTAAATAAATGATACATACCTGCCGCAGCAGAACCCTCAGTTCACCCTAAAGAGGCGACAGGGGATAACATCGACCAATCCGACCCTACGAGGCCCTGGAACGACTCGATCCAAAGGCTGGAGGATAAAATTGGTGATATCATGAAAATTAGGGACCCTCTTCAAAGAGGATACTCCATAGGTTCACCATTTATAGCGAAGATAGTTAACTTCCCAACGCCATCCAAGTTTAAGCCACCCGCGGTCACCCCAAGGTATGACGGGAGTACCAACCCTGTCCATCATATTGAGATGTACCAATCAGCGATGGACATATACTCTATCTCAGACGAGATGAGGTGTCGTGATTTTTCCAGCACTTTGACCATGGCCGTACATGTATGGTCACATATCTTCTAAATAACTCCATCGAAAGCTTTAAGCAGTTAGGAGACCGGTTTATCCATAACTTTTGCTTCGGAGTGAGGCCACACACCTGCTCTATGTTAAGCAGGGGAAGAACGAGAGCTTGAGAGACTACATAGATAGGTTCAATAAATAGAAGTTAGAGGTCGAAGACTATGAGGAAAGTATATCCATGACAGACCTCATCGAAGGACTCCAAAAGGGAAAGCTATTATGGAAGCTTGCTGAAGACCCCCCAAAGACGATGGCTGAATTGTTGGCAACAGCGGGAAAGGTGATGAATGCTGAAGAGGCGATGGCCGCTAAATATGAAGATGAAAAAAGAGGCACTAGTGGGGGTAAGTACTAGAAAAAGAATAAGGAGGGGAAGAAGAGGCCAGCAGATGACAAATTCGCTGATTACACCCCTTTGACGGTCAGCTGCGAACACATTCTAAATGAGATAAAGAGTGATCAATCCCTGAAATAGCATGAGAAGTTGAGGTCGCCTCCTCACAAGAGGAATAAAAACCTAAGGTGTGAATTCCACCAAGACCATGGACATATGACCGACAAGTGTTTTGCTCTGAAAGATGAAATTAAAAAAATATTAAAAGATGGGAAGTTAAGAAAATACGTCGACAAGGGTGCCTTTAAGAGGGGCCGAGGGGACGACCCCAGGAAGAAGAGAAGCGATGCATGCAGAGAAAATCCCCCCAAAAGAAGAGACAACCCTTCAGAGGACGATGATGATCCTGACCTCTCGCCAAGAGATGACCACATCCCTGTGAAAAGGCTCAATATGATCTCGTTCGGTGTTGGAATGATCTCAGGAGGCCTGGCAGGAGGAGGATCAGAAGTCGCAGACAGAAAGGCCCATGTAGCTGAAGCCAAGGCAGTGACAAGCTGTGCATTCAACCTCTATAGAAGCAAAGCTAAAAAAGAGAAAGAAAATTGATATGGATACTCTGATAATGGGATTCTCAAGAATGGACTTCAAGGGCCTCTTATCCCCACATGATGACCCTCTCGTCATCACTATGAGGGTATACAGATGCGAGGTGTTGAGGATCTTGGTATATGGGGATAGTTATGAAGATGTGATATTCTAGCCATGCTTTAAAGCCTTAGGACTCAGCCGTGCTAGGCTCGTCCCATACCATCACCCCTTGATTGGTTTCAGTGGGGAAAAATTTCATCCCTAAGGAGTGTATGAGGCTGATGTTAGAATGGGGGACGAGTGGCCGAGATGGATTACCAAGAAGGTCAACTTTTTAATGATGGATGAACACGTCTTCTCAGCCTACAATATTATACTGGGGCGAGTGGCCCTCAAGGAATTTGAGGCCGTGCCTTCCACAATTCATCAGATAATAAAATTCCCGACCCCTTACAGGGTGGGGTAAGTTCAGGGAGACCAAACGACGGCACGAGAATGCTACTTCAACTTTGCTGAATAAAGAGAGGCGCACAAGAAAACAACTACTTATAATATTGATACCCTCAACCCTAGGGATGAGAAGAAAGGATAAGACGCGAAAGAGGTAGAATCCATCGTCCTCAATGAGGATGATCCAGAAAAAACCATCCAAGTTGGCAAAGTTCTAAAGACAGACATAAAAGAAGACCTCATCAAGCTGCTAAGGAGAAGACATAACATATTTGCATGGAGTCATGCAGACCTGTCGGGGATCGACCCCGAAATTATGTGCCACAAGCTCAATGTGGTAGAGGACGCAAAGCCGATAAAGCAGAAGAGGAGAATTTATTCTCGAGAAAAATATGAGGTAATACGGGACGAGGTTAAGAAACTAGAAGATGCTGAGTCTATCAGAGAGGTCATCTATCTCGAAGGGCTATCTAACGCAATTATAGTCCCCAAAGCCAACGGGATATGGAGGATGTGTGTAGACTTCACCGACCTCAACAAACATTTCCCCAAGGACAGTTTCCCTCTTCCCCGCATTGATCAGATGGTGGACACTACCACGGGCCATGAGCTAATGAGCTTCATGGATGCGTATTGGGGATACAACCAGATCTTCATGAACACCGAGGACTCGGAAAAAATGGCCTTCATTACTGACAAGGGGACATAATGTTATAGGGTCATGTCCTTTGGCCTAAAGAATGCAGGGGCAACGTATCAGCGCCTTGTGAATAAAATGTTCAAAGACCAAATCGGGAAGTCTATGGAGGTCTATGTAGATGACATGTTGACCAAAAGCTTGAAGGCTGACCTAGAGAGGACCTTTGACACGATGGACAAATAACAGATGAAGCTCAACCCAGCCATGTGTGTCTTTGGGGTCGGAGCAGGAAAGTTCCTGGGGTACATCGTCAATCAAAGAGGCATCGAAGCCAATCCCGAGAAGATAAAGGATCTATTAGAAATGAAGACCCCCAAGACCATTAAAGACGTTCATAGGCTCACAGGGCGAGTGGCTGCTTTGAATAGGTTTGTATCCAGAGCCATAGACAGGTGTCTACCATTTTTCAAAATTCTTAGAAAGGCCTTTAAATGGAACGAAGAGCGTGACAAGGATTTCAAGAACTAAAGTCATACTTAGGGTCTCCCGTGCTGTTATCGCGGCCAGTGTAAGGCGAAAGATTATACGTGTACCTAGCCATCTCAGAGTCAACCATCAGTTCAGTCATTGTGAGAGAAGAATACGGAGTGCAGAAGCCTGTGTATTTCAATAGTAAGGCACTCCAAGGGGCAGAGTAAAGGTACCCTAGGATGGAGAAGTTAGCCTATGCCCTAATTCATGCATCAAGGAAGATGAATCCATACTTCTAGTCCCATACAATGGTTATCCTCACTGATTCCCCTCTTAGGCAGGTCATACACAAGCCAAAAAAAGCGAGGAGGTTAATAGCATGGGCTATAGAGCTGGGAGAGTTCGATATTGTGTACCAACCTAGGTTGGCCATCAAGGGGCAAGCATTGGCAGATTTCATGGCTGAATTTACTTGGGAAGAGGATGAGGCTGAAAATGAGAACCTCGAGAAGACAGATATCCAGCAAGGCAGAATTGTTGACCTGTCCATAGGTAAGGCTGAGACAAGCACCGCTAGAGAAAAAATTGTCAAAAATGAGGAAGAAAGATACCTCTCTAGATAGGGATCCCTTATCGAAGGAAATTTCTCAAAAGAACAGGCTGTGTGGAACCTCTTTGTTGACGGGTCCTATTGCGAGAGCAGAAGTGGAGCTGGATTAATAGTATAAGCACCTGACGGCATGGACATTGAATATGCCCCGAGGTTCAACTTCAAAGACTCCAACAATGAGCCTTAATATGAGTCCCTGATAGCAGGCCTCTCCTTGGCTAGGTCTCTTAGTATTGGCCAAATCTTGGTCCATAATGATTTAAGACTGGTGGTGAATCAGATACTAGGAGCATACGAGGCTAAAGATGAGAGAAAGGAAAAATACCTTGAAAGAGTAAAGTCACTATTGAAGAGCTTGAGAGAAGTAAAGTTAAAGAGGATACCTAGGCTGGATAATGGTCGAGACGATGCACTTACTAGGCTAGCCTCAGCAACTAGGACATATATCAGGAGGACAGTCCTAGTGGAAATCTTGCTTCGGCCAACGATTGAAGATGAAAATGGAACACTTAGCCCTTGCTTAAATATTATCAGGGAAGCTTCATTGATAGACCCTCTAATTAGGTACATTAAAGAGGGGGAGATGCCAAAAGCAAAATAAGAAAGGAAGAAGTTGAGATACAGAGCAGCGAAATTCATTATCACCGGAGACACCTTATACAAAAAGGGGTTCTTGATCCCTTTGCTCAGGTGTATGCACACATCTGAAGTTCCACACATCTTGCAAGACGTGCACGAGGGGTCTTGTTCAAGCCATATTGGGGGCAGGTCGTTGGCAAAGAGGATAGTCACCCAGGGATACTGGTGGCCGACCTTAGGGAAGGATGCTACGACGTACGTAAAGAAGTGAGATAAATATCAGAGGCTCGCCACCATCCCTCATCATCCATATCAGCCTCTTACCTCCATCACGTCCCCATGTCCATTCGCAGTATGGGGACTCAATTTGGTAGGACCCTTGCCCATGGCTGTCAATAACTATCAATACCTGATCGTAGCAATTGATTATTTCTCAAAATGGGTGGAAGCGGAGCTGATGGTCACGATCACCGAGCAGAAGACCTTCCAGTTCATCTAAAAAAACATTATATGCAGATATGGTCTCCCTAACACCCTCATCTCAGATAACGGGACTCAATTCAAGAATGTATCCCTGGAAAAATACTACGAAAGAGTGGGGGTCAAACAGTTCTTCTCTACCCCAGGTCGACCTCAGGTTAATGGGCAAACTGAAGTTACAAATAGAATAATCCTAGACAGGATCAAGAAAAAACTCGAGGAGGCAAAAGGAAGATGGGTTGAGGAGGTATACGCTGTACTGTGGGCCTACAAGACGACGACAAAGACTCCTACCGGGGAAACCCCGTTCATGTTGGCATATGGCTCAGAAGCCTTCATCCCCACCAAAATTGGGTTTCCTACTCATAGAGTCCAAATGTACGACCCCCAGAGAAACATGGAAGAAAGGAGACTTGATCTAGACTTGATCGAGGAGAGAAGAGAAGACGCTGAGATAACATAAGCAGCCTATTGGCAGAGGACTGCTAGGTTTTATAATCAGAGGGTAAGGCAAAGGCCAATCGCTGTGGGGGACCTAGTCCTAAAAAAGATATGGCAGAAACCTAACAAGCTCCATCCAAATTGGCATGGCCCATATAGGGTCATTAATGAAGTTGTCCCTGGAACCTATAGACTAGAGAACCTTTAAGGGGAACCATTTTCGAACCCCTAGAATGCAGATCATTTGAATAAATACTATCAATAATGTAATGTCCTATCGGATCACTGTTGTAATGAATGTGTTGCTCCAATAGAACACTTGGGAATGTTAATGAGAATATTATATTGGCCCTTCATCTGATGTTTGTCAATTAATAGAACGCTGAGGGAATTCTCGCTAAACCACCCTTGACTATGATGAGGGTGAATGGTGGGGACGACCCCTCATTCACTCTCAAGAAAGACGAGGGAGGATTTAAAATTCAAAAACATCATTAATTTGGTGTCTATCAACCCTCGGCTATGATGATGGTGAATGGTGGGGACGACCCCCCATTCACTCTCAAGAAATACGAGGGAGGACTTAAAATTCAAAAACATCATTAATTTGGTGACTATCAACCCTCGGCTATGATGAGGGTGAATGGTGGGGACGACCCTCCATTCACTCTCAAGAAAGACGAGTGAGGATTTAAAATTCAAAAAACATCATTAATTTGGTGACTATCAACCCTCGGCTATGATAAGGGTAAATGGTGGGGATGACCCCCCATTCACTCTCAAGAAAGACGAGGGGGACTTAAAATTAAAAATCATCATTAATTTAGTGACTATCAAACCTCGTCTATGATGAGGGTGAATAGTGGGGACGATCTCCCATTCACCCTCAAGAAAGACGAGGGAGGATTTAAAATTTAAAAACATAATTAGTTTGGTGACTATCAACCCTCGGGTATGATGGGGATGAATGGTAGGGACGACCCTCCATTCACTCTCAAGAAAGACGAGGGAGGACTTGAAAGTGAAAAACATCATTAATTTGGTGAATATCAACCCTCGGATACGATGAGGGTGAATGGTAGGGACGACCCTCCATTCACTCTCAAGAAAGACGAGGGAAGACTTTGAAATTGAAAAACACCATTAATTTGGTGAATATAAAACTCGGCTATGATGAGGGTGAATGACAAGGACGAACCTCCATTCACTCTCACCCTAGCTGAGGTACATTAACACAAACCATAAAAGGGGGCAACATAGAAGATAGAAGAGGAGAACACTTCCATTACAAAAATTAAAAGTTACAGTATACATCCTAAAGTAAAACGAAAAACAAAAGCTTTACAAGCAGAGGGTATAGGCCACAAATGGACACCCTAATATGCAACATCAGAATGCAGAGCATTAACTTCAACAAGAAGAGTCCCTTTGATGACCACATTAGGAGGCCAATCCTCAGACGTGCCGGTGCCTTCGATGTGAACTTGATACTCAACATGGGATAGAGCCTCATATATCAAAGGGTCATCCAGTTCCACTGCTTCAAGGGAGGGGAGAATAGTTGACACTGCATCATCAAATTTTAAGATGACTCACCGATAGGCCATCTTGATTCCCCTTTCCAAGTACTCAAGATCGAAACCTTGGAATTCATCAGAGAGTTTGTAAGCCTCCACAGCATCAGCCTCAGCCCTTCGCACAATGTCAGCAAGTTCATTTTTGAACTGGATCCCCTTGTTAGTCAAGGCCTCGTCCTTTGCTTTTATAAGGTCATCCTTCAATTTCAGGTCGACCTCATGCTGCCTCATAAGCTCGTTCAGAACCCTCGCATGCTCGATATTCACACTCTCCAACTTAGCCCTGACAGTCTCCAACTCAGTCTTCAAATCGACCTCATGTTGAATGGCTCTCTCGGCCTCTTAAAAATTGCGTTGGTTCTCAGCCATCCACTTGGTGGAAGAGGTGAAGGCATAGATGGACTGTAAAAGACGAGAGAAATGTCATATTAAAGGGAAGAGGGAACAATTTGTAAAATATTGGTGAATCAAAGTTGAAGAGATAAATGGAATAGCTGAGCCAGAGTATGAAGCCTATAGTCATAAACCTTGGCTGGGGCTATTTTGGCCAAGAATTCATAATCGACAACCGATGGTGCCGAGAACATGGAGGCCTTAGCCGCTCTCATATTAGAAATTAGGGAGGAAGGGTCGGCCCTTAAGAAGGTCAGATTAGACGACCAGTAGGCACCCATGCATGAAGAAGAACTGGTCCCCTCGGTGTGCATCTGAGGGACCTCTACCCTTGCCCTCGTACGTAAGTCAGGCCGAGAGCTAGCAGGCACTTCTGTCTCCTTACGTTTGCGGGTATTGACTATCAGCTCGACCTCGATCAACCCCACGGCCTTTATCTTTTTATGAGGTGACAGAGGCTCCTTACCCTTTTTCTTATTCAGGCCTGACATCAAGCTGGGGGCAGTCATTTCCTAAAGTTGATCAGATATGTTGGGAGGACAACCTGAAAAAATGAGATGACATCAGAAAAAAGTAACAGTAATGAGGAAACATTTGGAAAGAAATAGAACAAAAAAGTAACTCAGATAATTCTGTCAATGGGTCGACCCTCAGACCTGCTTCTTTGAGGAAATGAGGGGCCATTAAATCTTCAAACTTGGCAAGTCCACCCTTTTTCCCTTGTTCCCTCAGATAGTCAACTATATACTTTTTGTCCAAGCTAAGTCCAGGGTCTGACCTTGCTTTTATGGATGAGTTAGACCATTCCATTGGGACCCTCGGACTGTCTTCTAGAGGCTCGACCCCGGCGAGAAATTCCCAGTTCGCAGAGACAAAGAAGAACCTCTTCTTCCAATCATGATTGGAAGTTTATGCTATATGGAGAAGTTTTTTACCGAACTTACTGGCCCCTAGATGAAAATATATAGGTGGCTTGGACAAGGAAGTTATGTTGTAGCAGGCTAAGAACAAATCATCCGATGGCTCGTTAGTGAATGTTTTCTTCCAGAGCGAGATGTATCCAAGAATGGTACTCCAAGAGTTAGGAGGATGTTGGGAAGGAGTAAGCCCGAGGGAAAAAAGTTTGTCAAGTATCGTCGGGTAAAGAGGGAACCTAATGCTGACCCTAAGCATCTTCTCATAAACAACAACCTCTCCTACTTCCCCCTAGAAGACCCTCTGATATTCATTCGGGACCCTCATACTTACATTGGGCTGTATGCCAAAAAGGTGCCTCCATAGTAAGAGGTTACGATTCTTAACAGACGAGACGTAAGCTGAGGCCCTGAGGTGTCAACTTGATCATTATCAGAATTCTCACTATCGTCCTCGGCTATCTCATCCCAAGACCTCTTAGCCTCGTCATCTATGGGAGGGCCACCCGAAAATGCAGCTTGGAAAGCAATAGGGGACAGGGCTATCACAGGGACATGGCTATCATAGGGATAACCTCAGAAGGAACTATCCCCTCGGCCTGTCGGTTTAGGCTAAGCGTTGATGCCTCCCTTCTCCCAGAAGTCCCATCACCCATTGGTGACGATTCTCTTTCGTCCATTCCTCCCTTTTATCTCTGAGACTCGACTGAACGAGGGGAAGACCCAAAGAACTCAAAGGGTAAAACAGTGGCTAATGGAATTGGGAAAATAGGTCATACCCAAATGGGGTTGGCCCTACGTCTACACTCGTTCTCTTCCTCTATTCTCCTAATCTCTGTAAAAAACCTATTTCTCAATGCTGAAAACTCCTCGACTAAATCATAAATCCATTTTAGCATTGAGAGGGAGACTCTACACTTAAGGAATTTGCCCCAACTACTTACAAAAAAGTTTACAGTTTAACCAAGTTGACTTTTGGATTAAACCTAAAGAAAGGAAGGGTTTTCGTGAACGAACACCCAAGAACAAAAAGAACTAGGTTCATCAGATAAAAATGCTGAAAAACACCGGAAAGCCTAAGAAGCACCGTGAATAGGCACTAAACCACCACGGAAAGGTGAAAGAGGAACCCAATAAGGCCTATCGCTTAAGTTCTAGCCCTAGAACCACAAGAAAAGAGTGGAAACACGCCGAAAAGAAGGGCAGATGGGCCAGAGGGATTTTTTGTAGAAAATATTTGAGAAATCAAAAGAAAACTTCAATAAAGGGAGCAAAAAATGAAGAAATGGGTGAAGAAGTTACCTGAAAGAGAAGACTGAAGCTGAAAGAGAACTGAAAGCTTTCAATGCAGAAATGGAGGTTTGAGCTGCTAAGAAGCTAGAGAGAGAGAGCGTATGCGCAAAGAAGAAGAAAATAAATGATTATTTGAAAAACGATTTAAATACTTTGTTATTAGTGGGCCCATTAACCCAAGAAGTGCACAACCCACGAGGAGAAGCATCATTAGGGCATAAATCCCCAAGCATAGCGTTCAGCCGTCATGTCTGGGAAACATAAATGATGATTGTCATCTGATAAGATATCAATCAACTTGATAAATGTCACTCATCAACTTGACCACCCATTTGGCATTTAAAGGCAACATTACCCCTCAGCCATGTCAACAACATCAATGACCAAGGTCTAGGGGTGATTGATATACCAAAATACACCCTCGGCTAGGCCGAAAGTATCCTCGTCCAAGATGAGGGTCCAACTCTACTACACCGGGGGTCCCATCATAGGCCGGGCAACCCTATAATACACCGACTCCTCATCATAGGTCGGACGACCCTATAACAGGTCGACACCCATCATAGGCCGGATGACCCTATAACACGCCGACCCTCATCATATGCTAGATGACCATGCGACTGGATGAGGTTAACTATCAGCACGACCAGATGACCCTATTAGAGGAAGACAGTACGAGGCCTACATCCAACAGGAGACCCCGTGTTAGTATGAACCTTAGCCTCGACCAAACATCATAAGCCGAGGGTGACATCACCATGGCGCGTGATTTGGGAGACGCGTGGCGCATTGCGCGTGGGACTCATATAGCATGTGGACTAGACCGTTATAACAATATCATCTTCTCACATGAGGGAATATTATGTCATCATTAACCACAAGTGGCATAGCCAGGTGTCAATAGGGGATTATCTAGATTGTCATTCACATACACAATGCATGCTTGGGGGGGCACACTACTCCCCCCAAGCCCTATATATACTTGTCATCTTCAACCTCGCAAAGGATCGAGAATAAAAACCCTAGCTAGAACTCTGCTTGTACACACAGTATAGAGAGAGTGATCTTATGTGCATTGTATCCAAGGCCATTAGTGCCCATATTTAGTGGATCACACACTCACAGTGGATGTAGGCCTGATTGGCTGAACCACTATACATCATTGTCTCCATTCCTTTTATACTCATCCCCTTCTATATACTTATACACATATATAACTGTATTGCTGTCGTTGCTACTGTTTTAGCTCTCCACCTCTTATCTGGTGGTGCTGAATCTTAGCATCATCACCGTTTATTTCAAATCTCATTTCTTTTGTCAAATCAGTTTAGGTGACCATCCACAGAGATACCAATGATAGGAGTTCCATTCATTTGATGATCTATAGCTGTTGTGGAAGTTACAGGACTTGGTAGTAGATGCCTCTATGATTGTCATTCCTCCATTTTCAGTTAGTTATTTAAGTTAGGGCATGTCGCCCCTTTTTACTTTCCAGACAATCAGAGATATGTGGATCTAATTATTCACTCCTTACATTTGTTAGTATTTCGTTGGATTATTTATTTGGGGTTTAGGCTGGAAGTGTTTACTCCAGTCTCATTTATTACCTTAGTCATTTTATTTCACATGGAATTCGTTTGAATGGTGTATGTTTAGTAATTGGTTAATTTGATTAATGATTGGTTAATTTATTTTCATGATAATTAAAAGATAAAATTTTGGCATTAAACTTTTTAAATATTATCGGGTTAGTGTTAATAATAAAGTTTTCAACTGGATATTCTACATTAATTTAATGAAGGACTAATCACCCGGTATTTAATTAGGCAGGGTGTCACCTCAACTTACTTGGGTAAACACATATTTCGCAGTAAAAAACTCAGAATCTTTATCTGACTAAAAACCTAGTATTTGTACCTAAAAGGTATAAGACTATTCGATTGTAATCTGTTGACCATGTGAATGGCGTAATAGATTTCGGTCTTTGCACACAATATATAACATTCAAGAGATAGCCCACCACTGAAGCATTAGGTATATTCCTCATTTCTTCTAGCTAATCAAGTGTCATAAGAGATTGATTCCCAAACAAAATAATTAGAAACTTGAAAAAGAAGTCTTTTCATGGAATCCTGATGATAATCTTGTGATTGCAACATCAATATAATTGACTTAGGATTACCCAACGTCCTTTGCGACCGATCTAATAAACTTGACCATAAAGATGTACCTGGCTTGTCCTAAGTACTTTATATCAAATCTCCAGACAACCACACTCTTATGTAAGTCAATACTCCCACATCGTTACCAATTAGGAAAACATTATCCACAACCATACTTATAAATACCACAATATTTCTGTCATGCTTCTTATACTAACAAGTATTTTTCAGACTTAGATCAGAATTAAAAACTTGATTACCTGATCAATCCAACTAACACAAGATATTGATGTTAGCTTAAATCCATAAATGGATCTCATAAGATTACATTAGTTTTGCTTTCCCGACTTCTTACAATGTACGTGTCAAGATGATCATTCAAGAATGCAGTCTTGAGGATAAAAAAATCTCGTCAGACTTTAAGATGGCTATGATAAGAAGGTTTGCTCATTGTCAATCCCTTTATTTTTTAGTATCCTGTTCCCAAGACTTACCTCGAAGGTTTGCACCTTCCCATTTGTCTATCTTTTAACTTCTTGTATGCCCACTTGTGACCGATGGGTTTTACCCCATCAATAAGTCTGCAAATCCCAATACTTAATTTAAATATATCGAATCCCTTTTGGTATCCATAGTCATAAGTTAAATCTAAAACTCCTTGTCTTGGTGTGCCTTATTATAGTTCCCAGGACCTTATTCGTGTTTACCTGGGATCATATTGAAATGGTTACCCAAGACACTAACATTTCAGGATGACTCTTAATGCTCCCATTACGACATGACACTACTTTTTATTTAGTATTAGTGACATGTGTACCCTGATCATCGGTAAGTCTCCCACTACAATAAGGTAGTGTATTATCTATATGAGGTTATATTTCATCATGCACTGGTGGTCTAGCAATATTGGTAATAAGATGTTTCTTTTATCTTATAAGAATAACTCACACTTGGTCCTGTGGTTTATTATATAGTCCTCTTATAAGAACCAGTCATTGATACAACCAAAATCCTTCTTGTACTTAAGAGTATGATATAAAATACCTTTGTTACCTTTGGAATAACTAAAAAAGAGAGATACCTTTGTCCTTAATTTTAACTTCATGTCTCCTTCCACAGCAGGAGTGTCGAGCACCCCCAAATCCGAACATGCCTTAAGATGATCTTGAGCTCACTCCAATGTTCAATGTGAGTTGAAGATACCCATTAAGAAATTAAATAGATTGTATGCGCATGCCTCTTACATATAATCACAATGTGATTGTTGTAATTCCGAATAACCAAATATGGACTTTATCATACATAATATCCTCATTCCTTCCTTTCCTCTACATCATTTTGAAGTGGAATACCCAGTGTAGAAATCTGGGATAAAACCCCATACCTCTTAAAAATGATCGCTGAACTATCCCAAGAGGTAAACACCTCTACGATCAAATCGTAAAACTTGGATTAGTTTACCTCACCCATGCCCCACCTTGGCCTTTCACACTTTCAAAGGATTTAGGCATGTGGTTCATAAGGTAAACATATCCATACATTCAAGTGATCATTAATGAAATTGATGAAGCACTCTAAACCCCTTCTTTACCGAATAGTCACTGAATTACACTAATCGAAGTGAACCATTCCTAACATATTTTTGACTTTTTAGATATGGGACCTGAAGGGCCCCTTGGACATTTTGAATTCTAAATGGGATTCAAGACTAGAAGTGCCTCCACTTCTAATGAACTAATTTGTCCATTTTAATCGAGTCTTCAAATTTTATTTGGGATAAAACAACATAAGCATAAGTACATTTTAAATTGGTATTTTTTTTAAATTGGTTTAAAACTCAAAAATATTTTTAGTTCTTGTGTATTTAGTTTTACACATTTTGTATGTCATATTGGTATGTTTGAATCCAATTCATTCCATGTTTTCCATGTGATTAAGACATTTGGTTATGAATTTCAATAATTAGATTGTTCTTAAGCATTCTTGCATGGAGTTTTTTCCACTTTGATTTTATTTATGAATTCAACTTTGTATATGCATTCGCACACACATACACGAGCTTTTTGAACTTTAACTTCACATGTTATATTTAAGCTACGCGAGGTGTTCTCCCATGAGTCTTATGATATACATATTTTTTTACTATGGGGATTTGTTCATGTAAGAACCGTTCCCCACGAGAATGTTATTTTTTTATTGAATACATAATGGTGCATGAAAAAGGGTTACGAAAGGAGAAAATATCCTTTGCAGGAAAGCTACCATTGACAAGAGCCTAATGAAAAGATTTAAAGATAATAAAAATAAAACGAATTTCCAAGGCCAATAAATTTTAGATTGTTTGATTTTTAATAGTGAAAGCTTTAGAAGAATTGAATGAAAGGAAAATATGATATATGTTTATCTTTTGAGGGTGTTATAGTTGAAGATAGACAATTTTGCAAAATGAATCCTGGATGTGCTTATCATTTCACGACACTATTGTTTTTGTAGAATCAATAATATTCTAGGCTTGTGTGCATTGTTCTTATTTATTCATTTATAATTTTATTCTTATGTGGATTTATACTTGTTATATTCTCTTTGCAGTTGAAGGTGTGTTTAAGTGTGCAGGTTTACAACATGCGATAAAAAAAATTCAAACGTGCAAAGCTACTCAACGTTTGTATCAATTGAGCGTCTGTACTCTTTTTCCTTTTAGGGTTGGGGATTGTGTTCTTTTATAGAGCTTGACTGCTGTAATTACCCGTATTTCTGAGGATATAGAATTGAATTTTAAATTTATTCGGGAGATGTTAATTACAAGCGTGTCGTATTTTGAGGTGGAAATAAGATGATTTTATAAAGTGATTCAGATGATGATTTAGAGGTAAAAATTGATTCCGAAAGTGTCAAAATAGTCTGAATAGTATGCCCGGATTTATAGTTTGGGTCCCGGGGCGATTTTTGACCAAACCAGCACCGTTTAAGTGCGCTTCGGTCATTCGATAGTTTGTGGCTTAGAGAACTCCGAAAATTGTAGGTTTATATCAACCCATTAGCGAGAGGGGTTAGGGTTAATACAAAGCTAAAGGAATGGAGGCCATAAGAAAGGAAGAGGAGGAGAGAGCCAAAGATTCCCACACCATTTGTTGCCCCGAACGCAACGAAATTCAGATCAGAGCAAGGGGAGAACAACCATAGCATCATCCAAACGAATTTCAGATCTTCTATATAGAGGCAAGTGTTTAAATTGAATTTATTATAAGCATATTATAATACCCATGCAGAGCAGGGTTAAATTTCATGTCTCGGAAGATGTAATATGTATTTGGGTGGGAAAATCCACGAATTGAATGAAGAATTGCATGTAGATATATTCCTTGATGTTGGTAATAAGAAATCAGAGGGCTTGGGATGATTAAAATGAAAGTAATCTGGGTTTCTTGATGAATAAACTCGAAGAACACATAAACCTAGGATTTTTGAGGGTTAGATGATTCAATCCATTCTTGAATGAAAATTATAAGGTTTTAATGTCGTGTTTACGTTGGAAATCATCCTAATGCATGTAGAAATGGTTAGGAACAATTGGTTTCAAATATGGTGAAGAAATATTTAAGTTATGTGGATGTTAATGGTGAAAAATGCACTTGCGTAGACAAATATGCAGAGAGGTGAACCGGTTCAGTTCAGAGGCGAATCAGTTCGGTTCCCAAAAAATTGTAAAATTTCCCTTTTTAATCCTAGAACTCCTAAATCGTTGTCGAGATTTTATTTGGGACATTGTTAGAATATAATAAGGGATTTATTCAGTAGGCCTTTATAGGGTTATGGGATTAAGTCTTCTCGAGAGAATTAAGACGACGATTAAACGGGATTGATGATAATGTAATTAATTCGAGAGAATGAGGATGTAATTATGGAAAAGCGTGAGTGAGCTTATTGTATAGACCAGTAGGGTAAGGAAGACTTAGCTACTGAAATAAAACAATGAGTAACTAGGACCCTTAGAGTATATAATGATACTCCATTAAATGCAATAGTGGGAATAATCGTAAATTGAAAGTACGGTGAGTATTCGAGTAATAAATACTAGGTACGAACTATTATTATAGGTTGAGGGTATACCTATACGGATTATGTTTATAGGTTGAGTGTATACCTGTATGGATTAAGTTTATATGTTGAGTGTATACCTATACGGATTAGGTTTATAGGTTGAGTGTATACCTATGTGGATTACGTTTATAGGTGAGTGTATACCTATGTGGATTATGTAAATAGGTTGAGTGTATACCTATACGAATTTATTATAGTCCGTGTGTGTGCCTATATTTAATATACATATGGATAGATTGTGTGTATACCTACATATTGGGGTCGAGGTAACATTTGGAACCAATATATGAGACATTTATTGGGGTCGAGGTAACATTCTAAACCAATACATGAAACAAATATCAGGGTCGAGGTAACATTTTGAACTAGTACCTGAAAATGATATTGGGGTCGAGGTAACATTCCGAACCAATACACAAACAAAATATTGGTGGTGTAGGTGACGTTCCGAAGTAATATATGAAAAGAATATTGGGGTCGAGGTGACATTCCGAACCAATATATGAAAAGAATATTGGGGTCGATGTAACATTCCAAATCAATAGTCCTTAATGTGGGATGCGAGGATAGGATAGCAAAGTATGCACTTATAGTATATATTGTGTGTGAAATATATACCGTATGAATAATCTTACTTATGTGTGATAGTAAGGATACTAGATGGTGTATATATAGATAATGAATAATCTTGTGTGTGATAGTAAGGAGACTAGATAGTGTAGATCTAAACAATGTGTAATCTTACTTAGGTGTGATAGTAATGAGACTAGATAGTGTACATCTAAATAATGTGTAATCTACTTATGTGTCATAGTAACGAGGCTAGATAGTGGATATTTAAATTAATGTTTAATCTACTTAAGAGAAAATAGAAGAAAAGATAGATAGTGAGTATCTAAAGATGAAGTAAGTGGGAGAACTTAACCCGATGATGATAATAACGTAAGAGAAACGTAAATTACTAGTTGTTCGTTAGGTGGGGTAAATTAAGAGGAAACTTAACTAAGGGCTTAATGATAATTAAGGGTATACTGTAGCATACTGTATGGGCGGTATGGGTGAGCTAGACTGGTTAGTGGTTAGTTTGATACTTGAGGCCTAGTTAGTTAGGGTAGCATAACTAAGCGGGCTTAGTAGTAAATGTTAGGCGCGCACTATAGATGAGAGGTCAGGTTGTCAAGGGAGTATTTGCAACCTAACATGTGTGTCTAATAATTGTTTATTTAATCTGCAACTTAAATACTTACTATGTTTTCAAAATGGTTTTTACTTGGGCTCTAACCCGTCACTTGCAAAATATTTTCAAAAACCTTTTAGGTGTCCATCCACAGGGATACCAAGCAGGATTATTTGTTCCAGGGATGCGTAGCCACAACACTTGTGAATGCTTGTAGGATTCGGGGCCTAGTCGCTTCAGTTACTTCATTCCTAGTGTAGGGTGCAGTTTAGTATTTCATTTGGGTGTGTTGGCCTTGCATTCTTTTATTTTTGATAGACTATATAATCAGTTTTTATTCCGTTGGACTTTATATTAGACTTGGGAACCGATGGTTTATTCGGTATTATTTTATTCATTATTTATCTTGTGTGGATTCATATTATTATTGCGTGGATGGTTACTGATTACAATTACTTTTCCACATGTTGTTGTGAGTAATAAAAGATAAAATTTGGCGCCTGTTTATTTAAAACGTAGGTGGTTGGTAATTTAAAAATGTTTTCGATAGTGATTTTAAGAATGAGCCAGATGAGACTCTTGTTTTATTTTTATGAAGGAATTATCACCCGGTATTTAAATAGGCGGGGTGTCACAAATGGTATCAGAGCATCAGATTCTAGCGTCCTTAGGATCTGTATGGCTTTTTAAGTTTCAGTTTAGCGTTCCTTGATATAGAGCCTTATCAGAGGATTGTTGTATTCCTTTGCGTATGCAATTTACGTTCTCCTGCTATTAAGTATAGTTAATGCAATTCATATATGAGTTCGTCTAGGCTTCGTACATCAAACATGATAGGACGACCAACGAGGGCTGTTAGGAGTATTGCAGGAGGAGGGGCTCAACAGAAGACATGGAGTTTTCTGGAAATGGTGATCGCGATAGAAGTCACCATGATTATTGTTCAGATAAGAGACAATATGAAAGTCGCTCGAAAATAGTAGTTTCCCCAAGGACTAACGTAGATAACGGTAGTACAACTTCCGATTCACCCAGCGCAGTCGGTAAGGGGGAAGTCCGAGGGACTCTTTTGAATTCGGGGAAGAGAGAAAGGATATAAGCCATTGGAAGGAGATAATCCAACGACAATTGTGTAGGGTGGAGTGCAGCGACACCCATGATTTGATTTTAGGTGAAATTTTTATCTCATAGAAGCAGCGTTGAGTGATGAGAGTCCGTCACTATGGCATATATCGGATTAAACGAGAAATTTGGGTGCTGTTTGAACGTAAGATCGTCGATCTGCTTTTTAAATAGAGATGCGAATTGAGTTTTAAACTTATCCCAAGTAGGCTAGGTAAAGACCGATCGTGAGAAAGAAGATGACTTGTTTAATAAACTTCGTAACCGCAGAAGGGGATACGTAGAATAATAAAAAGGGTGTTTGTATGTATATAATGAACTCTGGGTAGAATATGAAAGAGTGAATGGGAAATTAGGATAGGATGACTAATGTAGATGTCATCAAAGTCATGCATTTATAAGATTACAAACGCTTTCATGAGAAGGGAGCCAAAAGTGTGGGAGAATCTATTCGAAGAGCAAGCCTATATTTAACGGTGACAGTGAAACACCGCAGGAGGGTAAACCTAGTAGGGGACCCAGTTATATGATTGGTACCAGTTAAATTTCAATCGAGTGACGGTGGATTCAATTCATCCCATCGAAGACAATAATGAGTTCCATATGGCAGTAAAGCCAATGAGACAATGGAGGTAGCAATCGAGGTCTAGACAACCATGTTCGATAAAGGACACCTTGATATGGCCGGTGGGGCCAGAAATAGGGGGATGGCACATAAAGGTGTCCCTATGTGTGGAGTGTAGGGACACCTATAGTGAACTTGTCCACAGTGAGGAAGTGAGACTCTAGTCAGATTAAGAAGTATATGGGAATGGTGCCAGTAGGTAACAACATCAGAAGGAGTGAGATTTCTGCCAGGGGAATTGAGCTAAGAAATCTAGGCCCAAAGATTTTTAACCTGAGAATGGTGGGTTCAGGCAGGACCAGAAAGGTTCTCAGTAGCTATAACATTTAGTTCCTCAGGGTCGTTAGGACCAAGGGAACAATGGGGAAGGTCAACAGGGCCGAAATCAGAGGCAGAGAGATTTTTAGGACGAGGTTTCACTTGTGGGAGTGTAGGCCACGAAGGAAGAAGTATTACCCCAAGGCGAGTTAGGGGTAACTATAGAAAGAGATCCTAGAGGTACAACCACTGCAATAAATCGTGGGTCAGTTTTAGTGCGAGAGTTACGTTCAGGGACCCAATGATTAGCCAATATAGAAGGGAAATGGAGGTTATATTTTTATTTCATCCTTATGAGTATGGTATTTATATAGGTGACAAGACTGCGTCACTATATATGATTGTTAATACTATAATTCAAGTGTGAGCTGAGTTTAGTGGGTGTGTTGTCGGTATCAACCGTACATTGAATTTATTTACCATGGGGAAGCGGGGCTTTTGATGTCGCCTACGAGAGAGTTAGTGTGTACACAAAAAGGATAGATGCATTACGTGTTAGTTTACTGCCTTCGAGAATTATGATAATAGAGAAGACTACTTGTTGTGTCTTGTCTGATTAATGATGGATTGAGCGATAATAGATTGTGATAGTGAGATCATATGTTCGTTGCTCCTGCATATGATTAATTTTTCTAGGTATCACCTGAAAGAGGGTCGAGCCTATATATATGTGTATATATGTTATAATATATTGTGTAGTAGACTTGAAAGTATGAGTTGGTACTATATATTGATCCTGGTGATAAGGGACACCTATTGATGTGATTCAGGGTATTATGGTTTATTGTCGAGCGGAGAGACAAAACTCGTTATTAACTTAGTGTTGAGTACCTAGTGACAGGCAGAGAGCCGTGTAGTATGTGGTATTTTGCAACATGATAGTGGAAGAGTATACTTTTATGTCAAGAGACAGAAATTTAAGGGTACATGTTATGGGCTGAGGGCCTAACGGACCTCGATTATCGACAATGTTAGGTAGTAGTATGTCGAGGGGGATTTTCTTGTTTGGATTTCTCTTTGCGAGACATCCCACGCAGGATACTTAGCGTAACATTGGAAGTGGGGAGATGTTTGGCCAATAGGAAATGGGTTTAGTACCGTAGTTATGGTTTGGTTATACAGTTATATCTGAGGGATAATAACTATGTTAAAAATTTGAGACTAGTGGAGTCATGTAACATTGGTGTGGATATGCACGGGAATAGGGCGTATAGGCACCCTGGGTCTAGAATTATTTATATTACCCGCAATTAGGGGATGAATTAATATATGTAACGATCTTAAGAGTATATTATTAAGGTAGTGTAGAAACCTTGGAGCACTAGTCTTATCCGAATTTTGAGGACGAAATTCTTTTGTAAGGTGGGAAGTATGTAATTTAGGATTTAATTAAAGTGGATAATTGAGATTTATTTAATTCGAAGAACTTATTTAATTTGGTGATTTGGAATTTTAAATTTATTGGGGAGATGTTAATTTCAAGCATGCCGTATTTTGAGGTGGAAATAAGATGGTTTTATAAAGTGACTCAGATGATGATTTAGAGAACACAGTTGATTCCGAAAGTATTAAAATATTCAGAATCATATACCCGGTTGGGTCTCGGGGCGATTTTTGACCAAACCAGCACCGTTTAAGGGCGTTTTGGTCATTCGAGAGTTTGTGGCTTAGAGAACTCCAAAAATTGTAGGTTTATATCTTCCCATTAGAGAGAGGGGATAGGGTTAACACAAAGCTAAAGGAATGGAGTCCATAGGAGAGGAAGAGGAGGAGAGAGCCAAAGCTTTCCACACCATTTGTCGCCCCGAACGCAACGGAATCGAGATCGGAGCAAGGGGAGAACAACCATAGCATCATCTAAAAGAATTTCAGATCTGCTATACAGAGGCAAGTGTTTAAATTGCATTTATTATAAATATATTATAATACCCATGCAGAGTAGGGTTAAATTTCATGCTTTCGGAAGATGTAATATGTATTTGGGTGGGAAAATTCACGAATTGAAGTAAGAATTGCATGTAGATATATTTGGGTGGGAAGATGTATTTGGGTGGGAATATGTAAGAATATGTATTTGGGTGGGAAAATGTAATATATATGAGGGTTTTTGATGTGGTTAGGAAATGAACAATTGTAATGAAGAAATATGGTTAGGAAATGGTTAGGAACAATTGGTTTCAAATATGGTGAAGAAATATGTAAGTTATGTGGGTGTTAATGGTGAAAAACGCACTTGCGTAATGGAGAAGATGAATCTGCAGATAGGAAAAACTGGTTCGGTTCGTAGAAAAATGTAAAATTTCCCTTTTTAACCCTCGAACTCCTAAATCATTGTCGGGAAAACTTTTGGGACATTGTTAGAATATAATAAGGGATTTAGTATATTGCAGTAGGCGTTGATAGGATATGGGATTAAGTCTTATCGAGAGAATTAAGACAATGATTAAACGAGATTAATGATAATGTAATTAATTCGAGAGAATGAGGATGTAATTACAAAAAAGCGTGAGTGAGCTTATTGTATAGAGCAGTAGGGTAAAGAAGACTTAGCTACTGAAATAAACCAAGTGGTAACTAGGATCCTTAGAGTAAAGAATGATACTCCATTAAATGCGATAGTGAGAATAATCATAAATTGAAAGTACGGTGAGTATTCGAGTAATAAATACTAAGTACTAACTATTATTATAGGTTGAGGGTATACCTATATGGATTATGTTTATAGGTTGAGTGTACACCTATACGGATTATGTTTATAGGTTTAGTGTATACCTATACGGATTAGGTTTATAGGTTGAGGGTATACCTATACGGATTATGTTTATAGGTTGAGTGTATACCTATACGGATTATGTTTATAGGTGAGTATATACCTATACGGATTATGTTAAAGGTTGAGTGTATACCTATACGAATTTATTATAGGCCATGTGTGTGTGTGCCTATATTGAATACACATATGGATATATTCTGCATATGCCTACATATTGGGGCCGAGGTAACATTCTGAACTAATATATGAAACGGATATTGGGGTTGAGGTGACATTCCGAACCAATACATGAAACAGATATTGGGGTCGAGGTATCATTCAGAACCAATACATGAAAAGGATATTGGGGTCAAGGTAACATTCCGAACCAATACATGAAAAGAATATTAGGGTCAAGGTGACAATTCGAACCAATATATGAAAAGAATATTGGGGTCGACGTAACATTCCGAACCAATAGTCCTTATTGTGGGATACAGGGATATGATAGCAAAGTATGCACTTATAGTATATATTATGTGTGAAATATTTAATGTATGAATAATCTTACTTATGTATGAGAGTAAAGAGACTAGATTGTGTATATCTAAACAATGAATAATCTTACTTGTGTGTGGTAGTAAGGAGACTAGATGGTGTATATCTAAACAATTAATAATCTTACTTATGTGTGATAGTAAGGAGACTAGATAGTGTACATCTAAACAATGTGTAATGTACTTATGTGTGATAGTAGCGAGGCTAGATAGTGAATATCTACAATAATACTTAATTTACTTAAAGAGCAAATAGTAGAAAAGATATATAGTGAGTATATAAAGATAAGGTACGCGGGAGAACTTAACCCGATGATGATAATAACGTAAGAGAAACGTAAATTACCAGTTACTCAGTAAAGTACTGTGTGGGCGGTACGAGTAAGTTAAGGGGAAACTTAACTAAGGGCTTAATGATAATTAAGGGTATACTGTAGCGTACTCTATGGGCGGTATGAGTGAGCTAGACTTGTTAGTAGTTAGTTAGATACTTGAGGCCTAGTTTGTTTGTGTGGCATAACTAGGTGGGCTTAGTAGTAAACATTAGGTGCACACTATGGATGAGAGGTGAGGAACTCAAGGGAGTGTTCGTAACCTAATATGTGTATCTAATAACTATTTATTTAATATACAACTTAAATACTTGCTATGTTTTCAAAATGGTTTTTACTTGGTCTCTGGCCCGTACTTGTAAAATATTTTCAAAAACCTTTCAGGTGTCCATCCACAGGGAAGCCAAGAAGGATAATCTGTTCTAGGGATGCATAACTGCAGTGCTTGTGGATGCTTGCAGGATTTGGACCTAGTCGCTTTGGTTAATTCATTCCCAGTGTAGGGTGCAGTTCAGTATATCATTTGGGCGTGTTGCCCCAACATTATTTTATTTATGATAGATTCTGTATTCAGTTTTATTCCATTGAACTTTATTTTAGACTTGGGAACTGATGGTTTATTCGGTATTATTTTATTAATTATTTATCTTGTGTGGATTCATATTATTATTGCATGGATGGTCAATGATTACAATTACTTTTCTACATGTTGTTGTGAGTAATAAAAGATAAAATTTGGCACCTGTTTATTTAAAACGTAGGTGGTTAGTAATTTAAAAATGTTTTTGACAGTGATGCTAAGAATGATCTAGATGAGACTCTTGTTTTATTTTTATATAGGACTGATCACCCGATATTTAAATAGGCGGGGTGACACAGACTGGGCCATGGTTGATTTGATAGCCATATAGTTATATCCCACATCGCCTGGGTGAGGGAAAGTAATGGATCATATATGTATATTTACACTCTTCTAACACCGAGGCCCTTTAGCTCCACTAGTAAGGCATGTTATTGATGATGAACATGTCAGGGGTTCGATCCCCACTAACACCAGTTTGTGGATTTAAAGCTAATAATAACCCCATACCGCTAGGTGTGGTGGTTAAAGTGGGGACAATATTAGTTGTGGAAGAGAGGAGTGTTACATAATGGTATTGGAGCCAGTACCCAGCCGGAATAAGTGTACGAACATGTTGGGTGACGATTGATTTCATCCCAACGAGGATGTTGGGCTCCCTAAGGGGAATGGATTGTAACAGACTGGGCCATGGCTGATTTGGTAGCCAGAGATTTACATGCCACATTGCCTGGGTGAGAGAAAGTAATGGTTCATATATGTAAATTTACACTCTTATAACACCGAGACCTTTTAGCTCCACTGGTAAGGCATGCGATTGATGATGCACATGTCAGGGGTTCAAACCCCACTAACACCAGTTTGTGGATTTAAAGCTAATAAAAACCCCATACCTCTTGGTGCGGTGGTTAAAGAGGGAACAATATTAGTGGTGGAAGAGCGTGGTGTTGCAACTGCCCATATGAGGTTTTTTTCTGTTTTTATACAAAAATATCCAGGGGGGGAGATTTTTAAGGACAAATTTTTAATAGCGTCAATTTGTTTGTAATTGGATTAATTTTGGACAAAACATTTAGGTCATAGGTTACGTTTTGTATTTTCGATCTCGTAAACCTATTATATGTTTGAAGAAGACGTAGTAACCAAGCTTCAAAGATGGATACACATCATGTCATGTTTTCTTGTAAAGTTTGTCTTCACGTTTATTGAGGATCTCATAAGTTATGGATGCCTCTGGAATATGATCCTTGGAAATATTTTTGGGTGTTTGTTTTTAAACAAAATTATTTGGAACTATTTGAAGATTTTTTTTTTCATTATGACCTCGTCAGAACGAACTCTGACTTCATTAGAACTAAAATTAGTTTTTGTTGGAATGAAGTGGATATCTCATTTGAACGACCTTTGGAACCTCGTTAGAACGAACTTCAAATGAACTTCAAACGATCCCACTTTATTTATTAGAATCATCCTGTTGAAATCTCGTGGGAAGTTTGTTAAAATGAACTTTATCTGTTCATTAGAACGAGACTGGTTCTCGTTAGAATGGAGAAAGGAATTAATTTGAATGAACCATAGGATTTTGTTCGTATGAACCCGAAACCGCATCAAAATTAGTGTTTTCCTATTTAAGGCGTGTTATGCTCAGTTTTTCAAGAACTTTTAGCGAAAATCAACTTTTTACCCGTTTACCAAAGTTCCAAAACCCTTGTTTCACCCATTAAGTTTAATGATCCAAGTTTCTATATTATTATGCTTTGAGATCATTGTGTATGACACCAAATTTTATTTTTTAATATTTTGTGTTAAGAACTCATTTCATGCAATGGTCTCTATACTTGGTTTGATGTGTTGCAGTGAAGCAATGGTGTTCCGTATTTTGATTTCGTAGATGATTATTGAGCCTCATCGGTGGATACTGAGACGCGTGTGGATTCTCATGCTGTGTCAGCTTGCATGGGTGGACTCCTGTATTGCACCGTGGAGGAGAGGTCGAAGATAGAAAAGCATTAAGTCTTGCAAGAAAGATGAGTCTTTAAGTAAGTCTATTGTGTAGTATTTGTAAAACCTTATCATATTGATCTATTTGGCTGGGTCGTCCGAGTTTTTCACCTTGTGATTTTCCTCGTATATCGACGCATTGTGGTTTATTTATTTATTTTATCTTCTTATCACCTAGATGTATGTTTTAGGTTAGAAAGATAAAATTTGGTAAATCGATTTTTCACAATAAACGGTTTAATTGGTGCAAAGTTTTTGTTGGGTTTAAATCTGTTTAAAGTTTTGATCTTTAAAATTAAAAAATATAATATATTTTTTTGTTTGTTCGATTCATCCCTGCCTAAGCACTCCACGTAGAGGTTTTTTCGTCTTTGAATCTTCTACAAAACTCAAAAGGGATAGTTAGAAAACATCTCATAAAATATCTAGTTATCAATAATAAAGAATTATCAAGACAAGTGATCGACCAATCTGGTGCCCCTTCTGGGGCACCTAAACCCTTTATAGGGCTCACCAACCTTAAGAATTGACGGATGTTGTCATTCTCCAATAATAAATCCATGGCTCTAATAACCCTTTATGGAATCAGGGAGGTTAACCACTAAAACCGTGTCAACGTTCCTCATCTTCAGATAAAAGGTATTGTCATTTAATTTAACCTATGAATAACAATACCTTATGTCATTAATCCTAATTTGGGACCCATATACCTCATTGATTTGATGAACCCCATTCACGATTATCCACTTGTTTAGGGTGTATTGGGCAGGGAAAACTATGAAGAATTCGCAAAACTCTAAAAATAGTTGGTTTGGGGGAAAGGTGATACCAATCTGTGCTACTGATTAGGTGTGTATCCATTGTCCAATAGGAACATTATAGCAACCATCGGAGTCTGGGGCACATTCAATTTCTCCCTAATCAGGAATTGAGAATGTTTTCCTAAACTCCTCGGGTTTTGCTGTTCAAAGCATATACCATTTTTCTTTTAGTTTAAGACGAAAGAGTGCAAAGAGGATGGTAGTTTGAGAAATAAATTACAGAGGAAAATGGAGAGTGGAGAAGACTTACAGGTAAAGAAAAATGAAGATACCTCCTGACGTCTTGAATAGATGAAAAAAAACACAAAATTATGGTAGGGAGAACTTTAAAATAATGTAGTTCTTTGCCTAAAGTGTCTCATCATTTGAAATAAGACCCAAAGTGACAATTCATATTGCGCACCCATCCTTTGGTCTTTTAAGCACTTTTTACCAGCGTACCCTTGAGAAGCAAAGATAAATTACTAGCATGCCATCAGACACTCAACGGGAAGAATATAGAGAGTTTTTGCTCCAAAATATCACAAATGTTGGTATATTCCAAAGCCAAACCATAGTTGGAGCTCAAGAGTATATCCCGACCATAATTAATGATCACCGATGATAAAACCTCTTCACTTTTTCAGGTTGTATAACTTTGGGGGAAATTATGAGGGAATTTTCTAGATACTCCGAGTTGTTAAGGTCAGGTGACACCTGTCTAAAAGTGTAAATAAATATCATGACTTAATAGATAAGAACAAAAGGGAGTTCGATCAGTGGAAGTCTTGGGGGAAATATAATCTTGATCAAGCTACAGCTAAATCTAGAGCTCCTAGAGTTCTACACGACTCATCTACCTTTAGTTCCTATAAATATAATCCACACCCATGGGAAAAGGGTCATGTAATTCTTGTTATTATGGACTGATTAATAACACAAAGAGTAACACCCCGTGGACGTAGGCATGTTTCTGAACCACATACATTCTCGTGTTATGTGATTGAGTGATCTGTTTCCTTATTCGATTTTAGTTGTTTGGAATTATTCTCAATAGGATTTTACCTCCTATACAAATGTATTCCCGAATTAATATCATAGAAATTTATGAATCCCATGCATACCAAGGCATGGATATAATTAATATGTACCATCCTAACCATGTCTACTAAGTCATACAAACCCGAATTATAAACCACTCTCAACCTCCCAATCATAATGCATTTAACACCATTATTCAATTATCCTCACCATCAGACTAATTATCCACACACACACACACACACACACACACACACATGTGTGTGTGTGTGTGTGTGTGCGCGCGCGCGCATGTAGTGATTGCTCCTGTAGTCTACTATTAATTATACCCAAAAGCCTTATATATAACTATCATACAATCCGTGCGATGCACGAACGATGTGCAATAAATAAATATAAAGATAATTAAAAAAATTAGTATATATCATAAATTTAATATCTTATCTTAAAGCCATTAGACCAATACTTCATTTTTTCATCTGTTGCATGCTTAAATTAAACAAAAAATATCATGTTTTCATCAACTTTATATGAAAGTTAAATACTATGATACAAACTTTGTTCACTGTTTTAAATTTCAGTAATCAAACATTATTGTACCAAATGTAGAAAACTCATTCCAAATATAATATTTTCTGTAAAGAAATAACACTTAAAGTGAAGCTAGGAAAATAACACATATCTCCAAAAACAAATTGTTTTAAATTGTTAACAAAATAAATACTTTAATATTTTTCTAAAAAAATATATACTTTAATACTTTTCTAAAAAAACATATACTTTAGTATATACGTAAAAATTTATCATACGGTGGATCTTGTTTTAAAATATTTCTACGTTCTACTAAAAAATGGGGAAAAAAACTATATGTAAAAACTATATTTCTACTCCTAGAGATATATTTGATATGTAAAAATTTATCCTACAGTTTGTCTTAGTAAAATTTTACCCACCCAAGAACTCTATCATATTGTCTTTGTAAATGATCCATTTTCCATTATTTATAAATTTTATACCCATCCAATTTTATATATTAAATGAAAGTTTTCACCTGAGACATCACTATCGGGTTATATCCTGGAATATCTGGATTTTCAATAATAATATTTTTTTTAATACATGCCATGGTTTGTGCAAGTTTTTATGTGACAAGTTTATATCCTATAAAAATTAAAATGACGGTACGGATGAGGTGACGTTTTTGAGTGTTCTTATAAAAATTATATTTTATTTTTGCTGAACGATTAAAAGGTTCAGTAAAAACGTCACTTTTGTTTGAGAAATTATGATATAGATGCTCCCATCCTATTTATTAAATAAATGAGTGATAAAATAGGCGGTCATGTGAACAGGTTAAAATTAAGGAAGCATTTAGTAATTGATATTCAATAAATAAATGGGTAGTAAGATAAATTGCGCGTGGACATGTTATAATTGAGAAATCATTTAGAACATAAATTACAATATTAATACCTCTAATCTACCGTATTAGAGTTATAATATAGATTACAATTTAACTCATAGGAAAGCCTACCCCAACGCTACACTACTAATCATACTCGTACAAACATAACCTCAACCGTTTGGCCTAGTCGAAGTAACCATACCCAATATATATATATATATATATATATATATATATATATATATATATATATATATATATATATATATATATATATACAGGATGTCTCCTAAAACTCACATACCTAATTCTACCTCAAATCCCCCAAACCAAAATTTCAAATTAATTAAAGGTTTATAATCATGAATCCTTATTCTCGAGTTAGGTATTTTCTTATGATTTCCCGACCCTCAATCATATATATATATTGATCCACCTACATATATTAACAACTAAACTTGATAAAAGTCCCCATAAAATTCCCATATAAATAATGGAACAATTTAAATAAAAGAGGAACAATTTCCCCCTTGTCAATCATCATCAACCGTTATAGTGATCCTGGGGCGCTATAGCAGGTTGAGGCCCCGGTATAGTTGGCGTCACCTCGTTTGCTTAGAGCTTCAGCAAAAACCCACGTTTTGACCCAAATTCAATTTCACCATTAACGTTTATAAAATCTTCACTCTAAGTGCAAATTAGCTTTCGGTCATTCCTAGAAAATTCTATTTAAAATCCTCACACCACAGTGTTCAAAACCAAACATGATCGTTATACCCAAAATCCAAACTTTTAATACATCTAATTATGCATTATATTTCTGGTTAAGTTTCACTAATAATTATGTATCCTTCATATTAAAAGCATTATTTGGGTGTAAAAAAACTGAAATCATATTAAATACAGATTAACACGGGATTTATCATTTTAACAAAAATCAGATTTTAACAGAGTATTACAAGTCTCCATCTTTTATCTGTATTAGCCTAATATAAAAAATGATTAATAATCAGATTTATAATTCATTTATCTAATTTTAATCCTAATATCACAGTCCTAAGAAATTAATTCATATTAAGCGATGAAATCATAAACAAGTTACATTAATACAATAAGAAATATAGTATTTCTTGCCTTAAAGAAGATTTAAATTTTATTAAGCCCTATCGTGTGCTCCCTCTCTTCTTTCAAAGTTAGCCTATGTTGCTACGTTTTGTATTAGGATGTATTATCATGATTAATGAGGTTTAATATCCAATTCATAACCTTAACCCCACATGTCCACTATGGATCAACTTTTGGACCCCCAAATAAGCTCAAAACACTAATTAGATACTCTTAAAATTCGGCCCAAAGGTGTACCTATCCCTATGGTCCAATTTGTCACATTAAAAAAATACCCTAGGCATATGTATTTCCTTAGAGCTCAATGAAACGACACTAGACTGTAACATAAAAATGTATTACAATCGTGTTATTAAATTAACAAGTTGTTCACACATTATTTAACATTCACATTTTAAATTTTGGTTAATTATCTAAATTAACTAATCTCAATAAAAATATCCGTTGAATTACCAGAGAAAAAATTAATTAATAATTAAATAATCTATATTCCATTCCTAAAAATATGGGGCATTGAATTCTTCCCCATAATATTGGAATTTCGTCCTCAAAATTCGCTCAAACCCTTATCCTACCAAATAAATAGAGAAACTGTAGATTGCTAGACCCATATCTCAACGCCTAATGGAAACTCATACGTCAGACAAAAATCCAAATAAAAAAACCCTCGTATATACTCTTAGCATACCATTTGAGCACTGGACCCAATAGCTTAGGGGATTTCCCAAGCACAAATTGTTAACCACAACATCCTATTTTTAGTTAGCCACAACATCCTACTTTTAGCACTCTACCCCTATTGTTGTAAATTGATTATGTCGTGGACAATTACCCATTCCACTCCTATCAACAAATTACCTATATTGGTAAAAATTACCCATATCATCCTATTCAACAAATAATCCATGTTGGGATACGTCAACAATGCCATCTGACTCAGCAACTCACTGATTCTCCAATAAATTAACCGTGTCATCCTATTCAGCATATCATCCCTGATGAAGTAGCCTACCATGTCATCTTATTAAACAAATAACCTATGTTGCGACTAGTCAACCATGCTATCCTATTCAGCAAATTACTCATGCTATGGCAAGTCAACCATGCCATCCTTCATATCCTATCCTAAAAAAATTACCCATGCCAACCCTACTAGTTACACATAACTCAACTAGTGTATCTACAAAACCTACCTACCATTCCCTTACAAATGCATAAATAAGAGAAAATAAACATGCATAAATAAATTAATAAGAAATGCCCTAGTCCATCCTATATAATACCCATTACATAAGGTACCAATATGTCCATCCTCCTAGCGTGGTAGTTATTGTCTCCCTAAAACTTGTGGTGTCAATAGAGCTAACAGAACATGAATCGGTGATGGAAACTACGGTGTTGGTGGAATTGCTTGAAGTTATTGTATCGTATTACCCTAGTGGTTGAGATTTTATGAGTTAGATTTCAGACACCTCTTGGCCAAATGACCTCCTCTCCACATCCATAGCAATGTCCCTAAAAGACTCTATTATGATCCACTTGTTGCCGACCCACTACCACCCCTTAAGTTTATTTTATGGATTATAATCCATATGTTGATCACTGCACTGTTCTTGTCTATCCTTCTTACGATGAAAGTGTTTTCCCCATCTACCCACCTTTTTTCAATTGAGTAAATTTATTCCACTTATCTATTGCCTTCCAATTTTTAGACTTTTAAAAGTCTGAATTCTCCTAATAGTCCATAAGTGTAGCATTCACCACTTGTGTACACGTGGTGTATATGGGATTCCCTAATAATACATGATTGATATTGAAAGTCGATCCTCTAATCAAACACTCCATCCATTTCTCCTAAGCACTCATATTTTTGGGTACGATCATAAAGAGATTTGTGAACTCCTTTTTGTAGTCTACCACTGCACGTCTCCCCAAAACGAAAGTTAGAAACTCCCTCTCTTTGTAGCTCTAACTTATTACGGACAATACTTGTCCTCGAACCTCTTCAATAACTCAGATATAGTCACGTCTCTCCTCTCCTCGATAGTAGTGGTGGACTCTTACCACTATAATGCCTCACCCACCAGTTTAAAACTGGAAAACATCAGCAAAAGAGCCTTTTTACACTCCAACATCCTCAAATTCCTCTCAATGTCTTTTTTCCACTGGTCTGCTACCTAAATGTCCATAGTCCTCAAAACTTCCAATGGGTTACCCTTAACAAATGTACCATGTGCCCTCTCCCAAATATACACTTGTGAATAAACTAGCACAACCACATGAGCTTGTGGCTGCCGGTAGTTCTTGTTGTGGGTCAGAGGCCAACATCTAGGTCAACCTCCTGCATAAGAACAACTAGAAATAAGAATACCTAGAAAAAGATTTTGATAATATCTGGGTTAGAGCCCAAAGTTGCAAGAAATAAATTATGACCCATTTACACCTTACATCGTCCCCTATCGACACTGATACAAATAATAATTCACATTTCCTCTAACTTGAGACAATTCAAACTATCCACATCCAACCTAGTCTTAATATACTAAGACTACCTTCACATAACCTGATACATTATAACCACAATCAATAAACAAATACTATCCTCTAAAGAATCTACCAATAGATACATGCTAAGAATAATATGCCTTAATTCCCGACTGTACTAAACTCCATGAGTGGAATGTCTCAAGAATGAAATCCATACAAGGAACCCCCCTAATATACTTTTGTATACTTGGATCATTTGTGAGAATAATTGGCACAAAACTCCTTGAGAAAAAACAATAACCCCAACTTACCATAACCATAATAGTCACCAAAGATCATAAATATAACTCACATACCAAGCAAGTACCAAACCCATAGTCTAACCATCCTATCTAGAGAAATACCAAATTCAAAACTACTATGTGCTATAGAGTATACAACACAATATTAACTCTTACGTCAGTTCAGAATAATCAACCAAATTTTAAACCATTCCAACATAAAGTATACACCTAACTTATACCATTATATTGTATGCGCTGATAAACCAAATCTTAACCGTCCTATAGCGAAGAACTCAACCAACTTATGCCTCATATTGAACCATACGGAGAGTATAACTAAAGCAATCCATCGTTAAAGAGTGTGTCATAACCATATATTATTAATCATTATCTATTCATTATGATGAACCCATCACTAGTGCATTTTATTATTATTAATCCATTATATGCACCTTACGATTTAATTATGACATATATAAATGTATTCCCTAATTAATATCATTGCAATTTATAATCTTATGCATACCTAAGTGCATATAAAATTAATATGTACTCTCTTAAGAATGTCCGTTAAGGCAT
Organism: Sambucus nigra; assembly: GCA_949130495.1. Classification (NCBI taxonomy): domain Eukaryota; kingdom Viridiplantae; phylum Streptophyta; class Magnoliopsida; order Dipsacales; family Adoxaceae; genus Sambucus; species Sambucus nigra. Next base: position 283,243,309 of record OX422218.1, read on the forward strand.
ACAAACACGAATTATAAACCACACCCGACGTCCCAACTTGAATGCATTTAACACTATTATTCAATTATCCACGCCATCGGAATAAGTATCATGTAAGAACATAGTTATCCTTATTGTTTAAATTTCGGATCCAAAATGTAGTTTAAGTTCGTGTCCTTTTTACTGAAGATCGTCTACACAATCGGATTTTATGTCATCAACACAAATATATCAACGTGATGAAAATAATTTGTCACATAAAAGCCCAATCCACACAACCAGGTATACATGTGGGAAAAATATTTTTGAAATATAAAAAATTAATTTCGCTTTGGTTGATTTTTAAAAGCGTTTAATATTTTTTGAATTTTTTAAAGGTATTTTTTCTATGCTTTATGCTCCAGAATGTACGATGACAAAAATTTAGTGGCATTTTAAAACGTCCCTTAAAGTATTTCCAAGCTATAAGTGCTTCTAAAAGTTTTTTAAAATAAAATTTGTGTAGACTTCTAATGCACCCTCATGAGACAACCACGAGTTAAGCGTGATTTACCCTATCCCACGGTTGCGCTTCAACTTAATGCTACCATAGCAGAGATAAGCCTCCATAGCGACATGGATACACTCATATAGCGGTGCTTATGCGTTATGGCGGAAAGGTTTGCAGTTAAGGTAGCAGGTCTAAGGACATTGTTCCTTTTTTGTTTTGACGAGCAATATTTTTAATCTTTTTTTAAACCTTTGAGTGTCTTTAAATCGTGTGGTTCTCCGTTGGTCAACAAGGTAAGTTTATTTAATTCAAAACTCTATAATGTCATTTGTTTAGTTGTTTTAAACTAATACGACTCTTTTTTCACTTATCTTCTTTTATTTCTTTTAAAGCGACTTACGTGGTTTAGTTTTGAACAACTCCTTTTTCATATTTTTCAGAGAACTTTTTCAAGTTTTAACCCCAAGAACTCTCAAGAACACTACTTGATATTTTTTTGTCCTTTTTAATGTTTTAGAAAAATCTTTATAAAAGTCATATATTACAATGGTATTTTTCTGGAAAAAATTCCCATAATCTAATTAAAAAATACGTGGAGGTTTGGCTTTGGTTGTGATCAAAGCTTCAGGATATTTTTTAGCATGATGAGTCAATTGAATTGGGCTGCGATACATTACACGTTTTGCAATATTGGTGATCCAGGAATCAAATTTGCGATAGGATTCAAGCAGACACATCCATTTCATAGATCGATGGATACCGAGACCTGAGGGTTATGGTTGTCAAGTTAAAGTTGAGGTGACAATTGTCAGAACTAATACTGTGAAGGTTAAAAGTTCAGAACGACAACAATTTATGGCTTTGGTAAAATCAAGGGTTGAAAGTCATTTTTATCCTTTTTTAATTCGTTAATTTTTGTACTAGTGGACTTGTGTGTGGAGTGGCTGAGTGTGGTTTTCCCGAGAGGGTTTCTACATTAAATGATCGTGTCCTTATTTGTGTATTGCTTTTATTTTCCATCATTTTTTATTTCTATAACCTCATATGAAATTTGGATCGAATTAATTAATTGGTAAATTGTAAAATTAACTTAATTAATATGGTTAGAAGAATTAAATCGGTTATTTATATTACACCATACTTACATTATTCTAGTTAATTTAAATTTGAATTAATATATTGTCCTTAGAAAAAAATAATTATTCAGGATTATTTTGGAAACAAATAATTTTGGATTGATTTATTTTATCGATCCATAGAAATTTCAAGTAGTATCAGAGCGAATGCCTAATTTTACTAAGAATGAATTCGGGAGATTTTTTTATGGAGAGTCAATATTTGTCTAGACCACCGTTATTTGATGGATCTAATTATGTGTATTGGGAAGTGTCTATGAAATTTCCACATATGTTCCTTGATGAGCGAGTATGGTTAGTCATAAAAAAAGGGGTGGACACATCCCACAACTAAAGTAGGTGTCACACTTATCCCAAAACCTTCAGAGAGTTGGAGTGAAAATGACCATAGGTTTTGTAAGTACAATTCTCTAGGATCTTAATGATTTATTTTGTGAAATTACCTCGAAGGAGTTTCGTCAGATTATGACACGGGAAATGTCTAAGGAGAGATAGAAGATACTCCAAGTTGCCCACGAGAATACCGATACCGAACGTGTCTCAAAGATCCAAAATATACACACTCAGTTTCAAATGTCGTTGATGCATGGAAATGAGACTTTCGATGATTTATATCCTAAATTTTCCAATATTGTAAATTCATTTTTTTATTTGGAGAGAAAATTCAGGATGATAGGTTAGTGCATAAGACTTTGATGTCCTTACCTCCTAGATTTTTATCACACGTCACAGCCTTGAATGTTTTAGGTAACATCTATAAGATGAAGTTTGAGGAACTCATAGGTTCACTCCAAACTTTTGAGTTAGAACATTGTAGACCACCCCAAAAGGAAAAGGGTGTAGCTTTGAAGGCCCATAAGGAGGATACAACCGATTCCTATGACGGATCCAGAAGTGAAAGAAGATTACCCTTATGGTTAAAAAAATTTAGAAAATTTATCAAAAAGAAACCTTGTTCACTACACCAAATCTTGCGAATGGTCACGCCCAGTTGGTCACGACCCAAGTCCGCGAACAGCTGGTCGCGGACTTGGGCCGTGACCAACTCAATTTTTGGCGTGACCATATTTATTACCACACTAAATCATGGATGCTCTGGAAGTGGTCATGGACCAAATCCGTGACCACTGTGGGTCTCAGACTTGGGCCGTGACCAGGGCGTGACCATCTTCGCGCCAAATTAGTGCCAAAATTCCCTCCAAACTGGTCGCGGATGGGTCACGGACATGGGCCATGACCAAAGGTATGACGAAGAACAAAACATACACAAATGGAGTCACGGTTGAGGGATGTGACCATTTCTTGGTGTGGGTCACGGCTATGGGCCGTGACCAAACCTCATTCAAGCAGTAGGGTTGATGGGAAAAGGGTCGCGCATGGTGGGTCATAGATCTAAGCCGTGACGAGGTGCAAGTTAGCAACACCCTCATTTCTTGGTGTGGGTCATGGCTATTGGCCGTGACCAAACCTCATTCAAGCAGTAGGGTTGATGGGAAAAAGGTCGCGAATGGTGTGTCACGGCTCTAGGTCGTGACCAGGTGCAAGCCACCAATACCCTCATTTTTATTTATTGGCCGCGCGCTTGGTGGGTCACGGCTCTAGGCTGTGACCAGATTCATGACTTAAAAAAAAATGCTGGTTAGTCATTTGCGATTTGTAAGGGCTGTGTCTAAGGGCTGAGGAATTTCGTGCGATTTGGTGTGATTTCTAAGGGCTAAGCGATTTCAGTTGGATTTCATTGTGATTAACCCCTGGTATGTATAGATTCGTTTTCATTTCGTTTGGATTTTGTGATTTCTATTCAAAGCCCTAATTTCTATGTGTGTATGTGTAGATTTATGTTTGTATGTGTGTGTATGTATTGATTTATGTTTATATGTGTGTGTATGCATAGATTTATGTGTATATGTATGTTTATGTGTGTAACTATGAACAAATAAATTATTTTTTTGTCAATAAATCCTATATTTTATGTATGTATCTATATATAGATTGTATGTGTGTGTACGTATAGATTTATGTCAAAAAAATATTAAGGTTTAGTAAATCCTAAATTGTATGTGTGTGTATGTATAGATTATGTCAATAAACCCTAGATTGTATGTGTGTGTATGTATAGATTATGCCAATAAACCCTAGATTGTATGTGTGTATACTTTTTTTGACAAAATATAATTAAATGGATTTTTAATGAGTAAAAAAATTTACATCCACCTTGTCGTGATTTTATTAGGGGTTATATGCGTACCATCATATTATAGTGGGGGCTATATGCATGTCGTGATTTTTTGCACTATAGTGAGATATTGTTGGCTTGGTTGTTGGATACTATGTTGAATTTATTGAATTGATACTAGTGTCGATAAATGTACATGTTATTAAATTTGGTGGGTGTGCTCTTGATTTTCCTATGAAAAAGTATATAACATATCTTGCGATTAATGTGCATTTTTTGACGTTTACGTCAAGATTTTAGGAGGCTACAACTTGACATGGAACAAATACAACTTGATTCCGTTCATTCATATTTTAACTTGACATGCATGCCATAATTCTGTTGATTTCATACAGTTTTGTTTTAGTTTGAGATTTGTTGTGATAAACTTGATTGGATATGTATTTTAAAACCTTAAAATGGCGGCGTAATAATCAAAATTACATTGATATTATAGGCACCGGGTTGATATTATAGATTTTTGTTCTCCTTTACCTTTGTGTACTTTTCTTTACATATTATAGGCAGTAGGTTGCTCACGTTCGTTCAAATTACGGTGTTAAAATGGGGGAATGAATCTGTGTCATATGTAAATCTATGACATATTAGAGGCATCATATCTAATTCTTCCGTGGTTTTTGAGGTACTTTCTTTAATTTTACGTACCCGTTCTTCATAACACATTATTTACGTATTGCAGATCTAACCAATTAGATACCAGTTCTTCATTACATTCCAGTTCTTCATTACACACCAGGTACTCTTTACTTTAATTAAAGTAGTTATATAATTGATATACATTATCTATTAAATATTTTAGATGATAGAAGGAGTACGGGATAATTATTGGTTTGGTTTGGTTATTGGATAATTATTGATTATTGTTGGATAGTATGTTAGAAGGAGTATGGGATAATTAGAAGGAATACAGGATAATTATGAGGACTTAAGCTTAAAAACAAGGCGTTAGAGGGTGAAAACTTGAAACAACACCCGTACGATCCCGTGAGAGGAACCAACACCTCTCGCGAGACCAATGTAAGACGTAGAAACTGACCATTCGATAACGGGACTCCCGGTTTGAGAATACGACGATAATTTGAAAATATAAGGACTTAAGCTAGAAAATAAGGTGTTAGATGGTAAAACTTGAAACAGTACCCGTACGGTCCCGTGAGAGGCACCAACATCTCTCGTGGGACCAATGTAACACGTAGGAACTGACCGCACAATCACGGTACTCCCAGTTTGAGAATACGGAGATAATTCATTAGAGGGGGAAGAACGAAACAACCCCCGTATAGTCCAGTGATAGGAACCAACACCTCTCACAGGACCAATGTAACACGTAGGAACTGACCACACGATAACGGGACTCCCGGTTTGAGAATACGACGATAATTTGAAACTATGAGGACTTAAGCTTAAAAATAAGGCGTTAGAGGAGGAAAACACGAACCCCCCCTGTACGATCCCGTGAGAGGAACCAACACCTCTCACGGGACCAATGTAACACGTAGGAACTGACCGCGCGATAATAGAACTCTCGATTTGAGAATACGATGATAATTTGAAAACATGAGGACTTAAGCTAGAAAATAAGGCATTAGAGGGTAAAACTTGAAACAGCCCCTGTACGGTCCTGTGAAAGGCACCAACACCTCTCGTGGGACCAATGTAACACGTAGGAACTGACCGCACAATCACGGGACTCCTGGTTTGAGAATATGGTGATAATTTGAAAATATGAGAACTTAAGCTTGAAAATAAGGCGTTAGAGGGTGAAAACTCAAAAAAGCCCCCGTACGGTCCCGTGAGAGGCACTAACACTTCTCACGGGACCAATGTAACTCGTAGGAACTGACCGCGCGATCATGGGACTCCCAGTTTGAGAATACGACGATAATTTGAAAATATGGAGACTTAAGCTTAAAAATAAGGCGTTAGAGGGGGAAAACACGAAACAACTCCCGTACGGTCCCGTGAGAGGCACCAACACCTCTCACGGGACCAATGTAACACGTAGGAAGTGATCGCGCGATCACGGGACTTTCGGTTTGAGAATACGATGATAATTTGAAAATATGAGGACTTAATATTGAAAACAAGTCGTTAAATGGTGAAAAAAATGTTAATCCCTTCTTTACTTCCCATTTGCGCTAAAAAGTCCGCCACCGGGTTGCCTTCTCTATATATATGGAAGATAGAGTACTTGAATTTCTGAAGCATTTGTTGAATTTCTTTAATAGTCCAGCTGATTTTCCAAGGAATAGAGGAGTTACCTTTAATGATGTCCACTAGAACTTTTGAAACACATTGAATAATAAGCTCATAGTCCTTTAAATCCCTATAAAGATCAAGACCATCTTTTAGAGCACTTGCCTCTGCCTCCATAATAGTAGCATTCTGATAAGATCTCGTATAGGCCCATAACATATTTCCTTCCTGATTTTTGAGAATTCCTCCACCTCCTCCATGACATGTTGACTCTATCGCACTTCCATCTGTATTTAACTTTAATACTCCAGATGGAGGATTCATCCATTTAATTTGCATCCATTAGATTTGAGGGTGATTGTATTGATTGAAAGTCCAAATTTTCTTCAATTGGTGAATCTGATACAAAACTGAACAAACGTTAGCTGAATAATCCTCTTACTTGCTTTTATTTCTGTGCATCCACAAACTCCAACACAGTATAACTGGGATAAGCTTATTTGTAACTAAATCTGTCTTGGGGTCATGTATCCACCATTGGAAAATTTGACTTCTAATACCTCCAGTAGCCCTCTTGATTCCATACTCTTGATTTGTTTTATCCCACACTTTAGAAGCAACGTCCCCATTCTCAAATATATGATCAAGAGATTCCTCTTTAGGCTTGAGACAACATTGGCATTTTGAAGGTCTCCTTAACCCTATTGATTTTATCTTCTCATCAGTAGGAAGCAAGTTATTTAGAATCTTACACATCAACACGGATATCTTGATCGGAATTACATTGTGCCAGATGAATTTTGAGCTGATCTTAGATGGTTTCTTATTTCTACACAATTCCCATGCTGAAGAGATATAGAATGTTCCACTGTTATTTGGCTTCCATATAACTTTATCAGATTGGTTGTCCCATATTTCCTCAAATTGTAAAATCTTTTCTGATATCTGAATAGAAAATTTGCTCTCAATTTTTTGATTGTCCCATTTCAGCCTCTACTTCCAAAATGATTTAACTGGTAGATCCTCCAATACCTCCATATTTTTTACCTCTTCAATTCCCCAATTATCCAAGAATATGCTTATGTCACCACTACCAATCTGCCATATCATGTGTTCTTCAGTTAAAGATCTACTTGATACCATTCTATTCCACATATGAGCTCCTGCTCTAGTTAGGGCTATAAAAGGATGGAACTTCCTACAATACGCTGCCTTCATAAACTGAGCCCACATAGAATCTTTTTGTCTGAAATTCCACCACATCTTCATACTAAGAGAATTTGCAATGTAACTCGTAGGCTTAAAAATATGGCGTTGGAGGATGAAAACCCAAAACAGCCTCCGAACGGCCCCGTAGGAGGCACCAACACCTCTCATGGGACCAATGTAACTCGTAGAAACTAACCGCGCAGTCACGGGACTACCAGTTTGAGAATACGATGGTAATTTGAAAATATGAGAACTTAGGCATTAAAACATGGCATTAGAGGGTGAAAACTCAAAACAGCCCCCGAACAGCCGCGTGGGAGGCACCAATACCTCCTATGGGACCAATGTAACTCGTAGGAACTCACCGTGTAGCCACGGTACTCCCGGTTTCAGAATACGATGGTAATTTGAATATTTCTAGACTAAGGCTTAAAAATATGGCGTTTAAAGGTAAAAACCCGAAACAGCATCCCTATGGCCCCGTGGGCGGCACCAACACCTCCCACGGGACCAATGTAACTCGTAGGAACTGATCGTGCAACCACGGGACTCATGATTTGAGAATACGATGATAATTTGCATATTTCTATACTTAGGCTTAAAAATATGGCGTTAGTGAGTAAAAAGCTGAAACAGCCCCCGAACGACCCCGTGACTGGCACCAACCCTTGCACAGGACCAATGTAACTCGTAGGAACTGACCGCGCGATCACGGGACCCTCGGTTTGAGAATACGATAATAATTTACATATTTCTAGACTTAGGCTTAAAAACATGGCGTTAGTGGGTGAAAACCCAAAACAGCCCCCGAACGGCCCCGTGAGTGGCACCAACACCTCGCACGGGACCAATGTAACTCGTAGGAACTGACCGCGCAATCATGGGACCCCCGGTTTCAGAATACGATGATAATTTTTATATTTCTAGATCTACGCTTTAAAATATGGCGTTAGGGGGTGAAAAGACGAAACAGCCCCCGAACGGGCCCGTGAGTGGCACCAACACCTCAGACGGGACCAATGTAACTTGTAGGAACTGGCTGCGCGACCACGGGACCCCTTGTTTGAGAATATGACAATAATTTGCATATTTCTAGACTTAGGCTTAAAAACATGGCGTTAGTGGGTGAAAATTCGAAACATCCCCGAAACAGCCCCGTGGGTGACACCAACACCACACACGGGACCAATGTAACTCATAGAAACTGATTGCACGATCATGGGACCCCCGATTTGAGAATACGACGATAATTTGAAAATTCATAGACCTAGGCAAAACATGGCGTTAGTGGGTGAAAACTCAAAACAGCCCCCGAACGATCCCATGAGTGGCACCAACACCACGTACAGGACCAATGTAACTCGTAGGAATTGACCACACGATCACGGGACCCCCACTTTGAGAATATGATGATAATTTGTATATTTCTAGACTTAGACTTAAAAACATGGCGTTTAAAGGTAAAAACCCGAAACAACCCCTGTACGCCCCCATGGGTGGCACCAGCATGTCCCACGGGACCAATGTAATTCGTGGGAACTGAACGCACAGCCATGGGACTCCCGGTATGAGAATACGATGATAATTTGAATATTTCTTGACTTAGGGTTAAAAACATGGCGTTAGTGGGTGAAAACCCGAAACATCCCCCGAACGGCTCCTTGAGTGGCAGCAACACCTCGCACGGGACCAATGTAACTTGTAGGAACTTATCGCGCGATCACGGGACTTCCGATTTGAGAATATGAAGATAATTTAAAACTTTGGCAAAACATGGCGTTAGGGGGTGAAAATTCGAAACAACCCTCAAACGGCCCCGTGAGTGGCACCAACACCACGCACGGGACTAATGTAACTCGTAGGAACTGACCGCGTGATCACGAGACTCCCGATTTTAGAATACAACTCGAATTTGAAAATATGAGAACTTTGGCTTAAAAACATGGCGTTAGAGGGTGAAAATCCAAAACAGCCCCCGAACGGCCCCGTGGGAGGCACCAACACCTCCCAAGGGACCAATGCAACTCGTAGGAACTCATCGTGCAGCCGCGGGACTCCCAGTTTGAGAATAAGACAATAATTTGAATATTTCTAGACTTAGGCTTAAAAACATGGCGTTTAAAGGTAAAAACCCAAAACAGCACCCCTATGGCCCCGTGGGTGGCACCAATATCTCCCACAGGATCAATGTAACTCGTAGGAACTGACCGCGTGATCACGGGACCCCCGATTTGAGAATACGATGATAATTTGCATATTTCTAGACTTAGGCTTAAAAACATGGCGTTAGTGGGTGAAAACCCAAAACAGCCCTCGAATGGTCCCATGAGTGGCACTAACACCTCGCACGGGACCAATGTAACCCGTAGGAACTGACCGTGCGATCACGGGACCCCCGGTTTGAGAATACGATGATAATTTGCATATTTCTAGACTTAGGCTTAAAAACATGACGTTTAAAGGTAAAAACCCAAAACAACCCCCGTACGGCCCCATGGGTGGCACTAGCACGTCCCATGGGACCAATGTAACTCGTGGGAACTAACCGCGCAACCACGGGACTCCCGGTATGAGAATACGATGATAATTTGAATATTTCTTGACATAGGGTTAAAAAATGGCGTTAGTGGGTGAAAATCCGAAACAACCCCCGAACGACCCCGTGGGAGGCACCAACACCTCCCACGGGACCAATGTAACTCGTAGGAACTGACCGCGCAGCCACGGTACTCCCGATTTAAGAATACGACGGTAATTTGAATATTTTTAGACTAAGGCTTAAAAATATGGTGTTTAAAGATAAAAACCCGAAACAGCCCCCTACGGCCCCGTGGGCGGGACCAACACCTCCCATGGGACCAATGTAACTCGTAGGAACTGATCGCGCAGCCACGGGACTCCCGATTTAAGAATACGATGATAATTTGCATATTTCTGGACTTAGGCTTAAAAACATGACGTTAGTGGGTGGAAAGCCGAAATAACCCCTGAACAGCTCCGTGAGTGGTACCAACACTTAGCACAGGATAAATGTAACTCGTAGGAATTGACTGCGCATTCACGGGACCCCCGGTTTGAGAATACGATGATAATTTGCATATTTCTAGACTTAGACTTAAAAACATGGCGTTAGTGGGTGAAAACTCGAAACAGCCCCCGAACGGCCCCGTGAATGGCACCAACACCTCGTATGGGACCAATGTAACTCGTAGGAACTGACTGCGTGATAAAAGGAACTCCGGTTTGAGGATACAACGATAATGTGCATATTTCTTAACTTATGCTTAAAAACATGGCGTTAGTGGGTGAAAACCCGAAACAGCCCTCGAACGGCCCGGTGAGTGGTACCAACACCTCGCACGGGACTAATGTAATTCATAGGAACTAACCGCGCGATCATGGGACCCCCGGTTTGAGAACATGACGATAATTTGCATATTTCTAGACTTAGGCTTAAAAACAAGACGTTTAAAGGTAAAAACCTGAAACAGCCCCCGTACGGCCCCATGGATGACACCAACACGTCCCACAGTACCAATGTAACTCATAGGAACTGACAGCGCAGCCACGGGACTCCCGATTTTAGAATACGAGGATAGTTTGAATATATCTAGACTTAGGGTTAAAAACATGGCGTTAGTGGGTGAAAACTCGAAACATCCCCCGAACGGCCCCGTGAATGGCACCAACACCTCGCATGGGACCAATGTAACTCGTACGAATTGACCACGTGATCACGAGACCCCCGATTTGAGAATATAATGATAATTTTCATATATATTGAGTAAGGCATAAAAACATTGATACGTTGATAATTATAACTCATATATGCAATTTTCAGCTTGAATAATTTTTTTGTAAAACTACTTGGTTACTGATATCATTTTTTTTTGTATCCTATCATTTGTAGGATTTTTTCACGTGGAGCAAATGAAGAAGGCAATGGTTAACGACATGAAGAATGTTTAATAATGGTTTGGGCGTTCGGGATTATATTTTTTATGTGTTACAGCCGTGCGGGATTTTATTGTTTAGTTTTATGTTCGTGCGGACTTTTATAATTTGATTGTTAAATTTTGATAGCCGTGCGGGCTTTATAATAAGCAGGTTTTATATTTACAGGGTTTGGAATGTCCAGAAAATGGAGAAAACTCTGCCCAATTTTTTTTGGTCTGTGAATTATTAAGACGTGTGATATTTTTAAATTTGTATATATATATATATTTACTTATTAACAACGTTCCCGATTCGTAATTTGTGATTTTTTTATTGTTTTGCCAATAATAAATATTTGTAACACCTCGTGCGCGTCCAACGTTACACGTAGCAACCGACAGTGCACTCACATGACCCCCAATTTTAGGATTGGACAAAAAAAAGATATTTTTTTAAAAATTATAGTTAAATATGGTCATGGACTTTGTCCATGACCATTTTTATTTTTTCCCTCACCCATAAAAATGGTCATGGCCAAAGTCCATGACCCCCAACTGTGACAAAAAATGGTCGCGGCCAAAGTCCGCGACCATTTTTTTCCTTTTTTTTCGTCGTGGTGTGGGTCACGGACTTTGGCCGCGACCAATTTTTGTCATGGTTGTGGGTCACGGACTTGGGCTGCGACCATTTTTTTCCTCTTTTTTTGTCACGGTTGTGGGTCGCGACCAAAGTCCGCGACCAATTTGTCACGGTTGTGGGTCACGGACTTGGGCCGTGACCATTTTTTTTAAATTTTTTTATCACGATTGTGGGTCGCGGCCAAAGTCCGCGACCATTTTTTCACGGTTCTGGGTCACGAACTAGGGCCGCGACCATTTTTTTCCCGTCACGGCATGGGTCACGGCCTAAGTCCGCGACCATCTGTCGTGACCCCCTGCGGGCCGTGACCCACGAAATTGGTCATGCCCGAAATGGTCACGACCCAAGTCCGCGACCCACAGTCTTGGTCAGGGATTTTGGCCGTGACCATTCTACAATTTTGGTGTAGTGGTTTTTCTAAATCTAAAAATTTTGAGAAACAAAAAACCAATAAGGTTGAAAAATATTTGGTTAGCCGAGATAAGAAGGATAAGGATTTAGTTAGGTGTTATGAGTATAAGGGTGTATGAAAAAGGTCGTTCAAGTGTCCCACAAAATTAAAATGCGAGGGTAAGAAAAAAAAATCAAATTCTACACTTATTCATAGTGAGTTGGGTTCCAATAATAATGAATATCCCCGTGATCATAAATTTACTGCCCTTACTGCCACTTTGGACTTAGATGAGGCTAGATCCGAATCTTCCCTTATTGAAGATAATGTTGTGTGTTGTGGAAGTTGGCGAGGAATTCCGATCCACGTGCTCCCATGATCATATCACGTTAAAAACTAATAAAGATGAAGAATAAGACATCGAAAAGGCTTACTCCAAAGTTTATGATATGGATCTTCAATTGGATAAGGTGAACCTTAAGGTAGGCTCCAAGCTCTAGTTGCATAAGAAAATATTGTGTCCTTAGGGAGAAAGAGACACTTTTGGGCACTTTTCAGGCACGTGAGGCCACTTTTCTCAATAATCTTAAGGATAGGGATAAACAGAGAGATCTATTATATGAGAAGGTTTCTAGACTAAATCAAGAATGACTTGAGCCATTCCGAACTCAAACGTTGCTTGAAGGAGAAAATACTAGGCTAATGAAAGACCAAGAGATGTCTTTAAATTAAATGTTGACCTTGAGGATAGATCCGAAAAACTTGATAAGATGATTTTGGCATTGGCTCAATCCTCAAATGATAATACTGGACTTAGGTATAACAATATTTTTGAGTCTATCTCGAAATTCGAGGTCAAGATTATCAAAGGTCCCAAGATGATGAAGGTTTATTATCCCTCAACCATATATTTGCACCTATTATAAAATGAAGGGTCATCTTAAGGAGTATTATTTTTAGCTACAGTGGGACATATGTAGGTCTCATAATCCATATTTTGGAACGATAACAGAGCAATTGTTTTTTATTTTGTTTGGTTTGTTTTGGTTTCAAAAATGAAAAATACAATTTTATTTTTATTTTTTATGTCATTTAAGGAAAAACCAAAAATATTTTTTGCTTTAAGTATTTTATGAAAATACATAAGATTTTAAATTTTTTGGATAGCTAATGATTTTAGATGACTGATAATCTTTGGAAAAATATCATGCTATCTTATATCCTATTCTTGATTAAAAGCTTAGGAGGGTAGAACGGTTTACTTGAGGTTTTCTTAACCTTTTTAGATGTTCATCAAGAACAACACAAGTTGCACATATAGTAGTCGTTGCCATGTCGCACACATATATACGTGTTGAACTAGGGTGAATCCTAGATTTTGGTCTGAAATGTTTTAGATTACATGTGTTTGCATTAAATCAGGTCACATATTTTGTTTGCTATTGTGGCCATCCCTGATCCTCGCGGTGGGAGAGGATCCTTTTGGTCCTTTGCGTCCCTATCGGGAGCGCTTCGCCCGACGTCGTTGATGAGGTGAAAAATGTAGAGAGATGGAGTCGCCAGTCTATTTTACTCAAAACAGACAAAAGAAAAGGGAGCCATACCAAAGGATAGCATCCAAAGACATACTCATACATACGAAACCAAAATAATTCGAAAAGGGTCCGGAGGCTAAGTTACGAAATGGGAAGGTGTTAGGCACCCATTCCGCCCTTACGGTCTCTCATGAGTTGTTGTTATTTTCCTTTATTTCCCCATGGTATGTGTGCATGTGTATACGTAGTGGAGATAGGAATCATCGACTTGTATCATGGAAGAGATAAAGCGAGTCATCCGTAGGAATGTTCCTAAAAATAATATTAGAAAATAGGATTTACGCGATTATCCTTGTGTTGATCATTATAAGGGAATGATAACGCACGCGGGATAATATTCTACTAAGAACAAATATATGTATTTGCAAATATATAGAATTTAAGAGAATTGAGTTTAAAGAACATAGATAAAATAAAAAATGAGAGAAAAGTAGGAATAGGACTCGAGTCACGGGTTTTACCCCGAGACGCCTACGTAGCCTATAGAGGCATCAAAGTCCACGTAGTTCGAATGCAAAATGAGGGGTGGGATTTATCCCATAAATCCAATCGGTAACTTCTCTTATATGTGTGTGTGTAAAAAAAGTGTTTTAGTTGTGAGAAAAGTGTGAGAATTCCCGTTTGGAATTTATGAGAAAATCCTTTTTTTCTTGTTATTTTGGGTTTTATTTATATGAAAATAAGATATGTGCAATAATACTAAATAAAAAGTGTATTAATATATGTGAGATGAGAGAATAAAAGTGCTAAGTAATAAAACGAATTAATGCGAATTTAGGGGAATTTAAAGAGAGAGTTGAGAAAGTTGGACCTTTCTTAAAGCTCTTGAGCTTGATTTTGGATGTTGGAGAGCATCCATTGAACTTGGGTGATGATGGAGAATACTTAATTCACCAAGTTTTATGAAGAAGGTGATGAAAGGTGAAGGTTGGAAAGGGTTTTGGATGTGGAAATCACGTTGACTTCGAGAGGGGTTTTCTGAGCTTGCTGAGAGTAATGGATCTATGATTTTTCTCCCTTTCTCAAATGAGGTTAGGCCCTCCTTTTTATAGGCCCATGGAATTTCCAATAGTCATAGACCTGGTCCTACCAATTGGCAGGTGTGTTTAGGCACACTACCGATAGGCAGGGTTTGGAACCTGCCGTTTGGCAGTCTCTTTCAGGTTCCTTCGGAAAATCGGTCGTAGAGCGCAAACTGTTGATACGAATCATGCATGGAGAAAATAGTTGGAAAGGTAATTTAGATACATTCGAAAGTATTTTGGACTTCTCCCGGGTCCGAGAGTTGACTTTGGGTCAAATATGGTTCGGAAGCATTCGTCGGTCCTTTGGACGGGGAATTGTCGGACGCAAACGGATCGTTCGTCCGCATGGTAAGTCAGAATTGCGCACGGGGCGGACCGTTTGAAAGGTGAGGAGATGTACTTTGATATTCCAAAGAGTTTGACTTGGTTCGGGGAGTTGACTTTGGTCAACCAGGGTCTGGAAGCATTCGGTGACCTTTCGAAGTAAAACGGATCGTTCATCCGCATGGTAGGTCAGAATCGCGCACGGGGCTGACCGTTGGAAAGGGGTTTCAGTGCCTTTCAAAGATTCATTCAGTCTTGATCGATTTGAAGAGTTGACTTTGGTCAAATGGAGCCTGGGAGCGTTCGGTGACCTCCTGATCGAGTTTTGGGGGAAAACGGGTCGTTCGTCCGCACCGTAAGTCATAATCGCGCACAGGACAGACTGTTGGAAAGGGGTTACAGTGCCTTCGAAGATTCATTCAGTCTTATTCGAGTTGAAGAGTTTTACTTTGGTCAAACGGAGCCTGGGAGTGCCCAATGGTCTTTAGGTCATTACCCAGGGTATGACTTGGGTTTGTAATGATAAAGGGAGGTGCTAGGGACCTAAGGGGAGGTTAGGGGGTATTAGAATGGGGTGTCTACAGTTATATTTTTGAAATTGTGCACGTAAGAACCATTGCATATGAGGATTAATGAAAAAAATAATCAGTGTGTAATGGCTTTTGTTGCCCAAAGCACGGTGAAAGATCCATTTGACAAAATACTTATATATGCTCTCTTGAGAGAAAAGAAGAAAATGTAATATATATGCTAAAGAATACTCTCGTAAGATAATAAGAAAAATATTTAAAAGATCACTTTTAAAGGAGATATAAGTTGAAGGCTAATGGGTGTGCACTTATTTCATCAAACATATTTTTTATGGCCTTGTTGAATTGCTTAACTTTTGAATGTTGACTTTAGGTCTAAATAGGCGTGAATCCTTTATTAACTTAACCTTTTTACAATATGGTTGACTTTTTAGTGTATTCAATTATGGGTTGAATCTTGGGTTCTTATAAAACATGGGTGGGGTAATATATTCTTTTAGCTTTTGATATCATTCCCGTTACCGTTAAATAGTACCTGTGGGGTTATCGATTTTATATATTATTCTCATATTAGTGAACCATTCATGTTTCTATTATTTTATTTTTTATGTTTAAAAATATGACATTTGAATATTTTGTGCTAAATTGGATATATAGTTATATTCAGTGCTATATCATAACTATTATATATATGTTTTACATAATTCATACTTCATTGTTTATGTTTCTTAAATTTTTATTCTAACACTCTAATGCTTCTATGCTTGGTTAGTTGAGGTTGGGGAATATACCTTTTTTTTGGGCCTTAGTGAGATAATTTGAGGTGCTTGTCCCTTTTGTATTTCAATTTTTTTCCTTAGTCTATACGTGATAAAAGCAGAGAGAAGCGTTTAAATTAAGGAGAAGAGTTTTTAGATTATTTATAGGGTGAGATGAAACGGGGAGATTATAAATTGAGGGGATAAATTTTTTTTTACTATGTATGCATTACACTTATAAATACTCGTCTTAATTTATATCTCTCTTGTTTCTTTAGTACTTTACGTGGTATATGTTACATGTGTGCAAGTAACAAGTTCCGTGAGTATTTGTTTGAATATGGATCAAGCTTATAATGCATATTGAGTCTTGAGAGGAGGGAACAAGGTAGGTATATGATCATGTTTTTATTTTTGTTCCGCTTCATTTTTTTGTCCCAGAATTGACAAAGGGGGAGATTTGTAAGAACATAGTTCTTCTTCTTGTCTAGATTCTAGATCTAAAACGTAGTTTGGGTTCATGTAACTTTTATTGAAGATCGTGTACACAGTTGGGTTTTACCGCATTGACACAAAGACATCAATGCGGTGAAAATATTATCCAACACCATAACTTAATCCACACAATCAAGTATACATGTGGGAAAAAAAAATTTTCAAATATAAAAAATCAATACTTCCTTGGTTAATTTTTAAAAGTTCTTAAAAATATTTTTTGAACCTCCTTGTTTAATATTTCCTTGTTTTTATTTTTCTATGATTTATGCTCCAGAATTTTTCATGACAAACATTTACTGGAAGTTTAAAACGTCCTTTAAATGATTTTTAACCTACAGGTGTTTCTTAGAGGTTGTTAAAATAATTTTTTTCTAGGATTCGAGTGCATGTCGCGATCCAAGCGCGATTTACACTGGCACGCGACCATGCCGATACGATCACAACAGAGTTAAGCCACTATAACGACATGACTAAACTGCTATAGGGATGCCCATGCACTATAACAGACAAGTTTGTGGTTAAGGTAGCGGGTCTTAGCGCATGGTGCTTTTTTGTTTCGGTCATCAAGATATTTTTAATGTTTGTTTAAACATTCGAGTGTCCTTAGTCCAGATAGTTCTTCCTCAGTCAGCAGTTAAGTTTTTTAATTAAAAAACTTTCTAAAGTTTTTTGTTTAATTGTTTTAAACTAATACGATTCTTTTTCATTTATCTTCTTTTATATCTTTTAAAGAGAGTTTTTTGGTTTATTTTTGAACAAATACTCTTTCATATTTGTTAGAGAACCTTTTAGGGTTTAAACCCTAAGAACTCTCAATCAAACTACTTGATATATTTGGTTTATTTTTAATGTTTTAGAAAAAACCCTTTTCACTTGAAATAATATATTTTAATGGTGTTCTTCTAAAACAAAATTTCCATATTTTCCTTAAAAAATTAGTAGATGTTTGGATTTGTTTATGATTAAAGCTTGAGGAATTTTTTGAGATCGGTGAGCCGATTGACTTGGGTAGCGATCCAATGCACATTTGCGAGACTTGTGAGCCAGGAATGGAATATTAAGGTGGTGATTCAAGAAGATGCATCTTTTCATACATTGATGGATACCGACACTCGAAGGTTGTGGCTATCAAGTCGAGACTGATGCGGAGATTTACAGAATAGTATTGTGGGGGTTAAAATTTCAGAATGGTAATAATTTGTTGTTGCGATCAAATCAGGGGTTGTAAGTTACGTTTGTCCTTTTGTAATCCTTGCATTTTTTGTACTAGTGGACTTGTGTGTGGGGTGGGTGCCTGTGGTCTTTCCCAAGTGGGTTTTCATATTAAATGATCGTATCCCTATTTGTGTCATTGCTTTTATTTTCCACCATTGTTAATTGATACCACTTTTGGACCTAATTAATTAATTAGTAAATTATAAAATTGTCATAATTAATTTGGTTAGGAACAAATTAAACCAGTTATTTTATTCACCATAATTACATTATTTTAGCTAATTCGAATTTAACTTAATGTATTGACTTTAGATAAATATCTGATTGGTATTAATTTTAGAAACAGTTAATTTGGGATTCATTTTTCAATCAATCCATAGCAATTTCATATTCACACACACCCTTACACACACACACACACACTCTTATGGCTGCCCTTATAGTCAACTAATAATAATATCCCAAGACCTTGCACATAATTATACCTTAACTCATATGTCACCATGCCCCAATGGTACACCACTAACTATAATCATACCAACATAACCTCAACAGTTCTGCCAGCCTGAAATAACCATACCCAATCATATATTTAACAAAATATATACATATGATATCGCATAACATTCGTGTACCCAATTTCCATATGAATCCCAAAATTGGAGTTCAAAATTAATTATTAGTTTATTAATTCAAAACCACCAATTTTAGAGTTAAGTATTTTCTTATGATTCCCCATTCCTTAATTATATATATAATTCTTGATATTGGACGCAACATCCTATCTTTTCCATCTTTAGCATCAAGATCCAAATGAAAAATCAGTTTAAAAATGTCAAATATTTCTAAACTCAAATTTGGGGCACTTGAACTTTTTGAGGTGAATTATCTTTATTGGTCTCAAAACTCTGAACTCCACCTCCAAGTTCGGAACCTTCGTGATGCAATAACACTTATAAATACCATATCTCGGCAGGACAAAGCTAAAGCTCCTATATTCCTTAGGTATCACATACACAATGATTTGAAAAGTGAGTACTTGACTGTGAAATATCCTCTTGATTTATGGAACTCCCTGGAGAAGTGTTATGATAATAAAAAATCGTTCATACTTCCATATGCACGCAATGAATGACTCAACTTGAGATTTCAAGACTTCAAGATTGTGTCTGAATATAATTCTGTTATGTTCAAGATTACCTCCAATCTAAAGCTATATGGATAAAAGGTAGAGGATGTATACATGTTGGAGAAACCTTTCTCAACTTTCTCAACTTTTAATGCCTCAAATATGCTCCTATAATTGGTATTCAAAACTAATATCGAGAGCAAGGGTTTAGTAGGTATTCAAAACTAATATCAAGTTGCTAAGAAGAACAATGACTTACTGATGAATAATCATACATCTACCCCACTATATCTATAACACTCCCTGAAGTGAATGCTAACTCTATTTAGAATAATGAAAGTGGTCGAGGAAATATGCGGCGGGGTCATGGCAACTCCAGAAGAGGTGGCTACCATAATCAAGGCCCTAGAATAAAAAAACAAAATTCAATAACCACCAGAAGTAGAATGATCATAATAATAAATGGAATCAAAAGTCAAATCCACAAAATCCAAATGATATTTATCATAGATGTGGCCGTAGTGGGAATTAGACACGTACTTTTTGTTCATCCAAGAAATTGGTGGAAAAATATCAGGCCTCAAAAAACGGTGCGGAGATAAATATTGTGGAAGGTCCTAAAGATTGTTGGAGACTTGACGATACTGATCTCAATTTTAATAATTTTTTGAAGATGTGTATTGAAATACTATTGATGACAATAGATTTGATTACATGCTTGGAGAACCACATAAGACGATTCTGAAGACCTAAATGATTATGCTTTATTTATTTATTTATTTATTTATCTGCTTTATGTTTACTATTCAAACATTAGTAGCTTAGCATTATAGCGTAAACAAATTTATTTATTATCTTTATTTGAGCATGCATTAGTTTATGGAATGATTTTGATAATTTTTTTATAATGCTTATATGATTAGTGTATTGAATTTCAATTTATATGTCATTATGTTAAAGGTATGGATCCAAAGGAAGAGTAAGCAATGATACTTGTTTGGTAGACAGTGGGATAACCCACACCATTTTGAAAAACTAGAACTTTTTCTCGGACTTGGTATACAATACATCAAATGTTTTCACTGTAGATGGTCCTACTAAGATCATTGAAGGCTCCGAAAGAGCCCACATGGTCTCACCCAATGGAACATATTTATTCATAAATAATCCCACATACTGAAGGAATTACAAGAAATTTATTGAGTTTTAAGAACATAAGGATAAACGAGTATCATCTGTAAACATGAAATAAAGGTAATAAAGAGTTTATTTGCATTACTTCTAGTGTTGGAAGCTAGAAGCTCACTTTAAAAAAATTGCTTGCAATTTTCATGGGATTATACCATACGACAATTAATGTTGTAGAATCACGTACTGTCATAAGACAAAATCTCAATGGCCCTTATAATTTAATATTGTGGCATGACTGCTTCGGTCACCCTGGATCAAATATGTTCAACTAAATCATAAATAACTCATATGGGCACTTGTTAACAAACAAATAACTTATCTTACCCGATGGCCATTTTTGCACCCTTTATTCTCAAGGTAAATTAATCACTAAGTCATCTTTTCTCAAAATTGCTTATGAGTCATCATCTTTTGTACAAAGATTTCAAGGTGACATTTGTGGTACCATCCACTCTTTAAGTGGGCCTTTTAAATATTTTAGGGTTTTAATTATCGCATCCACTCGTTGGTCACGTGTTTATTTGTTATCTACTCGTAATTTGGCCTTTGAAAAATTACTTGCTTAAATCATAAAACTTAAAGCACATTTTCCTGATCTATACATTAAATCCATCGTTTAGATAAGGCGGGAGAATTTACTTCTCAAGTTTTTTTATGACTATTGTTTATTATAAGGAATTGATGTTGATCACCCAGTCCCTCATATCAAACCCAAAATGGTTTAGCTGAGTTAAACTTTTGAAACTTATTTCATGACCTTTACTTATGAAATTCAAACTCCTAGTCTCTGCTTGGGGACATGCTATATTATACGTTGTTAAGTTAATGAAGCTTAGACCCACTGCTTATCACCCATTTTCAATATTTCAACTTGTGTCTGGATGTCCACCAAATATATCACACTTGCGTAAATTTGGTTGTGTAGTGTGAGTGCCCATCCCCCTACCCCAACATACCAAAATGGGTCCCTAATGTCCTTTGGTAATATATTGGTTATGATTCGCCATCAAATATTCGTTATATTGAGTCACTGATAGGTGATATATTTACCGCTAGATTTGTAGATAATAATTTTAATAAGACACTCTTCCCGTCGTTATAGGGAGGAATAAACATAGCAGAAGTACGTCCCGTTCCTAAAGAATGAAGATAATTATCATGAGAGACTTCCACTTTGTCTTATCTAGACCCCGTACTGCTCAATGTGAGCATAAAGTGAGAAGGATATTGAATCTTTAAGAAATTTTAAATAAATTATCCGATGCATTCAATGATACTGCAAAAGTATCCAAGTCTCATGTACCCGCTGCAAATGTGCCAGCCAAAATTGATGTACCAGTGGGACAAACATTGACTTCAGCAGCAAATTATTCTATTTCACGCCAAAAGCATGGAAGATCTATAGGTTTCGAAGACTCTGCTCGCCTGAAGTGGAAATCAAATGAAAAATCATGCCCTAACAACCCTCCGGAAGAGGTTATGAATAAAATATCAACTTAATCTGAAACCCATGAAGAGGTTATTATCTTTGAAAACACATAAGTCGCTGAAATGACTATACAATCCCTTGAAGAGGCAAAGGTACCTACTACTAATAATAATGATATCTCTATGTTTTATACATATTCAGGAGAAATGTGGGATCGTAAAGAAAGTGTCATCGATGATGTATTTTCATATAAAGTACCTGCACAAATTTCAAAGGGCAGTGATAATGACAATGAACCATGTACTCTAAATTAATGTCGATAAAGAGTAGATTGGCTGAAAAGGGAAATTTCCATCAAGGCTAAACTTGATTCACTAAATACATATGGTATATTTGTACCTATAGTACGAACCCCCAAAGTTTTAACTCGGTAGGTTATCGGTGGGTTTTTGTAAGAAAAATAAATGGAAAGATTGAAATCACTAAATATAAGGCTCGACTTCCAGCAAAAGGTTTCCTGCAAAAACCTGAGATTGATTTTGAGGAAACATACTCCCCTGTTATGGACGGTATAACTTT
This sequence comes from Sambucus nigra, assembly GCA_949130495.1. Classification (NCBI taxonomy): domain Eukaryota; kingdom Viridiplantae; phylum Streptophyta; class Magnoliopsida; order Dipsacales; family Adoxaceae; genus Sambucus; species Sambucus nigra. Next base: position 283,265,794 of record OX422218.1, read on the forward strand.
CGAATATCTAATTAGCTTAGTAGTTTCTGAAAATCTTCATATGAGACTTATGGATGTTGTGACCGCTTACTTATATGGGGACTCATACACATAAATATACATGAAAATCTATGAAGGATTTCCTTTGCTTGAAGCAAAGCCCGAGTACACATTTGATCTGACCAAGACATTCATTGCACGGTTTAAATCAATCCGGAAGAATTTGGTACAATTATCTTAGTGAATACTTGTGTAAGGAAGGGTATGAAAACAATCCAATTTGCCCTTGTGTTTTTATAAAGAACTCCTCAAAAGGATATGCAATATTAGCAGTCTATATGGATGATATAAATTAAATTGGGACTTCAAAAGATATCGAAACAATTGCTAACTATTTGAAAAAGGAATTTGAGATAAAATAACTTGGGAAAACTAAATTTTGTCTCAGCTTGCAAATCAAGAAAAATTCTAGTGGGATTTTAGTCCATCAGTCTAATTATATTGAAAATGTATTAAAACGTTTTAATATGGATAAAGTGCACCCACTAAGTGCCCTCATGGTTATACGATCTTTGGACATAAAGAAAGATCCATATCATCTAAAAGAAGAAGAAGATGAAATATTAGGTCCAGAAGTACCCTATTTCGTTCTCTGTGAACCAACTTGCTAGATATTGTTCTGAACCAACCAAAAGGCATTGGGCTGGTGTTAAGCATAACCTAAGATATCTACGTGGAACCACTTACATGGGTTTATTTTATTCTTATATTTCTAATAGTTCTAAGTTAGTTGATTATGCAAAGTCTGAATATCTCTCTCATCCCCATAAGGGTCAATCTCAGACATGTTATGTATTTCTTTGTGGTAATACTGCTATTTCTTGACGTTGTACTAAATAAACTTTAGTAGCTACTTCTTCTAACCATTTTAAAATTTGATCTTTATGAAGCTAGTCGTGAATGTATATGTATGGGATCTTTAATTTAACATATTTGTAGTTCTTGTCAATTGCCTTCTAGTAAAGATGTTTCAAGTGTCATCTATGCAGACAAATAGAACATGTATATCACAAATTAAAGAAGGATTCATCAAAGGAGTCAAAACAAAGCACATCTCACCAAGTTTTTTTTTCACTCATGAGCATCAGAAGAAAAATGAGACTGAAGTCATGCAAGTTTGTTCAAGTGATAACTTGATAATCTCTTCACAAAGTCACTACTAAAGGTGACATTTCAAAAGTTTGTGTACGAGATTGAAATTCGTCAACTCCACCAATGGTGAAATTGAATATCCATCAAAGGGGGAATCTTATCAGAGGGAGGATACAAGAATATGTAATTTAGGACATTTGTGCACTGTACTCTTTTTCTTTAACTTGGTTTTATCGCAGTAGGTTTTCCTAGTAGAGGATTTAACGAGGTAGCATTAAGCACATCCAACACCGACTCAATGATCACAAAAGTTGTACTCTTTTTCTTTTACTACGATTTTTTCCCAATGGGTTTTCCCTGGTAAGGTTTTAATGAGGCAATAATCATTGAATGGTGGAAATGGCGTACATCCAAGGGGGAGTGTTATAAAAATTTGTATTTATCCTATTTAAGTGGATGTATTCTCCTATTAGGACTCTACCTACTTGTACTATAAATAACGGACGACCCCCCCATTTTTAACACACCGGTTAATGAACACTCTTCCTCTCTCTAAAATTCTCTATGTGCCCTATTTACTTTAACAATATATATATATATATATATATATATATATATATATATATATATATATATATATATATATATATATCCACCAATATATAATCAACTATACCTAATTAAATTCCCAGAGAAAATCCTATCAAAATAATGGGAAAAAGAAGAACACTTGCCCCCACCAAGCATCCCCAGTCGCCATAGTGGCATCCACCAACGGTAAAAGCAATGTCACCTCTTTCACATAGAAATTTTATGGAAATCCATATTTTGATCCAGATTCAATTTTTGACATTATTAATAAAAATGTGCATTATAAATTTAAATTAACTTTTGATCATTCCTATATAATCCTAATTAAAATCCTCACATCATAGTTTTCAAACTCAAACATGATCATTACACCCAAAGATTAAACTTTTAATACACCTAATTACGTATTCAATTTCATATTAGTTTCATCATTAATTATTTATTTTTCATATTAAAATAATTATCCATGTGTAAAAATCTTTCCTACGCATAGTTCAAATAATATGAATGATATTTCAATAAAAAATTGATTTCAACATGGTATTACTAGTTCACAACTTTAATCTGTATTAGCCCAATATAAAGTGTGATTAATAGTCTAATTTATAAGTCATCAATTAGATTTTTATCGCAATAGTATTCTACTAACCAATTGATTTATATACAATGATGAAATCATAAATGAGTTACATAAACACGATATGTAAGATAGTGTTTCTTTCGTTAAAAAAGATTAAACTTTGATTAAGCCCTCTCATGTGTTGCCTCTCTTCTCCCAAAGTTAGCCTATGTTGTTAGATTTTTTATTATGATGTATTATTATGAATAATGAGGATTAATAATATATTTATAACCCAATCCCACAGGTTCACCATGGACTCACTTTTGGACCCGCAAATAAGCTCAAAACATTAACCAAACACTCCTAAAATTTGGCCCAAAGTTGTATCTACCCCCAGGTCCCAATTTAGCACATTAAAAACATCACAGTGGACATTTGTGTTTCCTCAGAGCCCGATCCAACGGGACCAACCCGTGACATAAAAAATATTACAACCATGTTATTAAATTAACGAGTCATTCACAAATTATTTAATATTCTCATTTTAAATTCTGGTTAATAATTCAAACCAATTAATGTCAATAATTTAACTAAGTAAATAGTAATTAATTCTGGTTAATAATTCAAACCAATTAATGTCAATAAATTAACTAAGTAAATAGTAATTAACAATTAAATAATTCTTTATGTTATTCCTAACAATAGGTGGTATTACACAAACTCAAATAAAAAATCTCAATTCAGGATCATTTCATTTTTCATGTCTTATGAAATGCGCTAATTCCCCAATCATAACCTTAGTCAGATTGCAAGACAAATAATAAGAAAGTAGCCTTGAAAGGACATCTTCCCAGAGCATGTTTACTAAAGGATGCCCATCATCCACCAACACATATTTCATTATAATCATTCCCTCGAATTAAATTATATATATTATTTAAGATCAAATTCTCATAATAAAAATTTGTATAATCAAACCAAAATCTATAATCCACGTATATATATTAAAATACTCCAAAATATCTTCCCAAATTCTACGCGACATGTGGATAAGCATATAAAATATGTGTGTAAATGAACAATATAAATATAAAATTATATAAAGATGCAATACATAACATGAGTTACAAGTATACATAAAGCGATGCACCTGTATAATATACATATAACCACAGGAGAACGAATCTTCCATGAGTTTTTAAATTTAAATGTTGAATAAAGAACCAAAATCATCCAAATTCTTAACCTAATGACCATGATAATCTTCTTTTTGTTAAAAAAAATCATTCTACTTCTCTTTAAAACTTTCTTTCATTTATCTTATTTTCTCTAAATATTCTCTAAAATTCTCTCTCCAAAAGATGCTCCTATGATACTAACCCTAGCACACAACTATATTATATCTCATAGAGTTATAATACCTCTTAAATTCTATTTTTTTAAGAATTAGGTACCACTATTTTTCACTTTATTTTCCCTTTAACTCTTCAAATACCCTTATAAACCCCCACTAAGTGGCCTACTAACTTCTCAATCAACTAATATTCTTTGTAAATTAAAATTTATTATTTTTAATTAAAATAAACTCATAAAATTCATATAAAAGTCGTTCATATCTCAATCTCCTCATATCCCTCATTTAGTCTCCCTTAATCTCCTTATTAACAAGCACACTATTCCTTTATTAATGACCCAATAGCTAATGGTCAATTATAATTAATTTTCTTATTTATATTTAAAATGTTTTTTTCCAATTAGTTCCATTTATTGAGTATGCAATCAAATAGGTTCAACAAGTTTTTGGTTTGTTCCAACAAGTCCCATTAAATTATATTATTTCTACAGTTTGTCCCATTAGAAATCATTTACTGAATATTTACTACATGCGTGAATATAACATATTATGAATTTTTTTTATGGGACCAATAAGATATCATATAAATTGAACTTTTGTGTCAATCCCCGTAAAAAACTTTTAATATTTAGACATTCTCTAGTGTAGCATTTCCATGCCTAAAATTAAAATAAAATGTTTTTGTTGTTTAACATGCCACGTACTAACTAATTAAAAGAACTAGTCAAATAAAAATTTATTAAATAACATAATAATTATATTTAATTAAAATATGTCCATTAAATATATTTCACATTTATTTTATTATATTGTTATATTATTTGAATAATTTTTACAAAAATACATGTTATTACACAATTTGCATAAGACCTTATGTTTGATGTTTTAAGACATATATGTTATGTATGTCATTTCATACACTTGTTTTGAGTTTAATGATTAATTTACATAACACGCTTATAAGGATACCCAACGCTGCTTGAGTCATTACTTTCGATTCTTGCATAGCTTGAAGGAGACGATGTGCCATCACACGTGAGGCCCATTCAGTTACATCTGACACCAGTACAATCTCATGTGTTAGAATCTACAAGATTTACATGCAAAGCATCTTGAGCAAGATCAATATCGATTGAATCGTGATGTTGTACATAAGGCTTATGAGGTAGAAGATATCAATGATAATGAACTCGGGTCAGAATCTCATTCGAAGAGGCACATATTGGATCCCAGTAGCCAAGGCAACGCACCATAGATTACTTTGTTATGTATGTCATTGAAAATATACAATACTTAAACATTTAATAATAATATTATTCCAATCTTATAATGTATTATCTTTTTAATTAATCTAATTTTTATAAAATTTTATTATATGCAAGAAGTCATTTTTAATTAATCTCGCATTTTAATTATATCAAATCTTATTACCATGTCAGATCATATATTAGTTATTATTAAATGAAAATGATTTTGGGGATTATTTATTTATTTATTTTTTCTAAGAGGGAAAACCCCCAAGATTTATTAATTTAGGTAGAAAAGACCTACCTAGGGGGAAATTACAGAAGAGAGGAGCTAAAGATAAAGAATAATTAAAGAAACAAGAAGTCTATTACACTTTCCTAATAAAAGGAAGACCAAGTAAATCCAATCTGTAGGGGCCTCTGGATTCTTTAGGCAGCTCCGATAATGAAGAGAAGAGTTTGAATTCCTTGCTGAAAATGCCAAAATTAGCTAAGCTATCTTCAACGCTGTTTGATTCCCTCCAATAATGAGCATATGAGGTTTGAATGTCTAATTCTTTAATTTCTTTCAAGATTTCTAGCAAATTCCAGGGGGGCTATGGGTTGAAACCTTTAAGAATGTTAATGATGACTTGGGAGTTTGATTCAATCAACACATAATGAATATTGATCTCCTTACAAATTTTAAGGCCTCGGAGGATTACAAGACATTCTGCTTTGGTATTTGTCATTATGACTTCGAACGATGAAAAAGCTTTAACAATCAGACCATATTTATCTCTAATAATACCTCCTATCCCTGAAACTCCAGGATTCTCTTTTGAAGCACCATCTATATTAAGCTTGAAGCAATGGTCTAAGGTTTTTGACCATTTAACTAAGATGAAGGAAGAAGGAGATGGCACTGAATTGATTCTGAAGAGATATTTAACACCCTCGAACAAGTTTGATGAAGACTTGAAGGTTTTATTAGAAGAACAAGAATGAATGAACTTGAAGACATTATTAATAATCTCCATGCTATTCATATGATCTCCCTTAAAAACACAAAGATTTATACTTTTCCAAATTTCCCATAGAATAACACTGGAAGCAGATTTAGAAGATACTGAATGTAATATATGTTAGATGTTTTAATCCACCATGAGATCATAATATGATTTAGAGAAGTAGAGTAAGTCTTAATCCAAAGATGCTTGCAAATTAATTCCACACTTCAGAATATTGAGGTCCATTAATAAACAAGTGAAGCATACTCTCTATATGGTTGTGAGAGCATCTGCATATTGAGGCTATTCAAATTCCTAATTTCTGAATAAATTCATCTATAGGGATAATTTTATGGATGCATTTTGATAGACAGGGTTTTGTCGCCACACGAGAGTCACCTACGCACCGGTCGTTTTTAATTCGGCTCACCTGAACTATACAAAAACCTAAACTTATGACTACACTCAACGGGTGAGTATAGTGGCCAAGTCCGGGTATCGAAAAATCCACAGAATCGAGTTGCTAGAATTTATAGGATTTAATACTCCTAAATAAAAGTGTAAAAGATAAATAACAACAAAAAGGAAAAGATGCGAAAAAGGGAAATATTAATCTAGGCGAGTGTATTGAAACTAGATTAACAAAGCGAGTAAAACTATAGGTTTCTTCGAATATCCCTCACCCGAGTTAATTAGTATAAAATGGTCACATGGGTCGACGAGTTATTACAAATGCGTCTCGTTTCGATAGTTAATTGAACCAAGGGTTGTCACGCCCCTAAATCCACATAAAAGCCTAATACGATTTTGGCGTCAACAAATACCCCAAAAATTACGCACGTAAGGTCATAAACACGGGACATACATGATATGCCCCGTCAAATCTCCTAGGCATAATAACTAGGACAACACACCCGAAATAGACCCGTAAACACCATCACCAAAGCAAAGAAACACGTCAACCCGAGTGAGTTCAATTCAAACACAACCTAGACTAAATTAGCTAGAAAGCATGATAAAAACGCGGTAAATAAACGCAGTAAACCTACACTAGAAAGCAAGGAAATAAAGCATGTAAACTTAATTATGAAAGCATGTAATTTAAATAAAAAGCAAGAATTAATGAAATACAAGCTATATTAATGGAGAGGGTAATGAATAGTGAATCTTAAAAACCCAACTGGGTGTCAATCCAAAGAGAAATAAAGAAGAACTCTTCAAAAACCCAAACCCTAACCCTAATTATCTTATAAAACTAAGTATATATGAAAATGAAACCAAAATAGGTTTATATAGTAAGTTACAAAAGAAATAAAGGAAAAAGAAAAGAAAAGGAAAAGATCTCAAAATATCTGGTAATCACGGTCGACCGTGACCAGGGGCCGATCGACCGCGCCCTCAGGCAAAAGTGCACTGTCTTCGAACCAAGGCAAAGTATAAACCCGCGGTGGACCGGTATCCAAAGCGGGATCGATCGGGCCTTCATGTAAAAGCCCACTATCTTTGATCCAAAGCAAAACCCAAAATTGCGGTCGACCGGGCCTCAAACCGCGGTCGACCGGTACTCTGTTTTCCATCCAGGTTAGGTCCATGAAGAGGGGGAAAAGGTTGCATACGGAAACAATAATAATTTCTTTAACCGAACTCTAAATGACGCACCATTTGCGGCCACCCGACGCTAACTCAACGAACTACACATCCGTGGAATTTCCAAGGGCTGGAGAGGAAATGTGAATTGAATAAAATTCCCTTGAAGTAGCATCCGACGACAGAACTTCTTCGAAATGCAACGGATCCTCACTTTTAGCGTTCCAATACCTATAAAAGCACAATTAACCCCTCCAAAACATGTATATATCCAAATCCAAGGATGTCTAGTTAATGAGCATAAATATAGGCATTAAGGACCGTAAAAGTTCTAGAATGCATAGAGATAACGCGCAGAAATATGCAATATTCGATACGAATCACATTTCCATAAAAAAATTGAGATCTTAGGGGGTTTCTCTTTATTCCATATTGATTTGAAAATAAGAGATGAACTTCTGAAATTTTTGATAGTTTTCCAAGCTGATTGAGTAGAGATTTCTCCAAAAGAAGTTAGAGTCCAGATAGGAGAATTATTGATTGAAGCATAGTGTTTCTCTGCTTCGACTCTAACTTGATTAATCCTTGTTAAGGCTTTGGAGCTGTTACTATTTGACTTACACTTTAAAAACACATGAAACAAACTGTTAGAATTAGTAAAATTCCACCAGAGCTTGAAACTGAAAGCTCTTGTGATATCAGCCAAAGATTTGATACCCAACCCTCCTTCTTGCACTCGATAACAAACCTTATCCCATTTGAGCCAATGGTGTCGCTTTCCATATTCTATAGATTCACCCCATAAAAAGTTACTAAGAAGACTTTGAATGTGATTTAGGGTTTTAACAGGAGATTTGAGGGTTGCTATGCAGTGGTTAGGAATGGAATTTCAAATTAAGTTAATAAGGATCTCCTGCCATTGAAAGAAAGGAATTTTGATCTCCACCCCTCTATTTTATCCTTGACTCTATTCACCAATTCAGCATAGCGAGAATAATTGCTTCTCCCATAAAAGATAGGGCAGCCTAAATAGTTAATAGGGATTTTTTTCTTTGAAAATTTGGTTATATCATTAATAGAATGAATTCTTTTCCTATGTAAGGAGTGATGAACTGTAAAACTACTTGTAGAGTAGTTTATACATTGACCATATGCTTTTTCAAAACTCCCCAAAAACTTCATCAAGTTTTTAAGACTGTGATTACCTCCATTACAGAAGATAATTGTGTCATCAGCAAAACTCGAGTTGGAAATTAGGGGACAACCTCTTGGGTGGGAGAAGGGTTTAATCTTTCAACTTAGCATAAGCTTGTGCAGACCTTAGTTTAAGGCTTTTGCAACAATGGTGAAAAGTCATGGAGATAGAGGGTCACCCTACTTTAATCCTTTAGATGATTTGAAGAAGCCTGTTGCTTTGCAATTGATAAGTAGGGAAAACAAATTATTAGAAATAATTCTCCAAATTCTGTCAATCCAAACTTATGAGAAACCAAATTTTCTGAGGATTTTGGTAAGAAAAAGCCAGGAAACCCTATCATATGCCTTAGACATATCCAATTTAATTACCACATTAGACCCATGACTCTTCCTTCCAATGTTATTCATCATCTCTTGAGCTAAAATAATATTTTCATAAATCTGCCTACCTTTGATAAATCCTTCTTGAGAAGGACCTATGATGTGGGGGAGGATGATAGCTAGCCTTGAAGAAAGGATTTTAATGATGATCTTGAAGCAGAAGTTGCACAGACTTATAAGTCTGAAGTCTGAACAAGTTTTGGGAGACATAATTTTTGGAATAAGCACTATATTAGTACGTGTGCAAATTTTTGGGAGCTCACCTCCTGAAAAGAAGTATATAACATCTTTAAATAGATCATATTTAATAATTCCTCCAAACTTATGATAAAATAGCCCATGGAAACCATCAGGGCCAACACAACTTTCTGCATTCAAATCAAAGACTGTTGTATATATTTCCTCTTCTGATGGAACTTCATCCAACTTTAAAGTTTGATATGGAGATATTTGAGAAGTTATAGATTCTATAATTTCATTTTCCCCTTCAATTACATCTTCCTTGAATATATCTTAATAGTGTTTATAGAATTCTTGCATAATTTCCTCATTCTCTTCAACCCAAACCCCTTCTTGGCATTTTATTCTATGAATAATCAATCTAGAATTCCTAGCCTTTACAGAGGCATGGAATAACTTAGAGTTACTTTCTCCTTCAATTAACCACTTTCTCCTTATTTTCTGATGCCAAAACATTTCTTCCATTCTCAAAGCACCAATAAGGTTTGCCTGAGCTTTAGACAACTCCTCTCTGTTGAATTATGAGGGATCCTGCTCATATATGCTATCCTTTATGTTTACATCAATCTCATTTTTGCTTACAAAATCAAAGACATTGATGTTATTACTTTTATTCCAGTTATAGAGGTCCTTCTTGAGTCTCTGAAGTTTAGAAGAAATTACTCTAAAAGGATTACCTGATATGGGACTAGACCAAGAAGATTCAATAATATTATGAATATCAGGTTTGGTGCACCAAAAGTTCAGGAATTTAAAAGTCTTGGGTCCTTCATCCAGTTGATTTTTAATTAAAAAAGCAAAGGGGAATGATCTGAACATGTCTTATTCAAATGTTTAAGGGAGAAGTTTGGGTAAGAAGATAACCAGGTATTGGAAATTAATCCCCTATCCAGCCTAGCCCATATTTTACCTTTCATTCTAAAGTTATGCCATGTGAAGTTTGAACCTGTATAATTTACCTCCAATAAGCCAGCATTAGAAATGAACAGGTTGAAGTCTTCCACATCATTTAAATTGATCTTTCCACCTCCTTTCTTATCATTGCTTTTGGAAACTACATTAAAGTCCCCCATTATAAGCCAAGGAGAACCATTAGTAGTAGTCTTGTGGTTCATAAGAGACTGCCACAAATGATACCTCTCTGACCTAGAACATTTAACATACACTATAGATATGAACACTGGTTTTGGCAGAAGGGAGTGCACAATTTGAACCAACATTGATTGATCATCCAATTGAACCAAGTCACATATAAATCCAAATCTCCAAAGAAACTAGATTTTGCCATTAGCATTAGAATAAATCCTTATGAGATCTTCTATTTTTTTATTTTTTTATTTAGGCTCTAAAATGGCAATGAATGGAAGATTATGGCTTTTGCACAATCTTTTAATTCTCCTTTTAGATGGCTTATTAGAAATTCCCCTAATGTTCCACATAAGGAAGTTAATTATTGGGAACCAGGGAAATTAGGAGTTTTTGAGGTTTTGTGAGCAGATCTAGTAAGTCTCTTGAACATTGGATCCATGGACTGATAAGAGGCCTTCTTTCTATAGCCTATATGATTCATTGGTTCAGTGACCTGAGAAGAGTCCTCTATATTCTTTGATTCCCTAACTTTCAATTTCTTGGATAAACTCTCAGAGAATATTTTCAGTTCCTCTATGAATGGGACTCTTTCCTTCCTTGTAGTTGGTTTTGTGTCTGAGTGTGAAAGGCTTGCAAAGAAGTATGGTTTTGGATTTTTTGGGAGAACTGAGACCTTTGGAGATAGCATCAGGATTTCTAAAATCTTGATATCTTGAATATCTAGTTCTTCATCTTGAATTTTATAAATATATTCTTAGATAGAGGAAGCAAGTTTTGGATAAAGTTGGGCAGATGTCGAGGAGTTTTTGGTACTGGAAGAGAAGGTTGTATGGTATTGGCTACACATGGAAGATTGAGAAGTGGATATTCAAGCTCAATTTGGTGGATGGAAGAATCAATTATTAGCTTATAGAAAGTAGAGTAATGGTTTACATCTGATTTAAAGTCTAGAGTGATCAAGGTTGGTTTAGAGGATTCACCTTTGTGTATGTGGGATGGTTTATCAGGGATAGGAATTTGAGTAATTTTGGAATGGCCAATGGTATGACTTGATTTTTGGGCAGTGATAATAGGAAGAGAGGCTTTAGGAATAAATTTTTGTTTGAGGTTTTTTGAGAAGGGTTCTTGGACAGATTTTTTATTGGGATTCTTGAGAGTGGGTTCTTGATTTGGTTTTGGTATGGTTTTGAATAAAAGGCAGGCTGAGATATCATGCCCAACTTTACAACAAGCAGTACAATAAGGAGGGACATTTTCGTATTCCAAGTATTGCCCAAAACCATCTTTGCCACACCCAATCCAGACCCTTTCAGGTCTATTAGCCAATAAGTCTAGTTCAACACACACTCTAGCTTTACTTGCCCTATTTAAACATGCTATAGATCCATCTATTTTAAGAGGCTTACCTGAAACTTGGGATATAGAATAGGGGGAAGTTTTGGAGAAGAAATGAATAGGGATTCATGGGAGATTTACCCATACTGGAATAATAGAACTTTTAACATCAGGTCTGAACTCAGCAGTCCACTTGAATGTATGCATAGGGAATCTTCTGATGTACCAGGTATCCCTCATCCATAGCCTTGCAAAATCTTCTTCATTGAACAAACGAATGAGAATATGTTTCTGATCAATCAACCCCACGTGAAAGGCTGATTTAAGGTTTAGAGAGGCAAAAGATTTGCGAATAATTTCAATGGTTGGTCTACCATGTGAAAAGTTTCCCACAAGTGAATGTTTGAAGGGTACTGAAAGTTTCTTGATATCTTTAATGGATAATTTTATTGCAGGCTCACCTTTATGAGAGGATATGTTGATCAAGGGAGTGTCTGCCTCACTTGTGTTACCTTTTACCACACTATCAAATGATTTGTTCCAAGGGGTTTGTGGGTCAGGGGGCTTATTAGGTTCAGTATGGACGTGCATGATGGCTGCCATGCAACCCTAATTAGGGTTGCGTAGAGAGAGAGAAGAGAGAGATAAGAGAGAGAGAAGAATTTTCTTAAGAATAAATGATGGGGGATTATTTATTATTTTAATAATTGTGAAGCAAATTTAACATGACATTCCATGTGATGAAGAGACCACTGATGTGACATTTAAAGTGTTGACCATTTATAAGGTCGAAAGTGACTAATATGAGAATAATTTGCTCTCTAATTTATAGTTTATTTATTTTTATGGAAATAATATTTATGTTCATCCTTTGGATTGTCAATCATGCTAAAATTTCTAAGGATGTTTTTATGTTTCATTTTTATTGAAATGGGTTATGGTTAAATTCTATTCAATAAACTCCTCCACTTGGCATGGGAAATGAATACAAGCCCATTTATAGAGGTTTAAAAAAAGAAGGTTGTTAATTGAAGAATCTTTATATAAAAGCACCCCATGTTTAAATATTAATTTAAGTTCACTATGAAAATGAAACTATAATAAGGATAACGAGTCTCAGGACCCTAAGATTCACATCATATGCTTCATATTTATTATAAAAGGTTTTATTTCAACCAACTTATTTTTTCTAACCACTTTATTTTTATTACATCCTTATTATTGAAGTGACTTTCTATTTACCCACCCACCCCATGGGGTGGTTTAAATAAAAATCAAAATATACAATAAACACATATGCAAACATTCTAAACATTTTCATAGTTACAGATATACAAAGTTGTCTAAACAAAAGACAATTTTTTATTTTTTCAAATTAAATATTAAACTTAAAGAGAATTACCACCAAATAATGCTTTGCACCAATTTTAAACGAATGTTGTGTCAAAACAGATTAACCAATTTTATCTTTACCCCAAGGCATGCATCTAGGTGATAAAAGGGTTATATTGATCTATCCACACAACACGTCGATCTACGGGAAAAACCCATATCGGGAAATTTTTTGTACAACCGAGTCTTTCAAATTCACTATGTATGTAATTATAAGGACATGACAGTATAATTACAACATAGACTCGATGCCCTCACAAGTCTTGATGCTCTTCATTCCTCAACATCCTCACAGTGACACACATGAGTCCACCCACATAACTTCTACAACGTGTGAGTCTACACACGCCTCGATGTCCACCAATAGGGCTCAGTAATTGTCTACCTATAAAAAACATAGACGCACCACTTCTTCACCGCAACACCACATACATGGAGTTCACTGCGCGTAAACATAAAACATGGAATCCACCGTATGTAATGTAGTCAATAATAATAATGATGAGTAAAATCTTGATGCCAAATGACATTTCAAAGCATATAAAGATTGAAACTTGGATATCAAAGATTTGGAGTGAAACTAGGGTTTGGAGCTTTTGGATATGTATAGGAAAATGATTTGGCCAAAAATCTCTTTAAAACTGATGCCAAGATCCCTTTATATAGAAAACATATTTTTGAGGTGACATGCCTTTTGAGGACTTGTTCAAATGAAACACGAGTTCGTTCGAACAATTTGTATAACTCTTTCGAACTAAAACTAAACTCCTTCGAATGAACAACTCATCTCGTTCGAACCAATATCTTGCGATTCTTCAAATGAAATTTATTCTACTAATAGAGAAACTTTGTTCGATGTTTGTTTGAAGGTTGTTTAAATGACCAATACATTCTGGTTTAAATGAGTACGATAAAGTCTTTTGAACGACTTAAAAAAATATTTTTCTTTTAAAATCTCTAAAAACAACCCTCAAACTTTTTATAAAAAAAACTAACACCCAAAATTAAGTTCCAAGGAACAAATATATACACATTCTTAACTGAGAGATTCTCAGAACATGTAGATGAAATATGACATGAAACACGACAATATGAATGCAATCTCTGAAACTTCGCCGCTACATCTTCAAACAAACATTTCATAGGCTTGAAAGGTCAATACACTCAAGTACTAACCTATGACTCAAATGTTTTTTCCACACAGGGAATAAGACAAAAATAGATACAAATTGTCTTTATCAAAAATTTGGCCTTACAAATCTCCCCCTTTGGCTATTCCAAGACAAAATACAAAATAAATACTCGTGGGTCGTCAAGATCATCTAAAGGACTCAATTCCCAACAAAAAAAAAGATAAAATATAGACTTGACATACACACACCCTGAGTAACTTTGCACAGTTGTAAACTTTAATGCATGTTGCAAACCTGCACACTTAAACACACCTTCAAATGCAACTTGAATTTATAAATATAAACTTTTGCATAAGAATAAAAGCTCCCTTATGTCTAAAGATCCCGTCCTAGGTAAGATGTCTCACGCTAAGATAAAGTTCGCTTCCTAACACTAAAGAGAAAGATACATATAGAGGATATTAGCCCATAATAAAAGTAGTAAATAGTGATTAGCCTCCAAACAATTATGAGTGCAGAAAAGAACAAAGATATGCACGTGTTCATCAGATAGGTCTGGCTATGCTCACAGGAAAGGGAGAAAGACTGGTGTATTACTCATGAAGAACAATGGTGATCGGAGTGCTAGTGTTACTAGATGAGAGTCCAAGTAACCACGTCCAGGTGACAAATCAATGCCCCCAAATTTCAGTGAGGTCTCCCTTATTTATAAGCTTAAGAATCCAACTCATTGAGGTCTCTTCATGTTCATTTTAATCATAAGTGATGATGCTTAGAACAACACCACCAGGTAAGAGGTGATAGAGCTCAAACAGTAGCAACAATGGCAGCAATAGAGTTATATATGCATGTATGTATATAGAAGGAGGTGAATAAAAGAGGTTTGAACAAAATGATGTATAGTGGTTCAACCAATCAAGCCTATATCTATTGTGAGTGTGTGATCGACTAAATATGGGCACCAAAGGTCTTGGGATACAATCTCTCACTTTCTCTCTCTACTCTGTAATTCTGCAGAGCTTTCACTAGGGTTAAAATTATGAATCCCTTTACAAGGTTGAAGATGACAACTATATATAGGGCTTGGGGGAGTAGTGTACCCCAAACATGCATTGAGCATGTGAATGATAATCTAGCTAATCCCCAGTTAACACCTGGCTGGGCCACTTGTAGGTAATGATGACATAATATTCCCTCACATGAGGGAATGGTATTGTTATAACGGTTTGGTCCACATGTACTATTACACATGTCTCCCAAATCACACGCCATGACGGGGTCACCCTCGGCTTATAATGACTGGCCGAGGCTGATCCTAACCTTGTGTAAGCCCTAATTGCTGAACATAGGACATTTTTATTGTCGGCCTCCATAGGGTCCCCCGATTCTAGGGTCGACCGATTTTAATCTGCACGCAGGACATTTGTACTATCGACCTCTATAGGGTCGACCGGTCGTAGGGCCGTCTAAACTGTACCCAAGCCGAGTTTTTAATATGCACGGGCTTGGGCTGATTTGGGCCATCCAGGATACTCATATTGACAATGGTGGGGTCGGACTAGCTAGACCTCCATCTTCATTATGACCCTATAGGAGTAGGAGTAGAGTTGAGCCCTCATCCGAGATGAGGCTACCCTCTGCCTGGACGAGGGCATATTTTGGTATATCAATCACCCCTAGCCCTTAGTCAACGATGCTGTCGAGGTGGATGAGGGGTAATAATGTCTTTAGATGTTGAGTTGATGAGTGGCCAGGCTGATGAGTCATACTTGTCAAGTTGATTAACATTTATCAGGTGTCAATCATCATTTTTGTGTTCCCCAGAAATGACGACTGCATATCACACTTGGGACTTTGTGCCCTAATGATGATTCTCCTCGTGGGTTGTGCATCGCCTTAGTTATTGGGCCCAATAATGACAAAGTATTTAAACATTTTAAAATACTTCTTCTCTTTCTTATGCTTCTCCTTTTTGCGCTCTCTCTCTCTCTCTCTCTCTAGCTATAGCAGTTAACATACATCTCTGTATCTTCGCAATAGCTCCAAGTTTCACCCTTCTTCAGTCTTCTTTTCCAGGTAATATCTTCACCATTCTTCTTATTTTCTAAGTTTTCTTCGGTTTGTGCTTTGAATATCTTTTGCACATTTTCTTGGTTGGTTTCCTATTTTTTCGGCGTGTGAACCCACCCTCCATTGGTGGTTATAGGGCTAGAAATTGACTGATAGGCTTTCTTGGGTTCCTCCTCCGCTGTTTTGAGGTGGTTCTGTATTGAGTTTTAGCTTTTTTAGGTTTCTCGGTGACCCTCCGGTCTTCTTCTATGGTGAACTTTACTTCTCTTATTCTTGGTTGTTCATCCATAAAACTTTTCATTTCTCTAAGTTCTATCTTGAAGTTAACTATTTAATTTGTTTGTAAGTTGATTGAGAAAATCCTAAGTGTAGCGTCTTCCTCTTAATGCTCCAAAGGCTTTACAATTTAGCCGAGGAGTTTCCAACTTTGAGATAGAGGTATTTTACAGAGGTTAGGAGGATAAAAGAAGATAATGAGTCTAGACGTAGGGCTGACCCTGTCTGGGTATGACCCATTTTCCCAATTCCATTAGCCACAATTTTACCATCACCCTTTGAGCCTTTTGGGTCGTCTTATCGTCCAACTGAGAGTCAGAGTTAGGGGGAAGTCATTAATAAATGAACTAGAACGTCATCTTCTTTCGGTGCCAGGACCTCTGGGAGAGATGGCCCCTCAAACCTTAACCCCCACGAAGAGGGAACAGTTAACCCTGAAGTTGTCCCTGTGACTGCTATGTCCCCTCTTATATTTAAAACCACCTTTCCAGATGGCCCCCCACCCCTTGACAATGATGGGGTAGATATATCAGGGGATGAGAGAAGTGAGGAAGAGGGTAGTGGGGTCGAGGATGAGTGTGAGAATTCAAATAATGAGGTTGATACCTAAACAACCTCGTCTTTCATCTCGTCTGTTAAGGATCGTGATCTCTTACTATGGAGACATTCCTTTGGTGTTGAACCCAATGTTACTATAAGGATCTCAGATAAATATGAGAAGGTCTTCCAGGGGCGAGTGGGAAAAAATGCTATATACGAGCAGATGTTTAGGGTCGTCCAGCTGCCACTTCATCCTGCCATCATCTCTATACTATCTGCCCTTGGGGTTGCTCCTACCCAACTTCCTCCTAACTCATGGAGGATAATCCTCGGCTACATTTTCGTTTAGAAGAACACATTCACTGATGATCCCTCGACTGATCAGTTCATAGCCTGTTATAACATAACCTCCTCGTCCAAACAACTCGGGTGCTTCCTCCGTCTAGGGGCTAGTACGTCAGACAATAAACTTCTCCATGTTACACAAACTTCAAACCATGACTAGAAAAATAGATTTTTCTTTGTCTCTAGGGATTGGGAAGTCCCCGCCGAGGTTGATCCTTCAGAAGACAACCCAAGGGTCCCTCGAGCATGGTTCAACCCCTCCATGAAAGCAAGGTCAGACCCTGGACTTATCTTAGACGAAAGGGATATAGCTTACTATCTGAGGGAGTAGGGGAAGGAGGGTGCTATTCCCCAATTTGAAGATTTAATGACCCCTCGTCTCCTCAAAGAAGCTGGCCTGAGGGTCGTCCCTTTGACAGAATTATGTGAGTTTCTTTTGTTTCAATTTCTTTCTAAGTGTTCCCCTTTTGATTTTATCATCTGACCTGTCGTCTTACTTTTCCAGATCGGCCTCCAAACACATCTGATTGACTTTGGGAGATGTCTGTCCCAAGTCTATTGGCTGGTCTCAAGAAGAAAGGAACATAACCTCAACAAATCTAAAAGAAAACAACTGATGAGGGGCCTACGACCGTGGGGCTGACCCATATGGATTCGCAAAAGAGGAAGGAGAGAGAAGCTCGTGTTGATGGTCGGCGTGATGCCCCTACGAGGTTGAGATCGGAGGCCCCAGATACACACACTGAGGGGACGAGTTCATCTTCATCTCTGGATGCCTTTTGGTCGACCAACCTGACCACATTAAAGGCCGACCCCTCCTCTCTGATTGCCCACAGGAAGGCGGCCAAGGCCTCCATGTTATCTACTCCGTCAGCGTCTGATTATGACTTTTTAGCTAAGATGCCCCCACCCAAAGTCTATGACTTTGGGATTCATAGTCTGGCCGAGGTATTTCTCTTATCCCTTTTATTTTAAACTGGTCCCTTGTCCTTTCATTACTAACTTTGCCCTCATCTTTTTCAGCCTGTCTGCACCTTTACCTCGACCATGAAGTGGATGGCTGAGAATTATCCAAAAATTTAAGAGGCTGAGAGGGCTATTCAAAGCGAGGCCAACTTTAAGACAAAGCTAGAGAATCTTAAGAAGAGATGGAGGGTGTGAAGGCCAATCACTCTAGGGTCCTTGGTGAGCTTGCTGAGCAGTTGAAGCAAAAGGAAAACCTTCTCAAAGCCAAGGATGAGGCTTTGACCAATCAGGCAATGCAATTTAAGTCAGACCTTGGAGTAGCTGTTCAAAGGGATGGAAATGATGTTGTGGGGGCGTACAAGCTCTCTGATGAATTCCAAGGTTTTAGCCTTGAATATTTGGAGAGAGGAATTAAGACCGCCCGTCGGTGCGTCGTCTTGAAGTTTTCTGATGCAGTGTCAGCCATTTGCCCCTCTATAGAAGCTGCAGATTTAAAAGACCCCTTGATGGCCAAATCTCTGTCCCATATGGAGTCCCAGACGGCTGTTGTGGGAACAGGGACATCGGAGAGTCAGCCTCTTGTCAATGCTGCTAATGATGGTGTAGAAGCTTTACTCTCTGAGACAGCTGTTTAGGGTGGTCATTTGTGACCTATGCCCTCTTAATGTAATTTTGTTTTTCTTTGAATATATTTGAACATGATGTATTATAACTCATTTTGTTTTTTTAATGAAGATGCTCTTCCCTTCCATTTGGTCTTTTATTTCTCCATTTTTATAATTTATGCTAACCATATTCCAAGTTAACATAAGTCCTCCCTCATTTTTATGGGGGTGAGTGAAGGGTCGTCCCTTCCATTCACCATCATCCTAGCCGAGGGAGATAATCCACCAAATTAATGATGTTTTCAAACAGTCAGGTCCTCCCTCGTCTTTCTTGGGGGTGAGTGGAGGGTCGTCCCTGCCATTCACCCTCATCCTAGCCGAGGGAGATAATCCGCCAAATTAATGATGTTTTCAAACATTTAAGTCCTCCCTCGTATTTCTTGGGGGTGAGTGGAGGGTCGTCCCTGCCATTCACCCTCATCTTAGCCGAGGGAGATAATCCACCAAATTAATGATGTTTTCAAACATAAGTCCTCCCTCGTTATTTTTGGGGGTGAGTGGAGGGTCGTCCCTGCCATTCACCCTCATCCTAGTCGAGGGAGATAATCTACCAAATTAATGATGTTTTCAAACATAAGTCCTCCCTCGTCTGTCTTGGGAGTGAGTGGAGGGTCATCCCTCCCATTCATCCCCTTCTAGTCGAGGGAGACAATCCACCAAATTAATGATGTTTTCAAACATAAGTCCTCCCTCGTATTTCTTAGGAGTGAGTGGAGGGTCATCCATGTCATTCACCCTCGTCTTAACTGAGGGAGATAATCCACCAAATTAATGATGTTTTCAAAACTAAACGCCCCTCGATGTTATTGACAATATATGAATGGTGTCATCCCCATCCATGTTGTCGTATCACTGAAGAGAATTTAAGCCTACTTCACCACGAATGATGTTTTATAGCTTAGCGTGAATTACCCCAACAAATATCCAAATTGACAAACAACAAGATGAGGGGCCAATAGTATATTCTCATTAACATTCCAAGTGTTCTATGAAATAATACATTCATTACAATTGTGAACAAATAGGACATCAACTACAACATTACTGGTAATATTTCTTCAAATGATCTGCATTCCAGGGGTTACCCTTCAAGGTTTTCTAGCCTATAGGTTCCTGGGACAACTTCATCGGTGACCCTATACGGGCCATGCCAGTTTGGGTGGAGCTTGTTAGGTTTTTTCGATGTCTTTTTGAGGACTAGGTCCCCCACAGCTATCAGCCTTTGCTTTAGCCTCTGATTATAAAACCTGGTTGTCCTCTGCTGGTAAGCTGCCTGCCTTATCTCAGCGTCTTCGCTTCTTTCCTCAATCAAGTCGAGATCAAGTCTCCTTTTTTCCATATTTCTTTGAGAATAATACATCTGAATTCTGTGAGTAAGAAACCCAATTTCATTGGGGATGACGGCTTCTGAGCCAATGCCAACATGAAGGGGGTTTCCCCCGTAGGAGTTTTTATTGTCGTCCTGTAGGCCCACAATACAACATATTCTTCTTCAACCCATCTTCCTTTTGCCTCTTTGAGTTTTTTCTTGATCCCGTCCAGGATTGTTCAGTTTGTTACCACAGTTTGCCCATTAGCCTAAGGGCTTCCTAGGGTAGAAAAGAATTATTTGATCCCAACTCTCTCGTAGTATTTCTCTAAGGAAACATTCTTAAACTGAGTCCCATTATTTGAGATGAGGGTGTTGGGGAGACCATACCTAAATATGGTGTTCTTCCAGATGGACTGGAAGGTCTTCTGTTCGGTGATCATGATCATTGGCTCCGCCTCTACCCATTTTGAAAAATAATCGATTGCTATGATCAAGTATCGATAGTTATTGAGTGCCCTAGGCAAGGGTCCTACCAAATCGATTCCCCATACTGCAAATGGCCACAGGGAATTAATGGAGGTAAGAGTTTGATGAGGCTGGTGAGGGATGCTGGCAAACCTCTAGCATTTATCACACTTCTTCACATATGCTGTAGCATACTTCGCCAAAGTCGGCCACCAGTATCCCTGGGTGACTATCCTCTTAGCTAACAAACTTCCCCCAATGTGGCTTGAACAAGACCCCTCATGCACATCTTGCAAGATATATGGAACCTTAGAAGGATGGACACACATGAGCAAAGGGAGCAAGAACCCTTTCTTGTACAAAGTATCTCCAATGACAGTGAATTTTTCTGCCTTGTACCTCAGCTTCTTCCTTTCGGATTTTGCCTCTGGAATCTCCCCCTCTTTAATGTATCTGGTTAGATATCCATAAAGTTCCCTTGTTTATATTTAGGTAGGAGATAAGTGTTATATCTTCATCTTCAATTGCTGGCCGAAGTAGAATTTCCACTAACACTGTCCTTCTGATATTTGTACTAGTTGCTAAATCTAGTCTTGTAAGTGCATCGGCTTGGCCATTATCCAGTCGAGGTATCCTCTTCAACTTTACTTCTCTGAATCTTTTCAACAGTGACTTTACTCTCTTAAGATATTTAGCCATTCTCTCATCCTTAGCCTCATATGCTCCCAGTATCTGATTCACTACTAACCTTGAATCACTATGCACCAAGAGCTGGCCAACACTAAGAGACCTAGCCAAGGAGAGGCCTACTATCAGGGCGTCATATTTTGACTCATTTTTAGAGGCTTTGAATTTGAACCTCAAGGCATACTCGATGTCCGTGTCGTCTGGCGCTGACACTATCAGTCCATCGCTATTTTCATTTTTGCAAAAGGACCCATCGACGAAGAGATTCCACACAAACTCTTCCTCTGAGAAATTTCCCTCAAATAGGGATCCTTGCCTAAATAGGTATCTTCTTTCTTCATTTTTAATAACTTTTTCTCTAGTTGCGCTTGTCCCAGCTTTATCTGTGGACATGTCAATAATTCTTCCTTATTGATTATCTGTCTTTTGAAGGTTCCCATTTTCAACCTCGTCCTTTTCCCAGGTAAATTCAGCTATAAAATCTACCAGTTCTTGCCCTTTGATGTCTACCCTATGTTAATATACAATATCAAATTCTCCCAGCTCTATTTCCCAGGCCATTAGCCTCCCCGATTTCTCTAGCTTGTGCATGACCTGCCTAAGATAAGAGTTAGTAAGGATGGCTATTGTATAGGACTGGAAGCACGACTTCATCTTCCTTGAGGCATGAATCAAGTCATAGGCTAACTTATCCATCCTAGGGTACCTTTGCTCTGCTTCTTGCAGTGCTTTACTATTGAAATACACCGGCTTATGCACCTTGTCTTCTTCTCTCACAATAACAGTGCTGATGGCTGACTCTGAGATGGATAGGTACACGTACAGTCTTTTGCCTTGCACTAGACGCGATAAAAGTTAAGGAGACCCTAAGTAGGACTTTATCTCTTTGAAATCCTTGTCACACTCTTCGTTACGCTCAAAATCCTTTCTGAGAACTTTGAAAAATGGTAGACATTTGTTTGTGGCTCTGGATACAAATCTAATCAAAGCATTCACTCGCCCTGTGAGCTTCTGAACATCTTTAATGGTCTTGGGGGTCTTCATTTCTAGCAGAGCCTTTATCTTCTCAGAATTAGCCTCAATACTCCTTTGATTGACGATGAACCCCAAAAAATTTCCTGTTCCGACCCCAAAAATGCACTTGGCGGGGTTGAGCTTCATTCGGTATTTATCCATCGTGTCAAAGGTCCTCTCAAGGTCGGCCACATGATCCTTGGATTTTAAGATCTTGGTCATCATGTCATCTATATAGACTTCCATAAACTTCCCGATTTGGTCCTTGAACATTTTATTCTCGAGATGCTGATAAGTTGCCCCTGCATTCTTCAGGCCAAAGGGCATGACCCTGTAATAGTATGTCCCTTTGTCAGTAATGAAAGAGTTTTTTTTGAGTTCGCGGGGTTCATAAAGATCTGATTATAGTCGGAGTATGCATCCATGAAGCTCATTAACTCATGTCCTACAGTAGCATCCACTATATGATCGATACGAAAAAGATGGAAACTGTCTTTGGGGCAATATTTATTGAGGTCAGTGAATTCCACACACATCCTCCATTTCTCGTTTGCTTTGGGGACTATGATCTCATTAGACAGCCATTCAGGATAGATGACCTCCCTGATAAATTCAGCTTCTTCTAGCTTCTTGACCTCATCCCTTATGACCTCATATTTCTCTCAAGAATAAATTCTCCTCCTCTTCTTTATTGGCTTGGCTCCATTCATCACGTTGAGCTTGTGACACATAATTTTAGGGTCGATCCCCGGCATGTCTGCATGACCCCATACAAAGATACGCTGTCTTCTCCTCATCAGCTTGATGAGCTCTTCTTTTATATCTGGTTTTAGGGCTTTGCTGACCTGGACGATGTTTTTCAGCTCCTCCTCATTAAGGATGATGGATTCTACCTCTTTCGTGGCTTCTCCCTTCTTTAACTTAGTCTCATCCCTGGGATCAAGGGTATCAATATTGTGAGTAGTGGTTGCTTTCATATGCGCCTCTCTTTCCTCGGCAGAGTTGAAGTAGCACTCTCGTGCTATCGTCTAGTCACCCTGAACTTGATTTACCCCATAAGGAGTCTGGAATTTTATCTTCTGGTGAACCGTCGAAGTCACGGCCTCAAATTCCTTTAGGGATACTCATCCCAGTATGAGGTTGTAGGCAGAGAAGACATTTTCACCCAACACAAAAAATTTGATCTTCCTAGTGAGCCATTTCGGCCACTCATCTTCCATTCTTACATCGGTCTCATACATCCCCAGAGGATGAACTTTTTCCCCACTGAAACTAATCAGGGGATGATGGTATGGGACGACCCTAGCGTGGCTAAGTCCTAGGGACTTGAAACATGGCCAAAACATCATGTTTGTAGAACTTCCCCCATCTACCAAGATCCTCGACACCTCACATCCATGCACCCTAGTGGTGATAACAAAAGGTTCATCATGTGGGTCTAGGAGGCCCTTAAACTCTAGCCCTGACAAGCCCACTATCAGGGTATCCATGTCAACCTTCTTCCTCTTTTCAGGCTTGGCTTTGATAGAGGTTGAGTGTACAGCTTTAACTTTCGTTACTTCTTTCGCCTCAGCTACATGGGCCTTCCTGTCGACCACTTTTGATCCTCCTCTATATAGGCCCCCGAAAATTATTCCAACACCGAATTAAATCATATTAAGCCTCTTTACAAATCCATAGTCGTGCTTCAGTGGAAGGTCAGGATCATCATCATCCTCTGAGGGGTCATCACGCCTGTCGGGGGTATCTTCTCTGCATTTATCACTTTTTTTCTTCCTAGGGTCGGCTCGAACACTCTTGAAGGCACCCTTGTCCACATACTTGCTCAACTTCCCTTCTTTTAACATCTTTTCGATTTCATCTTTTAGAGCAAAACACTTATTGGTCAAATGGCCATGGTCTTGATGGAATTCGTACCACAGGTTTTTATTCCTATTGTAGGTAGGAGCTCTCAACTTCTCAGGCCATTTTAAAGATCGATCTCTCTTTATCTAATTCAAAATGTGTTCGTAGCTGACCGTGAGAGGGGTGTAATCTGCAAACTTGTCGTCTGCTGGTATTTTCTTCCCATCCTTATTCTTTTTTTGGTATTTTCCCCCACTAGTACCTCCTTTTTTATCCTTGTATTTGGCGACCATTTCCTCTTCGGCATTCATCACCTTGTTTGTCGTTGCCAACAGCTCAACCATTGACTTCGGGGAGTCTTCGTCAAGCTTCCATAATAGCTTCCCCTTTTGGAGTCCTTCAATGAGGGCCGTCATGGCTGTACTTTCTTCATTGTCTTCGACCTCTAAATTTTCTTTGTTAAACCGGCTATGTAGTCTCTGAGGCTCTTGGTTTTCCCCTTCTTAAAATAGAGCAGGTGAGTGGTCTTCTTCTATGGCCTCACTCCAAAGCAGAAGTTGTGGATAAACCGCTCTGCTAGCTGCTTAAAGCTTTCAATGGAGTTCTTCGGTAGAGAGGTATACCAGACATATGCAGCCCCGGTCAAAGTGCTTGAAAAGGCTCAACACCTCATCTCATCTTAGATAGAGTATATGTCTACTACTGACTAGTACATCTCGATATAATGGATTGGGTTGGTAC
This sequence comes from Sambucus nigra, assembly GCA_949130495.1. NCBI lineage: Eukaryota > Viridiplantae > Streptophyta > Magnoliopsida > Dipsacales > Adoxaceae > Sambucus > Sambucus nigra. The sequence goes on from OX422218.1 coordinate 283,290,948, forward strand.
TCCCGTCATACCTTGGGGTGACCACAGGCGGCTTAAACTTTGCCGGTATTGGGAAGTAGACTATCTTCACCACTAAGGGTGAGACCATAGAATATCCTCTTTGAAGAGGGTCTCGGATTTTCAGGATATCACTAATTTTATTCTTTAGCCTCTAAATCTAGTAATTCCATGGCCTCACAGGTTCAGCTTTGCCGATGTTATCCCCCGTCGCTTCTCTGGGATGAACTGAGGGCTTCGCTACAACCGACCTTTGTTGGCTATTTACTTCATGACCGTTGTCTCGTCCATGAGGGGGTCGACCCTCATGGGGTTAGCCATATATTGCTTCTCTTATGGACCTTACGATACTTCTCTATCTGGAAAATCTTTCCCTTAGGTCATTGACCGGGCCCTGCCTCTCAAAGGCCGACCCTCTGCTTAGGCGGTCAAAAGATGAGCCTCTGGGGCTATCATTAGGGTTCTGTTTCCTACACCTCCCTAGACTCTCCTATATAGGTTATACAGTATTGTTGGAGACCTCATACGTCTCCCAACAATCTATTGGATCATCTTCTACTTCCACATCATCATAACTATCCTCAGGGCAAGGGTTTCCTTGCCTCCCTATGCGTAAACGCCTGGGGTCATCAATATCCCTCCACCATTGTGGAGGTGGCAAGTCTTTTCAGGGTGCCTGAGGTGGTCCCCTGGCCTCATGTTGTCCCCGCGCAGCTGCCGAAGTAATCATCTCCGGTGAGACTCCTGGTGGTTTCAGTATGTTTTGGCTAAGAGCTTCAAATTGCTCCTGCATAACCTGCTGGCTTGCTGCCAAACACTTCAGGGTGGCAACCACCTCAGCCATCTCAGACTGATGTGGTACATGGATGGAACTAGGTCCTACTCCATTATCCAGTGGAGGAGGTTGTGGTAACTCCGGTGCCATATGTTTGAGCTGCGATGAGATGAATGTTCAAAAGACTGATGAGCTTGAGAACCTTAATGGATCTTTTTCAATGGTGAAACAACTCCACATAAAGGGGGAGAACTGGTTCACCACCAGAGTCTCTGGTGAGGTCAAGCTGTAGAAAGGAATAGATAACTTCTCATTCCTATAGAAGGTGCCAAACTAATAATGCTTAGAACAACACCACCAGATAAGAGGTGATAGAGCTCAAACAGTAGCAACAATGGCAGCAATAGAGTTATATATGTATGTATGTATATAAAAGAAAGTGAGTAAAAGATGTATGAACACAATGATGTATAGTGGTTCAGCCAATCAATACTATATCCACTGTGAGTGTGTGATCTACTGAATATGGGCACCAAAGGCCTTAGGATACAATATCTCACTTTCTCTCTCTACTGTGTAATTCTGCAGATCTTTCGCTAGGGTTACAATTATGGATCCCTTTGCAAGGTTGAAGGTGACAAGTATATATAGGGCTTGGGGGGAGTAGTGTACCCCCAAGCATGCATTGAGCATGTGAATGATAATCGAGCTAATCCCATGTTGACACCTGGCTGGGCCACTTATAGGTAATGATGACATAATATTCCCTCACGTGAGGGAATGATCTTGTCATAACGGTTTGGTCCACGTGCTACATGAATCCCACGCGCACTGTTCCATGCGTCTCCTAAATCACACGCCATGATGGCATCACCCTCGGCTTATAGTGACTGACCGAGGCTGATGCTAACCTTGTGGAAGCCTTAAATGCTGAACATAGGACATTTGTACTGTCGGCCTCCATAGGGTCGGTCGGTGATGATGCTGGAAACAGCACCACTGGTATGAGGTGTTAATAAGATCAAGCTAGCAATAACCATGGAAATATAGGAGTAAATATCTAGTAGAAGGAGGTCAGGAGAGGAGGATGAACACTAGTATATAAGTGTTCATCCAATCAGGCCTATGTCCACTGTGAGTGTGTGAGTAATTTCACTAGATGAAGGCACTAATGGCCATAGATATAATCACTCAAGCTTTTTCTCCCTTCTATGTAAATAAACAGAGTTTAACTAGGGTTTCAATTATCGATCCCTCTACAAGGTAGAGGAAGACCCCTATATATAGTGCTTGGGTGGTGTAATGTACCCCCAAGCATGCAATAAGCATGTGAATAAGGATCGAACGAGTATGATGATGACACCTGGCTGATCTTATGTAGATAATGATGACCACAATATTCCCTCACGTGAGGGGAATGATTCGATTTTAACTGATTTGCCACATGAAGTCTTCCATGTGCTTGCGTATGCTCGGACTTATTTCCTTGACTGATGTAACCTCGGCCTGGATGAGTACGAGGTTGGTGAGTCCGATGATGTTACTTTGCCTTGTCAAGATCCATGATGACCTCAGCCGGGAAGACTAGTCAAGGCTGGGCACAGTGAGATGTAACGTCGGCTTAAGCAGAGTAGGATATTGATAATAAGCTGTCCTCATAAGGCATTGCTGACCTCGGCTGCTGCAAAGCTAAAGTTGGTAGTGGAGAGTTGACCTTTGCAGAATACGGCCTTTTTGATGGCGGTTGAGCTTCTTTCCAACTCGGTTGTGAGAAAGGTCGAGGTTAGTGACTCCGAGTATGAGGGTGCACTTTAGGAATATCAATCACCCTTATCCCTTAGTCACCTATGTGAGTAGGTGATTGGGGGGTATGACAGGCCGAGGCTGAGTTTCTTTTAGTGCCTTGGGGCATGAGGTGATTTCCTGACACATGTCACTCATTGAAGTGAGTAACGTGCTCCCCAAGGTGTGATAATTCTGATAGCTCCCTTTGGGTTCTCTAGGGCAATGATGGGTGTGCTAAAATGTGGGCCCCGTCATTGAGAAGGTTTAAAACCTTCCTCTTTCCTCATTTTTTTCTTTCTTCTTCTAATTTTCTCCCGCCTAAGCTTTCTGCAACTGCCACTCTCAAGCCCTCCATCATTGTGCAGTGATCCAAGGTTTCCTTTGCTTCCTAACCTCTTCCTCCCTCACTCACGACTATCCAGTTACTGATTTCGACCTTTCTTTTCCATTTCTGGTCTTTGCTTTGTATTTTTGATTTTTAGCGAGGTTTTCCTTTTTCGGCGAATCTTTCCGTCACTATTGGGTAGCTATAGGGTTAGGTTTGTAGCGCTCGTGTGACCTCATTGCCATATTAGGTTGTCTTGGGGTTATTTCTGCCAATAATATTAGCTTTTATACTTCCCGGTGGCCCTCCGGTCGTCTTCTCCGGCGACCCTATTCTTGAAGGTTCTTGAAGTTCTTGGTGAAAACCTTTTAGACTCCTAGTTTGATCTTTAGTTTAGATTGAACAAGTTGTTTGCCTGTTTGTAGTTTGAGTCATTCCTTTAAGTGTAGTGTCGTCTTCCTTATGCTCATACCCTTATACCAACTTATAGAAGAGTTCCCATCTCTTCGTGAGAAGATCTTTGAGAAGATTAGGTAGATAGAGCTAGCCTAAGAGGAAGCTCGTAGGGCTGAGGCCTTTCCCCTCAGACCAATCTTTCCTCCACCCCTGAAGGATATATACCCCGAGCCAACCAATCCTGCTGAGCCTGCAGAGGTTCTTGAGGATTCTGTACCAATGTCTACATCTGAGTCATCTTCATCAGACCCCATGTCAACGTCTGAAGAAGGATAATCTGTAGACTCTTTTCAAGAGGCTATGGACTATTCTCCAAGACAAGGTGAGGTTCCTGAGGAATTCGAGGTTTCAAGCCGTGCCTCGTCCCTCCAAGGTGCTAGCACTTCGCGTAGATCTTCCTCTGTTGAAATTATAAGTCCCAGTGTAGCAATTCCCCCCATTATTTATGCCATTCCTCTGTCGGCTGCCACCGGGCTGAGTTTGCCAAGAGGTTTCCCGGTGGTGCCCCTACAATTGCCCAGGCCGACATTACTGGGGATGGTGATGATAGTGAGGAGAGTGAACTCGATACATTTGAGGCAGCCGAGTATGAGAGTACCGTCAATGAGTACGACCTTCTGACTTTCAGACACCTTAATTCCATAAATTCTTCAATCATCCTTAGAATACCTCTAAAGGATGAGAGGGCCTTCAATGGCCGAGCTGGTGAAATCTATGTTTATAAGCAGATGTTTAAGTTGGGCTTTCATCTTCCTATTCACCCAACCATCAGAGCTATACTCTCTCATATAAATCTTGCCCCTTCCCAACTGTCTCCAAATGCCTGGAGGGTTGTGATTGGGGCCATCGTCCTTTGGAGGGATGCTCACCACTCATACCTTTCAGTTAGAGTTTTTACAGATTGTTATGTTCCCTCGTCTGCCAAGAACCATCCCTGCTACTATCACTTCTTAGCTAGGAAATTAGAGAAGAAAATTCTTTTGGTTACCCAAACTTCAAATCATAATTAGAAACCTCAGTACTTTTTTGTTTCCGGGGCATGGGAGTTTGGTTTAGATGAGGCTTCTGGAACGTCGGTCCCAAGGACCCCTCTGAGATGGGAGAAGGTATCTCTTACTGCTAAAGCTGACCCTGGTCTTAGCCAGGATAACTACAAAAATGTTGAGGACCTTCATAATCAAAGCGAGAAAAATCATCTCGTTAAATATAAGCATCTGATGACCCCCTACTACTTATCTCAGACAGGTTTAGGGGGTGGTCCCTTGGAAGGGCTTCGTAAGTCTTAATTTTTCTTACCCAAGTTATACCTCTGATACTTTATATCTCTGACTAACTAACTCAGAGACCTGTCTTTTGCAGAGCGCCCTGCAGGCATATCGAACGAGTTTCGAGAAATGTCTGTTCCTGGCCTTGTCAAGCTCATGGAAAAAAGGGGTGGCAAAAATGTACCCCCACCTAACACCAAGAAGAACATCGGCACCTCCAAGGCCAATGTTACTAAAAAGAGTAGGTCCACGGTTAACCCGGAGCATACGAGGCCGAGAAAGGCTCAGGCCAAGGATCGTGCCATACCCATTTCTACAGATGATTCCCTGGCTGCTCGTCTATCTCAGCTTAAAATCAGAGATAGCTTGATCGGCCACAGTCTCAAGGCTGCCGATGCTATTGGCAGAATAATAACTGAGGAAGACAAGCATTTTCTACGCACATTGGATGTCCCTTTATTGGCCGAGTTTGCTCTCCATAAGTTAATCTAGGTATCAGTCTTTTATTTTGCTCATTTGCTCACAAGTGTAACATCGGTGTTGATACAAAAATTAGTCAGATGACGTGGACTAATTATATGACAACACGTGTAGTCCTACGTGAAAAAAATATATATTCACCGAACAACTGAACTGGATGACCAACATAGCGCACCGAGCTACTCAGCTACTCAACGTGCAAAGCATCTAGCCAGGAAGATCAAACGACAATTACAGATGCAATGAACATCGGATTCAATGAACATTCTTATTATATACAGATGTATATGTCTATTAAATAACGGCGTATTGTCTTTTCATATGGACAATCTAAGGGATATAAATGCATTGTAATCCCCTCCATAACGGGGCGATTGAGAATTGATCATTTACGATCATCATCAAGATTAAGTCAAAAACACCCAGCAATACAAAATAGTGGACGTAGGCCATTTTCCTAAGGCTGAAGCACTTTAAAAATCCTTTGTCTTATTTATTATTTCATATTTATCTGTGATTAATTAATTATATCAAGTCTAGTTTTTTACATCAACAGATTAAAGTCTAGTTTTTTACGTCAACAGATTGGCATTGTATGTGGGAAATCGACTGTACGTAGCGTTTTTCACTAAAACATTCATCAAACATGGATAAGCTCCTAGAATCTAGCAATAGGAACAATGACGGAGTTTCTCCTAATCCATCCATTCCTCCAACTGTCCAGGATCTCACAGGAATAGTGGTTAACTTAGCCAATGGACAAACAACTATGCAGGAGACCATACGACAACTCATTTAAACTTTTCAAAACGCAACGCCTGCCCAGTCAGGCCAGCGAAGCATTCATAGAAACACTCACTCGTCATCTTTGAGATCCAGACATACGCTCTTCACTCATGTGTCCTTGTCCAAGCATACTGAATTGCGTCATACTGAGAGGTCCAACGACCCGTCCTATCAACCTGGGCGGACATATCCCATAAGAGTTATAGACTCTCAAGAAAATGTCACTCTAACTCCGAAAAGAACAAGTTCCATGAAGAGATTGAGTAGACTCTACCCCTTTGATCGTTTGGTCCCCAGGAGGAATATAAATCCTCCTCAGATTGCATCGGGAAATTCTTAACGACCAAATGATCTAAGGGAAGGTTCTGCCTAATCACGCCCTGCCACTCGTATAGAGAGATCCCAAGAGGAGAATTCTGCACGATTTGTTGCTCGAGAAAATAGACCAGAGGCTGGAAATGACGCTTGGAAGGGCTCCATTCAAAGTTTGGAAGATAGGTTAGGGGAAATGGATAAGGCCAGGAACCCTCTCAAAAGAACTTTTGTCAAGGGATCACTCTTCGTACAGGCAATTGTGGATTTTCCCACACCTTCGAAGTTTAAAGCTCCTGTAGTTACGTCGAAGTATGACAGAAAAACTGATCCTGTCCTCCATATAGAGCAGTACCAAGCTGCTGCCGACATCGACGTAGTTCTTGATGAGATGAGATGCAGGGCATTCTCAGGAACCATCACTGGGCCATCTCAAATATGGTACAACAATCTTCCTCGGGGGAAGATTGCTACTTTCCATAAACTAGCAGAGCTCTTTATAGGAAATTTCTGTTTTGGTGCGAAGCCAGTTAAGAGGGTAGCATATCTGTTGAGTGTAAGGTAGAAAGCAGGATATAGCACCAGGGATTACATTATTCATTTTAATAACGAGAAACTTGAGGTCATTGACTACGAGGAGAAGACAACAATCACAGCTCTAATGAGTGGTCTTTTGGCAAAAAAGTTGTATTATACTTTGGTTAGAGATCCCCCCAAATCCAGGGAGGAATTAATGGCTACGGCAACCAAAATTATGAACGCCGAAGAAGCTATGGCTACAAAAAAGAATGGTGAGAACAAAGTTGAGACTAAAGATGAGGGCAGGTCGAAAAAGAAAGATCAAAAGCATAATGGGAGCAATAAGCAATCGAACGACAAAGAGACAATAGGGCACTTGAGGAAGTATGGGAATTATACTCACTTAAAGGTGGATATAAACCATATTCTAGAGGAGATAAAGAATAGCGAAGAACTAAATTGGCTAGAGAAGTTGAGGACAACCCCTGAATGGAGGGATAAGTCCAAGTATTGCGAGTTCCACAAAGACCATGGCCACAAGACCAAGCGGTGCATAGCTCTACATAATGAAATTGAGGCACTCATTCAACGAGGGAAATTGAGCAGGTTTGTTGATCGCATAAATGATGGGAAGACCAACGACAGATCAAGGCCAAGGTCTAAATATCTTCGCCGAACAAGAGATGACAAGAAGAGGGACCATGAAGATGATCTGGAGGATGACCCCGACCTCCCCAAAAATCCAAGGCAACCAGAACGCGAGGTATTTTCAATCCATTTTGGCTCATTCGAATGTAATGTGATTACAGGTGGAGATGCAGGAGGTGGGGATCATACTTCTGAAAGGAAAGCTTACCGCAATGAGGTCCAAGCATGCTCCTATATACAACGAATAAATCTGGCGGAAGAGGATCGCCCAAGGAAGATTAACAAGGATAAACTGCTCATTGGTTTTTCCAAAAGTGATCTGGAAGGCGTCTTGTATCCTCACGAAGACCCCTTGGTGATGAAGATGAGGATGAAGGATGTGACCATCTCAAGAGTACTGGTAGATAATAGTAGTTCGGCAGACATTATGTTCTACTCTTGCTTTGATAGTTTAAACTTAAAACTAGCCCAGTTGGAGCCATATCACAGGCCCCTCCTCGGTTTATCGGTGAAAAAGTCTTTCCACTTGGGACGATCAAGTTGGACATGCTTAATGGTATCTGTCCTGCTTGCAGAACAAAAAAAGTACGCTTTTTCGTAATAGACAAAAACGTCCAATCAGCCTAAAACATAATCATGGGAAGGGTAGGCCTAAAAAAATTTGAAGTAGTGACATCAACAGTACATCAGTGCTTGAAGTTTTTGACTAACTTTGGAGGTTGAATTGTGAAGGGCGACCAAAAAGTAGCTCGAGAATGCTACTATTCATCTATCGAACAGGAAGAGGTGGAGAAAACTAGGAAAAAGACCACCACCTACCAAGTGGATGAGCCTGAAGATGCTGAGATTGAGACATTAGACCCTAGAGATGAGTCAAAGCTCGTGAAGGGTCAGGTCATGGAAGCAACGAGGAACGTTATTCTGGATGATGAACGACCAAAATGAACAACTCGAATTGGCGATTCATTGGACCCATCAATAAAGCGAGAGTTAGTGGCATTTTTAAGGCATAGAAAGCAAACTTTTGCGTGGAGTCACGAATATATGCCGGGATATACCCAGCCTTCCTATGCCAGGAGCTCAATGTTAATAAGGAGATCAAATTGGTGAAGCAACGAAGAAGGGTCTTCAGGCCAGAGAAGAATCAAGCTATTAAAGAGGAAGTCAAGAAATTGCAATAGGCCTCTTTTATTGAGGATGTCAAATATCCTGATTGGTTAGACAATGTGGTGATGGTAAAAAAGAAGAATAATAAATGGAGGATGTGCATAGATTTCATAGATCTCAACAAAGCCTGCCCAAAAGATCACTTCCCTCTGCCCCGAATAGACTAGTCGGTAGATGCTACCTCGGGGTATGATTGCTTATTTTGGCTACAACCAGATTAAGATAAAACCAGAAGACAGGGAAAGTACTTCTTTTATTAACCTAAGGGGGACATACTGTGACAGTGTTATGCCATTTGGTCTTAAAAAAGCAGGTGCAACGTACCAACGATTGATGGATAAGGTGTTCGCGGAGAAAATTCGCAACAATATGGAGGTTTATGTCGAGGACATACTGACGAAGAGCAAGAAAGCTGCAGACCACATAGCTGACCTGAGCCAAAATTTTGATCAGTCAGAGAAATATCAGATAAAGCTGAACCCAACTAAGTGCGTATTTGGCATACGAGAAGGCATGTTCCTCAGGTATATTATGAATCAGCAAGGCATTGAGGCAAATCCTGATAAGATTAAAGATTTACTGGAACTACGATCTCCATCTACGAAGAAAGAGGTGCAAAGCCTCACGGGGCATGTTGTAGCTCTCAATAGGGTTGTCTCACGAGCAACGGACATATGTCTTCCATTCTTTAAAACACTCAGAAAAACTTTCGGATGGAATGATGAATGTGAGAAAGAATTTTAAGAGTTGAAGCGATATTTGGGGATACCCCCATTGATGCCCAGTCCGGTGATGGGAGAAAAGTTATATTTGTACTTGACTGTTACAGAAAGCGCAGTCAGTTTAACATTGATAAGAGTAGAGGATGGAGTGCAAAAATTGGTGTATTATACAAGCAAAGCATTTCGAGGAGCAGAGATTCGATATCCAAGGTTGGAGAAGCTGGCATTAGCATTGATCGAGGTAAGCATGAGGATGAAACCGTACTTCCAGTCCCATACTGTAGTGGTATACACCGATATGCCACTCATATAGGCTTTGCACAAACCGAAGAAATTCGGCAGATTGATGTATTGGGAGGTAGAACTAGGAGAGTATAATATTATTTACGAGCCAAGGTCTTCGCTCAAAGGGCAGGCAGTGGCAGATTTAATTGCGGATTTCACTTACCCAGATACCTCCGACCAACAGGGGTCTAATGAAGAGCAACCCATGCATATTAGAGGAGCATCAAAGACTGTCTCCGATCAACGTCTACCAGTAGATTTAACGGAGGGGATAGTGACCGGGCACCAAGAATCCTCTGATCAAAACCCAATGTGGGAAGAAGATAAAAGGAAGTACCAAATATTCCATCAAGAAATTTTATCAGACCAAGAGTTTGATAATTTTATACCTATATGGAATTTGTATGTTGATGTCTCTTTGTGCGCCATAGGCAGCGAAGCCGGAATAATTCTTAAGATCCCAGATGGATTGGATATAGAATATGCTCTGCGTTTCCAGTTCACAGCTTCCAACAATGAAGATGAATATGAAGCTATGATTATGGGCCTCAATTTAGCCAAAACACTGAACGCGGAGCAAATTACGGTGTTTAGTGATTTATAACTAATTGTAACTCAGATACTTGGGTTGTATGCAGTGAAGGGAGACTTCATGTCTAGGTATCATGCCAAAGCTATGGAGATTATATTAAGTTTTGAAGCGATCCAAATGATCCGAATACCAAGATTGGAGAATGTGAAGGCTGACGCATTAGCTCGGTTAGCCTCAGCTACTCTCATCGAGCTATGACGAACGATTCCTATTGAGATATTAGTATATCGGAGCATTGATGAAAATGTGATGGTGAGATTCATTAGTCTGGACATAGGACCTTCCTGGATGGATCCCATCAGGGCATATATCGACGAAGGAATTTTACCAACCGACCAACTTACAGCCAAGAGCCTGAAGTTTAAAGCTGCTTCGTATGTATTGAACAACGGAGTTTTGTATAGAAGGTGTATAATAGCAGCTCTACAGAGATGTGTGCACCCATTAGAAGTTAAAGATTTGATAGAAGAAATTCATGAAGGGTCTTTTGGGGCTCATGTGACGGGACGAACTCTTCTGCAAAGGATAATGACGCAGGGTTACTATTGGCCAACAATGCGAGCTGATTGTACAGCTTATGCTAAGAAATGTGATAAGTGTCAACATTTTTCTACCATCCGAGGAACTCACCAAGCCTTAATAACCCCAATCACTTCACCTTGGCCATTCGCTAGGTGGGGAATAGACTTGGTCGGGCCTCTCCCAACAAAGAAAGGACGATTCAAATACCTGGTGGTCGCTGTTGATTATTTCACCAAATGGGTCGAAGCTGAACCTCTTATTGACATGGTCTATGAAAGGGTTTACCAATTCATTTGGAAGAGTATTATTTGCAGATATGGTCTGTCGCTCACCATGGTACCTAATTTGATAATGAGGAGTTTGCTGCATATTGTCACCAGTCTAACGTTCAGAAGATCCATTCTGTATCAGGTCATCCTCAGAGCAGTGGGCAAACTGAAGTGACGAACAGGATGCTGCTTAAACAACACCCCGGACAACAATTGGGGAGTCTCCTTATATGCCAGCCTTTGGAAGTGAAGCAGTTATACCAGCTGAACTCAGCCTACCCACTCACAGAGTGCTTAATTTTAACTCTCCTATAAGCGATTTGATGAGACGTCTAGATTTGGACATGCTAGAGGAAGTGAGAGAAGATGTGACAATCTGGAACGCAGCTTACCAGAAAATAATTGCCACGTTCTACAATAAAAGAGTCAGGAAATGTGATCTTAAGGAGGGGGACTTTGTGCTCAAGAAAGTGATTCAGAAGCATAATAAGCTGGAAGCTAACTGGCATGGACCTTATCGTGTCACTGCAGTTGTTCGACCTGGAACATACATAATAAAGACCTTAGAGGGAGAAGAATTAAAAAATGCGTGGAATTCGGAGCATCTGCGCAAGTATTATCAGTAATAAAGATTCACATGTATCACAGTATTTCAAATATGAATAAAACTGATATTTGCCCTATATTATTTTTAGTTCAATTTTTTTCAGAGTTCTAGTGCTACACACTACGCAAACTACGGTTGGTTGGCATCAATAAACTTAGCTAACAATGTTAGCATAACAATCATACAAGACAATTCCTGTTTGATTATGGGTGACCTCAAGGGGCATCCAAAACTAGGCAAGAAGATGGGTGACCTCACGAGGCATCCATTGTCTAGGCACCAAGGTAATCTAGATAATATTGCTACAACTAAGCAAGACCATGGGATGAAAATCATTCCATTGCTTAAGCACTTATGGGTGACAAGTCACTACAACTAGGCAGCAAATGGGGCAAAGTTCCATTGTGTAGGCAATTAAAACATAATAGGACAATTTATCCCTTTATACACACTCATCAAAAGATAATATAATAAGACAAACATCTTATAAATTACTTCTAAGGAAAGAAAATTACAACAGAAGAATGTTTCTTCATTCAATACAAATTTCCTATTCTATTAGCCTTTTTCCTTCAGATTTTGGTACAGGTTCCATTCCAGCTGGAGGGTATATCTAAAGCATAAGGAGAATTAATGAAATTCATATCTCATAGCATTCTGATGTTGCTCAAACTCGGTCGATCAAGTAGATGTTGAGGATGGGATATCTCAAACTCTTCATGAAGTTGGTAATCACCAAGATACCTGGAGATCAAACACCTAGAAATGGCACGGGATGGAATCCAACTGACATCCAGTTTAAAGGGAGGATTAGGTAGATCAAGTATTCTAGGCTCATACCAATCCCATGAAGAATTTCCTTGCTCAAGCTTAATCACAGTCAAGCCATTCAACTATCCTTGTTTATATCCCTCTTTATTTGCTTATTTCAACCGAGCATCGAGATGTCATAGAGCTTCATTGTATACCCCCATCCAAAACTCTCTAGGCTGCTTGTGAAATTGATAAGTCAATCGCTCAAGCTTCTCATGAAGTTTCTTCACCAAGTTTGTTTTACTTTTCAGTACAGAACTCTGGTTGGAGAGTTGGTCGATAAGATTTTAAATTTTCTGGGACATTTCAGCCAAGGCTTGATTTTTCGCTTTCATCTAGGCAGCCTAATTTGCTAAGGCTTGTTGAGTCCTAGTCTCTTCAATACTTCTTTGACCAGTTCTAGCTCTACCCCGTGAGGAGGATGTAGATCTGGCTTATTTCAAAGCCTCCAGTTCTTCTCTCAAAGTAGCATTTTCAGTTTCCAAAAATGAAAAACCTTCATCATTGACTCGGACCAGAGCTCTCGAAGAAGAGGGGGCAACAGCTTTGAGTTGTTTCACTTCTTCTCGCAGGGCAATCTTTGCTTCCTCCAATAACTTGGCAATATACCTATATTCCTCAATTTTAAGTTAAAGAACACTCTCTCTCTTTTTATGGGCTGAAAGAAACTTGTTATAACCCCGATAAACACTCAACTGTTGATACTTCTTCTAATACCCCTCATGCAGAAGTGCAGTAGTTTCTTTGTGTTAAAGCTGAAGCTCCTCGATCATCCCTTGAAGATCTTCAATCATTTCATAGTAAACAGCATTATTGGCTACAACCCGATCAAGCAGACATTTTAAATATTGATAAGCCTCAATTGCTCGTTCAGAGGCATCAGGTCTAAGGATATTAACGATTTCAGCTTCAGTAAAATCTGAATGCCCAACCTTGAAGTAATCATTACATTTCTTCATCAACTCCGTATCATGAGTTGACAAGAGTTCCATCCTGGTAACAAACTAGCAAGGCAAATAGGAATCAATCAACAACAGTGCAACTACATATTGAGAAAGTAAAGTAGAAAACTCATAATAAATAATAAAGTCCATTTTATTAATCATAGGAGGAGAAAGTACAACCAGAGTTACAATGAAAGGGAAAAATAGAAGAATAACATAATTAAAGAACGAAGAACTCTACACCTTCTCCTTATTTCCTATAACATCTTCAGTCGAATTGGATGAAGGATTTGGTTGCTCGGATGGCAGTTGAGGTTGTTCGGTAGAAGTTGCTGCCTGTTCAACTTGCTTGGAAGATTGAGGAAGGGTAGCAACAGTTATTGGTTTTACTATTACCATAGAAGATTCATCAGATGCAATTTCATCTTCCTCTTCTTCTTCAACAGTAGGAGGAGGGTCATGGGTGTGTTCCTGAAATCGTACAGAATCCTCAACAACATTCAACCTCTTTAAAGATGCTACCCATCGATCTCTGAAATATTTCAAACTTGCATATTCCATCTGGGAAGAGACAACAGCTAAGACCTTGTTCCATCATTTATCCCAGCCAGAGCTAAAGGACTTTTTCATAGCATCTTTCCTCTTCGCTCTCTCTGAGGAGGTTTTCTCCCTGAGAAGCTCTTAGGCAAACTTCACCTTCTCTTCAAGATCTTTCTTACATCGTTCAGCCTCTTCAGGCTTGGCGTTAGCTTCCTTAGAGGCATTCACAGCCTGCTTTCGAGCTGTATTAGCTAGTTGAAGTGCTGACTCAGCAGATTTAATCTTCTTCTCCTAAGCAGCCTTATCATGTTCATACTTCTGCCAGGATTCCCCCAAAGACTTTTACAACCAAGCAAGGGCTTCCTCAACACCATTGGATGAGGTTGAAGGTTTGCACGATATTGTCAAAGCATACCAAAAACTATAAGAAGAATAAAGCCACAAATCAGAGCATGAACACAATAATGAAAAATTAGAAAGATAAGTATAATGACCACTTACTAATGCAAGAAGTTGGGCTTCCACATCGATAACCCTATCCCGAGGAGTTGAAGTATCAGCAGCTCGACAGACAGGCAACGTCCCTGACTTGAACAATTTCTTGGCCAAGTCAGGGGTAAGGACAGCTGGAAAACTAACACTCAGAGAAGAAATCCCAACTCTAGAAGGTTGGGCAACAGTATCTACAGGCCTTTCAACAAGACCCCTCCTCAACCTCCTCAAAGGAGCATCTTCAATCAAAGGTGCTGTCTCTTTTGGGGCAACAACTTCAATCAAAGGTGCTGCCTCTTTAGGGGCAACATGGGGCTCCTTACTGATATTTTTAGTAGGAGGAACATCATCCTTCTTCTTAGTTCCATCAGCTGGAACGTCGCTTTTGCTCTTCTTCTCTCCTTCAGCACCAGGAGCGGACTTGGTAAGGAACTCGGGTACCCTCCTTTTCTTCATCATCAAATCAGCAATAGAGGTACCCAAGTCAGAAGAAGATTCTCCTATAATTGTTAAAGAAGCCGGTGCTTGATCAAGATCAACCACCACTGGAGGAACGAGAGGTCGGGCAATAAAAGATGAAGCAGTATTTATATATCTCAACAAATAGGAAGCAGACCTCACGTGCACCCCATTAATGGATTGATGCAAACCCCAGATAAATGATAAATTTTTTATATTGACGTCACTCTCTTTTGGAGGTTTCCTTTTGCTATCAGCTGTAAAATAAAAACGTACATGTCAGTGACGCATTTTATCGAACAAAATAGAGCTAAATTGAAAACAAAATAAAAACAACCTATCCCATTGGCATAAAGTGGACATCTGGGACCTTGGTAAACATCATTTCCTTCTAATGGGGTGTGTTGCCAATTTTTCATCACCACCCCATGATCAAAATAGTCCCTGTTAGCATCGGAAAGATTGACCACTAAAGCTCTATTTGAAAACCTTATTTTTAAATAAAAAAGTGGTGTCGCTAGTAACCCATTTATAACAATACATAACTTCAGGAATTTCTAAGCGAGTTCCATGTATTTGATTTAACCTATATACGCCATTAACTACCCTCCATGTATTTGGATCTACTCTTGCAGGAACAATGTCAAAATATTGGCAAAACTCCAAACACAGGGGATTCGACGGAAAAGAAAAACCACACTCCGCTGCAAAAATGGAGGGAAACCAGTGTCCCTCAGCTAAAGAAAATAAATTAGAAGGGTAAGGAGGATCCTCTAAAATAACCCAAGAGGGAATTATAAAATCATCCCGGAACTTATCCAATGACTCAACAAGATAAACCATGGTGGATAAAGAAAAGAAATAAGAAGGAAAAAATTCTTACAGAAAAACTGAGAAATCTGCTAAGGCGGATGACAGAAAGAACGACAGTACAAGTATAGAGTGAGAAGACAAAGAGTTTAGAAATCTAGAAGTAAAAAGTAGAAGATGATATGTTTCTATCGCTTTTAAATGCCCTGCATCGGGAAGCGAGAAAACAAATGATTACTAAAAAAGACGATTGCATTTTCGACGGCTAAACGATGAAAAAGACGCAAATACCCAAGCGTTTGCTGAAAATTCAAAATATTTACAAGTTTACCATTTCGCGCTGAAATGACAAGACTGGGTAAAATACGTCCGAGCAACTTCTAGGCATAATGTTCCACACTCTTATATTCAACGTCAACTGTGAAACATTGGGGGCTTCTGATGATACAAAAATTAGTCAGATGAAGTGGACCAATTATATGACAACACGTGTAGTCCAACATGGCAAAAATATATATTCACCTAATAACTCAACTAGACGAGCAACATAGCGCATCGAGCTACTCAGCTACTCAACGTGCAGAGCATCTAGCCAGGAAGATCAAACGATAATTACATATGCAATGAACATTCTTATTATATACAGATGTATATGTCTATTAAATAACGGTGTATTGTCTTTTCATATAGACAACGCAAGGGCTATAAATGCATTGTAATCCCCTCGATAACAGGGCGATTGAGAATTGATCATTTACGATCATTATCAAGATTAAGGCAAAAACACCCAGGAATACAAAATAGTGGACGTAGTCCATTTTCCTAAGGTTGAACCTCTTTAAAAATCCTTTGTCTTATTTCTAATTTCATATTTATCTGTGATTAATTAATTAGATCAAGTCTAGTTTTTTACATCAACAGATTAAAGTCTAGTTTTTTACATCAACAATCGGATTTTCTAAAAATTGTAACTCATATGTTCATACATCTGATCTTCTTCTGCTGGGTGTCTTATATTTTCATCGCCTTGTTGATTGGACTTTACAGAAGATTCCCCTTATAGAGAAGGGTAAGGAAGCTGAGAAGGTTAAGGTCTCTCTGAATGCATAGATTGAAAGGCTGAAGGGTGCCATCAAGGAGAAGGACAATAATATGTCTCAGCTCAGGAAAGATCATGATAAAGCTCTAAAGGCCAATGATGAGGTTCTTTAGTCCAAGGTTGATGCTGTAGTTAAGGTTGCTTTGGAAGATGCTGTTGAGAAGGCTGTCGAAGACTACAAGGTCTCAGATGAATTTGTCAACTTTGGCTTTGAATACCTAGATAGGGGTATCAAAATGATTGCCAAGTGGGAAGCCACAAAGGAGGGTGAGTCTTGGGTCTTGACTGCCTCAGACCTAGTAGGTCTCGGCTTTGGAGACCCTCGGTTCGCTCATGCCTTGAAGGAAGTTGAAGAGGCTGATGTTGCTCTAGCCGAGACTGCTCCTCTTGAGGTCATAGAGACTAAAGACTCTACTCATCATGATGATGGAATTGAGGTCACGAACGTCATCCGTGACCAAATGAATGCAGATGTTGGTGTGTCGGCTCCTTTCGAGACCTAAGCTCTTTTCTTGTGAAGCTTTTCAATAGTTGTTATTTTGATTTCCCTTTTGTCTGTACCTCTTATTTTTGTGAACTCTGATGGCCTCTTGATACTCTTGACTTGTAACTGTGAATCCTTTTAAAGATAATCATAAGTAGTTCAACCTCTGCAGATTTTATTGCTTCATATGATGTTTTATTTAAAATTCATTTATTGGTGTTGCCCTATAATTGCGATGTTTCACTAAATAATGATGTTAAAGGTTTGAGGTCACTAAATTATGATGTTTCACCTCATATTTTCACCAACTTAATGATGTTTAAAGGTCTGAGATCACCAAATTATGACGATTTACCTCATATTTTCATTAACTTGATGATGTTTTAGGTCTGAGGTCACCAAATTATAATGTTCCACCTCATATTTTCACCAACCTAATGATGTTAAAGGTCTAAGGTCATCAAACTATGATGTTTCACCTCATATTTTCACCAACTTAATGATGTTTAAAGGTTTGAGGTCACCAAATTATGATGTTTTACCTCATATTTTCATCAACTTAATGATGTTTAAGGTCTGAGATCACCAAATTATGATGTTCCACCTCATATTTTCACCAACCTAATGATGTTAAAGGTCTGAGGTCATCAATCTATGATATTTCACCTCATATTTTCACCAACGTAATGATGTTTTAAGGTCTGAGGTCACCAAATTATGATGTTTCACCTCATACTTTCACCAACTTAATGATGTTTTAAGGTCTAAGGCCACCACATTATGATGTTTCACCTCTTAGACTTTCACCAACTTAATGATGTTTTAAGGTCCGAGGTCACCAAATTATGTTGTTTCACCTCATATTTTCACCAAATAATGATGTTTAAGCATGTAACAAAAGTACCAGCACAACATTGTTATCTTTCATTAACATCCTCTGTTTAAACTGATACATGTATTACAAAAAGATAAGAACAACTGTAACATCATATGTAATATTTCTTTAAGTGATCGGAATTCCAAGGGTTGGAGAAAGGTTCTTCTTCAATATTTTCTAGCCGGTAGGTACCTGGCACAACCTCATCAATGACCCTATAAGGACCATGCCAGTTGGGATGGAGCTTATTGGTTTTTTTCCATGTCTTTTTGAGGACTATGTCTCCCACAACTATTGGCCTTGAATTTACCCTCTGATCGTAGAATCTCGCAGTTCTCTGCTGATAGGCTGCCTATCTTATCTCTGCATCCTCACTTCTTTCCTCGATCAAATCAAGATCAAGTCTTCTCTCTTCCCCATTCCTCTAAGGGTCATAGGTCTGAACTTTATGAGTGGGAAGTCCTACCTCTGTTGGGATAACAGCCTCTGAGCCACGGGCTAACATAAATGGGGTTTCTCCCATTGGTGTCCTCCCTGTCGTCCTGTAGGCCCAAAGCACTATATACCTCCTCTATCCATCTTCATTTGGCCTCTTCCAATCTCTTTCTTATCCCATCAAGGATTGTTCGATTTGTAACCCCAGTCTGGCCATTTTCCTGGGGTCGGCCGGGAGAAGAGAAAAACTACTTGATCCCCATTCTTTCACAGTATTTTTCTAAGGATATGTTCTTGAATTAGGTTCCATTGTCTAAAATAAGGGTGTTTGGAAGACCATACGTGCATATGATGTTCTTCTAGATGAATAGGAAGGTCTTCTGCTTAGTGATTGTGATCATTGCCTCAGCTTCTACCCATTTGGATAAATAATCAATTACTACGATTAAGAACCGATTATTGTTTACAGCACTTGGCAGGGGTCCTACCAAATCAGTGCCCCATATTGCAAATGGCCAAGGGGAGCCGATTGAAGTCATAGTGTAACAACCCGAATTTTTTAAATGGGAATTTTTTTTAATAATTAATTTTGAAAATTGGAGAAAAATGAAAATTTTGGATTTTATAAATTTTATAATTTAAAATGTTGATTTTTATATTTGAAAAAATAAATTTTCAAACGGAATTGGAATCGAAATTAAAATGGAGTTTTAATTGAATTTTTATTATATAGAAGAGTCATCGAAATATAAAACTCTCTAAGAGTCCTCAAAAAATAAAACTCTCTAGTGAAAAAAATATTT
Source organism: Sambucus nigra (assembly GCA_949130495.1). Taxonomy (NCBI): domain Eukaryota; kingdom Viridiplantae; phylum Streptophyta; class Magnoliopsida; order Dipsacales; family Adoxaceae; genus Sambucus; species Sambucus nigra. The sequence goes on from OX422218.1 coordinate 283,310,216, forward strand.
TAAGAAATTCGACCATCGGATCGAGCTGAATTTTTCGAAGCAGTCCTGTCTCTCCGTTCGCTACAACATACTAAAATTTCAAGCGATTCTGATGTCCGATCGTCCGTAATGATTTTTCAAGTATTTGTATTTGATTAGGACTCTAATTCTTTTTGGTATATAAACATATAGTGACGAGTTTAGGTCTTTCAAAACACATTTAGCCTTCTCAAAAATTATAAACTTCTCATCTTCTTCAACCTCCAAACCCTAGCCCCATTATACATAACTTTCAACTCAAGTTTTGTCAAGATTTAACCGGATTTTCTCAAGACGCGTCAAGAACGAATCTTTATCCAAATTTTTGAGAGGAATACACATTCAAGATCAGATTTCTAAACCAACTTTTATTCAGACATGAATACTCTATTCTTTTCCTTTAGTATTATGCGTTTTAAGTGTCGCCTAAACACTTAATTACACGTTTTCTTAAAATCAATAGTAACTTAATTAGAGAAAGTGGACACTAATAGTGGGAATATTTTTATTAAATCTTTTAATCTGAATAATATTAAAAACCCTTGGGTACGTAGGATTGATGAGTGGATTTTGGGTTTTACTGGTGTAGATTGCATGTAGAAAAACCCTAATTTTAAAATAAATGATTTTTGTGTGCGTGTAACTCATGTAATTTATGTATAGATAATGAAATTAAAATTTTATTCTATTAATAATGAAATCTCAGTGTATTTAAGTTAAAATAATTAAATGGGATTAATTTGGTATTTTGACGTTATGATAATTAAATTAAGATTTAATTGAATTGGACTATCATGCGTAGTTATATACGTTGATTAATTATGATTGGTTGTGTGACTTATTGGTATTATTTAATTATCTTTTGTGACGACGGGTTGTTGGGTATTTTTGCTCTCCCTATATTTTAGGATGCCTTCTAGGTATGGGACTAGTGGGTATGCCTTTTGATGATTTACGCCTTCTAGGTATGGGATTAGTGAGGGTAGATTATTACGACTTTATTATGTCGGGGGTGAGCTGATTTTTATCACTTTATCATCGTTACACTAGCCTAGGCATGAGACTAGGTTGAGGTTTATGTTAGAAATTCATCCTATAAATAGGGTATGACGTATTGATAACTTGGGGACCCTTAGGTATGGGAGTAAGGGGTATTTTGAGGATCTCAGATTGATTAAAAGGGTGGGGTAATTTATAAATTGAGAAATTGAGAAGTAATGCCTAAAGATAAAATCGGGTATTAAAATTGGTGGCGACATAATGGGTCAGTAACCGACAGTTTAAACGGGTCAGCTTGGGCGATTTATGTCGTGTCGTGAGTTGGAACCTTGTCATATTGAGGGGGATCGACAGTTTAAATGGATTCGGCTGGCTATTGATAAGGGAAAGTGTGACACTTTTGTGGATTACCACCCGGGATGGAAGGACCGTCATAATAAAAAGTGAGAACAATAATAAAATGAGCTAATTAAATAAAATTATCATCGTGGGACTTGGAAATTTAAAATCATATTGGTGTGCCTTTTTAAATGGGGATCTCTACGGGTAGCTAGTGATTTATATTTATCGCGTTTAATTATCCCGTTTAATTTAAAATATTCTATTGTGATATTTATCGCGTATAATGCTATTGTCTGGGTTCACGGACCCTATTTGAGGGGAGTAGTGTGTATTCATGCTCGGGGCTCTGACCTCGTGCGTTGATAAATATTTTCAGGTTTTAGTGCTGGAGTTATTGTAGGATTTTTGGAGATTATCTTGGAAGCGAAACCGGAGTATTTTAGTTGGGTTTAGTAGTGTAGATAAGTTTTCCATTCCTTCGAATTTGTATTGAGACTCGGTTTATGATTTTGGTGGGCCATTCGGTTCCACAGTTGTAGGGTTTTACTCAGATATTTATAATGGTATTTTATTCAGTTTATATTATTGGAGATTGAATTTATTCGAGTTTTAGTATGAGATGGATCTTTTATCACTTAGTTGGATGATTTATCTTTGGGAATTGATTGTCATTTACCTTGTGGATTAATTTTATATGTCTCATATCTGCCTCATGGCTAAGAATGGTATTTTATTCACTCACGTCCGGCATAGTTTAGGTGGCGGCCGACGCCAGAATTGAGCGGGGTGTGACAGATGGTATCCGAGCATGGTCTTAGGTCTCGTAGGTTATGAGTCCGTTTAGCTTCCGCATTGCCGATCTCTAATTTCCTTTGTTGTTTCGTACTCCTTAAGGTAGAGGGTCTAGCATACGTGTTAGATGTGTTTCTTGGAGATGTGAAGCTTTGTGCTAAGGACGTCGTAGGCATTGAGTTTAGAATTAGTAAGCTTAATGTGAGGATCCTTAAAATGGATTTTGGAGACGATAATTATTTTAGAGATTTTTGTGCAGATGTTAGGTATCGTATGTATCGATTTTTGATGTTGAGGTTTAATTTGAGGATGTTAGCATTTTGATGACTTTCGAATATGGGATCGAGTGGGAATTTGTGAGAGCATGTGGTACGCCATTATTTTCATAGTTATGCGTATGTACATAGGTTATAAATATTATTTTGTTGTTCGTGGGGTAGGTGGCGTAGAATTGGGTGTATGGGTGCCCATTTATGGTAGGCATATGTGAGCTATATTTTCTTTTGTGAAATTTACGCGATGTGTATGCTTCGTCTAATTTCGAGGACGAAATTCTTTGCTAGTGTGGAAGTATGTAACAACCCGAATTTTTTAAATGGGAATTTTTTTTAATTAATTTTGAAAATCGGAAAAAAATGAAAATTTTGGATTTTATAAATTTTATAATTTAAAATGTTGATTTTTATATTTGAAAAATAAATTTTCAAACGGAATCGGAATTAAAATGGAGTTCTAATTGAATTTTTATTATATAGAAGAGTCCTCAAAATATAAAACTCTCTAAGAGTCCTCAAAACATAAAACTCTCTAGTAAAAATAATATTTTTAGACATCCGACCGTCCGATCGAGCAGAATTTTTCAAAGCAATCCTGTCTCGCCGTTCGCTACAACATACTTAAATTTCAAGCGATTATGACGTCCGATCGCCCGTAATGATTTTTCGAGTATTTGTATTTGATTAGGACTCTAATTCTTTTTGGTATATAAACATAAAGTGGAGAGTTTAGGCCTTTTAAAACACATTTTAGCCTTCTCAAAAATCAGAAACCTCTCATCTTCTTCATCTTCTTCAACCTCCAAACCCGAGCCCCATTATAAATAACTTTCAACTCAAATTTTGTCAAGATTAACCGGATTTTCTCAAGACGTGTCAAGAACGAATCTTTGTCAAATTTTTGAGAGGAATACACATTCAAGATCAGATTTCTAAACCAACTTTTATTCAGGCATGAATAATATATTCTTTTCCTTTAGTATTATGCGTTTTAAGTGTCGCCTAAACACATAATTACATATTTTCTTAAAATCAATAGTAACTTAATTAGAGAAAGTGGACACTAATTATGGGAATATTTTTATTAAATCTTTTAATCTGAATAATATTCATAACCCTTGGGTACGTAGGATGGATGATCGAGTGGAAAAACCGAGCGTCCGTGTAATACGCTAGTCGTTGTTATCGGCTTCCAACCTCAATACAAAAAAACCTAAACTTGTAACTACACTCTTAAGGAGTATAGTGGCGAGTCTGGGTATCGAATCCACAGGGAATGTTTGATAGAATTTAACTGATTTATTACTTCTAAAATAAAAGTGAAAAGGATAATGATGGTTGAAGAGGGAAAAAATAAAAAAGTTAACTATGCATGCATGAGCAAACTAATTAAGACGAATGAGAAAGTAGGTTGAAATACAATCCCATACGAAATCAAAGGTAAATATAAAGCGGTGTTAAATAATTATACGCACATCGTATTCTTAAACATCCCAAGTACCTAGGGCAAGAGAGATTAAAAGATCTACAATGGTTGTAAAATTGTCTCGCACGACTCTATCAAAATTTTAATTTAAATTCTATTTTCTACATAAGTAATTTACATTGGGATGGGTTCATGCATCCCAACCTTTAAAAACTTAGCTAGGCATGATTTTATTAAATGAAAATAAATTCATAACAATGCATGTAATTATGGATCTAAGAAATATTGTAAAAACCAAAATTACAAAACAAGTGATAATTGAATTGAAAAAAGAATTGAGATAAAATAAGAGAATGGAAATTTTATACTTGTATTCAGCAACAGGAAAAGCAAATGAACTTGAATCCAGAAAACTTCTTCTTAATTAACCTTACAAACTAGGGTTTATGAAAATTTCTATGTAACAAAAAACTAAGAAATCTCTCTAAAATCTGTCTTTCTCTCTCTAAAATTCTATTCTACTCTCTAGAATTCGACTCCCTTGGAAGGATGTAGGGCTTGGCCTTTTATAGATCTCAAAAATGACTTTTCCCATGCCTCTCCACGTTTTACCCATTTAATATACCTAAATGAGACTCTTCCCATGCCTCTCCACATTTTACAACTAATAAAAATGAATTAAACAAGAAATTTCATGAGTTGTCTCTTCAGCTTCCATAATTAATTTCAACTTTTGACTTTCTGTCTCCAACTTTAAATGGGTATAACTTCTTCACCGTAGCTTGGATTGGGGTGCCGTTTTTTCCAATATTCTTGTAATTTAGAGATTTTCTACTTTCCAATTGGACCCACCTCCGGACTAAGTCTGCAAAATTACGAAAATTCCCTTGAACTCCCCATTTATTAGTTTCTTTCACTGTTTTGCATTCTCTTTCGCACCAATTTGCATGAAATACGTGTAAAACACATGAGAAATACACAAAACACAAAATACTTGCCAAAAGAGGTTAGTATCATAAATACGAGATAAATCCAAGCTATTTACACTGCACGGGATCATAAAAATACCGAAATTAAGGGGATAAATGTGAAGAATATATGCCTAATCAATGGATGAGTGGATTTTGGGTTTTATTGGTGTAGATTGCATGTAGAAAAACCCTAATTTTAAAATAAATGATTTTTGGGTGCGTATAACTCACGTAATTTATGTAGAGATAATGAAATTGAAATTTATTCTATTAATGATGAAATCTCGGTGTATTTAAGTTAAAATAATTAAATGGGATTAATTTGGTATTTTGACGTTATGATAATTAAATTAAGATTTAATTGAACTGGACTATCATGTGTAGTTGTATACGTTGATTAATTATGATTGGTTGTGTGACTTGTTGGTATTATTTAATTGTCTTTTGTGATGATGGGTTGTTGGGTATTTTTTCTCTCCCTATATTTTAGGATGCCTTTTAGGTATGGGACTTGTGGATAGGCCTTTTGATGATTTACGCCTTCTAAGTATGGGACTAGTGAGGGTAGATTATTACGAATTTATTATGTCGGGGGTGGGATGATTTTTGTCACTTTATCGTCGTTACACTAGCCTAGGCATGAGACTAGGTTGAGGTTTATGTTAAAAATTCATCCTATAAATAGGGTATGACGTATTGATAACTTGGGGACCCTTAGGTATGGTAGTAAGGGGTATTTTGAGGATCTCACATCGATTAAAAGGGTGGGGTAATTTATAAATTGAGAAATTGAGAAGTAATGCCTAAAGATAAAATCAGGTATTAAAATTGGTGGCGACATAATGTGTCAGTAACCGACAGCTTAAACGGGTCATCTTGGGAGATTTATGTCGTGTCGTGAGTTGGAACCTTGTCATATGGAGGGGGATCGACAGTTTAAATGGATTCGGCTGGCTATTGACAAGGGGAAGTGTGACACTTTTGTGGATTACCACCCGAGATGGGAGGACCGTCATAATAAAAAGTGAGAACAATAATAAAATGAGCTAATTAAATAAAATTATCATCGTGGGACTTGAGAATTTAAAATCATATTGGTGTGCCTTTTTAAATGGGGATCTCTATGGGTAGTTAGTGATTTATATTTATCGCGTTGAATTATCCCGTTTAATTTAAAATATTCTATTGTAATATTTATCGCGTATAATGCTATTTTCTGGGTTCACGGATCCTATTTGAGGGGAGTAGTGTGTATTCATGCTCGGGGCTCTGACCTCGTGCGTTGATTAATATTTTCAGGTTTTATTGCTGGAGTTTTGGAGATTATCTTAGAGGCACAACCGGAGTATTTTGGTTGAGTTTAGTAGTGTAGATAAGTTTTCCATTCCTTCGCATTTGTATTGAGACTCGATTTATGGTTTTGGTGGGCCATTCGGTTCCACAGTTGTACGGTTTTACCCAGATATTTATAATGATATTTTATTCAGTTTATATTATTGGAGATTGAATTTATTCGAGTTTTAGTATGAGATGGATCTTTTATCGCTTAGTTGGATGGTTTTTCTTTTGGAATTGGTTGTCATTTACCTTATTTATTAATTTTATATGTCTCATATCTGTCTCATGCTAAGAATGGTATTTTAATTACTCACGCCCGACTTAGTTTTGGTGGCGATCGATGCCAGAATTGAGCGGGGTGTGACACATAAGTTGATGAGATTGATGAGGGACGGTTGAGAACTTTTGGCACTTGTCACACTTATTCACATATGCGGATGCATGTTTGGCCAAGGTTGGCCACTAGTACCCCTGGGTTATTATCCTCTTAGCCAACGGCCTTCCTCCTATGTGACTGGAACATGAGCCCACATGCACATCGTGCAAAATGTGCGGAACCTATGAGGGGTGGACACATCTGAGGAGAGGGAGGAGGAATCCATTTTTATATCGGAAATCTCCTACAATTGAGAATTTAGAAGCTCTGAACCTCAACTTTCTCCTTTCTTACTTTGACTCTGGCAGCTCTCCCTCTCTGATGTATCTGATAAGAGGATCCATCCATAAGGCTCCCATACTCAAATTTAGGCAAGGTCTAGCAGCCTCTTCTTATTCGACGGTCAGCTTAAGCAGAATCTCAACTGCTACTGTTCTTCTTATGTCTGTCCTTATTGCCGAGTCCAACCTCGCGAGTGCATCAGCTCGGCTGTTATCTAGCCGAGGGGTATCCTCTTCATTTTAACATCCTTAAATCTCTCTAGCATCGGTCTCACCCTCTTCAGGTATCTGTTCATCCTTTCATCTTTGGCCTCATACACCCCCAGGATTTGGTTCACGACTAACCTTGAGTCACTGTGGACTAGGTGTTGGCCGACATTGAGGGCTTTTGCCAAAGATAGACCTGCTATCAATGCCTCATACTCTGACTTATTGTTGGAAGCTTTAAAGTTGAACCTCATCGCATATTCAATATTTGTTCCATCTGGTGCAGACATTATCATCCCTACTCCACTTTCACTTTCACAAGATGACCCATCAACGAAGAGGTTCCAAATGGTTGCATTTGAAGATAAGTTTCCCTCTGATAGGGTCCCTTGCTTGAAGAGGTATCTCTCTTCCTCATTCTCAACTGCTCTTTGTGTGGATTTGTTTGACTCAACCTCTTTCGAATCTCGAAAGACGTTTATATCTAGTTCATCTGCGGCCCCGTGACTCTCCTCAACGTCGGCCTCTTCTCAAGTAAACTCGGCTACAGAGTCTGTAAGTTCCTGTCCCTTGATGGAAACCCTGGGTTTATAAATACTATCATATTCCCCCAACTCGATTGCCCAGGTCATTAACCTTCCTGACTTCTCAGTCTTATGAAGGGGCCGTTTGAGTGGGGAATCAGTGAGGATGACCATAGAGTGGGATTGAAAGTATGGCTTTATTTTCCTAGAAGGATGTATCAAAGCATAGGCTAGATTTTTAATCCGAGGGTACTGCTGCTCAGACCCTTGGAGTGCCTTGCTATTGAAGTACACTGGTCTCTACACTCCATCATCTTCTCTTACTATCGCATCTGAGACTGCTAAGTATACATATAGCTTCTCACCCTGAACTGGACGGGATAGTAGTAGGGGAGAACCGAGGTAGGACTTTAGCTTTTTAACAGTAATGTCACATTCCTCATTCTATTTGAAGTCCTTTCTAAGAACTCTGAAAAAAGGAAGACACTTTTTTGTGGCTCTTGAGACGAACCTGTTAAGTGCAGTAACTCTCCCAGTTAGCCTCTGAACTTCTTTGATAGTTCTGGGTGTCTTTATTTCCACCAAAGCCTTAATCTTCTCAGGGTTAGCCTTTATTCCCCTTTGGTTGATGATGAATCCCAAAAACTTTCCTGCTCCTACCCCGAAGACACATTTAGCCGGGTTGAGCTTCATTCTGTATTTGTCCATGGTGTCAAAAGTTCTTTCAAGGCCAGCTACATGAGTGTTGGCCTTCAGACTCTTTGTCAGCATGTCGTCTACATAATTCCATGGATTTGCCTATCTGATCTTCGAACATCTTATTTATAAGATGTTGGTAAGTAGCCCCTGCATTCTTTAGGTCAAAGGGCATGACCTTGTAGCAATAGGTCCCCTTATCTGTAATGAAGGTTGTCTTCTCTAAGTCTACCGAGTCCATGGAGATCTTATTGTACCCTGAATATGCATCGATGAAGCTCATGAGCTCATGTCCTACTATGGCATCCACCATATGATCTATACGAGGTAGGGGAAAACTGTCCTTTGGGCAAGACTTATTTAAATCAGTGAAGTCTACGCATACCCTCCATTTCCCATTACTCTTGGGTACTAAGACAACGTTGGATAACCACTCAAGGTATATGACCTCTCTGATGAACTTGGCCTCTTCAAGCTTTTTAACCTCATCTCTGATGACATCATACTTTTTCCTCGAGTATACTCTTATTCTCTACTTGATGGGCTTAACAGTTTCTACAACATTAAGTTTATGGCATATAATCTCAGGATCAATACCTGGCATGTCTGCATGGCTCCATGCAAAAATACTCTGTCTCTTCCTTAACAACTTTACTAGTTCCTCCTTGATCTCATGTCTTAAGGATTAGACAACTTGGATGGTTTTTTTCGGCTCGTCCTTATTGTGGATGATGGATTCTACCTCCTTCGCGACCTCTCCCTTTTTTATCTTTGTTTCATCTCTAGAATCAAGTGTGTCAATGTTGTACATGGTTGTTGCCCTCTTATGAGCCTCTCTCTCTTCAGCAGAGTTGAAGTAGCATTCTCTTGCCGACGTTTGGTCACCTTGCATTTCCCCTACTCCATAGGGAGTCGAGAATTTTAGCATTTTGGGGACCGTTGAAGGCACTTCCTCAAACTCCATGAGTGTTACTCGTCCCATGATGAGGTTGTAGGCTGAGAAGACGTTTTCATCCATCCTAAAGAATTTGATTTTTCTAGTCAACCTCTTAGGGCATTCATCTCCCATTCTAACATCCATTTCATACATGCCCAATGGATGAACTTTTTCACCGCTGAATCCAATCAAGGGATGATGGTGTAGACATCCCATTCTAACACCCCCTAACCTCTCCATAGGTCCCTAGCACCTCCCCTCATCGCTACAAACCTAAGTCATACCCTGGGTATTGACCTAGAGGCCATCGCGCACTCCCAGGCTCCATTTGACCCAAAGTAAAACTCTTCAGATCGATCAAGACTTAATGAATTTCCAAAGTTCACTGACACCCCTTTCCAACGGTTCATCCCGTGCGTGATTCTGACTTACGGTGCAGATGAATGACCCGTTTTCCTCCGAAACTTGATCAGGAGGCCAACGGATGCTTCCAAGCTCCATTTGACCAAAGTCAACTCTTTAGCTGGACTGAGACTGAATGAACCTTTAAAGGTCACTGAAACACCTTTCCAACGGCCCATCTCGTGCACGATTCTGACCTATGGTACGGACGAGCGATCCATTTTACTCTGAAAGGTCACCGAACGCTTCCAGGCACCGATTGATCGAAGTCAACTCCCCGAACCGAGTCAAAATCTTTGAAATGTCTAAGTACATCTCCTAAACTTTCCAACGGTCTACCCCGTGCGTGATTCTGACTTACCATGCGGACGAATGATCCATTTGCATCCGACGATCCCCCGTCCAAAGGATCAACGAGCGATTCTAAGCCACATTTGACCCAAAGTAAACTCCCAAACACGGGAGTAGTCCAAAGGACTTTCTAAGATCTTTAAAATACCTTTCCAATGGTTTGGCCTGTACACAATTCGAATCAACAGTTTGCGCTTTACGATCGATTTTTCGAAGGAACCTGAAAGAGACTGCTAAACGGCAGGTTCCAAACCCTGCCTATCGGCAGTGTGCCTAAACACACCTGCTGATTGGCAGGACCAGGCCTATGCCAATCGAAAATGTCCTGGGCGTATAAAAATGAGGCCCTGGACTCATTGCAAAGGAACACAAGATTTGAAATCCATTACTCTCAGTGCGCTCAGAAAACCTCTCTCGAAGTCAGCGTAATTTCCCCATCCAAATCCCTTTCCAACCTTCACCTTTCATCATCTTTTTCATCAAACTTAGTGAATTAACTACCCTCCATCATCACCCAAGTGCAAGAGATGCTATCCAACATTCAAGATCAAGCTCAAGATCTTCAAGAAGGTCCAACTTTCTCAACTCTCTCTTCAAATTCTCCTAAATTCGCATTAACTTATTTTATTACTTAACACTTTTATTCTCTCCATCTCACATATCCTAATATACTTTTTATTTAGTATTATTGTACATCTCTTATTTTTATATAAATAACCCCCCCCCCCCCCCCCCAAAAAAAAAAAGAGAGGGTTTGCTCAAAAATTCCAAACGGGAATTCTCACACTTTTCTCATAACTAAAACACTCTTTCACACACACACACACACATATAAGAGAAGTCCCCGGTTGGATTTATAGGATAAATCCCGCCCCTCATTTTGCATACGAACTATGTGGACTTTGATGCCTCTATAGGCTACGTAGGCGTCTCGGGGTAAAATCCGAGACTCGAGTCCTATTCCTACTTTTTTCTATTTTTCTATATTCTTTAAACTTATCTCTCTTAGATTCTATATGTTTATATATACATATATTTGTTCTTAGTGGCGTATTATTCCATATGCGTTATCATTCCATTAAAACGATCAACGCTAGGATAATCGCGTATATCCTATTTTCTAATATTACTTTTGGGAACATTCCTACGGATGACTCGCTTTATCTCTTCCATGATACACATGCTCACATATCACGGGGAAATAAAGGAAAATAACAACAATCCATGAGATACCGTAAGGGCGGAATGGGTGCTTAACACCTTCCCATTTCGTAACTTATCCTCCGGACCCTTTTCGAATCATTTTGGTTTCTTATGTGTCAGTATGTCTTTAGATGCTGTCCTTCGAGACGGCTCCCTTTTCTTTTGTCTGTTTTGACTAAAATAAACAGGAGACTCCATCTCTTTACATTTTTCACCTCATCACCGACAGTGGCCGAAGCGCTCCAGAGAGGGATGCGCGAGACCAAGATCCTCTCGAGATGAAGACACCCCTCTTCTTCATCCCTCCCACCGCGAGTATCGAGGATGGCCATAGTGGCGACTCTACTGGGGACTTTTATTTTGAGGGCCAAACTCTATTTACATGTGTGTTATATTTTCTTTCCCCTATTTTTCATACCCCCTTTACTATTCATGTGTACCTCATGCTTATACTTCTATTCACACACTTGTAGAAGATTCTCCATGTACACTTCACACCACGTGCACCTAGGATCACATATATGCACATGTCGCATGCATCACCCATCCATACTTCGTATACCATTGGTACTTGTACTTTTCTCCCAGTTGGGCACGATCAAGAAAGATACTCTCATCATAAGATACTAATAAGGTAATCATACATGATTCACACGACAGCACAAAAGAGTATTGTGATTGACAAAATTTTGTACAGTAACTGGAGGGTCACTTCGTGATGAGCGCTGGTCCGATAGGTCACAGTTAGCCTAAGCGATATAACTCTTACCTTCCATTATCTAAGTACCTTCGATGTATATCAAACGGTTCACCCACATCGTACCGCTTGACCGAAGTCATAACGGGAGGTATATCGCAGGGAACTCGTTCACGTACACCGAGTGTATCAAATTCGCTCTCACACATACCGTCTCCACGAGGTATATAGTGAGGCAATTCACGTACACTCAGTTATATCAAATGGCTTGTCCACACGTACCGATTTCCTTCAAAAGCAAGACGTATATCGTGGAAGCCACGCCAAAGGGGGGGACCCTTTTCGATTCACCCAACCAGCTGCATATCCACATATAGGTGTCAAGCCTAGGACACACATGTTAGATTGTCGGTTTCGACCCGAAACTCTGCCGAAATTCCGGGTTGGTCTACTACCCGAATTTTCGCTCATTTTTAAAATGGGACCCTGCCCATGAGCTTGGTTCCAAGCCCAACTATAGCTTTGCATATATTACAAACCCAACTTTTCCAGGCGCGGGTCCCGTCCGACATTTCATTTTTGCATTTAGGAAAATTTAATATAAGAGAGAACATAATAATTATAATAATCATGCTGATACCCGTCTCCCAAAAATATTTCTCCCTTCTTTATCAAAAATCCAAAAATATTTCTCCTTTCTTTATCAAAAATCCAAAAATATTTTGTCTTCCAATCTCAAAAAGAAAAAATGTCAAAAATATTTTCATTCTTTTTGTCAAAAATAAATCCCATTTTACGCCTTCTCAGTTTGATTGCACGCCCTTGACCTGGCTCCTTATTGTCTTCGATCTTCAGTCAAATCACCCCGGAGTTTCGTTCGTTCCTTTGCCACTTCTTTCGAGTCTGATATCCATCCACTTTCCATGGAGAACACAGATCAAGTACCGGTTGTGCAGCCAGATCTGACGGTAGTCTTAGCTCAACTCGTGTCCAAGATTGATAACCTCCAGACTAAGGTCTGAGAGATGCAAGGAAACTAGGTTCCTGTTCCTCAGGAACCCGAGGCCCTATTTCCTCATGCTATGGGTCCACCCGAGCCTATCTGGGTTCCCTACGAGTATCAGCACGCTCCACGTGCCCCTCCTGCTAATGGGCCGTCGCCCCCTGCCCAGCTTCCTATGCCAAACCTTGCCTAGCCTAGGGCTAACTTGCCTATGATCATTGATCCAAAAGAGAAATAGTTGAACAAAGTCAAATAATATCTCATGATGCTAACTAAGAAGTTTAACCAAGTCAGAATCTCTGGAAATTATATGGACTACACCCACATGTCTCCTTATCCTAAGGCAAGGTTACCCGAGAAGTTCAAGATGCTAAATATCAAGAAATTTGGAGGAAGTGGAACCCCAATTGTTCATCTTCGCAGTTATCACCATTCTATGACCCTCCTAGGGGCTTTTGAAGAAGTGATGGTCCAATTATTTCAGCAACCTTTGAAGGATAGCGCCCTCCGATAGTTTTTGTCTCTTGAAGAGTCCAGAATCCGTAGCTGGGAGGATGTAGCCCGTGAATTCATATCGCAGTACAAATACAACAAAAAGCTTGAGGTCACCTGTCGTGATTTAGAGCTGCTCAAACAGAACTTTGGGGAATCAGTCAGTAACTTCATAGCCCGATGGAGGGAAAAAGCAGCCACCATAACCAATCGGCCATCCGAGGAAGAACAAGCCAACATAGTGAAAAAGAACTTCTTGCCCCATATTCGAGCAATAATGGGAGGATAATACTATCCCCGCTTTCAAGCACTCAGAGAAACAGGAGTGTAAATCGAGGAGGGTCTTGCTAAAACAGAAATTGAACCAAAGAAAGTGTCCGGACAGTTCACCCCCAGAAAATACGATAAGCCCACCAGTGCTTCAGTCTCAACCATCAATAACATCTCTCAACCAACCACCTCGTGGGCACTAGAAAGTCGCCCTGTCCCAGCCCGAAAGGAATACACCGAGCTCCATGCTCCCGTATCGAAATTTTATCAGGCCCTGTTAAGCCTAAATCTTATCAAACCCTTGGATCCTCGTCTATTACCAAATCCACTCCCAAGAAACTTCAAGGCTGATGCCCATTGTGCCTTTCACCAAACCGCTGGTTATACCACTGACCAATGCTTTCACCTCCGAAACATAATCCAAGGTGTAATTGACTGAGGTACCATTGCCCCACCAGTCAATCCTAAGCCAAACACTACTCATAACCCATTCCCAAATCATGCCAATGCCATCTTCCAAGAAGAGAACCCAGAATTTGATCCTTAAACTCTAATCACACCCATACACTCTCCCAAACGTCTCCAAGCTTACCCATATTTCTTCCTACACCCTGTTAGCCTCGCTGATCAGGCATTATCACTCCTCACCAGAGCATGCATTGATGTCCGTACCCATTATGAAAATGGAAGTATGGAATTATCAAAAGTGTTCAACCAACTCCTAGAGTTCCAGCTAAAATTCCCCCACAGATAATCATTGATTGCCAGAGGTTCAGTACGCTTTTCTTGGAAGCACGAAAATGGGCCCGAGAGTCAGACAGTTGGGTGGTACCAACCGATGAAGTCAGCCTAGATGATGTTGTCCTGATCATGGCAGACTTATTCAGGCAAACCAATAATATTTATAGTATAACTGAGTTACTCGATACTCTGAAGTTACAAGGGCACCTGGTCCCTTCACCCTTACCTCTCCACGCAGAATGGGAGGACCTTTACGAAGAAGCCATTGAGTTTTTGGAATGCATTGACTTTACATGGAAATACAGAATTGTTGCCACGAGATGGGTGGATGAATTTGAAAATTCAAAGTGAAGAACAGGCTTCAGAGAAAACTATCCCGGTAGCCGACATGTGTAGGATGATATCATTTGAATAACTCCTCAAGAAAATAAACAAGATGGCAGAACAACCCGAGATCGATGAGGAAATATGATTCATGTTCTTCCCTTCTTTAGTAAATCATATGACTAGATCCGAGAGGCATTACCAGATCCCAAGCTCACTACCAGTCAACGACAAAGGGAATGGCATTGAAAACCTTCCTATGCTAGAGATGACCCTCGAGGAAAGAAAGATCCTCGATCAACTGAAGAAAACTCAAGCTAATATCACACTATGGGGGATTTTCATATCTTCCCAGCTGCACAAAAATGCTTCGATCAAATTGCTCACTAGACCCACAGTACCTCCTTCTACCACACTAGAAGAGGCGATAAATTTAGTCGTACCCTTGACCTCAACCCGAATACTATCCTTTTTCGAAGAAGAAATCCCCATAATTGGGCCAAACCACAATCATGCACTCAACATATCCGTCAAAGTTATGGGGAAGATCGTACCACTCTCTCTTGTCGATAATGGATTCGAATTGAATGTCTGCCAATTATGAACCTTCAAATTCTTAGGACTGAAAGAAAATGATCCCGTTCCAACCTCCACTGCGATGCGTGCCTATGATAATACTCGTCGGGAAGTGATGGGGCCCATAAAACTTGTAATAGGGGTTGTCCCTATAAACCATGTCGTTGAATTCCAAGTTATTGACATCCCAGCTTGTTTCAACCTGTTGCTTGGACGACATTGGCTCCACAATATTAAGGGTGTGTCTTCGTCTCTCCATCAAAAACTGCAGTTCTTCGCTGACGGACAAGTCATCACCATTTTGGGCGACGACGACAATGCCGAAGGTGCAAGTACCAGCAATCCAATCCTTGAGATACAACACGGGACAAATGATATGCTCCTATCAGGATTTTGAGTTGAGCCACTTCTATTCCCAGTAGGGGACGATTTCAAAGAAAGGGATTATTTGGAATACGACCCTCATGGCAACGTCAATGTAATTCAAATGTTCAGAAACAATCACTTCATGCCCGGACTGGGGCTAAGACAAAAACAGCAAGAGATACTTGAGCCCATTGTACTGAAAAAATATTTCCCTCCTTGTAGTTTGGGGTATCAACCATCATAATAAGAGCTCAGAATGATTCGCCAGTCTCGACCAAAGAGAAGATTAGAATGCATCTAGACTATCCCAGGTGATTTCTTGAATGGACGATTCATCAAAGAGGGCGAGGACTTCCCCTTTTGTGGCTTTCTGGAACTATGGTATGACCATACAGACAAGAAGATGAAGCGTGGAATGGGGATCTTTTTCCAAGACAGCTACCCATGGGCTAAAAATTCCTAACACCATATACAACCACTCATCAAAGATACTACAGATTCTTAGGGAGGTGACTCCGAAGATTCATTTAACTTACAGACAATGGGGCTGGCACTTTGCATGGTTCATTCAAGCACTACATCACTGGATCCATCCCACCTGATTAAAGTTATTGATACACTTCTCCTCAACTGGCATGCTGCGCCGGTTCTACCTGTTGCAATGCCACCTAACCCCAATGTTTACCCCATTTCTTATTCTATTGTCTATACTTGCGCAAATGGAATCGAGACCTCCTTTGATGAGGTTCTCAATGCTATTTTTCCTATCAATGAAATAAATAAAGATTTTTAGTATCTTGTTGTGCCTTACATTAACTGTTTGGATTCTAATCAAACTTTCGATGATGATGATTTTGCAAATGAACAATTCTTAACTGGTTTAAATAAGGTTAATAACAAATAACATTACCACGTTCAAGTTAATGAAGAATAAATTATTATTATTAACCTCGCTTTTAGTAGCCAACTGCGTGAGATTAGGATAGGGGCTACCCTCGATGAGTATGAGCGCGCACAACTCGAAGAATTACTAAAGGAATTCATGGATGTCTTCACGTGGTCCTGTGACGATATGCCCGACATTGATACTGAAATAGCTCAACATGAGATCCCCACTCTCCCATATTACTAGCTAGTTAAACAGAAGTTAAGAAAGCTCCGCACCGAATCGTCGCTCAAGGTCAACGAAGAAGTGGTCAAATAGCTGAACGTAGTCTTCATTCGTGTGATCGAATATCCTATATGGCTAGCTAACATAGTGCCTGTGCCGAAATCAGGAGGGAAAGTTTGGATGTCTGTAGACTATCGGGACTCGAATAAAGCCTCTCCAAAGGATGATTATCCACTACCCAATATCGACATGATCGTGGACAACACAACCAGTCATGCTCTCAAGTCATTTATTGACGAGTTTATCGGGTATAACCAAATCAAAATGCACCCAGATCATCAAGAAAAAACTGCGTTCATCACACCGTAAGGAACCTTTTGCTACACTGTTATGCCATTTGGTCACAAGAATGCTGGGGCTACCTACTAGAGGGCTGCCACGACGATCCTATATGATCTAATTCACAAGGAAGATGAGGTATATGTGAATGATATGATTATCAAATCCAAAACTAGAGCAGGTCATGTTCCCGCTCTCTGAAAGTTCTTTGAGCGATTGCGACGATATCAGATGAGACTCAATCCACAGAAATGTGTCTTCAGTGTTAAAGAAGGAAAACTCTTAGCATTCGTGGTTAGTGAGAAAGGGATAAAAGCATATCCTGCCAAGCTAAAAGCCATACTTGAGATGCCACCTCCCCGAACGAAAAAAGAAGTTTGTGGTTTCCTTGGGAAATTGTAATACATCAGCCAACTAACCTCCATCTATAAACCGATTTTCAAACTCCTTCGAAAGGATTCAACCAAAGATTGGAATGAGGCCTGCCAAGAAGCTTTTGACCGAATCAAACAATATCTGACCCAACCTCCGGTACTCATACCACCACAGCTTGGTCTCCCCTTGCTTATGTACCTAACCATAACTGACACTGCAGCTAGGGCTTTGCTAGCCCAATACCTTGAAGATTCCCCTAAAGAAAGAGACATATGTTATGCCAGTCACAAATTGGTTGGGTACGAAGTCAACTACACTGCTTTGGAAAAGGCATGTGTCGCGCTTGTCTGGGTCACCCAAAATTTGTGACACTACATGCTCACCTTCCCCATCAAATTTGTATCCCGAATGGACCCCATCAAGTACTTTCTTGAGAAACTCGCCTTATTCAGCCGAATGGCTCATTGGTTGATGTTCTTAGCTAAGTTTGATATCGTGTATGTCACACAGAAAGCCATGAAAGGAGGAGCCATCTCTGACTACCTCGCTGACTACCCCATGAAAGAGGCTAATAATTGGATCTCTAAATTCTCAGACGAAAACATCCTCTGCGCTGCTCAAGACAACCTTTGATGGCAAATGTTCTTTGAAGGTGATGCCAATAAAAATGGTTATGGAATTCGAATACTTCTGATCACCCCGAATGACTCCCATACTCCCATCGCCATCAAGTTGGAGTTCCCCTGCACCAACAAATGACTGAATATAAGGCGTGTACGGTAGGCCTCAAAATTGCTCTCAAGAAAGGAATTCAATGCCTAGATGTTTACGGGGATTTATCCCTCATCATCGGTCAAGTGCTCAGAAAATGGAAAGTCAAGGATGAGAAACTCCAACCCTTCCATACCCACTTAGAAGAACTAGCCTCCTAATTCTAAGACATCACCTTCCATTACCTACCTCGAGCAAAGAATAACCTAGCTGATGTCCTTGCTACCTTGGCCTTCATGGTCGACATGCCCGAGGGAATAATAATGACCCCCTTCTTAGTCTAATAGCAAGACAAACCAACCCACTGCTACCACTTTGAGCTCATCACCAAAGAAGATCCTAAGCTAGCCAATTGCTGGTATTATGAGATCTGGCACCTCCTCAAGCATGGTAGGTATCCCAAAGGTTCCAATAAGAAAGATCGGGAAACCCTTCGAAGACTGGCCGCCCAATACATCATCTGTCACAAAGCACTGTTTAAGAGAAACTTCGATGGGACCCATCTACACTGAATCGCAGGGGCTGACATTGGAGAGGTAGTGCAGAAAATCCACATTGGGGAATGCGGGCCCCACATGAATGGTCACTTGCTTGCCAAGAAAATCATCCTACAAGGCTCCTACTGGACCACCATGATCCAGGATTTCACCGCCTATGTCCGAAGATGCCTCAAATGCCAACAGTTTTCTAACCTGCAATACCTACCTCTGCGCGAATTATACAACATGACTTCTCCCTGGACGTTCTCCACCTAGGGCATCGACATCATAGGGAAGGTTACACCCAAGGCTTCCAACAGGAATGAGTTCATCCTAGTTTCCATTGATTACTTCACCAAATGGGTCGAAGCTGAGTCATATGCTGTCCTGAACGCCAAAAATGTGGCCAAATTCATCAAGAAAAACATCATCTGCCGATATGGGGTCCTGCATGAGCTAGTGTCAGATAACGGGTTGCATTTCGAGGCAGAAGTCATAGAAGTGGTCAATGAGTATGGGATTCAGAGACACAAATCTTCTCCCTACCGACCTCAGACCAACGGTGCAGTCGAGGCCACCAATAAAAACCTCAAAGCCATCATCAGTAAGATGACCGAAAACTGTTAAGATTGGGCCGACCAAATCCCTTACGCCCTCTGAGGCTACCGAACCTCAATCCGAACCTATAATTGGGTCTACCCCTTTCATTCTAGTCTACGGCATGGAAGCAGTCCTACCCGTGGAGCTAGAAATCCCTTCACTTTGTGTCATGCTCGAAAGCTAAGTCAGTGAGGAGGATTGGCATCAAAGCTATCTCGACGAGCTATCACTCTGGGATGAGAGGATACTGAAAGCAATGTATCACATACAAGGGTTCCATCGTCGATCGAGAAGGGGAATTATCCCTCAAAAAAATAATAGAGCCCATATGGGACCCCAGAGGGAAATTCAAGCCGAATTGGAGCGGCCCATACATTATAAAGAAAATCTTGTCTGGGGATGCCGCCATGCTCACCGACCTAGATGGAGAATAAATGGCTTTTCCAGTCAACCTGAATCGTCTCAAGAAATTTTACCCTTAGTCCGAAATATTGGGGCGCTACAACTCTTCTCATCTCCCTTCTATTCTAAAAAAAATAAAAAAAATCTTTTCATTTCCCTCTACCTAGAACTACGTGGGCCTGATCCTTTGCAAAAATCATTCTCAAAAAATTATTTGAAATTTCCAAAAAACCCAGAGGTACGTAGGCAGCTCATGCATAAGCACGACCCTTTCTTCTTCACAAAAAACTATTCATTTCTTATCTTCGAGAACAACATTTCATTCTAACATATACTTGCACAAAAGAATTATGCATGCCTTAGCGATCAGTATAGATAATTCAAAATACAAAATTCATCAAAAGACACAGTTGGATGATCAAAAACTTATTTATTTCACTAATAAGAAATTACAGTACTATTACATAAGAAAAGGAACAGATAACTCCCTTCCCACTACCTTCCTAGAAAGCCAAATAAAATCCCCAAGTTTATTCCCCATTACAAAAACAAACTCTCCATGAATCCTACCCACAGCTGCTAGAGGAGTTCGCTCCGTCTTCATCTACATCCCGGGGTCCTCAAGCTTCCCCTGCTTGAATGGAGTGCCGCAGACACTCCATGGATCGATAAGCTCGAACCAGTCTCGAAAAAACTACAACACCTCCCTCCATGGTATCGGATAAGATAAGCCACCTTTGTCCAGTCTCCACTACCAACATATTACTGACCACTCTCCCCCACAACCACTTCATATAATCCCCAGGGATGTGCCAAAATATCCTAAAAGACTGAGAAGGATGGGACGAAGGACGTCGAATCTCCCCCAAAAATCCATGCCACATGCGCAAACGCTCTGTGAGATCTTCTACCGAAAAGAAATCTAGTGTCCGAGGTGGCACTACTTGTTCCCAACCAAATTGGCGTAGAAGTCGCCAAGGGAAATAGAAAGAGGTATGTCTGAGACCAACTGGCCGGACCTATGGGTATTCCCCCAGCTCCAGAATAGATATAAATTGTCCCTACCAAGGCACTGACCAGCGCAGATTTAGAGCCCCATGCTCCACAAACCAGTTCTCCCAGCTCTTAATATCCAAGCAAACGCTGATGAAATGGCGGGAAAAGAAGTTGGGTACTCCGGAGGAGTCACTAGGAGAAGTATTTCAGACAACCACGTGAACAACATCACAGGGCTACCCCTCAGAAAGTCAGAACGACCTTCTCTCCAAGCATCCAGGCCATTCAAAGTCTCTGCCAGTATCAACGCCACATGATTGCGACGGTAGGACATCCATGAAGTAATAGCTGCAAGTTGGGGGTCTACCAGCAGTTCCCTTGCAGTAATTTCAAAACTAGGACCAGAATAATGGCTCCAGCATATCCAGCATCACCAACCTGCTGCAAATGCACAGACCGCAACACCGCTGGAAGAGAAATCATTCCTCCAGTAACCAAGGATCTACCCGCTAAGGGTGAGACGTGGAGAAGACCAGCCAACAACTCCCGGGAAGACCGAGAGAACTCAGGCATATCAGCCGCCATAATAGGATTTACTCCCAACATGGCAAAAAATTCCTCATAAGTCGGACATACTTCTTTTAATCCAAAGCGGAATATATGGTCCTCGGGGTACCAAAATTATACCGCTGCCATCAGCATGTTCTATTCTATGGGCCGATTACGCCATAAAGAGACTCGATGCATGTTGAAAGCATCGTAGTCGACGTGATAGGAGCACATCACCTCCAAAGTCTCGAGGTAGTTAGCAAACTCAACACTACCAGGGAGAGCCATCTCACATAATAAGAAAGTTAGGATGTGAAGGTGTGATGAAAGCACTCCACCCTTACCCCTTCTTATACTTGAAAACCCTCATAAAAAGACATATATCCCCTGTAAAAATCGGAGGGAACCCTGCCCCACAAGGTACCAAAGGCTGAAGAGGGTACCAATCAAAGCTTTGATTGACGGGACAAGACTGACCTATCGATAGGAATGATAAGGTGCTTGCCGATCGACAAACTCCTGTTTTTAGAAATTTACCTTTTTCCTATTTTGTCAAAATCAGAAAACCCAATAAAAATAAATTGATATTCTCAACAGAATTTCAAAATCCCCTTCCATAATTATATTAATTCTAATTTGAAATAAAAATTTCCTTCAAATCCTAAAAATATTTCTTCTTATGGTCTCAGCAGTAAAGTTAAAATCGCATATGCATTCATTCGTTCATTACAAACAGAAGATAATAAAAAACTCCATTGTATTGATAGATATGTTTCTGTGTTACATCATTTTGCAGGAAAATAAATAGAAGTAGAAAAATACCGAGACTCAGCCCGAACACACATTCTCTCTCTCTCTCTCTCTCTCTCTCTCTCTCTCTCTCTCTCACACACACACACACACACACACACTTACCCTTCCCCTCTCACTCTAAGAACTCCCATCCCTGCGACGAGATGACGCAGCACTGCTACCCAAACCAGACTCCTCCCCGGATGAGGCAGACAACACCAAGCAAGAAGGAACAGGAACCACATCCCGAATATGGGCAGTCACCGAAGATATCCAGTCCCTAATGTCCCTTAGCTAAGTGGAAGACACTCGGACTTACTGGAAGAAAAGGAAAAATCAGTATCAAGCAGAAAAGATCAAAAGAAATCAAAAAGTAGGAAAAATTAAAGAACAGAAAGATATACCAAAGGACGAAGAACCTCCTCTGTCAAGGCCAATTCCTCCGGGTCCATCGCATGAGGACGATGCAACATAGGCACCATCCCTCCATTATCCCGCCGGATGTTGTATGAAGGGGTATGCAACCTCACAAATGGGACTTCCAAATTCGTCGCCGTCGCAGATGTCGACGGACAGCCACCACTGTGGGAGGACCCCACTGGCCGACTCGAACCCACAGAAGGGAAAGACAGTGCATCATATATACTGGGCACCATCAGCCAACTCATCATAAAGTCCATATAATCATACGGCATAGCCGTATCGATGTACAATAGATAGGACTCGCCAATTATCACCGCAATCCTCACATCCTCTGGCAACAACCGCTCCCGTCAACCCCATGTCCTGAATAATCTGCGGTACCACCACCTCCTCCTCAACAATCTACTGAACCACCCTCTTCCTGAGATACCAAGAGTGGCCAAACTCATGCGCTAGCAAATGCCTCATCTGCGCATTAACTCCAGTTAACCCCGTGTCCTGAACAGCCGTCCCCCAAGGGTAAAAAGTCACCTAAAAAATTCCCAGCAAGATAAAAGGAAATATGGAATCAGAGAACACAAAGGACTTAGATTGAAGAAAGCAAAAAGTCTTACCCTATCACTATTTAGGCCATTCAAGACCTAACACACCACCTCCAGAGAAAGAGACTTCCTCGACTGCCGATTGGCCTTCCTCCACCAATAGAACCGATAAAAGTCCCTAACAATCTCATCCTTTAGAGAAATCAATTGGGTATTACACCCAATCACCTCATAGAACCACGTCTGCCAAAGACAAAAATTCGCAATCAAAAAGAGACTTATAAGGAAAATGCGAATGTATGAAAGGAAAATGCGCAAATTAAAGAATACCTCAAGAAGATACGTGGCTCCAGTAAAAGTTTGTCGGCAGCACCGGCTAAATGCATCCAGAGAAAAATAAGGGTCACCAAAGTCAGGCTCCCCAAATCATAGAGAGGGATGTTTTAAAACATCCTCAAATATGGCAAAAACCATAAGTGGACGACGTAGCCGCTCGATGACACCAGAAATTTCCCAAACACCAACAGAATAAACAACCGGGCCATCTATCTCACCTGCAGCCCGTCCTCCACATCAATCATCCTACCCAGCAAAACATCCTTTAGCAGGGACAGACGAATAGTGTCCCTAGACAATATCCTCCCCACATCACCAAGCGCCACCTCTATTTTCTCTCCATACCAATCCAGCCCCACCTATCGATCAGCAATGACCGTTTACCTTCTCAAGGTATTCCAAAAGTCCGTGACACTGTCGAATGGCACCCTCCACACCATGCCGACCGGCACCCCCCTTTAATTTTCATACAAAATTCCCAAGAAATATCGAAAAACCCTGAAAAATCCTTAGAAAATTCCTAAAAATTTCGGGGGGGATTTAGAACATTTTCACTAAGAAAATTTCACACTCCCTCAAGTGGAACACCTATTTCCCCGACGATACTCTCGAAATCCAAGTAAATCTCCTCCCGGCAATGTCCCCGGAGGACACCTAAAGCATCCCCAAACTTCAGGATCGTCTCCTAAGGTCTCAAATTTCCCCGAGCAATACGTCCAAGGCCTGGACCACCTAATCACTTCCCCAATTGAATTCATAGCATCAGATTGGCTATTACCCCGCAAAGTCTCCAAAAGATACGAGGATTTCCCCAGTAATTAGCTCCCCAGCTCAAATCAAAGTCACGAGGTAAGTTCCCCAGCAGAGTCCCCGAGAACATCTCAACTTAAGCCCTCAGAATTGGCTTCGACCCACAGAATTGGTCATCTCAACTTAAGCCCTCAGAATTGGCTTCGACCCATAGAATTGGTCATCTCAACTTAAGCCCTCAGAATTGTCTTCGACCCACAAAATTGGTCATCTCAACTTAAGCCCTCCAAATTGGCATCGGCCCGCATGATTGGTCATCTTAAATTAAGCCCTCAGAATTGGCTTCGACCCGCAGAATTGGTCATCTCAACTTAAGTCCTCAGAATTGGCTTCGACCCGCAGAATTGGTCATCTCAACTTAAGCCCTCAGAATTGGCTTCGACCCGCAGAATTGGTCATCTCAACCTAAGCCCTCAGAATTGGCTTCGACCCGTAGAATTGGTTATCTCAACCTAAGCCCTCAGAATTGTCTTCGACCCACAGAATTGGTCATCTCAACTTAAGCCCTAAGAATTGGCTTCGACCCGCAGAATTGGTCATCTCAAACTAAGCCCTCAGAATTGGCTTCGACCTGCAGAATTGGCCCTCAGAATTGGCTTCGACTCGCAGAATTGGTCATCTCCACTTAAGCCCCCAGAATTGGCTTCGACCCGTAGAATTGGTCATCTCAACTTAAGCCCTCAGAATTGGCTTCGACCCGCAGAATTGGTCATCTCAATCTAAGCCCTCAGAATTGGCTTCGACCCACACAGTTGGTCACCCTCATCTTCAACCCTCAGAATTGGCCTCAACCCGCAGAACCGACCATCCTCATCCTTAGGTCCTTAGAATCGACCTCAACCCTTTGAATTGGTCATGTTATTTCAAAGGCATCATGCAGTGTCTATTCGATGGCTATCATTTGTTCCAAACTCACCCGTCGAGGGGCTCTGTAGACACCCCATTTTAACACCCCTTAACCTCTTCGTAGGTCCCTAGCACCGCCCCTTATCTCTAAAAACCTAAGTCATACACTGGGTACTAACCTAGAGGCCATCGGGAACTCCCAGGTTCCATTTGACCAAAAGTTAAACTCTTCAACTCGATCGATACTGAATGAATTTCTAAAGGGCATTGAAACCCCTTTCCAACGGTCCATCCCGTGCGCGATTTTGACTTATGGTGCGGACGAACGACCCGTTTTCCCCTAAAACTTGATCAGGCGGCCACCGGACGCTCCCAGGCTCTGTTTGACCAAAGTTAACCTTCAGCTCGACCGAGACTGAATTAATCTTCAAAGGGCACTGAAAATCCAACTTTCTCAACTCTCTCTTCAAATTCTCCTAAATTCGCATTAACTTATTTTATTACTTAACACTTTTATTCTCTCCATCTCACATATCCTAATATACTTTTTATTTAGTATTATTTCACATCTCTTATTTTCATATAAATAAAACCCCAAAAAATAAGAAAAAGAGGGTTTGCTAATAAATTCAAAAGGGGAATTCTCACACTTTTCTCACAACTAAAATACTCTTTTACACACACACACACACACACGTAAGAGAAGTCCCCAGTTGGATTTATGGGATAAATCCCACCCCTCATTTTGCATACGAACTACGTGGACTTTGATGCCTCTATAGGCTACGTATGCGTCTCGGGGTAAAACCCAAGACTCGAGTCCTATTCTTACTTTTTTCTATTTTTCTATATTCTTTAAACTTAACTCTCTTAGATTCTATATGTTTATTTATACATATATTTTTTCTTAGTGGTATATTATTCCATATGCGTTATCGTTCCATTATAACGATCAACGCTAGGATATTCGCGTATATCCTATTTTATAATATTACTTTTGGGAACATTCCTACGTATGACTCGCTTTGTCTCTTCCATGATACAAGTCGATGATTCCTATCTCCACTATATATACACATGCACACATATCACGAGGAAATAAAGGAAAATATCAACAATCCATAAGAGGCCGTAAGGGCGAAATGGGTGCTTAACACCTTCCCATTTTGTAACTAAGCCTTTGGACCCTTTTCGAATAATTTTGGTTTCGTATGTGTCAGTATATCTTTGGATGCTGTCCTTCGGGACGGCTCCCTTTTCTTTTGTCTATTTTGAGTAAAATATACTGGCGACTCCATCTCTTTACATTTTTCACCTCATCAATGACGCTGACCGAAGCGCTCCCGAGAGGGATGCGCGGGAAAAGATCCTCTCGAAATGAAGGCACCCCTCTTCTTCATCCCTCCCACCGTGAGGATTGGGGATGGCCACAGATGGTAAGGGACAAGCCTAGCTCTGCTAAGGTCTGTTCTCTTAAAACAGAGCCAAAATATAATGTCTGCAGAACTACCCCCATCAACGAGGATTAGAGATATATTCCCGGCATTTATCATTTTCTTTTCTTTTTAGGGTCGTCTCTTCCCCCCTTTGAATCTCTACCATCCACATACTTTCTGATCTTTCCAAACTTCAATATCTTCCTTCGGGGCGAAGCACTTGTCAATTAGATGGTCGTGATCCTGATGGAACTCGCACCATAAATTCTTGTTTCTCTTATGTGGAGGAGCCTTCAACTTCTTCGGCCATCTCAGGGATCTATCATTCTTTATCTTAATGAGGATATGTTCGCAGCTCACGGCTAAAGGAGTGTAGTGTGCAAACTTGTCGTCTATAGTTCTCTTCTTTCTATCCTTCTTCCTTTGAAACTTACCACTACTACTTACATTCTCATCCTCATACTTTGCAGACATTTCTTCTTCTACATTCATGACCTTTCTAGTTGTTGCTAACAGCTCGACCATAGACTTGGGAGTTCCAAAGTAGATTTCCCTTCATAAGTCCTCTAATAAGGGTTGTCATGGCTATGCTCTCTTTATAATCTTCTACCTCTAATTTTTCCTTATTAAACCTCGCGATGTAATCTCTGAGGCTTTCATTCTTCCTTTGCTTTACATAAAGTAAGTGAGTCGTCTTCTTCTGAGGTCTTACCCCAAAATATAAGTTATGAATAAACCGTTCGGCCAAATCCTTAAAATTTTTAACTGAATTTTTAGGAAGAGGCGTGAACCAGATGTGTGCAGCCCCAGTCAAATTGTTTGAAAAAGCTTCGCACCTCATCTCATCACAGATTGAATAAATATCTGCTGAAGATTGATACATTTTAATATGATGGATTGGGTTAGTACTACCATCGTACTTGGGATACACCACCGGGGGTTTGAATTTGGCAGGGGTTGGGAAGTTGACAATCCTCGCCACAAATGGTGAGCTCTCTGAGAACCCCCTCTGTAATGGGTCTCAACTTTTTTTGAGGTTCCCTATCTTCTCTTTTATCCTATGAATAGAGTTATTCCAGGGTTTGGCAACGTCGGCCTGGCTGAGGTTGTCCCCATCCACTTTTAAAGGGCGAACTGAGGGTTCCCCAGCTACTGTACAACGTCGGCTATTGACCTCTCCTTGACCATAATCTCGGCCATGTGGGGGTCGGCCATAATGAGGCCAATGATCACCACCTTTTCTTTGTGAGCCAGCTATGCTTCTTAACCTGGATAACCTCTGCCTCAGATTATTAACTGGGCCAAGACTTTCAAAGGTCGACCCTCTACTTAAGCGATAAAAAGTGGACCCTCTATGTCGTGCATCACCATCTCATCTTTCAGACTGACCTCAACTCTGCGGTATAGGATGTACAATGTTATTTATGACCTCATACGGCTCCCAACAGTCTTCCAGGGCATATTCTGCCTCAATGTTGTCGTACCTATCCTCAAGGTAAGGGTTTCCTTACCTCCCCAGGCGTAAATGCCTAGGGTCAGTAACATCCCTCCTTCGTTGAGGAGTAGGTTGGTCCTTTCGTGGTGCCTGGGGTGGTCCACTGGCCTCATGCTGTGATTGAGAAGCCACCTGAGTAATCATCTCTGGTGAGACCCATGTGGTCTCATTATGTTTTGGCTAAGCTGGGCAAATTTCTCCCGCATCACTTACTGAGTTGTAACCAAGGACTTCAAGTCTACTACCACCTCAACCATCTTGGACTAGGGGGTGCCTGGCTAGAATCGGGTTCTTCAATACCAGATGGTGGAGGAGGTGGTGGTAACTCCGGTGCCATATGCTTGAGCACTATAGATCTTGGAAACCTTAAGGGACCTCTTTCAATGGTGAAACATCTCCACGTGAAGGGTGAGCCCTAGTTCACCGCCAGATTCTCCGGTGAGGTTAAATAGTAAAAGAGGAAGAGATGAATCTTCTTGTTCCCACATACGGTGCCAAAATGATGATGTTAGAAACAGTATCGTCGGTATGAGGTGTTAATAAGATTAAGCTAGCAATAACCATGGTAACATAGGAGTAAATATCTAGTAGAAGGAGGTGAGGAGAGGAGTATGAACATAAGTATATAAGTGGTTCAGCTAATCAAGTCTACCTCCACTGTGAGTGTGTGAGTAATTTCACTAGATAAAGGCACTAATGGACATAGATACAATCATTCAAGCTTTCTCTCTTTTCTGTGTAAACAAATAGAGTTTTAGATAGGGTTGCAATTATCGATCCCTCTACAAGGTAGAGGAAGACCCCTATATATAGTACTTAGGGGGTGTAATGTACCCCCCAAGAATGCAATGAGCATATGAATGAGGATCGAACCAGTATGATAATGACACCTGGCTGATCTTATGTAGATAATGATGACCACAATATTCCCTCATGTAAGGGGAATGATTCGATTATAACTGATTTATTACATGAAGTCTTCTGTATGCTTACGTATGCTTGGACTTGTTTCCTTGACTGATGTAACCTCGGCCTAGACGAGTACGAGGTTAGTGAGTTCGTTGATGTTGTTTTGCCTTGCCAATAACCATTATGACCTTGGCCGGGAAGACTGGCCGAGGTTGGGCACGGTGAGATGTAACGTCGGCTTAAGCAGAGTAGGATGTTGACAATAACCTGTCCCCATAAGGCGCTGCTGACCTCAGCTGCTGCAGAGCCGAGGTTGGTAATAGAGAGTCGACCTTTATAGAATACGACCTTTCTGATGGCATTTGAGCTTCTTGCCAACTCGGCTGTGAGACATGCCAAGGTTGGTGACTCCGAGTACGAGGGTGCACTATGGGCATATCAATCGATCGTATGGTTGTCTGAATTGTCCCCAAACCAAGGTTTTAATCTGCACAAGCTTGGGCTAATTTGGGCAATCCAGCATACTCGTATTGCTAATAGTGGGGTCAGCCTAGCTGACCCTCTATCTTCAGTATGACCCCCTGGGGGTAGGAGTAGAACTGATACCTCATCCTATATGAGGCTATCCTCGGCCTGGCCGATGGTATATTTTGGTATATCAATAAGTCATTGAGTCCTATAAGTATTGGTCTTCCAACTTGTCATCCTAATCTTTTAAGATTTTCACTTATCTCCCTCCATATTTGTGATCTTCCAAAATAAGCCATGTGACGACCATGTGATACAACTGTGGCTAGTGTCCCTTTAATTTCCCCTAAGATCAAGGTGATAGTCCAACACGTTGTTAGGCCCAAGCATGTTTTTAAGTTATTGGCCACGTGTTTTTAAAATAACTATTTGAACGTAATTTACGAGTTCATATGCACTTATTCCTTGGGTCACTCAATGGTATTTCAATCATAGCTTCAAGAATCGTTTCTCATGTATAAAACACATTGGGCCTTTAGATCCAATGTCTCTTCCCCAGGTAGTGAAGGAGCATGGGTGCATGGTTACTTGACCTAACAGATTAACACCAATAGATTTGACTAAAAGAAGAAGGTATAAGGCCCCCAAATCCTTATGCCTCATCATTCCAGTGTCTACAAAGGTATTCTCATATTTACTCTCTTATCTAGAGATTTTAGATACCGAAAAGATTTTTTTTCTTATCTTTATCTTCTTGTTCCTCTTAATTCCACCATGTCTAGACATGGTTGAAAGTATGAGGTATTTTTAAACATAAAACTTTCGAGAATTCCATGAAAATATATAATCCATAATAATGTCAACATTAGGTTATACCCAGTGGACGAATATGTTATGGATATTCCCTCATGTGAGGTAGCTTTTATGACCGTTGCCATATTATAAGGGAGTTTATTTCCCCTTCACCCAATACTGGTGAGAGTACTTCGCTATTAAGAAATACTCCTAGTATAAGAAAATGAAAGCTTCTGACGGATTGTAATGGGTACAGTCATCACCAACAAGGTGGGATACCCTATATTTTTTGTAATTGGAGATGGATGGTCCCTGCTACAAAACCATGCCGGGCGTCAGAATTAAAATATCATTCTTAGCATGTGATGAAAATATAAGATATTTATAAAACTTTCTTTTACATAAGATGTAAAATAAACATCCACACAATAAATTTCATCATCATTATAACTCCAGAATAAAATTCAACACCAAAAGATAATTTAATACTTAAATGAAATCATCCAACTATAAGTCTAACTGAAAAGGAAACATAAACAACTGTGGAGTCGAATGACCCACGAAATTCATAAACAACTATCTCATAAATAAAACGATGGAATGAAAAATATAACCTAAACTGCTAAAGCTGTAAAATAACTCCATTTACATCCCATGAATCTTGAATCCATTATATGCACCTATTCCAGTAATATACCTGAAATGTTATTCAACTGAATGTGTCATGGCCCACCACACGAATACTAGCTACTCCTCCCAATTAGGATCCATAAATTCAGACATAATCATTATACGGAATAAATATTACAACAGAGTATTTTAAATTACGCGATATAAGAACATATAAGTAAAATAAAACAATACCAAATACCCACATAGCTAATCCAACCAATTATCCAATACCAATTCTTTTATTTCAACATTTAATTTTGTTAAAGCCACCATTACATAATTTTATGCAATTAGTCAATTATTATTAAAGTTCCACCACTATAGGCAGTCGACCCTTCGATTGATCTGGCACAAATTCGGGCACGCCTAAAGTTTTCAACACATCACACCCATTCCTATCATTATAGTCAAATGACCCAATTTCATTAACCCTACATATATTGGTGATGTTTCACGCATGATACGTCACTATAGCCAGATTGCTTAATATCATTAGCCATGCACATATTGGTCATTCCAATGCACACCCACGTCACTATAGCTACCCAACCCCATTATCGTTAGTTCTGTATATATTGGCAACGCCAAATCCACTTTAAAGCCCATTTATTATCTTAGGCATTAATTGTTAAATATTAATTCTCTTATACTAAATTAGCGCCACCCCTAATTCGGGTATCACAACCCAAAACATCCCAAGTCCCATACCTGAGATCACCAAACCATAAGCATTACCTAGTCCATCATCGAGGAAGAATACCTACCAAAACACCACCTAATATCGTACCTAGGTTAATGGAATAATGTAACAGCATACTACCTAGCCACCAAGAAATACCCAACCGCATAAGAATACACTCACTAGTCCTATACCTAGAAAGCGGCAACAATGAAAAAGACTACATATTAGTCCATACCTAGCAAGCAACCTATACAACAAGGGTGAAAGTATAACTAATCTTGTAATCCTAATGTTCCCGCGATCACGAACAATCTTATTAATTCTTAATCAAATTCTTCTTTATTCTCAATTAGGCCCACCCTTAATCTAAGTATCACACCTAAAACCATCCCTAGTCCTATACCTATAGATCACCAAAACATAAGTATTACCTAATCTATCAGCTAGGAAGAATAGCCACCAAAAATCATCACCTAGTCTCCAACCTAGGCTAACAGAATAACATAACGACATACTACCTAGACCCACCTAGGAAATACCCAGTCGTACAAGCATACACTCACTAGTTCCATACCAAGAAAGTTTCAACAAAAATAAAGTCTACCTACTAGTCCCATACCTAGCAAACAACCTATAAAATATGGGTGAAAGTATAACTACTCCTAAAATCCCAATGTTTTCTCAATCATGAATAATCTCTGTGTAACTTATATTTTAAATTCACATTAAAATCCTCCAATCAATCTTACAATTTCAATTCCATTCAAATCACGTTCATTTATTCATGTAATAATCAAGATCAACCAAATAGCCATACAAGTTGTCCGATTCCATGATTCTAATAATAATGATATTTTAACGAATTAACGCATAATCCAGTTCCAACATGCGTAATAACAACGTTAAAAAAATAGTTCTCGTTCTACACATACATGTATAAAATCAAGGTTTAACAGTAACAATGTTAATTCAAGTTCATACTATAATTCTAACATGTGATTCGTCCCAAAAATTTATTGTAACCCAAAACACTCATCTAATCATGCCATTATTTCTAGTCTTAAATCGTATTTTTAGATTTAATAAAAATAGTCCCGAATTTACTTTAACTTTCTTTAATTAATCTTCCTAATTACGTTTTAAAAAAAACATGATTAATTACGATTTAGGAAATATTTGAAACATACAACACATAGGGGAATAATAAAATTATTCATGCCTGGTAAGAAGTCTCTTTAAAATTATGATTATACATTTGCGATCCTTTCACAAAAATAGCAAAGCCTCGTTCTTGGTTAATCTTGAGAAAACTTGATTTGGATCTTGGAAACTTGAGTTGAAACTTGTTTCTAATGGGATTTATATTTTATAGAAGATAGGATATAATAATTTGGGAGGATACTGCTTTTTAAGATGAACTAAAAGTGTTTAACAAAGTCTAAACCTGAGACTTTTTAATATAGGAGATTAAAATAGATTGAAACCAATACAAATTCTAAAAAAAAAATCAACCTGCCACTCTTCCCCGGTTCAAATCGATTTGCCCCCTAGGGTCGAATCGATTCGGCACCTGAATGGAGCTCAGGTCTGCCAATTTTAATAAAAACATAAAAAAATCCAATTTTTCTCTCAATTTCAAATCCGATTAAAACCTAATTTTTTATATATCAAAACCAAAATTTTTAAATACCAAAAATAATTAAATCAAATAAAAGTATTATTTTTTCTATTTATAAAAAAATATGGATATTTTACGGTCCAAAGTCATGGGGTGTTACATTCTCCCCCAATATAATCAAGAATTTCATCACCGAAATTCGATGAAGCGTAAAACCTAAAGTCGTGCAAAGAAAATAAGGCTCACATATGCCTACCCGTAGAATGCCACGATTGGGCACCCATACACTCAATCCTACACGCACCTAACCCATGAAGAAAAGTATAATATATATTTTTAAAATAACATTGGAGGTGGACAGTCCCCGCTACCAAACTACATTTGGCGTCAGAATTAAAATACCATTCTTAGCATGTGATAGAGATATGAGACATTAAAAACTTTTTCAACAAGATATGAATTGATATAAATCTAACGAATATAAACATCCACAAAATAAATTCCATCACCATGCTAAGTCCAATAATAAATCTCTAGTCTAAAAGATAGATTAATTATTAAATGAAATCATCCAACTGTAACTCCAACTGAAAAGAAACTGTTAACAACTGTGAAACCAAATGGTCCACCAAATCCATAAATAACTGTCTCTTAAGTAAAAACGATGAAATGGAAAATCTAAACTAATAAACTAATGAAATAACTCCAGTTGCACTTCACGAATCTCCAATCCAATCTATACATCTACTCTAGCAACTATATCTGAATTGTTAGTCAACGGAATGGGTCAGAGCCCACCGCATGAATACCAGCTACTCCTCACAATTAGGAATTATGAATCTAGTTATAAGTATCATACGAGATAAATATTACATTAGAGTACTTTAAATTATGCGATATAAGAACATGTGAGTAAAATAAAACAATAATAACACCCACATAGCTCACCCTGTACATTACTCAAGTCCAATTATGTTATTTCAACACTTAATTATGTTAAAGACATTAACTTAATTTAGAGAAATTAGCCAATTTATTATTAAAGGGATACCAATATAGCAAGCCGACCTTTCTAATGATCCTGCATATATTTGGGAACACCTAAAATTATCAACACATCATACCCATTTCCATCACTATAGCCAGACGACCCAATTTTGTTATCCTTGCACATATTGGTGACGTTCCATGCACTACACATCACTATAGCTAGATAACATAATCATCTGTAACCCTGGACATATTAGTGATGCCAACACACACCAACGTCACTATAGCTAGCCAACCCAATTATCGTTAGTTCTACACATATTGGTAACACAAACCAATTCTTTAATACATGTTTATTATCTTAGGCATTAATTATTAATTATTAATTTTTCTTATTCTCAATTAGCCCCATCCTTAATTCAGTTATTACAACTAAAAAACATCCCTGGTCCCATACCTAGAGATCAACAAACCATAAGTATTACCTATTTCATCACATAGGAAGAATACCTACCTAAAATCACCACTTAGTCTCGCACCTAGGCTAGCGAAATAACGTAAGACATACGACCTAGCCCCACCTTAGAAAATACCCAACCGTACATGCACACACTCACCCATACCTAGAAAATCCCAACAAGAACAAAGTCAACCTACTAGTCCCATAGCTAGAAAACAATCATTAAAATAAGGGTGAAAGTATAACTATGCCCGAAATCCCAACATTCCCATAGTGTTGAAATTTTAACACGAACCATTTCTACGTAAATCATATTTAAATTTTCACATTACAATCCTACACTTGATCTTACGATTTCAATTCCATTTGAATCATGCCCATTTAATCATGTGATAATCAAGTTCTGCCAAATATTCACACTAGTTGTCAAAATCTATAATTTCAATACGAGTGATATATTAAAAATTAACACATAATTCCATTCTAACACTCCTAGTATCAATGTAACACAACAATAATTTCCATTCTATATATACACATATGAAATTAATGATTTAAAAGTCAAAACATTATTTCAACTTCGTATTTTGAATTCTAACATGTGATTCATCCCACAAATCTACCATAAACCAAACACTAATCAAAGCATGCGATTGTTTCAAGTTTAAAGTTATATTTCTAGATTGAATAAAAATAGCTCCGGATTTACTTTCACATTCCCTAACTTACCATCCTAATTATATTTTAAGTAAAACATGATTAAAAAAAGTCTAGGCAACATTTAAACATTTACACTTAGGGGGAACAATAGAAGTATTCGTTCCTGAAAAGTAGTCTCTTCAAAATTTTGATTATATGGTGGCGATCCTCCCGCAAAAATAACAAAGACTTGTTCTTGGTTGATCTTGAGAAAACTTGATTTGGATCATCAAAACGTGAGTCGAAACTTGTTTTTAATGAGGTTTAGGTCTTGTAGAAGAGAGGATGGAATAATTAGGGAGCTAGTGCTTTCTTAGACGAGTCAAAAGTGATTGACAAAGTCTAAACCCAAGCCTTTTTAATATATGCTATTAAAAGAGCTTGATACAATCCCAAATTCTTCAAAACAACTCAACTCGTTATGCTGCCCCCGTGCGAATCGCCCCCAGGGCAAATCGATTAGGCACCCGAGTGGAGCCCAGGTTTGTTTATTTAAATAAACACTAAGAAAATTCAGATTTTCCCTCGATTTTAGAACCAAAAATAATTAATTCAAATAAAGAATTATTTTTTTGAGTTTTAATTTATAATAAGATATATTTATTATGGTCCAAAATCACGGGATGTAACATTCTCCTCCACTAATACAAGAGTCCGAGCTCTAAATTTGATGAAGTATAAACGTAAAGACGTGCAAATAAAATAAGGTTCACATATGCCTACCATTAGAATGTCATAATTAGGTTCCACTACATTTAATCCTACACGCACCTACCCCACGAGAAAAAGTATAATATCTATCTTAACTATTATACAAGGGTAATTTTGAAAATAAAACCTACCATGCTAACCCACTAGTCACTATTTGGCTCCTGCTGAGCCTGCCCTGCCTGAGGTCCCAAAATAGGAAGTGTATATACCCTAGGCATAACCGGTCCTTGCATCCCCCCCCCCCTCACTGGTGCTGCTGGAGGCCCTTGGACCTGCTAGCCTTGTGCCTTCAAACACTTGAAAGCCCGATGCCCTATCTCTCTACAAACTAAACACGCACCCATAAAAGGTCCAAAATGTCAATTTGGCGCTCGCTTACCTTGTTGTCTTTGCCTCGGTTCCTGAAGGACCACTGGGATGCCATTGTCGTACTGAAAGACTTGTTGCTCCTGCACTGGTCGCTGCCTCTTCCAATGTTGGTCATTGAGACACTTGTTCTCCCTACCTACCTTGGTACCATCTTGACCACTTAGCTCAAACCTCTTACCTAACGTGTTTTTTTATAATTCACTTTCTCTTACCATGACAACAGTGTGATGTCCACCACCTGGGTGTAACTAGTTTACAGCAAATTACCTAAAACCATTTGCTAAATCTATCACGTCGGACCCTTAATGAAATATTCCATATTCTTCTCCTCACTATTCACTTCTTCGATACAAACAACGACAGATTTGTGAACTCCTGAACCTTACTCTAAATCTATAAACTCTTTCTTCTTTGCATTCCTAATCAAATAAGAAAAATACTTGTCATTAAATTTTACAAAAAGTATCCATAATTCAGACGATCTCTATCCTCGGATGTGGTGACACACTCTTACCATTGAAGCGCATACTCAGTCAACTTAAACGTAGCTAACATCTTCTTCTGAACATCCATGCAATCCAAAATCCTTAAATGCCTCTCCAAATCGCCCTTCCATTAGTGAGCAACCGTTGGATCAGATTCCCTAGCAAAAGTTGGAGGATTGCCTTTGTGGAAATTGGCCCCACCCTTTCTTACATTGAAGTGGGTGTATCACGATGCTTCGGCCCTTGGTTTCCCCACCTTTGTCTCCCAATCTCAATACCAACCCTTATGGCCACACGAACGATAACTGCTAACTCTTCTGCATCCAAAATAAGTTGTCCCTTTCTCTCTTGAACTGGGGGACCAAAAATTAAACCCTATCTTCTATCTTTAGATCTCTTAGTGTTTTCCATTTGTAAAGACAGCAACAAACAACATCATACTCAAAAAACCTAAGGAGTAGAAATCATCAAAATGAATAAAAGGTAATAATGGGTAGCTACAACAGACTCACAACTTACGATGCCTAAGACCATGCTCTGATACCAACTGTGACACCTTGCTTATTTTGACAATGGTGATGGCAAGTCCCAGTTACTAAATTATGTCAGCTATCAAAATTAAATACCATTCTTAGCATGTGAAAGAAATACCAGACATTAAAAACCTTTTCAACAAGATATAATCCGAATTAAATCCGATGCATATGCACATCTACAAGAGAAATTTTATCACCATGCTAACTCTAATAATAAATCTCAACTCCAAAAGATCGATTAATAATTAAATAAAATCATTCAACTCTAACTCCAACTAAAAATAAATAGTAAAAAACTGTGGAACCAAATGGCTCACCAAATTCTTAAATAACTGTCTCAAAAGTAAACTGATGGAATGGAAAATCTAAACTAATAAACCAATGAAATAACTCTAGTGGCACTCCATGAATCTCTAATCCATTATATGTAGCTACTCCAGTAACTATATCTGAAATGTTAGTCAACAGAATGGGTCAGAGCCCACCGTATGAATACCAGCTACTCCTCCCAATTAGGATCCGTGAATCTAGACATAAGTATCATATATATATATATATATATATATATATATATATATATATATATATATATATATATATTAAAAAGAGTATTTTAAGTTATGGAATTTAAGAACATGTGAGTAAAATATAACAATACTAAATGCCCATATAGTTCAGCCACCCTTTTACTCAAGTCCAATTATGTTATTTAACATTTAATTATATTAAAGATATTAACTTTATTTAATGCAATTTACCAATTTATTATTAAAGCGACACCACTATAGCCTGCCGACCTTTCTATTGATCATGCACATATTCGGGTAAGCTAAAATCATTAACACGTCACACTTATTCCCATTATTATAGCCAAATGACCCAATTTCATTAGCCTTGCACATAATAGTGATGTTCCACATACGATACATCACTATAGCCAGATAACTCAATTATCTCTTGCCCTGAACATATTGGTGACGTCAGCACCCACCCATATCATTATAGACAGTCAACCCATTTATCATTCATTCTGCACATATTGGTGAAGCAAATATATTTTCAATACCCGTGTGGTATCTTAGGCATTAATTCTTAATTCTTCATTATCTTATTCTCAATTAGTCCCACCCTTAGTTTGGGTATCATAATGGAAACCACCCCTGGTCCCATACCTAGAGATAAAAAAATCATAAGTATTACCTAGTCCATCACCTTGGAAAAGTACCTAGGAAAACTTACCCCCTCGTCTCGAATCTAGACTAACGTAATAACGTAGTAGTATACTACTTAGCCCCACCTAGGAAAATACCCAACTGTAAATGCACATAGTCACTAGTTCTATACTTACATAATTCCAACAATTACAATGTCTACCTACTGGTCCCATACCTAGAAATAAACCTTTAAAACACCATCTCTATGTAAATCATATTTTAATTTTCACATTACAATCCTCTAATTAATCTTACGATTTCAATTCCATTCAATTCATGTCCATTTAATAATGTGATAATCAAGTTCTACCAAATAATCACACAAGTTGTCAAATTATATAATTTTAATATGAGTGATATTTTATTAATTAACATATAATTTCGTTCCAACATGCGTGTTAATAACGTTACACAACAATAATTTATGTTCTACACATACACATATAAAATTCATGATTTGCAAGTCAAAATGTTATTTTAAGTTCATAATTTAAATTCTAACATACGATTTGTCCCACAAATATACCGTAACCCAAACACTAACCTAAGCATGCGATTGTTTTAACTGTTAAATCATATTTTTAGATTGAATAAAAATAACCCCAAATTTAATGTCACTTTCCCTAATTAACCTTTCTAATTATTTCTAAGAAAAACATGATTAATAAAGGCTTAGCCAACATTTAAAATATATAACACTTAAGGGGAACAATAGAAGTATTCATGCCTAATAAGAAGTCGTATCGAAATTCTGATTATACAGTTGTGATTCTCTTGCGAAAATAGGAAAGACTCATTCTTAGCATGTGGGAATTATCAAGTTTTGTAGAAGGAGAGAATAATTTGAGAGGCGGCCAAACTATGTCGGGTACCATTCTTAGAATGTGATAGAAATAGGAGACATAAAAACTTTTTCCACAAGATAATAATACGAATTAAATCCAAAAAATATAAACATCCACAAAATAAATTCCATCACCATGCAAACTCCAGAATAAAACTCAACTTTAAAAGATAAGTTAATACTTAAAGGTAATAATTTAACTGAAACTCCATCTGAAAATACACCATAAATAACTAGGGAACTAAATGGCCCACCAAATCCATAAATAACTGTCTCATAAATAAAACGACGGAATGAAAAGTCTAAACTAATAAAGCAATAAAAAAATTCAGTTCCACTCTAAGAATCTCCAATACATCCTATGCGTATACACTAACAACTATACCTGAAATGTTAGTCAACTGAATGGGTCACAGTCTGCCGCATGAATACCAGCTACTCCTCCCAATTAGGATCCATGAATCCATATATAAGCACTATATGTGATAAATAATACAATAGAGTATTTTAAATTACGCAATATAAGAACATGTGAGTAAAAAATAACACTAACTACCCACATATCTAAGCCACCCCATTATCCAAGTCCAATTATATTATTTCAACATTTAATTATGTTAAAGCCATTACTTATGCAATTAGCCAACTACTATTAAAGTGACACCACTATAGCTAGACGACCCTTTTATTGATCTTGCATATATTCGAGCACGCTAAAAGTTCTAAACACATCACACCCATTCCCATCGATATAACTAGAAGGCACAATTTCATTAGTCCTGCACATATTGGTGATGTTTCATGCACGACACATCACTATAGCCAAACAACCCAATTATCATTAACTCTGCACATATCGGTGATGCCAATACACATCCATGTCCCTATAGTCATCCAACCAAATTATCGTTAGTTTTGCACATATTGGCTATGACAAAGCCAATTTAATACCCGTTTATTCTCTTAAGCATCAATTCTTAATTCTCTTATTCTCAACTAGCCCCACCCTTGATTCCGGCATCAAATCCAAAAACCTTCCTTAGTCCAAAACTTAGAGATCACCAGGCCATAAGTATTACCTATTTTATTACCTAGGAATAATACTTACCAAATCACCACCTAGTCTCACACCTAGGCTAACGAAATAACGTAACGGCATACCACCTAGCTCCACCCAGAAAATACCCAACCATACAAGTATACACCCACTAATCCCATACCTAAAAAGTGACAACAACGATAAAGTCTACCTACTAGTCCCATACCTAATAAGTAACCTATAAGTTAAGGGTAAAATTATAAATACCCCCAAAATCCCAAAGTTCCCGCGATTGAGAAAAATCTCATTAATTTTTAATCAAGTTCTTCTTTATTCTTAATTATCCCCGCCCTTAATACCATCCTTAGTCCCATACTTAGAGATCATCAATTCATAAGTATTACCTAGTCTATCACCAAGTCTCGCACTTAGGCTAACGGAATAACTTAATGGCGTACTACCTAGCACCACCCAAAAAATACCCAATGGTACAAGCATAAACTAACTAGTCTCATATCTAGAGAGTGCCAATAATACAAAAGTCTACCTACTAGTCCCATACCTAGAAAGTAACCTATAAAACAAGGGTGAAAGTGTAACTACTTCCAAAATCCCAACATTTCCTTTCTTTCAATGGCAGGAGAATCCTTATTAACTCAGTTTTAAATTCCATTCCTATCCACTGCATAGCAGCTCTCAAACCTCCTGTTAAAACCATATTTCACATTCAAAGTCTTCTCAGCAACTTTTTATGGGGTGAATCTATAGAATATGAAAAGCGACACCATTGGCTCAAATGGGATAATGTTTTTTATCCAGTGCAAGAAGGAGGGCCGGGTATCAAATCTTTGGCTGATATCACTAGAGCTTTCAGTTTTAAGCTCTGGTGGAATTTTACTAATTCTAACAGTTTATGTCATGTGTTTTTAAAGTCCAGGTAAAATAGTAGTAGCTCCAAAGCCTTAACAAAAGATTAATCAAGTTAGAGTCGAAGCAGAGAAACACTATGCTTCAATCAATAATTCTCATATCTAGACTCTAATTTCTTCTGGAGAATTCTCTACTCAATCAGCTTGGAATACTATTAGGAAGTCCAGAAGTTCATCTCTTATTTTCAAATCAATAAGGAATAAAGAGATACCTCCTAAGATCTCAATTTTTCTATGTAAATGCATCCATAACATTATCCATATAGATGAAGTTATTCAGAAATTAGGAATTAGAATAGCCTCAATATGTAGATGTTGTCACAACCATATAGAGAGTATGCTTCACTTATTTATTAATGGACCTCAATCTTCTGAAGTGTGGAATTACTTTGCAAGCATCTTTGGGATTAAAACTTACTCTACTTCTCTAAATCATATGCTGATCTTATGGAGGATTACAATATCTAACATAGATTACATTCAGTATCTTCTTAATCTGCTTCTAGGAGTTATACTATGGGAAATTTGGAAAAATAGAAATCTTTATGTTTTTGAGGGAGATCATATGAATATCACGAAGATTATTAATTATGTCTTCAAGTTTATTCATTCTTATTCTTCTAATAAAACCTTGAAGTCTTCATCAAACTTGTTTGAGGGTGTTAATGATCTCTTCAGAATCAATTCAGTGACATCTCCTTCTTCCTTCATCTTAGTTAAATGGTCAAAACCCTTAAACCATTGCTTCAAGCTTAATACAGATGGTGCTTCAATAAGGAATCCTGGAGTTTCAGGGATAGGAGGTATTATTAAAGATAAATCTGGTCTCATTGTTAAAGCTTTTTCATCGTTCGAAGGCATAATGACAAATACCAAAGCATAATGTCTTGTAATCCTACGAGGCCTCAAAATTTGTAAGGAGATCAATATTCATTATGTGTTGATTGAATCAGACTCCCAAGTCATCATTAACATTCTTAAAGGTTTCAACCCAAATCCCCCCTGGAATTTGCTAGAAATCTTGAAAGAAATTAAAGAATTGGACATTCAAACGTCATATGCTCATTGTTGGAGGGAATCAAACAGCGTTGCAGATAGTTTAGCTAATTTAGGCATTCTCAGAAAGGAATTCAAACTCTTCTCTTCATTATCGATGCTGCTTAAATAATCCAGAGGCCCCTACAGATTGGATTTACTTGGTCTTCCTTCTATTAGGAAGGTGTACTAGACTTCTTGTTTCTTTAATTATTCTTTATCTTTAGCTCATCTCTTCTTTAATTGCCCCCTAGGTAGGGCTTTTCTACCTAAATTAATAAATCTTGGGGGTTTTCCCTCTTAAAAAAAACAATCCTACATTCAATCTTAAAATTTTAATTCCATTCAAATCATGTCTATTTATTCATGTAATTATCAAGTTCTACCAAATAGTCATACAAGTTTTCCGATTCCATAATTCTAATACTAGTGATATTTTAATGAATTAACACATAATCTAGTTCCAACATGCGTAATAACAACGATATAAAATGATGATTCCCATTCTACACGTACACATATAAAATAATGGTTTACAAGTGATAATCTTAATTCAAGTTCATATTTTAATTCTAACATATGATTTTTCCCATAAATCTATCGCAACCCAAAACACTCGTCTAAGCATTCGATTGTTTAAGGTCTTAAATAATCTTTTTAGATTTAATAAAAACATCCTCGATTTTTCTTTCACTTTCCTGAATTAATCTTCCTAATAAATTTTTAAGAAAACGTGACTAATTAGGGCTTAGGCAATATTTAAAACATACAACAATTAGGAGGGACAATAGAAGTATTCATATCTGATAAGAAGTCGCTTCAAAACTCTGATTACGATTACAATCCTCTAGCAAAAATAGCTAAGACTCGTCCTTGGTTGATCTTGAGAAAACTTGATTTGGATCTCAAAGACTTGAGTTAACACTTATTTTTTGGGGGGGTTTAGGATTTGTATAAGAGAGGATAGGATAATTTGGGAGGCCACTACTTTTTTAGATAAGTTAAAAGTGTTTGACAAAGTCTAAACTCGAGCCTTTTTAATATATGAGATTAAAATAATTTCAAACCAACCAAAATTCTTAAAAATAAATCAACGCCATCTCTGCCCGGGTGCAAATCGATTCACCCCAGGGCCGAATTGATTCGGCATCTGAGTGGAGCCCAGGTCTTCCAATTTAAATAAAAACTTAGAAAAGTTTAATTTTTCTCCCGATTTCAAATCCAATTAAAACCATATTTTTTTTCTATCAAAACCAACATTTTTAAGCACTAAAAATAATTAAATCAAATAATTTTTTTAAATTTTTTATTTAAAAAAAATATGTATATTTTACCAAAATCACGTGGTGTTACACCCATTCCCATCACTATATCCAGACGACTTAATTTCATTAGCCCTTTTGTATTGGTGATGTTTAAGGAATGACGCGTCATTATAGCTAGACAACCAAATTATCGTTAACCCTCCACATATTGGTTATGCTCACACACACCCACGTTACTATAGCCATCTAATCCAGCTATCGTTAGTTCTGCACATTTGGTGATGCAAATCCATTTTTATTACCCGCGTAACATCTTAGGCATTAATTATTAATTATTAATTTTTAATCAGGTTGTCTTTATTCTCAATTAGCTCCACCCATATTTCGGGTGTCACAACTAAAAACCATCTCTAGTCCCATACCTAGATATCACAAAACCCAAAAGTATTACCTAGTTCATCACCTAGGAGGAATACTTACCAAAAATCACCATTTAATCTCGCACCTAGGCGAACAGAATAACGTAACGACGTACTACCAAGCCCCACCCAGGTAATGCCCAACCGTACAAGAATACACTCACTAGTCCCATACCTAGAAAGTGTCAACATCGATAAAGTTTACCTACTAGTCCCATACCTAGAAAAAAACCTATAAAACAAGGATGAAAGTATAACTACTCGCCAAATCCCAATATTCCGGCGATGTCAAAATATTAACACGAACAATCTTTACGTAACTTATATTGTAAATTAACATTACAATCCTCCAATTAATTTTCCAAATCGAATTTCATTCGAATCAGGTCCATTTATTCATGTAATAATTAAGTTCTACTAAATAGTCGCACAAGTTGTCCAATTCCATAATTCTAATACTAGTGATATTTTAACAACTTACCCTATAAAAATAGCCCCAACTTTACTTTTATTTTCCCTAATTAATTTTAAAAAATGATCAATTAAGGTTTAGGACATATGTAAATCATACGACACTTAAGGGGAACAACATAAGTATTCATGCCTGATGAGAAGCCGCTTCGTAATTCAGATTTTACGGTTACGATCCTCTCGTGAAAA
This sequence comes from Sambucus nigra, assembly GCA_949130495.1. Classification (NCBI taxonomy): domain Eukaryota; kingdom Viridiplantae; phylum Streptophyta; class Magnoliopsida; order Dipsacales; family Adoxaceae; genus Sambucus; species Sambucus nigra. The sequence continues at coordinate 283,354,924 of OX422218.1, forward strand.
TAGCAAAGACTCGTTCTTGATTGATCTTGAGAAAACTTGATTTGGATCCTCAAAACTTGAGTTGGAACTTATTTTTAATGAGGGTTAGGATTTATAGAAGAGAGGATAGAATAATTTGGGAGGCTATTGCTTTTTGAGATGAGTTAAAAGTGTTTGAAAAAGTCAAAACCCGAGCATTTTTAAAATAGCAAATTTAAAAAGTTTGAAATGAACATAAATAATTAAAAACAACTCAACCTGCCACTCTACCTCAGTGTGAATCGATTTTCCCCTCAAGGCTGAATCGATTCGGCACCAGAGTTGAGCCCATGTCTGCCAATTTAATTAAAAACTTAGAAAATTCTGATTTTCCACCGATTTCAAATTAGATTAAAACCTTATTTATTTTATGATAAACCATAATTTTTTAAATATTAAAAATAATTAATTCAAATAAAAATATTTTTTCCATTAATGATTTATAAAAAGATGTATTTATTATGGTCTAAAATCACGGGGTATTACATTCTCCCCCACTAATACAGGAATTTCGTCCTTAAAAATTGACGAAGCATGAGCGTAAAACATAAAGTCGCACAAATAAAAAAAATAAGTCTCACATATACATACCCGTAGATGCCGTGAGTGGGTGCCCATACACCCAAACCTACATGCACTACCCCACGAACAAAAGTATAATATATATCCCAATTATATATAATTATAACTATGAAAATAAAATATACCATGCAATCCCACTAGTGGCGATTTGGCTCTTGTTGAGCCTGCTATTCATGAGGTCCCAAAACAAGAAGTGCATACACCTTTAACGTAATCATTCCTTGCATAATCGGTGCTGATGCTGCTAGCACTCCCTGTGCAATTAGTTCTCTCGGTGATAGAGGTGCTTGGCCCTGAGCATTCAGACACTTCAAATCTCGATGCCCTATCTTTCCATAAATGAAACACACACCCCTAAAAGGTCAAGAATGTCTATCTGGTGCTCGCTCACCATGTTGTCCCCACCCTTGTCCCTAAGGGCCTTGTGGGACGCTATTACCTTGATGAAAGGATTGTTTTTCCTGCAATGCTCGCTGCTTCTTCCACGGTTGGTCATTAATACCCTTGTTCTCCCCACTTTCCCTAGTCCGATCTTGATCGCTTGGCTCATACCTCCTACCTAACTTTTAATAATTCATTTTTTTCCATAACAACAGTGCGACATCCACCACCTTAGTGCAAGTAGTGTATGCAGGATTCCCCAAAACCATTTTCTTAATCGATCATGTTAGACCCATAATGAAACATTCCATCTTCTTCTCCTCAGTATTCACCTCCTCCCGTACAAAGAACGACTAATTTGTGAAATCTTGTTCATACTTAGCAACTGACTTTGAACCCTGTTCTAAATTTATAAACTTTTTCTTCTTCTCAATCCTAATCGAATGAGGAAAATATTTGTCATTAAATTTCACCAAAAAGTCTCCATAATTAAGACGATCTCTGTCCTTAGATGTGGTGACACTCTCCCACCACTGCAACGCATCCCCTGTCAACTTAAAAGTAGATGACATATACTTTTGTAAATTCGTGCAATCCACCATCCTCAAATGCCTCTCCATATCACAACTCCATTGGTGAGCAACCATTGGCTCAGATCCCCCACCAAAAGCGGGAGGATTTTTCATGTGGAAATATTCCCTCACCCTGTCCCAAACTAAAGTGGGTGTACCTTGCTACTGTGCTCCATGGTTTCCCCACCTCTGTCTCAATATCTTAATTCCATTCACTATGGCATCACAAATGATAACATCTAAATCTTTTGCGCCTAAAGGGAACTGACCCGGCCTCTCCTGAAATACATGATAGGACACTAAACCCTCTCCAATATTTCTAGATCTTGTAGTGTTTTCCATCTGAAAAGACAAGAACAAACAATCATCAAACTCGAAAAAACCTAAAGAGTACAAATGATCAAAAGGAATCAAAGATAGTTAATGCAGATGCTATAACAAACTCACAACCTATGAGAGTTAAGACCATGCTCTGCTACTAATTGTGACACCCCACGTGGTCAGTCCCCGCTACCGAACCATGTCGGATGTTAGAATTAAAATACCAGTATTAGCATATGACAAAATCATTGGAAATTAAAAAAACTTTTTTTTTCAATAACAGATAATATAAACATCCAAATAATAAATTTTATCATCATGCTAACTCCAGAATAAAAGTCAACTCCAAAAGATAATTTAATATTTAAATGAAAGCATCCAACTTGAACTCCAACTTTAAAGAAACTGTAAATAACTGTAGATCCGAATGACCCACCAAATTCATAAACAACTATATCAGAAATAAAATTATGGAATGGAAAATCTAAACTAAACTACTAAAGCAGTAAAATAACTCCAGCTAGACTTAATGATTCTTCAATCGAATCTATGCAGCTACTCCAACATTATACCTTAAATGTTAATCAACATAATGGGCCAGATCCTACTACATGAATGGCAGCTACTCCTCCCAATTAAGATCCCTGAATCCAGACATAAGAATCATATGAAATAAATATTACAATAGAGTATTTTAAATTACGTCATATAATAATATGTGAGAAAAATTAAAAAAAAAAACTAAATAACCACATAGCTAAGCCACCCCATTATCCAAGTCATATTATATTATTTCAACGTTTAATTATGTTTAGGCCATTATTTAATTTTATTGAATTAGACAATTATTATTAAAGCTACCGGCCCTTCTATTGATCCTCCACATATCCAGGCACGTCTAAAGTTATCAACACATCACTCCCATTCCCATCAATATAGCTAGACAACCCTACTTCGGTAGCCCTGCACATATTGGGGATGTTCCACGCACGACACGTTACTATACCAAATAGCCTAATTATCGTTAGCTCTGCACATATTGATGACGCCAACACACATCCACGTCACTTTATCCAGCCAATGCAATTATCGTAAGTTTTGCACATATTGGTGATACAAACCCATTTTTAATACCCATTTATTATCTTAGGCATTAATCATTAATTCTTAATCAAGTAACTTTATTCTCAATTATCCCCACCCATATTTTGGGTATCACAATCAAAAGCCATTCCTAGTCCCCTACCTAGAGATCACCAAATCATAAGTATTACCTAGTCCATCACTTAGGAAGAATACCTACCAAAAATCACCACCTTGTCTCACACCTAGGCTAACATAATAACGTAATGGCATACTACATAGCCCCACCCTGGAAATATCCAATCGTATAAGAATACACTCATTAGTTCTATGCCTAGAAAGTGTCAACAACGACAAAGTCCACCTACTAGTCCCATACCTAGCGAGCAACCTATAAAACAAGGGTGAAAGTATAACTACTCCTAAAATCCCAACGTTCCCGCAATATCGAAATATTAACATGAATAATCTCTATGTAACGGATATTTTAAATTCACATTATAATCCTTCAATTAATCTTACAATTTCAATTTCATTCAAATTATGTCCGTTTATTTATGTAATAATCAAGTTCTACCAAGTAGTCGCACAAGTTGTCCAATTCCATAAATCTAATACTGATGATATTTTAACAACTTACCCCATAATTCCATTTTAACATTCGTATTAACAATGTTACACAAAAATAATTATGTTCTACAACATACACATCAATAGGTAATTTTATGAGTCAAAACATTATTCTAATTTCATATTTTAATTCAAACATGTGAATCGTCCCACAAATTTATCGTAACCCAAACCACTAATGTAATCATGCATTTTTCAAGTCTTAAATCATATTTTTAGATTTAATAAAAGCAATCCCGAATTTACTTTTACTTTTCCTAATAAATTTTAAGGAAAACGTGATTACTTAAGGTTTAGGAAATATTTAAATGATACAACGCTTAACGAGAACAATATAAGTATTCATGCCAAATAAGAAGTCGCTTAGAAATTCTGATTATTTGGTTGCAATCCGCCTGTGAAAATAGCAAAGACTCGTTATTTATTAGTCTTGAGAAAACTTGATTTGGATCTTCAAAACATGAGTTGAAACTTGTTTGTAATAGGGTTTTGATTTTGTAGAAAAGGGGAGAGAATGATTTAGGAGGCTACTTCTTTTTTAGATGAGTTAAAAGTGTTTGAAAAAGTCTAAATCCGAGCCCATTTAATATAGGAGATTAAAAGAGTTTGAAACCAACTCAAATACTTAAAAACAACACAACCATCCACTCTATCCCAGTACGAATTGATTCGCCCCCAGACCATATTGATTCGGCACCTGAGTGGATCCCATGTTTGCCAATTTAAAATAACAATTTAAAAAAGTCTGATTTTGCCCCGATTTCAAATATTATTAAAATCTTATTTATTATATAACAAAACCAATATTTTTTTAAATACTAATAATAATTGATTCAAATAAAAAATATTTTTCCAATTTTTGTAATTATGGTCCAAAATCACGAGGTATTACAATGGGTTTGTGGGACAAATCCAGGTCTTGAGAATAATAAGTATTTCCATGACTTGAGGTCTTCCCCAAGTTTAGATCTATACCATTTCTAGGCCAGGGAAAAGTCCCGCAACTTGGTTACATTTTTGCCCCGATAAAAAAAGGATACCGAGAGGAATATCCTTACATTTTAGTGGGAATTATATGATGAAAATTATGACGGTCTTAGGGTTCCTTCTACAAAGAGGCACGTGTTAGGTCGCCCAACTATTTTCATATTTTTTAAGTACTAAAAATTATCACTAACCAACTTGATTTTTATGCACATCATTTTCTAGACACAAAGTTATCCGATAACCAAGTCAATCTTAGAGATTTAGAGAAGATTTAGAAGCGTCAAAACCCAAAGGGTATTCATCCTTATTTAAGGGAGGCCAACATTTTTCTCAACTACAACTTGACTGTTCAGTCAATCAAACACTTCACAGTTATTCCTGAAATTTCGATTGTCGATTATTCCTCGGTCGATGACGAATCCATTCCAACTACCACCCCTATCCCCAATGAGATTAAAATGGGTGTTTGCTTGGGGGAATCTTCCCCACGTCATTTCATCTGACTCTAATTCTGACCACGAAGTGGAAGCTGAAGAGGTATTAACTCCTTCATGGACAATCTTAACCTACTTTTACCTATAACGCCAACATATCTGGTCATTCTTAGGAGGAAGTTGAGGCAGAAGAAAACCTATGTGCATAAGACTTCGCATTCCATCTAACCCCTATGACCTTTAAGACATTACTAGTAGACAAAGGAGGTCGATCTATCTGACAGTTACCAGAGATAAGTTTTAAAAATAGTTGGTCAGTAATAGCCAGGCTAAACAAAATGCTACAGAGAAGAAGAAAAAAATAATCACCCTCGGAGAGATAAAGGCCCAAGAGCTGGAACGTCAGTGTCAAGAGACCGAACGATGTAAAAAGAGGAGGATGGATAAGAACCAAGTAAATCCTCTATCTATATTAATTACCATTCCTATCTTACTTATAACAATAAATGATCCTCAACAACAACAGATGGAACAGTCAAGGGCTCTTCCACCAAGGGAACCGGGCTCGCCCTTGGGAGATCTCCTTTCTCAATGGAAAAGATCTAGTAACTAAGGATGACCTGAACCATAAGGAATTGAAGGTTGCGTACTCCGTTGCTCAAGTGGAAATAATGTTGTTTGATTTTGGACAGGCTCCACAAGGAAGTTTTGTAGCACAGTGTTCTGGTAACTCACGAAATCCTTTATTTTCTATCCGCACCTAATTTTGTTTTTAGCTTTTTTCCTCTTTTCTGCGTAGAGTGTGCAGGTCACTCAAGAACTCGTCAACCAAGTTGACCTTTTTTGAAGGAATAACGACCAGTTCATGAAATATAATAACATCTTAAAAGGACAGGTCCTTCATTAAATCACGAACTTGTACGACCTTAGCAAAAAGTTAAAGGCTGAGGAGGATACGAAGGTAAAAGTGGTGAAATAAGCAGAGCGGAATCAAAATGATTTCATTAGGGTGGACTCCGAACAATCCAATTTGAGGACCTCCTTTTAATTTAAGGTCCTTTAAAAGCTAATCCTTCAGAGGAAAAAGGGTGCAATAGATTGGTTCCGAGAAGACGATATGGAGAATGCCTATAGTGAAGGATTTGAGGTAGCAGTCCAAGAGATCGCCTGCAGCTGGACTATTATGATTCCGTTACATTTAATAAGGGTTGGGTAGTCAGTCTAAAGAAAGGAATTTTCTGCGAGGTCAATACGACCTATGTCGAACACCCGCCCTTGGTGAATCCTTTGGGGGTGACCATGTGGTTGATCCCCCAATTAGTGATCCTCCAATGACCCATGTCATTGCTAATCAATCCTCCCTACTTTCTACCGCTATTACTTCTCATGGGGGACCACCTTTGATCCTTCAACAACTTAGGTTGCTAAAGTTACTATCGATCCTCCCTACCTAGTACGATCGATGTCGGGGAGACCACCCTCAACACTTAGTTTTTTTGTTTATTTTTGTTCTAATGTAACTTTTGTTGAGGCTTTGAGGTCATTGCCTTATAGAACCATGGTTATTTTGTGTTTATCAATGAAAACGTATTTCTATTTTAATTAATCTCTTATTGTGCATTAGCTTAGTTTTTGCAACATAGCTAGAAATATTGTTTTTCTAATTGTGGCTTTATAATTTGTGATTTGAGATCATGATGGGCCTTTGTCAAGTGTTATTTGTCTTCTTAGGATTTTTTTTCCTTTGATAGAAAACCAAAAAGTTTATTTGTAATAAATTGACCCTGGCTGGACTATCTCACTTAAGTTTGGCCCATATTTGGCAGTTTTAGTTCGGGTTGTTGAGTTCGGCTAAGTGGACCATTATTGTGAGGTCTAGTGCCAGACCTAGGTGATACATTCAATCATACATTTATTTTAGTCTGACTATAATTAATTAATGGCGTGGTTAATTACAGGCCCACATTAAATAGTTAGTGATGTGCCTAATTCTAGGTTGATCATAAGTAGTCAACGACGTGCCTAATTTTAGGCCAATCATACTTACTTAGGGCCATATAATTGCTTTTAGTGTCAAACATAGACGATCAACTTATGAATTATTTATACCACGCAAATCTTTATGTGGGTTTTTGCCTCTTCTAGGTTGGTTTACTTAGATTATATCACTTCTCAAGCTGGTTTTGGTGCCAAACGTAGGTGACCAACTCACGTCTGAGTTGTACCAAACAGTTTTTAGTTGGATTTTTACCTTTTCTATGCTGATCGACTTTAGATCATACCACCTCTCAAGCTGGTTTTTGTGCGACCAACTCACGTTTGAGTTGTACCATGAAGTTCTTATGTGGGATTTTTACTTTTCTAGGCCGATCTACTTTAAGTCATACCACTTCTTAAAGTGGCTTTTGTTTCCAAACGTAGGTGACCAACTCACGTCCGAGTTGTACAACGTAGTTGTTAAATGGGTTTTTTCCTCTTCCAGGACGATCTACTTTAGATCATACCACATCTAAAGTGAGTTTTGGTGCCAAACATATGTGACCAGCTCACTTATGAGTGTACTATGCAGTTTTTACATGGGTTAACACGTGTTTGAGTTGTACCACACAGTTCTTATGTGGGTTTTTGCCAAATTCCTACGCGTCTAACCTTTTTACCAGTTGCACCACTTCTTGAGTGGGTTTAATTAAAAAAATTATGATAATAAATTTGAATAATTTCAATGGCTTACTAACACTCATTTTATTGTGATAAAGAAAGAAACAATGTCTTTTACTTCATATCTAATGATAACCCTTCCTAAGCTTCATGGCATTCCATGACCTTGGGACTACTCTTTCATCTTATTCCACTAAATGATATGATCCCCCGTCCCCTTCGAGACTACTTGATAGGGTTTCTACCATTTTGACACAAGTTTCCCATCCAATGGATTTGTGGCCGTGGGCAGTAGCTTTTTGAGCATCAATTTTTCGACCTTGAATTCTCTAACTTTGACCTTCTTATCATGTTATCTTGCCAACTATTCCTGGTAGTTGGTCAAATGCATCAGAGCTTGCTCTCTTATTTCTTCAGCCAGATCTAACTATGAGCCATTCGGTCATTATTATGGCCATCTTAAAAATTCCCTGGCATGAGAATTAGAAGCCTAATCTCTAAAGGGATGATGACCTCCATACCATAGGCCAGAGAATAAGGAGTCTCTTTTATTGGTTTTTTTTAGTGTTGTTCTGTATGCCCAAAGAACATAGGGAAGTTTATCTTCCCATCATATTTTGGAATTTTTTAGTCGACACTTGATTCCAAATATAAGCGTTTTATTAGTTGTCTCTACATATCCATTGTATGAGGGGGGGGGGGGACTACCGATATATAAGGATTCTGACTCTTTATTATACTTAAAAATCATGGAAGGAGTCGTTGTCGTACCGCATTCCGTTGTCTATAACCAGTACTCTTGGGATTCCAAATCATGATGAGGTTCCTCCAAACGAATCTCCTAGCATATATTTCTCTGACATGGGTGAGTTGTTCATCCTTAACCTAGTTTATGCAGTAGTAGATCGCCGCTATTAGATTTCTTAGATTCCATGGTACAATAGGTAATGGACCAACAAAGTCCATGCCCCATTGAGTAAAAGTCCATGGATTACTAAGGGAATTTAGATCTCCCACAGGATGCTTGATGATCGAAGAAAATTGCTGATACTTGACGCACTTTTAGACGAATATCACAATATCCTTTTGCATGAAGGGTAACCAATATATTAGAGAGATTACTTTGTAAGAGAGTGATCTACTACCCGTGTATGCTCTGCTGCTACTTTCATTTATCTCGCTTAACAGTATTTCCATTTGATCTAGGTGAACACATTTTAGTAAAAGGGTCAATGAAGATTGTCGGTAAAGTTTACCCTCGGAGTTAAGGAAAAAACCTAACTGACCTGATCCTCAACTTATGTTCCTCTTTATCAATTGAGAGAAACTCGTCAGTTCCTAAGTATGATAAGATGGGATCCATCTAAGACGGAGCTAAATCCACTTGGATAATGCAAAGTCCTTGATCCAAATATTCAATGCTCGATCGGTCTATGTATTTCACTTTGATTATCCTTTTCAATTCAGTATCGATAGCTGAATGTAGAATAGCAAGAGCGTTTGCATGGCTATTGTCATTCCTTAGGAGTTGCTCCATTGAGGAAAACTTGAACTATTGAAGAAGACCGCTTAACTTATACATGTAAGCAAGCATTTTAGAGTCCCTGGTCTCATAGTCTCCATTAAGCTAGTTGGCAATCAATCTAGAGTCACAATGTACAGTAATACGGCGAGCACATATATTGATAACCCTATGAAGACTATGCATCATGGCCTCATATTCTACCTCATTATTTGAGACTTTGAACCCCAATTTAATGGCTTAATCAATGAGATTTCCTTGTAATGTCCTATAGACTATTCCAACTATTGTTCCCCTCTTATTTCATGTTCCATACACAAAAAGTTTCCAAGTTTGTTCATCCTCACTGACAGCTAATAACTCTAGAGTAGGATATAACTGCTAGACCTTACCTCATCCTGATTTTGAAAAGTATGCTACGAAGTCTGCCAGGACTTCACCCTTATTCGCTATTCTAAGATCATTCCTAATGTAAAACCATATAAACTCTAGGGATCACTTGGTCATTCTATTTGAGAAGTCGACTTTTTTTAGTGCATCTTTTAAAGGATAGGTTATGGGGACAATAATAATAAGAGCATCAAAGTAATGCCTCAGTTTTCTGGCTGTGATTACCAATGCCAAAGGAAATTTCTTGATATACATGTATCTAATTTATGCCTTAGTGAGAGTGTGGCTAACGTAGTAGACCGAATTTTGATCTCCATCATGTAAGTGAACCAGTGTGGCACTGATCATGTGCTGTGAGATGGCTAAGTACAGGTACTGATTTCCCCCATCTTTGGGGTTTAACAGTAAGGGTGAGATCCTAAGTATGGTCGAATTTCTTCTAAATCTTAATCGCACTCCTCTTTCCAGATAATGGGCTTTGCCTTCTTCAATACCTGGAAGAATGGATGACACTTGTCTAAGGATCTTTAAATGAAGCGATTCAGAGCAACTAGCATTCCAGTGATGACCAAAATGTCTCTAATAGTGGTCGGCCTCCAGATATCTTCCAGAGCCTTAATTTGTCCCTAATTTGCCTCTATACCTCTCAAGGTTACCAAATATACAAGAAACATACCAGATCTAACTACGAAGATGCATATTCACGCAGTGAGCTTCATCCTATATTCTCTAAGGATCTTGAAGGTATTCGTAATGTCTCCGATGTGATCAGCTACTTGCTTGCTTTTGGCGAGCATATCTTTAATGTATAGGTTTCTCCTAGATTCTTCAAACTGAAAGGAATAACCTTATAGCATTAAAGTCCTAAGGCTATTATGAATTAGGTCTTTTCCTGATCTGAGCTGAATAGAGGTATTTAGTGGTAGTCAGAGTATGCATCCATGAAGATCATGCATTGATTATCAATCTTAAAATCCACGAGTAGATCTATCTATGGAAATATAAAGTTATCTTTTAGGCAGTACTTATTGAGGTCGGTAAAATCTAGACATACAATCCACTTGCCGTACTTTTTTCTGACAACAACAGTGTTAAAAATTGAGTCCGAGAATCAGACTTCTCTAATGGATCCGTCTGGGAGTAGGTTATCAACTTTTATCTTTATAACTTTTACCTTTACTCGGGTTTACTTCCTCGAATTTTGCTTAATCATATTGATAGTTGGATCCTCATGAAGTCAATGTTAAGTGATCTCCAAGTATATTCCCGGAAGGTCATATGGGTTCCATGAAAAAATATATGCATCAGTTTTAAGGAAATGAACGAGTTATCCGCCTCATTGTTGAGTAACTCTGGTCCGATGAGGAACGTATTTTTTAGCTGTGATGAATCCAGATGAATGGAATTGGGTTCCTACATAACGCTTTATGCGAGAGCCAACTAAATTTATTATACCTCCAAATAATTACCCTTTGGTTAATACTTAGGTTGATCATCTCCTGAATCGTTATCATCCTAAATTATCTTAGACTGATTTTGTCTTACTTTTTGGGCTGACACAAAACAAATGCGAGCTGTTACTTTATCTCCCCTAATCTCCACCACCCTTTGGTCACTCAACAACTTGAGTTTTTAGTGAAGGGAAGACAAGTCATCTTTCATCTCGTGAAGCCATCCTTTGTCTATTATAGCATTGCAGGGTGACTTATATTGGATGACATGGAACTCGACTTCCTTGTTAGCTGGATCGAACTTGATTGATAAATTGATCTTCCCTTAGGGGGTCTCTACGTATCCATTAAAACCAATCAGTGGCCTTATTTTTTGTATTAAGGTCCTTGATGATGAAGTCATTCTTGTAGATAACTTTCAGATACATAATCTTCGATGAGATTCCTTGATCCACCATTATTCTTATCACATCAAAGTTTGCAATTGTCAACATGAGGACTAGGGCGTCCTTATGTGGTAAGTTCATGCTGAATAGATCATCGTTAGTGAAATAATGGCCTGATCAACATCAAAGTCTTTTCTTTCCCTCTTTAAAAGGACTAGTTTGTTAAAATCTATCTGGAAAGCTTGTTAAACATTGATGGAAATCCTCGCCTTTTCCCTGAGCTTCTTGCCAATGCACGGAGCTGGATTGGTATATTCAAAAATGGTTTCAACCATTCCTGCCAGGGGTAAGATCCCCATCTGGATTCTGAACTTCATTGATCTTTGTCAGTTTTTTTCTCTTCGTTTTTTATTAATGTACTCCTTGAGATGCTTGGATTGAAAAAGCTCCTTATAATATTTCTTAAACATCTCGTATTTTTTCGTGAGGTGCCTGTAATCCCGGTGATAAGTGTACCTGAGGTTGGCATCCCTATTAATAGGATCGTTGGACATCTTAAGTACCCTCTTAAAGTAGGACTTGTCTTTGATCTGTAGGATAGAATTATAGATGGGTTCTTTGAAGATCGTCTCTAATGCCTTGCAATTATTCTTATTATCTTGGGACTAGGGACGTCTTTTAGGGGCATCATTCTTGAATCCTTTTTGGTCGAAGAAGGTTATTTTCCCCCTTTAAGGGCCTTCATATATTCGGTCTTCTTCTGGTCAGATGGGGCCTCTACGATGATGAGCTAATTATCTACCTTGGCACATATCTTAATACGGGACATACGATTGTCCATCATAGAGGTCGATTTCTTCATTATGGAATGTTAAAGATCATCTGATCGCTCAAATTCGAATTTAAATGAAGAGATTTCTATCTTATCGTTGTAATCGTTAGTCTCATTGCATAGCTCCTAATATCTCTACGTGTACCTCCCGAGGGACTATTCTTTCTTTTTTCTTAAGGGACATCGACAAATCGACTTCCTTAATTACTTTGCTGCTAGTGATAAATCATGTCACGAACTTCTTGGCCTGATTTCAGAAAGAAGATATTGATCTGGAGGTAATTTCTCAAACCACTTTTAATCGATCTCCTCCAGAGTGGATAGGAACACCCGACACATTAGAACATTATGATGATTCTACAGAGATATGATCTGTCAGTCGTGCCCGGTGTGATGGGTGGGATCCTCTTTCCTGCATATATTATAACCTTTGGCGTGGATAACTTCTTAGTTGGTTCAAAAGACTTTATTTTCATAATAAAATGGGATGAGGAACCATACCCCAATACCTTTTTCGTCAGGTCCTTAGGAGTCCGAGCCAAATTTGGGTTCAAACTTCATTGCAATTCTTTTTAGATGATCCCCCTAAGCTCGTCACTCCTCACTCTGTTCGGCAGTGCCTCTAAATGGATTGGCTTGTTACTTTACGCTGATTTAGTGGGATGAAACTGGTGGTGATTATGCTTGATGGAATTTTTTCCAGTATAATGGTTGTCATGCCATTGATTATGGTGTATAATGCAAGGGCTCCTTGAATTAGATGCCTTCCCAATTTGATAAGAGTCATTATTCCTAGGAGAGCGAGATCTGTACATGAAACATTCCTAGGTCCAGGAACCAGACTTATGATCTTCTAACTGGAGGGTTAATTATCACCTCAAACGGGCGATTTCTAGGTTACGACCATCCAGTCTTTGTTCATAAATACTGGACATATGAGAAGAAACTCCTCCTTTTTGTTATTCAGATGGCGGTGTGCGATATTGATGGCTGGGCCCTAATCGCATAACGGAATTCCCTTGTACCCAAAATCTCGTGGAAATAAAGGAAGCCTAATAGGAGTGTGGTCCTTAGTGACGGAACATATCTCAGACTGAATATGGTTCCTTGCGTACGTGTGGTGAGACTGATTTGTATTCATCAGGATTGTTGGGTTGAATGACTTTCATAATGGTGAGAACTTTGAGTTTCCCACAGATGGTGCCAAATAGTAGGGGATATTGACACATAATAAAAGCAGTAATTAGAGATTATCCTCTAAGAAATTATGAATGCAGAAAAGAACAATGAACACTAGATGTACGTGGTTTAGCATAAGTCTACTTATGTCCATGGGGAAAGGAGTGAAAATAGTGTATTACTCAGGAAAAATAATGGCAATTGTAGTGCTAAGGTTACTAGCTGGGAGTCCAAGTTACCATGTGTAGGTTACAACCAATGCCCCCAAATTTAGGTGAGGTTGCCGTTATTTATAAGCTTAAGGATCCTACTCATTTAAGTCACTTCATGTTCTTCATAATCATAAGTCATAAATTCCTATAAGGACTGATCTTCTGACTTGTCATCATAATCTTCAAAAATTTGCACTTATATCTCTATATATTCGTGATCTTTCAATATAAGTCATGTGACATCCACATGATACGACTTCATCTAGTCTCCATTCAAATCAATTTCTCCCCCCTTTTTGTTCAGGAATAAATAAAAAAAGAATGCAACCATTTCACCCCCACAAACCATATCTCCCTCAAAATGAGAGAACACATGATAGCAATAGGAAATATATAGGAAATAATAATATCATCCAATGGCGTGAAGTACAACAAACACAACATGACATCATAAGCCTAAGCAATACAAACAACGATCAATTAATACAAATATTGATGTAGTAAATGAAACCAACTATAATACATAATGAAGCACGTGATATCAATGTAAATAACAATCCAGAGATACCAATATGATCATATAGCCTGCCAGTTTAATTCAAAGATAAAGTACGTTGCAAACATGGATTAAATAAAAATGCAAAGACTCAAAATAAACGATACCATATATATAAATATGCAAAATATGCCAATGACACACCAGGACATGTATATAGTTATAAACATACACAACATGACATAAAACACATAAGGGTTACGTACTAGCAAAGTATCAATGTGTCTGTGGAATAGAGTCAAGGGTTATGAACTATAAACAAATTGATTATGATCTGATCATTCAAAAATGTCCAAGGAGTCTAATTCGGCCACAAAACTTTATCAAACTAAGATTTAGCCTCAAGTGGTAGATAAAGTGAACTCAAAGAACAAACAAACACAATGCACACAAGCCTAAAGTTTCGATGATTATAAAATTGAATATCATCATGAGACGTTAAGCATAACTAGGATTCATTATGCAACCCATTAATCTTTAACTATAGGACCCTTAAAAGCTAAATGAATATCATATTTTTTCCCCTCAGTTTTTGAAGATAATTTTTTTTTTAAAATCAAAGAAATAAACATTATGAACTTTAATCTTTTTCCTTTTTCCTCTCAATCTTTAGGCTCTTGCCAATGGTGGCTTTCCCGCTAAGGAGATTTGATAATTTCTTAGACTTTTCCAATGCACCCTCATATATTTAACAATAAACAACATACTCACGGGCAACGATTTTAGCATGCACAAATTCCCAGAGTCAAAAGCTATGTAGATGACAAGATTGATGGGAGAATATATCACTTAGCTCAAATATAACATGTGAAGTTAAAATCCAAAAGAGCTCATACATGTGTATATGTAGGCATATATAAAGTGAGTCTATTAAGCTAATCAAATTTGAATAACTCCATGCAAGCATGATCAGGTATAATCTAAGCAATGAAAATTATAATAAAATGTCCTAGTCACATGAAAAAATGGAATGAAGTGGATTTAAACACACCAATATGTCACACAAAATGTGAAAGTAAACTATACATAAACCAAAAATCTTTTTGAGTTTTCAAATATTTTTCAAAATGATTATAATTTATTACAAACAACTCAAAAGACAAACAAAATCTTTTTGTATTTTTATTAATAACATTCAAAAAGGAAAATTAAAATATAAAAGACCCAAAGAACAACTAACTGAAAAATACATATAACATGAAGTACAAAAGCTATTAGATGTAAATATGAGAACACAATCAACTATTAGATTTATCATGAGAAGTATCATATGCAAGCATTTGAGAATCAAAAAGTCTAACATGTAAAGCCTCCAAATCTGATTTCCTAACCCACATAGGTGTGACACAATGCTCTATGGTTTTGGGAACCTCAGTGACTCTAGATTTATACTTTTTGGGACCATTATTGAGATCAAAGAAAAAATTCCTAAGGTGACCTTTCCTACCGCAATGTGTATATGTGTAGACATGAGGAATGTTACCCTTGGATTTACATTTTCTAAAGTTACTACAAACGATTGACTCTCGCAAAATCATGGTTTTAGTTTTAGTAACAAAAACATTTGGAATGTTGAAGACAATCCCACACGTGTTATCTTTGATTCATACGGTGCCCAACATCTTATCTAACTTTTTCGACCTAGATTTCAAATCAAATTTGACATTTCTCGATTCTTTCAACCTCTTCTCTAACTTTACAATCCTAGACGCGAGTAAATTATAAGACACTTCAAACTCAGGGGAGTCATTCTTAAAAATATAGATTATTCCTCTAAGCCTATCTTTCTCCCCTTTAATAAATATGAATTTTTCCATAAGAGTCTTCTCATTTTCCCTAAGATCCTCAATTAAAACACTCCCATCATTACCTAAGGAACGTTAACCTAGCTTCCAACATCAAGTTAGACTTTTTTAATTTCTTTTTTCCACATACAACTCACGAAAGGCAACTTAAAGTTCACTCTTCTCCTCTTCTTTATCACCATCTTCTTCAACTCCACTCTTTTGACCATCACTCACATGGAAATCACAAACTATGGCCTTGGAAGTGTCTTGCTCAAATTTCTTTAATGGGAAGATTTTTCATTGAGGCTTCATAAATAGCCATAAACACGGTATATTTGCGCCCAATAGGGGAATCAGGTTCTTCTTCCGGATCACTAACACTAAGGGTGACATTGTATGTAATCGATTTATATTCTAGCCCTTTTTCTTTAACTTAGGGGGACCCTCAGCTTCCTTGTTTCCATAACCCTCACACCTAAAACATCTATTCGACTCATTCCTATTGAAATTATCATTACATTTTTAGGGAATTAATCGGTCTTGTTATACTTAATTCTCTCAAAATTCTTAACATATTTTATTTCTTTTCAAGTTTGAGAAATTTAATATACTTCTTTGAAAACATGGACATATCATCAAAATCAATGTCAGACTCATCATCCAAACTCATGTTTCCTCCTTTCAGGCTTTCAAATCGATGCCCTTATATTTCTTCATCTTTTTGGAGGAAAGAAAATCACCTACAAGCTCTTCCAGTTTCGTAGAGTCTAGAGTACCCAAGGTATTAAAACTGTCACTTTCGAATTAAATCTTTCAGGCAAGGACCTTAAGATTTTTTTCACTACTCGGGTTTTTGGTATTCATTATCCCAAGGTAAACAACGAGTTCATAATATCAGATAATCTGGTGTAGAACTCATCAAAGGATTCACTCTCCTCCATCCTAATGGTTTCAAAGTGAGTGGTGAGGTTTTAGAGTTTGGAAGCCATAACAATACTAGTTCGCTCATCGATGAGTTAAAGTATGCACCAAGCCTCTTTAGATGTTTTACATGTCATAGTACAACGGAACTTCTCTGGTGTGACTAGACGAATTAGAGAATTTAAACCTCGCGATTTATAATTTGCTAACCTATGTTCATCTTCACTTCACGATTTTATGGGTTATGGAATCATATAATCATCATCTAAAGCAATGAGTGGGGACTAACCCTTAACTACTGCTTTCCATACCCACTTATCTATCACCTTAAGTACTGATTTCATGCACGCTTTCCAATACACGTAGTCAAAGATGGTCTAGAAAATGATTGACCCTCAGAGTAAAAACCATTAGAATTCATGCTTAAACATTAATCTAACGCCTAAACTTATTGTTCCTACACTGATACCAATTTGCGAAAGCGTGCTAATAGGGAGGTCAAAACAAAAGCCGATTTTAATTTTTTCCAAATTAAATATAAAACTTAATCATAATTACCCCAAATAACATTTCAAACCAATTTTAAATGAAAGTTGTGTTAAAAAGATTAATAAATTTTATCTTTATCCTAAGGTATGCATCTAGGTGATAGCATGAGAAAATAAATCAATCCACACAAGACATTGATATATGAAAAAAAAACTACAAAGGGAAAAACCTCGGACGGCCTAGCCACAGAAATTCACTATCTATGGAATTACAAGGACATAACATTGGACTTCAAATACAGACTTGGCTCCCTCACAATCCTTGATGCTCTTCATTCCTCAACTTCTGCACAGTGACACGAAGGAGTCCACCCGTGAAACTGCCATAATGTATGAGTCCACACATGCCTCAGTGTCTACCGATAAGACTCAGCAACCGTCTACGAATTTAGAACTCAGACATACCGCTTCTTCACTGCAACACCACCAACACGAAGCCCACCATGTGTAAACATTAAACACGGAATCCACCTTATGAAATGTACTCAACAACAACGATAATGAGTAAAACCTTGATGCCAAATGAGATCTCAAAGCATATAAAGATTGAAACTTGGATATCAAAGAGTTTAGATGAAACTAGGGATTTAGAGCTTTTGGATATGTGAAGGAAAATAATTTTTTTTGGCCAAAAGTTACTTTAAAAACTGATGCCATGACCCTTTTTTATTGAAAACATGTTTTTGAGGTGACGCATTTTTTGAGAACTCGTTCGAACGAAAACAGGAGTTCATTCAAAACAAAAAAATATAAAACGTTCGAATCAAAACCAAACTCATTTTAACGAACAACTCATCTCATTCAAGCCAACATCTAACTAGCTTCAAAAGAAATTTCTTCTACTAACAGAGAAACCTCGTTCGATGTTCGTTTGAAGGTCATTTAAACGAACAACACATTCTCATTCGAACGAAGACTATAAAGTCGTTCGAACAATTTAAAAACATTTTTTTTCTTTGAAAATCTTTTAAAAACATCCCTAAAACTTTTTATAAAAAAACTAACACCCATAATTAAGTTCCAAGGATCAAAATATATACACATTAATTCCAGAGAGATCCTCAGAACATGAAAACAAAACATGACACAAAACACGACACGTTGAATGCAGTCTCTGAAACTTCACCGTTATGTCTTAAAACAAACACGTCATAGGTTTGAAATGTCAACACACTCAACTCCTTACCTATGACTCAAATGTTTTAACTATACACGGTATAAGCTAAGATATACAAATTGTCTCTCTTGGAAATTTATCCTTAAAGAGTTTTTTTACCTCTTTTATTTTTAAACATTTTCTTCATCTTTGATACTTTTCACTTTTTCAACAAACTTGTTTTTTTTTTTTGCTTCCTCTTGTTTTTTTCTTATTTCTTAATAATTTGTTGTGTGCTCTTCCATTTTTTTGTTGCGTTTTCCACAATGCTACACACGCAAAATACACCAAAAAAATTAACTTAAAATAACGAAGGAAAAAATATACTTGCAGTTGACATTCTACGAAATAATAATGATATAATGATAAAAAAAATGTAACCATTAAAATTATAAAAAGGGGATTTTGGAAAAAGATCCTCATAATTCTCAAAGTGTATAAAAATAGGACATTTATATAATTTTTATAAATTTAGTCCCTGTACTAAAAACATGGCTAAAACACCATGAAAAATGGTGCCGCTCGCGCGGACCCAAAAAATAAACTCTTAACTCTAAAAGGACCATACAAATAAATGTTATTGTACTACAGGGACTAAATTTATAAACTTAAAAAGCATTGTGCTAAAAATCCAGATATAAAAAGGAAGACTAAACTGCCCCAGCAGTCCCTTACATTTTTATTGGTCTCAATTTAGTCCCATACCTTTTTATTGTCTCAATTAGTCGCTCACCTTTCAAATTGGTTCAATTTCATCTCTGTCCTTTTGTTTGTTTCAATTTCATCCTCAACCTTTCATTTTGTCTCAATTTAGTCCATTTATTAACTATTTTTTATACAATTGACTATTTTACCCCTCTTTCTTGAAAAATAATAAAATGAATGTTATAAAATTTGAACAATAAGCTATTTTATTATTATTTGGGAATAAAAAATAGTTTTTTTATCGAGAATAATAGTTTTTATTTTTATTGTATCCCAGTTGTTTTTAATTTAAAAAAAAACTCGAATAATAATTTTAATAGTGAACATGATTTTTTTATTTATAAAAAACTCCTTTTTTAATTTTAATTAAAAAAGTTTAATTTGATGTTTTAGATTCACAATTGATTAATGCCACTGGCGCGGACCCACATCACAGGAAATTTTTTATTTATTAATTATATTTCATAGATTAGGAAAAATTTGACGCTTTAGATTCGCGATTGGTTAGTTCGCTGGATCGGACCCGCATTCATTAAAATAAGAGACTTGAGAATAAGCCACTATAGTCAAGACCGTTATTTTAATGAATGTGGCTCCGATCTAACGAACTAACCAATCGCGAATCTAAGACATCAATTTTCCCCCCATCTGTGTAATGAGATTGATAAATAATTTTGTTTCTATGACGTGGGTGCGCACCAGCGGCACTAATCAATTGTGAATCTAAAATATCAAATTTTACAATTTTAATTAAAATTAGAAAAAGAGTATTTTATAAATAAAAAAATATGTTGACTATTAAAATTATTATTCGAGTTTTATTTTTTTGAAAAATTAAAAACAACTGAGATAGAATAAAAATAAAAACGATTTTTTTATTATTCTCGGATAAAAAAGTATTTTTTTATCCCCAAATAATAATAAAATAGCTTATTTTTCAAATTTTATAACATTCACTATATTATTTTTTTAATAAAGAGACGTAAAATAGTCAATTGTATCCAAAATAGTTAAGATATGGACAAAATTGAGACAAAATGAAAGGTTTATGATGAAATTGAAACAAAAAAAATGACGAGGACGAAATTGACCCGATTTGAAAGGCGATGGACTAAATTGAGACAATAAAAAGGTAAGGGACTAAATTGAAATCAATAGAAAAGTAAGAAACTATTGAGATATTTTACTCAAAAAGAAACATAACCTTTACCTTAATTCTCTATTATAGAAACAAAGTGCTACTATTACTAAGGTGAAAAAAAAAATTTAATCACACTTAACTTTTAACTCACCATTATGAACGTGAAGGAAAAACAATTCCTCACACTTGCCCCTTCCCCCTTCCCATACCCACTTTTAGTCATCATTCAATAGGCAACACATGCTCCATCCAAATCTAAACAAAAAAATCAATAGAAAGCTCATTTCTCACCCTTGTACAGATGCACCTCCAAACGTCAATTTAACAATTAAAAAAATATCATTTCTCACCCACGCACTCAGCATGTGTTTATAATAATGCTTAAAAAGCCCAAAAAAAAATACAAGGAGAGTAATTGCAAAGTGGAACCAGAATTCATCACGGCTATAGTATTTTGTATGCACGTGGCGACAGTTTTTTTTTTAGCAAAGTGGAAGCAGAAGTATGCACATAAGAGCAACCCTTATGCACAGGGTATAAATGAAATAAATTAGTGTAAATTTAGATGCGCGAAAGTGAAGAAATTATTACGGGTATAAGTCAAATATAGCATACGAGGTGAAAACGTCGTCGGTTTTAGTTGAAACGTCGTCGGTTTGGCATGTGTGCTGACCCCCTTGGGCGGAATATGATCTTCCGCTTAAGGGGTTATTCTATTTCCATTTTTCTCCCCCAACATTCTTATCTTATTCTTTTTAACCCAAAATTTAATATCCTGCCAGTATAAATAATATTTGGGAGTAGAATGGGTAATTTATTTGAGAAGAGACAACATGTATTTATAAAA
Source organism: Sambucus nigra (assembly GCA_949130495.1). Classification (NCBI taxonomy): domain Eukaryota; kingdom Viridiplantae; phylum Streptophyta; class Magnoliopsida; order Dipsacales; family Adoxaceae; genus Sambucus; species Sambucus nigra. Next base: position 283,376,223 of record OX422218.1, read on the forward strand.
AAAAAAAAAATAGCTGTTGAGAAATGTAGCCGTTGGAAAAAAAATAACACAAATTGTTATCTGTTTCTACGAATAAACTTTTAGGGGTAGAAAGTGGAGTTTTGGAAAAGTTGGAAAAGCCTAAGCGGAACATGATGTTCCGTTTTAGATTTTTTTTTTTTTTCTTCCGCGGAACATGATGTTCCGTTTTAGGGTGGGCCCCATTTAAAACCAACTAGTGCAATTCTATATTTGCTAAATTTTACCCTGCAAATGCTATATATGCATATATACGGTACCCATAACATACATTAAAACCGCATTTTTACCTTTTTAGCATACCCATAATGGTTGCTCTTACAAATGAATCATCATTAGGTTCACCAGTAGTGGTTGTGTCGGCTGGACTTTCTTTGATTGAGATTTGGTATTAGTTTCAAAAGGGGTGCTTTAGCAGCGTTTTGTTCCAAAATTTTAACTGTGTGTGAATTCATTCATGTAGTCACCTAAAGGGGATGGTGTGGTTTAATTCGACTTATCTAGCCTGTTTAATAAATCATAATTCAAAATTGGTCGGGGTTTTTAGATAAAATTAAGGGGTTAATCCTTATGTTGGAGATTCGTTTTATATTTGATAAACCAAATTGATAATATGATTTTTTTTCTCCCCTACCGAAGGATTGGTAATGTCGCCTCCCACCTTCTCATTGGCAGGTAACAGGCAACAGCATTTGTACTAGCTACTAGCTTGGGGGCAACTAGTATTTAGGTAGTGCTGAAGGTAGCATAAAAATTTATTTTTGATACCATAACATAATATTTTAAAATATAATGTATAATCATTTTAAAGCAAATAGTGGTGTCCATTATAAATTTTGTTGATGCTTGTAACACCATCCCTAGTCTTTGCATGCTAATATTTTTTTTTTGTAAAAAAGGAGTAACATAATTGTTTGTGTATCCCGTAAATGGTAACACCAAAAATGGTAAGAGAAAATAGCTACTAAGGCCTGTTTGGTTCTCTATTCAGAAAATTCGATTTAAATACGGTTTTTAAATACAGTTTTAAAATTCATTTTTTTGTGTTTATAATTATTGGTGTGCGTTTGGTAAAGTTGTTTTTAAATACAGTTTTTTAAAAATTTGACAAAATTGACAAATATGTATATTTATATCATACATATGCGTGTGTGTGTATGTGTGTGTGTATATATATATATGTATGTACATATAAACATACATAAAACTTTCATACATACATGATACATGAATGTATACATACATACATACATACATACATCATAAATTATATACATGTACATTTAATAACATGTATTTTTAGGTATATTTAATGAGGTATGTTGTGGAGTTTATATATATATATATATATATAAACTTGAGCAAATTATATTTAAGTCCCATTTATGAGGTCAACATACATTTAAGTCCCATTGACTTTCTTATAACCTTTAAAGTCCTATCCAACAAAAACGTGCGGTTAAACTACAAGGAAATGACTGAAATACCCATCAATTCCAAACCGGAGAACTCGTAACCAACGGTTTCCTCCTTCCTTCCGATTTCTATGGGAGTTTTCAAATTTCAACTTTCAAATTGCAAACTCATCATGTATGGCTTTCCTTACAACCATTCAAGCGTCCAGTTTCAAAACCCTTACCATTTTTCGTTAAACTATGGATGAAGGTTCATAAAACTCGGATTGGTTTGCCGTTGTCCGTGGTGTGGTAGTTAGTACACTTTCGGTAAGATCCCCTGCTACAATGAAAGAGCAATTTTATTTTGGTTTTTGAAACATTTTTCTTCGGTTTTGTTTTGGCTTTTGAAAGAGTCTTCTTTATCTCAATTTTGATGTGTTTCTGTCAAACACTGCTTACTTCTACACAACTCTGTTTTGGTGTTTACATGGTTTTCTTGCATTTGCAGTGGGTATGGTGTATTTACGATGTTGTATATACGGAATTTATTATTTTTTCTTCGTTCTGTTATGGTTTTTACAAATTTACGATGTTGGGGAACATTGTTGCAACATACATTAGGAAAACAAAGTAATTTAATTTGTTGACCGGATATTCTTAGATTTTCCAGTGTTGTTAGTAACATTATTTTTTGGGTTTGTACAGTTTGTTCCACACAAACACATAATTCTAAGTACGTCACATATGTGTTTTGATTTGAGGGTATGGTGTGTTTGTTGATAATTTTAGATTTGATTGAATACGATTTGCCCCATCATCGTTTAATCTCTGTTTTGTGTTTTATTACTGTTTTATACAGTGTTTTCGGCGTACATGTTGTGTAGCAGTTATAACAGTAAGGTTTACTGTCTGACCTGTTTGAGGTTGTACATGAATAATTGACTTATATACCTCAAACATTAACATTTACTGAATGATATATACTATGAAGCAGGTTGAGAGTTCAGCACACAATAAATTAATATAAAAACATTTTAAACGTTTCCATCGTTGTTTATATTCATGCGACATTCAAATTCATATGAATATACTAACATCAGGTTCTTAACATAAGCACATAGTATGGTGAGGTGACCTTACATAGGTTTTGGCTTACTTTTCATTTTTTGTTGTAGTGATCATGGAAGTGTTTGTCACATTGTTCTGCAAGTATATGGATAGGACATTTGTCAAGATGTTACAAGATCGAACGACTGTTACGGAGTTGGTTGAATGTATTCGTAGCAGGTGGATTGATTTAGCTGATGCCAAAATTGCATTGTCTTATAATTTAGTAGGGCAACCTCAATGTGCACTTGATTTTGATAAGGATATTTCAACAATGTTATCGTATTGTCATAAACACGGCATTGAAACTGTGGATGTCAATATAATGACTCGGGAGGTGGTTCTAAGTGATGGAGAAGGGATTTTCGATGATTGTAATGATGAAATTTTACTCGAAGATGCAGATTTAGAGCGTTTGGATGAGGCATTGCGTGAAGAAAGTCGTAATACAACTAAACGTTTGTTGTCATTTGGTTGGTCGGACGGTATTTCTAAGGTTGGTCAACGATATAGAGGTGGGGTGGCTGAGTTCCGTGATGTGCTTTGTAAGTATGCAGCAGAAGTTGGATTTGAATTCAACTACATAAATAATGATTTGAAATGAGTTACCGCTGTGTGTAAGTACAGAATATCGACAGGATGTGGTTGGTATGTTCATGGAAGGGTTGACACGGTTAACGGATTTTTTTCTGTTAAGAAATTTTATGATGAGCACACGTGTGGAGTTGCGTATAGAATTCGTAAACATGGCCGTTTGTCTTCGGGCGTAATTGCTAACGAAATAACAAATCGCATAAGAAAAAATAATACGACTCGCCCCATTGACATTGTCGCATATATTTCAGATGAGTATGGATATGATCTTGAATATAGCACGGCGTGGTGGGCTGTAGAAAAAGCGAAGAGATGTGTGTTCGGCGATGAATCACTTTCATTTGACAAGTTAAGATGGTATGTTGACGCGGCTATGGATTCAAACCCCGGTAGTCATTTGTCGATCGAATACAATTCTGATAGTGGTCGATTCGAAAGGATGTTCGTAGCATTTCATGCATGTATAGAGGGTTTCAAGTATTGTCGACCCTTGATATTCTAGGATGGCACGTTTTTGAAAATCAGGTACAAAGGAATTCTATTGGTGGCGACGGGAAAAAATGCAAATGAAGGTATTTACATTAGCATTCTTCCAATTGTTGATTTATCGACTACATGTTTAGTTGTCAAATGATTTGATAATAATATGTTTTCTGAATTTGACATATTGTAGATAATATGTCAAATATGTTGAAATCATGGTACAGTTTGTACTTCTATTGATGATTACAGTCAACAAACTATGTACGGGTAGTAATTGTTTGGGTGGTGCTTAGTACTTTACGTTGTAAACAATTCGATTTAATGGGTGAGAAATGTAGTTATTTTGTTCATACACGCCAGGCAGCAGGTATAACAGTAAAGTTTATTGTATGACCTGTAACATCTTTTACATGACTAATTGACCTACATATAGCATACAGTGAACTTTACTGTTAGACATGCTGCACAGCGTGCATGGACTACATGACTAGATCAATCATGCAGTATATTTTATCTCATTCAAAAAAAAATTCTTGTTGTCTTATGTCATAGGCATGTTTCCTATAGCTTTCGCCATTGTTGACTCGGAGAATGATGATAACTGGGAATGGTTCATGATTCAGTTTTCGAAGATCATTGACACCTCAATGGTTTACACGTTTATTTCGGATCGTAACAATGGGTTGCTGAAGTCGGTTTCAAAGGTATTCCCCGATTCACATCATGGATATTGTTTGCAACACTTGAAATGTAATTTGAGGGACAAGTTAACTGGGATTCATAGAAAAGTGAAGGAAAAAATCATTGAAATATTTGTACTTTGCGCTTATGCACCTGATGAAGAAACGTTCAACAAACGTATGGCTTGGTTGTTGGCTGAAGGAGGACAAAGAGTTCGTGAATTTTTGTCCATGATATCGAATGAACATTGGAGCAATGCACATTTTGGTGGTCAACGTTATGGTGAAATGTATTCAAATGTGGCTGAGTCCTTTAACTCTTGGATACGTGACGCTCGTCAGCTCCCAATCACAGACTTAGTAGATACAATTAGATGTAAGATTATGAAGTTGAACACTATTAGGCGAGACGAAGCGAAAGCATGGACCGGTTACCTTTGTCCACGTATGAATCGCCGTTTCAGAGAGTCGTTGGAGATAGGCCGTACTTGGGTTGTGAACAAGGAAACTGAATTCATATTCGAGGTTCGGTCGGATGAAGTTTATAATGTTAATATGCAGTACAGGATGTGCTTATGTTGTAAATGGCAGCTGAATGGTTTTCCGTGTGATCATGCATCTATCGTAATTCAGAGATGCGGGTACGAGTTGAAGGATTACATTGATGAGATTTTCTCAGTCGATATGTTCTTGAAAACGTATGGGTTTTCAATATTACCAATTCCTTCATGTAATAGAGTAAACTTATCTTCTGATGATGCGATAATCAAACCACCAGATGTTAAACGTCCTCCGGGTAGACCGAAGACCAAACGTATTAATTCGAGGGGCGAGGAAGTAAAGTCTATAGCATGTAGCAGGTACAAAAAAATTGGGCATCACAACAGGAAGACGTGTGTAGAACCGTTGAATGAGTTATGATGTATTTGCATTTTTTATTCTAGTTTGTTTTTAAATGATTATTTCATTACATTATATAATTTGATGAAGTTTTATTAGTTTTCAACTGCACAGTAAATTTTACTGTATACAATGGTCACATATTACAAATGAGTAATTGTAGTATGATATTTCAACATCAATGTTAATGTGCCGACATCTCAACCATTAATGAATGTAGTAAAATTTACCAGATCAACTTATCATAATTGACAGTACTCAATGACCGTTGGATACACGTCGTTCAGAAGCAAAATATACTTCTTGAGTTTTTTATTCATGTAGTATATGCACGATGTGCAGTAGGTCAATCAGTAAAGTTTACTTTGTGACATACGTAAGTCAATTAGTCATGTGTAAGGCGAAACAGCACATCTGTTAAACTTCACTGTTAGGCCTGCTGCACAGCGTTCATGCACGACATCACTAAAAAACGGCACATCATTGTTATTTGGTCATTGAGAGAATAATTTTTTTTTTTTGGGTTTCGAAGCCCCCTACAGTTCAACACAAATGTGAATTTGACTCAGATCACAAAATGGGTAAATGATTCCCTTTTTCCAATAAACTTGAATTTTGATGAGTCACGCAAGTCCATTCTTCGACATCTAAACCAATAATTATTGAAGAAAAAATTAACAAATCGACTTCAAATAATCAGAAATATTCAATGACCATTGAATAAACGTCACGCAGCAGCAATATAGACTTCGTGAGTAATCTAGACATGTCGTAAATGAACGCCGTGAAGCAGGTCTAACAAGAATGTTTGCTGTATGACATATGTAAGTAAATTAGCCATGGAAGTGTAAACAGATCATACAGTAAACATTCTTGTTAGACCTGCTTCACGGCGTTCATTTACGACATGTCTAGATACATACAGTGCAATGCTACGTGGTCATTCAGAAAATCAACTTATGATATGCTAACGTATGTCTTGATTGTATCTTACTGCCAACTTGTGATTGGGAGGTGACGAAGTAACGTTCAACAAACGTATGTCTTGATTGTATCTTATTGCTTTAATTCTTTTATACGTGACGCTCGTCACCTCCCAATCACAAAATGATTACATGATTCCCTTCTTCCAATAAACTTGAATTTTCACGAGTCACGCATGCCCATTCGTCTACTTCTCAACCATTTTTGAATGTAAACAAAATTAACAATTCAAATTCACATAATCGTAAATACTCAATGAACGTTGGATACACATCGTGCAGCACTACAATATAATGAGTCAGTTATCTAGTCACGTCGTGCATGCACCATGTCCAGCAAGTCTAACAGTAACGTTTGCTGTATGACATACGTAAGTCAATTAGCCATGGAAAAGTTGAAACAGGTCATACAGTAAACTTTACTGTTAGACCTGATGCACATCGTGCATGCACGACATGTCTAGATACCGACACTACAATGTTGCGTGGTCATTCAGAAAATAAACTTATGCTATGCTAAGTAGAAATATTTGTTTCTATAAAACTCAAGGAAATTATTTTAATTATTTGTACGGTTTAACGATTGTCTTATTTTATAGGCAATGTTTCGTATCACATTATTTGTTGTTGATTCTGGAGAATGATGATAAAAGGAAATGGTTCATGATGCGTTTTTCGAATGTGCACTTGATACCTAAATGGTTTACTCGTATTTTTCGGATCATAAAAGTGGGTTGCTGTAGACGGTTCCATAAGTTTTACCCGAATCACATCATATATATTGTTTGCAACACATGAAATGTAATTTGTGTGGCAAGTTATCTGTGATGCATATCAAATTGAGTGGAGAAAATCATTGAATTATTCGTACTTTAGCATACACACGTGACGAAGTAACGTTCAACAAACGTATGTCTTGATTGTATCTTAGTGCTTTAATTATTTTGTACGTGATGCTCGTCACCTCCCAATCACAAAATGGTTACATGATTCCCTTCTTCAAATAAACTTGAATTTTCACGAGTCACGCATGCCCATTCATCTACATCTCAACAATTATTGAATGTAAACAAAATTTACAATTCAACTTCACATAATCGTAAATACGCAATGACCGTTGGATACACATTGTGCAACACTACAATATAATGAGTCCATATCTAGTCAAGTCGTGCATGCACCATGTCCAGCAAGTCTAACAGTAACGTTTGCTGTATGACATACGTAAGTCAATTATACATGGAAAAGTTGAAACAGGTCATACAGTAAACTTTACTGTTAGACCTGATGCACATCGTGCATGCACGGCCTGTCTATATACCAAAACTACAATGTTGCGTGGTCATTCACAAAATCAACTTAAAACCCAAAAAAAAATCCCAGCACCACATTTTATGGACATCAACGAATTAACACGTATTATGAGTTTGCAATTCCAAATGTGAATGATTCCTGGTCTCTATCAGTCTGTTTTTGGTGGAATATGGTTCAAAATACGCTCGACCAAATGCGCCCTGTATTCTCGCATAGTCTCTCTACTCATTTCCGGAGGAATGTCACATGATTTTGAGAGCTTTGACATGTAATAGCAAATTGCAACTCCGCAATCAACCTTGAAAAAATATATTGAATAATTAATACAATGATCTTACGGGAAAACCATTATAAAGATTGGGAATATTACGAAGAAGTATTACGTTCCCTGGCTTTGTTGCGGACAATCACGAAATTGATACACTGGATGCAAAAAATCTTGTGTCGCCGGATACGGATGTGATATCCCTTGATTGTCGACATCTTCTTTATCTTTGTTTTTAATTTGTACGAGTTTCATTTCCACATGTTCTTTCTGCACGAATGTAATGCGATTATGATAGATTTAAGATTATGAATACGATTTGACACTAACTTCTGTACGTATAATCAATGCAATAATACAAACTTATTTGATGAATAAGTTTTATAAATGTCATAAAACAAAATTGCTCGTGACATTAAAATTTACTGTGTAATATTATCATCATAAACAAAATTTGTATGTCAATACAACCTTACTAGGATGCATGTGATTGTGTATGAAAAAAACAAGCAGCTTATTAATGTTACAATCGACAGTTCGTACTAAAAAAATAACGTTACAATGATGCAATGTTTAACAGTAAACTGAAATGTATGATATGTTAGGTATGTTATCTTATGTATTAAAAATTGAAATGCGTTAATAGTACTTACTAATATATGGGCATCGGATAGGTACAAGTCCTCCATCCCATCCCTAGGTATGAGGGGATTGTAGTGCTTCCAACATCCCTCGTGTGTGTCGAGAACCATAAGATGGAAGTGGTACCCCTCTCTGCTTTTCCATGACGAGGCCGAAATTATGGGAAAGAAATACCACCGCGTCGCCCTTGGAGCTATCTCAAGTTTCATATCGATAAAGAACTTACGCAACCCATCCATTTTGTCACGAATCATGGGCTGCATATTACAGAAAAGCAGGTGTGATAATATGAGATATGTACGTCATTTAACTATGTAGGTCAACTACACAATAATGTTTAGTGTATGAGATAGGCAATTAACTTATGCATGTACAAAAACAAAACATCTTATACAGTTGACTTCACTGTTTACGATAGGTAAAAATTATAAATGCCATATCTCACGTTTAGTATGCAAGTAAATTACTCATGTACAACACTATAGGCCGTAACAGGTAAAGCAGTAAACTTTCCTGTATGAGATATGTTAAAGTTACAAATGCATATCAGAATTTTAGAGTTGTCAGTCAACTATGCATAACAATTCTGAAATAGGTCATACAGTAAACATTACTTTTACTCATCCTATTTTTGATATGTTACTCATTTATATATGTAACTCTACTAAACAGTAATGTTTACTGCATGATATATACAATAATTATATTCTAGACATCAATACATACAAATTTGTAAATAAAAACTCACCCAACACATGCTAGAGAAGAACACAGAACGATCGAATAAATTATCATCTGGAATTGTTGATGCATAGGCAACGAGCTCCTTATCCAAAATATCCGTGTATGCATCAACCACCTATAAAACATATTATCCAAATTAATAGTATATACCTTCATATTATTTTTGTTACATGCTTTTACGAATGTCACCATATGGAACGGAATGACATAATTGAATAAATGAAAGCTATTCGATTACCCACATTTGTTCCGATACACTTTTCGGTTATTACTTCAAAGATATCTTTACGAAAAACAGAATATCCGAGGTCCCCACCGAAGAAAACAATTTCCCTTCAATAACACAACAAAAAACACGTTAAACAGTGTACTGGATATAACATTACTTAGGTTGGCAATTTGCGTTCATAGGTAAATATCCGTAATTAACTTACAAACTTAAATTAATCACAAACACTGGACACCGTTACGTCGGTTGTAAATTTGAATTTATACGTAAATAATTGTCAATATTTAGAAAACTATTTCATTTTGTATTCAGCATATATTAGATGTTACATTGCATACAGTAACATTTACTGTATAACATTTTACATCTAATATATGCATACTGGAATTAAATGCGTATGATAATATAAACTAACTAATACCCGTATTCGTCGTTCTTCCATGACTTTATCGTTTGAAGTGTCGACTCAGAAAGATACTTAGCAACAACCCCTCTCCTTGTCAAAACGTTTCGCTTCAACTTCGTTACTTTTATTTTTGGTGTCAACCTCTTCTCCTCAATTTCGACATCTATGACATCCTCATTCTTCGCTTTCTTCTTTGTTGGGCTTTGTTTGGAAGGTTTGGAAGCTCTTCTCTTCAACCTACCCCTAACTTGTGGTTGGTAGACAAACACATCAGACTTCTTTTCCTTCCTATCGTCTTTGTTCTTTAATCGTCAAACCATTGAACTCATGAGTTGTTGAATATGACTTGGTGTCACATCGTGCATATTTGCAATTTCCTCATTAGATTTTTGTTTGCTGTCACGAACATTAGAAGGAGAAGTAGTCGTCTTATGGCTTTGCTCTCGGAATATCTCTGCCTCAACCTTCTGAGCAACTAGTTCTTCAATTTGCTCTGTTGCCCTTGCCAACTCCTCCTTCAATCTCCTAACCTCATTGTTCTCCTTCTCTTCCATTAACTTAACTGTCTTTTCAAGTAATTCAATTTCTATTTTCAATTTCTCAAAGGTCTCTTGCTTAGCCACTTCTATTTCCTCCATATCCTTCTTCATATCCGAAAGTTCGTCGGATAATTTCTTGCACAAAACATCTTTATCACTGCACAACCTTTGCAAATGTTGAACTTCAACTTCCATCTCTTTTAATTTTTTCAACACGTGATCGTCTTGCTTATTGGGTGATTCTTCCGGAGTACCATCACCATCCGCATTAGTGCTACTGGATGGGATGTCTTCATATGTGTAACCCGCGTCGTACAAATTGTCAATCAACATATAGTCCTCCGGATCAGAGTCAATGTCTTCGCCCAAAACCTCTTCCTCGATCTCCGTTTTGTGAATCCTTCCAATCTTAATCTGTTCACATACAATATAGTTATCAGGAAAAGTTGTTAATACATTAGGACATAAACATAGCCATATAAAGTATGTAATATTATAAGCCGCGTTACAGAACAAACGTTTGTTAACAGTAAACTTTATTGTACTAACTCTGCATCAAAAAACATATTTCTTATCTGAAGATAAATGTCATAAGAATGAAGAATTATGGTCACCATGTTAGTGTACCTAAACAGTAATGTATCAGTAAACTTTACTCTTTACAATTACATGCTCACCAATGTAGCAGTAAACTTTACTTTTTGGTAGACCGAAACAGTAAACATGCATGTCATCGTATAAAAAAAGTGGGATATTGATATCAATTTACACACACATGATCACAAAGTAAGTATTCCCCTGTTTACAATAACTATATAGTTTACAAATATTTATATGAAGCATAACTAAACTGTATCACACAAAACATTCAATATATTAATTTGTCATGCGCAGATGATGAACTGAAATTCCATGTAATATGTACACAATCACAATACCTGTAGTTCCACATGTTCGCGTAGAACGATGTCATCTGCTAGTACCGAGCTCAATTTTGCAAGATCCCACTTCATGAATCGGGGGTACAAGTTGATATCAACTGGTTCAATAACATTTGTTCTCTCGCAAAACCAGTACTGAATTCAAGTAAACAATACCAATGTGTTGCAATTAATATAATATTTATTAAAAAATCTAATATATATACAAGTTTAGAGGTTATTACCAACAAGCTAATGACACATCCGTAGCATTTTTAGGGGCTGGTGTGATTTTTATCAAGTGACGCTATCAAGTAGTCGTAAATCAACACCGGCCAATTGTAATTCCCAATTTCATCCATTCTAGATATACAATCCATAAAAATCCATTTGACGAATACTCCAGAAGTCGGGAAAAACAATGTACAAAACGTGTAAAGGCACACTAGCTTTGCAGCGTCGACGTACCCAGAATTTTTTCTTAACATCGACGCCTCTATCGCAGCATTCCTAATGTTGGACGCTTGAACCATCCCATCCACATTTCGAAACCACTTACGTACAAAAGGGCTATCCGGTTTTCTACCGTATGACGGTATTTTATATGAACTAAACCCGAACGGTATACCGAATATCAATGATATGTCTCTCGCGGTAAATTGTAATTCCTTACCGCCAATTCTGAAAACTCCGTCCGCACCGGTGTAAGCACGAATCAGCAGTTCGACATTTTTTTTGTATTTACTAATAAATGACCTATCGAACTTCGTTGTTATTAATGTGTTAAACAGTGTCCAGAATGGAGTTTTTCTTAATCGTTCTTTCATCCCATCTCGTATCTCCATATCTGACAGCAAATCACGTAATGCAACCAAGTTAGAATGGTATTGTTTAGCACCTTCGCCCATGTTTCAGTGATGGTTTTACAATTGCGGCCTTTTATTTTTATACCTGCAAAACCATAGACAAGAAGGTAAAAGTTATATATTATGTTGACGGGAACAAGTACAGTATGTATTCAAAGAAATCATGTACGCATACAACAATACTAATTCTGTTATAGTCATTACAAATTACTATGAACATCAACTGTTTCGCACCATGTATAAAATAACATTCACTATATATATGCAGTAAACTACAGATTGTCTTTGTGAGAAATAAACCAACACCACTAAAAAAAAATGACTACCAACATCTACATTCTAACAGTATAATTTACTGTGTCCACTATACTTTATACAAGACAATCGTTACAGAAAATGAACAAAAACCGCAGCAGAAATCACCGTACAACAGCATTGTTATTTTCAATAGTACGCTATAACATAATTAACATCCACAACTTCCTTCGTAAATAAATTTGATAGCTCAGAAAGTAAAGTTTCATGTGTGTAGTTTGCACGAAAATGAACATGAAGCAATAACACATAATCAATGACAAAAGTTGTCTTAAATTTTAATCAACCATTTAACTGATAAAGAGATGGAGTACATTTGGTAGTATGCAAGGACAGAAAAAAAAATGTAAAAGAACAACTTTAGTGTATTTTTTACGCTTATTACAATGGGGACGTTAAACTTTACTACTCTTTTGCGGTTATGCGTCAAACGTTTTGTAATTTTATACACTCTAATACTACAGTATTGTCTTTATTAATTACGTACCGCGCCAGCGAAGTACCTACCCACTACAGCACTACCCACAACGATGAGCACCCCACCAGCTGAAGGAGATACGATCTACTGCTAAAATGGTTAATAAAATCTAAGAATATTTCTGTCTATACAAAACAGTAGATATGAATTATGTAGACAAACTATCTACAAGTAAAATGAACATTATCACATAAAAAATAACAAAGTTCACTGTATGAATGTACTGATTAACAGAATAAATAGTTAACAATAAAACTTATTGAACAACAATAAACAACATTACTAACAAATTAACATTTACTGTTTCTGTTACGATACTTACCCAATTCGACACACGTTTCCCTCCAAAAATATTTCGACCCAAACTATATACAAACAATAACGTGTCGTACTTTCAGGAAACAACAATTCAGCTTCACATAAAACCGCATTTTCCATCAATGTAGACAGCTATTTATTCATCATATTGAATATGTGTCAAGAGAAAAAAAAAAGTGAACACGAAAAAATATTGAACCACATTTAACTATAGTACTCAAACAATAAAATTTACTGTTGGTGTTATATAACTGTTCGCCAAAATGACCCATATGTTTCCATTCAAAAAAATTTCCACCAACATTCTATTACAACAGAAAAATCCAACTTCTTTAAGGTTTTACGCTAAGATTTAATCAACATGCAAGAAATATGTACAAATTTTTTTTTTTACTTCATACAATCAAATATACTGTCTGTACTTCAACCCAAAATGCAACATTAACCAACAACACAAAATGCTAGCAAAAACTTGAAATCCAAACCAAAGAAGAACATTTACGTTAAAAAAAATTGTTTGGGTACCAAAAGAACAACATACAACAACAATAATGTTTACTAAAAAGAGGGAAAAAAAACCCTAACTTAGTACAACAATCAACTTCTTTGAAGGTGACTTACATCAACCACAGAATGACCGGAAAATCTGATCTAACACCGCAAAAAATTAGCACAAACCACAGATTTCTTCAACGATGATACCCAGTCCGTCTCCCCTGTTTTTTCGTTCCCCATTATATGCTGTATAACTGATTTGCGAAATGATATACACGGTTATGGCATCTCGCCTGAACCGCGATTGACGGAGATATAGACGGGATCAGAATCTCACCAAAATCGGCCAACGATTTCGACGGTTGGAACTTCTACTTGCCGCCCAAATACACAGGGGTAATATTGTAAAGAGAAATAGACGGTTTCCCCAAATTGGTTAAAACGGGACTTAATAGTAAGGGTAAAAAACGGTGGGACTTAAGAGGTTTCAAAAAAGTGTAATGGGACCTATGTGTAAAGACCCCATAAAACTTTCATACATACATGATACATGAATGTATACATATACATACATACATACATACATCATAAATTATATACACGTACATTTAATATCATGTATTTTTAGGTATATTTAATGAGGTATGTTAGGGAGTTTAACTCTCTCTCTCTCTCTCTCTCTCTCTATATATATATATATATATATATATATATAATGATGTCGCATATATAATTCACTATAAAATTATATACATACATGAATTGATAATATTTTTTAATACATATGTACTATATGTATATTTTATATTATTCCATACATTAATAATATATGTATAAAACTATATATAAGTATCATGTATCTATTGATAATATTATTTAACTTTATATTATTCCATACGTAATTTTGTGTATATGTACATATATATTTTTTATTTATAAGAATTACACACATTAATGTATTATGTATGCATATTATATATTAAGGTATAATTGCTTTAAAATATTAAGAATGAATAATTCTGAGTTGAAAAATAAAAAAAAAACAGATGTTATAAAACACCCAAAATCTGTTTTCTGAAAATCTTGATTATAACACAGGAATATTATAATTCTGTGTTTAAAAACAGGTTGCCAAACGAAGATTTTTATCAGAATTGTATTTAAACACAGAAAACAGAATTATAGTTGCAAACCAAACAGGCCCTAAGGCTTCTTAATGAGTAATTCTAAGTCGACACGAGATTCAAATACATTTAGATAGGCACACTGACGTATCGTATTTGTATTAGTTGGTGGTTTGAATGACAATGAGAGAACGTCAAACACTAACTATGAAGACACAACGTATTAGTGTGTCTACAAAAATGTTCCTGAATCATCTGTCAGTGTAGAATTACTCCTTTATTAAAATAATTATAGGGCGACACAAGATTCAGAGACATTTAGGTAGACAGACCAACGTATCGTGTTCACATTGATTGGTGTTTGGAATCCACTAATTATCATTCAAGACGGCAACTAATGTGAATACGACACATCAGTGTATCTATAAAAATGTGTTTGAATCCTGTATCGACATATAATATGAACGTAGACTCTCATATTTAACTTTAATTTGGTAACATATAACCTAAAGCCTCATAACAATAATTAAGAATTTGAAAATAAAAAATATAGTGAACACGTAATCAATAATATGTCACAAAATTATGTTTGAGCCGTGTTTTTTTCCATATTGCATGTTACTAACGCATAAGATAAGTTATGTTATTTTATTATTGTAAGAAAATATGGCAAAAATATGTTGACCAACTACCGTTCTTGACATATTTGAAAAGTGTCAAGAACATATTTATTAATTCTTATATAAATATAGTATTAATTTGACTTTAATTTATGTTCCAAAAAGTTACTTCTCTATTTTTTGAACATTTTTTTCTCAGGATCTTTGATAAGGGAAAAAAAGAGTGTTTGTGAGTGTTTTATACGGTGAGGAACTTTTTTAAACTAAATAAAACTCTTGAACTAAACATTAATTAAAAATGTCGAGTGACTTTTCATCAAATTGTTGTTCATCGAGTTAAAAATAATTAATTTCACCAAATATGTAGAAATTAAAATTAAATGAGTAAACATAATTACAGTAAGTACAAATAAAATGAAAGAAAACTGAGAACATAAATTTCATGATTGAAACAATCACTTAAAGAAATCTAACCGAGACGAAAGTTGAACCATGTCTCCTTAAGACAAAATATGCCCCCCGTTATGGTGCTGACGGAAAATTCAACAGGCGTCTGACTCCTAGGATGAAACGGTCACCAACTATCGCAAGGACTTCAATACGGCAGTCCCACGAACCAATAATTGTGAATTTATCTTTAACAGGACAAAGGGAGCAAAAGACAAGAGTAAGGAATTCAGGTAGATTTTCTGATGTCTAAAATAGACTGTAAATGGTCCATTATATAGTTGGTAAAGGGTTGCAAGTCTGTATCTTTTCCCACAAAAGGATGTGACTTTTCATACAGTTACATCTCTTTATTTAATGAGCAGCATTTTTTAATTAAAAAATTAAAATGACATCATTTTTAATTAACGCATTTACAATTAAATAATTAATTAATTCGTTTTGGGAAAACAAATTTTGGCCCAAAAATTTGTTAAAAACCAAAGGCTAATTAAACTTTTGTACAAAAAATTAATGCTTGCTCAAGAAAGACCCACGACCCGAATCAGGTCGGGTCGGGTCGGCCAGTCGGACGGGGGCGGTGGTGTGTGAACGCGTGTGGGCCTAAGGCCCATCAACACATGCATAAAATACGCCATCTCCCTTCAAAGAGTTGGGATATCCCAAATGCAACCAAGCCTTAGTTCCACAAGTTTGGTATATTAACCCCAAATTGTCCCACCACTTTTTCAATGTGGGATAAACCTACTTAACTAAATTATACCAACTAGCTTATACACAAATAGGTCACTTTAAGTTCAAATTTTTCATTCATTACATCACTATTTTGAAAAAATGAGTATATGGAATTAATCTCCTTTCAACAAGGAATCTAAGACACATCACTTTTGACATACGTGCCATATATAAAATTGACTCCAAAGTTTGACCAAATGAGTCGAACATTATATTAAAATATCCAATAATCCCCCACATTAATGGAATTTTGGAAAAATCAAATGAATATATATGCAAACAGAGATATTTTCTATAAAAAAAATACCGCATAAAAAAAGATAGCTTGTGGATTTTGATCTTTTCTAGTGAGATGCTATCGAGATTAGTAGACAATCAATGAACGTGATGTCTTCAATTAATCAACCATTTGTGTAAATTGAGAAAATAGTTTCGCACAATGTCTTTCCAACCTTATTGGTTCTCATTGTTGTGCCAATTTTGGCGTTGAAAACCTCCTAGTTTCATGGTGTGCTAGAGAAATAGCCTTCGTTATTCTTATAGACGTGGCCCCTTCTCACTCACATAGGTGATATTATAAAGAGTATCTTGCTAATACTCCACTTGACAAATACATTCAAGATATAGATATCATTAAAATCATAGTTTATCCTTATACACATGGCAATTTGTGCACTAACTCATCTTCAGAATGGGAGGAAGCAATTAAAGTATTACTTCTCAGAGCTAACTAAGTCATTATAATTAGGTTGTCCCTTTCAACCTATAACTTGATATATATATATATATATATATAGTAATTTTGTAATACCTGTGCTATATTTTATTACTTTTTTAGCATAAGTTGAAGTAATATGGAAACCTTTGGGAGTTGGATCATTGTAACATGGTTTATATCTACATTTGACTGTTCTTGGAGTCTTGATGGTAATTATGGAAGTTTTAGGGTAAAATTTGGAAAATTCAAAAACTGTGGTTCGAACGGCATTGAAGCTCATTCTAACGAGTGGCCAATTTCGTTTGAACGAGACAGGATAGTTCAAACGAAAGTCCCTGGCTATTCGAAGTGGAGAACGGGCGAGATCCCGTTGCATAACAGCACAACCTCGTTAGAAGGTCATTCGAAGGGAAGATCAAACAAGAAGTCATTCTCATTTAAACAAGGTCCCATTCTCGTTCAAATGAGCTCCTCATAAATTTTAAGTTTGGATTGACCTTATGTGTTGTCACATTTTGGGCGCCATTGGATCAACGACATGTCGACATCTTGTGAGATCAGATGGGAAAATTTGGATTTTAAGGGTTGAGAGTGTTTTTATAAGGCTTATTTAGGGTTAATTGGGGTTTATTTGAAGTTTGGAAAGAGAGAGAGAGAGTGATGGTGGATATTATCAAATTTCTCCTCCCCTCTCTAGCTCTTGAGATCTCCACCACCCTCTCCTACCACCATAAACCATCTTACACCATCATGTACCCACCTTATGCCACCATATTCTAGAAATATTTCACCATAAATAGACCCAACCCACCCATTTACCCATTATTGATTAAAGCTACAAATGTATAGAGTTATTGCTGGGTGTTTTGGAGAAGAAGAGGTAGAGATATATGGAGTTTTAAAGGGGGGTTTACTTAGAGGTTCTTGGAGCAAGCTTGGTGGAGCTAGGCGACTTCCTTGACGCCACCTTAGGAGGTGGGGGGTTTCTATCATCTTCTTCCTCATCTAACCAATTCTGTAGCTCCATTTGAGGTGAAAAAACTCTGTTCATAATTAAGAATCTATTTTTTGCATATTAGTAGTCTTGTTGTAGAATTGCTAGAGTAGAATGCATTGTGATATAATGATGATAATTCTCGTATTTTGTAAAAATGGGTTTCAATGGTTTTGAGTAAAATGATGTGTTTTCAAGAAAACTTGATAACAAATATTTTTATGGATTAAAAATGTTGGAAGAATGTGATTTTATTAGGAATGATTTATTAATAAATGTTTCAAAGTTTTCTTGTGAAAAACTGATATTTTTGTATAAATGGATATTTTATCCAAGTTTTTGAATAAACAAAAGTGTCTTTTGCCTTGAAAATATGTTTGGACAAATATTATGATATTTCTAGAATAAATTATATTTTAAATCCATTTAATGAGATTTTTGGACAAAAAATCCACATTCTCGTTAATATAAACTTTACTATTTGGATGTTGAACATATAAACAAGTTTAGTGAGGGTTTTATTAGGTTTAAGGGTGAAATAACTAAAATAAAAATTTCAGCTCTTAAGGTGTGTGAAAAGTGTAAGGTTTTAAGACTACATGTATTAATAAAGAAAATGGTATTTTTTTTATAACGTAGTCTTAAATATTTAATGATTTCTTGAAAATGAAAGTAATGAAATAAAGATGTTTCCAACTTGAGAAGAGTGTTACTAAAAAATGTTTAAAAGGTGTTAATATTTAAAAAATACTTAAGAAGTTAGTATGGTAACTTAATGGTGTTTTGGGAAAAAACACTTGTGAAATTGGAGGAAAAGACAAGTTTGAATTTTTTGGGGGGTAAAATGGTAATTTTATGTAAAGTCGAATATTTTTATGAAATAAAAATGTTGAAAAGATTTTACACAAAATGGTCCTGAATGAACATGTTTTTGGAATAAAATCGATGTTAGAGTAAAAAGGGACAACAAATGATGATTTTAAAGTGTAACAAAAGTTGGCATGAAACCTCGAGTTTTGGCATCGGATGGGAAAACGAAAAAGGTGGAATAATGTGGATATTCGTAAAATGTTAAAACACATTAATATGGACTCTAATGACACCGAAATAATTAAGGAAGTCCCGGAGCCCTGTAGTGAAAGACCCAAAATTACGGGCCAAAGAATATGAAAACATAGCCGGTGGCGTGGAGCCCGTTAAAGTATGCGGTTATTGAAAGATTTTAAGAATACGATAATAATAATGGAATGTATCAAGAAATGAGTTGTTTGGTGAATTTGTGAAAAGACAACGTAACTTGAATGAATTAATAAATGTTCCGGTAAAGGAAGTAGACAAGTAGTGTAAAAATTGATTAATGTCCATAAAGTAAAGGATTGGTAAAGTGAAGGGATTAAATGGGTAGTTATGCAACCTAAAGGGGTTTAACCCATAATTAACACAAGGGTGTGTTTATAAATGGTTTTCAAAGGAAGAATAAGCATTTTCTAACACGTTGTTTGTGTGTGTTGAAAGGGTGATTTTCAATGAAAATACTAGCATGAATTTGTATGAATAAAGGGGTAAATTTTAGGGAAGCAATGGTTTTTACTTAAACAAGGTGTATTTATTTTGAGTATTTAACCGGGTTTGTTAAATCAAGGAATAAATGTCAAGTCAATTAAAAGAAAAATTCTTTTACAAGATTGAGGTGAATTAATTGGGGTAAGTAACGATTTTGGAAATAAAAACGGTTTATATATATATATACTAGGGTATGCCCGTGCCTGAAGGCACGCTGATAATCGCAAAATGACATTTTTAAAACACGTAATTGCAAAACGCACAAATTTCATTCCCCAACAAAACAGAAAGTAATTTTAAAAAAATTGGCCATATTCTACTTTGTTTTTTGGACTATCCACCCTGCTTAACAAAAAACAAATAGTCCAACAACATTCGAATAGTCTAAATTCATCAAATAGACTTGCATATAACATGAAATATACAATATTCATCAATTGAATTCACATTGTGTCTCAAATTAACAAAGTGTGAATTAAAAAAAAATGGGCATTGTCTCCTTTATTTATTGGACTATCCACCTGCTTAAGGGGTAGCGACCAATCGTACGATATTCAAAAAGTCCAAATTCATCAAACAAATATTTCAACAAAACAAACTTCTTTAAAAAAAATCACATATAAATTGAGGTTGTCCCACGTGTTTCGCTGTAGTGATTGTCCGTAGTTTTTAAAATGCCACCTGATACAAAATAAAAACATTGTTAGTCAATGGAAATAGCTAGTCAAATATTATATAAACCATGCTAATTATTAATTATATGCCAAATACATTGTCTCACTAACATGATGCTAGAGAGTTCCCAAAAGAGAGACTTTGTAACAAAATACATAATTTATGGTTGTTCGTTATGTGAGACCTTACCCACTAAGGATTTATGAAATCTGAGTGATCAACATTCGAAGTAACCCATACATCTACACACAAAACAATGACATAGCCAGAGATCAACAGTTACATGGAAACATATACATATTGGGACAAAGGTTTGTTATTTAAGGTTATTATTAATGTAATGGAGGTTAGTTGTTTGGATAATAATATTTTCAAACATTTAATGATGCATTATCTATGAATAAAATATGGTATTAGAAGGACCTAATTGCGTACATTTGATGGCGAACTAAGAACACAAATGAAAATTAGAGAAAGAGTGAGGTACCGTAATGAGAGGTGCATTGATGATTATACTCTCTATCGGTGATTACACTCGCTATAAATGCACACATAAGAATAATCTCACAATGGTTATCCCATTTTTTTTTAATAATCTAACAATGGTTATCCCGTTTCTTTTAATAATCTAAGTATTGTCCAAGTGTTGGAAAACAAACATTAAAATAAAAAATAAAGTGTGACACGTGTTAAGTAAACAGAGACGATACCAACAAATAAGAAAATGATGTAGGAAGATGTACCAAAAATGATAATACCTTGAATACAGTCACAATTATCGGCCTCTTTAGAAACTAAGCTTTTCTCTAGACAGTTTGACATGAACACACAGATAACCGTAAACACGTTTGCAGCATAGCACAAATGATAACTGTAAACCGTAAACACGGAGAAAATTTCCGTAGCATGTATTCATAAAACAGCAAAAATTTCGAAAATATGTAATCGCAAATTAGCAAAAATATCGTTCCCTAATAAAACATCTATTTATCGTTCCCCAATTTATATAAATGCATAACTATTACATGTAAGTTAAATCTTTTACACCATACATTTAATTGTGTGGTACTTAGTATAACTGTTAACATATATTATGAATTATTATATGATTACATCGCATGGCAAAAATTATTTTAACACAATTATTATTAAATGTTACATCATTACATCGCATGACAGACATTTTTTTAATAAAATTATTATTATATATAAATAATGATTGACATTGGTGTGTTGCATTAATGTAGGGCAAGTTGATGCAATTAAGCAATGTTTCTCAAGAGCATAAGAATAGAATTTCTGACAATGCTTATACATATAAAAATTGAATCGCAAAATGGATATGAAATTTCATATGCGCCATATTTCGATATTAGTGGTCCCTAAAGTCAAAACATACGAAGAGGCTTCATTAAACCAATCAAGTATTCATTCATAATTGTCTTTATAAGAGAGAACTCGTAACTTAAATCAATCCAATTATGGCATTAAAAATCCTTTTTATAATATCTCTCCTTTTCGTGTGCGCGCACGCATGTGTGCATGCGAGATAAAGATAGATGGATAGATAGATAGGTAGAGAGAGAGAGAGAGAGAGAGAGAGAGAGAGAGAGAGAGAGAGAGTTACCAATTGTTCATTTAAGCTAACTTAATGCTTCTGCTGAAGTCAATTTTGAGTCAGTTGGCTGTCATATGGAATAAGCTACAAATACACACAAAGAAATTGTTATATACATTACTAAATGTGTAAGACGAAACTTTACTAATACTTCAAGCACTCGGTATGGATTTAAAAGTGATATATGAAGAAGGATGAGTCATGATATTAGAACCTGGGCTGAAAATCTGTAGTAATGTTGGGCACATAAATTATCTTGTCCCAGTCCTCTCCAGTAAATGCGTTGCATCTTGCACTCAGATATTTAAAATATTTAATTATCACGGTTTGTAGCTTGGTTAGACGTTGCATCCCTTCTGGAAGGTACAACTCACTTGAACAGTAGTAAACAGGAGAAAAAACAGGACATAAAATTTTAAATTTAGGTTAGGTAAGTAAAAAAAAGCCAATAATTTAGGTTAGGAAATGTAACTAAGAAAATATCTCATGAAGTTCGAATTTACAAACGAATATAGCTAATTTTAAAATAACAATTATTTTAATGAACATTGCTTATGTTCAATATCTCTAGAAAAGATAAATTTCATATAACCTACATAGACCCTTTATAAAAGATACATTTCGGATTTGCAAACGAAAAAAAAATGCCTTTTCATTGGAACCTCTAATCTGCTACACCTGGTTTTGATCCGAGCATTTACTCCCATTTGGTGGGGCGATAAGCTACACCTGTCCAAAATTTGATCCGAGCATTCGTTCCCCTATGCCATCCTTGTATTTAGTACATCAAAATCCGAAGAAAACATCAACTGAAAGATCGCAGCAGCAAATGAAAATATGACTGTAAACTCAGAAAAGCTTATGAGACTTGTATATCTAGCTTACGTAGGACCCAAGCACAACGACATATAACTTTTTTGAAATGAATCTCCTAAACAAACTTAGAATTCCATCTCTAGTGTTAGTGTTGCTCATGACATTGGTGAAAATATTCGTCATCAAATTCAGAATTCCCATCCTGTAGTAGCTGAAGTCTTCATTGACATAGAGCCTTCACTTTCACAAATTCATCCTAGTACAACGGACCAACAAAAGAACACCAGGGGAACATATTACCATAATGATACTGAATCCTTAGAGCATAAAGATATTGAAGACATTATTTCCGATACATTGGCATCAAAGTTTTCAGAGAAGATGATTATTGAGCGGATAACACGCCACCTGTTGCAAGGCAATATTTTGCTTCAAATTGAAGTCTCCACGCCACCTGACATATTAGTTAGAGATGCAATCAAGTTAGCATAAGCAGAGATGCATATTTTGTAAACGAACTCTAATATCATACTGGTATTCATTCAACTGTGACTTGGTCATTCAATACCAACTGTTAACCACTAATTAGAAGAAAGCAACATAGAAGAAAACTAAATCATGCTTCCATGGCCGCGTAATTTCCATTTTTGTGATTAGAAGAGATAAAATAACTTCTGTAAAAACATTTGTAGACTTGAAAGTTTCCCTTTGTATTGATCGTGAGGTGAGGGTTCCACACTCCCTTAGGTTGAAGCAGTCGAACAAGTCCATTAAGGGTGAAATAATTTTAATCTAGGTAAAGTAATCTATACCGACATTAAAGTAACATTCACTAATCCTTCACTGATAATGGCCACAATAAAAATAAAGGAATAATGAAACCACCAACCTGACCAAATTTATTCTTCAACTCATTGATCATGAGGACTCTCACCCACATTTACAATGAGACTTTATTCTTAGAGGTTAAAAGAAAGACTTATATTTGACCATAATCCCAAATCTTAACAATTGTTGACCGCATATGATTTTTTATTGTTATCTAAACCGAAATTGTTCCATTTGCCTTACCAATGGAAAAATAATCATCCATTGTCGATATTAACTAACAGGAGCTTGGGTCTGGTGCCAATTTCATCCGATCTTATCGCCATTCTTGGCGGCTAAGCCAAAAAATAACATTCTTGCTCTCATAATGGATAATAAAACATTAGAACTAAAAAAAACATTAGAACTTAAGACCAATGCCAATTTCTTATTGTACAGATAATAAAACATTTGAAATCTAGTATTGCCCACTCTGATTCTTTGCCCTCGTGTCCAGTTTGGCTGTTGCAACTACACAACCAAATCAATATACAAAACATAAGCATAAATATTGGATAGAAAGTAAAGTCACTCAATTTATCAGTCTGTTTTTTCATTGTAACTAAAAAAATCATATATATACTAAAGTGCATGTGGAATCCAAATACTAAGTTATTTAAAATTTCAAAATATAGAAATCTGTCCACTCCTATCCCCTATAGCAAATATTTTGAGTCAATCGCATATTTTTTAAGAATTAAGCGTATGGAGTACTCACAATTGTGCTCGGAATTCAGTAATGCTTCGAATATAACTTCAAACTATACAATGTTACATTGGGGAAGGTTTGTGAACACCCTATGACGTGAATATTTATGGGGAAGGATCAAAGGAAAAAATAAGAATAATTTTCATTAATTCAGCAGCTGTAGAATTGCAAAGCGAGTAGAATTGACATGAACATGGACATGTGTTATAAGGATGATAATTCTCATATTTTGTGATATAAGGATGATAATTCTCGTATTTTGTAAAAATGGGTTTCAATGGTTTTGAGTAAAATGATGTGTTTTCAAGAAAACTTGATAACAAATATTTTTATGGATTAAAAATGTTGGAAGAATGTGATTTTATTAGGAATGATTGTTTAATAAATGTTTCAAAGTTTTCTTGTGAAAAACTGAAATTTTTGTATAAATGGATATTTTATCCAAGTTTTTGAATAAACCAAAGTGTCTTTTGCCTTGAAAATATGTTTGGACAAATATTATGATATTTCTAGAATAAATTATATGTTAAATCCATTTAATGAGATTTTTGGACAAAAAATCCACATTCTCGTTAATGTAAACTTTACTATTTGGATGTTGAACATATAAACAAGTTTAATGAGGGTTTTATTAGGTTTAAGGATGAAATCACTAAAATAAAATTTTCAGCTCTTAAGGTGTGTGAAAAGTGTAAGTTTTTAAGACTACATGTATTAATAAAGAAAATGGTATTTTTTTTATAAAGTAGTCTTAAATATTTGATGATTTCTTGAAAATGAAAGTAATGAAATAAAGATGTTTCCAACTTGAGAAGAGTGTTACTAAAAAATGTTTAAAAGGTGTTAATATTTTAAAAATACTTAAGAAGTTAGTATGGTAACTTAATGGTGTTTTGGGAAAAAAAACACTTGTGAAATTGGAGGAAAAGACAAGTTTGAATTTTTTTGGGGCTAAAATGGTAATTTTATGTAAAGTCGAATATTTTTATGAAATAAAAATGTTGAAAAGATTTTACACAAAATGGTCCTGAATGAACATGTTTTTGGAATAAAATCGATGTTAGAGTAAAAAGGGACAACAAATGATGATTTTAAAGTGTAACAAAAGTTGGCATGAAACCTAGAGTTTTGGCATCGGATGGGAAAATGGAAAAGGTGGAATAATGTGGATATTCGTAAAATGTTAAAACACATTAATATGGACTCTAATGACACCGAAATAATTAAGGAAGTCCCGGAGCCCTGTAGTGAAAGACCCAAAATTACGGGCCAAAGAATATGAAAACATAGCCGGTGGTGTGGAGCCCGTTAAAGTATGCGGTTATTGAAAGATTTTAAGAATACGATAATAATAATGGAATGTATCAAGAAATGAGTTGTTTGGTGAATTTGTGAAAATACAACATAACTTGAATGAATTAATAAATGTTTCGGTAAAGGAAGTAGACAAGTAGTGTAAAAATTGATTAATGTCCATAAAGTAAAGGACTGGTAAAGTGTAGGGATTAAATGGGTAGTTATGCAACCTAAAGAGGTTTAACCCATAATTAACACAAGGGTGTGTTTATAAAAGGTTTTCAAAGGAAAAATAAGCATTTTCTAACACGTTGTTTGTGTGTGTTGAAAGGGTGATTTTCAATGAAAATACTAGCATGAATTTGTATGAATAAAGGGGTAAATTTTAGGGAAGCAATGGTTTTTACTTAAACAAGGTGTATTTATTTTGAGTATTTAACCGGGTTTGTTAAATCAAGGAATAAATGTCAAGTCAAGTAAAAGAAAAATTCTTTTACAAGATTGAGGTGAATTAATTGGGGTAAGTAACGATTTTGGAAATAAAAACGGTTTATATATATATATATATATATATATATATATATAAACACACGCACATACATGGTAGTTGCATATGCATGTAAAGAAAATGTGTTACAGTCTTCGTTCTGCCGTTCGATTCTATACTGCATTCTTGCATATTCCCACTGGGCATTCGGCTCATTCCCTCATCTTTATTACTAAAGATTGGGTAGGTTTTCGTATTTTGAAAGTGTTGTACAAATTAGTATTGTTTTTATATTACATTAGTAGCTCTGTATGCTTGCATTCCGGGGATGCTTCCTACGGGTCCCTCACGTAGTTTGATTTGAAGTGAAAATCGTAAGCTAAACAAGTGAAATGTTAATTAAATAAAACTGAACTAACAACATTACGTAGGTTGTTTCATCGCACTTCAAACCTAACGCTTGGGTTGAATATGGTTGACCATGGGTAACCCATAAATCTGAGTCGGGGCATTAGAAATGGTATCAGAGCTCTAGGTTCAAGGTTCCTTTCGAGAGTGATGTGGTGAGGTCAGTATTGGATCTTTCGACGTCGATCTTAGTTTTATGTCGATCACACTAGATTGGTGACAGTTTTAGTTCGTGTTCTTGATGGTAAACTCAAGGAGATTAATATGACGGGTAATTCATTGCTAAGTAGCATGAGACCAAGTAGTTATCATTAATCTCTTATGTGCATCTGATTAGATATGTTAGTGATTTATGAGTGTCCGTGCGAGCCAATAGTGGTGACACTGCAGTTTTTAATGTGAGGTGATTGTGTGTCAACCCTTGATGATATGAGATGCCAATTAAGATGTAAAATGGTGAATAACGTCCACTAAATTAGATACGTGAATGTTGTAAAGTTAACTGTGGAGTTTAGGTGACTAGCGCGTCATAACTATATGGTATGGAATTATGATAAGGTTGCTTTAAGTTTCAGGGTGCGGTACTTTCGGATTGTTAATAATGATGATATAATTAGGGAAATTTGATCCTTGGGGTAGTATCACGTCATAAGATAATTGGAGATTCAGTAGATGTAAGGAACCATGTTGTCAACACTTGGGGGATGTGTACTCGATCTGAGTCGGTAAAATACTACTATTGTAAGTAAGTGGCGTGGTGGTTGTTGATTGAAAGTTGTACCTCACAAGGTGTGATTATGAAGAGTTACGGGCAAATCGCGATAAGTATGTTATGTATGCGACAATGATAGTTAAGGAGACTTAGGAGTTAACTCTAGATAGTCTTTTATGTCAGGTTTTATGAGTTATGATGAAATTTTGGAGGAATAGGATCCCTAGTGAGGTAGGTGATATAAACCTAGAGGCTTGTAGGTTGTATACGACGTCCTGTATCCTGCTAGAATCCTTAGTAGTGTTAGCTTGTGATTTGGTACATGGATTATTGTCACAGTTGTTTGGGATAGAAATAAGATTGTTATCTAAATGTTAAGGCCTATTTGAGCGGCCTAAGTAATGGCTAGATGCGAGGTTACCGTAGTATGAGTGTGGTTTAAGGGCATCTTTGAATGTCCGTAGGAATAATTGTGTGTGTCGTAATGGGAAATATAAATCAACTTATTATGACATCTTAAGGTGTTCAATGGTTAAGGTGCGCAATTTTTAGAGGCTCATAGACTAATGTTTTTGCAAGCACCTAGTGATCGCTATGTGGGTATTGAGAAGTTTGTAGAGCGTACCTACGATGAGAAAGTTATGGATGATGAAATCTTATCGGGTTTTGAGGACTTTTACGTGGAGTATGTTTAGTGTCCTTAGGAAACCGGTTAAGTCTGGTAAGAAGAAGTGATAGTGTCCTAGTGATGATCGCATTGAAGGTCGGGTGATGATCTCAAGTTGTTGGTTAAGGTTGAAGGAGTCAAATAGTGTATGTGACCGGTACTATTATCTAAATTAGTACATATGGGTGGTGTAACCTTCTAAGAAAAATTGGAAGCTTGAGTTGAGAGTGGACATAATGCTCGGGTGTCATGGAATGACTAGGGTTAGCGATGTGACACTTGATTTTGAGGAGTACTATTCGGGACTTAAGCTGACGATGTCACATGGAGACTTGAAAATGTCACTCCAAAGGGGGATATCAAAGCATGATTAGAATGTTGGCGTGTGTCGATAATATAAGCCATGATAACCCTATTAAGGTAGGGATTAGTTCTTGGCATGTCTTGCCAAGACGGTACGGATTAGAATATGTAGCCCCGAGTGGCACTTACTACCCTTGGAATGCCAATGACGACAGGTAAGCCCGTCAAGTAAATTCAGTTTGGGCTGAACTCGAAGATAAGCTCAGTGATAACCTTGTGTTGTTTAAGGTTAATTATAAGGTGAATGTTTCGCTAAACGGGGTTCTTCCTAAGGAGATAATATGATGCGATCAAGGTATGACAATGACCTAGGTATATTAGGTAGGTCATGATGTCACTAAATATATGGAGAAGGTCATCTTTGATAGAGGAATTAGGCATTTGCCAGTCAGAGTGGTTTGCGCCTGTCAAGGATATGAGGGGGAGAGACTTACTCCTAATAAGGGAAGTCTGGATTTTGACTTTCCATAGAACAACAAGTTCGTACGTTGCTTACGTCTTATGAGGATGAATGGTTGTGATTCGATTGGTCACGGTTGGTGACTTGAATAAGGGTGTGTCTAGGTTAGTACCAGTGACAATGTCTAGGAGGAGTCATAAACTTCGAAGCAGGCAGCATAGGTTCACTTTTTGTAGACCATAGTCTGATGCGTATGGATGGGATTCTCTCGGAACATTTATTTGTTCCTTTGATTCTTGTGTGTGTTTCCCTTTTGATTTCGCCAATCGAGGAATGACATTCCAATGACTGCAGTAGTTCGAATGTATACCATCTCATGGTATAGTGCGGTTGGACCTAGTAGAATGCAGGTGGACCTGGCATGGTCAATGCATCTCGGTAACTAGGTGTGTCCCTATCAAAAATATTCTTGCTATTGAAAAAACTTCATTGTACGAGTTGCTGTGTTTTCGGCCACATGGTTTGATCACACTAATTGCTTTCCTTATGATTAATGACCTTACGACTGGCCGATATGACAGTTAGTGGCTCTGGTTATAAAGAGCGGGATGATGACTTGAGGACATTTTATTGTATTACAACTCAAGAAAAATTTGTACATGGTGTTACTTTACCACGGTGAGTGGATTTAGTTAGTGCTCTAAGTAAGACACCCAGAGTAATACCAGGGTTGTCAAAGTGATGCAGCGAAAGGTTTCAGTCGAGTGCACGATTATGATTTGGTTAGTGCGTCACTCCACGGAGTGAGTGACTTACGATATAACATTAAAATCAAGTTTAAATGAGGCTATGTGGTCATGACGACTTGAGGATTTGAGGAAACTTGGAATTTGTAGTCCTTAGATTCGAGATGGTCCTTGATGATGAATTGGATGAATTGTTGTATTATGGTTCACTCTTAGGTGAGTATCGATTACTAGAGAGAGTTGGCCAGTAGGGGGTCCAACATGCTTTAGGTATTCGAAAGGTAGTCCTAGGACTTTTTGTGCGTAATCATTAAGTGAGTAAAGACTCGAGATGGTTGTGACGTTGATGGTTAGCGTGACAATGAGCGTCAGAGCATGTCGCATGTTGAGCTTTTGGTAACAACCCCTGTGTAAAAGCATGTGATATGATATTATCTATTATGGACTTCAATGATTTATCGTAGGGGATTTTTAGGATTTAGAATAAGATTTGGTAAATCCCATGAACTCGTGGAATTGGCGGGTCGATAATTTCAAGGATGAAATTTCATAAGGAGGGAAGAATGCAATACCCGGGCCTATTATTTTATTATTTTACCCCATAAGTTATAGTAATATGGAAACCCTTGAGAGTCAAATCATTATAATTGGGTTTATATTTGTATTTGACTGTGTTTGGAGTCTTGAAGGTAATTGTTGAAGTTTGGGGGGGTAAAATTTGGAAAATTTGGAAAATGTGGTTCGAACGACATTGAAGCTTGTTCAAACGAGTGTCCAATCTCGTTTGAATGAGACGGGATGGTTCAAATGAAAGTCCCTGACCCTTCGAAGCAGAGATCAAACGAGGTCCCGTTGCATAACTGAACAGGCTCGTTAGAAGGTCGTTCGAAGAGGAGATCAAACGAGAAGACAATCTCGTTCGAATTAGGTCCCATTCTCGTTTGAACGATCTCCCCAAACATTTTAAGTTTGGGTTGATCTTGTGTGTTGTCAAATTTTTGGCCATTAGATCGATGACGTGTCGACATCTGATGAGCCCAAATGGGAAAAAATGGGATTTTAAGGTTGGGGGTATTTTTATAAGGCTTGTTTAGGGCTAATTGGAATTTATTTGGAGTTTGAAAGAGGAGAGATAGAGAGTGGGGGTGGGTAATATTAGATTTATCCTCCCCTATCTAGATTTTGAGAGCTCCATCACCTTTTCCCACCACCATAAACCACTCTACACCACCATGTACCCACCTTATGCCAGGATATTCTAGATATATTCCACCATAAATAGACCTAATACACCCATTTCCCCCATTATTGAGCAAAGCTAAGAATTTGTGGAGTTGTTGCAAGGGGGTTTTGGAGAAGAAGAAGCAGAGCTTTATGGAGTTTGGAAGGGGGTTTTGCTTAGAAGTTATTAGAGAAAGCTTGGTGGAGCTAGGCAACCTCCTTGAGGCCACCTTAGTAGGTAGGGGTTGCCATCATCTTCTTCCACATTCAACTATTTTTGGAACTCCATTTGAGGTGAAAAAACTCTACTCATTGTTAAGAATCTATTTTTGCATATTTGTAGTATTGTAGTAGAATTGCTATAGTAAAATGCATTGTGATATAAGGATGATAATTCTTATGTTTTGTAAAAATGAGTTTCAATGGTTTTGAGTAAAATGATGATTTTTCAAGAAAACTTGATATCAAATATTTTTATGAAATAAAAATGTTGGAAGAATGTGATTTTACTGGGAATGATTTATGAATAAATGTTTTGTACAAATGAACATTT
Organism: Sambucus nigra; assembly: GCA_949130495.1. NCBI lineage: Eukaryota > Viridiplantae > Streptophyta > Magnoliopsida > Dipsacales > Adoxaceae > Sambucus > Sambucus nigra. The sequence goes on from OX422218.1 coordinate 283,407,655, forward strand.
CATCCAAGTTTTTGAAGAAACAAAGGCGCCTTTTGCCTTGAAAATATGTTTGGGCAAATATTATGATATTTCTAGAATAAATTATATGTTAGACCCATTTAATGAGATTTTTGGACCAAAAATTCACATTCTCATGAATATAAATTTGTAGCATTTTGATGTTGAACATATAAACAAGTTTAATGAGGATTTTATTGGGTTTAAGAATGAAATAAAAAAATAGAAATTTCATCTCTTAATGTGTGTGAAAAGTGTAAGGTTTGAAAACTACATGTATTAATAAAGAAAACGGTATTTTTCTTATAAAGTAGTCTTAGATGTTTAATGATTTCTTATAAAAGAATGTAATGAAATTAAAATGTTTCCAACTTGAGAAGAATGTTACTCCAAAATGTTAAAAATATGTTATTATGTTAAAAACACTTAAGAAAATAGTATGGGTAACTTAATGGTATTTTGGGAAATAACATTTGTAAAATTTGAGGAAAAGACAAGTTTGGAAACAAATAGGTAAAATGGTAATCTTACATAAAGTGAAACATTTTTATGAAATAAAAATATTGGAAAAGACGTTACACAAAATGGTCCTAAATGAATATGTTTTGGAATTAAATCGACGTTTGAGTAAAAAGGGACAAGAAATTATGATTTTAATGTATAACACAAGTTGGGGCGGACGGAAAAAAAAAAGAAAAAGGTGGAATAATGTGGACATTTGTAAAATATTAAAATGCATAAATATGAACTTATATGACACCGAGATAATTAAGGAGGGTCTAGATCCTTAGTGTGAAAGATTCAAAATCACTGACCAGAGCATATGGTAACATAGCCAACGGCGTGGAGCCCGTTAAAGTATGTGATTATTGAAAGATTCCGAGAAAAATATAATGAAAGTGGAATATATCAATAAATGGATTTTGTGGTGAATATGTGAAAAGACAACCTAACTTAAATGAATTAATAAATGTTCCGGTAAAGGATAAACTGGAGAAGTAATGTAAAAATTTATTAATATCCATAATGTAAATGAATGGTAAAGTGAAAGGACTAAATGGGTAGTTAAGCAACCTAAAGATATTTAACGCATAATTAACACAAGGTTGTGTTTATAAAGGGTTTTAAAAAAAATAAGTATTTTTTAACACGGTGTTTGAGTGTGTTGAAAGGGTGATTTTCAATGAAAATACTAACGTGAATTGGTGTGAATAAAGGGGTAAATATCGACGAATAATTGATTTTTCCTTAAATAAAGTGTACTTTCTTTGAGTATTTAACTGAGTGTGTTAAATCAAGTAATAAATGTCAAGTCAAGTAAAAATAATTTTTTTTACAAGATTAAGGTGAATTAATCGGGGTAAGTAATGATTTTGAAAATAAAAATGGTTTCATGCATGTATATATATATATATACATGGTAATTGCATGTGCATGTAGATATAATGTGTTAGATTCTTCTTTCGGTCGTTTGAATTCTTGTATTTTTCCACTAGGCATTCAACTAATTATCTCGTCTTTGTTATGGCATGTTGGGTGCGGTTCCGTATTTTAAGTACATTATACAAGTAAATATTATTTTTATTTTACGTTAGTAGTTTTGTATGCTTGGATTTTGGGGACGCTTCCCACGGGTCCTTTACAGAGTTTGATTTCAAATGAAAATCATATGCTAAACAAGTGAAATGTTAATTAAATAAAACTGGACTAGCAATATTACGTATGTTGTTTTATTACACTTCACACCTAATGCTCGGGTTGGACCGGGTTGACCATGAGTAACACATAAATTTGATCTGGTGCAATTCACATTTAGGTTGAGTTTCCATTAAGACGGATGTTTAGAACTTAACAAGCTTTAGGCCCATTCTACGTGATGAACTTGCAACTTGCTATCCACGCATACCTTTAGTTAGTGGATATTTCAACTGAAATAATTCCATTTGAGAGAAATTGTCTAACGATTTTGTGTCGATGATGTACATGTCATGACTTGCCATTATAGTTACTATTTTCAGCCCTAGAAATTATCGATTAACTGTCACAATGTAGTATGACAGGTGACACAGGCTTTGGCCAAATTGGAATATCCTCTAAGAAGTTTTTAAGCCATTTGACTTCTTCCCCAACTTTATCTAAAAAAATAAATTCAGATTCTATAGCGGATCTTACAATGCACATTTACTTTGCGAATTTCCAATATATGGTTGCAACTCCAAGAGTAAATACATATCCACTTGTTGATTTTGAATCTTTTGAATCAGAATCCAATTTGCATCGCTATAGCCTTCAAGTATATCTGAATATCGTTTGTAGTGCATCCGATTTTTCAAAGAGTAATGAAGGTATCAAAGAACTCTTGTCAAGGTTTTCCAATGATTGTTTTTTGGGATCACTCGTATATCGACCAAGTTTACTAATCGAGTATGTAATATCCAATCGAGTATCGTTTGATAACTACATTAAACTTTTAATAATACGAGAATACTCTAATTGAGATATTTTTAACTTTTATTTCTAAAGAAGTAATGACTTGGATATACGGGTATCCTCACTGAAGTTTGATCATATTTATTATACTTTTGAAGTATCTTCTCAAAGTAATGTGATTGAGATAAGCTAATTCCTTAACTAGTGATTTTAATTTCTAGAATTACATTAGCTAGTCCCAAGTCCTTCATTTCAAATATATTAATCAAATTTTATTTATTTGCATTAATAACGTTATTATTATTACCAATTAATAGCATATTGTGAACATATAGACAAACAATAACATGTCCTCCTTAACTGCTCTTGACATAAACACATTTATCACACTCATTTATTTTGAAACCAATTGACGTCAAGACATTGTCACATTTTTTATGTCATTGTTTAGGTGCTTGTTTCAACCCATATAGTGACTTCACAAGTTTACATACTTTCCTTTCATTGCAAGAGATTTATAACTTTCCAGTTGTTCCATATATATTGCTTCATCTAATTCACCATTTAAAAATGTCGTCTTGGCATCCATTTGGTGCATTTCCAATTTATGTATTGTCGCAATTGCAATTAACGTTCTAATGGATGCAATCCTCGTAACAAATGATTAAGTATCGAAATAATCTATTCCCTCCTCTTGCGTGTAGCGTTTAGCCACAAGTATAGCCTTATATTTATCAATGATTCCATTAGCTTTCATTTTCCGTTTAAATATCTATTTACAACCTAATGGTTTTGTCCCGGTGGTAGGTCCACTTGTTCCCATGTATGATTTTTCTTAAGGGATTCATTTTCACTATTAATAGCTTCTTTTCAATATGAGCTTCTGGAGTGGATAGAGCTTCCTTTTACAGTTTGAGATTCAATATCTAACATATATGTTAGAAAATACGGACCAAAAGATTTTAAAATTTTAGCTATTTTGATATGTCTAGGTTCCTCCTCAATAACATTTTGAGGTTCACTATTTGTAACTTCAAGCATTCTTTTGTATTAACTTGTTTCTTGTTCATTCTTATAAGGAAAGATATTTTCAAAGAATGATGCATTCCTAGATTCTATAACCGTATTTTCATGAATTTCAGGAATATCAGACTTATGCACAAGGAATCGATACACACTTATTTTCATAACCAAAGAATATGTAATCAATAGTTTTAGGACCAATTTTCACCTTTTTAGGTTCAGGAACTTATACTTTTGCAAGACACCCCCGTACTTTTAAGTATTTTTAGGATGGCTTTCCCCATTTCCACAATTCATAGGGTATCTTATTTGTTTTCTTATGAATAAACTTATTGTGAATGTATTTAGTCGAAAGTAATGCTTCCCCCCAAATGTTTTGCAATAACCCAAACTTATTAACATTGCATTTATCATTACTTTTTGTAATTCCCCGACCCTATTTTATGGGTTACCCGTGGTTAGCCTAGTTCGACCCGAATGTTAGGTGTGAAGTGCGATGAGACAACCTAATTAATGTTGGTAGTATAATTTTATTTAATTAACATTTCACTTATTTAGCATCCAATCCTAATTTAAAATAAAACTACGTGAGGGACCCGTGGTAAATGTCCCTGGAATCCAAGTATACAAAGCTACTAATGCAAAATAAAAAGAATATTTATCTGGATAATGCTTTCAAAATATGAAACCGCATACAACCTGACGTAACAAACAGGAGGGAATGAGTCGAATGCCTAATGGGAAAATTCAACAATGCAATATAAAATCGAACAATAAAAAATAGACTCTAACATATTATACCTACGTCCACATGCAATTACCTCATATATACATGTACATATACATACATTAATGCATGAAATCGTTTTATTCCAAAACGTCACTTGTTTCGATTAATTCACTTTAATCCTATAAAAAAGTGCCTTTTACTTGAATTGATATTTATTTCCCAATTTAAAGCATTCGGTTAAATACTTTAAACAAATACCCTTTTGTTTAAGGAAAATTATTTCTTTCATCACAATTTTCTATTTACTCACACCAAATTTATCTTTGCATTTTCCTTGAAAATCACATTTCAACACATGCGATCACCATATTACAAAATACTTATTTTTCATTGAAAACCTTTCATAAACACACCCTTTTGTTACTTATAGGTTAACCCTCCTTAAGTTCCTTAATTACCCATTTGATCGCTTCACTTTACCATTTCGTTTACTTTATGGACACCAGTCAATTTTCACTTTACTTGTCAATGTTATCTTTTAACCAAAACATTTATTAATTTTATTCAAGTTAGGTTGTCTTTTCTTACCTTCACCACACAACCCGTTTTTGACATGTTCCGCTTTCATTATCTTTGTCTCGTAATCTTTCAAATATCTGCATACTTTACCGGTTATGCTTCCATATGATCTGGCTAGTAATTTTTTATCTTTTACCCTAGGGCTTCGGGTCCTTCTTAATTATTTTCGGTGTCATCCGAGTCCATATTGATTTGTTTTAGCATTTATCAAATGTCCACATTATTTCACTTTTTAACGACCGAAGCAAAAACCTAAGGACTTCACTTCACCTGATGTTATTCTTTCAAAATTACCACTTCTTGTCCTTTACACACTTGCGTTGATTTTATCCCAAAAATCACTTTTATTTATGACTATTTGTGAAATACCATGTTCAACATTTTATTCCATAAAAATATTTCACTTTATGTAAAATTATCATTTTACCTATTTATTTTCAAACTTGCATATTCCTCCATTTTTACAAGTGTCATTTTCCCTAAAATATTACTAAGTTACACATACTAACTTCTCAATTTTTTTTACTTATTAACACTCGTTGGAGTTAGCACCCTCTTCAAGTTGGAATTATCTTTATTCATTACTTTCTTTACTAAGAAAACCCGTTGGCATTTTGGATATTACTTTATAAGAAAACACCATTTCTCCCTTATTTTCACATCAAGCCTACAAATACCCACTTACCACATTTTCTACACTTTTTGACACATTTTAAGGGCTGGATTTCTATTTTCTTTATTTCATGTTAAAACCCAATAAAACCTTCATTAAACTTGTTTATATTCTCATCATCAAAATACTACAGGTTTATATACACGAGGAGATGGATTTTAAGCCAAAAAAATCCCATTAAATGGGTCTAACATATTGTTCATTTTAGATATTTTATAATATTTGCATAAACATACTTTTCAAGATCAAAGACATTTTTATTTCTTCAAAACTTGCATATATGTCTGTTTATATAAAAATCCCAATTTTCACAAGAAAATCTTAAGACATTTGTTCATAAAATATTGCCAACAAGAGAAATATCATTTAAAATGTTTAGACACTAAGATTTCTTAAAATATATCATTTTTCTCAAAACTCTTGGGATCTTTTATAAATATTTTTTTATAAAATCATAAGAAATAACTTCCTTAAATTATATATGCATTCCACTCTTGCAAACTCTAACCATAAGACCAATACTATGAAAAAATAGAGTTCTTAAGCTAAGAATAAAGTTTTTCACCTAAAAGGATGCTCCTAAAATAGTTGGATGAAGGTAAAAGAAGATGGCAACCTCCCATCTCCTAAGGTGTCATTAACTAGGTTGCCTATCTCTACCAAGATTGGTTGCTCCTTGAAAGCTCCATAAAACCCCCCATTAGACTCCATATTTCTTTTCTACTTTCTTCTTTAAAAACCCACCCCAAAAATAACTCCATGGATTTGTAACTTTGTCCATAAATGGTGTAAGTGGGTTTTATAAGTTTAAATATGGTGGAAATGGTGGTATTAGGTGGAGGATGGTGGTGCTTGGCTGGTTGGTGGAGGAAGAGCTCTAAGAGATAGAGAAAGAGACCAACTATGATGGGAAATGCCCTAAATGAGCCATAGACTCATTTAAATACTCCCAAAACCCTAAGGGTTTAATCCCACAAATATCCTTAACTCAACACTTTATTCAATGGTCCATCAAACCTTTATCCTATGTTTTGATGTGATTCGCTGAGAGCTCGACACATAGTTCAATTCAATGATCCACGGCGTGATAATACATTAAAATGTGCAGAATTTTCAAAAAAATCCCCGATCGTTTGAACACTTTAAACCTCGTATGAACAAGAGTTCTACCAAGGTACACATGAGGAAAAATCGTATGGTTAAATGGGGCATAAGAAGTACCTATTTAAATGGGAAGTACCCCTTTGTTCGAACGACTGAGTACTTCGTTTAAACATGGATTTCCAATGAAATTCTAGAGAGTGAGGGAAATCGACCATTTCTCATTCATTAGAAGGTCATTCGAACCTCATTTGAATGACAATGACTTTCATTCGAATGACTGCAAAAATTCTCAATATTCACTTTAGGCCATAAAACTCCAATTCGATTGCGTCGGGACCACTACATTACCCAAGTTTGACTTATGATAGATCTCAACAAGCCCAGAGCCCAATTGGTCATACCAAGTTATCAAATCATATGAGTACAACTAAAGTTGTGGGGGAGGGTGTTACATTTTCCCTTGAGGCCTAGAAATACCCATTTTAAAGTTTAACTTTTTCATTCTGCAATCCCAATGGACTGGGGAGAGTAAAGAGCCGTAGTTTGGTGAATAATTTAATTCTCTAAATATATTTACTTAAAAGGATATTTGTATTCACCACCTCTATCACTTATTAAGTCTTTAATCTTTTTACCAAGTTGATTCTCAACTTCTATCTTGTATTTCTTAAAAGCTTCAATTGCTTCATCTTTGCTTCAGAATAAGTAGACATAACAATATCTGTTGCAATCATCCACAAAGATAAAAAGTAAATTTTCCCACCTCTAGTTTGAATATATTTCAAATCACATATATTAGTGTGAACTAATTCTAATGGTTCATTGTTTCCATCAATATAATGAAAAGGTGACTTAGTTAGTTTAGCTTCTACACACGTTTCACATTTATGATTTGAGTTAAGGTTAAATTTTGGAATTAATTCTAAATGAATTAATTTATTTAAAGTATGATGATTAACATGTCCCCATCCACCATGTCACATATCCATATACTCGAGCATATAAGCATGAGATATCATATTATTATCATAGTAACCTTTACGTACAATAATAGTGATGTTCATTTTAAACATCCCATCACATATCACTACAGGAATATTAATTTTTCCCGGCATAAATTAAAGCCGAGAAAAGTACTAAAAATACCGAAAACATTTTTTGCGGCATTTCCACAAGTGCGGTAATAGCCAATGTGGTAAAAAAACAACGACATTGTAAAAAAACTGCGAAAAGTTAGCAGCATTTTTTTGCAGCATTATTTAAATTGCTAGAAAAAAAACTTTTTGGAACCTTTATATTAATGCTGGTAATAACCTCTTCGTGACATTAACAAATGTTGAGAATAACTTATTGCAACGCCGATTAAATGTTCAACACACTTTTGACGAAACTAAAAAAATATCGAGATTGATAGTAGTGGCATTGAACAAATGTTAATATTATTTAGCAATATTGACTGGAAGCAAGTGTTAAAAAAATCGTTTATAACAAGTGTTGTATTTATGTGCAAATACACTACCATAATAATAAATTAAGAGGGCGGTAATCAAATTAAAACGTCATTAAATTAAAACCAATAACATTCATTGTAAATAAACATAATTGAGTTTGGAACAATTATCCATCCATAAAATAAAATGTATTACATGTCCAATAAGAAAAAGCGGGGAAACATAGAGCGAAATAAATTTTTTATATAATGTACGATCCTTGTCCATTAAAGTCAAACATCCTCTTCGACCTAAAAAAAAAAAATCAATCGTTATTCATTAATACTTATTTTTAGTATTTTAATTAAGAAATTAAAATTAAAGATTAGTACATTAGCAATATGCCACTCTACGGTTGAATGATATGCATCTCCAATTATGGACTTGTTTTCATAAGGTCTAGGCAATGGTTCATTTGTTAAAAATATTTTCTCAATATATACTTCTCAAAAGTCTTCACCCAGTGGTGTACCACCTACTTTTATGAAGGGTCCTTGCTCACAATGAATCCACGCGCCACAACCACTTTTGGAAGTCAGGAAAGGTCTACAATTTTAGGAAGTGCATTATTTGAGACCCTTTATCGTGGTTGATGGTGCTTCTTCTTCTTCTTTGATGGTTCTTTTTACAATTAAGATGAATATGTCATCAACCATATATTTCTGTAAAAAAATCGACAGGGTTTTATTTATTTTTAAGACATCCTATAAATTTTAGAATATTATACAACTAAATAAACCAACAACCTAATGTCAAGCATACATAAACTCCCAAAGGAAGCACATATATATTGTGCCCTTTAAAATCCTTTAAATTAGTAACATACCTGAATTGAATTAGCATTCGTTTGTTCACTAACACGAGCAATAGTCTCGGGGATAGCCAAATGTTGAGAATTTGCAATCTACAAAAAATGAATTATTTTAGTCATGAAAATGTGAAGTCTTAAATTATGATTTTAAAAAGTAGTTATCTACTTACCTGTTGAGATGAAGCTAAATGGTGATTTGATTGTGGTACCACTATAGGTTGAAATGGGTTGGTTTCTTCTAATTGTTGCTCGGGTTGCAAAATTAACCTATATGATGGTATGTTTTTCTTGATGGAGGATTGAGTAACCTGTTAATAACATGATTTAATATCAGAACATACATTTATATATATACACGATAATAAATCACAAAAGATAAAATTGTGTACTTATTAACCTATTTGGATACAACGGAATGACAAGTCATTATGTATGTGCATATCAACTCAAACTGAGTCTCTAAATGATCAAATTTATCCTAAAATTTAGATCGAATCTCAGATCGTAGTCGTTCATACTCTTTTTCATTAACCTTCAATCGCTTAGTTCCATGCACATCAGTTGGAGATGGTCCATGACCATAAACTCGACAATGCCCATGTTTATCAGGTCCCATGACTTCATAAAATATCTCGTCTTTAAAACTGACGGATTCATTACAATCTGACAGAAGTTGATCTAATTTTTGCCTTATTTTTGACTGAAATGAAATAATTCTTATTATATAAAACAAAAATTATAATCATTCATTCACAAAACCAAAACAGAATAAAGATCCCAATATCTCCCCACCACTAATTTTAAATACTTCAGATATTAATTTCATGCACAAAATATTTGTACCATTACTTCAGTGAAATCCTTATCGATGGCTAAAGCATTGCACCTCTCGTGTATTTTGATGTAACATGCCTAAATGGGTAGATAGTCTATATGCGGTATTTCCAACTGGCAGATATAAATCATTGAAGTGAAGCTCTAAGCGTTTTCCTGTACCCCATAATTCACCCAACTTCGCAATGCCTCTACGTTTAGTGGTATATTGTGCTGAAGCTGAACCTTAAAAATTGAAAAAATAGGTTAACTTCAATCTACACATTTTATTAAGCACTTATAAATCTACTAACTTTGAGTACCTTCTTCATGTGAATGGACATCTTGGTTATGTAAAGACTCACTCTCCATCGAGCTACTATTAGTTTCACTGTCATTTGAGTTTTATCGTTCGGTCAAGATAGAATCTAAAAGGGAATGAGAAATGGGCTGAGATTGCGGTCGAAATGGTGGTTGGAGATTGGATTGTGAGTGTAAGAGAGACTGTGAACGTGAATGTTCCTGTGAGAGGGATTTACTCTGCCACTGCGATGTCATAGCAACCTGAAATAATAAAAATTCACCATCAGTTTATAAGTGTAATGTTTATCCAAGCTAAGATGTTCTAGATGCGGGGCAATAATTGAAGCAATGACCATTTTTTATGAGGCTTGAATAAGAAAGATCTGCCCCATATGCTCTGCTATACAACATGTATGTGGATGTTGAGAGATGGGATAATGTCATAATGAATGTAGTTAAGGATGAGGTGCTCAAACGCAAAAATTAACTTTATAATGTTCTCGAATTGTTACGAGTCTAAGTTGCACCGATAAATGTGTTTTTAAATGTTTAAGTCAAAATTAATGTTTGATGTCTGATTGTGGAATCTATTACCCGGTGGTGTCACTCTTTCTTTATCATCATTGTATTGTTATTGAATCATGTGATAATTTCAAATAGAAACTCCCTAGGGAATTTTTTTAACCACTCAAATCCTCTGTAAACTCTTTCTTTTAAAACCCTAAGAATTTCATGTTCCAATGCCCTTAGCATATAAAGGGGGGGGGGGGGGGGGGGGATTAAACTTTCATAAACTAGTTTTCGATTCAGACACACCTTGATTTATCTTAAGTAAAGGATAAGAATATTTGGATACGCTTCAATTGATATTTACTTATGGAGAATGAGGTTAATTAGGGATCATAACTTGTATAAATTTGAAATTGATTGTAACTTTAACTTTTCACGATTCATCTTTTATGAGTTCCTCCCATGTACACATGTATATATGTATATGTGTGTGTTTGTCATTTTCTTTTTGTTAATATATTTTTAGCCGCTTGTTTATGTATATGCTTTGCAGTTCCGGGATGAAAAGTGGATACTTTTTTTCTATTCTATTAGAAACTCATTTCGTTTCTGGATGTTGATAATAATGTTATCCCTCTTAACGGTTATTTTTTTTACTCCCGTTAATGGCTAGCGGGTTCAATCCTTAAATTTCATTATAATTATATAGAAGATGAATCAAACTTGAGTTATTCACAAAACAAAATTAACATAGCATGAAACGAACTATGCACACCACTAGTAACTGATTATATAGGGGTCAAGTAAATTTTGACATATTAAATGCACGTGAAAAGGATTCCCAGATATAGTATTGCAATGTCTAAACCTGAGGAATACTTCAACTTTAATTGTATGAAACATTGGATAAACTTGATAGTAATTTAAGAATATTTCAGAGGGCAACATTTATACATGGATTTATTTATAACAGAAGTAGGACTTAAGAAAATTGGATGGAATTCAATTGTGTTGCATCACATCTATTAAGTCAACCACATGGAAACATAACAAATTATGAATGACATCTAATAAGTAGAAGGACACTATCCAACCAAAATAAATATAAAGAAATATTAACTGGATGAGGTAGTGATGCAATTGACCAAAATCTTAAGAAAAATCAAGCTTGAAGAAGAATCATAATTTGGCAAGTTAATTCCCCCTCCATTTTAAATCCCACATAAAGATGTCCCCCTCCCTCATATACTGTAGCCATTTGTTCATCCACTCGGAGGAAATGTCATTGAAAACAGAACAACATCTAGTTACTAGGCAGTCCATCGCAACTCTAGAATAAGAGAGAAACTAGTGTGTGAATGGAAGAATGACGCGGAACTTGATATTGAGAGCCAAAAGGATATATACGACTCACGGGCATTTGGTATATCAAAAGAAATTATATATGTCAAAGTTTTGCATATGCCCTTGCGGTTCATAATTCAATAGTGCTCTAATAGCAGACTATATCCATTATGTATGCCTTTCGATTATTTTGTCAAATTTCTATGACTTTCCATTCAATGATATCCTTGATTAAGTTGCATTGCATAATAACTTAATCAAGGCTCATAAGCATTTTAAATGGAATATGCCTCTAGTAGCCTATGATGCATTCCATATGGTTATGTACGATCTCTAGTCACGCCACCACGTTATCAGATATTGAATAATAAAATGGAATTTCTCCACTTTTCCCAGCAATGGCGCAAACAATGCAAACTAGTTGTGATTTCCCAGTTTTCCAGTAATTGATTCATTCATGATTTATTTCTAAAACCATCCTGCTTGTTCTCGATTTTTTTCTCCAAGATCTTAACTTCTTAGATGACTTGAACAGAGGGTATAAGATGCACCTCCCATGAGGTCAACACCCAATGGACAAAGATTACTGAAAGCATTCCCTTCATGATAGCATTTCTCATTCAGACAGTGAAATAAACACTTATGGAGAAACCCCATTCATGGAAGACCTCATACTATTCTCAACGAAGTTGGAATCCAAAATTTAACTATCAAAGAGAAAGAAGGAGACTCTGTTCAAATCTCAAAAACAATCTTGTTGGAATAAAAAATTCAACTATCAAAGTAAAAGGTTACGCCATCATATGCACAATATCCATCATGCCCCAACCCCATAAGCGGGCATTCTGGAAAAAAAAAGGAACAATTTATATCACAAGACTAATCGGTATGGTGACATGAGTTCATGTTCATGAGCTTTTCGTAAGTAGAAAACAAAATTTCTAAGTTAAGTAAGGAAGGATTTGAAAACAAAAAAAACGAGTCTAAAACTTTATAGGTGGTTAAGTCAATAATTTTTTTATGAAAATAAATCAAATATGTCAATCCTAGCTACACTTTAGCATGTACAAAAAAACACTTTAGCATGTACTCTTATTAGACTAGTTGACTTACTTTAATTGCTAATTAATAATCAAAATATAACATATTCGAGTGATTGACTGAGTGAAAGATGGTTGATCCACTTCTTATATAGTACTTGCAAATATGTTACTTGATTCGTTGTTTGATGAATTCGAGTAGCTATTTTCTTTGGTAATATTTTCTATCATGTGAATTTCATATAACCATTTTCTCTCATGGTTAAGAGTTGAACCAAACATAAGGATCAAAGTTAAATTCATTTTTAATTTGAGGGTAACAGGGCATAAATTACTTTCCAACTACTACGGTATAATTTGCAAAATGGAAGTTTCTGAGAAATCTATTAGTCTCACGAGGAGTATCTTTGGGCTTCCATTTTTTTCCCCTTATACTTCTTTAACAAAAATGTATATCCATTTTCAGGAGGAGTGTCTTTGGACTTCCACTTTTTTCCCCTTATACTTCTTTAACAAAAATGTATATCCATTGTCTTCTTGAGATGATATAATTTTTGGTCCCATATTAAACATGTTATCTATTTTTCAAAAGTAATGTTATCATGTGTAAAATGTTCCTCGGAAATTTTGCCTTTGTCTTTTTTTCATAAGTAATGTTATCATGTGTTAAATATACATCATACTGTAACCAAAGTTTTGGAAAATTATTATAGTTTCTAAACCTTACAAATTGGGTGTAACACCCCACCTAATTAAATACCGAGTAGCTACTCCTTTATTAAATTAAAACAGAATATATGGTTCATTCTCAGCATCACTGTTGAAAACATTTTTGTTTTTAAAATAACTCACCCAATACTTAATTAAGTTAAGTGTTAAAACATTTTCTATGATTAATAACAATTCAAAACCATTGCCACAATATTGAATAACAATAGAGAAGTCTCATATCACAACTGAATAATGAATAACAAGATTGAATGTAACTGGATAAAACTTTCCAGTTTAAAATATCTAACACCAATCCAACAAACCAAAATTATAGTACCAACATAAACCCAATACAATATCTGAAAAGGTAATTGGAATAACTAGAATCCTGGGCAACATGCCTGTGACACCCCTTGCTATAAAACTATTTTCCAAAACCTTTTAGGTGTCCAGCCACAGGGACGCCAGGATTGATATTCTATTCCAGGGACACGGAGCTGCGGCATATGTGGATGCTAGCAGGAGTTTGGATTAGACGCATCATTCATTCATTCCTAGAGTAGGAATCTTGTATTAGTCTCAGTTTTATTTAGGGCTTGTCGCCCAGACTTCTCGGTGCAGTTTTCAGGTGTAATTCATTCAGGTGTTGAATTATTGTATTGGATTATTTATTTGGTGGCCGGTGATTTTTTTTTGGCAAGTTGTGTATATATGATTCAGTTTATTTTCGTTCAGTTGTGTGAATGGTTTATATATTTTTATTCCGCATGTATTGTTTTGTTTAATTAAAAAGTTAAAATTGGCACCAGTTTTTGGAATACTACGTGGTTAGTAAGTTTTAAAAAGTTTTCGACAGTGATGCTAAGGATGATCCAACTGGGATTCCTGTTTTAATTTGGTATAGGACTGATCACCCGGTATTTTATTAGGCGGGGTGTCACAATGCCCTAAATAAGAAAAGTACTACAGACATAGGAATCAAAGAAATGAAGCATTTAAACAAGTATGTATCTCCAGGAACAACAACTCATGATCATCCATACCCTAAGTTGCACGTCCCTGATGCTGGGCACCTGTTAATATAGAGATAGTAGAGAAGAGAATATGCACGGAAATGGGTCAGAGCCCGATTGTAAAACATTTTAAAATTTCAAGTATTTAACAAGTGCAACTAAGCATTTATTATGTACATGTTATGTTCCAGACTCTCACTTGATATTCTCATATCTCATCTAGAGTGCATGCTTAACGTATCAGAGTAACTTCCAAACTAAGTTTTTCTTCTAACTAGTTTACACAACATGATTCTATCCCATATAATAACCACGTATATCCCATACCATACGTAATATAATTATTCACATTCTTTTTCTCTTTAATATGAATTTGACTTTTCAAAGCCTTAGGATTAAGTATTCTTTTACTTAATCAAATTCAATTTCTTTTATTTACAATCAACTACAATATCACACAGTAGATTGAATCACAGTATATATATTCACCCCATAATATACTAATGTAGCATCTCTCAGTCACAGTTGCAGTGCATGCATACTCTTCTATCATGTCCGGTCACAATTCTCATTATACAAAGGACAAATGGTTCGGTGCCTTCCCCGAATCATAAATAACTTAACACACATATATTGGAGGCGAGCATACTCGCCATTCAAATGGGTCAAGCACATACCTACGTTCCCATTCAACCATCGTAACTTTCAATCTCACCGATACAACGTATCCAAGGTCTTATGCTCAGGGTATGAATCTAAAATCCTCCCAAATGGACGCACAAGATAAGACCGTACACAACGCGAAACCTCCACCCCGATAGCAAGTAGCATAGGTTTGTCATACATGTAATAAACTATAATATAGGTATACATCCACCTATATATATATATATATATATATATATATATATATATATATATAATATCAACAAGGTATTCACACAACTATAAGATAATTCTCATACGTAGTATTATCTATCTCTCAAATTCTACATATTAAATATTATGACTTTCTCCTTAATTTATTATTCCTGAGCCTACATAATTACTCGAAGATTAAATAAGTTTTCCTTGATACATATCCATTTAAGAAAATCACTTATACCCTACTAGTCCATGTCATCATACTCCCCGAATTATTGTGAATTAAACTCGTCTTTAATTTGAATTATAATCGACAAAACCTATTCTCTCACAACCACATATGCCTTCACCTAGGATTAATCTCACATATGGACTTAAGATTTTCCAGGTGATTCAATGATCCCCTCCCTATTGTTCCTATCCTTAATCTTCATATATATACGAATCACAACCCAAAATGTGAATCTAACAACCGTAATTCATTCGATTTATTAACATAATTCTCTCCAACAAAATCCCAAACATAATAATATTAATCCTAGTCTTACCTATGGCCTACTGCCCTTCCCTAAGTCCCATTATGTACAAATAATAATCAATAAAGATTTCTAATTTTTTTTAGGTTAAATCAAGAATTTAAATGAAACAAGTTCTTCTTTTCTGGGGAGGTCGATCGATCGATGGTCTTGCGTCGATCGATTGATTAGTCGATCGATCGAGATTCATGGGTCGATCGATCGATCACCTAGATATCAGTCCAGATTCAACAACTTTTATTCTACGGGTTTCACATCTTTTGATCAATCAAATCTCTATTTTAACGTCCCAAATTTCTTATAGTCCATACCACATGATATAGAAACATACGTAAATGATTCCTACTGATCTAAACAACCTAGAATCATCAAGAGTTTGGATTAAAAAGCATATGTCTCATGTTTTTCCAGAAAACTAAATATGCGAATATTTCAAGAACAATCCTATGATTCTCAGAATTTCTCCAACATGTGATGTTTATATCGTGGATTAATATCTAACAATAACATGAGATTAATCCTACATATTTCTACTTTCCATAAATGAATTAACTTCTAATTAGGTTATCTCCAAAACATGTAACTTCTCATCATTTCTAACTATCCTAACATGGACATTATACTAACTAGATTGCAAATATTAAATCACTTGCCTCTACTGAAGGTCTGATCCTTTGGGGATGTGTGTCCACTGGTGGTTCTTCCCTTCTCCGATCAACTTTCGGTGGTGGTTGGTGGTGGTGACTTTTGGCTCTTGGTTCTCCCACAAAGACTCTTCCTCTTCCCCAGAGAAACTCCTCACTCTTTCTCAATTTATTTCTCTCTAAGTTTGTAGAATGAAACAATAATCTAAACCCTTTAGACTTATAAATAATCTCCCACATTCATGCATACTATTCACCTTCCAAATCAAATGACCATATTACCCCTCCAGGGTGACTATTCGGCTCCAAAGTGCCTCGAGACCCTATACCAACGTCCGAGTAGACTTTTTTTACTATAAAAATACTTCCAAACACTTTGGCATAGTCAAAACGGCCATTTGGATGACATATCAATATTTCTCTTTTTATTTTATATTAATTCAGTTCCGACAGTACTTTCACACGCATCTGACTTATTCACCGAAATTTTCGTATTAACTATTCGCGATAACTTCTAAAATTAATCATAAGTAAAGTCATAACCACATATTACTTTGATTCACTAAGTAATATTCAACATATATCATATATTACTATATTCTCAAGTAATATTTAAATCCGAATTAATTTCAAATTATTCAATTAATTCCAAATAAATCCCCTTTTAAAAGTTATCAAAATTACGGGGTATTACATTGAGGAGTTCATATCATTCATTATATAATGGTGAGAAAATGTAAAGTTGCATTAAGCTTCAATGGAACTTTTAGAATGAGCAATATATATGCTCCACATAAATACACACACACAACACAGAAGATAAAGGAAGTTACCATAGATCAGAGAGAGCCGTAAGTGACTAAAAAATTGAGAGAGATATAGAGTTAAATTCCAAATTCGGTCAAACTGCAGAATATACAGTTTTCACTGATCCAAATTCCTAAAATGAACACACATGGAGAAAACTCTGATAAGAAAGAATAAACAACTTATAGAAATTCAGTTCAAATCATCTTTAATTAAAAAAAATAGGTGGCATGCTTAGACTAGTTGGAATATTTTAATGACCAAATGATAATTAAAATCAAACTAGTAGTTTAGATCATAATTAAACAAAATATTTGTCATTATTTCACTAATATTTGAAATAATACTTAGTTCCATTAAGTCTACCTTATAGTAGGACTAAAAAGGTGAAGCACCTCTTATACTAGTTCTCATTTTAGATTAATACACAAATCGTGTACCTAATGGACCTGATCAAGATATAATCTGATTCTCACCAGTTCAAATGTTCACAACTTATAGAGAATTCTAGCCTGTTTGACGACCCATGTAAACACTGTAGAGAATGGAAAAAAATAACTTTCATTAACAATAAAATGATAATGTACTTTTCTTTTTAAATGAAACTATCACTGAGAGAAAGTATTGATTATCATCTAAGTACGGATTGTGAGTTTGCCATGGCTCCACAGGAGTTCATTAACCATATAAATAAATCATAAACCTGGAGAACAACAAACACATAGAAGAAAAGAAATTTACATGGTAGGGTAATCCACATATTTTGTATGTAAAGAATCATAATTATGTGGAAATATAAGATGACCATTTTTTTCTAATAGAGTATGTTTTAATTTGGGGGAAATTTATAGTAATGAACTGATAATATACAAAGGTAAATGTGGCTTATTATTATTATTATTTCTTTGATAAGACTCACTAGGAAAATGATTTCAAGTCTTGTTAGAGTGCAGGAAACAGACTCCTTGTGTCTCGAAAACATACCAATTCTAGAAAATAGCCATTAATGGAGAATAAAATAAGAGAGGTTGGAAGCCTTTATATCCCCCACTCTAATATGGGTTGCTTGACTTACCCAATTCTAAATTCTCTTAGGTTTGGAGGCCAGACCCCTCGAGTAAAGGAATAGAGACTTGGACAATCTCTTATTCTCCGTACTTCCAAAGATGTGAGGCTTTGCATTTGAACATCATGCAAGGACTTCAGATTCTCGCAATTACCGATTTCAAGTTCTCTGAGGCTCTGGGGCAAACCTTCTACTGTAAAGGATTCTATCCTGGAACAGTTGTGTATGATCAATGTGGTGAGACGACTAAAGCAAAACAAACACCTAGGTAAGGATTTCAGATTTATCCAACTAGTTATATCAATAGATTCAAGTGGTGATATACTTTTATTGTGTAGACAAAATTTCTCCGAATCAGGCTCCAGATTCGGGCAATCCAAAATGAAAATTGACTTTAGGGCTGTGGGTAGATTTTGGCCTATTAGAAGGCACGTCAACGAAGAACAATCGTCAGTAATCAAACGTTCGAGATGAGGAAAGCTTTCCATGTGGTCGCTGTTGTTGCTTCACAAATCTATTACTCTTAGACCGAACTGTAGTCCTGGGCATTTCTCTGTACGCAGAAACCTGAGAGGCGTGATGTTGTTCCCGCAATTAGGTAAATTTCAACGTTATCATAATCTGATATTATCAGTTCTCCAAAACATGGAGGCCATGTGTGATCTTCTTTCCTTATGGATACAACCTGGGGACCATGACTGACTCTTAAATGTTATAGATTTACAATATTCTGGCACAAAAATTCTTCTTACCACAAATGACTCAGTTCATCATAATATTCAATAACTAAACGTTCAAGTGATGCCAAAGATTGTACAACCCCTTCACGTAAGTTAATAATACCAGTGATACCCTAAATCTCTAAGGTTTTTACTGATGAGGTAACATTAACCATACTTCTTAGCACCACCTCACAACATTGTTTTATTTTTAACACCCTTAGAGATGGAATCCTTGGAAGTATAACATTGACAATTTTGGGGAAATTATATAGAGCAAGCTCGCAAAGGTGAGGATATAATCCTCCAACACTTCGATTATCATCTGTTAAACAAGTAAGCCATTCCTCCCAACACTTCACGTTCTCAAACATCATAATCTCAAGTGACGAAAAAGAAAGAACCCGAGTAGGACGATCTCCATATAACTCACACTAATGTTTTTTTTACCCCGAACATATTTTGAATGCACAACTCTATGAGTGAAGGTAGCTATCTAATTGGAGGTATATAAGTACATTATTCACAATGACCAAGTGTGGTGCGTTATATTAGAGAATGAAGGATCCCCGACCCAACTAGAAACTCTAGGCCTCTATAGAATTCAATTTCGATATTGGTCAAGCTTGTATGTGGTTCCATACTTGAGGAAGATGGACGATGAGTGATGAGACTTTTCAGAAATTGTTTGTTTCTCATTACTTATCATATTATCATCCACTCTAAAGCATATTTGACCAGCGAAAAATCGAGCTAAATCATTCATGAGGTCGTGTACCACAAATCGTGATTGATCCCCACTTGAATATTGAAAAAAGGACATTGATAATAACTTATTCAAATATTGAAAACCTTTCTCCTCTATTTTCTTATTTTCCTCTTCTTATAGCAAAAATCCTTCTGCTATCCATAATAAAACTAGTTCAAACTTGTCAAACTGATAGTCCTTGGGAGTATTAAACAGTATGTAAACAACTGCTTTAGATGGGGTGGCAGATGATAAAACTCAGTCTTAAATCGGGAAGAACAACACTCTTCTTTGCAAATTCCCAAAACTTGCTATTCAGTACATTTTTCCAAGCGTTTGGGCTTAGCTCTGCGAGAAGGAGGCGTCCAAGTTTCTTTGCGGCCAAAGGTGATCCGTTACACTTAATCGCAATATCCTCACTAACTACTTTCAAATTGGGATGTGCTGAGGCATTGATGAGGATCAAACCAGAAAGCTCTGCCCCATACACTCTATTAGACAACATGTATGTGGACGTCGAGAGATGGGATAAGGCCACAGAAATCAAGATATTAATGACAAGGAATAATATTAGAAAAGAACCTGGGTATAGTAGAGTTGACCCGAGTTCCTACTAATGCAACTGGAACAATATAATGAAAGAACAGTAAATATATTCGATCCAATCTCTCAGCTTTTAGTTTGAATCATGGCTTACGAGTAACAACAGAGACAATGAAAATTGCCTTTCGCCCATGGTTTGAACCACTGAGCACACAACGAAGTAAATAACCTTTGCGTTCAGCCTTTATGATACAATCCAGTGTGTATCCAACAATATCAATATCTCCAGCCTATAAATAAGGCTACAAGTCTCATATGCAATGAATATATTGGTCTTTGAACCAAAAAGGGCCTAGAGGTTTATATTGGAAACTATGAAGTGTTTCTTCCACTATAGGTTGCTGTCAGTGGAACACGACCTAAAAGTTTATATTAATCTTAACTTCCTTAATAAATTTTAGTTTTAAATAGGACTCTGTCTCTAGCCTATAACTACAAGTCTCATATGCAATGGAGATATTGGTCTTTGAACCAAATAGGTCCTAGAGGTTTATATTGTAAACTAATAAGTGTTTCTTCCACTATGGGCATGGTAACACTACCATAATGTGCATTGTAAGCATACAACATACCAAAAAAATCATGATAAAAAATAATTCCTAATTGTTCTTACCATTATGTCCCCCACTCTAGAAGTAAATTGTTAATCGTGGTTCTATAAATAATGAGTCTTAGTGAATCATCTTACCATCCCTGATCATCACAACAACATCACAGCAGGGAAGCACGTTACTGCTTGATCCCTTTTAAGAACTGCAACATGATATTTCCAGCACATTAAAATGATCCATAACTTTGGACCATTTCCTAATTATTCGGCACAGTTCTAGCTTCCGAAAATTGATCCAAAGTGGAATCAAAACCCAAGGGTGTAATAAATTTCATGTGCAAAACCGAGTACACCAAAACAAATATGACCCACCCCCAAACTAAACAACAACTTAAACCCACCCACTTCTCCACCACTCAAGCTCAATGCCATCTCTAACACAACACACTATTGTAGACTCTGTGTAACATATGAGAAATATAACATATATGCACATTTTGCCTTAAAAATTAGGATAACTTACTGAAAAAACATATACAGGTAGTCTACGAAGGTCATTGCCTTTGAATAGAGCTACCGATAGAAATTACATAATTAAATCAAATACTTTGCTACATTTGTAGGCAATGATTTTCGTACTGCCAGCGTGAGTAATTATTGTATTATGATATGATTATCATGTCTCTAAAGTCCAAAAATATTCTGCTCTTTAATGTTTACACACCGTGAATATTAGATGCATAACTATATGGGACTTTGATATTCTTTAAAGCCTTACAAAATATGTCTTTATCACTTTTACTCATTATGAAGCATGTTGGTGGTAAATATACTTTGTTATTTGGCAAGCTTTTAGTGTGCAATGCTTTTCGAATACCCATGTTCTCAAGGTCTCGACGAGCCTTTATATTATTTTTTGATTTTCCATCAACATTTAACAATGTCCAAAGTATGTTATCGCATACATTTTTCTCTACATGCATAACATCAAGATTGCGACGAATAAAGTGATCCTTCCAGTGTGGCAACTGAAAGAATATACTTTTTTTCTTCCAATTTAGATAACTATCACTATTCCCTTCACAACAGATACTCGTTTTTCTCTTCTTCATCGTCAATGAGTGACCCTTCTCATTATTTCTTTCCATTACCTCTAATTTCTCTAAGATATAATCCTCGGATACTTGAGTGGGCTTGACTTCTCTTTCAGCTCTCCTATCAAAAGAAACGATATCATTTTTGAATTTATGATTATAATCCAACCACCGACGATGGCCTATATAGAAAAATTTCATCCCATTCTTTAACCACTATGAACGAGTGTTCTTGTTGCAACAAAGACAAGCTAATATCCCTTTTGTCCTCCATCCTGACAAGTTTGCATACGCAGGAAAGTCATTAATTGTCCACATTAACGCTGCACGCATACAAAACATTTTTTTCAGTTGATGCATCGTAAGTAAGTATGCCATCATTCCACAATTCCTTAAACTCATCGATGATAGGTTGCAAGTAAATATCAATATGATTTCTTGGGTTGCGTGGACCATCAATCAATGTAGACAGTATAAGATAATTTTGTTTCATACACATCCACGGAGTTAAGTTGTATATCATCAAAACAACGGGCCACGTGCTATGAGAAATGCTAATTTATTTTAAAAGGATTGAAGCCATCGGTTGCTAGTCTGAGCCTAATATTACGCGAGTCATTAAAAATTTTTAGATTTTGTTGATCGAAGGTTTTCCATGCTTCAGAATCGACGGGGCAACTTAATATGACATCATCATCGTGTTCCTCTGCATGCCATCTCATAAGGGAGGATGTTTTCAATGACATAAATAATCTTTGAAGCAGTGGTTTCAGTAGAAAGTACCTAACAATCCTTGTGGGAATTTTTGAATGCCTAGCTTCTTCATCATCAGACTCACCTGAAAATTGCTTCCATCTTAATGTATGACATATTATGCATTCCTCATAATCTTTGTTCTCTTTCCAATAAAACATACAATCATTTTGACATGCATGAATTACTTGATAATCAAACCCCAGATCCTTAACCATTTTTCTTACTTGAGAGTATGAACCTGGTAATTTCTCACCCTCTGAAAGTGCCTCTTTTAATAATTGAAATAATATTGTAAATGATGTGTGGATCCACTTATAAAGTGTTTTCATATGAAAAGGCCGAACAATAAATGAAAGGATGAGAAATATTTGCAACCAAGTTACAACTCATGTTCCCCATCTTTTAACAACTTGAAAAATGCTGATGTATTTTCATCCATCCCATCCTAGTCTTCATATGGGCCGTTACATCGCATACCGTCTTCACTTCGATTTCCAAATATATGATGTCGTATTCCACACATATCATCCCTTGTATTAGAGTCATGCACTTCATCCGCTCTACTAATTCCCATTGTGTATGGATAACCTTTTACGTGATAAATCCACCTAGTGTAATTCTTCACAAACCCATGTATGATGAGATCCTCATAAACAACTTCTCTTTTATGGCTAATGGTATTTTGATATTTCTTACACGAACACTTGATCAATAGCTCGGGATATTTATTGGCAAATTCATAATCAAGAAACCCATTAACTCCTTTAATATAAGGTTGAGAAACTCTTGACAATTCTATCCAACTCTTGTCGCTGTCCATTTGAAAAGATTGTTGATTACCTCACGCTTTCACAAAATTGTTGTTAGATTCATCAAGAAAAAATCATTAAAAAGTACAATAAATAAACAAAATGTTAAACCATAAATCATCAATATGCTCCTTCAAAACCATGTAAATTTACGAACAATAAGACTTTAATTATAACACCATTTAGATATGGCATTATATGAAAACTACTAATATTTAGTGATACAAAATGGGAAAGCTTAACTAGTTAATAACAATTAAAAGAACTCACTCATAACATAATTATTACTAAAAGATATTTATGTAGCATTAAATCATGGCACATTAAGAAGAAGACTATGTCTAATGCCTAAACATTTTAGCTTAAATAAAAATAATTTACAACTAGTGAATATCCAACACAACAACTCACATCAAGACTTAATTTTTTAAAAGCTAAAAAGATAAAACACATAATAATGCATAAGGGCGTCGCTAAAAAAAATAACTTTAGTAAAAACTAAACATTACGAAAAATAAATTTTCTTATCAATAATAAGATAGCATAATTAAATCATAGAATCTAGATGGAAACGCTACTAAATCAAATTTTCCATATTAGAAAGTAATATTAAAACTTGTTTCTTATCTTAAAATACAACACATGTTGCATGAATAAAGGGGCTTACTAAATTCAACTACAATGTAAAAAAACTAATTTTGTAAAGATACCATCACAATAGCATTAATTAAAAAAATGGAACATATACAAACTAAGTTGAGTGATTGAAAACACTGTGAAAAAAGTTCTTACTTGTGTTCGGGCAACAATTATATTGTCGAAATCTGGTGATTATCTCTAACTTGCAGCGTGGACATTATCATATAAAAGTAAGATAAACTAATAATTCTAAAATAGTTTAAAACAAAATGAATAAAGACATGTAGACACGTCTAATTTTCATTTAGAGCTGGTAAGTTTTGTAATATCAAACTAAAAGGCTAATGTGATACATTTATACTGCACATGAAAACACACATACATAAACATGAGAAATAATATGTACATATTACACTGAAAGTCTATTGTGACACTACCCGCACATGAATGCACACATACATAATCATAGGGAAAATATGTATATAACCCCTTATTGTAAAAGACCACATCGATTTACATTATTAAAATAATACTAATCAATTAAAACGGGTGTGTAAGAGTTACACAAAGATGATATCATAGGGAGTAATTTAAATTTATGTTTAATTACATTGAACTGGACTTTTTTAATCAAATGAAATAAATGAAAGAGTGAAAAAAAATTGGTAGTTACCAAAAAATAGATGAGAAAATCCAACTAAATGAGCTAGATTATGGATAAATCTCATTTTATCTATACTTCATCTAATTATATAAATAGAACCAACAAAATAGCAACGACTAAGAAATAAGACCAATGTAAACAATAATAATAATAATATAATAATGAATTCAATTTTTCTACAAATTTTGTACTCTGACATTCTCAATATTCAAGGCAACAATTCTAGATATTTTATAAAAATAACGAAAACTCCATAAACGTTGTCATTGAAAATGAGTATAAATTTTACCAACTTGAACCAAAACAGTAGTGAATTGGCTAATTTTGACTGATAATAAAAAAAAATGCATTGAATTGAATGATATTCAAACCATTAACTGAAAAACAAATCTAAAATAAGCCACTAAAGGTTCAAACACAAATACACTCAAACAATAGAAATTATTTATCATGAGATTATATCCAAGCATATGAGATATATAGATTGATTTGAAACGACCCAATTACAATTCTTTAAAAACTAAACAAAAAGTTTAAGTAGAAAACCCACACAAAAAAAACTCTCGCTCACACACATATCAATTAAAGAATGGTATATATCAACTATATATATATATATATATTTATATATATATAATAAGGAGTAAAAGTTTTGACATTATCCCATAAAGGATAAGATTATTAGGGGTCGAGATTTAATGTGTCAAGTTTCAATCCAATGGCTGAAATTCCTCTTCCTCTATTTTCCCCTTCTTTTCCCATTCTAACTTCTACTTTATTTCAAAATAAAGGGTATTTTTATAAACCCCCCTCTCTAACCTATCTCCCTATCATACCTACGTTTGATTCACCTACCCCTCAAAGCCTCTCTCGCTCTTCACCTGCTCTCTTGGTCACCCCTTCTCCTCCTCCTTCTTCGACGTTTCTTCTTATTTTTCTTCAAACCTCCGACTCATAGATTACAGTTTTATAGAGTTTAGCAAAGGGATCAGTTTACATTTGGTGTTTACATTTTTTTACAGTTGTTTTGTTTTGCTAAATAATGTATTTTAGTAGTTGTGTATTTTTTCTTTATTGTTTTTGTGAGACGGGTTATGTTTGCGATTATTTTGGAATGTAATGTTGATTTTCTATGTATAATGTTGTTCTGACAATTGGTGTTTTATTCTTTGAAATTAGGGGTACTGAAGACAAACATCCGATGTTGGTGAGAATTAGTAGTTTGTGTTTATATATTGTTGAAAGTTGGTTTGATCTTTGATTGATTTTATGATTCTCTATTTAATACTATATTTTTTCTTTATTTGCAGGTTATATTGACTAGCTATTTGAGGAAGTTCATAACCCAACAAAGCCAAAAAATAAAACCTCGTGAAAATAATTTGATTTGTGTTGGTGGTCATTTAGTTTGGGTTTTGGTAATGGTATTGGTGGTGGTTTAGTCTGGATTTTGATGATATAGTTGACATCATGTGATTTTGTTCATATAAATGATGTGTTTGGTTCATATCCGATCTGGCATGTGATTAGTATTGGACATAATCAATCAGTTGTATTATATCTGCTAATTTTTTTAGTTACATATTTTGATGTATGAATTAATTTGAGGAATTTTTTTAGTTACATATATCTTTGTTGATCCCATCCACTCTTTCACACTTTGTTTAAGCAGTTACTGCCTACTTTGGCAACCTGCTACCCACACACTCCTTTGGATAACTCCTTCCCTTTAACCCAACCCATACAACCTCCTTTACCCACTACACTCCTATCCCCTTGCCTGGAGGTGGAAAACTGAGAAGAGTTGTAGATTTTATTGAAGATATGGCAATGGAAATAGATAAGAATGATAAATTATTAAGTGACATTATGAGAAGAGGTGCAGGTTTCTTCTTTATATTGAAGGTACATATTACTATTCTTGCTTCTAAATATTAGTTAAACATGGATTTGGGGATAAAGAATAAACCCCGTATTACATTACAAATGATGATTACATGTTCAAGGATCCTGCAAAAAATAATTCTTGGTAACCATGAATCCTAAATAGTAATAAGTTACACAGTGAGGTAACTTTGTAAAGCCCTAGAATAATTCCTCAATGCTTCTTCTTCTTAGTTAATCTAAGGCAACTAGATTCCCCTATCCTTATGGCTACCATTGGCCCCTGTTGTTATTGGTAATTGTTTACATTACAGCCTTATATTTATTGTCTCATTTCTGTTAATATTGAAAATGAAAAGTAATTCTCTTAGTGATAGAACTTTTGGACATCACTTAGTCAAAATGATCATATATATACATTTGGGTTTTTAATTTGTATCTTTAAAATTATGCTTGGTACATTTCAAAGTATTCATGCCTAAAGAGTGAGACTTTTGCGCGTCTCTTTTGTTCTACAATTCAAAACTGATACTTTTAAATATCAATATTTTCTTTCTACTTTGTGATTTTTTTCTTATTTTCTTACCAATTTGTGCGACTGCATTGTTTGTCAATTTTGTCTGTCATTGTAAACATCCAAAGGAGTAAAAACAAGACATCAAGCCCTCTGCTTACTTAGGACATGCAATTGCGGGCGTTAAAAAGAAGTTTCAAAACTTCTATATCCTTGTGCAGGTACTTGAGTTCTTAAAATTATGGTAAATTTTGAAACTTACATTGCTTTTAGTTTTTTTTTACATTAATATTTATATGTACATTTTCCTAAATTTCGTTGCAAATTTTATGCCTTTATTAACCTTTGGTGTCCAATCTATTATGTTATCGTTTTGTTTAGAATACGCAGAATTAAGGAGTTTAGCACTAAATACATCTTCTATTGGTGTTTCAATTCAAATGAACTCAGTCACTCTCCTACAACATCTTTCGAGTCTTAGTTTGAAAAAAGGGTAAGAAATGATAAAAAGACGATTCTATAAGCATGAACATAACAATAGAGATGGACCCTCTCATTCTTCATCTTTCTCGAACTCGAAACTGGAGTCAGAAGCTACGAAAGAAACAAAAGATGAAGAAGAAGATGCGACTGTGGAAGTGAGAGAGAAGAATGAACCTTCATCTTATAGTTATGAGAGTGAATATAGTTCAACAATGAAGTTGATCTTGACTCATCAGTTTCACTAACAAACGATGATGGCATCGAAAGTGGAAATAGTGGACAAATTGTTACTAAAATTCATTCACATGATAAAAAGCGAAGCTGAAATAGACGAGAAGGATGAAATTCCATCAGATGTTCCGGACTGTATTTTGAAAAGAAAATCAGTTTTCAAGTGCAAGTTGTGCTTAAAAATTGTTTATTTGACAAAAAAGACTTTGAGAACTCATCTCAAATCCAAGCGACATGCCCGATCTGAGAAACTACTGAGTGAAGGAAGGCTTAAGCACATGCTCAACAGTGATGGAGAAATAAAGGGAGAGACGCATCAAGAGAGGCATGCTTCTACTCTAGCTACATCTGCACAAATCTCAACAAATCCAACCATTTTAACCAAGAGAAATAAAGGAAGACAAAGACAGCGGAGAGCTTAAAGAATAAAATTGGAGAAGACGTGGTATTGGAGAAGACAAAACAATCTGCGAAGAGCCCAGACAAGAAGAGGCATAAAAGTAAGACTTGAGGATGTAAACTTTGTTTGTATACTACGAGGGAGGAGGATATAGACTACAGAATCAAGAATGTGAAACAAAGAAATTTTATTTTATGTTCAATTCTCCAGAGTGAAAATATATTCTCTTTAAATTAAAAAAAAAAAAGAACCTCAAGTTGTTTTAGCTTATGATCATGTGAAGTGGTCACTCAAATTGTTGCTTTATTTTTTTGTTAAAAAAAAAGCGTTTCGCCCTACTTCAGGATAGTTGAGATTTTTTATTGTGCATTGTGTGTTTTTGTTGATGATGAATGAAACTTGATTTTTTTGTTTACGTTATTTACGTTCGTTGTGTGAAATTGTTTTATGCATATTCTAAATTAGGCATTTCATTTTTCTTGCAGATTTGAACTCATTAACTTAGGGAGACTAATATATAATTTGGCTTTGTCTCTTTTAGTCATGTTATAGTTTACTTTTTTATGACTATTTCAGGATCTTTTATTACATATTTTGAATGTCAAAGTTATAATATTCAAAATATTAGCACAAAAGTGACATACTACCTAACAGATGGGAGAAAAATCCAATTTATTTCTTGGATCTATCTATTTTATATATATGTTGATTTGTATTTACATTCTCCTAACTTTTGGCTGCAGCAATACCAGTTATTTGTGCATGCCAGTAGGAGTATCAGTTATTTGTGTAGTAGCAACCTATCAAAATAAAGGGACATAATGTTTACTACCTCCAAATAAAAATAGCAGCAGCAGTTTAAGGAGTTACTTCCCAAGGAGCTTATAGTACGCATACATTCCAGATCAGATACAAAGTAAGTTATTTGTCTAGTTTGTGATACAGAGCAACAGGTTGCTCATGTTTGTTCGAATTGCGGCGTTAAAATGGTGGAATACTTCTAAGGTGTTTCACATACTGGAGTTTTTTCTCCTTATTATTGGTGATTTATGTTTAGTTATTATTTTAGTGATTATTTTATTTAGTTAATAATGAGAACTTGATAATACAAATATGAAACTTACACTTGATGTATAAGTTTGTGATCATACTGGGTGGTACTTAACCGAAAACCTTATTTATTTTTTGAAAAATTTGAAACTATCAGGAGCATTTTTCCGAATAAATATGAGATAAAGACCCGATAATTTGTTGAAATATTTGTATACATTTGAAATTTATTCGCATTGTAACTCAAGTTGAAATATTACATATATATGTGCCTTAGAGATAAAGACCCGATAATTTATTGATTTATATAATGTTTGGGATGGACTATTTGTATTGCTGAGTAGTTTTGGTTTCTTAAACAGGTGGATAGTCCTATAAATAGAGAAAATTTTGTCCAAATTTTCTAAATCGAGTACACATTTTTGTGTTTTATAATAAATTCTATGATTACCAGTTTTAGTCGACGCGTTTTTTTGGATTTGTAGTCGGTAAAAAACTACTTTGACATGTTTTTTTTAAAACTAAACTTTGTTTTGTTGGGGAATGAAAGTTTTGCCATTTTGCAATTACGTACTTTGGAAATTTTCACCATTTTATGATTATATACTTTGGAAGTTTTCGTCGTTCCTTTAGGCACGGGCATTCCGCTAGTGTGTGTGTGTATACACACACACACACACACACAGAGATATATATATATATATATATATGGGGACAATAATCAATTAAAAGAGACGTGTATAACAAAATTTCGAGTACATATCAATCAAAAATTAGACAAACACACACTTGAGTAGCAACCTGGCATCAATACAGTTGGGCATTCAAATTTCCAACATTTTTTTCTCTCACACATCAATTAAAAACAAAGATTACACTATTTCATATACATGATTATATAATGTCAAGTTTGAAAAAAATAAAGAGTTAAATAATAAACATTAACCGAAGAACAAAGATGTCAAAATTCCAATAATATTTTTTTTGATATGGTGTCAAAATATTTTTTTGATGCCCTAAAATATTTCTATCAATGAGGAAGCAGGTCCTAAAAAAACTTACCCCTATGCTGTCAATTTTTTTATTTATATTTTGACATCTTTCATAAGAACGATGTCAAAAATAATATATTTTTTGATGCATCGAAAAAAAAGAAAAATAAATAAATAAATAACATCAATGGTCGAGAAAGTGCCGTAGTGGAAGAAAAATACATAAAAAAAACCCAACTTACCAATGACGACCAGGTCAGGTCCAAGAAAGCCTTCAAAGATAAGAACCCAACAACACCAATGGTCCCAACAATAATGTTTATAGTTAATATCAACTTTCAAAACAATACCACAAAATGATTGGGTATGCTTAATACCACGAACATGTCTCCACCTGAGAGAGGATTATTAGGTCAAACTAATTGAGGGGGAGAAAGGTTTGGCGAGGATTAGGATTAAGGACATTCTTCCGAAGAAGGAAACGTGATGGGAGAGAGGATTGAGGTGGTAAGCAACGTGGTATATTTTTTTTTAACAAAGGACAAACCCCCGCCAAAAACTTAGAAGAGCCACTTTTTTTCCTAATTTTAGTGGCATTACTTATAAAATACCTAAAAATACCACATTTATTTCAGCATTAATTAAAAAAATGCTCTATTTATGCGGCACATCAATATAATTGCTGTGAATTTTCAATACTTATATATAAATGTTGGTAACAAGAAAATTCTAAGCATTTTTAAATAATACCGAGAAAAAAGTGCTGAAAAAAATTAGTTTTCTTGTAGGGAATATATCCTTTCCCTACATACATTATATCATTACTTAGCATAAATTTTTCTCCAACAAAGACAGGCTTAATCCATTTCTTGCTTAGCACGGAACTGGAGACACGGTTCTTCCGAATGTCGGGCACATGCAATACATCGTTGAGAACGGGATGCTTCCCCGAAGTCATTTTCAACACGAATTTGCCTTGAACTTCAACCTTCAAGGTGGAGGAGTTTCACATGAATAGTTGTTCTCCATTTGTAATTATTTGGTAGGCTGTGAACATAATTTATCGGAACATACATAGCACGTATTTCCGGTATTAACCCCACCACTATTTGGTTTATTCACCAAATTTACTTCAGATACAACTGCAAAGAAAAACATGTTGGAAATATCATAAGAGAATGCATCAATATCTATCATGTTGGATTGTAGTGCTTTCTTCTTCAAGTTCTCTTATTTTTTCGATTTTAGATAATCCTTGGCCCCACTACACCAAAACTGCCCACTTGTCAAGTTCTAAAACCGTGAAAAATCAAACTTGTCAAGGTCTAAGACCGTGACAAGTTTGGGGGTGACAAAGACATTTGTCACGAACTTGTCTCGATCAAAGTCCGTGACAAGTTTGTCAATTTGTCATGGACTTTAACCGTGACAAGTCTGTGATAAAGGAAAACTTATCACGGACTTTGATCGTGATATATACAAAATTGTCACAGATTTTAACTGTGACAAGTCCGTGATAAATGTCTTTCTTTGTCACGAACTTTTCACGTTTAAAGTCCATGACAAATCTGGGCAGATTTAAAAAAAAAAACTGTTGGGCAACATGGCCACTGCCACAGCCCAGCAGCATATTTGTATATGTTATAGCAAATTTTAACTTATCTAAACCACATATATATCAAGCAACATTCAATATTCAATATAAATAAATACAAATATCCATAACCAAAATCAAACCAACATGTAAATATCCATAACAAAAACTAAACCAACATTTGAATATCCATAACCAAATAAAAAAAATACAAATAATATCCAATATCCAAATAAAATAAATACTAATAATGTCATAGACTAGGGTCTATAGTAGATTGGAGGAGGAAGGAAGGCCACACAACATATGAATTGAGACACCCATAAATTCTCCGAACGTCACGTTGTTCTGGCAACCACAAAGGTGCATTCTCGTTTTCGATCAAAATATGCGTGATGAGAACCTTTACCTCAAAGTCTTGCATGGCACATCCATAAACCACCATACACCGGAGGGTGC
This sequence comes from Sambucus nigra, assembly GCA_949130495.1. Taxonomy (NCBI): domain Eukaryota; kingdom Viridiplantae; phylum Streptophyta; class Magnoliopsida; order Dipsacales; family Adoxaceae; genus Sambucus; species Sambucus nigra. Next base: position 283,440,332 of record OX422218.1, read on the forward strand.
CCGGGTTCCTCAACCCCTTCGCTATCGGTGTGCCACCAAATACGTCTATTAAAAACACGCTCAGCCAACCGATTGCTGACATAGGCTGTTCGATGGGGATCAAGATAGGAAATAGATCATATAAGGGCGACAAGTCCGTACGTATCAGGGAGTCCGTGTGTATCAGTGATGTAGCAGTGGCGTCCTCGTCTTCCTCCTTCCCCTTCCCCTTACCCTTGACTTTGCCCTTATCAGAGGTTGACCCCCACGAATGCTTCATAAAGGCATACATATCTAGGATCATCGCCTCTAACCCTTATAACTTATCGTCATGGGTGTCCACCTTACGAGATAACCTGGTGTTGCTCGTCTATATCTCTATGATCATATACTTCCCCACCCGAGAGCTCACCCTTTAGTCCTCATCTTGTGATTCGCCCCCAGCACTTGGTTGAATGTGTCCGTAGCCAAAGAGGCATTGTCGGTATCAAACTGCTTTTCATGCACTTTCTTAAGCTTTGCATGAAACGACAAAAATTACACGATTAGTTAATTAATCTAATAAAAAATTATAACGTAACTAGAAAAATTAAACAATTATAACTTACAATCGTGACTGCCATGCTCGGGGACACCTCCCTATCCTTGCCTTTCTTCATTCGAATTACCACATAGGCATCGAGTCTGTGTGTCTATGATTAGGCATACCTATTTCATATTTATCCCCTTAATTTCGATATTTTTATAATCCCATGCATTGTAATTAACTTATATTTGTCTCATGTTTATGCTACTAATCCTTTTTGGCAAGTATTTCTTGTTTTGTATATTTCTCATGTGTTTTACAGGTATTTCACGCAAGATAGTATGAGAGAGAACTCAAAATAGTGAAAGAAACTAAAAAATAGGAAGTTAAAGGGCACTTTCAAAATTTTGCAGCCTTTTTCTGGAGGAGGGGCCGAATAGAAAGTTGAAGAGCTTGAAGTCACAAGAATATTGAAAAAATAGCATCTCAATCCGAGTTACGGTGAAGATGCGCATTCGAAGGCAAGGAGAATCAAAGAGGCAAAACTAAAGAAATCACAAAGTAGAACTGTTTCAGTTAAGGAGAATCGGTTCTCCTTTAGTCACGCTCCATAACCGTAACAAATATTAGTCACGCCTTAAAACCGTTACAAATTTCCAGAAGCGGGAATTTTATTTTGTCCTTATCTTTTAGCCAAAAGAGTTTTATGTTTTGGGGACTCTTCTAAACAATCCAAGACTTATATATACTCACATTAGGAGTCTTTTAAGATAGATTTCATTCATGTAAAAGCTCCTAACAAGGAGGAACATCTAGAAAAATAATTTACAAGTTTTGCACCTTCAATTCAAAAGCTTTTCCAATTTTTCTTCAAGCTTTTATTCTTCTTGCATGCTTATGTTCTTCTATCTTGGTAACATTAAATTCCAGCACTTTTATTATTATTTCATTATGTTTTCATGCATATTAATGGATTCTTACATAGAGACTTATAATATCATGTTCGGCTAGATAGTTAGAGGGTTGGGATACATGAACCCAACCTAAGTTAATGAGTTGGATATAAAATTGGATGAAATTGTAGAGATAATTCGTAGGCTTGATATTTTGTTGAGACGAGTATTATAGATCTCTTAACTTCATTTGCCCTAGGTAACTGAAGTGTTTGAGGGTATAATTCGCATGTCGGCAATCTTATCATTCACATTAAATTATTTATTGACTAGATATTTTGGGGGGTAAAATTCTCATATGTTTAGTACTTTGAAGATTTAATATTTTCTTCGAATAATTAATATAATTTTTGAACCTTTTATAGTCCATCGACTTTATTGACGGTGCGGGGATGTGATCCTAATCCCATTTTCTTATTTTTTATTGAGTTCTAATTAGCGTAGTCAACTTCTTTAATTTTTCCTTTTTCCTTTCTCACCCCATCATCATCATCATCATATTTTTTACGTTTATTTTAGAAATAATAAATCAATTAAAATCAAATCAAACATTCCCCATGAATTCGATACCCAGACTAGCCGCTATACTCCATAAGAGTGTAGTTAAAGTTTAGTTTTTTTGTATTGTGGTCGAAAGCCAATAACAACGATTAGCGTATTACACGGACGTTCGGTTTTTGCCTCGATCAAAATGGCGCCATTGCTGGGGAATGTTTTGCTTTAGATTATAATTGATTTACTATTTCGTAAGATATCTTTCTTTTGTATTTTTTTATTTTGATCTTTTTTTGCAGGCTTGCACAATTGAGCATCAAGAAACGTTGAACCCTCGGCCACAGACCTCTTTACGTGAATTGTCCATCTACAAACCATTCGATAATCATATCTTTCCATGGTGAGTTCGGTAATTATAATGGTTCATATGGGAATCATTTTCTAACTTTTTATTCTCAAGAATTCGCACCTCGGCCTATTACCATTGGTGAGGGCCTTCGAATTCTTGAGAATGAAAGGCTTCAAAACTCACATTTCTATAGGAGTAGTTCTCTAGATTTTTGTGTGCAAGAATTCGAGGCTCGACCTATTACCATTGGTGAGGCCATTCAAATTATCGAGAATCAAAAATCTTGAAAACAAATATCGAGAAGAAAATCATTTTCAACGTTTTTATTCTCAAGATTCGCGCCTCGACCAAATACCATTGGTGAGGCCATTCAAATTCTTGAGAATGGAAAGCTTGAAAACAAATATCAGGAAGAAAATCGTTTTCAAACTTTTTATTCTCAAGAATTCGCGCCCAGACCTAATACCATTAGTGAGTCCATTCAAATTATTGAGAATGAAAAGATTGAAAACAAATATCGGGAAGAAAATTATTTTGGGGAGCAAGAGTTGGATGCATTATTCAAATTCAATGACGATTTTTCTTTCGATATTTTTGAAGATGAATAATATTTTCAACCAATTGAGGAATTCGAGGTTCTAGAACCAATGAAGCTTACTTTGGAATAATCCTTCCTTCTTTTCAACCAAGGCACGATTGATCTTCATCGTGTGAGGTCTGAACTTAAATCAACTTTAAAGGAGCTTAGTTCTTATTTGGAAAATAAAGAGGAGGTTGAGACTTGTGTTTCATCTCAAATTTTTGAACAACTTCTCATTGAAATGTAACAACCTAAGACTTTCGGAACAGTAATTATTTTATTTTGGGAGAAATAAATAATATTTTATTGGAGAATAATTAAAATTGGCAATTGAGGTCAAAATTTCGAGTCGTTAGAAAGTGTCTCAAATGGAGATTCTGAGGATACCATTGTTTCCGGAAGGGTCAAGAAAGTCGAAATGACTGTACTTGGGGGCTATTTGGGTTCCGAAATAAATTAGGACCGTTTGACTCGAATTAAAGTTACCGAGTCATTTAAAGTGTGTATTATCATTTAAAGATGAGTACATTGGGAGATAAGGCTTAAAAAGCCTACGGGAGATATTTCTCCAAAGAGAGAAAGAGAAAAAGAGAAAGAAAGAAAGAAGAAGAGAAAGAAGAAGAAGAGGAAGGAGAAAAGAGGGAGAGAGGGGATTTTCCCGTGGATTCAGACCCTACAAACCCGAGGCAAGTGATTAAACTTGCTAAATAATTGTTGTGTACATTTATTTCATGATTTGTGGATTGATATTTTGGGTTTTAGGTTAAATTTGCTAAAACCTAACTTTTGGGAAAAATCTTAGATTTGAATTGTATAAATGGATTTAAGGTTAGAAACTAGTTTATATGTATTCTAGGATGATTATTGATGTTATATTTGTGTTTGGGTTGAAGAGAAATGGAGAGAAAACTATTAAAATGAATTTTGGGATTTTAGGTTTACTAAAAAGCATCGATTCGGCCCCCTAGCTGAATCGATTCAGAAATATGCAGGTGCCCAGGTCTGAGTGACCGAATCGATTCGGACTCCATCCGAATCGATTCGGCCTGAGACAGAGTCCCAGGTCTTATGACCCGAATCGATTCGCCTTCCTGGACGAATCGATTCGCTGGGCCGAATCGATTCGGAATAAGCCCGAATCGATTCGGAAACAGGGCTTTTGGAGGGATTGTTTTTCTAAAGAGAAATTCATCCCGTTTTTTTTGAAGTTATCGATTGGGGGTCTCTATAGGAGATATTTGGAGCACTTTTTGGAGACTTTTAGCGAGTTTCACCTAAAAGAAATCTTGGAGTCATATTGACTAAATTTGAGGAATACCGATTAGAGACTTTGGTATTTTCCTAAGTGGGGAAGCCCACTTTTATTTGAGGTTTGTTTGGTGATGACAACAACTTCACGACTTGTAGATGAGGTTGACTTAGAGGTGCCGGATCTTAGGATCCAATCCCATTTGGGATAACTTTAATGGTTCGTAAAATAAATTGAACCCTATAATGAATAGAGAATTTTAGATGCTATTTGATGTGCATATGGATATAGAAATATCCTTATTAATGATTGATTTGGGAGGTATCTCATATAATGAGAAATGATAATTGAGGTTCATTAGGATATAGAATATCCTTAACTTAAATTGAATTGAAAGACATTTCATATTAGAAGCGATATGAGAGCTTTAAGCGAGAATTAGTATAGCATGTACTAAGTGGGGTAAATGTGAGTAGTGACAGTTAGTGTTTCAAAAGAGAGGGATACACTAAACAAATGATGTTAATCAATTTACGCCTAAGAGCGTATAATGAAAATGTATATGATGTTGCAGGTATACCTTATATATAATGGTATATCTTTATTATGTGGGATGTATGTATACCTTATATAATGGTGTATATACATGTTAAGCATACCCCCTCCTTGCTATCATTGGGAAGTTTCGTGCGTAGAGGGTGAGCATTCTGACTAGAAAAGCAGGATGTGGATATTCCCCAGGTCATGGTCGTCCTTTGTGGTCAACAAATAACATTTATATATATTTATTTATTTTGGGGGTGAGAGGGCGGGGGTATGTGTCGCTCTCACTTGCCGGTTAGGAACCATGACCGCTTCCCGGGACGTCGTGTGCGTGAGTTGATCACGAGGTGGGTGTCGTTGAACCCCACCAGGTGGCCCCAGTTTGCTACGTATATGGGCTGCTGGAAGATGATAGCATGTGAGCCTGCGTCCTTCGAGTTATAGCTCGGTTGGATGGTTATTATTACTTGTGCTTGTACTTTGGGTGTCAAGGGCATAATGGACCTCAGTGACCTACATTGCCAGGATTAGTGTATCGGAGGGGTTCCTTGTTTGGATTTCGCTTCGGTGAGACGTCCCACGCATGAACCGCAGTGTAATGTTGGAACTTGGGGATAAGTTTAGTCCTTAATGCTCATATTTAATTATATATATATATATATATCACCTATCCCGACAATCGACAGTGCCAGGAGTAGTGTAACGGGGGGGTTCCTTGTTTGGAATTCGCTTCGGCGAGACGTCCCACGCATGAAACGCCGTGTACTGTTGAGAATTGGGAATATTTAATTAATTAAAATTGGACAATAATCATTTGGGTTACATGCATCTTGCATTAAGGGCATAATGAGCCCCGAGGATCGATACGGTCAGGAGTAGTGTAACGGGGGGGGGGGGGGGGGGTCCTTGTTTGGATTTCTCTTCGGCGAGACGTCCCACGCATGAAACGCAGTACCGTGTTGAAAATCGGGAGGAGTTTAGTCCTTAACTCTTGATGCTAATAACTCATCTATAATAAATTATATATATGGTTTCATGACTTATATGGGCATCACTAGAATATAAATTCTAGTAATTGAGATTGATGGTATATGTTGATGATGCCGACATGATTGGATCATGTAGCTTTATATGTTCAACAAATGAACATTATAAAGATCGCTATAACAATTGCATTAAAGATAATGTATATAACTTAAAGAATATTGTGATAATGTAGAATTGGTAGATAGGTTAGAATGTTTCACTTAAATACTTTATTTGGGTTTAAGTTAGAATCCTCTTACCTAAATTAGAATCGAACGTCCTTTTGGAGACATGTGCATACGCTTAGTGCGCGCTTTAGATGAGAGGTGAGTTGAATTTTTATAAAGTGTACGATTCCAGCTAAATCATGTAATAATGCATTTATAATTATTATGAATTTTAATACACTTGCTATAAACTGTTTTTCAAACTCGGGTTCTGACCCGTTTATATTTTCCTCCTCCATGTATATATATTGTATTACTTCAGGTGTTCCTCCGCAAGGACGCCTTTGATATTCCTCCATTCAGGATTTGTGGAGCTGTGGCAGTAGCGGACTATTACGGCACTTTGCTTTAGTCGATTCCTATCTATTGTACATCTAGATTAGGATTCAGTTGTATTGAGTTAGTATTCAAGTGTTGTAGATTAACACTTTCATATTTTATTCATCTGATTATTGTACTGTCTGTTGCCCGACAGCATATTCGGGTATTTCATTGTTGAGGTTTTGTTGTACAATGTATTGTACTCTTATTTTATTGGAGCATGCACATTTCTCATCATAGTTAGATGTATATTGTTGGTTGTGTGCATTATTGGCTTTGTTGTTATTGTTAAGAATAAAAGTTTTAAATTTTTGGCAATTCGCACTAAATGATTGTGGGTAGTTAGCCTTATATTATAGTGTTTAGTTGTTGATGTTGAGACCGTACCATCTGAGATACCTGATTTATGTAGTATAGGGCTGGCCACCCGTTATTATTTGGAGCGGGTTGTCACATGAAAGTGAGTCTTGCTCCCTTTAAATTCAATCTCTAAGTGACAACGAATCACTTGAGATTGAATTTATTTCATCGCCATTTTCGTTCTCCGTTGTTGAACCATTACAAGTATTGATAAATTCCTATGAGTCAGTTGCAACTTTTGAAACTTTTAAACCTTTTTCCGACGAGGACTCTTTGTGTGAATTTTTTTCCAAGATGGATTCTTTCTTTTTGTGTGCCCCGCTTTCCATACTACTTGAAAAATCTTAGGGAGGTGATTCTATATTTCTTGGATCCCAATTGTACTTATCCCCCCTAGCATCCAAATCCCCCATCATCCATTTATTGGTGATGGTTCTTTTTTTCCACCTCACACAAGCCTTCCGTTGTTCAAACGGAATTTTTATTTTTCGGGTGGCATGAATGAAAATGGGGGTACACTGATTATCCCTCAAAGTCGTATCGTATTTTGGGTGGACCCTCAAATTTTTTGACTTCTAATGTATAACTTATTAGAAGTTGAAATTGTAGGTTGTACATAGTTAGATTACTTATTTCCTTTTATTTTTTTATTATAGTTTAGAGTAATTAGTTAAAGTTTTTGTTATTATTTTTGTTATGCTTGGTTCTAACATGTTTTGTACATTCAATGGACTCTTACTTATCGGGGATCGCTTCATTTGGGTAATATCCTTCTTTTTCTCTCTTTATGTTGTGTTCTTGATTTTCTTTGAGGATAATGAAACATTTAAGTTAAGGGGTCTGGAATATTCTTCCCGTTTATTATTTAGATCTATTGACTTGGTCACATGTTCGGTCCAATTATGCTTTCTTAGAAAATTAAAAAAAAATGGAAAAAGCCAAAAATATTTTCCTCCAACATAAATAAAATTTTGGAATTTAAATTTTTCAAAAATATCACTGTAAAACTTATATGACTGTGTGATAATTGATTAAATTCACAAATTTCTAATTTGGCACACTTTTTTAATTAGATTCTATTTTTAAGCCAAATTAATTCAGCCCCTAAACATGCAACTATGTGTGTGCATGTGTCAACCCATAAATAAATAACACATGCGACACAAATTTCAGGAAAAATCTCCCAAAGGAACAAAACCTTTTATTTTCACTATAATTTGTAAAGAACGGTTTACACGAATTACAATGAAAACAAGAGTGACATATGAAATACCCTCAGGTGTCGATTTCAATGTCGTCCGTTTGAATCTCCTGCAAGAACTCCAGATGGGCAGCAATGAAGAAGAAACGGCTTCTCCATAAGTGTGAACTTTATAAGGACTCCCTCCACAATAGCACGCGGCTGTCGGTTGTATAGTTCTCACCACAAAGAATGAACAAAAGCAAAATATGTTCTTAGGTTCCACAAAACAACTCACACAAAAGTAATTGGGATTTTTGTGAATTGTAAACAAAATAAATATTTGAACCCTTAAATGAGAGAAGGAAACATTCTGCCAAATAAATGTTATTGAGAGTTATGGCAGATAAACCAAACAAAAGTTTCAAAGGATTTTAAAACTCTTCTCTACGTCAAAGGCAAGGCTGACATGCCTTTTTATATGAAATTTTTGAGTCGGTTAATGTATAGAAGTAAACTAGCGTGTCAGCCAAAAAGTAACATCGCTCGAACGAAATCCCATCTCGCTCGAACGAGATACGCGTGTCATTCCAACATCGCGTGACATCTCAATGTCGCTCGAACGAGATGGTGATCTTTCTTGAACGACCTTAGCGTCGAAACTGAGGCACGCTTACAGCCTTAGAAATTTTCTCAAAACTTTTTCAAAAATCAACGTCTTCTAAAATAGTAATGAAATCTTTTTACAAATAACATTTATAAAAACACTTTTATATAAAAGTTTTTTAAAACTCTTTTAAAAAATATCCCAACACTCTTAATATGAAATGTAAATGAAACTTTAAACATTATCTTACCAAATGTCATATTGTTGGGCTTGAATGTTGAAGACAACTTGTAATTCAAATCCGTCTTTTGTAGATACAATCTTCTCAATTCTTCGACGACTTGTAGCGGTATATGGCATAATTAATTATGACGGACATTAATAAAATTATGTCCTTACAAATCCCCCCTATGTCTATACCGGTACATACATAAAAACATCTGAATTATCAAATACAAAAATGCCTATACAAATCTACCATCCTATGAATCCCAAAACTAAAAAGGTAAAATTTGCAAGTTCTAAAATTTTTCTTCAACATCAAAACTCTCAAAGCCTTTCTCATCAGGGTGTGCAACATATTAATCTTCAATTTTGTACCTACACACATGATATAAAGCAAATACCTTCGTGACGTATCGAGTTTGAAATGATATAAGAATAAATCATTAATAAATCAAATCTCCCCCATAGTGCAAAAACTCTCCCAAAACATGATAATTCTTTCTCCCCCTTTTTATGATGTCCCCAAATAGACAGATAAAAAGAAAAAAATCAAAACATGGAGTGTCACGATAAAATGCATAGAAAATATGGATCAAACTACGCACATGCAAAGGTATGTCTTAAAAACTTTCACAAACTATTTTTGATTTTTCAAATTTTTCGTACAAAAATAAGACACCAAAAATCACGCCATGGATTTAAACTCAAATGGCCAAGTCATGGAAACGAAATGAATGGGTGCGAACACATTAGATAGGTAAATCAACTCAATCAATCATATGTGCACGATGCATACGTGTATCCCTAACGAATGAGCATCAAAAGTATCCTTAGCTGTAAAAATTGTTGAATTTAGATGACATCACCTTATGCAAATCAACAAATCAAAGTCAAAGTGATTTCCACCCCAATAACGTCCAAAACTATTTAACGCTTTTTCAAGACTTTCAAGGACGTGAAAACCCGTTTTAATTCTCCATCCAAACTCCCTCATATATATTTTCTTTTAGAGATGTATAAACTAAATTGGAGAATTGGAGAATTGGTACAAAAACATAATGGCCCCTTTTTGGCATGAATTTATTTTTATTGCCTTTAAATTTTTTCGGGCTCTTTTAAACCTCTTTGGACCCCGATAATAAAATTCCTCAATTTTTTAGGTCCAATTAAACGGCGGCTTAATCGCAAAGGATAAATGATAACCTTTCGTAATCCTTCACCATTTTCAAACAAAACACACAAACGGCTCTTACATGCACAACTTTCTTATCAAGTTTTTATCACGCTTGGTTCGTTTTAAGGACAGGATTGAAGTGAAAACACCCAACCAACATGTGATAAGACAAGCAAAATAGTCAAATAAATCTGGGCATGTGTGCAATAAAGGAAATCATAAGTCAAACATGTAGGAAGTAACACTTAATTACATCTTAATGACTGCAAACATTTATAAAGAACATGGATGAATGACCTATTATCTCAAAACACTATCAAATAGTCACATGAAAAAATGGAATGATGTTGTGACTCGGTCATCCTAAGTGTTTATCCATAAAAGGTGCAAACAAAATGCAAAAATCTTTTTGAATTTTTCAAAAATTTTATCAAAATAAAATCTTTTTGTATTTTACAAAATTTTATCAAAATAAAATCTATACAAAAAGTACATGTCACAACGCTAGCAAACATAAATATCATGAAATAAAAAACTAGCGTATGAGTAACATGCGAACACAATCTTCTATATGATATGGCAAGAGAAGAATCATGTGAAAGCAAACGAGAGTCAACTTGTCTAAAATCTAGCGTATCCAAAAGTGATTTCCTAACCCAAACGGATGTGACATGACGCGTGGGGATTTCGGAAACCAAAAAAATACTAGACTTTGACTTCCTAGGACTTCTTACAAGATCAAAACATAATCTCCTAAGGTGACCTTTCCTACCACAATGTGAACATGTGTAAACGGGTGGTACGGAACTTATGGGATGACTTTTTCTAATGTCCTTGGGAACGGTTGACCCTCTAAAATAAATAATGGTTTTGGCTTTGGCAACGGAAGTATTAGAACATGACGATCTATTACCATCACTATCAAACCTACTTGAATCATTTAAATCATTTTTCAGCTTCAAAATATTTGATTCAAGTAACGAATTAGACTCTTCCAAAGATAGGGAGTTCCTTTTCAAATTATCAATTAAACTTAACAGTTTATTGCGCTCCTCCTCAATTAAAACAAAATTATCCCTAAGAGTCTTTTCATGTGCTGTAAAATCATCGATTAATTTTTTATCCTCGACGGCGCAAACGGGAAACCTAGAATTTTTTAAGTCCTCCAATTCTTTTTCTAAAAATAGGATCCTATCATCACTCTCCTTTTTGTACAGTTTTAAATCATTAAAGTCTCGGTCCAAAGAAACAAATTTTTCACGATAAAAATCTCTTTGATTTTGAACCGTTTGCAAAAGATCCATCGCGGATTTAAAACGATAATTTTCTTTTTCCAAAACTTTAATTCTTTTGCAAAGTTTCAAATTCAAAATTTTTAATTTTTCAGCACTGTCGTGAACTTTTTCAAAGATAGGTTCCTCATTAAATGGGTGTTCCATTGGAAAAATTGTGATTTTTCACAAAACTAATTTTTCAAAAAAAATCAATATCACACAAATTTTGCGGAAAATAGGAATACGCGATAAATTAGCGCAACATGCTCTGATACCAATTTGACGACGTGAGAAGTCGAATTGTATCAAAAAAATAAATCCTTGAAAAAATCAGGATCACGCGATAAATTAGCGTAACCTGCTCTAATACCAATTTGTTAAATGTATATGACTGTGTGATAATTGATTAAATTCGCAAATTTATAATTTGGCACACTTATTTAATTAGAGTCTATTTTTAACCCAAATTAATTCAGCCCCTAGACATTCAACTATGTGTGTGCGTGTGTCAACCCATAAATAAATAAGCATGTGACACAAATTTCAGAAAAAATCCCCCAAAGGGGAAAAACCTTTTATTTTCACTATAATTTGTAGAGAACGGTTTACACGAATTACAATGAAAACAAGAGTGACAAACAAAATACCCTCATGTGTTGGTTCCGATGTCATCGGCTGAAATCTCCCGCAAGAACGCCAGATGGGAAGCAATAAAGAAGAAACGACTTCTCCACAAGTGTGAACTTTATAAGGACTCACTCCATAATAGCACGCAGTTGTCGGTTGTAGAGTTCTCCCCACAAAGAATGAAAAAAATCAAAATATGCTCTTGGGTTCCACAAAACAACGCACACAAAAGTAATTGGGATTTTTGTGAATTGTAAACAAAATAAATATTTGAACCCTTAAATGAGAGAAGGAAACATTCTGCCAAATAAATGTTATCGAGAGTTATGGAAGATAAACCAAAAAAAAGTTTTAAAGGATTTTAAAACTCTTCTCTACGTCAAAAGCAAGGCTGACATGCCTTTTTATATGAAAATTTTAAGTCGGTTGATGTACAGAAGTAAACTAGTGTGTCAGCCAAAAAGTAACGTCGCTCGAACGAGATACGCGTGTCGTTCAAATGACATCGCGCGACATCTCAATGTCGCTCGAATGAGATGGTGATCTCACTTGAACTTCCTTAGCGTCGAAACTGAGGTACGCTTACAGCCTTAGAAATTTTCTCAAAACTTTTTCAAAAATTAACGTTTTCTAAAACAATAATGAAACCTTTTTATAAACAACATTTATAAAAACATTTTTATATAAAATCCTTTTAAAACTCTTTTAAAAAATATCCCAACACTCTTAATATGAAATGTAAATGAAACTTTAAACATTATCTTACCAAATGTCATATTGTTGGGCTTGAATGTTGGAGACAACTTGTAATTCGGATCCGTCTTTTATAGATACAATCTTATCAATTCTTCGACGACTTGTAGCGGTATACGACATAATCAATTGTGACGGACATTAATAAAATTATGTCCTTACAATCACTAAAATTTTGTTTGAAGTATGAAATTGTAAAAATTGATAATTGTGACGGACATTAATGAAATGCACAAAGCCAAAATTAATCAAAGATGGAAATTGAGCGAAAATTAACGACTTTACGAATAAATGAGGAGATTAATTAACCCGGTTATATTTTGAGGCATCAATTTTTGTGAGTAATTAAATCCATCCGAGTTAAAATTAACTCAAAAGTTCAATTTTGCGTTTAATAAGTCGTTGAGGATCTCAACTCCTTTGTTTTGATCAGTTACGGAAAACGTATGAAATGTTGTCTTGAAAGCACGCTAAAATATCTCTAAATTAAATTCATCTTGAGACGATATGGTAAAATAATGAGTAATTCAGACAATGAAGTAGGCCATTGTTTGTTACCCAAGAAAATATTAGCCATAAAAAGTTGTGAAAAATTATCCATTTGCAACCCAATTTAAGTCTAATAAAAAGATTTTCTTCTCGTTTGATTAACCCAAAAAACCCATTTCGCATGGTATTGTGAAAATAGAATAATCCATCAATAAAGTCCAAATGGTGCAATAAAAAGGGGCAAGAAAAAAAAAAGGAAAATGCTCAACAAAAATAGCAAGAAAAGAAAAAAGTGAAAAATAGAAAAAAATGGAAAAAGAAAGAGAAAAATGAGCAAAAGCCTGAAAAAGCACTAACGGACAATGTAAAGAACATTTTCCAATTTCGAATTTTCCAACCATTCCTAATTTTACCTAATACACATTACAGCCTGAAAACTTCCTAACCAAGTACGAATTGCAAAATTAATTGTCGCGTGGAGAGCTAAGACACAAAAAGATAATAAGAGAGATTAATTGGTGTGGAATAAGATGCGATATTTCCCATTTTCCAATAATTGTATTCCGATGAAGAGAAATTTTCACCTAAAATGATTCCCTCTTTCAAATTGTGTGCGTGAATTCGTGTTCCATTATTTTTACTCTTTAAATCACACACACCGAGAGAAACTAGCTATAATCCGAGTGATTCGTTTGTGAGTGCATCCATGAGAAATTGAATCAAAATGAATTTTTGAAAAAATAACTTAATGATCAGTTGGTGAAAATTAGCGGTTAAGTTCTCGACTTGGCGCACACACACACACTACAAATTGAGACTATTGAATATGAATTTATGGTGACTATTTTTGGGGAATTTAAATTGCATAATTTTTTAGTATCTTGATCTTTTTCTTTGAGTTGAAAATCGAATTTTGTGGTTACATTCACTGCAAACCCTCACGAGACATCACTTGTCCTACTAGGGTAACCTAGGGGTTTAATGGCTTGTTGCATATGCTAAATGCAATCGCTTACCCGCGACAGAGGTATTCTATCCCAATAAATCTTTTAAGGGGTCCTTAACTAATGCTCTTATGCTTTTACATTGCCCGGGACGCGCAACGTTCTAAGTGAGGGGGATTTTATTAGGCATAAATATTTCATATTTATCCCCTTAATTTCGATATTTTTATGATCCCATGCATTGTAATTAACCTAGATTTGTCTCATTTTTATGCTACTAACCCGTTTTGACAATTATTTCTTATTTGTGTATTTCTCATGTGTTTTACTGGTATTTCATGCCAGATAGTGCGAGAGAGAACTTAAAATAGTGAAAGAAACCAAGAAACGGAAAGTTAAAAGGCATTTTCATAATTTTGCAGACTTAGTCTGGAGGTGGAGCCAACTGGAAAGTTGAAGATCTTGAAGTCACAAAATGTCACCTCAATCCGAGTTACGGTGAAGAAGTTATGCGCATTCAAAGATCAGAAGAATCAAAGAGGCAAAACTAAGTAAGGAAGAAAGTAGAACTGATTCGGTTAAAGGAGAATCGGTTCGCCTTTAGTCACACTCCAGAACCTTGATAAATATTAGTCACGTTTTAAAACTGTTACAAATTTTCAGAAGCGGGAATTTTATTTTGTCCTTATCTTTTAGCCAAAAGAGTTTTATGTTTTGGGGACTCTTCTAAACGATCCAAGACTTATATATACTCATATTAGGAGTCTTTTAAGATAGATTTCATTCAAGTAAAATTTTTTAATTAAGGAGGAACATCTAGAAAAATAATTTACAAGTTTTGCACCTTAAATTCAAAATCTTTTCTAATTTTTCTTCAAGCTTTTATTCTTCTTGAAGGCTTATGTTCTTTTATCTTGGTAATATTAAATTCCAGCAGCTTTATTATTATTTCATTATGTTTTCATGCATATTAATGGATTGTTACTTAGAGACTTATAATACCATGTCCGACTAGATAGTTACGGGTTGGGATACATGAACCCAACCTAGGTTAATGAGTTGGATATAAAATTGGATGAAATTATAGAGATAATCCGTAGGCTTGATATTTTTTCAAGACGAGTATTATAGGTCTCTTAACTTCGTTTGCCCCAGGTAACCGAAGTGTTTGAGGATATAATTCACGTGTCGGTAATCTTGTCATTCACGTTAAATTATTTATTAACCAGATATTGTGTGGAGTAAAATTCTCATATATTTAGTACTCTGAAGATTTAATATTTTCTTCGAATTATTAATATAATTTTTGAACATTTTATAGTCCATCGACTTTACCGATGGTGCAGGAATGTGATCCTAATCCCGTTTTCTTATTTTTTTTTATTTAGTTCTAATTAGCGTAGTCAACTTCTTTAATTTTTCTTTTTCCTTTCTCACCCCATCATCATCTTTTTCACTTTTATTTTATAAATAATAAATCAATTAAAATCTATCAAACATTCCCTGTGGATTCGATACCCAGACTAGCCACTATACTCCATAAGAGTGTAGTTAAAGTTTATTTTTTTTATATTGCGGTTGAAAGCCGATAACAACGATTAGCGTATTACACGGACACTTGGTTTTTGCCTTGATCAAAATGGTGCCGTTGTCGGGCAATATTTTTTTTTTATAGATTATAATTGATTTACTATTTCGTATGATATCTTTCTTTAGTATTTTTTTTTGTTTTAACCTTTTTTTGTAGGATTGCACAATTGAGCACAAAGAAACGTTGAACCCTTGGCCACACACCTCTTTACGTGAATTGTCCATCTACAAACCATTCTGTAATAATGTCTTTTCATGTTGAGTTCGGTAATTATAATGGTTCATATGGGAAACGTTGTAAAGCTTTCTTGTAATGTGACATTTAAGAACAAACATTTTCATTGTAATTACCTCGTGTGACAACCACAGCCTAAATTCGCTGTCGTATTGTGCTATAGTTTTTCGTCTTTTATTGTTCCCACACACTTCATATTTCTACATTGATCATGATGAACGCATTACAAAATTGATCATATATAAAAATTAAAATAATGTAAAAGTTAAAATAATATAAACTTACTTCTTCCATTCTTCAATTTATTTATATGTGTCAAATAGATAACGAGTTACTTATTCATGTTGTAAACTCATTAACTTCACTCGTTTTCCCATCGCATGACCACCCTCATCGACGAACTCATCAATGTCATCCATGCTGACCAGGTCAGGCATATAATCCCGAGTGTATATTAATGACTCCACGGTGATGTATTCCTCTGCAATTGATCCTTCAATATATCATGTATTCTTGACATAATGTTTTAAAACTTTCATCAATCTTTCAAACGAATCCATACACCGATATCTAAGTGAGTCGCAAAGATGTGCCTCATCACATAGGTGTACCAACAAGTGAATACTTATATCAAAGAATGATGGGGGGAAGTATTTCTCCAAGACGCAAATCACTTCAGTGACCGCCAATTTTTTTACCGTTATGTGATCTTGATTGACTACCTTCTCATGTAAAAGGAGAAGTAGATACTAATTGCATAATATCCCTCCACAAATCTTCATGCTTGGAGAAACAATGCTTAAACAATAGAGGAACCAATTGCATGATCACATGCCAATCGTGGGACTTACACTTATGTAAATCATGGGTAGCATAATTCACAATCCTTTTCAAGTTGGATGAAAAATTAGATGGAACCTTCAAATTATATATTGTGGTTCTTCCTTTCCTCACTCGTCAAAGTAAACGCACCAGGGAGAATTATTGTCCTCCCCCTACTATTTTCTTTCAATCATAGTTATTGCTTAAGTTTTAACGACTTAAGGTCATTTCATGCATTTTCTCCATCATTCGAATGACCCCTCCCCCTAAGTCATGTGCCCACAATATGTTCAATGATGTTCTTCTCTACGTGCATCACATCCAATACATGGTGTACCAGGTTATTCTTCCAATAAGGCAAGTCAAATAAAATTGACCTCCTAGACCATGTCTTTCTTGTCTCAGTTTTATTCCCAGTTGGGGTCATCTTATGCTTAACATTCTTAAATTTATAATTCTTACCTAATATATTAGGGCCACAATCAGAAGATTTACTTTTAATTTCTGAACCTGGAAGTTTTCTCGGAGGTAGCCTATGTTCATCCCCGCCCGATAAAAAATGGGAACCTTTCTCAAATCTATAATTATGAGTGTGGGGTAAAAGCCTCCTATGGCAATGGTATATATTTTTTGATCTTACAGGGAGATGAAGAGATTCAGTCTCCTCTCCATAAATAGGACACCCCAAATAACCATATACTACACATTTGGATAATGTCCCATAAGATGGAAAATCATGAATTGCCCATATCAACATAGCTTTCAGTGTAAACTCTTCCTTTTTAAAAGAGTCATATTCTTGCACACACTCTTCCCATAACTCATTTAATTCTTCAGCCAAAGTATCCAGGTAGACATCGATGTCCTCACTTGGTGCCTTTGGCCCAGGTATTAACAAAGACATCATCGAAAATTCAGTTCTCATACACTATGAAGGAGGGAGGTTGAGTGTGGCTAGGATCACTGACCATACACTCAAATTAGCGCTTAGATTTTAAAATAGATTGAAACCATCTATTGATACTGTCAAATGAATGTTATGATGTTCTCGAGCAAAATTGGGATACTCAAAACTCATCCTCTTCCAAGCTATAGAATCAATAGGATGACACATGAGATTATTCCATACCTCTGCCCTATCATGCCAATTCATTGTCTTCGCTATCCATGGTACTGTGAAAAATCGCTTTAATCTAGGACCAACGAGAAAATATTTCAACACTTTTTGAGAAACTTTTGAGCTTGTGCCTTTCTTTCTAGTAGATTGGACATATCTAGGTTCATCGCATTCCAGACCCCGATCGATATTTTCATATTCCTTTCGGTATATTACACAATCATACATACAAGCATGAATTGATTTATACTTCATTCCCAAACCTTTCAAACTGTTCTTCATAGTACGATAACTATTTGGAAGCGTATTCTTCTTGGGTAGCAATCCCTTCACCCAATTCAAATTTCATGTCACGCTATTTCCAGACAACCCATATTGGGTCTTCAAACTATGCAAACCAACCATAGCATATAAAGTTGTTTGATCTTTCTCACAGCCAGAGTACGATGACTGGGTCGCCTTAAAATTTTAAACTTTGGTAGACATCGTCAAGGTTTATCCCGTTATCTTTATAAGCACCTGAACCTTATATATCGTCAGTTATCTCATTATCTTCACTTCATGAACTCCATATGCATCATCAACTAAATCCTTTAACATATTATGATCTACATATTCTTTTTTCCCTTGTACATCTATCCTACTTGTTGAAAGCTGTTGTGAAGGTTTCTCAGGGACAAAAGAAACTTTCGATTCCTTGTGAAAAATCCAAAATTAATAACTATCTTGCATATTCCATCTTAATAAATGTAGTTCAACTGTTTTACACTCAAACACCTTACCATTCTTACACTTAGCATACAGACACGAGAACTCTTCATCATTATGACATCTATTTGCGTATTTCACAAATTCATTAGCACATCTGCGAAAAACATCCCCAAATCTATTTGTCTCACCCATCCACTCTTTGTATTTAGTATATCACATCACAGCCACTACAGACAATCATCTATTATGGGTAAGAAGTATACATTCATGCATTAGTATAAACAAAACTGTGAACATTTAGTTCCCATTAAATAATTTACTACAAGATTGACATTTCATCTTTCGGTGTTATATTATAAAAATAATATAATTCCTATTTTTTCCATCTCCTCTATAGGTGAGTGGTTCTATCCCATTCAAGACCGCAAATTTCTGTAATATACTTAACAACTCATGCACATTGTTCCAATTTGAGGAAAATTCGGCAGTATATCCCTATAGTTCTCCAAGTACATGACATAGATTCGCAAGTGTAAGTGTTATTCAAATTTATCAATTGAAATAACACTTAACATCGCATAATCTAGTATGTACCCAGAGAACATTAAGATATGACATTAGAACTTCCCTCAAAACTAACAAGTTTAAGCCACTAAGAATATTATTATACATAAACTATACAGTCCTAAACTATCCAAACGGGACAATTCGAGAGATCTCATTAAAGGGGTAATGACTCTCAAACGGGTTTAAGAGCTATTGAATGCATATGCATAAGAACTAGAAGGCTAGTATCTATGCACACTATATGTAATTTAAATTAGTTATAAATGTTACATAACCGTTCTATCATGCATTCACACGAGAATACATGCATCCATGCACCCCCCAAAGAAAGTGTTTTATAGCAAGTTGACTTAGTGTAAATTTACACATGCTAGCCTAGATTATAGTAACGAGAACCATAATAGATAGCTAATGGCTATATATTGCGATTCCTGTTATTACCTTTTACCCTCGTTACTTATTATATAACACTTGTTTTGCGCGCTACATGCATGCATGTATTCTCACGTGAATGCATGATTACTTATTACTTGTTATATAAAATTTATAGAATGTTTCATTTAATTATATCTTATTTATATTCAATTTTTACATAGTTTTGTTTCATTTCGCATCATAACCCTAAATGTTAGAAATGATTAGGGCCAACCAACTCAAAGGCCATCTAAGTGTTCAGATCCACCGGTCAACAACAATTCAAGAATCTAAAATAACAATGTAAATAATAACGCGATATATTATAAATTCCTAGGACCAACCAACTCAATGACCATCTAAATGTTCAAATCCACCAGTCAACAAAAATTCAAGAATCCCAAACAATAGAGAGAGATGTATATATAGATAGATAGATAGATAGATAGATAGATAGATAGATAGATAGATAGATAGATAGATAGATAGATAGATAGATAGATAGATAGATAGATAGATAGATAGATAGATAGATAGATAGATAGATAGATAGATAGATAGTGTGGAGGCAATTATTATGCAACACAAATAAATATGAGAGAAAGATTATCAAGATGAGAACAAGGAATACAAGATTCCAATCACACAACAGAGGATGTACGTGGTTCAGCCAAGATGTGCCTACGTCCACGGTGGTGCAGACGATATTATTTATATATACTCCGGAGAGTGATTATAGAGAATACAACTTGTCCTTTTGCCCCGAACCTAGGGTTTAATATATACATGTGCATGTAGATGAGTGGGGGTTATGGGTTCCTCCACGTTTTCCATTTCCCCCATAACTTCCCTTCATGGGATCGTGAGGGGAGACTGGATCAATTATAAAAGATGAGGGGCCTAGACTTTGGGCCGCCAGGACTGGGCTACTCGTCCAGGCTCATAGTTCTGAATTTCGAGTACCCACAATTACCCCTAAATTTGTTGGGCCATGTTTATGGGTCCAATGGATTTAAATGATCAGCCATTATGGCTTATTTGTGATTCTTCGAAAACTGTGAAGCTGCTTTGGCGGCACCCACTTCGCTATCCGTGCGTTATGATTAGAATTGAAGGCTTGTTGGGATAGCCACTTTTTCATCCGTCGTTTCAGCCTTTCCAGTACTCTTCCTTCTTCTGAGAACTCTAGCGCCTCGTACCTTCTTCTCTGAATCCCCATTCCCATTGCTTCTTAGTCATCTTGAGCTCGTGCTTCTTCATCGCTCAAACCGATCTTCTGTTTTGTAAGTTTCTCGTACCCTTTCTTTGCACTTTCTCTTTGGTTTGTAGAGTTTTTATAGTTTTTTAATGGCGAAGATTGGAAATAGGTCAATCTCTGAGTTCAGGAAGTTCTACAATATTCCGGAGTGGGTAGATATTGAATGTTGTGCCTCCCCTCTTAGGAATGTTAGAGATATAGAGGATGCCCACTGGATCCATGTTTTGTTTCTCTCCCAGGGGGGACTTACTTTTCCCCCAAATGATCTATTTCTGCATTTTTTTGGTTATTTCGGTATTGTTCCCGCACAGTGCTCGCCCAATGTGTGGAAGATAGTAAATGGCGTTCATAGAATAAACCAGTTGTATGGTACTAGGTTAGGACTTGCCGAGATCTATTTCTGTTATTCCTTCTCTCGAACTAGCTCAGGTGTCTTATACCTCAAAGCTAGGAGTCCTGATAGGGTATTGGTAGTAAACCTACCTGATTCCCATAAGGACTACTGGCAAGAGGTTTTCCTCATTAAGAATTGGCAGTTCCCTCCCCAGTTTGAAGGGTCGAGGTCTGAGAGGTTCACTGTCCCTTTTTACGGGGAAGAATATATAGCTAGACATTGTATTGTTATTTCAACCTTTGCTGACTTGTGACTTTTCTAACCTATCTTTGCTTTTTCTTCCACAGCGAGGACAAAGAATTTGGAGCCTTCTCTCAGCGAGGTTCGTATCTCAGAGTTGGTGAAAGCTTGGAATATCAGGGAGCCTCTAGGTGACGGCGAGCATCCCAGGTCTGCTGCCTTTTTGCTCGAGTACAAGAACGCAGGCTCCAGCTTCATTGGACGGCCTGTGGATAGTGGTCCAAAGTTTGATTCTTTCGGAGAGACTACTGCTGAGCCTATCCAGTTGGACAAAGAGGAGAGCAGCTCTGAGAGTGAGCCTGCAGGAGCTGCGAGTAATTTGGGTAGAGGGAGCTCTGACAGTAGCAGTTCTTCTGAAGAGGATTCTGAAGCTAGAGGATCGTCGAGCACTTCTAGTAGTTCAGGTGAAGAGATGCCTCCCAGGAAGAACCTGATTAGAGACGATGATGATGAGGACCATGTGCTTCTTGCACAGAGGTCAAAGAAACAAAGGTCTTCTTATGGGGCCATGGTTACTCGCTCTCGGTCTTCCACTCAAGAGCAAGAGAGGAAGAGGAGAGAGGAAGAGCAGGTGAGAGAGAGGGAGAGAAAGAAGGAGGAG
Source organism: Sambucus nigra (assembly GCA_949130495.1). Classification (NCBI taxonomy): domain Eukaryota; kingdom Viridiplantae; phylum Streptophyta; class Magnoliopsida; order Dipsacales; family Adoxaceae; genus Sambucus; species Sambucus nigra. The sequence goes on from OX422218.1 coordinate 283,462,162, forward strand.
GAGAGGAAGAAGGTGGAGGAAAAGAAGAAGGTGGAGGAGAGGAAAAGGATGGAGAGGAAGAGAGGAGGAAGATGGAGTCGAGGACGAAGGCTGGGCAAGCCTTGGTCTCCGTGTCAGCTTTCCCCGAGGGGGCCTCAGTTGCCACTTCCCCTCAGCTGGCTCCTACATTGCTTGAGAGGGTAGTTCTTCCTGCAGATCGCCAGAGGGCGCTGGGGTCTGATCAATTAGCCCTCCAAGCTAGCCAGAGACTGGCCTTGGTAAGTTTATCTCCCTTTTCAATTCCTTAACAAGTTTTAATTATTTCTCCTTCTTGATTTCTTCTTTATTTTTGGCAATTTGTGACGGACTTCGCTGTGCTCTACCGTTCTCGCAACGAGTTGGTGAGGATGAATGGCGAGCTGGAGCAGCAAAAGTCCGCTCTAGAAGTTAAGGGTTCTCGGTTGGAGGCTGATCTGAAGGCTGCTGATGCCGCCCGAGCTTCCTCTTATCTGGCCCTTATCAATTCTAACCGAGAGAGGGATGCGGCGGTCAAGGAGCTGAGCGAGTTGAGGCAGACCTATGACCTAGTCTGCTCGAGCAAGCTGGGAGTTGTGGAGCAGAATAAGGCTCTGACCGATCAGCTGAAGGAGAAGGAGTCCCAGGTGGCCACCATCAAGGAGGATTCATACAACTCCGTATGGACTGTGGCTTATGAAGACACCGAAGTTCAAATAGGTTATATCAGCCGTTTGAACTTCAAGAAAGGCTGGAACAAGGCCCTCCTAGCTGCTGGTGTTGATGCTGAGTCTCCTCTGTTCGACGAGCATGAATCGGGTCCAAGGCCAACCGTGGACGAAGAATCCCCTACCCCAGCCATTGAGGGTGTTGATCTTACCTCTCAGAAAACCCCTGCCGATGTTGGTCTTGCCCAGGCGAATGAGGGCATCTCTATAGAGGGGGATGCCTCTGCTGCTGCTGATAAGGGGAAGCAGCCAGCTACCTCTGGGCAGCCTGAGGTTGCTAGTTAATCCTCCCTTAGGACTATTTTTGTACTTTTGCTTATAATTTTTCCATTTCCTGCTCGATGTACTTGACCTTCATTAATGAAATAAAAAGGCTTCTTTTTCCAATGCATTGATTTATTTCTCATTCCCTTTCCCTTTTATGTCTTGTAGTTGACTGATGTAGAAGACTATATTCCTTCCGCATCTCAATTGGGCAGAACTCTTAGTCCCAATGCCAGTCCTCAGGTTCGTCAGGCCTTTATTAGGCTTTGCAAGTCTCTTAGGTCAAGGAACCAAAAATATAAGGATCAGTCCGAGCTAGTGGCTAAGCTGAAGGACATGTTCCAGGATATGAAAGGCATTGGTGCCTCTGTACAAGAGGAAGTCAATGTACTAAGATCAAGGTTGCTAGAGGCCACCGAGATAAATCAAGTTGGGGAATTTCTGCAGCAGGAGAATGAAAACCTGAGGAGGGAAGTCCTGCAACTTAGAGAGCATGCGCCGAGCACTGCTTTAGCTATTCTACAAGGCTCCTCGTCTTCGCGAGATGGACATACTTCTCTTATGCCGCGAGGTTCCACTCGTCCTCCCCTCCCGCGAGCTGGTAGGAGCACCAGGGGCAGGAACGGGGAAGGAGAAGAACAACGGGATAAGGAGATGGAAGAGCTCCGTGATGATGTCCGCCGAGCATATGTAACTGCTGCTGGGCTTCAAAGGGACGTTACTCGATTGTGGCATTTATTCAAGAAGGGTCCTCGACAAGCATGGGTTGATGATTATGATCAAGGCTGGCTAGATGCTCCAACAAGATTATCCGAGTTCGAAGAACTTTCTTTCATCAGAGGGTGGTTGAGTTCCTTGAAAGAACTCCAGGTCTCGAGGAACTCAGTGTTATGGTATCATCATGAGATGTCCTCCTCCACTCTGATGCCCAATCCATTCAGGAGGGATGATAGATGGATCCCTATTGATGCTATTCCTTGGCAACTGTTAGAGTTGGATGCAGATGAGGCTGTGGAAGAGCTGGTCCCTGCTCCTGATGATGGAAGAAGAGCTAGTGTGGCAGACTATCTTGTTCGGAGGCTTCCTCCTTCTTGAATTTTTTACAAGTTTTTTCCTTTTGATAATGTAAACGCTTTGGGCGAGCTTCACCGACTAAACGTGTATTATCTTTGTTATAAATATAACAAGTTGTTATTCTTTTGTCCTTTTTGATAATGTAAATGCTTTGGGCGAGCTTCGCCGACTAAACATGTATTATCACTATTGTAAATATAAGAGATCAATGAAAAGTTCATGTTTTGGGCGATTTTGCCGACTAAACGTGTTCATCCAATCTTTTTATATTCTTGCTGCTTCATAATCCTTTTTATTTTGCCATGCAAGTGTCCCCCCAGTCCAATATAATACCAAAATACCATTATGCCCCATTTTACCTTTTAGGTTGTGTCGTCACACTACCTTAGGCCTAAGTAGGGCAATTGGCGAGGACACACCTGGTATTGGATGCCTTCATCCGATCAGGATTTTGCTAAACCAAAGTAGGTTTGATGGCCAGTATAAAATCCGGTCGTATTGCCTAAGAATCCTCTGTAGGGCTTTATATATTGCCAAGGGCAAGTCTAAGAGGTCTTTCATGTTTCATAACGATGACCTGAGGAGGGGTATTCCCGTGCTATATCGACCATTGTGCTTATGATTTGGAAAAAGATGTGTGATAAAATGCAGTTTACTGATTTCATTAGTAATAAGGGGAATGAACTATTCCTTTTACATAACAGATACAAGAAAAAGATTCAATAATAGAATTCCTTTAGAATTTAAAAATAGAATTTCTTGAGATTAGCTGCATTTCATGCTCGTGGTATCTCTCTGCCCTCCATTGTTTCCAAATGATATGCACCTTGCAGGTCGTCCCTAGTTATTTTAAAGGGTCCTTCCCAGTTTGGGCCTAGCTTGCTGTCTGATGACCTTACTGTGTTACCCAGGACTTTCCTTAGAACATAGTCTCAAACTTGGAATCTTCTTGGGTTAACCCTTTTGTGGTAATGCCTTACGAGCTGTTGCTGATAGCTCGCAAGCTTCACTAGGGCCAGTTCTCTACACTCGTCGGCGAGGTCGAGTTCAGCGAGCAACGCCCCATCATTCTGGCCTTGGTCGACAAGGTCGGATCTCATTAATGGGTCCATCCAGCTAGGGGCTGATCCCACCTGAAGTATTTGTTCCACGTTTCGCAGCTTACTGTTGTGGTTAATGCTTAGACAAATGAGGAAATCGATGGGAATGACCCTTTTAAGACTAGAATCAACTGCCGAGCTTAGGGCTGCTAAGGCGTCGGCATGACTGTTTTGACCTCTGGGAAACTACTGGATGTTGATCTCCTCAAATCTCGTCATTAGTTTCCTCACCAGGGAGAGGTAGGCTTCCATCCTTTCATCCTTCGCATTGTAATTTCCACTTATCTGATTGGAGACTAGTTGAGAATCGCCGAACACTTGTAAACGTTTTGCTCCCAGAATTTGCGCCTTTTGGAGACCGACTATTAGGGCTTTGTACTCTGCTTCGTTGTTGGAGGCTACAAATCCAAGCCTGATTCCTTGCTCAAGGATGGTGTTTTCCGGGGTGATGAGGACGATGCCTACGCCTGCCCCCTTTGAGTTGGAGGCTCCATCAACGAATAGTTTCCAGGTTTCCACTATTATTGGGTTCTCTTTTTTCTTTGTTGGTTGAGGTTGGTCGGGGAGTTCTTCGCCAGTGAATTCGGCCAAGAAATCAGCGAGGATCTGTCCCTTGATAGCGGTCCTTGGTTAAAATTGGATGTCGAACCGACCGAGCTCGACTGAACACTTAGACAATCTGTTCGATAAATCCGCTTTCCTTAGGATCACCTTAAGGGGGTGCGATGTAAGGACAATGATAGTATGAGCTTCAAAATAATGCTTCAGTTTCCTCGAGGCTATCACTAGTGCAAAGGCGAGCTTCTCTAATGGCAGGTACCTTTGCTCGGCGTCTAATAAGGCCTTGCTCGCATAGTAAACGGGGTGTTGGATTCCTTCGACCTCGCATATTAACGCCGAGCTGGCAGTGTGACTGGATACCGAGAGGTATAGGTACAAAGAATCCATTAGTTGTGGTATGACAAGCAGCGGTGGAGAGCTTAAGTAAGACTTGAGCTCGTCCAATGCTCGCGAGAAGTACGGGCTCCATTCTATTGGTTTATTCCCTTTTAGAAGCTGGAAAAAAGGCTTGCACTTCTCGGAGGATTTGGAAATGAAGCGATTTAAGGCAGCGAGCATTCCAGTGAGTTTCTGCACGTCCCGAACTGTTCGAGGTGGTTGTACCCTGTTGATTGCATCGATCTGGTTCGGATTAGCTTCTATGCCTCTCTTGCTGACTAAGTATCCAAGAAATTTTCCTGATTGGACACCGAAGGAACACTTTCTCCCATTAAGCTTCATTCGGTACTTCCTGAGGATTTTGCAGGTCTTTGACAGGTTTGAGAGGTGATTTTCCTTCTTCTTTCTCTTAACGAGCATGTCATCGATGTAGACCTCCATTGTGTCTCCCATTTGATCCTTGAACATTTTTGTGACCAGCCGCTGGTAGGTTGCCCCTGCATTCTTGAGCCCAAATGGCATGACTTTGTAGCAATACAACCCAATCGTCATGATGAACGTCGTTTTGTCCTGGTCTAGGGCATACAAGGGGATCTGGTGATATCCTGAGTATGCGTCCAGGAAACTCATTCGCTCGTGAGCTGCAGTGGAATCTACTAGTTGGTCTATCTTTGGAAGGGGGAAACTATCCTTTAGGCATGCTTTGTTGAGGTCAGTGAAGTCGATGCAAACTCTCCACTTCCCATTGTTCTTCGGAATTACTACTGGGTTGGACAACCACTTGGGGAATTGTACTTCCCGTATGGATCCTGCATCCAGCAGTTTTTCGACCTCCTTTTTGACCGCTTTAGCCTTCTCAGGCGCAGTTCTTCGTGCCTTCTGCGTGACTGGCTTGAACGTGGGGTCGATGTGCAGCTGATGACAGACCATATCAGGATCAATGCCAGGCAGCTCGTATGGTTCCCATGCGAAAACATCTATGTTGTGTCTCAGTAAGGTTGTCAACTCCTTCTGTTCTTGATCGGTGAGCGATGCTCCAATCAAGAAGACTCTGCTAATGTCACCAACTTCGGCTATAACTTCTACCAGGTCCTCGATGACACGCTCGGAGGGGAGGAGACCGGTCTCCTCTACTCCTGGTCTTCCACACTTTAGTTGCTATTTAGAAGGTATCACACCCTCTTCAACTTCCTCGCTGGGTTGACCGACCTTCTTCTCTGGCTTTGGTCGGATGGCTGCTATGAAGCACTTCCTTACCATCGCTTGGTCACCGTGGATCTCCATTACTCCTCACTCGGTTACATACTTGAGCTTCTGATGGTAGGTCGAGGAGACCGCCTTCATTGCATAAAGCCATCCTCTACCGAGGATGGCCTGATACGGTGATTCTATATCAACTACCAAAAACTCAATCAACTTGGAGACGTTCCCAGCACGAACTGGCAGCACTATCTTGCCTAGGGGCATGGTCATTTTCCCAGTGAAGCCGACCAAAGGTACAGTAGCTTCCTTTAGGTCGGCGACGCTCAACTTCAATTTCCTGAACAGGTCGAGGTACATTACTTCGAATGAGCTTCCTTGATCGACGAGCATCTTGTCGATGTCAAAGTTGGCTATCCTGAGTGTAATGACCAGGGCATCATGATGTGGGGTCCTTACTCCCATCAAATCTTCATTCGTGAAAACAATATGCTTGTTATAGTTGACGTCCTCTACTCGCCGACGCTTTCCTGACTGTGATTTTGCTGGATTGATTTGAAAGGCCTGCATTACCGCTGTAAGTTTTTTCATCTCCATTCGAGTTGATTTCCTTTGTATCTGCTTGACGTCAGATACTCCGTGAATTACGGCGAACTCGTTTCCAGCATCATCCTCCAGCATATTATCGGGTCTCATCTCTCTGTTGGCAGTCACTTTCTCTCCCCTTTTCTCCACAAAGTCGTTCAAATGCCCGGACTGTGCCAATTCTTCGAGATGAGACTTAAGAGATTTGCAGTGCTCGGTCTTGTGCCCTCCCTCTTTGTGAAAAGCGCATCTCAACGCATTGTTCCTCTTCGAGGGATCTCCTCCCATCTTCCTGGGCCACTTGATGAATGGCTCATCCTTGATCTTCGCGAGAACCTTATAAATTGGTTCTTTGAAGACGGTGTTGACCGACTGGAATGCTTTTTATGCATCCTGGTTCCCTCTATTTTTGGAGCCATTTTTGCCCCCGTTCTTTCCTCCTTTCCTCTGGTTCTCAGTTTTCTCACCTACCTTGGTAGTGAGCTTAGCTCGACCATTTTCTCCTGTATTAGAGCGGGTGACATCTTCCACCTTTGTGTATTTCTCGATTCGGGCCATAAGGTCGTCAATAGTCATAGCTTCCTTCTTCTTCAGGGATTGGTAGAGGAGGGAAGAATTAAGGAGCCCAATTTTGAAGGAGGCCACTGCCACCTCCTCCACGCACTCCTCAATCTCATTGAATAACTCCCAGTACCTCTTCGCGTATTCTCGGAGGGTCTCTTGAGGCGTTTTCTTTATTGTCAGTAGAGCATCCATCCTTTTGGGATGGGAGCTACTGGTAATGAATCGGGCCGTAAAGAGTTCGGCTAGGGATTTGAAATTCTTGATCGACCGGTGGGGGAGCCTTTCGAACCACTTTTGTGCTACATCATGAAGGCTTGAGGGGAAAATAAGGCACATCAGGGCATCTCGGTTACTCCAGAGGGTCATGGACTGTCGGTATTGCCTGACGTGATCGATGGGATCAGTCTTTCCGTCGAAAATCTTGAACCTTGGAATAGCAAATTTTTTGGGAGCTTGCTCCTCCTCGATTTCTCTTGTGAAATGTGACTTCATCTGGGTTTTGAGAGCTCTCCTCGCGAGCTCTCTAGTTGATCTTGTTCCGTGGTGAGCGGGATGCTGGTCCATCTCCCTGCGGACCATGTTTCGTATGTGCTCGTCGTTGCGAGCAGGGCTCTGGTGGTGGCGAGCTCTTCGTAGCTGTTCGCGGAGGTCATCGTCTGACTCGCCTCCTTCGTCCCTTTGAGATTCTCGCCTAGGGCTCCTTCCTCGGCTGCGAGACTTGCTCGCCTGAGGGCTAGGAGTGCGATATGGGCGTCTCTGGTTATCAGGGCGAATCTCCCTTTCTAGTCTTTCCAGTCTTCTTTTCAACCGAGCATTCTCAGCCTCGTATCTGCGAGAAGACTCCCTCTGCTCGTGGAGCCTTGCCTCGTACGCATAAATCAACGTGGATATCTGCGTGGACCTAGCTGGCCCCTGACTCTCTTCTAAAACTAGTCTTTCCAAGCGAGCTCTCTGATCTGAACGTCGGACTTCAAACCTAATCCTGCGAGGAGCAGGTGGCTCTTGAATATCTCCTGCTTGGGGGGCATTGCTGCTGTGACCAGACATCTTAACTTCCTTTCTTGATGTGGGCTTTTCTCAGGGAAAGATGAACGCTTTCCACAGACAGCGCCAATTGTGGAGGCAATTATTATGCAACACAAATAAATATGAGAGAAATATTATCAAGATGATAACAAGGAATACAAGATGCCAATCACACAACAGAGGATGTACGTGGTTCAGCCAAGATGTGCCTACGTCCACGGTGGTGCAGTCGATATTATTTCTATATACCCCGGAGAGTGATTACAGAGAATACAACTTGTCCTTTTGCCCCGGACCTAAGGTTTAATATATACATGTGCATGTAGATGAGTGGGGGTTATGGGTTCCTCCACATTTTCCATTCCCCCCATAACTTCCCTTCATGGGATCGTGGGGGGAGACCGGATCAATTATAAAAGATGAGGGGCCTAGACTTTGGGCCGCCAGGACTGGGCTACTCGTCCAGGACCATAGTTCTGAATTTTGGGTACTCACAGATAGATATATAGATAGATGTACCGAAATGTGTATAGAGAGAAAGAGATATGATCGTCGTTGTTACAATTAGAGAGAGAAATCAAATTCAATTTCAGAATTGAATACCAATTTCAATTTATACCAAAAATTAAATACACATTATACCAAAAACCAAATACCAAATACCAAATACCAATTTCATTTACAATTTCAATTTTTAATACTAATTTCAATTTCAAATTCAATTTCAATGTGAATTTGAAATACTATTTCCAATATATAATACTAATTTCAATTACATTAGTGACCCCAAAATACACACACAATTTCAATTTCGATTCACACAATTTTAATACATAAAAATTTCAATACACACAATTTTAAAAAAAAATTAATGCCACACCCACACACATAGTGACACACACACACACACTGACCCCCCCCCCCCCCCCCCCACACACACACAGACATTGGCCCACATACACACACTGACGTACACACATACACACACACACACACACACATATGTGAAATAAAGAAAGAGAGAGAGAGTAACATACCTGATGAGATGAGAGAGAGAGAGAGAGAATTGCAACAGTTTAGAGAAAGAGATAAATAAAGGAGGGAACAAAATGCGGGAAAGAAATAACCGAAGAGGCTTTGCCTTTTTATTTTTAATGTTGGCATGAACTTGTCACGGTCTTTGACCGTGATAACTTTACAAGGTTGTCACGGTCATTGATTGTGACAAATCCGTGATAAATAATTATCAGGGACTTATCACAATCAAAGATTGTGACAAAAAATGCGTGTTTTTTGTCACGGTCTTTGACCGTGACAAGGGTGGTTGGGTCAAGGGTGGAATTTTAGGCTTTTTGGTGTAGTTCCCTATGATCTTCTTTATTGCAATTAATTTTTTTTCCTTTAAACTTCTTATTAGCACCATCTTGTTGACTTCTGCCTTCACTTTTGTGCTTCCTCTTTTTGTTGAATTTGTGCCTATCTTCAACAATAATTGCTTTTGCCAACATAGTATGATTACCGTTTTCTTTTTAGATTTACGATTATCTTCTTCTATCCATAACAAAATAATTAAATCTTCAAGTTCCATTTCTTTTCGTTTATGCTTCAAATAATTTTTGAAATCTTTCCAAGAAGGGGATACTTTTTCAATTACCGTATTAATTTGAAATGCTTCACTTATGACTATATTTTCAATAATTATTTCTGGAAAAATTAATTGAATCTATTGGGCTCGGCTTATAACAGTCTTTGAATCCATCATTTTATACTCGAGAAATCTAATGACCATGAATTTCTTCATGCTGACATCTTTGATTTTTTAGTTTTTTTTTATCCAAAGACTCTGGCAAAATTTTAGCAATATTGATTGGACCATAAACATTATAAAGTGTATTCTCCAATCCGTTAAGGATATATTTTTTACAAAATATAATCTGAATGCTTCCATGCTTCTATGACTAGCAAAGTTGTCTATCCATTTCATTTTCATTCATCACGGGAGCATCCTTATTAATAAAGTTTACAAGATTGGTGGTAGTTAAATAAAACAACATCTTTTGTTGCCAACTTTTGAAATCAGTACCATTTTTCAGGTTTTTCTCCATGGGTTAAATGAGTAGGAACGGTAGTAGGAACACTAATTGACAAATCAGTTTGAGGAACGAATATCACATTTTCAGAATATTCAGTAACCATTATTCTATTATAAAATAACACAAAACCAATTTATGAAATGTAGAGAATATAGAAATTACAAAAATAAGGTTATACAAGAAAATAGATAAACTAAACATGCTTCTCTATATATTAAAATAGATAAAAGTTAACAAAGTAAATTACAATTTTAAAAAATTCCAGATTTAAAAAAAACATTTAGTGAGAAACAACAGGGAAAAAAGAAATATTTTGTCGTAAGATTATCGTTTATCGGGTTAAAAAATTAATTTCACTAAATAAATAGTAATTAAAATGAAATAAGTAAATAAAATTATAGTAAGTACAAATAAAAGGAAAGAAAATAGAGAATATACAGTCTGTGATTGAAACAATCACATGAAGAAATTTGATCGAGTCGAAAGTTGAACTATCTCTCCTTAAGAAAAAATATGCCCCATCTATGGTCCTGACGGAAAATTCAACGGGCATCTGCCTCCCAGGATGAAACGGTCACCGACTGTCATAAGAAGCACTTTAGTGCGACAGTCCCACAAAACAACATTGAAAAATTTATCTCAAACATGATGAAGGGAGCAAAAGACAAGAGTATGAAATTTGAGTAGATTTTTTGGTGTCTAAAATGGACTGTAAATGATCCACATTATATAGTCAGTGAAGGGGGGTGTTGATGTAAAAAATTAGATCGTATCTAATTATTCAATCACAGATAAATAAATGAGACAAAGAATTTTTAAAGTGGTTCAGCCTTATAAGAATGGCCTACATCCACTGTTATAGTATTGCTGTTTGTATGGGAATTCTCGATTACAAGTTATCTCAAGAAATTCTGGTCCTCCTTTAATGAGGATTGTACAATGTATTTATAGCCCTGGGGTTGTAATGTGAAAGGGTAATACATTAAATGATGTACATATGAAAGGGTGATACATTCAATGCTCCTTAAGCGTATGTGTCTGAATGATAAGCATTTAATGAACAGTCAAACTGTTGGTTATCCCGCTAGTAATGCTTTGATCGAGGTGCATCTCGGACCGCCTGAGTTGCTCGGACCGCCTAAGATTCTCGGTGCTCAAGAGTTCCTCGGAGAGTTCTCGTTCCTCGGAGCGTATGAGTTCCTCGGGGAAATAGTGTTCCTCGTTGCAGTATGGTTCCTCGGAGCGTGTGAGTTCCTCTGAAGTGTTTGTTGTTGCCACGTAGACTGCCACGTGTCTTCACTTTATTGATCCATGTCAGCAGACTAAATTTGGTATCAACAGAAGCCCCCAATGTTTCATAGTTCGAAATTTGAGGAGTATGGAACATTCTTTCTCGGAATATGATAGCTTTAAATAGTTCTCCTGATTTTTAGGAGTGTTTCCCTTGTATTTATTTCTCTTTCCAAATTCGTAGAATCAGGCTTTTTTGAATTTTCACAACCACCTCGATCTCTGCGTACTTTTTGTCCTTTTATCCGCCGGTAGCGTAATCGTTTCTTCTCGCTTCGATTACCGCGCCCTTTTTGTTCCTCTAGTCGCCGGTAGCGTAATTGTTTCTTTTTGTAATCATTACTTTACCATTTCCCAAGGCAAGGTATTTAAACTTCACAGACACTCCTATCGTCTTCTACCTTTTCAAATTTGTAATTTTGAGTTTTCCATCGTCTCTTTCTCTCCTGTGTATTCGTCTCTTCCATCGTCCGTTGTCATCAGATCCACTCTTTTCTGTAAGATTTTCTTCCTTCTTCTTCATTTCTTTTATTCATCATGGTTTACCCTGTTGAATCTCTTGATAAGTTTCGCTCTGATTTTTCTATTCCCTCCTGGGTTGTTCTGGAAGAGCTTTTTGAGCCTTCTGATTATTTCCGCTTGGCTGAGGGACATTGGTTCCCCAGTCTTTTTATTGCTGAGTGTGGATTTTCTTTTCCACCCAATCCCTTATTTGGAATTTTGTCAATAATTTGACGTTGTTCCTGCAAGAATAGCCCCCAACACATGGAGAATAGTTAATGGGGTGCATAGGTTAAATCAAATCCATGGAACTCGTATAGGGATTCCAGAAATCATGTTTTACTATAGATGGGCAGTTGGTGATAACACCTTTTATTTAAAAACTAGATTTTTGAATAAGGCCTTAGTAGTCAATCTCCCGGATGCTAATAGAGATTATTTTGAGCACGGGGTTGTCATAAAAAATTGGCAACAGGCTCCTTTATCTGGAGATGAGGTTTATCAGAGTCCCAGATGCCCTCCCTATGGAAATGGGATAGGTTATTTTTATTTCATTTTATTTATTTTGAAATCATGCTTCTTTTATGTTTGATAAAATGTGCCATTGATATTTCAATGTTTATTTATTTGCAGTTGATAGCAAAAGAAAGTGCCCAAAATAAGAAGATGTTAATATAAGGCACTTGAAACTTATCTGGAGTCTGCATCAATCTGTTGCCGACGAGCATATTAGGTCGGCCTCATATCTGCCGCAATATAAGAGCTACACCACCTCTTTTACTGCTCGTCCAATAATAAGTGAATCAGAGCCAGTACCAGCTTCCACCAGTTCTTCGTCTAAATCACACATCCCTTTAAGTGAAAGGATGAAGAATAGAAGACCTCCCACCCTTTTTTAGAAGCCTGCCTCTGGTGCTGGAGAGGTAAAAAGAAGTAAGGTTGATGTCCCAGAAGGGACAAAGAAGACTGATGCGCCTTCCTCGGCTGCTGCTGTTGTGAAGGTTGTTGAGAAGCCCGCAGTGGCTCCGAGCAGGTCTGCTGCTTCTGGAGAGGTGATTGTAATATCACTGACCAAGGGTTCTTCCTTGGTTGAATCTGTTCCTGTTCCCCCGAGGAGGCTAAAGAAGAGCTCCTCGGTCAATTTGGCTGACACCATCACTCAGCCCCCAACCATTGGAACTGGGGTTCCTACTTTTGTTCCCCCGAGCTCTGCCATGAGCTCGGTAAAGTCCTGGATCATTCCCGAGGTCCAAAGTACTGAAGAAAACCTTACTCGGGACATGGTCACCTCGTTAGTTGCTCGCCACCTTGCTTCTGTAAGTGTTCTTACTTTGAACTTTTCGTATTTCCCTTGTCATTTCTCTTTCTGACTTGCTTTCTTTTTCTTTTCCCAGTTGACGAGATGCTTCAATATAATTTTGAAGAAAGATGAGGCGATTAAAGCTTCATGCTCCTCATCTAGTGTGGAGGAAGCTCTGAAGCAAGCTATTAAGTCTTTGGAAGATTCTCGCCAGACATATGCTACTAACAAGGCAATCTGGGAGAACAAGCTTGCCTCCACCGAGCAGGAGAAAGCTCAGGTTGTTGAGGTCTCCAAGGAGTTGGAGAAGAGAATAAAGGACCTTGAGGGGAAAAATAAAGAGCTCGACGAGAAGCTCAAGAATGCTGGAGAGCTAGAGAATAAGCTCAAGGTTGCTGAAGAGGAGTTGTCTCAACTAAGGGAGGTAAATCGGCAGAAGGAGGAGGCTGAGAGAAAATTGAAAGCTGCTAATGACCTGCTGTCTGAGAAGCTTTCCCCAGAGAAGTTGAAGAGGAAGATGGATGTGAAGAAGTCCTTCAGTGCTGGCTGGGACAAGGGGTGGAATAAGGGGTTGGCTGCCATGGTATCGCAAGTGGACTATGGCAGTCTCAAATACTTTAGGGATGGATGGGTTGCTGCTCTTCAGGAGATGAAAGTGGATGAAAATTCTAAACTTTTTCAGCAACACATCCCTGGTCCCCCTCCAACTCCTGAAGACTTAGAAGAGGATGAAGCTGCCTCCGAAGAGTCTTCTATGGTGATGGGAGATCATCCCCCGTCCATCCAGCCTGCTGTCGAGGAACACATCATTACGTCTTTCGAGCAACCGCTGGCGCTCCCCGATCAACTTTCTACTCCTTCCGAGCAGCCTACTTCCTCGTCCCAACCTCCCGAGAAGGTTTTGGGAGACAAGGAAAAGGTGTAGAGTTGTTCGGGTTTATCTTTATATTTTGCTTTTGTCAATTGTAACCATGAATATGTAACTCAGAAATCTTATACTTTTGACCTTTATGATATAATAAAACTCGAACTTATGTTTATTCATACTGTTGTCTCTTCTTCATACTCTGTCTTGATTCTTATTGATTGTTGCTTTTTCTTTCTCTGCTAGTTTCTGTCCAGGATGGAATTGCTATCTGCCCATGATACAAAGCTGATGCGACAGTGTAATGAATACTTTAAGGCTGGTCACACAGACCTGAGTGCAGCACAAGTCTTAGACATCCTCGGCCAAAATGCTTCAGAACAGGCAGTTGAAGCATATCAATATCTGAAGTGTCTTCTTGATCGAGTTGTGGCCAATAATGTGGCCTATTATGATATGATTGAGGATCTCCAAGGCACCCTCGAGGACCTTCAGCTACAATACAAAGAATCCACTGCCCTGTTGCATGAGGGTTACGAGAAGAAGTATCAGCAGCTCAATGCTGATAAGGGGTACGAGAAGCGCTTTGCTAGCTACGAGGTGAGGGAGAGAACTTTGAGGGGCGAAGTCGAGGAATGCAGACAAATAGCCGAGTTGCTGGAGCAAGAAAACAACAACCTGCAAAGGGAGCTGTCACAGTTGAAGTCTGCGTCTTCCACTTCAAAAGCCTTGATCCCGATGACTGATGAGGGATTTTCGTTCTTAGAAGTCGAGAACGCCAACTTGAGGGACGAGTTGGAAACCTTGAAGAGGTCTGGCCCATCTACATCTTCTCGTGGTCGAGCAAGAGCTCCTCGGGGACGAGCAAGAGCAGCTCGAATTCCTATCGAGGAACAGAGGACTCAGTATGCCTTAGAAAACCAGGCCTTCCAATTAATGGCGAAGAACCAGGCTTTGGCTGAAATGTCAAAGAAGATCAGGGACCTGGAAGAATAGCTTTCCACGCAGAAGTCTACCTTAGAGAATAAAGAGATCTTCATCAAAAATCTCCACGAGCAGCTGGATAGATTAACATATCAATTCCACAAATAGCCCAGGGAGTTTTGGATGGCTGGATACAATGAAGCTCTCTTTCACTTGGACGATCGTATCCAGAATGCCAATAATGAGGGCTACAAGCAAGGCTGGTTGAATGCCTTAGGTGTGCTGCAACTCGAACAGGGTCATTACCTGTGGGACTATCATGATCCTGGGCTGCTCGACTTACCCGTGCCACCATTCAAACTGGACATGAGTTGGATCCCTGCTCGGGCCATTCCTCGGAGCTTGATTTCCAAATATCTCGGTGACTACGATCTCCATTCAATTGTTGAAGTATCTCGTCCCAAGCACCTTCTAGATCGACCATCCGTGATGAATATCAGGATGTTAAAGGATCTCAACTTCATAAATTCTCCCCTAGCTTTAAATGATCCTCCTGCTGGCGAGGAACCTGTGTCAAAAGCAGAGGGGAAAAGACCAGTAGAGCAGGAATTTTGATGTAATAGTTAGTATACATTTCAATATATTTCAATATCAATGTAACTTTCATTTCATTATCAATGTAATTTGTTTTTGGATTTAATGAAAGACTTTCATTTTTGTTCGCAATTTTAACTGCTATTGTCTTGTAAAACACTTTATATTTGTGCATGTGTATCTGATAAAAAGATAATAATATTGTGTAGTTTGTCGATCAACTTATTGTCGAGTAGTTTGAACTTGTGGTAATCATTTGGCAAAAATAATATTTTGTTTCTCGACCAACTTAGTAATAATTAAAAAAGTTACGAGTATCAAAAATGTTACTCGATCACTTTAAATTTTACTTGTCGACCAACTACAGTTAGTGGGTTTTTATCCCGACCAGCCATAGTTGGTAGATTTTTCTCTTAAATGTTTCCGACCAACCAATGTCGGTAAATTTTCCTTGTCGACCAACTACAGTTAGTGGGTTTCTATCCCCGACCAGCCATAGTTAGTCTTTTGGAAATAATTTTACCTCCCGACCAACTCAAGTTGGCATTTTCAAGAATATATTTACTTCCTAACTGACATAAGTTGGCATTTTTAGGAATACTTTTATTTCACGAGAAACATATAGTTTTATTTCCCTTAGGAATACAAATTTTACTTCCCGGAGGAATACAGGTAGCTTTACTTCCCGGAGGAATATAGGTAGCTTTACTTCCCGGAGGAATATAGGTAGCTTTACTTCCCAGAGGAATACAAGTAGCTTTACTTCCCGGAGGAATATAGGTAGCTTTACTTCCCGGAGGAATATAGGTAGCTTTACTTCCGGAGGAATATAGGTAGCTTTACTTCCCGGAGGAATATTGGTTTCTCGACCAACCTTAGTTGGCGTTTTTGAGAAAAAAATTGAGTAGCCTGAGCTTTGCCGAGTAGTGTGTAGCACTAGTATTCCCCGAAAAACTTTCAATAAAAAGAAATAATTCAGAAGAATATCTTCATTTTATTCATCACTGATAATACTTACGCAGGTGCTTTGCGTTCCATGCATTCTTAAACTCCTCCCCTTCTAGAGTTGCAATTCGGTAAGTTCCTGGTCGAACAACTTCTGTAACTCGGTATGGCCCATGCCAGTTTGCCTCCAGTTTATTGTGCTTTTGAATTACTTTCTTCAGCACATAGTCTCCTTCTTTCAGGTCGCACTTCTTCACCCTCTTATTGTAAAACAAAGTTGTTCGCTGCTGGTAAGCAGCGTTTCTAATGGCTGCTTCTTCTCTAACTTCCTCGAGCATGTTTAAATCCAATCTTCTCATTAAGTCGCTGACAGGGGAGTTGAAATTTAGTACCCTGTGTGTTGGGAGGCCCAACTCGGCAGGTATAACATCTTCACTTCCAAACGCTAGCATATAGGGAGATTCTCCAGTCACTACTCGGGGAGTAGTTCGGTAAGCCCACAGTACTGACTGTAACTCGTGGATCTAATTTTCTTTTGCATCGTCCAGTCTTTTCTTGAAACCATTCAGCAGTGTTCTGTTTTGTCACTTCAGTTTTCCCATTGCTTTGAGGGTGGCCTGGTGCTGAGTGGACCTTCAAAATGTTTGACTGATGGCAATAGGCAGCGAACTCCTCGTTATCAAATTGCGTTCCATGGTCTGTGATGAAAGCATGAGGAAGACCATATCGACAAATGATGTTCTTCCAAATAAATTGGTACACCTTCTCGTACGTCATATCAATGAGAGGCTCAGCTTCCACCCACTTAGTAAAATAATCCACTGCGACGACGAGGTATTTGAACCTTTCTCTAGTCATTGGCAGTGGTCCAACCAAATCTATTCCCCACAAGGCAAATGGCCAAGGGGAAGTGATGGGTGTCAACAATGCTTGCGGAGTTCTTCGGATGGAGAAAAAGCGCTGACACTTGTCACATTTCTTGGCATATGCTACACAATCAGCACTCATCATCGGCCAGTAATATCCATGCGTCATCATCCTTTGCAAACGCGTCCGACCTGCTACATGGGCTCTACAGGACCCTTCATGGATCTCTTCAATAAATTCTTTCACCTAGGAGGGATGTACACATCTCTGCAAACCTTCCATAATTACTCGTCTATATAAAATACCGTTAGTTAATACGTACCGAGCAGCTTTAAACTTTAATTTTTTGGCTACGAGCTTATCAATTGGTAATTCTCCCTCCTCAATATATGCCCTGATGGGATCCATCCAAGATGGTCCTAAATCAAGGGTGATAAAGTTCATCGCCAAATCTTCATCTATACTCCGATCAGCCAAAACTTCAATTGGGATTGTTCTTCGTAGCTCAGTACGAGTAGCTGATGCTAATCGAGCTAAGGCATCTGCTCTTGCATTCTCGATTCTTGGTATTCTGACCAGCTGAATAGCAACAAATTCTGATACCAACTCCATCACCTTTGCATGGTATTTGATCATTAATTCTCCTTTGGCTGCATATATTCCCAACATTTGATTTACAATTAATTGAGAATCACTGAAGACAATAATTTGCTGCGCCTCCATAATTTTTGCCAAATTAAGACCTGCAATCATGGCCTCATACTCAGCTTTATTATTGGAAGCTTTGAATTGGAAATGTAGGGTGTACTCCATGTCGACCTCGTCCGGAGTGCTCAAAACTATCCCTGCTCCGCTGCCTGTTGTGCAAGATGAGCCATCTACATATAGCCTCCATATAAGTAACTCGTCTTCAAACTTCTGATCTGACAGAGTTCCTCGGCAAAATATTTGTTGCTTCCTTTCATCTTCCCCCGATATTTCTCGCTCTTCGTCGATCATCTTTTCTTGCTCTTTTACCAATCGGAGTTGGTCTGAGCTCGAATTTGATGATCCCGTAACATCCACTTGATCTTTTACCAACCGGAGTTGGTCTGAGCTTGTGTTTGTTGATCCTGTAACATCCACAGGTTGATCAGCGAGCAACTTTTGCTCCTCGGGGGTATCAGGATAAGTGAACTTTGCTATAAAATCTGCTACAGCTTGCCCTTTTAGCGATGATCTGGGTTCATAGACTATATCGTATTCACCGAGCTCTATTGCCCAGTACATCAATCTCCCTGATTTTTCTAGTTTATGAAGGGCTTGTATCAACGGCATATCAGTATATACGACTATAGTATGAGATTGGAAGTATGGCCTCATTCTCCTACTCGCCTCAATCAGCGCCAGTGCTAATTTTTCCAGCCTTGGATATCTGATTTCTGCTCCTCGAAAGGCCTTACTCGTATAGTAAATTGGTTTTCGCACTCCATTCTCCACTCTAATCAATGCCGAGCTAACTGCATTCTCGGACACTGCAAGATATAAGTATAAGTTTTCTCCCATTACTGGCCTGGACAAAAGTGGAGGTGCTCCCAAGTATTTCTTCAAGTCTTGAAAAGCATTCTCACATTCATCATTCCACTCAAAAGTCTTTCGGAGTGTCTTGAAGAATGGGAGACATCGATCAGTTGCTCGTGATACAAATCTATTGAGTGCTGCTACTCTTCCTGTAAGACTTTGCACCTCTTTCTTCATCGTTGGAGATCGCAGCCTTAATAGAGCTTTGATCTTTTCAGGATTCGCCTCAATGCCTCGTTGGTTGACAATGTATCCGAGAAACATGCCTTCTCGTACTCTAAATATGCACTTCGTCGAGTTCAGCTTCATTTGATATTTATCTAGTTGATCAAAAGTCTGACTTAAGTCAACTAGATGATCTGCAGCTTTCTTGCTCTTTGTCATCATATCGTCAACATATAATTCCATATTGCAACTGATTTATTCAGCAAAGACTTTGTTCATCAGCCTCTGATATGTCGCACCTGCATTTTTCAAACCAAAAGGCATAACATTATAACAATAATTTCCCCTAGGGGTAATGAAATAAGTACTCTCCCTGTCTTCAGGTTTCATTTTAATCTGATTGTAGCCAGAATAAGCATCCATGAAGCTTAGCAGCTCGTAACCCGAGGTAGCATCGACTAGTTGATCAATTCGGGGCAGTGGAAAGTGATCCTTTGGGCATGCTTTGTTGAGGTCGGTGAAGTCTACACACATCATCCATTTGTTGTTGTTCTTCTTTACCATCACCACATTGGCTAACCAGTCTGGATATTTAACATCTTCAATGAAGCAAGCTTTCTGGAGCTTCTCGACTTCCTCCTGTATAGCTTGATTCTTCTCGGGACTGAATACTCTTCTTCTCTGCTTCACAGGCTTGATCTCCTTATTCACATTGAGCTCGTGACATAAGAAATTTGGATCTATCCCTGGCATATCTTCATGACTCCACGCAAAAGTTTGCTTTCTGCTTCTAAGGAAAGTTATCAATTCCTGCTTTAGTGATGCTTCCAACGACGAACCTACTTGAGTAGTTCGCTCAGGGTGCTCGTTGTCCAAGATGATGTTTTCAGTAGCTTCCACCACTTGACCCTTCACGAGTTGTGACTCATCTCTAGGATCCAATGTTCAATATCGGCACCTTCATCCACTTGATAGGTAGTAGTCTTTTTCCTTGATTCCTCCATTTCTTCTTGCTCGACGGATGAATAATAGCATTCTCGAGCTACTTTCTGATCACCTTTAACAACTCCTAATCTAAAATTTATTGTAAATTTCAGGCATTGATGCACTGTAGATGGTACAGCTTCGAACTTCTTCAATCCTACTCTTCCCATGATGATATTGTATGATGACTGAACATTCTTATCCATTACGAAGAAACGTATTCTTTCTGTTCAACAAGCAGGCCACGTACCAATGAATATATCCAACTTAATCGTCCCAAGTGGAAATACTTTCTCGCCAGCAAAACCGATAAGGGGTCTATGATAAGGCTCCAATTGAGATATCTTTAGATTTAAACTATCGAAGCACGAGTAGAACATGATGTCTGCCGAGCTACCATTGTCGACCAGTACTCTTGAAATTATAACCTCCTTCATTCTCATCTTGATCACCAGTGGGTCATCATGAGGATATAGAACACCTGCAAGGTCATTCTTTGAGAAACCAATGACTAATTTCTCTTTATTAACCTTTCTTGGGCGATCCTCATCAGCTAGATTTATTCGTTGAATGTACGAGCAAGCTTGAGCCTCACAGAGGTAAGCTTTTCTCTCGGCAGTAAGGTCTCCTCCCCCTATATCTCCACCTGTTATAACATTACAATCAAATGACCCAAAGCGTATTAAAAATACCTCTCGTTCTGGCTGCCTTGGTCTCTTGGGAAGATCGGGGTCATCCTCGGGATTAACTTCATGGTTTCTTTTCTTGTTCTCTTCTGCTTGACGAGGAGATCTAGACCTCTCTCTAGTTCGGTCGTTGTTTCTTCTTTCGCTTCCACGATCAACATACTTTGACAGTTTTCCTCGTCTGATGAGTGTTTCAATCTCATTGTTAAGAGCTATGCAATTTTTGGTCATATGGCCATGATCTTTATGAAACTCGCACTACTTCGCCTTATTCCTCTTGTCAGGGTATGCCTTCATTTTCTCTGGCCAGTTAGTTCCTCGTTGTTCTTGATTTCCTCTAGAATATGGTTGATATCCTTCTTCAAAGGAGTATAATTATCATATTTCTTCATCGCGTCCCATACCGACCTGTTTTTTGAATGTTTGTCATTATCATTGTTCTTATGCTCTTTCTTCTTAGCTTTATCACCTTCCACCTTAGTTTCTTTGGCATCCATGTTCTTCTTCGCTGCTATAGCCTCCTCGGCATTCATAATCTTGGACGCTTTTCCCATCAGGTCTGATATAGTTCTAGGTGAATCTTTGGCCAAAGTGTAGTACAACTTGTTGGGCAGTAGTCCACTCATCAAAGCGGTAATCGTTGTATTCTCCTCATAATCAATGACTTCAAGTTTCTTATTATTAAAATGAGTTATATAATCTCTGGTACTCTCACTAGCTTTTTGTCTAACACTTAACAAATGTGCTTCTCATTTAACTGGCTTTGCCCCAAAACAGAAATTCCCAATAAATAACTCGGCCAGTTGAAGAAAAGTTGAAATCTTACCCCGAGGAAGATTATTATACCATATTTGAGCAGATCGGGTAAGAGTTCTCAAGAATGCCCTGCATCTCATCTCATCTGGAACAGCATAGATGTCGGCTGCAGCCTAGTATTGTTCTATATGAAGGATATGGTCAGTCTTTCCATCATATTTGGGGGTCACAACAGGTGCTTTGAACTTTGATGGTGTTGGAAAATCTACAATGGACTGGACAAAAGGTATTCCTCGAACAAAGGTTCGTTGTAGGGGGGTCTTAGCTTTAACCATTTCTCCCAATCTATCCTCCATCCTTTGAATAGAGCCTTTACATGCATCATTTCCTTCCTCGGGCCTATTGGTCCGAGCAACTGATCGCATTGATGTGGCTTCCTGGGATCTCTCTTGACGAGCAGCTGGTCGCGACTGGGCAGATCCTTCTCTTAAATCTGATGGTCGTCGAAAACTCCTTGATGGGGCTCTAGGAGGAATTTTTCTCCTCCTAGGACCTAATCGATCGAAAGGAGATACTTTGCTTAATCTTTCTAGCGCACTGGCCCTTTCTGAGGAGAGAGTGATACGTTGTTCAGTATCTGTGGTTCGCACTGATGAAGTTCGTCCAGGTTGATAAGAAAAATCTTCAGACTCCTCATTGCGATATGAATCGGTACGCCTATTATGTGAAGAAGATGCACGAGTATTTCTATGAATACTTCGTGGTCTTGAATGGGTTGGTGCACCACCATGGAGGGTTTGTATGAGTTGACGTATAGTTTCTTGCATGACGATCTGGCCCTGAGCCAGATTTGTCATTATTCCTGCCAGATCTGGAATATTTAGCGGAGCAGATGGATTTGGAGGGCTTCCAGCATTTCGATTTCTTGATTCTGGAATATCAGCCATTTGTGATGGATTGTTTTTGATGAAAAATGATATTACCAGTCGTTCCCACAGACGGCGCCAATCTGTTGATGTAAAAAATTAGATCGTATCTAATTATTCAATCACAAATAAATAAATGAGACAAATAATTTTTAAAGTGGTTCAACCTTATAAGAATGGCCTACATCCACTGTTATAGTATTGCTGTTTGTATGGGAATTCTCGATTACAAGTTATCTCAAGAAATTCCGGTCCTCCTTCAATGAGGATTGTACAATGTATTTATAGCCCTGGGGTTGTAATGTGAAAGGGTAATACATTAAATGATGTACATATGAAAGGGTGATACATTCAATGCTCCTTAAGCGTATGCGTCTGAATGATAAGCATTTAATGAACAGTCAAACTGTTGGTTATCCCGCTAGTAATGCTTTGATCGAGGTGCAGCTCGGACCGCCTGAGTTGCTCGGACCGCCTAAGATTCTCGGTGCTCAAGAGTTCCTCGGAGAGTTCTCGTTCCTCGGAGCGTATGAGTTCCTCGGGAAAACAGTGTTCCTCGTTGCAGTATGGTTCCTCGGAGCGTGTGAGTTCCTCGGAAGTGTTTGTTGTTGCCACGTAGACTGCCACGTGTCTTCACTTTATTGATCCATGTCAGCAGACTAAATTTGGTATCAACAGGGTGCAAGTCACACCAAAGTATGTGACTGTTTGAACATTTATATCTATTTGTTTAATTAACAACATTTTTTTCAAAATTAAAATGACAACGCTTTTAATTAACGTGTAAATAGTTACGTAATTAATTAATCCATAGTTAATTAATTCATTTTGGGAAAACAAATTTTGGCCCAAAAACATTTTAAAGCCCAAAGGGCAATTAAATTTTTATTCAAAATATTAATACTTACTCAAGAACGATCCATCCCAACACATGCATAGTGTAGGTCATATCACCTTAAAAGAGTTGGAATGCCCCAAAAGCATCTAAACCTTAATCTTATAAGTTGTATATGTTATCCTCAAGTTGTCCCATCACTTTTTCAATGTGGGATAAACCCACTTAATTAAATTATACCAACTAACTTATACTCAAATGGGTCACTTTAAGTCCAAATTTCTCATTTATTACTTCAGTATTTTAAACAAATGAGTATACCAAATTAATCTACTTTCAACAAGAAATTCATTGGTACTAAGACACGTCACTTTTGACATATGTGCCTTATGTAAAATTAACTTCAAAATTTGACTAAATGCGCTAAACATTATATCAAAATATCCAACACAAATGACCCATAAAACTATACTATTTAGTTTAAATTAACTTTCTTTTGAAAGCAAATTCAGATCTCCATAATGACATATGAATAACATAGTAACTTTAGGTGTGAAACCTAGTAAATCATGTGTTGTGCGACGTTAACGCTAGCTATGATGTTGATACCAAATTTAATCTACTGACATGGACCAATCATATGAAGACACGTGGCTATCTACATGGCAACAACAAACACTTTCGAGGAACCCACGCGCTCCGAGGAACAAGACTACAACAAGGAAGACTAGTTCCCCGAGGAACTCACAAGCTCCGAGGAACAATGTCTCTTCGAGGAACTCTTGAGTACCGAGAAGCTTAGGCGGTCCGAGCAACTCAGGCGATCCGAGCTGCACCTCGAAGCAGGATACCAACAGTTTAACTGCTCATTAAATGCTTATCATTTGGACGCACACGCAAAGAGGGCATTAAATGTATTACCCTTTCATATGTATATCATTTAATGTATTACCCTTTCACATTACAGCCTCAGGGCTATAAATACATTGTACAATCCTCATTGTAGGGGGGATCTGGATCCGGACTTAGACATCGAATCCAGAAGGGAATTTGTTGATAGAACTTATAATCGAGAATTCCCAAACAATCAGCAATAAAGCAACAGTGGACGTAGGCCATTCTTATAAGGCTGAACCACTTTAAAATTCTTTGTCTCATTTATTTATCTGTGATTGAATTATTAGAGTGATCTAATTTTTTACATCAACAGATTGGCGTCGTCTGTGGGAAACAACTGATAATATCGTTTTTCATCAAAAAACAATCCATTACCAACAGCGGATATTCCTGAATCCAGCAATCGAAACGTTGGAACCCCTCCAAATCCATCTGCTCCACCAATTATTCCAGATCTGACTGGAATAATGGCAAATCTGGCTCAGGGCCAGACCGTCATGCAAGAAACAATGCGACAACTCATACAAACCCTCCATGGCGGTGCATCAGCCCATTCCGGACCACGAAGCATTCAAAGAAATACCCGTGCGCCTTCTTCGCGTACTAGGCGTACTAACTCACATCGTAATGAGGAATCTAATGATTTCTCTTATCAACCTGGGCGAACTTTGTTGGTGCGAGCCACGGATACTGAACAACGTGTCACCCTCTCCCCAGAAAGGACCAGCCATTGGAAAGATTAAGTAGAGTTTCTCCTTTCGACCGATTAGGTCCTAGGAGGAACAAAAGTCGTCTTAATGCAGCGTCGAAGAGATTTCGACGACCATCAGATTTAAGGGAAGGATCTTCCCAGTCGCGACCAACTGCTCGTCAAGATAGATCCTATGACCGACCAGCTGCTTGTCAAGATAAATCCCAGGAAGCCACTTCAACGCGATCAGTTGCTCGAACCAATAGGCCCGAGGAAAGAAATGATGCATGGAAAGGATCTATTCAGAGGCTGGAGGATAGATTAGGGAAATGGCTAAGGCCAAGAATCCTCTACAACGAACCTTTATTCGAGGAACACCTTTTGTCCAGGACATTGTTGATTTTCCAACACCATCAAAGTTCAAAGCACCTGTTGTGACTCCCAAGTATGATGGAAAGACTGACCCTGTCCTTCATATAGAACAATACCAAGCTGCAGCCGACATCTATGTTGTCCCAGATGAGATGAGATGCAGAGCATTCTCGGAAACACTTACCGGATCTGCTCAAATATGGTATAATAGTCTTCCTCGGGGTAAGATTTCAACTTTTCTTCAACTGGCCGAGCTATTCATTGGGAATTTCTTCTTTGGAGCAAAGCCAGTTAAATGAGTAGCACATTTGTTAAGTGTTAGACAAAAAGCTGGTGAGAGTACCCGAGATTATATAACTCGTTTTAATAACGAGAAACTCGAAGTCATTGATTATGAGGAGAAAACAGCGATTACCGCTTTGATGAGTGGACTATTGCCAAACAAGTTGTACTACACTTTGGCCAAAGATCCACCTTGAACCATGTCGGACCTGATGGGAAAAGCGTCCAAGATTATGAATGTCGAGGAGGCTATGTCTGCGAAGAAGAATATGGACGCTAAAGAAACCAAGGTGGAAGTTGATAAAGCTAAGAAGAAAGAACATAAGAATAATGGTGGTGACAAACAATCCAAAAATAGGTCGTCATGGGAAGTCTTGAGGAAATTTGATAAGTACGCACCTTTGAAGGCAAACATCAACCACGTCCTGGAAGAAATTAAGAACAGCGAGGAGTCAAACTGTCCAAAGAAAATGAAGGAAGACCCTGACACGAGGAATAGGGAAAAATATTGCGAGTTCCACAAGGATCATGGCCATATGACCAAAAATTGCATAGCTCTTCAGAATGAGATTGAAACACTCATTCGATGAGGAAAGCTGGCAAAGTATGTTGATCGGGGAGGCGAAAGAAGAAACAACGACCGAAATAGAGAGAGGTCTAGATCTCCTCGTCGAGAAGAGGAGAATAAGAAGAGAAACCATGAAGTTGATCCAGAGGATGACCCCGATCTTCTAAAGAACCAAGACAGCCAGAACGAGAGGTATTTTCAATATGCTTTGCATCATTTGATTGCAATGTTATTACAGGAGGAGGAGACCTTACTACAGAAAGAAAAGCTTACCTCGGTGAGGCTCAAGCTTTCTCGTACATTCAGCGAATAAATCTAACTGAGGAAGATCGCCCGAGAAAGGTGAACGAGGAGAAATTGGTTATCTGTTTTTCAAAAAATGACCTTGCAGGTGTTTTATATCCTCATGATGACCCGCTGGTGATCAAAATGAGAATGAAGGAAGTCATGATTTCAAGAGTACTGGTCGACAATGGTAGCTCGACAGACATCATGTTCTAATTCATGTTTCGATAGTTTAAATCTAAAGCTATCTCAACTGGAGCCTTACCACAGACCCCTCATTGGTTTTGCTGGCGAGAAAGTATTTCCACTTGGGATGATCAAGTTGGATATATTCATTGGAACGTGGTCTGCTTGTCGGACAGAAATAATACGTTTCTTCGTGATGGATAAGAATGTCCAGTCATAGTACAATATCATCATGGGAAGAGTAGGATTGAAGAAGTTCGAGGCTGTACCATCTACAGTGCATCAGTGCCTAAAATTTCCAACAAACTTTGGAGTAGGAGTTGTGAAAGGTGATCAGAAAGTAGCTCGGGAATGCTATTATTCATCCGCCGAGCAAGAAGAAATGGAAGAATCAAAGAAAAAGACCACTACTTATTAAGTGGATGAAGGTGCAGAAATTGAAACATTGGATCCTCGAGATGAGTCACAACTCGTGAAGGGTCAAGTGGTGGAAGCTACTAAAAACATCATTCTGGACGAAGAGCACCCTGAGCGAACTACTCAAATAGGTTCGTCGTTGGAAACCTCATTAAAACAGGAATTGATAACTTTCCTTAGAAGCAGAAGACAAACTTTTGTGTGGAGTCATGAAGATATGCCTGGGATAGACCCAAACTTCTTATGTCACGAGCTCAATGTGAATAAAGAGATAAAGCCTGTGAAGCAGAGAAGAAGAGTATTCAGTCCCGAGAAGAATCAAGCTATACAGGAGGAAGTCGAGAAGCTCCAGAAAGCTTATTTTATTGAAGATGTTAAATATCCAGATTGGTTAGCTAATGTGGTGATGGTAAAGAAGAAAAACAACAAGTGGAGGATGTGTGTAGACTTCACCGACCTCAATAAAGCATGCCGAAAGGATCACTTTTCACTGCCCCGAATTGATCAACTGGTGGATGCTACCTCGAGACACAAGTTGCTGAGCTTCATAGATGCTTATTCTGGCTACAATCAAATTAAAATGAAACCTGAAGACAGGGAGAGTACTTATTTCATTACCCCTAGGGGAACTTATTGTTATAATGTTATGCCTTTTGGTTTGAAAAATGCAGGTGCGACATATCAGAGGCTGATGAACAAGGTCTTTGCTGAACAAATCAGTTGCAATATGGAAGTCTATGTGGACTATATGCTGACAAAAAGCAAGAAAGCTGCCGATCATCTAGTTGACTTAAGTCAGACTTTTGATCAACTAGATAAATATCAAATGAAGCTGAACCCGACGAAGTGCATCTTTGGAGCACGAGAAGGCATGTTTCTTGGGTATATTGTCAATCAACGAGGCATTGAAGCAAATCCTGAAAAGATCAAAGCTCTATTAGGGCTGCGATCTCCGACGACGAAGAAGGAAGTACAGAGTCTCACAGGACGAGTAGAAGCACTCAACAGATTTGTATCACGAGCAACCGATAGATGTCTCCCATTCTTCAAGACACTCAGAAAGACTTTTGAGTGGAATGATGAATGCGAAAAGGCTTTTCAAGACTTGAAGAGATACTTGGGAGCACCTCCACTGTTGTCCCGACCAGTGATGGGAGAAAAATCATACTTGTACCTTGCAGTGTCCGAGAATGTAGTTAGCTCGGCATTGATCAGAATAGAGAATGAAGTACAAAAGCCAATTTACTACACAAGTAAGGCCTTCCGAGGAGCAGAGATCGGATATCCAAGGCTGGAGAAATTGGCACTGGCGTTGATTGAGGCGAGTAGGAGAATGAGGCCATACTTCCAGGCTCATACTATAGTATTATATACTGATATGCCATTGAGGCAAGCCCTGCATAAGCCAGAAAAATCAGGAAGATTGATGTACTGGGCAATAGAGTTCAGTGAATATGATATAGTCTATGAACCCAGATCATCGCTTAAAGGGCAGGCTGTAGCAGATTTTATAGCGGATTTCACCTATCCTGATATCTCCGAGGAACAAAATTTGCTCGTTGATCAACCTGTGGATGTTACAGGATCAACAAACATAGGCTCAGACCAATTTCGATTGGTAAAAGGGCGTGTGGATGTTACAGGAAGTGACGCAGAGATAGTTGTGAGGACTCCGGATGAGAAATAAGAGTTGCTCGCTGATCAACCTATGGATGTTACAGGATCAACAAACACTAGCTCATACCAACTCCGGTTGGTAAAAGAGCAAGTGGATGTTACAAGATCATTGACTTCGGGCTCAGACCAACCCCGGTTGGTAAAAGGGCAAGAAGAAATGATCGACGAAGAGCAAGAAAAATCCGAGGAGGAAAGGAAGCAACAAATATTTCACCGAGGAACTCTAACTGATCATAAATTCGAAGACGAGTTACCTATATGGAGGCTATATGTAGATGGCTCATCTTGCACTGCAGGATGCGGCGCGGGGATTATTTTGAGCACTCCGGATGAGGTCGATATGGAATACGCCTTGCGTTTCCAATTCAAAGCTTCCAACAATGAGGTTGAGTATGAGGCCATGATTGCAGGACTTAGTTTGGCAAAAATTATGGAGGCACAACAGGTCATCGTTTTCAGTGATTCTCAATTGATCATAAACCAAATGATGGGAGTATATACAGTTAGAGGAGAATTAATGATCAGATATCATGCAAAGGCAAAGGAACTGGTGTAAGAATTTGACGCTATTCAGCTGGTCAGAATACCAAGAATGGAGAATGCGAAAGCAGACGCCCTAGCTCGACTAGCATCAGCTACTCGTACCGAGCTACGATGAACAATCCCAATTGAAGTGTTAGCTGGTCGGAGCATAGATGAAGATCTGACGATGAACTTTATCACCCTTGATTTAGGACCATCTTGGATGGATTCCATCAGGGCGTCTATCGAGGAGGGAGAATTGCCAATTGACAAGCTCGCTGCCAAAAAATTGAAGTTTAAAGCTGCTCGGTATGTATTAACTAATGGTATTTTATATAGACGAGGAATTATGGCAGGTTTGTAGAGATGTGTACACCCCTCCGAGGTGAAAGAATTAATTGAAGAGATCCACGAAGGGTCTTGTGGAGCACATGTAGCAAGTCGAACGTTTTTACAAAGGGTAATGACGCAAGGATACTACTGGCCAACGATGAGGGCTGATTGTATAGCCTACGCCAAGAAGTGTGACAAGTGCCAGCGCTTTTCCTCCATCCGAAGAACTCCACAAGCATTGTTGACACCCATAACTTCCCCTTGGCCATTTGCCATGTGGGGAATTGACTTGGTTGGGCCACTGCCAACGACCCGAGGAAGGTTCAAGTACCTCGTCATCGCAGTGGATTATTTTACTAAATGGGTAGAAGCTGAGCCACTTATTGACATGACGTACGAGAAGGTGTAGCAATTTTTTTGGAAGAACATCATTTGTCGATATGGTCTACCTCATGCCTTCATCACAGACCATGGAACACAATTTGATAACGAGGAGTTTGCCGCCTATTGTCATCAATCAAATATTTTGAAGCTCCACTCAGCACCAGGCCATCCTCAAAGCAATGGACAAACTGAAGTGACAAACAGAACGCTGCTAAATGGCTTGAAGAAAAGATTGGATGATGTAAAAGCAAACTGGATCAATGAGTTACAATCAGTACTTTGGGCTTACCGAACTACTCCCCGAGTAGCAACTGGAGAATCACCATACATGCTGGCGTTTGGAACTGAAGTCGTCATACCTGCCGAGTTGGGCCTTCCAACACACAGGGTACTGAATTTCAATTCCCCTGTCAGCGACTTAATGAGAAGACTAGATTTAGACATGCTCGAGGAAGTTAGAGAAGAAGAAGCCATTAGAAATGCTGCTTACTAGCAGCGAACAGCTTTGTTCTACAACAGAAGGGTGAAGAAGTGCGACCTGAAAGAAGGAGACTATGTGTTGAAGAAAGTAATTCAAAAGCACAATAAGCTGGAAGCAAATTGGCATGGACCATAGCGAGTTACAGAAGTCGTTCGACCACGAACTTATCGAATAGCAACTCTAGAGGTGGAGGAGTTCAAGAATGCATGGAACGCAGAGCACCTACACAAGTATTATCGGTGATATATATGTAACACAGTTCCATCAGTATGAATAAAATGAAGATATTCTGCTAAAGTCTCTCCTTTTATTGAAAATTTTTCGGGGAATACTAGTGCTACACACTACTCGGCAAAACTCGGCAAAACTCGGCAAAGCTCAGACTGCTCAGCAGTAAAATATTCCTAAAAATGCCAACTTCGATTAGTTGATAACAAAATATTCCTAAAAATGCCAACCTCGGTCGGTTAGGAAACAAAATATTCCTAAAAATGCCAACCTCGGTTGGTTAGGAAACAAAATATTCCTAAAAATGCCAACTTCGGTTGGTTTCGTAAAGGCCAACTTATGTTGGTCGGGAGGTAAGATTATTCCAGAAAGTACTAAAGTTGCTAACTATGGCTGGTCGGGGATAAAAACCCACCAACTGTAGTTGGTCGACAAAGAAAATTTACCGACCTTGGTTGGTCGGAAATATTTAAGATAAAAGTCTACTAACTATGGCTGGTCGGAGATAAAAACCCACCATATGTAGTTAATCGACAAGCAAAATTTATCGATCTTGGTTGGTCGAAAATATTTTATGGGTAAAATTATTTCAAAAAGACTAACTATAGCTGGTCGGGGATAAAAACCCACTAACTGTAGTTGGTCGACATGGAGAATCTAACAACCTTGGTTGGTTAGAAACATTTTAAACAACATTTTTATACTCATTACTTTATTATTAAGTGATCGAGCAATAGTATTGATACTTATAACTTTTTAATTGTTACTGAGTTGGTCGACAAACAACGCAATATTGTTATCTTTTTAACAGATATGCATAAATATAAAGCATTTGATAAATACAAGATAATAGCAATCAAGAATTGCAAACAAAAATGAAAGTCTTTCATTGAATTTAAAATAAATTACATTGATAGTGAAATTACAGTTACATTGACATGTATACTAACTATTACATCAAAAATTCCTATTCTACTGGTCTCTTCCTCTCTGCTTTTGACACAGGTTCCTCGCCAGCAGGCGGATCATTTAAAGACAGAGGAGGATTGATGAAGTTGAGATCCTTCAACATCCTGACATTCATCATAGATGGTCGATCTAAGAGATGCTCGGGACGAGATACCTCGATTTGAGAATGCAAATTGTAGTCACCGAGATACTTTGAAATTAAGCTCCGAGGAATGGCCCGAGTAGGGATCCAATCCATGTCCAAATTGTATGGTGGCACAGGCAAGTCGAGCAACCCGGGATCATGGTAGTCCCACAGATAATGACCTTGTTCGAGCTTCAGCACACCTAAGGCATTCAGCCAGCCTTGCTTGTAGCCTTCATTGTTGGCATTCTGGATACGATCATCCAAGTGGAATAATGCTTCGTTGTATCCAGCCATCAAGAACTCCCTGGGCTGTTTATGGAATTGATATGTTAGCCTTTCTAGCTGCTCGTGGAGATTCTTGATGAAAAGCTCCTTATTCTCCAAGACTGACTTCTGCGTAGAGAGCTGTTTTTCCAGGTCCTTAATCTTCTTTGACATATCGGACAACGCCTGGTTCTTCGCCATTAGTTGGAAAGCCTAGTTCTCTAAGGCAGACTCAGTCCTCTGTTCCTCGACAAGAACCCGAGCTTCTCTTGCTCATCCCCGAGGAGCTCTTGCTCGACCACGAGAAGATGAAGAGGTTCCAGAGCTCCTCAAAGTCTCCAATTCTTCCCTCAACTTGGCGTTCTCGACCTCTAAGAACGAAATCCCTCATCGATCACTGGGATCAAAGCACTAGAAGTGGAAGCTGCAGACTTCAATTGTGACAGCTCCTTCTGCAGGTTGTTATTTTCCTTTTCCAGCAACTCAGCAATCTGTCTGCATTCTTCGACTTCACCTCTCAAGGTTCTCTCCCTTACATTGTACCCAGCAAAGAGCTTCTCGTAGCCCTTGTCGGCAATGATCTGCTGGTACTTCTTCTTGTACCCCTCATGCAACAAAGTAGTGGATTCTTTGTATTGAAGCTGAAGGTCCTCGAGGGTGCTTTGAAGATCCTCGATCATTTCGTAATAGGCAACGTTATTAGCTACAGCCCTATCAAGAAGACACTTCAGATATTGATACGCTTCCACTGCCTGTTCTGAAGCATCATGACCAAGTATGTCGACAACTTGTGCAACACTCAGGTTTGTGTGACCAGCCTTAAAGTACTCATTACATTGTCGCAGCAACTTTGTATCATGGGCAGATAGCAGTTCCATCCTGGCCAGAAACTAACAGAGAAAGAAGAGCAATCATCAATAAGAAGAATAAGCAGAGTATGAATGAAAGATAGACAACAATATGCAAAAAAGTTCAAATTTTATTAGATCATAATTCAGAGTTACATCTTCTGAGTTACATTTGATAAAGAGAAACAAAATAAAGAGAAACCCGAACAACACTAAACCTTTTCCTTATCTCCCAAAACCTTCTCGGGAGGCTGGGATGAAGAGGTAGGTTGCTCGGAGGGAAGAGATAGCTGCTCGAGTTGAGTAGGCATTTGCTCGGAGGAAGAAACGATGTGTTGATTTTCCTCGGCAGCAAGCTGGATGGTTAGGGCACGATCTCCCATCACCATCGAAGACTCTTCAGAGGTAGCTTCGTCATCTTCTAATTCTTCTGGAGTTGGGGGGGACCAGGGATATGTCTCTCGAAGAGCTCGGAAGACTCGTCGACCTTCATTTTCTGAAGGGCAGCAACCCATCCATCCCTAAAGTATTTGAGGCTGCCATAGTTTACTTGCGACACCATGGCAGCCAACCCCTTGTCCCAGCCAGAGCTGAAGGACTTCTTCACAGCAACTTTCCTCTTCAGCTTCTCCGAGGAAAGTTTCTCAGACAGCAGGTTCTCAGCAGCCTTCAATTTATTTTCTATTTCCTCCTTCTGCCGACCTACTTCTTGAAGCTGGCCCAACCTTTCCTCAGCAACCCTGAGCTTATCTTCAAGCTCTCCAGCAGTTTTGAGCTTCTCTGCGAGCTCTTTATTTGCCTTCTCCAAGGCATTCTTTTTCTTCTCCAACTCTTGGAGGCTTCAACAGCTCGAGCTTTATCTTACTCGGTGGAGGCAAGCTTCTTCTCCCAGACAACTTTGTCATCAGCATATTTCTGGCGAGAATCTACTGGAGACTTGGTAGCTTCTTCCAGAGCTCCCTCCACACTGGACGAGGATCAAGAAGCCTTAGTCGCTTCATCCTTCTCTAGGATTATATTGAAGCAGCTCGTCAACTGTGAACAGAAAAAGAAAGCAAGTTAGAAACAGTTTGACAAAGGAAATATGAAAAATTCAAAGTAA
The DNA here is from genome assembly GCA_949130495.1 of Sambucus nigra. Taxonomy (NCBI): domain Eukaryota; kingdom Viridiplantae; phylum Streptophyta; class Magnoliopsida; order Dipsacales; family Adoxaceae; genus Sambucus; species Sambucus nigra. Next base: position 283,495,560 of record OX422218.1, read on the forward strand.
AGAGACTTACAGAAGCAAGGTGACGAGCAGCTAGTGAGGTGACCATATCCCGAGTAAGGTTTTCTTCAGTACCTTGGACCTCGGGAATGATCGAGGACTTCACCGAGCTCATGACAGAGCTCGGGGGAACGAAAGTTGGAACCCCAGTTCCAGTAACTGGGGGCTGAGCAATGGTATCAGCCAAATTGACCGAGGAGCTCTTCTTCAGCCTCCTCAGGGGAACAGGTACCGATTCAACCAAGGAAGAACCCTTGGTCGGTGATATCACAATCACCTCTCCAGGAGCAGCAAACCTGCTCGGAGCCACTGCGGGCTTCTCGGCAACTTTATCAGGAGCAGCTGGAGGAGCTGCATCAGTCTTCTTTGTCCCCTCCCTTGGGACATCAATTCTACTCCTTTTTACCTCCCCAGAACCGGAGGCAGTTTTCTCAAACAGGGTAGGAGGTCTTCTCTTCTTCATCCTTTCACTTAAAGGAATATGGGATTCAGGCGATGAGCTGGTGGAAGTTGGCACTGGCTCTGACTCATTTATCACTGGACGAGTAGTGAAAGAAGTGGTGTAGCTCTTGTACTGGAGAAGATACGAAGCCGACCTAACGTGCTCGTCAGCAACACTCTGATGCAGACTCCAGATAAGTTTCAGATGTCTTACATTAACATCTGCTTCCTTTGGACACTTTCTTTTGTTATCAACTGCAAATAAATAAACATTGTTATCAGTGGCACATTTTATCAAATGCAAAAGAAACATGATTTCAAAATAAATAAAATAAAATAAAAATAACCTATCCCATTGCCATAAGGAGGGCATCTGGGACCCTGGTAAACCTCATCTCCAGCTAATGGAGGGTGTTGACAATTTTTTATGACAACCCCGTGTTCAAAATAATCCCTATTGGCATCAGGGAGATTGACTACTAAGGCTCTATTTTAGATCTAGTTTTTAAATTAAAAATATTATCATTAACTGCCCATCTATAGCAGTACATGATTTCTGGAATTCCTATGCGAGTTCCATGGACTTGATTTAATTTATACACCCCATTAACTATTCTCCATGTGTTGGGGGCTATTCTCGCAGGAACGACGTCAAAATAATGACAGAATTCCAGACACAAGGGATTTGGTGGAAATGAAAATCCACATTCAGCAATAAAAAGGCTGTGGAACCAATGTCCCTCAGCCAAATTGAAATAATCAGAAGGCTCAGAAAGCTCTTCCAAGACAACCCAAGAGGGAATGAAAAAATTAGATCGAAACTTTTCAAGAGACTCAACAGAGTAAACCATGGTGAATAAAGAAATGAAGAAGAAAGAAGAAGATCTTACATAAAAAGAGTAGAGCTGTTGACAACGAACGACGGAAAAGATGAACGCACAAGAGAGTAGGAAGAGACGACGTAAAACTCGAAGATAAAAATTTAAAAGGTAGAAGACGATGGGAGCGTCTGTGAAGTTTAAATAGCTTGCCTTGGGAAATGGTGAAGTAATGATTACAAAAAAGGATGATTATGTTACCGGCGGCTAAAAAGATGAAAAGTAGTGCGGGAATTAAAGCGGACAACAACGGCTAAAAAGATGAAAAGTGGTGCGGGAATCAAAGCGGACAACAGCGGCTAAGAAGACGAAAAGTGATGCGGGAATCGAAGCAGGCAGAAAAGTCAAAAAAAGCGTGATTCTACGAATTGCGAAGGAGAAATAAATACAAGGGAAACGCTCCTAAAAATCAGGAAGACTACTTAAAGCTACCATATTCCGAGAAAGAATTGTAATACCCCGTATTTTTATAGCTTTTAAATTATGGGATTTATTAAATTTAATTGAGATAAATTAAATTAATTTTAATCCGGAATGTTGCTTTAAATATTTACTAGCGTGACGAGAGTTAGTAATTATTGGAAATTTGTTATTTGTTGCATATTACTGGATGAGCATAGTAATATATTATATTGGTTATATTGAATGTCATAAGTGAATTAAATGACTATTTCGGAAATTTAAGTAAGGACGTGCCCGTGTCACGTCGGGACTTATTTTGTTAAATAAAAGTGAATATTTTATAAGTTGTTCGTATGGTCGTTTTGAGTGCTCCAACGCGTCCGGAAGGGTCCAGATAGTCAGAAAAGTGTACCCGGGGGTTTAGTTTGGGTCTCGGGATGTTTTTAGGCTTAATTAGTGACCCGGGAGGGCATTTTGGTCATTTTACAAAATAGGGTAATTAAACCCACGAATTTCAGCCAACCTATATCAGCCATTAGGTCAGCCTCTTAGGGTTAGAACATTCACAAATCAAATGACGGCCATTGGAGAAGAGAGGAGAGAACTCCAAGGCAATCCAAGGCCAAAAGGCCACCGGTTTGCACCGCCACCACCACCACCGCGTAGATCACGAGACGAGGAACGCAGCCATACGAAAATAAGCCGTGAACCTGCATACCAAAATCCCAGGCAAGTGTTTAAACTTGCTATTTTCGTTGATGCAATATTCATGTTAGCTTAGGATTGAATTGTGACGAAAACTATGGAAGAAAACACCATTTTTGATAGGAGAATCCATGTAGTATTGATGTTTATGTAAATTCTGGAAACCCTTGCCATGTAGAGGTAATAATCCACGAAATCTGGTGATTATACAAAAGAAATTTTGGAGAAAGATGCATTAGAAATCTGTTTAAGAATAATTGTAGAGTTCTTGATAATTGGACATGATTTTAGGTTATAAATCCATGTTTAATGATAGTTACACGCATGATTTACGTTATAAACACCTGGTATAATGTTATAATGATCATAGTAGGATTTTTGGGGTGATTAGAATGAAAACACATCGTTTTAGATGAAGAAGTTGGATGAAACCCGTAACTGCACTTCTGCAGAAATCAAAATACCTGTTTGATCGATCGATCGAACCTAGAGCGTCGATCGATCGAAGGTTCGATCGATCGAGCCCCAGACGTCGATCGATCGACCCCTCCTGGCAAACTCTTTTTCCCCTTGTTTAATTAGTTGGATTAATTTACCGTGGAATATTTCTTGGGCATTATAAATAAAATATTTTGGGATATAGAAGAGACCAGTAGGACATATGATTAAGTGTTGAGAACTTTATTATGAAATGATAATTGGGTTTAAGGGATAATTAATTAAGGAACTACGAACTACGTATTTCAAGTGAGAGATTACAACGAATACCTACGATAATGAATAGACGTTTACCTACTGATTTTGCTACTTGGATGGATAGAATCCACGAGTACCACGTAACTAGTGAGAAAACCCTTCGAGTTAAGGTTAGAGACGAAACCTTATACGAAATCTTAAAAATGTAAAATTAAGGATAAATGTTGTAATTATGGGTAAGGAGAGTGACCTATATTAACGTGATGAAATTGGTATATTTATATGATTGTGTGTACATATATTATATACATGTGAAAAACGTACCCTCGCTACTTGCTATCCCTGAGGTTACCGCGCTGGGACGATCTTATCCTGTGTTGCTTTATGGGGGATATTGATTCGTACCCTAGAAGATAGAGATCCTAGGTACGTGCTATAAGATTGATAGTTGGACGGTCCTAAGAGACGTGTGGGTATGTACTGACCTCTTGGACTTGGAATCTATGCTTCGCCTCAACGTTGTTTTGTATATGTTAATACAGTTCGAGAGTGATTCCGAACTTGTATTCCCCTTTGTGTGAGCGATACGGGGATTGGATAGCAGAGTATGCCCGCACCATAGTTTTAGTTTGGGTGCTGTTATATATATATATATATTATACGAGTAGTTAATATATATATGAGATTATGAACTTTAAACTGCCTACTGTGATTTGATAAGTAGGACATGGTTGTTGACTCAATAATAAATGCTTGTTTTGTGAAAGTATAATATGTCACAGTAAAACTTTATTGTTTTTATAAAGTTAGAAATAGAGAAATTTGGTTACAAATTGGAACATCTCTTTTAAATGAAACCGTGAATTGCGAATCTTTCGGGTAAGTGATGTTAAGTCAAATCTTTTAGAAAGACTAGTGCGTTAGATGATAAAACAAACCAATGGGAAGGTTAGTGCGATAGGGGTGCACATTAGAAGAGAGGTGAGTATTTTCTCAAGAGAGCGACGCTCTAATATGTTATTGCATTGGCCTGTATCAATTTAAATACTTGCTAAACGTATTTTAAAATCAAACACACTTTCGGGCTCTGACCCGTTTCTTCTCCTCTCTCTCTCTTGTATATATATGTATATTTTCAGGTGCCCAGCCACAGGGGCGTCTTGCGTAGGATCCCTTGAGAAGAAAGAGCTGCAGCTTCGCTGGGAGTTGCAGGTCACTTGAGTAGACGGCTTCTGTTATTGACTCCACTCCTAATACTCTCATTTATTGGGCACGTGTCGCCCCTTTTCATTATTTCATTTGTTGTTGGGAGATTTATATTTCAGTCATTTCCAGTATTGTTTCTTTGGGATTTATTCAGTATGGACTTGTGGTTTAGTTTTAATTTGTTGACATTCGATTGACAAATGTATTATATTATTTGGCTTACTGTAGTGTGATTCTTAATTGTAAGTATGTTGTTTTTAATTAAATAAATATTTTTCTTTAAATTAAAATTTGGAAAGTATGTATGAAAATGGTTTTGACACTTAGCTTAATTATTTAGGGTGTTAAATTGGAAAATATATTTTTATCGACAGTGATGCTGAGAATGAACCAACTGTATACCTTGATTTAATTTAATAAAGGAGTGATCGCCCAGTATTTAATTAGGCGGGGTGTCACAGGTGGTATCAGAGCATCAGGTTCTAGTGTCCTTAGGATCTGTACGGCTTATTATGCTTCTAGCATTGCTTTGTTTGTTATAGAGCCCTATGTTTAGGATTGTCGATTCCTTTGACGAGATTTCGTTCTCCTGCTGTAATGTGTATACACTAGTAAATCCTAATTTCGTTCGGATGTGTGTGTGTGCCGAGCGATGACGGATGTCAGAAGAGGACCGTTAAGCGTACATCAGGAGGCAGGGCTCAATTGGAAATTATGAAATATATCCGAGGATGATGACCGTAGTCGAGGTCACCTCCATTATGGCATGAGAATCCACGACTAGAAAGGCGACTAAGGTACAACGAGGATTTTCAAATGCTGTTATAGCCAAATGAGGTGCGAGGGTAAACTTACCCAACGTATTACGAAAACGTGTAGAGACTGTCAGTGGAAATTTTAGAAACGCGAAAAATTGAATGTGTTTACCAAATAAGGTAAAGTATTCATATGCTTAAATATAGGACGGAGTATGGCAAACCGAAAGTGAAAATTTAGAGAAAATTTTCTTGGCTTTCGGGACGAAATTATAATGGTTGTATTCAACCACCAATTTTAGAAGTGGAATGCTATGCCTATGGGAGAACCTTAGGTACAATGTTGACCGTATGTCCCTTCCTCAACTGTTCAGGATGAGGCAAATGTGGTCCTGAGCTCATCAAGGAAGGGCATGTCAAGGGTCCATCTGTGAATATGAATCGTAACCGTCAACGAATTTTGTATCGAAGGATGTAGATACAAGTGGGGGAAACGACTCCAAGTGGGAGGTCAACTTGTAATAATAAATTAATAATACTCGAGGAGGAAATTATGATGGGCGATCGATTCGGAGGTTGACAATGTCATACTTTGTCAATATAGATGATGATGCTTCTTTGTGGGGGAAGTTAAAGGAATCGAAGAATTTAGTCGGGAATAAACCTGAATACATCGGTGGTGGTATAACACCACAAAAAGATGTGGATACACATCCGAAAAACCATTTAAGTGCTTCAAATAGTTAAATTCTTACCAAGTGATGGTAAATTCAGTAAGTACTATTATAGATAGTAACATGATCTTTATGGCCTAAAAAGGGCTAAGGGAACAACCTGGATGGCTAACAGGAATCGAGTCTACTAAAGTTCGAGAGAAGGACAATCCTAACCTGGTTAGTAGGACAGGTGGTAAGTGGATTATGCGTTGAGGTATTTTGTGCGGAGTGAGATCACTCATGATAATATGTTCCAAAATGAAAAAAGGGACAAGAATATGGTGCCTAGTAAAAGGCAACGATTAAAATAATTTTGTTTTGGTTTGGACAGACGTGTTACGTCCGAAACCATTTGTGCAGTCAAGACGATTGCCAAGATGGAAGCATAGGTTGTATCCTTAGAGGATGCGGCGTGTTTATGTGACACGAGCGAGTCACCATATTTTGTTCATTGCTATATTAGCATGTGAGACGAGTTAATGCATATAATTATAGATGTTACCATTATGTGAATATTTTTCCCTAGTGTAGCGGGATTTTTCTTTAGTGCTATCCGCGGAGGATGAATGAGTATATTAGCAGTGTTTTATACTTTATAGAGGTTACTCGTTATAGAGATGCGATACACGAGTATAATATTATTTTTGATAAAATGTTATATAAATGGGTAGTATGATAGTGTACATTGATTGCGAGGCTATCGGAGTAGTTGCATTGGTGCAACATGTTTTATGTTTGTTTTGGGCTAGGCCTCACCTGTAAGAAGGTTGGACTTGCACTTATATTATCTATCCTAGATACTTCGGAAGAGATACCGGGCTCGAGATATTCGATGCCATAGTATGCGTAGACCTTGTCAGTATAATTCCGTATGTATCGGAATTTACCCTTGAGCAAAAAGATTTGACTCAGAATTATGTTTAGCACTCCGGACTTAGTGATAGGAAAAGTGCGATGTTATATTTATCCCTTAAAGATGTGGGAGTTATTAGTTATACCCCTATTATTAGGGAAGGGAATTTCGAGGATTCCGATCGTATGTATCCGAGGTTAATAGAATGAAATTTCCATCAACCAATACGATAGTAAAATTGGGAAACGATATTCGTTAAGCATAATTATAGTAGAAATCACAACTTTTCTGTCAAGGGACAGAATAAAGGGGTACACGCTATGGACGGAGGACCTAACGAATCCCGATAACCGATAATGCTAGGTAGTAGTGTATCAGGGGGTTCCTTGTTTGGATTTCGCTTTGCGAGACATCCCACGCATGAAACTTAGCGTAAGGTTGGAAATAGGGAGACGTTTGGTCACTATTCCATAAGTACGGTACTTTGGTCGAAATAGGATCAAGTAATTATATATGTAAGTTGGAAGTTGAATTCTGTTTTAAGGTCATTGAAGCCGGATTTTATGGCAGGAAAGCATTGAAAGTTATCCCCACGAGTTGAGGAGTGGAACGATGGTAAGGAGAATTTAAGAATTTTGATTTTCTAGGGTGATTGGAGGTACCCCAAATGTTATAACCGCGTACAGAACACAAGGTGAATAAAGAGTTAAAATGATTTTTAGCATGGAGTATCTGAAAAGAACTTCATATCATACAAGAGATGACCTGTAATTATTTTGATGAATAAAACATTAGTGATTTATTTTGGTTGTTGTACCTATTTGGGAAAAATTGTTGTGCTTATCTGAGGAAGGTTGAGAATTATTATTCCTCTTTTATTGTCATGGAATTTGAATGCCTTATTCCTTCTATTCCGTTGAATTTAGTTAGTCCTACAGATGAGTAGCACGCCGTTCGGAATGTTGTAAAAATGTGGGTATCTTGGTTAACCACAGTTAAAATAGTCCAAGTCGAAGGGACGTGGTAATAGACGTGTGAAATATAAGTTTGTGGGACTAGTATAACGAAGTGGAAGTGATAGAGTGGATTAAACGTCACATGAGGGGCGATAATCCATACATAAGTGTGCAATTAGAATAGCACGCCCTAACTTGATTGGAAGGCTGTAGGAAGCCATTCAAGAAATGGTATTCCTGGAATAGGGTAGAACTAAATTGTTATGAAGCACCCCCGGAGCGGAGTGGTCATTAGTCAAGTGTGAGAGAAACTTGCGCATACAACGAGTAATGATGTTAGGATGACATAAGAGATCCGGAAGCGCGCTTCGTGGAGAGGAAAGCACGGGTCGGAACTCTCGGAATGCTCCAAGGAAGGAAGGGGAGTATTACGTGTCACTTAATGTGAGACATTCCAAGGGAAGAATCGATGTTTAACGAGACGTAGTGAGTAGTCTCTGCATGCACTGCCCATAGGTAAGGTTCGGTTGAAAAAGGAGAATCAACCAAAGAATTTTGTGATTATCGAAAATTACTGAAATTGGAAGAGGTTGGTAAAGTCGGTAAAGTTCTTGGATGAGTTGCCATCCTCAAAACAAGATCAAGGGTTTATCCCGAACTTGCGAATTAAGTCGCCGAGAGGTAAGTGATTGATATTCCTTTGGAGTGGCTTACAATATTAACTAGTATGCCCAGACTTCCTTTGAAAGGAAGGATCGCGCCAGTGCATGGTCCGGCGTAGTATAAATTTCTGAATCAGGATGAGATTGGTGAATCTCACCTTTGATATGGGATTTCAGGAACCAGCGGAGATAAAATTTTGTTTCAAGTAGGATGTATCACCCTTAGCCAGAGAATAAGCGCATGGTGATTAAAGATTAGTGGAGCCACGTGAAGGAGATTTTGGAATCTTGGTACGATGATTTCAAAAATGCTCTGTAGAAGAACTCGTACCTGTTTGTCGCATATGAGGTACTTATTAAGGTTTTGTTATGGAAGATCCTCGACTATTCTCCTTCAGTATGTTTAGAGGAGAGTAGATAATCAGAATTTTTGGATCGGTCGAGAAAATATCCGATAACTATGGTAGAATTCCATGACTGTTTTAGACGAACAAGAGTGATCAAATGTTCGTAATATTTTCTCAGAATGGGAGTTTTGTATATGATTAAATCCGAGTATTTGTCATGTAGTGAGGTGCGGCCTCCTAATGAAATGTATAACGTACAGGCATGACCTATGCGAATGTTGTCGGTTGGGAACACAATGTGAAGTGTCTCCAAAGAGAATGCAAAACAATGTTACTGTGAGGAAAGGGCTATAGTGATTGAGCGCCGTAATGTGTAGTTAGTTTGTGTACGGAAAAGGATATCCAGAATTGTGCTACCTGTTAGGCCTTATTTTCCGAATTTCGGGACGAAATTCAGTTATTAGGGGGGAAGTATGTAATACCCCGTATTTTTATAGCTTTTAAATTATGGGATTTATTAAATTTAATTGAGATAAATTAAATTAATTTTAATCCGGAATGTTGCTTTAAATATTTACTAGCGTGACGAGAGTTAGTAATTATTGGAAATTTGTTATTTGTTGCATATTACTGGATGAGCATAGTAATATATTATATTGGTTATATTGAATGTCATAAGTGAATTAAATGACTATTTCAGAAATTTAAGTAAGGACGTGCCCGTGTCACGTCGGGACTTATTTTGTTAAATAAAAGTGAATATTTTATAAGTTGTTCGTATGGTCGTTTTGAGTGCGCCAACGCGTCCGGAAGGGTCGAGATAGTCAGAAAAGTGTACCCGGGGGTTTAGTTTGGGTCTCGGGATGTTTTTAGGCTTAATTAGTGACCCGGGAGGGCATTTTGGTCATTTTACAAAATAGGGTAATTAAACCCACGAATTTCAGCCAACCTATATCAGCCATTAGGTCAGCCTCTTAGGGTTAGAACATTCACAAATCAAATGACGGCCATTGGAGAAGAGAGGAGAGAACTCCAAGGCAATCCAAGGCCAAAAGGCCACCGGTTTGCACCGCCACCACCACCACCGCGTAGATCACGAGACGAGGAACGCAGCCATACGAAAATAAGCCGTGAACCTGCATACCAAAATCCCAGGCAAGTGTTTAAACTTGCTATTTTCGTTGATGCAATATTCATGTTAGCTTAGGATTGAATTGTGACGAAAACTATGGAAGAAAACACCATTTTTGATAGGAGAATCCATGTAGTATTGATGTTTATGTAAATTCTGGAAACCCTTGCCATGTAGAGGTAATAATCCACGAAATCTGGTGATTATACAAAAGAAATTTTGGAGAAAGATGCATTAGAAATCTGTTTAAGAATAATTGTAGAGTTCTTGATAATTGGACATGATTTTAGGTTATAAATCCATGTTTAATGATAGTTACACGCATGATTTACGTTATAAACACCTGGTATAATGTTATAATGATGATAGTAGGATTTTTGGGGTGATTAGAATGAAAACACATCGTTTTAGATGAAGAAGTTGGATGAAACCCGTAACTGCACTTCTGCAGAAATCAAAATACCTGTTTGATCGATCGATCGAACCTAGAGCGTCGATCGATCGAAGGTTCGATCGATCGAGCCCCAGACGTCGATCGATCGACCCCTCCTGGCAAACTCTTTTTCCCCTTGTTTAATTAGTTGGATTAATTTACCGTGGAATATTTCTTGGGCATTATAAATAAAATATTTTGGGATATAGAAGAGACCAGTAGGATATATGATTAAGTGTTGAGAACTTTATTATGAAATGATAATTGGGTTTAAGGGATAATTAATTAAGGAACTACGAACTACGTATTTCAAGTGAGAGATTACAACGAATACCTACGATAATGAATAGACGTTTACCTACTGATTTTGCTACTTGGATGGATAGAATCCACGAGTACCACGTAACTAGTGAGAAAACCCTTCGAGTTAAGGTTAGAGACGAAACCTTATACGAAATCTTAAAAATGTAAAATTAAGGATAAATGTTGTAATTATGGGTAAGGAGAGTGACCTATATTAACGTGATGAAATTGGTATATTTATATGATTGTGTGTACATATATTATATACATGTGAAAAACGTACCCTCGCTACTTGCTATCCCTGAGGTTACCGCGCTGGGACGATCTTATCCTGTGTTGCTTTATGGGGGATATTGATTCGTACCCTAGAAGATAGAGATCCTAGGTACGGGCTATAAGATTGATAGTTGGACGGTCCTAAGAGACGTGTGGGTATGTACTGACCTCTTGGACTTGGAATCTATGCTTCGCCTCAACGTTGTTTTGTATATGTTAATACAGTTCGAGAGTGATTCCGAACTTGTATTCCCCTTTGTGTGAGCGATACGGGGATTGGATAGCAGAGTATGCCCGCACCATAGTTTTAGTTTGGGTGCTGTTATATATATATATATTATACGAGTAGTTAATATATATATGAGATTATGAACTTTAAACTGCCTACTGTGATTTGATAAGTAGGACATGGTTGTTGACTCAATAATAAATGCTTGTTTTGTGAAAGTATAATATGTCACTGTAAAACTTTATTGTTTTTATAAAGTTAGAAATAGAGAAATTTGGTTACAAATTGGAACATCTCTTTTAAATGAAACCGTGAATTGCAAATCTTTCGGGTAAGTGATGTTAAGTCAAATCTTTTAGAAAGACTAGTGCGTTAGATGATAAAACAAACCAATGGGAAGGTTAGTGCGATAGGGGTGCACATTAGAAGAGAGGTGAGTATTTTCTCAAGAGAGCGACGCTCTAATATGTTATTGCATTGACCTGTATCAATTTAAATACTTGCTAAACGTATTTTAAAATCAAACACACTTTCAGGCTCTGACCCGTTTCTTCTCCTCTCTCTCTCTTGTATATATATGTATATTTTCAGGTGCCCAGCCACAGGGGCGTCTTGCGTAGGATCCCTTGAGAAGAACGAGCTGCAGCTTCGCTGGGAGTTGCAGGTCACTTGAGTAGACGGCTTCTGTTATTGACTCCACTCCTAGTACTCTCATTTATTGGGCACGTGTCGCCCCTTTTCATTATTTCATTTGTTGTTGGGAGATTTATATTTCAGTCATTTCCAGTATTGTTTCTTTGGGATTTATTCAGTATGGACTTGTGGTTTAGTTTTAATTTGTTGACATTCGATTGACAAATGTATTATATTATTTGGCTTACTGTAGTGTGATTCTTAATTGTAAGTATTTTGTTTTTAATTAAATAAATATTTTTCTTTAAATTAAAATTTGGAAAGTATGTATGAAAATGGTTTTGACACTTAGCTTAATTATTTAGGGTGTTAAATTGGAAAATATATTTTTATCGACAGTGATGCTGAGAATGAACCAACTGTATACCTTGATTTAATTTAATAAAGGAGTGATCGCCCGGTATTTAATTAGGCGGGGTGTCACAAGAATGTTCCATACTCCTCAAATTTCGAACTATGAAACATTGGGGGCTTCTGTTGATACCAAATTTAATCTGCTGACATGGACCAATTATATGAAGACACGTGGCTATCTACATGGCAACAACAAACACTTCCGAGGAACCCACGCACTCCGAGGAACAAGACTACAACAAGGAAGACTAGTTCCCCGAGGAACTCACAATCTCCGGGGAACAATGCCTCTCCGAGGAACTCTTGAGTACAGAGAAGCTTAGGCTGTCCGCACAACTCAGGCGATCCGAGCTGCACCTCGAAGTAGGATACCAACAGTTTAACTGCTCATTAAATGCTTATCATTTGGACGCACACGCAAAGAGGGCATTAAATGTATTACCCTTTCATATGTATATCATTTAATGTATTACCCTTTCACATTACAACCTCAGGGCTATAAATGCATTATACAATCCTCATTGTAGGGGGGATCTGGATCCGGACTTAGACATCGAATCCAGAAGGGAATTTCTTGATAGAACTTATGATCGAGAATTCCCAAACAATCAGCAATAAAGCAACAGTGGACGTAGGCCATTCTTATAAGACTGAACCACTTTAAAAATTTTTGTCTCATTTATTTATCTGTGATTGAATTATTAGAGTGATCTAATTTTTTACATCAACATATGATATGTCAATGCCGCATCAACATTTCCTAACTACTTTTGCGGTGAGGTCATAAAAAAATCACTAAGAGGCTAACGTGTCAGTGCCACAACCGTGACGGCGACAATTTGAGTTTGTGACAGTGCCACGACATCTTGTTCTTTTGCTTTTTTAATTCAATTGCCAGAAAATTACTTGATTGTGCTATGCATAAAACCAATGTTCTAAAAGGTGCGCTTAGGCTTGGGAGAAACGCCTCGCCTTAAGCCTTTTACGCCTTATTTTTGGTAAAAGCCTTAAGGCACACTTTTTTTTTTAAAAAACAAAAATGTTTTAATGAAACGATATAACCTTTTAAAGACTTTTTTACGAACCGGACCAATATCTCGTTGAAAACAATCAAATATTATTTTAGTTTGCATATATTTAGACATATTTTTAAGGTATGAATAATTTTAGTATTTTTAAAAGCCTTGTTATAGTTAAAAATATTAAAATATATTAAAAAATGCCTAAACACCTTTTCACGCTTTTTTACGTCTAAGTCCCACATAGGCTTCTAAGGCTTAAGGTTTGACCTTCACGCCTCGGTCACGCCCCGCATTTTTAAGAACCTTATGTAAAACAAAGACATTAAAAATCTAACGCCACTATTCTAGGCTAAAGTCATAATAAATGACTAAAAAATATTTACAAAATCTCATGTGATTTTTGTCATATATCCACATTTTTATTATATGAGCTTGCAGTCTAAAGTTTTTACCATAACACTTAATAGGAGTCCATTGTGGATATTTTCTTAAGAAATTAAAATTTTTAGCAACATTTAACTTTTTTAAATTGTTGGAAAAAGGCCTGAAACAGACCTTAAAATTTAATGGAGAAAACTTTATACCTCAATCTCATATAACGAACAATAATTGTACCCTACATACAAATAACCCTTATTTTAACCATGACAGAGATATTTGATGTTTTGACATACACGTTAATTAATTTCAATGCTTATTTTGAAAGCTTTGTTCATGATGAAGAGAATAGTTCGAGGTGCACGTAAGATGATTCAAAATTATTATTCATAACCACCTCCCCCAAAATTAATTTATTTCAGTAAATTTAAAATATTATCAATTCTAAATAAATTACTTCTCTTATTAGTAAATTTAAATATTAAAAATTTCAATAACTTGCCACTTTGTATTATTTCACACGCGATTCGTGTATCACGATGACCGATGTATAATGAATGACTCATTCGTTGAGGGCGTCATCCCAAAAGATTAAAACTTATTATTTTTTCTTTAAATTGATTAAAAACTTATATTAAATGGGTAACTACTTATTTATCAAAATTAATGAGAAAATATATCGGTATATGAAGTATTTTCATAAAAAATAAGGTGTGAGTTGCACCCTATATGAAGTAATTTCATAAAAAATAAGGCGTGAGTTGCCCCCTTTATCCTGTAAATGCACCCCTTATAACCTAACCATGCACCAGTGTCGTATAACTACGTCAATTACAATACGTATCAAATGTGTGTTGGTCTTCTGGTTTGACTGTTACATTTTTTTCATGTGCCCATTGAATATTTGAATACATTGTCCTATTTGAAGGAGAAACATTTGAGGAGACATGCATTTATAGCACCTGACTTTATTCGGTTACAATTCAATAAATGTAGACCAATTAAATGAGTCAAAGAGACAAAAATTAAGTGTTATAAATGCATTTTTGGGGTGATAGTCTTAATGGGTGTGGTTTTGTCTATAAGAATTAAGAGGTACAGACATTTTGTAGGGAATATAAATGTGATCACGGGAATATACACACCGAGAGTGTAAATTCAAAAAAGAAAAGGCAACGTGAGGATTAAGTAATGAGCAGCAGGATCTCTGAAGAGTGATCTGATTCGAAGAGGATATACTGGAAGAGCTCTCTCTCTCTCTCTCTCTCTCTCTTTTGTCTGTTATTTCGTCTGCAATCGTATCCCAATGACCCAAAAAGATCACGAAATATCTGTGAACCGATTTTGTCACGATTCCTTGCTCTTTCTCATTATAAATATGTGGATAAGTTTATATGACTATGTCAATGTTATGTGCTGTGCTGCCCGACCCCCACATCATATTTGTACCTCGATCTGGGTGGTGGTGTTTTTGTCAGAAAGCATATTATTCACTCTCTGTAATTGTTTCTATCTTGTGCGGTCGGTCTTTGTGTTGCTCTTCCTAGGTTTTGGGTTGTGTAAGAAAAATGGGATCATCTTCTAAGGGGTTGGATGGAGAGGACAGACCCCATGTTTTAGCAGTTGATGATAGTTTAATCGACCGCAAACTTATTGAAAAACTTCTCACCAACTCTGCATGCAAAGGTAACACTCGTAACTATTTATTTTTTCTACACTTTCTCTTCTTTTCTCTTTCCATAATTACTTCTTCAAAGCAACTGGTCATTCCTTACAACTCATGTTGTTTAATGTTAATATTTGGTTTTAGGATAAGTAAGGCAAGTCATAACGGTATCAAGAATGTGGGACGCGTTTCACATTTTGATTTGTCCATAAGACGAAATGTAACAAGTTTGGGAAGATAAAAAGTTCGTGGGGGATACATAACTGTCGGATCACTCCTGAAATTCACAAAAGTTGACAAGGGCCTAACAAATTATAATCATAACTTTTATGTGTTGATCAGTTAAGTTACATAATAAATAAACTAGTCTCGGTGCTCATGTGACGTAAAACTAAGATAGGTTGGAGATGTGTTTATTTTTACAAATTTCAAGAGCTTAAAGACCAGCAAGTGTGATGTAGAGGTAGTTAGAAGAGATAGAAAACAATACAAAAGTGACGGACTAAAAAGAGTACCAGGTGATGTGGTATTTGTAGCGACGACAACGAAATGTAATACTTAATCGTAACAATTTACTAAATATTTAGAGGCATTTTAATAATTATCGTATTTACAAATTTTGAAGATTTAGAAATAAAATTTGAGCAGAGCTACCCGCACTCCAATGAAATCTAAAGACACTCCAAAAAATTAATAAATGGCAAAACAAGTCTTAATGGTGTAAAAAGTACCTCTCCATCTTTTTCCAACAATAAGAAAAAAAAAAATGTTAACAAAATTTTTAAACTCATAATATTATGGATATTTCTCTAACTTTATATTTTAATCCAGGATCAAAAGTCTTTCAAATATTTTTTATTACACATTTAATTCACGCTTTTTTATTTTGTTCCAAAAATTCCTCAAACATCTATTTAATCAATGTTAACAAAAATTTTAAACTCATAATATTATGGATATTTCTCTAACTTTATATTTTAATCTAGAATCAAAAAGTCTCTCAAATATTTTTTATTACACATTTAGTTCACCCATTTTTTATTTTGTTCCAAAAATTCCTCAAACATCTATTTAACCAATATTATATTACTTTAAAAGGTAAGCGTAAAGCTCCGCGCTAAGAGCACACATTGAGTGTTTTTATGCGTTGAGGGACTTTTTGGAATAAAATTAAAAGACTTGGACTAAACGTGTATTAAAAAATGTTTGGGAACGATTTGGTGTATGCCCATATATATATATATATATATATATATATATATATTAGAACATCACCAAATTGAAATATGAAACGACATGATTTTTTTTTATTTGACATGAATACGATCCAAGTAAAAGCGACACGATATAATTTTTTTAATCAAATGCAAACACAACACAATGAAAGTTGGATACAACACAAAATATTTTTTTAACTTAACACGAACAAAACCGATTTGTTTTTTTACCAAATGGGCAAGTTAAAACGATACAACATGATTTTTTTTTTTAACAAACACGATCCGATGTAATTTATCAAACACAAACATTACTTTTCATAACTGTCATGGCGGTTTGTGGTTTTAATTTTCCCAAACCGTTATTTAAATAATATTGGCGGTTTGTCTTGGTTATTTAAAAGAAACGTTAAAAAAATTAATTTACAGAAAAGAAAAAAAAAACTATTTTGTCAAACTGCCAATATTAATTTACAAAATTAAATAATGTGTTCGTTAATTTATGGAGGTTTGGGAAAATAGTTATTTTTTGGGAAAACAAGGAAATATTTAATATACCAAACTAAAAAGGTGTTGAGAAAACAAGGAAAAATTTAATAAAGTCTAAAAAATAATTATGGAGGTACGAAGTTCTAAAAAAATAAAGTCTAAAAGAATAAAATCTAAAAAACACGATTTTTTTTACCGAGCACAAAAACAAATACGATCAAAGTAAAACATAAATACCAAACCACATTGGATCGTGTTTTTGTTTGGTAAAAAAATAAAAAAATTGATGTTGTGTTGCTTTTACTTGGCCATATTGATAAAAAAAAAATTCGTATTGTGTCGCATTTTAATTGTGTTTGTATTTGGTAAAAAAAATTATTATTTGTATTTGGAAAAAAAAAATCCTATTGTATCGTTTTTACTTGGCCATATTTGTGTTTCGTAAATAAAAGATTTCGTATTGTATCGCATTTTTATTCGGTTGGGTTTCTGTTTTTGTAAATAAATTAAAATAATATTTCGTGTCATTCTGTCTCTTGGATTGTGTTTGTGTTAGGTTAAAATATTTCATGTTCGTTTAAGATAAAAAAAAAAAAAAAATTCGTGTCGTGTCACTTTATTTGAGTTGTATTTTTATTAGATAAAAAAGAAGATTTCATTTTGTATCGTATTTTAAATAGATCATGCTCATATTTGGTAAAAAAAAATAAGCAAGTACTAAAGTATAAATCAATTAATGATTAAGTTATTAATAATTGTTATTTGAAGTTAATTTTATTTTTTTTTTGCTTAAATTGTATTTATTTATTAAATGGAATTTGTTGTAAAGATAAAAGATAAATGATAGAGGGTAAAGGATAGTATTGTTCATTAACAAAAATTTGGGATGCTAGCAGAATTTTTGTCGCTTCTTTAGCTGTAACCTAAAATTTTGATATTATTGTATGTCAGTCCCACCCACTAAACTCCTCTTATTCACACCGTAAGTGTGTTTAGGTTGTGTAGGCCTTTCAGGGGACAGTGTAACGGATCATCTCACATTATCCATGCTGACAGCATTTTTGCTTTCAATGAAAATCAAGCACCTAAACAAATTAGGGCATATATTGAATAGTTACTACAACATCTATTAATATATGTTTAATTCAAATTTTTATTTATTTTATAAAGTTTTTTAATATGTTACTAACGCACTTTAAAAATAAAAAAGTATTATTTAAATGAGTGTTTGAGGAACTTTTTAGAACAAAATAAAAACGTTGAAACTAATTATGTATTAAAAAAATATATAAAAGATTTTTTGGTATTTGATCTAATAAATTATGCTTTTAAAATAAACTTCGAGATAAGTAATATGACATAGAACAATTAGCATAAGAATATATGGTTACATATGATTGTCATAATTCGAGAAGACTAAAAAGTGAGTGTATACATAAACAATTATGTATGTAATCTTCGTAAGTGTGGTAGCTCTTAGGATCCCCCCTTGGATTTTCTTAAGATTTCATACCCCTTATTTCTTTTGTTTCTTCTTTTCGTAAAATTGTTCCAAATGTGTTTCCATTTTACTTATGATTCCATTTTATGTCGTTGTATTATT
This sequence comes from Sambucus nigra, assembly GCA_949130495.1. Taxonomy (NCBI): domain Eukaryota; kingdom Viridiplantae; phylum Streptophyta; class Magnoliopsida; order Dipsacales; family Adoxaceae; genus Sambucus; species Sambucus nigra. The sequence continues at coordinate 283,513,969 of OX422218.1, forward strand.
AAGTTGTTATCTTTTACGATAATTCTAGCCCGACTCACAAATCCGACTCATTTTTTGTTACTCATTGACGTGTCGCATTTGTATTGGTTCATTTTGTGGGTTCCGTCAGGGCCCAAAAAATGAATCAATACAAACGCGACACGTTAGCGCGTCAGTACAAAATGAATTGGATATGAATTGGATTTGTGCGTCAAGGACTCTATCTTTTATGCCCATGTGATATCCAAAGTGTGTTTCCCCTTTAATAAATGAGTTAATATTTAATTGTATCTTTTGTAATTCATTATATATATGAACTTTGAGTTTTCTTCTATTTTAAATGTGGGCCTTGTGGATTCAAGTATAGTTTTTTTTTTAATTTTCACCTTTTTTGCTATGTTATAATATAAATGAGAATATATAGAAAAAACTATTTAATTAGCTTTACACTATGGTGTTGTAGTGACTACTGCAGAGAATGGGCAAAGGGCATTGGAGCTTTTGGGCCTTGATGGTGAACACACTATCAACAGCAGAGTAGGACTCTTTCAACTCTGTTATAGTCGCAACAAAGTGCACAATTAATCTTTCATTCGTCCTGTATCAACATTATCTTCTCTCCTTGCAAAGCTAGAATCAAAGACTAACAATCAATAATAAATATGTTTTGTTTTGTAGGACTCCAAGGTAAACTTGATTATTACAGACTACTGTATGCCAGGAATGACAGGGTTTGAGCTCCTTAAAAAAATCAAGGTAACTTAGTAAGTCATATATTCCTCTGCAGTGAGATATGATTATGTGTCCGTTTAATTTGCGATAATTTCTTTTCCATTTAAAGTAGGTATCTTAGTTCAAGTTTTATCTTTGTGGTGCTTGATTTCAATTACGTTCTATGAAAACAATAGTTAGATATATAGAAAAAAAATTCCATAGCTTTATCCTTTCCATATAAAATACCAATTACACATCCCACAGAGGAACTGATTTCAATGGAATACTCCAAAAGCAGTGGCGGATCCAGTATTTTAGTCTAATCGGTTGAAAATTACATATGCGAAAGTTTTGAGTGTTGTCGGGAGTTCGGGGGCGGGAGCCCCCGAGGCGATTTTTTTAAAGGTTATTTCTAATTTTAAACAAATTATAGTTTTACAATGCCCAAACAATTACTCTCAATCATTATTAATAATTTGAGACCACACAAACATACATACAAATTACACAAATTTGAGACTACATATTTAAAAATTTCTCCATATGCGGAATTACACAAATTTCTATATACACGATACAAATTTCATATAAAATTTCTATATACACAAATTTCATATAAAATTTCTATATACACAAATTTCTGAGATATAAAAAACCACATAAAGAAACCACAAATTTCTATATACGGGTTTTCGTTGTGGGGTATGTGTCGTGGAAGGGAGGCGGGACTTATCATAAGAAGGAAATAGATTAAACATTGGCTGCTTTTATCAAAAATTTTTTTTTTTTTTTTTAGTTATCTAACCAGGGCGATGGCCGTAGAAGAATTTGTAATGGTTCTCTAAACTTACAGAACGGCTACAGAATTTGTAAAGACTTCATACGAACTTCATTTATTCCTAGGAATTTTTATGAACAAATAAAGTTCGTAATAAATGTAAATAATATTTTTTATTATTAATTTGGATTCCTACGAACAACATTAGTTCGTACTAATTCCTACGAACAAATGTTGTTTGTAAGAAGTGATGTCTTTATTTCTTACGAACATCAGTTGTTCGTTGGAACATTGATTGAAAATTTTGCTATTCCCCCATTGTGAAAGCTTACTCCCCATGAAAGGCAAACCTGCTTTTCAATTTGCAAACGTACCTTTCATGAGACTCCAACAACACGGATGCTCTAACTCTAAGCATGTTAAAGTAAAAAATGATAGTAAGTGTAGCATTAGTCTAACCATGTATGTACCGCACTTTTATGAATACAATGGGCTATTTATTCCCGGTTGTTAGCTAAATTATGTATTTTCTGATGAATAATGCATGAGCTGTTTTCTTTGGTTCTTTGCTAGCAGGAATCATCTAATCTGAAGGAGATACCGGTAGTGATAGTATCATCTGAGAATAAACCCACTCGAATCAAGAAGTAAGAACTCGTATAGGAGACGTTGATTTGTCTTACCATTTCGCTTCAATTGCTTTATTTATGTATTTTCATCATGAATACTGATATGAGTCCAAATATATTTTCCAAAACATTTCCTAGAGTGTATGAAGTGGTTGTACATAATGCATTGTGGATGTGCTGTGAGATGTTTTGGGAGATACTCTAGGAACATTTGAGGACGTGTGGGGATTTCTAATTCGTTGTTGTAAATTTGCTTAATCAAATAGGTGCTTGGAAGAAGGAGCTCAAGAATTCATTCTAAAGCCTCTTAAACAATCGGATGTTAAGAAATTGAGATGTCATATGATGCAATTCCACCAACCTTGTAATGGGAGGCACTGTAGGGGATGGTGAACAACAAAACCCACTTGAGAAAACAAACTACTGGAAAGGAAGAATGGAAGTCAAAGTGACAAAAATATGTTAGAACAGTTTTGTCAAGAATTTTATTTCTAAGTGATATCATTTAACTCTTTAGGAAACAACCCTGCTTTCTTCTCTCTGTTTTTCCCTTCTTTCGTTTCATATTTGGAATGACTATGCATAGATGATTTAGTGATATCATTGACTTTTTTATGTTAATTAAATTTAAAATAGACATAAAATATGACAAGTCAACTCAGTAGAAGGTGTGGTCGAATGATTTAGTGATATCATTGACTTTTTTATGTTGGTTAAACGTAAAATAGAAATTAACAATACAAAAGGTAAGTCGCTAGAAGGAGGGGTCGAACCTCCGACCTTGTGGTTAACAGCCACACGCTCTAACCAACTGAGCTATTCCAGCTTACACTAATTGGTTTCCTTTTACTCATAAAATTCAAAGATCCTTGAAATTAGGCGGAACACACCAAAGTTAAATATTTTTCCTCAAAAACAAACCAAACATTGTGTATAAAAAAATTTTGAAAGGTAAAAGGTAAAGACGAAAGTATGAATTTTAAAATGAGAACATCATCGGGAATTAGGAAAATACATTTTACGTTGGTGAATAGAATCATCTTTTTATTTATGAGCGGTTCTTAGCACGTGTCAAGTAGACGATCGCACATGTCTCCGCTGGTCTATTTGTTATAATTTTATATATTTAGAGTCATATTTTATAATTTTTGCACAAGACCTTGTCAATTTTTATCAATCTCATGACCGACCATTCTTCTATCAAGCCAAAGAAGAATTATCATCTCACGACTAAAACTATACTCTCCAATAAAAAGCTACACATTTATTTTTTTTGATGTTTTAAATTCTTTAATCATTTTATATCGCAAGTCTTAGATATAAATATTATGATATAATATATTTGTATAGTGAAAAACTACTCCAACAGTAACTCGAGCATCTTGTTTCCATGAAGTTGTTTATGGTCATGGATGATCCATATTTTTGGAACTAACATGCATTATAAATGTGTTCAAAAATATTGTTTTTTTACACAAATTAATATTTTGACCAAATTAATGTATTGATCAACTTTGAGTCTTTATAAAAGTGAAACACGCACATCAAATATAGGGGGACCATGTACGTATGTTTATTTATAGCAAAACAAGTCATGTAGTATATTCATTTATTAAAAACAGACAAACGATGAATGAGAAAGTTGGTTTCAAAGTGCCCCATTTATTTATGAAATTATTGAAAATTTTATTTAGTTTTCTTTGAAGAATTTTCTATATTTTCACTAAAGGTTGTGACTATTTTTCGGAACTGTCACTAAAGGTCGCGACTCTTCACCATTACTTGTGGGCGATGACTACTGGGACTTCCTTTTCTACATTTAGTATTACAACACCTCTGGGGCATTGAGCAGGGTCCCCATAGTGTTTTTGATATTTGTATATGGTTCCTAACAATAACAAAATTGTGAAAACACTACACCATATTATGCGAAGGTCACCTTAAGGGGATCACGACCCAAAGCCATGACCACATCAAATCCAGTGTGACCATATCCCTGATAAGTATGGGTCACGGACCTAGGCCGTGACCAAGTCATGACCATCATAGCGCCAAATTCACGCCAAATTTCCCTCCAAGTTCGATTATGGTAGGGTCACGAACAATAACCGTGACCAACGGCACAATACACACCCAATAGGTCACGACTTTGGGTCGTGACCATTTCGATTAGCTCACGTGTGTGGGTCACGGCTAAGGGCTGTGACTAGATGGTTGCCTACACGCTGATGTGGAAAAAAATTAAGCCATGACTAGGGTTCTCTTAATTAAACCCTAGGCCTCCATTTTCATTTCTTCCTGCGTCAGTCTCTCTCTCTCTCTCTCTCTCGGCAATTTGCATTCTCTCTAAAAACCTAATTTCGGCGATTTGCATTCTCTCTCTCTCAATCTCAAAGGTAAACCCTAATGTATATGTGTGTGAATGAGTGTGTATTTCTGTGTATATGTGTGTATGTGTGTGTACGTGTGCATTTGTGTGTAAATGTGTGTGTACATGTGTATATTGTGTGTATGTGTGTATATGTTTGTGTATTTCTGTATAATTACTTTTTAAGAAAAATGATGTTTTATAATTTCATATTTTAATTAGGTATGTTATATTTAGGGATTGAAATTTATTGGGTACTATGAACATTGATTGAGAATCGTTATTTAGAGTTTAAAACTAATTGAGTATTATTGGTATTGATTGAATGTGGTTACTTAGGGATTAAAATAAATTCCATTATTTAAGGGCATTGTCATTTAGGGCTTGAAATTTATTTAGAGTTTGAAATTAATTGAGTATTATTAGAATTGACTGAATGTGGTTACTTAGGGATTAAAATAAATTCCATTATTTAAGGGTATTTTTATTTGGGGCTTGAAATTCATTTAGAGTTTGAAATTAATTGAGTATTATTAGTATTGACTGAATGTGGTTACTTAGGGATTAAAATAAATTGCATTATGTAAGGGTATTGTCATTTAGAGTTTGGTATTTATCTATATTTTGAAACTAATTGAGTATTTTAGGTTTCGCACCCACTAACTCAAAATCCTTTCCATTCTCAAAAACTTAATCAAACTAATATACCCTTATATGTTTGAATGTATTAAAACCTTAATCAAACTAAATAAACTAATATACCCTATTACCTCAGATGTTTGAATTAATAGTTATTAATTATTTAGAGCCCTCATATACCCTTATACCTTAATTGTAGGACTCATATTCATGCCCTCGTATATTTTTCTCAAGAAAAATGAGGCACGGTGATAATCACTGCCAACAAGAGTGGGAGAGGTTGCAATTGGATCGCACACGTATCTCTTTTATTAGTGAGCGCCATATAGAAGGTACTCTTATTTATAGGTGTGGAAATAAAAAAGATCGAACAATTTAACTACCTTGTAAATCGTGGAGTTAATCTCCTATTCGATCGTATTCTCTTTTTCCTACCAGAAAACTGGGATGATGTTATAGAAAATATATTTCACACACATAATCTTGACGTAGCCCTGACCTTGGATACATTGTTGGATAAGGTGAAAAAAAAATTCACCTGTTATGGATACAACTGTGGACAGAGAGCATTGACATAGATTGTGATGTTTCTCGCCCTATGCACGTTAAATTAAATCTTGCCAACAAGTTAAAAAAGACGGGATTCAGAGTTCATGTCACAGATATCTACACATCAATCATAGATACCCTTCCTCCTAGTTAGACATGTGCAAAAATTTATAGGTTTGATACGACGCAAATATTGCGTATTTCACCCGTTAACCTATGCATTATTAGCCCCCTCGGGTATCTTAATCCCTATATTTATGCTCGTTAACCAGACAACCTCGTATTTCTATGTTAACATGTTTTGCAGGGGTTAATTGAGCTTTTGTAGGTATTTGGATGCTTAGTATGAAGTTCGGACGCATTTCCGTGAAGTTCCGTACACAATCGCACGCGCAAGGGCATTTTAGTCTTTTCACAGCTTGGATACCTGGCCCGACATCTCACGGAAGTTGTATCCCTCCTCGCTAGCTTCGCGTGGACATGAACGGTGCGCAATTCCGATTCATAACGAAGAAGTTACGACGATTTCAGCGGAGGAAAAACAAGGGAAGCAAAAGAGGAGAAGGAGAAGAAGAAAAGAGGAATGCAGTAGGCTGCTGCATTCTGCCCTGCTTGATCGATCGATCGACCCATTTGGTCGATCGATCGACCATTCTTATTTGCCGAATTTTTGCCTAGGTCGATCGATCGACCAAAGGGGTCGATCGATCGATGCTCTGTTTTCTGCAGATATTTTGCCATCTTTTCTTTCTTCTTTATTTTTATTACAACTTACTATATAAGCCAATTTTGTTGTAATAAGACCAGATATCAGTACATACACGATTTTAGGTTAGAATAGTTAGGGTTTTGAGGGTTTTGGATGGTTCTTCTTCATTTCTCTTTGGATTGACAATCTAATTGGTTTGTAAGTTGACTATTCATCTCCTCTACCATTAATATAGCTGGTTTTCCATTAATTCTTGCTTTCTAGATAATTTACATGCTTTGTTAATTAGGTTTACATGCTTTAATTCTTGCTTTCTTAGTTTAATTAGTTTAATTTAGTTTATTTCCATGTATTGCCCTTAGATAAATAGGGTCGGGATTGCGTTTCCGCCATTTTCGGGTTTGGACCTCGAAAGTTAGGGTTTCGTGTAAAATTGCATTTAATTGAAACCGCGCGTATTAAAGTCGGATTATTATGCGTTTAACTTTATTTGTCACGCAACTTTAGTGTTTATAGCGATAATCCGAATTTAATCCGCGTGTGACCATTTTTCCGTTAAATGTTTAATCTCGCAACTTTGGATTGAATTCCTTATTGTGTGATGTTTATGATTAATTGAAAATGCTAGATTAAATTGCTTTCGAGCCTTAACTCTAATTAGTAGTTGTTTCGATCTGTGTGGTAGAATGCGATCCCGATCCTCGCTTTACTTTTGTGTAGCGCAACTTATTCTTTTCTTTTGTCACCATTTCCAACCATCACCTTTTTTTATTTCTTTTACACCATTTTTATTCTTGAAGTTTTAAAACAATTAACATCTAAAATTTAATCACTCCCTGTGGATTTTTTACGATACCCGACTTACCGCTGTACTTGCTTGTCAAGTGTGGTTGTAGCTTAGGTTCTTTTGTATCGCGGCGGCGAAACACACAACGATTGTGTCCTCACACGAACACACCTTTTCCGCCCGGTCAAAAAATGGCGCCGTTGCCGGGGAGTGTGTTTTAGATAGTAATTGTTTTATTATTTCGTAGTATTTTTCCTTTTGTATTTGTATTCTTTGTTTTAACCTTTTTTGCAGGATAGCATATTTGAGCGCTAAGAAACTTTGATTCGTGGTTGCTCACTTTCTTGATCGGATTCTCCATCTACAAACAATGAGGTAATCATGTCCTACTATTATTATTATTACGATTATTCTAATGATTCATACTTTGGGGATAGTTTTCAAGTTTTTCATTTTCAAGATTTTCTTGAAAATGAAAGACTTGAAAACATTTATCGCAATGAAAATCGTTATTGGGAGCTTGAGTTGGATTCATTATTCGAATCCAATGACGATTCTTATTTCGATACTTTCGAAGATGAGTTTCAACCAAATGAGGAGTCCGAGGCTCTTGAGCTGAGGAAGCCTACTTTGGAAGAGACTTTGCTTCTTTACTCCCAAGGTTTGGAAAGCCTAAATGATGCTGGAATGAGACTTGGTGCACTTTGCGATGAGATGAATTCTTATGCACAAAACAACGAGGAGGTGGAAACTTGTGTTTCACCTAAATTTTTTGAAGAATTTCTCATCGAGTGTGCATCTTTCTCCCCCGAAATTCAATCTCCTTCCGACGATGAGTCGATTGAGATTGAATTTGTTTCATCACCATATTCGTTTTCCGTGATCGAACCATTAGAATTACCGTTTGATTCCTATGAGTCGGTAGAAACTTTTAAAACTTCTACACTTTTTTCCGATGAGGACTCTTTACCGGACTTGTTTTCGATGGATGTTATCCTCATGTGTGCACCATCTCCCATTCCATTTGAAAAACCTTTGGGAGATGAATCGATTTTTCTTGGACCTCTAGTGTTCTTGTCCCCCTTGTTATCCAAATCCCCCATCGTCCGCCAAAAATTTCAAATTGGCGATGGTTCACTTTTTTCACCAGCCACATGCCTTCCGTTGTTCAAACGGAATTCATATCTTCCGGGAGGCATGTTCACTTTGGAGGGTCCACCGTTGATCTTTCAAAGTCAAATCCCTTTTTGGGTGGACCCTCAACTATTTAGACTTCTAGTGTATAGTTAGTGTGAAGCCTAAATAGTAGGTTGTAAATAGTTAGCTTTTTAATTTTCTTTCTTTCCTATTTCTCTTTCCTTTTTAATTTAGTATAGTGTAATTAGTTAACTTTTTGTTATTTGTTTTTGCTATGCTCGGTACTAACTTGTTTTGTAGATTCCTTTGGACTCGTGCTTATGGAGATCGCTCCAATTTTGGGTAATATCGTTCCTTTCCTCTCTTTGTGTTGTGTTCTTAATGCGCATTGAGGACAATGCAACATTTAAGTTAGGGGGTGTAGGATATTCTATCTATTTCTTTGTTTTGTCCATGGATTTTCTCACATTTAGTTACTAAGTATGCCTTTTTGTGAAAAATTTGAAAATTTTCAAAAATATTTTCTTTCTTTTTTCTCCTTTGTTGGGCATTTTGCCTTGTTTCCAGTGATAAATTTCAATAATTGCCCGATCCAATAGACAACTCAATGATGCATGTTCTCGGATTTAGAAGTTATTAGACTTTAGTCCTCAAATCATTGATATTGTGAATAACTTCATGAATTAAACTTTATCCCATGAGCATATGCACTTTCCTTGTTCTATAGATTTGGTTTAAGATTTTTATAACTCGGGAATCTTTTGTTGCGTTGTATATACTTACACCGAGTAAGCTTTGTACCTTTCGTCGTTTGTGAGTGTTATACACTATTCTTTTCTCATTGAAAACGTTGAATTCGTTGGTAATCTCACTAATCTTTCATTTGACCGTTCATTAATTGAGTTCATACTTGAAATGTGTTACTTGAGCATGATTTTCTTATATTGTTTTGACTCGAGAATTGCGTAAACTTTTGGAAATGATCATAGGCCCTCTTTGTTATATCACCCATATTAGCCTTGACCTCACCCTTATACGTTTACCCTCATTAACCCCTTTGAGCCTAAATATAGCCTTTCGTTTCATTACCCAAAATCCCATAACCAACTCCGCATTGGAGTTTTAGCCCATACATACACTTTCCATACCTTTGTTTGGAATGATACTTGGGATTGAATGATGTTATTGTAGTGTGGTTGCAATTTTATGCATATGAGAGTTTGAAAAGTAAAGAAAGAAAGTAGTGAAAAAAGTGAAGAAAAAGAGAAAGCAAAAAGCAAAAGAAAACAAAAGAGAAAATGAGAAAAAGGAAGAAAAGAAAAAGAAAGAGAAAGTTGTTTATATTGTTTGTTGTATTTCAATAAGCTTTGATTACTCTCCCCGATGATATATCTAATGCTTGTTTGGAAGCTACTTTCCATTTTTGATATTGCCCGCATCCTTCCCATTATTCCAAGTTTTCATCTCCGAACACTTTGAATCCGTATATACACTCCTTCATTTCGTACCCTAGCCTAACCTACATTATAACCCTATTAAAGTCCTATGTGATCTTAGGGTGCATTTAATTTAAAAGTCATAATAGTTTTGATAATCTGTGAAAATGCATTTCGCCACTTTTAGTGTGCGGAATCCTTTCATTGAGATTACAGTTTTTCATTTTATATATAGTGTTCTTCTTTTGTGACATGTGTGCGGCCTAGTTTCCATTTACATTTACTCTTTATGCCCGCATGTCCCGTGTGTTACCTCCCTGTTCCGAGTGATTTCATTTGTTGAGCGTAATGCCCGTGAGGATTGAATGTATGCTTGCCTTTATGTTTATCCGATTTATTTAAGTTTTTACCAAATCATATTGTGCATTTTCTCTCCCTCCTCCCACTTTTAAAGTTTCAATTCTATGAGGTGCATTCAACCTGTTAATAACAACAGACTTTTGTTTGAATTCATTCAATATGCTAATAACGTGTTTGAAATCTTTTTCGTTGTTGTTGAGTTTGTCGCATGTTGGGTTGTGCATATTTTGAGGAAACTGTATGATGTTTGTGAGTTTCATCCCTGAAAACCCTCACGAGACGACACTCGTCCACTAGGGTAACCTAGGGGTTTAACGGCTTATTGCATACGCTAAATGCAATCGAATCTCCCGCGAAAGTGGCCTTATGCTTTTATACCATACTTTTGTCCTTCTCCTGCTTTTGGTTTGCTTGTAGTTCTTGTTGCATCCTATTTCTTTGCTAGGGACTAGCAATGTGTAAGTTAGGGGGTGTGATACGACACAAATATTGCGTATTTCACCCGTTAACCTACGCGTTATTAGCCCCCTCGGGTATCTTAATCCCTATATTTATGCTCGTTAACCAGACAACCTCAGATTTCTATGTTAACATGTTTTGCAGGGGTTAATTGAGCTTTTGTAGGTATTTGGATGCTTAGTATGAAGTTCGGACGCATTCCGGTGAAGTTCCGTACACAATCGCACGCGCAAGGGAATTTTAGTCTTTTCACAGCTTGGGTACCTGCCCGACATCTCACGGAAGTTTTATCCCTCCTCGCTAGCTTCGCGTGGACATGAACGGTGCGCAATTCCGATTCATAACGAAGAAGTTACGGCGATTTCAGCGGAGGAAAAACAAGGGAAGCAAAAGAGGAGAAGGAGAAGAAGAAAAGAGGAATGCAGTAGGCTGCTGCATTCTGCCCTGCTTGATCGATCGATCGACCCATTTGGTCGATCGATCGACCATTCTTATTTTCCGAATTTTTGCCTAGGTCGATCGATCGACCAAAGGGGTCGATCGATCGATGCTCTGTTTTCTGCAGATATTTTGCCTTCTTTTCTTTCTTCTTTATTTTTATTCCAACTTACTATATAAGCCAATTTTGTTGTAATAAGACCAGATATCAGTACATACACGATTTTAGGTTAGAATAGTTAGGGTTTTGAGGGTTTTGGATGGTTCTTCTTCATTTCTCTTTGGATTGACAATCTAATTGGTTTGTAAGTTGACTATTCATCTCCTCTACCATTAATATAGCTGGTTTTCCATTAATTCTTGCTTTCTAGATAATTTACATGCTTTGTTAATTAGGTTTACATGCTTTAATTCTTGCTTTCTTAGTTTAATTAGTTTAATTTAGTTTATTTCCATGTATTGCCCTTAGATAAATAGGGTCGGGATTGCGTTTCCGCCATTTTCGGGTTTAAACCTCGAAAGTTAGGGTTTCGTGTAAAATTGCATTTAATTGAAACCGCGCGTATTAAAGTCGGATTATTATGCGTTTAACTTTATTTGTCACGCAACTTTAGTGTTTATAGCGATAATCCGAATTTAATCCGCGTGTGACCATTTTTCCGTTAAATGTTTAATCTCGCAACTTTGGATTGAATTCCTTATTGTGTGATGTTTATGATTAATTGAAAATGCTAGATTAAATTGCTTTCGAGCCTTAACTCTAATTAGTAGTTGTTTCGATCTGTGTGGTAGAATGCGATCCCGATCCTCGCTTTACTTTTGTGTAGCGCAACTTATTCTTTTCTTTTGTCACCATTTCCAACCATCACCTTTTTTTATTTCTTTTACACCATTTTTATTCTTGAAGTTTTAAAACAATTAACATCTAAAATTTAATCACTCCCTGTGGATTTTTTACGATACCCGACTTACCGCTGTACTTGCTTGTCAAGTGTGGTTGTAGCTTAGGTTCTTTTGTATCGCGGCGGCGAAACACACAACGATTGTGTCCTCACACGAACACACCTTTTCCGCCCGGTCAAGGTTCTTTAAAATTAAAACCGAATTGATGGAGATTAGACACATTGAACATATTCTAAAGTCTTACTCTAAAAAGGTATATATATATATATATATATATATATATATATATATATATATATAAGATTGCTTAATTAGTTATAATTTCATATTATTATAATTATTTAGTCACTTATGATTTTTATTTTTGTAGATAATGTCGGGAGAAAACAACTTAAGGGTACCAAGTGCCGAGGTGACACCACAACGAGGTTAACCATCTCGTGCACAACCCAAATTCTCAACACTAATTAATGAGCAATACACAACTCCATCAATGGTTCCCTCCTTACCAAGTCCGGTGCCCTCATCCAACACTTCGTTGCTCCACCGCCCTCATTTAATGCTCTCAACACCTCCCCCTTAATCCAAAAGAAGCCCATTGGGTTCTACCTTCTCAGGAATAACCCGATTGGTGATAGGAATGGCGCATTAAACTTTAAAGCCTTGTGTTTGTCGCTAGGAAAAATGAACGTTGGACTTGGTGGACCAAACAACTGGAACCAAGTTGATCAAGTCATCAAACATGACATATATGATCAACTCCGCAAGTATTTCTGATTTTTCGATCGTTTTAAAAATAAGGTTCTCTCTCGGGTTACTGAATCATTGAGGACATAAAGGATAAATCTTCGGAAGAAACATTCCCAAAGGAGGTAGCGAGCTCTGATATTTTATCTTTGAAAGAGAGAGTGCCTTCTAATGTTGAAATGCCGGTGGAGTAGTAGAATAATTTTTTGGAGAATGAGGCGAAGGAGAAAAAGTTGGTCCAACGGGATCAAAACAAAAAAATTAGGCACAAAAATTGATATTCACAGGCTGGTATCCAAATCATATGAGGATTTGAAGAATGAATGGGCAAGTAGGACAAATGATGGTTCAGATGCGGATAAAAAGTCAAATTGGTCCAACTTATTAGTTCATGCTCGACGGGACAAAAATAATAAATTCCCTCCGCACTTGGCTGAGAATCAATAGAGGCCATTAGCAGTTAGTCAGGTTCGAACCCTAATGATGACTTGGACCTTTGAAAAGGACAAAAGGGAGAGGATGATAGGTGTTAGATCACATATGCCCAAAATAAAATTTTAACACCGCACCTCTCGTGGATGAGTTTTCTTTGGTCAAGGATCGTGTCTCGTCCAATGGGGAACGATAGTTCAAGACTGATGGGGATGTCCAGGATATCCAAACTAACCTGGGAATCTTGACGAATCAAATTGGAAAACTTGTGTCCCTTTTTCAAAATTATGGGGTCCCAATGTCGCCTCCTCAAGGTTACCCTTACCCTCATCCTTAAGGTTTCCCCTATGCTCCCCCTTCAATTTTTCCTTCTCAAATGCCTCCTCATCTAACATTCCCCTAAAAAATGTCACCTCATCCAACATTCCCCTAAAAAATGTCACCTCATCCAACATTCCCCTCCCATATGCCGACTCCTTCAACAATTTCATTCCTTGTGCCTCCGCAAGTCACGAGACTTGAATCATCATCAACAACTCACAGTGACTATGGAAAAAAGTACTATATCAAATACCTGAGCAATAAGAGGGTTGTTAGGGTGTGCACACTTATCTCTATGGTTACCGAAACTCCAGTACACAACTGACCTTTAGAGAGGGGTAAGGCTTAAATACTAGTCGATGAAATATACAACGTCTATAGAGATGTACCTGTGCACACTGACAGCAGGGAAGGGATAGAATTGAGGAATTATGCAAACTCTTTTATTACTTGGCCAACTTATCTATTAGCCAAGATGTAATAATATTTTCTTTCATTTCAGTTGTAATAATATTTTTTTTGTTTCAATTGTAAGAATATTGGTTTGGTTTCAGTTTTAATAATATTTTTTTTGTTTCAGTTGTAAGAATATTATTTTTTTTCAATTGTAATAATATTTTTTAACCTATTACCACAAGACTGAAATTTGAAGATTATCACATGGATTTCCCACAATAAAAAGAGTGGATGGGAGAGACTAACCGATTTTTAGATTATCATGTAAATGGCGTTCAAGAATTTGATAAATACGCTTCCAAAAATATTAAAAGTGACAAGATTTCGTGTTCGTGAAAATGTTGCATGAACGAAAGATATAAGTCATTGGAAGATGTTGAGTTGAATTTAATAAAGTGGGGAATCTATCAAGACTATAAAATATGGACATACTATGGTGAAAAAAATATACCTTATGTTCCGAGAGAATTGTCGGTACCCGAACGCGTAACAGAACCCCAACGAGTGGAAGTGGTACATGATTCACCAACACATCGTCCATTGACCGACTTAATTGATGATGATTACGGACTCTACAACCATAAAAACCACCAGCCTATGGATACAGATAATGCACATTATGGTCAACTAAATGAAAAATTTCATGTTGAACTTCTAGGAGATCCAGAATACATATGATTGAAAGCCGATGCGGCTTGACCGTTGTATAAAGATTGCGATGAAGATCACTCGGTATTATATGCAATGATTAGTTTGCATAATTTTAAGAGTCACTTTGGTTTGTCTGGGAACAGCGTAATCGAAATTCTTAAGTGGGTTAAAAATATTCTCCCAAAAGAGAACATGTTACTAGACACTTATCCTACCATGAAAAAGATCTTGAAGGGTTTAGGTTTGAAATATAAATCTATTCATACATTCAAGTATGGTTGCATATTATACCACAACGAGCATGAAGAGAAGGATGAATGCCCTGTATGCAGTGAGCTTATAAATGTGGTTTGTGAGAATGGAAAGGACAAAGCTGTAAAAAATTGTAAGTGCTCGCAAGTCCCACAAAAGGTTTTGAAGTATTTTCCACTTGGGCTACGGTTAAAACATTTTTTTACTATACCGTGGATTACGGAGGCCATGACATGGCACGCCCGATGCGAGGTGGGTGTTGATTCACCCATCTGTCAAATTTTAAACGCACACCATGATGCATTTGCAAAGGAACCGCGCAATGTTCATCTTGCAATCTCATCTAATGGGTTTAACCCTTTCGATAATTTAAGTACTAGTCAGAGTTATTAGCCAGTTCTCTCGGCGCCTTTAAGTCTCCCTCCAACACTATGCATGAGAAAGGAGTTCAGATTATTATCTTTGTTGATACCTGGGCCAATGGCTCCCAGTGATGATATTGATATATTCTTAGCACCATTAATCGAAGAACTCAAAGAGTTATGGAATAAAGGCGTGACGACATTCGACTCTCATAAGAGTAAAGAGTTCACACTTAAAGCAATGGTGATGTGGGCGATCCACGACCTTCGAGCTTATGGGACCTTGTCTGGTTGTAATGTTTATAGTTATTATGGATGTCCTAAATGTGAGGAGAAAACTGAAGACTTCTGGCTAAAACATAGTAGTACAATGAGTTACACGGGTCATCATAGATTTCTGCCAACCAGTCACCCTTTTAGGAACGACAAATCTAACTTTTTGCCTATCGATTACGAGTGCAGAACGCCACCTGCTCGGCTTTCTGGTCAGCAAATTGAGGATAAGGCAGTGGCTTCGATTGCGGGGAATAGGTACGTAGGAAAACACCCCCAGTTTTAAACCTGAAGCGTAAAGCTATGGGGATCCAAATGACCCTAGTAAAGTGAAGTCGTGGTCGAGGCAATTAATATTTTTTTATTTTTCGTATTGGAAAGATCATCGTGTAAGGCATGTAGTTGATGTGATGCAGACATAGAAGAATGTTGCAAAACATATGATAGGAACATGTATAGGTGGATCTCATTCTAAAGATGGAGAGTGGGCCCGCTAGATCTACAGGATATGAAAATAAAGAAGAAACTGTGGTTAAAAAATGATCCTACAATAGGGCAAATTTCTACCCCTAGGGATGCTTTCACTTTGATTACTAGTGAGAAGAAGATCCTCTTAGACACGTCGTTCAATTTGAAGACTCCAACCGGTTATTCTTGTAATTTATATAGGGTAGTAAACTACCAAGCAAATGACTTAAAACTGTGCAAGTCTCATGAATGGCATGTAATCATCCAATTAATCCCTCTGTTATTTCAGCATTAATTTTCTAAGCAAAAAGATCTTCGTCGGGAAATTATGCAAATCAGTTTGTGTTTTACCATACTTTGTGCAAAACTGGTAAACATAATGCACATTAAAGCTGCGAAATCAGCTTTAGCCGAGGCAGTTTGTGTATTAGAAATATTTTCCTCTGTCGTTCTTCGATATCAGCATCCACCTGCTTAAGCATTTATACGATGAAGCTTTATTATGTGGTCCCATTAGGTATCGTTGGATGTATCCTTTTGAGCGCTTGATGAAAACCTTCAAAGATTATGTAAAGAATACATGGTATATTTGAGGGTCAATTGCTAAAGAATACGTAACGGTGAAATCATCATTATACTCTAGGGAACATATTCCAGAGCAAGAGGTGAGGAGGTTCAATCCTCTTGGAGAACGAGTGATTGAGGAACTTGTCGAGTTTGAGGACGAATTTCCATTTGGGAACCCTAAAAAGGTGAAACTCACAAATCTACAATACGAGCAAGCAACTCGTTATGTATTCGAATCGCAAGATGAAGTCGAAGAATAGAGAGAGTGAGTATAACTGAATTCTTCTTCTTTGATCATATGTTGTTTATATTTTATGATCTAAACTCTACAATTTACCAGTAGAAAGTACAAGAATAAAATTGTCCAAAATCAAAGGAGAAATCGCATGAAAACTTATTTTAGGGCATGGGTGTCAAAAGAGGTCATTTTTACATCTTATGTGTGCGGTAATTTATTCATGTGTGGTAAAAATATGCCCTAATACAAATCCATTAATAAATGAAGCTTCCAAAATAGGTGATGTCTCTTCCAGACTTGCACACCTAGAAAAAGGTCCTAATTTTTGTGCGAAAGAGTTTATAAAATTCTGCTCGAGCGCTTTTGATTTCATTTCATTTCCATATGAGGAACAAAAATTAGTCAGCTGGCGTGGACCAATTATATAAAGACACGTGTCATCCAACATGACACAAGTTCAAGTACCGAGCTACTCAATGTACCGAGCTATCCAACGTACCGAGCAACTTATTAGGACGGCTAAACGACCAGACAGATTCCATGTTTATTGCATTACACTCATTCCTTACTATGTACAGATGTATATGCCCATTTGATAAAGGCATACTATCTATTCACATTGACAACCCAAAGGCTATAAATACGTTGTAATACCCTCTCAGCAGGGTAAGAGAAGATAATCGAAATTAAGGCAAGACACCCAGTAATAAAAACCAGTGGACGTAAGCCATTTCCTTAAGGCGGAACCACTTTAAAAATATCTTGTCTTATTTCTTTACTCATATTTATCTGTGATTAATAAATTAAATCAAATCTAGTTTTTTACATCAACAGATTGGTGCCGTCTATGAAAAACGACTATACATAATATTTTTCACCAAAAACTCATCATAAATGGATGAAATACCAGAATTTAGCAATAGGAATAATAAATGGAATCCTCCTAACCCTTCTTCCCCTCCAAATGCAAATGATATAACAAGAATCTTGACAAGCTTAACCAGTGGACGTAGGCCATTTTCTTAAGGCCAAACCACTTTAAAAATCTCTTGTCTTATTTCTTTATTCATATTTATCTGTGATTATTTCTCCTCTGTCTCCTTTGCAACATCTACAGCTGCTTACTTAGCCTTTTCAGCATCATTGATTTTATTCTCCCATAAAGTTTTGTCAGCTTCATATTTTTTTCGGGAGTCCTTCAAAGATTTTAATAACCCAACAAGGGCTCCTTTGACTTTACTGGAAGAGGAAGCATCTTTGATAGCTTCATCATTTTCCAAGATATTATTGAAATACACCAAAAACTGCAAGAGAAAGAGAAACTCAAGTTAGTGTATGAAAATTGAAAGCAGAATTGAAATGTCAAAGTAAAATAACACTTACTGATGCAAGGTGTTAGGCAGCCAAATCAGAGACTTTTCCCTCAGGAGTAGAAGTTTCAACAGCTCTGTGATCTGGGAGAGTTCCAGACCAGATCAATTTCCTGGACAAACTAGGAGTAATGAATGTTGGAGGACCAACACTTAGGGAAGGTAATTCAACCCCAATAGGTTGAGCAACAACATCAATGGTCTTTTCAGCAAGAGCCCTTCTCAGTCTTCTCAAAGGTGATGCCTCTTCAATCAAAGGAGCTTCCTCTTTTTTAGCAACAGGGGGCGTCTTGGTAACCTCCTTAATAGATGTAGTTGCTCCCTCAGATGGAGCAACATACTTCTTCTTAATCCCTTCAGTTGGGACATCTTCTTTGTTATTTTTTACCCCTTTAGCACCAGGGACTATCTTAGCAAAAAGATCAGGAACTTTTTTCTTCTTCGTCATTAGATCAGGAAGAGAGGTCCCCAAATCAGAGGAATATTCTTCAATAACTGAAGGAGATAACGGACTTTGCTCAAGTTCAATCACCAAAGTAAATGGAATAACAAGCCGAGCAATAAAAGAGGAATTAGTGTTTTTGTATCTCAATATATAGGAAGCAGATCTCACGTGCTCCCCAATAATTAATTGTTGAAGACTCCAGATAAACTTCAACTCTTTTATATTAATATCACTATCTTTTGAGGGTTTTCTTTTACTATCAACTGTAAAATAAAATCATAGAAAACAAAAGTCAGTGAAATTTTTTTTCAAATAAAAACAAAGCTAGTTTAAAAATAAAGAATAACCTATCCCATTGCCATAAGGTGGACACCTGGGACCTTGGTACAAGTCATTTCCATTTAATGGGGTGTGTTGCTAATTTTTCATCATAACCCCATGTTCAAGATAATCTCTATTAGAATCAAGGAGATTGACCACTAAGGCTCTGTTAACAAACCTAGTTTTTAAATAAAAAGTGGTGTCGCTGAGGAACCATTTATAATAAAACACAATTTCAGGAATCCCTAAATGAGTTCAATGTATTTGATTTAGCCTATGTACGCCATTAACTACCCTTCATGTATTTGGAACTACTCTTACAGGTACAATATCAAAGCATTGGCAAAATTCCAAACACAGGGGATTGAACGGGAAAGAAAAACCACATTCAGCTACAAAAATGGAGGGAAACCAGTGTCCCTCCGCTAAAGAAAAGAAATCACAAGGATAAGAAGGTTCTTCCAAATCAACCCAGGAAGGAATCGCAAAATCGGTTCTAAACTTATCCAATGACTCAATAAAGTAAACCATGGTTACTAAAGCAAAGAAATAAGAAGGAAGGAAGAAATTCTTACAGGAGATTAAGGAGTCAGCTAAGACATATGACATAAAGAATGTTCGTAAGAAGAAAAATGAGAAAACCAGGGATTTAAAACAAATATGGCAAAAGGTAGAAGATAATCAGATTTATCGTCTTTATATATGTCGCCTCAGAAAATAAGAAAAGTAATAATTAAAAGTGACGACGGTTGCGTTCTCGAAGGCTAATCAAAGGAAAAAGACACAGATACCCAAGTGGTCATCAGAATTCAAAATATTTATAAATTTTCCATTTCGCACTCAAATCTATTACGTAAAGTGGAAAATTTTTACAAGTGTTGATGGTCTTTAATTAACCAAGACATGGGAAATATGCCCGAACAACTTTTTGGGTAAAATGTTCCACACTCTCGCATCCAACTTCAACTGTGAAACATTGGGTGGCTTATGTTGATACAAAAATTAATTAGATGGCGTGGACCAATTATATAAAGATACGTGTCATTCAACATGGCACAAGTTCAAGTATCGAGCTACTCAATGTACCGAGCTACCCAGCGTACCGAGCTACTCATCGTACTGAGCAACTTATTGGGAAGGCTAAACGACCAAATAGATTCAATGTTTATTATATTATATTCATTCCTTACCATGTACAGATGTATACGCCCATTTGATAAAGGCATACTATCTATTTACATTGACACCCAAAGGCTATAAATACATTGTAATACCCTCTCAGCAGTGTAAGCGAACATAATCGAGATCAAGGTAAGACGCCCAGTAATACAAAACAGTGGACGCAGGGCATTTCCTTAAGGATGAACCACTTTAAAAATATCTTATCTTATTTCTTTACTTATATTTTAATGTGATTAATAAATTAGATCAAATCTAGTTTTTTACATTAACACGGTGGAATATCAAATTCAGCCTTGACTACCTGTATCACTAGAAAAAGCGATAAAAATCCAAAGAATACGGTTCTAACCTATTATGGGATAACCCAAAAAATTCTAGAACTTGATTACTTAGATTTCACAGAAATTGTATTCTATTATGATTGTGTAAAGGTGGAGGATACAACGAATGCTTGTAAAGTTGATACTGACTCCAAACTTATTATGGTAGATTTATTAAATCTGAATAGTAAATATCGCATAGTCGACGAGCCTTTTATTTATGCCTTTCATAATGTAAAGAAGGTATTCTACTTGAAGTGCATAAACGATGACAATTGGTCTATTATCATTCATGCACCAAAGGGTATAACTACTCAAGTGAATGCATTAAAAGGCTCCAATAGAGTTCTAGTAAGCTCTTGATGAAAACCCTAATTTGAAGGATCTTTTAGATACATCAAAGTAAAGCACTAATACAATGTCAGTATCAAAATATTATGTTATCCTTACTAATCTTATTTGTACCCTATTATGATATTGACATTGTATTAGTGCTTTACTTTGATGTATGAATGTTTAGTTACTTTTACGAATGTTTAATATGATTTATGTAAGTTAACTTTCGATAATATGTTATGTTGGATCGAAAGTTTAGTTACTTTCATAAGACCCTCGATCTGAGAATAAAGTCATTTGAGTTTGTGATTGGATCAGATTGACCCAACTCAATTTCCATGTGTTCCTGTGCATATACATTTATTGATCAGTTTTATTGATGCAGTCTTCATAAAATGAAATTAAATTAGCTTGATCTTATGAAGATTGTATTAAAAAAACTAATCAACAAATGTATATGTATACTGGGGTCTCCAGGATTAATTTGGTCGAATAACACATTCAGAAGACTCTATTTAATGGCCTTCTTGGATCACAGGAATCAGGTACTTTTTACTTTAACTTAAGTAGTTTTATAATTTGGTCCAATCACACATTCAGAAGACTCTATTTAATGTCCTTCTTGGATCGCAAGAACCAGATACTTTTTACTTTAACTCAAGTAGTTTTATAATTGATATACATTATCTTTTAAATCTTTTAGATGATAGAAGAAGTATGGGATAATTATTGATTTTGTTTGGTTTGGTTGTTGTATAATTATTGATTGTTGTCTTACTGTTGGATAGTACGTTAGAAAGAGTACGGGATAATTATTGGTTGTTGGCTTATTGTTAGTTTTTGGCTATTGGATAATCACGGGACCCCCGAATTGAGAACATGAAGTTAATTTTAAAATATCTCGACTTGGGCTTAATATGATGCGTTTTCTCATTTGGATTTTGATAGAGTATTCTAAATACGACTCCTCTAATTACGAGGAGTGTGGTCTTCATCAAGAACCACCAATACAGGATACTCCAATAGTATTTTCCCCCATTCTTAATGTTTCTAATTTATAACACTACTTTTCCCTTTCTTTGAGTGTTCCTTCACCGTGATTTTCTCTCTGGAAAGCTTCTCATACAAATTATAATTTATTCCCAGGACACTTTGGTCTTTCTACCATGAATACACGTTCGTCATGCGTACAACTTCTTTACTCGCACACCTATTCTCTTAGATAAGCTTAAGGTTTATATTTTCATTTCCAGATTTGTCAGGACTGTTGAGGGTATGAAATGGGAATGTAACTTTCCATTTTTTGTCAAAAAATGGAAATATGGAAATACCCGATTCATAATCTCAACAATCTTGAGAAATATAGAAATGAAAATAAAATCTTAAGCTTCTCCAAGAGAAAAGATATGAGAGTAAAGAATTTGTACGCATGACGAAAGTGTCTCCGTGTTAGAAAGACCAAAACTTCCTTGGAGTAAGCTATAATTTGTATGAGAATCTTGCACGAGAGAAAATCGCGGCGTATGAATACTCAAAGAAAGGGAAAATGAGTGTTGTAAATGAGAAACATCAATAATGAGGGAAAATACTATTGGAGTGTCATGGATTGGTGGTTCTTGATGAAGGCCACACCCCTCAAACGGCCCCATAAGAGGCACCCACACCTTGCACGAGACTGGTGTAACTCGTGGGAACTGATCGCCTGATCGCGGGACCCCCGGTTTGAGAGTACGGTAATAATTTGAGAATATCTATACTTAGGCTTGAATACATGGCGGTACAGGGTGAAACCCCGAAACACCTCCCAAACGGCCCCGTGAGAGGTACCCACACCTCACACGGGAGCAATGTAACTCGTAGGAGCTGTTCCAGTGGTCACGGGAACCCCAGTTTGAGAATAGAACGATAATTTGAAAATATCTAAACTTAGGCTTAAAGACATGCCTTTAGAGGGCAAAAACCTAAAGAACCCCCCAAACATCCATACGAGTTTTAGTAAAAAATTCCAACATACATTGATACTCGTATGGACCAACTGTTTCCAATCGGTGACGCATTTGATTATTTTAGAGCAGTGGTTGTCCTGTACTTGTCTGGATACAATCCCGAACCTCTGACAAAAGTCATCCACGACTTGTGAGGTTTTGATATAGTGGGCACTGAATATCTCATCGCAAGAGTTGAGGAAGTTTAAGAGCTTCAATGTCAGATATTGATCATGTAAAATTAGTCGAGAGGTGTACCGGGCATGGTCGACGGTGGATTTGTACTCCACCTCATATTAAAGATTCTCCATCTTAAGTATGGCGTTTGAAACTTAGGAATGTGTCAAAGCTAGTGTAGTGTTTGTCTAGAGTAGCATGGTGTGTGTATGAAATACAAAAATATTCGAAAATAGGCACACTTAGGCTTGAAAACGGGCCGCGAGGGGTGGGTACCCCAACCGAAACCCAAACGGCATTGCGAGTGGCACGGAAACCTCATCCGCAACTGTTTAGAGCTCAAGAGTTTTGAAAATTTTTAGAGCTCAAGAGTCTTGCGAACAGGACATTAATTAGAAAGAGATGACAGAAGAAATTAGGAATCCTACATGCTACATAAGATGTCACGGGACCCCTGGTTTGAGAGCACGATGATAATTTGAAAACATCTGCTCTTAGGCCTTAAAATATGGCATTGGAGTGAGAAATCTCGAAACACCACCTAAACGGCCCCGTGAGCGAGGCCAACACCTTGTATGGGACCAATGTAACTCATAGGAACTTACCGTGTGATCATGGGACACCCGATTTGAGAACATGGTGATAATATGAGAATGTATGCACTTTGGCTTAAAAACATGGCATTGGAGGGTGAAACCCAGAAACACCCCCCAAACGGCCCCATGAGCGACACAAATACCTCACACGGGACCAATGTAACTCGTAAGAACCGACCACATGGTCACGGGACTCCCGATTTGAGAGCATGGCGATAATTTGAGAATATCTACACTTAGGCTTGAAAACATGGCGTTGGAAGATAAAACCTCGAAACACCTCCCAAACGGCCTAGTGAGCGGTGCCAACACCTCACACAGTACAAATGTAACTCGTAAAAACTGATCGCGTGGTCACGAGACACCCCGATTTGAGAGCACGATGATAATTTGAGGATATTTGCACTTAGGCTTGAAAACATGGCTTTAAAGGGAGAAATACCTAAACACCCCCCAAACAACCCTGTGAGCGGCGCCAACACCTCGCATAAGAACTGGCCGTGTGGTCATGGGACCCCCTATTTTAGAGCATGGTGATAATTTGGGAAATTTCTGCACTTAGGCTTGAAAACATGGCGTTGGAGGGCGAAACCCTGAAACACTCTCGACACGGCCCCGTGATGGTGCCAATATCTCTCATGGGAACAATGTAACCAGTAGGAACTGGTCACGTGGTCACAGGACCCCCAGTTTGAGAGCACAACGATAATTTGAGAATTTCTTCACTTAGGGTTGAAAACATGACGTTGGAGGGGGAACCCCAAAACACTATCGAAACGGTCCTGTGAGTGGCGCCAACACCTCGCACGGGACTAATGTAACTCATAGGAACTGACCGTGTGGTCACAGGATACCCGATTTAAGAGCACGATGATAATTTGAGAATATCTGCACCTAGGCTTGAAGCATGGTGTGGGAGGGCAAAAACTCGAAACACCCCCGTGAGCGACTCCAACACCTCGCACGAGACCAAAGGAACTCGTTGGAACTGATCGCGTGGTCATGGGACACCTGGCTTGAGAGCATGATGATAATTTGAGAATATCTGCACTTAGGCTTGTAAACATGGTGTTGGAGGGCAAAATCCTGAAACACCCCCCAAACGGGAACGACACCCACACCTCGCACAGGACCAATGTAACTCATGGGAACTGACCGCGTGGTCACGGAACCCTCGATTTGAGATCATGTCGAAAATGTGAGAATATCAGTACTTAGGCTTGAAAACATGGCTTTGGAGGGGGAAACCCCAAAACACCCTGAAACGGCCCTTTGAATGGTACCAACACCACGCGAGGGACCAATGTAACTTGTAGGAACTCAACACATGGTAACGAGACCCCCGATTTGATAACATGATGATAATTTTAGAATATCTATATTTAGGCTTGAAAACATGATGTTGGAGGGAGAAACCCCGAAGCACCCCTAAACGGCCCCGAGTGCGGCGCCAACACCTCACACGATACTAATGTAACTCATAGGAACTGACCGCGTGGTCAACTGACCACCGATTTGAGAGCACGAAGATAATTTAAGAATGTCTGCATGTAGGCTTAAAAGCATGGTGTTGGAGGATGAAATCTTAAAACACCTCTAAACGACCCTGTGAGCGGTGCCAACACCTCGCACGGGGTCAATGTAACTCATAGGAACTGATCGCGTGGTCACGGGATCCCCAGTTTGAGAGAACGATAATAATTTGAGAATATCTACACTTAGGCTTAAAAACATGGCGTTGGATGGCGAAACCCCCAAACACCACCCAAACGGCACCGTAACTGGTGCCAACACCTCGCACGGGACCAATATAATTCGTAATGACTGATCGCATGGTCACGGGACCCCATGTTTGAGAGCATGATGGTAATTTGAGAATATCTACACTAGGGCTTGAAAACATGACATTGGAGGGTGAAACCCCGAAACACCCCCCCACAGCCCCGTGAGCGGTGTCGACACCTTGCACGGGACCAATGTAACTCGTAGGAACTGACCGTGTGGTCACGGGACCCTAGTTTGAGAGCACAATGATAATTTTTCAATAATGTCACTTAGGCTTGAAAGCATGGCATCGTATTGCAAAACCATGACACACCCTCCGTACGGCCTTATGAGCCATGCCAATACCTCGCACGAGACCATTGTAACTCGTAGGAACTGACCACATGGTAACAGGACCCCCGATTTGAGAGTACGGTAATAATTTGAGAATATCTGCACTTAGGCTTAAAAAAAGGCGTTAGAGGGGGAAACCCCGAAATACCCCCCAAACGGCCCCGTGAGCAGCGTCAACACCTCGCACAAGACCAATGTAACTTGTAGGAACTGGTCGCGTGGTCACGTCGCTCCCGATTTGAGAGAACGGTGATAATTTGAGAATATCTGCACTTAGACTTAAAAATATGGCATTTGACGGTGAATCTCGAAACACCCCCAAAACGGCCCCGTGAGCTGTGCTAACACCTCGTACGAGACCAATGTAACTCGTAAAAACTGACGGTGTCATCACAGGACCCTCGGTTTAAGATCACGATGATAATTTGAGAATATCTGCACTTAGTCTTGAAAATATGGCGTTGGAGGGTGAAACCCTGAAACACCCCCAAACGGCCACGTGAGCGGTGCTAACACCTCGCTCGGGACCAATGTAACTCGTAGGAATTGATCACGTGGTCACGGAACCCCTAGTCTAAGAGAGCGATGAAAAATTGAGAATATTTCCAATTAGGCTTGAAATCATGGTGTTTGAGGGTGAATCCCCAAAACACCCCCAAACGATCGCATGAGCGACACAACACCTCGCACGGGACTAATATAACTCGTAGGAACTGACCGCGTGGTCACGGGACCCCCGGTTTGAGAGCATAATGATAATTTGATAATATCTTCACTTAGGCGTGAAAACATGGCTTTGGATGGTGAAACCCCGAAACACCCCACAAACGGATCCGTGAGTGGTAGCAACAGCATGCGTGGGACTAATGTAACTCATAAGAACTGACCGCATGATCACGGGACTCTTTATTTGAGAGCATGACGATAATATGAGAATATCGGTACTTAGGCTTCAAAACATGGTGTTGGAGGGAGAAACCCTCAAACACGAACCAAACGGTCCCGTGAGCGATGCCAACACCTCGCACAAGACCATTGTAACTCATAGGAATTGATCGCGTGGTTGCGGGAACCATGATTTGTGAGCACTATGATAATTTGAGAAAATCTGCACTTATGCTTAAAAACATGGCGTTGGATTGCGAAACCCCCAAAAAAACCCTAAACGGCCCTGTGATGGGCGCCAACACGTCACACGGGACCAATATAACTTGTTGGAACTGATCGCGTGGTCACGAGATCCTCGGTATGGGAACACGGTGATAATTTAAGAATATCTTCACTTAGGCTTGAAAACATGGCGTTGAAAATGCGGTGACGGGACCAATGGCTTGAGAGCACAACGATAATTTGAGAATATTCGTACTTAGGCGTGAAAATATGGCGTTAGATTGCGAAACCCCAAAACACACCCCAAACGGCCCCGTGAGCGGCACCAACACATCACACGGGACTAATATAACTCGTAGGAACTGATTGCGTGGTCATGGGACCCCCGGTATGAGAGAGCGATAATCATTTGAGAATATCTTCACTTAGGCTTAAAAACATGGCGTTGGAGAGCAAAACTCTAAAACACCACCAAACTGCCCTGTGAGCGGCGCTAAAAACTCGTACAGGACCAATATAACTCGTAGGAACATTTCGCATGGTCATGGGATGCCCGATTTGAGAGAGTGAAAATAATTTGAAAATACCTACACGTAGGCTTGAAAACATTGCCTTGGAGAGCGAAACCACAAAACACCCCTCCAAACGGAACTATAAGCTGCGCCTATACCTTGCACGGGACCAATGTAACTCATAAAAATGGATCGCAAGATCATGAGGCCCCCAGTTTGAGAGCACGATGATAATTTAAGAATATTTGCAATTATGCATGAAAACATGAAGTTGGAGGAAAAAATGCTTAAACACCCCCCACAGCCCCGTGAGCAGTGCCAACACCTCGCACGGACCAATGTAACTCATCATAACTAACCGCGTGGTCACGGGACCCTCGATTTGAGAGCGTAATAATAATTCAACAATGTCTTCACTTAGTCTTGAAAGCATGGCGTTGGATGGTGAAATCACGAAACCCCCCCAAACGGCCCCATGAGTCGCACCAACATATCACCCAAGACTAAATAACTCGTAAGAATCGACCGCGTGGTCACGGGACCCCTAGTTTGAGAGCATGATAATAATTTGAGAATATCTGCACTTATCTTGAAGATGTCGCGTTGGAGGGAGAAACCTCGAAATACCCCCCAAACGGCCTAATGAGAGGCGTTAACACCTCACACGGGACAAATGTAACTCGTTGGAACAAACCACGTGGTCACGACACCCTTAGTTTGAGAGAATGGTGATAATTTGAGAATATCTTAAGTTAAGCTTGAAAGCATGGCGTTGGAGGGAAAACTCCCAAAACACACCCAAACGGCCCCACGAGCGCTGCCAACACCTCGTACGGGACCAATGCAACTCGAGGGAACTCACCGCGTGGTCACAGGACCCCCAATTTGAGAGCATGATAATAATTTGAGAATATTTGCACTTATGCTTAAAAAACATGGCATTGGAGTGTGAAATCCCAAAACACCTCCCAAACGGCTCCATGAGCTTCACCAACACCTCGCACGGGACAAATGTAACTCATAGGAACTGACCGTGTGGTCACGCAACCTCCGTTTTCAGAGCACGATGATAATTTGAGAATATCTATACTTAGGCTAAAAAATATGGCGTGGGAGGGCAAAATCTCAAAACACCCTCGCACGAGACCAATGTAACTCGTAAGAACTGACCGTGTGGTCATGGGACCCCCGATTTAAGAGCACGGTGATAATTTGAGAATAGCTGCACTTAGGGTTGAAAACATGGCATTAGAGGGTGAAACCCTGAAACACCCCCCACACGGCCCTGTGAGCGGCGCTAATACCTCGTACTAGACTAATATAACTCGTAGGAACTGATTGCATGGTCATGGGACACCCAGTGTGAGAGCACAATAATAATTTGACAATGTCCGCACTTAGTCTTTAATGCATGGCGTTGGATGGAGAAACCACGAAACACCCCCCAAATGGCCCTCTGACTGCACAAAAACCTTGCACGAGATCCGTATAACTCATAAGAATTAACTGGATGGTCCTGGGACCCCCGATTTTAGGGCATGACGATAATTAGAGAATATCTGCACTTAGGCTTGAAAACATGGCGTTGGAGGGCAAATCCTCGAAATAACCCCCAAACGGCCCCATGAGTGATGCCAACACCTCGTACGGGACTAATGTAACTCGTAGGAACTAACCGCGTGGTCACGGGACCCTCGATTTGAGAGCATGATAATAATTTGTGAATATCCGCACTTAGGCTTGAAAGCATGGTGTTGGAGGACAAAACCCAGAAACACCCCTCAAATGGCCCCGTAAGCGGTGCCAACACCTCACATGGGATGAATGTAACTGGTAGGAACAAACTGTGCGGTCATAGTACCCCCGATTTGAGAGCGCGGTGGTAATTTGAGAATATCTGCACTTAGGCTTAAAAACATGGCGTTGGAGGGCGAAACTTTGAAGCACCCCTAAACGGCCCCCTGAGCGGCACCAAAAACTCATACAGTACCAATGTAACTCGTAGGAACAGACCGTGTGTTCATGGAATGCCCCATTTGACAACACGATGATAATTTGAGAATATCTGCACTTAGACTTGAAAACATGGTGTTAGAGGGTGAAACCCTGAAACACCAACCAAACGTCCCCGTGAGAAGCGCCTACACCTAGCACGGGACCAATATAACTCCTAGGAACTCATCGCGTGGTCACAGGACCCCCGGTTTGAGAGCATGATGATATTTTGAGAATATCTTCACTTAGGCTTAAAAATATGGTGCTAGAGGGCAAAACCT
Organism: Sambucus nigra; assembly: GCA_949130495.1. Lineage (NCBI taxonomy): Eukaryota > Viridiplantae > Streptophyta > Magnoliopsida > Dipsacales > Adoxaceae > Sambucus > Sambucus nigra. The sequence goes on from OX422218.1 coordinate 283,543,369, forward strand.
TGGAACACCCCCCCTCCCCACGGCCCCGTGAGCAGTGTCAACACCTCACACGGGACAAATGTAACTCATAGGAACTGACCGCATGGTCATGGGACCCCTAGTTTAAGAGCACAGTGATAATTTGACAATATCTGCAGTTATACTTGAAAGCAAGGCGTTGGACGGTGGCACTAAGAAACATCCCCCAAACAGCCCCGTGAGCAACACCTAGCACGAGACCAATATAACTCTTAAGAACTCACCGCATGGTCATGGGATCCTCGGTGTGATCGCACCACGATAATTTTAAAATATCTGCACTTAGGCTTAAAAACATGATGTTGGAGGTCTAAACCCCAAAATACCTCTCAAATGGCCCCAAGAGTGGTGCTAACACCTCACACGACACCAATGTAATGCGTACGAACAAACCACGTGGTCTCAACATGCTCAGTTTGAGAGCATGTCGATAATTTGAGAATATGTGAACCTAGGCTTGAAAGCATGGCGTTGGAGGGTGAAACCCCAAAACACACCCAAACGACCCCGTTAGTGGTGCCAACACCTTACACGGGACCAACGTCGTAGGAATTGTCCGCGTGGTCACAAGACCCCCAGTTTGAGAGCACGAAGATAATTTGAGAATATCTGCACTTAGGCTTAAAAAATATGGCTTTGGAGAGAAAAATCCCAAAACACCTCCCAAACAACCCCATGAGCGGCGCCAACACCTCGAACGGGTCAAATTTAAGAACTGACCGTGTGGTCACGCGACCATCGGCTTGAGACCACGACGATAATTTTAGAATATATGCACTTAGGCTTGAAACACACGGCGTTGGAGGGGAAATCCGGAAACAACCCCCAAATGGCCCCGTAAGTTGTGCCAACATCTCGTACGGGACCTATGAAACTCTTAGAAACTGACCGCAAGGTCACGAGACCCTGGATTTGACATCACGATGATAATTTGAAAATATCTACACTTAGTCTTGAAAATAGGGTGCTGGAGGCTGAAGCCCTAAAACACCCCCTGAACCACCACGTGAGCAGTGCCAACACCTCGCTCGGGACTATTGTAACTCGTAGGAACAAACCACGTGGTCATGGGACCACCAGTTTGAGAGTGTGGCGATAATTTAAGAATATTTGCAGTTAGTCTTGAAAGCATGGTCTTAGAGGGTGAAGGCCCGAAACACCCCCCAAACGGTCCTGTCAATGGAATAACACGTTTTAGGGGACAAATACCACTCGTAGGAACCGACCGTGTGGTCACGGGACCCCCAGTTTGAGAGCACGACTATAATTAGTGAATATCTTCACTTAGGCTTGAAAACATGGCATTAGACGGTGAAACTCTGAAACACCCCCAAACATCCCCGTGAGAGGCATCAACACCTCGCACGGGACCAATCTAACTCGTAGGAACCGATCATATGGTCACGGGACCCCTGGTTTGAGAGAACGGTGATAATTTAAGAATATCTACACTTAGGCCTAAAAACATGGCGTTGGAGTGTGAAATCCCAAAAAAAACTCCCAAACGGTCCCGTGAGCGGCACCCATCACCTCGTACGGGACCAATATAACTCGTAAGAACTGACCGCGTGGTCACATGACACATGGTTTGAGAGCACTGCGATAATTTGAAAATATATGCACTTAGGTTTGAAAACATGGCGTTGGATTGTGAAACCCCCAAACACGCACCAAATGGACCGTGTGTGGCATCAACACGTCACAGGGACCAATATAACTCGTAGGAATTTATTACGTGGTCAAGAGACTCCCGGTAGTAGAGAACAATAATAATTTGAGAATATCTTCACTTAGGCTTAAAAACATGGCATTGGAGGGTGAAACATCAAAACACCCTACACTTAAGCTTGAAAACAAGGCGTTAGAGGGCAAAAGCCTGAAACACCCCCAAAGGCCCTGTGAGAGGTGCCAATACCTCGCACGGGACCAATGTAACTCGTAGTAACTAACCGCGTGATCATAGGACCCCCGTTTTAATAGCACAACGATAATTTGAGAATATCCGCACTTAGGCTTGAGATCATGGCGTTGGAGGGCGAAACCTTGAAACAACCCCCCAGACGGACCCCTGAGCGGTGCCAACTCCTCACATGGGACCAATGTAACTCGTAGGGACCGACGACATGGTCATGGGTCCCCCAGTTTGAGATAGAGGAGATAATTTAAGAATATCTATACTTAAGCTTGAAAACATGGCATTTGAGGGCAAAACCCTGAGACACCCCTCAAACGGGAGCGACGCCTACACCTCGTACGGGAAAAATATAACTCGTAGAAACTAACTGCATAGTCAGGGGACCCCCAGTTTGAGAGCTCAATGAGAATTTGGGAAAATCTACACTTAGTCTTGAAAACATGGCGTTGGATTGCGAAACCCTGAAACACCCACCAAACGGCCCCGTGAGCAGCACCCCCACCTCTCACGGGACCGATAAAACTTGTAGGAACTAATCGTGTGGTCACGAGACCCCCGATTTAGGAGCACGATGATAATTTGAGAATATCTTCACTTAAGCTTGCAAAGCAAGGAGTTGGAGGGAGAAACCCCAAAACACCTAAGGTTTGAGAGCACGATGATAATTTTATAATATCTTCACTTAGGCTTGAAAACATGGCATTGGATGGAGAAACCCAAAAACACCCCACAAACGGCCCCGTGAGCTACGCCAACACCTTGCACAAGATAAATGTAACTCGTAGGAACTGACCGCATGGTCACGAGACTCTCGATTTGAGAGCACGATGATAATTTGACAATATCTGCACTTAGGCTTGAAAACATGGTATTGGAGGGCGAAACCCCAAAACACCCTCAAAATGGCTTTGTGAGCGGTGCCAACACCTCGCACGAGACCAATGTAACTCATAGGAATTGACCGTGTGGTCACGCCCCCCGGTTTGAGATCACATCGATAATTTGAGAATATTTGTACTTAGGCTTCGAAACATGGCATTGGATTGTGATATCCCGAAACCCCCCCCCCCCCCCAAATGGCCTCATGAGCTGCCCCAACTCCTGACACAGGACCAATATAACTCATAGGAACAGACCGCGTGGTCACGGGACCCGCAATTTGGGAGCACAATGATAATTTGAGAATATTTTCACTTAGGCTTGAAAGTAAGAAATTAGAGGGAGAAACCCCAAAAATCTCCACAAATGGCCCCGTGAGCGGCACAAACACCTTGCATGGGACCAATGTAACATGTAGGAACTAACCGTATGGTCACGATACCCCCGATTTGAGAGCTGGATAATAATTTGAGAATACCTACACTTTGGCTTGAAAGCATGGGTTAGAGGGCAAAACACCCCCAAATGGCACCGTGAGGGGCGCCAACACCTCGCGCGGTACCAGTGTAACTCGTATTAACTGAATACGTGGTCACGGAACCCCGGTTTGAGAGCACGGTGCTAATTTGAGAATATCTATACTTAGGATTGAAACATGGCGTTGGATTACAAAACCCCGAAAGACCTACCAAACGGTCCCGTGAGTTGCGTCAACACCTTGCACGGGACCTGTAAGGACATTATCCATCACATTTAGTATGTCATATACCGCTACAAGTTTGTCAAAGAATTGGTAAGCTTACGTCTACAATCGACAATCCGAATTTCAAGACGTATTCAACAATCATGCCCAATAAGGACGAATTTGGTAAATTGTGTTTTAGTTCCATTTACATTTACATTAAAAGTGTTGGGATATTTTTATGAAAAGAAAAATTATGTTTAAATTATTTTAATCATAAAAAGATTTACACTAAAGGACTATTTTTTATGTTCATTCATTAGGAGTACGCTTACGCATCTTGCATATATGATATGATTGAATTGATTTTTCTATCGAATCTGTTCACTCCCATTCTTTCCATTTCCATTATTTGGATGTGTGAGTATAAATTCATGGTGTGTGATATTTGTAACATCATATTTCTTGCATTTTCATATAAAAAAAATTGAAAAATTGAAAAATAGTATGTTTGTTTATTTTTCGTGACACCCCAATTTTCATTATAAGATTTATTCTTATCCTGTCTATTTCGGACAAATAAAAATGGGGAGAACGAATTATGATATTATGGGAGAGTTTAAGTATCGGGAGATTTGATTATGCTTACATGATTTATGTTTATATCATTTCAAAACTCGATACGTCACGAGGTTTTTTCTTTGTCTCATGTGTGTAGGTACAATTGAAGATTTTTGGATTGCACACCCTGATGATGATAAAGAATGTTTGAAGTTTGTTGAAGATTGAAAAAGTTTGAAGAATTGTCATTTACCTTTTCAGTTTTGGGTTCATGGGAGGTAGATTTGTATAGGTCATATTTTGATTGATAATTTGGATATTTTTATTTTGTACCGGCATAGACATAGGGGATATTTGTAAGGACATTGTCCGTCACATTTAGTATGTCATATACCGCTACAAGTTTGTCGAAGAATTAGGAAGCTTACATCTACAATCGACAATCCTAATTTCAAGACGTCTTCAACAATCATGCCCAACAAAGACGAATTTTCTAAAACGTGTTTTAGTTCCATTTACATTTTACATTAAAAGTGTTGGGATATTTTTATGAAAAGAAAAATTATTTTTAAATGATTTTAATCGTAAAAATATTTTGGATAAATACTCCTGATCCCGTAAAGAATTTTGGTTTTTAAGGATTCAAAGTTATTTAATTTTTAAAAGTTTTTTAAAGAGGATCAGTGGCGGTTGATTGAACGACGTCACATCTCGTTCAAACGAGATGGAGTTGTCGCTCGAACAACATCGTGTTTCGTTCGAATGACAACCTTTATTTCTAACACGTCATCGCCTTGATTTTAGTATAAAAGGGTGTCAGGCTATTGTATTTCATGTGGAGAAAACACTAGGTTTAACAAAATACGTTTTCAAGTGTTTTTTGTTTATTCTCCATCTTTTTTAGGGTTCAAATTTTCGTTTACAATTCACAATCCAATTATTCTTGGGCTAACAGGACCAATATAACTCTTAGAAAATGATCGTATGGTCACGGGATCCCCGGTTTGGGAGCACAATGATAATTTCAGAATACTTTCACTTAGGCTTGAAAGCGTGACGTTGGAGGGAGAAACCCCGAAATACCCACGCCCTAAATATGGTCCCATGAGTGGCGTTAACACCTCTCACGGGACCAATGTAACTCGTGGGAGCTGACTGCGTGGTTATAGGACCCCCAGTTTGAGAACATGTCAATAATTTGAGAATATCTATAGGTAGGCTTCATAGAATGGCGTTGGAGGGAGGAACCACAAAACACCCCCCAAATGGCCCCAGGAGTGGAGCCAACTCATCGCATGGGACCATTGTAATTCGTAGGAACTAATCGCGTGGTCCTGGGACCCCCGATTTAAGAGCAAGGTGATAATTTGAGAATATTTGCACTTAGGCTTGAAAACATGCCGTTGGAGGGCGAAGCCCCGAAACACCCCCAACGGCCTCGTGAGCGGTGCCAACACCTCGCACGCGACAAATGTAACACGTAGGAACTGACCACGTGGTCACGGGACCCCCGATTTTGGATCACGACGATAATTTAAAAATATTTTTACTTAGGCTTGAAAATATAACGTTGGATTGCGGAACCCCAAAACACCCCGAAACGGCCTCCTGAGTGGTGCCACCACCTCTCAGGGAACCAATATAACTTGTAGGAACTGATCGTGTGGTCACGGGACCCCCGGTTTGGGAACGTGATGATAATTTAAGAATATCATCACTTAAGCTTCAAATCATTGCATTGGAGGAAGAAAACCTTAACCCCACCAAACGGCCCTGCGGTTTGGTAGCACGATGATAATTTGAGAATATTTTCACTTAGGTATGAAAGCATGGCGTTGGAGGGCGAAACCTCAAAACACCCCCCAAACGTCCCCATAAACAATGTCAACACCTCGCATGGGACCAATGTAAATCGTAGGCGAAGACCGCCTGTTCACGTGTAAGGAAACAAATTTCCAATTGAGTCCTATTTTGTTTTTGCTCAATTCTGGACAAAAAAGTTTGAGTCATAGGATAGAGTTATTGACCATCCTTCAAGCCTATGACATACTAAAGTTGAAGACGTAGTGGCGAAAAGTATAAAGTTTCATCAAACGCCGTGTGTATCGTGCCTTATTTCTACGTCATCCACATGGTTCCATTGCTCCTAAGGTATGAATGCATTTTAATATATATATAGGAGCTTGTAACAATAGTTCATTGGGTGAACTTTTATTTTAAACTGTTGTTTATTTTTCAGAAAGTTTTTATTAAAACTTTAAAATAAAGTATATAAAGTTTCTGGGCCAAAACTCAATTTTTCAGCTTTCTGGAAGTTCATTTGAAGTTGTCATTCGAATGAGTTTTTTATTCGAACGAGAATGTCTTTCGAACGAGGTCTGCTAATGAGTTCCCCTATTAGCCACTGGAACATCGTTCGAACGAGATGGATGTTCGAATGAGAATTCCAATGAGATTTCTAATGAGTTCAACTTTTAATACACCGGAACTTAGTTAGAAGGCTCGTTCAAACGAGAATTCGTTCGAACGAGATTGGCGGGAACAATTTATTTGGCAATTTGAGCAGTTTTCTCCCTGTTTCCCACTTCTGTTCTCACTAACTTTTTTACCTGAATAACTAAGTGTGGGAACCAAGTTTTTTAACTTAACTTTTCATACTATTCCAACTCCTAGAGAGAGTTTTTGAGTGTTCATCTTTTCAAAGAAACGTTCATTGTTTAAGTGTATATTTTTCAAGAAAAATTCATAAAACACTTATGTTTTACACCCATAGTTTGTTTATCCAAGTTCCTTTATATATATACATTGCTTGGAGTTTTGGCACCGGTTTACTCTATCTATTGAAGAGTTCGTTTGGGTTTTCTTCTAAATCCCTCAAAGAAGAAGAAGTTTGTTTTGCTGCGGCATTCTCACATGGTGAAAGGTACCATGTGTGGTTGACGGTGTACCTATGTCTCATTAGTGAAATCCAAGGTTTCGGTGGAGCTCCGGGGTTGTCGACTAGGTGGAGGTGTTTACAAGAAGACGCGTCAAGGATTGAAAGGGGCCGAGTCGATGAAGTAAGTCATCTGTCTTGTAATTGCAAAACCATACTTAGTGGACTTAAGGCTAGGGTCGTCCGAGGTTTTTTTCCGTTGTGGGTTTTTCCTCATACATCACGGCGTAGTGTTTCATTGTTTATTTTATCTTTTGCAAAACTCACCTAGAACGCATGATTAGGTAAAAAGATAAAATTTGGTTTAATCACTACTTATGTTTAATTTGGTACTACAAAATTAATTGGGTAAATGCTAATTTGATTCAAGTCATCATTTAATTTGTTAAAATTGGTTTGGCCTAAATTGGTAATATTGAAAATATGACTTTGGTAAATTTCTAGGACTTGAATTGAATTATGTTGGTTTAAGTGAAATTAAAATTTGTTTGGATTTAATCTTATTTCACTTTGTTTAATTTTAATTTGAAAAGAAATTAAAATTTGTTGTTTAATTCAACCATCTTTCGCTTCCGCATCTCATAAAAGGAAATTACTCTTTTTGAAGTAAAAAGGTTTTAAAATTGGGGGCCTCGCGCTCCAACAAGTGGTATCAGAGCCAAACGATAAATTATTTCGTTAAAGATCCTTTAAAATATTTTTGGCTAAAATGGAATTTTTCCCATTCTCAAAATTTCCTATTTTCGATGGTTCTAACTACGCGTATTGGAAAGCGCGAATGAAATCGACTTAAATCCATTGACGAGAGGGTTTGGTTATTTGTAGTTAACGGGTGGTCTCCACCAACTCATTTAGTAGATAATGAACGTGTTCCCAAACCGGTCGATAGATGGAATGATAGTGAACTAAAATTTTCAAATTTTAATTCTCGAGGTTTAAATGCCTTGTTTAGCACTGTCACACCGGATGAATTCTGTCGCATTATGGCGTGTGAAGCTGTTAAAGAATCCTGGGATATTTTACAACTCACTCATGAATTTAAAAGTGTCGTAAAATCTTCGAAACTCTAAAACCTCACCACTCAATTTGAAACCATCAAAATGAATGAAAAAGAAAATTTTGATGAATTTTATGCTAGACTTTTCGATATTGTTAATTCATCTTTTAACTTGGGAGAGAAAATACCCGACAACCGAGTAGTAAAGAAAATTTTAAGGTCCCTACCCAATAGATTTATTCCAAAAGTGATCGTTTTAAATTTTTTACCAACTTTAGCCTCTACAAAATTAGAAGAGCTTGTAGGTGATTTACAAACCAATGAAGTGGACATGTTTCCCTCTAAAACTAAAAAGAAAATAGAAATGGGCGTTGCTTTAAAAGCCCAAAAAGAGGAAAAACAAGTAGTAAAGAGTGAGAGTGATAGTGACTCGAAAAATATGGCTATGTTTGCTAGAAAGTTTCAAAAATTTCTTAAATTTAACAAAGATAAATTTAAAAATGATTTTAAGAAATTTGAAAAATCTCTGCATGACAAAGCCGAGAAGATCCCTAAAACTATTAATGAAAGCTTATATAGGGATGAGTCAAATAAGTGTTATGGTTGTGAAGGGTACGACCATAGGGCAAAAGAGTGTCTCACTAAACTAAGGAGAGAGGGTAAGCAACCAATCTCTTTTAATGCAACCCTTAGTGATAGTGATTATGAAGAGGGACCCGATTCCCCCACTAAGCCCAACTTTGTGGCTTTTATGGCTAGTCAAGTGAGCACCAATAATGAATCTTCCCATGAAGATATTCAAAGACATGACACTTCCGTGGTCGAAGTTTATGATTCCCTTATGTTTTATGGTAGTGAGAGTGGAGAAGAAAGATAGAGTGAAAATGAAGAAGAGGTTGATGTGAGTGAACTTTAAAATGTTTTTCAAGAACTTTATGAAGAATCTGTTAAATTGAAAAGAGCTAATTTGAAGTTTGAAGAGAGTTTAAGAGAGCGTGTTAAGGTCATTGATGATAGTGCATTAGTGGAACACCTTAGGACAGGAGAGAGAACTCTTCTTCGAGAAGCTTGAATATGTAGAAGGCGAGAGAGATAGCCTTAGAGGTTTAATATAATCCTTGAAAAAGGAGCTTCTTGAGTTTGAAGAGAGAAATATTTTATTAGAGTCTAATATTTTAGAATTAAAAAATAAATTAAAAGACTTTAGAAAAGTCAAATTTGATTTGGAGTGTAGGTCCAAAAAACTAGATAAAATCTTAGGCACGGTCCAAATAAAAAATGACACTTGTGGATTAGGCTTCGATACTTGTAATGAATGTACTCATAAATCCAAATAAATTGTTTAAGGAGCATCACCTAGGAAATCTTTTAGTGATCACTCCCTTGGTAAGTATTTTCGCCGAGTCTTTAAGTGCTCACATTGTGGTCGAAAAGGTCATCTTAGGAAATTTTGTTTTTATCTTAAACGAGTTCCTAGAAAATCCAAATGTAAGGCTACCGAGGTAGCCAAGATTCCTACTCCCCTAGATCGTCCTTCATCATTAGTTTGGGTTAGCAGATCTGACTTGGTAGCTTTACAAGATAGGGTTTTTTATTCTCATTTACTATCACATGCTTCCTCACTTGCTAAATCTAAAGGTTGAATGTGTTAGTTTTCTTTGCATACTCTAGCTTTTTGTGCTTCATATTATATATCATTGCTAGGTGTATGCATGCTTAGTCATTTTCTAGTCTATGCTCCATGTTTAATCACATGCTAGACTTATGATTTTTATTTATCTTTTATATTATATTTCTTTCATTTTTGTTCGCATTAAATGAAAAATACAAAAAGATTTTTGTTTATCATTTGGGTTTTTTTATCTCTTGGTAATTTAAGCTTGATGAAAAATTCAAATGATTTTGTGTGTCTTTTCAGTATATATTTTATTTTTGGTTAAAAGATTTCAAAAACTCAAAAAGATTTTATTTTGTGTGTATTTTAGTTTGACACACTTTATGTGGCATATACTTGTATTTGAATCCCATCTTTTACGCTCCCATGTGGCTAGAAATTTTGGTTTAAATTGTCAATCCTTATTATGTTCTTTACCATGCTTACATGGAGTAGTTGGATTTTGTGTTGATTTAAATGGATTCTATTTTTATATGCCTTTATTCACACATGCACGAGCTCTTTTGAAATTTAATCGTCACATGTTATATTTGAGCTTTGTGAGGTGTTCTCCTACCAATCTTGTCATCTACATATTTGTGACCTAGGAGGACTAGTGCATGTCAAAATTTGTTGCACGTGAGATATGTGTGAGATATAAAAAATGGTATATATAAATGTGCACGGGGAAGGGCTCCGAAAGGGTTTATTATTCTTTGCGAATAGTAAGCCTCCGTTTGTTTGGAGCTAAAAAAAATACGTGGTCCAAAGGCCTAAAAATAGAATTATGGCATTAAAAAGAAAAAATAATTGCCAAGGCCAATTTTTGTTTGATATATTCATTCAAATATATATGATTATTGAGGGAGATTGGATGGTATATCAACGGTTTGCACAACGTCCGTTTATCCTAGTTGTACTTTCAATGTCATGACTCTATTGGTTTGTAGAATCATCAAAACTCTAGGCTTGTATACATTGTGTATGTTTGTTCATTATGTTCAATCTATATTGACACATGAGGTTATATTCAAATGTGATGAAGTTTGTAATCAATTGAGAACTCCGTGAACATGTTTTAGGTGACTGGCTTTAAATTTAATTGTTACTAGTTCACACCCCAACACTACCGTTTCCATATGACACATTTATGCTATAAGAGTGTGGAAAATCTTATGTTATTTAGTTTTGTGTCATTTTGGTGTTTATATCTATATGTGTGTACTTATGCTTAGCTTGTATCTATTGTGTATACAGATATATGATATTTTGTTTAAGTCTTTGCCATGTTTAGCTGGTCCATTTATGCTTCAATTCATAATTGGTACCTTGTTTGTTGCGTAGTTTGTTTGATATCACATGCTTAGAATCTTATTTGTCAATTTGGTATTATTTGTTTTCGCATCATAGTTGGTATTAATTTGTATGGATTATTTATGATTTTGTTGCCTATGTGCTTTAATGTTCTCATCACTTTATGCACTAATGCATGTTTAGCTTGTTATCCCATTCTATTTATTCCTTGTTTAGTTAAAGGGGTGTATTTGCTTTAATTGGGGAAGATTTGTTAATGTTTTTCTTCTTTAGCCTTTGTCTATTCCTGAACAAAAAGGAGGATAAATGGTATCTAATCCTATTGTAATCGTATCTTAGTTTGGGAGATTTAACTTAGGGGGAGTCGCTATCTTCTTAGGTTGATCATAGTTGATAAAGGGGAGAGCTAATTTAGGGGGAGTATTTATTTTAATTGCAGTTAATATTCTTGATATTCCCTATGCGTTTGATAGTTTGCTTAAGTGTACAGGAATTCTTCTAAATGGCAACTTTCATCATCGGTAAAGATATTAATCCTTGGGTTGTTTGAGTCAAGCATTATATTTTTATTTTGGGTGGGACATTTTTGTCAGTCTAGTAAAGCTTGACGGCCCTTTAGGATTTTTGTTGGTTTTTGTCCCGGAATATCCAAATGGACACAAATTTCCAATTGAGTCCTTTGTTATTTTGGCTCAATTCCAGGCAAAAACGTTTGAGTCATAGGATAAAATTATTGACCATCCTTCAAGCCTATGGCATACTAATGTTGAAGACGTAGCGTCCAAGAGTATAAAGCTTCATTAAACACTGTGTGTATTGTACCTTGTTTCTACGTCATCAACATGGTTCCATTGCTCCTAAGGTATGAATGCATTTTAATATATATATATATATATATATATATATATATATATATATAGGATCTTGGAACAATAGTTCATTGGGTGAACTTTTATTTTAAACTGTTGTTTATTTTTCAGAAAGTTTTTATTAAAACTTTAAAATAAAGTATATAAAGTTTCTAGGCTAAAACTCAATTTTTCAACTTTCTGGAAGTTCGTTCGAACGAGTTTTTCGTTCGAACGAGAATGTCGTTTGAACGAGGTCTGCAAACGAGTTCCCCTATTGGCCACTGGAACATCGTTCAAATTGTCGTTCGAACGAGATGAATGTTCGAACGAGAATTCAAACGAGATTTCTAATTAGTTCAACTTTTAATACATTGGAACTTCGTTAGAAGGCTCGTTTGAACGAGACTTCGTTCAAACAAAAATATCGTTCGAACGAGATTTGGCGGGAACAGTTTATTTGGCAGTTTGAGCAGTTTTCTCCCTGTTTCGTACTTCTTTTCCCACTAACTTTTAACCTGAATAACTAAGTGCGGGAACCAAGTTTTTTAACTTAACTTTTCATACTATTCCAACTCCTAGAGAGAGTTTTTGAGTGTTCATCTTTCCAAAGAAAAGTTCATCGTTTAAGTGTATATTTTTCAAGAAAAATTCATAAAACACTTCTGTTTTACACCCATAGTTTTTTATCCAAGTTCCTTTATATATATACATTGCTTGGAGTTTTGACACCGGTTTACTCTACCTATTGAAGAGTTCATTTGGGTTTTCTTCTAAATCCCTCAAAGAAGAAGAAGTTTGTTTTGCTGCGGCATTCTCACATGGTGAAAGGCACCATGTGTGGTTGACGGTGTACCTATGTATCATTGGTGAAGTCCAAGGTTTCGGTGGAGCTCTGGGGTTGTCGACTAGGCAGAGGTGTTTACAAGAAGACGCGTATACGCTTGAAAGGGGTCGAGTCGATGAAGTAAGTCATCTGTCTTGTAATTATAAAACCATACTTAGTGGACTTAATGATGATGCTAAGATTTAGCACCACCGGATAAGTGATAGTGAGCTCAAACAGTAGCAGCCATGGCAGTCATAGAGATGTGTAAGTGTATAAGTATGTAGAAGGGGATGAGTATAAGAGGAACTAAGACAATGATGTATAGTGGTTCAGCCAATTTGGCCTACATCCACTGTGTGTGTGTGATCCACTATGTATGGGCACTAATGGCCTCGGATACAATGCACATAACCCTCTCTCTCTCTCTCCTGTGTATATCAGCAGAGTTTTAGCTAGGGTTGCAGTTAGTGGATCGATCCTCTATAGGGTTGTAGGTGACAAGTATATATAGGTCTTGGGGGGTGTAGTGTACCCCCCAAGTATGCATGGTGCATGTGAATCATGATCTAGCCAGTCCCCTGTGGACACCTGTAGATGCCAAATGATGACATATTATTCCCTCACGTGAGGGTGTGATTTTGTTATGACGGTCTCCCCTGTGCCATGTCAGCCTCACGCGCACTGTTCCACGCGTCTCCCAAACCACGCGCTGTGATGATGTCACCCTCGGCCTATGAGCCGAGGCCGAGGGCAAAGGTTCTTCCAGTAGTGAGCCTGGCCCAATTCTGGCCTCGTACTGTCGGCCCCTCGTAGGGTCGTCTGGAGAGTGGTGAAGGGTCGGCCCCTCGTAGGGTCGGCTGGAGTCTGGCGAAGGGTCGGCCCCTCTGAGGGGTCGTATGGAGCCCGTTGGAGGGGTCGGCCCCTCTTAGGGTCGTCTGTTTGGGGGTAATCCTCAGCCAGGCCGAGGATATAAACGGGTATATCAATCACCCCCCAGCCCTTAGCCATAGGTGCTGCTGAGATGGCTGAGGGATAGTGTTTTAAATGAGATGCATGTATGCTCAGTTAGGTGAGTGACACCTGGGCAGATACTCATTGCTATTCCAGTTTCCAAGGCATGGCGGCTGCACACTTTTCTTGGGGCTTTGTGCCCTAATGATGCCTTCCTCGTGGGCTGTGTCCTGCTTTGGTCAATGGGCCCACTCATTACTAAGGCATTTAAGAGATTTTTGAACTCTCTCTCTTCTTCTTCTCCTTCGCGCCCAAGCCTTCTCTCTCTAGCCTTTACCAGCTTTCATCGCCATTTCTGCAGCCTTCAATCCTTCAAGCTTAGCGATTTGGGCAGTTATTGCTCTCTCTTTATCAGGTAATCCTTCAGCGCTCTCTTTTACCTTCATTTCTGTTTGATTTTTAGGCTCGTAAGGCTGCATTTTCCTTGGGTTATCTCATAGCTTTTTCCGGTGTCTTCTACGGCAACTGTTTCTTGAATGTTCTTGAGTGTTCTTGAGTGAAAATCATCAATTACCTTTTTAATCCAAAAGTCTAATTTGGTCAACTGCAAACTTGTTTGTAGTTAAGTTCCTCAAATTTCTCCAAGTGTAGGGTATTCCCTTTTAATGCTTAGGAAGCTTTACAGTTTAGCGTCTGAATTCCCATCCTTGAGAGAAAAGCTCTTTGCAGAGATCAGACGAGTAGAGGAAGAGGAAGAGGAAGAGGAAGAGGAAGAGAGGAGACGAGGGGCCGACCCTAATTGGGTACGACCCATCTTTCCCATTCCTCTTGCAACCATAAAACCATTTGAACCTTCTGAGTCCTGTGGGTCGTCCCAACGTCCAGCCGAGTGTCATTCAAGAGAGATGGACGAGAGAGCGTCCTCGCTAACTGGCGCTGGACCTTCCGGTAGGCGAGAGACATCTGACCTAATCCCAGGCCGAGAGGCCGAGGGTATGGTCCCCTCCGAGGCTGTCCCTGTGACAACCCTATCTCCCCATTCCTTTCAGATGGCCTTCCCCCAGGGGCCTCTGGAAGAAGATGAGGCCGAGGGAGAGAGGACTGAGGTCAAGGGTGATGATACAGATGACGAGATTGATACCTCCCACGCCTTGTCCTATATCTCCTCTGTTAGGGATCGCAACCTCTTGATATGGAGGCATGCCTATGGATTGCCCCTCAGCATAACTATGAGGGTTCCCTCTGAGTCTGAGAGGGTTTTTGATTGTGAAGAGGGAGAGGTTGTAGTCTACGAATAAATGTTCAAGGTTGGAGTCAGATTCCGTCTGTATCCTGCCATCGTAGATATCCTGTCTGCCCTTGGTGTTGCCCCCTCTCAACTTCCTCCCAACTCTTGGAGGACGATCCTGGGCTACATCTCCTTGTGGAAGAATGCTTTCACCGATGAGCCCTCGGCCGACCTATTCTTGGACTGCTACAACATCACCCCTCGTCCAAACAGCCTGGATACTATCATCTGGGGGAGAGGAGGTCTGAGAAGAAACTCCTCCACGTGGCACAAACTTCTAACCACGATTGGAAAAAGAAATTCTTCTTCATCTCTGGGGAGTGGGAGTCCACCGCCGATGGTCCGAGGGTCCCCAGAAGATGGTCTAACCCTTCCATGAAGGCCAGGTCAGACCCTCGACTTAGTCTGGAGGAGAAGGACATCGTTGACTATCTGAGAGGACGAGGGAGAGAGGGTGAACTTCCAAAATTTGAAGACCTGATGACCCCCCGGTTCCTCAAAGAAGCTGGTCTGAGGGTTGGCCCTCTGACTGAACTATGTGAGTTATACTGAACATTTCCCATTCTTTACTTATTTTTGAAGTGTTCCCTCTTTTTCTCTGCATTTTTCTGACGTGTCGTCCTCTTATCAGGTCGCCCCGCAGGTATATCAGACCAACTTTGGGAAATGACTGCTCCGAGCCTGCTGTCTGGTCTGAGCAAGAAGAAGGGGAAGGAGCCTCAGCAGGCGCCGAGGAAGACGAGGGCCGCTGGGCCGACAGTGGTGGAGCCGACCGCTGACAGCCATAAAAGAAAGGATCCTGAGGCCCCTGTTGACCCTCGGCCAGATGCTCGGACGAGGGCCAGGGTCGAAGCCTCTGAGGGGATGACCTCTTCATCCAGCATGGGGGCCTTCTGGTCTCAAAACCTGGCACATCTGAGGGCCGAGCCCTCATCGCTCATAGCAAACTTGAGGGCAACCAAGGCCTCAATGTTCTCTGCACCCTCGGACTCTGATTACAAGTTCCTGTCGAAGATGCCTCCTGCCAAAGTGTACGATTATGGTCTGCACGCCCTTGCACAGGTAATGGTCTTGACCCACTTCTTTTAATTTCATTCTTTCACCAACTGTTTCCTCGGCCTCTTGACATGTGTTTATTTTTCTTGTGCAGTCTGTGTGTGCCTTTACCTCGGCAATAAAATGGATGGTTGAGAACCAAGCAAAGTTCCATGAAGCCAAGAGGGCTATCCAACATGAGGCAGATCTTCAGTCGGAGCTTGACACTGCAAGGGCCGAGTTGGAAAGTACCAGGACTGAGCATGCAAGGATCCTGGACGAGTTGACAAGGCAGCACGACGAGGACATTAAGGCCAGGGACGAGGACATTAAGGCCAGGGACTTGCTTCTCAAGGAAAAGGACGAGGCCTTGACCAACATGGAGGCCAAGTACAAGATTGATCTTGAAGCAGCCACCAAAAAAGCCGAGGTTGATGCTGTTGAGGCTTATAATATTTCTGACGAGTTTCAAGGCTTCGGCCTCAAATACTTGGAGAGAGGAATCAGGACTGCCTGCCGGTGGGTCATCCTCAGGTTTGGTGACGTCGTCTCCTCGGTTCACCCTTCGCTTGAAGCAGTCCTACTGGACGACCCTATGATTGCCGAGGCTCTGACTTATGTAGAATATCAAGTGCAGGTTGAGGGGATCGGCACATCTGAGGGTCAGCCGGCCATGGTCATTGAGGAAACCCCTTTGGTGGATGTTGAGGCTCTTCCCTCCGATATTGTCCTATAGGGTGGCTGTCTGTAGCGCATACCCTCTTAGTGTAATCATCATTTTTGTATAATTGGCATTTCGTTAATACTATCGTCTTCTTTACTGTCTTCCATATTTGCTTCTTGTATGGTTTACTGTCTTCCATAGTTTCTTCTTATATGGTTTTCTGTCTTCCATAGTTGCTTCTTATATGGTTTTCTGTCTTCCATATTTGCTTCTTGTATGGTTTGCTATCTTTGTTAATGCCACTAACCTCTCCCCCGTCTTTCTTGAGGGTGAACAAGGGGGGATCCCCTGCGTTAGCCCTCATTATAGCCGAGGAGTCAAATTACCAAATTGGTTTTTAATAGTTTTCCCTCGTCTTTCTTGAGGACAGTGGTGGGGTCGTCCCCTCCACTGGCCCTCATTATAGCTGAGGGATCAGGTTACCAAATTAATGATTTTTAACAAAGTCTTCCCTCGTCTTTCTTGAGGACAGTGGTGGGGTTGTCCCCTCCACTAGTCCCCATTATAGCCGAGGGATCAACTCACCAATTAAATTTAACGGTTTTTAAGTCTTCCCTCGTCTTTCTTGAGGACAGTGGTGGGGTCGTCCCCTCCACTGGTCCCCATTATAGCCGAGGGATCAACTTACCAATTTAATGGTGTTTAACAAAGTCTTCCCTCGTCTTTCTTGAGGACAGTGATGGGGTCGTCCCCTCCACTGGTCCCCATTATAGCCGAGAGATCAACTTACCAATTTAATGGTCTTTAACGAAGTCTTCCCTCGTCTTTCTTGAGGACAGTGGTGGGGTCGTCCCCTCAACTGGTCCTCATTATAGCCGAGGGATCAACTTACCAATTTAATGGTTTTTAAGTCCTTTTCCCTCGTCTTTCTTGAGGACAGTGGTGGGGTCGTCCCCTTCACTGGTCCCCATTATAGCAGAGGGATCAACTTACCAATTTAATGGTTTTTAACAGTCTTCCCTCGTCTTTCTTGAGGACAGTGGTGGGGTTGTCCCCTCCACTGGTCCCCATTATAGCCGAGGGATCAACTTACCAATTTAATGGTTTTCAACAAAGTCTTCCCTCGTCTTTCTTGAGGTCAGTGGTGGGGTCGTCCCCTCCACTGGTCCCCATTATAGACGAGGAATCAACTTACCAATTTAATGGTTTTTAAAAGTCTTCCCTCGTCTTTCTTGAGGACAGTGGTGGGGTCGTCCCCTCCACTGGCCCTCATTATTGCCGAGGGATCAGGTTACCAAATTAATGGTTTTTAACAAAGTCTTCCCTCGTCTTTCTTGAGGACAGTGGTGGGGTCGTCCCCTCCACTGGTCCCCATTATAATCGAGGGATCAACTTACCAATTAAATTTAATGGTTTTTAAGTCTTCCCTCGTCTTTCTTGAGGATAGTGGTGGGGTCGTCCCCTCCACTGGTCCCCATTATAGCCGAGGGATCAACTTACCAATTTAATGGTTTTTAACAAAGTCTTCCCTCGTCTTTCTTGAGGACAGTGATGGGGTCGTCCCCTCCACTGGTCCCCATTATAGCCGAGGGATCAACTTACCAATTTAATGGTCTTTAATGAAGTCTTCCCTCGTCTTTCTTGAGGACAGTGGTGGGGTCGTCCCCTCAACTGGTCCTCATTATAGCCGAGGGATCAACTTACCAATTTAATGGTTTTTAAGTCTTCCCTCGTCTTTCTTGAGGACAGTGGTGGGGTCGTCCCCTTCACTGGTCCCCATTATAGCCGAGGGATCAACTTACCAATTTAATGGTTTTTAACAGTCTTCCCTCATCCTTCTTGAGGACAGTGGTGGGGTTGTCCCTTACACTGGTCCCCATTATAGCCGAGGGATCAACTTACCAATTTAATGGTTTTCAACAAAGTCTTCCCTCGTATTTTTTGAGGTCAGTGGTGGGGTCGTCCCCTCCACTGGTCCCCATTATAGCCGAGGAATCAACTTACCAATTTAATGGTTTTTAAAAGTCTTCCCTCGTCTTTCTTGAGGACAGTGGTGGGGTCGTCTCCTCCACTGGCCCTCATTATAGCCGAGGGTGGTTCTCTGTAGATGTTTCCATGCGTGGTAGAACTGATAACCACAGGATGAGGGGAAACACTGATATTTCTCATTAATTTTCAAAGTGTTTTGTTGGAGCAACTCTTATTACAATTATGGTCTATCAAGACCTTACAACACTACTGATAGTATTTCTTCAAATGATCTGCGTTCCAGGGGTTGGAAAAAGGTTCCCCCTCTAGGTTTTCTAGTCTGTAGGTCCCAGGGACGACTTCATCGATGACCCTATATGGGCCATGCCAATTAGGATGAAGCTTGTTGGGGTTTTGCCAAGTCTTCTTGAGGACCAAGTCCCCCACTGCGATAGGCCTCTGTTTCACCCTCTTATTGTAGAACCTTGCGGTCCTCTGCTGGTAGGCGGCCTGCCTTATCTCAGCGTCCTCCCTCCTTTCCTCAATCAGGTCCAAGTCGAGTCTCCTCTCTTCCGCATTTTTCTGGGGGTCATACACCTGGACTCTATGCGTAGGAAACTCAATCTCGGTGGGGATGACGGCTTCTGATCCATAAGCTAGCATGAATGGGGTCTCTCCGGTAGAGGTCCTCACTGTCGTCCTGTATGCCCATAGCACGGCATATAACTCCTCGACCCATCTTCCTTTTGCCTCCTCAAGCCTCTTCTTGATTCCATCTAGGATTGTCCTGTTTGTAACTTCTGTTTGCCCATTGGCCTGAGGTCGGCCAGGGGTGGAGAAAAATTGTTTGATACTCACCCTTTCACAGTACTTCTGTAGAGAGGCATTCTTAAACTGAGTCCCATTATCCGAGATGAGGGTGTTGGGGAGACCATATCTGCATATAATATTTTTCCAGATGAACTGGAAGGTCTACTGCTCGGTGATCATCACCATCGGCTCCGCTTCCACCCATTTTGAAAAATAATCAATGGCTACGATGAGGAATCGATAGTTATTGATGGCCCTAGGTAAGGGTCCTACTAGGTCGATCCCCCGCACTGCAAATGGCCATGGGGATGTAATGGAAGTAAGAGGATGATGGGGCTGGTGAAAGATGGTGGAAAATCTTTGACATTTGTCGCACTTTTTTACATATGCCGTTGCGTCTTTCCCCAAGGTCGGCCACCAGTACCCCTGGGTGATCACCCTCTTTGCTAAGGATCTGCCCCCGATGTGGCTTGAGCACGATCCTTCGTGCACATCTTGCAAAATGGAGGGGACTTCTGAGGGATGCACACACCTAAGTAAGGGGAGCAAAAACCCCTTTTTGTACAAGGTGTCTCCGATGACAGTGAATTTTGCAGCCCTGTACCTCAGCTTCTTCCTTTCTTGCCTTGCTTCTGGCATCTCACCCTCTTTAATGTATCTGATCAGGGGGTCCATCCACGAGCCTTCTTAAGAAACATTTAGGCAATTGCTAAGTGTTCCCTCTGCGTCTTCAATAGTTGGCCGAAGAAAAATTTCTACTGGGACCGTCCTCCTGATATCTGTTCTTGTTGCCGAGGCTAACCTAGCAAGGGCATCAGCACGGCCATTGTCGAGCCTAGGTACCCTCCTTAATTTCACTTCTCTAAAGACCTTCAGTAATGACCTGACCTTCTCGAGGTACCTAGCCATCCTCTCGTCCTTAACCTCGTAGGCTCCTAGTATCTGATTCACTACAAGCCTTGAATCACTATGGACCAAAATCTGGCCGACACTAAGAGACTTGGCCAAGGAGAGGCCTACTACTAAGGCCTCATATTCAGCCTCGTTGTTGGAGGCTTTGAAGTTGAACCTCAGGGCGTATTCAACGTCTGTTCCATCGGGTGCTGATAGTATCAGTCCAGGTCCACTTCCGCTGTCACAGGAGGACCCGTCAACGAAGAGGCTCCACAGAGTCTTTCCCTCTGAAAAATTTCCCTTAGAGAGGGACCCCTGTCTAAAGATGTATCTTCCCTCTTCATTTTCAGTCACTTTCCTTCTAGCGGTGCTTGTCTCAGCCCTATCTGCGGGTGTGTCAGCGGGTCTGTCTTCTGTATCCGTCTTCCCAAGGGTCTCACCCTCGGCCTCATCATCTTCCCAAGGGAACTCATCCACGAAGTCTGCCAATGCCTGCCCCTTAATGGCCGTCCTAGGCTGATACACAATGTCAAACTCCCCCAGCTCTATAGCCCAGGTCATCAACCTACCTGATTTTTCTGGCTTGTGCAGGACTTGCCTAAGAGGAGAGTCGGTGAGGATGACCATTGTATGGGACTGAAAGTACGACTTCATCTTCCTTGAGGCATGGATCAAGGCGTAGGCCAACTTCTCCATCCTTGGGTAAATTTGCTCTGTCCCCTGGAGTGCCTTGCTGTTAAAATACACAGGCTTCTGTATCCCGTCTTTGTCTCTCACAATGGCTGCACTGATGGCCGACTCTGAGACGGCGAGGTACACATAAAGTCGTTCACCCTGCACGGGCCGTGACAGCAGCAAGGGAGACCCCAAGTATGACTTTAGGTCCCTGAGAGCCTCATCACACTCTTCACTCAATTCGAAGGCCTTCCTAAGGATCTTTAAGAATGGCAAGCACTTGTCTGTGGCCCTAGACACGAACTTGTTCAAGGAAGCAACTCTCCCTGTGAGCCTCTGAACGTCTTTAATGGACTTGGGGGTCTTCATTTCAACAAGGGCCTTTATCTTTTCAGGATTGTCCTCGATGCCTCTTTGATTGACGATGAACCCCAAGAACTTTCCTGCTCCGACCCCGACGACACACTTGGCCGGATTAAGCTTCATCTTGTATTTGTCCATCGTATTAAAGGTCCTCTCCAGGTCTGCCACATGATCCTCGGCCTTTGGACTCTTAGTCAGCATGTCATCTACGTAGACCTCCATAGACTTCCCAATTTGGTCTTCAAACATTTTATTTACGAGGCGCTGGTACGTTGCCCCTGCATTTTTGAGGCCAAAGGGCATGACCCTGTAACAGTATGTCCCCTTGTCGGTGATGAAGGCTGTCCTCTCCGAGTCTTCAGGGTTCATAAAGATCTGGTTATACCCTGAATAGGCATCCATGAAGCTCATGAGCTCATGGCCTGCGGTAGCGTCTACCATCTGGTCAATGCGGGGGAGAGGGAAGCTGTCTTTGGGACAGTGCTTGTTGAGGTCTGTGAAGTCCACGCACATTCTCCACTTCCCGTTGGCCTTTGGGACAATGACTGCATTGGACAGCCATTCAGGGTAGATGACCTCTCTGATAAATTCAGCGTCTTCTAATTTTTTGACCTCGTCCCTAATGACCTCATATTTTTCCCTGGAGTAAATTCTCCTCTTCTGCTTCACCGGCTTCTCTCCCTCTACCACATTGAGCTTGTGGCACATGATTTCAGGGTCAATCCCCGACATATCTACATGACTCCATGCGAAGACGCTTCGCCTTCTCCTCAACAGTTTAACGAGGTCTTCCTTAATATTGGGCTTCAGAGACTTGCCGACTTGGACGGTTTTTTCCGTTTCTACCTCTTCTGTGGCCTCTCCTTTCTTCAGCTTCGTCTCATCCCTGGGGTCTAGGGTATCAATATTGTAAGTGGTCGTAGCCCTCTTGAGTGTCTCCTTTTCTTCAGCGGAATTATAGTAACATTCTCGCGCTGTCGTCTGGTCTCCCTGAACTTCCCCCACCCCGTAAGGGGTAGGAAATTTGATCATCTGATGGACCGTAGACGGCACAGCTTCAAACCCCTTGAGGGCCACACGCCCCAGTATGATGTTGTAGGCCAAAAACACCTGCCCGTCCATCACAAAGAAACTGACCTTCTTGGTGAGCCATCTCGGCCACTCGTCCCCCATCCTCACATCGGCCTCATATACCCCAGGGGGATGAACCTTTTCCCCACTGAACCCAATCAATGGATGATGGTAGGGGACGAGTCTAGCACGGCTAAGACCCAAGGCTTTGAAGCATGGCCAAAACATCACATCTGCAAAACTACCCCCATCTACCAAGATCCTCGGCACCTCGCATCCGTGCACCCTGGTAGTGATGACGAGAGGGTCATCATGTGGGGCTAAGAGGCCTTTGAAGTCCATTCTTGAAAATCCCACTATCAGTGTGTCCATATCAACCTTCTTCCTTTTTTCTGACTTGACCTCCAGGGAGGTTGTGTGTACCGTTTTCGTCACTGCCTTGGCCTCAGCCACATGGGCCTTCCTGTCGGCGACCTCAGATCCTCCTCCGGCAAGACCCCCGGAGATCATTCCCACTCCGAGCGAGATCATATTAAGCCTCTTGACAGGACCGTGGTCGTCTCTCGGTGGGAGGTCAGGGTCGTCCTCATCATCAGAAGGGTCGTCCCCTCTTTTTTGAGGACCTTCTCTGCATGAATCGCCTCGCTTCTTTCTGGGGTCGTCCCCTCGGCCCCTCTTGAAGGCGCCTTTGTCAACGTACTTTCTGAGCTTCCCTTCCTTTAGCATCTTCTCAATCTAATCTTTCAGAGCGAAGCATTTGTCCGTTACGTGGCCGTGGTCTTGGTGAAATTCACACCACAAGTTCTTATTCCTCTTGCCGGGGGCTTCCCTCAGCTTCTCAGGCCACTTCAGGGACCGGTCACTCTTTATCTCATTGAGAATCTGTTCACAACTGACCGTCAGAGGGGTGTACCCAGCGAACTTGTCATCCGTGGACCTCTTCTTCCCCTCTTTGTTCTTCTTAGGGTATTTACTCCCACTAGCACCTACTCTTTCCTCTTCATATTTTACAGCCATTGCCTCTTCGGCGTTCATCACCTTTCCTGCTATCGATAGCAGTTCGGCCATCGTCCTCGGAGGGTCTTCAGCAAGCTTCCATAACAGCTTCCCCTTCTGGAGCCCTCCAATCAGGGCTGTCATAGCTATGCTCTCCTAATAGTCTTCCACCTCTAGCTTCTCCTTATTGAATCTGGCTATGTAGTCCCTCAGACTCTCACTCTTCCCCTGCTTAACATAGAGCAGGTGGGTGGTCTTCTTCTGTGGCCTCATCCCAAAGCAGAAGTTATGGATGAACAGGTCTGCCAACTGCTTGAAGTTTTTAATGGAATTTTTTAGAAGAGACGTGTACCAGACATGAGCATCCCCTGTCAAGGTACCAGAGAAGGCACGACACCTCATCTCATCTGAGATAGAGTATATGTCTGCTGCTGACTGATACATCTCCACGTGGTGGACGGAGTTGGTGCTCCCGTCATACCTTGGGGTGACCACGGGTGGCTTGAATTTTGACGGCGTGGGGAAGTTGACTATCTTTGCCACAAAGGGTGAGCCTATGGTGTACCCCCTCTGAAGAGGGCCTCGGCTTTTCAGTATATCTCCGATCTTATCCTCTCACCGCTGGATTGAGTCATTCCAGGGCCTCACAGGGTCGGCCTGGCCGATGTTATCCCCTGCTGCCTCTCCGAGGTGGACGGAGGGTTTTGCTGCAGCTGGCCTGTGTCGGCTGTTCACTTCCCTTTGGCCGTCATCTCGTCCTCTGGGTCGGCCATCTACTGTCTCCCTCCTGGATCTCGCAGCACTTCTTGGCCTGGACAACTGTTCTCGCAGGTCATTTACTGGGCCTAGCCTCTCAAAGGCTGACCCCCTGCTCAAACGATCAAAAGCAGAGCCCCTCGGGCGATCATCAGGGTTTGGTCTCCCGCACTTTCCTTTACTGTCTTGGAGAGGTCGTACAGTATTGTTGGAGACCTCATAGGGTTCCCATCACTCTATAGGGGCCTCATCTCCCTCCGGATCGTCATACCTGTCCTCAGGGCAAGGGTTTCCTTGCCTCCCCAGGCGTAGACGCCGGGGGTCAGCAACATCCTTACGCCGCTGAGGGGGTGGCTGGTCTTTGCGTGGTGCCTGGGGTGGTCCCCTGGCCTCATGCTGTCCTGGAGCTGCTGCCGGAGTAATCATCTCAGGTGAAACTCCTGGTGCCCTTAGTATATTCTGGCTTAGAGCTGTGAACTGCTCCTGCATCATCCGCTGGCTTGCTGCCAGAGACTTTAAGGCTTCCGCTACATTAGCCATCTCAGACTGAGGCGGCGATTGACTGGAACTGGGTCTTCCCCCCTCATCTGGTGGGGGAAGTGGTGGTGGTGGCATCTCAGGTGCCATGTGCTTGAGCTATGAGAAGTTGAACTGAAGAAAAGACTAGTGAGCTTAGGACCTTAGTGGGTCTCTTTCAATGGTGAAACACCTCCTCTCAGGGGGAGTGTTGGTTCACCACCAGAGTCCCCAGTGAGGTCAAGCTGTACACAGGAAGAGATGTCTTCTCGTTCCCACAGACAATGCCAAACTGATGATGCTAAGATTTAGCACCACCAGATAAGTGATAGTGAGCTCAAACAGTAGCAGCCATGGCAGCCATAGAGATGTATAAGTGTATAAGTATGTAGAAGGGGATGAATATAAGAGGAACTAAGACAATGATGTATAGTGGTTCAGCCAATTTGGCCTACATCCACTGTGTGTGTGTGATCCACTATGTATGGGCACTAATGGCCTCGGCTACAATGCACATAACCCTCTCTCTCTCTCTCTCCTGTGTATATCAGCAGAGTTTTAGCTAGGGTTGCAGTTAATGGATCGATCCTCTATAGGGTTGTAGGTGACAAGTATATATAGGTCTTGGGGGGTGTAGTGTACCCCCCAAGTATGCATGGTGCATGTGAATCATGATCTAGCCAGTCCCCTGTGGACACCTGTAGATGCCAAATGATGACATAATATTCCCTCACGTGAGGGTGTGAGTTTGTTATAACGGTCTCCCCTGTGCCATGTCAGCCTCACGCGCACTGTTCCACGCGTCTCCCAAACCACGCGCTGTGATGATGTCACCCTCGGCCTATGAGCCGAGGTCGAGGGCAAAGGTTCTTCCAGTAGTGAGCCTGGCCCAATTCTGGCCTCGTACTGTCGGCCCCTCGTAGGGTCGTCTGGAGAGTGGTGAAGGGTCGGCCCCTCGTAGGGTCGGCTGGAGTCTGGCGAAGGGTCGGCCCCTCTGAGGGGTCGTATGGAGCCCATTGGAGGGGTCGGCCCCTCGTAGGGTCATCTGTTTGGAGGTAATCCTCAGCCAGGCCGAGGATATAAACGGGTATATCAATCACCCCCCAAACCTTAGCCATAGGTGCTGCTGAGATGGCTGAGGGATAGTATTTTAAATGAGATGCATGTATGATCAGTTAGGTGAGTGACACATGGGCAGATACTCATTGCTATTCCAGTTTCCAAGGCATGGCGACTGCACACTTTTCTTGGGGCTTTGTGCCCTAATGATGCCTTCCTCGTGGGCTGTGTCCTGCTTTGGTCAATGGGCCCACTCATTACTAAAGTATTTAAAAAAAATTTGAACTCTCTCTCTTCTTCTTCTCCTTCGTGCCCAAGCCTTCTCTCTCTAGCCTTTTACCAGCTTTCATCGCCATTTCTGCAGCCTTCAATCCTTCAAGCTTAGCGATTTGGGTAGTTATTGCTCTCTCTTTATCAGGTAATCCTTCAGCGCTCTATTTTACCTTCATTTCTGTTTGCTTTTTAGGCTCGTAGGGCTGCATTTTCCTTGGGTTATCTCATAGCTTTTTCCGGTGTCTTCTCCGGTAACAGTTTCTTGAATGTTCTTGAGTGTTCTTGAGTGAAAATCATCAATTCCCTTTTTAATCCAAAAGTCTAATTTGGTCAACTGCAAACTTATTTGTAGTTAAGTTCCTCAAATTTCTCCAAGTGTAGGGTCTTCCCTTTTAATGCTTAGGAAGCTTTACAGTTTAGCGTCTGAATTCCCATCCTTGAGAGAAAAGCTCTTTGCAGATATCAGACGAGTAGAGGAAGAGGAAGAGGAAGAGAGGAGACGAGGGGCCGACCCTAATTGGGTACGACCCATCTTTCCCATTCCTCTTGCCACCATAAAACCATTTGAACCGTCTGAGTCCTGTGGGTCGTCCCATTGTCTAGCCGAGTGTCATTCAAGCGAGATGGACGAGAGAGCGTCCTCGCCAACTGGCGCTGGACCTTCCGGTAGGTGAGAGACATCTGACCTAAGCCCAGGCCGAGTGGCCGAGGGTATGGTCCCCTCCGAGGCTGTCCCTGTGACAACCCTATCTCCCCATGCCTTTCAGATGGCCTTCCCCCAGGGGCCTCTGGAAGAAGATGACGCCGAGGGAGAGAGGACTGAGGTCGAGGGCGATGATACAGATGACGAGATTGATACCTCCCACGCCTCGTCCTATATCTCCTCTGTTAGGGATCGCGACCTCTTGATATGGAGGCATGCCTATGGAGTGCCCCTCAGCGTAACTATGAGGGTTCCCTCTGAGTCTGAGAGGGTTTTTGAATGTGAAGAGGGAGAGGTTGTAGTCTACGAACAAATGTTCAAGGTTGGAGTCAGATTCCCTCTGCATCCTGCCATCGTAGATATCCCATCTGCCCTTGGTGTTGCCCCCTCTCAACTTCCTCCCAACTCTTGGAGGACGATCCTGGGCTACATCTCCTTGTGGAAGAATGCAGCCTGGCCCAATTCTGGCCTCGTACTGTCGGCCCCTCGTAGGGTCGTCTGGAGAGTGGTGAAGGGTCGGCCCCTCGTAGGGTCGGCTGGAGTCTGGCGAAGGGTCGGCCCCTCTGAGGGGTCGTATGGAGCCCGTTGGAGGGGTCGACCCCTTGTAGGGTCGTCTGTTTGGAGGTAATCCTAAGCGAGGCCGAGGATATAAACGGGTATATCACTTAAGGCTAGGGTCGTACGAGGTTTTTTTCCGTTGAGGGTTTTTTCCTCGTACGTCACGGCGTAGTGTTTCATTGTTTATTTTATCTTTTACAAAACTCACCTAGAACGCATGATTAGGTAAAAAGATGAAATTTGGTTTAATCACAACTTATGTTTAATTTGGTGCTACATAATTAATTGGATAAATGCTAATTTGATTCAAGTCATCATTTAATTTGTTAAAATTGGTTTGGCCTAAATTGGTAATATTGAAAATATGACTTTGGTAAATTTCTAAGACTTGAATTGAATTATGTTGGTTTAAGTGAAATTAAAATTTGTTTGTATTTAATCTTATTTCAATTTGTTTAATTTTAATTTGAAAAGATATTAAAATTTGTTGTTTAATTCAACCATCTTTCGCTTTCGCATCTCATAAAAGGAAATTACTCTTTTTTAAGTAAAAAGGTTTTAAAATTGAGGGCCTACGCTCCAACATCACGGGATCCCCGATTTAAGAGCACGATGATAATTTGAGAATATCTACACTTAGGCTTATAAGCATGGCGTTGGAGGTTGAAAGCTCAAAACACCACCCAAACGGCCCAGTGAGTGGTGCCAACACCTCGTACGAGACCAATTTAACTCATAGGAACTGACGACGTGGTCATGGGACCCCCACTTTGAGAGCACGATGATAATTTGATAATATCTTCACTTAGGCTTGAAAATATGGCGTTGGAGGGCGAAACCCCAAAACACCCCACAAACGGCCCCGTGAGGAGTGCCAACACCTCGCACGGGACCAATGTAACTCGTAAGAACTGACCGCATGGTCACGGAACTAGGCATTAGGGACGGTAAAAATCCGTACCTAAAAGTACAAAATCCCTCCCAAAAGAGTACTTGGGATGGATTTTGCAATGGCAGAAGACCGTCCCTTATACTAGGCCTCGTAAATATTTTAGGGATGGATTTTACCGGCCTAAATATTAATTCATGGACGCTCTACATTTAGCATTAGGGATGTATTTTTTTGTCCCAAAAGGTATTCCCGCGAAAAAGTTCATGTGCCCACGAGTAGTATTGGGGACTTATAAACCGTCCCTAATACTACTCAAATTATGGCAACCCCAATTAGGACGTATTATAGCTGCCCCAAAAGGTATTCTCAATTAATATAAAAAGGGTATTAGGGACGGATTACAACTGTCCAAAAGGTATTCTCAATTAATACAAAATGGGTGTTAGGGACGGTTTATAACCATCCCAATTGATAAAAAAATTGTCATATACAATTATATTATTATATGTTTTATGCTGCAATAATAAATGACGTATAATTTGCATCATAAGTTAAATCATTTAATCGTAAATGCGATGTATCAACTGCATTCATTGAAACACGTGTCCAACAAAAAATTCTTCCATTAAACTACATTCAAGTCGAAATATTTAAATGAGTTCAAAATCAATACTAATTAATAAGAAATACAATGGTCAAAAGAAAAGTCATCCCTAAATTAAGACGATAAATATAGTTGTTGTGCTACAAAAACTTCACTTTGCGTCACATATAGTAGACACGCTAAAAAACATATCTCTTCAACTTCTTGTACACAACCTGCAATCACTAAATAATTATTTATCAAAATAATATTATAGTAAAATAAAATATCCAAATATATTAGTTAAAAGTATCAAAAACTTTTTACAATTTTTTAAAAAATCGGCACAACCTCCTTTGTTTATACATGAAAACCAACCTGTTTAATCAATACAAATGCCCCCACGACCATTAAAAAAATGAAAATAACAATCTCGCATATCAACAACTCTTTACAATTTTTTAAACAAATCGACAAAGTCACCTTTGTTTATACATGAAAGCAAACCTGTTAAATCAACACAAAAGCAAAAACTTGAAAACAACATTCTTGTATATCAACAATTCTTTACAATTTTTAAAACAATTCGACAGAGTCTGCTTTGTTTATTCATAAAAACCAACTTGTTTAATCAACAAAGAATTCTGCACAACGAGAAAAAAATTTAAAACAACAATCTCGCATATCAACGACCATAATAAATAAACAATCTACCTGACTCAAACCATTGACTTGTTCACGTGTTCCACATGAATAAAATATAATGCTTAAATGTTTCCCTGCAAAAAAATATAAGACACAAAAGAAAAAATATATTAGTTGTCAAATAATGTTTAAACCTAAGTCTACCTGTTTAGAAGTTTAATCGTTTGCAAATTCTCATCGTATACTCAAACGAGGAGTCTGGTGACTATGAGGTCGGTTCCTATGAGTTATATTGGTCCCATGTGAGGTGCCCATGCCTCTTACGGGACCATTTTGTGGCCGTTTTATGTTCTCACCCTTTGACGTCATCTTTTTAAGCTTAAGTCTAATTTTTTGCAAATTCTCATCGTATACTCAAATCGGGAGTCCATCACTACGCAGTCGGTTCATACGAGTTACATTGATCCCATGCAAGGTGTTTGTGTCTCTAACGGGATCATTTTGTGGCTGTTTTACGTTTTCATCCTTTAACGGCATGTTTTTAAGCCTAAGTCTAACCATTTTCAAATTCTCGTCCTATACTCAAATCGGGAGTTCGATGACTACGCGACCAGTTCCAATAAGTTACATTGATCCTGTGGGACCATTTTGTGGCTGTTCTCGTGCTTCTTGTAGGACCGTTTTATGGCTATTTATGTTTTCATCCTTTGACGACATGTTTTAAGCCTAAGTTTAAATTTTGTAAATTCTCGTCGTATACTCAAACGAGGAGTCCGGTGACAATGCTATCGGTTCGTACGAGTTACATTGGTCCCGTACGAGGTGCGCTTTCCTTTTATGGGACCATTTTGTGGTTGTTTTACTTTTTCACCCTTTGACGACATGTTTTAAACCCTAAGTCTAACCTTTTGCAAATTCTCATCATATATACGAACCAGGAGTCCGATGACTACGTAGTCAGTTCATATGAGTTACATTGGTTTCGTTCGAGGTTCTCATGCCTCTTATCGGACCGTTTTGTGGATGTTTTAAGTTTTCACCCTTTAACGACATGTTTTAAAGCCTAAGTCTAAATTTTTGTAAATTCTCGTCGTATGCTCAAATTGGGAGTCCAGTGACTACGCGATCAGTTCGTACGAGTTACATTAGTCCCGTGTGAGGTATTCGTGCCTCTTATGGGACCATTTTGTGGATTTTTTTACATATTTGTCCTTTAATGACATGTTTTTAAGGCTACGTCTAACCGTTTGCAAATTCTCGTCGTATACTCAGACCAGGAGTCCGATGATTACGTGTTGATTCGTATGAGTTACATTGGTCCCATTTGAGGTGCTCGGGCTTCTAATGGGACTATTTTGTGTTTTTTTACGTTTCAACCCTTTGACCACATGTTTGTAAACCTAAATCTAAATTTTTGCAAATTCTCGTCGTATACTCAAACCGGGGGTCCGGTGACAACATGGTCGGTTCCTACAAGTTACATAAGTCCCGTACAAGGTCCTCGTACCTTTTGTGGGACTATTTTGTGGTTGTTTTACATTTTCCCATTTTAACGATTAGTTTTTAAGCCTAAGTCTAACCGTTTGCAAATTCTCATTGTATACACAAACCGGGAGTCTCGTGACTACGCGATTAGTTCCTACGAGTTACATTGGTCCCGTGTGAGGTGCTTGTGCCTCTTATGGGACCGTTTTGTCTCTTTTTTATGTTTTCACCATTTTATGAGTTATTTTTAAGCCTAAGCCTAAATTTTTACAAATTCTCATCGTATACTCAAGTCAGGGGTCCCGTGATTACGCGATCAGTTAGTACAAGTTACATTGGTCCCATGTGAGATGCTCGTGCCTTTAACGGGACAATTTTGTTGTTATTTTACGTTTTCACCCTTTGACGACATGTTTTTAAGGCTAACTCTAATCGTTTGCAAATTCTGGTCGTATTCTCAAATGGGGAGTCCGGTGACTACGCGGTCCGTAGTGGGACCGTTTTGTGGTTGTTTTACATTTTCACCATTTGACGGAATGTTTTAAAGCCAAAGTCTAAATTTTTGTAAATTCTCATCGTATACAAACTTATAATTTTTTACCATGACCCCTAAAATACATTTGATACATTTACCTTATCACTAATATATTTTCAATTTATTAGCACAAAACATAGATTAAAAAAAATAATGAGTACATTAACTAACATTTAAAATAATCTGCCAAAAAATAATCTACCTAACTAATTGAATGAATAGAAGTTACTAAAAAACATTAAAAATGAAAAAAATTAAAAATTTAATGAACTTCCTAAATAAAAATGAACAACATTAATGAATGAACAAAATTAAAAATTTTATTAAAAAGTGAACTAAATGAACACAAGTTTTCAGCATAAAAAATGAACTCAAGTTCTCAACAGCAAAAAATTAATGTAACGAGAAGTTACCGACTGAGAGTGGATCTTGGAGTTGGAGCCACAACAGCAGGACAGACTGGCGAAGTGAGGTGAGGTGAGTCCGTAGTAGGAGGTAAGGTAAGGAAGCCGCCGGAGGAGGTAAGTAAGGTCGCCGGAGACACGGAGAGAGTGGTGCGGGTCGTATGCGAAGTCAACCGCACCGTTAAATTAGAATGTGGATAGGGGCGGCTGGTACTAGGGCAGAGCAGGGGTGGGACTGGGTTGGGGTGTGGGTTACAGAATGGGAGAGAAACAGAGCGACAGTACGAGAGAGAGAGAGAGAGAGAGAGAGAGAGAGAGAGAGAGAGAGAGAGATGTAGAACGAGAGGAAAATAGAGCGGGACTCAAAATGGGGGAAATTTTGTGGGGAAACAGAAACCTAGGTCTGTTTGATCATAAGAGACATATTTTTAGTGGTATAAGGTATATCATAAGGGACGGTTTTTAACATTTGTTCATTTTGGTATACCATAAGGGGCAGATGTTAAAAATCGTCCCTTTTAGATGTATGAAAATGGGGAAAAAATATGACAATACCAGAAGGGGCGATTTTATTAAATCCATGGTATAAGCTCTATCAAATATAACGGTTTTAAAAATTCGTCCCTTATATTTTTTTGAAAAATGTTAAAAATTGAAGGTATACCAAAAGAGACGGATTATAAAAACCGTCCCTATTGCTATACCAAAAGGGACAATTTTTAAAATCCATCCCATTTGGTGTAGCAAATGGGATGGTTTTAAAAATACATCCCTTACATTAGCCTAAAAAAAAAATGAGCCAAAAATTCCCATACACTTTAAGGGCCAGTTCTTAATAACCATCCCATTTGGTATAGCAAATAGGATAAATTTTAAAAACTGTCCCTTTTGTGATTTATGAAAAGGGACGGTAATTAAAAACCACCCCATTTGGTATATCAAAAAGGACAAAATGACACTACCATCCCAAATACTCCCGTCCCTAATACCCATTTTTCTTGTAGTGTCTCCACTTAGGCTTGAAAACATGGATTTGGAGCAAGAAACCCCAAAACGGCTCTTTGAGCGGTGCCAACACCTCGCACGGGATCAATGTAAATAGTAGGAACTAATCGTGTGGTCTTGGGACCCCCAGTTTGAGAGCACAACCATAATTTTAGAATATCTAGAGTTTGGCTTAAATACATGGTGTTGGAAGGCGAAACCCCGAGAAAATCCCCAAACGACCCCTTGAGTGGTGCCAACACCTCGCACGGGACCAATGCACTCGTTGGAACTGACCGTGTGATCATGGGACCCCGTTTGAGAGCACGATAATAATTAGAGAATAACTGTACTTAGGCTTGAAAACATGGCGTTGGATTGCGAAACCTCGAAACACCCCCTCCCCCCACGGCCCCGTGAGTGACTTCAACACCTGGCACGGGACCAATACAACTCATAGGATTGACCATGTGGTCACGGGACCCGTAATTTAGGAGCATGATGATAATTTGAGAATATTTTCACTTAGGCTTAAAAGCATGGTGTTGGAGGACAAAACCCTAAAACACCCCACAAACGTCCCCGTGAGCAGCACTAACACCTCGCACGGACCAATGTAATGCATAGGAATTAAACGCGTGGTCACAAGACCTCCAGTTTGAGAGCTCAACAGTAGTTTAAGAATATCTTCACTTAGGTAATAAATCATGGTATTAGAGGGTGAAATCTCGAAACACCCCCAAACGGACCCAGGAGTGGTGCTAACACCTTGCACGGTACTAATGTAACTCGTAGAAACCGATTGCGTGCTCACGGGACCCCCGATTTGAAAGCATGGTGATAATTTGAGAATATCTGCACTTAGGCTTGAAAACATGGCGTTGGATTGCAAATCCCCCAAACACACCCCAAACGGCCCCGTGAGTGGCGCCAACACCTCGCACGGGACCAATATAACTCGTAGGAACTGATCGTGTGGTCACGGGACCCCCAGTTTGTGAGCACAGTGATAATTCGAGAATATTTTTACTTAGGCTTCAAAGCATGGCATTGGAGGGAGAAACCACAAAATACCCCCCAAACGGCCCTGTGAGCGGCAACAACACCTCGTACGGGACCAATATACTTCATAGGGGTGGACTGTGTGGTCACGGGACCCCCAATTTGAGAGCAATTTGATAATTTGATAATATCTATAGCTAGGCTTGAAAGCACAGCATTGGAGGCCAAAACCACGATACACCCCCTAAACGGCCACAAGAGCGGTGCCAACTCCTCGCACTGGACCAATATAACTTGTAGGAATTGATCGCATGGTCACGAGAGCATAGATTTGAGGGCATGAT
Organism: Sambucus nigra; assembly: GCA_949130495.1. Taxonomy (NCBI): domain Eukaryota; kingdom Viridiplantae; phylum Streptophyta; class Magnoliopsida; order Dipsacales; family Adoxaceae; genus Sambucus; species Sambucus nigra. The sequence goes on from OX422218.1 coordinate 283,577,455, forward strand.
GATAATTTGAGAATATTTTTACTTAGGCTTGAAAATAAGACATTGGGGGCCAAAACCCCGAAACACACCCCAAAAGGGAGCGATGCTTACACCTCACACGGGACCAATGTAACTCGTAGGACTGCATCGTGTGGTCACGGTATTCTTGGTTTGAGTGCATGGAGGTAATTTGAGAATATCTACAATTAGGCTTGAAAACATTGTGTTGGAGGGAGAAACCCCGAAACACCGCGTGAGCATCACCGACTCCTCGCACGGGACAATTGTAACATAAGAACTGACTGTGTGGTCACAGGACCCCCAGTTCGAGAGCATGATAATAATTTGAAAATATATTTACTTAAGCACAAAAACATGGCATTGGATTACTAAAGCCTAAAACACCCCCCAAACGGCCCCGTGAGCGGCTCCACCACCTCTCATGGACCAATATAACTCGTAGGAACCGATGGCATGGTCACAAGACCACTAGTTTTGAAGGACGACGATAATTTGAGAATAGCTTCACTTAGGCTTGAAATCATGGCATTGGTGGGACAAACCCTGAAACATCCCCGTGAGAGGCGCCAACACCTTGCATGAGACAAATGTAACTCATAGGAATTGATTGCATTTTAACGGGACCCCCTCTTTGAGACCACGATGATAATTTGAGAATATCAGCACTTAGGCTTGAGAATATGGTGTTGCATTGCAAAATCCCAAAATAACTCGCACAGTACAATTATAACTCGTAGGAACCGACCGTGTGGTCACGGGACCTCTGGTTTGAGAGCAAGGCGATAATTTGAGGATATTAGCACTAAGGCTTGAAAGCATGGCATTTGAGGGAAAAATCTTAAAACACCCCCCAAACGTCCCCATGAGCAGTGACAACACCTCGCACGGGACCAATGTAAGTCATAAGAACTGACCATATAGTCACGGGACCCGCGGTTTAAGAGCATGATGATAATTTGAAAATATCCGCACTTAGGCTTAAAAACATGACATTGGAGGGAGAATCCCTAAAACACCATCCAAGCGGTCCTGTGAGTGGTGTCAATAACTCGCACACGACTAATGTAACTCGGTGGAACTGACTGTGTGGTCACGGTACCCACGGTTTGAGAGCACGATAATAATTTAAGAATATCTTCACTTAGGCTTTAAAACATAGCGTTGGAGGGTGAAACCACTAAACACAACCCAAACGGCCACGTGAGCAGCGCCAACTCTTCGCATGGGACCAACAAAACTAATAGGAACTGTCGGTGTGGTCACGGGGCCCCCGATTTGAGAGCAAGGCAATAATTTGAGAATATTTGTAGTTAGACTTGAAAACATGGAGTTAGATTGCAAAACCCCAAAACGCCCTCCAAACGACCTCTTAAGCGACGCCACCACATCTCACGGGACCAATATAACTTGTAGGAACTGCTCGCGTGGTCACGGGACCCCCGATTTGGGATCACGATGATAATTTGACAATATATACACTCAGGCTTGAAATCATGGTGTTAGAGGGAGAAACCCCGAACCATCCTCAAACGGCCCCGTGAGCGGCACAATACCTCGCACGGGACCAATGTAATTCGTAGGAACTGACTGCATGGTCACAGGACTCCCGATTTGAGAGAACGGTGATAATTTGAGAATATATGAACTTAGGCTTGAAAGCATGGCATTGGAGGTGGAAACCCCAAACCACATCTAAACGGCCCCGTGGGCAGCACAACACCTCACATGAGACCAATGTAACTCATAGGAACTGATCGCATGGTCATGGGACTACTAGTTTGAGAGCACAACATTATTTGAGAATATCCACACTTAGGCTTAAAAGCATAGTGTTAGAGGGTGAAACCCAGAAACACCCCCAAATGGCCTTGTGCGTGGCGCCAACACCTCGCACGGTACCAAAGTAACTCGAAGGAACTGACTGTGTGGTCACGGAACACCCGATTTGAGATCACGACAATAATTTCATAATATCTACACGTATGCTTAAAAACATAGCGTTAGAGGGAGAAACCCCGAACCACCCGGAAACAGACTCGTGAGCTACAAAACACCTCGAACAGGACCAATATAACTCTTAGGAACTGACCGCGTGGTCATGAGACTCCAGGTTTGAGAGCGCATAGATTATTTGAGAATATATGCACTTAGGCTTGAAAACATGGTGTTGGATTGACAAAGCTTATAACACCACCCAAACGACCCTGTAAGTGGCGTCAACACGTCGCACGGGACCAATATAACATGTATAAACTAATCATGGTGTCATGAAACCACCAGTTTAAGAGAACAATGATAGTTTGAGAATATCTACAGTTAGGCTTGAAGGCATGGTGTTGGAGGGTGAAACCCTAAAACAACGGCCTTGTGAGCAACGCCAACACCTTGTCAGGGACTAATGTAACTTGTAGGAACAAACCGCGTGGTCACGAGACCCCCAATTTGAGAGCACAATAATAATTTGAGAATATCTACACTTAGGCTTAAAAGTATCGCAAAACCCAGAAATTACTCCCAAACGGTCCCCCGAAGGGCGCCAACAGCTCACACGGGACTAATGTAACTCGTAGGAACTGATCGCGTGGTCACGGTACCCCCGGTTTGAGGATAATTTGAGAATATTTTCACTTAACTTTGAAAATATGGCGTTGGTTTGCAAAACCTCGAAACCCCCCAAACGGCCCCATGAGCAGCATCAACACCTCGCACGAGACTAATATAACTCGTAGGAACTGATTGTGTGGTCCTCGGACCCCCGATTTGGAATCATGATGATAATTTGAGATTATTTTTACTTTGTCTTGAAAGCATGGCGTTGGAAGGAGAAACCTCGAAATACCACCCAAATGAGCCCCATGTGCGAAGCCAACAACTCGTACGGGACCAATGTAACTCATAGGAACTGATCACGTGGTCGTAGGACCTTCAGTTTGAGAGCACAATTATAGTTTGGGAATGTATACACTTGGGCTTATAAGCATGGAGTTGGATGGAAAAACCCCAAAACACCACCCAAACATCCCCGTGAGTAGCTCCAACACCTCGCATGGGAATAATGTAACTCGTGGGAAGTAACTGCGTGGTAACGGGACCCTCGGTTTGAGAGCACAATAATAATTTTAGAATTTCCGCACACCAAATGACCCTGTGGGAGGCGCCAACACCTTGCATGAGACCAAATGTAACATTTAAAAACTGACGGCGTGGTCATAGGACCCCCAGTTTGAGAGCAAAATGATAATTTGAGAATATCTACATGTAGTCTTCAAATAATGGTGTTAGAGGGTAAAACCCCTAAACGCCTCTAAACGGTCGTGTGAGCGGTGACAACACCTTGAATGGGACCAATGTAACTCATAGGAACTGACTGCGTAGTCACGGAACCCCTAGTTTGTGAGCACATCTATAATTTGAGAATATTTGTACCTAAACTTAAAAACATGGCATTGGAGGGAAAAACCTCGAAGCACCCTCCAAACGGCCCCGTGAGTGGCACCACCACCTCGTACGTGACCAATATTACTTGTAGGAGCTAACCTTGTGATCAAGGGACCCCTAGTTTGAGAGTGCAATAATAATTTAAGAATATCTGCACTTAGGCTTGTAAACATGGTGTTGTAGGATGAAACCCCGAAACACCCCCCACATGGCCACGTGAGCATCTCCAACACCTTGCACGAGACAAATGTAACATCTAGTTTGAGAGCATGATGAAAATTTGAGAATATCTATATTTTGGCTTCAAAACATGGCGTTGGATTACAAAATCTCGAAACACCCCCCAAACGGTTCCGTGAGCTGTGCCCCCCTCTCACAGGACAATATAACTCATAGAAACTGATCGCATGGTCACGGGACCCCTCGATTTGGGAGTTCAACAATAATTTGAGAATATCTTCACTTAGGCTTGAAATAATGGTGTGGATGTAGACACTCCAAAACACCCCCAAATGGCCTCATGAACGGGGCTAACACCTCGCACAGGACCAACGTATCTCATAGGACCTGACCGTGTGGTCACAAGACCCCAGTATGAGAGCATGACTATAATTTGAGAATATCTCCACTTAGGCTTGAAGACATGGCATTGGAGGGAGAAACCATAAAAGACACCAAAATGGCCCCTTCATTGGACCCAAGGCCTCGCATGGGATCAATGTAACTTGTAAGAACTAATCGCATGGTCACAGGACCCATGGTTTGAGATCACGACAATAATTTGAGAATATTAGAACTTAGGCTTGAAAACATGGCGTTGGAGGGCGAAACCACAAACCCCACCCCGAATGGCCCTGTGAGAAGTGCTAACACTTCGCACGTGACCAATGTGTCTCGTAAGAACTGATCGCGTGGGCACAGGGCCTCCGATTTGAGAGCACGATTATAATTTGAGAATATTTGTGCTTAGGATTGAAAACATGTCTTTAGATGGTGAAACCCCAAAACACCCCCCAAACGGCCCCATGATCCACGCCTACAACTTGCATAGGGCCAATGTAACTCGTAGGAATTTATCGTGTTGTCACGGGTCCCTCGTCTTGAGAGCACGATGATAATTTGAGAATATCTGCACTGAGGCTTAAAAACGTGGTATTGGAGGGCGAAACCCTCAAACAGACACCACACGATCCCGTGAGCGACGCCAACACTCCGAAAGGAATCAATGTAACTCATTGAAATTGATCGCGTGGTCACTAAACCCCCGGTTTGAGATCACAACGATAATTGGACAATATCTGCAATTAGGGTTGAAACCATGGTGTTGGGCAACGAAACCATGACACGCCCCCTAAATGGCCAAAAGAGTTGCGCCAACCCATTACACGAGACCAATATAACTCGTAGGAACTGATTGCGTGGTCACTGTACCCCCTGTTAGAGACACAACAATAATTTGAGAATATCTACATTTAGGCTTAAATACAAGGCGTTGGAGGGAGAAACCCCAAAATACCCCTCCCCTAAATGTCTCCATGAGCTGCATTAATACCTCATATCGGACCAATGTAACACGTAAGACCTGACTGCATGTTCACAGGACCCCCAGTTTGAGAGAAAGAAAATAATTTGATAATATCTTCACTTTGGCTTGAAAGAATGGCGTTGGACGGAGAAACCCCTAAACACCCCCAAAACGGACAAGTGAGTTGTGCCAACACCTCTCAAGAGACCAATACAACTCGTAGGAACTGACCGCGTGGTTATGGTAGCCCTAGTTTGAGAGCATAGTGATAATTTTAGAATATCTACACGTAGACTTAAAGTATGGTGTTGGAGGGAAAATGACACACCCCAACCCAATTACTTATAATTAAGTCTGAAAGTCAAAGTGAGTCAAACCATAATTAATCTAACCAAACCATAAACACGAGGTTTGATTTCAGAGTCATCATTGTAAATCCATATAACTGAAAACCTTTTTACAACAGTACACTAGTCATATTTATACAAACTTTCCTGAATGATAATTTAACTTAATTACATCATTTACATTAAAACAAAATCTTTGTTTCTCCCATTTCTTGCTAACCCAGACCGACTTCCTAGATTTGGCAGTGACATCGCATTACCTGAAAAATGTGAACATAGGAACCGTGAGCAAAATAGCCCAGTGAATGCATCACTACTAAACTACTGCATGAATTTAAATGCAATAAATCATGTCCATATACTTATGTATTAACTTATCCGGCTCATTCATAATGAATGACCAAATTTTCTGAATCATGGTTCACATATCCTGTCTAAATAGACAATTCTCCCCCATTCCTGGTCGAGGAGTAACCCCTTGTCAGTAATAGACAAATCTCCCCCATTCCTGGTCGAGGAGTAACCCCTCATTTCGGTAAACCGAAATGAAAAATTTCATATTCATTTTATTATGATCATACCATCAACACGATACAAATATCTCTTTCCAGTGAGTACACTCACCTTGGGTTGTCAACTACGTATTCAGGTTTCCTTCTGGTGGAGCTGAACTGGGTTGATTAGACCTTACACCTGTCAATCCAACTAGATCAGTTCTTAACCTCAATCACAAATATTATTCAAACATAATTATGTAACTTTCCATGACTATACATCAATAATATAATTCCAATTAAGTCACATTCCATAAAACATAGGTAAAGGCAAAACAATGATATACATGTTGATAAAGTTACGGACATTCAACTGTAGGAAATACCTTATGAGGAATTTATAACCAAAGTCAAGGAAACATGAAATTATACTCCTCAATGTATATACACATGAAACATGTACTGAAAGTACTCTTTGTAAGAACGAAATACAAACATTCATTCAAGGGGTATCCAGTATGGCCTGAAATTATTGTCTTACATACTTAATCATCCCATATCCCTAAATTGTATAAATACAGGGGTCCAACCTCATCAATATGAAAACATATATGAATATACTATCCATTACAAGTGACGGTGTAATTTTTCAAGCTTCCTAGGGCAAGTTATGACCATTTCTTTACAGCACAAGAAATCTGCCCTACAAGCTCCTCTATTGATCCTTCGAATTCCCAGAATTTTCATAATTTTTATACAGCATAACTTTCCATGATTTTCCACACACTTTCAGTAGACATACTAAATTGTACATAATTAAAGTTTCATAACATTTGGACTTCATTTTCTATCTCAAAAGCTTGACCAAATTCAGGGCATACCGAAATCAAGTATACAAACAGCAACTATGTACCAACTTGAAATCATCATTACGGACTAACCACAAGGATATAAATTCTAATTTTCAGATATTATATGCATATATGAGTATAATTTCATTTCCAATTGGAATTTCTCAATTCCAGTAATCACACAAAGAGATATGCAGATTTGAATACAAGGGGTTTCAACACAAAGCAATTTTAAGGGTTTCTACACTCAACTTAACATAAGCTTGCATCTAACCATACATATATATAAAGGGCTGAAACTTTCGTAAACTTATGATGATTTATATCATATAAATCAGTAATATGAGATAAATAACAAGAATTACAATTAGGATTACCTTCAGGGCTTTTTACGTAATTTCTACGGATTTTTCTACACTTTTTCTCCTCACTTTTCTTCCTTAACTTCTACTTTCTCTTTCCCTAAGCTTCAAAACCTTTCATGGCTGGTTTTTGCTGAAGAAATATGTTAAAGGGAGGGTTTTAAGTCGGCCAAGGCTGCCTCCCAATCCAACCAATCAATTTAAAACATTTGGTTTAATAAAAGACAAAATACCACTTAAGGGAATTGACATATTTGCCCCTTCTCGTAATTTCGACCTAACTTCTTCCTCGAGCATCCGTTTGATGCATCGTTTGTTGTGTTGTGACCCTAACTCACATGTCTACAACTATGTAGTTTTCACCTCAAGTCCATTGTAATGTTACAATGGTCAAAACTAGTCTTAAACAGGAACATTTCTATCGAAAATAACCAAATCTTGTGTTCGTACGTAACTCGACATTTCATGATTTATGACAGTAGGATTAGACTAAACATAAGCAATTAATATTAGATATACTAATATCACATTATTCATATCACATAAGATAAGCATGATTTAAATATAATTTATCATAATTATATTCGGGTTGTCACAACCTCCCCCCCTTAGAAAATTTCGTCCCCGAAATTTAATATAAAGGTCACTTACCAAACAAATGGGGATACTGTTTCCTCATGCTATCCTCCGTTTCCCAAGTTGCTTCTTTAACTCCATGGCTCATCCACATAACCTTTACTAAGGGAATAACTTTATTTCTCAATACTTGGTCCTTACGATCAATAATTTCCATTGGTTCCTCGATGTACGATAAGCCTTCCTTCAGTTTAATTGGTTGAGTTGTCAACTGGTGAGATGGATCTGCCAAATACTTACGAAGCATCGATACATGAAACACATCATGTAACCGAGATAAATCTGGAGGTAAAGCTAATCTATAAGCCAGGGGCCCAATTCTTTCCAACACTTCAAATGGTCCAATGTATCTTGGACTTAGTTTCCCCTTTTTGCCAAATCTCATAACGCCTTTCCACGGTGAAATACGCAGGAATACAAAATCTCCCTTCTGAAATTCCAATGGATGCTTCCTCTTATCTGCATAAAATTTCTGCCTGCTTTGCGCTATCTTTATCCGTTCCCGAATCATTTTGATCTTTTCAGTCGTCACATCTATTAATTCAGGACCCAACATTTTCCTTTCACCCACTTCATCCCAACACAAAGGCGTTCTACATCTCTTCCCATATAAAGCTTCATAAGGAGCCATACCAATAGTCGACTGATAACTATTATTATATGAAAATTCCATCAATGGCAAATGATCATCCCAACTACCCTTGAAGTCAAATACACAGGCTCGTAACATGTCTTCTAATATTTGAATCGTCTTTTCTGATTGCCCATCAGTTTGTGGATGAAACGCAGTGCTGAACTTCAAACTTGTGCCCATGGCATTCTGGAGACGAGGCCAAAACTTAGAAGTGAACGTTGGATCTCTATCTGATACTATTGACACTGGTGCCCCATGTAAACGGATAATCTCATCAACGTACATACGTGCATACTTGTCAACAGTGTAGGTGGTCTTAACTAGGAGAAAATGAGCTGACTTCGTCAATCGGTCTACAATCACCCAAATAGAATCATGCCCCTTTGGTGATCGGGGTAATCCTGTAACAAAGTCCATCGTTATATGCTCCCACTTCCATTCCGGAATAGGCAACGACTGCAATAATCCTGCCGGCTTCTGATGCTCTGCTTTCACTTGCTGGCATACTAAACATTTAGCTACGAACTCTGCAATCTCACGTTTCATATTGTTCCACCAGTAATACTCCTTCAAATCTCTGTACATTTTGGTACCTCCCGGATGCATAGAGTAAATAGAACTATGTGCCTCTTCTAATATATCTTTCTTTAAGGGTGGATCATTCGATACACAAATCCTATTTTTATAACACAACGATTCATCATTCTTAATTTCAAAGTCACTCTCTTTACCATCCAGGACATCTTGTTTCTTCTTCTCAAGGAATGGATCACTGGTCTGCAAATTTCGTATGCGTTCGGCCAATAAAGGTCTCACTGTGACATGTGCTAATAATCCTCCACTTCTTGAAAACTTCAATTCAATCCCCATCAATGCCAAGTCAAGAATATTTCCAACACGAGCACACCGTATGCAACCGAGAATCCCTGATGATTTTCGACTCAAAGCATCTGCTACTACATTGGCCTTTCCAGGATGATGATGAATGGTACAGTCATAGTCTTTAATCAGCTCTATCCAACGCCTCTGTCTCAAATTCAGTTCTTTCTGTGTAAACAAGTATTTCAAACTTTGATGATCCGTAAATATTTCACAAGTTTCTCCATACAAGTAGTGTCTCCACAACTTTAAAGCAAAAATAATGGCCGCTAGCTCCAAATCATGTGTAGGGTAATTTCGTTCATGCGTCTTTAATTGTCTGGAAGCATATGCTATTACCTTCCCATTCTGCATAAGAACACATCCTAACCCCTGAAATGAAGCGTCTGTATAGATAACAAAAGACTCATTCCCACATGGAATAGTAAGTATAGGGGCTGAAACCAACCGATTCTTTAATTCTTTAAAACTCCTCTCACATTCTTCATCCCATACAAACTTCACTTCTTTACGAGTCAACTTTGTCAGTGGTAATGCTATTGCTGAAAATCCCTTAATGAATCTACGATAGTAACCTGCCAATCCTAGGAAACTCCTAATTTCTGTCACATTCTTAGGACTTTCCCATTCAACAATTGCTTCCACTTTCTTTGGATCAACATAAATCCCATTTCCCGAGACCACGTGGCCCAAAAACACAATTTCATTCAACCAAAACTCACACTTGCTGAATTTCGCAAATAATTTCTTCTCTCTCAAAATCTGCAATACAAGTCTCAAATGTTTCTCATGTTCCTCCATGCTACGCGAGTAAATCAACACATCATCTATGAATACTATCACAAATGAATCAATGAATGGGTGGAATACCCGGTTCATCAAATCCATAAAAACTGCCGGAGCATTAGTCAATCCAAAAGGCATCACCAAAAACTCATAGTGCCCATATCGAGTCCGAAAAGCTGTTTTGGAAATATCACTATCCTTCACTTTCAGTTGGTGGTAACCCGATCTCAAATCAATCTTCGAAAATACTGTGGCCCCCTGTAATTGGTCAAACAAGTCATCTATACGAGGTAGAGGGTACTTGTTTCTAATGGTCACCTTATTCAATTGTCGATAGTCAATACATAATCGCATTGTCCCATCTTTCTTTTTCACAAATAATACCGGGGCTCCCCATGGTGAAACACTAGGCCGAATGAAACCTCTGCTTATCAGATCTTGTAATTGCACTTTTAATTCTTTCAACTCCGCTGGTGCCATTCTATATGGAGCAAGAGAAATTGGACCAGTACCTAGAACTAATTCAATAGAAAACTCTACTTCCCTATCGGGTGGCAATCCTGGCAATTCTTCTGGGAAGACATCAGAAAATTCTCTAACAACTGGTATATCTTCAACTTTAAGTGTTTCCTTACTAACATCAACAACATAAGCTAAATACCCTGTACAACCCTTACTCAATAACTTTCTGCTCTTTATTGCTGAAATAAGACAATTAGGGACAACATTCCTTTCCCCTGTAAACTGGAACTCGGGTTCACCAGGCAAATGAAATGTAACTTCTTTGCGAAAACAATCAATGGAAGCATGGTATGATGATAACCAATCCATCCCCAATATAATATCAAAATCTCGAATGGCCAACGGTATCAAATCAACATAGAAATCTCGTTCCCCCATTCGTAAGATACAATCTTTATAAACATGCTCAACCAGAATCACACTTTCCATTGGGGTAGAAATATATAAGGCACAATTGAGAAATGAACATGGTCTACCCAAATATGAAATAATATCTAATGCCACAAATGAATGCGTAGATCCAGGATCAATGAGTGCATATAAATCTTTGTTCGCAATAGAGAGTTTACCTGTAACCACTTCAGGTGTAGCATGGGCATCTTGCAGCGTCATTGCAAACACTCTTCCTCCTTCCTTCGATCCACTTGCTTGTCCTGTACCTCTTCCCCTGGTGGCACTTCCTGGAGAGGAACCTTTATGAGGCCCCACACTACTGACTGAAACTGTTCTTGATAGCATAGGGCAATTCTTTCTCAGATGGCCCTTCTGATGACAGTTGAAACATTCTATACTCTGTAACTTTGGGCAATTTCTTTTTATATGACCCGATGACCCACAAAAGAAACAAACATTAGGATCTCTTTGTGCTGAAACTCCTGAACCTCTTCCACCACTAGCCTCACCCCTTTGCAAACTACTTCCACCTCTACCCTGTTGGAATTTCTGCCCTCCAAGTCTCGAATATTCTGTATCACTACCCTTTTGATAACTTGGATCGAATCTGCTTCTCTTTACACCTCGTTCTCGATTCCCTCTAGCTTCATTCACGTCCCTTTCTACCAACATGGCTTTGTTCACCAAGGCTGAATAATTAACAGTCTCTAAAGCCGACAACCGTGATTTAATGACTAACTCAAGCCCATCGAGAAATCGACTGCACATATCTTCCTCATTCCGTATAAACCTCGAAGCAAACCGAGATAAAGCTGTAAGTTTAGCTTCGTATTCTCTAACTGTCATACTCCCCTGATTCAACAGAAAATATTCTTTCTCCTTTTGTTTTTGATACATCGGAGGAAAATACTTATCATACAAAGCTTTGACAAAAGAATTCCATGAGATCACATTCCCACCTTCTGGAGTAATCAACAAATGTTTTGTGGCATCCCACCAATATTTAGCTTCTCCTTTCAGCATATACGTCGCCAAGGTCACTCGTTGATTTTCAGGCATCTTCATCACCCCAAAGATAAGTTCAATCTCTTTAACCCAGACTTCTGCCTCTGCGGGATCAACTGCTCCTTCGAACGATGGTGGGTTCATCTTAATAAATTTCTCATGTGAAGTACTTCTTTCTTCCCGGTGTATCACCTCCTCAGCCCTAGCCAAGGCTTGTGCCTCCAGTTGCCTGGTCTGTTGTTCTTCCACATGAGCCATAAACCTAGCTTGTTGCTCTGCCATTAGAGTCATAGCACGTGCCATTTTTTGCATATCTGTCAGTTGTTCTTGCTCGGGTTCCACATTTATCTGAACAGGTTGCTCAACCTCCGCTTCTGCTGGAATATTTGAAGCCTCATCATCTATTCCCACATTCACATTCCCTCGTTCCATTCTCTTATATCTGTAATGAATCAAAGATATAACAACATGCAGATATACATATCTTTCCTAACATAATCGTTAGTATCAAATAAAATATATTTCTAACATTCACTGCCAAATCTAGACTCTTCTCACTCCAGAACCTCTAAAACCTAGGCTCTGATACCAAAAGTTGACACACCCCAACCCAATTACTTATAATTAAGTCTGAAAGTCAAAGTGAGTCAAACCATAATTAATCTAACCAAACCATAAACACGAGGTTTGATTTCAGAGTCATCATTGTAAATCCATATAACTGAAAACCTTTTTACAACAGTACACTAGTCATATTTATACAAACTTTCCTGAATGATAATTTAACTTAATTACATCATTTACATTAAAACAAAATCTTTGTTTCTCCCATTTCTTGCTAACCCAGACCGACTTCCTAGATTTGGCAGTGACATCGCATTACCTGAAAAATGTGAACATAGGAACCGTGAGCAAAATAGCCCAGTGAATGCATCACTACTAAACTACTGCATGAATTTAAATGCAATAAATCATGTCCATATACTTATGTATTAACTTATCCGGCTCATTCATAATGAATGACCAAATTTTCTGAATCATGGTTCACATATCCTGTCTAAATAGACAATTCTCCCCCATTCCTGGTCGAGGAGTAACCCCTTGTCAGTAATAGACAAATCTCCCCCATTCCTGGTCGAGGAGTAACCCCTCATTTCGGTAAACCGAAATGAAAAATTTCATATTCATTTTATTATGATCATACCATCAACACGATACAAATATCTCTTTCCAGTGAGTACACTCACCTTGGGTTGTCAACTACGTATTCAGGTTTCCTTCTGGTGGAGCTGAACTGGGTTGATTAGACCTTACACCTGTCAATCCAACTAGATCAGTTCTGAACCTCAATCACAAATATTATTCAAACATAATTATGTAACTTTCCATGACTATACATCAATAATATAATTCCAATTAAGTCACATTCCATAAAACATAGGTAAAGGCAAAACAATGATATACATGTTGATAAAGTTACGGACATTCAACTGTAGGAAATACCTTATGAGGAATTTATAACCAAAGTCAAGGAAACATGAAATTATACTCCTCAATGTATATACACATGAAACATGTACTGAAAGTACTCTTTGTAAGAACGAAATACAAACATTCATTCAAGGGGTATCCAGTATGGCCTGAAATTATTGTCTTACATACTTAATCATCCCATATCCCTAAATTGTATAAATACAGGGGTCCAACCTCATCAATATGAAAACATATATGAATATACTATCCAGTACAAGTGACGGTGTAATTTTTCAAGCTTCCTAGGGCAAGTTATGACCATTTCTTTACAGCACAAGAAATCTGCCCTACAAGCTCCTCTATTGATCCTTCGAATTCCCAGAATTTTCATAATTTTTATACAGCATAACTTTCCATGATTTTCAACACACTTTCAGTAGACATACTAAATTGTACATAATTAAAGTTTCATAACATTTGGACTTCATTTTCTATCTCAAAAGCTTGACCAAATTCAGGGCATACCGAAATCAAGTATACAAACAGCAACTATGTACCAACTTGAAATCATCATTACGGACTAACCACAAGGATATAAATTCTAATTTTCAGATATTATATGCATATATGAGTATAATTTCATTTCCAATTGGAATTTCTCAATTCCAGTAATCACACAAAGAGATATGCAGATTTGAATACAAGGGGTTTCAACACAAAGCAATTTTAAGGGTTTCTACACTCAACTTAACATAAGCTTGCATCTAACCATACATATATATAAAGGGCTGAAACTTTCGTAAACTTATGATGATTTATATCATATAAATCAGTAATATGAGATAAATAACAAGAATTACAATTAGGATTACCTTCAGGGCTTTTTACGTAATTTCTACGGATTTTTCTACACTTTTTCTCCTCACTTTTCTTCCTTAACTTCTACTTTCTCTTTCCCTAAGCTTCAAAACCTTTCATGGCTGGTTTTTGCTGAAGAAATATGTTAAAGGGAGGGTTTTAAGTCGGCCAAGGCTGCCTCCCAATCCAACCAATCAATTTAAAACATTTGGTTTAATAAAAGACAAAATACCACTTAAGGGAATTGACATATTTGCCCCTTCTCGTAATTTCGACCTAACTTCTTCCTCGAGCATCCGTTTGATGCACCGTTTGTTGTGTTGTGACCCTAACTCACATGTCTACAACTATGTAGTTTTCACCTCAAGTCCATTGTAATGTTACAATGGTCAAAACTAGTCTTAAACAGGAACATTTCTATCGAAAATAACCAAATCTTGTGTTCGTACGTAACTCGACATTTCATGATTTATGACAGTAGGATTAGACTAAACATAAGCAATTAATATTAGATATACTAATATCACATTATTCATATCACATAAGATAAGCATGATTTAAATATAATTTATCATAATTATATTCGGGTTGTCACAGAAAAACACCAAAACACCACTAAATGGCCCCTTGAGGAGCGCCAACACCTCGTACGGGACCAGTGTAACTTATAGGAACTGGTCATGTGGTCATGAGACCCCCAGTTTGAGAGCATGACAATAATTTGAGAATATCTCCACTTAAGCTTGAAAACATGGTGTTGGAGGAAGAAACCCAAAAACACCCTCCAAACGGCCCCGTGAGTGATGCCACCACCTCTCACGAGATCAACGTAACTCATAGGATCTAATCACGTGGTCACGGGACCCCCAATTCTAGAGAACAATGATAATTTAAGAATATCTTCACTTAGGCTTGACAACATGGAATTGGCAGGAAACACCCCGAAACACCTCCCAAATGGCCCCGTGAGCGGTGCCAACACCTCGCACAGGACCAATGTAACTCATAGGAACTAACCGTGTGGTCACATGACCTCCAATGAAATTATGATAATTTGAGAATATTTGCACTTAGACTTGAAAACATGGCGTTGGAGGGCGAAACCCTGACCCCCATTTCAAACATCCCTATGAGTACCGCCAACACCTCGCACAAGATCAATGAAACTCGTAGGAACTAACCGCGTGGTCACGGGACCCCCTATTTTAGGGCACGAATCTAATTCTATAATATTTGCACTTAGGCCTGAAAACATGGCGTGGGAGGGAAAAAACTCGAAACACCCCCTAAACGGTCCCGTAAGCAGCACAATCACCTCGTAAGGGACCAATATAACTCGTAGGAACTGATCGCATGGTGACAAGACCCTCGGTTTAAGAGCATTGCAATAATTTTAGAATATCTGCACTTAGGCTTGAAAACATGACATTTGAGGTTGAAACCCAAAAAAAACCCCAAACGGCCCCGTGAGAAATGGCAACACCTTGCAAGGGGTTAATGTAACTCGTAGGAACTGATCGCATGATCACGGGACCCACGATTTGAGAGCATGGAGATAATTTGAGAATATCTACAAATAGGCTTGAAACCACGACGTTGGAGGGCAAAACCTCAAAACACCCCCAAATGGCCCTATGAGCGGCAACAACAACTCGCACATGACCAATGTAACTTGTAGGAACTGACCGCGTGGTCACGGGCCCCAAATTTAAGAGCACAACAATAGTTTGACAATATCTATACTTGGGCTTGAAAGTATGGCGTTGGATGGAGAAACTAAGAAACACCCCCAAATGATCCCGTGAGCCGTGCCAACACCTCGCACGGGACCAATGTAACTCGTAGGAACTGATCAGGTGGTCATGAGACCCCTGGTTTGAGAGCACACCGATAATTTGAGAATATTTGAACTGAATATTGAAAACAAACTAAGAAACACCCTCTAAATAGCCCCGGGAAGGACACCACCACTTCGCATGGGACCAATATAACTCGTAGAACTGACCACGTGGTCACGGGACCACCGATTTGAGAGCACTGTGATAATTTGAGAATATCTTCACTTAGGCTTAAAAGCATGGTGTTGTTGGGCGAAACCCCAAAACACCTCCAAACGGCCTCGTGAGTGGTGCCAACACCTCCCACAGGACGAATGTAACTAGTAAGAACTGACTGTGTGATCATGGGACCCCGATTTGAGAGCATAGTGATAATTTAATAATATCTCCACTTAGACTTAAAAATATGGCGTTGGATTGCAAAACCTCGAAACACCCCCCAAATGGAGCCGTAAGTGGCGCCAACAACTCGCACAAGACCAATATAACTCGTGGGAACTGATTGCGTGGTCACGGGACCTCGAGTTTGGGAGCATGATGGTTAATTTGAAAATATCTTCACTTCATCTTGAAAGCATGGCGTTGGAGGGAGAAACTCCCAAACACTACCCAAATGGCCCCGTGAGCGGCCTCAAGACCTTGCACAGGATCAATGTAACTCATTGAAACTAACCACGTGGTAACGGGACCCTCGGTTTGAGGGCACGGGGAGAATTTGATAATAATTTCCCTTAGGCTTGAAAACATGGCGTTAGAGGGCGAAACCCCGAAACACCCCCTTAACGGCCCCGTGAGCGAAGCTAACACCTCGCACGGGACCAATATAACTCGTAGGAACTGATCACGTGGTCATGGAACCTCCGATTTTAGAGCACAAAGGTAATTGGAGAATATTTGGACTTAGTCTTAAACAAATAGCATTGGAGGGAAAAACCCCGAAACACCCCCAAACGGCCCCATGAGCAGTGCCAACAATTTGCACGAGATCAATGAAACTTATAAGGACTAATCGAGTGGTCACGGGACCCCTAGTTTAAGATCACGATGATAATTTGATAATATATGCACTTAGGCTTGAAAGCATGGCATTGGAGGGTGAAACCTCGAAACACCCCCTAATTAGCCATGTGAAGGGTGACAACACCTCACATTGGACCAACGTAACTCATAGGAACTGATCGCAAGGTCAAGGGACACCCGATTTGAGAGCACATTGATAATTTGACAATATCTACACTTGGTATTGAAAGCATGGCGTTGGATGGTGAAACAACGAAACACCCCCCAAACGGCCTTGTGATCCGTGCAAACACCTCGCACGGGACCAATGTAACTCGTAGGAACTGATCGCGCGCTCATGGGACCCCAGGTTTAAGAGAACAAAGATAATTTGAGAATATCGGCACTTAATGTTAAAAGAAAACCAAGAAACACCCTCCAAACAGACCCGTGAGTGATGCCACCACCTCGCATGGGACCAATGTAACTCGTAGGAACTGATCGCGTGATCACGGGACCCCCGATTTAAGAGCATGAAGATAATTTGAGAATATCATCACTTAGGCTTAAAAAAATTATGTTGGAGGGAGAAACCCAGAAACACCCTCCAAACGGCCCCGTGAGCGGTGCCACCACCTCGCACGGGACCAATATAACTTGTAGGAACTAAACTCGTGGTCACAGGATCCCCGATTTGAGAGCACCACGATAATTTGAGAATATCTGCACCTAAGCTTAAAAACATTTCGTCGGGGGCGAAACCCCAAAACACCCCCAAATGGCCCGTGAACAGCGCCCACACTTCGCACGGGACCAATGTAACTCGTAATAACTGACCGCGTGGTCACGGGACCCCTGGTTTGAGAGCACAGTGAAAATTTGAGAATATCTATACTTAGTTTTAAAAACACTGCATTGGATTGCGAAACCCCAACACACCCCTAAAACGGCCCCGTGATCGGGGCAAACACCTCGCACGGGACCAATATAACTCGTAGGAACTCATCGCGTGGTCATGGGACCCCCGTTTTGGGAGCACGATGACAATTTGAGAATAACTTCACTTAGGCTTGAAAGCATGGCGCTGGAGGGGAAAACCCCCAAATGGCCCCATGAGCGGCCCCAACACCTCGCACGGGATCAATGTAACTCGTAGGAACAAACTGCATGATATGGGGACCATCGATTTGAGAGCACGACAATAATTTGAGAATATTCGCACTTAGGCTTAAAAACATGGTGTTGGAGGGAGAAATACAAAAACACCCTCCAAATGGCCCTGAGAGTGGAGCCACCACCTCGCACGGGACCAATATAACTTGTAAAACTAACCTCGTGGTCACTGAACCCCCGGTTTGAGAGCACTATGATAATTTGAGAATATCTGCACTTAGGCTTGAAAACATGGCGTTGGAGAGAGAAATCTTGAAACACCCCCTAAACGGCCCCATAAGCGGCGTCAACACTTTGCATGGTACCAATGTAACCTATAGGTCACATGTTCCCCCGTTTGAGAGCACGATGATTATTTGAGAATATCTGCACTTAGGCTTGAAACCATGGTGTTAGAGGGAAAATCCCCGAAATACCCCCCAAACAGCCCGTGAACGGCGTACACTGATAAGCACCCAAAAGTGTTATTTTTATACGCTGAATAGATGCATTTTAGTCGCTCGTTTTAATTAAAATTGGCCTTATGTTCGTATTTTATCATTTTGCAAGTCAATATGCAGCCGTAGTGTTAAATAGTGCTAAAGAAGCGTAGTTGCGACAAAGTAGCGGTTAAAAGCATGCATCAAAGAAATCAAAGAGATCGCGAAGTCATAAGTCCCATTGAGCTTTCCTAGATAAGTTTCGATGTCCCGAATGCTGTCCCCGAACCAAACTGTAGCCTTACCTTAGCCCAGACCTGGCATAATCCTTCACCGAGCCCCGTGTGTTTAGTTTGTATTTTATATTATTTTCAGATTTTTATTTGAGTCATTTTTATTTTGAGGATTTATTTTAGATTTATTTAGAATTTTCTAGAATTAATTTTATATTTATATTTATTTTATATTTTTATTTGTTTTTAATTTTAGTCTTGCTAGATTTTATATTTTTAGGACTTTAGGTTTTATTTTTACTTCTTTTGTAGTTTTTATTTTTATTATTTGAGTTTTATTTTTAGAGGATATAATTTTTATTTTAGTGCGTCGAGTATTTATTTTTCTTTGTTTTTGGTTTTTAGATAGTTTATAATTTTTTTTGTTTTATTTTATTTTATTAGTTTTTATTTGTGTCGTGTTTAGTTTTTAGAATTTGTATTGTGTGTCGTGTTATTTTTATTTTTTTAGTGAGTTTCATTTTTAGTTGAGTTTTATTTTTATTTTTAGTTTAGTTTAGTTTTTTATTTTTATTTTACTTGTTTTTATTTTATTATTTTCTTATTTTATTTTATTTAGGGTGCAAAGTTAAACACACGCACACACAAAACTAAAACAGTCACATACATCTAATTAACCCCTCACCCACACACCAATACCATACACCCTCACACACTAAATTATCCCCTATTTCATCTTCTTCAATAAAGCCACACACACATTCTCTCTCCTCACTCACCTCCATTAACACACCCAAATCCTAAACCTTTTCTCTTTCTCAAAAACAAAACACAAACACACAACATCCCTAGCATCCATACCCGGATGCCTCCTGTCTAACCCCCTTTTCGGTGACCCATAAAACCCGGTTCCTCCTACTCGATTTCGACCCTAAGCAGCCGTTAAAATTGGACCTATTCAAGAACCCACTTTAACCCTCCGGCCCGTGATAGCCCCAATACGAAACCCATACCCGAGCCCTGCTAAAGACCCAAAACCGGAAATCCATTACACCCCCATATCCAAACGAACCCATTTCAAAACCCATTACCCATTTCTATAACCAAATCTCATACCCACAAACCCAAAAAATCTTATCTTCCAAAGCATCACAAACTCAAAGCAAAAAAAAAAAAATAGGAACCAAAAAACCTTCCAAATGTCCCTTTAACTTGGCCAAAAGAAAATCCCACAAAGTTCTCTTCAAGAACAAGCTTCGTGGGTTGTAAAAAATTGAAAGGGGCATCTCATTTAAAGGGGAAGACACTCATATCGGACGCATAGAGAGATTGGAAAATAGAGATACACAGTGTATATTATGTACATATTAGGAGCATAAAAAATTTTGGAAAAAATAAATAGTTTAGTTTAGAATAATTTTGAGGTTTGGTTTTTTAGTCTTCTTATTGTAATCAAGTGTTGAAATTTATGAAGATGGTTAGATGAATGTCGAGATGCGTTTCAAGAATATGATTCAAGAAAGAAATTGCGTATGGTATTTCTTCTTCTTGTTTCATTTTACATTATTCTTGACATTCATTTGATTATTGTGTTATGTTCTGATTTGAAAATGTTAGGCTGAACACCCCGTTCAAGGGGTGGGATGCACTGTGTAGGATATTATATTAATTAATTAATTTCATTAATTGCTATATTTCTAGGTTCATAAATTTAGACTTGTCGCAAATTAATTTTTGTAATGAGAGTTAATGAAGTAATTTTAAAATTTAATTTTTGATTTTGGGAATCGAACTAGAGATAGGTTTTTTTTTTCTGAAATTAAAGATTAATTTGGTGTTGAAATTAGATAATTGATACAATTTTTATTAAATTGATCATAGCGGGTATTTTTCTTCAAAATAGTATAATTCTTAATTTTTCATCGTGTGACATTTTTGAATTAATTTCCTGAAAAAGATTTTATTAAATTTATAATTGTAACGAGAGTTAGATTATCGATTTAATATTATTTCCAAATATTTCAAATTAATAAATTGAGAAATTAAAATAATTGATAATGCGGTGTAATCCCATCTCTTGACATTCTCACATTTTTCACACTCGATTGCACATTATTTTTCGTTATTTAGTCATTTCATGATTTTTAGCATTTATTAGTTAATTTTCCCTTTAAATTATTTTAAATAAAAAAAGAAAAAAATAAAAAAATATTTTCAAAAAAAAATATTGAATTGCAAGTTTTCGCAATACTTGTTTCACCTTGGAAGTTGGATTGATACTCGTACTTACCGCAGTACGAGTTGTTTTAGACAAGTTTTGTGGGTAATTTAAGGGGTTTTCAGATTGACTTTTGTAGACAACGACTACATGCTGAAAGCCTCTTATCAAATGACACCGTTGTCATTTTCTTGAAGATTGAAGCAAGTGAAGATTTGTAATTGCTATTTTTTTAAGCGTAGTTCTTCCTTCTTCTCCGTCCTTAGACTGGTTGTATAGGATTATTGAGTCATTGTCATTA
Source organism: Sambucus nigra (assembly GCA_949130495.1). Lineage (NCBI taxonomy): Eukaryota > Viridiplantae > Streptophyta > Magnoliopsida > Dipsacales > Adoxaceae > Sambucus > Sambucus nigra. The sequence continues at coordinate 283,598,839 of OX422218.1, forward strand.
TTTGGGGTGCATTTTGACACCATATTATTTTTGTAATAATTATTCCATAAAACAAATAGCGAAAAGAGAAACCAGACAAGGTAAAGAGATGGCATCCAAAGGCGAGGATTTTGAAGCCTCTCTACTTTGGGTCTGTAGGACTCCTTGGGATGACTGAGATAAGCGAGATCTCCCCCCGATCGACTCAACTCGGTCTTCACCCCACGTGTGTAAAAATTATGGGAGGTGCATTCTTTATCCCTCGCGAATCTCCTGCAAGCGAGTTCAATTTTTGTGTGATTATTTGCTCCCGTGTGCTTTTAATATCTGCATCACACTTCAATTGAATGAATTGACGAATTAATTTACCTAAGACCTGAACCAGATGATTAAAGCGAGAAGGGATTTCATCACCGAATCACTCGCTTATCCATTGTGTGCTACTATAGCTATCATTAAATTTAAAATCAATCAACTAGCTAGCCCAGTAGGAACCCAGTTTTGCAACAAGTGATCACAAAGATAAATTCTGTGATTTTTGTCGCCCGCGGACTTAATTAAAATTTGACTACCCCTTTCACTAATTTTGCAGATAATAATTGGCTACATGCTCGTTAGGATTTTTCCTTTACTCGTATGTGTCCAATTCAATTCTTTCGATAGTCGGTTTTAGTTGTTCGTCCAAATCACGAGTCCATTTTCTCCCCTTTTTCGAAGAATCTCCAAATTATTTTCCTTCTATTTTAAAAATATTTTCAAAAATCCCAAAAATATTTTCTTTTTTCAAAAATCCCGAGTCTACAACTTTTGATCATTTTATGTGTGTCCCTGAGGCAACATGTCCTTAGAGGTTAGCTCTGATTGCGAGATCTTGCCACTGTCCTTCGATTGAATCCGATATGGTTTCTACCTCTCTAGATATGGATCATGTCCCACCACACTTAGCTCCTGTTGAGTCAGCTATTAATATTAATTCATCCATCTCGAATTTGGATGCCTTGTTTTATTTTTCCACCACTTCGGATGGTGACTTTCAGGTGGAAAATTTGATCACTCCCTCATTCACTTTCACACCTCCTTCTTTGCGTTCCCTTGAGGATCACTCCGAGCCTCAAGAGGAGTGTTTATTCCCTACTCTAGAGTTAGATCGTTGACCCCTATCCTTTGTCCCATCCGACCCACACACTGTCCCTACGACACCATCAGTTGATTCGGACCTTGCTATTATTAAATCCCTGTTCACATCTAAGCAATTAGGTCCTCACCTACACCCACCCTCAACCCTTGTCCTCCACGTTCCCATTTATGCATTTTTTGTCAACCCCATTATCCGTGTGAGTATGCATGCTACTCTACCCTTACGTAACACTGAGCTAGTTACTCTATGCACACCACTTCCTTGTGGTGTTGATTTTTTCTAGCTACCCCTCCCTGGTGTGTCACGATGCGACCATTATCATCGTACATTTATAGAATGTTTGTGGCCTTTCTATGAGGACAACCCCTTCAGTATTTCCACACCATTTTGCCTCCTCAACCAATTGGATCACCATTCTTATAGGGCCTTTGTTTCCCTCACCTTTAAGCTCAACACGGCCCATGATCGATGCTTATTCTCACCTATCGTTCTCATACTTACCCTATTCCCCTCCCTCCCATGGTCCACCGATGCTTTGCATCGCGTGATGCACCATGCCATACAAGTGCATTGACCATTCTTAGCCCTGATCCAAGAGGACTGTTGCTTCAGTCTTGTTTGGGGGTGATTATCATCAACCACTTTTTCTGCCGCCCCACACCTTCATAGATCTTATCATTAGGGTGAGATTTGTTTGGTCTGGCTGAAGACATTAAACTTAGCGCTCTCGGGAGGCAGCTCGTCATTCATTGTTTCTGAGTATGAGTCTTATCCTGTTTGCGGGTGGTGTTTCACATCAGCCAATGATTTTCACATGCTTTATAGACTTGTGCATATTTGTGTCGCATATGTTCCCCAGGTTTCCTTTCTGCTCCATTATGCAGTACATTTTCATTAGCGGTTCATTATGGTAATATCTTTCCTCCCTTGTTCTTTTTATTTATATATAGTTTTGAACATTGAGGACAATATTCTCTTTTGTTTGGGTGTGGGAAATTTATCAAAATCGTACCTCTTTTGAAAAAAGTTCAGAAACAAGTGATTTTAAACCTTTTGTGCAGTTAAAAATAAAATTTTATGACATGAATTGTCTATTATCCCTCTTTTAGAAGTCTCAGAATACATGTGTCCCTAAAATTACAATTTTTATCATGAAATTAAATAATACCTCTAAAAGCCTACTTGCACTATGAATTCCTAAACTCGGCAATTTCAAACTATTAGATTTACAATAACAAGTTGAAGAGTAACTATATTCTCAAGAGAGCCTTAAAAGATCACTAGTTGCGACTTAAATTCGTGAGATTTGAGCTTTTCACCATTTTGAGGGTTTTTACGTATCTGTGAGTCACAAGTTGACTCAACTTTCTTTGGATACCACACTTAGTCGTTGCATGGTCTCATTATTTTTTAACATTTGGCTAAATCAATGAGAATGACAATACTTTCGAGTTGTAAGAAACATGTGTCTTATAGCTTATCCCAAGCACTAAACCTATTTTACCATATGCTTACCATTTTTACCCTACACTCCACCTATTATTATCCCATGTTTTCCTTACACTACCATAATTTTTTAGAAAAAGAGTGTTCAAAATCTTCCATGTTAATTGTCTTCATTTTTGTTATGAAAAGAAAAATGTATCGTAATAAAAAAAAGTAATAGAAAAAAGAAGCAAAGAAAGAAAGAAGAAAAAAATAGAAACGAAGAAAAAGAAGCATGCGATCAAAAATTCAAAAAAATGAAGACATTAGTTATTCTCGTGTCACACTCTTCTCAAAAAATTTCCATCATATCATTCAACTTCTTCATTTTCCCCTCATACCTTACGTAATCCTTATTTTTACCCTTGGTAAAGTGTTCGGGCAAACGAGAAGATTATATGGTGAATAACTCGACGTTCTCAACATAGTGGTTGACATTCGTTCATGAGATCAATTTTCTTTCATGTATCCATCATTTTCTATAAAGTGGGTAAACGTTTGAACTTCCTTATATTTACTCAGCTCCTCACACACTAGAGCGATACACTTACCCAATTCTTAAAGAGTTCGATTCAGAGAGATATATCCAGTGAGAATTGAAGTCAAAGCTTTGATTCTACAAAGGCAATCTAAGAATTACTCTAATGATACTTAAGATTGTTTCACACTAACACACGCTGAGTTTTGCGAACGATTACTCTTTTGATATTAAGTAATTTAATATCTCATTTTGATAGTTGAATACGGTCTTCCTTGACGTCCTTTTAAGTTGGGTTGCATAGCGTTTCATCATCTACTTGGATACTACATTTAAATAAGTTTTTGAATTTTGTGGGTACATTTACTGCAAAGTCTCATGAGACACCTCTCATCGTATAGGGCAATCGATAGGTTTAACGACTTGTTCCATATGCTAAGTGCAAGCGCTAATGCCTACGAAAAAGACACACTTTTGGTTACTTATCTCTGTTTTCTCCCTATTTTTGCTCGAGGACTAGCAATGTTCTATTTGGGGTGTGATTTTATACCCCGAATATATGCATTTTAGTCGCTCGTTTTAATTAAAATTGGCCTTATGTTTGTATTTTATCATTTTGCAGGTCAATATCCAGTCGCAGTGTTAAATAATGCTAAAGCGGCGTAATTGCGACAAAGAAGCGGTTAAAAGCATGCATCAAAGAAATCAAAGAGATTGCGAAGTCAGAAGTCCCATTGAGCTTGCCTAGATGAGTTTCGATGTCCAGAATGCTGTCCCTGAACCAAACTGTAGCCTTACCCTAGCTCAGACCTTGCCTAATCCTTCACCGAACCCCGTGTAGGTTTAGTTTGTATTTTATATTGTTTTCAGATTTTTTGAATTATTTTAATTTTTAGGATTTATTTAGAATTTTCTTTAATTTATTTTATATTTCTTTTTATTTTTTTCTTTTTACTAGTTTTTAATTTTAGTCTTTATTTTTAGTCTTGCTAGATTTAATATTTTTAGGACTTTGGGTTTTATTTTTAGTTCTTTTGTAGTTTTTATTTTTATTATTTGAGTTTTACTTTTAGAGGATTTATTTTTTATTTTAGTGTATCAATTATTTGTTTTCCCTTTATTTTTGTTTATTTTTAGTTGGTATATCATAATTTTTTTTTGCTTTGTTTTATTTTATTTTATTAGTTTTTATTTGAGTCGTGTTTAGTTTTCAGAGTTTGTATTGTATGTCATGTTATTTTTATTTGTTTTAGTTTTTAGTGAGTTTTATTTTTAGTTGAGTTTTATTTTTAGTTTAGTTTACTTTTTTATTTTTATTTTATTAGGTTTATTTTATAATTTTCTTATTTTATTTTATTTAGGGTGCAAAGTTAAACACACACACACACACACAAAACTAAAACACTCGCATACACCTAACTAACCCCTCACCCACACACCAGTACCATACACCCTCACACACTAAATCATCCCCTACTTCATCTTCTCCAACAAACCTACATACACTTTCTCTCTCCTCATTCACCTCCATTAACACACCCATATCCTAAACCTTTTCTCTCTCTCTCTAAAGCCAAACACAAACACACAACATCCCTAGCATCCATACCCGGATGCTTCCTATCCGACCTCCTTTTCGGTGACCCCATAACACTCTGTTCCTCCTACCCGATTTTGACCCTAAGCAACCATTAAAAACGGACCTGCTCAAGAATCCACTTCGACCCTCCTGCCTGTGGCAGCCCCAATACGAAACCCATACCCGAGACCTTCCAAAGACCCAAAGCCGGAAATCCATTAGACCCCCATATCCAAACCAACCCATTTCAAAACCCATTACCCATTTGTACAACCAAATCTCAATCCCACAAAGCCAAAAAATCGTATCTACCAACACAACACAAACTCAAAGCCAAAAAAAAAATAGGAACCAAAAACCCTTCCAAATGTCCCTTTGACTTGGCCAAAAGAAAATCCCACAAATATCTCTTTAAGAACAAGCTTCGCGAGTTATAAAAAATTGAAAGGGGCATCTCATTTAATGGGGAAGACTCTCATGTCAGACACACAAAGAGACTACAAAATAGAGAGACACAGTGTATATTATGTATATATTTGGAGCATAAAAAAATTCAAAAAAAAAATTATTTAGTTTAGAATAATTTTTATGTTTGTGTTTTTAGTCTTCTTGTTGTAATCAAGTGCTTAAATTTATGAAGAAGGTTGGATGAATGTCGAGATACGTTTCAAGAATATGATTCGATCGAAAGAATTGCATATTGTATTTCTTCTTCTTGTTTCATTTTATATTATTCTTGACATTTATTTGATTATTGTGTTATGTTCTGATATGAAAATGTTAGGCTAAACGCCCCATTAAAGGGGTGGGATGCACTGTGTAGGATATTATATTAATTAATTAATTTCATTAATTCCTATATTTCTAAGTTCATTAATTTAGACTTGTCACAAAATTAATTTATGTAACGGGAGTTAATAAAGTAATTTTTTTATTTTAGGATCGAACTAGAGATAGATTTTTCCTAAAATAAAATATTAATTTAGTGTTGAAATTAGATAATTGATACAATTTTTATTAAATTGATCCTACAGGGTAATTATCTTGAAAATAGTATAATTCTTAATTTTTCATCGTGTGACATTTTTGAATTAATTTTCTAAAAAAATATTTTATTAAATTTATAATTGTAACGAGAGTTAGATTATCGATTTAATATTATCTTGGAATATTTCAAATTAATAAATTGAGAAATTTAAATAACTGATAATGTGGTGTAATCCCATCTCTTGACATTCTCACATTTTCCACACTCGATGACACATTATTTTTTGTTATTTAGTCATTTCGTAATTATTATCATTTATTAGTTAATTTTCCCATGAGGTTGTTTTAAATTAAAACAAAATTTAAAAATTAAAAAATATTTTCAGAAAAAAATTGAATTGCAAGTTTTTGCCATAATTGTTTCACATTGGAAGTTGGATTGATACCCGTACTTACCCCAATACGAGTTGTTTTAGACACGTTTTGTAGGTCATTCATCGGATTTTGAGATTGGCTTTTGAAGACAACGACCACACACTAAAAGACCCTTTTCACCCACACCTCGCACGGGACCAACGTAAATCGTAGTAACTAACCGCGTGGTAACATGACCCCCGGTTTGAGAGCATGTTGAAAACAGGTAGGAACATCTGCAATTAGGCTTGAAAATTGCCAACACCTCACACTTGACTAATGTAAATTGTAGGAACTCATCGCGTGGTCACGAGACCCCTGTTTGAGAGCAAGAAGATAATTTGAGAATATTTGCGGTTAGGCTTGAAAACGTGGCGTTGGAGGGCGAAACCTCAAAATACCCCTAAATGGCCTAATGAGCGGCGCCAATACCTCACACAGGACAAATATAAGTGGTTGGAATTGACCACGTGGTCACGACACCCTCAGTTTGAGAGCACGCTGATAATTTGACACTTAGGCTTGAAAGCATTGCATTGGAGGGAGAAACCCCACCCCCACCCCACACGAAATGGTCTCGTGAGTGGTGTCAACCCTTCGAACGAGACTAATGTAACTCGTAGGAACTGACCGAATGGGATACCCCGATTTGAGGGCACTGTGATAATTTGAGAATATCTGCACTTAGGCTTGAAAACATGGCGTTGGTGGGAGAACCTCGAAACACCCCCAAAACGTCCCCGTGAGCTGTGCCAACACCATGCACGGGACCAATGTAACTCGTAGGAACTGACCATGTGGTCACGGGACCACCAGGCATGGCGATAATTTGAGAACATCTTCACTTAGGCTTGTAAGCATTTTTCTGGTGGGTGAAACCCTAAAATACCCCCCAAACGGCCCCATGAGCAGCACCAATACCTCACATGGTGCCACTGTGACTCATAGGAACTGACCGCATGGTCACGAGACCCACGATTTAAAAGAACAATGATAATTTGTGTATATATACACTTAGGCTTGAAATTATGGTATTGGAGGGAGAAACCCCACCCCACCACCCCAAAACGGTCCCGTGAGCGGTGCCAACACCTCGCACGGGATCAATGTAACTCAGAGGATCTGACCGCGTGGTCTCGGGACCCTGATTTGAGATCATTGAGATAATTTGATAATATCTACACTTAGGCTTGAAACCATGGCGTTGGAGGGTGAAAACTCGAAACACCCCGCAAAAGATCCCGTGAGCGGTGCCAACACCTCGCATGGCAATGTAACTCGTAGGAACAAATCGTGTGGTCACGGGACCCCCAGTTTGAGAGAACGATGATAATTTAATAGTATTTTTACTTAGGCTTGAAAATATGGCGTTGGTGGTTGAAACCTGTAAATATCCCCAAAACGGCCTCGTGAGCGGTGCCATCACCTCCCACGGGATCAATGTAACTTGTAGGAACTTACCGCACGATCATGGGACCCTCGATTTCATAGAACGACAGTAATTTGAGAATATCTGTACTTAGGCTTGTAAACATGGTGTTGGAGGGAGAAACCTCGAAACACACCCCAAACAACCCTGTGAGCAGCCCCAACACCTCTCACGGGACCAATGTAAGTCGTAGGAACTGACGCTATGGTTTCGGGACCCTCTATTTGAGAGTACAATGATAATTTCAAAATATACTCACTTAGGCTTGAAAACATGAAGTTGGAGGGACAAACCTTGAAACTCCCCACAAAAGGCCTTGCGAGCAGCGCCAACACCTTGCACGGGACCAATATAACAAGTACAAATTGACCACATGGTCACGGAATCTTCAATTTGAGAGCATGAGTATTATTTGAAAATATCTGCACTTAGCCTGGAAAGCATTGCCTTGGACGGTGAAACCCCGAAACACCCCCCAAACGTCCCCATAGATGACACCAACACCGCGCTCGAGACCAATGTAACTCGTAGGAACAAATCGCATGGTCATGAAACCCCCGACTTGAGAGTACGGTGATAATTTGAGAATATCTACACTTTGGCTTGAAAATATGGCACGGGATGGAGAAACCCCAAAAAATCCCCAAAGGGGCTCGTGAGTAGTACCAACACCTCACACAAGACCAATATAACTCATAGGAACTGATCACGAGGTCGTGGGAGCCTCGGTTTGAGAGCACAACGACTATTTCAGAATATATGCACTAAGGCTTAAAAACATTGTGTTGGTGGGCGAAACTCCGAAATAACCCCCAAACGGCCCCGTGAGCGTCGTCAACACCTCACATGGGATCGTTGTAACCCGTAGGAACTGATCGTGTGGTCAGGGGACCCCTAGTTTGGGAGTATGATGATAATTTGAGATTATCTTCACTTAGACTTGAAAGCATGGAGTTGGTGGGCGAAATCCCAAAACATCCCCCAAACGGCCCCGTTAGTGGTGCCAACACCTCGCATGGGACTAATGTAGCTCGTAGGAACTGACTGCGTTGTCACGGGACCCCTGGTTTGACAACACGATGATAATTTGAGAATATCTTCACTTAGGCTTTAAAGGATGGCCTTATAGTGCGAAACCCCGAAATAACCCCCAAACGGCCGCGTAAGCGCGCCAACCCCTCTCACGGGACCAATTTAACTCGTTAGAATTTATCGTGTGGTCACAGGACCCCCGGGTTGATAGCAAGAGAATTATTTGAGAATATCCTCACTTAGGATTCAAAGAATGGTGATGGGGGCAAAACCCTGAAACACCCCCCAAACGCCCACGTGAGAGACCCCAGCACCTCACACGAGACCAATGTAACTCGTAGAAACTGACTGCGTGGTCACAAAACCCCCATTTGAGAGAACGATGATAATTTAAGAATATATGCACTTAGGCTTGAAAACATGGCGTTGGAGGGCGAAACAACGAAACAAACCCCAAATGGGGACGATGCTTACACCTCGCACGGTACCAATATAACTCGTAGAAACTGATCAGGGACCCCCGGTTTGAGAGAACGATGATAATTTTAGAATATCTTCACTTAGGCTTGGAAATATGGCATTGGAGGGCAAAACCCCAAAATACCCCCCAAATGACCCCGTGAGTGGTGCCTACACCTCGCATGGGACCAATGTAATTATAGGAACTGACCGCGTGATCACGGGATCCCCGATTTGAGAGCAAGGTGATAATTTGAGAATATTAGCACTAATTCTTGAAAACATAGCATTGGAGGGAGAAACCTTAAAACACCCCCCAGACGGCCCCGTGAGTGGTGACAACACCTCCCACGGGACCAATGTAAGTCGTAGGAACTAACCGCATTGTCACGAGACCCGCGATTTGAGAGCACGATGATAATTTGAGAATATCTGCACTGAGGCTTGAAAACATGACGTTGGAGGGAGAATCCCAAAAACACCACCCAAATGCCCCATGAGCAGTGTCAACACCTCGCACATGACTAATTCAACTCGTTGGACTGACTGTGTGGACACGGGACCAACGATTTGACATAATGCTGATCATTGAGAATATTAGCCCTTAGGCTTGAAAGCATGGCATTGGAGGGCAAAATACTGACCCCCTCAAACAACACCGTGAGCGGCGGCAACACCTCGCATGGGACCAATGTAACTCATAGAAATTGATCGTGTGGAGACGGGACCCCAATTTGAGAGCATGATGAAAACTTTATAATATTCGTACTTATGCATAAAACACATGGCGTTCGAGGGAGAAACCCCGAAACACCTACCAAACGGCCCAGTGACCGATGCCAATACCTCTTACGGGTCCAATGCGATTCGTAGGAACTGACTGCATGGTCATGGGACCCTTGGTTCTAGAGCACGTCAATAATTTGAGAATATCTGCACTTAAGCTTGAAAACATGGCGTTGGATTGAGAAATCTCAAAACACCCCCTAAACATCCTCGTGAGCAGCGTGAACACATCGCTGGGGACCAATGTAACTCGTAGGAACTAATCGTGTAGTCATGGGACTCCTGGGCATTCTCAAGCACCTTGACAGGGGAGGCTCACACATGGTTCACCTCTCTTTCTAAGATCTCTATAGGAAACTTTATGTTGCTGACCCATAGTTTTGTCCACAACTTTTACTTTGGGGTAAAACCTAGTAAATAGATGACCCACTTGCTATACATCTAATAGGGGAGGGATGAGAGTCTATGGGAGTACACAACCTATTTTAACAAAGAGAACCTGGAAGTGAAAGACTACGAAGAAAGTATCGCGATGACAACCCTTATGGGAGGCCTTCAAAAAGGAAAGCTACTTTTGAAGTTGGCCTAGGACCCTCCAAAGTCCATGGCCGAACTTCTGGCTACGACTGGGAGAGTCATGAACGCAGAGGAGGCAATGGCCGTCAAAGAAGATGAATAAAAAAGATCCCACAATGGAAAGGGTCTGAAGTTCAAGGGGAAGGATAGCAAGAAACGGACGATAGACGACAAGTTTACAGACTATACGCCTCTAACAGTTAGTTGTGAGGATATCCTAAATGAGATAAAAAATGACTGGTCTCTTAGGTGGTTGAAAAAGTTGAAGACAGCCCCCCATAAGAGGAATAGAAATCTTGGGTGTGAATTTCACTAGGATCATGGGCACCTTTCAGATAAATGTTTTGCTATCAAAGACGAGATTGAAAAAAATGTTAAAATCTGGAAAGTTGAGAAAGTATGATGATAAGAATGGTTTAGGGAAAGGCCGAGACGACCCTAGAAAGATGATAAATGTAAAATGTAAATAGGACGCTCCGGTAAGGCGGGATGGCTCCTTAGATGACGATAATGGTGATTCGGATCTACCACCCAAAGACGATGACGTTCCAGTGAAGAGGCTTAACATGATTTCATTTGGGGTAAGCATAATTTTTGGTGGCCTTGCAGGGGGAGGTTTTGAGTTTATCGATCGAAAAGCTCATATGGCCGAGGCAAAGGCAATAACTAAGGCCGAGGTTGTTAACTCAATCTCCATTGATGCTAAGGCCGAAAAAAGAAAGAAAGTGGATATAGAATCCCTCATAGCCATCTTTTCAAGACTAGACTTTAAGGGTATGCTAGATCCGCCTGACGACCAACTCATTATAACGACCAGAGTACATGGATGTAAAGTACCAAGAATCTTAGTTTATGGAGGAAGCTTTGCAGATGTTATGTTTTGATAGTGCTTAAAAGTCTTAGGGCTTAGTAGGGCTAGGCTTGTCCCGTATCATCATCCTATGATAGGATTCAGTGGATAGAAGGATCACCATCTAGAGATGTATGATATTGATGTCAGAATGGGAGATGAATGGCCAAAGAGACTCACCAAGAATATAAACTTTTTTTGTGATGGACGAGAACGTCTTCTCAGCCTACACCCTCATATTGCGATGGGTGGCCCTCAAACAGTTTGAGGTCGTGCCTTCGACGGTGCACCAAATGATAAAATCTCTGACTCCATATGGGGTAGGGGAAGTTCAAGGTGACCAAATATCAGTGCGAGAGTGCTATTTTAACTCAGCTGAGGAGAGGGAAGCACACAAGAAAGCAATAACCACATACAAAATTACTACCCTTGATCCAAGAGACGAGACGAAGCTAAAAAAAGGGGAGGCCGTGGAAGAGGTAGAATCCATCATCCTCAATAAGGACGGGCCGAGAAAAACCATCCAGGTTGGAAAATCCCTAAGGCCAGCGATTAAGGATGAACTGATCAAACTTCTCAGGAGAAGGTAAAAATTTTTTGCTTAGATTCATGCTGATATGCCAGGCATTGACCCAGAGATAATGTGTCATAAACTCAATGTGGAGGAAAATGCTAAGCCAATGAAGCAGAGAGGAAGAATTTACTCTGAGAAGTACGAGGTTATAAGAGACGAGGTTAAAGGTCTAGAAGAGGCCGAGTTTATCAGGGAGGTCATCTACCCTGAATGATTGTCAAATATTATCATAGTTCCCAAGGCCAATAGAAAATGGAGAATGTGTGTGGATTTTACTGATTTGAAAAAGTCATGCCCCAAGGACCCTTACCCTCACCCTCCTATCGATCAGATGGTAGACGTTACGATGGGGCATGAATTGATGAGCTTTATGGATAGATACTCCTGCTACAATCAATTTTTTATGGACCCAGTCGATACATAGAAAACAACCTTCATCACCGATAAAAGGACGTATTGTTATAAGGTTATACCCTTTGTCTTGAAAAACGTCGGGGCTACCTATCAACGGTTGGTGAATAAGATGTTTGAAGATCAGATGAAAAAGTATATGGAAGTTTATGTAGATGATATGTTGACCAAGAGTCTAAAGGCCAACACTCATGCGATCGACCTTGAAAAAACTTCCAACACCATGGACAAGTATAAGATGAAGCTCAACCTAGTAAAATGCGTATTTGGCATCGGAGTTGGCAAATTCTTGGGTTTCATCGTCAATCAGAGAGGTATTAAAGCCAACCCAGAAAAGATAAAGGCCCTGTTAGAGATGAAGATCCCTAAGACCATCAAGGACGTTCAGAGGGTCACTAGACGAGTGGTTGCTCTGAACATGTTTGTCTCTAGAGCCACTGATAAGTGTCTTCCATTTTTTAAGATTCTTATAAAAGATTTTGAGTGGGACGAGGAATGTGAGAAATCATTTTAGAGCTAAAGTCATATCTCGATTCACCACTCCAACTATCTCGTCCAATCCAAGGAGAGAAGATTTTCCTTTACTTGGTCGTGTCCAAATCGGCTATCAGCGCGACAATAGTACGAGAGGATGAGGGTGTAAAAAGACCAGTGTATTTCAACAGCAAGGCCCTCTAAGGGGATGAGCAGAGGTACCCCGGGATGGGAAAACTGGTCTATGCCCTTATCCATGTTTCAAGAAAGATGAGGGCTTATTTTCAAGATCATACAATGGTTGTTTTGACATTCTCTCCCCTTAGGCAAGTCATCCATAGACCTGAGAAATCAGGTAGATTGATGACCTGGGCCATTGAGCTAGGAGAGTACGATATAGTCTATCGATAGAGTGTTACAATTAAGGGGCAGACCTTAGCAGACTTTGTGGCGGATTTCACTTGGGAAGATGCTGATAGTGAAAAAGCGTATGACCTTGGAGAGCCAGCCAAAACCCCTACCAAGCCAGCAAAGGTCGAGACAAGAGTGATGAGACATCCAACGGCCGAGGGTGACAAGTTCTTACTCAAAAATGGGGTTATTGAAGAGGGGAATTTTCTGAATGGGCAGTATGGAACTTGTTCTTTGATGTCTTGTGAAAATAGGAGTGGAGTCGATCTGATTGTGTCGGCCCCAGATAGAATAGACATTGAGTATGCATTTAGATTCAGTTTTAAAGATTTATACAATGAATCAAAGTATAAGGACCTAATAGATGGAATCTCCCTCGCCATTGCCCTTAACGTCAGCCAGCTTCTAGTCCATAGTGACTCTTAGATCGTGGTTAATCAGGTACTGGGAATTTATAAAGCCAAAGACGAGAGAATGGAAAAATACCTGGCACAATTAAAGAAGTTGATGAAAGACTTTGGAGAGATCAAAGTAAAAAGGTTGCCTCGGCTGGATAATAGCCAAGTCGACATTCTGGCAAGGTTAGCCTCAGCAACACGGACGAAGATTAAGAGAATGGTGCCGATAAGAATCCTTCCCCAAATGACGATTGAAGAGGATAACGCAAGGCTAAAAATTTTCTTCAATTTAAACCTGGGACCACCTTGGATGGACCCCCTTATTCAGTATATCAATGAGGGTATCTTGTCAGAGTCTAAGGCCGAGAGCAAGAAGTTGAGGTATAGCCGTTAAGTTCTCTATCATAGGGGACATGTTATACAAGAAGGGGTTTCTCTTGCCTCTGCTCAGATGTGTCCACCCAACCGAGGTAAATTGCATTTTGAAGCATATTAATGAAGGATATTGATTAATCCGTATTGTGGGTAGATAATTGATAGAGAGAATCGTCTCTCAAGGATATTGGGGGTCCACCCTGGCTAAGGACTCGATTAAATACGTGAAAAAATGTGATAAATGCCAGTGATTTGCCACCATCCCTCATCATCCCCATAAACCTCTGACATCTATCACCTCACCGTGGCCATTTACAGTATGGGGGATTGATTTGGTTGGACCTCTACCAAGGGCCATGGGCCACTACAGATATTTAATTGTGGCAACACACTACTTTTTGAAGTGGGTAGAGGCCAAGGCTATGATCAAGATCATAGAAAAGAAGACCTTTCAGTTCATATGGAAGAACATCATTTGTAGGTACGACTTACTTAACACACTCATCTCAGACAATGGTACCTAGTTAAAAAACATTTCCTTTGAAAAATATTATATAAGGGTTGTCACCAAACAGTTCTTCTCGTCACCTGGCCGACCCCAAGTGAATGGTCAGACTAAGGTCACCAATACAAATATTCTTGATGGAATCAAAAAAAGATTAGAGTAGGCCAAAGGGAAATGGACTGAAGATGTACATGTTATGCTATGGGCCTAGAGGATGACAGCCGAGATGCCGACAAGGGAGACCCCCTTTATGTTAGCATAGGGCTCATAGGCAATAGTCCCTACCGAGATTGGTCTCCCCACACACATAGTTCAAACGTATGACCTTGAGATAAATTTGGAAGAGAGAATGCTTGACCTATATCTAATTGAGGAAAGAGAAGAGGATGCTGAGACCAGAGTGGCGGCCTATCGGTAGAGTGAGGCCAAGTTTTATAACAAGAGGATAAAGTCGAGGCCGATAGCAGTGGGAGACCTCATTGTGAAGAAGACTTAGTAGAAGCCGAACAAGCTTCATGCCAACTAGCGTGGTACTTACAGGGTTACTGATGAGGTGGTCCTGGGAACCTATCTACTGGTGAACTTAGAGGGGGAACCATTCTCTAATCCTTGTAACATCTACTACTTAAAAAGGTACTACCAATAGATGATTATATAGGAGCTTTTTCATTATGAATAATTATAAAAGGGCTTATTATGAATGAGAAGTGAAAATGGTTAGTTCCCTCATATCTTATATATTTTGTTTTGAATAATTAGTTTCCAGTACCCTTAAAAACTATAAAATATCATCATTGGTGGGCTAGCAATAACCCAACTTTGGTGAAATGATAACCTGGAAAGGGGTTGACCCCATTCACGAACTTTCAATAACACAAAAAATGGTTAAATTAGTTACTAAAACATCAATAACTTGGTGAACAAACTGTTCTCGACAGAGACGACAATGCATAGATGAGACAATGCTCAACCATGCACTCTCAAAACGACAAGACGGTGCATGGCATAACACCATAATTTGGTGAGTTCAAATTGAAAAATCACTTAGGTGGTTAGTTACTTAAACATCATTAACTTGGTATATATGAGATGAAACATCATTTATTTGGCGATCTCAGGCCTTAAATATCATTAACATGGTGAATATGAGATGAAACATCATTAGTTTGGTGACCTTAGACCTTAAACATCATTAATTTGGTGAATATGAGATGAGACATCATTAGTTTGGTGATCTCAGACCTTAAACATCATTAATTTGGTGATTTTACTTAAACATCATTAACTTTGTATATGAGATGAAACATCATTAGTTTGGTGATCTCAGACCTTGGACACCATTAGTTTGGTGAATATGAGTCAAAACATCATTAGTTTGGTGTGTGATGGTGATAGCTTGCGGTATCGTACTTCAAAAATATATTAATCTCAAGATAAGTATTGGAAGGCTTATATAGAACAAATAATCATCCATTGATGTTAAAGAGGTTATAGATAACAGAATTCAAAAGATAAATACAAAAGGCTATCTGCCTTAAACAAAAATGAGACAAAATGTGTTAACGAGGAGCCTTCAAAGATGAACCTCACCCCCGGCTGGTGCCAACCCATCACCCGTAGCAAAATTCTTAGTAACTCCGACGTTGGTGACGTCAGCTCCGTTATCATGGTCAGCCAAGTCTTCATTGTTCTCCGTCACCTCCAAAGGACTTGTCTCAATCGGGGAAGCAACAA
This sequence comes from Sambucus nigra, assembly GCA_949130495.1. NCBI lineage: Eukaryota > Viridiplantae > Streptophyta > Magnoliopsida > Dipsacales > Adoxaceae > Sambucus > Sambucus nigra. Next base: position 283,614,913 of record OX422218.1, read on the forward strand.
CATTTTCAACTTAGGCTAAAGTTTCACCAAGATGAGGGTCAGCAAAACCAAGGATAATGAAGTCGTCAGGCGATAGGCTTCCTGTCTCAGCATGCTTAAGGGCAACCCATCATCTTCCAACCCTAATTCCCCTCTCTAAGTAATCAAAATTGAAGACCAAAAATTCATCAAACACTTTGTATTCGATAATGATCTTATCTTTGGCCTCAGCAAGGGAAGCTTTAACAGCAGCATTAATTATGGCCTTCACGGTCTCGTCTTTAGATTTGAGATCCTTCTCATGGTCGAACTTCAGATTGGCGACCAGGTCCCTCTTATTCTTCAGGTCACCCTTAACCTTGTCCAGATTAGCCTTCCAAGACTTCTCTAATTTCTCAATATATTGACCCTTTTGGGTCAAGGGCAGCCTATTTAAGGTCCAACTAGCTAAGCAGTGAAGAGAGATCACACCCTACAAAATAAGAGATAGAAACATATGTATGAGTCATAACAAAGGAAGAGACAACACTTGTAAAAATTCTACTTGAAGATTACTCGGAGTGTCCGATGAAGGGAAAACTCAGCGAGCAAAGGGGCATCCAAATATTGGAGGCAATGTTTATTGTCCTCCGAGATAATGGAGCTAAGAGCATCGACATCCTTCAGGCCGTGGGAAATGACGCTGTCGTCTCTTATTTTTAGCTACGATAAACGAGCAATAAGAGAATCATATAGCGATATGGGAATGGCACGATTGGAACTCGACACCTTGGAAGGCTGAGTGGAAGTTGGATTTGTCGATGGGGCCTTCCTCTTCTTTCCAGTACCGTTGGTCCTACTGGAGCTGACGTTATTCTTAGATTGAATGGCTAGAGGGGTGGATTTATTACCGCTTTTGTTGATTAGCTTGCTCAGGTTGGGGGCTGACATTTTCCAAAACTCGTCTGAAATTCCTTTTTAATGTTCTACAAAAGAAAAGATTCAAAGTTAGTGCATCATCTTCAAAAGAGTATGAGTCATCATTTATCTATAACAACAAAATGCTACAATAGCGAAGTAACTTACGAAGATCAGTAAGGGGGCCACCCCCAGACCTGTTTGAGCAAGATAATAGGGGGTCATCAGGTGCTTAAAACTCACAAGACGACCTTGGTCACCTTGGCTATGAAGCCTTTTTATCTTTTCATAGGCCTCAATTCCTAAGACAGGATCAGATTTGGCCGACAGGGTAACCTTAACCCATCTCAAAGGAGTCCTAGGCGTAGACGTCCCACAAGACCTCTTGGGGTCGAACTCCCAAGAACTCGAGATAAAGAAATATATGGCCTTCCAGTTACGGTTAGAGGTATGAGTTACCAACAGGATCTTCTTCTCAGACTTCCTGGCTATAAAATGGTAGTAGCCTAGATGAGTCTTGGAAGATGAGGGGGTGTAGAAACCAAGAAATATATGAACTGGAAGGTCAGTCTGATGAACAACATTCCAAAGGATAATGGACCTAATGATCACTCTCCACGCATTCGAAGACAGTTGGGAAAGGAAAAGGTTTATGATGTCCCTATATAGAGCACACTTAGGGTTTGCTTTTGGTGCTTTACCTATATAGGACTTCATCTAGTTCAACTTTAATTTTGACAAAATATTTTTTGTAATTTAGGATTGTGTGTCCCCATATCGACGCCAAGCTCTCCTTGTTCATCTACATCAAATGAGCACTCGATTCAGTCTGCGTCTCAGAAAAAGGTAACTTTCAGTTTCTATGGCTCATAGGAATTTTTGTCACGTAGAACACAACACCACATTGCATTTTCATTGTGTTTATCATATCTTATGATAGTGCATAATATTTGTCATAATAAAATTATTTTTGAGTTCAAAAATTTTAATTTGGAATTTTTATAAGAAAAATATTTTTGTGAAAATAAGTTGACACTAAATATTTTTTTTATAAAAGTTGCAAAATACTTTTTTTTGAAGTTAAAAAAATTCGGAATTAATTTTTGTATCTATGCGTGTAAATCGGTTTTGTATGTTTTCAAGTCTTGGCTTTTAGTTGCTTTGTACATGTATGCTTTTAAGTCAATAGCTGTTAATAGCTTTTGTGTATATAATATATTATATATTAGTTTATACAATTAGCTGTTAGTTTTTGTCTTGTCCCATGCCATGTAGATTTGACTTTTAGCTATTGAAAGTTTATTGCCTTATAACTGTTGGGCCACTCGTTTTTGTTGTCTTGTACGCTTATATATATATATAATATGCATGTGTATCATTATTTATATACGTATATTAATATGTGTATGCGTATGTGGTTCTTACCATTAGAGTTCTAACGTGCCAACTGTATATATTAGGATATGTTGTTGCCATACCTGCTCGATGTGACCTGACGTCTTGAGTTGTCACGATTTTGGAGTCCATATATGATGGCATCTTGACCCCCTGTTTTAACAGTTGCCGTGGTCTTTTGAGTTTAGATATTTATATACACTAGGCCTGCAAGATTTGACTGTCTACGGGTGTAGGCCTTTACCGAGTTGACGCCCTTGTTTTATCAAAGACAGCTCACGATTTTTCTTATACCGCAAACGGGTTTTCATTTTTAAATGACGTCACGACATTTTATTTACAACGGTAATATTTTAAAATCAAAGATGGTTTTTACTTTGATTTCAAAACGTCGTCGTCAGCCTAGCAACGGTAATGTTTGATGCGTCTTTGGTACGCAATGTTTCACAGCTGTCTTCAAGATATTTCTAAAACGGCTGTGTTTTAGATAACTATTGTTTCTTGAATCTGTTAATGTGTTACAGCTTGCACAACACGTGTCACGTTTTTAACACTACATTTGTGTTTCTTTGCTGACCGTCAGATCTATTTTTATCAGTGGCTGGTGTATATTCTTTGGCAATCCATGTGACTATATTTTACACCAATCTGCACACACTTGTGCACTCTATAAATAGACCATTAGTGTATTATTTTTAGAGAGCTGAGAAAATAATTTTTGTAGTTAAACTCTGTCAAAATTTTTAGAGAGAGATTAAACCAGAAATATTTTTGTGTCATCTTCAAGTGTTGATTTCTGTCAAAACGAAAATGAAGATTGGACTTCTCTCATTCTAAATCTGCACTTACGATTTTTCTAGAGTACATTATTTTTGTAAGTGAGTTCTCTCATCTTTTGTGTGTATTATTTAGATCAGTCTTTAGATCTAATATTTGTACACAACACACACTATTCACGAAATTAATTTTTGTGTGAATATTCTGCTTGTGACTTATTTGTGAGATCTTGAATATTTTTAAAACATTTTTTTTAAAGCAGATTTTTCAGAAAATAATTTGGTAATATTCAGATTTGTATTGTTTGTGGTTTAGAAAGTTAAACCTAAGATTTTTAAGATCTGATTTGTGAAGATTTAAAATCTGAACTGAATATTATTTTCTTGAGTGTTTAGGACTATTTTGATTTTATCTGAAATATTTGTGAAAATAGTCTTGATAAGATTTTAGGTTAAAATCTGATTTAATCTAATATTTGTTTTCTGAAAAACAAGATTGTGAATATTTGACTGTCTATTTTCATTGAATATATTTTCAGTCATATTCTGTGAATATGATTACTTGATTGTGTTAGTGATTTTCAGAAATTGTTTTCATCTCATATCACTCACATATAATCACTCACGTTTTATTCACGTAGACACATATTTGTGTAAATATCTGAACAAGTCTAGTGTTCAAAGATTTAAAAGAAAGAAAAGGAAGTTTTCAAAAGTGTATTAAAAGTCAAGATGACTTGATTTGAATAACATAAGACTTGCAAAGATATAAGTGATATAGTCTGTTGCATCACACACTATCACTTCACTAGAAAATAAATAATAGGCACTGAGCCAACCTGCGCTTAAAGAAGTTAGAGGGGAGGCTGAGACGTGTAGAAAACAAGAGCAAGCGACGACAGTTTAAAGAGAGAACAGAATACGCAACTAGGCTAGAGTCTTGGTCGAGTGGGGTAATAGCTAGATCTTTCTTCTTTATTTGTCGAGTTTGTTGTTTGTAAATCGTCCCTATTGATTTATTGTTTTAGTGGAAGTAGATTAGGTGACTCCTAGAGGAGTCCGTCGTTTTTCCCGGGAAAGGGTTTTTGCGACGTAAAATAAACATAGTGTGCTGTATATTTTTTCGTTTATCACCTCACATGAAAAATTAGGCTTAACTAAATAGAAACTCGCCTAAAATTGAATTGGTTATTATTTTTGTAAATCACCTTGATGTAAAAAGATAATAATTTGGACTGTTAATTAACCTTGAAAATCAAATTCATTTTCATAAAGTTAACAAATTAAGTAAAAGTTTAATTTGGTCCCCTTTGCATCATTCATATAAACTCGTAGGTTTAAGGTGTTTAATCAACAATAAGTTTACTTTCGCATATAAAGTCTTTGCGCAACGCCCTAGTTTCTGGGTCCCTACAATTTATATGGGCAAGGATGGCTCGGAGTATGGAATGAATGGGTAGATGAAAGCCTAACTTTAACATCTCCTCATAGACACAGATTTCGTCTTCCCGGTCGTCAAATGCTCTTTCATTCTTAAGAGGTACCCTCATAGAAATAGCGGAATCTATTCCATAGAGGTACCTAAAGACCAACATGTCAACTTCAGAGACAGTACTGTCATACTCGGCCGCAATATTACTGTCATACTCAGCAGCAATATCAGACAGTATCAACCTCGCTCTCCTCATCACTACCAAATGGGAACTCGACCTGAGGTTTGCTGGGGTTACCACTAGGAAACCTCTTAGCAAAATCGGCCCTGGTAGCGGACGATAGTCAAATTGAATTTATTCATGGGGGTCACAACGTTGTGTTATAATATTTATACAGAGTTAGATCAATTTTATGAATCGACTCTCCTAGAAGATGAGTCACGAGAGGTAACCTCCTTAACATCAGATGTTGCACTTTGAGCAGGTGACCAATCCATAGACTCTTCATAAGAGTCCACACTCTCAGCCTATTGAGAGGTGGACATGGGGTCAGTTGTAGAAGACTTAAATATTGGTTTACAATTCTCAGGGACTTGGGGGTATATTACAACCAAAGGTGGTGGAAAGATGGGTTGAACTAGAAAAGCCTCAGCATTTTGACTCTCGTATTGGGCTTCCTCTATCTGCCTAATCTTATCAAAGCACTTTTCTCTTAGATTGGGGAACTCCTCTGCTAACTTATACAAGGGCTGTAACATCCGACAAGATGAGACCACACTTGGGTGAGAAAGGCAAAGAAAGATAAATAATTTTAAGGGTTAACTTATGTTGACTCAAAGATCAAGCTTTTGCGAATTTTATACGTTTTCTCAAGAACACCAGGAATAAATTCAATTTGGTTCATCGGAGATGGTGACCAGAGATTCCCAAAAATGTAAGAAATCACGGTCTAAGCCTACAAAAACACCCACTACGGCAAGAACAACCTAAAAACCACCAGGGTACCTCCCTCTACAACCCTTTAAACCCCTTAACAATTGTAAAACTATTGCCAAAAAAATGATACAAGGTCTGGAATTGCCAAGAATGAAGAAAATTAGAAGTTAGAAAGGGTACCTAAATAAACTCAAGTTCTTAAAGATAGACGGAGGAGAAATAGACAACCTGGGATTAAAGGATTCACAAACTTTGAAGCTTTGAAGCTTTAAAGGCTATGGAGTTTTCTGCGCAGAAAATCTACAAAGGCACGAAAGAGATGAGAAGAAAGAGAAATGAAAAGTTTTTGAGGATAAATATCCCCCTAATGATCAGGCACGCTATCCAAGTAATCCATCATGGGGGACACAAAAGCCCAAGTGTGCATCCACAAAACCTATCTTGGGTTAGACGCCACCAATGAGAATAATGACATGTGTCACACACCCATGTGTCAAAACCTATCCAACCAACACGTAAGAGACATCTAATCATTCCCTCAACAACTCGTAACCCTTAAACTCCTATTCACACAGAAGGCTAAGAGCTAGCGATGATTGATATGACTAAAGTGTACCCTCGTCTCTTAGGATGAGTGATATCGCATGTCATAGATGAGTCATCATTAGATCCACACAAGCTATTGGAGGGATCGTCGTAACAAGGGTCTTCCTCACCCAACTAACCTCAGCCATCTGTAAAGTCGAGATCAGAAGAGTAACGCTTATTCAAAGCAATACCATTTTCATACTCTACCGAAATCGATGATAGGAATGACCAGTTACCCAACCTCTCCTTGATCTAGTTAGTCTAGGCCACACCTGTGATAGTATGGGACCACCCTACAGGAATTAGCAACCTCGTCCCCTTTCAGGCCAATGTTGTCATGGGCGATGCCTAACATGACGAGCATATGTAAATATAAAGGAGCTATGCTCATGTGGAAAATTCTGTTATAATAAGATTGTTCCCTCACGTGGAGGAATATTTGCATCATCAATGTGCCCATGTGCCAAAGACAAGTGTCTACATCTTATTGGTAGTTCCCTCATGCACATGATGATTACATACTTGGGGGGTACATTACAACACCCAAGCCCTATATATACACTACACCTTCTTCATAAAAAGGGATCGAATATTCAATACCATACCAGAACTCTGTCAAATTGATTGTAAGAGAGAAAATCTTAAGTGATTTTATCCATGGACATTAGTGCCCTTATTTAGTGGATCACACAAACACACACAGTGGACGTAAGCCTATTTGGTTGAACCACTTAAATCGTTGTCTCATCTTCTGTTTGCCTCATCTCATTCTCTCACAACTATATTGTTTGTTCCATTCTACCATTGCCATACATGTTTAAGCTCACCATCACATTGACATTGTGGTGCTATTTCAGGCATCATCATGGAGGGAGAAAATAAAAAACACCCCACAAATGGCACCGTGAGTGGTGCCAACACCTCGCATGGGACCAATGTAATTTGTAGGAACTGACCGTGTGGTCACCGGACCCCAGGTATGAGATCATGTAGATAATTTTATAATATCTACCCAAAGGATTAAAAATAAGGCATTGGAGGGATAAACCCCGAAACACACACCAAATAGGAACGGTGCTTACATCTCCCACGAGATCAATGTAACTTATAGGAACTGACCGCGTGGTCACATGACCCCAGTTTGAGAGCACGATGATAACTTGACAATATCTGTACTTAGGCTTGAAATCATGGAAATGGTAGGAGAAACCTCAAAACACCCCCCAAAGGTCCCATGAGCGGTGCCAACACCTCGTACGAGACCAATGTAACTCGTACGAACTGATCGTGTGGTCACGGGACCCTCAGTCTGAGAGCACGGTGATAACTTGAGAATATCTGCACTTTAGCTTGAAAGCATGGTGTTGGTGGACGAAACACCAAAACACCCCCAACGGCCCCATGAGTGTGCTAACACCTCGTACGAGACCAATATAACTCGTAGGAATCGATCGCGTGGTAACAAGACCCCCAGTTTGAGAGGGAGGTGATAATTTGAGAACGTCTGCACTTAGGCATAAAATTAGCGTGTTAGAGGGCGAAACCCAAAAACACCCCACAAACGGCACCGTGAGTGACACCAACACCTCGCATGGGACCAATGTAACTCGTAGGAACTGACCGTCTATTCACGGGACCCCCGATTTGAGAGCATTGTGATCATTTGAGAATATCTTCCTAAAGGCTTGAAAACATGACGTTGGAGGGAGAAACCCCAAACGGCACCATATGCGGCAGAAAAACCTCGCACGGGACTAATATAACTTGTAGGAATTGATAGCGTGGACACGGGACTCCTGGTTTGATAGCATGGCGATAATTTGAGAATATCTGCACTAAGGCTTGAAAGCATGACATTCATAGGAGAAACCCTTAAACACCCCCCAAATGGCATCGTGAGCAGTGCCAACACATCGCACATAACTAATGGCACTCGTAGGAACTGACAGTGTGGTCACGGGACTCCCAATTTATGAGAACGATGATAGTTTGAGAATATCTCCACTTAGGCTTCAAATCTTGGCGTTAACGCGCAAAAGCCCGAAACACCCCCAAACGGACCTGAGAGCGGAGCCACCACCTTGCAAGGGACAAATTTAACTCATAAGGACTGATATTGTGGTCATGGGACCCTCGGTTTGAGTGAACAATGATAATTTTAGAACATCTACACTTAATGTTAAAAACATTGCATTGGAGGGCAAAATCCTCCCAAAAAATGGTCCCGTGAGCGGCGCCAACACCTCGCACGGGACCAATGTAACTCGTAGGAACTGATCACGTGGTCACGAGACCCTCGATTTGAGAGCACAATGATAATTTTAGAATATCTACACTTAGTCTTGGAAACATGGCGTTGGGGAATGAAACCCCAAAAGTCCTCCATATAGCCCCATGAGTGGCGCCTACACAACACACGGGACCAACATAACTCGTAGGAACTGACTGCGTGTTCATGGGACCCCTGATTTGAGAGCACATTGATAATTTGATAATATCTGCATAAAGGCTTAAAAACATGGCATTGGGGGGAGAAACCCCGAAACACCCCCCACACGGCCCCGTGAACGGTTCCAACACCTCGCACGGGACCAATGTTACTCGTAGGAACTGACTGACAGGTTACGGGACCCCCAGTTTAAGAGCATGACGATAATTTGAGAATATCCTCACTTAGGCTTCAAAGCATGTTGTTGGAAGGTGAAACATAGAAGCACCTTCCAAATGGCCCCGTGAGGGGCATCAAAACCTCATAAAGGAGTAATGTAACTCGTAGGAACTGACTGTGTGGTCAAGGGACCCTCGATTTGAGAGCACGATGATAATTGATAATATATTCACTTAAGATTGAAATCATGATGATGGAGGATGAAACCCCAAAATCCCCAAAAAGTCCGCATGAGCGGCGCCAGCACCTCTTACGGGACCAATGTAACTCGTAGGAACTGATCGCGTGGTCACAGGACCCCCGATTTGAGAGAACGATGATAATTTGAGAATATCTGCACTTAGGATTGAAAACATAGCGTTGGAGGGAAAAACCCTGAAACACCCCTAATCGGGCCCGTGAATTGCGCCAAAACCTCCCACGGGACCAATGTAACTCGTAGGAACTTACCGCGTGGACACGGTACCCCCGATTTGAGAGCACAACAATAATTTGAGAATATCTACACTTAGACTTGAAAACAGGGCGTTGGATTACAATATCCCTAAACACCCCCAAATAGCCTCGTGAACAGTGCCAACACCTCGCACGACACTAATGTAACTCGTAGGAACTGACCGCGTGGTCCCGGGCCCTAGGTTTGAGAGCACGATAATAATTTGAGAATATCTTCACTTTGGCTTGAAAGCATGGTTTTTGAGGGTGAAACTCCAAAAACCCCCCAAATGGCCCCGTGAGCGATGCCAAAACCTCACAGAAAACCAATGTAACTCTTTGGAAATGATCGCGTGGACACAAGACCCCCGATTTTAGAGCACGGTGATAATTTGATAATATCAGCACTTCGGCTTTAAAGCATTACGCTAATGGGAGAAACCCCGAAACACCCCTCAAACGGATCTGTGATTAGTGCCAACACCTCGCACAGGGCAATTGTAAAGCACGAAATTAATTTGGGAATATTGGCACTTAGACTTAAAAGCATGGTGTAGGAGGGAGAAACCCCAAAACACCTCCCAAACGGCATCATGAGCAGAGCCAACACTTCCCATGGGACCAATGTAACTCGTAGGACCTGACCACGTTGTCATAGGACCTCGATTTGAGAGCTTGACGATGAATTGAGAATGTTTGCTCTTAGGCTTGAAAGCATGTCGTTGGAGGCCATAATCGCTAAACGCATTTCAAATGGCCCCGTGAGCAATGTCAACACCTTGCAAGGGACTAATATAACTCGTAGGTACTGACCATGTGGTCACGGGACCCCCGATTTGATAGCACGATGATAATTGATAAAATCTTCACTTAGGCTTGAAAACATGGCGTTGGAGGATAAAACCTCGAAACCCCCTGAAACGTCCCCATGAGTGGCGCCAACACCGCACACGGGTCCAATGTAACTTGTAGGAGCTGACCGTGTGGTCAAAGCCATTTTGAGATCACGATGATAATTTGAGAATGTCTGCACTTAGGCTTTAAAAAATGGCGTAGGAGGGTGAAACCCTAAAACACCCCCCAAATGGCTCGGGAGCTGTTCCAACACCTTGCACGGGACTAATATAATTCGAAGGAACCGAGTGCATGGTCACGAGACACCTGGTTTTAGAACACGATAATAATTTGAGAATATATGCACTTTGGCTTGAGTCGCATTGGGTTGCAAAATCCCAAAACACCTCCAAACGGCCCCGTGAGTGGCGACAACACCTCGCACAGGACCATTGTAACTTGTAGGAACTGACTGTGTGGTTATGGGACCTCCGGTTTTAAAGCACAGTGATAATTTGAGAATATATTCACTTAGGCTTGATAGCAAAAATGTTGGTGGGAAAATATCAAAACACACACTAAACGGCCCCTTAAGCAGCGCCAACACCTCGCATGGGACAAATGTAACTCGTAGGAACTAATCGCGTGGACACAGGACCCTCAGTTTTAGTGCACGATGATAATTTGGGAATATCCCCACTTGTTCTTTAAAGCATGGCGTTGGTGGGAGAAACCCTAAAACAGCCCGTAAACGGCACCGTAAGCAGCGCCAACACATCGCACGGGACAAATGTAACTCGTAGAAACTGATAGCATGGTCACAGGACCCCAATTTTATAGCACGATGATTAATTAGGAATATCTGCAATTAGTATTGAAAGCATGTTGTTAGAAGACGAAATACCAAAACACATTCCAAATGTCCCCGTGAGCGGTGTCTACACCTCGCATGGGACTAATGTAACTCATAGGAACTGATTTGAGAGCAGGATGAAAATTGCGAATAATAGCACTTAGGCTTGAGAGCATGGCGTTGGAGGATGAAACCCCAAAAGCCCCCAAAATGGCCCCGTGACCGTTGCCAACACGTCGCGCAGGACTAATGTAACTCGTAGGAACTGACAGCATGGTCACGGGACCGCCGATTTGAGAGCACAATGATAATTTCACAATACCCTCACTTAGGCTTGAAAATATGGCATTGGAGAGGGAAACCCTGAAACACCCCCCATACGGCCTCGTGAGCGATCTTAAGACCTCGTACGGGACCAATGTAATTCGAAGGAACCGACTGTGTGGTCATGGCCCCCCTAATTTGAGAGCACGACAATAATTTGAGAACATTTTCACTTTGGCTTGAAAGCATGGCGTTGGATGGAAAAATCCCCAAACAGCCCCATAAGCGGCACCAACACCTTACACGGGACCAATGTAACACACAAGAACTTACCATGTGGTCATGGGACCTCCGATTTGAGAGCACGGTGATAATTTGAGAATATATGTACTTAGGCTTGAGAGCACGGCGTTGGTGGGCAAAATCTCAAAAATACCCACCAAACGGCCCAGCAAGCAGCGCCAACACCTCTTACGGGACCAATGTAACTCGTAGGAACTGACCGTGTGGTCACAGGACCCATGGTTTTAGATCATGGTGATAATTTGATAGTATCTTCCCTTTGGGTTTAAAGCATGGCGACGGAGGACGTAACCCCAAACGGCACCGTGAGTGGTGCCAACACCTCGCACGGGACCAATATAACTCGTTGGAACTGACCACGTGGTCACAGGACCCCAGTTTGACAGCACGATGATAATTTAAGAATATTTTCACTTAGGCTTGAAAACATGGCATTGGAGGGCGAAACATAGAAACACACCCCAAATAGGAGCAGCGCTTACACCTCCCACCGGACCGATGTAACTTGATAATATCTGCACTTTGTCTTGAAATCATGGTGTTGGTGGGAGAAACCCCAAAACACCCCCCAACAGTCCCGTGAGTGGCACCAACACCTTGTACAGGACCCACGTAACTCGTAGAAACTCATCGCGTTGTCACGGGACCCCCAACTTGAGATAACGATGACAATTTGTGAATATCTAGACATGGGCTTAAAAGCATGGTGTTTAAGGGTGAAACCCCGAAACACCCCACCATATGACCCCGTGAGCGGTCGTACAGGACCAATGTAACTCATAGGAATTGATTGTGTGGTCACAGGAACCCCGGTGTGAGAGCATATCGATAATTTGAGAAAATCTTTCTAAAGGCTTGAAAACATGGCGTTGGAGGGACAAACCTCAAAACACAACCCAAATAGAAGCGGCGTTATCACTTCCCACAAGACTAATGTAACTCGTAGGAACTGGCCGTAAGGTCACGGGACCCCCGATTTGAGAGCACAACGATAATTTGAGAATATCTGCACTTAGGCTAGAATGCATGGTACTGGTGGGAGAAAAACAACAACACCCCCCAAACGGTCCCATGAGCGGCGCCACCACCTCACAGGGGACCAATGTAACTCGTAGGAACTGTCCATGTGGTCTCGGGACCGCCATTTTGAGAGAATGGATATAATTTGAGAATATCTACACTTTATCTTGAAAGCATGGTGTTGGTGGGCGAAACCCCAAAACACCCCCAACGGCCCCGTGAGTGGTGCCAACACCTCGTTTGGGACCAATATAACTCGTAGGAACTGATCGCATGGTCATGGGACCCCGGGTTTGAGAGCACAATGAAAATTTGAGAATATTTTCACTTAGGCTTAAAATCATGGTGTTGGAGGGCGAAATCGTAAAACACCCCTCAAACGGCAGCGTGAGGTCGGCAATACCTCGTACGAGACCAATGTAACTTGTAGGAAATGATCGTCTGGTCACGAGACCACCGATTTGAGAGAACGACAATAATTTGAGAATATTTGCCCAAAGGCTTGAAAATATGGCGTTGGAGGGAGAAACCCCTAAACACACCTCGAACGGCCCCGTAAGCGGCACTAAAACCTCTAACGAGGCCAATGTAACTCGTAGGAATTGACCGCATGGACATGGGACTCCGATTTGAGAGCACGATGATAATTTTAGAATATTTGAACTTAGGCTTAAAACCATTGCATTGGTGGGAGAAACCCCGAAATACTACCTAAACGGCATTGTGAGCAGTGCCAACACATCGTACGGGACCAATGTAACTCGTAGGAGCTAACATCGTGGTAACGGGACCCTCAGTTTGTGATAACCGTGATAATTTGTGAATATGTCCACTTAGGCTTCAAAACTTGGCGTTAAAGGGTGAAATCCCAAAACACCCACCAAGTGGCCCTGAGAGCGGAGCCACCACTTTGCACGGGATCAATATAACTCGTAAGATCTGATCGCGTGGTCACGGGACCCCCAGTTTGAGAGCACGATGATAATTTGAGAATATCTGCACTTAGGCTTGAAAATATGGCATTGGAGTGCAAAACCTTAAAAAACCCAAAACGATCCCGTGAGCATCGCCAACACGTCGCACGAGACCAATGCAACTAGTAGGAACTGATCGCGTGGTCACGACACCCCCGATTTGAGAGCACAACAATAATTATAGAATATCTACACTTTGTCTTGGAAATTTGGCGTTGAAGGGTGAAAACTCGAAAGTTCCCCATATGGCCCCGTGGGTGGCGCCTACACCTCGAACGAGACCAACAACATGTAGGAACTGATCGTGTGGTCACATGACACCCCTAATTTAAGAGTACGACGATAATTTGAAAATATTTGCAGGCTTGAAAACATGGTGTTGGAGGGAGAAACAATGAAACACCCCCTACACGGCCCCGTGAGCGATGTTAGAACCTCGCACGGGACTAATGTAACTCGTAGGAACTGATAATAAGGTAACGGGACCTCCGATTTAAGTGCACAGTGATAATTTGATAATGTCCGCACTTAGGCTTGAAAGCATGCCGCTGGAGGGAGAAACCCCGAAACACCTTCCAAACGTCCCCGTGAGTAGCATCAACACCTCGCAAGGGATTAATGTAACTCGTAGGAACTGAATGTTTGGTCACGAGACCCCCGATTTGAGAGCACAATGACAATTGACTATATCTTCACTTAAGCTTGAAAGTATGGCGTTGGAGGATGAAACCCTAAAATCCCCTAAAACAGCCATGTGAGTGGTGCCAGCACCTTGCACGGGGCTAATGTAACTCGTAGGAACTGATCGCGTGGTCACGGGACCCCCAATTTGATAGCACGGTGATAATTTGAGAATATCCGCACTAAGGCTTGAAAACATGGCATTGGTGGGCGAAACCCTAAAACACACATCAAAAGGCCCTATCACTGGTGGCAACACCTTGTAGGGGACCAATATAAATCGTAGAAACCGATCGTGTGGTCAAGGGACCCCCAATTTGGGAGCATGACAATAATATGAGAATATCCTCACTTAGGGTTAAAAATATGGCGTTGTATTGCGAAATCTCAAAACACCCCGTAATAGCCCCTTGAGCGACGTCAACACCTCGTACAGGACCATTGTAAATCGCAGGAACTGATCGTGTGGTCATGGGACCCCCGGTTTGAGAGCATGGTGATAATTTGAGAATATATGTGATTAGGCTTGAAAGCATGGCGTTAGTGGGAAAAATTGTGAAACACCCCCCAAACTGCCCGTGAGCAGGGCCAACAACTCGCACGAGCCTAATGTCACTCGTAGGAACTGACTGCGTGGTCACGGGACCTGAGGTTTGAGAGCACGATGATAATTTGAGAATATTTGTACTTTGGCTTGAAAGCATCGCTTTGGAGGGTCAAACCTAGAAACACCCCACAAACAGCCCCGTGAGAGATGCCAAAACCTCGCACGAAACCAATGTAACTAATAGGAAATGACCGTGGGGACACGGAACCCCCGTTTTGAGAGAACGCTGATAATTTGATAATATCTGCACTTAGGCTTGAAAGCATGGCATTAATGGAAGAAACCCCAAAACACCACCCAAACGGTTCCGTGAGCGGCACCAACACCTCGCACTGGACAAATGTATCTTGTAGGAACTGATCATGTGGTCACAAGACCCCCGATTTGAGAGCATGGTGATAATTTGAGAATATCTCCACTTAGGCTTAAAATCATAGTGTTGGTGGGCTAAACCCTAAAACACCCCCCAAACGACCCCATGAACGGCGCCAACACCTCGTACGGGACCAATATAACTCATAGGAACTGATCGGGTGGTCACGGGATCCCCAATTTGAGAGCATGGCGTTAATTTGGGAATATATGTACTTAGGATTAAAAGCATGGCATTGGAGGGAGAAACCCCGAAACACCCCCCAAATGGCACCATGAGCAGCCTCAACACATCGCGTGTGATTAATGTAACTTGTAGAAACTGACCGCATGGTCACGGGATCCCCGATTTGAGAGCATGGTGTTAATTTGGAAATATCTTCACTTAGTCTTATAAGCATGACGTTGGAGGGAGAAACCCCAAAATGTCACCATGAGTAGCGCCAACACCTCGCACGGGACCATTGTAACTCATAAGAACTGACCACGTGGTCACAGGACCCCCGATTAGAGGGCACGGTAATTATTTGAGAACATCTACACTAAGGATTTAAAGCATGCCGTTGGAGGGAAAAACCCCGAAACACCTTCTAAATGGCCTCGTGAGCAGCGCCAACACCTTACATGGGACCAATGTAACTCATAGGAACTGATCGTGTGGTTACGGGACCCGAGTTTTGAGAGCATGATGATAATTTGAGAATATCTTGACCAATGCTTGAAGACTTGGCATTGGAGGGAAAAACCTTGAAACACCCCGCAAATGACCCCATGTGCCGTGCCAACACCTCGCATGAGACCAATGTAATTCAAAAGAACCGACCATGTGGTCCGAAGACCCCCAGTTTGAGAGCACGATAATAATTTGAGAAAATCTGCACTTAGTCTTGAAAACCTGGTGTTGGGTTTTGAAATCCTAAAACACCCACCCAAACGGCCCTATGAGTGGTGCCAACACGACGCACGAAACCAATGTAACTCGCAGGAACTGATCGAGTAATCATGGGAGCCCCGGTTTGAGAGAACGGTGATAATTTGTGGATATTCTCACTTAGGTATGAATGCCCGGTGTTGGTGGAAAAACTATCAAAATTCCCCCAAACGGCCCTGTGAGCAGTGCCAACACCTCACATGGGACTAATGTAACTCGTAAGAACTGACCGCATGGTAACGGGACCCCTGATTTAAGAGCACAACAATTAATTTGAGAATGTCTACACTTTATCTTGAAAGTATGGTAATGGAGGATGAAACCTCAAAACACACCCCAAAAGACCCCGTGAGTGGCGCCAAAACCTCGCACTGGACCAATGTAACTCGTATGGACCCCCAGTTTGAGATCAAGATGATAATTTGAGAATATCTAGACTTTGGCTTTAAAGCATGGCGTTGGTGGGAGAAACACCGAAACAACCCCCAAACGGCGCCATGAGCGGTGCCTACGCCTCGTACGGGACCAATTTAATTCGAAGGAACCGATTGCTTGGTCACGGGACTCCCAGATGAGAGCACCACATTAATTTGAGAATATCTTCACTTTAGCTTGAAAACATGGCGCTGGATTGAAAAATCCTGAAACACTCCCAAACGGCTTTGTGAGCGACGCCAAGACCTCGCACGGGACCAATGTAATTCATAGGAACTGACTATGTGTTCATGGGACCTCCAGTTTGAGAGCATGGTGATAATTTGAGAATATCTGCACTTCGTATTGGAAGCACGGTGTTAGTGGGCAAAATCTCAAAATGCCCACCGAACGACTCGATGAGCAGTGCCAACACCTCGCACGGGACCAATATTACTCGTTGGAATTGACCGCGTGTTCATAATACCCACGATTTGGGACCACAACGATAATTTGAGAATAATTTCACCTTGCCTTGAAACCACGGTATTAGTTGGCGAAACCCTAAAACACCCACCAAACGGCCTCGTTGGGGGTGCCAACACCTCATAGGGACCAATGTAACTCGTAAGAAATTGCCGTGTGGTCACGGTATCCCCAGTTTTAGAACACGGAGATAATTTGAGAATATCTGCACTTTGGCTTAAAAGCATGGTGTTGGGGGGCGAAACACTAAAACACCCCCAAATGGCACCGTAAATGGTGCCAACACCTCACACGAGACCAATATAACCTGTCGGAATTGATCGCATGGTCACGGGACCCCCGATTTGAGAGCATAACGATAATTTGAGAATATTCGCACTTAGGCTTGAAAACATGGCATTGGACAGCGAATCCCAAAAACACACCCCAAATTGGAGGGGCACTTACACCCCCCAGGAGACAGATGTAACTTGTAGGAACTGACTATGTGGCCACGGGACCCCCGGTTTGAGAGCAGAGCAATAATTTGAGAATATTTTCACTTAGACTTGAAATCATTGTGTTGGTGGGAGAAACCCTGAAACATCCACCAAACGGCCCTAGGAGCGGTGCCAACACCTCGTACGAGACCAATGTAACTCGTAGGAACTAATCGTGTGGTCACGGGACCCCTGGTTTGAGAGCACAGAGTTAATTTGAGAATATCTTCACTTAGTCTTAAATGAATGGTGTTGGAGGGAAAAAACCTAAAACACCCCCGAAACGGCACTGTGAGTAGTGCCCATACCTCGCACGGGACCAATATAACTCGTAAGAACTAATCACGTGCTCATGGAGCCCCCAGTTAGAGAGCACGATAATTATCTAAGAATATCTACACTTAGGATTAAAAGCATGTCGTTGGAGGGAGAAACCCCGAAACACCTTCCAAATGGCCCCGTGAGCAGCGTCAACACCTCGAATGGGATTAATGTAACTCGTAGGAAATGATCGTGTGGTCTCGAGACCCCTGATTTGAGAGCACGATGATAATTAAGAATATATGAACTTAGGGTTGAAAGCATGGAGTTGCATCAAGAAACCTCGAAACCCCCCAAAACGGCCCCGTGAGTGGCGCTAACACCTTGCACGGGAGCAATGTAACTCATAGAAACTGACCGCGTGATCATGGGACCCCCGGTTAGAGAGCACGATAATTATTTGAGAATATTTACACTTAGGCTTGAAAGCCTACCGTTGGAGGGCAAAACCTCAAAACACCTCCCAAATGGCCCCGTGAATGGCGTCAACACCTTAAATATGATTAATGTAACTCGTAGGAACTGACCGTGTGGTCTTGAGACTCCCGATTTGAGAGCATGGTGATAATTAAGAATATATGCACTTAGGCTTGCAAGCATGGAGTTTAAGGAAGAAACCTTGAAACCCCCCAAAACGTAACCGTGTACTGTACCAACACCTCGCATGGGAGAAATATAACTCGTAGGAACTGATTGCATGATCCCGGGACCCCCAATTTGAGAGCACGATGATAATATGAGAATATCTGCACTAATAAATGAAAACATGGCTTTAGAGGGAAAAACCCTGAAACACCCCACAAATAGCTCCGTGAGCGGTGTCAATAACTCGCATGGGACCAATGTAATTCGAAGGAACCGACCGTAGGGTCAAGGGACCCCTAATTTGAGAACACGACAATAATTTGATAATATATGCACTTAGGCTTGAAAACATGGTGTCGGATTAAGAAATCCCAAAATAACCCTCAAACAGTCCTGTGAGTAGTGCAAACACCTCGAACGGGACTAATATAACTCTAAGGAATTGACCATGTGGACACCTCTGGTTTGAGAGCATGGTGATAATTTGAGAATATTCGCACTTAGGCTTGAAAGCATGGAGTTGGTCAACAAAATCTCGAAACGCCCACAAACGGCCCTATGAGCAGCGCCAACACCTCACACAGGACTAATGTAACTCGTAGGAACTGATTACGTGGTCATGGGAACCCTGGTTTGAGAGCACGATGATAATTTGACAATGTCTACACTTTGGCTTTAAAGCATGATGTTGGAGGGTTAAACCCCGAAACACTCCCCAAATGACCCCTTGAGCAATGCCAAAACCTCGCATGGGACAAATGTAACTCGTAGGAACTGACCGCATGAACACGGGACCCATGGTTTGAGAGCATGTTGATAATTTAAGAATATCTTCACTTTGGATTGAAATCATGGTGTTAGTGGTCGAAATCCCGAAACACCCACCAAATAGCCCCATGATTGGTGCCAACACATCGCACGGGACCAATATAACTCATAGGAAATAAAAGAATGGTCATGGGACCCCCGGTTTGAGGGTATGTTGATAACTTGAGAATATCTGCACAGAAGGTTAAAAACATAGCGTTGGAGGGAGAAACCCCAAAACACACCCCAAACAGGGGTGACACTTACACCTCCCACAGGCCAATGTAACTCGTTGGAATTGATCGCTTGGTCACGAGACCCCCGATTTGAGAGCACGACAATAATTTGAGAATATCCTCACTTAGACATGGAAATATGGTGTTGTAGGGAAAAACCCTGAAACATCCCCCAAACAGCCTAGTGAGCGGCGCCAACACCTCGTACGGGACCAATGTTATTCGTATGAAATGATCGCATAGTAGTGGAATCCTTAATTTTAGAGCACAATGATAATTTGATAATATCTTCACTAAGGCATGAAAACATGGCGTTGGATTGTGAAACCCCGAAACACCTCCCAAACGGCCCCGTGAGCGGTGACAACACCTCGCACGGGACCCATGGAACTCGTAGGAACTAACCGTGTGGTCACTGGACCCCCGATTTGAGAGGATGGTGATAATTTGAGAATATATGCACTAAGATTGAAAACATGGTGCTGGAGGGAGAAACCCAAAAACACCGCCCATACAACCCCGTGAGCAGCGCCTACACCTCACACGAGACCAATGTAACTCGTTGGAACGGATGGCATGGTCATGGGACCCCTGGTTTGAGAGCACATCAAAAATTAGAGAATATCATCATCTAGGCTTGAAAACATGGTGTTGTAGGGAGAAACCCCAAAACACCCCTTGAATGGCCCCGTGAGTGGCACCAACACCTCGCACGGGAATAATATAACTCATAGGAACTGACCACTTGGTCACAAAACCCCCAATTTGAGAGCACGGTGATAATTTGAGAATATCTACACTTAGGCTTGAAAATATGGCATTGGAGGGAGAAAACCCACCCCCCCCCCCCTAAATGGCTCCGTGAGCGGTGCTAACACCACGCAAAGTACCATTATAACTCGTACGAACTGACCGCGTGATAACGTGACCCACAGTTTGAGAGCACGACAATAATTTCATAATATCATCACTTAGTCTTGAAAACATTATGTTGGAGGGCGAAATACCCACCAATCGGCCCGGTGAGTGGCGCCAACAGCTCACACGGGACCATTGTGAATCGTAGGAACTGACAGTAAGGTCACGGGACTCCCCGTTTGAGAGCACGACCATAATTTAAGATTATCTCCACATAGGATTACAAGCATGGTTTTGGATGGCGAAACCCCAAAACCCCTCTAAACGGCCCCATGAGCGGTGCCAACACCTCGTACTGGACCAGTATAACTTGTTAGAACTGACAGAGTGGTCACAGGACCCCCTGTTTGATAGCACGACAATAATATGAGAATATCCGCACTTAGGCTTAAAAGCATGGCATTAGAGGGCGAAACCCTGAAACACCTTCCAAACAACTTCTTGAGCTACATCAACACCTCGCATGGGACAAATGTAACTCGTAGCAACGGATAGTGTGTTCACAGAACCCCCATTTTGAGAGCGTGGTGATAATTGAGAATATTTGTACTTAGGCTTGAAAGCATGTCGTTGGAGAATGAAACCCTGAAACCCCCTAAAATGACCCCGTGAGCATCGCTAACACCTCTCACGGGACCAATGTAACTCGCAAGAACAGACAGTGTGGTCACGGGACCCCCGATTTGAGAGCATGATGATAATTTGATAATATATGCACTTAGGCTTAAAAATAAATCGTTAGAGGGTGAAACCCCGAAAAACCCACCGAACGACCCTGTGAGCTATGCTAAAACCTCGTACAGGACACTTGTAACAAGTAAGAATCGATCGCATGGTCACGAGACTCTCAATTTGACAGCACGATGATAATTTGAGAATATTTTCACTTAGGCTTGAAAGCATGACGTTAGAGGACAAAACCCCGAAACACCCCCAAACGGCCCTGTGAGCGATGTCAACACCTCGCATGGGACCAAGGCAACTCATACGAACTGAAGGCTTGGTCACAAGATCCCCGGTTTGATAGCACAACGATAATTTGAGAATATATGCACTAAGATTTAAAAACATGGCGTTGGAGGGTGAAACCTCGAAACACACCCCAAACGGACCCGTTAGCGGCGCCTAAACCTCGCACAGGATTAATGTAACTCATAAGAACTCACCGTGTGGTCACGGGACCCCTATTTTGAGATCATGATAATAATTTGAGAATATCTTCACTTAGGCTTGAAAAGATGGCATTGGAGGGAGAAACCCTAAAACACCCCCAAACGGCCCCGTGAGCCATCCCAACACCTTGCAGGGGACCAATGTAAGTCATAGGAACTGACCTTTTCGTCACGGGATCCCTAGTTTGAGAGCACAGTGATAATTTGAGAATATCTTCACTTAGGCTTGAAAGCATGGCGTTGGAGGGTGAAACCTCAAAACACCCCCCAAACGGCCACGTGACCAGCGCCAACACCTCACACAGGACTAATGTAACTCGTAAGAACTAAACGCGTGGCCACCTGAACCCTGATTTAAGATCACAACGATAATTTGAGAATATATTCACTTATGCTTGAAAGCATGGTGTTGGTGGACGAAACCCTGAATCACCAACCAAACGGCCCCATGAGCGGCGCCAACACCTCGTACGGGACTAATATAACTTGTAGGAACTGACCGCATTGTCACAGGACCCTCGGTTTGAGAGGAAAGTGTTAATTTTAGAATATATGGACTTAGGATTAAAAGCATGGCAATGGCGGGAGAAACTACGAAACACACCACAAATGGCATCGCGAGCGGCGCCAACACCTCAAACGGGACCAATGTAACTCGTAGGAACTGTCCGCATGGTCACGGGACCCCAGGTTTGAGAGGTCGACGATAATTTGAGAATATCTACCCTTAGGATTGAAAGCATTCCATTGGAGGTATAAACCCCTAAACCGCACAAAATGGACCCATGAGCGATGCCAACTCCTCGCACGGGACCAATGTAACTCGTAAGAACTAAACGGAATGGTCATAGGACCCTCGATTTGAGAGCATGATGATAATTGGAAAATATCCGCACTTAGGCTTAAAAACATGGCGTTAGATGACGAAACCTTGAAACACCCCCCAAACGGCCCCGTGAGCGGGGTCCACACCTCGTGAGCGGCACCAATAATTTAATTTTGAACTCGTAGGAGTCGTGTGTGAATATTTGTGTGTGTGTCACTTTTTCCTTTTATACGAGGGAGATTTTTTCTATATAATATTATAACTATTATAATATATATTTGAAATATAATTAAATAAAATACAAATTAATTTAAAATATATTGTTTATATATATATATATATATATGTATTAAAAATATTAACCGGATCAGATTATATGAAACCAAATTCGCTCCCTTTAATAAACGGGAAATCGTATTTTAGGCATGATCCTTATTCACTTAAATGGATCGAATTCGAATTAGAATTCGGATAAAACCCGATCCATTGATGAGACTACCATAAATGACCCCGTGAGCGGTGCCAACACCTCGCACGGTACCAACGTAACTCATAGGAAATGACTGTATGGTCACGGGACCCCCGGTTGTAAATCATGACAATAATTTGATAATATCTGCATTTGGGCATGAAAACATGGTGTTGGAGGGCAAAACCTCGAAATACCCACCAAACGACCCCGTGAGTTATGCCAACACCATGAACGGGCTAATATAACTCATAGAAATAGATCGCATGGTCACAGGACCCCTGATTTGAGAGCACAACAATAATTTGAGAATATCTGCACTTAGTAGTCAAAACATGGCATTGGATTACAAAACCCCGAAACAACTCCCACACGGCCTCGCGAGTGATGCCAAAACCTCATACGACACCAATATAACACCTAGGAACTGATCGCGTGGTCATCGAACCCCCGGTTTGGGAGCAAGATGATAATTTGAGAATATTTTCACTTAGGCTTAAAAGCACGGTGTTGGAGGGAGAAACACAAAATAGCCCCTAAACGGCCCCCTGAGCAACGCCAACACCTCGCACGAGACCAATGTAACTCGTAGGAACTGACCACGTGGTCACGACAACCCTAGTTTGAGAGCATGGTGATAATTTTGGAATATTTGCAATAAGGATTGAAAACATGGCGTATGATTGCAAAACCCCGAAACACCCCCCCCCCCAAACGGTCCCGTGAGCGGCGCCAACAGATCGTACGGGACCAACATAACACGTATGAACTGATCGCGTGGTCATTAGACCACTGTCTTGGTAACACAATGATAATTCGAGAATATTATCACTTAGGCTTAAAATCATGGCGTTGGAGGTAGAAACCCCGAAATACCCCCCAAATGGCCCCGTGAGCGCCAACACCACACACAGGCCCAGTGTAACTCGTAGGAACTAACTTTGTGTTCATAGGGCCCCCGATTTGAGAGCATAATGATAATTTGAGAATATCTCCATTTAGTCTTGAAAACATGGCGTTGGATTGAAAAAACCCCGGAACACCACCCAAACGACCCCCTGAGCAGTACCAATATATTGAGAATATCTCCTAGGACCTGACTGCACGGTACCAATATAACTCCTAAGACCTGACTGCGTGGTCACGGAACCCCCGATTTTAGAGCACTGCGATAATTTGAGAATATCTGCACTTAGTCTTAAAAAATGGTGTTGGAGGGCAAAACCCCGAAACACCCCCCCACTGCCCCATGAATGATGCCAACACCTCGCATGGGACCAATGTTACTCATAGGAACTAACCACATGGTCAAGGGACCCCCAGTTTGAGAGCATGAAGACAATTTGAGAATATGTGCACTTAGGCTTGAAAAAATGGTGATGGAGGGTGAAACCCCGAAACACCCCCTAAATGGCCCCGTGAGCGGCGCCAACAGCTCGTATGGGATCAAAGTAACTTGTAGGAACTGATTACGTGGTCGCGGGACCCTCAGGTTGAGAGTATGATGATAATTTGAGAATATATACACTTTGACTTGGAAATATGAGATTGGAGTGAAAAACCCCTAAACGGCCCCGTGAGTGGCGACGCCTCCTCATACCAAACTAATGTAACTCGTAGGAATTGATGGTCATGGGACCCCCAAATTGAGAGCACGTTGATAATTTTAGAATATCTGTAGCTAGGCTTGAAAACATGGCATTGCTGGGCGAAACCCCAAGACATCCCCCAAACGACCTCGTGAGTGCCGAAAACACCTCGCATGGGACAAATGTAACTCTTAGGAAATGACAGCGTAGTCACGATATCCTCAATTTAAGAGCATGATGATAATTTAAGATTATCTAAACTTTGGCTTAAAAATATGGTGTTTGAGGGGATACCCCAAAAGACCTCCCAAACGTCCCCATGAGCGATGCCAACACCTCACACGGGACCAATGTAACTCGTAGAAACTGACTGCGTTATCACGGGACCTTCATTTTTAGAGCATCGTGATAATGTGAGAATATAGGAACATAGGCTTGAAAACATGGAGTTGGAGGGAAAAACCCTGAAACACCCACCAAATGGCCCTCTGAGCGGATCCAACACCTTGCATAGTGCCAATATAACTCATAGGAACTGACCGCATGGTCAAGGGACCACCGACTTGTTAGAATGATGATGATTTGGGAATATCTACACATAAGAGTGAATGCATGGAATTGGAGGGAGAAACCCAGAACCACCCCCAAATGGCCCCATGAGGGGCACAACACCTCGTACGGGACCCGTGTAACTCGTAAGAACTGATCGGGTGGTCGTGGGACCCCCAATTTGACAGCATGATGATAATTTGAGAATATTTGTACTTAGTCTTGAAAACATGGCGTTAGAGGGAAAAACTCGAAAACACTCCCCAAATGGCCCCGTGAGTTACGCCAAAACCTCATATGAGACCAATGTAACTCACAGTAACTGACCGCGTGGTCACAAGACCCCCGGTTTTAGATCACGGTGATAATTTGACAATTACTGCACTTAGGCTTGAAAACATGGTGTTGGAGGGCGAAACCCCGAAACACGCCCTAAACGGCCCCATGAGCAGCGCAGACACTTGGCACAGGACCAAGGTAACATGTAGGAACCAATCGAGTGGTCAAGGGACGTCCATTTTGAAAGCACAATGATAATTTGAGAATATTTACACTTATGCTTGAAAGCATGCCGTTGGAGGGTGAAACCCCAAAACACCCCCTAACAGCCCTGTGATGGCGCCAACACCTCGCACGGGACCAACGTAACTTATAGGAACTGACCGTCTAGTCACGGGACTCCAAATTTGAGAGAAAAATGATAATTTGAGAATAGTTGCACTTAGACCTGCAAACATGGCGCCAGATTCCAAAACCCTAAAATACCCCCCAAATTGCCCCGTGAGCGGTGTCAACACCTCGCACAGGACCCATATAACTCGTAAAAACTGATCGCGTGGTTAGGGGACCCCCGATTTGGGAGCACAATGATAATTTGATAATATCTTTAATTTGGCTTGAAAACATGGCGTTGGATTGTGAAATCCTGAAACACTACCCAAAATGCCCTATGAGCGGTGCCAACGCTTGGCACGAAACCAATATAACTCGTAGGAACTAACTGCGTGGCATGTGACCCACGATTTGGGAGCACAGCAATAATTTGGTAATATTTTTAGTTCGGTTTGAAAACATGGCGTTAGAGGGTGAAACCCCAAAAACACCACCAAAATGGCCCTGTGAGCGGTGCCAACACCTCGCATGGGACCAATGTAACTCGTAGGAACTAACTGTGTGGTAACGGGACCCCCAGTTTGAGTGCACGGTGATAATTTGAGAAAATATTCACTTAGGCATGAAAAAATGGAGGTGGAGGGAAAAATCCCAAAACATCCCCTCCAAATAGTCCCATGAGTGGCGCCACCACCTCGCACCAGACCAATGTAAATCATAGGAACTCATCGTGTGGTCACATGATCCCTAGTTTGAGAGCATGGTGATAATTTTAGAATATCGACATTTAGGCTTGAAAATATGGTGTTGCTGGGAGAAATCTAGAAACACCCCCAAACGGCCTTGTGAGCGGCATCAACACCTTGCTCGATACCAATGTAACTCTTAAGAACTGACTGCGTGATCACGAAACCCCTGGTTTGAGATCATGGAAATTATTTGATAATATCTACACTTTGGCTTCAAAACTTGGTGTTGGTGGGAGAAACCCCAAAACATCCCCAAATGGCCCGTGAGTGGCCCCAACACCTCGCACGGGACCATTGTAGCTCATAGACTCTGACCGCATGGTCAAGGGACCTTCATCTTGAGAGAACAATGAGAATGTGAGAATATATACACTGAGGCTTGAAAACATGGAGTTGGAGGACAAAATCCAAAAACGCCCACCAAATGGACCCGTGAGCGGAACCAACACCTAACACAGTACCATTGTAACTCATAGGAATTGTATGTGTGGTTACAGGACCCCATACTTAAGAGCATGACGATAATTTGAGAATATATCCATTTAGGAGTGAAAGCATAGTGTTGGAGGGAGAAACCACGAACAACTCCCCAAACGGCCCCGTGAGCGGAACAACACCTCATACGGGATGAATGTAACTCGTAGTCACTGACCACGTGGTCATAATACCCCCGATTTGATAGCATGATAATAATTTGAGAATATCTTCACTTAGGCGTGAAAATATAGCGTTGGAGGGAAAAACCTCGAAACACTCCCAAAATGGCCCCATCAGCTATGCCAACACCTTGAACTAGACCAATGTAACTCGTAGGAACTGACCATGTGGTCACATGACTCCCGATTAGAGAGCGTGGAAATAATGTTAGAATAACTACACCTGGGATTGAAAATATAGTGTTGGTGGCAAAAACCTCGAAACACACCCCAAACGGCCCTGTGAGCGAGACCAAAACCTCACACGGGACCAAGGTAACACTTAGGAACAAACTGAGTGGTCATGAGACCCCCTATTTAATAGCACGATGATAATTTGATAATATCTGCACTTACTCTTGAAAGTATGGAGTTGGAGGCGAAACCCTAAAACACCCCCCAAACGGCCCCGTGAGCGACGCCAACACCTCGCACGGGACCAATGTAACTCGTAGAAACTGACCGTGTGGTCACGGGGCCCCCATTTTGAGAGCACAGAGATAATTTGAGAATATTTGCACTTAGGCTTGAAAACATGGCCTTAGATTGCAAAACACCTAAACACCCCCCAATCAGCCTAATGATCGGTGCCAACACAATGCACGGGACCAATATAACTCATAGGAACTAATCGCATGGTCTGGGGACCCATGGTTTGGTAGAATGACGATAATTTGAGAATATTATCACTTAGCCTTAAAAGCATGGTGTTGGAGGGAGAAACCCCAAAACACCCCCCCAAACGGCCCCGTGAGGGGCGCCAACACCTCGCACGAAACCAATGTATCTCTTAGGAACTGACCACGCGATCACGGGACCCTCGATTTGAGACAACGGTGATAATTTAAGAATATTTACACTTAGGCTTGGAAACATGGTATTGGAGGGAAAAACTTTGAAACACCCACCAAACGGCCCCATCAGCTGTGCCAATACCTCGTACGGGACCAATGTAATTCGTAGAAACAAACAACAGTGTCACGGTACCCTCAACTTGAGTGTACGATGATATTTTGAAAATATATGCACCTAGGCTTGAAGGCATGGCGTTAGAGGCAGAAACCCCAAACCACCCCCTAAATAGCCCTGTGAGTGGTAAATCACCTCGCACGGGACCAATGTAACTCGTAGGAACTGAATGCGTGGTCACGGGACACCCGTTTTAAGAGAACGATGATAATTTGGGAATATCTTCTCTTAAGCCTGAAATAAAGGTATTGGAGGGAGAAACCTAGAAATAACTCCCCAAATGGCCCCGTGAGTGGCGCTAACACCTCCCACGGGATAATGTAACTCATAGGAACTGATCATGTGGTCATAGGACTCCTAGTTTGAGATCACGACAATAATTAGAGAATATCTGCACTTAGACTTGAAAACATGGTGTTCGAGGGAGAACCCCTAAAACACCCTCAAACGGACCCGTGAGCGGCGCCAACACGTCGCACTGGACCAATGTAACATGTAAGAACTCATCGTGTGGTCACGGGAACCCCGATTTGAGAGCATGGTAATAATTTGAGAATATCAGCACTTAGGCTTCAAAGCATGGCGTTGGAGGGTGAAACCCCGAAACACTCCCCAAACGGCCCCGTGAGCGGTGCAACACCCGCACGAGACCAATGTAACTCATAGGATCTAATCGTGTGGTCACTAGACCCCCGATTTGAGAGCACGGTTATATTTTTAGAATATCTGCACTTAGGCTTGAAAACATAGTGTTGGATTACGAAACCTGGAAACACCCCCCAAACGGCCCAATGAGTGGCATCAACACCTCGAATGGGACCAATATTACTCGTAGGAATTGATCGCTTGGTCACAGGACCCCTCCTTTGGGGGCACGACGATAATTGAAAATGTTTTTACTTAGTCTTAAAAGAATGGAGTTGGAGGGATCAACCATGAAACACCCCCCAAACGGCCCCGTGAGCAACCATAACACCTCGCACGGGACCATTATAGCTCGTAGGAACTGACTGCGTGGTCACGGGACTCCCGGCTTAAGAGCACGATGATATTTGAGAATATCTACACTTTGCCTTGAAGTGATGGCGTTGGAGGACGAAACCCCGACACACCCCCAAATGGCCCTGTGAGCAGCCCCAACACCTCACACGGGATCAATGTAACTCATAGTAACTAACCGCATTGTTACAGGACCCCCGATTTAAGAGCATGGCTATAATTTAAGAATATTTGTAGTTAGGCTTGAAAGCATGGCGTAGTATGGCGAAACCACGAAACAACCCCCAATCCGCCCCATGAGCGGCGCCTACACCTTGCATGGTACCAATGTAACGCATAGGACTTAACCGCGTGGTCACGAAACCCACAATTTGGGAGCACGGTTATAATTTTAGAATATCTGCACTTTAACCCTGAAACACCCCCGAAGCGGGGCCAACACCTCGCACAGGACAAATATAACTCATAGGAACTAATCGTGTGGTCATGGGACCCCTAGTTTAAGAGCGTGGTTATTATTTGAGAATATTTTCACTTAGGCTTGAAAACATGACGTTGGAGGGCAAAACGTAAAAACACCCCCACACAAAATGGCCCCGTGAGTGGCTTCAACACCTCGGACGGTACCAATGTAATTTGTAGGAACTGATAGTGTGGTCACAAAACTTGCAACTTGAGAGAACAATGATAATTTGATAATTCTTGCACTTAGGCTTGAAAGAATGGCATTGGAGGGAGAAATCCTGAACCACCCCCCAAACGGCCCCATGAGCGGGATGATACCTCGCTCGGAACCAATGTAACTCGTAGGAACTGATTACGTGATCATGGGACCCTCTATTTGAGATAACGATGATAATTTAGGAATATTTGTACTTAGGGTTAAAAACATGGTGTTAGACAGTGAAACCTCTAAACACTCCCCAAAGGGCCCCGTTAGCGGCATCAACACCTTACACGAGACCAATGTAACTCTTAGGAACTGACCGCATGGTCACGGAACCCCTGGTTTGATATCATGACTATAATTTGATAATAACTGCACTTGGACTTGAAAACATGGCATTGGAGGGGGAAACGCCAAAACACCACTCAAACGTCCCCTTGAGCGGCTCCAACACCTCGCACGGGACAATGTAACTCGTAGACTATGATCGTGTGGTCACGGGACCTTCGGTTTGAGAGCATGACAATAATGTTAGAATATCATCACTTAGGCTTGCAAATATGGCATTGGAGGGAGAAACCCTGAAACACCAAGAACAAGGCCACGTGAGCGGCGTCAACACCTCCTACGGGACCAATGTAACTCGTACAAACTGGTCGTGTGGTTATGGGACCCCCGACTTGGTAGCACGATGATAATTTGAAAATTTTAGCACTTAAACGTGAAAGTATGGCGTTGGAGGGAGAAACCCCAAACCACCCCACAAATGGCCCAGAGCATCAGAACACCTCAAACGGGACCATGGTTACACGTAGGAACTAACAGAGAGGTCATGGGACCCCTGGCTTGAGAGCACAACAACAATTTAAGCATATATTAACTTTTGCTTGAAATCATTGCATTGGAAACACCACCCAAACAGCCCCATGAGCGGCGTCAACACCTCGCAATGGACCAATGTAACACGTAGGAACTGATCGTGTTGTCACGGGACCCCCAATTTGAGAGAACGACGATAATTTGATAATATCTACACTTAGGATTGAAAACATGGTGTTGGAGGGTGAAACCTCAACACACCCTCTAGACGGTCCAATGAGCGGTTCCAACACCTCGCACGGGACCAATGTAACTTGTAGGAACTGATCTCGTGGTCAAGGGACCCCCGATTTGAGAGCAAGATGATCATTTTAGAATATGTACACCTAGGCATAAAAACATGGGTCTGGAGGGTAAAACCTCGAAACAGCCCCCGTATGAAGCCCTTATACTCTTGACTCACTAGAGTCTATATTGTATAAGTGTTCATCTAGTTTGGAAATTGAGACAAAATTGTGTCTATCCTAGAAACCAAAGAACCTCAGAGATTGGTTTGCTATTTCATTCATCTAACTTGTAGTGATCTAGACCATATTACCAAAACTCACACACAGTAGAATTTGTTTCATACATATCATACTGCATAATAGTGTGTGTACATATGTTGACTATGTTTAAATCCCCAAATTTGATTTTTAATATTTTTTTGGGATTTTATAAACTTTTTTTAATAAAGGTTTTATTAATTAAAACTTGGTTTTAGAAGTTTGTGGGTTCAATCTGCAATTAAGTTTTAAAGGGCTTTATGGCTTAAAGTTTCTTTGGGTAGAAATCGAAAGCGCAGTAAACTTCAGGGTGTGCATTTAATTACTTTTAGACGCGCTTTTTATATCGCCTAATTGATCAACACCTGTTGCTTGCTGATTGGTGGAATTTGTGTTTCTTTACTGAGTGTATAATCGCGTATGCTTTTAACCATTGGATCGTTTTTATCAACGATCTGCATGCCTTCCTTGGTAATCCCAGTGAAACCCCTTGAACCAATCAGGTGAGTTTCAATCACCGCATTCTGTGAGCCCTTAGATCTAAGTCAATAGATCCTGACTCAATCTGGACCCTTGATTTTGAACCAGCTTCTCGATCCTTCTCTCCGTCCTATAAAAAGGAACCCTCCTCTCAATCGTCTAAGACTTTTGGCCAGTTCATTTTTTAGAGTAAAAAAGAGAGAGAAGAGAGAAAAGAGAGAGAAGAGATAAACCAGGGAAGAGAGAGAAAGATTTAGGAACCCTAACCCTAACCCTTGTTCGTCAAGCCTCTTTCAAAACCAAAAACTCCTCTAAAACTCCTACATATCCCAAACACAACCCTGTGTGTTCTTGAGTTTTTGAGAGTTTGATTATAGTTGGTTTTGTTACTGTAACCTCTTTGTTCATTAGATCTTGTTTCCAACTTAAACTGTTTACTTAGATCTATTTTCTTCTTCATAGAAATTTCAGATCTATGTTCTGCATGTTACATAACACTTAGGTTTACATGGTTTATTTCTCATCTTGAGAAATATATTGTTGATTCTTTTCTGAAAATCGTTTTTCAAACTTTGAAATCAACAATAAATGTTTTATGTTTCTAGTTCTCTTAAAACTAAACCTTTGACCTAATTTGGAATCGCACTTGGTGATTTTCAATCTCAATAATATTTTCAAAACAGAGATTGATTAAGATCTTGATATGTCTTCTGAGCAAGATAGCCATGGATTATGGGATTGATTTAAAGGTCAAAAAGGTTAAAGTTTTGTGAGAAGAGAGAAAAAGAAAAGTCACTGCATATAGTCTTATATGTAATTTGTTAGGACTGTTTGTACATAATAAGTGTGTGTGTGTGTGCATGCATGTGTTAGAGAGCACCTCCACAAACACTTTCACCCTACAACACGAAAAGTGTTGGTAATAAAATCTTGTGAACAAGAGTCGACGTAAAGTGCTGGAACAAATCAGAAGTTAACGAACTGAGAGAATAACATCAACAATCAGAACTGCAGAGGAGTTATAAGGACACCAGAGGGTACATTCCTAAACTTATATAGGTCTGAGCTGTATGCATGTTTCTTAGATAGTTTGTAACTGGTAAATTTGTTTTAGTGGATTTTTTTATTGTACTCCGTAGAGGGAGTCGTGGATGTTTCCTCAGTTGGTTGAGGTTTTACCACGTAAAAAATCTTGTTCTTAATCTTTCTACATTTTTTCATCTCATTCTTGGTTGTGCTGAGTTTAAAGTTTTTAAACTGTTGTATAAACCTGTTAATCAAATCTTGAATAGATCTCATACATACTTTTATTAAACACATCTTGTGTTCAAATAGTTTTGATTTAAGAAAAGAGTTTCTTCAAAAAACTGTTCGGAGTTACTTAAATTGTTTAATTTTATTAAGCGGATTTAGTAACAGATTTTCAATTGGTATCAGAGCGTTGGTGACTTCTTTTAAAGAGATCCTGTGTTTCTGAAATTGTTTTCTTAAAATCAAACACGGACGAGAAAAATGAAAGATTTGGTAACTTGACCAGACCTCCTATCTTTGATGGAACCAATTTTGCTTACTGGAAAGTAAGAATGATTGCTTTCATTCAAGGAACTCTGGGAGATGATGTCTGGGACATTGTTGAAAATGGATACAGTTTTCCAACTAAACTAGTCACTGAAGGAAGTAATGAGAGGGTTAAGCAAGTATTAAGTGAGTTCATACAAGAAGAGAAACAAGTTTCTCGCAACAATAACAAAGGAAAGAATGCCATATTTATGTCTATAAATGAACATGAGTTCAAAAGAATCTCATCCTGTACCACTTCTAAGGAAGCTTGGGACACTTTAGTTACTGCTTAGGAAGGTGACACTAGAGTTAAGGATGTTAAAACTCAAATGCTCATTCAACAGTATAACTCTTTAATTATGTCTGAGACTGAGTCATTTGATGACTTCTATATGAACTTGACTGATATTATGACAAAACTGCATGCTAATGGGATAACTTATGACAGACATGAAATTATATCTAAAATTTTGAGATCATTACCACAGAAATTTGATAACAAAAGATATGCTATTGAGGAAATGTGTGATATCAATCTCACTCCTGAATTATTCAGTAGTAAATTAAGAACTGTGGAAATGGAACTAGAATTTAAGAAACAATTGACACAGTCCCATAGGAAACAGACTAGTTCCAATCTAAGCTTCTCTTCTAAGCTGATTAAGCCTGAGTTCATAATTGCTAATGATGATTTTGATGAGGAATGCGATATAGAGAGTTTGGACAATCAGATTGCCTTAATGTCAAAACAGTTTAAGAAAATCATTAAGTTTAGAAACAATATGGCAAACAAACAAGGCAAGCCAAATTATCCAACTCATTCTAATCATAAACCTCATGAGAAAAGTCATGAAAAATACCATAAGGATTCTCACACTAGACCTAACAGAGACCTTAAGAAGACTGAGTGCTTTAGATGTGGAAAACTAGGACACATTGCACAAGACTACAGAGTTAACTTGAACACTCAAAACAAACAAACTAGAGCCAACATTTGCAAGACATGGGATGATTCAAGTGACTCTGAAAATGAGGAACCTGAGTCATCTGTTGTTTTTGACCCTTGCATGTCTTTCTTTTCCAAGATTATCTACAATGATGATATGCCTGTGTTTGTTAGTGAGGATGAATATAGTAATTCTACTTCTGTTGTTGTGAATCATGTTGTTACTGGAATAGATGCTTTAATTACCGAGAACATTGATATTTCTACCTCGGGGTGTGTGAGTCAAAGGCAAAGCAATAATAATGATGTCCATGGGTGTGTGATTCCAAGAAATGAAGCCTTAGGGGTCAATTCACACACATCACTTAGTGACTCGGACAATGAAGACCTCCCAGATATTCACACACTCTATGCTAAAACTCTCAAGAAAAGCGCTAGACTAGAAAAGATTATGAAAGATCTCACCAAAAAGTTAGAAGATCTAATCCTGATGGTTAAACTAAATGCTGAAGAGTATACTACCCAATGTTTAACTCACGAAAGTGAAATTAAAATGTTTGATGAAAAACTCAGAAATTTGACTGAAACAAATGAAACTATGGAGAAAAAATATAAAGGTTCATTGTTAGAATTGGAACAAACCAAAGAAAAGACAGCAACTGTTTTCAAAAAATTTACAAAATTTGAAAATAATTCGAACTGTTTTGATGAATTTGTTGCTGAATCTAAAACCAATTCTGATGATCGAACTGGAATAGGATTTTGCCCCAATTTGAAGACACAGACAAAATTGTTTGAACCTATCAAGTTTGTGTCAGGAGGTAAAAGGCCTATTGAAACTTGCCCAGACTTTCATTCTATAAAAACTGAGTTTGATTCAAAGCATCAAAATTCTAACATTGGGGAATTAAGTTGCTCTAAACATGAAAGTTCACCTAAGGCTAAATACATCTGCCCCTCTATTAGGAAGAGTGAATCTACATTCAAACCTGTACTACCTAGGAATAGAGTTCAACCTCAAAATTCCTCAAAACCTTTGTTTAGAGACTTTCCTAAGGAGACCCCAATTTTGAGCAATCTTTATTGCTCCTACTGCGACATATACGATCACTCTTTTGATGGTTGCTATGCTAGGAGAGTAATTAAACCTGTCTGTAATCCTCCTATCTATCAGAGTTTTAACTATTCTAGGAGAAGCCACAACAATTATGTACTTCCTAGACAACCAGACAAAAACACTAATTATAGGAAGAGAAAGACCAAACCTAAAAGAACATTCCCTAGAAGGATGCCTAAAAATCTTCCTAAACCAAATGCTCAAGTCTTTCATAAAATTCAAAATCATGCGCAAAACACTTTTCAACAAAAATCGAATGCTCGCAAATTTTATCAATTGAGAGCTTATAGGCGCAAAATGAAAACTAGAGCAATTTGGGTTAGAAAAGATGATCTATTACCCCAGATGAAGTGTAACATTATTGTTACTTCTTTAAAAGCTGAACACACATCATCTGGTTGGTATTTAGACTCCGGATGTTCTAAGCACATGACTGGTGATGATACAAAGCTCTTAAATAAAACCAGCTTTGCTGGTGGAAAAGTCATTTTTGGTGATGGAGTATCATCTCAGATCATAGGCAAAGGAACTCTCCAAGAAGATGGACTTCCTATTCTTGAAGATGTTCTTCTAGTTAAAGGTCTTAAGGCCAATTTACCTAGTATCTCGCAATTTTGTGACTCAGATCATATTGTTACCTTTTCAAAGAACAATTGCAAAATTTTAAATGAAAAAGGTGAATGCATAGTTATAGGATTCAGAACCCCTGACAATTGTTATACTGTCATGAATAATTCTAAAATCTATAATGTTGCCAGAATGGATGACAACGAGATATGGCATAACAGAATGGGTCACATAAATTACGATAATCTTAGTAGACTGACCTCTCAAGATATAATTATAGGAGTTCCTAAAATTAAACCTATTTCTAATATTGTCTGTGGTCCCTGTCAAGAAGGAAAAATTGTTAAAGCTCCTCATAAGAAAGTTAAAGATATTCTTACCTCTAATCCTTTGGAGCTCATCCATATGGACCTAATGGGTCCCTCCCAAACTGTTAGTCTCTATGGACACAGTTATATTCTTGTTATGGTTGATGACTTCAGTAGATTTACTTGGGTAGCCTTCTTGAAACATAAGTCCGACACATTTCAAAATTTCTTAAAAATACTTCTTCGGATTGAAAATGAGAAGGACACTCAAGTAAATAGAATCCGTAGTGATAGAGGTGGAGAATTTAAAGACACTTGTATTATAGAATACTGTGACTATAACGGTTACAAACACGAGTTCAGTGCTCCTAAAACTCCTCAACAAAATGGAATTTCCGAGAGAAAGAATCGTACCCTTCAAGAGATGGCACGTGTTATGTTACATGCCAAGAACTTACCTAAATATTTTTGGGTTGAATCTATTCGTACGGCATGCCACATTATCAATAGGGTCTATCTTAGAAAGAATTCCAAACAAACCCTGTACGAACTTTGGTATAAGAAAAAGCCCAATCTTAAGTACCTTAGAACCTTTGGCAGTACTTGTTATATATGCAAAGATAGGGAACACTTGTCCAAATTTGAGAGCAGGGGAGATAAAGCTATTTTTCTAGGATACTCGCCTAACAGTAGGGCCTATTGAGTGTATAATCTTCGCACTAAAACTTTGATGGAGTCCATAAATGTAGTAATAAGTGACACTACTGTAGAGAGTAAGACTGCTGAATCAACTATTGAGGAAGAGCCCACAAATGTTTTAGAAAGTGACTCTCCTGAAGTAGATGACTCACTACCAATTGAGATACCTTAAGTACCTAACTGGGTCTCTAAAGATCATCCCATAAACAATGTAATTGGTAAACCTAGTGAGCCAGTCCGTGCAAGATCTCAATTAAGAAATTATGCTCATTATGCATGTTTTGTTTCCCTAGTGGAACCAAAGAATGTAAATGAGGCATTGAATGACTCTCACTGGATTTCTGCTATGCAGGAAGAACTTCTTCAATTTGTCATTCATGATGTCTGGTATTTTGTACCTAGGCCTGATCACAAAAAGGTTATTGGCACACGTTGGATTTTTAAAAATAAGTCTGATGAAAATGGGATAATCATTAGAAATAAAGCTAGATTAGTTGCTCAAGGATGCTCTCAAATTGAAGGAATAGATTTTAACGAGACTTTTGCTCCTGTTACTCGTTTAGAATCTGTTCGTCTGCTCTTTGCTATAGCTTGCCACATGCATTTTACACTTTACCAAATGGATGTCAAATCTGCATTCCTTAATGGAATATTGACTAAAGAGACCTATGTAGAACAACCTAAAGGGTTCATTGACCCTCAATATCCAAATCATGTATTTCGTCTTAAAAAGGCTTTGTATGGCCTTAAACAAGCACCTAGAGCTTGGTATGAGCATCTTTCTAGTTTCCTCTTAGATAAAGGTTTCAAAAGAGGTGGAAATGATCAAACCCTTTTTGTCAAACATTTTGACAAACACATCATTATTGATCAAGTTTATGTTAACGATATTATCTTTGGATCAACTTCTCCCTCAGAAGTAAAATCCTTCTCTGAAATTATGCATAAGGAGTTTCAAATGTCTCTTATGGGGGAGTTGCAATTTTTCTTAGGTCTTCAAGTCAAACAAAATTCAGAAGGATTATTTGTATCGCAATCTAAGTACTCTTTAGAGATAGTAAAGAAATTTGTCCTTAAGAGTGCTAAAGATGCTAGAACACCCATGAGTACTATGATAAAACTTTCTAAAGACGAAACTGGAAAATCCATAGATCCTACTCTATATAGTAGTATGATAGGAACCTTACTATACCTCACTGCCTCACGTCCTGATATTATGTATGCTATGTGTGTATGTGCTAGTTATCAAAATAACCCTAAAGAGTGCCATCTGAATTCTATTAAACGTATCATCAAATATGTAAAAGGCACTCTGAATCTAGGACTTTGGTACACTAATGACACACCAAGCACTATAATTGGGTACACTGATGCTGACTGAGCTGGGTGTACTGATGATAGTAAAAGCACATCAGGAGCATGTTATTATATAGGTAATAACTTGGTAGTATGGAGTAGTAAGAAACAAAACTGCACCTCACTCTCAACAGCTGAATCTGAATGCATAGCCGCTGGCAACTTTTGTGCTCAATTACTATGGCTTAAAAAAATGCTAAGTGATTATGGTATTCAAGAAAACCAATTGCATCTCTATTGTGATAATCAAAGTGCGATTAATATTTATAAAAACCTTGTTCAACACTCACGAACAAAGCACATAAAAATAAGACATCACTTTATACGCGAATTGGTTGAAACTAAGGAATTAGAAATCAATTATCTTCCTATTGATTTGCAACTTGCAGATATGTTTACCAAGCCGTTAGATTACAATCGATTTATTTCTTTGCGTAAATCTATTGTTATGGTGTGTGCTGATTAATCTCTTTGATCTCTTTTATTTTTTTTCCCTTTGTCCATTTGAGACAAAATGGGGGAGAAATTTGAGTCTCTATGAATTCCTTACATATGCTAAATATCTTGATCTTAGTAATTCATTGCAGGTTTTTGTACAGTTACACTCAACTAATGTCATAGGGTATTAAATTGTAAATAGTTGAGTGATGTACTTTTGCTTTCTAGGATTTGGGTAGATAGATTTTCGTAGGAATAGGTTTCCTTCTTTTTGTTACCCTACGAGTTCTAGATGACTCAAAGGAGATTTTGTCTCATATTTCCAAAGGGGGAGATTGAAGCCCTTATACTCTTGACTCACTTGAGTCTATATTGTATAAGTGATCATCTAGTTTGGAAATTGAGACAAAATTGTGTCTATCCTAGAAACCAAAGAACCTCAGAGATTGGTTTGCTATTTCATTCATCTAACTTGTAATGATCTAGACCATATTACCAACACTCACACGTAGTAGAATTTGTTTCATACATATCATACTACATAATAGTGTGTGTACATATGTTGAGTATGTTTAAATCCCCAAATTTGATTTTTAATATTTTTTTGGGATTTTAGAAACTTTTTTTAATAAAGGTTTTATTAATTGAAACTTGGTTTTAGAAGTTTGTGGGTTCAATCTGCAATTACGTTTTAAAAGGCTTTATGGCTTAAAGTTTCTTTGGGTAGAAATCGAAAGCGGAGTAAACTTCAGGGTGTGCATTTAATTACTTTTAGACGCGCGTTTTATATCGCCTAATTGATCAACACCTGTTGCTTGCTGATTGGTGGAATTTGTGTTTCTTTACTGAGTGTATAATCGCGTATGCTTTTAACCATTGGATCATTTCTATCAACGATTTGCATGCCTTCCTTGGTAATCCCAGTGAAACCCCTTGAACCAATCAGGTGAGTTTTAATCATCGCATTCTGTGAGCCCTTAGATCTAAGTCAATAGATCCTGACTCAATCTGGACCCTTGATTTTGAACCAGCTTCTCGATCCTTCTCTTCGTCCTATAAAAAAGTAACCCTCCTCTTAATCGTCTAAGACTTTTGGCCAGTTCATTTTTTAGAGTAAAAAATAGTGAGAAGAGAGAAAATGGAGAGAAGAGAGAAACCAGGGAAGAGAGAGAAAGATTTAGGAACCCTAACCCTAACCCTTGTTCGTCAAGCCTCTTTCTAAACCAAAAACTCCTCTAAAACTCCTACATATCCCAAACACAACTCTGTGTGTTCTTGAGTTTTTGAGAGTTTGATTATAGTTGGTTTTGTTGCTGTAACCTCTTTGTTCGTTAGATCTTGTTTCCAACTTAAACTGTTTACTTAGATCTATTTTCTTCTTCATAGAAATTTCAGATCTATGTTCTGTATGTTACATCACACTTAGATTTACATGGTTTATTTCTCATCTTGAGAAATATATTGTTGATTCTTTTCTGAAAATCATTTTTCTAACTTTGAAATCAACAATAAATGTTTTATATTTCTAGTTCTCTTAAAACTAAACCTTTGACCTAGTTTGGAATCGCACATGGTGATTTTCAATCTCAATAATATTTTCAAAACAGAGATTGATTAAGATCTTGATACGTCTTCTGAGCAAGATAGCCGTGGATTATGGGATTGATTTAAAGGTCAAAAAGGTTAAAGTTTTGTGAGAAGAGAGAAAAAGAAAAGTCACTGCATATAGTCTTATATGTAATTTGTTAGGACTGGTTGTACATAATAAGTGTGTGTGTGTGTGTGTGTGTGTGCATGCATGTGTTAGAGAGCACCTCCATAAATACTTTCACCCTACAACACGAAAAGTGTTGGTAATAAGATCTTGTGAACAAGAGTCGACGTAAAGTGCTTGAACAAATCAGAAGTTAACAAACTCAGAGAACAACATCAACAATCAGAACTGCAGAGAAGTTTTAAGGACACCAGAGGATACATTCCTAAACTTATATAGGTCTGAGTTGTATGCATGTTTGTTATATAGTTTGTAACTGGTAAATTTGTTTTAGTGGATTTTTTATTTTACTCCGTAGAGAGAGTCGTGGATGTTTCCTCAGTTGGTTGAGGTTTTACCACGTAAAAAATTTTGTTCTTAATCTTTCTACATTTTCTCATCTCATTCTTGGTTGTGCTGAGTTTAAAGTTTTTAAACTGTTGTATAAACCTGTTAATCAAATCTTGAATAGATCTCGTACATAATTTTATTAAACACATCTTGTGTTCAAATAGTTTTGATTTAAGAAAAGAGTTTCTTCAAAAAATAGATTTTCACCGTACAGTCCCATGAGCGGTGCTTACACCTCGCACAAGACAAACGTAACTCGTAGGAACTAATCGCGTGGTCATGAGCCACCCGGTTTTAGAGCACAGTGAAAATTTAAGAATATCAGCACTTGGTCTTTAAAACATCGCGTTGGAGGGTGAAACCTTGAAAAACCCACAAAACGGCACTATGAACAGTATTAATACCTCGCACAAGACCAATGTAACTATTTGGAACTGACTGCGTGGTCACAGGACTCCCGGATTGAGAGAATAGCAATAATTTGAGAATATTTGCACTTATTCTTGAAAACATGGTGTTGAAGGGTGAAACCCCGAAATACACCCCAAATGGCCTTATGAGTGGTGCCAACACATCACAAGGGACAATTGTAACTCGTAAGAACAAATCGAGTGGTCACAGGACCCCCGGTACGAGAGCACATCGATACTTTGATAATATCTTCACTTAGGCTTTAAAACATGACGTTGGAGGGCGAAACCATGAAATACTACCCAAATAGCCCTGTGAGCAACTCCAACACCTTGCAAGGGACTAATATAACACGTGTAAACTTATCGCATGATCATGGGACCCCTAATGTATGAGAACGGTGATGATTTGAAAATATTTTCATGTAAGCTTAAAAGCACAGTTTTAGAGGGAGAAACCCAAACACCTCCCCCCCCCCCCCCCCCCCAAATGGCCTCATGAGTGGCACCAACACCTCGTAGGAATAAACTGCGTTGTCATGGAACCACCGATTTGAGAGCATGGTGATAATTTTATAATATCTGTACTTTGGCTTAAAAACATGGCAGTGGAGGGTGAAACCCCTCAACACCCTGAAACAGCCCCGCGAGCTGCACCAACACCTCTCACTAGATCAATGTAACTCGTAGGAACTAACTGCTTTATCATGGGACCCCGGGTATTAGAGCATGGATATAATTTGAAAACATCTACACTTAGGCTTAAAAACAAGGCATTAGAGGGAGAAACCTCGAAACACCCTCTAAACGACCCCGTGAGCGGTGCCAATACCTCGCACGGGATCAATGGAATTCATCGAAATTATCCGTATGGTTACAGGACCCCCAGTTTGAGAGCACAATGATAATTTTGGAATATCTACACCTAGGTTTGAAAATATTGGGTTGGAGGGAGAAACCCCAAAACCCCCAAAACGGTCCCGTGAGCGGCATCTACATCTCACACGGGGCCAACGTAAGTCGTAGGAACTGATATCGTGGTCACAAGACACCCAATTTGAGATCATGACTATAATTTGAAAATATATACACTTAGGTTTAAAAATATGGCGTTGGAGGGCGAAACCCCGAAACACCCTCTCAACGGCCCCGTGACCAATGTATAACTCGTGGGAAATGATCGCGTGGTCATGAGACCCCCGGTTTGAGAGTACGACAATGATTTGAGAAGATCTGCACTTAGACTAGGAAACATGGCGTTGGAGGGAGAAACCTCGACCCCACCAAATAGCCCTATCAGCGGTGCCAACACCTATCACGTGAGTAATGTAACTCGTAAGAATTGAACTCGTGGTAATGGGACCCCCGGTTTGATAGCAAGGCCATAATTTGAGAATATCTTCACATTGGCTTGAAAACATGGCGATCGAGGGTAAAACCCCAAAACACCCCAAATGCCCCATGAGCAGCTGCGTACACCTCGCACGAAACCAACGCAACTCGTAGTAACTGAATGCGTGGTCATTGGACCCTCAATTTGAGAGCACAACCATATTTTAAGAATATCTTCACATTAGCTTGAAAACATGGAAGTGGAGGGAGAAACCCCTAAACACCCCCAAAAAGCCCCGTGAGCGGCC
Source organism: Sambucus nigra (assembly GCA_949130495.1). Taxonomy (NCBI): domain Eukaryota; kingdom Viridiplantae; phylum Streptophyta; class Magnoliopsida; order Dipsacales; family Adoxaceae; genus Sambucus; species Sambucus nigra. The sequence goes on from OX422218.1 coordinate 283,657,390, forward strand.
CTAAGACCTCGCACGAATTCAATGTAACTTATAGGAACAAACAACATTTTCATAAGAACCCCGATATGAGAGCATAGATATAATTTGAAAATGTCTACACTTAGTCTTGAAAACATGGCATTGGAGGGAGAAACCCCAAAACACCCTCTCAACGGCCCTGTGACAGGTACAATTACCTCGCACGGGACCAATGTAACTCGTAGGAACTGACAGCGTGGTCACAGGACCCCTGGTTTAAGATCACGATGATAATTTGAGAATATATGCAATTAGGATTGAAAACACGGGGATGGAGGGAAAAACCTCGAATCACCACCCAAATGGCTCCATGAGCGGTGCCTACACCTCGTACATAACCAACGTAACTCGTAGGAACTGATCACATGGTCATGGGACCCCCGGTATGAGAGCATGGTGATAATTTTGAGAATATCAGCACCTTGTCTTTAAAACATGGCATTGGAGGGTGAAACCTCAAAACACCACTTAAACGGCCCCATAAACGGCGTCAACACCTCGCATGAGACCAAGGTAACTATTAAGAACTGACCGCATGGTCATGGGACTCTCAGTTTGAGAGAATATCAATAATTTTAGAATATCCACACTTAGGCCTGAAAATAGGGTGTTGGAGGGTGAAACCATGCCCTGTGAGCGGTGCCAATACCTCGTAAGGGGCCAATGTAACATGTAGGAACTGACCGTATGGTCACGGGATCCTCAGTTTGAGAGAACGATGATAATTTGAGAATATGTGCACTCGAGCTTAAAAGTATGGCGTTGGAGGTTGAGACCCCAAAACACCCCTAAAAACTCCCCTTGAGCGGTGCCAACGCCTGGTACGATACCAATGTTACTCATAGGAACTGATTGTGAGGTCACAGGACCCCCAGTTTGAGAGCACGACGATAATTTGTGATCATCTGCACTTAAGCTTAAAAATGTGATGTTGCACGGCAAAACCCCAAAACACCACCCAAACGGCCCCTTGAGCGACTCCAAAACCTCGCATAGGACCAATATAACTTGTAGGAACTAATCGCGTAGTCATAGGACCCTCAGTTTGGGTGCACGACAATGATTTGAGAATATTTTCACATATGGTTAAAAGCTTGGCATTGGAGGGAGTAACCCAGAAACACCTCCCAAACAACCCAATGAGCGGCACTAACACCTCTCACGGACCAATGTAACTCGTAGGAATTGACCATGTGGTCATGGAACCCCTAGTTTGAGAGTAGGATGATAATTTGAGAATATTTGCACTTTGGCTTAAAAACATGGTAGTGGAGGATGAAACCCCAAAACACCTCGAAACAGCCCCGTGAGCAGCCGCAACACCTCGCACGGGATTAATGTAAATCATAGGAACTAACCACGTAGTCATGGGACCCTAGGTTTGAGAGAACGACTATAATTTGAAAATATATACACATACCTTGAAAATATGGCTTTGGAGGGAGAAACCCCGAAACACCCTCTAAACGGCCCCGAGAGTAGTGCCAACACATCGTATGGGGACAATGTAACTCGTAGGAACGGACCACATGGTCACAAGTCCCCCATTTTGAAACCACAATGATAATTTGAGAATATATGCACTTTAGGCTTGAAATCATGTGGTTGGAGGGACAAACTCCAAAACCCCTAAAACGGCCCCGTGAACGGGCACCTACATCTCGTACGGGACCAACGTAACTCGTAAGAACTTATATCTTGATCACGAGACCCTTGGTTTGAGAGCACGGTGATAATTAAGGAATATCAACACTTCTCCTTATAAACATGGCGTTGGAGGGTGAAACCTGAAACACCCTCTAATCGACCTAGTGAGCGGTGTGAACACCTCGCACGGGACCAATGTAACTCGTAAGAACTGACCACGTGGTCACTGGACCCCTGGTTTGAGAGCACGACGATAATTTAAGAATATCTGTACTTCGTCTTTAAAACATGGCATTGAAGGGAAAAACACAAAAACACCCCCCAAACGGCCCTGTGACCCGTGCCACCACCTCACACCGGTCTTGAAAACATAGTGTTGAAGGGCGAAACCTCTAAATACCCGATTTGAGAGCACGACGATAATTTGGGAATATTTATACTTAAGCTTGAAAGAAGGTGTTGGAGACAAAATTCCTGAAACAAACGCCAAATGACCCCGTGGGAGGCGTCAACACCTCAAACGGGACCAATGTAACTCTTAGGAACTGACCGTGTGGTCACAGGACCCCCGATTTGAGATCACGACGATAAATTGATAATATATTCACTTAGGATTGAAAGCATGAACTTGGAGGGAGAAACCTCTAAACACCCCCAAATGGTCATGTGAGCGGTGAAAACACCTCGCACGCAACCAATGTAACTCGTAGGAACTGACCGCGTGGTCACGAGACCACCGATTTGAGAACACAACTATAATTTGAGAATATCTGCACTCAAAATTAAAAACATGGCATTGGAAGGCGAAACCTCAAAACACCCCAAACATCCCTATGAACCGCGCCAACACCTCGCACGGGACTAATGTAACTATAGGAACTGACCACGTGGTAACAAGACCCCCTTTTTGAGAGCATTGCGATAATTTGAGAATATCTGCACATTGGATGGAAAACATGGCGGTGTAGGGCGAAACCTCGAAACACCTCCCAAACAGCCCTGTTAGCGACCCCAACACCTCGAACAGAGTCAATGTAACTCATAGGAACTTATCGCGTTGTCATGGGACTTTCGATATTAAATCACTGCTATAATTTAAAAATATCTACACTTAGGGTTGAAAACATGGCGTTGGAGGGTGAAACCTTAAAACACCCTCTAAACGACGTCCTGAGTGGAGCCAACACCTTGCACGGGACCAATGTAACTCGTATGAACTGATCGCGTGGTCATGGGACACTCGATTTGAGAGCATGATGATAATTTGAGAATATTTGCACTTAGGCTTGAAAATATGGGGCTGGAGGGTGAAATCCCAAAACACCCCTCGTATGGCCACATGAGCGACGCCTACACCTCGCACGAGACCAACTTAACTCTTAGGAACTGATCGCATGGCCACGGGACCCACGATTTGAAAGCATGGTGATAATTTAAGAATATTAGCTCTTAGTCTTTAAAACCTGGCCTTTGAGGGTGAAACCCTAAAACGCCCCCTAAACGGCCTTGTAAGAGGCGTCAACACCTCACACGGGGCCAATGTAACTATTAGGAACTGATTGCGTGGTTAGGGGACTCCCAATTTGAGATAATGACAATAATTTGAGAATAGATGCACTTAGGCATGAAAACATGGTGTTGGAGGGTGAAACCCTGAAATACACCCTAAGCTGCCCTATGAGTGGTGCCAACACCTCGTAAGAGACCAATATAACACGTAGGAACTGATTGTTTGGTCACGGTACCCCCGGTTTGAGAGTGCGATGATAATTTGAGAGTATTTGCAGTTAGGCTTAAAAGCATGGCGTTGGAGGGTGAAACCCCAAAACACTCGTAAAAAGGCCCCGTGAGCGATGCCAAAACTCACACAAGACCAATGTAACTAGTAGGAACTGATCGCGTGGTCACGGGACCACCGTTTGAGAGCAGGACAATAATTTGAGAATATATGCACTTAGGCTTGAAAACATGATGTTGGAAGGTGAAACCCCAAAACACCACCCAAACGGCCCTGTGAGAAGCTCCAACACATCACTGGAACCAATATAACTCATAGGAACTGATCGTGTGGTGATGAGACGATGATAATTTGAGCATACTTTCACTTAGGCTTAAAATCATGGTATTGGAGGGAGAAACCCAAAAACACCCTCTAAACGGCCCCGTGCCCAGTGCCAACACCTTGGACGAGACAAACATAACTCATAGGAACTAACCACGTTGTCGTGGGACCCCTGGTTTGAGAGCACTATGATAATTTGAGAATATATGCACTTTGGCTTGAAAACACGGGGTTAGAGGGAGAAATATTTAAACACCCACCAAATGGCCCCGTGAACGACGCCTTCACCTTGCACGAAATGAACGTAACTCTTCGAAACTAACCTCGTAGTCAAGGGACCCCAGGCTTGAGATCACGGTGATAATTTGAAAATATCTACACTTCGGCTTAAAAATAAGGCATCGAATTGCAAAACCATGAAACACGCCTCAAAAGGCCTCGTGATCGACACGAACATCTCGTGCAGTACTAATGTAACTCATAAGAACTTACTATATGGTCACCGAACACTCGGTTTAAGATCATGACAATAATTTAAGAATATCTACACTTAGGCTTAAAAGCATGGCCCCAAACGGCCCGGTGAGTGGCGCCAACACCTCGCACGGGACCAATTTAACTCATAGGAACTTATTGCATGGCCACGGGACCACTAGTTTTAGAGCACGAAGATAATTTGAGAATATATACACTTAGTATTAAAAACTGTGCATTGGATTACAAAATCCTAAAACACCCCCCAAACGGCCCCATGAGCGGCGCCAACACCTCGCACGGGATGAATATAACTCGTAGGAACTGATCGCGTGGTCATGGAACCCCCGATTTAGTAGCACGATGATAATTTGAGAATATTTTTACTTAGTCTTAAAAGCATGGCATTGGTGGGAGAAACCCAGAAATACACCCCAAACGACCCCATGAGCGGCACCAACAGCCCGCACGGGACCAATGGAACTTGTAGGAACTAATTGTGTGGTCACGAGACCCTCGGTTTAAGAGACCGACTATAATTCGAGAATATTTGCCCTTAAGCATGAAACCATGGTGTTGGAGGTAAAACCCCCGAAACACCCCCTAAACGGACCCATGAACGATGCCAACACCTCGCAGGGACCAATGTAACTTGAAAAACTAATTATGTGATCACATGACACTTGGTTTGAGAGCACGGTGACAATTTGAGAATATATGCAGACAGGATTGAAAACATGACATCGAATGGTGAAACTTCGAAACACCCCCCAAAATGTCCTTATGATCACTTCCAACCCTTCGCAAGGGACCAACGTAACTCATAAGAATGGACCGCGTGGTCCCTGGATCGTCGGTATGAGAGAATGATCATAATTTGAGAATATCTGCCATTGGGCATGAGAAAATGGCATTGGAGGGCATAACCCTAAAACAACCCCTAAACGGCCTCGTGATCGGTGCCACGACGTCGCACCGGACTAATATTACGCGACCCTTAATTTGATAGCATAAGAATAATTCGAGAATATCTACACATAGGGTTGAAAGCATGGCATTGGAGGGAGAAACCTTGAAACACTTTAAAATGGCCTCATGAGCGACTCTAACACCTCGCACGGGACAAATGTAACTTGTAGGAACTGACCGAGTGGTCAAAGGACCCCCAGTTTGAGAGCAAGATGATAATTTAAGAATACCTGCACTTAGGCTTGAAAACAAGGTGTTGGATGGTGAAACCCCAAAACACACCCCAAATGGCTTTGTGAGCGATGCAAACACCTCGCTCGGGACCAATATAAATCATAGGAACTTATCGCGTGATCACGGGACCCCCGGTTTGAGAACATACGATAATTTGAGAATATCTGCACTTAGGACTGAAAACATGGCGTTAGAGGTCAAAACCCCGGAACATCTCCAAACAGCCCAGTGAGTGGTGCCAACACATCGCACGGGACCAATGTAACTCATCAAAACTGACCACATGGTCACGATACCCCCGATTTGAGTGTACGATGATAATTTGAGAATATATGCACTTACGATTGAAAACATGGCGTTGGAGGAAGAAACCCCAAAACACCCTCCAAACGGCCTCGTGAGTGGTGCCACTACCTTGCACAGGACAAATATAACTTGTGGGAACTGACCTCGCGGTCACGGGACCCATAGTTTGAGAGCACAACGATAATGTGAGAATATTTTCATTTAAGCTTGAAAACATGGCGTTGGAGGGTGAAACCCCGAAACACCCTCCAAACAGCCCCGTGAGCAGCGGCTAAACCTTGCACGGGACCAATGTTACTCATAGGAACTGATCGTGTGGTCATGGTACCCACGATTTGAGAGCAAGATGATAATTTAATAATATCAGCACTTAGTCTTGAAAACATCGCGTTGGAGGGAGAAACCCCGAAACACCACACACACGGCCCCGTGAGAGGTTCCAACACCTGGCGTGGAACCAATGTAACTCATAGGAACTGAATGTGTGGTCACCGTACACTCAATTTGAGAGCACATACATAATTTGAGAACATCTGGACTTAGGCTTGAAAGCAAGGCGTTGGAAAGAGAAACCCCAAAACACTAGCCAAACGGCCCGATGAGCAGTGCCAATACCTCGCAAGGGACGAATGTAACTCCTAGGAACTGACTGCGTGGTCACGGGATCAACGATTTGATAACACGGTGATAATTTGAGACTATCTGAACTTAGGCTTGAAAACATGGCATTGTAGGGCGTAACCCAGAAACACCCCTAAATGGCCCTAGGACTGGCCACAACACCTCACACGGGATCAATGTAACTCGAACGAACTGACTGCATGGTCATGGGACCCCCGAATTGAGAGCACGATGATAATTTGAGAATATATGCACTTAGTCTTAAAAACATGGCGTTGGAGGACAAAACCCATAAATACCCCCAAACAACCCCTTGAGCAGCGCATATACCCTGTACGGGACCATTGTAACTCGTAGGAACTGATCTCGTGGTCATTGCCCCCCCCCCCCCCCCCCCCGTTTGAGAGCGGGGTGATTATTTATGAATATCATCACTTAGTCTTGAAAACATGGCATTGTAGGTTGAAACACCGAAACACCCCCTTAAATAACCCCGTGAGCAGTGCTAATTAGGGGTAGCATTTTGGGTCAACGGGTCGTGTTTCGGGCGACACAACATGACACAACAAGGTTTTTTTGGACACGAACACGACCCGACACAAATTCGTGCTTTTTTATTTGACACAAACATGACTCGAATAAAAAACAACACTGCACGACAGGACATGAAAATCAAAATTTCTTAAATTTCATGCCTAAAAGACACGATAACTCGATAACACAACACGTCACGACTCATAATTCAGACACGAACACGAGAAGACATGACTTTGTGTCAAAAAATGACACGAGCAAGACATATCGTGTCAATTTCATGTCGTTCTGTGTTATTTTTTCATGTCGTTTCCAAAATTTCCACCCCTAGCGCTAACATCTCGCAAGGGACCAATGTAACTCGTAGGAACTGATCGCGTGGTCACGGGACCCTCTATTTAAAATCACGGTGATAATTTGAGAATATATTCACTTAGGCTTGAAAACATGGCGTTAGAGAACGAAACCTCAAAACACTCCCCAAACGGCCCTATGAGTGGCGCAAACACCTCGCACGGGACCAATGTAACTCATAAGAACTGACCGTGTGAAAATGGGACCCCCAATTTGAGAGCATGCCAATAATGCAAAAATATCCACACTTAGGCTTTAAAACATTGCATTGGTCGGCGAAACCCCAAAGTAGCCCCCAAACAGCCCCATGAGAAGCCCCAACACCTCGTATGGGACCAATGTAACACGTAGGAACTGACCACGTGGTCGTGGGACCCCTTGTGTGAGAGCACAATGATAATTCGATAATATAAGAACACAGGTTTAAAAGCATGGCTTTGGAGGGCGAAACCCCGAAACACCCCCCAAACAGCCCCTTGAGCGGTGTTAACACCTCGCACGGGACCAATGTAACTCGTAGGAACTGACTGCATGGTTACAGGACCACCGGTTTGAAAACACAGTGATAATTTGAGAATATCTCCACTTCGATTTGAAAACATGGCGTTGAATGGTAGAAAAATCAAAACACACCCTAAACGGCTCTGTGAGCGATGCCAACACCTCATAAAGGACCAATATAACTCGTCATAACTGACCGCGTAGTCGTAGGACCCCCGGTTTGAGAGCACGATGATAATTTGAGAATATCTGCACTTAGGGTTGAAAGTATGGTGTTAGAGGGCGAAACACCGAAATATCCCTAGACGGCCCCGTGAGCGGCGTCAACACTCGCACGGGATGAATGCAACTAGTAAGAACTTACCGTGTGGTCACGTTACCCTCGGTTTGAGAGCATGGTGATAATTTGAGAATCTCCATAGTTATGCTTGAAAATATGGCATTGGAGGGAGAAATCCCAAAACACCCTCCAAACATCCCCGTGAGCTGTGACACCAACTCACACGGGACCAATATAACTCGTAGGAACTAACCTCGTGGTGACAGGACCCCCGGTTTGAGAGAATGACGATAATTTGAGAATATCTTCACTTAGGCTTGAAAACATGGCGTTGGATTGAGATACCCCCAAAAAAAACCAAACGTATACATGAGCATCTCCAACATCTTGCACGGGACTAATATAACTCGTATAAACTGATCGTGTGGCCATGGGGCACCCGATTTGGGATCAAGACGATAATTTGATAATATCTTAACCCCTGAAAATGTGGCATTCGAGGGAGAAACCCCGACCCCCGCCCACAAAAAAAATGGCCCCTTGAGCGGTGCCAACACCTCACATGAGACCAGTGTAATTCGAACGAACTTACCGCGTGGTCACGGGACCCCCGATTTGAGAGCACTGCGATAATTTGACAATATCACCACTTAGTCTTGAAAATATGGCGTTGGAGGAAGATATCCCAAATCACCCCCTAAACGACCCCCTGAGTGGCCCAACACCTCGCACCGGTACAATGTAACTCGTAGGAACTAACCGCGAGGTCACGGGACACCCGATTTTAAAGCGCGGCGATAATTTGAGAATATCTACACTTAGGCCTAAAAACATGGGGTTAGAGGGAGAAACACAAAAACACCCCCCAAATGGCCCCGAGAGCTGTGCCAAAACCTCGCACGGGACCACCGATTTGAGAGCACGGCGATAATTTCACAATATTTTCACTTAGGCTTGAAAGAATGGTGATGGAGGTAAAAACCACAAAACACCCCCCAAACAGCCAAATGAGTCGTGCCAACACCTCGCAAGGGAGCAATGTAACTCGTAGGAACTGATCGCATGGTCAAGGGACCCCAATTTCCGAGCATAACGATAATTAGAGAAAATCTGCACTTAGACTTAAAAAGATGGCGTTGGATGGCAAAATTTCAAAACACCCCCAGACGGGAACTATGCCTACACCTCGCACGAGATCATTGTAACTCGTAGGAACTGACCACGTGGTCATGAGACCCTCGGCTTGAGATAAGGGTGATGATTTGAGAATATATGCACTTACTCTTGAAAACATGGTGTTGGAGGGAAAAATATCGATACACCCCACAAATGGCCCCGTGATTGGCGCCAACACCTAGCACAGGACCAATGTAACTCGTAAAAACTGACTGCGTGGTCACATGATCCTCGATTTCGGAGCACGTCGATAATTTGAGAATATCTACACTTTGGCTTAAAAACATGGCGTTGGAGGGAGAAACCCCAAACCCCTCAACGACCCCATGAGCGGAAGCAAAATCTCGCACGGAACCAATGTAACTCGTAGGAATAAGCCGCGTAGCCACAGGACCCCCGATTTGAGAGCTTGGTGATAATTTGACACTATCTTCACTTAAGATTGAAACCATGGAAATTGAGAGTGAAACCACGAAACACCCCCCAAATGGCCAAGTGAGCCTCACCAATACCTCACACGGGACCACTGTAACTCGTAGGAACTGACTATGTGGTCACAGGACCCCCGACATGAGAGCACGAAAATAATTTGGGAATATCTACACTTAAGCTTGAAAACATGGCATTAGAGGGAGAAACCCTGATACCCCCCCCCCCCCCAATGGCCCTGTGAGTTGCACCAACATCTCTCATATGACCAGTGTAACTCGTAAAAATTGGTCGCAGGGTAACGAGACCCTCAGTTTGAGAGCAAGAAGATAATTTGAAAATATCTTCACTTATGCTTGAAAGGATGCCGTTAGAGGGCGAAACCTTGAAACACCACCCAAACGGCTCCGTGTGCGGCGCAAACTCCTCGTACTGGACCAATGTACCTCATAGGAACTGATCTTGTGGTCATGGGACCTCCAGTTAAACATGGAGTTGGATGGTAAACTCCCGAAACACCCCCCAAACGGCCTGATGAGAGATGCCTACTCCTCGTACGGGACCAATGTAACTCATGGTGTAGGAGGGGATTAATGATAAGTCTCTTATTAATTTATTAAATGAGATTAAGGATGATTAATATTGACAAAAGTCCATGTGTTTATGTGACTGAGGTATTATTATGCGCGTCTAACATATCACGTGTATTTGTGTATTATTAATGCATTAACTAGATAATATGCTATTATTGAGGGCTTGATATATGTTATGGGACATATGCCACTTAAAATAGGACATGTGTCACCACGGGTTATTTGACATGTGGCGACCCACTTATGTTGGTTTCTCTATAAATAAGCCTCACCCTCATACATTTTAGAGAGAGCTTCTTGGGAGTAGAAGAGTAATTTTCTTGTCTTATGAGTTTTTAGAGAATTTGAGAAAAGAGTTTTGAGATGATTTTCAACACCTCCCACCTCTCCGAAAAACTACCACAATGAATTTTTCGGCGAATAGTACGAACCCACGAACAACGCTGACTTTGATTCCGAGTATAATGGATACGTAGGTGCAATCGAAGTTGCTCAAGTCAAACACGTACAAAAATCTGGTATTTCCCCATATTAAACTCCCCTCTTACATTTGGAAACTCTGTTGGGGAGGTATTCGCGATTTCTATCGTGTAACGCCTCATTCGCAATCAATAAAATAGGCGAATATGGAGAAGAAAGGGTTGATAAGGCAACTTTCTGCCTCCGCAGTCCTGAGATAAATGTAGAACTTCTTTTCAAATAAGAAACTTAATCTTTCCAACTTATATACTCTCTTCACTCATAAAAAAACAAACATATGGTATACGTGTATATTAGCTGGGATGTCTAATTTGAAGGTATGTTTTGAACATTTGTCTCTTCACAAGAAGTTGGATAAACTATTTTTGTGTAAAGTTTATTCATACATCCATTAACATTCGAGCATATTCACACCCGAGAAGCTAAGAAAAAAAAAGAATAAAGTTGACATGAAGAAACTTTTTTTGGTCAAAGACGCACTAGTGCAAGTTGGGAATCTTTTATACTGTAATATATTGAGATATTACATGTTTTGTAGCTGACAAGGCCATGCGACTGTTGGAAAAAAAATAGTCTATTGAAACCCATTCGCCAATATATATATATATATATATATATATATATATATATATATATATTGAAACACAATAGTAGTTTCCCCAACTTCAAAATACTCTGGTCTTTCTTCCGGCAAAAAAAGGGCTAACGCTAGTTTGAATCCAATCCCATTATAAATTCCTAGGCTGACGAAAATGAGTCGTGTTAGTTGCCAATAGTTCGAACTGCTAGAACTTCTCCTATCCAATCGCCAGAGCATGGTAAGCCTTTTTTTGCCGCACATCATGTCCGACCAAGCCATGTGGGTGTTCGGCAATGCGGTTTTCCCCAGTGAACAGCTTAGGTCGGAGTTACTCGCCTCCAGCGTTCGAATTTTGGCATGTTGGGGAAGTTTGTGGTGGGCTGGAATAGTGTTTTAGTATTTCAATTGGTTTGGAACGGTGGCTTCAGTGGATTTTAAAATCAGATTATCGAAGATTATTCGCTGTTTTGTTTTTTCTATTAGTCCTGCTCCATGTTTCCCGTTGCTCTCCACCATGCCGGTGGTGGGAAATTCACTATAACTGAGATATAAAACCGACCCATCACAATTGTGCAAACCGATTTAACTCAGAGGAGAAAATTGATGTAAGCTTGTGTTTACCCATTCATTCATTCATAAAGGAAATAGCTGTTGACAACTGTGGACAAAAAAATATAAAATAAAAAGTACACTTAACCTACATATATAGTCGCCTGGCTCTTGGAAGTTGGAATGTAGATGTTTTGGTTGATTGAGTGATGGATGATGATGTATCGTCATTAATTCTTGGAAGGTCGAAAAGATAAAAAAGATACATTCAATCTTATATTTTATTCCCAACTGTCGAATGCATACAACATTTAATTGTGGTACTTTAATATGATATTTGACTTGACATTAAAGAGTATACGTACTCAAACAAAGGCTTTATTATAAATATAGCATGCTTAGGTGATTTTTTTTATTTGATCGAGATATGCCATGAGTTATGTAGCTATAGAAGTCTATCAATAAAATTGAATAGTTCAATATTCATTAGCTACATAGACGCAACAATATATTTTATGGTTTTGAGTTTATTTTATAACATAAAATAAAATACAATCGAGGGGTATATCCGAATATTTTATGACATCTCATAAATATTTACAAAAAATATTCTATAAGTTAAAAATATATTGAACATGGCGCATCGTTCTTGAATTTATTTACGATACACTTGGAGCCTGTGTACACGATGAATCACATCACTTGAGATACAGTTATTATTATTTGCTATGAGATACGACTATTGGGGTTTCCAATGGGACATAACTTTGTGGTTTTCTTGTACGATTTATCGCATGATATATCTACACGCTATGTTATAACATAACGCTAAAATGAGTTAGAGGCAGCGTAATGAATCTTCATTTAAATATCGAGTTTTTCATAAAATATTTTGTAAATGTTATTTTATAGCTTGAGACTATGTTGAACATGATTAATATATTACGAAACAATTTGAGTATGTTTCATAATTCAGAATTCACCTTAACATTTTACACACTCTGGGGTTCGATAGGACGTGTGCTTAAATGACATTAAATTGTGCACGATACACCTACGAGTATGGGTGGTTATGATTCATTACACAAATGTCCGTGGACTTTATTTAACTTCTATTTTATTACATAAAATAAAATAAAATAAAATAAAAGGGGCATAATGAGAATTATACTTGGATATTTCTCGAGTTTTATTAACCATTTGCAATATTATATTATTGTATGAGAATGATATTATTTTGTAGAGGCTTCTGAATGAGCATATATGAAGCAACGTGACATCAAGCCATTATTCAAAGATATGGTAGTTTGAGATGTACCCCATGAAATGTAATGATTAGGTTGCTTTCATTTTTTCGGGAGGGCATTGTAAATGATATATGTAATTTATTTTATTTTATCTTGAGATAAAAATAAAATAAAGGGGGCAAATGGATATTATGATGTAACATAGCTTGAAGTGTAAAGCTTCTTTGACATCCTCCGCGACAAGGTTAGATTGATGAACCTTAAGAGTATAGTAACATCCAAGTAGGCCATTACAAAAGCTTCTTCAGTTTCTTTCGCAATGAGTTCAAATGGGGTAATTATTTTTCACTCAGAAATTGAGAAAGTCATAGTCATCCTTCAGATATGACATCACATTACGAGAACTTTGCAAGTATTGAGATAAGACTTCTATAGAGGTGTATTATATTCCAAAAAAACTTTATCAAATTGGTCGGTAGTTGAACCACGATCGTTATGAGTTGACTCGTCCGAAGAAGTTGGTCATTTATGGAAACAGACAAAGGACCACGCTCAGTTTGTCATTCGGAAGGTATGGGCTACCGTCCTGAAAAAGTGATTCAGAAAAATGAGTTTATGAAAAATCTTAACAATTGGTTTTCATTGTTAAGTCACCGTTATAGGTGGATTTTACAAAAAATCTTAGCAAGTGTGTTCATTGTTAATTCACCGTTATAGGTGGAGTTTATGAAAAATCTTAACAAGTTTTTTCATTGTTAAGTCACCGTTATAGGCGGAGTTCACGAAAAATCTTAACAAGTGTTTTCATTGTTAAGTCATCATTATAGGTGGAGTTTACGAAAAATCTTAACAAGTGTTTCCATTGTTATGTCACCGTTATAGGTGGAGTGTTACGAAAAATCTTAACAAGTATTTTCATTGTTAAGTCACCGTTATTGGTGGAGTTTACGAAAAATCTTAACAAGTGGTTTTCATTGTTAAGTCACCGTTACCGGTAGAGTTTGCGAAAAAACTTAATAAGTGTGTTTTCATTGCTAAGTCACCTCTAACGGTGGAAGAAAAAACTTAATAAGTGTGTTTTTCATTGTTAAGTCACCTCTAATGGTGGAAGAAAAAACTTAATAAGTGTGTTTTCATTATTAAGTCACCTCTTACGATGGAGTTTGTGAAAAATCTTACCAAGTGGTTTTCATTGTTAAGTCACCTCTAACGGTGGAAGAAAAAACTTAATAAGTGCGTTTTCATTATTAAGTCACCTCTAACGGTGGAAGAAAAAACTCAATAAGTGTGTTTTCATTGTTAAGTCACCTCTAACGGTGGAGTTTACGAAAAATCCTAACAAGTGTGTGTTCATCATTATGTCACCTCGTAGGTGTGAGCTTACGAAAAACATTAAAAAGTGGTAATTTGAGCGAGTCAATAATACGTACATGCACAAGAAAACTCATCGTGATTAAAACAAGTCAAAAAATATATGCATGCACTAAATGAATAATCGAGGATAATGAAGTAGTTATTATGTAAACCGTAATAATACTTTCACCAAGCTTAGTTGATAATGATAAAAGACAACGATGAAGTAGTTATTATGTAAACCATAATAATACTTCCACCAAAATTGAGAACGATGAAGTAGTTAATATGTAAACCATAATAATACTTCCACCAAGCTTGGTTGAGAATGATAAAAGAGAACGATGAAGTAGTTTGTAAACCATAATAATTCCTCCACCAAGCTTGGTTGAGAATGATAAAAGAGAATGATGAAGTAGTTATTATATGTCCATGATAATACTTTTTACCAAAGCAGAGTTACGAACAATCACAATAAAATTGTGGATGCATGTTCATTTAAAGGAAAGGGGGAAACACTCATAGTATATCATTCGTATGAAAATAATGATAACGAGGTCCTTCGGAATAACCTACGAGATCAAAGCCTTAAAATGAGATTTAAGATATGAGATATGAAATTGATGTATATCATGTAACTGAGATATGAAATATGAGATTGCATTATATCATAAAATGTGAGATATGAGGTAAAAGTACATCATCAAGATGAAATGAGATATGAGATTATTACCCACGATCCACAGGTCGATCGAACATGTACATACATACGATATATTTTAGACATGTGTCAATATATCAACTATATGTATGGGGGAAAATGTAGGAGGGGATTAATGATAAGTCTCTCATTAATTTATTAAATGAAATTAGAGATGATTAATATTGACAAAAGTCCATGTGTTTATGTGACTGAGGTATTATTATGCGCGTCTAACATATCACCCGTATTTGTGTATTATTAATGCATTAACTAGATAATATTTTATTATTGAGGGCTTGATATATGTTATGGGACATATGCCACTTAAAATAGGACATGCGTCACCACGAGTTATTTCACATGTGGCGACCAACTTGTGTTGGTCTCTCTATAAATAAGCCTCACCCCCATACATTTAAGAGAGAGCTTATTGGGAGTAGAAGAGTGATTTTCTTGTCTTATGAGTTTTTAGAGAATTTGAGAAAAGAGTTTTGAGATGAGTTTCAAAACCTTCCACCTCTCCGAAAAACCACCACAATGAATTTTTTGGGGAATAGTATGAAACCACGAATTATGATGACTTTGATTCCGATTATAATGGATACGTAGGCGCAACCGAAGTTGCTCAATTCAAACACGTATAAAAATTCGGTATTTCCTCATATTAAACTCTCTCTTACACATAGGAACTGACCACACGGTCATGGGACCCCCAGTTTCAGAGCGTGGAGAAAATTTTAGAATATATACACTTAGGCTTCAAAGCAAGGCGTTGAGGATGAAACCATAAAACACCCCCCAGTCGACCCTCTGAGTAGTGTCAACACCTCGCACGGGACCCATGTAACTCGTAGGAACTGACAACATGGTCACTGGACCCCCAATTTGAGAGAACGATGAAAATTTGAGAATATATGTACTTTGGCTTGTAAGTTGGCGTTGGAGGGGAAAAACCCTGAAACACCACACAAACGGCCCCGTGAGAGAAGCAGCCACCATGCACGAGACCAATGTAACTCATAGGAACTAACAGCGTGGTCACGGGATTCCCGATTTGAGAGCATAATGATAATTTGATTATATTAGTACTTAGGCTTGAAAACATGCGTTGGAGGGCAAACCCCCAAAACACCAACCAAACGACCCCGTGAGTGTCGCCAACACCTCACACGGGACCAATGTAACTTACAAGAATTGAGCGCGTGGTCACTGGACCCCGGTTTGAGAGAACGATGAAAATTTGAGCATAATGCCCTCTTGTAAGCATGGTGTTGGAGGGAGAAACCCCAAAACTCCCCCTAAACAGCCCCGTGAGCGGTACGAACACCTCGTACATGACCAATGTAACTTGTCAAAATTGACCACGTGGTCACAAGAACCCTAGTTTGAGAGAACAGCGACCAAATTAGAATATTTGCACTTAGGCTTAAAAGCATTGTGTTGGTGGGAGAAATCCTCCAACACCCACTAAATATCCCCGTGAGTGGTGCCAACATTTCGCACGGGACCAATGTGATTCGTAGGAACTAAATACGCGATCACGGGACCCCCAGTTTGAGAGCAGGGCAATAATTTGAGAATATATGCACTTAGGCTTGAAAGCATGTTGTTGGTGGGCGAAACCCCAATACATCCCCAAATGGCCACGTGAGTAGTGCCAATACCTCGCATGGAACCAATATATCTTGAAGGAGTTGACCGCGTGGTCACGGGACCCACGGTTTTAGAGCACGATAATAATTTGAGAATATTTGCACTTAGGCTTCAAAGCATGTTGTTGGTGGGAAAAATCTCAAAACATCCCCTAAATGGCCACGTGAGCGACGTGAACACCTCGCATGGGACAATGTAACTCGTAGGAACTAATCGTGTGGTCATAGGACCACCGATTTGGTACCACTATGATAATTTGAGAAAATTTGTACTTAGGCTTAAAAGCGTGGCGTTGGAGGTCGAATCCCCAAGACAACCCCCAAACGGCCCCGAGAGTGGCTCTAGCACTAATGTGACTCGTAGGAACTGACTGCGTAATAATGGGGGCCCCTATATGAGATCGTGGCAATAATTTAAGAATATATGCACTTGGTCTTGAAAACATGACATTGGAAACAGCCTTGTGAGCGGTGCCAACACCTCTCTCGGGATCAATGTAACTCGTAGGAACTGATTGCATCATCACCGGACCCTCGATTTGAGAGCACAATGATTATTTAAGAATATCTACAATTGGCCGTGAAAGCACAATGTTAGAGGGAAAAACCACAAAACACCCCCCAAACGGACCCGTGAGCGACGCCAACACCTTGCATGGGACCAATGTAACTCGTAGGAACTGACCGCGTGGTCACGGGACACCCGATTTGAGAGTTCAACAATAATTTGAGAATATATGGAGTTAAGCTTGAAAATATGTCCTTGGAGGGAGAAACCCCAAAATACCCTCCAAATGGTCCCGTAAGCAGCGCCTACACCTCGCACGGGACCAATGTTACTCATAGGAACTGACCGAGTGGTCACGGGACCCTTGATTTGAGAGCACGATAGTAATTTGATAGAATCTTCACTTAGGCTTGAAAGCACGGTGTTGGTGGGTGAAATCTCGAAACACCCCCTAAACGGCCATGTGAGCAGTGCCAACACCTCGCTTGGGACCAATGTAACTCATAGGAACTGACCGTGTGGTCACGGGACCACCGGTTTGGGATCACTATTATAATTTGAGAAAATTTTCACTTAGGCTTGAAAGCATTACGTTGGAGTTCGAAACCCCTAAACATCTCCCAAACGGCACCGTGAGTGGCACCAAAACCTCACACAGGATCAATGTAAGTCATAACAACTAACCGCGTTGTAATGGGGCCCTCTATTTGAGAGCACGACAATAATTTAGGTATATGCACTTAGGGTTGAAAACATAACATTAGAGGGTAAAACCCCAAAACACCCCCCCAAACGGCCTCATGGGCGGTGCCAACACCTCCCTCTGGACCAATGTAACTCGTAGGAACTGGTCGCATCATCAAGAGACCCTAGATTTGAGAGCATTATGATAATTTCAAAATATCTACACTTAGGCTTGAGAGCATGTCGTTGGAGTGCAAAACCTCTAAACACCCCCAAACGGCCCCGTGAGCGGAGCCAACACCTCGTACGAGACCAATGTAACTTCTTGGAACTGACCACGTGGTCACGGGACCCCTGGTTTGAGATGATGGTGATAATTTGAGAATATTTGCACTTAGGCTTGAAAGCATTGCATTTGTTAGTAAAATCCTGAAATATCCCCCAAACGGCCCTGTAAGCACAGCCAACACCTTCCACAGGACAAATATAACTCGTAGGAATTGATCGTGTCATCACGAGACCCCTGGTTTGAGAGCACAGAGATAATTTGAGAATATCAATACGTAGGTTTGACTGCATGGTGTTCGAGGGTGAAACTGTAAAACACCCCCAAACGGCCCTGTGAGTGGCGTCAACATCTCGCATGAGACTAATATAACTCGTAGGAACTGATCACGTGGTCACGGGACACCCGATTACATTGGTCATGGCATTGGAGGGAGAAACCCTAAAACACCCCCTAAACGGCCCCTTGAGCAGTGCCAATACCTCGCACGGGACCAGGGTAACTCGTAAGAACTGACCGTGTGGTCACGGGGACCCCGATTTGAGAGCCAACGATAATTTGAAAAAATCTGCACTTAGCCTTGAAAGCATGGAGTTGGAGGGAGAAACCCCCAAACACCCCCTGATTTAGGAACGACCCACGTTGTTACTCGTAGGACTAATGTAACTCGAACAGGACCAATGTAACTCCCTGAGCACACGAGGTGTTGGAGGGAGAAAATCTTCTCCAACACCTCATACAGGACCAATGTAACTCGTAGTAACTAATCTCATTGTAATGGGATCCCTGATTTAAGTGCACGAAAATAATTTGAGAATATATGCAGTTAGGCTTGAAAAGATGACATTGGAGGGAGAAACCTCGAACCCCTCCCCCAAACGGCCTTTTGAGTGATGCCAACAGCTCGCTCAAGACTAATGTAACCCGTAGGGACTGGCCGCATTGTCACGGGACCACCTATTTGAGAGCACGTCAATAATTTGAGAATATCTGCACTTAGGCTTCAAAGCATGGCGTTGGAGTGAGAAACTTCTAAACACCCTTTAAATGGCCCCGAGAGCGGTTCCAACACCTCACACAGGACCAGTGTAACTTATCGAAACTGACCGCGTGATCACAGGACCCCTGTTTTGAGAGCACGAAGATAATTTGAGAATATTTGCACTTAGGCTTGAAAGCATTGCGTTGGTTGGCAAAATCCCGAAACACTCCCCAAACGGCCCCATGAGCGGCACTAACACCTCGCATGGAACTAAGCTATCTCGAAGGAACTGATCGTGGTCATCGGACTACCGATTTAAGAGCACGATGATAATTTGGTATTATATGCACTTTGGGTTAAAAACATTGCGTTGAAGGGCAAAACCCCGAAACACCCCCAAATGGCCCCGTGAGCGGCACAACACCTCACATGGGACGAATGTAACTCGTTGGAACTGACCACGTGATCACGGGACCCCCGATTTGAGAAAATGACAATAATTTGGGAATATCTGTACTTCGACTTGAAAACATGGGTGTTGGAGGGAACAATCACGAAACACCACCCAAAATCCCCGTGAGCAGCGCAAACTCTCGCTCGGGACCAATGTAACTTATAACAACAGACCGCGTAATCACGGGAGTCTAAGTTTGTGAGAACGGTGATAATTTGAGAATAACTTCACTTAGAATTGAAAACATGGTGTTGGAGGGCAAAACCTCGAAACACACTCCAAATGGCCGCATGAATTGTGATAAAACCCCGATCGGGACAAATGTAACACGTAGGAACTAACCGTGTAGTCACAGGACCCCCGGTTTGAGAGCACGATGATAATTTGAGAATATCTGCACTTAGGCTCGAAACCATGCCGTTAGAGGGTGAAACCCTGAAACACCCTCCAAATGGCCCCGTAAGTGGCGCCAACTCCTTGCACGGGACTAATGTAACTCGTAGGAACTAACTGCATGGTCACGAACCCTCAATTTGACAACACGATGATAATTTTACAATTTAGAGACTTAGGCTTGAAAACATGACCTTGGAGGGTGAAATAATGAAACACCACTCAAACGGCCTCGTGAGCAGCCCCAACATCTCGTACGGGACCAATATAACTCATAGGAACTGATTTTCTAGTCATAGGACCCACAATTTAGGAGCACGACGATAATTTGAGAATATTTTCACTGAGGCCTAAAAGCATGGCGATGGAGGGTGAAAACCAAAAACATCCCCCCACCCCAAAACAGTGCCATGAGCAGCGCCAACACCTCGTATGTGACCAATTTAACTCATATGAACTGACTGCGTGGTCACGGTACCCCTAATTTGAGATCGCGATGTTAATTTGAGAATATCTGCACTTTGGTTTGAAAACAAGGCGGTGGAGGGAAAAATCTCGAAACACCCCGAAACATCCCCGTGTGTGACCCCAACACCTCGCACGGGATCAATGTAATGTGTAGGAACTAATCTCCTTATCACAGGACCACCAGTTTGAGAGCACGGATATAATTTCAAAATATCTAAACTTAGGTTTGAAAACACGGTGTTGTAGGCGAAAAACCAAAGCACCCTCCAAATGGCTCTGTGAGCGGTGCCATCACCTCACACGTGACCAATGTAAAGCACAACAATAATTTGATAATGTCTGCACTTTGGCTTGAAAATAAGGTGATAGAGGGAGAAACCCCGAAACACCCCCAAACAGACCCGTGAGCAGCCCCAACACCTCGCACGGGACCAATGTAACTCATAGCAACTGACCGCGTGGTCACGGGACCCCCAATTTGAGAACACAAAGATGATTTGAGAATATCAATACTTATGCTTAAATACATGGCGTTGGAGGGAGAAACCTCGAAATACCCCCCAAACAGCCCCATGAGCGACGCCACCACATCGCACGGACCCCTTATTTGAGAGCACAATGACAATTTTAGAATATCTACACTTAATCTTGAAAACATGGCATTGGTGAGAGAAACCCCAAAACACTGCCCAAACGTCCCCGTGAGCGGCGCCTATACCTCGCACGAGACCAATGTAAGTCGTAGGAACTGTTTGCATGGTCAGAAGACCCTCGATTTGAGAGGATGGCGATAATATAGGAATATCACCACTTAGTTTTTAAAACATGGCATTGGAGGGTGAAATCCTGAAAAAAAAACCTAAACGATCCCATGAGCGGCGTCAACACCTCGCACTGAACCAACGTACCTCGTAGGAACTGACCGCATGGTCGCGAGACTCCCGATTTGAGAGGATTATGATAATTTGAGAATATATGTACTTTGATGGCGTTGAAGGGCGAAACCTAAAAACACCCCCAAAATGACCCCGTGAGCGGCCCCAACACCTCGCACAGAATCAATGTAACTACATGGAACTAACCGCGTTATCATTGGACCCCCAATTTAAGACTGTGGAGATAATTTGAGAATATCTTCACTTTGGCTTAAAAACAAGGCGATGGAGGGCTAAACCCAGAAACACCCCCAAACAGCCTTGTGAGTGGCCCCAACACCTTGCACTGGATCAAAGTCACTCGTAGTAACTAATCGCATTGTCACGTGACCGCCGATTTGAGATCACGACTATAATTTGAAAATATCTACACTTAGGCTTGAAAGCATGGCGTTGGAGGGCTAAACCACAAAACATCCTCCAAATGGCCCTAGTGAGTGGTGCCAACACCTCGCACGGGACCAATGTAACTTGTAGCAACTGACTGCGTGGTCACGGGACCCCTGGTTTGACAGTATATCAATAAATTGAGAATATTTTCACTTTGGCATGAAAACAAGGAAATGGAGGGAGAAACCCCGAAACACCCCCAAATAGCCCCGTGAGCAGCCCCAATACCTTGTATGAGATCAAAGTCACTCGTAGGAACTAACCGGGTTATCATGGGACTGCCGATTTGAGAGCATAGTTAAAATTTGAAAATATCTACATTTAGGCTTCAAATCATGGCGTTGCGAGGAAAAACTCTAAAACACCCTCCAAATTGCCCCGTGAGCGATGCTAACACCTCGCACGGGACCAATGTAACTCGTAGGAACTGACCGCATGGTCACAGGACTCCTAGTTTGAGAGAACGACGATATTTGAGAATATTTTCACTTTGAATAGAAAAAATGGCATTGGAGGGAGAAACCCATAAACACACCCCAAACAGCCCCATGAGCGGGGCCAATACCTCACACGGGACCAATGTAACTCGTAGGAACTGACTGTGCGATCACGTGACCCCTGATTTGAGAGCATGCCGATAATTTGAGAATATTTGCACTTAGGCTTGAAAGCATGGCGTTGGAGGGTGAAACCCTGAAACACCCACCCAAATTTACCCCGTGAGTGGCGCCAACACCTCGCATGGGACCAATGTAACTGGTAGGAACTCATCTCGTTATCATGAGACCCTCGGTTAGAGAACATAGTAGTAATTTGAGAATTTTGGCACTTAGGTTTGAAAACCTAATGCTGGTGGGTGAAACCCCGAAACATAACCCAAACGTCCCCGTGAGCGTCTCCAACATCTCGTACGAGACCAATATAACTCATATGAACTAATCGCGTGGTTATGGGACCCCTGATTTGGGAGCACGACGATAATTTGATAATATTTTCTCTTAGGCTTAAAAGCATGGCGATGGAGGGAGAAACCCAGAAACACCCCCCCCCCCAAACGGCCCCGTGAGCTGCGCCAACACCTCTCTCGGGACAAATGTAACTCGTAGGAATAGATCGCGTGGTCATGGCACCCCTGGTTTAAGGGCACGACGATAATTTGAGAATATCTGCATTTTGGCTTGAAAATAAGGTGGTGGGGGAAGACTCCGAAACACCCCTAAGCAGCCCCGTGAGCGTTGATAAGCACCCAAAAGTGTACAATTTATACCCCGAATAGACGTATTTTAGTTGCTAATTCTCGACAATTTAGGTCTTTTGCGCTTTATTGTCTATTTTGTAGGTCGAATGCACGTTACGGTGTTCAAATGCGTATTTCAAGGCAATTATGCGGATTATGGAGCTAATTACCAATCCCATAACCCTAGCCTACCCTAACCTAGCCTAAACTCTGTCCCGAGCCGTGTGTGTTTGATTTGTTCCCTTTCATATTTTTTATATTTTTTAGATTTTTAGTTGAGTCGTTTTTATTTTTAGGGTTTATTTAGAATTTTCTAGGATTCATTTCCTATTTTTATATTTTTGATTTTGATTTTGATTTTGATTAGTTTTTAGTTTTTATTTTATTTTTTCTTATTTTATTAAGATTAGTTTTTAGAAGTTTATTTTTATTTTTATTATATTTTACTATTTTTTAGATCTTTAGTTTTTATATTAGGTTTTTAGTTTTATTTTATAGATTACAAGTTTTATTTTATTTTAATTTTAGTTTTTATAGATTTTATTTTTTTAGGATTTTAGTTATTTTAATTTTCACTTTTTTTAGGGTCAAAATTTAAACACACACACAACACCCATACACCTTTACACACACACAAACCCACTCACACCCTAGAATATACACTTATCCTACACCTAACATACACACAATCCAAATCCCTCATCCCCAACATTTTCCCATACACCTACCTACACCCTCATCACACCTAATCAAACCTACCCTCATCTTCTTCCCCATCTTCTTCTCTCTCCTCACCACAAAACCACCATAACCAAAACGTTAAACCTCACTCCATCTTCTACAACAACCCAATCACTATCCTCTCTTTTCACACTCAACCACCACCTGCCATCCCATAACTCAAACCCCCATTCTCCAACTCGAAACCCGTGTTCACCCCTGCCAAAACCATACCCGAATACCGCCTATACCCGCAGACACCATACCCACTGCAAACCCGGTATCTCCCATACAACCCTGATCCACTACCCGGACTCTAACTCCCGCCGACCTACACCCGACCCTATCGAAACCCCCGGCAGCGTCCCACCTGACTCAAACCATGTCCGACCCCGTCGCCGGCGACTCGCCCATACCCGACGACCTCCCTCCCTTTGCTCCGGCCATTTAAAACCATTGAGCTATCAAGTCCCTACTCCAATTCGATCCCTGTACAACCAAAACCGGAACATCACCCATCTCCAACCAAAACCCATTTGCCCAAGTCTTCAACGATTTGTTTCCACCTGTTAAAAACCAAAAGCCAAAACCAACTACATTACCAACATTCCCACTTAACCCCAATACCCAAACTACCCCCAACTACCATATTTTAAACCCTTTACCCAGAAACATCCTTGTACCAAATCAGATTTGTTACCTCCCCTCATCCACATGACCTCACACCTTTGCCATGCACATGTGCATTTCCAATACCCAATTTACCCCCATGTGCACACACCCCATTATCTTACAAACCCTTTATCCAACTATACCCCCGAGCTCCATTGCCAACTATAAATGAAGACTCGGGACCATTTGAAGGGGAACCAAAAAAAATTGTAGAGAGAATTATTGAGAGAGATAGTTAGAGTATAAAATAAATTAGGTAGAAAAATACTTTGTAAATAATTTTTATTTTTATTTTTAGAGATTTGTGAGGATAAATTGTGAGTAATTCAATGAGTATTATATTCAATTGATTATTGTTGGATGCTCATATTGAATGGATTGTGCTTGATTTCTAGGAAATAAGAGTTCAATTTCACTTCAAGAGATTGGGTTTGATTGTTCTCTTCTATTCTCATTTATTTTATGCCTTTGATTATTAATTTGTCAAATTTCATACCATGTTAGGCTAAATCCCCTTTCAAGGGGTGGGGTAAACCTTTATTTGATGTCATTTTGATTGAATTAGTTTTATTACATGAAAATTCGCTTTGAATATTAATTTTGATCTCTCACCCTTAAATTTACGCCTCGAGAGAGGGTAAATGATTTTCAAGAGAAAATCAAAATTCTAAGTTATAATACCCATTTTAAATTCGAACTAGAGATAGGGGTTTCTTAAGTTTGGTATTATTCCTTGAATTTCAACTCTAAAATTCATTTCTAGATTTACATAAATTTTAATCGATCGATCCTAGCGGGTGTTTAATTAAAAGGAGTGTAGATCTATTTTCTAGAGTTGTGGGGGAGTAAAACTTAATTTTCTAAAAGATTACTATAAAAATTACATTTGCAACAAGAGTTGATTTCTAATTTTGATATTAATTTGGGATAATTCAAATAACTAAATTAATTAGTTAGAATAGCTAAAATTTGTGGTGTAATCCCACTCCTTGATTGTTCTCAAATTTATTTACCTCGTTTATCTCATATTTTAGTGTTAGACTTTATTTTCCATTTTAGTCACTTTTTAGTTTGTAATTTGATCTTCCATATAGTTTAGTGTTATTTCACATCCTCAACCTAATTGTTTTAATATTTGAAAAAGCTAAAAAAAAAAGAAGCAAAAGCCCAGAAAGAAAAGAAAATTGAATTACAATTGAGTTTGTCTCTAGCTTACCCCTTTGATGTGGATTGATACGCTTACTTACCTCTACATTTTAGATTGTTATATTTTGTAGGTAATTTGAGGTTTTGGCTAACTTTGCTTTCAGCAACGACGACACGCAAAAGTTAAAGTTATCAAGCGTCCCCAACACCTCGCATAGGATCAACGTAACTCGTAGGAATAAATCACGTTGCGACGGGACCTCCGATTTAAGAGCACAACTATAATTTTAAAATATCTACACTTAGGCTTAAAAATATGGCGTTGGAGGGTGAAACCCCAAAACACCCTCCAAATGGCCCCGTGAGTAATCAACACCTCGCATAGGACAAATGTAACTCGTTGGAACTGATCACATGGTCACGGGACCCCAGGTTTGAGAGCACGGTGATAATTTGAGAATATCTTCACTTTGGCTTGAAAACAAGGCGATGGAGGGCAAAACCCTGAAACACCCCCAAACAGCCCTGTGAGCAGCCCAACACCTCGCACGAGATCAAAGTCACACGTAGGAACAAATTCCATTGTCACGGGACTTTCGGTTTGAGATCACAACTATAATTTGAAAATATCTTACCTTAGGCTTAAAAACATGGCGTTGGAGGGCGAAACCCCAAAACACCCTCCAAATGGCCTCGTGAGCGGTGCCAACACCTCGCACGGGACCGATGTACCTCATAGGAACTGACCACATGGTCACTGGATCCCCTATTTGAGAGAACGATGATAATTCAGAATATTTGCACTTAGTCTTGAAAACATGGTGATGGAGGGAGAAACCCCGGAACGTCCCGGCAAATGGCCTGTGAGCGGTGCTACACCTCGCACGGGACCAAGGTAACTCATAGGAACTGATCGCATCATCACAGAACCCCACAATTTGAAAGCACTATAATAATTTATGAATATCAACACTTATTCTTGACAACATGACATTGTAGGATGAAATCACGAAAGACCCACCAAACGACCCCATGATCGGTGCCACCACCTCGCAAAAGGCCAATGTTACTCGTTGGAACTAACTGCGCGGTCAAGGGATCCCCGATTTTAGAGCACACTAATAATTTGAGAATATTTGCAATTAGGCTTAAAAACATGGCGTTGGAGGGAAAAACCCCTAAACACCTCCCAAATGGCCCCGTGAGAGGTGCCAAATCCTCGCACGTCACCAATGTAACTCGTAGAAACTTACCGCGTGGTCACAGGACCCCCAGTTTGAGAGCTCGGTGATAATTAGAGAACATTTTCACTTAGGCTTAAAAGCATGGAGTTGGAGGGCAAAACCTCAAAACATCCCCCAAACATTTATATGATCAACGCCAACACCTCGAACGGGACCAATGTAACTCGTAGGAACTGACTGCGTGGTCAGGGGATCCCTGGTTTGAGAGCACAATGATAATTTGAGAATATCTGCACTCGGTCTTGAAACATGTCGTTGGAGGGAAAAACCACGAAACATCCCCAAATGGCCCTGTGAGCGGCCCCAACACCTCGCATGGGATCAATGTAACTCATAGGAACTAACTACGTGGTAACGGGACTCCCAGTTTAAGAGCACGATGATAATTTGAGAATATCTTCAATTAGGCTTGAAAACATTGTGCTGGAGGGAGGAACCCCAAAAATTCACCAAACGGACCTGTGAGCAGTGCCAACACCTCGCACGGGACCAATATAACTCGTAAGAACTGACTGCGTGGTCACATAACCCCCAATTTGAGAGCACGATGATAATTCCCAAATATCACCACTCAGTCTTGAAAACATGGTATTGGAGGTCAAAACCTCACACGGGACCAATGTAACTCGTAGGAACTTATGCATGGTCATAGGACCCCCATTTTGAGAGCACGACGATAATTTGAGAATATTTTCACTTAGGCTTAAAAGCATGGCGTTGGAGGGAGAAACCCAAAAATACCCCCCAAACGATCCCATGAGCGGCACCAACGCCTCACATGAGACCAATGTAACTCTTAGGAACTGGCTGCATGGTCGCGAGACCTCAGATTTGAGAAAATTTCGATAATTTGAGAATATCTGCACTTTAGCTTGAAAACAAGGGGGTGGAGGGAAAAACCCTAAAACACTCCCAAACAGCCCCGTGAGCAGCCCAACACCTTGATTAATGTAACTCGTAAAAACTATTCGCACTGTCACGGGACCCCCAGTTTGAGAGCACGACTATAATTTGAAAATATGTACACTTGGGCTTGAAAAAATGGTGTTGGGGGAGAAACCTCGAAACACCCTCCAAACGACCCTGTGAGCGGTGCCAACACCTCACACGACACCAATGTAACTAATAGTAACTGACTGCATCGTCATGGGAGCCTCGGTTTGACAACAAGATAATAGTTTGAGAATATCTGCACTTAGGCTTGAAAACATGGTGTTGGAGAGTGAAACCCTGAAACACTCCCCAAACGTCCCCGTGAGCAGTGCCTTCCCCTCGCACTGAACCAATAAAACTTGTAGGAACTGATCGCGTGGTCACGAGACCCCCGGTTTGAGAGCACAATGATAATTTAACAATATCAAGACTTATTCTTGAAAATATGGCGTTCGAGGCTGTAACCTTGAAACACCACCTAAATGGCCCCGTGAGCGGCATCAACACCTGGCATGAGACCAATGTAACTCGTAGGATCTAACCCCGTGGTCACGAGACCCCAGGTTTGAGAGCATGATGATAATTTGAGAATATCTTCCCTTAGGCATCAAAACATGGCGTTGGAGGGAAAAATCCTGAAAGGCCCCCCAAATGGACCCGTGACTGACACCACCACCTCGCATCGAACCCTGGTTTAAACGCATGATGATAATTTTAGAATATCTACACTCAAACTTTAAAACATGGAGTTGGAGGGCCAACCCTCGAAACACCCCCAAATGGCCCCGTGAGTGGCACCAACACCTCACACGAGATCAATGTAACTTGTAGGAACTAATTGTGTGGTAACGGGATCTCTGGTATCAGAGCACGATAATAATTTCAAAATATCTACACTTTGTCTTAAAAAATGGCTAAGGGAACCCCAAAGTACCCCAAAACTTCCTCATGAGAGGCGCCAACCCCTCGCACGGGACCAATGTAACTCGTAGGAACTGACCTCATGGTCAGGGAACCCCCGGTATGAGATCAGGTCGATAATTTGAGAATATCTACACTTATGCTAGAAAACATGTCGTTGGAGGGAGAAACCCTGAATATCCCCATAAACGTACTCGTGAGAGGTGCCAACCCCTAGCCCGATACTAATGTAACTTGTAGGAACTGATCGTGTGGTCACAGGACACCTGGTTTGGGAGCACGATGATAATTTGAGAATATCTTCACTTAGGCTTGAAAATATGGCGTTGGTACCAAAGTAACTTGTAGGTACTAACGGTGTGGTCACAGGACACTCGATTTAGGATCCCGACGATAATTTGAGAATATCTTCACTTAGGCTTGAAAGCATGGCATTAGAGGGAAAAACCTCAAAACAATCCCCAAACGTCCCGGTGAACGGTGCCAATACCTCGCACGGGACCAATGTAACTTATAGGAACGGATTGTGTGGTTACGGGACCACCGGTTTTAGAGCATGATGATAATTTGATAATATCTGCACTTTGTCTTAAAAACATGGCGTTGGATTGCAAAACCCCGAAACAGCCCTGTGAATGGTGCCAACACCTCGAACGGGACCAACATAACTCGTAGGAACTCATCGCGTGGTCATGGCTCCCCTGGTTTGGGAGCACGGTGATAATTTTATATTTTCTGCACTTAGGCTTAAAAGCATGACGTTGGAGGGCCAAACCCCCAAAACACTCACCAAATGGCCCAGTAAGCGGCACCAACACCTCACACGAAACTAATGTAACACGTAGGAACTAATCGCTTGGTCACGGGACCCCCAATTTGAGAAAACCACAATAATTTGAGAATATCTGAAATTAGGCTTGAAAATAAGGCGTTGGAGGGAGAAACCCCGAATCACCCCATAAATGGCTCGATGAGCGGTTCCAACGTAACTTATAGGAACTAACGGTGTGGTCACGGGTCACCCGATTTGAGAGCTCGACGATAATTTGAGAATATCTACACTTAGGCTTGAAAGCATGACGTTCGAGGGTATAACCTTAAAACACCCCTTAAATGACCCTGTGAGTGGCGTCAACATCTGGCGCGGGACCAATATAACTCATAGGAATTAACCTCGTGGTCACAAAACCCCAGGTTTGAGAGCATGATGATAATTTGAGATTATCTTCGCTTAGGCATCAAAACATGGCGTTGGAGGGAAAATACTGAAACACCCTCTAAATGGCCCTGTGATCGACACCACCACCTCACACCGAACCAATGTAACTCATAAGAACTAACTGCGTGGTCACGGGACCCCCGATTTGAGAGAATGACGATAATTTGAGAATATATTCACTTAGGCTTAAAAACATGGCGTTGGAGGGCGAAACCTCAAAACACCACCCAAATGGCCCCGTGAGCGCTGCCAACACCTGGCATTGGACCAATGTAACTCGTAGGAACTGACTACAAAGTAACGGGACCCTTGGTTTGATAGCACAACGATAATTTGAGAACATATTCACTTTGGCTTGAAAGCATGGCGTTGGAGGGAGAAACCTCGAAACACCCCCCGAAATGGTCATGTGAGCGGCGCCAACACCTCGCACGGGAAAAATGTAACTCGTACGAACTGATCCTGTGGTCATGGGATCCCTGGTTTAAGAGCACGATGATAATTTAAGAATATCTGCACTCGGGCCTTAAAACAAGTAGTTGGAGGGCGAAACCTCGAAACACCCCCAACGGCCCCGTGGGCGGCCCCAACACCTCGTATGAGATCAATGTAACTCGTAGGAACTGAATGCATGGTAACGGGATCCCCGATTTGAGAGCACATCAATAATTTAAAAATATTTGAACTTTGGCTTGAAAATATGGCGATTGGGGGAACCCCGAAGTACCCCCAAACTGCCCCGTGAGAGGTGCCATCACATCGCACGAGACTAATGTAACTCGTAGGAACTGACCTCGTGGTCACGATACCCCCGGTATGAGAGTAGGGCGATAATTTAATAATATCTGCACTTATGCTTGAAAACATGTCGATGGAGAGAGAAATCCCGAATCACCCCACAAACTTCCTCGTGAGAGCTTTCAACCCCTCGCACGGTACTAATGTAATTCGTAGGAACTGACCGTGTGGTCACGAGACACACAGTTTGGGAGTACAATGATAATTTGAGAATATATGCACTTAGGCTTGAAAATATAGCATTGGAGGCTGAAATAAATGGCCCCGTGAGCTGTGCCAACACCTCGCGTGGTACTAATGTAACTCGTAGGAGCTGATGGTGTGGTCACAAGACACCCGATTTTGGAGCCCAATGATAATTTGAGAATATCTTCACTTAGGCTTGAAAGCATAGCATTGGAGGGCAGAACCTCGAAACAATCCCCAAATAGCTCGATGAGCGGCGCCAACACCTCGCACAGAACCAATGTAACTCGTAGGAACTGATCGCGTGGTCACGGGACCACCGGTTTCAGAGCACGACGATAATATGAGAATATCTCCACTTTGTCTTAAAAGCATGACTTTGGATTGCATAACCCCGAAACAGCCTTGTGAACGGTGCCAACACCTCGGACGGGACCAATATAACTCGTAGGAACTCATCGCGTGGTCATGGCACCCTCGGTTTGAGAAAATGACAATAATTTGAGAATATCTGCAATTAGGCATGAAAACATGGTGTTGGGGGGAAAACCTTGAAACACCCCCCAAACGACCCGTGAGTGGTGCCATCACCTCGCACGGAACCAATGTAATACGTATGAATTAATCGCTTAGTCACTGGACCCTCGGATTTAGAGTACAACGTTAATTTAAGAATATCTGCACTTAGGCTTTAAAACATGGCGTTGTAGGGCGAAACCCCCAAACACCCCCCAAATGTCCCCGTGAGTAGCGCAAACACCTCACACAGGACCAATGTAACTCATAGAAACTGACTACGTGATCAAGGGACCCTTGGTTTGAGAGCACGACGATAATTAAAGAATACATTCACTTAGCTTTGAAAGTATGGTGTTGGAGGGAGAAACCTTGAAAAATCCCCCAAACGTTCATGTGAGCAGTGCCAACACCGCGCACGGGACCAATGTAACTCATAGGAACTGATCATGTGGTAACGGTACCCCCGATTAGAGAGCACGATGATAATTTTAGAATATTCGCACTTAGGCTTGAAAACATGGGGTTGGAGGGTGAAACTGCGAAACACCCCCAAAAGGCCCCGTGAGAGATGCCAACACCTCGTACGGGTCCAATGTAACACATAGGACTGACCTCATTCTCACGGGACACCCGGTTTGAGAGTATAACTATAATTTGAGAATATCGTCACTTAGGATTGAAACCATGGCGTTGGAGGGAAAAACCCCATAACACCCTGTGACAACCTGACTAATTAAATACCGGGTAGCTACTCCTTTATTCAAATTAATACAAAATGTCAAGTTGGTTCAATTCATAGCATCACTGTCGAAAAACGTTTCAACAATTACTAGCCACCTAATATTTAAAAAGTGAGTTGTCAATTTTAATTAAATTCGATTATCATGCAATAAGTATTAAATTATGAAATAATGATATCACAACCACATTACAGTCATATTACATTGATAAAGGAATAAATGAATCTGGAGGAACACTCCTCGGAAATAATCCGAAATACTGAATAAAACTGAATACAAAGTCTGAATCACTAAATAATTACAACCCAAAATTTGAAATAAAACTGAGTAAGTAAGATGTCTCTAAAAGAAAAGGGCGACATGCCCCACAGATGAGTAAATCTGAAATAAAGTCAAGATAGAAAGTGGAGGCGTCTACTATCGAGGTCCTGTAACTTCCACAGCAGCTACAGCACGTCACTGGATTGGAACTCCCACGCTTGGTGTCCTTGTGGCTGGGTACCTAAAAGGTTTTTACAAGAAAATAGATTTGAAAGCAAACGGGTCAGAGCCTGCTTGTGAAAACAGTTTAAAATACAGCAAGTGTTTAATATCATTAAACAGTGAATATAAAATACATGATAGTGCGTGCACTCACATGAGTTCCTCGCCTCTGAACTAATTGTGCACACCTCTCTACCCGTACCCGTCCTAGTTATTCTACTATCAAAATAGTCCAATTAAATATCTGATTTTTACTATGCTAATCATGGTTTAATTCCCGACATCTTAATATAAACTGAGAGTTTTACCTTCATTCCTCGGAATTAGTTACAATAATTACTAAGAGTTTTCCCATTTTTAACTCTACAAAGATATTACATTAATTCACACTTGTACTTATATGAACAGTTCATTTCAAAAATTCAGTATATCAATATCATCATAGTATACAATAATGGCACCCCTAGACTAAGCTAGCTGCGGTGCACACAAACTCTGTTATCAAATCCCGGTACATCACGTACATAAGGATCACGTATTCCGAATCTCTCAAGAATCGTTTCGACAAGTAACAAACACACATAATGGAGGCGAACATAGTTCACATCACATAGGTCACGCACATACCTACGCTCCCATGATCAGCAGACTTATTAACTCCTCAATAAGTCATTCTTTGATCTATGTCCTCAAGGTACCAATCTAACTCCCCCCGTAGGCACACAAAGATTAGATGGCCCTGATCGAACGCCGACCTCCCGTGATAGCAAGTATGGTAGGTATGTTATACACAGATAACCACATATACTGAGTATTCACAAATATTGGATATCTTATAATATCAATAGAGGTATATTTTACATTCCTATACCCTCATTAAATGTTGCACGTTTACAAATCCCCGAATAATATACATTAAAAGTTGTCAACCCTTCTCACGTCGCAATTTTAAGTACTTATTTCCTAACCCATAGATCTCATTGGTTCACTACAAAATTCTAAGTTTCAATCCTCAATATACTCCAATCTCATAATTATACCCACTAGTTAACAAGGGAAGGTTAATATTCAATTAAAAAAGTCTACTGGATGTTCGAAATAAAATCAGGCCTAAAAAGGCCATTCTGTCAACTCGTTAGAAATCTCGTTCGAACGAGGTAGTTCGAACGAGTGTCATTCGAAGGAAGTCTTCAAACAAACTCGTTAGAAGGGGTACTTCATATCATTAGAAGTCTCATTCGAACGAGGTCGTTCGAACGACCTGGGCAGGTCTTCTAACGAGATGGCAGAAAATGCCCAAAAATTTCCCAACTCATTTTTCTTCATTTTTCTCTTCTCTAAATACATCCTAAGATCATCCCAATAAAGTTTTAATGTTTTTTAACTATTCTAAGTCACCCTAAGTCACTCTTTAACATATTTTTGGGGTCAATTATTACTAATCAACATGCCATAATCATAAATCCCTAAATTTTGCTACAAACCCTATGAACGCGAACCCAGAATTTTATTGTACCTAAATACTCAACATTAATCCATTTTTAAATCATCAAAGTTAAGTTTTTGGATACCAATTTCGTCCATAATCATTCTACATGCAATTCCTAACCAAAATTAAGAGTTTCTACAACAATCTCATTGGGTTTTCCACAAAACTTTCAAAGCATGAGGTTTCTACACTAAACATGGAGGAGATATTCATTGAAATTAATGGCATCAAATCACTTGCCTTAAATCCGATGTTCTGGCTCGTTGTTGATGATCAAGGTTGGCTCTCTCTCTTCTTTCCGGTCATAAATCCTTTCAAATTTCTGGTGATGGGAGATGGTTTGGTTTGGAA
Organism: Sambucus nigra; assembly: GCA_949130495.1. Taxonomy (NCBI): domain Eukaryota; kingdom Viridiplantae; phylum Streptophyta; class Magnoliopsida; order Dipsacales; family Adoxaceae; genus Sambucus; species Sambucus nigra. Next base: position 283,691,910 of record OX422218.1, read on the forward strand.
CCTCCTTTACCCTCTTTCTAACTTCTCTCACTACCCCTGTAGCCCACTCTCTTATCTTTTGCTGGCAATGGCCTTAGTGGCCTTTCAAATAATATATAATTAACCTCTAAAATTTGTGAGTTTTAATTCCTCAATTTTTAAAATTACCAAAATACCCTTCTAGGTTGCTGGTTTGGCCTCAAAATTCCCCGAGTTCCAAACTAAACCCCCGGCAAGTGTTTTCTGACTATTTTGACCCTTCCGGACACGTTGGCGCACTCAAAATGATCACTCGGTTGATAAAAATATAATTTACTTTTTAATTTAAATAAATTCATTTCTGACACGACTGACACGCACGTCCCAACTAAATTTCTCAAATTATCGTATTTCTGCCTCGTGACAATTTTAATATTTTCAATACTCATATATTACCATATATACTCAGGAATATTCAATTTTAACATCATACTCAAATACCAACACACGTCTCACTAGTATTTACATTCAAATTAATTCTCAATTAATTCTCATTTAATTCAATTTATCACTTAAATAAAAATCAATGAAATTACGGGGTAATACACACCCCACCAAACGGCTCGATGAACGGCGCTAACCCTCGCAGGGGACCAATGTAACTCATAGGAACTGATCGCGTGGGCACGGGACCACCATTTTGAGGCCAGGACAATAATTAGAGAATATCTGCACTTAGGCTAGGAAACATAACGTTGGAGGGCATAACCACAAAACACCACCAAATGGCCCCGTGAGTGGCTCCAACACCTCGTATAGGATCAATTTAACTCATAGGAACTAACAACGTTATCACGGGACCACTGATTTGAGAGCGCCTCTATAATTTGAATATATCAACACTTAGGCTTGAAAATGTGGCGTTGGAGGTTGAAACCCTGAAACCCCCCGAAGCGGCCCTGTGAGCGGTGCTAACCCCTCGCAAAGGACCAATGTAACTCATAAGAACTGATCGCATAGTTCCGGTACCCACGGTTTGAGCGCACAGCTATAATTTAAAAATATCATCACTTAGTGTTAAAAACATGGCGTTGGAGTGAAAAATCTCGAACCACCCCCCAAACGGCCCTGTGAGCGGCGCCACCACTTCGTATCGGACCAAAGTAACTCGTAGAAACTGAGCACGTGGTCATGGGACCCCCAATTTAAGAGCAGGGAGATAATTTTAGAATATTTTTACTTAGGCTTGAAAACATGGAATTAGAGGGTGAAACCCCGAAACACCCCACATACGGCCCCACGAGCGGCCCTAACACCTCGCATGGAACCAATATTACTAGTAGAAACTGACCACGTGGTCACATGACCCTCGATTTTAGAGCACAGTGATAATGAGAGAATATTTTCACTCAGGCTCGAAAGCATGGCATTGGAGGGTAAATCCTCAAAACACTTCCAAATGGCCCTATGAACGACGACAACACCTCACACGGGACCATTGTAACTCGTAGGAACTGACCGCGTGGTAATGGTACCCCCAGTTTGAGAGCACGGTGATAATTTCATAATATCCGCACTTGGTCTTGAAAACATGGCGTTGGAGGGAGAAACCCCGAAGCACCCCCAAAACGGCTCCATGAGAGGAGTCAACACCTCGCACGGGACCAATGTAATTCGTAAGAACTGACCGCATGGTCAAAGTACCCCCGGTGTGAGAGCGCAATGATAATTTGAGTATATCTGCGCGTAGAATTAAAAGCGTGGTGTTCGAGGGAGAAAACCTGAAACACTTCGAAATGGCCCTGTGAGAGGCATTAACACCTCGTAAGGGACCAATGTAACTCGTAGGAACTGATTGCTGGGTCATAGGACCCCCTATTTTAGAGCATGACGATAATTTGATAATATCTGCACTTAGTCTCGAAAACATGGCATTGGATGGTGAACCCCCAAAATACACCCCAAACATCCCCGTGAGCGGTGCCACAGCCTCGTATGGGACCAATATAACTCATTGGAATTGACCCTGTGGTCATGCGTCCCCCGATTTGAGAGCACAATGATAATTTGAGAATATCAGTACTCGGTCTTAAAAACATTACGTTGGAGGGCAAAACCATGAAATAAACAAAAAGGCCCCATTGGGCGTCCCCAACAACTCGCACGGGATCAATGTAACTCGTAGGAACTAATTGTGTGGTAACGGGACCCCCGGTTATAAAGCATGATAATAATTTGATAATATCTTCACTTAAGCCTAAAAACATGGTGTTGGAGGGAGAAACTCAGAAACATACCCCAAACGGCCCCATGAGCGGCGCCAACACCTCGCACGGGACCAATGTAACTTGTAGGACCTGACTGCATGGTCATGGGATCCCCGATTTTATAATACAATGATAATTTGAGAATATCGGATCTTAGGCTTGAAAACATGGTATTGGAGGGTGAAGCCTCGAAACACACCCCAAATGGCCCCCGTGAGCGGCGCCAAAACCTCACACGGGACCAATGTAACTAGTAGGAACTGACTGTGTGGTCAGAAGACCCCCGTTTTGAGAGAACGGCCATAATTTGAGAATATTTTCACTTAGGCTTAAAAGCATGGCAGTGGAGGGAGAAACCCATAAACACCCACCCCCCAAACGGCCCCGTGAGCTGCGTCAACACCTCTTATGGGACCAATGTAACTCATAGGAACTGAGGTTATGGTCTCATGACCCCCCCCCCCCCCCGTTTGAGAGCAGGTTGATAATTTTAGAAAATCTTAACTTTGGCTTAAAATCATAGCGATGGAAGGAGAAACCCCAAAACACCCCCAAACTGTGTCGTGAGCAGCCCAGCACATCACACGAGATCAATATAACTTATAAGAATTAACTGCATTGTCAAGGGACCCTCGATTTCAGAGCATAACTTTAATTTGAAAATATCTACACTTAGTCTTGATAACATCACGTTGGGGATGAAACCTCGAAACAGCCCATAACCGGCCCCGTGAGCAGTGCCAACACCTCGCACGGGACCAATGTAACTCGTAGGAACTAACAGCATGGTCACGGGACCCCATTTTCATAACACAATGATAATTTCGTAATATCTGCAATTAGGCTTGAAAATATGGTGTTGGAGAGTGAAACCTCCAAACACTCCCTAAACGGCCCTATGAGCGATGCCTACACCTCGCACATGACAAATGTAACTCGTACGAATTGATTGCATGGTCACAGGACCCCCAGATTGAGAGCACAACGATAATTTAAGTATATTGGCACTTAGGCTTGAAAACATGGTGTTAGAGGGAGAAACCTCAAAACACCCCCTAACGGCCCTATGAGCAACACCGACACCTCGCACGAGACCAATGTAACTCGTAGGAACTGACCCCATGTTCATGGGAGGCAGTTTGAGATCATGATGATAATCTAAGAATATTTCCCCTAAGGCATCAATACATGGCATTGGAGGGGAAAATCCCGAAACACCCCCTAAACGGCCCTGTGACTGACAACACCACCTTGCACCGAACCAATGTAACTCATAGGAACTGACCGCGTGGTCACGGGACCTCTGATTTGAGAGCACGATGATAATTTGAGAATATCTTCACATAGGCTTTAAAACATGGCGGTGGAGGTCGAAACCCTGAAGCACCCCCAAACGTCCGCGTGAGAGACGCTAACACCTCACACGGAACCACTGTAACTCGTAGGCACTGATCGTGTGGTCACGGGACCCCCGATATGAGAGCATAATGATAATTTAATAATATCTTCACTTATGCTTGAAAACATGTCGTTGGATGGAGAATCCCCAAATCACACTACAAACGACCCCGTGAGTGGTGCCAAGACGTCGCACGGTACCAATGTAACTCATAGGAAGTGATCGTGTGGTCACAGGACACCCGGTTTGGGAGCACGACAATAATTTTATAATATGTACACTTAGGGTTGAAAATATGGCGTTGGAGGGCGAAACCCCGAATCACCCTACAAACGGCCCCATGAGTGGTACCTACACCTCGCGCGGTACCAATGTAACTCGTAGGAACTCATTGTGTGGTCGCGGGACACCCGGTTTAGGAGCACAACGATAATTTGAGAATATGTACACTTAGACTTAAAAGCATGGTGTTAGAGAACGAAACCCCGAAACAATCCCCAAACGGCCCTAACTCCTCGCACGGGACCAATGTAACTCGTAGGAATTGACCGTATGGTCTCGGAACCACCAATTTGAGAGCATGACGATAATTTGAGAATATCTTCACTTTGGTATAAAAACATGGCGTTGGATTACAAAACCCCAAAACACACCCCAAATAGCCCTGAGAGTGGGGCCAACACCTCGGCAAGACCAATATAACTCGTAGAAACTCGTCGAATTTTCATGGGACCCCTGGTTTGGGAGCACGATGATAATTTGAGAATGTATGCACTTAGGCTTGAAAGCATGGCATTGGAATGAAAAACCTCAAAACACTTCCAAATTGGCCCAGTGAGCGGCGTCGACACCTCGCACGGAACCAATGTAACACGTAGGAACTGATTGCTTGGTCACGGGGTCCACGATTTGACAGAACGATGATAATTTGAGAATATCTTCACTTAGGCATGAAAGCATGGTATTGGAGGGAAAAACCCCAAAACACTCCCCAGACGGCCCCGTGAGTGACGCCATCACCTCGCACCGCACCAATGTTACTCGTAGTAACTGACTGCATGGCCACGGGACCCTCGGTTCGATAGCACGGTGATAATTTAAGAATATCTGCACTAAGGCTTGAAAACGTAGCGTTGCAGGGCAAAATCCTAAAACACCCCCCTAATAGCCCTGTGAGCAGCACTAGGACCTTGCATGGGACCAATGTAACTTGTATAAACTGACTGAGTGGTCACGGGACCCTTGGTTTTACAGCATAATGATAATTTGAGAATACATTCACTTAGTCTTGAAAGCATGGCATTGGAGGGAGAAACCTCGAAACACCCCCCAAACAGTTCTGTGAGCGACGCCAACACCTCGCACGGGACCAATACGTAGAAACTGACTGCGTGGTCATGGGACCTCTAGTGTAAGAGCACGATGATAATTTGAGAATATCTGCACTCGGTCTTAAAAACATGGTGTTGGACAGAAAAACCACAAAACACCCCGAAATGGCCCTATGAGTGATGCCAACTCCTCGCACGGGACCAATGTAACTCGTAGGAATTGACCGTGTGGTAATGGGACCCCCAGTTTGAGAGCACGGTGATAATTTAAAAATATTCGTACTTAATCTTGAAAACATGACATTGGAGGGAGAAACCCTGAAGTACCCCCAAATGGACCCATGAGAGATGGCAACACCTCGCACGGGTCCAATGTAACACGTATGAATTGACTACTTTGTCACGGGACTCCCAGTTTGAGAGAACAAATATAACTTGAGAATAACTTCAGTTAGGCTCGAAAGAAAGACGTTCGAGGGAGAAACCCTTCAACACCTCCCAAACGGCCCGATGAGCGACGCCAACACCTCGTACGGAACCAATGTAACTCGTAGAAACTGACCGCATGGAAACGGGACCCCCAGTTTTAGAGCACGGTGATAAATTGAGAATATCTACAGTTAGGCTTGAAAACATGGCATTAGAGGGCGAAACCTTGAAGCACCCCCAAAATGGCCCCGTGAGAGGAGCCAAAACCTCGAATCGGACCAATGTAACTCGTAGGAACTGACCGCGTGGTCACAGGACCACCAGTGTGAGATCACGATGATAATTTGAGAATATTTGCACGTACAATTGAAAGTGTGGCGTTGGAGGGAGAAACCCCGAAACACCTCGAAATGGCCCTATGAGAGGATTTAACACCTCGCACGGGACTAATGTAACTCGTAGAAACTGATTGCAAGGTCACAGGACCCCCGGTTTTAGAGCACAATGATAATTTGATAATATCAGAACTTAGGCTTGAAAACATGGCGTTGGATGGTGAAACCCCCAAACACACCTTAAACGACCACGTGAGCGGCGCCACAGCCTCGCCCGAGACCAATATAACTCGTTGGAATTGACCTCGTGGTCATGAGTCCCTCGGTTTGAGAGCACGATGATAGTTTGAAAAATATCAGCACTCGGGCTTGAAAACTTGGCGTTGGAGGGCAAAACTATGAAACACCCAAAAACGGCCCTGTGAGCGGCCCCAATAACTCGCACGGGATCAATATAACTCGTAGGAGCTATTTGCATGGTAACAGGAGCCCCAATTACAGAGCATGATAATAATTTGAGAATATCTTCACTATGGCTTGAAAACATGGTGTTGGAGGCCAAAACCCCGAAACATACCCCAAACGGCCCCGTGAGCGGCGCCAAAACCATGCACGGAACCAATGTAACTTGTAGGAACTGACCGCGTGGTCATGGGATCCATGATTTGAGAGAACAATGATAATTTGAGAATATCTGATCTTAGTCTTAAAAACATGGTATTGGAGGGCGAAACCTCGAAACACACCCCAAATGGCCCCTCGAGCAGCACCAAAACCTCACACGGGACCAATGTAACTCGTAAGAACTGACCGCGTGGTCACGGGACAGCCATTTTGATAGCACGACAATAATTTTAGAATATTTTTACTTAGGCTTAAAAGCATAGCATTGGAGGCAAAAACCCATATCTCTCCCCCTCCCCCCCCCAAACGGCCCCGTGAGCACCGCCAACACCTTGCACGGGACCAATGTAACTCATAGGAACTGACCGTGTGGTCATGGGATCGCCGTTTTGATAGCACGATGATAATTTGAGAATATTTTCACTTAGTCTTAAAATCATGGCATTGGAGAGATATACCCATACACCCCCCACCCCCAAACGGCCCCGTAAGCACCGCCAACACCTTGCACAGGACCAATGTAACTTATAGGAACAAATCGCATGGTCATGGGACCCCTGGTTTGAGAGCACGTTAATAATTTGAGAATATCTGCACTTTGTCTTGAAATCATAGCGGTGGTGGGTAAAACCCCGAAACACCCCCTAAACAGCCCCGTGAGCAGCCCAACACCTCACACGGATCAATATAACTCATAGGAACTAATCACGTCGTCACAGGACCCCCGGTTTGAGAGCACAACTACAATTTGAAAATATCTACACTTAGGCTTGATAACATGGCATTGGGGGATGAAACCCCGAAACACCCTATTAACGGCCCCGTGAGCGGTGCCAACACCTCGCACGGGACCAATGTAACTCGTAGGAACTAATCGCATGGTCATGAGACCCCAGTCTGACAACACGATGATAATTTGAGAATATCCACACTTAGGCTTGAAAACATGGTGTTAGAGAGTGAAACCCCGAAACACTCCCCAAATGGCCCCGTGAGCGATGCCTACACATCGCACTAGACCAATGTAACTCGTAGGAACTGATCGAGTGGTCACGGAACCCCCGTTTGAGAGCACAGCAATAATTTTTTTAATATCATCACCTAGGCTTGAAACATGATGTTAAAGGGCGAAACCTCGAAACGCCCCCTACACGACCCCGTGAGCGGTGCCCACCCCTCGCACGGGACCAATGTAACTCGTAGGAACTAACCCTGTATTAACGAAACCCTCGGTTTGAGATCACGATGATAATTTGAGAATATCTTCCCTAACGCATCAATACATGGCATTGCAGGGAAAATTCCAAAACACCCCCCAAACGGCCCCGTGAGTGACAAAACCACCTCCCACCGGACTAATATAACTCATAGGAATTGATCGCGTGGTCACGGGACCCCCGATTTGAGATCACCGTGATAATTTGAGAATATCTTCACATAGGCTTGAAAACATGGTGGTGAAGGGCGAAAACTCGAAGCAATCCCAAACGGCCCCGTGAGAGGAGCCAACACCTCTCACGGGACCAATGTAAATCGTAGCAACTGGCCGTGTGATCACGGGACCCCCGGTATGAGAGTACGACAATAATTTGAGAATATCTACACTTATTCTTGAAATCATGTCGTTGGAGGGAGAAACCTCAAATCACCCCACAAACGGCCTCGTGAGTGGTGCCAAGACCTCACACGGTACCAATGTAACTCGTAGGAACTGACCGTGTGCTCACGGGACACACGGTTTTGGAGCACGATGATAATTTTAGAATATGTACACTTAGGCTTGAAAATATGGCATTGGAGAGCGAAACCATGATTCACCCCACAAACGGTCCCGTGAGTTGTGCCAACACCTCGCATCGTACCAATGTAACTCGTAAGGACTCACTATCTGGTCACGGGACACCTAGTTGGGAGCACGAAAATAATTTGAGAATATATACACTTAGGCTTAAAACCATGGATTTAGGGGCAAAAACCCCGAAACAATCCCCAAATGGCCTGGTGAGTGGCCCCAACACCTCGCACGGGACCAATGTAACTCGTAGTAACTGATGGCGTGGTTTCGGGACCAATGGTTTGAGGGCATGCGCAATAATTTTAAGAATATTTGTGCTTTTAAGAACATGGTGTTGAATTTCAAAACCTCCAAAACACCCCCCAAACAGCCCTGTGAGTAGTTCTAACACCACGGCGGGACCAATATAACTCGTAGGAACTCATCGTGTGGTCATGGGACCCCTAGTTTGGGAGAATGGTGATAATTTGAGAATGTTTGTACTTAGGCTTGAAAGCACGGTGTTAGAGGAAGAAACCTCAAAACACTCCCAAAATGACCCAGTGATCGGCGCCAACACCTTGCACGGAACCAATGTATCACGTAGGAACTGATCGCTTGGTCATGGGACCCACAGTTTGGGAGAACGGCGATAATTTCAGAATATCTGTACTTAGGCATGAAAACATAGTGTTGGAGGAAAAAACCTCAAAACACGCCCCAATCGGCCCCGTGAGCGGTGCCACCACCTCGCACCGGACCAATGTTACTGGTAGGAATGGACTACGTGGTCACAGGACCCTCAGTTTGAGAGCACTGTTATAATTTAAGAATATATGCACTTAGGCTTACAAAAATGGTGTTGTAGGGCAAAACCCCAAAATACCCCCCAAACGGCCCCGTGAGCAACACTAACACCTCGCACAGGACCAATGTAACTCATAGAACCTTACTGTATGGTCACGCGACCCTTGGTTTGAGATCACGATGATAATTTGAGAATACATTCACTTAGGCTTGAAAGCATGGCATTGGAGGGTGAAACCTCGACTCCCCCCCAAAACAGTCATGTGAGCGATGCCCACACCTCGCACGGGACCAATGTAAGTCATAGGAACTGACCACGTGGTCATGGAACCCCTAGTTTGAGAGCATAAAAATAATTTGAGAATATCTGCACTTGGGCTTGAAAACATGGCGTTGGAGGGAAAAACCACAAAACACCCCCCAAATGGCCCTATGAGCGACGCCAACACCTCGCACGGGACCAATGTAACTCCTAGGAACTGACTGTGTGGTCTTGGCATCACCGATTTGAGAGCACGGTGATAATTTGACAATATCAGCACTTTGGCTTAAAAATATGGCGTTGGATTGCAAAACCCCAAAACACCCCCCAGACATTCCTGTGAGCGGTGCCAATACCTCGGCAGGACCAATATAACTCGTAGGAACTCATCGCATGGTCATGGGACCCTTGGTTTTGTAGCGCGATGATAATTGAGAATGTCTGCACTTAGGCTTAAAAGCATGACGTTGGAGGACGAATCTCTAAAATACTCCTCAAACCGCTTAGTGAGCGAAGCCAACACTCTTATGGAACCAATGTAACACGTAAAAACTAATCGCTTGCTCACGGGAACCTGGTTTGGTAGAACATCGATAATTTTAGAGTATCTTCACTTAGGCATGAAAACATGGTGTTGGAGGGAAAACCCTCCAAACACCATCGAAACGGCCCTGTGAGAGTGTCATCACCTCGCATCGGACCAATGTTACTCGAAGGAACTAATTGCGTGGTCACGGGACCCTCAATTTGAGAGCACGGAAATAATTTATAAATATCTACACTTACGATTAAAAACATGGCGTTGTAATGCGAAACCCCCAAACACCCCCCAAACGGCCCCGTGAGCAGTGCCAACAACTTGCACGGGACCAATGTAACTCACAAAAACTGACTGCATGGTCACGGGACCTTTGGTTTGAGAGCATGATTATAATTTGAGACTACATTCACTTAGGCTTGAAAGCATGGCCATGAAGGGCAAAACCTCAAAACACTCCCCAAACAATCATGTGAGCGGCGCCAACACCTCGCACGGGATCAATGTAACTCGTAGGAACTGACAGCGTGGGGTTGAAAACATGGTGTTGGAAGGTGAAACCACAAAACACACCCCAAATTTCCCTATGAGAAGGGCCAGCTCCTCTCACAGGACCAATGTAAATCGTAGGAACTGACGGCGTGGTAACGGGACCCTCAATTTAAGAGCACGGTGATAATTTTAGAACATCCGCACTTATGCTTGAAAACATGCCATTGGAGTGCGAAACCCCGAAGCAACCCTAAACGGAACCGTGAGAGGTGGCAACACCTCGCAGGGGTCTAATGTAAAACGTACGAATTGACCATGTTGTCATGGGACCCCCGGTTTGAGAGCACAGAGATAATTTGAGAATATCTTCACTTAGGATTGAAAGCATGGCATTGGAGGGCAAAACCCTGTAACACCCCCAAAACACTCCGATGATTGGCGCCAACACCTTGCACGGGAGTAATGTAACTCGTAGGAACTGGTCACGCGGTCACAGAACCACCGTTTTGAGAGCACAATGATAATCTGAGAATATGTGCACTTAGGCTTGAAAACATGGCGTTGGAGGGCGTAACCCCGAAACACCACCAAAGGGCCCCGTGAGTGGCCCCAACACGTTGCACTGGATCAATGTAACTCGTAGGAACTAACCGCGTTGTAAAGGGACCATCGGTTTGAGAGCACGTCTATAATTTGAATATATCTACACTTAGGCTTGAATACATGGCGTTGGAGGGAAAAACCTTAAAACACCCCCCCCCCAAACAGTCGAGTGAGCGGTGCCAACCCCTTGCACAGGTTCAATGTAACTCATAAGAACTGGTCGCATGGTCCTAGGACCCCGAATTTGAGAGCATAATGAAAATTTAAGAATATCATCACTTAGTCTTGATAACATGGCGTTTGAAGGAAAAACCTCAAAACACCCCCCAAACAGCCTCATGAGCGACGCCACCATCTCGCATTAGACCAATGTAACTCGTAGGAAATCAGCTCGTGGTCACAGGACCCCCGATCAAGATCACAAAGATAATTTGAGAATATCTTCACTTAGGCTTGAAAATATGGCATTGGAGGGTGAAACCCTAAAACACCCCACAAACGGCTCCGTGAGCGGCGCTAACACCTCGTACGGATCCAATGTAACTCTAAGCAACTGACCGCGTGGTCACGGGACCCTCAATTTTTAGAGCTCAACGATAATTTGAGAATATTTTCACTCAGGCTTGAAAACATAGCGTTGGAGGGAAAAACCTCAAAACACTTCCAAACGGCCCTATGAGCGATGCCAACACCTCGCATAGGACCAATGTAACTCATACGAACTGACCGCATGGTAATGGGACCCCTGGTTTGAGAACACGGTGATAATTTTAGAATATTCGCACTTAGCCTTGAAAACATGGCGTTGGAGGGCGAATCCCCAAGAACCCCCCAAATGGCCCTGTGAGAGGCGCCAACACCTCATACGGGACCAATGTAACTCGTAGGAACTGATCGTGCAGTGACGGGACCCCTGGTGTGAGAGCACGGTGATAATTTGGGAATATATGCACATAGGATTGAAAGCGTGGCCTTGGAGGAAGAAACCCCGAAACACCTCGAAATGGCCCTCTGGGAGGCTCTAACACCAATTGACTGCCTGGTCATAGGACCCCCGATTTTAGAGCACAACAATAATTTGATAATATCTTCACTTAGGCTTGAAAACATGGTTTTGGATGGAGAAACCCCAAAATACACCCCAAACGGCCCCGTGAGTGGCACCACAACCTCGTACAGGACCAATATAACTTGTCAGAATTGACCTCGTGGTAATGGGTCACCCGATTTGAGATCACAACAATAATTTGAGAATATTTGTGCTTATGCTTGAAAACATGGTGTTGGAGGGCAAAACCCCAAAACAGTCGACAAACGGCCCCGTAAGTGATGCCAAAACCTCACGCGGTACCAATGTAACTTGTAAAAACTGACCGTGTGGTCACGGGACACTAGGTTTGAGGGCACAGTTATAATTTAAAAATATTTTCACTTAGGCTTGAAAGGATAGTATTGGAGGGCGAAGCCCCAAAATATCCCCAAATGGCCCGTTGAGCGGCACCAACACCTCGTACGGGACTAGTATAACTCATAGGAATCGATCGTGTGGTCATGGGACCCCCGGTTTGGCACTACGATGATAATTTGAGAATATTTTCACTTAGGATTAAAAGCATGGCGTTGGAGGCCGAAACCCTGATACACCCCACAAACGGTCTGATGAGCGATGCCAACACCTCACACGGGACCAATGTAACTCGTAGGAACTGACCGCGTGTTCACGGGACCACCATTTTGAGAGCACGACGATAATTTGAAAATATTTGTACTTAGGCTTGAAAGCAGGGCGTTGGAAGGCGTAACCCTGAAACACAACCAAATGGCTTCGTGAGTGGCCCCAACACCTCGCTTGGGATCAATGTAACTCGTAAGAACTAACTGCGTTGTTATGGGACCACCGGTTTGAGGGCACGTCTATAATTTGAATACTTAGGCTTGAAAACATGGCGTTGGAGGTCCACCCCTCAAACGATCCTGTAAGCGGTGCCAACCCGTCGCATGGGACCAATGTAACTCGTAAGAACTCACTATAAAAAAAAGTTTCTTTTAAGACCCTATTTTTTGAGACAGATAAAATATATTCTTTAAAACATACTTTTTCATATGAATATAATTAGCCGTCTCAAAAACTATTATTTTTTTAGACCGTTAATTATATCCATCTAAAAAATGTCATTTTTTTATACGGTTGATTATATCCGTCTAAAAAAAGGTTGCTTTTTTATACGGTTAATTATATCCGTCTTATAAAGTATACCAAATGAGACGATAAATACTTGTTGTATCAAAAGATATACCAAATAAGACGGCTAAAAAAATTTGATTTCCACCACTAATTCTTTTCATCTCCCGCTCTCAACACTTTAACCTAGCCTCTTGCCGCAAAAAAAAAAAAACACTCCACATTTACCCAATCAGCCAAACCCAAACTGACATTGAACCCCACTCCCCCCCCTCCCTCACAAGCTTCTTCTCCTCCATCGCCACCCCCCCCCCCCCCCGGCATTCTTCTCCTCCCAGCAGCATTCTCATACTCTCCGAAAATTTTCTCATTGTTTTTCATCTCATGGTAACGTTTCATATTTTCTTTTTTGTTGAGAAAAACAGCATATAAATTATTGTTATTTATTTATCTTTTATTGTTTTTCTACTTTAAAATATGCTACTGGAAATAATCAGTTGGACAATGGTGACAATGGGTGATCAAAAATTATTCTTTAGACATAATTAATGATGCCATATATACAAACTGTAAATAAATAACTATATGTATAATACTTATATAAAATATAAATAAAGAGTGGATGCTTATTTGTTGATTTCAATTTTTTTGTAGCTTTCAATGTGACCTACTAACCAGATATATAATACGCTATTTAATTTGTTTGATGTTATATAGCATTATGGTTCATGTTGGCCCAATGATTCTATAATAGGCTTTCATTTAATTTTTAAAGAAATTCTTAAATGCATAAACCAATTATTCAAGGATCTTAAAATTATTCTTCTCCCAAACCATTAATATATTTTTTTTATTTGAGATTTGTAGAATGATTGATTAGGTTTTTGATGTAAAGTTGTGGTGTGTAGATCTTCTCTTTTTTTTATGTATTTCTAAGAATGAAGTTAAATGATATTGACTCTTATTACTTCGAAGCTAAATGCAAGGATAAAAATTCTTTAAAGTTTTGTAATTACTTTGACAACAAGTATAGAAATGAAATTAACATGTTAAAGAAGTAGTATGAGTATCATTCCTTCTTTAATTACATATCTTTTCTCAGAAAAAATTTGTGACAATGAAGGATTGCGAGACACAAAAGAGGAAGAGAATTGAGCAAAATTAAAGGAATTGGTAATACATGAATTGTATTCGGCAATTCAAAGCAAAGATAAAAATAAAAAAAGTGGTTCAAAGAGTAAAAAAAAATCATAGCTGATGATGACGATATTGACTCTTATGTATAATACTTATATAAAATATAAATAAAGAGTGGATGCTTATTTGTTGATTTCAATTTTTTTGTAGCTTTCAATGTGACCTACTAACCAGATATATAATATGCTATTTAATTTATTAGATGTTATATAGCATTATGGTTCATGTTGGCCCAATGATTCTATAATAGGCTTTCATTTAATTTTTAAAGAAATTCTTAAATGCATAAACCAATTATTCAAGGATCTTAAAATTATTCTTCTCCCAAACCATTAATGTATTTTTTTTATTTGAGATTTTTAGAATGATTGATTAGGTTTTTGATGTAAAGTTGTGGTGTGTAGATCTTCTCTTTTTTTTTATGTATTTCTAAGAATGAAGTTAAATGATATTGACTCTTATTACTTAGAAGCTATATGCAAGGATAAAAATTCTTTAAAGTTATGTAATTACTTTGACAACAAGTATAGAAATGAAATTAACATGTTAAAGAAGTAGTATGAGTATCATTCCTTCTTTAATTACATATCTTTTCTCAGAAAAAATTTGTGACAATGAAGGATTACGAGACACAAAAGAGGAAGAGAATTGAGCAAAATTAAAGGAATTGGTAATACATGAATTGTATTTGGCAATTCAAAGCAAAGATAAAAATAAAAAAGTGGTTCAAAGAGTAAAAAAAAATCATAGCTGACGATGATGAATTTGTTCCATGTGAAGAAGAAAATGAGCATACGGATTCAAACGAGGATGAAATGGGTATGTGCCTTGCGAGTTTTTTAATGTGTAGATGTTTAGTTATGTAGATGTTAATTGGTCGATTCTGTGAATTCTTATTTGATACTTTCCATTATCATGCGTGCATTAGTACTTTAAGATTTCAAATTTGATTTGTTTGATTTAGTTAGACATAATAATACTTAAATTGATGTGAAGAATTATACTCTTATTTTTATAGCTTGTTCCCTCTTTATGTGCTAATCTCTTTAGGAATTCATGTTTTTCATTATTAATCTTTTTATCTTTTCATCATCTCGCGAAGACATTATTAATCTCTTTATCTTTATATTATAAAATATAAATTTACTGACATTTTTTTAGATTCATAGATGGGAACCATGGATAAGAGTTGGATTGATTTGCGCAACCGATGTTCAAAAGAATGCATCATTGGGATTGACAGGTTTCTTAACTATGCATATGAAAATAAAAACATTGAGATAACAAAAATCTATTGCCCCGGTAAGAGATCCGCAAATCGAGTGTACCACGCCTAACAAACTGTGAGAGATCACCTTGAGATGCATGGTTTCGATAAGACATATGAAGTTTGGATTTTTCACGAAGAAACTTTTGGTGGTGTAAGAAGCAATAGAAATACTTCATGGGATGATATGTTAGTTGATGATATACATATACCTGTTGAACTGAGTGCTCGAGATAACATGGTTATAATGGTTCAAGAGGGAACAAGTACTCTACACACGTATGACAATATGCGTGAGGAGGAATGTAACGTCGAAGATGTCTTTGAATTCGACAAAGAAGTTCCAGAGTACTATAAACTTATGAAAAAGGCTCAATGCGACTTCTATGAAAATTGTCCTCCTGGGGTTACCGAATTGTCATTTATTGTTGAACTCTTGCAAATAAAGCAATGTCATGGTTGGAAAATTGTTCTCTCACGGATTTATTGAAATTTTTAGGGAGGATGTTTCAACATGATAGAATTCCTAAGCCTTACTACCAGGCCAACAAGCTAACAAAGACTTAGGATTCAAGTACAAGACATGTGATGCATGCCCAAATAACTGTATGATGTTTCGTAAAGAAATTGAGGGTCTTGAAAAGTGTTGCATATGAGGATCTTCTTGATATAAAGATGAGGACTCAAGTATTGATGGTGTCCATGGTCCGAAGGTAGCCATAACGAAACTGAGATACTTACCTTTGAAACCGAGATTGCAAAAATTATTTTGGTCATCCTACTCAGCTCCTCTAATGAAATGGCATGCTGAGGAAAGGATCGACGATGGTGTAATGAGACATACCGCTGACTCTCCTTCTTGGAAAACTTTTAATGAGAAAAACCCTTCTTTTGCGAGGGAGATTTGCAATGTTAGACTTGGGTTAACTGCTAATGGATTTAATCCATTTGGTAATATGAGCATTAAGCACAATACATGGCCAGTTATCCTCATTATTTACAACTTACCTCTGTGGTTGTGCATGAAGCAACCTAACTTGATTTTGTCTATTCTTATAGATGGACCAAAAGGAACCGTAGATAAGATCGACGTATGTTTACAACCATTGATTGATAAGTTAATTGAGCTATGGGTTGATGGTGTACACACTTACAATGCGTCAAGTAAGGAGTTCTTTTAGTTGCATGCATCATTGTTTTGTACCATTAATGATTTCCCCGCTTATGCCATGTTATCGGGATGGAGAATAAAATGTATATTTGCTTGTACTTACTTTAACGAAGACCACCAGTCAATGCGATTATATAATGGTAAGAAGTTATGTTATTGGGGTCATCATCAATTCTTAGACTCGCATCATAGGCTTCGTAGGAAGAAGGCACCATTTAATGGGAGGGTAGAATTATGACCATCCCCAGTTAAACTTTCGGGCTTGAAAGTATTGCAACAGTTGAATGATTTTGACATTTAACGTGAATATAAGATGGAAGACATCTTTAGAAGGAGAGAACGAGATGCTTTAGAAAAAAATAAACAGACAGTTCCAAAATATAGATTTGGTTAGAAAAAGAATAGCATATTTTTTGAATTTCCATACTAGAAGGATAATCTTATTCTCCATAATCTTAATGTCATGCATATTGTGAAAAATTTATGTGATAATGTCCTGCTTACATTATTGGGAACTAAAGGGAAGACAAAAGGCAATTTACATTCTAGAAAAGATCTCAAGAATTTGGGTATTAGATCAGAGCTGCATCCTCAACCACGAGGGTCAAATCTACACTATCGCCCCCTAGCAGAGTACACGATGAGTAACAAAGAGAAGGATATGTTTTAAAGGTTTTGCAGAATGTTAAAGCTTTTGATGGCTACTCTTCAAACTTTTCACGGTGCGTGAACATGCAAGAAAGAAATATTTCAGGATTAAAGAGCTATGATAATCATATGTTAATGCAACAATTACTTCCAATAGCAGCGGAAGGGTATTATCCAATCATATTGTCAAATTCTCAATTGCATTAAGTAGTTGCTTTGTGATATTATGCTCAAAAGAAGTTACTGTAGCTGATTTGGAAAAGTTTAAAGATCGGATGGCCCTTACACTTTGTAGCCTTGAGAAGATATTCCTTTCGAGTTTCTTTTATGTGATGTAATACTTGCCTATACATTTTCTAGGTGAACTCTTAATTTCTGGTTATGTCCTTTACCATTGGATGTATCCGATTGAGAGTTACATCCACACTTTAAAAGGCTACGTTGGTAATCGGGCTCATCCCGAGGCCTCGATTTCCATCTTTATTATTCTTCGGAGATGCATGACTTTTTGTTCCTAGTATGTGGATGTGGAAACTAAGGATAATCGATCGGCTAGAAATGATGATTGGGGGTATATAAATGGTCGTGAAATTGGGGAAAAGGTTCAATTTAAACTTGATTCTGTAATGTATATGCAAGTTGATCGGCACGTTCTTACCAAAATCGAGGTAGTGAAACCATTTGTTGAGTAAGTTTTATTATACGTATTTGGTATTTTTTAAAATCATTTTTATATTTTTTGTGGAATTGACATATGGCTATTTATTTACTTGTAGAAAGCATCTCGTAGAACTTTTATCAAAGTATCATCAAGATTCACAAAAGCATCCCGTTAATCGTCTTCACAACGATGAGTTCCATAAATGGTTTAAGGATTTTGTAAGAGAAAATATCATAACTAATACTTAAATTATGAGTAAGTACTATATTTCAATATTGACATTTACTTTAATATACTATAGGTTAATAAATTGGCACATGATGGTGTGGAAGTATTCGACGAAATCAAGTGCTTGTCTTTAGGTCCTCTTAAGGATGTCGTCAGATTCAACACTTATGTTGTTAAAGGTTTTATATTTCAAACAAAGAAACTTGACAGGGGAAACAAAACTCAAAATAGAGGAGTTAATATAAAAGCCAAACAAATGAGTTATTCTAGACGAAATGATAAAAACCCCAGTGTGGGTGATATTACATACTATGGGGAACTAACAAATATTATTGAAGTTCAGTATCTTAATGGCATGAAGTTTGTATTATTTAACTGTGATTGGGTTGAAAATCGTATGGGTACAAAATTTAACGAGTTTAACTTTACTCTAGTGAATTTAAAGCATTTGAAATATAAGGATGATCGAGAGTGTAACGAACCATTCATACTAGCATCCCATACAGAATAAGTATTTTATGTGCAGAACCCTATCGATATGGATTAGCATGTTGTTGTTCCCATGACACCAAGAGACCAATTTGATAGGTACACGACAGTTCAAGAAGCTGAAGAAGAGTTGTTGATTAATGGAGATGAGCCGTTTGTCATACAAAATTTGAATGAAGATCAAAACATACGGTGGGCGAGGGATGGAGATGGATTAATAGTGGACACTAGTGTGGTTCAAGCTAATGATCATGAAGATGCAATGCAGATGAAGATGGAGATGAAATTTAGAGGGAAAATGCTTGAATGATATAGTCATAAACTAGTTATTTTTGTTTTTGAACTTTGAGAATTTGTAGTTTGGTTTTGTATAGATTTTTGTGGATATTTTATCCAAAACTAGTCACCGTTATCATCTATTATCATTTGATCATCGCTTATTTTTATTTAATATGGATATTTTCTTTGTAGTGGTATTGGAATCATAATGCTGAAGTTACTCTGTAATAGGCTACTTGAAAAAGATTATAAGTAAATTAAAAGTCTAGAAATTATAGTTTCTTTCTGCTAGATGTAAACTTATTCTCATTAAACATTTTTAACTAGGATTTGTTACTGTAATAGGCTCATTGGGTCATAATAAACCTGTGTATGTAACACAGACATCGGGAAGCCCATACTGTAATAGACATTGTTATAGTATTTAATATATTGAATCTTAAGGTTGTGTACAATGTATATAAAATGATACCACCGTATATAGGCATTGTAATCTAAGCTTCGAGAATATATTTAGTGTCATCAAAATGATTAATTGTTTCCGCTTTTTGTTCCTTATTTCTCTTCCACTATTTGTTGTCCATGCTCAAAATGATCAATCTGGTATGAACATATTTAATCATCATAATTTACAAGAATTATTTCAATAATAAAATCATCGCTAAGGCCTCGCTCTCTTTCTTTCACACACACACACACGCACACACACAGGTTTCATAAGCATATATTGTTGATTACCTCAAGGTTCTGACTATGAATATGAAAGCTCGAACATATATTACATTTCTGACAAAAGTAACACACAAAGTGGTGTAGCCAATACCATATTACCTTCATACCAAACAAATTCTCTCTCAAAACAGTTTATAACTCTGAGAAGCTTTCCTAATGGTACCAAAAAATATTACACCCTAAAACCTTCCCAAGGGAAGGGTTACAAGTATCTAATAAGGGAAAGTTTTTCTATGGAAATTATGATACAAAAACTCAACTTCCCAGTTTTAAGCTTAAACTTGGAGTGGATGATTGGGATACTATGGTGTTAAAGGATGCATTTAGTCCTTTAACGAATGAGATTGTACACAGCCCTACATCGGATAAAATTCATGTTTGCCTTGTTAAAACAGGGCTTTCAACACCATTCATATCAACATTAGAGTTGAGGGTTTTGAATAATACTAATTCCATGTATACTTCTTTCCTTACTCTCATTAAATACTATAACAATGTCTATTATAGTATGAGGTCCTCTTTCAATGTCTTGTACATATGTAAACTCACTCTCATATAGAGAAATATGTATCGCAAGTGTACAATCAGAAGATTCTCTTGGAATGACTGAAACTAACCATAAAAGGAAAGAAGTATATAGAATCATTTACATGAGTTATATTTAACTCATTCTGCCTAGTCGTTTCTTTAGAGCAACTCAGATCATTTTTTAGCCATATTTAGCAGCAATGTGTGTGCTAGCTATAGTGTGTTACTCGTGTGTGTGTTTGTTTAACAGCAGTGAGGTCTATAGCTGTGACGTCTATGGATCTGACGTGTATCCTCCCATGAGGGAGCTTAAAATGTTGAGAATTTAAAGTGGATAATATATCAAAATGAATGGTTAGGATTAAAAACATTCCCATGGATAGTGCAAAATTGTAAGGGGTTCAAATACACAATATCCCAAATTACATAAATAAAAACTTAATGGAGTGTAAAAAGTAAAAGACACGTAATATACATGATTCGTCCTTGATTGGCCTACATCCATGAGGTAAAGTTACTGGTTTCAATAGATAATTAGTTCTTCTTTATAAGTATAGGTTAGGATGATGAATACCTTTTAAATTTTCGTATTATGTGTCAGTCATGGACCTCTTGTCCCCCATCTTATGTTTGTGATTTATGGTAATAAACTTTAATTTCTTATATAAAAAGGTGTTGTTGGTACAGAGTCGAGTATAATTCTATTATTCTTCACAGCGGATTGTTTAATTATGTTTTCATTCTGTTTTAGCATACATATCTTGCATTCAGGTAGCAAAGAAGTAGTTCTTTACCCTCAACTAACCGCATAGTTTGTCAATACTTACGTTATCAAATTTTCGACCATTATCTGTGGCTATTGTGTACGAAACACCGAACACGTTTATGATGTACCTCCAGATGAGCTAATGTACCTTGTGGCCATTATTACATGCTAATGGTTTGCCTCCACTCAGTGTCTAAAGTAGTAAAAAGCCACTAAGATGAACTTTCACTGAACTTTCACTGATCTTTTATAAAACTCTCGACATATTATGCTAACATCATTCCGGTGGTGGTATCAGTGATAGACATGTGGAGGAGAAAGTGTTTCCCTGGCTAAGGAGGTACCACGACCAATATGTGTGACATATTCTTGTATTTTCTCAAATTCTTTATGACATTGAGCGTTCCATTCATTGGGTGAGTCTTTCTTTAGAAACTGAAAGATGTATTCAAAGGTGGTGGTGAGCTGGTTAATGAATCGACTTACAAATTGGAGTTGATATAGGAACTCTCCAATTGCTTTCTTCGTTATGTAGTGGAATTTATCATATGCACCTAACCTTGGAAGGGTCTACTTTAATTTTGTAACTACCCATGATATATGAATCCAAGGAATTTCCCTTCAGTAACCCCGAAGGCACATGAATTAGGATTCAACCTCATTTTAAAAAAGGTAGAGCTTATCATCACTATCCCTCACAACGCCCCTCTGCTCCTCTCCCGCCCATGTCCTCTCTTATCTTCTCTCTCTCCCTCACTCGCAAAAGCTACTGTCAAAGCAGAGCGGGAGCTGCGACAGACCCGAAAGAAGAGCAGCCCCTATTCCTTTTGAGTAGTTTTCTTTTTTCAATAGATGTGACATTTTTAGTTGTTAGTGCATTTGTAGTTGTTAATTTTTAGTAGTTAGTATGCTAAAATTGTTTTAAGTTGTTATTTTTTCAATAGATCTGAAATTATTTTTTGTTGTTAATTTTAAAGTTTAATAGTTTTTAGTTGTTATTTTTGCTGAAATTATTGCTGAAATCAGTTGCTGTAATTGTTATTGTTGCAAAAATTATATGTTAGTATGCTTAATTTTTTTCCAGTAGATTATATGTTAATTTATTTCAGTACTTTGTATGTTAGTATGCTGAATGTTTTTAGTATTTGTGTTAGTATGCTAAAATTGTTGTTGTTGTTGGAATTGTTGCTAAAAAATAATTTGTCCCAAAAATTACTATTTGTTGGATTACCCTATTGGTTTCTTCCAAGTCCAAATCCGGGCTTTTATTGCATCATTTGAACTATTTGTGCGACTGTGTTAAGGATAACTATTTCTTCCTTGATCATTTGAGCTAGTAATACGACCAGGAATCTTTTGACACATATGTCACTACTACCATGGAGGGTGGCTAGCAGTAGAGTGATGCTAGTGCTGATGACTGTCATCCAACCATCGTCATATTTAATTGTGATCATCTCAATGTCAAAAGACAACGTCTCTTTCATCTGCAGTAATAAGGGCAGTGCTCCCATGGCGTGTACCCATGATCTTCTTAGAAATTGGTTGAAATTGGATGGGACACCAAGAACTTAGAATTTGATAAATAACTTAAATAGGTAAACTAAAACCTACGTCCTAATAGTGGTGATGATACTGAAACATAACTCGATGTAGTAGGATCTAGGAAAGTTAAACTGAATGGCCATTTGCACTTGAAAGGGGGTTCAACAATGAAAAGGTCAGTGAAAGTTCAGTGGCTGCCCTATTTCTAATACCTGATTGCTATTTCGGTTGATTTCTGTCTTTCGTTCTTCGTTGATTACTAATACCTAATTGCTAATAACTGAAATGTGACTTCTTGTAGCTTTCAGTATTACTGTTAGTGAAATAGTAGTTGTTTTGATGTTTTATAAACTACTAGCATGAATAGAGATAATGTCTTAAAGACCCTACCCGAGTCAAATGTTCCATGACATGTGTTACCTCTAATCAGTGAATCAAATAATCAACTCTCCCATGATTGACAAACAAATACAAAGCTCCGATAACCATTGAGAAGTCAATCAAGTTCATAACTACTATTTTAATTGCTCCCTACAATGTATAGTGGTCTTATTGATAATCTTCCTGGAAAATTGATAGGTAAGGTGTCAAGTGTTGTTAAACTTATTGAATGTTTAGCTTTATTGCAGTATAAATTCTCTCCACATCCATCGATTTTTGAAGCCCACCAATATTTATTGGGATGCCAAGTTGAGTGTCACCTCTCTCGGTTAACATCTTAAATGTAATTATTATAGATCACCAAGTAGTTCTTCATGTTCGGACAAAATTTAATTATTATAGTAATATGTTAAGTGCATTGATCAGTGTTATCGAATTCTTGACAAATGATTTATCAAAATATCCGTGAATGTTAGTTAGAGGTAACACATGTCATGTAATATTGAAATGTGATATATAACTGAAATGTGACTTCTTGCTATAATAAATGAAAATATATGGATCCATGACATTAAAGCATTATCGTCGTTGGACTATGTCTGACCTCATAGCCAAAGAAAGACCACTCGAGAAGCAACCACTCACATCTCTAACGGGAAATTATTTTGAGATAATACCCCAAATTAATTCCGTTCAACATAACATAAGGGACCATGGAACTAGAGATATTCAACCACAACTTTACCCAAATATTGAATTAACATCCCAGTCACAGAATACACAAGGCAACTCAAGAGTTCAAGTTTCTTTATTTTAGTCACCTACAAGTCAACTTTCCCCAAATTTTGATAAGATTAATAATTCAGTTGGGAATGTCAATCCTCCATCCAATGAGATGGCTTTAGAAGGTTAGGATCTCAAAGGTATGTTGTGTTACACAATGCACTGTTTGTATATCTCCATTTGTATTACATTTTATGTTTATATTCATATTGAACAAGATGAATAAATATTATTTACCAATTTTTTGTTTAGGTACAATGACTACCCTTACTAGTAAAAAAAGGGTTAAAAAGGGGGGAAGGCCTTGGCTTGAATGGAATGATAACAAAAAGAAGATATTGGAATGGAATGAACTTTGTCATCCAGTTAGTAAGATTGAAAGTAAATTGATGTCACATTTAGGTTATTATACAAGGTGTGGAAATTTATTTCCATTGACAAGGATGCATTGGAGTGAGGCGGAGAATGAATCACTTGACAATATTTGGAAGGAAGCGAAGGTAACTTATTATTTTGATTTATTTATTTGTATCGATGTACATTAGCTTGTCAAGTTTTAACTAATTTATTTTTTTCTTAGAATAACACAAATGCACCAGAAGGTTTTAAACAAATCTTCTTTGCAATGATGGGACTTGCGTGGAAGCAATGCAAGCATCGAGTGAAGGTGAATCACTATAAAAAGTTTCAAACATATGAAGAGCGATTGAGTTATACGCCTGAATGAGTCAAAAAAGATCAGTTGACTGAATTGGTGAAATATTGAGGTCTAAAGAAGATTAAACTATAAATATCACATCTTATTAAAAAATTTATACCTACATTCTTCGTCACTAGTATCATTCTTTTTATTTTTATTTCATCAAATATTTAGGATATTGCGGATCAAAACACTAAGAATAGTAAAGTTGAATGTGCTTATTCAAGGACCTGACGAAAGCCACATGCTAATACAATATAATTCATACATATAATTACTTATATATATATATGTATATATATATATATATATATATATAATGGAAAATTCTCTCATTTAGAGTTAAATTTTCAATGGTGGGGTGAAAATTTGTTATGGTGGTGAGAATTTATTATGGTGGTGGTTAAAATTTTATGTTGGTTGCGGTATATTTTTATTAGAATCAATTTTAATGTTTAAAACAAGTTGACTACCTGTGGTTTCATGAATAAACAAAGGAGACTCTATCGATTTTTTTTAAAAATAATAATAGTTAGATATTTATAGTGTTTCTGATGAGAATATACTATATTGATTCATTTTGCACATTGTACTGTTGACGAGGGGTATTAATTCTGACATAATTGATACTATTTTTTTTGTGCAGGTGACAATTTTTGTAGAACATGCATATGTTAATCAATAGTTTTGGAGGTCGTACGCTTCAGTGTTGCGGAATTACTTTGATAAGAGCATTTCATGTTTGGAGTATTAATAAATTAATGTATTATTATTGTCAAGTCAAATTATTGAACATATTGTTATAATTTTTATTTTGATGAATATTTGGAGATGGTTGTAAGAACTCTATTTATTGTTGAATGAAAATTATTCATTGTGTTTGTTGAAAATCATCTTATGTATTAAATTTAATGAGTATTCGTTGTTTGTGTTGTTTCAAATGTAATTTAATTATATATTAAACTTTAGTGGTAGATTTTATTCTCCACAGAATATTGGTGCAAAATTTTTAAGATCCCTTTACCTATTTTGGGATGGTTAAAACTATCCCAAAAATATATTAAAGATGGTTATGTTGCCGTCTCAAAAAACTATTCTAAAATAGTAATCTTTTGAGGCAAATTAATTCCCGTCTCAAAAATAATCTTTTGTGACAAATTTTGTTCCGTCTCAAAAGGTTCATATAAAATGAGGACGTATTGAGACGGATTTGTTCCTGTCTCAAAAAACTTTTTTGAGACGGATATGGTGTCACAAAAAGTATTTATAACCCCTATCAAAAGGACCCCCTATCTGTCCCAAATAGCGTCACAAAAAATATTTAAGACGGGTAAATGATCGTTTGAGACTGTTAGGCCACCGTCTCAAAAACTCCTTTTTTTGTAGTGACTGGCCGCATGGTCACGGGACCCCCAGTTTGAGAGCACGACAATAATTTGAGAATATATGAACTTAGCCTTGAAAACATGGTGTTAGATGGGAAATCCCGAAACACCACCCAAACGGCCCCGTGAGCGGCGCCCACACCTCGAACGGGACCATTGTAGGAACTGATCGCATGGTCACGGGACCCCTGGTTTGAGAGCACAACAATAATGTAAGGATACCAATACTTAGTCTATAAAACATGGCGTTGGAGGGTAAAACTACGAAACACCCCCAAACGGCCACGTGAGCGAGGCAACCACCTCACACCAGACCAATGTAACTCATAAAAACTGAGAATGTGGTCACGGGACCACCGATTTAAGAGCACGGTGATAATTTGATAATATCTTCACTAAGGCTTGAAAAGATGAGATTGGAGGGAGAAACCCTGAAACCCCCACAAATGGCCCCATGAGCGGCACCAACACCTCGTACGGGACCAATGTAACTTGTAGAAATTGACCGCATGGTCACGGGACCCTCGATTTTAGATCACAATGATAATTTGAGAATATATTCACTTAGGCTTGAAAGCATGGCGTTGGAGGGAGAAACCTCGAAACACCCCCCCCCCAACGGTCATGTGAGTGTGCTAACACCTCACACGGGACCAATGTAACTCGTAGGAACTGACCGTGTGGTCACGGGACCCTCGGTTTGAGAGCACGATCATAATTTGAGAATATCTTCACTCAGGCTTTAAAACATAGCGTTGGAGGGCAAAACCTCGAAACACTTCCAAACGGCCTGAAACACCCCCAAATGGCCCGTTGAGAGGCGCCAACACCTCGCACGGGACCAATATAACTCATAGGAATCTACCGCGTGGTCATGGGACCCCCGATTTGGCAGCACGATGATAATTTGAGAATATTTTCACTTAGGCTTAAAACCATTGTGTTGGAAGGCGAAACCTTGAAACACCCCAAAATGGCCCTGTGAGTGGTGCCAACACCTCGCATGGGAACAACGTAACTCGTAGGAACTAATCGCTTGGCCACGAGACCCTCGATTTGAGGGAATGGTGATAATTTGAGAATATATGAACTTAGGATTGAAAACATGGTGTTGGAGGGAGAAACCCCAGAACACCCCCCCAAACGTCCCCATGAGCAACGCCAACACCTCACACGGGACCAATGTAACTCGTAAAAATTGATCGCAAGGTCACGGGAATCTCAGTTTGAGAGCACGGTGATTGAACAATTAAGCACATAAGACCCATATTGTCGAGAATTAGCAACTAAAGTACGTCTATTCGGGGTATAAATTATATAGTTTTGGGTTCTTATCACACCACCCCCAAACAGAGCGTTATTAGTCCTCGAGCAATAAGATAGAGAGAAAGAGAAAGATAAGTAACCAAAAGTGTACCACTTTCGCGGGCACTTGCGATTGCACTTAGCATGTGCAACAAGCCCTTAAACCTATAGGTTGCCCTATAGGAGAAGTTGTGTTTCATGTGGGTTTGTAGGGAATATACCCACAAAATTCTTATTTGCAAAAATTTATTGAAATGCAGTCAATCTCTTATTAGACATAGAATAATCGCACAATCCATCACAAGAAAAATATTTTCAGAAAGACAAGATAGAATGTGTAAAAAGTTTAGCTAAGTAAATACTCAAGGCACATCCTTCCTAGAATTCAACGTGTGTAGTGTGAATCGGTCAAAACGGGTCGAATATCACAAGAGTAATTCCTAGATTGCCTTGTCGGAATCAACGATTCAACTTCAAAATCTCACTGGATATAACTCTCTCAAACGAACTCTCGAGATTAGGGTTAGTGTATCGCTCTTGTGTGTGAGGAGGTGAGTAAATGTAAGCAAGTTCAAACGTCTCACACACACATAAGAAAGAACGAACAATTTGAAAGAAAAATGATCTCATGAAAGGAATGCTAATCACTATAGTGAGAACGTCGAGTTATTCACCACCTTGATTTTCATTTGCCCGAACACCTAGGGAGAATATGGATGATAATGGGTGAGGGGTAAATGAAATGGGTTATGTGGGATGAGGTGCGGTAGGATAAGATGTATGGATGATGGATGTGTGATGGATAAAAGATGGATGCGATATGGATGCGAAAGAAGAGTGTATACACTTTAGGCACAAATGTCTTTGTTTCAAAACCAACTACTAACAATAAACTCTTTTTCTTTTCTTTTCTCTCTTTTTTTTTGTTTTTTTTTCGAATTTTTTTTTCTTCTATTTTTGCTATTTTTATGTTTTTCTCTTTTTTTTCTTTTCTTTTTCTCTCACTTTTCAAACCAACAATGAAGACATTTACATTTGAAATCACACTCTTTTATTTGAAATGATGGAAGATGATATGGAGATGATAGGTGATGGTGTGGGGAATGTATATGAAATATGGGAAAGTAATAGGTGAAATGAATGGGAATATGATATGGGGAAAAGTGGTAGGTGTATGGATGAAAATCCTAGTGATCGGGACAAATTTCAAGACACGTGTTTCTTACAACTCGAAAGAGATGTCGTTCTCAGTGATAAAGCCAAATTTGAAGAATAATGAGATCATACAACAATTAAAGTGCGGACCCAAAAGAAGTTGAATCAACTTGTGACTCGAAGATTGCGTAAAACACTCTAAAAGGGAGAAAGGCACGAATCTCACGGGCTAAAGTCTCTGCTAGTGATCCTTAAGGTTCTCTTTAGAATTCTAGTACTCCTCAACTCTAAACATAATGACGTGATAAGTGCGCAAATTTTTGTTGAGTCTAGAAATTCATGGTACAAAATACCTTGTTATGTATTACATAAGCTATTTAGAAAAAATATTCTCTAGCTTGATTCCTAGACTTTTGAAAGATGGATGATAGAAAATTCACATCAATGAATGAGATGAAAGAAACTGCACAAATTTTAAAAAACGGTTTAAAAATCAAAAAATTTCAAAAGAGGCACGATTCTGATAAAATTCCCCACCCCCAAACATAAAGGAACATCGTCCTCTATGTTAAGTAAAATGATTTTTAAAATGAGAGCATAAGGTAGGAAAGAGATTACCAGAATGAACCGATAATGAAGTGGATAGATATAGCCAATAATAAACCTGAATAAGAAATTAGAAGAAAAAAAAGTGTACAAGTCCATAAGCATGAGAAAAGCATAGGGTGATGTGAAACACCACCCCCAAACATGATGAGACTCATACAAGAAATGCGGGTTGCCTCCCGGCAGCGCTAAGTTTAATGTCTTCAGCCAGACCGAACCATTCTGACCCTAAGGATAAGATCTATGAAAGCGCGGAGTGGCAGAAAAGTTGGGGTGATGAGAATCACCCCCAAACAAGACTGAAGCGTCAGTCTTGCTGGATCAGGGCTATAGGGGTCAATGCACTTGTATGGCGAAGTGCATCACACGATGCAAAGTATCGGTGGACCATGGGTGGGTGGGTATCTGGGTAAGGGTGAGGGTGAATAGGTATCGGTCTCGGGCCTTGTTGAGCTTAAAGGTGAGGGAAACAAGGGCCCTATAGGCATGGTACTCTAATTGATGAGGAAGGCAATATGGTGTGGTAATTGGAATGGGGTGGGCCTCATAAAAATCACACGACCGTTCTATGAATGGGCGGTGATAATGGTCGTACCGTGACACGCCAGGGAGCTGCTGAGAAGAAAAATCAACACCATAAGGAAGTGGTGTGCATGGAGTAACAAGCTCGGTGTCACGAAAGTGGAGAGTAGCACCAAAAATACTCTCATAGGTGGGGGATGGTTTGAGGTGAGGATCTAAAAATATAGATGGAAACGTGAAATGTGTAAAATCAAGATCTAAACCAAGTGGTGGGGTGGAAAGGATAATGGGTGGGTCGGGTGGGACAAATGGTGTATCGGGTGGGATAAACGGTGGAGGAAGATGATCCAACTCAAGCGTGGGAGACACACACTCATTGGGAGGAGTAAAGGAATACTCACAAGGGAGTGTGGTTTCTAAAGATGGAGTTTTCAACTTCTCCATAAAGGTATCATTGGTGAATGTGGTGGGTGGATCAAACGAGGCACCAAGATCGAAGATAGAAGGATCACTAGAAATATTGGGCTCAAGATGAGCCATGCATGGTGGGACATCATCCATATCCGGATAGTTAGGAACTATCACGAATTCTATCTCAGGAAAATGGTGAGCACTCGTAGCCAGAGCTAACCTAGGAGAAATGGGCATGTCAGAGACATACGCAATTGGGGCATAAGGTAAAAGCTCGGGCATATTTTTGGATATATCGGGAGTGGGAATAAGAACCTCAAAATGGGGCTCATATGGACATGGTAGGATTTGATCAGGCTCACTAATGGAAGGTAAGTCAACACAATTGTCGACTTGGGACCCGGACCATGGAATGGTCTCAACTTCGAGATTCTCAGGGTTGTAAGGTTGGTCACACTCAGAATCCGTGTCACAAGAGGACACGTCATCGTCACACTCGGTGGCAACGATGGGTGGGGCCATGGGAATATTCGACTCTTGCGCACACTCCAATTCATTTAACCTTTGTTCAAGCCTTTGGAGATCTTGAGTTTGAATTGCTTGCTCTTGCTCAAGTATGAACGTTTGCAAGAGGGTTTCGAGAGCGGATGTGGATAAAGGTGTTGGTGGAATGATGGGTGGTGGTTGAGGTGGATACAACACGCTATTATCATGAGTGTATGGAGAATACTCAAAGGAAGTGTTTGGGGTGGGGCCAAGTACATTATACACAAAAGGATTGATTTTGTGATGGACAATTGGTTGATGTGCATGGGGTGCGTAGTGAGGGAACTGACCGTGAACAAGTGCACAAGGTTTCCATGACGACTGTTGGAACGTGTGAGGATCCACAACATCGGGTTGGGATTCATATTGCGTGGAAGGGTGATCAGGCCTCCACGAATATCTCGGTTACTCACACAACTCGGGATTGGGTACATCAAGATAGTAGGCCGAGGTGGGTTCTGGAACAGTGTCATATGGATACACATGCTTTGTGGTGGGTTTGTATGGATATGAAGAGTATGGGCACTCATGGGACATGTGATTGCCATTTGATAACTTGACTTTTGCGTATGTCGTTATTGAAAGCCAAGTTAGTCAAAATCCAGAAATACCTACAAATAATATAAGCTCAAGTGTAGAGGTAAGTAAGGGTATCAATCCACTTTCAAGGTTGTAAAGCAAAGGGAACAAAATTGTAATTCACTTTTTATTTTATTTTTGTGCTTTTTCACATATTAAAACAATAGGGTGAGGTGAGATTTAAAGTAAACTAAATTAAATGTGAGATAAAAACAACTAACTAGAAATTTACTAAAATTAAAATTAAAGTCTAAACTAAAAATAAGAGATAAGTGAGGTAAATAATTGTGAGAACAATCAAGGAGTGTGATTACACCACAAATTTTAGTTATTCTAATTAATTAATTTAATTAATTGAATTCTCCCAAATTAATATCAAAACTACAAATCAACTCTCGTTGCAAATGTAATTTTAATAATAACATTTTAGAATATTAAGTTTAACACCCCACAACTCTAGAAAAATAGATCTACGCTCCTTTTAATTAATCACCCGCTAGGATCGATCAATTAAAATTTATGTCAATCTTAGAAAATAAATTTAGAGTTGAAATTCAAGTTATAATACCCCACTTAAGAAACCCCTATCTCTAGTTCGAATCTAAAATGGGTATTATCACTAGAATTTTGATTTTCTCTCGAAAATCATTTACCCTCTCTCGAGGCGTAAATCTAAGGGTGAGGGATCAAAATTAACATTCAAAGGGACTTTTCAAGTAGTTAAACTAATTAAAATAAAATAATATCAAAGGGTTTTACCCCACCCCTTGAAAGGGGTTTTAGCCTAACATGATATAAAATATGACAAATTAATAATCAAAGGAATAAACAAATAAAATAGAAGGGTAAGAGAACAAATCTTCAAACATGTCTCCTTGATTTGCAAAATTGGACTCTAATTCTCCATTAAAATTGAGCAACATCCATTCAAATTGACATTTCCACAATATTCAATTACATGCAAATACTCATTTGAATCACTCAACAATTAATTTCTCACAAATATCTAAAAAAAATAAAAATAAAACTATTTACAAAAATATTCTACCTAATTTATTTTCTAGTCTAACCTATCTCTCTCTAGAATTTTCTTCCTACCAAGCTCCCCTTAAATCCAAACTAAAAACTACAAAATAAAAATAAAAAGGATAGTGGATGAATTAATAATGGACAATTAAATAATAAAAGAGATTTGCTAAAAATGCAAATCCTAAAATTATAAAATTGTACATTAGAATTCACCCAAAGAAATAAATTCTAGATCATTAATTTATATTGAGATAATTGCTAAAAATGCAAAATCTCAACATAAAGGAATGGGTTAGAATTTACCTCCCATAAGGAATAAATTTCACTACATCAATCTATTATGAAATAATTGCTAAAAATGCAAAAATTCATAATAGATGGGTGGGGTGAAAATTATTCTAGAGATAATTTTCACTACATACCTCTATATGGGGTATCTGTTAAAAATGCAAATACTCAACATAGAGGGGGGGGGGGGGGGGAGAGAATTTTATCACACCAAGCTTAAAACTAATTTTGAGATCCCCTAAAAATTGGTCTTCATTTGTCTTTTTATACAAGGCATGGAGCATGGGGGATAAGAAGGATATTGGGTAGACAAATGTGCAAGAGGGTGTGTAAGGTATTGGGTGAGGGTTTATTTAGGAATTTAATGGAGGGTGCGTGTGGTTTGGGTGTGAGGTCATGTGAATGAGAATAAAAATCTAATTTAGTGAGGGGTAATTTTGGAAATTGGTTTTGCGTGGTTAGTTGGGGATATTTGGGTAAATTGGTTTTAAGTGGGTTAATTAAGCACATGGGGTTATATGGTTTAGTCTTGTTTGGTTTTGGCACCACACAATTTGTTCATGGGTTGACATGGGTCTTGGAGAAATGGAATGGGTTTTGAATGGGAAATGGGTTTGGGTTGGACTAGGGGTGATGAACACTGGCAGGTGCAGGTCCGGGCGTTTGGAGCGTTGCCATGGCTGGAGGTGTAGCTGGGCGCGACGCCGGCGCTGGGGCGCAGTTGTGGCCACCGGCGGTGGGGCTGCGAAGAGAGGGAGAGAGACCACATTGGGGCAGGCCAGAGTTGGGCGCGGTTTCAGGAGGGAACGCTGCCGATCGGGGCTGGACGGCGGTGTGAGGGATGTTGCCGGAGAGTTCTAGCGGGTCTAGGTAAGAGCGGCGCCGGCCCGTTTTGGTTTTGGTAGTATGTGTGATGGAGGTCCAACGGGAAACAGGCTTGTTGGGGTTCGCCGACGACGGGGGTTTCGCCGGAGTGGTAGATGGTGATGTGAGATGAGGGTGATGGTGGTTGAAAATGTGGTGGTTTGTGTTTTGAATTTGTGGCTATGGAGGTTAGATGGTGAGGAGAGAGAAAGGTATGGGGAAGAAGATGAGTTCGGTGAGGATTGTGTGTGAGTGGAGTGTAGAGTGTATGGTATGGGTGAGGATTTTAGTTTAGGTGTAAATGGGGTGTAGGGGATATGGTGTAGATGAGGGTAGGGTGAGGGTGTGTGTAGGATATGAATGTGGGTATAGGGTGTGTTTTTGTGTGTACGTTTAATTTGAACTCCTAAAAATAACACTCAAACTATCTAATAAAATAAAACTATAAAAACTAAAAATTTAAAAATTAAATTTCTATTCTAAAAAATAAAATAAAGACTCAATAATAATAAAAAGAAATATAAAAAGAAATGAAATGAAATGAAAATAAAAATAAAAATGTAAATGTAAATCTATTAAATTTAAAAACTAAAGTCCTAAAAAAAACAAAATCTAATAAAACTAAATTGCTAAAAACTAATCCTAATAAAATAAGACTAAAATAAAATTAAAATTAAAATTAAAACTAAAAACTTAATAAAATCAAAATAAAATAAAATTATATTAATAAAATAGAAAATAAAACCTAAAAATTCTAAAATAATCCTAAAATTAAAATGACACAAACTAAAAATCTAAAAATTGATAAAAGGTCGCAAACTCAACACACACACGGTTTGGGGTAGGTTAGGGTCGGGGAATTTGGTAATTAGCTCCATTTTGTTGCAAATTGCACTAAAATATAACTTTTGATACCACAACTACAATTAAGCCTGCATATTGAACAATTAAGCACATAAGCCCATATTGTCGAGAATTAGCAACTAAAGTACGTTTATTCGGGGTACAAATTATACAGTTTTGGGTTCTTATCAGTGATAATTTGAGAATATATTCACTTAGGCTTGAAATCATAGCATTGGAAGGAGAAGCCTCTTATTACCCCCCTAAACGGTCCTATGAGTGGGCCAACACCTCGCACAGGACTAATATAACTCATTGGAACTGACCTCGTGGCAACGGGACCAACGGTTTTAGAGCACGATGATAATTTTAGAATATCTACACTTAGGCTTGAAAACATTGAATTGAATGGAAAAACCCTGAAGCACAACCTAAACGGCCCCGTGAGAGGTTCCAACACCTCATATGGGACCAATGTAATGCGTAGGAACTAACCGCGTGGTCACATGACCCCCGGTTTGAGAGCATGACAATAGTTAGAGGACATCACGTAGGCTTTAAAGTATGGCGTCAGAGGTCAAAACCCCTAAACACCTCAAAATGTCCCTGTGAGCGGCTCTAACACCTGGCACAGGACCAGTGTAACTCGTAGGAACTGATCGCGGTCACAAGACACCCGATTTGAGAGCACGACGATAATTTGAGAATATCTTCACTTAGATTGGAAAACACAGTGTTGGATGGCGAAACCCCAAAACACACCCCAAATGGCTCTGTGAGCATCATCAACACCTCGCAAGGGACCAATATAACTTGTAGGAACTGGCCGCGTGGTCACATGACCCCCGATTTGATAGCACAATGATAATTTGAGAATATCTACACTTAGGCTTGAAAATATGGTGATAGAGGGTGAAACCCCGAGACATCCCCGAAACGGCCCACTGAGCAACATCAACACCTCGCACGGGACCAAAGTAACTCATAGAAGCTGATCGTGTCATCATGGGACCCCCGATTTGATATCATGGCAAAAATTTGAGAATAAATGCATTAAGGCTTGAAAACATGGCGATAGAGGGAGAAACCCCGAGACATCCCCCAAATGGCCCTGTGAGCGGCGCCAACACCTCGCACGAGAGCAAAGTAACTCATAGGAACTGAACGTGTCGTCACGGGACCCCCAATTTTAAAGCACGGTAAAAATTGGAGAATATCTGCACTTATGCTTGAAAACTAGGTGTTGGAGGGAGAAACCCTAAAACGCCCTCCAAACGACCCCGTGAATGGCACTATCACCTTGCACGGGACCAATATAACTCGTAGGAACTAACCTCGTGGTCACGGGACCCCCGATTTGAGAGCACAACAATAATTTGAGAATATGTGCACTTTGGTTTGAAAACATGGCATTGGAGGGAGAAACCACGTAACACCCCACCAACAGCCCCATGAGCGATGCCAACACCTCGCGTGGTACCAAAGTAACTCGTAAGAACTGAACGTGTAGTCATGGGACACCCAGTCTGAGTTCACGGTGATAATTTGAGATTATATACACTTAGGCTTGAAAGCATGGCGTTGGAGGGTGAAACACCAAAACACCCCCCAAACGGCCCCATGAGCTATGCCAATAGCTCGCACGGACCAATGTAACTCATAGGAACTAACCGCATGGTGACGGTACCACCGATTAGCGAGCATGGTGATAATTTTAAAGTATCTGCACTTAGGCTTGAAAACATGGTATTGGAGGGCATAACCCCTAAACACCCCGCAAACGGCCTCGTGAGTGGCGTCTACACCTCGCTCGGGACCATTGTTACTTGTAGGACCAGATCGTCTGGTCACGGGACCCCCAGTTTGAGAGCACAGTGACAATTTGAAAATATCAGCACTTATTATGGAAAAAATGGCGTTATAGGGTGAAACACCGAAACAACCCCTAAACATCCCTGTGAGCGGCGCCACACCTCGCGCGGGACAAATGTAACTCGTAAGAACTGACCTCTTGTCCACAGGACCCCCAGTTTGAGAGAACGATGATAATTTGAGAATATATGCACTTATGCATGAAAATATGACATTGGAGGTAAAAACCACGAAACACCCCCCAAGTGGCCTCGTGAGCGGCGCCACCACCTCGGACCAGTCCAATATAACTCCTAGGAACTTTGCATGTGGTCAGAGGACCCTCGATTTAAGAGCATGGTGATAATTTGAGAATATCTACACTTAGGCTTGAAACCATGGCGTTGGAGCGAGAAACCCCGAAACACCCCCAAACGGCCCTGTTAGCCTCACCAACACCTCGTACGGGACCAATGTAACTCGAAGAAACTGACTGCGTGGTCACGTGACCCTTGGTTGGATATCATGGCGATAATTTGAGAATATATTCCCTTAGGTTTGAAAGCATTGCGTTAGAGGGCAAAACCTCGAAACACCCCCCAAACGATCAAGTGAGCGGTGCCAACCGTAGGGGATAAATGTAACTCGTAAGAACTGATCGCGTGTTCACAGAACCCCCGATTTGAGAGCACAATGATAATTTGAGAATATCTTCACTCTAGCTTGAAAATATAGCGCTGGAGGGTGAAACCTCGAAGCACCCCCAAACGGCCCCGTGAAAGGTGCTAACACCTCCCGCGGGAGCAATGAAACACGTAGGAACTTACCACATGGACACGGGACCCCCGGGGTCAGAGCATGACAAAAAATTGAGAATATCTGTACGCAGGATTGAAAGCGTGACATTGGAGGGAGTAACCCTGAAACACCTCAAAATGGCCCTGTGAGTGGCACTAACACCTAGCATGGGAACAATGTAACTCGTAGGAACTGACTACATGGTCACAGGACCCCCAGTTTTAGAGCACGATGATAATTTGATAATTTCTGCACTTATGCTTGAAAACTTTGCGTTGGAGGGAGAACCCTAGAAATTCCCTCCAAACGGCCCCGTGGGTGCCTATAACATCTTGCACGGGACCATTATAACTCGTAGGAACTAAACTCATGGTCACGGGACCCCCGGTTTGAGAGCAAGACAATAATTTGAGAAAATATGCACTTAGGTTTGAAAAATTGCATTGGAGGGCAAAACCACGAAACACCCCACAAACAGCCCCATGAGCGGCGCCAACACCTCGTGTGGTACCAAAGTAATTAATAAGAATAGAATGTGTTGTCACGGGACACCCAATCTTAGAGCATGACGATAATTTGAGAATATCTGCACTTAGGCTTGAAAGCATGGCGTTGGCGAGCAAAACACCGAAACACCCCCCAAACGGCACCATGATTCGAGCCAACACCTCGCACGGGACCAATGTAACTCATAGGAACTGACCGTGTGGTGATGGGACCACCAGTTAGCGAGCATGGTGATAATTTGAGAGTATCTGCACTTAGTCTTGAAAACATGGCGTTAGAGGGCGTAACCCTATAACATCCCCCCCCCCAAACGGCCCCGTGAGTGGCGCTTACACCTCGCTCGGAACCATTGTAACTCGTAAGAACTGATTGTCTGATCATGGGACCCCCAGTTTGAGAGCATAGCGATAATTTAAAAATATCAAGACTTAGTCCAGAAAAAATGGCGTTGTAGCGTGAAACATCGAGTAGCCCTGTGAGCGACGCCAAACCTCGCGCTGGACAAATGTAACTCATAGGAACTGACCGGGATGCCACGGGACCCCCATTTTGAGAAAATGGACATAATTTGAGAATATCTGCACTTAGGCATAATAATATGGCATTAGATGGAAAAACCCCGAAACACCCCCCAAACGGCCCCGTGAGCGGCGCCACCACCTCGCATCGGTCCAATGTAACTCCTAGGCACTTAGCACGTGGTCATGGGACCCCGATTTAAGAGAACGGTGATAATTTGAGAATATATACCTTTAGGCTTAAAACCATGGCGTTGGAGGGAGAAACCCCGAAACAACCCCGTGAGTGTCGCCAACACCTCGCATGGGACTAATGTAACTCCTAGAAACTGACCGCGTGGTCACGGGGCCCTCGGTTAGAGACCATGGTGATAATTTAAGAATGTATTCACCTAGGTTTTAAAGCATGGCGTTGGAAGGCGAAACCTCGAAACACCACCCAAATGGTCATGTAAGCGACGCCAACCGTACGGGACCAATGTAACTCGTAAGAACTGATCGCATGTTCATGGGACCCCCGGGTTAAGAGAATGATGATAATTTTAGAATATCTTCACTCTAGCTTGAAAATATGGCGTTGGAGGGTGAAACCTCGAAGCACCCCCCAAACGACCCCGTCAGAGGTGCCAACACCTCGCATGGGAACAATGAAACATTTAGGAACTAAACACGTGGACACGGGACCCTCGGTGTGAGAGCACGATGAAAATTTGAGAATATCTTCACATAGGATTGAAAGCATGGTGTTGGAGAGAGCAACACTGAAACACCTCGAAATGGCCCTATGAGTGGCCCTAACACCTCGCACGGGACCAATGTAACTCGTAGGAACTGACTGCGTCGTCATCAGAACTCCCATTTTGGAGCATGATGATAATTTGATAATTTATGCACTTTGGGTTGAAAATATGGAGTTGGATGGTGAAACCCCAAAAGACACCATAAATGGCCTCATAATCGGTGCCACAGCCTCGCACATGACCAATATAACTCGTAAAAGCTGATTGCGTGATCACGGGAATCCAAATTTGAGAGCACGATGATAATATCAGAATATCTGCACTTAGACTTAAAAACATGGAGTCAGTGGGCGAAACCCCTAAACATCCCCATGAACGGCAGAAGCACCTCACTTGGGACCAATGTAACCCATAGGAACTTACCGTGTATTCATGTGACCCTCGATTTGAGAGCTCGGTGATAGTTTGAGAATATCAGAACTTATTCTTGAAAACATATTGTTGGACGAAAAAAATCTCGAAACGCCCTCCAAATGACCCCGTGAGAGGTTCCACCTCCTCACACGGTACGAATATAGCTCATAGGTATTGACCTCATGGTGATAGGACCCCCGATTTGAGAGCACGCCAATAATTTGAGAATATCTACAATTAGGCTTGAAAATAAGGCTTCGGAATGTGAAACCCCGAAACACCCCAAACACGGCCCCATGAGCGGAGCCAACACCGCACGCACTACCAATGTAACTCGTAGGAACAAACTGTGTGGTCAAGAGACACCCAGTTTGAGAGTATGAAAATAATCTGAGAATATCTGCACTCAAACTTGAAAATATGGCGTTGGAGGGCAAAACCTCGAAACACTTCAAAACGGTCCTATGAGCGGCGCCAACACCTCGCAGGGGACCAATGTAACTCGTAATAACTGATCGCATGTTCATGGGACCCCCAGTTCGAGAGAAAATTTGAGAATATCTACACTCTAGATTGGAAACATGGCAATGGATGGTGAAACCCCGAAGCACCCCCAAAACGGCCCTGTGAGTGGCGCCAACACCTCGCACGGGACCAGTGTAGCTCATCGGAACTGCCGCGACATCACGGGACCCCCAGTGTGAGAGCATGATGATAATATGAGAATATTTACACGTATCATTCAAAAGCATGGAGTTGGAGGGAGAAACCCCAAAACACCTAGAAATGGCCCTGTGAGCTGCTCTAACACCTCGCACGTGACCAATATAACTTGTTAGAACTGACTGCATAGTCACCGGAGTCCGGATGTTAGAGCACGGTGATAATTTGATAATATCTACACTTAGGCTTGAAAAGATGGCATTGCATGTCAAAACCCCAAAACACACCCCAAACGGCCTCGTGAGCGGCACCACATCCTCGCATGGGACCAATATAACTCGTTGGAATTGACCTCGTGGTCATGGGTCTCACGGTTTGAGAGCATGGCAATAATTTGATAATATTTGCACTTAGTCTTGAAAACATGGCCTTGGAGGGCAAAACCCGAAAACACGCCAAAAATGGACCCGTGAGCGGCGCCGACACCTTACATTGTACCAATGTAACTTGGAAGAAATCACCGTGCGGTCATGGGACATCCGGTTTGAGAGCATGGCGATATTTAGAGAATATTTGCACTTAGTCTTGAAAGGATGGCGTTGGAGGGCGAAACCTCAAAACACCCCCAAATAACTCGTTGAGCGGAGCCAACAACTCGCACGGGACCAATATAATTCGTAGGAATTGATCGCGTGGTCATGGGACCCAGTTTGGCAGCACGGAAATAATTTGAGAATATTTTCACTTAGGCTTTAAATCATGGCGTTGGAGGAAGAAACCTTGAAACACCCCCCAAATGTCCCCGTGAGTGGCACCAACACCATACACGGGACTAACGTAACTCATAGGAACTGACCGCATGGTCACCGGACCCTCGATTCGAGGGAACGGCGATAATTTTAGAATATCTTCACTTAGGCTTAAAAACATGGCGTTGGAGGGAGAAACCTACAGACACCCACAAACGGCCCCATGAGTAGTGCCAACACCTCGCACGGGACCAATGTAACTCGTAGAAATTGACCGGTGTTCACGGGACTCTCGGTTTGAGAGCACGGATATAATTTGAGAATATATTCACTTAGGCTTAAAATCAGGGCGTTGGAGGGAGAACCTCGAACTTCCCCTAAACGGCCCTATGAGAGGCGCCAACATCTTGCATAGGACCAATGTAACCCATTGGAATTGACCTCATGGCAACGGGACCAATGGTTTGAGACCAAGGTGATAATTTTAGAATATCTACACTTAGGCTTAAAAATATGGCATTGGATGCAAAAATCCCAAAGCACCCCCCAAATGGCCCCGTGAGAGGCGCTAACACCTCGCAGGGGGGGCAATGTAATGCCTAGGAACTGATCGCTTGGTCACAGGACCCCCGGTTTGAGATCACGATGATAGTTTGAGAATATCTGCACGTAGGCTTGAAAGCATGGTGTTATAGGGTAAAACC
This sequence comes from Sambucus nigra, assembly GCA_949130495.1. NCBI lineage: Eukaryota > Viridiplantae > Streptophyta > Magnoliopsida > Dipsacales > Adoxaceae > Sambucus > Sambucus nigra. Next base: position 283,732,763 of record OX422218.1, read on the forward strand.
CCCAAACACCTCGAAACGGCTCTGTGAGCAGCTCTAACACCTTTCACGGGACTAATGTAACTCGTTGGAACTAACTGTATGGTCACATGACCCTCGATTTGAGAGCATGATGGTAATTTGAGAATACCTGCACTTAAGCAGGAAAACAAGGCGTTGGATGGCGAAACCCAAAAACACACCCCAAATGGCTCTGTGAGCAGAACCAACACCTCGTAAGGGACCAGTATAACTTATAGGAACTGACCGCATTGTCACAATACCCTCGGTTTGATAGCACGATTATAATTTGAGAGTATCTACACTTAGGCTTGAAATCATGCGATAGAGGGCGAAACCTCGAGACATCCCCCAAACGGCCCGGTGAGCGGCACCAACACCTCGCACGGGACTAAAGTAACTCATAGGAACTAAACGTGTCATCATGGGACCCTCAGTTTGAAAGCACGATAAAAATTTGAGAATATATGCACTTATGCTTTAAAACTTGGCGTTAGAGGGAGAAACCCTGAAACGCCCTCCAAACGGCCACGTGAGTGGAACTATCACCTTGCACAGGATGAATATTACTCGTAGGAACTAACCACATGGTCACGGGACCCCCGGTTTGAGAGCATAATAATAATTTGAGAATATTTGCACTTAGGTTTGAAAACATGTCATTGGAGGGCAAAACCACGAAACACCCCACAAACGGCCCAATGAGCAGCACCAACACCTCAAGTGGTACCAAAGTAACTCGTAAGAACTGAACGTGTGTTCACGAGACACCCGTTCTGAGAGCATGGGGATAATTTGAGAATATCTGCCCTTATGCTTGAAAGCATGGCGTGGGAGGGAGAAACATCGAAACACCCCCAAATGACCCCAAGTGCCACGCCAACACCTTGTACGGGACCAATGCAACTCATAGGAACTGACCACGTGGTGACGGGACCATCGGTTAGTGAGCACGGTGTTAATTTGATAGTATCTTCACTGAGGCTTGAAAACATAACGTTGGAGGGCGTAGCCCCGAAACACCCCCAAATCGCCCCGTGAGTAGCGCCTACACCTCGCTCGGTACCATTTTAACTCATAGGAACTGATCCTCTGGTCATGGGACCCCAGGTTTGAGAGAACAATGATAATTTAAAAATATGAGCACTTAGTTTGGAAAAAAATGGCGTTATAGGGTGAAACACCGAAACACCCCCTAAACAGCCCTGTGAGCGGTGTCACACCTCGCTCGGGACAAATGTAACTCATAGGAACCGATCGCATGGCAACATGACCCCCAGTTTGAAAGGATGATGATAATTTGAGGATATCTGCACTTAGGCATTAAAATATGCCATTGGAGGGGAAAAATGCAAAACACCCCACAAACGGCCCCGTGAGCAGCACTATAACCTTGCACCGGTCCAATGTATCTCCTAGGAACTTGGCATCTGGTTATGGGACCCTCGGTTTAAGAGCACGAAAATAATTCGAGAATATCTACACTTAGGCTGGAAACCATGGCATTGGAGGGCGAAACCCCGAAACACCCCCAAACGGCCCTGTGAGCGTCGCCAACACCTCGCACGGGACCAACGTAACCCGTAGAAATTAACTGCGTGGTCACGGTATCCTTAGTTGGAGAGAATGGAGATAATTTGAGAATATATTTACTTAGGTTTGAAAGCATGGCGTTGAAGGGAGAAACCTCAAAACACCCCCCAAACGGTCATGTGAGCATTGCCAACCGTACGGTACCAATGTAACTCTTAAGAACTGATCATGTGTTCATGGGACCCCCAGTTTGAGAGAACGGTGATAATTTGATAATATATCCACTCTAGCTTGAAAATATGGTGTTTGAGGGTGAAACCTCAAAGCACCCCCCAAATGGCCCCATGAGAGGAGCCAACACCTCACACGGGAATAATGAAACACGTAGGAACTATCTGCATGGACACGGGACCCCCGGTGTGAGAGCATGATGAAAATTTGAGAATATTTGCACGTAGGATTGAAAGAGTGGATTTGGAGGGAGAAACACTAAAGCAGCTTGAAACGGCCCCGTGAGTGGCACTAACACCTCACACCGGACCAATGTAACTTATAGTAACTGACTGCATGGTTACAGGACATCTAGGTTTTAAGCACGATGATAATTTGATAACTTCTACACTTGTGCTTGAAAACTTTGTGTTGGAGGGAGAAACCCCAAAATGCCCTCCAAATGGCCCCATGAGTGGCGCTATCACCTTGTATGGGACCAATATAACTCGTAGGAACTAACCTCGTGGTCACGGGACCCCCAATTTGAGAGAACGACAATAATTTGACAATATCTACACTTTGGTTTGAAAACATGGCATTAGAGGACGAAACCACAAAACAGCCCACCAACGGTCACATGAGATGCGCCAACACCTCGCGTGGTACCAAAGTAACTGTAAGAACAGAACGTGTGGTCATGGGACACCCGGTCTAAGACCATGGGGATAATTTGATAATATATGCACTTAGGTTTGAAAGCATGGAATTGGCGAGCGAAACACCAAAACACCCCCAAACGGCCCCATGAGTCGTACCAACACCTCACACGAGACCAATGTAACTCATAGGAACTTACCGCATGGTGATGGGACCACCGGTTAGCGATCACGTTGATAATTTGAGAGTCTCTGCACTTAGGCTTGAAAACATGGCGTTGGAGGGCATAACCCTAAAACACCCCCCAAATGGCCCCGTGAGTGGCGCTTACACCTCGCTTGGAACCATTGTAACTCGTAGGAACTGATCGTCTGGTCATGGGACCCCCTATTTGAGAGCACGGTCATAATTTAAAAATATCAGCACTAAGTCTGGAAAAATGGCGTTGTAGGGTGAAACACCGAAACACCCCCTAAACAGCCCTGTGAGTGGCGTCACACCTCGCGCGGGAAAAATGTATTTCGTAGGAACTGACCGCATGGTCACGGGACCCCAGTTTGAGATAATGATGATAATTTGAGAATATTTGCACTTAGGCATGAAAACATGGCATTAGAGGGAACCCCCCCCCCCCCCCCCGGCACAAACAGCCCGGTGAGCGACGCCACCACCTCATAGAGGTCTAATGTAACTCCTAGGAACTTAGCACGTGGTCACGGGACCCCCGGTTTAAGAGAAGGGTGATAATTTGAGAATATCTACACTTAGGCTTGAAACCATGGTGGTGGAAGGCGAAACCCCGAAACACCCCCAAACGGCCCCGTGAGTGTCGCCAACACCTCGTATGGTCACGGGACCCTCGGTTGGATAGCACGAAGATAATTTAAGAATATAGTCACTAAGGTTTGAAAGCATGGCATTGGAGGGAGAAACCACAAAACACCCCCCAAACGGTCATGTGAGCGGCGCCAACTGTACGGGACCAATGTAACTTGTAAAAACTGATTGCGTGTTCACGAGACCCCTAGTTTGAGAGCACGATGATAATTTGAGAATATCTCTACTCTAGCTTGAAAACATGGCATTGGAGGGTGAAACCTTGAAGCACCCCCAAAACGACCTCGTGAGAGGCGCTAACACCTCGTACAGGAATGATGAATCACGTAGGAACTCACCGCATGTACAAGGGACCCTTAGTGTGAGAGCACGACGAATATTTGAGAATATCTACACGTAGGATAGAAAGCGTGACGTTGAAGGGAGAAACCCCTCAAACACCTCGAAATGGCCCCCTGTGAGTGGTACTAACACCTCGCTCGGGATCAATGCAACTCGTAAGAACTGACTGCGTGGTCACAGGACCCCCAGTTTTGGAGCACGATGATAATTTGATAATTTCTGCACTTAGGCTTGAAAACATGGCGTTGGATGCCAAAACCCCAAAACACACCACAAACGGCCTCATAAGTGGTGCCACAGCCTCGTATGGGACCAATATAACTCGTAGGAGCTGACCGCATGATCATGGGACCCCAGGTTTAAGAGCACGACGGTAATATGAGAATATCTACACTTAAGCTTGAAAAAATGGCATTAGAGGGACAAACCCTGAAACATCCCCAAACAGCCCCGTGAGTAGCGACAACACCTCGCACGGGACCAATGTAACTCGTAGGAACTTACCTTCTGTTCACGTGACTCCCGGTTTGAGAGCACGATGATAATTTTAGAATATTTGTACTTATGCTTGAAAACATGGCGTTGGACGGAGAAACCTTAAAACACCCTTTAAACGACCCGTGAGAAGTTCCACCACCTCGTACGATACAAATATAACTCATAGGAATTGACATTGTGGTGACAGGACCCCCAGTTTGAGAGCACGCCGATAATTTGAGAATATTTGCACTCAGGCTTGAAAACTGGGGTTTGGAGCGCGAAACCCCGAAACATCCCCTAAACGGCCTGATGAGTGGCGCCAACACCTCGTAGGAGACCAATGTAATTGATCAGAACTGATCGCGACGTCAAGGGACCCCCGGTGTTAGAGCATGATGATAATTTAAGAATATCTGCACGTAGGATTAAAAGTGTGGCATTGGAGGGAGAAACCCTGAAACACCTCGAAATGGCCCTATGAGGTGCTCTAACACCTCGCACGGGACCAATGTAACTCGTAGGAACTGATTGCGTTGTCACAGGACCCCTGGTGTTAGAGCACAATGATAATTTGATAATATATGTACTTAGTCTTGAAAACATGTCTTCAGATGGCGGAACCACAAAACACACCCCAAACGGCCCCGTGAGCAGCGTCATAGCCTCGTACGGGACCAATATAACTCGTTGGAATTGGCCTCGTGGTCATGGGTCTCACGATTTGAGAACCCGATGATAATATGAGAAAATTTTCACTTAGGCTTAAAAACATGGCGTTGGAGGGCGAAACCTTTAAACACCCCAAAAACATCCCCATGAGCGGCGCTAACGCCTTACGCGGTACCAATGTAACTCGTAGGAACTGACCGTGTGGTCATGGGACACCCGATTTGAGAGCATGACGATAATTAAAGAATATTTTCACTTAAGCTTGAAAGGATGGCGTTGGAGGGAGAAACCCCAAAACACCCCATAATGGCCCATTAAGCGGTGCCAACACCTTGCACGGGACCAATAAAACTCGTAGGAATTGATCGTGTGGTAATGGGACCCCCGGTTCGGTAGCAAGATGATAATTTGAGAATATTTCACTTAGTCTTAAAACCATGGCGTTGGAGGGAGAAACCTTGAAACACCCCCCCCCCCCCCCAAATGGCCCCGTGAGTGGCGCCAACACCACGCACGGGACCAACGTAACTCGTAGGAACTGACCGCATGCTCATCAGACCCTCGATTCGAGGGAACGGTGATAATTTTAGAATATCTGCACTTAGGCTTTAAAACATGGCGTTGGAGGGCGAAACTTAGAAACACCCCCCAAACGGCCCCATGAGCAGCGCCAGCACCTCGTACGGAACCAATGTAACTCATAAAAATTGACTGCGTGGTTATGGGACTCTCGCTTTGAGAGCAAGATAATAATTTGAGAATATATTCACTTAGGCTTAAAAGCATGGCATTGGAGGACAAACCTCGAAGTGCCCCCCAAACGTCCCTATGAGCGGTGCCAACAGCTCGCAAGGACTAATGTAACTCGTTGGAATTGACCCCGAGAGAAAGGTGATAATTTTAGAATATCCGCACTTAGGCTTAAAGACATGTCATTGGATGGAAAAACCCCAAAGCACCCCACAAATGGACCCATGAGAGGCGCCAAAACCTCGCACGGGACCAATGTAATGCGTAGGGACTGATCGCGTCATCACAAGACCCCCGGTTTAAGATCACAACGATAGTTGGAGAATATCTGCACGTAGGCTTAAAAGCATTGCGTTGTAGGGCAAAACTCCGAAACACCTCAAAATGGCTCCGTGAGCGGCTCTAACACCTCGCACGGGACTAGTGTAACTCGTAGAAACTGAAGGCATGGTCATATGGCCCCCAATTTTAGAGCTTGATGGTAATTTGAGAATATATGCACTTAGGTTGGAAAATAAGGTGTTGGATGGTGAAACCCAAAAACACACCCCAAATGGCTCTGTGAGCAGCACTAACACCTAGCAAGGGATCAATATAACTCGTAGGAACTGATCGCATTACCAGGGTTTGATATCACGATGATAATTTGGGAATATTTACACTTAGGCTTAAAAACATGCGATGGAGGGCAATACCCCGAGACATCCCCCAAACGTCCCGGTGAGCGGTGCCAACACCTCGCACGGGACCAAAGTAACTCATAGGGACTGAACGTGTCATCACGGGACCCCCGATATGAAAGCACAAGAAAAATTTAAGAATATCTGCACTTATGATTGAAAACTTGGCGTTAGAGGGAGAAACCCCGAAACAGCCTCCGAACGGCCTCGTGAGTGGTCCCAACACTTTGCACGGGACCAATATAACTCATAAGAACTCACCGCATCGTGACAGGGCCACTGGTTAGCGAGCACGCAATAATTTTAAAATATCTACAGTTAGGCTTGAAAACATGGCGTTGGAGGGCAAAAAATTGAGACACCCCCCAAACAACCCCATGAGCGGTGCCTACAGCTCGTTTAGGACCATTGTAACTCGTAGCAACTGATCGTTTGGTCACGGGACCTCCAGTTTGAGATCATGGTGATAATTTAAGAATATCAGTACTTAGTTTGGAAAACATGGCGTTGTAGAGGGAAACACTCCTAAACAGCCCTGTGAGTGGTGCCAACACTTCGCACGGGATAAATGTAACTCGTAGGAATTGACCGTGTGGTCACGGGACCCTCGGTTTCAGAGAACAAAAATAATTTGAGAATATCTGCACTTAGGCATGAAAACATGGTGTTAGAGGGAAAAACCCTGGAACACCCCCCAAACGCCCCGTGAGCGGCGCCAACACCTCGCACGAGAACCAATGTAACTCGTAGAAACTGATCGCGTGGTCATGGGACCCTCGATTGGAGAGCATGACAATATTTTAAGAATATATTCACTCAGGATGAAAGCATGGTATTGGAGGGCGAAACCTCAAAACACCCCCAAAACGGTCATGTGAGCGGCACCAACACCTCGCACGGGACCAATGTAACTCGTAAGAACTAACCGCGTGTTCACAGGACCCCTGGTTTTAGAGCACGGTGATAATTTGGGAATAGCTGCACTCAGGCTTGAAAACATGGCATTGGAGGGTGAAACCTCGAAGCACCCCCCAACGGCCCCGTGAGAGGCGCCAACACCTCGCACGGGAATAATGAAACACATAGGAACTGACCGCGTGGACACGGGACCCCCAGTGTGAGAGCACAATGAAAATTTGAGAATATCTACATGTAGCATTTAAAGAGTGGCGTTGGAGGGAGAAACCCCGAATCACCCTGAAATGGCCCTGCGAGTGGCTCTAACACCTCGCACGGGACCAATGTAACTCGTAGGAACTGACTGCGTGGTCACAGGACCCCCGATTTTAGAGCACGAAGACAATTTGATAATATTTGCACTTAGGCTTAAAAACATGGCGATGGATGGCGAAACACCAAAACATACCCCAAACGTCCCCATGAGCGGCGCCAGAGCCTCGCAAGGGTAACGTATAACTCGTAGAGATTGATCGCGTGGTCATTGGACCCCAGGTTTGAGAGCACGATGATAATTTAAGAATATCTACATTTAGGATTAAAAACATGGCGTTAGAGGGAGAAACCCCGAAACATACCTAAACAACCTCGTGAACGGCGCCAACACCTCGCACGGGACCAATGTTACTCGTAGGAACTTACCGTCTGGTCACGTGACCCTCGATTTCAGAGCACGTTGATAATTTGAGAATATCTTCACATATGCTTGAAATATGGCGTTGGAGGGAGAAACCTCGAAACACCCTCCAACGACCCCTTGAGTGGTGCCACCACCTCGCACGGTTCCAATATAACTCATAGGGACTGACATCGTGGTGATAGGATCCCTGATTTAAGAGCATGACGATAATTTGAGAATACTTGCACTTAGGCTTAAAAACATGGCTTTGGAGGGAGAAACCCTGAAACACCCCCAAATGGACCCGTGAGCGGTGCCAACCCCTCAAACGGGACCAATGTAACTCGTAGGAACTGACCGCATGGTCACGGGAACCACAGTTTGAGAGCATGACAATAATTTGAGAATATCTTCACTTATGCTTAAAATCATGGCGTTGGAGGTCAAAACCCAAAACACCCCCCAAAATGGCTCGGAGAGCGGCGTCAACACCTCGTACGGGACTAATATAACACATAAGAACTGACCGCTTGGTCACAGGACCACCAGGTTAAGAGCATGGACATAATTTGAGAATATCTACACTTAGGCTTGAAAACATGGCGTTGGATCGAGAAACCATGATACACCCCCCAAACGGACCCATGAGAAGCGCCAACATCTTGCACGGGACAAATATAACTCGTAGGAACTGGTCGCGTGGTCATGAAACACACGATTTCTGAGCGAGGCAATAATTTGAGAATATCTTTACTTATGCCTGAAAGCATGGCGTTAGGGGAGAAACCTCAAAACACCCCCGAATGGCCCCTTGAGTTGTGCGAACACCTCACACGGGATCAAGGTAACTCGTAGGAACTTACCATTTGGTCATGGGACCCCCGATTTGAGAGCACGATGATAATTTAAGAATATCATAACTTAGGCTTGAAAACATGGCATTGGAGGGAGAAAGACCGAATCACCCCCTAAACGACACCGTGAGCGGCCCCAACACCTCGCATGAGTTCAATGTAACTCGTAGGAACTAATCGCATGGTCACGGGAACCCCAATTTAACGGCACAGTGATAATTTATGAATATTTGCACTTGAAAACATGGCGTTAGAGGGCGTAACCTCAAAACACCCCCCAAACGACACCGTGAGTGGCATCAACACTTGCACAGGACAAATTTAACTCATACGAACTGACCCCGTGGTCATGGGACCCCCAGCTTGATAGCACAGAGATAATTTGAGAATATTAAAACTTAGGCTTGAAAACACGGGGTTGGAGAGCGAAACACCAAAAAACCCTCTAAACAGCTCCGTGAGTGGTGCCTACAACTCGCACGGGACCAATTAAACTAATAAGAACTTACCGCATTTTCACGAAATCCCCGATTTGAGAGCACAACAAAAATATTAGAAAATCTGCACTTTGGCTTAAAAACATGGCGTTGGAGGGTAAAACTCCGAAACACCCCACACACGGTCCCATGAGCGGTGCCAACACCTCGCACGGGACCAATATAACTCGTAGGAATTGACTGTGTGGGCATGGAACCCCTGGTTTGAAAGCACAGTGATAATTTGAGAATATTTGCACTTAGGTTTGAAAGCATGGCGATGGAGGCCTAAAGCAAGAAATACCACCCAATCAGCCAAGTGAGTCGCGCCAACACCTCGCACTTGACCAATGTAACTCATAGGAACTGATCGCGTGGTCACTGGACCCCCGATTTAAGAGAATGGAGATACTTTGAGAATATCTGCACTTAGGCTTAAAAACATGGCATTGGAAGGAAAAATCCTGAAACACACCCCAAAAGGGAATAAAGCATACACCTCGCACGGATCCAATGTAACTCGTAGGAACTGACCGCGTGGTCACGGGACACCCAGTTTGAGAGCATGGAGATATTTTAAGAATATTTGCGCTTAAGATTAAAAGCATGGTGTTAGAGGGAAAAACCCCAAAACATCCCCCAAATGGCACCGTGAGTGGCGCTAACACCTCGCACAGGACCAATGTAGCTCGTAGGAATGGACCACGTGATCACGGGTCCCCCGATTTGATAGCACGATGATAATTTGTGAATATTTGCACTTAGGCTTGAATACATGGAATTGGAGGGCGAACCCTGATACACCACCCAAACTGCCTCGTGAGTGGCGCCAACATCTCGCACGGGACCACTTTAACTCGTAAAAACTGATCACGTGGTTATGGGACCCTCGGTTTGAGAGCACAACGATAATTTTAGAATATAATCACTTAGGATTGAAAGCATGGGGTTGGAGGATGAAACCTTAAAGCACCCCACAAACGGTTCCATGAACGGTGCCAATACCACGTACGGGACCAGTGTAACTCATAGGAACTGACTGTGTGGTCAAGGGACCAATGGTTTGAGAGCATGACGATAATTTTAGAATATCTGCACTCAGGCTTGAAAATATCGCATTGGATAGCAAACCCCGAAGCACCCCCTAAACGGCCCCGTGAGAGATGCCAACACCTCGCACGGGACTAATGTAATGCGTAAGAACTGATCGCGTGGTCAAAGGACCCCCGGTTTGAGAGCACAGCGATAGTTTGATAATATCTGCACATAGTCTTAAAAGCATGGCGTTGGAGGGAAAAACCCTAAAATAGCTCGAGACGGCCCCATGAACAGCTCTAACACCTCGCATGGGACCAATGTAACTCGTAGGAACTGATCTTGTGGTCCCAAGACCCCCAATTTGAGACCACTATGATAAATTGAGAATATCTACTTAGGCTAGAAAACATGGCCTTAGATGGAGAAACCCCAAAACACGCCCCAAATGGCTCTGTGAGGAGCAACAACTCCTCGCACGGGACCAATATAACTCGTCGGAACTGACCACGTGGTCTTGGGACCCTCGGTTTGATAGCACAATGATAATTTGAGAATATCTGCACTTATTCTTGAAAACATGGAGATAGAGGGCAAAACCCCGATACACCACCCAAACGGCCCCGTCAGCGATGCCAATACCTCTCGCGGGACCAATGTACCTCATAAAAAGTGACCGCGTGATAACGGGACCCTCGATTTGATAGCATGGCGATAATTTGAGAACAAAATAACTTAGGCTTGAAATCATGACATTGGAGGTTGGAACCTAGAAGCACCCCTCAAACGGTTCCGTGAGCAGTGTTAATACCTCGCATGGGACTAATGTAACTCATAGGAACTGACCGTGTGTTCATGTGACCCCCGATTTGAGAGCAGGGAGATAATTTGAGAATGTCTTCACTTATGTTTGAAAGCATAGAGTTAGAGGGAGAAACCATGAAACGCCCCACAAACGGCCCCGTGAGCGGCGCAAACACCTCGCACGGGACCAATGTAACTCATAAAAATTGATCGCGTGGTCACGGGACCCCCGATTTGAAAGCACACCTATAATTTGAAAATATCTGCACTTAGGCTTGAAAGAATGGCTTTGGAGGGAAAAACACCGAAACACCCCATAAAAGTCCTGATGAGTGGTGCCAACACCTTTCACGGGACCAATGTAACTCGTAGGATATGACCGCATGGTAACAGGATCACCAGTTTACGGGAATGACGATAATTTCAGAATATCTGCGCCTAGGCTAAAAAACATGGCGTTGGAGGGCATAACCCCAAATGACCCCATGAGTGGCGCCTACACCTCGCTCGAGACCATTGTAACACGTAGGAACTGATTTTCTGGTCACAGGACCCCTAATTTGAGAGAACGAAGATAATTTTAGAATATCAGCAATTAGTTTGAAAAACATGGCGATGGAGAGTAAAACCCCGAAAAATCCCTAAATAGCCTTATGAGCGATGATAATACCTGGCACGGGACAAATGTAACTCGTAGGAATAGATCGCGTGGTCTTGGGACCCCTAATTTAAGAGCATGATGATAATTCGAGAATGTCTGCACATAGGCATGAAAACATGGCGTTGGAGGGAAAAACCCCGAAATGGCCCCGGGAGCGGCACCACCACCTCACACCGGTCCAATGTAACTCGTAGGAACTTAGCACGTGGTCACGGGACCCCCAATTTAAGAGCACGGCTATAATTTAAGAATATCTACACTTAGGCTTGAATCCATGGCGTTGGAGGGGAAAACCCCGAAACACCCCCTAAACGGCCCCATGAGTGATGCCAACACCTCGCACAGGATCAATGTAACTCGTAGAAACTAATCGTGGAGTCACGGGGTCCTCGATTGGAGATCACGGTGATAATTTGAGAATATATTCATTTAGGCTTGAAAGCATGACGTTGGAGGGAAAAATCTTGAAACACCCCCCTAACGTTTATGTGAGCGGCGCTAACACCTTACACGAGATCAATGTAACTCATACGAAATGATCGTGTGTTCACGTGACCCATGGCCCAGGCTTGAAAACGTGGCGTTGGAGAGTGAAACCTCAAATAACCCCTAAAAATGGCCCCTTAAGAGGCGCCAACACATCGCAGGAGAACATTGAAACACATAAGAACATATTGCATGGACACGGGAGCCCCAGTGTGAGTGCACGATGAAAATTTGAGAATATATGCACTTAGGCTTGAAAACATGGCGGTTGAGGGAGAAACCCCGAAACACCCGTCTAAATGGCCACGTGCTCACACGGGACCAATGTAACTCTTAGGAACTGATCGCGTGGTCACAGGACCCCCGATTTTAGAGCACGGCAATTATTTGATAATATCTGCACTTAGGCTTGAAAAAATGGCATTGAATGGCAAAAACCCAAAGCACACCCCAAACGGCCCGGTGAGTAGCTCCACAGCCTCGCACGGGACCAATATAATGCGTAGGAACTGACCGCGTGGTCACGGGATCCCGTGTTTGGGAGCACGATGATAATTTGAGAATATATCCATTAAGGCTTGAAAACATAGCGTTAGAGGGAAAAACCCCAAAACATCCCCAAGCAGTCCTATGAGCGGTGCCAACACCTCGTACGGGACCAATGTAACTCATACGAACTTACCGTGTGGTTACGTGACCCTCGATTTGAGAGCATGGTGATAATTTGATAATATCAGCACTTATGCTTTAAAACATGGTGTTGGAGGGAGAAACCCCGAAATAACCTCCAAACAACCCCGTGAGCGGTGCCACCACCTCGCACGGTACCTATATAACTCATAGGAACTGACCTCGTGGTGACAAGACCCCCGATTTGAGAGCACGATGATAATTTCAGAATATCTGCACTTAGGCTTGAAAATAGGGCTTTGGAGGGTGAAACCTCGAAACACCCCACAAATGGCCCCGTGAACGGTTCCAACACCTCACGCGCTACCAATGTATCTCATGGGAACTGACCGTGTGGTCACGGGACACTCGGTTTGAGAGCACGATGATATTTTGAGAATATCTGCTCTTATGCTTGAAAGCATGGCATTGGAGGTCAAAATCTAAAACACCCCCACAAAATGGCCCAGAGAGCAGTGCCAACACCTCGCACGGGACCAATGTAACTCGTAGGAACTGACCGCTTGGTCACGGGACCACCGGTTTAAGAGTACGGAGATAATTTGAGAATATCTGCACTTAGGCTTGAAAACATGCCATTGGATTGAAAAACCCCTAAACACCCCCAAACGACCCCATGAGTAGAATCAACATCTCGCATGGGACTAATATAACTCGTAGGAATTGATCACGTGGTCATGGGTAGCCCGATTTAGGAGCAAAGCGATAATTTCAGAATATCTTCACTTAAGCATGAAAGAAAACCCCGAAACACCCCCAAACGTCCCCTTGAGCGGCCCCAACACCTCAAACGGGACCAATGTAACTTGTAGGAACTTACTGTAATACCCCACATTTTTTATTGAGTTAAAATTAAAAAAAAAACTATGTCAGTATATACATATTCGAAATGTTTGGAAATGAAACTATGTCAGTATATATATTCAAAATGTTTGGAAATGAAAAGTTAAAATGAATTCATTGATATACGAATGTGCAACTTAAATATTACAAGCGAATTAATGCGTAAAAGGATCGAAAGGGTTAAATTTGGTGCAATGGCATTTTTGTAAATAAACTAACCCTAGGTATAAATAGAAAAGAAGAGAAGAAGTCTTCATTTTATCATTTCACGAAACGGGGCTAGGGTTTGGTAGAGAGAGAGAGAGTAAGAAGAGAATAATGCTAAGAGGATTTCAAGAGGATTCAATTTCTCCATACAATTCAAGGCAAGTTAATAACCTATATGTGTATAATATGTATCTATAATGAAATTTCACATGAAAATGTATATGGATCCCCAAATTAATATGAACTTGATGTTAAAAATGATATGCAATGTATTAGGATCATCATCCATGTAGATTCAAAAGCAATAACATCATTATAGGGATTGAGTTGTAAAAAAACCTCTTAAATTTGAGAAATCTATGAAATAAGGTAAATCGTTATATTAAAAACTATTTTGAGCTATTTTGGTTCCGAAAATGGATGTTTCGTTCGCACAGCTTGGTAGAAAATCATATTCTGGAAAACTTTGTAGTTTTAAGTTTTTTCAAAAACGGATCGTAAAATCCTCGAATATGCGTTTTATAGTTCTGCACAAAAAGTTATTGTGAACAGGTCCAAACTGTATATGTTTTTAAGGCCGGATATGGTAGCATGCTCGCGCATCCTTGTAGAAAAAATAATGTTCCGAACAACTTTGTACCTTTAAGTTTTTCCTAAAACAGATCGAAAAAGCCTCAAATTGGCGTTTTATAATTTTGGCCAAAATGTTGTCAAAAACAGGGGAAAATATTATATGATAGTTTTGGGTCTATTTTAGGCTGGCTATGGTAGTGTGCTCTCAATCCTTGTAGACAATCACGTTCCAAACAACTTTGTAGTTTTAAGTTTTTCCAAAAACAGATCGGAAGAGCCTCGAATCTGCATTTTAAATTCTGGGCAGCATGTTGTTAAAATAAGAGCGCTAAGGGTGTTCATGTTTTAAGAAAGATAATTGTGGCGTTGTGCCTAATATCCTAACTTGATCACATACTTATGGTTATTAGGGATATATAACCTTGACATGATTTGATGTTGAATTAGTAAATTAATGATGTAACTTATGTTATATTGTAAATAATGACTATTGTATAACTCGAGTAAGAGACTTGACACGATTGTATATATACATAAGCGTGAAATTATTTTACATGTATATTGTGGAGTATACACTAGACTAGTCCTCCGATCGACATAGGCACATGTTGAATGCGATTTTTTGTGATTGATCCGGTTAGGTTCCGCTAGAGTGTCGTGTCGGAGATAAACCATCGGAACCCGACACATGGTTGTAATGCGGGTCGGATAGAAAGACCTTGGAACGCCATGTGATTTAGGACTTAGTATGATTGCCCTTTCCTTGTAATATTGGGGGATATTTGTGTGTAGGCCTAGTGTTACGACTTGTTCCCCCGGGTAACGATAGTTACCCGATATGACTTGTTGTGTGAGATATTATGCTTGTGTCTTAAAGTAATATCCCGAGTTGATGCATTTGATATTATACTTGAAGTAAATATTTTGATACATTAAATATTAAAATGGGATTAATAATGATTAATCATGATACGATATGAGACTACATGTTACTCGAGTTTGGGTTGGGTAGTCATGATATAGGAACATTGGTTGGGTAATTGAACAACTTAATTACTGGAGACGAGTAATGACTAGTGTGCTTTCATTATAAGTACATCTTATAATCTTATAGCTTGTTTTCTTGCTTTCACGTTCGTCTATCTTGCTTCTTGCTCCTCTCCTATATATATAATATATGACAGGTCCTCGTCCCGCTGGATAATAGACTATGGAGCTTGATGAGATCATATCAATCTTAGGATTCCTGTAGCCATGGAATTTTTCTATTTTAATTTATGTCGTTTGTTTCCCTTTTCTTAAGGGTGGTATCAGAGATTGACATCACTTTGTTTATACTTGGGATTTGAGAGAATTATTGTATTACTCTTTCCCATTTTGTGTTGGGCCACATGTATTGGCATTTTATATTTTCAGTTTGAGATTACAGATAGATTATTACAGTTAATAGTTATGAGTTTCTTTCACATGTTATAGTTGTTATGATGTGATGTGGTTACACGTATGAGAGTGTACATGTTTACTTTACTGCGTTTATTTAAATTTTGTTTCTAATGCCAACATATTGACGCTCCGCTTTAATTTAATTGGGCGTAGCTAACCGAATTAGATACAAAAATCAGGGTTGTCACAGTTGGTATCAGAGCACGGTTTTAGAGCCTTTAGGGATCTGAGGGCGTCCGTTACGTTTTCCGCGCATTGTTTCCTTGATACGTAGAGTTTTACGATTAGGTCTTGTATTCAATGACTTGGAAGATTTTCACGCTATGATTTTGACGGACGATTCAGAGTTAGCCTCGTGCATAGGGAGGGTTCCTTGTTTAGATTTCATTCATGAGACTTCCCACGCATGAGGTGAATCTTCGATCGACCACGGGATAGTACGCGTGAGGTTCGTGTGTGAGTACTTGTTGTAATTATGACTGGTTCTCCACTTGAATAATGTTTTTTAGGATACGTGTTCACTTACTATCTTTTAAGTTGGTGATTAGATGAGACATAGACTCTGGGAGGGCAAAGGGTACAAGAATTTCAGGAGACCACGATTCACGTGCAACTATCGTAGTTTCATCACCCACCAATAGGTGAGAGCACCGATGTTGAACTCAATGATGGAGTTTAATTTTGGTGCTGTAGGGGAGGAAACACCCGTATATTTATTGTTCATTATCAACTTTGAATATCGTCGCTCTTATGGCTTTAAAGAAGTTGGTACAAGTTATAGTCCACCCTGTAGTACCACTGAGTTGTTGGCACCACTTGTGTGTGTAGTTGTCTGAAGTTGTTTCCAATGTGGAAGGGTAGAGGTTTATATATAGCATACCTCAAAATTATGTGGTCCAGTTGTTGTTGTGATATTTTCCTAAGAAGAAATTATCGCGTTCCACCCGTGATGGACAGACTGTTGAGGCATTCGATGACGTATTAATCAATGAATGGTTAATGAAGTAAGCCTTGTGATAATAAGATTATATTATTACTCATGAACAAGTAAAGGAAGGGTTATGATTTGAGAGAGGACTACCCACCCCGTCAAAGGATGACCTGAGGGGTCCCATTTTGGTGTACGTAAGAGTGTTATCGTACTTGTGAAAAGCATAAACTAGATTCATCCATTTGATGATGTATAATGGGAGATTCATGAGTCTCAATCTGGAATGGATAAGTGATTATCCTTGAAATATTGTGTTGGTATCAGGGAAGTTTAGTAGGCATGTAAACCTACACGTTGTCCACACAAGTGATAGATATCGTATTGGGGTAACACGGTGGTTTCATAGTGTTCTGATCTGACAAAATTCGTAATGGAATCAACTTAAGGCCAATTAGGTGTGTGTTCGGTCATGCACAAGATATGTTAGTGGGTTAGGTACTCACATGTTCAGAGTGGAATGTTTCGGCGAGTTATCCTGAACAAGCTCGTAAGAAAGTATCAGTAATGTTGCGATGTCTTGGACATGGACACTAGGGATGAGGAAGTCCGTATTGTAAGGTCATATGAGGATTGACATTGGAGAAGTCCAGAATTATTGAGGGAGTCTTCTTTCCATATTTGGTAATGACTGGAGTTCAGTGTTCTTCGTAATTCCCTAGATTAGAATGGGTGTTCGATAAGATGTGGTTATCTTATTTTGTAACATCGGTATATTTGTTAAAAGTTATTGAGACCAGGACGTGAATATAGATGTGCTAAGGGATGGACTTAAGCCGGAGTTACCAGTTGTGAACGCTATGGTGAGTAGAGAATCTCGAGGGACGAGTTGTCAAGTGAAAACATCACGAGGGAGTGTTCAATAGGCATTTCATTTGATGCAAGTGTGATCGCGTGAGTTGGTGATATATCCACGAGTTCGGTTTTATGTTATCACCCGGTGATTAGGGGTACTAATTTATTGCACCGTGATAATGGTGGTGCTTGATTTTAAATCCATCAGATATGGTAATGTGGTTGTGTTATGGCCCTCGTTATGTATTAATGTGAATTAGAGCACGAGTGAGTAGTTAGTGACATGTTGTTTACTTAGATCGTGTGTGATTAAAGATGCATTCTGAAACCAATTGTAATATGTTAGATTATGGTGACGTCTATACTAGTGAATAGTCACACCATGATGGTCTTTTGATAATGGAAGAGTCGCGTGTAGCTCAGTCAGTGTGTACGTGATTGATGATAGTGTTGCTAAGTGAAAGTCGTCATTAATGGAAAGGATTGAGACATTTTGGGGTTTCAAATGTTGGACCCATTCATTGAAATGGTTGGCATAACCTCCACTGTAGGGGGACAACAAGAGAGTATTTCGACCGTTGTTGAGAAGCTTTGTAAGGAGGGTGTGTACACTTGGGCAAACACCCGCGAATGGGTTCGTAAGATATTAAGTTTTTACTTTAGTTATGTGTGGAGTACTAAGTGTTAATTCGGGTCAAGGTATGTGAAGGTACCCGCTACCTTATATTTATGACCTTTAACCTGTTGGATAACACACCGTTCTTCATAAATATCAAGTAGCGTTGGTGTGTTGGAAAATGAGTATCCGGATGGTGAATGAGCCAAATTCGATATTCTAATTTGGTATGATAAGTGGGAATTTTTGGTCTTACCTCATTGCTTGGAAAATGTACAAGCCTTATTCGTGGTTTGAAGAACCAAGTTCATTTCATGTTCGGTGAGAAAATTCTAATATACTCATAGTCCAAGGAAAATCCTGTTGGAGAGGTTGAATTCTTACACGTGTTTTTAAGAAAAGAGCGGTAAGTCGAATCAAGCGAGGGTCTATTGCCTTGGGTTAGAGCGACAAAATCGTGAGAAGTGGGTGTGTGCAAGGGGGCATATTTCATCTCGGGTTAGTTCGAAACCTTTAGGTGAGGGATCGTTGATCGCCCAGAATGCAACTTTGTCAGTGTTGTCTTGTTCGAGAGAGTATGAACCTTGCTGATATTATTTACCTAAGTCCAGACTTGGAAAGATGGAATAATATTTATAAGTGCATAGAAGTTATATGCTTATGAACATGTGCAACCTTAGTGGATAATAAGGGTTGCCATATCAGTTGACTCACCATCAATTTAAGTGCAAGGAAAGTGTTATTGACAACTCGGAGTAGAGTTGGCTTTTAAGCTTTCAATACCATCTGTTAGTCGATTATGAGTTGAGTATCGAGGCATAATTCATGAATAGTGACATCTATATTGAATAGGCGAAGTTGGATTATTTATTATGTGATGAACCGTTGAGTCCATAGATAAGTGGTTTTTGGAGTTAGATGATTCTTGTATCACTAGGGGTCTTGAGTTGACAAATTCCTTATCTCGACAAGCTGACAGTAGTGTATCGGAGGGGTTCCTTGTTTGGATTTTGCTTGCGAGACACTCCACGCACGAAACTTAGTGATTTGGGACTTGGGGGTATTGATTTCTGGATCAGCTTAGTAGTTCAGTTATGTTAGGCTTAGAGGTGAGAGTTCGGTTGTACCGTTAGAAATGGTAAATAATCTCCGTGAATTTTATCATTGGGTTGCCAAGATCGCAACGCGATCATGATTAGATTTGGGTCATCATCGACAGACTGACAAAGGTGGCTCATTTCCTTACAGTGAGGATGGATTATACAGCAGCACAGTATGCCACGGTATTTATTAACGAGATTTTAAAGTTGCATGGGGTACCGCATGATATCGTGTCCGACCGTGGCAGTGTCTTCATCTCGCACTTTTGGGGCAGTCTTTAGGATGCGATGGGAGTACAGTTGAATTTGAGTACTGCGTTCCACCCTCGGTCAGACTGAGCAGGTAAACCAAATTTTGCAGGATATATTACGATTTTGTTTGTTGGACTTCAAAGGTGGTTGGGATACACATTTACCGCTGGTGGATTTCGCACACAATAATAGTTATCAGCAAACTATTGGCATAGAACCATACGAGGCTTTTTACGGAAGGCCTTATCGATCCCCTACACGTTGGTTGGAGTTCGGAGAGCATCGGATGTTGGGTCCATATATTACTACGGAGACCTCAGAGAAGGTAGACTTGATTTGTGCATGGATGGAGACCACGCAAGATCGTCAGAAGACTTATGTTGACATAAGGCGAAGGAAGTTAGCGTTCGTCGTTGGGGACCAAGTGTTGTTGAGGGTCTCACCCATGAGAGGTGTTGTTCTCTTTGGTGCCAAAGGAAAGCTTTCACCACGATACATGGGTTCTTTTACAGTTTTGGAAAGGGTGGGGTCAGTTGCCTACCATTTAGCCCTACCCGACCAGCTCTAGCGAGTACACGATATTTTTCATGTATCCATGTTGAAGAAGTTCTTACGTCCCAATGACTCACAACTACACATAGATTTAGATGGGGTTGAGCTACAGCCCGATGGGAGCTATGAGGAGAGGCCGATCAGGATCCTAGATCGTCATGAGAAACAGTAGAGGTCAAAAGTCATTCCTCTTGTTCGTGTTATGTGGAGTAATCATGATGAGTCGGATGCCACTTGGGAGAGAGATGATGACTTGCGAATTAGTCACCTATATCTCTTCATGGAAGGTACGTGCGAAACTACCTTACTTGACTTGAATTGATTTGTTTTAATTTGGATTTCGAGGACGAAATCCCGTTCGTAGAAGAGGAGAATGTAATACCCCACATTTTTTATTGAATTAAATTTGAAAAAAAAACTATGCCAGTATATATATATATATATATATATATATATATATATATATATATATTCGAAATGTTTGGAAATGAAACTATGTCAGTATATATATTCAAAATGTTTGGAAATGAAAAGTTAAAATTAATTCATTGATATACGAATGGGAGACTTAAATATTAGAAGCGAATTAACGCGTAAAAGGATCGAGAGGGTTAAATTTGGGGCAATAGCATTTTGTAAACAAACTAACCCTAGGTATAAATAGAAAAGAAGAGAAGAAGTCTTCATTTTATCATTTCACAAAAGGGGGATAGGGTTTGGTAGAGAGAGAGAGAGAGTAAGAAGAGAAGAATGCTAAGAGGATTTCAAGAGGATTCAATTTCTCCATACAATCCAAGGCAAGTTAATAACCTATATGTGTATAATATATATCTATGATGAAGTTTCACATGAAAATGTATTTGGATCCATAAATTAATATGAAATTGATGTTAAAAATGATATGCAATGTATTAGGATCATCCTCCACGTAGATCCAAAAGCAATAACATCATTATAGGGATTGAGTTGTAGAACAACCTCTTGAATTTGAGAAATCTATGAAATTGAGTAAATCGTTATATAAAAACTGTTTTGAGCTGTTTTGGTTTCGAAAATGGATGTTTTGTTTGCGATTCCCGGTAGAAAATCATATTCTGGACAACTTTATAGTTTTATGTTTTTTCAAAAACGGATCGAAAAATTCTCGAATATGCGTTTTACAGTTCTGCACAAAAAGTTGTCGTGAACAGGTCCGAACTGTATATGTTAGTTTTGGGTTTATTTTTGGACGGCTATGGTAACGTGCTTGCGCTTCCTCGTAGAAAATCATGTTCCAAACAACTTTGTAGTTTTAAGTTTTTCCAAAAACGGATCGTAAAAGCCTCAAATCGGCGTTTTATAATTCTGGGCAGAATGTTGTCGAAAACATGGGCGAATATTATATGTTAGTTCCGGGTCTGTTTTAGACCGGCTATGATAGCTTGCTAATGAATCCTTGTATAAAATCACATTCCGAACAACTTTGTAGTTTTAAGTTTTTCCAAAAACGGATCGGAAGAGCCTCGAATCTGCATTTTAAATTATGGGCAGCATGTTGGTGAAATAAGAGCGCTAAGGGTGTTCATGTTTTTAGAAAGATAATTGTGGTGTTGTGCCTAATATCCTAACTTGATCACATACTTATGGTTATTAGGGATATATAACCTTGACATGATTTGATGTTGAATTAGTAAATTAATGATGTAAATTATGTTATATTGTAAATAATGACTATTGTATAACTCGAGTAAGAGACTTGACACGATTGTATATATACATAAGCGTGAAATTTCTTTACATGTATATTGTGGAGTATACACTAGACTAGTCCTCCGATCGATGTAGGCACATGTTGAATGCGGTTTTTTTGTGATTGAACCGGTTAGGTTCCGCTCGAGTGCCGTGTCATAGATAAACCACCGGAACTGGAAATATGGTTGTAATGCGGGTCGGATAGAAAGACCTTGGAATGCCATGAGATTTAGGACTTAGTGTGATTTCCCTTACCACGTAATATTGGGGAATATTCGTGTGTAGGCCTAGTGTTACGACTTGTTCCCTCGGGTAATGATAGTGACCCGATATGACTTGTTGTGTGAGATATTATGCTTGTGTCTTAAAGTAATATCCCGAATCGATGCATTTGATATTATACTTGAAGGAAATATTTTGATACATTAAATATTGAAATGGGATTAATAATGATTAATCATGATACGATATGAGACTACATGTTACTTGAGTTTGGGTTGGGTAGTTACGACATAGGAACATTGGTTGGGTAATTGAACAACTTAATTACTGGAGACGAGTAATGACTAGTGTGCTTTCACTTTAAGTACATATTATAATCTTATAGCTTGTTTTCTTACTTTGATGTTGGTCTATCTTTATTCTTGCTCCTCTCCTATATATATAATATATGACAGGTCCTCGTCCCGCTGGACAATAGACTATGGAGCTTGATGAGATCATATCAATATTAGGATTATGGAGTTATTCTATTTTAATTTATATCGTTTGTTTCCCTTTTCTTAAGGGTGGTATCAGAGATTAATATCACTTTGTTTATACTTGGGATTTGAGAGAATTATTCTATTACTCTTTCCCATTTTGTGTTGGGCCACATGTATTGGCATTTTATATTTTCAGTTTGAGATTACTGATGGATTATTACAGTTAATAGTTATGATTTGGTTTCACATGTTATAGTTGTTATGATTTGATGTGGTTACACGTATGAGAGTGTACATGTTTACTTTACTGCGTTTATTTAAATTTTGTTTCTAATGCCAACATATTGACGCAGCGCTTTAATTTTATTGGGCGTAGCTAACTGAATTAGATACAAAAAGTAGGGTTGTCACACTTACCGCATGGTCACGGGACCCCCGATTTGAGAGCACAATGATAATTTGAGAATATCACCACTTAGTATTGAAAACATGGCATTGGAGGACGAAAGCCCAAATCACCCCCCAAACGGCCCCGTGAGCTGCCCCAACACCCCGTACAGGTTCAATGTAACTCGTAGGAACTAACTGCGGGGTCACAGTACCCCCAGTTTGAGAGCACGGCGATTATTTCAGAATATCTGCACTTGGGCTTGTAAACATGGCGTTGGAGGGCGTAACCCCAAAACACCCCCCAAACAGCACCGTGAGTGGTACCAACACCTTGCACGGGAGCAATGTAACTCGTAGGAACTGACCTCGTGGTCATGGGACCCCCGATTTGATAACCCGATAATAATTTGAGAATATCTACACTTAGGCTTGAAAATATGGGGTTGGGGATCGAAACACCGAAACAACCCCCAAACGGCGCTGTGAGCGGCGCGGGGATCGAAACACCGAAACAACCCCCAAACGGCGCTGTGAGCGGCGCATACAGCTTACACGGGACCAATGTTAATCCTAATAATTGGCCGCATTTTCATGAAACCCGCGGTTTTAGAGAACTTCAAAAATATTAAAAAATCTGCACTTTGGGTTGAATAAATGGCGTTGGAGGGTGAAAACCCGGAACACCCCACACACAGCCCCATAAGCGGTGCCAACACCTCACACGGGACCAATGTAACTCGTAGGAACTGACTGTGTGGTCATGGGACCCCCGGTGTAAGAGCACGATGATAATTTTAGAATAAAATAATTTAGGCTTGAAAGCATGGTGTTGGTGGGCAAAACCCCGAAACACTCGCCAAATGGACCGGTAGGCGGCACCAATACCTCGTACGGGACCAATGTAACTTGTAGAAACTCACCGCGTGGTTACGTGACCCTCGATTTGAGAGCATAGTGATAATTTGAGAATATATGCACTTAGGCTTAAAAGCATGGAGTTGGAGGGTGAAACCTCGAAACACCCCCCCCCCCCCCGTGAACGGTGACAACACCTTACACGGGACCACTATAACTCATAGGAACTGACTGTGTGGTCACGGGACCCCTGATTTGAGAGCATATCGATAATTTGAGAATATCTGGACTTAGGCTTAAAAGCATGGCATTTTTGGGCAAACCCCCGAAACACCCCCTAACGGCTTCGTGAGTGGCGCCAACTCCTTGCACGGGATCAATGTAACTCATAGGAACTGATCGTGTGGTGACGGGACCTTCGGTTTGAGAGCACAAATATAATATTTGAATATATGCACTTAAGCTTGAAAGCAGGGCAATGGAGGTTGAAACCCTAAAATACCCCTCAAAATGGCCCCGTGAGCAGCACTAACACCTCGCACGGGACCAGTGTAACTTGTAGGAACTGACCGCATGGTCACGGAACCCCCAGCTTGAGAGCACGATGATAATTTGAGAATATCTTCATCTAGACTTAAAAGCATGGCATTGGAAGGCGAAACCACGAAACAACCCCTAAATGGCTCTGTGAACGATGCCAACACCTCGCTCGGGACCAATATAACTCGTAGGAACTGACCGCAAGGTCACGAAACCCACGGATTGAGAGCATGACGATAATTTAAGAGTATTTACACTTAGGCTTGGAAGAATGGAATTGTTGGGTGAAACCCCGAAACACACTCCAAATGACCCCTTGAACGGTGCCAAAACCTCGAACGGGACCAATGTTACTCGTAGGAACTGATCGCGTGGTCACGGAACCCATAATTTGAGAGCATGCCGATAATTTGAGAATATATGTACTTAGGCTTAAAAGCATGGTGTTGTTGGGAAAAACCCCCCCGAACACCCCAAATTGGCCTCGTGAGCGGCGCCAACACCTCTCACGGGACCATTGTAATCCATAGCAACTGACCGTTAGGTTACGCTCGATTTGAGATCACGATGATAATGTGAAAATATCTTCACTTAGGCTTGAAAGCATGGTATTGGAGGGTGAAAACCCGAAACACCCCATAAATGGCCCTGTGAGTGGCACTAACACCTCGCACGGAACCTATGTAACTCGTAGAAACTAACCGCGTGGTCATGGGACCATTGATTTGAGAGAACAATGATAATTTTAAAATATATGCATTTAAGCTTAAAGAAGGGCGTTGGAGGGCGAAACCTTGAAACATCCCCCAAACAGCCCAGCAAGCGGTGCAAACATCTCGTACGGGACCAATGTAACTTGTAGGATCTGACTGCATGGTCACGGGATCCCAGGTTTGAGAGCACGCTGATAATTTGAGAATATCTCCACTTTGGGTTGAAAGCATGGAGTTGGAGGGAAAAATCCCGAAACACCCCTCTAAATGGCCCCGTGAGCGGGGCCAACACCTCACATGGGACCAATGTTACTTCTAGGAACTGACCGCGTGGTCACGGGACCCCCTCTTTGAGAGCACGACGATAATTTGAGAATATATGCTCTTAGGATTAAAAGCAAAGAATTGGAGGGTGAAACCCCGAAATACCCCTCCAAACGACGCCGTAAGCGGCGCCAACACCTCTCATGGGACCAATGTAACTCGTAGGAACTGACCACGTGGTCACGGAACCCCCGATTTGAGAGCACGGAGATAAATTGTGAAATTCTACACTTAGGCTTAAAAACATGGTATTGGAGGGCGAAACCCCCAAACACCCCTAAACGGCCCCGTGAGCGACGCCAACACCTTGCAGAGGACCAATGTAAATTGTTAGAACTAAAGGTGTGGTCATGGGACCCCTGGTTTGAGAGCACAATGATAATTTGAGAATATCTACACTTAGGCTTGAAAGCATTGCGTTGGTGGGCGAAATCCCGAAACACCCCCCAAACGACTCCATGAGCAGTGCCAACACCTCGCATGGGACTAATGTAACTCGTAGGAAGTGACCGTGTGGTCATGGGACCCCGGTTTGAGAGCATGGAGATAATTTTAGTATATCTACACCTAGGATTGAAACCATGGGGTTGGAGGAAGAAATCACAAAACGCCCCCCAAATAGCTCCGTGAGTGGCACCAACACCTCGCTCGGGACCAGTGTAACTCGTATGAACAGACCGCATAGTCTCGGGACTCCCGGTTTGAGAGCATGAAAATAATTTAAGAATCTCTTCACTTAGGCTTGAAAGCGTAGCATTAGTGGGTGAAACCCCGAAACACCCTCCAAACGACCGCGTGAGGGGCGCCAAAACCTCCCACTAGACCAATGTAACTCGTAAAAACTGATCGCGTGGTCATGGGACCCTCGGTTTAAGAGCGTGGTGATAATTTGAGAATATTTTCACTAAGGATTGAAAGCATGTAGTTGGGGGGGGGGGGGGGGGAACCCCAAAACGGCCCCATGAGTGGCGCCACCACCTCTTACGAGACCAATGTAAGTCGTAGGAACTGATCGTCTGGTCACGGGACCCTCGGTTTGAGATAACGGCGATAATTTTAGAATATATGCACGTAGGCTTGAAAACATGGCGTTGGAGGGCAAAACCCCAGAACACCTCCCAAACGGCCACGAAACGGTGCCAACAGCTCACACGGGACCAATGTAACTTATAGGAACTGACCACGTGGTCATGGGACCCCTGGTTTGAGAGCACGTCAATAATTTGATAATATCTACACTTAGCATTTAAAGCAAGGTGTTGTTGGGAAAAACCCTTAAACAACCCCCAAACGGCCCCGTGAGCGGCGCCAACACCTTGCATGGGACCAATGTAACTCGTTGTCACTGACCGCGTGGTCATGGGACCCTCGGTTTGAGAGCACAATGATAATTTGAGAATATCTTCACTTAGGCTTGAAAACATGGTGTTGGAGGCAATACCCCTCCAAACGGCCCTGTGAACGGTGCTAACACCTCGCAGGGGACCAAGGTAACTCATAGGAACTAATCGTGTTGTCATGGGGACCTCCAATTTTAGATTACAGAGATAATTTAAGATTATATGCACTTAGGCTTGAAAGCAGGGTGTTGGAGGGTGAAACCTCGAAACACCCTCCAAACGAACCCGTGACCGATGCTAACACCTCGCACGGGACTAATGTAACTCACAGGAACTGATCGCGTGGTCACAGGATCCCTAGTTTGAGATCACAACGATAATTTGAGAATATGTGCACCAAGGCTTGAAAGCGTGGTGTTGGAGGGAGAAACCACGAAACACCACCAAATGGCTCCGTGAGCGGCACCAACACCTCTCTTGGGACCAATGTAACTCATAGGAAGTGATTGCTTGGTCTCAGGACCCCCGTTTTGAGAGCACGATGATAATTTGAGAATATCTGCACCTAGACTTGAAAGCATGGTGTAGGAGGACGAAGCCATGAAATAACCCACAAATGGCCCCGTAAATGGTGCCAACACCTCGTTGGGGACCAATGTAACTCGTAAGAGCTAACTACATGGTCACGGAACCCCCTGATTTGAGAGCACGATGATAATTTAAGAATATTTATGCTTAGGCTTGAAAGCATGGCATTGGTGGGCGAAACCACGAAAGATACTCCAAATAGACCCGTGAATGGCGCCAACACCTCTCATGGGACCGATATAACTCGTAGAAACTGACCGCGTGGTCACGGGACCCCTAGTTTGAGAGCATGACGATAATATGAGAATATATCCACTTAGGCTTAAATGCATGGTGTTGTTTGGGGCAACCTCGAAACACCCCCAAATGGCCCCATGAGCGACTCCAACACCTCGCACGGGACCAATATAACTCGTAGCAACTGACTGCGTGGTCACAAGACCCTCTGTTTTAGAGCACAGTGATAATTTGAGAATATCTTCACTTAGGCTTGAAATCATGGCATTGGAGGACGAAACCCCAAAACACCTCAAAACGACCCTGTAAGTGATGTTAACACCTCGCACGGAACCTATGTAACACGTAGAAACTGATCGCGTGGTCATGGAATCCTCGGTTTGAGAGCACAACGATATTTTTTGAATATGTGCACTTAGGCTTGAAAGCAAGGCGTTGGAGGGTGAAACCCTGAAATACCCCCTAAACGGTCCCGTGAGCGGTGCGAACACCTCGCACGGGATCAATGTAACTCGTAGGAACTGATCGAGTGGTTATGGGACCCCTCATTTGAGATCACGATGATAATTTGAGAATATATTCACTTAAGCTTGAAATTACGGAGTTGGGGTCGAAACCCAAAAATACCCTTCAAACCGCCCCGTGAGCAGCGCCAACACCCGCACGGGACCAATGTAACTTGTAGTAACTCATCGCGTGGTCACAGGACCTCGGTTTGAGAGCATGATGATAATTCTAGAATATATGTACTTAGGCTTGAAAACATGGCGGTTGAGGGAGAAATCCCGAAACACCCCACCAAACAGCCCCATAAGCGGCGCCAACACCTCACACAGGACCAATGTAACTCCTAGGAACTGACCGCGTGGTCACGGAACCCCTATTTTGAGAGCACGATGATAATTTGAGAATATATTCACTTAGGCTTGAAAGCATGGAGTTAGAGGGTGAAACCCCGAAACACCCCTCTAAATGGCCCCGTGAGCGGCACCAACACCTCACACCAGACCAATGTAACTCTTAGGAACTGACCTCGTGATCACGGGACCCCCGTTTTGAGAGCACGATGATAATTTAAGAATATATGCACTTAGGCTTGAAAACATAGCATTGGAGGTCGAAACCCCAAAACATCCCCCGAATGGCCCACTAAGTGGTGCCAACACCTCGCATGGGACCAATTTAACTCTTAGGAACTGATCGCATGGTCATGGGACTCCCCGTTTGAGAGCAGAGAGATAATTTAAAAAAATTTACACTTAGGCTTGAAAAATGGGGTTGGAGGGTAAAACCCCGAAACACCACCCAAACGGCCCCGTGAGCGGCGCCAACACCTCGCAAGGACCAATGTAACTTGTCGAAACTTAATGTGTGGTCACAGGATCCCTAGTTTGATAAAATGACGATAATTGAAGAATATCTGCACTTAGTCTTGAAAGTGTGGCATTAGTGGGTGAAACCCGAAACACCCTCCAAACGGCCTCGTGAGCGATGCCACCACCTCACACGGGACCAATGTAACTCATAAGAACTGACCGCGTGGTCACGGGACCCCTAATTTAAGATAACATTGATATAATATCTACACTTAGGCTCGAAATCATGGTGTTGTTGAGCGAATTCCCAAAACACCCCACAAACAGCCCTGTAAACGGTGCCAACACCTCGCACGGGACCTATGTAACTCGTAGCAACGGATCGCATGGTCACGGGACCCTCGGTTTGAGATCACGATGATAATTTGAGAATATATGTACCTAGTCTTGAAAACATTGCATTGGAGGGCAAAACCATGAAACACCCCTCTAATAGGCCCCGTTAGCGACTCCAGCACCTCGCACGTGACCAATGTAACTTGTAAGAACTGACCGCGTGGTCACGGGACCCCCAATTTTAAAGCATGATGATAATTTGAGAATGTATGCACTTAGGCTTGAAAGCATGGAGTTGGAGGGAAAAACCCCGAAACACCCCTCCAAATGTCCCCGTAAGCGGCGCCAACACCTCGCACAGGACCAATATAATTCGTAGGAACTGATCGCGTGGTCACAGGACCCCCAGTTTGAGAGCATGACAATAATTTGAGAATATATGCTCTTAGGCTTGAAAACATGGCGTTGGAGGGAGAAACCCCAAAACATCCCCCAAATGGCCCCGTGAGCAGTGCCAA
The DNA here is from genome assembly GCA_949130495.1 of Sambucus nigra. Classification (NCBI taxonomy): domain Eukaryota; kingdom Viridiplantae; phylum Streptophyta; class Magnoliopsida; order Dipsacales; family Adoxaceae; genus Sambucus; species Sambucus nigra. The sequence continues at coordinate 283,762,464 of OX422218.1, forward strand.
CACCTCACACTGGACCAATGTAACTCATAGGAACTGACCGCGTGGTCACGGGACCCCTGGTTTGAGAGCACGAAGATAATTTGAGAAATTCTGCACTTTGTCTTGAAAACGTGGCGTTGCATGGCAAAACACTGAAACACCACCCAAACAGTCCCGTAAGTGGCACCAACACCTCGTACAGAACCAATGTAAATTATAGAAACGAAAAGTGTGGTCACGGGATCCCTGGTTTGAGAGCACGATGATAATTTGAGAATATCTGCACTTAATCTTGGAAGCATTTCATTGGTGGGCAAAATCCCGAAACACCCCCCAAACGGCCTGGTGTGTGGTGCCAACACCTCACATGGGACTAATTTAACTAGTACGAAATGACCGCGTGGTCACGGGACCCCCGATTTGAGAGAACGACGATAATTTGAGAATATATGCACCTAGGCTTGAAAGATGGGCATTGGAGGAAGAAACCACGAAACACACCCAAATGGCTCCATGAGTAGTGCCAACACCTTGCTCGGGACCAATGTAACTCGTAGGAACTGACCACATAGTCACGAAACCCCCGGTTTGAGAGCACAACGATAATTTAAGAATATCTGAACATAGGCTTGAAAGTGTGGCATTGGTAGGCAAAACCCCAAAACACCCTCCAAACGACCCCGTGACCAGCGCCAACACCTCGCACGGGACCAATGTAACTCGTACGAACTAACCACATGGTTACGGGACCCCCGGTTTGAGAGCATGCCGATAATTTGAGAATATCTCCACTTAAGGTTGAAATTATGGTTTTGTGTCGCGAAACCCCGAAACAACCCACAAACGACCCGTGAATGATGCTAACGCCTCGCACGGGACCAATTTAACTCGTAGCAACTGACCACATGGTCACTGGATCCTTGATTTGAGAGCATGGTGATAATTTGATAATATCTACACTTAGGCTTGAAAGCATGGCGTTGGAGGGCGAAACCCTAAAACACCCTCCAAACGGTCCCATGAGCGACGCCAACACCTCGTACGGGACCAATATAACTCGTAGGAATTTATCGCATGGTCACGGGACTCCCGGTTTGAGGGAACGATGATAATTTTAAAATATATCCACTTAGTCTTGTAAGAATGGCGTTGGAGGAAAAAACACAAAAACACCCCTCCAAAAGGCCCCGTGACGACGCCAACACCTCGCACGAGACCAATGTAACTCGTAGAAAATTATCTCGTAGACACTGGACCCCCGGTTTGAGATAATGACGATAATTTGAGAATATATGCACTTAGGCTTGAAAACATGGCGTTGGAAGGCGAACCCAAAAACACCCCACAAACGGCCCCGTGAGCAGCACGAACACCTCGCAGGGGACCAATGTAACTATTGGGAACTGATCGCGTGCTGTCGGGGGCCCTAGTTGGACAGCACGAAGATAATCTAAGAAAATCAACACTTAGGCTTTAAAATATGGCGTTGGAGGGAGAAACCCCAAAATACCCCCCAAACGGTTGCATGAGTGGGCCAACACCTCGCACCGGACCAATGTAACTTGTCGGAATTGACTGTGTGGTCACGGGAACCCCGATTTGAGAGCACAATGATAATTAGAGAATTTTGGCACTTATGCTTGAAAGCATGGTGTTGCTTGGTGAAACCTGAAGCACCCCCCAAAAGGCCCCGTGAGCGCTGCCAACACCTCGCACGGGAATAATGTAACTCATAAAAACTGACTGCCTGGCCACGGGACCCTCAATTTGAGAGCATGGTAAAAATTTGAGAATATCTGCACTTAGGCTTGAAAGCAAGGCGTTATAGGGCGAAACCTAAAAACACCCCCCCTAAAAATGGCCCCGTCAGCGGCGCCAACACCTCGCACGGGACCAATGTAACTCATAGGAACTGACCGCATGGTCATACGACACTCGATTTGAGAGAATGATGATAATTTGAGAATATATGCACGTAGGCTTGAAAACATGGCATGGGATGGCGAAATCGTGAAACACACCCCAAGTGACCTCGTGAGCGGTGCCAACAATTCACATGGGACCAATGTAACTCTTAGGAACTAACCTTAGGTTTGAGATCACAATAATAATTTAAGAATATCTACACTTAGGCTTGAAAATATAGCATTAGAGGGCGAAACCCCGAAACATCCCTAAACAGCCCTGTGAGTGACGCCAACACCTCACATGGGATGAATGTAACTAGTAGGAACAAACCGTGTGGTCATAGGACCCCCGATTTGAGAGCATATGGTAATTCGAGCATATCTGCACTTAGGCTTGAAAACATGGCATTAGAGGGTAAAACCTCGAAACACACCCCAAACGGCCCCATGAGCGGTGCCAACACCTAACACGGGACCAATGTAACTCGCAGGAACTAACCACATGGTCACAGGATCCTAAGTTTGAGAGCATGGTGATAATTGGAGAATATCTGCATTTAGGCTTGAAGACATGGAGGTGGAGGGAGAAACACCGAAACACCCCCCCAAACGGTCCTGTGAGTGGGGTGAACACGTCACACGGGACCAAAGTAACTCGTACGAACTGATCGCGTTGTGAAGGTACCCCCAATTTGAGAGCACGATGATAATTTGTGAATTTTCATACTTAGACTTGAAAACATGACATTGGAGGGAGAAACCCCTAAACACCCCCCAAACGGCCTCATGAGCAGCGCTAACACTTCGCACATGACTAATGTAACTTGTCGTAAATAACCACGTGGTCACGACCCATGGTTTGAGAGCACGGTGATAATTTTATAATATCTTCACTTAGGCTTAAAAGTATTGCGTTGGTGGGCTAAATCCCAAAACACTCCCCAAACGGCCCCGTGAGCGGCACAAACACCTCACACAAGACTAATGTAACTTGTAGGAAATGACCGCATGTTCATTGGACCCTCGCTTTGAGAGCAGTGTGATAATTTGAGAAAATTTGCACTTCGGCTTAAAAGCATGGCGTTGGGGGGGCAAAACCATGAAACACCTTCCAAACGGCCCGATGAGTAGTGCCAACAGCTCGTACGGGATGAATGCAACTCATAGGTACTGACCGCATGGTCATGGGACCCCCGGTTTGAGAGCACGGTAATAATTTGACAATATTTGCACTTTGTCTTAAAATCATGGCATTGATGGGAGAAATCCCGAAACACCCTCCAAGCGGCCCCGTGAACGGTGTCAACACCTTGCACGGGACTAGTATAACTCATAGGAACTGACCGCATTGTCACAGGACCCCCGGTTTAAGAGTAGACTGATAATTTGAGAATATCTAAACTTAGGCTTGAAAGCATGGTGTTGGTGGGAGAAACCCCGAAACACCCCCCCCCAAACGGCCCCGTGAGCGGTGTCAACACCTTGGATGAGACCAATGTAACTCGTAGTAACTGACAGCGTGGTCATGGGACCCTCAGTTTGATAGCACAATGATAATTTGAGAATATCTTCCCTTTGGCTTGAAAGCATGGCGTTGGATGGCGAAACCCGAAACACTCCCTGAACGGCCCCTTGAGAAGCACCAACACCTTGCACGGGACTTATGTAACACGTAAGAATTGACCGCGTGGTCACAGGACCCTCAGTTTGATAGCACGATGATAATTTGGGAATATATCCACTTAGGCTTGAAAACATGGCGTTGGAGGGTGAGATCCCGAAACACACCCCACCCCCCACCCAAACGGCCACATGAGCGGCATTAACACCTCGTACGGGACCAATGTAACTCGTAGGAACTGACCGCATGGTCACGGAACCCTCGGTTTAAGAGCATGGTGATAATTTGAGATTATCTCCTCTTAGGCTGGAAAGCATGGCGTTGGAGGGAGAAACCCCAAAACACCCCTCAAATGGCCCTGTGAATGCCTTGAAGCCTATGGCTCATAAGGGGGATGTTGCAACGTAGAGAATCCACAGTGAAAGTCTCAGGATAGTGTCTTGCAAGTTGCTCCATTACCAAATGATGGCTGGCAGGCATTTGAGGAGAACGTTAAAGGACCATAAGGCAAAAGTCGTGAGGAGCTAGGCTATGCAGAGGAAGCTCACAACCAGATTCACTATCAGTAGTAGCACCAGTCATGGAACCTTGGTCATCGTGACTAGATTCTTCTGAAATAGCTGGTTCCCGATGGGGCGAAGCGATGGGCAAAAGAACTAATGGAGATCTCTCTTTCGCTGGAAAGGACTCATGAGCAACCTGAGAACGGGTAGAAGAAGTAATGAGTTTGATGAAAATCTTAACAAGTGTTTTCATTGTTAAGTCACCATTACTAGTGGAGTTTTAGAAAAAAAATCTTAACAGTGTTTTCATTGTTAAGTCACCATTACTGGTGGATTTTGATGGAAAATCTTAAAAAGTGTTTTCATTGTTAGGTCACCGTTACTGGTGGAGTTTAAGAAAAAATCCTAACAAGATTTTTCATTGTTAAGTCACCATTACTGGTGGAGTTTGACGGAAAATCTTAACAAGTGATTTCATTGTTAAGTCACCGTTATTGGTGGAGTTTGATGGAAAATCTTAACAAGTGTTTTCATTATTAAGTCACCGTTACCGGTGGAGTTTGAGAAAAAAATCTTAACAAGTGTTTTCATTAATTAAGTCACCGTTACCAGTGGAGTTTGAAAGTTTGAGAAATGAGACTCTTCTAGATTTTGTACATTGTCAAGAATACAGGACAAATAACGAGAAACGAAGAGAAACTAGCGAAGAACCTCAGCAGTGGCTGGAGAAAGAACGGGAGCCACCTTGGAAACTACAATGGGGAAAACTGTTGAAGGCAAATCTGTCTTCTCAAAAGCCCCAACAGAACCCTCAACGGTGGGAAGCTCAACGTCGGCTGAAGATCCTTCGCTATTAAAAGGTACCAAGGCCAACATAGGAGTCTCACTTAGGGAGGATGTTTGACCTCCAAGTAATGCCCCAACATTGGTGGATGCAGAAGAATCACAACACTGGGCAGAAAAATCAAGGTTGGCCTTAGGAAGGGGCAGACCACTAAGAGAAGTTGGTGGGACAAGATCTGGAGAAAACTGCAAAAATGAAGCTGAGTGTTAGAAATGGGGAATAAGTACAGAATAAGGGAGAAATACCTCCAAGTTTTACTTACCTCAATTATAGTACTGAAAAGGGGAACATCCGTTATGGGTCTTATCAACAGAGGGGAAGCAGGATGTTGGCCAACGATGACGCTAGAAATGAAGCTACCTCAACCTGAGATACATCAAGAGGATAAGAAGATTCACACAATAGAAAAGAAAGATTTATAAGTATTTAGAACTCGTTACCTCGGGAGAGCTTGGCAAAATGGGAATCACAGATAGAGGAACCACAAAAAAATAGGGATGTAATAGAAGAAGCTGGGGGAGTCTCCTCTGGATGAGAGGAAACCCCCACAGACTCAACGAGTACAATAGACCTCTAACTAGCCTCCTCCGTTCGACTGGAGGCCGACCGGCGTGATTAAGTAAAGCATATTATGGGTGAATAGGGAGGAGATGATTCAGTTATAGACCTACCAAAGCATCCTCCCACGAAAGGACTGATTGGGGGAGAAGGCCTTTCTTCATAAGTCTCTTGATGAAAATAAAAAAGAAAAAAAATTGTTAGAAAAGAGAAGAAATTTCACTAAGTTATAAACGAATAAGTGTGGAAAGACTAACCTCATGCTCAGAAGAAGAGTGTGATGCCACGACAACGGGCGAAGGTGGGGGAGATGAGTGAGGAGAAGACCTCTCGATGAAATTAGCCGCAGTCTCAGGGCTATCATCAATCGGTATAACTGCATCGGGAGAAGGAGAAATAAAATGCCTAGGAGTGGAGGCAACTTTTATGGGTTGAACTGTCGAGGCTTGTCTTTTACTTACCTTGGTTCCCAAAGTTTTCCTCCTTTTACCTGAGGCACAAGTACCTGAAGGCCCCCTTTTTCTTAACGAAATTCCTTCAGTGGTATCCTCCATGATAGTGGGAAACGACTCGGCAGGAGGAACTGAGGGTGCAGTTTGTTGAAATATCTATTGAAGTCGTTCAACCTTCTTTCTAACTGCTTCTCGTACTTCCTCATACACATCAGCATTGGGAGGAATGGAGGTAATGGGAAAAGCATCTATAGGGGCTTGCGATTTGTGTGAGGTCTTGGGCTTTGAAGAGGCCCCACTTCTGGTCTTCTTTGTTTCTTGTGAGAAGGGTTGCTAGGGACCTTCATCAAAAGTTGCAGCGACAGAAGTACCTATAGCTGGGGGTGTAGGCATTGGAACCTTTTTGGGCTTTGGGGTAGCAATGGGAAGCAAGGAGCAGTGTGGAGGAAGCTGAGTGGGAGCTTCCTTGGGAGTTTTGATCAAGGGGAACTCTATTCCCATAAAAGAATTGCCTTTTAAACCCAGTTCTTACGAAGAAAACGAAAGCAATAGGGGATATACAGGAGACCCCTCAATAAATTCAAAGATTTAAGTCAGTTTCTTTGGCCAATACTTGGTGGCAAATAAAGACGACACATCACCTTGCCTGGAAAAACTGGGGATGATGACTCTATCAAACATTATGGAGCTCACTCCCCACATAGAAGTATAAGTGAAGAGAGAACAAGCCTCGTTGCATGTGACCTTAGGGTGGTTTAGCTGGAAGACGGGGCGAGGATCCCCTTGGTCAAAACCAAATTAATGGGCATACCGATAGGGGTTATAATGTTTGCACGTGTACCCCTACTTAGTATAGGACGATAAGTAACTGGGAGAGAACAGAAGGACTACGGCAAGAAAAAAGTCTTCTCCCATAAGGTCCATAGTCGTTGGTTGGACCACCATCGGCTCATTCTTGAAGAAATCACAAGTGTGGAGGAACACTTCCTCTCCATAAGGCCGCATCACAAAACTATCCCATTTGTCAATAACGAAGGTCAACTCCTTTCGACTTTACCTCTTGTGATAAATGTAAGAACGTGGAAGCAGAATTGCTTCCCTCGAAGGAGGACGATTGGCTTTAGCTTCTTCATCGGGGAAACGAATATAAAGGAAGCCCGTCATAAAAATGCAGTTGGCAAAGTTAGCCAGGTTATAACGACCAAGAGACCGTTCTATGTCCAAGTGGGTTCTATCAAGACATGTGGAGAGTGATCGCAGGGCAATTGCAGCAAGAGGAAGCTTGACACCCCGGGCAAAACGAAGGGATATGTTGATGAGGTCCCTTAGGGTTTGGTCGTTAGGTTTCCCGTTAAAGGGAAGCGAGAGAGAATGACAAGGATGTAAGCAGGTAGTTTTAATAATATACCTTGACTAGGGGCATCCTCAGAAGAGAAGGATCCTTGAAGAAATAGTTGATAAGAGGGGTAAAGGTGGCTTTGTTTGAAGGATCGATGCACCTTTGGCATATATGATCCAGCTCTGAACGGTCAGGAGCCTCTTGGGAGTTTAAGGCTTCATTAGAATAAGGCTCGTGTCATGTTTCCTCAAGACCCATAAGCTCACAAACATTTTTCAACGTTATTGTAAACTCACCCCATGCAACAATGCAAGTGTGAGTAGTAACATTCCAGCAAGACACCCGTATGGGAAGGGCAATATTGTTTTTAGACAGAGTAAACTCACCGAACCACTTAGCCCGATGAAGCCTAATTTTTGCGAGGGTATCAGTGTGGTAACTCTGCATGTGGGAGTTCCAGGTAAAAAAGTGAGTATGAGAACCCCTGGGCCCTTAGAAGTCAATATGGGACCATGGGAAGTTCCCTCGCTCAAGACGAAATCGAAGAGTCCCCTCCAGGGGGAGAAAGCCCCAGTCAACAGAATTTTTATCTTTATCACCAAGCACCATGGCATCACACTTAGTGTTAAAAACATAAGTTTTGCGAAACCTAGAAAAATCATCACGGTTGCCGAATGTGGGGGACCAGTGGTAGAAACACCATTGTTACTGGCGGGAGACAGTCAAAGAGGTGGTGGCAGCAGGGGTGGGAGGTGGAGTATTGGTGGAAGACGTAGTAGGATTTCTTAAGAAGCCCATTGAAGATTATAATGAAGTACATAAAAGCTTAGAAAAGGCACCAGAGAAGTAACAATGGAGTGGCTAGAAAGTGAGGATGATTTCAAAACAAAGAAATGAGGAGGAAAAAATCTTGGCAACAATGGCGCTCTGATGGTTTTTCTCTCTCTAAGGATGTTGGTATTTGAAGATGAGGAAGGAAAAGTAAGGGAAAGTGGCTAAGTGTTTCAATAATATCCATTTGAAATTTCTTGGTTCTCCTTTTGAGTTTCCCACCACCACACGTGCAAAGCCGCCTATAATCATTTCAAACAGACACGTGGCATTTCGAGAAGTGTCCTGACAGTTGAAAAGACAACAACACATCATCAATGAAATGATGCATGGGGAATAGAAAGGGTTTTCTTCCTAGGCAAGTTTGAGTTTTGGCGCCAGAACTTTCGTTAGACATATCCAAAACTCCCAAGGAAGAAGTTGTCCTAACGGTTCAAAAAAGCTACAATGTTCCCTTTCCAAAAGTCCAAATGTTGTTTAATTATGACTCAGCTACATCGGGGAGAATTTTTCTGCTTTTTCAAACATGGGAAAATGACGACGCAGCAGAGCCCAAACGAAGTATTACCTTCAAATAGGGAGAATTTCACAAGTCTCAGCGATGGGGGCAGTCCGAACGAAAAAACTCACTACCTACAACTATACTCCACAACAACACAAACGGGCAAATTTCACTTCCCCATAGTCAAAACGGGTATTTGAGAAAGTCAGCAGGTATATCAGGAGAATTTCAAATAGTCAAGCCAGAACGGTTGAAGCTCAGTAACAGGAAAAAGTTGTGATGTCCCTTCGCCAAAGCATCAATAAGCCGCAGCGCCTCGACTCAGGTAAATCGGGGAGAATTTTTAGGTGTTAAATGCAGTAGTTGTAATAAAGGTCAAGATTCCAGATTTTTTCGCACAGATAATATTCGTGCATCGTATTGACAAGTTTTTATGCAGACATTTCTTATTTCGACAATAAATCTCTACACGAAGGGGTAAATGTAGGGGAGCTTGAAGGTAATCTGGTGATTAAAGATAATCCCCCCATTAACAACAGTGTTTGGGATTAAGGCAGTGATGCAACTCAAGCGATGTATCTCAATAAGGCAGTGATGTAACCCAAAGTAAGGTAGCTCAAGCAAGGTAGTTCACCGTGGTAGCCCAGAGGGATCTTTCGGCGAAGAAGCTGACCGAGAGAGCTCACCCTTATGTTTTATTATTTTACTTAGCCTTGTTGTATCTCATTTGTTTATATTGACCATGAGCTATAACAATTGTAATAATGTAACGATTATAATGGCATTCAGTGTGAGGCCGAACGGTACTCGCGAGAGACCAGGCCTGGCAGGGCCTGGTAGAGCTTTCATGCTCTATCAAACGATCTTGCCGTGGAAACTTTAGAGGGACTTGGTTTGAAGGATTGAGGTGTGAGGCACCGTTCCGGCTTGTCCTGACCATCTTAGATACACCTGTTAAAACACCAAAAGACCCTTACCATGGAACCTCGGGCAGAGCGGCCTTGAGTTCCATTGAGCGTTGAGTTACGAACCAAATAACCCTCTACTTACTGTCACACCTACTTTATGTGATGTCACTAACCAGCTAGGCAATGTCAAATCTGCACTTGAGTAAACCACTATGGTATTTGGGGTTATCAGATGGCTGGTAAGCCACCTCTGTGACGATAGCCCCCTAACACACAGTGGTTAGGCAAAAGGCATGCCTTGGCATTTAATCTTTATGATGTGGAGATAACTAATACATCAGGCATTTAATGTTTGTGACATAAAGTATGAGGGATGTCTTTCACAGTCATTAATGACTGAGTTACCTCGGGAGTGGTGTGGGGGCTATTTAGGAGACACAACCACCTCTGAGGAAGGGATGTTCTTTTTTAGAGTTCAGAAGTTATTACTAGAGAGAATATTCATCAGAAATAGATTTATTACAAACCAGAGAGTTTACTCACCCACGATTGTCATTTATTATGAAGCTTTAATACTTGATAGATATCTTAGAGGGTGGTTGGGGTGATTGGCTTCCTGCCAAGGTGTATCTAGGATGCTTACTTCTCTCTCCATCTAAGTGAGTTGCTTTTGAGTTTGTTATTATCTTCTGAGTTATACACGAGATATTTGTGAGTTCAAACTGAGTTTATCTTCACTAAATTATGATTGCGCGTCTTGTAGTTAATCAATAGCACAGTTAGTTAACATATCATTACTGTACTCAAAAGGGGTTACGCCTCCATCTAATCTAAACTACCCTCTTACAATCTGCATGTAGGATTGAAGACATAGCGGTGGAGGGAGAAACCCCGAAACATCCCCCAAATGGTCCTGTGAGTGGGGTGAACACGTCGCATAGTACCAATGTAACTCGTAAGAACTTATCGCATTATAAACGGACCCACAATTTGAGAGCACGATGATAATTTATGAATTTTCGTACTTAGGATTGAAAACATGACATTGGAGGGAGAAACCCCAAAAGGCCCTGTGAGCGATGCTAACACTTTGCACAGGACCAATGTAACTTGTCGAAAATGACCACGTGGTCACCCCTGGTTTGAGAGCACGGTGATAATTTGAGAATATTTGTACTTAGGCTTAAAACTATTGCGTTGGTGGGAAAAATCCCAAAACACTCCCCAAACGGCCCCGTGAGCGGCACCAACACCTCGCACGGGACTAATATAACTTGTAGGAACTGACCGCATGGTCATGGGACCCCCTCTTTGAGAATAGGATGATAATTTTAGAATATTTGCACTTCGGCTTAAAAGCATGGCGTTGGAGGGAGAAACCATGATACACCCTCCAAACGGCCTGGTGAGCGGCGCCAACAACTCGTACGGGACAAATGTAACTCGTAGGCACTGACCGCATGGTCACGGGACCCCTAGTTTGAGATCATGGCGATAATTTGAGAATATCTGCACTTAGGCTTGAAAGAATATCATTGATGGGAAAAACCCCAAACACCCTCCAAACGGTCCCATGAGCGGTGCCAATACCTCGAATGGGACTAATATAACTCGTAAGAACTGATCTCATTATCACGAGACCCTCAATTTTAGAGAATGCCGATAATTTGAGAATATATGCACTTAGGCTTGAAAGCATGGTGTTGGTGGGAGAAATCCCGATACACCCCCCTCAAACGGCCCCGTGAGCGGCATCAACACCTTGAATGAGACCAGTGTAACTCGTAGCAACTGACTGCGTGGTCACGGGACCCTCAGTTTGAGAGCACGGTGATAATTTGAGAATATCTGCACTTTGGATTGAAAGCATGGCATTGGAGGGCGAAACCCGAAACACCCCTTGAACGGCCTCTTGATAAGCACCAACACCTCGCACGGGACTAATGTAACTCGTAGGAACTGACTGCGTGGTCACGGACCCTCGATTTGAGAGCATGACGATAATTTGGGAATATATCCACTTAGGCTTGAAAACGTGGCGTTAGAGGGCGATATCTCGAATCCCCCCAAAATGGCCACGTGAGTGGCATTAACACCTTGCATGGGACCAATATAACTCATAGGAACTGATCGCGTAGTCACGGGACCCTCGGTTTGAGAGCATGGTGATAATTTGAGATTCTCTTCTCTTAGTCTTGAAAGCATGGCATTGGAGGGAGAAACCCCAAAACAACCCTCAAATATCCCCGTGAATGGCGCCAACACCTCGCACGGAATCTGGCGATGGCTTTTGTTTAAGAATGTACAGAAAATTGAGGAAATTCTTCCCAATTTTTATTATAGTTAAAAATGGTCAAGGCCAAAGTCCATGACCATCTCTATTTTTTTTCTCACGCATAAAAGGGGTCATGCCCTAGGGCCGTAACTATTTTTGTGATGTCAAAGTACAGGTCACGGATTTGAGCCGTGCCCATTTTCATATCTCAAAGGATGGATCACGGACTAGAGCCGTGACCATATCCGTGACCATTTTCCTATTTCGAAGTATGGGTCACGGACTTGAGTTGTAACCAGGATCGTGACCATTTTAATATTCCGAAGGGTGGGTTAAGGACTTGTGTCGTGACAAAAATCATATATTAAAGGATGGGTTACGGCCTTTGGTCGTGACCAACTCTGTATATGGGTCATGGCTATAGCTCGCGATCATCTGCTCTGACCCCTTAGGTCTTTGACCCTTCATTTGGTCAGGGATTTGGGCCGTGACTCACAAAATTGGTCACGCCAAAAAATGGTCACGACCCTTGGTCGTGACCCACTGTCCTGGTTAGGGACTTTGACCGTGACCATCCGTGCCTAGTATGGTGTAGTGAAAGTATAACTTTTCAATTTTGTATTATACAACTATGTGACACATATAATACATACGTAATATAACTATTACATACACACATATTACATCATTACAATGTACCACATCCTCTTTTTCTAGTTACCTGAACTAAACTCTGTTTATTATCCAACAGTGCTACATTTTATAAACTCAGGAGGCATATAAAAATTTACAACCGATATGCAGGAAAGTAAGTGTTAACCTTAACTATTAAAAAGATTTAAATATATATGCCTTTAACTATACAGAACAATATAACGTAGATGCCTTAATAAAAAGATAAGTAAGATATATAATGCATATAAATTACATTCACAAACAAAAGATATAAACGGGGAATATGGTGAAAAAGAAAGAACTTACCCATTATTATTCACTGCGATCCTCTGTAGTATGAACTAGTAAGAGTTTGAACCTTTCTTGTCCAGTTGCAAAAGAAGGAAACTAAAATCAACGGGTGCCAATTTTTTTCACAACAAATATTTCAATAATTATAAAGTAAAGACCAATGCAAATAATCCGACTCCTTCACTGGTATAGAGAAACTAAGGAAGAGGAGTTGTTATATATATATATACTAGCGTATGCCCGTGCCTGAAGGCACGACGAAATTTTTCAAAGTACGTAATCGCAAAACGACGACAATTTTTCAAAGTAGGTAACAGCGAAACGCAAAAATTTCAAAGTGTAATTTTAAAACAATTTGGACATAATATCCTTTATTTGTAAGACTATTCACCATCCTTAACAAACAACAAATAGTCCAATAGCATTCAAATAGTCTATATTGTCAAATAAATTCACATATAATACGAAATATACAATATTCATCCATCAAATTCACATTGTGTCTCAAAAAAACAAAGTGTCGAATTTAAAAAAAAATTGGGCATAATCTCATTTGTTTATTGGACTATCCACCTAATTTAAGGGGTAACAACAAATCCAACAATTTAAAAAAAAATCTGAAATTCGAAGATGGGAGCTAGAAGGTCGGGAAAGGAGAATATGAATTTATTTGTTCTGTGGGACTTCTTCAAAATGTCAGTGCCGTGGTGTTTGACCACCATCTTAGATGGGGTGAGAGAAACTGAGCAGGCCTTTGCAGGAGCATCGGAGAGCATGTTTTTGGAAATTGCAATTCTTTTAGATCTTTTGCACTCATCTGCTTTTGGATTAGGTGCTACTACTGTTGTCTTCCCATCCTTCTTCCCACCTCTAGCCATTATCACTCTCTCCCTCTCGGTTTTCTGTACGATTTGACAAACAATAAACATAATTAATCTGTTTCTTGAACAAAGATACAATCACATAAGCAAATATACAATCAGTAACCAATATGCTGCTTGCCACTGATGTTAGACTGAGTTCTCTCAATGGAAGCAGACCCATCTCAATGATATGCTCCTTAATAACGAACATAGCAAGGAAACCCATATTTGTTAAATCTGCAAAAAAAATCACAAAACAAAAATGAATTAGGTCGCATTCGAGCATCAATGTTGTTCATGTTTTTAACGAAAATTATTCAAGTATCAATGCATTTCAGCACAGTGTTAGATGTACATCTATGATCAGGTCTTATGAAGATGATTTATGGAATCCTCATAGTTGTAATTGTGATTATTTAGTAGTGTTGCGAATGAAGACGAAAGTTAGCAATGGAAACAACATGTGAGAGAGAACTTACAACCAACGGAAACAACATGTGAGAGAGAACTTACAACCAACTTCCCATCCTCCATTCACCATCGTAGGACAGCCACCTGTTGAAACCATTGCTTCCATCGACTCAAATCAGCAACCCCATTGCAGCCCAGACTCTCTACAACATTTATCCACCAGTGCATATATGCATATGCATATTGCAGCATATATATCAGTGCATATATGCAGTGCACGTGTGTGCGTGTGTGTGTTTGTGTGCGCGTATGTGTGTGTGAGTGGGGAAGGGGTCAGGGGGCGCGTGTGTACGTGTGCGCGTGTGTGAGTTTGTGCGTGTGTGAGTGTGGAAGGGGGAGGGGATGGTGCAGTGTGTGCGTGTGCGCATGTGCGCGTGTGTGCGTGTATGCATATATGCAGTGCATATATGCATATCCATATTGCAGCATATATGTGAGTGCATGTATGCAGTGCGCGTGTGTGTTTGTGTGTGCGTGTGTGAGTGGGGAAGGGGGGAGGGGATGGGGCAGGGGGCACATGCATATTGCAGGTCATGCTTCATCTCCTCATCCAGCTTATAGATCCAACAAATATTTATCATGTGCTTACCTATATTCAAACTGTCCGAAATTTCACCCTTGTTGTTGTGACAAAGAAATCCACATTGACCGGGGGCTTCATCCTCCACATTTGCCTCCGTGGGTACATAATATCCCTCCTACCAATAAGCACCGATGGTACGCTTATTTTATGAAAAGCAATTATAATAATCATGTCAACTTTGCAATGGGTTTGAACTCCTAAATGTTTTCTAGACTATGCAATATCCTAACCATTTGCAATAATTAAGGCTCTAAATCAATCAACCATCCATAACAATTAAGGGACTTGGTTTTTAAACTATGCAAAAATGCTATGGTGTCATATAAGTATTGACCGAGTAGTATTTTTTATACTAACGACACAGATACACTAAGCAAAAGATGAACATAACATAACAAATAAAAAGAGGTACATTACTAAAAGTTAAACAGAGGTACCTGTGTGTTTCCGATATTCAGGGTTCATGTTCCTTAAGAGAGTAATGATGTTTTAAGTAATCGCAACTTCGAATTTAAAATACTAAAAAAATATAGTACTAATTTTTTGTACTAACCTCATGTATTCATTACACACATGTGGCATCCTTAATGACATGCTAAAAAAATCGACCAATGAAAGTAGTTATAACTTTGTTCAATACATTATTTTTCACATAAATAATACTTACTATATAATACCTGATATTATGCAGAAACAGGTATATCTGCTGCATAATACCTGTTATATCTGCTGCATAATACCTATTATATCTGCTGCATAATATAGACAAAAAACCTACCTCCCTCCTGCCCCAATCAAGATGGTGTCTCTAGGCCTGCATCATGAAAGTCTTATTCAGGTTTCATTGTAATTCCATGACCCATAAATCAAATAAAAGTAAGGAGTAAGTGCAAAACAATAACAATAACAAAACAAAACAGTAAAGAAGGAGATACAATTTTCGGGAAAAAATTGCATTTTGGCCTGTTTAGAGCATAATATGAGCTTGTCTTTGTGAAAGAAATGAATTGAAAACAAAAAATAATGAGAATATTAAAACCTAATATAGCTGTTATTGAACCTGTCTACTAACATTTTTCAAAACAAAATGGAACAAATTTCGATTATGACAGAGAACTGCTTATCTGATCAGGATAAAAAATTCCAAAACAAAATAACAGAGAACTACCATTTTTCATCTACGATCAGCATAATTTAGTTGGTATTGGACCCAAATGATGGCATGTTCATAGGTAGTGTGCATTATACGATCCCCACCATTCACCCTTTCAACTATTTTTTTTATATCAGAACTGCAAGGATTATCAACTCAAGATTAGGTATACTAAAATTCTTGGAAAAAAATCAATAATTATATCAAATTAGAGACATTTCATTAGTAAATATTATTAAACACACCACTCCGTGTCACAAATCTGGGTCATCCTAGCATTATTGTGTGTACAAAATTAAGTGAATATGATAAATCAAACATCTGTGGTAAATATCACCCCAACTAATATTGCATATATCTTTTCTACAAAATACGTAAGACACACACACGCATATATAATGTGTGTCCTCTTTTTCAGCTGCAAAATCTAAACTCAATTCTAATGAACAAAATGAGATGAATATAGTACCTCAAAGTCCTCTTTTTCAAAATTGTCCCACTGAACAATCTAAATATCCTCAATGTTTGACAATGGCTGACAATGCCCCACTGATACTATCCAACTGTAGCTGCACAGCCTACCAATGCCCTGCTGATATAAGAAAGGTATGGACTTGAATTAAGGTGATCTCCTACATAAAGAGAGAAACAAAAAGGCCATGGAATGTGAGAAGCTAATAATATGATATTCATTCAATCTAACAATCATCAAACCATAGAAGTACTAAACCTTTCTAGTAAGTAACAAAAGATAGAGAAGAAATCAAGAACGGGGAGCCCATGTGAACCTGAATTCGGGTTGTTAAAAATATAGCACCTGAATTCATGTATACGTACATTCAGACCCTGTATATTTTTCAAGTTGGTGTTGTAGTGTGTGCAGTGTGCTGGAGTAATGTATGTAAATGTTCTTTAGTGCGTTCAGAGTGTGTATATATGTGTGGATATGTGTGTAATTAAGTCATTTATTTCGTAACCAAACAATAGAACTGGAATTTAACTCCCCAATTCCAATTATTAAGATTGAAATCCAAGATGTTTAAGAAGCAACAGATATACAGACCCTCTATATGCCCCTTCTTACACTAAAATCCTCAATTAGTTCAACTCTGAGAATTTGTACAATTTGTCCAACTCATCAAATATTGGTTGTATCGAGGCTCACTGCAGTATCATTTCAATAGATCAAATATCTTTCTGAAACTCTGAAGGTTCCAACTTCCAGCTCCATTACCTTGATGGAATGTATGAGTATGTAGTAGTACAAAAAAATCTAGGTACATCTCATACAGTGCACTTCAGAATACTTGATTCTTCACTAAAACTTACATGTGGCAGTGGTATCAGTCTTACATCTTTACGCTCAAACAACTCAATTTAGAAAGTCACTATAACAGTTCTTAAACCACGTTGTATGCCTACATATTCTAACACTTCATAGAGAGAACCTCTGTGAAGTTGACTCAATGTATGTTGCATTCTAAGCCTCTGTGAGACTATATGAAGGTTGCACAGTGTATATTAACAATTGTAGTCAAAGCATGCCATTGTAAAAACATTGAATTATTATGAGATACACTTCTCTTCTCCAATAATACATTTGAAATCTCATCTACATAACTGACTTCACCAAAATCAAAACCCAATATTACGGATAAAAAGGAAAACTTACCCATGAAATCTCATCTCACCAGTAAAATTAGTTTTGTAGAAATGTTTTCGGTGTCGTGGTGATTCGTGGTGGCAGGTGGTATAACAGATATTAAGAAATACATTTGAGTGTTTTCAGTTTTGAGACTTACCCGCTGCATATATTAAGGACGGAGTGTGACATCAAGTAAGAATGATGCCTTATCTCTTTTTTGTTCACTATGAGGAATGATCCCTCTCAAAATATAAAATTTGTCAATAATCTTGCACCTCCTATGCTGCTCCGTTGCAGAATGTTTTGATTGCTTAATCACTTTTCCATCACACTTTTCTGCTCAGTCCCTTTTCCATCACACTTTACTGCTCTGTGATGCTCATTAATCTTGCAAATCTATCATTAATGAAGCAGTTGTCTTGCACCTCCTATGCTGCTTTTTTTTATAACAAAATCGTCTTCTTCATCATCATCGTCACCGTGTTCTTGCAAACTCTTAGAAGATTGTCATATGCACAACCACAAAAAAAAGAATAAAAAATAGTTACATCACCAACAATACAAAATTAACCGAAGAATTCAATGTCTAAACAGAGAAATGGATATTCTGAATTATGAAATAAATAAATACTCACTAATAATATAGATTAAACATAATATAAAAAAGATTAAAATAGACAAAGGAATTGAGAAATAATTAATGGTGTTGGTGCAAGGAAGTCAGCCCCAAAAGATAGGCAGGTCTTCATTGGATAGCCCCAATTGTCCAGAATGAGTTGTGCAAGTAAATTTATTTGAAAATCAAGTGTAGGCCAATAGAAGCTAAGCGAAATTATTCTCGTGGAGTTTAAAATCTAAACCAAATCTTCAACAATAAAAATAAATTTAATGCCCCCTCAATAAGATGTCGATAACCTTGTTCGGGTGCGATTAGGTGAGGTTGGTAACCGTTTGCCTCTGAAATGATTTTCCTCGCGCCGAATGAAGTGTAACGCCGAATGAAGCTCGTTGTTAAAAACTCCAGATATTTTATCACTTACTGGTCTCCCTCCATCAAGATTCTCCTTAAATATCAAGTCAAAAGTGCGATAAAGTTCCAAGATAGTGTACAATTAGGTCCCTGCATCAGCACCAATAGGTATAAAACCTTAATCTGGGAATTTATTCAACAATCCAACATGAAACTATGCAAGTTGTAGTATACTATTATAAAAGATGCATCGATATCACAATCAAGTAACTCAAGAACACTGAGCTCAACTTCAAATTCATTACCTCATATTTTCCATATGAATCTTGAACATTTTGAGACGCTGATCAATTTGTTTACATTAGCCACTGCTACCAACAGTTGCTTTTAGTTGAACACCCCAACCTCTTTACTGCTTCTTGATCAAAAATCAGCTCTGCAGGTTTGCGTATCTATTAGTCACAATAACATTCGGAAATCATAATAACACAAAAATCATAATAACACGCAATTCTTACCTGCAATTCTTTCCAAATCAAGGACGTACCTTTGAAAAACTCGTTAACAATTCATCCATCCAATGTAGTTCAGAACATTGAGGAAGTGAACATTCATCGGCCCTAGGAAATATCTACCAGAATGAACACATGTTAGCCCATATGTAGTTGAATTATGTGTTATTATCATATACCATAGATGTGTTATTATCATTAATCTTTTCAAAAAGTAAATCACGTGAGTTTCTAAATAGAATTCCCCAATCTGTGTAGGGCCACTGAGTTATATCATAATCCACTGCTGAGAAAACAAATGGTTTAGTATAATAACTACAAATTTCTACCTTGGAAAGATGAATATGTGGTTGCGGCCACCAGATAACCAAAAATATGGCATTTGACTCAACACCTGAAAGTAAAGGGTGTCTATATGAAACTTCATTATGATAAAACTTCTAACAAATATGAAACATTAGTAATGTTTGAAGGAGTATCGCCTTCAACCCATTAGTACTGTTTGCTTTCTCTCCTACACTTATTATAAGTGTAGGACACAAACTTTAAAATTGTAATGCTAATTATGGAGAAATTGACACAACAAACTTTAAAACTTTATGTCAATTGGGTCGAATGTCATCCCGACTCAGGAAGGCGTGTCGAAAAATAACCGAAACATAGCCCAACTAAATTGACATTTAACTCGCGGTTACGTTGACCAATCTTTCGGCTACTCGAAACCCACCGAGACATATAAGAATTTGTATGCAACTTTACCGTATATGTAGCCGGGTATGTGGGCATTAATTCCAACTAATTATAACGCTTATCGAGTCACTCAAACAATCATTAAATGAATAAAAAAATCATGACATAACTACATCATAGACTGACTTAAATTCATTAACATTTTTACACCAACTACAAAAATACAAACCAAATTTGTAAATAAAACTCCGAATCCGAACCCGACCTCATACTCCGATCATCACCCCTAATCTCCAGAAACTCAAACTCTCGTACCCCTATTTTGAAAACCCAATATTCCTATGTGTTTATAAATAGGGTGCCTATGTGTTTTCATTCACATCTTACTTGGACACTTTGTCAAACAATGGGACTTCAAATTTCAAAACATAATAGACAAACAAATGAAGTAGCAACCATTTATGAAATTAAATAACAATTCATGACAGTAAATTCACATAGTTTTACACGCAAGCTATGTTTGTCACTTGTATACCTCAATCAGCTAAGTGTTCGAATGAAATAAAAGACTAAAAATAATCAACAAATGAATAACTAAACTTCATAATGAATAACTAAACTTCAAAAACATAAAAGACTTCTACTTCATAATGAATAATGCATAAATGCATAATTATCTATACAATTTGGTTCGAAGAAATTACAAAATTTACTCAAATATTGTTCCTACCCATCAAATAGGTTTCACCAAAATCACAAACATAAAAGTAAATCAAAAAGGTATCATCATCATTTTCTTAATTATTTCTAATAGGCACCATCTCAATTACTATGCTATTGTGTATATACATCCCCATTTTGATATTGGTGAATGGAAATACTAAAATAGTTTTTAATGTGGACATGATGGTGTAAGTCCCAAATGAATATGGCTCACATAACTCTAACAACTAACTAACAACCCAGGAAACTAATTAAAGAAAAACAACAAATAAACAAATAAAGCATTTGTTAGTTATTGGGGACGGAGAAGAAAAAAAATAGTAAAAGTAGGCATCAAACAAATGCATCCATACTGGTATTCACAGTGGAAGCCAAGAATTTCAAGATCTCTTACTCTTACTCCTGGTAAGGGAAGGGAATATGTAAACACCTGAAAAGAAAATGAAGAATCGGAAAAAAAAAATCAAATACTTAATAACCTAATTTAGAAATCACATACCTGGTGTCGAAGGTTGAAATGTGTACATGTGCTTGCCATCGAACTCCTCTCTTTTTATCTTGCTCTCTAAGAGTTTCACCAGTGAAGCCACCTTGAAAATGGGTTTGAGAGGGAAAAGAGTATGAGAGGATTGAATGAAGTCGACCGGGGGGGAGGGGAGATATCAAGAAAGAGAAATGGTGGGGTTCTTTGGGTAAAGTGAGTGTTTTACCATAATACCCTAATTTTTGAATTAAAGTGCATGTTTGATGAGTAGAAAAAGATGGGGAAACCAAATATTTGAGGGGTAGGATTGTAAAAAGAAAGTACATATGATCTCAACCATCGAAATATGTAAGGAGATGGCATCGATCTAGACCGTTAAAAATGTGTACATTTTCAAAAACCAAGCTAACATATTATATAAATATATATATATATATATATATATATATATATATATATATATATATAGAGAGAGAGAGAGAGAGAGAGGGGGAGGAAGGCTCACTTACATCAAGATGTATACATCACACCTAGTTCTAGGTCCTAAAAAATATTTTTTTTCAATTTTTTTATTTTTCTCTTGAAATTGACCTTCTAATCAACCCATATTCAAAAAATTAGGTCAAAATACATTTTGTAGTTATTTTTAAAAAAAAATGCTGGCACAGACCCTTATAAATAAGGTATTTTGAGCAATTTGTTTCTATTGTTTTTTCATAATAATAACAAATGTGATAACCCAATTAAAATGTATTATTATATGTAATTCTTATTTTGAGATTTTTTTTAATTAAGTCCCGTTGACTATTCAAACATTAATTAATTCTATTTTAAATGTGTACACGATAAATATTACTATCTGTGTAATTTTTTTAATTGAAATATTATGTACTCCGTGGATCTTGTTTGATAAATATATGAATTTTATTTTCTTGTGAGCACAATAATTTTTAATGCCTATGTAATATTAACACAATAAATGTTACTGTTTGTGGAAATATCACAGATATAAAACTATTTCCTTTTTCGATGCATATAGTAAAGTTTATTGTTTGTGTAAATTTTTTTCTTTGAAATTTTATAGGTCTCATGGATCTTGTTTGATACATCTCTGCCAGGAGATTGCAAAAATAATTTTTTTGCGAAAAAATAATTGTCAATTAAAAGTTATGATCATTTGAAAATTAAAAGTAGCTTTAAAAAAAATTCAATCAGTTATGTAACTTCCCCCGAGAAGTTATGAATAGTTGGTTTTAAATGGGTAAAATTATGAAGAAAAAAATCCCAAAAAATTAGGAATATAACCTATTTAATGGTTGAAAAGTCAATATGACTTAGTTAGGGAAACTTTGTTCTTATGTGACCTGTAAATAATAAACCCTAATTTATTATGAATTATACAAACAATGAAAATAAGGGTCATTTGGCATTTAGACCCCACTAACTTGTTCAGTTTATAATTTAACACTCGATAATTTTCATATCACACATTTGACCCCCAATTTGGATGAAATCCCCCACTCAACCTATGTTGACCCTTAAATGACACTTATTTTTAGTGAAACACCAAAATTACCCTCAACAACAAAAAGAACAAAATAAACAACTTATTTTATATTTAGAAATAAAAATATATATAAAATAATTTTTATGGTTTTGGTTTTAAAAAAAGTGTTTCATAATTGTTTCCCCATTTAAACATAAAAACTATACTATAAAAACAATGTTTTGTATTTTGATTAAAAAAAACATTTTTTCAAACTTATGTCCCATCTTAAACATAAAAACTAAATTTTTGAAAACAAAAATATTTTGTTTAAATTATCTTTAATGGTTTAGGTTTAGAAAAATATTCCTCTTATTATTTCTCTTTTTTAAGCATAGTTTTTTTTAAACTCTTTTGTTTAAACTTGTTTTATTAATAATTCTGTTTTTTCATACCTATTTTCATTTTTAAACATAAAACTATATACTTTTTTAAATGTTTCGTTTCGACTATTTTTAAATACTTTTGTTTTTCCCTTTTATAAAATTGTTTCAAACTTATTTCCCCTTTTAAACATAAAGCTCTAAAGTTTTTAAATGTATTGTTTAAACTATTTTTTTTTAAATGGATTTTTTTAAACTTATTTCCCTTTTTAACGTAGAAACTATTTTTCTAAAGTGTTTTTTTAAACTTGTTTTTAATAATTTTGTTTTATTTTAAAAAACTTTTTAAAATATGTTTGCCTTTTTAAACACAAAAATTGTACTTAAAAAACATTTTTTTTAATAGTTTTGTTTCTTTTTAAAAAAAAATTTACACTCGTTTCCTTTTTTAGACATATAAATTTATTTTCTATAAAAGAATGTTTTGTTTAAACTATATTTTAACGGCATTTTTTTAAATAAAATATTTCATTACTTGTTTCTCTTTTTGAACCTAGAACTATTTTCTATAAAACATATTTTGTCTAAACCTTTCTTAACGGTTTCGTTTTCTTCAATTTTTTTAATACGTTTTCCCTTTTTAAACATTAAAACTATACTTATTTGTTTTATTTAAACTATTTTTTTACAGTTTCATTTTTCTAAATATTTTGATACTTTTTTCACTTTAAATATACAAATTTTTAAAAAAATTGTTTTGTTTAAATTATTTTTAACGGTTTTGGTTTAAAAAATGATTTTATACTTATTTCCCTTTTTTAAATGTAGAAACTATTTTGTAAATGGTTTGTTTGAACTTTTTTTAATAGTTTGGTTTTTATTCAAAATTTTTTTTTTTTACTTATTTCCCTTTTTGTTCATAAAAATTGTACTTTAAAAAATTGTCTTTGTTAACTTGTTTTTTAATGGTTTTGTTTCTTATAAAAAAATGTTTTTATACTCATTTTTATTTTTAAACAAAAAAGCTTAATTTCTTTTTAAAATGTTTATTTAAGCTATTTTTTAACGATATTTTGTTAAAAAAAATATTTTTGTACTTGCTTCCCTTTTAAGCCTATAACTATTTTTGTATTAAAAAATATTGTGTTTAAAATATTTTAACGGTTTATTTTCTTTAAAAAAAGGCTTTTCTTTATAGCTTTTCTCATTTTAAACATTAAAACTATACTTGTTTTTTTGTTTAAATTGTTTTTTTACAGTTTCATTTTTCTAGATGTTTTCATACTTATTTCATTTTAAATATAATAACTATTTTAATAAAATATTTTGTTTAAATTTTTTTAACAATTTTGGTTATTTTTTTATACTTATTTCTCTTTTAAAACGAATAACCTATTTCTATATATTAAAAAAGTTATAAAAAATTGTTTTTTAACAAAAAATACAGTTTAAACGAAGCAATTTTTTATATTATAGGTATTTAGTCTCACTAAGATTCATTTGTACCAACTCCTATTTTTTTATTTTTCAATTGTTGGTCATATTTTAATAACTATGGAACAAGTGTCATTCTCTGTAAAAAGGAAGAAAGACGATTGGAGGTGATTACAAGGTGATTTTTGATGGTTATGAGACTCAATACAATTATATATATATATATGGGAGGGGGCCGTGAAAAAACTTTAAACATGGGACTAAACTCAAAAAAACTAATTTTTCAATTTAATTATAACCCTCAGATATACCTATTTAAATCCACTTACTCTCTCTGAAAACAAATACATAACTCCACACTTTTTCTCTCTCTGACAGCCCAATTTCCACCTCCACATTCACCTCTATCATTTCTAAAATTCAAAATTATACTATTCTATCATTTCTAAAATATGACCAGTTAGAATTTTTCTAAAAATATTATGATTGTATAATGACATATTTTACTCATTTGAATTTATACTATTTTGTCTTTCTAATAAATGTCGATTAGGACTTTCCGGTTTTTTAATTTTATTCCAAAACTTCTTATTTTTTTGGACTTTTTCGAATTTTTTTTAAATATATGTTGATGAAGTTTCGTTATATACAAAAATAGAGAGTTAAAAACTTAGGGATGTATTAATTTTTTTAAGAAATGGGGGTCTAGTTCGAAATTGGTCATTGATATGCCCTAAATGTACCCCCTCGGCTCAGAGATGTCAACCTCGGCCATGGAAATCACCGATGTTAGAGGGACCTTAGATCAACAACTAGCAGTGTCGTCCTAAGCAAGGTCAGCCGTAGCCGACGTTACTAGCTACCTCGGCTGGAGAGGTTTCCGTAATCCACAGGGGCGGTTATCCATCTGGTCGTCCAAGACTTGCAACCTCGGATTGGTTCAGGCCGAGGTTGCCACCCACCATCATAACGAGTCTCGACTGGGGATTAGCCGGCGTTCCTGCTATGCCACCATTACCTCGGCCCAGGCCGATGTCACAGCTCAACATGCCTTACCTCAGCTTCCCCTGTGAGCCAAGGTCACCACCTCATCCTCTTCCAGGCCGAGGTTGGGACCATTCACAGTTGGCCGAGCCCTTATCAGCATATGCATTATTGGGAACACGTGTACACAATTAGTTATAACCGAATCATTCCCCTCACGTTGGGGGAATATTGAGGTCATCATTATCTACAGGAGATCAGCCAGGTTTCATTCTCATACTGGTTCAATCTTCATGCACATGCTCATTGCATGCTTGGGGGTACATTACACCCCCCAGGCACTATATATATAGGTCATCATCTACCTTGTAAAGGATCTGAAATTAGTAACCCTAGCTGAAACTCTGTCTAAATATATAGTATAGAGAGAAAGCTTGAGAGATTGTATCCATGACCATTAGAGCCCTCATACAGTGATATTAACCACACACCTTCACATTGGACGTAGGCCTGATTGGCTGAACCACTTATTTGATTGTGTTCATCCTCTTCTCCCCACCTCATTCTCTTATATTTATTATACTTGTACTGCTATTGTTATGTACTGAATTGAGCTTACAAACACCTTGAAGGGTGGTACAATTTCCAGCATCATCATTTTGGCCCCGTCTGTGGGAATCGAGAAGCTATCTCTTCCTCATTTGTTGCTTAACCTCACCGGAGACTCTGGTGGTGAACCAGGCTTCACCCCCTTTGCGTGGAGCTATTTCACCATTAAAAGAGGTCCTGTAAGGTATTAAGCTCATCTACTACACCAACTCTTTAATGCTAACACATGGCACTGAAATTACCACCGCCTCTTACGCCCCCTGGGGGTGGTGGATCTAGCTCCAGCCAGGCACCGCCTCAGTCCGAAATGGCGGAGGTGGCCGCAGCCTTGAGGTCTTTAGCTGCAACGCAACAAGCAATGAAAGAGCAATTTGTGCAGCTCAGCCAAAATATGATGAGACCACCTGGAGTCTCACCGGAGATGATTACTCCGGCGACTGTCCAGGCGCACCCAGAAGCCAACGGACCACCCCAGGCACCGCCAAAGGATTACCCTATGCCCCAGTGGAGGAAGGACGTTGCTGACCCTTGGCGCTTGCGCCTGGGGAGGCAAGGAAACCCTTGCCCTGAGGAAAGGTATGATGATCTAGATGCGAAAGATGTCCCGAAAGATTGTTGGGAGCCATATGAGGTTTCGAATATCACAGTTCGTCCAATCCAACGGAGCCAGGGTTGTGAAGACAGAAGAGGTGGAGAAGCTTAACAACGAGGATCAGCTTTCGATCGATTGAGCAGAGGGTCAGCCTTTGAAAGGCTCGACCCCATAAACGACCTGAGACAGAGGTTGTCACGGTCGAGGAGTGCAGCTGGCTCATACAGGGAAGAGAGGAAACGTCGGCCTCATCAGGGACGAGGAAGAGACCAAGAATAGGTCAACAATAGACGTTGTGATGTGGCTGGGAAACCCTCAGTCCACCCCTAGGAGGTGGCTGGGGACAACCTCTATCAGGCTGACGTTGGAAGACCATAGAATGACTCCATCCAACATCTTGAGGACAAGATAGGAGACCTTATCAAAAGTTGGGATCCACTGCAAAGAGGTTTATCATAAGGCTCTCCGTTCATGGCTAAGATAATAAGTTTCCCTACCCCAGCCAAGTTTAATCCACCTACATCGACTCCCAAGTATAACGGTAGCACCAATCCTGTACATTATATTGAGATGTACCAGTCAGCGGCGGACATTTACTCAATACTAGATGAGATGAAATGTTAGGCCTTCTTCGGGACTTTGACGGGAGCTGCGCACATATGGTTTACTTCTCTTCGGAAGAATTCAATTGAGAACTTTAAGGGCTTGGCTTAACGATTCATTCATAATTTTTGCTTCGGGGTAATACCTCAAAAGAAGACCGCCCATCTGTTGTATGTTAAGCAAGGCAAGCATGAGAGCCTAAGAGACTACATCGCCAGGTTCAACAAAGAAAAACTTGAGGTTAAAGATTACGAAGAGAATATTTCCATGACCGCCCTCATAGGAGGTCTTCAAAGGGGAAGCTGTTGTGGAAACTTGCGAAAGACACTCCAAGGTCTATGGCGGAGCTACTAGAAACTGCGAGGAAGGTCATGAACACTGAAGAGGCCATGGCCGCTAAGTATGAAGATGAGAACGACGGTGGTAGCAAAAAGTTTCAAAGAAAGAAGGATGGAAAGAATAGGCCAGTTGGTGACAAGTTTGCACGTTATACCCCTCTCACTGTAAGCTGCGAACACATCCTCAATGAGATCAAGAATGACCGGTCCCTGAGATGGCCAAAGAAGCTGAAGGCTCCTCCACATAAGAGGAACCAGAACTTATGGTGTGAATTCCACCAAGACCATGGCCATATAACAGAGAAGTGCTTCGCCTTAAAGGATGAGATCGAGAAGATGCTGAAGTCAAGAAAGTTAAGGAAGTACGTTGATAGCAAGGCTCCCAGAAAGGGAAGAGGTGACCCTAAAAAGAGGAGAAACGATAGGTGTCGTGACGATGCCCCAGCAAAAAGGGTCGATGACTCGGATGGCGATGATGAAGATGATTCGAACCTTCCACCGAAAGATGACAACACCTCCGTGAAGAGGGTTGGTATGATCTCCTTCGGTGTTAACACCATATGTGGAGGATTTATAGGAGGTGGTTCGAAAGTGGCTGACCGAAAAGCTCATGTCGCAGAGGCCAAGTCAGTGGCCAAACTTAAAATAGTAAATTTGACGTCTTCCAAGACAGCACGGAAGAGAAATAAGGTGAACATGGACACTCTCATAGTTAGGTTCTCCCGACTCGACTTCAAAGGCATTATAGCTCCACATGATGACCCTTTGGTAATCATAACAAGAGTTCATGTATGCGAGGTACAGAGAATTCTTGTAGACGGAGGAAATTCAGCAGATGTGATGTTCTGGCCCTACTTCAAAAGCTTAGGCCTTAGCAGAGCTAGGCTGGTACCCTATCATCATCCGTTAATGGGGTTCAGCGGTGAAAAGGTCCATCCGTTGGGCATGTATGAGATGGACGTGCGAATGGGCGATGAGTGGTCTAAGAGGTTAACCCGAAAGATTAATTTTTTTATTATGGATGAAAATGTCTTCTCGGCTTATAACCTCATCATAGGAAGAGTAGCCCTTAAGGAGTTTGAAGCTGTGCCGTCGACGATCCACCAGATGCTATAATTCCTGACACCCTATGGGGTAGGGGAAGTGCAGGGGGACCAGACCATAGCATGAGAATGCTACTTCAACTCGACTGAAGAGATAGAGGCTCATAATAGAGCAATTGCCACATATAACATTGATACACTTGACCCCAAAGATGAAACGAAATTGAAGAAAGGAGAGGCCACGGAAGAGGTGGAATCCATCGTCCTCAATGAGGATGAGAAGAAAAAACCATTCAGGTCCGCAAAGCCGCATAAATCAAGGAAGATCTGATAGACTTTCTGAGGAAGAGGCAAAGTGTCTTCGCTTGGAGTCACGCGGACATGCCTGGCATTAGCCCTGAAGTTATGTGCCACAAGTTGAATGTGACTAAGGATGCTAGGCTAATCAAACAAAGATGAAGAATCTATTCTAGGTAGGAGTACGACATCATCCGAGAAGAAATCAGAAAGTTGGAAGAGGCTGAGTTTATCAGAGAAGTTATATATCCGGAGTGGCTATCGAATGTAGTCATTGTGCCCAAAGCCAATGAAAAATGGAGAATGTGCGTAGACTTCACCGACCTGAACAATTCTTCCCCAAAAGATAGCTATCCCTTACCTCGGATCGACCAGATGGTAGATGCAACTGCAGGATATGAGCTTATGAGCTTTATGGACGCATACTCAGGCTAGAACCAGATTTTTATGAATGCCGAAGACTCAGAGAAGACAACCTTCATCACTAACAAAGGGACGTATTGCTACAAGGTTATGCCCTTCGGATTGAAAAATGCGAGGGCAACATATCAACGTCTTATGAATAAGATGTTTGAAGACCAAATAGGCAAGACTATGGAGGTGTACATCGACGACATGCTAACGAAGAGCTTAAAAGCATGCACCCACGTAGCAGACCTGGAAAAAACTTTCGATACCATAGACTTATACAAAATGAAACTCAACCATGCGAAGTGTGTCTTCGGGGTGGGAGCCAGGAAATTTCTTGGATTCATTGCCAATCAGAGGGGAATAGAGGCGAACCCCGAGAAAATTAAGGCTTTGCTCGACATGAAGACCCCAAAGAGTATCAAGGACATTCAGAGGCTTACTGGAAGAGTAGCTGCACTCAATAGATTTGTTTCAAAAGTGACAGACAAGTGTCTTCCATTCTTTAAGGTGATTAGAAAGGCCTTTGAGTGGGACAAAGAGTGTGATGAGGCTTTTAATCAGATCGAGTCTTACCTCGAATCCCCCTTACTCTTATCTCGGCCCATAGCAAGAGAGAAGTTGTACGTCTATCTAGCAATTTCTAAATCAGCTATAACTGTAGCCATAGTACGGGAAGAGGTTGGGGTCCAAAGGCCTGTGTACTTCAACAGTAAGGCCCTTTAAGGATCTGAGCAGAATTATCCTCGGATGGAAAAGTTGGCCTACGCCCTGATACATGCTTCTACGAAGATGAAGCCTTACTTTCAAGTCCATTCCATGGTCATCCTCATCGACTCTCCACTATGATAGGTCCTCCATAAGCCTGAGAAGTCGAGTAGGTTGATGACATGGGCCATCGAGTTGGGGGAATATGACCTTACTTATTAGCCTAGGACGACCATCAAAGGGTAGGCACTGGCAGATTTTATCGCGGAGTTTACATGGGAAGAGGTCGAGGTTGAGAATAATCTAGAGACCACTAGGGGTGTTCAAAAAACTGACTGGACCGATGGACCGAACCGAACCGACCCTATTTTTTTGGTCTTTTTTCATAATCGGTTCGGTATCGGTTTATTTTTTGGACGGACCGACCTAGTCGGTGCGGTCCACGATTTACAATTTTAAAAACCCTGTTAGGACCGACCCGGACCGACACTATATAAAATAATATATTATATATATATATATATATATATATATATATATATATATATATATAAGATAAATAAATAAATAATAAAAGTATATACTTTAATATTTGATTAGTTTAAATTATAGTTTAATCTAATAGTAGGTTTGTTTTAATTGCAAATTTTAATATTTTTTAGTTTTTAATGTTTGGTAAAAATAGACTCGGGTATATTTGTATATTATAAATAATGTGATTCATTAATGTGAGGACCGACGGGTTAGACGGGACCGACCCTTTAAAAAATCGAACCGATTAGGATCGGTTAACCGACATTATCGGTCCGGTCTTTGTCCATTTTTTTAGAGGACCGACCAAGTCGATCCGGTCCAAAACAAATGTTAAAACCGAACCGGATCGGACCGCGAACACCCCTACAGACCACAGAAGGGTCAAACAGCAACGTCTTCCGACACCCGGAAGATGTTATGCCCAAGAGAGTCAAAGATAGAATAGCCGAGAATGAGGAAGACCGGTACCTCTTTAGGTAGGGAATTATGTTAGAAGAGGGTTTCTCATCAGATAAAGACATCTGGAACCTCTTCGTCGATGGGTCTTCTTGTGAAAATGGAAGTGACGCGGGCCTAATACTCTCAGACCCGGATAGTGCCAACATCGAATATGCCCTAAGGTTTAACTTCAAGGCGTCAAACAACGAGTCAGAATACGAGGCCATGATAGCAGACCTCTCCTTGGCAAGGACCATTGGTATAAGACTCCTCCTACTTCACAGTGACTCAAGGTTGGTTGTTAATCAAGTATTGGGAGTTTATGAGGCCAAGGACGAAAGGATGGCCAAATACCTGAAGAGGGTGAGAACGATACTCGAAGGCTTCAAAGAGGTAAAGATGAAGAGAATACCTCGATAAAACAACAATCATGCAGATGCATTAGCAAGGCTAGCTTTGGCAATGAGGACAGATATCAGAAGGACAGTCCCTGTTGAGATCTTACCCAGAGCAACCATTGAAGAAGAAGAGGTCAGTAACCCTTCCCTTAATTTATCACTACAGTGATGTTATAAGGTCTGAGGTCATCAACTAAGAGGTCCCCTTCATGATTAATCTCACCAAATTAATGATGTTAAGGGTCTGAGGACATCTAATTATGGTGTCTGACCTCAAACGTTGTCACCACTGAATGATGTTATAAGGGTCTGAGGTCATCACCTAAGATGTTATCCTTATAATTAACCTCACCAAATTAATGATGTTAAGGGTCTGAGGTCATCTAATTATGGTGTCTGACCTCAGACCTTGTCACCACTGAATGATGTTATAAAGGTATGAGATCATCACCTAAGATGTTATCCTCATAATTAATCTCACCAAATTAATGATGTTAAGGGTCTGAGGTCATCTAATTATGGTGTTTGATCTCAGACCTTGTCACCACTGAATGATGTTATAAGGGTCTGAGGCCATCACCTAAGATGTTATCCTCATAATTAATCTCACCAAATTAATGATGTTAAGGGTCTGAGGTCATCTAATTATGGTGTCTGACCTCAGACCTTGTCACCACTGAATGATGTTATAAGGGTCTGAGGTCATCACCTAAGATGTTATCCTCACAATTTTTGACATTAGAGCATAATGAAGCAAGAACCGTCATGGAAACTGATCTTTTATTAATGACCTCTTCATAATAAGACGGTACATTTACATAAAACTCTTTGCAACATCATATGTAATACTTCTTTAGGTGATCAGCATTCCATGGGTTAGCGAAAGGTTCCCCTTCTAG
The DNA here is from genome assembly GCA_949130495.1 of Sambucus nigra. Taxonomy (NCBI): domain Eukaryota; kingdom Viridiplantae; phylum Streptophyta; class Magnoliopsida; order Dipsacales; family Adoxaceae; genus Sambucus; species Sambucus nigra. The sequence continues at coordinate 283,794,397 of OX422218.1, forward strand.
GTTTTCTAACCTGTAGGTGCCAGACACAACCTCTTCTGTCACTTTGTAGGGACCATGCTAGTTTGGGTAGAGCTTGATTATTTTCTGTAAGGTCTTCTTCAGCACTAGGTCTCCCACGGTGATGGGTCTTGACTTCACCCTCTGATTCTATAATTTCTCTGCTCTCTGCTGGTAAGCTGCTTGTCTGATCTCAGCGTCTTCTCTTCTTTCTTCAATCAGATCTAGGTCTAGTCTCCTCTCTTCCCCATTTTTATCAGGGTCATAGGTCTGAACCCTATGAGTTGGGAGTCCCACTTCTGTTGGTATGACGGCCTCTGAGCCATGTGCTAGCATGAACGGGGTTTCTCCTGTTGGTGTCCTTGCCGTGGTTCTATAGGCCCATAACACAGAGTAAACTTCTTCAGTCCATCTTCCCTTTTCTTCTTCTAACCTCTTCTTGATTCCATCGAGGATTGTTTTGTTCATGACCTCGGTCTGACCGTTTGCCTGAGGTCGGCCAGGAGATGAGAAGAACTGCTTTATCCCAACTCTTACGCAATACTTCTCTAAAGAGGAGTTCTTGAACTGGGTCCCATTATTTGAGATGAGAGTGTTTGGGAGGCCGTGTCTGCATATGATGTTCCTCTAAATGAATTGGAAGGTCTTCTGTTCTGTGATCGTTATCATCGGCTCTGCCTCCACCCACTTTGAGAAGTAGTTAATGGCAACTATCAGGAACCGATAACTATTGGCAGCTCTCAGTAAGGGTCCTACTAAGTCAATCCCCCATACTGCAAATGGCCATGGAGAGGTGATTGACGTCATGATTTGATGAGGAATAGTGGCGAATCTCTGACATTTATCACACCTCTTCACGTAAGCTGCAGCATCTTTGGCCAAAGTTGGCCACCAGTATCCCTGTGTAATGATTCTGTTGGCCAAGGGTCTTCCTCCTATGTGACTGGAGCAAGAACCCTCATGAACTTCCTGTAAGACTCGGGGAACTTCGGTGGGATGTACACATCTGAGGAGAGGCAACAGAAATCCCTTCTTGTACAGGATGTCTCCTACTATCGAGAACTTGGCAGCCCTATATCTCAATTTCCTCCTCTCTAGCTTGGATTCGGGTAGCTCTCCCTCTCTGATATATCTGACGAGGGGGTCCATCCATGAGTCTCCTATGTTTAAATTGAGATAAGGGTTACATACCTCTTCTTCCTCAATGGTCGCTTTTCCTAAGACCTCGATTGGAACTGTCCTTCTGACATCTGTCTTCGTTGCTGAGGCCAACCTTGCCAATGCGTCTGCGTGGCTGTTACTTTGTCGAGGTACTCTCTTTAATTTCGTCTCTTCGAAATATTCTAATATCGTTCTCACCCTCTTCAGATACTTGGCCATCCTTTCATCTTTGGCCTCGTAGACTCCCAATACTTGATTGACAACTAACCTTGAGTCGCTATGAAGTAGGAGTCATCTTACACCCATAGTCTTTGCCAACGAGAGACCTGCTATCATAGCTTCATATTCTGACTCGTTGTTAGATGCCTTGAAGTTGAACCTCAAAGCGTATTCAATGTTGGCACCATCTGGAGCTGAGAGTATCAGCCTTGCGTCGCTTCCACTGTCACAAGAGGAACCATCAATAAAGAGATTCCAAATGTCTGTATCTGATAAGAAGGCCCCTTTCGACATGATTCCTTATTTGAAGAGGTACCGATCCTCTTCGTTCTCCGCTACTCTGCTCCTGATCTTTTTGGATACGACCTCTTCCTGGTTTCAAAAGACGTTCGGTGCGACCTCTTCCTGTCTTCAAAAGGCGTTTGGTGTCGTCTCTTCCTGATCTCGAAAGACACTGCTGTTTGTCCCTTTAGCACCCTCTAGGTTATTCTCTGCCTCGGCCTCTTCCCATGTGAACTCAACAACAAAGTCTGTGAGGGCCTGCCCCTTGATGGATGTCCTAGGTTGGTAGATAAGGTCATACTCCCCCAACTCAATGGCCCAGGTCATCAATCTTTCAGACTTCTCAGGTTTATATAGGACCTGTCTTAGTGGGGAGTCGGTCAGGACAACCATGGAATGGGCTTGGAAGTAGGGCTTCATCTTCCTTGAAGCATGTATCAGGGCATAGGCTAGCCTTTCCATACGAGGGTAGTTTTGTTCAGACCCTTGAAGGGCTTTACTGTTGAAATACACAGGCCTTTGGATTCCAACGTCTTCCCGTACTATGGTTGCACTGATAGCCGATTCAGAGACTGCTAGATACACATATAATTTCTCTCCTACTATGGGCCGAGATAACAACAAGGGAGACCCAAGGTAAGACTTGAGTTGGTTAAATGCTTCTTCTCACTCGTCGTCCCACAGAAAGGCCTTTCTAAGCACTTTAAAGAACGGAAGACACTTGTCCGTTGCCCTGGAAATAAATCTGTTAGTGCATCCACTCTCTCCGTGAGTCTTTGGACGTCTTTGATACTCCTCGGTGTCTTCATATCAAGAAAAGCCTTGATTTTATCAGGGTTTGCTTCAATTCTTCTTTGATTGATAATGAATCCTAGAAACTTCTCAGCTCCTACCCCGAAGACACACTTCGCTGGGTTGAGCTTCATCCTGTATAAGTCCATAGTATCGAAGGTCTTTTCGAGGTCTTCCACATAAGTTCAAGCTTTTAAGCTCTTCGTCAGCATATCGTCTACATACACCTCTATAGTCTTGCCTATTTGATCTTCGAACATCTTATTCATAAGACGTTGGTATGTTTCCCCTGCATTTTTCAGACCGAAGGGCATCACTTTGTAACAGTACGTCCCTTTGTCGATAATGAAGGTTGTCTTCTCTGAGTCTTCCGAAACCATGAAGATCTGGTTGTAGCCTAAATACACGTCCATTAAGCTCATAAGCTCATGTCCTGTAGTAACATCTACCATCTGATCTATCCAAGGTAAGGGATAGCTATCTTTTGGGCAAGACCTGTTCAGGTCAGTGAAATCAACACACATTCTCCCTTCCCATTGGCCTTGGGCACGATGACTGCATTTGATAACCACTACGGGTATATGACTTCTCTTATAAACTCAGCCTCTTCCAATTTGTTAACCTCTTTCGGGATGACGTCGTACTTCTCCCTGGAGTAAACTCTTCGTCTTTGTTTGATAGGCCTGGCATCTTTGGTCACATTGAGCTTGTGACTCATAACCTCAGGGTCGAGCCGGGCATGTCCGCGTGACTCCAAGCGAAGACACTCTGCCTCTTCCTCAGGAAGTTTATCAGCTCTTCCTTGATTTCTCTCTTTAGGGATTTGCCGACCTGGATGGTTTTTTCAGATTCGTCCTCATTAAGGACGATGGATTCTACCTCTTTCGCGGCCTCTCCCTTCTTCAACTTTGTTTCATCTCTTGGGTCCAATGTATCAATGCTATAGGTGGTGGTTTCCCTCTTATAGGCCTCTTCGGCCGAGTTGAAGTAACATTCTCGCGTTATGGTCTGGTCACTTTTCACTTCCCCTACCCCATAGGGGGTCGGGAATTTTAGCATCTGGTGGACCGTCGACGATACAACTTCAAATTCCTTAAGGGCCACTCTCCCTATGATGACGTTATAGGCCGAGAAGACATTCTCGTCCATTAAGAAAAAATTTATCTTCCGGGTCAACCTCTTAGGCCACTCATCACCCATTCTCACGTCCATATCATACATGCCCAGTGGGTGGACCTTCTCGCCGCTGAAGCCCATCAAGGGATGATGATAGGGTACTAGCCTTGCTCTGCTAAGACCTAGGCTCTTGAAGCAAGGCCCAAACATCACGTCTGCTGAACTCCTCCCGGCCACGAGGATCCTCTGCACCTCGTACCCATGCACCCTTGTTGTTATTACCAAAGGGTCATCATGGGGGGATAAGATACCTTTGAAGTCGAGTCTGGAGAACCCAACTATAAGGGTGTCCATGTCCACCTTCTTCCTCTTCTGCGCTGTATCAGAAGACGTTAGATTTACAACTTCAAGTTTGGCCACTGACTTGGCCTCTGCCACATGAGATTTCTTGTCAGCCGCTTCAGAGCCACCACCCGCGAGTCCTCCGCATATGGTGTCAACACCAAAGCAGATCATGCCAACCCTCTTCACTAGGGTGTTGTTATCTTTCAGCGGGATGTCCGGATCATCTTCATCATCACCTTCCGAATAATTGTCTCTTCTTACTGGGGTATCACCACAGCATCTGTCGTTTCTCCTCTTCTTAGGGTCATCTCTTCCACCTTTAGGTGCCTTTTCATCAACATACTTCCTCAGTTTTCTGGACTTTAACATTTTCTCAATCTCATCTTTCAAGGCGAAGCATCTGTCTGTAACATGGCCATGGTCCTGGTGGAACTCACACCACAAGTTTTTGTTCCTCTTACGCGGGGGGGCCTTCAGTTTCTCTGGCCACCTTAGAGTCCTGTCATTCTTGATCTCGTTGAGGATATGCTCACAGCTCACATTTAGAGGAGTATAGTGAGCGAACTTATCATCAGCTGGCCTCTTCTTTCCATCTTTCTTTCTTTGGGACTTCCCGCCACTACCGCAGTTCTCATCCTCATACTTGGCAGCCATTGCCTCTTCGGCATTCATGACTTTCCCCGCAGTTGCTAGTAGCTCGGCTATAAATCTGGTAGGGTCTTTCGCAAGCTTCCACAACAACTTCCCTTTCTAAAGACCTCCTATGAGAGCGGTCATGTCTATATTCTCTTCGTAGTCTTCAAACTCAAGTTTCTCTTTGTTGAACCTAGCGATGTAGTCTCGCTCTCGTCCTTGCCTTGCTTGACATACAGTAGGTTAGTGGTCTTCTTTTGAGGTCTTACCCCAAAGAAGAAGTTGTGAATGAATCGTTCAGCCAAGCCCTTGAAATTCTCAATTTAATTCTTCGGAAGAGAAGTAAACTAGCTGTGTGCTGCTCCTATCAAGGTCCCAGAGAAGGCCCTACACTTCATCTCATCGGGTATCGAGTAGATGTCCGCCGCTGACCGATACATCTCAATGTGCTGTATAGGGTTGGTGCTACCGTCATACTTGGGAGACACCACGGGTGCCTTGAACTTGGTAGGGGTCGAGAAGCTCACTATCTTAGCTACGAAGGGAGAGCCTTCTGAGTAACCCCTTTGTAATGGATCCTTGCTTTTGATGAGGTCTCCTATCTTCTCCTCAAGATATTGGATAGGGTCATTCCATGGTCTCCTACTATCGGCCTGGCCGAGGTTATCCCCAGCCATCTCCATGGGGTGGACTGAGGGTTCCCCTGCCACAGAGCAACGTCGGCTGTTGACCTCTTATTGGTCTCTTCCCCTTCCTTCACGGGGCTGACCTTGGTCCTACCGACCTTGTCTGGCTCCTCTTTGATAGACAGCTGCACTTCTCGACCTTGATAACCTCTATCTTTGGTCATTCACTGGGCCCAACCTCTCAAAGGCTGACCCTCTGCTCAATCGATCAAAAGCTAATCCTCTCTGCTGGGCCTCTTCACCTCTTCGGCCGACACAACTCGACTCTGCTAAAGAGGACGTACCGTATTATTCAAAACCTCATACGGTTCCCAATAATCTTTTGGGACCTCTTCTGCCTCTATATCGTCATACCTGTCCTCCGGGCAAGGGTTTCCCTGCCTCCCCAGGCGTAAGTGCCTAGGGTCAGTAACGTCCCTCCTCCGTTGGGGTGAAGGTTGGTCCTTTATTGGTGCCTGGGGTGGTCCTCTGGCCTCAGGATGAGGCTGGACAGCCGCCGGAGTGATCATCTCCGGTGAGACTCAATGTGGTCTCATCATAGTTTGGCTGACCTGTGCAAACTGCTCCTGCATAGCTTGTTTTGTTGCAGCCAAAGACCTCAAGGCGGCAGTTACCTCCGCTATTTCGGACTGAGGCTGTGCCTGGCTAGAACTAGGCCCTCCCCCACCAGGCGACAGAAGAGGCGGTGGTAATTCTGGTGCCATGTGTTATCAAATAAGAGCTTGAGTAGCAGGTTAACTTAATACCTTAAAGGACCTCTTTCAATGGTGAAACAGCTCCACGCAAGGGGTGGTGCCTGGTTCACCACCAGAGTCTCCGGTGAGGTTAAGCTCAAGAAGAGGAAGATGTCGCTTCTCGTTCCCACAGACGGCGCCAAAATGATGATGCTGGAAATAGCACCACCCTTTAAGGTGTTTGTGAGATCAATTCAATGTTAACAATGGCAGTAAAAGGGTAGATACACACATAGTAGAAGGAGGTGAGGAGAACAGGATTCACACCGGAATATAAGTGATTCAGCTAATCTGGCCTACGTCCACTGTGCAAGTGTATGATGTGTATCACTGTATGAGGGCTCTAATGGCCATGGATACAATCTCTCAAACTTTCTCTCTCTACTGTGTATTTGAACAGAGTTTCAGCTAGGGTTCCCAATTTTGGATCCTTTGCAAGGTAGAGGATGACCTCTATATATAGTACCTAGGGGGTGCAATGTACCCCCTATGCATGCAATGAGCATGTGTGTGTTGATCTAGCCAATCTGATGAAGACATATGTCACTGTCACATGTAGAGAATGATGATGAAATATTCCCCCCACGTGTGGGGAATGATTTGTTATAACTGATTTGTGTCCACGTGTCCTTATCCACATGTCAATAAGTGCTCGGCATGTGCTTTGATCATGACCTCGGCCTAGATGGGTCCGAGGTTAATAAGGTCATGTTGTTATTTCAATCCGAGATGAGCTATGAAGGTCTCGACTTAAGTGAAGCCGAGATAAGGAATTAGGGTCGGCATGGGCCGAGGTTGAGTTGGCATGTGCTTGGAACACCGACTGATTTACTGATGAGGTTGACCTTGGTAGAAGTATGGCTTCCCGCGACCTCGGCCAACCCCTGGCCGAGGTTATCATTCCTAGGTGAACTGAATAGCTGTTGACCCCTATGATACATGCAGTGCTTTCTTGATGAGGTTGGTGGTAGCGTCGGCCGGGGCCGACCTTGCTATGGTCGGGGCCTGTTGTCACGTATCCAAGGTATTTCCAACCTCGGCAATGTCTTGACCAAGGCTGTAGTTTCTGAGCCGAGGTGACACTTGGAGCGTATCAAGGTGGATTTTAATGGATTTGAAGCGGGTCTCGCTTAGAAGCTTGGAAGAAGAATATTTTTGAGCTTTTGGAGGATGCATTTGGTAACCTCTTGAGGCCACCTTTGGAGGTGGAGATTTCTCCTCCTATACCAACACTTTCACCACCATTTGAGCCATTAGAGGTGGGAAAAACCTTACTCTTTGTGTAAGATGTTATTTTACAATTGTAGTCTTGTAGTTAAACTACTGAGTAGGGTGCATTTAGTTTAATGGGTAATTAATGTGTAGAAGATAATAAACATTTTTATGGAATAAAAATGTTGGAAATGCCATTTTGTTGAAAATAAAAAGATGAATAAATATTTCAAGGTTTTGAAATAATAAAAGTTAATAATTTATGAAAATGGTTTATTTTCTAGAAATATTGATGAAAAACATTTTATGAAATAAAATGTTGGTAAATGAAGTAGTTTTGTTGGAAAAAATTGGTGGAATAGTAATATTTCAAAGTTCTTGCAAAAATGAAGGTTTTATGAAAAATAGACATTTGTTGAGGTTGAAGAAATAAAAATGTCTTTTGTGCCTTAAAATTGTATTTTTGCAAGTATAATGATTTTTCATGATGAAAAATATGTTTAAACCATGTAGCAGGATTTTTGGATTTAAAATCCATCTTCTCATGCATATAAACTTGTAGTATTTTGATATTAACTATACAAACAAGTTTAGAGAAGGTTTTGTTGGGTTTAAACTTGAAATGAGGAAAATAAAAAATCTGGCCTTTGTAGTGTATGAAAAAGGGGTTAAAAATGTGATAAGGATAAAGTGTAAGGCTACATGTAAAATGAATGAAATAGATTTCTTAAATGAAGAAAGTAAAGAAATGTGTTTTTACGAAAGTGTTGATTAAAGTATTCATTAAGTGTTAATGGGTAAACATGGAAAAGTTAGTGTATAACTTAGTAATGTTGTAAAAGATTAACACTTATGAAATTAAAAAGGGATTAAAGGTGTAAAAGTGTAAAGGGCATGAAATGGTACATTTTCATAGTGTAACACAAGTTGGGGCGGTAAAGTCCTGGGTTTTGACTTCGGGCAGATAAAAAGAAAAAGTGGAATAATGTGGACATTTGTAAAATGTTAAAACATATAAAGAGTAATAGGATGACACTGGGATACCTTGGGTGAAAAGTCCTAAAACACTGGCCCAGAGTCTTTGGGTGAAAAGTCCTAAAACACTGGCCAAAGCATATGGTGTGCATAGTCGACAGTATGGAGCCCGTGGAAGTATGCGGTATTGGAAGATTCTGTGAAAAGATAAAAATGAATAAGGAACATGTCAAGAAATAGGTTGTGTGGTAAAATGTATTAATACAACCTAACTTGAATGAATGTAACAAATGTTCCGGTAAAGGTGAAATAGACAAGTAAATGCGTAAATCTATTAATGTCCATAAGACAAGGAAAAAGGGTAAAGTAAGTGGATAAATGAGTGATTAAGTAACCTAGTGGTTAAACCCATAACTTACATAAGAATTCATTAAAAAGGATTTTCAAATGATAAATAAGTATTTTCCAACACGGTGGATACGTGTGTTGAAATGACGATTTTCAACGAAAATACCAAAGTGTATTTAAATAGAAAAAAGGGTTATTCCAATAAAGGAATGTGTTGGATAAATCAAATGTAGTGGTTTTAAGTGTTGATTCGGGTGTGTTAAATAAAGTGATAATTTCTAAGCATGAGCAAATGAAGTTTTTACAAGATTAAGGTAAATTAATCTGGACAAGTAAAGTTTTCGAAAGTAAAATGGTTAATGCATTGGAACACGTATTTTTAAAGGTATATATACATATGTAGATACATACATATTTTCTCATGCATGTGGTTATGGCGTGTGAATATTCTTTCTGTCGTTCGTTTTATACTGCTTTTGTATATTTGCACTGGGCATAGGCTCACACCCTCACTTGTTATGGAAGGTTGGGAGCGATTTCGTATTTTGAAAGCGTTATAAAGGTAAGTATACTTTATCTATTTTACGTCAGTAGCTCTGTTTACTTGAACTTCGCGGTGCTCCCCATGAGTCCCTTACGTAGTTTATTTTGAAACTGGAATCGCATGCTAACAAATGAAATGTTAACTAAAATAAAAGTGGACTAGCAACATTATATAGGTTATTCCATTACACTTCACAACCAACGCTTGGGTCGGACCGAGTTGACTCACGGGTAACCCATAAATCTGGGTCGGGGCATTACAGGTATAATGAGGTAAGTTGAATATTATACTTAAAGGAGTTCACATCCATAAATGTATATATATTCACTTTAGGAGGTGGAGCCATATCTTGAAAATCCTCAAAAGAGACGTTCATCGCTCGATCAGTGATGGATTCTGAATTTATTTCATGTGAAAAAATAGGAGAAAATTGAATTTCTTAGACATTTCTTAGAGGATATCCCTTTCTTGCAAAAATATGTGCCTAATATAACGATACTTTTTTTTTATGATCAATCATAAATTTATAAGCCACATAATTTTGTGTATAACAATATGTTTAAACACATTTGTCATTGATAAAATATCGTTCGATACTTTCTCTTTAATGGAAATATATTCGTTGACTTTGTACAATCAAATCAAAACTTAGAGGATTCATTTATAAAACCTTATTGATAGATCAAGTCTACTAACATTGAAGGGAATTGTCTTGAAAGCTTACAACAAAGAATCGCCATTATGACAACCCAACCTAATTTATTGGAGATCCCATGATCTAGGTTCAACGGGACAACAAAGTTATGAATGACTTTCTAAGTTACACATTGGAGATAATGTCTCCTACCCATTCATATGATGCAATAATTATAGCATATTTTATATTAGGCTAAGCAATGCCCATAATGATCCACGTAGCTTGTTAAACAAGTTGGGTATTGAAGGGTACTTTTTGGGGAATCACCAATGTGAATGTGAAGTGAGACTTCTTTAAAGACTTGATTCTTGTAATACCCCTTAATTTTATTGATTTTATTTAACGGGATTAATTAAATTAAATGGGAATTAATTAGAAATTAATACGGATTTAAATACTAGTGAGACGTGAGTTGGTATTTGATTATGATGACAATGTTGAATATTACTGGATATATGTGATAACATATGATTATTGCATTTATTAAAATTATCGCGAGTTATAAATACGACAATTCGAGAAATTTAGTTGGGACGCGCATGTATGTCGCATCAGGAACCAATTTAATTGGATTTAAAAGTAAATTATAATTTTAACATCCTTATGGTCATTTCGAGTGAGCCAACGTGTCCGGAGGGGTCGAAATAGTCAGAAAACACTAGCCGGGGGTTTAGTTTGGATCCCAGGGCATTTTTAGACCAAACCGGCAACCCGGAGGGTATCTTAGTCATTTAAAATTTTAAAGGATTTGGACCCACGAATTTTAGGGTTTATTTAGCAGCTATTATGAGGTCCATTAGGTCCATCATCAACCAAAAATAAAGAAGTGGGAAACGTGAGAAAGAGGAGAGGTTACAGGAGGGTTACAAGCCATAACCACCACCCACCACCACTTTTGGACGGAAATTGTGATCAGAGAAAGGGAGAGAACCAACCTTTTACATCACCAGCAGAGCAGAACACCAAGTATAAGGCAAGTGATTTTATTTCATTAAGTTTCAGCAAATATATTATCCATGTAGATTACAATTGAAGGCTAGACTTGAAAGATTGATAATTTCATGAATTGGGAGAAGTAAATCTTGAATATGGGTAGGATTTTCATGTAGTTAAATTCTGTAACTAATAAAGATTGAAATCAGAACATTAGTAATATAAATCCCAAAACTAAATTTAGTTTTGGGTTGTCTTGAATTGGAAGAAACCAAACTAGGGTTGAACATGAAAAGTTTGATGATTATATCGATATATATGTTGTTCTTGAGATGATTTGATTGTTCTGGAACATTAGAAAGGTGGTAATTAAGATGGTATAATATATAATACGTTTACTTTCGAGAATGGATTCATATAATGGAGATTGAAGAGAAAACTAGGGCTAAAAATGTATAAAAACATGGGCTATAACTATTCGATCGATCGATCGACATTCATGATCGATCGATCGATCAAACTCCCCAGAAATCGTGATATTTTTCCCCATTTTGAATTTAAGAAAATTCGACCCTTGAAAGTCATCGGTGGGGACCTTGTGAACACATTTCGATTTAAGGAAGACCAGTAGGGGTTCATATGGGGCCCGGATTATATTAGAATTGAATTGGGACTTTATGTTAGACTTACTAGGGTCCGACTAGTGAGATGATAGAGTAAATGAATTAAATCTATATAGTTGATAATTTAAGGTTAGAGACATAAATATGAACCTTAAGAGTATTGGATTAATATGTGGCTATAATAGGAGACTTAGTAACCTTTTTGGTTAGGTTTTAAATACTTGAAACTATACGATGTGAGACGTATTAGCGGAATATTTTATATATCATCCGGAAGTATTATAGTGTACGAATTGGATTAATGGTATAGGGTTGAGAACATAACTTTAATAATATTACAAGTTATCTAAGTTGTGCGAATGATTAGTATATGGATTATTATGTGTATGACATACCTACCATACTTGCTATCATGGGAGGTATGCTCTCGGAATAGGGCCATCTAATCTTTGTGTTCCTACAGGGGGATTTAGATTGGTACCTCAAGGACATAGGGTTGTGAATGACTTATTTGTGAGTTAATAAGTCAGCTGACCATGGGAGCGTAGGTATGTACGTGACCCATGGGTATGTGAACTATGTTCTCCCCCAATATGTGTGATTTTGCTTATTGAAACGGTTCCTGAGAGATTCGGAATACGTAGTCCTTATGTACGTGATGTACCGGGATTCGATAGTAGAGTATGTGTGCACCGCATCTTAGCCTAGGGGTGCCCTATTTATATATTTGTGCTGAGAATAATATACTAGGGATTATAATGGAATATTTGTTAAAGTGTGAATGTAAATTATTGAGACATTTTGAATAGGATTTAAAATGAGAATTTTCTATCGTAATGGTTATAAATTAATCTTATCAGTAAAAAGGTAAATTACATACCGGATAACTTAGAACGATATGAATAAACCCCTATATAATTAATGTGAGGGCAGGAAGTGGTACCGACTAGATAGTGAACGACATAAATAGGACGGGTTAAGGATACACGTTAGGTGTGCACATTAGTTGAGAGGTGAGGAACTCATGTGAGAGCACGTAACTAACATGTATATAATATTCACTGCTTAGTGAAATTAAACACTTGTTATTTTTAAACTATTTTCACCTCGGGCTCTGACCCGTTTGCTTTCAAATATATTTTTCTTGTAAAACCTTTTAAATGCCCAGCCACAGGGACGCCAAGCATAGGAGTTCCATTCCATTGACGCGCTGTAGATGTCGTGGAAGTTACATGATCTTGATAGTAGATGCCTCTACATTCTACATTGATTCTATTTCGAATTCATTCATCTGTTAGGGCATGTCTCCCCTTTCCATTTAGAGACAACTTTTCCATACTTTCAGTTTCATTTAGTTTTAGAGTTATTTAATTATTCAGACTTTGTATTTGGTTTTTATTCAGTATTTGGGTTATTCAGAGGAGTGTTACTCCAGACTCATTTACTATTCCATTATTATTCTGTTGTGACTGTGATGTGATTGTGGTATCGTTAGCTAATAATTTAATTGGTGGCATGCTAATTTAACTTAGTAAAATTTGACAACTCACTTTTTAAATATTAGGTGGCTAGTAATTGTTTAAAAATGTTTTCGACGGTGATGCTATGAACTGAACCAACTTGACATTTTGTATTAAATTGAATAAATGAGTAGCTACCCGGTATATAATTAGTCGGGGTGTCACATGTGGTATCAGAGCATGAGGTTCTAGTGTCCATAGGATCTGTACAGCTTGTTACATTTTCGCGCAGCGTCCTTTGATATAGAGCCCTATATTTTAGGATTGTTGTACTCTTTTTTGTATGTTACGCTCTTTATCTATTTTAAGATATTAATCGTGGACTTATAAAACTTCTCTCTCATTTCAGATGCCTCCTCTACGTGCACAGCGAGTTCCCAGGGGTGCCCAACTCGAGCCACAGCCTGCACCAGTTCAGGGTTCCATGAACACTACGAAAGTTGCCACAATTGTAGCCCAGGCGGTAAATGCCGTGTTAGAAGTTGTAGAGCAGGCACCACCTCAGGCACCGGTGGTATCCCCGATTTAGGATCATGCATTCCTGTCTTCTTGGGAACGTGCTCGTGATTCTTTTCAGAAGGTGCACCCTCCGGAGTTTGCACGTAGCTCCGACGTCGTTGTGTCTAGTCAGTGGAAGAAGGACATCCAAAGGCACTTGAGGATCTACGAGTGTACAGATGTGCAGAGGAAGATACTGGCTACTTTTAAGATGGTAGGAGCAGCGTTGCAGTGGTGGGAGTCTATTACCACCGTAGAGGAGAGAGATGTTTTTTTCCATTCAGGAGTTCTGGGTGTGCGGTTCGACTGCAAGTATTTTCCTTCAACAGTTCACACCGAGATGAGGCAAAAATTGATGAACCTCAAGCAGGAGGGGAGGACAGTGGCAGAGTATGAGGACGAGTTCACTAATCTTCTAAACATCATTCCCGATGAGATCCCTACTGAAGAGAAGAAGATCCAGAAGTTCATGGATGGGTTGATGTGGAGGATTCATCAGCACTTTCTAGGTAATCTCTCGTTGGCCACTTATTCTGATGTCGTTAACGCAACATTGCTTCATTTATAGGACCACCACTTTCACTTGTCAGAGGGTAAACGAGCAGGAGAGTCCATCCATCATGGCAGGACGGGGGGAAATAGCGTCAGTAGGGCACAATCAGCTTAGGGTCAGCATAGGCAGGGTGATCAGGGTCCCCAGCAGGGGAATTCTAAGAGATTTAGATCTGGAGGTTTCAGAAATGGTCAGGGAGGTTTTTTGGTATGGCCAGCAGGGTCAACATGGCCAACATCAGTTTCAGTAGGGCCAACATGGTCAGGGTAGGAATGATAACGACCATTAGGGCCGTGGAAAGCAGGGTCAGAGAGGGGGAAACTTTAAGGGGAAATGTTTTATATGTGGCAAGATTGGCCACAAATTCCAGGAGTGCACTGAAAGGGGCAGGGCCCCACAGCAGCAGAAGGAGCAGCAGGGTGCTCGACATGAACCCTAGAGACCTATGTTTCTCGCCACCCTCCCAGCACCACCGCATATGCCATCATCACCACCTATCCCAGCAGTCCCAGTCCAGCAGGGACAACTTCAGTATGGACGAGTTTACCAGCTCCAGCAGGACACAATCTCACAGGATCCACCAACTATTGAGGGTATGTTTTCTATTCAGGGGACTCTGGGGCATATTTTATTTGACACGGGGGCCACACACTGATTTATTGCCACGAGATTTGCATATGCTATGGGGTTATTAGATACCGCGGAGAGCACTATTACGTGTGTAGACTCATCGTTGAGTAGGGGTTCTGTGATTTCTCTTATATGTAGAGGTGTGGGAGTAGAGATTGGGAGGTTTAGTTTACCTCCCGATATATTAGTGTTAGATATGTCTGAGTATGATGCGATCATTAGTATGGATTGGCTGGTTGCGTATCGAGCCATGATTGATTGTTTTAGTAGAAGTATTATTTTTGCCATACCCGAGTAGGAGATGTTCCTAGTGGCTATGCCTCATCCTGAGGGAGGATTGTCCTCTCATTTATATTATATAGAGGAGGAGACCTCTAGGGATGTGGTAATACCACTTGATTCGATTCCAGTTATTAGGGAGTTCCCTGAAGTATTCCAGGATATTTCGGGATTACCTTCTAATAGAGAGATAGAATTTGTTATCGATTTGAATCCGGGCACTCGGCCGATAGCCCGCTTACCCTACCATATGGCTCTAGCGAAGATGAGGGAACTACGAGATCAGATAGAGCATCTGTTGGGTCAGGGGTTTATCTGTAAGAGTACTTCGTCATGGGGTGCCCCTGTGTTGTTCGTTAAAAAGAGGGATGGATCTTTAAGGTTGTGTGCAGATTATAGGGAGTTGAATAAAGTCATGATACGGAATAAGTATCCATTGCCCCGAATCAATGACTTATTCGACCAGTTAAGAGGAGTTGCCTTCTTCTCAAAGATTGACTTGAGGTCAGGATACCCCAAGTTACGTATCAGGGAGCAGGACGTCTCGAAGACTGCCTTCTTGACGAGATATGGTTCCTACGAGTTCAGGTTATGCCTTTTGGCCTAACCAACGCCCCAGCCTTTTTCATAGACTTGATGAATAGGGTGTTCATAGAGTTCCTAGACCAGTTCGTCATTGTCTTCATTGATGACATTTTGGTTTATTTCCAGACAGAAGAGGAGCATGTTGAGCACTTGAGACAGGTTTTACAGACGCCGTATCAGAACGAGTTATATGAAAAATATGAGAAGTGTGGATTTTGGCTGAAGGAGGTTCAGTTCTTGCGACATATCATTTCGTACAGGGGAATATCTGTTGATCTGGGGAAGGTATCAACGGTGAGGGAGTGGGAACAACCCACGAAACTGACTGAAATACGTAGTTTCTTGGGCCTAGCAAGATACTACAGGAGGTTTTTTCGAGGGTTCTCGAAGATAGCATGTCCTTTTACACATCTGACTCATAAAGGTGTGACATTTATCTGGAGCGATGCTTGCCAGTTGGCTTTCGACGAGTTGAAGTACAAGATAACTTCAGCACCAGTGTTAGCATTGTCTAGGTCGGGACTGGAGTATTTAGTCTACACCGATGCGTCCTTACAAGGACTTGGGGGTGTACTGTAGTAGGAGAGTCAGGCTATATCTTATTCTTCTCGTAAGCTTAAGCCTCACGAGAAGAATTACCCCACCCACGACTTGGAGTTAGCTACAGTCGTGTTTGTTATTCTGATTTGGAGACATTATCTCCTGGGGGAGAAATTCCATTTATTCACGAACCATAAGTCCCTACAGTACCTCTTCACACAGAAGGAGATGAACATGTGTCAATGTAGGTGGCTTGAGTTAGTGAAGGACTATTAGTTCGATATCCAATACCACCCAGGGAAGGCTCACGTGGTAGCAGACGCGTTGATCCGTAGGCCAGTAGGTGAGGTGGCCGAGGTGTGGAAAGCAAAGTGGAAGGAGTTGGGACACCAGGATGTAGTGGCCCGATCATTCATGTCTATGATGACAGTTACGCCCCAGATTATTACGAGAGTGGTCCAGTTCCAGGTAGCAGACCCGTTTTGTCAAGTGAAGATAGTACGATTATTAGAAGAGGGGGTCGAGTCTTGTACCGTTAGTTCAGATGGGGGCTTACGCTTCAATGGGAGGTTAGTTTTTACTGAGGGGGAAGACTTTCGACACGAGGTAATGATAGAGTCGCATGGTTAATGATTCGCAGTACATCCTGGTAGGGATAAGATGTAGAAGGACATGAGGCGATAGTACTGGTGGAGCGGGATAAAGAGAGATATTACCGAATTCATTTCGAAATGTGCTACATGTCAGCTAGTAAAAATGGACCATCAGAGGCCGGCATGACTTTTACAGCCATTAGAGATTCCTATGTGGAATTGGGAAAGCATTTCCATGGACTTTATCAAGGGATTACCTACATTGCTGAGAGGTGAAGACTCCATATGGGTGATCGTGGATCGGTGGACAAAGGTTGCTCACTTTCTACCAGCCCGGACAAACTACACTATGGGACAGTATGCCCAGATCTTCATAGTTGAGATAGTGAGACTCCACGGATTGCCTCTCGATATCGTGTCCGACAGGTACAAGATATTTGTGTCACGGTTTTGGGAGAGTTTCCAAAAAGCCATAGGAACAGAGTTGCGATTGAGTACAGCTTATCACCCATAGAAAGATGGGCAGACCAAGCGGACAAATCAGATTTTGGAAGACATGTTGTGTATGTGCATCCTAGACTTTGGATGTGGTTATCTTCCACTGGTGGAGTTTGCCTATAATAACTCCTACCAGTTCACTATTGGTATGGCTCCATTAAAGGTGTTATACGGTAGACCTTGTCGTTCCTCAGCGTGTTGGCTAGAGGTAGGGGATAACAAACTCCTTGGGCCGAAGGTGATTCACGATACTTCGAAGAGGATAGAGATGATACAGAGCCATATTCGGGTAGCTCAGGACCGACAGAAGAGTTTTGCCGATGCCAAGAAGTTCTTTCGAGAGTTTAATGTGGGGGACCAGGTGCTACTCAGAGTGTCTCCCATGAAGGGGATTATGCTTTGAAAAGAAGGGGAAGTTGATGCCTAGATATATGGGGCCATTCCCTATCATCGAGCAAATTAGGCCGGCTGCGTATAGTTTCGGATTACCGGAACACTTGCATAGGGTCCATGACGTGTTCCATATTTCCTCACTAATGAGATACCTTAGGGATGATTTGGCCCATACTCACATTGCTTTAGAGGACATCGATCTACATCCTGATAGTTCCTATGAGGAGGGGTCGGTTTCTATTCTAGACCATAGTGAAAGAAAACTGAGGTCGAATATAGTACCGTTAGTACGTGTTCAGTGGTGGCATCATAATGCCGAAGTGTCTACCCGGGAGTGTGAGGATGAGATGCGCGAGCGTTATCCAGAGTTATTTTTGCCAGGTATATTTTATTTCTGAATTTCGGAATGAAATTCTGTTATTAGGGGGGAAGTATGTAATACCCCGTAATTTTATTGATTTTATTTATTGGGATTAATTAAATTAAATGGGAATTAGTTAGAAATTAATCTGGATTTAAAAACTAGCGAGATGTGAGTTGGTATTTGATTATGATGATAATGTTGAATATTAATGGATATATGTGGTAACATATGATTATTGAATTTATTAAAATTATCGCGAGTCATAAATACGACAATTCTGGAAATTTAGTTGGGATGCGTGTGTTAGTCGCGTCAAGAACCAATTTAATTGGATTTAAAAATAAATTATAATTTTATCATCCGTATGGTCATTTTGAGTGCGCCAACGTGTACGGATGGGTTGAAATAGTCAGAAAACACTAGCCATGAGTTTAGTTTGGGTCCCGGGGTCATTTTAAATTTTAAGGGATTTGGACCCACGAATTTTAGGGTTTATTTAGCAGCTATTATGAGGTCCATTAGGGCCATTATCAGCTAAAAAGAAAGAAGTGGGCAACGTGAGAAAGAGGAGAGGTTACAAGAGGGTTGCAAGCCATAACCACCACCCACCACCACTTTTGGACGGAAATTGTGATCGAAGAAAGGGAAAGAACCAACCTTTTACATCACCAGCAGATCAGAACACCAATTATAAGGCAAGCGATTTTATTTCATTAAGTTTCAGCAAATATATTATCCATGTAGATTATAATTGAAGGCTAGACTTGAAAGATTGATGATTTCATAAATTGGGAGAAGTAAATCTTGAATATGGGTTGGATTTGCATGTAGTTAAATTCTGGAACTAATAAAGATTGAAATCAGAACCTTAGTAATAAATATCCAGGATTAAAATTTAGTTTTGGGTTGTCTTGAATTGGAAGAAACTAAACTAGGGTTGAACATGAAAAGTTTGATGATTATATCGATATATATGTTGTTCTTGAGATGATTTGATTGTTCTGGAACGTTAGAAAGGTGGTAATTAGGATGGTATAACATGTAGTGCGTTTACTTTGGAGAATGGATTCATGTAATGGAGATTGAAGAGAAAACTAGGGCTAAAAACGCAGAAAAACGTGGGCTGTAATTGTTCGATCGATCGATCGACATTCATAGTCGATCGATCGATCGATCGACCTCGTCACAAATCGTGACATTTTCCCCCTTTTTGAATTTAAGAAATTTCGACCATTGAAAGTTATCGATGGGGACCTTGTGAACACATTTGGATTTAAGGAAGACCAGTAGGGGTGCATATGGGGCCCGAATTATATTAGAATTGAATTGGGACTTTATGTTAGACTTACTAGGGTCCGACGAGTGAGATGCTATTAGAGATTGCGAGTAAATGAATTAAATTTATATAGTCGATAATTTAAGGTTAGAGACAGAAATATGAACCTTAAGAGTATTAAATTAATATGTGGGAATAATAGGAGACTTAGTAACCTTTTTGGTTAGGTTTTAAGCACTTGAAACTATACGACGTGAGACGTATTGGTGGAATATATTATATATCATCCGGAAGTATGATAGTGTACGAATTGGACCATTAGTATATGGTTGAGAACATAACTTTAATAATATTATAAGTTATCTAAGTTATGTGAAAGCTTAGTATATGGATTATTATGTGTATGACATACCTACCATACTTGCTATCACGGGACATCTGCTTTTGGAACAGGGCCATCTAATCTTTGTGGTCCTATGGGGGGATTTAGATTGGTACCTCAAGGACATAGGGCTGTGAATGACTTATTTGTGAGTTAATAAGTCAGCTGATCATGTGAGTGTAGGTATGTGCGTGATCCATGGGTATGTGAACTATGTTCTCCCCCAATATATGTGATTTTTCTTATTGAAACGGTTCCTGAGAGATTCGAAATACGTAGTCCTTATGTACGTGATGTACCGGGATTCGATAGCAAAGTATGTGTGCACCGCAACTTAGCCTAGGGGTGCCCTATTTGTATATTTGTGCTGAGAATAATATACTAGCGATTATAATGGACTCTTTGTTAAAGTGTGAATATAAATTATTGAGACATTTTGAATGGGATTTAAAATGAGAATTTTCTATCGTAATGGTTATAAATTAATCTTATCAGTAAAAAGGTAAATTACATGCAGGATAAATTAGAACGATGTGAATAAACCCCTATATTATTAATGTGAGGATAGGAAGTGGTATACACTAGATAGTGAACAACATAAATAGGACGTGTTAAGGATACACGTAAGGCGTGCACATTAGTTGAGAGTTGAGGAACTCATGTTAGAGCACGTAACTAACATGTATATAATATTCACTGCTTAATGCAATTAAACACTTGCTATTTTTAAACTGCTTTCACCTCGGGCTCTGATCCATTTGCTTTCAAATCTATTTTTCTTGTAAAACCTTTTAGATTCCCAGCCACAGGGACGCCAAGCATAGGAGTTCCATTTTATTGACGTGTTGTAGCTGCTGTGGAAGTTACAGGATCTCGATAGTAGACGCCTCCACATTCTATATTGATTCTATTTCGAAGTCATTCATCTATTAGGGCATGTCGCCTATTTCCATTTAGAGACAGTTTTTCCATACTTTCAGTTTCATTTCAGTTTTGGAGTTATTTAAGTATTCAGACTTTGTATTTGATTTTTATTCAGTATTTGGATTATTCAGAGGAGTGTTACTCCAAACTCATGTATTATTCCATTATTATTCTTTTGTGACTGTGATGTGATTGTGGTATCGTTATCTAATACTTTAATTGGTTGCATGTTAATTTAACTTGGTAAAATTTGACAACTCACTTTTTAAATATTAGGTGGCTAGTAATTGTTTAAAAATGTTTTCGATAGTGATGCTATGAACTGAACCAACTTGACATTTTGTATTAAATTGAATAAAGGAGTAGCTACCCAGTATTTAATTAGTCGGGGTGTCACAAGTCTCTAAAGCACTAATAAGACCTGGGAATGTTAAGGGCCAGAATGAACACAACTGTGAGAACCAACTCTATGCGAGAATATGTGACAAACCTATTGTGTTGGTTTACATAATCAGTTGACAATTCAAGATGTTAGGTTAACTACATAGCTAGTAAATCCAAGTGAATCTCATCGGGGAAGGTTCAAAGCCACAAGTTACCTATTCTGATTCATTGAATTTCCAATTGAATTTTATTTAGTGTCTGCATATGTTTTTGGACTATATCTGTCAATTGTATTCATATGGTGGATTGTTGAAAGAATGATCTTTTAGCAATGATATTCGGCTAACTCCATGCCTAAATAAAAGTGAGACCCACATATCTCTTGGTGTGGGTAAACATACCAACGTGTTCCTCTATGCAAGGAGATTAACGTGGTATATTCACATGCTAATAGCCATTAAGAAGTTAATTAACCTCAAAGTAACCACCCTCTTGAAATTGGTGAACAAGTGTGTAGTGGGGTGAAATGAGTTTGTCCCACATTAAAAAATTATAAGTAAAGTGAGTAATATATATATATATATATATATAAATAAAATAAGTTACCTGAGGGCCTGAATGCCCTTGGGTATCCTAACACTTTGGACGAAAAAGGACCTACATTATGCATTGTTTGAGATTTGGATGAAATGCCCACACTCGTTCACCGTCGCTGTTCGCCCGTTCTACTTGTCCCGTGCCCATGGTCAGTGGGCTTGGCTCTTGTCATATATTTTTTACTTAATATCCTTAAAAAAAAATTACTATGTCCCTTTCTAAATTTATTTTTTAAATTGATTGGCCCTCAATTATTCGACCTAGTACACCATTTG
Organism: Sambucus nigra; assembly: GCA_949130495.1. Taxonomy (NCBI): domain Eukaryota; kingdom Viridiplantae; phylum Streptophyta; class Magnoliopsida; order Dipsacales; family Adoxaceae; genus Sambucus; species Sambucus nigra. The sequence continues at coordinate 283,815,985 of OX422218.1, forward strand.
ACCCGACCCATTTGCATAATTTTTTCAGATAAAAATTCCAACCATTTTTTGGAGTTATTTGAACAAATTGGCGCCTACTTAAAGTCGTGTCCTTTTGTTTTTTCTTTTAAAGTTGTGCCTTTTGTTGTGACCTTTCTGAACATACTTGAATTTGTTTATAAAAGATACAATTCTCATATAACTAAATTTGTCCATGTCTCTGCATGAACAAAAAAATCTGTCTAATAAAAACTTGAGTTTGTCACCATAAATTGAATCTGAATTTACCGAGACTTTGTAATAGAATAGTTGGTTTGTTGGGAAATCAACTTAGAGCACTACTTATGATTTGTAAGAGTGTTGTATCCTTGGAGGCAGTTATTCAATAGACTGTATAATTGAGGGGGGTCGTAATTGCGTTAAGGAAATACTATCCAACACTAGCCTTCATTAAAGTCAATTTTTATACATTCTTTATTACTTACTCCAAAATATGTAAGTTACTTATTAGTATTATTCGTAATTATACTCAAATTTGCATTAATATAATACATTTTCTTTAATTTTGTATATTAATACATTTAGTTTATATATTAGCAATGTAGAAGAACCAACAAGGACAACTGCAATTTTGTTTACAAAACTATGCCAAGCTTCTCTTCGTTAATATTTTTTTAATTCCAAAGGAAAACTTTAGGGGATGCTGTCACCTGCCATTTGTATCGTCCTTCTACATTTAGGGTCTTTCTACAACCTCATGTATGTTCATACTCGTGAGAAATGTAAATTAGACATGCTAATAATCGAAAGTCTTAACTGATTAACAGAGGTAAAATGAGAAATTGGTGTCGATCATCCTCGAGAATTTAGAGGTTTATCACAACTATTCATAACATGGATTGGATTGAGTTTAGCATGGTGCAGAGTATATGGTTACGATTGTCAGATTAAATGATCTAGTTACATTTTCTGAATAATTCATCAACGTTCATTGTTAGGTGATCTAGTGTTAATGATAACTGCTTCCACTAAATGGAACTATCAAGGTGGTCAAATGATCTCCCTTCAACTACGAATTTCCGATGAATTAGAATGTCTATGCACAACTTCGATGGTCTGGCTTCATTGGCTCATACATGCAAGCGTCTCAACCGCACTTCACATGAAAATTGCAATGGCTCGCATTTGTTGTAGACGTAGTTTTCAGAACTGGTTGACTTGTTCAACCACACGAAGTGCTGTTGTATTGGGATTATATAGTCTACCATTCACTAGGTTATAGCCTTCGTGGAATACTTTTTTTGGAAATTATTTATTATATTATAATAATAATAATTTTAATTGAGTGAAAATAAAATTTAAAATTATTTTTACAATTTTTTATAAACATAGTTATTCATGAAATGTTGTGTCATTTCGTGAATGGTCATGACTTTTCATAAATTAATGATTATTCATGAAAGACTGTGTCTATATGGAAAGGTTGTGTATATTTTCATAAATATAACACCCCTTCATTCTAAACAATCTTTTTTAGAGTCAAATTTGTGTCTTTTTTCCTTCTCTTATTGAGTTAATCCATGAGAGAGCACAATATAGAATTTGGATTCTCCGAAACTTTATAGATTGAAGTATCGCTTCTATAAAGACGAAAATGTCATTCTATCTTGGGAGACAGACATTCATCAAACCTTGGACATCAAAGAGGGGACAAATCTATGCTAAGGAAATTGTGTGAAATATCAAGCTCAACATCAATTTCCTTCATATGGTTAGTAAGTTTGGGGTGTTAATTTTTAGAGACGACCATCGATCCACCTTTGACATGAAACATTTGGAAATAAATGTCCTTTCTTAAAACATGTTTAGTCTAAGGCCCTTTTAAATAAATTTTAATTGCATAACTTATTAAAATACCCTTGAAACGCACACAACATGTGACGTAAGAACCGAAAGTTCAAACCAACAAACCAACTCTAGGGAGTTACCATAACAAAACCTCTATCCCTACACGTGCATTAAAGTTTCAAAAGTCAAAAGTTCTCGAAAAAGAAAAAAATGTTCTCCATTGTTATACCTTGAAATTTCTCAGCACTGTTATTTTCATACGAATTGCGAATTGTTCCGTATGAAGATTAAAATGTAAGTTATTGATATATTCTTGAGAATGCATGTTCGTATAGACAATCAGTATATTAGGTTGCACACATTCGAATTCAAAGTTTATCAAAATTTTATCTGGGTTAGAAATTAGGTGTGCATGCAATAAAGTATCCAAATTAAATTCTCCAATCACACAAACAAACTGAACATGAGAATAAGATAAGGAAAAAATCTATTTCAGAAAAACCTATTATTCAGCAATGTAAAGAGTTTAACAGACACTATTCGACTTACATACTACTTAGCTCCACTAAGCATAACACACGGGGTTTTCAAATCCTCTATAGAATGTGATTCAGTTCAGTACCACCCACATGAAGCGGTCTTTCCTCAATATCCACCGATCAGCCTCAGGATTGAAGAATCCTTTTTTCTTTAGTCGTAGAGTCGCAACTCCACAATAATCAGCCATAGAGAAGATCTCTACAAGGTTTTGATGTATGTATGGAAATTAGGGTTTTCCAAAACTCAACAAATCATATATGTGATGTATGATTTGGAAAAGCAAAGAATTTTTCTAAAACATAAAGATGGAAACTTTTGGTTCATATATGGGGAATTCGGTTCTGTCAAAAGTCTTGAGAAAATACAAACAAAATAGGTTTTTATAGAAAAAATACAAATTTCGAGGCGACGGTGTCGTTCGAACGAAAATGGCATCTCGTTCGAATGAAAACACTAGTTTCGTTCTAACGAGATGAGCTCTTATTCAAACGACAAATCATTTTCATTCGAATAGACTTCTAACAACCTTCCAACGAGAGTGTACCTGTTAAATAGAGGATTCTCGTTCGATGGTCATGCAAAGCTCATTCTAACGAGAATCTTTTATTGTTCCAATAAGATTTTAATCTTATTCGAATGAAAAAAATAATTTTTTTAAAATTCATTTTATTAAAAAGTCTCATCGTAAAAGATAGACGTTCCAAAATAGAATTTAATGGAGAAATTAAACCACAAGTCGTATACCTCCAAAATATGTCGATGACAAATCCGAAAATAGTGCCCGGTCACTAACATATCTTCGAATGATCATGGAGGCAATGCGGATGCGGTGATCGGTTTGAAACTCTGATTTGTAACGGGATACGCAAAAAATTGCAAAAAGTCTAAGCTATGAGCAATTATAAATTCTTGCTCTATAAATATCCCCCTTTGACTATTTCGGTACAAAATAAATTATCTTAATGTCCTCCCAAACCCAAAAACGGAACGACATTTAAAACTATCTTTAACTCAATTTGTTCTCCCCTTGGATAACTTTATCTTCATCTTGTGTAGTCCATGAGATTCTTATTAAAACATAAGGGATCTACACTCATGAAATAAAAATCCCTTGACGCATACGAGTTTTAAAGAAAAACTAAACTCTCCCTTAATTTGTTCTCCCCTTTTTTGTCCGTAATAGACAAAGGGTTAGAATTTAAGCATGAATAATAAGCATCACGTGAAGAAACAAAGATTTCATCACAAGTATAATCGATAAAGCACATGTAATGATAATCCACGAGGCATACCAACTATTTTTTAAAAATTTTAAAATTTTCAAGTATATGGTATAAAAAGTACATATAGGTTACAAAAGTACGTCGTCAACACGAAATAACACTAAAATTCCCAAATCATGAAATTGTAATGAAGTTGTGTGAACATTTTCCATAGGCAAATCAACATAAGAATTCATAACATAGGTGCATGAAATCATGAGATTCTTCTAGATAAAAAACTTAATTTCTACCTTAGTTGTAAAATGTTGAACTAAAAGGAAATCGACTCGACTTATGAATATATGCCATGAATTTAAGTGATTATCAAATTAATAATGCCAAACCATTTATTTATTTTTTCAAGAGAGTCCGTTGTGCACATCCAATGATCTTCTACTTTATAACACCCTCAAAGTCTGACATATATAAGAATTCACTCTTAAATATTTTGAAGATATCATAATACTCATATGTATCAAAGCATCAATGAATATAAAATAATTGACCTCAGAGCTTCTATCTTCTATGCCTTTAATATTTTTAGGCTCTTTTTGCAAATGGTGGTTTTTAACGCAAAGATAATTTTTTCTTTTGTAGCCCCATTCCATTGCTTAACATATATCAATACTTTTCGAAAAAAGAAATCCGGACAATGGTTCTTATAAGCATAACTTATCTCTTTTTATATTTGGTTCATTATTAAGTAGTTATGAAATGAGAACACTATTTTTGACACCTGATAAGCAAGTATAATATTCAAAAAGTCCATGCATATGTGCCATAAAGGTGATAAAGAGTCTAACATGTAGAAAGAAATCATCAATGATCAACGAAATGTTATCCACACATTATGAAGCACACTAACGAAACAAAACCATGTCTCAAAGTACTATGAAAAAGTCACGTGAATGGATGGAATGTAAGAGTGATAATAATATCTTAAATGTTCATCCATATACTGTGAAAAATGAAAATAAAAAATCTTTTTGTATTTTTTCAAAAAATTTATCAAAAATAAAATCCTTTTCAATTTTCAAAATTTTCTTAAAACCAATAATCTTTTTGGATTTTTCAAACTTTTTATAAAAATAATTTTTTTTGGAATTTTTCAAAATATATCAAAAAGAAAAACATATGAATACAGTAGAAATACAATCTAGCAATAAGTATATAAGATAAGAACATGAGAAACACCCTACTCTATCTAAAGTACCCAAACTCAATTAACGGAGCAAATACCCAAAGACTTCCTAAGATTCTCGAATCTTAGTGCATCTAAAGGTTTTGTGAAAATATAAGCTAATTGATGTTCAGTGCTCACAAAGCTCGAGGATACGACCTTCTCCTCAACGAGATCATGAATAAAATACTCGCGTATCCTAATGTGCTTTACGCGAGAATATTGGACCAGATTACGGGATATATGGATCACACTCGTATTATCACACAAAATAGTCATCGTGCCTTGGAAATCCCATAATCTTTCAACATTTGCTTTATCCATAAGAGTTGCGTGCGATAACTCCCGACGGTTATATACTCCGCCTTCGTCGTGAACAATGATATGGAGTTTTACTTCTTGCTCAACCAAGAGACAAGAGCACTCCTAAGTAAAAAACACCCACTTGAGGTTCTCCTACAACCATCAATATCCCCGACCCAAATGACATCCGAATAGGTGGATAAAGAGTCATCTATATCAAAGGAATACTAAATATCATAGAAAGAGGGCCACTCACATATTTTATGATAGATTTAAATGTGAGCAAGTGAGACTCATTCAGTGGCGCTTGGTATCGTGCACAGAATCCAACGCTAAAGGCAACATTGAGATGACTAGCAGCCAAGTAGGGACGACTACGTAAAATGCTCCTATTAAGGGTTTGCTTTACGTCGTTGCCTAAAGTGTCTTTGCTAAGCTTAGTCGATGTACTCATAGGGGTGGCGTGAGTGCTTAATGGAGTCTAAACCAAACTACTTCACTAGGTCCCTAGCATATTTGGATTGAGATATGAATATCCCTTCCTCTAACTAACGCACCTGAAAACCTAAGAAGAACGTAAGCTCACCAACCATGCCCATCTCAAACTCACTATTCATCTCTTCCTTAAAAGTGTGAGCATGTGGATCCAAATACTATATCGTCCATATAGACTTGGACAACTAAGATATCACTACTCTCTATCCTCATAAGCAACATCTTATTCACTCCCCCTCTCTTTATGCCACTATATATGAGATAAGTAGTGAGCCTCTCGTACTAAGCACTTGGTGCTTGCTTCAAATTATGCAGGGTTTTCTTAAGATAAAAGATGTGTCCCGAGTGCTTTGGGTCTTCAAACCTCTTTGGTTGTTCCACATATACTTCCTACTTTAGAATGCCTTTAAGGAAGGCACTCTTGACATCCATTTAATATAAATTAAAGTACATATGACACGTTATGGTGAGTAGTAAGCGAACAAAATCAAGCCTAGCAATATGAGCGAATGTCTCGTCAAACTCTACACCCCTAATCTGTGTGTATCCTTAAGCGACCAACCTAGCCTTATTGTTAACTATTATACCATTGTCATTCATCTCATTCTTGTAAATCCACTTGGTACCTATTATGTTAGTCTCTATAGGTCGACTAACTAACTCTTAGACATCGTTCTTGCAAAATTTAAAAAACTCATCTTGCATAGTGGATCATTAAGTATGGTGGTATAGTATTTGAGTGCTTCTTTAACACTCTTGGTATCGTTTAAGGACGTGTAGAAAATATAGCTAACACATTCTCATATTGACCATGAGTCTTGACACCAAGTGTAGGATCACTAAGTATGGCGGTAGGGTCATGACTCTTTCAAACTCAAGAGGTTGGATCCTCTAAATAAAGAGTAGGGTCCACTGGGGTAATATGAGGAATGATGGGATCATCAACAGGGGTGCATCATCCTCACACTGGGGGTTAGGGTCTATAAATTCCGGTGGCTCGTCGTCTCTAGTCATGATGTTTATTGACTCCGTAACCTTAGAGCTTGTAAGATTAAACACCCTATAAGACCTACTTAACAATTAAAAACCTAAAAATATCCCCTCGTCGCTCTGGGAGTCGAACTTTTCTAAGTGCTTCGTATCTCTCAAGATGTAACAAGTACTCCCAAAGACACATAAATATGATAGCTTAAGCTTTTAACTGTCAACAACTCATATGTCATATGTAGCATGTGTGAGAGAAGATATATCATATTCACTGTGTGGTCTGCCCAGAAACATCTAGGCACGCTTCTCCCAAGAAGTATGGATATATCCATCTCTTGTATCTTCTGATTCTTCCTCTCAAGTATCCCATTTTGTTGAGGAGTACGAGCGGACTAAAACTCGTGTTTGATGCTCACTCCATCACAATAAATATCCACTTCGACTTCTTTAAATTCAGCGTCGTTGTACTATGCATCTGATTAATGGTCACACCGTGTTGTTTTTTTAGGACACAGCACTTAGTTGTTAAGAACTCAATGGCATAGGACTTTTCTCTAAGAAACCTCATGATAAAGTATCCTAAAAAGTCATCGACCATCATGAGAATGTATATTTTACCATCTAAACTCTCTAAATGAGTAGGACCAATAAGATCCATGTGAATCAACTCCAAAACAAGTGTGGTGGTAATGGTATTCAACTTCCAATGGGGACTTCAAATTTGCTTTCCTTATTAGAAAAGTCTACAAATTGAGGAAGTTATTTTCCCAAGCGTCGGGAAGCCATGGACTAGGTTCTTTTTCACTAATCTCTTAAGAACTCTAAAGTTCACATCACTTAGTCTTTGATACCAAAATGCCATATAGGAGACCGTTGATTGTTGCACACAAAGGAGGACTTAGTCATGATCCTATAGCAATTATCGTCGGTCCCTATTCCTCATAGTAAAAGTTCACTAGATTGATCATATATGTTACATTCGGATCGGTCAAACTTTATCGCAAAGTTTTCATCGCATAATTGGCTTATTCTAATTAAATTTACTTTCAGCCCTTTTACATTCAACACATTGCCTGGTTTAGGAAATCTGAATATTTAACAACATCCACGTCCTGAGATACTAGACCTATTCCCATCTCCAAAGGTGACTTTGCTTTCCTTACGATCCATAAGGTTAGTGAAAAATGATATGTCACTAGTCATGTTCCTAGAGCATCCACTATCAAAATACCGTTAGAAAGTATTTTGAACCTTGAAAGCAACGTGAACAACAAGGACTTTATTGTCTTGCTTAGGTACCCAAGTGGACGTAACCTTTTGTTTGCCCTTATCGTTGTTGGTTCTAGTCATAACATTAGAAATGTTCTCAAATGACATAAATATTTATCTAAATTTTTGCATTAAGCTTTGCGAAGTTACGACTAGGTACTCAACTTGCTCTCTAAGTCTAGCAAAGTTGCTATAGCAGTACGCGAGAGTATGTTTACATTGAGTTCTTCCTAAATTGTAGCAAAATTCCCTAAGGTGACCTATCCTTTTGCAATGGGTAAAAACATAGACTTATTTTGGTCTACCTTGGTTTGTTTTCTTAGGTTAAACTCTCTTTTTTGGTTTAGGCCGATACCCATAAGGATCTACCACAAATTTAGGAATCGGTTTCGGTACGACATGGGAAGTGGATGCACCATCGTAACCTATTCTTTGCCTCTCCCTAAAACCTAAAGCAGGACTGAAGATCATCTTTACAACCTTCTTAGATGTATCCTTTATAGTGATCTTGAACATTCGGGCACGTTCAAGATCTTTCTCGAGTTAAGATATAAGGGCTTCAATTTTCTCATGAGTCTACACGGATGCTTGAAGATCTCTCACAAGACTAGCCACTTTGTTGTTCAAGTAACCCTTTTTACTCTCCAATAAAATGACTCTCTCTCCCAAAGAAACTCTCACCGAGGCCTCGTTCTCTTTTGAATCTCTTAACTCCTTCTCTAAAGATAAGAACTCAGTGTAAAGTTCGGCATAAGCATAATGAAGGTAACTTTCTATCCCACTCTCTCCGGTATAACTAGACTTATTGTCGAGGTCATCATGTTTAGCAACTTCCTCATCAGCGTGAGGTGTACCCAGTATACTAACATGACTATCCATAAATGCGGTGAAGTTACGTGCATGCGATGATTCGTCCCCATAATCCACCGAACCGACATCGCTATCACTAAGCGTGGCATTGAAGGCAACTTTTCCTTTCCCTTGCCTCTTTAATCTCATAGCACATTCGTGAGCTTTGTGAGCCTTACCCTCGCACTCATAACATCTCTTTTCATATTTCATAGGGTAATCTTTTCTTTCTTTTTCAAAATTTTTCATGCTCGATTTATATTTTTTTGTCTTTCTCAAAACTTTTATTTTCTCTGGAAATATTTTCTTTTCTAAGTTTGAGAAATTCCTTTTTTGCAAAAAAGGCAAGATCATTGAGATAAAAATCATACTCAGAGTCCGAAGAAACCTCCTCTTTCTTTTTATATTGAAATTTGAAAGAAATTACCTTTTCCTTAGGTTTAATAGTTTTGGAAAACATGTCGATCTCATAAGTCTGAAGGTTTCCTACGAGTTCCTCTAACCTAAGCGTATCTAAAATACCCAACGAATTAAGGACAGTAACCTTAGGAATAAATCAGGATGGAAGGGATCTCAAAATCTTTTTAACTACATGCATCTCAAAAAAAATTTCGCCCAAATTATTACTAGAGTTAAAGATGTTTTACAATCAGGCATAAAATTCATCAAATGATTCAGACTCTAGCATGGTAATTGTCTCAAATGTGTGGTGAGATTTTGTAGCTTAAAATCTTTCACAACATTGGTACCTTCATGAGTGAGCTGGAGGGTGTCCCAAGCTTCCTTAGACATGGCGCACATCATGATGCGACAAAGCTCATTAGGGGTGAACTATACCAAAAATGATAATCTGACACGCTTGAACAAGGAGAATTTGGCACGGTTTCAAACTATGCTAGATTCTAGCACGGTTTATTCATAATATGGCACAGTTTAAAATCATGCCAAAAATGGGTACGTTTGATTAAAAAATAAAAACTCAAAATTTAAATCGGGACCCAATCTCAATCTAACCTAATCCCCCCCCCCCCTTCTCTCTCCATGCTCTTTCTCTCTGTTACCTATGGCGCCTCCATCATCCACGAAACCAGGTATTTCATTTCAATTTCTAATTGTTCATACGATTTCATTTCGGTTTCATCCTAGGTATTTCATTTTAGCTTTCCATACCCTCGTTTCATCTCAAATTTGCATGTACGAAGATCTGTTTCAACTCAAAGTTGAATTCATCCACGATGTTAATTACTAGGTATACATGTTCCATTTTTTCTGTCATTCTATGAACTTTTATTTCTATGTTTACATGGTGTTTAATCTTTCGCATTTTCTTCTCTCATTTGTAATATGCTTTATGATATTAGTTTTAATTTTTTAAGAATCTAATAAATTTGGTACCGAACACACTTTTTTTTCAATATATGCTCTGATTTATATATTTTTTAATCTTTGTTTTCATTTTGTAATAATGTAATGAATTTCATATTGAACACATAACAAACTTCGCTCTAAAAGACTTTTTCGTTGTTGCACACTAAGTATTTGTTAAAATGTCAAAATAAAGGAATTTTTTTCTTTAAATAGTATACGATTGATGCACACTATATATTCAAATAGATACAACAAATCATCAACAAATATCTCAGCATTTGGGGAGGATTTGAGTGTATCTACACACATAAGTATCTAAACTATGTTTCCTTGTATTCATTTATGGACGTAATGATTAAGAGAGGGGGTTGAATCGAGATACACGCTAAATGAAGTAAGAAGATTGGTATTATGTCATTCAAACGTATTGTTTCAGTAAAAAAATAGAAGCATAATGGTTTTTTTATTAGCTACTGCTATAACATTGTAAACAAATGAATATTATGTATAAACTTGTATTGGTGTAAGATTGTGTACTAAAAAGAAATATGAATGAATCAAGGACAAGAGCACAAATTTTATAAAATGAGATCAATTTCTTGCACAAAACTAGGACATAGTTATCTATATTATACCTCTAATACAATAGTATTAGAGGTTTTAATTATCATTAATGCAACTCCAATTAAAAATAAAACTCCACGACCTTGGAAGCCAAAACATCCTCCCACCTATTAAGTTCTCCCTCCCCAAAACCTTGGTTAGCCCGTTCTTCTTCAAATATTTCTAGCTTATGTTCTTTCCCCTTTTCTCTCCTATGTATATATATAATCTAAATCAACAACTTGTTCTTCAAAGAATCAACGCCGTTTCTTCTTCTTTTTCAACGTTGGGGTCTTTTTTTTCAACAAATCAACGTTATTTCTTCAATGAATCAGCACCGAGGTACTGTTCTTCTTCTTCAGCTCCTGGTTCTTCTTCTTCATCAGTGTTGGGGTACTGTTTGAATCTAAGTATGATGAGATTTCTTCAGAACTGGTGAGGTACTTCTTTAACAATTTCGTGTTGATTTCGTATTAATTTCTTTTATGATATTTTGTATTATTTAATTGGACTGTAATATTTTTGCTGGGATTCTGTATTATTTATCTCTGAGGTTTTGATCCATGTATTATTTAGGTGAACTTTAATAGTTTTTTGGAGGTGCTGAAGTGGTCAAAACTTTGGGGAAAAACTTTTTAATTTTTTCACCTAGTCGCATTATCTGTATTGATTTTTTCACCTGCACACCTTTCTATACTGAAGTTTCGTGTATTATTTCACTTGCTTACATTATCTGTACTAATTTTTTTTTATAAAATATGGGTCTTAGTGTTTTATTTAATGTTATAAAGTTAGCCATTTTTTACTTGCTCACATATATCCACATATGGGGTTTTTATTATTTTTTGGGCTTCTTCCAAAAATGATGTTGACGTTTTAAGACTTATAAATTGATGTTCGTACTTAGAAATTGATTTTATTTATTATATAATAAAATCAATCCAAAAAAATTAAAAACTTCAGGTTTTAACCCGCGGGGCATTTTCTGGACCGTATAATCAAGCGGAGCGGGGCGGGGCGAGAATGGGTTTAAGGAGGTTATACTTAAACGGGTTTGGGGCTTAAAAACCAAACCCATCGTGGGTCGCGGTGCAGGACGGGTTTGGGTTTTGGCAAACCCATCCCTTACTCGACCCTTTTCCATCTTGTTTCTCTCTGTAGAGAATAACATATATCCCACAGTTGTTATAATAGGATCAATGACTAAAAAAATAAAAACATAGGAGTGGATGCAAATGAGTCTTTAAAAGTGGGACTAAATACTTAAAATCCCATGCACATATCAAGTTGTAAATCTACTGGAAAGGCAAGGCAGTGACGAAACAATGGTGGAGCTAAAAGAATGTGGGAAATGGGTTGTAACTCTACTGTCAAGTTGATTTTTGCACCATTGTTCCGTTGTAACTTTGCAATTTTCATTAGTTTGTAACTTTTCTACGAGTTGATTGTAAATCTACTATCAAGTTGTAATTTTGCAAAGAAGTCTGATAATTACTGTCAAGTTTTATTTATGGAAATTTTCAATAGTTTGTAACTTTGCCAATTAAATGAGCACCTATCAATCTCTCTCTCTCTCTCTCTCCTTCTTTTAATTACTATTAAAAATTTTTTCTTCCACCGTTTTATTTATGGAAATTTTAATAAATTTCACAGTAAAGGTTTCTTATTCATTTGTCCATTTTGGTTTTCGTCTTAAATCAAATACTGCCTATGATTTCGATTTAGATATCATAATTATGGAATGAGAGCTTTTTCACCAATGCTCGACTCAGTTATTGTTTTTCCTTCACCAATGATGCTAGTTGCATAAAAATTCTCTCCATATTTAAGAATGTAGATATCACGAGCATGAAAATTACAAAAATGATAGCAGATAAAATATAACACACCTGTAGTGATGTACGTGTTACTTAGTGTAGTACGATAAATTATGCTCTTATCGTGTCATGTTCATCTTAAAATTGTAGTTTATGTTATGCATAGATCAAGACACATTATCAAGTTCATATAAATTATAATTAAATGGTTCCACATCTTCGTAAAAAAACTCCACCCAAAAGGGTAAAAAGTCTAACATGATATAGAATTATTTTTTTTTATAAAAACCTATTGTTGTCATAATTAATAATAAAAAAAATCCATTTATAAAAAAATATTTTGTGTTAAAGTAATTTAAAAAAATATTTTTGTTAATAAAAAAATAGTTGGACATAGATTTTTTTACGAATCGTATTCTTATAAAACAAGGTTCTATAATAAATTGAATAAAATATTTATAAAATGCCCGCGCATCATGCGGGGTACCTGCTAATTGATTGTATAAAGCAAGTGGCATAGCAATTGCTATTTTTCTAGACATACAAATCTATGCTCCATAAAGTATCTTTACACCAAATCGCATTAGCAGAATAACTTCTTATAGGCAGATTCTAACAATGATTACAGTAATAAAAATGACATGTTCATGGTGTATATACTAAACAATATTTAAAAGGCGAGGACATTTTGGTTTCATCTAATGTCTTAGTAATGAAATCTTGGTTCTATGGTTGGTATTTGTGTTATGTCTACTATTTAGTTATAAAAAATTACAGAATTATTAATGAAATAATTATTACAGAATTAAAACGAAATTATAGAATAAAAATAACTTACTTGATATTGCATAATTAATAACACAAATAAAAAGATAAATCCGAGCCCTCGAGAATAGTCTCCTTAAGGCAAATTTATTTCCTCCAATGTGATCAAAGGTTATTAAATAATTTCCTCCCAAGATAGAACGAATTTCTCGAATTAATTATGTAGCACAACAATAATTAATCCCAACGAACACAAATTTGTGTTAATACTCAACCGGAACAGTAGCATGATATGCAGATATGAAGAAAATATTTTTCAGAATGAAGGAAATAATGCAGTAGCATTTTCAAAATTTTTCTTGAGGGGTTTTATTGACAACAATTAAAAACTGGAGGGAATGGCTTTAACTTATAGCCTTGGTTTTTACTGTTGGGAACGGTCAAAACGTTTTTAACTATTGACAGTTAATTAACTGCTCACAATTTAATTAATTTCATAATTAATTAATTAATTAAATTGAAACCTAGAAATTTAATTAGAAATGATCCAAAATATATAGGAGATTTTTATAAGCCCAAGCCCAAGCCCAAGCCCAAGCCCGAATCGAACCAAACCGAGTTGAGCCTGGTCGGTCGGATGGATGGACGACGCGTGTGGGCTTTTGGCCGAACCGAGCCAGACGAACGGCGCACGCGTGTGAGTTTTTGGCCCAAACCCAACATATGCGTAGTGTAGGCCATCTCCCCTTCAAAGAGTTGGGATACCCCAAAGGCATCCAAGCCTTAGTCCATACTTGGGGTGTTATTAACTCATCAATTTTCCACTACTCTTCCAATGTGGGACAAGAGTTAAAACATACTCAATTCATTAACTTTCATTATTTTTAGTCACTTTGGGGATATATTTATCATTCATAACTTAATGTAATTGGAAATGTGAATATACTACATTAATCTCCTTACGGAGGAGAACGCGTTCATATATAGTCCCACAATTATCGTAGTGTGGGTCCCACCTAAATTGAGCTTAAATTTGCTCATAATTCTGTGCAAAAAATCTGGACAACTTTTTAATTCTAACTTTAAGTCCAATTTTCCAACAATCCCCCACATGAATGATATATCGCTATAAATAAAACATAACATATGGTAATGTAGATACAAACACGGGTTGAGTAAAACTAAAGATTTATTGCATCGGGAGAAGTAGCCTAGTGGCCTTGAACTTTCCTTAGTGATATACCATCAAATTTACTTGGTTAATCAGTAAACTTCACGTCTTTGAACTGTCAACCATTTTTGTAAACCTAGATAATACTATTCACACAATAATTCTTCAACACAGTTAGTTCTCACGTTTGTGTTCATTTTGGCTATGAACACCACTTAGTTCCGTGAGTATTTTAGAGAATACGCCTTTCATTATTCTCATAGAAGTGGCCCCCTTCTTACTCACGTAGGTGACTTTCATAAAGAGTATTCTGCAATACCCCACTTAGACATACTAAGATATGGATGTCATTAAAAACATAACTTATCCTAATTTCGCGACAGATGTGCACTGTCTCATCTTTGGAATGGATAAAATTAAATATCGTCTAGTGCTTATTGAATACAATGAAGTTCGGGTTTCCCATTGAACCTAGATCTTGGGATCTCCAGTCAACTAGGTTAGGTTACCACTATATTGATTCTTATTTATTTATAGGCTTTACACCAATTCCTCTTGGTGATCTTTCAACTTGCTCTCAGTTTAAACCTTTTGTTAGTGGATCCTCTATATTATCTTTTGACTTTACGTAGTCAATTGAGATAATTACGTTTGAGAGAAGTTGTCTAATGGTATTATGTCTACGACGAATATGTCGTGACTTTTCATTATACATGTGATTCTGTGCCCTTCCAATTGCCAATTGACTATCACAATGTATACGTATTGTGGCCATAGGTTTCGACCAATTTGTGACATCTTCTAAGAAATTTCAAAGCCATTAGGCTTCTTCTCCAGCTTTGTCAAGTGCAATGAATTCGGATTCCATTGTCGATCTAGCAATGCACGTTTGTTTTGAGGATTTACAAGATACGGCTTCACCTCCAAGGGTAAACACGTACCCACTCGTAGACTTAGAGTCTTTTGTATCGGATATCCAATTTACATCGCAATGTCCTTCAAGAACAACGGGATATTTTGAGTAGTGCAGTCCATAGTTTTGAGTATATTTCAAATAACCCAAAACTCTCAATATTGCTTTCCAGTGATCTCTCCCTGGATTATTCGTAAATCGACTTAGCTTACTTATTGAGTATGCTATGTTCAGTCGTATACAGTTCATGATATATATTAAACTGCCGATAATACAAGAATAATCTATTTGATATATGCTTTCACCATTATTTCTTTCTAGATGTAAATTTATAACTATAGGTGTCTTGGTAGGACTAATATAATACTTCTTTAATTTTTTAAGTACTTTCTCTATGTAATGAGATTGACATAATATAAGTCCATCCGATGTTTTAGAAATTTTAATTCCTAATATAACATCGGCGATTCCCAAATCTTTCATGTCAAATCGACTACTCAACATTTGTTTTGTAGTTTTGACAATTTCCAACTTACTACCCATGATAAGCATATCATCAACATAGAGGCATACAATGACATATCCATTTTGAATGTATTTAAAATAAACACATTTATCACATTCATTAATTTTGAAACCATTTGATAACATTGCATTATCAAATTTTTCATGCCATTGCTTAGGTTCTTATTTTAATCCATAAAGTGATTTAACAAGCTTACATACTTTTCCTTCTTGTTCGGGATCCTTGAACCCTTGAGGTTGCTCCATATAAATTTCCTCGTCTAGTTCACCGTTTAAGAATGCAGTTTTTACATCCATTTGATATATTTCAAGTCCATTAATAGCAGCTATTGTTATTAACATCCGAATGGACGTTATTCTTGTTGCCGATGAATATGTGTCAAAGTAATCCAACCCTTCCTTTTGCCTATAACCTTTAGCTACAAGTCTAGCTTTATATTTATCAATTGATCCATCGGCCTTCAACTTCTTTTTGAAAATCCATTTATAACCTAACGGTTTTGAACCTTGTGGAAGATCCACTAGTTCCCATGTATGATTTTGTAATATGGATTCAATTTCACTATCAATTGCTTCTTTCCAATTAGAAGCATCAGGTAAGGATATGGCTTCTTTGTACGATTGAGGTTCATTTTCTAGAAAATATGTTAGAAAATTCGGACCGAAAGAAGTCGAAGTTCTTGCTCTTTTACTACGTCTTGGTTCATCCTCTATTGGTTCAATAGGTTGATGAGTACCACTTGTAGTAGCTTGATTTGTCCTTTTAGAAGGACCAAATTCTCGGGTCATGTTATAAGGAAATTCATTTTTAAAAAATGAAGCGTCCCTCAATTCAATAACCGTATTAACATGAATATCCAATATCTCAGTTTTACAAACTAGAAATTGATATGCTCTGCTATTAGTAGCATAACCGATGAACACACAATCCACGATTTTTAGCCTTATTCTTACCTTTTTAGGTTTAGGAACCATCACTTTGGCTAAGCACCCCCACACTCTTAAATATTTATAGGAAGGTCTTCGACCTTTCCATAATTCATAAGGTGTCTTGTGAGTCTTCTTGGAGGTACTTTATTGAATATGTAATTAGAAGAAAGTAAGGCTTCCCCCCACAAGTTTTGGGGAGCTCTTGTACTTAATAACATTGAGTTCATCATCTCCTTCAAAGTACTATTTTTGCGTTCAGCAACACCATTCGATTGAGGAGAATAAGGAGCGGTGGTTTGATGAATAATTCCATTTTCAGAACAAAATTCCTCAAATGGATATTCATATACACCTCCTCTATCACTCCTAATAGCCTTTATCTTTTTACTTAATTTATTCTCAACTTCATTCTTATATTGCTTAAATGCACTAATAGCTTCATCTTTACTGTGTAGCAAATATACATAGCAATATTTTGTGCAATTGTCAATAATAGTAATAAAATACTTTTTCCCACCTCTAGTTTGAATAAATTTTAAATCACAAATATCAGTGTGAATTAAATCTAAAGGTTCAGTTATTATTTCAACTGAATGGAAAGGTAATCTAGCTAATTTAGATTCCACAAAAATTTTACATTTATGATTTTTATCAATACTAAATTTTGGCAAAAAATCCAAGTTAATTAATCTACGCAATGTATCAAAATTAACTTGTCTTAATCTAGCATGCCAAATATTAGAAGACTCAATCAAGTAAGAAGAACTAGCAATTTCATTCATTGAAACAGATATTTTAGGGGTTACAATAAGAACATTGGTTTTAAAGAGCCCCTCATTTAGGTAGCCCTTTCCTACATACATGTCATTCTTTGACAACACAAAGCGATGAGACACAAACACAAGCTTGAACCTATTTTTAGTCAGGAGAGATCCAAAAATCAGATTCTTTCGAATATTAGGCACGTAAAGAACATCATTGAGAGTAAGTTCCTTTCTAGAAGTCATTTTTAGAGAAATCTTTCCTTGTCCCACCACCTTAGAAGTGGAAGAATTCCCCATAAAGAGGGTCTCCTCATTTTCCAAAGGCTTATAGGTAGAAAACATCCATTTGTTTGCACAAATGTGTCGTGTGGCTCCAGTGTCGACCCACCATTCCTTGGTATTTCCAACCAAGATACATTCAGAGACCACACCAGAAAGATTCATATCCAACAAGTCATTGGCGATGTTTTCACCCTCAGTTACATTTGCTTGAGGATTATTTCAATTTTTCTTCTTTGTCTTACGACACTCACTTGAGCGATGTTCAGTTTTACCACAGTTGTAGCA
This sequence comes from Sambucus nigra, assembly GCA_949130495.1. Lineage (NCBI taxonomy): Eukaryota > Viridiplantae > Streptophyta > Magnoliopsida > Dipsacales > Adoxaceae > Sambucus > Sambucus nigra. The sequence continues at coordinate 283,834,120 of OX422218.1, forward strand.
TTTGCCTTTGAACTTCTTCTTGTTCTATTTGGAAGTGCCTTCCTCATCATGCTTTCGCTTGTTCTTCTTAGGACCCTACAACATGGACTTTCGTTTCCATTGGATTCTTCCCACTTTTCTTTTGAGACTCACGATTATCTTCTTCAATTCTCAGCCTGACCACTAACTCCTCCACATTCATCTCCTTTCGCTTATGCTTGAGATAATTTTTGAATAAAGTCCAAGATGGTGACAATTTTTCAACAATTGCAGCAACTTGGAAGGTTTCACTAAGGGACATTTCTTCAGCATGAATGTCGTGGAGGATCACTTGGAGTTCTTGCACCTGCGAGATCACTGGTTTAGAGTCAACCATTTTGAAGTCCAGAAAATACCTGAAGATAAATTTCTTCATCCCAGCATCTTCAGTTTTTTACTTCTTTTCCAAAGAATTCCACAATTCCTTGGATGTCTTGATCGTGCAGTAGATATGATACAATGTTTTGTCCAAGTAGACCAGAATATAATTCCGGCACAGATAGTCAGAGTGCTTCCAAGCATCAACAACAACAACCTTTTCTTAGTCATCTCCCTCTTGAATATAGGGACAATCTTCATATACAAACCTACCCAGTTGGTAGGTAGTGAGATAGAAATACATTTTTCCTCGTCAACATTTGAAGTCAGCCCCATTAAATTTTTTCGATTTCTCCCCGTGTGGCATAGATACGGGTGCAGTCACATTTGTGTTAGTGACAGTCACATTTGCAGGAATAATGTTCGTACTATGCGATTCCATTTCTATTACAAAAACAGAATTTTTATCAACGATAATATTCATATATAAATGAATTAATCAAAATAGAATAAACAATTCCGTTATTCAATTTCCTCAATTATAATTAACAATAAATGGACTCCAAAAGAATTCTAAATAATATCGAAATTATATAATATAGAATAAAGCAAAATTTCTACACAAGATTGAGAATTCTATGTCACAGAATTAAACTAAATTATTAAACACAGTAGTTTATATTAGTCTAAGTTAAATAAGAAAAATCTGTGTCACACTATTTTTAAACAGATTTAACAAAAATTTACAAATAAAATTTATATTTTCTAAAACAGAATATATAAACACTGTAGAAATTAATTTTTGTAACAAAAATTGTTTTATTAAATTTCTGTAATAAAACAATATTTTAATTCGAATTTTCTATAAAAATAGATTTATTTATACAAATAAAATTCTGTAATTAAAAAAAAAATTATGTACACTATAAACAGTAGAACATGTTAAATTTGCCTTAAGATTGTTATGTCTACTAGTTAGTTATCAAAAATTACAGAATTATTAATGAAATAATTATTAGAGAATTAAAACGAAATTACATAATTAAAATAACTTACTTGATATTGTAGAATTAATAACTCAAATAAAAAGAGAAATCAGAGCCCTTCAGAACAGTCTCCTTGAGGCAAATTTATTCCCTCCAATGTGCTCAAAGGTTATTGAATAATTGTCTCCCAAGATAGAACATATTTCTCGAATTAATTATGTAGCACATAAATAATTAGGCCCAACGAACACAAATCTGTGTTAATACTCAACCGGAACAGTAGCATGATATGCAGAAATGAAGAAAATATTTTTCAGAAGGAAGGAAATAATGCAGTAGCATTTTCGGAAATTTTTCTTGAGGGATTTTATTGACAACAATTAAAAACTGGAGGGAATGGCTTTAATTTATAGCCTTGGTGACTGTTGGGAACAGTCAAAACGTTTTTAACTGTTGACAATTTAATTAATTTCGTAATTAATTAAATTGAAACCCATAAAGTTAATTAGAAACGGCCCAAAATATATAGGAGATTTTCCCAAGACCAAGGCCGAACCGAGCCGGACAGACGGCACGCGCGTGTGAGCGTTTGGCCCAAACCCAACACATGCATAGTGTAGGCCATCTCCCCTTCAAAGAGTTGGGATACTCCGAAGGCATCTAAGCCTTAGTCCATACTTGGGGTGTTATTAACTCATCAATTTTTAACTACTCTTCCAATGTGGGACAAGAGTTAAAACATACCCATATCATTAACTTTCATTATTTTTGAATCACTCTGGGAACATATTTATCATTCATAACTTAATGAAATTGGACATGTGAATATACTACGTTACTCTCCTTGCGGAGGAGAACGCGTTCGTATATGGTCCCACAATTATCGTAGTGTGGGTCCCACCTAAATTTGATCTCAAAGTTGCTCATAATTATGTCCAAAAAATTTGGACAACTTTTTAATTCTAACTTTAAGTTCAATTTTCCAACAATTTGTAATTCAGGTTTTTATATAATCAAATTTGTGAAAATATTATACTATTTTGGGTCTAATTTTATCCTTATATATCTATATCTATATCTATCTATCTATCTATCTATCTATCTATCTATCTATATATATATATATATATATATATATATATATATATATATATATAGGAGAAGACTCACCTACATCATGCTCTATACATCATCCATGCATCACGCTTAATTACAGGCCCTAAAGAACTTTTTTTTTCAAATTTAATATTTTTTCCTTGAAATTAACCTTCTAATTAACCCATATGCAAAAAATTAGGTCAAAATACATTTTGTAACTATTTTTAAAAAATTCACAAAAAACTGCTAAAAATACCTTATTTACAAGGGTCTGCGCCAACAATTTTTTGTGAATTTTTTAAAAATAGCTACAAAATATATTTTGACATATTTGTTTGTATATGGATTGATTGGAAGGTTAATTTCAAGGGAAAAATATTAAATTTGAAAAAAAAAGTTTTCTACGGCCTAGAATTAGGTGTGATGTATAGTGCATGATGTATGTGAGCCTCTCTCTCTCTCTCTCTCTCTCTCTCTCTCTCTCTATATATATATATATATATATATATATATATATATATATATATATATATATATATATATATATATTATGTGTCGCTCATAAAGTATCGTTTGCCCAAATTTTTCTTCATAATATTATACTATTATGATATATGTATAGCATCCTTCTCCTTGCGGTACTATCTAACTTTGGGCCCCAAATTTTTCTCCGTTCAGCAAAATGAAGAGGAAAGATAATTTTGTTCACTATGACGTGATTGCACTGATATGTACATTCTTCATATCTAAGATTATTATATTAAAAAATCTATGATAGGGAAGATTGGTAATAATTGTAATAAACACTTTTGTTACATAACAGTTTGGATGAAAGGATTTCATTATCCATGAAGATGCGAAATGAGTAGCAACAATCATCGAATAAGTTCAGGGCACATTCAAATTATATTGATACTAAACTCCATTAAGAGATGAATGTCTGAATCCTCTCTAATCTGATCAAGTATTTTGTGGGTGGTTTATTTTTTGTTTTGTGTGTCTTTTCAATTTCATCATATAATACGGATTTGGTCTACCTATGAAACATCAATATCATGGTTATAGGCAAAACCATATATGGAGATGATACAATAATAGCAGACGAAGCACTGTACGGAGACACAGAATATGAACACATCTACATCTTTACCATGAAGGCATCTCAGTGGATGCATTTCATCTTTACCATGAATTATCTCATCGAGCAAGTGGGAAAATATAATCCAAATTTTTGTGATCAGGATTCATCAATATCCCCGTATTTTCCATTATGTTCTTGTAATGACTTTTTATGCCTAATAAGCATCAACTTCTCCTCATCATCTACGATTTCACTCTGCTCATCTAGTGGAATATGTGCTGCAGATTTATCAACTTTTGAAGCAAAGTGACATGTAAGATTGTTTTCCAAGCCAAATTAAAATCATCTACTACCCCTCCCCTCCCCCCCCCCCCCCCCCCCCCACAAATTTATTATTTAGGGATAAACTTTACAACATTTCTTCAATAAACCAAAGGAAAACAAGTTACACACCATAACCATAATATATACATGAATAACCCATGTGAGAATGACAGCGGGTGTTTTACACCTTCTCCTCCTATGGGGAGAAGCCAACTCCAAATGTTATTGGTAAGATATAATAATAATAGATTATGTAATTTTAGGACTTAAAATAATATTGATTATGGATATAGGACAACAAACATTTTGTTTTCATTTTTAGTCCCTATTTTCAAATTAAAGGGACACGTGGCATGTTGTGATTGGTTGACGTTTTATGAATATGGGTCCGCAAAAGCGGCTTTATTCAAAAATAGGGACTAAAACCATAAATAAAATGTTTGTTGTCCTATTTCCAAAATACATATTACAATAGGTCCTAAATTTACAAAGCCCCTAATAATAAGGATGAAATACCAAAAAGTCCCTAAAATATTTTTTAATACACATTTAGTCCAAGAGTTTTATTTTGTACCAAAAAGTCCCTTATTCTGTTATCTTTAAAGGTCCGCGTCAGCGGCATGATAAAGCCTTTTTGGCATTGTGAAGGACTTTTTGGTGCAAAATAAAAAGACTTGGACTAAACATGTATTAAAAAAAATTCGAGGGACTATTTAGTACATTCCCCTAATAATAATATATATAACTTCTTGTCTTTTTCTTAGATTTTAGCTTCTTGACTCCATTGTGTTCTTTAGTCGCCTTTTTGCATTTAACAGGCTCATACAATTCCTCATCTATGTCCAATATCCCACTAGCATCATGTGTCTCACTTCGAGGAAGGAGTGTTGCGGATACATCAACTCCTGTTAAGGCAAATTGTGATGTAAGCTTTTTAGAATAACCAAATTGGAATACACTCTGCATTCTGATAATTAATAGTGATGGAAAAATTAAAAAATGTCCAGTAATATATTATTAAATTGATTAATAATCATCAAAATATAAAACTACATGTATGAACTTTAGCCCAAATATTAAACCAACACCTTCAAGTACATTTTTGAATTTCACGTAACAATCTGTAAACCCTAAGTCGAACCACAACTTGAGAGAAACTCTTAATATCAACTCAACAAAGTTGGAACTTTTGCAGTTGCTCATCACTAATTCACTGTCAACTTTCTTAAGTGAATAATAAAATCATGATTTGTGGAAACATCATCTTCGTTTTATGTGTGTATAATGTTGGAAATTAATATTAAGTGTCGAAATTAAATTAATTAATTTTAATTACATTAAATTCCTAATTTTCCATTTATGTGGTCTTGATAAATGTCAGATAATTAATTAGGAATGTGATAAATAAAGATATTAAGAGATTGGGTAAATCTTATTCGTTAGTCACATGATGGTTAGTGACATTAGTGGGAGACTTGAAAAGAGTCCCATCTTGACTAGGTTTTCGACCCTCTTCCCCCTCTTCCCCTTATAAATAGAGAGCTCTACACCATCTAGAGTCATCTCATAACACACTATTTCTAAGGAGGGAGAGAAAATCCGAAAGTATCTTTATTCGTATTTGTGACACCCCGCCTAATTAATCCCGGGTGATCAGTCCTAAATCAAGTTAGAACAGGTTTCTCAGTTGGTTCATTCTTAGCATCACTGTCGTCTTTTTAATTATTAACCACCTAAGTGAGAAAATTAGACTGGTGCCAATTTATCTTTCAATTAATTAAATGAAACTCATGCGGAATATAAAATAATACATAATCACAGTTAACTGAAATAACCATCCACAAATAAAATACCTAACCGAATAAACCATCGGTCCAAATATCCAATACAAGTAAAGACAAGAAGACAATCTCAACAAGTCTAATACTAATAAATGAACTGTGAGCGACATGCTCAATTGACTACTAAAGAGTCTCTACACGAATGAAAGAATGAGGCGTCTATAAAAAACCCCGCAACATCCACATGTGCTGCAGCAACGGATACTTGGAATAGAGTCAAGCCTAGCGTCCCTGTGACTGGACACCTAAAAGGTTTTTAAAATATTTTATAGCAAGGGTTAGTACCCAAAAACATTTGAAAACATTTAACAAATGATTAACTTGCAGTAATAAATAAATATGCATGCTCTTCATATTTTAGTTAGTGCCGCACTCTCTTGAGGACTTCCTTACCCCTCCTTTAATGTGCACTACTAACGCTTTCATTTAATTTACCTAGGTCCTACGCTCCTGACCCAATACTTATGTTACCCCTTGCAATTAACCTATTCTAACCGAGTATGCCTTAAATCATGATTTTTAAGTTATTATAAACATAAACTTAATTAAATCATTACCCTTTTTAATTTCATATAACACTCACACCTGTTATGCACATAATACATTTAACATTATGTATTAATTATCCCATATATAATTATTTACCTAATTATATATTTAATCATATTGCAGTATTCACAAACATACTTGAAACAACATTTAATACTAATATCCCACCGAGTAAAAATATTCACAAAATATAATTTCTCTAAAGTGCTATCCTACTAGGTGTATTCACATAACCTAGTTACCCAAGTCAGATTCGCTCACTAACTTGGTTTAGCATACGATTGGAGGCGGTCATATTCCTTCCCTGAAAGTGAGATGCCCCTCACCCCATATAACGGACGCTATGACTTGGGAATATACTCACCCTACTCCTCAAGCTAGGGGATTCATCCACTACGCGCAACCTCCCCCTATAGCACTAGAGTATATAATAATAATATTCAATCACTGATATTAATGCACACACTATATATATATATATATATACTATCACACACCGTATATATATATATATATATATATATATATATATATATATATATATATATATATATATAAATATAAAATGTCCCGGCTACACCATGTACTAAATCCGTAACACAAGCCTATTTAATTTATTAAGAGTTTATGGTCCAACCCTAATTATTAATTAATTCGCACATCAATTAATTAAGTCACCTTTGGCGTCGCCCCCACCATAAAATTGGACTTACTCTCATAGCCCGAAATAACCTCACCCGGGTCTAAATTCCCGACTCCCGAATTTTTAATCATGACGTGTCACCTAAAAACTCCCTCAAATCCTAATTAACTTTACTCACGATTAATTAGATTTAAACTCATGTATTAATTTCTCAATAATTAATTACATAAAAGATTATAATATAAATTTTCCTTCTTATATCTAGAACTGGGCGAAGCTGCCAAAATATAGCGACCATTGATCGATCGACACCAGACCTTCGATCGATCGATCGAGCAGGTCTTCATCTTCTTCGCGAAGACAGATTTACCCATGGACGAATTTTCCCAAACCCTAGTTTCTTCTACCAGTAACCTCAAGCCCTCTTAACCTTAATACATGTTAGAAACCTTATTAGGGATCTCCAGAATATCCATTAACATTATTAATTTGTCCATTAACTACGATTTCTGAAGTTGGAACAAAATTTATCTTTAACCCTTAACCCATTTACACTCCAAATTCCTTCATCAAATTCGTTTCTAATTGCCCAGATATCATCCTACCAGATATGTATCAACTTATAAATATCAGGTTTTACATGAATCCTTACTCAAATTTGTAAATCAGATTAATGTATTCAAAATCCCATGTTTATGCCATGAACACCCAAAATGAATTTTTAATCAATCACATCACATGAATATGAATTGAAAACAGATTCAATACTATTGCAAGTTATCCACTTGCCTTAGGTTTCGTAGTGTCTGATTTGGAGATGAATTCCAAGGTTGAAGATGACCCTTGTTGGCTCTCTAGTGATCCCAAAACTTCCTTTAACTGCTATTAGGGTTCCTTAACACACTTAGCCTTTTTCTAAACCCCCTCAGCCGTTTCCTTATTTCTCCTAATTTAACAATTAATCTAAATCACGTTTTTTGCCTAATGGGCCGAGCCCAAGTGACCCAAATGCCCCCGTGTGGGCCCGACTATATCTAAAAACGCCCCGTGACCCGTTTACTACCCCCGGGTACACTTTTCCGACTATCTCGGTCCATCCGGACTCAACTGTACACTCAGAATTGGCATCTGGATTAATTTATAAAAATACTTATCCCCCACCCCCTTTAGTCTATACCGACTCCCGGTTGAGATAAGTGCATACCCCGTCATTAATACTCGAAATGATGTAAATAAATTATTACTATTTACTTAGTAAATAAATTTCCCTAAATATTAACCATTTACTCCATGATTAATATTTAAATATATTTTTCCATAATTAATTCATTTAGAATTACAACTCACTAGTATTTTGGAATTTCCGAATTAATTAAATATTAAATGTACCAAAAATACGGGGTGTTACATACTCCCCCCCTTACAAAGGAATTTTGCTCCCGAAATTAGGTCATACCTGTGATGAAAATCTCTGGATATTGTTCCCGCATATCCTCCTCCCGCTCCCAGGTAGACTCGTCAACGTTGTGATGACCCCACTGTACTTTAACTAGTGGAACAACCTTGGATCATAACTTCCGCTCGCTACGGTCCAGAATAGCCACCGGTCTCTCCTCATATGAGATGTCTGGCTGTAAATCAATTTCCTCGAGCGGGATGTGCCAGAAGGCCCTCTCGCTCCTGCGATATTTCTTCAGCGATGCCACATGGAACACGTCGTGTATCCGCTAAAGGTGCTCCGATAATCCCAACCTGTAGGCTACAGGCCCCACCCTCTCGATAATAGGGAAAGGTCCCACGTACCTCGGTGCTAACTTACCCTTCTTGCCGAACCTCATCACCCCTTTCATAGGGGACACCCAAACTAATACCTCATCCCCAACCTCTAACTCCACATGTCTCCGTGAAGCATCAGCGTAACTTTTCTGCCTATCCTGAGCTATCTGAATCCTCCCTTGGATCGGATCTATCTTGGCAGATGTCTCCTGAATAATCTCCGGCTCCAATAGTTTGTTATCCCCCACCTCTAACCAACAAGCGGGTGAACGACAAGGTCTCCCGTTTAGTGCCTCGAATGGTGCCATGCCGATCATGAATTGGTAAGAGTTGTTATACGCAAACTCTACCAGAGGAAGATATTTCTCCCAACCTCCGCCAAAGTCTAATACGCACATTCTGAGCATATCTTCCAGCATCTGATTGACTCTCTCAGTCTGTCCGTCAGTCTGTGGGTGATAGGCTGTACTCAAACGTAACTCTGTGCCCATGGCCTCCTGAAAACTCTGCCAAAAGTGGGCCACAAAGATCTTGTCCCTATCCGACACAATATTTATCGGTAGCCTGTGCAGCTTAATAATCTCTGCTATGAATAACTACTCATAACGCATCGTCTCAAAGTCTGTGCGAACCGGCAGGAAGTGGGCCACTTTGGTCAACCGATCCATAATGACCCATATGGAATCGTGACCCTTCTGCGATGTCGGTAACCCTGTAATGAAGTCCATGGAGATGCTCTCCCACTTCCACACGGGAATTTCAAGTGGTTGTAGCATCCCTGATGGTCTCTGATGGTAAACTTTCACGAGCTGACACGTGGCACATTTCGAAACAAACTCTCCTATGTCCCATTTCATTCCTTCCCACCAATACTGCCTCCTCATATCCTGATACATCTTATCCCCACCAGGATGCACCGCGAATCTCGACCCATGAGACTCCGTCATAATAGCGTGCCTCAACTCCTCATCCTCTGGCAAAATCAACCTCCCATTATGGCGTAAGCCTCCCTCCGAGCTGATCGAGTAACCCTCAGCTCCCTCAGCTAGAAACTGGCTCACCCTATCCCGGCAGGTCTGATCCTCTGCCTGAGCCCTCACAACCCGCATAATAATCTCAGGTGTGATGGACAATGCTGACATACACGCCCTGGCTACATCATCCTCATATCGAAGTTCTCTCCACTTCGCTTTCCAGACTTCTGATATTTCCCCAGTCGGTCTCCGACTTAATGCATCTTCTACCACATTAGCCTTACCAGGATGATACTGAATATCAAACTGGTAGTCTTTCACGAATTCTATCCATCACCTCTGCCTCATATTCAGATCCTTCTGAGTGAAGAGATACTGAAGTGATTTGTGATCCGTGAATAACGTGAACTGCTCCCCCAAAAGATAATGTCTCCATATCCTCAAAGTAAAAACGACCGCTGCTAACTCCAGGTCGTGAGTGGGGTAATTCTTCTCGTGGGGCTTTAGCTTCCTGGACGCATAAGCTATAACCCTTTCCTCCTGCTGAAGCACACTCCCAAGTCCCTGTAAGGATGCGTCAGTGTAAACCCGATACTCTAATCCTCCTTTTGGCAATGCAAGCACGGGTGCATATGTCAACTTGTCCTTTAACTCATCGAAAGCTAATTGACAATGATCATTCCAAGTGAAAGGTACCCCTTTCCGGGTCAGATTCGTCAAAGGACCTGTAATCTTTGAGAATCCTTTGATGAACCTCCTGTAATAATCGACCAATCCTAGAAAACTGCGCACTTCAGTCGGTGTCGTGGGCTGTCCCCACTCCCTCATCGCCGATACTTTACTTGGATCCACCGCAATACCCCGGTCTGACACCACGTGGCCAAGGAACTCAACCTCCTGTAGCCAAAATCCACACTTACAGAATTTGGCATAGAGCTGGTGATCCCGCAATGTCTGTAACACTATACGTAGGTGCTCTGCGTGCTCCTCCTCGATGCGCGAGTAGATCAGGATGTCATCAATGAACACGATGACAAACTGATCAAGAAACTCCCTGAAAACCCTGTTCATGAGGTCCATGAACACTGCTGGTGCATTGGTGAGCCCGAATTGCATCACCCTGAACTCATAAGATCCATACCGCGACAGGAAAGCGAGTTTAGGAACATCCTCCTCTCAGATACGTAGTTGATGATACCCTGACCTCAAGTCGACCTTAGAGAATTAAGATGCCCCTCTCAACTGGTCAAATAGATCATCAATCCTAGGCAACGGATACTTATTCCGTATCGTGGCCTTATTCAGCTCTCTATAGTCCACGCATAACCGTAGTGAGCCATCTCGCTTTTTCACAACCAACACTGGTGCACCCCACGGCTATGTACTCTACGGAATAGAGTCCAATGGAATTACTACTTCCTGTGAGGTTTCCTCCTTGATGTAATTCAAGTGTGTGCACGACCCTCCCTCAGGTAGCGGTATCGCTATCAGGAACATCTCCTGTCCTGGAATGGAGAACACTATTGTCCTCTCGTAACAATCTATAGTCGCCCGATAACCTGCTAACCAATCCATACCCAAGATGACATCGTATCCCTCCTTATCTAACACCAAAAGGTCCGCTGCTAAACTAAGTCTCCCAATACAAATGTCTACACCCCGACAAATCGAGTGGATCGTAGCCCAGCTGCCTACTAGCGACTCTACACACATCCGAAGACTACCTATGGTCTCTAGTAGTTCGGCCCATTTAGCAAAATTATATTTAATGAATGAATGAGATGCTCCCGTATAAAAAAGAATACTACCCTCATAACCATGAATGAGAAACATACCCTCAACTGCTGGCGGTGCTTGATGCGCTGGAGGATTGGGAACATCTCGGACGTTATACACGCATCCGTAGTGCATCTGTCCCTGCTGCGATGGGGCGGGTGCTGCTGCTGCCGCTGGCGGCATTTTCTCCCGTTTCCCCTGTTGGGCCTCCTGCTCTGCCCCTATGTGGGCACTCCCTCTTGAAATGTCCTGGCTGGCCACACACAAAATAGCGTCTCTGACCATCCCCCTGTCGTTGTCCCTGTTGTCCCTGGCCTTGGCCCTGTTGACCTCCCCCATTGTTCCCTTGACCCTGACGGCCCTGCGGAACCTGCTGCTGATTTGGGCCCGGCTGCCTCAGCCTGAACCCCTGTCCTCCCGGTCGAAACCCACCAGGCTTAAACTTCTTAGCCTGATTCCCTTGTTGACTGCCCGTCTGCTGCTGAGCACCACTTGTGTCACCACTAGTAACTGCCTTGCCCTGTTGGCTCGGCTCCCCCGTTCTCTTGCTTCCCTTCGCATGGAAGCGATGATCCTGGCAATGTGCGAGGACGGTATTAACTACATCTATATAAGTCATTAACGTCGGATTCCCAATCAAATGCTGCCTGATCCTCCAGGCTAAGCCATTCATGAATCTTGGCTTCTTCTGCTCCTCGTCGCCCACCTCATTTGGCACAAAGTTTGCCAAACGGGTGAACTCTTCCTCATAGTCTTCCACTGACCGGTCACCCTGTACCAACTCACTGATATTCTTTCTCATCTCAACCTCTATCGCTGGTGGAAAGTATTTGCGGTCGAACCGCACCCCAAAATCGGATGTCATCATCAAATTTCGCTCCTCAACGGTGGTAACTGACTCCCACCATTGTAAGGCTGCTTCCGACAGACGAAAGGAAGCAAGCATCTGCCTCTGCTGCCAAGACAGTGGCCCCACTGGAGCCTGGACTGATGGTGTCACTGGAGGCGGTGTCTGAGGCTGTGGAAAATGAGCTGCCATAACTCGCATCGCTGTCTCGACCGCCTGGGCCACTATCACTGCCACCTGAGTAGTGGAAATCAACTCGGGTGGTGGTGGTGGTGGCGGCATCGGTGGCTCCTGATGAGCCTCTCTCACCTCATCCCTAGCCTCAGCCCACTCCGCTCTCTGCCTCTTTGGTGGCATCTGAAATAAATTGAATTGTATAAGTACACAATTTACACAATAATATACACAGCAGAAATACGATATCTCACAAGCGGAAAACGAATCAACAGTCCTAATAATAGGGCTCTATAACAACCGAGTGCTACGCTGAAACGTAGAAAGCCGTACAGATCCTAAGGACACTAGAACCTGATGCTTTGATACCATCTGTGACACACCGCCTAATTAATCGTGGGTGATCAGTCCTAAATCAAGTTAGAACAAGTTTCTCAGTTGGTTCATTCTTAGCATCAATGTCGTCTTTTTAATTACTAACCACTTAAGTGAGAAAAGTAGAATGGTGCCAATTTATCTTTCCATTAATTAAATGAAACTCATGCAGAATATAAAATAATACACAATCACAGTTAACTGAAATAGCCATCCAAAAAATAAAATACTTAACCGAACAAACCATCGGTCTAAATATCCAATACAAGTAAAGACAATAAGACAATCGCAACAAGTCTAATACTAATAAATGAACTGTGAGAGACATGATCAATTGACTACAAAAGAGTCTCTACACGAATGAAAGAATGAGGCGTCTATCAAAAACCCCGCAACATCCACATGTGTTGCAGCAACGGATACTTGGAATAGAGTCAAGCCTGCGTCCCTGTGGCTGGACACCTAAAAGGTTTTTAAATTTTTTTATAGCAAGGGTTAGTACCCAAAAACATTTAACAAATGATTAACTTGCAGTAATAAATAAATATGCATGCTCTTCATATTTTAGTTAGTGCCACACTCTCTTGAGAACTTCCTTACCCCTCCTCTAATGTGCACTACTAACGCTTTCATTTAATTTACCTAGGTCCTACGCTCCTGACCCAATACTTATGTTACCCCTTGCAATTAACCTACTCTAACTAAGTATGCCTTAAATCATGATTTTTAAGTTATTTTAAACATCAATTTAATTAAATCATTATCCTTTTTAATTTCATATAACACTCATATCTGTTATGAACATAATACATTTCACACTATGTATTACTTATCCCATATATAATTATTTACCTAATTATATATTTAATCATATTGCAGTATTCACAAACATACTTGAAACAACATTTAATACTAATATCCCACCGAGTAAAAATATTCACAAAATATAATTTCTCTAAAGTGCTATCCCACTAGGTGTATTCACATAACCTAGTTACCCAAGTCAGATTCGCTCACTAACTTGGTTTACCATACGATTGGATGCGTTCATATTCCTTCCCTGAAAGTGAGATGCCCCTCACCCCATATAACGGACGCTATGACCTGGGAATATACTCACCCTACTTCTCAAGCTAGGGGGTTTATCCACTACGTGCAACCTCCCCCTATAGTACTAGAGTATATAATAATAATATTCAATCACTGATATTAATGCAAACACTATATATATATACTATCTCACACACCGTATATATATATATAAATATAAAATGTCCCGGCTACACCATGTTCTAAATCCGTAACACAAGCCTATTTAATTTATTAAGAGTTTATGGCCCAACCCTAATTATTAATTAATTCGCACATCAATTAATTAAGTCACCTTTGGCGTCTCCCCCACCATAAAATTGGACTTACTCTCGTAGCCTGAAATAACCTCACCCGAGTCTAAATTCCCGACTCCCGAATTTTTAATCATGACGTGTCACCTAAAAACTCCCTTCCTAATTAACTTTACTCACGATTAATTAGATTTAAACTCATGTATTAATTTCTCAATAATTAATTACATAAAAGATTATAATATAAATTTTCCTTCTTATATCCAGAACTGGGCGAAACTGCCAAAATCTGGCGACCATCGATCGATCGACACCAGACCTTCGATCGATCGATCGAGAAGGTCTTCGTCTTCTTCGCGAAGGCAGATTCAGCCATGGATGAATTTTTCCAAACCCTAGTTTCTTCTACCAGCAACCTCAAGCCCTCTTAACCTTAATACATGTTAGAAACCTTATTAGGGATCTCCAGAATGTCCATTAACATTATTAATTTGTCCATTAACTACGATTTCTGAAGTTGGAACAAAATTTATCTTTAACCCTTAACCCATTTACACTCCAAATTCCTTCATCAAATTCATTTCTAATTGTCCAGATATCATCCTACCAGATATGTATCAACTTATAAATATCAGGTTTTACATAAATCCTTACTCAAATTCGTAAATCAGATTAATGTATTTAAAATCCCATGTTTATGCCATGAACACCCAAAACGAATTTTTAATCGATCACATCACATGAATATGAATTGAAAACATATTCAATACTATTTCAAGTTATCCACTTGCCTTAGGTTTCGTAGTGTCTGATTTGGAGATGAATTCCAAGGTTGAAGATGACCCTTGTTGGCTCTCTAGTGATCCCAAAACTGCCTTTAACTGCTATTAGGGTTCCTCAACACACTTAGCCTTTTTCTAAACTCCCTCAGCTGTTTCCTTATTTCTTCTAATTTAACAATGAACTTAAATCCAGTTTTTTGCCTAATGGGCCGAGCCCAAGTGACCCAAATGCCCCCGTGTGGGCCCGGCTATGTCCAAAAATGCCCCGTGACCCATTTACTACCCTGGGTATACTTTTTCGACTATCTCGGCCCATCCGAACTCAACTGTACACTCAAAATTGGCATCCGAATTAATTTATAAAAATACTTATCCCCCACCCCCTTTAGTCTATACCGACTCCCGGTTGAGATAAGTGCATACCCCGTCATTAATACTCGAAATGACTTAGATAAATTATTACTATTTACTTAGTAAATAAATTCCCCTAAATATTAACCATTTACTCCCCGATTAATATTTAAATATATTTTGCCATAATTAATTCATTTAAAATTACAACTCACTAGTATTTTGGAATTTTCGAATTAGTTAATGTGGTGACGATTATTATGCAACACAAATAAATACGAGAGAAGGTATTATCAAGGAAGAACGAGGAATATAAGATGTCAATCACACAACAAAGGATGTACGTGGTTCAGCAAAGATGTGCCTACGTCCACGGTGGTGCAGTCGATATTGTTTCTATATACTCCGCAGAGTAATTACAAAGAATACAACTTGTCCTTTTGCCCCGGACCTAGGGTTTAATATATACATGTACATGTAGGTAAGTGGAGGTGATGGGTTTCTCCACGTTTTCCATCTCCCCTATAACTTCCAAGTATGGGAACGTGGGGGAGACCGGATCAATATAAGAGATGAGGGGCTCGGACTTTGGGCCGCCAGGACTGGGCTACTCGTCCAGGCCCATGGTTCTAAATTTCGGGTACCCACAATTGCCCCTAAATTTGTTGGGCCATGTTTATGGGCTCAATGGATTTAAATGATCAGCCATTATGGCTGATTTGCGATTCCTCGAAAGCTGTGAAGTTGATTTGGCGGCATCCGCTTCGCTTATTGTGCGCTATGATTAGAATTTGAAGGTTTGTTGGAATAGCCACTTTCTCTCCCGTCGCTTCAGCCTTTCCAGTACTCTTCTATCTTCTGAGAACTCTAGCGCCTCGTACCTTCTTCTCTCAATTTCCATTCCCATAGTTTCTTAGTTGTCTGAGCTCGTGCTTCTTCATCACTTGGACTGATTGTCTGAGCTTGTACTTCTTCATCACTTGGGCTGATTGTCTATTTTGTAAGTTTCCTGTGCCCTTTCCTTGTACTTTATCTTTGGTTTGTAGCTTTTCTCGGGTCTTCCAATGACGAAGATTGTGAATAGGTCAATCTCTGAATTTAGGAAGTTTTACAACATTCCTGAGTGGGTAGATATTGAGTGTTGTGCCTCCCCTCCTAGGAATGTTAGGGATATAAATGATGCTCACTGGATCCATGTTCTGTTGCTTTCCCAGGGGGGACTCACTTTTCATCCCAATAATTTGTTCCTGCATTTCTTTGGCTATTTTAATATTGTTCCTGCACTATACTCGCCCAATGTGTGGAAAATAGTAAATGGCGTCCATAGGATAAATCAATTGTATGGAACTAGGTTAGGGCTTGCCGAGGTCTGTTTCTGTTACTCCTTTTCTCGAACTAGTTCTGGTCTCCTTTACCTCAAAGCTAGGAGCCCTAATAGGGTATTGGTAGTAAATATACCTGATTCCCATAAGGACTACTGGCAAGAAGGTTTCTTTGTTAGAAATTGGCAGTTTTCTCCCCAATTTGAAGGATCGAGGTCTGAGAGGTTCTCTGTTCCCTTCTATAGGGTGGAATACATAGGTAGACATTGTACTGTTATTTTGATTTTTGCTGATTTGTGACCTTTCTAACTCCTCTTTTACTTCTTCTTCCACAACGAGGTCAAAGAATTTGGAGCCTGCTCTCAGCGAGGTTCGTATCTCGGAATTGGTTAAGGCTTGGAATATCAGGGAGCCTCTGGGTGACGGTGAGCATCCCAGGTCTGCTGCCTTTCTGCTCGAGTACAAGAACGTTGGCTCCAGCTTCATAGCAAGGCCTGTGGATAGTATACCAGAGTTTGACTCCTTCGAAGAGACTACTGCAGAGCCTATCCAGTTGGATGAGGAGGAGAGCAGCTCTGAAAGTGACTTTGCAGGAGCCGTGAGTAATTTGGGTGGGGGGAGATTTGATAGTAGTAGTTCCTCTGACTATGAGGAGGTTTCTGAAGCTCGGAGATCATCGAGCGCTTCTAGAAGTTCAAGTGAAGAGATGGTTCCTCCAAGGAAGAACTTGATTAGAGATGATGATGATGCGGACCACGTGCTCCTTGCACAGAGGTCAAAGAAGTAAAAAGCTACTTCTGGGGCCGTGGCTACTGGTTCCCGGTCCTCCGCTCAGGATCAGGAGAGGAGAAGGAAGGAAGAAGAGTAGGTGTGAGAGAGAGAGAGACAAAAGGAAGAAGAGAGGAAGAAGATGGAAGAGAAGAGGAGGGTGGAGGAGAGGAAGAAGAAGGAGAATGAGAAGGAGGAGGAGAGAAGGAGGGCAGAGGCGAGGAAGAAGGCCGGGAAGGCCTTAGTCCCGGTGTCCATGCTGCCTGAGGGGGTTTTATGGCAATTTCTCCCCAGTTGGCCCCAGCTCTGCTCGAGAGAGCTGTTCTTTCGGCTGATCGCCAAAGGGCGGTAGGATCGGAGCAGTTGGCCCTTCAGGCTAGTCAAAGGCTGGCTCTGGTAAGGTTTTTCCCTTTTCTCCTATGTTGTTTTGAATTCCCTCATTTTTCTCTTCTGATGCCTTTTTTTTTCTACAGTTCGTTACTGACTTCACCGTGCTCTATCGTTCACGTGACGAGCTGGTGAAGAAAAATAGCGAGCTGGAGGAGGAAAATGCTGCCCTGAAGCTGAAGGGTAAAGAGCTCGAGGCTAGCTTTAAAGCCGTTGACGCTGCTCAGATTTCATCCGATTTGGCTCTTGCTACTGCCAATAAGGAGAAGGGCGCAACAGTCAATGACTTAAAGGAGCTGCAGCAAGCCTATGACTTGGTTTGCTCAAGCAAGCTAGCGGTTGTTGAGGACAACAGGATGCTATCTGCAGAGCTGAAGAAGAAAGAGTCTGAGGCTGTTTCTGCCAAGGAGGACTCATACTATTCCGGTTGGGCTGCAGCATATGAGGATGCTGAAGTTCAGATAGGCTATATTAGTCTTCTGAACTTCAAGAAAGGCAGGAACAAGGCCCTTTTGGCTGCTGGCGTTGACATCGATTCTCCCTTGTTTGACGAGCATGACCTAGGTTCGAAGCCAACCGTGGATGAAGTTCCTGCCCCAGCTGTTGAAGGCGCCGATCCTGTTCCTCAAGCGACCCTTGATGATGTTTCTCTGGTTGTGGGGACAGAGATTATCCCTGCTGAGGGCGGTGCTCCTGCTGATGTTGACAAGGGGAAGGGGCCATCGACTTATGGGCCGCCTGAGGTTGTCAACTAGTTATCTATTAGGATTGCTCTATATTTTTGTTTTTTCCATTCTGTAAACTTTTCTTTTTTCAGTTCGATGTAACTTCAATCTTCATTAATAAAAAAGGCTTCATTTCTGCTTGTACTGATTTGTCTCTTTCTCTCCTTTTTCTTTCTCTTGCTTGTAGTTAGTTGATGTGGATGATTACATTCCTGCTACTTCCCAGTTGGGTAGGACCCTTGGTCCCAATGCGAACCCTGAAGTTCACCAGGCTTTTGTTAAGCTTTACAAGTCCCTCAGGTCTAGAAATCAGAAGTATAAGGAGCAATCTGAGCTCGTGGTCAAGCTGAAGGACAGGCTCCAGGAGATGAAGGACATTGGTGCTTCAGTGCAAGAGGAGATTAATGTGCTGAAGACAAAACTATTAGAGGCCTCCGAGATCAACCAAGTAGGGGAGGTTCTTAAGCATGAGAACGAAGATCTGAGGAGAGAAGTCTTACGACTTAGGGAGCATGTACAGAGCACTGTTTCGGAAGTTCTGCAAGTCTCCTCGTCGTCACGAGCAAGATCTGGTCCTGTGCTATGAGGCTCTACTCGCCCTCCCCCTCCGCGAGCTGGTAGTAGCACCAGGGGCAGAAACAGGGAAGCAGAAGAACTTCGTGATAAGGAGATGGAAGAACTTTGTGATGATGTTCTGCGAGCATATGTAATTGCTACAGGGCTTCAAAGGGACGTCACCCGATTGCGGCACTTGTTCAAGAAAGGTCCTCGGCAAGCGTGGGCTGATGGCTATGATCAAGACTGGTCGGATGCTCCAACAAGGCTATCTGAGTTCGAGGAGCTTTCTTTCATCAGGGGATGGCTAAGTGCCTTGAAGGAGCTGCAAGTCTCGAGGCACTCGGTGCTATGGTATCGTCATGAGATGTCTTCCTCCACTCTGGTGCCCAATCCATTTAGGAGGGATGATCGATGGATCCCCATCGATGCTATTCCTCAACAATTATTGGAGTCGGATGCGAATGAGGTTGTGGAAGAGTTTGTTCCTGCTCCTGATGACGAACGAAGAGCTCGAGTGGCTGATTATCTTGCTCGGAGGCTTCCACCTCCTTGAGATTTTACCAGTCGCTATTTTTTTTATTTTTGATAATGTAAATGCTTTGGGCGAGCTCGCCGACTAAACATGTATTATCATTGTTGTAAGTAAAATGGATTAATGAAAAGTTTGTGTTTTTGGGCGATTTTGCCAACTAAACGTGTATATCCTACTTTTCATATCCTTGCTGCTTTATGATCTCTTCTGTTTTGCCATGCAAGTGTCCCCCCAGTCCAGTATAATATCAAAGTACCATTGTGCCCCACCTTACCTTTTAGGTTGTGTCGTCACACTCCCTTAGGCCTAAGTAGGGCAATTGGCGAGGACACACCTGGTGTTGGATGTCTTCATCCGATCAGGATTTTGTTCAACCGAAGTAGGTTTGATGACCAGTATAAGATTTGGTCGTATTGCCTAAGAATCCTCTGTAGGGCTTTATATATTGCCAGGGGCAACGCTAAGAGGTCTCTCGTGTTTTATGACGATGACCTGAGGAGGGGTATTCCCCTGCTGTAGTGATCAAGGTTCTTGTTATTTGGAAAAGATGTGCGATGAATGCAACTGTCACCAATCAGAGTGTAACCAACTAAGTAACTTTCATTAGTAATAAGGAAAATGAACTTTTGTTTTCATAACAAAAGAAATACAAGAAAAAGATCTAAAAATATAATTTCTTGAGATTAGCTGCGTTCCATGCTCGTGGTATTTCTCTGCCCTCCATCGTTTCCAAGTGATAGGCACCTTGCAGATCGTCTTTAGTTACTTTAAAGGGTCCTTCCCAGTTTGGGCCTAGCTTTCCGTCTGACGACTTCACTATGCTGCCTAGGACCTTCCTTAGAACATAGTCCCCAACTTTGAACATCCTCAGGCTAACCCTTTTGTTGTAATGCTTTGCGAGCTGTTGTTGATAGTTCGCTAGCTTCACCAGGGCCAGCTCTCTACGCTCGTCGGCTAGGTCGAGTTCGGCGAGCAATGCTTCATCATTCAGGCCTTGGTAGACGAGGTTGGATCTCATTGTTGGCAAACCTGCTTCTAGTGGGATGACTGCTTCCATGCCATATGTCAGCAAAAATGGGGTTTCTCCTGTTGCTCGCCGAGGAGTGGTTCGGTACGCCCATAGAACATGAGGTAGCTCTGTTACCCATGCACCTTTGGCTCGCTCTAATCACTTCTTTAATCCATCGATCACAGTTTTGTTGGAAGCTTCATCTTGGCCGTTGCTCTGAGGGTAGGCCACCGAGCTGAAGTGGTGTCTGATCCCGTGTTCGTTATAAAAGTTCTGAAAGGGGCCACTTTCGAACTGCGTTCCATTATCGGTGATGATGGTTCTGGGGATTCTAAACCGAGTGATTATATTTCTCCATATAAACCTTATCTTATCAGCATCTCGAATGTTCGCCAGGGATTCATCCTATATCCATTTGGTGAAGTAGTCAGTCCCAACCAACAGGTATTTACGATTGCTGACGGCGGTAGGCAGCGGTCCCATGATGTCCATTCCCCATTGGGCGAAGGGCCATGGGCTGGATAGGGACTTCAGATCGCTGGTGGGTTGGTGGGCCATAGGAGCGTGGAATTGGCATTTAAGGCATTTACGAACATATACTACGGAGTCCTTTTGCATGTATGGCCACCAATAGCCTTCCTTCATTGCTCGAAAGGCTAGAGATCTTCCTCCGATATGACTTCCATAGATTCCTTCGTGAAGCTTGTGTAGCACTTGCTCGACATCACCTGGGTGGACGCATCTAAGGTAGGGACTAGAGAAGGATTTCTTATACAAGTCGCCTCCTGTGGATAAATGAAAGTGAGCAGCTTTGACTCTTATCTGGTGGGCAGTTTTCTTGTCATCTGGGAGCGTGCCATCCTTTAAATAGCCCCTTAAGGGGTCCATCCAGCTGGGGGCTGAACCCACCTGGAGTACTTGTTCCACGTTTGGTAACTTGCTGTTGTGGTTAATGCTCGAACAAATGAGGAAATCGATGGGGATGACCCTCTTAAGGTCAGAGTCAACTGTCGAACTTAAGGCTGCTAAGGCATCAGCATGACTATTTTGCCCCCTGGGAAACTGCTGGATGTTGATCTCTTCAAAGCTTGACATTAATTCTCTCACTAAGGCGAGGTAGGCTGCCATTCTTTCATCCTTTGCATTGTAATCTCCACTTATCTGATTGGAGACTAGTTGAGAGTCGCCGAACACCTATAAATGTTTTGCTCCTAGAGTTTATGCCTTTTGGAGATCGGCTATTAGGGCTTCGTACTCTGCTTCGTTGTTGGAGGCTATAAATCCAAGCCTGATTCCTTGTTCGAGGATTGTGTTTTCTGGAGTGATGAGGGCAATGCCTACCCCTGCCCCCTTTGAGTTGGAGGCTCCATCAATAAAGAGTCTCCAGGTTCTCTCTGTTGCTTGGTTCTTCTTTTGCTTTATTGGTTGAGGTTGGTCGGATAGTTCCTCTCCCATGAATTCGGCTATGAAATCAGCAAGGATCTGACCCTTGATAGCTGTCCTTGGTTGAAATTGGATATCAAACCAGTCGTGCTCGACTGACCACTTAGACAGTCTGCCCGATAAGTCCGCTTTCCTTAGGACCGCGTTAAGGGGATGCGATGTAAGGATGATGATAGTATGAGCTTCGAAATAATGCTTCAACTTCCTCGAGGCTATTACAAGTGCAAAGGCGAGCTTCTCCAATGACAGGTACCTTTGCTCGACGTCTAATAAGGTCTTGATCATGTAGTAAACGGGGTCTTGGATTCCTGCAACCTCTCATATTAACGCAGAGCTAACAGTGTGATTGGATACCGAGAGGTATAGGTACAAAGAATCCATTTGCTGTGGTATGACAAGCAGGGATGGAGAGCTTAAGTAGGACTTGAGCTCGTCTAAAGCTCGCGAGCAGTCTGGGCTCCACTCTATCAGTTTACTCCCCTTTAGAAGCTGGAAAAAAGGTTTGCACTTCTCGGAGGATTTGGAGATGAAGCGATTTAAGGCGACGAGCATTTCAGTGAGCTTCTGCATGTCCCAGATTGTTCGAGGGGGTTGTACCTTGTTGATTGCATCGATCTGGTCTGGATTAGCTTCTATGCCTCTCTTACTGACCAAGTACCCAAGAAATTTTCCTGACTGGACACCGAAGGAACATTTTCTCGCATTAAGTTTCATTCGGTACTTCCTGAGGATTTCGAAGGTCTTTGACAGGTCTGAGAGGTGATTTTCCTTCTTCTTGCTCTTAACGAGCATGTCATCGATGTAGACCTCCATTTTGTCTCCCATTTGATCCCTGAACATTTTGGTGACCAGCCGCTGATAGGTTGCCCCTGCATTCTTGAGCCCAAATGGCATGACCTTGTAGCAATATAACCCAACTGTCGTGATGAACGCCATTTTGTCCTGGTCTGGGGCATACAAGGGGATCTGGTGATATCCTGAGTATGAGTCCAGGAAACTCATTCGCTCGTGAGCTGCAGTGGAATCTACTAGTTTGTCTATCTTCGGGAGGGGGAAACTATCCTTAGGGCATGCTTTGTTAAGGTTAGTGAAGTCGATGCAAATTCTCCACTTCCCATTATTCTTCGGAACTACTACTGGGTTGGACAACCACTTGGGGAATTGCACTTCCCGTATGGATCCTGCATCCAGCATTTTTTTGACTTCCTTTTCGATCGCTTTAGCCTTCTCGGGTGCAGTTCTCCGTGCCTTCTGCGTGACTGGCTTGAATGTGGGGTCGATGTGCAGCTGATGATAGACCATACTAGGATCGATTCCAGGCAGCTCGTATGGTTCCCATGCAAAAACATCTACGTTGTGTCTGAGCAAGGTCGTCAACTCCTTCTGTTCTTGGTCGGTGAGAGATGCTCCAATCAAGAAGACTATGCTACTGTCACCAACTTCATCCATAACTTCTACCAAGTCCTCGACGACACGCTCGAAGGGGAGGAGCTTGGTCTCCTCTACTCCAGGTCTTCCATACTTTAATTGCTACTTGGAAGGTATCACACCTTCTTCAACTTTCTCGCTGGGTTGACCGGCCTTCTTCTCTGGCTTTGGTCGGATGGATACTATGAAGCACTTCCTCGCCATTGCTTGGTCGCCTTGGATCTCCATTACTCCTCGCTCGATTACATACTTGAGCTTCTGATGGTAGGTCGAGGAGACCGCCTTCATCGCATGAAGCCATCCTCTGCCGAGGATGGCCTGGTATGGTGATTCGATGTCAACTACCAAAAACTCAATCATCTTGGAGACGTTCCCGTCACGAACTGGCAGCACTATCTTGCCCATGGGCATGGTCATTTTTCCAGCAAAGCTGAACAAAGGAACAGTAGCTTCCTTTAGGTCGGCGACGCTCAACTTCAATTTTCGGAATAGGTCGAGGTACATTACTTCGGATGAACTTCCTTGATCGAAGAGCAGCTTGTCGATGTCAAAGTTGTCTATCCTGAGTGTAATGATCAGGGCATCATGATATGGGGTCCTTACTCCCACCAAATCTTCATCCGTGAAAATAATATGCTTGTTATAGTTGACGTCCTCTGCTCGTCGACGCTTTCCTGACTGTGATTTTACTGGATCGATTTAAAAAGCCTGCATTACTGCTGTAAGTTTTTTCATTTCCATTCGAGATGAGTTCCCTTGTATCTGCTTGACGTCAGATACTCCATGGATTACGACGAACTCATGTCCAGCATCATCCTCCAGCACGTTGTCGGGTCTCGCCTCTCTGTTGGCAGCCACTTTCTCTGCCCTCTTTTCCACAAAGTCGTTCAAATGCCCGAACTGGGCTAACTCCTCAAGGTGAGACTTAAGAGCCTTGAAGTTCTCGGTCTTATGTCCTCCCTCTTTGTGGAAAGCGCATCTTAACGCATTGTTCCTCTTCGAGGGATCCCCTCCCATTTTCCTGGGCCACTTGATGAATGGCTCATCTTTGATCTTCGCGAGAATTTTGTAAATTGGTTCTTTGAAGATGGTGTTGACTGCCTGGAATACTTTCAACGCGTCATGGTTCCCTCCGTTCTTGGAGCCATTTTTGCCTCCGTTCTTTCCTCCTTTCTTCTAGTTCTCAGTTTTCCCACCTCCCTTGGTAGTGAGCTTAGCTCGACCGTTTTGTCCTGTATTAGGGAGGGTGACATCTTCCACCTTTGCGTATTTCTCGATTCGGGCTATTAGGTCGTCAATAGTCATAGCTTCCTTCTTCGTTAGGGACTGGTAGAGGAGGGAAGAACTAAGGAGCCCAATTTTGAAGGAAGCCACAACCACTTCCTCTGTGCAGTCCTCGATCTCATTGAATAACTCCGAGTACCTCTTCGCGTAATCTCGGAGGGTCTCTTGAGGCACTTTCTTCATTGTTAGCAGAGCATCCATCCTTTTGGGATGGGAGCTACTGGTAATGAATCGGGTCATAAAACGTTCGGCTAGGGATTTAAAATTCTTGATCGACCGGTGGGGGAGCCTTTCTAACCACTTATATGCTACATCATGAAGGCTCGAGGGAAAAATGCGACACATCAGGGAATCTCGGTGATTCTAGAGGGTTATGGCCTGTCGATATTGCCTGACGTGATCGATGGGATCAGTTTTTTTGTCATAAATCTTGAACCTTGGAATGGCAAATTTCTTGGGAGCTTCCTCCTCTTCGATTTCCCTTGTGAAGGGTGACTTCATTTGGGTTTTGAGAGCTCACCTCGCGAGTTCTCTGGTTGATCTTGTTCCGTGGTGAGCGGGATGCTGGTCCATCTCCCTGTGAACCATGTTTTGTATGTTCTTATCGCTGTGAGCAGGGCTCTGGTAGCGGCGAGCTCTTCGCAGCTGTTCGCGGAGGTCGTCGTCTAACTCGCCTCTTTCGTCTTTTTGAGATTCTCGAAAAGGGCTCCTTCCTTGGCTATGAGATTTGCTCTCCTGAGGGCTAGGAGTGCGATATGGGCGTCTCCTGTTATCAGGACGAAGCTCCATCTCCAGTCTTTCCAGTCTTCTTTTCAAGTGAGCATTCTCAGCCTCTTATCTGCGAGAAGACTCCCTCTGCTCGTGGAGCCTTGCCTCGTACGCATCAATTAATCTGGATATCTGCGTGGACCTCGCTGGTCCCTGACTTTCTTCTGAGGCTAGTCTTTCCAGGCAAGTTTTCTGATCTGAACGTCGGACTTCAGACCTAATCCTGCGAGGAGCAGGTAGCTCTTGAATATCTCCTGCTTAAGGGGCATTGCTGCTGTGACCAGACATCTTAAACTTCTTTCTTGACGTGGGTTCTTCTCAGGGAAAGATGAACGTTTCCCACAGACGGCGCCAATTGTGGTGACGATTATTATGCAACACAAATAAATACGAGAGAAGCTATTATCAAGGAAGAACGAGGAATATAAGATGCCAATCACACAACAAAGGATGTACGTGGTTCAGCAAAGATGTGCCTACGTCCACGGTGGTGCAGCCGATATTATTTCTATATACTCCGGAGAGTAATTACAGAGAATACAACTTGTCCTTTTGCCCCGGACCTTGGGTTTAATATATACATGTACATGTAGGTAAGTGGAGGTGATGGGTTTCTCCACGTTTTCCATCTCCCCTATAACTTCCAATTATGGGAACGTGGGGGAGACCGGATCAATATAAGAGATGAGGGGCCCGGACTTTGGGCCGCTAGGACTGGGCTACTCGTCCAGGCCCATGGTTCTAAATTTTGGGTACCCTCAATTAAATATTAAATGCACCAAAAATACAGAGTGTTACAGTATTTTCTCACAAACAATTCTGGGCACATAAGAAAGCAATTATGGGCTGTTCAACAAGAGATTCAAAGGAAGCTTTAATAGGAGCATTGAAGTCACCTTATTCCAATTAATTGCAATGGACAAAGGTTAGTTTTGATCATAGTTATAAAGAACTTATGATTTTGTGATTGCATGAAGATTAAACATCCTAGATTCATGACAAAACTGTTTTAAACATGATGTAACATTATGGTTTATACCCGATTTTATGATTAACAAAACTGTCTTGACTAACATGTGGTATCAGAGCTTTCGATTTATAATCTCATGCTTTCCTTTAATGAAAATTTCCTTATAACAGTTCTGATCTTTGATCTTTTGCATCTGGAAATCTGGATTTTCTTTTGATGAATCTGGAAATCTGAAATTTTTGACAAATCTAGAAATCTAAAATTTTAAGCAACTCGTAATCATACACTAATATGGAATTAATAATTCGAATTTTTGTTATGTATAATATTAAGAACGAAATTACTGTATACATTCCTTAATCTAATGACAACTTTCTCATTATTATTCAATCCCTTTTACGTGTTATTAGAACCATAATATGCCGTCAGCATGATTTTTATTATTTCAAGTTTGTGTAAGCGTTCTGTAAAACACTTTTATTAATCATGATAAGAAAACGAACCTTTTTTTAAGATTAATTAAGTGAAAACTGTGATTTGACGCAAAACAGATTTTCGGGAGATTTTTTTTGGCGTAATGAATAGTGTTTTTCAAAATTTCTAGGGTACAATTGACTTGAAACTTGGTGGGTTGACTGGAAATGGGCCAATGATCGAATTTCACCGCCTTTGGCCGTGATGTAATGTGTTTTTCGACAATCAGAGTCCGTTAAGGACCTCAAAACCCCCTTTTGCCATTTTAGGAAATAATCTCGGGGCTTATAACTCTTTACAGAAAATTGATATTAACGTTTCGCAAAAAGTTTTGGTTTTCTGGCATGTTTTACTTCGATTCTATAGTGAAAAATCATTTTTCCCATTTTTGGCAAAGTTCATGTATTATGTGTTTTTACTATACCTAGGTAATTCTCTTTTTGAGGCATTTAAGCTGCTATTGGTATCTTGGAGATTACTTATAGATTACGTATTATAGTTAATATTTAATGCATGATTAACTATATTTAAATTGGGACATGTAAGAAATTATTTATTTGAGTTAAGTCAAAGACCAAACACAGGCTGAGACTGCATGTACGAATAATACACTTACATTCATTAAAGGTTTATTCTAATGTTAGTTATAAAATAGGATTGAGGCGCAACACATGCTAATATCTAAATTGAACAACATTAGAACTGGTTTTGTGAAAACAAAATAGTTGACATTAAGTCCATTAATCATGGTACACAATGTTTAGGCAACAAACACAGATGCCAAAATTATGGGACCATGATAAATGAATTATAGAGTAGTATATCTTTACAATCTGAACATTATGTGATGATTAACACAGATTCTGTGATATTCAGATTGTAAATGAAATCTGCCAAAATTTTTAGTCAACAATTAAATATTCGACTCTTGCAATTTTTGTTGGGTGTAAAAATTTAATTTGTGAACATTGTTATTACTTGCAGTTCCCCTTAACCTGTATTCACAAGCTCAGTCCTATTCCAAATTTGATGGAACTGATTTTTCTGAATGGAATGAGCAAATTGAGTTCAGCCTAAGAGTTCTTGATGTAAGGACATAAATTTCCAATTGAGTCCCTGTATTATTTTGACTTAATTCAGTGAACAAAACTATGTTTGTAATATGTCATAGGGAGATTTTTATTTTGTCATGATCCCACTTGGTCTATGATGTATTGAAGAACACTGAAGACATTGCGGCAAAGGTTCAAAGAATTAAATCATGCCGATATTTAATTGGTGCAAGTTTAATCGTCTTCAAAATTAATTGCATTCCGAGATCACTCAGGTATGAATGCATATAATTAATGGTGTTGGGAATTATTTTATAAAAGATAAGGATGTATTCTGATATACTCGAAATAGAGTTTGACTTATTTGGATCTCCTTTAAAAGAGACGTTTTGAACTAAAAGTCAAAAAGTCAAACTAACACATCAGCTCGTTCAAACGACATAAGGATCTAGCTCGAACGAGATGCCTAAGTTGCACGAATGACACGTTTTTTGAGGCGACGCTAAATTGTTATTTAAAGCATGGTTTTATTAGAGTTTCGTAAGTGTGCATCTGGAAAAAACAGAATACATTCCAGTACGTTGTTTTCACATGTTTTCTAAGATTTATAAATCATAAACATATCCTTAGAGTTTGCAAAGATCCGAGTTATCATTATTATATGCTTACATGATCTTGTTGCACCAAAGAAGTATGTTCTATCATTGAACATAAGGGTTTTGCGGTGAAGAAAAGAGAAGGACTTCTTGTTTGACATCGTAGACGAATCAAAGCCAATCGGTGGACACCGAGACATACGTGGACGCGTGTGTTGTGGACAAGTATCGTGGAAGAAGGACTTTCTGCGTGAGCACTTGTAATACCCCATATTTTTATGACTTTTAATTTTGGGGATTTATTAAATTTAATTAGAGATATTAATTTAATATTAATCCAAAAAATCATTTAAATACTTACTAGCGTGATGAGAGTTAGTAATTATTGAAATTTTGTTGTAAGTTACTTTATGAGTAAAGTAAGAGGTGTATATTTAGTAAAATTATCACGAGAATCTAATTTGTTAATTTTGAAAATTTATCGGGACGCGCTTGTGTCATGTCGGGATTAAATTCGAACTATTAAAAGTGAATAAAGTATAAGTCACCCGTATGGTCATTTTGAGTGCGTCAATGTGTCCGGAAGGGTCGAGATAGTCAAAATAATGTACCCAAGGGTTTAGTTTGGGTTTCGGGACGTTTTTAGGCCCAATTAACATCCCGGGAGGGCGTTTTGGACATTTTACATTTTTGGGCATGAAAACCCACGAAATTTCTAAGATTATATTAGATGGTAGGAGTCATCTTCTAGGGTTATAACATCCATAAACTAAATATGTCCATTGGAGAGGAAGATGATAAGCTTTCCAAGGAGTTCTAGGCTAAGAACTCCACCGTTTGCACCGCCGTCGTCGCTAAACTTTAGATCGCACAACGAGGATCACAAACACACCAATCTCTCCACAAATCTAAACTAAGAATTCCCAGGCAAGTATCTATCTTGCTCTATTTCAGTTAATGCTTCAATAATATTAGTCTAGGATTGATTAGGACTAGTTTTTGTGAAAGAAAAACCTATTTTGGAGACTTAAATCTGCATGATGTATAGGAATAGATGTATTCTGGAAATCAAATTCACATGTAGAGATTGAACCAAGAAATTGCAGTAAATTAGGAGTATGAAATCTGGGAAAAGAATGAGAAGAAACTAAACAAGGAAAATATTAGGGTTCTTGATATTTTTATGGATTATGCTCCATTTAATTCGTTATTCATGATGAAAATTCGCATGCCTTACGTAGAATACCACTTATTTGAGAATATAACACTTATAGTATAAATTTTTGGGAGTTTGGAAGACAAATATTTTAGTTTGGATGATTTTAGAAGAAGAAACTCGTAACTGGAAATTCTGCAGATTCGCCATACCTGCTTGATCGATCGATCGATGCATCGATCGATCGAACATCTTCCATAGATCGATCGACCCCTCCTGGAAAACTTACATTTCCCCTTTTTAATAGGCTGTTCCAACTTAAATGATTAGAATTCTTGGACATCAATGTTAGAATATTTTGGGATGTAAAGAAGACTAGTAGGACTTTATGAAAATGGAACTTTTAATGTAAGACGAGATTAACATTTAACGGAGGTGTTTTACATATAAGGGACAATGGGGACATGTGTTAAAGGGTGAGACTCGTAAGGGAGTTACGTCGTAAAGTAAAAGAGTACCTACTGAAATTTCACTTATGAAGATAGGGTTTCACGAGTGTTACGAAATAAGTCGAAATAATCCCATAAATAACTATGAAAGAGAAAATCGTTACGGGATAATTTAATAATGTGCAATAAGGATAAATGTCATAATTATGGGACGTGAGAGTGTACCTAAATTTGATATGGGAATGGTAGTATACATATATGACTGTGTTTATGCATATGCTATATACGTGTGAAAATCATGCCCGCGCTACTTGCTATCCCTGAGGTTACCGCGCTGGAACAGTCTTATCTCGATGGGACCTTTATGGGGGATATTGACTCGTACCCTTGAACATAGGAATCCTTGTTACAAGCTATTGGATCGATAGTCAGACGGTCCTAAGAGACGTGAGGGTATGTGCTGACCTCTTAGTGACTTGGAACTATGCTTTGCCTTAATTTTTATGTGTTTTGTGTTGATATAGTTCGAGAGTGATTCCGAACTGGTATTTTCCTTAGTACGAGTGATACGGGGACTGGATAGCAGAGTATGCCAACACCACAAATTTTATGTGGGGTGCTGTTGGTATATATATTATGTGAGTAGATAATATATATTTAATCTCGAAATTTGGGAACTACCTACTGTGACTAATGGTAAGTAAGTAATAAATAATTATTTCAACTTGGGAATAAGTGTTTGAAAAGTATGATGCAATACTGAGAATCTTTATAATCAAATGAAGCTTATGTGAGGACTTTTCTTTTAAATAAAATTAACTTTCGTAACATTAGAAATTGTCTGCATGAAATCTTGTGAGTAACTTAAGATAAGTTAAACTATTGGGAATATTAGTGCGATAGGTGTGCACATTAGAAGAGAGGTGATAATTTCTCAAGAGAGTGCCGCACTAATATGATTGTTGCATTAGCCGTTAAGCATTTTAAATACTTGCTAAACTAATTTTAAATTGTTTTACAATCGGGCTCTGACCCGTTTCCTATTTTCTCTTCTGTCTTGTATATATATGTATATATTACAGGTACCCAACTATAGGGGCGTCTTGCATAGGATCCCTTGGAAGGAACACGCTGCAACTTAGGTGGGAGTTGCAGGCCTCTTGCTTAGACGATCTCATTATTGATTCCACTTCTAGTTTTTATTTTATCCAGTTGGGTATGTGTCACCCATTTTTCATTACTCAGTTGGTTTTTTCAGAGATTGTGACTCATTTATTTCTAGTATTTATACTTTGGGATTTTTACTGTCAGGATGTTTTCCTTTGAAGTTTTAAAGTTGGAATTAATTAGTTGGATGCTTATTTATTGGGACTATATATTCCAGTATGGTTGTTGTGTGATTCTTATACTATGGATTATGTAAAGTTTTAAATGTAGTTTTTTTAAATGAAACTTGGAAATTGATGTCTTAAAAATGGTTTTGTCACTTAGCTTAATTATTTAGGGTGTTTAATTGAAAAAGTTATTTTTACGACAGTGATGCTAAGAATGAACCAACCGTTCACCTTGGTTATAATTTAATAAAGGACTGATCACCCAGTATTTAATTAGGCGGGGTGTCACATCACTGTGAGAGGAGTGGTTGAAGATCAGAAGAGCGTCAAGACCCGTGGGGATCAAGTCATTGACTGAGTCTGTGTCTGTTCATTGTAAATCCACATTCATAGTGATTGTCTGGCTTGGGCCGTCCGAGGTTGTTTTCTCGTTTTGGGTTTTTTCCTCGTACATCCGGCGTTGTGAGTATTATTTACTTTACTTTACTTCCTTTAATCACTAGATGAATGTTTAGGATTAATCAAGATAAAATTGGTTTAAAGTAAGAATTGGGTTTTTCACAATTTGGTTTGGTGCATAATTAATAGTTGAAAAAATTTTGGTAATAAAATTTGGTTTGAATTGAAACACACATATTGGGCACTCTTTCAAATTGGTATCAAAGCTACAAAACATATTTTATTTGTTTTGTGATCCCGTGTGTTTTCAAAGATGAATTCTGGATATAATGAATTTTCTCGAACTCCTATTTTTGATGGCACTAATTACACTAATTGGAAGATGAGAATGAGATGTGATTTAAAATCTATTGATGAGTGTGTGTGGCTAGCAGTTGAGAAAGGTTGAACACCTCCTGTCACTATTATAGGTGAGGCCACTAGTTTAAATCCTGTTGAGTCATGGATCGAAACTGAACAAAGACTTGCACAATATAATTGTAAGGGTATGCACATTATTGCTTCACATGTTACACATGAAGAATATAATAGAACTATGACTTGTGAAGCATCAAAAGAGGCTTGGGATATTTTGGCACTCACTCACGAGGGAACTAGCACGGTTAGGGCGTCAAAACTTCAAAATATCACTACTGAGTTTGAGACCATTAGGATGTTAGAGAGTGAGACTTTTGATGAGTTTTATGCTAGGTTTTCCAATATTGTCAACTCGTCGTTTAACCTAGGTGTGAAAATTCCCGACAACCGTGTCATTAAGAAAATCCTTAGGTCGTTGCCTAATAGGTTTGATGCGAAAGTGACCATTTTAAACTCCTTGGGTAGGTTAGAATCGACGAAACTAGAAGATATGGTAGGTGACTTACAAACCTATGAAATCGACATGATTACCTCCAAACAAGTGCCTAAGAAAGAAAAGAGTATTTCTTTGAAAACCCGGAAGGAGGAAATTAAAGTTTCGAATTTCGACTCCGATTTCGATTTCGATTTTGAGGATGTTGCTTTGTTGACAAAGAAATTTAAAAAATTATTAAGTTTCAAAAGCAATCGAAAGATGCCAAGAAAATTGAAAAATTCAAGAACAACAAAGTAGATCCCACCTCTAAGGATAAGTTTGAGAAGCCTAAGAGAGATGAGTCGGATAAGTGTTTTGGGTGTGAGGGGTACGGTCAAAAAGTTAAGGAGTGTCCCACTAGACTTTAGAAAGAGGGCAAGCAACCCATTGTCTATAATTCCACCTTAAGTGATAGTGATCTGAAAGTGGGAGAGAGTTCCCCCATTGATCGTAACTTTATTGCATTCATGTCATGTCATGTGAGAGATGACGATTCTCATATGCATGACACTTTCGAGGAGGTTTTCAGTGAATCCCATGTTAGTGAGGGTGAAGGGAGTGACGAGGAGGAGGTAGATGTGAAAGAGTTGCAAAATGCGTTTAATGAGTTGTATGGCAAAATGGTGAAGGTGAAAAAGGCTAACTCAAAATTCCAAGCTAAGTTGAATGAGAGTGCCATAGAAAATAATGATAGTTTGATTGAGGATATTAGGGCATGAGAGAAGAAGTTTAGGGAGAAACTAAAGTTTGTGGAGAAAGAGAGAGATAATCTCCGTGGTTTGATGGAGTCCTTGAAAAATGAGATTTTAGAGTTTGAGGAGTCTAGGAGTTTGCTCGAGTCTAGGATTCATGAGTTGGAGGAGAGATTGAGAGACTCATCTGGAGTCAAGTTTGATTTGGAGGCTAGGTCGGAGAAGTTAGATAAGATCCTAGGCACCGTCCAAATTAAGAGAGATAGGGGAGGTATATGTTTTGGTGAGAGAGTTGTTCCCATTCCCCCCGCACGTGTGAGAAACACTAGGAAGGTTAGAAAAGATCCACATATAGGTAACCATTCCCACCATCGCTACACTTGCTCGTTTTGTGGTAGGAAAGGTCACCTTAGGCGTTATTGTTACGAACCTTAGACAAGCTCCTATGAAGTTTAGGAATAAAGTTGCCCCGGTTCCCAAAACCCCCATGCGTCGTTTTACACCTACTTGGGTTAGGAAATCGAATTTAGTGGCTTTAGGAATTAAACTTCATGATTCTAGTTTGGATACACTTGATTCTTCCCATGCTAAATCTAAATGATGATAGTGTTGCCGTGTTTGTCATATACTAGTTTACTTCATGATATATTCATTGCTAGTATAGTGACATGTGTATCATTTTGTATTATAGCTTTCATTTGTTTTTTAGTCCTATTGAAAATTACAAAAAGATTTTGTTTTTTAGAAAATTTTTAAAAATTCAAAAAGATTTTGTTTTTGAGAAAACGTTGGAAAAAACCAAAAAGATTTTGCTTTTTAATGAGTCAAAATATGAAAAGCCAAAAAGATTTTCATTTTTTTTTTAGTTTACATATTTGATGTGGTATATTGGTGTGCTTGGACCCCCCCATAGTTTCATTATCCATGTGGCTAGGACATTTGGTCATTATTATCGATGCTTAGAATGATCTTAACCATTGTTTATCTGGGGTTGTTTTCACTGTTGATATGCATTTTGATTCGACTTTGTATATATGCCAACATTGCACGCATGCACGACTTTATATGGATGTTTGACTTCTCTTGCATATTTTAATTTGGTGATGCATTCTTATCGCAGTTTTGTCATCTATACGTAAGTAGACTTAAGGAGAAGTGTGCTTGTAAAAACCGTTTACCGTGAGGATTTAAATTGAAAAGTAAAGAGTGATTCACGGGAAAGGACTGCGAGAGTTCAAAATTAACTCGTCGTGAAAGCCACCGTTTAAAAGAGCCCAAAAAGAAAATTCAATATGTTAAGAAAAGGGCCAAATTAGCTTAGTTCATTCCAAAGAAAATATGATATTATTGAGGGAGTTTGGATGGATTAAAAAATTTAAACGGGTTTGTGTAACACCCCGTGTTTTTATTAATTATTTAATTGGAATATTCGATAAAAATAATTTTTTGTATTTAATAATTTTTATTGATTAAATATGTTGGTTATGATTTTAAAAGAATAAAACTTTTAACGGAATCGAAATCGAATTTAAAATGAATTTTTTATGAGAGTTTTAAGTTTAGACTTAAAAAAAGGGAAAAACATTTGTCACAGATTTAGTCTGTGACTAATAAAAAATTTGTTTTTTAGTTAAATGGTATTAAACGAAGGAGAATGGCAGTGGCCGCATACCTGTTCAATTGATCAATCGACCTAGGGAGTCGGTCGATCGACGATGCCAGATTTGAGACGGTTCAGTGATTTCATTTGTAGTGTTAGAGTGGGATTATGATTCCTAACAACTATATTACCTTAATAATTCGTAGGGGGACTTATAATAATCACTTTTTCTCAAGTTTTTCGCCAGAGAACATTTTCAAATATTTTTCCTCTCAACCATAATCATCAACCTCCAACATAATCAAGTTTTTGTCACAAGTTTTAGGAGGCTTAATTGTGGCTTAATCAAGATTGATTCAAGAACACTTTTTTGCTAATTTTTCGAGAGGAATCCAGATTTCTAATATGATTTCTAACACAATCTTCACAGGCATGAATACCCTATTCTTTTCCTTTAGTATTAAGTGTTTTAAGTGTCGCCTAAACACTTAATTACATGTTTTCTTAAAAATAATTAGTAACTTATTTAGAAAAAGTGGACACTAACTATGGGGATGTTTTTATAAAATCTTTTAATTTGAATAATATTCATAATCGTTTGGGAGCGTAGGATTCGTGAGGGATTTTGGGTTTTATTGGTGTAGGTTGCATGTACAAAAACCCTAGTTTTAAAATAAATGGATTTGGGGGCGTATAACTCATGTAATTTGTGTTGAAACAATGATATTAGAAGTTTGATGTTTTAAAAGATGAAATAACGATATATTTATTTTAAATAATTAAATGAGATTAATTGGTGGTTTATGACGAGGTGATAATTAAATTATGATTAAATTGAATTGGATTATCATGCGTAGTTTTATACGTTGATTAATTATGCTTGTTTGTGTGTTTTTTGGTATTATTATATTGCCTTTGTGACGACGGGTTGTTGGGTAATTTTACTCTCCCTATACTTTAGGATGCCTTCTAGGTATGGGACTAGTGGGTAGGCCTTTTAATGATTTACGCCTTCTAGGTATGGGACTAGTGATGGTAGATTATCGCATTTTTATCATCTTGGGGGTGGGCTGATTTTTGGTACTTTTTCATCGTTACGCTAGCCTAGGCATGAGACTAGGTCAAAGTTTAGGATATAAATTCTTCCTAGGGTATTAAAATTTGTGGCGACATAATGTGTCGGGGCCGACAGTTTAAACGGGTCAGAGGACGATTTATGTCGTGTTGTGTGTGGAACCTTGTCATGTGTCGGGGCCGACAGTTTAAACGGGTTAGAGGACGATTGACAAGGGGAAGTGTGACACTTTAAAAAAAAGTGAGAACAATAAAGTTGGTTAATTTAATTAAATTAACATCGTGGGACTTGGGAATTTAAAATCATATTGGTGTGCCTTTATAAATGGGGATTCCTTCGGGTAGTTAGCGATTTATATTTATCACGTTTAATTATCTCGTCTAATTTAAAATACTCTATTGTGATATTTATTGCGTATACTGCTACTGTCTGGATTCAAGGATCCTATTTGACGGGAGTAGTGTGTATTCTTGCTCGGGAATTTGGCTCTGACCCATGTGTTGACTAATATTTTTCAGGATTAGAATTAGAGAAGCTGCATAAGTTTATCTGAGTTATCATTTGGAGGTGCAGCTGGAGTTATTTATTTTATGGCATAGTTTAGTTAGACTTTCTTTTCCAGTCGTATTTAATTATGAGACTCCATTGGAGTTTTATTGGGCCATTCAGTTTCAAAGTTGTTTAGAGGATTTACGTTGGATTATTCAGATCTTTATTGTTCAGGTTTTATTTAATCATTTTTGGAGATTGTATTTATTCAGAGTTAGCATGTGATGGATCTTTTATCTCTTACTGGTTTATGATCATTTGAAATTGATTCAAATATTTATCTTATGGACTGATTATTTATGTCTCATATATGTCTCATGCTAAGAATGGTATTTATTTAGTTCACTCCCGGCATAGTTCAGCGGCGGTGGCTGGCCACCCCGTCTGTCGAATTTTGCGGGGTGTGATAGTTTGCACAACTAATACTAATGTTGAAACATTGCAATTTGACGCTACTGTTTGTAGAATCATCAAAATTATGGATTTATGTGCATGTAGTATGTTTAGTTCATTAAGATCACACTTTTATTGTCATATGTATGATAAAGTTTGATGATTTATCGCTATCAATTAGAGCTTCTTGATCGTTTCGATGTGTTGGAATTGTGACTCATTTGTTGTAGTTTCAAACCCATACATTCCATATCCATGTTTGATCACATCGATACTATGTTTGCATGTAACTCGCATTTTTAGTTTTTATGAGTTTTTGCTTTTTGTGTTAAAAGCATACTGTTTTAACACTGTTTTCCTACTGTCAGGCCCTTCCTAGAATTTTTTTGTGAAAATTTTTTCACTGGGCAATATTATATTATATTTTTGGGAATCTGGGAAATTTTGGTAGGTTGCACGAAGTCATTCAAGCGACATATCCATCTCGTGAAAAGGACCACTGTACTTCGTTCGAGCGACATCCTCAACTCGTTTGAGCGATGTCCCTGGCTCGTTCAAACGACAGGCTGATGTGTTGGCTTCTAATTGGTTTGCTGTCCTCTGGTTTAAATTGGTATATTTCTGGTACTACTGGAAGTTTTTTCTGGATCGTCTAGTTTATATGCAGGTTTATTGGTTCTAAATTGATTTTTGCATATGAGTCCGTTTATCACACCTGATTAGATTGCTATATTTTTATTGTGATTCATTGGTTTACTAGCTACATATTTGTCATTTCTTGATCATATTTAGTTGGTTGTTTCATGATTATCTAGAGATTTTTCATTGATTCAAATTGGTTTATCTTTTCACCGGATTGTCTATTCGAGACAAAAAGGGGGAGAGATGTATGTGATGTAGGGGGGGATTTGATCATGTTTTGGTTTACATATGTTTACAAATTAGTATCTCAAATTGGTATCAGTTTATTTGTTGGTATCAGTTGCTCAAATTGCTTAACAAATGATTTTTTTTTGGAGATTATTCATAATGGTATCTATTATTGTTTGGTATCATTCGGATAAATATATTGGTTTCATTTGTTCCTCCATACTTCACTGGGTATTTGTTCGTTTGTTTCATGTGAGTAGGTATACTTCAGTGATTTGAGATTTCAAGTCTATATCACATTCATTCAGTTCATGCTTATCGGTGTTACATATTCTAGTCCGTGTCCTGTATTTTTTATTTCGGGTTCATGGGATGGAATTTAGGCATCGTATGACATGACGACCCGGTTAGGCCTTTCACTGGTTTAGTTTTGTCCCGGAATAGTCAAAGAGGGTGATTTGTAAAGACATAAATTTCTAATTGAGTCCCTGTATTGTTTTGACTTAATTCCGTGAACAAAACTGTGTTTGTAATATGTCATAGGGAGGTTTTTATTTTTTCACGATCCCACTTGGTCAATGACGTATTGAAGAAAGATGAAGATGTTGCGGCAAAGCTTCAAAGAATTAAATCATGTCGATGTTCAATTGGTGAAAGTTTAATCGTCTTCAAAGTTAATTGCATTCCGAGACCACTCAGGTATGAATGCGTATAATTAATGGTGCTCGGAATTATTTGATAAGGATGTATTTTTATAAAGAAAAATATTTTAAAATGTTTTTAAAAGTGTTTTAAGTGTTTACACTACGTTTTATTCTGATATACTCGAAATAGAGTTTGACTTATTTGGATCTCCTTTAAAAGAGACGTTTTGAACTAAAAGTCAAAAAGTCAAACTAACACGTCAGCTCGTTCAAACGACATAAGGATCTCGCTCGAACGAGATGCCTAAGTTGCGCGAACGACACGTTTTTTGAGGCGACGCTAAATTGTTATTTAAAGTATGATTTTATCAGAGTTTCGTAAGTGTGCATCTGGAAAAAATAGAATACATTCCAGTACATTGTTTGCACATGTTTTCTAAGGTTTAAAACGCATAAACATATCCTTAGAGTTTGCAAAGATTCGAGTTATCATTCTTATATGCTTACGTGATCTTGCTGCACCAAAAAAATTTGTTCTATCGTTGAACATAAGGGTTTTGCGGTGAAAAAAAGAGAATGACTTCTTGTTCGACATCGTAGATGAATCAAAGTTAATTGGTGGACACCGAGACATACGTGGACGCGTACGTTGTGGACATGTATCGTGGAAGAAGGACTTTTGGCGTGGGCACTGTGAGAGGAGTGGTTGAAAATCAAAAGAGCGTCAAGACCCATGGGGATCGAGTCGTTGAGTGAGTCTGTGTCTATTCAT
The DNA here is from genome assembly GCA_949130495.1 of Sambucus nigra. Classification (NCBI taxonomy): domain Eukaryota; kingdom Viridiplantae; phylum Streptophyta; class Magnoliopsida; order Dipsacales; family Adoxaceae; genus Sambucus; species Sambucus nigra. The sequence goes on from OX422218.1 coordinate 283,873,517, forward strand.
TATAAATTCACATTCATAGTGATTATTTGGCTTGGTCCGTCCGAGGTTGTTTTCTCATTTTGGGGTTTTTCCTCGTACATCCAGCATTGTGAGTATTCTTTACTTTACTTTAGTTTCTTTAGTCACTAGATGCATGTTTATGATTAATCAAGATAAAATTGGTTTAAAGTAAGAATTGGGTTTTTCACAACTTGGTTTGGTGAATAATTAAAAGTTGAACAAGTTTTGGTAATAAAATTTGGTTTGATTTGAAACACACATATTGGGCACCTTTCACTTGACCTGAACATGGCAATTATGTGTGATGAACCCGCTGCTATTACTGATGGTAGTAGCGACGATAAAATTGTTGTCCATGAAGCATGGTCTCGATCCAATAGGCCGGCCCTTATATTTATGCGAATGTGCGTTGCTGTTAACATTAATACCTCCCTATATGAAACAACGAAAGCGAAAGAGTATTTAAACAACATTGAGGAACGCTTTACTACTACTGATAAATCCCTTGCTGGGAAACTGATGGCTGACCTTACCACTATGAGGATCGATGGTACTCGAACCACGAATGAGCACATTATAGAGATGACTAATCTGGCTACTAGACTTAGAGATTTGGGCATGACAGTGGATGAGTCTTTTCTCATCCAATTCATCCTAAACTCCCTACCTCCTGAGTACGGGCCTTTCCAAATCAATTACAACACTATAAAAGATAAGTGGAATGTAAATGATTTGCAAAGTATGTTGGTGCAGGAGGAAGGAAGACTTAAGCAACAAAATGGCCATGTGACTAAGGGACAGGTGGCAAATCTTACAATCAAAGGAGTTGGCTTTAAGAAGAAGTTCGATAAGGGCACTAAGAAAGGTTCTGGACCGTCTCATCAAGCTGAACCATCAACTGCTGCTGTGAAGAAGGAAAGAACAATAAGTGTCAATTATGTAAAAAGAAGGGTCATTTCCACGGGGATTGTCATAAACGAAAGGCCTGATTCGAGAAAAAGGGTAAGCCTTTTATTTATGTTTGTTTCGAATCAAACCTTATTAACGCTCCTTATAACACTTGGTGGATTGATTCTGGTTCTATGTGTCATGTTTCTAATTCGATACAGGGCTTCACTTCGATCCATAAAACAAATCCAAATGAGCATTTTCTCTACATGGGCAATAAAGCAAAGGCTAAAATAGAAGTTATTGGAGTCTTTCACTTGATTTTAAGCACTAGATTTATTTTAGATTTGCAAGAAACTTTTTATGTTCCCACAGTTTCTAGGAATTTAATTTCTGTTTCCAAACTTGCTTGAGATGATTTTACGAATGAATTTAAGTACAATGGTTTTGGTTTGATTAAAAATTCTAATACTGTTGGTTCTGGATTTTTATTAGATGGTTTATATCAATTGAATCTTGAAAAGAATTTTTCTGAAACCCTTGTGACCATGCATCCTAATGTTGGTAAGAAACGTACACTTAATGATGAAAAATGTGCTTACTTGTGGCATAAAAGATTAGGGATCATATCCAGGCCGAGAATTAAAAGGCTCATTAAAGATGGAATACTCCATAAGCTGGATTGGGCCAATTATGATGTATGTGTGGACTGTATTAAAGAAAAACAGACCAAACATACAAAGAAATGAGCCACAAGAAGAACCCAACTACTTGAAATAATACATACAGACATATGTGGACCTTTTGATATTCCATCCATTGGTGGAGAGAAATACTTCATCACCTTTATAGATGATTTTTCACGTTATTACATTTTGTACATGTTGCATGATAAATCTCAGTCTGTTAATGTCGTTGAAATATACATTAACGAGGTTGAGAGGAAATTAGGTAAAAAGGTGAAAATTATTAGGTCTGATAGAGGTGGTGAATATTATGGTAGATATGACGAGTCAGGGAAACACCTTGGCTCATTTGCTAAACTCCTTGAAAAATTAGGTATTTGCGCCCAATACACAATGCCAGGATCACCTTGGCAGAATGGTGTAGCTGAAAGGCGTAATCGTACCCTTATAGAAATGGTTAGAAGTATGATAAGTAGGACCCAATTGCCTACATTTTTGTGGACACGTGCATTAAAGACCGCTGCACATATATTAAATAGGGTTCCTAGTAAGTCAGTTTCAAAAACCCCATTTGAACTTTGGAAAGGATGGAAAACCGATTTAAGGTATTTACGTGTGTTGGGGCTGCCCAGCGGAAGCTATAATCTACAACCCTCATGAAAAGAAATTGGATCCTAGGACATTATCATTGCATTTCATCGACTATCAAAAAAAGTCGAAGGGATATAGATTTTACTTTCCTAATCATACAACTAGAATCATAGAAATTGGAAATGCTAAATTCATTGAAGAAGTTGAAGTAAGTGGGAGTATGAAAGAAAGGGAGGTTATCATTCGACAAGTCAGGGTACAAATTCCTATACTCAGAGTTCATAATATACTTGTTGTTCCTAATGTAGTTGTTGAACCAGTCATTGACCCAATCAATAACAATGAACAACAAGTGAATGATCAATCAACCGAACAACCACATAATGAGACTATAACCAATGAAACTTTTGAAGCACCATAGGAAGTTCCATTAAGAATATCTCAAAGAGAAATAAGATCGGCAATTCCGGATGATTATGTGGTATACCTTCAAGAGACCGAATTTAACATAGGGAATATTAATGATCCAGTTTCTTATGAAAAAGTTGTAAATAGTGATGATTTCGATAAATGGATTAATGCCATGAATGAAGAAATAAAGTCTATGAATGACAATAAAGTTTAGGATTTGGTCGAATTGATAGAAGGAAAAAAAAACGAGTTGGGTACAAGTGGATTTTTAAGACCAAACTTGACTCAAAAGGAAATATCAAACGACATAAAGCTAGACTTGTTGCCAAAGGTTTTAATCAATGAGAAGGCATTGATTATAATGAGAACTTCTCTCCAGTTTCAAAGAAGGACTCATTAAGAATCATATTAGTATTGGTGGCTCATTATGATTTGAAGTTACACCAAATGGACGTAAAAATAACTTTTCTAAATGAAAGTTTAGAAGAAGAAGTCTACATGTCACATCCACAAGGATTCATAAAGAAAAGAAAGGAAAACATGGTGTGCATGTTAAAGAAGTCAATATATGTTCTAAATCAAGCTTCTCGTCAACGGTACATTAAGTTCCACGATACCATTACATCCTCTGGGTTTAAGGAAAATACTGTTGATTAGTGTATATACCTAAAGATCAATGGGAATAAGTTTGTGCTTTTAGTACTATATGTTGATGACTTACTTATCGCCAACAGTGATCTTAGTTTATTAAGTGAAACCAATAAGTACCTTTCTAAAAACTTTAAAATAAAAGATTTAAGTGAGGAATCCTTCGTGATCGGGATAGAAATATCTCGGGATAGATCATGAGGAATGTTGAGATTATCTCAGAAAGCTTAAATTAACAAAGTTTTTGGAAGATTTAGCATGCAAAGTTGCAATCCCATTAATGTTCCACTTCAGAAAGGGTATAATTTCAACTTAAGTCAATGCCCTATATGTGATTTAGAAGGGGAGCACATGAAACGCATGCCTTATGCTTCACTCGTAGGGAGCTTGTTTCATGCACAAGTCTGCACTAGGCCGGACATCAGTTTTTCCATTGGGATGCTAGGTAGATATTAAAGCAATTCGAGAATTTACCATTAGAAAGCTGCAAAGAAAGTGCTGAGGTACCTACAAGGGACCAAGGATTACATGCTCACATATCGAAAGACTGATCACCTTGAGGTGATTGGTTATTCAGACTCATATTTTGGGGGATGCCTTGACAGTAGGAAAAGCACTTCGAGTTATGTCTTCCTTATGGATGGAGGAGCCGTTTCATGAAAAAGTGCTAAGCAAAGCGTCATTGCATCGTCTACTATGGAGGCTGAATAGGTAGCTTGATTCGAAGCTACAAATCATGGATTATGGCTGCGAAACTTTATTTCAGGACTTAGAATTATGGGGACAATATCTAAGTCGCTGAAGATTTATTGTGATAATGTTACAGCAGTCTTCTTCTTGAAGAAGGATAGGTATACTAAGGCAGCTAAGCATATTGAGATGAAATACCTATCAGTGAAAGAAGAAGTTCGAAAACAAAGAGTGTCAATTGATCACATTAGTACGTGTGATAGTAAAGCAGATCCTCTTATGAAAGGACTATATCCGAAGACCTTTATGGAATATGTCAAAGAGATGGGTCTCGATTAGTTAGATTATGATTGCTATTTGGCATGGTAGTTTGACACTATTACTTGAATTCAATAAAAGTGTTTCTGATTTCTATTATTTCTGTCTTTTTTGAATGCATGCATATAATTTGAATTATTGTTGACAGAAATAGTTCTTATTCAAAAGGACATTATGAGGCCATTATAATACCCAATATTAAAGGCTTAGTTGAATGAAACATTGACATTGTGGTACATGGAAGGAACCATTCTCTTTAATAGCATGGAACCACCATGACTTGCATCCGTGAATCATTTGAATTAGCAAACTATATTTATCAATGATTGTGCACCTTATGATACCTAATCTAATTATACGAATTATTAAGACCAAGTGGGAGACTGTTGGAAATTAATATTAAGTGTCAAAATTAATTAATTAATTTTAATTACATTAAATTTCGAATTTCCCATTTATGTGGTCTTGATAAATGTCAGAGAATCGTCATTTGGAGATTCAACAGAGCAGCCTCAGCACTCTCTCTATCTCACTTTTAAGGTAAATTAGGGTTTGACAGTGGCGATTGCTGTAGAAGAGAAGGTTGTCGTCGTTGCTGGCGCCGACGTTGGCACCGGTACTGCCGTTATGCTTTTCAACCGGTGGAGATACGATGACATTCAGATAAGTGACCTTTTTATGAAGGATTACATTACTGCAACTGCTTCCAAGCACCCAACATACATGTCTCACACAGCTGGGAGGTACCAAGCTAAGAGGTTTAGGAAGGCCCAGTGCCCAATTGTTGAGAGGTTGACCAACTCTCTCATGATGCACGGGCGTAACAATGGAAATAAGTTGATGGTTGTTCTCATTGTTAAGAACGCTATGGAAATTATCCACTTGTTGACTAACTTGATCCCAATTCAAGTCATTGTTGATGCTGTTATCAATAGTGGGCCAAGAAAAGATGCGACTAGAATTGGTTTCGCTGGTGTTGTGAGGCGTCAGGCGGTTGATATTTCTCCACTGAGACGTGTTAACCAGGCCATTTATCTCCTAACCACTGGTGCTCGTGAGAGTGATTTCAGGGACATCAAGACCACAGCTGAGTGCCTTGCTGATGAACTCATCAATGCTGCCAAAGGTTCTTCCCACAGCTATGCAATTAAAAAGAAGGATGAGATCAAGAGGGTTGCAAAGGCCAACCTTTGAGGATCGATGTTTGGAGTGGAGTTTCATATTAAGACAGTTTTGTGCATGTGTTGATCCCTAATTCTCTTTTATAGCACCACTAGGAAGTCATGAAGAAAATTTAATAATGAACAATCTTCTGTCCTCTATGGGTAGAGAGATTTATCTTTAAAAAAAGGATAAATGTCAGATAATTAATTAGGAATGTGATAAATAAAGATATTAAAAGATTGGGTAAATCTTATCCATTATTCATGATAGTACAAGTATAGCACCCTGCCGTGGCAGTACTTCTATAATCGCATTGAAGTCATATATGTCGCGGCCTGTAACTCATGTAAGGCGCGGCCAGAACTCCCGTAGGGTGCGGCCTCTCCATAAGAGGTCGCGGCACCCCAACCTCAGCTCAGGTTCCGCGGATCCCCCTCGATAGCGCAGCACTGCTGATCTGGGCGCGTGCCCTCATCCACATCTACTGCAGACTTGGTTTACACCACGTGCTCAGGGCACGTGATTCAACACACAGACCTCCTATAAATAAGGGTCCACACCTCAAGATAAGAGGATCTTTTGGTGGGATCGGTTCCAGACACACCCGAGGCTCTACAATACAGATTCTCACTACACAACCTTAACGCACAACGTGGAGGCCACACATCTACATCGCAGCCACCTATCCGGCACTCCGAAATCCTCAGTACTGCCATGTACTCTCCTTTATTCTCATATTTGTATGCCACTTTAGGCATGATTATATTGTATAATGCAACGCATATAATGAGAACGGAGCAACACAGTGGACGTAGGCCTATTTTAAAGGCTGAACCACTCTATATCTTGTCTTCTCTCTGTTTACTTGTTTTACTTGTTATTTACACACTTTTCTCTTGACTTGCTGGTATGAGAACGCCCTATGGCCGATTTCTCGTATCATCAATCTGGCGCCATCTGTGGGAACGAGACATTTCAATCTTGTTTCTCTGCATATATGGGTCCTTCAAACACCTTATTCGATCTCGAGGGGTCCTTTGGATCATCTCCTCGCGGGCCGGTTACTAGTTATTGGACTCCACATCATATTCATACCCATAGATGGGTATTTCTTACATCCATATATACTCCATCTTATGGCTTTAGATCCATCTTGCATACCCCTGTGATATCATTCTATCTAGCTAGTATCGAAAGGCATGACGGGCTTTTGCCTAAAAAAGATGAATGATTAGGGAGGGATTGTATCTACTCCTTCTCTGCTGTTCTTGGCCTATGATCTAGGGTTATCATTGAAACTGCGCCTTGTGTGCATCCAGAGGTTATTAACTCATGAACAAACCCTAGTAGGAGCATAATCAGTCGGGCTTTTGCTTTACCATGGTGAATCATACGAGGCCGCGGCAGTGCATCTTGCTACGCACCTCATGGCCGCGGCCTCGGGGTCACGTAGAAGCGGCTGTGGCCTCCAGTACCTACTTGGTTCAGTATCTTTGGGAATGCTCACTTCTGTTAGTTTGTTCTCAGATTATATATATACATTGTAAAGACTAACAAAAGAAGACATGGAGGGAGAATCCAGCCGGAGTGCAGAAGTCAAGGATGAGATTGTGCAACTATACAATCACCTTAATCACCTCTATGACAGCCACGCCTTGCTTCAGACCCAGGTCAACTTTCTCACTCAGAGGGTGCTAATGCTTGAGTCCGTGGCATCTAAAAACATAGGCACGGAAGTGGAGGAATTGGCAAAGCCAGCCATGCTTGCCGCAGGAGTAAATGAAGCCGCAGAATCAACCATCAGAGGTCAAAAAAGGCAGAACAAGTCTGGTGCCTATACCCCGTTGAGCCTCCCAATTGAAGAGATCTTGGAAGCCATCAAAGGGGACAAGATTTTGAGGTGGCCAGAAAAATTGAGAGCTCCACCCCACAAGAGGAACAAAGCTACCTGGTGCAAATTCCATCAGGACCATAGCCACGACACAGAGCAATGCTATGCTCTGAAGGATGAAATGGAAAGGCTAATCGGGCAAGGGATGCTGCAGCGATTCCTGAAGAATGCATAGGGGATTCAGCCAGACCCAGCCGAGGCTACCTACCGCATCTCATCCTTAGTCTTTTATTTTCAACTATTTCTGTTTATGTTTTATGAAGCTCACTGTAGCCTTAAATACTCAAGACTTTGTGTTTTATTAACAAAGTCATTGGCAGCATACATATATAAGTATATGAACTGGCAAGTTTAGCTATATCTGATATTTTTCTTGGTTTCATAACCTGCTACCTCACAAAAAGACTTGTTGTCTCAAACAGATTTCAGAGGAAATATAACGAAATTATCTTGAAGGATTATTATACTTCAGAGTGTGCTCATGGATGGGATACGACCTTCGTTAGCTCTAAGGTTTCCCTCGCAATGTGCAACTACATCTTGTCACATGATGGCTATATCCGCGGAGGCATCTGAGGATTCAAGGAGCTTTTATCAACCACCAGGGCCTACAACGCCAATTCTCTGCTCTCGGAAGTGCGACAGCCACAGGGGCTTATAACGCCCGCTCTTAGCTTTTGGGACTCGTCATCGAGCCAGGGATGGCTTTGTATGTATTATTAGCTGTGGGTGGCTTAATAACATAACCCAGCCTGGAGAGGCTTGATAGTATCTCGAATATTAGTTGTGGGTGGCCTAACAACATAACCCAGCCTGGAGAGGCTTGATAGTATCTCGCATATTAGCTGTGGGTGGCTTAACAACATAACCCAGCCTGGAGAGGCTTGATAGTATCTCGCATATTAGCTGTGGGTGGCTTAACAACATAACCCAGCCTGGAGAGGCTTGATAGTATCTCTCATATTAGCTGTGGGTGGCTTAACAACATAACCCAGCCTGGAGAGGCTTGATAGTATCTCGCATATTAGCTGTGGGTGGCTTAACAACATAACCCAGCCTGGAGAGGCTTGATAGTATCTCGCATATTAGCTGTGGGTGGCTTAATAACATGACCCAGCCTGGAGAGGCTTGATAGTGTCTCGCATATTAGCTGTGGGTGGCTTAACAATGTAACCCAGCCTGGGGAGGCTTCATAGTGTCCCAAGATCGACTAAAGGAAAGCCATGAAAGACAATCGAATCGGATATTGGAGGCTCGATCATCATGACAATGAGGCATGTCAAAACCACAGAAGGTGGCCTCAGTTTCCCAGGGGCAAGGTTCTGCAGCCCCATTGTCTTGTCAGTAGTCAAATAGGTTCCGCGGCATCCTCATCCACTACTACCCAAGTGCTGGGTGGCAACCTGCCACAGCTAAATGGAAAAAACGACTGTCGTGTTCAAATCGTCGCGACCTCCAAACTTCATTGGCCGTGATACTAAGGTAAAGCAAAAAAGGGCCAAGGTGACAAGGGCACCGCGGATGATTAACAAGAGCAAGATTGCATAGAATTATGCTATGCTACCGCGGACCTAGTTATAAGTTCTACAAGTTCGTTCAATACAGAAAGCAAGTTACAAATACGAGGCAGTAACATGCAACCATTCATTATAGCAGGCAGAGTAAAACATGCAATGCAGAAAAGAAAGGAATATTTGTATTAATAAACTTGGATTACATAAATGAGGGCTGCAGCCACAACAAAGTTCAAAATTACAAAGATGCAAGAAATTTAAAATCTAAGAGGCCGCGTCATCATCATCATCAGCCTCATCACAGCCCGCGGCAGTCTCCGTCTCCCCGTCCTCAGCTGCTGCCTCTGCCTCTGCTTGGGCTATCAGCCTTGCTCTCTCTTCGGCCACGGCCCTCAGCTAAGCAATGCACTCCTGATGTTCTGCATCACTTAATTTCCAAGCGAGGACCGTCTCCTTGGCATCAAGAAATTTTTTAATGATTCTCTGCCGCAACTCCTGATAGCCGCGGAGGTATGCCCTGTTATTGGTAAGGAAAAAATCCTTGGAGCCTTTGAAGGACTCCACGGCATGATCTATGGCTAGCTGGAGGGCGTCGCCATGATCTTCTTCCATCTTTTTTATGGCCGCGGCATGGGTTTCGTCCTTCTGAGCAGACTTGGCTTCAAGCTCTTGGTATTTTTGCTGGAGGAGGGCAAGCTTGGAAGTTGCAATCTCTGCAACACGGGCGGCTTCGGCTGTTTGGGCCTGCGATGATTTCAGAGATTCCGCGGCCTGATTGAAATTCTCTTCCGCTTCCTCTCTGGCCTTATTGGCCCTCTCCAGGTCCATATGGGTTGCCTGGAGGGCCGCGGCAGATGACGCTTTCCCGGCCTCAAAAGAAGAAGTTCAGGCAGACTGCATGTCCGCAGCGTGAGCACTCTTCTCGGCCTCTTTCAGCCTGTACAAAGCCTCGTACTTTTTTTTTGGACCACGATCACATCCGCGGCCTGTATATGAAATAAGAGACGTTAGCAAAAGTACAGAAAAATATGAGACACAAAGATTCAATTACTGGTACGTACCCTGAGAAGGCTGTGGAGGCCATAATCCTCCAGATCTTCGTGATCCTCCCCAACAAGTCTGTCGAGGTCCGCGGCATCCAAGGCTCGCTTCATTCTCCGTGCAGCCTTTGCAGTAGTGTCCCAGGAGGAATTTGGGTCAGGCTGCCTAAGTTGGGGCCTTGGCCTACCGTCTGGCCCGGACTCTCCGCGGAATTGGGGAGGCGGCAAATTTGCATTGACGGCCACTACATTTGGTGGGGGAGGAGAAGACGGTTGGAGGGGGATTTCCGCTGACATCAGTCCTGCCGCGGCCAGATTTTCCCCTATATCATCATCACAGTGTTCATGATGCACAGGGGTTTCATCATGAACCACCTGATCCGCGGCAGGATCTGTGGTTTTATCACCAGCAGAGGCCGCGGCCTGTACCTTGGCTCTAGACCGCTTCCTTTTTATGCTTCTCGCGGTGTTATTCAAGACGACCGCGTCCTCATCCATCTCTGCCAACTGCGCAACCAGCAGCTCCCTATCAACCTCTTCGCCTGAAAAAGAATGGCATGAGTTCAACAAGTTCCGAGAGAATAAAATGACCGCGAAATGAAAACAATGGCACAGTTAATTACCTTCTGCGCCCATCTGTTGAGGAATTAATTTGTTTGGGAAGAATCCCGCCTCGAATATAGTGGCCGATGTTACAAGTATGCTGAACTTCTTATGTTCAGCAGGAAATTCCGCGGCCTCGGCAACTCTTTTTTCCTGCCGCGGGTTCAAGTGCAGATTGTCAAGAGCTGCAAAAAGAAAATACAATTCAAGTTAGTAGAGGTCAAGAGAAATTAAAAGACGCGGCTATAATCTTATACCTAGTTTTGAGGGTGAACCCCATTGCCGCGGCATTTTATATGATCTCTCTCTCTCATTCTCCTCTGGGTGCATCTCCCATCCTTCACTGGAGATGTAAAAATATTTCCCCTTCCAGTTTTTCACACTGGTCGGTCTCCCAGTGTATAGGGTCTCGTCCCTGCCGCGGCTAGAAAAATAATAGTAGCCTGCGAACTTTACTGAGTTCTCCTTTGGGCGGTAGAAGTGAAAGAACTCCGCGGGAATAATGTCCTTTTTGAACAACTTCTCCCAAAGGACAACTGCAGCAAGAACAGCTCTCCAACCGTTGGGGTCTAACTGAGCTGGAGCCAGTTTCATGGTCTGGAAAATGCGACGGATGGGAACAGGAACAGGCAGCCGCAGTCCGTAGATGAACGCGTTCAAAGGGAAGCAAATCCCATCGTCAGAAAGAGCCGTGCACGGTCTTTGGTTCGCGGCAGGGGCTGAACACGTCAAGTTTTCTAGAAACTCGAAAGCCTCAACAACCTGCTCAACCTATTCTTGGGTCATCGAGCCGCGGATGTCAAGCACGGCCAATGGTTTTGCAGCCCTCCCTGATGTACCTCCAGGCTTATTTCTGGCAGCCGCGGCAATATCTCCTTCTCCCATGGGATGGGTACTTGAGTTGGCTTCCTCTTCCATCGACTGAGATGGGGAATCCTTCCCAGATGCAAAATCCGCGGAGGTTGAGTCAATTATCACGCAGTTCGGGCAATCTTTCAGTTTGCAGGGCCCAACTGATCTCAGAGGGGGAACGGAAGTAAGTTCTGGGGGAGAAGTCCCAAAATGCTTTGCCCAAAAGCCTCTAAGGAACTCGTCTGGGTCAAAGCTCATATGGCTGCAGCAGTACCTGAAAGGCAGAATTCGCAGTTAGGCGCCGCAGCCAGTATGACTTGTAAGACTTCAAAAAGCCGCAGAAGGCTATTTTTTAGGTCTTACAAGCTGGAATTACGTCCCTAATACATTTGCTTATGGGACCAAACGGTCCCAACTGGCCACGGCCACATCCATATTTATGGAACATGTGCTGCCATGGAAATAAGACAGAATTGCTTTAAAGCATTCCCGACCACGGCCATTCCTAATTCTTCAAACAACTCGATATGCTCTAGTAGCAACAACGGTTATTTTACATGGATGTTTTAAGGCTCATGAAAGTTTTAAGGCTGTTCCGAGATGACTAGGTGGGATTCTTCCCGCCTAGTCAACTGTTTAGTATTAAGTTGATTTGTTGCCGCAGATGGAGGCTTGGGGGTCCGCGGCCGTTTAGCGCGGTTTGACGCAGAATTTCAAATTGACAATTATAATCTTATGTTGCCGCAGCCTCTATCCTAAACAGTTGATTAACCAAATTTTTAACTATTCTAAGATCAAATTCACAGAATGTGGAGGTTTCAGCTATGAACATCAAGAACAGTGATGTGTATTTCATATGCAGCATATGTGACGAAAAGCAAAACGAACAAGTAAAAGTCTAGATTTCAAGCAAATGAATCAGGAAAGGCATACAAATGGAAGAAAATTGTAAACAGAGGTTGAAAAATCACCTGGGAATGAAAAGGATCGAGAAGATCAGCTACAAACCGCCTTGAACTGCCACACACCACCTCGGAGGGTTGCCAGAATATGCAGGAAGAAATGTGCAGAGCTTCGCTCTCGATTTGCTCTCAAAATATTTGGAAACGTAATGAAGTCCACGGCCAGAAACAATTTATATAAGGGTGCGCGGAAGACGAATCATCGCTTTGGAAGCACCGCGACACCTTGGCCACTTAGCCGCAGTCCCAATATGTCTCCCTTGACACTACGGCTTGGGGGCTTATTGATAGTACAAGTATAGCACCCTGTCGTGGCAGTACTTCTATAATCGCATTGAAGTCATATATGCCACGGCCTGTAACTCATGTAAGGCGCGTCCAGAACTCCCGTAGGGTGCGGCCTCTCCATAAGAGGCCGCGGCACCCCAACCTCAGCTCAGGTTCCGCGGATCCCCCTCGATAGCGCAGCATTGCTGATCTGGGCGCGTGCCCTCATCCACATCTACTGCAGACTTGGTTTACGCCACGTGCTCAGGGCACGTGATTCAACACACAGACCTCCTATAAATAAGGGTCCACACCTCGAGATAAGAGGATCTTTTGGTGGGATCAGTTCCAGACACACCCGAGGCTCTACAATACAGATTCTCACTACACAACCTTAACGCACAACGTGGAGGCCACACATCTACATCGCAGCCACCTATCCGGCACTCCGGAATCTTCAGTACTGCCATGTACTCTCCTTTATTCTCATATTTGTATGCCACTTTAGGCATGATTATATTGTACAATGCAACGCATATAATGAGAACGGAGCAACACAGTGGACGTAGGCCTATTTTAAAGGCTGAACCACTCTATATCTTGTCTTCTCTCTGTTTACTTGCTTTACTTGTTATTTACACACTTTTCTCTTGACTTGCTGGTATGAGAACGCCCTATGGCCGATTTCTCGTATCATTAATTCACATGATGGTTAGTGACATTAGTGGAAGACTTGAAAAGAGTCCCACCTTGACTAGGATTTTGGCCCTCTTCCCCTTATAAATAGAGACCGTACACCATCTATAGTCATCTCATAACACAATGTTTCTAAGGAGGGAGAGAAAATTCAAAATTACCTTTATTAGTATTTTCTCATAAATAATTCTGGGCACATAAGAAAGCAATTATGTGCTGTTCAACAAGAGATTCAAAGGAATCTTTAATAGGAGCATTCAAGTCACCTTATTCCAACTAATTGCAATGGACAAAGGTTAGTTTTGATCATAGTTATAAAGAACTTATGATTTTTTGATTGCATGAAGATTAAACATCCTGGATTCATGACAAAACTATTTTAAACACGATGTAACATTATGGTTTATATCCGGTTTTATGATTAACAAAACAGTCTTGACTAACATATATATGTGAAAAAAGTATCATCCATAGGGACAGAAGTAACTCCTGCAAAAAACTCCTTAGGAGTGACCAATCCCATTCTTTACTTTGAAGATGGTTACAAGAAAGGCATAACAAACAAACAAATAACTAACCTTCTTTGCTAAAATGGGAATAAAAAACAACATTAGTGAGGTGCTACTTCAGAAAGATCTTAAATCAAATTCATAGACAATTAAGACAATTTTAAACCCCAAAACTTGGCAATTTACTGACTTGAATAAGTGCGTCCTCTAGAGAAAAATAAGGGGTGATGCAATGTTAAGATAAGGTTATATTAAGACCATATAGATAGCATTAAGCACAAACAAATATACAACTGCTTAAGAATATGGGACTCACTCCAAGATCTTCTTAAGAAATATTTGGCTGGTTATGGTGTGATGTGGGAAGTTAATTTCATGTACTTGTGGATTTTGCTTAGTAATTCAGATTTCATGGTGTGATGTGCGAGTCTAAGTAGAAAATTTCATGTAATTCTAGGCATAATCCAACCCCATCATTTTTGTAAGACACTTGTGTTGTTATAGAATGGTGACTCTTCCATCATTAAAGAACTTCAAACTTTGATGATCAACGTGAATGATGAATTGATGCCCCTGGATATAATATTTCCACTTTGTAATTGTAGGTTTTCACTTGCAATCAACATGATAGGAATTGCCATATCTATATCTTTGGAATTTTCTTTTGGGAAATATATTCCTATGACATGCCATACTATAACCTCAGCCCTTTAGAATAGACTTCAGCTACTGTTTCTCAGGTACATATTTTTTTCAAAGTAATATAACCTCTTCAGTTATTGTATAACACCACTCTTGTGGGCAGGTTTGATTATAAACACCAAATAAGTTTGAAACTGTTAATTTTTGTATAACCAGTTAGTAAAGACATGTTTTGATTTTTGTATTCTAGGAAATTCTGAGTTATATATAATTTTACTGATATTTAAGGTCTAGAGTTGATTATTCGATAATAAATGCATTTTTTATTTATCAATCCTTTTATTGAATCAAAATTTATCACTGAGGTGTACATATGTGGTCTTGATGAAAACCATGTCTTTTAGCCATTGGAATATCATGATGTCATATGATGTAAATACTAAAGGATGGACAATTATTTCTTTGCATAAATTGAAAAGATGTAGTTAGTAATGTGAGTAAAGTTTATTATGCAATAAAGTAGAATATAAGAAATCTACTCAATTACTAAAGATAAGCTTCGAAATTCGTTAAATCTAGTATCATTTTTCTTCAAGCGAATACCATACTATCCAACTAGCCAAGCTTCTTGACTAAGTCTAGTATGCAATTGTGAAAAAAACTCATTGTTGCGATAATATCTTCTTGACAATCTTACAAAATAGCTTCTTGACAAAATCTGTGGTGCAAAACTGTTTGTATGCAATCATGCAAAACAGCTTGTATGCAATCGTGCAAAGTCTGTTATGCAATCATGCAAAACAACTTCTTGACAAAGTCTGTCAGAAATTTTATGCTTGAGTTTCTAAACTTTGGTCACCTTTCAACCTATTGTTTGAGTTTTGCAAATGGATCTGACTGAAATTTAATTATTTTAACATTTTCTTAGCTATAATGTTTTTGTTGAATTATTAAATTTTCAAATGTAGACAGTTAGTTTTTCCCATACTTGCCTGCTATACTTGCCCGTTACCACCACAATAGTTATTTTCAAATGTAGACAATTAGTTTTTGTTGAATTATTAAATTTTCAAATGTAGACAATTTTTTCAAATGTTGAATTATTAAATTTTCAAGTATATAGTGTAAACTTTCTATACTTTCCCACTACCACCACCACAACATTGCAAACTTGCCTTTGGATCTGTGTTATAACATCTATAGATATTTTTTTGTACAAAGTGTTTCCTTAAACAATGAATATGTCATTACACTACCTCTGTCCCAAACTATAAGTCATGTTTCTCTCCTTGGGTTGTCCCAAATTGAGAGTCTTGTTTATAGAAATAGTATGTAGAGTGGTGTGATTTCAGCATCACCTATAAGCCTATAATCTTAACATTAGAGAGGTTGACAATGAAATTTGTCACTTCATCTGGAAATTTTTTATCACAACTTGTTAATCTGACACATATTGTCACATTATAATCGATCATCCTAACAAGCACACGACCATCTATCCAACTGATTGAAATATCACAAAATATTATGACATAATTAAAGACAGATTCCAATGCCACCTTAGATCAGAGACAAATTTGTAAAATCAGTAAAAAAAAATAACACCATAAGATTGAAGTCACAATCAATCTACAAAGAACAATCACACTAGTAGAGAATATAGATGATGTCAACAAATAGCACACTGGCAAAACTCAGAGCAATAAACTATACAAGCCTTGAAATAAAATACTTTATATCAACCACCACAACCACAATAACTTAAGAAATAGCTATTACATCATAGTCAAAGAACAGTTCCTACATATCTTAGGAAATAGCGAGAGATTTAAGTAAAGTGAGTTGGGATGTCTCACACGTATCTTTACTTAAAATATATATGATATTATAGGATTTAATAATGATGTTTTGCCACCGATATGGGCACTAATTCACAAGTATCATAATCTTGCATTCTACAATTTGATCTGTTTGCAAGCTAAAGTATTTCATAGAGAAAAATCGTAAGTAATACTATTGAATATGAGCAGACTATGGAATGGATTCTGAATGAGTACTCAAAACTTCACCATCATTCTGATGAAAATGGGTCACATTAGGGTTTAATTGTTATTTTTTAATATTTTGTATTAGTTTCTCTTTTATTTTAGTTATTTTATTTTCTTTTTAGCCTTTACTTAGTCTCCAAGCATATTTGGGACTAATTATGTATATTTTGTAAATAATTGTCCTTTTTAGTCATTTTAGTAATTACTTGATGAACAAGTAATAATCCACCTATAAATACTCTTGTACTCTACATTTGAGGGGACTTTTCCATTCTTGAAATTTAATACATATTTTGATTCCCTTTCTAAAAGTTAGGGTTTCGTGTATATCTTTTAGCCATTGACGTGTAGTTTACGTCAAATTGGTATCATAGAGAGTGTCGCTCCAAAGATTGGTGTATTCGTGTGTTGGCATGTAACGGTCTATGTAGAATATTAAAGTCATACACTACGGACTCGATGGCTTTGAAGAAATCTAGACAACGACAAGAGGAGATTCAAGAATTGAGAAGGAGCACTCAATAATTGAAACAAAAGTTGAAAGAATTTTAACAAAAATGACAACAATAATTTAATACCCCCTTGCAACTTCTCTCCTCTAAAGTTTCACCACCTACCATCGTGAATAATCAATTTTCGGATGAAAAATTATTACAGAGGATGGACCTCGACTAGAGGGCAAGGAAGAACCACTATCAAAACCCTAACCCTTGTCCTAGCCTCTCCATCACCAGCGTTATCCAAGAAACCTCCACCGCGGCTTTACCCCGGACCCCTACACTCCATCCCTACTACCCCAGCCCCATCGCCTTCCCCATCCCTCAAACCTAGAGAAAATAGTCTCGCTACCCTTGTCATATCCACCTTTCAAGGATCTATCCACCACACCTGTTGCTGCCCCAAACCTTTCCATACACCACGCCGACCCCTATCCTTCATCCATAACCTCCGACCAATCCCATCCCATCTCTGAATTTCCATCCAATCTGCCCCACCCCTAAAAAAATACCTCCCAACAATGGTTTTCCCAAATAGCCTCTGCACCCCACTCCCAACCCTGTTAGCACAACCTTCAAACCACCCCCGGATTGCCCAGCTACTGTCGGCGCTGCCCAATAGGGATTCAGACAACCTTCTTTCCCTTCGTTCGAATCTCTTGCCCCTCCGCTCCGACGCGATTCCCGCCTCCCTCGGTAATGAAAGAAAATCAAGAAAACTCAACCCGTGCATTTCTTGACTTAATTTTTAGTTTTTTTTAAAGTAGGTACGCGAGCCACGTACGAGGGCGCGTCCCGCATCAAATTAAAGATTTCTTGGAAGATGGCCTAACCATGTTGACCGTTTACCTTTCAAGTTCAAAGAATAACTTTTTTGATGGCGGTGAGAATGAGGGAAATGGGTCGCATTAGGGTTTAATTGTTATTTTTTTAATATTTTATATTAGTCTTTATTTTATATTAGTTCTTTTATTTTCTTTTTAGCCTTTACTTAGTCTCTAAGCATGCTTGGGACTAATTAGGTAAATTTTTTAATGATTATTCTTTTTCGTCATTTTAGTAATTACCTGATGAACAAGTAATAACCCACCTATAAATACTCTTGTACTCTTCATTTGAGGGGACTTTATCATTCTTAAAATATAAGACATCTTTTGATTCTCTCTCTAAAATTTAGGGTTTGGTGTATTTCTTTTATCCATTGACGTGTAGTTTACATCACACTCACTGGCCATTATGACTGGAAATACAACTCTAAGTATGTTAGTGTGAATCAAATAATGCAATAATCACATTTGACCCTTCGTACTCGTTTGATTTAAGTTTTTTTGCTTTACTAGAATCTTGGACTGATAAATTCAAAAAACAACTCTCAAGATTCATTTTTGAAGATTTTGAATAACTGGTTATCAATTCCTTTCCTAAAACTCAATTAATATATGTGCCGTTAGAGGGCGAAAATCCAGAATAACACCCAAACAGCCCCGTAAAAGGCACGAACAGCTCGCACGTGATCAATGAAACTCATAGAAACTGACCGCATGGTTAGGGACTCCTTGGTTTTGAATATGAATATAATTTGAAAATATCAATATTTAAGGATTAAGAACATGACCTTAGGGGGAGAAAACCCAAAACAATCCTCAAACAGCCCCGTAAGAGGCATGAACACTTCGCACGGGACCAATGTAACTTGAAGGAATTGACCGCGTGGTCATGGAACTCCCGATTTTATTATATAATGAATATTTAAAAATATATAGAGTTAGTCTTAAAAACATGGCATTAGAGGGTGAAAATATAAAACAGTCTCCAAACGGCCCCGTAAGAGGCACGAACACCACGCACGGGACCAATGTAACTCGTAGCAACTAACTGCGTGGTCACGGAACTCCAAATTTGAGAATATAATTATAATTTGAAATTATCTATACTCAGGCTTAAAAATATGTCATTAGTGGGCGAAACTCTAAATAGCTCCCAAATGATTCCATAAGAGGCGCTAACACCTTGCAAGGAACCAATGTAACTCGTAGGAACTGGCCGCGTGGTCACGGGACTCTCGGCTTGAGAATATAAGGATAATTTGAAAATATATAAACTTTGTCTTAAAAACATGTCGTTAGATGGAGAAAACCCGAATCAGCCCCCAAACGGCCTCGTAAAAGGCACAAACAGCTCACACGGAACCAATATAACTCATAGGAACTGATCACGTAGTCACATGATTCCCAGTTTGAGAATATGATGATAATTTGTAAGTATCCTGATAAGTATATGCAATTTTTTTTTATCTTGAATATGATTATTTTAAAATTATATGATTATTGTTATCATCACTTTTTTGTATCCTATTTTTTGCAGGATAACATTTTATCGTTAGTTTTATCCACATGGAACACACGAAGAAGTCAGTTGTTTAAAGCAGGGAGATTGTTTATTTAATTTTGTTGACATTCAAGATTATATTTTTTTATGTGTTATGGTCGTGGAGGCTTTTGTAATTTTATTGTTTAATTTTATGGCCGTGTGATTTTTTGTAATTTTATTGTCAAATTTTATGGCCGCGTGGGCTTTATATTTCGCAGGTTTTATATTAACGGGTTTTAAAATGCTAAGTAAACAGAGGAAATTTGGACCAATTTTTTTGGTATAAGAACTATTAAGACTTAAAATATTTTGAAGTTTGTATGTACATTAGTTTATCAAAAACGTGTGAGATTCGTAATTTTTGAATTTTCTTGATTTTTTTTTGCAAATAAAAAAATTCATTAATTGAAAAATCTAGCACGGTTTGAAACCATGCCAAAATCGTATCAAATTGTAAAATTTGAGCATGCTTATGAAACAATCTGGCAAGTTTTATAATGTCCCAAAAGCATGCCAAAAAATGAAAATCTAGTACGTTTTTATACTCTGCCAAAAGCGTGCCAGATTCAATATTTGGCACGGTTTAAAATTGTGCCAGATTATTTTTTTCATAGTTTAAAACCTTGCCAGTTTTGGCTAAACCGTGCCAGAAAATCTAGCACGGTCGATTCTAGCACGATTTTAAACCGTTCCAGGTGGGTTTGGCACGGTTTAAAATCATGCCAGATTGCTATTTTTGGTGTAGTAGTGACGGAACCAGAAATAAAACATAAAGCGCGTGAGTTAAAATTACTCCACATAAAATCATCTTTTGTGCAGGCAGTGGAAATTTTAGGACCTTTGACATCGCTATTGGTCACAGTGGGTGATGTCCACCCTCTTTCACAAACAAGACAGGCTCTTTCATCGATAAATTTTAAAATGATATCATCTTAGCTTTCCAATAATCATAATTGGACCCATTAAAAGCAGGTACCCTATTATACAAATTATCCATTTAAACACATTTTTATAAAGAATAACACAAAAAATTTAATGTAACTAGCTCTGATACCAATTTGAGAATAGGGGATAGTATGGACAATCCATATATTATGTTATACACACGAATTCTAAATTTACCCAAATTTTAGCTTTATTATCAATTGGGTGTGCA
Organism: Sambucus nigra; assembly: GCA_949130495.1. NCBI lineage: Eukaryota > Viridiplantae > Streptophyta > Magnoliopsida > Dipsacales > Adoxaceae > Sambucus > Sambucus nigra. The sequence continues at coordinate 283,893,960 of OX422218.1, forward strand.
TGCAATAAAGTGTCCAAATTAAATTCTCTAATCACACAAGAAAACCAAACATGCGAAAAAGATAAGAAAAAATACCTTTCGAGCAAACCGAGTATTCATCAATGTAAAGAGTTTGACAGACACTATTCAACTTACAAACTACTTAGCTCCACTAAGCATAATGCCAGGGTCTTCAAATCTTTTAACAGAATGTGATTCAGTCCAGCACCACCCACAAGGAAGCGATCTTCCCTTGGTATCCACTGATTAGCCTTAGGATTACAGAATCCTTTCTTCTTTAGCTGTAGATTCGCAACTCCAGAAAAAATTAGTCGTAGAGCATATCTCTACAAGGTTTTGATGTAGGTATGGAAACTAAAGTTTTCTTAAACTCAACAAATCATATACGATATGTATGATTTGGAAAAGCAAAATGTTTTTCTAAAACATGAACATGAAAATTTTTGGTTTAGATATTGAGAATTTATTTTCACCAAAAGTCTTAAGAAAATCTGAACAAAACAAGTGTTTATAGAAAAAACATGAATTTCGAGGCGATGGTATCATTCAAATGAAAATGGCATCTCGTTGGAACGAAAGCATTAATTTCATTCTAATGAGATGAGGTCTTGTTCAAACAGACTTCTAACGACTTTTCAACGAGAGTGTACCTATTAAACAGAGGATTCTCATTCAATGGTCGTTCGAAGCTTGTTCTAACGACACCCACTTTCATTCTAACGAGATCTTAATCTCATTCGAACAAAAAAATAGAAATTTTCTTTTTAAAATTCATTTTATCAAAAAGCCTTGTAAAAAAAATATACATCCCAGAATATTATTTAATTGAGAAATTAAACCACAAGTCGTATACCTCTAAAAGGTGTCGGTGATAAATTCAAAATCGTTGTTCGGTCACTAACATATCTTCAAATGATCACGGAGACAATGTAGATGAGGTGTTCGGTTTGAAACTCCGATTTGTAACGGGATAAGCTAATAATAGCAAAAAGCTTAAGCTATGAGACATTATAAAATCTTACTCTTACAATTCCTCATTTCCATATTTATAGTGTTCATCTGCTGCTTAAATATCATTATTATTACTTATTTTTTCATCTTAATAAATGGCATGGAAAAAAAGATGTGGAAAATATGTGTCTAAAGAATATTCTTCAGATAAATGACCATCTAATAACTAAAAATCTAAAAATCGGGGAGTACAGTAGTTAAATTGTTTCACATTATTGTTATTACATGCGAAAGTACATTTAGACCTAATTTAAGAACTGATTTAATATGTTGATAATGGCAAAATGTTTGTAATGTATGCCATTATCATGAGATTTGATTGATATTCATATTTCGATCTAGGATATACCGTATATTATGATAAAAAAATTCACAATCTATGTTATTTCTCAATGCTATATAGCAGTGTGAAAACGCACTACGAATTAGCATTTATAAATATAAATTTTTGTAGACGTGAAATAACTTTATTTGTTAGTAGTAGGGTTAGGGTTTTGAAGAGGCGACAACAACAACCGTGACACCAACTGAGTCCGTCCAGTGCTACGGGCGCAAGAAGACGGTTGTAGTCATAACCCAATGCAAGTATGGGCGTGGACTGATTAAGATCAATGGGTTGCCAATCGATCTTTTGGAGATGGAGATCCTCCGCTACAAGGCCTTTGAGACCATCCTTCTCTTAGGGCGCGACCATTTTGCAGGTGTTAACATGAGGATCCGTATTAAAGGAGGTGGACACACTTCCCAGAACTACACTATTCGTCAGTGCATAGCGAAAGCACGGGTGGCTTACTACTATAAGTATGTTGATGAGCAGTCTAAGAAGGAGATTAAGGATATTCTTATCAGGTACGATAAGACACTGGTTATTGTTGATCCTAGGCGTTGTGAGCCTAAGAAGTTTGGAGGACGTGGTGCTTGTTCTAGTTTTCAGAAGTCTTACCATCAAGGGAGATATACATTCTTGGTATGCCTTTGTTTTTGCTTTATGCTATGTTTCGTATTTATTAATAATGAATGAAGGAAGGGTATTACTTGAGATTTCTTGAAACGTTGTATTTTTGTTTAATCTTTTTGTTGAGACTGTATCGGGTTGGTTTTTAGTTCTCTTATTAGAAATTCTGATCTTATTAAAAAAATATATAATATGAAGGAATCTCAAAAGCTTCAAGAAAGAAAGATCTTAAACACAAGATTGGTTGGAACAATAACAGTGACGAACGAGCTGAAACTTACCATTGATCATAAAGAAACTCTATAAAAAAACATCATTCCATCATATTTTTAAAGCAATATATAAAGGATGAGCAACAATTGAATTAGTGAAATTTTTTTATGAAGATATATGTTAGTTAATTTATGCATATGATAAGAGATGACTTTTATTATCGAATCACTTGCAGCTGAGCATTAACACCCTGCAAGGGTGAAAGGTTTCCTTCCTGCATTAATGGTATGCAATTATGTGCATTTATTAAGTAGCCTATGTTAATTATTTACAATTTGAATTATACTAATTTCGTTTTGAATTTTCATTATTGGTTATGTGAGAAAACTACTATCGTAATAGCAATTCCTCCATCCGAAGAACCTTCAATTCTCAAGTGGTCACTGGACCATATTCATAATAAGATAAAGAATAATGAAGGCCGAATTATATATATTCAACCTCAACAGGTCATTAAAATTTTCGTTGTACATCATTTCATAGTGATTTCGTAGTAAAATATATCATAACAACTAAACAAATATAATATGAATTATGCAGTTGAAAAGGAAGAAATCTAAGCACGTTGAAGCTCAAGTAGATGATGAAGTTGATGGTGAAGATAACAAAGTTTAGGAGGGAGAATATGGTGATAAAATATATCGTTATGGGGGGGGGGGTGAAATGGATTATAAACACAACCTATGACATGATCAAGACTTTGACATAACACCAGACACATTGGGAGCATTATGTGAAGCTATTAATAAGGATGCTGCAGATGTTGCTGTTGAGGGAGACATACCAAAAGTAGTAAAGGGAATTATGGAATTGTAAATGAGAAAATAAAAATGGCATTTGAAGACCCCTTTTTTATACCTAACAAAAAACTAGATTAAAGAAGAAGTTTAAGGATCTATTAATGGTGATAGAAATAATGGGAGAAAAAGCAAAGGGATTACTTTGAACACCTCAAAATAAAATATAAAGAGTTGGAAAAGACTCTTGATGTGGAGGTTGAAAAAGTTAGCAGTGAGTGCAATCACTTGAAAAAGGACAATGCTAAACTTAAATTGCATCATCAACTGATATTAACAACTTCAAAGAATTAGAATATATAATTGCTAATCAATCGATTAAGTTCAACAAATTACAAAAAGAAATGGAGCAAAAGTGAAAACACTAAATTGAAATGTCTTAAAAATGACTTAATTGGAAAGTTCGAAGTAGAAGTTATCCGTCGTGAATAGGAACGACGAATATGAAGAAGCCTATGTAAATAAACTGAAGGAAAGCCTTGATGAATATAAGGAAAGACTTAAAATTATGAGAAGGATATACAATATGTTGTTACTCATAGTGAAGATAGAATAAGAGAACTAATATGAGAGAAGAATGAAAATGAAAAAATATTGGTAGAAAAGGACAAGTTATTAGAAAAAGAAAAAAACACAATAAAAACTTAGGATAATCAGTTGAAAGAATACGAAGGCTTGTTAGTAGCAAAAATTGCAAGTGTTTAAATAGTGAGGAATTTAAGTAGTGAGAATATGACTAATGTTATGACTAATGCTAATGTCATCATTGATGGATAAAAGAGAAAAAGTTAAAATGAAGTAGAGTTGAGATTGATTTGTTGAAATCAAATCCTTAAAATATCAATAAAGAGAATGGGAAAATAATGAAAGTTATTCAAAAACATGAATTAAATATAAATAATGTGACCGATGAAGCATCAGAAATAAAAAATAGTAGAGAATAATGAGGTGTGCACCATTGTTGCTCATGTGAATGAGAACTCGTAAAATGCAGTGAAGCCAACTGGAGATGATTTCACAATTGAGGGAAAATGCAAAAGAGGGAAAATACATGTACATGAAGGATGCAAAAATAATAAAAAAAAAACTCATAATAATGAGAAAAAATATGTTGAGGTTTATAATTTTTCGATTTTAAAAATTAAAATTCCATTTCAAGCTTGAAACAACAACAATTACAATGGCTTGATAGATGCTCACAAACAACTTCTTCAAAAAGCTGTCACTAAGTGTAAAAGAATAAGAATACGTATCATCATGTTATTTTTTTATTACATTAAGTTGTTGTATTATATTTTTAACTTTATTTTGATCGTATGACTGGGCAATAATGTGGAGTTAGGGAAAATCTCCAGTGGGTATTGATTACATATATCAGTTGAAAAACAAGGATGAGGTGTCAAGTGTTGTTACAATTGAAATTGATAAAAAAAATTGTGCAATAACATTGATATTTCGCACTATGAAATACCACTGCGAGATCATAGTGCAAAATCCTACTACGAAATCACACTGTTATTTCACAATACGAAATAATAATGTGAAATCATAGTGCAAATGTACAACAACTAAATCAGAATGATTTAGAAGTGTGAAATCAAATTAAGAAATATCATTGAGATCTCGTAGTGTGAAATCAAATCACAGTGTTTATATATGCTAATGTATATATTGACTAACAAATGCATGTAATTGATACTCTTGATGTTATCCAGAGTATACAATACAATAAGGGATAAAAACAGAGAGGAACAACACTAAACTATGAAGCAAAGAAATATTACCTAATGAGTTCACTATTTCGGGTGATAATTGTCATTTTCATTATTTTATTAAAGTTTTTATATTTTATATATTAATCTTACATTCAAAGTTAATAATTACTTTTACTATGTTTCCTAGGATTATTACCAAATGAAACCAAAAGGTGGTATAGATATAGTGAATAAGTTTTTTGATGGCGAATATGTAGATCGTCAGTATGTTTTTCTCCCAATTCACCATAAATAAGATTTTAAGAAACGAAAAACACATCATTGGACATTAGCTTGCTATGAGATGTGGGAGGCATCATGGTCTCTATAAAACTCCCTCTGCCCGAAAAGGAAATAGAAAGATGTGTGCATTAATGATGCAACAAAAGTGGTATGCATAATTCAAAATTTGATAAATGATTTGACATTATAATTTATGTGTTCTAATAAATATTAAGTTTATTTTTCAATAATGTTTTTTAGATTCATTCATATAATTATTGCGAGAAAGTAGTTAACAAACAAACAATCACTAAAAAGAGAGCTAAAGGAATTTCTCCTCTAAACCTAATAGAAACACATGAGTTCTATTGCACAGTTATAAATATGACAACAAGCCCTCAACAACCCCAGGGAGGTGATAACAAACTACTAAAAAAATATATTTATTATGATATTATCAGAATGAGGTTTCAACGAATAATTGCATTATTCATTTTATTTATTTTTCCACGTTGATTACGAAGTTGCTGTTTGATATGCCATGGAGAAGCTAATTACGGGCGGGGAAATTCAAGATCAATTGGACATCGAGATAATGGATGAATTTCGAAGTAAAATAATTCGTATGTTATTAAAATACAAACCAAACACATGGATAAATGATTATTATTTAACATCACAAATGCAAAATATTGAGTGATATGAAAGAAAATTTTAAATGTTTCAAGTATAATGGATAGTTATTTGTGAAAATTATGTATTAATTTAGTTCTTTACTTTTGTGGTATTAGTCCTCGCTGTAGTTATTCAAATATTGATTGAGAAAATCATATATTTAATTGTGAACTATAAATTCTCATTATGAAAGCACTATTTCACAGTGCAAAATCAATATTTTTAGTGCAAATTTTCTATTTCTCATTGAGAAATTCATTCTTCGAATTGCGAAATTATAACTTCTCAGTTGTAAAGTTTAATTTTGCAGTGCGAACTGACTAATGTACATTGCAAAAAGGTTATTTCACAATGCGAAATGATCATATCACATTGAGAAATAAGGTATTTTGCATTGTGAAATGCTTATACAGCAACACGAAACACTATTTATTCAACATTGATAAATTAACATTATCTGTTCTTTTTAATGTAATTATAACATTAAAGCTCATAATATGTTGAACCCTCTGGTGAGGACTATTCTTATAACAGTTTCCATGAGATATAACTTTCTCTTCTTATGTTTCTCTTAAATTACTGTTTTATACTTCATCACCTAAATGTGATTATTTGATCTCTCTCTCTCTATCTCTCTCTCTTGATCCAAAATCCCTACAACTGCATGGAAGCCTCAATCTCCATCACGCCTCTCTCAACTGATCTAAAACCTCCAGACCTCAAAATCCATGGAAGGTATCATTTGCTAATGTTGTGAAAGGATCCTTAATATCCCATGAAATTAGTATCAAACCTGTTTCCAAGTTTTGTGGAGAACCAACCATTTTGTTTACCCATGAAGAAGTCTTTAATCTTTCAAAACCAATTAACCATGCCATTATAGGTAAGTTCTCATATGGCAAGCCATCAATCGAGTTTATAAGAAAAAACTTTGAATCCTTTGGTCTTAAAGAAACCTATTAAATAGGATGGTTGGATCATAAATACATCTACATAAAAGTTAATTGTGATGAAGATTTTATTAGGTTGTGGATGAAAGACTAGTGTTATATTGAAAAAGACTTATGTGAAATTTTAAATGGTCCCCCTCTTTTAGAATCGATCAAGAAAGCTCAATTGTTCCCATTTGGATTAATCTACTTGGGCTGCTAGTGAATCTTTTCGCAAAGGAGGTATTATTTTCCATTGCCTAGGCAGTGGACAAAGCTTTAAAATTGGACAATGCTACTGAAACCTTGCAAGACCAAGTGTTGCTCATATATGTGTGGAACTAGATATGTAACCTAATCTAAATAGGCTATGGATTAGTTGTGGAGATTTTGGCTTTTGGCAGCCTATAATCTATGATAACTTGCCTCATTATTGTTCCAAGTGTTATAAAATTGGTTATAAGGATTCTCAATATCTAATATTACTATCCTAAGAACATACCAAGGTTGATGCTCCAGTAAATGTAAATAGGGAATGTAATTCTCAATTGGTGGATCCAAGCAGATATATAAGAGAAAAATTATGGAAGCGGGTACAACAGTCAACACAGTTCCTGAGAATAAAGAATAAAGAGAAACACTCAAACAAGGCTATTGTCAAAGATAATCAAATAGAAGTTGATGAAGAAGTAGAATTAGAAGACTCAGAAGAATAAGACCTCCAATGCTTTAAAAATAATGGGAAGAATTTAAAGGATTTTTACTAAGAAGACCTTCAAAGAGATGCATTTGCTCTAAATAAGAAGAATGAAGATGAAGTTTCCACTCCTCATCAAACAACTTTACAAATGGATATCATTGCTCCCGAAGCATAAAAGAATTCAAGCTATTTACAAAGTGTATTAAAAGGAGAAGAAGAGAACTCTAATAATAAAGAAAAGAGGGTTTTTCAAAGAAGAAAATCTCATGGTAAGAAGTCTGCATCAAAAGTAGAAAAGAAGGATTATCTTAGAGATAAGGGATTCAATTCAGACTTAAAAGATGGAGAAATTAATAAAGTGCCTTGTATAAAGGAATTACTTAGTTTTTCAGCTAGATTAAAGAACAAAATAGAGGCCTTGAAGAGGAATCCCGAGTTTTAGAAATTCAAAGTTATCAAAGAAACTCCAATTTTTTGTCAGAGTTTAAAACCTTCATCCAGTATCTTATCCAAATTTAATCACAAACAATCCCCCCTATTCAATTGAGAATGATCACAAGATCCTCCATCAAAGCTTCCAAAAGACCATCCTCAAATCTTCCTAAATGATCAACTCTATTATCTGGAATGCCAGAAGAGATGGGAATAAACCAATTAGAAGGAGGTTAAAATATATTTATAAGTCTAATAATCTATCTTTCATTATTATCTTAGAGCCTATGATCAGTAGTAATAAAATTGAGAATATGAGAATAATTCTTCAATTTGATGGCTTCTATACTAATTCATCTAACAAGATATGGTATTTTTAGGAGACATAGCGTTAATTGTAGTATGTTAAGTGATGGGGTTCAAAACTTGTTCATTAAAGTGGATCACCTTATGGCTCCTAAGGATATGGGGGTCAATGTTATTTATGCCAAATGTAGTAGGGAAGATTGAAGGGATCTTTGGAGTAGTATGATTCAACAGTCCCTATTTCACGAGGATATTCCATGTCTAGTAGTGGGAGATTTCAACATTGTTTGTGACAAGTCTGAAAAGGTGGGAGGGAATTAAATAGACCAAGGAGCAGCCTCTAATTTTAGAGATTGTATTAACTCAAGATCCCTACAAGACCTAGGCTACAATGGCTCTAAATTTACTCGGGAAAGATAAAATTATGGAAATATGGTTTGGGAAAGATTAGATAGAGGTTTAATCAATAAAAAATGGTTTGACATATTCCCATAAACTAAATTAACTCACCTAAACAAAGGTTGTTCAGATCATAGCCCCCACTGATTACCATTCAATCTCAACCAAACAATCTTGTTAAACCTTTCAAATACGTGGAGTTCTCACCCTGAATTCCTCTAAATTGTCCACAATTCCTGATCTATACCTGTAACTGGTAGGAAGCTAGAGGCTTTTGCCTTCAAAATCAAAAGACACAGAGCTCATTTGAGGAAATGGAGTAAGGATGTCTTCAAAGATATTTTTCAACATATCAAAGACCTGGAGGATCAAATATTAAAAGTAGAATTTGGCCTAGAATCTTCTCCCTCTTGTGCTAACAGAGACAAGTGTTAAAAATCAAAGTTGATTTTAATGGTGCTTTAGTTAATGAGGAGATCTTTTGGCATCAAAAGTCAAAGATCAAATGGATCAATGATGGGGATAGAAATACCAAGTTATATCATTCTATTGTCAAGCAAACCAGAAGAAATATCATAATTCATACTCTAAATAATGAAGATGGAAGTCCAGATCAAACTCAGGAGGGAATCTCTGAACATTTTTATAAATTATTTTCTTCTTTGTTTCCTGTAGGAGAAATTATAGAGCCAAAGCTGCTTAAAGCTATCCCAAGGAAAATTAACCCTCAAATGAATGCAGATTTATCAAAGATCCCAAAAGAAGAAGATATTTTTACTTCTATTAAAGAGCTCAATTCTAATAGTTCCCCTGGAGCAGATGGTTTCTCACGTCAATTCTATTATATATGCCGCTCTATTATAAAAGCAGACCTCATAGAGGCCATCTAAAGTTTCTTTATTGGAGCCGAACTTACAAAGTCTTGGGGAGCCACGCACATATGCCTTATTCCTAAAGTAAAAAAAACTTCACATTGTAAAGATTTTAGACCAATTGGTCTTTGTAACTTTTGTTACAAGATTATCTCTAAAATTATTAGCAGCAGACTCAGCCTTCTCATGCTCACCTTATATCCCCTTGTCAGCCTGGATGTATTTAAGGTAGGAATATCTTGGATAATATCTTACATTCTCAATAAATTGTTAAATCATTGGATAGGAAGGCTCATGGTGATATTATTATGCACAAATTATATATGTCCAAATCTTATGAAAGGGTTTGATGGTTGTTTCTTATCCAGTCTTTAAGGTCTTTTGGATTTAGAGAGTTCTTTATTGATCTTTTATATATATATATATATATAGTCCATGGTATTCCATATTGATTAATAGAGTTCACAAAAGGCTTCTTTAAACCTTCTAAAGGAATTAGACAAGGTGACCCCCTGTCCCCTTCTTTATTACTTTTATCAACTAAAGCTCTCATTGTTAATTTGAAGGCTCAAATGGAGTTTAATGTTGTAATTCCTTTCTCTCACCCTAGAGGATGCTCTATAGTTAGCCATTTAAGTTATGCTGATGATATTATTATCCTTTCTAAGGGAAATAAAATAAGTCTAAAAAAGCTTATGGCATTGTTGAAAGAATATGAGGAAGAATCAGGTCGGTTAGTTAACAAAGACAAAAGTAGCTTCTCAATCAGCTCCAAAGTGCTCCCTAGAGGAATTTCAATAGTTGCTCAGGTTACCTCCTTTAAAAACTCTCCTCGAGATAAAAGAAAGGCCATTTTTTTATCATCTTGTTCAAGCTATTTTGGCTAAATCTAATGGTTGGAAGTCAAAGTTTCTTTCTTTTGGAGGAAGAATGACTTTGATACATCTATTCCTTTACTCTATGCCCCTTTATTCTATGTTTGCTCTGAATCCTCCTAAGAGGAAAATAAGTCTAATTGAGAAATATATCAGTTCTTTCTTGTGGGGTTCTATAAAAAATTATGGTAAAAGGCATCAATGGTATCCATGGAATCCAATATGCAGACCTAAAGAAGAAGGAGGTTTATCTATTAAAAGTCTAGAGTCTATGACTGAGGCTTCTAATCTTAAAATTTCTTGGAAATTCAAGAAGGAAGACTCTCTATAGGATAGATTCATGAGGCAAAAGTACAAGATAATTCGAGTTAACATAGGTTTAATGTCCATTAGAAGAATTAGCAGTGTGTGGGACATTATAGAGGATAATTCATTTCAAGTGGAAGGGGAGTTAATATAGTCTGAGACTCAAAGTGGTAAATTCAATTTTTCATTAGCTTATGAGTTATCTAGGCAGACCACTCGTCATTCTCATTATCATTCTCATTGTCAAATTTGGGATCCTCATATACCTTTTAATCTATCGGTTTTATCATGAAAGGTTCTTTGTAATGCTTTACCTTTAGAAAAAAATACCAAAGAACTAGGTATCAATACTGCTTCTCTGTGTAGGTGGTATTATAAAAATGCAGAAACATCTAATCACTTATTCATATCAGGTCCTATAGCTAAGATTTTTGGACGGTTTTCAGTACTCTTATAGGATTTTTCTCTCCTACTACTTCAGTTTCAGCAATTATAATTTCTTAGTGGTTAAAGGCTATTTCTAATCCTATCCAAATCGCTTCATAAAATCATTCCAGTTTGCATTCTTTGGGACCTTTGGGTGAGTAGAAATAAAGCCATCTACGAAGATAAAAGTATGTGTGCTAGTAGAATCATTTCAAGTATTTCTTCTAGAGTGAAAGAGCTTTCATCTAAGATATCCTTCAAATCTAAAATTCTTTATTCATTAATGTTAGCCACTGACTTATTTGATACTAATATGCCTTCTTCTAATTCTAATTCTTGTATTTCAACATATTAGACTAGACCTAAAAGAGGCAAATTAAAATTAAATACAAATGGTTTTTGTTCCTCAAGAGGATTAATGGGCTTTGAAGCAGTTCTAAGGGATCAAAAAGGTTCTCATATATGGGTTCTTACTGATAGTGATATAAATGGCTCTAATAATATGGCTGAATCTTTGGAAATTAGAGAAGGGCTGAAATATTGCAAATATCACAACCTTGACAAGGTGGAAGTTGAATTAAATTCTCAATTCATTATCAATTGCCTCAACCATATTTCAATTGACATTCATTGGAATATTAAGACAATATTTAATGAAATCAAATTACTACCTTAAGATTATCAAGTTTCCTTCTCCCACTGTTTTAGAGAAGCAAATAAGGTTGTTGATCTTTTAGCTTCTATACGGAATTCTTCTCAACAAAAAAATGTCATTTTTTCTGGGAAAGATCTACCAAAAAAGGTTCAAGGAGATATTAGATAAACATAGTATGCCTTATATATGGTACATAAGTAGAGATCTATTTGTCTTTTCCTATGTTTATCATGACGTAAGGCATCTAGGGAGGGATGCTCTCTCTATTATCAATAAATTCCTACTTTTCTAAAAAATAATTATTGCTTTATTCAATTAAAGATTTATTTTACCTTTATATATGCACTTTACATTTGATTATTTATATTCTAGTTAAATAAACATATTTAGCATTCACAATAAAGTATTCCCTAAAAGAATCACAAGTTTTCTTAATTAAAGCATCGAATGGTACACAATCGCCTGATTATAGCAAGGCTAAGATAATCAATTGGTTAGCAAGACCATAGTCTTTCCTGGCATGCTCACACATAAACCAATCCATGTAGAATAAGATGGAATGACAATGGTACTAAAAATGCTGGTGCAATTGGTACAACCAACCAACACATCACCACTACAAAGCAAACAATGGTTTATACTGACCATGATTTGAGACAAATTTCTCAAAACCACGAGTTGAATAAAATAACAGCTCAAAATTCTAAATATATCAATTCAACACCTATTATTGGTGTGACTTAAAATGCCTAAGATCGATTAATTCACGAGTTAAAGCAAATGCTTGATTATCTTGGGTTCATAGTGAAAAATATTAGCACAATGATAATGATGGTAACTAGTAGGTTGTCTACCCCTACTGCTATAATGCCCAATGTTCAAGGATATAAACCACAAAATGGTGTGAATAAAACCGCTCAACCCAATCCTTGTCATCATGTGAATTACAGGCCTAACACTGGTTAAACCAATGTTGGAACAAACCTATGTGAAACCACGCCTAATTAAATACCAGGTGATAACTCCTTTATTAATTAAATTGAAGTTTCCGGTTGGTTCATTCTTAGCATCACTGTCGAAAATAATTTTCTTTATTAATCACCTAATAAATAATTAAGCTAAGTGTCAAAACATTTGATTTTATAAATTAAGACCTATTGTTATGATTTTAATATGAAACCATTTTTATGAACACAATTGGTAATATTAAACCAAACCATCCAAATGAAATATCCAAGATAGATTAAACAATCCAAATGAGTATCCACCTATAAGGTCAACGTAATAGATAAAACAATCCCAAATAAAAATTGAATACTGAAACAATAAAAGAGTACAAATCTCTCTGAACTAGATAAGTCTGGAAATGGACGACACATGCCCTAATTAAAAGGACTAAATAGAAAGCTGAGAAGTCGAAGAAGTAATTGTTTACTGCAAGAACCTTCAACTCCCACACAAGCTGCAACACGTCCACTGTCCAATGAATTACGCTTGATGCCCCTATGGCTGGGTACCTGTGAGATATATATATATATATATATATATATATATATATATATATATATACAAGAGAAATGAAAAATGACACGAAACGGTTCAGAGTCCGAGTGTAAAATAACTTAAAAATAGTTTAGCAAGTATTTAAAATGCTTACCAATTGATATTACATACATGTTAGTACTTCGACATTCACTTGGTAATTCTCACCCCTCAACTAGTGTGCACGTCTAACTACTAATGAACTAATCTAGATGAAACTAACCCAATTCACTAGTCTAACCCAATACACTAGTCTAACCCAATACACTAGTCTAACCCAATTTCCCCTCACCAAGATCTGTTTCAAGTAATCGCATGATTATAATATATATCAGATAGTCTTTTCTTATGAATATATTAAGCCAGTTATATTCATCTCATTATAGACTTATGTTCGCAGCCACTTGAATTCATTTATTATTAATTATTCAATCCGTATCTACTTACAAGCACAGTAGATTAATCACATGTATATATATTTATCACACATAATATATATACTAATAGGGCACCCCACATAAATCTATGGTATCGGCATACTCTGCTATCAAATCACTGTATCTCTCGTACAAAGGTAAATACTAGCCCAGAATCACTCTCGAACCGTATTAACACAAAACACACATATTGGAGACGAAGCAAAGTTCCTAGTCACTAAGAGGTCAACACATACCCTCACGTCTCTTAGGACGGTCTGACTATCATTCTCAGATAGCCTGTACTAAGGACACTATGTTCTAGGGTAGGAGTCAATATCCCGCATAAAGCTCCCATCGAGATAAGACTATCCTAACTCGACAACCTCCGTGATAGCAAGTAGCGCGGGTAAAATTATACACAGATATATACATTATACAAAATCATTCGATATATATATATATATATATATATATATATATATATATATATATATATATATATATATATATATATATATATATATATATATATATATATTCTCACATATCTCAATTAGGTTCGCCCATGACCGATAATAATATTTTAACCATACGTGGCACAAATCACACAAGTCCTACGTATAATTAACCCATTTCTTTTTATTCTCAATTGTTTCCATTTCATAAGTACTTCTCGTCCCTTGAAGTGTTTCATTTTAATAACTGCCAAATCAATAAGTGCACACTCTCTTTACCCTATTGGTCTACGTCGTCATCGACTTGCATACTTCCCAATCTATTACACACGAGATTATAACTCATTTTATATTCTCGTAACCCTACGGTTCTATTCCATATGAAATCGTATTACCCGGATCTTATCCCCAAACCTACTTGTCCCTATCGAGTCCCATTATGATATTTAATTTACGTCTAGGAATCCGTACACATTTGGAATTGGATTAACATTGAAAAGGGGAAGGAGTTTCGATTTCCTAAAGGAGTCGATCGATCGATGAAAGGAGTCGATCGATCGATCAAGCAGGTGTTGTCCTAGTTATGCAATTCTAACCTACGGGTTTCAACCAAAATAAATCCTCAAACCTCCATTACCATGTCCCAAACTCCCAACAAAACATCATGAACGTTATATAAACCAATATATAAGATATCTAACGTAAAACATTCATAAATTCATCAACAATCGTCATCAAAGGGTTTAATTCAAGAAATTATCATGTAGCCCTAGTTCATCCAATTTTCTCAAGAATTCATTTAATTTTCCAGATTTCTATCTCTACTGGGCATCAATTTCGTGGACAATATTCTACATATGACAGATATCCATCCCAACATGGTTTCTACTCCAAATTTGTAATAAAAATCTCCCAAACAACATTTTACGTTCATGAAGACATAAGAGAATTAATTCCTACACTAGCATGGATGTGTTATCAACTAAAGAACAACAAGTTAGATACTTTCCTGGAAATCGAAGGTATGATCCGACAAATTAAAGAGGTATAGGAATGATCCCCTTCTTCCGATCTAGGCGTTGGTGGAGGGATTGATGAGAGTGGTGTAAGGTTGGTGGCTTTCCCCCTTGAAGCCTTCTCTCTTATCTCTTCCTTAACCTCTCTACAACTCCAAGGTTTCTAACCCTCGACGACTCTAACTCTCAATAGATATAGAAACTCCAAATTTAGTCCATAATTAATGCCTAAAATGGGTAATTACAAAATACCCTCCTGGGTTACCGGTTAGGCCTAAAAACGTCCCGAGACCCAAACTAAACCCACGGGTACACTTTTCTGATTATCTTGACCCTTTCGAACACATTGACGCACTCGAAATGACCATACGGGCGGCTTATAATTATATTACTTTTTATTCCATTAATTTAGTCCCGACACGACACATGCGCATCCCGACTTAATTTCTATAATTGTCGTATTATTAACTCACGACAATTTTAATAAATTCAATCCCATATATTACTTTACTCAATAAGTAATATTCAACATAATTCTTATCAATAATTACTAACTCTCGTCACGCTAGTAAATATTCAATTTAAAATTCGAATTAATATTAAATTAATTTATCCCAATTAAATTTAGTTAATCCCATAATTAAAGGTCGTAAAAAATACGGGGTATTACATATTTCCCCCCTAATACCAGAATTTCGTCCCGAAATTCAGAAAATAAGGCCTACCTGGTAAAACAATTCTAGGTACTTTATCAGTACACAAAACTAACTTTAGAGTAAGGCGTTCAATCACTATAGCCCCCGCTTCACAGCAAGCTTATTTGACACTCTCAACACAGTTATAGGGTCACACCTTAATAACGGCACTTCACATTGTACTCCTATCCATCGTTATTCGAATAAGATGAGTCTATACATCATTGGTCCCCATTGTCTCAATATTATTAGGAGGCCACCTCACTACGTATCAACTATTCGTATTTATCTAAACACAAAACTCCCATCCTGAGAGAAACCATATGATTATCTGACGACTCTTGTGAGTTCTTTGAATCTCAATTTTCGACGATGTAACTCAAAATCCACCTAAAAAAGTCTGTGGTAATTCCACTATTGTCATCAGTCTCTAATTCGACCGATCAAAAGTTCGGATTATCCACTCACCTCTAAATAACCAGAGGGAGAATAGTCAAGTTTCTTCTACACAAAACCTCAAAAAGCACTTTGTTCACAATATACAAGTATGAGTGCTTACACACAACTCTACCATTTGGTAATATATTCTCCCAAGTACCGTACTATATTTCATTTACCAGCTATCATTGTTGTGGAATTGCAATGACCACAATGAGTCCAAAATTACACTCATACAGCTCCGCTAGTCATTTATCACCTTCAGCCTACTCCTCGAGCTATATGTGATACAACTTGATCAAAACAAAAAGCCATCCCCACTACTCTTGAGATCTTGTATTGAAGGTGGCGTTCAAAGATCTCATTCTAGATCAGAACAAAACCAGGGTAGGACCATTTACCGACGTGATCCTTCTTTCAAAGAAAGACTGAGGCAATACTACCTAATAGTCTAACTCATCCTCAAAAAACAACAATTTCTTTCTTTTAGGTCAACTAGTTCCACACATTCGAAGGAACTCCTGAACTTATCTTGAGGTTGGCAACCCATCAAAGAAATTCACCAAATGGACTGCCCTCTTCCATTTCAGGAATCGTCGGCTTGTTATAAAATTCTCTGGGTGATCCTCTGGCTCCAACCGATTTCTATCTAGGAGTGGTCCACGCGGAGACTACTCTCTATGTCCCGCTCAACATCGACTTCCACTTGTAATGTCTCACATTAAGTGGTACTAAATACTCCCCTTCTTCCCTCGGCGCATACCGAAAGTTTCGACCCGTGAACTTTTCCCCACGATGTGCACTCCTGGACCTTTTATATACCTTACTAACATCATCATTTTATCTACGCGCAAGTCGCTCTAAACATTTAACTAGGTAAAACTCCGCACCATGTGTTTTCCACAATAGCTAAATTTTACCCTTCCCAAGGAATACCCCCTTTTTAAATGGCTTTTCACAACCTTTGAACCAAATTCGGGTGTGCTACTCTGATTGCAAACATATATATGGATTATCGTTCTTCTTACATGATGATTAATCCACTTTACCATTTCCAATTCGTCATATTAGTCCCTCAGGCATGTATTTCACACATCTACTCCCACGTCCCTTTAACACGAACGATTCAGACATCAGCTAACTGGGATGCCCACACACCCTATAAACCGTGCATACTGGCATAAACATCCCATACGTATCACACATAACATTCAATTATTTGTTGTCCCTGTATTCACAATGCGACTATAACACTTGGGTATTCCCAATCACCCTATAAATTGAAATTTTAAATACTCCTTATCGTCGTTCCACCCTTCAATTCGTGGTGATAAAACAAAAATTTTAGTGTTTCCTTACCACACAACCGACTCCATTGGCCTTAAATCATAATTTAACTTCCAACTTACAGTTATAACTATCTGCTCATGGACTAATGACCAAACATCTCCTTACTTCAAACCTTACGCTAAGTTTCATGCGTGGGATGTCTCGCAAAGCGAAATCCAAACAAGAAACCCCACGATACACTAATACCTAACATTGTCGATTATCAAAATTCATTAGGCCCTCCGTCCATAACATGTACCCCTATATTTCGTCTTTTAACATAAAAGCTACATCTCCTCCCGCAATTACACTAAAACAAATAACTTTTCGCCAATTGCACTATCGCTCAGTATTGGCGGTAATCACATTCCATAAACCTTGTATACATACGATCAGGACTCTCAAAATCCTATCGCCAAACATATGAATATAAGTCTTAACTCTGACATTTCTAAGGGATAAATATAATAGTGCGCTCTTCCTATCACTAAGTCCTGAGCGCTGAACATAATAATGAGTTAAATTTTTTCGCTCAACAGTAAACCCAATACACACTGAATCATGACAATAAAGTCCTTACACACCCCAAGACTAAGCATTTTGATACCGCTATACCCTTCAAAGTCTCTATAATATATGATATAGATGCGAGCCCTACCCTCTCGTAGGTGAGGCTTCGCTAGAATAAAACATCGTGCACTACGATAGGAACCCCGATAGACTTGCGATATCCTCCCACTATTGGTATTATTATCACTACAAAACCATAATCAATATAATATCATACTCGTATAACAAATCACTAAAATGAGTAACCTCAGTAAGGTATATACCACTATTAATACACCCATTCATCCTCCGTGGATAACCCAAAGGATAACCCCGCTATACCAGGGAAAGCATTCACAAAACAATAACATTATCGATATATGCATTAAACTCGTCTCAGGTGCGAATCTAGAAAAAAATCAAAATATAGTGACTCGCTCGTGTCACATAAAATAAGCCTAGTCCTCCAAGGCTAAAACTCATACTTCTACCTTTCCAATCTCCTTGGCTGCTCAAATGGTTTCTGGACATAACACGCCTGTCCAAACCAAAGCAAAAACTATTTTAATTGTTGCCCTTTACTAGGCACCATATTCTTGTCCCCTTTACTCGCTTCGGGAAAAATAATGCATGTGGTTTCAGTCTCCACAAAATACTTCTATGCATAATCCACTTATCACTGGTCATACTAACCATTTTAGGGTTGTTTTTCTCTCGAACTTTAGTAGGCTCAATTCCTGATGGCTACCCCCGTTGTTCCCTTAGCTTTGTTGGGCCTAAGAAACACACAACTGGCTTCGACAACCCTTACCGAATTCACCATTACTTGATAAAGATTTAGCTACCCGAATCATTTAAGTAGGTCCCCTGATGGGTCACCCCCTTGCGAAGTTTCACTAACTTCTTTTCACCCAGTCTTATTCCCCAATTAAATCTTTCAATTTGTTTATCTCCCTTCACAAAAAAGCATTAACATCTCTATGGACAATGTACGACCTTGCCACCATATGGATCAACTGTCCAATAGAATGCTCTTTAAGTGTTGTCAACTTTTCTTACGAGTTGATTTCCCACTTGAGATCCTCTTTTCTATTTGTATCTACTTCATCCGGCACAAGACTCGCTAAATAATTAAATTCAATTTCACACATGGACCTCTGTCTAGCCCTCCTATGATGAGTTCAGAACAACATTCACATCTTAACCTGAACATCTGATGAAGGAACTTGCGGTTAAACCGTAAACCGTACCTAAGATCCTTCCATTAACACAACATTCCACTTCTAAATGTGGTGGTTGACTCCCACCATTATAAATTTTCTCCGACAAGTCAAGAAAATTTTACCCCAAGAGAATATTGGATAAATGGGGTTTAGATCCATCGGAGCTCCGGTTTGGGGTGAGTAGAGGTAGCATTGGGTTAGGTTTATGTTTGTAATATTTTCACAAATAATAAATGTTACTGTTTGTGAAAATGTTACATCGACATCCCATGCAACCTCAAATCAGAGCTCTGATGAAGGTTGTTAGAGCTTTGATAATGGTGGTGGGTGGTGGTGGGGATTAGATGCCGCTAGCGCGGACCGTTAAAAATAAGATAATATCAAAAAAAAGAGGATTTGATCCATCGTATATATATACTGTGTTATATGAACACAGTAAATGTTAATGTTTGTGAAAATGTTATAAATATAAACCTAACCCAATGCCCCCCTACTCACCCCAAACTGGAGCTCATTTATCTGATATTCTCTTAATTTCAGAGATCCGCGCCAGCGAAACCCTATGCCACAACTACCTACCCCAAATCATAGCTCTGATGAAGATCATTAAAGCTCCGACAATGGGGGTGGCTAGTGGTGGGGAGTGAATGTCGCTAACACAAACCTTTAAAAATATAGTAATTTTGAAAAAAAAAGAGGTCTGGATCTACCGTGTGTATATATATATATATATATATATATATATATATTGTGTAATATTAACTCAGTAAATATTACTGTTTAATATCTATAATATTTTCACACACAATAACATATACCGTGCAATGTGATAACACAGTAAATGTTATTATGTGTGAAAATATTACAAATATTAAACAGTAACATTTATTAAGTTAATATTACACAATATATATATATATATATATATATATATATATATATATATATATATATATATGCTCCTATTTTTAAAAGTCTGCGCCACCGGCACATAATGCCACCCTTATTCACCCCAAACCGGCGCTCCGGAGGATCAAATCCCATTCATCCAATAGTCTCTTATTTTCAAAGGTCCGTGCCAGCGGCACCCCATGCCACTCCGGTGGATCCAAAACCTATTTATTCAAAAGTCTCTTATTTTCAAAGGTCTGTTCCAACGGCACCCCATGCCACTTCGATAGATCCAAAACCCATTTATTCAAAAGTCTCTTATTTTCAAAGGTCCGCGCCAGTAGCACTACATGCCACCCTACCCACCCCAAATCGGAGCTTTGATGAAGGTCGTTGAAGCTCCAACAATGGGGGTAAGGATTGGATGCCGCTAGCGTGAACCATTAAATATAAGGTAATTTTGTATATATACGGCGTAATATTGTCATAGTAAATGTTACTGTCTGTTTGTGAAAATGTCACATATATAAAATAATTTCATATTCTAGTGCATACAGTAAAGTTTACTGTTTGTGTAATTTTTTTTCTTTGAAATTTTATAGGCTTCATGGATCTTGTTTGATATATCTCGTCGAGCAGATTTCAAAAATAGTAATTTTGCGAAAAACGGATTTATGAATCAAAAGTTATGATCATTTTAAGATTAAAAAAAGTTTAACCACTTATGTAACTTCCTAAAGGACGTTACTGGTGATGGGTTATAAAAAGGGTAAAATTTTGAAAAAATTCCCTTAAAAGTTGGAATAGGACCTATATGATTGTTGAAAAGTCAATAGGACTTATATGTATGTTAACCTGACAAATGGGACATAAATATAATTTTCTCATATATTTATCACTCATAATATATATGCTAATAAGGCACCCCGCATAAATCTATGGTACCGGCATACTCTGCTATCAAGTCCTCGTATCTCTCGTACAAAGGGAAATACTAGCCCAGAATCACTCTCGAACTGTATTAACACAAAACACACATATTGGAGGCGAAGCATAGTTCCCAATCACTAAGAGGTCAGCACATACCCTCACGTCTCTTAGGACCGTCTGACTATCATTCTCAGATAGCCTGTACCAAGGACACTATGTTCTAGGATATGAGTCAATATCCCCCATAAAGGTCCCATCGCGATAAGACTATCGCAACGCGAAAACCTCCGTGATAGCAAGTAGCGCGGGAATTCATATATATACATTATACAAAAGCATTTGGTATATATATATATATTATCACATATCTCAATTAGGTTTGCCCCCGACCCATAATAATATTTTAACCATACGTGGCACAAATCACACAAGTCCTACGTATAATTAACTAATTTCTTTTTATTCTCAATTAATGCCATTTCATAAGTACTTCTCGTCCCTCGAAGTGTTCCATTTTAATAACTGCCAAATAAGTAAGTGCACCCTCTCTTTACCCTACTGGTACACGTCATCATCAACTTGCATAATTCCCAATCTATCATACACACGATTATAACTCATTTTATATTCTTGTAATCCTACAGTTCAATTCCATATGAAATTACCCGGATCTTATCCACAACCCTACTGGTCCATATCGAGTCCCATTATGATATTTAATTCATGTCTAAGAATCCGTATACATTTGGAATTTGATTAACATAAAAAAGGGGAATGAGTTTCGGTACCCTGAAGGAGTCGATCGATCGATCCAGTCGGTCAATCGATATTCTTGAGTCGATCGATCGATCAAGCAGGTGTTGGCCCAGTTATGCAATTCTAACCTACGGGTTTCATTCAAAATAAATACTCAAACCTCCATTAACATGTCCAAAACTCCCAACCAAACATCATGAACGTTATATAAACCAATATATAAGATTTCTAACGTAAAACATTCATAAATTCATCAACAATCGTCATCAAAGGGTTTAATTCAAGAAATTATCATGTAACCCTAGTTCATCCAATTTTTTCAAGAATTCATTTAATTTTCTAGATTTTTATCTCTACTGGGCATCAATTTTGTGGACAATATTCTACATCTGACAGATATCCATCCTAACATGGTTTCTACTCCAAATTCGTAATAAAAATCTCCCAAACAACATTTTATGTTCATGAAGACATAAGAGAATTAATTCCTACACTAGCATGGATGTGTTATCAAATAAATAACAACAAGTTAGATACTTGACTGGAAATCGAAGGTCTGATCCGATGAATTAAAGTGGTATAGGAATGATCCCTTTCTTCCGATCTATGCGTTGGTGGAGGAATTGATGAGAGTGGTGTAGGGTTGGTGGCTCTCCCCCTTGAAGCCTTGTCTCTTCTCTCTTCCTTAGCCTCTCTGCAACTCCAAGGTTTCTAACCCTCGAGGACTCTAACTATCAATAGATATAACACTCCAAATTTAGTCCATAATTAATGCCTAAAATGGGTAATTACAAAAATGCCCTCCCGGGTGACCGGTTAGGCCTAAAAATGTCTCGAGACCCAAACTAAACCCACGGGTACACTTTTTTGATTATCTCGACCCTTCCGGGCATATTGACGCACTCAAAATGACCATGCGGGAGACTTATAATTAAATTAATTTTTATTCCATTAATTTAGTCCCGACACGACACATGCGCATCCCGACTTAATTTCTATAATTTCATATCATTTACTCATAACAATTTTAATAAATTCAATCCCATATATTACTTTACTCAATAGGTAATATTCAACATAATTCTTATCAATAATTACTAACTCGCGTCATGCTAGTAAATATTCAATTTAAAATCTGGATTAATATAAAATTAATTTATCCTAATTAAATTTAATTAATCCCTAAATTAAAGGCCATAAAAAATACGGGGTATTACAAACTAATGATACAAAACTATAGAAAAATCATTGGTTTAGGTATAAACAAACCACTCGAGAGTTTAGGAACATTTAACACTTACTAAAAAATTGGTTACAATAACCTAGTAGGAAGAATTCATGTTCCAGAAGTAGGGAGTAATAGGACATACTTCATGAAATCAATTTGGGCTTCCCAGGACCATCGAACTATGAGGTAATCAATAATCATTTTTTTAAAATGAAATTGGGGTGTTCAGTTAGGGATAATAGGATATTTAGTACTGAGCATCTCCATAGGATAAATAACCAAGTTCCTCAACCACCTCAGCAATGCCTTTCCAAAAACAATAAAAATGTTTATCCGAAAATTCCACCTCCATTGGTGTAACCAACACCCATGGTAAACCTAATAATTGCCCTACAAAATAGGCAGTTACATGGAGGAGTTGGAAGAAATTAAATTTTGAATTCCATACATGCAATTTTCAGACCAATTACTGGGGGGATGCATACTCCATTCTATAGGAAGACATATCCTGAATGGATAAATAGGATCGAACTTCTAAAGGGTTTTAAGTTTCAATCTTTTTTCTCTTTTACTAGTAGATGGGAGTCAATCCACAGTGGAACTCATAGAAAGATTCACTAGTGAATGTGTTGATGTAGGGTCTAATGAATATCTCAAACCACATCTGTTGTCTAGTTCCATCAATGATGGAGTTTTTTTTCTTAATTTATAAGCTTATAACCTAACATTATCCAAACTTGGGGAAAAAATGGAAGACATATTTCATGTGCAAATCTTCCAAACTGAACCTGAAGTATCCATGGTTAATTTAGCTAGGTTGAGCCAAAAATTATACCAGAAAGAAACTTATTTCATAAATTGGTCTAAAAGGTCTAGGAATAAAGGTAAACAACATTACTTGAGTCTGAGTTCATCAAATTAGCAGAAAATGGGCTAGTGAAATTGATACAACTAACCAACACATCACCACTACAAAGCAAATAATGGTTGAAACTGACCATGAGTTGAATAAAACAACGGCTCCAAATTCTAAATATATCAATACA
This sequence comes from Sambucus nigra, assembly GCA_949130495.1. NCBI lineage: Eukaryota > Viridiplantae > Streptophyta > Magnoliopsida > Dipsacales > Adoxaceae > Sambucus > Sambucus nigra. The sequence continues at coordinate 283,918,064 of OX422218.1, forward strand.
TCACCTATTATTGATGTGACTTTAAATGCCCAAGATCGATTAATTCATGAGTTAAACCAAATGATTGATTATCTTAGGTTTATACTGTAGAATATTAACACAATGATAATGATGGTAACTAGTAGGTTGTCTACCCCTACTGCTATAATGTCCAATGGTCAAGGATATAAACCAAAAAATGGTGTGAATACAACCACTCAACCTATTCCTTATCATCGTGTGAATTACAGGCCTAACACTGGTGAAACCAATGTTGGAATAAACCTAATGATACAAAACTATAGAAAAATCATTAGTTTAGGTATAAACAAACCACTCGAGAGTTTAGGAACATTTAACACTTACTAACAAATTTGATATAATAACCCAGTAGGAAGAATACATGTTCCAGAAGTAGGGAGGAATAGGACATACTTCATGAAATCAATTTAGGCTTCCCAGGAACATCCAACCATGAGGTAATCAAAAATCATGTTTTTTAAAATGAACTCGGGGGGTTTAGTTAGGGATAATGGGATATTTAGTAATGAGCCTCTCCATAGGATAAATAACGAAGTTCTTCAACCACCTCAGTAATGCCTCTCCAAACACAATAAAATGTTTTTCCAAAAATTCCACCTCATTTGGTGTAACCAACACCCATGGTGAACCAAATAATTTCCCTACAAAATAGGCAGTTACATGGAGGAGTTGGAAGAAATTAAATTTTGGATTCCATACATGCGATTTGCAGACCAATTGCTGGCGGGATGCATACTCCAGTCAATAGGAAGAAATATACTGAATGGATAAATAGGATTGAACTTCCAAAGGGCTTTAAGTTCCAATCTTTTTTCTCTTTTACTAGGAGATGGGAGTCAATCCACAGTGGAACTCATAGCTAGATTCACTAGTGAATGTGCTGATGTAGGGTCTAATGAAGATCTCAAACCACATTTGTTGTCTAGTTCTATCAATGATGGAGTTTTTTTTCTTAACTTATAAGATTATAACCTAACACTATCCAAACTTGGAAAGAAAATGGAAGATATATTTCATGTGTAAACTCTTCCAAACTGAACCTGTAGTATCCATGGTTGATTTAGCTAGGCAGAGCCAAAAATCAGATCAGAGAGAAACTAATTTCATGAATTGGTTTAAAAGGGCTTGTAATAAATGTAAACAACATTACCTGAGTGGAAGTTCATTAAATTGGCAGAAAATGGGCTAGAATTGGGGCTACGAAACCAATTCCATGCAACTGAATTTAGAGATTAAATGGAAATAGCTATCAAAGTGTCCGGATATAAGTCTCTTTTAAAACAAGATCATGAAATAAATACATCTTCTTTCAAAACATATTATAAAGATCCAAATTTAAAGATAGATGTTGTTGAGATCATTGGAACTAAATTTGTTATTTATGATCCAGTAGTTCAAAAGAGCACAACAACAAAATCTAATACCCCCAAATCAAAAGTGATATTTAAAAAATATTCCTTTGACATCTCTAAGGCAGATGAAATTATTAATTATCTCTTAAAAGTTAAAATGTTAAAATTATATGGTGATGAAAAAACACCAAATGAAGTTAATGGAAAAAATTATTATAAATGGCACAATATTTTCTCTCATTAAACAAATTCTTGTTATATTTTTCGCAAAAGGATCCGAGTTGATTAAGAGGGGAAAATCAAATTTCTTAGAAGTGAGGCAAACACTATGGGGGTTGATGAAGACTCATACCCTAATGTGAAAGAAATGGGGATAAACATCTCGTCTATTGACCTTAAAATAAGGGGAATGTTGAGTTCAAAATGAAGACAAAGGTTGAGTATTAGGCTTTGAAGTCTGAGGCAGTTACCGATCCAAATCAGAAAGTCATGAAACACCAGCACATTAGGTGTAGAGAATAATACGTTAAAATATAAAAATTAGTTGATGCAAATGGGAAACAATAACAAAAAGTCAAGGGGAATGAAAATGGTGTCTATACTACCAATACTAAAGGGTTTCAAGGCCATGAAGTCTTCTAATATAATATATTTGGAAGAATGATACTATTTTCTGGTCCTTACCACCCTTAAGTAAATGCCAACACACAAATAAACTAACTCTACATTAGGCCTGGTTGCGACGAGGAAAAATCAGGCTAATATTTGGGAGTTTTAGGGGCCATGAAAGTTCTAAACTCAGTTCCAATGGTGAAGGGAATGCCTGGTTGATTTTTTCTCAAGACATAAAGGTTTCCTAATAATTTAATGAGATGCCTGGGAGGCTAAATACAGTGAAGCCTCAATAGGTAGATCCTATGACATGTCATTTAGCACAGCCACTAAAATTGAAGAAAAAAAGAACCAGATATTATGATCTCTCGCACTCAAGAGGGGAAAATTTAAAGGAAGTATAGTTCTTGGATGAAGGTCTCAGAGATTATGCACACAAGTGGACATAATAAATTTTGTCATCATTATCAAACAAATATAATATCAAGAAGGGGACCAGTATTCTTCTGATAGGCTAAATGAGAAGACTAAAGAGATGGAAAAGACTATGAGTGAAAATGGAGATAACATATTTTAAGACAGGTCTTCTAGTGAAGAAAAAAATGAAAATATGATGGAAGTGGATGTAATAGAATCTAATCAAAGTATTGCTCAATATAAATTCATCTAGTTTGGTTCCCAACCATATAAGATGCCAATTAACATAGTTGTAACCCTCCCAAAGAGGTTTAAAGTTGAAGAGGGACAAGAATTTTGAAAAATGGAATTGGATAAGGATAATAAATCAGAGGTAGATAACTTTGATTTGTTATATATGTTTTAGATTTAATATATGGTTTAAAAAGCTTACAATGGATATGACTAATCACATTAAGTCTTTTTTTATAAAGACTTGGGTGAATGGAATAATAATCAATAGAATATTAGTAGATAATGATGTTGTCATTTCCATAATGTCATACTTTATGCTTTATAGAATAAATAAATAAAAGGCTAAACTGGTCTAGACTTAAATTATAATTTCTAGCTTTTTTGAAGATAAAAAATCTACCAAAGGTGTATTACCAGTAGATATTGAAGTAGGCACTACGAAATTTAAAACTGATTTCTTTATCATTGATGGTAAGCCAATATTTATTGCAATACTTGGTAGAGATTGGATTCACATTAACAATTGTATCCCTTCTTCCATGCATTAGAAACAATTATTTATGAAGGAGAATTATAATATGAAGGAGGTGGAAGCGAATCCCTTGCCTTTTCAAACAATTATAACTGTGTTGAGGATGGACTTTACCAAGATAATGTGGGACATGTGAAGGCAGATGCTTTGGTATTAGGGGCATCAGGCGAAAAGTTTCAGATAAGGCTTGGGAATAATTATATTTTGGTCTGATGTGACTAATTGGAAATGAAAACATAGATGGTTAATTGATAGAACACTCATTGATATTGAAAAGATCAATGACAGTTTGGCCATGGTGTTGTACAATTTTGAGAATTATATTTGAGTATAAAGATTAGTGAAGAAAGGACTATAAGTCGGGTCGATTATGTGTCTAAAGAAGATAAAGAGGACGAAAAACTTCAAGACAATGGTGATTTAGTAAGTTCACCAATATAATATTGAGAACTCATAGTAACCCAACATGATCCTTTGTTAGAAGTGAACTCAGGAATCGAACAAAATAATAAGGTATCATATATCAATGAAAACCTGAGCAAGGAAGACCAAGAGTTGGTTGTGGACCTTCTACATTACAAGGACCACTTTGATTAGGAATATGATAAGTTTCTTGGATTAAACATGAAATTAGTGGAACATAAACTGGAAATCAAAGAAGGATAGAAGCCTGTCAAATAAATACCACGACAAATGACTTCAGAAGTTACAACAAAAATAAAAGAAGAAATCAAAAGGATGTTGAAGTTTATATTCATTAGACCAACCATGTATGTTAAATGTCTCTGTAACATTTTGCTAGTTGGTAAGAAAATGGAAAATGTTTGTGTGCATTGACTTTAGAAATTTGAATGCAACCACTCACAAAAATGAATACTCAATGCTATTGATAGACCTATTAGTTGATATGTATATTGGTCATGATATCATGTCTATGATGGATGATCATTAAGGTTACAATCAAATATGAATAGTTTAAGAAGATGTGCATAAGAATACTTTTACGTGCCCAGGTAATTTTGAAACCTTCGAATAGATTAAAATTCCATTTGCAATCATGAATGTAGGGGACACTTACCAAAGGAGAATGAATACCATTTTCCATGATACGGTCATATAAAACACCAAAAAAATTCCTTTGAAAGAATGGGACATTTTTTTTACTTCAAATGAATCCTCTAAAATGTGCCTTTGGAGTTTCTGTAGGGAATTTCAAGGGGTACTTTGTACACAAAAAGGGGATTAAAGTTGACTTGAACAAGGCCAAGGCTAAAATTGTAAGAACAATCCCCAAGAACAAAAATATAATTGCAAAAGTTTTTAGCACAAGGTAATTTCCTTAGGAGATTTATATCTGTTGAAAAAGGAAAAACTAAAGTATTTTATTCTTTCTTGAAGCAACAAGATTAAGAATGGATGGACTCAAAGGAAAAGGATGAGTTGGATTTCCAGGCACTCAAGAGATACCTGGTCTATCCACTAGTTTTGGCACCTCCAAGGGAAGATAGGTCAATTAATGAATTCGACTATATTAATAAAATTAACTAATAAATAAAGAAAATAATAAAAATACAGAATAAACTAAAGTAAACAATTAAAATTAACTTGAATCCCAAAAATAATTTTGGGATGCTTACTTAGCCAAAAAGGCATAAAAGTCTACTTAGTTTGCATAATAAATGAGTGTGGGTCTAAGTCATAGTCTGAATTTTAGGTGTATCCTTTTGCTTAGGGAAAAAAGATGAAATATGAGAATATAATGGATAATACGATGAAAACACCCTGAATTGGGAATATGCCTTAAACCATCTTTTTTTTGGGTGGGGGGTGGGGGTTGTTATAAAAATAATTTTGAAAGTAATAATAATAATAATAATAATAATAATAATAATAATAATAATAATAATAATAATAATAATAATAATAATAATAATAATAATAATAATTATAATAACAACAACAACAAAAATAACAACAACAACAACAACAACAACAACAACAACAACAACAACAACAACAACAACAACAACAACAATAATAATAATAATAATAATAATAATAATAATAATAATAATAATAATAATAATAATAATAATAATAATAATAATAATAAGGTGGAGTTAAAATATTTTTGGATTAATAATGAATATAACAAATGTAATAAGAATAAAGAACTAAAATGTGCCAAATAAATTTATGGAGAATGGTGAATGCAAGAAGGTTTTGGACCTTCGAGATTCTTCAAATTCTATTCTGGAAGCTTTGTTTGATAAATTTTACAATCCTTTTCTAAGGGGTATGCCACCCTTCCCCTCATTGTGGATTCCAAGGAATCCTACTCCACCATTTGGAACGAGTTCCTGGTGGTAGAACTTCCCCCAACCTATAATGTTATTCACTCAACGACTTAGATGTAATCGTGTATAGTCGAAGGATGCTGATGAGGTTCCCAACTGTATAGATTTGGGAGAATTTCATAGTGACCAGAAGAAATCCATATGGTGTTATAACACGTCTATGAAGGAGAAGAAAAGACCATGTATGCGAGCACATTAGGTTTCTTGAATAGTTGGCATGCAAATATGTGGTAGTGACACCTTTGCATGTTAGGGGTGGTATCCAAGCATGGGCAGCAAGCTCACCAAGTGGAACCACGACGTGTGTATGTAGGCAAACTCCTATCAAATATTGGTAACATGAATGAGTGGGTACTTTGTGTGTCTCGTGAAAAGAAGTGACAATTAAGGGACTTGGTGTCGAATATAGTTGTGGTTTGTACATTGTGACCTTTTCAATTATGTCGGCGTCGGTTGGTGTAACTGGCACAAGACTCAAGTGGATGCATATTTCTTCAGAAATTCAAATGTGTATAATGGTTGGCATATTGACAAAGGCACCGACGATAGAGAGGGCATGATTATAACACCCCGAGTTTCAATTAATTGATTTTAATTAATTAGGAGTGAAATAATCTTGGAGTTAATGGCCTTTAAGAATTTAACTGGGTTTTTAGTAAAATTTTCAATCAAAAATTAATTCGGGTCTTTTATAAAATGGTTATGAGGTTTTATTTTAACTTTTAGCTAGTCGGTACATTTTTAAGAATGTTTATCAAATTTAAAAAGTCGGACTTTAAAAGAATTGGGATTTTAATACTGGGGTTGTTCGAATGACATACGATGTCGTTCGAATGATATAGCTTCTCATTCGAACGACACCGCACGTCATTCGAACGACAGGCGGTGGATGGATGGATTCGACTCCTAATTGTGTTTTAACTCTTAAACCCTTTATATACTAAACTTTTATGGGGCTGGGATTTCGGAAATCACTTTTCTCTCAAACTTTCTCCAGAAATCTTTTCGAAAACATATTCCTCTCATCTTCAACCCCTAGCCCCTACTTTTCAAGTTTTGAAGATTCAATTGGTATTTTATCAAGAGGAGATCAACCTTCTATTAAGATTTTGATTCAAGTTAATCAAAGGCATGAATACTCTATTCCTTTCCTTTAGTATTATGCGTTTTAAGTGTTGCCTAAACCATAATTCAATGTTTTCTTAAATATCAATTAACAATCTAATTAGAGAACGTGAACACATAACACTTGGGGTTGTTTTCATGAAATCCTTTAATATGATTAATATTCATAACCTTTGTGTATGTAGGATTCATGTGCGGGTTTTGAGTTTTGTTGGGGTAGGTTGCATGTAGAAAAATCCTAGTTTTGAATTAAATGAAGTTGGGGACCTATAACTCACGTAGTTTATGTAGAGATAATAAAATATGTATTTTGATGTTTTAAATGATGAAATATCAGTATATTTAATTTAAATAATTAAATGAGATTAATTGGGTGTTTTTGATAATGTGATAATTAAATTAAGATTTAATCCAATTGGACTATCCTACATAGTTTGGTACATTGATTATTGTGCTTATTTATGTGACTTGTTGGTACTATTAAATTGCCTTTTGTGATGACGGGTTGTTGGGTATTATTCCCCTCCCTATATTTTTAGGATGCCTTCTTGGTATGGGACTAGTGGGTAGGCCTTTTTATGATTTATGCCTTCTAGGTTTGGGACTAGTGAGGGTAGATTATTACGACTCTATTATGTCGAGGGTGGGCTGATTTTGTCACTTTATCATGTTACACTAGTCTAGGCATGAGACTAGGTTGAGGTTTATGTTAGAAATTCATCCCATACATAGGGTAGGACGTATTAATAACTTGAGGACCCTTAGGTATGGGTCTAATGGATATTTTTGAGGATTTTACATCGATTTAAAAGGTTGGATGATTTATAAATTGAGAAATTGAGAATTAATGCCTAAGATAAAAACGGGTATTAGAATTTTTGGCGACATAATGTGTCTGGGCCAACAATTTAAACGGGTCAGAGGGCGATTGATGTCGTGTCGTGTGTGGAACCTTATCATGCGTCGGAGCAGATAGATTAAACGGGTCAGAGGATGATTTATAAGGGGAAGTGTGACCTTTTTGGTGAATTATCACCCGAGGCGAGAGGACCGCTATAATGAATTTTGGTGAATTATCACCCGCGGTGGGAGGACTGCCATACCTAATAATTATTGAAGTAAGAACATAAATAATTGAGAAATTTGGGTAATTTGAGTTAATTAAAAGAAGGTAAGCTCTGCGAAACTTGGGAATTGAAAATCGTATTGGCGTGCCTTTATAAATGGGGATCCCTATGGGTAGTCAGTGATTTATATTTATTGCATTTAAGTATTTCGTTTAAATTAAAATATTCTATTGTGATATTTATTGCGTATAATGATACTGTCTGGATTCAAGGATCCTAACTGAGGGGTTTAGTGTGTATTTATGCTCAGGGCTCGGACATCGTGCGTTGACTAACTTTTCATAAAATAGCATTTGGAGAAGCTGCATAGCACTATTTGGAGAATTGCTTAGAGGTCCAGTTGGAGTTACTCTACCTTATGCGTATTGATTTAATTTAGTTTTCTATTATTTCACTCTTATATTGAGACTCAGTTATTGTTGTGATTGGGCCTCCATCCAGTTCCAAAGTTGTTAGAGGTTTTCAGTTGGATCATTCAGATCTTTATTGTTCATATTTTATTTAATCATTATTGGATATTGGATTTATTCGGAGCTTAGCATGGAAATGGATCTTTTATCGCTTAATTGGATGGTTTATCTTTCGGAATTAATTATCATTTATCTTGTGGATTAATTTTATATGTCTCATATCTGTCTCACGCTAAGAATGGTATTTATTTACTCGCGCCCGACTTAGTTTTGGTGGCGATCGACGCCAGAATTTAGGCAGGGTGTGACAAAGCTATAACACGATTTTATCGACAACGATATTCTCGGACAACAATCTATAGTGCTCGAAGGCAAATAGTGGTATATATGAAGTTAGTAAGCTTTATTCCTAAGGTTTAAGTTTGGATCAAATATATTTTTAATAGTTAAGGAAGATTTTTGTGTGTAGCATCCAAGGAAGGTTGCCAACATCTCGATGATTATTCATGGAATGCTTATGTCCATTACGAGGAACGAATTAGATATGCATCGTTTCTAAGGAGGGAATTCAAATGTTATGACCTCCCTAATGGTACATGCTTGTAATTATTAAGTAAGATTGATGGTTTTGTTGTTCATTCCTATTATTGGTTGACATCCTAGGCCAGGGTATGTGGCCAAGAAAATACTACATTGATTTGTAGTTAGCAAACTTATTGGTATCTCTAGTTATGTGCAATAGTGGACTTATAGCGTGCAAGAAAGGGTTCATAGTTTGTGTGCAAAAAAGCCTCAAATTTCTGGATAGGGTGTTCAAATTGTTCTCTACAATTAAATTTTTTTTTTTGCTTGTTATTCGTAGACAAAAATTGTTACTCAATGGCTATCTATGTACAACACAATTCTGGCTCAGTGTTGGTTTGGGTTAGGCTAGGCATGTATGATGCATCATGATAGTTGAATATGCATCTCATATGATCACTCATTTAGGGATGTATGAGTATCCTTATGGATGTGCATAATTGTATGGGCAATTAAAATTGTTTGCCATGTGTTTTTCTGATTATTTGGGCTAGTGGTCCATTGTGTGTGACCCTGTGAGGCATATCGTGTGAATGAGATCGTTAGTACATAGTTTTATAATTCGAAGGTTACTTCGAAAATATTAATAGTTTTTTACTCAAGGGGAATGAAAGTGTGGTCATCGGATTGAAGTTTATCTTCGTTTGCTGCACATCTCAAGAACCGTTGTGTGTAGTGTCATTATGTGTTGTCATGTGCTTACATGGTTATATGGGGCACATAGTGTGAAATCCTTGAGTCGCGAATCTTGGGCAGGTCTAGGGAAAAGTTATAGCTTAATTATGGGGATTCTACGGTTGTGTGATTGACTAAACTTTGGGAGTTTATATAGTGTCCTAAAAATGGGGAGGCGTAATAACGAGGAAATAAATGGTCAAGAAAAGAACCTATAAGACTCTGGGGTAGTCGTGACATTGATTTGCATGGAGATTTTAAGTGTACTAATGTAAAGACCTTGTCGAAATAGTGTATTATGACCTGTGTATAAGGTTAGGAGTGGAACGTAAGTTGCTACGTGACATGGGTTACCCCATAGAAATTAATTAGGTATTGATGTATGTGATCGATTGTGATCTTGATCTTTGGGCTAGAATTAGTCTATCAGGTCATGACAGTAATTTTTTTTTTAACTTCTCTAGGTATGGAAGTCTATAAGATTTTTAGGAGTAAGCAAAATGTTGGGTTGTGTGAATGCCTTAAGTATGGAATTATAAGGACCCTTGTCGACCAAAGGAGTTAGTCTTTGGTAAGGAGATAGGATCATATTTTATGTGAAGATGTGATATTAACGACCCCTAGGTATAGGAGTATAAGTGGCCTACATGTCAATTTAGGTGGTTGATTAGGATTCTATGTAATAAGATAAAGGTAATCGATGAGATTATATAAGTTTTTTGCATACTGTAAGTGTGAAACTTAAAAACGATTCATGTAGCTCTCTCCAAACAACATGTAAGAGAATAAAAAGGTATTCACGATCACATACGATGAAGTGAGGACCTTTAAGATTAACATTAGGCGGTGAAGGCTAATAGGGTTATGATAATTTCGTGGACATTATTATTTGAGATGTCTTGATTATCGAGATCTAGAAGTGATTGGTGTAATGATCAATGGTTTTTAGTGGAAAAGTTTTGAGGAAAAAATTACCTAATTAGAGAAGAATGTAATAACCGTGACTTTTAAAAAATAACTACGTCGTTAGTTATGATTTTATGCATGAGTAATTTACGTTATTAAACTGAAATACATGGTTTTGTATGATAATGAATATTATACGGTTAAACAATGAAGTTTTAATAAGACAAAATTTGTAAAAAGAAGAGAAATTGCATATATGTGTTTTAATAAAAGTTAGGAGAAACGGTAAATGAGCTTAAAGTGAGGGTAAAAGTTAAAGAAAAGATTTGAATTTATATGTTGAGGGTTGTCCTTAGTTGAGTTAATAGGACCAAAGGTAAAAATAGAAAAACAAATTGGCCTTAGGCTGCTGTAGCAAGCCAATGGTTGCTACATCAGCCATATAGGTCACTATAGCTACCATGTGGGTGTTATGGTGATGATATTTATCCACTAAAACGACAAGATTTGTGTACATATCATTATGGAGCCTTTTTTATGTGTTGTCGCATTTTGAGTGTCTTAGTCAATGTTTATTCAAGTTTTAATTTGTGTAAAATCCACATACCTTATTCTTTTTCACTTGCGCTCCCATTTTAAATATAAACAATCTGGCCATTTGACTTTTAACTCAACACCAAACACCCAAACAACCTTCTAACCTAGAAAATACACACTTATACAACATTGTCCTAGATTGTTTTCACCATAAAAATATGAGAGTTTATAGGAATATTATTTTAAGTGCGTTGAGGGAATTTTTTGTGTATATTTTGATGGAGTTCTTGGTGAAAAATAATTGATAAAAATTAATTGGATCACACTCTCAAGGTTTTGGAACTAGGCCCTTGAGGCTGCCTTTGGAGGTGGGGGTTATAATTCTTCTTCAAATTTTCTATTTATGTCAGTTATAAGGTGGATTTTTTGCCCTTTTTAATTTGTTGAAGAGTGTTTATAATCATGAGCATGTATATATATAAATATATAATTTATACATGTTGCCTATGGTATTATAGTTACAAATTCATAGAGAAAATATATGAAAGTGGGGTATTGATTATACTGTGTAAATTGTGCATACGAATATGAAATTTTGTGAAGAAGTATAAATGTAAAATTAGGGTTTCTGTTTGAATACTATTATGAAATTATTATTTAAACCTTGGACTTTTGGTAAATTATAATTCGGGGCCCAACGGTATTATAAATGGAAGTTTACCCCTTTAACATCATAAAAAATTATTGACCTCAAACTTTCAAGATATTATAGTTTGGGACCTAGGCATGTTACAAAAGAATTACTTGGACCCTAAAAATGTAGTTTTAGAAATATTTACAAAAATAGCCCCTTGATTTTGATTATTTATAAAATGACCCCAAACTTTAGGGTGATTGAAAATGGTCCCCAGACATTTAGGTAGCCATAAAATAGTTCCTAAATTTTGTATGAATTGTAAATTAGGCCTTGTAGTTTTAAATATTAGGAAACAACCCCGAATTGTATGTTAAATTACAAAACTTCACCTAAACTTGTGATTTTGGGAATGATCCCCTAATAATTAGATGTTAGTAAACTTAAATGGTGTAAGGAAGTTACAAAGTAACCTCATTATTTTAAAAACAAATTGTGAAATGAGCCTCAAGGGTTGTGTTAACTGAATCTAACACCCAAAATATTTTAAGAGGGCAAAGATGCATGTTGGAAGTATATAAAAGAATAATTTACACACAAAGTGTTACGTAATTTATCCTTTTATCCAGGTTTAAAATGATTAAGTGAAAGGGAACTAAAAAGAATGTTTAGGCAAGTAATAAGGATGGTGATAAGTGGGCATTTTGATGAAAATGGCGGTTAAATTGCAAGGTTATTAAGTCAAAGAGTTTTCATTAAGGAGTACCGAAAAAATTTAAGAAGGTCTCGTAGCCATGGTGTGGGACTTTAGATTAGATCCAAAATCAATTACGACAATTTATAGAAGACAATGAAAGTCGGTGAACAAAAATGGGATACAGTTAACATTAGGATAAATGGTAATTATTAGGAAAGACATGGAATTAGTAAATCCCAAGAAATGATAAACGGTTAATAATTGTGTAAGAATATAATATTCTGGAATTAAATGGTATGAAATAGAATTATGGATAACTGTGTAATTGAGATAGATGATAAACCCATGGCATAAATGAGCTAAAGATCCTATTAGCGAATGCATATAGACTAAGTAATACTTTTAGGTGGATGAGTGACCCATAGCGGGGATAACCTAGGTTTAACAAGGTGATGTGTTGGTGAGGTTAAAGGCTAAAGGAAATAAAGTAATAAAATATTATAATTGCATTCTCGGATAACCTATTGGGGCTATAAGCCTAGGTCGGTATATAAATTTGAATAAATCTTTTCATACACCAGGTGCATGTGTTGAACTTCTATTTTCAAAAAATGCCATGGAAGTGGTTGTCTAAAAGTGAAAATAATGATTTTCAATAGAATATGGAGAAATGAAAAAGGAGTAACAAATGAATATGGTTTCTTGCATGTTAGTCGTGTGGGTTAATGGGTTAAAGAAACACTTTAGTAATAAAACATTAAAGTATGAAAAGGTTAATGAATTTTAAGCTAAGTAAATATTTTTGGAATAAAACATGGTTAATGCATATGCTGGTTAGTTATTGTGTGAACATTAAGGTTGTTGTTAAGATTTTGCATACATTATTTTCGTCGTTCATTTCTATATTATAATATTTTTGGGAACCCCACTAGGCATTGGTTCAGCCCATTTCCTTTGTTATGATAGGTTAATCGGTATCCTGTCTTTTTAGAGTGTTTTGCATATAAGTGATTATTACTATTTACATTAGTAGATCTAATCATATGAACCCTGTGGCATTGCCTAATGGGTTTCGCGCTTGTTTTCATTATGGTATCTGCCTAGAAAATGGAATTTCATGTTAATTATTGTAACCCTAATCAATTAAAATGTAACAGAAACATTATCTAGGTTGTTTCACATCACTCTATAGGTAATGCAACCAGATCAGGTTGGGGTGACTCACAGGTGACACAAAATATGGGTCAGGGAATTACAGAAACAATATTTCTTAAGGTGATCTTTCATCTTAAAATAAGTTAAAAAATATGTCTGGGGGATAATCACCTTCATTGGCTTAAGTACATATCTAGGTGGGAAAGGATTTTGTGTTAACTTGGGACCTTTGAAAATATTGACCTTGATTTTTGGGATAAACTCTAAAGCCCTGTTATAGACAAGTTTGGTCTTTTCCTTTGAGTATTCAAAGGTGAAAAAAATCTTCTTGATATTCTCACTTCTCTCTTCAAGGTCAACCTTAAGTTGTAACGAGGCATATATGTATTTCTTCATCCTAACACTCTTTTCTTTAAGAAATATTAGAGTCCATGACGACTTAAGTAATGCTTATCATAGGCTATCAACCTTACCATATTGGAGATTTATCTCTTTATCTCCTTCTTGTATTTTTTCAATTAGAGTATCTATATAATCTTGTAAGGTCTCCAAAGTTTCTCTTTCTCCCGAAGGATACAAATATCCTTTTTATGCCTAGATTAAGGTTAACCTTATCCAATTGGAGATCTATCTCATAAATATCGAAATAATCCTTTTCGATATCAACCTGATCATATCCATTTTTCTAAGATCTTAAAATTATGACAACTCGTTAATTGGCCTTGCCTTCATCCTCAACCTTATCTTTAATAAGGGAAGATTCACACTAGTTTGTCTAAGTATAAAGTGGTGGTAAAGACGGTAAGGCTATTATCACAGGGTGACTTATTGGCATCGAACACCAACTCACTATCACTAAGGTGATACTTAATGTATTTTCCTTACTCCAAACATTTCACCTTCGTGGGACACTCAAATGACCTTTGAGAAATAACCTCATTAACGTAACATCGTCCCGAATCGTTATCCTGGTTCCCTAAAGATTTTTCTACTTCGTTAGTTTTATGTTTCTTAATTTTTCAAATTAAGAATTAGTTTTTCTTTAAGAATTTTTCTGAATTATTTAATCAAAAGTGTAAAATCCTCTTTTGCACTTTTGAATTAGTCATCGGAATCAATTGCATCAATCTCATGGACTTTCAAATAAATGCCCTTATCATTTTTGGTGGACTAAAATTTTCTATATGAAAGGTTTGTGGAGTACCTATGAGTTTTTCAACTCTTATTCTATTGACATTACCTAAAAGAATTAAGGTCGTGACGCTGGAAGAAACCCAGGAGTTAAAGACTTCAAAATATTACATACTATATTATTCTAAAAATTGTAATCTCAAATTGAAACATGAGTTCGTGATATTAAAGAGTTTAGCGCATAACTCTTCAAAAGTATTCTAGTGCGTCGACAATGTCTCAAACTAGGTGGTGATATTTTGGAGATTTGAGACTCGTACGGCATCGGTACCCTCAAGGATAAGTTGTACTTCCCATGCATCCTTAGACATTTCACATGTCATAATCTAGTGGAACTCCTCCAATGTGACCACACAAAATAAAGCATCAAACCCCTGAGAATTAAATTTAAATAACCTATAATCATCATCACTCCAACTCTCTATAGGTGAGACAATTATGTCTCCTACCTTAGTTATGGTATGCGTCAACCCCTTTTCTACGACTACCCATACCTGCTCGTCAAGGTATTTAAAAAGCATTTAATACTCGCCTTACAATTTGCGTAACTAGACCCATGAAATAAATGTGAAAAACCTTCCAAAATCATGACTATGTAAATTTAAAAAAAATGACCTGATACTAGTTGAAAAATACGATTTTCTTATGGATAAATACATTTAATTTTACTTAAAATCAATTGTATCAATTTTAATTCTTATCAACCATTTATCTTGGGTGAACTTATCAACTCAATATAACTTAATAAAAAAATATAAAATATGGGGATATCAAACAACAAGTTTAATTTTTTTTCCCCACTTAAATTAATTAAGACACATTTTACACTTTAAGAAATTAATTAATTAGGTCCAAATTCCATATGAGCGAATAATAGTTAATGATGGAGGAAAAAAAATAAGTCACACAAAATAATCATGCATGCATTTAACATAAAACTCTCTCTAGAAAAACCACACCTACCCACCCCAACCACAAGTTCACTAGTAAAAAATTACTTATAGGATATACCCAGGGGTTAGGTATTACTTAGAACCATATTTGACCATATCCACAAACAGTTGTCATTCATAACCTTCAAACTTTTCACTACAACCTCTATGAATCTCTACTATAGTTTCACTTGACAACCATAACCCTCGAGCCTCAGACTCCACCGATGCATCTCCATATGAATCTGAATCGCAAATTTGTTCAACTTACTCCCCAGTCTTCTTGAAAACAAGCCTTAAATCGCAATCCAAGCCAATTAGCTAACTTATCCTCTTCAAGAATTTAGTTCTCACGCCAAAGTTCAAAACCTCCAAAAATTTATAATTAAAATTGTGTGAAACTTATGTTTCAGAAAACATCATTAATATATTAATTTTGATGTGCAAAAGTGTTTCTAAAACATTAAAAAAAGAACACAAATACCAAGAAAAAGTCTTGGAATATTTTGGGGTTAAAATATTTCTCAAAAGTTCTTAGTAAACAAAAATTGAGGTCTTAAAAAATTAATCACAAAATTCCAATTTTACAAAAAATGTTGAGATTATATTTCAAGAGTTTTGTAAAAAGAAGAAAAATTAAATGGAGTTAAAAAATAATTAAAAAAATGGAATAAATAAAGAAATTAGGTTAAGCCAAACCAACTACAACCGCGGATCAATCAAGAGAGGCCTGCGACTGCAGCCTGGGGAATTGCGCACATAGGTGCCGCGATCGCAGGCCTTTGACTTCACAGCTTCGCTACAGGAGGCTAGCAGAGCCCACATGTTGAATGTATTCCTTTTTTCTTCTAGGCTTTTAAAAAAACTTGTAGGTGGAAAACCTTTAGGGACATTTTTAAGTGTCAGTAAACATGTTTTGCTAAAATTACTATGCATAAATACTTAAAAATAGTCTTCTAAAATCCATTAAAAATTAAAAAATTAGTTTAAAAATTCCAACAAGGCTAGATTAATTTATATTTTAAAATTTAATTTTCCCACTTATAATACATGTTGTGTGGCTTGTACTTTGGTGTGATGGATGGTTTTTAAGCCATTTTGATGCAACCTCGCTGTCGATGTTAAATTCGATTGTGTGGAAGATCTTCAATAAATGCGACACACCTAACCTACATTTTTTCCACGGGAATAAGGATAACAATAGAAATTTGTTTATACATATCACAATCATTTAGAATCAAATCAAATAACCATATATCATATGACTTGGGTTACTTGTTTTACGCCAAAGCACTTATAAAAGGAAAATATTCACTCCCTTGTACTCAAGTCATTCTAACCCTACCAAAACTCTATAAAAATAGTACTTTAGAGAGGGAAAAGTGAAACTCAATCTTCTAAAACATTAAAGATGGTGGTATTCCATTAAATATATAAGGAAGAAATTTTTTTAATGGATGTAGGCCAAATAAAGCTAAACTAGTTAAATCTTCGTGTTTGATCTATCTTCATGCTTTCATTTTTTAATTTCATTATTTATTATTATTAATCCTTTTACCCATACTGATCATATTCATCTGATTTTACTGAGATACTATTCATTATCTATATTAACTGAGTTGAGCCCAACTCAAGGCATATACTAGCTTAATCACAAAAATGAAAATAAGAAAAAAAAAGGCTGATTAAATTGGATTTTAATTAGATGAGGTGTTGTAAATATTTAGGACTTTTGTTTTGTATAAATAAGACCTACCATGATAAGGGAACATGTTGACAACCTGTAACTTTATACAAATTTATACTCATGTTTTAGACTCTTAACTAGCAACCCTAGCACTCCAATAAAATTTTCTCCTAGTAAACAAACTCCTCTATCTCTCCCCATGAATATAGGTAAGGCGGACTTGGCTAACTACGTATATCCCATGTTGATTCATATTCATCATTTCATTATAGGCATAATAGACATTTATCACTATTGTATATTCGAGTACCCTATAAGTTGGCATCGTTTGTAAGTTACTACAATCCTCACCACCTAGCTTTCTAGTCTTGCTACCATGGGTCCAGATCAGTCATACCATTACCATTAAATAAATAAAATCTTATATGATATCCAAATTGAGAGGGTGTACCTTTCTTCGCTAAGGCCCCTCGTCTCCTGGTGATGCTAGATCTTGTTGGCAATCATCCTACTAATTTGGTCCAAGTTTTTGTAATGGTCGTCATGACACTCTCTCCATGGTTCCACATGTTAGGGGTCCCACATTATGGGTCGCAAATATGTATAAGGACAATTTACATTACTGTGATGTGGAGATCACCCTATTGAGGAGACAACTGTAGTTCCCATGGTGATAATCATCGTCAAGTAGAATACATTCTCTAAGGACTTCTCCCTCATCAACAACATTAGGTCTTATAGATATAAGACCTTATATGGAGATCGTCCCATCCAGCACCAAGACAGATTATCTTTCATTCACCGATATGCCAATTGTGTCCATCCTTGCTCCCCGGAGATGGGAATTAGGGGGAAAGGGCCTCCTCCCTTATCGCTCACACTACGTTCTTAGTCCACTAGAGGATATGAAATGGCCATTTTTAAGGCTATAAAAGTGTCTAAATGTGTAGCTATTGGAGTCTTCGATATATTTCACTCAAAACATGCAAAAGAGGTAACGTATCCTAAAATGCGACATAAAAGTACTAACTAATGTATGCGAAACCATGTAAAGCATAGGTTCAGAGACTATGTCTCAAAATGGGAAGGTGTTAGGAACCCATTAAGCCGTTTTGGTCTCCCATGGGACATAAGTGTTCTCTTTATCTTAAAACATGCAAACATGTGCAAAATGTTTAAGAGTGTTTGGGGTGAAAATGTTTGTGCATGTGAAAAGTGCGTGAGGAGCGAGATCATCATATTCGCATCATGGGAAAGATGGGAATGTATAATTCTAAGTATAACCAAAAGAAAGAGAAAAATAAAAATATCGAGATAGACAGAGTATAAATGATGCACTTGACTATGAAAGAGTGATTACGCATCCCAACGGCACTGATAAAAAGTGAATAAATAAATAAAAATGGCTAAGCTATGAGTGATGTGCCAGATCATGACTCGCTATGAAAAAATGAATAAGCGTGTCAACGGGACTGCTAAAAAGGTGAGAAAATAAGTAATAATAGAAAAACTATGAGAGATCCGGATTATGACTCATGATGTAAAAGTGAATACTTATGTCAATGAGGCTGCTAAAAATAATAAAATATATAAACTATGAGCGATGCACCGGATCGTGACTCACTATGAAAAAGTGGATACGCATGTCAACGAGACTACTAAAAGATGATAAAATAGATGAACTAATTAGAAAAGTAATATATATAGAACATATAATAATAAAATTTGCAAGAACTAAATGAGATAAGTGAATGAGGACTTGAATCCCAATATAGTCTCTGGATGCCTACGTAGCTGAAGCTGGCATCAAATCCCACGTTGTTCAACTAGAGAACAAGGTGGGGTCTGACATAATCTAAAATTATATTTTCTCATTTTACTTTACTGCATGAAAAAGTGGTGAAAGTGTGAGAAATATGAGATGAAACTCTAATTTGGGGGCTTATATGATAATCCTTATTTTGGGGCTTTTGAATTTATAAAAATAAGTTTGAGGGTATATAAATAATAAAAAGGTGATTAGTGGTGGGAAAGCAAGAATAGAACATAAAATGTACTAAAATTAATAAAATATATGAAATGACACAAAATTGGCAAAGTAGGATGAAGGGGGTTTAGACCTTCTAAGTTGTTTGAATTCTAATTTTGGAAGTTTTTAGATATTATTTTTGGATAATGTTGGATTAATGGAAAGTGGTAGCAAGTTGTGTGGTTGGTGGTGATGCAAGAGAGTATTTTTGGAAGTGATGTAATAGGGCTGCCGCATGAATTACGAGGTTGAAGGATCTGGAATGGTGAGGTCAAGGTCTTTTAATCTAAGGAACCCTAAAAGGTCAAAATGACTAGGCTACCCCTAGAGGTGATGGTTGGCATGAGAATTTCTTTCTCTGCCTCAAGGGGTGCCAAAATTCTTAGCAAAACAATGTTTTACCTACCAGAAGGCAAAAGGATATGTGCCTATAGGCAAGATGGAATGGATTTTTTGATCAAATGACCATGAAATACAAACGGTAAGTCTGATTCATGCATGGCTAGGATAGTTGGAAAGAGGATTCGGATCTCTATGAAAGTGTGTTGAGATACTCTCGGGTACAAGAGTTAAAAAATGTCAAACAGAGCTCGAAAAGCATCTTGTTATTATACGATTAGGGTTTCTTAATAAAACATCAATAAATGAAAACCATAAGTCCAATTTGTGCATGGTCAGGGCCATTAGAAAGATAATTCAGAAATCTATGAAATTGTGTTGATATACTCTTAGGCTATATTGTTGACCAAAGTCAAATGGAGTTCAGAAAGTGTCTTGTGGTTAGCTTTTGAAGGAAGACTGGGGGTCTAGGGTATAAAGGGACTTTGTTTAGACCTTGTGGAGGTGTTCAAAGGGTATTAGAATGGGGTTTCTACACCAATAAGGTACATTAACAACTTGGACGAACTCATGCTAGTCACAATGGTGTCCCTAGGGATTGGCCTCCATCAATGAATATAATTTCTAGTTAGGAGGAGCTATATGATCTCATCATTAAATATTTGTATAGACTATTGGATCAAAACTACATATGCATGCCAAAGGGCCTATTTAGGAAAGCTCTTGGTCATGGGTCGTCTTCATCCAGGAGATCGAGATGAATGATTCACTCTGAATTTTTTTTATCTTCAAAAGCACCACATATGATGATAAGATTGATATCTCTCAATATATTTTTCATGACAAGAAATCAATATCCAGTGTCACCACTATGCCCTTATATATACCTCATTTTGACAATTAGATGAGCAATTCACAACCCATTTCATCACCAACATCAAGGTTATGTAGGATGTGGACTCCCTCATGTCATAGTGATATATGTGATATGAAGAGTAATATGACTCTAGGTGGAAATAAATATTTCTTAAATTTTGTTGATGATTACTCTAAATATGCATATACATATTTGCTTAAAAGTAAAGATGAACTTTTCGAGAAATTTTTGATTTTTAAAGCAGAAGTAGAAACTCAACAAAATTGAAAATTTAAAGTCCTATGATCCGATATGGGTGGTGAATATTACCCAAGTGAGTTTATACAATTTTGTAATACTCATGGAATAATACATCAAGTAATGGTGCCTTATACGCCACAACAAAATGTAACATGGGGAAGGAAAAATAGGATTGTAAATGCGTTGTTAATAAGTTCTGGTTTACCTTTGTTTATGTGGGGAGAAGCAGTTTTATCCACATGTTATATTTTAAATAGAGTTCCATTGAAAAACAAAGATATTACACCATATGAATTATGGTTTAACCGTAAGCCTGATCTTAGACGTCTTAAAGTTTGGGGATGTCCTGCTTATGTAAGAAAACCCGAACCTAAAAGACCTAAACTAGGAAATAGGACTTTCAAATGTGTTTTTATTGGATACTCTAGTACAGTACGACTTATAGATTTTTAAATATTGAAACTCAAGAAATCATTGAGTTGGTAAATGTGCAATTCTTTGAACATCTAACAAAGTTTAGTACTTTAAATGAAGGTTTAGAAAATAATAATCCAACTGTTGACTCCTCACTTTTAGAAGAAATTTCACAACCTATGTCTTCTTCAGAGACAACGGATGACGTTGAACCGTGAAGGATTAAAAGACAAAGAACTGAAAAAACATATGGGCCCGACTTTGTTATTTATTTATTTGAAGGGGATTTAAATGAAACTAAGAATAAAACTCAATTTGTTCGTAATATAGAAGATGAATCTATAACATTTCATGAAGCGGTAACATATACAAATGTTGTCTTTTGGAAAGAAGCAATCAATGATGAAAGGAACTAAATTTTGTCAAACCAAACTTGGGTTATTTCCGATCTTCCCCTGGAGCTAAACCTATTGGGTGCAAATGGACATTTAAAAGGAAATTAAATTCGGACGGTTTTATAAATAAATTTAAGGCACGATTGGTTGCTAAAGGTTATAAGCAAAAATATGGAATTGATTATTTTGATAGATATGCTCATGTTGCTCAAATCGCTTCCATTAGGATATTAATACCTCTTACTTTTATTCATAATTTAGTAATTCACCAAATGGATGTCAAAACTACATTTCTAAATGGTGACTTAGAAAAAGAGATTTATATTGAACAACCCGAAGGGTTTGTTTTGCCTATCCAAGAAAAGTACTAATTAAATATCTTTATGGCCTTAAACAAAATCCTATGCGATGGCATGAGAAGTTTGAAAATATTTTAATATCCCATGGCTATAAAGTTAACGATGAAGACAAATGTATATATAATAAATTTGAAAATGGTGTTGGTGTTATTATTTGCTTATATGTGGATGATATGTTAATATTTGGGTCTAGTCTCAAATATGTTGAATAAACCAAAAGGTTTCTATCATCAAAATTTGATATGAAAGAGCTTGGAGAAGCTGATGTTATTTTAGGAATCAAAATTGTGAGAAAAGATAATTATTTAGAATTATCTCAATCTCATTATATAGAAAAAGTTCTTAAAAGATGTAATACCCCATAATTTTAATGACTTTTAAAATGTATTATATTTTACATTAATGGATTGATTGGATTTTATTATAAATTAATTTATTTGGGTTTTATCCGAATTGTGGATATTAAAATGAATGATTCTGAATATTACTTAAAGATATTTAGGTAATATATGAATATGATATTATTAATATGGCTATGTGATATTAATTCAGTAATTTGAATTTCTAGTCGGACGCGGTATGGGACGTGTCGGGATTAATTTGTAAAATTAAAAAAGAAACTTATTTTTTAATCAACCTTATAGTCATTTTGAGTGCGTCGTTGTGTCCGGAAGGGTTGAAATAGTCAGAAAAGTCTATTTGGATGTTGGTTCCCTTCGGGGATTTTTCCTTAACTTTGTGTTGCTTGTTTGATTTGTTTATGGGTTGACACTTGCATTTTAGATGCATGATTAGGGGCTGAAATTAAATAAACGTGTGATAATTGATTAACTTTGCAAATTTCTAATTTAGCACACTTATTTAATTTTAGCCCCTAATCATGAATCTAAAGTGCAAGTGTCAACCCATAAACAAATAAAACAAGCGACACAGAGTTAAGGAAAAATCCCCGAAGGGCAAAACCTTTTATTTCTAGAAATTTGAAGAATTTACAAGACCATTGACTTATATACAACCTGATAATCGCCCACAAGTGTAACGCACGGTGTCTTCATCAAACCTTCAAAGCAACGGCTAGAAACAGTATCGGCTGGAATTTCCCGCAGGAACTCCAGGTGGTCAGCAATGAAGAAGAGAGACGGCTTCTCCACAAGGGTTGAACAAATACAAGGATGTGTTCTTGGGTTGCAAAAAGATTCACAAAGGATTGGCAAAGTTGTGTGAATCAAAACATGAGTCTTGGGACTCAAAAAGGTGAAGACTTAGAGTATTTAGGACTCTAAAAATCGTCTTGCAAAGTCTCAGAAAATAACTCCCCGAAGTTGGTTTAAATAAGGAAACCAAAAGAGATGTAAAAACTCACGGCTCTGTACGATTTTATCCCTAGAGGACCGGTCCGGTATGGATACAGATCGGTCCGAGGTCGGACCCGTTCCTTTTTGAAAAGACCTTCTTCGATTTGCTATCGATCCGGGGTATACTGGTTTGGAACATAAGCGGATCGGTCCGGGTAGAGGGCGGATTGGTCTGGGGGGTGACTGGTTCTTTTTCTAAACAGGCGGATCAGTCCGTGGCAGACCGGTTCCTTTTTAAAATAGGCAGACCGGTTCAACTGACAAAAAAATCTGATTCCTTTCTTCTTTGATATTTGGATCCGTTAATGAAGATACGATCTTGAATTTCTCCAACGATGTAATGGGGAATGACATACAAATTGATAATGGACAAAAATGTCCTTACAAATCTCCCCCTATGTCTATGCCGGTACATACATAAAAATAAACATCCAAATTATCAAATATCAAAATGCCTATACAAATCTACCCTTCCATGAACCCAAAACTGGAAAGATACAACTGAATAAGACTTCATCGTTTACTGTTCGAATCTTCAGGAATCTCAATGCTTTTCTCATCAGGATGTGCAGTTCAGAGATCATCAAAGACGTACCTACACACATGAGACAAAGCAAATACCACGTGACATATCGAGTTCGAAATAAGATAAACATAGATACCGATTTATGATAAAACATAAGTTAAATCTCAAAAGCTCCCCCAAAATTCAAACTCCTCCATAAAATGATAATTTTTTCTCTCCCTTTTTATGATGTCCCCAAATAGACAAATGAGAAGAATGAATCAAATAAGCACAATCAGGGTGGCATGGTACATAAAATAGGGAATCAAACAATATGGTAAACGTGCTCTTGCAAGGAGATGCTCAGAAACAAATGCACAAACTATTTTTTGTTTTTTCAATTTTTCATACAAAGATAAGATACATTTGAAAAAAAATATACTACAAAAATCACACCATGGATTTAGACTCAAACAACCAAGTCATGGAAATGGAATGAATGGGTGTGAACACATTCGATAGGTAAATCAACTCAATCAATCATATGTGCACGATGCATATGTGTACCCCTAACGAATGAACATCAAAAGTATCCTTAGGTGAAAAGATTGTTGAATTTAGATTACATCGTCTTATGCAAATTAACAAATAAAAGTCATAATGATTTCCACCCCAATAACGTCCAAAACTATGTAGTGCATTTTCAAGCATATCAAGGACGTGAAAACCTGTTTTAAATTCTCCAACCAAACTCCCTCATGCATATTTTCTTTTAGAGGTATAAAAACTAAATTCTCAAACTTTGGAGAATTGGTGCGAAAACCTAAATGGCACATATTTGGCATATATTGCTTTTTATTGCCTTTAAATTTTTTTCGGGCTCTTTTAACCTCTTTGGACCTCGGATAATAAAAATTCCTCCATTTTTTAGGTACAATTTAACGGTGGCTTAGTATTTGCAAAGGCAAAATGAACCTTTCGCAGCCCTTCCCCATTTTTCACACAAACTCACAAAACGGTTTTTATATGCACAATTTGCTTATCAGAATTTTATCGCGCTTGGTTAGTTTTAAGGACAGGATTGAAGTGAAAACACCTAACCAATATGTGATAAGACAAGCATAATAATCAAACAAATTCGTGCATGTGTGGAATAAAGGAAACATGAGTCAAACATGTAGGAAGTAACACTTAATTACATCTTAATGACTGTAAACATTATAAAGCACATGGATGAATTGACCTATTGTCTCAAAACACTATCAAATAGTTACATGAAAAATGGAATGATGTTGTGAATTGGTCATCTTAAGTGTTCATCCATAAAAGGTGCAAACAAAATACAAAAATCTTTCTGGATTTTCTCAAAATTTTATCAAAATAAAATATTTTTGTATTTTTCCTAAAAGAAATAAAATATACAAAAATGATACATACTAGCAATAGGCAAACAATGTCATCATGAAAAACATCCTATGCTAGTAAACAAGTCAAACCTCAATAATTAGGTGCGGAGGGGTTTTCCAAAGGTGGTGACAACTTATGAAAAAACTCCATCAATTCTTGAGAAGTTTTGACCAAAAACTTAACTTGCTCCCCTAAATGTGCAAACTCTCTCATGTAGTCTCTGGGAGCATGTGAAGTATCATATGTGGGTGCATGTGTGCCAGAAACACGAGTAGAAGCAAAATGTGAAACATACCCCAACTTAAAGCAAAATTCCCTAAGGTGTCCTCTCCTCTTGCAATGTGAGCAAACATAAATAGGCCCAGGAACACCTCTCTCAAAAACTCTAGGACGCACTTTCCTAGTAGGAATGGGATGCCTAGGTGGGTTAGCGTGAGAGTCACGTGAATCAAACATTAAAGTGGGAACCGGCTCGGGTGCTAATTGGGAAGTAGAAGCACCGTCATGACTTATTCCTAACTTCTCACCTTTACCCTTATGAACCACCTTTTCAACCTTCTTAGGTGCGTTCACAAATTTGACTTTGACCTCCCTGGCACATTCGAGATCACTCTCGAGTTGGGATACACATGTCGTCAGACTAGACAACGTGTTGGTCAAATCACTCTTATCCTTTCTCAAAACCTCCTTCTCTCTCTCCAAATCTAAAACCCGATGACCTAAATCTCGATTATACTTCTTTGTTTTCAAGGTCTCGGTGTACAAATCTCTAAAATCTTTTTGGAGCTCACTTTTATCTCCACTCTCAAACTCGCTCCCATCTCCACTAGAAACACTCGAGTCATCACTAGTGCTCTCATGATCTTTATCAATGTGAGACAAAGTGGGTGTGCTCACACGACTAGAAAATGCGACAACCATCCCATGTCCCAAACCTTTATTAGACTCATCTCCCTCATCACCCTCATCACCCTCACTATCACTAAGAGTAGAGGGCATAGCAATCTCTTTGCCCTTTCTCCTTATCCTAGTAGGACACTCTCTAGCTATGTGCCATTTCCCTTCACACTCAAAGCACCTGATCTCATCCTCCTTGTCACTATCTTTGGCCTCCTCTTTCTTTTTATTTGACTCAAAAGATCTCTTTTTATTGGAAGAATTTTCTTTATTCATTTTGAGAAACTTTTTAAATTTTTTTTGCAAATAAGGCCATTTCTTTAAAATCAAAATGTTCCTCAGAGTCGAACTTACAAAATTTTTCTTTCTTTTTCTTAAAATGAGTCTTTAAAGCAATGCCATTATCCTTAGCCTTAATGGTTTTGGGAAACATGTCTATGTCATAGATTTGAAGATCTCCTACAAGTTCTTCCAACTTAAGTGATTTCAAATTTCCCAAAGAGTTCAAAACAGTGACTTTAGGAATAAAGAGTTTTGGGAGAGATCTTAAAATCTTTTTAACGACACGCGTGTTATAAATCACCTCACCCAAATTAAAACATGTGTTAACAATGTCTGATAAACGAGCATAAAACTCATCAAAGCATTCAGACTCAGACATGGTAATAGTCTCAAATTGGGTGGCCAGATTTTGTAATTTTGAGTATTTGACCGCGTTCGTACCCTCATGTGTCAATCTCAAAACATCCTAGGCCTCTTTAGACGTGGTGCACGTCATAATTCGGTGAAACTCATCCGGAGTGACAGCACTAGAAATAGCACTCAGACCACGGGAATTAAAATTGGACAATTTATAATCATCTTCAGTCCAGGCTGACACGGGTTTTAAAGTGGTGATGTTATTAATAGTGACCGTGGGAGGAGTCCAACCACTTTCGCAAAGCAACCAAACATGCTCGTCAATAGATTTTAAAATCGATTTCATACGATCTTTCTAGTAGACATAATTAGACCCATAAAAAATGGGCATCTGATTATATAAGTGCCCCATAGGAAAAAATGCGAATTTTCACAAAACTGATTTTTAAAAAAAATCAATATCACACGATTTTGCGAAAAATAGGAATACACGATAAATTAGCGTAAACCGCTCTGATACCAATTTGAAAAGACGTATAAACGTGTGATAATTGATCAACTTCGCAAATTTCTAATTTAGCACACTTATTTACTTTCAGCCCCTAATCATGCATCTAAAGTGTAAGTGTCAACACATAAATAAATAAAACAAGCGATACAAAGTTAAGGAAAAATTCCCGAAGGGCAAAACCTTTTATTTCTAGAACTTTGAAGAATTTACAAGACCATTGACTTACATACAACCTGATAATCGCCCACAAGTGTAACGCAGGTGTCTTCATCAAACCTTCAAAGCAACGTTTAGAAACAGTATCGGCTGGAATTTCCCGCAGGAACTCCAGGTGGTCAGCAATGAAGAAGAGAGACGGATTCTCTACAAGGGTTGAATAAATACAAGAATGTGTTCTTGGGTTGCAAAAAGATTCACAAAGGATTGGCAAAGTTGTGTGAATCAAAACATGGGTCTTGGGACTCAAAAAGGTGAAGACTTAGAGTATTTAGGACTCTGAAAATCATCTTGAAAAGTCTCAGAAAATAACTCCCCGAAGTTGGTTTAAATAAGGAAACCAAAAGAGATGTAAAAACTCACGGCTCTGTACGATTTTATCCCAGGTGGACCGGTCTGGTATGGATGCAGATTGATCCGAGGTCGGACCGGTTCCTTTTTAAAAAGAGCTTCTTCGGTTTGCTATCGGTCCGGGGTATACTGGTTTGGAACATAAGCGGATTGGTCCGGGTAGAGAGAGGATCAGTCTGGGGGTGGACCGGTTCTTTTTCCAAATAGGCGGATCAGTCTATGGTAGACCGATTCCTTTTTAAAATAGGCGGACCGATCCCGCTGACAAAAAAATATGATTCCTTTCTTCTTTGATATTCAGACCCATTGATGAAGATACGATCTTGAATTTCTTCAACGATGTAACGGCGAACGACATACACATTGATAATGGACAAAAATGTCCTTACAGTTTTAAGTCTTGGGTCATTTGGAAATGAAAAGACACCCAAAAAGGGCATTTTGGTTATTTTTACAAGGGGGATGAATAGTGATTTTAGATTTTTACTTATTATAAATATTTGGAGATTAGTTGTACGTGGGTTCATTCATCTCTTTTGCACAAAATTGAGAGGTCACCTTTTGAGAGAGAGTGAAAGGTTACTTGGGAGAAGAGAAGATTGCTTAGAAAGGAGGAGAACTAAGGACCAAAGGTCACCACCACCAACCACCACCAGAAGTTGATCGGAAAAGAGGATAACCACCTGTGTTATACAACCCCAAAGGATCATATCTTCATTAGAGGCAAGTATTTGATAATTGCAATCTAGTTAGTATATTGTCCATGTTAGGATAGTTATTGAAAATATGAGATTTTACATGTTTGGAAGATAAAGATAGAGTTGTTGATTGATTTCAGAAAAATGGAAATATAGAGGAATAAAACTCATGTTGTAGGTAGATAGTAATCCATAAAATGATCATTAAGTTGTTGAAGAAATTCTGAGAATCATTGGTGTGTTCTTGAAGATATCATGTATATAATTTTCTAGGAAAAGAGGATAAATATATGCTTTTAATTCAAACTCTTGATGATTCTAGGATGTTTAGATTATTAAAAATCATTTACATATGTTGATATATCATGTAGTAAGGATTATAAGGAATTTGGGTTGTTAATATGAAGGTTAGAATGATCAAAAGTTATGAAACCCGTAGTATAAGAATTGCAGAAATCTGGGTTGATATCTGGGCGATCGATCGATCGACCCCCTACCTTCAATCGATCGACCTCCCCAGAATTCATGATGTTGTTTATTTTTAATGCTTGTTCTTATCCCAAACCTTTTGTAAATCTTTGGTGATTATTAATTGGATATAATGGGACTTAGGGAAGATCAGTAAGCCCTAGATAAGAATAGAATTAATGTGATTGGGATTTAATTGATTAGAATTATGATAGTTAAATTGAAAGAAATTTTGGTTGTTAGATGCATGTGTTGGATTATAATTTGTATGCATGAGGATTAAGGATAGGTCCAGTATAGGAAATTTAATAAATCACCTGGGCAGCCTTAGGTTTATAAGAGGGTTAGATCCTAGGTGAAAGAAGATGTGTTTATAAGAGATTAGGAATTATCAGTTATAACCCTAATTAAAGGAGAGTTTAATTCATACTAATTCGGGAGATAAGATGATATGGACCAGTAGGATAATTGTGACTTCTTACTGAATAAATATATTGAGGAAAAACCTATTTAAACCTTGAGTAATGAGTGAGAGTCGGGAATAATTAAATTAAAGAAGTAAAGTCATAATAATTTAATACGTAGGATTTAAGAGATATAATGCTACGTATGGGATCTATCTTAGGGTAGTGTGAGTACCTTGTTGATATTATATTTATATAGGTAGATGATAATGCCTATTTGATTGATTGATGATTTATGTGTATGACATACTTAGCTTACTTGCTATCGATGGGAGGTTTCGCGTGAGGGCAGTCATATCCTGATGAATCCATGGGATTTTTGATTTGTCGCTCGAGAACATAGGTCTATAAAAGACTTATTAGGGAGTTAATAAGTCCACTGACTGTGGGAACGTAGGTATGTACGTGACCCATGGATACGAGAACTATGTTCGCCTCCAAATTGTTGTGTTGTTGTTTGTGGTTCGAGGAATCCTTACCGAACCTTTAGTCCCCTATTCGGCGACCAACGATATTGGGACATGATAGCAGAGTAATGCATGCACCGTAGCTGCGTCTAAGGGTGTCGTATTATATATGTTTATATATATAATGAATTAAATGAATGTATATAGAGCACTGTTCTAAAAAACCCGCCTAGTCTTAAGGCTTAGGAAAAACGCCTCGCCTTACGCTTTTCACGCCTTATTCTTGGTAAAACTCTTACGGAGCACTTTTTTCAAAAAATAACAATGCCTTAGTAAAACGATGTCGCCTTTGAAAGAATTTGTTTACAAACCGGACCATTATCTTATCCAAAATAATCAGATAGTATTTTAATTTGCATATATTCAGACATATTTTTATGATATGTGCGATTTTTGTATTTTAATAGCCTTGTTATGGTTAAAAAATATTAAAATATATTAAGAAGGTCTAAATGCCTTTTCACGCCTTTTTACGCCTAGGCTTCTAAGGCTTAAGGCTTGGTCTCCACTCCTTAATCATGCCGCGCATTTTTTAGAACCTTGATATAGAGTGGTTTGATTAATTTACTGTGTGATAATTGTAGATAACGGGGAATAGAGAAAAATAGAATTGAATTAAGTTAATAAATATTTATTGTAAGAGATTAATTCATATTAATGAGAAATGTATATGAATGATTATACTAGGTATGGTATAGGACATACGGGGTTATGATATGGGATAGAATCATATTATGGAAACTAGTTAGGAGGAACCATTTACTAGGAGGTTAATAGGAAACGTTAAGCGTGCACTCTAGGTGAGAGGTGAGAAATATCAAGTGAGAGTCTGGATACTAACATGTACATAATAAATGCTTTATTGCACTTGTTAAATACTTTTTGTTTTCAAAATTATTTTCATATCGGGCTCTGACCCGTTTCCTTGCATATTCTCTTTTTTATTGTACCTTCTATATCAGGTGTCCAGCAGCAGGGATGCCAACCTTAGAGGATTATGTCGAGCTATGGAACTATGGAGTATTGCTTAGATGCCTATCTTCGTATGATTCACATTATGTTGTGTTCTTTTATTTAGGGCATGTCGCCCAAAGGAATTCAGTTATCTCCTTTCTATCTGAGTCATGTACTCTTGTATTCGTGTCATTTAATACATTTATTATTGTTGGGATTATTGTATTGGATTATTATTTGGGAATGTTTATTCCAATTGCATTTAAATTCTTTTGAGTTATCTGTTCAGTTATTATTATGGTAGAATAAAATGTGTAGTGTTATTCGTAAACTAAAAATGAATTTTGTTGAAATTAAAATTTGGGAAAGTTTTTAACACCAGCTTAATTGGGTATTGGGTGAGTTGTAAATGTTTTCTACAGTGATGCTGATAATGAGCCAACTGTATATTCTGTTTTAATTTGGTATGGGACTGACCACCCGGTATTTAATTAGGCGGGGTGTTACAAAAGATATAATCATTATGAACTTAAGCCAATTACTACACCAGTGAATCCTAGTATCAAATTAACAAAAAATACTGGGTGTGCTATGGACCAACCCAAACATATTATTATTATTATTATTGGAAGTCTAATGTATGCCATGCATTGCACTACACCAGACGTTGCTTATGAAGTAGGTGTTTTGTGTAGATTTACAAGTAATCCAAAATAAGAGCATTGGAATGCAATTTCTAGGGTGCTTAAATACCTGAAGAGGACTTTAGATTATGGTTTAAATCATGTAGTATATCCATCTGTTTTAGAAGGATATAGTGATTCAAGATGGAACAATCTTGAATCAAAATCCAAGTCAACTACTTGTTGGATTTTTACACTAGGAGGAGCGGTTATCTCTTGGGGATCTAAGAAATAAACATGTGTGTGATATTCAACAATGCAATCTGAATTTATAGCCCTAAAAGATGCATGTAAAGAAGCAGAATGGCTTAAAAATTTGTTATATGATATTCCTTTATGAAAAAAGCCATTTCCTTATATTATGATAAGTTGTGACAACTAAGACACAATTTATAAAGTTTCAAACAAAACCTACAATGAAAAATCTAGACACATTAGTCTAAGGAATTAAATTATAAGACGATTACTCAAGGAAGGAGTGATTACAGTCGACTATGTTAAAACGAACAAGAATTTAGCAGATCCTATAACTAAAGGTCTTGTTAGGGGGATGATATATATCACCTCAAAAGGAATAGGACTAAGGTCTATTAAATTACACAACTATATTTAATGGGAACCCAACTCATATCTTGAAAATAAAGATAGAGTTCACTGTGGTACAAACAAGTTAAATTATAGTTATGGAACACTAGGAATTTTTGTATGCAAAAGTTCTATTCCTATGTGCCTAGTGTTGATTTTCTGCATGTTAGAGGGTGAAGGTTACTTCTTAATAAATCGTATAAGTGTGACTCGCAGAATTACTAAAGTTGATTTACCTATATGAGTGTCGAAAGTGTGTCCTCTTTCTATGGAATCAAGACCGATCATAAAGCACTCGTGAAATCAGGATTAGCACAGGGCCATAAATGTGCATTCTAAAAGAACACTTCTAAACTCAAAAATCGGTATGTGTGATAGTTCCAACTCATCTCAAAGGGTCCTTGGTTCCAGATACGTTCAGCACAACACAACACCTTGATGAAGATTTGAATTGTTTACACTATATAGAAGTTCAAGTCCGAAAGGCACTTCTCCTTTATGTACTAGATTTCAGCGATAGTGCCAAAAGTTTTCTATTATTATTTTTGTAATCGAACCTTTGTATCCTCTCTTATGTATATTGAAATTGGTGGGGGAATGTTTGATAAATTTCAACATTTAATATAATATAATATTTAGTTGTTAATTTTATTATGTTTATTGATGTTTTTATTTTTAAACTTAGTTTAGGTTGTATTTTAGAAGGAAGAAACATAAGAAAATGGGTGTGAAAGATAGTAGAGTGCTCAAGTCCCTATTGGAAGAATACCACAAAATAGTGATGGTATATCAACTAAATGACAAATAAGATTCTTAGTTGAATAGTCAAATAAAAGGCTATGATTCCATGCATTGCGGTGGTTCTTAAGCACCACCAATCGCGACACGTGGCGCGTGAAAGGGCGATTGGGCGACTTAGGGTGCATTGCGCGCACTTGGCACTTCAGACGTGCACATTGTCGCTTGGAGCGTGGGAGCCGAAAGTTTTGACGAAGTATAACAGATCAACGGCTGTGATTGAATGATTTGATAAAAAAAGGTTTAAAATCCAAAAGGATTTAATCTGAGCCGTTAGATGAACTCGTAGCATTTCGTGTAAGGGGGTGTCCATTAGCTTACGATGGGATGCCTAATCTGAACCGTTAGATCGAATTTATTCTAAATAGATACGATCCAATGACTGCTAAGTCACTACATGAAGAGTTGTGACTCTTAAAGAACAGTCACAGAACTGGCTATAAAAAGAGTTCTTGCGCATCGTCGCTTAGAGCATGGGAGCTTAAAGTTTTGATAAAGTAAAACAGATCAACGGTTGTGATTGAATGATTTGATAAAAAAGGTTTAAAATCTGAAATGACTTGACCTGAGCCATTAGATGAACTCGTAGCGTTTCGTAAGGGAGTGCCCATTCGCTTATAATGGGATGCTTAATCTGAACCATTAGATCGAATCTATTCCAAATAGAGACGATCCATTGGATGCTAAGTCGCTACATGAAGAGTTGTTCCTATTGAAGAACAAACATAAAAATTACTATAAAAAGAGGTCCAGTACTCTGTTTTGGACACCAAAAATTGCTAATTTCTCCTCTCTCCATCCTCTATATTTTGGCATTATGAGATTACAAATTCAAAGTGTCATCGGTTTGATCAAACAGTACATAGTTTGAATCAAACAACAATTCATACACTATATTATATCCTGAAGGCAAATTCAATAAACCCCATAGTGTACTCGCGGTTCTTTCTAAATCAGATTGAGAAAAAGTTTGCCTAAAAGACAGCGATATATATATATATATATATGAATGTGGGGCATGGAAACATTAACATCATAAACTATAATACTAAATTATATTATGACTATCGTTTGGGATCACATAGTCGTATTGTTTGTTTTGAGCCTGATCCACTTTCATTATTACATTTGTTGTTATTGTGGTGTATCTCCAGCATATTGATCCTAGTGAGAAGTATATGTGATTGCATTTATGTGAAAATTCGATTCTACATGAGTTGATGTAGGTCATACTCCCTCTTATTTTAGTATTTAGGATGAGTAGACTTTTGAAAAAATTATAATTTGATAATCAGGAGCTTGGGTCCTAGTCTTTTTGGGGATTCCAAAATTATGGTGGACATTACATATTGATTTTATATCTGGATTCATATTGTGTTATTTATCTCATTAGCAGGTTATGAGTCTATTATTATTTGTTATTATGTATTGCATGCTCAAAATAGTAATTAATAAATTGACATCCATCTTCTTGGCAATCAAGATTACCCACCTTTAATAGGGTTATCATATTTGGTATCATATCATGGTTCATAAAAAAATAGAATTCATAAGTGTACTTTGTTATCTGCATAGCATTCTTTGATACGTGTCCTATTTGAATTCTATATTAATTTGGGTTTGATGTATGTTTTGCTTCGTCCTTTTCAAATGGCTAGGGTAAGATAATGAGGTAACAGAAGATCCCAAGCATCTAATAGAACTAACATTGGATAGAGATAGGCCCTACAGGGAATATAAATATAATCAGTGTTATTTCTCAAGCAATACCAATAAGGGTGTCCCACTTGTGTAAGTAGGATATTTAAAGACATTTCAGGTGTTCAGATTCCACGAAGGTGCATAAGATCATGTTGGTGAAGTTCCTTCTATAAGGTTATGCTCTTTAGTGGTGGGAGAGTGTGAGGATAGTGACACTTTGACATATGATAGATTCTAAGGGAGTTTTTATACCAAGTATTTTTTGAACTCCATATGTCAAAAGAAGATGGAGTTACTGATGTTGGAGCAAGGGAATAACATTCTTATTATGTATGAGAAAGAGTTTATGAGTATATCTTTGT
The DNA here is from genome assembly GCA_949130495.1 of Sambucus nigra. Classification (NCBI taxonomy): domain Eukaryota; kingdom Viridiplantae; phylum Streptophyta; class Magnoliopsida; order Dipsacales; family Adoxaceae; genus Sambucus; species Sambucus nigra. The sequence continues at coordinate 283,952,961 of OX422218.1, forward strand.
CCTCTCTAAAGGAAGTGAACATAGAGGGGGAAAATTGAGATATTTGGGGGTAGGATTGATTTAGACCACTAAATATGTGATTAACCATTATTACACAACTTATACTGCGGTGGTAGATGAAGCTCTCAATCATTTCTAGAGTCGATATGACCACAACATTAATATTCAGAAAAGGAGGAATCCAGCCAAAAGGGTGAAAGTATGTATGATATTAGCATAATAGGACATTTAACCCTTATAAATTAGTAAGGAGAAGCAACGGTGGGGGGAGATATCAAGGTGGCACCCAATTTAGCATTATAAAGGACTATGCTATAACTTCAGGAAGTTTGGTCACCGTGCTTTTAATTACTAAGTTGACTCATGGATAAGACATCCACCATAATATAAATAAAAATCATAATAACAAACACTACTTGTGCCTAGTTTTTAGGCACCAATACCAATATATCCACCTACCGCACCTACGGAACTACTACAACTATAGTATGGGAGACTTTATTAGATGATACCGCAAGAGGGACCTAAGTTATCTTAAGATGTGGATGGAAAGTTATTCATTCACAGTATAATTTCTACAGCTCTTTTTTAAACTAATTCCACACACTTTTTTGCTAGAAGTAGCTATATGTTTCTTTAGCATGATGTCGAGGCCTTATTTAAGGATTTATCTATTGCATCACCTTCAGGTACTAATGTAATTTCTAAAACAATTACTATCTAATGGTTACTGTTCATTTCTTATCTAGGTGGCAGTTTACAGAAATTTGTGATCAATCTTATCTCCAATAGTGATTTTCTACCCATCAATTTTTTTTACTGTTTCTACTGAAAACTGATAATCAAAATATAAGTTGGGTGGTTGAATTTTCTTCATGTTAGATTCTCCTAACCATCCTTGCATTTCTACGTGTAGAAATCTTGATAGAATTTTCCATCTGACTCATTAGCCACATGAGATCCAATCTTGATAGAATTTATAAGTTAGAGAAACGGGTAGATAGAAATTAGGATTGGAGATGGACTCAGTGAAATGAGTTATGGAATGGGTTATGTATCTTTATTGTGAGATTCGTCGACAATTAAATTGTTCGATGCATAAAATTATTATTTTATATTGGGCATTGACTAGTGTCATACCCCGAATCTTATCTTAATTTAAATGATATTATTTATGTGTCAAAATGATATGTTTCATTTTAGTCAGACACATAAAATAATAATTTTTACTTTTCAAGCAGATATTTTTTCTACACGTGTCAAATACTGTAATAACCGACCCTAATCATATAGATTCATTGTTTTCAACCTCAGAAAGTATTCAAATTAAAAAGGGTCCTAAGAAAAATAAAACTACCCTAGATGCCCTACAACTTTACTAAACTAACCTAAACACCTTGAAGTTTTAATAATTACAATCTAGCCCCTAAAAATTTCAAACAAACATAACTTAATTTATACATAACCCCTAAACCTCAACTTTATATCAAATTAATCATCTAGACTTCAACTACACATAAATTATATTTTTAGCCCCTGGAACTTTTTGAATTTCTAAAAATACCCTCAAACTTAACTTTTAAGGCTATAAATGCATATGCTTGACCAACTAAGGACCAAACACCAAAGTTTGAATATTTCCACATCCCCCCTGTCCACAAAAGCCTACACATCAGTACTAAAAGATAAAAATCACATGCGTACACCATGCACATATGTGAGGTGCACAAACCAAGGTAGAAAACTTCCTAATCTAGTTCAAATCCACCACCCTTCTCAACCAATGAACTCTCCTGATCAAAAACTATAAATTCTCCACGATTTTATCAATTCAAACTCACCTCAACAGCAGCTTCAAAACTCGAAGTTTTTCCTCCAAACAGGTACACTATGATTTTATGTATTATATTCAGATCTTTTAGTTTTAATCGATTTATGTGTTGTTACAATGCTAGAATACATTAAAATAGTATAAATCATTAAAGCTTGAGCTTTGACAGTGAACTTCAAAATAATGTTCAAAACTCAAGTTTAAAGCTTTGAATATCTTTACTAGAACCTTAGGAACTTGAGTGTAATGATCAAATCTCATGATTGTACATAATAAGCTCTAATCGATTGAAAGAGTATTTTTAACCAGAAAACAGAAAATCCCAAATTTTCCCTCCATAATCCATCTCAAACTATGAAATTAAAACCAAACTACTCCTAGACATAGAAGAAACCAAACTAAGTTCATAAGACTCCTTTCCAAAGTCTTGAAAGCCACGAACGTTAAGTCAAAATTTGGCAAAACACACTGTTGTATAACTCATGATATGCTGCATCTCAATCAATTAAACCTATATATTTGGATTCCTTTAGAAATTTTAGGTTAAGTTTGTTAAGAAATCATCTCAAATGGTGTAGAAATGAAGGAGATATTCAAGGTAAAAAAAAATAAGAAACCCTAAAGTCAACTTTCGAGCAGAAAAAGGTGAAGTTTTTTACCAAAACCTTTGACCATGCGCGTGAGGGCGCGTGGCCAATCAGAATTTTCTTAATTTTTTTCCAATATTTTTAATTTATTTTTCTGATCAAAATGGTATAAAGTAATGCCATGTTTGGTTAAGTCTAGCCTAAGTTACGAAAAAATGAGATTTTAACTTTGCAATATTTTTCTTAAATTGCAATTGGACCCCTCCTAACTATTTTTCTAGCCTAATCACATATATTCATTATTTTGAACCTCATAAAATATTCAAATTCAAAAGTGTCTTGAAGAAAAATAAAACTACCCTTGATGCCCTATAACTTTGCTAAATTAACCAAGGCACCTTGAAGTTTCTATAATTACAAACTAGCCCTTGAATATTTCAAAAAAATATAACTTAACTTATACTTAACCCCTAAACGTCAATATTCTATCAAATTAATCCTCTAGACTTCAACTATGCAGAAATTATATTTTTAGCCCCTGTAACTTTCTGAATTTACAAAAATACACCTAAACTTCATCAAAAGTACACTTTTAAGGCCATAAATGAATATACTTGACTAACCAAGGACAAAACACCAAAGTTTTAATATTTTCACATTACCCACTGTCCACATAAGCCTACAAATCAGCACTAAAAGACAAAAATTACATGTGTACACCATGCACATATATAAGGTTCACAAACCAACTTAGAAAACTTCTTATCTTCAGTTCAAATCCACCCCCCTTCTAAATTAATGAACTCTCCTAATAAAACACTATAAACACCCCACGATTTCATCTGTTCAAAGTCCCCTCAACAGCAGCCTCAAAACTCGATATTTTCCCTCCAAATAGGTACACTATGATTTTATGTATTATATTTAGTTCTTTTAATTTCAATCGATTTATGTGTTGTTACAATTCTAGAATACATTAAAACAGTAGAAACCTTATGTAGAAAATAGGCCCAAGGTGAAAAATATTAAATTTCCATCATTAAAGCTTTGACTTTAATGGTGAACATCGAAATAATGTTCAAAACTCAGGTTTAAAGCTTTGAATATCTTCACCAGAACCTTAGGAACTTGAGTGTAATGATCAAATCCCATGAATGTGCACAATAAGCTTTAATCGAATGAAAGTGTATTTTGAACTACAAAACTAAAAATATCAAATTCTCCCTGTAGAATTCATCTCAAACCTTGAAATTAAAACCAAACTACTTCTAGACATAGTAGAAACCAAACTAGGTTCATAAGGCTCCTTGCCATATGTATATTATTAATAAAGGTTATCCATATGAATAAATAAACAAGCTGAAAATAGCCATATAGGCCACTCTGATATCAGAAGGAATTGTATCTTATAAATCAACATCACTCTTCCTAAGAAACATGACAGAAAATAGGAGTTAAGGTTGTGAACAAATCGGAACAGACACACAAACCTCTCAATAATTCCAATCCTCTTTATACACTCTTTGAATCTTCCCTAAATAACTCTCAACAACAAAGAGTTTCTCTTCCGGATGATTTCATGCACATTTCTTTCTTCTTCTCTTTGGTATATATAATATCACATACACCACCCATGGGACGTATCCCACCAAAGCTTGGGGAGCCAAATACCCAAGAAAATTGTGGCCCTACTAAGTCAAAGATATAGGTGTCGAAAAATATCTAGGATTACAGTGATGAAAATATAAACCCAATCGACTTTTCATTAGTTTCACATGTTGAACATTGTCATTTTAACTTCCTTTCAACATTGTCATAGTCTTGAAAGCCACAAATGTTAGGTCAAAAATTCGTCAAAACACACAATTTTAGAATTCAGGATATACTACATCTCAATCCATAAAATCTATATATTTGGATTCCTTATAAAATTTTAGGTTAAGTTTGTTAACAAATCATCTCACATGGTGTAGAAATGAAGGAGATATTCAAGGTAAAAAATCAAAAACCCTAAAGTTAACCGTCGAGGGGGAGAAGATGAAGTTTTTGACTCGAAACTTTGACCACGCGCGTGAGGGCGCGTGGCTAATCAGAATTTTCTAAAAAAAATTCCAATATTTTTAATTTATTTTTCTAGTCAAAATGGTAGACGGTAAGGCCATGTTTGGTTAAGCCTCGCCTAAGTTATAGAAAAATGAGATTTGAACTTTGAAATATTTTTCTTAAATTGTAATTTGACCCCTCCTGGCTTTTTCAACTTATGAATATAAACCCCAAGCTTTGTCTATAAATACTTGAAAATAATTTTAGACGAAAAGTCTCCTGCACTAAAGTTCAAATATAACAAGTCCAAGATTTTAAAGTCCCAAATTATTTACTATTAAAACCCTTGAACTTTAAAAGATACAGTTTTTTGTATAAACTAAACAACCTACCCCTAATACCGACAAATGCTTATATACCCAAACATTGTATATAGATAATCAAGTACTAGATCCTCCCGATATTCTCTTTTGACCTGTACGCAGTTCAAAATACCGAGCAAGTAGTTTTTTGAACTTTTCAATAGTAAACTTTAGAGTTTTATATTTTCTATTGATATCACTATGTGATAGCCCATTTAATTCCATGTATGTGTAAAAATTACCATACTCTTATTTATTATATTCTCATGAATTGTTTGATTATGATCAGTTTAAAGTGATTTAAACCCTTCCAATCTAATAATTGATATCATGAAGAATGTATTTTAATGATTAATTCAGTTCACCCCTGCACCTTTGTGAAAATATTTATATTATATGCACGAGTATTAACTAGGGAGTAGACGTCCCACGAAACTTTTCTTCTTGACCTAATGGTCTCAGATGCTTGAGAGTCTGGATTATTGATACACATCTATGTGTGTCACTTTAATTGTGTGCCTATCTGGTTACTTTTCCACAAAGGTTTGGGTTAATTATTATTTGATTTTACTAATGGCTTAAATATTTCTATAACCCTTAGTGAACTGGTAAGTATGGGATTTTCAGTTCAAAAATCCTTGATTTTCTTATATGACCCTTAATGAGCTGGTAAGTATGGGATTATTAACTCATACTCCGTAATTTCTTTATGTGACCCTTAATGAGCTGGAAAGTATGGGATTATCAGTTCAGACTACTTTATCTCTATAATAATATTATGAAAAACATTTTATTCCGATTCATTTGAAAGACACTGAATTCCATATACATTCCAAACTCTATTTATATTTATACTTGTTATGGAACAAGTAAAACTTATTCAGCGACTTTGCTGATTCATTTTCATCTGGTAACTTTGCACATGTATAATGACAAACACTCCAAAAATTATAGTGTGTCAGTTTGAGATATGCAGAGAAATCATAGAAGAATAAGCTTTTGAACTACAGTGTAAGACAATTTAGCTTTTATAAATTCTTATTTAGCTATGTATTCGTGGCTCAATTATGATTTAGCATTATTTTAAAATAACATTCGCCCCCGAGAAATCAGGGTGGGATAACGAGCTAAAGACCTATTCGGATCAAATCGACTATTTTTGGAAAACAATGTTGTTTGTTATCTGATACGCCGCAAATATTGCGTATTTCACCCGTTAACCTACGCGTTATTAGCCCCCTCGGGTATCTTAATCCCTATATTTATGCTCGTTAACCAGAAAACCTCGGATTTCTATGTTAACATGTTTTGCAGGGGTTAATTGAGCATTTGTAGGTGTTTGGATGCTTAGTGTGAAGTTCGGTTGCATTCCGGCAAACAACCGTACACGATCGCACGTTCGGGGGCATTTTAGTCTTTTCACAGCTTGGGTATCTGGCCCGATATCTCACGGAAGTTGTATCCCTCCTCGCTAGCTTCGCATGGCCATGAACGGTGCACGATTCCGATACATAACGAAGAAGTTACGGCGTTTCTTGCGAAGGAAATACAAGAAAGCAAAAGAGGAGAAGAGAAGAAGAAAGAAGAATGCAGGGGCTGCTGTTGCTGCAATCTGCCCTGCTTGATCGATCGATCAACGCTTCTGGTCAATCGATCGACCATTCAGGATTGTCGAAATTTTGCCTAGGTCGATCGATCGACCAAAGGGGTCGATCAATCGATGCTCTGTTTTTCTGTAGATATTTTCTTTTCTTTTATTTCTTCTTTTCTTTTATCCAACTTACTATATAAGCTAATTTTTGTTGTAATAACATGGAGACCAGCCCTTATACGTTTTTTAGCTTAGTTTAGTTAGGGTTGGAGGGTTTTTGATTGGTTCTTCTTCTTCCTCTCTTGGATTGACACACTAATTGGTTGTAAGATTGACTATTCATCTTCCCTCTCCTTTAATCTAGTTGTATTTCATTCTTTCCTTGCTTTCTAGATAATTTCCATGCTTTCTAATTAGGTTTTCTTGCTTTAATTTATTGCTTTCTTAGTTTAATTAGTTTAATTTAGTTTCATTATGCGTCCCTAGATAAATAGGGTCGGGATTGCGTTCCCGCCATTTACGGGTTCGGACCTCGAAATTTAGGGTTTCGTGTAAAATCACATTTAATTGAAACCTCGCGTATTAAAGTCGGATCATTATGCATTTAACTTTCTTTGTCATGCAACGTTAGTGTTTATAGCGATTATCCGAATTTAATCCGCGTGTGACCATTTTCCGTTAAATGTTTAATCTCGCAACTTTGGCTTAAATTCCTTATTGCTTGATGTTTATGCTTAATTGAAAATTCTCGATTAAATGTTTTCGAACCGAAATTCTAATTAGTAGTTGTTTAGCCCGTGAATGTGTGTATGCGATCCCGATCCTCGCTTTCCTTTAATTTAGCGTTAACTTATTCTTTTCTTTAGTCCACCATAACCTCCCTATCACCTTTTCTTTTATTTATTTTACACTTTTATTCCTGAAGTAATTAAAACAATTAAAGTCTAAAATTCAATCACTCCCTGTGGATTTACGATACCCGACTTACCGCTGTACTTGCTTGTCAAGTGTAGTTGTAGCTTAGATTTTCTTTGTATCGCGGCGGCGAAACACACGACGATTGTGCACTTTACACGCGCACACTTTTTTCTCCCGGTTACAAAATGGCGCCGTTGCCGGGGAGTGTGTTTTAGATTGTAATTGTTTTATTATTTCGTAGTATTTTTCCTTTTGTATTTGTATTCTTTGTTTTAACCTTTTTTGCAGGATTTGCATACTTGAGCGCTAAGAAACTTGGATTCGCGGTTGCTCACTTTATTTCTTGGATTCTCCATCTTTCAACAACGAGGTAATCATGTCTTTCTATTATAGTTATTACGGTTATTCTAATGATTCTTACTTTGGGGATAGTTTTCAAGTTTTCCATTTTCAAGATTTTCTTGAAAATGAAAGACTTGAAAACATTTATCGAAATGAAAATCGTTATTGGGAGCTTGAGTTGGATTCATTATTCGAATCCAATGACGATTTTCATTTCATTACTTTCGAAGACGAGTTTCAACCAAATGAGGAGTCCGGGGCTCTTGAGCCGAGGAAGCCTACTTTGGAAGAGACTTTGCTTCTTTACTCTTAAGGTTTGGAAAGCTTAAATGATGCTGGAATGAGACTCGGTGCACTTTGCGATGAGATGAATTCTTTTGCACAAAACAACGAGGAGGTGGAAACTTGTGTTTCACCTCAATTTTTCAAAGAATTTCTCATCGAGTGTGAATCTCTCTCCCCCTAAATTCAATCTCCTTCCGACGATGAGTCAATTGAGATTGAATTTGTTTCATCACCATTTTCATTTTCCGTGATCGAACCATTAGAATTACCGGTTGATTCCTATGAGTCGGTGGAAACTTTTAAAACTTCTACACTTTTTGCCGACGAGGACTCTTTGTCGACTTTGTTTGCTACGATGGAACCTATCCCTGTGTGTGCACCATCTCCCATTCCATTTGAAAAACCTTTGGGAGATGAATCGATTTTTCTTGGATCTCTAGTGTACCTTTCCCCCTTATTATCCAAATCCCCCATCGTCCGTCCAAAATTTCAAATTGGCGATGGTTCACTTTTTTCACCACCCACATGCCTTCCGTTGTTCAAACGGAATTCATATCTTTCGGGAGGCATGTTCACTTTGGAGGGTCCACCGTTGATCTTTCAAAGTCAAATCCCTTTTTGGGTGGACCCTCAACTATTTAGACTTCTAGTATATAGTTAGTGTGAAGCCTAAATAGTAGGTTGTAAATAGTTAGCTTTTTAATTTTCTTTCTTTCCTTTTTAATTTAGTCTAGTGTAATTAGTTAACTTTTTGTTATTTGTTTTTTCTATGCTCGGTACTAACTTGTTTTGTAGATTTCTTTGGACTCGTGCTTATGGAGATCTCTCCAATTTTGGGTAATATCGTTCTTTTCCTCTCTTTGTGTTGTGTTCTTAATGCGCATTGAGGACAATGCAACATTTAAGTTAGGGGGTGTAGGATATTCTATCCATTTCATGTGTAGTCCATTGATTTGCTCATATTTAGTTACTTAGTATGCCTTTTTGTGAAAAATTTGAAAAACTTCAAAAATATTTTCTTTCTTTTTTCTCCTTTGTTAGGCATTTTGCCTTGTTTCCAGTGATAAATTTCAATAATTGCTCGATCCAATAGACAACTCAATGATGCATGTTCTCGATTTTAGAAGTTATTAGACTTTAGTCCTCAAATCATTGATATTGTGAATAACTTCATGAATTAAACTTTATCCCATGAGCATATGCACTTTCCTTGTCATATTGATTTGGTTTAAGATTTTTATAACTCGGGAATCTTTTCTTGCATTGTATATACTTACACCGAGTAAGCTTTGTACCTTTCATCGTTTGTGAGTGTTATACACTATTCTTTTCTCATTGAAAACGTTGAATTCGTCGGTAATCTCTCTATTCTTTCATTTGACCGTTCATTAATTGATTTCATACTTGAAATGTGTTACTTGAGCATGATTTTCCTATATTATTTTGACTTGAGAATTGCGTAAACTTTTGGAAAGGATCATAGGCCCTCTTTGTTATATCACCCATATTAGCCTTGACCTCACCCTTATATGTTTACCCTCGTTAACCCCTTTGAGCCTAAATATAGCCTTTCATTTCATAACCCCATTCCCATAACCAACTCTAAATTTGAGTTTTAGCCTATATATACACTTTCCTTACCTTTGTTTGGAATGTTACTTGGGATTGAATGTTGTTGTGATGTCGGTTGCAATTTAGGCATATGAGAGTTTGAAAAGAAAAGAAAAAAATAGAAAAAGAAGAAAAGAAAAGAAAACAATAGAAAAAGAAGAAAAGAAAAGAAAGAGAAAGTTGAGTGTTGTGTTGTGTTCAATAAGCTTTGATTACTCTCCCCAATGATATATCTAATGTAGTTTTGGAACTTGTTTTTTCCAATTTTGTTATTGCACGCATCCTTCCCATTATCCCGAGTTTTCATTCCGAACACTTTGAATCCGTATATACATTCCTTCATTTCATACCCTAGCCATACCTACATTATAACCCTATTAAAGTCCTATGTGATATTAGGTGCATTTAATTTAAAAGTCATAATAGTTTTGATAATCTGTGAAAATGCATTTCGCCTCTTTTAGTGTGCGGTATCCTTTCATTGAGATTACAGTTTTTCATTTTATATATAGCGTTCTTCTTCTGTGACATGTGCGCGGCCTAGTTTCCATTTCCATTTACTCTTTAGCCCGCATGTCCCGTGTGTTACCTCCTTGTTTTGAGTGAATTCGCTTGATGAGCGTAATGCCCGTGAGGATCGAATATATGCTTGCCTTTTTGTTTATCCGGTTTATTTAAGTTTTTCGCCAAATCACACTTTGCATGTGCTCACTCCCCTCCCACATTTTAAAGTTTCAATTCTACGAGGTGCATTCAACCTGTTAATAACAACGGACTTTAGCTTGAATTCGTTCAATATGCTAATAACATGTTTGAAATCTTTTTCGTTGTTGTTGAGTTTTTCGCACGTTGGGTTGGGCATCTTTTGAGGAAACCTTATGATGTTTGTGGGTTTCATCCCTGAAAACCCTCACGAGACAACACTCGTCCACTAGGGTAACCTAGGGGTTTAACGGCTTATTGCATACGCTAAATGCAATCGTTCGCCCGCGAAAGTGGCCTTATCTTTTTATTTCTTTTATACCATACTTTTGTACTTCTCCTGCTTTTGGTTTGCTTGTAGTTCTTGTTGTTTCCTATTTCATTGCTAGGGACTAGCAATGTGTAAGTTAGGGGGTGTGATACGCCGCAAATAGTGCGTATTTCACCCGTTAACCTACGCGTTATTAGCCCCCTTGGGTATCTTAATCCCTATATTTATGCTCGTTAACCAGACAACCTAGGATTTCTATGTTAACATGTTTTGCAGGGGTTAATTGAGCTTTTGTAGGTGTTTGGATGCTTAGTGTGAAGTTCGGTTGCATTCCGGCAAACAACCGTACACGATCGCACGTTCGGGGGCATTTTAGTCTTTTCACAGCTTGGGTACCTGTCCCGATATCTCACGGAAGTTGTATCCCTCCTCGCTAGCTTCGCGTGGCCATGAACGGTGCACGATTCCGATACATAACGAAGAAGTTACGGCGTTTCTTGCGAAGGAAATACAAGAAAGCAAAAGAGGAGAAGAGAAGAAGAAAGAAGAATGCAGGGGCTGCTGCTGCTGCAATCTGCCCTGCTTGATCGATCGATCAACGCTTCTGGTCGATCGATCGACCATTCAGGATTGTCGAAATTTTGCCTAGGTCGATCGATCGACCAAAGGGGTCGATCAATCGATGCTCTGTTTTTCTGTAGATATTTTCTTTTCTTTTCTTTCTTCTTTTCTTTTATCCAACTTACTATATAAGCTAATTTTTGTTGTAATAAAATGGAGACCAGCCCTTATACGTTTTTTAGCTTAGTTTAGTTAGGGTTGGAGGGTTTTTGATTGGTTCTTCTTCTTCCTCTCTTGGATTGACACACTAATTGGTTGTAAGATTGACTATTCATCTTCCCTCTCCTTTAATCTAGTTGTATTTCATTCTTTCCTTGCTTTCTAGATAATTTCCATGCTTTCTAATTAGGTTTTCTTGCTTTAATTTATTGCTTTCTTAGTTTAATTAGTTTAATTTAGTTTCATTATGCGTCCCTAGATAAATAGGGTCGGGATTGCATTTTCGCCATTTACGGGTTCGGACCTCAAAATTTAGGGTTTCGTGTAAAATCGCATTTAATTGAAACCTCGCGTATTAAAGTCGGATCATTATGCGTTTAATTTTCTTTGTCATGCAACGTTAGTGTTTATAGCGATTATCCGAATTTAATCCGCGTGTGACCATTTTTCGTTAAATGTTTAATCTCGCAACTTTGGCTTAAATTCCTTATTGCTTGATGTTTATGCTTAATTGAAAATGCTCGATTAAATATTTTTGAACCGAAATTCTAATTAGTAGTTGTTTAGCCCGTGAATGTGTGTATGCGATCCCGATCCTCACTTTCCTTTAATTTAGCGTTAACTTATTCTTTTCTTTAGTCCACCATAACCTCCCTAACACCTTTTCTTTTATTTATTTTACACTTTTATTCCTGAAGTAATTAAAACAATTAAAGTCTAAAATTCAATCACTCCCTGTGGATTTACGATACCCGACTTACCGCTTTACTTTCTTGTTAAGTGTAGTTGTAGCTTAGGTTTTCTTTGTATCGCGGCAGCGAAACACACGACGATTGTGCACTTTACACGCGCACACTTTTTCCGCCCGGTCATTATCCCAGAATAATGTATATAACTATTATACCAAGTCTAGAGGAAGTTTTTAGTACCCCCCCCCCCACACACACACACACAAACATATATATATCAAGGTTCTAAAAAAACGGGGCGTGATCGAGGCATGGAAGCCAAGCCTTAGAAGCCTAGGTGGGCCTTAAGCGTAAAAAGGTGTGAAAAGGCGTTTAGGCCTTCTTAATATATTTTAATATTTTTTAACCATAACAAGGCTATTAAGATACTAAAATTGTACATATCATAAAAATATGTCTGAATATTAGCAAATTAAAATACTATTTGATTATTTTGGATGAGATAATGGCCTGGTTTGTAAAAAAAATCTTTAAAAGGCGATATCGTTTCACTAAAGCATTGTTGTTTTTAGAAAAAAAATGCGCCTTAAGGGTTTTACCAAGAATAAGGCGTAAAAAGCTTAAGGCGGGGCGTTTCTCTCAAGCCTCAAGCCTAGGCGGGTTATTTAGAACAGTGATATATATATATATATATTGATATTGGAAACTATACCTGGAGGAGGTTATGATGTCACTTGCCACCATTCTAATGGTACGAGACTTTCCAAATGTAGTTTGGGATATCCAAGTCTTGTCGCCTAGATGCAAAATTAATTATGTTTGACTTGACTCCTACCACCAAGACAATTTCAAGGTAAGGTTATCGCATATATCCATTGTTGGGAATTAATGTACAATATTTAGTACTTGTTTATTCATGGGTTCATAAGTTATAGTACATCATTATGGGGAGTTCCAATGTTATTCAGGAAAAAAAGGATAGTTCATTATGGTTATGCAATAATTATTGGGAATTGAAAAATGTGACCTTTAAGAATAAGTATTTATTGATTAGGACAAAGTAATTGTTCGATGAGTTGCGAGGTGTAACACATTTCTCTAAGATTTATATTAGGTCTTATTATCACAAGTTGAGATAATGAGAGCAAGATGTAACTAATTCTACTTTCCTTTAAGTATCGTTGATATGAGTTGAGGGTGATTCCAATTGGATTGAAAAATGTCATGTCAGTTTTCATAAATTGATGAAGAGGTTATTCAGGACATACTTCGATTAGTTTGTATAGTGTTCACCAATTTATTTTTATTAGATAGATTAGGATCATGCTAGACATTTTTGGATTTTTAGACACTATCAGAGTACCAATTGTGCACTAAATTTGAGAAGTATGAATTTTGTCACAACAAGGTGAAATTTATTAGGTATGGAATTTTGGTCGCTCCAAGTAAGGTCTCCTCGGTATTAGACAAGGGACAACCCACGATACCAACCAAGATATGTATATTCTTGGACTTAGTGGGGTACTATCAAAGATATATTCTAGGATTTTGTAAGAAAAAAAGTAATTGATATAACTAACCAAAAAGTGTGTTCCTTATGTTTGCAATATCAAGTGTGAGGAAGCTTTTAAATAGGTTAAAACTGTAATGTGAATTCACCATCAGTACTAGCCTTACCCAAGAGTGCGATCGAGTACTTGGTATATACTAATGCCTCTTCATAGGGGTTAGTAAGCCTACTGATAGGGGGAATAAGGCTACTTTACATTTATCTCGCTAGTTTAAACCACACCAGGTTAATTACCCACACCATTATCTAAAGTTAGCCTCAATGGTATTTTCTCTATGTATTTGGAGACATAATGTGTTGAGAGAGAAATTTTGATTCTTTAGTAATCATAAAATCTTACAGTGCTTGTTCACTCAACGGGATCTAAATATGAGGTTAAGACGGTGGATTAAATTCGTGAAGGATTACGAATTATCTGTTTAGTATTACCTAGGTAAGGAGAATGTAATGGCACACACCTCAAGTCATAAACCGCACATTAGCATGTCATATTTTTTTGTGTCGAAGTGTAAATGATTGTAGCCAATAGATAACCTCACTAGAACTTTTATAGTAGATCTTATTGTTACCCGTAATATCATCATGTACGTGATTCAAGTGCAAGCCTTAAATGAAGTTTGTATAGATAAAGTGAAGGAGATTAATGTTAATAGCACCCCGTTTGGTTTATTAGAGTCTAATAGAGGGATTTTGTATGAACAGCTATCATTTATTCCTTCCAGTGAAGAATTACACAGACTAGTTATGCAAGAAGTGCATAAGTCTCAACTTCTAAATTCTTTTAGAGGTAAATGGTGTTATTGGGGTGATAGTAGACAATATGACGAAGCTACACGTCCTAATATGCATAGATTATTTTAGCAAAGTAGTACGCTCAATTGTCTATAGATGAGATTTAAAGATACACAATAAATTGTTGTATAATCGAGATCTACCTTTCTATCTCGCTTTCGATAAAGTTTATATGAAACAATGGGGGGCGAGTTAACCTTAGCACAGGATATCACCCCTAGACCAATAGGAAGATGGAGATGGTAAATTAGATATTTTTAAACATGTTGAATACATATGTGTTGGATTTTAAGAGAACTTGGGAGAATTATTAGTCATTTGTAGATTTTGCCTATAATAATAACTATCAGTAGGGTATTGTTATGGCACCATTTGAGGCTTTGTATAGTTTTTTTTGTTAATGCCCCATATGCTGGTTGGACTCAAGAAAGAGTAAGTTGTTAGGATAAAATTTTGTACTTGATACATTAGAGAATATCTGATTTATTCAGAAATGATCAAGATTACAAGCAGTAAATGTAAAGCTAGTACTGACTAGAAGCATCAGGAATTATAATCTGTACTTGGGAATCAATTGATACTAAGTATAATTCTTTTTAGTAAATATAAAAATTATCACCTTGGGTTGTAGTGCCTTTCACCTTTACTGTTGGTGAAAATTCTCAACACAATAAATTTGTAATGCCGAATAAAAATAGAAGGAGGTGAGAGATAAAGAGGGACAAAGTATATACGTGGTTTGGCTAGATTTCGCCTACGTCCATGGGTGAAAGGTAGGGTGAGCCTTTATTTTTAACAATGGGAAATTTTAATACAAAATTGCAGACTCATGTCTCTATCCCTTCACCATCACCACGTGAGTCTTTATATACATAATTTATTATAACGTTCTCCCTTATTTTTAGCATGCACATTTGATGTAAATAAATTTAGCCATGACATGTGTTCGAATTCTCTGAGATACCTGCCCACAATAATAGGGTTCGTGTTAGCCTTTGGGAATTCATACTTTGATCAAGTCTTCAAAGACCTAAATATACTAAAACTGCCAAGGATGAGTTTTTGGCCTATTATGAAGGATCGTAAGTCAAAGAGTACCAAACCTTCAATTGTTGATAGTCTATTGACGAAATCTTTGAAATATCTAACTTAATGGCTCGATCGAGGTTGATCGATCATCCATTCATCCTAGTGTAAGGAATCTTCAGCTATATGAACGATTGGAAATCAGTACTCATATAATAGTCATCTTTTTTATTTGTTCAATGGGCGATAATTGTCGCACACTACTTGTCATTTGAAAATCCCCCTCATAAGTTAACCCTAAACTTTTTGCATTCGCTGGGCCGAGCCAAAAAGTCTTGTTAAGAGCCTAACGTTGTTCATACCACGTGATCTCTGACCAGTATCATTCCAAGATAATTGTGACAGCTGGATTCACTTGTGATTTGCCATAATTTATTTATGATTCCTTTGATGGTTGAGTTGGTATGAACTATGTTTCCATACACAACGTCATTTCAGGGAGAACCAACAATCATTAATACCTGGTGACACACCTATTTTAGAGGTGCGAGTAGGCATTCTTATCCATCTCACTCGCCCCCGTGGCACGTGTCTTACACCCGGTGCTTGTGGGTCGCATGATCTATCAAGATCCTATAGTTGAATTCAAATGGTTTCTCTCGTATCTATATAAAAGTATTTTTCTTATCCTATTCCATTTATTGCAACTTCCAAGTAACGCTTTATACTTCCCCATCTTTCTCTACTCTTTTTAAAAATTTCATCCATTGCAACTCTTGTTTTCAATTGGTACGCTTATCCTCTCCTATTATTTATTTTCATTTCTTATTCTGGATAATTTTAGTCTTGGTTTCACTTTTCATTTCACTAGGATTAGTAATTTCATCTCCCAATTCCCAAAGGGTAATCCTCATATTTTAGATTTTGTACCATCCCATTCACCATTATTCCAATATCTAGAATGGCTCTAGCCATTTGTTGAATCCCTACATCTGGCTTTACAAATAAGGCTTTAGCGTCAAAGAGCCCTAAGAAACATGGTAGAAATTATAGAGGCCTTTGGTCCTGAGCGTAATGATCTAACGACCTCTACCCGAGGGGTTTCGTTATCACATTCGCTTAGGCCCAACCTGCCCCCTAGGGCTCGCAACCCTCCCCTTTGTAGAGCTCCTAATATTGTCCCACTGGATTTTTTCCCCCTGTGAATCGGTCGACTACTTGACTGAAGAAATAGATAATCAATGGGTAGATAGACTTGCCTCCTTCATGGGGCTTTTTTCGTCATCATTATTGATGAGACCGATCGAACCCTGATCATACATGAAGGCAAAGTTTGTTTCTATGAGCAATCTTTTCAGGTCGGGTATGGTATTCCCCTCCCGAGGACAATTCATCAAGTCCTTGCCTTTATAAAATATGCCCAATACCAATTGATCCCGAATGCATGGCGTATTTAGATTGTCTCTATGGTTCATTTTTATGACCTGTTGGAGTCGACCACCCTTTATCAGTCGGTGAACTATTGACTATGTATAAACCTACAGTCTCCAAATGAGGTTTGTACACCTTTGCCTATAGTATTAAAGGAATGGTTTTGTTACTTCCCTTACCTCGTTTAATTAGGAATGTATATACCATTTTCTATACGTTCGGGGGGTGTGGAAGCACAACGAGTATAATGATTTTAAGGTGCATATATTCACAGTCCCTTTGACTTAAACCAAGCCAGACCTGAGTGATCTTTGCTGACTTTAGTAAATTAATTATGAATTTCCCATCTTTGTGATACTAATTTGTTTATATTTTTTAACTTACAGGGTTCTTCAAAGTGCTTTTGAATATTCCTTCTGACATGAGGGAGAGAGTTGGGAAAGATATAAGCAAAGCTCGCCCCTTTAAAGAGCTTTGTGATCTGAAACGTTTGAAGGATATGGGCTTCATTTCCACATGGGAGGAAGTACATGATCGCTACAACCTTTAGCTTTGAGAAGACACTAGGGAATCTCTCTTCCTTCTTATCCGATTCCAGCATGTGTATTTCCCTCACTCATTAGATATATATTTGTTATGATGATTAGTTCAATTTTTTAGTTCCGCTATGTTTATAATTTTTATCTCTTTTTATTCTTGCAGCTTCTGACTCCATGCGTATCTCTTTTTAAGGTTGAAAGATATTTGTCTCCTTTAATAAAGTTCAGGTATTTGAGGTACTTTATGGGGTGATTAATTATCAGTCCTTCATTAATGGTTACAACGAGCTAGTCAACTGAGTGAAGATGCTCACCCTGCCTGGGACCTCTCCGCCTTCAACCCAGACGATGTAGAAATTAAGGAGGAGTCGATTCCATCTCCATTATACTTGGACAAGACGGGTTATGTTCAGTATTGTGAGTTGTTGACTGCTCTGTGGCCCCTACAGGTTCTGAAGATGAATACTTTCAGATCTTCATGCAATAGGAGATGGGTCTCATTCTTACAAGCTTACCTTCTCCTTCCCCGCCTCCTGGTCCATGATTTTTCCTGCTCTCTCCCTTTATTTATAATTCCCCTTTTATAATGTTGGCATTGGCTCTTGAACACCATTTTTGTTGGTTTTGGCTAATGAACATGTATTTTTATTGTCTTCTTTTATGTATTCCTTTTGTCTAGTTTACACTTTGGTCACTTTATAATGTGTATGCTTCCAAACACTTACGAGCGGATAATGAATTGCTCGTCCATAGGTTGACTAGTAGAATGGCTGAGTAGTGATAGCATTTCTTCATATGTATGTTGAACTATTTATTTATACACGGTAAACATTCCCATGTTCTTGTACTCCAATGTTTCATTATTTGAAATAGAATCGATATTGATGTCCATTAAAGGTCTTCGGCATTGTGTTGCACTTGGCTATCAAAGTGAACGAATCTAGTTGGGTTGCTTATACTGGATTGACAAATCGAGTTATTCATATCTAATCAGAAGACAGTGTTGCTTCGAAAGATTGTGTTGAACCCCTTTATATGCTTGTAAGGTTCTGCTTATACTCAGCCTATGGGTCGAGTTTCTTTGCATTATTTTTACAATACATGGCGGATGAACCATGTGGCTTGTACTTTGAAATTCAATTAGTCAAGGGTGGTACGAATGACCATTTATGTTCCGATCTCTAGTTTTTTAAAATAAAAATTTTCACCATATAGCATCACTCCGACCTTATTTCCCTCCATATTCACCCCCTTTTAATTTTAAAATAAATACTTGATTGGAGACAACCTTTCTTGACTTAACTTTAACCCTAATATACTTGAACGACCTTGCTTCGCAGATTGGATTAGATTTGAGGGGTCACAAATTAATTTGGGGATCAACCAAGTTGTTTGTCTAGAGGCTAGGAGTCTTGGAAAGGCATATAAGAACTCTGTCAAGTGGTAGCCTTCTTCCTCTTAGTGGTTGGTTAATAATCTGGGACGAAACGAATGCTTACGTGGGTAGGAGAATCGTAATTTGCTGAAGAATTGAACATATGGAGAAACAATCGTTAAGGAAAGGCTTTCTTTATTGATAATGTTGTTATTCAAAACTGCATTCTAGATAACAAAAAAATAGAAAGAGATGCATAATACATTTTATGAAAATCTACAATTGGAAATTGAATTAGATAAAAAATGAAAGATAGATTTTAGGCGTCGGATGGTCTTTGCCTCCATCTTCCGACTGCCCTCTATTAATAATATCGCTTCAAGTTATCAACGCTCCATAGGTATGGAAGGGCTCGAACTTCATGATCTATAAGCCCGTAGGTTTGCCATCTTTCCATGATTGGGATTCCTGGTCGACTGTATTATTTTTCTGAGCACCAGGTTGTCAACTTAGAACATCCGGTTCTTAACTCTTTGATTATAATAACATGTTTATTTTTTCTACATCTTTGTAATCCTCAGTGTTGCTTCCTTTCTTCATTCTCTCAAGAGGTCCAAATTCACACCAGTTATTCATCATTCTTCTCTTCTTGAAAATATTGTACCCTCAAGCTTGGGTGTTCTAACTGAATTAAGAAATGGATTTGGTTTCGTAAGTGAGGGAGAATGGATTAGACCCCGTCATTCCCCTCGTTTTCATTCAAAATTCCTACAAGACTGAGGTCAATTTGTCCGCCTAGAGGCCCTTGGATTCACTTAGATACGTCTTCATCCTATGGAGGTGCATTATGTTCATGGCTTCAACCTAACAATTGCATCTGGGGTGTCTTGAGGACAAGTAGTAGTGTTTAGTTCTAAACTAGTCACACAACTTTTCTATGCGAACGTCTTCAAATTGCCTTCCATTGCCTGAGATGATAACATTGGGTACATCGAACCGATTGATTATGAACCCCTATGTGAACCAGTGAACTTTCTAGTTGGTGATCCTGGCCAATGACTCTGCTTCCACCCACTCAGTGAAATAATCAATTTCTACTAGTAGGAACTTGCATTGACATTTCTTGATTGGGAATGGGCCAATTATATCTATCCCCCATAGTGCAAACGGCTAGGGAGAGACGATTATTGTCAATTCTTTCGTACATTGGTAAATGTCATTAGTTGTTCGTTGGTATCTGCCATAGCTCCTCACATATTCTTCAATATCCTTACTTAGCATCGGCCAATAGTATCCCTATGTGAGGTATCTTTAAGAGAAACTCCTTTACCCGAGATTCTCCCCACATGGGCCTTTATGAAAATTAGTTAATACCATTCTTACTTCGATAGGGTGGACACATTGTAGGATCGGCCTCGAGTATACCATATGGTACAGTACCCCTTCATACATTAGATACTTTATGACCTTGATGGGCACCTTCCGTGCCTTTACTGGATCATTTGGGAGTGTCCCCTCCTTAATTAACATATGTATTTATCCATCCATCTAAGGTCCATCTCTATGAGGTCGATGACTCATTCCACTTCAGTATGGTTTCTCGGCTTGTCCATAATTTCTACCAGTGGGTTCCCATGATTGTTTGAGGCCATCTTCGCATGGCGGGCAACTTTGGTGTTTTCTTCCCTCAAAATGAGCATGATGTTGAAAGCCTTGAATTGTTTCGCTATTTGTTAAAATTTCTTCTAGTAAAATATTATATTATTTCCTTTGGAATCCCCTATTACCTATTGGATGTTTGAATCGCTCGAAAATTCTACCTGATTGACATTTATGGAGAGTACAAGTCATTCCCCTACTACCAGTGCGTAGTCATCGACTTCATTGTTGGAAGCCGTGAAGTTAAATCGTAGTGCATATTCTACATTAGCACCCTATGGTGTTTTGATTATCAGTCCCTCCCTACATCCTTCCTTGTTTGATGATCCATCCACATGGATTGTCCAGATTAGTCTTCCTTTTTTAATTTTTTTTTGCATTGTATTCTCCCTCCCATTATCCAAAAATTCTTCAACAAAATCAACAACGGCTTGCCCTTTTAATGTCATCTTTGATTTGTATTATATGTCAAATTCTTCCAATTCTACTGACCATTTCATTGACCCACCGGAGACTTCTGGTTTGTGGAGGACCTGCCTTAGAGGGAAATCTGTTGAAACCACTATCGCGTGAGCTTAAAAATACGTCCTTAGTTTACGGGCTACTATGACCAAAATGAATGCCAATTTTTCCAGGATCAGGTATCCTAGCTTAGCCCCCCTGAAAACCCTACTTACATAGTATATTAAACGTTGAATCCCCTCGTCTTCTTTGATAGAAAATTAGTTGATCGTTGTTGAGGAAATGTCGAGGTAGATGTAAAGATCTTCTCTCGGCTTTGATTTTAAAAGTATAGGAACGTCCGTGGAGTAGGGTTTTAGGTCCTGAAAAGCATGTTCATAGTCGTCTATCCAAACGAATGACTTTTTAGTGTTTCAAAAATGGGATGCACTTATCCTAGCCTTTCTCACAAATCGATTTAGCGCAACCACCCTACCAGTTAGGGATTGCACCTCATTCAATGTTCTTGGGCTCCTCATGTTTAGAACTATCTGGATCTTTTTAGGATTCTCCTTTATCCCCCTTCCTGTCACCATGAACCCTAAAAACTTTCTCGAAACTATATTCAATGCGCTTTTCTCAGGATTAAACTTCATCCCATACTGATCAAGGATCTTAATTATCTCCTTCAGATCAGCCACATGTTCTTCCACCTTTGAACTTTTTACTAACATATCATCAACGTAGACTTCTGCCACATTGCCAATTTTATCTCCAAACATCCAGTTGACCAACTGTTGGTAAGTTGCCCAGATATTTTTAATCCGAATGGAATTACCTTCTAATAATAGGTCCCTTGATCGGTCATAAATGAATTCTTTTGTTCATCCCCCAAGTTCATTAGGATTTGGTTATATCCGGAGTATGCATCCATAAAGGAGAGTGTTTCGTCTTAGGAGAGGATATGAAACCTTTGGGCATGCATCATTCAAATTTGAGTAGTCTACGCATAATCTCCACTTTTAATTCGTCTTCTTCACCATTAGAAGATGGGATAACCACTTGTGATATTTGACATCCCGAACGAACTTGGCTTTTAACATATTTCCTATTTCTATGTGCGCTTCTTAATTCGTCTCTGAGGAAAAATTCCTCTTCTTTTATTGAACGATCTGTTTGGTCGAATTTACCTTTAATTAGTGGGTTATTACTGATGCATCAATGCCCGACATGCATTCTTAACTCCATAAAAACATCATATGGTGTTCTTTTAAAAATTGATTCAATCTTTCTAACTTGTCTTCGGGTAGTGATGACCCTACATATACTACCCACTCTAGGTAGACCTTGTACAAGAGGATGGGTATTAAATCCTCCTCCATAGACCCCGTAGTGGTCCCTTCCTTTGGATCCTGTCCTTCAACATTAAAGGTTTCTATTTTCTTTTTTTAGGATGATAAACAGTAGTTTCGATCCCGTGACTGACTTCCTCGTACCATCCCTATTCCATTTAGAATTAGGAATTGAATGGTTAGGGATTTTATTAACAAGATTGTGTTGAGGCAGCTAAGGTCATTCTCTCTATGAACATATTGTATGATGATGCAGATCTGACCACTAGGAACTCCACCTTAAGGGTAACTGATTACTCGCCTCTTCCAATGGTGAATGGTAACTTTATCGAGCCCTTTCGGTACACCTTCTCGTGAGAGAAACCTAGTAATGACCCTTGTATTAGCTTCGGGCATGCTCCAACAATCTTCATCTCCTCAAAGAATTCGTAGTAAATGAGGTCAATTGAGCTTTCTATAATGATCATAATTATTTTTACCCTCAAATTAGAGATTTTTCCTATTATCAATAGAGGATCATCGTGGGGCATGATGAGGTCTCTGGAATCTTTAGGTGTGAAAACAATATCTTTTCAGTCTTCAGTGGGTTTATCGACCTGCACTTCTAATAGTTCCCTTTTCTGACTCCAATAATCTCTTCTGGTCAAGGTTAACTCCCCTTCGATTGTTAATCCCATGGATATCATATCGATCTTCCTTCCCCCTTCAACTGCGGATACATCCATTCTTTAGTCCCTTATTGGTTATTTCTCTTTGTATCCGCTTATTCTTCTCTCATCTCGCCTTTCTCTACCATTCTCTTCCTGTCAAGAGACCCCATTGGACAAATTCTTTCAGGTATCCCCTTTGTACTAGCTCCTCAAGATCGCTCTTGAGATGAAGTCATTCATTAGTTTTATGGTCATAGTCTCTGTGGAATTGGCCCTATAGGTTTGACTTGGGTTTCATAGGGCGGTTCTTCGGCTTGTTCGGTGACTTCAACATCCTTGAATCCTCCATAATGTTCAGAACCCTTCCTACGGTGGTATTAAGAGGAGTGAACTGCTCAGCACTAGATTGATGCACTGGGGGGATCCCTGTGGGGATGATGGATTTGTTTTCCCTCACTTCTCCTTGTACCTTCTCTTTTTGCACTCCTCTTTGTACCTCCTTTCTCTAATATTTTTGGAAGGGTAGCCCAACTATCGACTATTGAGCATGTACTTGGCATTAATATTCTTCCCCACCTTCCTCATGATCTCTATCATGTTCTTGGGTGAATTCTTAGACAACAAATAAATGGTGTTTCCATTGGATAATCCTCTTAAGAAGGATGATACAACCACATTTTCATATGGGTGATCTATGTGTAGTAGTTCGTTATTTAACCTTTTTGTATATTCCTTGAGATTCCCATCCTTAGTTTGTAAAATGTTAAATAGATGATTGGTTATCTTCCAATGGATTCTGCTCCCGACAAATTGTCAAACAAAATATTCGGAGAGCTCCTTAAAGTATGTTATGGATTATGGGGTCAAATGGTTAAAACATGTCCTTGTCGATCCCTTCAACGTGGTGGAAAACTCTATGCACCTTATTTAGTGAAGGATGTCCATAAAGTCCATAGTTCACCAGAATGGTCGATATGGTTCGTCAGATTTGAGGTACCATCGAACGAGTCCATCACGGGGAGCATGAAGTTTGATGGCATAGGACAGCTCATGACATCTAGACTGAATGGTGATTCCCAACTAGCTTCTTCAGTAACTTCATTGGCTAGTGGGATTCCAATGCCTCAGGCTACTGATGATCGGTGTATGGTTGAGGAAAGCATGGGGCGTGGTGGAAATAGAACCTCATTCTCTTGATTTTGCACTTTGTGAGGATCTTGGTCAACCTTTTGTTTCGGTAGTTATTGGGGCTGAAGCATACGGTTAAGTAGTTCCTCCAGTTGATCTTGAAAGGCCTATTATTGCACTTTAAGTCCTTTTATAGCCTGGGTAATCTTCTTTATATTCATGGCCTTGGAAATAGTCAGTTCCCATAAATGGCGCTAATTATGTTAGTGCGAATTCTCAATAAAATAAATTTGTAAATTCCGAATAAAAATATATGTAGGTGAAAGATAAATAGGGATAATGTATATACGTGGTTCGGCCAAATTTTACCTACATCCACGGGTGAAGGGGAAGGAAGCCTTTATTTTTAACAATGGGAAATTTTAGTACAGAACTTCAGTCATGTCTCTATCCTTTCACCATCATTGCGTGAGGCTTTATATAAACAACCTACTATAATGTTTTCCCTTATTTTTATCATGCACATTTAATATATTTAAATTTATTCGTGACTCCGAGATACCTACCCACAATAATAAGAGTCGTGCTATCCATTGGGAACTCATACTTAGATCAAGTCTTCAAAGATCCAAATATACTGGAACTGTTAACGATGAGTTTTTAGCCGATCATAAAGGATCATATACTGAAGATCACCAAACCTTAAACTATTGATGTTATGTTGGCGAAGTCCTCGAAGTCTCTAACTTAGTGGCTTGGTCGAGGTAGACCATCCATCCATCCATATCGGGGTCAGGGGCCTTTGTCTATGTGAATGATCGAAGATCGGTACTCGTATACCAGTCATCTTTTCTTATTTGTTCAGTGGTCGGTAATTATCGCACTCTCCTTGTCATTCAGAAATCCCCATCATCAATTACTAATATAGTGAGATTCTTAGCCTTCTGGTCAGTTATTTATAGATAATGCATAATGTATTTCATGTATTAATCCTTGAAAATACCCTCAAGAAAATCCCTCATATCACCATATAGATCTTAGGGACATCGAATTACAATCAGATGCATCATATGTGCGACCACCAATATGTATATTGGACCAACGAGATCATATATGATGGTCTAAGGTATTCTTTTGTTGCATGAATAGTGAAGCCACCAAATACATGTGACAGAGTGGATGTTATGCACGATAAGTATCCCTACCTTTTGAGAGGTATGTAATGATTTCTGAAGATGAAACTCTCAATTTGTAGTACCCCATATTTTCCAAATTATTTAATAATAAAATATGTAGAATTACTAAAACTTATGCATGATTTAAATTTGGAAGTAATATGAAATAAAGTAGATAATAAATATTATTTAGTTGGACTGTTGAACCTTGTTTGCATTTTGGTATTTTTGAGGTTGGATCATGGGTGTGGGTTGAAACAATAGCGTGCTTAAATGGTTTGGAAGAGTCTAAAGTAAATGGGCTTATACGAGGAAAACATGAAAATTGTTTGAGGATGAGTTGTATTGGGAGTTAAGGAGTATAAATGTTAATAAATGGGAATTAAGGTATAATGAAGCGGCATAGGACACTGTAGCAGATTGATTGGCTGCTATAAAATAAGAGGCTACCATAAGAGGTAAACAAGATGACATAACAAATGCATATAATAGTGGACTTGGTCTTTATAGCAGTAGTTGCAGAAAGTTTATCCCAAAAAGGCTATTTAAATGAATTCTGGGAAAAAACCCATTATATCTCTACTATACACACTAAACACCTCATAATACTCTCCCAAATCTCCTATCGCTCACAATCAATCTTCCATAGCAAACTCAATTGGGGATATTTAAAGGAAATTTTTTATGAAGGTACAAGAAGGAAAGTTGATTACAAGGAAAAGGAGATCAAGGTTTCCATTTCAAAATAGGGTAATTTCTTTTTTTGAAATATTTACCCTACTCTTCTTTTTTAGTGATAGTAAGATTGTTTATCACCAAAACACAATTGTTATTCTAGCTTAATAAGAATTAGAAAGATAATTAGGTTGTGTTATGATAACAATCCTTAGTAAATTGTAATAAAATAATGCATGCTCAAAGTTTAAGACATTATTTTATACATTTATGAATATGAGGATAATTTATTACGAACTTGAATGATATAATCCATGTACGAATAATGTAGAGATTTAAATAGTATTACTTTTTAGATATGAAAAGTATACCATTAATATATAATATTGATCATACGGATTATCACATTCTAAGAAAATGTGTAGTTGTTCTAGATATAAATATAGTGATGAAATATTATTGAAAAAAACATGAAAATTCCTAAGTGGGAAAAACATGCTAGTATAAAACATGTTAGACATAATTAGGAAATATGAAATGAAATTTGCATATAACATATTACAGAACAAAAAGGATAGTTTGAACCTTAATTTGATGATAAATCTAGTTAGTATTCGTGACTATGGATGGAGTTGTTAATGATGATTTTGTATGTACAAATTGGGAAATGGCCTATAAACCCTATTTATTCCCTTTGTTAAGATATAATGATGATAATCTATGAACATCTTATTATTATTTACTTGATGGCTACGTAACATGAGAAATAAGTTTTCTAAAAGAAATAGTATTGTCCCAAAAGATTAGTTGAAATTTGAAGAGTGATATGGAATAACTCTCTTGGCCTAGGAATGATAGTTAAGTCTATGACATGTGAACCAACTTGTGATTGGTTACCCAAGATAATAGTAAATGATAATTTGGAAACATGTTATCTAGATTGTAGTTGGTATGTGTGAGAAATATATCAATTATATATGTATGTATGTATGTATGTATTGCATTGTCTCTAAAGCGGACCTCAATTAAAGGACCTTCAAAACAGACCAATTTTTCAAAATAGTGAAAACACAATATTTTCACAAACTTTATAGAAATGATCTTCACAATGGAGAGTTCATCTACAAAAAATTTAACCGAAAAGCGGGTGAAACGAAAATTTAGAAAATAAATGCATTTTCTGACATTGAATATTTTGATAATCATCGCATCCCAATCCCGGCTAAATTTTTGTGTAGAAGATCTCCTTAGTGTGAAGATTATTTACCCCAATCTGGGTTGAAAATTTTCTTTTTTTTACTATATTAAAAATTAGTCAATTTTTTAAGTCCATTAATTAAGGTCTACTGTAGTGACTCCTTGATATGCGTGTGTGTGTGTGTGTATTATGTGTGTCATATATGCATGTGTAGTGTGGTGAGAAAAACTAAATCTTAGTTGTAGTTTAGTTGAGGTGATGGGATTATCTAAGCATCATGTCTGCATATGTAATGTCGCATAACTACTACATCATAATTATATTTTGGCTATAGTGATGGGATTGTGTTTCGTGCGCGTCACTTTTATATGTACGATAAGAAGGGGTAATAATTCTAAGTGTGGAGATATACCCAAGTATGGCCTCATACCTAATGGGGGTCCAACTAGGCCAAGGTCGACCTATAACAAACCATCAGATTAATAATGCTATAGCCCGACTGAAATCCCGTTGCAAGAGACCTCGCCCTCGACATCAACTCTCATCTACATTATCCCAACCATAACAAACAACCCAACACTAGTGATCTCAAGACTGAAGTTTCCTCATCCTCGTCCATAACTTAGAGGCCGAGGGGTATATGAAGAATCGATTCATCATAGCAACGACCTTTCCATCTGAATATCGAGCCTTACAACTCGACCTCGGCCTATCTCGGTCGATAGTAGACATCTGGTAGAGCACGTGGGACTGGGCACGTGTGGTAGTATTTCTATGGGTTATAGCTCGTTGACCCAAGTGGGTAAACCTATATCATAAGATCTCTCCCTCATATGAGGGAATATTACATTATCATGATCAACTTGGGCCAGGGACAAGTGTCCACACCCTACTGGAGGTTTCTTCATGCACACGTTCTAGGCCTACCAAGGGGTGCATTGCACACCCCTAGCACTATATAAACCCATTTTATTCCCTAGAGAAGGGGATTGATAATTACAAACCCCATCCTAAACTTTTCTTCTTTCACAGTAGAGTGAGAAAGTGTGAGAGCTGTATTATTCAGTCCATTAGTGCTCATTCATATAGTGATAATCACACTCACATGCACAGTGGAGTAAGGTGATATAGCCTAACCACTTAAATTTTGTTATCTTTCCTCTTATCCTCATCCCCTTCTCATATTTACTTTTTTATTCTTCTTTATACATATCCATTGTTGTGTGTACTTGAGCTTGAGCTGTTGATAATAAATTCAAATGGTGACTTTATAGCTTCATGAATTTGGCACCCTTTGTGGGAACGAAGGCTCTTATCTTCTTCCTCTTCACTTTTAGCTTGTTTCTCACTTGATTATTTGGTGGTGATCTAATTCCAAACTTGTATATATTTGTATCACCATTGAAAGAGATGTTGTTGGGTATTTTAAGCTTTTTTCCAGCCCACTTAGCTCATCTAGTTCAACCCTTTGTTCAGTGCTTTCACTGAAGTTGATAGCCTACGATATGCCCCATAGCATTGGTACTAGCTCCATCTAGGTGCCTCCTCAATCACAAATGGCTAAGGTTACGACGGCTCTGCGCTCACTGGTGGCTAGCCAGTAGAAAATCGAAGAACAGCTTATTGCCTTCAGCCATACTATGATGGCTAGACCCACCAGCACAATAGCAGAGATGATAACTTCTATCGCCAGGGAAATAGCTCAAGAGATAAGGGGACTACCCTCGGCCCCACATAAAGAAGTTCCACGGAAGTAAAGATGCAGAGATGTGGCCGACCCTAAGTGATTTCGCCTGGGAAGACAAGGCCAAGGATTCCAAGATGACTAATGTTATGATGAGGACGAGTACTAGGAGACATATGAAATTTCTAGATATAGTGAGGCCAGTCCCAGTAAGCAGAGGAAATAATGGTAGGTCGAGCAAAGATGGCTAACCCCGAGCTTTAGCATTTGGCAGATTGAGTAGAAGGTCGGTCGTCGACCAACTCGGCCTAGTTAGTGACCTATGAGATCGACTCTCCTGATCACATAATATTGCAGGATCTAGGGGAAATGGAGGATGTGTTGGTCATCGTCCTCCACGCGATCGAAAGGAGGAACACAGAGAAGTTAGCAGCCATCAAAAGATAGCTGGCAGAGAACTTGTGTAATGCGCAGCCGACAGAGAAGGAGTTGAGGATAATTTTGTGGCAACTGAGGGAGGTAAGGTGAAAGCAGTCGAAAAGTTGAGGAACAACTACATTCATAGACTGAAAGACAAAATCAGCGGTCTTCTGAAAATTCAAGACCCCATGCAAAGGGGGTATATGCAAGGGTCTCCATTTATTGCAAGAATAGGGAGTTATCCAACCCCAACCAAGTTCAAGCCTCTAGTTGTCACACCAAAGTATGATAAAAGCAAAAACCGTATTCATCATATAGAGATGTACCAATCCATGAATGATATATACTCAGTTTCTGATAAGATGAGATAATGAGCATTCTCTAGAACTCTGAATGGTGCAGCCATGTTTGGTACACTTCACTACCCAAGAACTCAATAGAAAACTTTAAGAAATTGGTCGTGAAGTTCCTTCACAATATCTGTCTTAGTGTGAAGCCTCGATAAAAGGCTAACCATCTATTGTATGTAAAATAAGGAAATAACGAGTCTCTCAGAGACTACATTATATGATTCAATAAAGAATAGCTAGAAGTTGAAGACTATGAGGAGAACATTACTATGAATGCCCTAATGGGAGGACTGTAACATGGAAAATTACTTTGGAAGTTGGCTGAGGATCCTCCAAAATCTGTGGCAAAACTCCTAGCTAAGGTCTAGAGAGTCATGAACGTAGAGGAAGCCGTGGTGGTCAATGGAGAGGATGAGAAAAAAGCTGGTGGAAGAAAGTCTCACAAAGCTAAGGGAAAGGATGGAAAAAAGAGGTCAGTCGACGATAAGTTTGCTGACTACACTCTGCTCACGGTAAGGCCTGATTTCATTCTAAATGAAATTAAGGATGATAGATCCTTGAGATGGACCAAAAACTAATATCTCTCCCGCATAAGAGAGACATAATCAAATGGTGTGACTTTAACCAAGATCACGATCACACCACTGAAAAATAATTTGCGTTAAAAGATAACATTGAGAAAATTCTCAAGCAAGGGAAACTACAAAATACGTAGATTGAAGTTATTTGAAGATAATTCCTGGAAGAGACAGGGTGAGACGAGAGATGAGAGGATGAGGAGACAATATTAGGATGATAAGAAAGATGTCTGATGATGATGATAGTGTAGACGACCCTAATCTCCCAAAAAAATCCCAAAGCCAAAGGGGCGTTACAATATGATTTCATTTGATGTCAAGATGATCAGTGGGGAAATGGTAGAAGGAGGATCGGAGCTGGCCGACCGCAAAGCACATGTAATAGAGGCCAAATCAGCATCGAAGAGGATGGAAGTCAACTCAGTTACCTCTTAACTAAAGCTGAAAAAGATTAGAAAAGTGGATGTGGATACGCTGGTCATTGGATTCTCCAGATTAGACTTCAGGGAATCTTGGCCCCCCATGACGACCTGTGATAATTAGCACCAGAGTCTATGGGTATGACTTATCTAGGATCATAGTAGACGGTGGCAACTCGACCAACATTATGTTATGGGAGTGTTTCAAAGCAGTGAAGCTTATAGATAAGAGGCTAATCCCTTATCACCAACCCTTGATAGAGTTTAGTGGAGAAAAAGTTCAACTTCTAGGAGTTTATGAAATGGAAGTCTGCATGGGCACTTGGCCGAGGTGCCTAACAAAGAAGGTAAACTTTTTTGTTATGGATGAAAACTTATTCTCGGCTTACAATATCATCCTGGGACGTGTATCCCTTAAAGAGTTTGAAGTCGTTCCCTCTACTATACACTAAATGGTAAAATTACTGACCCCTTATGGGGTAGGAGAATTCCATGGTGATCAAGTGGAGGCCAGGGAATGTTACTTTAGCTCAGTCGAGCTGAGAGAGGCCTACAAAAAACTCACCACCTCATAAAACATTGATACTCTCGACCCAAGGGATAAGAAAAATATAAGAAAGGAGAAGTCACAGAAAAGGTAGAATCCATCGTCCTTAATGAGGATGAGCCAAAAAAAATTATCCAAATCAGCTCTTCACTAAAAAAGTTATGAAGGAGAAACTGATGGAGTTGTTAAGGAATAGGCAAAGTGTGTTTGCATAGAGTCACAAACATATGACAGGAATAGACCTTAAGTTCATCTACCATAAATCGAACATTGATAAAGAAGAAAATCCAATGAAGCAAAAGAGAAGGGCTTATATAAGGGAGAAGTACATAGTTATCCAGGAGGAGGTTAAGAAACTCCAGTCAACAGAGTTCATCAGAGAGGTTCACTGTCCAGAGTGGATGTCTAACGTGATGATAGCCCCTAAGGCTAATGAAAAATGGAGTATGTGTGTCGACTTAATTGATATAAACAAAGCATGTCCCAAAGACATCTTCCCCTGCATCGTATAGATCAGATGGTTGATGCTACGAGAGGGAATGAATTAGTGAGTTTTATGGATGCGTACTTTGGATATAATCAGATATTCATGGATAAAGCCAATTCAGAGAAGACTTACTTTATCCCCAATAAGGGAACCTACTGTTATAAGGCCATGACTTTCGAACTTAAGAATGCAGGGGAAACCTACCAAAGGTTGGTCAATAATATGTTTGAGCAGATTGGCAAGACCATGGAAGTCTATGTGGATGATATGATAACGAAAATCCTCAAGGTCGAGGACCACGTGGGAGACCTTGAGAGGACCTTTGATATAATATATCTTTATCAAATGAAGCTAAACCTAGCCAAGTGTGTGTTCGGCGTGGGAAAAGTAAATTTCTTGGGTTCATTGTCAACCAGAGAAGCATAAAGGCAAACCCAGACAATATTAAAGCACTAATTGAGATGAAGACAATTAGTATAGAGGCTGATAGGGATCGCTTCACCAAACATGTTCATCTCAAGAGCCACCGACAAATGTTTCCCCTTTTTCAAAGTTTTGAGGAACGAGTTTTGAGTGGAATGAAAAGTGTGAAGGAGCCTTTCAAGAGCTCAAGGCGTATTTGGGTTCTCTGATGCTTTTATCTCAGCCTATTCAAAAACAACAAATATTTCCGTATTTAGCACTGGCAGAGTCTGACATCCATGTAGCCATTGTCGGGGATGATGAAGAAGTGTAAAAGCCCATCTACTTTAACAATAAGGCTCTTCAGAAGGCCGAGATGAAATATTCGAGGATGGAGAAGCTAGCATATGCCTTGATACATTCTTCAAGAAATATGAAACCTTACTTTCAAGACCATACTATAGTGGTGCTTATCGATACTCCATTGAGGCAGGTCATCCATAAACTTGAGAAATTGGATAGGTTGATTATCTGGTCAATTGAGCTCGGTGAGTTTGACATCATATACCAGTCAAGAACAAAAATTAAAGGGAAAGCTTTGGCCAACTTTGTGGCCGAGTTCACTTGGGACTAAAAAAGATAATGCGAAAGTCTTCCCAGAAAAAAAATAGTCCCGAACATGGCCAATGATGTTTTGTTTAGAGATGGTGTACCAGGTGAAAAATCTTTTATAGTCGACAATCTAGTTTGGAGTTTGTTTGTGGATGGCTCCTCATATAAATGCGGCAGTGGAGCAGGGATCATACTATCGGCTCTAGACGGGACTGACATCGAGTATGCATTGAGATTCTGCTTCAAAGCCTCTAATAACGAGTTTGAGTATGAAGCTCTTCTTGCAGGTTAATACTTGGCCAAAGCATTGAATGTCGGACACATAATAGTTCATAGTGACTCCCAACTGGTGTTAAACTATATCCTGGGTATTTATGAAGCAAAGTATGAGAAGAAGGCCAAATACTTGGCCAAGGTGAAAAGAGTCTTGGTGTATTTCAGGGAAGTGAAGGTAAAACGAGTTCCTCGGGTTAACAACAGTCGAGTCGACGAATTAGCGAGTTTGGCATCAGCTACGAGAATAAAAATTAGGAGAATCGTCCAAGTTGAGATACTCCACCGATCGAGCATTGAGGAAGATGATAAAAAACTTAAGTTTTATCTGAACTTGAATCTGGGAGCTTCTTCGATGGACCCTCTCACGAAATATATCAAAGAGGGGGAGCTACCAAAATCAAAGGCCGAGAGAAAGAAATTGAGACACATGGAAGAAAAACTCTCCATCATTGGAGATGCCCTATACAAAAATGGTTTTCTACTTCCTTTATTACGATGTGTCCATCCTTTGGAGGTAGAGTTTGTTTTAAAGGATATGTATGAGGAATCGTGTTCTAGCCATATTGGGGGACAATATTTGGCAAAACGGATAGTAACTCAAGGTTACTGGTGGCCGACCCTTTCTAAGGATGCGATCGGCTACGTGAAAAAGTGTGATAAATGCCAAAGATACGCCTGTATGCCCCATCAACCCCACCAACCTTTGTCATCCATCACAGCCCCTTAGCCATTTGCATTATGGGGTATTGACTTGGTGGGAGCTCTGCCTAGAATCAAAGGAAACTAAAGATTTCTAATTGTGGTGATTGACTACATCTCTAAATAGGTAGAGGCTAAGGCTATGGTCTCCATTACAGAGACGAGGACCTTCAAATTTATTTGGAGGAATACCATCTGCAGATATGGACTGCCTTATACATTAATCTTGGATAATGAAAAGGAGTTAAAAATACATCCCTATATGCTTACTGTGGAAGGGTTGGCATCAAATAATTTTACTCAGCTCCAGGTCGATCTCAAGAAAATGGATGGACAGATGTCACAAAGAGAACAATATTGGACGGGATAAAAAAGAATCCATGTGGATGGAAGATGTACATGTCGTCCTATGGGCCTATAAGACGACGGAGAGGACATCGATGGAGGAGATACCGTTTATGATGGCCAATGGCTCAGAAGCTGTGATACCTACCGAACTTGGCCTGCCCAGTCATAGAGTCCAGACCTATGACCCAGAGACTAATAATGAAGTTGGATCTAATTGAAGAGAGAATGGAAGATGTTGAGGTGAGGCAAGTAGCATACCAACAGAGGATGGCTAAATTTTACAACAAATGGGTCAAACCTAGGCTGATAGTGGTCAGGGATTCATTTCTGAAGAAGGTTTAGCAGAAGCCAAACAAATTACACCCAAATTGGCACAGATCCTACGGGGTCACTGAAGAGGTCATCCCAGGAATATATCAGTTGGAGAATTTAGAAGGAGAACACTTATCCAATCTATGGAATGCCGACCATTTGAAAAGATATTACCAGTAGTTTTATGTATACAGTTAATTTCATATAATCTGCTCTGTATTTGAAAAATTAAAGTGATAAATGAAAATCCAAGTGTTCCCTCATATTTTTCTTGAATGAATTATTCAAATTTATGGTTCAAATTGTCCTAAGCTAAAAAACATCATTCACATGGTGGATTAGCATTAGCACACTCTCGGTGATATGAGAAATCATGTGAGACTCGTCTCAGCAATGGATTCTGAATAACACCGAGAGGTGGGAATATTGTGATAACATCACTAAGGTGGTGAAAAACACAATCTAGTTGAAAATCATTTAAGTTGGTTATTTATCTCTCAGTTAAGGATGAGAGTAAACATCATTAATTTGGTGATTTCAAATTATAAAACCATTAACTTGGTTATTTATCTCTCGGCTAAGGACGAGAATAAACATCATTCAAATGTCAAAACCATTAACTTGGTTATTTATCTCTCCCCTAAGGACGAGAGTAAACATCATTAATTTGGTGATTTCAAATTAAAAAACCATTAACTTAGTTATTTATCTCTCGGCTAAGGTCGAGAGTAAACATCATTAATTTGGTGATTTAAAATTAAAAAAACATTAACATGGTTATTTGTCTCTCAGCTAAGGTCGAGAGTAAACATCATTAATTTGGTGATATCAAATTGCAAAATCATAAGTTGGTTATTTATGTCTCGTCTAAGGACAAGAGTAAACATCATTAATTTATTGGTTTCAAATGGCAAAACATTAACTTGGTTATTCATTAGTTATCTATCTTTTGCCTAAGGATAAGAGTGAACATCATTAATTTAAACCATAAAATTGGTTAATTATTTCTCGGTTAAGGACGATAATATATCTCCAATCAAAAGATTGCAAGGTTGTTAACAGTAAAGCAAACTCAAGGTAGACAAACACAACATCATAATAAGAAGATTAGATAAAAAGAAATGGGAAGCGCAAATATGAGATAACATTTCATTCAACAGACCACCATTTTCTTTTAAATAACAAAATATTACAAATGAAGAAGTGTATGAGCAAAAATTCAGGAAGAAAGCATATGGGTCACATGCAACCACCCTATAATATTAGCTTATGGATGGAGGTTAAATCATCAACACCGGTCTTAGTCGGCACCACCACCACCCCTGACAACGGCATCCCTGGCTTCAGTCTCTTTAACTCCAGTCTCTTCAGCAACTGAAGCCTCGACCTCAACAGCTTTCTCAACTTCGACCAGAGAGCTGTTTGAAAGAGAGGGTATTCAATATCATGAGTTTTAAGGTCTCACCTGATGGACGAGATGAGCTTAGGATGTTTAACGATCAACCATTGAAGAGTCGTCTTAATTCCCCTCTCGAGGTATTGGCAACAAAAGACACAAAACTCGTCGAAGGATTTGTAGGTTTCAATGGCCTCGTTCTTGGCTTTTTTCATGACCGCAACCAAATTAATGGTGTGATTGGTCATCAAAACCAAGATAGCATCGTCCTTCTCCTTTGTCAAGGCCTTTATAGCATCGTCCTTATCCTTTTTCAAGCCATCAATGGACTTCTTATGGTCTCTGCCCCGAGACTTTAGCTCCCCTTCATCTTTTCCTCATCCTAGAGGGCTCTCTTGACCTCTTGGATTTTAGGGTAGTTTTTAGCCACCCATTTAGCCTCCGAGGAAAAGGCACAAATAGGATGCAAAATATATATATATATATATATATCAGAATAAGACGAAGCAAAAATTAGTATGAGACAATGATAAAACAAAATATGGGGAAGAGACCTGTGCTAAATGGTGAAGATCGAAATCATACACCTTGGGGGCATCCATCTTCCTAAGGAATTGGTAGTCGACATCTGTAGGGATGGCCAATATAGTTGTCTTGGACCTAGACAACGAAGGGATGAGCAAGATTGGGCTCGCCTTCAGTTAGGAAAGATTAGCAGCCCAGGTCACCTCCAACGGGTCTAAGGTAGAAGAGATCACAACGATCTCAGAGGGATGACCCTCAGTCGCATCTTGTGCTAGCGATGAGTATCTACCTCAACTCGGCTTGCCCCTACTGTCATCTTCTTAGGGGGGATACTTGCTCCCCTTCTTTCCAAAAGCAGCGCTTAGACTGGGAGCCATCATATTCCACGCGCTCTCGAATGTGTTGGGGGGATGATCTGCAGAGAATAAAAAATAGTGGTTAGTAAAGTAGTGGAAAATGAGAAAAGAATTGGCAAAATAATGGAGTAATGAAAACTCACACAGCTCTCCCAATGATTCAACCCTCAGACCATATTTCTCAAGGTTCTGAGGGGTCATCAGGTCTTCACATTCAGTCATTTTCCCCACTCCCCCTTGTCTTCACGTCAACTTAACCCTCTCTGAGTCGGCTATGATGAGGCTATGATCAATTTTAGTAGAAATGGATGGATTAGCCCATCAGACGCTCAGCTCATCCTCTGAACACTCATAGTTAGTAGAGAATTCCTCATTCCCATATACAAATAAGTACCTCAATTTTAAAAAAAATGATTGGAGATTTGGTTCACATGAATAATCTTCTTGCACGGCCTCCTAGCGCCTAGGTGATAGTAAGACGATTAGGCTTTGGTACTAGATACATTATAACAGGCCTTAAAGACCTCTACTGAAGGCTCATCCATGAATAATGATTTCCAAAGAGAAAATAGTCTAGGATGATCCTCTAAGAATTGGGTGCTAACTGGGCATGAGCAAGTCTCAGGCCGGTCAGGATAGGTCGTACTGAAGGGTGGATGGGGAGATAAAATCCTACCCTAAACATTTGGTCGTACACCGCAATATCACCCTCTTGGATGTTGTATGCCCTCTTATCATCATTCGAGACTTTCATCATTAAGTTTGAATGCATTCCATAAGCATGTCTCTAAATTAGAAGGCCGACCTCGATGACAGACGAGGGAAAAGTTTAGGCGTATAAACAATCAAGTGAATCCCTGGTGTCAAATTCATTATCCTCGGCTAGAGCCTCAGCGATCGAGGCTCCACTTAGAAATTTTTCTTAAGCTCCCCCTTGGTCATGGTCGTTACAAGATCATCCATAGATGGGTAGGCCTTAATTATACAGATACTCTCAGAAGATTGGGATGCAGAGGGATGGTGATTGAGTGAACTCTCGGTTGCGTCAGACTCGGTAACACAAGACAAGGGAAATTTGAGGGCCTCATCAAAGGAGTTGGCCGGTGGGGGACTATATCCAGAAGATGAGGGCGAGCTGGAAGACATCTCGCCCTTAGGGGTTTCATCCTTAGAGACCTCAACGATAGGATAAGGTATGACTTCTCGAGGAACAAGAAAGTTAGGAAGTGTTTTGTTGGCCCCGACCCTCCTCTTAGCTTCGGCCTCAGTCTCAATACTACGTATCTCCCTGAAAAATATTTCTCTAAGTGTTGGGTATTGAAAAGCTAACTCGTACAGGGTTTTTAACATCCAAACAGTTTAGTGGTTTGACCAAGTTTGACTACAAGATAAAAAATGGTAAATGTAACATTTTGGCCAAGAAAAGTTTAAGAACATAACAACGGATGTCACCGGAGAAGGTGACCGGAGTGACTCTGGTAACACTCAAAAGAGAAAAGAAAATAGTAAAAAGTAACGGGAACCCCAAGCCACTAGCCTGAATTCCAGAACCACCACTATTACCTCCTAAATAACCCTAAAGACTCCGGAGGGGGCTACTGGAAAAGCTTGGAGTTCACTAAAAAATACAACAATAACTAAAGATGGCTAAAAAGCAACCAAAATTTAAGGGGAAAGAGAGAAGGAATACATGAGATGAAGGTGATGTTGGGTAAACGAAGAGAAACCTGGAAATAGGCAAGAAAAACACCAAACAGAGGAAAGAGAAAGAGGAGAGTTGGTTTACTGTATAGAGAGAGAAAATGCGCGAGTTTGTGGAAGAAGAAAGAGAAAAGGGGTTTTTTAAAACCTATAAATAGTTGCAATGATGAAACCCAACTTCCAAAGCAACCCGTCATTAAAGCAGAACTGTAGCCATCAAGCTGGGGCAACGCGTCAGGACACAAAATGAATGCCAAGTGTCACTTCATACCCCTTATTCATCATTCCAAACATGGCATTGAAAGGATATCTCAGACGTCAATCGGAAACATCTCATCAACTTCTACCCTCAGAGACTTTACCCCTCATCCTTTCGCTCAAATTGAAGACGAAGGGCTAGTGTATGATTGATATATCCAAGTATGACCGTGTACCTAATGGGGGTCCTACTCAGCTGAGGACAACCTATAACAAACCATTAGATTTATAATGTTATGACCCGATTGAGATTCCTTCGCAAGAGACCTCGTCCTCGTCCTCGTCCTCGTCCTCGTCCTCGTCCTCGTCCTCGTCCTCGTCCTCGTCCTCATCTCTCATTTATATTCTCTCAGCCACAACAAACAACATCAGCACCAATGATCTCAAAACTAAAGTTCCCTCGGCCTTGTCCATGACCTGGAGGCTGAGGGTCATATGAAGAATCAGTTCAGCATAGAAACGAACTTTCCATCAGAATATCCGACCTAACAACTCGGCCTCGGCCTGGCTCGATCAATAGTAGACATCTGGTAGAGTGCATAGGACTGGGCACACATGGAAGTATGCGCGTGGGTTATAGATCATTGACCCACATGGATAAACCGTTATGACAAGATCTTTCCCTCACGCGAGTGAATATTACATCAACATGATCTACTTGTTCCAGGGATAGGTGTCTACACCCTACTATAAGTTTCTTCATGCACATGTTTTAAACCTACCCGGGGGTGAATTGCACACCCCCAACACTATTAAACCCATCATCTTCCCTAAAAAAGGGCATTGATAATTACAAACCCTATCCCTAGCTTTACTTCTTTCACAGTAGAGAGAGAAAGTGTGCGAGTTGTATTATTCAGGCCATTAGTGCCCATTCATATAGTGAAAATCACACTCACCTGCACAGTGGAGTAGGCTAATATAGCCGAACCATTTAAATTATGTTTTCTTTCCTCTTATATACATATATATGTTTACTTACTAATGTCGGTCAAGGAACCATTAAGGCATTAACAACTTAAACACTTTTTTTTTTAAACAGAAAATGATTCTTAAATTGATCAGCTAAGCCAAGTAATTTACAAACCTAATTCAAATGTATATAAGTTAACAATGGATAGAAGGGAAACAATGACAATGTGATAAAAAAAAGGATACCTTTTTATTTACATTTTAATAATCAAGACAACTAGCATTACCAAATCAAGAGTTAGGTGTAAGGCAGTAACAATCACACAAGCTTAACAACTCTACTCCTAAATACCTACCTCCATAAAACCATCTTCAGTGGCACATTCCTTAAACATCCCATCCTGATTAAACCCATAAGCCAGTTCATCTATATTGGACACAACAATCAACCCAGCTTTCCCATCATTCAGCCTCTCCTTGATCACAAAATTCATAATCCTCTTGCAAGCCCAAGCCCTTATACTCCATCACATCATCCACATCACGGGACAATGTCCCACATATAATGGCTTCACCTTCACCAGTGCAAGATTCCCCACAAAGGTCACCCGCGTAGGTCCCAGAGCCTATTAAAAGTGAGTCATCGATTTGTCCTGTCATTTTGTTCATGAGCCCACCAGTGGATGTGGCGACTGCATACCAGCCTTCACAACCCACCACCACATACCCAACTATTTCTTGGGCATACACATTTATCGGAAGTCCATTCATCTTTATCGGGCACTCTGCGGTGGCACTACATGTTTCTAAGCCTGTAATTAGAATCCAATAATCAAACATGATGGTATTGGCTTCCTTTGCCAATTTCAACATTCCCACATTGTCCTCTGTAATAAAGTATTCATTCTCCACCATTTCCACACCTTGTTATTTAGCGAAATCTTCAGCACTAGAGAAGGAAAGAAAGGAATTGGATGATTTTTCCATCACAAGTCGGGTTAGCGACACCGAATTTTTCACATTTGTGATACTCGAAACGGCACCGCATCGCCTACCTTTTTCTGTGAGTGAAGATCCATGTCCAAAATTGAATATAGGGCCAGTTTCCAATTCTCTAACAACTAGTTCAACAACGTCAATATCAAAGATAGAGGAGAGAAGAGCAAGATGCCAAGATTAAGACGACGAGTGAGTAATTGTTTGGCTTTCTCTTAACGCTCTGGTGGGAGGTCAGGGTCCACACCAGCGCCGTCGTGCACTACTATAACCCAGTCACCCATATTTCTCTCTTTCTCCAACTCACTCTTAGCACCCCGACTCTGAATGGGGTTGTTGGTATAGTACTACACTCATATAACAACTGAAACACTTAACTTCATTCTCATTACTCCTTGGTATCTATGGCTATCCGGGTTGGATTCCATCGCCATGGGCCGACCCCAAAGTTAGAGGAGAGGGAAAACTAGAGAAATCCCTCGCTCTCGGGCATGCAGGGATTTAAAGTTATGGGAGTCCTATTTTTGCCACTCATGCTGATCTTTGTGGCTTGCCTTGGATATAAATCGACCGTCGTCAAAAGTGGAAAAACACGAAAAAATAGAGTCGTTGGCCTATTTTGCTTAGAACAGACAAAAGAAATATAGTTGTCCCGAGAAAACGATAATAAAAGACATACTAAAGCATACGAAACCAAATGAATCAAGGTTCCAGGGACAAAGTTATGGAATGGGAAGGTGTTAGGCACCAATCTCGCCCTTTCAGTCTCTCATGGGCTATGATAATATTCTCAATTTCTCCAAAATGTGATACATGTGCGGTGTGAATAATGAGAGAAAGAAATCATCCGACTCATGCCATGGGAAAAACAGGGTGGAATCATCCTAAGGAGTGTATAAAATAAATAACATGAAAATATAATGTGAGTGTCCATCGAATCATAAATCACAATGAAGAAGTAAATGTGTATATCATGCGGAACACGAATGTGTAGGAGTATGAGAACTCGCAATACTAATAAACACAAGGAAATATAAAATAGATAAATGAATAAATAGGACTCGAATTCCAAGATTGCCTTGAGATGCCTACGTAGTCCAAAGGGCATCAAAGTCCTCGTAGTTCAATGCCATGCAAGGGTGGGGTTTAACCCATAAATCATAATTAAGAACTTCCATGAGATTGTATTTAGAAAATGTGCGCAAGTGTAGAAAGTGTGAAAAATGAGGAAATTCAAATTTAGGATTCATAAGAAAACCCTCTTTTCCCCTTTTTCTATTTATGAAGATAAGATTTGTGTGTACTAAATAGTAAAAAGTGAAATTAGTTTTGAGGTGAGAGAATGATATAAAAGATATATCAAAAGTAGAAAGGAAAGAAAGTAACTACTACTAATTGAGTAAGTTGTAAATGAATAAGGGTAGACCTTCTAGAGAACTTTAATTCTGATTTGGCAATGGTAGGAGGTTAATTTTAGTGTGGTTGGATGGTGGTGAGGTAAGGATGAAAAGTATGGTAAAAATGGAGTAGAATGGTGTAAGTAAATGGAAAGAATGTTTGCAAAGATAGAATTTGAATGCACTGATTTTGAGAGGAATGTTCTAACTTCAGAAAGGGACCCTTGAGAATGAGGTCATGGACACCTTAAATAGTAAAAATTAGGGTTTCAAGGGAGTTACATTCAGAATCGTTGCAAAGGATATTCAGAGCCTTACAAGAATCCATTGAGCCACTTTGGGTTCAAGAGTTGACTGAAGTCGAACAGGGCTCGAAAACACCCTATCATCTCTGGATGGGGGATTCTCAGAATAAAAAAGCCAAGTACGCATGAACCGTGAGGCTAATTCGCGCACGGTATGCACTTTTGGAAAAGATATTCAGAGACCTATAAGGTTTAAATGAGATTCACTTAGTTTAGAGAGTTGACCATGGTCAACGGGGACCAGGAGAGCCCGGTGGCCTCCTGATTAGGTCTCAAAATGAAAAGGTAAGTATGTGCAAATCGTGAGGCCAATTCATACATGGTATGGACCGTTGAAAAGGGGATTCAAAGTCCTATGAGTTTTCAATGAGATTCGTTCAGTTTAAAGAGCTAATTATGGTTAAGTGGGGCTTAGAAGCACCCGGTGTCCTTTGGATCAAGGTTCGGAGTAGAACCTAGGGTTTTATGGAAAGAAGGGGAGTGGTTAGGGGCCTAAGGAGATATTAGGGGGTTCCAGGATAGGGTGTCTATAGAGCCCCTCCACGTGCATGATTGGAACAAGATAAGATCGTCAGAAAATATATACCTAATCGATGTTTAAGGATTAAGACATTGTTGGGGGTTAAAAGGTTATTGGTTAAAGGGTTAAGGTCAATTCTGAGGACCTAAAGAGTGGAGATTACTGATTCAAGGGGTCGAGGTCGATTCTGTAGACCTAAAGAGTTTAGACGACCAATTCAGGGGGTCAGGGTCAATTTTGTGGACCTAGGGAGATGAAATGACCAATTTAGCGGGCCAAGTTCGATTTTGTGCACCTATAGAGTTGAAATGACCAATTCAGTGGGTCGAGATTGGGTTTGCGGACCAAGAGATTTGAAATTATCGATTTAGAGAGTCGAGGTTTTGAGGACCTAAAGAGTTAAAATGATCGATTCAGTGGATCAAGGTCTATTCTAAAGACCTAGGACAATTGTACGGACCTAAAGAGTTTAGACAGCTGGTTCAGATGGTCCAAGTCAATTATATGGACCTAAAGAGTTGAGATGACCGATTCAGATGGTCGAGGTTAAATCTATGGATTTAAAGAGTTGAAATGACCTATTCAATGGGTCTAGGTCTATTCTGTGAACCTAAAGAGTTAAAATGATTAATTCAGTGAGTCAAGGTCAATTCTGCGGACCTAAAGAGTTAAAATGACTAATTTAGTGGGTCGAGGTCTATTTTACATAGCAAAAGAGTTTAGATGACCGATTCAGTGGGTCAAGGTCTATTTTGCGTACCTAAAGTGTTATTTACGGGGAGTGTTTTCTAATTCCGGCTCAACTGGGGAGGATGTTAGTATTACGAGCACAAGCGCACTTGGATTTAGGTT
Source organism: Sambucus nigra (assembly GCA_949130495.1). Taxonomy (NCBI): domain Eukaryota; kingdom Viridiplantae; phylum Streptophyta; class Magnoliopsida; order Dipsacales; family Adoxaceae; genus Sambucus; species Sambucus nigra. Next base: position 283,996,336 of record OX422218.1, read on the forward strand.
TTGCTAGGGAGTATGCTGGTGATAAGACTCTTATGAGTGTTCATGTGTTTACTTCTGGTCCTACTGGGGATTGATGATATCCTATAAATGGTTCAGTGTGCCTTAATGAGTTTTTCTTAGAGTTGTGATGTTTTCAACCTTGTAGAGGGACTTTTTGGGAATTTTTATGAATTTTCGAGATATTTTTGGATTTGTTAAAAAATTTAATAATGAAATCTTGAGGGGGTTGCCTATAGGCATAGCTAGGGAGGTGCCTATCGGCATAGGATAAGGACTCCTGGGTTTCTTGAGGGAAGAAAAAGGTCTCTACCGATAGGCAGGTCCAAGGACTGTCGATCCGCATACCCCTTAGTCCCTTATAAAAATTGGGCAACCTTCTTCATTTTTTCACACCTTCATTCGATTGAATCTTTTGATTTTCTCTCCAGAAATAAAGTTCGCATCCATTTTCTTCAAGCGAACTCATAGAGGGCACCTCATATAATAATATATGTTGGATGGCAACTGATGATTGGGAGGGTTTAGAATGGGGCGCCGATGTGCCGCTGGCATTGGGAAATAAAAATATGTGTGACAACTTTGAACTTGTGCTAGATGAGAGGGTTCTTCTAAGGGATCTGACACATCAACATTCTGCAATGGTGAATAACCCCAACGGTGATGGTAACCTTGTATGTAATATAGATCTTTCAACCTATTTTTTTCTAAAGGAATGAGTTTGTTATAGCGGTTTTGATGCTACTCTTCTTTATTCACCTGACTTTCGAGCATAAGATGTAGATAAGGTATTTCAAGTTTGACTGGGAGTACGGCCTCCATGTTGTATACTAGAGACTAGGGAGTAGCCCCAGTGGGTGTAGAGCGAATATGGGATTCGATTGACCCAGTCTCTATATTTTTTAGTCATCTAGGTAATCATAGTTTTTAGGCTTTTATTAGCGGCTTCGATAGGGCCATTGGTTTACAATCGGTAAAGAGAGGACTTATGCCTTCAAATTCTATATTCGTCAACTAGTTTTATGACCTCAGCCTCGATATAGAGCTGATTATCTGACAAAAATTCATGCAGAACTCTGTAGAAGTAGATGATGTTCTTTCTAATGAACTTATCTACTTTCTTCGCATTTAGTACAGCATATGACTCCACTTTGACCCCATTTTGTGAAGCAGTCAATGATTACCATGATGAATTTATAACCATTTGAATCTTTGGGAATAAATTTCCTGATGATGTATAAGCCCCAGGTGATGAAGGGTTCAGGGAGAGGTCATGTTGTATATATCCCATGGAGGTAAGGGCTGAAGGTTGGCAAACTGCTAGCATTTGAGGCATCTTCAAATATAAGCAGTGCAGTCTTGAACCACCGTGGTACAGTAATACTCTTGATGTATGATCATCTAGGAAAGCATGTTATCGTTCATATGGGGACCACATTCCCCATTATAGATTTTTTACATGATGTCTTTGATCCCAGCCCTTGTCATTCAATGTAAGTGGGTGCCATCGATGTTTCTCTTGAAGAGTGCCTTATCTTAGATGTTATACTAAGCAACAAGCTTGTGAAGGGTTGCACAGTCTTTCTTATTCGCATCTTGAGGATGCCTACCATATTTGAGGAGGCACCAAATGTCGTAATACCACAATCCTTCCATGTTAGAATCTTCTTCTATAACGAGCTCGATGTGGTAATAGTGAGTGGGCGCATCCTGTTTCTAGACTTGAAAAGGGGCACTTCAGGCATGTGGACCATGGAAGCCAAGGTCTCCAGTGCATCAGCCAGACTATTCCTCGAGGGATGAAGGTAATAAAAGGTGACATCTTTTAATTTGGAGGCAAGCTCTTCTAGGTGAGGGTGGAAGGATAGGAGCTTCTTCCCTTTGACTTTCCATTTCCTATGGATTTTCTCCATGATGATGGTTGAGTCTCCATAGACGTCCATGTATATCATTCCTTTCTCGAGGATGATCTTGAGCCCTGTGGTGCATGCCTTATATTCTATCATATTCCTAATGCAAGGAAAACCCAACTTAATGGCAATGGGGTAAGAGTTATCGGGGGAGATCAGGAGTATCCCAATACAATACCCTTTCTTATTGGCATCTCCTTCGAAGAACACCTTCCACCTGAGGTCCTTATGAGAGGGGCAGAGGATGTCTTCATCTGGGAATTCAGAGATCCAAATCTCAATTCCTTCTATGAGATTATCGAAAAGGTAATCGGAGATGGCTCTACCCTTCATAGCTTCGAGCATGACATACGAGATATCAAATTTGTCCAGTAACATCATCCAACGAGACATACGATTAGACAGGGCAGACATGTCTAATAGGTATTTCATCAGATCCATTTGGGACACAAGTTTAATGAGGAATACGAACATGTAGTGTCGGAGCTTCTGTGTCACCCAAAATAGGGCGACACACGTAATATCTAATACGGTGTACTTTATTTCGTACCTAACTAGCTTTCGATTAGCATAGTATATTCCTCTTTCCTTACGAGATTCCTCAATGTATTGGGCCAGCACATCCCTTGTTATAGTGTCAGTGATAGTCAAGTATATGAGGAGAGGGAAACCTTAATGTGAAGGTATAAGTATCGGAGGTCGAGTGAGGTATAGTTTGATCTAATCAAAGGCTTCTTAACATACCTCGTTCTAAACTTTAGTTGAATCCTTCTGGAGAAGTTTGAAAATGGTCTCGCAGATAGGGTCAGTTGGTTGATGAACCGATTGATGTATTGTAGCTTACCCGGGAATCCATGCAATTCTTTCTCCATTCGGGGTGGTGTCATCTCGAGTATGGCTTTTAGTTTGGTAGGTTCTGCCTCAATATCTTTTTCACTGACCATAAACCCAAGGATTTTGCCTTTGGTGACATCGAAGATGCATTTTTTCTGGTTGAGTCGCATATGGTACTATCATAACTGCTCGAAGAATTTCTTTAGGGAAAGAATGTGATCTTCCCGATTCTTGGATTTAATGATCATGTCATCGACATAGACCTAAACTTTCTTATGGTAAAGGTCATGTAGAATGGTTATAGCAGCCCTCTGGTAGGTAGCCCCAGCATTCTTGAGACCGAATTGCATGACTGTGTAATAAAAGTTTCCCATGGGTTAGTAAAGTTAGTCTTTTCTCGATGGTCAGGATGCATCTTAATCTAATTATATCTGGAGAAACGGTCGATAAATGACTAAAGAGCGTGATTGGCAGTGTTGTCAATGATCATGTCGATGTTAGGCAGAGGATAATCATCTTTTCGGGATGCCTTGTTCAGCTCTCGATAGTCGATGCACATGCAGACTTTCTCTCCAGATTTTGGCACGAGGACAATGTTAGCAAGCCACATAGGATATTAAACCACGTGAATGAAGCCTACACTTAACTATTTCACCACCTCATCTTTGACTTTGAGGTACCATTCTGTTTGGAGCATTCTTAATTTTTCTTGACAATTTTCTCTTCAAATTGTGACTGCTCATTCTCGTCAAGGTTAGACCCTATCATAATCTCACGTGAATTTCAGATAAAACTGAGATTAATAACAATAGTCTCATCATTAATAGTTTGAACGCGGTTATGTTATTTTTTTGTTTCCTTATTGAGATCAGTTAAGAATTGTTCAGTGATTAAATCATATTCATCAAAAGTTTGATTACAATCAAGACAATTAATGTAAGACACAACAAGATACTCAAATTCATAATTTATTTCATTAAAAGAGATTGCAGGAAATACAGAAGTGAGAACCTCATCAAAGGAGGCCCCTTTTACGATTACCTCAGAAAAGGAGAAAAAATAGTAACCTCGGGGATCCGTTGCAGAGAATGGATGACAGGGTTATGGTTGACTTGGGCAGGTTGGATAAGAATGGCATGCCAATTGAAGAGGGGTTCATCAGCAACAGTGATCTTTTTAGACGGGCCAAATAGTACGACTTCCTAATGGATCATACATAGGTCCATCCCTAGTGTGTGCAGGTCGAATAACTCATCGACATCACCATCCTTAGAATTTTTAGTCATTTTCATGATTTTATCTGTTAGAGGCTCTGCCTCATGATTCTGTCCTTCATCCTAGGTGATGTCATCCTAGAATAATATTTTTAGTCCCAGTTTTATCTTCTTGTCGGCAAGGTCATACCACGATTTAGGGAACCCACAAAAGGGGAAATCATCACCCTCCTTGACAAACCTCCCATTCAGGGAATCTCCTGAGATCGTCCTTTTGCTTTCTAAGCTTATTTTTTTATATGACTGGCGAAGTGCCTTGAGTTCAGTTAGTGATGGATGGTAGTCCAGGTCGTACTGGGGAAAGGTTTCCTTTAGGAGTGTCGGTTTAAGGATTCTCTATTGACGTCAATCTAGACCCATTCCGGGCATGAAGTGTATGATCTTGAACATCTGAATTACATTGACATTACCATGAGGTCTCTGATCTGGACATACTCGATCTTTGAAATTGTCCCTGGTTGGTACAAAAAGTGAGTTGATCTTAAAACTGAAGAGGAACATGTCATGATCCCCGTGTTGAATCTTCAATACCAGGTTGTTAGTGTTAGTACCATCTGAACAGTCGTCGTCTCTAATAATTGTGATGACTTGACCATTGGCGAAGATTTTCAATTTATGGTCGAGGGAAGAAGACATTGTGGAGTCATGGGCAACCAAGGATTAGGTTGAAACAAGAAGGTATATCGATGACCTAAAATTCTGTCAAGGGGTGGACAGGTTCAGCCTGTAAGCTTTATGGAACCCATAACTTCTCGATGAGTGTTGTCATAAGAATGCACGACGCAGGATATTGAAGTGAGATTACTAACTTTTATCTCCAGGTAATTGAGGGTTCTAAGTGGGTAGACATTGATGGAGTACCCATTATCTATAATATCGAATGGAACTATCTTCCCCGTGACTTCGATGGAGATATTGAAGGTTTGGTTGTGATCTGGACCAATCTTTGGAATTTCTTATTTGGAGAAGGAAAGGAGTCTGGTAGTGATTAGAGATCCGACCATATGCACCGCTTCTTTAAGGGTAGTAGTGGGAGAAATCGTGGATCCTGTGAGTTTATCGAGGCATTTTTGTGCAACTAGGAGTACATAAAGATCCCTTATAAGGTGATGTTGACTTGAGTCTTTTTTAGCTCGTTGAGGACCTTGCTTTCTTCAAGTGTCATTTTTGGCATCGAGAGCGACGATTCCTTTTCCACTATCTATTCTGGATGATTGAGGAATTGGATCTTTGTAATGTTGTTCGGATCGGGCCAAGTGGTTAACAAAGGTAGGTAAGAACAAGAACCATGTGTCTTCTTCTACTTCGGGTGTAATGGATACTTTATTGACTCCCAAGAAATTCTTCAAAATAGATCATCCCACACAAATAAAAAACTGAGCTAACTTCTCCACAAATTGATTCATCATTAAAATTGCCCCCCCATCCGGTGGCAACAATGTCATCTACAAAATCAATACACTCAATAACTTCCACGGGTTCATCATAAAGATCTTCCCACTCAGAGAGAAAGTGGAGGGACGAATGGACCAAAAGCCTTTAAATCTTCAAGATCGTAAGCAACTCAGAGACACTACATATCTCTTTCTTCTAAAGGAAAAAATCTAACATGACCTGCACGATGTCATCTAGCTGAACTCTTCTACGGGCCCAGTCATCAGATTATCGAGCCAACTTTTGGGCTTCCATAAACAAATCACTAAACTTCTCACAGTTAATAGTCATTTCTGACCCAAAATTTCGAAGCTAGTCTAGAACTATAGGTAATTCTATGCCTCCCCCTTTTTAATGGATACTAACGGTAATGCAGGCTCCGATGAGGAGTGACATAGCTTGTAGGATGCAAGAGAAAGGGAGGGACATAATTTAAGGGGTTTGGGTGAAATGTTAGGCATATTGAATGTTTCAACGGGCTTGATTCTGGTTGTCACATTCTGGATCTTCTCCCTATAGGTGATCAATCTTAGCATTGAGCTGGGCAAGGATGGTCATCTGATCTGATTGAGCATTCACATCTTGGTCAATGTTCTCCATGAATAATCTTCGGAGGTAGGTCTCAAACTCAATAGAAGCAGTAAAGGAAGTAGTGGAGCTTCGATGTGGTTTGATGGAAGACTGGATCCAATAGGGAGCTAGGATAAAAACCAAGGTACATGATCACACTTGAGAGGAACAAATGATTTTAGTTAATTTTGAGGGAAAAGGGTATATTTCGATGTTTTATTTTTCCTTTGAAAAGGGGAAAAATATTTTTGGTATATTTTGAAAAGGGGAGAAAAAGAAAATACTCGGCATGGTTATTATTATTAGGTTTTACTTGTATTATGTTTTCCTATGATGCAAGAAATATGTCGGATAGGACCCAAGTTTGGGGAAAATATAGGGTATATGATACAGGGCACAGTTTGACTTATTTCATGACGCATGGATGGGTTCCTGTTTTAAAAATGGGCAAAATAGCGCGAATATTCGGGTGGAAAGGCAACCTAGAATTTTGACAGAGTTTCACATTATAACAAAAAAAACTAGGTATGAGTGTCCTAAAATAGACTCCTATATGAGGTTGATGCAATTGGTGGGTTAGCGAAAAGGTTCTCCTCTTTGGCATGACTTCCATGATATACTGCTTGCCTAAAAGGGCAATCATTCATCGGTACGTGTGGATAAGACACTTGATATACCTAAGTTTATGTGAAGTTCCTCACGATATACCTCGTGGAGATGGTACGTGTGATAGCAAATTTGATATACTCGACAAACGTGAATGAGTTCCCTACTATATACCTCTCATCGTGAGTTCGATCAAGGGGTACGATGAGGGGGGAACTGTTCGATGTACGTCAAAATTACGAGGTCAATGGAAAGTGGGAATCATATCACTTAGGTTAACCATGTCCCCCAGGATCAGTACCCATTACGAAGTGACCCCCAGCACAGGATAAAATATTGGTCATATTATCATGCTCAAGTGATGTAGTGTAAAAGAATGCATGAGTCTTAATTAGTATCTTATGGAGATTTTTATGTGTTCTAAATAAGGGAAATACTACCACTATGAGGGAGAGCATAAAATATACACGTAGCATAGGAGAAGTGGGATAATTAATAAACACCCAAAGTGTATAATTTATGCCCCGAATAGATGCATTTTAGTCGCTTGTTTTTAATAAAATTGGCCTTATGTTCGTATTTTTTCATTTCGTAGGTCAATATGTAGTTGCGGTGTCAAAAATTTCTACATCCAGTCAATTGCTACACAATAGCGATCAAAAGCATGCATCGAAGAAAAAAAATAGACTGCAATAGTCAGAAGTCCAATATGATCTTGTGCCGATGAGTTCCGATGCCCCGAGCCTTTTCCCGTAACCCTAGCCTAGCCCAGACCTAGCCTAAACGAACCCGAGAATTATGTGTGTTGAGTTTTGTGGGTACCTCATTTATTATTTGTCTTGGCCCAAAGGAGTAGCTCGACCAACCCCTTTTCAAAGATAGGGAAGGTCCGACCCAAACCCTTGAGTCTCATAAATAACTAATTCAGTAGTGACCCATTCAACCCCTAAAATCTCTCAAGAGATATTCTACGGATTATGGGCCAATGTGGAGGTGCCCAACACCCCCACTCTCCGATAATTACATATATATATTAAACCCCCCAGCCCGGGGCAAAGGGTATGTAATTGAAAAGACTCCCCTGTAGAAAAGAGAAATATAACCAGAGAGCACCACCGTGGACGTAGGCAATTTTACCGAACCACGTATATCTTGTGTCGTGTGTGATTACGGCTATTTTATATTCTTTACTTTTTTTGGTGATCACATTTGCTTATAATTTGTGTTCAGATTTATTTTCACCACAATTGGCATCGTCTGTGGGAAGCGATTGTTCTTCCTTTAAGAAAGCCTTCACCAATGAGAATCTAAAATGTCTGGTCACTGTCGCAATGCCCCTCAAGCAGGGGATATTCAAGAGCAACTCATTCCTCATAGGGTTAGATCTTAAGTTAGACGCTGAAATCCAAGGCCTCATTCAGAACGGCAAGCCTCAGAAGAAAGCTAAGGACCGACTAGGTCCACGCAAGTCTCCAGGCTGATCGAAGCCTATGAGGCTAGGATCCAAGAGCAGAAGGAAGCTACTCACAAGCAGGAAGTCGAGAACGATCGCCTCAAGAGAATACTAGAGAAGATGGAGAGATAACTCCGTCGCACCACAAGGCAACGTCATTATCGCACTCCTAGCCCTCAGGCGAGCAGATCTCGCAGCCGAGGAAGGATCCCAAGACGTGGATCTCAAAGAATTGAGGGACACAAGTAAGATGACGACTTACCCAAGAAATAACAATTAGCTCACCGTTATAAAAGCCTAGGCCGAGGAAATGACGATATATGAAATTTTATTTGGAGAGAAATAGACTAACACCCAGCACATCGGGGTGCCAGGTCGACCAGAGAGCTAGCCAGGCAAGCTCTCAGGACCCAGATGAAATCCCCTTTCTTAAGGGAGATAGAGGAAGAAGAAGTCCCCAAGAAGTTCACAATGCCCAGGTTCAATATCTATAATGGAAAGACTGACCCTATCGACCATGTCAGGCAATACAGGCAGGCCATGACCCTCTGGAACCACAATGACGCATTGATGTGTCGGATCTTTCCGTCAACCTTACATAATGTGGCTCAAAAGTTATTCGAGAAAATCCTTAACAGATCCATCAGAAACTTTGAGTCCCTGCCAGAACTCATGACAGCTCGCTTCATTACCAGCATCTCCCACCTGAAGAGGATGGACGCTTTGTTGACTATGAAGAAAAAGCCTCAGGAGAGCCTCAGAGACTACGCGAAGAGGTACTGGGAACTGTTCAACGAGGTCGAGGACTGCTCGGAGTAGGTCACCATTGCAACCTTTAAGATTGGCTTACCCAGTTCTTTCCTCTTACACCAGCCCCTCAGTAAGAAGGAGGCCACGACCATTGACGACTTAATGGCTCGTACTAAAAAATATGCCAAAGTTGAAGATGTGACCCATCTCAGTGCAGGGGAAAATGGTCGCTCCATGTTCACCGGTAAGGGAAGCCATAAAACTAAGAATCAAAAGAAAGGAAGTAAGAAACGGGAAAGAGCGTCCCTAAGAATGGGAACAAGAGTGATGCCTTGAAAGCATTTCAAGCAATAAACACAGTTTTTAAATAACCGATCTACAAGATTCTGGCAAAGATTAAGGACGAACCGTTCATTAAGTGGCCCAGGAAGACGGGTGGAGACCCTTTAAAGAGAAATAACGCACTGAGATGCGCTTTCCACAAAGAGGGAGGGCACAAAACCAAGCACTGCAAAGCCCTCAAGTCTCACCTTGAAGAGTTAGCTCAAACTGGACACTTGAGAGAATTTGTGGAAAAGAAGGCAGAGAAGGTAGCTGCCAATGGAGATCAAAGAACTGACAATGTTATCGAGGAATACGTCAGCCATGAGTTCGCAATAATTCATGGGGCATTCAATCTCAAATAGATTCAAGGAAACAAAGCTCGGATGGATGTCAAAAAGCTTACAGCCATGATGCAAGATTTTTAAATTAATCCAGCCAAAATGCAAGCCAAAATGCAAGCAGGAAAGCATCGGGGAGTAGAGGATGTCAACTACAGCAAACACATTGTCTTCACAGATGAGGACTTAGTGGGAGTAAGGACCCCACATCATGATGCATTGATCATTATACTCAGGATAGATAACTATGACGTCGACAAGTTACTCGTTGATCAGGGTATCTCATCTGAAGTAATGTACCTCGAGCTGTTCAGGAAGTTAAAGTTAAGCATCGCCGACCTAAAGGAATCCACCATTCCTCTAGTTGGTTTCTCTGGAAAAGTAACCATCCCCTTGGGAAAGATTGTCTTTCTAGTAAGAGCAGGAAACATCTCAAAAATGATCGAATTTCTCATGATCATTATTGATTCCCTACTACCAAGCGATCCTCTCCAGAGGATGGCTGTATGCGATGAAGGTCGTCCCCTCTACCTACCATTAGAAGATCAAATGTATTACTGAGCGAGGAGTGGTGGAGATCCACGGATATCGGGCGATGGCAAGGAAGTGCTTCATAGAAGCCATCTGTCCCAAGCCAGAGAAAAAGGTTGAGAAAGTTATAAGTAAGGATGAAGAGAAGGAAAGGCTAATGCCCTCCAAATATCAACTAAGATATGGAAGATCGGGAGTGGAGGAGACCAGGATACTCCCCTCTGAAAGAGTCATCGAGGACCTAGAGGAAGTCACAGCCAGTAGCAGTTCAAGTGAAAGGAAGTTCTTGATTTGAACCTCACTCACCGACCACGAAAAGAGGGAATCGATCACCCTACTCCGAGGCAACCTAGATGTCTTTGCATGGGAGTCGTACGACCTTCCCGGGATTGATTCGAGAATCACATGTCATCGACTGCACGATGATCCAGCATTCAATCCAATTACACAAAAAGCTCTTCGTACTGCTCCGGAAAAAAGCCAAGGCAGTGGAGAAGGAAGTTAAAAAACTGTTGGACACAGGATCCATATGAGAAGTCCAGTTCCCCAAATGGCTATCCAACCCAGTGGTTGTCCCTAAGAGAAATGGAAAGTGGAGAGTCTGCATCGATTTCACTGACCTCAATAAGGCATGCCCTAAAGACAGCTTCCCCCTCCCAAAGATTGATCAGCTGGTAGACGCCACTGCAGCACACGAAAGGATGAGCTTCTTAAACGTATACTCCAAGTATCACTAGATCCCTTTGTATGAGTCGTATCAAGATAAAACAACATTTATAACCACAGTTGGGTTATATTGCTACAAGGTTATGCCCTTTGGGCTAAAAAACGTAGGAGAAACCTACCAGCGATTGGTCACCAAGATGTTCAGAGACCAAAAGGGAAGCACTATGGAAGTCTACATCGATGATATTCTCGTCAAGAGCAAGATCAAGGAATACAACCTCTCTGACCTATCAAGAACCTTCGAAATCCTCAGGAAGTACCGAATGAAGATCAACGCAAGTAAGTGATCCTTAAGTGTCCAGTCAGGAAAATTCCTTGGGTACTTAGTCAGCAACAGAGGTATTAAATCCAATCCAGAAAAAATTCATGCCATCAATATGGTGCACCCCCCCCCCCCCCACCACCACGATAAGAGACATGAAGAAGCTCACGGGGATGCTCGTTGCCCTAAATCGATTAATCTCAAAGTCATCCAAAAGGTGCCAGTCGTTCTTCCAATTGTTGAAGAAAGCAAAGATGTGGAGTGGAACGAGGATTGCATGAGGGAGTTAGAGGGGCTCAAAGCTTACCTCAACACACCACCCTTGATCGTAATCCCTCAAGAGAATGATTATTTATACATATACCTCATAGTATCCAGTCATGCTGTAAGTTCTGCACTAGTATACGAAAAAATGGGGATCCATCACCCAGTCTATTATGCGAGCAAGACTCTCTTGGACGCCGAACAACGATACCTACCACTAAAAAAGCTCTCCTTTATGCTAGTGGTAGCCTCAAGGAAATTGAAACATTACTTCGAAGCCCATTCCATTATCGTACTTACATCCCGCCCTCTTAAAGCAGTCCTGAGAAAAGCAGACATGTCAGGTAGACTATCAAAGTGGTCAGTCAGGCTTGGGCGATTTGACATTCAGTTCCAGTCGAGGAATGCCATTAAAGGGAAGGTCCTTGCCGACTTCATAGCAGAGTTTATAACCGAACATCCTTACGACCAACCCCAAACTATTCATCAGAAGAAAGTGCCCTCGGCATCAGGCGTCTGGAGAGTATTCATTGACGGTGCCTCCAATTCCAAAGGGGCAGGAGTAGGCATCATGCTGATTACCCCTGAAGATGCAATACTCGAGCAAGGAATCAGTCTGGGATTTGAATCCTCTAATAACGAAGAAGAATATGAAGCACTGATTGCAGGCCTACGAAAACCATGAGCGCTTGGAACAAAGAAACTCCAAGTGTTTGGCGACTCACAGTTGGTCTTCAACCAGATAAGTGGCAATTTCCATGCTAGAGATAAGAGGATGGTAACCTACCTCGCCACGATAAAAAAAATTGATGGCCAATTTTGAACAAGTCAGCGTCCAATAGTTTCCCAGAGGACAGAACAGCCATGCTGACGCCCTAGCAGCCTTAAGCTTTGTAATTAATTCTGACATGAAGAGAACAATTTCGATTGACTTCCTCTCCCAACCAAGTATCAACCAGATCGAAGATCTGCCGAACGTGGGGCATGTTCTCCAGATTGAGACAGACCCCAGTTGGATGGACCCCTTAAGGGATTATTTGAAGGATGGTGCGCTACCAGATGATAAGAAGACTGCTCATCAAATAAGAGTCAAAGCTACTCGCTTTCACTTATCTTCTGAGGGCAAGCTGTACAAGAGATCTTTCACTGGTCCTTACCTCCAATGCGTTCATCCAAAGGACGTCGAGCAAATTCTACACGAACTCCATGAGGGAATCTGTGGGAGTCACATTGGGGGAAGGTCGCTAGCTTTTCGAGCAATGAAAGAAGGCTACTGATGGCCGTACATGCATAAAGACACTGGAATATATGATCGCAAATGCAAAAAGTACCAACTTCATGCACTTATGGTTCACAATACAGCAAGCGACCTGAAGTCACTTAGTAGCCTATGGACTTTCGCCCAATGGGGTATGGAAATCGTGGGCCCTCTACCTACCGCAGTCGGTAATCATAAATATTTATTGGTCATAACCGACTACTTCACCAAATGGATAGAGGCAGAGCTACTGGAAAACATTAGAGATGCAGACATGATAACATTCATATGGAGGAACATTATCACTCGTTTTGGAATCCCCAAGACCATCATCACTAATAACGGAACCCAGTTTGAAAGTGGCCTCTTCCAGGATTTCTATAGCGACCACGGTATCAGGCACTACTTCATCTATGTGGAATATCCTCAGAGCAATGGACAGGCTGAAGCTTCCAATAAAATAGTGATTGATGGATTAAAAAAGCACTTAGAGCAAGCCAAGGGGTCATGGGTAAAGGAACTACCCCACATCCTATAAGCTTACTGCACTACCCCACGACGAGCAAATGGAGAGACACCGTTTACACAGATGTATGGGATAAAGGCAATTATCCCCTTGGAAGCTGGCCTCCCTACTATGAGATCTACCCTGGTCGACCAAGTCCAGAACGATGCAGCATTGCTCGCTGAACTTGACACAGCTCAAGAACGAATAGAGTTGGCTCTAGTGAAACTAATAGGTTATCAGCAATAACTAGCAAGGCACTACAACAGGAAGGTCAATCCAAGAGCATTCCAGGTTGGGGACTACGTCTTGAGGAAAGTTCTTGGCAGCGCTTTAAAACCATCGGATGGCAAGCTAGGACCAAACTGGGAGGGGCCATTCAAGGTGATAAGATACGAACTATAAGGATCCTATCACTTATAAATGCTGGAGGGCAGGGAGATACCTAGATCTTGGAATGCAGCTATTCTGAAGAAATTCTACTTCTAGTTCTCTTTTTTCTTTTTGAACTCAGTGTTGAATTTTTAATTCATTTACGAATAATGAAATTTGTTTGGCAGTAGCATTTTATGGAGTGTTGATGTTTCACAACTACATTATAATTCATGCATTATTTCCAAGTCATAGGCATCCCTCTTAACATACAAAACTAAGATCGAGGGAGACTTATTATAGAAGAGTCATTATGAATGGCCCTCCTCAGGCATTCGTCAATAAACACGAATGACCTCGTAGCTTGCCCTTGGCAAAATATGAAGACCTACAGGGGACCCTTAGGCAACATGGCCAACCCAGGTTGGTCTCTAACATTGTTTGGCTCGAAAATCCTGCTTGCACAGAACATCCAATACCATGTTTATCCTAGCGATTTCCTCACTTCGTCCTAAGGAAGTGTGATGACACAACCTAAAAGGTAAAGTAAGGAAGAATGGTACACTAAAAAGTATACTGGACTGGGGGTATACTCACTCAACAACTAACTCTGCCTAAATCAAATATGGCCGGCTGAAAGGGCCAAGATAACTGAACAAGATATCAATGAAGTAAAAAATAACACAACACATGTTTAGTCGGCAAATTGCCCAAAACATAACTATCTTATTACATCATTACATACACAAAGAGTTACATATGATGAGAAATTTAAACCCTAATGAGACTTAGGTCGCTAAGAAAGGTAGTCAGCCACTCGCGCTCTTCGGCCATTATCTGGGTGAGGAGTTAATTCGTCCTTGACTTCGTCTGAATTTGGTTCCATGAGCTGGCTTGGGATTGCATCGATGGGAACCCATCAATCATCCCTTATAAATGGGTTCGGCATCAAAGTTGAGGGGGAGATCTCATGCCAATACCATAGGATAGAGTTTATAGGGACCTGCTCCCTAAGAGCACTCAACCACCCTCTTATGAAAGATACTCTTTGACCTCCTTTAACTTCGTCGGAGCATCTGTCCAACCCTGGTCGTAACCAGCAGCCCACACCTGACGAGGACCTTTCTTGAACAGGTTCCTCAGTGAGGTAACATCTCTCTGAAGACCAGTAGCTTTCACGTATGCCCTATGAACATCACCTCGAAGATCGACAATCTCCCTAGCTGAGCCACTATCATCATTATCAGCTCGTGACCTAGTCGATGAAAAGGAACCACGTAAAACACGAGGAGTAATGCTCGGTGCATTTTCCCTAAGTCGTGACATTTCTCTCCTTAGAGCATAATCCTCTTATTGAAGGACCTCTCTAACTTGATTAACCTCGTAGGCATTCAGAATCTTAGCCTTCAGAGTATCCACTTCTTCCTGAACAGAAGCGTCGACCACTTCCATCTCCTGAATCCTATCTTTCAGCTTGGCAACAAGATCTGACTGGTCCTTATAGTCTTGATTCCTCGACCTAAGAGGCTTGTAGATTTTTACAAAAGCATGGAAAACTCGGTTGCTCATCGGGACCAAGAATTTTTCCTAGTTGAGAGGTAGTAGGAATATATTCCTCAATATCGATAAGCTATAAATTATACGAGTATCAAGAATAAATAAATCAGTGCATAGAGGAAAACAGAACTTCATTTCGAGTACATCAGTAAGAAGAAACAGAAATATAAAAAATACAAAGGTCCCTAAGAAGACTAGATGGCGACCTCAGTCTATTCTGAGGAGGACGGTTACTTCCCCCTATTCGCGGCAGCCCCAGGTGCACCTCCCTTAGATGGAGTAGTCACCATTCCCTGATCAATTGGAGCATCAGCGGTAGTGGTCAGGACGGCTAGAACACCTTTATTGGCAGCAGAGGAAGGCACCTCATCCACAATAGGCTTGGGGCCAGGGTCATGTTCATTAAAGAAGGGGAATCAACATCCACTTCAGCCCCGAGCAAAGCCCTGTCCCAACCCTTCTTAAAGTTGAGGCAGGTGATATCGCCGATCTAAGCCTTAGAATTCTCATATGTTGTGATCCACCCAGCATTATAAGATCTCTCCTTAAGGGTTAAAGCCTCAGATTCCATCTTCTTCTTCGTCTTCTCGATAAGCTCTTTGTTATCCTCGACCATCATTAGCTTGCTCGTACAGGCCAAGTCGTAAGACTGCCTTAGCTCCTCGAGTTCCTTAGACTTTACCGATTTTACCTTGTTAGCTTTGGCCAAGGCAAGTTCAGAAGACTTCTGAGCAGCACCGACAGCCTTCAAGCTCACCTCTAACTCAGCATTCTTCCTCGCCAGCTCATCGCGACTACGATAGAGGACAGTGAAGTCAGATACAAACTGCAAAAAGAAAGAAAAAAGTTAGCGAAGAAGGTATTGAAAGAAGAATTTCAAGAGTAAAGAAGTTAAAATAGACTTACCAAGGCTAGCCCCTGACTTTCCTTTAGGGCTAACTGGTCGGTCCCTATACTAGATGACCTCTGACGATCAGCCGATAAGACTGCTCTCTCGAGCACCACCGGTGCCAGCTGAGGGGAAAGAGCAATAAAAGATCCCTCAGCTAGGTTAGACACAGGCACTAGAGACTTCCCCATCTTGGTCCTCACTTCTTCTTTCCTCCATTCTTCCTCCCTCTCCTTTTTCTTCCTTTCTAGTTCCTTCTTCCTCTCTTATTCCTTCTTCCTATCTCTCTCTCTCACCACCGCCTCCTCTTTCTTCTTCTTCTCTTACTCATGAGCTACAATCTGAGAAACAGTGGCAGTATCCCCACTCCCAGACTTTTTCTTCTTCAACCTACGAGCGAGAGCCACATTATCTTCATCATCATCCTAGATCAATTTTTTTCTAGGAGGAGCCATAATTTCCTCGATGGAGCTATCCTAATCCTCTGAGTCCTCTAAAACCTCTAAACCCACAGAACCCTCTTTCAAACTCAAAGATTCTTCACCATTTGAAATCTCCTCGCTCTAATCACCCTCAGCTCCCTCACTCTCTTTGCCAGAGTTGCTTTCCTCCTCGTCTAATTGAATTGGTTCAGCAACAACCTCTTCTATGATATCTAGCTGAGTAATACTATCCACAGGTCGGGTGATGAAGCTGGACCTAATTTTCTTGTACTCTAAAAGGAATGCAGTTGATCGCGGATGCTTACCATCATCCATGTATTCCATGATCTTCTAAGCCTTGACCAGCTCAGCATCTCGAATTTTGCAAAGTGCGGGTTCTGAGTTCTTTATCTTTGCTAAAAGAGGAAAACATAAAAATATAAGAAAGACAATACACTAACAGAAAATCAATGAACAGAACAAGAGTTATGCCTACCTATGTACTCCTCCCCATAAAAGGGAATCATAGGTCCCTTGTACTTCCCCCCTTCAGTTTGGGGAGGGAACTACCAGTTCCTGGAAATAAACCCCTCTTGCAAATAGTCCTTGTGGGAATCAGGTAGATTGACTACCAATACCCTGTCAGGACTCCTAGCTTTCAAATATAGGAAAGTGGAGCTGGTTCGAGAGAAGCAATAGCAATAACAAATTTTAACAAGACTTATATTGGTTCCATAGAGCTGATTGATTTTATGAACACCATTGACAATCTTCCAAACATTTGGAGAACATTGTGCAGGAACTATATAGAAATAACTGAAGAAATGCAAAAATAAGTGATTTGGAGGAAAAGTCAGACCCCCCTAGGATAACAGAAGAACATGAATCCAATGCCCATCCTCAATGTCTCGAACATTACGAGGAATAGGGGCACATTAAATGTCCACCCAGTTTGGAATGTTTTAAAACTCCCTAAACTCAGCTATAGACCTATTACCTATTATTTCCATCAGAAAAGAAAAACCCTAGCAACGATAATGAAGAAATTTCAACAGAAAAGAAAGGAAGAGAAGTTTGGAGAACTTACGAAGTGAAAATTAGTTTGAGATGACACAAAGATAAGCAAGGAAGATGGGAAGATAAGGAAGAGCTCGAAGACGAAGGACGAGACCTGAAAGTGAGAAAGCATAGTAAAAAGCTGGAGAAATCTAAAGAATGCGAAGAAGTTTGGAGCGACGTCAAAAAATGGCTTCTTCAAACAAATTTATACCTTTTCAATGATTACGCACAGAGAACAAAGTGAACATGCCGCCTAAATATTCTTGGAAATGACGTTTCACTACCCAAAGCATCTTGCGATTCACAAAAATGCCATCAGGGCTATTATTTAAAATTATTGAGCCCAAGTTGTGACCCAAAAATTTTAGGGCAAATTGTGGGTACCTCATTTATTATTTATCTTGGCCCAGAGGAGTATCCCGGCCAACCCCTTTTCAAAGATAGGGAAGGTTCGGCCCAAACTATTGACTCTCATAAATAACTAATTCAGCAGCGACCCATTCAACCCCTAAAATCTCTCAAGAGATATTCTAGGGATTATGGGCTAACGTGGAGGTGCCCAACACCCCCACTCTCCGAGAATTACATGTATATACTGAACCCCCTAGCCCAGGGCAAAGGGTATGTAATTGAAAACACTCCCAGAAAAGAGAAATATAACTAGAGAGCACCACCGTGGACGTAAGCAATTTTCCTGAACCACGTATATCGTGTGTCGTGCGTGATTACAGCTATTTTATGTTCTTTACTTTCTCTGGTGATCGCATTTGCTTATAATTTGTGTTGAAATTTATTGTCACCACAAGTTTGTATTTTTATAAATTTTTAGATTTTTATTTTGAGTCATTTCTATTTTTAGGAATTATTTTAGAATTATTTAGATTTTTCTATGTTTTATTTTCTATTTTTTTATATTTATTTCTTTTTTATTAGTGTGTTTTATTTTGATTTGATTTTTATTAGTTTTTAGTCTTTAGTCTTTTTTTTATAATTTTACTTTATTAGGATAAGTTTTCTTTGAGGATTTATTTCTTTTAGGACTTTAGTTTTTGGATTTTTAATTTTTATTTTATTTAGAGTCTTTTTAGATTAATGGGTACTATTAGTTTTAGTTTGATTTTTTTTAGGATTTTACGTTTTATTATTTTTTTTAGTTTAGATAATTTTAGTTTTTACGACTTTTTTTTAAGGTACAAACACACTCACACACTAACTTATAACATACACCTCACGCACCATAACACATTCCTACACCCCACACTACCTTGCCTAAACCACACAGACCCTAACACTATCACCCCCATCTTCAACCTATCACCACCTCACTCTCTTTCCTCCATAACCAAACCTTACCCCCAAAACTACCACCAGCAACAAATCCACAAACCTGAAACCACCGTCGGTACCCGGAACCCGGCGACGCCCAGCAGATCCGACCACCTTGAACCAAAGTCCGGTAGCCTTACCAACTCGCGGCCTGCCCAAACTGAACTCACCCATACCTTAGACTCGTAAACCCATGGCTGGATCCACCCTTTGTCCCACAACCCAAAACCCTACATCACCAAACCAAACCAACCTCCAACCTTATCTCTCCCACCAAAAAAGGACCCCATACCCACCAGCCAAGCTTCCAAAAAAAACGTGCAATACGATACCCTCCCATTTTTATTGGAATTAGCCAAAATAAAATCCCAACAAAATCAATATTGTGGGTGTAGACACCCATTTCCGTTACCCCCCAAACTTTCCTTAGGTACCTAGTACATCCCTTCATTACCACAAACCCTGGTCATGTCCCGAATACTGACCTAGAAGCCATCGGGGACTCTCCAACTCAGTTTGACCAAAAAGTCAAACTCTTCATCTCGACTGAGACTGAATGAATCTTCGAAGGTCACTGAATCCCTTTTTCAACGGTCCGTCCCATGCGCAATTCCGACTTACCATGCGGATGAACGATCCGTTTGCGTCCAAAACTTGACCTAGAGGCCACTGGGCGCTCCCAGGCTCTTTTTTACCTAAGTCAACTCTTCATATCGACCGAGACTGAATAAATCTTTGAAGGGAACTGAATACCCTTTCCAATGGTCCGTCCCGTGCGCAATTCTGACTTACCATGCGGACGAACGACCCGTTTGACTCTAAGAGGTCACCGAACGCTTTTGGGGCCCGATTGAACAAAGTTAACTCCCAAAACTGGTTCAAACTCTTTAGAATGTCGAATTAAATCTCCTAACATTTCCAACGGTCCACCCCGTGCTCGATTTGGACTTACCATGCGGACGAACGATCCGCTTGCATCCGAGCGATTCCCCATCTAATGGACCGACAAATGCTTCCGAGCCATATTTGACCCAAAGTCAACTCTCAAACCCGGGAGTGATCCAAAGGACTTTCTAAGGTCTCTGAATTACCTTTCCAATGGTCTTCCCTATGCACAATTCTGACCAAATGATTTTCCCTCGACAGCCATTTTTTCGAAAAGGCCTGAAACACACTGCCAAATGGCAGGTCCAGACCCTGCCTATCGGCAGGTGTTGATAGGCAGTAACGGGTCTATGTCGATCGGTAGTTACCTGGGCCTATAAAAGGAGACCTTCACCTCATTTGCAGGGGGAGCCCATATCTGATAAAAATCACTCTCAGCGAATCCCAGAAACCTCTCTCGAAGGCAGCGTGATTTCAACTTCCAAATCCCTTTTTTACTTCCACTTTTCTTCATCCTTTTCATCAAACTTGGTGAATTAACCACTCTCCATCATCATCCAAGTGCAAGGGCTTCTCTCCAACATTCAAGATCAAGCTCAAGATCTTCAAGAAGGTCTAACTTTCTCAACTTTCTCTTAAAGTCTCTTAAATTCGCAATAACTTGTTTTATTACTTAGCACTTTTTATTATCTCATCTCACACATCCTAATATAGTTTTTATCTAGTATTATTGCACATCTCTTATTTTCATATAAATAAAAACCCAAAAAATAATAAAAAGATGGTTTACTCATAAATTCCAAATAGGGATTCTCATACTTTTCTCACACTTTTCTCACCACTAAAACACTTTTTCTACACACACACACACACACATACACACACACACTCACAAATAAGAGATCCCCCATTTGGATTTATGGGATAAACCCCACCCCTCGTTTTGTATGCGAACTACGTGGACTTTGATGCCTTTATAGGCTACGTAGGCATCTCGAGGTAAAACCCGAGACTCGAGTCCTTTTTTTACTTTTTCTCTTATTTTCCTATCTTCTCTAAAGCTAATGTTTTATATTCTATATACTTGTAACATATTACTCCATATGCGTTATCATTCCATTATAACGACCAACGTAGGGGTAATCGCGTAAATCTTATTCTTCTAATACTATTCTTATATCTTCCTACGGATGACTCGCTTTATCTTTTCCATGATACAATTCGAGGATTCCTACCTCCATTATATATATACACACGCATACATATCACGGGGGAAAATATAAAGGAAAATAGCAAATATCCATGAGAGACTGAAAGGGCAGAGTGGGTGCCTAACACCTTCCCATTTTGTAACTAATCCTCCGAACCCTTCTCGAATCATCTTGGTTTCGCATGCACTATTATGTCTTTGGATTCCATCCTTCGGGATGGCTTCCCCTTTAAAATATATTGGCGACTCTGAATCTCTCTACATTTTTGCACCTCATCTCAAATGACGCCGGCCGAATCGCTCCCGAGAGGGATGCGCGGGACCCGAGGGATCCTCTCCCCTTCGCGCGCCCGCCCCAGCGCGGCGAGGATCGAGGATTGCTACAGTGGCGACTGTGCTGGGGATTTTCTATGTTTTTATATTTTGAGGGCTTGACTCTATTTACATGGATGCTATATTTGTTTGTTTTTCCCCTACATCTGCATGTTCCCCCTTTTCCATGTGTATCCCATGCTTATGCCTATGCTCACACACTTGTAGAAATTTCTCCATGTACACTTCGCACCACGTGAACCTAGGATCACATATATCCGCATGCTTCATGCATCACCCATCCATACTTAGTGTACCTTGGGTACGTGTACTTTGCTCCCTGTTTGGCATAATCAAGAAAGGCATTCTGATCATAAGATACTAATAAGAGAATCATGCATGATTCACACAACATCACCAAAGAGCATTGCTATTGACCAAATGTTACCCAGTAACTGGAGGGTCACTTCGTGATGGGCGCTAGTCCGGCAAGTCGCAGTTAGCCTAAGCGATATGACTCTCACCGTCCATTGGCCAAGTACCTTCGATGTATATCGAACGGTTCCCCTGCATCGTACCGCTTGACCGAAGTCATGACGGGAGGTATATAGAAGGGAATTCGTTCACGTACACCGAGTATATCAAATTCGCTCTCACACGTACCGTCCCCACGAGGTATATAGTGAGGCAATTCCCGTACACTCAGGTATATCAAATGGCTTGTCCACACGTACCGATTTCCCACAAGAGCAAACGTATATAATGGAAGTCACGCCAAAGGGGGGAACCCATGCCGATTCACCCAACCAACTGCATACCCGCATATAGGTGTCAAACCTAGGACACGCATTTTAGATTGCCGATTTCAACCCGAAACTCTGTCGAAATTTCGGGTTGGCCTGCCGCCCAATTTTTGCACATTTTTAAAACGGGACCCTGTCCGTGAGCCTGGTTACAAGTCCAAACCGCATCTTTTCATATATTGAAAACCCCACTTTTCCAGGCTCGGGTCCTGTCCGGCATTGCATTTAGGAGAATTAAATACAAGTGAGAACATAATAATCATAATAATCATGCTGAGTTCCCTCTCCAAAAGCATTTTTCCCTTGTTTATCAAAAATCCAAAAACATCTTTCCCTTCTTTATCAAAAATCCAAAAACATTTCTCCCTTCTTTATCAAAAATCCAAAAATAGTTCTTCCTTTTTTCTCAAAACTAAATCTCATCCTACGCCTTCTCAGGTCGATTGCAAGCCCTTGACCTGGCTCCCTATTGGCTTCGGTCTTCAGTCAAATCACCCCGGAGTTTCGTACATTCCTCTACTACTTCTTCCCAGTCCGAAATCCATTCACTTTCCATGGAGAATACAGATCAAGCACCAGTCATACAGCCGGATCTGACGACAGTCCTATCTCAGCTCGTGTCCAAGATTAACAACCTCTAAACTGAGGTTCGAGAGATGCAACGAAACCAGGTTCCAATTCCTCAAGAGCCCGAGGCCCTATTCCCTTGTGCTATGGGTCCACCCGAGCCTATCTGGGTTCTCAAAGAATATCAACATGCTCCGCGTGCCCCTCCTATCAATGGGCCGCCTCCTGCCCAACTTCTAAGGCTAAACATTGCCCACCCTGTGGCTAACCTGCCTATGGTTGCTGATCCAAAGGAGGAGGAGTTGAATAAAGTCAAAGAGGATCTTAAGATGCTCACCAAGAAGTTTGACGAAGTCAGGATCTCTGGGAATTACATGGACTACACCCACATGTCTCCTTATCCTAAAGCGAGATTGCCCGAGAAGTTTATGATGCCAAATGTCGAGAAGTTCGGGGGGAGTGGACCCCCAATTATTCATCTTCGCAGTTATCATCATTACATGACTCTACTAGGGTCTTCTGAAGAAGTGATGGCCCAATTATTTCAGCAAACTTTGAAGGATAGTGCCCTCCGATGCTTTTTATCTCTTGAGGAATCCAGAATCCATAGCTGGAAGGATGTAGCTCGAGAATTCATGTCGTAATATAAATACAACGAAGAGCTTGAGGTCACCGGTCGTGATTTAGATCTGCTCAAATAGAATCCAGGAGAATCAGTCAGTAACTTCATAACCCGGTGGAGGGAGCAGGCAGCTACCATGACCAATCGACCATCCGAGGAAGAACAGGTCAACATAGTGAAGAAGAACTTCTTGCCCCATATCCGAGCGATGATGGGAGGATAATACTATCCTCACTTTCGAGATCTCAGAGAGGCTGGAGTGGAAATCGAGGAAAGCCTCCTTAAAACAGAGGTTGAACTGAAGAAGGTTTCCGGACAGTTCACCCCTAGAAAGTAGACAAGTCTGCCAATGCTACAGTCTTAACCATTAATAACATCTCCTAACCAACCACATCATGGGCACCAGAAAGCCGCCTTGCCCCCGTTCGAAGGGAATACACTAAGCTCCATGCTCCCCTCTACAAAGTTTACCAAGCTCTATTAAGCCGAAACCTCATCAAACCCTTGGATCCACGTCCATTGCCAAATCCACTCCCAAGAAACTTCAAGACCGATGCTCATTGCGCCTTTCACCAAACTGTCGGCCATACCACCGACCAATCCTTTCACCTTTAGAATATAATCCGAGATCTCATTGACCAGGCTACCATCGCCCCACCATCCAATCCTAAGCCAAACACTACTCACAAACCACTTTCGAATCATACCAATGCCATCTTCTTAGAAGAAAACCTAGATTTCGATCCCTCAACTCAAATCACACCCATATACTCTCCTAAACCTCTTCAAATTTGCCCATATTTCCTCCTACACCCTACTAGCCTCGCTGATCAGGCACTGTCACTCCTTACTAGAGCATGTATCGTTGTCCGTACCCATTCTGAAAATGGAAGTATGGAATTGTTAGAGGTGTTAAACCAACTCCTAGAGTTTGGGCTGAAATTACCCTCACAGGTGATCATCGATTGTCATAAGTTCAGCACACTGTTCTTGGAAGCACAGAAATGGGTTCGAGATTCAGACAATTGGGTGGTACCAACCGACAAAGTCAGCCTAGATGATGTTGTCGAGATTATGGCAGGGTTATTCAGGCAAACCAACAGCATTTGCATTATCACCGAGTTACTTGACGCTTTAAAGATATAAGGGCTCTTGGTCCCTTCAACCACACATATCCCCACAGAATGGAAGGACCTGTATGAAGAAGCCGTTGAAGTTGTTGAATGCATTGACTTTACATGGAAAGACAGAATTATTGTCACCGAATAGGGGGAAGAGTTCAAAGATTCAAGCGAAGAACAGGCTTCAGGAAGAGCTGGCCCAGTAGCCAACATATATGGGATGATATCATTTGAAGATCTCCTCGGAGAAATAAACAGGGTGGCAGAATAACCTAAGATTGACGAGGAAACGGGATTCATGTTCTTTCCTTCTTCAATAAATCACATGACCAGATCAGGGAGACATTACTAGGTTCCAAGCTCACTACCAGCAAATGACAAGGGGAAGGGCATTGAAAACCTTCCTATGCCAGAGATGACCATTGAGGAGAGCAAAATACTCGACCAACTGAAGAAAACTCAAGCTAACATCACTCTATGGGGAATTTTCATGTCTTCCCGGCTACACAGAAATGCTTTAATCAAATTGCTCACTGGACCCACAGTTCCTCCTTCTACCACACCAGAAGAAGCGGTAAATCTAGTCGGATCTTTGACCTCTACCCGAATGCTATCATTCTCTGAAGAAGAAATCCCCAGAATTGGGCCAAATCACAATCATGCACTCAACATCTCTGTCAAAGTTATGGGGAAGGCCGCGCCACTCTCCCTTATCGATAACGGATCCGCCTTGAATGTTTGCCCTCTGAGAACCTTCAAGTGTTTAGGCCTGAAAGAAAGTGACCTCGCTCTAACCTTCGCCGCTGTACGTGCCTATGATAATACCCGTCGTGAGGTAATGGGATCCATAAAACTTGTAATAGGGGTTGGCCCTATAAACCCTGTTGTTGAATTCCAAGTCATAGACATCCCATCTTGTTTCAACCTGTTGGTCGGACGACCCTGGCTCCACAATATCAAGGGTGTGTCTTCCTCACTCCATTAGAAATTGAAGTTCTTCGCCGACGGGAGAGTCATCACCATTTTGGGCGACGGCGAAAATATCGAGGGTGCAAGCACCAGCAGTCCAATTCTTGAGATACTACACGGGTTAAATGATATGCTCCTATCAGGATTTCAGGTTGAGCCACTCCCCTTCTAGGCAGGGGACGGTTTTAAAGAAAGGGTTTATCCAGAATATGACCCTCATGGTAATGTCAATGTTATTCAGATGTTCAGAAACATGCACTTGATGCCCGGACTGGGACTAGGGCAAAGGAAGCAAGGGATACTCGAGCCCATCAAACTGAAGAAATCCTTCCCTCCTTGTGGCTTGGGGTATCAACCATCAGAACAAGAGCTCAGAATGATCCACCAGTCTCGACCAAAGAGAAGATTAGACTGCATCCCAACTATCCCAGGAGACTCCTTAAATGGACGATTCATCAAAAAAGGCAAGGACTTTCCCTTTAGCGATTTTTTAGAACCATGGTATGACCACACAGACAAGAAGATGAAGCCTAGAATGGAGATCTTTTTCCAAGATGGCTACCCATGGGCCGAAAGTTTCCCACACTGCTTACAACCACTCATCAAAGATACCGAAGAGACTGAGGAAAGTGATTCTAAAGATTCCTTCAACTTACAGATACTAGGGCTGGCACTCTACATGGTCCATTCAGGCACTACATCAATGGATCCATCCCGGCTGATTAAAGTTGCTGATACACCTCTCCTCAACTGGTGTGCTGTGCCAGTTCTACCTCTTGAAATCTCCCCTAACCCCAATGTTTACCCTATTTCTTCTTTTATTGTCTATCCTTGCTCAAATGTAATCGAGACCTCTTTTGATAAGGTTCTCAATGCTGTTTTTCCTATCAATGAAATAAATGAAGATTTTGAGTATCTTGCTTTGCCTTACATTAACTGCTTGAATTCTAATCAAACTTTTGATGATGATGATGATTTTGCAAATGAACAATTCTTAAATGATCTAAATAAGGTTAATAATAAACAACATAACCGCGTTCAAGTTAATAAAGAAGAGACTGTTGTTATTAATATCGGTTCTAGTAGCTAACTGCGCGAGATTAGGATAGGGGCCACCCTTGACGAGCATGAGCATGAACAACTCGAAGAATTGTTGAAGGAGTTCGTGGATATCTTCGCATGGTCCTATGATGATATGCCCGGCATTGATCCTGAAATAGCTCAGCATAAGATCCCCACTCTCCCAGATTGCAAGCCGGTTAAACAAAAATTGAGAAAACTCTGCACCGAATGGTCGCTCAAGGTCAAAGAAGAGGTGGTCAAATAGTTAAACGTGGGTTTCATTCGGGTGATCGAATATCCCACATGGCTAGCCAACATTGTACCTGTGCCGAAATCAGGAGGGAAGGTTCGAATGTGTGTAGACTACCGAGATTTAAACAAAGCTTCTCCAAAGGATGATTATTCGCTACCCAATATCGACATGATCGTGGATAACACAGCCAGTCATGCTCTCAAGTCATTCGTCGATGGGTTTTTCGGATACAACCAAATCAAGATGCACCCCGACCACCAAGAAAAAACCGCATTCATCACCCCATGGGGAACCTTTTGCTACACCGTTATGCCATTCGATCTCAAGAATGATGGGGCTACCTACCAAAGGGCTGCCACAACCATCCTGCATGATCTGATTTACAAAGAGGTCGAGGTTTATATGGATGATATGATTATCAAGTCCAAAACTAGAGAAGGTTATGTTCCCGCTATCCGAAAGTTTTTCGAACGAATACGACGGTATCAGATGCTACTTAATCCACAGAAGTGTGTCTTCGGCATTATAAAGGGAAAAATCTTGGGATTCATAGTCAGCGAAAAGGGATAGAAGCAGATCTTGTAAAGCTGAAGGCCATACTTGAGATGCCACCACCACGAATAAAGAAAGAAGTCCGAGGTTTTCTTGGAAAATTGCAGTATATCAACCGGTTCATCAGCCAGCTAACCTCCATCTGTGAACCGATCTTCAAGTTCCTCCGAAAGGATTCAATCAAGGTTTGGAACGAGGCTTGCTAATAAGCTTTTGACCGAATCAAAGAATACTCGACCCAACCTCCAGTGTTCATGCCACCACGGTCTAGTCTCCCTTTGCTCCTATACCTAACCTTAACCGACACTGCAGCTAGGGCTTTACTAGCCCAATACCTTGAGGACTCCCATAAAGAAAGATCCATCTATTATGCCAGTCACAAACTGGCCGGGTACTAGGTCAACTACACTGCTTTGGAAAAGGCGTGTGTCGCACTTGTCTGGGTCACCCAAAAGTTGCGACACTACATGCTTGTCTTCCCATCAAACTTATATCCCGAATGGACCCTATTAAATACCTTCTTGAGAAACCTGCCTTATCAAGTTGAATGGCCTGATGGTTGATGCTCCTAACTGAGTTCAAAATCGTGTACGTCACACAGAAAGCCATTAAAGGAAGAGCCATCTCTGACTACCTCGCCGATTACCCCATAGACGAAGCAGATGTCCAGTTCTTTGAATTCCCAGATGAAAATATCCTCTGCACCACTCAAGACCACCTTCGATGGAAAATTTTCTTTGACGGCGCTGCCAACAAAAAGGGATATGGCATTGGGATACTTCTGATTGCCTCAGATGACTCCCACACTCCCATCGCCATTAAATTGGATTTCCCTTGCACCAACAACATGACGGAATACGAGGCATGCACAGTGGGCCTCAAAGTTTCTCTCAAGAAAGGTATTCAATACCTTGATGTCTACGAGGATTCTGCCCTTATCATCGGTCAAGTGCTTAGAAAGTGGAAGGTCAAGGACGAAAAGCTCCAACCCTTCCATGCCCACTTAGAAGAGTTAGCCTCCCAATTCTGAGATATCACCTTCCATTACCTACCCCGAGCAAAGAATAACCTAGCCAATGCTCTCACTACTTTGGCCTTCATGGTCGACATGCCTGAAGGAATAACAATGACCCCTTTCCTAGTTCAAAAGCAAGACAAACCAACCCATTGCTACCATATTGAACTTGTCTCCACCGAAGATCCCAAACTAGCCGATTGCTGGTACTATGATATCTGGTGCCTCCTCAAACATGGTAGGTATCCCGAGGGTTCCAACAAGAAAGATCGAACAACTCTCTGAAGACGGGCTGCCCAGTACATCATCTGTCATAAAGCCCTACTCAAGAGGAACCTCGATGGAACTCATCTACACTGTATCGCAGGGGCTGAGATTAAGAAGATAATGCAGGAAATCCACAGCGGGGTCATATGCTTGCTAAGAAAATCATCAAACAGGGCTACTACTGGACCACCATGATCCAGGACTGCACTGCCTATGTCCGAACATGCCTCAAATGCCAACAATTCTCTAATCTTCAACACCTGCCTCCGCGAGAATTATACAACATGACCTCTCCCTAGTCGTTCTCCACCTGGGGTGTCGACATCATAGTAAAGGTTACACCAAGGGATTCAAATGGACATGAGTTCATCCTGGTCGACATTGATTACTTCACCAAATGGGTCGAAGCTGAGTCATACGCAGTATTGAACGCCAAGAAAGTGGCCAAATTCCTCAAGAAGAATATGATATGCCGATATGGGGTCCCGCACGAGCTGGTATCAGATAATGGGTTGCAAATTAAAGTAGAAGTCACAGAAGTAGTCAACGAGTATAGGATTCAGAGACACAAATCTTCTCCCTATCGACCTCAGACCAATGGTGCAGTGGAAGTCGCCAACAAAAACCTTAAGGCTATCATCAGCAAGATGACCGAAAGTTGTAAGTATTGGGCCAACCGGATCCTGTACGCCCTCTGGGGCTATCGAACCTCAATCTGAACCTCTACTGGGGCTACCCCTTACTCCCTGGTCTACGTCATGGAAGCAGTCCTACCTGTGAAGCTGGAAATACCCTCGCTACGCGTTATGCTCGAAAGCAAAGTAAGTGAAGAAGACTGGTGCCAAGGCCATCTTGATGAGCTAGCCCTCCTAGATGAAATAAAATTAAAAGCTCTTTACCACATAAAGGGGTACCATCGCCGAATAGAGTGATCATTCAACAAGAGAGTCAAGGACCGCGGTGTCCGGGAGGGGGATTTATCCCTCAAAGAGATAATATAAACCATCTGGGACCCCAGAGGGAAATTTAAGCCCAATTGGAGTGGCCCCTACATTATGAAGAAAATCTTATCCGGCGGTGCCGCTATGCTCACTGACCTTGATGGGGAAGAGATGGCTCATCCAGTAAATCTGGACCATCTCAAGAAATTCTACCCCTAGTCCGAAATTTCGGCGCGCTACGATTCTTCTCATCCCCCTTCTATTCTAAAAAAAGAAAAAAAAACTCTTCATTTCCCTCTACCTAGAACTACGTGGGCCTGATCCTCTACAAAAAAATTATTTTCAAATAGATAAAAACATTTTCAAAAAATCCCAGAGGTACGTAGGCAGCTCATGCACCTCACATGAGTGCAACCCCTTTCTTTTTTACAAAATACCATTTCTTTTCTTACCTCCGATAACGGAGGTTCATTCTAAAGAATACTTGAACAAAAGGATTATGTATGCCTTAGCAATCGGGGTAGATAATTCAAAATTACAAAATTCATCAAAAGGCACAGCTGGATGATTAGAAACTTGTTTATTTCATTAATAAGAAAATTCAGCACGGATTACATAAGAAAAAGGAACGGATAACTCCCTTCCCCCTACTACCATAAAAAGCCAAATAAAATTCTCGCATATATTACACAATTAAACTCTCCAAGAGTCATACCAACGGCTACCAAAGGAGCCTGCACCCTCATTATCTACATCCTGAGGTCCCCAAGTTTCCCCTGCCTGAATAGAGTGCCATAAACACTTCATGGATCGATGAGCCTAAACCATCTTCAAAAAGACCACAACACCCCCTTCCATGGTGTTAGATAAAGCAAACCATCTTTGTCCAGTCTCCACTACCAATATATTTCTAACTACTTTCCTCCACAACCACTTCATATAATCTTTGGGGACATGCCAAAATTTCCCGATAGACTGGGAGGGACGGGTCGACGGACGTCGATTTTCCCACAGAGATCCAAGCAACAGACGCAGGCGCTCAGTCAAATCTTCTACCGGAAAGAAATTTGAGGTTCGTGGTGGCACGACCTGTGCCCGGCCAAATTGGCACAGAAGACGCTAAGGGAAATAAAAGGAGCTCTACCTGAGACCAACCAACCGCACATACGAATACTCTCCTAGCTCCAGAACGGGTTGCAACTGCCCCCACCAAGGCACTGGCCAGTACAGCCCACGAGCCCCATGCTCCACAAACCAATGCTCCCAGTTCTCAATATATAGGCCAACGCTGATGAAGTAGCGTGAAAAGAAGTTGGGTACGGTCGACAAGGGATATTCTGGAGGAGTCGCCAAGCGGAATCTTTCAGACAACCACATGAATATCATCACGGGGCTACCCCTCAAAAAGTCAGAACGACCTTCTCTCTAGGCATCCAAGTCATTCAGGGTCTCCGCCAGTATCACCGCCGCAGGATTGCGATGATATGACATCCATGAAGTAATTGATACAAGTTGTGGGTCCACTTGCACTTCCCCAGTCACCAGCAGTAATTTTGAAACCAGACCCAGAATAACGGCTCCAGCATAGCCAGCATCACCTACTTCCCGCAAATGCATGGACTGCAGCACCGCTGGGAGGGAGATCATTCCTCGAGCAACCAATGATCTAGCCGTCGAAGGCGAAATATGAAGAAGCACGGCCAACAAATCCCTGGGAGAGCGGGAAAATTTGGGCAGAGCCGTAGCAACACTAGGATTTACACCCAGTATGGAAGAAAACTCCTCGTAGGTAGGATAAAATTCTTCCAACCCAAAGCGATATACATGGTCTTCGGGGTACCAGAATTATACCGCTGTCGTCAGCACATTCCACTCAAGAGGCCAATTGCGCCACAAGGAGACTCGGTGCATGTTGAAGGCATCATAGTCGATATTATAAGAGCACATTTCTTCCAAGGCTTCTAGGTAATTGGCAAACTCAATGCTACCAGGGAGAGCCATCTTGCAAGGCTAAGAAATAATGGGCAAGTAAGTGAAAATGCAAAGGGTGTGATGAAAACACTCCACCCTTCCCCCTTTTTATACTTAAGAAACATAACAAGAGACATAATCCCTGTAGAAATTGAAGGGAATCCTACCCCACAAGGTACCAAAGGCTGAAGAGGGTACCAATCAAAACTTTGAATTGATGGGACTGGACTGAACTGTCGATAGGCAGGTCAGGGTGCTTACTGATCGGTAACCCCCCATTTTA
The DNA here is from genome assembly GCA_949130495.1 of Sambucus nigra. Classification (NCBI taxonomy): domain Eukaryota; kingdom Viridiplantae; phylum Streptophyta; class Magnoliopsida; order Dipsacales; family Adoxaceae; genus Sambucus; species Sambucus nigra. The sequence goes on from OX422218.1 coordinate 284,027,830, forward strand.
GAAATGTCCTCTTTTCCTCTTTTGTCAAATTAGAAAGCTCAATAGAAAAAAATTGATATTCTTAACAGAATTTCAAAATCCCTTTAAATTTCCCCTTTTTGATCAAAAAACTTTCCTTCAAAAAATTCCAAAAATACTCCTTTTTACGGTCTCAGCAGCAAAGTAAAAAGTGCATGTGCATACATTCATTCATCATTAATAAAAGATAATCAAAAAAATCCATTGCATTGCATATATTTATTTTCTGTGTTACATCATTTTTGCAGGAAATAAAAAGAAAAAGCAAAAACAACGGGACTCAGCCCGAACCCACATTTTCTCTCTCTCTCTCTCTCAAGAGCTTCCACCCCTACGACTTGCTCTCTTTCCCCTACGGTGAGATGATGCACCACCACTTCTCGAGCCAGATTCCTCTCCAGATGAGGCAGACGGCACCAAATAAGAAGGAATGGGAATTGCATCCCGAATATGGGCAGTCGTTGAAGATATCCAGTCTCTGATGTTCCTGAGCCAAGTGGTCGACACCCGGACTTGCTGCAAGAAAAGGTGAAATCCGTATCAGGGTAGGGATGACTAAAACAAAAAAGAAAGAAACAGAAAGGTATACCGCAGGTCGAAGGACCTCCTCTGTCAAACCCAACTCCTCCGGATCCATCGCATTAGGACAGTGCAACATAGGCACCATCCCTCCATCAGCCCGCCGAATATTGTATAAAGGGGTATGCAGCCGCACAAAAAGAACCTCTGAAGTCACCGCCACCGCAGATGCTGACAGACCACCGCTGTTGTGGGAAGATCCCACCGCCCGACTCGAACCTGCCGGAGGGAAATCAAGGGCATCATATATGCTGGGCGCTATCAACCAGCTCGTCACAAAGTCCATATAGTCATACGACGCATCCGTATCGGTGTATAGCAAGTAGGACTTGCTAATCATAGCCACGATCCTCTCATCCTCTGACAGCAGTCGCTCCCGCCTCATAGATGTAGGAGGCTGCGCAGGTGGCACCACCACCTCCTCCTTAGAAATCTGATGAACCACCCTCTCCCCAAGATACCAGGAATGGCCGAACTCATGCGCCAGCAAACGCCTCATCCGCGCGTTCACCTCAGTCACCCCCGCATCCTGAATGGCTGTCCCCCAGGGATAAAAGGTCACCTGAAAATCTCCAAGCGAGCATAAATCAATGCAAGATCAGAAGGTGCAAAAACCAAGACTGAAATGGAAAGAGTCTTACCCTACCAATGGTCAGGTCATTCAAGACCTGACACACCACCTCCAGGGAAAGAGATCCCTTTGACTGTCGATTGGCCTTATGCCATCGATATAATCGACAGAAGTCCCCAACAGTGTCGTCCTTCAAAGCGATCAGCGAGGTATTGCACCCAATCACCACGTAAAACCACGCCTGAATTCACAAGCAAAAAAGATGACGCATAAAGAAAAATGCGAAAGCATGAAAGGAAGATGAGAATGCATGAAAGGAAAATGAGAGTGAATGAAAAGAAATGCACAAACTAAAGAATACCTCAAGAAGGTACGTGGATCCAGTAAAGGTCTGTCGGTATCACCGACTGAATGCATCCAGAGAAGAGTAAAGGGTCGCCAAAGTCAGACTCCCCCAATTATAGAAAGGGATGTTCGAAAACATCCTCATGTATGGCAAAAACCACAAATGAACGACGTCGCCGCTTGAAGCCACCATGAAACCTCCCAATACTACCAGAATAAATAACCGGGCCATCTGCCTCACTTGCAGCCATTCCTCCACATCAATCACCCTGCTCAGCAATACGTCCTTCAGTAGGGATAGCCGGATAGAATCCCCAAAAACTATCCTCCCTACATCACCAAGTGCCGCACGCACTGCCTCCGATCTCACCCGTAAAGAGCGATCCACCTCTATCTGCTCTCCATCACAATCTAGCCCCAGCAGCTGTTGCACATCTATGGGAGTCACAGTCATCTCCCCGAAGCCAAAATGGAAGGTGTGGGTAGTATCCCATCACCTCTCTCCCAATGCACACAAGACCGTTGTCGAACGAGGCATCTCATCCAGCACCGATGCCAACCTCCCAAAACCCGCTGATGATACCACCTAACACACCATAGGTGGGAGATTATCCCAGACATCCCTGAGCCCCGTCGTCCCGTGGGCGCGCATGTTCTTTAAAGAAATATCAGACTGGCAAAATGGAAAGTCTCATTAAAAGTCAAGAAAGAAAGAAAAATCACCAAAAAGAAAGGAATGCCAAAGGTCGGGTTACTTACATAACCGTCGGGACTCACTCTCGAAGAGCGATGATGCGATGGCTCCCGCAGCAAGGTCGCTCATCCACAACAGGCTCAAACGCATCAAATGAGTTCTCACTCCCCAAAGTAAGAGGCTCTCTAGCCCTCCACTCCACGTTCGACCAGTCATCAATGGTCAACCACTTCTGGTGGACTACAGTGCTCACAAAAGCGGCCAATTCTTGAAGATCGGAATGTTAGAACGATTTGCAGAAGAATTGCAGAGAGAGAGAAAGCAAAGAAACTGTGAAAAATGAGGGGATTCTCCCCCTTTATATAGGATGCCAAGCGCCATGCCGATCGGCACCTCCCCCAACCATACCGTTCGACACTGACCCCTTGCCTTCCCGAGGTAGCCCAAAAGTCCGTGCCACTGCCGAATGGAACCCTTCATACTATACCGACCGGCACCCCCATTAAATTTCCTACAGAAATTCCCAGAAAATACCAGAAAGCCTCCAAAAATCCTCGAAAAATTCCTAAAAATCCCAAGAAGGATTTAAAGCCATTTCACCAAGAAAACTTCACGTTCCCTCAAGAGGAACCCCTCTTTCCCAACAAAACCCTCAAAATCAAGTGAAAACTCCTCCCGGCACAACTCCGGAGGATCTCTAAGGATCAACTGATCACTTCCCTAGCGGAATTCTCTTACATCACCCAAAATAGGTTGTTCCCCCCCGCAAGGTCTCCTAATGAAACAAAAGCTTCCCCAGCTATCAGCTCCCCGGATCAAATCAAAATCACAAATCACTTTCCCCAGCAAAAACAAAATCAAATCTTCATCCACTCTTTAGGTCAGAATCGACCTCGGTCTTGGATCGTCACCTGAGTTGGGTCAGAATTGACCCCGATCCTCGGTCGTCACCACTCTTAGGTCAGAATTGATCTCGGTCTTGGATCATCACCTGAGTTGGGTCAGAATTGACCCCGGTCCTCAGTTGTCACCACTTTTAGGTCAGAATTGACCTCAGTCTTGGATCGTCACCTGAGTTGGGTCAGAATTGACCCCGATCCTCGATCGTCACCACTCTTAGGCCAGAATTGACCTCGGTCTTGAATTGTCACCTGAGTTGGGTCAGAATTGATCCCGGTTCTCGGTTGTCACCACCCTTTAGGTCTGAATTGACCTCGATCTTGGATCGTCACTTGAATTGGGTCAGAATTGACCCCGATCATCAGTCGTCACCACTCTTAGGTCAGAATTGACCTCGATCTTGGATCGTCACCTGAGTTGGTCAAAATTGACCCCGGTCCTCGGTCGTCACCACTCTTAGGTCAGAATTGACCTCGGTCTTGGATCATCACCTGAGTTGGGTCAGAATTGACCCCGATCCTCGATCGTCACCACTCTTAGGTCAGAATTATCCTCGGTCTTGGATCGTCACCTGAGTTGGGTCAGAATTGATCCCAGTCCTCGGTCATCACCACTCTTTAGGTCAGAATTAACCTCAGTCTTGGATCGTCACCTGAGTTGGGTCAGAATTAACCTCGATCCTCGGTCATCACAACTATTAAGGTCAGAATTGACCTCGGTCTTGGATCGTCACCTGAGTTGGGTCAGAATTGATCCCAGTCCTCAGTCGTCACCACTCTTTAGGTCAGAATTGACCTCGATCTTGGATCTTCACCTGAGTTGGGTCAGAATTGACCCCGGTCCTCGATCGTCACCACTCTTAGGTCAGAATTGACCTCGGTTATTAGATCTTCACCCTAAGCCAACAGATTTGGCTTCGACCCGCACAATTGGTCATCCCCCCAACACCACTTCAGGTCCTTAGAATCGAACTAAACCTTGGATCATCATTCCATCCCCAGCACACTCCTTAGGTCCTCAGGATCGGCCTCGACCCTCTGAATCGATCATATCCCTCAAAAGCATCATGTGGTATCTATTCCACGGTCATCATTTATTCCAAACTCACCCATTGAGGGGCTCTATAGACACCGCATTTTGTTACCCCCAAACTCTCCTTAGGTCCCTAGTACCTCCCTTCATCACCACAAACCTAGGTCATGTTCGAGTACTGACCTAGAAGCCATCGGGCACTCCCCGGCTCAGTTTGACCAAAAAGTCAAACTCTTTATCTCGACTGAGACTGGATGAATCTTCAAAGGGCACTGAATCCCCTTCTCAATGGTCCATCCCATATGCAGTTTTGACTTACCATGCGGACGAATGGTCCGTTTGGGTCCAAAACTTGACCTAGAGGCCACTGGGTGCTCCCGGGCTCTTTTTGACCCAAGTCATCTCTTCATCTCAACTGAGACTGAATGAATCTTCGAAGGGCACTTAATACCCTTTCCAATGGTCCATCCAGTGCGCAATTCTGACTTACCACGTGGACAAACGACCCGTTTGACTCCAAGAGGTCACCGAACGATTCTGGGGCCTGGCTTACTAAAGTTAACTCCCCAAACTGGGTCAAACTCTTTGGAATGTCGAAGTACATCTCCTAACCATTCCAACGGTCCACCCCGTGCGTGATTTGGACTTACCATGCGGACGAACGATCCGTTTGCGTCCGAGCGATTCCCCATCTAATGGACCGACAAATGCTTCCGAGCCATATTTGACCCAAAGTCAACTCTCGAACCCGGGAGTGATCCAAAGGACTTTCTAAGGTCTCTGAATTACCTTTCCAATGGTCTGCCCCGTGCATAATTCTGACCAACGATTTGCCCTCGGCAACCGTTTTTCTGAAAAGGCCTGAAACACACTGCCAAATGGCAGGTTCCAGACCCTGCCTATCGGCAGGTGCTGATAGGCAGGAACGGGTCTATGCTTATCGGTAGTTACCTGGGCCTATAAAAGGAGGCCTTAACCTCATTTACAGGGGGAGCCCAGATCTGATAAAAATCACTCTCAGCGAATCCCAGAAACCTCTCTCAAAGGCAGCGTGATTTCAACTTCCAAATCCCTTTTTTACTTCCACTTTTCATCATCCTGTTCATCAAACTTGGTGAATTAACAACTCTCCATCATCATCCAAGTGCAAGGTCTGCTCTCCAACATTCAAGATCAAGCTCAAGATCTTCAAGAAGGTCCAACTTTCTCAACTTTCTCTTAAAGTCTCTTAAATTTGCAATAACTTGTTTTATTACTTAGAACTTTTTATTATCTCATCTCACACATCCTAATATACTTTTTATTTAGTATTATTGCACATCTCTTATTTTCATATAAATAAAAACCCAAAAAATAAGAAAAAGAGGGTTTACTCATAAATTTTAAATAGGGATTCTCATACTTTTCTCACACTTTTCTCACCACTAAAACACTTTTTCTACACACACACACACTCAAAAATAAGATATCCCCCATTTGGATTTATGGTATAAACCCCAACCCTCGTTTTGTATGCGAACTACGTGGACTTTGATGCCTTTATAGGCTACGTAGGCGTCTCGGGGTAAAACCCGAGACTCGAGTCCTTTTTTCACTTTTTCTTTTATTTTTCTATCTTCTCTAAAGCTAATTTTATTATATTCTACATACTTGTAACTTATTACTCCATATGCGTTATCGTTCCATTATAACGACCAACTTAGGGGTAATCGCGTAAATCTTATTCTTTTAATACTATTCTTATATCTTACTACGGATGACTCGCTTTGTCTTTTCCATGATACAAGTCGAGGATTCCTACCTCCATTATATATATACACATGCACACATCTCACGGGGGGAAATATAAAGGAAAATAGCAAATATCCATGAGAGATCGAAAGGGCGGAATGGGTGCCTAACACCTTCCCATTTCGTAACTAAGCCTCCGAACCCTTCTTGAATCATCTTGGTTTTGCATGCACTAGTATGTCTTTGGATGCCATCCTTCGGAATGGATTCCCCCTTTTTTTTGTCTGTTTTGAGTAAAATATACTGGCGACTCTGAATCTCTCTACATTTTTACACCTCATCTCAAACGACGCCGGCCGAAGCGCTCCCGAGAGGGATGCGCGGGACCCGAGGGATCCTCTCCCCTTCGCACGCCCGCCCCAGCGCAGCGAGGATCGAGGATGACCACAGTGGGCTTTAAAAGGAAGGGCATCTTATTCAAGAAAAAAAAAGACTCTCATATCAGATGCATAGAGAGGAAACAGAAAATGGAGAGAGGCACTGTGTATATTATATATAGAGAAGGTACATAAAAAATTCCAAAAAAATACAAAAAAAATTAGTTTAGTGTTAGAATAAATTTTAGGTTTAGTTATTCTTTTTATTTATGTGATCAAGTACTGAAAATTGTGGAAGAGTTGGGATGCACTTTCATGAACACAATTCGACAAGGAACTTTGCGTATTGCATTTCTTTCCCTTTCCTTTTCATTATTGCTATATTGTTGAATGTTGTTTATTCTAACATGAGAATGTTTGACAAAGCACCTTGTTCAAGGGGTGGGATGCACTGCGTAGGATATTAATTTAATTAATTGATTTCATTAATGCTATATTTCTAGGAAAATTTATTTGTAACTGTCACAAATTAATTTATGTAACGAGAGTTAGTAAATTAGTTGTACAAATTAATGTTTGAATTTAGGAATCGAACTAGAGATAGGTTTTTTCAAAATTTGAATATTAATTTTATGTTGAAATTTGAGAATTCATATTTTTTTATTAAATTGATCCTAGCAGGTAATTTTGTTGAAAATAGTATAATTCTTAATTTTTCATCGGGTGACATTTTTAAATTAGTTTTCTGAAAAAGATATTATTAAATTTATAATTGTAACAAGAGTTAGATTATCGATTTAATATTATCTCGAAATATTTTAAATTAATAAATTGAGAAATTGAAATAATTGATAATACAGTGTAATCCCATCTCTTAACTTTCTCACATCTATCACACTTGGTTGCACATTATTTTATTTTTTTATTTAGTCATTTCGTAATTTTAGTATTTAGTAGTAAATTTTTCCCTTGAAATTGTTTTAAATAAAAAAAATAAAAAAAATAATTAAAAAATATTTTAAATAAAAAAAAATTGAATTGCAACTTTTCGCAATAATTGTTTCACCCTTGAAAGTTGGATTGATACCGTACTTACCGCAATACGAGTTGTTTTAGACAAGTTTTTGTAGGTACTTAAGGGAATTTTGAGATTGGCTTTTCAAGACAACGACCATACGCAAAAACCCTTTTATCAAATGGCGTCGTTGTCGCTTTCTTGACGTGGAGACAACGTTGAAGACTTGTAATTTTTTTATTTTTTTTAAATTTATTTTTAGTTGTTGCATTCCTTCTCCCTCCCCCTTAAACTAGTTGTATAGTATTTTTGAAGCTTTGTATTTATTTTGGTGTATTTTGACACTGATTTAATTGTAAGCGAAAAGAGAAACCGGACAAAGTATCGAGAGGGCGTCCAAAGGCGAGGATTTAGAAGCCTCTCTACTTTGGGTCGGTAGGACTTTCGGGGACGACTGAGATAGGCGAGATCTCCCCCCTATCGACTCAACTTGGTCTACACCTCATGCGTGTAAAAATCATGGGAGGTACATTTCTTTATCCCTCATTAATCAGTCAGTGAGTCAATTTTTTTGTGATTACTTGCTCTTGTGTGCTTTTAATTTCTGCATCGCACTTTAATTGAATGGTTTGATGAATTAATTTACCTAAGACCTAGACCCGATCATTGAAACGAAAAGGGATTTCATCACCCGACTCACTCGCTTATCCATTGTGTGCTACCCTAGCTATCATTAAATTTAAAATCAATCAATCAACTAGTTAGCCCAGTAGAAACACATTTTTGCAACGGGTGATCACAAAGATAAATTCCGTGATTTTTGTCGCCTGCGGACTTAATTAAAATTTGACTATCCCTTTCACTAATTTTGCAGATAATAATTGGCTACATGCTCATTAGGATTTTTCCTTTACTCGTATGTGTCCAATTCAATTCTTTCGGTAGTCGATTTTAGTTTGTTCGTCCAAATCACGAGTCCATTTTCTCCTCTTTTTCGAAAAATCCCCCAAAAAAATCCTTTTTTAAAAAAATATATTTTCAAAAATCCCAAAACGATTTTCCGTTTTTCCATATTTAAAATGCCAAAAAGATTTTTATTTTCTTATTTTCAAAAATCACAAAAAGATTTTCTTTTCTTTTGAAAAATATTTGAAAACCCAAATATATTTCTCTCGTCATGGCAGAAGAACGTCCTTTACAGGAATACTTTGGCCATTTCCCATTCTCTCGAAGTTTATTTGATGTTAAGCTCGTATCGAACCTTCATTCATTAATTTACGGCTTTAACTCTCAACCTCCCATCGTTGATACTCGTGTGTCGTCCATACCCACATATCCTATTCCACCGCCTCCGGTGATGAGTGTCAACACATCCCATACTTCACCATGCACACATTGCTTTCTTGTCAATCACTTATCCCATAAGTGTCCATTTATTTTCTCTCCATCTGAACCCACCATGGAACATGTGTATCCATAAGACACTATTTCGGAACCACCCTTGACGTATTTTCATGACATATCCACTGCAGAAGGGTATGAGTACCCCAACTATTCATGGCGGCCTGATCACCATTCCATGCAATATGAATCCCAACACCATGTTGTGGATCCTTACGGTTTCCAACAGTCACCATCGCCACCTCATGCACCTCATACCTATCAGTCCCCTTACTATGCTCTTTGTGCTGATCAACCTTTTGTTTCTCACGGATATTCTTCTCCTATGTATGACCAACTTGACCCCATTCCCCACACTTCATATGAGTAATTTCCACATCCTAGTGTTTCTCTCGAGTTGTGTCCACCTCCACCACCATCGCCACCCGCCGACATTTCACCACCAACTTACACATCCGCTCTCGAGAACTTCTTGCACCAGTTCTTCCTCGAACACGATCACACTCTTAGATCTTCAAATGAATCCCTTCAATGGCTTGAACAAAGGTTTAATGCATTTGAGTGTGTGCGAGAGTCGAATTTCACCTCAAGTCAACCCATTGTTGCACCCGTGTGGAACGATGTGTCCTCTGGTGCCACTGATTTTGAGTGTGACCCACCCTATCCTCCTGAGATTCTTGAAGTTGATACCACCCACTGGTCCGGGGCCCAAGTTGAAAACTGTATTGACCTATCCATAGACTGTGAGACTGATCCCATTGCACCTTATCCCCTCGAACCCACCATTGAGGTTCGCATTTCCCCTTCCACCGGATCTACTATTATGCCCGAGTATAGACCTTTTTATCCTAATATGTTTGTCCCTGAGGCAACACTTCCTTATAGACTAGCTCCGGCTGCGAGTGCTTCCCACTGTCTTGAGATTGAATCCATGATGGTTTCTATCGCTCTGGATATGGATCCTGTCCCACCATGCTTGGCTCTCGTTGAGTCAGATATTAATGTTGATTCATCTATCTCGAATTTGGATGCCTTGTTAGATTTTTCCACCACTTAGGATGGTGACTTTTGGGCGGCTAAGTTGATCACTCCCTCGTTCACTTTCACAACTCCTCCTACGAGTGCCCTTGAGGATAATTCCAAGCCTTATGAGGAATATGTTTATCCTACTCTCGAGTTATATCATCTTCCTCCATCCTTTGTCCCACCCGACCCACCATTTGTCACCCCTCACCCACCAATTGATTTGGACCTTACTATTCTACCCTCCCTGTTCACATCTACGCATTTAGGTCCTCGCCTACACCCACCCTCCACCCTAGTACTCCGCGATCCCATTTGTGCACTTTTCATCGACCCCACCATCCGTGTGAATATGCATTATGCTCTGATCTTTTGTTGCACCGATCTTGTTACCTTATGCACACCACTTCCTTATGTTGTTGATTTTTTTCATTTGGAGCTCCCTGGAGTGTCACGGCGCGAGCATTATCATTGTCCATTTATAGAACGGCCGTGCACTTTATTTGAGGCCCACACCATCACTATTTCCAAACCATTTTGCCTCCCTATACAATTTGAGCATCTTGCTTACAGGGCCCTAGTTTCCCTCACCTTTAGGCTCAATAAAGCCCGTGACCGGTGCCTATTCACCCTCACCCTTACCTTTCTCACCATTACCCTAATCCCCACCCAGCCATGGTCCACCGATGCTTTGCATCTAGTGATGAACTTTGCTATACAAATGAATTGACCTCTTTTAGCCTTTATCCAATCAGACTGACGCTTCAGTCTTATTTAGGGGTGATTCTCATCACCCGATTTTTCTGTCGCCCCGTGCTTTCATAGTTCTTATCCTTAGGGTGAGTTCCGATCGGTCTGGCTGAAGATATTAAATTTAGCTCTATCCAGTGGCAGCTCGTCTTATATTATTACTGAGTATGAGTCTTATCCTATTTGGGGGTGGTGTTTCCCATCACCCAATGATTTTAGTATGCTTTCTAGACTTGTACATATTTTTGTGATGCATATGTTCTTCAGGTTTCATCATTGCTCCACCATGTGGTACATTTTCATTAGCGATTCATTATGATAATCTCTCTCCTACCTTTTTCTTTTTATTTAATATATATAGTTTTAAACATCGAGGACGACGTTCTCTTTTGTTTGAGGGTGGGAAATTTATCAAAATTGTGCCTCTTTTGAAAAAAAATTCAGAAACAAGTGATTTTAAACTTTTTGTGCAGTTAAAAAAAAATTATGGCATGATTTGTCTATCATCCCACTTTTAGAAATATCAAAATACCCGTGTTCGACCCTAAAATTATGCTTTTACCATAAAATTAAATAATGCCTCTTAAAAGTGTACTTGCATTATGAATTCCTAAACTCGACAATTTTACACTATCACGTTACAATCAAAAGTTGAAGAGTAACTATATTCTTAAGAAAACCTTAAAAGATCACTATCGGAGACTTAAAACCCGTAAGATTTGAGCTTTTCACATTTTTGAGGGTTTTTACGTATCTCAAAGTCACGAGCTGACTCAACTTTCTTTAGGTACCACACTTAGTCTTTGCATGATCTCATTATTTTTCAATTTTGGCGTAATAATTGAGAATGACATTACTTTCGAGTTGTAAGAATCATGTGTCTTGTAGTTTGTCCCGAGCACTAAACCTTTTTTTTTACCATACACTCATCTCTTTCCCTATCACATTATCATTAACCCACTATCATTTTCCATATATGGTTAATAACTCGACATTGTCGACATAGTGGTTAGCATTCCTTCATGAGATCAGTTTTTTTCATGTATCCATCTTTTTTTATAAAGTGTGTAAGACGTTTGAACTTGTTTACATTTACTCATATCCTCACACACTAGAGAGATACACTTACCCAATTCTCAGAGAGTTCGATTCAGAGAGATATACCCAGTGAGAATTGAAGTCAAAGCTTTAATTTTATAAAGGCGATCTAAGAATTACTCTAATGATACTTAAGATTATTTCAGACTAACACATGATGAGTTTTAGGAATGATTACGCTTTTGGTATTAAGTAATTTTATATCTTATTTTGATAGTTGAATATGGTGTTCCTTGACGTCGTTTTTAGTTAGGTTGTATAGCGTTCATCGTCAAAATAAGATACTACATTTAAATAAATTTTGAATTTTGTGGGTACATTCACTGCAAACCCTCACGAGACACCACTCATCCTGTAGGGCAACCAATAGGTTTAACGACTTGTTGCACATGCTAAGTATAACCGCCAATGCCTGCGAAAGTGGCACACTTTTGGTTACTTATCTCTATTTTCTCTCTATTTTTGCTCGAGGACTAGCAATGTTCTGTTTGGGGGTGGTGTGATAAACACCCAAAAGTGTATAATTTATTTCCCGAATAGATGCATTTTAGTCGCTCGTTTTTAATAAAACTGGCCTTATGTTCGTATTTTATCATTTTGCAGGTCAATACGTAGTTGCGGTGTCAAAATGTACTAAATCCAGTCAATTACGACACAATAGCGGTCAAAAGCATGCATCAAAGAAAAAAATAGACCGCGAAGTCAGAAGTCCAGTTTGAGCTTGTACTGATGAGTTCCGATGCCCCGAGCCTTTTCCCGTAACCCTAACCTATCCCAGACCTGGCCTAAATGAACCCGAGCATTGTGTGTGTTGAGTTTGTATTCTTATAAATTTTTAGATTTTTATTTTGAGTCATTTCTATTTTTAGGAATTATTTTAGAATTATTTAAATTTTTCTAGGTTTTATTTTCTATTTTTTTAATATTTATTTCTTTTTTATTAGTGTGTTTTATTTTGATTTTTATTTTTATTAGTTTTTAATCTTTAGTCTTTATTTTTTTTTTACTTTATTAGGATATGTTTTCTTTAAGGATTTTTTTTTTTACTTTAGTTTTTGGATTTTTAATTTTTATTTTATTTAGAGTCTTTTTAGATTAATGGGTACTATTATTTTTAGTTTGATTTATTTTAGGATTTTACGTTTTATTATTTATTTATTATTATTTTTAGTTTAGATAATTTTAACTTTTACTTCTTTTTTTAAGGTACAAACACACTCACACACTAACTTATGACATACACCTCACGCACCATAACACATCTCTACACCCCACACTACCTTGCCTAAACCACACAGATCGTAACACTATCACCCCCATCTTCAACCTATCACCACCTCACTCTCTTTCCTCCATAACCAAACCTTACCCCCAAAACTACCACCAGCAACAAACCCACAAACCTGAAACCACCGCCGGTACCCGAAACCCGGTGACGCCCAGCAGATTCGGCCACCTCGAACCAAAGTCCGACAGCCTTACCGACTCGCGGCCTGCCCAAACCGGACTCACCCATACCTTAGACCCGTAAACCCATAACAGAAGCCACACTTTGTCCCACAACCCGAAACCCGGTGTCACCAAACCAAACCAACCTCCAACCTTATCTCTCCCACCAAAATAGGACCCTATACCCACCAGCCAAGCTTCCAAAAAAACGTGCAATACGATACCCTCCTATTTTTACTTGAAATTAGCCAAAATAAAATCCTAACAAAATCAAGATCGTGGGCTTTAAAAGGAGGGGCATCTTATGCAAGAAAAAAAGACTCTCATATCAGACGCACAGAGAAGAGACAAAAAACAGAGAGAGGCACTGTGTATATTATGTACAAAGAAGGTATATAAAAAATACAAAAAAATTAGTTTATTGTTAGAATAAATTTTAGGTTTATTTTTTCTTTTTCTTTGTGTGATCAAGTGCTGAAAATTGTGGAAGAGTTAGGACCCACTTTCATGAACATAATTCAACAAGGAACTTTGCGTATTGCATTTCATTCCCTTTCCTTTTCATTCTTGCTATATTGTTGAATGGTGTTTATTCTAACATGAGAATGTTTGGCTAAACACCATGTTCAAGGCGTGGGATGCACTGCGTAGGCTATTAATTTAATTAATTAATTTCATTAATGTTATATTTCTAGGAAAATTTATTTGTAACCGTCACAAATTAATTTATGTAACGAGTGTTAGTAAATTAATTGTACAAATTAATGTTTGAATTTAGGAATCGATCTAAAGATATATTTTTTCGAAATTTGAATATTAATTTTGTGTTGAAATTTGGGAATTCATACTGTTTTTATTAAATTGATCATAGCGGGTAATTTTGTTGAAAATAGTATAATTCTTAAGTTTTCATCGTGTGCCATTTTTAAATTAGTTTTCTGAAAAAGATATTATTAAATTTATAATTGTAACAAGAGTTAGAGTATCGATTTAATATTATCTCGAAATATGTCAAATTAATAAATTGAGAAATTGAAATAATTTATAATGCAGTGTAATTCCATCTCTTAACTTTCTCACATTTATCACACTCGGTTGCATATTATTTATTTATTTTGTTATTTAGTCATTTCGTAATTTAGTATTTAGTAGTAAATTTTTCCCTTGAAATTGTTTTAAATAAAAAAAAATTAAAAAATATTTTAAATAAAAAAAATTGAATTGCAAGTTTTTTCAATAATTGTTTCACCCTTGAAAGTTGGATTGATACCCTTACTTACCACAATACGAGTTGTTTTAGACAAGTTTTGTAGGTACACAAGGGAATTTTAAGATTGGTTTTTGAAGATAACGATCATACACAAAAAGCCTTTTATCAATAATCCTGGAAAACAAAACTACAAGTATGTTCATGGAGCATGGAGACTATACAAAGCATGGTGATAGGTACAAACTGTGAAGTGTGTGAATATACAAGTGAGTGAGAAATATATGCAAAGTGAGAGAGTGACATGTGAATATGTGTGAGTAAAGATAGCATGTGGACATATACGAGTGAGAAAAAAGTGGAAATGTGTGCTAGTGTGACTAAGCATGGATATCTACAAGTGGTGTGTGAAATGTGTGAGTAAGCATGAAGTTATATACAAGTGAGAAGAATGTGAAAGTGTGTGCTCGTGAGACAAAACATGAATATCTACGAGTGGTGTATACAACATGTGAGAAAGAGTGAGATTATATACGAGTGAGAGTGTGTGGAGTGAAACATGGCGAATATATACAAGTGAGTAAAACATGGTGATTACATACAAGTAAATAAAAGGTAAAACATGTGACAAGAAGGTAATATATACACTTGATCAGAATATAACATGGTAGATATGAACATCATGATAAGAATGAGACATATATACAAGATGTAAGTATATAAGAGTAAGGAGAACATATAAGTGGAGGCATATGTACACACAGATAAAAAGAGGAGAGCAAAAGAGATAACACCCATGTGAAAATAAGATATAATCCTCTAAAAATATCCCCAGTGGAGTCACCACTATGGTCATCCAGGTCAGATTCCTCCGACACGGGCCGATCCTAAAATTAGAGGGGGGGAACTAGAGAAATCCCTCTCTCCTGCGTGTGCGGGGATTCGAGGATATAGGAGTCCTTTTTATGCCACTCACACTGATTTTCGCGGGCTGCCTCTGATATAAATTGCCAGCTGTCAAAAGGGGAGAAACACAAAGAAATGGATTCACCGGCCTAGTTTGCTCAAAATAGGCAAAAGAAATGTAGCTGTCCCGAGAGAACGACATAAAAAGACAGACTGATGCGTATGAAACCAACTAAATCAAGGGTCCAAGGACTAAGTTACGAAATAAGAAGGTGTTAGACACCCATCCCTCCCTTCCGATCTCTCATGGACTATGATAGTATTTTCCTTATCTTCAAAATGTGATACGTGCGTACATGTGTGCGGTGTGAATAATGAGAGAAATAAATCACCCGACTCTCACCATGGAAAAAACGAAGCGGAATCATCATGAGGAGTGTATAAAAGAAATAACGTAAAAATAGAATGCGAGTGTTCTTCGAATCACAAATCGCTATGAAAATCGAATGTGTATATCGGGGGGACATGAATATGTAGGAGTACGCGAACTCATAATTTAAATAAACATAAGGAAATATAAAATGGATAAATGAAGAAAACATGACTCGAATCCCAAGATTGGCTCAAGATGCCTACGTAGCCCAAAGAGCATCAAAGTCCACGTAATTTAACCCATAAACCCTAATTTAGAACTTCCTTTAGTTTATAATTGGAAAAAAGTGCGCAAGTGTAGAAAGTGTGAAAAATGAGGAGATTTTAATTTAGGGTTTGTAAGAAAATCCTCTTTTTTGATTTTTTATATTTTATAAAAATAAGATTTGTGAGTACTAAATAGTAAAAAGTGATTAGTTTTGAAGTGAGAGAATGATATAAAAGATATATCAAAAGTAGAAAGGAAAGTAAACAACTACTACTAATTAAGTGTATTGTAAATGAATAAAGGTAGACCTTCTAGAGAACTTAAATTCTGATTTTTCAATGGTAGGAAGTTGATTTTAGTATGGTTGGATGGTAGTGAGGTAAGGATGGAAAGTAGGGTAAAAATGGAGTGGAATGATGTAAGAAAATGGAGAGAATATTTGCAAAAATAGAATTTTGGTGCACTGATCTTGAGGGGAATGTTCTGACTTAAAAAAGGACCCTGAGAATGAGGCCATGGTCACCTTAAATAGTAAAAATTAGGGTTTATGGTAGTTTCGATCGGCATGGCCCCTGCCTTGCTGGCCAAGGAAAGTACACCCTGCCGATAGGCAAGAAGTCCAAAATGAACTTTTTAGGAAAAATGGGCATAAAATACAAATCGTAAGTCTGAATCGTACCCAGCCTGAACCGTTGGAAAGAGTATTCAGAGACCAAGAAGAATACATTGAGACACACGCAGGTTTAAGAGTTTAGCAAAGTCAAACAGAGCTCAAAAGCACCCAATGTTCTCTAGACGGGGGGTCTCGAAGTAAAAAAAAGGCAAGCACGCGCGAACCGTGTGGCCGATTCGCGCAAGATATGGACCGTTGGAAAGGGAATTCAGATCCTTACGAGATTTTAATGAGATTTACTTGTTTTGGAGAGTTTACTGAAGTCAAATGGGGATCAGGTACGCCCTATGGCCTCTATATTAGCTCTCGAAGTGAAAAGGCAAATACGCGTAAACCACGAGGCCGATTCACGCACAGTATGGACTGTTGGAAAGGAGATTTAGAGACCTATGAGGTTTTAATGAGCTTCGCTCAATTTGGAGAGTTAAGTATGGTCAAACGGGTCTCGGGAGCACCCGGTGGCATCAAGATTAGGTCTCAGAGTAAAAAGGCAAGTACGCGCAAATCGTGAGGCCGATTCGCAAATTGTAAAGATTGTTGGAAAGGGGATTCAAATCCTTACGATGTTTCAATGAAATTTTATTTATTTGGAGAGTTGACCTTGGTCAAACGAGGTTCGAGAGCGCTCAATGGCCTCTAGATCAAGGTTTGAAGTAGAACCTAGGATTTCATGGTGAGAGGGGGAGTGTTAGGGACCTAAGGAGTTATTGGGGGTGCAAGTATGGGGTATCTATAGGATCATGTAACAATTATTCTTGATATGGGAGTAAGAGTATCTCCAATTGCATAAGAAGAAGTAAAAGCCTAATCAAATTTTGCTTATTTTTGTATAATTCGCTCTCTAATGGAATAATCAAATTTTGACAACCCGTTAATCAATAATCAAATTTTATTGATGAATAGTCAAATTTGCAATCTTTTTATGAATAACCAAAACCAAAACCCCACTTTCCATAAATCTCTCCCACTAAATAACAATTTCTCTCTCCTCCTCATGTGCCTCCAATAACTCTAATTCTCTCTCTCCTTTCTTCCATTAAAATTTGTAGTTGGTGATTTTCTCGTCTCCATTCCTACTATTTTATCATCAGTAAATTTCAGCTCATCCATACCTTTAAATTGAGATCCATATACCCTACTTTTCATAAAGAATCGAGGACAATCCATATTCTGATAAAGGTTAAACTCCATATAAGATGATGACATACTGGTGGAAGAACATTATTATTTTACAAAAGATCAATGTATAATAACATAAAAAAATGCTAAAGCTTTTAACATACTTAAGAGAAATCAAAAAGAAAATTTTTGCTTTACTTTTTAAGATGCTGTTACAAACGATTTTGTGCAATTGCTGGAATATATTAAACTGTGTAGTTTTGTTCGAAGTGTTTAGATTTTGATTATGTGGTAAAATAACCACTATGAATATTAAAATTGCTAAAATTAACAATCGTGAAAATGACGAATTAAATGTTGATGTGTAATTTTTTAACTTAACTATTTTGATTAGGTTGTTAGAGATACTCTAACCCACCTAAGTTGCAACATTTCTTGTTATTGTGGTATATCTCCAGTGCACCCAACCAAAGAGAAGTAGCATGGGTTATTGTCATGTACGAAGTCGTTCATATTTGATTTGATGTAGTTGTTATCTTCTTTTATTTCACTTTGTCATGAGTAGACTTTTGAGACAATTATGATTTAAGTATCCAAAGAATGGTTCTCGATTCTCCCGAGATTCTAAAATCATGGTGGAGATTACATATTGGTTTTCTTGATTGTTTAGAATTCATGTTGCGCTATATATTGCATTATTAGGTTTTGATTATATTATTATCTGTTACGTTGTTTTGTATGCTAAGAATGGCATCTAATTGATTAACATTCATACTCTCGATATTTAAGACTGGCCAACTTAAATATGCAAGATATGGGTTGTCACAATGTGACAAAAACAAAGGTTTTTTATCTAAGAACTCATTCATGTCAACAACAACGAAGGTTTCAACAAAATGGCTTCATCAATAACAACAAATTTTCATCAAAGGCTACAACATTATCACCAATAACAATAAAGCATAGAATTGTGTATTTACTTAACACAGAGAAATGATTTGGACAAAAATGTGTTTTCCAATTCATGAAAAATATTGTAGAAATGTTACAGCTACAAAAACACTCTAATAAAACATTGTAGCTGATTTATGGCGATCCTCAATGGTGCGCCTATGAAAGCCTCGGCCTATGAAAACCTAAGAAATCCATGAAGTCTGTTATATCTTTTTAACGTTAGTGGCATGGTTGCGATGAGTTGAGGAAGAAGGTTAAAAGGCTAATAAGAAAATTGCCTATGTTCTTACTTTAAAAGATTAATTTGCCAATTCAATGATAAAAGAGCATAAAGAAAAGACATGATCATGTCAAAGTTGTACATTCAGTTTGTCATTACACTGAAGAACTAAAACAAAATTACATTTAGGCTAAGGAAGAAATTGATATATTTAGTATCAAAACATGTGATATATCAACATTTGTTCCAGTATTCCCTCAAATTGACAAAGGAAACCCAACAGAAAATGTCATTAAAAATATAACTCGTCAAAAATAGAAATTTTACAGAAGCAAAATTAAACAAAAATTTGTGCATATTTCTCAACATGAGAAAATCACATCACTATTAATAATAACACACAAAATAAGTCAAATAATTAAAATTGTTACAAATATTATGTTGCATTGTTGATGAATGAACATCCAATAAAGATCTAAAACTATTTTTGGAAAAGGCATCATGTGGGTATGACTTCAACTATTTGCTTATATATTAATTTACCTCTTAACCCACTACAAGAAAAATGCCCTTTTGTGATGGAAAATATGGATAAAAAAAGTATTAAATCTGTCACAAATATTTTTTGTGTAGGGTCATGAGAACGTATGTGCTCGCATTCAAATGATAAACTTATATATTAAACACCTTTTAACCCAAACAAACCCTAAACATGCAACAGATAATGAACTAAGCAAGAATATTCAAACACATGCTTGTGAGGAAAAATCCCCCAAAGGGGCAAAACCATTTATTTTCATTATAATATTGTAACTGTACAATTTCGGATTACAATGAAAATACAAGTGACTAAGAATTACCCTCAGGTGTCGGATTCTGTAGTCGGCGACTGGAAATGTCCCTTTTCAGGAGGGCTGCAATGAAGAAGAGAAACGGCTTCTCCACAAGTTTGTCGGCTGGAATTTTCCCTTTCCAGGAGGGCAACAATGAAGAAGAAGAACGGGCTTCTCCACAAGGGTATGAATAGCAAAACTGCGTTCCTGGGTTGAAAAGTGATTCACAAGTGTTTGGAAATTTGTGTGAATCAAAAACCTAGCGTCTTGGGCTCAATAGGTGAAGACTTAGAGTTTTTGTGCTCTGAAAATCATGTATAGAAGTCTTGCAAAACAACTCCCCCGAAGTTGGTATTTATAAGAAAACAGATGAAGAGATCCACGTTCTTAAAAGTCTAAAATTCTATCCAGCGTACAGGTACCCCGAACCGGTTTGGGTACCCTGCGAACCGGTTCGCCCCCCCCCCCCCCCCCGAACCGGTTCGGTCTGGGTTCGGGGAAACTTGCTGGGAACAGGAGCTAAACACTTAGAAAAATTCCGAGT
This sequence comes from Sambucus nigra, assembly GCA_949130495.1. Lineage (NCBI taxonomy): Eukaryota > Viridiplantae > Streptophyta > Magnoliopsida > Dipsacales > Adoxaceae > Sambucus > Sambucus nigra. The sequence continues at coordinate 284,047,909 of OX422218.1, forward strand.
ATTTTCAATGTATATCTCCATTTTCAACGGGCCATAACTTGTTCACCATAGCTCGGATTGAGGTGTCGTTTCTTCCAGTATCTTTGTTGCGACAAGCTCTTCAACTTTCCAGTTGACCGGTCCTCCGAACGGTGGCTGTAAAATTACCAAATTGCCCTTGAACTTCCCTATCAAGCCTTGTTGCACTGTTTTGACTTCTCTTGCGTACACTTGCATAAAGTCCCTAAAATCATGGAACGTGAAGTCGTTGAGGCAGATGAGGGACACATGATGGAGATCATAAATGCTTGATTCTCGGAATTCGGATTGAGGTCGTAGTGTGCGATCGTGTAGAGACGTGCCAAATGTAACGGCGTACGACATAACTAAATGAAACTTTTCGGACATGATAAAAATTTCCTTACAAATCTACCCCTATGTCTATGCCGGTACATACATAAAAATATCCGAATTATCAAATAACAAATTGCCTATACAAATCTACCCTTCCATGAACCCAAAACTGGAAAGATAAAAATGAATAAGTCTTCATCGTTTGATCTTTCAAAACTTCAGGAATCTCAAATCTTTTCTCATCAGGGTGTGCAATTCAGTGATCATCAATGTAGTACCTACAAACATGAGATAAAGAAAAAATACCAAGTGACGTATCGAGTTTGAAATGAGATAAACATAGATACCAATATATGATAAGCATAAGTCAAATCTCAAAACTCCCCCAAAATTCAATCTCCCCCAAAATAAGATAATTCTTTCTCCCCCTTTTTATGATGTCCCCAAATAGACAAATGAGAGAAATAAAGCAAAAGAAGTAAGTGCGGGGTGTCACTAGGATAAAATCACACCATGAATGAACACAAAGCAACCAAGTCGATGATAGCGTAAATGAAGTGGTGTGATCAAATTCGATAGGAAAATCAATGCATACAAACATGACATATGTGCACGATGAATATTGGATACTCCTAATGAATGAACTCAAAGTCTACCTTTGGTGTAAAAAAAATGGAAATATAAGACATTGACTCAATCAAATCAACAAATCAAAGCTAAAAATGATTTCTACACCAATAACGTCCAAAACAATTTCATGCTTTTTCAGGACTTTCAAGGAAGTGCAAACTCGTTTAAAGATTCTCCAACCAAACTCCCTCAGATTTTTATTTTTAATAGAGGCTTTCTAAATTCTCAAACTTTGGAGAATTGATGGTGAAACCTAAGTGGCCCATATTTGGCATGAATTGTTTTTTATTGCCTTTAAATTTTTTCGGGCTCTTTTAACCTCTTTGGACCCCGGATAATAAAATTCCTCCATTTTTTAGGTCCTTTTGAACGGTGGCTTTTGCGCAAAGAAGAGATAATTATCTTTCGCAGCCCCTCCCCGTTCTTAAACAAACACTCAGTCTCACAAAAACGGTTTTTACATGCATTCCAATCTTGTCAAGTTTTATCGCATATTGTAAGTTGTATAGACAGAATTGAGATGGAAACACTCAAGCCAACATGTGATAGACAAGTACAATAATCAAATACAGCTGTGCATGTGTGCAATAAAGGAGATAGGAGTCAAACATGTAGGAAAATATCACTAATTATATTTCAAGGACTCCAATCAATGCAAAGCACATGGATGAAATGATGTAGCGTCTCAAATATCTATCAAACAGTCACATGGATAAATGGAAAGAATTTGTGACTTGGCTATCTTAAATGTTCATCCATAAAAAAAGGTGCAAAAATACAAAAATCTTTTTGGATTTTTCTCAAAATTTTATCAAAATAAAATCTTTTTGTATTTTTCAAAATTCTTCAAAAAAAATAAAACATACAAAAATTACATGTCAACACACTAGCAAATATATAACATGAAACCTCAACTAGTGTATAACAAACATGCAAACACAATCATCTATATGATATGGCAAGAGAAGAATCATGTGCAAGCAAACGAGAATCAACTTGTCTAAAATCTAGCATATTCAAAAGTTATTTCCTAACCCAAATAGGTGTGAAACGTCGTGACAGGGCTTCGGGAACCACGGGAACACTAGGCATAAACTCCCTAGGACGTCTTCCAAGATCAAAACAAAATCTCCTAAGGTGACCTTTCCTACCACAATGTGAACATGTGTAAACGGGAGGAATGTTACCTAAAGTGTGATCTTTTCTAATGTCCTTGGGATTAATTGACCCTCTAAAACAAATAATAGTTTTGGCTTTAGCACTAGAAGCATGAGAACAGGATGAGCCATTACCATCACTATCAAACCTACTTGAGTCTGTCAAATCATTTTTTAATTTCAAAATTTTTGACTCAAGCAAAGAATTAGACTCTTCCAAATTAAGGGACGCCTTTTTCAAGTTTTCAATAATTCCTAAAAGCATATATCTCTCTCCCTCAATTAAAGTAAACTTTTTCCTAAGAGTCTTTTCACGTGCCACAAACTCATTGACTAAAATATTTTTCTCCTCTTTGGCACAAACACAAACCATCGAATTTTTAAGGTCCTCCAATTCTTTTTCTAAAAATAGGACCCTTTCATCACTCTCCTTCTTGGACAATTTTAAAGAAACAAAGTCATGGTCCAAGGAAACAACTTTTTCACGATAAAAATCTCTTTGATTTTGAACCGTTTGCAAAAGATCCATCGCGGATTTAAAACGAGAATTTTCTTTTTCCAAAACTTTAATTCTTTTGCAAAGTTTCAAATTCAAACTTTTTAAATTTTTAGCATGGTCGTGAACTTTTTCAAAAATAGGCTCCTCATTAAATAGGCGTTCCATTGGAAAAATTGCAATTTTTCACAAAACTGATTTAAAAAAAATCAATATCACACAATTTTTTGCGGAAAATTGGAATACGCGATAAATTAGCGTAACCTGCTCTGATACCAATTTGAGAACGTATGTGCTCGTGTTCAAATGATAAACTTATATATTAAACACCTTTTAACCCAAACAAACCCTAAACATGCAACAGATAATGAACTAAGCAAGAACATTCAAACACATGCTTGTGAGGAAAAATCCCCCAAAGGGGAAAACCATTTATTTTCATTATAATATTGTAACTGTACAATTTCGGATTACAATGAAAATACAAGTGACTAAGAATTACCCTCAAGTGTCGGATTCTGTAGTCGGCGGTTGAAAATGTCCCTTTCCAGGAGGGCTGCAATGAAGAAGAGAAACGGCTTCTCCACAAGTTTGTCGGCTGGAATTTTCCCTTTCCAGGAGGGCAGCAATGAAGAAGAAGAACGGTCTTCTCCACAAGGGTATGAACAGCAAAACTGCGTTCCTGGGTTGCAAAGTGATTTACAAGTGTTTGGAAATTTGTGTGAATCAAAAACCTAGAGTCTTGGGCTCAATAGATGAAGACTTAGAGTTTTTGTGCTCTGAAAATCATGTATAGAAGTCTTGCAAAACAACTCCCCCGAAGTTGGTATTTATAAGAAAACAGATGAAGAGATCCACGTTCTTAAAACTCTAAAATTCTATCCAGCGTACAAGTATCCCGAACCGGTTTGGGTACCCTGCGAACCGGTTCGCCCCCCCGAACCGGTTCGGTCTGGGTTCGGGGAAACTTGCTGGGAACATGAGCTAAACACTTAGAAAAATTCCCAGTATTTTCAATGTAAATATCTCCATTTTCAACGGGCCATAACTTGTTCACCATAGCTCGGATTGAGGTGCCGTTTTCCCAGTATCTTTGTTGCGGCAAGCTCTTCAACTTTCCAGTTGACCGGTCCTCCGGACGGTGGCTGTAAAATTACCAAATTGCCCTTGAACTTCCCTATCAAGCCTTGTTGCATTGTTTTGACTTCTCTTACGTACCACTTGCATAAAGTCCCTAAAATCATGGAACGTGAAGTCGTTGAGGCAGATGAGGGACACATGATGGAGATCATAAATGCTTGATTCTCGGAATTCGGATTGAGGCCGTCGTGTGCGATCGTGTAGAGACGTGACAAATGTAACGGCGTACGACATAACTAAATGAAACATTTCGGACATGATAAAAATGTCCTTACAGATCAAAAACATTTTGTGATAGTTTTGTACCCAACACATGCTTAAGGGTGACAAACGCTATGTGTCAGAACATAAACCGTTACAAATAATATTGTGATGGATTTTGTGTCATATTTTAGTGCGACGTGAATAAATGTCACCTACGTGTACTATTCATTACAAAGTATTTTTGTTGAAGATATCCCTCACAAATACTATTTGTGATGACATCTCCATAAACAATTATTTATTTTGGTTTTTGTCTGGGACAAAAAACTCATTTAGAAAACCTATTTAGCGACGTTTAACTTTATTTGTGACTCACTTTCGGTCATGAAAAGTTTGGTAAAATACATTTTAGTCGCGTAATTAGTTTTGTCACAAATTAAGTTGTTTTTCAACTTGCTCATAAATATGATATTTATATGTAATAACTTACAAGGAAAAAAATTATAAAACTAAAAACACAATATAGAAAGAAAAAAAAAAGAAAAACAATTCAGTATAAAACTAAAACATAAATGCTTGAAATCCATTCATGCATAATTGTTTCAAACAAAAGGGTATCCATTCATATATAATTATTTTAAATAAAAGAGTACTTAAACAACATTGTTTGTCCACAATTGACATTACTAAATAACATGGCCAACCATATATGGCTAAAACGAAGTCTTGAAAAAAAAAGCATGATTCTGCTCATGATCCGAAAAAACATCAATCTTCACGAAATCAATACCTCTAGTCACTCTCCACGTCCTAAAAAACAATAAAAAGTTCAAATAAAACATAATGAGAAATAGTTGAATGAAAATAAAAATTAGTGCATCACAAACTCCAAAACTAATACGAAGAATGGATCATAAATATTTTTGATGAAATTTCGACAAACTTCCTTTGGTTTCTAAAACATCCTATAATTGTCCAAATCCTCAGTAAATAAAATTTAACCTTAACTCCAAACCAACAAATCAATAATGGAGTGTTTTCAAGCTGAATGACCCACAACCACATTTCATAATGATATGATACAATTTGATAAGCCTTGAGCGCATTGTAAATTACAATTTGTAATTGAAAATTTTACACTTAAGTAGGAATAGCTCCACTATAATTCTGAAAACAGCAATCTCATTATATTATTAATTTACTTGCATGATAGAATTACCTCATTAGGTCAATCGACATCTCCACAAGCCTAAGAGTCTTTTGGGTTCACACTTGAAATTGGAACCTAAATATAATGTATATAAAATGTGAATGATTGTCTAAGTTTCTCTTTGATACAATATTTATAAAAAAATACAAGAAAAATGATAATATTTTACCCGATTGACACGAAATGGGCCTTCCATATCCCCTCCACTCTGTCTCAAACCTACCATGAAAGAATTTCATCATATTAAAATGTGACCAAGTCAATGTTATCATTAGATAATTGTATATCATTTTATCCACCAATAATAATATATAAAAACTATAATTTGACGTGCAAGCATAATAAAATGTTCAACATCTCCCAAAACATTCGGTATCATTTTATTCGGGAAAAAAAAAATTCAAACACAGTGCAAATTGCAAACCAACGTGGTGTAGTGTTTAAAATGAACCTCAACATGGAGTGAGAGTAAATGTTTTAATTGAATGTTGGTTTGCATGATTAGTATAAATTATGAAACTGTACACAATGTACAAATTATGTTGTAGATAAATGCTGGATTATTGGTAAAAACTAAGAAATTAATACTAATTATGTTTAGGATCCATAATTATGCAGAAATTAACCTATACTGGTATTTAAATTGTAGAATGACACTAGAGATGTACATTAGTTTATATTGTGTACATAAACTACACGTCACCACCACCACTGTCGCGGGGCCATTGCCACCACCATCGACTACACGTCACCATCAATCATAATAGCTCCACCACCACCATTGCCACTATCTCCTCCGTAATTAAAATATTTACTATAATAATAATAATAATAATAATAATAATAATAATAATAATAATAATAATAAGAAGAAGAAGAAGAAGAAGAAGAAGAAGAAGAAGAAGAAGAAGAAGAAGAAGAAGAAGAAGAAGAAGAAGAAGAAGAAGAAGAAGAAGAAGACTATATATAAAATTAATGTAAATATTTACTCCAAGAGTAAACATTTACTTTCACAAGAAAAAAAAGAGGAAAAAAGAAAAACAAGTAAAACAAAACTTAGAATAAATATTTAAACAAAGCAATTATTTATACCTACAACAAACTTTTTTAATAAGAAAAAGAAAGGAAAGGAGAACAACGGGGGGATAAATAAACTCATGGTCAATATTTACTATGAGAATATTTATTAATTATCACTACAAAAACTAACTCACAAGAAAATATTAAATTAAGTGTAAATTTTTACTATCATTTACAACATACCTAATATTCTACTCATTCATCTCATCATTATTATTCATTACCCTATATTCTTCTTCTTAGTAAATAACTACCTTAAAGTGTAAATATTCACTCTTTAAGAGTGGACTAAATATTTACACTCTAAGTAAATATTTAATAAGGATGTTTTTACATACACAACAGATCTTCGGTTTCTCTATCTCTCAGTATAACACACACACACACACACACACATATATATATATATATATATATATATACACACACACACACACACTACTGTACACATATATACACAAAATCGCACACATACACACACCCTCACACACACATACACACACTTGAACACAAATATATACATATACACACCACCGCACACATATATACATTACACAAGCACTCACATACACATATACATCAAATTGGAGATTGAAATTAAGATTGAAGATATGTGTGTGTGTATGAGAATTCTCACCTACATCATGATCTATACATCATTCATACGTCACACCTAATTGTAGGCCCTACAAAATTTTATTTTTTTGTTTCTTCCTTGAAATTAACCTTCCAATCAACTCATATTCAAAAAAATAGTTCAAAATACATTTTGTAGCTATTTTTAAAAAATCAACAAAAAATTGTTGGAATAGACAAAAAACAGTTTTTTGTGAATTTTTTAAAAATAGCTACAAAATATATTTTGAACTGATTTTTTGAATATGAGTTGATTGGAATGTTAATTTCAAGGAAAAAACAAAAAAATTAAAAAATAAAATTTTATACGGCCTACAACTAGGTGTGACGTATGAATGATGTATAGAGCATGATGTAGGTGAATCTCTCTCTCTCTTGTGTGTGTGTGTGTATGTGTGTGTGTGTGTGAGAGAGAGAGAGAGAGAGAGAGAGAGAGACTCTGAGCCGGTGATAGAGAAAAGATAAGTGGTGGTGTTTTGTTGTTATACATGAGTAAGATATAGAAGTTAGGGTTTATAATGGGTATTTAAGATATTTTAATTTTATATATTTTAAAAATTAGACTAATATAGCTAAATAAAAGTCAATAGGACTTAAATGAGAATTTATCAAATATATAGGACTAATATAAAATTATCCTAAAAGTTTATGTGTAGACTGCAGGTAATTGAATGTAAATCACTTTAGGTTCACAACTAACGGATTTGGTCCTTGTTAAAGGCACTTTCACATATGGTTAGTTAGGGTTGTAAATTAAATATACATTTATTTATCTTATATACCATTTTCAAAGTGCCTTTAGCGAGGACAACATTTCATATACACGGAAGGTTATTGTATGTAATAAATTTATGGTTATGATTTAGGTAATTAATAAATTCTAGAGGAACTTTTACGTTTGACCTGTTCACATTAATTTACAACATATACTAGTTTCAAAGTGCCTATAGCACTTATATTTTGTATACATTGAAAGTTATTGAATGCAAATCAGCTTAGAGTTGCAAATAATAAAATTGGTCATCTCTTTAGAAACTTCCATGTATGACCAGTTTATACATTAATTTACAATATATACTAGTTTCAAAGTACATCTAGATAGCACAATTTTCTATATACATCGAAAGTTATTGCATGCAAATCAATTTAGGCTCGTGAGAAAGGGAATTGGTCCTCTCTAGAGGCACTTTCACATATGATTATAATAAATTTGTCCTTACTCGTGGGAGAAACTAAGTGCTAACTTCTTTATAATGAATTTTATTGTATTACAATAAAGTTTAGGGAGCTTTTCAAATACCAAAAAGCTTCTTGTGATGACCAATTTATGCTTAGTTTATGTATGTGGTAAATGTATAATATACACTTGAGAAAATTTGGTCTATATCCTTTTGATAATGAACATACTAAGAAAGTTGGCCCAGTTTGCATATATATTGGGCCTACTGATTTATACACTTATTTTTTTTTATCTATAGTATTAGGTGTAGGGTGATTTATCATAGGTGAAAGTGCTTCTAGCCAGAAGAAACTTTGCATGCACTTAAGGTTCTTGAATGTAATTAATTAAGAGTCTTAATTATAAGTTAAAGTGTCTCTATGGGTGACCAACTTGTGTATATACTAGTTTCCATACACACTAAAGGTTCTCGAATATAATTAGAAGAAAATGCAAATTTAACCTTGAAGTTTATGATCAGTCTGATATCTAGGCCTTTACTTACAGAAATTTCAATGTTAATCTCAGGGCATATCAAATTATCTAATATTAACATTATGCCTGACTTCTGTTAGGGGATTTAATAGAAAATCCAAGGGGGTATCTTATGTGTCAATATTTTATATGTTGTCCAATAATTGAATAACACGTTCCTTTAAATAGTTATGATGTGAATAAAGAATTAGGGGTTATTTTTAATATTTTTAAGCATTAGTGGCCTTTTTGTTATTTCCTTATTTTGATGTATTCTCTTTTAGTAATTGTTTGTTTAGTATTTAGAAGAACGAAGGTTATTGGTTCATAGGGACGTAATTGTAACTAGATTGTTAGCTTAGAAGTCAAGCAACCTCCTTTCTATAAATACCCATATATAGTCTCATTTGAGGTATTCTTCCATTTTATGAGATATTGATTGGAGAGAGTTGAGACGTGAGTCATCTTTTCTTATTCCCATTTGACGTCATTTACGTCAATTGATATCCAAGACTAGTCGGTTCCACCCATTATTGTTGTTGTTGTTGTTGTTGTTGTTGTTGTTGTTGTTATTATCATTACAAAAAAATTAAAAACTTGTAAACAACGTCAAAATGAGTTTAAGAAAGGTGAAAACCCTTGTCGAATCTTCTAACGATCATCTCATGGAGGCTATCGAACCAATTGATGGCCCAGATGGATGAAATCAACGCACGTATTCCTCCACCAACAACCACCTTGCACCACAACCCTCTCCTCCTCCGAATTTCGACATACCCCCTGCCACCACCCTCAAAGACACCTTGATCCACCCACCACCATTAACCCTAACCCTAACCTTAATTCAAGAAAAACTAAGCCTAGTCCCCAAGACTTATCTTCCTATGCTTCCGCAACCCATTTTCCACCTTTACCGCAAAAAAATCAAATCCAACAAACCCTAATCCTCACTACCCCCAAACCGGAGCCACCATGGGCGATAAGGCCCCACCGCCGTCGTCAACCACCTTCCAACCTTTTTCAGTCGCTTCCCACCACCATACACTTGAGCGGAACCCCTCCAAGCAAGGCAACCACCACTTTCCTATCTTGCCGCTACCGGCTTCCACCACAGTTGTTGCTATTCTCTACCCACCCGACCAGAATACCCCTAGTAGGTCGTTCTGACCTGTTCGACCACGACTGCAGTGGTCCATCGTTCACTCGCCCCGATCTGGGGTTCTCATCATCAGATCTACACCCAAGAGGGTTATCTGATGCCGACATCACCTCCTTCCTCATTTTCGATGATTGATAATAGCCCCGCGATCGCTGCCCTGCACGTATTGAACCCACACAGTCATATTTGCCCTGAAAGCCCCCTTCTAGCACTTACCGGTCAGTCCACCTCCTCCTCGATGCGAAATAGGTCAACTCAGGTTCAATCCACCCCTCTAGTAATCGGAACTCCCTCTCCAACAATCGCCGACAACATCCATGGTTTTCGACGACCAGAAGAGACCATAAAACCAACTAATGGTGTTCAAGGGATTTTCGACGTCAGTTCAGCAATCAAGAAGTCAACCCATCAACAACCATGCTCAAATTGTATAATTCTGATGGAAAATGATCCCAATTGATCTATTGCAAGATTTTGGTCAAGAAACCCTAGGGTTTCTACCCCCTCAAGTCCAAGAATCCATAAAAATAAACCCTAACACCACCACATACCCTCTTTTATTCGGATCCTCTCAAGAACTAGAGTTTGGCACCAAGAAAATGGTTTTTGACCCAAGGGGAAGATAATTTTGCTGATTCACATAAGAGGCGAGAGGAAGAAGATGAAGATTGAACCAAGAATTGTAGAATGGCCTCTTCCTCTCCAATTTTCAGCAAATTACTTTTTGGCCCCTCAAGTTTTGCCTCTCTTTCGCATAATTTTGAGAATTTTTGCATTCGACTTCAATTTTTAAAGTTCGAGGACGAACTTTTTTGAAGGCGGAGAGATTGATGTGAATAAAAAAATAAGGGGTTATAATTAGTATTTTTAGGCATTAGTGGCATTTTTGTTACTTCCTTATTTTGATGTATTGTAATTGTTGTTTAGTATTTAAAAGAAGGAAGGTTATTTGCTCCTAGGGATGTAATTGTAATTTGATCGTTAGCTTAGAGGCCAAGAAACCTCCTTCCTATAAATACCCATATATAGCCTCATTTGAGGTATTCTTCCATTTTATGAGATATTGATTAGAGAGGGTTGAGACAAGAGTCCTCTTTTCATATTCCCATTTGGCGTCATTTACGTCAAGTTATAAAAATTAGCTATATAATTAACAAAACACTGTTGGGGGTGTGATTTTTTTGGTGGGTTTGCAATCTTTTAGGATTGGGGAGATCTGGTTATTGCCATTTTAATGGTTAATTATGGGGTAATGGTTTTCCAATTTGAACGATGAGTCTTGGTGTGTTGATGGCCCTGCAATGGTGTCTGCTTGTAATTTGAAGAAATACGATGGTGGTGGTTTGAGGTAGGTGGTTGCTGATGGTGGTTCCAATGATGATAGATGGTTGTGATGTTTGTGGTTGATAAATTGATTGGATTGTTAACATTTTAATGTGTATAATGGTTGGTGGTGTTTGGAGGTTGATTGGTGGTGTCGGTGGTGTCCCGGTTGTAAGGACATATTTTACATTCCCTTAGATTTTAGTTGTATTGACTTAGTTTCGAAACAAACCTTTGAGTTGTAGTGTCTTTGTATCGAGTCTATCGAATTGTAATATTACATCAATTGAAGGCACGAGACAAAGCACCGTGACAAAGATTACCGAACCAAATTGAACATATTCCTCCCATATTGGAGATTTGGTAAAGCTAATGATTTTTAATATTTTGCGGTGTATTTTATTTCTAGAAAGTGACAGGATAATTAGATAAAAAATAAAGTTTGAAAAATATTTTAACCAACCTCACTCGAACAAGGTCAACCTCGATCAAAGAAGGCTTTGAACGAGAACTTGTTTTTTAAGGAAGTTGACCTCGATCGAAAGTAGACTTTAAAGGAGGATCCCTCGATCATAGTTTGTTTTGAACGAGGGCACACTCTCTCTAAAAAATGACCCTCGGACGAAAAATATTTCAAACAAGAACCTCTAGTTTGAAAGCTCTCGTTATAACAAGGACTCACTAGTTAGAACGAGGAACTTTGTCTTGGAAGCATGTCTATTTGGATCTCTTTTATTGATAAACTACTTAAACACCTTTAACACGTCTTCCAATTGCCTAAGCTCGGTTTTTCTAAATCTTAATTTGGTTTTCCTATAGTCCTTTTGTTTGTGATGTCATGTTAACTCCATACAGTCAAAGTAGACTTTAGGTTTGCAAGTACCATGAGATCATCTACTTCCAAGAACATAGGGCGTTGGATTATGTGTGAGTTGATCATCGTAAACCGAGATCGGTGAATATTGGGGCCTTAGAGATTGTGTAGTTATTTCCCGTACTGAAGCGATTATTGATCGTACGGGTAGAGGCAGGGGAGAAAACACAAGGGAGAGACACTAGCGGTTATCATTGTTGTATATGTGAGTCGTGTATGAGTCGTTGTTAAGTTATGTAATCATTAAGTTCAGTACTAGTGGACTTGTAAGTGGATTGAGGCAATGGTGGTCTTTCCTGTGAGGGTTTTCACTCTAAAATCCTTGTGTTATTGATTTTATTGCTTCCATTGTTAGTCACCAACTACATGTAATTAGGATTAAATAATTTTATTCGATAAATTAAAATTTGGTTCAAATTAAAAATAATTTATATTGCTTTGCATGTTGATTAATTAAGAAAATAATTAACTTGAATTGGATTGGATCCTTAAGGACATACCTTTTTTCAAACTGTTATTTGCCATGAATCTAGGGGTTGTGTATGTTGGGGGTCAGTCACTCACACATACGCTTGTTATTTATGTTAGTAACTACGCTTACTGGAAGGTGCTGATAACATTTTTCCTTAAACTCCAAGGTGAGAGGGTGTGGTTAACCATAGTTAAGGGGTGGATGTATCCAAAAACCTTGCTAGGAGATACAGTTGTCCCTAAACCTAAGAACGCATGGTCTAAGGATGAATATATGATAGCTAACTACAACTCTCGAGGCTTAATTCCATTTTATGTGGCGTACCTAAGAAAAGTTTCCTCGGAACTCTACATGTACTACATCTAAGGAGGCATATGACATTCTCCATCTCCTCCACAAGGGTACCGATATTGTTCGGGTCTCGGCGCTCCAAAATCTTGCCACTCGGGAAAATGAGACCTTCGTATCGATTTAAAATCCTTAGTTCACTACCACCTATTTTATGAAAAACTCTCTGACATCGTGAACTCTCACTAATGTTTAGGTGAGAAGATCTCGAACTCTGTGATAGATTTGAAATCCTTAGTTCACTACAATCTAGATTCCCTCCCCACCTCTTAGCCTTAAACATTGTAGGGGTACAGATGACATGAAGGTAGAGGGGATCATAGGGTTTATCAAAACCTTTGAGTTAGAAAACTATTCGCAGCTCATAAAAGAGAAGGGCATCGTGTTGAGGGCGCATAAAAGTTCTCCCTCGATCTTGGATGAAAATTCCAATGGGAATGATGTTAAGATTACCTTGCTGACCAAGAAATTTAAGATGTTTCTCAAATCTAATCCACAAAAGGAGGTTACCAACTCTTCTGGTAAACAAAATCCTAAGTCTCGTGATATTGAGGGTATGGGTAAATATTTTTAATGTCAAGGATTTATACATCAAGCCTTTGAGTGCCCCGCTTGAGTAAGGAGGAGGGACAAGGAAAAAAAGATTTTAAATGTCTCCCTTAGTGAAAACGACTTGAATTCTGGCAATAGTAAGTCTTCAGATGAGATCACTAACAATGCTCTCAGTTAAAACTTGTGTGTCCCTGAGATAAGAAGATTATTGATATGCCCAAAGTACACCCTCTTACTCAGAGCAATTAACCTTGGCCAGTCTCACAGCCGAGGTGACGAGAAGCCTATGACATCTATCAGGAATATCGTCTCTCATAAGGTCGGCCCTAGTCCACATTTCATCAACCTCTTACACTAAACTCGGCTGATCAAGCAGCCGAGGTCAACAAGATCTCATGGGATCAATCATCTAGTAACATCATCATCAGCCCCAACCGACGTTGCAGTCATCGACCGAAATCAGCATGTCTCATGGGCTCATTTATCTATAACATCATCGTCGACCCCACCCGATGTTATAAATACTCCATACCGAACCTCGGCCAGACCTCCTGTCCGAGGTCATCACGAATATTGACCTCGAACGAAGCAACAATCGGACTTCGCCAACCGCGTACTCTTCCAGGCTGAGGTTGCACCAATCAAAGACACGGCCGAGCAATTACAAGCACATGTATGGTTTGGAACACATGAACAAATCTGTTATAACTGAATCATTCCCTCCACGTGAGGGAACATTGAGGTCATCATTATCTACCTAAGATCAACCAAGTGTCATCCTTAGACTGGCTCGATCCTCATGCACATGCTCCTTGCATGCTTGGGGGTTATATTACACCTCCTACCACTATATATAGAGGTCATCCTCTACCTTGCAAAAGGATCCAAAATTACAACCCTAGCTGAAACTCTGTCATTTTACACAGTAGAGAGAGAAATCTTGAGAGACCGTATACATGGCCGTTAGTACCTTCATTTAGTGATATTACTCACACACTCACATTGGACGTAGGCCAGATTGGGTGAACCACTTACATTCAAGTGTTCATCCCCTTCTCCTCACCTCATTCTCTCATATATACATATACTTTTGTGCTTCCATTGTTACCACCTGCTTGAGCTTGTCAACACCTTATTTGGTGGTGCTATTTCCAACATCATCATTTTGGCGCCATTTCTGAGAACGAGAAGCTATCTCTTCCTTTTTTACAGCTTAACCTCACCGGAGACTCTGGTAGTAAACCAGACACCACCCTTCGTGTGGAGTTGTTTCACCATTGAAAGAGGTCCCTTGAGGTATCAAGCTACCCAATATTTTTATTATAAGCTATTTAGTCTCAAAATATGGCACCGGAGTTACCACCACATCCTCAACCATCTGGTGTTGGAGGACCTAGTTCCATCCAGGTACCACCCCAGTCCGAAATGGCTGAGGTGGCAGCAACCTTGAGGTCCTTAGCCGCAACGCAGCAAGTGATGAAGGAGCAATTTGCCTAGCTAAGCCAGAATATAATAAGACCACTTCAGGTGTCACTGGAGATGATCACTCCGGCGGCTGTTCAATAACATCCTGAGGCCAAGGGACCACCCCAGGCACCATAGAAGGACCAACCTACCCCTCAACGGAGGAGGGATGTTGCTGTCCCTAGGCATTTACGCCTAGGGAGGTAAGGAAACCCCTTCCCGGAGGATAGGTACGACGACATTGACGAAGAAAATGCCCCAGCAGACTGCTGGGAGCCATATGAGGTTTTAAACAACACAGTATGTCCAATATAGCAGAGCCGAGGTTGTGAAGCAAGATAATATGGTGATGGATGCCAAAGAGGATCAGCTTTTGATCGCTTGAGTATAGGGTTAGACTTTGAAAGGCTCGGCCCAGTTAATGATCTGAGGCAAAGGTTATCCAGGTCAAGAAGTGTAGCTAGCTCACAAAGGGGAGGTGAACATCGGCCTCGTCATGGCTGACCTCATCATGGCCGAGACTGCAGCCAGGAGGTCAATAGACGACGTTGTGCAGCAGCTGGGGAACCCTCAGTCCACCCCTTGTAGGTCGCTGGGGACAACCTCGGTCAGGCCGACGTTCCAAAACCGTGGAACGACTCCATCCAACGGTTGGAAGAGAAGATAGGGAACCTCATAAAAAGTCGAGACCCGCTTCAAAGGGGATTCTCAAAGGGCTCCCCATTTGTGGCAAGAATTGTGAACTTCCCAACCCTTGCCAAATTCAAACCACCAATGGTATCTCCTAAGTGTGATGGAAGTACCAACCCTGTACATCATATTGAGATGTATCAGTCTGCAGCAGACATTTATCCAATCCCTAATGAGATGAGGTGCCGAGATTTTTCAAGCACCTTGACGGGAGCTGCACACATTTGGTTCACTTCTCTTCCCAAAAATTATGTTGAGAACTTTAAGGGGTTAGCAGAGCAATTTATACATAACTTCTGTTTTGGGGTAAAACCTCTAAAGAAGAAAACCCATCTCCTATACGTAAAGTAAGGCATGAATGAGAGACTCAGGGACTACATTGCAAGATTCAACAAGGAAAAATTGGAGGTTGAATATTACAAAGAGAATATATCTATGACAACCCTCGTTGGAGGACTTCATAAGGGAAAGCTACTTTGGAAGCTTGCTGAAGACCCTCTTAAGTCTATGGTCGAGCTGTTAGCAACTGCTGGTAGGGTCATGAACGCTGAAGAAGTAGTGGCTGCAAAGTATGAGGATGAGAATGGAAGTAGCAGTGGGAAGTTTCAAAGAAAGAAGGATGGAAAGAAAAGGGTCGCAGATGATAAGTTTGCACACTACACTCCTCTACTTGTGAGTTGCAAACATATCCTCAATGAGACAAAGAATGACTGATCCCTGAGATGGCCGGAGAAGCTAAAGGCTCCCCTGTATAAGAGGAACAAGAATCTATGGTGTGAGTTCCACCAAGACCATGACCATCTTAGCGACAAGTGCTTTGCCTTGAAGGATGAGATTGAGAAGATGTTGAAGTCTGGAAAGCTCAGAAGATATGTGGATGGCATAACTTCTAAGGGGGGAAGAGAAAACCCTAAAAAGAAGAGAAATGACAGATTTCGGGAGGATCCCCCTGTCAGAAGAGCTGAGGACTCAGATGATGATGACAATGACCCTGACCTCCCACCAAAAGACGACAATGCCCCAGTGAAGAAGGTTGGTATGATCTCTTTTGGCATTAGCACCATATGTGTAGGACTAGCAGGGGGAGGCTCAGAGGCAGCCAATCGCAAGGCCCACATGGCAGAGGCCAAGTCAGTAACCAAAGCCAAAGTTGTGAACTTGGCATCTATAGAGTTTAAACACGAGAAAATAAAAAAAGGTAGATATGGATACACTCATAGTTGGTTTCTCAAGACTTGATTTTAAAGGTCTCTTAGCTCCTCACGATGACCCTCTGGTAATCACCACGAGAGTGCATGGTTGTGAAGTTCAGAGAATCCTCGTTGATGGGGGGAGTTTAGAAGATGTAATGTTATGGCCCTGTTTTAAGAGCCTAGGCCTCAGTAGAGACAGGCTTGTCCCTTATTACCACCCCTTGATCGTCTTTAGCGGTGAAAAGGTTCATCCATTGGGCATGTATGATATGGATGTAAGAATGGGAGACGTGTGGCCTAAGAGGTTGATAAGAAAAATCAATTTCTTTGTCATGGATGAGAACGTCTTCTCAGCCTATAACATCATCATAGGACGAGTAGCCCTCAAGGAGTTCGAGGTAGTGCCTTCAACGGTCCACCAAATGCTAAAATTCCTGACTCTCTATGGGGTAGGGGAAGTGCAAGGTGACCAAACATCGGCACGCGAATGCTACTTAAATTCAACGAAAGAGAGAGAGGCTCATAAAAGGGCAACAACCACATACAACATCGACACACTTAATCCTAGAGATGAGTCAAAGTTCAAGAAATGAGACATCGCGAAAGAGGTAGAATCCATCGTCTTCAATGAGGACGAGCCGAAAAAAATCGTCCAAATTAGCAAAGCTCTAAGACCTGAGATTAAGGAAGAGTTGGTGCAATTTTTGAGGAAGAGACACTGTGTTTGCCTGGAGCCACGCAGACATGCCAGGTACTGATCCTGAGGTCATGTGCCACAAACTCAATGTTATAGAAGACGCTGAGACCATCAAGCAAAGAAGAAGAGTTTACTCAAGAGATAAGTATGATGTTATCAGAGAAGAGGTCAGAAAGCTCGAAGAGGCCAACTTCATCAGAGAGGTCATATACCCTGAGTGGTTATCCAATGCCGTCATCGTGCCAAAAGCCAATGGGAAATAGAGGATGTGCGTAGACTTCACTGATTTGAACAAGTCTTATCCAAAAGAAAGTTCCCCCCTGACTCGTATTGATCAGATAGTAGATACCACGGCAGGACATGAGCTCATGAGCTTCATAGATGCCTATTTCGGGTATAATTAGATCTTCATGAGCCCAAAAGACTCAAAGAAGACAACATTCATCACAAACAAGGGGACCTATTGCTACAAGGTCATGCCCTTAGGCTTGAAGAATGCAGGGGCTGCCTACCAACGTTTTGTAAATAAGATGTTCGAAGACCAGATAGGCAAGTCCATAGAAGTGTATGTGGATAACATATTGGCGAAGAGCTTGAAAGCCGACACTCACGTGGTCGACCTTGAAAGAACCTTTGACACCATGGACAAGTATAGGATGAAACTCAACCCATTCAAGTGTGTCTTCGAGGTAGGAACAGTAAAATTTCTGGGATTCATCGTTAATCAGAGGGAAATAGAGGCCCGCCCTGAGAAGATCAAGGCCTTGATAGAAATGAAGACACCTAAATCTATCAAAGGCGTAAAGAGGTTAACCGAAAGAGTTGCTTCCCTTAACAGTTTGTCTCAAGAGCTACAAATAAGTGTCTTTCCTTTTTCAAAGTTATTAAAAAGGCCTTCGAATGGGATGAAGAGCGTGACAAAGATTTTAAGGAGCTCAAGTCTTATCTCGGGTCTCCCCTACTCCTCTCTCGGCCCATTCTAGGGGAGAAGTTATATGTATATCTAGTTATTTTAGAGTCAGCCATTAGTAATGCCATAGTAAGAGAAGATGAAGAAATACAGAGGCCAGTATACTTCAATAGTAAAGCCCTTCAAGGGTATGAACAGAGGTACCCTCGGATGGAAAAACTAGCCTACGCCCTGATACACGTGTCCAGGAAGATGAAGCCATGCTTCCAAGCCCACTCTATGGTCATCCTCACTGATTCCCCTCTCATACAGGTCCTCCATAAGCCTGAAAAGTCATGCAGGCTGATGACCTGGGCTATTGAGTTGGGGGAATATGACATTGTTTATTAACCCAAGGTTTCCATCAAAGGGTAGGTACTTGCAGACTTTGTAGCTGAGTTTACCTGGGAAGAGGCTGAGATTGAGATTGACAGTAAAATCTTCCAAGGTCCGAACGAGGTTAAGTCAAGCAAAACTAGAAAAAGTTTGGTGGAAAATGAGGAAGATAGGTACCTCTTCATGCAAGGTACCCTATCAGAGGGAAACTTCTCTTCAAATGAAGACGTTTGGAACCTCTTCGTTGATGGGTCATCTTCTGACAGTGGAAGTGGAGCGGGGTTGATATTGTCAGCACCAGATGGTATCGACATCGAATATGCCCTGAGGTTAAACTTCAAAGCTTCGAACAACGAGTCTGAGTATGAGGCATTGATAGAAGGTCTATCCTTGGCAAAAGCCCTTAGTGTTGGTCAACTCCTAGTCCACAGTGACTCAAGGTTGGTCATCAACCAAATCCTAGGAGTGTATGAGGCCAAATATGAAAGAATGGCCAAGTACCTGAAGAAGGTAATAATGATGCTAGAAAGCTTCAAGGAGGTTAAGATGAAGAGGATACCTCGGTAAGACAATAATCGAGCTGATGCACTTACAAGGTTGGCCTTAGCAATAAGGACAGATATAAGAAGAACAGTACCCGTTGAAATTTAGCCCAGGCCGACCATTGAAGAGGAGGAGGTTGCCAGACCTTGCCTAAACATGAACATGGGAGCCTCATGGATGAATCCTCTTATCAGATACATTAAAGAGGGTGACCTACCAGAGTCAAAGTCAGACAGAAGAAATCTGAGGTTTCGAGTTTCCAAGTTCTCAATTGTAGGAGATGTCTTGTATAGAAAATGGTTCCTTCTTCCTCTCCTCAGATGTGTCCACTGATACGATGCAAATATTGCATATTTTACCCGTTAACCTACGTGTTATTTTCCCCCTCGGGTATCTTAATCCCTATATTTATGCTCGTTAACCAGACAACCTCGGATTTCTATGTTAACATGTTTTGCAGGGGTTAATTGGGCTTTTGTAGGTATTTAGATACTAAGTATGATGATCGGACGCATTCCGCTCAAGTTCCACAAGCATTCGCATGTTCAAGGGCAATTCGATCAATTCACAGCTTGGGAATCTGTTCTAACATCTGCACAGAAGTTGTAGCCCCCCTCGCAAGCTTTGCATGGCTATGAACGGTGCGTGAATCTGAGTCCGTATGAAGAAGTTACAGCGGTTTTAGCGGAAGAGAAAAATGAACCAACCAAAACAGGAGGAATAAGTGCAGACATGTAGCCATCGATCGATCGATCCTTTAGTTTTTGTTATCATGGGGAGATAGTGGGCATGATTTTCAACCATCGATCAATCGATCCTTTTGATCGATTGATCGATCCCCTGTTTTCTGTAGATATTTTGCCTTTTCTTTTCTTTTTTCTTTTCTTTTCTAATTTAATTCCTTTTACTATATAAAGGAATTTTGTTGTAAATATCAGAGATAATTCGTTTTAGGTTAGAATAGCTTAGGGTTTTGGGGGTTTGGAGAGCTCTTCTTCATTTCTTATTGATTTGACACCCTTTAGGGTTTGTAAGTTGACTATTCATCTCCCTACCATTTAATTTAGTTGTATTTCCATTGTTGTAGTTTAATTTACATGCTTTCATAATTAGATTCACATGCTTTCTTTCCTTGCTTTCTAGTGTAGTTTTATTACGTTTGTTTACCGCGTTTCTTTATCGCATTTTTAATATGCTTTCTAACTAAATTAGTCTAGGTTGTGCCGAAATGAACTCATTCCGGGTTGACATGTTGCTTTGTTTTAGTGATGGAGTTTACGGGTCTATTTCGGGTGCGTTGTCCTAGTTATTACGTCTAGGGAATTTGACAGGGCATATAGGGGTGGAAGCGGTATGGATTTTTACTGTACCGTACCGTTTTGGTCCGAAAAAAATAGTTTTGGTTTCATATATTAAAATACCAGAAACCAGTCTTACCGAAACCGAAATTACCGCAAAAAAGTTGGTTGGTTTTGGTTTTAATATTTAAAAAACCGATTTACCGAAATTACCGTACCGAATTTTATGAAACCAGAAAAAACCGTACCGATATTACCATACCGTACAGAATTTAACGAAACCATAAAAAATCGTACCAAAACTATCGTGCCGTACCGAATTTACCAAAATTACCGTACCGAATTTACCAAAACCAGAAAAAAAGTTGGTTTTGGTTTTAATATTTAAAAAAGTTGGTTGGTTTTGTTTTTGGTTTTTGGGGACTTTTAGTGTTGTTTACCGAAACATAAAAAATCGAAACCAGAAATCAAAAAAAAGCAGAATTTACCCAAACCAGAAAAAATCATAATTTATCGAAACCAGAAAAAAACCGAAATTATCGAAAAAACCGAAATACCAGCCGATTTGGTTTTGGTATTGATTTTGGTGTACCGGGTGGTAAACTGGTACGGTTTGGTTTTACAATCTAGAGTTTGGTTTTGGTATTGGTATTTACTATTTACCGACCAAACCGTACCGCTTACACCCCTAAGGGCATATCATGTATGTTCCGTGCTTATGACCTTGCGTGCGTAATTTTTGGGGTATTTGTTGACGCCAAAATCGTATTAGGCTTTTATGCGGACTTAGGGGCGTGACAACCCTTGGTTCAATTAACTTTCGAAACGAGACGCATTTGTAATAACTCGTCGACCCATGTAACCATTTTATACTAATTAACTCGGATGAGGGATATTCGACGCAACCTATAGTTTTACTCGCTTTGTTAATCTAGTAGTTTAAATACACTCGCCTAGATTAATCATTTCTCTTTTATGTATCTTTTTTCTTTTTGTGTATAATTATCTTTTACACTTTTATTTAGGAGTATTAAATCCTATAAATTCTAGCAACTCGTCTCTGTAGATATTTTTGATATCTGGCTTACCGCTATACTCACCCGTTGAGTGTAGTCGTAATTTAGGTTTTTGTATTGAGGGGGTGAACAGAAAACAACGATCGGCGTTTGACATGCACCACTTTTCACCCTCGATAAAAAATGGCGCCATTGCCGGGAATGAGTTTGTTTTAGAATTTATTTGATTTAGTATTTCGTAGTATTTTCTTTCTATTTGTATTTTTTGGCTAACCTTTTTGCAGGACTTCTACATTTGAGCACTTAGAAACGCTTGAATTTCTCGCGCGTGCATTTAGTTTGTGAAATTCGCCACTTCGAGCCATTTTTGGGGTAAGCATGTCTTATTCCAATTCTTTCGGTAATCATTATGATAATTCTCAAAATTCTCGCAAACCTTTGACTTTTGGTGAATACTTAGAATCCCAAAAAATTGCAACATCTAAAATGACTTTGGGCGAGTATTACAAAAGTCAAGCTTTGGAGTGCGTGTACTTTGAGGAGGAGGATAATGATTTTGGGCCTTTACCTCCTTATAATAGGAATTTTGAAACGAATTGCAATAGTTTTCAAAATTCCTATAATAATAAGTTTAAGTCCGATGATAATTTTCAAAGTTCCCATGTTCAAGAATCCGCTCCTCGACCTATGAAATTCGGTGAGGGCTTGCATATGCTTGAAAATGAGAAAATAGAAAATCGTTATTGGAAAGAAAATCATTATTGGGAACATGAATTGGATTTATTATTTGAATCCAACGGCGATTTTTCTTCCGTGACTTTTGAAGTCGAAGAATGTTTTGAACCAAATGAGGACTTTGTGCCTACTTTGGAACAAACCATTGTTGACTTTTCCCATTGCATAATAGATATTGAAAGTGAGGATGAAAATGACGTAATATCTATTTTCAATGAAATGATCTTATTTCATTCGAAACTCAATCTTCAAGCGATGATGATTCATCTCTTGAGTTTGAATTTCTTTCCTCCCCATTTTCATTCTTTGTTATCACACCGTCACAAGTACCCAATGAATCGGTTTCAAACTTTAATGTTTTAAACCTTTTCGCCGATGAGGATTACTTGCTCGAGTCGCCTTCCACGATCGCATCTTTGCCTTCGTGTGCGCCACCTCCCATTCCAATTTCAAAATCCTTGGAAGGATATTCTGCTTTTCTCGGTCCCCACATGTTTTTGTCACCCGTTCAATCCAAATCCCCCATCGTCCTTCCAAAACTTATGATTGGTGATGGTTCATTTCTTTCGCCTTACACATGCCATCCGTTTTTCAAACGGAATTCATATTTTTTGAAAGGTATGCTTGAGAGTGAGGGTACACTGGTCACCCTCCAAAGTTAAATAATTTTTGCGGTGGACCCTCAGCTATTTAGACTTCTAGTGTACAATTAGTGTGAAGCCTAAATAGTAGGTTGCATATAATTAGCTTTTTATCATTTCTTTCTTTAGTTTTTATTTCTTTTAATTTAGTCTCTTTTAATTAGTTAAGTTTTTGTTATTTGTTTTTGCTATGCTCGGTACTAACTTGTCTTGTAAATTCTTTGGATTTGTTCTTATGAGGATCTCTCCAATTTTGGGTAATATCGTTATTTTCCTCTCTTTAACTTGGTTCTTAATTAACATTGAGGACAATGTCAAGTTTTAAGTTAGGGGGTGTGGGATATTCTATCCATTTCTTTATTTAGTCCATGTTTTTGCTCAGATGTTAGTTACTTAGTAGACTTTTCTTAGAAAAATTAAAATTTTCAAAAAGATTTTCTTTCTTTTTTCTCCTTTATTGGGCATTTTGCCTTTGTTTCCGATGATAAATTTCAATAATTGTTCGATCCAATAGACAACTCAATGATGCATGTTCTCGATTTTAGAAGTTATTAGACTTTAGTCCTCACTTATTGATATTATGAATAACTTCATGAATTAAACTTTAATCCCATGAGCACATGCACTTTTATCGTTCTATTGATTTGGTTTAAGATTTTTATAACTCAGTAATCTTTCGTTGCATTGTATATACTTACACCGAGTAAGCTTTGTACCTTTAGTCGTTTGTGAGTGTATACACTATTCTTTCCTCTTTGAAAACATTGAATTTGTCGGTAATCTCTCTATTCTTTCATTGATCATTCATTAATTGAGTTCATATATGAAATGTATTACTTGATCATGATTTTCAAAGTTGGTTTTGACTCGAGAATTGTATAAACTTTTGAAATGATGATAGGCAATCCTTGGTATATCACCCACATTAGCCTTGACCTCACCCTTATACGTTTTCCCTCGTCAACCCCTTTGATCCTAAATATTAGCCTTTCGTTTCATAACCTCAATCCTATAACCATCTCCAAATTGGAGTTTTAAATCATACATACACCTTCCGTACCTTTGTTTGGAATGTTACTTGGGATTGAATGAAGTTGTTGTGTTGCAGTTGCAATTTAGGCATGTGAGAGTGAGATAAGTAAAGGAAAGAAATAATTGAAAAAGAGAAGAAAAAGAGAAAGCATAAAGAAAAAGAAAACATGAGAAAAAGAAGAAAAGAAAAAGAAAGAGAAAGTTGTATATTGTGTATATAGTGTTCAATAAGCTTTTATTACTCTCCTAATTGTTATATATAAGGCTTGTTTGGAACTTGTTTTCCAATTTTGATATTGCCCGCATTTTCCCATTATCCCGACTTTTCATTTTCGAACACTTTGAATCCGTACATACATCCCTTTCATTTCGTACCCTAGCCTAGCCTACATTACAACCCTATTAAAGTCCTATGTGATCTTAAGTAGATGTAATTCAAAGGTTTAAATAGTTTTGATAATCAATGAAAATGCATTTCACCTCTTTTAATGGGTGGTATCTTTCATTGAGATTACAATTTTTAATTTCATATATAGCGTTCTTCATGTGTGACATGTGCGCGACCTAGTTTCCATTTACATTTACTCTTTATGCCCGCACGTTCCGTGTGTTACCTCCCTGTTTCGAGTGAATTCGCTTGATGAGTGTAATGCCCGTGAGGATTGAATGTATGCTTGTTTTAATGCTTATCCGCTTTATATAAGTTTTTGCTAAATCACACTTTACATGTGCTCGCTCCCCCTCCCACGTTTTAAGGTTTCAATTCTATGAGGCGCATTCTATAATGTTAATGATTTCGGACTTTTGTTTGAATCCGTTCAATGTGCTTATAACGTGTATGAAATCTTATTCGCTATTGTTGGGCTTGTCGCATGTTGATTTGGGCATATTTTGAGGAAACCATGTGATGTTTGTGGGTATCATCCCTGAAAAGCCTCACGAGACCACTAGGGTACCCTAGGAGTTTAACGACTTATTGCATATGCTAAATGCAATCGAATCGTTCGCGAAAGTGGCCTTATGCTTTTATACCATACTTTTGTACTATCTCCTGCTTTTGGTTTGATTATAGTTCTTGTTGTACCCTATTTCATTGCTAGGGACTAGCAATGTATAAGTTAGGGGGTGTGATACGACGCAAATATTACGTATTTCACCCGTTAACCTACGCGTTATTATCCCCCTCGGGTATCTTAATCCCTATATTTATGATCGTTAACTAGACAACCTCGGATTTTTATGTTAACATGTTTTGCAGGGGTTAATTGGGCTTTTGTAGGTATTTAGGTACTAAGTATGATGATCGGACGCATTCCGCTCAAGTTCCGTACGCAATCGCACATTCAAGGACAATTCGATCAATTCACAGCTTGGGCACCTGGCCTAACATCAATACGGAAGTTGTATCCCTCCTCGCAAGCTTCGCGTGGCCGCGAATGATGCACAAATCCTAATCCGTATGAAGAAGTTACGGCGATTTTAGCAGAAGAGAAAAACAAATCAACCAAAACAGGAGGAATAAGTGTAGACCTGTAGCCATCGATCGATCGATCGAAAGGATCGATCGATCGATCCTTCAGTTTTTGCCATCGTGGGGAGACAGTGGGCATGATTTTCAACCATCGATCGATCCATCATTTTGATCGATCGATCGATCTCCTGTTTTCTGCAGATATTTTTCCTTTTCTTTTCTTTTTCCTTTTCTTTTCTAATTTAATTCCTTTTACTATATAAATGAATTTTGTTGTAAATATCAAAGATAATTCGTTTTAGGTTAGAATAGCTTAGGGCTTTGGGGGTTTGGAGAGTTCTTCTTCATTTCTTCTTGGTTTGACAACCTTTTGGGTTTGTAAGTTGACTATTCATCTCCCTACCATTTAATTTAGTTGTATTTCCTTTATTTACATTGTTGTAGTTTAATTTACATGCTTTCATAATTAGATTCACATACTTTATTTCCTTACTTTCTAGTGTAGTTTTATTGTGTTTGTTTATCGCGTTTATTTATTGCGATTTTAATATGCTTTCTAGCTAAATTAGTCTAGGTTGTGCCGGATTGAACTCATTTCGGGTTGACATGTTGCTTTGCTTTGGTGATGGAATT
This sequence comes from Sambucus nigra, assembly GCA_949130495.1. Taxonomy (NCBI): domain Eukaryota; kingdom Viridiplantae; phylum Streptophyta; class Magnoliopsida; order Dipsacales; family Adoxaceae; genus Sambucus; species Sambucus nigra. The sequence goes on from OX422218.1 coordinate 284,073,914, forward strand.
TACGGGTCTATTTCGGGTGCGTTGTCCTAGTTATTATGCCTAGGGGATTTGACGGGGCATATCATGTATGTTCCGTGCTTACGACCTTGCGTGCATAATTTTTGGGGTATTTATTGACGCTAAAATCGTATTAGGCTTTTATGCGGACTTAGGGGCGTGACAACCCTTGGTTCAATTAACTGTTGAAACGAGATGCATTTGTAATAACTCGTCGACCCATGTAACCATTTTATACTAATTAACTCAGATGAGGGATATTCGACGCAACCTATAGTTTTACTCGTTTTGTTAATCTAGTTTAAATACACTTGCCTAGATTAATCATTTCCCTTTTATGCATCTTTTTCTTTTTTTTTGTGTATAATTATATTTTACACTTTTATTTAGGAGTATTAAATCCTATAAATTCTAGCAACTCGTCTCGATGGATATTTTTGATACCCGACTTATCGCTATACTCACCCGCTGAGTGTAGTCGTAATTTAGGTTTTTGTATTGAGGCGGTGAACAGAAAACAACGATCGACTTTTGACACGCGCCACTTTTCACCCTCAATCATCCACCCTTCAGAGGTTCCACGTATCTTGCAAGATGTGCATGAGGGGTCTTAATCCAGTCACATAGGAGGAAGACCTTTAGCTAAGAGGATAATTACTCAGGGATACTGGTGGCCGACCTTGGCCAAAGATGCAGCTGCTTATGTGAAGAAATGCAATAAGTGCTAGAGATTCTCCACTATCCCTCACCAACCTCATCAACCTATGACGTCAATCACCTCACCTTGGTCATTCTCTGTATGGGGTATTAACTTGGTAGTACCCTTGCCAAGAGATGCAAACAGCTATCGATTCTTAATAGTGGCAATTGATTACTTCTCCAAATGGGTAGAGGCAGAGCCAATGATCACCATCACTGAACAGAAGACCTTTCAGTTCATCTGGACGAACATCATATGTAGGTATGGTCTTCCAAACACCCTCATCTCAGACAATAGAACTCAGTTCAAGAACACTTCCTTAGAAAAATACTGTGAAGGGGTGAGGATCAAGCAGTTCTTCTCTTCTCCTAGCCGACCCCAGGCAAACGGACAGACCAAGGTCACGAACCGAACAATCCTTGATGGGATAAAGAAGAGGTTGGAAGAGGACAAAGGGAGATGGACATAAGAAGTATATGTCGTGCTATGGGCCTACAGGACGACGACCAGGACACCAACAGGAGAGACCCCCTTCATGTTAGCCCATGGCTCAGAAGCTGTCATCCCTGCAGAGGTAGGACTTCCCACTCATAGAGTTCAGACCTATGACCCAAAGAGGAATAAGGAAGAAAGAAGACTTGATCTGGATTTGATTGAAGAGAGAAGGGAAAATGTAGAGATTAAACAGGCAACCTACCAGTAGAGAACTGCAAGATTCTACAACAAAGGGTGAAATCAAGGCCTATAGCTGTGGGAGACCTAATCCTAAAGAAGACGCTGCAAAAAACAAATAAGCTCCATCCAAATTGGCATGGTCCTTACAGAGTAGTTGATGAGGTTGTGCCTGGTACCTACCGGCTAGAAAATCTCGAAGGGGAACCTTTCTCTAACCCTTGGAATGCAGATTACTTGAAGAAGTATTACCTATGATGTTGTAGTTCTCCTCGTAATACATGTATTATTTTATGAAGAGGATGTTAATGAAAAAAAGAAATGTTGTGCTGTCACTTCTGTTATATTATGCTTAAACATCATTAATTGGGTGAAAAATATGAGGTGAAACATCATATTATGGTGACCTCAGACCTTAAGCATCATTGATTTAGTGAAAAATATGAGGTGAAACATCATTATATGGTGACCTCAGACCTTAAACATCATTAGTTTGGTGAAAATATGAGGTGAAACATCATTTTATGGTGACCTCTGACCTTGAATATATTTAATTTGGTGAAAAATATGAGGTGAAACATCATATCATGGTGACCTCGGACCTTAAACATCATTAATTTGGTGAATAATATGAGGTGAAACATCATATTATGGTGACCTAAGACCTTAAACATCATTAGTTTGGTGAAAATATGAGGGTAAACATTATAATTTGATGACCTCAGACCTTAATCATCATTAGTTTGGTGAGAAACATGAGGTGAAACATCATATCATGGTGATCTCAAACCTTAAACATCATTAGTTTGGTGAGAAACATGAGGTGAAACATCATATTATGGTGACCTCAGACCTTAAACATCATTAGTTTGGTGAAAATATGAGGGTAAACAACATAATTTGATGACCTCAGACCTTAAACATCAGTAGTTTGGTGAAAAATATGAGGGTAAGCATCATAATTTGATGACCTCAGACCTTAAACATCATTAATTTGGTGAAAAATATGAGGTGAAACATCATATTATGGTGACCTGAGACCTTAAACATCATTACTTTGGTGAAAATATGTGGGTAAACATCATAATTTGATGACCTCAGACCTTAAACATCAGTAGTTTGGTGAAAAATATGAGGGTAAGCATCATAATTTGATGACCTCAAACCTTAAACATCAGTAGTTTGGTGAAAAATATGAGGGTAAACATCATATTATGGTGACTTTAGACCTTAAACATCATTAGTTTGGTAAAAAATATGAGGGTAAACATCATTATATGGTGACCTCAGACCTTAAACATCATTAGTTTGGTGAAATTATGAGGTAAAACAACATTATATGGTAACCTCGGACCTTAAGCATCATTCAAGAAGCAAGACATTCAAGCATAACATCGAAAGAAGCAATAGAATCTGAAGAGGATGGGATTAATGATTATCAGTAAACAATAGTCAAGAGAGTTACGAATCAGATGTTACAAAATGCCATCAGAGTTCAAAAATTATGAAGAGGTATAGAAAAGAAATCAAAATTACAATTTATAAAGCTTCACAAGAAAAAGGGGTTAAGCCTCTGCAGTAGCAGTCGTGCCATCACGGCCGACGTTAGTCACCTCGTCACCGTCATCCTGATGGCCGGCATCTTCAGTCTCAGTGGCCTCCAAGGGAGTAGTCTCAACCGGAGCACCATCATCTTCCTCAACCTCTTGCAGGGCTTGGGCAAACCGAGGGTCAGCAAAGCCTAGACCCTCAAAGTCTGAGGTCCTGAATCTTTCTCCTTCGAGGCTGCCCATTTGCTAGTTGCTTTGATACCTCTTTCAAGGTATTCAAAGCCGAAACTGACAAACTCATCATAGACTTCATAATCTTTAAGGATCTTCTCTGCAGCAGCATCTAAAGCAGCTTTGACTGCAGCATCCACCTTAGTCTGCAGGGGCATCATCTTTAGCCTTCAGGGCTACATCATGGTCGTTCCTGAGCTTGGCCATGTCCCTGTCTCTCTGCTAAACTACTTCCTTCAGTTTGTTAAACTCCTTCATCTCACCCTTCAGACGTTCCACCTCTACATTCAAAGAGGCTTGGACCTTCTCAGCTTCTTGACCCTTCTCTATGAGGGGCATCTTCTTCAGGGCCCAATCGACAAAACGATATAAGAACAAGATCCCCTGCAGTGGAAGGTCAGACGTGTAGACATATGAGCTATGATTTCTAAAAGAGACGAGGTTACACTTGAAGAAAACAAATAAAGAGAAACTAATACCTAAATTGATCAGTGGAGGGTAAACTTGGCCAGCAACGGGACATCCAAGGAGCGTAAGAAACACTTATCCTCTTCAGTCATTACTGCGCCGATAGCATCGACGACCCTCAGCCTATGACCAATGAGGCTATCACTGATCTTCAACTGAGCAAGACGAGCAGCCAGGGCGTCATCTGTTGAGATGGGAATGGCGCGATCCCCCCCCCCCCCTTGAGTCTTACCCGGCCTCTAAGGCTCCGGGTCAGTTGTGCTCTTCCTCTTCTTGGTAACATCGGACTTAGATGTGCCGACGTTCTTTTGGGTGGTAGCAGGGGACACATTTTTGCCAGCCTTCTTCATCAACTTTACAAGACTAGGAGCAGACATTTCCCAAAGGTCGTCCGATATACCTTCAGGGCGCTCTGCAAAAGACATCTGAGTAAGTAAACTAGAGGCATAAAAAGTAAGAGGTGTAACTTAGGAAAAATTAAGACTTACGAGGCTCTGTAAAAGGACCACCCCCTAAGCCTGTCTGAGAGAGGTAGTAGGGGGTCATCAGATGTTCATATTTCACTAGAAGACCCTGCTCCCCCCGATCGCGAAGATCCTCAACCTTTTGAAGATTATCCTCGCTAAGCCCATGGTCGGCTTTAGCAGCAAGAGACATTCCCCCACCTCAGAGGTGTCCTTGGAACCGACGTTCCAGAGGTCGCATATGGACCGAATTCCCATGCCCCAGAGGCAAAGAAATACCAAGGTCTACAATTATTGCTTGAGGTCTGGGTAACCAACAGCATTTTCTTCTCTGACTTCCTAGCTAAGAAGTGGTAATAGCTAGGGTGGTTTTTGGCAGAGGAAGGGACATAACAACCTGTAAAGACCCTAACTGGAAGGTCTGAGTGGTAGACGGCCATCCAAAGGACAATGGCCCTAATCATAACCCTCTAGGTGTTAGGGAATAATTGTGAATGGGCTAGATTTATATGGGATAATATGGCTATGATAGAAGGGTGGATAGGAAGACGAAAACCCAACTTGAACATCTGCTCATAGAGGCAAATCTCACCATCTCGGCCGTTAAAATCCCTCTCATCCCTCAGAGGCTTCCTAAGGTTGATGGAAGAGTGTATGGAGTAGAGGTGCCGAAAGGTAAGAAGGTCATACTCGCTGATAGAGCTCTCAATCTAGGCTGCCTCGGACGTGTCAATATCACTCTCCTCACCACCCCTAGCAACGTCGGCTTGGGCAGGTACAGGGGCGCCACCGGGGAACCTCTGAGCAAATTCAGCCCCGGTGGTAGCCGACAGAGGAATGGCATCAATTATGGGATGAATGGCCACACTTGGCCCAATGATTTCAACATCGGAAGGCCTATGTGAGGTGCTAGCACCCTGGTGAGACGAGGCACGGCTCGAAACCTCGGCCTCCTCAGGAACCTCATCCTGCCTACGAGAATAATCCATAGCCTCTTGGAAAGAGTCTATAGACATGGGGTTTGAGGAGGACAACTCAGACTCAGACATTGGTGTTGGTTCAATAGGAACCTCTGTTGGCTTAGTAGGCTCGGCTGACTCAGGGTGTATAGCCTTCAGAGGTGGAGGGAAGATGGGTCTGAGAGGGAAGGCTTTAGTCCTATAAGCTTCCTCTTGGGCTAGCTTTATTTGCCTAATTTTCTTAAAGGTCTTCTCACGAAGAGATGGGAACTCTTCTATGAGTTGGTACAAGGGTCTGAGCATAAAGGAGATGATACAACGCTTGGAATCAAAACCACAAGTAGGAAAACAACTTAATTCAATCTAAACTAAGGATCAAATTGGGAATGTGAAAGGTTTCAAACCAAGAACACTCAAGAGCAAGGTCTCCGGAAAATGAAAAACCTCACCTGAAAATACAAAAAACCACCGAAAATTCTAGAAATGATGACTATAACTAAAAATGGAAGGAAGAGGTTGAAGATGGTTACCTGGCTAATCGCGGAATGAAGAGGAAGAGGTTTAGAAGCAGTGGAAACCTTCAAAGACACTCAACACAAGGTTTGCAATTACAGTTGCAGAGAGAGAAAGCTCGAGCAGGAAAATGAAATGGAGAAGAAAGAGAAAGAAAGGGTTTTAAACCTACTAAATGATTAGGCGCAAGTTTCGAGGGCCCGTCATTGCCCTAGGAAACCCAAAATGCAAGCCATGATCACATCAACTTGGGACACACACTTCACTTCAACAAGTGACATGTGTCAAGAAAGTGTTGGCACACAGAGAAATCCGGCCTCGACCTAAACTACATACCCCTCAGTCACCTAATTACATGGAAGACTAAGGGCTAGGGGTGATTGATATGCCCAAATTACACCGTCTTACTCAGAGAAATTAACCTCGGTCAGTCTCACAGTCGAGGTGCCAGAAGCCTATGACATCCATCAATAATATCGTCTCTCATAAGGTGCCCTAGCCGACGTTGCATCAACCCCATACACCAACCTCGACTGATCAAACAACCGAGGTCAGCAAGATCTCATGGGCTCAATCATCTACTAACATCATCATCGGCTCCAGCAGACGTTGCGGTCGCCGATCGAAATCATCTTGTCTCATAGGCTCATTTATCTATAACATCATCATCGACCCCAGCCGACGTTACAACTACTCCACACCGAACCTCGGCCAGACCTCCTGTCCGAGATCATCACGGATATTGACCTCAGACGAAGCAACAGTCGGACTTCGCCAACCTCATACTCTTCCAGGCCGAGGTTTCACCAATCAAGGACAGGGCCGAGCAATTACAAGCACATGTATGGTTTGGAACACGTGGACAAATCTGTTATAACCGAATCATTCCCTCCACGTGAGGGAATATTGAGGTCATCATTATCTACCTAAGATTAGCCAGGTGTCATCCTTAGACTGGCTCGATCCTCATGCACATGCTCATTACATGCTTGGGGGGTACATTACACCCCCTACCACTATATATAGAGGTCATCCTCTACCTTGTAAAAGGATCCAAAATTACAACCCTAGCTGAAACTCTATCATTTTACACAGTAGAGAGAGAAAGCTTGAGAGATTGTATCCATGTCAATTAGTGCCTTCACTTAGTGATATTACTCACACACTCACAGTGGACGTAGGACAGATTGGCTGAACCACTTACATTCAAGTTTTCATCCCCTTCTCCTCACCTCATTCTATCATATATAGATATACTCTTGTGCTGCCATTGTTTCCACCCGCTTGAGCTTGTCAACACCTTATCTGGTGGTGATATTTCCAGCATCATCAATTACAAGGGACAAAAACATGATTGTTCACAATGTCTTGAAGGCAAAATGTACCTCCAATGATACATTAACAGTGGTTGCTCAAGACACATAACCGATAGTCAATCCAGCATTTTGGATAAGGTAACCATTGATATTTCTAAATTTTCTAAGCTAGAGAATGTTTTGTTTGTAGATAGTCTAAAAGTTAATTGTATTAGCATAAACATATTGTGTCGCGAAAACCTTGTGGTTAATTTCTCTAAGAAGTGTTTTGAAGTTTTTAATGAGAAAGGAGATATAGTACTGCAAGGTGTGAGGATGATCGATAACTGTTATGGGTTTGTCCCTCTGGCCTCATTTATTTGTCACAATGCCAAAGTGATAACTTGGCATCAAAGGCTATGTCATGTAAACCATAAGAAACTTGATCGTCTTGTCAAGAAGTACCTAGTATGGAGCCTACCATCCCTTGGAAAGTCTTCATCGAGTGTGTGTGGGACATGTCAGAAGGGTAAACATATAAGAAGTTAACATAGGAAGCTTGGTATTATTACTACCTCTTGAGTCCTCAAGTTCATCCACATGGATGTCATATGGCCTATGCGTACGGAAAGTATAGGTGGTAACAAATACATTATAGTGGTGGTTGATGACTTCTCGAGGGATGTCGTCATTAGATTCCTTAGAGGGAAGTTGAAGACTCCATAATTTGTGGCAACTCAGTGGTGTTTGCTTCAAAACTGTCATGATTGCTCCATTATTCGTTTCATAAGTGATAATAGTACGAAGTTTACAGAACAAGGAATAGCCAAGTAATGTGACAAACACAACATTAAGCATGAGTTTTCCACCGTTGTCACACTCCAACAACATGGAAACGAGGAGAGGAAGAATAGGATGTTTCAAGAGATGTCACATTCCATGCTAGAAGAAAGGAATGTACATTCGAGGTTTGGGGCGGAGGCGGTGAATACCACATGCCACACATATCGTTGTGTAGGAACTAACGTGGCATGTTATGAGTTGTGGGGTATTTTCGAATTTTGGGTGATCCTTGCTATATTTTGCAAGATAGAGAGGTATTTGGGCAAGTTTGATTCTCGAAGTGATGAAGGGATATTTTTGAAATATTCATCAAATAAGAGGACTCATATGGGGTACAACCTTAAAACTTATAAGGTCATGGAGTCATACAATATGGTGGTCCGCCCTATTTGTTAGTGAAGATGAATAGATGAGTCATAGTGTTTCTCCTATTTATTTAGATTTTTATTGATAAAAATAAAGGTTCGATGTTGTGCACATGACTTCGTCCTATTTTTAGAAATAAATTTGTAATCAATCTCAAGTCTTTGTTTTTTTTAGTTGTTGGTCATGTTTTAATAAACATGGGACGCATGTCATTCTCTGTGAAAATGAAGATGGAATGTTAAAGGCGGTCACGAGGCGATTTTGAGTGGTTATGAGACTTAAAACAATTTTGAAAGGCCACCAAATCTTTTGAAATGAGAATAAAGCCTAAATCTCTAATTTTTATTAGAATTTCTTTAGACAGAGTACTTAAACCTCTTAATCCAACTTCAAGACTGGCCTGTATACACGTAGTCATAATTGCGGTGTGTTTGGTTCACCCTGGTTGCTCCAGCGATAAGGATCGAGCCTAAAGGTACCATAAGTACCGGGTTCGATTCCCCCAAAGGACCATTAGTCACATTTAAGCGGGGACGTGTGCTAACGGTGGCTCTGGCACAGCGTTCCCCTTGTTTAGCTCGTACGATGGAGTCCAAATGGCTCGTTTGTGTGAATGTTCAGGGTTATAAAAAAAATTAAAAAATAAAAAATAATAACTGCAGTGTGTTTAACAATATTCACAATTATAGTCAAGGGGCTTTTCAGTAAATATAAATGATCCCCAACGAGCCGTTTTAAATCCAAGGGATGGACCTGAAACTAAACTCCCATATATTAAGAAACAGAATGCGTTCATTAACGTAGGTAAAAAAATGGACAAATGCAGAGAGGACATAAATAACTTTACTAACAAAAAACAGTTGACTTTTCTAACTATTAAGATGCAGAATAGCATCAACTATCATAGAAATAAACAGATTAAACTTACAATTTCGAACAGAGAGATTATAAAAAAGAAGAATTCGTGTGTATATATATTTAGATTCATACTGGTATAAATTAGCCTTCATCACCTTTATTGTCTGTCTTGGCATCGGGAAGGTATCTGACGCTCTCGCTGACAGGTTTTGAGACCAAACAGGGCCCATTGTCTAGAAGCCCATCCTCTTCGCATTTGGGATTGCAATTCAAGTCTAAATCTATTCTGCTGGTCTCTGCCACCTCTGTATTATTTAGAAGAGGCGTTAAAGGGGGGCCGGGTGGGTCATCAGGGACGGGTTCATCCTTTTGGCGAACTGGAACCGGAACCGGAACGGGTTCCTTCCCTTGGGAGGTTTCATCTTCGCGCTTCCTTTTTTTCATCATGAGGGTTCTAAAACGGCGTTTCACAGTCATGCACGCAATGCACGTGCATGCGGCCTTGTGCTTGCCCTTTCCGCTCGGGGGCTGAATGCATACTATGCAAGTACAGCCGGGGCGATGACGAGGGTGTTTGGTGGTGGCTTCAGATGAAGGTCCACCCGCACTGTCTTCTAAAACTGCAGCAGTAGCCAAAGCATCTAAGCCAGAGGGCTCACTTTCTGGGACAATCTTCATTTCTGTGGTTTTGTGTTTCTTAAACGCTGCAAAAGAAAAGGACACCGTCACTGAGATTTACGAGTACATGGTGAGTGAGATATCTGTCATTGGATGCACATGGCCACTCATCGTGCGCACGAATAAATGCAAGCATTTTAATTATGTTTAATCATCTAATTTCCAAAGCCATTCTCGGAAAATAGTGGCTCTCACACTGCATTCATAGATATTGTTAAGTGTAAGGCGGAAACAAAGAGACCTGATTCATACCCTTATTATCTCTGGAACAACTTTCACGTTTCTTTGATTTCATCTCATTAAGGGAAGAACATGGACATCTGCAAGCACATCAAAAAACAAAAAAAATCCTGATCATATCAAATACTATGGTACGATAAAAATATTAAAAAAAAAATGTTACGAACCGAGTTGAACCCCATGTATTATCAGCACATGTCCACTTCGGAGGGACAAGAACATCAACAGGCAAACTTCGCCATTTAGAACAACAATCACATTGAACCCGTTGTTCCTGTTCCCTGAAGAACAATGGTGTATATATACTCAACACTACAATGGTAATGGATACTTTAATACTGAAACAAATATTCTGAACTGAAAGAATGGTCCTGCTTGTATATAGAGCACATGCAATAAAAATAGTAGGGAACATCAGTTTTAAGCAAGTTCATTTTAAACGTCATTGCAATGCTCAGTTTGAGTACAGATAAATTATTATAAACAAATCAAACTTCTCATCTCACTGAATCAACATCACCACTTGACATGATATATGTTGTCAAATTTTCAATAAACAATCATACATAACATAAATTGAAGAAACCCATCCATAACAGATGTCCACATTCACTCATTCAAAATATTCATTTTTTATACGACATAGTAAATTTGGACTATTCTTTGTATCATCTACGTTTATTAAGTTACACTTTGAACACTTAATATTTTTTACATACTATATGGTAAATTGGTAAGAATAAATTACACTGACCTCCCCTCTTGTTTTAAAAAAAACACTAGCTTCCCCTCTTCTTTTTTTCTACCACCCGCTACCCCTGCTGCGTGCATGAGCAGTGAAGCTTGATGAGTGCAAATTTTGAAACAAGAAGCACCAGAGAGTATAATACTTAAAACGAGAGGGGAAGTCTGTAATACTTAAACATGAGGGAGGCATCTGTTATTAACAAGAGCTGAGGTCCGTGTAATTACCAAACAAAAAAAGGATGCGGCAAAAAAATTCTATGCAACTCTGTCTTTGCTTGCTTCATTGTCAGGTAAGGAAGAAAGATGAAACAAAATAACAGAAAAAATAATATGAGAAGGAATAAGAAAAGCATGAGTCCAAAGCCCCTACTTGTCAATAAAAATCCCTCTCTTTCCCCTATTTTTAACTGCTCTTAGATACAGGAGGATAAGACGCGACTTTGACACAAGGCTTAGACATCTTCCAAGGGTGGTTTTCAAAGCATCATTTATGCCTCTTCCAGTCAAAATTTGGTGAATATCTTCTAATTGGTCTTAAGAGTCCAGACAATTAATTCTAAAAGATGACAAACATATAAACACAATTTTTTAGCAAGAACTTTACACCAGTACGTTAGCCTTTGCTAATATAATTATGAAAATTAGGACAAAATGAAATAATAAATCCTTACCCAGATTCTTTAGCTATGAATATAGTCCTCTTCCCAAAGACTGGCGGTTCCTATATATAATGAACAACATTAATCACAAAGATTACAAAGAAACATGGTAGGCAACAAAGTAGAAAGTCCATGAAGTCAAAGAACTCCCTACGACTCAAGTTAAGAGTCAAACTTTCAGTTTTAGGAAATCTCAAATTAAGAATCACAATTTGAAAATTGATGTATCGAATTCTACAATAATTGAAATTAAATTTCAGTCAAAAAAGCAGGTCGTACTTAGTGCACAAGGCTCCTGGCTTAACTGCAGAGCTTGGGAGAGGCAGTCGGCTAGCCTTACCCCCATATATAGAGAGGCTGCTCCCATTGCTCGAACCCGAGACCAACCATAGCTTGGGCGAGGGCACTTGCCATTGCACCAAAGTACGACCTCTAAATTACATTCAAGTATTTCATAAAAAGTTTAATTTTCATATAGTTAATGTTAAGGGAGTGGTTTCTTTAGTATTTGACCTCATGTCAAATACGAATAGGTAAAATGAAATAAGCCCCATGTACTATCACTAAGGGTGTGTTTGATTAACATGAAAAAAAATTCATGGAAAATAGTTGTTTTGACTCATGTTTTGCTTTTGTAGTACCTTGATTATGAATACTTCGTATAAGAACAACACTCATTCACATAAGAAGTGCTCCATCTCAAACCTCATTTTTGTGAAAAATATTTCTTATCCACCCACCAAATAATTGAATCCATGGAAAATAGAATAAGTAAGACCAAAAACTTATATATTTTTCTACTCATTTTCCAACTTCTCATCCGAATGAACTATTTTTCACGCATTTTCCATGTTTGCAATCAAACGCACCCTAAGATTGCAAATACCCCTACTGTTAGAAATAGCCCCATGAACTATGAAAAGCTGCATACCCCCATGTGTGGTTAAAAAAACTATTCTAGCGGCATATAGGGAGCAACTGCAAATGAATAATATAATTCAAGAGTTTTTGCATAATTAATAGTTCATGGAGTGTGATAATTCAGGGGATCCTTACAAATCCAATTTTAAACAGAGATGTATACTGACTAGATTTATACTTACATCATACTCTTCAAATTCCTGGTTCTCGACCATGACAATGGTTGGCTTGGCACTAGGAGGTGCACGGAGCAAATCTTGTGCTTCTTCCCATGTGATTCTCATCTCCGTAGCATCTTCACTATGTATGAGCAGCCTCTTGCTTTTGGACCCGATGTTTCGAGACTTCTTCATGGGCCGCTTAAACGAGCACTTAGTTCTCATGCCCCCGTGCTCCTCATATTGTTTCCAACCAAATTCATCCTGATAATAACATGTGAAATATATACCCGGAACTATCAAATAATAATAATAATAGGTGAAATGAACAAACAGAGCAACAAGGTGAGAATCCAAAACTTCTTTTCATACGAATTAGATGGCCAGAGGGACAACTTACCGTTTGCGCATGCGGGTTTTCATTAACACCAGAAATTGACGCTTCTCCACAGAGATCACGGTTAGGAAGGGAAAAACTTTGGGGATCCTGTTTGTTGCAATATAATTATTTTAATCGACATTCTCTAACACAATGAAATTAATAAATACATGTCAATAATGGAGAAAAGGATGACGCATATGAAGCTTCGACCTGCACATCGAGGCAGTCTGTTGCCTTTCGAAAGCCCATTACAAGTTTGCCTCCGGGATTTATTTGACTAAACAACACTGCACCCAAAGAAAAGAATAGTGACTACAAAGAAATTAAATTATGAGGGGTGCTGACATGGCCCTGCATATGACAAGCCCGTAATGTCAAAGACGGGTGTGATGCTGTCCTAAAAAAGCTAGCTAACGCTATCAAATGATTGATTTATTAAATCACACACCTTTGGTTAAAGTTTCTACACGTTTCCAACAAAACATCCAAAAAAATTCTTTTTCTAGTATCCCGAAATGAAATAGCATGTAAATTCCAAACGGAAGAGTTGTTTTACAAGATCCACTAGGTTCAATATTTTTGTGTGCCCAATTTTGTAAAATAGTGAAATTTTAATAGAAAAATTCTAACAAGCTAGAGTAAATATACCGTACGGCACTAAAAATTCCAACTAGCTTTCATACATACCCCGCGATTCAAAATTCAGTATTTTTATATTGCCCCCAAGGTCCTGCTAACGCAATGCTTCTATTGTACACTCCAACTAGTTATCGTAAATACCCCCAGTTGTAAAATATTGAATTTTTTCTTTTGCCCCACAGTGGTCCTGGTCCGCAGGAAGTGATTGATGCCCCGGACTAGGAGAGGGTCAATGCCCCCTTACCAGGTTGGAACCAGTGCCCCCTGCTGAACAAATGGATGGTGGTCTATAGTTGTTGTCATAAAATTATCATGGGAGAAATAAATAGTGAATGATCCATAAATAAAACTGAAAACACAAACATGAACACATTAAGGAAATATTGCAAATAATACTACAAACAAGCAGTGTCATAAACTTAATGTCGATCATAGAAATCTCAAGAGAAGAGCAGCAAAGCATTAGTAAAGACAAGTTTTAAAGAAATATATAAATCAAGAGAAACGACACTGCACAATAGTAATAATATCCTATACTGCAATCCCAGTATTGTATGTAGAGGTGATATGCAGTGAAAAATATACTTATTTTAAATTAACATTGAGCTCTATCTCACATGGTATGACTACCCACCTTCCACGGAGACGGACAGGTTTCGAATCCTGCTAAAAATAGTTTCACGCCTTATAGGGACTGGCTTAAAATGGGGAGGGCTACCCCAAAATATGCAACTCATCTTCTTTCTTTATTAAAAATCCCAAAATGTGAACTCATCTTATTTCTTTATTAAAATGAATAACTCTAGTTAAGAATTTTTTTAAATCTAGATTTTAAAAAAAATGAAAATTCTGGGTAAAAAATGGCATGGAAGTTACCAGTGTCCCCAGCTTGTAATTGCATATTCTGTAAGCAAGGGGCTACGCCCTCTAAAACATACATCCGGCTGTTATTATTTGTCCAAAATCTAAATTGAAATGTCCACTCTTTCCCCTTCACATCTTGGATCCTTATTGGCAGACCTTCTGATTGAGAAATAGGAGGAAAATATGCCTGTGGCATTTCCAGATTTTGCAAGGATTTAGAATAAGGTAGTCGTGAAAATAAAAAAAGGAAAAAAGAACACATGAACTTACTTCAGCACATGCTTTAGGCAGGACCAAACGACCCATTCGACCAGCATCACTCGCACTCAAAACTTTCTCGAACAACGGCTTAATAGTAGAATTCAAGCTTGAAGATAACAAAATTTAAGGAAAATACTACACTTGAATGAATTAATTTACTAATTAAACAAGTACATATACATGCAGATCCCACGACAACAATGACTAGATTTTACGAAGCACATGATATGGGATAGCGACAGCACACGGATACGACACTACAACCTTTTTGAAAAAAAAAAAGGACACGAATACGCTAGGTATATGTTGAATATTATATATTTTCTACATCTTAATATATTAATAACAATAATAATATCATTGTTTCAATAAAACAGGAACAAAAAATCTCACAATTATCAAATATTGATCATGTAATATTTTTGGCAATAACAAACATTGAAATGATAAAGAGATTTTAATAATTTTCATCAACCATATAAACTAATATACTAAGATAAATGTTTATGAATGTGCATGCATATTTGTAGAATATAGTTATTTATATATATACAAACATAATTATGATGAGTTTTCCAATATTTTCTTTCTTTTCTCTACTTCTGTTGTGATATACAGTCCAAAGAAATATCGGATGCGTATCCAAGAGTATCCATGAAGTAATGGTATATACTACGGATAAGTCTACTTATCCGTGCTTCATATACTAGCTTTAACGATGGCATAAGATTGACATAATGATGGAATGGATACTCTCCAGATAATTGCTGCAGTTCTTCTTCCGAAATCTTTGGCCAGTATCGAGGCAGTAACTGATTGTAACCTGGCCCTTCAGCAGGAGGTATCGCAACTCGCATCTGGGAAACTGCCCCTTTTTTTGCCTCGGAGCCTATAGTGAAGCCAGATTTAGTGGGCTTGGGCAAAATATGACTTCTCATTTTCCCTTGTTGAGAGGGTTTAACAGCTTTGTCTTTTTCTCCTTCAAAAACCTTGTCAAAAGAAGGCAGTAAGGAATTTGGTGCACCTAGAGGAGCATCAGAAGAAAAACTCAAGGATTGCTGAGCTGGTGAGTTGCACGTAAGAAGAGTATTTTCTTGTTTGATATGTCTTCCTCTAGATGAATTTGGCTCACTTTTCTGAGATTGTGGGGAGTGCTTGGTTTGATCTTCCTCCATAGTGATTCTCTTCTCAACACAATCGCCATTGACTCTATGTTCAACAAGAGAGGGTTGTGGATTGGTGGTTGCTGTTGATTTTCCAATTCCGTTAGGCATGTCACTCGTGATCTGCATGATCAAGTTATTGAAGGAAAAATATGAGACACATACATATGTAGAAAAGTTATCAAAATTTACCAATTACCTGATTTGTTCTTGTGAGTTGAGTTCCCAAATCGTGTACGCATCTTAAACATCCTACACCTCCGGATTCTAGGTAGTGGTGCAAATATCTTGAAGCAATGCATCCACAATGGATACGCTATCATACCAAATTCAACTACGCTTGTGAGGAACAAATAAATAAAATGTTTGAAAAATTAAACCACGATCAATCTATTTTGATTACCTTTCTACAATATTTGCATTCCCTCCAACCAGATTCTTCCAGGTGGAATTTTTCACAGAAAACTAAATTCTCATAGGCTGATCTAAAGTTCATAAGAGGCCATATCAAGCAAGACCCAGATAGAAAATATAATCAATATGAAAGAAAAATGTGTGCAAAAAATTAAAAAAAAAAATCAATTGAACTCCCCCATGTAAGTAGAAGCTTAAGAGGGTAATAAATCAGACCTTTATGGTTGTGCTTGGATGTCCCTGAAACTTTAATTACTTTTTCTGATTCTGCAATTCGAATTCTATTTGTGGGGATTAAATGTCCCTATAACAAACTTGAGATGGAAATAGGCGATGTCCTAAAATATTCAAATACTTTACTTAATTCTGCAAATTCTGTTCTATGACAGCTAAGAAACAAAGTTTTTTGTACAATTATGGATGTATTCTATTTGAATCACCTAATTCAAAGCATTAATTCACGTGTTACTTGAGCTAAGAATGAGAAAAAAGAAACAATTGCATTTTGGGGAGTACAAACGGGGAGCAATATATATATATATCAACTACAGATATTTTGCAAGAAACTCTCGCAAACTATTTTTGCATATAAAAACGTAAAAGAACTACGCATTTTGTCACAAATACCCCTTTGCACCAGCCCACCACCAACTATTGTGATGAAGCGCTCTGAGGTTGAAACAACTTGAAAAACTGATAGCTATTTTTCACAGTGACAGCGGACAATTTCAAAAAAGAGGATAATATTATCCAGATGATAGGGAATTACCAAAGGTCATTAAAACAACACGACTTTGGTCCAACTGCATCTCAAGAGGATGTGCTAAGTTGAGTCTACTTCCAGCATACCAATAGGGCGGGGTTTGGATGTATGCTCACGTTTTTGTTTGCAAGCATGGCATGCACGCTGCCAAAGCCATTAGACTTGACCATTGTGAAGCTAAATATGCATGTGAATTTTTTCATTCACCGACTCATTTGTTTATTTAAATTCAATTATTAACATAAAATAAAGCTATATCAAAATTTTGAACAGAAAGTAATAACAAAGTCACTATGGAGATAGCATCGTTAGTCCAATACTGAATTTGTATAACCACTTTAACATTACAATAAAAAAAAATATGCCTATTTAAATTATTAAATAATGAAAACCCAACAGTTAAAAAGAAAAGAAGAGACAGAGCCAAAGCGATGAAATCTTAAGATTGCCTCAAAAGGACCAAAAATCATTATAAAGTCAATGGAACTCTTGATTCAACGTTGGCCAACTGTCGGAGCAAAAAAAATTGTCTCCATGCATCCAAACTCATATTGCCAGACCTCACTCCACCTGCTCCAATTCCGTGGCCATATTTTTATCAACCAGTGTTTTGCTTAACTTTACATCTTTCTTTAAACTACCATTCCCTTCAGTAAGTCCACTTTGAAACTAAAATAATTATTAAAAAAATGCAGAAGGAAAAGTTCAGTGGGGGCGATCAGCCGAACTTGGTTAGTACACCCTTGTTCGGGGTATATCTTGGTTTATATCTTAAAATGCTATTAATGCATTTACATTATGTGGGTTCAACAAAAACTATGCGTGACATTCAGAATTGATGCCATGGAAATTTAACTTTTGATTTGGGGACATGTAATTGCACTCCATATTGTGTCCAATTTCGTTGTATATTTGAGACGAGGGGTGGGGGTGACGAATGGAGATGCTGGGACTCTCAAAAGGGTGTTGAAGAAGAGGGGAAGGGAAGAGCGTATTGTGATTGGTCTTGAGAGGTGTGGGAGGGGTAAGGGTCCAATGAAGGCGCGTTGGCTGATGGTAGTAGGTAGGGTTTTGTTAGGTTAGGATTTTCTTTAGATGAAAGATAAAAAATAAAAATAAGAAATTTGGAAAGGTGGATAATTTGCATTTTTTGTTCAGGGGCAAAATGCTACTAAAAATTATTAAAGTAGATTGTTCGGTCGTGAATAAAAACATAAAAAAAAAAAAACTTTTTTTTTACTTTACCCCAAGATAATGCAGTATTTAGAGATACCCCTAGATGTTCAATAAACTAGACTTATCCCCCATATGCATAAGGTACAAGCGAGTCGATGAATAAGGTACTGAAAGGATGATGCACGTGTGGGGGGGTAGGTCTATTTTTTTTAAAAGCGGGGGGTTATGTCTAATTATGGTATTATCTTAGGAGGCAACGTCAAAAAAAAATGATAACGCTATTGCAGTATTGATGATAAGTGAACAACAACCTACCACTTACAGCAGCATGCGGTGAGGACCTTGACCCCACGCTCTCTCCTCTTGCTTCATGCAGCACACTATTTCCTACTCTTATGAACAATGGTAAATCTAGCATGGTTGTTGATTCAAAATGTATAAATCACATGTTACATTTTATTTTAAAATTAATTGATAGAAATGAGATTACGTTTAGAAGTTCATCAAAGAGTATTGTTAAGGGCACCCCAAATTTTTATTTTGCGGAACACATGTATTGTCATTCAAGCACAATGTACAACCATTCGCTCCGAAGCTCCACAACAATTGTTGCATGTGCTAGTTGTTGTTATTATTTTGGCCACGTTCCTACTCATTTTCATAAATTAACACAAACCACATTAAAAAAGAAAAATAAAACACAATCAAACACTTGAATGTCAACACAAGATCATGGTATATCAGAAAATCATATATCAAATTTTAAGCAATAATTCAAGGGGGAGTACCCACCACCCACCATTGCACTAAAGCCAAAATTGTGTCCATGTAGAATTAAACAATTTCAAAAAAAAATAAAAAAATAAAAAACATGTGTGAGATCTGGAAAGATCATATCCATGTGAAGTGGGTATGACCATTATAATTACATTAGGGATCTAAAAACCCACAACCCCAAATTGACCTTTGCAACATCAAAATTAAGAGGTGATACATGAAACAAGGGTAAAATTGGAATAAAGAAAATACCCGCAGATGTAGCAGAGAGTAGCAAATTGGCCTGATTTCAAGGCCCAGCCGCTTTTCCATTCAGGGGAGGTAGTTACCCGGCAGCCTCCGTTCATGCAAATATTGGACCCCATTCACTCAAATCACTAATCTTTCAAACAAAACCCAAATCAGAACCCTAAAACAAAAACAACCCATTTCACAAAAACATGTAAAAGAGTTAAATTGCATGATACAAATTACAACTAACCTCATTCAAACCAAAAAAATGAAATCTTGAAAGTGAAGAGTGAGATATAAGCATGCACCTCACAAACAAGCCATGGTGATGGTGAATAGCGAGTGGGTGAAGTTGAAGGTCGGTGGTAATGGCGGTGGTAAACTTTGGACAGATAAATATAGATATAAATATTATTATGTGTGTCTCTGAGTGTATATGTATTATGTATATATAGATTATAGATAGATATAGGAGAGAGAGAAAAGCGTGAATGCATGCAGATGCACAAAATGCATGCACGCCACTTGAAGACACCTCCGCGAGGTCGTCTCCTCACTTACCCTTTTCTTTTTCTGTGTGTTTTGGACATCACCCGACGGTTTCGGTTTAGTAGATTCCCATTTCTGATTTGTCAAATTGATTCTTCACTAAAGGAGTAGGTCAATTTTTACACTCGTACATTTACATGGCTGCCAACTTGACTTATAATTAATTTACCCTTTGTAATTTGAATAATAATTTGTCATTAAGGACACACTTAGTGTATAATTACTTAAGACAAATATCATTATTATTATTGTAGATTATGTTGATACCATTATATTATATCACATTTCAAAAATTTTAACGGAAAAAATTTCCGAATAGTTCTGTAATATGCAACGATTTTCCGAATCGATCCAAAATATAAGATGGATTCGGAAAATCTGATTTCTCGTGATGGAGCGTGTATTATATTTTGCAAATTAAATTCAATATTGTGGATCGATTTGGAAAGTCTTTAGGTGGATTTTTCCCGTAAAAATATGTTATTTTGACATTATTATTATTATTATTATTATTATTATTATTATTATTATTATTATTATTATTGTTATTATGGATCAAATACCAAAAAATCCCTCAAGCATTTTTTAATACACATTTAGTCCAAGCCATTTATTTTGTACCAAAAAGTCCCTCAAACACCCATTTAACTAATATTCTCTTATTTTTAAAGGTTCGCGGCAGCGATATGGTGAAGGACTTTTTGGAGCAAAATAAAAACGCTTGGACAAAACGTGTATTAAAAAATATTCGACGGACTATTTGGTATATGCCCTTATTATTATTATTATTATTATTATTATTATTATTATTATTATTATTATTATTATTATTATTATTATTATTATTATTATTATTATTATTATCGATCAAAGACAGGATAATGTACTTTTGTACCCTTTCAATGGCATGTTTATATGGGATGAATGACACGAAGTTTACATATCACATAATTCTCTTACAGCTATAAAAAATCACTTTTTACATTGCATGTTAGGCTTACAAAATGATAATCCACGCTAGTTATTGTTAAGTTATTATCAGTTTTTGTTTCACCAACTTTAACCTCTTAAGGGTAATTGGGTAATTTTATAAGATGTGGATGTGTCAGGTAAACTAATTGTGAGAATGATTTCTGACTATCTGACCAAACGAAAAAAAATCAAATGATTGTAATCGTTCAAATGCCTCGGAAGTAAGCAAATAATCTAAAGGGCAATATTCTAAAAACATTGAGGCAATAGTACATTCAGTTTTATTATTACTTGTGTGCCCTACGTAGTTTTATCTCGTAAAATGGTATAGTATGGTTACCAATAATAATATACTTAGACTACTATCAACTCATAGTATCCCTATAACACTCAATGTTTAAATAAATTAAATCCTTCAATACAGACTTGCTATTAATCTACACAGCACGCAGGTAAGCTCTACTCATTGCTAAGCTTACTATGGTACTATCTAATATCCCATTACATCGTACCAATCATTGGTCTAACTACTATGATATATAATATACGCGTTACATAGTCCATCACTTGCCTAGCTACCCACATATCCACTATACAAGTAACTATTAAGCTTCAAAGAACTAGCTATATAATCTCTACCTAGAGCCACAAAATAATATCATACTCAATAATTATTTACAGAGTATTATACGTATACGTAGTACCCATATACTACATCATACCCTATAAAGCAAACATATCACTATAATCATATTAACACACTACAATATCCCTTCATAAATATCTCCATTCTCCGACTAGCTATACATACAAGCATAATACAAAGGCAACAATCCTTCGGGAACCCCTCGTGCCTCTATCAGGTTAATCTATAGGTAGTCCCACTCCAAGTGGATTCCAAATAAACACATATAATCGAAGAAATCACTACGACCTCATTTGGTTGTCCCAAAATTGTAAAATTGGCCAATTCATAAATTTTCTCATTTATAAATTTATCCATTAATTGTGTTTGGTTTCATTAATGAAATGATTTACTAATTGTCCCATTTTAGCTCATGTGTAAAAAATGAAATTGGATCATTTCACAAAAAATGTTAAATGCATCCATTTAAAATAGGAATCACATAAAGTGCATGCTTATCTCTCTCTTTCCATCCATCCCCCCCCCCCCCCCCCAATAATTTGTTTGTATCTTTTTTTCTTATCGAACCTTAACATCAATTTCACATTACCAAACATTGCGTAAAGTTAGATTTTTACTCATTTCAAATCTACTAATGTACAATTCACTAATTCATAATGAACCAATTTACATAATCAAACAATTTGTGCAACCAAACAGGGCCTACGTTATCACACCATTGTGTAATCACATGCCAAGATACCCGACAACTTAAGGCTCCAATGTCTCCCTCTTGCAAGACGATTAACCAACTACATGTATGATGAGGATATAGGCATATACGGTGCATGTGTCCTCAGCCAAGAGGGTAGTAATTGTAACATCCCTCCTAATTAAATACCGGGTGATCAGTCCTTTATTAAATTAAAATCAAGGTGAGCGGTGTGGTTCATTCTTAGCATAACTGTCGAAAATAATTTTCCTTTTTAATCACCCTAATTAATTAAGCTAAGTGTCTAATCAATTTAAAGTATTATTCCATTTATTAAATCCCAACGTGAAAACATTTTTAAAAATAAATCAGTTTAAGAATAACATAAATGCTAAGGATAACAATCAACCAAAAGAAGTAAACTAACTAGATTACCCAAACCAAGTCAATAACCATAAGTGAAATCATCATGACAAGAAATAATTCCCAATGAGTACTGAATATTGAAAACAGAAATAAATACAGAATCTCTAATAAGTCTAAACTGAAATTGGAAATCGAGTAACACATACCCTAGCTATGAAGTACTAAATCAAGAGCTGAATCAAGGAAGAGATCGTCTAGATCAAGGGCCTACAACTCCCACATAAGCTGCAGCATGTCCAATCCAAAGAACCTACGCCAGACGCCCTATGGTTGGGAACCTGTAATATATACATGTATATACAAGAGAGAGAAAAATGATAGGAAACAGGTCAGAGCTCGAGTGTAAAACAGTTTAAAAAAAATAGTTTAGCAAGTATTTAATGCTTACTAGCTAATATAACAACCATGTTAGTACGCGACACTCTCTTGAGAATTATCACCTCTCATCTAGTGTGCACGCCTACCGTACTACTAAAATGCCTCATAAGTCTATCTAATTCATCTCTTATAAATTCTATTTCGAGGAGCCACAAGAATATGATTTTAGTTTAGAGATTAGTCTCTTAACGGTTACTTACGTTTATTATGTATTTCTCAATACTGTTGTAACGTTCCCGAACACTTACGATAATTATGGAGAATTTATATAATATTTATCTACTTATACGTGTAGTAGAAGAATTACATATATACGTATATATATTAATCACTCATATCATATATATATACTATCGGCACCCCACATAAAATCTATGGTGCTGGCATACTCTACTATCAAGTCCTCGTATCTCTCGTACTAAGGTAAATACTAGTTCGGAATCAGTCTTGAACTGTATTAACACAATACACACAAAATAGAGGTGAAGCATAGTTCCAAGTCACTAAGAGGTCAGCACGTACCCCTCACGTCTCTAAGAACCGTCTGAATATCATTCTCAGATATCCTGTACCAAGGAATCCTATGTTCTAGGGTACAAGTCAATATCCCCTATAAAGGTCCCATCGAGATAAGACTGTCCCAGAGCGGCAACCTCCGTGATAGCAAGTAGCGCGGGTATGATTATACACAAATATAATATAGATATATACACATGCACTCGGTCATATATATAAATATTCTCATTTTCCAATTAGATTCGCCCACAACCCATAATAGTATTTTTTAACCGTACGTAGTACAATTTACCCAATCTTTACGTATAAAGAACTCATCTCTTTTTATTCTCAATTATCATCATTTCGTAATTACTTCTCGTCCCTCGAAGTATTCTCTCTTCCTAAAGGTAAATTCAGTGGGTATACCCTCTCTAACATACTAGTTTAAGTCATTCATGAATCTCTCAATTCCTTAGTTAATGTACGCACAATTTTCAATATGTGACAAACCCCCGTTAACCCATGGTTACATCCCATATAAAATTACATTCAACGAAATCTACTTAGACCCTACTGGTCCTCTTCATGACCCATTATAATCTTTAAATGATATTCAAGGGTTCCTATGCATTTTATCCAAATTAAACGAAAAGAGAAAAAACGTGCAGTTTCCAGGAGGGGTCGATCGATCGATCGAGCAGTTCTTGTCCAGATTCTGTTAAACTAACCTACGGGTTTCATCACCTTTCAACCTCTTAATCGTGCTTAATGCATCCCAAACTCTCAAGCAAATATACCACTAATTAAATACACCTACCTACATGATTTCCTACGTAAAGCATGTATGAATTCATCAAAGATATCGAATTAAAGGGGCCAATTCAGCAAAGTTATCAAGAACCCTAGTTTTGTATTAATTTCCAAAATTCTCATTCTTCTTCCAGATTTCTTTCTATTAAACCATTACCATTTCATGGGTAATCCTCTATATATGACAAGGTTTCCAGATTTCATGAATTACTCCCAAAACATGCGATTTAAATCTTCTAAATTAAATAATTCTTCCATAAAAATATGTATTCTTAATCCTACTCTAACATGGGTGAAATATCAACTAGGAATTTGCAAGATAGATACTTGCCTTAAGATCGTAGGTCTGATTCCATGAAGTTGACAGGTATAGACTTGATCCCCTCGTTCCGATCTACATTTTGGTGGTGGTGGTGGTGTAATCCAGTTAGTTCTTGGCCTTGAATTTTTTGGAAAGCTTTTCGTTCCTTCCTCTCACTGTCGTTCTAAACTTTTGAGAATATTAACCCTAGAAGACTCTCCTAATATCTGATATTAATTTTTAATTTTCATCATTTAACTAAGGCCTAATGTAGAAATGACTAAATCACCCTCCTGGGGTGCCGGTTAGGCCTAAAAACGCCCCGAGACCCAAACTAAACCCCCGGGTACACTTTTCTGACTATATCGACCCTTCCGGACACGTTGGCGTAATCGAAATGACCATACGGAAGACTTATAATTTATTCACTTTTTATAATAATAATATAGTCCTGACACGACACAGGCACGTCCAGACTTAATTTCCATAATTGTCATATTATTCACTCATGACAATTTTGATAAATTCAATTCTACATATTACTTTACTCATTAAATAATATTCAACAAATTCCCAATAATTACTAGCTCTCATCATGCTAGTAAATATTTAAATAAATTTCTGGATTAATATTAAATTATTTTATCTCAATTACATTTAATAAATCCCCAATTTAAAAGCCATAAAAATATGGGGTATTACAGTAATCGGTCCCGCAAAATAATCTCATCAAATTCCCACCGATGGTTTCTTAACAAGACAACACATGTACCTTGGTATGTCCACATATATCACACAGAGCATACAACATTCAGTACATATTTACGAATATGGTATCTAACCTTAACCATGTAAATCGAGATAAAATTCCCTGAGTGAATCCTTCTCATATACATAATCTTCATGAAAATAAGTAAGTATGGAACCTAACATCCAAACTAAAAAAAATGGGGACTACTAAATGAATGTAGTAACGTCGCAAACATATAGTATAAAAAGTGTCAACCCATATTCATGTGGATGGTCGTGTTTTCCCCCGTGCACATTATGATCATTTTGGACGGCCCTTCCCTAGCGAACCCAAAACGATGTCATATTAAAAAAACTCTCTTAAAATTTAACATAATCGATTTTCTTCACACCATATCATAATTATGGGCCTCTCAACCTATAATCAGTCCCAAAACAACCAAAATGTCATCACTAATGGATCTTAATCATGTTTCTAATACCCCGTAATTTTATTGATTTTTATTTAAGGGATTAATTAAATTAAATGAGAATTAATTGAGAATTAATCCGGGTATAAATACTAGCGAGATGTGAGTTAGTATTTGATTATGATGTTAAAATTTAATATTTCTGGGTATATATGGTAATACATGGGTATTGAAAATATTAAAGTTGTCGCGAGACTGAAATACGACAATTTGGAAATTTAGTTGGGACGCGTGTGTCAGTCGCGTCAGGAATGAAATTATTTAAATTAAAAAGTAAAATATATTTTTATCAACTGAATGGTCATTTTGAGTGAGCCAACGTGTCCAGAATGGTTGAAATAGTCAAAAAACACTAGCCGGGGGTTTAATTTGGGTCCCGGTGCATTTTTGGGCCATACCGGCAACGTAAAAGGGTAGTTTGGTAATTTTAAAAATATGGGACTTAAAATCCACGAATTTTAGAGGTTAATTTTATATTAGTAATGAACCCACTAAGTCCATTATTCAGCATTTATCAAGTAGTGGGCTACGGGAGTTAAAGGGAGAGTCCTAAGAGGTTCCAAAAGAAACCCTAGCCACCATCACCATCCTTGAGAGAAAAAAAATATGTAGAGAGAAAGAGGAGAATCAACCTTCATCCTTCAACATCAAATCAGAACATCTAAGGCAGCTGGTTTAATTACATGAATTCAAGTGAATGTTTCCTCCATGCTTAGAATTGAATATATGTCTTATATTGAAAGTTTGATGAAAACCAATGAAATTTGCGATTGAAGTTGTAATTTTATATGAGAATCGCATGTAGAATAGTTATGGACGAATTTCATATCCAAAATATATCTATTGATGATTTTAAAAATGAATTTATAAGAAATAGTTGTAGACATTAAATTATGTGTTCATGTTTATAGGGTTTGGGACAAAATTTGGGAATTATGATGATTACATGTTAATCTAGGAGGTATTGACCCCATATGTATGTTAAAGAGTGACCTAGGAGGACTTAGTGTAGCTTAAACACATTAAAACTTAGTTTGGATGATCATAGGATGGATTTAGAAAGGAGAAAAAGGAAGAAAATTGGATTTTACAGATTTCTGGGCGTGTTCTGCCATCTCGTTAGAAAACCTGCCCAGGTCGTTCGAACGACCTCGTTCAAACGAGTTTCTAAAGAGATGACAGTATCCCTTCTAACGAGTTGGTAGTTCGTTCGAAGCCTTTCGTTCGAACGACACTCGTTCGAACGAGACTTCTAATGAGTTGACAGAATGGCTTTTAAGGCCTGATTTTATTTCAAATGATCCGTAGACTTAATTAACGAAGAATTAACCTTCCCTTATTGACTAGTGGGTATAATTGTGAGGATTTGGGGTACGTTGAGGAGTAGAACTTAGAATCTTATAGTAGAACGGATGACAATTGTGGATTTGGAAACGAGTACCTAATTACGACGTGAGAAGAGTTGACAACTCTAATGCATCTAAAACGGGAACTTATAAACGTATAACAGTAAATGAGGGGATAAGAATGAGAAGTATACCTCTATTAATCTACTAAAATATCTAAGAAGTGTGAATGCTTAGTATATGTGGTTATCTGTGTATAACATACCTACCATGCTTGTTATCACGGGAGGTCGGCGTTCGATTCAGGACCATTTAATCTTTGTGTGCCTACGGGGGGGATTTAGATTGGTACCTCGAGGACATAAGTCAGAGAAGGACTTATTGAGAAGTTAATAAGTCTGTTGATCATGGGAGCGTAGGTATGTGCGTGACCCATGTGATGTGAACTATGTTCGCCTCCACTATGTGTGTTTGTTACTTGTCAAAATGGTTCCTGAGAGATTCAGAACACGTGATCCTTATGTACGTGATGTACCGGGATTGGATAGCAGAGTATGTGCGCACCGCAGCTTAGTCTAGGGGTGCCAGTATTGTATAATTCTGAGAAGATTGATGAAATGAAATATTGATGCGAACTGTCTATATAAGTGCAAGTGTGAATTAATGTTACATCCTGTAGAATTAAAAATGGGAAAATGCTTAGAAATTGTTATGATTAATTCCGAGAATTAAATGAAAGTAAAATTCCCAGTTTATATAAAGGTTTCGGGAATTAAACCATGATTAGTTTAGTAAATACCAAATATTGAAGCGAACTAGTTTGATAGTAGAATAACTAGATTTGGTTACGGATACGTTAGGAGTGTACTGATAGTCGAGAGGTGAGTATTTCATGTGAGAGCACGTCCTAACATGTGTTTTGCATTCATTGTTTAATGTCGTTAAAACACTTGCTATATTTTAAACTATTTTCACACTTGGGCTCTGACCCGTTTGCTTCCAAATATATTTTCTTGTAAAAACCTTTTAGGTGCCCAGCCACAAGGACACCAAGCATAGGAGTTCCATTCAGGTGACGTACTGTAGCTGCTGTGGAAGTTACAGGACCTTGACAGTAGACGCCTCCACTTTCGATATTGACTCTATGTTATCAGATTTTTCTCATCTGTTGGGCATGTCACCCCATTTCTTTTAGACACTTTATTTATCCAGTTGTATCAGATTTTGGGTTGTAATTAATTTAGTGATGCAGACTTAGTATTTATTTATTCCTGTATTTGGATTGTTGTGAGGAGTATCCCTCCAAGCTCATTACTATTTTATGGTTATTCCATTGTCATTATGTTGTGGTTGTTATGTTAGCATTTCATAATTTATTTATTGCATGTTAATCGGATTTAATTAAAATTAACAACTCATTTTTTAAATATTAGGTGGCTAGTAATTGTTAAAACGTTTTTCGACAGTGATGCTATGAACTGAACCAACTTGGCATTTTGTATTAATTTAATAAAGGAGTAGCTACCCGGTATTTAATTAGTCGGGGTGTCACAGGTGGTATCAGAGCATCAGGTTCTAGTGTCCTTAGGATCTGTACGGCTTATTATGTTTTCGCTGAGCTTTCTTTGCTATAGAGCCCTATATTTTAGGACTATTGTATTCTTTTGTGTATGTTTCGCTCTTCAGCTATTTTGAGATAATGACTGCGAACTTATAAGACTTTACTCTCATTTCAGATGCCTCCACGACGTGCACATCGAGTTCCTATGGATGCTCAGCCCGAGCCACAGCCTGCACCAGTTCAGGGCACCATGAATGTCGCAGAGGTTGTTGCTATAGTAGCCCAAGCGGTAAATGCTGCCCTCGCAATTGTGAAGCAAGCACCACCTCAGGCGCCGGTATCTGCGCCAGTTCAGGCTCATGCATTCCCGTCTGCTTGGGAACTCGTTCGTGATGCTTTTCAGAAAGCACACCCTCCGGAGTTTGCAGGTAGCTCCGACGTTGTTGTGTCCAGTCAGTGGAGGAAGGACATTCAAAGGCACTTAAGGATGTGCGAGTGCACGGATGTTCAGAAGCAGATACTGGCTACTTTTAAGCTAGTAGGATCAGCGCTACAGTGGTGGGAGTCCATTACCACCCGGAGGAGAGAGATTCCCTTTCCATACAGGAGTTCTGGGTACGGTTCGACCGCAAATATTTTCCATTAGACGTGCACACTGAAATGAGGAGGAAGTTAATGAACCTCAAACAGGAGGGGAGGATCGTGGTCGAGTATGAGGACGAATTCACTAATCTCTTGAACATTGTTCCCGATGAGATTCCGAATGAGGAGATGAAGATTCAGAAGTTCATGGACGGATTGACTTGGAGGATCCGACAGCACTTGTTGGGAAATCTTTCGTTGTCCACTTACTCTGACGTGGTTAAAGCATCACTGCTTCACTGTCAGGATCACTGCTTTCACATGTCTGAGAGTAAGAGATCAGGAGAGTCCAGCCATCAGGGCAGGACAGGGGGAAATGGTGCCAGCGGGGCACAATCTGCTCAGGGTCAGCAAAAGAAGGGTGATCAGGGTTCCCAACGGGGGGATCCTAAGAGATTTATATCTGGGGTTCCAGGATTGATCAGGGAGGTTTCAGACATGTCCATCTGGGTCAAAACGTCCTTCAGGGCCAGTAGGGCTAGAATGGTCAGCAGCACCAGTTTCAGCAGGCCAGCATGGTCAAGGTAGGAATGGTAACGGCCATCAAGGCCGAGGACAGCAGGGATAGCGAGGGGGAAACTTCCTAGGGAAGTGCTTCGTTTGTGGCAAGATTGGCCACAAATTCCAGGATTGTCCTGATAGGGGCAGAGGCCCCACCGCAGAAGCAGTAGGGTGCTCGACACGAGCCATAGAGGCCTATGTTTCCCGCCGCCCTCCCAGCACCACCACAGATGGCAGCATTACCACCCATCCCAGCGGTCCCAGTCCAGCAGGGACCACTTCAGTATGGGAGAGTGTATCAGCTCCAGCATGCCGCAGTCCCACAGGATCCACCTACTATTGAGGGTATGTTCTCTATTCAGAGGACTATGGGGTGTATTTTATTTGATACGGGGGCCACACATTGTTTCATTGCCACGAGATTTGCACGCACTTTAGGGTTGTCAGACACTACGGAGAGCACGATTACTTGTGTAGATTCACCTTTGAGTAGGGGTTCTGTGATTTCCCTTATTTGTAGAGGTGAGGGTATAGAGATCGGGAGATTTACTTTACCCGCTGATATGTTAGTATTAGAGATGACTGAGTACGATGCAATTGTTGGTATAGATTGGCTAGTTGCGTACCGAGCCATGATTGATTATTTCAGTAGGAGTATTATATTTGCCATTCCCGGGCAGAAGATGTTTTTAGTGGCGATGCATCGCCCTGAGGGAGGATTGTCCACTCATTTGTATTATATAGAGGAGGAGACCTCTAAGGAAGTGGTGATACCACTTGATTCGATTCCAGTCGTTAGAGAGTTCGCTGATGTATTCAGGATATATCTGGATTACCCCCTCGTAAGGAGATAGATTTTGTTATTGATTTGACACCGGACACTCGGCCCATTGCCCGTGCGTCGTACCGTATGGCTCCACCGAAGATGAGACAGCTAAGGGATCAGATAAAGCAGTTGTTGGGCCAGGGGTTCATCCGAAGGAGTACTTCGTCGTGGGGTACCCCTGTGTTGTTTGTAAAGAAGAGGGATGGATCGTTGAGATTATGTGTAGATTACTGGGAGTTGAATAAAGTCACGATATGGAATAAATATCCGTTGCCCCGAATCGATGACTTATTTGACCAGTTGAGGGGAGCTTGCTTCTTCTCAAAGATTGATTTGCGATTGGAATACCATCAGTTGCGTATCAGGGAACAGGACGTCTCGAAGACTGCTTTCTTGATGCGATATGGTTCCTATGAATTTTGGGTTATGCCTTTTGGCTTGACCAACGCTCCAGCCGTGTTTATGGACTTGATGAATAGGGTGTTCAGAGAGTTCCTAGACCAGTTCGTCATCGTCTTTATTGATGACATTCTGGTTTACTCCCAGATAGAAGAGGAGCACGATGAGCATTTGAGACAGATTTTGTAGACGTTGCGTCAGAACGAGCTTTATGCAAAGTATGAGAAGTGTGGGTTTTGGCTGAAAGAGGTGCAGTTTTGGGGGCCTATCATTTCAAACCGGGGGATATCTGTTGATCCGGGGAAGGTATCCACGGTGAGGGAGTGGGGACAGCCCACGACACCGATTGAGATCCATAGTCTCTTGGGCCTAGCAGGATACTACAGGAGGTTTATTTGGGATTTCTCAAAGATAGCGGGTCCTTTGACACAGCTGACTCGCAAAGGTGTGCCCTTCATCTGGAGCGATGCCTGTCAGTTGGCATTCGATGAGTTGAAGGACAAGTTGACCTCAGCGCCTGTGTTAGCGTTACCCAGACCGGGAGTTGAGTATTTAGTCTACACAGATGCATCCTTACAAGGACTTGGAGGCGTGCTGCAATAGGAGAGTCAGGCAATAGCTTATGCTTCCCGTAAGCTTAAGCCTCACGAGAGGAATTACCCCACCCATGACTTGGAGTTAGCGGCAGTCGTATTCACTATTAGGATTTGGAGACACTATCTCCTGGGGGAGAAATTTCGGTTGTTCACATACCACAAGTCCCTACAATACCTCTTCAAGCAAAAGGAGATGAATATGCGTCAACATCGGTGGCTTGAGTTTGCGAAGGATTATCAGTTCGATATCCAGTATCACCCAGGAAAGGCTAACGTGGTAGAAGACGCGTTGAGCCATAGGCCAGTAGATGAGGTGGCTGAGGTGTGGAAAGCTAAGTGGAAGGAGTTGGGACACCAGGATGCAGTGGCCCGATCGTTCATGTCTGTGATGACGGTTACAGCGCAGATTGTTACGAGAGTGATAAAGGCCCAGGCAAATGACTTATTCTGTCAGGAGTAGATAGTTCGATTACTAGCAGAGGGAGCCGAGTCCTATACCGTTAGCTCAGACAGGGGATTACGCTTCAATGGGAGACTAGTCGTTCCGGAAGGGGAAGACTTGCGACATGAGGTAATGACAGAGTCGCACGGCTCACGGTTCGCAGTACACCCTGGTGGGGATAAAATGTACCAAGACATGAGACGACAGTACTGGTGGAGCGGAATGAAGAGAGATATCACCGTGTTCATTTCTAAATGTGCCACTTGTCAGCTAGTAAAGGTGGACCATCAGAAATCGGCAGGACTTTTACAGCTATTAGAGGTTCTGACGTGGATATGGGAGAGCATATCCATGGACTTTATCACGAGGTTACCTACGTCTCAGAGGGGTCACAACTCCATATGGGTAATTGTGGATAGGTTAACCAAAGTTGCTCATTTTCTACCCGTAAGAACAGACTATACTACGGGACAGTATGCTCAGATTTTCATTGTGGAGATAGTGAGACTTCACGAGGTGCCTCTAAATATCGTGTCCGACCGAGATAAGATATTTGTTTCACGATTTTGGGAGAGTTTCCAAGAGGCCATGGGTACGGAGTTGCGGTTGAGTACGGCTTATCACCTGCAGACTGATGGGAAAACAGAGCGGACAAATCAGATGTTGGAGGACATGTTGCGTATGTGCATCCTAGACTTTGGAGGTGGTTGGGAGCAGTACCTTCCACTGGTGGAGTTTGCTTATAATAACTCCTACCAGTTCACCATTGGCATGGCTCCATTTGAGGCATTGTACGGTAGACCTTGTCATTCCCCATCATGTTGGTTAGAGGTGGGGGATAACAAACTCCTTGGGCCGGAAGTGATTCAGGATACTTCGGCAAGGATAGAGATGATACGGAGTCGCATTCGGGTAGCTCAGGACCGGCAGAAGAGCTATGATGATGCCAAGAGGTTCTTCAGAGAATTCAAGGTGGGGGACCAGGTATTACTCAGAGTATCTCCGATGAAGGGGATCATGCGTTTTGGGAAGAAGGGGAAACTGGCACCAAGATATGTGGGGCCATTTCCTATCATCGAGAGGATTGGGCAAGCCGCATACAGACTTGGGTTACCAGAGCACTTGCATAGGATTCATGATGTGTTCCATATTTCCTCACTAAGGAAATATCTTAGGGATGATTTCTCCCATACTCACATTGCTTTGGAGGACATCGATCTTCAGCCCGATAGTTCCTACGAGGAGGGGCCGATTGCTATTTTGGACCGAAGCGAGCGAAAACTGAGGTCGAAGATACTACCGTTAGTACGTGTTCAGTGGCGGCATCATAATGCCAAGGAGTCCACATGGGAGCGCGAGGATAAGATGCGCGAGCGCTATCCAGAGTTATTTTTACCAGGTACTTTTTAGTTCCGAAATTCTGTTATTAGGGGGGAAGTATGTAATACCCCGTAATTTTATTGATTTTTATTTAAAGGATTAATTAAATTAAATGTGAATTAATTGAAAATTAATTCGGGTATAAATACTAGCGAGATGTGAGTTAGTATTTGATTATGATGTTAAAATCTAATATTTCTGGGTATGTATGGTAATACATGAGTATTGAAAATATTAAAGTTGTCGCGAGACTGAAATACGACAATTTGGAAATTTAGTTGGGACGCGCGTGTCAGTCGCGTCAGGATTGAAATTATTTAAATTAAAAAGTGAAATATATTTTTATCAACCGAATGGTCATTTTGAGTGCGCCAACGTGTCCAGAAGGGTTGAAATAGTCATAACACACTAGCCGTGGGTTTAGTTTGGGTCCCGGGGCATTTTTGGGCCATACCGGCAACCCAAAAGGGTAGTTTGGTAATTTTTAAAATATGGGAATTAAAATTCAAGAATTTTAGAGGTTAATTTTATATTAGTAATGAACCCACTAAGTCCATTATTCAGCATTTATCAAGTAGTGGGCTACGAGAGTTAAAGGGAGAGTCCTAAGAGGTTCCAAAAGAAACCCTAGCCACCATCACCATCCTCGAGAGAAAAAAAATCTGTAGAGAGAAAGAGGAGAATCAACCTTCATCCTTCAACATCAAATCAAAACATCTAAGGCAGCTGGTTTAATTACATGAATTCAAGTGAATGTTTCCTCCATGCTTAGAATTGAATATATGTCTTATATTGAAAGTTTGATGAAAACCAATGAAATTTGAGATAGAAGTTGTAATCTTATATGAGAATCGCATGTAGAATAGTTATGGACGAATTTCATATCCAAAATATATCTATTGATGATTTTAAAAACTAATTTATAAGAAATAGTTGTAGACATTAAATTATGTGTTCATGTTTATAGGGTTTGGGTCAAAATTTGGGAATTATGATGATTACATGTTAATTTAGGAGGTATTGACCCCATATGTATGTTAAAGAGTGACCTAGGAGGACTTAGTGTAGCTTAAACACATTAAAACTTAGTTTGGATTATCATAGGATGGATTTAGAAAGGAGAAAAAGGAAGAAAATCGGATTTTGCAGATTTCTGGGCGTGTTCTGCGATCTCGTTAGAAGACCTGCCCAGGTCGTTCGAACGACCTCGTTCGAATGAGTTTCTAACGAGATGACAGTATCCCTTCTAACGAGTTAGTAGTTCGATCGAAGCCTTTCGTTCAAACCACACTCGTTCGAACGACCTCGTTCGAACGAGACTTCTAACGAGTTGACAGAATGGCCTTTTAGGCCTGATTTTATTTCAAATGATCCGTAGACTTAATTAACGAAGAATTAACCTTCCCTTATTGAATAGTGGGTATAATTGTGAGGATTTGGGGTATGTTGAGGAGTAGAACTTAGAATCTTATAGTAGATCGGATGACAATTGTGGATTTGGAAACGAGTACCTAATTACGACGTGAGAAGAGTTGATAACTCTAATGCATCTAAAACGGGAACTTATAAACGTATAACAGTAAATGATGGGATAAGAACGAGAAGTATACCTCTATTAATATACTAAAATATCTAAGAAGTGTGAAGGCTTATTATATGTGGTTATCTGTGTATAACATACCTACCATGCTTGCTATCATGGGAGGTCGGCCTTCGATTCAGGACCATCTAATCTTTGTGTGCCTACGGGGGGGGATTTAGATTGGTACCTCGAGGACATAAGTCAGAGAAGGACTTATTGAGAAGTTAATAAGTATGTTCATCATGGGAGCGTAGGTATGTGCATGACACATGTGATATGAACTATGTTCGCCTTCACTATGTGTGTTTGTTACCTGTCTAACGGTTCCTGAGAGATTCGGAACACGTGATCCTTATGTACGTGATGTACCGGGATTGGATAGCAGAGTATGTGCGCACTGGAGCTTAGTCAAGGGGTGCCAGTATTGTATAATTCTGAGAAGATTGATGAAATGAAATATTGATGCGAACTGTCTATATAAGTGCAAGTGTGAATTAATGTTACATCCTATAGAATTAAAAATGGGAAAACGCTTAGAAATTGTTATAATTAATTCCGAGAATTAAATGAAAGTAAAATTCCTAGTTTATATAAAGGCGTCGGGAATTAAACCATGATTAGTTTAGTAAATACCAAATATTGAAGCGAACTAGTTTGATAGTAGAATACTAGATTTGGTTACAGATACGTTAGGAGTGCACTGATAGTCGAGAGGTGAGTATTTCATGTGAGAGCACGTCCTAACATGTATTTTGCATTCATTGTTTAATGTCGTTAAAACACTTGCTATGTTTTAAACTATTTTCACACTCGGGCTCTGACCCGTTTGCTTCCAAATATATTTTCTTGTAAAAACCTTTTAGGTGCCTAGCCACAAGGACACCAAGCATAGGAGTTCCATTCAGGTGACGTACTGTAGTTGCTGTGAAAGTTACAGGACCTTGACAGTAGACGCCTCCACTTTCGATATTGACTCTATGTTATTAGATTTTTCTCATCTGTTGGGCATGTCGCCCCATTTCTTTTAGACACTTTATTTATCCAGTTGTATCAGATTTTGGGTTGTAATTAATTTAGTGATGCAGACTTAGTATTTGTTTATTCCTTTATTTGGATTGTTGTGAGGAGTATCCCTCCAGACTCATTACTATTTTATGGTTATTCCATTGTCATTATGTTGTGGTTGTTATGTTAGCATTTCATAATTTAATTATTGCATGTTAATCGGATTTAATTAAAATTGACAACTCATTTTTTAAATATTAGGTGGCTAGTAATTGTTAAAACGTTTTTTGACAGTGATGTTATGAACTGAACCAACTTGGCATTTTGTATTAATTTAATAAAGGAGTAGCTACCCGGTATTTAATTTGTCGGGGTGTCACAAAATCGATCAAAATAAATGCTTAATAATCAATTTCAGCATGTTCATAAGGGTTTAACTTAATTGCGAGATTAATCGTTAACAACATATTTAAATTATAAAATCTCAGCTTAAAGATCTGAGTCATCATTATAAATCAATCCTACAAAAAAATCTAAATAATTCTAAGCATTAAACATGTTTAAATATAATTCTTCCATTATTTAACATGATATTTCAACCTAGCATGTGACTAACTGATTTAAATCATATTAACAATTGAACATAAATGAATTAAAATTAATATATAGTAAAGCGAGTTATTCCTTTCCTGAAATATGAATATTAAATCCTTGGTTAAATTTCTCTTGTTGATTAGCTTGCTCTCTCAATATCTCCTTTGTAGGCTAGCGTTTTGTCTTATGTTAAGATATGCTTATAAGGGTTAAGTATTTATATCTAACATTTGATTCCTGTAGGTATCCTACGGGCATAATTTAAGACCTCGAAATAAGATTAAAATAATACTCATATGCTTCCAAATCTTAGCCCAAAGGGTTCCCAACCGCGGGTCCCAATTTAATGGTATACACTTGTAATAAAAGATAATCAACAACATTATTATTAAAATACGCAGTGCTCATGTATAAATTTAGGTTCTCACTTTAAATTCAATTATGACATGATATTAATGTTTCCATAATTTATACAATAATTATACACACGACAAAATTTAAAATAATTATTAAATAAGCATATATTTAATGAATTAAATATATAAGGTATTACATTCTTCCCCAAATAACGGAATTTTATCCTTGAAATTCGACTAATTCAAAATTCAAAGAGTACCTGAGTGATTCTCTCGCACGCCTCGCATCATTAAATTCAATAATCGCACACTGACCTTATTCTAAGAATAGAAGCTCTCTCATATTATCCCATTACCTAATATCTATGAGATTAATGTAAATAAACCCTCTCATTAAAGATAACCACACCTATTCTCATCACCACATCACCATTAACCCGCTAACACGTAACATTACATTGAGAGTATTCTTCGGTGGACTCAATCATATTAAGGTGCCTCTCCATACTCAATTACCATTGCAATACCACCATAAAGTATATATAACCCGAAACTCTAATGGGTTTCTTTAAAAATACGAACCCTCTTCTATCTCGAAGTAGTCCCGATATGAGGCACATAAAATATTTATGCATGTGAAAAAGATTTAAATTGTAGTTCTTTCTCTATCTCTAGCCATGACACCTTAATTTTTATTTTCATAAGTGTGGCTAACACCCTTGTTTAAGCACTCGATCAATCCTCGACTGCTTACTCACAAACGATCTTCATCAACTTGACTATTTTATGCTCCATTTCTCCTTGAGTATAGATAACTCCCAAGTAGAAATAAACTATGTCGATACACATTCCATCACGAAATAAAAGTAAAAAAACCTATAGCAATCTCTAAAACTATATAAAAAAACTCGATAGAAAATGGAACGGTCCTGTACAGACCCAAAGGCTCTAAATAGTGCTCTTATACTAATTTTAACACCCTTATTTTCCCACGCATAAGGTGGAGACCTTATGCATGTGAAAATAAAGGGTTTTACTTGAATGTACAATAAAGAAGATGAATAAACATTATATATACGCGGTTCAGCAAGGTTAGCATCACCTACATATGCGGGGAAATATGGTAGATATCTTATTTTCAAGTATGTCGCTTTAGTTTTAGGAATGTTTATTGAGAGTCGAGTAGTGAAGTTACAAGAATATGAACTCCTTGCCTACTCAAAATGGGGGCTCTTTATATTTACAATTAAATGCTAAGTTATTTTTCATCCACTTGCCTACTCTGAATCTCTAGTCACGTGTTGAGAATATGGGCCCCATGGCCGCTCACATCATTAGTGGTCCCATACCACTCAATGAATTAAAATTTATATCCCACAATTGCTTTTAAAGACCTAGTTTTTTTTACAAAGTTTAGAGGCTTTATCGTTAGGGGAACCCTATACATTTGTTGATAGTGTAAAATATTGATTTTTTTTCTTATTGAATCACCGCTTATAAATCGCGATGTGACGATGCGAAGTTATGGAGGACAATAAGGTACTTTTTACCCAAAACCTTTATCGGTTGAGAATTTCTCCATTCTTGTTGTATATGAGCACCGTGACTAAAGAATTTTGGAATTCAGAGATTTCTTCTCATTTCTCTTTTTATAAGTATTTTGCCCATTATGGTGACTCCTTTAGTTATCACACTTTTCCATTTCTTTTAATTTATTTTCCTCTATTACTTGCAATAGGAGTGTATATATAGGAATTTAAACGATGGTATATCCTAGACCGGGTGACCATTGAGTTACCAAATGGGTGTCGTTGACCCATAAAATGTGGACAATGACACCTTCCTCTTTTCTCAAATGATTATTGAGGTTGGGACCCAAAAAAAAATTTCCATCATTTTTATGAACATTTAGAGTTGTTTCGCCACAAGTCATTCAAAATATATGGCAAATTGTGAATGGTGTTACCTCCTCACTTAATTTCATTACACAAACATGGAGATAAACAAATAATGTACTAATAGAAGTTCCTCCTCATTAAGGACGATTTGTATTATTTGAAAGCTAGAAAGGCTGAGCGAACTATAGTCCTAAATATTTCATATTCGAATAAGGAATATTGAAGCATGTGTTTATAGTAAATGACTAGGAGCATATTCCAATAACTGAGGGGGAGGTACCCTACGATGGTACCAAGTGCCTCAAAAGTTCAAGGATAAATAGGTCAACCTTTTTTTTTATTTGATGCTCTTAACAATTTGTTTCTATATTTTAATACGATTTAAGGAACTTCTCTCTTATTTTATTTTATAGTTGAGAACATTAACCTCATCCTAATCAAGTAAAATTTATTGATTTACAAATGATATGATTGGTTAAGTAGTCATTAGGCTCCACCGATCATCCTAGGCTGGCCAGTATATTGTTGTTATATAATTTCTCCACCAATTCATCTGTATCCAAAGTTATCAACGATGAATTGGGGATCATATAAGGTTACGAAGGATACATCCTATAGGTTATCCATGATTTTCTTGGTAGAACCGCGGGTGCTAAATCCAATCAAGCATCCAGTTTATTGGAGTAATTAGACATCAATGAAATAGTTCTTTCCAACTATCCTAAACAAGCCTCTGTCTATGTGTGAAATTCTAAAGAAAAATAAAAGGGCATCTATACACGCAGTGTCATCCCAAACTTTTTTTGGGGGGAGGGGGAGGATTATGAATAGCCCTTTACATGCTCTTCAAAAACCCACTAAAGGGAAAAAGAGGAAGAACATTTTGGAATTCATTCCCCAATCAACATTGAAGAATCCCCTAAAAAGGGGAACTATTTAAAGTCCCAATCCTATAAAGAAACAAAGGTATGATTAAGGGGGACGGTGAGTTATCCATAATCTATAAAAAGAGGGAAGAGGTAACCACTAAGGTCAAGGTGATCATTATTTAATCATTTGTTATTTCATCGTCTGAGCTCGCCTTAAGATACTAAGGGGTATAGCCTCATTAATGATTACATTTATGCATGCTTCCTGCTGAGAATAAAGGTTGGGATTCATCCGTTATGCATGTTACCGTACAAATGGAATATGATTAATGGTTTTCCTTTAATAAGGGGTGGACTTCTACTTTGGAGGCTGCTAAGGTCGCCTTTAATACAAAATTATTTGATTAGCATGATCTAAGTGCTCATCCCTCTACCTACCATGGAGATAGCAAAGCCCATAGAGGAGACTAGGGGTGAGGTGGATACTTTTGAGAACACTAAAGATTCTAGAAACAACCCAATTATTAGTTACAAGGCCAACTTTCTATTTCTCCATATATATTATATTTGTCAATTTAATGAATGGTTATATGGGTCTAGCCCATTTTGTGGTTTTATAATTGAAAACTTTTCTTCTTTTAAAATTGAATGCATGCCTGCTTTCATTGAATGATATGTTATTATTTTACCCCAAACTTGAAATCATTTTTGAATCATTAACTTATTATATCGCATGCACTTGCATATCATCTCAATATATTAATAAGGCATACTTGATGGAGATATTCATTTATTAGGATTTAATGCCTCTGGCTAGATTAAATACACATTTTTA
The DNA here is from genome assembly GCA_949130495.1 of Sambucus nigra. NCBI lineage: Eukaryota > Viridiplantae > Streptophyta > Magnoliopsida > Dipsacales > Adoxaceae > Sambucus > Sambucus nigra. The sequence goes on from OX422218.1 coordinate 284,114,226, forward strand.
AATCTTTATTGTGCATTTAAGGACTTGGGGACAACATTTTTATCTCATTAAGAGGAATTTCAGACCTTATATTTAAGCTTGACAAAGTGTGAAAGGATAATTCATTTTTGGAGTTTAATAATGCCTCAATTCTAATGGAGGTAAATACACTCCAGATCAGACTAGAGGAAGTAAAGCCGATAAATTAAAAATGATTCGATAGGTATCATAAGTGTAAAATGCTACGTGCAATACTGATTCAAATGGGTTCGCAAATTTCCAACTCAAACTTATTTAACTAGATGTCTAAATTTTCTCAAACCAAACACCAATTTTACTCAGCCCCTAAATATGCATCTACGTGTCAAATCAAATCAATAAATTAAACCATGCGATGATTAAACCGGGCAAACACATATTTCTGGAAAAAAATCCCTTTCGGGTAAAAACCTTCATTTCATTATAATTTGTAAGTACCTTACACGGATTACAATAAAATCTACAGTGATTCACACGCAACTATACCACAAGAACTGCGGTTCGAATCAGCCCAGGAATACCGCTGGACTCCCTATGACACACAGTCGATCAACCCAGTACCTTTCTCAAGTTCTACCTATTGTCAGCCCCGTACCTTCAATGACACCTAGTTCAGCAACATAAAATCCCAACAAAATATGTCTAGGGTTTCACAAAAACAACTCACATAAAAGCAATTAGGATTGTGAATTGAAAAACAAAAGTTTTGAACCCTTAAATGGTTGGAGAAGAATACTAATACTAGAATAATGTATTATGTTAAGAGAAGTGCTTCTCCACACTTAAAACAAATAGCCTGACACTCAATATATAGAAAAAATTGAGTCGGGGACGTGTCAGCCTAAAAGATATGTCGTTCGAGCGATATACAATGTCGTTTGAGAGAGACAACATCTCGTTCGAACGAGATACGTCGTCATTTAAATGACAGTGGTGCTGATCCCAAAAAACTTTAGAATTTGAAAAAAGTTGGAAACCTCAAAAGGAAAAACCTGTTACGGGATTAGAAAAATTTTATATAAAAAATCTTTTATAAGAAAATGTTTTTATAAAAACCATTTATAAAAAAATCATAAAATATCCCAACACTTCTAATATGAAATGTAAATGGAACTTAAACGTAATTTTATCAAAATCATCTTCTTGGGCATGAATATTGAAGTTCACTTGAAATTCGAATCCGTCTTTTTTAGATGATAGCTTCCTCAATTCTTTGACGACTTGTAGCGGAATACAACATAATTAATTTTGACAGACTATGTCCTTACAAATCTCTTCCTATGTTTATGTCGGTACAAAATAAAAACATCCGAATTATCAACTAAAAATAACCTATACAAATCTACCCTCCCAAAGAAAAAAGTGGAAAGATAAAATGACAAATCTTCAAACTTTGCTTCAACAATCAAATATTCAAAACTTTGAGCTTTTCTCATCAGCGTGTGCAATCCAAAAATCTTCAATTGTACCTACACACATGAGACAAAGCAAATACCTCGTGACGTATCGAGTTTGAAATTATATAAGTATAAACATGAAAGCATAATTAATTCTCCCCCATACTTAAACTCTCCCATAAAGTCATAATTCGTTCTCCCCCTTTTTATTTGTCCGAAATAGACAAAGAAAATAATAAATCACATAAAACAAATCGGGGTGTCACGGTAAACCAAGGAAAACAAACTATTTTTAATTTTTCATATTTTTCATAGAGAAATGCAAAAATGATGTTACAAAAATCACACACCATGAATTTATACTAAGATAACCAAATCCTGGAAACGGAATGAATAGGTGTGAACAAATTCGATAGGAAAATCGACTCAATCATGACATGTGTGCACGATTCATACATGTACTCCTTACGAATGAACATCAAAATAGTCCTTAGGTGTACAATTATTGAATTTAGATGATATCGTCTTAATCATATCAACAAATTAAAGTATAAATGATTTCCACACCAATAACGTCCAAAACTATGTAATGCTTTTTCATGACTTTCAAGGACGTGCAAACCATTTTAAATTACATCCAAACTCCCTCATTAGAAGATAATGCTTTTTATTTTTCTTATGAGGTGATGAAACTAAAATCTATTGGCCCATTTTGGCATATTTTTCTTTTTATTGCTTTTTAATTTTTTTGGACTCTTTTAAACCTCATTGGACCCCAGATAATTTTCAATTCCTCATTTTTTTAGGTCCATTTAAATGGTGGCTTTATCGCAAAGGAAAAAATAAGATACCTTTTGCAGCCCTTTTTCGTTTTTGTTTTCAAAATAAATCACACAAACTCACAAACCATTTTTAACATGCACTAATTTTTGTCAAGTTTTATCGCATTTGGTTCATTGTATAGACATAATTGATATGGAAACACTTAATCAATATGTGATAGACAAGCACAACAGTCAAACAAATTTGTACATGTGCACAATAAAGGACAAATGAGTCAAACATGTAGGTAGTGATACTATATATCATCTCAAAGACTCCAAACTTTGTAAAGCACATGAATGACACAACATATTGTCTCAAACATTTATCAAATAGTCACACGAATATGGAATGAAGGTTTGGCTCGGTCATCCTAAGTGTCCATTCATATATGGTGTAAACAAAATACAAAACTCTTTTTGGATTTTTTAAAAAGTTTATCAAAAAAATGAAAATCTTTTTGTATTTTTCGAACACTGTTCAGAATCAACCCAACATTACCAAATAATATAGCAATATGAATCAGAGGACTGCAAATAAAAAATCTCCAAGGGTCGCTCGAAAAAAGCGCCATGTTGCTCGAACGACAAGGGCTTCTCATGAGAAGGATCTTCGCGTGACATCAGAAGTCGCTCGAACGAAAAAAAATTCGCAGATTTCCCAGAATGTTATGAAGTTTTGTCCAGTGAATTTTTTTTCGTGAAAACAGTTCCTGGAATGGGCAAATAGATCCAAAACAGTGCTAAAACAGTAGCAAAAATAAGAAAAGATTGTAAACTACAAAATGATAAATACTAGCAATAGGCAAAAAATTTAATCATATAAATCATCCTATGCTAGCAAAAATTCTAAACCTAATCCATTAATTACGGGAGAGTTTTCCATAGATGGCGACATCCTATGAAAAAGTTCCATTAAATCATGTGAGGCCTTGATAAATTTTTTTACTTGATCTCGAATATGTGCAAACTCTCTATCATTATGTGCAAGAAAAGTATCATGGGTGGGTGTATGTGTGCGAATATGTATAAAAGCAAAGCATTACACATAAACCCATTTAAAGCAAAACTCCCTAAGGTGTAATTTCTTTTTGCAATGGGAAAAAACATAAACAGACCTAGGCACACATCTCTCAAAAACTCTATGACGTTCTCTCCTAATGGGTATGGGAGGCCTAGGTGGGTCGGGTCGAGAGTCATGTGGATCTAACACTAAAGTAGGAACCAACTCGGGTGCAACAAAAGAAGTGGATGCACCGTCATGACTTATTCATATAATCTCACCACAATCCTAAATGGGATTGAGAACCATATTTTCAACCTTCTTAGATGCATTATCTAAAGGGACTTTGATCTTTCGGGCACGTTCGAGATCACTCTCAAGTTGGGATACACGTGTCAGCAAACTAGACAACGTGTCGGTCAAGTCACACTCTTCCCTCCTTAAACCTTCTTTCTCTCTTTGCAAATCTAAAATACGACGACCTAAATCCCTATTATACCTTTTTGTTTTTAAGGTCTCGACGTACAAATATCTAAAATCTCTTTGGAACTCATTTTCATCTCCACTCTTAAACTCGCTCTCACCCCCACTAGAAACACTCGACTCATCATCGTCACTCTCGTGTACACAATGATCGTGGGACAAAATGGGTGTGCTCGCATGACTCAAAAAAGCTATAAACTTCCCATGTGCTAAACCTTTATCGGACCCATCTCCCTAATCTCCCTCACTATTACTAAGAGTAGCAGGCATGGCTACATTCTTTCTTTTTCTCCTTAGCCTAGTAGGACACTCAAATGCTCTATGTCCTTTGCCTTTACACTCAAAACAATTCATACCATCTAATTCTTCCTCACTCTCGTCTTATTTATCACCCTCTCTCTCTTTTTCACTACCATCTTTGGCCTTTTCTTTCTTTTTATTTTTCTCAAAAGAATTTTTATTGAAAGAATTAATTTTGTTCATTTTGAGAAAATTTTTAAAATTTTTTGCAAACAAGGTCATATCGTCAATACTAAACTCTCCCTCAGAATAAGACTCATAAACTCTCTCTTTATTTTTCTTTCTAACTTGAGTCTTTAAAGTAACACCTCTATCCTTAGCCTTAATGGTTTGGGAAAACATGTCAATCTCATAAGTTTGTCGGTCTCCTACGAGCTCTTCTAACTTAAGTGCATTTAACTTTCCCAACGAATTCAAAATAGTGACTTTGGGAATAAAATGTTTCGGGAGAGATCTAAAAAAAAAATTTAACGACACGTGTGTTGTCGATTGGCTCACCTAAATTAAAACTTGAGTTAAAAATGTCCGACAAACGTGCATAAAACTCATCAAAATATTCGGACTCAAACATGGTGATAGTCTCAAACTAGGCAGCCAAATTTTGTAACTTCGATTCTTTAACCACATTCGTACCCTCATGTGTAAATTAGAGGACATCCCATGCCTATTTATACGTGGTGTACGTCATAATTCGATAGAACTCGTCAGGGGTGACGACTCTAGAAATAGCACTCAAACCACGGGATGTAAAATTAGACATTTTAAAATCATCTTCAGTCCAATCCGACATAAGTTTCAAAGAGGTGATATTATTAGCAGTGACAGTGAGAGGAGTCCACCCTCTTTCATAAAGCAACCGAACACGTTTATTAATGTCTTTTAATTGTGATTTCATACGGGCTTTCCAATAGGCATAATTGGACCCGTCAAAAATAGGCATTCGATTATATAAGTGATCCTTCGAAAACGTTGTGATTTTTCACAAAAATGGTTTTAAAAAAATCAATATCACACAATTTATGCGAAAAATAGGAATACGTGATAAATTAGCGCAACCTTCTATGATACCAATTTGTAAAATGCCGTGTGTGATACTGATTCAAATGGATTTGCAAATTTTCAAATCAAACTTATTTAATTGGATGTCTAAATTTGCTCAAATCAGACACTAATTTTATTCAGCCCCTAAACACACATCTACATGTCAAAGAAAATCAATAAATTGAACTATGCAATGATTAAGTTGACAAACACAGATTTCAGGAAAAAAAAAATGTTTCGGGTAAAAACCATTATTTCACTATAATTTGTAAGTACCTTACATGGATTACAATGAAATCTGTAGTGGTTCGCACGCAGCTATACCACAAGAACCACAGTTCGAATCAGCCCAGGAATACCACATCACTCCCTATAAAACGCAGTCGATCAGCCTAGTACCTCCCTTAAGCGGTACCTATTATCAACCCAGAACCTTCAACGGCACCTAGTTCAATAACATAAAATCTCAGCAAAATATATCTTGGGTTCCATAAAAATAACTCACATAAAAGTAATTGGGATTGTGAATTGAAAAACAAAGTTTTGAACCCTTAAATTGTTAGAGAAGAATACAAATACTAGAAAAATGTATTATGTTAAAAGCACTACTTCTCCATGCCTAAAACAAATAGCCTGACACTCAATATATAACAGAAATTGAGTCGGTGATGTGTCAGCCTAAAAGACTTATCATTCAAGCGACATACGATGTCATTTTAGTGAGACATCATCTCGTTCGAACGCGATGCGTCGTTGTTTGAACAACAGTGGTGCTGATCCTAAAAAACTTTAGACTTTGAAAAAAGTTGAAAACCTCAAAAGGCAAAACCTGTTACGGGATCAGAAAACTTTTATATAAAAAATCTTTTACAAGAAAAATGTTTTTATAAAAACCATTTATAAAAAAATCATAAAATATCCCAACACTTTTTATATGAAATGGAAATGGAACTTAAACATAATTTTACCAAAATCATCTTGTTGGGCATGAATGTTGAAGTCCACTTGAAATTAGAATCCGTCTTTTGTAGATGATAGCTTCCTCAATTCTTTGACGACTTGTACCAGAATACGACATAATTAATTGTGATGGACTATGTCCTTACAATAAGCTAAGGTCGAAAACCTTAAAGGGAATTGACAAGTGTTGTTAGAAGCATATAACACATAGATTTTTTATTTCCCTATTGAACTTAAGGATGCTAAGGATAATGCTTGAAATCATGGGTGGATGAATGCCTTATGTGTTATTATAGAATTCAATGACTTTGAGCTTTGTAAATGGTGTGACCTTAACTATCCCATAACTCATGAGTCACCTCCTAGTCAATTAGACTCTTGGGAGCTGATAAATCCAGTATTAAAGAAACTTATATGGGATGATCTTGACCATTAAGGAACAAATGATTTCCCTATTCCTGAAGTTTTTCACCTCAATAGATATGTTTCTAGTCCATCTTGTTGAAGTTGTTCATTTCATAAATCTTATGTTTTGTTTTAATAAGAACACAATGTAAATTTTCCCAAGTATAATAGTGCTTTTTCCTTATAGTGATGTTTTTAATGCATTTTCACATTTCAATACCCTTTTACTTTTGGTTTAGGTCATGTTCGTTACCTTTTAGCTGGTGTTATCGCACTAATCCTCACCCTTAGGAATAATTAGTGAGAATCTACCCTGTTGTGGGTTTTTCCCTATCTAATGATTTCTGTCAGATTAGTTTGGCATCTTTTTATGTTTTCCCAAGAATCCCCCGTGGGCCATTTTTGTCTCTTAGGCTGCTCAGAAGTTCACACATAAAGAATAAAATAATAGGAACTTAAATTTGTGAATTTTGTGTAAACAATCTTCTATTTAATGAGTATATTAAATTTTCCCTAAGGAAAACTACTATTTATTATTGAAACAATGAAACTCAATAAAACAATTCATAAAGATAAACGAATAGACCGAAAGCTAAATGTATGCATTTTTTATAACCTAAAAAATAATTCACAAATGAAATTTCTAGAATTTAGTTTCATTCTCAATTCTCGAAGATTTCGGTTCCCTCCATTATGTCCAAGTGATTTTCTCTATTTAGGTAGGTCTCTATTATCTAAAAGTGGGCCTTCGTAATTTTTGCATATTTTACTATCTGGAAGGTTATTAATATTGGTGAATATATTTTGTAATAAAAAGTCTCCGACCTTGAACTATCAACTAGTATGACGTAAGTTGTGTCAAAGCTTGATCCATTATTTATGCAGAGAGGTCTAACTTTATCTGGATTCTAAAGTTAGTAATGCCTCCATTCACTAATGATATTATTATAATAAGTTTGACTTCCAAGGGTCTATGATTGTTTTTTCCCATAAATGAGCTCTCTTATATGTCTTATTAGTATGGTTCTATAAGCCAAGAGGACGTGTGGTACCTCATCTACCCAGCCCCCTTAGCCTTTTATAACCTTAAATTTAATTCCACATGGTCATTTTTATGCCTCAACTTATCCGTTGCTTTGTGAATAGGCAACTAAAAGAGAATAATGCTGTATGTCATGCCCGATGAAAAAGTTGTTAGTGGACCAGTTTCAAACTCTGTACCATTATTGGTGATGATCATGTAAGAGCCAAATTTATAATTTCTCGTTATTTATTTTAATTTGGCCTTTGTTGTTATATCTAATTCAACCATCATGAATGTTCTCAAGACTTCAAGTGAAGATAAGCTAGTGACTGAATGCAAGAATCGAAGATTGGGCATCGCTACTTCATTAAAGAGAGTTTATGAGGTTATTTTGTGAACTATTTTTTATTAAGGGGTAATTTTTAAGAGTTTCAATTTTTAAATATTTTTCAAAATGTTTTTTATTTTTATTTTTTGAATTTTTGTATTTCTTTAGAATGACATTGGATGTCACTCGAACGAGTTCCCACAGCTCGTTAAAACGTTTCGTACCTTCATTCGAATGAGTTTTATTATCACGTATGTTTATAAGCGCTGTAATGTCGTTCAATTTGTCATTATAAGTGCATTCAAACGAGATATGATACTTCATTCAAATGAGATGTTCCATCATTCGAACAAGTATCCGAGATTTTATTTTTTAACAAATTTCAAGTGCAATATTTCATATCTATCTCTTGGAGACATTTCTCCCTATAATTAGATATGCATGGATGAATTTGTTTTCAAGCCTTTTAGAGTTCTTTTTGTGATCAAACTCTCCAATTTTTTTTTATATAATCTCCTTGAATCATTTGAGATCACTTTACCAAACCAAGAAGAACAAATTATATGTTCCAAACCTTATGGAGTTAATTATCTACTGTTGACCTTTGTGGAGATTATTCTCTACGGCTAAAAAAAAGGAATATCGATTTCTGAGGTTAATCGGTGGATACCGAGGCAAGAGCTTCTTACTGTGGGATGGTACTAGAGCTGTATCATTTGCTGTGAATGACTTAAAGACATTACTTCATAGCTTAGTAGATCTCTAAGTGTTTTATAAGTTTGTTATTATCTGCCTCATTCAAACATAGTGTTGAATATAGGTTTTTCCTGAAAGGGATTTTCTTCATCTTCTTGTCATTTTGTTTTTGGTGTTGGTTTTCTTGGGTTCATTCAGATTCAATTATGTTACATGCTCACATAATTTTAAGCAAGATAAAATTTGGTCTAAAAGGAATTTTGTTTGTGTGACCTACTCTACGAAGTATTCATATAACCTGGACCTACACTCATTTTCAAATTGGTATTAGATCTGGTTATACCAATTTATTATGTGATCTTTATTTTATGGCTATATGGATAACTTGTATAATAGGGTACCCGTCTCTATGGCACAAATTATGCCTAGTGGAAAGCTCGAATGAATTCGATACTGAAATCGATTGACAAGTGAGTTTGGATTGTTATTGAAAAAGGGTTGACACCACCCACTGTGACTAATAATGATGTCATTAGCCTCAAACCAGTCACTTATTGGACTGAAAATAATTTTAAATGGAGTAATTTTAACTCCCGAGGCTTAAATGAAATTTTCGATCCAGCCATTTTCGATGAGTTTCATCGCATTATGATGTGTACCGCGTATAAGGAATCATGGGATATCGTCCAACTCACTCACGAGGTTACCAATGCTGTGAAAGCCTCAAATCTTAAAAATCTAACCACGTAATTTGAGACCATATGCATGAATGAATCTGACGCTTTTGATGAATTTTATGCATGTTTGTCCGTTAATGTGAATTCATATTATTATCTGGGTGAACAAATTCTTGATATGAGAGTGGTTAAGAAAATTTTGAGGTCTCTTCCATCCCATTTTCATGCTAAAGTTACTGTCCTTAATTTATTTAGGAATCTTAGATACTTTTATATTAGAAGAACTCATAGGAGTCCTTCAAAACAAACTTACAAACTATATAGGTTCCTCGAAGCTAAAGGGAAAAAGGAGGGAATAGCCTTAAAAGTTGAAACAAAGAAAAAAGAAAAGATTTTCTACTCTGACTTTGAGTTTGATTTGTCACTATATGATCTTGCTTTTTTGGAAGAAATTTAAAAAAAAATGTCAAATTTAACAAAGAAAATTCTTCTAAAGAAATCAAAAGTTTTGAGAAAGATAAAAATGTCAATGCAAGTAAGAATGTTTCTGAGAATGATCAACAGAGAGGTAAAAGTGAGTACCTAAAAAAGTTGAATTAGAGAGAAAGGAAAGGACATAAAGCCCATGAGTGTCCCACTTTGATTAAGAGACATGGGAAAGGAAAAGTTGCATACAATTCCACTCTTATCGATAGTGATGTCGAGGCAGTGGATTTCAGAGATGAATCAGCACATGAACCTTGTTATACATTGATGGCCAATCACGTTAGTACTTTTAGTTCATCCCATGCCATTGAGGACATTTCTAAATGTGATAGCCTCAATAATATGTCAAAGCATGTTAGAAAGAGTGAGAATGATGAAGAGAATTTAAGTGAGGGAGAAAGTGGGCTCCAATATTCCTATGTTGATCTTTACAACGAGTCTTCAAAAACTAAAAAATAAAAAAAAATTGACTCTTAGGGTGTTGGATTTATAAAAGGATTTGAAAGTTTCGAGAGAGTGTTAAGCGTCGATGAGTTAACTTAAGAAATTGAATGTTTTTTAATGTGAGCAAGTTGTTGTGGTTGGTAGGGAAAAACTTATTTGACCAATAAAGTGGCTAGTCTTACGAGAGATCTTCAAGCTTCATTAGAGACTCGTGAGAAACTTAAAGCTCACGTTTTCCAACTCAATAAAGATATTAGAGAGTTTAATCATAAAACAAACTCTAAAATTCTTGAAACAAATTCATCCCCACATCTCTATATATAGGGAGAAATACGAAAGACTAGCAAAGTTGCTATAGTGATGCACGGGAGCATGTATGCGACAAACTCTTCCTAACTTATCGAAAAATTCCCTAAGATGAACTTTTCATTTGCAATGGGTACAAACATAGACTTGTTTTGGTCTACCTTAGTTAGCACGTTTAGGTTGAGTTCTCGTTAGTATGCTTAATAATGCATGATTAACATTTTGTTTTTCTTTGATAATTTCTTCTTTCATTCTAGACTCGTTATCGCCTTTATTGCATACATGCATGAAATTTTTGAAAATTGTACTTATTTTTCATATGTCTAATATGGTGTTCTCATCTTAATAGTGTTTAATTACGAACTAATTGTACTAGGAAAAAATATTACCTGTAAGAACTACAACTCGGATTTCTTTTCCCAACAAATTTGATTTTATTTAAAGCAACGGAAAGGCGATAAGGAAGAAGAAATCTTATTTTCGTTAAAAGCCATCATTGGCAAGGGCCTAAAATATTATTTCGGCACACAAAAATAGTAGTTCCAAGGATATTTTTTATTTCATTGATGCTTTACTATCATGAGCATTATTATTCCTTTGAAAATTTTTAGAGTGAAACTTAAAATGTGAAATTTTGAGGATGTTATAAGTTAAAGATCAACGGGTTTGTACAATGACCTTTAAAAATATTAAATAATTTGGTTTTATTGATTTGAGATGCATTAACATTTATGGCATTTTGCTTAAGTCTAGCCAATTTCACTCCGTTTAATATTCTTACACCCGAGGTTGAAATTGAGTTCTTTGTTTAAGAGTATTTATTTGACATCATGTACTTTGCTCCATATGCTTATGTTGATTTTCCATGATTTAAGTTCACATAATTTCAATCCATTTCCATTATTCGAATTTTTTTCGTGCTACTCCATCGTCTGATTGTTTGTATTTTTACTTATATCTATCTTTTTACATTTATGTGTATATTTATATACTCAAAATTTGAAAACTTTTTCCTTTATTGAATTCTCATTGCATATGCTTAACTGTTTATATTTGTGATAATATTTTAAATTTGATTTCATGTGATGCTAATATTTCATGATTAGTTTTTAACCCTTTGTCTATTATGGACAAAAAGGGGGAGAACATATTGAGGGTAATCTTTACGATTTACTTAAATTTCAATGCATTACGGGTATTTCTTTTTCTTCATGTATGTAGGACGTTTCTGCCTTGATAATTTTATGGACTACACGGGAAGACTTTCAGTTAAAGACATTGTCACTTATGCTTTTTAATTTTCTAGTTTGGTAGGGAATTAGTTATATTTATCTAAGGGGTTTATTTTGTTTCAATTTGTTTTTTGTACCTAAATACCCAAATGGGGAGTTTGTAAGAGCAGGATTAATAATTACTTGTTATTTATTTTAATTTGGGTTATCCCATCACAACCGACTGGACCATCATGAATATTTACAAGACTTCAAGTGAAGATGGGATAGTGATCTAATGTAAGAACCAAGGATCGAGGATTGCTACTTTACCGAAGAGAGTTTATGAGGTTATTTTGTGAATTCTTTTCTATTCAGGGGTATTTTTTTAGAGTTTGAATTTTTAAATATTTTTTAAAATGTTTTTAAATAGTTTTTTTAAAAATTTATTGTTTCATTAGAAAGATATTGGTTGTCATTTGAACGAGTTCCTACAGCTCGTTGGAATGCTTCGTACCTTCGTTCGAACGAGTTATATTGTCGTGTTTTTTAGTAGGCTCTAGAATGTGTTCGATCTATTGTTAGGAGTGCATTCGAACGAGATGTTTCTTCGTTAGAACGAGTAGGCGAGATTTTATTTTTTAACAGATTTCAAATGCAATCTTTGATGTCTATTTCTTGGAGATATTTCTCCCTGTAAATAGAGATGTGGGTATGCATTTGTTTTCAAGCCTTTTAGAGTTATTTTATGATCAAACTATCCAAAATTTTCTATCCAAACCTCTTGGATCATTTAAGATCACTTTACCAAACCAAGAACAAATTCTATGTTCCAAACATTATGGAGTTAATTATCTACTGCTGACCTTTGTAGAGATTATCCTCTACAGTTAAAGAAGAAAGGAATATCGATTCCTGATATTGATCGATGGATATCAAGGTAAGAGTTACTTGTTAGGGGATGATGCTGGAGTTGCATCATTTGTTATGATAGACTTGAAGACATTATTACATAGATTAGTGGATCTCTAAGTGTTTTATAAGTCTGTTATTATTTGTCTTGTTCAAACATAGTGTTGAATAAAGGTTTTACCCAAAGAGGGATTTTTCCTTATCTTCTTATCGTTTTAGTTTTTTGTGTTAGTTTTCTTGGCTTAATTTAGATTCAATTATCTTGCATGCTCATGTAATTTAATCAAGATAAAATTTGGCCTAACAGGAATTTTGTGTGTGTGTGACCTACTCTACAAAGTATTCATATAACTTGGACCTACTCGCATGTTTTAATCATCATTTGGACCCAAAGCCTTGTGATGATGTTCCTCTAGATGAATCCAATTATTTTTTCATCCTTAATATTTAAAAGTGATTCGACCTTTATCAACTTAGTGAATCTATCAATATCAACCATCGGGTAATTCCTATTTCTAGGGGAAGTGGGTAAAGGGCCTACATTATCCAACCCCTGTTATGCTAATAGATTTGGTTTTATTAAAGGATTTAGGTCATATGTTGGATGATGGAGTAAGGGGAGAAATTTTAAGAATTAAAACATTTTTGGACATAATGAGTCATATTATTTTGCATATAGGCCCACCAATATTCTTCATTGACTGCTTAAAATGCTAAAGAGATCCTTCCTAAATGGATTCCTTATATACCCTTGTGTAGCTTGTACATGATCTTTTTAATCTTAATCGAGTGAACACGTGGAGGTAGAGTTAGGTGAAATAGCGCCAATAATAGCTTACCTTCACGAGATAAGTAAATTGAGTACCTTTAAACAAACATTACAATCAGCACATATATTTTATAGTAAAACATCATTTTTTAGGTAGTTTAGTATGGGACACATCCAAATCTGGGATTTTTTAACTAGAATAACCTTAAAAGTATATATACTTCTCAATATTTTGATGTTTTTGGAATTCCACTTGTATGGTGAGTTTAAGGTGAGAGTCAATGGTTGATGCCAATGTAGTTAAAGCGTTAGTGTGGCTATACTTCCCTCATAGTAATTATTGGATATGAACCACTTTTAACTTGGGAAACAATTATTGTACTTTTGACCTAGGTAAACATCCGATCGGTTATCTTTTTCATAGTACACCCCTAATATATGTCTAGTCACAAGCGTGAATTGTAGAACTTTTTAAGTTATTCAATGTTAATGACATAATATTTTTTGAGTTCGTGAAGCTAATCCACATGCTTATCTTCATTGTTTAGGCCTCAAAGCATAACCATGTGCCTTATTATGATTTATCCATCATGTGCGAACAATAGGACACCATTTCCATCACCCTTTTCATCATATGGACAATCCATAAACAAAGTCCATTTGTCCTCGTGACTCAATATTTACTCAACTTACGCCTCAATTTTAGACTTTATTGGAAATTATTCATGATTAGGTGGACATTCTCATGGTTCTAATTCTATTATGGAAACTGTTAATATGGAATTTGATTGTCGTTCAGGGTTGGTACTGATTATCAAATATTCCTAACTCCACTAAACATTTAGACATTTATTCGGATAGGGTGGCCTTATAAAATATTATCTTTAAGGGGGAGAAGTTATGACAATTATAAGGTGGCCTTCGAAGTAACGCATTAACTTTCGGGAAGTGATTACTAATGAGTAGAACAACTTATTAAGTGGGAGGTATCTCTTTTTAATGATTATTAATAGTTCACTACAGAAATAGATAGGATATTATCCATTATCTTCTTCTCACATGAGGGTTGATCTGACAATGCGGAAAAAAAACTGTTCAAGTATAACCAAAGGACTTATACTCAAGTAATGACTATGAAAATAGGCAAAATTGCTAAATGATTATTTATTTACTCCAATGCTTAGAGGCATAATATTTCCATATATCCATCATCTCTTTTTCTTACGAGTTGAAAGAATGGTTTACAATGATCGAATAACTTTGAGATGAATCCAATCAGAGTTGCTAATATCCTTGTGAGATTTTGGACATGTTTGATAGTGGTCAGTGGTTTAAGGACTCAAGGTGATTCTATTTGGTTTAGGTTGGCTTTCATTTCACGTTGGTTGACTAATCATTCGATTAACTTGCTATATCATATGCTAAATAAACACATAGATGCGTTGACATTCATCTTATATCAACGAAGATTTTTAAAAAATTTCCATAGATTTTCTAAATGAATAGCCTTTTTTATATTAACAAACATGTCAATAATATAAACGTTCATGATATTATCGAGTTTCTCTTTAAACATCTTTATCACCAAACTCTACTAGGATGATCTTGTGTTCTTTATCCCAAAGGTCATGATAGTATAACAATAGATTTTAAGGGTCGTGGTGAACAAAGTTTTGTCTTTATTTGGGTTGAACATAATGTAGTCAATCTTGGGAAGAGAGAAGTCATCTTCTTATGGCATGATAGTTTCCACCAACTAGTCAATCTTGGGAAGACAGAAGTTGTATTTTGGGCAAGCCTTATTCAGGTCTATAAAATTCAAGCACACTCTTCATTTCTCAATGCTATTGTTTACAACTACTAGGTTTGATAGATATTTTTAGGAATTTTACTTCCTTAATTGACCTTTCCTTTAGAAGTTTATTTACTTATTATTTCATGACTTTGTCTTTCTGAGGTTTCATTGGGAGATACTTTCATAAAATTGGGGAGTAAGTTGGTTCCACATGAAATTTATGTCATATAATTTTAGGATTAATCCCTAGAATATTTAGTAAGGTTGACAGTTGAACGCGTCTTAGTTATTTATTATGAATGTGACTAACTCACATTTTTCTTCCATTTATAACAGGATCTATATCATGAACTTATTTCAGGATGATTGGAGTCGAAAGGAACTTATTATATCGGCTTCATGACCCGTTATGTCCAATCCAAGTTTCCTCCCCCAAGCGACCCATGATTTATTTTTAATTTTATTGAGGCAAAGTTATTCCCAAGACTACCTCCTCAACATCTTATTTATTATTTTTTAAAATTTTGAAGAATAATAGTGATAAAGCAATGTTTATAAGAGGCTTGATTGACACTAATTTCCATTACTCCTCAATAAGTAATGCATTTAATTTTTTAGTGTTAGGTCGAAGATACAACCTTAATGGCGTGCAACCCTTATCTCCCAAGGATAAAATTATACAACGAGTCGATGAATACAACTAAAAATTCTATTAACTTTCAAATTCATTGTGGTTATACGAGAAAGACTTCTTTACCTAATGGCATCATTATTTTCCCTATGAACTCGACTAGAAAAAATATCCTTCTTGATATCTTCTATATGTAGATTTAACTTGTTGAATAGTTTGAGCTACATGATCTCAAAAGATCTCGCTTAGTCGACCAAGATCTTATTAATGTCCTAGTTTGTTATGCGGATCATGGTCATTAAAGAATAATGGTGAGGAATTATCTCTCCCACTAAGTCCTCCTTTGTAAATATCATATTCTTTCTGTGGACCACATTTTCTATATGGAGACGCTTTCCAATGGTCATCAGTATATGTCTATTTAAAATGCCTCAATTATGATAGTCACCTTTTTATCTTTATCCAAACTTCATTGTGTTGATTTGATCGAGGATGAATGACCTATGAATGATAGTAAGTATATCTCATTTATTTACATCGTCGATAATAATTTTTATCTTCTAGTCGATGGTAGCCTTGTCCTTTACATAATTTTTCTAAATTTAATTATTGAAGTGATCCACTTATGCTAGTTCTTATAGGTGTGCATTGAAGGCTTTGTAATTATAATTTTTGTGCCCATGTTCCTTAATATAAGAACACATTAGCTTGGGAATTATCATTGTTGGTTCTCAACCTATTTTCCTCAGCCACTTGATGTATTTATTATCTTTAATTTTTAGGAGGATCTTGTATATCGGCTCATTTAACTCGATTTTTATCCCTTGATAGGTTAGGAGTTGATGGTGATCAACCTAGATGCAATATGACTCGAGCAACTTCTCAAAAATCTTCACTAATTTAGCGATAACTTACCAAACCACTTCTCATCAACATCTTTAAACTAATGGGAAAAATCGAACAGGCTGGTGCTGCATTGTTGTCCTATAGAAAATGGTTTATCTATACTGATGAACATGATCAGTATTATAAACACCCCATTATTCTCACTAAGTAATCAAAGGAGTGGGACATAGTCTACCTAAACCTCCCAATCCCAAAGTAAAGGCCAAACTTTAGGGTAGCCTGAATAATACCTTCATTAAGATCCAAAAGCCTTAGAAGGCCCAATGTAAATGATCCAAATGACTCGAAACCAACCCCGAAACACACCCAGATTATAAAACAGGTGCCCATGGACGATCAGTCCTGGTGTACAATGTATATAGTCGATCGGTCCTATTAGAGGACCTATCGGTCATATGTTCTAGACAGTTTGCCTATAAAAAGGGCCCTTACCTACAAGTTTGGCATACTATAATTTCGCCTCTTAAGTGCTTCATTTTTTGCGCACAAGTTTTTTCTCTCTAAAGAAAAACCCCAAACTCTCTCCCTTTTCACATACAAGACCTCTTCCAAACCATTATCTATAGTCATAACCCAAAGCCCTAACTTTCTTCTTCTCACCCAAAAGTGGCCAAAAGACCTTTTTTGTCTATTTTTTTCTTATTTTTATTTCAAAAGGTAATTTGCTTTGAATTAGCCTTAGATCTATAACAAAAATGTTGATTGTAAATGAGAATGCTGTCACTGCCACTGCCAAAATGAAAAGGCGCACGTGTGACATTACATGTAAGTTTCTTCCTACTCTTTTATTTTACAGTCTTAACATAAAAGGGTAGTATTGTGGTATAACAACACCCTAACTCTTCCTTTATTCACCTATTTTATTCTTTAGATATAACTGTTCTCTAAAGGAGATGTTCGAACTACATTGACTTTGATTCCACCCGCAGTGGATACATAGGCATATTAGAGAAACCCGATCTCTAATACTCAAGTCAGATCTTGTACATAATCATGTATTTTTTCCCTTGTTCTCATGAAATATCCAAAAATCAAACAAAAAGGCTTCAAACCCATGAAAAAAATTTCATATGGGTTAGAGGATCACCAGATCTAGGGATTCCAACTATTATTTTATTCTTAATAACAAAAGTCTCAATATTCCTTCATCATCAAAGTTATTTTAAGAGTGAATCTATCTCCTTCAAGTTCTATCATGAACACAAATTATTTACATTTTTATATGGAGATCTTCTTTTATTCTAAAAACACCTTGAAAAATCAAAGAAAGTTTATATCTCTTGCTTCGAGACTCTATATGAGGTAGAATACCTCTTATTTTATTATGAACTACGTGGACTTTGAATCATTATGTGCGAGTACGTAGGCTCACTCGGATTGTCATCCGAGTGAATAAGTACGACTTTGTACATATATATCCTTAGTATATATTACCTTACACACATCCCACATTGCATTACACAGTTGATGTATATTAACTATTTTCACTTTGTTATTTCTTTTTACACTATAACATGCTAATACACATATTTAGATCTACATTTGAGATCGATAGGGAGGAGCGGGTTCCTAACACCTTCCCAATCCGTAATCCAGTCCTTGAACCTTTGATTCTCTAGTTAAACACGTAGATCACTTATCTTCACTAGGTCTCTATGGAGGCCAAGCCCTTATTTTGTCTATTTTGTGCAAAATAGACAGGCGACTCAATTCTTTTAAAAAAAGAATGAGGTGATGACCACGCATCACCGCCAATGATTTTGTTTCTATATTTTGTCCTAAAAGGTTATGCACGCATGTACAGGGGGCAGAAGGAGGCGCGCCACCTCAAGTATGGGGTTCTCACAATAGAGACTCCGCTGGGGACATTTTTTTTATTAAGAGACTGATCTCAATTTAATGTAGATCTGTATTCATTTTAACACGTAATTCCTTTATATTATGTTCTTTATTACTTATTCTTCTTTGGATACTTGACTAGGTAGAAAAGCATTTATACTGCATGCTCTTGTAGGGATAAAGTTATACGCTAGGCACCCCTTGAACCTTGTTTGTGATATATATGCCAAGATACATAATATTTCTCAAGTGAAAATGGATTTTTCCCCACAAAATAAAAGTCTTTCAAAATATGCACACTACTTCACCGCATAACATTTTCATGTCACTCTATAGCGTATTACCCTCGAAAGCCTAGCTACAGAACTTGGTCTAACCAATGGGGGTCCGTAACAATAACTTCCACTCTTCTTGGCCTTATACCCTTGGTTTATATAGAATGGCATGTTCTTGATGAATACCACTCACATAACTCAAGTGTATCTAGTTACCTCTCCCACATATTGTCTCCATAAGGTATATTAGGATGCTCGATTCATATACATTCAATAATATCTAATTGACCCTCTCACACGTACCCTTGAGGTATATCGTGAGTGGTTGTAGCCAAATAAAAAAGACTTTAGCCTCGCGAAAAGCCTTGCATAAACTCATGCAGTGGAATTTAGGAAACAAGCAAAAATAAAATAAGCCAATAGATTCACTAAATGGTGACATCTCCCCAAAAGGTTTTTGTATCCCCCAAGAAAATTTCCTAAAATAGGATAGGACTTAAGGACTTGAAAAAAAATCCACTCACTTTTCACAACTCTTGACTAGAGGCTAGAATCTAAGTGAGGAATATTGTAGGAGCTTACCCAAACAAAAAAACCATGTTGTTTTTAACTCATGCTTATTCTTCTTAGAATACTGCTTAGGCAAAATATTAATTCCTTGTTTCTCGGAAACATTATAGTTACCGTCTTCAACGAGGGATGAAAGTCGAGTCTCTCAAACTCCCTCACTCATCTCATAGTCTTAACAACATGTAAAATGAATAAGGATTATGATTAACTGACATTTTGGCTAACATAATTTCCCTAAAGAGTGAGATGTCAAATCTTGGTCAGGAACAAGTCTTTCTTCGCAATTAATTAGAGAACATCGAGGGATATGGAGTGAATATACTCCCTACCAATACTGTACCCCCACGAGTAGTGATTTAATCTAATAATAACACTCCAACTGCAACTACCAAAAGCATAATTCTAGCCAATGCGATTAAGACTCCAACAAATCTTGGACACCTCAGAATGGATTCTAAACACTCCAACATAATTTTTGACAAATCTGACATGCCGACGACCTTGCATATCCCTTTAACTTGATACTAGACTACATAAAAAATTCAAGATGACGAATATTGAAAAATTCATAGGATTGGGACCAATAGCGATTCACCTTAAACTTTATGTCCGAGTCATACAATTTATAGGGGCTTCCAAACAATTCATGACACGGATGTTCGGATACAACTTATTTGGGGAAACTTAAGTGGTTCATGTCTATAAATGATGGACGAACGATAAGAATGAGTGACATTGATAGAGAGTTCATAAAATAATACAAGTACAATAACGAGATGGAATCACCCATTGAGACTTGGAGATGACGAAGCAAGAAATAGATGAGAACATGGGCACATTCATTACTTGTTAGAGGAACAGGGCAGCCTAAATGGTAAATCAACCTTTAGAATATGAACAAGTGGATATAGTGAAGACGAATTTAATTTATCCATATCGGGATTAATTGAAGATAAAACATATACCCCACTTTAAAGCTCTGATTGATGTAGGAGCCCAATTAGAAGACGGTCTCATGAATCAACCTCCTAAAGTTGAGGCAAACAATAAGAGGAATATTATTCCTTACCTGAATAGGAGAACCGACAAGCCAGATATAACCACTGTCAATGTTATTCAAGCACCTACATTTGTACCCACACCTTGGACACCTGAAGGATTTCAACGAACATTTCATACTTTTTACACTCCTATAGATAAATATACCAAGATCTCAAGAAGAGGGGGTTTTAAAGACACGAGATCCCAAACCATTGCTTAAACCTCTACCAAGAGGCTTTAAAAATGATTTATATTATGGGTATCATTAGATGGATGGAAATAATTTGGAAGTGTGTCAGAATTAGAGACATGTCATCGAAGACCTAATTGATAAAGGAAAGATTACTTCACCTACCAGACTAAAGCCTAATGTCAGTAATAATCCTTAGCTCGATCATATCTCATGGGTGAAAGCCATTATTACGAAATGCGAATCTGAAGACACATCTCCCTTGATCTCGTCCATCGACCCACTAGAAGGACAAGAATAACTAAGCCTCATAATTCTTGTCAAGAACAATTTAGTTCATGTAATAACCACACATGGACCTCATAGTTTAAATGACTAAAGCTTTAAAATCCATCGGTCGAGACCCTTTTGAAGTTATCTTGTGCTAATTAATGTACCTCATGTTCCGAAAAAAATTAGATCTCCTTTTATCAGACACTATTCATAAACATGAGAACCTCTCTAGACATTGGGAAGTAATGTACGATGAAGCACAATAAGCTACATGATACATAAGGGGACTTGGGAATAAAAAAATCATCCCTACTAGGTAGGGAGAAGAATTTGAAATATAAGACAACCAGGGATCTTGGGCATGGTCATCACTAAACATTCAATAATTGAATAGTCATTCGAAGATGACCTAAAATTTCACTTTGATGACCTAATTGTCTCCCCTTCTCGAGAAGATGATGATTATATTTATACTCTTAACTTCGATGAAATATTTGCCGAATTACTCACCCCTGATTGGGAATCCGTAAAAGTCGATTATCTCACTCGATCTGGAAGTTTCTACAAAGATCTAATCTTTAACCCTATTTTAATAGAAATAAAGGAAAAAATATGCTTGAAGAAGACTGATTAAAGGTGAAAAGTAGCGCGTGTTAAGACGCTAATCGTTGTTTTCGTTTCACGTCGTCAATACAAAAACCTAAACTTATGACTACACTAAAAAAGGGAGTATAGCGGCCAAGTCCGGGTATCGAAAATCGACAGAGACGAGTTGCTACAATTTATAGGATTTAATACTCCTAAAATAAAGTGTAAAAGGTGATAGGTTGGAAATAAAGAAAAGGAAAAAATTAAGAAGTTAAGTCTAAACTAGAATTAATAAAACGAGAGTCGGGATCGTGTCCCCACCATGGGCTAAACAACTAATAATTAGAATTTCGGTTCAAAAACATTTAATCGATCATTTTCAATTAAGTATAAACATCACACAATAAGGAATTTAACCCAAAGTTGCGAGATTAAACATTTAACAGAAAATGGTCACACGTATCTTAAATTCGGATTACCGCTATAAACACTAACGTTGCATGACAAAGAAAGTTAAAAGCATAATAATCCGACTTTAATATCCGAGGTTTCAATTTTCCCCAAAACCTAACTTTCGGAGCTCGACGCCCATTAATGGCAAAAACGCAATCCCAACCTGTAAAACTACTCACTACACATGATTAATCTAATTAAATAACTAATTAATAAACAAAACA
Source organism: Sambucus nigra (assembly GCA_949130495.1). Lineage (NCBI taxonomy): Eukaryota > Viridiplantae > Streptophyta > Magnoliopsida > Dipsacales > Adoxaceae > Sambucus > Sambucus nigra. The sequence goes on from OX422218.1 coordinate 284,136,292, forward strand.
AGAAATAAATAAACTAAACTAATTTATTTAGGCAAGAAAGTAAAGAATAACAAAGAAATTAAGCTAAAACAACTAAGTACAAAGCTTGAAGATAATGAATAGTAATATTAACTTACAAAGTGGGAAAAACACCCATGGAAATGAGGAGAGGGAAGCTCCAAAAAATCCCCAAAGTTCTCTAACCTAAAATGAAATATCTCTCCAAAGAAAAGCCTACAACATTCTATTTATACCCGAAAACAAACCCCCAACAAAACCAAGCCAAAAAAACCAAAATAAGTCAATTTTCGTTCATATCTAATTGGACTGGTCGACCTATGTTTTGGGACCGGTCGACCACACTTTTGGAATTTGCCTTGGGCTGTTGACAACCCCCTTTTCCTCTCCGATCCAATTTTGACGCGTTGCACGAAAACGGCTATAACTCCCTCATACGGAATCGAAATGAGGAGTGGTAGGAATCGACGCGAAGATAATTCAATTATGTACATGATTCTGTTTTGAAACCCTCCAAATTATGCAGTATGAAATTACCAAAATACCCTTGAAGTAGAAGAAAATACTGAAACCTTCCGGAAATGGGTATAACTTCCACATACGGAGTCAGAATGATGCACGGTCAGTGGCCACGAAAAGATAATTTGATGATATACATGTTGGTAATTTCATTACATAAAAATAGTGAGTTTAAAAAGACCAAATTGCCCTTGAAGTAGCATTCGACGATGGAACTTCTCCGAAATGCAATCGAACCTCACTTTTAGCGTTCCAATACCTACAAAAGCACAAATAACCCCTATAAAGCATGTATATATTCAAATCCAAGGTTGTCTGGTTAATGAGCATAATTATAGGCATTTAGGACCGTAAAAGTGCTAGAATGCATAAAGATAACGGGCGAAAATATGCAATATTCGATACGAATCACACCCCCTAAATTAAACATTGCTAGTCCCTAGTGATGAAACAAACAAAACTAGTCCACAGAAGGAAATACAAAACGCATATATGCATCAAAATATATTTGCCACTTTCGTAGGGAACACGATTTCATTTAGCATATGCAATAAGCCGTTAAACCCCTAGGTTATCCTAGTGGACGAGTGTCGTCTCGTGAGGGTTTTTAGGGATGATACCCACAAACATCATATGGTTTCCTCAAAATATTCCCAAACCAACATGCGACAAGCCCAATAAAAGCGAAAAGGATTTCATATGCATTATTAACAAAGAGAATGAATTCACACAAAAGTCTTAATCATTAACATTATAGAATGCACCTCATAGAATTGAAACCTTAAAATGTGGGAGGGGAGCGAGCACATGCAAAGTGTGATTTGGCAAAAACTTATATAAACCGGATAAACATTAAAGCAAGCATATATTCAATCCTCACGGGTATTACACTCATCAAATGAAATTCACTTGAAATAGGGAGGTAACACACGGAATATGCGGGCTAAAGAGTAAATGTAAATGGAAACTAGGTCGCGCACATGTCACAAAAGAAGAACGCTATATATAAACTGAAAAATGTAATCTCAATGAAAGGATACCGCACACTAAAAGAGGTGAAATGCATTTTCACAGATTATCACAACTATTATGACTTTTAAATTACATCAACCTAAGATCACATAGGACTTGTATAGGGTTATAATGTAGGTATGGCTAAGGTCCAAAACGAAGGAATGTATGTATGGATTCAAAGTGTTCGGAATGAAAACTCGGGATAATGGGAAGATGCGAGCAATATCAAATTTGGAAAACAAGTTCCAAAAAGGCATTAGATATATCATCGGGGAGAGTAATCAAAGCTTATTGAACTATATACAACATTTACAACTTTCTTTTTCTTTTTCTTTTCTTCTTTTTCTCATTTTCTCTTTTGTTTTCTTTTGCTTTTTGCTTTCTCTTTTTCTTCACTTTCTCACATCTTTCTTTACTTTACTTTTCAAACTCTCATATGCCGAAATTGTAACCGACATCATAACATCATCAGTCAATCCCAAGTAACATTCCAAACAAAGGTATGGAAAGTGTATGTATGGGATAAAACTCCAATTTAGAGTTGGTTATGGGATTTTGGGTTATGAAACGAAAGGCTATATTTAAGCTCAAAGGGGTTAACGAGGGTAAACATATAAGGGCGAGGTCAAGGCTAATATGGGTGATATAACAAAGATGGCCTATGATCATTTTCAAAAGTTTACGCAATTATCGAATTAAAACAATATATGAAAATCATGATCAAGTAACACATTTGAAGTATGAACTCAATTAATGAACGGTCAAATGAAAGAATATTGAGATTACCGACGAAATCAACGTTTTCAATGACAAAAGAATAGTGTATACACTCACAAACGACGAAAGGTACAAAGCTTACTCGGTGTAAGTATATACAATGCAACAAAAGATTACTGAGTTATAAAAATCTTAAACCAAATCAATATAACCATAAAAGTTCATGTGCTCATGAGATTAAAGTTTAATTCACGAAGTTATTCACAATATCAATAATCGAGACTAAAGTCTAATAACTTCTAAAATCGAGAACATGCATCATTGGGTTCTCTATTGGATCGGGCAATTATTGAAATTTATCATCGGAAACAAAGGCAAAATGCCTAAAAAGGAGAAAAAAGAAAGAAAATCTTTTTGAAATTTTTAATTTTTCTAAGAAAAGCATACTAAGTAACTAACATGTGAGGCAAAACATGGAGTAAAATAAGAAATGGATAGAATATCTCACACCCCCTAACTTAAAACTTGACAGTGTCCTCAATGTTAATTAAGAACCAAGTTAAAGAGAGGAAAATAGCGATATTACCCAAAAGTGGAGCGATCCCCATAAGAACAAGTCCAAAGAATCTACAAAACAAGTTAGTACCGAGCATAGCAAAAACAAATAATAAAAAGTTAACTAATTGCACTGAACTAGAATAAAAAGAAAGAAAGAATAAAAATCTAACTATATACAACCTACTATTTAGGCTTCACACTAACTGTACACTAGAAGTCTAAATAGCTGAGGGTCCACCATGAGAACATTTTGACTTTGGAGGATAACCAGTGTACCCTCACATACAAGCATGCCTTCTGAAAAATATGAATTCCGTTTTAACAATGGAAGGCATGTGTAAGGCGGAAGAAATGAACCATCTTCAATTAAAAGTTTTGGAGAGACGATGAGGGGCTTGGATTGAACGGGTGACAAAAACAAGTGGGGACCGAGAAAAGCCGAATATCCTCCCAAGGATTTTGAAGTTGGAATGGGAGGCGGCGCACATAAAGGAAAAGATGCGATCGTGGTGGGTGACTCGAGCAAGTACTCCTCATCGGCGATAGGGTTTAAAACATTAAAGTTCGAAACTGAATCATCGGATACTTGTTTCGGTGGGGTAATAGAGAATGAAAATGGGGATGAAAGAAATTTAAACTCATGAGATGAATCATCATCACATGAAGTTGATATTTCAAAGGAAATAATATCATTTTCAATGAAATGTTCTTCTTTGGGGGCCAAAGAAGAAATCATTTCATTGCAAATAGATATTACATCATTATCATCCTCACTTTCAATATCTATTACGCAATGGGCAAAGTCTAGAATAGCTTGTTCCAAAATAGGCACAAGTACCTCATTTGGTTCAAAACATTCCTCGACTTCGAAAGTCTCGGAAGCAAAATAATCGTCGGACTCAAATAATAAATCCAACTCATGTTCCCACGAAAGATTTTCTTTTCGATAACGAGTTTCAAGTTTCTCATTTTCATACATACGTAAACCCTCACTGAATGTCATGGGTCGAGGTGCGGATGCATGAAAATGGGAACTTTGAAAATTACCATCGGACTTAAACGAAAACTCATTATTATAGGAATTTTGAAAACTATTGCAATTCGTTTCAAAATTCCTATTATAAGGAGGTAAAGGCCCAAAATCATTATCATCATCATCAAAATTCCAATAACCTAAGTTTTGACTTTTGTTATACTCGCCCAAAGTCATGTTTGAATTTGTTACACTTTGGGAGGCTAAGTATTCACTGAAAGTCATAGGCCTAGAATTTTGAGAATTATAACAAGGATTACCAAAAGAATTGGAATAAGACATGCTTACCCCCAAAATGGCTCAAGTGGCGGATTCCACAAAGTAAGTGCGTTCGGGAACAATTCGAGCGTTTCTAAGTGCTCAAATGTGGAAGTCCTGCAAAATATTAGCAAATAATACAAATAGAAAGAAAATACTATGAAATACTAAATCAAATAAAGTCTAAAACAAACTCATACCCGGCAACGGCGCCATTTTGATCAAGGGTGAAAAGTAGCGTTGCGTCAGAATGCTAATCGTTATTTTCTGTTCACCGCCTGAATACAAAAAAAAAACTAAACTACGACTGCACTTGCGATACAAGTATAGCGGTAAGTCGGGTATCGAAAATCCACAGAGACGAGTTGCTAGAATTTATAGGATTTAATACTCCTAAAATAAAAGTGTATAAGGTGAAAGGTGGGAAATAAATAAAAGGGAAAAATTAAGAAGTTAAGTCTAAACTAGAATTAATAAAATGAGAGTCGGGATCGTGTCCCCACCATGGGCTAAACAACTAATAATTAGAATTTCGGTTCGAAAATATTTAATCGAGCATTTTCAATTAAGTATAAACATCACACAATAATGAATTTAACCCAAAGTTTCGAGATTAAACATTTAATAGAAAATGGTCACACGCATCTTAAATTCGAATTGCCGCTATAAACACAAACATTGCATGACAAAGAAAGTTAAACGCATAATAATCCGACTTTAATACGCGAGGTTTCAATTAAATGCAATTTTACATAAAACCTAATTTTCAGAGCTCAACGCCCATCAATGGCGGACACACGACCCAAACTCTATGTAACTACTCACTACACATGATTAATCTAATTAAATAACTAATTAATAAACAAAACAAGAAATAAATAAACTAAACTAATTTATCTAGACAAGAAAGTAAAGAACAACAAAGAAATTAAGCTAAAACAACTAAGTACAAAGCTTGAAGATAATGAATAGTAATATTAACTTACAAAGTGGGCAAAACACCCATGGAAATGAGGAGAGGGAAGCTCCAAAAATCCCCAAAGTTCTCTAACCTAAAATGAAATATCTCCCCAAAGAAAAGCCTACAACATTCTATTTATACCCCAAAACAAACCCCCAACAAAACCAAGCCAAAAACCCAAAATAAGTCAATTTTTGTCCATATCTAATGGGACCGGTCGACCTCTATTTTGGGACCGGTCGACCGCATTTTTGGAATTTGTCTTGGGCTGTTTACAGACCCCTTTTCCTCTCCGAACCAATTTTGACGCGTTGCACGGAAACGGCTATAACTCCCTCATACGGAATCGAAATAAGGCATGGTCGGAATCGACGCGAAGCTAATTCAATTATCTACATGATTCTGTTTTGAAACCCTCCAAATTATGCAGTATGAAATTACCAAAATGCCCTTGAAGTAGAAGAAAATACCAAAACCTTCCGGAAATAGACATAACTTCCACATACGGAGTCAGAATGACGCACGGTCAGTGGCCACGAAAAGATAATTTGATGATATACATGTTGGTAATTTCATTACATAAAAATAATGAGTTTAAAAAGACCAAATTGCCCTTGAAGTAGCATTCGACGATGGAACTTCTCCGAAATGCAATCGAACCTCACTTTTAGCGTTCCAATACCTACAAAAGCACAAATAACCCCTGCAAAGCATGTATATATTCAAATCCAAGGTTGTATGGTTAATGAGCATAATTATAGGTATTTAGGACCGTAAAAGTGCTAGAATGCATAAAGATAACAGGCGAAAATATGCAATATTCGATATGAATCAAAGACCCGTTGGGAAAAATCCAAGAAAACTATATTTTAGATCAGTTGAAGAAAACACAATCCAATATCTCTATATGGTAACTCCTCATGTATTCACATCCGCATAGAGATTTAATTATGAAATATTTCTATCAAAAGGTGGTGCGTATCTCCTCTAACCTTGAAGAGATCATGGAAATAATTATGATTCTGAATTTTGTGGAGAATATATTGTTCGCCAATACTGAAATGTCCAATATAGGACCATATCATAATATAGCCTTAAACGTTACGGTGAATGTCCAAGGATAAAGGATCCACTAAGTATTATTTGATAATGGATCCGTCTTGAACTTCTATCCACTGAGAATGACCAAATGCTTGGGAATTAAGCATGAGGACCTCACACCTACCATTTAGACTATGAGTGCCTATGTTAATACTCGAAGAGAAGTAATGGATTTAATAAGAAAGTTTCGAGATCAGCCCACTAAAGAACCTCACTGTGTTCTAAGTAATTGATATACCCCATTCTTTTGATTTGCTTTTGGGAATACTATGGCTTAATAATATCAAAGTTGTTGATTCATCACTACATCAAAAACTAAAATTCTTCCATGGGTAAAATTTGGTCACTATATCCATAAATATAAACTTGCTCAAAGGGTAAGGAACCAACACCCTCATCTTCTATATCCAACACGAGAGCGGAGATCTCTACATTAGTGATTTTTAGTTAGACGCACCTGGATGAGTCATTTCAACCGATACTAATGAATATATCCTGTTGTCATACTATGAATATGATTATTGTAATGTTACCCATTTGATGAAGAAGCTAAAAAAATTCAGGGATGGGACATGGAAGAAATCAACAAGGGATCAATGAGCCTATCAAAATAACTCAACAATCTAACACCAAGGGGATATGGTACAAGAAAAAGAGTGATAACCTCCTTTCCAAAGTACTAAAGGATAAGGACCCAAATTTAAGAAATTTTGGGTTAAACTTGAACCCTACCCCCTCTACCCTCAATGAACACTTTGTTAAAGAAGGAGATGATTTTCCCTTTTGTGGGTTTCCTAAATCATGGATAGTAACTAACTTCGAAAAACTGATGCTAGGCTGGGAGATTTTCTTCTAGGACCGTCCCACATGGATAGAATAGGAGGTACATAAAATATAAGACTTTATTAGTAATTTGAACAAGTCCTTTATAAATCGGGATCCTATCGAATATTTTAAAAACACCGAGAAATTACAAGAAGTTGTAAGGACACATTTTTGAATCGAGTAAATTTTTATGTATTGGCTGTATTTCGTGCCTAGACAAAACTTTTTTGAGTCATGGGTTGTTCAGAGTTCAATTTTTCTATAATCATGTGATGCGTGATTGAATATCCTAGCGGCCAAGCTAAGGCAGAATTGAGTGAACATTGGGTTTCATGTCGAGTTTTATCTTCAATAATTGAGGGATCTCGACGTAGTATAAATACATGTATATGTCTGATCTCTGGATTCATTTGGTTATGTTTTTAAAATATTGTTTGAGGACTTTTTGTAAAAATAATTTTAAAAGAAAAATACTTCTCAGTTTAAAGCATTCAAACGAATTTTCTAGGTCATTCAAATGAAGTTTCAAAGGTCGTTTGATTGATTATTTAAATGATATGTGGTATGTCATTCGAATGAGCTTCAAACGTACTTCCAACGATATTTATATGCTTATCAGAGAAATATCATTCGATAGTCGTTCAAATGAAATAGGCATTGTCATTTGGACGAGTTTATGTTTCATTCAAATGAGTTTATGCACTTCGTTCGAACGACATTCCGCCACTTAAAAATTCACGTTTTATATAAATAGGTGTGCCTCAAATGTTTTTACTTGAGAATTTTCGTAAAAATTACTTTCCTATCAAAATCCAAAAGCCTTTAAAATATTATTTACACTAAAGTTTGACATCCAAGAATTCTACATCTATATGTCTATTTGAGATCTCTTATGTGTTTCATCACAGTTGTTTAATCTTCATACTTTGAGAATTTTAAGCGGTGGATATCGTGTTTGTGTTTTGTGGCGACTGGACTGGTCACTAGACAAGTACGATCGGTAGGATATCGAGACATGTGAAAGTACTTACGTTATGTGATTATTGGAAGGCATCTAACAATGGCTGCAAAAAAGGTTACATGGAACAAGAAGGCATGTCAAGGCTTGAAGGCATCAAGGCTGTGAGTAACTCTAAGTTGTTATTTTAAACGTACCTATATCATAATGGACTTGTATATCTAGGTTGTCCGAGGTTTTTCCCATTGTGCATTTTCCTCGTACAACATTGTGTTGTGATTTACTATTTTTATTCTTTCTTATTCTCACCTAGATGCATGCTTAGGTCAAAACTAAAATTAGTAAATTATTAAACACAACACTTAGTTTATTTGGTGTGTATATAAAAATTGAAAAAAAATTAAACACAACTTTTATATAAAAATTAGTAAATTATTAAACACAACACTTAGTTTATTCTTTCTTATATCTAGTTCAAGCCCCTTCACTCTGCACCACTTTTATTTGGTGTGTATATAAAAATTAGTAAATTATTAAACAAAACACTTAGTTTATTCTTTCTTATTGCTAGTTCAAGCCCCTTCACTCCGTACCACTTTTATCATGCAGTGGGGAAAACTAATGTATTTTGTGTCTTGTTTGTGGTGTTTATACTTATATATATGTGCTTTTGCATCTTTGGTATATGTTCAATTATATATATGGTATGTTTTGTTTTGAGTCGCTTCATTTTCATTTAATCTGTCTTTGTCATATGCTTAATCTTCCATTCATATTGGCACGATGTATGATCACTTTAATATCATTTGTTACATGCTATCATTTGTATATCACTTATACATCAAATTTGGTATCGTGTGTTCATTGTTTGGATTACGTGTGATTGTGTTTCTGAGTTATTTATCGTTGCATCATTCACTTCACCTCATCGCATGATATTACTTGCTTTTGTATGCTTACATGTATTACATTTAGGGGGAGTTTTTATCATTGTGCACCTGATTACTTGTCTATTCCTGAACAAATTGGGGAGAAATTGTATTTAAATCTTTAATTTGGGGAGAGAAGTACTATCTTAGGTGGATATTCTTAGACAAATGGGGAAGGTTTTTCAGATACGAATTCATATTTTTATATTCAAGTTGCATTTAAAAAGTGTGTTTAACTGTGCAGGTTTAGCAACGATGCAATAAAGTTTCACAAGAACAAAGTTACTCAAGTTTGTGTATGTCAAGTATTTGTACTTTTTCCTTTGGGAGTTGGGATATAGTCTTAGAGAGATCAATGACCCAATAGTGTTTTTGTTTCTGATTTTTTTTTTTTCAAAATATCCAAACGGAGAAATTTATAAGGAAAAATTTCGTAGCCGAGTCAATTTTTATGTATTGGCTACATTCCGTGTTTGGACAAAACTTGTTTGAGTCATAGGTTGTTAGAATTTCAGTTTTACTTCAAGCCTATGATATGTGATTTAAGACCATCTCGGGCAAGCTAAAGAGACATCGCGTACATATTAGGTTTTGTGTCGAGTTTCGTCTTCAACATCCTCGCTCAGATGAGGTATAGTTGGATTATTTTGGGTGTGTTTTCAAAATATTGATTGAGGTTTTCGTAAAAAGAGTTTTAAAAGAAAAATACTTTTTGAGTTGTTCGAACGAATTTTTCAGGCCGTTCAAACAAAGTTTCAAGGTCATTCGAAAGAGACTTAAAACGATATATGGTATGTTAGTGAAATGGGCTTTAAACGGACTTATGACGAGATTTATCTGCTTGTCTGAGAACTATCATTCGATGGTCATTCGATAGTCGTTCAAATAAAAGGGGCACTGTCATTCTAACGAGTTTATATTTCATTCACTTCCTTTGAACGAACCAATTATTTTCATTCAAACAAGATTTTGTCACATTAAATTAATGTTTTCTATAAATAAGCATGACTGGAATATTTTACTTGAGAATTTTTGCAAAAATTGCTTTCCTATCAAATCCAAAAACCTTCAAACCCTTGTTTATATCCTAGTTTGAGATCCAAGAATCCAACATCTGTTGTTTATTTGAGATCTCTTATGTGATTCACCATAGTTGTTTAATCTTCATACTTTGAGCATTTCGAGGGGTGGAGATTGTCTTTATGATGTGTGGCAGATGGATTCATCACGAGATAAGTAAGATCGATGGAATATCAAAATATGGAAAAGTGCCTGAGTTGCGTGGCTTAGAACAATGGCTGCGAAAAAGGTTACAAGGAAAAATAAAGTGCATCAAGGCTTGAAGGCGTCGAGGCTGTGAGTAAGTCTAAGTTATTCTTATAAGCGTACCTATATCTTAATGGCCTTATATGGTTGGATCCTCCGATATTTTTCCCGTTGTGTGTTTTCCTCATACATTGACGTGTTATGATTTACTATTTTTATTCTTGATTATTCTCCCCTAGATGAATGCTTAGGTCAATACTAAAATTGGTAAATTGTTTAACACAACACTTAATTTATTTGGTGCCTATATAAAAATTGAAAAAAATAAAATTTGGGGGTGTTTTCAACACCCCTAGGGCACTAGCATTTTTCAAATTGATATCAAGGCCGAAACACTAATATATCATTTAGATCCCTATTTTTGTGTACGTTTAGGGTTTAGGTGGATTTTAACCGAGAGGGGAGTTCCATTACCCGACCTTCATTATTTTATGGGATAAACTATCCCTATTAGAAGACGTGGGTACGTTTTTTCTCGAAATTATTTGACAAGAATATATGAAACTCGATTGAGTACGGGTGGACTCGTCTCACCGAAGGTCTGCCATCGAAAGTATGGGGTGTTTCGAAGATGAAAAGAATTAGAAATTCTATCACCTGACAGTGCCTGAGAAGCCTTTCAAAGATGAGATCGCCTATGTACTCTAGGAATAACCACCAATCACTATTTGTAACCACGAAACCAAAAATAGCAATTTGGCACGGTTTAAAACTATGCCAGATCAAATCTGGCACGATTTTGAAATGTGCAAGAACCAGGTGTTCCAAAATGGCCATTTTTTTCTGGCACAGTTTAAAAGTGTGTCAGATTTGATCAAACGGGAACACTTCTAACACACTTTAAAACAGTGCTAGAATTTGATATTTCTGGCACACTTTTGACACACTTTATAACTGTGTGAGATTGAGTATATTTTAGTACTCTTTTGGCACAGTTCAAAACTGTGCCAAAATTTGATACACTTTTGGCACAATTTTGAACTATGCCAAATTTTTAATATCAAAGAAAAAAATTAATTATTTGAAAACAAGAAAATTCACGAATTATAAATCTTGAAAGTTATTGAAAACTAATGTACATACAAACTTCAAAATATTACAAATATTAATAATTCACAGACCAAAAAAATTGGGCAGAGTTTCCTCTATTTTCTGAACATTCAAAAACTTGCTAATATAAAATCTGCAATATGTAAAGCCCGCACGGCCAAAAAATATAACAATAAAATTACAAAATTCCGCACGGCCATAAAAGCCAACAATAAAACTACAAAAGCCCTCACGGCCATAACACACAATAAAAGAATCCTGAACATTAATGACATTAAGTAAATAATCCCCTTGTTGTAAACCATTGACTTCGTGTGTTCCACGTCGATAAAAGCTAATGACAAAATGTTATCCTACAAAAAAATAAGATATAAAAAGGAGATGATATTAGTAACCGAGTAATTTAAAAAAATCTTATTCAATCTAAAAATTTGCATAATTGAATTAAAATTATTATTGTATTCTCAAATCGGAATTCTTGTAATTACGTGGTCATCTCCTAAGAGTTACACTGGTCCCGTACGAGGTGTTCGTGCCTTTTACGGGGCCCTTTGGGGGTTGGTTTGGGTTTTCACCCTTTAACGGCTTATTTTTAAGCATAATCTAGATATTTTCAAATTATCGTCATATTCTCAAAATGAGAGACTAGCGACTACGTGGTCAATTCCTATGAGTTACATTGGTCATGTACGAGGTGTTCGTGCCTCTTACGGAGACATATGGGGTCTAGTTTAGGTTTTCACCCACTAACAACATGTTTTTGAGCCAAAGTCTAGATATTTTCAAATTATCATGTAATCTCAAACCATATGTTCCGTGACTACACTGTCAGCTCCTACGAGTTACATTGGCCCCGTATGAGGTGTTAATGCCTCTTATGGGACCGTTTGAGGGCTAGTTTGGGTTCACCCTTTAACGGCTTATTTTAAGTCTAATTTATATATCTTCAAATTTTCATCATATTCTCAAACCGGGAGAACCCTGACTACACGGTCAGTTCCTACAAGTTACATTGGTCCTGTGCGAGGTGTTTGTGCCTCTTACAGGGTCGTTTGGGGGATGGTTTGAGTTTTCACCCTTTAACGGATTGTTTCTACGCCTAATCTAGATATTTTCATATTATCATCATATTCTCAAATCGAGAGACCCGCGACTATGCGATCAATTCCTACGCATTACATTTTTCCTATACGAGGTGTTCGTGCCTCTTACGGGGCCATTTGGGGTCTAGTTTAGGTTTTCACCCACTAACGACATGTTTTTAAGTCAAAGTCTAGATATTTTCAAATTATCATCATATTCTCAAATCATACATCCCATGACTACACGATCAATTCCTACAAGTTAGATTGGCCCCATGCGAGGTGTTCGTGCCTCTTATGGGACCGTTTGGGGGCTGGTTTGGGTTTTCACCCTTTAACGGCTTATTTTTAAGACTAATATAGATATTTTCAAATTATCATTGTATTCTCAAATCGGGAGACTCGTGACTACACGGTCAGTTGCTACAAGTTACATTGGTCCCGTACGTGGTGTTCCTGCCTCTTACGGGATCATTTGGTAGTTAGTTTGGCTTTTCACCCTTTAACGGCTTATTTTTAAGCCTGATCTAGATATTTTCAAATTATCATCATATTCTCAAAAGGGGATACCCGTGACTACACAATTAGTTCCTATAAGTTACATTTGTCCCATACGAGGTGTTTGTGCATCTTACGGAGACCGTTTGGGGACTGTTTTGGGTTTTCACCATTAAACGATGTGTTTTTAAGCCAAATCTAGATATTTTCAAATTATCGTCATATTATCAAACCGGGAGACCCGTGACTATATGGCCAGTTCCTACAAGTTACATTGGTCCCGTGCAAGGTGTTTTTTCCTCTTACATGACCGTTTGGGGGCTGGTTTGGGTTTTCACCTTTAACGGCTTGTTTTTAAGCCTAATCTAAATATGTTCAAATATCTTCATATCCTCAAATCGAAAGACTTGTGACTATACGGTCAGTTCCTACAAGTTACATTGGTCCCGTGCGAAATGGTCGTGTCTCTTATAGGGCCGTTTGGGGGTCCGGTTTGAGTTTTCACCCTTTAACGGCTTATTTTTAAGTCTAATCTAGATATTTTCAAATTATCATCATATTATCAAACCGAGAGGCCTGCGACTACACGATTAATTCCTACGAGTTACATTGGTCATGTACGAGGTGTCCGTGCCTCTTAAGGGGCCGTTTGGGGTCTAGTTTAGGTTTTCACCCACTAACGACATGTTTTTAAGCCAAAGTCTAGATATTTTAAAATTATCATTGTATTCTCAAACCATACGTCCCGTGACTACACGGTCAATTCCTACAAGTTACATTGGCCCCGTGCAAGGTGTTAGTCCATCTTACAAGGCCGTTTGGGGGCTGGTTTGAGTTTTCACCCTCAAATGACATGTTTTAAAGAACAATCTAAATATTTTTAAATTGTCGTCATATTCTCAAATCAGGAGACCCGTGACTACACGGTCAATTCCTACAAGTTACATTGGTCCCGTGCGAGGTGTTCGTGCCTCTTATGGGACCGTTTGGGGGTTGGTTTGAGTTTTCACCTTTAATGACTTATTTTTAAGCCTAATCTAGATATTTTTAAATTATCGTCATATTCTCAAATCGAAAGACCCGTGACTACACTTTTAGTTCCTACAAGTTATATTGGTCCCGTACAAGGTGTCCGTGCGTCTTACGGGACTGTTTGGGGACCGGTTTGAGTTTTCACCCTTTAACAGCTTATTTTTAAGCCTAAATCTAAATATGTTTTCTAATCTTTCTATCTCCTTTAATCAGACAACTATAATCACAAGATGAATCAATTAAACATGAACATAAATAAATTTACAAACCTGTGGAACCGGTGTGTCGATTTCAAGAAAGCCTCTAGATTCCATCGTCTTCCGTATTTTCGATACAATCTACATAAGGAAAATATAGATCAACATATGAATAATTTTTTTTACTTTCACCCTCACTGTTATTTGAACTTTCGTATTACTCTCTCTATATAATATTATCATGCACTAAGTTTTCATACCAAAGAAAACTATATACATACCCTTACTTTGTGTCTAAGGTTTCATTTTTCTTCATCTTCCCATGAGTGATTTGAGCTACAGTTTCCAATTCATCCTACATAACATGATTAGAATAACCATATTGGCACAAGATAGACCATAGCAAAAACTAATGTAGGAGTAGAACAAACGTTAGATTCGATTTAAACATTAGTGGTATCGAAGTAATACAAGATGCAACTATTAGTTTAAGAACCCGAGTAAGTCACATTTCAAACCCTCTCAAATAGTGCAAATAACACAATTAAAGGAATGCCTTAAACTATGAAAAGAAAGTAGAGACCAAATTTATTAAAACAAAAAAGAAGAGTACAAGCAAACAAAAAAATCCCAAAATTAGAAAAGGAAATTAACCTAAAGCCTTATAAGTGTGGCTACAATGATCAACAGTCTCAAAGTGAAAAGTGGCCAACTGATGCATGTCATGTTAAGGCTATTCACTATCAATACAACTTAGAAAATGAACAGATGAAATTCTATACGAAATACAAATTCAAAAAGGCCACACATATGGTAATACCACTATCATATTTCAGTTAAAGGAGGACTCAAGATAGTGCTGGAAGTTGTAGTAGTGCTTTAGACTCTTTATTGGAATAACTCCAAGTGTACATAGCTTGGTCCTAGTTAACCAGCACTATGCTATATGGGGAAGTCGTGACTGTGACAAATTTTTAGTCTTCAAGATGACATTGACTTAATATACTAGGATGTTTAACAGAAACTAAGTCATAATTTATATTTCTAATGAGAAAATGCTCTTTCCATGAAGATGAAGAACTCTACTTTTAGTTTATCAAGTGTTTAGGTGTATTCGAGCAATGCCAACATTTAAATGTGTTCACCGCAAGTATGGATCTTTCACACGTGTTCAAGCTTCTTAGCACGTTGCCCCATTCCACCCCAACCAAACTTTGGGATGGTTTTCCTTCTTCACAGGTCAGATTCAAGAAAAAGTTACCCCATCTGAAACCTAATTTATTGCCATTTCAACTAGAAAATTTGGTCTCCCTGCAAATAATATGCTTACCAGTTGGTCTAAAAAGCCTTGATTCACCATCTATTGTCGTGAACACAAAGGTTTCATTTGTCCCCTGTTAAGAAAAAAATAATTTCCAAAGAGTTAAACCTTAGCACAACTGAATATAAAAAAACAAAGAAGGGTGAGAAATGTGGAGTAATAGGCTTTGTGTGTACCGATTTTCTATACAAATTTCACAATGACTGATGATACGAGAAATCGTACACAGGTAGATCTCGTACCAGCAGATCAAGTGTAAGTGTAGAATAAGTTGATAAAGCAAGTAAATAGATAGAAAACAAGGTATAGAGTGGTTCAGCCCTTAAAATAGGCCTACGTCCACTGTGTTGCTCCGTTCTCATTATATACGATGCACTTTACAATATAAACCTGCCTAGAGAGGCGTACAAGTATGAGAAATAGGGAGAATACATGGCTGTCGAGGTTCCGGGTGTGCCGGAGGTCAGGCCACGTAGCCCCCAAGTCGTATGTTGAGGTCGTACGGGGAGAGCCGTGCGAGGCTTAAGCAAGCGTTGTAGAGACTGTTCCAGAGGAGAGGAAATCCATCCCTTATTTCGAGGTGCGGTCCTCTATTTATAAGAGTGATGTGAGGTGTCACGTGCTATGAGCACATGGTCCGTAGTTGGTTGCAGTGGAGAGGGATGCGGCCTATAAGATAGATGATAAGTGCGGCACCATATGCTGAACAGAAGGTGTCGGGCCCTCCAAGGGAGGGGCCGCGGCCTGTGTATGTAACGCGAGTTGGTTAGGGCCGCACCCTGTTGGTTAGGGCCGCGGCCTATAAGCCCGCCCATGTATGAGTACCTATCCGCGGCGGGGTGCTATATTTGTCATATCAATAAGCCCCCAAGCCGTAGTGCCAATTGGTAGAATGTTGGGGCTGCGGCTGAATTATGTACCAACCGCGGATGCTGAGAGATGTTTCGTGCTTATTGAATTATGTTGCGGCCTGTTTGATCCCAGGCAGCGGTGTTGCATGACGTGCCGCGGCCTGATCGAGGCGACGTTTCATCTTCCGCGTTCCCTTATATAAATGGCTTCTGGCCGTGGACTTCTTTACATTTTCAAAACCTTGAGAGAAAATTCTGTTCCTCCTTGTTCTTGCGTTTTCCGGCGACTTTCGAAAGCGGTGTGTGGCGGTTCCGTGGTGGTTGAAGGCTGAGCACCGCCGGTTTCTTCATTAAAAGGTAACTTTTCCACCCATCAACCTTTTAACAGTTCTTTAACTTCTGCATTCGTAAATATCTCAACCTAGAATCATGTATTCTCCTTCGTATTAGATTTGCCATGCTCTTTTCTGCATAGTTGTTTTGGGATTTGTACTGGGTAATAGGTTTTGAATAGAACATCAATGTTGCAGTTTAGGGTTAAACTTTAGGGCTTCTGAGTTCCCATTGTGTTCTTGAGTGTTCTAGGGTTTTGATCTTCGGATTTACAACTGTTGAAGTAATTACCTGTTTGTGTTTGAGGCCGCGGAGTGAAATAATTTCTTAAATAACTTAGAGCTGCTCAGTCAACATATCCTTCATTGCTTAATAAAAATCATCTGCGGCATGTAGTAAATAAGGGTTGTAACCAGTATTAAATAAAGGTTGCAGCCTGTAGTGACTCAGTTTTAGATTAGGTTCCGCGGCTACCCAGAATTTGTCTTCATCTCAATAACTTTAGTCCGCGGCTACAAACATCCTTTAGGGCTCTAGAACCCAACACTTGGCATGTTTAGCCCATCTTGCTACTCCACTTTAATCATATTAATAATCCTGCCGCGGCTTCCTAGGAGCTTTTTAGGACCATATTGGCTGCGGCACCTAACTGCGGTCTCTGCTTTTCAGGTACTGCTGCAGCCATATGAGCTTTGACCCAGACAACTTTCTGAAGGGCTTTTGGGCAAAGCACTTTGGGACTTCTCCTCCTGAACTCTCTTTCGTGCCCCCCTTAAGATCAATAGGGTCTTGCCAATTGAAGGATTGCCCCAACTGCATAACATTAGATTCTGATTCCGCGGACTCTGATTCTAAGCTTGATTTTCAGTCCGTGCCGATGGAGGAAGAAGCCAATTCGAGCAATCATCCACTGGGGGCAGGAGGTACTGCCGCGGAATCTAGAGACCCCCCAGCTGGTACGTCTGGGAGGGCTGAGCGACCCTTAGCTGCTCTTGGCATCCACAGCATCATGACCCAAGATTGGGTCGACCAGGTAGCGGAGTCCTTCGAATTTCCATCAAATTTGATATGCTCAGCTCCTGCCGCGAACCAAAGGCCGTGCACGGCACTCACTGATGGGATATGCTTTCCACTTCATGCATTTATTTACGGGCTGCGGTTGCCTGTTCCTGTTCCCATCCGTCGACTTTTTCAAACCATGAAACTGGCCCCAGCCCAGTTAGATCCCAACGGCTGGAGAGCTGTTCTTGCCGCGGTCGTTCTTTGGGAGAATTTGTTCAAAAAGGACATTACTCCCGCGAAGTTTTTCCATTTCTACCGCCCGAAAGAGAACTCTGTAAAGTTCGCGGGCTACTACTACTTTTCCATCCGCGGCAGGGATGAGACCCTATATACTGGGAGGCCAACCAGTGTAAAGAACTGGAAAGGGAAGTACTTTTTCCTTTCTGGAGAGGGGTGGGAGTTCCACCCTGAAGAGAATGAGAGGGAGAGGTCTTTTCAAATGCCGCAGCGATGGGGGACCCCATCCAAACTAGGTATCTTTTTAATAGCCGCGTCCCCTATTTATAACTTGCCACTTTTTTATACTAACCCTTGTAATGTCTTCTGCAGTCCTTGACAATTTGCAACTCAACCCGCGGCAGGAGAGGAGAGTTGCCGAGGCCGCGGCTGTTTCTGCTGATAAGAAGAGATTCAGCACTCTAGTGACCTCTGCCACTATATTCAACGCAGGCTTCTTCCCTAATAAGTCGATCCCCCTGAAAATGGCCGTGGAAGGTAACTTTTAATCTGCGGATTACAACTTGATTTTTGAGTTCTTCAAATGTTTGTGCTTAACATTGTTTCTCCCTTTCAGGTGAGGAAGTGGACAGGGAGTTGCTGAACGCACAATTGGCGGAGATGGACGAGGACGCGGTGGTCCTCAATAATACTGCGCGGAGCAGAAAAAGGAAGAGATCCAAGGCCAAGGGACCTGCCACTGCTCCCTCCGAAGAAAATAATGCTGCCCAAGCCGCGGTCACTGCAAATAAGGCGACTGATCCTGCCGCAGAGCAGGTGGTTAATGACGGCCTTCCACATGACCAATTCGATGACGACATAGGGGAAAACCTGGCTGCGGTGGGCTTGATGTCAACCGATGTCCCCCTTCATCCATCATCTCCTCCACCGCCAGCTGTTGTGGGGGTTAACGCTAACTTGCCGCCCCCACAATTCCGCGGAGAGTCCGGGCCTGATGGAAGACCAAGACCCCAATTGAGGCAGCCCGACCCCAATTCCTCTTGGGACACCACTGCAAAGGCTGCACGGAGAATGAAGCGTGCACTGGATGCCGCGGACCTAGATAGGTTAGTTGGCGAAGATCATGAAGACCTAGAGGACTGCGGCCTCCACAGCCTTCTGAGGGTACGTACTTGTCATTCTTTCAACTTTTGCACCATATGTATTTTTCATATTTCCTCTTTATTTCAGGCCGCGGATGTGATTGTTGTTCAGAAGAGGAAGTACGAGGCCTTGTACAGGCTGAAGGAGATCGAGAAGAGTGCCCATGCCGCGGACTTGCAGGCTGCACGGACCTCTTCATTTGAAGCTGGGAAGAGTTCTGCTGCCGCGGCTCTTCAGGCGGTAAAAATGAACTTGGAGAAGGCAGACAAGGAAAGGGAGGAAGCGGAGCAAAATTTCATACAAGCCGCGGAATCCCTAAAAGCCTCGTAGGCTCAAACCGCGGAAGCTGCCCAAGCTGCAGAGATTGCCAATAACAAGCTTATATTTCTTCAAAAGAAATATGAGGAGCTGGAGTCCAAGTCTGCCCAGGATGCAGCAAGCCACGCCGCGGAAATAAAAAGATTGGAGGCTGATCATGGTGAATCCCTCCAGCTTGCCATAGATCACGCCGTGGAGTCATTTAAAGGCTCCAAGGACTTCTTTATTGTCAACAACAGGGCTTACCTTCGCGGCTACCAGGAGCTGCGGCAGAGATTTGTAAAGAACTTCCCCGAAACCAAGGAGAGGGTCCTGGCCTGGAAGTTGAGCGATGCCGAGCATCATGAGTGCATCGCTGAGCTTAAGTCCGCGGCGGAAGAGAGGGCAAGGATGAAGGCGGAGGCCGAAGCAGCGGCTGCGGAAGGAGTGACAGAGTCTGCCGCGGATGGAGAAGATGATGATGAGGATGATGACGCAGCCTCTTAAATTCAGTCCATTTCTGGAGCTCATCATTAATTCAGGGCTGCGTCCTTTCTTTTTGTAATCTGCATTTGTGGCTGCGGCCTCCTTTCTGTAATCTTGAATATTAATATCAAGGCTGCGGCCATATTGACTACTTTGTACATGATTTTTATCTTTCCATTCCTTGCTCTCTTACATTGCCTGTTTATAATGAATGATTCATCGTAACTGCTGCATATTTGAAAACGCATCCGTGTCCAGATAAACATAATATCTTAAGTCCGCGGACAGAGATCGAATTCGTATATTGATTAAAATCCCATTTCCGCGGACATATAGATAGTGCGACGTCTTTGAAGTAAGGATTTAGCGGTCACGAGGTAGCTGTGTGCAAGACGCGGCTCTTCATTATGCCATGCCATATAAATGTCTTCGCCTGGTTGCCGCGGTCCTGATTTCAAGGCTGGGACTTGCTGATTGCATGCGTCTCCATCCGCCTTCATTGCACCCAGTTGTCTGAACTGTTAGCCTTTTGTTGTCCCACAATCAACATGAATCATGAAGCAAACTCTTCCCTTAGACTTGGTACAATTGATTCTCTTCCACCGTGGCATTCGACATTGTAACCCTCTCATGCCTCTAGATGTTAGTGTCTCAGCGCTTTCACGGATGAGTGGCTCTTAGAGCTCTGCAACCGTACCGGTGGGGTGCGGCACATTTCCGGTTCATCTGAACGATGTGCCTTTGTAGACATATGCTGGTGTTTCCCAATCTTCTCGCGCTGGGTCATGTCACCAAGCACTAACATGTGAGACACTATCAAACCTCTCCCAGTTGGGTTACGTTATTAAGCCGCCCACAGCTAATATATGAGACACTATCAAGCCTCTCCAGGCTGGGCTATGTTATTAAGCCGCCCACAGCTAATATATGAGACACTATCAAGCCTCTCCAGGCTGGGTTATGTTATGAAGCCACCCACAGCTAATGTGTGAGACATTATCAAGCCTCTCCAGGCTGGGTTATGTTATGAAGCCACCCACAGCTAATGCGTGAGACACTATCAAGCCTCTCCAGGCTGGGTTATGTTATGAAGCCACCCACAGCTAATGTGTGAGACATTATCAAGCCTCTCCAGGCTGGGTTATGTTATGAAGCCACCCACAGCTAATGTGTGAGACATTATCAAGCCTCTCCAGGCTGGGCTATGTTATTAAGCCGCCCACAGCTACTGATATACACAAAGCCCTCCATAGCCAGAGATTATAAGCCTCCCGGCTTGATGACGCGTCCCAAGAGATGAGAACAGGCATTGTAAGCCCCCGTGGCTAATAAAAGCTCCTTGAATCCTCGGACGCTTTCATGATTGTAATCATCATATGATAAGATACAGTTGCACATCGTGAGGGGAACTTTTGAGCTAATTAAGACCGCAATCCCTCCATAGGTGCATCCCAAAATAGTAATAATCTTCCAAGATAATGTGTTATTCTTCCCTTGGAATCTGTTTAAGACAAAAGGTCTTCTTGTGAGATGACAAATTATGAAAACAAGAGAGGAATGAGATATGGCAAAATTTGCTAATCCATATATTTATATATGTATGTTTCAGCTGATGACTTTGCTAATAAAACATAAAATCTTGAAGATAAAGGCTGTAATGAGCTTCCTCAAACATAAACAGAAAGATCTGAAAAACAGAAAAACTAAGGGATAGATGTGGCCTGCGGCCTATGTTAGGTCTGGCTGCAGCCTTTAATCATTCTTGAGGAACCTCCTCAGCATCCCTTGCCCAATTAGTCTTTCAATCTCATCCTTCAGAGCGTAGCACTGCTCCGTTTCGTGGCCATGGTCCTGATGGAATTGGCACTGAGCGGCTTTGTTTCTCTTGTGGGGCGGAGTTTTCAGCTTTTCTGGCCACCTCAAAAGTTGATCTTCCTTGATGTACTCAAGTATCACTTCAATCGGGTAGGCCAGCGGGGTGTAGGGCCCTGACTTCTTCTCTGCCTTCCTCTTTTGGCCGCTGATTGCCTCTACAGCTGCATCCTTTGAAGATGCCGCGGTCGTCAAGCACGCGGGTGCTGCTGAGATGAGTGCCGCGCCCGTATTGGGTGAGGCCGCGGCTTCTAGCATGAGTACCCTCTGAGTTAGTTAGTTGACCTGGGTCTGGAGCGAGGCATGGCTGTCATACAGATGGTTGAGATGGCTGTACAGCTGCACAATTTCGTCTTTGACTTCTGTGCTTTGACTGGACTCTCCTTCCATCCTCTGCTTTTGTTAGTCTTTTACAAAATATATATATAATCTGAGACAAAACTAACAGCAGTAAGTAATCTCACAAATAGTGGAGTAACCAAGTAGAAAAATGGGGATGCAGCGTTTGCACTGCCACATGGGCTTACTGCCGCGGCCGCCGGCCATAGCACATAGATATACTGCCGCGGCCTAAATTGATTCCAATTTAGAGCCAGTGCTCCTCCGATTCCGCTTCGCAATTTTTGAAGCTTGTTAAACAGCTACGCTGGTAGAGGCCGCGGCCATAAGACATTTTCACTGTCTAGTCGCATCCCCTCATAGGCAGCAAGGAGCAATCACACTTACTCCTGAGGGCCGAGTTTTCCTCCCGGCGCTTACAGAAAGCATACCTACTAGGGTTTGTTCATGAGGACATAACCTCTCGATGCACAAAGTGGCACAGCTTGAACTATAAACCCTAGATCACAGGCCATGTACAATAAAACAGGAATAGGTACAATCCTTCCCTAATCGTTCATCTTTTTGGGGTTAAAACCCATCGTGCTTTTCAGCACCATCTAGGTGGAACGATATCATCGGGGAATGCAAAACAGATTTAAAGTTATGAAACAGAGGTCCAAGAGTAGATCTGGACTTGAGAAATAACCATCAAAGGGGTGAATATGAAGCAGAGCTCAACTAACCAAAATTCACACATGAGATTCTGATCCAAAGGATCCCCATGTGTAAGATAAGGTGTTTATGAACTCAAAATGTAGAGAAACAAGATTGAAATATCTCGTTCCCACAGACGGCGCCAAACTGATGATACGAGAAATCGTACACAGGTAGATCTCGTACCAGCAGATCAAGTGTAAGTGTAGAATAAGTTGATAAAGCAAGTAAATAGATAGAAAACAAGGTATAGAGTGGTTCAGCCCTTAAAATAGGCCTACGTCCACTGTGTTGCTCCGTTCTCATTATATACGATGCACTTTACAATATAAACCTGCCTAGAGAGGCGTACAAGTATGAGAAATAGGGAGAATACATGGCTGTCGAGGTTCCGGGTGTGCCGGAGGTCAGGCCACGTAGCCCCCAAGTCGTATGTTGAGGTCGTACGGGGAGAGCCGTGCGAGGCTTAAGCAAGCGTTGTAGAGACTGTTCCAGAGGAGAGGAAATCCATCCCTTATTTCGAGGTGCGGTCCTCTATTTATAAGAGTGATGTGAGGTGTCACGTGCTATGAGCACATGGTCCGTAGTTGGTTGCAGTGGAGAGGGATGCGGCCTATAAGATAGATGATAAGTGCGGCACCATATGCTGAACAGAAGGTGTCGGGCCCTCCAAGGGAGGGGCCGCGGCCTGTGTATGTAACGCGAGTTGGTTAGGGCCGCACCCTGTTGGTTAGGGCCGCGGCCTATAAGCCCGCCCATGTATGAGTACCTATCCGCGGCGGGGTGCTATATTTGTCATATCAATGACAATTGCAGACTTACTTGATACTTTCTCTTAGTAGTATGTTTTAGGGGGCACTCTAACAGCCCACCAAATACAACATTTTTCATATCTCTGGTGATCTAGGTGTACAATATGGTCCACATTAAAGAGTTAAGAACACCAAAATTTTCAAAGGAGAAAACCAAAGAACATCCATATAAAAGCTCTTGTCGGAATATATATGTGAACATACCAACAAACAAGGACCAGGAAGATATGCACTCTTGTGAATAAGTGTGTGAAATGATAAACCATGTTTCACCGTCCTTCCCTTAACATCCAAATGCAAATATACAATAGCTCTAAGTTGGTCACACTCCCAACTTTAAGAAGAAAAATAAAGAAAGTGGCATTTTTTAAAATATTGAACATATGAGAATAATCATAAACCCTAGTAAGATAAGCATAGATGCAATCATAAGCCCAATTGAAGCACATCATGTGAGGAAAGCCAGTTCTATCAATAGTCTTCAACTCAGGTCTGATTAAAGTCCAAATACCCAAACAAAACCAAACACTACAATGGAAAGTCCAAGACTTGATGATCATAAGAAGTAACCCTATGGCATATGTGTAGAAACCATAACCTTCCAAAAGAGAAAAAAAGTTGTAATCAGTAGCATATACCAAATTACATAGGTGACTGATATGGGAAACATAATAAACCATATAACCAAGGTACTAAAATTAAAGGCATCGTTATGACAACAAAATTATCACCTATCATTTGCATTGAAGTAACTCATGATTCCAAAATAATTAGATCTTCACTAGAGAGTTAAAGCAAGTTCTTTCAATCATATGTTGTAGCTTCACATTAGCACAGAGTTTTTGGCTTTATTAAACAATGAAACTTCTGTGTCAAGTGTCTTGATCAGCATAAATGTGAGTTTATGATGTGTTATTTGTTCCATATCTTACTTGTGCATTAGTAAAGTTCTTAAATAAAAAATGTACATTGGTGTTACATGTGCGAACACTTTCATGCTATATCCTTTATGTTTTGATTAATAGTGTTACATGTACGAGTATTTTGAGGGCCCTAGCCTTTAATGTACACTAGATTACTTAAGAAAATCATAATATGCTATATAAATGATGTTAAGCGGACCTAAATTTTTCAAGCTATGATATTCCTTTCTAGGAAGTATTCACATCTGATGGGTTTTCTAACACATATACCGATAACATGTCAAGTAAGAATAAACTAATCGCATTTTCAAAATAGTGTCACATAACGGAAGTTCTCAGTCTGATAGTAATTTTTCTTTTTATTATTATTTTTTTATATTCGGCTAAGGATAACCTCAACAATGTTTAAATGTTCACCCCAACACGACGCCTGTTGAGCATTCATATGAAAGTCAATTGTATTTAATTGCCCAAATTCAACGTGCTTGCATATTTCCATTTTGAAGTTACAAAGGGCCCATGATCAATTGCATTTTAGAGAGTGGAACATAGTAAACTAAGAATAAGTTGCATAAATGTGATTGGGCATCACAATTTGTTGGTGGGTTATTACAAAAATTCATTAGTCATATATTATGCATCCTATATCATGATTAATTCTCATAAATACATCAGTGTGCATGGTGGGGATGTCATTAATTCTTACATCAGTGTGTTTTTTGTGTTTTGACAACAAAACACATAAAAACATGAAATAATAAAAGGAGAAATGAAAAATTAAAAACAAAATATTCAATATAGCATCTACACAGAAACTCAAAATATAGACAAACTATAATTTTTTTCGCTCTAAATTTCTTTGTGTTATTTCAATGAACACTACGTATACAACACAACACAAAAAAGGGGAAACTGACCTTTTCAGGTAATTATTTATTTGATAAAATATAGGATGCAGACATGAAAATATTACACGAATAACTGAAGCATGTGTCGTTTTGTGCCTAGAATTTGTCTTCGTGATATTAGATTCAACAAATTCCCTGACTCATCTTTCTCAAACGTTCTCATATACAAATCCTATACGATTTTAAAAAGTACAAACCTTAACATAATTTAAACAACTAGTACAATTAAAACAAAAAAGAATTCAGATCCTAACATATAATATCTCCTTACCTTACAACTAAACTAAACCTTAACCTTAACCCTAATTCTAAATCCAAACCAAAGAAGAAGAAATTCTAAATAGTTAAAGAGAATTTAAATGAGAAAGGGTATTGGTAGATACCTATGAAGAGGTTTTCTTTGATTCCCATCTCGAAAGGGTATTGGTAGATACCTATAGCGCCAAGTCTGCCACTGTTTTTCCGGTGCTATCAATACCGGAGCAAAGTCGTAGAACAATAGTTGACGAGCGCGGAACTGCGACAAATCACCTCCCCTCTATTCATCCCCTATATCTCCGATGTCGTCCATAACTCTGTTGAGCAGAGATCGTCAAAAAATGGTGGAAGACGATCTTAGTTCGTCGGAACAAATTCCCTTATGTTCATCCCCAATACCATCATGAGCTTTAGCTTACGAATCTATTGAGCAGAGATCTCTGTTCGTTGAACAATTGAGATTGGGTGAAGAGCGAGAGAGGATAATTTAGTGAATGGCACGAGAGTGAGCGGGATCAGATCAAAATGAAAAGTCTTAGACTTTAAAATTTTTGTTTATTTTATTGCACCTTAATAAATTTGGGATGATTTTAGCACGCTTTTAAACTGTGCCTAAATTTGGCACAGTTTAAAACGATGCCAGATTTCTAAGAAACCATGATAAATTTAGGCATGGTTTAAAACCGTGCTAGATTCTCCTTGTCCAAGCATGCCAGATTGACAGTTTTGGTGTAGTAAACCTACCATTTGAGGAAAAGGCCCACCAGGCGAATTATTTTGATGTACTCGACCATATCAATCCTTTTATGGACAAAATAATCATTAACTTTTAGTATCCTTATGTGCAAAATATTGATGATGATAAATGTTCAAATCAAAGTAATAGATTTAATTTACATAATGAAGTATTAACAGACCACCTAAAATATCTTAGTGACAAACAAATTAATTGTGAATAACGTGTTGATGAAACATGAAGGGATAATTTAGGCTCTCAAGATTAGATGAAAGAAATAAAGATATGTTCTTCTTTAGACGGTGTAGAAAATTCCAAACTCCATGAACTTCTCAAAGAACACATCGATGACTTTGCCTGGTCCTATGCCGATATGCCATGAATTGATCTTGAAATCATTATCCACTCAATACCTATATATCATTACTCCAATACAGTTAAGAAAAAACTTCAAAACTTAGACTTGAATAGTATCTTAAGGTTAAAGAAGAATTGATGAAACGACTTAGCGTAGGCTTTATGAGAGTATTCAAATACCCCACATGGCTGGCTAACACCATACATGCCCCTATAATAGGAGGGAATGTAAGAATATGTGTTGATTATAAAGACTTGAATAGAGATAGTCCCCCTTGTGTTAGCTCTACCTTGACGTGTATATTCTCTTATCATATACCTCACGAATAGGAACACCATAGCAGGAGCCACGTTGGCTCAATATGTCGAAGAGTCTCTAAAAGATCAAGGCATATACTACGCCAGTCGAAAGCTTTATTCTTATGAAGAATAGTTCACGGGTTTGGAAAATCCTACTTGTCTCTAGTGTGGATGACACAAAATTGGAGACATTACATAGTCGACATTGAAATCAAGTGAATATCTCGATTGGATCTTTTGAAATACTTACTTGAAATACCTTCATTAACAAGTAGAATGGCCAAATGTTTATTCTTTCTTATCGAATTTAACATCTAGTATGTACATCAAAAGGTGATTAAAGGAAAAACCATTACAGATGACTTGGCTAAGTCCTTTGTGGAAGAACAAGATCAAATTGCTAGTTTCCAAGATGAAGAAATTTTATTTACTGGAAGTTAGGATGAATACATAAGGCAACTATATTTTCATGGAACAACAAATAAGAAAGGATTCAACATTAGAATTTTATTGATTTTGCTAAATAGGAGGCACCAACCTACAACCATGAAACTAAATTTTGAATGTAACAATAACATTGCCGAATATGAACCTTGGGTTGCTGGAATGAAAATAACCTTTGACAAAGGAATACGGAGAATCGACATGTATGGAGACTCTACCCTCATTATTTGGCAGATTCTAGGACATTAGAAAATCAAGGATGAAAAATTATTTCCCTATCATGAATATTTGAAGGAAATCACTTCCATATTCGACAATGTTTAATTCTTTTATCTCCTAAGGGCTCAAAATAACTTTCTTGATGTTTTAGATATTCTGGCATCCATGGTAGCAATTCCTGAAGATCTGGATAAAGAGCAAGTGTACGTATACAAACATGAGAGACATGGATTCATGTGTGAGATTTTCATGACTGAGGCTAAAGATAAAAGACCATGATATAAAGATATAAATAAGCTTATTCAAAAGGGAAATCATCCTTTTGGATCCAGTAAGAAGAACAAGATAGCACTCAGATGGTGGGTCACTCAATTCATTATAGGGGTTGAACATATGTACAAAAGACATTATGATGGAACTCATTTATGATGTCTTGACATGAGTAAAGTAGAAAAAGTAATGGAAGAAATCTATGAAGGAGAGTATGGCCTTTACATGGATGGCCACATACTAATAAACAAGATCGTTTTCCAAGGGTATTACCGGAGCACCCTTCAGCGTGATTGCAGTAAGTATGTCCAAAGGTGTCTCAAAGGCCAACGATTCACAAAGTTATAGAATATACCTCCGAGGAAACTATACAACATGAAATCACCTTGTCCCTTTTTAGCTTGAGGAGTCGACATTATTGGGAAGGTAACTCCAAAATCCTCCAATGGTCATTATTTTATTCTGGTAGTAGAATCGTACGTTGTATTGAATGCTAAGAATGTAGCCCAATTATATGAAAGAATTTTATTTGTAGATATATCATACCTGTTGAGATATTCTATGATAAAGGAATGCACTTCAAGGCGTAGGTTACATAACTCGTTAAAGAATATGGATTTAAAAAACGTAAGTCTTCTCCTACTACTCGCAAACCAACGATGTTATAGAGTCGGCTAATAAAAATATGAAAGTGATACTAAGAAATATGATTAAAAGATGTCAAGATTTGGCTAGTTGGATTCCATATCGCTTTGGAGGTTTCGAACCACTGTCAGAACACCTACGGGAGCTAGCCATACTCACATGTATATAGGATGGAAGCAATGTTACAAATAGAGATGGAAGTCCCTTCCTTAAGAGTTCTACTAGAAAACCACATCTCAAAAGATTATTGGGTAAAAAACTAAATAAAATGAGCTAGCACTGTTGTATGAAAGATGGCTACAGGCACGCTAACACATGAAAAGATACCACAGATAAATCGCCAGGGCATTTAACAAATAAGCCAAGGATAAAGGAGTTAAAAAAGGATACCTAGTGACGATGCTTGAAATAGAACCACCGGGTCAATGTGATGATGAGCTTAAACAGGTGTAGTAATGGCAAAATGGAACAAATAATATAACTATAAGAGAATGAGATGAGGCAAAGAGAAGATGAGATACTAATTTAAGTGGTTCAGCTAATTAGGCCTACATCCACTGTGTGTGTGTGTGATCCAATAAATAAGGGCGCTAATGGCCATGGGTACAATCACTCAAGCTTTTCTCTCTCTTACCATCAGTTTAACACAATTCTACTAGGGTTTTTAATATTTGATCTCTTATCATGGAGAAGATGAAGTGAATATATAGGGCTTGGGAGGCTCCCATTTAGGAGGAGACGCCTGTCCCTAGTGCATGGATATAATGATGAGGTAATATTCCCTCATATGAGGGGGTGATCTTGTTGCAACGATTTTCCTCACGTGAGACCTTCCATGTTGGAACCTTATATTGCTCGTATAATTGTTGTCATTTTGTAGAGCATCAGCTTGGCTGGGTACGATGTTTCTAACATTACGGATACTTCGATATAGGAAACTAGTAAGGATGCCTTTTGCTGAGTGCCTCTGGTCTAGGTTGTATGGTCGGCCACCCCCTAGTATCGACTATGCGAGAGGACGAGTGATGCTCTTGACGCCTGGGGCCTTCAACTGATGTATCGGCCTGTGAAGTGGTTGAGGTTGCACATATATATATGGTCGACCCTATAACTGGACGAGTCTTAAGCCGCATCTTGCTCGACTACTTCTAAGAGGGTCGACTGTCTGGTGTCAGGTGATCTAATAAAGAAACGAGGTCATACTTGGGTATATCAATCACCCCTAGCCCTCAGCCACCTATATGAATAGGTGACTGGGGGATACGAGTTGGTAGGGTTCTTTAAAGGTTATAGGAGATTGACATGTGTATTAGTTGTGATTTGGTAGCGTCTCCCCCAAGCTTGAGCTGACGACTGAGCGCTTCGAGCCTTGTGCCCTAGTTGATGATGTGTATGGGGAATCGCGCCTAATCATTGGGTGGTAATTAAACCACCAAATCAAGTTCTATCTCTTTCTTCTCATTCTCTAAACATACTATCACCTGTAACTTCGAACCTCCATAGCCAAATATCTTTAGTTCTTCATTAACTTACCTTCTAGACTTCGCTCAGATCCCTCTTCTTCCTAGGGTTCATCTTCTTCCAGGTATCCTTCTCTTATTAACTTCGCTTTCAATATTTTGGTGGCTATTTGGTTTTTTAGCGATTTATTTGGGTAGCCTTTAGGGTTTGGAGTGTTGTGTTTCTTGCCTCCGTCGTCTAGTTTGCAGTGGTAGGGGCGGTTTTTAGTGGGTTCAGGAGCCAAACCACTATTTTTAGGGTTTTTAGGTTATCTCCAATCACCTTCTCTAGTGAGCTTCTTGGCCGTTCTTCAATAAGAATGGTTGAGATTCACGCCTTTGATCTTTTGGTTAACGAAAGTTAGCCCTTTTATTTATTTATCCTCCTTCATAATTTAGTCAAGTGTAACCTCATTTTGTTCATGTTAAGACGTTTGTACCAACTTGCTGAAGAGTTTCCAAACCTTAGGGAGAGGTACTTTTAATAGATTAGGAGGATTGAACTTGAGGAAGCCGAGAGAAGAAAGGCTGAGGAATTTCCCCTCCGACCTATATTTCCACCCCTATTAGCTGTCATCCCTCCTACACCTACCGGACAAAGTGATCCCATTCATATGTCGATTTCTTCTGAAGACGAGAGTATGTCAATATTTGAAATGTATACTAATGCTGACTCTTCTGACGAGTTTATGTTCCAATCTTGATACCATGATGAAGGGTCTGAGGCCGATGAGGTTTTCTCTCAGACCTCGTCTTCTCAGAGGTCTGGGTCATCAAATCGGTCTGACGACTCCATTGAAGTTGATGAGCTTAATGTTTCCATCCCTCCTCCACTTTATGCCATTCCTCTATCGGTCGTAACGAGGGATGAGTTTATGCAATATTTTCTAAGTGGTGATCCCAACTAACCCCAGGATGAAGAGTCTGACACTGATAGAGAAGAGAGCGTTCTAGATTTATCTATAGCTGAGTCATTTGAGAGTTCTATAACCGAGGTTAATTTGTCGACCTAGAGACATTTGTATGGCATCAGGCCATCTATTTCTATGAGGAAACCCTCTGCGGACGAGAGAGCCTATGATGGCCAAGAGGGTGAGTTGTGTGTTTATGAATAGATGTTCAAAGTTAGCTTTCAACTACATATCTACCCTGTTATACGCACAATTCTAGCCTTCCTAAGAGTTGCCCAATCAGAGCTTTCTCCCAACTCCTGGAGGGTCATCCTCGGCTTTGTCTCTCTATGGAATATAGTTCATTAAAGCTACCTTCTAATTAGCATTTTTATGGCTTGTTATACCCTATCGTCTTCCAAAACTCAGCCTTGCTACTATCATCTTGTAGTCAGGAAATCTTCCAAAAAGGTCTTGTTGATTACCCAGACTTCCAATCATGACTGGAAACCTTAATATTTCTTTGTCTCGGGAGCTTAAGAATATGGCCCCACTGAAGCTTGTGGTACTTCTGAGCCCAGGGTTCCTCAGAGGTGGGCCAAAGTTTCTATGTCGGCCAATCTTGATTCGGGCTTGAGCCTGAACATTGCTGAGAAAGCTGAGAAGCTTAGGGGTCAGGGGGATCAAGGTCATCTTGTGAAATTCGAGCAGTTGATGACCCCTTACTACCTGTCTCAGACAGGTTTAGGGTTTGACCCTTTAACCGAGCTACGTGAGTGGCCTATTTTATTGAAGTGATGTCTAGTATTTTTTCAATTTTTTAATGCTAACCTTATCCTATTTTTTCAAATCGTCCAGGCGACGTGTCACATTATCTTTGGGAGATGGTGGATAAAATTTAAGCAAGTTAGTTAGCAAACATGGCAAGGGAGCCCACCCTTCTACTGCTGCTACTGCTAAGACTACTACGGGTGGTCCTGGATGAGCTAATGAGGCCACGAAAAAGAGGAATAACCGAGAGTCGAAAATAATTTCCTCTCTTCAGTTAAAGAAGAGCCGGTCTGATCAGGACATTCCAATTTCCACAGATGAGGTTCTTGCAGCTCGTTTGTCCCAACTGAAGCTGGAGAATGAGGGCGTCATCGGTAATCCTAGGAAATCTTGTGATGGTGTCGGATATTTGATATCTGAGGATGACAAGAATTTTTTGCAAGCTATAGACATCGCCCTTCTCATCGAGTTTTCCATCCACAAGGCCTTCCAGGTATATTTTTAAGATTCAGTTAGAAATTGCCAAGTGTTCTCTCGTACTTTTCTTCATATACTGATTAGCTCTTCTATGGTTTTAGGATCTTGTTTCCCTCTATCAGTTGGGGGATTGGATTAATAAGAATATCCCCTTGATCCAAAAGGGGAGAGAAGACGAGATGACAGATATAAATCTTTAAAAGGAGCTTAAGGATTGCCAGAAGGCCCTCAAGATATCTCAAGATGAGGTAGCCAACCTTAAGGCAGAGCACGTCAAAGATTTTAAGAAACTCTCTGACGACAAGAAGGCTAAGGTTGATGCTGCAGTTCAGGCTGTTATTGATGACTACAAGGAGTCATAGGAGAACAATGATCATGCATTCGAGTACTTAAAGAGGGGCATCATAACTTCTTGTCGATGGGCTGCTCTAAGGCAGGAAAAAATTTAAAGCCTATCCTCTTGGGACTTCATGGGTCTGAACTTCAGCGACCCTCTCATTGAGACTGCTCTTGCCAATGTGGAGATGCCAAGTGGAGGTGCCGAGGTCGACCTTGATGCTCAAAAGGCTCTGGATGAGATGGATGAGTTAGATGCTGATGCCGAGAGGAACGAGGTTATTGATGTCATCAAGGCTATAGCTGCTGACGGGTTAGCCTTCAGAGATGCTAACACTACACTTAATTCGTGAATGCAGCATTTAAGTTTTTTCTTTTTGTCAGGGCGGTCATCTGTGGCCTATTGCCATTTTCCTGATGTAACATGTGAACACTTTTTACCTTCTTTTTGTTTCGATTAGTTTTCTAAATACAAATACCTGCTTGCTTGAATATTTTCTTATTTGAATATTTGATTGCTTCTTCTAGTACACGTTGTGTTATGGTAGTATTATCAATACCAAATTTCACAATTCGGCCTTACCAAATTATGGTGTTATGCCATACCCCCTCTCGTCATTTTGAGAGTGCATGGTTTAGCATCGTCTCATCCATGCACTGTCGTCTCAGCAGAGAGGTATTTATTTTTTACCATATATTCATCAAATAAATGACATTTAAGGTCTGAGATCACCAAATTAATGATGTTTAATCTCTCATTCACCAAATTAATGATGTTTTAAGTAATGAACCACATCCAAGTTATTTTTAATTTGGACTCACCAAATTATGGTGTTACGCCATACCCCCTCTTGTCGTTTTGAGAGTGCATGGTTGAGCATTGTCTTGTCCATTCACTGTCGTCTTGGCCGAGAGAGGTATTTATTTTTCACCAAATATTCGTCAAATAAATGATATTTAAGGTCTAAGATCACCAAATTAATGATGTTTAATCTTTCGTTCACCAACTTAATGATGTTTTAATAATGAACCACATCTAAGTGATTTTCAATTTGGACTCACCAAATTATGGTGTTATGCCATACCCCCTCTCGTCATTTTGAGAGTGCATGGTTGAGCATATTCTCATCCACCCACTGTCGTCTCAGACGAGAGAGGTATTTATTTTTCACCAAATATTCGTTAAATAAATTATGTTTAAGGTCTGAGATCACCAAATTAATGATGTTTTAATAATTAATTTAACCCTTCTTGGTGTTATTGAAAGTCCACGGATGGGGTCGGCCTCTTTTCCAAGTTATCATTTCACTAAGGTTGGGTTTGTTGCTATCTCACCACGAATGATGTTTTATAGCTTTTTAGGGTACTTGAAACAAATCATTCGAAATAAAGTATATAAGATACGAGGGAACAAACCATTTTCACTTTTCTCATTCATACTAAGCCCTTTTACAATGATTCATAATGAAAAAGTTCCTATACAATCATCTATTGGTAGTACCTTTTTAAGTGGTCGACGTTCCAAGGATTGGAGAATGGTTCCCCCTCTAGGTTCTCTAGTTGATGGATGATCGAGACTACCTCATCAGTAACCCTGTAAGGACCATGCTAGTTGGCATGAATCTTGTTCAGCTTTTGCTAAGTCTTATTCAAAATAAGGTATCCCACTGCTATCTGCCTCATCTTTATCCTCTTATTATAAAACTTGGTCGTCCTCTACTGGTAGGCTGCCACTCTGATCTCAGCATCCTTTCTTATTTCCTCAATCAGATCTAGGTCAAGTCTTATCTTTTCCAGGTTTCTCTCAGGGCCATACGTCTGAACTCCGTGTGTAGGCAAACCAATATTGGTAGGGACTACTTCCTTTGATCCATATGCTAACATAAAGGGGGTCTCCCCCGCCGGCGTCTTAGCTGTCATCCTGTAGGCCCATAATACAGCATGTACCTCTTCGATTCATTTCCCCTTAGCCTCTACCAACCTTTTCTTGATTCCATTGATAATAGTTCTATTGGTGACCTCAGCCTGGCCATTGGCCAAGGGTTATCCAGGTGATAAGAAGAACTTCTTGATGCCGACCCTTATACAATATTTTTCTAGGGAAATGTTTTTGAACTGGGTACCATTATCTGAGATGAGTGTGTTAGGCAAGTCGTACCTACAAATGATGTTCTTCTATATGAATTGAAAGGTCTTCTTTTTCGTGATCTTAATTATAGCCTCGGCCTCTACCCACTTTGAAAAGTACTCTATCGCCATAATCAAATATCTGTAATTTCCCATGGCCCTTAGTAGAGGTCCAACCAAATCAATCCCCCGTACTGCAAATTGCTATGGTGAAGTAATAGACGTTAGAGGTTAATGGGGTTAATGAGGAATGGTGGCAAACCGTTAGCATTTGTCTCACTTCTTTACGTACTCGGTCGAATCCTTGGACAGGGTGGGCCACCAATATCCTTGAGTGAAGATTCAATTTTCCAATGATCTACCCCCAATATGGCTTAAGCAAGATCCTTCGTGAACGTCCTTCAAAATGTAATCTACCTCGGCTGGGTCAACACATCTGAGCAGAGGCAAAAGAAACCCCTTTTTGTACAACACGTCCCCTAGGATAGAGAACTTAGCTGCTTTGTATCTCAACTTCCTACTCTCAGCCTTAAACTCCGAAAATCTACCCTCTTTGATATACTGTATAAGGGGGTCCATCCAAGATGGTCCCATGTTTAAATTGAAGCAAAATTTTAGATTTGCATCATCTTCCTCTATCATTAGTTGCGAAAGGAATTCTATTCGCACCATTCTCTTACTCTCTATCCATGTTACCGAGGATAATCTTGCTAAAGCGTCAACTAGGCTATTATTCAGTCGAGGTATCCTTTTGACTTTGATGTCACTAAAGTCATTCATCACCCTCTTCACCTTTTCCAGGTATCTTTCCATTATGTCATCTTTGGCTTCATAAATCCCCAAGACTTGGTTAACCATGAGCTGAGAGTCGATATGGACCAGAATTTGGCCGACGTTTAGAGTTATAGAGAGGGAGATTTCGGCTATGAGGGCCTCATACGCTGCTTCGTTATTGAAAGCTTTAAAATTAAACTTCAAGGCATACTCTATGTCTGTTCCTTCTGGGGCTAACAAAATGAGGCCGACTCCACTCCTGTTTTCACATGATGAACCATTAACGAACAAATTCCATACCGCCCCTTCTGAAAATGGCCCCTCTTCAATAACATCGTTTCTAAGTAAAAACTTATCAGCATCGACCGTTCGATGTCTCGTCACTCTTTTCTCAACTTTTACTGGCTCGGTACGAGTTTTGGTTGACCCTTCAAGGCTGTCAGCTTTTTCACTATCGGTTTCATCCCAGGTGAACTCTACCACAAAGTCTGGTAAGGTCTGCCCCTTGATTGTAAGCCTAGGTTGATAGACTATATCATACTCTCCTAGCTCAATGGCCCAGGTTATCAATCTACCTAATTTCTTAAGTTTATGGATGATTTTCCTAAGGGGAGATTCTGTCAAGATAATTATCGTTTGGGCTTGAAAGTAGGGTTTCATATTTCTTAATGCATGGATGAGGGCATAGGCCAATTTTTCCATCCTAGGATACCTCTACTCAACCCCTTGGAGGGCCTTGCTATTGAAATACACTAGTCTTTCTACACCCCCATCATCTCGTACTATTGCCGCGTTGATAGCCGACTCGCACACGACCAAATAAAGGTAAAGCTTCTCTCCTTGGACAGGACGAGATAGTAAGAGTGGTGAGCCAAGGTATGACTTCTGATCTAAAAAGTATTTCTCGCATTCCTCATCCCACTTAAAAGATTTTTTAAGAATCTTAAAAAATGGGAGACACTTATCAGTGGCTTTAGAGACAAACCTGTATAGAGTAGCCACTCGTCTAATGAGCCTTTGATCGTCCTTGATGGTCTTTGGGGTCTTCATCTCTAACAGGGCCTTTATCTTTTCTAGGTTGGCTTCTATACCCCTTTGATTGACGCTAAAACCCAAGAATTTGCCAGCTTCGACACCAAAGACGCATTTTGTTGGGTTGAGCTTCATCTCATACTTGTTTATGGTGTCAAAAGTTTTTTCAAGGTCGGCGGTGTGAGTGTCGGCCTTCAGACTCTTGGTCAACATATCATCTACATAAACTTCCATAGATTTTCCAATTTGGTCTCTGAACATCTTGTTCACCAACCTTTGATAGGTAACCTTGACGTTCTTCAAGCCAAAGAGCATAACCTTATAACTGTACGTCCCTTTATCGGTGATGAAGGATGTTTTCTCTATTGTATTTGGAGTATGCATCCATAAAGATCATCAATTCATGCCCTGCCGTAGCGTCTAGCATATGATCAATACGAGGGAGAGGGAAATAGTCCTTGGGGCAAGACTTGTTAAAATTAATGAAGTCCACACACATTCTTCACTTTCCATTGGCCTTGGGCACTATAACTGCATTCGATAACCATTCAGGGTAGATGACCTCCCTAATGAACTCAGCCTCTTCTAGCATTTTAACCTCGTCTCTTATAACCTCGTATTTCTCACGGGAGTAAATTCTTCTTTTCTGCTTTATCGTCTTAGCACCTTCCTCTACATTGAGTTTATGATACATTATCTCCGAGTCAATGCCTAACATATCAGCATGACTCCAAGCAAAGATGCTCTGCCTTCTCTTCAACGGCTTGATCAACTCATATTTAATCTCTGGCCTTAGGTCTTTTCCTACTTGGATAGTTTTTTCGACTCATCCTCATTAAGGACGATGAATTCTACCTCTTCTATGGCTTCCCCTTTTTTGAGCTTCGTCTCCTCTCTAGGATCAAGTGTATCAATGTTGTACGTGGTTATTGCTTTATTGTGTGCTTCTCTTTCATCGACTGAGTTAAAGTAGCACTCCCACGCCGACGTTTGGTCATCTTGAACTTCCTTTACCCCATATGGAGTCGGTAATTTTATCATTTAGTGGACCATCGAAGGCATAACCTCAAACTCTTTAAGGGCCACCTGACCCAATATGAGTTCGTAGGCCAAGAAGACGTTCTCTTCCATCACAAAAATTTAATCTTCTTAGTGAGTCTCCTCGGCCATTCATCTCCCATTCTCACATCCATTTCATATATCCCCAGAGGATGATGATACGGGACAAGCTTGGCCTTGCTAAGTCCTAAGCCTTTGAGACACGACCAGAACATAACATCCACAAATCTTCCTCCATCAACTAAGATACTCGGTACTTCACATCTATGTACTCTGGTCGTTATAACTAGCGGGTCATCATGTGGAGCTAGGATACCCTTAAAATCTAGTCTTCAAAAGCTGACTATAAGGGTTTTTATATCCACTTTCTTCATTTTTTTTAGTCTTAATATTAATGGAGGTCGAGTTCACAACCTCGGCCATTGTCATCACCTTAGCCTCGACCACATGAGCTTTTTGATCAGCAACCTCAGAGCCTCTTCGTGGGAGGCCACCACAAATCATGCCTACCCCAAATGATATCATGTTGAACCTCTTCACTGGAACATTATCGTCTTTAGGTGGAAGATCCGGATCATCATTATCGTCATCTTAGGAGTCATCTCGCCTTGCTGGAGCGTCCTCTCTACATTTATCATTTCTCCTTTTTTATAGGGTCATATCGGCCTCTATCGTCTCGGCCTTTCCCTGAGCCGTTCTTATCAACATACTTTCTTAACTTTCTAAATTTTAACATTTTTTCGATCTCATCTTTGAGGGCGAAGTATTTATTTGTAAAGTTCCCATGATCTTGGTGAAACTCACACCAAAGATTTCTATTCTTCTTATGAGGGGTTGTCTTCAACGTTTTCGGCCACCTAAGAGACTAGTCAATTTTTTATCTCATTTAAAATGTTTTCACGACTTACTGTTAGAGGCGTATAGTCTACAAACTTGTCGTCTATTAGCCTTTTCTTGTTATCCTTCCCCTTCAACTTCTAACCTTTCCATCGCTGTGGGATCTTTTCTCTTCATCTACTTTTGCGTCTATTGCCTCTTTTACAATTATGACTCTCCCGACCGTGGCCAGGAGTTCAGCCAGAGGGTCCTCTGCTAGCTTCCATAGTAGTTTCCCTTTCTGAAGACCTCCCATAAGGGCAGTCATTACTGAGGAGAGAGATTCTTGCGTTCAAATAGGAAGTTATTTAATTAAACACAGTTTTTACCACTTAAGTCCTAAACATGCATCTATATGTGATTAAATATGATGATGAAACATGCAAGAACACATATATGAGGAAAAATCCCCAATGGGGCAAAACCTTTTATTTTCACAATAATTTTTGTAAGAGAATTGCTTATAACGGATTACAATGAAAATACAAGTGACACAGAAATACCCTCGGGTGTCGGTTCTGTTGTCGACGGCTGGAACAATCCCTTTCCAGTAGGGCAGCAGTGACGAAGAGAACGGCTTCCTCAAAAAGTACTCCAGATGAGTAAACAATCTTCTTGAAGGTTTAAAGATTCACACACATATGTGGGAATGGTTTTGTGAATCAAAAAAGGTTTAGAATACCTTAAAATGTGAACTCTTATTCTGGGCAGATTTCGCAGAATTTCGTGATTGCAGAAAGACTTGAAAAATGTGTAGAAGGAGATCAGATATTTATACAAAAATCGAGGCGGTGGCTCGTTCGAACGAGATAGCATGTCGCTCGAACGAAGGACAGAAGTCGTTCGAACGATATCGCGCGACATGTCTATCTCGCGCGAACGACTTGCAAAGTCGCTCGAGCGATCTCGTCGATCGAGGCCATTCGCTTCTACACTTAGAAAAATTCTGCTTTTGATAAAAAAATAATTCATAATTAAAAAATAATTTTCAAAAACAATTCCCAAATATTTATGCAAATATTTAAAGTTCCAATAAAACATTTTACTGATAAGGCGTAGTGGAGTAGTGGGAATGAGCTGAGCAGCACGTTGCATGTAGCATGATGCACATGAAGAAAGTGGATGCAATGAATTCGGATACAGGCCGTCGAGGATGATCGTGTTGACGTGCCAAATGTAGCGATATCAAACATATGAACTGTGATCTAGGAGAAAATAGAAAATTCCTAGATTCTACCCCGAACATTTATATAATTATGTCCTTACAAATCTCCCACTATGTCTATGTCGGTACATACATAAAAAATCCGAATTATGCAATCAAATGACATATAAAATAATATCCCCATTAAACCCTCAAATTGAGAATACTAAATGACATGTCTCCCAAATCTTCAGCTCTTCAGAAACTTTCAAAGCTTTTCTCATCAGGGTGTGCAATCCAAATCAGCTCTTCAGAAACTTTCAAAGCTTTTCTCATCAGGGTGTGCAATCCAAAAAATGAACAATGATGTACCTACACACATGAGAGAAAGCAAATACCCGTGACAAGCAATAGTTTGAAATATAATGAATTGAGAAAATTGATGATCAATTAAATTAAGCTTAAGAAAATTATTCATAAATCATCCAAACACCAAAACATAATTCTCCCATAATTCTTCTCCCCCTTTTTATGATGTCCCCAAATAGACAAATATGAGAAGCAGAAATGAATGCACATGGAGAATGACACACGGGAATAAACAGATATTTTTATATTTTTCAAAAATTTTCACACATAGTATAAAACAAAGAATCACACCATGAAAGATCACACAAACAACCAAGTCAATGATAGCGAAATGAAGGGGTGTGAACAGATTCGATAGGAACATCAATGCATACAAACATGACATATGTGCACGATGAATATCGGATACTCCTAACGAATGAACTCAAAGTCTTCCTTTGGTGTAAAAAGGTGGAAATATAAGACATTGACTCAATCAAATCAATAAATCAAAGCTCAAAGTGATTTCCACACCAATAACGTCCAAAACTATTTCATGCTTTTTCAGGACTTTCAAGGAAGTGAAAACTCGTTTATATTCTCCAACCAAACTCCCTCAAATATTAATTTTGAATAGATGCTTTCTAAATTATCAAACTTTGGAGAATTGAAGGTGAAACCTAAGTGGGTATATTTGGCATGAATTGCTTTTTATTGCCTTTAAATTTTTCAGGCTCTTTTAACCTCTTTGGACCCCGGATAATAAAATTCCTCCATTTTTAGGTCCTTTTGAACGGTGGCTTTTGCGCAAAGACGTAATAATTACCTTTCGCAGCCCCTCCCCGTTCTTAAACAGACACTCAGTCTCACAAAAAAAATGGTTTTTACATGCAATCCAATCTTGTCAAGTTTTATCGCATATTTTTAATTGTAAGACAGAATTGAGGTGGAAACACTCAAGCCAATATGTGATAGACAAGTGCAATAATCAAATAAAGCCGTGCATGTGTGCAATAAAGGAGAGAGGAGTCAAACATGTAGAAAGATATCACTAATCACATCTCAAAAATTCTAATTAATGTAAAGCACATAGATGAAATGATGTAGCGTCTCAAATCTCTATCAAACAGTCACATGGATAAATGGAATGAAATTGTGACTTGGCTATCTTAAATGTTCATCCATAAAAGGTGTATATAAAAATTACAAAAATCTTTTTGGGCTTTTCTGAAATATTTATATACAAAAACAAAAATATTTTTGGATTTTTCAAAAGAATATATAAATAGTTGTACAACAAAACAATGGTACATATAAAAACAGACTAGCAATAGGAAGCATAAGATATGAACATGAAAAAGCATCCTATTCTAGACATAGACCAACCCCTCAATCAACTGTGAAAATCCCCAAAAACTTCCTAAGACTCTCAAATCTAAGGGCATCTAAAGGTTTCGTGAAAATATCGGCTAACTGACGGTCAGTGGGAATAAAACTCAGGGATACGACTTTCTCCTCAACTAACTGTCGTATAAAGTGCTCACGTATCCTGATGTGCTTTGTGCGCGAATGCTGGACTGGATTGCGGGATATGTGTATCGCGCTCGTGTTATCACAGGAAATGGTCATGGTGTCCTGTGAAATCCTATAATCCTCCAGCATTTGCTTCATCCACAAGAGTTGCGTGCAACAACTCTCGGTGGCTATATACTCAGCCTTTACAGTGGAGAAAGAGATGGAATTTTTCTTCTTGCTCAGCCAGGAGACTAGAGCAGAAACAAAATAGAAACACCCACCAGAAGTGCTCCTATAACCATCTACATCCCCGGCCCAATCGGCATCTGAATAGGCGGACAAACGGTCATCAGTATCAAAGGAATACCAAATACCGTATGAGAGAGTCCCACTCACGTATTTAATAATACGTTTTAGAGCAAGTAAATGTGACTCTTTTGGGGATGCTTGATATCGTGCACAGACTCCAACACTAAAGGCTATGTCGGGATAACTGGCAGTCAAGTAGAGAAGACTACCTATCATACTCCGATATAAGGTTTGCTCTACGTCCTTGCCTGAAGTGTCCTTACTAAGCTTGGTAGTGGTACTCATAGGTGTACGTGCATGCTTAGCGAAGTCTAAACCAAATTTCTTCACTAGGTCTCTAGCATACTTGAATTGGTAGATGAACATCCCATCCTCTAGCTGACGAACCTGGAGACCAAGGAAGAAAGTAAGCTCACCAACCATGCTCATCTCAAACTCACTTTTCATCTCTTCTTCAAAGTGATGAGCATGTTGAGAGCACGTGGTTCCAAAGACTATGTCGTCCACATAGACCTAGGCAACCAAAATTGCACCGTCATCTCTCCTGACGAACAACGTCATATCAACTCCCCCTCTCTTGAAGCCACGGGCTAAGAGATAGGAAGTAAGCCTCTCGTACCAAGCACGGGGTGCTTGCTTCAAACCATACAAGGATTTTCTCAGATAGTAGACGTGCTCAGGGTGCTGAGGGTCTTCAAACCCTTTTGGTTATGCCACGTAAACCTCCTCCTGTAGAATGCCATTCAGAATGGCACTCTTGACATCCATCTGATGTAACTTGAAGCGCAGATGACATGCGATGGCGAGTAGTAGACGGACGAACTCAAGCCTCGCAATAGGAGAAAATGTATCCCCAAAGTCTACACCTTCTATCTGTGTGTAGCCTTGAGTGACCAACTTAGCCTTGTTTTGGATTATGGTACCATTTTCATCCATTTTATTCTTAAAAATCCACCGGGTACCAATCACATTAGTCTCACTAGGTCGGGGAACAAGTTTCCAGACATTATTCTTTCTAAACTGAAGAAACTCATCCTGCATAGCAGATACCCAGTGTTCATCCTTGAGTGCTTCTTTATGGTTCTTGGGCTCGACTTTGGACGTGTAGTAAAGATGGCTAACAACGTTCTCTAGCTGAGCACGAGTCTTGACCCCTAGAGTGGGATCGCCAACAATGGCAGACGGGTCATGACTCTTGCGAACCCAAGCGGGTGTGTCCCTAACACAAGAGTGGGGACCACAGAGTGTGGGTGGGGGACTAGTGGATCACTGTGAGACGAGTCCTCATCCTCACACTGAAGGTTAGGATCAATAACCGTCAGAGGTTAGTCATCTTGCACGGTGACGTTTATTGATTCTATAACCTTAGAGCTCTTTAGGTTAAAAACCCAGTACGCTCTGCTATTCGATGAATATCCTAGCAATATTCCCTCGTCGCTCCGGGAGTCAAACTTTCTTAATTGCTCTCTATCCCGTAGGATGTAGCATTTACTCCCAAAAACACAGAAATATGCCAAGTTGGGTTTCTTGCCTGTCCACAATTCATAAGGCGTTTTAAGTGTGTGTGGACGCAGGTAAACCCTATTCACCGTATGACATGCAGTAGACACTGCCTCTGCCCAAAATCTCCTAGAAACATTATGACCTAGAAGCATAGATCTAGCC
The DNA here is from genome assembly GCA_949130495.1 of Sambucus nigra. Lineage (NCBI taxonomy): Eukaryota > Viridiplantae > Streptophyta > Magnoliopsida > Dipsacales > Adoxaceae > Sambucus > Sambucus nigra. Next base: position 284,179,618 of record OX422218.1, read on the forward strand.
ATTTCCTGGATCGTTCTATTCTTTCTCTCAACAATCCCATTTTGCTGAGGAGTCTTCACAGCAGAAAACTCATGTTTAATCCCAAGGCTATCACAATACAAATCTACTTTTGCTTCCTTAAATTCAGTGCCGTTGTCACTACGTATCCTGTTAATAGTGACTCTGTGTTGATTTTACAAGACACGACACTTGGTCGTTAAAAACTCTACAGCATCGGATTTCTCTCTTAGAAAACCTACAATGGAGTACCTGGAGAAATCATCCACCATCACGAGGATATACCTCTTACCACCCAGACTCTCAGTACAAGTGGGACCCATAAGATCCATGTGTATAAGCTCAAGAACACGAGAGGAGGTAATGGAATGCAACTTCCTATGGGGACTACAAATTTGTTTTCCCAACTGAAAGGGTCCACAAACCGTCGAAGTTGGCCTTCCAAGAGATGGTAAGCCACGTACTAGGTCCTTTTTAGCTAAACCAGTGAGATCTCTAATATTAACGTGACTTAGACGTTGGTGCCACAGATCCATAGGAGTGATCGTGGCGCTGTTGCAGACAAGTGAGGAAGTAGGCACAGTCCCATAACAATTATCCTTGGTCCTCACCCCTTGCATTAAGAGTTTACTGGCTTGATTGTAAACAGTACATGCGTCCCGGTCAAACTTTACTGCAAAGTCAGTGTCGCACAGTTGGTAATGCTGAGAAGGTTTACTTTTAAACCTTTGACGTACAACACATTCTCTAGCTTAGGAAATCCTGGTAACTCTACAGTACCTCGTCCTACAATGCTAGACTTGCTCCCATCTCCAAAGGTGACTCTGTCATCCTAAAAATCCTCAAGAGATGTAAAAAATGAGGCATCACCTGTCATATGTCTGGAGCATCCACTGTTAAAATACCACTTTGAGGTATTATGTGCCTTGAGAGAGATATGAACAACGAAGGCCTTTTTATCTTTCTTAGGTACCCAAGAAGTGGTAACCTTTTGTTTGCCTTTGTTGTTGTTGGTTTTAGCTGGAATGTGAGAAGCATTCCCTGACGGCAAAGTCATCCGTCGGAATTCCTCCATCAAACTTTGAAACGTGGAAGCTAAAAACTCAACTCGCTCTCTTAGACTAGTAAAATCATCAGTAGTAGTACGTCGTGTCCGACCCATACTATAGCAAAACTCCCTGAGGTGGCCTTTTCTTTTGCAATAAGTACAAAAGAACACAGTCAAAGGCGGACCTTGGTTTGCTTTTCTTGGTCGAACTCTCCTTCGAGGTTTTTGACGATGGCCATAAGGAGTCGTAGTAAACTCAGGGACTGGTCCAGGTGCAATTTGGGACATGGAGGCACCATCATAACCAATTCCCTGCCTATCACCAAAACCTAATGCGGGGCCGAGGAGCATCTTTCCCATTTTCCCAGATTTGTCCTCGATTTGTACCTTGACTCCCCGTGCTTTCTCAAGATCATGAGTCAGCTGGGCAACAAGGGCTTCAAGTTTCTTCTAAGTCTCCACGGAGGAATGGAGCTGACTCATAAGACTAGCCACTTGTTTAGTCAAGTCCCCTCTCTCTTTCTCAAAAGTGCTCTCTCTCTCTCTAAACAAACTTTCTTTCTCAACACAGGTAAATTCTCTTTCTCTCAGGGCGGTGCAGGTGGAGGACTCTCTCTCTCTCACTTTTCTTAATTCTTCCTCTAACTCGGTGATCTTAAGGAATAACGCTTTGTTACGCTTTTTAGTTTTAAATGACTCAGAATATAACTCATCGTAGGCGCGTTAAATATCACTCTCGCTCTCACTTGTGTTATCCTCCCCCTCGCACACATCGCTCTCACTGTCGAGGTGTCCCTGTGAAGCATCATCCTCATCGTCGTGAGGAGAACTAGAAGTGCTCACATGACTAGCCATGAATGCGGTGAAGTTACACTCATGAGGTGACTCGACTCCAGAATCCACCGACTCGACCTCACTGTCGTCGCTAAGGGTAGCGTTAAGAACAACTTTCCCTTTCTCTCTGTTCAGACGTCTGGCACACTCAAAGGCTCTATGACCCCTACCGTCGCACTCAAAGCATCTCTCACTTTCTTTCTTAAGAGGATCTTTAAAGACTTTTTCATTTTTCTTTTCAAACTTATTTTTCTCAAATTTCTTTTTTATCTTAAAAATTGCCATTTTTCTTAAATTTGAGAATCCTCTTGAATATTTTTGCAAAAAGAGCCAAATCATCTAAGTCAAAATCACAATCAGAATCTGACGTGTCTGTCTCTCTCTTTCTAGATGACTCTACCCTCTTTCTAGCCGACCCCTCATTCTTTCTCTCTTGGGAATTAAGTGAAATTCCCTTATCTTTAGACTTAGCAGTTTTAGGGAACATATCAATTTCATATGTTTGCAAATCTCCTACAAGTTCTTCCAATTTTAGCATATTTAAATTACCCATAGAATTTAGCACAGTGACTTTGGGGATAAAATGCTTTGGCAAAGAACGAAGAATCTTTTTGACAACTCTAGCATTAGAAATATGTTCACCAAGATTAAAGCTAGTATTAACAATGTCAGAAAGTCTAGCATAAAAATCGTCAAAACATTCAGTTTCATACATGGTGATGGTTTCAAATTGAGTTGTCAAATTTTGCAATTTAGACTCTTTCACAGCATTAGTTCCTTCATGAGTGAGTTGTAAAACATCCCATGCCTCTTTTGACGTGGTACACATCATTATGCGTTTGAACTCATCAGGTGTGACAGACCCAGAAATAGCACTTAGACCCTTAGAATTAAATGACGACCATTTAAATTTGTCTTCAGTCCAAGAAGTGACAGGTTTTAAATTGATCACATTATCAACGGTGACGGAAGGAGGAGTCCACCTTCTTTCAACCAAAATCTAGACACGTTCATCAATGGCTTTTAAAGCAGACCTCATGTGGGCTTTCCAATATGCATAGATTGTCCCGTAAAAAACTGGCATTTTATTATATAACTTCTCCATAATGAACACACTCGTTTTCAAAAAATTAATTTTTCAGAAAATTGATATTTTAGAAAAAACATTCAAAAAATTACACGGTAAAATTGTGTAACTGGCTCTGATACCAATTTGAGGAGAGAGTGCGCTTGCGTTCAAATAGGAAGTTATTTAATTAAACACATTTTTTACCACTTAAGTCCTAAACATGCATCTATATGTGATTAAATAAGATGATGAAACATGCAAGAACACATATGAGGAAAAATCCCCAATGGGGCAAAACCTTTTATTTTCACAATAATTTTTGTAAGAAAACGGCTTACAACGGCTTACAATGAAAATACAAGTGACACAAAAATACCCTCGGGTGTCGGTTCTGTTATCGGCGGCTGGAACAATCCCTTTCCAGTTGGGCACCAGTGACGAAGAGAACGACTTCCTCACAAAGTACTCCAGATGAGTAAACAATCTTCTTGAAGGTTTAAAGATTCACACACATATGTGGGAATGGTTTTGTGAATAAAAAAAGGTTTAGAAAACCTTAAAAGGTGAAGTCTTATTCTGGGCAGATTTCGCAGAATTTTGTGATTGCAGAAAGACTTGAAAAACATGTAGAAGGAGATCAGATATTTATACAAAAATCGAGGCGGTGGCTCGTTCGAACGAGATAGCATGTCACTCGAACAAAGGACAAAAGTCGTTCGAACGATATCACGCGACATGTCTATCTCGCGCGAACGACTTGCAAAGTCACTCGAGCGATCTCGTCAATCGAGGCCATTCGCTTCTACACTTAGAAAAATTCTGCTTTTGATAAAAAATTAATTCAGAATTCAAAAATAATTTTCAAAAACAATTCCCAAATATTTATGCAAATATTTAAAGTTCCAATAAAACATTTTACTGATAAGGCGTAGTGGAGTAGTGGGAATGATCTGAGCAGCACGTTGCATGTAGCATGATGCACGTGAAGAAAGTGGATGCAATGAATTCGGATACAGGCGGTCGAGGATGATCATGTTGACGTGTCGAATGTAGCCGTATCACACATATGAACTGTGATATAGGAGAAAACAGAAAATTCCTAGATTCTACCCCGGACATTTATAGAATTACGTCCTTACAATTATGATACTTTCTTCGTAGTCTTCGACTTCCAGTTTCTCCTTACTAAAATGAGTTATATATTCCCTCAGAGTCTTGTCCTTTCCCTGTTTGATGCACAACATATGGGTTGTATGTTTCCTAGGCTTTACTCCAAAGAAGAAGTTGTGGACAAAACTGTTACCCAATTGCTTAAAAATTCCTATAAAGTTCTTAAGAAGGGAGGTGAACCATACGTTTGCCTCCCCTGTCAAGGTGCTTGAGAATTACCGGCACCTCATTTCATCTGATATTGAATAGATGTGTGAGGCCGACTGATACATCTCCACGTGATGCACCGAATTAGTTCTCTCGTCATACTTCGGAGTAACTTCTAACGGTTTGAACTTGGTCGGGGTTGTATAGTTTAGTATCTTCGCCATGAATAGGGATCCTTCAGCATATCCCCTTGTAAGAGGTCTCGACTTTTTATGATATCCTCTATTTTGTTCTCCAAACTCTTTATCGACTCATTTCAAGTCTTGTCTGTTGCAACGTCGACTTTTATAGGGATGGAATTTTCCCTAGCCCCTTTTTTATCATCTAGCCGAGATGATCGTTCTCTGTTAAGTGGTCGGGCCGAGGGTACCCTCTCCGAATACTTAGGTCGGTTGATAACATCTCTTTTCTCCTCCCGGTCTTCTCGAGGTCTACAACCGTCTCTCCTCTTATTTGTTCTTGAGCCGATGATACTCCTTGACCTGGATAGGCGATTCTTCAAATATCTCTGAGGGTTGAGCCTATCAAAGGCCAACCCTTTGCTTAGCTCGTCAAAGGCTGATTGCCTTAGTCCAGATTCTCGGTTGGGCCTGCCCTCTCAGTTGGGCCTCCATCCTTGGTGCTTGCTTTGCTGAATAGGTCGAACAGTTCCTCTGGATATCTCATGAGGTTCCCAACATTCGAACTCTCCCTCTTCATCGTCAAGGTCGCCCCCAACCAAGTCATCATGGAATTCTTGACCCTGTCTTCCCAGGCATAAACGCCTAAGGTTAGAAATGTCTCTCCATCTCTAACACAGTGGATAGTCTTTTTCTGGAGCCTGGGGTGGTCCCCTGGCTTACTGACCTGGTTCACCTTCCCTAGCGGCCGGAGTTACAAATTCCGCCCCTGCGCCGCCATTCCTGGATGAGAAATTTTGGCTAAGCATAGAGAAATGGTTCTGCATTTTCTATTGGCTCGCTAGGGAGTGGAGAACCATTGCCACCTTAACCATCTCTGACTGGGATAGTGCTTGACTGTAACTTGCACTACCTGCTTGTGGAGTTGCTAATTGATTCTCAAGTGGAGCAGGTGGATCCATTGCCATTGGTAAGAGCTGTTTGAGCTATGAGATGGAGAAGGCGAGTTTAAATGCTCAACAAGATCTCCTTCAATGGTGAAACAACTCCACAAAAAGTGGGAGGACTGGTTCACCACCAGAGACTTAGATGAGTATAAGCTAAAATTGGGGAAGAGATGGCTATCCTCATTCCCACAGATGGCGCCAGACTGATGATGCTTGAAATAGCACCACCAGGTCAATATGATGATGAGCTCAAATAGGTGTAGTAATGGCAAAATGAAATAAACAATATAGTTGTAGGAGAATAAGATGAGGCAAAGAGAAGATGAGATAGCAATTTAAGTGGTTCAGCCAATTAGGCCTACATCCACTGTGTGTGTGTGTGTGTGTGTGTGATCAACTAAATAAGGGCATTAATGGCCATGGGTACAATCACTCAAGCTTTTCTCTCTCTTACCATCAGTTTGACAGAGTTCTACTAGGGTTTTTAATATTCGATCTCTTCTCATGGAGATGATGAAGTGCATATATAGGGCTTGGGAGGTGTAGTGTACCCCCCAAGTCATGCAATTAGCATGCACATGGGGAGGCTCCCAATCAGGAGGAGACACCTGTCCCTAGTGCATGGATATAATGATGAGGTAATATTCCCTCACGTGAGGGGGTGATCTTATTGCAACGGTTTTCCTCATGTGAGACCTTCTATGTTGGAACCTTATATTGTTCGTATAATTATTATCATTTTGTAGAGCATTGGCTTGGCTGGGTACGATGTTGACAACATTACGGATACTCCGATGTAGGAAACTAGTAAGTGTGCCCTTTACTGAGTTCCTTTGGCTGAGGTTATATGGTCAACCATCCCTACTATCGGCTATAAGAGAGGACGAGTGATGCTCTTGACACCTGGGGACTTTAACTGATGTATCAGCCTATGAAGTGGCCGAGGTTGCACATACATATCTGGCCGACCCTATAACTGGACGAGTCTTAGTCGCATCTTGCTTGACTACTTCTGGGAGGGTTGGTTGTCTGGTGTTAGGTGATATCATAAAGAGACGAGGTCATACTTAGGTATATCAACTAGTATTGAAATAGGTCTCAAAACCTATATGGGATCCTTGAGGCAAGTTTTATCCTAACTACACGGGCCTATATGTGGCGAAGAAGATTACATCAGGAGGTGAAACTCTCCTAGTTGATCTTGATGGAATGGAACTGGCTAGACCGACTAATTTAGATCATCTAATAATATCAAGCCAATCATTATCGAAATAAGAACTATGTATGGCCTATTCCTCCATAAAATCAAAAGAAAACTCCTTAAAAACCATCCTTAATTCAATTTCACCACATAATGGAGGTATTAGGCAACCCTTGGGGTTTCGATCAATAAAATAACATCCTTTTCTAGGTAAGGCCTTTTTATTTTTATTTGATCTCATCTTTTAGATTTCTAAAGAACCATTTGTAAATTCATTAGGATGACAAAGAAAGGGCCCGCAGGGGGACTCGTTTTTCATTAAGATACATACTTTCATTACAAACCTACCTTTATCATCATCATAAAAATAATAATTTACACAAAGATACTTAAAGAGGATTACTACCAACACGACCTGAAGAATTAAAATCCTCTTCCATGGAAATTCTCAAGTCACGAGAGACACTAATACCACTTGTCTCCCTCTGGTTTGCTTTCATGTGGCTGGAGAAATTTGTACCCCGATCCTGTATCATAGTAATTCCTTGAACTTCCTCAGGTCCCAATACGATCAAACCAAATAACCAACAAATACCTATCTCCCTTAAAATTAATGCGTCTCTGACCTTCTCCCATAACCACAAAAGGTGCTCCTTAGATAAGTGCACTGCCATGCCAACGAACAAGCAAGGAGAAATCGGAAGGAACAAAGAAATATCATTCCTCTAGAAGTAAAAAATTATGCTTACTAAGTACGGGGAATGGGGTTTAAAAGGATGCAATGGACCCAAAGGGGGAGGAATCTCCTGCCTTCTCCCATACACATTACACACTGAGGGAAATAAAAATAAGTTAACTGCAGTGTACATAGATGGATATAAAGGAACTTTCCCATGGATAGGCGAGGTACTATGGTCGATCTCCAAGGGAGGTACCAGATAATGTAGGAATTCTTGGATTTGAACAATCGGTAAACCCACTCTCCTTCAGTCTACATAAAATGGATGAGTGGCTCACGAATGATGAAATCAACTAGTTGATAAGGATAAGATAATAGGTTCCCGACCAAGATCAGCCTCTCTAAAAGCCATATACACAAATGTAATGGGATTCCCTAAAGATAAGAGCACTCCCAGGAATGATACGTGGATAGGTCATTGATGGTCTCACCTAATATTAAATTTATCAAAATCTTACCTTCCTTTATATATATTACTATATTTGATAAACGAATGTCAATACATATGGTTCCCGTGACCAAAAAATGTTGAGATACCAGAGCCAGGGCTAAAGTACCTCCTCTACCTCCTGTGTGCCTCCTCTCCGAAATGTCCTATAGAAAGAAGGTAATAACCACCGTGATATCAATCCCTTATTCAATAAGGTATTCAAAGGTAATGAGATGGCCCACTTCTAATAGTTCAACAAGAGATAATATTCCTCTTTGGCCCAAAATAAGCCTCAAATATGGGTTGGTCTACACTAAACCCTATTAAGAAATCTTAATCTTCAAAAATAGGAAAAATCTCCTCAGTGAAAAATATGATCCTTTGGTTATCAAAAGTGACCAACGACCTATAAAAAGGCTCAATCAACAGTGATGGACCTCCAAGATAGTATAGAAACTATACCATAATGATCCAAGCCTAAGAGAGAATAATTTTTAAAACTATGGATAAAAGATTCTACCTGATGATTAAGGACGGTTTGATAAACAAAATGTGGGAGACCTATCTCAAGGAAACTATGAGGATAAAAAGAATGTTGTATCTAGACTATGAGGAGGAAGAGGTGAAAGTGTGAGCTTCCAAGCCTGAAGTATGCCTTTATTTATAAGGAGAGTGGACTGACTGATCGATCCACCTGAAAAGAGCCTAAGACTTATCGGTCCTCAAGCTAAATGCAGAATCTTTAAATTTCCCTTGGAGATCTGCATAATTAGAATCTATTTAAAACGACATGTTATTAAAATGAAAAATATAGTAAGTCCAAAATTATGAAAATAAGATATTTTTCGTTTTAGGCTTATAATATATTTTTCTTATATTTTCCTTACGTATGAGTCATAATTAAATTAATATAGGTAAATCAAAGCACAAAAGTGAATAACATTCCTCCCAAACAAAAATATTCCTATAATTTTTTACCGAGATAATTTTTCTAGGAATAAAAGAAAACTCCTTTTAATCTTTAGAAAAGAAAAATAATCTAAAAATGGGCACTAGATCTGACAGTAGAAGAGTCACCATTATCCTCCTCATCGTCTCTAGAATTCGATACCTCCGTCTGTATTTTTACGCACTCTCTAATCATCGGGTCTCCTTAGGGAACCACATGAGATGTGGGACCTCGATGCCAAGGGTGTACCCTCTATGAGGACTCGGGAACATCTGTTGTAGGAATGCCACTAGTAGATTGACCACGTCCACTATAGATGAAAGGGTACAGGGTATCCTCGATCACTGGGTGTCCCAAAATTGAGTCCCACATCATCCCGCGAATAATAACTAGATATGAACCCATGTATCGAGATGACTACACCAATAACGCATGAGGGATGGTAAAAGCCTACAGTAAAATAGATCAATGCATCAAAATTTGACCTAAAGAGAATAAAGAGAAAAATAAAATCAAAAGGAAAGCAGTACATACCTCGTCTCCTACTAACATGGAGAAATAAGGATGAGAGATTATCACAGATGCATTATACTGGACCCTGCATCCCCAATAAAATACACTATTAGACTAAGGAGACATATCACTAATGACATAGTCAAGGATAAATCAGATGCCATAACATCTCCTATAAAATGTCCATCAGAAAGAGGAATAGAGGTAGTCACCAAAGGAACCTATCTCGAGCCATGTCCCTCTCTAACTGATAAGAGCATTGGCATCAATTACTCCACTACAAATACATAGTAGGGAGCGGTGTAATCAAAATGTTCACTCACCATCGAAACTTCCCTAATGTATGCTTCTAAGTTATTAGGTGAGTAAATATGACTCCCTCATCCTGAAGGAAGGCACGTCAGATGGAACCAGTCTGGTAAAAAAGGGCCACTGATAAATGACCATATCTCCTAAATAGAAGGCTACAACCTTGTCAGAACAAAACGACAATTGGGAGGTAATCTAAGTAGTAGTCATATCCATAGACTAATGCCCTTGGGACATGACCCAGGGGAAAAAGGTGACACATAATCCAAAAAGGCTGATAAGAAAATGAAAGAATTTAAAAAATTACAAAAAATATAAAAAAGGAATACATACCATCACCGTGGTTAACCTTCTCAATATAGTGCGTATCTTTACCTTAATATCTGTATAAATTTTCTCCCTCTGGTTGGCCTGCCTCCATATCCTCTGGTAAGGCCAACTACCATCCTCCAATTGCCTCAAAGAATCTCAGTGAAGTTCGAATACCTCATGAGCCCATAACAGCACAATTATAAAAGAATATATCAATTGAAGAGTAAAAAAGACACAAATAAAATAAAAAGCAAAAAAAATAATAATAAAACGCATACCTACCAGATCACCACATAGCCGATATGACTCTTAGCCACCCATGGGGATATAGAGCTCATGCTAGAAAAAGTAAACCCATAGAGAAACTACGCCATTCATATTACTTGATGAAACTAAAGTACTTAAGAGTAAAAAGTACAACCTCATGGACAACCTTGTGATAGGAAGAATAGATGGTGTATTCGAACATAAAAGGAAAAAAAACTAAGTGAACTGACGAATTCGTGTCTCATCTCCCCCCAAACGCCTCCAATGGTCCCGCATAGGATCATCGAGAGAGCTAAGCACCAGAGTCATGCCAAATCTAATAGCTGGGATAAAACCTGTGGCAACTTGGATAGCATTTATCAACTGTAATATGTGATGAGGAATCATCAGTGGTAATGGATCGGATGATAGATCGACCATCACATGAAAATCTAGTGGAGTGAGTATCATCTCACCCATTGGGAGGTTGAAGGTGGATGTCATATCCCACCATCTCTCTACAAGCATGGAAATCGTAATGGTATACCGAACTATCACTATAAAATTTAAGAAAAGGCCAAAGCTCAGACCTCGAATAATCTCCTAAACAACATCAGGGAAGGACTCTTCGATCAATAAAGACAACACCCATCTAGGGAACCTTAGGCATGAAACACGACTCTCCTAGTGGCGATTTGAAGAAAACATATGAAAAATAAAGCAATTGTGAAAAAATAAAAAATATGTGTGCAAGTAAAAGCATTAGAATGAATAAAAGACATTGTAAAATAATAATAATAAAACTACATACCTAACTGCTGCGAACAACAATGGAAATATGAATAGTGAGCTTTGGAGGAAGGATATCCTGATTGCCTGGATGGGCTGCATAGTGATGCATACCCGCATCTCTAGCCACAAGCTCCATTGACACCTCCACGTCAACCCAGTCATCGATCTCCTCAGACTCATGGTGAGGCCTGGTATCAAGGATATCATTTAATAAAATTTATAACATCTCTCCAACCTCCGTCTTGCCATCGCTAAAAAAAATCGAGAAGAAAAACTTGGAAAACTATAAAAATCTTTAGAACTAGATAGAAATTTAAACTAGAGAGAGGTTAGAGAGTGAGTGAAAGGGACAATGATGAGAAAAATAGGATTTCTATAGAGGTTAGAGTGCATGATTGATCGATCATGCTCGCGTTTACCTAATTGATCACGCGGGTTTGTGGCCTATCGGTCCTCCAATGCATGGCCGATCAACCCTTCCCCCTATATTCAGTCGAAAGTCTGTCAAATTAAATCAAATTTCCCATTTCCTTAACCAATTTAACCCCTCTATAGGCCTCACTACCTTCAATTTCCTCGAAGTAGTGAGAAAACATCACCATCCTAGGAGGATGTTAAAAGTTGATCCTTGTGGCAAGAAAACACCACCATCCTAGATGGAAGTGTGGCGAGAAAACACCATTATCCCAGGAAATCATTAAAATCTTCCCAGACGTGTCTAAAAAATACCACCATCCCATATGGACGTTAAATTTTTGTAATACCTCGTGATTTTAATGACTTTTAAAATGGGTTATATTTTAAATTAATGAATTAATTGGATTTTATTATAAATTAATTCATTTGGGTTTTATCCGAATTGTGGATATTAAATTGTATGATTCTGAAAATTACTTAAAGATATTTAGGTAATATATGAATGTGATGTCAGTGATATGACAGTATGATATAAATTCAGTAATTTGAATTTTTATTCAGACGCGGTATGGGACGTGTCGGAACTAATTTATTAAATTAAAAAGGAAATTTATTTTCTATCGACCTTATAGTCATTTCGACTGCGTCGTTGCATCCGGAAGGTTTGAAATAGTCAGAAAAGTCTATTTGGATGTTGGATTTGGGTCTCGGGTCATTTGGAAATGAAAAGACAACCCAAAAGGGCATTTTGGTAATTTTTACAAGGGGGATGAATAGTGATTTCGGGTTTTGTCTTATTATAAATATTTGGAGATTAGTGTACGTAGGTTCATTTCATCTCTTCTACACAAAATTGAAAAGTCATCTTCTTAGAGAGAGTGAAAGGTTGCTTGGAAAAAAAAAGCTTGCTTGGAAAGGAGGAGAACCAAAGGTCAAAGGTCACCACCACCATCACCACCTGTGTTATTCAACTCCAAAGGATCATACCTTCATTAGAGGCAAGTGTTTGATATTTACAATCTAAGTTTGTATATTGTCCATGTTAGAATAGTTATAAAAAGATGAGATTTTTCATGTTTGGAAGATGAAAAGATAAAGATGTTAATGGATTTTTGGAATCTGAAAATATATAGGAATTAAACTCATGTTGTAGGTAGTTAGTAATCCAAGAAATATTCATCAATCTGTGGAAGAAATTCTGAAAATCATTTTGTGTTCTTGAAGATAATATGTTGATAATTTTCTGGAAAAAGAGGCAAAAACGAGTGGAATGAGAAGAGCCAATTTGGAATGTTTAGATCTTCTTTTTGAGTGCATTTGGATGAGATTTAAGAAAAACTCAAAACACATACCTGACTCAATTTTTCGTGTAGAATCCAAATCTGAAGTTGGATTGATGATTCAAATAATTTTTGGATCTTATTTTTTTGAGTATTTAAAATATGAGAATTCATGATGTTATTTCTTTTTAATGTTGGTTCTTATCCCAAAACTTTTGTAGATCTTTGGTGATTATTAATTGGATATTATGGGACTTAGAGAAGATCAGTAAGACCTAGTTAAGATTTGAATTAATATGATTTGGATTTAATTGATTAAGAATGATGTTAATTAAATTGAAAGATATTTTGGTTGATCGATTCGTTTGTTGAATTCTAATTTGTATGCTTGAGGATTAAGGATAGGTTCAGTAGGGGAGACTTAATATAATACATGGGTAGCCTTAGGGTTACAATTTAAACATTAAGGACTGAGTTTAAGCTCATTATTGATTGTGCAAGGACTGAGTGTAGTACAAGTGCTTAGTGATCGACCTCCTGGATAGTGATGGGAGTTCGGACCACATTTGGTTGAAAGAGGGGACGAGGTTATTTCGGTTACATATTTGAAGTTGACAGACCTTCACGATCGGCAAAGTTAAGTAGTAGTGTAATTGGAGGGGTTCCTTGTTTGGATTTCGCTTTGCGAGACGTTCCGCGCATGAACCTTAACCACTTCGGGAGTGGAGAGATGTTATAGGATGCGAGGATGTTGGTTTTGTTGATAAGTATTATAGTGTGAATGAAACACTATAGACTATGAGTCATGTGATGATGGTATTCAATCCTAGTTGATAGAAGATGTGTGTATAAGAGATTAGAAACAATCGGTTATAATCCTAATTAAAGGAAAGTTTACTTCGTGGTAATTCGGGAGACATGATGATATGGACCAGTAGGATTCTAGTGATTTCTTACTGAAATTATGTTGAGGCAAAACCTATTTGAATCTTGGGAAATGAGTGAGACTCGGGGATAATTAAATTAAATATGTAAAGTTATGATATTTTAATACGTGGGATTTAAAGATATATAATGCTACGTATGGGAATTATCTTAAAGTAATATGAGTATCTTGTTGATATTATATTATGGGTATGATAATACCTATTTGATTGATTGATGATTATGTGTATGACATACCTAGCTTACTTTCTATCGACGGGAGGTTTGCGCGTGAGGGCAGTCATATCCTGATGAATCCATGGGATCTTTGATTTGTCGCTCGAGAACATAAGTCTATGAAAGACTTATCGGGGAGTTGATAAGTCCACTGGTTGTGGGTACGTAGGTATGTGCGTGACCCATGGATACGAGAACTATGTTTACCTTCAATTTGTTTGTTGATGTTTATGGTTCGAGGAATCCTTACCGAACCTTTTGTCCCCTATTCGGCGACCAACGATATTGGGACATGATAGCAGAGTAGTGTATTGCATCGCAGTTGTGACTCGGGGTGCCGTATTATATATGAATATATATATATATATATATATATATATATATATATATATATATATATATATATATATATATATATATATAATGGATTATATGAATGAATGGATATATTATGGTTAAATCATCTACTGTGTGATAATTGTAGATAATGGTGAATAGAGAAAGAAAATGGAATTAAGTTAATGAATGTTTATTCTTATAGAATTGAAAATCTTAATTCATATTAATGAGAAATGATTCATGTTAATGAGCAACGATTCATATAAAGGAGAAATGTATCAGAATGATTATATAACGTATGGTATGGGACATACGGGGTTATGATATGGGATATAATCATATTATGGAAATTAGTTAAGAGGAATCATTAACTAGGAGGTTAATATGAAACGTTAAGTGTGCACTCTAGATGAGAGGTGAGAATAGCAAGTGAGAGTTGGATACTAACATGTACATAATAAATTATTTATTGCACTTGTTAAATACTTGCTGTTTTCAAAATCATTTTTACAATCGGGCTCTGACCTGTTTCCTTGCATATTCTCTTTTCTATTGTATCTTCTATATAAGGTGTCCAGCAGCAGGGATGCCAACCTTAGTTGATTTTGATGAGTTATGGAGTATTGCTTAGACGCTTATCTTCATTTGATTCACAGTGTTCTCTTAGTAGGGCATGTCGCCCAAAGGATTCAGTTATCTCTTTTCTATTGGGGTCAAATACTACTGTATTCGTGTCTTTTTAATACATTTAATATTGTTGGGATTACTGTAATGGATTAATATTATTTGGGAATGTTTATTCCAATTGAATTTAAATTCTTTTGTGTTTTCTGTTCGATTATAAGTGTTGTAGAATATAATGTGTTGTGTTATTCTTAAACTGGAAATGGATTTTGTTGAATTAAAATTTGGAAATTTTTTAACACCAGCTTAATTGGGTATTGGGTGAGTTGTAAATGTTTTCGACAGTGATGCTAAGAATGAGTCAACTGTATATTCTGTTTTAATTTGGTATGTGACTGGCCACCCGGTATTTAATTAGGCGGGGTGTTACAATTTTTTCCCGGTGTGGTGAGAAAATAGCATTGTCCCAGACAAACATTAAAATTTACTCCGGTGTGATATAAAAACACCACCGTCCTAGGCGGATGTAAAAAGTTGCCCCGATGTGGCAAGAAAACATCACTGTCCGAGGCAAAAATAAAAAATTGCCCCGATGTAATGAGAAAATATCACCGTCCCTAGCGGACGTTAAAAGTTGCCCCGTTGTGGCGAGAAACACCATCGTCCTAAAAGGACGTTAAAAGTTTGACCTTAAAAGTTTCCCTGGTATGGTGAGAAAACACAACCATCCCAGGAAGATATTAAAAGTTGCCAAGGTGTGGAGAGAAAACACCACCATCGTATGCGGACGTTAAAAGTTTCCCCGGTATGGTAAGAAAATACCACCATCCCAGACGAGCGTCAAAAGTTACCAAGGTGTGGAAAGAAACCACCACCGTCCCATGAAGATGTACCCTCCCATGCAAATGAAGTATCTACTTATGCACCATCATGTCCTATGTTGAGATTTTACTTATCAAGGTGAGCTCAGGTTTGGTTCCCTTACTAGTGTGGATTATTCTAAGACACGTGTTAAATTTTGATATGACTAAGTTGACATATGTACATCCTTTAGATCCTGAGGATGATGATGACACTTTTAATATGGATTCCCACACTAATTATCATACATCTCATCTCTTACACCTATCTAGTAGCATAAACCCAATTTTCTCATGAGGATTAGGTTGCATCACTGCAACATCATTAACATATTGAACATGAGTTTAAGACACATCCACAGTCCATTGACGAGGCATTAATGCATTATGTGAGGACACCACTCATGTCCATTAGTAATTCATCATGATGATGGAGTAATACTGATTGAGTTTTTCCTATGAGGAACAACATCATGTGGGGTGGATTCCGATGATATGGGCTCTGGATCTTAATGAAGTAATTAATCATTAGGAGACGGTGGATCGGGTAGTGGTTGTGGTCGTGATGAAAATCTGAGTGAAAGTGGATCGAGAGATTGAAAACCATATACTGTTATTTCTCAAAAGTTTATATTGGTTGTTTTTGTTTTATTCTAGATGTATTTTGGTGAGAGAGAAAGAAAGATATTTTATTACACTATCTATTTTTATTAATTTTCAACTACTCTTGGATATAATGGGATTGTGGATATGGTTTTTATATGTATCATGTATTTTTGTCACTTATCGATGATATTGATTTATTCAATTTATTACATGCTTATATTTCTTCCAATATGTGGATTATGGATTTATATATGTTGGAGACTACTAGTATATGTGATTTGGAAGCTTGCTGATCATCTTGGCAAATGGATTTGTGCTTCATATGATATTGATTCTATTATATCTATATCTCTATTATTGATTTGTCAACTATCTCATTCAAGCATGTGCTTTATCATGATATATTATATGTCTTACTAGGTTGATTGATTCTTTGAATGTCGGGCTCTTTACTCTATCTATTCGAGGCAAAAAGGGGTGAAATTTTGGAATGAGGGGGGAGTGTCTATGATATGATTTTAGGACATGCATATTTATTTAAATATCATTACACATATACATTTTATTCTCATGTATTTTTTGTACCTCATGGGTGTGCTTAAGAATGTAGAGTTACAAGGCTTGTGATTTATTAAAAACCTTATATTATTGAAGTCGTACAACGTTCGTATCTATAGTGGGTGATTTGGGATATGTAGAATGATTTATAAGCATTTGATTCATTTTTGGATCTTTTATACATTATTGTTTTATCCCGAAATATACAAAGGGGAAAATTTATAAGGACGTATTTCATATACTTTTTGGTTTTGGATTTATACCAGAGGTTAACAAAATTAGTTTTATGTTCTTTTTTATTATTGAGTTGTTAATTGAATATTTGAAGACAAAGCACTGAGACATTTCATTACTGAACTGAACACTTTCATGGCATTGGAGCTTTGGTAAGACATTTAGAGTTTATAATTCCGTAAGTTATTTTGGAGTTCAGAGTTGACATGGAAAAATTACTTTTAGAATAAGTTTTGAGAAAAAAAGTTCTTATTGGATTTTTCACAAGGATTTTGGATATCTCGTAAAATAAAATTTCGTATAAGTTCATTTTTATAAAAAGAAAATATCATACGAGGTTGGTTTTTTAAGTTAGGATACCTCATAGGAAAGGGACTATGATATGAGATTATATCATACGAAGTGGAATTTCATACGAGGAACTCCATTATGATCCTAAAGACCTCCTAGGAAACCATTTTTATTATGAGAATTATCGTATGAAATGGCTCGTTCAAACGAGGGGTAAAATCTCAAGAATGATTTAATTCATTTTATCTTTGAATAAATGTATAAATAAGTTTATAGACACAACTTTTGTTGTGCAACCTAGTTTTGCAAAACTTTACCTTTGTTTTGTAGAGAGATCTTGTAAATATTAAAACTCTACCAGAGATTTCGGTTCATTAATCCCTTCTAGTCTTTACCTAAAGATATTAGGATTGATCATGTGGGGTTAATTTCATAACGGATTGTGTGGGAAAATCATGTTCCTTGTCGATATTATTGAACACCGCAAGTTGTGTAAGTACTTATTGATTAGAGAAACTAATTGCTAGTACGGATAGAGACATCAAATCAAAATGCATAGATTAGACATCGTGACTGAAATTGAGTCTTGTGTAAGTCGAGTATTTTCTTTATAATTCTTGTAAACATTTATTAGTACTAGTGTACTAGGTTGGGCTGGGGTGGGACAATAGTTTTTTCCTTTGAATGAATTCCACTTTAACATTTTGTGCTTAATAATGTGGATGCATGTTTTTATTTTCGTAATTTTTATTATGTATCACCCACATCTAACTTAGATATATTTAATTTTATTATGTAAATTTACAATTTGAATTTAATATCATTAGAATTTTCTCTAAGGACAATGTTAATTAAATAAATATATATTCATTTGACTTAGAACACCCTAGGACCTTTTCAGTAAGATTAAACTCATGATTCTTTTTTTTTAAAGGTGAAAATCGTTTTCTCTATCTTAGCCTTATTATAGACATATTTGTGTTGTTCTTAAGATGGATAATTGATGAGGACTATGCATTATAAGTAGATAGAGTACTTTTATCCTAATTGAGATTCAATTCTACCCACGGTAGTTTGATGATGTAATTAAATATGAACCACTTTTAAAGTAATCGAGTTTATCAATGACTAAAACCACAGTACCAAATCTTGATAAAGATAGGATTTTAATATTCCACTAAATTAATATTCCGACATGAATCGTATAAAGAATGAACAATTAACTTTAGTCCTTAGTAAATAAATATATTTTTTATATATTACACCTTTTCAAAGTCCAAAATGGCCTTAATCTATTTTTTGTGGAAATAGTTTAGATATTTGGGAAAATAGTAGATCCAAATCACCACCCATGAGACTTGTCATTGTCGACAACTTCCACTAGCAGGCAATTTTTTTTATACATTCTCATTAGAAACCCATCAATACTTATAAGAGTCTCACGCGAGTCTTCATTTTTATCTCATTCAAAGTGCCAGTATATTGTTAAATACACCAGTCTCCTTTTATTTATTTTATAAAAGTATTATAGATTACCAACTAAGAACTAACTTGATATGATCCTTGGACAAATGAACACTACTTATTTTATTTGATAACCTAAGAGAATTGTTTGCTCCATTTTTCTCTTAAACGATATGATTTTATTATTTTAACAAAAAGGAAAGCTAGACATTTATAAAAAAAAATTAAAAGAATTTCAGAAACTATTGTGAAATGATTTCATACATAATGGTTTCATGAATATAAAGAAATGAATTAGGTAAAAAGAAGAATAAACTTTCATCATAGCTTTCTCTATTAAAATACAATAAGTGAATAATTTTAAAATTAAATATTATATGTCAATGAGGTAGAACCACAGAGCATATAAGAAAGGGTAAATAATAAATTTCTCATTTATTGAATTTGAGGGTTTAAATTAGAAAGGAATAATTTCATATGATATTTATCTTTAAGGTTCATATCATTATTAAATTAATTATTAGTCTATTTTTTTTTATCACAAATAAGGAAGAATATTAGCAATTGTTTTCATTTATCAAAAACGATTTATGAGGTGGTTGATATAACGCCATTTTGTTTTGTAATGAAACAAACCCTACTAAATGCTACCAAATTCAAAGGAGTTGAAATTTCTTGAAAGAATGCATCATTAGAGGTCATTAACACGAGGTTGAATTTTTCTGTTAGAAATCAAATTTAATAAATATAACCTTATCCAAAGTGGTTGAAAGTTTAATGAATGCGGTTTCCATCTTCATCCTTCAGCCAACTGCATACTCTTAACTGATCATAAAGACAAAAACTTCCTACCATCATAAAGAATCTTACGTTGAAGATAGATGATATACTTCCAAAAAATATATAAATGTATGATGCATACATTCTTGAGCCTATATGATATAGTCACCACAAGGGCACATAAAGTGATTAAACTTTCTTTTGGTCTTCTGACTTACAATTAAACAATATATACTATAGAATAAAGATGAAACATAAATAATTTTCATTGGGACTTTTTTTCAAATTTGTAGCAA
This sequence comes from Sambucus nigra, assembly GCA_949130495.1. Taxonomy (NCBI): domain Eukaryota; kingdom Viridiplantae; phylum Streptophyta; class Magnoliopsida; order Dipsacales; family Adoxaceae; genus Sambucus; species Sambucus nigra. The sequence goes on from OX422218.1 coordinate 284,199,410, forward strand.
CCTAAGTATGCAAAAAATACTTAAGAAACAATGACATTTTTTGACAATATATAACATTTATAAACTTATATTTATATTTCTCAAATAGTATACATATAAATGTACGATTATATTACCACCATCTAATATCTTACATAGCTAATCTAAAAGGAAAATAAAATTAACATTTTTTCTATTAATTTTCACCTTTCCACCTTATATCTACAATTAAATCTTTTTGTGTCCATCTCTATCAAATGATATTTTGTTTGAATAATATATGAAACAAAATCCATAAATTATTACATTTATTAAACCAATATAGTTTTAGTTAAAAAAATATTCAGAGGTATGTTCAATACTAGGTATATATAAAATGTGTGGTATGTTCGTATCAAAGTATGACTTGGAGTCTTTTCTTTAATAAATATTTTATCAATTCAATTAAAATAATTTTATCAATAGTTTAAGAAAATTTATCTAGACAAAACTATGAGTTCTTATTTTTGTTAGTTTATTTACTCATCTCTCTCTCTCTCTCTCTCTCTCTCTCTCTCACACACACACACACACACTCTCACACACTCTCACACACACACACATAGACACACACACACAATCAATTCAAGCCATACCCGTGACACCCCATAAAATTCATAATTAGGTTGATCCATTCTACGTATAAATAATAAGAGAGGAAAATAATTAATAACATTCTAAGCACGATCGCGATACATAATAATGATATGAATGATGACAGTGCTAAGTAACATAATGATAAATCATTAAAACTCGTATGATACCATCCAACCACAATGCAATAAAAATACAATAGTTAGAGGGTAATAAACCATAGTGAAAAAATATCCAACTCTAATTAATAATTGAACAACTATAAATAAATCTCATACAATCTATCACTCGAGAATATTAAATAAATAACTGAATATAAAGAGTACTGAAATGTAAATGAGACACAAACTCGACACCTACATTCTAGGAAGTGATGGATAGCACTAATTCTGGAGAAGTCTTCCAACTAAGATAACTCAAGTCTGTGGTGGTGCCTGCGGCCTAGTCCTTGCAAACATAGTTCCACATAGAGGATTAAGTCTATCAAGTCTACACCGTGTAAAGATATCATTACGTTTGGTCCATACCAATAAAAAAAATCTTCCTCCGATATTAAGTTAATTTAAGTTATCCCTACCCGAAATACCTAAAATAGCTATGCTAATCCCAAACCCGGAAGGGTATACATATTCTCAAATTCTATATTTTTGTCAAGTATTCTTTACTTAACATTCCCGAGTTATAATTCCAAAATCTATGTGAGTATGCCCAACTCATATCCCATAATATAGGGCCATACCCTACCTAAACTAAAAATACGAAGGCCCACATCTACGACTTTAAGGATCACTTGTGCCACTACTAGTTATAGCTATAGGACATACTAACTCCATAGTCTAAAAAAATATCAAGTTATATCACTACATAATCACACCATATGTATAATCCCATACCCATAGTTATAGAATATAATCAATCCCCATTATCCCATATCAGGAGACGGGTGCCTCAGAACATAGGATTTGGGTAATAAGATCTAGGTAAACCCGTGCTCTCACTATAATAACACATGTAGTAATGTCATACGCTCACCATCAAATCCCTACTAGTAAGATACCCATGAGCACACACAAACCCCCATGTATATTCATATAACCCACACAAATCTGTATCAATCCTTACTCAATGGATTATTAAGATACACTTATTTATTCATGATTTACATGTCGTTGAACACTAAACGCCTTTATAAAGTTTAACCCGAACCCAAGGTTCCTAAAAAAGATAATGTCCCATAAACCTATTGTTTTATAAATATTATTTATTTCTCTAAAAGTCCTTAAGAAATTGCTAATTTATAATCTAACTTAAAGTCATTAAAATTTATGAAACTAAACCAGTCTATAAGGCCAGATCGATCCACCCCAAGTCGGATCGATCTGACGAGCGTAGTGTTGAGTCCTCCCTGAAGCTTCATCAATGGCGTCTCAAACCCAGTCCAAGAAAACTTAAAACCTCTAATAAATAATAACATCCCATCCTCCAATCATATAATCAATATATTAATGTAGGAAATAAGTTTCTATAAGATTTCTAAGGACTAATACAAAGTTAAGGGTTTAATTTCATACTAAGAAAACTAAAGCTAACATCAACTTCCCCATACGAATGAATTGAATTAACTTCTGGTTTCAATTCAATATATAGATTTAACTTAGGGTTTTAAAAAATTAAAAAGTGTATAATTCAGATCAAATATTTTCATTAGTAGATTCTAAGGTTTCATTTATCAGCTTGTCCATTTAATCAATCAATTTCATGTATTCACTAACTAATTAACTAGGATTCTTAATTTAAGTAAAAATAATTACAAAATTCAGTTTAATAGTTAACTAGATCAGATTATCTAACCATGTTTACAAACTCTAATATATGGATCATTATAATACAAAGTTAATGGTACTTTTATCTAACGTAAACTTGCCTTAAGGTGACTATGTGAAGTAACCATCTAAATCCTCAAATAATAAAATCTAAGGTTTCTCCAATGTGTATTATACGAGTTAGGTTAGAGTAATTAGCTCATATTATTTGTGAAATTCATAATTAGGCTTAGGCCCTAAATTGGCCTCAACATAAAAGGCCCCAAACAAGCCCCAAAAAGTCTTAAACGTTTCACAACACATATACTAATCCAAAGGACCATTTCCCCAAAATTTTAACCGAATTCGGGATTTCTAAACGTCCTACAAACATACCCAAAAGTTAACACATTTCACTGGTTAATTCTTTAATTAAATTATTAATTACCCAATACATGTCTCTTATAATTGTAAATCTTAGCCCCTAATCAATTAATTATGATTTGTTATTGTAAGAACATACTTCATGATCAGTGGGACTCAATGACGAGGGAATAATCCGAACAAAAAATTCTGAACACTTAGCCCCGTGACTGTTCCATAGCTGCCCCTAATACTAAGTCCCTTAATTATTTATATTAATATATTTATATGAGTTAGCTAATCACTATATATATATATATATATATATCACTGTTCTAAAAAATCCGCCTAGGCTTAACGCTTGGGAGAAACGCCCCGCCTTAAGTTTTTCACGCCTTATTCTTGGTAAAACCTTTAAGGCACACTTTTTTGTAAACACAACAATGCTTTAGTGAAATGATATCGCCTTTTAAAGAATTTTTTTTTACTAACCGGACCATTATCTCATCCAAAATAATCAAATAGCATTTTAATTTGCATATATTCAGATATATTTTTATGATATGTACAATTTTAGTATTTTAATTACCTTATTATGGTTACAAAATATTAAAATATATTAAGAAGGCCTAAACGCATTTCACGCCTAAGGCTCGCCTAGGCTTCTAAGGCTTAAGGCTTAAGGCTTGGCCTCCACGCCTCGATCACGCCCCGCGATTTTTAGAACCTTGATATATATATATATATATATATATATATATATATATATATATATATATATATATCAGTTATGCACAATTAAATCGTGCACACTAAAAATGTAATACGTCAATATATAAAATATAACAGGCCAATCTATAAAACGACATACAACATGTCAAAAGTAATATTTAATTATCACACAACTAATAATCAATTAAAAAATTAAATAAATGACAAAAATACAAGGTATTATATTCCTGTCACATTAAACGAGGAATTTTGTCCTCAAAATTCAATTTTGAAATATACCCAACTCGAAGATCTTTGGATATCTCTCTCGCATATCGTCCTCGCACTCCCAAGTGGACTCTGCTTTGCTGTGATGTCCCCATTGGACATGAACCAAAGGAATAAGCTTTAAGTTCATGGTTTGCTATCTCCGGTCAATGATAGGCCTCTCTTTTGTAACTTGCATCCGAATTCAGCTCAATCCCATCAAGATCTATATGTTGATACATTGATTCGTCCCTTAGGAACTTCTTTAGCATGGACATGTGGAAGACATCATACACACACTGAGTGATCTGGTAAGGCTAAATGCTATGTAACCGATCTAACTTTTTACAGGATCATTAAAAGACCTATATATAAGGGCTCTAACTTCCCCTTAGACCCAAACCTCATAACTCCCTTCATCAAGGAGACTTTTAAAAGCACCTGGTCCGCCACTTGAAACTCCAATATATGTTTCCTCATATTTTTTATATATTGTATGCCTATCATGGACAATCCTCATAAGCTCTTTGATGAGCACCACATTCTCAAAGGATTCCCTAACACAATTCAGATAAATTAACTTTCTACTTCCTGTATCTAACCAACAACTCAAAAAATGACAAGGTCGGTCATACAAAGTCTTGTAGGGTGACATACCAATAGTCTGCTGATGATTATTATTGAGAAAAATCCAGGAGAGGAAAATTCTCATCCCAAATTTAGTGAAGTCTAATATACACGCTCACAATATTTCCTACAAAATTTGGTTTGCCCGCTCAGTCTAACTGTACGTATGAGGGTGAAATGTTGTACTCATATGAAATTATACACCCATATCTTCCTAAAAACTAACCCAGAGTCGGTAAATAATTGTGTTGTCCCTGTCAGACATAATATCAAATTGTACCCCATATATACGCATAATTTTAAAGACGGGGAGAATAACATACTATTTTGCTACGAAATATGTCCATTTTGGAAAAAAGTGAGCCATTTTAGTCAGTTTGTTAACGATGACCCAAATTTCATCATGTCCCCTTTGGGACCTCGATAACCCCGCGATAAAGTCCATATATATACTCTCCCATTTCCACACTGGAATCTCTAGCGGCTACAATTCTCTTGACGATCTCTAGTGCATTACCTTCACAAATTAGCAGGTGGCACGCTTACAAAATCTGCTATATCCCGCTTAATACATGCCCACCAATATTGTTTCTTCATATTGCGATACATCCTAACACCTCAGGGATGTACTAAGAATTTTAAACCATACTCCTCAGTCGAAACTGACTTTTGAAGCTTGGGACCCTCTGGCATAACTAATTTCCCCTAAAAGCATAAACCTCCATATAAGATGATAAAATGAAAGGGAAATTCTAACAATAACTTCCATACATTCTCCTAACATAAAAAATCTAATGTTTGGTCCTGAATCACATGTGACACAATATCTGGCTTCATATCCACTACTGTAATAAATGCCTCTACTATGCCAACTATGCGCATGATGTACTACTAGTCTGACTATATAGTCGATAAATTGTCTCCCTACTCTACCCATAAATTCAATAAACTTCTATAATTGAAGGTGTCTGCTACCACATTATCCTTCCTCGGATAATACTGAAGGGAAAAGTGGTAGTACTTCATAAACTCTAGCCATATCCTTTGATGTATGTTCAAATCCCCTTGAGTGAACAAATACTGATGGATATTGTGGTATGAGAATAATATGAACCTCTGTCCTAACAAGTAATATCTCCAAATATGAAGAGAAAAAACTATTTTCGCTAACTCTAAGTCATGGTTGGGTTAGTTTCCCTCATGAGGCTTAAGCCTATGGGAAGCATAAGTTATGGGCCTATCCTTTTGCACAAGGACCCATCCTTGTCCTTGTAATGATGTGTTGGTATAGACCACATACTCCAACCCTAGAAAAATAAGTGCATGTGCAGTCATGAGACTCTCCTTAAAATATTTGAAAACTCTATGGCAATGCTCGTCCTAAATAAATAGTACCCCTTTTAGGGTGAGGTGGGCCAATAGCCCCGCAATCTTGGAGAACCTCTGAATGAACCTCCTATATCTTACTAAACCCAAGAATCTTATGATCTCCGTAGGTTTTGTGTCATGTTCCTACTCCATCACTGACTATACCTTTCTAGGATCCACAAAAATCCTACCCTCTGATACGATGTTCTTACAAAACTATACCTCCCCTAGCCAAAATCCGAACTTGGAAAGCTTAGCATATAATTAGTGTTCCCGAAGTGTCTACAGAACTTTCCTCAAATTTTGTGCATGATCATCCTTGGATTATAAATATACTAATATATCATCCATAAACACAATAAATAACTGGTCCAAGTAGAGTTGAAATAATATATTCATCGCATCCATGAACAAGACTGGAGCATTGGTCAACTCGTATGGCATGCCCCCAAATTTTTATGATCCATATCGTAGTAGAAACATGTCTTAGAGATATCTTTCTACGAATCGGCAACTGATGATAAGCTGAAGTTAAGTCAATCTTCGAGAAGAAAGACACTCCTTTCAACTGATGAAATAAGTCATTGATACGGGATCATAAATACGTATTCGATATTGTGACCTTTCTCGGTTCCTTGTAGTCCGCACATAGTCGTAGTGAACTGTCCTTCTTTTCATCGAAGAAGACTGAATCTCCGCACAGTGACATACTCCTCTGATTAGACTCCTGGATTAAAAGTTTTTGAATCTACTCCTGCAACTCTCTTATCTCCAAATAAACTATCTTATAAGGTTCCCTCACTATGGGCCTTGTGATTGGTGCAAAATATATGACAAGATTAATTGCATGGATAGGTGGTAGCCTCAGTCCCTCCTCAAATACATTTGGAAAATCCTACACTATCAGTATAGATTCTAAATAAATTATAACCTCCCTTGATGTTCTTGCATCTATATAATAAAGAAGTGTTTTAGACCCTCCTTCAAGCCTAGGTATCACTATAAGAAACATCTAATGTCTGAGAATAGTAAAAATAATGGCCTTCCCGTTATAGTCGATATGTGAATGATATTGAGCTAACCAATCCATACACAAGATAATATTATATGACATCATGTCTAATATTAACAAATCGGATGAAAAGCAAAGTCGACCAATCTTAACTGCTGCATCTCTACAAACGTGGCATACATAAGAACATCTACCCATTGGGGTATCTATGTGTAAAGAAACCTCATTGGCAATATCTATAAGTACCAAAACTAATGAAATAATAAGACACCCCGATGTCAAATAAAGCTCGTGCGTATGATCAATAAATATAAAATAAGCCCAAAATGTCATGCGACTAGGCATGATGATATCGCTAATAGATGTTATACAAACGGCCATAATGAAGTTAAGGGTGACCATAAGATGGGTCTCTAGGTGGTGATGGCAGTGTTATGTACTACAGTGGCTTTGGAAAAATCTAGTATTGAGGTGGGGCTAGAAACATCTGACGTTGCCCACCCTAAATCTGGCCCTAGTTGTCCTAGTTGTCCCTAGGGAATCTCCTGAATGAGTGTCCCCGGTTACCATAAGTATAGTAATTTACCTTAAAGGGACCATACAAATGGCGATCCTGCTAACCATACCCTTGCGATCGGTCCTACTGACTCTGACCCTGTTAGCCCTACCCATGCTAACCGTGGCCCTGATGCCCTTAGCCTTGTTGGCCTTGATATCCTTGGAGATATTGACCTTTATATCCTTGGCTTTTATGGCCTTAATGGTGCTAACATCTTTGGACACCTAATCCTTAGAACCCCTTATGAGGTTGCTCCTCTATATTGGTGGGATGATCCCTAATCTTGGGTTAAATCTTCACTATCTTTAGTTTTTGGCCCTTATTTTTGCCAATTTTCTCCATATTAGGAGCCAAGTCTCTCTAGTTATCATGATGGTCTTAGTAGTGTAAGAGAGAGGCTTCCACCATATGAGTGTAAGTGGATAAGGTCGGTTTACCTAGTAACACCTACCGGATTCTCCATATGAGTTCCCTTATGAAGATATTCATCTTTTTACCTATGTATCGATCTCTCGTGGTGTAAAAAGGGAGAGACATATGAACTCCCTCTCAAACTGGTCAAATATGCGATCGCCCTACAAGAGCGGTAAAAATTTTGTCCTCGAGTTAGTATGGATGGTAAGTGGGAAATAATTACCCATAAACTTTTTCCAGAGATGCCCAATGGTCATAGTCGACCAATCTTCCTCGGTGGTAACTGGCACAGACCACTATAAAGCATCCCTGACTAGCTTAAAGCTAGACAACATCTTCTTCTGAACATCTGAGAACTCTACTAAATGCAAGTTCTTCTTGATATCCCTCTAGCACTATAAAGAGACTATTGGATCCAGTGAACTAGTCAACTCGGGAGGGCTATCTTTATTAAAGTCACTCCTAGCCCTATCTCATGTCAAAGTTATATATGGTACATGTGTAGCCGTAGGTGGTGCCATTTGTGGTTAATCCCGCCTAATGGCATCCGTGACTATGTATGAAAATAGTGGCAATTAGGTTTGTTGGTGCAAGTATTGGAGTTTATCACCATGGATGGGGCTGAGGTTGTGCAACCTCTCATTTAATGGAGGATGCCTACCTACGAAGTAATGCCCCGACCCGAATTTGAGTCACTTATAAAGCTAACTCACACCGACATTGAGGTTTTGAGGAAAAGTCCATTATTAAAAAAATGATAAAAGCCTTTATTTGTCTTTTTGCCAAAAACCACCAATTTATAATCACTAATACGCTATTTTATCATTTATAAAAATGTGACCAATTTCATGCAATCAATATCCAATTAATTATTCATCCCAATTGGCATGAAAAGGAATTCAAAGTTCCCATATCGAGTACAAAAGGCCATTTCCGAAATTTCTTCTCCTCTGATGAAAAGATGATGATAACTGGACTGAAGGATAATCTTCGAGAACCTCCCTGAGCCCCGCAAAAAATCAAAGAGATCATTAATACATGGCATGTGGTACTTTTTCTTGAGGTAAACATGTTCAATAATTGGTAGTCAATGTAAAGCCTTAACAAATTATCCTTCTTCTTGGAAAAAAATTGGTGTTCCCTAAGGTGATGGACTAAGGTGAATAAATCCCTTGCTCAATAAGTCCTCTTACTAAATCTTGAGTTCTCTGAGCTTTGATGGGGATAAGCGATGGGGATGAATGGAGATAGGTGAAGTTACCCAATTCACTTCGATGGAAAAATTGATCTCCCTCCGAGGTGGAAGACGAGGAAGCTCCTTGGAAATGCATCAGGAAATTCCTACACAATCAGGTAATCTAGGACCATACAATTAGGAGCCTCTTATGATACAGGGCTATATAAATAACCAAAATAATTCTTTTTATCCTTATTACCCGCATACTCAGACAGATAATCAATGGCCTTCTCACTATTGAAATGGTAATGTGAGCCATCAGGAAGAAAAATGGACACTGTGTCGATGACACTCGAAAGTGGCACTAAAACAACAGTGTCAATCCATACCCAAAATAACTTCAAAACCCTCCATATTCATTACTATCAAACCATATTCCCCTAAAATAATAGGATAAACTATACATACTCTATCTAGATAAACACCCCACCTAGTAAGAGTCCCACAAAATTAGGAGGATACAGATAATCCACCTCTAAACCCAATTCGAATGCAAGTGAACTAGAGATCAATAAATGTGAGGATCTTGAATAAAATAGGTCTTTCACTCAAGTATTGGACACCAAAATCATGCCTTCCATGGACGAGGTGTCCAGATGCGTAGTAGACCAGGAAATGATATAAGTCCTCCTTATATAAATTGGTTTCTCTAGTTGCACGACACCTTAATCTACCCTCGGACTCCTCCTTGCCCATAATTCGAGCATGAACTGTCTACACCTCAATGAGGCTATTAGAAGCCTCCCCTATATTGTGGTTGCTAGATAGGACCACTATAGATGGAGATTCTTCCCAAAATAAAGTTAGAGGCCTGATTGTTGAGATATTATTGTTGTTGAACATTTTGTCGTATAGGAGAGTCCCTCTTGAAGTGATCGGGTAACCCACATAAGTATCCCCCCACCATGATGGAGAAGAACTTTTGCTATCGTGGCTCCCCTAAGAGGAATTAATCACAGCTACCGCCTTTAGTTTGGATAATAATCGGTGAGAACCCTCTTCAAGGTGCTTCTTCCCACCATTACTTTGGACATTGTCTTCCCCTTATCTTCTATTCCTTAATCTATTCTGAGTCCTAAGACTCCAATTCCAACTTGATAAACTTGTTGACTGCTTCCCAAAGCTCATGACTATCCATCCAAACTATGAGTTTGTGGATTTAAGGGTTAAAATCTTTAACGAATAAGAGGGTATTTTACCTTTCATCATTTGCAACAAACTTACCATACTGGGATAGAATCTTAAGTTTTACCTCCTACTCACCAACATAAATCTTTACCTGAATTATATTATGGAAATCATCCCTTTTTCTATCATGATAAACCTCTAGGAAGTACCGCTCTAAGAAACCTATTCGAAATCATCCCAACCTATTACTTTGCCCTGTTTGGCTTTGTAGGATGCCCACCACTTCTGGCCACGATCACAGAACTAAAATGTAATAACACTCACCCTGTACCCAGTTGATACATTAAGGACATCCAAAATGCGCGTGATGCGTTGTATCCATTCTTCATCTAGTTCAGGCCTTATGGTACCACTGAAGGTGGGTGGGTTAAGTTTTTGAAACTTTTTTATGACGACGACGGTAATGTTTCTCTAAATGGAGCCACTGTTTTATCCTCTAGCGTCCAACTTCACGGACAATGGATCGTCTAACCGCCAAATCGCCTACTGCATTTAACACAACTCACTAATTTTTCCTCCACCCCTTCCACCTCCTCGAAGAGTCAACATTCTAAGAAGGAAGAACAATTTAGCAAGGGTCAATATAAACAAAGACTAGTTAACTTATTAAAACGTAAGTACAGACTTCGTCACTCATATAAGATCCTATGCTCTAATATTAAATTGTAATTCCCTGACCCAAATTGAGTCACTTATAAGAGCTAACTCACACCACCATCGAGGTGTTAGTGGAAAAGTCCATTTTTAAAACAAATAATAAAGCCTTTTATTAATATTTTTGCCAAAAATCATAAAATTATAATCAATAATTCGCTATTTTATCCTTTATAAAAATTTGAACACTTTCATGCCTATTAATGTCCAATTAATTATTTAGGAAAAGATTTAGAGAGATAACTACGTGATAAAAAAATCTTTAATATTATTACAGCTCTATTGCATCTTTTCAAATAAGAAATCCTAACAATAAAAGTGCGATAGTTTATCAAATTTGGCGACCACATAGTGGTATGGTCCGGTATTCAGAGAGTTTCTAATTTTCAAATCTTATATCCTTGCCTTTGTCCATATCCTTACCTAAAGTACTTGGGGTGGGGGTAGGATTTTAAAAAATGGGGAAATGAGCAATTTACCAAGATGGGGAATACTAGCAGGGTATAACAAGTAAATAAATAAACACACACACACACACACACACACACACATATATATATATATATATATATATCACACACACACACACACACACACACACACACACTATGTATTTTATTATTTCCAAAAATATTTCCCTTTAGTTTAAGAGTGTTTCAAATGCAACTACAATGCATGAAATATAACCAAAGGCGATATGCCAACACAAACTTATCCTTTTAAACCTGACTCAAGCTCGAGTCCCAAGTTTACCTCTTTATCAGTTTTTTTTCTTCATAATCTATTATGAAACCAATTAACCTTTTTCCTGGTTAATTTATAAGCACTAAGCTCATTACAAAATTATTATTATTTCTGGGGCCACCAATCCCATTTATGTTTATGAGCTTTTACCGTCTGCCATAAATGTTGAAACCATTATTTCATTGGCCAGTTATTTTGGGTCTACGCAGAAAAATCGCCCCTAAATTAACCTGGTTTCTCAGAGTATTTTTTTCGTTACTCATTAGTAACGTATTTTTACATTTACATATTCATTTAATCCCACCGATGAGACCAAACCTTTAAAGGTATAAACCTACCTTAAATGTTGGTTCTTAGTTTTCGAGTCTTGCGAATTCAAATCATTTTGTCTTTCAAAAACTTGCATATATCATTTTGTGTAAGATATGTCATTTCTCAAGGACTATAATTAAAATCATACTACTTGGGTATTTTTATGCAAAAGCGTAACTTTTATTTTATAAACTTCATACTTTTACGGGGAAAAATGTAATTTCTCTATATTTAGGAGCTATTTTGCAATTAAATACCCTTAAGGGTTGCTTTGCAATTATTTCAACACTTGTCCAATAATAAAATTTTAACACTTTAAACTAACTTTTTATACACTTTTGTACCATTTTATGGTTTTTTTTAGAGAAGAGAGACAAGGCCCCACAAGTTTTATTAGAATAGAAATAGAGAAATAGCCTCTCTAATGGCACTTACAAGCTCGAAAGAATAATTTAAAGCAAAAAAAAGTATTGTTGACTATTGATCCCAATAAGTCATCTATATGAAAACTAGAAACTTGTTCGCATTATAATGAATGAAAGATAAAAGATAAAATTTGGGAAGTTATACCCAATAAAAAACTTAAAAGAGTCTTAAAGAAGTAATTCTATATTTTTCAAGACTGATAAGACCTTTTATAAGAGAAGTAATTAAGTGAAATTTATGAAACACCTCTAAAACTTGATTTGTTGAAGCAAGATTTACAAATTGATCTGCATCTAGGTTGTTTTGTCTCCATATATGAGTAATTTTAAAGTTTCCTTTTGACATGAAATATTGAATGTCACTGCCCATAAGCTTTAAATTAGAAGGAGGTTTTCATATGCTAGAGATCATACTACCAAAGCTTTTGAATCAGATTCAATAAGAATTTGATTTAGGCCCAAGAATTACAAAGATTTATCCCTTCAAGAATAGCTAAAGCCTCACTCATCAAAGCATCTTGATAATCTAACTGCTTGGATAAACCACATATGAAGTCTTGATTGTGATCTCTAATAATACCCCAATCCAACTCTAATTGTAATAACTATTAGATAAACCATCTACATTTACCTTAGAAAATTATTTACGAGATTTAGACCATTGAACATGCCTAATAACTACACCTTTATGACAAACTTTAATATTAAACAAGTTCACAACAAATAAACAAATAAATCAGCTTTAGAGACTTTATCTTTAAACTTGTTGATTAAACTAGTTTGTTGAATTAGACTAGTAACTTGATGAATTATACTTTCAATAGACATGGGGATACCTTTGAAATGAAATTTGTTATTGCTTTCCAATTCTCCCAAGTTAAGAAGAAAGGGATATCTTTGAAGAAGAATTTGAGAAAGTATTTTTTGGGGCATTTTAACCATTAAGCAATTAACATAGATTTGCATGAGCTAAAATTAAGCTTCAAACCAAAAATGTTACCAAAATAAAACCAAACCTTCTTAGTAATATGGATTTGAATGAGTGATTAATTGACTCCTCCGAATTGTAGAAGCATCTACAAAAGGAGGACATATTGATACAAATTCTCTTAATCTTCATATTAAGAGGAATGGCTTGTTGAAGAAGCTTCTATATAAAAAAATGGAAATTTTAATGGGGTAGTGCCTATTCTATATTAACTTCCAGCTGATAGAGGTAGGATTTTATCTCTCAAATAGTCATAAGCAGTTTTGAATCAAAATTGGCCAGATATAGATGAAGTCCAGATGATCTCTTCATGTAAAAAGTTGGTATCTTCCTCTAATGCATTAACTACTTGTTTAATTCTTTTAATTGCATTTGAAGTTGTACTCCTAATGAAGATTCTAGCTTTGTACTCACTTAACATGAAATTTGTTGGAATTTCAAAATATAATTTATTAATTATATTATATTATTGAGTTTAAGTTTTGGAATATAATTTAATATTAATATTGCGTAATTAACTTTTTTATTTTTGAGTTTTATTTTGGGTTTTCTAATGTGTGTAGAGAGAGAGAGAGAGAGAGAGAGAGAGGTAAAGCAAATTAGGTGTAAATGAGGTGGGTATGGTTTAAGTGTCGTGCATAGAAACTTTACAAGAAAGTGAAATGGTATATAACTAAAAGACAAAATATCACTATTACTCTTCTGGTAAAAGAGGCTATGTTATGATGCTTTGCGGTACCACCAATCGCGACACGCATCACACGATCGCGCGATATGTTATTGGGTTCTATGATGGTGCCTTTGTCACTTCACTCAAAGTGTGGGAGCCTAAATTTTTATCAAAGTCAACCAGATCGACGACTGTGGTTAATCGATCTGATCAATGGATGTTATAACTCAAGTGGATTGATATGAATCATTGGATTGACTTGTGGTGATTCGTATAGGGGTGTGTCCATTCGCTTACGATGTGACACTAAATATAGACCGTGCGATCAAAGGAATTCCAAAAAAACTTGATCCAATGGTTATTGAATCGCGCACCTGAAAAGAGGTGACTATCCATGAACAACCACCAAAATGGCTATAAAAAGATTTTTAGTCCTCTGTTTTGGACACCGAAAATTGATTTATTCTCCTCTCTTTGTCCTGTATATTCTTGCATTACAGGTTAACATTTCACAGCATTCTTGGTTCGATCAAATCTTACATAGTTTGAATTAAATAGGAAACACCACTGAATTGTATCCTTAAGATAAATTTCTACTTCAACTCCACTATGTACTTGTGGTTTTTCTTCAGAAGGGGAGAAATATTGGCTAAAAGACAACATTCCTAGAACGTTCCTTCTAGTAACTTAGATCCATAATTCTTATTGGTCCTTCATAAATTTTGGGAAGTTTTAGGCAATATTACTTTTGAAAAAGATTGGAAGGAACGGTAGCATAATCCATACAAGTTATGATACAAGATTCGGTTCTACTTGATCATTTTGATAACGAAAATTTTACTCGTTGCAAGACAAATTCATGTTCTTTATCACATCTCCTAAACTGACATATATTCTTGATGACGGGCTTGAACCTATTCCCGAACCCACACCCGAAGACACTGAAGATATAAAGCAAAAATATATGAAGACAAAAGAAGATGAATTTATGTCTCGAGGGCACATTCTTAATGCATTATCTCAAACTGTCTATAGTGTAAATCAGATGATTCCTATGGCAAAGGAATTATAGAAAACATTGGAGAATAAATATCAAAATGAGGAAGCGAGTCGTAAGTTTCTTATTTTTAACTATATCAATTATAAAATGACTAATGATAAATCTGTTGTTGCGCAAGTCCATGAACTCCAAAAAATAGTTAGTGATCTTAAAGCTGCCTAAATAAATCTTCAAGATGAATTTCAGATGGGGGTGGTTGTTTCTAAACTTCATTTCGCTTGGAATGGCTTTAAGAAGAAAAGTAATCATGACGAAAAAACATACAGTTGAATTCCTTCTTCGTCGTCTTCGTATTGAAGAAGACTCTCGTATTCGAGAAAAGAAGGAATATCAAAGTTATAATCATTCCAAGGAAAATATGGTTGAGAATCAAAATCCAAAAATGCCAAAGATTCCAAACTCAAAGCAAGGAATGATTCAAATTTCAAGAACCAATGTGCAAATAAAAAAAGAAAGGTAAATGCTACTTCTGTGACAAATCGGGACATTTTGGTTGAGAATGTTGACTTGAAAATAAGACATTTAAGGGAAAACAAGTGGTAAAGGAAACCAACAATGTTGAAGAACTTAGTGTAACGGTGTGCGAAATAAATTTTATGGATAATGAAGGTGGATCGTGGTTAAATACAGGCACTACCGTTCATATTTACAAAAATCGTTCTCTTTTTAAAATATATCTAGAGATTGATGGAAAGGAAGTAAAAATTACGAATAACCTCTGCACCAAAGTAATTGGAAAGGGAACAGTGGAATTGAAATTAATATCTGGGAAGGTTCTTACTTTGATTTATGTGCTTCATGTATTGAAAATGTGTAAAAATCTTGTATCTGGAGATCATCTCAATAAGAGATGTTTCAAACTTGCGTATGAGTCGGATAATCTTGTCTTATCCAATAATAGTCAATTTATTAGCAAAGGTGTGCAAAAAAAAATTGAGGATAATGAAGATGGATGGTGGTTAAATACCAGCGTAATCGTTCATATCTGCAAAGATCGTTCTCTTCTCAAAACATATCAAGAGATCGATGGATAGGAAGTAAAAATGGAAAATAACCTCCGCATCAAAGTAATTGGAATGGTCACAGTGGAATTGAAATTAAACATCTCGGAAGGTTCTTACTTTGATTGATGTACTTCACGTACCGAAAATGTGTAAAACTCTTCTGTCTGGAGACCATCTCAATAAGAGAGGTTTCAAACTTGTGTATGAGTCAGATAAGCTTGTCATTTTCAAGAATGGTCAATTTATTGGTAAAGGGTACTCTTGTAATGGCATGATCAAATTTAATATAATAAATGATATTAGTTCCATTTATATGGTTGATTCTATTTCTTTATGGCATAATAGATTAGGTTATTTTAATTATAGAAGTATAAAATATATGGCTAATCTAGGATTAATTTCTGATTGTAAAATTGTCCATTATGATAAATGTGAAATTTGTGCTCAATCTAAGATAACTACAAAGTTATTTAAATCCGTTGAGAAGACATTCGACGTGCTTGATCTTATACATAGTGATATATGTGATATGAAGAGTAATGTCGCTTGTGGAGGAAATAACTATTTTTTAACTTTTGTCAAGGATTACTCCAAATATATATATATATATATATACATACTTAAAAGTAAAGATGAAGTATTCGATAAATTTCTTATTTTTAAAGCAGAGGTTGAAACTCAACAAAATCAAAAAATCAAAGTCCTACGATATGATAGAGGTGTTGAATACTACCCAAATGAATTTATTTAATTTTATAATACTCATGGAATAATTCATCAAGCTACAACATCATACACACCGCAACAAAATGGAACAGCGGAAAGAAAAAAATAGGACTTTGATTGAAATGATAAATGCAATGTTAATTAGTTTTGAGTTGCCTTTGTCTATATGGGGTGAAGTAATTTTATCTGCATGTTATATTCTAAATAGAGTTTCATTGAAAAACAAGGATATTACACCAAGGATTGGAAAATAATAATTAAACTATTGATGTCTCACCTTTTAATACTTCATCACAACCAATATCAACTTTGGAATCAACGGATAATGTTGAACCAAGGAGAAGTAAGAGACAGAAAACTGAGAAGAAATTTGGACTTGACTTTGTAATTTATCTTATTGAGAGAGATGTGAATGAAACTAAGAAAAAACCAAATTTGTTCTTAATGTGGAAGATGAACCGGCTACATTTCATGAAGCAGTATCATTTAAGGATGCTATCTTTTAGAAAGAAGCAATCAATGATGAAATGAACTCAATTTTGTTAAATCAAACTTGAGTTATTACAGATCTTTTTTCTAGAGCAAAACCAATTGGGTGCAAATGGATATTTAAAAGAAAATTAAATTCGAATAGTTCAATTAATAAATTTAAAGCAAGATTAGTTGCTAAAGGTTATAAATAAAAACATGGAATTGATTATTTTGACACATATGCACCCGTTGCACACACAAATTATATTAGACTATTAATATCTCTTACTTCTATACATAATTTAGTTATTCATCAAATGGATGTAAAAATAACTTTTCTATATGGTGATTTAGAAGAAAATATTTATATAGAACAACCCAGAGGGTTTGTTTTACTTGGACAAGAAAACAAAGTTTGTAAACTAGTTAAATCTCTTTATGGCCTTAAACAAGCTCCTATGTAATGGCATAAAAAGTTTGATAAGATAATAAGATCCCATGGGTTTAAGTAAATGATGCCAATAAATGTATTTGTAGTAATTTTATGTTGGAGTCATTATTTTCTTATATTTGGATGTCATGCTTATATTTGGGTCAAGTCTCAAATATGTGGAAGAAACTAAGAGGTTTCTATCATCAAACTTTGATGTGAAATATTTTGGAGAAGCTGAAGTGATTATAGGAATCAAAATAGCAGGAAAAGATAATACGTTAGCATTATCTCAATCTCACTATATTGAAAAGGTTTTTAAGAAATATAATCATTTTGAACTTAAGCCAACAACCACACCTGTTGATCCTAGTATCAAATTAATGAAAAATACTGGGCGTTTTATGGATCAAGCTAAATATGTCGGTGTCATTGGAAGTCTCACGTATGCAAGGTACTCTACTAGACCAAACATTACCTACAATTAATCCAGGATAAGAACATTATAATGCAATTTTTAGATTACTTATATACCTAATGAGGACTATGGATTACAGCTTAAATTATGTAGGGTATCCATTTGTATTACAAGGATATAGTGATTCCAGTTGTGATAACCTCGAATTAAAATCCAAGTCCACATCTGGTTGGATATTTACTCTAGGAGGAGCGGGTATTTCTTCGGGATATAAGAAATAAACATTTGTGTCTGATTCAACAATGTAAAAAGAATTCATAGCCCTGGTAGATGTAAGTAAAGAAGCGGAATGGCTTAAAAACTTATTATTTGATATTCCGTCATGGAAAAATCCATCTCTTGCCATTATGATTAATTGTGAAAACTAGGCTACAATATACATGGTTCCATTAAAAACCTATAGTGGGAAATATAGACATATTAGTCCAAGACATCAAAATTTGAGACAGTTACTCAAAGAAGGAGTAATTACAGTTGACTATGTTAAAACGGATAAGAATTTAGCAGATGCCCAAACTAAAGGTCTTGTCAGAGAAATAATATATATCACCTTAAAAGGAACGGGACTAAGGTCTATAAAATGAATAAACTACAATTAATGGGAACCCAACTTATGTCTTGAAAATATTGATAAAGTTGAATGTGGTACTAACAAGTTAAATGATAGTTATGAAACACTAGGAACTTATATGTAAAAGTCCATTCCTATGTGCCTAGTATTGGTATTCTGCATGAGAGAGGACGCAGTTTACTTCTTAATAAATCATATAAATGTGACTCGCTGAATCACTAAAGTTGATTTACCTATATGAGTAATGAAAGTGTGGCCGCTTTCTATGGAACTAGGACTGATCCTAAAACACTCATGAAATCAGGATAAGCATAAGGCCATAAATATGCATGATAACAAAACACTTTTCATCACAGAGATCAATATGTGAAATGGCTCCGGCTCTTCTCAAATGGTCCTTGGTTTAAGATGCATTCACCACAACAACTTGCGAAAGGTTTGAATTATTTTCACTAAGTGGAAGTTTTCAAGTCCGAAAGGCACTTCTCATTAATTTACTAAATTTTAGTGATAATGCCAGAAACTCTATTATTGTCTGTATACTTTTGTATCTTCAATTCCTTATTTATGAGTATTTTGAAATGGTGGGGGATTGCTCGAATATCAAAATATAATTTATTAATTAAATTTTATTATTGAATTTTAATTTTGGAATATAATTTAATATTAATATTATGGAGTTAACTTTATTATTTTTGAGTTTTTATATTGGGTCCTCTAGTAGAGAGAGAGAGAGGGCTCAAGAAAAGTTGATGTAAATGTGGCGGGTATGGTTTAAGCATCCAACATAGAAACTTTATAAGAGAGTGAAAGAGTATATAACTAAAAGACAAAAGATGACTACTGCTTTTCCAGTCAACGAGGCTATGCTATGGTGCTTTTCGGTGGTGCAAAGTATCATTAATCGTGACATGCAACGCGCCTTCACGCGATCGCACGACGTGCGAAACGGCGATTGGGCAACTTAGGGTGCATTGGGCACTTTGATGGCGCACTTGGCACTTCGATCGTCGCTTGGAGCATGGGAGCCTAAAGTTTTGTCAAAGTCAGCCAAATCGATGACTGTAGTTAATCGATCTGATGAAAGGATGTTATAACTCAAGAGAATTGATCTGGACAATTGGATTGACTTGTGGAAATTCGTACAGGGGTGCGTCCATTCGTTTATAATGTGACACCAAATTTAGACCGTGCGATCAAAGAAATTCTGAAAAGGCTTGATCCAACGATTGCTGAATCGTCCACCTAAAAGGAGGTGGATGTTCATAAACAACCACCAAAGTGTCTATAAAAAGAGTTTCAATCCTCTGTTTTAAACATCGAAACTTTCTCTGTTCTCTTCTATCCATCCTCTATCTTTTGGCATTATCAGGTTAACATTTTAGAGTGTTCTTGGTTTGATCAAATCGTACATAGTTTGAATCAAATAAGAAACATCACTGCATTGCATCCTAAAGGAAAATTTCTACTTCAACTCCACTGTGTACTCGCGATTTTTATCCGAAAGGGGGGAAATATTGCCTAAAAGACAACGTTCCCAGAACGTGCCTTGCAGTAACTTGGATTCATAATTATTATAATTCCTTCATAAATTTCCAACAAAATTAGCCTAAATAATTTTGTTCCTCTTCAAATTCAAACATGTTCTCAAACTTCCAACATATATAACATGCTCCCGGTTCCTCAAATTTAATCCTAGGGAAAGATATATCATCCTAGTTAATCCATTGATATTTGTTAGGGTCATTTTGTCCACTCCAAAAGAATTTATCAAGGATTTTATTAAATATTTGGATGATAATTTTTGGAGGATTTAAAGCACCTACAGTGTAAATAGAAATATAATAAATTACATGCCTTATTATAATAAGCCTCCCACCTTGACATAAAAACCTAAAGTGCTAACCCCTCATTCTATTTTTGATCTTTTCTATTGAATTTAAGAAGTAACAAGGCTTTCTTATGCCTTCAAGAGATATCCCAAGTACTTAATTAGGAGATGCTTTTTCTTAGGGACAAATTAATTAGACATAACTAATCTATTCTATGCTTGAATCTTAGAATCAACAGTAAAGTGGCTTTTATTTGAAACGATCAACTAACCGGAGCATTCCTCATATCTCTTTAAAAGCTTCATTAGGTTTGTAATGCTTACTTTTCTACCATTCAAAAGGATTATTGTATTATCTGCAAAGCTCAGATGAGTGATAACTTTAAATCTATTAGGGTAGCTATAAGACTTGACAACTCTCGAAATAAATAATTATTCAAGACCCCTACTAAGAGCATCTCCAACAATAATAAAAAGAGAGGGATGAATAGGATTTTCCTATTTATCCCCTCTACAAGACTTAAAGTATCCATCTGTTTGACCATTAATGAGTATGGAGAACCAATTATTTGACATAATTCTCCATATCAAGTCAATAAAACCCTCACATAAAATTGAATTTCCTCAACAATTATGTTGGAGGGTAGTGTGACCGGGGTTTGAGAAAAAACCGAAATGGGTGAGGCATGACCCACTCCAATGGACTCTGTTTTGAAGGTCCTTAAAATCTCCAGAGCAACTTCTAGTAGAACCTTTCTCTTCTTGTAAAAATAGAGTGAACATTATGACCTCTTCCTGTAAGAAGATGAACTTCACAAGCAATAATAGTAACTTAGAGAGAGGAATCTCCTGAGAATGATGGTTGCAATGGTGGGAGTTAAAAAATAAGAACTTATCACTTAGAGAGAGAACGGGGAGAGAATACTAGTTCTGGTGTGATTTTGGCTGTGTAATGACCTAACTTGAGTTTTTGATGTTTGATTTAACATTACCAAGGGTCATATTTATAGGTGAATACTAGGGTTGGTTTGGGACTTTTGGGGCGCCAAAAAGAGGGAACTTGAAGGACAAGGTCTGCAATGTACCTTTTGTCCCAACTTGGTCTACAACTGTCTTCCCCCTGTGACAGACCACATGTGGTGTAAACCAAAGTCAAAAAGAAAATTTGTCTCATAATGGTGATAAAACAAATGATTGGGTAAATATATTTTCAAATGGTACACTTGAGAGTGGCCTTGGGGGCCACCCTCTCTTAAATCATTTTATAAAAACTATTTTTTTTACGAGCACCTCCTTGGCTACTCACTTCAGTTATAAATAAGTATGGTCTGTGTGAGGACTTGAGTGACTCTTAGAGTCTCTCTACTAGTATTCTCTCTATTTTAAAGTGCTAAATTTTTTGAGCTTGCTCAACAAACCTTATCTCTCACCCACCAAGCCAAAACTCCCAAGAGATCACAACTGGTCTATTTGAGCCCTGCTTGCTCAACTAGGCTATCTGTATAAGAAATTAAGTGATAGTAATTTGTTTTTTCCTAAATAACAAGTCTTGGGAATGAGTCCACTCAAGGTGGACCCCCTCGCCCTTTGTCAATTTTATAGTATGTGATTTAGGGAAGAGGAGCTAATCGAGGTAGACCTCCTCGACCTACTTTTTTTAGGGTATCAACTTATACAGAGGGGGTTTCTCGTGGTGAATCACCTCTCCCTGACCCTTTTCTGTGGCCTTCACTCTTGGGTAGAGGTGTTGCTCATGGTGGGGCCCCTCGTCCTTGGCCTTTTTCTATGGCCCCAATCGTTTTTGGAGGTATTGCTCATGGTGAGCCCTCTCGTCCTTGCCCCTTTTAATGTGACTCCATTCTTGGGTAGATGGGTTGCTCGTGGTTAGCCCCCTCATCCTTGCCCCTTTTTTAGTGGCTCCAATATTGAGTTGAGGGGTTGCTCGTGGTGAGTCCCCTCGCCCAAGTATTACAATTATTCATAGGGTCACTCAAGGTGGATCCCTTCGCTCTAAATATTTTCTTGCTAATTTGGGAAGTGGGAACCCCTCTAGGTGGATTCACCCACCCTAGACTAATTTTGGAATAGAAGATGAACACCCCTCTGCAAATTGAATCATAAAATCCATGATAATCTCTCATAAGCCTTCTCCATATCTAGTTTAAAAATAACATTTGAGCCTTGGGTTTTTTGCCTATATCATTAATAAGATCTTGGCCTAACAAGATATTATATAAAGTGATCCTTCCTTTGGTGAATCCACTCTAATTAGAAGATATAATAAGAGGAAAGATCTTGAATAATCTAGTATTGAGGATTATGAAAAAGATTTTGGAGAAGAAATTTCACAAAATGATTGGTTTGAATTGAGAACATTGAATGGGATGAGTGACTGGGAATGAGAACAATGGTGGTACTAGACCAACTGTTTGTCATTTTAACCCAGAAAAAGAAACTCTTTATATCAAGACAAAGGTTAAATTTGCTTATGTCCAAAAATTAGTGTAAAAAATTTCCCCAAGCCTTCTAGACCCGGAGCACTGTCTCCATTAAGATTATTAATAGCAACAAGAATATCTTCTTCTGAGGGGAAATCACATAATGAGAGGTTTGAATCTTTTGAGATAAGGTTTGGGATGATGTTGAGTATGGATGGATGTGAAGTAATTGGTTCAACAGCTAGGTATAGATTGAAATGATTAAGAAATGTTTATGAAATTCTCTCTGAGAATCAGCCTATGGCTATAGTCCATCTGACTTCAAGATTTAATGAACACATAATTGAATCCCAGTGGATTTCATAGCAGAATTAAAAAAGTTGGTGTTCAATAGAGACTTTTTAGGGGGCAGAGAGAGAGAGCCCTTATTTTTACAGATCCACCAAACTCATAGTCCCCAACTATTTAAAATTTTCAAAAAAATGTCCTCTTTTTCAAAGAAACCCTCTTCCGCCATTTCCCCAAGTAATAGTGAGGTTCTGGTGGGTTCCTTCCCTATTTTTATTACGATTTCCACTATTTTGTCCATCGAAGAAACCACAATCACCACTACCGTTTTGGATGCCACTGCCTCTGCCTTGAGCGGTTCGTCTTTAGGAGTTTTTGTGAGCGGGGGTCCCTCGACCACCACCACCTATTCCAAATACTAAATGGAATACTTGGAAACCATTTAAAAAGGGATTTTGCGATATACCACCTTACTCCGTACTTTATCCATCAAGACACCTTTTTGTGTGATCTTGCTAATTTCGAGGAGGATTTCATGGCTAAGATCGCCGAGAACCCCATATGGGTTTGTATGAGTCTACTGACTTTCCTATTATTTTACCTGATAACATTCTCAGGGTTTGAGTTCATAGGGGTGATTTTCCCCAATCTAACATTAAACTCAAAGTTCGTGCAGGTGCCCCTGACAAGTTGTACCTCTGGTTAGATCATATATTTGCCACCCCCTCTCACAAGGCTATCGTCGAGGGGCTTGGCCTTGCCACCACTATTAATAGTTTAAAGACTTGTTCCATTTCCAATCATGCTAGTACTTTAACTCTGTTGGCTTCTTGTTGGAGAATATATTCCTACACTTTTGTCACTAGATGGGGCAAGTTTATTATAACCACAGAGGACATTTACGAGCTTCTCACCTCACCCTAATTAGGAGAGCATGTATTTTCTGATGTCTGTGAGGATGAGGTCGAGGAAGGGATGGTAAAAAAGCTCCACTCAGCTTTAAGTGAGTGCTCTAAATATACAATGATCAATCAAACTGACACTACCAAACATACCTTTGCAAAATGGCAAAGGTATTAGTTTAAATATTTTGAGCAGTTGCCCAAGGGGAATAGTTCGAGCAGGGCATTGAGAAGATAGGAGGTCCCAAAATCAATTCCTCCTCTTATTTGTCAACTTTATTTGTTACTTTCCCTAGTAGGTTTTTATTTCCAGGGAATCCAAATGATTCCCCTCGTGATCTTCTTTTTAGACTTACTTTGAGACTTGATCCAGGGAGGGAAGTTCCCCTCGTAGCCTTAAACTTGGGGTCTATCTATACTTGGATATCTCTTGCTCATGTTGACATCGATTGATCCTGTGGTCGTCATGACGCTATTAATTTCACAAACTCTTTTATTCACATGTCCTTTTTGTTTGAGAGATTTCCCAACTTTACCCCAGAGGCAAAGGTCTACCATAGTCAAGTTGCTCGAGTTACAAAGTGGCATAAGAAAGCCCCCAAGGATCCTTTAGGCCCTCTGACAGATAACATTGATGATTTCTACTTCTTTCCTTATTGTAAACAAGTTGGTGGTATTTCACGTGGGCCTCCTTCTCATCTTTAAGAGGTACTTTTTATTATCCCATAGATGCTGAGTCTGTTTCTACCTATCCTTAAATTGAGGTAGCAGTTATGCTTTTACCTTTAATTCTTCCTTCATTGACTGACCCGGGCTATGGTGTGGAGTTTTACCACTCTGAGAGGGTGAGGAGGCAATTCGACTACTATCAAGGTGTTCATTCAACTTCCTATCCTTTAAGCACCTCCCCTTCTCAGCTGTATCTTGAGGCCTATGCCAATTTTACCTTTGAGGGGATGGTTCACAGAGTTAGCCATTTGGGAGGTTTATATGTTCCTCCCCGAGATTACTTACCATATTTTACTCACTCCTGATTCACTTTGTGGCAGAAGCATGTGAGCCTATTTCAAAACTGTGTGAAAGATGTCTCTCGCAAAACCAACCCCACTAAAATCCTTAACAATCATATATAATTGGTTAAAAGAACCCAAACAGAGTTATAGCATCATAGTACCATCTTTAAGATACCTCTTGATCAAGTTACCCCAATCTTGGTGAGTCCCCTTCTCGATGAATCTATTTACATAAAACATCCTGAGCCTCAACCTGCCAAGCCCAAGGGAAAGGGCAAACTAAAAGCCCCAGTTGCTTCCAAAAGAAGCATCCTAATGTAGACATGTTAAATTTGATACCAGTTACTTTTGTTTCTCTTACTACAGATGCTACCCCTACTGTTACCCCTGCCTCTCATCCTTCACCAATAAGGACTAGGGTGAGCAAGAAGAAGAATAAATTTAGTGCTGACGCCATTGCTCCTCCTCCTGCACCAGATCAAGAGTCTGATATTGAAGACCTTAGAGTGGAGGAGACCAGCAAGATTATATGTGAGAAAGGTTATGAAGCCCTGGGTTTGTCTTCTTTGGATCCTCCTATTTTTTTCATTCCTATTGCTGAAGGTATTATACCTGACTCCTCTTTACTTAGTGAACTTGGATTTCATGGAGTTTCACCTGCTGGTTCCCCTTCTTATTCATTTAAATAGGAGCTATTTGATTATGGAAGCACTTATTCCTATGATGATTGAAGTTCTTCTTCAAATGATGTGAGTGACATTGACCCCCATGGTGAACATCATCCTAATACTTTTACTTTGTTGCTAGTTTCGAGAGAGTCTTCTAGTGAGGATACTATGATATATTCTCCCTCTGCTATGAGTCCTACCACTAGACATCTCCCATATCAGCAGCGTACGTGCCCAACTACTGTAAGTCTTTCTTTTGACTTCCTTTGGTGAACTTTTATCTACCTACCTTTTATGTCTTTTTTCTAATTTATTTTTATCTTTGTAGCATTTTACATGTTTTTTCTATTGAGACGAGTGATCCCTCGCCTTCACTTCTTGTCCGAGCACCCTTTCCCATGGAGAGAAATTCCATGCTTGTCTCTTCTCTACGTTTAGCTAGATAGGTTCATTACTTCCTCCTTATTCAACTATTTATTTCTTCTTTTCTTCTCTTATAACATTTTACTAACATAGCTTATTTCTTCTTGCCTTTGCAGCTATTTTAGTGTTTCCCACCATAATGAGAACCTCTTATGTGATTTCTCGTTCTGCCCAGGTAATAATCAACTCTTTTAGTTCTTTTGTCATGTCGTCTTTTTAGACATATCTTGGTGTCTTTCTCTTTATATGTTTATAGAGAATCATTCCTCTTAACCCTACTTCCCCACCTCCTACCTCTTCTACGGTGGGCCGTTCTTCAGCTAGGCTTCCAGAGATACTTGTATTTTTTGCTTCTTACATAATTTTCAATCTAATGTTTTTATGTATGGCTGAAATTTATATTACTTGTGTTGTTTTTATCTTTCTTCCTTGCAGGGCTCGTCTTCAGCTAGCCCTTCCACCACTGGGGTAACGGTGTTGCTCACTGGAGTCATTGTCCCAGGCCTATCACCTTTCAGTAGGATACCTATCTCCCAAGTTTATATGCCTATGGATAATAGGCCCCATATCCTTCCCCTTCCATCTCAGTCAATCTTCACCATTGCTTCCAGCGAGCCTATTTCATAGACCATTATCTCTTCCTAGGTACTACTCTTCCATGTTAAGATCAACTATTTCCTTGATTTGTGTTTATTTCTAATAATCTTGTGATGAACAAGACATAACCACTGCACCAGCTACTCCAATAGTTATCTTTCTTCCTTTTTCCCTTGAGGGGGTTCAGGTATTTTTTTCATCTTTTATTCTTGATTCATTTTTAATTATCGTCAGAATTTCTTTCTCATGACTTGTCGCTGTCTGTTTGTGTTTCAGCTGGCCAATGTTTCCACATCATTGGTTACTTCTCTGGCTACTTATCCAATAGACTCTGTAGCTGTTGAGGCCTCTTCTGCCACGGTGTCTGGTGAAAGCACCATCATAGCACCTCTCCGGGTATCTATTTTAACTCAACTTTTAAACACTTCTATACATTTTCTTTACTATATAAACAATTCATTAGCACTTATATCCTTCTTTTATTCACAGGATGATGCTAGTGATACCTCTTCATCTGTGGTCCCTATAGTGAGGGCTGAGGAGGCAACCCTCCAGGCATCACCTATTTATCTTGTACTGACTCTTGCGGAGATGACCACATAGGTACAACGTATTTCTTGTGTAAGAGTATCTTTTTTCATGCCGCCCTTTTGCTTATACTTCTAATTTTACTTGCCATCAGGCCGGTATAGCTGATGACCCATTATCTGCGTGGTCGGTTGTGATTTTTGAGGGAGTGACTTCCCAATTATTTCCTTTCGCGCACTTATTTGTTAAACTTGTACTTCTTCCCTTTTATTCAATGCACAAAAATCTTAAAGTCTTTCTGACATACTTGTAGGTGTAGTCCCTCTATCCGCGAGACCTATATATTGGTTCTCAGGTTAACACTGTGCTGGTTCCTGTAACTATGGAACCCTTGGCAAGCATCCCGAGTGAGACTACTCCGGTATGTTTGGCACACTATTTTTTTACTTGCGTTTTCTATGCAAGGGTTTTTTGACACTTCATTGTCTTATTATTTTCAGGTTAATGATGCATCTGTCCCCACCACTGGAGGACCTTTGGCCAGTGTCGCAGATGAGACTTCCTAGGTAAACACTCGGTATACTATACCTTTCAAACTTTCTTTTGTTGTGCAAGTGCTCGCTAACACTTACCCGTTTCCTTATTTTCAGGTTAGTGTTGTGGTTGTTCTAGTAACTGTGAAACATCTTCGGGAAGTCGTTGTGAGAGAGGTATTATACTATCATACCCTCCTCTTCTTTCTACTTCCCCTTTTTTTCTTGCTTTTACTGTACAAGTATGCTCGCCCTCACGCCCCTGTATCTTTATTTCTAGGTTAGTGAGGCGGTTATCCCTAGTTCTGCAAAACACATTGTGAGTGTTATACTACGCACTCCCGAGATATTAAACTTTCATACATGATTTACTTTCAGATATTTTCTAAGAAATCTCATTTCTAACTTAAATAAAAATATATTAATGCTAACTCAATCTATTCTCTATTAGGTTGGTATTCAAGGTCACACGGTGCCATCTCGATTTAGCGGCAGCATACTTACCTCTTTGAGATTTAAAGTAAACTTTGTATTCCTTGCTTTACTTTAAACAAAGACACTCGACTGTCTATTCTTCTCTTTTTCTTGACTTATCATTTTATGTTTCTCATTTTCAGGACCTTGTGAGTGAGCCTGTTAAGGCAGCTGATTTCAGAGCAGAGTTCTGAGTGTTGCTGGCTCCGGTGAGGATTCCTCTCTTCCTCTTTCAGAACTCGAGTCCAGAAATATAGGTTATTACGATGTTGAGGTAAATAATCCTGGGGCCTTTATGAGTGCTTTATGGAGCACAGATCTTCCTTCGAGTTCCGAACCCACGAGTAAGAGATGCTAGAGATGATCATGGAGCATCATTCTGAGACTTTTACATCTCAGAGTGTGCTCAACATCGACAGTCTCACGATCTTCAATTTGAGGGCTCTCGCTCGTTATTTTCATGATTTCTTATCCACTTCCCATGCTGACCTAACCAACACCAGTACTACATTATTTCTTCAAGCCCTTCATGATCTCCAGAGATTCTATCATTTTCAGCTGGACTGTCTTGACACGAGTGTCTCATTTATGAAGATGACGAGACTTCACATGTCTAGGCAGTCTAGGGTTTAGTAGCATCAGGTTAAGGCTACTCAAATCTGGGTTTAGATTCAGTTTCTCTAGTTCAAGTTGTCTAAGCTTGAGTCTGGTGATACTGAAGATGTTTCCAGGATGGTCAGGTTGGACGATCAGTTTGATGAGGAGGCGGGTCTTTCTTATTCAGACGTGCGCTAACGGTAGGATTTATGTTTTGTTTTATCTAGCAAATGGTTTACTTTGATATGTAGACTTTGCTTTGTATTTTTATTTATTTCCATATATGTAAAGAGCCACCTGCCATTAATGAAAACTATTAGTTTGTTTCTATTCCGTCTTTTCATTCCTTGCTTCCATTATGCTTTTGGCATCGATTAACTATTATTTTCTCTATTTAATGTGAGCATTTTGTCAATTAGAGTTGCCCCGTGTTCTGTGGGGTACTTTCCTACGATCTGGACAAGCTATCATTTTAGAGATGTTCCCCTACCTGTGGGGTACTTGCACGTGAGTTGGGCAAGTCATCTTTTTGAAACTGCCCTAATTGCGAGGTATTTGGTGTATATACATTTTTTAGGGAATAACTTGGAGGAAGGTGACCCCCTTCTCCTTCCCAAATATATAAAGAACAATCAAAAAATTGGAATTAAGTAAATAAAACAATAACTATTTCTTTCTCTTCTTTTTTTAGTAAACTTCCCCTAGTCTGTGGGATCCTTGTCCTAAACATTAATTTGAGAATTTTTAACTGTGATTTTTTTTAAAAAAATCACCATCTTAGAGAGGGGATAAACACTCTTCTTTACATTTTCATATAAACTAGCAAGTAAAAATTACGTTTTTGAGAACAGAGGTGAGAGCTTGTCCTCCAGGTTGCAAGTCTGTAAGAGACATTTTCTTGGAGAACCATTTCTTGTTAGTCTGTCGAAATGATTAAATTGTTGTGTCTGTAGGGGCTTTCCTCACTATAATTTGCCAATGGAATGGATGTACCCCCCACAAGTATAATTAGGAAAGTTCCTTTTGTCATGGACCCTCTTTTAGTCTAGTAGAGAGTGTTACCATTCTTGCTTTTTAAGAAAGAGAAAAAATTAACCTAGTGTACACACTTCATAAAGCAGGTAAATAAATAACGCACAAATTATCAGTTAATGACGAAAATAGTTACTATTCATTACTTTTGTATTATACGTTGCTTACACAACTTTGCTCTACTATCATTACAAAAAAACTTTTCTTATATTAGAGCGGGATGTTCAAACTTTTAGAAGAAATAAAACTTAAAAAAAACTAAGCATAATACTTTTTCATTCACTTATAGTTAATCAATTGAAAGCAATCACTCTCAGGTTCCCAATTAGGATTGAACTTTGATGTTTACATGCTTCGAAGATGGTGAGTGGAAGCATATAGGACCAAGTCCCTACATGAAATTTCCTAAGCTTGACCAAGTTCTCGTAAGCCCTGGACAACTACTAGGTATAGACCTTGAAATTTCCCTTGGCCTTCTCTTTGTGCTCATCCAACACCTCTAACTACACGTGATGGGGGTCTGGTACATGGACATTTCATAGAGCAATCCTAGATGAGGGTACTGCCAGCTCTACTGGTAGGATGACTTCAGTCCCGTAGACCAACGAGAATGGAGTAAACCCTGTCAACTTCCTCTTTAAAGTTATGTAGGCTTAAAGCTCTATCAGTAGATTTTCATCCCAAGCTCCTAACATGTCCTAAAGCATCTTCTTAAAAATATTAATGAGTGTCTTGTTTGTAGCTTCTGCCTGGCCATTCCCCTACGGGTATGAGATGGTTAAACTATTGTGTATAATTTTGTACTTATTCGTAAGGAGCCCATCTACTTACACACAAAATGCTTCCCACTATCTATTAGAATCACCTTGGGAATACCAAACCTTCATATGATATATTCCCTTATGAATTGGGTCACCACTCGAGCAGTCACTCTCCTTAGAGGGATTGCCTCTACCCAAAAGGTGTACAGTTATATGGCAACAATAATGAAGGCCTTATCATGAGAGGTTGGGCTAATCTTTCTCACCAGATCAAATGCCCAAGTGTGGAAGGGGTAAGGAACTTTTAGGCTTTGTATACTAACTGAGGGGGAATGCGCCATGTTGCTGTGCACTTGGCATGCCATGCACTTCTTGACATAACTGATAGAATCAGCCTCCACTGTGGGCTAGTAGTGACCCAGCATCATTAGTTGATCATATAATTTGGCACCTCCCATGATAAGCACCCTAAAGTGTATACTTTAAACCCCAAATGGACGGTTTGTATTTGCTAATTCTCGACAAAATGGGTCTTATGTGCGTTAGTATTTATTTTGTAGGTCAAGGGTTCTAAAGCTCTTATTTTGAGGCAATTTTCATCAATAAAGGGGCTAAATAACCTTCCACGTAACCTTACCCTACCCAAGACCTAGTCTAAACATTCCACACCGAACCCCGTGTGTGTGTGTTGTGTTTGTATTTTAATTATTTTTAGATTTTTATTTTGAGTTTGTTTTAATTTTTAGGATTTATTTTAGATTTATTTAGAATTTTTAGGATTTATTTGCTATTTTATTTATTTCTTTTTCTTTTTCTGTTTTTTAATTTTTAGTTTTATTTTATTTTATTAGGATTAGTTTTTAGGAATTTATTTTTTTAGTTTTTTGTAGATTTAGTTTTTAGTTTTTATAGATTATTAATTTTTATTTTTATTTTCTTTTTATTTTTATTTTAAGTCTTTTTAGTTTAATAGGTTTTATTATTTTTATTTTCTTTTTAGTTTGATTTTTTTAGTTAGAATTTTATTTTTATTCTTTATTTTTTTATTTTTTTTAGTTTAGATAATTTTAATTTTTACTTCTTTTTTTTAGGTACAAACACACCCACACACACTATTCTACACCTATTTACATACCTAAGTAACACTCACCCTCACCCTAACCCTAACCCATACACCCCACCTACACACCTAACTAATATTCATCTTAATCCCCACCTCTTAACACACACCCTCATACACCCTCATCTACTATTCATTATCTCCCACCTTACACCGTCTCTCTCCTCCATCAAACCCACAACTCCTCTCACCATAGCCAAACCACCACACACACCTCATACTCTCTCTTCCTCTAAATCTGCGAGCGACCCACCACCAACCTAGAAACCAAAGACAAACTGCCCCTACCACAACCATCTACCCGAACCACCAACCCGATCGCACCCACCTACTTTAGCCATGAGTCGAACCTGTCGAAAATATCCTTTAGAACCCATCCTGAGTTTCATAACCTGAAACCTCCAAACTCGAAATCCAGAGAAATCCAAACTCACAACCCGCGATTCTCCATGGTAGCAACCCATCACCATCTCAACCCAAAGCTACAAACCTGGGTAGTCCAACCCACCACCTGACATCCCCAGTGCGCCCGTCCAACCATGACTCCATACCTGTGCTTAACCCGACCTCCCTTTTGAACCCAAACCCAAGACCATAAACCCATTTTCCTTTTATCCCCATTCTTCCAAGCCAAAGTCAATTTTCCACATCACCAGCAAACCCAAGACCCACTTGTCCAAAAAGCCAATCTTAAAAAAAATAAACAACTAAAAACACAAGACCCACATGTTTAAACTCTTACCCCTTTTAAACCATTTCCAAAAATGCCCTCTACCCTTATTTATCTTATAAGTCTTAAATAAATCAGATTTTATTACTTCACGCCTTTGCCATGCTCATATGCTCTCATCCTCACTCAATTTTATCATTACCTAATTGACCCTTAGCCTCATTGTACCTATAAATTGAAGACTTGGTGCCAATGAAGAGTGATCTCCAAATTATTTTTTAAACTTTGTGTGATAAAATTATCCCCACTCCTCTATAGAGAGTATTTGCATTTCTAGCAAATATCTCAATATAGAGGTGTGCGGTGAAATTTATCTCTAGGATGAATTCTACTCCACCCCTCTATAGTGAGTATTTGCATTTTAGCAAATATTTCAAAATAGAGTGATGTGGTTGAAATCATCCCTCTTGAATGTAAATTCTAATCCATTACTTTATGGTGAGTATTTGCATTTTTAGCAAATTTCTTAACATAAAGTGTTGATGTAGAATTTATATCCTTGGACGAGTTATAATGTACAATTTTATAAGGGTAGGATTTGTATTTTTAGCAAATCTCTTTCATTATTTAAGTGTCCATTATGAATTCATCCATTATCCATTGTATATATATAGTTTAGTTTTATTTTTTTTTATTTGTTGTTTTTATTTTAGAATCAATATATACATTTGTGAGGGATTCTAATTGACAGAATTTTGGCGTATAATTGAAGAGTTGCTCCAATTCAAGTATAAATGGGTTTGATCTATTCCTCTTTAATTTCTCTTGATTTAATCCTCACATGCTTTTATTGTTTACTTTTATTTTTGGATGATGATTGTTCAGGGCTAATCTTCCATTCATGGGATGAATTTTGAAGCCCTCGTGAGTCCAATTTAGTTAGTTTTCTTTTTAGCACAATTTTATTTATCTCATTTTTTTAAATTTAGCTTTTACATCTTAGTTAGTACTTTAAAAATTAGTATAGTTAGTTAATTATTAATCCCTTGATAAATCCATAAAA
Organism: Sambucus nigra; assembly: GCA_949130495.1. Classification (NCBI taxonomy): domain Eukaryota; kingdom Viridiplantae; phylum Streptophyta; class Magnoliopsida; order Dipsacales; family Adoxaceae; genus Sambucus; species Sambucus nigra. The sequence goes on from OX422218.1 coordinate 284,233,041, forward strand.
AATATAAAAAGCAAAACTAGAAAAATCATAAAACAATAATAGTATGCAAATAAATTTACACATGTCTTCATATATTTTGTGTTTCATCCTTAGAGTTGGATTGATACTCCCTTACTTACCCTATGTATATTTTGAGTTTATTTGTAGGTTCAAGGGAATTTTAATGGAAAAGAAGTTGCAACAATGACAAAAATACATAAGAGACGCATTTTCTTGTCTATCAAATGGCGTCGTTGCTATTCTTTGGAGCTCGAAGCACTTGAGAGGATGTCCTATTGTGATTCATTTATATTACATGTTTACTTTTTTCGTACCATTTTTAATTTTTTTTCAGAAGACTTGTATTAGGACTTTATTATTTTGCTTGTATCGCGGTGCTTTGAGACACCATTTATTTTTCATTTTAATTTATAATAATTAATTGCGAAGAAAAGCGTGATAGAAAAATCAGACAAGGTAGAGAGAGGGCGTCCAAGGCGAGAAAAAGAAGCCTCTCTACGTTGGATCGTTAGGACTCCTGGGCCGACTGAGATAGGCGAGATCTCCCCTCGATCGACTCAAATCATTCATTACCCCACGGTGTAAAAATCATGGGAGGTACATTTCTATAACCCTCACCCCTCTCCTATCAGCGAGTCAATTTTTGTATATGATTACGTGCTCTTATTTAATTTTTATTCTCGCATTTATTTTTGAATGTGTTTGACGAATTAATCAATTAAGACCTACACTCGGTCATTCACGAGCAGGGATTTCATCCCTTGACTCACTCGCTTATCCTTTGTGTGCTACCCTAGCTCTCATTAAATTTAAAATCAATCAACTAGCTAGCCCACTAGGAGAACATTTTTGCAACGACGATCACATAGATAAATTCCGTGATTTTCTCACGCGCACATTAATTAAAATTTGACTACCTTATCACCTAATTTAAGATAAAATAAATTAGCTATATGCTAGTTAGGACTTTGACCTTGCTCGTATGTGTCTAATTTAGTCTTTAGGTAGTCGATTTTAAGTGCTCCATCCTTTTGAGTTTCAATGAGAGTCTCTTATATCCCCTTTCTAAAAAAAAAAATCCTAAAATATGTTTCATTTTTTTCATAAAAAATCCTAAAATATTTTTCATTTTTTCTTAAAAAGTCCAAAATCCAAAAATATTTTTCATTTTTTTTCTTCAAAAAAATCTTAAAATATTTTTCATTTTTCGTCACACCTAAATATTTTCACAATTTTTCAAAAATCCAAAAATATTTTTAATTTTCTTCCTTTCTTTTTATAAAAAAAAAATAAAAAATATTTTTCTTTTTCAAATTTAAAAAAAAAAAACTTTGTTTTTCAAAATATTAAAAAAAATCTTGATAAAAAAATAACGCCCGTGATTGGTGTTTCTTCACCCTCACCGTTGTCAATTTTATCCAACAAGACTGACGCTTCAGTGTTATTTGGGGGTGAGTCTCTTCCCCCAAATTTTATGTCGCCCCGTGCTTTCTATGTTCTTATCTTTAGGGTGAGAATATGTTCGGTCTCGCTGAAGACATTAAACTTAGCGCTACAGGGATACAACACATTTTTTTCTCGTAAGAGTCTTATCCTGTTTGGGGGTGGTGCTTCATACCACCCAATAATTTTCCATGTTTATAGACTTGTACACATTTTTCAGGTTACATAGGTCCATTTCATTAGCGGATGATTATGGTAATCTCTTTTCTCCCTTATGCTCTTAATTTTAAAAATACTTTTATTTAACATTGAGGACGATGTTCCTTTTTGTTTGGGGTGGGGAATTTTATCAAAATCATACATATTTTGAAAAATTTTGATTTCAAAACCTGATTTTTAAAATTTTTGTGCAATTTCTTTCGTCTCACTCATTGACATGAATTTTTTATCATCCATCTTTTAAGTCTAGGAATCAATCTTGAGGATAGATTTTTCTAAATAGCTTATGTAATACGTATCAAGGCATGTTGCACCATGAATTTCTAGACTCAACAAAATTTGTGCACTTATCATGTCACTATGAGTTAGAGTTGTAGAGTACTATAATTCTTAAGAGAACCTTGAGGATCACTAGTGGAGATTTTAGCTTGTGAGATTCGTGTCTTTCACCTTTTAGAGAGTTTTCCGCAATCTCCGAGTCACAAGTTGATTCCACTTCCTTTGGGTCCGCACTGAATCGTTGTATGATCTCATTATTCTTCACTAAATTTTTTGTTTGATCACTGAGAATGACATCACTTTCGAGTTGTAAGAAACACGTGTCTTGAAGTTTGTCCCGATCACCATAGTTTCAGCCATACACTAACCAAATTCCATCTTATCATACATTTATCCTCATCCATACACCTTCCCTTTTTCATATCATCACTATATATAATACCACCCATTTCTATATCAATTCCATTTTCCACCCACCATGTTGAAAAAGTGAAAAGTGTTGAAAGTAAAAGGAGAAGATCCGTCATAGAGAGTGTTTGCATTTTTAGTGACTATCTCTCCTAAAGCCGATAAGATGGAGAAAAATTAAATACAAATCTATGTTGGGGTTATTTTATTTTTAGTAGATTTATCTTAGACATTGATGCGTATTTGGAAAAGAAAAAAAAATGAAAGTAAAAGGAGAAGATTCGTCAAAGAGAGTGTTTGCAATTTTAGCAAATATCTCTCCCAAAGTTCGATTCAGATGGAGAAAAATTAAATACAAGTCTATGTTGGGGTTATTTTTATTTTTAGCAGATTTATCTCAGACATTGATGCGTATTAAAAAAAGAGAAAGTAAAAAAAAGGAGAAGGTCCATTATAGAGAGTGTTTGCATTTTTAGTGAATATCTCTCCCAAAGCCGATTCAGATGGAGAAAAAATGAATACAAGTCTATGTTGGGGTTATTTGTATTTTTAGCAGATTTATCTCATACATTGATGAGTATTTGGAAAAAAAGAAAAAGAGAAAGTTGCAGTCAAGAAATAAATACATTTGTTCGTCAACGTGTAATAAACTCTTCTCAAACATACACCATCCATCCATCATATCATCACATCTTTCTCATTTCATTTCCCCCTCACCCATAAACATCCATATTTTCCCCAAGGTGTTCGGGCAAATGAAAGTCAACGTGGTGAATAACTCGACGTTCTCACTATAGGGATTATCATTCTTTTATGAGATCAATTTCTTTCTAAATGTTCCTTCTTTCTTATATATGTGTGAGACGTTTGAAATTGCTTACATTTACTAACCTCCTCACACACAAGAGCGATACACTTACCCTAATCTAGAGAGTTTGTTTGAGAGAGCTATATCCCATGAGATTTTGAAGTTGAAGCATTGATGTCGAAAAGGTAATCTAGGAGTTACTCTCGTGATACTCGACCTATTTTGACTAATTCACACTACACACGTTGAGTTCTAGGAAGGATGTGCTTTGAATATTCACATAGGTAAACTTCTTATACACTTCTAGCCTGTATTCCTCAAAATATTTATTTCGTGATGGATTGTGTGATTATTCTATGTCTAATGAGATATTGACTGTCGTTGCCAATAAAGAATTTTGTGGATAAATTTCCTGCAAACCCTCACGAGATAAAACTCGTCCTGTAGGACAACCTACAGGTTTAAAGGCTAGTTGCACATGCTAAGTGCAATCGCAAGTGCCCACGAAAGTGGTACACTTTTGGTTTCTTATCTTTATTTCTCTCTATATTTTGCTTGAGGACTAGCAATGTTCTGTTTGGGGGTGGTGTGATACGCACCCAAAAGTGTATATTTTAAACCCCGAATGGACGATTTTTAATTTCTAATTCTTGACAAAATGGGTCTTATGCGCGTTAATGTTTATTTTGTAGGTCAAATGCATGTTGTGGAGTTCAAACGCTTAAATTAATATATTGCAACAAAGAATGGAGCTAAACTCGAAATTCCGTAATCCAAACCTAGTCCTGTCCAGACCTAAACCCACACCGAATCCCGTATGTGTGTTGCGTTTGTAATTCTATTATTTTTAGATTTTTATTTTGAGTCCTTTTATTTTTAGGTTTTATTTTAGATTTATTTAGAATTTTTTAGGTTTTATTTTCTATTTTTTTATTTCCTTTTTATTAGTGTATTTTTATTTATATTAGTTTTTAATTTTTAGTCTTTGTTTTATTTTATTTTATTTGGATTAGTTTTAAGGAATTTATTTTTCTAGTCTTATTAGTTTGTTTTTTTTAGCACTTTAATTTTTAGTTTTATTATATTTTTATTTTTCTTCTCTTTAGAATTTTTTTAGTTTATTAGGTTTTATTATTTTTATTTTGATTTTCTTTTTATTTTGATTTTTTTAGTTAGGATGTTATTTTTTATTATTTAGTTATTTTATAGTTTAGATAATTTTTATTTTATTAAGGTACAAACACACACACACCATTTAACACATCCTCCCCACACACCACCTAACCTACGCACTCACACACCCTAACATTTACAACTCCTTCTTCAACCTCCATCACCATCCATTTTCTTTATCTTCCCCAAAACCACCATTACCACACTACCCACACACCATCAAACCTACACCAACTCACCTGTTTCTCTCTATACCAAACCAACCCATTCCGGACCTCCTTATTTCTGGTGACCCAACCCGATACCCCCCCCCCCCCCCCGAAACCCATAAGCCCCAGTTCCAAACCCAACAACCCATGTCGACCCAACCCAACCTTCAAATCCTAACACGCGATCCTAAACCTCCAGCACCTGTTGACCATAACCGAACCCCATACCCAGTTTCAATCTAACCTCTTACCTCCCCTTTAACCCGCTGCCTACCCCCGACCCACCTGCTCCGGCCGGAACCCGACCTTAACCCGATTCTCACACCACCCACCAGAACACAACCCAAACCCATCACCTAACCAAACCCAAACCATTCCAACCCAAATACCCAATCATACCCGAGATCCAAACTCCGAAACCCATAATCCACATCAAAACCGTGACCACCCATTTCCAATTTGACCCACTTTAACCCCTTGTCCAAAATCGTGTTTCTTCACCTGCTTAAACAAAGACCAAAAGAGCCAAATAAAATAAACGTCATAACCCACATGTTTTAAGCCACCATTTAACCCCTTTTCCCAATATACCCCCAACTAACTTAGTTCCCTCATCTCTTCCCAAAATACATTTATTCCCATTCTCCTTACCTCATTAAAACCCCATGCACCTTCCTTACCCAATTTACCCCTAGCCTCATTGCACCTATAAATTAAAGACTTGGTGACATTGAAGAGGGATCTCTAAATTAGTTTATAAACTTTGTGTGATAAAATTCTCTTCACTCCTCTATAGAGAGTATTTGCATTTTTAGCAAACATCTTAATATAGAGGTGTGTGGTGAAATTTATCTCTAGGATGAATTCTACTCAACCCCTCTATAGTGGGAATTTGCATTTTTAGCAAATATTTCAAAATTGAGTGATGTGGTTGAATTCATCCCTCTTAGATTTTGTAACACCCCGCCCGCCCGGGGAGAGCGAACGGAGCGCTAATGCGATAAAATAAATCCAAATCCACAAGTGACAAGGTATAGAGCATCTAAAAGAATCCCACAATATAAACGAGACCACTAATCTCAATTCTTCAAATTAAATATCAAATCTCTCGAATTACATACAACAACGAACTCAAAAATAAAATACAAATCTCCAAAGCTCTATACATCAAAATAATACAAATCTTCCAAAAATATTCTTCCCAAAATATCCAAGCTAAAATCAATCTCCATAGCACCCCAAAATCCGCACTAACCTGCCACTAAAAGAAAATATGGGGAAGTACACAATACGACAGGAAAGATGCTCAACAATATATATTAGCAAGGAATAAAGCGTAACAACACGAGTACGAATATGCAAATCAAAATGCAAATCTCAATAGCATTTCATCATTATAATTTCTCAACAGCACTTTAACCGGGTCACTAGGCCTCACCACATCCGTATATGCTTTATCAAGCCATAGCCCGGGAAACAAGAATTTTGGCGGGTGCCCAACATCCGTGCCATATTAAAATCTCATGACAACGTGCTCAATACAATATAATGATACCACATGAATCAAAATAATTTCAACAATTATTTTCCAGATTTCAATGAATTTATCAATTCAAGTATGAGTTCAATTAACAAGAATTCAAAGAGAATGACACTCGCGAGATTTAAGGAGCATATTGTGTAAAACCCCATACCTCAAACCATGATGAGAAACCAATGACCACATCCTCAAGATCAACACAAAGGATCTACAAAATCTCTTCTAAGAACCTCCAACAAAATAGCCCCACAAACATCTCTAATCTAAGGTTGGAACTCACAAATCTTAAGGGCCAATGTGTATATAAAAAGAAGAGGGATATAAAATATATTTGCTGCCAAAATTTGTGCCAAAAGTAGGTTAAAAGGGTTGCCCATGACTTCCTTTTATAGTGCAAAGAAATGAAGAGTTGGAATCCAAAAGACTCCTTTAAATAAGACAAAGAGATGAAGAGTTGGAAGTCAAAACAACTCCAAGAGTTAAAAATATTTAAAAATAATTTTAAAATCCGTTTTAACTCCGTTTTCGAAACCGTTTGAAATTCTCGCCTTTAAAAATAATAACCAACATATTTGAGCAATAAAAATAATTTTATCAAAAACTTTATTTTCCTTCATTTTTCAGAAATTAATTAAAATAGTCGAAAATTACGGAGGTTGTTACACTTCCCCACTAACAATGGAATTTCGCCCTCGAAATTCGCCGAATGCCTAACTCTCAAAATCAGGCCACTGCACTAACTCCAAAAATAAATCACGTCTCCCAAAAATAAATTCCTCACCTCTAATCTCGAAACTTATCACGAATATCACCTAAAATTTTCTATCTCCAAAAATTTCTAACCACGCAATGAACCCAAAACTCAAGCCCCGAGGGTTGCCGTATACCTAAGCTCTGATACCATTTGTAACACCCCGCCCTCCCGGGAAGAGCGAACGGAACGCTAATGCGATAAAATAAATCCAAATTCACAAGTGACAAGGTATAGAGCATCTAAAAGAATCCCACAATATAAACGAGACCAGTAATCTCAATTCTTCAAATTAAATACCAAATCTCTCGAATTACATACAACAACGAACACGAAAATAAAATACAAATCTCCAAAGCTCTATACATCAAAATAATACAAATCTTCCAAAAATATTCTTCCCAAAATATCCAAGCTAAAATCAATCTCCATAGCACCCCAAAATCCGCACTAACCTGCCACTAAAAGAAAATATGGGGAAGTACACAATACGACAGGAAAGATGCTCAACAATATATATTAGCAAGGAATAAAGCGTAACAACACGAGTACGAATATGCAAATCAAAATGCAAATCTCAATAGCATTTCATCATTATAATTTCTCAACAACACTTTAACCGGGTCACCAGGCCTCACCACATCTGTATATGCTTTATCAAGCCATAGCTCAGGAAACAGGAATTTTGGCGGGTGCCCAACATCCGTGCCATATTAAAATCTCATGACAACGTGCTCAATACAATATAATGATACCACATGAATCAAAATAATTTCAACAATTATTTTCCAGATTTCAATGAATTTATCAATTCAAATATGAGTTCAATTAACAAGAATTCAAAGAGAATGACACTCGCGAGATTTAAGGAGCATATTGTGTAAAACCCCATACCTCAAACCATGATGAGAAACCAATGACCACATCCTCAAGATCAACACAAAGGATCTACAAATTCTCCTCTAAGAACCTCCAACAAAATAGCCCCAAGAACATCTCTAATCTAAGGTTGGAACTCACAAATCTCAAGGGCCAATGTGTATATAAAAAGAAGAGGAATATAAAATATATTTGCTGCCAAAATTTGTGCCAAAAGTAGGTTAAAAGGTTGCCCACGACTCCCTTTTATAGTGCAAAGAAATGAAGAGTTGGAATCCAAAAGACTCCTTTAAATAAGACAAAGAGATGAAGAGTTGGAAGTCAAAACAACTCCAAGAGTTAAAAACATTTAGAAATTATTTTAAAATCCGTTTTAAGTCCGTTTTCGAAACCGTTTGAAATTCTCACCTTTAAAAATAATAACCAACATATTTGAGCAATAAAAATAATTTTATCAAAAACTTTATTTTCCTTCATTTTTCAGAAATTAATTAAAATAGTCCAAAATTACGCAGGTTGTTACAGATTTAAATTCTAATCCATTCCTTTATGGTGAGTATTTGCATTTTTAGCAAATTTCTCAAGATAAAGTGATGATGTAGAATTTATATACTTTGATGAGTTCTAATGTACAATTTTATAATGATAGAATTTGCATTTTTAGTAAATCTCTTTCATTATTTAAGTGTCCATTGTGAATTCATCCATTATCTATTTTATATATTATAGTTTAGTTTTATTTCTTTTTATTTGTAATTTTTATTTTAAAATCAATAAACATTTGTGAGGGATTGTAATTGAGAGAATTTTGGTGTATAATTGAAGAGTTGCTCCAATTCAAGTACAAATGGGTTTAATCTATTCCTCTTTAATTTCTCTTAATTTAATCCTCACATGCTCTTATTGTTTACTTTTATTTTTGGATGATGATTATTGAGGGCTAATCTCCAATTTATGGGATGAATTTTGAAGCCCTCGTGAGTCCAATTTAGTTAGTTTGCTTTTTAGCACAATTTTTTTTATGTCATTTTTTTAAAATTATCTTTTACATATTAGTTAGTACTTTAAAAATTAGTATAGTTAGTTAATTAATAATCCTTTGAAAATCCATAAAAAAATAGGAAAAGAAAAAGTTGAAAAATCATAAAAATAATAATATGCAAATGAATTTACACATGTCCTCATATATTTAGTGTTTTATCCTTAGAGTTGGATTGATACTCCCTCACTTACCATATGCATATTTTGAGTTTATTTGTAGGTTCAAAGGAATTTTGATGGAAAAGAAGTTGTAACAACAACAAAAATACACAAGAGACGCGTTTTCTTGTCTGTCATTAGTTGATCATATAACTTTTCACCTCCCATATGAAAGGGCTCATGTACATCAACATTCTTTCTATGTATACCTTCACTACACACTTCAGTGCCTTCTCATTATATCATTTCTTGTAGAGTTCCACTTTTACCAAATAAAAGCAGGACATTCTCTTATTGAAGTAAATCTCATCTGCTTTTTCTGTTGGCACATATCTATCCCTCGGATATGCTATGTAGGGTGTCCTCCAATATTTAAACACTTCTAAAAAATTGGCCTCAACTGGTTGATCAAACTGAGTCTGGCACTTTAAATACCCCTGCTGCAGACGACACTACACCAAATAATGCAAATGGCCACCCCAAAGGGGTCACGACCCAAATTCGTGACCACATAAACTTTGGCGTGACCATATCCATGGCCCAATGTGGCAATAGATGCTCTTGTAAGTGGTCACAGACCAAATCCAAGTCCAATATGGGTCACGGACATCGATCGTGACCATCATGGCGCCAAATTTGTGCCAAAGTTCCCTCCAAATTTGGTTACAGTAGGGTCACGGACAAGGGTCGTGACTAAGGCTACAATGAACACCCATTGGGTCATGGCTTTGGGTCGTGACCATCTAAAATTGCTCCCGCGCATGGGTCACGACTGAGGGCCTTGACCACATGGTTGCCTACACGTTGATGTGGAAAAAAAAATTAAGGGTCATGGTATTGGTTCACGACTCTAGGACGTGATAAGGGTCCTTATAATAAAACCTATGCCTCCATTTCATTTCTTCCCGCATCAATCTCTCTCTCTATTTATCTCTCTTTCATTTTGGCGATTTGCATTCCCACCGTTAATCCTTAATCTCTCTCTCAACCTCAAAGGTAAACCCTAATTTTTGTATTTTTGTGTTAAACCATAATGTATATGTGTGTATATGTATGTGAATGTGTGTTTATTTCTATGTAATTGTGTATATTCATATGTATGTGTATGAATGTGTGTGTATCTCTCTCTATATATATATGTGTGCGCACGTGTGTGTGTGTGTGTGTGTGTGTGTGTGTGTGTGTGTGTGTGTTTATGTGTGTGTGTGTGTGTGTGTACGAGTGTATATGCATGTCTATGTGTGTGTATATGTGTGTATATGTGTATATGTGTGTATGTGTGTGTATATGTGTATGTGTATGTGTATGTGTATGTGTATGTGTATATGTATGTGTATGTGTGTATACTTTTTTTGTATACTTTTTTTCAAGAAAAAGGATGTTTTATCATTCCATATTTTGATTGGGTGTGTTATATTTTGGGAATGAAATTTATTGGGTATTATTAACATTGATTGAGAATTGTTATTTAGAGTTTGAAACTAATTGAGTATTATTGCTATTGACTGAATGTGGTTACTTAGGGATTAAAATAAATTGCATTATTTAAGAGTATTGTCATTTAGGGCTTGGAATTAATTTAGAGTTTGAAATTAATTGATTATTATTAGTATTGACTAAATGCGGTTATTTAGTCATTAAAATAAATTGCACAAGTTAAGGGTATTGTCATTTAGGGCTCGAAATTTATTTAGAATTTGAAATTAATTGAGTATTATTAGTATTGACTAAATGTGGTTAATTAAGGATTAAAAGAAATTTTATTATTTAAAGGTATTGTCATTTGGGGCTTGGTATTTATTTAGAGTTTGAAATAATTGAGTATTTTAGGTTTCGCACCCACTTACTAAAAATCCTTTCCATTCTTGAAACCTTAATCAAACTAATATACCCTTACATGTTTGAATGTATCAAAATCTTAATCAAACTAATATACCCTAATACCTCAGATGTTTGAATTAATAGTTATTAATTAATTAGATCCCTCATATACCCTTATACCTTAATTATAGGGCTCATGTTCATGCCTTCGTATATTTTGCTTAGGAAAAATGTGGTACGGTGATAATAATTGGCAACAAGAGTGGGAGAGGTTGCAATTGGATCGTATACGTAACTCTTTTATTATTGAGCGCCATATAGAGGAAATAATTTGAGAATATCTACACTTAGACTTGAAAATATGGCGTTAGAGGGCGAAACTCTGAAATACCCCCTAAATGGCCCCGTGAGAGGCACCAACATCTCGCACGGGACTAATGTAACTCGTAGGAAGTCATCGCGTCATCACGGGACTCTCGATTTGAGATCACGACGATAATTTGAGAATATCTACACTTCGGCTTGAAAAACATGGCGTTAGAGGGAGAAACCCTAAAACACCCCCTAAACGCCCCTGTGAGAGGCACCAACACCTCAAGCGAGACCAATGCAACTCGTAGGAACTGATCGTGTGGTCATGGGACCCCCTTTTTAAGACACGACGATAATTTGGGAATATCTACACTTAGTCTTAAAAAACATGGCGTTAGAGGGCGAAACCCCAAAACACCCCCGAAACGGCATGGCGTGAGAGGCACCAACACCTCCTACGGGACCAATGTAACTCGTTGGAACTGGTCGCTTGGACACGAGACCCCTAGTTTGAGAGCATGTCAATAATTTGAGAATATTTACACTTAGGCTTGAAAAACATGTCGTTAGAGGGCAAAACCCCAAAACACACTTCAAACGCACGAGACCCATGTAACTTGTAGGAACGGACCGCGTGGTCAAGGGACTCCCAATTTGATAGCACGACAAAAATTTGAGAATATTTACACTTAGACTTTAAAAACATGCCGTTAGAGGGATAAATCCCAAAACACCCACCAAACGGCCCCGCGAGAGGCACCAACACCTCGCATGGGACCAATGTAACTCGTAGGAACTGACCATGTGGTCATGGGACCCCGGTTTGAGAGCATGATGATAATTTAAGAATATTTGCACTTAGGCTTGAAAATATGGCATTAGAGGGAGAAACTCCAAAATACCCCCCAAAAAGCCCCGTGAGAGGCACCCACACCTCGCATGGGATCAATGTAACTCATAGGATCTGACCGCGTGGTAACGGGACCCCTGGTTTGAGAGCACAATAATAATTTGAGAATGTCTACACATAGACTTGAAAATATAGCATTAGAGGGAGAAACCCCTCCCCCCAAACATCTCCGTGACAGACACTAACATCTCGCACGAGACTAATACATCTCGTAGGATATGGCTGCATGGTCACGGGGCGCCCGATTTGAGACTAGGGTGATAATTTAAAAATATCGTCGTGCTCTCAAATCAGGGGTCCCGTGACCACGCGGGCTTTTATAATTTATTGTTGTTTATCATTATGGCAGTGTGAGGTTTACATTATGCATGTTTTAAAATATCCAGTAAATAGAGAAAATTCTACCCATTTTTTTAATTATAGTTAAAAATGAGTCACGGCCTTAAGTCGTGACCTTTGTCATATTCAAATGGATGGGTCACGAACTTGAGCCATGACCAAATCTGTGGCCATTATCATATTCTGAAGAATGGTTTACAACCTTGAGTCGTGACAAGAGCCGTGACCAAAAGCATATATTAAAGGATGGGTCACGGCCAAAGGCTATGACCAGTTGTGTGTATGGGTCACGACTATAGTCCTCGACTATGTGCCATGACCCCTAGGTTCGTGACCCTTCGTTTGGTCAGGAATTTGGGCCAAGACCCACGAAAATAGTCACTCCAAAAATGGTCACGACCCTTGGTCATGACCCACTGACTTGGTCAGGGAATTTGGTCGTGACCATTCGCATAATATGGTGTAGTGCGAACAGCCTCCGTGCTGGTAGTGGGACAATAGTAGACCCCCGCTGCAACCGACGGTAAAGGGGGATGTCTATATCCCCCATAATGATTTTCATATATTACTGCTAGTATCTCCTTGGCCTCTTCTTCTCCCACGCATCTGGAGAAAAATCCCTTGGGGCTCTTGAAATAGAGATTCCCCTGGAGTATATGGTAGTTTGCCAATTCTAACATTTTCATCCTTCTTTCTTTAGTTTCTAACTGCTTCACCACCGGGCACCTCCAATCGTCTGGTTCTTCACTTGGAAATAAATACTTGACTATGATAGGCATTATTTTTCACTGTACCATTATGGTTGCTTCTGACTCGTCCACATCCAAATTTTAGGGTATAGTGGCTAGTGCATTTGGGCATGTTCTTCGTGCGGGTGTGCCTCTTAATAGTGAGCTTCAAGAACTGACTCAATAATTTCTGAATGATGGACCTATATGGTGTTAAGTTGGCATGCTTGAGAGAGAAATCCCAATTAACTTGTCTCACTACTAGGTTAGATTCCCCTCGTATACACAACATTCTAATGCCTCTTATAGGTGATTTGAATAATCTCATAATGGGAGCTTCATACTCAACCTCCTTGTTTGAACATTTGAAATCAAGTTTGAAGAAGAGGGTTATTTTCTCCTTCCCATTGGAGAGAATAATACTTGCTCCACCCATCCCCTAGATGCAAGAGACGTCAAATTCTATATTTCATTCTTCCATTTCCTCCGTGAGGCAGGCTTAGAAATTTTCCCTTGGTAGCTCCTCATTAGGATACTCAAAATTCTGGCTGGGGAAGTAGGCTAGTAAATCTTCTAATGCCTGGCTCTTGACGGCTTTAGGGGTTATGCACTTCGAATCATACTTTGATAAGATTAAGAACCACCTTGATGCTCTTCCTACTAAGACCGTCTTCTCCAGCAGGTACTTGATAAGATCACACTAGGTAACAATTTGGACTGTAAATGCCATCAAGTAATGCCTCAGCTTCTGAGCAACAAATACCAAGGCCAAATAGTGCCTCTCTACATTGGTGCATCTAGATTCAGTACTTGAGATCACTCGTGATAAGTAATAAACGGGTCTTTCTACCCCTACTCTTTCTTGGGTAAGCAAAGTCCCTATAGACTTCTCCGTCAAAGTTAGGTAGAGAAGCAGCGGTGAACCCACCTTCGGCGGAATTATTATTGTGGGTGATGCTAATAACTCTTTAATTTTCTCAAATGCTCTCTTCTATATATCTCTCGAAACCTATTTGGATTTTTCCTTCATCAGCGAAGAGAATGGGTGGTTCACCTCTGCTAGAGCTGGTATAAACCTTCTTAGGTAAGAAAACTTCCCTAAGAAACTTTTAATATACCTCTGACTCTTCGGCGTTGACATCAGTAGGATGGTCTTCTTCTTCTCCTCGTCTACTTGCACCCCCTGCCGGTTCACCACAAAACCCAGGAACTTTCCAACTGTTACTCCAAAAGAACATTTTGAAGGATTCATTCTCATCTTATACCTATGGCTTCGCTCAAATACCCACCTCAGGTCTTAGATAGGCTTGCTTTCATTATTTGATTTCACCACTAGGTCAACCATATATAACTTTAATATGTCATGAAACAAATCATGGAAAATTTCCATCATAGTGCACTATTACGTGTCGCTCGCATTCTTCATCTGGAAAAAATTTATCGTGTAGTGAAAATTTCTCAATGGTGTGTAAAAGGCGGTCTTTTTCGCATCAACTGGATCCATTCTGATCTTATTATAGCCAACATATCCGTCCATGAAACTATACATTTTATGACCCGCGGTAGCGTCTACTAGGTTATCAATATTGGGCAATGAAAATTCATCCTTTGGGCAGGCCCTGTTCAAATCACAAAAGTCCACACAAATCCTTATTTGACTCTTAGCTTTGTTTGCCATCGGTGCAATTTGGGAAATCTAGATTGGATGTTGGATGGGCTTGATGAACCCTATTGCTCAACCTATGCCTTGATATTAAGGTCTAGTTCTACTTTATACGTGCGTATAACTTGCCTCACTAGTAGAGCATTAGGAAGGACATTCAGTTTGTGTGAGTTCACCTTCGGATCTCTCACTAGCATCTCTGTGTACTTCCAAGAAAACACATCAATGAATTCTTTGAGCAGAGCAATGATATCCTCCCTTTTCTTTGTATCCAAGCCTTTGGAAATTAGAATTGGTCTAAGCTCTTCCCCTTCTAAGCCCAGCTCCTGCAGCTACTCTCTTGGGCTATATTGCATGCATTCAGGTGCCTCCTCAGGTTCCTCTACATGCTCTATAATATGTGACCCATCTATAATGAAACACTCTGGTGCCGTGTCGACGCTCTCATCCAAGAACGTCACCCTCGCAGACCATTATAAGTGGTATATAACTTTTCTATCTGAAAGGACAACCTTCTTACATATTCGAAGGGGTTTGGCTAGCTCATTTACCTTCCTCTCTCTTTTTCCATCTGCGGGATCACTCTTTGTCCCAAGCGATCATGGACAAACGTCCTTAGTTGGGCACCTCCTCCAACCACTTGCATGCCCTCTAATTTTCTCCCAGGTATCTTTCTCTCTTCGTCGAGCTCAGTATAGAATGTCGCATTTACCAGATGGGCTTCTTTAATAAAAAAAATGACTTTTGAGTTTCTTTAATTATAATTTTGGTACTTCGAATATACGCTTCGGCACATTGATGATATGTGGAGGGAACTATTCTGTGAGTGTGCATCCACACTCGCCTTATGAGCAGTTGGTATCTTGTTTTAGCATTGATGATGCGAAATTTAATGTGGGAAGTGAAGTTCCCCATCTTGATACCCACATTCACGTACCCAAGTGACTGTATGGCTACACTATTAAACTCTGAAATACCAGTGGTATATACCCTATCTTGTCTTGAGTGATCCATGTCTCATATAGCGTGCCGATTGCATGATGTTGATGGACGCTCCTCCATTCATCAATGCCCTAAGAAAGAAATCCCATTCATTACAGTTGTCACATAGAGTGGGCAATTGAGAAAATATGGCACTTGTCTATTTGCCTCAGAAAAGACCACCTCAGTAGTGTATCTTTTGATCAAACGCCCAATGGGTCCCTACTAATTTAGAGAGGGATCCCCCCACTAATACACCGATTCCATAATCTTTCTTGTAATGACCACCTAGGTGTCATACTTCACCCCTATTTTGTCGAAAAACCATTTGAACTTAAGACTCCTTACTATGGCTTCGCACTCAGAGTCCAAGTCTACCTCATAAGTTTGAGCATTACAGACATATTCCTTCTTAGATGTTACTCATTTACTTAGAGTGAGGATTACATCTGCTTTTCCTTTTGAGGGTTCACCTGCTCAACCCCCTCATATTCAACTTTATTAAGTCTAAAAAACCATTCTTCCTTCACCCTCTCATTTTCATCTTTATGTTCTCTATCAAGGATCAACCCTCTCAGCTCTTTACATATCATCTCGCTATCTCCCCATTCCTTCAGGTCTTGAGCTTCTTCATCATCATATTCTACCACCATATTAGCAGTGCCATAATGATGTGCTCGAAGTGGGTTCTCATTGATATCTACAGGGGGTATCTGCAAAGTACCATTAGCCACTTACTCGTCAATGATCCTCCGTAAGTAAAAAAAAATCTTTGGTGGCGTGTTTCACTATCTAGTGGAGCTCACAATATTTGGCACATGCTTTATCTGCTACCATTGATATTTGCCCATTGGAGTGGGGTGGACCTGCTACCCCCTCTCGTACCAAAGTGTGATAACAGTCTATGGCCTCTGCCACACTGTAAGGTAGCGGTGGTGGGATGTCATCTCCAAACTTCCTCTTACTTGTTGGGATACCTCCTTTGAACCTTGAACCTCATTTCTTATCCTTTAAGTTCCCATCTACATAGTTAAAAAAATTCCACCTAGAGATTTAGAAACCTCCCCGAGGTCAGAGGCACTTGCGTCCTCCAATTTAACTACTCGGGCTTCATGATCATGGAAATATTGCTAGCTGCTCTAGTGAATTGTCTGAATGTTCCATCTCTAGTCTCATTGACTTGATGAAGTATTTATTTCTCTAAAATTCCCTCTACACAGATCTAGGCCTGTCAACGGGTCGGGTTCGGACCGGATCTAGGATGATCCAGATCCGTTTAGTAATAATTTAATTGGATTCGGATTCGAATCAGCTCTTAATCGGATCTAAAATATTGGATCCAGATCCGGATCTGTATAAGATCGGATCGGATCGGGTTCGAATCCGGGTTGGCCATATATATACATTTAATTTTTATTTTTATTTTATCCCAATTCTTTATTTTTTAATCTTAGAATAAAATATTTTATAATTTATTGTAGTGTATGATTCGTATATGTAAAGCATATATTACTTTAATTTATATATATATTTACATATAAAATTTATATATTATATGGATATAGATATATTAATAAATATTTAAATTTATATATGATATGTTTAATCGTATCGGGTCCTTAACGGATCGGATTAGACTAGATACATATCCGATCCATTTAATAATCAAATAATCGGGTAAATGGGTAATCGGGAAATCGGATTTTAAAATATGATCCAGATCCGAGTAAATAGATCGGATTTAGATTGGGTATGGGTCCAAATCCGATCCATTGATAGCCCTATATAGATCTGCAATAACCTCGCTTCGACCATGTCTTAGTGAACATCCAGCACCCTTTCACAAAAAGATCTAATGTACTGTATTAGCTCTTCATCGGGTTTTTGCATTTCTTGTGCAAGGTGCCTCAATGTAAACTCATCCTCTGCCACAAAAAACTTTTGGAGGAACTGTCTGTGTATCTCCTTCCATGTGGGAATATTGTTGGGTGTAAGGTGGGAATACCACGTAGATGCCTTTCTAGTGAGAGTCTTAGAGAACTCCCTCAATTTCAAGTCCTTATCGTTGCCATGCACACTAAAATATTTCACAAACCTCTTTACATGCTCTTGAGGGTTTTCTCCTTTTCCATTGAATTTTATGAACTTAGGTGGAACATACCCATTAGAGTACTTTCAGGGTAGGTATTTTGTAACTCTTTATACAAGTAAGAAGATTCCCTTTGAGAGGAAAGCAACTTCTTCACTTCCTCTATGGTAACAGATTTTGAGGGAGACTCCTCCAAGCTAACTTTCTTAACTACTGATGAACTTACTGGTGCTGCCACTTGATCCACTACCATCTTCTACGGCGGAGTCACTTCTATAGTTATTGATGTTTCAGTACAAACTCCTCATCTGACGGTCACCGCTGATGTCATCCACAATTGGCTCGAGCTTACCAGATCAACATTATTTTTCTTCAAAAACCAAAAAACATTCTCATCAAATTCATACCTGCTAGTGACGTTGCTACTGTCATGCTAGTCTGTCCTACTTAAAGAGTAGGTGCTCTAGCTCCTGTCACCACCACCTCTTCTTATGTGGTCTGGTCGCTCTGAACTCCATTACCAGCCTGAGTATCTTCGAAAATTAGTTGCTTAGAAATGTTATGACCTTCTTTATCCATGGTAGTGAGGATATCTCCCCAACGGAGTCGCCAAATGTAGGAGGGTAGTGTGACCGGGGTCTGAGAAGAAACTGAAATGGGTGAGGCATGACCCACTCCAATGGACTCCGTCTTCAAGGCCCTCAATGTCTTCAGAGCAACTTCTGGTAGAACCTTCTTCTTCTGATAAAAATGGAGTGAACATTATGACCTCTTCATATAAGAAGATGAACTTCACAAGCAATAATAGTAACTTAGAGAGAGGAATCTCCTGAAAAAGATGGATGCAATGTTAGGAGTGAAGAAATAAGCACTTAGAACTTAGAGAGAGCGAGCAGAGAGAAAATCGTAGGTCTTGTGTGATTTTGACAGAGTAACGACTTAACTTGAGTCTCTGATGTCTGATTTGACCTTACCAAGGGTCCTATTAATAGGTGAATACTAGGGCTAGTTTGAACCTTTTGGGGCACCAAAAATGAGAAAAACCTTGAGGGATAAGGTCTGTAATGTACCATTTGTTCCTACTTGATCTGCAGCCGCCTGTCCCCTCTGACAGACGACACCTGGTGTAAACCAAAGTCAAAAAGATAATATGTCTCCTAATGGTGACAAAAAAAAATTATTTGATAAATATCTTTTCAAATGTTAACTTGATGTACAAACTTTGTAAACTTGAGAGTGGCCTTTGGGGCCACCCTCTCTAAAATCATTTTATAAAAAGCGATTTTCTTGGAAGCAGCCCCTAGACTACTTACTTCAGTTCTAACTAAGTGTAGGTTGTGTGAGGACTTGAGTGACTCCTAGAGCCCCTTTAATAGTATTCTCTCTATCTTAAAGTTCTAAATGGTTGAACTTGCTCAACAAACATTGTCTCCCAACCATGAGGCCAAAACTCCCAGGAGATCCCAACTGGCCTACTTAAGCCCTGCTTGCTCAACTAGGATACCCATAGAAGAAAGTAAATATTAGTACTTTGTTATTTTTTAATTAATAAGTCTTGGGGATGAGGCCACTCAAGGTGGAGACCGTCACCCTTTGTCATTTTTTTAGTATGTGATTTGGGGCAGAGGAGCTACTTTAGGTGGACCTCCTCGCCCTACCTCTTTTTCCAGGGTATTAACTTGCGCAGAGGGGGTTGCTCATGATGAGTCCCCTCGCCATTTCCCTTTTTCGTGGCCTTCAGTCTTGGGTAGAGGGGTTGCTCGTGGTGAGCCCTCTAGTCCTTGGACTTTTTCTTTGGCCCTATTCATGTTTGGAGGGGATTCTTATGGTGAGCCCCTCCATCCTTTACCCTTTTTTATGGCTCCAGTCTTGGGAAAGAAGGGTTTTTCATGGTGATCCCCCTCGTACTTGCCCCTTTTATGTGGCTCCAATCTTAGGTGGAGGGGTTCCTCGTGGTGAGTCCCCTTGCCTAGGTGTTATATTTGGTAATAGGGTCACTTAAGGTGGACCCCCTCACTCTAAATCCTTTTTTTGCTAATTTGGGCAGTGGGAGACCCTCTAGGTGGTCTCACTCGCCCTAGGCTTATTTTGGAATAGCAGATGAACACCCCTCTACAACTTAAATCATAAAAAACCATGATAGTTTTTCATAAGCCTTCTTTATATCTAGTTTAAAAATCACATTTGAGACATGGAATTTTTTGCCTATGTCATTAATAAGCTTTTGGGCTAATATGATATTATATAAAATGCTCATTCTCATGGCGAATCCACTCTAATTAGAAGATATAACAAGATGAAGGATCTTAGATAATCTAGTATTGAGGATTTTGAAAAATATTTTTAAAAGGAATTACACAAACTGGTTGGTCTGAATTGAGAATATTGAGTGGGATGAGAGACTTTGGGAATGAGAACAATGGTGGTAATAGACCAACTGTTTGGCATTTTAGCCCCGATAAAGAAACTCTTTATAGCAAGACAAAGGTTAAGTTTGATTATGTCCCAAAAATTAGAGTAAAAAATTTCCCAAAACCATCTGGACCTAGAGAACTGTCTCCATTAAGATTATTAATGGCAACAAGAATCTCTTCTTCTGAGGGGGGATCATACAATGAGAGGTTTGAATCTTCTGAGATAAGGTTGGGGATGTTATTAAGTATCCATGGATGGGAAGTAGTTAGTTCATCAGCTAGGTATAGATGGAAATGATTAACAAATATTTATGATATTTCTCTCTGAGAATTAGCCCATAGTCCATCCGACTTCAAGATTTTATGAACACATAATTGAATCCCGTTGGCTTTCACAACAGAATGGAAAATTTTGTTATTCAACTCTCCTTTCGTTAGCCATTTGAGACTAGTTTTTTTTCCCCAAATAATTCTTCATTCTTTAATGCTAAATTAAGTTTGGCTTTAGCATAATGTAAATCAGTTCTCCTGCATGTAGTTGGATCTTGCTCATAATTCTCCTCTTTAGTTAATACTTAATCTTTAGATCTCCAACCTGTTGAAAAATATCTTTAAAGGTGGATTTGTTCCACGCCCTTAAATCTTCTTTCAGTCTATGAAGTTTTCCAGCAAAACATTGCATTTGAGTTAATGTGATTGGGACATACCAAGATTTAAAAATCACATTACGGAGCTCTTAATGGGGTAGACAACATTTTAGAAATTTAAAAGTCTTGGGAATATTATCAAAAGAGGATTACATAGAGACAAGAAGAGGAGAATGGCCAGAATAATTTTTGTTGAGATGACTACTAGATGTTTGGTGGGAAGAATCATGCCATTTTAGGTTTACTAAGCCCTTATACAATATAGCTAGAATCGTCCAATCTTCTTCACTATTGTTAGACCAAGTAAATTTATCTCCCAAATAGTCAATATTCAGAATAACATTAGAGGAAATCACATCCCTGAAGTCTTAAACTGCATGAAAGTTAATAACATTACCCCAATTTTCTCTCTTTAATCATTAACCACATTAAAGTCACCAACAATTATATGAGCACTATCTTTATAGATATTGCATAAATTATCTATGTGGGACCATAAAGCTAATATTTCTCCTCCTGTACATTTAACATAGACAACATATAAGATTATAGACTCCTTTAACTGTTGCTAGTCTACATTCAAGCATAATATTTAATCCTCATCATGAAGAATATGGAGAGTCTTACCAAACTTTTAAAAGAACTAGATTTTGTTATATTGTTTATAAAAAATTCCTTCGAAATTCAACTTTAATTGATAGGAAAGGAAAGTTTCTTTCTAAACCATGGGCTCTAAGAGTGCAATAATAAGAAGACTATAAGACTTAATGAACCTGTTTATTCTTCTTTTTGAGGGGTTATAGCAATTCTCCTCACATTCCAACTAATAAAATTTAAAATTTAAAATTCTTAGGAAAGGAGCTTGAGGTTACCTTTGCACCAAACCTAGTTATTTTTTAAAAAGAGGGTCTATTGGCATGTTCTTCTTCGTATTGTTTTGGTGGATTTTAATGGAAACACTGGGCAGCTTTAAGGGGAAGACTTCACTTTTGCCTTGTCTTTTTAAAATTTACTCCAAATAATATCAAATGAGGAGGAAAATATTTCGAGTTCTTCCTGAGTAGGAACCGATATGTAGTTTTTTTGTTCAAAACTCGATTAATAGTTGTTCTTAAGAGCTGGCTGCTTTTCATAATATGGGATGTGAGTTGCCCTTAGAGAAAGATTACAAGTATCTATAATTACGTCTTTTGATTCACTAATATCACAATGTTTTATCTTATCAATGTGGTGTACAATTATGCTTGAAGGGACTATTGTTGACTCTCTCACTCCATTGTCATTCCTCTTGATTGAAGGATCTTTGTAAGTATGAAGTGGTGTGAGGAGACAGTACATATGAACTGGTTCTACTCTTATGTCTTCTACTTGATTTTTCTTGTTCTTATTTTTGTTCTTATTCTTCTTCTTATTATTATTATTTATGATTTGGACTTACTTTTGTTTCTCTACCCACTCAACATGGGAATATTTATGACTAAATCTATTTTAAGATTTATTTAGGTCTTGATTTGAGGCTTGGGTATGTGGCAAAGGTTTTGGAGATTTGGGACGATTCTTTCAAGATTTTTTTGATGGGGTTCTTGAATAAACATTATTCCACCCGATGGACTTTCTTCTTGCAGAATGAACAATAAAGATAAGATTTTTCACAAATCACTTGTTGTCGATATCCCTGGCACCACAACCTATCCAAACGCTTTTTAGTTTGTCTTTAAGGAGAATCAACTCTTCACACACACAAGCCAAACTAGGTCTAGTGATACAAACCGTAGAAGCATCCATTTTGAGTGGTTTGTTAATCAGTGCAATGGAGAAATAATATAAGGAAGATTTAGCGAAAAATGGATTGGAAGGTTGGGAAAACTGATCCACACTAGAGAAATAGTACTTTCTTCACCAATATTTAAATAAGGTGACCATTTATATGTAAGAATGGGAAATTTTCCTATAAACCATTGTTCTCGTATCCATAAGCATACATAATCTTCTTCACAATTGAGTTGGATGAGGATGTGTTTATGATCTAGAAAACTGACTATGTATGCAACTTTGAGGGAGAAAGTGAAGATGGTGTCCATTATGACTTCAAGAGAGGGATGGCCATTAGAGAATTTACCTATGATAGAGTGTTTAAAAGGAACATATAAGGATTTGATGTCTTCAAGAGAGATGATGAAACTTGATAAAGTTGCTTTTCGGTGTATATTGTCGTTGTTGTACAAGCTCCTTCTAATCAAAACCTCAAATACCTACAAAATGTAACAACTCAAAAGTGTAGAGGTAAGTAAGGGTATCAATCCACTTTCTAGGGGATAAAGCAAATGGAACAAATTCAATTGTAATTCACTTTTTATTTTCTTTTTGTGCTTTTTCACTTTTCTAATTTTTTTAGCTTTTTCGAATATTAAAACAATAGGGTGAGGTGAGGTTTTAAACTAAACTAAATTAAAGTGTGAGATGAAAATAACTAACTAGAAATTTACTAAAATAAAAATTAAAGTCTAAACTAAAAATAAGAGATAAGTGAGGCAAATAATTGTGAGAACAATCAAGGAGTGGGATTACACCACAAATTTTAGTTATTCTAATTAATTAATTTAATTATTTGAATTCTCCCAAATTAACATCAAAACTACAAATCAACTCTCGTTGCAAGTGTAATTTTAATAATAAAATTTTAGAAAATTAAGTTTAACACCCCACAACTCTAGAAAAATAGATCTACACTCCTTTTAATTAATCACCCGCTAGGATCGATCGTTTAAAATTCATGTAAATCTTAGAAAATAAATTTAGAGTTGAAATTCAAGTTATAATACCCCACTTAAGAAAGCCCTATCTCTAGTTCGAATCTAAAATGGGTATTATAATTAGAATTTCGATTTTCTCTCGAAAATCATTTACCCTCTCTCGAGGCGTAAATTTAAGGGTAAGAGATCAAAATTAACATTCAAAGGGAAATTTCAAGTAATCAAACTAATTAAACTAAAATAATATCAAATAAGGGTTTCACCCCACCCCTTGAAAGTGGTTTTAGCCTAGGATGGTATAAAATATGACATATTAATAATCAAAGGCATATATAATAAAAGAGTAGAGAAAGAGAACAAATCTTCAACAAGTCTCCTTGAAATTGGCAATTTGAACTCTAGCATCTTCCATTCAATTCAATTACTCACAATTAATTCTCAACAAATATCTAAAAAAAAATAAAAGGAAAAACTATTTACAAATTAGTGTTTATCTCTCTACAATTCTCTCTCTAGAATTTTCCTATCTAAAAGCTCTTTTTATAAATGGGGTCTTCTTCTTCAATTTATAATAGGCATGGAGCTAGGGGTATATAGGGTAATTGGTATAAGTGTGCATGTGGTTTGGGTGTGTCATGTGAATGGGAATAAAAATCTGATATAGTGAAGGGTAATTTTGGGATTGGGGTTGAGTTGGTTAGTTGGGGGGTATTTAGGGTAAATGGGTAAAAGGGGTTTAATAAGACACATGGCATTTATTTGGCTTTGGTTGTGTTTGGCACGTCTTGGAAGTTGGCAGGTGATTGAGTCGTGTAAGGGTAGAAGGGAAATGGATTTAGATGTAAATGGGTTGGACATGGGTTTGTTTGTTGAATGGGTATTGGGTCAAGGTAAATGGGTCTGGGGGATATTGACCGGAGTAGGGTCGGTTTTCAGTGGTATCGTCGGTGGTCGCCGGACAAGGGCTGTCGGCCGGTTGGACAGGCCGGGGTAAGTGGCTGCGACGGCGACGGGGCAGTGGCTGGCGAGGAGAGAGGGGAACGGATCGGGTTCTGCTGGGCAGCCCGCCGGAGGTGGGGGCAAGGGGAGAGGTCGCCGTTCTCGGGTAGGGCGACGCCGGAGATCGGACTCGGGGGTGCGCCGGCCGGATTTAGGGGGTTTGGTCGGCGACGGCTTAAGGGCCGGTGGCGGTGGTGAGTTGTAATGGATTGGGGTTGGTTTTGGTTGGGGTTAAAGGGTTGCTGTTGGGTTAGTTGTTGGAAGATGAGAGAGAGAGAGTGAGGTATGGTATAGTGTTAATGGAGGATAATGGAGGTAGTTGTGAGGAGAGAGAAAAATGGTGTTTGGGGAAGAAGATGGATTAGTGGGTGTATTTGGTGTGTGAGGGTGTATGGGATATAGCGTGAGGGTGTATGTAGGATATGAATCTAGGTATAGGGTGTGTCTTTGTGTGTGTGTTTAATTTGAACACCTAAAAAAATAACACTAATAAAATAAAATTATTAAAACTAAAAAAAAAATTAAAAATAAATAAATTCCTACTCTAAAAATAAAGATTCAATTAAAAAAATAAAAATAAAAAATAAAACTAGAATTTTATTAAACTAAAAATTAAAATCCTAAAATATAAAATATAAAATCTAATAAAACTAAGAAATAAATGAAATCTTAAAAATTTCTAATCCTAATAAAATAAGATAAAATAAAATAAAAACTAAGACTAAAAACTAATAAAAATCAATATAAAATAAAATTATATTAATAAAAATAAAAAAGAAAAATAGAAAATAAAATCTAAAAATTCTAAAATAAACCTAAAATTAAAATGACCCAAACTAAAAATCTAAAAATTGATAAAAGGGCACAAACTCAACACACACACGGTTTAAGGTAGGTTTAAGCTAGGCTTAGGCTCGGGAAATTGGGTATTTAGCTCCATATTGCACACAATTGTCTTGATTTAAGCGTTTGAACTCTGCAATGCACAATTTGACCTACAAAATAAATATTTAAGCACATAAGACCCAAATTGTTGAGAATTAGCAACTAAAGTACATTTATTCGGGGTATAAATTGTACAGTTTTGGGTGCTTATCAAAACTAGTGCACCTTTGAATGTGGGTTGGGTTTTTAGTGGAGTTTCTTTAGTTTAAAGGCCTACTACAATACTTGCGAAGGATTTATTCCTTGGATTATTGAGAAAGCGGAATTCTATGGAATGATTCATATATTGGGCTATCCACACACAAATTCAATTTTACTAAATTTTGTCTTTGAATTAATTTAGCGTGCATGTAGAGATGAAGTTTAAATTTATATACATCGAACCAAACAAGCAAATACGCGAAGAAGTAGGAAAAAATCCTTTTCGAGAAAAACCTTAATTCAACATTATACAAGACTCGACAAACACGATATGACTTACAAACTACTTAGCTCATTAAGTATGATTCCCAGTTCTTCAAATCTTTAATAGCAATGGCATAGTCCAACACTGCCCATATGAAGCAATCTTCCCTCAGTATTCACCGATTCCTTCTTCTTCAGCAGTAGAGACTTTGTTCCATAAATTAGCAGTAGAGATAAACTCTACAAGGTTTTTGAATAAGGATTATATTCTTCTTGATTTGATAAAGTGATCTCTAAATTTCTAAGGGGTTTGGACGATATTTGGAAGAGTCTGATCATAAATGGAACTCTAAAAGGGTGTGGAAAAACTTTCAAAAGAGTTGTTGAAGACTCTAATCCCGTATATATTTTTATAAGGAATTTGTTATAAAAGGATAAACAAAATAGATTTGGATCAAATTTGATTAAAAAAAAAATCTTGCACGCTCGTTCGAATGACCAGGTACCTCGTTCGAACACATATTTCTTTTCGTTCGATCAGGCTTCCAATGACAGTTCGAACGATATTCCAATGCTCAACATAAAACCAAGTCGTTCAATCGTGGGAACCCTCATTCTAATGACCTAACCAATATCGTTAGAACGACTTCTAACGAGGCTTTGATTGACATTTTAGAACAGACCAAAATGACGTCGATCCAAATTTCGTTAGAACCATGAAACTCGTTCTAACCACTACACCAAAACAAGCTTTTAGTAACAGACTAATTTATTGATTACTAACAGTATCCTACCATTACTAATTTTAACAATAATATACCGTTACTAAATTAACACATGTGTTACTAATTAACTTAAAATTTTAAAAGTAATTGAATGACAATGAATTTGGTAACAACGCTCACGAATTAGAAGCAGGATCCCTCTCAAAATAGAAGCGGGATACTTCCCTCCCAATTTGTCTGCTACCCGTTTCTCCCCTTTTCAATAACACGAATGAAGCTCATGGTGTCCACAAAGCATTTACGATTTACCACAAAGCTCATGGTAACCCCTATTTATTTCTTTCTCTTAATCGATTTACGATTTACCACAAAACATTATTAGGTTTCTGAATTGATTTATTTCTCTTAGTTTGGTATTTTATGATTTTTGTTGGGGTTTATGAATCGATTTAGGTTCTGATTCATGAATCAGTTCATACCTTCCATTTGGGTTTACGATTTATGGATTTATGAATCGATTTAGTTTCTGATTCCTGAATCGATTTGATTTTATGCTTTGAGTTTATTAATTTCTCAAAATTGAGTTTTTGTTTCTACATTTTGGTTTATGTAGATATCAGGGCTTGGAGTTGTGCTTCGGCACCATAGTTCAAATCAGGTATAATCTCCTCTTGAACTTTTCCCTATATCTTTTACGATATGCATTCCTCCCAATTTATTCATTCACGTAACTTTACAATTGGGGGGGGGGGGGGGGGGGAGCTTTATTTCAGTTATTGCTTTAAATTATGAATGTTAGGGTTCTGCTGTTTATGATTGGTTAAGGGTAATGCTATGATTTTCGTTTGGATAAGAGAATAATAGGGTTTGTGTTTAGATGAGGACTGGAATAAGGATATTTTTACATATAATTGATTTGAGTGCATTTCTTATTTTTTTTACAGTTTGTGGTGATTTTATTGGTGCTTATTAAGTTATTAGAGTTGTATTTTCGTATTATAAGAACTTTTATATAATTTTTTAGAACGTTTTAAGACTTAAATTGTTATTGTTGTTTAAGTGTAAATTTTGGGACTTGCTTGGATCATTTGTAGTCCTCGTCGTTAAATTTTAGGGGTTTACAGTTACAAATTTGAGCATTACAGATGAATATGTCTGCCTTTTTTTATCCTAACGGTGTCACTCAGAATTATGCTCATTAATTGGTATATTGACTTTTTTATGGGTTTTAATTGTTTAAAACATATGAAATTTACTTGAATCAGAGGATACTTTGTAAATCATTAGCCTAAATACTCTATACTCATTTTCTATTTGGTTGGTGAGAAAGTAGATGACAAACTTTAAATAATAAAAATTTGGGTTATAATTCTATATTTCACACAAGCCTCGTATAGTTTTTGTAACTTTGATATGAGATAGTTCTTATGTGTTTTTGTAACTTTGGTGTGAGATAGTTCCTATATGTTTCTATAACTATTATGTGGGATATTTGAAAGATAAGTTCTTGTACAATTTTGCAGGAACAAACTATTTTTTGTTTATTTCAGGTGCTGATCCAATATAAATCAAATTTGGTGCTAATCCTAAATAGTGGTTTGTTTATTTCAGGTGCTGATCCTAAATAGTGGTTTGTTTCTTTTGAAATGGTACATTGGGATGTTGCCTCAATTTTTCCCATTCACCTAAGCATTTGCAGCTGTAATCACAGTTGCTCTTAATATTATGGTATAATATACATATACTGTAATATTTTACATTTGAAATCTTTGCGTGTATTATCAGTCCTCTAAATACAATATAACAACTAACATGCAAATTCTTTTTAATACCCTCATCCTTAATTAGTTTTTGCAAGGCCACAAATCTGACTCACAAGAAAGCTCCATGGCTACTCCAATATTAGAAGGTGGTTTAAGGATGGCTTCACAAGAAAGCTCAATGGCTTCACGCAAAGTCACCTTGGCTGGCTTTCCCCAACCAAAATCCATCTCAGACAATGGGAACCTACACATACTAGTACACATATACAACTCAACTTTTTTACCCACACAATCAGCTATCTTTGAACAAGTATCATTCCCATCCAGCTCTTTTACTCCATCCTCGATTTGCATTTTATATTTGTTAAGATGCTCAGCTAGTGCGCTCAACTATGCCTCACTCTCACTACTAACTAGCGTGGTGATATTCTTGTAGAAATTACCCACGCTATGTGAAGGCAATGGTGGGGACATTTTGGGCCGCATGTTCACAAATTGAAACAACATAAACGGGATAAACGAACCTAAGTTATTTTCAGCTACTGCAAGTAAGGCAGATCTGAATAGTAAAGCGGTGAGAACTTGAGCACGTGTGGGATTTTGCACTCCCTGAGCAACAACCGTGGCCTTAAGTTCTGCTATTTTTGAGTTAGAAAACATTAACTTTTTTGTTATACCACCATCAAGTGTCCTACGTTCAATTTCGGGCACTATAACAGAAAACGATGATGACTTTGTTAGGACATAAAGAGGAGGCACTAGTTGGCTAGACTGGCGAGCCAATGTAGCCTAATAACTCAAGAAATTACAAAAAGTGGATCCATCAACAATCTTGTGTGTCATGGACACAAGGCCTATTCCTCCACATTCAAAATGGTTAAGTTGTATCTTGACTAGGCTAGCAGAACCCTTGTATGGGTCACCCCATATAGAACCTGGTGGAAAGACCAAATCCATGGCTTCATGGTTAGTGTCATGCATGAGTTCCAAGATTTGGTAATTAATTCTGGCATGTCGAAACTCCAGACCTTGGTCGTTACAGGCGACTGAAACTCCACCAGTGAGCTTCCCAGCAAACGGGTAGTATTGTGCTAGTGTTTGGGCTAGGGGGTTTTGAGCGTATCTACAGTTTTTGACGGGATAGTTTTTCAGTGGTTAGGGTAGAAAAATATAAGGTTGTATGTTTCCCCTTTTCATTTCTTTGTGAGTCTTGCTATTTTATAGTGGGTTTGTACCTCGGAGTACTTCCATATTACAATTATAAAAAAATCCCACTCCTGGAAATGTCTGTCTATCTATCCATCTATTTACATGATACTTGTCAATTTGTAATTAATATTCATAGGTAAATGATTCCCAGTGTGAATATATTTACATGCTAATCTTGGTAATTGAGATTTCATACTATTATTTCATATTTGTGGCACTTCGGTATCCAATATGCTGATTTTGATATGTTTTCTTATTTGGATACATTATATATATATATATATATATATATATATATATATATATATATATATATATATATATATATAATGAAAGAAATACATTAACGGTCATAGTTGCATTGAGGAAGTGATTTTGAATTTATTGTCTATGGATTATACTTGATATGCCATCTTTCAGGTTGTAGATACTTATTTGTTTGCGCATCACTTTCACATTAATTGTAGAGTATGGAATTGAAGAGATTTTTTTAATTATTTTTGCTCTATTTGTGTATGAACCCACTTTGACTCTTTATATTCTTTAAATTCACAATTACATTGAAAATCCTCCAATTACCGGGAAATTTATCTCTGTCCACATCAATCATCTTTTACCTGTAAGCTGTATATGTAAAGAATAAATATTTTCAGGACTAAAATTTAAAAACACTCTGAACTTTCAAATTTCTAAAAATAACACCATTAAATTTATAAGAAATACAATACCCCCTAGATTATAGACTTGGTTATGAGTATTATTTTAGGGTGTTGCTAAAGGCATTCAAATTTTTTCTCACTAATAACAGTTATAAAGCATAAGGCAAAATGATTTTATGTATTGCGTGTTGGTAGCTGGGACTGAATATTTGGGTAACTTTTGGAGCAAAACTTATTTTATCCTTTGTAAAAGATTTGAATTATCAAACGTGTTCCTAGCATGCTATCCTAGTTACTTATTATGACACTCTTTTCCACAGGATTCATAGACCCACTTAAGATCTGCCGCGAGCAGCACGAGAACAACATCAATGTGTGGTGTGGGCAGAGAGCTATTGTGAATGGAAAAATAAAAGCTCAGATATTTGAGAGCTTAGGTGAGACTCTGGTCTCTGTGGCTTCGAAAGCGTTTGGTTTGACCAAAAAAGGAGGTGGGAACGACGCTAACTCCGCCTATACAACACCACCCTCAACCGAATACAACACTGATGGTTGAAATTGTTTTTAGCGGGCTATCAATTATAAATCAAATTTCAAAGTCATTTTCACGTATTAAAAAATGACTCTGTTTTTTAATTTATCATTTCGAACCAACAAACATGACACCCTCGCCGGTGCAATCGACCATCAGCTTACGAGCACCACCTTCCATTAGTTGTCCTGCAAACGGGTAGTAAAACACGAGCGTTTCAGCCAGCGCATCTCTGATCACCTTCATGGGGTCTCTTCCTCTCATGCTCACATCATTTCCATAGAATTGAATCACCGAAATCTGAAAACGAAGACCATCTTAGTCGTCGATATCAGACAGTAATTTCAGTCCTTTTGGTGTTGGCTTAGCTGGACCTACCATCTCTTCCTCTCATGCTCACATCATTTCCATATAATGTGTGTATGTGTACATATATATATTTCTACAAACAATTGAGTGAGAAGATCAAAATCGGATGACCCTAAAATGAGAACTTTAGGAAAGTGTGTTAATTTTAGGATTGTGGTGTTGGAATTTATAGGAGGGCCGTGTTTGTGAAACACAATGTGATAGAGACGAGGAAGAGACAGAGAGAGTGGGGTGAAAAGAAAGTGGGGATGGGAAAACTTTATTTTAGCCTTTTTGTATAATTATCGCAATACTAAATTGTTAAAGTCACTCTGTAAGTTTCATGGCTGCTACGACTGATGATGAATATGCTTTTAGAGACGTGAAATCATAATCTATGTGTGTTTGAGTATTTATCAACTAGCTTTAGTAACGTTTAAGATTCTTTTTATTTGCAGACAGTTGTTGATGCAACACAACAAACCACAAAGGTGATTGAAGATACCAAGCCTATAGCATCATCGACAGCCCAAACCTATACCTTCCATTATAGGTATAGAAAGGTGTCAAGGCAATGCCAAGCAAAGGAAAAGAAAGGTGCTCAGTCACAGAAAAGGGAAAATGCTCAGGACAATACGACGGGAGATTCGGCAAGCAGGAAAGCAATCTCAACTCATCGAGGAAAGAGTAAAGCTGAGAGCGAGAGGAAAAATCCTGTCAGAAAGGGGCGTGCAAATGCTGAAAACAAGTGAGTTTTTTACATTTACACAATAATTAATTGGTATAAAAAAGGCGTGGAAGCAGATTCCATTTAGTATAAATTGTGTTACTAATGGCTCTATATCTCATGGATTTTACGTCTCAGGACTTCTCATTAGAAAATATGTCCTCTTTAGTGGAGGCGGAAGTTGATGTTTACATCAGCGATACAGGAGACATTAGTGAAGATTGTGGTAAAAATGTGTTCCAACTTCTGAGTGGACTATATAATGTGACGCTGCTATAATTATCACGTGACACCATGAAGGTACATTGCTTCCCACTAGTTGTTTTCATTAAATATTACTAAGTGATGTAACTAAAAATCTATTCTTTTAGGCTCTTATCTACGTAGGTCATTCAGATGCCCCGGTGTTTCATAAGCCATCTGGAGGTTGAATTTGATAGCGACGACTGGCAGGGGCTCCCGAGATTACTTGAGAAATCAAACAAATTAGAAGACCTTATTATTAAATGATATTTGGTATGTTATTTTCATGAATCATGATGGACTCAACTGGAGTGCTTAAGTATTTTTGTTCCAAAATTCTTAATAAGTAATTTCAATGGCTACATGTAAACTCAAGACAGACCTGTCTTCACTCGAGTATATTAAGAGTCCCAACAATAAGTTCATGAAGTTAATTTTTAGTTTAGGTTCATCAGAATGGACTATTCAATGTGTTTGAACTCTGTAGATTATCTATTATGTGACATAGTTTGCAAAATTTGGCTTTTATCTATTTACGCATCTTCGTTTTGTTAACTTAGTTTGTAATTTGTATTTTAAATCTTTTAGTTTGACATTAAATCATTTTGAGCTTCCAAATGTTGCTTTCTAATGTAACCAAGGAAAGAAAAATAAGTTTCATTGTAATGTCTTATGCCTTTTCAGTTTCAGTTATGAATTCTAAATTTAAAATGCCATAATTATATGCAGTTCCTAACCTTCCTTACATGATCAAACCAGGAAGTCTTTGAAACGTATCAGTAACAGCAACCCTGAAGATATGGCATGCCTTAATTATATGCAGTTCTCTTTGACTGTAATGACAGGATTAGGCAGGAATGGGATCTTGCACTTATCAATGTGCTCACGACAACTGCGTGCAATGCTATTGTTGCTTGGTCGCTTGCTCCTTGTCATCCATATGGAATCACATTCCATTTAGATTTTAAAAATACATTGTAAAAGCTCCCAAACAATGTCTTTGAAAATAACTGTCCACTTAGAGAGTTTGACTTGCAAAAGAGACTCCACTCTTTCTTCTACAAGGCTGCAGAGTTGTGTACGGTTGGGTTAACAGCTGGGGCAGCACAAGGCGCTTTGTCAAATCGTGTGGCAAGTAAAAAGGAGGGAAGGTAAACAACGTTTGACATGTTTCTCTTTCTATTTTATCTATATCCAAAAAAATTTCATGAAATATCACATGTCCAAAATATAACTAATAAATTTAAAGTTCAAACCACTTTCATTATTGTTTTCGTTTGAAAAAGAACTCAATTGCGAGACTTGAGAAGAGACTGGTGTTTTGGAAGCGCCGCTACTTATTTTAGAAAGGGTAGCTCGCCCCTTATTGATTAAGAACTATCTTTTAAGTATCCCCGACTATTTCCTTTTTTATCCATTCTTCCAATTGCATTCTGTATCAATAAGACTTCAGACAAGTGCATTAGGGACTTTTTATAGAAGGCTAGTAGTGATGATGAGTTTAAGTGTACTCAACTCAACTCAACAAAATTGTCCCAACGATTTGGGGGTGCATGGATCGTGCTACACAACTGATTAGAAGTAACTGCACAACTGAATTTGTTTAACAACCGAGTTTAAGTTATACAACTGATTAGAAGTAACTACACAACTTAATTTGATTTCTTTATTGAGTTTGTGTTTACCAATAGTTATGATTACGAATTCAAGGTACTGATTTGATTTCTTTATTGAGTTTGTGTTTAAATTACTATTGAAGTCCTAGTGTATGTTCTGATTTGTCTTCGCTCACTTATTTTAGGTTTCGGCGATTCAAAAATTAGGAGAAAATATTTTTTGTTAAAAAACGTGACAGTGCTGGGACCGCGGGATATGCATACAAGGCAATGAGCAATGCAGGATATCTTGACTCTAATCTCATAAGCGTCATATGTTGAATATTGTTGTGTTATTTTTTTATTTCTTAAACAGGGTGGATAGTCTTATAAATAAAGGAAGCTCTGTATAATTTTTTTTATATTGTTTACAATTATTTGTGTTATGTAATAAATATTTTTGAATTAAGTATTGGTGTTATTTTCACGAATTGAGTTGGCATTTGTTTATATGATGTTTAGGACGGATTTTTAGTATTATTGTTGGAGTATTTTTTTCTTTCTTAAATAAGGTGGGCAGTTTTATAACAAAGGAAACTCTCAAAAAAATTTAAATTGTCCGTGTTTATTTTCGAATTGATTAGTTTGAAATATGATTAGGTCACTAGTTTTGTATAGGCCTGTAAATTGAGCGCCCGAGGCCCGAAGCCCGCCCGTTCGGCCCGCTATTTTCGGGTCGAGCTTTATTTGAGTTTGAGCCGAGCCGAGCCTGAGCCAAAATTCCAAGCCCGAATGAATTTCGGGCCGAGCTTGAGCCGAACTTCGCCAAGCCCGAATTGGGCCCGAAGCCCGAACTTCATATTAATAAATAAATAAATAATTTATATAATATAACATATTTATGTTAATATTGTTCAATTAGGTTTCGTCCTTTTATTTCATTTATTATTTTTTCTAAAAAAAAATCATTTGTCATAATACATCAGATTACATGTGATTTTCAATTTTGTGATTTCATTGTTAATCTCATTATGGATATTTGATTTAATAATTGATCAAGTCACAATAGGCTTTTGTAAGTGATCAAATTATGCTAAATGTCTGAAATTTAATAGGCATTTGTAGCTTTTAACTCTTATTTCCCTTTGTTTTAATTTAATACATTTCATAATTATATATTTTATTTCATGAAATATCAATTAGATTTTAATGTATAATTTTGTCCATGATGGAAATACAAGAAAAAAAAATTAATTCAAACTTTTTTAATAAAAAAAAATGAAATCGGGCTCGAAGCCTGTTATATTTATGAGCCGAGTTCGGGCCTAGGTGGGAAAAAATAATTCGGGCCGAGCTCGAGCTTGAGCATGGGTATGTGAGTTCGGGCCGAGCCTGAGCAGCGCCAAGCCCGGCTCACCCAGCCCGATTTACAGCCCTAGTTTTGTATATGTTCTTAGGATTTAATTAGTGTTTTTTATTTTAAATTCAGGATATTGGATCCTGATTTTTTTAAAAAAAAATATGTACTAAGATTAGTAACATAATTTTACCGTTACTAATTTTGAATTTTACCGTTACTATTAGTAACATAAATTTACTGTTACTAATTTTGAATTTTATCGTTACTATTAGTAACAGAATTTCACTGTTGCTACTCACAAATTTTTCGTGACTATTAGTAACATAAATTTCCGTTAGTAATTTTGAATTTTCCGTTACTATTAGTAACGCAATTTTAGCATTACTAATTCTGAATTTTACCGTTACTATTAGTAACATAATTTTTCCGTTATAAATTTTGAATTTTTCCATTATTATTAGTAACAGAATTTACCGTTACTAATTTTGAATTTTACCATTACTATTAATAACAGAATTTTACCGTTACTAGCTTCGTGCCCCACGCCTTTTTTCTAACGGAAAAATTGTGTTACTAATACTTTTAGTAACGGTAAAATTGTGTTACTAATGGCGTGTTTTGGTGTAGTGAACGACATTGTATAACTCATTTCACCAACAAGAAAATCTCGTTCTAACGAGTTAGCGATATTTTCAAAAAAAATTTTAAAAAATATTTTAAAAACATTTTGAAATGCAAACTTTTAAAAATATAAATCCCCTGAAAAAATAAAGCCTTTACCAAAACTACTATAATTCTTTTGAATGTTATTGAGACAAATGATTCTTCAATCTTCAAACAGTCTTCAACATTATCTTTGAATAAGTAGAAGCAGTAATGATGGTGCAGTGTATGTGTAACGGGATATGCTAAATAAAAATTACGGTAAGAAATTATAAAACATACTCTTATAAATCTCCCCTTTTGGCTATTCTGGTACAAGATACAAACCGAAGCCAAATTGACCCCTAAAGACTAATATAACTAATGACCTCCCAAATTAAGAAACGAAAACGTAATCATGTATATGTCTTCAGTTGAAAAGTCTTCAATTGAAAAGTCTTCATCTTGTGTGGTCCAAAAAATCATCATCGAGGTGTAATT
The DNA here is from genome assembly GCA_949130495.1 of Sambucus nigra. Taxonomy (NCBI): domain Eukaryota; kingdom Viridiplantae; phylum Streptophyta; class Magnoliopsida; order Dipsacales; family Adoxaceae; genus Sambucus; species Sambucus nigra. The sequence continues at coordinate 284,269,260 of OX422218.1, forward strand.
GCCCTACACACATGAGACAAAAGAAATAACTTGATGCATACGAGTTTTAAAAGATAAATAAAAGTCTCCTCTTCAATTTTTTCTCCTCCTTTTTGTCCGTAATAGTCAAAGGAGTAGAATCTAAACAAGAATAACAAGCATCACATGAACCAATATCCAACAACTATAAATAATTAAAACACCTCTGATAACATATAACCACTAAAATGTAATAAACCATAATGAACCAATATCTAACTCTGAATAATAATCCAACAACTATAAATAAAACTCATACAATCTCTGACTTGAGAATACTGAATAATTAAATAAATATAAAGAGTACTGAAATTTAAATGAGCTACATGCTCGACACCTACATCCTAGGAAATGATGAAATGGAGTTAATGCTGGAGAATTCCTCGAACTAAGATATCTCATCCCTGTGACGGCGACTGCAACTAGGACCTTTAAAAATAGATTCATAGATGGGATTAAACCTAGCAAGTCTAGTGGGTATAAATATATCATTACATTTGGACTCTACTAATAAATACATATCGTCCTCCGATATTAAGTTAATTTAAGTTATCCCAACCCGAATAACCTAAAAACATGCGATGCTAATTCCAAACCCGAAAGAGTATCCTTAGTCTCAGATTTCATATTTTAGTCAAGTATTCTTTACTTTAACATTCTCAAGTTACAATTACAAATTTACCTCTTTAGTATAATGAACACAATGAAAAAGCTAATGGACAATCACACAATCACGAATATACGTGAGCATGAAAAACTCATATCCAGTCATATAGGCCCATACACTGCCCTAATCCAAAGTACGAAGGCCTACGCCTATGACTTTCGGAGATCACTCGTGCCACAACTAGTTATAGCTATATGATGTACCAATCCTATAGCCTTAAAACAAAATAAAGAGAATTCATTACGCCATCACACCAAACGTATATCCCTACACACATATATATATTAAAGGATTAAGCCCCATTGTCCCAACCCAGGAGACGGGTGCCTCAACCATAGGATCCGGGTAATAAGACCAAGGTAAAATTCGTGCACTTATCGAGATAGCAGGCACGATCATGCCGTACGAGCCCCATCAAAACCCATGAGTACACGCATAACCCTGGTATGTTCGCATAATCCACATAAATCAATATCGAGGACTACTCAAATGGATTATAAAGATAATATCGTTTAATCTTGATTTACAAGTCGTTTAATATTAATTGGTTTTGTAAAGTTTAACCCAAACCCCAAGGTTCCTAAAAACGACAACTTCCCTCAAACCTACTATTTTATAAATATTATTAATTTCTCTAAAATCCTGGAAAAAATTCTAATTTCTATTCCCAGTTAAAGTCCTTAAAATTTCCTAAACTAAACCAACTTAAATTGACACATACATGATTATATTTCTAATATGACATACATGATTATATCTCTAAAATCCGGCTAATATGACATAAATATATTTCTAATATGACAAAAAAATCCAAATATGACACATAAATTTTGTTATAAGACGCCACAATCTAAAGTCCAAAAATTAGGGTTATTTTGGATTTGGTCCCCATTAATTCTTTGATAATGACTTTGGCCCCAACATTGTAGTTCTTGACGTCTTGATGTTTGACCCCCGAAATAACTTTCAGCGACTGAAAAAGTATTCCAAAAAAGACTTGCTAAAACTTTTTGCGGGATTTTGGGGGTCACTAAAAGTCATTTTGGGGGCCATAATCCAAGAAATGAAAACTATGGGGGTTAAACTCAATTACAATAAAATTAAGGGCTATTTGGGGTTTGTCACCTATTCATTCTTTGCAATTGAGTTAAACTCTGTAATTTTCATTATTTGGAGTTTGACCCCCAAAATGAATTTTAGCAACGAAAAAATTGCCGCAAGAAGTTTCACCAAATATTTTTCGCGACATTTTTTTCGCTAAAAGTCATTTTTTGGGTAAAAAACCGGTTCCAAAGTCAATACCAAAGAATTATTGGGTACCAAAACTTCAAATAATCCCAAAAATTATTTAATCAAAACAGAGCAGCTCCCAGAAAATACAAGAAACAGAAGATTCCAACACTATAACAAACCTCAAATACATGAACCCAACGCTTCAGAATTAAACACAAATAAGTAAGCTTATAATAATGCTCCTGTGCGGACTAATCCGCATTTTAAGAATGCGGACCGGACATTTGACACCTAACGGTGCACTTAGAAATTATCGCCTAAATTATAGGCACACTCTTTCTCTTTTCTGGGCTCACCGCCAGGTGACACATATCTGGTCCGCATTCTTAAAATGCGGACTAATCCGCACAAGAGCAGGACTGAGTAAGCTTATGTCTATATATGTATATCTAAAGGATTTCTAACCATACCCATCAATCCATATATTAGATTGACCAACTGGATCTCTTAAAAATAAAAATAAAAAAGAATCAAACCAATGATTAAAAAAGTACATAATAGATAGACTGTAACCTTACCTTTGTCATTATTTATATTAGATACAAGTGAATATGCTGAATCTCGATATGGATATCTGTGTTTTTCAACCCTTTTGTGGGTTTAATAATTGGGTTGAGGAGAAGTGGAGTGTTTAATGCCGCCCCGAGTTCAAAAACTTGATATCGTATGAGATGAGATGGCATTTTATTTGTATTGTGATAATATATGTTTTTTAATTAGGTTTTGGTATATGTGTGTTACAAGATTACCTTTTCACCCTCCCCTATTAGTACTCGATCTTATCTCAAAATATAATTTGAAATCTAAAGTAATCCCAAAAATATATTTAATTGTATTTGTGAATATATTTTTAAATAAATGTATTTAGACATATTCAGATTGAAAGTTACTTTGGTCGATTAATCATTCTAAGGTAAATATAAATGTTAGTCTCTTAATCACTTAAAAAATATATTTGATAGTTTTTAAGAGCCAAAAGCAAATTAACCTAAAATGTCACTTGTTTGATGCTTAATGATGAGCATAAAATATTAAATGATTTAAAATATGTTTATTTTTCTTTAAAAACTCTTTGGCGTATGTTATTTGGTTGAATTTATTTGGTTCTGAATGTTGTTGTTCTAATAGTTTTGGGGATCAATTAAAACCCACCGGATACCTTGGGTTCAAAACTTGGTAACTCTTTGAAGTGCGACACCAACTCTCATGAATCCACTAGTTTCGGTGTGGATGGTCTGTCTTTGACCGGACCGAGGTGAGGGGAGTTAGTTTTGGTGCACAAAAGTTGGCTCAAGGAATATGCTTACGAAATAACCAAAATAATGTTGAATAAATGTTATTTTGATTAGGTTGTTTACCGAACTATTTTATATTAGAGTCATTGAGCAAAAATAATAAAATGTAAAGAAATTATTAATTATTAAGGATAATTAGATTCAGATATGAATTAATGGCTCAGTAATAGACTTGTCTTTTAATTTTGAATTTTAACTCTCAAATACAAACACAATCACAATATATTACCTTTAACGCTGAATGAGGCTCGATTTAAAACTGAGATATAAAAATAAACACCATCCTAGTTAGGGATAGCAATTTAAGCCGGTCAGTAGGAGCCCCGACCCTAATGGGGGCGGGTTTTAAAACCTGATAATTGAATTAGGAGCGGGTATGTGTTTTAAAAAAAATCTGGTTATTAAATGGGGCGGGTTATGAGTTAATTTAAATAAAACCATCCCGCTCCGTTTAACTTATGCCTATATAAATATGTTAATTATAATTAAACCATACACACACACACACACTCACATTAAAGAAAACCTTTATATGTATGTTAATTTTATAAAAGATATATGTGAAAACATGGATTGACAATTAGGAGACTCTTTCACATATTGGAACACGAATCGTTTTAGACATCTAAGATTATAATTTAATATTTTTAATTTTACTATTTTTAAAATTAACCTGTCCCGTCGGAGTCCCGACTCGTCCCATTTATTAAATGGGGCGAGTTAGGAGCTAATTTAAATAAAATCGTCCCGCCCCACCCCATTTATTAAATGGGGCGGGTTAGGATTTTTAAAAACTCGCCCCAAAACCGCCCCGTTGCCATCCCTAATCCTAGTCGGATACAAATTTGATTCAGAGCACCTTACCTTTTAACTTTTCAGAGTGAATATAGTCATTAGCCTTTTAAAAATATCCCGAAAAATATATTATTTGCTATATTTTAAGTTTGAATGACTCTACTTCAAAACTTATCGATAATCAAATAACCCCTAAGAATCCTCGTTTTGAAATTGCTTTCTTAGGAAATATTTAGTTTACAAATGTATTCTACTAAGAATTACTTATACATTTACAATGCAATACGTGCAACTTACTCTTATTTTACCATGGGTACTGGTGAGATTGATAACAATGGAACCTTATTTAATTATATGGATCTTAAGTATTTAATTCCATTTTTAAATATTCACTTGTGGTCACTCTCATATTTTTATTTTTTAGTTGTTACTCCTATTGTAATAAATATGGGACAAGTGTTGTTCTCTGGGAGAAGAAAAATGTGTGGTTACAAAGTAGTTATGGGTGGTTGTAAAACTTATTATAATTTTAAAAATACATGGGAGTAGAGCCTCATAAATTTTTGAAGATGAGACTAAAGCCAAAAAGCTATTAATTATATATTCATAATTCAATTCAAACTGGTGATGCAAGGCGCATATTATATGCTCAAATGGGAGGGGGGAGAGATAGGGAAAAAACATGGCTCTACTTGAAATAAAAAGGGAAATGGAGGCTACTGTGTGATTGAAAAAGAAATAAGGGCCATTGCTTCTTTGGCTCTTGAAATTTTAATTTGTTTAAATATTGGCCCTTGGTATTATTAATTTTTAGTCTTTGGTGTTTTTTCGTGAAAACAAAAAACTAAAAAAATATTATATGCTCCATATAGTCAAGTATAAGTAAAGAAAATTATATCATATGCAACAGGAATGACCACCGCAAGCCAAAAGTGAGTAGGATTTCTAAAATGATAAAACTCCTGAAAGGATGATGCCTGTTGATGCCAAAAAATGGAATAGATATAATTTTCTAATCACAGATAAACTATATGATTGTAATGAAATAAGTAAATGAAAGACAAAGAGTTTTAAAGTGGGTCGGCTATATAAGAAAGCCTATGTCCACTATTATCGTATTGATTTGAGTGATTACAGAAAGCTAGGTACTCTTAATAATAAGAATATCCTAGGATCCATTCTATCATGACTTTGATGAAAGGAATACAATGTATTTATAGTGAACCAGAGATCCAGGGTTGGAATTCCTTTATATATTCAAGCATTTACACCCATACATAATGAATGTAATGGTTGATTGTATGAACCACGTGCGACAAGACCCTTAGTTATACTTCCCGTATGATCCAATTTTTTAATCACCGATAAACTATATGATTATAATGAAATAAGTAAATGGAAGAAAACAAGTTTTAAAGTGGTTCGACTATGTAAGAAAGCCTACGTCCACTGTTATCATATTGATTTGAGTGATAACAGAAAGCTAAGTACTCTTAATAATAATAATATCCTAGGATATGTTTAATCATGCCTTTGATGAAAAGAGTACAATGTATTTATAGTGACCCAGAGATCAAGGGTTGGAATGTCTTTATATATTCAAGCATTTACATCCGTATATAGTGAATGTGATGGTTGATTGTATGAACCACGTGCGACAAGTTCCTTGGTTATATTTCCCGTATGGTGGCTTTTCATTTATATTGATGGTTTGTACTCTTCATATTGGTTGGCATGCCTCTCGAGTAACTATCTACTGATGAGAGTGCCGCAACGAAATAAATGTGACTTCTCAAATAAATCAATTTAAATTGTTTGTTAACCAAAGCAATTTTAATGAAAACCCAAGTTTTAATTCATTCCTAAAAACATGCATCTAACTGATATAGAATCATAACGTAATAATCATGCAAAGGAAACCAAATTTCAAGAAAAATCCCCGAAGGGAAAAATCTTTTTATTTCCACTATAATTTGTAAAAGAACGGTTTACAATCGGATTATAATGAAAATATAAGTGACATACGAATACCTGCAGGTGTCGATCGATGTCGTCAACAATGGAACAATCCCAGAAGCTCCACAAGAACCGCAATCCTATCTTTAGCCCAGGAATATCGCGACACTTCCCTAATGACCCTAGTTCGGTGTAGACTTATCCTCTCTACAAAGAGTTGAACAATAGCAAAGATCTGTCCTTGGGTTCCAAAACAATTCACTAAAGATTGGGATGTTTTGTGAATTAAAAAACAAGAGATTGAACTATTTTAATGTTGGAGAATAAAGTAAAACACTCAAAATCGTATTCTGTTTAAAATCAGTGTTTCTCCACCCAAAATTCAGTAGTTTGACACCCTTTAAATACTAAAAATCAAGGCGATGACGTGTTAGAAAATAACTCTTCTCGTTCGAACGACATACGATGTCGTTTGAACGATATCCTTATCTCGTTTGAATGAGATCCTATCTCGTTCGAACGACCTATCAAAAGAGGCCATAATTGTAGATAATTTTGATACGAACACGTGGCCGTCAGTTTCGTATTTTTCTATTTTTTTATGAATTAGTTATGATTTTTCTACGAAAAGGTGTTCAAGAACAAAATCTTTAGATAGTATGAATTAAAAAAAATAATAAAAAATTTTAAAGCTCCGCTACAACACTTAGAAAATATTTCATGAAAAATAATTCCAATACTCTAAGTGAATTATTAAGGTACTCTAAAACGTAACCTTACCAAAGTTAACCTTGTGAAGACTGTTTGTTGAAGAACCTTGAATATTCGGATCTGTCTTGATGTGAATATTATCTTGATCTTTTTCGACTGTGTAGCGGTATATGACATATAAATTGATAACGGACAAAAATTTCCTTACAAATCTCCCCCTCTGTCTATGCCGGTAAAAAATAAAAACATCAGAATTATCAATCAAAATTTGATCTATACAAATCTACCCTCCCATGAACCCAAAACTGAAAAGGAAAATGACAAGTCTTAAAACTTTTTCAATCTTCAACAAACTTCAAACCTCAAAGCTTTTCTCATCAGGGTGTGCAATCCACTAATTTCCAACTTTTTACCTACACACATGAGACAAAGAAAATACCTTCGTGACATATCGAGTTTGAAATGAGATAAACATAAAGTCAAATCAAAACATATAAAAAATATCAAATCTCCCCCATAATTCAAAAACTCCCCCCATAAGGTCATAATTGGTTCTCCCACTTTTTATTTCTCCGAAATAGACAAGGAATGAATAAACACAATAAAGCAAATTGGGGTGTCACGAGAAACAAACCAACCATTTTTGAATTTTTCAATATTTTCATACAAAAATGTAAAAATAATTTTACAAAAATCACACACCATACATTTTTACTAAGATAACCAAATCGGGGATATGGAATGAATGTGTGTAAAAAAATTCAATAGGTAATAAAACTCAATCAAGCATATGTGCACAATGCATACGTGTACTCCTATCGAATGAACATCAAAAGAATCCTTAGGTGTAAAGTTGTTGAATTTAGATGATATCGACTAAATTAAATCAATAAATCAAAGCCTAAGTGATTTTTACACCAATAACATCCAAAACAAATTAGTGCCGTTTTGAGAACTTTTCAAAGGACGTGCAAACCCATTGATTACTTTCCAATAAAACTCCCTCATATAAAATAATGCAATTTTTATATCTAATAAGGTACTAAATTCTCAACTTAGAGAAAACCTATTGGCCCAAATTTTGGCATAATTCATCTTTTTATTGCCTTAATTTTTTGTGCGGGCTCTTTTCAAATGGTGGCTTTCACGACATGATAGTTATTCACTCGCAGCCCTTTCCCGTGTCACTCATCCTTTTTTAAAATTTAAATAAATTCCTCAAGGGCAATGGTTTTTACATGCACTACTTTTATTACTCTCGTATTATTGCACTTGGTTTCGTTTTAAGGATATGATTGAGATAAAAACACTCGACCAACATGTGATAGAAAAGTACAATAATCAAACAAATCCGTGCACGTGTGCAGTAAAGGACAAATGAGTCAATTATGTAGGAAGTATCAACTAATAACATCTCAATGACTCCTAAACATTGTAAAGCACATCGATGACATGATATATTGTCTCAAAACACTATCAAATAGTCACATGGACAAATGGAATGAGATTGTGACTTGGTCATCCTAAGTATCAATTCATATAAGGTGCAAACAAAATGCAAAAATCTTTTTATCTTTTTCAAAAAATTTCAAAACCGAAAATCTTTTTGGTTTTTAGAAAAAATATATAGCAAATGTAGTACAATCAACAAAAGGCATAATATCAGCATGAAAGTCATGAAACATAAATCACATAAATGAATCATTAGTCAAAGCAGGTGTGATTAAATGAACAATGGAGTATTAGAATTTAAGCATTACAACCAAGAATGACTGCATATAAACTTCCAGAGGCAACTCGACATTACTAGAAACCAAAGCATATGAACCCAGGGTATTGCAAAGAGAGTGAAAAAAATTCTTCAGAGGTTGCTCGAATGAGACAGCCTGTCGTTCGAATGACAAGGCATCTCATGAGAAATCTCGTTCGAACCAGATATCAAATTTTCATAGTTTGCCTAAAAAGTCATGCAGCGATGCCCAGTGAAAAACTTCCAGAAAAGGATGCCTGAAAGATGCTGACAGATTCAAAATAGTAGATATCATAAGAAAAATCAATTTAAACTACAACAAAGTGAGTCATAACACTAGTAAAAGTATATCAAGACGCACAACTAATGTATGACAAATATCAGCACAATCAACCAAAAGATCTCATATGGGGTAAATCACGTGCAAGAAGACAAGAGTCATGAATAATTAGACCATAAGCCTCTAAATCCGATTTCCTAGCCCAAATCGATGTGTAACGAGGTGTGGGGGTTTTAGGAATCGATGTGACTCTCTCTTTAAACTTCCTAGGTCCACTCAAAAGTTTGTAACATAAACGCCTAAGATGACCTTGCTTACCGCAATGTGTGCAAGTGTAAATCGGGCGGTGAATGTTACCTAACGGTGGCCTTCTCCTCAAATTTCTAGGTGGTGCTCTCTGAATTTGCCAAGGTGGCTCTCTCCTAATGATCCTAGTAGGTTCTCTCACTATGTTACTAGGGTCCATTTCCTAACAAACTTATGTGCCTCTTTCTTAACAATCCTAGGAGTCTTTCTTACACGTGTGGGAATAGGTGCAAAATGTTTTTCAAAACCAATCCCACCCCTATCCTTTTTTATCTCGACGGTGCCTAAAATCTTATCAAGTTTTTTAGACCTAGAATCCAAATCAAATTTCACTCTACTTTAATCTTTCAATTTCACCTCAAGTTTACCTATCCTAGATTCAACCAAACGCCTAGAGAATTCAAACTTTAAAAGTTCCTTTTTCATAACTTCCATCACACTCGAAGATCATATCTCTCACCCTCAAGATATCCAAGTTTTTCTTTCAAAATTTTCTCTCGTGCCCTAAGTTCTTCAACTAAAACTTCATTATCATTTTTAAAGCACGCTCTTGCAAATGGGCTTTCAATTTCAAATTTTCTCTCTTTATTTTTAAAGATTCAGCATAAAGTTAATTGAAAGCAGTTTACAAGTCACGCTCATCCTCACTTGTGTCGTCCTCACTCACCTCACTTTTATCACTAGTCACATGGGTGGGAAACTCTCGCCTAGAAGAAAAAAAAACTTCTTCTTCTGAATCACTATCACTAAGTGTAGAAACACGAGATGTCGGTTTATTCAATTTCATCCACAAATTTTTAGGACACTCATCTATCATGTGACCTACACCCTCACAATTCGAACACCTCTCAAAATTGATTTCAACGAAAGATTTAAAACAAGAGTTCGTGTGAATTTTCCAATTAGATTTTTCAAAAAGTTAACACCGAAAATCATCAAAACCACCAAAAGCCATTTTGTAGAGAAACAGGATCAAAAACTGACTTTTTAACACAATTTTCGAAAACAAGATCAAACGCAATAGATTAACGATACTCGCTCTGATACCAATTTGTCGACCTAAGTAGTCAAATTGTATCAGGGAAAAACTTTAAAAATCAGGATCACTCGATAATTCAGAGTAACCCTCTCTGATACCAGTTTGTAAGAGCCGCTACAGTGAAATAAATGCGACTTCTCAAATAAATAAATTTTAATTGTGCGTAAACCAAAGCAGTTTTAATGAAAACCCAAGTTTTAATTCAATCCTAAATAAATGCATCTAAGTAATATGGAATCATAACGTAATAAGCATGCAAAGGAAATCAAATTTCAGGAAAAATCTCCGAAGGGAAAAACCTTTTTATTTTCACTATAATTTGTAAAAGAACGGTTTTACAATCGGATTATAATGAAAATAAAAGTGACATACGAATACCCGCAAGTGTCGGTCGATGTCGTCAGCAATGGAACAATCCCAGAAGCTCCATAAGAATCGCAATCCTATCTTTAGCCCAGGAATATCGCAACACTTCCCTAATGACCTCAGTCCGGTGTGGATTTATCCTCTCTATAGAGAGTTGAACAATAGCAAATATCTATTCTTGGGTTCCAAAATAATTCACTAAAGATTGATATGTTTTTTCAATTGAAAAATAAGAGATTGAACTCTTTTAATGTTGGAGAATAAAGTAAAACACTCAAAATCATATTTTGTTTAAAATCAGTGTTTTTCCACCCGAAATTCAGTAGCTTGGCACCCTTTAAATACTAAAAAACAAGGCGGCGACGTGTTAGAAAATAAATTTTCTCGTTTGAACAACATACGATGTCGTTTGAACGAGATCCTATCTCAGTCCAACGATCTATCAAAAGAGGCCATAATTGTAGATAATTTCGATACGAACGCGTGACCACCAGTTTCGTATTTTTCTGATTTTTTATGAATTAGTTATGATTTTTCTACGAAAAGGTGTTCGAGAACAAAATCTTTAGATAGTATGAATTAAAAAAAATTAATAAAAACTTTTAAAGCTCCGCTCCAACACTTAGAAAATATTTTATGAAAAATAATGCCAATACTGTAAGTGAATCACTAAAGTACTCTAAAATGTAACCTTACCAAAGTTAACCTTACGGAGACTGTTTGTTGAAGAACCTTGATTATTAGGATCCGTCTTGATGTGAATGTGATCTTGATCTTCTTCGACGGTGTAGTGGTATACGACATATAAATTGATAACGGACAAAAATGTCCTTACAGCTGACTAGTATTTCTACCACATAGGGAGATAATTGTCCACTTCTGATTGGTCCACGTAGGTGGATAATTTTTGGTATTAACAGATCCCCTAATACTTTTATGCTTTCAGAACTGTGAAGCCATCAGAATGTCAATTGTCGATACAAGTAATCATTTCTTGCACGATTTCACAGGTAAGCTATAAAACATGAAATTTTACCAGATTTTCATACCAAACCTTTCCATGCTTTCAAACTCTCCTTATTCTCCAAGTTCTCTATCTTAAGCTTTCCTTTTCATTCTTCCTTTGATTTAGTCACCATTTTCTCTATAAGATTTCTTTTACCCTTTCATTTCGCTTTCTTTCATTCTTTACTGTAGCCATGGTGTATATCGTACATGGGGATTATTTAGATGAGTTTAGGTGGGAGAAGAATATTCTTGACTAGGTAGACTTAGAAATGCCCATACCACATGTTGAGGTGCTGTCACTGCCAGAGGGTCACTAAATTCCCTCTCTATTTATTGCTAAATGTGGCTTCACCTTTCCCCCTAATTGCTTTTGTTTAGAATTTTATCAATACTTTGATGTCGTCCTAGTTAGGGTAACCCCCAACACTTGTATCGTGGTAAATGAGATACATAGGCTAAATTAAATATATGAAACACATATTACCATCCTTAAGCTAATATTCTGTTATAAGTGGAGTACTGGTGACAATACTTATTACCTGAAGACTAGGTTTGCTAATAAGGCCTTAGTTATTAATTTTCGAAACTCAAACAAGGATTATTTTGATTATGGAGTTATTGCAAAAAAATTGGCAACAAGCTCCTTTACCAACATGAGAGGTGTATGATGGGCCCAGGTGACCTCAAGTGGGTCATGGGATAGGTTGTTGATTTTCACTATTATACTTCTATGTTTTCTTCTCACCAACTATTGGATGATATGTTGACTCATTCTTGTCTTATTTATGGTGTTGCAAAGTTAAGAGCAAGAAAAAGTGTCCTAAAGAAGAGGACATTAACATCTTAGAACTAAAATTTCTTTGGAGCATCCACCAAAGGATCGGGGAGGAACATCCTAGAGATTCCTTGTATTTGTTACAATACAGGAGCTCAATTACCTCCTTTGTTGCTAGGCCCACCACTTCTGCAACTGTAGCCCCCATAAATCTTGAGGAAGAATTAGTTCCTATTTCCTCGGTTGAATAATCTGCTAGTGCCGAGAAAGACTTTGGGACTTCATCCTCGTTTGAGTCTTTGGATATTTCAACCATTCCTTCATCTCCACTTGGTAATATGGGAAAAAGAAAGATCCCTGACTTGATGATTGGAGCTTTGTCTCCAACTTCCAAGAGAGCTGCCGAGAAGAGTGTTAAGATTGGGAATACTAAGAAGCCAAAAAAAAATCCACGGTTTCTGAGAAGGAGAATATTCCTCAAGTCATCACCTCTGAGGAAGTTGATGTTGTTGTTCCTTAGTTCAAGAGGATAAGTAAAGTCTTGTATAAGAAGCAGGTTGAGAAAAGCTCTTCTGACCAGGAGTTGGTCAAGAAAATTCAGGAGGATTTGACTATTGTTAGGTCATCCTCTATTTCCATTCATCCTGGTGTTTCCAGGAAATTAATCAGGATTGGTACCCACTCTGCTGACAGAGAAACTCTTGCCCTATTTTTGAGGTTAAATTTAGTAGAAAATTCTTGCCAAAGTTTGGCTATGGTAATTTTTTCTTCTTCATTACTTACCCTTGATATCTTGTTTTCTTCTTAATACTCCTTATAATTTGATGTCATATTTTATGCAGTTTTTGGTGAATTTTAATCAAATATTGGATAAGGACGATTAAATTTGTTCTTTTGGAGGAGATGTTGAGGAGGCCTTTGAGGGTCTAAGGCAGTCAGTTGAATCTTCAAGGAAGCTATTAGAGTCCAAGCAGAAGACATGGGATGCTAAATTAAAAAAGGCTATGGATAGAGCCACCCTTGCTAAGGGAAAATTGGTAACTGCTGAGACCAGTGTGAGAGCAGCTGAGGAAAAATTGGTAACTACTGAGACCAATTAGATAGTGGTAGAGAATAAGGCTAAGATGGCTAAAAATAAATTAGTTAAAAATTTAGCTATCCTAAAGTCTACCAAGGAGAAAGATGCTGGTCTGTCTTCTGAGTTGGTCGCAGAGAAGGCCAGGAATAAGAAACTTAAAGAGGAATCCTTCAACAAAGGTTGGGACAAGGCATTTCAGGTGTCCTCTACTCAGATCGAATTTGTTAGGAAGAAATATTTCAAGGATGTCTAGTCAGAGGCCCTTAAGAAGGTTGGCACCCTAGTTGAGTTTAAATTATTCTTGAAGCATATGATCTAGGTTCTCCTCTAAACTTGAAGGAAGAGTTTGATGATGAGGAAGGATCTAGAGAGTCTTCCCTTCAGCCTGTTGGGTCTAATTCAAAGCCTCCTAAAAAAATTGCCCCCTCTGTCGATCGACCTTGTAGAAGCAATGTCCAGGACAAGGATAATTTTTAACTCCTTTATTATTTTTCTATTTTTATTTTTTTGCTTTGTAATAGGACCAACAGTTTGTAACTATTTTTTAGTTATTAATGAAAGCACTTCTCTTTTTGGTTACATATATTGTATTTATCACACTTCTTGATTTTCTTGCTTAGTTGAATGAAGTCTTATACTTTGCATCATATTTGCTCAGTAATCATATTTGTATACTTACACTTGTAATTTTCAGTTCTGATGCTAGGAAGTAAGCCATAGTTTCTGCTGAATCTGACCTACTTAGGCGAAGTGTAAATCCTTTGAAAGCTGGCCATGTTCATTTAACTGAAGAAGAATTGGTCGGCTTACTTGCACCAGAGGTATCCAACCAAGTAAAAGAACTAGACATCCATCTGCACTGTTTACTGGACAGAGTTGTAGCAAATACTGCAGCTTATTATGAAATGATTGAAGATCTGCATGAAGATCACAAATTCACTACGGCTTCACTCCATGTTAACTATAAATCTAAGTACAAAGCTTTGAGCGAAGGTTGGGGATTTGAGAAAAAGCTGGAAGAATATGATTTTTTGTACAAAATAAAAGAATTACCATTGAACTGAGAATTCGATGAAGCCAGGAAAATTGCCAAACTCCTTGAGGAGGAAAATAATAAACTCAGAAATGATTTGGACATCTTAAAGCAGTCATCTGCCAATGGCGCCGATGAAGGTGCCTCTTTCTTAGAGACTGAGAATGCCAGAATAGTAGAGGAACTTGAAGCTCTGAAGAAAACCAAGCTTGGGCAAACTTCTAAACAGCAGAGAACGAGTCGACTAACTGTTAATGAGGCCAGGACCAAGAAAACCTTAGCCGACCAAGCTGCCCAACTGAAAGTAAATATTCAGGCTATTATTGATTTGTTCGTGAAGCTAGAAGCTAAAGATAAGGCCATTGCCGACCAATCTGTTTAGTTAAAGGTGAAGAATAATGTTTTGAAGAAACTCCAACATCAAGTTTAAAGGTTAACCTTTCAAGTTCACAAACAACCCAGAGAGGTGTGGATGGAAGGCTATAATGAAGATCTTAGCCATGTTAATGATCAACTTGTCCAGACCCATCGGGAAGGATATAAGTGGGGATAGACCAACTTCTTGAGTTTGCTGAAACATGATTATAACAGCGAGATCTGGTACTGGAATGAGCCCGTTCTGCTAGTTTGTGAGTATCCTCCTTTCAGTTGGACGTATCTTGGATTCCTATTAATGATATTCCTCAGTGCTTTATTACCAAGTATTTAGGAGACTATGGTTTGCACGATGTTAATGAAATAGTTTGTCCTCCTCATCTGATTAATGCGCCGATCAGTAGTAACAGATGAATTCTTAGAGATTTCAACTTTATCAATTCTCCATATACTCTGGATGATCCTCTAGCTGCTATGGAGAGAGTGCAACCATCCTCCAAGGCTCAAGGAAAACGGCCAGTTGAATGGCTTTTCTATATTTTATTATTCATTTCATTTTGAATGTAATACAGTTTGTATTTGAATAAAAATTCATATTTTTGTGTTGTCAACTCTTGATTATTTAATCAACCAGTCACCTGAGCTATTGTTTAATAATGAATTATTAAACTGTGATTTTAATGCCATAGATTCTACTAATGCACTTAAGTAAAACTATAAATAGTTCTATTGTTCCAAGTTTAGCATTAGTTATCAGTGGTGACCACATATATGAGGAATATATGTGTGTATTCCAATGGTTAGGAATGTTTAGATGTATTTTTATGTTTAACTTAGTCGGGTAAAACTTGTTTATAATTTCTTGAGTTGTATATGAAGTTTTACAGACTTCTTGTTCTTGACTTGTCAAAGACAAAGTCATACATGAAGTAAATTATCAGTGCCGACCAAGTGTATTAGGTCGGGTAATACTTTTTGTTTGTGACTTGTTAATACAAAGTCTTACATGAAGTAATAATTACTTTATGTTCGTGACTTGTATATATGAAGTCATACATGAAGTTTAAACTCGAGCAAGAAACTATTGTGCCTTAAGATGTTGGTGCATCTGTCATTTGATAAATTCAAACTGATAAAGTATGTTCTGCTATTGATCAGCAAGAGATGAATACCAAGAGACATTTTTTATTTATTGTTTTTGGGGGATGTATATCACTGTACTCCGAAAAAAAATTAAAAAAATTAAAGGAACTAAATTCAAGATTTTATTGAACTTGAAAAATAGTTGTGTTGAACATAAAGTAAAAGAAATAAAATATGGAAATCCCTTGAATCACTGATAATACTTTCGAAGATGCTCGACGTTCCAAGGATTTTTGAATTCTTCCCCTTCTAAGGTCTCAAGACGATAGGTCCCTGGTCAGATGACTGCTGAAATGTGATATGGGCTATGCTAATTAGCCTCAAGCTTGTTGCTCTTCTGGATGACCTTCTTAAGGACACAATCTCCTTCTTTAAGTTGGTTGGCTTGACCATTTTGTTGTAGAAACGATATATCATGTGTTGGTATTCACCATTTTTTAGAGCAATATCTTCTCGAACTTCCTCCAACATGTCTAAATCTAATCGTCTCATCAAGTCACTTGTTGGAGAATCAAAATTTAGCACCCTGTGAGTTGGTAAGCATATTTCGGCTGGAACCATGTCTTCTGTCCCAATGCTAACATATAAGTTATTTCTCTAGTTTTTGCTCTCAGCGTTGTTCTATAGGCCCAGAGAACAGAATATAATTCATTAATCTAGTTTCCTTTGGCAGTATCAAGCCTCCTCTTCAGTCCATTGAGAAATGTTCTATTTGTTACTTCTATTTGACTATTGCTTTGTGGATGGCTGGGTACAGAATGGAGTTTCTAGATTTTGGACTAAACACAATATGCTTCAAACTCATCATTGTTAAATTGGGTTCCATAGTCTATAATAAAGGCACGGGGCATCCCATACCTATATATGATATTCTTCCAAATCAACTGATACACCTTTTCATAAGGCATCTCAATCAACGACTCTACTTCCACCCATTTTGTGAAGTAGTCAACAGTAACTCCCAAGTAGTTAAACCTTCCTTTGGTTGTCGATAGTGGGCCGACCAAGTCAATTGCCCAAATAGCGAATGGCCAAGGTGAAGTAATTGGCGCTAGAGTAGCATTGTGTGATTTGTGAATTACAGAGAACTTATGGCACTTGTCACACTATCTTTCAAAGGCCTTACAGTCTCCCCTCATAATTGGCCAGTAGTATCCCTATGTGTTGATTCCTTGGAATAATGATTGACCAGCTAAATGTGCTCCACAAGAACCTTCATGCACCTCCTTAATTAAATCTTCCACTTACAAAGGATGAACACAACGTAATAAGGAGGTATTTAATCACCTTATGTATAAAACTCATTTATCCAACACATATCTGGCTGCTTTATATCGGAGATTTTTGGCTTCTTTAGGATCGGCTGGTAGAATTCCATCTTCAATGTAAGCTATGATCGGATCCATCCAAGAGGGTCCCAAATCTACAGTAATGAAACTGATTATTAAGTCTTAATCTATACTTCTTTTTGCCAAGACCTCTGTTGGAATGGTTCTTCAGTGTTCAATTCTTATTGCTAAATCTAGTCGAGCAAGTGCATCAGCTCGGTCGTTAGCAATTCTTGGTATTCTGTTCATTTGCACACCTGGAAACTTAGAAATAACTTCCATGATTTTGGAAAAGTCTCTGGTCATCAATTCTCCCTTGACTCCATATAAATGAAGCACTTGGTTAGTGTTCTTAAAAACGTGGCTTTTTAGATACACACAGTTTTGGTCCTAGGCGTGGTCAATGATGGTCAACGTTTTTTAGGGTAAGGCATGAAAAAACTCCCTTTTTTTGTTGGGGGGGGGGGGGGGCATAAGGCATGAAAAAATGCGAGTTTTTATTTTTATTTTTTAAGTATTTTAATTTACAAATATTTAGACATATTTTTATAGTATGTATTGTTTTAGTATTTTTAATATCCTTGTCATAGTTAAAAAATATTAAAATACATTACAAAAGGCCTAAATGCCTTTTTACACCTAAGGCCCGCCTAGGCTTCTAAGGCTTAATGCTTGGCCTCCACGCCTCGATCACGCCCCGCATTTTTTAGAACCTTGCACTTGATTAACCATCAGTCGTGAGTCACTGTGTGCCACTACCTTCTCGGCGCCTAACGAATGGGTTAAATCCCGTCCGACTATGAAAGCTTCATACTCTGTTTCATTATTTGATGCCTTGAATTGGAACCCAAGTGTATATTCAATGCCAATATCATCAAGAGTATTGAGTATTATACCTTCCCCACTTCCAGTCGCATACGAAGATCCAACCGTGTATAAATTCCACAACGGCATATCATCATCGAAGCTTTCATGTAATAGAACTCTATGGTGAAATATCTTCTTACTCTCCTCTACGTACTTCTAATCCATTTCCTGAGTTTTGGATGACTCGGGTTGATCGGCTGCAACTTCAACTTGTTTTAGAGTTGAGGTCTCTTCATTAGAAGTCTGTTTGGCAATCATGTTTTGTTGCTCGACAACCTATGGATATGTGAACTCTGTAATGAAATCCTCCAAAGCTTGTCCTTTCAATGAGGACCTTGGTTCTTAGACGATGTCATACTCTCCCAATTCTACTGCCCAGTACATCAATCTTCCTGACTTCTCAAGTTTATGGAGCGCTTGCCGAAGAGGTAGATCAGTATACATAACTATAGTGTATGCTTGGAAGTATAAATTCATATTCCTGTAGGCTTTAATAAGTGTTAGGGGCAATTTTTCTGAGCATGGGTACCTGATCTCGGCTCCCGGAATGCTGAGCTAGTGTAGTAAATTGGCTTCTGGATTTCATTGTCCAATTGAACTAAGGCCGAGATGACTGTAGACTTAGAAACAACTAAATATAAATACAACTTTTCTCTCAGGACAGGTCGATATAATAAATGTGGTGATCTCGGGTACTTTTTCAACTTTTGAAACGCTTCTTCACATTCTTCATTCGACTCAAAAGTCTTTCTCAACACCTTGAAGAATGGCAAATACCTATCTGTTGCCTAGAAAATAAACCTGTTTAAAGTTGCCACTCTACCAGTGAGCCTTTGTACATCTTTCTTGTAGGTCAGCAACTGCATTTTTATTAAAGATTTTATTTTGGATAGACTAACTTCAATTCCCCTTTGATTAATTATGAAGCCGAGGAACATTCATTCCACACCCAAAATACACACTTGGTCAGATTGAGCTTCATTTAATGCTTTTTCATCTGATCAAAAGTCTAACTGAGGTCTTTGATATGATATGTAGCCTTTTTTCTTTTAGTCAACATATCATCCACATAAACCTCCATATTCTTCCTTATTCGTTCTTCAAACACCTTGTTGACCAACCTCTGATATGTTGCTCCAACATTTTTGATCCCGAAGGGTAGTACGTTATAATAATAAGTTCTTCGACGAGTGATGAAAATAGTACTTTCCCTGTCTTCGGGTTTCATTTTGATCTAGTTATACCCAGAATAAGCATTCATGAAGCTTAACGGCTCATGTCCCGATATAGCACCCACCAAATGATTGATTCTAGGCAGGAAAAAATAGTCTTTTGGGCAGGCTTTATTAAGATTACTAAAATACACACATTCTCCATTTATCATTTTTCTTTTTGACTATCACAACGTTGGCCAACCAAGATGGATATTTAACATCCTCAATGAATTGAACTTTTTAAAGTGTCTCCCCTCTTCCTGAATAACTTGGTTTTTCTCCGAACTGAAAACCCTATGTCTCTGCTTGATCGACTTGGCATCCTTATTAATTTTGAGATCATAATAAAGGAAGTTGGGATCAATCCCATGCGTATCCTCGTGACTCTTAGCAAACACATTCTTTTGCTATCTCAAGACTGCAATCAATTCCTGTTTGAGGATTGGATCTAGTGTTGAACCAATCTGGGTTGTCCTCTCCGATTTATCATCATCCAGGACTATACTTTTAGTGGTTTCCATAATCTTCCCTTTAACTAACTCTGTTTCATCTCAGGGACCTAGAGTTTCAACTTCAGATTCACTGTTGGGCTCAGTGGTATCTACTTGATAAGTGGTGGTATTTTTCTTTAAATCAATCAAGTCTTCTTTCTCGGTTGAGGAGTAATAACACTCTCTGGTCAGCTTTCACAACAC
The DNA here is from genome assembly GCA_949130495.1 of Sambucus nigra. NCBI lineage: Eukaryota > Viridiplantae > Streptophyta > Magnoliopsida > Dipsacales > Adoxaceae > Sambucus > Sambucus nigra. The sequence continues at coordinate 284,289,252 of OX422218.1, forward strand.
CAACCCCAAAGTAAGTGGGGAACTTCAAACATTGATGGACTGTAGAAGGCACAACTTCAAACTTCTTCAACCCTACCCTGTCGAGGATCACATTATATGCAGATTGAATATTTTTGTCCATGACAAAGAAGTGTATCTTTCCAGTGCGACTTGCTGACAAAGTGTCGAACAACACTTCCAATTTGACTGTCCCAAGAGGGTAGACTTTTTCATATGAAAAATATACTAATGGCCTATGGTAAGGTTCCAATTGGCCGAGTGTCAAATCTAAACTATGAAAGCATGGGTAAAATATGATATCAGCCAAGCTCCCATTATCAATCAAAACTCTAGCGATGATGGCATCCTGGATTTTGAATTTGACGACCAGTGGATCAACATGGGGATAAAGTACCCCGGAGAGGTCGTTCTTAGAAAAGTCGATTAACATCTTATCTTTATTGATTTTCCTTGGACGATCATTTCGTTCAGATTGATTCTCTAGATATAAGAACAGGCTTGCACTTCATTTAGGTAGGACTTTCTCCCTATAGTATGATCTCCTCCTCCTACATCGCCACCTATAATTACATGACAATCAAAATAGCCAAAACTTATCCTAGCTACCTCGCATTCTGGTTTCTTAGGCTTCTTCGACAGGTCAGGATCATCTTTATGGTTTCTCTTCCTGTCATCTCTGGGCTTGCAAGGAAAATTTTATCTTCCCATTGCTTCTCTACTTTCTCGCCGATCAATAAATTTGTTTAGTTTTCCTTGGCGAATTAGGATTCCACTTTGTTCTTCAAAGCGATACATTTATCAGTTGTGTGGTCCTGATCCTTATGGAACTCATAATATTTAGATTTGTCCCTCCTGTTAAGAGGTATTCTCAACTTCTCGAGCCATCACAAATCTTTATTATTTTTTATTTCCTCTAGGAAATGGTGAATGCTGACACTCAACGGAGTATATGTTCCATATTTTTTGAGCTTATCATCCTTCTTCGTCTTCTGCTCCTTTTGATCCTTCTTATCAGGCTTAGTAGCTGGACTCTAGTTTGTAACCATTGCTTCCTCGGTATTCATGATTTTTTCTTCCTTATCCACGAGTTCAGTCATAATTTTAGGAGGATCTTTAGCCAGTGCATAATATAGTTTTTCTAGAAGAAATCCACTCATCGGAGCAGTGATGGCTATTTTCTCCTCATAATCAACCACTTCTAATTTCTCGTTGTTAAAATGAGTGATATACTCCCTGGTAGTTTCTCCTACTCGTCGCCTTACACTCTAGAGATAGGCTACTCTCTTCACTAGCTTGGCCCCAAAATAGAAATTGCTGATGAACAACTCGACAAGCTGGTTGAAGTTGGCAATTTGTCTTCAGGGCAAGTTATTGTACCATATTTGGACTGAACCCATACTGATTCTTGAAAATGCTCCACATCTCATCTCATCAGGGACTGAATAAATGTCAGCTGCATCTTGATATTGCTTGATGTGCAAAATTGGATCAATTTTACCATCATATTTGGGGGTGACCATAATGGTTTTAAACTTGGATGGAGTTGGGAAATTAACAACTGCCTGAATGAAGGGAGATTATTTGACGAAATTCTTCTGCAAGGGATTCTTTTCTTTTGCCATTTCAATCAGTCGATCTTCTAATCACTGGATTGACCCTTTCTATGAAGGATTACCTATAATGCCCCGATCCGGATTAGAGTTACCGTTGGAATAATCTGTATTCGAACCAAGGTGTTAAGGGGGAGGGGGATAAAACTTTTTATTAAATTGGAAAACAGTTGCCACATTATACTTCAAGAAAACCTTTGATTTATTTTATTGTGAAAAGGTGAGGTCCATATTGTGTAAGTTAATATTCAATTAACAATTTAACAAGTAAACCTTTTATAAGATTTAATCCATAAATAAAGCATAAATCCCTGTATTATTACAATTTCTAAATAATTCAAGTTCAAACCAAATTGTCTTAACAAGACATAAGGGTTTACGGTTCAACATAAGTCCATAGATTAAAATCGGTTACAGAGCCTCTAACAACGACTAGCACTTTTTACGGCCTTTCCAACGTCCTTACTCTACATACCACCTGTTATACATGGGGTTTTGGAAAATAGGGTATGAGGGAAATGCCCAGTAGGGTGGGAAATACTAAGAAATAATTTTCATAGAAAAATACTATACATATACAATGCATTTTAGTAATTCTGAAAAACATCATTGTCCCATATTCATTAATTATCATTAATGATTATCTTAGTTAACATTTAACTAAGCTAATAATATTCAAGAAGTCTTCATTATATTAAACTAAGTTATCATTATATTCAACTAAGTTATCATGTATATATACTAACACGATTCTTTAACTTAGTCATAAATGCACCTATATGCACTGCCCTGGGCTACGTGCCCACTCACACTTAGAATTTTCGATGTCCCATGCCAGGGACGTAATTAATTCCAATTATGTCATCCACATAATTATTAATGAATTATTAGTCATTCATTAGTTTAAGCTTCATGACTTTTTCTCATTCATTATTTAACATTATTTTGGGGATTTTTCCAACAAACACTCACGGACTTCGTGGCCTCACACCACCGGCCTCCGCCGCCCTATACTAATGCAGTTGGTTTGGAGGTTTTTACCACTAGGAATGTCATGCCCTCCTTAATTATTTTCTCTCGGCGTCATTCGAATATCATATTTTTCGTGTGTTTAACATTATTCTCAATGTCCGCATTCAACTTATTTGGTTTTATTATTAAAACCTGTTATTAGTCCTTACATCATACGAGTCAAGGAGGCATTTTAGTGTCAACGCCGAACACTAAAATATACCAAGTCACCATTACTACACTTTGATTTACCAAAATGCCATTTTACACTTTTATTATCTAAAAAGCACTTCCTTAGCATTTTTCAAGTATTTTTCATGTAAAAACACCATTTAAGTGACTTTTCCTCATATTTACCAAATATGCCACTAAGGAATTTTAACCAAAAATCACATTTTTAAGTGGGTTTTTTATAAAAAAATCATTCTTTAATTTACTACATGTTTCCACCAACATTTGAACCTTTATTAGTGATGTACAACCCATTTTAGCACAATTTTACATATAAATCCATTTGCATGATTATAAGCCTTATTAAACATATTCAAGAGGCTTAAACTAATATTTCAACATATTAGATTTTGGGGATATTTTTATGAGATTACTAATCACATATTTAGACCACTATATTTCCACATTAATCATGCTAATGTCAAGATTAACGCATACTACATACACTATTTCATGTAAATGGGCCTTCTTCCTTAGAAAACCCAACAAATGCATTAACTAGTCATTTTCTTGTACTATTCCATTTTCTATATTTATTTAATGAGATTATTACATTTATAGCATGATTTCAACATATATAATAATCTGAAAATTAATCTAAACATCATCTTCTTCATTTATCATTTTTCACAAAATGGTTTTTTCATAGCATATGAAAATAAGGGAGAAGAGCTAAAAAGTCACATTTTTTTCATCATCTTGTTCATATTAGCATTTGAAATAAAAGAGTTTAAGAGTGAGAAAAACACTACTTTTAAATAGGAAGAGGAGAAGGTTGAAGAATATGGAAGAGGAACACCATAAAACTTCACAAAGCCACCACTCAAAGGCTCCAAAACCACCTATATTTTGCTCAAACAAACTGTCTTACTTCTTAAGCAAGCTTTAATGGAGTTTGAGACCTCCAAAACGGCGCAACAATGGCTGAAAATGGGTGGTAAAAGAGACCCACGAATTTAGAAGAGAACCACATTGCTTTGGCTATGAAAAAAAGAAGAAGAGAAATCTGATGGAAATAGATGAAGTTTTTGGCTCCAAACCCTCACCCCTTACAAGACTCTTATAAGCTAAAAATGCTTATCTTTCATCCTATAGTCAAAGACTAAGAGTTAGGCACTTTCGAAAAGAGTGAAAGAGTGTATTAAGGTCTGAAAATCTGATGGGTGAAAGAGACTACACTACCACATCAAGTCTCTCATTTCTCACACACAAGTTGACACCATAAATAAGGGGTATTTTCGTCACTTTGCTAGTGTGTGTGTGTGTATATATATATATATATATATATATATATATATATATATATATATACATATATTTATATTTTTTCAAACTTTTAACTTAAGAATCACATTCCTTGCATTTGTTTGGCTAAAAAAACATATTTACAATAGTCGTTTGGCCTCCCGGATTATCCTGTACATGACGCGCAAAATCGGGACCTCCGCGCAAAAGTATTTTTTTTCGATTTTTGTCTTCACATTAATATTCCTTATATATTTGTGAATCAAAAAATATATTCACAATATTTTTTTGCCCTTCTGAAATGTCCTAAACAGTACGCGCAAGAAACGGGACCTCTGCGCAAAAACATTATTTTATTCGATTTTTCTTCGCATTGTAATATTCCTTATATTTTTATGAGTCTAAATATATGGCCGGAATACTTTTTTGACCTTCTGAGACATCCCAAACAATACGCGTAAGAAACGCGACCTCCGCCCAAAACATATTTTTTTTCGATTTTTCTTTGTATGGTAATATTCCTTATATCTTTATGAGTCTAAATATATAGTCAGAATATTTTTTTTAACCTTCCAAGATGTCCTAAACAATACGCGCAAGAAACGGGACCTCCTTGCAAAACATATATTTGTTTCTTTGCATGGTAATATTCCTTATATTTTTATGAGTCTAAATATATAGTTGGAATATTTTTTTAACTTGCCGATTGTCCTAAACAATTCGCACAAAACTAGACTTTCGCTGTGTCGCGCGTCGTAAGACAATTAGTACACAAGCTCACGTAGCGTTCGTTGCTTGTCCGAATCGCGTGCAACTTAACCAAAATACTTAAAATAACTATACGAACACAAATCATAACTCATAAGGGAACATGCGATGTAAATTTTTTATTAATGGAGCGTTGCTAAATAAAAGGATAATCGTGCAAGTACAATTTAAAGGTGCGGGTATTACATTACTTGCATCAAATTTATGTGAAGCTGCTCGGTTATTCCGACAATATTGGCTGACAATATTGGCAATATTGGCAAGAATCCCATTTAGGTCAACTGTTGTTGATGGAGTAGATGGAACCATTGGGCTGCCTTCGTTTTTGGCAATAGGCTCAAAATCATTCATTTTTCGTTGAACAAGGATGTACAAGATTAAGAACGATAATTAGACACACGTTCCCACAGATGACGCCAATCTGTGGATGCCAAAAAATGGAATAGATACAATTTTCTAATCACATATAAACTATATGATTGTAATGAAATAAGTAAATGAAAGACATAGAGTTTTAAAGTGGTTCGACTATGTAAGAAAGCCTACGTCCACTATTATCGTATTGATTTGAGTGATTACAGAAAGATAGGTACTCATAATAATAAGAATATCCGAGGATCTGTTCTATCATGCCTTTGATGAAAAGAATACAATGTAATTATAGTGATATAGAGATCAAGGGTTGGAATGCCCTTATATATTCAAGCATTTACCACCATACATAATGCATATCATGGTTGATTGTATGAACCACGTGTGATAAGACCCTTGGTTGTACTTCTCGTATTATGTAACTTTCTAATCACATATAAATTATATGATTGTAATGAAATAAGTAAATAAAAGACAAAGAGTTTTAAAGTGTTACGTCTATGTAAGAAAGCCTACGTCCACTGTTATCGTATTGATTTGAGTGATTATAGAAAGCTAGGTACCCTTAATAATAAGAATATCTTATGATTCGTTATATCATGCCTTTGATGAAAGGAATATAATGTATTTATAGTGACCCGGAGATCAAGGGTTGGAATGCCTTTATATATTCAAGCATTTACACCTGTACATAATGAATGTGATGGTTGATTGTATGAACCACGTGCGACAATACCCTTGGTTGTACTTCCCGTATGGTGACTTTTCATTTATTCTGATGGTTTGCATTCTTAATGTTGGTCGGCATGTTTGCCGAGTAACTATTTGCTGACTAGGATTTCTGCCACGTAGGGAGACAATTGTCCACTTCTGATTGGTCCACGTAGGTGGATAATTTTTGGTATCAACAATTCCTAACAATGCTAAAAATTTAAATAAGACATGAAAAGAAGTGTGAGGCACATTGATTTTATATTTAAACTATGAGCACATGAAAAGAAAATAACATCATTCATCTACGAGTTAAGCTCAACTATGCCACTACAAAGATCTATGTTTGAGATGGGTCTTAACGTCTATTATTGTAGCATCCAAAATATTTTTCTCTAACTAAAATTTAACAAAAGAAAAAAAGATAATAAAGTAAATACGATACAAAATGCAGGCCCTTAAAATGGATTGAAAATATATAACTATCACTAGATCTTTTAGTGATTAATTACACATGAACTTACCAGTAAGGAAACCAAGATAAAGGATCGAGTAATTCTACACCGAAACATGATACACTTATTTTTGAGACATTGATGTGTCGTATCTGCATTTGATTGTAGTTTGAATGATAATGAGTGGACCTCAAACACTGTTTAGAATTACCCTAAAGGATCATATAAAATCAATCTACCTTGTAACTACCACAAATTCACAAATTCAATATGTTTATACAATTATATGTGTTTGTTTATGTTACCAAATTGGAATAAAGTCATGGACTAAGAAGTGGACTATCTAATAATTTTAACACGTCTATATTATACCTCTAATACAATAGTATTAGAGATGTAAATGCATGATTAATGTTCACTCACTAATAATAAAACTGAAAATACTTCTTTATTCTCGTTTTATTCTCCTCTACCTGACTCTTTATCTTTCCATTTTTTTTTCATATTTATACATTCGTATTCCTACATTTTTCTCCATAAAATTATTCATCAAATATTAATCTTTCACCCTTACATACAAATCAAGAATGTCTGATAATGAAGATACTAGGGAGGATTCATATGGGTATTCATTTGACAGGGTGAAACATAGGGTTAAAGATAGATCCAAGGTACCATTAAACGTTTTTTATTTTTATTTTTTTATGAATGAGTTATGATTATGTGTAGTGTTTTCTGATTTGGGTTTGTTTGGTTTTGTAGAAAGTGGCTCAAACAAATGTGTTGAAATGTTTTCTATGTATGGGTTATTGCCTCAATATCATAATTCCATGCCCATGTCATGTTTGATAATTTTCCTATGTGGGTTTCTCTTTGTTTACGGGTGACATATATATTGGGGGTTCTTGGTTTTAGGGCATTTTGCTTTATTTTGGGTGTAAGTGAGTACAATAATATGTTTGTAGAATCAATATTTAGATTGATTTTTTATAGTTGTTACATAATTTTTTTTGTTAGTTATAGGGCCACAAGATATACATTATGTATATTGTTTGTTCTACTTCACCTTTGTTCCTCTTTAATGGATTTATTAGCGGTATAAAAAGTGGCATTACTATCTTTTAGTAAGACCCAACAAATCTCAAAGTATTAAGAATTAAGGTTCTATAATAAGCAAACACTAAATATTATATAGCAAAAAAGGAGACTTCATCTAGCATCATCCATCTTATTAAAAAATATTAGCAGCGTAGACTTCGACGATGAGAATGAGAAGCCAAAGGGAACTAGAGGAGAAAATAATTTGGCTGTGGATGTAACCAAAAGAACAAAAGGAACATATCTCTCATTTTTCTTTTAGACACCACATTCAAGGACCCCCTAAGTCTCTCCTTAGGTCCCTAACACCGCCTCATTTCACTATAAACCCTAGATCGCACCCCGAGTACCAATCTAAAGGACATCGGGCACTCTCGGGCCCCTCTTGACTCCAATCAACTCCATTATCAGAGTGAAAGCTCTTTGAAAATTCAAAGGTAACTATAACCCCTTTCCAATGGTCCACCCCGTGCACGAAACAGCATAACCGTTCGGACGAACGATCAATTTTCTCCTTAAAATTGATCCGGGGGCCATCGGGCGTTCCCGAGCTCCATTTGATCAAATTCAACTCTTTACCTCGAAGGAGACTAAATTAATCTCTGAAGGTAACTGAATACCCTTTCTAATGGTCCGCCCGGTACACGATTTTGACTTACGGTGCGAACGAACGATCCGTTTTACCTCGAGAGGTCACCGGGTGCTTTCGGGACCCGTTTGACCAAGGTCACCTTTCCGAACCAACCAAAACTCTTTGGAATGTAGAATTATATCTCCTAAATTTCCAAGTGTCCATCCTGTATGTGATTTTGACTTACCATGCGGATGAACGATTCGTTTCTGTCCGATGATCTCTCGTCCAAAGCATCGACGTGCGCTTTCGAGCCACATTTGACCCAAAGTAAACTCCCAGAACCGAAAGTGGTCTGATGGAATCTTAAAGGTCTCTAAATTAAATTTCTAATGGTATGCCCCGTTCGCGATTCGGATCAATAAATTACGTTCTACGACTATTTTTTAGGAAAATCTGCACGAGACTACCAATTGGCAGGTCCAGTTCCCTGCATATCGACAGTGTGTCTAGGGTCACCTGTCGATAGGAAGGACTAGGTATATGCCGATCTAAAACCCCTCTAACCTATAAAATGAGGGCCTAACCTCACTCCCAAGACACCGAAACCAAGACCATAGATCCATCTGCATCAGTGATCTCAACAACATTCTCTCAAAATCAGCGACGTTCCTCTATGTGAAGTTCCATTCAAGCTTCCATTCCCATCCCTTTCATACCTAATTTGGAAAAATCTCATTCTCTCTCATTAACCCTTCATCTCACACTCAAGGGAGCTCATCCAAGATCAAAGATCAAGCTTCAAAGAAGGTTCAAATCATTCCCTCTATCTTTAAATTCCTTGTTTTTACATAAATTACATTAGATTCATAATTTAGTTCATACACATTAATATCTACATTTTTATTCGTATATTGCACATACTTTATTTTCTATAAAAAAAAACAAAACAAACAAAAAGAGGGTTACACCCATAAATTTTGAATGGAATTATCCATCACACTTTTTTAAAATTAAAAATATTTTTCTACACACACATGTAGTAAAATCCCGTTCGGATCTATGGGATAAACCCCACCCCCATGCCGCATCCGAACTATGTGGACTTTAATGCCTTTATAGGAAACGTAGGTGTTTCGAATTAAAACTCGAGACTCGTTTCCAATTTTCCAACTTTCCTAAATTCCCCATTTTCATCATATTCTTGAATTACTATACATATCATGTCTGCTAGCGTTTCATCCAATACATATTATCGTTTCATAAAAATGATCAATATCGTGATAAACTCGTAAATCATATTTTCTATATATATTATTTTGGGAACATTCCTATGGATGACTTCACTCTATCTTTCCCATGGTATGAGTTGAACGCTTTCGATCTCCATTATATATACACGCACACACACTTCACGAAGAAATAAAGAAAAATAATAATGCAAGCCCATGAGAGACCGAAAGGGCGGGATGGGTGCCTAACACCTTTCTATTTTGTAACTTATCCCCCAAACCTTCGAACTATTGGCTTTGTATGCATCCGTTTGTCTTCGATGCCGCTCTCTCGAGGCGGAAACACGTTCTTTTGCCTATTTTGTGCAAAATAGGTCGGGGATTCCATCTCTTTACATTAACCCCAAACCGACGACGGCCGAAACGTTCCTAAGTAATAAAAGGCGCGATACTTTTCGGATTCCCTCCCCAGGCGCGAGATCTTGATCAAGATGTCCATAGTGGCAACTCCGTTTGGTAATTTTTCATAAGAGTGCTAGACTCTGTTTGCATGGGTGTTTTATTTTCTTGTGTGCATATGCACCTATTTGTATGCACCCTTTCTCTCCTCTATTATTTCTTCTACATATATACCTTATACTTATATTCACTCACACACTTGTAGAAATTCTGCATATACACTTCACATCACGTGCACCTAGGATCACTTATATCCACATGTTGCACACATCACTTAGAAATCCATGCTTAGGTGTCACAAACATACACCTCCACATATCACACTTGTATATATCCATGCTCACTCACACTTATCACACACCACTTATAGTCAATCCATGCTTAGGTTCACTACCACACACTCACTTGTAGATAATTACACACCACTCACTCTCACATATCCATGCTTAGTATATATTTACTTACTTTTACATTATTTCCTGCTTGGCATGATGCTGATCAATAAATATACCCTCTCAATAAGATACTAATCAAGAATCATACATATTGCACACTTCATAACCAAAGAGTATTTCTATTGACCAAATTATATCCCGTAACTAGGGGGTCACTTCGTGATAGGCGTTGGTCCAGCAGGGTGTAATTAGCCTAAGCGATATGACTCTCACCTTCCATTAGCCAAGTACCTTCGACTTATATAAAATGTATCCCCCCCGCATCGTACCTCTTGATCGAAGTCATGATGGGAGGTATATCGTAGGGAACTCGTTCACGTATGTCAAGTATATCGAATTCACTCTCACACGTACTGTCCCCATGAGGTATATAGGGAGGCAATTCACGTACACTCATGTATATCAAATGATCTGTCCACATGTACCAATTGTCCTCAAAAGTAAGACGTACATCGTGGAAGTCATGCTAAAGGGGGGAACACCTTCTAATTAACCCAACAACTCCATACTCGCATATAGGTGTCGAGCCTAGGACACTCTTATTTAGTTTGCTACTTTAAACCCGAAACTCTATCAAAATGCCGGGTCGGCATGCCACCCAAATTTTTGCATAATTTTTAAAACGGGACCCTACCCATGATCCGGGTAACAAGTCCAACCATAGTTTTTACATATTTTTCAAACCCATTTTTTCCAGGCTTGAATCCCGTTCGATATTTCTTTTTACATTCAGGTAAACCTAATAAGTGAGAACCTAATGAACATAGTAATAATCATGCTGAGACCCATCTCTCGTTTCTTCCTTCTGTCATTTCCAAAAAAGTTTTCAAAAACATTTTCCTCTTTTATAAAAAATACCCAAAATATTTTTCCTTCCTTATACCAAAAATAATTTCCTCCTTTTTACTCCCTAAAAAAACATTTTCTCCTCATATTTTCCAAAAAGTTCAAAAAAATAATTGCCTTCCTTTTCTAAAAAAATAATAGCTTTCCCTCTCTCTTATTAAAAAAAAATTAAAAAAAATAAATCCTATTTTTTGTTTCCTGAGGTCGATCGCATACCCTTGGCCTGTCTCCCTATTGGCTTCGGTCTTCAGTCGAACCGTCCCAAAGCTCCGTCAGACCCATCACTTACTCCGAGTTCGAAATTCATTCGCCCTTTATATAGAATGCAAAACAGATGCCGAATGTTCAGCCAAATTTGTTGACAGTCCTAGCCCAACTTACTATCAAGATTGAAAACCTTCAAATCTAGGTTCATGAGATGCAACAAAATTGGGTCCCCATCCCCGAAGAGCCCGAGGTCCTCTTACCTTGCGATATGCGTTCGCCTGCACCCAAACCTATTTGGCTTCCCGAGGAATACCAGCACGCTCTACGTCCTCCTCCAGCTAATGGGCCTTGACCAAAAAATTTTACCAAGTCAGACTCTCTAAAAACTATATAGACTACACCCACATATCTCCCTACCCTAAATAAAGGTTACCGAAAAAGTTCAAGATGCCTAATATTAAGAAATTTGAGGGTAGCGGACCTTCGATCGTTCATCTTCGCAGTTATCACCGAGCCATGACTCTCCTAGGGGCCTTCGAGGAAATAATGGCCCAAATGTTCCAACAGGCCTTGAAGGATTGCACTCTTCGTTGGTTCTTATCTCTCGAGGAGTCCAGAATCCTCAGTTGGGAGGATGCTGCCCGTAAATTCATGTCACAGTACAAGTACAACGAAGAGTTAGAGTTTACCCGTCGTGATTTAGAGTTGCTCAAGAAGAATCCTGGGAGTCAGTCAGTAACTTCATAACAAGGTGGAGAGAGAAAGCAACTACCATGACCAACCGGCCTTCCAAAGAGGAGCAAGTCAACATTATGAAGAAAAACTTCTTACCCCATGTATGAGTGACGATAGGACAGTACTACCCTCATTTTTTAGCCCTCTGAGAAGAAGGGGTAGAGAACAAAGATGGTTTTGCCAAGACAAAAGTTAAACCAAAAAATGTATCTTGACAATTCGCTCCCAAAAAGTTTGAAAAGCCATCCAGTACCACCGTTTCAACCATCAACAACATCTTTCAACCTGCTACTTCATGCGCACTATAAGGTCGCCTTATCCCAGTCTGAAAGGAATACACCGAACTTCATGCTCCCCTCTCCAAAGTTTACCTGACCCTCTTGAGATGAAACCTTATTAAACCATTGGATCCTCGTATATTACCAAACCCACTTTCTAAAAATTTCAAACCAAATGCTCATTGTGACTTTCACTAAACTTCCAGCCATACCACCGAGCAGTGTTTCCACCTCCAAAATATGATCCAAGGACTGATTGATCGGGGCGTCATCACCCCACCGGTCAATCCTAAATCAAACACTACCCACAATCCACTATCGAATCATACAAATGCTATCTTCCTAGAAGAAAATCCAAAATTTGATCCATCTACCCAGATCATACCAAGAAAATCACTAATCATACCCATATAATCTACTAAACCTCTCCAAACATGCACATACTTTCTCCCACACCCTACCACCTTCGTTAGGCCCTATCACTCCTTATCAAAGCATGCATCACTATCCACACCGTTCTGGAGGTAAATATATGGAATTATCAGAACTATTGAACCAACTCCTAGAGTTCGGGCTGAAATTTCCCTTCCAGATGATTGTTGACTATTAGAGACTTAGTGTGTTGTTCTTAAATGCTTGAAAATGGGCCCGAGAGTCAGATAATTGGGTGATACCAACCGATTAAGTTAGTTTAGATGATATGGTCCAGATCATGGTGGATTTATTCCGACAGACAAGTGATATTTGTAGTATATACGAGCTACTTGATGCTTTAAAACTACGAGGGTGTCTAGTTCCTTCACTTCTACATCTCCCTGACGAATGAAAGGACCTATACGAAGAAGCTATTGAAGTTGTGGAGTGTGTTAACTTTTTATGGAAAGATAATATCATTGTTACTGGATGGGGGATGAATTCAGTGATTCAGAGGAAGGTTCGAAAAAGCCTAGTCCAGTAGTCATCATATGTGGGATGATATCATTTGAGGATATACTAGGAGAGATCAACAAGGTGGTTGAACAACTCGAGATCGATGAGGAAATAGGGTTTCTATTTTCCCCTCTTTTGTGAACCACATGACCAGGTCAGGGAGGCACTACCAAATCCCAAGCCTGCAACCATCAGTAAGCGATAAAGTAAAGGGTGTTGAGAATCTACTTATGCCAAAAATGACGCTTAAGGGGAGTAAGATCCTCGATCGGTTGAAGAAAACCCAAGACAACATCACTCTGTGGGGACTCTTTATGTCTTCCCAGCTGCACCAGAATGACTTGATAAAGCTACTCAGAGGACCCACAGTTCCTCCTTCTACCACGCTAGAAGAAACAGTGAATCTGATCGGATCTCTAACCTCTACTAGAATGCTCTCTTTCTCCGAAGAAGAAATCCACAAGATTGGTCCAAAACCACAATTATTCTCTCAACATCTCTATCGAAGTCATGGGATAGACTGTCCCGCTCTCTCTTGTCGATAATGGATCAGCTCTAAATATCTGCCCATTAAGGACCCTCAATTATTTAGGACTGAAATTTAGCGACCTTGATCCAACCTCTGTCGTAGTACGTGCATACGATAATACCCATGGAGAAGTGATGGGATTCATAAATCTTGTAATAGGGGTTGGCCCTATAAATTCGGTGATTGAATTCTAAGTCATTGATTTCCCAGCTTGTTTCAATCTGCTTCTCGAACGATCGTGTCTCCATATTATCAAGGGGGTGTCTTCTTCCCTTCACTAGGATCTGAATTTCTTCTCCAATGGGAAGGTCATCACCATCTTGGGCGACAACAACAATGTCGAGAATGCAAGCACCAGCAATCCAGTACTAGAGATACAATATGGGACAAATGATATGCTTTTGTTAGGTTTTTGGGTTGAACTACTTCTACTCCCAACAGGGGATGATTTCAAAAATAGGGTTTGTGTAGAATATAACCCTTATGGAAACATCAATGTAATTCACATGCTCAAGAACATGCACTTCAGGCTTGGACTGGGGCTTGGACAAATACTGCAAGGGATACTTGAACCCATTGTGTTAAAGAAGGCTTTTTCTCCTTGTGGCTTGGGCTATCATCCATCGGTAGAAGAACTCACAATGATCCATTTGCCTAAACTAAATAGAAGGCTAAAAAGTACCAAGACTGTCTTAAATGGAAGATTCATCAGAGAGGGTGAAGATTTCCCCTTTTACGGCTTTTCAGAACCATGGTATGATCATATGGACAGGAAGGTGAAACCTGGAATGGAAATATTTTTCCATGACAGCTACTCATGGGCTGAGGGTTCCCACCATCAAGTGAAACCACTCTTGGAAAATACCATAGTTAATATCGGAGATTCCGAGGGAAGTGACTTTAAGGATTCATTCAATTTGTAGACACTAGGGTTTACACTCTGCATTATCCACTCAGGAGCTACATCGTCGGATCCATCCCACCTTCTCAGAGTTGATAATGCACTTCTCCTCAACTAGCATGATGCACATGTGCCACCTGCTGATATTCCTGATGTTTATCCCATTTACCCTTCTTTAGTTGTTCCTCTTTACTCTGATGTAATCAAAACCTCCTTTGATGAGGTTTTCAATATTATTTTTCCTATCAATGAAATAAACGAAGATTTTGAGTATCTTGTTGTGCCTTACATTAATTGTCTTGATTTTAATCAAACTCTTGATGATGATGATTTTATAAGTGAAAAATTCTTAATTGATCTAAATAAGGTTAATAACAAACAACATAACCGTATTTAAGTTAATGAAGACGAAACTGTTGTTATTAATCTCAGTTCTTATGGACAACTGCGCGAGATTAGGATATGGGCCACCCTTGACAAGCATGAGTGCGCGCAACTCGAGGAATTAGAATTACTAAAGGAATTTGTGGATGTCTTCGCATAGTCCTATGATGACATGCCCGATATTAACCCTGAGATAGCTCAACATGAGATTCCTACTCTTCTCAAATGCAAACCAGTCATACAGAAACTACGAAAGCTCCGCACCAAATGGTCGCTCAAAGTTAAAAAAGAAGTGGTCAAATAGTTAAACGTAGGTTTTATTCATGTGATCGAATATCCCACATGGCTAGCTAATATCGTATCCATGCCAAAATCAGGAGGGAAGGTTCGCATGTGTGTTGACTACCGAGACTTGAACACGGCCTCTCCAAAAGATGATTACCCACTACCCAATATCAACATGAATGTGGATAATGCGGCTAGTCACGCTCTTAAATCATTCGTTGATGGGTTTGTTGGATATAATCAGATCAAGATGCACATAGATCATCAAGAGAAAATCGCATTCATAACCCCTTGGGGAACCTTTTGCTACACCATCATGCCATTTGGTCTAAAAAATGTAGGGGATACCTACTAGAGGGCTACTGTATGATCTGATATAAAAGGAAGTCGAGATCTATGTGGATGATATGATTATCAAGTCTAAGACTAGGGAAGGTTATGTTCCCTCTCTTTGGAAGTTCTTCGAACGAATGAGACAATATCAGATGCGATTTAACCAATAGAAATGTGTCTTCGGCATTACCAAAGGAAAACTCTTGAGACTCATGGTTAGTGAGAAAGGGAAGAAGCAGATCCTGCCAAGTTGAAAGCCATAATCAAAATGCCTCAACTAATTCGAGGATTCCTCGAGAAATTACAGTATATCAGTCGATTCATCAGCTAATTGACATCCATCTTTGAGACCATCTTCAAACTCATCTGAAAATATTCGACTAAAGTCTAAAACAAAGCTTATCAAGAAGCCTTTGACCTAATAAAGCAATACCTAACCCGACCTTTGGTACTTATGCCACCACAGCATGGTCTTCCCCTACTCCTATACCTAATCATGACAAACACCGTATTTGGGGCTTTGCTAGCCTAGTACCTTGAAGAAACCCGCAAAGAGATATACATCTACTATGCGAGTCTTAAGTTGTTCGGGTATGAAGTTAACTACACAGTTTTGTAGAAAGCATGTGTCGCCCTTGTCTGGGCCTCCAAAAGTTGCGACACTACATGCTCTCCTTTCCCATTAAACTAGTATCCTAAATGGATCCCATCAAGTACCTACTCGAGAAGCCCACCACGTCCAGCCGAGTGGCCTGTTGGTTGATGCTTTTAGCCAATTTTAATATTATGTATATCACATAGAAATCCATAAAAGGAAGAGCCATATCTGATTATCTTACTGACTACCCTATGGAATAATCCATTATATAGATTTCCTAATTCCCATATGAGAATATCCTCTGTACATCCCAAGAAGATCTTCGATGGAAAATGTTCTTTGACGGTGCTGCCAACAAGAAAGGGTATGGCATTGGGATACTCCTAATTGCCCTTGATGACTCTCACACTCCTATTTCTGTTAAGTTTGATTTAACTTGCACCTATAACATGACTGAATATGAGGCATGCACGATAAGCCTCAAAGTTTCCCTCAAAAAGGAATTTCGATACCTCTATGTCTATAGGGATTCAACCCTCATCATCGGTTAAGTGCTCAGGAGATAAAAAGTCAAGGATGAGAAACTCTTACCTTTCCATGCCCACCTAGAAGAGCTAGCTTCCCAATTCCAAGAAATCACCTTCCACTACCTGCCCTGAGCATAAAACAACCTAGTCGATGCCCTTGCTACCTTAGCTTGTATGATTGACATGCCCGTAGGAATAACCATGGCCCCTTTCCTTATCCAAAGGTAAGATAAACCCACCCACTGCTACCACATTGAGATTAGCATAGAAGAATACCTCGATATAGAAGACTACAAGTACTATGATATTTTGCGCCTCTTCAAGCATGGTAAGTATCCCCAAGGTTCTGACAAGAAAGACTGAGCAACCCTTTTTACAAATTGGCTGCCTAGTATATTATTTGCGATAAGGCACTGTTCAAGAGAAACTTTAATGGAACCCATTTGCACTGCATCTTAGGGGTTGACATTAAAAAGATGATGCAAAAAATTCACAACGGGGAATGCAGACCCCACATAAACGGCCATATGCTCACCAAGAAGATCATCCGACAGGGTTACTACTGGACTACCATGGTTCAGGATTGCACAACCTACGTTCGAAGATGACTTAAATGCCAGTAGTTTTTTAACCTATAACACTTGCCTCCACGGGAATTATACAACATAACTGCTCCCTGGCCATTTTCCATATGGGGCATTGACATCATAAGGAAGGTTACACCCAAAGCATCCAATGGGCATGAATTCATCTTAGTTGCCATTGATTACTTCACTAAATGGGTCGAAGCCGAGTCATATGTAGTTATGAATGCCAAGAAAGTGGCCAAGTTCATCAAGAAAAACATCATCTACTAGTATGGGGTCCTGTACGATCTAGTATTAGACAACGGGTTACACTTTGAGGCAAAAGTTACAGAGGTGGTTGATGAGTATAGGATTCAGAAACACAAATCTTCTCCCTATCAATGTCAAACTAGTGGAGCAGTTAAAGAAGACAATAAGAACCTCAAAGCCATCATCAATAAGATGGACGAGAATTATCGAGATTGGGCTGATCAGATACCGTACACTCTTTGGGGCTACCGCACTACAGTTCGAACCTCTATTGGGGCTACCCCTTACTCTCTAATCTACGACATGGAACCAGTCCTACCCGTAGAGATGGAAATCCTTCACTTCACTTCACTCTTGAAAGCAAAGTTGGCGAGGAATATTGGCATTAGAGCTGTCTTGACGAGTTGTCACTCTTGGATGAAAGGAAGTTGAAAGCTCTATATCACATACAAGGATACCATTGCCGTATAGCGCGATCATTAAATAAGATAGTCAAGCACCGAGGTGTTCGATAAGGGGAATTATCCCTTAAAGAGATTATAGAGCCCATCTAGGACCCCATAGGGAAATTTAAGCCCAATTGGAATGACCCCTACATTGTGAAGAAGATCTTATTAAGCGGCGCCGCTATGCTCACCAATCTTGACGGAGAAGAAATGGTGCGTCCAATCAACCTGAATCGTCTCAAGAAATTCTACCCCTAGTCTAAAATCTCGGCGCACTACGATTCTTCTCATCTCCCTTCTATTCTAAAAAAGTCATTTCCCTCTACTCAGAACTACGTGGGTCCTGATCCTTTAAAAAACTTTTTTCCTATAAAAATGAATATCAGAAATTTTTCAAATACCCGAGAGGTACGTAGGTAACTCATACCCTTTACATGATCACGACTCCTTTCTTTTTCATAATATGATATTCTATTCTTATCCCCAAGAACGAAAGTTCATTTTAACGTATACATGAACAAAAGGATTATGTATGCCTTAACGATTGGTATAGATAGTTTAAATGCAAAACTCATCAAGAGGAACAACTAGATGATCAAAAACTCCTTTATTTCATTATTAAAAATTTCGATATGATTACATTGGCATAGGGAGTCAAACAACTTCCCTTGTCAGACTACCCCTACCTTCTTGAAACCAAATAAAAATAAGTTCCACTATACCTAAAATAACCGACAAATTATTCCCAAATAAAGAACCACACCCATTACAAAAGCTTCACACATCCTACCCGCAGCTGCCAAAAGAACCAGCCCCATTATTACCCACATCATGGGGTCCCCAAACTTCCCCTTACTGAATAGAGTGTCACAGATTCTCCATAGAATGATACGCCTAGACTAGCTTGGGGAAAATTGTAACACCTCCCTCCATGGTGTCAAATATAGCGAACCACCTTTGTCGAGTCTCCACAACCATTATCTTGGTAACTGACTTTCTCTACAACCACTTCATATAGTCCTCTGAGATATTACAGACTCTTCCAATAGACTGGGATGGATGGATCGACAGTCGGTGACTCTCCCACAATGATCCAAGTTTCATTAACATACGCTCTAGCAGATCCTCTATATGAAAGAAGTCCAGTGTCCATGGTGGCATAATCTATTCCCAACTAAATTGGCACAGGAGCTACCATGGAAAGTAAAAAGAGGTATGTCGTAGGCCTGACAACTGAACATACTAGTATTCTTCGAGTTTCAAAATGGGCAACAACTCCCCCCACCAAGGCACTGACTAGTGCAAGCCTTGATCCCCATGTTCCACTAATCGGTTTTCCCAGCTCTCGATGTCAAGGCCTACACTGATGAAATAGCGTGAGAAGAAGTTTGGCACTGCCAACAAAGATTTATCAGGTGGGATCTCCACATGGAACCTCTTTGATAGCCACATGAACAACATTAAGGGGCTACCCCTCAGAAAGTCGAACGACCTTCCCGCCAGGCATCCAAACCATTCAAAGCCTCTGACAGTATCACCACCGCAGAATTACGGCGATACGACATCCAGGAATCAATAACTGCAAGTTGGGGGTCTACTAGAATTTCCTCAGTTACTAATAAATTTTTTGAAACCAGGCCCAGGATGACGGCTCCAGCATAGCCAGCATCACCAACATCCTGCATATGTACAGACCACACCATCGTAGGAAGAGAAATCATTCCTCCAGTGACCAACAACCTGGATACCAAAGTTGAAATATGGAGAAGTCCCACCAATATCTCCCTAGGGGACCGAGAAAACTCAGGCATAGCCGCTGCAATGTTGGGATTTATCCCCAATATGGCATAAAACTATAGGTTGGACAGATTTCGTCCAACTCGAAGGAAAAACATGGTCCTCGGGGTACCAGAAGTCAATCGTCGCCATCATCATATTCCACTCTATGGGCCGATTACGCCATAAAGAGATTAGCCGCATGTTGAAAGCGTTGTACTCAACGTTGTAGGAGCACATCACTTACAAGGTTTCGAGGTAGTTTGCAAACTCAACACTACCAGGGAGAGCCATATCACAAAATAAGAAAAAAAAAGTGAGAAAAGAAGAATGTAAAGGATAAGGAATGTGGAAGTGTGAAGAAAAAGCTCCATCCACACCCTTATTTATTCTTGAAAGCCCTCAAACAAAGACAAGAAACCCAACACAAATCGGAGGAAAACTTACCCCACCAAGTACCAAGAAATTAAAGAAAGTGCAATCAAAGCCTTGGGTTGATTAGACTGGACTGATATGCCGATAGGCAGGACAGGGGTCATACCGATTAGCAACCCCCTATTTTTGGGAAATCCCCTTTTTTTCTTTTTTGTCAAAATAAGGAAAAAATTCAATGAAAATAATTTTTATTTTATAGGAATTCCTAGTTTCCTTATCCTTTTGTTCCTACTTATCCCATTTAAAAAAAAAATCTCCAATCATTTTTATTTTTTTTACGGTCTTAGCAGCAAAGTAAAAAGAGCATGTACATTAGTCACTAAGAAGAGAAATTAACAAAAAATTTCATTTCATTTGCATAGATATTTTCTGTGTTACATCAGTTTTGTAGGAAACCAAAAAAGACAATGGGACTCAACCCGAACCCACCTACCTTTTTCTGTCTCTCTCACTCACATATTCTCTCTCTCTCTCTCTCTCTCTCTCCCTCTTCTTTCATTCTCTTCTCTTTTTCTCTCCCTCTTTAGGAGCCTCTTTCCCTGCGGTGCTCTCTCTTTCCTCTACGATGGGATGACGTGCCAACACTCCCTGAGCCAGACCCTTCCTCAGAATAGGCAGGCGACACCAAATAAGAAAGAACCAAAATCACATCCCGAATGTGGGCAGTCGTCGAAGATATCCAATCCCTAATATCCCTTAGCCAAGTGGTGGAGACCCTGATGTGCTGCGAAAGAAAACAGAAAAGAGCAAATCAGTCAGTCTGAGGCAAAGAAAAAAATAAGGAAATTAAAAAGACAAAGAGATGAAAAGAATACCTCAGGTCGAAGGACATCCTTTGTCAAGCCCAACTCCTCCAGATCCATCGGATTAGGACGGTGCAGCATATGCACCGACCTTCTATCTGCCTATCGAATGTTGTAAGTAGGAGTGGCCAGTCGTACAAAAGGAGGTTCCAAAGTCATCTCCGCCGCTGATGTCAACGCAGAGCCTACGCTATGGGATGACCCCACCGGCTGACTCGAACTCGCACAGGGAAGAGATATCACATCATATATACTGGGGAGGCATCAACTAGTTCGACAAAAAGTCCATATAATCGTATATCATCGTCGTTTCGGTATATAATGAGTAAGGCTCATCCATTATTGCCACTACCCATGCATCGTCCGATATTTCCTGCGCCCGCCTTTTATACACTAGGGGATTCACCGGTGGCACCGAAACTTCATCCTCAACAATCTATCGAAATACTCTCTCCCCGAGGTACTAAGAGTAGCCAAACTCATGCGCCAGCAGACGCCGCATCTGAGGTAAGTCCCCCGGTCAACCCCGTATGATGGATAGCCATCCCCCACGGATAGAAGGTCACCTATAAATTCCCAAAAAGAACAAAAGATCAATATCAGGAGGGGATCATCAAAGGAAAGAAAGTCCCAAGAAAGAAAGAAATATTTACCCGCTCACTCTTCAGTCCATTCAAAACCTGAAGCATTGCCTCCAGAGAAAGAGACTTCTTCGACTGCTGGTTAGACTTTTAACACCAGTACATTCGGAAGAAGTCCCCAATAGACTCATCCTTCAAAGCTATCAATTGGGTGTTAAACCCAATCACCTCATAGAACCACATCTGCAAAAGTTCAGTAATTAGGAAATCAAGAATAAAATGCATGAAGGAAAATACGAATGCATAAAGGAAAATGTGCAAAATAAAGAATACCTCAAGAAGATACGTGGCCTCAGTAAAAATTTGCCAACAGCACTAGATGGACGCATCAAGAGAGTAATAAAGTGTCGCCAAGGTCAGAATCCCCAAGTCATAAAGACGAATGTTTGAAAACACCTCAAGAAGGGCAAACATCATAAATGGATGACGTCGCCACCAAGAAACCCCCCATCACCAACAAAATAAATAGACGAGCCATATGCTGCGCCTCCTGCCCATCACTCTCGTCAATCTTTGTCCTCAGTAATAACTCCCTCAAAAGAGATAAACGAAAAGCGTCCCCAGAGACCACCCTCTCCACATTACCCAACGTCGTCGTCACCGCCTTCGACGTCACCCTCAGAGTCATATCCACCTAAATCTGCACCCCCTCGCAACCTAGCCAAGAAGTTGCTGCACATCTATGAGAGTCACCGTCATCTCCATAAAGCTAAAATGAAAAATGTGGGTGGTGTCCAACCACCTCTCCCCCAGAGAACAACCGTAAAACGAGGCATCTCATCCAAAGTAGACGCCAAGCTCCCAAAATCGACGGATGACACCATCTAACGCACCACAGACGGAAGGTGATCCCAAACATCCTTAAGCCCTATCGTCCCTCGGGCACGCATAGTCAACATAGAAACATTAGATTGTCAAAAGAAAAAAGGAAAAACCTTTGTCAGAACTTAAGAAATAAGGAAATATCACCAGGATAAAAGGAAGAGAATACCAAAGGTCATTAATACTTAAATAAACACCAGGGTTCACCACCCTAGAAGAGCGATGATGCAACGGCTTGCACAAGAGAGTCCAATCATCCGCCACTGGGTCAAATGATTCAAAAGAGTTTTCTCTGCCCAAAGCAAGGGGCACCCTAGCCCTCCATTCCTAGCCTGCCCAATCGTCAGCATCGATCCAGGACATGTGTGTTATGCTACTTTAAAACTCAACCATCTTTTGACTTTAGAAGGTTAGAATGATTTGCATAAGGTAATTGCAGAAGAAGGCAAGTCAGAAAGCTGTGAAAAATGAGGAGAACCAACCCCCTTTTTATAGGAGGCCAAGGGGCATGCCGATCGGCATCTCTATGCCATCCACTGATCCGCACTGTCCCTCCACCTTCTTGAGGTAGCCTAAAATACCATATCACTTTCGTTTGGCACCCTTCCAACCACGCCAGCCGGCACCCTCTTTAAAATTTCGTACAAAAAGTCCCAAAAAATGCCAGAAAATCCCGAAAAATCCCAAATTCCCAAATGAATTTTAGAACCTTTTTCACCATGAAAAAACATTTTTACCACACTCATTTCTATGGCAGAACTCTTATCTCCCCAGCGGAATTCTCAAAATCAATTTCATGTCTCCCCAACAACGTCCCCAAAGGACACCACAAAAACCAAGAAATTCCTCGGCTAAGAAAACTCCAGCCCTCGGATCACTCCCTCTTCCTCAACGGAACCTAAAATCAAATGCTCCCCCAAATCCCCAACGGAACTACATGAGACATATTCCCAAATTTCCCCAAGAAAATTTAAGCTCGCAGAATTGGCTTTGACCCTCAAAATTGGTCACCCCTAACTTAACCCTGCAGAATTGGTTTCGACCCGTAGACTTGGTCACCCCAAAATTAATCCCACAGAATTGGCTTTGACCCGCAAAATTGGTCGCTTATACTTAATCCCTCAGAATTGACTTTATCTGATAAGCACCCAAAAGTGTATATTTTAAACCCCGAATAGAGGATTATTAATTGTTAATTCTCGACAAAATGGGTCTTATGCGCTTAATTGTCTATTTTGTAGGTCAAATACCGTTTACGGTTTCAAAAGCATCAATTCAAGGCAACTGTGTGTAAAAAAAGAGCTAACTCCAAACCTAACCCGATCCCCTAAGTCCAAAACATATCCCGAGCCGTGTGTGTTTGGTTTGTACCTTTTATCTTATTTTATTTTTCTAGAATTTTAATTGTGTCATTTGAATTTATTTTATATGTTATATTTTGTTTTGAGTCATTTTTATATTTTTAGCAATTTTTATATTTTATTATTGCGTGTCGAGTAGTAGTTGTTATATTCTCCTTTATTTTATTTTTATTTGTTTTTAGTTAGTCTATTTTATTAGTTTTATTTTTTATATTTTTATCTGAGTCGTGTTTATTTATTTGTTCATAGTTGTATATTTTCGAGTTTTTATTGTGTGTCCTTTTATTTTTATTTTGAGTTCTTATTTTTAGTTTAGTTTAGTTTTATTTATTTTTTATCTAACATTCTTTTAATTTAATTTTTTATTATTATTTTTATTTTGTGTCTTAGTTTATTTTTTTAGGGTCAAAAACTAAATACACACATACTAACCTACACACTCACCTACACCCAAACTAACCACTCCCCCCACTCACACCTTAATACCATACACCACACACACACCACACTCTCGCACACCTTCACCCAACTTCTCCAACACCTCACTACACCTAATCAAACCCACCATCACTATTCATCTTCCTCTCACCATCATTTTCTCTCTCATCCCTTCTACCTACCATTAACAAACACCTCCCACAATTAACAAAACTCAAACCAAAATCTCACCATCCAAATATCCCAAACCCATCCAGCACCAACCCATTTACCCAACCAAAACTCGAATTAACTCGTCACTAGTCAACACCCATTCCGGCCTGAAAACCCACCTGACCAGCAACTTGCCATTGTCCACACCCAGGAGACATGGATTGTCAAACTCAAATCCACTGACCCTCTCCCCTACTCGAACCCAGCTTCCCCATTACCCGGGTCAGTACCTAACTCTGACCGACGAACTCAAATGAAGCCACACCTCCGATGAATACCACATCCATGGCCGAACCCATTTTTGCTAACAATTGGGTGACCCTTGCTTTCAATCGGCCAAATCCAAAACACGGGCCTAACCTGGAACCATCTTCCAAACCCGGATACCCTTAAACCTACCACTGCTTTTAAACCGAACCAACTTCTTTAACCCATTTCATCCGAAACCATACCCTTTATCATACCAAAACCCATACCCATTTATTCCAAGACCCATTTTCACCCACAAAGCCAAAATCATTTTTTTCACCTGCATAAAGACCAAAACTAAAATAACCCCATATGTGATAAAATGCCATATTCCTATTTTCCCATTATACCCCTCAGCACCTCTTAACCCACATGCACTTATGTGCTTTCCTAAATTACCCCCACCTAAATTCCAAAACCTCTCCCCATTTTATCCTACACCATTAGCCTTCCAATTATTTCCCTTGCCCTAATGTGTCCATTATCAAAGTAAGAGATGGCCCATTTGAAGAGAGGGTTGTTTTTTTAGAGACATAGTTTAGAGTAGAAAAATACCATATAGAGATAAACACTTTGAAAATAGTTTTTTATTTTATTTTATTTTTCTTTAGATATTTTGTGAGGATTAAAGTGTGAGAGTTTGGATTTTGTTGAAGAGTTTGGAGTTCAACTTACAATTCAAGGAGACTTGATTCTAAGATTTATTCTCTTATCTCTACTTTTTTTTCTATTTCAGGCTTAGTTTGTTGATAATATTACATTTGTTGCGTTTTATCACCATGTTAAGCTAGAAACCCTTTCTAGGGGTGGGGTGATCCCATTATTTGATGTTAGACCCATTTTAATTAGTTTATTTAAATTAAATGTCCTTTTGATGATTAATTTTGCACTCTTACATTTTGATTTATGCCTCGAGAGAGGGTAAATAATTTTCGAGAGAAAATTGAGATTTTAGTTTTAGTTTCCATTTTAGAATCGAACTAGAGATAGGTTTTGCTAAAATGTGAAATTATTTCTTTGAATTTCAACTCTAATCTTATTTTTATGATTTAAACTAATTTAGTAAATCAATCATAGTGGGTGGTTTGTCAAATGATGTTTGGATCTACTTTTCAAGAGTTGTGTGAGTGTTGAATTTAATTTTCTAAAATGTTATTATTAAAATTACATTTACAACGAGAGTTGATTTGTGATTTTAATACTAACTTGGGATAATTAATTTTAATGAATTAATTAATTTTGATTAACTAGAATATATGGCGTCATCCTATCCCTTTTCAGCTCTCACTTTGATTTCCTTATTCATCTCATATTTTACATTTTTATTTAGTTAAATTTCACTTATTTTTTATCACACTTTTTAGTTAGTTTTTAGATCCTTGATTTAGTTTATCCTTCATTCACCCTTGAAAATTGTTTTAATATTAATAAAAGCTAAAAAAATAGAAAAAGTAAAAATAGAAAACAAATTAAATAATAATGAATTACATGCATTTCTCTCTCATATGTTTCATCCCATAGATTTGGATTGACACCCATACTTACCTCTACACTCTAGTATTGATATATTTTTGTAGGTATGAAAGGTTTTGATTAGAGAGGATTTAAACAATGACGACATACCAAAAAGCCTGTCTATCAAATGGCGTCATTGTCAATCTTTGGAGCTGGAAGAATTGGAGAGGATTTCCTATTTTGTGATTCATTTGTATTTCACTTTTCATTTTTCATACCCTTTTTCATTTTTTAGAAGGCTTGTAATAAGATTATTTTATTACTTGGCTTCTATTGCAATTCTTAGAGACACCATTTACTTTTCATTTAAATTTGTAATAATAAAAGAAAAGCATGATAGGGACACCGAACAAGGTGGAGTTAGGGAGTCCAAGGCGAGAATCTCATCGATGAAACCATTCCATGGTCCAGGCCTCAAGTTGACACTTGTGTTGATTTATTCGAAGATCGTGAGCCTGATCAAATCCCGCTTTGTTCAAATGAACCTACCATTGAGGTTCACATTTTTCTTTCCTGTCGAATCCAAAAAAATGCCTGAGTCTATACCTATTGATCCCACTGCGTGTGTTCCCAAAGAACCACTTCATCTTAGGTTATCTCCGGCTGCGAGTGCTCACCATTTTCACGAGATTGAATCTAATATGGTTTCTACCTCTCCAGATATGGATCATGTCCCACTATACATGGCTCCCCTTGAGCCTACTCTTTCGAGTGATTCCTCTATCTCCGATATTGGTGCCTCGTTTAACTTACCCACCACATTGATTAGTGATACTCTTCTGCCGAAGTTGACCCCTCCATATTTAGAAACCACACTCCCTTATGAGTATTCCTTTACTCCTCCCGAATAGTGTGTGTCCCCTACACTTGAGTTGGATCATCTTCCTCCACCATTTGTTCCACCCAATCCACCATTTATCCCACCCGACCCACCCATAATTTCACACTCTCCACCACCTAGTTTGGACCTAGTCATTATACCACAACAGTTCACATAAGTTTCTTAAGGTCCTTACTTAAAACCACCATCACCTATCCATAAGAGTATTTGTGGTGCTACTATCCACTTCTGTGACACCAAGCTTGTTGCCCCATGCCTGCCACTTACTTGTGGTGTTGATTTTTCCCATCGACAGCTCCCTGGCGTGTCATGGCGCGATAATTATCATCGTCCATTTATAGAACGGTCACCCAATTTCTATGAACCCAACCACAATTCCATTGCCAAACCATATTGCTTTCTTCACCAACTTGAGCACCATTCTTATACGGACCTTATTACCCTCACCTTTCGGCTCAATAAGGCCTGTGATCGATGATTATTCTCCCTTTAATTTATCCCTTTTACCCTTATCCCCACCCACCCTTGGTCCACCAATGATTTTCATCATGAAATGCACTTTGCCATACAAGTGAATTGACCCATTTTAGCCTTTATCCAACAAGACTGACACTTCAGTCTTATTTGGGGGTGAGTCTCATCATCCATTCTTCTGCCTCCTCGTGATTTCATAGTTCTTATCCTTAGGGTGAGGTTCCATTGGTCTGGATGAAGACATTAAACTTAGGACTACCGGGAGGCAACCCGCTGTTTTGTATGTGTCTCATCCTGTTTGGGAGTGGTGTTTCACACCACCCAATGCTATATCATGTTTTTAGAGTCGTACAATTTTTATCTTAATTTTTCTTCAGGTTTATCCTTGGATTCATCTGATCCACTTCATTAGCGGTTGATTATGGTAATATATTTCCTCCCTTCTGCTCCCAATTGTAAAAATTATTTTATTTAACATCGAGGATGATTTTCCTTTTGGTTTGGGGGTGGGGAATTTTACCAAAATCGTACCTCTTTTGAAAAATTTTGATTTTTAAAACATTCGTGCAGTTTCTTTCATCTCACTCATTGATGTGAATTTTCTATCAATCCATCTTTTAAGTCTAGGAATCAAGCTAGAGGATTTATCTTCTTATAAATAGCTTACGTAATACGTACCAACGCATTTTGCACCATGAATTTTTAGACTCAACAAATTTTGCGCAAGTATCACGTCACTACGGTTTAGAGTTGAAGAGTACTACAATTCTCAAGAAACCCTTAAGGATCTCTAGTGGAGACTTTAGCTTGTGAGATTTGTGCCTTTCACCCTTTTAGGGTGTTTTATGCAATCTCCGAGTCACAAGTTGATTC
This sequence comes from Sambucus nigra, assembly GCA_949130495.1. NCBI lineage: Eukaryota > Viridiplantae > Streptophyta > Magnoliopsida > Dipsacales > Adoxaceae > Sambucus > Sambucus nigra. The sequence continues at coordinate 284,317,746 of OX422218.1, forward strand.
AACTTCTTTTGGGTCTGCACTTAAATAGTTGTATAATCTCATTATTCTTTATTAAAATTTTGGATTGATCACTGAGAACGACCTCAGTTTCGAGTTGTAAGAAACGCGTGTCTTAAAATTTGTCCCGATCACTAGATTTTCATCCATACACCTACTAATTACCCTTCACTTCTTCCATTACATTCTCATATTCCTCCTTATTCCCATATATTCCCCACATCCTCACCTATCGTCTCCATCCAACTATCATCTTTCATTTTCAAGAAAATGAATGTTTTTCAAATGTAAAATGTCTTCATTGTTGGATTGAAAAAAAAAATAGAAAAAGAAAAAAAATTTGAAAACAAAAAAAAAAGGAAAATGAAAAAAAAGAGAAGAAAAGAAAAAGAAAGTTTGTAATTATTCCATGTTAAATAAAGACATTTGTTCTTCATGTATAGAACACTCCTCTCACATATCCATCCATCTTCCATCCATCACCCATCCTATCCCACCTACCTCATCTCATCCCATCATATCCTTGCCATTTTATTTCCCTCTCACCCATAAACATCCATTTTCTCCCCTAGGTGTTCGGTTAAATAAAAGTCAACGTGGTGAATAACTCGACGTTCTCACTATAGTGATTAACATTCTTTCATGAGATCACTTATCTTTCTAAATGTTCATTCTTTCATATGTGTGTGTGATACGTTTAACCATGCTTACATTTACTCACCTAGTCACACACAAGAGCGATACACTTACCCAAATCTCGAGAGTTCCTTTGAGAGAGCTATATCCAGTGAGATTTTGAAGTTGAAGCGTTGATTCCCAAAATGTAATCTAGGAATTACTCTTGTGATACTCGACTCGTTTTGGGAAGAATGTGCCTTGAGTATTTACTTAGCTAAACCTTTTCACATTTCTAGCTTGTATTCCTCAAAATATTTATCTCATGATGGATTGTGCGATTATTCTACGTCTAATAAGAGATCGACTGCCGTTTGCAAATAAAGAATTTTGTGGGTATATTTTCTGCAAACCCTCACGAGACAAAGCTCATCTTCTAGGGCAACCTATAGGTTTAAAGGCTTGTTGCACATGCTAAGTGCAATCGCAAGTGCCCGCGAAAGTGGTACACTTTTGGTTTCTTATCTTTCTTTCTCTATATATTTTGCTCGAGGACTAGCATGTTTTGTTTGAGGGTGGTGTGATAAGCACCCAGAAGTGTATATTTTAAATCCCGAATATATGATTTTTAATTGCTAATTCTCGACAAAATGGGTCTTATGCCCTTAATTGTCTATTTTGTAGGTCAAACGCCGTTTGTGGTTTCAAACGCATCAATTCTAGGCAAATGTGCGTAAAAAAGAGCTAACTCCAAACCCATCTTGATCCCCTAAGCCCAAAACCTATCCTTAGCCGTGTGTGTTCGGTTTATACATTTTATTTTATTTAATTTTTTTAGATTTTTATTTGTGTCGTTTGTATTTATTTTATATTTTATATTTTGCTTTGAGTCATGTATATATTTTTAGCAATTTTTATATTTTATTATTGCGCGTCGAGTAGTAGTTGTTATATTTTCCTTTATTTTATTTTTATTTATTTTTAGTTTGTTTTATTTTTTATGTTTTTATTTGAGTCGTGTTTATTTAATTGTTCATAGTTGTGTATATTAGAGTTTTTATTGTGTGTCCTTTATTTTTATTTTAGTGACTTCTTATTTTTAGTTTAGTTTAGTTTTATTTATTTTTTATCTTACATGTTTTTAATTTTTTTTTTTATTATTTTTATTATGTGTCTTAGTTTATTTTTTAGGGTCACAAATGAAATACACACATACTAACCTACACACTCACCCACATCTAAACCACCCCCCCCCCACTCACACCTCAATACCATACACCACACACACACCACATTCTCCCACACCTTCACCCAACTTCTCCTACACCTCACTACACCTAATCAAACCCACCATCACTATTCATCTTCCTCTCACCATCACTTTCTCTCTCATATCTTCTACCCACCATTAACAAACACCTCCCACCATTAACAAAACTCAAACCAAAATCTCACCATCCAAATACTCAAAACCCAACCATCACCAACCCATTTACCAGACCAAAACTCGAATCAACTCGTCACCAGTCAACACCCATTCCGGCTTGGAAACCCACCTGACTAGCAAATCGATCCACAACTAAGCTGACAAACCCAAAGCCACTGACCCGCTCCCCTACTCGAACCCAGCTGCCCCAGTACCTGGGTCAGTACCTAACTCCGGCGGACGAACTCAAATGCATCCACACCTCCGACAAATACCACAACAATGGCGGAACCCATTTCTGCCCACAATTCGGTGACCCTTGCTTTTAATCGGCCAAATCCATAACACGGTTCTAACCCGGAACCATCTTCCAAACCCGGATACCCTTAAACCTACCACTACCTTTAAACCAAACCAACTTCTTCAACCCATTTCATCCAAAACCATACCCTTTTATCATACCAAAACCCATACCCATTTATTCCAAGGCACATTTTCACCCACAAAGCCAAAATCATTTTCTCCACCTACATAAAGACCAAAACCAAAATAACCCCACATGATAAAAGGCCATATTTCTATTTTCCCATTATACCCCTTAGCACCTCTTAACCCACATGCACTTATGTGCTTTCCTAAATTACCCCCACCTAAATTCCAAAACCTCTCCCCATTTTATCAGACACCATTAGCCTTCCAATTATTCCCCTTGCCCTAATGTGTCCATTATAAAAGTAAGAGATGACCCATTTGAAGAGAGGTTTTTTATAGAGAGATAGTTTAGAGTAGAAAAATACCATAAAGAGAGAAACACCTTGTAAATAGTTTTTTTTATTTCTTTTATTTTTATTTAGAGATTTTGTGAGGAGTAAAGTGTGAGAGTTTGGATTGTATTGAAGAGTTTGGAGTTCAACTTGCAATTCAAGGAGACTTGATTCTAAGATTTGTTCTCTTATCTCTACTTTTTTTTATTTCATGCTTTGTTTGTTGATAATATTACATTTGTTGTGTTTTATCACTATGTTAAGCTAGAAACCCTTTCAAGGGGTGGGGTGATCCCATTATTTGATGTTAGTACCATTTTAATTAGTTTATTTAAATTAAATGTCCCTTTGATGATTAATTTTACACTCTTACATTTTGATTTACGCCTCGAGAAAGGGTAAATGATTTTCGAGAGAAAATCGAGATTTAATCTTAGTTTCCATTTTAGAATCGAACTAGAGATAGATTTTTCTAAAATGTGAAATTATTTCTTTGAATTTCAACTCTAAGCTTATTTTTATGATTTAAACTAATTTAGTAAATCGATCCTAGTGGGTGGTTTGTGAAATGATGTTTAAATCTACTTTTCAACAAATGTAGGAGTGTTGAATTTAATTTTCTAAAATATTATTATTAAAATTACATTTACAACGAGAGTTGATTTGTGATTTTGATACTAACTTGGGATAATTAATTTTAATGAATTAATTAATTTTGATTAACTAGAATATACAGTGTCATCATATCCCTTGTTAGCTCTCAATTTTATTTCCTCATTCATCTCATATTTTACATTTTTATTTAGTTAGATTTCACTTATTTTTCATCAAACTTTTTTGTTAGTCTTTAGATCTTTGATTTAGTTTAGCCTTCATTCACCCTTGAAAATTGTTTGAATATTATGAAAAGCTAAAAAAAATAGAAAAAGTAAAAATCGAAAAAGAAATTAAATAAAAATGAATTACATGCATTTCTCGCTCATATGTTTTATCCCTTAAATTTGGATTGACACCCTTACTTACTTCTACACTCTAGTATTAACATATTTTTGTAGGTATGAAAGGTTTTGATTAGAGAGGCTTTAAACAATGACGACATACAAAAAAGCCTTTTTATCATTGACCCGCAGAATTTGTCACCCCTATCTTAAGCCCTTAGAATTGGGTTCGACCCACAGAATTGGTCGCTTCTACTTAAGACCTTACAATTGGCTTCAACCCGTAGAATTGGTCGCTTCTACTTAAGCCCGCAAAATTGGCTTTGACCCGCAAAATTGGTCACCCCTAACTTAAGCCCTCAGAATTGGCTTCGACCCACAGAATTGGATTTGACCCGTAGAATTGGTCACCCTTATCTTAGGCCCGCAGAATTGGCTTCGATCCACGGCATTGGTCGCTTTTACTTAAGCCTAGAGAATTGGCTTCGATCCTCAGAATTGGTCGCTTTAACCTAAGCCCGCAGAATTGACTTTGACCCATAGAATTGGTCACCCACATCTTAACCCCGCAGAATTGGTCGCTTTAACCTAAGCCCGTAGAATTGACTTCGACCCGCAGAATTGGTCTCTTCTACTTAAGCCCTCAGAATTGGCTTCGACCCGCACAATTGGTCGCTTCTACTTAAGCCCGCAGAATTGGCTTTGACTCTCAGAATTGGTCGCTTTTAATTAAGCCCTTAAAATTGGCTTCGACCCATAAAATTGGTCACCCCTATCTTAAGCCCGAAGAATCGACTTCGACCCGCAGAATTGGTCGCTTTTACTTAAGACCTCAAAATTGGCTTCGACCCACGAATTGGTCCCCTCTAACTTAATCCCGCAGAATTGGCTTTGACCCAAAAAATTGATCACCCCTATCTTAAGCTCGTAGAATTGGCTTTGACCCATAGAATTGGTTGCCTTTAACCTAAGCTCGCATAATTGGCTTTGACCCGTAGAATTGGTCACCCCTATCTTAAGCCTGCAGAATTGGCTTTGACCCATATAATTGGCCTCTTCTACTTAAGCCCTCAGAATTGGCTTTGACCCACAAAATTGGTCACTTCTGCTTAAACCCACAGAATTGGCTGCGACGCCTAGAATCGGTCATCTCTAACTTAATTCCTCTGAATTGGCTTCTATCTGCAAAAATTAGTCGCTATAACTTAGGTCCTCAGAATTGACCTCGACCTGTAGAATTGGTCACTCCCTACCTTTGACCTCATTTGTCACCCCCCTTAGGTCCTCAGAATCGTCCATCCCCGGTATCCCCTTAGGTCCTCAGAATCGACCTCGACCCTCTGAACCGGTCATTATCATCCCTTAGGTCCGTAGAAGCGACCTGTTTCCAAAAACATCATGTGGTATATATTCGATGGCTTTCGCTTGTTACAAGATCACCCGTTAAGTGACACTATAGACATCACATTATAGGACCCCCTAAGGCGCACTCCGAGTACCGATCTAGCGGCCATCGGGCACTCCCGGGACCCGCTTGACTCCAATTAATTTATTGTCAGAGAAAAAGATCTTTGAAACTTCGAAGGGCATTGAAACCCCTTTCTAATGGTCCCCCCGTGTGCAAAACAGCATAACCGTTCGAATGAACGATCAGTTTTCCCTCAAAAATTAATCCAAAGCCCACCGGGCACTCCCGAGCTCTGTTTGACAAAATTTAACTCTTCAGCTCGAATGAGACTGAATGAATCTCCAAAGGGAACTGAATACCCTTTTAACGGTCTACCCCGTGCATGATTCTAACTTACGGGGCAGACGAACGATCTGTTTTACCCCGAGAGGTCACCTTTGTAATGTCAGTTTTTCAAACCAAGTGAAAGTCTTTGTAATGTCGAAGTACATCTCCTAAGCTTTTCAATAGTCCATCCCATGCACGATTCTGACTTACCATGCGGACGAACAATCTATTTCCGTCCGACGATCTCTCGTCCAAAGGACCAATGTGCGCTTTCGAGCCACATTTGACCTAAAGTCAACTCCCGGACCCAGGAGAGGTACAAAGGACTCTTGAATGTCTATGAAGTACCTTTATAATGGTATTACCCATGCATGATTCGAATCAATGGATTACGTTCTACGACCATTTTTCCATAAAAATCTACACGAGCTGCCAATTGGCAGGTTCAGTTCCCTGCCTATCCGTAGTGTGTCTAGGGTCACCTGTCGATAGGTAGGACTAGGGCTATGCCAATCGACAACTCCCTGAACCTATAAAAGGAGGTCCTAACCTCACTCCCAAGACACTGATACCAAGATCAGAGATCCATCAGCATTAGTGATCTCAGTAACATTCTCTTAAAATCAGCGAAGTTCCTCCACGTGAAGTTCCATTCAAGCTTCCATTCCTATCATTTCATACCCAATTTGGAAAAATATCATTCTCTCTCATTAACCCTTCATCTCACAATCAAGGGAGCTCATCCAAGGTCAATGAACAAGCTTAAAAAAGGTCTAAATCCTTCCTTCTGTATTTAAATTCCTTATTTTTTGCATAAATTACATTAAATTTATAATTTGGTTCTTACTTTAGTTCATACATATTAATATATACATTTTTATTAGTATATTGCACATACTTTACTTTTTTGTAAAAAACCAAAACAAACAAAAAGAGGGTTACACCTATAAATTCTAAACGGGATTATCCATCACACTTTTTCAAAACTAAAACATATTTTTCTACACACACACATAATAAAATCCTGCTCGGATCTATGGGATAAAACCCACCCCCATGCCGCATCCGAACTACATGGATTTTGATGCCTTTATAGGCTATGTAGGCATTTCTAATTAAAACTCGAGACTCGAGTCCAATTTTCCTCATTTTCATCATATTATTGCATTAATATACATATTATGTCTGTTAGGGTTTCATCCAATACATATTATATCATGATAAACGCATAAATCATATTTTCTATATATATTATTTTAGGAACATTCCTATGGATGACTTCACTTAATCTTTCCCATGGTATGAGTTTAACAATTCCGATCTCCATTATATATACAGGCACACACACTTCATGAAGAAATAAAGGAAAACAGTAATACAAACCCATGAGAGACCGAAAGGGTAGGATGGGTGCCTAACACCTTCACATTTTGTAACTTAGCCCCTAAAGCTTCGAACTATTGGTTTCGTATGCATCAGTTTGTCTTCGATGCCGCTCTCTTGAGGCGACAACATGTTCTTTTACCTGTTTTGTGCAAATAGACTGGCGACTTAATCTCTTTATATTAACCCCACACCGACGACGGCCGAAGCGTTCCTAAGTAAAAAAGGGGCGCGATACCTTTCGAATCCCTGCCCCGATGTGCGATCTCGATTGGGATGGCCACACGTCTGCTTACAGACAATCATAGTCTATATGATAGGCTTGTCTGTTCTTTCATATAAGTGGGGCGTTTTTGTTATCATTAGGGAACCATCTGGATTAGAAATGATGTTGCAAATCATTGTGCATGTGACGACACTCATAATTTAGTGTATCTTTTGGGAAGGAGGGTGACTAACATCTAAGATATCTAAGTGTGTTTTGAATTTTTTTTCATTAAATTACATTTGAGATTAAATTTCTTAGAAAATGATTTATCAATTAAGATTCTATATTTGGAGGGAAAAATATTTTACAAAAATAAATGTTAGCAGGTAAAACTGATCATCGACGTAGTTGTTAATTTTGATAATGAAGGCAAATGGGTTCAACTAAGTCACAAATCAATTTACTATTTTTTTAAACCGATATAATGAACATTTTTTAATCATTATCTTTTAGAATGTTTTACTTTTTTCGTGAAAAATGGTGGTCTTTTTTTCCTTATGAACTTTGATAAATTATGAGTTTTTATTCTTTTAAATCATTTCATTCCCTCCATCCATAAAAAAATCATATATTTATACTTAGTTTTTATTTTTTTTGTACATGGGTATATTCATTTTTTGAATTATCTTTACGACATATTATCACTATAAAATTAAATAGACTTTTAAGAAAATTATAAAATGACTGCGCATCGCACGAGTACATGCTAGTACACATATATAATAAAACCAAAGTTAAGTACTTATTTTTTTCTTGATTAGGTGAGAGATCAACCTATTATTGTTTTACACAATATCATAACTAAATAGAGTCAATTCGTAATATTTGTAGCTTAACTGTCAATTAAAACAGAGCGACACTCATATAGTACAACAAACAGAAGATTCCAACAGTATATAAACTACAAATATACAAAACACAAACACTCTTAATAAATGAACCAAAAAAACTTCAAAATTAAACATCTTAAACATATAACATTCCAGAATTCATAAAATGACATAAGATTTCAGCAAGCAAAAATCAAAGTGATAGGTAATTCAATATCCATATAAAAAATATGCACGCGCGCGTGCACACACACACACACACACACATACATATATATATATATATATATATATATATATATATCATATATAAAGGGTATCTAAGCAAGACCCGTCAACCAATTTATGAAATAGATCTGTTAAAAAGATTCCAAACAATAAATGACTACATAATACAAATTTAACATTAGGAAATGAAAAAAAAAATAAAGGTGGGGATAGTATGTAAAACATAACCTTTTTAATGTGTATATTAAATGCCAGTGAATATCTGGATTCTCATTATGAATCATGGTTTGATGATAAGGTTTTTGACTAAAAACATTCAAATAGCCTTAAAAGTTGAAAACTTGATATGACAATCATATGGGTACTTGTGAATTGTGATAATGTATTATTTCTCTTGGTTTTGGTTATTGAGTCTTTGAGAATTCTTTCACTAGGGAATGTTTAAAAGATTACGGATTGTTCCCTCGACTCAAGTTTGTCTCAAGATCGTATTTTTTTTAATATATTATAATTTTAATCAATAAAAAAGTTGGAAATAAAGTAGACTTTATATGGGATGGTGTTAGAATAATAGGCCACGTCTCTATAACAAAAGTAAAAGGAATGGAGATATCATGTGATTAAAAAACAAAGTGGGCCACTTACATTTTGAAACCTAGTTGTTTGGAATCAATAATGGTATGTTGATAAAATAGTTGGCTTTTACATGTTTGTAGGTAGTTATTAAATGATAGTGAAATATATTCGTAACAAGACTTTTTCACCAGCGTGAAATATGGGTAATTACACTTCTTTGAATTTAATTGTTCATGTTAATTATTATTGTGTAAAATAGAATTCTACTTCGCTGATGGACATAAAAAAATAATATGAACAATAGAAATCGAAAAACAATTATTACTTTAACAAACACAATGTCCATGCAAGTTATACTACAAGTATACGTTTGATAAAAGAAAAAAAACCTCATTCGTCAACGTATGTATCCTCCTTCTTCACCTCAAAATTATAATATCAAGTGTGATCTTTCGCTTCAAAATCTTGGGATGAGGTCTCAAATTGTAAGTTGAGTTTGAACGTAGACAGAATGACATCATCCCATATTCCTTCAACTCTAGCATAAGTTTTAAAACCCCGGTTCCTGATTCAAGAAAATGGCCTCAAGAAGATGTGACACCCCGCCTACTTTAATCACGAGTGATCAGTCATTTATCAAAATAAATAAGAACCTCATTTGATTCATTCTTAGCATAACTGTCAAAAACCATTTAATTACTAACCACCTATGTTAAATTAGTCGGTGTCAATTTTTATATTTCATTAACATAACAATATGCGAAAAATAAAATGAAATAACTCAACCCCAACAAATATAGAAGTCTGAATCATCACACGATAAATATATAAATAATGAGTATTAAAATAAACCATCAGTTCCTGAACTAAATCCAAACCATAAGTTTAAAGAAAATAAAATGAATGTAAATACATCGTCCGGTAAATAAAACTGAAAATGTACCAACTGAAAGGGGCAACATGTCCAAATGAAACTACTGAATCAGCAACCTAGTATAGGAATAAATAACTGAGGCATTTACTCAAAGTCCTGCAATCCTCTACAATGCTGCAGCTACGCATCCATAGAATGAGTCACTAAGCTTGTCATCCCTGTGAGTGGACACTAAAATATTTTTGGAAAAAGATATTTTGACACGGGTCAGAGCCCAAAACCATTTGAAAATATTTAGCAAGTAATTTGCAATAGTTAAATATGAATTAATATTTTTCATATTTAAGCGGGTGTCGCACTCTCTTGAGATATTACTCACCCCTCATCTAATGTGCACAACTAACACTTACCTTCTAACCCAATTAATTATACTACCCCTCCTAACTAGTCCTGTTATAACCTTTCTATCACCCTAATTTATCCCGAGTACTTCCTTCCTTTGGCTCCTAAGTTATTTACCTTGACTTAATTAATAATTTCCACTTTAATTGATTATATCACATTCACACTAGTTATATAAATAATATAATCACACTTTGTATTTTTAATCCGTATATAATTGTCTATTCTATTACATACGTAAGAATATACAACAACGATCACACAAATGTCGCGTATAATAACCATCCTCCCGAGTAATAACTCACCAGATGCTTGTCTCTATAATGCTATCATATACCAGGTATGCTCACTCTAACCTAGTTACCACAAGTTGGACTACCTCACACCGAACTTTGGTAACACTATTGCAAACGTAGTGGAGGCGATCATATTTCCCCGAGAGTGAGACCGAATCATACCTAAAATATCTCACCTCGAAAATAAATCACATACTAAAATACCAGACAATATGACCTGGGGATTATACTTTCCCTGCATTCATTAGCAAGGGGATTCACCCACATCGCGCAACCTCCGTTGATAGCACTAGAGGCGTATGCTTTCACATAAATATCATTCACACCGATATTTACAAAATACACAATTATGTATATATATATCACAATACCGTATATTTATAATTCAATTAAATCCTGCTACCCGTGCCTAACTCTCATAGTACTAGCCCATAATACCCGAGTCAATTTTTTGACTCTTATTTTATTTAATTTCATATTCATTAAATAAATTAACGTAGCTTCACTTGCTAAGATACCCGGACTCACCCAATCGACCCGTATATAACCATTTATGAATTTATTTCACTCAATTCATTATTTATTGCCACACATTTTTCTCACTTTCCTAAGCCCGATTATTTCCACCCATAATCACTAGGAAATAGGCCCCCAATTTATTTTTCACTAAATAAATAAGTCTAGAATAAACCCCCAAAGAACTTTGAGCCTAGAATTTAAATAGGCAAAATCGCCTGAAATCAGTTATCATCGATCGATCGATCGACCCTGGACGCAAGCAGCTTCTTCCCCAATAGGTTTTCTCCATTATTCTTCACTCAAACCTCCATGTATTTATATCAAAACTCACCCCAATTTTACTCAACGTTTATTACACATCGAATTAGGTTCCAATCACGATTTAGATCATTAATCATCCATGATTTCCCATCAAATTCCATTAATTCACGAATTGGGTTTTCTCAATTTCATTCAACCTCATATTCAATTTGATTTCTATAATAAAAATTAAACGAGATTAGCTACTGGATTTCAAGTCCAAATCAGATCCCAACATCATACAACAGTATCTCATCATTAATTAAACATCAATTTCACATTTAATGCTTAAATCCCCAAGAACCCAATTTAACATGTGACAACACTGCCAAAAAGGGATTTGGCTACACCTACCATGATATGAACATGATTTTTGCTACACATGTAAAGGAACCACATATTTAAGTTAATCATCAGTGTAAACACAAAACAATACAAGATAGGATAATATAAGTAATTTAAAGCTAAGAAATACAAGTAGATATGGATTTAATGAACAAAGCTTGCACTAATTAACAACTAACTTATGAGAATTCAAGTCTTTACAAGTAGGTAGAGAAATAACTACACTTGACCTAGGAGAGAGAAGAGAGTGTTTCTACCTATCCAACAAATATCCTAAGTAAACTATATCTTCAAATGAAGAAAAAACCAAGGATAAAAACCAAAAAATCTATCCATAATGGCAAAATAGTAATAAGGAAGCAAAAATAAAAAAATTTGCAGAACCGAATCGATTAAGAGGAGTCCGAATCGATTCGCATGAGGGAAGCTATTGCACTGGTAACAACCGAATCGATTCAGCAAAGGCCGAATCTATTCGGCAAGGGCCGAATCGATTCGAACCTACTCTTAAAATGAGGTTGATTCCTTTTGGCTTTATTTTCCACAAGTTTCACCGAATCATTCGTAACTTCTTCGTTATAGATCAAATTCATGTACCGCGGGAGGCCACGCGAAGATGAGAAGGAGGGATACAGCCTTCGTGAAGAGATCGAGACCAAAACTCGAGTGCTGAATTTACTAAAATGCCCCCAAAGATGCAATTATTAACGTAACTTCTTCGGAACTTATCCAAACATCACAACTTGCATTCTCGAGACATATAAAATCTCAAGTAAGGCACACACATTATATATGATCAAAATTGGGGTTAATCAATATATGAGCATAAGAATCGGGAATAACATGTACGGGAATGCTAGAATGTACAAATTAACGGGGGCTAGTATTACAATAAAAGTGACTTAGTACACCCCTAACTTATACATTGCTAGTCCCGAGCAATGAAGTATGAAGAAAAAAGGTCCATCAATAAAACCAAAATAGTAGAAATATGTACAAAGAAGGAAATTGCCACTTTCGCGAGCAAACGATTACATTTAGCATATGTAATAAGCCGTTAAGCCCCTAGGTGGCCTTAGGGGATGAGTGTCGGCTCGTGAGGGTTTCTAGGTATGATACCCATAAACACCGGGTCAACTCATACAATGATAAATCGAAAATCGAAGCCTAGCTAAATAATTATCAAAGAAGCATAATCTATTAACAAAGTGAACAAATCTCACGTTAAAGACGACAATAATCGACATTATGAAAGTAACTTCAATATAAAGTGAAACCATGGAATGCGAAATGAGCGAACACATGTGGTAATTTAGATTTGGCAAAACTTTCATAATCCATGTAAATGCTAAAGCATGCATACTCAAGTTCTCTCCGGTTGTTATACTCAGCAAATGAAAACGCTCAGAAATAGGATGTAACACACACGGGATATGCGGGCATAATGAGTAATCGTAAAAGGAAACAAATCTGCGCACATGTCATCAATGAAGGATGATATATAAAAGTAAAAAATACAATCTCATGAAAGGATATCGCATATTAACCAATCTGAAATGCACTTAAATAGATTATCATAAATGTTCGACCTTTGAATCACATTACCCTAGGATTAAGTAGGACCTTTGGGGAATAAAATTTGGGGTAGGCTAGGGTTAAGAAGAGAAATTATATGTACAGAGGATTCGAGAATAACACATGGGATATGGAATTAGTGGGATATATAAGGAATTGAATTCAAATTCCAAAAGTAAGATATTCAAGAGAGCAAGACTTTTTTCCATGTATATTGGAATCATTTATTCTATTTTATTTTCCTTTCTATTTATCTTTCTCTTTTTTAGACCATTCATAGCTTGGTTGCAATCCACATTAAAACAAACAACATTAAATACCGAGAATGATCCCAAATCGAGGTACGAAAGGTGTATAAGGGTTTATAACGCCAATATGGAGTTGGTTAGGGGATTTGGGACGAAAAGAAGGGTCATAGTAGGGCTCAACGGGGTTGACTAGGGACATGTATAAGGGTAAGGTTAAGGTCATATGGGTTTTAACACAAAGAAGGCCTAGGATCCTTCCCTAAAGTTTCATGTGATTCTCGAGACTCAACACCATTGAAAATCATGCTCAAGTGATAATTCAATTAATATGCAACCAATGAAAAGAAATTGAGATTGTCAACAAGATAATTTTTCAAGAAAGAGATAGAGTATATGTATGCACTCACAATTTAAGATTCGTCTCAATTCTCACTTTTGTAAGGGTATAGCATGCGCCTTATGATCACATATTTGAAATGCTTTAAACCAAACCATAAACAATTATTTGTGTATTGCGCTCAAAGATTCACATTTTAATTTTATGAGGCTATTAACAATGCAACCAATGTACGGGCTAAAGGCTAATAAACCATAAACTCTAAGAATGCATCATCACTATATAAAAGGATAAGGCGATCATATACATAATCATTGGAGACAAGGTAGAATTTTTTTTTATAAAAATATAGATACTAACATCATAACTAGTATCAGAAATGTAATCCATACCCCCAACTTGAAATGAACTTTGTCCCCAATTTTAATAGGGATAAAAAGAGAAAAGGGGTTAAGAAATAGTCACCCCTTAAGGAGTAACATGTTAATACTAAAAACAACAAGATATAAATACAAGATATATATACAAGAGAGATAAAAGAAATAAACTGAGTAATTTAATTAATATAATATGGAGTTGCTACATGTGGATTAAAACCAAAAATGGGAAAATACAATAATGAACTCTCACCACCACAACATACACAACTATTGAACCCCAAAACATAACAGCCCTACAAAGTATAAAAAGAAACCACAATAATCATAGTAACATGAAGCAAAAACAGCAGTAGCAGATGATATAAGGCAGGTCCTTAAGAAGAATAGGGGCGGTGACTAGAAGAACTTGATGCGTTGGGGTCACGCCGGGGAGAAGGATCAAACAAGTAAGGAGGCACAATAGCCTCGCCCTCGCGTAGATGTGCAAATAGGTCCATCTGCGCTTGTGCTAACATGGATATATCCTTCTTGTACACGCCTTGAAAATCAGTAAACCCCTTCTTGTGATTGTCCCTAAAAGCAACAAAATCAGTCTATAATGTATCCATCCTCACAGAAAACTCTCGAATGAGACCCATCGGAGGTGGAACAGGAGGAGGAGCCTTGGGGACATTCGGCAACGGAGCATCAAAGTCGAAATGGATCCCAGCAGCCGCGTGTTCTATTATCAACTGTCTCGTCCTCTCCCAATAGGCTTTCCCTAAGGTCTTCTCTATTGTAATGTCATCAAGTAATGAGGACAACTTAGGTATTTTATCGGAGTTGACTCCCTCACAACGAGCATGTCTACAATTCCTAGAAACCAATCCTGCATAAGGGAGAGTAGTGGTTCTCTTATCATAATAAGAGACATTCAATAATCATTGAAGAACTAAAGCAGGAAGGTTGACAACGATATTGGCGTCTAGGATATGGTAAAGAAAGTGGGCTTATTTTGACCTAAGGTCCGATTTGGTTTGGAAGGGGATGATAGAGTTAACAGCAACAAGATGGATAAGTTTCTGCGAGTCGAGCATGTTTCGAGTAGGGAAAGTATCACTGGCCCATACATTCCCTGACGCCAAACGCGCTATAAGGACTTCGTTAGTAAGCAAGGCAAGAGGGTCTCTAGATGGGTACTCATACACCTCCGCGTTATCAGCACCCCCCAACAGTATAGAAAGAATCGTCTTTGAAATTTGAATTCTTCTCCCCCGAACAAACGCCTCATAAATACCATCTCCTATCGAGATGAGCGATGCATAGAACCTTCTTACATGTTCATTATTAACGTCCCCCTCCGCTGCTAAGTGAGCCTCCAAATGGAATTTCTTGAAATGACTCCTAACCCTGTTAGGAAAGTCCACAAGATTTATGGGACGCTCGATAGCAATCGTCCTATTTGATAGAAATATCTCTCTATACCAATCTCGTTCCTCCTTTGAACGGAAGGTTTCAAACCCATTGCGACCAGATACGGTGTTGGATGTTAGTTTTTGAACCATTACGAAACTACAAAAAATTTCAATTCAATACATACACAATTAGTCCAATGCTTAAAATCAAACTAAGCGTGAAAAGGGTTAGGAAAGGAATAAAAGGTGCATGTCGAAAGTAAATACGCGAATTTGTGTATCTGATATACACAACACTTAATCAAGGGATAAACATTGTAAATGTTCGAAAAATGGTGCAACAATGGAATAATTATGCACTAACTGCCCATTGGGGCATTTTATCGAACATCATGTGTGCATTGAGTTCAAACTAGGGATAAAGTATATTTGATTCATTGAAATGCCCCAACAAATACACCTCAGTCAATAAAACACTAATCACATGGTGTATTTGTTGCTTACAGTTGGAAATCAATAGAGAAAGGAGCATTTCTTTGAATCAAACACAAAAAATAAAATGGAAGAAAATTTTCCTATTTTGAACACAATGCAACCAAATTACAACTAGAAATTAACATTAAAAGGTTTGGAATTATACCTTGAAGGATTATGCACGGGAGAAGGAGAGAAATTGAGAAGGGAGAAGTTGGGAAAATGAGAGAGATCGCAGGGTATTTCAATGGTTAAGGGGAGAGTTGGAGTAAGTGATGTTAAATGAATAAAGACAGTTTTAAAAGGTCGAATAGTCGAATTGATTCAGAGTACGAATCGATTCATAGAAAATGAATGGGCTCACTGTTTAAGGGCGAATTGATTCGCAGGATAGCGAATCGATTCAAAAATTTGCTAATTTTCTACTGTTGAGAGGCGAATCGATTCGCATATGGCCGAATCGATTCGTCGAGTTTGGGGGAGCCTACTGGAAGTGTTCATGAATTTCACTAAAAGGGAATCAAATCGATTTGGGGTAGTCCGAATCAATTCAAAATCAAGCGTTGCTCACTGTCTAAGGATTGAATCGATTCGAAAATCGGTTATAACTTTCTGCTTCACTGTCCATCCAATCTCGTGGGAATCAAGTTTTGGGCTGGAATTTCTTGGCTCTAAGGTCCAGATAAAATTTTTGCAACCCCACATGTGCCAGGGGTTGCACGACACAAAAATATAATTCCGAGACTCCTATTCATCCCCGTAAACGGCGTCGGACAATGGAATTGATTTCGAAGAGGGGTCAAATGCCTCTAAAAAGGGTTTTAGGCATTGACCGTTCACCTTAAATCGGTTCCCATATTTTGGGTCTTGTATCTCAATCGCCCTGTAAGGAAAAACAATCATAACCAGAAATGGACCCGTCCACCTCGATCGCAACTTTCCCTAAAATAAATGGAGCCTGGAATTGTACAAAAGCACTTTTTAATCGGGTGAAAAGTTTTTCAGGATATGATTTTATCGTGTCTCTCTTTCACCCATTGCTTATAAATTATCTCACTCTCGTATGACTCATTTCGAATCTCCTCCAACTCATCGATTTGGAGCATTCTTTTCTTTCTAGCTTTTCCAAGTCAAATTTCAATTTCTTTATCAACCAATAGGCCTTATGCTCAAGTTCGATAGGAAGATGGAAAGTCTTGCCATACACAATCCTAAATGGAGACATTCCAAGGGAAGTTTTATAGGTCGTGCAGTATACCCATAACGCATCAGTGAGTGTCAGGGACTAATCCTTATCGTCTGGATTGATCATCTTCTCAAGGATATGCTTAATCTCTTGATTGTCCAACTCAGCTTGGCACTATTTTGAGGGAGGTAGGTCGTTCCAACTTTATGAATAACTCCATACTTCGCATAAGGTTCGTAAATATAGAATTACAAAAATGCGAACCGTTGTCATTAATTATCGCCTTTGGAGTTCCAAAGCATGAAAGTATATGTTCCCTAAGTAACTTTAGAACCACTCAATGATCATTAGTCTTTGACGCTATGGCTTCCACCCAATTAGAGATGTAATCAACCTCCACTAGGATGTAAAGATTGCCAACACAAGTGGGAAAGGGGCCCATGAAATCAATGCCCCAACAGTCGAATACTTAAATCTCAATTATGGGGGACATCGACATCATGTTTCGATGAGTTATGGCTCCCAATTTTTGGCAACATTCATATGTCTTGCAGAACTCCTGTGCATCCTTGAAGAGTGTGGGCCAGTAAAATTCACTTTGCAAAATCTTTGAAGCGGTTTTCTTTGAAGAAAAATGGCATCCACATGCTTGCGAATGGGATAATTGAATAACGCTCAAAATTTCTTCATTAGGAACACACTTTCGGATGATTTGGTCTGCGCAAATTTTAAACAACTAGGGATCATCGAAGAAAAACCTACGCACCCAAACAAAAAAAATTCTCTTCTCTTAAGGGGTCCAATGGGATGAAATGGAGCCCGTTGTGAGGTAGTTCACTATATCAGCAAACCACGATAGAGAGGAAGCGGAGAAAAGTTGTTCATCCGAAAAGACCTCAACAATAGGGAGTTGATCCTTGGGTGCCTCGAATATCAAACACGAGAAGTGGTCGGCCACGACATTCTCTACTCCCTTTTTGTCCTTGATAATCAAATTGAACTCTTGGAGTAAAAGTACCCACCTTATCAAACGCGACTTGGTGTCTTTCTTTGAAAGAAGGTATTTTAATGCCATGTGATCAGTAAAACAAACAATGGGAGATCCCACTAAATATTCTCAAAATTTATCCAAGGCATATACAACTGCTAGTAACTTTTTCTCGGTGGTCGAATAGCTCATTTACGCACTGTTAAGAGTCTGACTTGTGTAATAAATCACATGGGTCTTTTTATCGCTCCTTTGTCCTAACACTGCCCCAACAGCGAAGTCGCTAGCATCACACATCAACTCAAAAGGTAAAGTCCAGTCAGGGTCTTGCATTATGGGAGTGGTGGTAAGCATGCTTTTCAACTTCTCAAAAGCTACTTGAAACTCATCACTCCATTCGAATGGGGTCGCCTAAGAGAGGAGATTACATAAAGTCCTAGCAATGGTGCTAAAATCCTTAAAGAATCTTCTATAAAACTCGGCATGCCCAAGGAATGACCTCACATCTTTGAGGGTTTTAGGAGCGGGTAAATTGGCAATGACCTCAGTCTTAGAGTTATCAACCTCTATATCACCTGAGGGCACAATGTGTCTGAGAATAATCCCTTTTGTGACCATGAAATGACACTTTCCCAGTTTAGCATGAGATTCTTCTCCACACACCTAGACAAAACTTTTTCAAGGATAGAGAGACAATGGTCATGGGAGTTACCAAAGATGCTAAAATCATCCATAAATACCTACAAACGTCTCTCTACCATATCATTGAACATACTTAACATGCACCTTTGGAATGTCGTCGATGCATTACACAATCCAAAGGACATTGGTTTGTAGGCGAAAGTCCCAAAGGCGCATGTGAAAGTTGTTTTGTCTTGGTCCTTAATATCAAGCTCAATTTGGTTATATCCACCATGTCCATCGAGAAAATAGTAAAACGTTCCAACATTTGGTCCATAAAAAGAAGAGGGAAATGATCTTTTAAGGTCATGGCATTCAGTTTCCTATAATCTATGCATACACACCACCCAGTGGCGGTGCATTTGATTATCAATTCTGCCTTAGCATTCTCGACGACTGCGACTCCAGATTTCTTAGGAACCACGTGTATCGGACTCACCCATTTGCTGTTCGATATGGGGTACATAATGTCCGCATATAACAACTTTATCACTTCTGGTCTCACCACTTCTTTCATAACCGGGTTTAATCTACATTGCATCTCACGGGAGGGCTTTGAATCCTCCTCTAAATGGATTTTATGAGTGCAAACTAAAGGGCTAATTCCCTTTAAATCTGCAATGGTCCACCCAAAAGCACCCTTATACCTCCTTAACAAGTCCATCAATTTTAGTTCTTGACCCTCATCAAGGATAGATGAGACAACTATGGGATATGTCTCATTATCACCCAAATATGCATATATTAATTCGGTGGGCAATTGCTTGAGATCAAGCTTGGGAAATCGCACATCCGAGGTCACCTCACATGAGTCTCGAGGAGGTAAGTCCTCAAATGAGGAACACCAATTAACGTTGTCAATCCTCTCATCCTCATCTAACACCAAACTCATAAATTTGACTTCTTCATCGTACGGAGAATAGTTATTCTCCAATTCAATTGAGTTCACCAAACACCCCTCCAAAGGATCCAAGAAATAAGTAGCATCGAAATGCTCTTGAACTACCTCTTCAATGAGGTCAACTTCCTGGACATCATCATCATCATCCATTTGCTTTGCAACATTGAAAATGTTCCTATCCAAAGTCATGTTTTCGAAAGTGAGATTCATCTTTCCATTCCTAGAATTAATTAACGCATTCGAAGTTGTTAGGAAAGGACGACCAAGGATGATGGGAGTAGTATTACTACTCGGAGAAATCGGGTGAGTGTAAAAAACTACAAAGTCCACCAAAAAATAGAATTTGTCAACTTGGACTTTGACAGCTTCTACAACTCCCATCGGAACGTTAACGGAGAGATTCGTTAATTGGAGGGTTATATTGGTGGTTTGAGGTCTCCTAAATCGATTTCTTCATACACTTGGTATGGTAATAAATTCACACTCGCGCCTAGGTCGAGCAAAGCTTGCTCGATCTTGAAGTTACCTATCACACAAGATATAGTGGGACAATCGGGGTCTTTATACTTGGGAGGTAGTTCGAAATGAATTATCGAGCTAAAATTTTTGGCCAAAAATGCTTTCTTCCTCACAAATAACTTCCTCTTAACAATGATCAAGTCCTTTAAGAATTTGGCATAAGCGGAAACTTGTTTAATAGAATCTAAAAAGGGAATGTTAATTTTCACTTGTTTGAACAACTCTAGTATGTCCGAATTGTTAACATTTGCCTTTGGAGGAATGAACCTTTGAGGATAAGGCACATGAACGGGACACTTGGACACCACTTCCGGCTCTACTTGAGGTTACTCTCCTTTTCTTTTAAGGAAGCGTCTTCGATCTCTATTGGATCGGGTGATACTTCCTTACTAACAACGGGGATGGGAGGAGGGATAGATTTATCAACAACTTTCCTACTCCGTAGAACGATAATAGCCTTTGCTTGGTCAGGAGGGGGATTCGAAGTGTCGGTCGCATAATGTTGCCCAATGGGACTTTAGGGTTGCGAACGGAATTTTCCCTCTTCTTGAATACTCAATGACGAGGTTAACTTTGAAATTTGCGCTTCAAGCCGAGCATTGGTGGCTTGTTGATAAGTCATGAAAGATTAAAGAGCTTCTTTAAGACTTCTTTTTTTGGGTGAGCATACAGGGGTATAGGAGGAGGATTAGGTCCCGAAGGGGGACCTTGCATTTGCAATTGAGGAGGAGGTTGATTATAAGGATTTTGATAATTGGGGGGAGGTTTATTTTGAGCTTGTTGAGATTTTTCGTAGGAGAAACCGGGGTAGTTTCTCCACGAAGCATTATACCCTTCTCTTATAGGAGTCATAAATTATTTCTTGTAAGTGGGCATTGTGTTATCTTGATCGTGAAGCATCACTTTGTATGTCGGGATTATTAGAAAATGTTTGGTTGAGTGATCTTCTACGTTGTAAATAGCACACAACTCTTCCACGTGCGAAGGAGAATGATTGGAATTTACGGGTTCCCGACTCTTTTGATCCATGGCCTTTATAGTCTTGGAAAGTTGAGCTACTCTCAAGGACATTTCATCCCCATCGGTGAGGTGATATATCCCATGGATTGAGGAGGGCATAATGGTTGAATGCAAATTGGTTTTTATAGGGTCTGAGGTGTCCCAAGCTTGGGTAGTCTCGGCACAATATTTTAAGTGTGACCATGCGTCATCAGGGTATAGCCCTAAGAACTCCCCTAAGAACATTGTCTCCACCATTTGTTTTGCGTTGAGAGAAATCCCGTTATGGAAAGAGGAGACTAATGTCCATTTCTCAAAATCGTGATGTGGCATTTATGGAGTAGCTCATTGAATTTTTCCCAACATCGCTCGAAAGTCTCACCATTGGCTTGAGAAAAGGTTTGGATTTTACCTTTGAAAGAGTTGGTTCGATGGGTTGGGAAAAACTTCTTTAAAAACTGCGCTTGCATATCGGGCCAACTACCGATGGAATTAGGAGCCAAGGACCAAAGCCAAGTTTTGGATTTTTCCTTTAAGGAGAAAGGGAAAAGTTTGAGTCGGGTTACATCAATAGGACAATTTTGGTCGCTAAAAGTAGCGCAAACCTCCTCAAACTCTCAGATACGGAGATAGGGCTGCTCACGTTCCATTCCATGGATGGTTGGAAGTACTTGGATCATTCCATTACGGCGGGAAGATGATACACGACGGAGAGGTGGTCCTCTCCGATGGCAAGTAATCTCTCATTGACCTATAGGGAGACTCAACCTCCCCTTTACTACCATGCTCACTCTGATTGTCTCCCATAGAATTAGTCTCGGAGTTGGTTTCGATGTGGGCTTCGATCGAAATGGAAGGAGTTGGAGATGGTCTCCAATAATGCGAACGCTCGCTGGATGAGGAGGAACTAGCTATGGGATTCAGAGTATTCTCTCTCTTGTCTATAGGTTCAATAATAGGATTTGGAGTATTCTCGTTCTCGGCTTGCATCTATGGAATTTGGATTGATTTTTGAAACTGTGTTGTTACGGTGACCACAGGGAACGTAATGGTGTAAAGAGAATTTTTTAAACCTAAAATTATTGTCGATCTCCATCAACGGCACCACAAACTTGGTGTGCTCTAAAGAGTGTACGATTCAAGCGCAAATCTTTCGCAATAAGTAGTAACCGGGCAAGACCGAGATCGTATTCCTTAGGGATTGAACACTCCTAGGAGAACAAGATTAGGCTAAAGGAGATTCTATAAACGTCACAAAAGAAAAGTGTAAAAGATGATTTAATTGTTTGAAAATGTGATAGTGATTAAACACTAAACTATCATGCGTAGAATTAACAAATAATAAGGCAACTACAAAGATACACCAACTCGAACTAAGCTAAGCTTGAGGTCAAGAGATAAAAAGGGGTTGAGAATCGTTCTCCCACCTTGGATTCGCTAGTAAAGATGATAGGTCTTGATTTAAATTAATTCTAATCAAGCATAACTAATTAGATCCGAACATCAACCATGTAGAGACTAAACTCATCGATGGAGGATTAGGTTTAATTAGTTATTGCTAAAATGGTTTGGGGTTGTAGTAAAGCATCAAAGACTACCACTTGCATGACAAGGGAAGTTAAAAAACTAGAATACTCCAATACCAACACTTGAAATTCAATTAGAACAAGTATAAACCAACCCTAAATATGAAGTTCAAGCATCCTAGGTGGGATTACGATCCTCAACCTTAAATTTAGCTACTCATACTAAGAACTAGGCTACACATGAAAAGGAACCACATATTTAAGCTAACCATCAGGTATAAACACAAAACAATACAAGATAGGATAATATAAGAAATTTAAAGCTAAGGAATACAAGTAGATATGGATTTAAAGAACAAAGCTTTCATTAATAAACAACTAACTTGTGAGAATTCAAGTCTTTACAAGTAGGAAGAGCAATAGCTACACTTAACCTAGGAGAGAGAAGAGAGTGTTTCTACATATCTAACAAATATTCTAAGTAAACTATATCTTCAAATGAAGGAAAAATCAAGGATAAAAATAAAAAATCTATCCATAATGGAAAACTAGTAATAAGGAAGAAAAAAATCAAAAAATATGCCAAACCGAATCGATTCGGACTTGCTTTCAAAATGAGGTTGCTTCCTTTTGGCTTTATTTTCCCCAAGTTTCACCGAATCGACTGTAACGTTTTCATTCTAGATCAGATTCAAGCACCGTTGGAGGCCACACGAAGATGATAAGGATGTCTACAAATTTTATGAGAGATCGGGACCAAAACCCGAGTGCTAAATTTACTAAAATGCTTTGAAGATGCAGTTGTCAATGAAACTTCTCCTGAACTTATCCAAACTTCACAACTTGCATTATCGAGACCTATAAAAGCTTAAATATGGCACACAAAATATATATATGACCAAAATGGGGGTTAGTCAATAAATGATCATAAGAACCGGGAATAACATGTATGGGAATGCTAGAATGTACAAATTAGCGGGGTTAGAAATACAATAAAAGTGCTCATCATCCTTAACCACATCGAGTAAGGAAGAAATTATCATCAAAAGATACATAGCCAGAATCGAAGGTTCCGGTCTTCATTTTAATAATTTCCAAGTTAAGGCAAATCTACGTTAAGGAAGAACCAACCTCAGTCACATCTCCCATACCTCTGCAGTACTGGGGGCCACTTGTTCATGATCGATGTAACATCAATAGATCATGGTGGCGACCTCAAGATCATAAAATATCATATGATCCAGGCAAAGCTCAATAAACCATTTTTACAGTTGGTAGATACGCATAGATATTCTACTAACCCCTTGTTGATGTAAAAAACTAGATTTTGATCTAATTATTTTAATCACAGATAAAAATGAATAATTAAACGAGACAATAGATTTTAAAAGTGGTTCAGCCTTATGAGAATGGCCTACGTCCACTGTTTTTGTATTGCTGACTGTTTGCCTAGAATTCTTAATAAGTGTGTTTACCAAGAAATCTAGAGTCCCCTTCTAATGAGGAGGTTACAATGTATTTATAGCCTTGAGGCTGTACATGTGAAAGGACAATGCGCTGTTATCTGGAAGACATATACATCTGTACGATAATAATGAGCATTTAATGCGCAGTCGTCTTTTTGATTCTCCTGATTTGGATGCTCTGTACGTTGAGTTGCTCGGTACACTTAAGTTGCTCGGAGCTTTAAGCTCCTCGGGGCGCTTAAGCTGCTCGGTATGACTGAGTTGCTCGGGGCGCTTGAGTAGCTCGATGACAGTATGATCTATTGAAAGTATTCGAAATTGCCACATAGGCTGACACATGTCTTCTAGTGATTGATCCATGTCAGCAGACTAAATTTAGTATCAACAGAAGCCCCCAATGTTTCACAGTTTGAGGTTTAAGAAAAATGTGGAACATTCTGCTTGAAAACGGCTTAGATTATTGGGTTTTATGGTTTTTAGGAAAATGTTCATTGTATATAACTCCTTTTTAAGCGCATAGTATCAGGCTTCATAAATATTTTGAATTTTCATGACCACTTCGATATTTGTGCCCTTTTATTCTTTTAGCCACCGGAAACACAAATGTCTTCCCTTGTAATCATTGCCTTTCTCTATTCCCGAGATAAAGTATTTAAGCGCGGCAGAAATCCTATCGTCTTTCACTTTTCAAATCTGTATCTTTGAACTCTTCATTTTCTCTCTATCTTGTGCCTTCATTTTTTCCATCGTTCATTATCAACTGATCTCTCTTTTTCTGTAAGATTTTCTTCCCTCTCCTTTATTTACTTTGTTCATCATGGTTTATCTTGTTGAATCACTTGATAAATTTCGGTCTGAATTTTCAATCCCTTTGTGGGTTATTTTGGAAGAACTTTCTGAACCTTCTGATTATTTTTCTTTGGCTAAGGGACATTGGTTCCCGTGTCTTTTTGTAGCCGACTGTGGCTTTTCTTTCCCGCCAAATCCCTCGTGTTTGGAGTTTTGCCAATATTTTGATGTTGTACCTGCAAGAATAGCTCCAAATACCTGGAGGATAGTTAATGGCGTACATAGATTGAATCAACTTCATGGAACCCGTTTAGGGATTCCAGAGATTACGTATTGCTACAGATGGGTTGTCAGTGATACCACATTCTATTTAAAAACTAGGTTTTTGAATAGAGCTTTAGTTGTCAATCTTCCTGATGCCAATAGGGATTATTTCGATCATGGGGTTGTGATGAAAAATTAGCAACACCCTCCATTAAATGTAGATGATGTATACCAAGGTCCCAGGTGTCCACTTTATGGCAATGGGATAGGTTGTTTTTATTTTTGAATTCTTGTTTTCTTTGTATTTGATAAAATGCATCACTCACATTTAATTTTGTTTTTTACAGTTGATTGCAAAAGGAAACCGCCAAAAGAAACCGAGGTTAATTTAAAGCATTTAAAACTTATCTTGAGCTTGCATCAATCTGTTGCTGAGGAGCATATTAGATCTGCTTCTTACTTGTTGCAATACAAAAGCTACACTTCGTCTTTTACTGCTCGTCCTCGTCCTGTGGTGGTTGGTCTTGACCAAGTACCAACCTCTGCAATCAGTGTGGAAGGTTCTTCTTCTGACTTAAGCATTCCCATCACCGATCTGATGAAGAAGAGAAGAGATCCTGCCTTTTTTGACAAGTCTGCCTCTACTGTTGTGGAGGCAAAGAAAAGTAAACAAGATATCCCAGAAGAAGGGACAAAGACTGTAGATGTACCCCCTCCTGTTGCTGCCAAGGAAGCTGGCGAGAAGCCCCCTGTGTCTTCGAGTAAGACTATTTTTATTTCTCCTCCGAGCGATGTTATTATCATATCACCAATAAAGATAATGTCTTTAGTTGAAAATGATCCTGTTCCTCTGAGGAGATTAAAGAAGAGCTCTTCTGAGAGACCTGCTGAACCTATCTCTCAACCTTCAAATGTTGAAGGTGGTGTTCCAAATTTTGT
Source organism: Sambucus nigra (assembly GCA_949130495.1). Lineage (NCBI taxonomy): Eukaryota > Viridiplantae > Streptophyta > Magnoliopsida > Dipsacales > Adoxaceae > Sambucus > Sambucus nigra. The sequence continues at coordinate 284,343,908 of OX422218.1, forward strand.
TCCTCCGAGCTCTGCTGTGGGCTTGGTAAGATCCTGGACTATCCCAGAAGTCCAAGGCATTGAAGATACTCTTTCTCGTGAGAGAATTACTTCTCTAGCTTCTCAACACATTGCGTCAGTAAGTATTGTTAGCCTGAGTCTTTTACTTTTTAATATTATGTTCATGTATTGACTTAAAGTTGTTTCTTTTTTCAGCTGGTGACGTGTTTCAACAGAATTTTAAAGAAGTATGAAGTTATTAGGGCTTCAAGCTCCTCAGGTGGAGTAGATGAAGATTTTATTGGGCTGACCCAATCTTTGAAAGATTCTCGTTAAAAGTACGAGGAAGATAAAGTTGCTTGGGAGAAGCAATTCAAGTCCATTGAGCTGGAGAGAAATCAAGCTGTGAATGCCTCCAAGGAATTGGAGAAGAAATTGAAGTAGTTTGAACAGAGCAATAAGGATTTTGAACAGAGCAACAAGGATCTTGAGGCTAAGCTCAAGTATGCTGAAGAGGAAGTTGCCAAACTTCAAGATGTTGAGCGACAGAAAACGGAGGTGGAAGAAAAGTTGAAGGCTGTTGAGGAGCTCCTTAAGGAAAGGACCTCCTCGGAGAAGGCGAAAAGGAAAACTACAGTTAAAAAATCATTCAGTGCTGGTTGGGACAAAGGCTGGAACAAGGGTCTGGCCGTCATGTCTTCTCAAATAGAGTATGTCGGCGTTAAATATTTTAGGGATGGATGGGTAGCAACCTTGAAGGAGCTGAAGGTTGCTGAGAATTCTGAGTTATTCTAGCAGCACACTCATGGTACTCCTCCCTCTCCTGGAAAAGAAGAAGAGGATGAAGCTGCTTCAGATGAATCCTCTATGATGACTGAAGATCAGGTCCCTATTGTTCCTGTTGTTCAACCTTTCGAGCAACTCCAACCAACCAGCACTTCTGCTGAGCAGCTACCATTATCTTCCGAGTAACCAACCCCTTCATCCAGGCCTTCTGAAGAAGTCGTAGGAAATAAGGAGAAGGTGTAAAGTTGTTCGGGCTTTTTATTTTGTTGTTCTCTTAAATATAACCTCGAACTATGTATTTTCTCTTATGATGAATAAATTTTTTAAACTTTTGGTTGTTCATCTTGACTTTCTCTTTTACTTGCTCTGTCTTCATCATTATTAATTCTTTTTATTTCTTCTCTTTGCTAGTTTATGACCAGGATGGAGCTCTTATTAGCTCATGATACAGAATTGATGAATAAATGAAATGACCATTTTAAAGGTAGTAATGCAGATCTTAATGAAGCCCAGATAATTGACATCCTCGGATCAGGAGTTTCTGACCGAGCAATTGAAGCTTACCAATACTTAAAGTGCTTACTCGATCGTGTTGTTGCCAACAATGTGGCCTACTACGAGATGATTGAAGATCTCCAGGGAACGATCGAGGAACTTCAACAATAGTATAAAGAATATTCTTCCCTTTTTCATCAAGGATACGAGAAAAAATATCAACAATTGAGTGCTAACAAAGGGTATCATAAATTCATCTCTGCTCATGAGAAGAAAGAGAGTGTTCTGAAGCTTGAAGTTGAAGAGCACAGGCATATCGCCAAGTTGTTGGAGCAGGAGAACATTGCTTTGCAAGAGGAAATAAAGCAACTCAAATCTGCTGCTTCTTCTCCAGGAGCCTTGTTCCCAGTTAATGATGAAGGTTTTTCTTTCTTGGAGGTGGAAAATGCCAACTTACGAGATGAGTTGGAAACTTTAAAAAGAGCTGGACCCTCCACATCTACTCGTGGACGAGCAAAATCTTCTTCTCGTGGATGAGCAAGGGCTGGTCGGGTTTCTATTGAAGAAGCGAGAATTCAATCAGCCTTGGAGAATCAGGCAGTTCAGTTGATGTCAAAGAATCAAGCTTTGGCAGAAATGTCCAAGAAGATTCTGAATTTTACTGACCAACTCTCTTTCCAGAGTTCTGCTTTGGAAAATAAGTAAATTCTAGTGAAGAGTCTCCACGAGCAACTAAAGAGGTTAACTTATCAGTTCTATAAACAACCCAGAGAGTTTTGAATGACTGGGTATAATGAAGTCCTTTACCATCTTGATGCTCGGATCCAGCAGTCAAATAACGAGGGGTACAAGCAAGGGTGGTTGAATGCACTGTGTGTGCTAAAATTAGAGCAAGGCCACTACTGATGGGATTATTATGACCCTGGAGTGCTCGATTTGCCCGTGCCTCCTTTTAAGCTTGACATTAGTTGGATTCCTGCTCGGGCAATTCCTCAATGCTTGATCTCCAAGTATCTCGGCGATTACAATCTTCATGCAAACTTTGAAATATCTCGCCCAAAGCACTTGCTTGATCGGCCCTCCGTGATGAATGTTCGAATGCTGCGAGATCTAAATTTTATAAATTCCTCTTATGCATTAGATGATCCTCTTACTGGGGTAGAACCTGTTTCAAAGGCAAAAGGGAAAAAAACAATAAAATGGGGTTTTTTATGAAGTATATTTTTCACATCATATGTAATTCTACTTGATTTGAATGAAGAAATTTTTAGTCTTTTTCCATTTTATTTTCTTCTAAATACTTTGTAGAATGTCCTTACTTGTTGGTTGGTAAATATATATGTATATATTATACTTATCCCATTTGTTGTTTGATTATAGTGACTTGTCACTCTTTGGGCCTAAGCAATGGAATGATTTGCATCCCATGTTCCTGCTTAGTTGTAGTAATCTCGTATGGATTACCTTGTTACCTAGATAGTGGATGCCCCGGTAGGTCTTCTAGCTTCTTGCCTAGTTTAGTACCAACCAACCGGAGTTGATTGTAATTGATTTTCTGACCAACCGGAGTTGGTGGTAATTAGTTTGCCAACCAACTGGAGTTGGTGGTAATTGATTCCCGACCAATCGGAGTTGGTGGTAATTGATTCTCCGACCAACCGGAGTTGGTGGTAATTAGTTTGCCGACCAAATGGAGTTGGTGGTAATTGATTCCCGACCAACCGAAGTTGGTGGTAATTAGTTCCCGACCAATCGGAGTTGGTGGTAATTGATTCCCGACCAAAGTTGGTGGTAATTGATTCCCGACCAACCGGAGTTGGTGGTAATTGATTTCTGGACCAACCGGAGTTGGTGGTAATGATTCCCGACCAGTCGGAGTTGGTGCTAATTGCTCTGAATTTGAATTCTCGGCCAACCGAAGTTGGTGGTAATTGATTTCCCGACCAACCGGAGTTGGTGGTAATTGATTCCCGACCAATCGGAGTTGGTGGTAATTGCTCTGAATTTGATGTGTAGTGTGTAGCACTAATATTTCAAAAAATTTCGACAAAGAAAGAAACTGGGTGAAACATCACTTTATTCATATTGAAGAAACTGCATTACATAGGAATTTCAATTACTGATAATACTTACGCAGATGCTCTGCATTCCATGTATTCTTGAATTCTTCTCTTTCCAAGGTTTCAATCCTGTATGTCCCTGGACGAGCAACTTTTGCTACTCTGTAGGGTCCATGCCAGTTGGCTTCCAGTTTGTTATGCTTTTGGATCACTTTCTTCAGCACATAATCCCCTTCCTTTAAATCACACTTCTTCACTCTTTTGTTATAGAATAAAGTTGTTCGTTGTTGATATGTTGCATTCCTGATTGCTGCTTCTTCCCTAACTTCTTCGAGCATATCCAGGTCTAATCTTCTCATCAAATCACTGACAAGAGAATTGAAATTAAGCACCCTATGCGTAGGTAGACCCAATTCAGCAGGTATGAAAGCCTCACTCCCAAATGCCAGCATGTATGGGGATTCTCCCATTGCTGTTCGTGGTGTGGTGCGATAAGCCCACAACACAGAGTGTAGCTCGTTAATCCAATTTGCCTTTGCATCATCCACTTATTTTTTAAACCATTTAGTAGCATTCTGTTTGTCACCTAAATTTACCCATTGCTCTGGGGATGGCCTGGTGCAGAGTGGATCTTCAATATATTGGATTGATGATAATATGCAGCAAACTCCTCGTTGTCAAACTGGGTTCCATGGTCAGTAATGAATACATGGGGAAGACCATATCTATAAATGATATTCTTCCAAATAAACTGATAGACCTTGTCATATGTCATATCAATAAGAGGCTCAGCTTCCACCCATTTAGTAAAATAATCTACAGCAACCACGCGATATTTAAATCTTCCCCTGGTCATTGGAAGTGGCCCGACCAAGTCTATCCCCCACATGGAAAATGGACAAGGGGGCGTTATGGGTGTTAATAATGCTTGGGGAGTTCTTCGGATGGAAGAGAAGCGTTGGCATTTATTGCACTTCTTAGCATAAGCTGTGCAACCAGCTCTCATCGTTTACAGGTAATACCTCTGCGTTGTTATTCTTTGCAAAAGCGCCCGACCTGCTACATGGGCTCCGCACGACCCTTCATGGACCTCTTCGATCAAATTTTTTACTTCAGAGGGATAGACACATCTTTGTAGTCCTGGTATTATTCCTCTTCTATATAAAATGCCACTGGTCAATACATAACGAGTAACTTTAAACTTTAATTTCTTGGCTGTGAGTTTATCAGTTGGTAAATCCCCCTCTTCAATATAGACCCTGATGGGATCCATCCAAGATGGTCCCAAGTCGAGGGCAATGAAGTTCATCATCAGATCTTCGTCTATGCTCCGACCAACCAGGATTTCTATGGGTATTTCTCTTCGTAGCTCGGTGCGTGTGGCTAATGTTAATCGAGCTAGGGCGTCTGCTATTGCATTCTCCAATCTTAGTATTCTAATCAACTGAACTGCAGTAAAACTCGATACCACCTCCATCGCTTTTGCATGATACTTGACCATTAATTCTCTTTTTGCTGCATACACCCCCAGAATTTGATTTATGATTAACTGGGAATCACTGAATACAACGACCTGCTCTGCCTTCATGGTTTTAGCCAGATTTAAACCCAAGATCATAGCTTCATATTCGGCCTCATTAGTAGAGGCTTTAAATTGAAAGCGTAGAGCATACTCCATATCAATCTATAAATTCTATACAGGTACTTAATCATTAAATTTTTTATCAGACAGAGTTCCTCGGTGAAATATTTGGTGCTTCTTTTTGTCCTCCTCTGGCACTTCTCGCTGCTCGTTGATCATCTTCTCTTGCTCGTCTACTGACTTAAGTTGGTCAGGGTTTAAATTTGATGATCTTGTAACATCCACAGGTTGGTCTGTATTCAACTCCTGTTCTTCGGAGGCATCTTTCTGAGTAAACTCTGCGATGAAATTCACTACTGCCTACCCTTTGAGCGACGATCTAGGCTCATAAACTATATCATATTCACCAAGTTCTACTGCCCAGTACATCAATCTTCCTGATTTCTCCGGTTTATGCAGAGCTTATCTTAATGGCATATCGGTGTACACCACTATAGTATGGGCTTGGAAGTATGGCCTCATCCTTCTACTTGCTTTAATCAGTACTAGTGCCAACTTCTCCAACCTTGGATATCTGGTTTCTGCTCCTCGAAAAGCCTTGATGGTGTAATAAATTGGTTTTTGTACTCCGTCCTCCACTCTTATCAAAGCCGAGCTCACTGCATTTTCTAAAATTTCTAGGTACAAGTATAGTTTTTCTCCCACCACTGGTCTCGATAGCAATAGAGGCGTCCCCAGATATCTCTTCAGTTCTTGAAAGGCTTCCTCGCACTCATCATTCCACTCAAAATTTTTTCGAAGTGTTTTGAATAATGGGAGGCATCTGTTTGTTGCTCGTGACACAAATCTATTAAGCACTGTAACTCGCCCTGTGAGACTTTGCACTTCCTTCTTCGTGGTTGGAGATCGCAGCTCCAATAGAGCCTTGATCTTTTCAGGGTTCGCCTCAATCCCTCGTTGGTTAACAATATACCCGAGAAACATACCTTATCGTACTCCAAATATTCATTTGGTGGGATTCAACTTCATTTGATATTTCTCTAGTTGATCAAAGGTCTGACCTAGGTTAACGAGATGATCATCAACTCTCTTGCTCTTCGTCAGCATATCGTCAACATAAACCTCCATGTTATGACTGATTTGCTCTGCAAACACCTTGTTCATGAGCCACTGATATGTTGCACCTGCATTTTTAAGTCCAAAAGGCATAACATTATAGCAATAAGTTCCCCTTGGGGTGATAAAAGAGGTACTATCCCTGTCCTTAGGCTTCATTTTAATCTGGTTGTAACCAGAATAAGCATTCATGAAACTCAACAATTCATGCCCCGAGGTTGCATCCACCAGTTGATCGATTCGGGGAAAAGGAAAATGATCCTTTGGGCATGCCTTATTGAGATCGGTGAAATCTACACACATCCTCCACTTGTTATTTTTCTTCTTTACCATCACCACATTTGCTAGCCAATCAGGATATTTGACATCCTCAATAAAAGAGATTTTTTGCAGTTTCTCTACTTCTTCCTATATAGCTTGGTTCTTTTCAGGACTGAACACTCTTCTTCGCTACTTCACTGGTTTGATTTCCTTGTTCACGTTGAGATCGTGACACAGGAAATTCAAGTCTATCCCTGGCATGTCTTCATGACTCCATGCAAAAGTCTTCTTTCTTCGCCTTAGAAATGCTATCAATTCCTGTTTTATCGATACATCCAGTGATGCGCCAATTTGAGTTGTTCGTTCTGGATGCTCGTCGTCCAGAATGATATTTTTTGTAGCCTCTATGACCTGACCCTTCATGAGCTGAGACTCATCTCTAGGGTCTAACATTTCAATCTCTTCATCTTCTATTTCATCCACTTGATAGGTAGTAGTCTTCTTCCTGGATTCTTTACGTTCCTCTTATTTAGCAGATGAATAGTAGCATTCCCGAGCTACTTTTTGGTCGCCTTTCACAACTCCCACTCCAAAATTGGTTCGGAATTTTAAACGTTGATGTACAGTAGATGGTACTGCCTCAAACTTCTTCAGACCTACCCTTCCCATGATGATATTGTAAGCTGAATGAATATTTTTATCCATTACGAAGAAGCGTACTCTTTCTGTTCGACAAGCAGGCCATGTACCAATAAGCATATCCAACTTGATCGTCCCAAGTGGAAAAACCTTTTCGCTAGTATAACCAAGGAGGGGACTATGATAGGGCTCCAATTGGGATAATTTTAGGTTGAAACTATCAAAGCATGGATAAAACATGATGTCTGCCGAGCTACCATTATCCACTAGTACTCGTGAAATCACCACTTCTTTCATTCTCATCTTGATCACCAATGGGTCATCATGAGGATATAGTACACCTGCCAGGTCGTTCTTAGAAAAATTAATGACCAGTTTGTCTTTATTCACCTTCCTTGGGTGATCATCTTCTGCCAATTTTATTCGCTGAATGTACGAGCAAGCTTCAGCCTCATTGAGGTAAGCTTTTCTCTCCGCAGTCAGATCTCTTCCTCCTGCATCTCCACCTGTAATAACATTACATTCAAATGATCCAAAATGGATTGAAAATACCTCACGTTCTGGTTGCCTTGGTCTTTTGGGGAGATCGGGGTCATCTTGGTCATTTTTTGGATCTTCTTCGTGACTTCTCTTCTTGTCTTCTTTTGCTCGACGAGGAGACCTAGACCTTTGCCTTCCTCGGTCATTGGTCTTTCCACCATTTTGGCGATCAACATACTTAGCCAGTTTTCCTCGTCTGATGAGTGCTTTAATTTCATTCTGAAGAGCTATACAACTTTTGGTCGTATGACCATGGTCTTTGTGGAATTCGCAATATTTGGACTTGTCTCTTTTATCAGGATCTGCCTTCATTTTCGATGGCCAAGCTAGATCCTCGTTTTTCTTGATCTCCTCCAGAATATGGTTTATATCTACCTTCAAAGGAGTATAATTTCCAAATTTCTTCATCTGCTCTAGTGTTTGCTTTCCTTTCGACTACCTGTTGCCACCATTGTTCTTCTGATTCTTCTTTTCAGTTTTACCATCTTCAACCTTGGTCTCCTTAGTGTCTACATTCTTCTTCACAGCCATAACTTCCTCGACATTCCTGATTTTGGCTACTTTTGCCATCAATTCAGCCATGGTCCTAGGCGGGTCTTTGGCTAGAGTGTAGTACAACTTATCGGGCAACAATCCACTTATCAGAGAAGTAATTACTGCTTTCTCCTCGTAATCAATTACTTCAAGCTTCTCGTTATCGAAATGAGTAATATAGTCACTGGTGCTCTCACCTGCCTTCTGTCTAACACTCAGCAAGTGTGCTATTCGTTTGACTGGTTTCGCTCCAAAACAAAAATTCCCAATAAAGAGCTCTGCCAGTTGAAAGAAATTCGCGATCTTCCCCCGAGGAAGGTTGTTGTACCATATCTTAGCTGACCCAGTGAGAGTTTCTGAAAATGCCCTGCATCTCATTTCATCTAGAACTGCATAGATATCGGCAGCAGCTTGGTATTGCTCTATATGAAGGATAGGGTCAGTCTTTCCATTATACTTAGGCGTTACCATAGGAGCTTTGAATTTTGATGGCGTGGGAAAAACCACAATTGCCTGTACAAATGGTGTCCTTTGGACAAAAGTTCTTTGTAGAGGATTCTTGGCCTTATACATTTCCCCTAATCTATCCTCCAGCATTTGAATAGAGCCCTTCCAAGCGTCGTTTATGTCCTCGGGCCTATTTGTTCGAGAAACTGATCGTATTGAGTTTTCCTCTTGGGATCGAGCTGCTGGTCGTGATTGGGCAAAGCCTTCCCTTAGATTAGATGGTCGTGGAGAGTTCCTTGACGCAATCCTAGGAGGATTTCTATTCCTCCTAGGGCCCAAATGATCAAAATCATAGACTCTACTTAATCTTTCTAGAGCACTAGTCCTTTCTGGAGATAGAGTGACGTTTCGGTGGGAATCAATAGCTCGTACTGATGAAGTCCGTCCTGGTTGATACGAAGGATCACTAGATCTTTCGGTACGATATGAGTCAGTACGTCTAGATTGAGAATCCTCTGGGAATAACATTTGCCTAGTTTTTAAAGAAGGCAAATGGGTATTTCTTTGAACGCTTCGTTGTCCTGATTGGGGTGGCACTCCGCCTTGAACAGTTTGTATAAGTTGACGCATGGTTTCTTGCATGGCTATTTGCCATTGGGCTAAATTAGCCATTATAGCAGCTAGATCTGGAACATTTGCGGGAGTAGGTGGATTTAGAGGGATCCTAACGTTTCGATTACTGGATTCCGGATGATCAGCCATTGATGATGAATTGTTTTGGTGAAAAATGATAATTACAGTCGTTTCCCACAGACGGCGCCAATCTGTTGATGTAAAAAACTAGATTTTGATCTAATTATTTTAATCACAGATAAAAATGAATAATTAAATGAGACAATATATTTTTAAAGTGGTTCAACCTTATAAGAATGGCTACTGTTTTTGTATTGCTGACTGTTTGTCTAGAATTCTTGATAAGTGAGTTTACCAAGAAATCCAGAGTTCCCTTCTAATGAAGAGGTTATAATGTATTTATAGACTTGAGGTTGTACATGTGAAAGGACAATGCACTGTTATCTGGTAGACATATACATCTGTACGATAATAATGAGCATTTAACGCGTAGTCGTCTTTTTTATTCTCCTAATTTGGATGCTCTGCACGTTGAGTTGCTCGGACCGCCTGAGTTGCTCGGTACGCTTAAGTTGCTCGGAGCCTTAAGCTCCTTAGGGAGCCTAAGCTTCTCGGTGTGACTGAGTTGCTTGGGGCGCTTGAGTAGCTCGGTGACAGTATGATCCGTTAAAAGTATTCGAAATTGCCATGTAGGTTACCACGTGTCTTCTAGTGATTGGTCCATGTAAGTAGACTAAATTTAGTATCAACACCCCTATTCGCCACTTGTAATTTGTCATAGTGCATTGAATTCCATTTAATGCACTCAACAACCATTAACACTGACCTAAGAGATCTTCCACCAACACCAGCATCTACTGTTCTACTTTAATACCAAAGTTCAGTCATGGTCACTCATGATTCAACTGTCACTTCTTAGTTTCTCCCAACAACTAACTTTATAAGGAGTTATTGGGGAAGTATCATTACTAAAATTCAAGTGATTAGCCCAACAGAACAAGTGTAAAGTGTAGCAGGGTATCACCTGTAATAAGGACTAATAACTCAAGAATGAGGGGGTCTACCACTAATGGCCCCCTTTACTAAAATTAATACAAGAAATAACTTATGGAGAGTAGGTCCACTTCGAGTATCCCCTCTGCCAAGACCAGTGCAAATAATAATTTACAACGAGGGAGTCCACCACAAGTGGCCCCTCGACCAAGAGCAACGTAAAAATAAAAGTTGGTGGTGAGGGGGTGCACCATGGGTGGCCCCTACACCACAATCAATGTTAAAAGATATTTATGGAGAGGGAGTCCAAGACAAGCGACCCTTCTCCCAAACACAGACATAGAATCGATAGGGTCCACCTCCAGTGGCTCCTCCTCACTGCATAAACTGTGAAAAAAAGGTAGAGATGAGTTAGGGCGAGAGGACTCACCTTAAGTGATCCATTTGCCTAAAAGCAATGCCAGAAAATGAAATGACTGAGGATGAAGGGGTCTACCACAAGTGGCCCCTCATCCCAAGAATTGTTTACTTTTTAAGAAATAAAGTTCTAATGTTTATTTTCTTGCACAGGTAATCTAGTGAAGCAAGCAGGGCTCAAGCAGTCCAGTTGGGATATCCAAAGAGTTTTGGTTTGGTGGTTGAAAGACAAGGCTTGTTGAGCAATATCAACCATTTTCCACTTTAAGATAGAAATAATACTAGTAGAGAGACCCCTAGGAGTCACTCAAGCCCTTACACATCCCACACTTAGCTATAACTGAAGTGAGTAGCCAAGAGGCTGCTCACAGGAAAACGCATTTTTTACAAAATGGTTTTAAAGAGGGTGTCCCTCAAGGTCACTCTCAAGTTTTCTAAATTTTGTACAGTAAATTCCCATTTGAAATGATATTGACCAAATCACATATTTTGTCACCATTAGGAGACATATTTTCTTTGCACCAACTGTCGCCTGTCAGAGGGAACATGTGACTACAGATATATAGGGACAAAAGGTGTATTGTAGACTTTGTCCCTCAGATTCCCTAACATGTTTGGCACCCCAAAAGGCCCACATAATCCCTTGTATACAACTATAAATAGGGTCCTTTGGTAAGTTCAAGTCATAACAGAAACTCAAGTTAAATCGTTATTGTGCCAAAATTACACCAGACCTAGTGTTGATACCAAAATTAATATGATGATATGGACGAATAATATGAGAACACGTGTCAATCTACTTGGCACAATAGCAACGAGGAAGTTCATTTCCCCAACCAACTCATTGTCTCTCCGAGCAACGAGGATACACCGAGGAACTTCAGCACTCTGAGGTACTCTAGCGCTACGAGGAACTCCTGAGCAACGAGCAACTAAGGCGGTCCGAGCTGCATCTCGGCCATAGCATTAATTGCCAGATAATCAACAGTTCAATTATTCATTGACTGTTCATCATCTTGACGCACACGCTGCATTAAATGTATTACCCTTTCATATGTATATCATTTAATGTATCAACCCTTGCATGTACAGTCTAAGGGCTATAAATACCTTGTATCGCCCTCATTCAAAGGGACCGGAATTTCTTGGGAGAACTTGTACTCGAGAATTCCCAAACACTCAGCAATAACATAACAGTGGACGTAGGCCATTCATATAAGGCTGAACCACTTTAAAATCTTTGTCTCATTTTATTTATCTGTGATTGAATAATTAGAGCGATCTAATTTTTTACATCAACAGATTGGAGCCGTCTGTGGGAACGATTTGTTATTATCGTTTTTCACCAAAAATCATTCATCATCAATGGCGGATAATCCAGAATCTAGCAATCGAAACGCTGGAAATGCTGGAAATCCTCCAAATCCCTTTGCACCTCCAGATCTAGCCGGGATTATGATGAATCTGGCTCAAGGACAAACCGCCATGCAAGACACACTGAGGCAACTCATACAAACCCTTCATAGCGGTGCACCTGCACGTTCAGGACAGCAAAGTGGTCAGAGGCAAACTTATTTACTTTCTTCACGATCCAGACGTACTGAGTTATATCGTAATGAGGAATCTGATTATTTCTCTTATCAACCTGGGCGAACTTCGTCAATAAGGGCTACAGATACTGATCAAAGTATCACTCTCTCTCCAGAAAGACCCAGTGCTATAGAAAGACTGAGTAGGGTGTCTCCTTTCAGTCGATTAGGCCCTAGGAGGAATAGGAGTCCACCTAAGACCATGTCGAGGAGTTTTCGATGACCATCAGATCTAAGAGAAGGATCAGCACAATCACGACCAGTTGCTCATCAAGATAAATCTCAGGAGGCTACTTCAGAACGATCTATTGCTCGAAACCAATAGGCCCGAGGAAGGAAATGAAGCGTGGAAAGGATCCCTTCAGCGCTTGGAGGATAGATTGGGAGAAATAGCTAAAGCGAAGAATCCCTTACAACGAACTTTTGTTCAAGGGACACCTTTTGTCCAGGCCATTGTGGGTTTTCCTACCCCGTTAAAGTTTAAAGCACCTGTGGTGACCCCCAAATATGATGGAAAGACAGATCCTGTTCTTCATATAGAGCAATATCAAGCTGCTTCCGACATCTATGTCGTCCCCGACGAGATGAGATGCAGAGCGTTCTCAGGAACTCTCACTGGAGCTGCCCTGATATGGTACAACAAATTTCCTCGGGGTAAGATTTCAACTTTCTTTCAGTTGGCCGAGTTGTTTATTGGCAATTTCTGTTTTGGAGCAAAGCCAGTAAAATGAGTAGCACACTTGTTAAGTGTTAGACAAAAATTTGGTGAGAGTACTAGAGATTACATAACTCGTTTCAATAACGAGAAGCTGGAAGTCATAGATTACGAAGAAAAGATAGCAATCACCGCCTTGATGAGTGGGTTGTTGCCTAATAAGTTGTATCATACTTTGGCGAAAGATCCACCTGAAACTATGTCAGAACTGATGGCAAAAGCGGCCAAAATCATGAATGCTGAGGAAGCTATGGCTGCAAAGAAGAATATAGATAAAGACACCAAGGTGGAAGTCGACAAGTCTAAGAATAAAGAGCATAAGGGCAATGGCGATGATAAACGCTCCAGAAATAATAAATCATCATGGGAAGTCTTGAAGAAATATGACAATTATACTCCTTTGAAAATGGGTATTCATCATGTCTTGGAAGAAATCAAGAACAACGAGGAGGTAAAATGGCCAAAGAAACTGAGGTCAGACCCTGATTCAAGGAGTAAGGATAAATATTGCGAGTTTCATAAAGATCATGGTCACATGACCAAAAATTGCATAGCTCTTCAGAACGAGATTGAAACACTCATCCAAAGAGGAAAGATAGCAAAATATGTTGATCGGGGAGGTGAAAGAAAAAATAATGACCGAGCTAGAGAGAGGTCTAGATCTCCTCGTCGAGAAGAGGAGAAAAAGAAGAGAAACCATGAAGATGATCCAGAGGATGACCCTGATCTTCCTAAGAAACCAAGGCATCCAGAACGAGAGGTATTTTCCATACGTTTTGGATCATTTGATTGTAATGTTATTACAGGAGGAGATGCAGGAGGAGGAGACCATACTGCAGAAAGAAAAGCTTACCTCGGAGAGGCTAAAGCTTGTTCATATATTCAGCGAATAAATCTGGCCGAGGACGATCGTCCGAGGAAGTTAAACAAAGAGAAGCTGGTCATTGGTTTTTCACAAAACGACCTGGCAGGTGTTCTTTATCCTCACGACGATCCTCTGGTGATCAAAATGAGGATGAAGGAAGTAGTGATTTCAAGGGTGTTGGTAGATAATGGAAGCTCGGCAGACATCATGTACTATTCATGCTTTGATATCTTGAATCTGAAATTATCTCAATTGGAACCTTATCACAGACCCCTCCTGGGTTTTGCTGGCGAGAAAGTTTTTCCACTTGGGACGATCAAGTTGGATATATTCATTGGAACTTGGCCTGCTTGTCGAACAGAAAGAATACGCTTCTTTGTGATGGATAAGAATGTGCACTGAGCCTACAACATCATGATGGGAAGAGTTGGTTTGAAGAAATTCGATGCAGTTCCATCTACAGTGCATCAATGCTTAAAATTCCCAACAAACTTTGGAGTAGGAGTTGTGAAGGGTGACCAAAAAGTAGCTCGGGAATGCTATTATTCATCTGCTGAACAAGAGGAGCTTGAGGAATCAAGGAAAAAGACTACAACCTACCAGGTGGAAGAAGATATAGAGATTGAAACTCTCGATCCTAGAGATGAATCCCAACTTGTAAAAGGACAGGTGGTGGAATCTACAGAAAATGTTATTCTGGATGACGAGCACCCAGAACGAGTAACCCAGATAGGTTCATCGTTGGATACTTCAATAAAATAGGAGTTGATAACTTTCTTGAGAAATAGGAAGAAAACTTTCGCATGGAGTCATGAAGACATGCCAGGAATAGATCCAAACTTCCTATGCCATGAACTCAATGTGAATAAGGAGATCAAGCCCGTAAAGCAGAGAAGAAGGGTATTTAGCCCCGAGAAGAATCAAGCCATTCAAGAGGAGGTCGACAAGCTCCAGAAGGCTCAATTCATTGAAGATGTGAAATACCCGGACTGGTTGGCGAATGTGGTGATGGTAAAGAAGAAAAACAACAAATGGAGAATGTGTGTTGATTTCACTGATCTCAACAAGGCCTGCCCAAAGGACCACTTTCCATTACCCAGAATTGATTAGTTAGTGGATGCTACTTCTGGGCACGAGCTGCTTAGATTCATGGACGCTTATTCAGGCTACAACCAGATCAAGATGAAACCTGAAGACAGGGAGAGTACTTCTTTTATTACCCCTAGGGGAACTTATTGTTATAATGTTATGCATTTTGGTTTAAAAAATACAGGAGCGACATACCAGCGGCTGATGAACAAGGTTTTTGCCGAGCAAATCAGTTGCAATATGGAAGTCTATGTCGATGATATGCTGACAAAAAGCAAGAAAGCTGTTGATCATCTAGTTGATTTAAGACAGACTTTTGATCAACTGGATAAATACTAGATGAAGCTCAACCCAACGAAGTGCACATTTGGAGTACGAGAAGGAATGTTCCTCGGGTACATCGTCAACCAAAGAGGCATTGAAGCAAATCCAGAAAAGATCAAAGCTCTTTTAGGGTTGCGATCGCCAACGACGAAGAAAGAGGTGCAGAGTCTTACAGGACGAGTTGCAGCGCTCAACAGATTTGTATCTCGAGCAACAGATAGATGCTTACCATTCTTCAAAACACTTTGAAAAACTTTCGAGTGGAATGATGAATATGAAAAAGCCCTTCAAGACTTGAAGAAATATCTGGGAACACCTCCGCTGTTGTCAAGGCTAATAACGGGAGAAAAGATGTACTTGTACCTGGCAGTATCAGAGCATGCAGTCAGCTCGGCATTGATCAGATTTGAGAATGGAGTCCAAAAGCCAATTTATTACACAAGTAAGGCTTTCCGAGGTGCAGAGATCAGGTACCCAAAGTTAGAAAAATTGGCATTGGAATTAATTGAAGCAAGTAGAAGAATGAGGCCATATTTTCAGGCCCATACCATCATCGTGTATACCGACATGCCATTAAGACAAGCCCTTCATAAACCAAAAAAGTCAGGGAGACTGATGTACTGGGCAATAGAGCTCGGTGAATATGATATTGTGTATGAACCCAGGTCATCATTGAAAGGGCAAGCCGTAGCAGATTTTATAGCAGAGTTTACATATCCTGATACCCCCGAGGAACAAAAGTTGCTCACTGACCAACCTGTGGATGTTACAGGATCAACAGACATAAGTCCAGACCAACTCCGGTTGGTAAAAGGGCTTGTGGATGTAGAAAGATCATCAAATTCAAACCCAGACCAACTCCGGTTGGTAAAAGGGCGAGAAG
This sequence comes from Sambucus nigra, assembly GCA_949130495.1. Lineage (NCBI taxonomy): Eukaryota > Viridiplantae > Streptophyta > Magnoliopsida > Dipsacales > Adoxaceae > Sambucus > Sambucus nigra. Next base: position 284,359,855 of record OX422218.1, read on the forward strand.
AAATGGTCGACGAGGAACGAAAATTAACAGAGGAGAATGGAAGAGAACAGCAGATATTTCACCGAGGAACTCTATTGGATAAGAAATTTGAACACGAATTACCTACATGGAGATTGTATGTAGATGGGTCATCTTGCACAGCAGGTTGTGGAGCGGGGATTGTTTTGAAAACCCCAGACAAGATTAGTATATAATATGCCTTGCGATTTCAATTCAAAACCTCCAATAATGAGGCTGAGTATGAGGCCATGATAGCAGGTCTTAATTTAGCAAAGATCATGGAAGCACAACAAGTGATGGTACTCAGTGATTCTCAATTAATTGTGAATCAGATGATGGGAACATATGTGGTTAAAGGGGAATTAATGGTCAAGTATCATGCAAAGGTGATGGAATTGTTGGCAGAATTTGACGCCATTCAGTTGATCAGAATACCCAGAATAGAAAATGCACAAGCAGACGCACTGGCCCGACTAGCATCAGCTACTCGTACCGAGCTGCGAAGAACGATACCAATTGAAGTACTGGAAAGTCGGAGCATAGATGAAGACCTGACGATGAATGTTATTACCCTTGATCTAGGACCATCTTGGATGGATTCCATCAGGGCATATATTGAAGAAGGAGGATTGCCAGAGGACAAGCTCGCGGCAAAGAAATTGAAGTTTAAAGCTGCCCGGTATGTACTAACTAATGGTGTTTTGTACAGACGAAGAATTATGGTAGGTTTGCAGAGATGTGTACATTCCTCCGAGGTGAAATAATTGATTGAAGAGATCCATGAAGGGTCATGTGGAGCCCATGTAGCAGGTCGAACACTTTTGCAAAGGGTGATGACACAGGGATATTTCTGGCCGACGATGAGGGCTGATTGTATAGCCTACGCCAAGAGATGTGATAAGTGCCAACGTTTTTCCTCCATCCGACGAACTCCACAAGCATTGTTGACACCCAGAACTTCCCCTTGGCCATTCGCCATGTGGGGAATTGATTTGGTTGGACCATTGCCGACCACCCGAGGAAGATTCAAGTACCTCGTCGTCGCAGTAGACTATTTTACTAAGTGGGTAGAAGCTGAACCCCTTATCGACATGACGTACGAGAAGGTATACCAGTTCGTTTGGAAGAACATCATCTGTCGATATGGTCTCCTTCATGCCTTCATCACAGACCATGGAACCCAATTTGATAACGAGGAATTTGCTGCCTATTGTCATCAGTCGAACATTTTGAAGGTTCATTCGGCACCAGGCCATCCTCAAAGCAATGGACAGACTGAAGTGACGAACTGAACACTGCTGAATGGTTTGAAGAAAAGGCTAAGTGAAGCTAAAGCTAACTGGATTAATGAGCTACAATCAGTATTGTGGGCTTATCGAACAACTCCCCGAGCAGCGACTGGAGAATCACCATATATGCTGGCATTTGGAAGTGAGGCTGTAATACCTGCCGAGTTGGGTCTTCCAACACATAGAGTACTGAATTTCAATTCTCCTGTCAGTGACTTGATGAGAAGACTGGATTTGGATATGCTCGAGGAGGTCAGAGAAGAGGCAGCCATTAGGAATGCTGCTTACCAACAACGCACAGCTCTATTCTACAACAAAAGGGTGAAGAAATGCGACTTAAAAGAAGGGGATTATGTGCTAAAGAAGGTCATTCAGAAGCACAATAAACTTGAAGCCAACTGGCATGGACCTTACCGAGTTACAGAAGTTGTCCGACCAGGAACTTACCGAATAGCAACTCTAGAAGGAGAGGAATTTAAGAATGCATGGAATGCTGAACACCTACGCAAGTATTATCAGTAATGTAAAATGTAAAGAAATTCCTTCATTATGAATAAAACGATGATGTTTCACCATCTCCTTCCTTTTATTACAAGTTTTTTGGGGAATACTAGTGTGATACACTACACTGATAGTTCGAGCGTGATCAACTTCGGTTGGTAAAATAGCGAGAACAAATTATACTCCCTTGGTTAGGAGGCGTACACTTGCGTGATCAACTTCGGTTGGTAAAAGATCTTGTGGACAAGATAGTTCGAAAGAACCTGATAGTTCGAGCGTGATCAACTTCGGTTGGTAAAATAGCGAGAACAAATTATACTCCTTTGGTTAGGAGGCGTACACTTGCGTGATCAACTTCGGTTGGTAAAAGAGCTTGTGGACAAGATAGTTCGAAAGAACCTGATAGTTCGAGCGTGATCAACTTCGGTTGGTAAAATAGAGAGAACAAATTATACTCCTTTGGTTAGGAGGCGTACACTTGCGTGATCAACTTCGGTTGGTAAAAGAGCTTGTGGATAAGATAGTTCGAAAGAACCTGATAGTTCGAGCGTGATCAACTTCGGTTGGTAAAATAGCGAGAACAAATTATACTCCTTTGGTTAGGAGGCGTACACTTGCGTGATCAACCTCGGTTGGTAAAAGAGCTTGTGGACAAGATAGTTCGAAAGAACCTGATAGTTCAAACCCACAACCAACTTTGGATGGTAAAAGGGCAAGAACAACAAAATATGCCAACAAGTTGGTCGGAAGGTAAAACCTGTCCAGAAAATACAAAATATTCCAAAATGAGCCAAGTATAGTTGGTCGGGGATAAAAACCCACTAACTTTAGTTGGTCAACGAGAAGAATTTATCGACGAGGAGGGTCCATCAACCTGGTTGGTTGGACACATTTTTATGAAAACTCTTGCTAATTATATTTGGTCGACGAGTACAATTTAACAACCTTGGTTGGTTGGAAACATTTTAAACATTTTATACTCATTACTTTGAGAAACATTGATACTTGTAAACTTTTTTGAATGATGAATAGCACAATATTATCTTTTTAATAGATACATATGCACAGATGTAAAAGTGTTAGACAAGTACAAAAGAATAGCAATACAGATTTGCAAACAGAAAATGAAAGTCTTTCATTAAAATTCAAAATAAATTACAAGTTACATATATATATGCTAACTATTACATTGAAAATCCTATTCTATTGGTTTTTTCCCTTCAGCCTTCGATACAGGTTCCTCGCCAGCAGGAGGATCATTTAATGTCTGAGGAGAATTGATAAAATTCAAGTCCTTCAACATTCTGACATTCATTACCGAAGGAGTATCCAAGAGATGCTCAGGACGAGATACGTCAATTTGAGAATGAAGGTTATAGTCACCAAGATAATTCGCAATCAAGCTTCGAGGAATGGCGCGAGCAGGTATCCATTCCATGTCCAACTTGAAAGGTGGCACAGGCAAGTCAAGCACTCCAGGCTCATAGTAGTACCACAAAAAATGTCCTTGCTCGAGCTTTAATACACATAAGGCATTCAGCCAGCCTTGTTTATAACCTTCATTATTGGCATTTTCAATACGAGCATCCAAATGATAAAGGGCCTCATTATAGCCTGCATTCCAGAATTCCCTGGGTTGCTTATGGAATTGGAAAGTTAATCTATCCAATTGTTCATGAAGGTTTTTGGTGAAAAAGTCCTTGGTATGTAAAGCAGACTTCGTCGCAGTAAGTTGATCTTCCAAAGTCAGGATTTTCTTGGACATCTCAGACAGAGCACGATCTTTTGCATTCAATTGGAACGCTTGAGTTTCTAAAGTTGACTGAGTACGAGCTTCTTCAACATTACGGCTGAGAACTCTTGATCGACTCCGAGCAGGGGGAGAACTTTGCTCCCCGACAACATTTTGAACAGTTCTTCCTCGCCCACGAGAACCTCTTCCTCGTCCCCGAGCAGTAGCAGAAACACCAGACTTTCTTAAAGTATCCAATTCTTGCCTTAATTTGGCGTTTTCAACCTCTAAGAAGGATACTCCTTCATCAGTGACCGGTACCAAGGCAGCAGAGGATGAAGCTGCAGACTCGTATTGCGCCAACTTTTTCTGCAAATTGTTGTTCTCTTGTTCCAGCAGCTCGGCGATCCGTCTGCAGGCCTCAACTTCACCTTTTAGGGTTCTCTCCCTAACATCGTACCCAATAATGATCTTTTTGTGACCTGTCTCAGAAGAAAGTTGTTGATGCCTATTCTCATATTCCTTGTGCAACAAAGCAGTTGATTCATTGTGCTGACTCTGGAGATCTTCTAAGGAACAATGAAGCTCCTCAATCAAGTCATAGTAGGCCACGTTGTTGGCCACAGCTCGGTCAAGTAAATCCTTCAAGTACCGATAAGCCTCAATCGCTTGTTATGAAGCATCATGGCCAAGGATGTCAGCAATTTCTGATACACTCAAATTTGTATGACCATCTTTATAATATTCATGGCATTGCTGCATCAGCTTTGTATCATGTGCAGATATCAGTTCCATTCTAGCCACAAACTAATAATGAAAAGAAGACAACAGTCAACAAAAACAAATCATCAACAACAGAGATGAACAAAGATGTATTTTATTAGATCACAAAAAGATTACATTGTTTGATTACAAATAACGAAAGATAGAAATGATACCGAACAACTTCACACCTTTTCCTTGTCTCCCAAGACTTTCTCGGGAGGCTGGGACGAGGAGCTTGGTTGCTCGGTGGTAACAGCAGCTTGATCAGCAGGAGTTGAAATTTTCTCAGGAGGAGGAAGCATGGAAGAAATGTCCTCATTGGTAGAAGGTAGAGAGGCAAGGACTTGATCACCCATGGCCATGGAAGATTCATCAGAGATAGGCTCATCTTCTTCTTCTTCTACAATTGGTGGGGGAGGACCAGGGAGGTGTAGCTGAAATAGCTCAGAGTCGTCTTTGATCTTCAATTCCTGCAGGGCAGCTACCCATCCATCTCGGAAGTATTTCAACTTCCCGTATTGTACTTGGGATGTCATCGCAGCAATCCCTTTGTCCCATCCTTTATCCCAGCCAGCGCTGAAGGATTTTTTAACTGCGAGCTTTCTTTTCAGTTTCTCCGAGGAGAGCTTCTCGGATAGAAGATCCTCGGCAGTCTTTAACTTCACATCCAATTCTTATTTTTGGCGCTTTACATCTCGCAGGACGGACAACTCTTCCTCTGCCTTTTTCATCTTATCTTCAAGCTCTCCAAAGTTCTTGAGCTTGTCGTCATATTTTTGATGCTCGACCTCTAAACTTTTCACCTTATTCTCCAAACTCTTGGAGATCTCATCCAGCTTCACTTTCTCAGCTTCAACTATAGACAATTTTTTCTCCCAGATAGCTTTGTCCTCATTATACTGCTGACGAGAATCCTTCAAGGATTGGGTCAAACCCAGCAGAGCATCCTCTACCCCCGACGAGGAGCTGGAAGCTTTAATTGCTTCATCTTTCTTCACGATGTTGTTAAAACAATTCACCAGCTAAACAAGGGAAAAAGTGACAAATCAGTACAAAAATACAAGTATTCAAAGAAAGAGAGGAAATTCAGAGTGTGAGAGATTTACTGAAGCTAGGTGACGGGTAGCTAGGGATGTCAGCATATCCCTAGAAATCTTTTCATCAGTTCCTTGGACCTCGGGTATGATCCAAGTTTTTACCGAGCTCATGGCAGAGCTCGGAGGAATGATGGTTGGAACACCAACACCACTAGCTGGTAGAGAGGAGATGGTTTCAGCCAGATTTACAGTTTCAGCCAAATTGACTGAGGACGATTTCCTCAATCTCCTCAAAGGGACTTCAGCAATTTCAACCAAGGAAGAGCTCTTGGTCGGAGAGATAGCAGTCATCTCCACAGGAGTAACCTTCTTGCTCGGAGCCACTGGGGGCTTCTCGGTAGCTTTAGAAGGCGCAACATCCACCTTCTTAGTCCCCTCTGGGACATCAATTTTGCTTTTCTTGGCCTCAGCAGCAGAAGTAGTGTCATCAAATAGAGCAGGAGGAGCTCTTTTCCTGCCCATTCTCTGACTTAAAGGGATGTGAGAATCTGAAGAAGAATCCTCTGGAGTTGAGGCTGGCTCAATAGATCTAATCACAGGACGAGCAATATAAGCAGTCGTATAGCTCCTATACTGCAGCAAATATGATGCAGACCTGATGTGCTCGTCTGCAACGTTCTTATGCAATCCTAAGATAAGTTTCAGATGCTTAATATTAACCTCTGATTCTTTTGGAGTTTTTCTTTTACTATCCACTGCAAATAAATACATAATGAAATATCAGTCATACATTTTGTCAAATATGATAAAAGCATAATTTCATAAGTAAATGAAAATGAGAATAAACCTATCCCATTGCCATATGGGGGGCATTTGGGACCCTGGTATACTGCATCTCCAACCAAGGGGGCATATTGCCAATTTTTAATAACCACTCCATGTTCAAAATAATCTCTATTTGCATCAGGGAGGTTAACTACAAGAGCCCTATTTAAAAACCTAGTTTTTAAGTAATAAACATTATCTAAAATAGCCCATCTATAGCAATACATAATCTCATAAATCCCTATACGAGTCCCATGAGTCAGATTTAATTTATACACCCCATTAATTATTCTCCATGAATTGGGGGCTATTTTTGCGGGAACAACGTCAAAGTACTGACAGAACTCTAAGCATAAGGGGTTTGGTGGAAAAGAAAATCCACATTCAGCAATGAATAGACTGGGGAACCAATGTCCCTCAGCCAATCGAAAATAATCTAAAGGCTCAGAAAGAACCTCCAGAGTTACCCAGGAAGGAATGGAAAAATCGGAACGAAATTTCTCAACAGATTCCACAAGATAAACCATAGTGAATAAAAGAAATACAGAAGAAAAGAAGAGAATCTTACAGGGAAAAAGGAAGAGCTGACAACTAGCAAAGGAAAAGATGAACGCACAAGAGAGAGAACAGAAAGCTTGAATGCAGAAAATGGGAAAAGGTAGAAGACGGTATGGTTACCTAAGAAGTTTAAATACTTTACCTTGGGAAGCTACGAAGGAAATGATTACACAAAAGAAACTAATACGCCACCGGCGGCTAAAAGGACAAAAATGCACGAAGATCGAAGCACTCATAAAAATTCGAAAAGGCGGATTCTGCGAATTTAGAAGGAAATTCAAATATGAAGAAAAGGCTCCTAAAACCCAGGAAAGTCATTTAATACCGCCATATACCAAGAAAGAATGTTCCATACTCCTCAAAGTTCGAAATATGAAACATTGGGGGCTTCTGTTGATACCAAAATTAATATGCTGATATGGAAAAATAATATGAGAACACGTGTCAATCTACTTGGCACAATAGCAACGAGGAAGTTCATTTCCCCGACCAACTCATTGTCTCTCCGAGCAACGAGGATACACCGAGGAACTTCAGCACTCCGAGGTACTCTAGCGCTACTAGGAACTCCTGAGCAACGAGCAACTAAGGCGGTCCGAGCTGCATCTCGGCCATAGCATTAATTGCCAGATAATCAACAGTTCAATTATTCATTGAATGTTCATCATCTTGACGCACACGCTGCATTAAATGTGTTACCCTTTCATATGTATATCATTTAATGTATCAACCCTTGCATGTACAGCCTAAGGGCTATAAATACCTTGTATCGCCCTCATTCAAAGGGACCGGAATTTCTTGGGAGAACTTGTACTCGAGAATTCCCAAACACTCAGCAATAACATAACAGTGGACGTAGGCCATTCATATAAGGCTGAACCACTTTAAAATCTTTGTCTCATTTTATTTATCTGTGGTTGACTAATTAGAGCGATCTAATTTTTTACATCAACACCTAGTATTCTCTCCCAGCTCTCCCTCTCTATAAGTGCTAAGTGCTTGTCTCTTCACTCCTATCATTATAACCATTATTCTTAGGAGATCTTTCCCTCCAAGTTACCATTATTATTTGTGAAGTTCTTCTTCTTATAGGACGAGGTCACAGCATTCACCCCATTTTTACCAGAAATGGAAGGTTTACTCATATAGAAACTCTTAAGACTTTGAAGACCTTGAAGACAGAGTCCATCAGAGTTGGTCATGCCTAACCCATTCTAGCTCTTCACAGACCCCAGTTACATCACCCTCCTGCATAAAAAATATATTTAGCTTTTATAACAGACTTCGGACAACTTCCACTTCTTATATTGTATTCTAGACATTGAAATTAGATGTTCTAGTCTCTTTTCAGTCTTGGGAGTCCTAGCTGAATAAAAAATACATAGAGGAGCCAATTATTTTCTTTCAAAAATTTCTCTATCCATTACAAAGACCTAAAACTCCTTTGTACCACGTTAGATTAAGTATAAACATAACATATATGTATTATTCAACATTATATTGAATATACAAGAGAGAGGCACATTCAAAGTGGGTGTAGTCACCTCATTAGAGGTGTTGAATCCCTACTTATCTTGTGTTATTATTATTAATAATTTAAAAACACCTCTTCATATCCTTAGAAGAATCACTTGGTGTGGCGGAGGTCGAAATCGATTTCATCACCATCAGTTTGGTGTAGTTTGTGGGAACGATTATTCATAAAAGTCATTCTAGTGATATTCGTAACTCTCCCTCTTGCCACTATGATGACTAGTGTTAGGCTATCAAAAGCATGAAATCAATATAAGACTAACAGAAGGAACTCCTAGAGCAGGTAACGCTTATAGTAGAAAGGATCTATATAATTGTTCAGACACCAACTACATACACCCAAAATTCATACCCTATCTCTTTGCATTGCGATACCATTCCAATTGAAAAATTTTGCACCTTTCAGATTCCAATTCAATCGAACCTTATTAACAATTCAATCGAACCTTTTTAACAATTACGAGATTTCAGAGATTTGCACCAATATATTTGTATACTATAAAGTTGTGTCCAAACATCACTTTATAATATCCCTTTTTACAAACTAATTACAGAATCATAATTGCTCAGCTAGAGCCCTTCCATAACTCTATTCAATTTGATTTCATCCCCTTGGATACATAGGTGCTACGGGTATTAACCATTTAAAGCACAAGTCAAAATATTCCCAACACCCACATGTTGTCGTAGCCCACACACAAATTTTTTCTACCTTTCCCATATGTGCACGTATGTCAAACCTCCACACATATTTGTTATCTTTGACACATTAGCATTTATGTTAGACACACGCACATGTTTTACTATATTTTTCATATTCTCAATTATATCAAACACACTCTCACATTTTTGCCATCTTTTCGACATTTGCATTTATGTCAAACACGTGTAAATTTTTCTATGTTTTCCATATTCTCACTTATGTCAAATGCATGTATCTAATTTTACTACGTTGATCATAATCGCATTTATATCGAACATATGCACACATTTTTCTATATTTTCCATATTCGCACTTATGCCAAGCACACACAAATATTTTTCCACATTTCTATACACATTTATGTCAAACACACACACAAAATTTTATTACATTATGCGCACTTATGTATAAGACACGCATCATTTTCTACCTTTTCCACATTCTCACGTATGTCAAACACATGCACACACTAGCGTTTCCATACGTGCATTTATGCCAAACACATGCACACATTTTTCTATCTTTGTCATATATACAATTTATGTCAAACCTATGCACATAATATTTCTACTTTTTTCCATATATGCACTTATGTAAAACATATGAGCATATTTTGCTATTTTTTCATATTCACACTTATGTGAAATACATGCACATATATTTCTTCCTCTTCCATATTCCCACTTACATCAAATACGTGCACACCTCGCTAGATTTTTCATGCGTGTCTGAATTTTCACGCACATATTTATACATATTTGCAAAGATGTCCATATATACATTAAACAAACACTTTGTATGCATACCTTTAAGTTAGATTTATTACATAGCAACATGTCTAAAATTACTACACCCAATTTATGTTTTATCATGTTGTATTCTTATCAAGATCGCAAGGGATGAGTGGGTGCCTAACACCTTCCCTCTCGCAATATAGCGCACGTACACTGAACTCTTATTTCACAGATAAATCAACACCTTACGTATAGACTTACTTGGTAATCCATGTTTGTCTCTTTTAAGGAAAATAGACTGGCAACTCTAGATAATACGCACATATTCATTGGGCCACTAAAAGTCTTAATCAATGGATAACCAAGATAACCAAAGACAAATCTTGCGTGCGACACAAATGGAGCAAACAACTTTCATAAGCTCCCCAACATTAATGATGGGTCGGGGTTCTCACACCCGCTGCACCAGAACCCGTTGCTCTAGTGCCCCAACCCATTGAAGGTCCACAATAAGGCCAAAACTTTCAAAAAGAATAAGATGGATAAATCCACGCTAAGGGAAACTAGGTTCTCCCACAGGCTTAGGAATCTCAAAGCCGCATCCCTCTATGGGAAAGACTATCCCTCCTCCAAGGGCATTCGCAAGAGGGTTCTATGGTAGTTAATCCTTAGGATGATGAAACTAAGAAAATGTGGGACCAATTGTATAATTTCCTCATCCAATATCAAGACCAAACTCCCTAAACCATCGAGTTATCCCTACATAATACACCCTATTTATTATTTAATGAAGTGCAACACTATACCCTTCCTCCCAAATGGAATATTCCCACTATAAAAACTTTAATGGGTCAAAAGACCAATCGATTATCTTGAAAAGTATAGGTCCTTAATGTTGCAATATAAGACCCTAGATGAGGTGATATGTCAAGCCTTTCCTACCATTTTAAGACATACTGCCAAACATTAGCTTTCCAAGATCGAACCTGGGATCATTAAAAATTTAACAAAGCTATTTATATCATTTGTGATTTGACGCGACTAAGAATTTGTCTCAAAAGTGTGTTTTCTCTAGGCTCAAGTGCAAGCCTGTCGCGTTAGTAATAATACGATAAATCGGGATCGTATCCACAGGGATCAATAATCGGTATTTGTATAGGAGAAGTTATTAAATCTTGAAATGATTCCTCAAAAGAATAAGAAAAGATGATTAATGATGGGGAAATTTCTAGTGAAATAAAAAAAATGTTTCCAAGAAAAATAAACTAAAATTTGTGAAGAAATTATATTGACAAATGAGAGAAAATAGGGTAGGGTACAATCCCTCAAACGTTAACAAATTACCGTGTAGAATACTAGAATTGAAAATTAAAATTCTTGACTAAATCCAGCCTTTATAAATCCTAAGTATTACATATATGAAGGATCTAGCCCTCATCATATGAAATTAAAGGTAAATATAAAGCAGTGAATGAACAATTACACTCGCAAAGCGTTCTTAAACATCTCAAGTACCTAGGGCAAGAGAGATTAAAAGATTGACTATGTGTGTGTAATTTTCATTCACCATTTAGTCGAAATTTAATTTACCCTCTATTTTTTATTCATGTAATTTGCTTCGGAGTGAGTTCATGTACCCCAGCCCTTAAGAATTTAGCTAGACATGATTTGATTAAAGAACAACTTCATACACAAAATTATAGGTCTAACAACTATTGAAAATAATTTACAAAACAAATGAAATTTGACTAACATAAATACCAACTAAGAGAAAGAAATTGTTATACTTGATTTCAGCAACCGGAAAAGACTTGAATCCAGAAATTGTAATCACTCTTACAAACTAGGGTTTATGAAAACTCCTATGAAAATTTCCTACTTCTAAATTTCTCTCTCTGAAATTGACCTAAAATCCTCTCTAGAAAAATTGCCTTAGAATGAGGTAGGGCATGGGCTTTTATAGCTCCAAGTACTACGAATTTGACAGCCAGGGATGCTTGTGGCGCAAGATTTTACCAGCTACGCACATCAAAATCTTCACAATAAATGCCAGGATTTCGCATGACCGGACCGGTCCGGATAGCCCTCGGATCGGTCCATCTTTCAGCCACCGGATCGGTTCTTTTTATATTCTACCGGATCGGTCCGGTACCCACCGGATCGGTTCTGTTGTTATCGGTTCGGCATCCATCCGGGGTCTACTGGACTTGGATCATTTCGGATCGGTCCGGTACCTACCGGATCGGTCCAATTTTCTTCCTTGTTGGCTTTTCTCTATCCTCTTTGACTGGCCATAACTTTTGATCTCGAGCTCCGATTTGAGTGTCGTTTCTTCCGATGCTCTTGTGAAATCAAGCACTTCAACTTCCCTTTAGATGTCGAGTTCGAATTCTGGATAGAAATTTACTCTTTTTCCCTTTGACTTTTCTTCCGGTTTCTTTCTCTCTTTTCTTGCACTAAATTCCTGTAAAATCCATCAGAAATACACGAAACTCGGGGAAATTGTTAGAAACAATCAACGGCAATGTTATGGAATAAAAATGATTCAATTACCTTGTTCGAGATATCAAAATCACTAACTTAAGGAGCTAAATTCCGAAGAATTTATGCTTGGTCATGATTCACTTCATAAGGGCCCTAAAAATGCGTATGCTAGCCACATCCATTTTAAACTTCTAAAAAATCAAGGAGAGACCATAAAAGAATATGCCAAGAGGTTTCAAGAAACTCTACAGGTAAATTCTCTTAATGACACCATATGTTCATCTGACTTCATTGCAGGACTCACATGTGAGGCTTTATTGAGGTATTTAGTAAAAAACCATCCACAATCATAACGAAGTTACAAAAAAGCAAGAGCAAATACAAAGGATGTCATATCGTCAAGATCCTATAATATCCCCCATTTTCATCCACAAAAAATCAAGAGAAAATACGTGTGTTCCAAAATTGGGGGACCTCAATAGAAATCAAGTATAAAGGATATAAGGGGAAGAAAATTGGACCCCCAAAAGTCCAAAATTTCACTCCTCTCACAAATATCCCAAGGATATCTTCCCGGTAGTAGAGCTATATGTTATCTTACATGAGCCCAAGACCAAAAATCATAAAAAGATAAAATGGATAAGACAAAGTATTGATATTTCAAAAAGGACCATGGTTACAACACCAACTATTATTTCCATCTCAAAGAATTGAATAAGCCATGAACAGGATCTATTTAAAGAAATTCATAACTAATCCAGACATAAACTAAGAAAAAGGTAAGGAAATATTGATGTTAGTTTATGTAAATATTATCTTAGGTGTATTGGAGTAGGAACCTTATCCTCAATCGAAAAAAGACATATAAAGGAGGTCAATCAGGTCCACCTCAATGACAACCCTCACAAGGAAGTCCCCATGATTATCTTTCCAAAGACTAACCTTGAAAGCGACTCCAAACCTCATGATGACCCCTTGGCTATTAGCATTGTAATGGGGAATGTGAAGATGCCCAAGATCCTTATATATACAAGAAGCTTGCTCGACATCGTCTTCATAAATGCCTATAATTCCATGGTCCTCACAACAACGGACCTCCTACCAATCATGACTCATCTTTTCCCTCTAAATGTAGAAAGAACCATTTCAATGGGGTATATGAATATTTCACTCACGACCAGAGATAAAAATTAATGTATCACATTGTGGGACAAATTTCTATTAATGGAACTACTCTGAACCTGTGATATCAATTTGGGCAAATCCTCACTTGATAAATGGGGTGCTATATTATCCAGAAGGAGGATGATAATGTAACTTCCCACCCCTTATAGGGTTGGATAGATCCTTAGAGACCAGAAAAAGCTAATGAATTCTATAATCTCACCATGCGAGAGAAAAAGATATACCTAGAGGCACTTCATACCTTTATATAGAATCCATTTAAATCTTTATGTCAAGCAACATATATGTCAAAGGTCTAATGAAATGCATCATAAACCTCACCTATAACTTATTGGGGATAGTAATTGGAATAAACGCATAAACAATTCATCTCAAAAGCTTTGATTGATCATGCATTAGAAAGTAAATATAAGAACTAGACTTAAAGCACAAACCTTGGGTTTTAAATCACAATATCTTTGCAAATCTTATCTGAATGAGCAGAAATCTGTTGTTGCATATGATGATCATATTGACATATCAAGGTCTCTAAAAACCTTACTAAAATCCATCGAAAGCCCCAGATATTTTAGTATGTGATCTACCCAAAGTAAACCTTATGTGTGGGTACTCTTAGAGATGAATACTTGGTAAAGTATGAGAGAAATCACTTTCTCTCTCCTTATCCATTCATTAAAATGTGAATAGTATTTTTCTCTCCCTCTCTAACCCTTCAAAATGGATGTGTTACTTAAAACTTTAGATTACACCAATATACATATAGGTATAAGGCGCGGTCTTGGGATAAACTGGGTTTCCGAAGACATTGGTGTAATACCCCGCATTTTTTATTGAATTGAAATTGAAAAGAAAAAAAACTATGTCAGTGTATATATTCGAAATGTTTGGAAATAAAACTATGCGAGTATATATATTCGAAATGTTTGGAAATGAAAAGTTAAAATGAATTCATTGAGATACGAATGTGCGAATTAAATATTAGAAGCGAATTAATGCGTAAAAGGATCGAGAGGGTTAAATTTGGGACAATGGCATTTTCGTAAATAAACTAACCCTAGGTATAAATAGAAAAGAAAGAAAAAAGTCTTCATTTTTTCATTTCACAAAAGGGGGATAGGGTTTGGTAGAGAGAGAGAGAGAAGAAGAAGAAAGAAGAACAAGAATGGGAAGAAGAAGGTTGTCATCTTCTTCATCAATATCTCCATAAAATCTAAGGCAAGTTAATAACCTATATGTGTATATTATGTATCTATAATGAAATTTCACATGAACATGTATTTGGATCCCTAAATTAATATGATATTGATATTAAAAATGATATGCAATGTATTAGGATCACCCTTCATGTAGATTCAAATGAAATAACATCATTATAGGGATTGGATTGTTAAATAACCTCTTGAATTTGAGAAATCTATGAACCTCAGTAAATCGTCATATTAAAAAATGTTTTGAACTGTTTTGGTTGTGAAAATGGATGTTTCGTTCGACAGCCCAACAGAAAATTATATTCCTAACAACTTTGTAGTTTTAGGTTTTTCCAAAAACGGATCGGAAAAACCTCAAATCGGCATTTTAAAATTCTGCGCAGAAAGTTGTCGTGAACAGGTCCGAACTATATATGTTAGTTTCGTGTTTGTTTTATGCAGGCTACGATAGCGTGCTCACGTGTCCTTATAGAAATCACGTTTCGAACAACTTTGTGTAATACCCCGTAATTTTTATGACTTTTAAAATGGGTTATATTTTAAATTAATGGATTAATTGGATCTTATTATAAATTAATTCATTTGGGTTTTATCCGAATTGTGGATATTAAAATGGATGATTCTGAATATTACTTAAAGATATTTAGGTAATATATGAATGTGATGTCACTGATATGACGGTATGATATAAATTCGGTAATTTGAATTTTTAGTCAGACGCGGTATGGGACGTGTCGGGACTAATTTATTAAATTAAAAAGGAAATTTATTTTCTATCGACCTTATAGTCATTTCGACTGCTTCGTTGCGTCCGAAAGGTTCGAAATAGTCAGAAAAGTCTATTTGGATGTTAATTTTGAGTCTCGGGTCATTTAGAAATGAAAAGACAACCCAAAAGGGAATTTTGGTTATTTTTACAAGGGGGATGAATAGTGATTTTGGGTTTGTCTTATTTAAGTATTTGGAGATTAGTGTATGTAGGTTCATTTCATCTCTTCTACACAAAATTGAAAAGTCATCTTCTTAGAGAGAGTGGAAGGTTGCTCGGAAAGAAAAAGAAGTTTGCTTGGGAAGGAGGAGAACCAAAGGTCAAAGGTCACCACCACCATCACCACCTGTGTTATTCAACTCCAAAGGGTCAGATCTTCATTAGAGGCAAGTGTTTGATATTTGCAATTTAAGTTCGTATATTGTCCATGTTAAGATAGTTATAAAAAGGGATGATTTTCATGCTGGGAAGATGAAAGGATATAGTTGTTAACGGATTTTTGGAATATAAAAATATATAGGAATTAAACTCATGTTGTAGGTAGTTAGTAATCCAATAAATATTCATCAATCTATGGAAGAAATTCTGAAAATAATTTAGTGTTCTTGAAGATAATATGTTGATAATTTTCTGGAAAAAAAGGCAAAAACGAGTGGAATGAGAAGACCAATTTGGAATGTTTAGATCTTCTTTTTGACTGCATTTGGATGAGATTTAAGAAAAACTCAAAACACATACCTGACTCAATTTTTCGTGTAGAATCCAAATCTGAAGTCGGATTGATGATTTGAATAATTTTTTATCTGATTTTTCTGAGTATTTAAAATATGAGAATTCATGATGTTGTTTCTTTTTAATGTTGGTTCTTATCCCAAAACTTTTGTAGATCTTCGGTGATTATTAATTGGATATTATGGGACTTAGAGAAGATCAGTAATCCCTAGTTAAGATTTGAATTAATTTGATTGGGATTTAATTGATTAGAATTATGATAATTAAAGTTAAAGAGATTTCGGTTGCTAGATTCATGTGTTGGATTCTAATCTGTTTGTATGAGGATTAAGGATAGTTCAAGTAGGGATGATTTAATATAACACCTGGGTATCCTTAAGTTTACAAGAGGGTTTAATCCTAAGTGAAAGAAGATGTGTTTATAAGAGATTTGAAACTATCGGTTTTAACCTTAATTGAAAGGAGAACTAAACTCGTAGTAGTTCGGGAGAAATAATGTTATGGACCAGTAGGATATTAGTGACTTTTTACTGAATATATGTTGAGGAAAAACCTATTTGAATCTTGTGTATTGAGTGAGGGTAGCCTTAGGGTTACAATTTGAACATCAAGGACTGAGTTTAAGCTCATTATTGATTTCGCAAGGACAGAGTGTAATACAAGAGCGTAGTGGTATGGCTCCTGGATAGAGATGGGAGTTTAGAACACATTTGGTTGAAAGAGGGGATGAGGTTATTCAGATCGCATATTTGAAGTTGACGAACCTCCTCGATCGACAAAGTTAAGTAGTAGTGTATTCGAGGGGTTCCTTGTTTGGATTTCGCTTTGCGAGACGCTCCGTGCATGAACCTTAACGACGTCGGGAGAGGAGAGATGTTATAGGATGCGAGGATAATTAAATTATGAAGTAAAGATATGACATTTTAATACGTGCGATTTAAAGAAATATAATGCTACGTAAGGAAATAATCTAAGGTTAATGTGAGTACCTTGTTGTTAGTATACTATAGGTATGATAATACCTATTTGATTGATTAATGATTATGTGTATGACATACCTAGCTTACTTGCTATCGGTGGGAGGTTTGCGCGTGAGGGCAATCATATCCTGATGAATCAATGGAATCTTTGATTTGTCGCTCGAGAATATAGGTCTATGAAAGACTTATCGGGGAGTTGATAAGTCCGCTGACTATGGGTACGTAGGTATGTGCGTGACCCATGGGTATGAGAACTATGTTCGCCTCCAATGTTTGTGTTATTGTTTATGATTCGAGGAATCCTTATCGAACCTTTTGTCCACTATTCGGCGACCAGCGATGATGGGACATGATAGCAGAGTAATGCATTGCACCGTAGCTGTGACTCGGGGTGCCGTATTATATATGAATATATATATATATATATAATGGATTCAATGAATGAATGGATATTTATTATGGTTAAATCTATCTACGGTGATAATTGTAGATAACGGTTAATAGAGAAAGATAATTGAATTAAGTTAATGAATGTTTATTGAAATACTTAATTCATATTAATTGAGAAATGATTCATGTTAATGAGAAACGATGAGAAATGTAAATGAATAATAATGTGACTTATGGTATGGGACATATGGGGATTATGATATTGGGATGGAATTATAATATGGAGACTAGAAAAGAGGAACCATTAACTAGGAGGTTAATATGAAACGTTATGTGTGCACTCTAGTTGAGAGGTGAGAATGGCAAGTGAAAGTTGGGTCTAACATGTATATAATAAAAGATTTATTGCACTTGTTAAATACTTGTTGTTTTAAAAATCATTTTCACAATCGGGCTCTGACCCGTTTCCTTGCATATTTTCTTTTCTATTGTATCTTCTATATCAGGTGTCCAGCAACAGGGACGCCAACCTTAGCGGATTATGATAGGCTATGGATTTATGGAGTTTTTCTTAGACGCCTATCATCATTTGATTCACAGTATACTCTTAGTAGGGCATGTCGCCCAAAGGATTCAGTTATCTTCTTCTATCGGGGTCAAATACTATGGTATTCGTGTCATTTTAATACATTTGATATTGTTGGGATTACTGTAATGGATTAATATTATTTGGGAATGTTTATTCCAATTGCATTCAAATTATTTTGTGTTATCTAATTGGTTATCAGTGTTGTAGAATAAAATGTGTTGTGTTATTCTTAAACTGGAAATGGATTTTGTTAAATTAAAATTTGAAAAGTTTTTAACACCAGCTTAATTGAGTATTGGGTGAGTTGTAAATTTTTTCGACAGTGATGCTAAGAATGAGCCAACTGTATATTCTGTTTTAATTTGGTATGGGACTGGCCACCCGGTATTTAATTAGGCGGGGTGTTACACTTTGTAGTTTTAAGTTTTTTCAAAAACGGATCGGAAAAGCCTCAAATCGGCGTTTTAAAATTCTGGGCAGAAAGTTGTCGAAAACAGGGGTGAATATTATATATTAGTTTCGGGTTTGTTTTATGCAGGCTATGGAAACATGCTCGAGAGTCCTTATAGAAAATCATGTTCCGAACAACTTTGTAGTTTTAAGTTTTTCCAAAAATAGATCGGAAGAGCCTCGAATCTGCATTTTAAATTCTGGGCAGCATGTTATTGAAATAAGAGTGATAATGTTCTTCATGTTGTTAGTAAGATAATTGTGTTGTTGTGCCTAATATCCTAACTTGATCACATACTTATGCTTATTAGGGATATTTAACCTTGAAATGATTTGATGTTGAATTAGTAAATTAATTATGTAAATTATGTTATATTATAAATAATGACTATTGTATAACTCGAGTAAGAGACTTGACACGATTGTATATATACATAAGCGTGAAATTATTTTACATGTATATTTTCGAGTATACACTAGACTAGTCATCCGGTCGGCGTAGGCACATGTTGAATGCGATTTTTTGTGATTGATCCGATTAGATTCCGCTCGAGTGCCGTGTCTGAGATAAACCACCGGAACCGGACACATGGTTGTAATACGGATCAGATAGAAAGACCTTGAAACGCCATGTGATTTAGGACTTAGTATGATTGCCCTTTCCACATAATATTGGGGAATATTCGTGTGTAGGCCTAGTGTTACGACTTGTTCCCCCGGGTAATGATAGTGACCCGATATGACTTGTTGTGTGAGATATTATGCTTGTGTCTTAAAATAATATCCCGAATCAATGTATTTGATATTATACTTGAAGGAAATATTTTGATACATTAAATACTGAAATGAGATTAATAATGATTAATCATGATACGATATGAGACTACACGTTACTCGAGTTTGGGTTGGGTAGTCACGACATAGGAACATTGGTTGGGTAATTGAGCAACTTAATTACTGTAGACGAGTAATGACTAGTGTGCTTTCATTATAGGTACATCTTATAATCTTATAGCTTGTTTTATTGATTTGATGTTCATCTATATTACTTCTTGCTCCTCTCCTATATATATAATATATGACAGGTCCTCGTCCTGATGGACAATAGACTATGGAGCTTGATGAGATCATATCAATCTTAGAATTCCTATAGCCGTGGAGTTATTCTATTTTAATTTATGTCGCTTGTTTCCCTTTTCTTGAGGGTGGTATCAGAGATTAATATCACGTTGTTTATACTTGGTATTTGAGAGAATTGTTGTATTATTCTTTCCCATTTTGTGTTGGGCCGCATGTATTGGCATTTTACATTTTCATTTTGAGATTACTGATGGATTATTGCAGTTAATAGTTATGAGTTGGTTTCACTTGTTATAGTTGTTATTATATGATTTGGTTACACATATGAGAGTGTACATGTTTACTTTACTGCATTTATTTAAATTTTATTTCTAATGCCAACATATTTATGCTCCACTTTAATTTAATTGGGCGTAGCTAACCGAATTAGATATAAAAAGTAGGGTCACCACAGTTGGTATCAGATCACGGTTTTAGAGACTTTAGTGATATGAGGGTGTCCGTTACGTTTTTCGTGCATCGTTTCCTTGATATGTAGAGCCTTAGGATTTGGTCTTGTATTCGATGACTTGTAAGATCTTCACGCTGACGGGCGATTCAGAGCTAGCCTCGTGTATAGGGAGGGTCCCTTATTTGGATTTCATTCGTGAGACGTCCCACGTATGAGGTGAATCTCCGATCGACAACAGGATAGTACGCGTGAGGTCCGTGTGTGAGTACTTGTTGTAATTATGACTAGTGCTCCACTTGAATAAAATATTTTTTGGATACATGTTCACTTACTATCTTTTAAGTTGGTGATTTGATGAGACGTGGACTCTGGGAGGGCATAGGTCCAAGCATTTTAGGATACCGCGATTCACGTGCAACAATCATAGTTTCATCACCCACCAGTAGGTGAGAGAACCGATGTTGAACTCAATGATTGAGTTGACTTTTAGTGATTTAGGCGAAGGAAACACCCGTATATTTGCTGTGCATTATTAACTTTGAATATTGTCCCTCTTATGGCTGTAAAGAAGTTGGTATAAGTTATAGCCCACCCTGTAATACCATTGAGTTATTGGTACCACTTGCACGTGTAGTTATCTGAAGTTGTTTCCAATGTGGAAGGGTAGATCTTTAGATATGGCATACCTCAAAATTATGTGGTCCAGTTGTTGTTGTGACATTTTTCTGAGAAGAAATTATCTCGCTCACTGTTGAAACATTCAATGACGTATTAACCAGTGAATGGTTAACGAAGTAAATCTTGTGGTAATAAGAGTATATTATTACTCATGAACATGTAAAGGAAGGGTTGTTATTTGAGAGAGGACTACTCTAAATAGGTGTATGTCCCACCCCATCAAAGGATGACCTGAGGGGTCCAACTTTGGTGTACGCAAGAGTGTTATCATACTTGTGAAAAGCACGAACTAGATTCATCCGTTTGATAATGTTCAATGGGAGATTCATGAGTCTGAATATGGAATGGATAAGTGATTATCCTTGAAATATTGTGTTGGTATCAGGGAAGTTTGGTAGGAATGTAAACCTTCACGTTGTCCACACAAGCGATAAATGTCGTATTGGGCTGGCACAGTGGTGTCATAGTGTTCTGATCTGATAAAATCCGTAATGGAATGAACTTAAGGCTGATTAGGTGTGTGTTCGGTCATGCACAAGATATTTTAATGGGTTGAGTACTCACATGTTCAGAGTGGAATGTTTCAGCGAGTTATCCCAAATAAGCTCGTGAGAAGATGTCTTGGCCATGGATACTAGGGATGAGGAAGCCCATATCGCAAGGTTATACGAGGATTGACATTGGAGAAGTCCAGAATTATAGAGGGAGTTTTATTTACATATTTGGTAACGATTGAAGTTCAATGGTCTTCGTAAATCCCTAGATTAGAATGGGTATTCGATAACATGTGGTTATCTTATTTTGTAACATCGATATATTTGTTAAAGGCTGTCGAGACCGGGACGTGAATATGGGTGTGCTAAGGGATAGTTGAGCTGGAGTTACCAGTTATGAACCCTACGGTGAGTAGCGAATCTCAAGGGGAGAGTTATCAAGTGAGAACATCACGAGTGAGTGTGAAATAGGCATTTCATTTTATGCGAGTGTGATTGCTTGAGTTGGTGTTATATCCACGAGTTCAGTTTTTATGATATCACCCGGTGATTGGGGGTACTAATTTGTTGCACCTTGATAATGGTGGTGCTTGATTTCGAATCCATCAGATATAGGAATGTGGCTATGTTGTAGCCCTCGTTATGTATTAATGTGAATTAGAGCACGAGTAAGTAGTTAGTGACATGATGTTTACTTAGACCATGTGTGATTAAAGACGCGTTCCAAAACCAAGTGTAATATGTTCAATTATGGTGACGTCTATTATAGTGAATAGCCACATCATGATGGTCTTTTGATAATGGTAGAGTCGTGTGCAGCTCGGTCAGTTTTTTTTACGTGATTGATGATAGTTGTGCAAAGTGAGTGTCATCATTAATGGCAAGGATTGAGACATTTTGGGGTTCCAAATGGTTGGACTCATTCATTGAAATGGTTGTCATAACCTCCACTGTAGGGTGACAACAAGAGAGTGTTTCGACCATTGTTGAGAAGTTTTATAAGGATGGTGTGTACTCTTGGGCAAACACCCGTGAATGGATTCGTAAGATATTTAATTTTTACTTCAGCTATGTGTGGAGTACTGAGTGTTAATTTTGGGTCACGTTATGTGAATGTACCCGTTACCTTGTATTTATGACCTTTGACCTGTTGGATAGCACACTGTTCTTCATAAAGATCAGGTAGCGTTGGGGTGCTGGAAGATGAGTATTCAGATGGTGAGTGTGCCAAATTCGGTATTCTGATTTGGTATGATAAGTGGGAATTTTGGGTCTTACCTCGTTTCTTGGCAAATGTACAAGCCTTATTCGTGATTTGAAGAACCAAGTTTATTTCATGTTCAGTGAAAAATTTGAATATACTCACAGTCCAAGGAAAATCCTGTCAGATAGGTTGAATTCCTATACGTGTTTTTAACAAAAGAGCGGTAAGTTGAATCAAGCAAGGTCTGTCGCCTTGGGTTAGAGAGACCAAACTGTGAGAAGTGGGGGGGTGAAAGGGGGCATATTGCATCTCGGGTTAGTTCGAAACCTTTAGGTGAGGGATCGTTGATCACCCAGAATGCAACTTTTTCGATGTTATCTTGTTCGAAAGAGTATGAGCCTTGCTGATATTATTTACCTAAGTCCAGACTTGGAAAGATGGAACAATATTTGTAAGTGCATAGAAGTTGTATGCTTATGCACATCTGTAACCTTAGTGGATAATAAGGGTTGCCATATCGGTTGGCTCACCATCAATTTAAGTGCAAGGCAAGTGTTATTGATAACTCGGTGTAGAGTTGGATTATAAGCTTTCACTACCATCTGTTAGTCGATTCTGAGCTGAGTATCGAGTCATGATTGATGAATAATGACATCTTTATTGAATAGGGGAAGTTGTATTAATTGTTGTGTAATGAACCGTTGAGTCCAAAGATATGTGGCTTTTGGAGTTAGATGATTCTCGTATCACTAGTGGTCTTGAGTTGACAAATTCCTTATCTCGATAAGCTGACAGTAGTGTATCGAAGGGGTTCCTTATTTGGATTTTGCTTGTGAGACACTCCACGCATGAAACTTAGCGAGTCGGGACTTAGGGGTATTGATTTATAGATCATCTTAGTTGTTCATTTATGTTAGACTTCGTGGTGAGAGTTCGGTTGTACAGTTAGAAATGGGAAAGTATCTCCATGGATTTCATTATTGGGTTGCCAAGATCGCAGCGCGATCATGATTCTATTTGGGTCATTGTCGACATACTGACAAAGGTGGCTCATTTCCTTCAAGAGAACTTATTATACGGCAGCATAGTATGCCACAATGTTTATTAACGAGATTGTGAATTTTCATGGGGTACCGTGTGATATCGTGTCTGAACATGGCAGTGTCTTCATCTCTCACTTTTGGGGCGATCTTCAGGAGGCGATGGGATTTCAGTTGAGTTTGAGTAATGCGTTCCACCCTCAGTTTGATGGTCAGAAAGAGCGGGTAAACAAAATTTTGGAGGACATGTTACAAGTTTGTGTGTTGGACTTCAAAGGTGGTTGGGTTACACATTTTCCACTCGGGGAGTTCGCTTACAATAATAATTATCAGCAAACTATTGGCATTAAACCATACGAGGCTTTTTACGGCAGGCCTTGTCGATCCCTTACATGTTGGTTGGAGTTAGGAGAAGGTTGACTTGATTCGTGCACGGATGAAAACCGTGCAAGATCGTCAGAAGGCTTATGCTGACATAAGGCGGAGGAAGTTAGAGTTCGTTGTTGGGGACCAAGTGATGTTGAGGGTCTCACCCATGAGATGTACTGTTCACTTTGGTGCCAAAGGAAGCTTTGGCTGCGATACCTGGGTTCATTTACAGTGTTAGACAGGATGGGGCCAGTTGCCTACCATTTATCCCTACCCGACCAGCTCCAGCGAGTACACGATATTTTTAATGTATCCATATTGAGGAAGTTCTTACATCCTAAGGACTCACCCCTACACATAGAGTTAGATGGGGTTGAGCTGCAGCTCGATGGGAGCTATGAGGAGAGGCCGACTAGGATCCGAGATCGTCGTGAGAAGAAGTTGAGGTTAAAATTTATTCCTCTTGTTCGTTTTATGTGGAGTAATTATGATGAGTCTGAGGCCACTTGGGAGAGAGAGGATGACTTACGAATTAGTCACCCATATCTCTTCATGGAAGGTACGTGCGAAACTACCTTACTTGACTTGAATTGATTTATTTTAATTTGGATTTCGAGGACGAAATCCAGTTCGTAGAGGGGGAGAATGTAATACCCCGCAATTTTTATTGAATTGAAATTGAAAAGAAAAAAAAACTATGTCAGTATATATATTCGAAATGTTTGGAAATAAAACTATGCCAGTATATATATTCGAAATGTTTGGAAATAAAACTATGCCAGTATATATATTCGAAATGTTTGGAAATGAAAAGTTAAAATGAATTCATTGAGATACGAATGTGCGACTTAAATATTAGAAGCGAATTAACGCGTAAAAGGATCGAGAGGGTTAAATTTGGGGTAATGGCATTTTTGTAAATATACTAACCATAGGTATAAATAGAAAAGAAGAGAAGAAGTCCTAATTTTTTTCATTTCACAAAAGGGGGCTAGGGTTTGGTGTAGAGAGAGAGAGAAGAAGAAGAAAGAAGAACAAGAATGAGAAGAAGAAGGTTGTCATCTTCTTCATCAACATCTCCATAAAATCTAAGGCAAGTTAATAACCTATATGTGTATATTATGTATCTATAATGAAATTTCACATGAACATGTATTTGGATCCCTAAATTAATATGATATTGATATTAAAAATGATATACAATGTATTAGGATCACCCTTCATGTAGATTCCAATGAAATAACATCATTATAGGGATTGAATTGTTAAATAACCTCTTGAATTTGAGAAATCTGCGAACTTGAGTAAATCGTCATATTAAAAACTGTTTTGGTTCCGAAAATGGATGTTTCGTCCACGTTGCCCGACAGAAAATTATATTCCGAACAACTTTGTAGTTTTAAGTTTTTTAAAAAATGGATCGAAAAAACCTCAAATCGACATTTTAAAATTCTACGCAGAAAGTTCTCGTAAACAGGTTCGAACTGTATATGTTAATTTCGGGTCTGTTTTAGTCAGACTACGGTAGCGTGCTCGCGTATCCTTCTAGAAAATCATGTTCCGAATAACTTTGTAGTTTTAAAATTTTCCAAAAACGGATCGAAAAAGCCTCAAATTGGCGTTTTAAAATTCTGGGCAGAAAGTTGCCGAAAACAGGGGCGAATATTATATATTAGTTTCGGGTCTGTTTTATGCAGGCTATGGAAACGTGCTCGTGTGTCCTTACAGAAAATCACGTTCCGAACAACTTTGTAGTTTTAAGTTTTTCCAAAAACGGATCGGAAGAGCCTCAAATATGCATTTTCAATTCTGGGCAGCATGTTGAAATAAGAGTGATAATATTTTTCATGTTGTTAGTAAGATAATTGTGGTGTTATGCCTAATATCCTACTTGATCACATACTTATGGTTATTAGGGATATATAACCTTGAAATGATTTGATGTTGAATTAGTAAATTAATGATGTAAATTATATTAGATTATAAATATTGACTATTGTATAACTCGAGTAAGAGACTTGACATGATTGTATATATACATAACCGTGAAATTATTTTACATATATATTGTCGAGTATACACTAGACAAGTCCTCCGGTCGACATAGATACATGTTGAATGCGATTTTTTATAATTGATCCAATTAGGTTTCGCTCGAGTGTCGTGTCGGAGATAAACCACCGGAACCGGACACATGGTTGTAATGCGGGTCGGATAGAAAGACCTTGAAACGCCATGTGATTTAGGACTTAGTATGATTGCCCTTTCCACGTAATATTGGGGAGTATTCGTGTGTAGGCCTAATGTTACAACTTGTTCCCCTGGGTAATGATAGTGACCCGATATGACTTGTTGTGTGAGATATTATGCTTATGTCTTAAAATAATATCCCGAATCAATGTATTTGATATTATACTTGAAGGAAATATTTTGATACATTAAATACTGAAATGAGATTAATAATGATTAATCATGATATGATATGAGACTACACGTTACTCGAGTTTGGGTTGGGTAGTCAAGATATAGGAAGATTGGTTGGGTAATTGAACAACTTAATTACTGGAGACGAGTAATGACTAGTCTGCTTTCATTATAAGTACATCTTATAATCTTATAGCTTGTTTTCTTTCTTTGACGTTCATCTATATTGCTTCTTACTCCTCTCCTATATATATAATACATGACAAGTCCTCGTCCCGATGGACAATAGACTATGGAGCTTGATGAGATCATATCAATCTTAGGATTCCTGTAGTCGTGGAGTTATTCTATTTTAATTGATGTCGCTTGTTTCCCTTTTCTTGAGGGTGGTATCAGAGATTAATATCACGTTGTTTATACTTGGTATTTGAGAGAATTGTTGTATTATTCTTTCCCATTTTTTGTTGGGACGCATGTATTGACATTTTACATTTTTAGTTTGAGATTACTGATGGATTATTGCAGTTAATAGTTTTGAGTTGGTTTCACTTGTCATAGTTGTTATTATATGATTTGGTTATACATATGAGAGTGTACATGTTTACTTTACTGCATTTATTTAAATTTTGTTTCTAATGCCAACATATTGACGCCCCGCTTTAATTTAATTGGGCGTAGTTAACCGAATTAGATATAAAAAGCAGGGTTACCATAATTGGGCCTACTAGTTGGATAATGGACTATACTAGGAACCCATGACTATATAAATAAATTGAATTTCAAATAAATACTCAAAATTCCAAACTATATCTTCGTAATTAATTTTCATTATTTATTTAATCTCGATTAACTTCACTAAATAATCATGACTTCACTCAAATAAAATTATCTCAAAATCAGTTGGAATAAAGAAGTCTTTTTTGAAAAAATTAATGGTACATAATATGATTATCCTCGTTAAGTATACAATATCCGTTTGGTCAAATCAATTCCCCACTAATTTATTTTAACCTACTCCTAATTTATTCTTTGATTCCCATACCGAACTTATTTAAGCATGCACAATGCCATGTGCCTCATATGACTAGATTGTCTTATCACCTTGTCAAAATATACTTTGAGTCTTGTCCTCGAGGTTATTCTAGCAAATCTTCCTTCAAATCATTTATCATACATCCTCGAATACACATAACCTTTACATATCACTCATAGGAAAGGTAAAACGATCTAGAGACTCCTTATGCACGTTTTGTCACACAAGTTATTTTTTCATAAACTCCTTTTGTGAGTCTGAGTGCTATTGTACGAATTTTTTAGTTGTAGAAAATATATTTAATGAAAAACTTATTTTGAAAATATTTTGAGGGCATTAAATATATTTGATAAGTGAAACTTTTAAGTTCATTCAAAATTAAAATTATTGGCTATTTTTAGCTACTACAATTCCGTTTACCCTAACATCGCCACAACGAAGGATTTTCGGTGGATATGCATTTTACTAGATAATTTCCTTAGTATTGTCGCAACCTGGCTTCACCGAAGCATCGCAGTTGTGAATCATATTTTCATTATAGTGAAGGTCCAGCGAAGGTGTGAAGCTTTTTATAAGATTCTGCATATATTTTTTAGGAACTTGTGTAACCCAAATAACCTCCCATATCTTTTCACTTTTGCAACTTGCCAATTCATATGAAGTTTCCATCTTACCTACTTGTCCCCTCAAGCTTCTATTGCAAGCTTGAGTGTATATATATGAGCATTTAAACTTCATTTGACACAAGTGTAAATGAAGAGTCCCCTAGGAAAGGATTTTTCTCCTATTTGTTTATAAATAAATTTCTAGTTACAAAAATGAATTGTGATTTTGTGAGGGAAAATATTTTGAAAATACATGATTTTGCTAACTTGCAACTAGATTCATTTTTCAGAGAGAGAAATCTTTATAAGTCTAAAACTTCATTTCGTGTTGAATCTTTAATCGTGTTTTTTCTTACATATATTGTTGAGATATTTTAAGTTTTAATAATTATGAAATCTTAAAATATTTTGGCCTAAATTTATTTTCTTTAAAATCTTTTCAAAGCCTTGAACAAATCTATTTCAAATTTGTTCTTGGGTTATTTTTAGATTTTAGATATCTAAAAAATATGTTTATGTTTTAAGCCATCATTTTTAAAAACTTTCACTATAGGTTCTTTATACACCTAAAAAGTGTTATTACACTTATTGGAGGCTTACTAACTTTCTTTTGAGAGTTGTTACACATGTTTTCTTCCCCTTCAAAATGAGTATTTGTCGATAGTGGCCTGAAAAAGAAATTGATCGTGATCAAAATTGGTGGTGGTTGTGAACCGTGATGTAGTTGTTCAAACCTTCTAATTGGTGGAACATATGGTGTGAAAGCGTTGTAAGACGTAGTTACCCTCTATAATTCTTACCATACTTCATTTATCGATATGTCGGCCTGAGGTTTTTTTCCGCTGTGGGTTTTTCCTTGTATGCATTGGTGTTGTGCTATTGTTTTTACATTTCTTCACTTAAATAAAGTCATTTAATATTGACGATAAAATTTGGGGTAATATATTTGGTAAATAATTTGTCACATAGACCTTAGATGTTGATATTTTATCCCTCAACAAGAACTAAAGGAAAACCTTGTCTTTTTATTGACAAGTAATTTTTAATTCGGTATCATTCGCCTATCTTGGTTTCGAGAACATGCACTCTCAACTTTTA
The DNA here is from genome assembly GCA_949130495.1 of Sambucus nigra. Classification (NCBI taxonomy): domain Eukaryota; kingdom Viridiplantae; phylum Streptophyta; class Magnoliopsida; order Dipsacales; family Adoxaceae; genus Sambucus; species Sambucus nigra. Next base: position 284,388,795 of record OX422218.1, read on the forward strand.
TAAGATCTAGACCTTTTTTTGGTTTAAATACCTAGAGGTAGATCAAGTGTGTGTGAGCATGTACTTTTTAGTTAATGATAAAATGCATGATCTTATGGGTATTTCGTAGGGTCACACCTTACCCGAATTTATCATACTATTTGACTTTGTGAATCACTCTAGAACCAATATCTCTGGGTCATGATTTAGTGATTTTGAAGGTAATGTTCTACATTCTTCTCTTAATGCGCTTGTTTCTCAAAACCAAAATTTATTTAAACTAAATGTTAAAATTTTTATGAAAATGAAATATTTGGAAAAAGAAAAAGCCATAAAAGAAAACTAAGACTGTAAACACCCCATTTTTGTACCCATATTCCAGTACCCCCTTATATACCTTAATAGGTCCCAAACGCAATTACTTCAACTCTCAGGCTTTGGTCTTCCCTCCAAAACCCTAATCTAGAGGCCACTAAACGCTTATGAGACTCCATTTAACTTCAGTCAACTATCAAAACCAAGATTGGCTCAATTGACTTGAATAGGTCCCTGAATATCATTTCCAACGGTCCATACCATGCGCGAATTTGCCTTATGGTTTTTATTTAATTGCCTTTTCCTTCTTAAATCCTAATATAAAGGCAAATAAATGCTTTCGAACTTTGTTTGACTTCGGTCACCTATAAGAACTGAGATGAGCTCACTGCAATTTATAGTCTCTGAATACCCTTTCCAACGATCCAAACCGTGTACAAATATGCCTTATATTTCGCATTCACTTGCATTTTTATTACAAAACCCTGATCTAGAGGCCATCGCCCACTTTCAAGATCCGTTTCTCTAGTCAACTCTCTAACCTGAGAGTTTCTCATTGAAATTTGTAGAGATCTAAATCCTCTATCTAATGGTTCCAGTTGTAAGCGAATCAGACTTATGATTTGCATTTTATGCCTATTTTCCCTAAATAGTCCATTTTTAAATGCCTATAGGCACACTTGGACCTCTACCTATTACTTGGCCTGCAAGTCAGGGGGCATGCCAATAGGCAGGCCTTGGCCTATGCCGATTGGTTAACCCCCAGGGGTAAGTTGGGTTTTTTCCTTCCTTGGGTTTCCTATTTAAGGAAACTTGATCTCATTGTTCAATACATTATTTTTTTGAAATTTGTGCCCAGTCTATACACATCCCTTTCAAAAACATTCCTTCTACATTCCATTACATCACGCACACACCTCACATTTGTTACCCATTTTACCACCATCACACCACCACCAAAATCAGGCTATATCACCATCAAAGTAAGAATTTAAGATTCATAGAAGGTCTAAACTCTACTCATTCAAACTTGATACTTTAATGCTATAACACCCCTTCTTTACTCATTAGTATTTTATCTACATTTCATTTCCATTTCTTCACCTTCACAAACTTTTTACTATTTATATATTCATCAAATATATTTTCATAAATTAAAAAATTGAAAAAGAGGATTCAATCTTTGAATCCCAAATAAGAATTGTCCTTTTATTTTTTTTGCACTTACTTCACTCGTACACGTTTTTTTAAACATAAATAACATAATTTTGGTTTTGGGTTCAAGATTTAAATCCCACCCTTATGTGTTATCAAACTACGTGTACTTTGATGCCATTTTTGGCTATGTAGGTGTCGCATCCACGAATTCTATGTTTATAATGGCAAGTAAAGGAAAATATACAAAATAATTATAACAAATAAATTAAAGGCAGTGTAAATTTAAAAGATTTTTATTAGGGGAGATGTCTAGAATCTTACTACATAACTGAGTCTAAAATAACCAAAAATACATAATTTATTCGTTGGAATTATAAGAGCTAATAAGTCGCGGTGTAGATATTCCAACGGGGATTATCGTATTTGTCAGCTACTACCCATACTTACGTAACTGAAAAGATTTTTCAAGGCAAAATTGAATAAAAGTCCAGATGTGTGGGAGGTATCTCATCTTCTTCAGTTTCTCCATCCATCTGGAAGGAAAAAAATTAATCAAACAAGCCAAATAGATAATGTTTACTTCTATACAAGGTACGAAAGAATATGTATTGTTAGAGATGAATAGGAATTGATATTCATGTCATTTAATCTGGAGGTTACTAAAATATCATAGAACTATCAGGGGTATACTAACGTTTAATGATATGAAAATGAATGATATGGTAGAGTATAACAAATTAAGGGTTCAGAATATAACAAGATAACCCATACATTATCAGTTATAGGGGCTTCAATTGCACAGATATACCATTACAATATCGTCCAAAGCATAGTATATACTTGGATAGAAAATCCCAAAATATTGGGGAATAATAAACATAATAAGTCTTAACACATTTGTCTAGAGTGGAACTCATACGTATGTAACAAATAAAAACTAGACACTCAATATCGAACGTATAGGCCAATTAGAATTACTGTGGTATACCGGGGTCTAATCCCTGAACAGTAAGGTATATTACTTGAGGTTTCACTAATAATGGTTTATAAATTTGAAGGTAATATGCAATTATAGTAGGTTTCAGGGCTATACCACAATTAAGGGTAGACAAACAAGGTTTAGTGGCTTTTACTAAGTCATAAATTGTAAAGGTTTATCGATTTCAGAAATAACTGAAATGTCAAGGGAATCAATATACATAGTAAATATGAACTAAAAAAATGAGTTCTTATTTGAAATATGAGTTCAATATTATCACAGAGTGACATAACAATCATTAATTGTGAAAGACGTAAGCTCAATTTTAATACTGAAATTAAAATCACCTACTTCAAAATTTCTACGGATTCCGGGTGTATATGTCTAATTCACGGGGTTGACTGGGAAGTCTGAAATCATGGAGAGTTTAAGTAGGTCATAAAGGTATAATATAATGCTCATGTGATGTAGTAAGATATGAAACTAAAATTAGTTACAGTATAAAATTTACTAGGAGGGTTATAGTTTATAATTGTCAACAGTTTTTACAATTAATTTTTCTCACATTTCTACTTAGATTTGAAATTAGTGATAGAAGACAAATTGGTTTTATTTAATCTAAAGAAATTATGAAAAAAGTTTGGGATCATTCTAAAATACTTATAAATTGATTTTTTTTAAATTAAAACTGATTTTCTCGAGAAAATGCTTTCTTGGGATCCAAACAGGGTGATGTAATATACCATTTCATTCAGAATTAAAAATTAAAAATTTTGGGAAAAAATAAAAAAAAATTTGATTGGAGACGCACCCTCACGCATTGAGTCAAATTAATCATGCGCTTGGTTTGAGTCCCACTTGTACACGTGCAACCCACTCATCTTTAACCTTCGACAGTTTGAATTCAGGATTTTAAAACTTTGACCTCAAATTCGAAACGTTATAAAATTCCTTTTAAGTCGATTCCTAAAAGAAAGTTGCCTAATTTTTGAAGAGCAATCCAACCATATTGGTTTTAAGAATTTAGGTGGGCTAAATCGAGCTATTGGATTTTGTTCTATATAAAAAATATGGGAGACTAGACTTGGTTTGACGAATTTTGGGGGAGTAAAACTCTCGAATTAGTTTTTTGAAATTTTTGTAACACATTCTGACAAGCGATGTGGTCAGCCGTCGCTGCCAAACTACATCGAGTGTCATTAAATAAAATATCATTTTTAGCATGTGATACATATGAGACATTTAAAAATTCATTCCACGAGATAACAATAAAATTGATCCAATAATAATAAAATCCATCACCATGCTAAGCTCCGATTAATCCAATCTCCAAATAAAAATTTCATATGATAATCCAACTATAAATATCTGAATAAAAATCATAAATAACTGTGAAATCGAGTGTCCCACCAAATCCATAAGTCAATTCTCATAATAAAAATGTGATGGAAAGGAAAATAAATCTAAACTACTAAGCAACTAATAAATAACTCCAGCTGCACCTCCAAAAGATCTCCAAAAAGTCTTATGCAGCTACTCCAGTAATAAACCCGAAATGTTAGTCAATGCAATGGGTCAGAGCCCACTGCATGAATTCAAGCTACTCTCCCCAATTATGTCCCGTGAATCAAGACAATAACATTATACATAATAAATATCATATTAGAATATTTTAAATTAACGCAATAATTATTAACGTGTAAGTAAAATAAATCGCGAACACCTAAACATGTAATTATGTTACCCAAGTTATATTTCAATTAGTAGATTATATCAAAAACTATCCATTTAATTCAATCAACACGATTATTATTTTTATCCACCATTAATATCAGTCGCGGGACTCCCTCTTAAAGTGTTACACAATTTTGGTCTTGGGACTCTCCCTAAAAGTTTTACACCACACCCATTCCCCTCGTAATGGTCAACCAGTCTGTATTTTGTCAATCCTGCACTTATTGACGAGGTTCCATGCATGACACGTCATAATAGTCAGTCAACCTATTTAACTATCAAAATAAAGAAAGATTGCTTCTTGGACCAACTTGAGAAAATACCAATTGATCCTTCAAATCTTGAGTTGAAACTTGATAAATTTGGGGCTAGGGTTTGTAGGTAGAAGAAAATGAAAATCATAGGGGACTACTGCTCTTAGAGTTTATAAAAATGTATTTTAAAAGTCCTAAGCCCGAGTTAATTTAGTGGAAAAAGATTAGAATTCTACAAATATTAAAACATTATTGCTGCCGACCTAGGCGAATCGGTTTGGCCTACCCCCGATCCGGTTCAGATGCCTTGACATTCGAAATTCCCCCACTTTATTTTAGAAGTTAGAATTCAACTCCGATTTCAAATCCGATTAAAATTCTATTTTTCATAAATAAAATCCAACATTTTAAATTACTAAAAATAATTAAATCCAAAAATTTTATTTTATTGAACTCCGAATTTATTTAATTTAAATACTGATTTAAATTTACAGGGTGTTATAATTTTCAGGGCTGGAAACTTCAAGCTTGGATTTGGGGTATAAAAACAAAGTTTTGGTCCAATTAAACTTTGTACCTAGGTTCCTCAGAATCTAAGCTCAACTTACCTCACTTTGAAACTGGTTCAAAGCTAAGGATGTAGAATCCACCATTGGAGATCAAGCTTTAATGGATTTTTCTGGTTTTTGAGCCATTTCAGTGCATTCCTATGCTAACATTTACATGAAAACTCATAATTATCCTCTCTATATATGCAGAAAAATAATAAAATTGAAGAAATAAGCATTCATGCATAAAATAATAAAGAAGCATAAACTCTTAAAATTTTACTTTTGAATAGCTCTCAGCTGTAATTTTTTTTTATTGAGGTAAATGCGGGTATTTATAGAGTTTGTTGAGAGGAGTTGATTGGTTGGTTTGGAGGTGGAGATGAGGCTGAATTGCATAAGTTTTAACCAAGGTTTTATTGGATGTAAAATGGGATCATGTTTAACCCACATGGTACATGCCATATTGGTTGTTCAGCTGGTGCTATGTCACTAGGGGGAATAGGGTAAATAAGTTTCCAATTGCCTGTGAACCCACATGGTACTTAGGCACCCTGAATGAAGTCCTCTCGTCATCCACATATAAGATATCATGGTACGCGTTCTTGTTTCCAATCCCACGCAAACCTACGTGGTGCCACTCGATATTAGTCGAGTCATCGATGTTAATAAAAGGGTTGTTGGCCATGTCTTCCATGAATCATTTGGAAGAAAAATACCTAAAACTTTCTTATAGAGAGAGAGAGAGATTTTTTTATTTATTTTGAAGGCGTGATAAATGAGGAGGCCTCCCCCATTTTATAAAGGATCGAGGGTATGCTGATCGACAGTCCCCTAGTAATTCCCATCAGCAGGGTTCCTTAGTATGCTCAAAATCCCAAAGGATTTGTGTCACTGCGAGTAGGAACACCCCTACCTATACCTATCGACAAACCCCCAATTTTTGTTAAAAAAAATCCAAAAATTGCTCAAAAAATTCAACAAAAATCCCTAAAAATCTCCAAGAAGGCAAAAACTTCAAAATCCATCAAAAATATTTTTTTTCATAAAAACCATCCATTTTCAAAATTGTAGAATGCATTTAAAAATTCATCAAAAATCTAAAATAATTCCAGAAAATGCTAAAAATCAAGAATTTGTTAACAAATCATTGAAATTCCCAGAATGCACGCATCCGTCGTTTCCACTCCTTATACCCTTAAAATTGGCATCAACCCTCTGGATATGGTCGCTTTGTAGTCCCACATAATTGGCCTCAATCCTATAAATAAGGTCGCTTTTGCTCCTTTATCCCATAAAATTGACCTCAAACCCCTGAGTCAGGTCACTTTCCCTCCCTAGGTCCTTAGAATCAAACCTTTATGCCTAGCACTTACTTTTTTTCAAGTTTTTATTATTCAACTTCCTTTTCTTATCCTAAGCTCACCCATCAAGGGGCTCTGTAGACACCTAATTTTTGTACCCCTATACTAATAACCCCTATATACCTTTATAGGTCCCAAACATAATTCCTTCAACCCTCATATTTTGCCCTCCCTCCAAAACCTTAATTTTGAGGCTAGACACTTTCTAAACCCCGTTCGACTTTGTTCAAATCTTGAAACCAATAGTATTTCATTGCACTTTCATAAGACCCTAAATACCTTTTCCAATGATCCATACCATGCCCGAATCTACCATGCAATTCACATTTACTTGCACTTTCCCTTTAAAAACCTAATCTAGAGGCCACCAGATGCTTGTAAGCTCCGTTTCATATTGATAAACCCTTATAACTAAGCGTATCTTAATGAACTTTCCTCGGGGTTTGAACACCCCTTCAATTGGTCCATACCGTGCTTGAATCTACCTTACGGTTCATATTTACTTGCCTTATTACTCTAAATTCCTCATCTAAAGGTTATCGAGCACTTCCGAGCTTCGTTTAACTTCAGTCAACTCTTGGACCCGAGAGTTCATCATTGAATGTTTTTTATATCCCTTAATCCTATTTCCAATGATCCTATCTGTGTGGGAATCGAACTTACGATTTTCATTTTATGACCATTTTTTCGAAAAAGACCATTTCGAATGGACTATAGGCACCCCTGGCCCTCTACTTACTAGCATTGTGTTACTTTATTTGGCCTTCAATTCAGGAGGTATATTGATAGGTAGGACAGGGGCTATGTCGATCGAATGCCCCAGGGGTAACTTTATCTTTTGTTGTAAGGATAAATTTCCAACTGAGTCAATTTGTACGTATTGCCTTAATTTTGGGAAAAAAAATTTGAGTCATAGGTTAGACTTCGTATTGTGATCTCATAAGCCTATGACATGTTTGATTAAGAGGTATATGTTGCCATCCCTGATCCTCGCAGCGGTCAGGAGAGTGAGGATCCTAGGTCCCGCGCATCCCTCTCAGGAGCGCTTCGATCGGCGTCATTGATGAGGTGAAAAATGTAGAGAGATGGAGTCGCCAGTCTATTTTACTCAAAATAGACAAAAGAAAGGGAGCCATCCTGAAGGACAACATCCAAGGACATACTGATACATATGAAACCAAAATGATTCGAGAAGGGTCCAGAGGCTAAGTTACGAAATGGGAAGGTGTTTTGCACCCATTCTGCCCTTACGGTCTCTCATGGATTTTTACTATTTTCCTTTATTTTCCCCGTGATATGTGTGCATGTGTATATATAGTCGAGATAGGAATCCTCGGTTTGTATCATGGGAGAGATAAAGAGAGTCATCCATAGGAAGGTTCATAGAAATAATATTAGAAAATAGGATTTACGCGATTATCCTTGCGTTGATCGTTATAATGGAACGATAACGTATGTGAAATAATACGCCACTAAGATCATATATATATATATATATATATATAGGACTCGAGTCTCGGACTTTACCCCGAGACGCCTACGTAGCCTATAGAGGCATCAAAGTCCACGTAGTTCGCATGCAAAATGAGGGGCGGGGTTTATACCATAAATCCAATCGGGGACTTATCTTATTTATGTGTTGTGTGTGTAAAAAAGTGTTTTAGTTGTGAGAAAAGCGTAAGAAAAGTGTGAGAATTCCCGTTTGGAATTTATGAGCAAACCCTCTTTTTCTTTTTCTTTTTTGGTTTTTTATTTGTATGAAAATAAGGGATGTGAAATAATACTAATTAAAAAGTATATTAGGATATGTGAGATGAGATAATAAAAGCGCTAAATAATAAAACAAATTAATGCGAATTTATGAGAATTTGAGGAGAGAATTGAGAAAATTGGACCTTCTTGAATATCTTGAGCTCTTGAGTGTTGGAGAGCATCCCTTGAACTTGGATGATGATGGAGGGTAATGAATTCACCAAGTTTGATGAAAAGGATGATGAAAAGTGAAGGTTGGAAAGAGATTTGGATGTGGAAATCACGTTGACTTCGAGAGAGGTTTTCTGGGTTTGATGGGAATGATGTCTATCTGATCTGGGCTCTCCTTTGCAATGAGGTTAAGGACTAATTTTTATAGGCCTAGGGCATTCCCTATCGGCATAGCCCTGGTCCTACCAATCGACAAGTGAATTTAGGCACACTGCCGATAGGCAGGGTCTGGACCTGCTGTTTGGCAGTATCTTTCAGGCCTTTTAGAAAATCGATCGCTGGGCGCAAACCATTGATTTGAATCGTGCACAGGGTGGACCATTGGAAAGGTAATTCAGAGACCTTAGAAAGTCCTTTGGACTGCTCCCGGGTGTTCGGGAGTTGACTTTGGGTCAAATGTGGCTCGAAAGCGCTCGTCGGTCCTTTGGACAGGAAAACTTCGGATGCAAATGGATCGTTCGTGCGCATGGTAAGTCAGAATCATGCATGGGGTGGACCGTTGGAAAATTTGGAAGATGTACTTTGACATTCCAAAGAGTTTGATCCAGTTCGGGGAGTTGACTTTGGTTAGTTGGTCCCTGGAAGCATTTGGTGACCTATCGGAGTAAAATGGATCGTTAGTCCGTACCGTAAGTTGGAATCGCGTACGGAGCGAACCATTGGAAAGGGGTTTCAGTACCCTTTGAAGATTCATTCAGTCTTGGTCAATCTGAAGAGTTGACTTAGGTCAAATACAGCCCGGGAGCCTCTAGATCAGGTTTTGGGGGGAAACGGGTCGTTCGTTCGCATGGTAAGTCAGAATCGTGCATGAGATGAACCATTGGAAAGGGGTTTCCGTTACCTTTGAAGATTCATTGAGTCTCGATCGAGCTGAAAAGTTTAACTTTTGGTCAAATGGAGCCTAAGAGCGTCCGATGGACTCTAAGTCGGTACTCGGGGTATGACCTAGGTTTCCAGTGATGAAGGGAGGTGCTAGGGGCCTAAGGAGAGTTTAGGGGGTAATAGAATGGGGTGTCTATAGAGCCCCTCGATGGGGTGAGTTTGGAACAAATGATAGTCGTCGAATAGACACCGCATGATGCCTTTAGGAGAGAATGACCAGAGGGTCGAGGTCAATTCTGAGGACCTAAGGATGAGGATGACCAATTCTGTGGGTCGAAACCAATTCTAAGGGCTTGTAGATGAGGGTGACCAATTCTACGAGTCGAAGCCAATTCTAGGGGTGTGGAGATGAGGGTGAGCAATTTTGCTGGTCGAAGCCAATTCTGAGGGCTTAAAGGGGCATGTTGGGGGTGGTCTTAAAGGAAATATTTAGGTTAATTCCGAGGACCTAAGGATGAGAATGGTCGATTCTGCGGGTCGAAGCCAATTCTTAGGGCTTAAAGATGAGGGTGACCGATTCTGCGGGTCGAATCCAACTTCGCGGGCTCAAAGGAACATGCTGGGGATGGTCTTAAAGGAAGTGATGACTAAAGCAATGATTGGGTGACCAATTCTGTGGGTCAAAGCCAATTCCGAGGGCTTAGGTTTTGATGACCGATTCTGTGGGTCGAAGCCAATTCTGCGGGCTTGAAGATGAGATGACCAATTCTGTGGGTCAAAGCCAATTCTGCGGGCTTGAAAATTTGATGACCAATTATGCGGGTCGAAGCCAATTCTGCGGGCTTGAATTGGGGTGACCAATTCTGCGGGCTTAAGTTGGGGTGACCAATTCTGCGGGCTTAAGATGTGATGACCAATTCTGCGAGTCGAAGACAATTCTACGAGCTTAAGTTGGGGTGACTAATTCTACGGGTCAAAGCCAATTTTTCGGGTTTAAGATGTGATGACCAATTCTGCGGGTCGAAGCCAATTCTGCAGGCTTGAGGTTGAGATGACTGATTCTGTGGGTCGAAGCCAATTCTACGGGTCGAAGCCAATTCTGCGGGTCGAAGCCAATTTTGCGGGCTTAAGTTGGGGTGACCAATTCTGCGGGTCGAAGTCAATTTTGTGGGCTCAAGTTGGGGTAACCAATTTTGTGGTCTTAAGATGTGATGATAAATTCTACGATCGAAAACAATTCTACGGGCTTGAGGTTGACATGACCGATTCTGCAGGTCGAAGCCAATTCTGCGGGCTTGAAGATGTGATGACCAATTATGTGGGCCGAAGATAATTCTGCGGTCTTAAGTTGGGGTGACCTATTCTGTGGGTCGAAGCCAATTCTGTGGGCTTGACGTGACGATCCAAGACTAAGATCAATTCAGACCTAAGAGAGGTAACGACCGAGGACCGAGGTCAATTATGACCTAACTAAGGTGAGGATCCAAGACCGAGGTTAATTCTGACCTAAGAGAGGTGACGATCGAGGTCAATTTTGACCTAACTAAGGTGACGATCCAAGACCGAGGTCAATTCTGACCTGACTAAGGTGTTCATTTCCTTCGGGAAAATCAGGGATTCTACAGGGGATAAAGATTGGAATTTGGGTTACGCTAGGGAATAATGAATGAGCTGGGGAGCCGATTGCTGGGGAAATCCTTGTGTTTTTTTGGAGACTTTACCTTGGGAGAATGATTCTTTGGATTTATACTGGGGAAAATTACCTTGTGATCTTGATTTGAGCTGGGGAGCCGATGGCTAGGGAAATCCTTGTGATTTTGGAGATTCTATGGAGGAAAGGAAAATTTGATGCTAAAAACTCCACTGGGGGAGTGATTAGGTGGTCCAGGTATTGGACGTATTGCTCGGGGAGGTTTGAGACCTTTGGGGTATAGGAGGTGATCCTTATAGATTCTACGAGGACGTTGCCTGGATTCTATTCACTTGGACTTTTAGAGCTTCGCTGGGGAAATAGGGGTTTCGCTTGAGGGAGTGTAGAATTCTCTTGGTGAAAATATTTTAGATACTCCGTGACATTGTTAGGAATTTTTTGAGGATTTTTTGGTATTTTCTGGGAGTTTTTGTACAAAATTTTAAGGGGGGTGCCAGTCGACATGGTATGGCGGGTGCCATTCGATAATGACACGGACTTTTGGACTGCCTCGGGAAGGCAAAGAGGCAGGGCCAATCAGTAGGGTTGAGGTTGAATTCCCTTCATTTTTCATATTTTCTTTCTTTCTCTCTTTCTGCGATTTACTTCGGCGAAGCATTCTAGCATTCCGATCTAAAAAATGGCCACTTTTGTGAGCACTGCAGCACATAGGGAATGGATGACTGTTGATGATTGGGCAAACATGGAATGGAGGGCCAGGGCGCCTCTTACTTTGGGGAGGGAGAATTATTTTGACGCATTCGAGCCGGTTGTGGATGAGCGGACCTTACTACGGGAGCCATCGCGTCATCTCTCTTCGAGGGTGGTGAACCCTGGTGGTTATGTAAGTAACCTGAGTTTTGGCATTCTTCTCTTTTTGGTGATTTTTCCTTTTCTTCTTGAATTTTGACAAGGTTTTTCCTTTTGACAGTCTAACATATCTTTGAAGAACATGCGTGCCCGCGAGACGACGGGGCTTAAGGATGTTTGGGATCATCTTCCACCTATGGTGCATGAGGTGGTATCCTCAGTGGGTTTTGGGAGGTTAGCATTTGCGCTGGATGAGATGCCTCGTTCGATAGTGGTCTTGTGCGCTATGGGGGAGAGATGGTGGGATACTACCCATACCTTCCATTTCGGTTTCGGGGAGATGATCGTGACTCCCATAGATGTGCAACAGCTACTAGGCCTGGATTGTGATGGGGATCAGATAGAGGTGGATCATTCTCATCGGTTGAGGCCGGAGGCGGTGCGTGCGGTGCTTGGTGACGTAGAGAGGATAGTGTCTGGGGATTGTATTCAGTTGTCCCTACTGAAGGATGTTTTGCTGAGTAGGGTGGTTGATGTGGAGGACGGGATACAGGTGAGGCAAGTGGATCGGTTGTTTATTTTATTGGTGTTGGGAGGCTTCATGGTGGCGTTGAGCGGTGACGTCGTTCATTTATGGTTTTTGCCATACCTGAGGGTGTTTTCGAACATTCCTTTCTACGATTGGGGGAGCCTGACTTTGGCTACCATATATTTTTTTCTAGATTCATTCAGCCGATGCTTCCGACAAACTTTTATTGGAGCCATGTATCTCCTTGAGGTATTCTTTAATTTGCACACTTTCCTTTCATGAATTCGCACTTTCCTTATGCGTCTCTTCTTTTTATTTTATTTTTATTTTTTATATTGTGGATTCTTGTCTTTGGCAGATGTGGTTCTATGAGTAGGTTGAGTGCAATAACCAACTGATCGCTCTGAAGGATGAGACTGTTGGGGACTTCTGTCGATTGTACCACTGGCGAAAGGCTAATCAGCAGTCGAAGGGATATCTTTCCCTGGAGGCAGTGCGTCAGGTCTTGAATGGCCTGACCAGTGATAGGGTAAGACTTTTTCCTTTTTAGTCTTGGTCTTTTGCATGTTCTGATTCTGTATTGACTTATGTCTGGTGGCAATTTTTACGTGACCTTTTACCCTTGGGAGATGTCCATTCAAGACACGGGGGTGACTGGGGTGAACGCATAGATGAGGCATTTGCTAGCGCATGAGTTTGGCCACTCTTGGTATCTCGGGGAGAGGGTGGTCCAACAGATTGCTGAGGAAGTGGTGGTGCCACCTGCGAGGCCTCCTATGTCTATGAGGCGGGAGTTACTACTATCAGAGGACGCGAGGATTGCAGTGATGATCGGCGAGTCCTTCCTATTGTACAGTGATACCGCTATGCCATATGACTATATGGACTTTGTGACGAGCTGGCTGATGGCCCCCAACATATATGATGCCTTGCCTTTCCCTCCTGCGGGTTCGAGTCGGGCAGTGGGGTCCTCCCATAGTGGCGATGGTCCATCGATGTCTGCAGTGGAGGCAACTTCGTAGGTTCCATTTATGCAGTTGCATACCCCTTCGTACAATATTCGGCGAGCTGATGGAGGGATGGTGCCTATGTTGCACCGTCCGCATGCGATGGATCCAAAGGAGCTAGGTTTGACAGAGGAGGTGCTTCGACCTGATGTATATTTGTTCTTGTTCCTCTTTTTCTTTCTTTTTTCTTTCTTTTATATTTTGATATTGATTCTGGATTTTACTTGCAGCAAGTTCGGGTGTCGACCACTTGGCTGAGGGACATCAGAGACTAGATATCTTCAGCGACTTCCCATATTCGGGACGCGGTTCCTGTTCCTTCTTATCTGGTGCCATCTGCTTCGTTTGGGGAGGACTCTGGCTCAGGTAGTCGTGGTGCGTCATCTCGTTGCAGGGGAAAGAGAGCGCGTCGTAGGGGTGGAAGCTCTTAGAGAGATGGGTGAAGGGTAAGTGAGAGAGAGAGAGAGAGAGAATGCGAGTTCGGGATGAGTCCCATTATATTTTTTACTTTTCTTTTATTTCTTACAACATTGATGTAACAGAGAAAAATATATATGCAATGGAATTTTTTATTATCTTCTGTTAAAGGTGAATGAATTCATGCACATATGCTTTTTACTTTGCTGCTGAGATCGTAAAAGGAGATATTTTTAAAATTTTGAAGGAAAGATTTTTTTTTAAATGAGAGATTATACAAGGATGGAAGGGGATTTTTGAAATTCTATTGAGAATATCAATTTATTTTTAATGAGTTTCTAATTTTGAAAAAGAGGAAAAAAAACGGAAAACTTCCAAAAACTGTGGGTTGTCGATCGGCAAGCCCGTTGCCCTGCCTATCAGCAGTCAAGTCCAATCCCATCAATTCAAAGTTTTGATTTGGTACCCTCTTTAGCCTTTTGTACTTTTTGGGGTAGGATTCCCTCCGATTTATGCAGGGATTGTGTCTTTTGTGAGGGTTTCAAGTATAGGTAAGGGTGGAGTGTTTTCATCACACCTTCACATTCTTACTTAGTTGTCCACTATCTTTTAGTCTTGCAAGATGGCTCTCCCTGGTAGCATTGATTTTGCTAACTACCTCAAAGCACTGGAAGCAATGTGCTCTTATAATGTTGACTACGATGCTTTCAACATGCGTTGAGTCCCTTTGTGGCGCAATCGGCCCATAGAATGAAACATGCTGTTGGTGGCGGTACAATTTTGGTACCCCGAAGACCATGTATTCTGCTTTGGGTTGGATGAGGTTTGTCCTACCTATGAGGAATTTTCTACCATGCTGGGGATAAATACCAGTGTTACCGCGACTCTGCCTGAGTTTTCCCGTTCTTCTAGGGATTTATTGGCCCGGCTTCTTCGTATTTTGCCTTCGGCGGGTAGACCATTGGTTGCTATAGGAATGATCTCTCTTTTGACGGTGTTACAATCTGTGCATTTATAGGAGGTTGGCGATGCTGGATACGCCGGAGCCATTGTTTTGGGCTTGGTTTCAAAATTGCTACTGGTGACTGGGGAATTGCTTGTGAACCCACAACTTGCAGCCATTACTTCATGGATGTTATACCGTCGCAATCCTGCGGTGGTGATACTGGCGAAGACTTTAAACGACCTGGATGTTTGGCGAGAAGGTCGTTCTGACTTTCTGAGGGTTATCCCCGTGATGCTGTTCATGTGGTTATCTGAAAGACTCCGCCTGGTGACTCCTCCAGATTATCCTTTGTCGGCTGTACCCAACTTCTTTTCGCGCTATTTCATCAGTGTTGGCTTGGATATTGAGAGCTAGAAGAACTGGTTTATGGAGCATATGGCTCTGAATCTGTATTGGTCAGTGCCTTGGTGGGGAAAGTTACTGCCTATGCTGGAACTGGGAAAATACCCGTATGTTCATCTAGTTGGCCTCATAATGACCTCTTTCTATTTCCCTTGGCGGTTTCTGTGCCAATTTGGCTGGGAGAAGGTCGTGCCACCTCAGACACTAGATTTCTTTTCGGTAGAAGATTTGACCGAGCATCTACGCATACGGCTTAGCTCTTTGTGGGAGAGTCGGTGTCCATCGACCCGTCCCTATCAGTCTATTCGGAGAGTTTGGCACATCCTCGAAGATTATATGAAGTGGTTGTGGAGGAGAGTAGTCAGCAAGATGTTGGTAGTGGAGACTGGACAAAGGTGGCTTGTTTTATTTAATACCATGGAAGGAGGCATTGTGGTTTTTTTAGGCTGGTTTGAGGCTATCGGTCCATGGAGCATCTGCAGCATTCTGTTCGGCAGGGAAAGCCTGGGGACCCCAGGATGTAGATGATGATGATGATGATGATGGAGTGGGATCCTCTGGTAGCTGTGGGTAGGACTCTTGGAGAGTTTGTTGTATAATGGGGAATAAATGTGGGGATTTTATTCAGATTTTTACGAAGGTAGGGGGAAAGGAGTCATCCGTTCCTTTTCTCATGTAATTTGTATCGTAATTTCTTATTAGTGAAATAAACAAGTTTTTGATCATCCTGCTGTGACTTTTGATGAGTTTCGTATTTTTAAATTATCTATACCGATTTCTAAGGCATACATAATCCTTTTGTTCAAGTATATGTTAGAATGAACTGTCGTTCTCGGAGATAAGAAAAGAATATTTTTTTTATGAAAAAGAAAGGGTCGTGCTCATGTAAGATGTATGAGCTACCTACGTACCTCTGGGGTTTTGAAAATTTTAAATTTGTTTGAAAATGATTTTTTTTTTGCCGAGGATCATGCCCACATTGTTCTAGGTAGAGGGAAATGAAGAGATTTTGTTTTGAATAGAAGGGAGATGAGAAGAGTCATAGCGCGCCGAAATTTCGGACTAGGGGTATAACTTCTTGAGATGGTCCAGGTTGATAGGACGAGCCATCTCCTCCCCATCTAAGTCGGTGAGCATGGCGGCACCACTGGATAAGATCTTCTTCACAATGTAAGGGCCGCTCCAATTGGGCTTGAATTTCCCTCTGGGGTCCCAGATGGGCTCTATTATTTCTTTGAGGGCTAAATCCACCTCTCGGACACCGCGGTCCTTGACTCTCTTATTGAATGAACGCGTTATTCGGTGGTGGTACCCTTGTATGTGGTATAGAGATTTTAATCTCTTTTCATCTAGGAGGGTCAACTCGTCAAGATAGCTTTGGCGCCAGTCTTCTTCGCTAATTTTTCTTTCAAGCATGACGCGGAGCGAGGGTATTTCCAGCTCCACGGGTAGGACTGCTTCCATGCCATAGACTAGAGAGTAAGGGGTAGCCCCAGTAGAGGTTCGAATTGAGGTTCGGTAGCCCCAGAGGGCGTATGGGATCCGATCGGCCCAATATCGACAACTTTCGGTCATATTGTTGATGTTAGCTTTAAGGTTCTTGTTGGCGGCTTCGACTCACGATTTGTCTGAGGTCGGTAGGGAGAAGATTTGTGTCTCTGAATCCCATATTCGTTGACCACTTCTGTGACTTCTGCCTCAAAATTTAACCCGCTATCTGACACTAGCTCGTGCGGGACCCCATATCGGCAGATGATATTTTTCTTGATGAATTTGGCCACTTTCTTGGCATTCAGGATTACGTATGACTCAGCTTCGACCCATTTGGTGAAGTAATCAATGGCAACTAGGATGAACTCATGCCCATTGGAAGCCTTTGGTGTAACTTTCCCTATGATGTCGATACCCCAGGTGGAGAACGGCCAGCACTACACCAAATCCTGTGAATGGTCACGCCCAGTGGGTCACGGCCCAAGTCCGCGACCAATTGGTCGCGGACTTGGGCCGTGACCCTCTCAAAATTTGGGGTGACCATATTTATTATCACACTAAATTATCGACGCTCGGAAAGTGGTCACGGACCAAGTCCTTGACCATAGTGGTCGCGGACTTGGGCCGTGACCAAGTCGTGACCATCTTGGCGCCAAAATCGCGCCAAAATTCCCTCCAAGCTTGGTCGCGGGTGGGTCACGGCCCAAGTCCGTGACCCATGGCATGAGGAAGAAGAGAGTACACACATTTAGGGTCACGGCTAAAGGCCGTGACCATTTCTGGGTGTGGGTCACGGCTATGGGCCGTGACCATACCTCATTCAAGAACTTGGGTGGATGAAAAAGGGTCGCGCACCACAGATTGAGGGTCACGGCTTGGGGCCGTGACCATTTCTTGGTATGGGTCACGGCTATGGGCCGTGACCATCCCTCATTTGAGCATCAGCAGGTCACACATGATATCCCTTATGGTGGTCGCGGATGGTGGTCACGGCTCTAAGCCATAACCATTCAGCAGATGGAGAACTAATGGGTTGCGCTGGTGGGTCACGGCTTTAGGCCGTGACCAGATATAGCCATTAAAAAAAAGCCGCTTATCTCAGTCCCATTTTCTATTTGGGTGCTTGCGATTTCGTCAAAGAGGTTTTGGGGCGATTTTTACGATTCGATTTCTTTGCTAAGATTTTTGAAAGGTATGTGTGTATATGTGTGTGTTCATTTCGATTTGATGATTTGTGGGAGCTGTGTGCATTTCGATTTGATGAGTTTTGAAAGGTATGCGTGTATTTGTGCTAGCATAAGCCGTCACCCCCAAAAACTGATTGTAGGCCATTGAAAATCAATTTCTATTTTGGTTATTATTCTTGTTTGTATGTGTGTTTATGTATAAATTTATGTTTATATATGTGTGTATGCATATATTTACGTGTATATGTGTGTTTATGTATGTAACTATGAACAAATAAATTATTTTTTATGTCAATAAACCCTAGATTGTATGAGTGTGTATGTATAGATTGTATGTGTGTGTATGTATAGATTTATGGCAAAAAAAATATTAGGGTTTAGAAAACCCTAGATTGTATATGTGTGTATGTATAGATTATGTCAATAAACCGTAGATTGTATGTGTGTGTATGTATAAATTATGTCAATAAACCCTAGATTGTATGTGTGTGTATTTTTTTGACAAAATATTATTCAAAACCCTAGACATTATATTTTTTTTGACAAAATGTAATTAAATGGAATTTTAATAAGTAAAAAAAATTACATCCACCTTGTTGTGGGTTATATGCATGTCGTGATTTTTTTTTTTTGACAAAATATAATTAAATGAATTTTTTTTGACATACTAGTCTCAAACACGTGTGCACATTATTATAGTGAGATATTGTTGGCTTGGTTGTTGGATACTATGTTGGATTTATTGAATTGATACTAGTGTCGATAAGTGTACATGTTGTTAAATTTGTTGGGTGTGTTCTTGATTTGCCTATAAAAAGTATATCGCTTATCTTGCGATTAATGTGCATTTTTTGACGTTTACGTCAAGATATTAGGAGGCTACAACTTGACATGGAACAAAGGCAACTTGATTCCGTTCATTTATATTTTAACTTGACATGTGTACCATAATTCTGTTGATTTTATACAGTTCTATTTTAGTTTGAGATTTGTTGTGATCAACTTGATTGGATATGTATTTTAAAGCCTTAAAATGGCGGCGTAATAATCACAACTACATTGATATTATAGGCACTGGGTTGATATTATACATTTTTGTTCTCCTTTGCCTTTGTGTACTTTTCTTTACATATTATAGGCAATAGGTTGCTCATGTTCGTTCGAATTGCGATATTAAAATGGGGGAATAAATCTGCGTCATATGTAAATCTACGACATATTATAGGCAGCATATCTAATTCTTCAGTGGTTTTGTGAGGTACTTTCTTTAATTTTACATACCCCTTCTTCATAACACATTGTTTACGTATTGCAGATCTAACCAATTATATACCAGTTCTTTATTGCATACCAGTTCTTCATTACACACTAGGTACTCTTTACTTTAACTAAAGTAGTTATATAATTGATATACATTATCTATTAAATATTTTAGATGATAGAAGGAGTACGGGATAATGATTGGTTTTGTTTGGTTTGGTTGTTGGATAATTATTGGTTGTTGGCTTGTTGTCGGATAGTATGTTAGAAGGAGTATCGGATAATTATAACGAATACGGGATAATTATGAGGACTTAAGCTTAAAAACAAGGCGTTAGAGGGTGAAAACTCGAAACAGCCCCCGTACGGTCCCATGAATGGAACCAACACCTCGCACGGGACCAATGTAACTCGTAGGAACTGACCGTGCGATCACGGGACCCATGGTTTGAGAATACGACGATAATTTGAAAATATGAGGACTTAAGCTAGAAAACATTGTGTTAGTGGGTGACAAGCCGAAACAACCCCCAAATGGCCCCGTGAATGGAACCAACACCTCGCACGGGACCAATGTAACTCGTAGAAACTGACCGCGCGATCACGGGACCCGTGGTTTGAGAATACGATGATAATTTCAATATTTCTGGACTCGGGCTTAAAAACATAGCGTTAGAGGGTGAAAAGCTGAAATAGCCCCCGAACAGCCTTTGAGTAGCACCAACAGCTCGCACGGGACCAATGTAACTCATAGGAACTGACCGCGCGATCACGCGACCCCCGGTTTGATAATACGATGAATATTTCTATATTTTTAGACTTAGGCTTAAAAATAAGGCGTTAGTGGGTGAAAACCCGAAACAGCCCCCGAACGGCCCCGTGAGTGCACCAACACCTCGCACGGGACCAATGTAACTCGTAGGAACTGACCGCGCAACCATGGGACTCCCGATTTGAGAATATGATAGTAATTTGAATATTTCTAGACTTAGGCTTAAAAACATGGCGTTAGTGGGTGAAAACCCGAAACAGCCCCCCTACGGCCCCTTAAGAGGCACTAACACTTCTCACGGGACCAATGTAACTCGTAGGAACTGACCGCGTGATTACGGGACTCTCGGTTTGAGAATACAACGATAATTTGAAAATATTAGGACTTAAGCTTAAAAATAAGGCGTTAGAGGGGGAAAACACGAAATAGCCCCCGTACGGTCCCATGAGAGGCACCAACACCTCTCACGGGACTAATATAACACGTATGAACTGACCGCGCGATCATGGGACTCCCTATTTGAGAATACGATGATAATTTGAAAATAAGAGGACTTAAGCTTGACAATAAGGCGTTAGAGGGTGAAAAACGGTTAATCCCTTCTTTACTTCCCATTTTCGCTAAAAAGTCCGCCACCTGGTTGCCTTCTCTATATATATGGAAGTTCCTGACTCCCAGACCACCTCCTTTTGTAGTCCTTGTAATGTCCTCCCATTTACACCATCGATGCCTATTCTCCCCATAATTTGAACTCTAAAAAAACTTTTCCATTAGATTATGCATCCTTTCAATGACAACTTTAGGAGGGGACGTAGCAGATATTAGATTATGCATAAGTTTTATATACACGCACATAACTGAGTAAAGTATATATCTTAACCAATAACCTAATTACACAATGCATTCCCCGATATTAAGTCATGACCAAATATAAAACTTTATTTGAATGGCAATCCGTAACGTTATTTTCAATAAACACACACAAACTGGATAGATACCAGATAAATATACCGCACACACCAAGCTAAAATTTTTAATGAAAAAGCATCTTCAAAGATTTAAAATATTCTAAATCCTCGAAGTTCCATCCAACTCTACATAAGTTAGAGTAAACTAAACATAAAACAGAAGGATAACAATGATACCAGACAAAAGAAGTGACGGATGAAAGTATAACTTAAACTAAGTGTGGTAAAAACATCTTTACATAAATCTGCATACGTTTCAAAATAAGGTAGTACTTAAAATCAAACTGAAAACCAACAGCAATTTGAAATAATCTCCAAAAATAAAGAATCCTGAATCCACTTATGCTGTAATTTGAAGGCCTTATGGATAAGATCAAACGTAATGATAATCTGCATTATCAGTGGACTGTGATCAAATCAACTTTTGTTAAGATGATGAACAACTTCTGTGATCAGAACTAATATTAAGAGAAAATATTTTCACTTAATAAGGACCATAGATCAACCACTAAATCCAGTCAATAAAGGAGAAAATTTATTAGTTATATACCAGTAATTTGTGTATGCAACTATATACCAAAACCCCCCAAAATGCAGAACATTTAATCAATTAGGAAGCTATGCGGACCACTAATGGATCGATTCAGTTAGGCAGCTAGGTAGAACATAACACACTCGCACATAACTGATGCCAATATAGCAGCTATATATGGCTATATAGCAACTATATATGGCTATATAACAGCAATATGTGGCCATATATGCCCATATATAGCATCTATATAAAGCAGCTATACAGCAGTTATATATGCCCATATATAGCAGCTATATATGGTCATATATAGCATCTATATATGGTCATATATGGGAGTTATGTAGGATCATATATAGCTGCTATATAGATTGAAAACAAGACGAAGAGGGCGAAACTAGGAAACAGCCCCCGTAGGGTCCCGTGAGAGGCACCGACACCTTTCACGAGACCAATGTAACACGTAGGAACTGACTGCCCGATAATGGGACTCCCGATTTGAGATTACAACGATAATTTGAAAATATGAGGGCTTAAGCTTGAAAACAAGGAGTTAGTGGTTGAAAACCCAAAATAGCACCCCAAACGGCCCCGTGGGTGGCACCAACACCTCCCACGGGACCAATGTGACTCGTAGGAACTGATCGTGTAGCCACGAGACTCCCGGTTTGAGAATACGATGATAATTTGCATAGTTCTAGACCAAGGCAGAAAAACATGGCGTTAGAGGGTGAAAACCCAAAACAGCCCCCGAAACGACCCCGTGGGAGGCACCAACACCTCCCACGGGACCAATGTAACTCGTGAGAACTGACCGTTTAGCCACGGGACTCCCAGTTTGAGAATACGACGATAATTTGCATATTTCTAGACTTAGGCTTAAAAACATGGCGTTAGTGGGGGAAACCCCAAATCAGCCCCCTAACGGCCCCGTGGGAGGCACCAACACCTCCCACGGGACCAATGTAACTCGTAGGAACTGACCACGAAGCCGTGGGACTCCCGGTTTGAGAATACAATGAAAATTTGCATATTTCTACACTTAGGCTTAAAAATATGGCGTTAGAGGGTGAAAACTCGAAACAGCCCTCTAACGGCCCCGTGGGTGGCACCAACACCTCCCACGGGACCAATGTAACTCATACGAACTGATCCCGTAGCCGAGGGACTCCCGATTTGATAATACGACGATAATTTGCATATTTCTAGACTTAGGCTTAAAAACATGGCGTTAGAGGGTGAGAACTAGAAACAGCACCCGAACGTCCCCGTGGGTGGCGCCAACACCTCCCACGGGACCAATTTAACTCGTAGGAACTGACCCGCAGTCGCGGGACTCCCGGTTTGAGAATACGACGGTAATTTGCATATTTCTAGACTTAGGCAAAACATGGCGTTTGAGGCTGAAAACTCGAAACAGCCCCCGAACGGCCCCGAGGGTGGCACCAACACCTCCCACGGGACCAATGTAACTCGTAGGAACTGAAGCCACAGTCGCGGGACTCCCGGTTTGAGAATACGACGATAATTTGCATATTTTTAGACTTATTCTTAAAAACATGGCGTTAGAGGGTGAGAACTCGAAACAGCCCTCTAACGGCACTGTGGGTGGCACCACCACCTCCCACGGGACCAATGTAACTCGTAGGAACTGACCCCACAACCGCGGTTGTCCCGGTTTGAGAATACGACGGTAATTTGCATATTTCTAGACTTATGCTGAAAAACATGATGTTAGAGGGTGAAAACTCGAAACAGCCCCCGAACGGCCCCGTGGGTGGAACCAACACCTCCCACTGGACCAATGTAACTCGTAGGAACTGACCCCACAGCCGCGGGTCTCCCGGTTTGATAATACGACGGTAATTTGCATATTTCTAGACTTAGGCTTAAAAATATGACGTTAGAGGGGGAAAACTCAAAACAGCCCCCGAACGGACCGTGGGTGGCACCAACACCTCCCACGGGACCAATATAACACGTAGGAACTGACCCCGTAGCCGCGGGACTCCCGGTTTCAGAATACGACGATAATTTGCATAATTCTAGACTTAGGCTTAAAAACATGGCCTTAGAGGGTGAGAACTAGAAACAGCCTTCGAACATCCCCGTGGGTGGCACCAACACCTCCCACGGGACCAATGTAACTCGTAGGAACTGACCCTGCTGCCGCGGGACTCCCGGTTTGAGAATACGACGATAATTTGCATATTTATAGACTTAAGCAAAACATGGCGTTTGAGGGTGAAAACCCGAAACAGCCCCCGAACGGCCCCGTGGGTGAAACCAACACCTCCCACGGGACCAATGTAACTCGTAGGAACTGAATCCGCAGCCGCGGGACTCCCGGTTTGAGAATACGACGATAATTTGCATATTTCTACACTTAGGCTTAAAAACATGGCGTTAGAGGGTGAGAACTAGAAACAGCCCCCGAACGTCCCCGTGGGTGGCACCAACACCTCCCACGAGACCAATGTAACTCGTAGGAACTGACCCCACAGTTGCGGGACTCCCGGTTTGAGAATACGATGGTAATTTACATATTTCTAGACTTAAGCAAAACATGGCGTTTGAGGGTGAAACTCAAAACAGCTCCCGAACGGCCCCTTGGGTGGCACCAACACCTCCCACGGGACCAATATAACTCGTAGGAACTGACCCCGCAGCCGCGGGACTCCCGGTTTGAGAATACGACGATAATTTGCATATTTTTAGACTTAGGCTTAAGAACATGACGTTAGAGGTTAAAAACTCGAAACAGCCCCCGAACGGCCCCGTGGGTGGCACCAACACCTCCCACGGGATCAATCTAACTCGTAGGAACTGACACCGCAGCCGCGGGTCTCCCGGTTTGAAAATACGACGGTAATTTGAATATTTCCACACTTAGGCTTAAAAACATGACGTTACAGGGTGAAAACTCGAAACAGAGCCCGAACGGCCCCGTGGGTGGCACCAACACCTCCCACGGGATCAAATTAACTCGTAGGAACTGACCCTACAGCCGTGGGTCTCCCGGTTTGAGAGTACGATGGTAATTTGCATATTTCTAGACTTAGGCTTAAAAACATGACGTTAGATGGTGAAAACTCAAAACTGCCACTGAATGTCCCCGTGGGTGGCACCAACACCTCCCACGGGACCAATGTAACTCGTAGGAACTGACCCCGCAGCCGCGGGACTCCCGGTTTGAGAATACGACGGTAATTTGCATATTTCTAGACTTAAGCAAAACATGGCGTTTGAGGGTGAAAACTCGAAACAACCCCCCGAACGGCCCCGTGGGTGGAACCAACACCTCCCACGGGACCAATGTAACTCGTAGGAACTGACTCCAGAGCCGCGGGACTCCCGGTTTTAGAATTCGATGATAATTTGCATATTTCTAGACTTAGGCTTAAAAACCTGGCGTTAGAGGGTGAAAACTCGAAACAGCCCTCTAACGGCCACATGGGTGGCACGAACACCTCCCACAGGACCAATGTAACTCGTGGAAACTGACCCCGTAGCCACGGGACTCCCGGTTTGAGAATACGATGATAATTTGCATATTTCTAAACTTAGGCTTAAAAACATGGCGTTAGAGGGTGAGAACTAGAAACAGCCCCCGAACGTCCCCGTGGGTGGCACAACCACCTCCCACGGGACCAATGTAACTCGTAGGAACTGACCCCACAGCCGCGGGACTTCCGGTTTGAGAATGCGACGGTAATTTGCATATTTCTAAACTTAAGCAAAACATGGCGTTTGAGGGTGAAAACTCGAAACAGCTCCCGAACGGCCCCTTGGGTGGCACCAACACCTCCCACGGGATCAATGTAACTAGTAGGAACTAACCCCGCAGCCGCGGGTCTCCCGGTTTGAGAATACGACGGTAATTTGAATATTTCTACACTTAGGCTTAAAAACATGACGTTACAGGGTGAAAACTCGAAACCGCCCCCGAACGGCCCCGTGGGTGGCACCAACACCTCCCACGGAATCAATATAACTCGTAGGAACTGACCCCACAACCGCGGGTCTCCCGGTTTGAGAGTACGACGATAATTTGCATATTTCTAGACTTAGGCTTAAAAATAGGACGTTAGATGGTGAAAACTCGAAACAGCCCCCGAACGGCCCCGTGGGTGGCACCAACACCTCCCACGGGACTAATGTAACTCGTAGGAACTGATCCCACAGCCGCGGGACTCCCAGTTTAATAATTCGACAATAATTTGTATATTTTTAGACTTAGGCTTAAAAACAAGGCGTTAGAGGGTGAAAACTCAAAACAGCCCTCTGACGGCCCCATGGTGGCATCAGCACCTCCCCCGGGACCAATGTAACTCGTAGGAACTGACTCCGCAGCCGCGGGACTCCCGGTTTGAGAATACGATGGTAATTTGCATATTTCTAGACTTAGGCTTAAAAACATGGCGTTAGAGGGTGAGAACTAGAAACAACCCCCGAACGTCCCCATGGGTGTCACCAACACCTCCCACGGGACCAATGTAACTCGTAAGAACTCATCCCATAGCCACGGGACTCTCGGTTTGAGAATACGACGGTAATTGGCATATTTCTAGACTTAAGAAAAACATGGCGTTAGAGGGTAAAAACTCGAAACAGCCCCCGAACGGCCCCGTCGGTGGTACCAACACCTCCCACGGGACCAACGTAACACGTAGGAACTGACCCCGCAGCCGCGGGACTCCCGGTTTGAGAATTTGTTGGTAATTTGCATATTTCTAGGCTTAAGCAAAACATGGCGTTTGAGGGTGAAAACTCGAAACAGCCCCCGAACGGCCCCGTGGGTGGAACCAACACGTCCCACGGGACCAATATAACTCGTAGGAACTGACCCCAGAGCCGCGGGACTCCCGGTTTGAGAATTCGACGAAAATTTGCATATTTTCTAGACTTAGGCTTAAAAACCTGGCGTCAGAGGGTGAAAACTCGAGACATCCCTCTAACGGCCCCGTGTGTGGCACCAACACCTCCCACGGGACCAATGTAACTCGTAGGAACTGACCCCGCAGCCGCGGGACTCCCGATTTGAGAATACGACGATAATTTTCATATTTCTAGACTTAGGCTTAAAAACATGGCGTTAGAGAGTGAGAACTAGAAACAGCCCCCGAACGTCCCCGTGGGTGGCACCAACACGTCCCACGGGACAAATGTAACTCGTAGGAACTGACCCCACAGCAGCGGGACTCCCGGTTTGAGAATACGACGGTAATTTGCATATTTCTAGACTTAAGTAAAACATGGCGTTTGAGGGTGAAAACTCGAAACAGCTCCGGAACGGCCCCTTGGGTGGCACCGACACCTCCCACGGGACCACTGTAACTCGTAGGAACTGACCTCACAGCCGCGGGACTCCCGGTTTGAGAATACGATGATAATTTGCATATTTTTAGACTTGGGCTTAAAAACATGGCGTTAGAGGGTGAGAACTCGAAACAACCCTCTAACGGCACCGTGGGTGGCACCAACACCTCCCACGGGACCAATGTAACTCATAGGAACTGACCCCGCAACCGCGGAACTCCTGGTTTGAGAATACGATGATAATTTGCATATTTTTAGACTTAGGCTTAAAAACATGGCGTTAGAGGGTGAGAACTAGAAACAGCCTTTGAACGTCCCCGTCGGTGGCACCAACACCTCCCACGGGACCAATGTAACTCCTAGGAACTGACCCCGCAGCCGCGGGACTCCCGGTTTGAGAATACGACGGTAATTTTCATATTTCTAGACTTAGGCTTAAAAACATGGCGTTAGAGGGTGAGAACTAGAAACAAACCCCGAACGTTCCCATGGGTGGCAGAAACACTTCCCACGGGACCAATGTAACTCGTAGGAACTGATCCCGTAGCCGCGGGACTCCCGGTTTGAGAATACGACGGTAATTTGCATATTTCTAGACTTGAGAAAAACATGGCGTTAGATGGTGAAAACTCGAAACAGCCCCTGAACGGCCCCGTGGGTGGCACCAACACCTCCCATGGGACCAACGTAACACATAGGAACTGACCCCACACCCACGGGTCTCCCGGTTTGAGAGTACAACGGTAATTTGCATATTTCTAGACTTAGGCTTAAAAACATGACGTTAGAGGGTGAAAAATCGAAACAGCCCCCGAACGGCCCCGTGGGTGGCACCAACACCTCCCACGAGACCAATGTAACTCGTACGAACTGACCCCACCGCCGCGGGTCTCTCGGTTGTAAAGTATGACGGTAATTTGCATATTTCTAGACTTAGGCTTAAAAACATGGCATTAGAGGGTCAAAACTCGAAACAACCCCCGAATGTCCCCGTGGGTGGCACCAACTGCTCCCACGGGACCAATGTAACTCGTAGGAACTGACCCCGCAGCCGCGGGACTCCCGGTTTGAGAATACGACGGTAATTTGCATATTTCTAGACTTAAGCAAAACTTGGCGTTTGAGGGTAAAAACTCAAAACAGCCCCCGAACGGCCCCGTGGGTGGCACCAATACCTCCCACGGGATCAATCTAACTCGTAGGAACTGACCCCACAGCCACGGGTCTCCCGGTTTGAGAGTACGACGGTAATTTGCATATTTCTAGACTTAGGCTTAAAAACATAACATTAGAGGGTGAAAACTCGAAACAACCCCCGAACATCCCCGTGGGTGGCACCAACACCTCCCACGGGACTAATGTAACTCGTAGGAACTGACCCCGCAGCCGCGGGACCCCCGGTTTGAGAATACGACGATAATTTGCATATTTTTAGACTTAGGTTTCAAAACATGGCGTTAGAGGGTGAGAACTCGAAACAACCCTCTAACGGCACTGTGGGTTGCACTAACACCTCCCACGGGACCAATGTAACTTGTAGGAACTGACCCCACAGCCGCGGGTCTCCCGGTTTGAGAATACGATGGTAATTTGCATATTTCTAGACTTAGGTTTACAAACATGACGTTAGAGGGTGAAAACTCGAAACAACCCCCGAATGTCCCCGTGGGTGGCACCAGAAGCTCCCACGGGACCCATGTAACTCGTAGGAACTGACCCCGCAGCCACGGGACTCCCGATTTGAGAATATGACGGTAATTTGCATATTTCTAGACTTAAGCAAAACTTGGCGTTTGTGGGTGAAAACTCAAAACAGCCCCCGAACGGCCCTGTGGGTGGCACCAACACCTCCCACTGGACCAATGTAACTCGTAGGAACTGACCCCATAGCCGCGGGTCTCTCGGTTTGATAATACGATGGTAATTTGCATATTTCTAGACTTAGGCTTAAAAATATGACGTTAGAGGGTGAAAACTCGAAACAACCCCCGAACGCCCCCGTGGGTGGAACCAACACCTCCCACGGGCCAATGTAACTCGTAGAACTGACCCCAGTGCCGCGGGACTCCCGGTTTGAGAATTCGACCATAATTTGCATATTTCTAAACTTAGGCTTAAATACCTGGCGTTAGAGGGGAAAACTCGAAACAGCCTTCTAACGGCCCCATGGGTGGCACCAACACCTCCCACGGGACCAATGTAACTCGTAGGAACTGACCCCGCAGTCGCGGGACTCCCGGTTTGAGAATACGATGATAATATGCATATTTCTAGACTTAGGCTTAAAAACATGGAGTTAGAGGGTGAGAACTTGAAACAGCCCCCGAACGTCCCCGTGGGTGGCACCAACACCTCCCACGGGACCAATGTAACTCGTTGGAACTGACCCCACAGCCGCGGGACTCCCGGTTTGAGAATACGACGGTAATTTGCATATTTTTTGACTTAAGCAAAACATGGCATTTGAGGGTGAAAACTCAAAACATCTCCCGGACGGCCCCTTGGGTGGCACCAACACCTCCATCGGGACCAATGTAACTCGTAGGAACTGACCTCGCAGCCGCGGGACTCCCGGTTTGAGAATACGATGATAATTTGCATATTTTTAGGCTTAGGCTTAAAAACAAGGCGTTAGAGGGTGAGAACTCGAAACAGCGCTCTAACGGCACCGTGGGTGGCACCAACACCTCCCACGGGATCAATATAACTCGTAGGAACTGACCCCGCAGCCGCGGGTCTCCCGGTTTGAGAATACGATGTTAATTTGAATATTTCTACACTTAGGCTTAAAAACATGACGTTATAGGGTGAAAACACGAAACAGCCCCCGAACGGCTCCGTGGGTGGCACCAACACCTCCCACGGGATCAATGTAACTCGTAGGAACTGACCCCACAGCCGCGGGTCTCCCGGTTTCAGAGTACGACGGTAATTTGCATATTTCTAGACTTAGGCTTAAAAACATGACATTAGAGGGTGAAAACTCGAAACTGCCCCTGAATTTCCCCTTGGGTGGCACCAACACCTCCCACGGGACCAATGTAACTCGTAGGAACTGACCCCGCAGCCGTGGCACTCCCGTTTTGAGAATACGATGATAATTTGCATATTTCTAGACTTAGGCTTAAAAACATGGCGTTAGAGGGTGAGAACTCGAAACAGCCCCCGAACGGCCCCGTGGGTGGCCCCAACACCTCCCACGGGATCAATGTAACTCGTAGGAACTGATCCCACAGCCGCGGGACTCCCGGTTTGAGAATTCGACAATAATTTGTATATTTTTAGACTTAGGCTTAGAAACATGGCGTTAGATGGTGAAAACTCGAAACAGCCCTCTGACGGCCCCGTGGTGGCATCAACACCTCCCCCGGGACCAATGTAACTCGTAGGAACTGACCCCGCAGCCGCGGGACTCCCGGTTTGAGCATACAACGGTAATTTGTATATTTCTAGACTTAGGCTTAAAAACATGGCGTTAGAGTGTGAGAACTAGAAACAACCCCCGAACGTCCCCATGGGTGTCACCAACACCTCCCACGGGACCAATGTAACTCGTAGGAACTGATCCCGTAGTCACGGGACTCTCGGTTTGAGAATACGACGGTAATTTGCATATTTCTAGACTTAAGAAAAACATGGCATTAGAGGGTGAAAACTCGAAACAGCGCCCGAACGGCCCCGTCGGTGGCACCAACACCTCTCACGGGACCAACGTAACACGTAGGAACTGACCCCGCAGCCGCGGGACTCCCGGTTTGAGAATACGACGGTAATTTGCGTATTTCTAGACTTAGGCTTAAAAACCTGGCGTTTGAGGGTGGAAACTCGAAACATCACCCGAACGGCCCCGTGGGTGGAACCAACACCTCCCACGGGACCAATGTAACTCGTAGGAACTGACCCCAGAGCCGCGGGACTCCCGGTTTGAGAATTCTATGATAATTTGTATATTTCTAGACTTAGGCTTAAAAACCTGGCGTTAGAGGGTGAAAACACGAAACATCCCTCTAACGACCCCGTGGCTGGCACCAACACCTCCCACAGGACCAATGTAACTCTTAGGAACTGACCCCGCAACCGCGGGACTCCCGGTTTGAGAATACGATGATAATTTGCAGATTTTTAGACTTAGGCTTAAAAACATGGTGTTAGAGGGTGAGAACTAGAAACAACCTTCGAACGTCCCTGTGGGTGGCACCAACACCTCCCACGGGACCAATGTAACTTCATAGGAACTGATTCCGCAGCCGCGGGACTCCCGGTTTGAGAATACGACGGTAATTTGCATATTTCTAGACTTAAGCAAAACAGGGCGTTTGAGGGTGAAAACTCGAAACAACCCCCGAACAGCCCCGTGGGTGGAACCAACACCTCCCACGGGACTAATGTAACTCTTAGGAACTGACCCCAGAGTCGCGCGACTCCCGGTTTGAGAATTCGACGATAATTTGCATATTTCTAGACTTAGGTTTAAAAACCTGGCGTTAGAGGGTGAAAACTTGAAACAGCCCTCTAACGGCCCCGTGGGTGGCACCAACACCTCCCATGGGACCAATGTAACTCGTAGGAACTGACCCCGTAGCCGCGGGACTCCCGGTTTCAGAATACGACGATAATTTGCATAATTCTAGACTTAGGCTTAAAAACATGGCGTTAGAGGGTGAGAACTAGAAACAGCCCCCGAACGTCCTCGTGGGTGGCACCAACACCTCCCACGAGACCAATGTAACTCGTAGGAACTGACCCCGCAGCCGCGGGACTCCCGGTTTGAGAATACGACGGTAATTTTCATATTTCTAGACTTAAGCAAAACATGGCGTTTGAGGGTGAAAACTCGAAACAGCTCCCTAACGGCCCCTTGGGTGGCACCAACACCTCCCACGGGACCAATGTAACTCGTACGAACTGAACCCGCAGCCGCGGGACTCCCGGTTTGAGAATACGATGATAATCTGCATATTTTTAGACTTAGGCTTAAAAACATGGCGTTAGAGGGTGAGATCTCGAAACAACACTCTAACGGCACCGTGGGTGGCACCAACACCTCCCACGGGACCAATGTAACTCGTAGGAACTGACCCCGCAGCCGCGGGACTCCCGATTTGAGAATACGATGATAATTTGCATATTTTTAGACTTAGGCTTAAAAACATGGCGTTAGAGGGTGAGAACTAGAAACATCCTTCGAACGTCCCCGTGGGTGGTACCAACATCTCCCACGGGACCAACGTAACTCGTAGGAACTGACCCCACAGCCACGGGACTCCCGATTTGAGAATACGACGGTAATTTGCATATTTCTAGACTAAAGCAAAACATGGCGTTTGAGGGTGAAAACTCGAAACATTCCCCGAACGTCCCCGTGGGTGGAACCAACACCTCCCACGGGACCAATGTAACTCGTAGGAACTGACCCTAGAGCCGCGGGACTCCCGGTTTGAGAATTCGACGATAATTTGCATATTTCTAGACTTAGGCTTAAAACCCGGCGTTAGAGGATGAAAACTCGAAACATCCCTTTAACGGCCTCGTGGGTGGCACCAACACCTCCCACGGGATCAATGTAACTCGTTGGAACTGATCCCGCAGCCGCGGGACTCTCGGTTTGAGAATACGACGATAATTTTCATATTTCTAGACTTAGGATTAAAAACATGGCGTTAGAGGGTGAGAACTAGAAACAGCCCCCGAACGTCCCCGTGGGTGGCACCAACACCTCCCACGGGACCAATGTAACTCGTAGGAACTGACCCCGCAGCCGCGGGACTCCCGGTCTGAGAATACGACGGTAATTTGCATATTTCTAGACTTAAGCAAAACATGGCGTTTGAGGGTGAAAACTCGAAACAACCCCCGAACGGCCCCTTGGGTGGCACCAACACCTCCCACGGGACCAATGTAACTCGTAGGAACTGACCTCACAGTCGCGGGACTCCCGGTTTGAGAATACGACGATAATTTGCATATTTTTAGACTTAGGCTTAAAAACATGGCTTTAGAGGGTGAGAACTCGAAAAAAACCCTCTAACGGCACCGTGGGTGGCACCAACACCTCCCACGGGACCAATGTAACTTGTAGGAACTGACCCCACATCCGCGGGTCTCCCGGTTTGAGGATACGATGGTAATTTGCATATTTCTAGACTTAGGCTTAAAAACATGACGTTAGAGGGTGAAACTCGAAACAACCCTCTAACGGCCCCATGGGTGGCACCAACTCCTCCCACGGGACCAATGTAACTCGTAGGAACTGACCCCGGTGCCGCGGGACTCCCGATTTGAGAATACGACGATAATTTGCATATTTCTACTTGGTTACTGATAATTTTAACTCATATATGCAATTTTTCAGCTTGATTAATTTTTTTGTAAAATTAGTTGGATACTGATATTTTTTTTATGTATCCTATCATTTGTAGGATTTTTGCACGTGGAACAAACGAAGGAGGCAATGGTCTATAGCATGAAGATTATTTATATGTTGTGGACATTCCGGATTTTGTTTTTTGTGTTACAGCCGTGCGGGCTTTTATTGTTTAGTTTTATGGCCGTGCGGGATTTTATAATTTGATTGTTGAATTTTATGGCCGTGCGGGCTTTATAATAAGCAGGTTTTACATTTACTGGTTTTGGAATGTCAAGAAAATAGAGGAAACTCTGCCCAATTTGTTTCTGGTCTGTGAATTATTAAGACTTGTAATATTTGTAAGTTTGTATATATATTTGTTTATTAACAACGTTCTCGATTCGCAATTTGTGATTTTTTTTATTGTTTTGCCAATAATAAATATTTGTAACACCTCGTACGTGTCCAACGTTACACGTAGCAACCGACGGTGCACTCACAGGACCCCCAATTTTAGGATTGGACCAAAAAAAATATTTTTTTTTTTTTAAATTATAGTTAAATATGGTCATGGACTTTGTCCATGACCATTTTTATTTTTTTCGTCGCGCATAAAAATGGTTACGGCCAAAGTCCGCTACCATTTTTTTTATTTTTTTGTCACGGTTGTGGGTCGCGGACTTTAGCCGTGACAAATTTGTCACGGTTGTGGGTCACGGATGAGGGCCGGGACCAATTTTTTTTTAATTTTTTTGTCACGGACGTGGGTCGCGGACTTTGACCGCGACCAATTTGTCACGGTTGTGGGTCACAGATGAGGGCCATGACCCGTCACGGTATGGGTCACGGCCCAAATCCGCGACCATCTGTCGTGACCCCTCTCGGTCGTGACCATTTTTTGGTCACGGACTTGGGCCACGACCCACGAAAATGGTCACGCCAGAAATGGTCACGGCCCAAGTCCGCGACCCACAGCTTTGGTCAGGGATTTTGGCCGTGACCAATCGCCAGTTTTGGTGCAGTGCAGGGAGAAGTCATGTTGTATAATTCTCGTGGAGGTTAGTGTTGAAGGTTGGAAAACTGTTGGCATTTGAGGCTTCTTCGGACACGGGCGGTGCAGTCCTAGATCATGGTGGTCCAATAGTAGCCTTATCTCATGATCTTCTTGGCAAGCATGTGACCGTTCATGTGGGGCCCGCATTCCCCGCTGTGGATTTTCTGCATTACCTTTTCAATGTCAGCCCCTGCGATGCAGTGTAGATGAGTTCCATAGAAATTTCTCTTAAATAGTGCTTTGTGACATATGATGTACTAGGTGACCAATCTTTGGAGGGTTACCTGATATGTCTTGTTGGAACCCTCGGGATACCTACCATGCTTGAGGAGGTGCTAGATATCATAATACCAGCAATTGGCTAGCTCGGTATCTTCTTTGGTGATGAGCTCAATGTGGTAACAGTGGGTTAGTTTGTTTTTCTTTTGGACTAGGAAATGGGTCATTATTTTTCCTTCGGGTATGTCGACCATGGAGGCCAAGGTAGCAAGGGCATCTGTTAGGTTATTCTTTGCTCGAGGTAGGTAATGGAAGGTGATATCTTGGAATTGGGAGGTTAGATCTTCTAAGTGGTCATGCAAGGGTTGGAGCTTCTCGTCCTTGACTCTCCACTTTCTGAGCACTTGATCGATAATGAGGGAAAAATCCCCGTAGACATCTAGGCATTGAATACCTTTCTTGAGAGAAACCTTGAGGCCTACCGTGAATGCCTCGTATTCTGTCATGTTGTTGGTATAAAGGAAATCTAGCTTGATGGCGATGGGAGTGTGGGAGTCATCTGGGGCAATCAGAAGTATCCCAATGCCATATCCCTTTTTGTTGGCAGTTCCATCAAAGAACATTTTCCACAGGAGATTGTCCTGGGCAGTGCAGAGGATGTTTTCATCTGGGAATTCGGAGATCCAAACATTGGCTTCATCCATGGGGTAATCAGTGAGGTAGTCAGAAATGGCTCTTCCTTTCATGACTTTCTGCGTGACATACACGATATCAAACTCGGCTAGGATCATCAACCATCGGGACATTCGGCTGGATAAGGCAGGTTTCTCGAGCAGGTATTTGATGGGGTCCATTCGGGATACAAGTTTGATGGGGAAGGCGAGCATGTAGTGCCGCAACTTTTGGGTGACCCAGACTAGCGCGACACATGCCTTTTCCAAAGAAGTATAGTTAACCTTGTACCCAACCAATTTTGTGACTATCATAATAGATGTCTCTTTCTTCGCATGAATCTTCAAGGTATTGGGCTAGCAAAGCCCCAGCTGAAGTGTCGGTTATGGTTAAGTATAGGAGCAAAGGGAGACCAGGCTATAGTGGCAGGAGTACCGGAGGCTGAGTCAAGTATTGTTTGATTCGGTCAAAATCTTCTTGGAAGGCCTCGTTCCAAACCTTAGTTGAATCCTTTCGGAGGAGTTTGAAAATAGGTTCGCAGATGGAAGTTAACTGGTTTATGAACCGGTTGATGTATTGCAATTTTCTACGGAAACCTCGAGCTTATTTCTTTATTCGGGGAGGTGGCATATAAAGTATGGCTTTCAGCTTGGTGGGATCTGCTTCTATCCCTTTCTCACTCACCATGAATCCTAAGAGTTTTCCCTTTGTTACGCCGAAGACCTATTTTGCGGATTGAGTCTCATCTGATACTGGTGTAGTCGTTCGAAGAACTTTCGGAGAGCGAGAACTTGACCTTCTCTAGTTTTGGATTATGTAATCATATCATTCACATAGACTTTAACCTCTTAGTGAATTTGATCATGGAGGATGATTTTGGCAGCCCTCTGGTAGGTAGCCTCAACATTCTGAAGACCAAATGGCATGATAGTGTAGCAAAAGGTTCTCCATGGGGTGATGAATGCGGTCTTTTCTTGGTGATCTGGGTTCATTATTATTTGGTTGTATCCAATAAACCCATCGAAGAATGACTTAAGAGCATGACTGGTTTTGTTGTCCATGATCATGTCGATATTGGGTAGCAGATAATCATCCTTTAAAGAGGCTTTGTTCAAGTCCCGGTAGTCTACACACATCTGAACCTTCCCTCCTGATTTCATCACAGACACTATGTTAGATAGCCACGTGGGATATTCGATCACATCAATGAAGCCTACGTTCAACTGTTTGGCCACCTCTTCTTTGACCTTGAGCGACCATTCGGTGCAGAGTTTTCTCAACTTTTGTTTAATCGGCTTGTAATCTGGAAGAGTGGGGATCTCATGTTGAGCAATTTCAGGATCAATGCTGGGCATATCGTCATAGGACCATGCGAAGATATCCACAAATTCCTTTAGCAATTCTTCGAGTTGGGAACGCTCATGCTCATCAAGGGTAGCCCCTATCTTAATCTCGAGCTATTGGCTATTAGAACCGAGGTTAACAACGACAGTATCCTCTTTATTAACTTGAATGCGGTTATATTATTTATTATTAACCTTATTTAGATCAGTTAAGAATTGTTCATTTGTAAAATCATCATCATTAAAAGTTTGATTAGAATCCAAGCAGTTAATGTAAGGCACAACAAGATACTCAAAATCTTCATTTATTTCATTGATAGGAAAAATAGCATTGAGAACCTCATAAAAGGAGGTCTTAATTAAATTTGAGCAAGGATAGATAACAGAAGAAGAAATGGGGTAAAATTGGGATTAGGGGGGATTTCAATAGGTAGAACTGGCGCAGCATGCCAGTTGAGGAGAGGTGCATCAGCAGATTTAATCAGGTGGGATGGATCCAGTGATGTAGTTCTTGAGTGAACCTTGTGGACTGCCAGCCCCAGTGTTTGCAAGTTGAATGAATCCTTAGAGTCACTTTTCTCAGTCTCTTCGATATCTTTGATGAATGATTGTACATGGTGTTGGGAACTTTCGGCACATGGGTAGCTGTCTTGAAAAAAATCTCCATTCTGAGTTTTATCTTCTTGTCTGTATGGTCATACCATAGTTCCGAAAAGCCACAAAAGGGGAAGTCTTCA
Organism: Sambucus nigra; assembly: GCA_949130495.1. NCBI lineage: Eukaryota > Viridiplantae > Streptophyta > Magnoliopsida > Dipsacales > Adoxaceae > Sambucus > Sambucus nigra. The sequence continues at coordinate 284,425,632 of OX422218.1, forward strand.
CCCTCTTTGATGAATCGTCCATTCAAAGAGTCACCTGGGATAGTCTGGATGTAGTCTAGTCCTCTCTTTGGTCGAGACTGGCGGATCATTATGAGCTCTTGTTCTGATGGTTGATACCCCAAACCACAAGGAGGGAAAGCTTTCTTCAGTTCAATAAGCTCAAGTATCCCTTGTTGTCTTTGTCCTAGCCCCAATCCGGGCATGAAGTGCACGTTTCTGAACATCTAAATCACATTGTCATTGCCATGAGGGTTGTATTCTGGACAAACCCTTTCTTTGAAGTCGTCCCCTGCCGAGAGTAGAAGTGGTTCAACTCGAAATCCTGATAGGAGCATATTGTTTCACTCTTGCTGTATCTAAAGGATCACACTGTTGGTATTTGCACCCTTGGTATTATATTTCTCTCCCAAAATGGTGATGACCCGCCGTTGGCGAAGAACTTCAACTTCTGATGGAGTGAGGAAGACACACCCTTGATACTGTGGAGCCAAGGTCGTCCTAGCAACAAGTCGAAACAAGCTGGGATGTCAATAACTTGGAATTCGACGACAAGGTTTATATGGCCAGCCCCTATTATAAGTTTATGGATCCCATAACCTCCCTATGGGTATTATTGTGGGGACGTTCAAAAGAGAAATTTGGAGCGAGGTCACTTTCTTTTAGGCCTAAATATTTGAAGGTTCTTAGTGGGAAAACATTCAAGGCGGATCCATTATCGATAAGAGAGAGTGGTACGACCTTCCCCATAACTTTGACGGAGATATTGAGTGCATGATTGTGGTTTGGCCCAATTTTGGGGATTTCTTCTTCGGTAAAGGATAGAATTCGGGTAGAGGTCAAGGATCCGACCACATTTACCGCTTCTTCTGGTGTGGTAGAGGGAGGAACTGTGGGTCCAGTGAGCAACTTGATCAGAGTGTTTCTGTGCTGCTGAGAAGACATGAAAAGCCCCAATAGAGTGATGTTAGCTTGAGTTTTCTTTAGTTGATAGAGGATCTTACTTTCCTCGATGGTCATTTTTCGAATAGGAAGGTTTTCAACGCCTTTCCCTTTGTTATTTGCTGGTAATGAGCTTGGGATCTGGTAATGCCTCCCTGATCTGGTCATGTGATTTACTGAAGAAGGGAAGAACATGAATCCCATTTCCTCATCAATCTCGGGATGTTCTGCCACCTTATTTATTTCTCCGAGGAGTTCTTTAAATGATATCATCCCACATATGTCTGCTACTAGGCCAATTTTGTATGAAGCTTGCTCTTCATTCGAATCTTCTAACTCTTCCCCCCATCCGGTGGCAACAATTCTATCTTTACATGAAAAGTCAATGCATTCCAAAACTTCGACAGCTTCTTCATACAGGTCTTCCCATTCTGTGGGGATATGTGAGGGTGAGGGGACCAGGTGCCCTTGCAATTTCAGAGTATCAAGTAACTCGAACATACTGCAAATATTATTGGTTTTGCCTGAATAATTATGCCATAATTTGGACGACAACATCTAAGCTGACTTCATCGGTCGGTACTACCCAACGGTCTGATTCTCGAGCCCATTTTCTTACTTCCAAGAACAACGTGCTGAATCTCTTGCAATCAATGATCATTTGTGAGGGTAATTTTAGCCCGAACTCCAAGATTTGGTTTAACACTTCTGATAATTCCATAACTCCATTTTTAGAACGGGTATGTACAACGATGCATGCTCTAGTAAGGAGTGACAGTGCCTAATCGGCGAGGCTAGTAGGGTGTAGGAGGAAATATGGGCAAGTTTGGAGAGGTTTGGGAGAGTGTTGTGACACCCCGACTAATTAAATACCGGGTAGCTACTCCTTTATTAAATTAATTCAACATGCCAAGTTGGTTCAGTTAATAGCATCACTGTCGCAAACATTTTAAAAATTACTAACCACCTAGTATTTAAAAAGTAAGTGCCAAATTTTAAGTTAAGTCTGATTAACATGCAGTAAAAGAAAAATGGAAGAGTCAACATAATCCATCCATCATACGAAGTAATGAAATAACCAACGATAATAATAATAATCCGGAGGAAAACTCCTCACAACACTCCCAACAAAAGGAAATAATACAACAAATCTGAATCTTGAATAATTACATGCCAAAAGTCTGAATAACTGAAGTAAATGCAAAGTCTCTAAAAGAAATGGGCGACATGCCCTACAACTGATAACTGATAAATATCGAGTCAAGATCAATGAAGCGTCTACAAGAAAAGTCCTGTAACTTCCACAAACAGCTACAGCTCGTCACCTGAATGAGAATCCTATGCATGGTGTCCTTGTGGCTGGGCACCTAAAATGGTTTTTACAAAAATAGATTTGAAAGCAAATGGGTCAGAACCCGAAAGTGGAAAACATTTTGAAAACAGCAAGTGTTTTAATAACATTAAAACATTAAATGCAAAATACATGTTAGGACGTGCACTCACATGAAATTCTCACCTCTCGACTACATGTGCACTCCTAACGTACATTACCCATCTAAATGACATTCATAACTAACCAAGCCGTAATAAGTTCTAACCCTTACTACTCGATTCCCATATTACATTCTAACGTAACCAAAGAATAGGGGCTTTACTTAAACTCAGATTCTCAATATGTAATATATATCACTATCGGTTAACCCGTTATGTTTTCTCAAAACAATACCATAATTATCTTCACAATATTAACGTGAAGGTTCCCAATAATTAAGTGTATATTATTCACATCATAAATATACAATACAAGCACCCCGAGAACTAAGCTGCGGTGCACACATACTCTGCTATCCATCCCGGTACATCACGTACATAAGGATCACATATTCCGAATCTCTCAGGAATAGTTCACATATAACAACATCACAAATAATGGAGGCGAACACAGTCACATCACATGGGTCACGCACATACCTGCGCTCCCACGATCAGCAGACTTATTAACATCCCAATAAGTCCTTCTCTGACCTATGTTCATCGAGGTAACCGGTCTAAATCCGGGCAACACAAGGATTAGAGGGCCCTAAGCGAACGCAAACCTCCCGTGATAGCAAGTATGGTAGGTATGTCATACACACAAAATCAATACATATACTAAGTATTCACACATCTTAGTAATCACCATAATATATTGGTACATATCTCTTCTCGTACTGACATATAATACTACACCAATTATGTGTTCCCGGTTAATATAATTAATTAGGCCGTCAATAGCTCACATCGTAATAGACACTCACGTCCTACTTCACATTTTCCCTTAGGTTCAAACTACACTTCTAGGTTTGACTCGTCATTATCTCCCAAACATCCCAAATATATCAATTACTCATCAAGGAAAGGCTATCTCCACCTATACACAAGGTTACGGGGTACTCGGGATCAAAACAGGCTAAAAAGCCTAAACTGTCAACTCGTTCGAACGAGGATGTTCGAACGAGAGTTCGTTCGAACGAACTGGGTCTTCTAACGAGATCTCGTTCGAACGAAAATCTTCGAACGAACATCACTCTCGTTAGAACCCAGACTGTCAACTCGTTAGAAGCTCGTTCGAACGAGCTCGTTCGAACGAGCTCGTTCGAACGACCTGGGTAGATCTTCTAACGAGTGGCCAGTTTCAAGCCCAGAATTTCCTATCTCGTTTTTCCAATTTCTCTACACCTCCAATCTCATCCAAACATAAATCCACCGATTGTTTAAAGTCTCTAATCATTCCTAAACGTATCAAGGTCACATACTAACGTGTTTTAAGGGAATAATTCATCCTAAACGTCACCAAATCACAAGTCTCATCACTTTTCCCCAATTTTTCAAGAACATAAACCCTAAGATTATAAATCATCAATTTCCAGAAATAAATCCGTTTTTATAACACATAAACTTATAATTCTCTTAATTCGATCTTCCAATAACATTTCTACATGCAAACCTATCTCCAAAATTTATTAACAACTCCAGTTTCATGGGTTTTCAATTATCTCCCAATTAATTATGATTATTGAATAGTCTAAGCATGGAAGAAGCATTTACTGCATAAAAACTTAAATTAAACCACTTGCCTTGATTCAATCTCAGATTTTGATGACGATTTGATGAAGCTCTCTCTCTCTCTCCAAGCTTTTCTCCTCTATCTCTCTCTTTCCAAGCTTTCTTCTCCAATAGCTATGGTGGCTAGGGTTTGTTTTGGGAAAACTTAGAAACCTAAATCCTAATAACCTACGTAGCCTATTGGGTTAACATGGGTTGGTTAGTGGTTTAGTGGGTCAAATCCACATTAGATATAATTTACTAATTTTCGTCACTTTTAATTCTCAAAAATGCAGAATTACCAAACTACCCCTATATGTTGCCGGTATGGCCTAAAAATACCCCGGGACCCAAACTAAACCCCCGGCTAGTGTTTTCTGACTATCTCGACCCTTCTGGACGCGTTGGCGCACTCAAAACGACCATACGGTTAATAGAATTTAAATTCACTTTTATAATTAAAATAATTATATCCTGACGCGACTGTCTCACGCGTCTCAATAAAATGTCCAAATTGTCGTATATCAATCTCACGACAAATTTCATAATTCAATATTCATATATCATCATATATACTAAATATAGTCAAATACCAACTCACATCTCGCTAGTATTTTATCCGGATTAATTCCCAATTAATTCTCATTTAATTAATTAATCCCAAAAATAAATATCGCCAAAAATACGGGGTATTACATACTTCCCCCCTAATAACAGAATTTCGTCCCGAAATTCGGAACTAGAAAGTACCTGATAAAAACAACTCTGGATAACGTTCGCGCATCTCATCCTCGCGTTCCCATGTGGACTCCTCGACATTGTGATTTTGCCACTGAACACGCACTAACGGAACTATCTTTGACCGCAGCTTCCTCTCACTTCGGTCCAAAATAGCAATCGGCCCCTCCTCGTAGGAGCTATCAGGCCGTAGATCAATCTCCTCCAAAGCGATGTGAGAATGAGCCAAATCATCTCTGAGATATTTCCTTAGCGAGGAAATATGAAACACATCGTGAATCCGGTGTAAGTGCTCCGGTAACCCGAGTCTATACGCAACTGGTCCAATTCGCTCAATAATAGGAAACGGTCCCACATACCTCGGTGCCAACTTCCCCTTCTTCCCGAAATGCATAATCCCCTTCATAGGAGATACTCTGAGCAAAACCTGGTCCCCCACTTGGAACTCCCTGAAAGATCTCTTCGCATCAGCATAACTCTTCTGCCGGTCTTGAGCTACCCGAATGCGACTCCGAATCAACTCAATCCTTGCCGAAGTATCCTGAATCACTTCCGGCCCAAGTAGTTTGTTGTCCCCCACCTCTAACCAACATGCTGGGGAATGACAAGGCCTACCGTACAACGCCTCAAACGGAGCCATGCCAATAGTGAACTGGTAGGAGTTATTATAAGTAAACTCTACTAGTGGAAGGTATTGCTCCCATCCACCTCCAAAGTCAATAATGCACATGCGTAGCATGTCCTCCAACATCTGATTTGTGCGCTCGGTCTGCCCATCGGTCTGCGGATGATAAGCCGTACTCAATCGCAATTCCGTGCCCATGGCCTCCTGAAAACTCTCCCAAAACTGCGAAACAAATATCTTGTCTCTGTCAGACACGATATTTAGTGGCACACCGTGAAGTCTCACAATCTCTTAAATGAAGAGCTGGGCATACTGTCCCGTAGTGTAGTTAGTCCTTACGGGTAAAAAGTGAGAGACTTTGGACAACCTATCCACAATTACCCAAACGGAGTCGTGACCCCTCTGCGACGTAGGCAACCCCGTGACAAAGTCCATGGATATGCTCTCCCACATCCACCTCGGAACCTCCAATGGCTGTAGAAGTCCTGTCGGTCTCTGATGATCCACTTTTACTAGCTGACAAGTGGTGCATTTAGAAGCATACACAGCGATATCTCTCTTCATACCGCTCCACCAATACTGGCGTCTCATGTCTTGATACATTTTGTCCCCTCCGGGATGTACCGCAAACCGTGAGCCGTGCGAATTTGCCATCACCTCGTGTAGCAATTCCTCCCCTTCCGGAACCACCAATCTCCCATTGAAGCGTAATCCCCCGTCTGAGCTAACGGTATAGGACTCGGCTCCCTCTGCTAGTAATCGAACTATCTGCTCATGACAGAACGAATCATTAGCCTGTGCCCGTACTACCTTCGTGACAATCTGCGGTGTAACGGTCATCACAGACATGAAAGATCGGGCCACTGCATCCTGGTGTCCCAACTCCTTCCACTTTGCCTTCCACACCCCTGCCACCTCATCTGCTGGCCTACGGCTCAACGCATCTGCTACCACGTTAGCCTTACCCGGGTGATATTGGATATCGAACTGGTAGTCCTTCACAAACTCAAGCCAGCTCCTTTGCCGCATGTTTAACTCCTTCTACGTGAATAGGTACTGTAGGGACTTGTGGTCCGTGAACAATTGGAACTTCTCCCCCAAAAGATAGTGCCCCCAAATCCGTAGGGCAAATACTACTGCCGCCAACTCCAAATCATGCGTGGGATAATTCTTCTCATGAGGCTTAAGCATACGGGAAGCATAAGCTATGGCCTGTCTCTCCTGCTGCAATACACCTCCAAGTCCTTGCAAAGACGCATCGGTGTAAACCAAATACTCAACTCCCGGTCTCGACAATGCTAACACAGGTGCTGAGGTCAACTAATCCTTCAATTCATCGAATGCCAACTAACAGGCATCACTCCAGATGAATGGCACACCCTTACGAGTCAGATGTGTCAAAGGACCTGCTATCTTCGAGAAACCCCGAATAAACCTCCTGTAGTATCCTGCTAAACCCAAGAAACTACGAATCTCCGTTGGTGTCGTGGGCTGTCCCCACTCCCTCACCGCGGATACCTTCCCCGGATCAACAGATATTCCCCTGTCGGAAACAATATGTCCCAAAAACTGGACCTCCTTCAGCCAAAACCCGCATTTCTCATACTTTGCATACAACTCGTTCTGACGTAATGTCTGCAAAACTTTCCTCAAATGTTCGGCGTGCTCCTCCTCTGTCTGGGAGTAAACCAGAATATCATCGATGAAGACAATGACAAACTGATCTAGGAAATCCCTGAACACTCTGTTCATCAAGTCCATAAACACTGCTGGAGCGTTGGTCAAAGCAAAAGGCATAACCCGAAACTCGTAAGAACCATATCTCGACAAGAACGCAGTCTTTGAGACATCCTCCTCCCTGATACGCAACTGATGGTATCCCGATCTTAAATCAATCTTCGAGAAGAAAGAAGCTCCTCTCAACTGGTCGAATAAGTCATCGATTCGAGGCAACGGATACTTATTCCGTATCGTGACCTTATTCAACTCTCGGTAGTCCACACACAATCTCAGTGAACCATCTCTCTTCTTCATGAACAACACAGGGGCACCCCACGGCGAAGTACTCCTCCGAATAAACCCCTGACCCAAAAACTGTTCAATCTAATCCCGTAACTCCCTCATCTCAGCTGGAGCCATACGGTACGATGCGCGTGCTATAGGTCTCGTATCTGGCAATAAATCTATAACAAAGTTTATCTCTCGACTGGGGGGTAGGCCTGGTATCTCCTGAAACACATCAGAATACTCCCTGACAACTGGGATCGAATCTAAAGGAATCACAACCTCCTTAGAGGTATCCTCCTCTAGGTAATATAAATGAGCGGTCGAGCCTCCCTCTGAGCGAGGCATCGCCACTACAAACATCTCTTGCCCCGGAATGGCAAAAACAATGCTCCCACCGAAGCAGTCAATCATGGCTCTATAATCAGCGAGCCAATCCATACCGATAATCACATCGTGAACATGCATATCTAATACCAACATATCTGCAGGTAATACCAGACTACCAATCTCTACCCCTACTCCCCGGCATATAAAGAAAATAAGTGACCCACTCCCTAATGGTGAATCTACACACGTCACTGTGCTCTCTGCCGTAGCTAACAACCCTAAGGCTTTCGCAAAATGTGTAGCTATAAAACAATGTGTAGCCCCCGTATCAAACAATACCCGACCCATAGTGCCATGGATAGGAAACGTACCCTCAATCGCGGGCGGTGCCTGTGGAACTGCTGTCTGGTGGACGTTATAGACACGTCCATACTGTAGCTGCCCCTGCTGAGCTGGGACTGCTGGAATGGGTGGAAATGCTGCCATCTGTGGCGATGCGGGAAGAGCGGCGGGAAACATAGGCCTCTGCGGCTCCTGGCGAGCACCCTGCTGCTGCTGCTGTGGGGCCCTGCCCCTATCAGTACAATCCTGTCGTTTATGGCCAGTCTTGCCACAAACATAACACTTCCCTCGGAAGTTCCCTCCTCTCTGCCCCTGCTGTCCCCGGCCCTGGTGGTCGTTACTGTTCCTCCCTTGGCCCTGCTGAAACTGCTGCCCATTCTGCCCCTGTTGGCCCTGATGGCCGTTTGGACCCTGATGGCCCTGACGGAAACCTCTCTGTCCGTGCCTGTAATTCCATGATCTGAACCTCTTCTGATCCCTCTCCTGAGAACCCTGCTCACCCTGTCTCTGTCCCTGAACAGATTGTGCCCCACCGGCACCATGTCCTCCAGTCCTGCCCTGATGGCTAGACTCTCCCGATCTCTTGCCCTCAGCCATATGAAAGCGGTGATCCTGGCAGTGTAACAAAGCAGCGATAACCACATCAGAATAAGTGGCCAACGAAAGGTTCCCTAATAGATGCTGACGGATCCTCCATGTCAACCCGTCGGTGAATTTCTCAATCTTCTTCTTTTCTGTCGGTATCTCATCCGGAACGATATTCAACAGATTCGTGAATTCGGCCTCATACTCGGCCACGGTCTTACCCTCTTGCTTCAGATTCATCAGTTTCCTCCTCATTTCCGTGTGAAAAGCTGACGGAAAGTACTTGCGGTCGAACCGCACCCAAAAGTCCTGAATAGTGAGAGTATCCCTCTCCTCCACGGTGGTAATAGACTCCCACCACTGGAGTGCAGATCCAACTAGCTTGAAAGTAGCTAGCACCTGCTTCTGAACGTCCATGCACTCATACATCCTCAAGTGCCTCTGCATATCCTTCCTCCACTGGCTCGAGACTACCACATCTGAGCTACCTGCAAACTCTGGCGGATGCGCTTTCTGAAAAGCGTCACGTACACGTTCCCAAGAAGACGGGAATGCATTTTCCTGTACTGGCGCGGCAATCGGCGCCTGAGGCGGTGCCTGCTGAACTACGGCAATTGCGGCATTTACCGCTCGGGCTACAATGGCTGCAACCTCAGCGGCGTTCATCATGCCCTGAACTGGAGCGGATTGGGGTTCTGGCGTTGCAACCCTAGGAACTCGTCGTGCACGTCATGGAGGCATCTGAAATAAGAGTAAAGTTTATAAGTTCACAGTTTATAAACTTAAAATAGCTGAAGAACGAAGCATACACAAAAAGAGTACAACAGTCCTAAAATATAGGGCTCTATATCAAAGAAAACTTAGCGGAAACATAGTAGCCGTACAGATCCTAAAGGACACTAGAACCTGATGCTCTGATACCACCTGTGACACCCCGACTAATTAAATACCGGGTAGCTACTCCTTTATTAAATTAATTCAACATGCCAAGTTGGTTCAGTTAATAGCATCACTGTCGCAAACATTTTAAAAATTACTAACCACCTAGTATTTAAAAAGTAAGTGCCAAATTTTAAGTTAAGTCTGATTAACATGCAGTAAAAGAAAAATGGAAGAGTCAACATAATCCATCCACCATACGAAGTAATGAAATAACCAACGATAATAATAATAATCCGGAGGAAAACTCCTCACAACACTCCCAACAAAAGGAAATAATACAACAAATCTGAATCCTGAATAATTACATGCCAAAAGTCTGAATAACTGAAGTAAATGCAAAGTCTCTAAAAGAAATGGGCGACATGCCCTACAACTGATAACTGATAAATATCGAGTCAAGATCGATGAAGCGTCTACAAGCAAAGTCCTGTAACTTCCACAAACAGCTACAGCTCTTCACTTGAATGAGAATCCTATGCATGGTGTCCTTGTGGCTGGGCACCTAAAATGGTTTTTACAAAAATAGATTTGAAAGCAAATGGGTCAGAACCCGAAAGTGGAAAACATTTTGAAAACAGCAAGTGTTTTAATAACATTAAAACATTAAATGCAAAATACATGTTAGGACGTGCACTCACATGAAATTCTCACCTCTCGACTACATGTGCACTCCTAACGTACATTACCCATCTAAATGACATTCATAACTAACCAAGCCGTAATAAGTTCTAACCCTTACTACTCGATTCCCATATTACATTCTAACGTAACCAAAGAATAGGGGCTTTACTTAAACTCAGATTCTCAATATGTAATATATATCACTATCGGTTAACCCGTTATGTTTTCTCAAAACAATACCATAATTATCTTCACAATATTAACGTGAAGGTTCCCATTAATTAAGTGTATATTATTCACATCATAAATATACAATACAAGCACCCCGAGAACTAAGCTGCGGTGCACACATACTCTGCTATCCATCCCGGTACATCACGTACATAAGGATCACATATTCCGAATCTCTCAGGAATAGTTCACAGATAACAACATCACAAATAATGGAGGCGAACACAGTCACATCACATGGGTCACGCACATACCTGCGCTCCCACGATCAGCAGACTTATTAACATCCCAATAAGTCCTTCTCTGACCTATGTTCATCGAGGTAACCGGTCTAAATCCGGGCAACACAAGGATTAGAGGGCCCTAAGCGAACGCAAACCTCCCGTGATAGCAAGTATGGTAGGTATGTCATACACACAAAATCAATACATATACTAAGTATTCACACATCTTAGTAATCACCATAATATATTGGTACATATCTCTTCTCGTACTGACATATAATACTACACCAATTATGTGTTCCCGGTTAATATAATTAATTAGGCCGTCAATAGCTCACATCGTAATAGACACTCACGTCCTACTTCACATTTTCCCTTAGGTTCAAACTACACTTCTAGGTTTGACTCGTCATTATCTCCCAAACATCCCAAATATATCAATTACTCATCAAGGAAAGGCTATCTCCACCTATACACAAGGTTACGGGGTACTCGGGATCAAAACAGGCTAAAAAGCCTAAACTGTCAACTCGTTCGAACGAGGATGTTCGAACGAGAGTTCGTTCGAACGAACTGGGTCTTCTAACGAGATCTCGTTCGAACGAAAATCTTCGAACGAACATCACTCTCGTTAGAACCCAGACTGTCAACTCGTTAGAAGCTCGTTCGAACGAGCTCGTTCGAACGAGCTCGTTCGAACGACCTGGGTAGATCTTCTAACGAGTGGCCAGTTTCAAACCCAGAATTTCCTATCTCGTTTTTCCAATTTCTCTACACCTCCAATCTCATCCAAACATAAATCCACCGATTGTTTAAAGTCTCTAATCATTCCTAAACGTATCAAGGTCACATACTAACGTGTTTTAAGGGAATAATTCATCCTAAACGTCACCAAATCACAAGTCTCATCACTTTTCCCCAATTTTTCAAGAACATAAACCCTAAGATTATAAATCATCAATTTCCAGAAATAAATCCGTTTTTATAACACATAAACTTATAATTCTCTTAATTCGATCTTCCAATAACATTTCTACATGCAAACCTATCTCCAAAATTTATTAACAACTCCAGTTTCATGGGTTTTCAATTATCTCCCAATTAATTATGATTATTGAATAGTCTAAGCATGGAAGAAGCATTTACTGCATAAAAACTTAAATTAAACCACTTGCCTTGATTCAATCTCAGATTTTGATGACGATTTGATGAAGCTCTCTCTCTCTCTCCAAGCTTTTCTCCTCTATCTCTCTCTTTCCAAACTTTCTTCTCCAATAGCTATGGTGGCTAGGGTTTGTTTTGGGAAAACTTAGAAACCTAAATTCTAATAACCTACGTAGCCTATTGGGTTAACATGGGTTGGTTAGTGGTTTAGTGGGTCAAATCCACATTAGATATAATTTACTAATTTTCGTCACTTTTAATTCTCAAAAATGCAGAATTACCAAACTACCCCTATATGTTGTCGGTATGGCCTAAAAATACCCCGGGACCCCAACTAAACCCCCGGCTAGTGTTTTCTGGCTATCTCGACCCTTCCGGACGTGTTGGCGCACTCAAAACGACCATACGGTTAATAGAATTTAAATTCACTTTTATAATTAAAATAATTATATCCTGACGCGACTGTCTCACGCGTCTCAATAAAATGTCCAAATTGCCGTATATCAATCTCACGACAAATTTCATAATTCAATATTCATATATCATCATATATACTCAATATAGTAAAATACCAACTCACATCTCGCTAGTATTTTATCCGGATTAATTCTCAATTAATTCTCATTTAATTAATTAATCCCAAAAATAAATATCGCCAAAAATACGGGGTCTTACAAGTGTATGGTTGTGATTTGAGTCGAGGGATCAAATTTTAGGTTTTCTTCTAAGAAGATAGCATTGGCATGATTTGGGAGTGGGTTGTGAGTAGTGTTTGGCTTAGGATTAGCTGGTGGGGCAATGGTACCTCGGTCAATTAGACCTTGGATTATGTTTCGAAGGTGAAAGCATTGGTCGGTGGTATGGCCAGCAATTTGCTAAAAGGCGCAATGAGCATCTGCCTTGAAGTTTCTTGGGAGTGGATTTGGCAAAGGACGGGGATCCAAGGGTTTGATAAGGTTTCGGCTTAATAGGGCATGGTAAACTTTGGATAGGGGAGAATGGAGCTCGATATATTCCTTTCGGACTGGGATAGGGAGGCTTTTTGGTGCCTATGATGTGGTTGGTTGAGAGATGTTGTTGATAGTTGAGACAACAACACCGGCAGGTTTGTTATATTTTATGGTGGTGAACTGTCCGGATACCTTCTTTGGTTCAACATCTGTTTTAGCCATACTCTCCTCAATTTCTACTCCCGCTTCTCTGAGAGCTCGGACGTGAGGATAGTATTATCCTCCCATGGTTGCTCGGACATGGGGTAAGAAATTCTTCTTCATTATGATGACTTGATCTTCCTCGGAAGGCCGATTGGTCATGGTAGCTGCTTTTTCCCTCCATCGAGCTATGAAGTTACTGACTGATTCCCCAAAGTTCTATTTCAGAAGCTTTAAATCACGACGGGTGACCTCAAGCTCTTCTTTATATTTGTACTATGACATGAATTCTCGAGACACGTCCTCCCAGCTACAGATTCTAGACTCTTCGAGAGACGAAAACCATCAGAGGGCGCTATCCTTCAAAGTTTACTGAAACATTTGGTCCATCACTTCTTCAGAATCCCCTAGTAGAGTCATGGAATGGTGATAATTACGGAGATGAACTTCCTCTGAATTTCTCGATATTTGGCATCTTGAACTTCTCAAGTAACCTCACTTTAGGATAAGGAGACATGTGGGTGTAGTCTATGTAATTCCTAGAGATTCTGACTTGGTCAAACTTCTTAGTGAGCATCTTGAGGTCTTATTTGACCTTGTTCAACTCCTCCTATTTTGGATCAATGATCATAGGCAAGTTGGCCCCATGCTAGGCAAGGTTTGGCATCGGAAGCTGGGCAGGCGGCGACCCATTAACAGGAGGGGCACATGGAGCGTGCTGATATTCTTAGGGAACCCAGATAGGCTCGGGTGGACCCATAGCATGAGGGAATAGGGCCTCAAGTTCTTGAGGAATGGGAACCTAATTTCGTTGCATCTCTCAGACCTCAGTCTGGAGGTTCTCAATCTTGGACACGAGCTGAGCCAAAACTGTTGTCAAATCCAGCTACACAAGGGGTACTTGGTCTGTGTTCTCCATGGAAAGTGGATGGATACCAGACTTGGAAGAAGTAACAGGGAAACAAATAAAACTTTGGGGTGATTTGACTGAAGACTGAAGCCAATAAGGAGCCAGGCCAAGGGCATGCGATCGACCTGAGAAGGCCCAAAATGGGATTTATTTTTGGGAAAAAGGATGAAAATATTTTTGACATTTTTTTTAGATAGGAAGACAAAATATTTTTGGCTTTTTGATAAAGAGAGGAGAAATGTTTTTGGATTTTTGATCAGGAAAGGAGAAATGTTTTTGGATTTTTGATAAAGAAAGGAATTTATTTTTGGAGACGGTCTCAGTATGATTATTATGATTATTATGTTCTCACTTGTATTAAATTCTCCTAAATGTAAAATGAAATGCCGGACCAGACCCGAGCCTGGAAAGATTGGGTTTGTAATATATGCAAAGCTATTGTTGGACTTGTGACCAGGCTCATGAACTGGGTCCCGTTTTAAAAATGCGCAAAAATTTAGGCGGCAGGCTGACCCAGAATTTCGACATAGTTTCGGGTTGAAACGACAATCTAATATGTGTGTACTAGGCTTGACACCTATATGCGGGTATGGAGTTGGTTGGGTGAATCGAAAGGGGTTCACACCTTTGGCGTGACTTCCACGATATACGTCTTGCTCTCGCGGGCAATTGGTACGTGTGGACAAGCCATTTGATATACCTGAGTGTACGTGAATTGCCTCACTATATACCTCGTGGGAACGGTACATGTGAGAGATAATTCGATATACTAAGCGTACGTGAATGAGTTTACCGCGATATACCTCCCATCATGACTTGAGTCAAGGGGTACGATGCGAGGGAACCGTTCGATATACGTCGAAGGTACTTGGCCAATGGAAGGTGAGAGTCATATCACTTAGGCTAACTGCACCCTTCCTAACCAGCGCCCATTACGAAGTGACCCTCCAGTTACTGGACAAAATTTGGTCAATCACAATGCTCTTTGGTGATGTCATGTGAATCATGCATGATCCTCTTATTAGAATCTAATGCGAATGTATTTCTTGATCATGCTAAACAAGGAGCAAATTACAGTACAAATGGTATACCAAGTATGGGTGATGCGTGCAACATGAGGATATATGTGATCCTAGGTGCACATGGTACGAAGTGTACATGGATAATTTTATACAAGTGTATGAATAGAAAGATAAGTATGGGGACACATGGAAAAGGGGAACATGCAAAAATGGGGGAAAATATAAACAAACATAACACCCATGTAAATAGAGTCTAGCCCTTAAAATAAATTCCCCCAGTGGAGTCGCCACTGTGGCCATCCCCGATCCTCGTGACGGGCGGGAGAGTGAGGATTCTAGGTCTCGCGCGTCCCTCTCGGGAGCGCTTCGACCGGCGTCGTTGATGAGGTGAAAAATGTAGAGAGATGGAGTCGTTAGTCTATTTTACTCAAAATAGGCAAAAGAAAGGGAGCCATCCCTAAGGACAGCATCCAAGGACATACTGATACATACGAAACCAAAATAATTCGAGAAGGGTCCGGAGGCTAAGTTACGAAATGGGAAGGTTTTAGGAACCCATTCCGCCCTTACGGTCTCTCATGGGTTTTTGCTATTTTCCATTATTTTCCTCGTGATATGTGTGCATGTGTATATATAGTGGAGATAGGAATCCTCGGCTTGTATCATGGGAGAGATAAAGCGAGTCATTCGTAGGAAGGTTCATAGAAATAATATTAGAAAATAGGATTTACGCGATTATCCTTGCGTTGATCGTTATAATGGAACGATAATGTATGTGGAATAAAACGCCACTAAGATCAAATATATATATGTAAATGTATAGAAACTAAGAGACTTGAACTTAGTGAAGATAGAAGATGAGAGAAAAAGTGAGAATAGGACTCGAGTCTCGGGATTTACCCTGAGATGCCTACGTAGCCTATAGAGGCATCAAAGTCCACGTAGTTCGCATGAAAAATGAGGGGTGGGGTTTATCCCGTAATTCCAACTGGGGACTTCTCTTATTTGTGTGTTGTGTCTGGAAAAAAGTGTTTTAGTTGTGAGAAAAGTGTAAGAAAAGTGTGAGAATTCCCGTTTGGAATTTATGATCAAACCCTCTTTTTCTTGTTTTTTGGGTTTTTTATTTGTATGAAAATAAGAGATGCACAATAATACTAAGTAAAAAGTATATTAGGATATGTGAGATGAGAGAATAAAAGCGCTAAATAATAAAACAAATTAATGCGAATTTATGAGAATTTAAGGAGAGAATTGAGAAAATTGAACCTTCTTGAAGATATTGAGTTTGGAGAGAAGCCCTTGTACTTGGATGATGATGGAGGGTAATGAATACACCAAGTTTGATGAAAAGGATGATGATAAGTGAAGGTTGGAAAGGGATTTGGATGTGGAAATCACCTTCGAGAGAGGTTTTTCGGATTTGCTGGGAGTGATGTTTATCTGATATGGGCTCTCCTTTGCAATGAGATCAAGGCCTCCTTTTTATAGGCCCAGGGCATTGCCAATCAGCATAGACCTAGTCCTGCCAATCAGCATGTGCGTTTAGGCACACTGTCGATAGGCCAGGTTTGGGACCTGCCGTTTCGCAGTGTCTTTCAGGCCTTTTTGGAAAATCAGTCGCTGAGCGCAAACCGTTGATCCGAATCGCGCATGGGGTGAACCGTTGGAAAGGTAATTTAGATACCTTCGAAATTCCTTACTGCTCCCGAGTTCGAGAGTTGACTTTGTGTCAAATGTGGCTCGGAAGCGCTTGTCGTTCCTTTGGACGAAAAAACATCGGACGTAAATGGATCGTTCGTCCGCGTGGTAAGTCAGAATCGTGCATGGGGCAGACCGTTGGAAAGGTTAGGAGATGTACTTTGACATTACAAAGAGTTTGATCCGGTTCGGGGAGTTGACTTTGGTCAGCTGGTCCCTGGAAACATTTGGTGACCTCTCGGAGTAAAATGGATCATTCGTCCATACCGTAAGTCGGAATCGCGCACGGATCGAACCATTAGAAAGGGGTTTCAGTTCCCTTTGAAGATTCATTCAGTCTCAATTGATCTGAAGAGTTGACTTAGGTCAAACGGAGCCCCGGAGCACCCAGTGGCCTCTAGATCAAGTTTCGGGGGAAAATGGGTCGTTCGTCCGCATCGTAAGTCAGAATCACACACGGGACAGACCGTTGGAAAGGGGTTTCAGTTTCCTTTGAAGATTCATTCACTCTTGGTCGAGCTGAAAAGTTTGATTTTTGGTCAAACGGAGCCGGGGAGCGTCCGATGGCCTCTAGGTCGGTACTCGGGTTTGACCTGGGTTTTGCAGTGATGAAGGGAGGTGCTAGGGACCTAAGGAGAGTTTAGGGGGTAATAGAATGGGGTGCCCATAGTAGAGATAAATCTTAAGAGATTATGCATCTTGACATGTTTAATGCCACGTTAGTCTTCATGTTTTCGAGGATCTATTAAGTACCGATGCATATGATTTTTGAGATCTTGTAAATTTAATCATGGGTTTTTGGTTTTTACTAAAATGTTTGAAACTACTTTTAAAATGTTTTTTTATAAAATATTTTTTGGTTTAGTTCGTTTGAATGAGAGTTTAGCTTCATTTGAACGAGTTGTAAGTTTTTCTCTAACGAGGTGTGATTTTCTTTGGAAATAATTGATGGGTTTCTTATAACAAACCTCAAATGAACATCCAATGGGGTTTATCTATCTAACGTTGGCCTACTTGTTAGAAGCTCTCTCAAACAAGAATGCTTGTTTGTTCGAACGACTATGAAGGTCGTTTGAACAAAATAAGGTTTTCATTCTATGAACCACTAGTTTTCATTTTAACGAACCCCGCCACCTTAAAATTTGTGTTTTCTATAATAGGAGTGATGGAATTCATTTTTCTAAGAACTTTTGGCAGAAAACATTTTCTCATCTATATCCAAAAGTTTCTAAACCCTAATTTTATCTAAATTATTTAAAGATCCAAGTGTCATGTTTCTTATGTTTTGAGATATTCTTGTGTAGGTACCTATTTTGTATCTTTCATTATCTGGATAGAGAAAAGGTTTTGTGTATGGACTACATACTGCATTTGTTATGTTGTGATAAAGAAGAGGTGATTCCATGTTTCGACTCTGTAGACGGTTGTTGAGACTTATTGGTTTATATCGAAGCATTTTTGAACTCACACATTGTGGAATCTTGCATGGGTAGACTCCTACATTGCTTTGTGGAGAAAAGGTCAAAGATAGAAGATCTTCAAGGCTTGCGAGGGCCACGAGTCATCGTGTAAGTCTACTATCTGTCTTGTGTAAAAGTGTATCATTGTGATCTGTTTGGCTGAGCCATCTGAGGTTTTTCTCATTGTGGGTTTTCCTCATACTTTGACATATTGTGCGATTGATTTACTTATTTTATCTATTGATCTCCTAGATGCATGTTTTATGTTAAAAAGATAAAATTGGGTAAATCAGTTTATCACTTCAACTTGGTTAAAATTAGTGCACAGGTTTTTATTGGATTAATCTGTTTATAACATTATATTTGTAAATTTTAAAAATATCTTTTTTTTATTTAGACCAATCATTGCCTAAGAATTTGCAGTCTCAAATTGGTATCAATTCTATAACACTAAGTTATTTTATGTAGATTGGTGTGTTATGCATGAATTTTGAAGGCTTTAATTTGGATGGTATTTCGACTCCTAGAGCGCCGACGTTTCATAGGCTATCATACTGGAAAATATGTATGAAATCATCACTTAAGGATGTAGATGAATAGGTATGGTAAGCAATACTTAATGGTTGCTCTCAACCTACAACCTTAGTTGGAAAAAATAAGATTCACAGACGCATAGACTTAGGGAGTGAGGCTAAGAATAGGTTAGCAAATTAAAATTTACATGGTTTAAATGTTCAATCACCTCGGAGGAGTTTCACCATATTATGACTTATGAGACGTCTAAAGAGGATTGAGTCATACTCCAACTCACATGTGAAGGCACTAGTTCTATTAAGTCTCCCAAACTCCAAAACCTAGCCCCTAAATTTGAAACCATGAAAATGCGAGAGAGTGAGACCTTCGATGTGTTCAATGTTATATTCTCCGACACTGTGAACACATCTCTTAAGTTGGGAGAGGGAATACTCAAAAATTGAGTAATCAAGAAAATTATAAGGTTCTTACTTGAAAATTTTATTTCAAAAGTAAAGGTTTTGAATTCCTTGGGCACTTTAGAGTCTACAAAACTTGAAGAGATTTTAGGTCCTAAAAACTTATGAGCTTGACAGGTTTTCCTCCAAAATTATGAAAAAGGAAAAGGGAATTGCTTTGAAGGTCCAAAAGGAGGAGTTAACTATTTCAGATAATGAGTCTGAAAAGTCTAAAAATATGGAAATGTTAGCAAAAAAATTCAAAATTTTTTGCAAGTTTTGAAAATAATCAAAAGATGTGAATAAGTTTAAGAAAAATAAGTACAACACACCTGATCAATTCCCCATAAATTGTAATGATAATTTTAAGAGGGACGGGTCAGGTAGATGCTTTGGTTTTTAGGGTTATGGTCATAGGAAAACTGGGTGTCCCACTAAACTAAGGAAGGATGGTAAGAAACTGAAGGTGTGTAAGAGATCTTTAGTGATAGTGATCCGAAAGAGGGACTATATTGCCCTATTGACGCAAGTACATTACTTTCATAGCTACTCATGACAGACTTAATGAAAAATATTCCCAGGAAGATAATTCTGAGCATGATGCTTTTAAGGGAATTATTTTTTATTCCTAGGTTTGTGATGGTAAAGAGAATGTAGAAGAAGATAATGAAGAAGAAGAGGAAGAGATCGAGCTCTAAGTTGCCTTCTATGAGTTATATGAAGAAATGTTCAGAGTGAAGAAGAATAACTTGAAGTTAGAAGATTGGTTGAAAGAATGTGCCACATGAAATGATTATAATGTTTTGATTAAGGTTCTTAGGAAACGTGAGATATATAGCCTTTGTGGTTTGATTGAGGTTTTGAAGAAGGAGCTTCTTGAGTTTAAAGAGCATAGGCATCTACCCGAGTCTAGTACTCGAGTCATATAAAATTTGTTTTGGAATCTAGGTCGAAGAAGTTATATGAAATGTTACGCACCGTCCAAAGAAAATATGACAAGTGTGGAATCGGCTTCATTATTCCAAATGCTTATGCTAAGACAAGACTATGTGTTTGAGAGAATCAACCAATTATAGGAACATTAGAAAAGGTCAACCTTTATGTAACACCCCTCTCCGTCTCTACACATACACACATTGTGGTAGGAAAGATCACCTTAGGCATTTTTTATTTAATATTAAAAGCGATCTAGAAAGTCTAAGTCTGGAGTTACCAATGTTCCTAAAAGCCTTAAGCTCCATGTTACACCTATTTAGGTTAGAAAATCTAATTTGGAGGCTTTACATGTTAGACTTGATGATTCTTGTTTGCTTGCACATGATACTTCCCATGCTATATCTAATAGCTGATTGTGTTTTTATGTTTACATGCACTATCTTTTGTACTTCGTGATATATGTGTTTGCTAGTGTGTGGTTTGAGCTTATGTATTTTTATTTTTCATTTATTGGGTCTTATTGAAAAATACAAAAAGATTTGCTTATCGTTTGAGTTAGTTTTTATTGGTATTGTTAAAAAAAAATGTTTAAAAACTCGAAAAGATTTTTGTTTATGTGTAGTTTAGTTTTATACATTTTCTGTGGCATATTAGCATGTTTGAATCCACTTCACTCCATGTTTCTATGTGTCTAGGACATTTGATTATGACTTTTGATGCTTAGATTGTTCTTAATCATGTTTGCATTAAGTTATTCTATTTTGATTTGCTTAATTGATTCACTTTGTATATGCTTCCACATGCATGTACGAGCTCTTATGAACTTTAACTTCACTTGTTATATTTAATCTATATGACGTGTTATCCCATCAAGATTATCATCTACATATTTTGTAACTATGCCAGTGAGTTTGTTTGATTTTTATTGAATATATGAGGGTGCCTAAAAAATGGATATGAAAGGAACAAATCTCCTTCACGGGAAAGCCACTATTGGCAAGAGCTTAAAAGATTGAGAGGTAATAAAAACAGAAAAATAGCCAAGGCCAGCTAGTTTACTTGTTTGATTTTCCATATATGTTAGCTTCAAAAAATTGAGTGAAAATAAATATGATATATGTTTAGCTTTTGAGGTTGTTATAATTAAATATCAACGGATTTGCACAATGAATCCTACTTATGCTTATCATGTCATGACGTTATTGATTTGTAGAATCATAAATATTCTTGGCTTATGTGCATTGTGCTTGTCTGCTCATAGAGTTAACTTTATTCGTCACTTGAGACTAAATCTTATTTTGATGAAGTTTTATGGTCAAATATAATTCCTTGAACATTTTTGAGTGATTACATCATAATTTACTTTTATCTAGTTTACACCCCTTCATTCCATCCTACATGTTTATACACATCGATACTATACTGATGTGTAAAGCTTATGTGTTTTGTGATTGTTTTATAGTCTTTTATACCTATATATATGTGCCCATTTTTTTATTGGCATTAATTGATGATTGTGTGGATTATTTGTGCTTGTGTTTTCATGTTATTTTTTGTTGCACTTTACACTATAGCATGATATTATTATTTCCTCTCTATTTTCTATTGCGATTGCATGTTTTCACATTTAGGGGGAGATTTAGTTGATGGTGGAGAAATAGTTTTATTCATTCTTACATTGTCTATTCCTGAACAAAAGTGGTATCTTTCCTTTCCTAATTAGGAAAACTTTGTCTTAGGGGGAGATGTCTCACCTAGCTTAAAATTTTAAACATTGGGAGAATTTTATTCTTATGCAGATTCTATATTTTTTTTTATATTCTTTTTACATTTAAATGTGTGTTTAAATGTGCAGGTTTGCAACATGCACCAAAGTTTTTCAAGAGAGCAAAAGCACTCAATTGTGTATCTCTATTAAGCATCTGCACTTTTTCCTTTTGGGTTTGGGATTGAGTTTTTTAGAGAGATTGACGAACCACGGGTGTTTTTATTTTAGTTTTGTCCTGGAATAGCCAAAGAAGGAGATTCTTAAACATAAATTTCTAATTGGGTCAATTTGTATGTATTGTTATAATTCCGGAGAAAAAATTTAAGTAATAGATTAGACTTTGTATTATTTAACATGTAAGCCTATGACATGTTTGATGAAGAGGTTGCGATAAAGCTTCAGAGATTACGCATCGTGCCTTGTTAGTGCCACATTTATCTTCGTGTTTCTGAGGATCTCTTAGGTATGGATGCATATATTTTTTTGAGATCTTGGAAATTTAATTTTGGGTGTTTATTTTTTACTAAAATGTTTGTAACTATTTTTTAAAAAATTTAATTTTCTTAGTTTAGTTCGTTTAAATGAGAGTTTAGCTTCGTTTGAACGAGATGGGAGTTTCGTTCGAACGAGATGTGATTTTCATTAGAACGAAGTGATGGGTTTCTTAGAACAAACTTCAAATGAACATCCAATGGGGTTCTCTACCTAATAGTGGCCGACTCGTTAGAAGCTCATTCTAACGAGATTGCTTGATCGTTTGAACGAGTATGGAGTTCGTTTGAATGAAATAAGGTTTTTGTTTGAACGAACCCCATCGCCTCAAAATTTGTGTTTTCTATAAATAGGAGTCCTGGATGCAGTTTTTATAAGGACTTTTGGTGAAAAATGTTTTCCAATATATATCCAGAAGTTCTTAAACACTAGTTTCACCTAAATCATTTATAGATTAGATTAACATCTTTCGTATGCTTTAAGATCTTCTTGTCTCGGTACCATAGTTTGTTTTTCTCATCATTTGGATAAAGAAAAGGTTTTGTGCAGTTGACTCCGTACTATGTTTTGTGTGTTGCAGTGAAGAAAAGGCTTGCGAGGGCAACGAGTCGTTGTGTAAGTCTACTTATCACTTGTCTAAAACCTTATCATAGTGATCTGTTTTGCTAGGTCATCCGAGATTTTTCCTGTTGTGGATTTTTCTCATACATTGGCGTATTGTGCGATTGTCTCACTTATTTTATCTATTAATCACCTATATGCATGTTTTAGGTTAGAAAGATAAAATTGGGTAAATAGGTTTCACTCTTTAACTCGATTAAAATTAGTTCATAAGTTTTTATTGGGTTAGCCTATTTAAAGTTTCTTTACATTAAATTTAATTTTTTTAAAAATAGTCCTTCTGGTATTCAAACCCATCCCTGTCGAAGTATTTGCACTCTCAAATTGGTATTAGAGCTAAAATATTAAGTTATTGTGTTTAGGTCCGTGTTTAGGCATGAATTTTGGTGTTTTTCATTCTGATGGTCTTTCGGCTCCTTGAACACCAATGTTTGATGGGTTAAACTACGCATACTGAAAAATGTATATAAAATCAACACAAAAGGCTATAGATGAGCGGGTATGGCAAGTAGTAATTAATGGTTGGTCTCCACTTACAACCTCAATTGGTGAAAATAGGATTCTTAAACCCATAGAATCATGGAGTGAGGTTGAGCTTAGGTTATGAAATTATAACTTGCATAGTTTAAATATTCTGTCAGCCCTGAGGAGTTTCACTGTATTATGATTTGTGAGATGTCTAAATAGGCTTGGAACATACCCCAACTCACCCATGAAGGTACTACTATTGTTAAAGCTTCCAATCTCCAAAACCTCGCCACTCAAAATAGAAAAACAACGGGACTCAGCCCGCACCCATATTCTCTCTTTCTCTCTCTCCAAATTCTCTTCCTCTCTCTCTCTCTATCTATCTCTCTCTCTCTCTCTCTCTCTCTAAGAGCCTCCATCCCTATGGCGCACCCTCTTCCCCCTATAACGAGACGATGTGCCCACCCTTCCCCAGATGAGGCAGACATCACCAAGAAAGAAGGGACCGGAATAACCTCATGGATATGGGCAGTCGCCGAAGATATCCAACCCCTAGTATCCTTCAACCAATTGGTGGAGATCCGGATGTGCTGCAAAAGAAAACAGAAAAATCAAATCAGTAAAGTCTGAAAGAAAAAGAAAGGAATCAGGAAAGCAAAAGACAAAGAAACACAAAGTGTACTTAAAGTCCAAGGAACTCCTCTGTCAGGCCCAACTCCTCTGGGTCCATCTCATTGGGACGATGCTGTAAACGCACCGACCCTCCATCAGCTCATCGAATGTTGTAACCAGGCGAGAACAGCCTTACAAAGGGAGCCTCCAAATTCATCACCACGGCCGATGTCATTGCACCGCCCGCACTGTGGGAGGGATACACCTATTGACTCGAACTTTTGCGAGAAAGAGGCATCACATCCTATATACTGGGAGGGATCAACCAGCTCGACACAAAATCTATATATTCATACTTCATCGTTGTGTCGGTATATAATGAATACGACTCTCCCATCATCGCCACCACCCGTGTATCCTCTGATATCTCCCGCACTCGCCTCATGAACATAAGGGGATTCGTCAGCGGCACCGCAACCTCATCCTCCATGATCTGTCGGACTACTCTCTCCCCGAGGTACTAGGAGTAGCCAAACTCATACATCAATAGACGTTGCATCTGAGCATGTCCCCTGGTCACCCCAGTGTGCTGAATGGTCGTCCCCCAAGGCTAAAAGGTAACCTGTAGATCCCCAATAAGAGAAAAAGATCAATATCAATAAAAAAACCATCAAAGGAAAAGACAGTCTCGAGATAAAAGAAGGCAAACCTACTCGCTCGTCAGGCCATTCAAGACCTGACACACTGCCTCCAGAGAGAGAGACTTCTTCGACTATCGGTTGGACCTTTACCACATGTACATCTGGCAGAAGTCCCCAACAGAGTTATCCTTTAAAGATATCAACTGGGTGTTTAACCAAATCACCTCATAAAACCACCTCTGCAAAGGGCAAAGGCCTGCAATTAAGAAATCAAGAGTAAAACGCATGGAGGAAAATGCAAAAAATAAAGAATACCTCCAGAAGATATGTGGCTATAGTAAAAGACTGCCAGCAGTACCAGATGAATGCATCAGGAGAATAATAAAGGGTCACCAAAGTCAGGCTCCTCGAATCATAAAGGCGGATGTCCGAGAATACCCTCAAAAATAACAAAAACCATAAGTGCACGACGTCGCCACTCGTCGCCACCAAAAAGCCTCCCAGCACCAACAGAATGAACAAGCGGGCCATCTGACGCACCTGCTACCCGTCGCTCTCATCGATCCTCCTTCTCAATAATAACTCCCTCAACAGAGATAAAAAGATAGAATCCCTAAAAACCACCCTCTCCACATCACCTAGCACCGCCGTCGCTGCCTCCGGCGTCACCCTCGCCATCCTGTCCACCTCAATACGAGCACCATCGCAGTCCACCCCCACCAACTGTTGCACATCAATGGGAGTCACCGTCATCTCCCCAAAGACAAAATTGAAGGTGTGGGTAGTGTCTAGACCTGTCAAAATACACGATAACCCGTTAACACGACACGACCCTACAAGAAATTATAAGTTAATGGGTTTATCCTTATTGGGTTTGGGTCATTAACAGGTTGACATGGTAGACCCGTTAACACTAACGGTTCGGGTTTGGAAATTTACCTGTACCCGTTTCTACCCGTTAACACTAACGGGTAATATAGGGTCACCCAACCCGTACCCAATAACAATAATCATTAAAACCCATTATTTCTAAATCTTTAAAGACTAACGGGTGCTATAGGGTCACCCAATCTATACCCAATAAAAATTACAATTATAACCCATTATTTTTAAAGTATTGAAGACTAACGGGTATTATAGGGTCACCCAACCCGTTACCCATTTCGACCCAAAATGATTCGTTAATATTAACGGGTGTTAACGGTTTGGGTCGTGTACCCGTTAATATTAACGGGTCGTGTTTGGGTATTGTTATTAGACCCGTTAGGCTTAACGGGTCGTGTATGGGTTAGGGTGTTTTAACCCGTAACCCGTACACGACCCAAACCGACACCGTTTACCGTGAGGATTTCAATTGAAAAAATGATGAGTGATTCACGGGAAAGGGCTGCGAGAGTTCAAAATTAACTCGTCGTGAAATCCACCGTTTAAAAGAGCCCAAAAGAAAAAGCAAAATACTAAGAAAAGGGCTAATAAGATTTTCTCTTAGTTGAGAATGCTAGAAACCACAAAAGAACTTGAAAAAGTTTATATTTCTGTGGGAGTTTTGGTCAGAGAAAATTTAAACGAGTTTGCACAACTAATCCTAATGCTGAAACATTGCAATTTGACGCTATTATTTGTAGAATCGTCAAAATTCTGGATTTGTGTGCATGTAGTATATTTAGTTCATTAAGCTCACTCTTTAATTGTCATATGGCTATGATAAAGTTTGATGATTTATGGCTATCAATTAGAGCTTCTTGATCGTTTTGATGTGTTGGAATTGTGAATCATTTTTTGTAGTTTCACGCCCATTCAGTCCATGTCCATGTTTGAGCATATCGGTACCATGTTTGCGAGTAACTCGTATTTTTTAGTTTTTATGAGTTTTTGTGTTTTGTGCGAAAAGCCTACTGTTTTAGCACTGTTTTGCATCTGTCAAGCCCTTCCTGGAATTTTTTTGTGGAAAATTTTTCACTAGGCAATATTTTATAATATTTCTGGGAAAGTGGGAAATTTTGGCAGGTCGCGCGAAGTCGTTCAAACGACAACTCATCTCGCACGAACGACTTATGTACTTGGTTCGAGAGACTTCCTCATCTCGTTTGAGCGAAGTCCCTGGCTTGTTCGAACGACAGGCTATTTTGGAGCTTCTAATTGGTTTACAGTCCTCTAGTTTAATTTGATATATTTTTGGTACAGCAGGAAGCATTTTTTTAGACTGACTGGTTTATATGCAGGTTCTTTTATGTTCCAAATTGGTATTTTGTATATGAGTCCGTTTATCACACCTGATTAATTTGCTATATTCTTTGTGTGATTACTTGGTTTACAAGCTATTTATTTGTCATTACATGATCTTATTTAGCTGGTTGTTTCATGTTTATCTAGCGTTTTTCATTTTTTAGAATGGTTTTCAACTTGATTCAATTTGGTATCATATTCTCAAGCTATATATTTCAAATTGTTTTATCATTTCACCGCATTGTCTGTTCGGGACAAAAAGGGGGAGAGATGTATGTGATGTAGGGGGAGTTTTGTTGAGCGCTACTATTGATATCTGGATTTACATATTGTTTGATTATATTTGTTTCAAATTGGTATCAAATAATTTCTCACATGTTTCAAATGATTTGTTCTTATTAGAAATATAAATTGGTATCCTTTGTTCCTCCATACTTCACTGGGTATTTGTTTGTCTGTTTCATGTGTGTAGGTATGCTTCAGCGATTCGATATTTCAAGTCTACATCACATTCAGATAGTTCATGCTTGCCAGTGCTACATATTCTAGTCTGTGCCATGTAATTTTGGATTTTGGGTTTATGGGATGGGATTTAGGCATCATACGGCTTGACGGCCCAATTAGGCATTTCACTGGTTTAGTTTTGTCCCGAAATAGTCAAAGGGGGAGATTTGTAACGACATAAATTTCCAATTGAGTCCCTGCATTGTTTTGACTTAATTTCGTGACCAAAACTGTGTCTGTAATATGTCACAAGGAGACTTTTATTTTGTCTCGATTCCACTTGGTCTATGACGTATTAAAGAAATTGAAGGCGTTGCGGCAAAGCTTCAAAGAATTAAATCATGCTGAAGTTTAATTGGTGCAAGTTTAATCATCGTCAAAGTTAATTTCATTCCGAGATCACTCAGGTATGAATGCGTATAATTAATGGTGCTCGGAATTATTTTATAACAGATAAGGATGTAATTTTTATAAAGAAAAATGTTTTAAATGTTTTAAAAGAGTTTTAAAGGTTTACACTACATTTTATGATGATAAGCTCATAAAAGAGTTTGACATTTTTGGATCTCTCATTGAAAGAGACATTTTAAACAAAAAGTCAAAAACTTAAACTTTCGCGTTGTCGTTCAAACGACATCTAATCTCGTTCGAACGAGATGAGATGTCGCTCGAACGAGTTCCTCAAGTCGTTCGAACGACACATTTTTCAAGGAGGCATTTAAATCCTATTTAAATAGTGTTTTCATCATTGTTTTACGTGTGTGCATTCTGGAAAACAATATTCGACCAGAAACTTGTTTTGCACATGTTTTCTAATGTTTAAAAGTCTTAAACACATCCTTAGAGTTTGCAAATATCCGAGTTATCATTCTTATATGTTTAAGTAATCTTGTGGCACCAAAGTTATTTATTTTGTTCTACACAATGAACACAAAGGGTTTTACGGTGAAAAAAAGAGAAGGACTTCTTGTTCGATAGCGTAGACGAATCAAAGCCATTCGGTGGACACCGAGACATACGTGGACGCGTGTGTTGTGGACAGGTATCGTGGAAGACAATTTTTTTGCATGGGCACTATTGAAGAACGGTTGAAGATCAGAAGGAGCGTCAAGACCCATGGGGATCGGGTCTTAGTGTAAGGCTAATCTGTCTTTGTAAAACCATTGTTCATAGTGATTGTCCGACTTGGGCCGTCCGAGGTTGTTTTCCCATTTTTTGGGTTTTTTCCTCGTACATCCGACGTTGTGAGTATTCTTTACTTTACTTTACTTGCTTTAATCACTAGATGCATATTTAGGATTAATCAAGATAAAATTGGTTTAAAGTAAGAATTAGGTTTTTCACAACTCGGTTTGGTGCACATTTAAAAGTTGGATCTTTTTTGGAGAAAAATTGGTTTTGTTTAAAACACACATATTGGGAACTCTTCACTCATGTCGGGTCCAAATACATCACAAACTCAATCTCTCTACTTTGAGGAAACCCTATAATCTCCTGAAACATATTAAAAAATTCCCTAATGACTTAAATAGAGTCTAACGAAATGGAAAATATCTCAAAACTCTCCTACTCAATATAATATAAATGTGTGCTCGACCCTCCCCTTGAGCGTGGCATTACAACCAAGTACATCTCCTACCCTAAATGGTAAATACAATTGACCCCCATAACAATCTACACAACCTCTATACGTGAATAATTAATCCATCCCTAGGATAACATCATACTCTGGCATGTCTAAAATAAGTATGCAGGCTACAAAACCCAGTCTCTAAATATCCACTCTTATCCCTTTACACATGGAACATATCGTTTCCCCTCTACTCATAAGCGAGTCTAAATGAAGTACAATACCTGACGCTAAGTTTACGATTTCTGATGACCGAGAAAAACTACTAGTTGCAAATGAATGTGATGCACCAGTGTTAAATATAATGCATACTACATGCCCAAATAGGGGAAACATACCTTCTACTACCTATATGGGTCCATGCACCTCCTTAGGTGCGATTTGATACACAGGCCCATACTATAATTTTTGTTATCCCTAAGGTTGGACATGTGGTGCTAGTATGGTTGGCACTGTAATAAATAGTGGGGTTGACAACTGCTAATGCTCTTTTTGTTTTGCTTGGTACAAACAGTAAACCCCTAATCCTGTGGCCCCTTATCACCTTGAGGGAACCTCTTCGCTATGTATATTGCCTCTCCACAAGTGAAACAACGGACATGGAACTGGTGCCTACCCTTTTGTTGTCCTTATTGGGCCTACTAGCCATAAACCTGCCTCCATGGGCCTTGATCGCCCCTAGTCTGATGCCCCTCTCCCTATCGGACATGCCTTTGTGGCCCTTCTTATTATGATCACCATAGACGTTATGCTTATTATAGTACTGATCTCCTGACTAGGACCCCTTATACTACTGGAACCCCGTGATTACAACCTCATTTTGTATTGCCCTACCGGCTAGAAAAATTTTAGTTCGGTATTTTCTCACCCTTAACCTTTTCAAATGCCCTTTAATCCTAACAATGAAGTAAATCGGCATTCACCACCTATGCATAAATTGTAAAAGTCAAGTTCCACAAAACGGACTACCTGATGTGCTATCTATCGATAACGCTACGTGTGAAATATTTAACAACCCTTACTTTCCACATAATAATGAGCTAAACTAATATGTCGAACATAGGGCATGTCAAACAATTCATATCATTTTCATTATCAAACATCAAGTAAAAACTGAATTAAAATCCATCCATGCATGCGATAAACTAAAATAATAAATATCTCAAATAACTAATGTCTTAGGCCATCCAATAATAAAATAGTCTGAACAACTCAACCCCGTCTAAATTAATAATTCCGGACTTAAGGTTCATACAAATCTGTGAATGGAAAATTACTGAAATACTAAAGATAGTAGCAACCTATGCTAAAATCTGGGAACTTGAATCTTCTATGAAAATGGAATGGCAAGTCTGAAATCTCCTCAGCCCGGTTGTTGCTATTTGTGTAAGTTCGGGAAATATTTTTATAATTTTGGGCCAGAGCTCGAAATTTGCTAGAAATAAATTCAATATCAACAATAATTGATTACAAGACTTACTTACAACAACATTTCACCCTTCGGCTCTCGCATGTAATAAGTACCTCACCCCTCAACTAAGTGAAATACTATGAGAATGTCATAAACCAAGTCATAACTACGCTAACAAGTCTCCGTGCTACCTCAATTAGTAAACATTTATCATGGAATAAGGATATAACTAACTACACATGTGAGAATATAACCCACGTACCAACCCCCATAAAGGATACACATATAGCAAACAATGTTTTTAACAGGACACAAGATTTATTAACAATTTTTCCATCATTAGACTATATTTCTTATTTTTAATTCTTAATTACATCACATTAAGGTCATTACTTTTGGGGATCGTCTTGTGCTTTTATCGACAAGTCCGTAGGAATCCCTCACCTTACGAACTTAAGCAAACGTATACAATTTAAATAATGGGAAGATCACTAAGCATTAACACCATCGACGGACCCATACCCAACACTAATGATGGATCGAGTCAACATTCCTTCTCTCATCGCGAAATGGTAACTATCCTAAATGTATGATCAAACACAATGACCTCAACATCATCCTATTTTGATCAACCAGTAACATGGTACATGGCCCCAAACTTAAAAACAACCCCGACCCATAAATTCTCCATGACTAATCATATTTTCAAACAATTCTAGCATGCATATATATATCTACAACACACAATATATGTAACTACAAAAAGGATATCGTTTAGCTCACGCATCTACCAAACTCACCCAATCCTTAAATATCGAATCGTAATATTAATTGAAGTTCTTACTTATTAACTTTAACTATATTTATTTTTATCTTTTAGTTTCTTGTCTTATATCCAAATAAAACTAACTACTCCAATAAGCTTATTGTGCTTCAGCTTACAGGAATATCCAATAACTCGAATCAACTCGAAAAGATTTCCTCCATCAAAATATGGTCCAAATGCACACTGTCGTAAATTCGTTTGAACCACCTCCAAGGGGTCGTTTGAACAAAATTACATACCTCTTTTGAATGCAAAAAACTTCTTATTCAAATGAACCTAGTCATCTCATTCGAATAAGATTTTAAACCTCGTTCGAACGAAATTGAACGTGATTCGCCTCTTCATCCCTACAAGCATGAAATATCTCTCCAAACCTCCATTATTTAGTTTTAAAGTTCCAGAATCGCAACCCAACAATACCAAAACCAAAACAAAGAATGGGTAAGCGATTCTAATGATTTCTAATCATTATTAATGATCTAAAACATCAATCGAATGTTTAATATTTCAATTCCATATATTTTTTCACAAACATGTACATGGTCTAAATCTCTTTAAATTTCAGAACCAAACTACTAGTTTTATCGATATTAAACTTAAAAATGAGATCAAATCCTAAAACATGCATGCTAATAAAGATTAAATCACGAAGTATCATAGAAATCATATTTATACTTTAAGAACTTAGATTTTTAATACATGGTTAATTAATCACTAACCCTAATTAGCCCCAAACAGAACCATGATCAAGATATAACAAATCCAATCCTAAACATACATTCTAATCATAAAACAATAAGAGAAAACATGAATTGTAAATTATTTAGATATTATAAAGTGATATTGCAAGAGATTTATTGCCTTAGAATGAAGAGTGATTAACTTTCACTTGAAACCATTGCCTTTTCTCCTGTCTAAGCCTTCCCTAGTTCTCCCAAAGTATTATGACTTCTAGGGTTTATTTTTGGTGATATATAATTACAAATTAAACAGTTTGAATCCCATTAAAAACTTTAATTCTCTCACCTTTAAATGAAGTATATTTTTGGACCCCCAAATGAGCAGAAAAAGATTACCGAGAATAGCCCAAAACAAATTCTAAAGCTATACCTACCCCTCTGGCCCAATTGAAGATGATAAAAATACATAAGCAAGATTCCATGTCACTCTAAAGTCAACTCAAATCGTCTATACCCCAAATATCACGGTAAAACCTCGCAATATAAATAAGATAACCAATTAATTATTTTATGTGTAAACGATTATAGTAAATTTAATTAATTCCACTTATTAATTAATATAGCATGCAACACAACAAAATCATATACTATGCACATTTAATTATCAACTAAATATGAAATTATTAATTAATAATTTTTTCAAGTAATAATTAACTCCCGTTTATTAATTTCATCTCACAATTAATAAGATAAATAAATTCTAGTAAAATACAGGGTATCACAAAATACTAGTAGTTTGTTCAAACTCGGGAACCTGTATAATGTTTCTGTAACTTGTTTAATAGTTCAAAAGAGTATTGCGATAAGCACATTAATGAATGTATTGAACAGGACCATTGGTGAGATTCAAGTCTATGTGCTGATTATGTTACGCGGGGGCAATCTCACCTTAATTGCAAATGGTTCATCATTTAAAATAAGCCACCTAGGGGTCCATTTTAGTCTCTAAATCTATCTTATGTAAAAATTCCTTCCTCCTCCATATTTGATTTGATCGTGGAGAATTAGCAGTAGGTTGGACCTTGGGCGTATTAAAAATCTTCTTGCCCCTTGTGGTTTGATGACGATGACAATGTTCACTTGATTTTCTCATAATGTTGTTCTTATCCAAGCAGTTATTCTTACTAGCATTATGAATGTGTAAGGTATACTTAAGAAAATAACAAAATTCTCTTAAACGTCATTTCTAATTCCAGTTATGGTAATTATAAATTCTAAGCCAAGGCACGGGAGAAATAGTTTCTAGAGGAACCTTTTCAAAATGTTGAACCGTCTTTAAATTAAAATAAAATCTTTATGATGGCCTTTCATACGATAATACGAGCAAGTAATATCTCTAGTAGGTCTTTTATCATGAAAATTATGATTTTTCCAAGAAACGTGAGACACAAATTCTTCTCTTTAAAATTGTTCATCCTATAATGTTTCCTTTGTTTATGAAAGTTTTGAAAACCATAATCAAAAGTGGAGAATGAAATGATGTCGAAGGTTCGACATGAAAAGTACCTCCTCTAGAAAAGTTTCTATAGTAGAATTTGTTTCTAAAGAAAGATCTTCAATTTTCTTTAAACGTATAGCATTAAAATCAATAATATTTTAAAACTCCTTTTTCAAAATGTCCACGAAGATGGTCAAATAATGTATTTCATTTTGCAAAAATGGACAAACATTCATCATCAACTAAAGGTAGCTTCTTATCTTTTGTTAGTTCATCGAGAAATTCTGAGAAGTCGGTAAAATCTAAATTTTGTGCTTACACTTTAGGATAGAGGGAATGAGCATGAGCATTTATATATTGAAAGAATTTATTTTCATCATTAATGGAAGTAAGCTCATTAAAAATATCAGTTTTCTCAATTTCAAGGGCTTTGATTTAATCAAGTCAATTATCCCTATAAAAAAGTTAGCGAGGAGATTCATGGTCTTTGTGGACATATGGGATTTAACGAGTGCTCCTTGAAAGAATATGGGATGTAGGCATTAAGGATGAAAATCATTTTTATGCCACTCCTTCCATATTCGCGAGCTCCCACGAACATAAATCCGTCATTATCAAGGTGTGTAAAATATAAAAAATGGAGTCGCCAACCAATTTTTCTCAAAATAGTCAAAATATGTAGTCGTGCTCGAATAATAAAATCACAAGGCAAACTATAGCATACAAAATCAATTAGATCACGAGTTTAGGGACTATGTTTAAGAATGGGAAGGTGTTAAGCATCCATTCTACCCTTTTGATTTCTCATGGGCTATGATAATGTTTTTCTTTTTCTCAAAAATATAATTTGTGGGTGCAATATGTTTACAGTAAAATAGGTGAGAAACTAAATCGTCATGCCCACATCATGGAAAATACAGGAATAAGTAATTCTATGGAGTATAAATAAAATGGAAAGAAAATAATCTAAAAGGTAGCCAAAATGTGAGCAGCACACCGGATGAGTATCTATAAAAAATAATGGAATACGAATGTTTGACCGAGCTACTAAAAATATAATAAAGAGAAAAGGCACACTATATGCAATACATCAGATCATAATCTGTAGTGAGAAAATGGATATGCGTGTCTGATAGGATTGAAAAAACAAAAGAGAATGAAAACATGAAAATATAATATAATGTGAGGAACCCATTGGATCATGATTCACTACGAGGACGTGAATATGCATGCCTAGAGGGTTTACTAAGAACATATAAACTAGTGTGCGTATTTGTTTGTGTGTACTAACAAAAGAAACAATGGATAAATCAAAAAAAGCATGAAAAGAGGACTCATATTCCGAGAAAAAGTCGAGATGCCAACATAGCCCGAATGGTAACAAATTCCACATAGTTAGATAGCACATAAGGTTGGAATTTAACACATGAACCCAAAACTATAATTTCTCTATTTTAATTTGAAAAAACAAGAATGAATTAAGTGCAAAAAAAATGGAAGGAGAATTATAATTTGGGATTCAAGGACTGAATCTTTTTTTTTTTTTTAGTCTATGAAAATAAATTTGATGAATATATAAATAGTGAAAAGTTGATTAGGGTGAGGAGATGAAAAGTCAATCTAGATAAATTACTAATAAGTAAAAAAAGTTGGGTAATAGCATTAAAGTAGCAAGTTTAAATGATTTGGGTTTAGACTTCTATGAAGCTTGATTACGACTTTGATGGTTAAGTAGGTTGATTTTAGTGATGGTATGATGGTGGTAAAATGGGTGATAAAGGTGAGGTGTGTGGGTGATGTAATGGAATATATGAGGAATGTTTTTCAAAGGGATGTATAAAAGGCTGCTCATGAATTTTGAGAAACAAAAACTGAACATTGAGGTCAAGGTTTCCTTTAATAGAAACCCTAAGGAAGGTAAATGGGAAAGAAAATGCTTAGGCATGGATGGGTATCAAAGCCAATTCTACACTTTTCATCTTTGATTTGGACGGTGCCTAACATTTTAGCTAACTTTTTTTATCGAGATTCTAAATCAAATTTGACATGACTTGAGTCTCTCAATATCTCTTCTAGCACCACTATCCTAGAATCAAGTAAATAACATGACCCTTCAGACTCAAGAAGCTACTTCTATAAAACCTCCATCAAACCAATGAATTTATTTCTCTTGCCCTCAACGTACTCTAGCTTCTCTCAGAGAGTCCTCTCATATGCCCTAAGAGCCTCAATCAAAACATTTTCATCATTTCCTATGGCATGTTATTTCAACCTACCTTATAACTTAAAGTTAGCCTTCTTCATTCTCAAAGATTGAGAATATAACTCATGTAAGGCAAATTGGAGTTCATTCTCCTTCCCTTCTTCTTCACCCTCTTCTTATTCTCCACTATATTTACCACCAGTCACTTGGGAATAAAAAATAAAGGCCTTGGAAGTTTCATGCCCAGAATGATCTTTATGGGAATATTTTTCATCAAGGCTCTCATGACTAGCTATGAACACGGTGTAGTTGTGCTCAATA
Organism: Sambucus nigra; assembly: GCA_949130495.1. NCBI lineage: Eukaryota > Viridiplantae > Streptophyta > Magnoliopsida > Dipsacales > Adoxaceae > Sambucus > Sambucus nigra. The sequence goes on from OX422218.1 coordinate 284,461,510, forward strand.
GGGGAATTGGATCCCTATTCTGCATCATGTTCACTAAGGGTGTAATTTTACACCTTCGGTTTCTTGCCCTTAATTTAGTGGGACACTCAGTTGTCCTATGGACATAACCCTCACAACCAAGATCAGCGTTGTTATACTTATTTTTCCCAAACGTCTTCACATCTTTCGATTATTTTTTAAACTTGAGAAATTTAAAAATTTCTTTGCTAACATGGCCATATCTTCGTACTCGATGCCAAACTTATCATAAAAAACAAGTGTCATCCTTTAAGACGTTCAAAACAATGTTTTAATCCTTCATCATTACTTGGAAGGAAAACATGTTAAGCTTAAAAGTTTAAGTCACCTACAAGCTCTTCAAGTTTCATAGAGTCTAAAGTACCTAAAGAGTTCAAAACTGTCAATTTTAAATTAAATCTTCCAGATAAGGACCTTAACATTTTCTTGATTACTTGGTGTTCGATATTCTCTCTCATAATTTAAAAGACGAGTTCACTATGTCGGACAATATAACATAGAACTCATTGAAAGTGTCACACTCCTGCATCTTAATGGCTTCAAAGCAAGATATCGATGTAACACAGAAAAATATATTCAAATAAAAATGAAGTTTTTATTAATTTTTGTTTCAGTGATTATTGCACCTGCTCTTTTTACTTTGCTGCTGAGACTGTAAAAAGAATTTGAAATTGATTTGAGAATGATTTTTTTTTTTTAAAATGAGATAAGTAAAAGCATGAGGAAATTTGGAATTCCCTAAAGATAACAATTGCTTTTATTGGGTTTTTTTTATTTTGACAAGAGAGGGAAAATGGAATTTTCCCACAATAGGGGGTTGCCGAGCGGCATGACCCCTGTCCTGCCTATCGGCCCATCAGTCCAGTCCAATCAACCGAAGGCTTTGATTGCACTTTCTGCAATTACTTGGTACTTGGTGGGGCAAGTTTTACTCTGATTTCTGCAGGGTTTCTTATCTTTGCTTGAGAGTTTTCAAGTATAAATAGGGGTGTGAATGGGGCTTTTCTCCTCACACTTTCGTTTCCTTTATCCTTTACATTCTTATTTGCTCATGGCTCTCCCTGGCAGTATTGAGTTCGCCAACTACCTCGTAGCCTTGGAGGCGATGTGTTCTTACAATGTTGATTACAATGCCTTCCACATACGGCGAGTCTCTTTGTGTCATAACTGGCCAATTGAGTGGAATATACAAATGGCGGCAGTTAAATTTTGGTATCGTGGGGATCATGTCTTTTGCTTCGGGTTGGATGAAACTTATCCTACCTATGAGGAATTTTCTGCCATACTGGGGATAAATCCCAGCATTGTTACGGCTTTGCCTGAGTTTTCTGGTTCTCCTAGGGAATTGTTAGTTGGACTTATCCATATCTCGCCTTCGGTAGCCAGGCCATTAGTTACAGGACGAATTATTTCTCTTCCGGGGGTGTTGCGTTATGTTCATTCGCATGATGTGGGCGATGCCGACTATGTTGGGGCCATTATTTTGGGCCTGGTTTCAAAAGTGTTGTTGGTGACTGGGGAAACTCTAGTGGACCCCCAACTTGAGGCAATCATTTCTTGGATGTCGTACCATCGCAATCATGCGGCGGTGATATTAACAGAGACTTTGAATGGTCTGGATGCCTGGTAGGAGGGCCGTTTTGACTTTTTGAGGGGGAGCCCTATGATGTTGTTCATGTGGCTGTCAGAGAGGTTCCGTATGGCTGTCCCACCTGAGTATCCTTTGACGGCGGTTCCAAACTTCTTCTCGTGCTATTTCATTAGCACAATCCTGGATAATGAGAGTTGGGGGAACTGGTTTGTAGAGTAAGGGGCTCGAGGCTTGCGCTGATCAGTGCCTTGGTGGGGGGAGCTGCTGCCATTCTGGAACTCGGGGAGTACCAATATGTTCAGTTGGTTGGCCTCAGGCAGACCTATTTATACTTTCCCCAACGATTGTTGGGCCAATTTGGTTGGGAACAAATTGTGCCACCGTGGACACTGAACTTCTTCCCTGTGGAGGACCTGATGGAGCGTATGCGCATACTACTTGGATCTCTGTGGGAGAATCGTCGTCCATCGACCCGTTCTTCCCAATCTGTGGGTAGAGTCTGGCACGTCTTCGGGGACTTCATGAAGTGGATGTGCAATAAGGTAGTTGCCAAGATGCTGGTTATGGAGACTGGATAAAGGTGCTTTGCCATATTTGACATCATAGAGGGAGGTGTTGTGGTTTTCCCCAAGCTAGTTCGGGCTTATCGCTCTATGGAGCGTCCGCGATACTCCATTCAGGCAAGGAAGGTTTGGGGATCACAAGATACCGGTGATGATGGGGTTGGTTCCTCGGGCAGTTGTGGGTTGGATTTTGTGAAGCTTTTTGTAATGGGTGTGGTTTGGGGAATAATTAGGGGGTGATTTTAGGAGTTGTGGAGCTTATTTTTATTTTGGTGTTTTAGTAAGGTATGTGTAGGTTTGATAAGGGAATCCGTCTGACTCCCTATGCCGTTGTAATCGTACTGAAATTTCAGATAATGAAATAAATAAGTTTTTGATCATCTAGTTGTGCCTCTTGATGACTTTTGCATTTTAAATTATTTATACCAGTCCCTAAGGCATACATAATCCTTTTGTTCATGTATATGTTAAAATGAATTGTCGTTCTCGGGGATAAGAAAATAATAAAATTTTATGAAAAAGAAGGGGGTCGTGCTCATAAAAACGGATGAGCTGCCAATGTACCTCTGAGAGTTTAAAAAAAACTTGAAATTCATTTTTTAAAAGAAAAATGGTTTTTAGAGGATCATTCCCCACGTAGTTCTTGTATCTTTAAATTCCACACTCATCGACCATGTCTGTAACTTATGCCTCGAAGTGTAGCCCATTGTCTGACACCAGCTCGTGCAGGACCTCATATCGGTAGATGATGTTTTTCCTGATGAACTTGGTCGCCTTCTTGGCATTTAGAACTACAAATAACTCGTCTTCGACCCATTTGGTGAAGTAGTCAATGGCGACTAGGATGAAATCATGGCCATTAGATAATTTCAGTGTAACTTTCCCTATAATATCAATACCTCATGTGGAGAGCGGCTAGGGAGAAGTCATGTTGTACAATGCTCGCGGGGGTAAGTGCTGTAGGTTAGAAAATTGCTGGCATTTTAGGCATCTTCGAACGTAGGCTGTGCAATCTTGAACCATGGTAGTCCAGTAGTAACCTTATCGTATAATCTTCTTGGCGAGCATATGGTCGTTCATGTGGGGTTCGCATTGCCCGCTGTGGATTTTCTGCATAATTTATTTAATTCCAGCCCTTGCGATGCAGTGCAAAGGGGTTCCATCGAAGTTTCTCTTAAATAGTGCTTTATCACAGACAATGTACTGGGCAGCCAGTCTAAAGAGAGTTGATCGGTCTTTCTTGTCAGATCCTCGAGGATACCTACTATATTTGAGGAGGTGCCAAATATCATAGTACCAGCAGCTAGCTATTTAGGGATCTTCCTCTGTGTCAAGCTCAATATGGTAGCAGTAGGTTGGTTTGTCTTATTTTTGGATAAGGAAAGGGGCATGGTTATTCCTTCGGGCATGTCAATCATGGAGGCTAAGGTAGCAAGGGTGTTGGATAGGTTATTCTTTACTCAGTGCAGGTGGTGGAAGGTGATTTCTTAGAATTGGGAAGCTAGCTCTTTGAGGTGGGCATGGAAGGGTAAGAGTTTCCCATCATTGACTTTTCATTTTCTAAGTACTTGACCGATGATGAGGGCTGAATCCCCGTAGATATTGAGGTATCAAATTCCTTTCTTGAGGGTAACTTTGAGGCCTACCGTGCATGCCTCATATTCAGTCATGTTATAAGTGCCGAAAAAATCCATCTTGATGCCAATGGGAGTGTGAGAGTCATCAGGGGCAATTAGGAGGATCCCAATGCCATATCCCTTTTTGTTGGTAGCGGCATCAAAAAAAATTTACCATCGAAGATAATCTTGGGAGGTACAGAGGATATTGTCATCTGGGAACTCAAAGATCCAGACATCGGCTTCTTCCATGGGGTAGTCAGCAAGGTATTCAGAGATGGCTCTTCCTTTCATGGCTTTTGCGTAACATAAGTGATATCATATTCAGCTAGGAGCATCAACCAATGGGCCATTCGGCTGGACAAGTCAGGTTTCTCGAGCAAGTACTTGATGGGATCCATTCGGGATACAAGCTTGATGGGAAAGGCGAGCATGTAGTACCGTAACCTTTGGGTAATCCAGACAAGAGCGACACATGCTTTTTCCAAGGCGATGTAGTTAAGTTCGTAACCGACCAACTTTCGACTGGCATAGTAAATGTCCCTCTCTTTGAGGGTTTCTTCTATATATTGGGCTATCAAAGCCCTAACTATGGTATCAGTCACCGTTAGGTATAAGAGTAAGGGAAGATCAAGTTGTGGCGGCATGAGCACCGAAGGTTAGGCTAGGTATTGCTTGATTCGATCAAAGTCTTCTTGGCAATCTTCATTCCAGACTTTGGTTGCATCTTTTTGGAGGAGTTTGAATATGGGTTCACAGATAGAAGTCAATTGGCTGATGAATCGACTGATGTACTATAATTTCCCAAGGAACACCCGAACTTCCTTCTCCGTTCGAGCTGGTGGCATATCAAGTATGGCTTTTAGCTTGGCAGGATTTGCTTATATCCCTTTCTCACTAACCATGAATCCCAAAAGTTTTCATTTTGTAACGCCGAAGACAAATTTCTGTGGGTTGAGTCACATCAGGTATTATTACAGTCGTTCGAAGAACTTCCGGAGAGAGAGAATATGGCCTTCCCTAGTCTTGGACTTTATAATCATGTTGTCTATGTAGACCTCGACTTCCTTGTGTATCAGATCATGCAAAATGGTTGTGGCAGCCCTCTGTTTGGTAGCCCTGCATTTTTTAGACCAAATGGCATGACAGTGTAGTAAAACGTTTCCCGGGGGTGATGAATGCGGTTTTATTTTAGTGATCTAGGTGCATCTTAATCTGATTATATCCGGCAAACCCGTCGACGAATGACTTGATAGCGCGACTGGCCATATTGTCCACAATTATGTCGATGTTGGGTAGCGAATAATCATCCTTATGAGAGGTCTTGTTCAAATCTCGATAGTAGACACACATGTAAACCTTCCCTCCTGATTTCGGCACGGGTACGATATTGGTTATCCATGTGGTATATTCGATCACACGAATGAAGTCCACATTTAGTTGCTTGACTTCTTCTCCTTTAACCTTGAGTGACCATTCAGTGCGGATCTTTCGCAGTTTTTGTTTGATCGGTTTGCATTTCGGGAGAGTTGGAATCTCATGTTGTGTTATCTCAGAGTCAATGTTGGGCATATCATCGTAGGACCATGCGAAGACATCCACAAATTCTTTTAATAGTTCTTTGAGTTGTGCGCGCTCAAACTCATTAAGGGTGGCCCCTATCCTAATCTCGCGTATTTGGCTACTAGAATCGAGATTGATAACAATAGTTTCATCTTCATTAACTTGAACGCGGTTATGTTGTTTGTTATTAACCTTATTTAGACCACTTAAGAATTGTTCATTTATAAAATCATCATCATCATCAAGAGTTTTATTAGAATCAAGACAATTAATGTAAGGCACAACAAGGTACTCAAAATCTTCATTTATTTCATTGATAGGAAAAATAGCAATGACAACCTTATCAAAGGAGGCCTCGATTACATCAAAATGAGGGAAAACAACTAAAGGGGAAAGAGGATAAACATCGGGGTTAGGTTGAACATTAACAGGTAGCATAGGTGTATCATGCCAGTTGAGAAGAGGTGCATCAGCATCTTTGATGAGGCAGGATGGATTAGACGATATAGCCCTGTAGCCCCTGAGTGGATCATGCAGAGTGTCAACCCTAGTATCTATAAATTGAAAGAATCCTCGGAGTCACAGCCCTCATAATTCTCGGTATCAGTTGTGATTTCTTCAATGAGTGGTTGTATACAGTGTTGGGAACTCTCGGCCCACGAGTAGCTGTCTTCAAAGAAGATATCCATTCTTGGTTTCATCCTTTTGTCTATATGGTAATACCAAGGTTCAGGGAAGCCGCAAAAGGGTAAATATCCACCCTCTCTAGTGAATCTTCCATTTAGGGAATCTCCCAGGATAGTTCAGACACATTCTAACCTCTTCTTCAGTTGAGGCTGACACATCAATCTGAGTTCTTCTGACGGCTGGTAACCCTAACCACGAGGAGGAAAGGCTTCCTTCAACACAATGGGTTCAATTATTCTTTGTTGTCTTCGTTCTAGCCCCAGTCAGGGCATGAAGTGCATACTCTTGAACATTTGGATTACATTAACGTTTTTCATGAGGGTCATATTTTGGATAAACCCTGTCTTTGAAGACATCCCCTGCTGGGAGTAGGAGTGGTTTAACTTGGAATCCTGACAGAAGCATATCATTAACCCCATATTGTATCTCAAGTACCGGATTACTGGTATAGGCATTCTCGACGTTGTCGTTATCGCACAATATGGTAATAACATGCCCGTTGGGAAAGAACTTCAATTTTTAATGAAGAGAAGAAGGCACCCCTTTTATGTTATGGAGCCACAGTCGTCCAAGCAGCAGATTAAACACGTTGGGATGTCAATGACTTAGAATTCCACAATGGGGTTTATAGGGACAACCCCTATTACAATCTTGATAGATCTCATTACTTCTCAGCGAGTGTTGTCGTAGGCACGTACGACGGCAAAGGTTAGAATAAGTTCGCTCACTTTTAATCCCAAATAATTGAGGGTTCTTAAAAGGAAAATATTTAGAGTTGATCCATTGTCGGCGAGAGAGAGGGGGACAGTTTTCCCCATAACTTTAACAGAGATATTAAGTGCACGATTATGGTTGGGACCAGTCTTGGGGATTCCTTCTTCAAAAAAGGAGAGCATTTGAGTGGAGGTCAAGGATCTGACTAGGTTCACCGCTTCTTCTGGCGTGGTTGAGGGAGGAACTATGGGTTATGTAAGTAGCTTGATTAGGGCATTTCTATGCAGTTTAGAAGACATAAAATTCCCCCATAAAGTGATATTGGCTTGGGTTTTGTTCAGTTGATCGAGGATCATGCTTTCCTCGGGGGTCATTTCCTGTATAGGGAGATTCTCGACACCCTTAACTTTATCGCTTGCTGACGGTTGTAGATTTGGTATTTGGTAGTGTCTTCCTAACCAGGTTATATGGTTCACAGAGGAAGGGAAAATAGAAATCTTGTTTCCTCATCGATATCGGGTTCTTCAGCCACCTTGTTGATTTCTCCTAGCAGCTCCTCGAATGATATTATCCCGCATATGTTGGCTATCAAACTAATCTTTTATGAATCTTGTTCTTCATCTAAATCTTTGAAATTGTACCCCCGTCTGATGGCAACGATATTATCTTTTCCTGCAAAGTCAATGCACTCCACAACTTCCACGCCCTCTTCGCATAATTCCTCCCATTCGTCAAGGAAATTCTGAATTGAAGGAACCAGGCACCCTTGTAATTTCAAAGCATCGAGTAGCTGGAATACACTACAAATATCACCAGTATATTGAAATAAATTTGCCATGATTTAGACTATATCATATAGACTGACTTCGTCGATTGGCACCACCCAATTGTTTGACTCTCGGGCCCATTTTCGAGCTTTTAAGAACAACCCACTGAATCTCTGACAATCGATGGTCATCTGGGAGGGCAATTTAATACTGAATTCTAAAAGTTGGTTCAGCACTTCTAACAGTTCCATATTTTTACCTCCAGAAGGGGTGCGGACAACGATGCATGCTCGGGTGAGAAGGGATAGTGCTTGATCGACGAAGTTGGTAAGGTATAAGAGGAAATATGGTCATATTTGGAGAGGTTTAGGAGAGTAAATGGGTATGACTGGTGATTTACTCGGCACGATTTGGGTGGATGGGTCAAATTCTGAGTCTTCTTCTAGAACGATGGCATTTGCATGATTCGAGAGTGGATTATGGGTAGTGTTTGGTTTGGGATTAGCTGGTGGGGTAATGACACCCTAGTCAATTAGACCTTGGATCACATTTCGAAGATGGACACATTAGTCGATGGTATGGTCAGTAGTTTGGTGAAAGTCACAATGGGCATCAGGTTTAAAGTTTTCGAAAGTGGGTTTGGTAATGGACGGGGGGCCAATGGCTTGATCAGATTTCGGCTCAAGAGGTCCTGGTAGACTTTTGAGAGAGGAGAATTGTGACACCCCGACTAATTAAATACCGGGTAGCTACTCCTTTATTCAAATTAATACAAAATGTCATGTTGGTTCAGTTCATAGCATCACTGTCGAAAACATTTTTTATAATTACTATCCACCTAATATTTAAAAAGCGAGTTTCCAATTTTAATTAAACCCGATTAACATGACATCCTTTTAAATTATAAAAGGCTAATACAACAACCACATCACAGTCACAAATAAATAACAATGTAATAAACTAAATCTGGAGGAAAACACCTCTCAACAATCCAAATACTGAAATGAACAAATACAAGCCTGAATCATATAATTAATTACAACCCAAAATCTGAAATAACTGAATAGATAAAATATCTCTAAAAGGAAATAGGGTGCCATGCCCAACAGATGAGAGAATCTGATAATATAGAGTCAAGATCGAGAATGGAGGCGTCTACTGTCAAGGTCCTGTAACTTCCACAGCAGCTACAATACGTCACCTGAATGGAACTCCTATGCTTGGTGTCCTTGTGGCTGGGCACCTAAAAGGTTTTTACAAGAAAATATATTTGGAAGCAGACAGGTCAGAGCCCGATTGTGAAAATAGTTTAAAATATAGCAAGTGTTTAATATCATTAAACAGTGAATATAAAGTACATGATAGTGTGTGCACTCACATGAATTCCTCACATCTCCACTAATTGTGCACTCTTATCGTACCCGTACCCATTCTAGTTATTCCCATACTTAACTAGTCCAATAGAAAATCTAACATTTCTATACGATTCATGATTTACTTCCGGTATCTTCATTTAAACAGTGTGTCTTACATTTCTTCACGATTTCCCATATTAGTAATACTACTTACTAAAGGATTTCCATTTTTATCTTTACGAAAACTTTGCTATTATTTATACTCACATTTATACATGACATTGCATCTCAATTTATAGTATATTATTCTCATCATAAATATACAATACTTGCACCCCGAGGTTAAGCTGCGGTGCACACATACTCTGCTATCCAATCCCGGTACATCACGTACGTAAGGACCACGCATTCCGAATCTCTCAGGAATCATTCTCAAATAACAATAATCATACATAATGGAGGCGAACATAGTTCACATCACATGGGTCACGCACATACCTACGCTCCCATGATCAGCAGACTTATTAACTTCTCAATAAGTCCTTCTCTGACCTATGTCCTCGTGGTACCAATCTAAATCCCCCCGTAGGCACACAAAGATTAGATGTCCCTGATCGAACGCCGACCTCCCATGATAGCAAGTACGGTAGGTATGTTATACACAGATAACTACATATACTAAGCATTCGCACATCTTAGAGATCTCAATAGATTACTAGATGTATACTTCTCGTTTTTGTATCATCATTTAATGTCATACGCTTATAAGTCCCCGATTTATATACATTAAAGTTGTCAATTCTTCTCACGTTGTAATTAAGTACTCGTTTCCTAATCCATAAAGATCATTCGATTTACTGCAAGATTCTAAGTTTTACTCCTCAACGTACTCCAATCTCCCAAATATACCCACTAGTCAATAAGGGAAGGTTATTACTCCATATAAATAAGTCTACAGGACATTAGAAATAGAATCAGGCCAAAAAGCCATTATGTCAACTCGTTAGAAGTCTCGTTCGAACGAGTGTCGTTAGAACGAAAGGCTTCGAACGAACTACCAACTCGTTAGAAGGGATACCGTTATCTCATTAGAAGCTCGTTCGAACGAGGTCGTTCGAACAACCTGGGCAGGTTTTTTAACGAGATGGCAGACTGCGCCCATAATTTTTCCAATTCGATTTTTCTTCTTTCTCCTCTTCTCTATATCCACCCTAAGACTGTCCAAATACGTTTTTAATGTTTGTAAACTATTTTTAGTCACCCTAGATCATTCCTTAACATGCTTTTGGGCCAAATCTTACAAATTAACATGCCAAAATCATAAATCCCCAATTCTTATTCCAAACCCTATGAACTTGAACCCAGAATTTTAATTTCATAAAAAGACTCCTTATTAATCCGATTTTAGGTCATCAAAAGTTATGTTTTATATATTAAATTCGTCCATAATCATTCTACATGCAAATACCTACCCAAAACCACAAATTTCACAATAATTCCATTGGGTATTCTTCATCAAAATTTCCAAGACAAAAACAGTTTTCTACACTATACATGGAGGAAATATTCAATGCAAATAACGACATCAAAACACTTGCCTTAGATTTTTTTCTTCTGAGTTGATGTTGGTGAATGAAAGTTGATTTCTCCCCTTTCTCTACATAATTCTCTCAAGGATGGTGATGGTGGTTGGAGGTTTCTTTTGGAACTTCTTCAAACTCTCCCTTTAACTCCCGTAGCCCTCTAACTCACCTAATGCTGATAATGGACTTAATGGGTTCATTAGTAATATATTATTTAACCCTAAAATTCGTGGGTTTTAATTCCCATATTTTTAAAAATACCAAAATAACCCTTTAGGTAGCCGATTTGGCCTAAAAATGCCCCGGGATCCAAACTAAACCCCCGGCTAGTGTTTTATGACTATTTCGACCCTTCCGGACACGTTGACGTACTCAAAATGACCATTTTGTTGATAAAAATATAATTCAGTTTTTAATTTAAATAATTTCATTCCTGACGCGACTAACACGCGCGTCCCAACTAAATTTCCAAATTGTCGTATTTCAGTCTCGCGATAACTTTAATATTTTCAATACCCATGTATTACTATACATACCCAGAAATATTAAATTTTAACATCATAATCAAATACTAACTCACATCTCGCTAGTATTTATACCCGGATTAATTCCCAATTAATTCTCATTTAATTTAATTAATCCCTTTAATTACGGGGTATTACAAGCATGAAGCTCGATGTACTCCTTTCGGATCGAGTTTGGGCGACTTTTTATGCCCATGAAGCGGAAGGTTGAAAGATGTTGTTGTTTGTAGAAACCGTGGTACTAGCAAGTTTTTCAAACTTTCTAGGAGGAAATTATCCAGAGGTTTTCTTCGGTTCGACTTCTGTCTTGGCAAGACTATCTTTTATCTCCACTTCTACTTCTCAGAGGGCTCGGAAGTGAGGGTAATATTATCCTTTTATTATTGCTTAGACATAGGGTAGGAAGTTATGCTTTACGATATCGACTTGTTCTTCTTCGAAAGGCCTATTGGTCATGGTAGTTGTTTTTTCTCTCCACCTTGCTATGGAGGTGTGGACTGATTCCCTGGGGTTCTGCTTAAGTAGCCCTAAGTCATGGCGGGTAACTTCTAACTCCTCGTTATACTTATACTGTGACATGAACTCGTGGGCAACATCTTCCTAACTACGGATCCTGGGTTCCTCAAGGTATAAGAACCAATGAAGAGCGTTATCTTTCAAAGTCCACTAGAACATATGGGTCATTATTTCTTCAGATTCCCCAACGAGAGTCATGGCTCAGTGATAGCTACGGAGATGAACGATCGAGACATGTGGGTGTAGTCCATGTAGTTACCAGAGAGTCTGACTTGATCGAACTTCTTGGACAATATCTTGAGGTCTTCTTTAACCTTGTTCAATTCTTCCTCTTTCGGGTCAACAGTCATGGGTAAGTTAGTCCTTGGTTGGTCAAGGTTTGGCATAGGCAGATGGGCTGGCAACGTCCCATTAGCAGGAGGAGCACGGGGAGCATGTTGGTATTCCTTGGGAACCCAAATAGGCTCGGGTGCAGGAGGACAGGGCGCGGGGAAAGAAGAGGACCTCGGGCTCCTCGGGGATAGGGACTCAATTTCTTTACATCTCATGAACCTTGGTTTGAAGGTTGTCAATTTTGGCAGTGAGCTGAGCTAGAACTGTAAATAAATCCGACTGTACATTCGGCACTTAATCCGTGTTCTCCATGGAAGGCGAGTGAATCTCAGACTCGGAAGAAGTAAGGGGAGTGACGGAACATTGGGGTAGTACGACTGAAGACCGAAGCCAATAGGGATCCAGGCCAAGGTTATGCGATCGATCTGATAAGGAGAAAATTTAAGATTTATTTTTGAAAAAGAAAAAAAGGGGAATTTGTTATTTTTAGATAAGGAGGAAAATGTTTTTTGACATTTTTGGAAAACATGAAGACAAAAATGCTTTTTTTTTTGTTTTTGTTTTTGTTTTTGGAGGAAAATAAAATGTTTTGGGTATTTTTGATAAAAGGGGAAAAATATTTTTGGACACTTTTAGAAAAAGAGGGGAAAAAATGAGAGACGGGTCTCAGCATGATTATTATGTTTATTAGGTTCTCGCTTGTATTAAGTTTACCTAGATGCAAAAAAGAAATATCAGACGGGACCCGAGCCTGGAAAAATTGGGTTTACCATATGTGGAAACTAGGGTTGGACTTATTTACCAGGCTCACGGGCAGGGTCCCATTTTAAAAGTTGCGTAAAAATTTGGGCGACAGGCTGACCCGGAATTTCGACAGAGTTTCGGATCGAAACTGGAAATCTAATATGTATGTCCTAGGCGTGACACCTATATACGGGTATGAAGTTGTTGGGTTAATTGGAAGATGTCCCCCCCCCCCCCTAGCGTGACTTCCACGATATACGTCTTGATTTTGAGGGCAATCGGTACATGTGGACAAGCCATTTGATATACGTGAGTGTACGTGAATTGCCTCACTATATACCTCGTGGAGATGGTACGTGTGAGAGCGAATTAGATATAATCGAAATACGTGAACGATTTCCCTATGATATACCTCCCGTCATGACTTCGGTCAAGCGGTACGATGCGGGGGAACCGTTTGATATATGATTAGGCATAAATTCTTCCAAATTTATCCCTTTAATTTAGTTACTTTTGCACCTCGAACAACGTAATCGATTTGATTTTATCTCATAATCTTGCTACGGACTTATTCTAACGAGTACCCCAAGTTTCTGGTATTTTGTACTAATTTTACAGGTATTTGATGTCAATAAAGAAAGAAACAAACCGAAAGAAGAGAAAAAGAAAAGAAGGAAAGTCAAAAGGGTAAAAGTATCATTTTTACCCTGAATTCGGATGAGGCATCTAAAGAAAAGTTGAATATATCAAGTTTACGAGTACATAGGAAGAAACGGCACCTCCATCGGAGTCCCGGTGTGAAAGTTATGAGCAGTAAAAAATGGAAGAAAAAGTCAAAGAAGAATCGGACCGATCCGGTCCGGATCGATCCGAAATGTAAAGTTCCAGTGAACCCCGGACCGAAGACGGATCGAAGTTGAAAGAAAATAAATGAACCGATTTGTACCGGATCAATCCGTCCATGAAATGAAAGAACCGATCCGGATCCAAGCCGGACCGAACCGAAAGAATACCGGATCGGTCCGAATGTCGAAGTTTTATTTTCTTACTCTTCCTCTAATGGAGAGTCCTGGTTAAGCTAAAACTTTTGGAGTCTTGTAGTGTATAAAAATCCAATTTATTATCATTTTAAAGGAACGAAAAAATCACCTACTTTTTCCCTTTTCAGTCAAAACCCTAGTTTGAAGATTTATTGCAATTTTCATTCCAAGATTTCTGTGATTACAAGTAATTTTAGTTGATGCTTTTAGTGCTTTGGTAAGTTAGTTGATTACTTTCTTCTGTCTAGTCTTCCTTCTACATCATTCTTCAATTCTCTCTTAGATTAATCATGATTTCCTGCACTTCAACGATCGTTTTCATTAACTTTATCATGTTAGGCTAGGTTTTTAAAGGTCGGGACGCATGAACTCAACCTGATATGGTAGTTACATGTGTATAAAATTAATCCTCTAAATTTAATGGTTTATTACGACTGTATTATGTAGAAACGCGACAATTGTAGATCTTTGGATCTCGTTTGCTTCAGGGTAACCGGGATGCTTTAGAATACAATTCGAGTGTAACTATCGCAATATCGATTTACACGTCCTCTGATTAAGTATGGTGCGGGCTTGAACCTCATATACGTAATGCTTGGGAGTACTAAATTTTGGGTCTAATTAATCATTTAAATTTACGATTAGTTTTATACCATCAATACACTAGGGTTGAGGGTTTGTATTCCCGTCCTGCTTTCCTCATTATATAGTTCAAATTTTAATTCAATCATCATCAGTAATTTAGGTAATTTAGCATAGTTGCATTCCATTCATACTTTAGTGCATTAAATAAATATTTTCAAAATTGCATTTAGTTGTAGTCAATTCCCAAAACCAATCATCTTTTCCTTTTTCTTTTTAGAGTCAAAGTTAGGATTCCTTCATCTGTCCAACGTCGTCACAACCTTGTTGTCCTATTTCTCCGAGGATATATACCCGACTTATCGGATTATTACTTGACCGACAGGCTTGCACTTGAGCCTAGAGAGTACGCACTTCTGAGACACATTCTTAGTCGCGTCAATATACGTCGAAGGTACTTGGCCAATGGAAGGTGAGATTCATATCGCTTAATCTAACCGCGACCTGCCAGATAAGCACCCATGATGAAGTGACTCCCCAGTTACGGGACAAAATTTGGTCAATAGTAATGCTCTTTGGTGATGTTGTGTGTACCATGCATGATTATTTTATTAGTATCTTTTGGAGAGAGTACCTTTATTGATCATGCCCAGCCGAGCATGAGGTACAAGTATAAACAGTAGAGCCAACAGAGCCAACAAGTGATAGTGGGTGTGTTCTAAGTGTAAGTGAACATGGATATATACAAGTGTAGGTGTGTGTTAGTGACACCTAAGCTTGGATTTCTACGTGGTGGGTGCAACATGTGGATATACGTGATCCTAGGTGCACGTGGCATAAGCATGAGGTACATATGTACAGAGAATAATAAGGGGAACATAAAAATAAGGGAATATACAAGAAAGTAAAACACTCATGCAAACAGAGTCTGGCCCTCTTAAAAATCGTCCCCAGCAGAGCCATCACTGTGCCCATCCTAGTCGGTGCCTAGGAGAGGATAGAAACTGTGAGAGATACATCTCCCCTCGGGAAGGCTGCACCGCGTCTCGCACCCCTCTTGGGAAGGTTGCTTCGACCGTCGTCGGTGTGGGGGTAAATGTGAAGAGATAGAGTAGCCAACCTATTTTGTACAAAACAGGCAAAAAAATGTTGCCACTTCGAGAGAGCGACATCAAGGACAAACTGATGCATAAGAAACCAATAGTTCGAAGGTCCAAGGGCTAAGTTACGGAATGGGAAGGTGTTAGTCACCCATCCCGCCCTTTCGGTCACTCATGGGCTAGTGTTATTATCTTTCTTTATATCCTCGTGAAGTGTGTGTGCATGTTTATGTAATGAAGATCGGATTTATTCAACTCATACCATGGACAAGGTAAATTGAGGTCATCCATAGGAATAATCCCAAAATAACATATGTAGAAAGTATGATTTGTGCATTCATCATGATATTGATCATTATTAGGAAACGATAATATGTGTTGGATGAAACGCAAACAAGTATGATATATATATATAAATATGAAAATGGGAGATTTTAGAAAATTAGAGAATTTGAGAAATCGAGAAAATTGGAAAACTGGACTCGAGTCTCGAATTTTAATCTGAGATGTGTACGTAGCCTATAAAGGCATCAAAATCCACGTAGTTCGAAGGTAGCATAAGGGTGGGGTTATCCAATAGATTCGAACGAAATTTTATTATATGTGTATGTGTAGAAATTTATTTTTTAGATTTTGGAAAAAGTGTGATAAATAATTCCGTTCAGAATTTACGGGTGTAACCCTCTTTTATTTATAGTCGGGATTTTTTATAGAAAATAAAGTATGTGAGATGTACTGAAAAAAGTGTAGATATTAATGTGTATGAACTAAAGTAAGAACTAGATTATGAATCTAATGTGTATTGTGCAAAAATAAGGAATTTAAAGAGAGAGGGAAGGAATTAGACCTTCTTTGAGGCTTGATCTTTAATCTTGGATGAATTCCTTGAGTGTTGATGAATGTTGATGAGAGAGAAGGATATTTTTTCAGATTAGGTATTAAAAGGATGGGATGTAAGCTTAAATGAAACTTCACATGAGGAACTTCGCTCATTTCGAGGAAATATTGTTGAGATCACTGATGCTGATGGATCTATTGTGTCTCTTGTCTTGGGAATGGGGTCATGGCCCCTATTTATAGGTTCAGGAGGTGCCGATCGGCCTACCCCAGGGAGTATCAATTGGCATGTGACCCCAGACACTATGGCGATAGGCAGGGATCAAGACCTGCCAATTGGCAGTTCCGTGCAGATTTTCCTAGAAAAATGGTCGTAGAACACAAACTGTTGATCTGAATCGCACACGGGCTATACCGTTAGAAAGGTATTTCAAATACCTTCAAGATTCCTTTAGACTGTTCCCGGGTCTCAAAGTTGACTTTGGGTCAGATGTGGCTCAGAAACGCACGTCGGTCCTTTAGACAGGAGATCGTCGGACGCAAACGGATCGTTTGTCTGCATGGTAAGTCAGAATCGTGCACAGGGTAGACCGTTGGAAAGGTTAGGAGATGTACTTAGACATTCCAACGAGTTTTTCTCAGTTCATAAAGTTAACCTTGGTCAATCGGGGCTCGGAAGCGCCTGGGGTTCTCTCGGAGTAAAACGAATCATTCGTCCGTATCGTAGGTCAAAATCGAGCACGAGGTTGACCGTTAGAATGGGTATAAAATGCCATTAAAATATTCATTCAGTCTCATTTGAGATAAAGAGTTTGCATTGGTCAAATGAAGCTCGAGAGCGCCCAGTGTTCCAAACGGTTATGCTGTTTCGTGCATGGGGGCGGACTATTAGAAAGGGGTTTCAAGAGCTTTCGCTCTGATGGTGAAGTTGACTGGGGTCAATTCGGGGCCCGTGAGTGCCCAGTGGTAACTGAATCGATCTTCGACAGTAAATTAATCCGTTCATCTGAATGGTTATGTCGATTCGCGGACGGGGTAAACCGTTAGAAAGGGTATTCAGAGCCCTTCAAAGAGCTTTCCCTCTGACGATAGAGTTAATCGGAGCCAAACGGGCCCAGGGGCGCTTGGTGGGATCTAGATCAGTACTCGGAGTGCGACCAAAGGTTTACAGTGAGATGGGGAGGTGCTAGGCACCTAAGGGGAAACCTAAGGGGTCCTAGAATGTGGTGTCTGCAGGTTAGTCTGTTCATCACTTCTTCTAATAATTTTGATTAAAACTGAAGTCATATTGTAATCTTTATTACTCGAGAATATAATAATTTGATGGGTGAGTTTTAGGAAAATGACCTCTTACTGATGTATGGGCCCTAGATACAGCTGCAAAGCCATAAGCGGGAGAAAATTGGAACTAAAAGGGGAAGATCGACCTCCGTGCATGTAAATTTATATATCCAATCCTTTGACTTGTATAACTTTGACCCATGTCGTTCTTTAGCTCTTGTTTCTTCCTTCCACATGTAAATTTCAAAATTTTCAAATTGTGTAAGCGTACTTATTTTCATCATTATTTTTATACAAACCTCAACGCTATTAGCATTCATGCAAAGTATATTGGATGGATGGACCCAAATACTCATTCAATTTATATATCTATTTGTAAGTACGAGGCACATGCTCCATGCAGTAATTGGTATTTTACTTTTCCCCTTGTAAGTATTATGAAAATAACATTGTGCCCCACCTTCTTGATTGTAACTAAGATAGTTAGATTTTATTGTTTGTAGGCATACACATGACATACCCGATATACGTAGTATTCAAACGCCTAAATCTAGGTGTTTACACTTCATGGCAACATAAGCATAAGTCAATGGATATCGAGACGCCGTATTCAAAAAAATTGAGTCCATTAAACTTTCTCACTTGGCCTACTATGAATAAATGAGGGAGCATATCACTGCATCAATACTCCCCATAGTTGATATACCTAGACTTCACAAAGCGTATCCGTCGCGTGGTGATCCCTAGTTTAGGTTTAGAATGATTTGTTACATGTTCATGACATTTTTAGGTCATCGAAGTTTTGTGTCATTATTTTTTTAGTTTATTTTTTATTCTATGTTCATTTTGTACTTGGCACCAAAAAAGGGGTTGTTTGATGTAAAATTAAGTTTAATGAAATGTTGTTAAAGTTTGTAGACTTGTTACATGTTCATGATATTTATTCTACTCTCATCATTTCGTGAAAATATAAAGATATTTATAACAGCTCTTACCACATTTAATAAATTCAACTTTTGTAACTTCTAATAGCAGTCACAAATTTGTCACTACTATTAATTTTGTAACTTCTAATAGCAGTTACAAATATAAGATTCGTAACTATTGACAACAGTTATAAATATTAGATTTGTAACTGCTGACAACAGTTACAAATATTATATTCGTAATTGCTGACAGCAGTTACAAACATCAGTTACAAATTAGGGTCACAAGTCATAACCCCTATATGGGTTATAAAAATTTGTGACGGTTGTTAGGAGTTACAATTTTTCTTTTGTCACCCTTTAAACTATGATGGTAAATAGCAGTTATAAATGTCATTTGTGACTTCTAACAACACTCACAAATCTCCCATTTTGGTATAGTGGGCCCAGGTATCCCCAGGAGGGACATGGCATAGGTTGCAAAACTTTTTTTTTTATTTTTTTGTTAACTAACTATTTGATAATATGTCAACTAACCTTTTTGTCTTCTTTTTATGCAATGGACAACAAGAAAAAATGTCCAAAGGAAGGGGACATCAATCTTCAAGAGCTTAAATATTCATGGATCATTCATCAAAGAATTGGTGAGGAGCATCCCAGAAAATCCTCCTATTTGTTACAATACAGAAGCTTTGTTACTTATTTTGTTGCTAGGCCAACTACTGTAGCATGTTCAATCCCTATTAACTTGGAGGAATAACCAATTCCCATTTCTTCGATTGGGGAGTCTATTGGAGTCGAGATGGACTTGGGAACGTCCTCTTTATTTGAATATGTGGTTATCTCTACAATCCCTACTTCCCCACTAGATGTCATGGGTAAGAGAAAACTTCCCAGTTTGATGGATGGGACCTTGTCTCCCACCGCCAATACTGCTAAAGCGGTTAATATCCAGAAGTCTAAAGTGACTGAAAAAGGGTCTAAGGTTGCTGAGAAAGATCCTTAGGTTATCAATACTAAGGAGGGTGAAGATGATAGGGGTCACTTGAAGAGAATGAAGAGACGACTTCCTCAAATTGACCAAGACAACTTCTGTCGACCAACATGAGTTGGTCATAAAATTCCAATCTGACCTGGAAGTTGCTAGATCATCTTCGGTGGTTGTTAATCCTGGTTTGGCCAGGAAGTTGATCAAGTCTGGAACCCTTCCTACTAATAGGGCACCTGCAATTCCTATATCCATTCTATATTGATAGAGAGAGATTTCCAAACTTTGGTTTTGGTAACCATCTTTCAACCGTTGCTCATATTTACTATCTTATTTATTTTTCCCTGACTTATAAATTTTTTATTTGGGTAGTTTCTAGTAGACTTTAATCAGATAATGGATAAGGGCGATTAACTACGTTCTTCATCAATAGAAGTTGAAGAGGCCCTTGAAGGTCTAAAGAAATCCTTGGAAGCTAGCCGACATGCTTTGGATACAAAGATAAAAACTTGGGAGGAAGAACTTCAGAAGGCCAACGAAAGGGACACTACTTCTGAGGGGAAATTAAAGACTGCTGAGACTAGTCCAATAGCTGCTGAGGATAGGGCCAAGATGGATGAAAATAAATTGGTGGAGAATCATACTCTTCTCTCATCTGTCGATGAGAAGATTAAAGGTCTAATTGCTGATCTTGTAGCGGAGAAAGCCAAGAATAAGAGCATAAAATATACTGCTTTTGACAAAGGATGGAAGAATGCACTATTGGATGCTTCTATTCAGATTAAGTATGCAAAGAAAAAAACCTTTAAGGATGGTTGGTCGGAGGCACTCAAGGAAGTTGGCACTGCTGATAACTTTGAGTTGTTCCAAAGACATGACCCAGGCACTCCTCCAAACTTGGAGGAAGAGTTTAATAATGAAGAAGGATCAGGGGAGTCTTCCCTATAACCTGTTGAGTCTACTGTGGAACCAGCTAGCGGAGTTGTGCATCCTGTCGAGCTGCCTTCTGAGGTTAATGTCCAGGATAAGGAGAAGGTTTAGCTCCTTATTGTCTATTTTCTTCATTTTCAAGTTTCTTTTTTATTCTTGTACTATGACCATCATTTTGTAACATCCTTTTGCTTATTAATGAAAAAACTTTGCTTTAACCCAATTTACGCGTTATCCTTTTCATCTTGCTTGGTTGTTATGAAATTACATTTCCTGAAAGCTTTTTACTTGACCATCATGTTTGCAGTCTTTATATTCTTACCCTTGTAAATTACAGTTTGATGTTAGGAAGAAAGCTATCATTTCTGCCGAATCCGACCTACTCAGGCATAGTAGAAAACTTCTAGAAGCTGGCCATGTTCCCTTGTCTGGTCGAATTTTTAGGCCCTGATGTATCCGAGCAAGTCAAAGAATCTTATATTCATCTTTATTATTTATGGGATAGAGTTGTAGCTAATACTGTTGCTTATTACGAAATAATAGAGTAACTTCAGGAGGATCACAATCAGTCTAAAGTTTTACTGCATGTTGATTATGAAGCTAAATATAAAGCTTTAAGCGAAGGATGGGGTTTTGAGAAACAGCTGCAAGATATAATTTTTGCTTTGAATAAGAGGGAATTATCTTTAAAGCAAGACATGGAGAATGCACAAGGAATTGATGATATGCCGAAGAAGGAGAATAATGCTTTGAGGAATGAGCTTAACAGCTTGAAAAAATTGTCTATCATTGGTACCGATGAAGGTGCCTCTTTCCTGGAAACTGAGAATACAAGGTTGGTGGAAGAACTTGAAGCATTGCAAGAAAACCAAACCTGGGCAAACTTCCAAATAAAGGGTGGTTGTCCGACCAAATGTTCATGAAGAAAAAACTAGGAAAACTCTGGCCGACCAAGCTACACAGTTAAAAGCAAAGAGTACTGCCATTGCCAATCTTCTGAAATGACCAAAGCACAAGGGAAGCGTCCAGTTGAATAATTATGTTTCTTATACTTGCTTGATCTTGATTGTAATACCTTTAGTATTTGAATAAAAGTATATATTCTTATTGTCAACTTACCTTTAGTATTTAAATAAAAGTATATGTTCTTGTTGTCAACTTATGATTAGTTAATCAGTTGGTGGACTAAGTAATCTGCTTGTTTGGATGATGAGTTACTAAACTGTGATTGTAAGGCCTTAGATTCTACTAATGCACTTAGATAAAACTACAACTAGTTTTGTTGATCCAAGTTGTAACATTAGTTATCAGTGGCGACCAAGTGTATGAGGAATGTATGTATATATGTATTCATGTGTATTGGAATGTATACATGTATTCTTGTATTTAACTTAGTCGAGTAAAACTTCTTGTGCGTATACATGAAATATTACAGGCTTCTTGTTCTTGACTTGTCGAAGACGAAGTCGTACATGAAGTACTTATCATAGGCGACCAAGTGTGTTAGGTATATGTATATATATATATATTCCTGTGTTTAACTTGGTCAGGTAAAAGCTTCTTGTGTTGATACATGAAACTTTACTGATTTCTTGTACTTAATTTGTTGATACGAAGTAGGGGTGGCCATAGGCCCGAGGCCCGCCCAACCCGCCCAATAAAAAAATAGGGCTTGGGTAAGGTGAATAGGCCCGCAAAGCGGGCTTGGCAAAATTTTATAGGCCCGATTTTTTTTCAGGTGGGCTTGGGCATGAGTTCTTAAACCCGATGAGGCCCGGCCCGGCCCGAGGCCCGAAATATATAAATCTGTGGGGGGGGGGGAACTTTTATAAATATAAAAACGTATACTAAGTCTTTTCATGTAGAGTGGGAAACTTTATATATGGACTTTGTAATATATGGAGTTTAAAATCGATTTTTAATTAAAAAAATTCGTCTTTAAATAAAAAAATAGGTATTTTAATTTTAAAAAAAATCTTTTAATTAACATAATAAGGCCCGATCGGGAGGGCCTAGGTAAAGAGCTTTCAAATCTGGGCGGGCTTGGGATTACATAATAAGGCCCGATCTAGGCCCGAGCGGGCTTGGGATAACACTTAATTTTTTAAGCCCGGCCCACGGCCACCCCTAATACGAAGTAATAACTTGGTCAGGTAAAACGCGACTGCGGGTTAAGCTATTAGTGCATCTCGAACTGCTTGTTAAGCTGTTGGTGCATCTTGAATTTGATAAGTTCAACCTAATTAAGTAGTTGATTTGCGTAGTTATTGTCGTCTGTTGATCGGCAAGGGCTGAAGACCAAGTATTGTTCTGGGGATGTACATCGCCGTACTCCGAAAAAAAATCGAAAAACTTAAAAGTGCAAGAAAACTAAAATCAAGATATTTTATCGAACTTTAAATAAAGTTTTGTTGAACATCAAGCAAAAATAAATACAAAATGCCTTTATTCACTGATAGTATTTTCGGAGGTGTTCGGCGTTCTAAGGGTTCTTAAATTCTTCCTCATTAAGTGTCTCTAGTCGAAAAGTTCCTTGTCAGATTACTGTTGAAATGCGATATGGACCATGTCAGTTTGCCTCAAGCTTGTTTCCTTTCTTGATGACCTTTTTGACAGCATAATCTCCCTCTTTTAAGTTGCTCGACTTGACCCTTTTGTTATAAAAAAGAGCAGTCCAATGTTGATAGGCAGGAGCTTTGAGGGAGACATCTTCTCGGACTTCTTTTACCATGTCCAAGTCCAATCGTCTCATTAGATCACTTTTGGGAGAATCAAAATTTAACACTTTATGAGTTGGTAGACCTATCTTGGCTGGTACCATGGCCTCTGTCCCAAATGCAAGCATATAAGGTGCTTCTCCAGTTTTCGTGCTCACGTGGTTCTATAAGCCCAAAGAACAGAGTGCAACTCATAAATCAAGTTACTCTTGGCAGCATCAAGTCTCTTCTTCAGTCCATTAAGCAAGGTTTTATTTATCACTTCTATTTGGCCGTTACTTTGTGGATGTCCTGGGGCAGAGTGTATTGTTTGGATCTTGGATTGAATACGCTACAAATTCATCGTTATCAAACTGGGTGTCATGGTTAATAATGAAGGCATAAGGCATGACATACATGCATGTGATGTTATTATATATCACTACACCAAAAATGCCAAATTGTCACATTTGAGCCAACCAGCCTTGTCACGGTCAATGACCGTGACAGGTCCGTGATAAATTTGCCAGGTAAAAAAACTACCCTCTCTTTTTTTCCCACCGTTTCCATTCCCTCCTTTTTCCCTCTCTCCCGCGATTGCTCTCTCTTTCTCTCTAAAGTACATTCTTCTCTCCCCCTCTCTTTCAATTATGTGTGTGTGTAGATGTGTATGTAGATGAGTATACATATGTACGTTTTTCTCTCCCTCTCCTTATTTTTGTGTGTGCATGTTGGTGTGTGTGTGCAGGTGGGTGGGTATAGTGGGGGGGGGGGAGGGGAAGTGTGTGTGCATGTGAGTGTGTGCGTGTGTGTAGGAGGGGGGCGGGGGGTGGGGCGGAAGGGGGTAGGGGACAGGGGGGACGAGTTCTCCTCAGACCCCTAAAATCTCTTTTTAATATTAACATTTTAAATATTGTTTAGAGAATGAAATTAATTTGACATTATAAATATTACTTGTGTATTCTTATTTAGGTTTGAAATTGGTTCGAAATTGTTAATGTTGATTGGGTGTTTTTATTTAGGGCTCAAAGTTAATTAGTCATATGTATTTAATTTTTTATGTTGTTAGAAATAAATTAATTGAGTAGATGAATTAGAAGGAGTACGGGATACACATTTGTTGGTTTGTTGTTGCTGTTGGATTATATTGGATGGAGGTGGTTGGATATGGAAGTTGGTTGTTTAATTTTGTTTAAATCCTTAATTTAATTCACACTAATAAATTCTTAAATAATTATATTGTCTTAATTTGTTGAGTTGGTTAATTTTGGAAGTGGCACGACCACTGAATTATTGTCCAAATGGGGAGGGGGGGTTCAACTTTTTTCTAAATTACTTTGTGTCACTACCCGTTCGAAAGTTGTACGACCACGGATTTATGATAATTAAATGAAACATACTTGAAATTACATATAGTGCGCATAGATACTAGCCCTCTAGTTCTTATGTGTACGCCTTCAATAGCCCTTAGACCCGTACGAGAGTCATTACCCCTGTAATGAGATCTCTCGAATTGTCCCGTTTGGACAGTTTGGGACTGCATAGTTTCTGTATAATAATATTCTTAGTGGCTTAAACTTGTTACTTTTGGAGGAAGTTCTGCAATCGTATCTTAATGTTCTCTGGGTACATACTATATGATGTGATGTTAGGTATTATTTTTATTAATAAATTAAAATAACACTCACATTTGCGAATCTACGTCGTTTACTTGGAGAACTATTCGGATATACTGTCGGATCTTCCTCAAAATGGAACAATGTGCATGAGTTGTTAAGTATATTACATAAATATGCGATCTTGAATAGGATAGGACCACTCACCCTTTAGAGGAGATGGAGGAAATAAGAATTAATATTATAAATTGAATTTTAATATCAATTTCAAATTAAAATTGAATTTGAATTTAAATGCACGAATAAATTTACCCATCGAACCTAGCCTTCTAATTGTTATGCATATGTATTCAATAGGTGTTTATACTGATGGGAACTAAATATTCACACTTTTATTTATGTTGTTTTACACATAATAGGTGATTGTTTGTAGTAGTTGTGATGGGATATCCTAAATACAAATAGTGGATGGGTGAGACAAATAAATTAGAGGATGTGTTTCGCATAGGTGCTAATGAATTTTTGAAATACGCAAAGAGATGCCATGATAATGAAGAGTTTATATGTCCATAGTTAGGTGTAAGAATGGTAAGGTGTTTGAGTGGAAAACATTTGAACTACATTTTGTTAAGATCGGGTATGCAAGATAGTTATCGAAGTTGGTTTTTTCACGGAGAATCAAAAAGTTCCTTTTTTCCCCAAGCAACCTTCATAACAACCTTCAACAAGTAGGATAGATGTACAAGGGGAGGATGACAATGTAGATCATAATATGCTAGAGTATTTAGTTGATGACGCGTATGAAGTTCATGAAGTGGAAGAGAATGAGGTCACTGACGATGTACAAGGTTCAGGTGCTCATGAAGATATCGGGATAAACCTTGGCGATGACTACTAAAGTTTAAATTTTAAGGCGAGTCATTCGTTATGCTATGGTTGTGAGAAAGATCAACCAACTTTACATGCTATGGTTAGTTTGCATAATTTGAAGACTTAATATGGTTTGTCTGGAACCAGAGTGATAGGAATTTTGAATTGGGTGAAAGGCTTGATACCCAAGAAGAATACGCTTCCAAACATCTATCCTACTATGAAAAATAGTTTGAAAGGTTTAGGGATAAAGTATAAATCAATTCATGATTGTGTGTATGACTACATACTATACCAAAAGGAGTATAAAAATCTCGATCGGTGTCCGGTATGCGATGAACCTAGATATCTCCAATCTACTGGCAAAGAAGGTGTAAACTCAAAAGTGCCTAAAAAAGTGTTGAAATATTTTTCCGTTGGGCCTAGATTAAAGCAATTTTTCACAGTACCATGGATAATGGAGGCAATGAAATGACAAGTTAGGCAGGAGAAAATTTCATGCGCCATCCTATTGATTCTACAGTTTGGAAGAGGATGAATTTTGAGTATTCGATTTTGCTTGAGAATAGCGTAACATTCGTTTGGCAATATCAACAGATGGTTTCAATCCATTTGGAAATCTAAGCGCCAATCAGAGTGTATGGCCAGTGATTCTGGCCCCACTAAACCTCCCTCCTTCACAGTGTATGAGACCTGAATTTTTTATGTTGTCTTTGTTGATCCCTGGGCCAAAGGCACCAAGTGAGGACATCTGTGTCTACTTGGATCCTTTGATAGAAGAATTAAATTAGTTGTGGTAAGAGAGTGTGCAAGCATTTGACACTTTTGGAAAAGAATAGTTTACGATGAAAGCTATATTGATGTAGGCAATTCATGATTTTCCAGCTTATGGGATATTATCCGGTTGTGTAGTACATGGTTAATTGGGGTGTCCTATTTGTGGAGAAGAGACTTAATCTATTCATCTCCCCGCTAGCTCAAAAAATATATACCATTATCATAGGAGGTTCTTATCCCATCTCATAGTTTTAGATTTAAGAAAGGTTCCAATTTTTTACCGGGTGGGGTTGAACATAGGATACAGTTGAGAATACTTTCAGGCTCAGAAATTGAAAGTAAATCTTATGATTGTAGACCTACTATGCCAGGTAAGAATCCTAAATTTAAAAATGCCAAGCATACGAAGACCCCAACTGTGAATAAAACTGAGACAAGAAAGACATGGTCTAGGAGGTCAATTTTATATGACTCTCCTTATTGGAAGAATAACCCAGTAAGCCATGTATTGGATGTGATGCACGCATAGAAGAACATCCCTGAACATATTGTGGGAACATGCCTTAGGGGTAGTCATTCGAAGGATGAAAAAAATGCATGAAAATACTTTAAAGCGTTGAAACTTAAGCCACAACTATGGTTGAAAGAAGATAGTAGGGGAAAAATAATAATTCCCCCTGGTGCGTTTAATTTTACGAGTGAGGAAAGGAAGGTGCTTTTAGACATAATATATAATTTGAAAGTTCCATCTAATTTTTCTTCCAACTTGCAAAGGATTGTGAATTATGCTACCCATGATTTACATAAGTGTAAGTACCATGATTGGCATGTGATCATGCAATTAGTTCCTCTATTGTTTAAGCACTATTTCTCCAAGTACAAGGATTTGCAGATGGCTATTATGCAAATTAGTATCTTCTTCTCACTTTTATGTGAGAAGTTAGTCAATCGAGTTCACATAGTGGCCGCAAAATTGGCGTTGAACGAAGCAGTTTGTGTCTTGGAAAGTACTTTCCCCCATCTTTCTTTGACATAAGTGTTCACTTGTTGGTACACCTATGAGACGAGGCACTTCTTTACGGCCCAGTAAGATATCGGTGGATGTATCCGTCTGAAGATTGATAAAAGTTTTCAAAGATTACGTCAAGAATACACGATACATTGAACGATCAATTGCAAAGGAATATATCATCATGGAGTCATCAATCTACACTCGGGAATATATGTCTGACTCGACCAGTGTGGATGACAATGATGAGTTCATCGATGAAGGTGGCCATGTGATGGGAAAATAAGTGAAATTAACGAGTTTGCAACATGAACAAGTAGCTCATTATCTTCTTGACACACATGAAGATGTCGAAGAATGGAAAAAGTAAGTTTAAATTATTTTTATTTTTATATGATTAATTTTGTAATACTTTCGTAACGATCTATGCAGAAAATATGAAGCATGTGAGAATAATAAAAGATGAAAAATAATGGCACAATCAGACAAGAGTTTAGGTTGTGGTTGTCACACGCGATAATTATAATTAATATAGACTATTATCAAATGTCACATTATAAGAAAGCTTTACAACTAACCTAATTAATTTATCTATATTCTCAACTCTTAAAGACGGGTGATGCGACATCAAGGATTTCTCGTCTAACCACTGGACCCTTGTTTATGGAACAAGAGTACAAAAACTATTGATTGAACAGTTACAAGGAAAATAGAAATGTACAGAACTCGAGCATTTCATAAAAGGCTCTTACTCTTTTCGAGCGAGTGCGAAAGACAAAAATCTCGTTGAAGCTGTAATGACTTACTATGGTGTAATTCGAAATATATCTGAATTGGACTATGTAAACTTCAAAGAGGTTGTATTTTACTCTGATTGGGAAAGAGTTGAGGATAAAAATGCTTGTAAATTTGATCATGGCTAGTTGTCCAAGTTAAAAAGCAACGAACACGTGATCGATGAGTCATTTGTTTGTTCTTTTCAAAAGGTCAAGCAAGTGTTTTACTCGGAGTATATCAATAACAAGTCGTGGTCAATCATCCTACATGCTCCAAAACGTCTAAACTTGGCTGTACCTACCGAATATCAATCCATTTTTTATGATAACCCGAATCTAAAATATTTTTTTGATTTTATAATAAGTATTAAAATTATTTGTAATGACCAGTGGTTGTATTGTTCAATTGCTCTATTATTATCGGACGACAATTTAATGTTAATTAGAATTTTCATCAATTCAAGCACAAATATCATTTTAATGCTAAACAGGTATTGGTATAAATTGGTATTGGTATAAATTGAAATTAGTATTGGTGTTGGTATAAATTGAAATTGGTATAAATTGATATTGGTATTGGTATAAATTGAAATTGTTATAAATTGATATTGGTATTGGTATTGGTATTGGTATTGGTATGTATTGTTATTATCGAATTTGAGCATTGATTCATATTTCATATACATCTTTATACTAATAATAACAATTTTTGCAGAAAATGACTTCATCAGGACGCGGTAGCGGAGGTGATGAGGACTCCTCGAACAGTAGGCCACCAAAATGGGGCAAATTAGGGGTCGTCGTCGAGAATAAGACAACATTATCATCTAGAGTTGTTAGAGGCAGTTATCGGCCCAGGGTACACTAATTGGAGGGCCATGCCTATTGACCTCGAGATGAAGATCTGTGGGCGCTACATGTTGAATATTTAATATTTTTTTTATTTATACTTATATTTATAACTGTAATAATTACTTAAATGATGGTTTATATTTGTTTTGCAGGAATAATTAGGCCTGCCCGTATATCCCCGCTCCCCCATGTTGGAGAAATTAAGGGATCAATATAAGACATGGAAGAAGAATTTATGGGCACGGTACTTTGGGAAGACTCGGGAGTCCATTTTGAGACTCTGTGATACCGTCCCCCCCCCCCCCTCCCTCCAATTAGCCAATCTCATTGGCACGGTGGTAGAAATTTATCGACAATGAAACCAATGAGCTACAATTGTCATCCTGCCAATCGGGGAGGGAGAACCGGGCGAAAAAGTTGGATGTGCATTACTCCAAGCGACGTCTTATGCCAAGGTGGAGCACAGGATGGTAAGTTTATAATTTTCTTTAATTTTAGTTATTATAATTTAGCATTATTTTGCATTACTTACTAATTATGTATTATTCTATTTCAGGAGACGGGGAGTGGCCCTAGGGATAGACCACATAGGCTCGATGCCTATATGGCAATTCAGATGAAATGGGGAAGGACAAGGAGGTGGCCCCGAGCATCGCATCCACAACTGTAAGTTATAAATGTTTTCAATTATGTTATAATTTTTTTATTTACATAATTTACTAATCATGTACTTTTTATTTTTTCAGGCAAAGCTTAAGAAAGTGCATGGGTTGCAGTCTGATGTCGACAAATAATCTTTGGCTACGGACACACTCAACCAAGTTCTCAGTCCAGATCGCAAGAAGAGGACTAGGGGTGAGCTCGCAGGTTGGGAAGTCTAGGATCATCGGCATGGAGATGAGCAACAGCGGGTTGGCCCATAAGGTGGATTACCATGAGGATAAGCTATCAAGGTTAGAGGCGACAATCCTAGATATGTACATCTTCATAAAGCGTCAGTTGGGCAAGGGCAAGGGCAAGGATAAGGTAGTAGATGAAGAGGATAAGGACGAGGATGAGGACGCCAACGTTGACGATATTGCTGCATCGCCGATACGTACGGACTCAGTGCCATATGATGATCCATTTCCCATCGTAACCCCCATCGAGCGACCTATGTCAATACTCGGTTGGTCGAGCGTGCATCTACTCGACATATATTGTGGCCTACCGATAGCGAGGGGGTTGAGAGATCTGAACTTTCGGGTATTCCGGTTCATGGACATCCCTTCCAAGACATTGAGTCAATAGTGCGCATCACACATGTGGTGGAGGGAAAGGAGAACTCACCTGTGTGGTTGCGCGAACAATGCGGCGTTCAACATATTGGGGGGGTGAATTCATATGTTGTGTGGCCTTACTTCCTCCTACGACCTGCTAAAGATTGACATTATTTTTATCTCTTTTGATTTTGTATATAGGATTGTATTTATATTATTTTGATTTTGATACAATTTGGTTTGGATATGATGGATATTTGCATTTCTATTTTTTTTGGATATGGATTATAAATGCCTTGATTTGGTATATGATTTGTATTTTATTTGGATATATATGTTGTTTGAACAGGTACAAATATACTGTTGGGCAGTGGCAGTGGACATACTGCCTAGCAGTTTTTTTAAAAATTATGCCCAGAATTGTCACAGTCAAAGACCATGACAAGTCATTGACAAAGAAACTTGTCACGAACTTGTCACGATCTTTGATCGTGACCATATTTTTTTGACTTGTTTGTCACGGTTAAAGATCATGCCAGGAACGTAATAAGTCTAATGGACTTGTCATGGTCTTTTACCATGACAGGATCATGATAAGTCTAATAAAATTGTCATGGTCTTTGACCGTGACAAGTCCATGATAAAAAAAGTTATCACCCCCATACTTGTCACGGTAGTCGACTTCGACAAGTTGGACTTGTCACGGTAAATGACCGTGACAACTTAATAATTTTGGTGTAGTGTATAAACTGATAAACCTTCTCGTAGGGCATATTTATTAATGGTTCTACTTCCACCCATTTCGTGAAATAATCAGCAGCCACCACTAGGTATTTGAACCTGCTTTTAGTGGTCGACAATGGGCCGACCAAGTCAATTCCCCAAATGGCCAGGGAAAAATGATCAGTGTTAAAGCAGTGTCTGGTGCTCTGTGAACTGCAGTAAATATTTGGCACTTATCTCACTTTCTTATGAAGGACCTACAATTAGCCTTCACAGTTAGCCAGTAATAGTAATGTGTATAATTCTCTAGACAAAGGATCGACTAGCTGAATGAGCTCCATAAGAAACTTCATGTACTTCCTTGATTAATTTGGACACTTCCACTGGATGGACACAGCATAGTAACAAAACAGTGTATCCCCTTTTAAATAGGAATCCCCTCTCCAACACATATCTAACTGCTTTGTACCGAAGCCTTCTTGCGTCTTTTGGATCAGTTGGCAAGGTTCCTTTTTCAATGTAAACTCTAATCGGATCCATCCAGGATGGTCCCAAATCTATAGTAATAAAACTGATCATTGGATCCTCATCGATTCTCCTAGTTGCTAAGATCTCTACCGGAATGCTTCTCTCGAGTTATATTCTTGCTGCCGAAGCCAGCCGAGCAAGTGCATTAACTCGGGCATTTTCTATCCTTAGTATTCTACTTATCTATATAGCTAGAAATTTGGAAATGACTTCCACTTCATTGGCCAATTATCTCACCATCAAATCTCCTTTAACTCTATATATATGAAGCACTTGGTTGACGATCAATTGGGAATCACTGTATGCCACTACTTGCTCAACGCTTAATGATTGGGCTAACTTAAGTCCAACGATTAAGGCCTCGTACCCGACTTCATTATTTGAAGCTTAAAATTGAAACCTGAGGGCATGTTCCACATCAACATTATCAGGAGTGTTAAGTATAATACCAACTCCACTATCAGTTGTGCATGAAGATCCATTCACATATAAATTCCATAATGGAATTTCACTGCTAAAGCTTTATGTAGATAGAATTCCTTGGTGGAATACCTTCTTACTTTTTTTAAATACTTATGGGCCATTTTTTGAGCACTGGATGATTCTGGTTTATGGACTACCACTTTGGCTTGCTTTTGAGTTGATTTATCTTCTGGAGAAGTCTGCTCGGCAGGCAAGTTGGATTAGTCGGTAACCTCTGGATATGTAAATTCTGTAATAAATACTGCTGAAGCTTGCCCTTTTAATGATGATCTTCGCTCGTAGATGATGTCATATTCTCCCAGCTCTACTGCTCAATACGTCAAGCTGACTGACTTATTAGGTTTGTGAAGTGCTTGCCGAAAAGGTAGATCAATGTATAGTACTATGGTGTGCGCTTGAAAATAAGGCTTCATTCGACTAGAGGCTTTAATGAGAGATGAGGCAAGTTTTTCCAAGCGTGGATGCCTGATCTCTGCTCCCCTGAATGCTTTGATGGTGTAGTAGACTGGTTTCTGAATCCCACTCTCCAGCCGAACTAATACCGATCTAATTGCAGATTCAGAAATAGCTAAATACAAGTATAATTTTTCTCCCAAAATTAGTCGGGACAATAATGTAGGAGACCCCAGTTACTTTTTCAACTCTTGAAATGCTTCCTCACACTCCTCATTCCACTCGAAGGTCTTTCCGAGCACCATAAAGAATGGTAGATACTTGTCTGTTGCTCAAGAAATAAACCGGTTTAGGGCAGCCACTCTACCAGTAAGTTTTTGGACATCTTTTTTACAAATTGGTGATTGCATCTCGATCAGAGCTTTTATTTTAGCAATATTAGCTTCTATTCCTATCAATTTTTACTATAAAGTCGAGGAACATTCCTTCTTGCACACCGAATATGCACTCGGTCGGATTCAGTTTTATTTTATGCTTTTTCAGTTGATCGAAAGTTTGACTGAGGTCTTTGATATGATCTCAAGCTTTTATGCTTTTAGTCAGCATGTTATCTACATACACCTCCATATTATTCCTAATTTGTTCTTCGAACACCTTATTGACCAATCTCTGGTATGTTGCTCCAACATTTTTAAGCTCAAAAGGCATAACGTTGTAGCAATAAGTACCTCATTTGGTAATGAAAGAAGTGCTTTCTTTGTCCTCTAGTTTCATTTTTATCTAGTTATATCCAGAATAGGCATCCATGAAACTCAACAACTCATGCCCTGTTGTGGCATCTACTAACTGATCAATTCTGGGCAAAGGAAAATGGTCCTTTAGGTAAGTCTTGTTAAGATCATTGAAATCTACACACATTTACCACTTATCATTTTTCTTCTTGATCATCACAACATGCCAAACACGATGGGTATTTGACATTTTTAATGAATTAGGCTTTTTGTAGTTTTTCTACCTCCTCTTGAATAACTCGATTCTTCTCAGAACTGAACACCCTGCACCTTTATTTGATCGGCTTGGCATCCCTGTTAGTATTGACCTCATGACAGAGGAAGTTGGGATCAATTCCAGGCATATCTTCATGACTCCAAGCGAATACATTCTTTCGTTCCATCAGAAATGCAACCAATTCCTATTTGAGGAGTGGCGCCAATTTGGGTGGTTCTTTATGGTTTTTCATCATCCAGGATTATGCTTTTGATATCTTCTACTATTTGCCTTTTGACTAGCTCTGTTTCATCTCGGGGATCCAACGTATCAACTTCTGATTTGTTATTGGGCTCCATAGTATCAACTTGGTAAGTGGTGGTCATTTTCTTTAAATTGACTAAATCTTCCTACTCGACTGAAAAGTAATAACATTCTCTGGCCACTTTCTGATCACCCTTTACTATGCCATGCCCGAAGTGAGTAGGGAACTTTAAACATTGGTGGACAGTGGATGACACAACTTCGAATTTCTTTAATCCCACCCTGCTGAGGATCACATTGTAAGCTGACTGAATATTTTAATCCATAACAAAGAAATGTATCTTCTCAGTGCAGCTTGTGGGCCAAGTGCTGAATAACACTTCCAATTTGATTGTTCCTAGGGGATCAACTTTTTCCCCTGAAAATCCAATCAAGGGTTTGTGGTACGGTTCCAATTGACTAAGCTTAAATTCTAAATTCTGGAAACAGGAATAGAACATGATATCAACTAATTTTCCATTGTCAATCAGAATCCTGATAATGATGGCTTCTTGGATTATAAACTTGACGACCAATGGGTCGTTATGGGGATACAATACTCCTGAGAGATCATTTTTGGAGAAGCCTATGATAAGTTTATATGTGTTTACTTTCCTGGGTCGATCATCATCATTCTAATTGATACGTTGTATGTAGGAGCAGGCTTGTTCTTCCTTCAGATAAGTTTTCATCTCAACAGTCCGATCTCCTCCTCCTGCATCTCCACCTGTGATGATATGATAATTAAAAGAACCAAAACTTATCACGATTACCTGAATTTCTGGTTGCTTGGGCTTCTTCAGTAGGTCTGGATCGTCTTCATATCCATCCTCATAACCTTGATTCTTGTCATCTCTAGGTTTGCAGGGAAATTTGGCCTTCCTCATATTTCTTGGCTTTCATGACAATCAACAAATTTGCTCATCTTTCCTCGGCTAATGAGGGATTCAATTTCATTCTTTAAAGCTATGCAATTATCGGTCGTGTGTCCATGAACCTTGTGGAATTCACAATATTTGGATTTATCTCTCCTGTTGGGGGTGCCCTCAGTTTCTCAGGCCACTTCAAATCTTTATTGTTACTAATTTTCTCTAGGTTATAATGGATACTGGCCATTAATGGAGTGTATGCTTCATATTTTGGGCTAATCCTCTTTATTTTGTTTTCGCTCCTTTTCAGGCTTGGTTGCAGGGCTTTTCTTTGTAGCCATTGCTTCTTCGACATTCATGATTTTTCTAGCATTCACCATGAGTCATCTGGGGAGTAATCCATAATATAGTTTTGGGGGAAGTAATCCACTCATCAAGGCGGTGATGGTTATTTTTTCTTCATAATCAACCACTTCCAGTTTCTTGCTATTAAAATGAGTGGTGTATTATCTGGTGGTCTCTCCTGCTCGCTACCTAACACTTAGAAGATGAGATACCCTCTTAACTGGCTTGGCCCCAAAACAGAAGTTGCTGATGAACAGCTCGGCAAGTTGATTAAAACTGGAAATTTGACCTTCGGGCAAGTTGTTGTACCATAAATGGGCTGAACTAGTGATGATGCTTGAAAAATCTCTACACCTCATTTCATCAAGAACAAAATATATATCAGTGGCTACCTGATATTATTCAATATGCAAAATGGGTTCAGTCTTACCATTATATTTAGGGATAACCACAGATGTCTTAAACTTAGATGTGGTTAGAAAATCGACAATCACTTTGACGAAAGGGGGCCTTTGACAAAATTACGCCGTAATGGATTCTTCGACTTGGCAATTTTCTCTAACCAATATTCTAATCGTTGAATTGACCCTTACATGAAGGATTTTCATCTTTAGACCTATCAGAGGTAGCTTGGCTATCCTTTCCATGCGTCTGTGCTGAGTTCTCTTCTTGGGAAGTTTACTCGGCACGCACGGATCCTCGAGCACTTGTTTTTAGATCTAATCGATCTTTCATAATGTTTGGTATGTCGTTCTCTTGATCGTGATGGTTCTTGCTGATCCCCTCTATTTACTCGAGGTCCCAAACGATCAAAGTGTAATAGCCCACAAATTATTTTATAATTAAATGAGTTCAGATGACTCGGAAAAACTATTTTAAGCTAAATAGCAATTTTCACAATTTTTTATGTATGTGTATTACTAATTTTTTTTAGTACTTTAATTAATTTATTCTAAATCCTAACGGGACATCATCGATAAGACTCAAATATAAAGTTCGATCAATTATTTAATAATTTAATAAAGACTCCGTTTAAAAAGCAAACTTACAAAAAAAATTGTGGGTAAAAATTAAAATAACCCAAAAATTAATTTCTAAACCTAATATATAAAGGGAGTAAACCCTTGGTTTTTTAGTGTTGGTTGTTTAAAATCTCACAACTCTCTCTCTCAAACTTATGAATTCTCGTGGAGAAAAAAATCTCCAAAATCCCAAACCCAAAACCAGATTCCCCCTTCCCTGTTACCCCCGTCGATTTCCCTCTCCCCCTATCCCCAAGTCGTCACCGTCCCTCTGCCCCTCTCCCCTGACCTCGCCGCCAGACCAGCCTTCTCCCCCTCTTCCCTATCAAGCCGCCGCGGACCTGTTCTCCTTCTTCTTCATCTAATTTTTTTTACTTTCTTGCTACCATGGATATTGTTGATGTAAAAAATTAGATCATATCTAATTATTCAATCACAGATAAATAAATGAGACAAAGAATTTTTAAAGTGGTTCAGCCTTATAAGAATGGCCTACATCCACTGTTATGGTATTGCTGATTGTATGGGAATTCTCAATTACAAGTTATACCAAGAAATTACGGTCCTCCTACAATGAGGATTGTACAATTTATTTATAGCCCTGATGCTGTAATGTGAAAGGGTAATACATTAAATGATGTACATATGAAAAGGTAATACATTCAATGCCCCTTAAGCGTATGCGTCTGAATGATAAGCATTTAATGAACAGTCAAACTGTTGGTTATCCTGCTATTAATGCTTTGTTCGAGGTGCAGCTCGGACCGCCTGAGTTGCTCGAACCGCCTAAGCTTCTCGGTATTCAAGAGTTCCTCGGAGAGTTCTTGTTCCTCGGAGCGTGTGAGTTCCTCGGGGAATTAGTGTTCCTCGTTGTAGTATGGTTCCTCGGAGCATGTGAGTTCCTCGGGGAATCAGTGTTCCTCATTGTAGAATGGTTCCTCGGAGCATGTGAGTTCCTCTGAAGTGTTTATTGTTGCTACGTAGATTGCCACGTGTCTTCACTTTATTGAGCCATGTCAGCAGACTAAATTTGGTATCAACAGAAGCCCCCAATGTTTCATAGTTCGAACTTTGAAGAGTGTGGAACATTCTTTCTCGGAATATGGCAGTTTTAAATGGTCATCCTGAAATTTAGGAGTCTTTTGTATTTATTTCTCCTTCCAAATTCGTAGAATCAGGCTTTTTTTTTTGAATTTTTATAACCGCCTCGATCTCCGCGTACTTTTTGTCCTTCTAGCCGCCGGTATCATAATCGTTTCTTTTTGTAATCATTACTTTACCGTTTCCCAAGGCAGAGTATTTAAGCGTCACAGACAATCCCATCGTCTTCTACTTTTTTAAATTTGCATCTTCGAATTTTCCATTGTTTTACTCTCTTGTGCGTTCATCCTTTTCATCGTTCGTTGTCAACAGATCCACTCTTTTTCTGTAAGATCTTCTTCCTTCTTCTTCATTTCCTTTATTCATCATCGTTTACCCTATTGAATCTCTTGATAAATTTCGCTCTGATTTTTCTATTCCCTCCTGGATTGTTCTGAAAGAG
Source organism: Sambucus nigra (assembly GCA_949130495.1). Taxonomy (NCBI): domain Eukaryota; kingdom Viridiplantae; phylum Streptophyta; class Magnoliopsida; order Dipsacales; family Adoxaceae; genus Sambucus; species Sambucus nigra. Next base: position 284,498,819 of record OX422218.1, read on the forward strand.
CTTTCTGAGCCTTCTGACTATTTCCGTTTGGCTGAGGGACATTGGTTCCCCAGTCTCTTTGTTGCTGAATGTGGATTTTCTTTTCCGCCCAACCCTCTATGTCTGGAATTTTGTCAATATTTTGACGTTGTTCCTGCAAGAATAGCCCCCAATACATGGAGAATAGTTAATGGGGTTCATAGGTTAAATCAAATTCATGGAACTCGCATAGGAATTCCAGAAATCATGTTTTGTTATAGATGGGCAGTGGATGATAACACTTTTTATTTAAAAACTAGATTTTTAAATAGGGCTTTAGTGGTCAATCTCCCGGATGCCAATAGGGACTATTTTGAGCACGGAGTTGTTATAAAAAATTGTCAACATGCTCCTTTATCTGGGGATGAAGTGTACCAGGGTCCCAGATGCCCTCCTTATGGCAATGGGATAGGTTATTTTCATTTTATTTTCTTTATTTTGAAATTATGCTTCTTCTATGTTTGATAAAATGTGCCACTGATATTTTAATGTTTATTTATTTGCAGTTGATAGCAAAAGAAAGTGTCCAAAAGAAGCAGACGTGAATATAAGGCACTTAAAATTTATCTGGAGTTTGCATCAGAGTGTTGCCGACGAGCACATTAGGTCAGCCTCGTATCTGCTGCAGTACAAGAGCTACACCACTTCTTTCACTGCTCGTCCGGTGATAAGTGAAGTAGAACCATTATCAGCTTCTACCAGTTCCTCACCTGAGTCACACATTCCTTTAAGTGAAAGGATGAAGAAGAGAAGACCTCCCACCCTTTTTGAGAAACCTGCCTCTGGTGCTGGAGAGGCAAAAAGAAGTAAGATTGACGTCCCAGGGGAGGGGACAAAGAAAACTGATGCACCTTCCTCGGCTGGCCCTGTTGTGAAGGTTGTCGAGAAGCCCCAAGTGGCTCCGAGCAAGTCTGCTGCTCCAGGAGAAGTGATTGTAATATCACCGACCAAGATTTCCTCCTTAGTTGAATCTATTCCTGCTCCCTCGAGGAAGCTGAAGAAGAGCTCCTCGGTCAATTTGGCTGACACCATCTCTCAGCCCCCGACTAGTGGAGTTTCCACTTTCTTTCCCTCGAGCTCTGCCATGAGATCGGTGAAGACTTGGATCATTCCCGAGATCCAAGGTATCGAAGAAAACCTTTCTCGGGATATGGTTACCTCTTTGGCAGCTCGCCACATTGCTTCTGTAAGTCCTTTTACTTTGAACTTTTCATCTTTCCCTTGTTATATCTATCTCTGACTTGCTTTCATTTTCTTTGCACAGTTGGTGAGCTGCTTCAATACAATTTTGAAGAAGGATGAAGCTATTAAAGCTTCAAGCTCCTCGTCTGGTGTAGAAGAAGCTCTAGTGGGCTTGAGGCAGTCTTTGGAAGATTCTCGTCTGAAGTACGATGCTGATAAGGCAATCTGGGAGAAGAAACTTACCTCCACTGAGCAGGAGAAAGCTTAAGTTGTTAAAGTCTCCAAGGAGTTGGAGAAGAGAATAAAGGACTTGGAAGGGAAAAATAAAGAGCTTGACAAGAAGCTCAAAAATGCTGGAGAGTTTGAGAATAAACTCAAGATTGCTGAGGAGGAATTAATCCAACTTTGGGAAGTTAGTCGGCAGAAGGAGGAGGTTGAGAATAAATTGAAGACTGCTGAAAACCTTCTGTCCGAGAAGCTTTCCTCGGAGAAGTTAAAGAGAAAATTGGCTGTGAAGAAGTCTTTCAGCGTTGGCTGGGATAAGGGGTGGAACAAGGGCTTGGCTGCCATGATGTCGCAAGTAGAATATGGCAGCCTCAAGTACTTTAGGGATGGATGGGTCGCTGCTCTACAGGAGATGAAAGTGGATGAAAATTCCGAACTCTTTCAGCGACACATCCTTGGTCCCCCTTCAACTCCTGAAGACGAAGAAGAGGACGAAGCTGCCTCCGAAGAGTCTTCCATGGTGATGGGAGATCAGGTTTCTCTTCCCCCGACTATCCAGCCCGCTGGCGAGGAACTTCAACTACCTGCAACTTCCTTCGAGCAACCTCTATCACTTCCCCAACCACTATCTGCTCCATCCGAGCAACCTACTTCCTCGTCCCATCCTCCCGAGAAAGTTTTGGGAGATAAGGAAAAGGTGTAGGGTTGTTCGGATTTTTCTATTTTATTTTTCTTTAACAAATGTAATCCTGAACATGTAACTCTGATCCTTGTACTTCTGACTTTTATGATATAATAAAACTTGAACTTGTGTTTATTCATACTGTTGTCTCTTCTTCATGCTCTATTTTGATTATTGATTACTGCTTTTTCTTCCTCTACTTGTTTCTGGCCAGGATGGAATTACTGTCTGCTAATGATACAAGGCTGTTGAGGCAACGCAATGATTATTTTAAGGCTGGTCACACAGATTTGAGTGCAGCACAAATCGTCGACATCCTCAGCCAAGATGCTTCGGAACAGGCAATTGAGGCCTACCAATACTTGAAGTGTCTGCTTGATCATGCAGTGGCCAATAATGTGGCTTATTATGATATGATCGAGGATCTCCAAGTCACTCTTGAAGACCTTCAGCAGCAATACAAAGAATCCACTGCCCTTTTGCACGAGGGGTATGAGAAGAAGTATCAGCAACTCAATGTTGACAAGGGATACGAGAAGCATTTTGCTGGCTACGATGTGAGGGAGAGAACTCTGAGGGCTGAAGTCGAGGAGTGCAGACAAATAGCTAAATTATTAGAGCAAGAGAATAACAATCTGCAAAGAGAGTTGTCACAGTTGACGTCCGCAGCTTCCACTTCAAAATCCTTGATCCCAGTGACTGATGAGGGATTCTCGTTCTTGGAGGTCGAGAACGCCAACTTGAGGGACGAATTGGAGACCTTGAAGAGAGCTGGCCCCTCTACATCTTCTCGTGGATGAGCAAGAGCTCCTCAGGGACGAGCAAGAGCAGCTCGAATTCCTGTCGAGGAACAGAGGACTCAATCTGCTTTGGAGAACCAAGCTTTCCAATTAATAGCAAAGAACCAGGCGTTGGCTGAAATGTCAAAGAAGATCAGGGACCTGGAAGAGCAGCTTTCTGCGCAGAAGTCAGTCTTGGAGAATAAGGAACTCTTCATCAAAAATCTCCACGAGCAGCTGGAAAGACTGATATATCAATTACACAAACAACCCAGGGAGTTCTGGATGGCTGGGTACAATGAGGCTATCTACCACTTGGACGATCGTATCCAGAATGCCAATAATGAGGGCTACAAGCAAGGCTGGTTGAATGCCTTAGGTGTTCTTCAACTCGAACAGGGTCATTACCTGTGGGACTACCATGATCCTAGGCTGCTCGACCTAACTGTGCCACCATTCAAACTTGATATGAGTTGGATCCCTGCTCGGGCCATTCCTCGATGCTTAATTTCCAAGTATCTCGGCGACTATAATCTCCATTCAAGTGTCGAGATATCTCGTCCCGAGCACCTCCTAGATCGACCATCCGTGATGAATATCAGGATGTTAAAAGATTTGAACTTCATAAACTCCCCTCTTGCTTTAAATGATCCGCCTGCTGGCGAGGAACCTGTTTCAAAAGCAGAGGGGAAGAAACCAATAGAGTAGGAATTTTGATGTAATAGTTAGTATACATTTCGTTCTCAATGTAATTTGTTTTTGATTTAATGAAAGACTTTTATTTTTTTTCACAATCTTAATTGCTATTGTCTTGTAAAATACTTTACATTTGTGCATGTATGTCTATTAAAAAAATAACAATATTGTGTTGTTCGTCAATCAACTTATTGTCGACTAGCTTGAATTTGTGGTAGTCATTATAAAAAATTACTAAGTTATTCCTCGACCAACTTACTAAGTTGTTTCTCGACCAACTCACTAAGTTATTCCTCGACCAACTTACTAAGTTGTTTCTCGACCAACTCACTAAGTTGTTTCTCGACCAACTTACTAATAATTTTAAAAAGTCACGAGTATCAATAATTTTGCTTGATCATTTTCTCGTATTTATAAAATGTTTCCGACCAACTAAGGTCGGTAAATTTCCTTCTCGACCAACTATAGTTAGTGGGTTTTTATCCCCGACTAGCCGTAGTTAGTAGATTTTTCCTCTACGAGCAACTTTTAGCACTTTTTGAAATAATTTTACCTTCCGACCAACTCAAGTTGGCCTTTTCGAGAATATATTTACTTCCTAACCGACATAAGTTGGCATTTTTAGGAATACTTTTACTTCTTGAGGAACATATAGTTTTATTTCCCGTAGGAATACAAGCTTTACTTCCCGGAGGAATACAAGTAGCTTTACTTCCCAGAGGAATACAAGTAGCTTTACTTCCCAGAGGAATACAAGTAGCTTTACTTCCCAGAGGAATACATGTAGCTTTACTTCGCGGAGGAATATAGGTAGCTTTACTTCCCAGAGGAATATAGGTAGCTTTACTTCCCGGAAGAATATAGGTAGCTTTACTTCCCGGAGGAATAGAGGTAGCTTTACTTCCCGGAGGAATATAGGTAGCTTTACTTCCCGGAGGAATAGAGGTAGCTTTACTTTCCGGAGGAATGCATGTAGCTTTACTTCCCGGAGGAATATAGGTAGCTTTACTTCCCGGAGGAATACAGGTAGCTTTACTTCCCGGAGGAATATAGGTAGCTTTACTTCCCGGAGGAATACAGGTAGCTTTACTTCCCGAAGGAATATAGGTAGCTTTACTTCCCGGAGGAATATAGGTAGTTTTTCTTCCCGGAGGAATACAAGTTTTACTTCACGGAGGTCGAGAAAAGTTTTGAGTTTTACCGAGTTTCGCCGAGTAGTGTGTAGCACTAGTATTCCCCAAAAAACTTTCAAATAAAGAAGAAAACACACATCACTGATAATACTTGCGCAGGTGCTCTGCGTTCCATGCATTCTTAAACTCCTCCCCTTCTAAAGTTGTTATTCGGTAAGTTCCTGGTCGAACAACTTCTGTAACTCGGTATGGTCCATGCCAGTTTGCCTCCAGTTTATTGTGCTTTTGAATTACTTTCTTCAACACGTAGTCTCCTTCTTTTAGGTCGCACTTCTTCACCCTCTTATTGTAGAATAAAGTTGTTCGCTGCTGGTAAGTAGAATTCCTAATTGCTGCTTCTTCTCTAACTTCCTCGAGCATGTCTAATCCAATCTTCTCATTAAGTCACTGACAGGGGAATTGAAATTCAGTACCCTGTGTGTTGGGAGGCCCAACTCGGCAGGTATAACAGCTTCACTTCCAAACGCTAGCATATATGGTGATTCTCCAGTTGCTACTCGAGGAGTAGTTCGTTAATCCCACAATACTGACTGTAACTCGTTGATCCAATTTGCTTTCGCATCGTCCAGTCTTTTCTTCAAGCCATTCAGCAGTGTTCTATTTGTCACTTCAGTTTGTCCATTGCTTTGAGGATGGCCTGGTGCTGAGTGGATCTTCAAAATATTTGATTGATGACAATAGGCAGCGAACTCCTCGTTATCAAATTGTGTTCCATGGTCTGTGATGAAAGCATAAGGAAGACCATATCGACAAATGATGTTCTTCCAAATAAATTGGCACACCTTCTCGTACGTCATATCAATGAGAGGCTCAGCTTCTACCCACTTAGTAAAATAATCCACTGCGACGACGAGGTATTTGAACCTTCCTCTGGTCGTTGGCAGTGGCCCGACCAAATCTATTCCCCACATGGCAAATGGCCAAGGGGAAGTGATGGGTGTCAACAATGCTTGTGGAGTTCTTCGGATGGAGGAGAAGCATTGGCACTTGTCACATTTCTTGGCATAGGCTATACAATCAGCCCTCATCGTCGGCCAGTAATATCCCTGCGTCATCATCCTTTGCAAAAGCGTCTGACCTACTACATGGGCTCCACAGGACCCTTCATGAATCTCTTCGATTAAATCTTTCACCTCGGAGGGATGTACACATCTTTGCAAACCTGCCATAATTCCTCGTCTATATAGAATACCATTAGTTAATACATACCGAGAAACTTTAAACTTCAATTTATTGGCTGCGAGCTTGTCAATTGGTAATTCCCCCTTCTCAATATATGCCCTGATGGGATCCATCCAAGATGGTCATAAATCAAGGGTGATAAAGTTCATCGTCAAATCTTCATCTATACTCCGACCAGCTAAAACTTCAATTGGGATTGTTCTTCGTAGCTCGGTACGAGTAGCTGATACTAATCAAGCTAGGGCATCTGCTCTTGCATTCTCCATTCTTGGTATTCTGACCAGCTGAATAGAAGTAAATTCTGATACCAACTCCATCACCTTTGCATGGTACTTGATCATTAATTCTCCTTTGGCTGCATATATTCCCAACATTTGATTTACGATTAATTGAGAATCACTGAAGACAATAACCTGATGCGCCTCCATAATTTTGCCAAATTAAGACCTGCAATCATGGCCTCATACTCAGCCTCATTATTGGAAGCTTTGAATTGGAAATGTAGAGCGTATTCCATGTCGACCTCGTCCGGAGTGCTCAAAACTATCCCTGCCCCACTGCCTGTTGTGCAAGATGAGCCATCTACATATAGCCTCCATAGAGGTAACTCATCTTCAAACTTCTGATCTGACAGAGTTCCTCGGTGAAATAATTGTTGCTTCTTTTCATCCTCCCCTGATATTTATTGCTCTTCGTTGATCATCTTTTCTTGCCCTTTTACCAACCGGAGTTGGTCTGAGCTCGAATTTGATGATCTTGTAACATCCACTTGCCCTTTTACCAACCTAAGTTGGTTTGAGCTTGTGTTTGATGATCCTGTAACATCCACAGGTTGATCAGCGAGCAGCTTTTGCTCCTCGGGGGTATCAGGATAGGTGAACTCTGCTATAAAATCTGCTACAGCTTGCCCTTTAAGCGATGATCTGGGTTCATAGACTATATCGTATTCACCGAGCTCTATTGCCCAGTACATCAATCTCCCTGATTTTTCTGGTTTATGAAGGGCTTGCCTCAATGGCATATCAGTATATACGACTATAGTATGAGCCTGGAAGTATGGCATCATTCTCCTACTCGCCTCAATCAGCGCCAGTGCTAACTTTTCCAGCCTTGGATATCTGATCTCTGCTCCTCGGAAGGCCTTACTTGTGTAATAGATTGGTTTTTGTACTCCATCCTCCACTCTTATCAACGCCGAGCTAACTGCGTTCTCCGATACTGCTAGATACAAGTACAATTTTTCTCCCATCACTGGTCTGGATAATAGTGGAGATGCTCCCAAGTATTTCTTCAAGTCTTGAAAAGCCTTCTCACATTCATCATTCCACTCAAAAGTCTTTCGGAGTGTCTTAAAGAATGGGAGACATCGATCAGTTGCTCGCGATACAAATCTGTTGAGTGATGCTACTCGTCCTGTAAGACTTTGCACCTCTTTCTTCGTCGTTGGAGATCGCAGCCCTAATAGAGCTTTGATCTTTTCAGGATTCGCCTCAATGCCTCGTTGATTGGCAATGTACCCGAGAAACATGCCTTCTCGTACTCCAAATATGCACTTCGTTGGGTTCAGCTTCATTTGATATTTATCCAGTTGATCAAAAGTCTAACTTAAGTCAACTAGATGATCAACAGCTTTTTTGCTCTTCGTCAGCATATCGTCAACATAGACTTCCATATTGCAACTGATTTGTTCTGCAAACACCTTGTTCATCAGCCGCTGATATGTTGCACCTGAATTTTTCAAACCAAAAGGCATAACATTATAACAATAAGTTCCCCTAGGGGTAATGAAAGAAGTACTCTCCCTGTCTTCAGGTTTCATTTTAATCTGATTGTAGCCAGAATAAGCATCCATGAAGCTCAGCAACTCGTGTCCCGAGGTAGCATCCACTACTTGATCAATTCGGGGCAGTGGAAAATGATCCTTTGGGCATGCTTTATTGAGGTCGGTGAAGTCTACACACATCCTCCACTTGTTCTTCTTCACCATCACCACATTTGCTAACCAGTCAGGATATTTAACATCTTCAATAAAGCAGGCTTTCTGGAGCTTCTCGACTTCCTCCTGTATAGCTTGATTCTTCTCGAGACTGAATACTCTTCTTCTCCGCTTCACAAGCTTGATCTCCTTATTCACATTGAGTTCGTGACATAAGAAATTTGGGTCTATCCCTGGCATATCCTCATGACTCCATGCAAAAGTTTGCTTTCTGCTTCTAAGGAAAATTATCAATTCCTGTTTTAGTGAGGCTTCCAACGACGAACCTACTTGAGTAGTTCGTTCAGGGTGCTCGTCGTCCAGAATGATGTTTTTAGTAGCTTCCACCACTTGACCCTTCACGAGTTGCGACTCATCTCTAGGATCCAATGTTTCAATTTCTGCCCCTTCTTTCACTTGATAAGTAGTAGTCTTTTTCCTTGATTCTTCCAGTTCCTCTTACTCGGTGGATGAATAATAGCATTCCTGAGCTACTTTCTGGTCACCCTTCACAACTCCTACTCCAAAATTTATTGGAAATTTCAGGCACTGATGCACCGTAGATGGTACAGCCTCGAACTTCTTCAATCCTACTCTTTCCATGATGATATTGTATGATGATTGAACATTCTTATCCATCACAAAAAACGTATTCTTTCTGTTTGACAAGCAGGCCACGTACCAATGAATATATCCAACTTGATCGTTCCAAGTGGAAATACTTTCTCGCCAGCAAAACCGATGAGGGGTCTATGATAAGGCTCCAGTTGAGATAGCTTTAGATTTAAACTATCGAAGCACGAGTAGAACATGATGTCTGCCGAGCTACCATTGTCTACCAGTACTCTTGAAATCATTACCTCCTTTATTCTCATCTTGATCACCAATGGGTCATCATGAGGATATAGAACACCTGCAAGGTCATTCTTTGAGAACCCCAATGACCAACTTCTCTTTGTTCACCTTTCTCGGGCGATCCTCCTCAGCTAGATTTATTCGTTGAATGTAAGAGCAAGCTTGAGCCTCACAGAGGTAAGCTTTTCTCTCGGTAGTAAGGTCTCCTCCTCCTGCATCTCCACCTGTTATAACATTACAGTCAAATGACCCAAAGCGTATTGAAAATACCTCTCGTTCTAGCTGTCTTGGTCTCTTGGGAAGATTGAGGTCGTCTTCAGGATCAACTTCATGGTTTCTTTTCTTGTTCTCCTCTGCTCGACGAGGAGATCTAGACCTCTCTCTTGTTCGGTCGTTGTTTCTTCTTTCGCTTCCACGATCAACATACTTTGCCAGCTTTCCTCGTCTAATAAGTGTTTCAATCTCATTCTGAAGAGCTATGCAATTTTTGGTTATATGGCCATGATCTTTATGAAACTCGCAATACTTTGCCTTATTCCTCTTGTCAGGGTCTGCCTTCATTTTCTCTGGCCAGTTTAATTCCTCGTTGTTCTTGATTTCTTCTAGAACATGGTTGATATCCTTCTTCAAAGGAGTATAATTATCAAATTTCTTTATTGCGTCCCATACCGATCTAGTTCTTGAATGTTTGTCATTACCATTGTTCTTATGCACTTTCTTCTTAGCTTTATCACCTTCCACCTTGGTTTCTTTAGCATCCATGTTCTTCTTTGCAGCCATAGCCTCCTCGGCATTCATAATCTTGGACGCTTTTCCCATCAGGTCTGACATGGTTCTAGGTGGATCTTTGGCCAAAGTGTAGTACAACTTGTTGGGCAGTAGTCCACTCATCAAGGCGGTAATCGCTGTCTTCTCCTCATAATCAATGACTTCAAGTTTCTCGTTATTAAAACGAGTTATATAATCTCTGGTACTCTCACCAGCCTTTTGTCTAACACTTAACAAATGTGCTACTCATTTAACTGGCTTTGCCCCAAAATAGAAATTCCCAATGAATAACTCGGCCAGTTGAAGAAAAGTTGAGATCTTACCCCGAGAAAGATTATTATACCATATTTGAGCAGATCCGGTAAGAGTTCCCGAGAATGCCCTGCATCTCATCTCATCTGGAACAGCATAGATGTCGGCTGCAGCTTGGTATTATTCTATATGAAGGACGGGGTCAGTCTTTCCATCATATTTGGGGGTCACAACAAGTGCTTTGAATTTTGATGGTGTTGGAAAATCTACAATGGCCTGGACAAAAGGTGTTCCTCGAATAAAAGTTCGTTGTAGAGGGTTCTTGGCTTTAACCATTTCCCCTAATCTATCCTCCAGCCTCTGAATAGAGCCTTTCCATGCATTATTTCCTTCCTCGGGCCTGTTGGTTCTAGCAACTGATCGCGTTGAAGTGGCTTCCTGGGATCTATCTTGACGAGCAACTGGTCGCGACTGGGCAGATCCTTCCCTTAAATCTGATGGTCGTCGAAAACTCCTCGATGGGGCTCTAGGAGGACTTTTGCTCCTCCTAGGACCTAATCGATCGAAAGGGGATACTCTGCTTAATCTTTCTAGCGCACTGGTCCTTTCTGGGGAGAGAGTGATACGTTGTTCAGTATATGTGGCTCGCACTGACCAAGTTCGTCCAGGTTGATAAGAAAAATCTTCAGACTCCTCATTGTGATATGAATTGGTACGCCTAGTACGCGAAGAAGATGCACGGGTATTTCTTTGAATACTTTGTGGTCTTGAATGGGTTGGTGCACCGCCATGGAGGGTTTGTATGAGTTATCGCATAGTTTCTTGCATGACGGTCTGGCCCTGAGCCAGATTTGACATTATTCCAGCCAGATCTGGAATATTTGGCGGAGCAGATGGATTTGGAGGGCTTCCAGCGTTTCGATTGCTAGATTCTGGAATATCAGCCATTTGTGATGGATGGTTTTTAATGGAAAACGATATTACTAGTCATTCCCACAGACGGCGCCAATCTGTTGATGTAAAAAATTAGATCATATCTAATTATTCAATCACAGATAAATAAATGAGACAAATAATTTTTAAAGTGGTTCAGCCTTATAAGAATGGCCTACGTCCACTGTTATGGTATTGCTGATTGTATGGGAATTCTCGATTACAAGTTATACCAAGAAATTCCGGTCCTCCTACAATGAGGATTATACAATATATTTATAGCCCTGATGCTGTAATGTGAAAGGGTAATACATTAAATGATGTACATATGAAAAGGTAATACATTCAATGCCCCTTAAGCGTATGCGTTTGAATGATAAACATTTAATGAACAGTCAAACTATTGGTTATCCTGCTATTAATGCTTTGTTCAAGGTGCAGCTCGGACCGCCTAAGCTTCTCGGTACTCAAGAGTTCCTCGGAGAGTTCTTGTTCCTCGGAGCGTGTGAGTTCCTCGGGGAATCAGTGTTCCTCGTTGTAGTATGGTTTCTCAGAGCATGCGAGTTCCTCTGAAGTGTTTGTTGTTGCTACGTTGATTGCCACGTGTCTTCACTTTATTGAGCCATGTCAGCAGACTAAATTTGGTATCAACAGATATATTAGGTGTATATGTGCGTGGAAGTGTGTGTGTACGTGTGTGTGTGTGTGCGATTGAGCCTGACCACCACCCATTTCCATAGTGGTGACCGACGACCAACACAACCCCAAACAGGGGGGTTTTCCTACTGTTCATTATATATATATATATGGATTCTCGTTCAGAGATTCTTTGCTATATTGTTGTTTTCTTTGTTCGAATTCCATTCCATTTCGGGTTGGATGTTCGAGTAGCATAATTTCTTTTTGGTAATAGCTACCGTAATTTTTGTGATCCTAAAAATACCTATTTATTATTTATACTCATTTACGTATAAAAATAATCGTAAACACAAAACCCCAACACGTGCGAGTAATAGTACATTTTTTTTTAAATATTTGGATCCGTTGTCAATTTTTTTTTTTGTAAACTCTCCCCTTTCTTTTAGAAATATATTTAAACGAGTTATGACACTAAACGACTCGAGGTTATGTCATTTTTATGACTCGAGACTATATTACGAGTCATATTTATTTAAAATATGATTATGCAGGTGTTGGACATTTTATTGTGTTGTGTTGGTTAATATTGGAAGTGGCATATTAGAAGAAAAGGAGCCTAGTTAGCAGGAGAGATACTTTTGTATTGTTCCTAGATTTCAGTTGTAACACATTTGAGAATCAATAAATGCCAATGTTATTTCCGTATTCAGATTTATTTATAATTTAGCAATTATCAGGTTGACCCTCACCCTCGATAAACACCGGGATATGACATAAAGGTTGATGCCCTGCTTAATCGTTCCAAGGCATTTGGATGTTCAGGAGTAATAGAAAAATCATCATAGTAATCCGTTGATCTGATTAAAGAACTGGCCCATGGACAATAAGACCTATCACGTGAGGACCTATAATAACTATTCTGATTCCTCCTAAGAGGACGAGGAGGGGGCATTTCCATTCTGAAAGATAGTTCACTAGTATGTCGAGATGGAGCCATTAGACTAGCTCGTAAGGATTGAGCCAATTGCCTCATAGTTTCTGGCATTGTTTCTGGCCCTTTGGCAAGATTGAGCAGAACTCCATTGAGGTCAGTTGTAGTAGGAAGAACGTTGCGTCCTGCAGCATTACTTCTTTCAGGAATGTCATTCATCTTGTGTAATCTCTCAAAAAATTCAAATGAATGTTTTTGGGTGGAGAACGATGATAGACAATACATTTTCCACAAACGGCGCCAATCTGTTGATGTCTAAAATTGGTAGTGATTTATATGATGCCAATTTTATAATCACAGATAAAATAACGAGAGAAAAATAAACAAGACGTGAGAATTTTTAAGTGGTTCAGCTGTAAGAAGAGCCCACGTCCATTGTGATTGTATTACTGTTGATGATTACAAAAAACTAGGTATTCTTGTTAGAAGAATGAACTTGTACTTTTTTCTCTTGCCTTTTGTGAAAGGAATACATTATATTTATAATGATCCGGAGATCAAGGGTTAGAATGCCTTTATACATTTATGCATTTATACCCATACATAATGAATGTTTATGTCTGTCAACGGATCGGATTTTATTCGAATTCGAATCTGAATCTGATCCATTTACATGGATTTGGATCACACCCGAAATCCAATTACCCGATTACCCGTTTATTAAATGGAGCGGATTTGGATTCATATGATCCGATCCGTTAATAATCCGATCCTATTAATATATATCTATATATATAATATTTTTAATTAATATATATATTGTATTTAGAAATTTATTAATATCTTAAATATATATTTTAATAGTTATTTATAATAGTCGTATATTAATATATATTGTATTTATTTATAATAGTAATTTATATTATAATAGTTATTTAAATATATTTTTTGAAATATATATTATAATAGTTATTTATAATATATACTGTATTTTGAAATTTATAAAAGTTATTTATAATATTATAATCGGATCGGATCGGATAAACAAATCGAATTAACAGATTCTTAACGTATTTGAATTCGGAACCCTAACAGATAATCCGTCGGATAATCGAATCAGATCGGAATCCGTTTAACATAAACGACCCGTTTACAGACCTAGATATGACTGTTGATAGTATTGAGCACGTGTGGAATGACTCTTGGCTGCCTTCCATGCGAAGATTGTTTATTTACCATGATGGTTTGTATTCTTCAGGTTAGTCGGTTGGCTGGCAGATCAACCCTCTTCTGAGTCGAACAAGTAATTGATGACTATGACTGTGGCCACGTAAGGGGACATGTGTCCCTTTCTAATTGGTCCATGTAAATGGATAATTTTAGCATCAACAACATATAACACCACTTTAACACCAATAAAGTTATAAATTCAAAGAATGAGAGTTCCCAAAATAGAGGCATATAAAATAACCAATCGTTCAATACGGATGCATAAAAGGCAGTAATGTAGAATTTATAGATCAATAAATGTTAAGCCACTACTAAGTCACACGATAATTTTTTTAATGAAAATACTATTTTGACAATTTTTTTAATGAAAATACTATTTTTAATATTGTTATTGATGATGTTATTATTGTTATTAGGGGCATTTACGTTTAGATCCTATTAGACGTTCTTATATACATTCTAGTCCCATCATGTTTTTCTCTTACATATAAGTCCTATTCCTAATTTTTTGGAACTTTTTTTCCAATTTTACCCTTTTAAAACCAACAATCCGTAACTTCCTTGAGGAAGTTACATAAGTGGTTGAACTTTTTTTTTAATCTTCAAATGATCATAACTTTTGATTCACAAATCCGTTTTTCACAAAATTACTATTTTTGAAATCTGCTCGACGAGATCTATCAAACAAGATCCATGAAGGCTATAAAATACCAAAGAAAAAAATTTACACTAACAGTAAACTTTACTGTATGCACTAGAATATGAAATAGTTTTATATATTTGATATTTTCACAAACAGACAGTAACATTTACTGTGCTAATACTACACAGTATATATATACGGTGGATCCAAACCCTTTTTTTTCAAAATTACCTTATATTTGAAGGTTCGCGCTAGCGGTATCCAATCCTTACTACCATTATTGGAGCTTCAACGACCTTCGTCAGAGCTCCGATTTGGGGTGGGTAGGGGTGGCATGTGGTGCCGCTGGCGCGGACCTTTGAAAATAAGAGACTTTTGAATAAATGGGCTTTGGATCCATCGAAGTATCATGGGGGGCCGCTGGCGCGGACCTTTGAAAATAAGATTGGATAAATGGGATCGAGATCATCTGGAGCGCCAATTTGGGGTGAATAGGGGTGACACAAAACTTTAAAAATAGGAGCATATTGGATATATATATATATATATATATATATATATATATATATATATATATATATATATATATATATATATATATATATATATATATATATATATAGTTTGTAAAAATGTCATAGATATTAAACTTTATTGTATACACCATAAAATGAAATAGTTTTATATTTCTGACATTTTCACAAACAATAACATTTACTGTGATAATATATTTATGAAATAGTTTTATATATATAACATTTTCACAAACAGTAACATTTACTGAGTTAATATTACACAATATATATAACATTTTCACAAACAGTAACATTTGCTGAGTTAATATATATATATATATATACACGGTAGATCCAACCCTTTTTTTTCAAATTACCATATTTTTAAAGGTTTACGCTAGCGACATTCAATCCCCATCACTACCCACCCCAATTGTCGAAGCTTCAACGACTGTCATCAGAGCTATGATTTAGGTGGGTAGTAATGGCATAGGGTGCCGCTGGCGCGGACCTCTGAAATTAAAAGAATATTAGATAAATGGAGTTTGGATCCACTGGCGCTCCGATTTGGGGTGAGTAGGGGTGACAGTGGGTTAGGTTTATATCTATAACATTTTTACAAACGTTAACATTTACTGTGTTATAACACAGTGTATATATATACATATATATATATATATATATATATATATATATATATATATATATATATATATATATATATATATATATATATACGGTGGATCCAAACCTCTGTTTTCTGATATTGTCTTATTTTTAACGGCGCGCGCTAGCGGTATCTAATCCTGACCACCACCAACCCCAATTGTCGGAGCTCCAACAACCTTCATCAGAGTTCTGATTTGGGGTGACATGGAGTGCCGCTGGCGCGGACCTTAGGAAATAAGAGAATATTGGATAAATGAGGTTTGGATACACCGACGCTCCAGTTTGAGGTGGGTAGGGGTAGCATTGGATTATGTTTATATCTGTAATATTTTCACAAATAATAAATGTTACTGTTTGTGAAAATGTTACATCGGCATCCCATGCCACCTCAAATCAGAGCTCTGATGAAGGTTGTTGTAGCTCCGATAAAGGGGGTGGGGATTGGATGCCGCTGGCGCGGACCGTTAAAAATAAGATAATATCAGAAAAAAGAGGTTTGAACATATATATATATATATATACTGTGTTATATGAACACAGTAAATGTTAATGCTTGTGAAAATGTTATAGATATAAACCTAACTCAATGCCACCCCTACTCACCCCAAATCGGAGCTTCGGTGGATCCAAACCCCATTTATCTAATATTCTCTTAATTTCAGAGGTCCGCACCAGCGGCACCCTATGCCACTACTACCAACCCAAATCATAGCTCTGATGAAAGTCGTTGAAGCTCCGACAATGGGGGTGGGTAGTAGTGGGGATTGAATGTCGCTAGCGTAAACATTTAAAAATATGATAATTTTGAAAAAAAAATAGTGGTTTGGATCTACCGTGTGCCTCTCTCTCTCTCTCTCTTTATATATATATATATATATATATATATATATATATATATATTATGTAATATTAACTCTGTAAATGTTACTGTTTGTGAAAATGTTATATATATAAAACTATTTCATAAATATATTATCACAGTAAATGTTATTGTTTGTGAAAATGTCACAGATATAAAACTATTTCATTTTCTGGTGTATACAATAAAGTTTAATATCTATGACATTTTTACAAATTATATATATATATATCCAATATGCTCATATTTTTAAAGTTTTGTGCCACCCCTATTCACCCCAAATTGGCGCTCCAAATGATCCCGATCCCATTTATCCAATCTTATTTTCAAAGATCCGCGCCTGCGGCACCCCATGATACTCCGATGGATCCAAAGCCCATTTATTCAAAAGTCTCTTATTTTCAAAGGTCCGCGCCAGTGGCACCACATGCCACCCTTACCCACCCCAAATCGGAGCTCTGACGAAGGTCGTTGAAGCTCCAACAATGGTGGTAAGGATTGGATGCCGTTAGCGCGAACCTTTAAATATAAAGTATTTTTGAAAAAAGAGGGTTTGGATCCACCGGATGTGTGTGTGTATATATATATATATACTGTGTAGTATTACCACAGTAAATGTTACTGTCTGTTTGTGAAATGTCACATATATAAAACTATTTCATATTCTAGTGCATACAGTAAAGTTTACTGTTTGTGTAAAAAATTTTCTTTGGAATTTTATAGTCTTCATGGATCTTGTTTGATAGATCTCGTCGAGCAGATTTCAAAAATAGTAATTTTGCGAAAAACGAATTTGTGAATCAAAATTCATGATCATTTAAAGATTAAAAAAAAAAGTCCAACCACTTATGTAACTTCCTCAAGGAAGTTACGGATGGTTGATTTTAAAAGGGTAAAATTGTGAAAAAATTTCATAAAAAGTTGGAATAGGACCTATGAAATTATTAAAAAGTTAATAGGACTTATAAGCTTGTTGACTCGATAAATGGGACCTAGATATAATTACCCGTTATTATTATTAGATTATTAGATTAGAAACATAAATCGGTGATGGATAGTAATTTTAAGTCGAGAGAGAATTTGCAGATATTTTGTGCCAACGTTCACCCATCGTAGCCTTCCAAAATGACCAAACCATTTGTAAGTTGGAAAGAAACACACTCCATAGTGTTTCCATTGGTGATGACACACTCTTCAAACATGTAAAACAACACAAAAACCCTAAGAATTTGAAACAATGGAGCTCGATCTGGAATCCTTTATAGATTCTCACAGCACCACAGATGACGACGAAGATCATCACCGCACCGTCGATGAAATTCTCCTCAACAACTCCGATTACCCATCTTCAGCTTCATCTCCATCTCCATCTTCTTCCAATCAATTCACTCAGTACGACGCCGTTTTCTCAGGTATCTCCAAAACCTCTATAAAAGCAAACTTAGTTCAAAATCACGTTAATTTTGAAACGTATGTAGGTTAATTTTTATAGATCATGGAGTTTTAGGACTTAAAATAATATTCATTATAGATATAGGACAATAAATATTTCGTTTCATTGTTAGTCCCTATTTTCAAATTAAAGGGACACGTGCCATGCTGTGATTGATTGACGTTTTATGAGAAAATTGTGATTCCACCCTTATCTTCACCTCAAAACTACGTCGTTTTAAGGTGGTCAGTAAGTATGCATGTTATTTGGGTCTCTCTCTCTCTCTCTCTCTCTCTCTCTCTCTATATATATATATATATATATATATATATATATATATATATGGACAGACTCATGTGCACACTAAGTTTGCACATCATTTTTTTAAAATAGTAAAATAAATTATTTTTTTAAGATTCATTTGTAGTTACTTCAATGTTTTTATTTTTTTAGTTGTTGGTCTTGTTGTAACAACAACGGACAAATGTCTTTCTTTGCGAAAAGGAAGAGAAGCGGTTAGAGGTGGTTACAAGGCAGTTGGTGGCTGTTTTGGATAGTTATAACTAATAGGACTTGAAACAATTTAAAAAATACATAGGATGAGAGTCTAATAAAACTTGAAAATGGGACTAAACCCCAAAAAACTATAAATATATACATGTATGAATGAGACCTTTTGAGAAATATTAACCGTGATAGGACTAATGAGGAAATGTCTTGTTTAAATAGGACTTATTTGTTAGGCTCCCTAGAAATATTATGTTATATATATATATATTTTTTTTTCCCACACATTTAGCCCCCCTAGTACCCCGCAGTGACGGGAGCCTTATGCACTGGGTTTGTCCTTTTGCATATAAGACCACAATATGTGATATATTAGCTAAATACCCATTAATAAAGCGTTAGGATCGCACACAAACTATGAAGCACGGACACTTCTCCGAAGGCCGCGTACAAGTGTCGGACACTCAAAGGACACGGACGCGTGTCCGACACGCCACGTGGCGTGTCAGGCTTAAAAGACATTTAAAAATTGTTGGACACGCAAAGGACACGGCTGACATAAATATATAATAACTTTAAAAAAAAGGGGCAGGAAACTTATGTTTTTTTTTTCTCCTTTTTCTCACCTGTTTATTCTTTTTTTTTTTAATCTCTTGTTCAATAAATTGCATTAGCCATATGCATTTTGATTGTTATTATTAGTATGGGATTTAGTATCATTGTGATGTTTGATGTGCAGAATGGATTTAATACTCTTAATGCTTATATGTTTAATGTTGTTCTTAGTATGAGATTAGTATTAATGTGATATTTCATATTTTTTATATATAAAAATAATTATAAAAAATATTTATTTAATACCGTGTCCCCGCCGTGTCGTGTCCTGATTTTTTTAGATTTGCCGTGTCGGCGTGTCCGTGTCGTGTCGGACACGACACCCGTGTCCGTGCCACAAACAATTAAAAAACCAGAGGAGCGCAGAAACACTACTCAACGTGGGGCCTTTTGACAAGTTATCTAACAAACGAAAAACCTAGTTGGAAATTTGGTGAATTTTTTGTAAGTGAACTTAAAACTCTTCCGGTTTATAAAAAAATCTATGCAAATTTGTCGAAAATTAGTTCGAAATCAGGTGGATTTTTGTTAGATAGTATTGAAACCCTAAGGGTCGATGAAAACTCTGTAAAGTATTCGAAGGGGCCTTTAGTCTTAAGCATGCGGTCCAAAAAAAACTAATATAACATTGTGTGCCGTCCTGATGTTTTATTATGACATTGTGATATTAGAATTTCTTTTGTGATATTAGAATTTCTTTTGTCATATTAGAAACTTTTCCGTTGTATTAGAAATATTTATGTTATATTAATTTTTTTAGTTTTTTATATTTTACCCCCTAAGATAATGATGTAATTAGAGATACCCTTTAAATGTCCAATAGTTAGACTTACCCTGTATGCATAAGGTATGAGCGGCTCGATGCATAAGGTATGAGCGGGATGGTGCATATGCGGGGGGTTGAGTCTTAACTTTTTGAAAAGCGAGGACTATGTCTAATTACAGAATTATCTCAGGGGAAAAATCAAGCCTCCACCTGTTTTTTAAATATTCTTTTTTATCGTATTAAATCATGTTATATGTCATATTAGTTAAAAGTACCTCTTAATATAGCAGTCAGGACCTGACACAAACACTTAAAAAACCAGGGGCCACAAATAAAAAGACCACTCACCATGTATCCTTTTAACAAGTTCTCTAATTAACAAAAAAGCTAGTTGGAAATCTGATGAATTTCTGTTAGGTGGCTCTGAAAATCATTCAGTTGATGAAACCTATGCAAAGTTGGATGAAATTAAAATCACAGTTGATTAAGAACATAGATAGTATCGAAACCCTTACAGTTGATGAAAACTCTGTAAATTATTCTATTTCACATCTGATTAACAAAATACCTGATTTGACATCTGGTGAATTCTTGTTAGGTGGCTCTAAATCTCTTCCAGTTGATGAAACCTATGCGAATTCATCGGAAAAGTTGATGAAATTAAATGCACAGTCGAGATTTAGTTCGAAATCAGGTGAATTTTCTTTAGACAGTATTGAAACCCTTCCAGTTGATGAAAACTCTGTAAATTATTCGGAATTGTTGACGAAATCAAATTCACCGCTGCAGTCGAGATTTAGTTTGAAATCAGGTGAATTTCCGTTAGGTAGCATGGAGTTGCTATCGGTTGATGCAACCGCTGTAAATTATTCGGAAATGTTGAGGCAATCAAATTTACAGGTGATTAAGAAGAAACCTAGTTTGAAATCAGGTGAACATTCTGGTGGTGGTTTTTCATTGTTCCGTGGCGTTAGGTCAAATGCAAAGCCTGGGGCAGCGTTAGCGGCAGCTGCTGCTGCGTCTCGGTCAATTCCGACGCCGCACGCGGCTGCGATTAAATCGAGACGCGCGAGCACTGGTGGTTTGGTGAAGGTTTTAGACAATGAAGAATCGGTTTTGAAACCTCATTTTGAGGGATTAGGGTTTTCAAACGGTGATTCGAGTGGCAACGGTGATGAAATTAGTCAACTGGATGGGAAGCTAGTTGAGGAAGATGATAAATTTGATGATTTTCAAATTGCTGAAGTGGATTTAGGTGCAAAAGTTGAAGAGGTATCAAAAGAGGATAAGTTAGGGTTTGACAATTTGGAGGAAGATTCACCTAGTTCTAATCATGAACAAGACACCATTTCTCCTCTAAATATTGATGGTGGTCAAAATTTGGATAATGGTACAATTTTAGTTTCTAATGATGGTAGTTTACATGATGATGAAGGTCAGAATTTGGATAAGGGTACAGTTCTAGTTACGGATGATGGTAGTGATGAGTATCTATTGTCTTTTACTGCAAATGAGATTGATGGTGCGAGTTCTGTTGATGAGATCCCAAAGGTTGAGGAGGATTCGACATATGTAATGTCGGAAACACATGATTTGGAGAATGTACTACCTGAGTCTAAAGATGGGAATGATAAAGAACTGGTGGAAGACATAATTCATCAATGGGAAAGCAAGAGGGGTGGTAAAAGGGCTGGGAAGAAATCGCGTGCGTCTATCAAGCCTCTTGAATTGGCTGAAGAACTGGAAAAGAAACATTCATTTAAGGGTTTGCATTTGGAAGAGGGTGCTGCTGCTCAACCGATGAGGCTTGAGGGGGTTCGTAGGGGGTCCACTGTGTTGGGGTACTTTGCTATCGATGCGAACAACACTATCACGCGCACGATCTCGTCTCAAGCATTCAAGAGAGATCATGGATCCCCACAAGTTGTGGCAGTTCACCTCAACTTCATTGCACTAGGAATGTCGAAAGGGGTGATTGTTGTTGTGCCCAGTAAATACTCTCCTCATCATGTTGACCACATGGATGCAAAGGTTTCTTTACATCTCAATTTGCGGTTTTAATTGTTTGTATCGTTGAGGAATTTCTCCATAAGCATATAGATCTTTGTATGCTGTTGCGACTTACTCTAGCTAAAAGATTAATTAACTTTGATGAATATGAAGCTTTGGCAGTGATTTCCTTAGAAGGGCCATTTCAGTATGGTTTGTATGTTTCTTAGCCAAATGCTGATCATAGAATTTTGAATGATCATAATCGATTTGTTTTGACCTAATCTGAATGCTGAATACAAATTATTTTGACTATTTTACTGCTACTAAGGGATTAATAAATTGTTTTATATTTAGTGTCAACTCAACTCAACAAAGCCTTTTCCCAATTATTTGGGGTTGGCTTTATACTAGTGTCATTTAGCAAGAATAATAAGGGTAAGACTGGAATGAAATTTCATTAAAGAAATTCAGCATTAAGCATTCACATTCAACAGTAAGAGGTATAAAATATACGCATAATATTACCTCTTAATGCTGTATGTGCCTCAATTCAGCATTAAGGAGTAGAAATAAAAAATCCTCAGATGTTGATGTCAATTAGTAATTGGGTTCAGTATTATTTATTACACGTTTACACATGAGTTGGTGAAATGGATTAAACTTAAATTTTCATCTGAATTATGTTAAAAACATGTGCTTCAGATGTTGATGCTTGGATTACAAGCGGATAGATCTCATGCTCCAGTGACTTCCATGCGCTTCAATCTGCAAGGGGAATTGCTGTTTGCAGGATATGGTGATGGGCATTACACTGTTTGGGATGTGCAGAGGGCATCTGCAGTTAAAATTATAAATGAACATAAAGCACCAGTAGTTCACATGTTGTATCTGGGTCAGGATTCTCAAGTTACTCGTCAGTTTAACGTAGTTAGTGGTGATAGCAAGGGCGTGGTAAAGTTAATCCGATTCTCCGTAGTGCCTTGGCTCAATAGGTTCTCCGCCTCTAAACCTATGGTAAAGTGTCATTCTTTAAAACAAATTAATTCGTTCTAATCATATTCTCATTTGACTAAAATATACCTTTAACCATTAAAACAGACTCTTCTTGATGAAACAACAAGCACAGTGGTATGTGCTTCTCCACTACTCCCAGATGAAGGTTTTGGAGGTTCTCAAATGTCTTCCCAAGGAAATACTACAGGATCTACCAGTGGTATCAGTAGCATGATGGGAGGAGTGGTTGGTGGAGATTGGAAGCTCTTCGAGGGTTCTTTGGCTGAAGAAGGTGTGGTCATATTTGTCACTCACCAATCTGCTCTGGTGGTATGAAGCTCTTAGAAGATTGCATAAAATCCGGGCATCTTTTGTCATATGAATATCATGCTTGCAATGGTATTTGGTCTTTTTGCTTACAATTTGTTAACGTCATGTATTCATTACAGGCAAAAGTCAACCCCAATGTGGAAGTCTACGCGCAACTTCCTAAGCCTGATGGGGTTAGGGAGGGTTCCATGCCCTATGCTGCCTGGAAATACATGACACGATCAGATGATTCTTCCACAGGTGTGTATAGAAGGAGTTTATGAAATCTTATGTTGATGGTGTTCTAAGATGTGATTTCATTGCAGAAAATGAGCCTGGTAAAGCATCAGACAAAGTACCACTACTTGCTATTGCTTGGGACCGGAAAGTTCAGGTTGCAAAGTTGGTGAAATCAGAGCTGAAAATATATGGGAAATGGACTCTTGACAGTTCAGCAGTGGGCGTGGCTTGGCTGGATGACCAGGTATTTTCATTTTATTTTTATGTACTTTGTTGTGAAAATTGTAATATCATTGTGTAGTTTGTTTAAAAAATATAATTAAGAAAGAAATATCTTCATGTAATCTCTCATGTTCAGATGCTGGTGGTTCTCACATTGGCTGGACAACTCTGTTTGTTTGCGAAAGATGGAACTGTTATTCACCAGACAAGTTTTGTTGTAGATGGATCTCGAGGAGATGATCTCATTGCCTACCATACCTACTTCAATAATATATATGGAAATCCTGAGAAAGCTTATCACAATTGTCTAGCTGTAAGGGGTGCTAGTATGTATATACTTGGGCCTATGCATCTTGTTGTTTCGCGCCTTCTTCCGTGGAAGGAACGGATTGAAGTTTTGAGGAAAGCAGGTGACTGGATGGGTGCTTTGAACATGGCTATGACACTTTATGATGGTCAATCCCATGGTGTTATTGACCTTCCTAGAAACTTGGAGGATGTACAGAAGGCCGTAATGCCTTACCTAGTAGAGTTGCTCTTGTCATATGTAGATGAAGTATTTTCTTATATATCAGTGGCATTTTGCAAGCAATCGGAAAAGCAGGACCAATCGGATGAGAAGAAGAGTGCAAGCAGTTCTATTTCTCCAGAGGAAAAAGATCAATACACCCGTGTGGGTGGTGTTGCAGTTGAATTCTGTGTTCATATCAAGAGAACTGACATACTTTTTGATGAAATTTTTTCCAGATTTGACACTGATAAACATAAAGGTATATTGTAGTGTTTGAATGTTCCTCTTAATGCTACCAAATTTTCAGTCGAGTTTAAATCTATGGGTTGCTATTCTTTATTATCATGAAATAATGAGTTACGGGTCACATATCTAAGATGATTATTGTATTAGTATTACTTTAATGTACAGATCGGTATACACGTTTTAGGAGACTTATTGTCAAATTTGAAATTGTTGATGAAAAGAAAATAATAAAACCGATTGACTGACTTGTTAAAAGAACTATTCTGTTCTCTTCCCGAGTTCAGTATTATGACAGTTCTTGCCCTTAGCCATGCTCGTTGGCATTAGCTTACAGCACATATTGTAACTTTGTGTATAAGCAGCTTGTTACTGGTGACAAAGATTTTTATGAACCAGCTTAGCTATTGTGACACTTTGCATTGAAAGCCTCTCCAGTGGTGTTGTTTTTCGTTGTTAGGAAGTTGTTAATAATGATTTATAAGTAAATCACAGAATCATGGTAGAATACAATTTGATAATAAACTGTAATATTAAACCCACATAACAGAATTTATGATTATGACGTAAATTACCCGTCAAAAGGCTCCTAAAAATGTTAACACACACCTTTAGAGAGAAATACTTTTTTCTATTTCAAAATTCAAGTCTACCTCAAATGAGGCTTACAAGTGGGTATTTAAAGGGAAGGAGTAGCTTAGGCTCCAAGTTAAGGCACTAATTACAAAAATGCCATTACTACTCCTTACCTCTAAATAACAAAGCAAAAGAAAAAAAAGTTCAATAAAAAAATAAAAGAAAATAAAATGACTAATAAAGCCCTAAAAGGGATCCATTTCCACCAGATTATGATCTCTTTTCATTTTTTCTTTTTTATTCTATTTTTAATTTTTTAATTTCTGAATACGTTAAATGCAGAAACTTGAAAATGACTTGATCTAATACCACGACCTGGTATACAATTATGGGAGAGAAATATATATTGTTCAGATGCTAAATAGGCATTAGTAATCTCAAACACCAGAAGTTTTGTTGTTTCCCTATATTTATATTATGAACATTTTTTTTGTTAAGTTCCTCAGCATAAGGATATAATACATTTAAGATTGACACTTTTTTAACTAATAGGATTGAAATCGATATCTAGCTCTCTTTTACAATTTAAGAATGTTAAAAAAGTGATATTGAGTATTTGTAGGACCAGACAGTCAACTTATAACTCATTACTTGAAACACCAGAAATTTGGTTGTTTCCCCATACTGTGACCGTCTTTTGTGACGATCCTCTCATGAACATTTTATATTTAAGTTTGATGGTCATTAACTGATAGGATGGAAATCGATCCAGCTGTCTTTTGCAATTTGAGAATATTATTTTCGTATAGATAATTTCAAAAGAGCTAAAGGAGTTCAACCTTAAAATAGTGCAACCCAAATAACTATTTCTTGTAGCTCATTGTCTTGTCCTATAGATAACTTTTTTTGGGGCTGTGCTCTATTAGCGCTTTTGAAAATTATATAGCTGGATGGGGATGTTTTAGTCAGTGAAGTTTGGGTGTCTATTCACACTTTTTGTTGCTACACTGAAGTAATTTGTCGGGTTGAATATTACTTTTTAATCATCTTTTTTTTTAATTCCTAGAGACTTTTTTGGAGCTTTTGGAGCCATATATATTGAAAGACATGCTTGGATCCCTGCCTCCTGAGGTAATATACTTAGCTCTACTGGTTTTATTAGTATAATGTTTTAAAATCCTTTTGATGCTGGATGATAATTGAGAAAGAATATGAAGAAGAGAAAAAAAGATAGATGCTTGAAGGCAATGCCACAGCCTAAGCATTCATGCTTATTTAATTCACGACTCAAATCTGAATAATAGAAGAGATTACAACTCTACTTATAAGCTAACAAATCCAAATTCAAATAGAAGACTAATTCTAATGGATAAATACTACATAATCCTGATAATTATTGAATTTATAGTAAGTATTAATCATCCACTTTAATTCTAAATACGAAAAGATAATTAAAACAATTACAACTACAACTAAAATTCTGTATAGGTTTCCCACATCATCCTCCCCAACATCAAAAAAACTTGACCTCGAGTTTTGTAGCGAGGAAGAATAATAACTCATAAGCGCTGATGTTGCATCCTTCCTGAAAGCTTGGGTTTTGAAGTTGAATTGGTGTATTGAAAGCCACAAGCTGTAATGTACAGCATCAGTGGCGGAGCTAGGAATTTAGTTTGAGTGGGGTACAACCCAATGACGGAAGAAAAAAAATTTAGTGTTATTATTACGTTTTTTACAAATATTTAATTAATAATGTTTTTAGACAATTATAACTCAAATAAAAAAACATCGAATACAATAACAACTCATTACTAGAAAATAGATAAACATATTGCAAATCCCTAAAAACAATAACTCCAATCCACTAACACATTGCCAATACCTCAATAGCTCCAATCCAATCAAAGAAAAAATGTGCATTGTCAAAATCCTCCACCACACATTGCAAATCCCTAAAAACAAATAAATCATAACAAATAAACATTAATAGCAAAATTGGTGGAGGATATACCTTTAAAGAAGAATATACCCCTTAATCACCGGTGGATCTTGAGCAGGGGTGGGGCGGAGGAAATCTTTCTTTCATATGTCTATGCCTATCCTCTCTGTACCTGTCATAATCTCTCCGCCTACAAGAAAATAAACTGCCAATGTCTGAAATTAAAAGGCTTCCTGAAGACAAAATCATAATGAGCATAGCATTGGCAATACAAAACATATTGCGGAAAGTGATCTAACGTTAGTAAAATACAGTGACTAGACTTAGCATACCAGAGACGAAAAAAATCACTAATTTACATAATTTCAATATACAAACTCAACAGCCAACACCGATTAAACTTTCAGAATCAACAAACAAAGCCATTAATTTATGGACAAATAAAAGGGGAAAAGGGAACTTAAATAAATTACCTATCGTAGTCTCGAGTCCTGTGATAATCATCATCTCTGTCTCTGCCCCTTTCCCGTTAGTAAAATACAGGGGTGGGGTTGGGGCTTTTTGTGAGCTTGGGAGAAAAGTTTAGAGTGTGGAGGTGGGTTGGCAAATGTTTAGATGGGTTGGGGATAATTGGGTATCATGTTTAAAGTAATTTTTTTTTTTGAAAGTCTGAGTGGAGCATGTGCCCTCCCCAGTACCATCTGAGTGGAGCATGTGCCCTCCCCAGTACCATACTCCCTCTGCCACTGAACAGCATCTCACATTTTTTGTTCCATTATTGAAGTTGTTCGTGTTGAGCCTTAAAATACTCAATTGTCTTCTTTATCTTCTAGCTCATCTTTAGATTGTCCGGCTGCACTATAATTGTTTGTCATGGGAGTAGAAAACACAGTAATATAATCCATAACCTTAGGCTTGGAACGGTAACTGTTGACCTTTATGCTTTATAGTACAGATGCACGCCGTTTTATCATCCTCCACCCAGGTTTGACCAAGTAATACGTGTGCGACATGTATAGAGATATCTCACCAAGTACCCATTTGAATTGGTATGAGACGCTTTTCTGAAAGTGTAGAAAGTGTAAAAGAAGTATGATTAATCCATGGTATGGGTGAGGCTCCGATTTAAGTTGCACTCTCAAGTGTCACTCTTGGACAATATTTGATTCACATTCCCAATTAATGATAATTTAGCTCACTTTGGGTCCACAACGAAGGTATGCCAAAAGGAACCACTGCCTCTACAACCGGGGTAGAAAAATATCCATTGGTTTAAGATAAATTTGGGGAATGGAGAGAATGGTCATGACGTGAATAAAGAATTGGAGGATATTTTTGTCATTTTAGGATTTTGTAGTTTTTTTGTTATTTTGTTTTATTTTGATAAGGCGTTGTATTTTCTTTTGTTTAGTATTTAGAGGTGGGAAAGACAAGTGGCATTAAGGGTACATTTGTAATTAGATCATTAGTTGTTTAGAGCCCAAGCTACTTCCCACCAATAAATTTCCCATTTATAGCCTCATTTGAGGTATTCTATATTTTGGAGAGTTTAGTAATTGAGGGTTGAACTGTGAGAAATCTCTCTTCTTACCCATTTGGCGTCAATTACGTCAATTGGTATCAGAGCCTCGTTGGTTCTACTCGTTGTAAAAAAAACACAAAAATCGTAAACAACGACAAATGAGTTTTAAGAGGAGATATGCTCCCGTGGAAACTCGTAATGATCGAATCGCGAGAATCTTGGACCACCTCTTGACGCGACTTGAGGATCTTAAAGCTCGCTTCCCTCCTCCCCCAAAAAAAAAACCCTAACGCTAACCCTAACCCTAACCTAACTCAAGAAACCCTAACCCTAGCCACCAAAATACCTCTACCCACGCTTTCGCAAACCTTTTTCACCCCCTACCCCCCAAAAAATTAGATCCAGCAAACCCTAGGCCATCCACCACTAACCCAGAGGTGGCCGAAGACGGCAGAGGTGGCGACCAACCTCCGGCCAGACTCCAGGGCTTCTGTCCGGCACCAATCCTCTCCCTAGGTGCCGATCTTCTCCCAAAACCACCTTCCAACCCAGGCGGCACCACCAACCTGCAAACCCTAGGCCGTAAACCCCTCCCCTTGGCTGGATCTTACCCGAAAACTACCAGAACCCCCTAAACCCTAGGTCGGCCACCGCCTGGAGCTAACCCTAGCCCTGCCGACCCTTTTCCCCATGCTATCTGAGGCCGAAACCCTCTTCCGACCACCAACTCACCTCCCCTGGCTCCAGATCTGAGCCGAAACCCTCCAGATCTGGTCGGATTCAGCCCCAACCACCCAGTTTTGGTCGCAACTCTCCAACTTGTTCAAGAACTAGGGTTTGACCCCAAGAAAGTGGTTTTTGACCCGGGGGAAGATATTTTTGATAATTCACATGAGAGGCAAGAGGAAGATGATGGATCTTGACGCAAGAATTGTAGAATGGCTTCTTCCTCAAATTTTCAGAAATTACTTTTGGCCCCACAAGTTTTACCTCTCTTCCGCACATTTTTTGCGCTTTTCACGTGAGTCTCCAATTTTGAAGACACATTTTGGGCCATCCCATATATTTGACCAAATTATTTTGGGACCTCGTGCATTTTTCTTGACTTCTCAGCCTCATATTTTGAAGATTTTGTGCATCCTCAACTTTCAAAGCTCGGGAACAAGCTTTTTCGAAGGAGGGGAGAATGATGTGAATAAAGAATTGGAGGATATTTTCGTCATTTTTAAGATTTTATAGTATTTTTGTTATTTTCTTTTATTTGGTTAATTGGTTGTATTTTCCTTTGGTATGTTTGTTTGGTATTTAGAGTTCGGAAGGACAAGTGGCATTAAGGGTACGTTTGTAATTAGATCATTAGTTGCTTAGAGTCTAAGCTACTTCTAATCTATAAATACCCATTTGTAGCCTCATGTGACACCCCGCCTAATTAAATACCTGGTGATCAGTCCTTTATTAAATTAAAATCAAGGTGAACGGTTGGTTCATTCTTGGCATCACTGTCGCAAAATAGAATTTCCAATTTAAACACCCTAAATAATTAAGCTAAGTGTCAAAACAATTTTTAAAACCTTATTTCCATTTTATCCATCTTTAGTACATCGGAGTTCTTAAATTGTTGGTTATTTAAAAAGATTTTCATATTTGGATAACACACAAGAATTAGATTCATCCAGATCAACCAAACCAGTTTAAACTATCAATAAAACCATCCTGACAGTAATTAAATCCCAAAGAGTACCAACTAATGGAAATATAAAGGAACGCAAATCTCTGACAAAAATCCAAACTGAATAGAGAAACGGGCGACACTTGCCCTAGCTAATAAGAACTAAAATAGTAGAATCAATAATGAGGTCGTCTAAACAATGGTCTGCTAAGCTGCAACGCGTCCGGTTCAAAGAATCTAAGCATGACGCCCCTGTGGCTGGGCACCTGTAATATATACATATATATATAAGTGAAAAGAAATAATAGGAAACGGGTCAGAGCTCGAGTGTAAAACAGTTTAAAATTAGTTTAGCAAGTATTTAAAATGCTTACCGGCTAATGTAACAACCATGTTAGTATGGGACACTCTATTGAGTAATTCTCACCTCTCATCTAGTGTGCACCGCACTATTAATCCCATAAGTTTATTTTAACTTAATTTCCCCCATAAGGTTTCATTCTGTCATATACTATGGCTAATATAATTAATTTATGAAAATTAAGCTCTCTCGTATATCTTACGTTATTTGAAATAACTCAGTGATGTCACAAAATTTCCAAACACTTGTAATAAAGTTGGAGTAATTATTCATTACTTAACTACTTTTATGCACAGTAGGAAGTTCTCATACTTAAGTATATATATATATATATTAACCACTCATATAATATATATATACTATCGGCACCCTGCATAAAATCTATGGTGCTGACATACTCTGCTATTAAGTCCCCGTATTACACATATTAAGGGAAATACTAGTTCGGAATCACTGTCGAACTGTATTAACATAAAATACATACAAATGGAGGCGAAGCATAGTTCCAAGTTACTAAGAGATCAGCACATACCCTCACGTCTATTAGGACCGTCTGACTATCAATCAGATAACCTGTACTAAGGAATCCTATGTTCTAGGGTACGAGTCAATATCCCCCATAAAGGCCCAATCGAGATAAGACCTTCCCGGCGCGGAAACCCCCGTGATAGCAAGTAGCCCGAGTATGATTTTTATACAGATATATAATATATGCACAATCACACAGTGCATATATACTAAATAACCCTAGACTAACATGATTGAGGCATCAATTAAAAATAAAGCAAGATAGATACTTGCCTGGAAATTGAGTTTCTGATTTGTGGAAGAAAGTGGTATGGTTGCGTTCCCGTCGCGCGATCTACGATTTGGTGGTGGTGGCAATGCAAACGGTTGAGTTTTTGGCCTTGAATTGCTTGGGAAGCTTTCCCACTTCTTCTCTAATGGCCGTTCTTTGATTTTGTTCTTGTTAACCCTAGAGGACAACTCCTAAAGGCTGATATAACCTTGGGAAATTCATGGGTTTAATTGCCCCAAAATACGAAATGTCCATAATACCCTCCCGGGATGATAATTAGGCCTAAAAACGTCCCGAAATCCAAACTAAACCCCCGGGTACATTATTTTGACTATCTCGACCCTTCCGAACACATTGGCGCACTCGAAATGACCATACGGGCGACTTATAATTCATTCACTTTTAATACTAATAATTTAATCCGACACGACACAGGCGCGTCCCGATTTAACTTCCATAATTATCAAATTATACACTCATGATAATTTAATAAATTCGATTATACATATTACTTTATCCACTAAGTAATGTTCAGCAAATTCCCAATAATTACTAACTCTCATCACGCTAGTAAATATTTAAAATAATTTTCGGATTAATATTAAATTAATATCTCAATTTAAATTTAATAAATCCCCAAATTTAAAAATCATAAAAATACGGGGTATTACACCTCATTTGAGGTATTCTATATTTTGGAGAGTTTAGTGATTGAGGGTTGAAGTGTGAGAAATCTTCCTCTTATTATCCATTTGGCGTCATTACCTCATGTTTAATTTATCCATGACTCAAATCTGAATAATATAAATGATTAAAACCCTATTCATAAGCTAACAAATTCCAATTTACGTCAAAGATTAATTCTAACGGATAAATACTACGTAATCTTAGCAACTAATGGATAAATACTTATTAGTAATTATCCTATATTACAATATATAATCCACTTTAATTCTAAATACAAAAAGATAATCAAATACAACTACAAAATAATGTGCGGCTCTTCCGCATCACTTTTGTTCTTTATTTTATCATTATAATTATGGTTTTTCTTTTGGTGAAGATTATGCAAGCGCTGGTAGAACATTATAGCGAGAAAGGTTGGTTGCAGCGAGTTGAGCAATGCGTTCTCCACATGGACATTTCTTCCTTGGATTTTAATCAGGTAATTTGTAGCATGAAGATATTTGTCAATCATTATGCTGTTTGAGGTTATGAATACCAATTCCTAGAATCTTGGTTCAATAATAAGTAATCCATTACTACAATTATTCATGATTATCTTGCTTTTGTTTGTCTTGTAGGTGGTACGGCTATGCCGGGAGCACAGATTGTATGGTGCTCTGATATATTTGTTTAATAAGGGTCTAGATGATTTCAGGGCACCTTTAGAGGACCTCCTGGTTGTTTTACGGAATAGCGAAAGAGAGAGCGCTCCTGCCCTAGGGTATGTTTATATATATATATATGTGTGTGTGTGTGTGTGTGTGCAATGTTTTGAAAATCACTCGAGAATCACTAAAGAATCTCCTTGAGCCTTAAGCCTCAAGGTAGAATTTGAGGCTTACCCCTCAATGCACCTCGAGGCTTACGCCACGATGCACCTCACACCCCGAGGAGAAAAAAAAATGTTGTTCTTCCATCAAGAACTCCGTTTTTTTTTTTGTTATTTTAATATATATTGACAATTGGTATATGTACACACTTTAAAGATAGTGAAACACAATTTTGTTATAATTCAACTAAATTACACTCTTTTTCTTAAGGATAAATGATCCTTTTTTTTTTTTTTTCCCCTTGTAAATTCACTGTTTTTTTAAAGGTTAACTTCTTCATTTTTCTCAAATTGAACTTAACTTAAAAAATTGCTATTTTAATCTACTAACTCGTATTCTTTTTTTTTTTTTTTAAAAATTTGCACTTAACTTATACTATTTACTATTTTAACTTAAAAGAAATTAAAAAAAATAACCAATGTGTGAATGAAATTAAAAAAATGATTTTGTCAATTTGACTTTGCATTGGTTAGCTTATTGTCATATTATAAAATAACCAATACGTCAATGAAACTAAAAAAAAATGATTTTTTCAATTTGATTTTGCACTGATTAATTTATTGTCATATTATAAAATTAACAATATGTAAATGAAAAAAAAAAATTGATTTTGCATTTCATATTGTAAAATATCTAATGTGTTAAAATTGAAATTGTTTTTATCAAATTAAAAGTCCTCAAAGATGTTTTTTTTATTTTATTTTTATTATATATTTCTTTGTTACTTTATATTTTATGGTTTTATTAGTATTTTTTTAATATTATTTTGCTCTTTTTTTTGTGAGGCTTACGCCTCAATACGCCTCGCCTCGCTGGAGCCAAAATGCTTTGCCTCGCCTCGCACCTTTTTAAACATTGTATATATGTGTGTGTATACACATACACACACACAGATATACACACACACACAGATATATAGAGGAAGACTCTCCTACATCACACTCTATACATCACACTTAGTTCTAGGCGCTAAGAAACATTTTTTTCTAATTTTTTTTATTGAAATTAACCTTTCAATCAACACATGTTCAAAAATTTAGGTCAAATTACATTTTCTAGCTATTTAAAAAAAAATCAATTCTGCTGGCGTAGACCCTTATAAATAAGGTATTTTCAGTGCTTTTTCATTGGATTTTTAAAAAATAGCTAGAAATTATGTTGATTGGAAGGTTAACTCCATGGGTAAAATAAAAAAAATTGAAAAATAAAGTTTTTTGGGACTAGAATTAGGCATGATGTATGGGTGATGTAGGAAGCATGATGTATAGGATATTTGCTCTCTCTCTCTATATCTATCTATATATATATATATATATATATATATATATATATACATATCACCATCTCAACTATTGTTGGGCTCTAGACATGAAACTCTGCAAATCTGCCTATACCTTGTCATTATATTATTTATATCAGATTTCAACTTATTTTGCATTGACTATGTACAAGCTATGTAGCACGGACACGGACACGGGTGTCGTGTCCGACACGACACGGACACGGCAAATCTAAAAAACCAGGACACGACACGGCGGGGACACGGTATTAAATAAATATTTATATAATTATTTTTATATATAAAAAATATGAAATATCACATTAATACTAATCTCATACTAAGAACAACATTAAACATATAAGCATTAAGAGTATTAAATCCATTCTACACATCAAACATCACAATGATACTAAATCCCATACTAATAATAACAATCAAAATGCATATGGCTAATGCAATTTATTGAACAAGAGATTAAAAAAAAAGAATAAACAGGTGAGAAAAAGGAGAAAAAAAAACATATGTTTCCTGCCCCTTTTTTTAAAGTTATTATATATTTATGTCAGCCGTGTCCCTTACGTGTCCCAGCCGTGTCCCTTGCGTGTCCAACTATTTTTAAATGCCTTTTAAGCCCGACACGCCACGTGGCGTGTCGGACACGTGTCCCAGCCGTGTCCCTTGCGTGTCCGTGTCCTTGGAGTGTCCGACACTCGTACGCGGCCTTCGGAGAAGTGTCCGTGCTTCATAGTGTACAAGAGATGGTCCCAGTTACTGACGTGAGAGAGATTTGTTTTCTTTTTAATTACTTAAAGATTCTTTATTGATAGAATGTTTTGTACTGCTACAATGTCTTTCGCATTTTTTCTTCTGGAAACAGGTATAGAATGCTTGTTTACCTGAAGTACTGCTTTTCAGGCCTTGCTTTTCCTCCAGGTATGGTTTTGTTATAGTGTTGCTGGATCTTTATCCTTTGGTCTTTGGTGTGAATATTTCTCTTAATTTAAAATATTTTTATCTGGATCTCAAAATTGCCTGGTTTATAGCATGTAAGATATGTTTTGGTTCTGACTGCGGGATTTGAGAATGGCATAAAGTGAATAAACCATGAATTATCAGTGTGGTTGACTCTACTGCTTTCGCTGTTAACAACAGATGCAATTATGTACTGTATACTATGGAATTTGGTTGCAGCTCTTCAATTTATTTTGACAACGTTATCTTTATATTCAGACATTATGCTAATGCGTTATTGTTCTAAAAAGGAAAAGGAAACATTTTATCTTTGACATTTATTACACTTCTATTCTTAGAATCCCAATTGTTCCTTTTGCCTTGTCAATTTGCAGCAACGATAGTGCTTGCTAACCTATTTCTTTTTGTTGTTGTCACATTTTGCTTCAGTGTGTGGGCTGTGATAAAGGAGAATGGTGTTATATATATATATAAATATGTAACTATTATTCTTTCAAAACCATAAGATAAAGAAGCTTTGCATTGGAGATGGTGTTTGGTGTGTGATAAATTACTTAAAATGTCTTAGGTTCGTGGACATGCATGAAAACCTTGCCAGAACTTGGGGCACCTATAACTCAAGTTTTCTAGTTTGATATGGTTTTTTTGTGGACAAATTATTTGTTGAAAGAGGAAACAATGGTATGGCTAAAAAGTTAGGGATGATGGAGGCTCTTCCCGAAAGGACAGAAGATTTTTATATTTAAATCTCAATAAAAGAAAAAGCTAAGCCAAGTGTAGGAAATAGCATGTTGGTGTAGGTATTTTCTGTAGATTTTGAATGCTCGAGTTGTAGACATCGTGCGAAACCCGTGAGGTGGGTTTGATTAAGGAGAGACAACCCGCATGAGAGGAAAGATGAGGGAAGTCGCTAGAGAGAGTGCCAAAAATTTAGATAAGATGGGGTAAGATCGAATCTGATATGGATATGGCTATAGTGAATGGATAGAGGGTATGTCTAAGCCTAACATATGTAACAAGGTAGTGCTGATACATATCATAAGCTAAGTGGCACATGTTCAATGATAACATGACAGCTAACAAGTGGTGTGTAAAAGCCAAAAAATGATTTTCTACGATACAAGGGACCCACGTGATGCAGAGAGTGTAGAATGGATAAATAATAGTATGCGGTGCAAGGGGTTTTTGTGGGATGAGTGACCCCCGCAATGCCAAGGCTAACTAGCCTCTCTCTCTAGTGGTCAACTAAACTACAACCTCATTATGACGTGGAACTCCAATCCTACACCAAGCACCAATAATTATACGAGGCATGATACTTCATTATACAAATGAATATAATAATTGGATTTTAAAATCAAAATGCAAAGTTGGGATCTTATTTTGAACTAAATCCTATTATTTTCTTTAAATTTAAAATAATAACTGATGAACCCGTAACTCAGTCCCTAAACTTTTTGGGAGAAAGGCAAACAGCCCATAATAAACAATGACCCAGCAGGCCATTATTTAAAGAAAAAATAATTACACTCTCCTTCCCCTGAGATCTCATCAAACTCCGAGCCAGCCCTTGAGTTTCAGACTTTTATGCAGATCCCCTGAAGTCTTAAAAATTTCATTCTCTCAAAGTTTATAAAACATCCCCTGAACTCTTGTAATTAACAATCTGGAACCGGAATTGATCTCACTGGCTTGGAAAATAATGAGTAGACCCCAAAACTGCATTTAATGGCCAATTTGGTATTTGGTGTCCAAAATTCGATCTGTGAGCCAAATTTGTAGGTGAAAAGGTATTAAAAATACCTGTTTATATGGCACGAGCGACTTCAATACTACCCGAAAGCTCGTAAACGAGCTTTTTCGGAAGGAGGGAAGAATGATGTGGTCAGTTTCTTGGATGACCCCATGGGGATTTCTGGGTTTTATGGCGGAATTGTCTTTCAATCTTTTTTATTTTCAGTTTTTAATTAGGATAGTTATTTTTAGTTATTAGATTTAGTCTTGGATTTATCTTTTAGTTTATCTAGGATTATATTTTAGTATTAAGTCTCTTTTTAAGAGCTTATAAATAAAGGATAGGAATATTTCTTTTGTTGCAATATTGAGATTGTTTTCGTTTTTATTGATATTGAGATCATGTGAATGTTTTAATTCCATTGCGTTTTACATGAGAAACAAATTAGGTGGGTACTTTTGAATGTGTTCACTTTTTACAGATGGTCCCTTACATCAACCTCTAGTGATCAGCCTACTTAGCAGAAACCAAAGTGAACAAGGGAGTGAGTTCCCTTGACAAGTAGCTCTGAACAGAACAAACAACACACACACACACACACATGCAGAAGAAGAAAAACCTCCGTAAGAAAGGTGCTAACCGCAGAGCTGGATTATGTATTCTACTACTACTCTTCATCTGATTATTTTTGAAGTCAATTAATCACGATAACACTTATTTCCGTCAATACGTGGTGTGATTGTTTGTTGTGTTTGGTATTGTCTATTTATTAGATATAATGTGCTTTAACTAATTACCATTAAATAATTTTGTCCCGTTATATGACAGCTAAGGTTGATTTCCAGAAGACTTTCTTTGTTTTGTTTTTTAACACTTATTTTGTATTTTCCTCTTATTTACCATTATTATGAGTATAACTATTTTGACGGTTATTACTAGACACCTCAATCATGTGCCATCCAGTATTTAAACACTCAACCTTGCTGCTAGAGGTGGTAGGAGATCGACTAATTTTATGATTTTGTTCATTGATTTCAAACCCAAGGAACAATCTAGTATTTCTCGTCATGGCTGGAAGAGCTCTAAAACACCATGAAACTGATTAAATGTTATTCACCCAAAAAAATGAGTCTTTGCAGTTTAGTATTTGGAAATTACTCCGTTTCTCTGGTTATATATGCTTGAACCTGCTTAAATTTTACTTGCCTGATCATCCCTGCATGTTCTAGAGTTTGACTACAGGAAAATGACTTGGAACAGTAAAGCATTGATATTTCTGTTTTGCAGGACATGGAACTCTTCCTCCTACACGCATGCCATCTCTTAGAATCGAGCTCATACAGTTTCTACTGGAGGATTCTGATGCTCCAAATTTATGGTCACATACAAGCTTATCCATGGAATCATACCCAAACTTGTATCATCTCTTAGAGTTAGATACCGAAGCTACCCTAGATGTTTTGAGGTGTGCATTTGTAGAAGATGAAATTTCAAAGGTGGGCCACCCTTTGGATGATTCGGCCGATGCGTATGTGGAGACTATGAAAGGAAATGAATCATTGACTGAAAATCCAAATTTGGTCCAAAAAATAGTAAATGTTCTCACTCTAATACTTGATAAGTGCTCTTTCAAAGCAGATGAAAATATCAGCAGTGATGATGTTAGATCAAAAGAAATTTGGCCTTCGAGGGATGACATAGGTCATCTATTTGAGTTCATTGCTTACTATGTTTCTTGTGAAAGAGCTATAGTTTCAAAAGGTGTATTAAGTCGTATTTTGGAGTACTTGACGTCAGAGATTAATATTACACCTAGTGCTTCAAGGCATAATAATGATACTTTGAGAAGAAGAGAGAAGCAGGTGCTTGCTCTTTTGGAAGTAGTCCATGAGACAGACTGGGATGCATCTTACTTGTTAAATCTATGTGAGAATGCTCAGTTTTACCAGGTATTTTTACCAGTTTTCAATCTACTACTGCTTTATCTGTGGAATTTTGTGAGCTTATCATATTTGGTACTCGCCTCCGTGAATTAAAAACGTATTCATCCAATATGTTAATTTATATAGGTTTGTGGTTTAATTCATTCTATCAGACAACAGTATCTTGCCGCCCTGGATAGCTATATGAAGGATGCAGATGAACCGATTCATGCATTCTCCTTTATCAATGATACATTACTACGACTAAGCGACAATGATTCTGATGCTTTTCAATCATCAGTCATTTCTCGAACTCCAGAACTGGTCAAATTAAGCAGGTGGTAGTTTGAATACCCATGGATTTGTCGCGGGTCTTGGTTTCACATGCTGACTTGTTCATAGAATATTGTGTTGATGTTAAACTTACCTCTTGCTGAATCCTTTTTTTTTTTTGGCAATCGTGAGCTTTCGCAGAGAGTGCACATTCTTTTTAATTGTTGACCGTTTCAGTCAAGAGAGTCAACGCATATTGTCTGAGCTGCATACTCACCCGGAAAGCCTTTTCCTTTATTTGAAGACAGTTATTGAAGTCCACTCAACTGGCACCCTCAATTTTTCTTGTTTAAGAAAAGGCGATAATGTGGATTTCCCTAGTGGACAAAGGGTGAGGGCTCAGTCAGGTAGAGTTGAGGCATACTTGGAGAGAATCTCTGATCTCCCGAAGTTCCTGCATGATAATCCAGTTCATGTCACTGATGAAATGATCGAACTATATCTCGAGGTAAATATTTCTTAATTTATGAATATAATTATAATTATTAGTTGTGTGCTTGTCTTCAATGTAAATATCTACTTGATCCATGTTGTATGACCTTTATTTTTATTTTTATTTTTAAATACCTCTTTTTGTACAATATAAATTTATAGGACCTTTTAAACAAACTGCTTCATGTCTAGGTGAACACTTTACAAGTATTTGGAAATAAAACGGCTCTAAAATTATTTTTTTACTCAAATAATATGGGCATCAACTCTCACTTGTTTTTTAACAGATGTTTTCATAAGATTGTTAAATCTTTCAAGTGCGAGCATCTTGTTTTGATACCAATTGTTAGGACTGATACAAAACGTTTTGGGGGTTGGATGGGAGCTGAACAAGGTTATCAAACTTGACTTTTCTTTTACACCTTATTTGATTGATACAATAATGAACCAGTAATCGATTAAATGGAAGCAAAACAAGGTCAAGAGAAAGA
This sequence comes from Sambucus nigra, assembly GCA_949130495.1. Lineage (NCBI taxonomy): Eukaryota > Viridiplantae > Streptophyta > Magnoliopsida > Dipsacales > Adoxaceae > Sambucus > Sambucus nigra. The sequence goes on from OX422218.1 coordinate 284,538,464, forward strand.
TAACACAGATATTTATATTTGTCCTGACCACCTTGTGGACATCTACTTTCTTTTCCACTCCTCTGCTTTATTCAAGGAGGAAAAAGAGTTTTTTTGTGCACCACCACAAAACCTCAGCCTTGGTGAAGGAACACTGGTGCACTAGTCTGCTTTCTTCAAGGAGAATATCCCTTCTAAAGAGCACTCATACACATTATTCTTCACACAAGATGATACATTCATAGCTCAAATTACAAAGCGAACCTTTATTCCAAGTGTAGTCGTGATGAAGCTCAAAAAAAGAGTTTCTTGTATTAGGTGTAAGATGTTGGCTACGATTAGAGCAATGTATACTTGAGTAGAAATGAATATATATATATATGGAGAGGTTCAGAAGCGAACATAAAAGACGGAAATTTTAATGAACCTTAACAAAAAACACCTAACATCCAATCAATTTTAATTCCTATGTTGTAATTAGTTATAGCCAGTGGAAACGGACACGCGTGTTTTTTAATACACCTGAGTCCGTTGCCGCTGGTGCGGACCAATTACAACAAATGAATTAAAATTGATTGGGTGTTGGGTGTTTTTTTTGTTAAGGTTCATTAAAATGTTCATCTTTTATGTTCACTTCTGAACCTCTCCCTATATATATATATATAAAATGATTCTCTGTGGATTGACCTGCACGTGTATAATACAAACCCTCCAAATTATACCCATTTCTTCACCCCCATAAATTATCGGCCATCTCTCTCTCTTTTGGAGGCTCACCGCCAGGTACTACTTGTTCAATCCGCGGACTGTTAATGTGCGGGTCAGTCCGCACATGAGCAGTAGTGTGTTTGTGTGTGTGTGTGTGTGTATATATATATTTTCATAGACAGAGTAATTGGGTTCTTTTCGCACATGAGAATGTATCAAACCATGATACATATCCCAAGTGTTTTTACAAAAAGAGAAATTGAAAGACATATATGTCTTGGAAAAGTTCAGGAGTCTGATTTTTCATGCTCTATTGGATACAATGAGAGGATGAGCATTAGCGGTTTCCGTTTAATTTCTAGTTGTTGTGGGACATATGACATAATTGCACATTAGAGTAGTTCATCGCTTGGGCACTAGCAAGTCATCACTAATACACATCTTTTGGCGTTTATTTATAAAAAAGTAATACACATCTTTGGCTTCTGATATAGTAAATTTTAAGTCTAGAAAGAGGTTGGATTACTAGTTTCGCAGAAAAGGGCTATGTGTGGGAATAGCGGTGCCCAGGTGCGATGGGAAATAGGTAAGGGTTCCTCAACAATCTGGACGTGTGCGAGTAAATAAGTTAATTCAGGATAGTAGACATAGATTGGCGACTTGGAACATAGGGATTATGACAGGGAAAGGGACGGAGTTAGTAGATATCATGATAAGAAGAAAAGTTAGCATAACTTGTTTACAAGAAACTAAATGGGTTGGTGAGAAAGCTAGAGAAATAAAAAATACAGGGTTTAAATACTATTATACAGGAAAACATAAAAATAGGAACGGAGTCGGAATAATAGTAGCTAAGAACCTTATAAAGGTGTTATTAGACTTATACTTGTAAAACTAGTATTAGGTGAAAATATAATCAATATTGTTAGTTCTTATACACCCCAAGTAGGATTAGATGAGTATACTAAAGTATAATTTTGGGAACAAATATTTGAACTAATTCAAGAAATACTCGTTGATGAGAAAATCTATATAGGGGGAGATTTTAATGGCCATGTAGGAGAAGATCGTGTAGGATATGAGATAGTGCATGGAGGTTATGGTTTTGGAGATCAAACGACGATGGAGAGTCTATCTTAGATTTTATGATGGCGTATAATTTTGTACTAGTAAATACATGTTTTAAAAATAGTGCTGAACACTTAATAGCTTATAAAAGTGGAACGCATAAGTGCCAAATAGACTTTTTCATTACTAGAAAAGGAGACCGAGTAATATGTAACGACCAGTAGGTTATCCTGAGAGAGAGCTTAACTTCACAACATAGGATAATGATATTGGATATAAGTATTAAAAATCAACCACGAGTGCGAAAAGAGAAGATTCAACCCACGAACTAAGTGGTGGAACTTAAAAGGAGAGAAAGTAGAATTATTTAAAGATAAAATATTAAATGAAGCGTTATGAAATATCGAAGTGGAGACTCCCATAATGTGGGAAAAGATGACCACATGCATTAGGAGAATATCAAAAGAAGTTCTTGGAGAATCAAAAGGCAGGGGACCACAATCTAACGAAACTTGGTGGTGGAACGAAGTACAAAATATAGTAAAAATCAAAAGGGAGTGCTTTAAAACATGCCAAACAACTAGAAACGAAGAAAATTTTGAGAATTATAAATGGGCTAAAAAAGAAGTTAAGAAAATGGTAAGAGATGCTGAGTTAAAGGCGTATGCTTATCTTTATACAAAATTAGGAACACAAGAAGGGGAAAAAAATATTTATAAGCTTGCTAAACTTGGGGACAAAAATATAAAAGATTGTAATAATGTTAAGTGTATTAAAAGTGATGATTCAAGAATCCTAATCAAGGATGATAAGATTATGGAAAGATGGAAAAACTACTTCGAGATGTTATTGAATGGAGATAATGTGATTAGATTAGATATAGAGGAACTTAGGAAGACTCGAGAAAATATATCTTTTCGCAGAATTAAGACAATAAATGTTAGGATCGCTATAAAAAAATGAAATCATGGAGGACTTTTGGACCAGATGGTATCCCTATTGAGGTTTGGAAGTGCCTAGAGGAGGAAGGAGTATTTTGACTTACAAAATTATTTAATAGAATTATAATGACTAATAGGATGCCCGATGAATAAAGAAAGAGTGTTTTAGTACCTATTTGTAAAAATAAAGGGGACATACAAAGTTGTTCAAATTATCGTGGTATTAAGTTAATGAGTTGCACAATAAAACTTCGAGAGAGTGATTGAATATAGGTTGAGACTGAAAACAACAGTATCTGGGAGATCAACAATAAAAATAATTTATTTATTGAGGAGATTAATGGAGATGGAGAGTTATAGGGAGAAAAAAAGGACCTTCATATGATTTTTATAGATTTGGAGAAGGCGTATGATAGGATACCAAAAGGTATAATATGGTGGGTTCTATATAAAAAAGGAATGACTCGTAGATATATTGATATGATCAAGGATATGTATGATGGGGCCATCACTATAGTAAGAACATCAGAGAAAGTAGTGAATTCCCAATTATTGTAGGTCTGCACTAAGGTTCAACGCTAAGTCCTTATTTCCTTGCTTTTGTTATGGATGAGTTGACTGGACAAATACAAGATGAGGTACGGGGGTGTATGCTATTTGCAGATGATATTGTTTTAGTGGATGAGATTAAGATGATGATTAATGCTAAATTGGAATTGTGGAGAGAAACTTTAGAAACCAGAGAATTTAAAACAAGTATGACTAAAACATAATATTTGGAGTGCAATCTTAGTAGTAATAGGAGGACAAACGGGGATGTGGTGAAATTAGAGGTCAAGAAATACCTAGAATTTATCATTTTCGTTATTTTGGCTCTATTATCTAAAAAGATGGAGATATTAGTGATGATGTTACTCGTAGGATTAAAGCAAGTTGGATTAAGTGGAGAAGTGCTACTGGCGTATTGTGTGATAAGCCTTTGAAGTTCAAAGGGAAGTTTTATTGAACGGCCATTATACCCGCCATATTATATGGGACAGAGTGTTGGGCAACCAAAAAACAAAATGAGCAGAAAATGAGTGTGGCGGAGATGCGAATGATAAGATGGATTTGTGGTAAAACTCGAAAGGATAAAATTAGAAATTAACAAATTCGTGAATCGATTAAAGGTAGCTCCTATAGAAGATTAATTGAGAGAAAATCGACTTGGATGACTCTTTTTTGAGAATTAGCTTTAAGCACATGTCAAGCCTAGAAATGGCTTTAATGAACTAATTTGGTCAAGCCTCTAATGCCTTTGTATTGATTATAGAATCTCCAATCTAAGGTTGTGTTATGCACCAAAGGTACCATACCCAACCAAAACAAAGAAATTTATATGCGTTATGATGGAAATTCAAACAAGTTGAACAAATACCAACGATAAATAAGAGGGATTTAATGTGGTTCGACAAACAATACTCTTCCTTTACATCCACTAGTGAGAGAACAATTTCACCATTTGAGATAAGATGGTACAATTGACGCATCATTCAAGAGCTATGCACACTCAACCTAAGTCCCAAATACACTCAAATCTCACCTTGAAATCAAGTTTGGAAAACGTTGAACTTCCCCTTCTTCTTGCCACTCTCAATGAGTTAGCTCTCCCACTGCCAATATAAACTCAAAGCAAAAATAACCTACAACATTCTATATATACCCAAAGTTTTACCTGTGAAAAGATCTTAAAAACCGCTCGCTTAAAAAACTTAGCATTTTTGAGATGGATGGATTTGCACAACAGTGTACATGAATCCGTGAAGGTTATGCAAAAAAAAAATCGGAATTTGAGAAAATACTCACAAATCTCCACATTGGTAAGAAATTTCACAACTCTTGAATGCTAAGACTCGTTTGCAAATCTTCAGATGATCAGGCCATTGGCCTTTCTTCCACTAGCCACACAAACTCCTTATTAAACAGGATCTGACATCCCTTAATTTAAAACGTTTATTGTGTGTGTTCAACCAACATGGGTCAAAACCATCCAAATGGAGTGAGACCCAATCCATCCCCTCCACTAGTAAGGCTTTTCTCTTCCATCGTTTGATACCAGAAACTTGCAAATGATGCCTCCTTTTTTTATCCATAAACAAGACATACCACGAGCGCACAATAACGTGTGCACTTCGCTTTATGTTTTAGATGATCAACGCCTTTAATCTCCTCCCTTTATCAAGACCATACAACCTCGTGTGATTCTCATACTTCATTACAACCCTTGGAATCCAATAGGTTAATAGAGACCAAATTTGTTCTCAACTTCAGGGAATAGGCCACTCTCCAAAAATACGCTCCACCAATCAAAACATTTTATGCTTCACCATCCTTGCACCCACAATGACACGTTTTTCCCATTAGGCAACGACAAACCTTATCTTAAATTGTTTCAAATTACTTTCTCTATTAGCAAACATGATTCGAAGATCCCAAAATATAATTTCCTTTCATTTTCATTTTGAGATAGAGAGTTTCCTTTCAAAAGTATGAGACCTTGATCCAGTTATATTAACTTCATTTGATCCACGAAAATTTAGCCGAACTCAAACTTTCCATCCATGAAAATTTATCCCTTCTCTCTAGACAATAGAATTGACTCCACCTCATCCACTTCACCATATCTTTTTATCCATGATTGTGGTGACTATGTTGTCATATTAAATGAAAGTGAGGTAAGAAGCTACAAATCCCTATCTTCTTCCACATTTTTTACAAGCTTTCTTGAGTTGATCCACAATATGATGAAATACTCATGTGATTTAGGAGGTTACCGTCTCCTCCATCTTTAAATGGTATACTTCCTGATTGAGATTGAGGTTTGTTGTGAGACTCTTCACTAGATTGAGGTTCTTTGACTTTTCTAACAACTTTGGGATTGAGCAGCCATCATCATTGGCATTGTTGGTAATATTATCACCGATAGGGAGTTGGATTGTGCTCAAGCACCTTAACTCTATATCCCACCTAATCATCATCCATCATCTTCCCCCGCTTTCTCCTCCTGCTTTCCAATGCTCTTGCTAACCCTTGTTGAATGGGGAGATCCTTTATGCTACCTTGCCATAAAATGAAGCTACAACTTCCATTAAAACAATACACCATTGATTGTGAAACTATATTTTTGGAAATTGTTGAATGTAAATACCCACATTAGTGATTTGACACCAAAATCCCTTTAGGACTTCCATCAAATATCTTGTGTGCACAAGATCTGATACCAATTTGTTGTGCACAAAAGACGCCACGCCCAACGAAAACATAGAAATATATGTGCAAGATGATGGAAATTTAAATAAGCCAAACAAATACTGAAGATGAACAAGAGATATTTAACGCGGTTCGACAGTCAACACCTTTGCATACATCCACTGTTGAGTGAAAATTCCACTATTTGAGACAATATATTAAAATGGAAGGGGACACACTCTCAACCCAAGCTCCAAATAGACCCAAATCTCACCTTCAAATCAAGTTTAAAAAAATTTAGACTTCCCTCTCTTCTCGTCTCTCTCAATGAGTTAGCGCTTTCAATGTCAATGACGACTTAGGGTAAATTACCATTGTATCCAAGGCTTTACATGTGAAAATATCCCCAAACCCCTCACTAGGAAAACCTGGTAGAATTGAGGTAGATAGTGTGGATGGATCCATTAGCGTTCAATCGGAATTTGAGACAACTCTCACAGGTTGATCAATGTGATACTCACAATGATGATATAGCAACACAAATCAACATAGATAGTAAATGATCTAGTCTGACTCTTCATCTCCAATCAACTTTGAGTGCTTTGATGTCATTTGAATCATCTTTCTTAATCTTGATCATCGCCTATGTCTTGATCATGATAAATTTATTGATTCTGCATTATCTCCACAATAAGCATGATTAGGGTAAATTATAATATTACACCCTCTTAAAATATGCACAGTTGAGACTTAACCCCTTTATTCAATTTATGATATTCGTTCAACAGCCTTAAACTATTGGAAATAAATAGGTGACAACACTGTTAACAGAAAAGTAAAATTGGCAACCTTACTCCCGGCAAAAAAAACATCTCATTATTATTTAAATAAAGTTTTTTTATATTAAAATAAGATATCCTGTCATTTGCGTCTTTCATTTACCCCCCAACCCCCCTCTCTATATATCGTGGCGGCAGAATGAGTTGAAAATCAATTGATTTTGCAAAGTTGGAATTAGTTCAACAACACCGGCCCATTATAGCTCTGCTGATTTGCCATATCAGAAAGGTCAAGATTGTGATGGTGACTTTCTGGATGGTTATTGAGAGTTCATTGAATATTCCTTCGCCTCTTATAACCAAAGGAGGTTCTGTACTATGCTAACAATATTTTCTTGGGAAAACTATATGATTTTGAGCAATGTTTGGCCTTGGAGACAGTGTTGTATGAGTCTATTGAAGGTTGTTATTTTTTTTGGCGATGATGGGTAAATTACTGATCAGGTGGGTTTTGATCATTGAGTGACTCAGTATTAGTCAAAAGAGAGATGTTAGTGCATTCCCTTGTTTGGTTGCAGGAATTGGGTTGTTTGAAATATGAATTAGGTATTGTTTGGCTAATGAAAGTATTAATGCTGTTTGGTTGAAAAGGGTATTCCATCATAAGAGAATCACATAACAAAAACATGATTAATTTGTGTTAATCTTTTGGACTGGGACTTAATAGAAGGGGTTAAGTGTTACAGTAGAATAAATAAAGGGTGTTATGTGGAAGTTTTTGTAGTATGGGGGTGGGAGGTAAGTGCAAACATTTTTGGTTTAAGGGGCTTTAATGCAATTTACCTAATTATTGATTGCTTTCATCAAAATAAGGAATGGTGTTGCATGATTCAACATAGTATATTGCCCATGTCTCTTTTAAAAGGGTAAATTTTAGTATTTTTACTCTTCAAATACTTGTAACATGTAATTAGCGAATGAAAAATGTAGGTTAATATGTCAATTACTCAATCACACATGCACGCACACCTATATGCCATATTTTGTAAGATTGTTAAATCTTCAGCTATTGCCAACTCATTAACATATCATCACTATTACTCTCATCACACTTTCTTACTAGTGCAAATGTTGTTTGTGTTTCACATGTCCATCAATGTTGATCACATGCACTTTCTTTCATTTTATCCCAACCCCTTTGTGCTGTGGTGCATTCATTTGTCTGTACTATTCTGTTGCAGTATTCGTGGTTCTTTGTTCCGCATGGCCAATTCTAACCGTCTACTTTCCCCCATTTATCTCCAACCAATATTATCTCAAGCTTCTTATGGAGGCATTGAATACTAACTTGCCACTGTCTCTTGTTCATAAGTCATATCAATACCATTATTTTTGCTTTTATGATCAATTCAATATGCATCTTTCTCAGCTACCTAATCAGACAGGGTTGACAAAAAGCCCCTCTGAATTTTTTTTTTCTGTTAATTACTGCATGACGATTGCAAAACTTAATCAACAGTTCATGTGATAGCAAATTTAAAAAGTTTCTTCATATGTGTGCAGCTGTTATGTCGGTATGAGCGCAATTCAGTTCTCAGTTTCTTGGAGACCTTTGAAAGCTATCGGGTGGAACACTGTTTACGCTTATGCCAGGAATACGGAATTATAGATGCTGCTGCTTTCTTATGGGAAAGGGTTGGTGATGTTGGCAGTGCTCTTTTACTCATTCTTTCTGGTCTCAATGATAAATTCCTTATTCTTGATGCTACTGTTAAAACTGTACTTTCTGACTCTAAAGTGGCGGAATATTTTAACACTATATTGAAGGAGAAAGAGGTCTGCAGATTTATTTTCTTTATAATGGGAACAAGTATTCGTATATGATTTTTGGACAAACGTAATTTGATTTTTTTTTTTGGTATTGCAGGTTACTGACATACTTGATATAGTGCATGCCTGTATTGGACTGTGCCAGCGGAACAGTCCTCGACTGGATCCTGACGAAGCTGAATCCCTCTGGTTTCAGTTGCTTGATTCGTAAGTCGACATCTAGCTCCAATATGTTTTTTCCATTTCAAATGCTACCAATCATGGTTCAAAGTCTCGGTATCGGTTCCGGTATCGGACACCCGATTTTCAACTTGGTCGCGGTATTGGTCATGGTATCGGGCGATACCTCAAAGATAAGCTATGAAGAGACCGCAAAAAAATTCGAAAAAAATATAGAAATTTAAAAAAAAATAAGATTAACAATGTGGACCAATCAGATACGTTCAAAACCATCCTTTAATTTGCATTGCATTGTACAATTGGTTATACTGAAGCGTGACGAACTTGTCAGATTCAATATTCTATAATAAACCAATATTAATATTGAAAAAAAATCTAATGACACATAGATATTGATAAAAAAATAACAATATTTTAAACATTATTTGCACATAAGTTTTAGGAGCAAACAATCTTCTTATTTCCACCAAGGGCACTTCCATGTTCCTAACCAATAACTATTTTAAGAGCCATTCTACAAAATGACAACCTTCCTTTATGAATTTTTAATAGTTTCTTAATATTTTTTTTAGCAATTTTTAATATTTTTTTAAAAATTCAGAGTTTTTAATAATTTTTGAGAAGTTTTTAATAATTTATAACAAGTTTTCATGACTTTTAAAAAATAAATTTCTAACAAATTTTAATAATTTTTCAATATTTTTAACAATTTGTAATAACTTTTAAAAGTTTTTAATAATTATAACAAGTTTTCAAGACTTTTTTCAAATTAATTTGAACAATTTTTAATACGTTTTTACAAGTTTTTAATAATTTTTGATAAGTTTTCAAGGATATGTTTTTATTTTTTGACAATTTTTAATATTTTTGACCCTTTTTTTAGAATTTTTAACAAGTTTTTAATAATTTTTAACAATTTTTAATAATTTTTTAATATTTTTTTAAATTTTTTTTCAAGACTGTTTGAATAATTTCAGCAAAAACAAATTACCCCACTTTTTTTTTATCTTATAAACCAGTATACTATTTTGTTGTTAAAAAACAGTCGATTGTTTTTATCTTTTTAAATGACGGTTTTCAATTGTTTGTACAAAACGTTTCTTTTTTGGCATAACAAAACAATAGACTTCAAATATACCCTATTTAACTTGACACGAGACACGTAACAACCCCAAACACCATATACATGCCCCCGATTAACTTAAAAAAAAAAAAAACAAAGCATAAAGCAGTCCGAGCATTCTTTATGTGCGCGAAGAAGAGAGAACATGAAGTCGGCGACGAATAAGAGGGAGCAGGGAATTAGGGTTTTGTTAAAGGAACCTGAGCCCTAAATCTCACCTAAAGGTAAGATTCTTCGAATAAGTGATGACATGTTACATTTCTTCACTTTTGTTTTTTCCTCCGGAGAATAAATCATGGCCGGTATTTCCAAAATATCGTTTGTATCGGCGAAATCTTGTCGAACTGACTTGGTCTCGCCGATATCTCGGTAAATCTCGGCGATATTTAACGTTTCCATAATATTTTTGAATCGTCTCTCGGATTCGGATCTTCAGCCTACGATTCCGAGTCAAATCGGCCGATACCGAGTTGACTCGGCCGAGATTTTGAACCATGCTACCAATGTTTGGTCCATGAATTGAAGTTTCAGCATAATTGACTTTTAATAAACCTTGCCAATATGATAGCATATAGTCTTGGGTGCTTTTTATAAGTAAAAATTTAAGTACTGAAAAATTAAGTTCTGAATACCTTGAGCTACCGATCTTATGTACTAAACACCAATTAATACAATCTGAGTGTAAGCACTCAATTTGGTTAAATTGTTTGACAAGTATGAGGTACTAAAGTTTGAAATTTTCCAGATTTACAATTTTCCTCGAATAAACATGTGTATATATAATGATATAAATGTAATGACCTCAATTATTTCCTCATATATATATGTTTATGGTAGAGGCATTTTATTTTTTATGTATTTAGTGGAATCAAACACCGATGCCATTACATATGCATCAAACAACTGCGCGAGACCAACAACCAATGTTTAAAAAGGCGAATGAGGCGTACGCTTCGAGACACGCCTCGAGGCGAGGCGCTAAGAAAAAGCCTCGAGGCTTAAGCCTCAACACTGTTACATGAGGCTTACGCCTTTTGTGCCTGAGGCGTTGCGCCTCAAGGCTGTCCGCCTCAAGGCGGTGAGGCGTACGCCTCATCCACTATGCTTAAAAAAAAAAAAGAAGGGGTTAAGTTACTTTAAAAAAAAAACGCAAGCCCTAGCTTTTTCTTCTCTACTTGAAAATCAAATTCCGGCCTTTGTATCTAATTTCCGGCCTTCGTTTCTGATTTCCGGACTTCGGTTCTACTATTTTGACCTTCGTTCCTGCCTTAGTTAACTTCTACGGCCTTTGTTTCAACTGTGTTAGCTTGTACGACTTTTATTTAGTTAGAAAACTTTGTTCTTTTGTATTTTTTTGGTAAAAACTCTGCTTTTTTTTTTTGTTTTTTTTGGTTCAGAGCAGGTAGAAACCTTTATTTTTTTTATACTGTTTTAGAAAATCATTTTTTTTTTCTTTTTTTTTGTAAAAAGCTGTTTTATTTGTAATTTTTTGTAAAAAATCTTATACGGTTTTGTAAAAAATTGCTATTTTAGTTTTAGTTTTTTTTGTACTGTTTTAGTTTTTTTTAAACTGTCTTTTTTAGTTTTTATTCAATAAAATTGCTGTTTTCTTTGTAAAAAATATGTTTATATTACTTCTTTTTTTGTATAACTTTTTTATTCAATACTATTGGTTTATATAATTTTTTTTTTGTCGTTGAATTAAGGACCCTTTTGCATCATTTAATGTGTTGGATTATTTTTTTCTGAATTTATTAGACTTTATATATTTCCCCCCCTTTTTTTTCTTTTTGGTGAGGCTTACGCCTCAAGCGCCTCGAGGCTTACGCCTCGCCTCGCCTTTCGCCTTTTTAAACATTGCCAACAACTTGTGAACCTATTAATAGAATAAAATAAGCCCTACCCTATGAAAACCTGAAAACACAAGGATAAAAGCTTGCTAATATGCAATATGTGTAATTCCTGAAGTTTTTCTTTCTTTATTTGCATTATATCATATCTTTTCTTCTTAAAAGCACGCTACATCGTGATTTCTAAAATATTTATTTCTTTATATGCTTTGCATCATTTCTTCTCCTTGTCAAATTCTAAATGAGTTCTAATAAAATTTTGTTTTATATTAGGCTGAAATAGTTAGCGGATGTTCCAGTTGGTACTTGAAAAAGTACTAAGAATGTTATAAACTTTATATTAGTAATAGTTTATAGAATAAGGTTTCTATGATTTCTCTCGAGCATTGAATCCACTGTAAGACTATAGAGAGAGGAGGGGGCGGGGTGATAACTAAGAAGTAGTGATAGCGTTGGAAAGTGTTATTTAGAAAACCTGGAAGGGATACGGCCGGATTTGGCTGAGCAAAAGCTACTACAATCGAAAAAGTCAAACCATCGGAATTGTGTTGCATTTAGGGCAGGGATGGAACATAGAGATAAAGAGAAGCAACCGAAGATCAGTGAAGAGAAACATGTCATTAGACCCCGATTCCGTATAAGGTTTCCAAATCTTGTATTTCTTTCAAGGACATTTATGTGCAGAGTATTCAGCGACTCTTCGTAAGATTCTTTTGTGACATTATGTGAGGTTTTGCAACATTTTCTGGGGATATTTCAATATTTTTCCTAGTTTTGGAGGTGTAACTCAAAAATTGGTCATAAAAATGGGGTTTGAAATCAGAATACCCTAAATTTCATTTAATACTTCAATGTATATACTATGTGTATAATGTGGTTTGACAGCAGAGATTGTTGTGCACAAGTGGTAGTGTTGGATTTGGTGTGGGGTTATTTAATGGAGTAAAAATTTACTATGTTAATATACAACCTTGCTTAGTAAATTCACTATGCTCTTAAATATTTTTTTCTTCTCTGTTTCCTCCTACAAACATAGTAAATATTTATGTCGTGTAACTAACATGGTAAATATTTAATGTGGTTCTCTATAAACATGTGGCTCTTTGGCAAATGGATTTATGTCATTTTCTCTCCGGAATTTCATATTAACTATGGATCTTATTTGATGGATCTCGATCGGTAGGTTTTAAAAATATGAATTTTGCAATAAACGAATATGTAGAACCGGGGATATGCCTTGTTGAAGTTTGGAAAAAAAAGGGTCCCAGATCTGTAATGGTTTGGCTGCTAAGAGGGTGTTTTGGGTCGACACTAATAAGACTTATGAGGTGAAAGAATTTTTTGTGCTGCTTATACAAATAATCACTCCTAAAATGCGGCTTGTATGCAAAAGAATAAGCCTAAATACATGAAATCAATTATATGAATCTTCTAATATGGGAGAGTAATGTCTTCGTTTTTCTGCTACAATCAAACTTCAATTTCATCCGTTAATGTTGCCAAATAAGTATATGATCTGAAGGACAAATATTGTTGTATTCTTCCAGTATTTACGCAAACAATGGTTATAGATACTTGCACACACGAAGTTATACTGTTATTTTTTACCCATTTCATTTCCTTGGCACTAATAGTTGTCATAATTTTAATGCAGGTTTTGCAAGCCATTAATTGATTCATATAATGGTAAAACGGATTCTGAAGTAGGAAAGGACATGGGAAGCCTAGCTGGATCACTGGTTCAGCAAGAGGATGAAGAGGCATGGAAAATTAGGTGGAAGGTCTCAAGTTCCCACAAAGGTGCTCATATCTTAAGGAAATTGTTTTCTATGTTTATAAAAGAGATTGTTGAGGGAATGATCGGATATCTTCGCCTTCCAACTATCATGTTGAAACTCCTCTCTGATAATGGTAGCCAGGAATTTGGTGATTTTAAACTTACCATATTGGGAATGCTTGGAACATACGACTTTGAAAGAAGAATTTTGGTATGTCTCCGTTGTCATCTTTATATTTTTCTTCTTTTTCTTTATATATATATATATATATATATATATAAAGGATCAGACGCCGCCAGACCTCTCCATGTGGATTTCATGCGGAGCAATTTTTTAAAATACTAATTTTTTTTATTTTGAGTTGATTTTTTTGTGGGGTATTTTAAACATTTTTTATTTTATTTTAAAAAAACTGGTCAAAATTTGATCTAAATTAATTTTGGGGTAGGATGAATCGTTAAAATACCCCCCAAAAAATCAACTCAATAATTTTTTTAGAATTTAAAAAAAAATTGTCCGCGCCTATTTAGTCATAAGCAAGGTTCTAAAAAACGCGGCGACCGAGGTGTGGAGGCCAAACCTTAAGTCGTAGAAGCCTAGGCGGACCTTAGGTGTAAAAAGGCGTGAAAAGGCGCTTAGGCCTTTTCTAATATATTTTAATATTTTTAACTATAACAAGGCTATTAAAAATACTAAAATTGTACATACTTTAAAAATTTGTTTGAATATATGCAAATTAAAATAATTGGTCTGGTTTGAAAAAAAGTCTTTAAAAGGCGATATCGTTTCACTAAAGCATTTTTATTTTAAAAAAAGGTGCGCCTTAAGGCTTTTACCAAGAATAAGGCGTAAAAGGCTTAAGGCGGGGCGTTTCTCCCAAGCTTTAGGGCTAGACGCGCCTTTTAGAACACTGGTCCTAAGTAGTCCGCACTTGATCCTGCTTTTATATATATATTGTTTACATTATTCCTTTAAACGGACCATAATTTCAACTTAGTAAATGAATGAATTTTTTAAACCAAAAGATGGCTTTTTTGTCCCGTTGAAAGATTTAATGGTCATCATTGAATTTGTTGGAGGTATCTCATCACTGTGGAGATCATCTCTTCGAAATTTGGTTAAAAAAAAGTCGCTCATTTACAAATTTGGTTAAAAAGTCTCATTTACTAATTTGGTTTATAATAAGTGCGAAAACAATCGCAAAGGGTGATTTCAACAAAAATTGCAATACCAATTTTAAATATGCGGAAGTGACTATGCATCTATCTATGGTGATAAAACATATAAATCAAACCACGCAAATACGACAAGGCCAAGATTCAGGAAAAAACTCCTTTCAGGTAAAAACCTTTATTCACTTGGAAAATTACAAGAGAGTCGACTTACAGACTACTTGATCCCCCACAAGTATAAAACGCTATTCTTTGAAAATCTCTAAGGAACAACTATGACGCTCGCAAGAGTCATATGACCGCAGTCCTCTGAATTAGCCTCAGCCTTTGTCTTCAGCAGTGAATCCCTACAGGTATCACAAGTCAGCAATGGAGTGCCTCTTCACCAAGGTGTATGCAAGAGATACAAAACTTTCTAGGATTCTAAACTAATTCACAAGAACAATATTCAAGGATGCCTTTTGTGAATTAAAACAGTGTTTAGAAAATACAAAACTTGAAGAACTTTTGCTGCTGATATGCAGAAACGTATTTTGCAAAAGTCTTAAAACGTAATGAACCAGGAAACAGGTATTCATAAAAAAACTTGAGTCGACGGCGTCGTTCGAACGATATGTCCATGTAGTTTGAGCGACACTACAATGTCGTTTGAACGGCAGAAACGTCATAACCCTTTTTTTCTTAAACTCCGCCTACAGGTCTTCCAAAAACATATTTTCGCTAAGTAAAAAATATTGTTCGTCTTTTTGATGAAAAATAAACATCCCGAATATGAATCCGTAAATTAATTCAAACTCTAAATCGTTTTATACCTTTCGGGATGTCGGGAAGTCTTCAAACTTGGAGATGCTTGAGTTCGGTTTCGTCTTCTCGGTGCGTGACGATTTGTAACGGGATTACGCCAAACTAGCCTAAAGTTATGCTATGAACAATGTTAGACAAATTGTTCTTACACTTATATAACATGTTATCATTCACAAAATAATTATAATAAAGCTCCGCCAGGACTTTTTCCCTATGTCAGTGTTTAACATGTGTGCTAGATCCTTGGTGAAATATTTATGTACAATTTCCCATTTAGTCTAGTTAATAACTGCATCATTGCTGATCAAATTCTATTAATATTATTGTTGACTAGTTTCAATTGTAATGTTCAGGATACTGCAAAATCATTAATTGAGGATGATACATTTTATACCATGAGCTTACTCAAGAAGGGGGCTTCTCATGGGTATGGGCCCCGGAGTCTTCTATGTTGTATATGTAATTGCCTTCTCTCCAAGAATTCATCTCTCTCTTCTACGATTCAAGTTTTCAATTGTGGGCACGCGGCCCATCTCTCTTGTCAGGAAAAAGAGGTATCTCATAGAACTGGTTGCCCCGTTTGTATGCCCAAGAAAAAGGCGCATAGGTCTAAAATTAAGCATGCCTTTGCGGAGAATGATGGATTAGTGAGCAAGCCTTTGTCAAAACAACACCAGATATCACAAGGGACTATTGCTCTATACCCGCACGAAAGCGATGCATTTGAGAATTCCTATGGTTTTCATCCTATTTCAAGGGTTAGTCAAAATTTTATTTCTTCCCCTTAATACCGCATTAATGTAAACTCCCACCCGTCTCAAATTAATAGTTTGTATTTAGAGTTCACAAACTTTAAGAAAACAAAAGTTTCCCAACTTGCCATTCAATTTTGTTGACACTGAATACACCCTACCCTACACTCTAATTATATATATACACACTTAATACATATGCACTCACACTCAGCAAGGCACATGAATAAACCTCCGCATAAAACACACGTGGAAAAAACACGGAGATTTATCTTGTCTCCTCTTTCATTTTTTTATAAAGGTTGCTTGCGTGGGAGCATTTTGTTAAGAAAAGAAAAGAAATAGAAGTAGAAGTTTAAGAAATCACCTCCGCAGCTTACATTCCAATTCCTTTTTCTTTTCTTCCCATAATTATGTTGAATCTTTGAAAATTCCTCTCCCTTGGCCCAGGTTGGTTGAGTCATGAAAATAACATATTGACATACTAGAATACAGAATGTGTGTGTGTGTGTGTATCTATACTTGCAAACACACTCACCAAACAACACCCAGCACGTATGTAACACATTACACAGACGACACACACAAATTACTTTTTTCACACCACACCTTTCACAGGTAGGATATATGTATGCAATAACTGAAGTGTAAAAAGGGCGGAATTTCCAGCTTTTTTATTTCATCTTTTGAAACATGACTCCATTCAGGATTCTTTGGGATGTGGGGGCATATATACGTAATATACACACACACACACATAAATATGTGTGTGTGTATATATTTGTATGTGTGTGTGGTATATATTTATTTCATTGTACTGATGAGATGGGAACTTTGGATGCAACAGTTTGAGATATTAACGAACCTCCAGAAAGACAAAAGATTAATCCAAATAGAAAATATACCGCAGTTGAGGCTTGCACCACCGGCTGTATATCATGAAAAGGTGAAGAAACAAATTGGTAGTATGCTAACAGCAGGGAGTAGCAGCGGTCCTTCTGTTAAGCAAGAAAAAACAAGCAAAATCAGGCAGCTCAGGGATTTGAAAGTGAAGGGTTCATCCATTCGATTCCCCTTGAAATCAAATATATTTGGTGAGTTAATCGACTTAAAACTCTACATTTAGGCCAACTCCAAACGGCTGGGAAAAATAACTTTTTGCCATTTTGCCTAGCAAATATCAATTGGACAATTGGGCAAAATTGGAAAAACCCATTTTGAAACCCAAATTTGAGCCATTTAGCAAACACAACAATCTCGATGCCTCAAGGGTTTTCTCCCTTTTTATTAATATTTTTGGGTGAATTACACTGACCCCTCAAACTTTGCCTCAATTTTCACTTCATCACCCATACTTCTATTTTCTACACTAAACTACCTGAAATTTTTAAAGAGGATCAAATTATCCCATACCCTAACAGTGTTATGTTCAAGATGAAAAGTTGGTCATGTGCATGGCATGTAAGGGTATTTTTGTACAAAAATATCCGTAAAGTGCCACACAGATGACTCGTTTTCCATATAGAACATAACACCGTTAGAGTTTGTGGGTAAATTGACACGTTTTAAAGCTTCAGGGGGTTTAATGTAGAAAACAAAAGTAGGGGGTGGTAAAGTGAAATTGAGGATAAAGTTCGAGGGTTAATCCAACATTTTTTTTCATCTTGTGAGATATATCAATGTGAAAACGAAATTTGGTTCGGATAAAGTCTACCGTTCAAAGCGGGCGGGTGGCACAAATTTATTGTCTGAACACTTTGTTTGCCCAAATTTCTGGACTTAGCATTATATACAAAATAAAAAAGGTCGTACCCAGTGCATAAGGCTCCTGCTTAAGGGTTTGGGAAAGGCGTATGTCGGTTGGACATACCCAGGGCCATATATGGAGAGGCTGCTTCCATGTCACGAATTTGAGATCAATCGTAGCTTGGGTGAGGGCACTTGCCATCGCACCAAGGTACGATCTTTAGTACATACAAAATAACAAATGAGCAAAAATTGCATGTATAGTGGACAAAATGGTCAAATGCTTAGAGTTGGTCTTGGGATGTTAATTAAAGTTCCCCCCCCCCCCCCCTCCCTCTTCTTGACTGTAAATGTTTTTTTTTGTAGGCAAGGAGAAGACAATTAAGCGGTGACACAACTATATATATATACACGTTTAGAAAAGGAAAAAAGAATGATTTCTAGAGGCAGTCCAATCACAAGTGAATGACTGAGGTCTTGTGAGTTCGAAGTAGCTACATTAACAAATTTGAATTTATGTTTCATCCTGTAATTGTTTGTAAATGTATTGTATCTGTATATTATCGAAAAATAAGTTCCCTCTTAGCGAATTGTTGTAGTTCAATAAATTGTAGTTTTTCCTGTCCTCTATACTTTTTCTGAGATTTAGCAAGTGTACATTGAGGAAAATTGTGAAGTGTTAATAAATGAGAAGAATGCGGACAAAACTAAGGGGGGCCAAAATGATAAATTAGCAATTTTTTTTTTTGATGATTTTGTTAAGTTCATCTCATATAATAAATTGTGCATTTTATGGGAATAAATGAATTTATGAAATTTAGCGGCGATGATTCATCCCCACCAAATTGTGTCAAAATATTCAACAAATTAATGATTAAAATGCAAAATTGAGATTTATATGCAAAATTTGTGATTTTTAACTCTTTGATTTTTTTTTTTACTTTATGAAATTTGATAATTTGGAACAATTTGTGCTTGATCTCTTGGTAGTTACATCACCAATTGTTTGTAGATTTAATTGATCCAAACCCTTATTTTAAAAACAAAAAAAACTTTGCAATATTAACAGATTTTTCCTGCTTCATAATTGCTTTTGTCTGACTATACGTTCTCCATATGAAAATTTTAAAACCCTCTGAAAAAATCTCATCCTCTAAAAGTGAAGATTATCTTAATGTAACTCATTCTCTCATAATTGAAAAAGGGTCATTTTGACAAAATTTCAATTTTATAATACGATATTGGACTTTTTTTTTCAATAATTAGATATTACACCAATTTTATAGAATTTTTTGTTGATTTGCTTGGAAAGAAGTTTAGATTGCATTCAATGTGTAATTTTTCATAAAATGTGTTTATACTAGTTGATTTGATTGATTTGCATAAAATAGATATCGATTTGCATGAAATTAATGTAATGCTTAATTATTGAACAAAATTAGGATTAAGTCTAATATAGTATTATCAATTCGGGATTTTGTCAGAAGGACCAAAAGAAAAACCAGGAGAGGAAAACTGAAAACAAACCCATAATAAGTGAGACAGCAATAATTTTTTTTATAGCACTTGCTTTTGGTAGATCCGTCTTAAGTTGTTTGTAGATTTAATTGTTCCAAACCCTTATATTAACAAAAAACTTTGCAATTTTGAAAATGTATTTTAATCAATGTCCAGGAAAATTTAAATAACTGTAAAAATTACAATATTCTTTAAATTGAAGATTATCCCTATTATGTTACTCATTAATTTAAAGAAATAAAAAAGACTAAGATGGGAAAGTAGAAGCAAACCCTTATTTTAACAAAAGACTTAATAATCTACCCTTTTTTTTATACAAAAATAACCATATTCTTTAAAATTGAAGATTTATCCATTATGTTGCCTCATTCATTTGAAGAAATAAAAAGGCTAAGATGGAAAAAGTAAAAACAAACGCATAAAGGTGAGAGAGAAAAAACATACACACAAGGGCCCAACCGGGTTCGAACCGGTGACCTCTTGATCTGCAGTCAAATGCTCTACCACTGAGCTATGGACCCTCGATGTTAGAAAAGAGGGAGTTTTCAGAATTAATACAGACGTTTCTCTTTATTTTGTGTGTTTAAAAGGTAGTCTAATCATTCCAGAAGTTAATATGTATATGGATAGCTCTTTTAAGTGGGGACCTTATCTATAAAAAAAAAAAGTGGGGAACTAAAATATAAGATGCAAAAATAAATAATATTTAGAATTTTTCTATGTTGATTCACAAACACGATACATTCAGTGTAATACACTGGCGTGTCACATCCATATTGGATCGTGTCCAGGTTCATTAGTAGCGGAATCCAGATACAGACCAATGCGAGTGCGACACGCCACTGTATTGAAGCAAACTGTGTCACATTTTTAAGTCGGCTTAGAATTATTGTATTATTTATCACTATGAAAACTATTTCCATCAAGTTTTGTGGAAAAATTATTTTTTCACTTATTTTAAAAATTGGTCCACTTTTTGGATTCGTTATTTTAGTTTGCGCTTGAACAACTCCTTATATATATGGAAAAAGCTTGCACATAAAATATTAAACTATTTGTTACACTAATCGAAGTGATAGTTAATTCATTGTCGCGTCATTACCATGAAGCCTAAAAGTTTGTTGTTAGTATTTTGGGTAGTTGAATTTTATGGATATGCCTTATTGTCAGACCAACCCTTATAGTTTTGGAGCCTTTTAAGTGAACAATCAAAGGCATATTTTGATGAAAAAAAAATTCAAATTTAATAATATGTGTTCTAGCATATTTTGATGCAAAATTATCTATTTAGTCATCAAACTTTATTTTCTTAACAAATCTTTTTCAATTAAGGCATTTTTTAATAAAATCTTTGAAAACTTGCTACCGTTTTGAAGAAGACTAAAATGGATTATACAAGTGTGGTACAAAATCAGAAAGGTCTTTTCATTGACTACAGTAATCAACCATATAAACACGTGAAAGACTAAGACCATGACAAGTTTTTTGGATGCAACAAAATAAACACTCCAAAGTGAAACAAATAAATAATTAGTAAAATAATTTACATAATTGATTTTAGGGTTTTAGTTATTTAGGGCCCATTTGTTTCTCTATTCAGAAAACTCGATTTCAACGCTGTTTTATAATATAGTTTTAAAATTCAGAATTCTGTGTTTATAATTATTGGTGTGCGTTTGATAAACTTGTTTTTAAATACAGTTTTTTGAAAATTTAATAAAATTGGCAAACATGTATATTTATATCATACATATGTGTGTGTGTGTGTGTGTGTGTGTGTGTCTCTCTCTCTCTCTCTCTATATATATATATATATATATATATATATATATATAAAACTTTCATACATATATATGATACATACATACATACATGCATACATAAAACTTTGTATGAAAGTTTATGTATGTATGTATCATATATGTATGAAAATTTTATGTATGTATACACATATGTATGAAAGTTTTATGTATGTTTATATATATATATATATAGAGGCCCTCTCCTGTAAGGACTCCTTATGGTGCAGACTCCGGTACATACCATTTTTTTAAAATAGTAAAAAAATGAATTTTTTATGAAACTTCATGGATATGATCTCCATGGTAGGAAGATCATCTCCAATTTTTTTCATCAAAAAATTCAATAAAAAAGTCGTTGAGATGAAGTGATATATAAAAAAATGGTCTAAATATGCATTTTCAACCGTCGAAATGTTGGCGATCATCTCACCCACTTTTTGATTGAATTTTTTGATGAAACTTCATGGATATGATCTCGATAATGAGAAGATCATATCCATGAAGTTTCATCAAAAAATTCAATCAATAAAGTGGCTGGCGCTGACCCAACATTTCAACGGTTGAAAATGCGTATTTATATTATTTTTTTACATATCACCTCATCTCAACGGTTTTTTTATTGAATTTTCGACGAAAAAAATTGGAGATGATCTTCTCACCATGAAGATCATATCCATGAAGTTTCATCAAAAAATTCATTTTTTTACTATTTTAAAAATATGGTATGTACCGGGGTCTGCACCATAAGGAGTCCTTACAGGAGACTTTCTGTATATATATATATATATATATATATATATATATATATATAGAGAGAGAGAGAGAGAGAGAGAGAGAGAGAGAGAGAGAGAGGGAGGCTCACCTACATCATGCGCTATACATCACACCGTACATCACACCTAATTCTAGGGCCTAGAAAACTTTTTTTTTTCAAATTTTATATTTTTCCCATGAAATTAACCTTCCAATCAACCCATATACAAAAAATTAGGTCAAAATGCATTTTGTAGCTATTTTTAAAAAATACACAAAAAACTGCTGGCGCAGACCCTTAAAAAAAAGGTATTTTCAGCATTTTTTTGTGGATTTTTTAAAAATAACTACAAAATGTATTTTGACCTAATTTTTTGCATATGGGTTGATTGGAAGGTTAATTTCAAGGAAAAAAATATAAAATTTGAAAAAAAAAGTTTTTTAGGGCCTAGAATTAGGCGTGATGCATGGGTGATGTATAGAGTATGATGTACTATAGCCTGGCCATATATATATATATCAAGGTTCTAAAAAACGCGGAGCGTGATCGAAGGGTGGAGGCCAAACCTTAAGCCTTAGAAGCCTAGAGGGGCCTTAGGCGTAAAAAGGCATGAAAATGCGTTTAGGCATTTTTAATATATTTTAATATTTTTTAACAATAACAAGGCTATTAAAATACTAAAATTGTACAGATCATACAAATATGTCTGAATATTTGCAAATTAAAATACTATTTGATTATTTTGGATGAGATAATGGTGAGGTTTGTAAAAAAAATCTTTAAACGGCGATATTAGTTCACTAAATCATTGTTGTTTTTAGAGAAAAAGTGCGCCTTAAAGGTTTTACCAAGCATAAGGCGTCAAAATCTTAAGGCGGGGCGTTTCTCCCAAGCCTCATAGGCGGAGCCTAGGCAGGTTTTTTAGAACAGTGATATATATATATATATATATATATATATATATATATATATATATATATATTGAAAAAAAACGTGACTGTGTGATAATTGATTAAATTCGCAAATTTCTAATTTGGCACACTTATGTAATTAGAGTCTATTTTTAAACCAAATAATTTCAGCCCCTAAACATGCATCTAAATATGATAAATCATTCAAACCATGCATGAAAAATAAAGACGACCGATATAGGAAAAAAATCCTTTCGGGTAAAAACCTTTTATAACACTTTGAAGAATTCACAAGACTTTTGACTTACATACAACCTGATAATCGTCCACAAGTGTGTAATGCACAGTGCCTTCAGCAAACCTTCAAAGATACGCGAGACAGCGAAATACCCTTCAGGTATCGGTTCGTCGTCTTCGGCTCGTCCACACGCAGAATGACTACGCTCGGTATCCAGCGATCAAAGATGGAGATGCCTTCTCCACAGAGGTTGAACAAAGGCAAAGTTGTTCTTAAACACCAAAACAATTCACTAAAGCATATGGGAGTTTTGTGAATTGAAAATCAAAAAGGGATTAAAACCCTAAAGGAAGAAGTCAAAAGGATTCTGCACTTTCGTAGGTTTCTGTCTTTCAAAGCGCTGGGACTTCTTAATGAAAATATTACCATTTAATGAGTATTTATACAAAAACGCACCGCCTCAAAAAATGTGCTCGTTCGAACGAGAAGCAGATGTCGCTCGAACGAAGGACGCATGTCGTTCAAACAACATCGCGCGACTTTCAATCTCGTTCGAACGAGATACTGATCTCGCGCGAACGACCCGGACGTCAAAATCGAGGTCCGCTTCAAAACTTAGAAAAATACTCATTCTCAATATTTGACGAGAAAGTCCGCTCCAACACTTAGAAAATATTTAGTAAAAATCTCCCAAAAGCTCTAAGTGAAAAGTAAAGGTATTTAAAACATAACCTTACCAAAGTAAACTTCGCGGAGCCGTGAATGATGAAGAACTTGAGTAATTCGGATCCGTCTTTGATGTAGATGTCTCTTGAATGCTCTTCGACGGTGTAGCGGTATATGACATAATAAATTGATAACGGACCTATGAAAATATGTCCTTACAAATCTCCCTCTATGTCTATGCCGGTACATACATAAAAAATCCGAATTATAAAAAAACCAAAATGCCTATACAAATCTACCCTCCCATGAATAAATTTGCAAGACATCAAAACTATTCTTCAATCATCTTCGTCAAATCTCAAAGCTTTTCTCATCAGGGTGTGTAACATCATGATCTTCAATCTTTGTACCTACACACATGAGAAAAAGTAAAATACCTTCGTGACGCATCGAGTTTGAAATGATATAAGAATAACGTATTAATAAATCAAATCTCCCCCATAATGCAAAAATTCCCCCATAACTGATAATTCTTTCTCCCCCTTTTTATGATGTCCCCAAATCGACAGATAAGAAGAAAAAAAATCAAAACATAGAATGTCACGACAAAATGCATAGCAAGCAAAGATCAAACTATGCGCATCCAAAGGGATATCTCAAAAATCTCACAAACTATTTTTGGATTTTTCAATTTTTCATAAAAAAATAAAATACCACTTTGAAAAATATGATACAAAAATCACACCATGGATTTAAACTCAAACAACCAAGTCATGAAAATGGAATGAATGGGTGTGAACACATTCGATAGGTAAATCAACTCAATCAAGCATATGTGCACGATGCATATATGTACCCCTAACGAATGGACATCAAAAGTATCCTTAGGTGAAAAGATTGTTGAATTTAGATGACATCGTCTTATGCAAATCAACAAATCAAAGTCAAAATGATTTCCACACCAATAACGTCCAAAACTATTAGCGTTTTTTCAAGATTTTCAAGGACGTGCAAACCCGTTATAAAATCTCCAACCAAACTCCCTCATATATATTTTCTTTTAGAGGTAATCAAAATTCTCAAACTTTGGAGAATTGGTGCAAAAACCTAAATGGCCCATAATTTGGCATGAATTTCTTTTTATTGCCTTTAAATTTTTTCGAGTTCTTTTAAATCTCTTTGGACCCCGGATAATAAAATTCCTCCATTTTTAGGTCCAATTTAACGGTGGCTTAGTATTCGCAAAGGCAAAATGAACCTTTCGCAGCGCTTCCCCGTTTTTTTAAATAAAGCACACAAACTCACAAAACGGTTCTTATATGCACAATTTCCTTATCAAAATTTATCGCGCTCGGTTCATTTTAAAGGACAAGATTGAAGTGAAAACACCCAACCAACATGTGATAAGACAAGCACAATAATCAAACAAATCCGTGCATGTGTGCAATAAAGGAAATCACGAGTCAAACATGTAGGAAGTAACACTAAATTACATATGAATTATTCCAAACATTGTAAAGCACATGGATGAATTGACCTATTGTCTCAAAACACTATCAAATAGTCACATGAAGAATAATGAAATGAAGTTGTGACTCGGTTATCCAAAGTGTCCATCCATAAACGGTGCAAACAAAATACAAAACTCTTTTTAGATTTTTTCAAAATAAAATCTTTTTGTATTTTTCAAAAATTTTCGAAACAAAAAATCTATACAAAAAGTACATGTCATAACGCTAGCAAAAATATATCAAAAAGCATAACTAGCGTATGACAAACATGCAAACACAATCATCTATATGATATGGCAAGAGAAGAATTATGTGCAAGCAAATGAGACTCAACTATTCTAAAATCTAGTGTATCCAAAAGTGATTTTCTAACCCAAACAGATGTAACACATCAACACGGGGTTTTGGGAACGAACAAAATACTAGACTTCGAATTCCTAGAACCTCTTCCAAAATCAAAACAAAATCTCCTAAGGTGACCTTTCCTACCACAATATGAACATGTGTAAACGGGTGGAACGACACCTAAAGTGTGATATTTTCTAACATCCTTGGAATTAGTTGACCCTCTAAAACAAATAATGGTTTTGGCTTTAGCATTAGAAGCATGAGAACACGATGAGCCATTACCATCACTATCAAACCTACTTGAGTCTGTCAAATCATTTTTTAACTTCAAAATTTTTGACTCAAGCAAAGAATTAGACTCTTCCAAAGACAGGGATTTCTTTTTTAAATTTTCAGTTAAACTTAATAGTTTATCAAGATCCCCCTCAATTAAAACAAACTTATCCCTAAGAGTCTTTTCACGTGCCGTAAAATCATCGATTAATTTTTTATCCTCGACGGCACAAACGGGAACCCTAGAATTTTTTAAGTCCTCTAATTCCTTCTATAAAACAAGGACTCTCCCATCACTCTTTCAAAGAATCAAAATCAATACCCAAATTACCAAAATGCTCACGACAAATATCACTTTGAGTTTGAAACTCTTGCAAATATTCAATCTTACTTTTAAAGAGAGAATTTTCTTTTTCCAAAACTTTATTTCTTTTACAAAGTTTCAAATTCAAACTTTTTAATTTTTCAGCACGGTCGTGAATTTTTTCAAAAATAGGCTCCTCATTAAATGGGCGTTCCATTGAAAAATTATGATTTTTCACAAAACTGATTTAAAAAAAAATCAATATCACACAATTTTTACGGAAAATAGGAATACGCAATAAATTACCGCAACCAGCTCTGATACCAATTTGTAAACGTGAGTAGACAAATTGAGAAAGTAAAACCTCAAAAAATTAGGATCACGCGATACATTGGCGTAACCCGCTCTGATACCAATTTGCCGACGTGAGAAGTCAAATTGTATCAAAAAAATAAATCCTTGAAAAATTAGGATCACGCTATAAATTAGCGTAACCCGCTCTGATACCAATTCGAAAAAACATGACTGTGTGATAATTGATTAAATTTGCAAATTTCTAATTTGGCACACTTATTTAATTAGAGTCTATTTTTAAACCAAATAATTTCAGCCCCTAAACATGCATCTAAATATGATAAATCATTCAAACCATGCATGAAAAATAAAGACGACCGATATAGGAAAAAAACCCTTTCGGGTAAAAACCTTTTATAACACTTTGAAGAATTCACAAGACTTTTGACTTACATACAACCTGATAATCGCCCACAAGTGTGTAATGCACAGTGCCTTCGCAAACCTTCAAAGATATGAGAGACAGCGAAATACCCTCCAGGTGTCGGTTCGTCGTCTTCGGCTCATCCACACGCAGAATGACTACGCTCGGTATCCACCGATCAAAGATGGAGATGCCTTCTCCACAGAGGTTGAACAAAAGCAAAGTTGTTCTTAAACACCAAAACAATTCACTAAAGCATATGGGAGTTTTGTGAATTGAAAACCAAAAAGGGATTAAAACCCTAAAGGAAGAAGTCAAAAGGATTTTGCACTTTCGCAGGTTTCTGTCTTTCAAAACGCTGGGACTTCTTAATGAAAATATTACCATTTAATGAGTATTTATACAAAAACGCACCGCCTCAAAAAATGTGCTCGTTCGAACGAGAAGCAGATGTCGCTCGAACGAAGGACGCATGTCGTTCAAACAACATCGCGCGACTTTCAATCTCGTTCGAACGAGATGCTGATCTCGCACGAACGACCTGGACGTCAAAATCGAGGTCCGCTTCAAAACTTAGAAAAAATACTCATTCTCAATATTTGACGAGAAAGTCCGCTCCAACACTTAGAAAATATTTAGTAAAAATCTCCCAAAAGCTCTAAGTGAAAAGTAAAGGTATTTAAAATATAACCTTACCAAAGTAAACTTCGCGGAGTCGTGAATGATGAAGAACTTGAGTAATTCGGATCCGTCTTTGATGTAGATGTCTCTTGAATGCTCTTCGATGGTGTAGCGGTATATGAAATAATAAATTGATAACGGACCTATGAAAATATGTCCTTACATATATATATATATATTGCATGTATAATTCACTATAAAATTATATACATACATAAATTGATAGTATTTTTTAATACATATGTACTATATGTATATTTTATAATATTCCATATATTAATAATACATGTATAAAACTATATATAAGTATCATGTATCTATTGATAATATTGTTTAACTTTATATTCTTCTATACGTAATTTTGTGTACATGTACACATATATTTTTTATTTATAAGAATTACACACATATTAATGTATTATGTATGTATATTATATATTAAGGCATGACTTCTTTAAAATATTAAGAATGAATAATTCTGAGTAGAAAATTAAAAATCAGAAGTTATAAAACACCATAAACCTGTTTTTTGAAAAACTTGATTATAACACAGAAACATTATAATTCTGTGTTTAAAAATAGGTTGCCAAAGGAAGATTTTTATCAGAATTGTATATAAACACAGAAAACAGAATTATAGTTGCAAACCAAACAGGCCCTTTGTGGGTTGGGTAGGTTTTTTGTGTTTGTGCATATTTTGAGTCAATGAGAATGCTTTTAATTGGATCGTTTTTTATTTTTACTTTGGCTTATTGTAAGTGTAAGTGGATCTAGTTTTATTTATTTGGGTCATTTATATTTTGGGAATTGTTATAAGTTGACAAAGCTTTATTTATTTTGGGCTCATTTTAAGTGATAAACTCTAAAATAAATTGCTTATAATTTTTTAGAATATTTTGAATTTATCGCCCATTTAGTGTTGATAATTAGTGTAAATGTAAAATAATCGCCAGTGTGATTTCAAACAAATATGCAATACCAGTTTTATATGCGAAAGCCAATTTTAAATTGAGTTTCTTTTTATCCTACTCATTCATATATGGTGATAAAATATATAAATCAAACAAGCAAA
Source organism: Sambucus nigra (assembly GCA_949130495.1). NCBI lineage: Eukaryota > Viridiplantae > Streptophyta > Magnoliopsida > Dipsacales > Adoxaceae > Sambucus > Sambucus nigra. The sequence continues at coordinate 284,567,198 of OX422218.1, forward strand.
TATGACAAGGCTAAGTTTCAGGAAAAAAATCTCCGTAGGGCAAAACCCTTTTATTCCACTAAAAACTTGCAAATCGCAACTTACAAACTTATAAGTGAAATACAAGAATGAATTCCTGTAGAAACCCACAAAGATCGCAACCTTAAACTCAACAATAATTCCCTCGAGAACCACAATGGACCGCAGCCCTCCGTTAGCCTCAGCCTTCGTCTTCAATAGTGAATCCCCGCAGGTATCAGAAGTCAGCAATGGAGATCCTCTCCACAAAGGTGTTTGCAATATATGCAAAACTTTCTAGGGTTTTAAACTAATTCACAAGAACAATATTGCAGGATATTTTGTTGTGAATTAAAACAATTGTTTTTCAACACAAAACTTGAAGAACTTTTGCAAAAGGATATGCAGAAAACGTTTTGTCAAAAGTCTTAAACATCTAAATCACGAAACAAGTATTTATAAAAATATTGAGTTGGCGGGTCGCTAGAACGATTTATGGATGTCGTTTGAACGACAGGAGGATGTCGTTTGAACGATTAAAGCATGTCGTTCTAATGAGATCTCATCTCGCTACTAACAACATAAATAAAACCAAACCAATAACATGACATTTGATCCAAAATCGATCCAAACTTCAAACAAGGATGTCGTTTGAACGACTTCTTAATGTCGTTTGAACGACATATAAATGTCGTTTGAACAACATAAACGAAAACTTAATCTTTTAAAAAATTTTTCCTGCAGTATTTCAGAAAACATATTTTTGAAAACAAAAAATTCGTGTTTGTTTTTTAATAAAAATAAAAATCCTAAATATAGTTTCATGAATTGACTCAAAACTCTAAATCGTTTTATACCTTTTGGGATGTCGGGAAGTCTTCAAACTTGGATATGCTTGAGTTCGGTTCGTTTTCTCAGTGCGTGACGATTTGTAATGGGATACACCAAACTAGCTTAAAGCTACGCTATGAACAATCCTAGAAAAATTGTTCTTAGAAATATCCCTCTTTTGGCTATTCCGGTACAAAACAAACAAACATGACCAAACAACAAATTAAAATTAAAATCTCCTAATACAAGAATACTAATGCCCTTTCCAATCCTAGAACGGAACGACATAAGTCTCTTTGTCTTCAAAAACTTCTTCTTCCTAAAATTTATTTTCATCCGCGTGTTCTCGAATTCCGCTTTACACACCTACACATATGAGACAACAAACTTATACCCTCGTGACGCATCGAGTTTGAAACAAAATAAAGCTCATAAATAAATAAACTCTCCCCCATAATTCAAACTCATTAAAAACTCCATTTTAATTTGCTCCCCCTTTGTTTTTATCTGAAATAGATGAATAAGCAAATAAGTAGAAACATAAACATGAAATACGAAGCATCACGATGAAGATAAGGTATCATCACAAAAAGATATAAATCAAGCATGTGTAATGATCATCTCAAAGGCAAACAAACACCAACTATTTTGAAAATTTTCAATTGAAAAAAAATTCACAAATACAACCCAATACCATATATAATATATGCAAAATATATCAACGCAAATTCGGTACACATATATAGGTATAGGCGAATATCAAACATGACACAAAACACATAAGCATTACACACTAGCGTAGTATCGACGTGTCCAAAAATGTGGAATGTAATGAATGGGTGTGAACTAGTAACAAAAGAATTTTAACTCAGATACTTAAATATTTTCAAGAAGTTCTAATTGACTGCAAAACTTTATCAAACTAAAATTTAGCCTCAATTGACTAGTAAAGTTGAACTTAATGAACAAAATAAGCACAATGCACACAATCCTAGAATATTAATGATTTTACAAATACAAAATATTATGGAAAAATAAGCATAACATGGATTCATTATCATTGTGCAAACCCGTTGATATTTCCATCCAAACTCCCTCAAAATAATTATTTTCTTTTATTTTGAATGAACATATCAAACTATAGTATTTGTCCCCTTTTTTGGCATATTATTCTTTTTATTGCCTTAATTTTTTCTTTGGTTCTTTTTCAATTGGTGGCTTTCACGACGAGTTCTTTATACTCTCGCAGCTCTATTCCGTATACACTCATCATTTTTCAATAACAAATAAATCCTCATGGGCGACAGTTCTTACATGCAAAAATCATCCATAGTCAAATAAACATGTAGATGATAAAATTGATAGCAGAACATCTCACCAAGCTCAAGTATACATCATGAAGTCAAAATTCATCAAGCTCGTGCATATGTGTGTGGAGGCATAAACACAATCGAATCCATAAAGCAAGTCAAGTTACAAATAACTCCATAAATATGGTTAAGAACAATCTAAGTATCTCAAGTTATAACTAAATGTACTAGCCACATGAAAATTGCGGAGTGAATTGGATTCAAAGACTTCAATATGCCATACCAAATGTATAAAACTAATATACATAAAGAATCGAAAAATCTTTTTGTATTTTTCAAAATATATATATATATATATATATATTTTTTTTTTTTTTTTCAATATGACTCAATCAAAGAAAAATATAATACCAAAAGTACACATGCCAGCAAGCGTATGTCATGAAGCACAACTAGAGTATGACAAACAAAATCATGCAAGCAATCATCAATGATATGAAATCATGTGACGCATCGTGTGGAAGTATGTGAGACTCAACTAATCTTGCATTTGGAGTCTCCAAAATAGATTTTCTAACCCAAACAAATGTATATCTAACTCGACAGGTTTTGAAAACTGATGAGACACTACACTTAAACTTCCTAGGGTCTCTTCTAAGGTCATTGCAAGAACATTTGAGGTGACCTTTCCTACCACAATTTGAAAATGTGTGAACAAGATGAGGAACGTGATCTTTAGGTTGACCTTTTCTAACACTTTGGGATGTGGTTCATGCTCTAAAACAAACGATGATTTTGGCTTTAACATTCGAAGCACTAGAACAAGATAAGCCACTATCATCACTACGCGAGTCTTTTAAATCATTTTTCAACTTCAAAATTTTGGACTCAAGCAAAGAATTAAACTCTTCCAATTTTAGGGAGTTTTTCTTCATATTTTCAATCATTCCTACAAGGTTATCTCGCTCTCCCTTAATAAATACAAACTTATCCCTTAGAGTCTTTTCACGTGCCTTAAAATCATTAATCATAATACTTTTATCCTCTTTGGCACAAACAAAACTCTAGAATTTTTGAAGTCCTCTAATTCTTTTCTAAAACAAGGGCCCTATCATCACTCTACTTTTTGGCCACTTTTAATAATTTAAAGTCATCATATAAAGCACCAAACTTCTCACGAATGATATCTCTTTAATTTTGAACAGTTTGCAAAAGTTCCAAAATATTTTTAAAACGATTTTCAAGAAATTCAATTCTTTCGGCAAACTTTAAATTCAAACGAGAATCCATCGAGAGACAAAAAAAAACAAGAGAGATGAATAAACAACCACCCCAAAAGATGCAAATAAGGATATACACAATAACTAAGTTGAACCTGCTCTGATACCAATATGTAAACGTAAAATAATCGCAAGTATGATTTCAAACAAATATTGCAATACCAATTTTATATGCGAAAGCCAATATTAAATTGATTTTATCTTTTCATCCTAATCATGCATCTATGGTGATAAAACTGATAAATCAAACAAGCAAATACGACAACGTCAAGTTTATGAAAAAAATCCCCGCAGGGCAAAAATCGTTTATTCAACTAATAACTTGCAAATCATAACTTACAAACTTATAAGTAAAAAATACAACAATGAATTTCCGCAGAAACTCACAAAGACTGCAGCCTTCAACTGAGCAATGATTCCCTCGAGAATCACAATGGACCGCAACCCTCCGTTAGCCTCAGCGTTCGTCTTCGGGAGTGAATCCCCACAGGTATCACAAGTCAGCAATGGAGATCCTCTCCACAAAGGTGTATGCAATAGAGCAAAAATTTCTAGGGTTTTAAACTAATTCACAAGAACAATATTGCAGGATATTTTTTTTTGAATTAAAACAAGTGTTTTTCAACACAAAACTTGAAGAACTTTTGCAAAAAGATATGCAGAAAACGTTTTGTCAAAAGTCTTAAACATCTGAATCATGAAACATTTATTTATAAAAACTTTTAGTCGGCTGGTCGTTCGAACGATTTCTGGATGTCGTTTGAACAACATGAGGATGTCGCTTGAACAATTAAAGCATGTCGTTCTAACGAGATCTCATCTCTCTACTAACGATCTAAATAAAACCAAACCAATAGCATGTCATTTGACCCAAAATCAATCCAAACTTCAAACGAGTATCTAAAAGACCTTGTTATGTCGTTTGGACGACTTCTTAATATCGTTTGAACGACATATGGATGTTGTTTGAACGACATAAACAAAAACTTAATCTTTTGAAAAACTGTGCCTACAGTGTTTCAGAAAACATATTTTTGTCTTTTAATAAAAATAAACATTCCAAGTATAGTTTCATAAATTAACTCAAAACTCTAAATCGTTTTATACCTTTTGGGATGTCGGGAAGTCTTCAAACTTGGAGATGCTTGAGATCGGTTCGTCTTCTCTGTGCATGACAATTTGTAACGGCATATGCCAAATTAGCCTAAAACTATACTATGAACAATCCTAGAAAAAATGTTCTTACATTTAGGCTTTACACAATATATTTTTTTCTTTTAGATTTTGCCACTAAAATGGGATGGAAAAAGTTAATTCACCAGCTAAACCATTATCTTTTCTACAAAAGTTCAAATTGCTCATATTCTACATTATTAAAGCTCAATAATTAAAACACTTTATTAACTTAATATATTAATTAAATTAGACATTTTATTAAATAATTTTTAAAAGTTTTTTTTTTGAAAATAAAAAATACTTGTATTCTTAAATAATATTTTTTTTGTTTTTGTCTTAAAATAGGTTTTTTTTCCTTCTTTCTCCTTGGTTTTATTTATTTAACAAATATAATTATTTCTCTATTCCCTTTTGCTTGCCTACTTTATTTATTAAAAAACTATTTTTTTGTTCTTTTTTTTTCTCCCAGGTTGATTTATTAATATAAAAAAAATGAAGGCCCAACTAGCAAATTGGAAGGGAGAAAAAATGACTTCTTTGAGTTCTCAATCACCCTTATCCGTGTTGCGAATTTTTTTGATTCATCATGCTACCCCTAGTACACCGCTTAATGTTTGGAAGAATTTAACTCGAATAAGAGTAAATGTCAACAACATTTAGACGTTTTTAAGAAATGAAAGTAAGAGGAGAGGGAAGCTCGATTGAAGAAAGTTAAAAGTTTAGTGAGATTTGTCAAATACCGATACCCTTCATATGATATTTTCTTTTAAATTTAATACATTACCAAATTAGATCTATTATGTTACAACTTAGTTAAGATTAATAAATTCCTTTATGTATATGCAAAAAATAAAAAAAAATTGTGTTATTCGACCTAGTTTTTATCATTTGGAAAAAAGAGTTTTCTTGTTTTGTTTCTATGTCCGAATTGATTTTATTACAAAAAAATATATTTTATTGTCCTTTTTTTTCCTCCTAGTTTCTTACATCCCTATTTAATTTAAAATAAAATAGGGAAGAGAAAGATAATAAAAATTGTTTTGGGTTTGTGTTAATAAAATAAATACTAGGAAAAAAAGAACATAAATATTTTTTTGGGAAAGAAAATAAGAAAAAAAAACAAAAATATTTTTGATTTTTCAATTAAATAAAATTAGGTAAAAAAATTATTTTTTTGTAAATAAATAAAACGGGGACAAAAAAAAAAAATTCTTTTCTTAAACAAAAATAAAAACTAATTTTTCAAATTATATCCAAACAATGAAAACATAGTTTTCTAATTTTCAATTTTTTATATAATTTTTCAATGAAAACTAATTTTTCAATTATATATTTTATATAATTTATTTAATGTATTAAGTTAATAAAGTGTCTTAAGTAAATAACGAAAAACTAATAAGTGTATTGAGCCATTAATAATAAAGAATAGGGGTAGTTTGGACTTTTGTGGAAAAGATAGCGATTTGACTAGCCTACTAACCTTTTTCCATCCATTTTTAGTGGTAAAGTCTAAAGTAAAATAAATAATCATTTACTGTTTGGGGTACGTTTGTTTACAATATTTGGTGGTTGGAGTACGCTAGTTTTCATTATTGTTATATGGGTGTTATTTTAACGAAAGTTGTTAAACTTTCGTTACTCAACTCTCACTCAATTGTTAAATGACTTATTTGCCCCTACCCTTTCATGTCAATCAATAATTTGGACACACACACACACACACACACACACACACACATATATATATATATATATATATAAACAGTTAAAAATATATATATATATTGTATTTCCATAAAAAGTTAAAAATATATAAACTATATTTCAAAATAGTTAAAAATATATAAACCGTATTTCCATAAACAAAAAAAATTTCCACTAAATAAAAAAGGTTTAACACGAAATAAAATGATTTTCAACAAAACAACATTTTTCCGCACAAAAAATAATTTCCATAGATAAAAAAAATAAATTCCATCTTAAAAATAAAAAATAAAACTAATTTTAGCCAAAAAAAAAAATCCAGCCAAAACAATAATAAAATAAAACTGATTTCAGTTAAAAAAATATATCTAAAAAAAACAATTTCCAGCCAAAATAATATTAAAATAAAACTGATTTCAATTAAAAAAAAATATATAAATAAAATAATTTCCAGCCAAAAAAATATTAAAATTAAATTGATTTTAATTTAAAAAAATATATCACCCCAAAAAATAATTTCTAGCCAAAAAAATATTAAAATAAAACCGATTTCAAGTAAAAAAAATAAATCTTGAAAAAAAAATAATTTCTAGTCAAAAAAATATTTAAATAAAACTAATTTCCAGAAGAAAAAAAAATTCTAGCCAACAAAATGATTTTCAATACAAAAAAATTTGCTTTCCAACCAAAAATTAATTTCTAATTATAAATAAATAATTTCCCGCAAAACAAATATGAAAATAAAATCGATTTTAGTTTAAAAAATTATTTTCAGGAATTTTTTTTTCCACAAGAACAAAATGATTTTCAACAAAAGAAAAAAAAACACCAAAAAAATTATTTCCAGAAACATTTTTCACTGAATAGAATTATTTTTAGACAAAAACCGTTTTCAGTTGATAAAAATAAAACTGTTTTTAATACAAAAAAAATCATTTCTAGAAAAAAAACTTATTTTTCTACCAAAGAAAATAACTTCTACAAAAAAAATTTCATTTCCAAAAAAAAAATCCAACCGACAAAATGAACACCCAAATTCCAAATCGAATCTCGGCCAACAAAATGATCCCCAAAAATAATTCCAGCCAACAAAAAGGAAAACCTCCGGCCGTAAAACCCAAACTCCAAATTGAATCGAAACTCCAAACCTCCGGGGATGAAAAATCCAACCTCCGAACGTCCGACCATGAAAAATCCATGAAAAAAAGGAAAACAAACCTCTCGGGATGAAAAATATCCGTCCATGAAAACCCCCAGCCATGAACGCTTCCAGCCGTGAAAGAGAGGTTTTGAGGGTTTGTTTTAACCAGTTGTGAGAGATTGTGTGTGTGTGAGAGAGAGAGGATATGAGGGGTCTTTAAAGATATAAGGGTAATTAGACAAGAGGTTATTTCGGGTAGTTGACGAAAAAGGGTGCAACTGTTACACGTTCGTTAGACAAACCGTTAAAATAATACCCATGTAACAATAATGAAAACCAGCGTACCCCAAGCACTACATATTGTAAACAAATGTATCCAAAACAGTAAATGACCCTAAAATAAAATAGTAGGTAAAGTCTAAAAATCAAATACCCATAATTTTTATACTTAATTTTTTTTATACCTGAATTTTTTTATACCTAATTTTTTATCCCTATTTTAAAAAAAAAATTGGGTCTCTAGCTATTAGGGGCTCCTAGGGGATGGCTTAATTGACATATAGCCAGGGTTGGCCATGTTATTGTGTTGTTTTGTTTAGAATTCTTTTGTAAACAATATACTATGCAAACTGCTTTTCCATTTTTTGGTCTTCTCAATGTTCGATTTTTATTATAAAACCTAAACATTTGTATAGGTGGTAAAATCCTAATTATATTATTACTTAAGCAAATATAGTCGAACAATAAATAAAAATTACATGATCACACAACACAAGGTATACGTGGTTCGATAATGTGCCTACATCCACAAGATGTTTCTTTATCTTTGTATTGATTAATTCGTAATAAGATGAGTTACATGCCCCTTTTCCACGGGCGAGGGTTACATTTATAGTGAACGAAAAAAGAATGAGTCGTGTAGGAATCTGTGACTCTCGAATGCGGTTGTGATGTGATCAAACATATCAAACCCGAGATACTCACTGATTAGATCTCCTTTTATTCTTATCTTCTAGGTGTGATCCCTTATCCAAGCTTCCGGATATGTGGCATTTATTTTGACCTGGTCGAATAATCCCCCACAACTTCCCCAAAGCTTTATAACCTCGAAGGGGTGAAGAAGTTTGATCGCTAGTAAAATTTAATTCTAGTCGGCAGTGGTTTCTGATCGCTAGTTGAGGATGAGGCTGAAGGGCATCAAAGTAATAACCCGTATTTTCAGAATAAAATATTTCGACATAAATAAATTTAATGGTTTTGGATTTATTTTGAGAATAAATTAAAATCGAGAGAATTTAAATTAAATGAGTAAAAGATTTAAATTTGAAATAAATATTTATTCACGCATTATATAAATATAAAACTCAATTTGTCATATTGGGCTTGCTAGTGAAAAATAAATTACACATAAATAAATTTACAGGCGCGTGTCGTTTAAACATAACAAATTTGTCTAAGTAAAACATAAATAATTGGGATGCGTTTTGGGAAGCGTTAAAGACTCCTTTTGGCGTTTTAAATCTTTTGAAATGGTCCCGGGTCAATGGTATATAGGTTGAGAAACTTTTTGGTTAATTTGAGTTTGGATTGGGGTCCATTTGGAGGTCCAAAAGGTGGATTTTAAGTCCAACTCGGGATTAACATTAATTACTGTTTAAGTGGGGGTAAACCACTTCCCCACTACTATTCAGAAAAGACCTAAACACAAGTGTTAACGGGAGAGGAAAGGAGAAGAACCAAAAGAGGGAAAAAGGGCAAAGAATCTAGGAAGAATCAAAGGGGCTTTCTTCCACAAATTTCTAAGGCAAAAATTCTCTTGCTTAATTTAAGTTTTTCAATCTATTTTCTTGATGCATGATGATAACCTCTTAACATTTTTGGGATTTATATTTGATATGAATCAATTGATGATAAATAAACATTCTTTGCATGTAGAGGACTGAATTTAATATAGAACTAGTCCCATAAATTTAGGTATTGTATTCTTGAAATATAGGTTAGATAATTTGGTGTTGTTGGAATGATAAGGGGACGAATATAACTTGGGTTATATTTAATCAATGTTGGGAATATTTGGTATTTGTGTTGATAAGAAATCAAGAAGGTTTGATGTTTAACAATGTCAGAAAATAGCCAAAGGAAGAAGAAGAAGTGAAGCAGCGCAACGTCAAACGACATTACAGGTCGTTTGAACGACCTTGCTTGTCGTTCAAATGACATTGCAAGTCGTTCGAACGACAGGGGTGAAAATCTGACAGTTCCGTTATTTTTCGTACTTTATTTTGGGATTCTTCTTTTAAGGATTTAATTACGAAAAATTTAGATGGAAATTAATACCTAGGGTATTGGGCCTGGGGTTTGGTTATGAGTATTTTTATCAGTCCAAGCGAGTGGGTGGAACCGTGTTTGGGACAATAAAGAGTTTATTAAAAATACAAATGTACCCATAATAAATAAGAAAAATTACAATTAACTAGTTGGTTAAGTGCTTATATAAAGGAGTGAAATTAATAATTCACTAGATGGTAAATTATTAATAAATGGGAAATTGTGAATCTTATGTGGGACTTCCCTATGGTAATTATGGAATAGTTACCTATACATATTATGTGAGTCAATAATATGTACTTTATATGTATTTGTGTGGACATACCAATGTTCGTGGACTATCTTATCGGCTTGGGAGTTCATGTGTTCGGACCGGGTACCACACGCCGACACAGGTGGGCTTGGAAATTATGTAGGTCATATAGGTACTACGTGGAGACACTATCTACGAGAGGTAGGTGTTGACGCTGACCAGCCTGTGTCACAGCTGGGTATGGGTCATCAACAGGTATCCTGCATAGGGACCATCCCCCAACTTATGTGTATTTTGTGATGTTCGTTTAAGATAAGAGATTCCTCCGAACTTGCCGTGAGAGTACGAACCAGACACCAATGGTAGATATCTTTATGTGTTAAACATATGAAGGACACACACACACACACAAATATATATATATATATATATATATATATATATATATATATATATATATATATATATAATAATTGCCCGGACTTTATATGAGATAAATTGAAATGTCTAAGAATGTGAACGTAAATTATAACTTTGATTCTTTAATGCATAATATATATTTATGCTATCTATGTGAAACTTAACAGACTGGGATATTATGGGTATTGAAAATTAAATGTAGCCGGTACACTTAATCATTTAATTATCGATAAATACTTTATTATTAATTTGACACATTGTCATAATTATTGTTTGGGACTTATTGTGATGCGAATAATATCACACTTAGATGAGGGGTGAGGTGTTAAACGCATGCAAGTGACGAGAGGGAATATTCATTTTTGCATCAACTGTATTATTGCATCTTAAATTAAATAAGTTAATTCTTTCACACCTAGGGCTCTAACCCAAATTTAAATGTTTTTCCCTCCAGGTTATTTTTAGACAGGGATAGTGGAACTGTTGCTGTACCAGCCTTGCGATCCCTCGTACTTATCAGCTTTTCAGATTATTGACTCTATCTTAGGTGCTTTTCCAGTCATAGTTATTCATTTGAGATACTTGTATGGTCATAAGCCCGAGATTTATTTATTTACATTATGTTGGGTTGTGATACTCACTTTTATGTCAGACTTATCATACACTTTATGTTGGTTTGGATTTATATACTTATTATGGAAATGTTGATTTAAAATCCAATTATGGGCCTTTAATATATAATTTATTTTATATTTTTGCTAAGAATGGTATTGATTGACAAGCAAGTCCTATCTTTGGTTTATCGTGCCTGACCAACCTTTACGTGAGAAAATAGGGCTGTTACAATCAACAGTTGTAATTTTTAGAGGTAAAAATTCAATTTGCTCTGCCCGTTAAGTCTTAAGGGCACACTTGTAATTTTCCCCAGTTTATTAAGGGTACGCTGGTAATCTGAACCCTGGGGGAATCAAAAGGCAAGTCGCGTATGCCAACCGTCACTTAGGGCTCCGTTTCAAATGATGGATCGCATGGGAAGTTGAACCAAATACTTGTGACACCCCGCCTAATTAAATACCGGGTGATCAGTCCTTTATTAAATTAAAATCAAGGTGAACGGTTAGTTCATTCTTAGCATCATTGTCGCAAAATAAAATTTCCAATATAAACACCCTAAATAATTAAGCTAAGTGCCAAAACAAATTATAGTTTATTTACATTTTATTTAAATTCCAATAGGAAAACCTTTTTAATAACCAACAATTTAAGAATGACATAAATAATAAGGATGACAATTACCACACAAGAATTAAACCATCTGGATAAACCAAACCAAGTTATGAACTACAAATGAAATCATTCTGACAAGAGTTAACTCCCAAAGAGTATCAAATACTGGAAATAACATAAACATAAATCTCTGACAAATCCAAATGGGATAGGAAATCGGACGACACATGCCCTAACTATGAAAAACTAAAAATAAAAACTGAATCAATGAAGAGGTCGTCTAAGAAAGAGCCTGCAACTTCCACATAAGCTGCAGCACGTCCAATCCAAAGAACCCAAGCATGACGCCACTGTGGCTGGGCACCTGTAATACATATATATATATATACAAGAGAGAGAAAAGATGACAGAAAACAGGACAGAGCCCGAGTGTAAAATAGTTTAAAATAGTTTAGCAAGTATTTAAAATGCTTACCGGCTAAGGTAACAACCATGTTAGTATGCTACACTCTCTTGAGAATTCTCGCCTCTCATTTAGTGTGCACGCCTACCGTACTACTAAACTCATAAGTTTATTTAACTTATTTTTCCATAAAGTTTTATCCCGAGAAGTAGAAAGGTTATGATATTCAGTTTTGGAAAATCATTCTTTTCAAAATTTATTACATTACTTAGGGCAACACCGTACCATTTCAAAGTTCCTGAACACTCATTATAAAGTTGGAGCATTTATTAATTACTTAACTACTTATACGCGCAGTAGAAAGTTTTCGTATATAAGTATATATATATATATATATTAGTCACTCATATATATATACTATCGTCACCCCACATAAATTCTATGGTGCTGGCATACTCTGCTATCAAGTCTCCGTATCACTCATACTAAGGGAAATACTAGTTCGGAATCACTCTCGAACTGTATTAAGACAATACACACAAAATGGAGGCGAAGCATAGTTCCAAGTCACTAAGAGGTCAGCACATACCCCTCATGTCTCTTAGGATCGTCTGACTATCATTCTCAGATAACCTGTACCAAGGAATCCTATGTTTTAGGGTACAAGTCAATAACCCCCATAAAGGTCCCATCGAGATAACACTGTCTTGGCGTGACAACCCCCGTGATAACAAGTAGCGCGGGTATGATTATTCACAAATAAAGTATTTAATATAAGTACACAGTCACACGACCATATATAGATACACAATTTCCAATAAGGTTCGCCTACGACCCATAATTATTATTAACCGTATTTAGTACAATTTTACCCAATTATCTCGCATAAGGGATTCATCTCTTTTATTCCCGCTTATAATTTATTCCATACTAACTTCTCATCTCTCGAAGTATTCTATCTTGCTAAATACAATTTCAGTAGGTATACCCTCTCTAACCTTCTGGTCTAAGTCTTTCACGAGTCCCTCGATTCATTAACGAATTTTACGCACAATCTCTAATGTGTATCGAAATTCCCTGTTAACCTACAATTTCATCCCATATTAAATTTCATTCAACGGAGTCTATTTAGACCCTAGTGGTCCTCCTCACTACCCATTATACTCTATAAATAATAATCAAGGGTTCCTACGTATTTAAACCAGATTAAACAACAAGGGAAAAAAAATATGCAGTTTTCGAGGAGAGGTCGATCGATCGAGGAAAGGGGGTCGATCGATCGATCCTCGATCGATTGATGTTCTTGCCCAGAAACTGCAATTTCAACCTACGAATTTCATCCTCCAAATTACTCCAAAATGCCATTAATGATTCTCAAACTCCCAAACAACATTACTACTAGTTACATATACCTATATACATGATTTCCTACGTGAAACATGTCCAAATTCAACAAAGGTATGGAATTAATGGGGTAAATCATCATATTTAACAAGAACCCTGATTTTCATAAAACTTTCGTTCTTTTAAATTCTTTTTCAGATTTCTTGCTTCTAAATTCATACCAATTCATGGGTTATCATCTACATATGATTGGGAAGTCTAGAATATAAATATTTTCACCAAGATATGTGATTAAATCCTCAAATTCTTTTATGAAACATATGTATAACAATCCTAATCTAATATAGATGAAACAATAACTGAAAGAAAAGCAAGATAGATACTTGCCTGGAAATTCAAGGGTCTGATTTGTGGATGAAAAAGGAATCGTTGTGTTCCTCGTCGTGCGATCTACGTTTTGGTGGTAGTGGCGGTGCAAATGGATAAGTTCTTGGCCTTGGATTGCTTGGAAAGCTTCCTACCTTCTTCTCTAATGTCCGTTCTTAAGTTTTGTGATTGTTAACCCTGAAAGCCTAACTCAAATGGCTGATACACCTTAAGGAAATTCGTGGGTTTAGTTACTTAAAAATACAAAATGTCTAAAATACCCTCCCGGGATACCAATTAGGCCTAAAAACACCCCGAGGCCCAAACTAAACCCCCGGGTACACTTTTCTGACTATATCGACCCTTACAGATACATTGGCGCACTCAAAATGATCATAGGAGCGACTTATAATATCTTCACTTTTAATAATAATAATTTAGTCTCGACACGACACAGGCGCGTCCTGACTTAAATTTCGATAATTGCCATTTTATTCACTCGTGACAATTTTAATAAAATCAATCTTATATATTACTTTACTCATCTAGTAATATTCAACCAATTCCCAATAATTACTAACTCACGTCACGCTAGTAAATATTAAAAATAAATTCTTGGATTAATATTAAATTAATATCTCAAATTAAATTTAATAAATCCCCAATTTTAAAAGCCGTAAAAATACGGGATATTATATACTTCCCCCCTAATAACGGAATTTTATCCCGAAATTCGGAAAATAAGGTATGCCTGGTAAAAATAGATCTAGATATTTTATCAATACTCAAAACTGACTTAAGGGTAAGGCGAATTTCTATAGTCCCCCGCCTCACTATAAGCTTATTTAACACTCTCAATACTCTCAGTTATAGAGTCACACCTTAATAACGTCACTTCACATTTTGCTCCAACCCGTTGCTATTCGCATAAGACGAGCGTACACATCATTGACCCCCATTGTTTCAATATTATTGGGAGGCCGCACCTCACTATGTAACAATTACTTGTATTTATCTAAACACAAAACTCCCTTTTTGAGAGAAACCATGCGAACATTTGACCACTCTTGTGAGTTCTTCGAATCTCGATTCTCGGCGACGTAACTCTTGCGACATTCAAAAGTCTCCTAAAACAGCCGTGGTAATTCCACCACATTCATCAGACTCTAACTCGGCCGATCAAAAATCCTTATTATCCACTCACCTCCAAACAGCTAGAGGGAGAATAGTTAAGGTTTTTCCACATAAAATTTCAATAAGAAGTTTGTCCACAATAAAGAGGTATGAGTGCTTCCACGAAACTCTACTGTACTAAACGTCGCTTGCTAGATACATCCATTGTGGAAATTAAATGTCACCATGAATTCCAAATTACTGTCATGGGGTTCCACTAATCTTTAATCACCTCGCCTACTCCCCGGCTAAGGGTGATACAACCTACTCAAAACAAAAACGTCATCCCCATTGCTTCCCAAAATTCTGGTTTGAAGGTGGGGCTCAATGATCCCATTCTAGTTCAGAATAATAGCAGGAAGAACCTCTTACCGACGCAATTCTTATTTTCAAAGAAAGGTTGGGGCACAATGTCTAATAGTGTATACCACCCAAAAGAATAATAATCACTTTCTTTTAGGTCAACTTGTTCGACACATTTGAAGGAACTCGTGACCTTACCTTGAAGTTGGCACCCCATCCAAGAAATTTCACACAATTGCTCTCTTCTATTTTAGGAATGGTATGTTTGCTACAAAATTCTCTGGTTGATCCTCTCGTTCCAATTGATTTCTATCTATGAGTGGTTCCCGAGGAGACTACTCTCTATGTCCCGCTCAACATCGACGTCTACTTGTACTGATTCACATTAACTAACACTTATCACTCCCCTTCCTTTCTTAGCGTATATCGAAGGTTTCGACCCGTGCACTTTTCTCTACGATGTGCACTGGTGAACCTGTATACCTTACTAACATAATCATTCTACCTATGAGAAAGTCACTTTCCACACTTGAATAGGTCAAACTTCGCTCCGAGTGTTTTCCAAAATAGTTAAGTGTTATCCTTCACAAGGAAGACCCTTAAATGGCTTCCCATAACGTTCCAACTAAATTCTTATTTGCTAGGTGGATCGTGCACGTATATATGGATTATCGTCCTTCACACCATGCTTAATCCACTCTACCAGTTCCACTTTGTTAAGTCGTTATCACAACCATATATTTCATGAGTCTATCCCCATATCTCTTCAACTCAAACGATTCAAGCAACAGGTAATTAGGATGCCCACACACCCTATAAACCGTGTATACTGGTGTAAGCATCACCTACGCTTCACACATAACACCCAATTCTTTATTTCCTTTGGGCTCACAATGTGTTTTCCAACACTTGGGTACTCTCAAACCTCCTTATCATCATTCCACCCTTCAACTCGTGGTGATAAAACAAAACTTCCAATATTTCCTTACCACACAACTGGCTCCACTGGCCTTAAATTGTCACTCAACTTAAACTTACAATTAATATTACCGACTCCTATGACAACCAAGGTACTAGACTCATGGATTAATGACCAAACATCTCTCTACTTCCAACCTTATGCTAAGTTTCATGCGTGGGATGTCTCGCAAAGTGAAATCCAAATAAGGACCCCCCCGATACACTACTATCTAGCAATGTCAGTTATCAAAATTCGTTGGGTCCACCGTCCATAACCTGTACCCCTCTATTCTGTCTTTTGATAGAAAATCTATATCTCCTCTCGCAATTGAACTGAAATAAGGAACTTTTTACTAATTGCACTATTACTCAGTATTGGTAGTAATCACATTCCATAAACCTCGTACGTATACAATCGGGACTCTCAAAATCCCATTCCCAAACATATGAATATAAGTCTTCACTTTCACATTCCCAAAGGATAAATATTACAATGCGCTCCTCCTAACACTAAGTCCTGAGCGTTACATATAATAATGAGTGAAATCTTTCTTCCCAACGGTAAACCCAATGCACACTGAATCATAATAACAAAGTCCCTAAACACACCGGGATTAAACATTTTTGTACCACTATACCCTTCGAAGCCGCTATAATATATATAAAATGAATGCGAGCCCAAACCTATCGCAGGTGAGTTTTTTTTTAACCAGACAAAACATGCTGCACTAGGGCAGAAACCCCAATAGTCTTGCAATCACTTCCCACTATTGTTTTAACCATTTTTATAAAAACATAATTAGTATAATATCGTACTCGCATATCACATCACTAATACGAGAATTCTCAATAAAGAATATAAATCATTAACAGTGCACCCATTTGTCCTACGTGGAGAACACTAAAGACAATCCCACTATACTAGGGAAAACATACACATAATGATAACGCTATAGATATACGCATTAAATCCTTCTCACATGCGAATCTAGTAATAAACAAAAAATGTAATGACTTTCTCGCATCACACAAAACATGACTCATCCTCCAAGGATAAAACTCTTACTTTTACTTTGCCAATCGCCTTGGCTACATAATGGTCTTTCGCACATAACGCATTTGTCTGAACCAAATCGAAAAATTACATTAACCATTTCCCTTGCAAGCACCATACCATTGACCTTATTCTCACTTCGGAAAATTTTAACTCGTGTGGTTTTTATTCTTTACAAAATACCTCAACACATAACCCACTTATCTCCTGTCATACTGACCCTATTAGGGTTGTCATTCTCTCGGACTTAAATAGTCTCCATCCTGATGGCTACCCCCGTCGTTACCTTAGCTTTGTTGGCCCTAAGGGATGTGTTACTAGCTTCAATAGCCCTTACTGAATTCACCATCGCTTGGTAAGAATTCAGCTATCCGAATCATTTATATGAGCCCCCTGATGGGTCTCCCCCTTGCGGTGCATTGCTAACTGCGTTTCATCTGGTCTCACTCTCTAATAATTCTTTTGATTACTTTATCTCCCTTCACATAAGAGCGTTAAAATCTCTACGAAAATGCGTGACATTGTCACCATATGGATCAACTGTCCAACAGAATTCTCTTTAAGTGTTTTCAACTTTTTCCACGAGTTGATCTCCCACTTGAAATCTTCTCTACTATTGGTATCCGCTTCCGCGGATACAAGAGTTGCTAAAATTTTCTATTCCTTTACAAATGGACCCCTGTTCGGCCCTTCCATGATGGGTTCAGAACAACGTGCACATCTTGTTATGAACACCTGATGAAGGAACGTGCGGTTAAACTGCACCTAAGGTCCTTCCATTGATGCAACATTTCACTATTAAATGTGGTGGTTGACTTCCACCATTAAAACTTTGCTCCGATGAGTCAAGAAAAATTTTACCCTAAATTTTCACTTCTAGTTAACCGCACTCCGCCATATGCCCAAGCCTTTGAATGTATTACCTTCATTGGGTAACACACACAATTCCCGCATTTCTAGAATTTTCGTTGATGACTCTCCTCAATTTGCCATTTGACCCTCTCCCAAGCGTTCTACATTGGGTGAGTCTAATTTTTAACATCACTTTTGTCTACAACTGCACTTGGAAATCATAGGCTATGTCCTAGCTGTCTTTACAGTCCTGGCCTCTCGTGCCATAATAGGGGTGACCTCGACTACGGTCATCATCCTCGAACATACTTCATAACCTCCTATGTCCGGCCTCCACTATCTGCCCAATGGCTCTCATCTGCCATACTTCATTGTTCGATCACGTCCGAACACAAGTAAGATTTACTAATATATTCGTGATAGCAGGAGAATGAAATCTCACCAAAAAAATCAACAATCCTAAGCACATGGCTCTATATCAAAGAAAGCTACGCTGGAAGCATAATAAGCCGTACAGATCCTAAGGACACTACAACCTGATGCTCTGATACCACCTGTGACACCCCGCCTAATTAAATACCGGGTGATCAGTCCTTTATTAAATTAAAATCAAGGTGAACGGTTGGTTCATTCTTAGCATCACTGTCACAAAATAAAATTTCCAATTTAAACACCCTAAATAATTAAGCTAAGTGCCAAAATAAATTAAAGTCTTATTTACATTTTATTTAAATTCTAATATGAAAACCTCTTTAATAACCAACAGTTTAAGAATCACATAAATAATAAGGATGACAATTACCACACAAGAATTAAACCATCTGGATAAACCAAACCAAGTTATGAACTATAAATGAAATCATCCTGACAAGAGTTAACTCCCAAAGAGTACCAAATACTGGAAATAACATAAACTTAAATCTATGACAAATTCAAATGGGATAGGAAATCGGGCAACACATGCCCTAACTATGAAAAACTAAAATAGAAGCTGAATCAATGAAGAGGTCGTCTAAGTAAGGGCCTGCAACTTCCACATAAGCTGCACCACGTCCAATCCAAAGAACCCAAGCATGACGCCACTGTGGCTGGGCACCTGTAATACATATATATATATATACAAGAGAGAGAAAAGATGACAAAAAACGGGACAGAGCCCGAGTGTAAAATAGTTTAAAATAGTTTAGCAAGTATTTAAAATGCTAAATGGCTAAGGTAACAACCATGTTAGTATGCTACACTCTCTTGAGAATTCTCGCCTCTCATCTAGTGTGCACGCCTACCGTACTACTAAACTCATAAGTTTATCTAACTTATTTTTCCATAAAGTTTTATCCCGAGAAGTAGAAAGGTTATGATATTCAGTTTTAGAAAATCATTCTCTTCAAAATTTATTACATTACTTAGGGCAACACCGTACCATTTCAAAGTTCCCGAACACTAGTTATAAAGTTGGAGCATTTATTCATTACTTAACTACTTATATGCGCAGTAGAAAGTTTTCGTATATAAGTATATATATATATATCAGTCACTCATATATTATATATACTATCGGTACCCCACATAAATTCTATGGTGCTGGCATACTCTGCTATCAAGTCCCCGTATCACTCATACTAAGGGAAATACTAGTTCAGATTCACTCTCGAACTGTATTAACTCAATACACACAAAATGGAGGCGAAGCATAGTTCCAAGTCACTAAGAGGTCAACACATATCCCTCACGTCTCTTAGGACCGTATGACTATCATTCTCAGATAGCCTGTACCAAGGAATCCTATGTTCTAGGGTACAAGTCAATATCCCCCATAAAGGTCCCATCGAGATAAAACTGTCTCAGCGCGACAACCCCCGTGATAGCAAGTAGCACAGGTATAATTATTCAAAATAAAGAATTTAATGTAAGTACACAGTCACACGGCCATATATAGATACACAATTTCCAATAAGGTTCGCCTACGACCCATAATTATTATTAACCATATTTAGTACAATTTTACCCAATTATCTCGCATAAGGGATTCATCTCTTTTATTCCCGCTTATAATTTATTTCATTATTACTTCTCATCTCTAGAAGTATTATATCTTGCTAAATACAATTTCAGTAGGTATACCCTCTCTAACCTTCTGGTTTACGTCTTTCACGAGTCCCTCGATTCATTAACGAATTTTACGCACAATCTTTAAATGTGTACCGAAATTCCCCGTTAACCCACAATTTCATCCCATGTTAAATTTAATTCAACGGAGTCCATTTAGTCCTTACTAGTCCTCCTCACGACCCATTATACTCTATAAATAATAATCAAGGGTTCCTACGTATTTAAACCGGATTAAACAATAAGGGAAAAAATATGCAATTTTTGAGGAGGGGTCGATCGATCGAGGAAAGGGGGTCGATCGATCGATCATTGATCGATCGATGTTCTTGGGTTGATCGACCGATCAAGCAGTTCTTGCCCCAAAAATGCAATTTCAACCTACGATTTTCATCTTCCAAATTACTCCAAAATTCCATTTACGTTTCTCAAACTCCCAAACAACATTACTACTAGTTACATATAACTATATACATGATTTCTTACATGAAACATGTCCAAATTCATCAAAGGTATGGAATTAATTCGGTAAATCATCATATTTAACAAGAACCCTGATTTTTATAAAACTTTCATTCTTTTAAATTATTTTCTAGATTTCTTGCTTCTAAACTCATACCACTTCGTGGGTTATCCTCTACATATGATTGGGAAGTCTAGAATATAACTATTTCCACCAAGACATGTGATTAAATCCTCAAATTAATCAAATTCTTTTATGAAACATATGTATAACAATCCTAATCTAACATGGATGACACAATAACTGAAATAAAAGCAAGATAGATACTTTCCTGGAAATTCAAGGGTCTAATTTGTGGATGAAAAAGGTATGGTTGCGTTCCTCATCGTGCGATCTACTTTTTGGTGGTAGTGGCGGTGCAAACGGATGAGTTCTTGGCCTTGGATTGCTTGGAAAACTTCCTACCTTCTTCTCTAATGTCCGTTCTTAAGTTTTGTGATTTTTAACCCTAAAAGCCTAACTCAAATGGTTGATATACCTTAGGGAAATTCGTGGGTTTAATTACCCAAAAATACAAATGTCTAAAATACCCTCCCGGGATGCCAATTAGGCCTAAAAATGCCCCGAGGCCCAAACTAAATCCCCGAGTATACTTTTCTGACTATCTCGACACTTATGGACACATTGGCACACTCAAAATGACCATATGGGTGAATTATAATATATTCACTTTTAATAATAATAATTTAGTCCCGACACTGCACAGGCGCATCCCGACTTAAATTTCCATAATTGCCATTTTATTCACTCGTGACAATATTAATAAAATCAATCTTATATATTACTTTACTCATCTAGTAATATTCAACAAATTTCCAATAATTACTAACTCACGTCACGCTAGTAAATATAAAAAATAAATTTCCGGATTAATATCTCAAATTAAATTTAATAAATCCCCAATTTTAAAAGCCGTAAAAATATGGGGTATTACAATAGTTCAAAGCCCTTCCTCTACTGCTATTTTGTATTTCCTATCTTCACTGTCAAGATGTTAAAGCTTCCCCTATTCTTCACCTATAAGTTTTCTTTCCTTCTTATTTTTCATTTTTGGTTGTATCTTTTTCCAAACGATCATCCGTTTTCTTTGTTTCTTCACATTTTTCCAATGTTTTTTCTCTTGAATTAAGAAAATGGTGTATGTGGTGAACAAGAAATCCCTAGGGGAGTTCAAAAAAAGGTTTTTCCTCTGTCATAGAAGTGGTATGGAACCAGATGACTATTATAGTGTAGAAGATTTCCATTGGTTGTAAACCCAATCCATTACTGATGGTGGGATCAAATTTCCCCCTAATCAAATGTTTTTGGAGTTCTGTAAGTATTTTAGAGTGGTGCCTGCTCAATGTACCCAAAAAACATTGAGGATTGTGAATGGGGTGCATAAGATCAAAGAGTTTTATCAAACTCGAATTGGAATCCTTAAAATTAAGTACTATTAATCATGGGTCAAGACAAAAGATAACACCTTTTATTTGAAGGAAATAAGGGATGATAGAGTCCTTGTTATGAATTTTCATGACTCTAATAAAGGTTATTGGGCTCATGTCTTCATTGTGCGGAGTGGCATCGTCCACCAAAACCTGAAGGTGGTGAGACCTATAGGGGTTTTAGTTGCCTTAGCAGAGGGCATAAGATAGGTTGATTACTAATATCTGGTTGTATTTCGTTTTGGTTGATCATGTGAATTTATGCTAACATCCTATTATTATTTGTTCTGTGCAGAAGATTGCAACGAAAAGGAATCTGATGTTTAAAGCTAACTAGGTTGAGTCGGTTAAAGTTTAGAATCTGAAGAGGACCTTGTCTGCTCGCAGGTTGGCGCCTTTTCTTCTCGATACAAGAACACCACAACCTCTTTTATTCTTAGGCATACGAACACAATTCTTGAGGTCCATATCCTTTTAAGTAGTGAAGGGTCTTCACGTGAGTCCACCTCAACCTCCTTTGAGTTTGTAGACATTGATTTTTTCCCAACTGTGATCCCCGCCACTTTGGTGGAAAATATGGATGCAAGGAGAAATATTACAACTCTAATGGATGAGTCTGACCTCCCTACTT
Source organism: Sambucus nigra (assembly GCA_949130495.1). Taxonomy (NCBI): domain Eukaryota; kingdom Viridiplantae; phylum Streptophyta; class Magnoliopsida; order Dipsacales; family Adoxaceae; genus Sambucus; species Sambucus nigra. The sequence goes on from OX422218.1 coordinate 284,590,007, forward strand.
CACCAAATGACCATCTTATAAGAATAAGGATATCGGGGGGACGTCCGACCTTATCAACTTGTTGGATTCCCCTGAGAAAACAAAGGCCTAGAAGAAGATGAAGACTAACACTAGGCCTTCTACCATTGCTTTTTTTCCCACCAAGAAGGTGGATGCCCCTATTAAGGGGAAGGGTCACCATATAACATCGGTGGCCAAGAACCCTGACTTAGCCCCCTCACTAAAGATGGGGGTCGTTTTTTATTTGGATAAGGAGCAGGTAAACAGGTTGACTACAGACCAACTAGTTTCCCATGCCTCACACGCCCTATACCTGGTAAGCCCTTGTACTTTGGTTGGATTTTTACATAAAATTTTCATTATCACTAACTCATGATCGATCTTTTGTAATTCATGGTAAAATTTGTCGATACCCTCTATAAAAGGCTCGACCAAGCTAAGGCTAATACCGAACCTGAGAGCACTTTTGATGACTCATGGAAGGCCTAGTAGGCTGCTAAAAAGGTCTATGCCATGGAGATGGAGATGGCCAATCTGAAGTCAGAGAATGAGAAGTTGAAGAAGGTTTGTAAGGACAATTCTCAGGTCCTATCTGAGGCTTTAATGACCAAGGATAAATTTATGACTATGGGTTCAATCATGCCTTTAGTTAAGCTAAAATGCAATCAGCTTAGATCCATAAGTTTATCTTCAAGAAGGGATATGATTCCACTTTGGCCAAAACTAAGGTTCTCCCTGAGTTTGAGCTTTATTGAGAGAATGATTCGGGATCCCCACCAAAGGACGATGAAGAGGGTGAGGCCTCAGGCATTATCCATATAAATCATGGGGTCAAATAGGAGAAATATTTTGCCAACCAGAACAAGGGTCCATCCAATCAAGAACTAGTGAAGGAGAAGGATGACCAAGATAATTAGATTTATCTTAGGTTTTCTTCATTATTGTATTTTTGTGTATTTTATTAGATATGCTATAAGGGATTGCCCCATTCTTCAACTTTTGATGAAAGCTTCTATTTTTGCTTTACAATTACTTTCACAACCGTTGATTGCTTAGGGGTTATTTGCCTTATTTTTGTCTCTGAATGCTTTCCTTTTGAATTTTGTAGTCTGATAATGACTTAGTAGTGGTGTCGATACTCTAAGAAAGTGAAGATCTAGTTTGATACTTGGTCGGAGAGCTTATAGCAGGTCTCACAAAGATTTTATTACTGTTCGATCGGCACTTCATAAGATGACGAGTGCCTATATTGCATACGCTTATTTGGTTGGTCTATAAACCAAAGTCAAGGAGGTCGAAGATATTATGGAGATTTTATAGAATGAGAATGATTCCCTTAAGGAGAAGAATGGGAAGACTGAGGAGTACTTTAAAAAAAAAAAGGTGACTAAGCAAGGCATAGACCTTAAAATAATGAAGTTGAATCACCTCTTTAAAAAGGGTCCTGACACAGTTTGGATTGTCGGTTATAATGAGGGCTGAATTGATGACCCACTAAGTCTAGATGAAACTAAGCAAGTGGCCTACAAGTACATGTAAGTGCGAGATTTTCTAAATCAAAGCTTAATTTCCTTTAAATAAATACTCGATGTGGAAGCGTAAAAATGATGGTTCAATAAAGTTAATCAATTAATGTATTCACTTAAACCGATTAATTCAATCCAAGTCCTAGAATTTGCCTAAGTCATATTTATCAATATTAGCAAATTTAGGCGAAACCAAATTTTAGCAAATGACTTGAATCAAATAAACTTTACCCAATATTTAATATAAGTCCCAAATTAACTGAGTGTAATAATTTAAACCGAATTTTATCTTGAATTATTCTAAGCATGCGTTCTACGTTATTTATGCAAGATAAAATAAACCAATCACACTACGCCGCGATGTACGAGGAAAAACCCAAGACGGGAAACAACCTCGGACGGCCCTAGCCACAAATCCACTAGATACGGAATTACAATTACAAGACAGATAGACTTACAACGCACGACTCGATCCCTCTCAAGCCTCGACGCTTCCTCTTGTAGACACCTCTTCCTAGCGGATAACCTTGGAATACCACCGCGGTCTCGGAATCCACCGATGGGACTTTATATGGTCACCGTCACCCGTACATGGAGCTTTCTCCAAGTGGGTAGAATCGCAACAAAACGTCTTCTTCTTTGATGGATGTAGAAGCAAACCAAAACTTCTCTTTGAAACGGAAGAGATAAACCGGTGCCAAACTCCAAGCAATTTGATATGTATATAAGAACTTGGATAAACAATATGGGTGTAAACACTAGAGTGATAAAATATTTTTCTCTAAAAATCTCACTCAAAACATGAACATTTTCCTTAAACAAATTTGCTCTCAAACTCTCTCTAAGAGATGAAAATGGAATGGAAAAGTTAGGAAAAGTTAGATTGGAAAATGTTCTTCCCGCACATATTAAAGTCTGAAAAAGTTAGTTAAAAACCAAGTGGGGAAGTGGGTGCAAAACTGCCAAAAAACTGCCAAAAACTGTTCCCGCCTGGCATCTCGTTCGAACGACATTTCGTTCGAACGAAATCTCGTTCGAACGAGACTTCTAACGACGTTCCAGATTGAACTCGTTAGAATCTCGTTGGATATCTCGTTCGAACAGAAGGTTCGTTCGAACGACATATCGAGCGACATGTCAGTGGCCTATTATGGAAACTCGTTGGCAGGTTTGTTCGAACGACATTTTCGTTCGAACGACATTTTCGTTCAAACGACAATCTCGTTCGAACGACTCTATCGAACGAAAAACCAGAAAGTTTGGAAAATTCGATTTTAGCCCAGAAAACTTTATAAACTTATTTTAAAGTTTTATTTAATTCTTTCTGAAAATTAAAAACAGTTTTTACAAAACCTAACACCCAATAAACTTTGTTCCAAGCTCCTATATATATAATATTGCATTCATACCTTGGGGGCATGGAACTATAGTTGATGACGTAGAAACGAGGCACGCAAACCGGCATATTCGATGAAGCTTTATACTCTTTGCCGCTACGTCTTCAACAAACACTTCATAGGCTTGAGAATATTACAATTAAATACTATCATATGAATAAATGTTTTTGTCCGGAATTGAGCCAAAACTATATATGGACTCAATTGGAAATTTGTGTCCTTACAAATCTCCCCCTTTGGCTATTCCGGGACAAAAACCAAACAAAAATCCTAAAGGGCCGTCAAGCTCAACTAGACTCAAAACATAACCCACCCAAACTTGACTCAACCCAAGGATCAAACGCTTTGCCGTTTAAACAATGCCGCTTTAGAAGAAATCCTGCACACTTAAGCAAACTCATCAAATGCATAGGGAATATCAAAGTATTAAATGCAATTAATTAATTACTCCCCCTAAATTAATTCTTCCCTTTATCAAACACATGACCTACTTAGAAAGACGTCTCCCCCTAAGATAAATCTCCCCCAAACTAAGATACGATAATAATAGGATTAGATACCATTTCTCCCCCTATCATCATTCTCCCCCTTTTTGTTCAGGAATAGGCAAAGGATAAATAACTAATAAACATAAACGCATGTTGAAGCTTAAAGTGATAAGACATGAAAGCATATGGGCAATAAAAGCAAGGCAAAGACAAACAAATATCATATATATATATATATATATATATAAACTAGAAATATACCAATGAAGCACTTGCATATATATATAGATATAAACACACATATAACACAAAATACAATAAGTTTGCACACTCGTATGGCAAAAATGTGTCATATGGAAACGGAAGTGTTGGGGTGTGAACTAGCAACAATTAAATTTAGACCCAAACACTTAATAAACATTCACGGAGTTCTCATTTGATTGCAAACTTTATCACATTTAAATTTAACCTCATGTGACAATATGAAGATTGAACTCAATGAACAAACATACACAATGCATACAAGCCTAGCATTATGATGATTCTACAAACCAAATAGAGTCATGACATTAAAGACAACTAGGATAAACGGACATTGTGCAAACCGTTGATATACCATCCAATTCTCCCTCAATAAGCATATATATTCTTTTGCTTTTGAATGAATATATCAAACAAACATAGGCCTTGGCAATTGTTTTCTTTTTAATGCCAAATATTCTATTTTTAGGCCTTTGGATCACGTATTTCTTTTAGATCTAATAAACGGTGGCTTACTATCGCAAAGTATTTAATTCATCCTTTCGGAGCCCTTCCCCGTGGACATTTAGATATATAATTTTTTATCTCACAAAGCTCACGTGCAACGGATTTTGACATGCACTAGTCCTCCTAGGTCATAGATATGTAGATGACTAGATTGGTAGGAGAACACCTCAAAAAGCTCAAATATAACATGTGACATTAAGATTTTAAAAGAGCTCGTGCATGTGTGAAAAGAGGCATATAAAAATAGAATCCATTTAAACAACACAAAATCCAACTACTCCATAAAATATGGTAAAGAACATTTTAAGGATTGACAATCTAAACCAAAATTTCCTAAGATTGGCCGCATTTCAGGTCCTAGGATTCTCCCTGCCCTTTATTATTTGTAAATGGTAGGCTCTTTGGAGGTTATCTCTGATAAATTTGAAGGGTCCTTCCCAGATAGGACCTAACTTTCCATCTGATGGATTCTTTGCACCACCTATCACTTTTCTAAGGACGTAATCTCTGACCTATAACTTTCTTGGGTTAACACCTTTGTTGTAATTCTTATCCAATTGCTATTGGTAAGAAGACAGTTTGATCATTTTCTCCCTCCGTTCTTTGGATAGGTCAAGCTTTATCCTTATGATTTCACAATTTAGACCTTGGTCGGCAAAGATTATCTTCATGGTCAACAAACCTGCTTCCAGAGGAATTATTACTAATATACCAAAAGGTAAGGCAAAGGGAATTCACCTAGCCAACCTCTTGGGCGTTGTTCGGTATGCCCAGAGGAATGGGGGAGATCATCTATCCAAGAACCGTTGGATTTTTGTAGCCTCTATTTTTATCCCATCGAGCACCATTTTATTAGAAACCTCTGTATGCCCATTGCTCTGAGGGTTGGCTATCGATCTATAGTGGTGATTAATGCCGTGGCTATTGTAGAAGTCCTAAAATGGTCCAGTCTCAAATCGCATTCCATTGGCAGCGATAATTATTATTGGAAGAGAAAATTGGGTCACGATGTTTCTGTATATAAATTTAATCATATAGGGGCCCCTTATGTTCGTCGAAGGTTCAACCTTTATTTATTTCATGAAATAACCCCTGTTGATTATGAGATACTTCTCGAATCCTAGTGCGATAGGTAAGGAGCCTACGATATCAACTCCCCATTGGGCGAAGGGCCACAGACTAGTCAATGAATTTAGGTCGTTGGTTGGTTGGTGAAGCATGGGTAATAACTCTTGACATTTATTGAACCTTCTAACATAGGAAACTACATCTTTTTACATGTAAGGCCATAGGCTTTGAATGCCAAAAATCTTCCTTCGACATGACTTCCACATATCGCATTATGTAATGCATACAGAATGTGGTCAACATCTCTATAGTTCACACACCGGAGGTATGGACCTATGAAAGGTCATCTGTAGAGTTTGCCTTTAGGTGACAGGTAGAATCGAGCACCTTTTACCCTAATCTGGTGGATGTGCTTCTTATGGATTTGAAGAACATATTTTATAGCTATGCAGTGATTTTGTTCCATATAACTAGAATTTCTTAGACGGTGAGGACTTAATCGGTGATTTTGGACTTGATGATGCTTAGTTAAGGAGGTAAGGTTTGAGACAATGGTTGAACCCAGAGTGGCCAAGGCATATGCATGACTGTATTTCCCCTGTGAGAACTACTGAATGTGGACTATAAATATGCTAAAATTCTACATCTCTAGTGTTATAGTCGTTAGATACAAAAATTAAGTTATAGTAGACGTCAAGGTGACTTGTGATAAGAGACAAGGCTTTCTTTAACCCGATGATGGGAGATTCATATTCGGCCTCTTCGTTGGATTCTTCGAAGAAAAGCTGATTGCTCAATCAAGGTTTGATCTGGAACGATAAGGATAACTGCTACTCTTTCCCCTTTTGAGTTGGAGGCACCATCGACATAGAACGTCCACTTTTTGGTTGGTCAAACTCTTCATTGGTTGTTTGGTTAGTGAGCTCTACATCATTGGGATCCTTCCCTCCATCAAACTCAGTGATGAAATATTCTAGTACTTCCCCTTTTATTGCAGTCCTTGGTTGATAGTGGATATCAAACCTCCCTACTTTCACCGACCATTTGGACATCCGTTCATAGGGGTCGGCCTTTTGAGGGCCACTTTGAGTGGAAATGAGGTGTCGACTGTGTTTGAGTGGGCATTGAAGTAGTTTTTCAACTTTCGTGAAGTAATGACAATAGAGTAAGATAGCTTCTCTAGAGGAAGGTAGAGTATCTTGGAGTCCAATAATGTTTTTCTAACATAATAGATCGGGGCTTGACACCTATTATTTTTGCATATCAAGGTTGAACTAACTACCTGGTCAAACATCGAGAAACATAGAAAAATTGGATCTCTCGAATTTGGGACGCGAGCAGAGGTGGTCGGTTCAAATAAGACTTAATTTCACAAGTTTGTTAGAGCATTCTTCATTCCAAGACAAACCTTTCTCCTTCATCAAAACCTGAAAGAATGGTCGACACTTCTCAAAAAACTTAGGTATGAAGCAATTGAGCACTGTTAGAATTCCCGTCCACTTTTGAACATCTCTGAGTGTTTTTGGTGACTGAACATTATTGATCACCTATATTTTGTTGGTGATGATGCTGTGAATAGCACCACTAGATAAAGTGTTGACAAGCTCAAGTAAGTGATAACAATGGCATCACAAGAGAGTGTATATATATATATATATATATATATATATATATATATAGAAGGAGGTGAGGAGAAGAGGAGAAACACACCAATATAAGTGGTTCGGCAATTGCCTACGTCCACTGTGCAAGCGAGTGTAAGTATTACTATCAGAAAAAGGGCTCTAATGGCCTTAGAAATACAATCACTCCTCTTTCTCTCTCTACTGTAAATGTACCAGAGTTTGGCTAGGTTTGTAATTGTGGATCCCCCACAAGGTAGGAGAAGACAAGTATATATAGTGTTTGGGGGGTGTAATGTATCCCCCAAGCATGCAATGAGCATATATGTGATGATTTAGCCAATCTAGTGAAGCCACCTCTCGCTGTCACATGTAAAGGATGATGATGAAATATTCCCTCATGTGAGGGGATTGATTCGGTTACAACTGATTTTGCCCATGTGTTCCCAACCTTGCATGCGCTTATAAATGCTTGGCCTTGTGGCCTTGACTGGTGCAACCTCATCCTAGACAAGTACGAGGTTGATTGGGTCAGATGTGGTTGCTTTGTGTCGATGACCTCTGCTAGGAGGGCTGTCCGAAGTTGGGTATGAGAGAGCTGTAAGGTCGACTGGGGCCGATGATGATGCTAGTGGATGACATCCCATGAGACATGCTAATTTTGACTGGTGATCGCAACATCGGCTGGGGCCGATGGTAATGCTGGTAGATGATTGAGACCATGAGACCTTGTTGACCCCGGCTGTTGACCAGCCGAGGTTAGTGTATGAGGGTTTTGCTACATCGTCTAGGGCCGAACTTATGAGATATGATATGACAGATGGCTGTCATAGGCTTTTAGTCACCTTAGCTATGAGACTGGTCGAGGATAGTTGATATGAGTAAGAGGGTGCACTTTGGGTATATCAGTTGGGTTTGTAATCGATCCCCCTTTTGGCTAACTAAGTATCCTAGGTTCTTTCCAAACTGAACTCTGAAGGAGAATCTAGATGCATTGAGATTCATTCTGTAATATATGAGGACCTCAAACATATTTGCCAAATCCTACAGATGGTCGACTTTACATTTGCTATTTACGAGAATGCCCTCTTTATAAAATTCCATAGCGTCACCCAGCTAATATGTAATATCTTAGCGACCAACTGTTGGTATATTGCTCCTGTGTTCTTGAGTCCAAATGGCATGACTATGTAGAAATACAAGCCAAGAGTGGTGGTGAATGAGGTCTTCTCTTGGTTGGGGTTGAACAGAGGAATTTAATAGTACCTTTCGTACGGATCCAAGAAAATCATTTATTCGTGGCTGGCTGTGGTATCAACCAATTGGTCGATCTTCGACAGAGGAAGAATATTTTTAGGACACACTTTACTGAGGTCAGTGAAGTCTATGCAGACTCTTCACATCCCATTACTTTTCTTCATAATCATAAGGTTGGAGAGATATTTGGGTAATTGAAGTTCTTTAATGGACCTTGCCTCCAGAAGTTTCCCCACTTCCGCTTCCATATACTTTGACTTCTCTTGGCTATTTGACCAGCCTTTTATGTGATCGATGGAAATGCTGGGTTCACATGAAATCGACGACACATGACTTCAGGATCAATCCTAGGCATATTGTAAGGTTTTCAAGAAAATACTTCTTGATTTTATTAGAGCAAAGAGATAGATTATTCTTTTTCTTGATTGGTGAGTGAGCTTTCGATATGAAACTTCTTTTTTGGTTATGTCATTGAATATTACTTCTTTTAAGGGTTCCATGAATTTATTTGCGAGGGGCACCCTAGTTTCTTCCACCCACGATTTACTATACTCTAATTAATACTTATAAGGAGTAGCCCCATCCTTGGTTGGCTTACCTATAACCTCTTTTTCCTTCTTCATCTCTTGCTTAGTCCTAATGGTGATGATAAAACATTGCTGAGCAATGCCCTAGTTTCCCTTATCTTCATTATCCCCTGGTAGATGATGTATTTAGAATTTTAGGGATAAGTGAAAGGAATAACCTTCATGGTGTGAAGCCACCTTCGTCCGAGGATAGCGTCGTAAGGAGAATCAATGTCCACAACTAGTAACTCAATCAACTTCAATAAATTTTCAGTTGGGGTAGGCATAACCACCTTCCCTAGTGGCACAGTCATCTTTCCGATGAAGTAAAGAAAAGGGATGGTTACTTTCTTCAGATTTTTCATATTGAGATTAAGCTTGTGGAACGATAAGTACATAACTTTTTGGGATCTTCCCCGGTCGAATAGTAGCTCATCCACATCCCAATTAACAATTCTGAGAGTAATTTCTAGTGCATCATGGTGCAAAGTCCTGACGCCAACCAAATCTTCCTCAGTGAATACGCTAGTTATAGTCAGTATCTTCCAGACGACGGTGTCAGAGTCAATCGAGAAAGCCTCCATCATCGCGCTGACTTTGTTCAATTCCATCCGAACATCATCGCCTTGGATCTGGTTTGGACTTGATGCACCATGAATTACTATGAACTCGTGGCCTATCTTATCATTTTCCAAGACGTTGTCGGGATTTTAGTCATTATCCATAGCGGGATTAGTGCCTTTTTTATCCATACACTCATCTATGCTCCTTATGATAGGCACATCTAATGGCGATATTCCTCTTCGATGGATCTCCCGTCATCTTCCTCAACCACTTGAGGAACTATTGTTTTATTTTATTTTATCCAGGATTTTGTAAATCGGTTCTTTAAAGACAATGCTAATCGCCTAGTGGGCCTTAGTAAATGTTATCTTATTGTTATTCTTAGATCGACCATTCTATTTCATGTCCCTTTTTTTGGAGAAATTCTATTTATGACCATTTTTGGTCATCTTCGACCGACTGTTGTCGTGCTGGGTTCCAGCAGTCACATCTTATACCTTGGCATATTTGTCTATCCTTGACATTAAATCGTCAAATTTTATTGGCCTCTTTTTTGGTGAAGGATTGGTGCAACATAGAGTTATTCGATAGACTAATTTTAATGTAGCGATCGTAACCTATTTTGAATAGTCCTCCACTTCGTAGTAAGTTTTCCAATATCATCGAGCATACTTATGGAGAGGAGAGAATCCGTCCTCTTATATCCTAAATATTCCAGTGAAAGGTTTTGCAAGTTATTTGAAATTTATGTCAAAATTGTGTGGCAGTTTCTCGAACCACTTCTATGCAGTATCCCCTAGTCTGGAAGGGAGTATACGTCACATAAGGGATTCATTATTGTTATATAGGGTTATAGCTTGATGGTACTGGTGAACGTGGTCGATGGAATTAGTTTCCTATTATAGAATTTGAATCTAGGAGTGGTGAACTACATGGGAGATTTTAGTTCCTCAGTTGACTTTGAGAAAGGGGATCATCCGTCTCTCTTTGGATGAGATTGTAAAGATCGTGCATACAATGACCTCCCTCCTTGTTGTGATGCCCCGCCTAATTAAATTTCGGTTGATCAGGCCTTTATCAAATTAAAACAGGATTCCCATATGGTTCATTCTTAGCATCACTGTTGAAAACATTATTAATTTCTAACCACCTATGATTAATTAAGCCGTTGTCAAAATTTTGTCTTATGAATTGATCAAAACACTAAGTACAAACAAAAACCAAAAATAACCATCACAATATATCTAAATCTTAACATATCACAAATATCTGAAAAGAGTGTTAGTCGAATAAACATCGACTAAGAACAATCAAACTAACATAATTTGAGGCATATAAAACATAGCCAAATACAATCTGAACTGAAATAAAATTTACAATTGTCTTGAGCAACATGATCGAAAGTACAACTGAGATACTATCCCTATCTAGAGGTGAATAAGAGAGTCCTCTAGTACAACTTCTGCAGCACCCACAAAAAATAGCAGCTACGTACCCTGGAATAAGATCAAGTGTAGCGCCCCTGTGGTCAGACACCTAAAAGGGTTTTGAAAATATTTGATAGTAAGGGTTAGAACCAAAAACATTTTGAAAATATTTAGCAAGTGAATTAAATTATAGTAAATTAAAATGCATGAATGATCTTCATATTTAAGCTAGTGTCGCACTCTCTAGAGGACCGACTCACCCCTCAACTAATGTGCACACCTACCGTTTTTTATATGACCCACCTAGTCATCTACTCCGTAACTAGTTCATGTTATATGGTTCCATTCTGTCACCCCACTCTAACCCGAATATGCTTAATATATGATTTATAAGTTATATATCACCATAACTTAACTAATCATTATTTTCATTTAATACCACATAACATTCTAACGAGTTATATATATAATAAATACAATTCATTTCACGTATTTTACCGTATATAATTATTCACACCATATATATGTATCATCAATTTACAATATTCACGCACATGCTGTAAATATGTACATAACCATCCTCCCGAGCAGGCTATCACTGGATGTTGTTTAAAATGCTATAATTCCAGGTATACTCATCCACCCGGACACCCTGACACAATTAGCTCCTCAAATTAGTAAAACAAAATAAATGCAGCGGAGGCAGTCATAGTTCCCTTTGGAAATGAGACCGAATCATACCCAAGATGTCTGACCCCTAACTACGGACACTATTACATGGGGACTATACTCACCCCGTGTAATACCCCGTATTTTTATGGCTTTTAAAATTTGGGGATTTATTGAATTTAATTGAGATATTAATTTAATATTAATCCGGCATTTTATTTTAAATATTTACTAGCGTGATGAGAGTTAGTAATTATTGAGAATTTGTTGAATATTACTGGATGAGAAGAGTAATATATGAGATTTCTTTTATAAAAATTGTCACGAGTGAATAAAATGACAATTATGGAAATTTAATTCGGGACGCGCCTGTGTCGTGTCAGGACTAAATTATTATTATTAAAGTGAATAGATTATAAGTCGTCTGTATAGTCGTTTTGAGTGCGCCAAAGTGTTCGGAAGGGTCGAGATAGTAAAAAAAGTGTACCCGGGGGTTTAGTTTGGGTCTCGGGGCATTTTTAGGCCTAATTGACACCCCGGGAGGGTATTTTAGACATTTGATATTTTTGGGTAATTAATCCCACGAATTTTCTTGGTATTTATTAGCCATTTAGAGTTGTCTCTTGGGTTTAACAAACACAAAGCCTAATCCATCCATTAGAGAAGAAGGTGAAGTGATTAGAGAAGAAGGTGAAGAGATTTGAGAAGAAGGTGAAGAGTCTTCAAGCAATCCAAGGCCTAGAACTCACCCGATTGCACCGCCACCACCACCAAAACGTAGATCGCACGACGTGGAACGCAACCATATATTTTTCATCAACAAATCAGACCCTTGAATCCGAGGCAAGTATCTATCTTGCTAAATTCCAAGTTAATATACCTTCCATGTTAGTCTAGGAATGAAAATTATATGTTTTAATGGAAAAATTATATATTTTGGAAGAGAATTTATATGTGTTGTAGGAAAAACCCATGTAGTCTAAAATCTTGATCATATGTAGAGGGTTACCCATGAATTTATTATGATATTTGGGAAGAAAATCTTGATTAAAATAGAGGGTAGTGATTATTCATGCAAAATTTGGTTTTATAAAGAGATTTGAGATTAAACCCCTTTTTGATTGATTCGTTGAGGATTTATTGATGTCGTTACGTTAGAACTTGTTTATGTACATTGCTTATACACTTGGATTACTTTGATGGGAGTTTGGGATGAAATTATAGAGGTTTGGAGGGGTTAAAATGGTTGAACGCGTAGGTTGAATATTGCAGAAAACTGGGCAAGAACTGCTTGATCGATCGACCCCTCCTAGAAAACTGCATATTTTTCTCCTTTTTGTTTAATCCGGTTAAGATACGTAGGAGCCCTTGATTATTATTTATGGAGTATAATGGGTTATGAAAAGGACCAGTAGGGTCTAAGTAGACTTCGTTGAGTGAAATTAATATGAAATCAAATTTTGGATTAACGGGGAGTTATTAATACATTGGAAATTATGCGTACGTTTACTAAAAGATTAAGACTCATGAAAGATTTAGACTAGAAGGTAAGTGAGGGTATACCTACTGAAATTTATACTTAGTGAGAAAGAATACTTCGAGAGATGAGAAGTAAGACGAAGTAAATAATAAATGAGAATAAAAGAGACGAATCCGTTATGAGAAATAATTGAGTAAAATTTGTGTTGAGAATGGATAATAACAATTATGGGTCGTGGGCGAACCTAATTTGGAAAATATGAATATTTATATGTATGAATTTGTGAATGTGCATATATTATGTATCTGTGTATGACATACCTAGCTTACTTGCTATCGACGGGAGGTTTGCGCGTGAGGGCAGTCATATCCTGATGAATCCATGGGATTTTGATTTGTCACTAGAGAACATAGGACTATGAAAGACTTATCGGTAAGTTGATAAGTCCACTGACTATGGGAACGTAGGTATGTGCGTGACCCGTGGGTATGAGAACTATGTTCGCCTCCAATTTTTGTGTTGATATTTGTGGTTCGAGGAATCTTTACCGAACCTATAGTCCCCTATACAACGACGTGATGTATTGGGACAAGATAGTAGAGTAATGCAGCTATGTCTCGGGGTGCAGTATAGTATATATATAATATAGTGAATATATATATGTATATATACATGTGATGATATCTACTATGTGGCTAAAGTAGAAATGTAAGATACTTATGTATGAAAACACTTAGTTGAATTGAATTAATAAGGGACTTATCCATGTTGAATCTAAATGGATATATATATGTTTGTAACATCATTATATGTATTATAAGGTTAATATGTGGGAATAATTTGGGCTATAAAGAATGGATACATGTGGTTAATCTAGTTAGTGTGGGAACTATAACTAGGATGCCCTATAGGTACGTTAGGGGTGCACACTAGATGAGAGGTGAAGATTCTCAAGAGAGTGTCGCATACTAACATGGTTGATATATTAGACGGTAAGCATTTTAAATACTTGCTGAACTATTTTTAAAACTTTTTTACACTCAGCCTCTGACCCGTTTTATCTGTCATTTCTTTCTCTCTTGTATATATATATGTATGTATTACAGGTGCCCAGCCACAGGGGCGTCATGCTTAGGTTCTTTGGATTGGACGTGCTGCAGCTTATATGGGAGTTGCAGGCCCTTGCTTTAGACGACTTCGTCATTGAATCAGTTCCTACTTTAGATCTTCATAGTTAGGGCATATGTCGTCCGATTTCCTATTACAGTTGGATTTGTCAGAGATTTAGGATATTTCTAGTATTCGGTACTCCTCGGGAGTTAACTATTGTCAGGATAATTTCTTTTATGGTTCTTACACTTGGTTTGGATTATATAGATGGTTTAATTCTTGTGTGTTAATTTCCATCCTTAGTATTTATGTAATTCTTAACTGTTATTATTAAAAAGGTTTTCATATTAGTATTTAATAAAGTAAAAATGAGGTTTTAAATGGTTTTGACACTTAGCTTAATTATTTAGGGTGTTCAAATTGGAAATATTATTTTGCGACAGTGATGCTGAGAATGAACCAACCGTTCACCTGGTTTTTAATTTAATAAATGACTGATCACCTGGTATTTAATTAGGCAGGGTGTTACACCCCGCTCCTTAAGATAGAATATTCACCCACATCGCGCAACGTCCTATGATAGCCCTAGAGGGGTATGCTTTTATCAAATATCTAATCACCGATATTTAAGAACACACAATGCACACACATACACACACACATCGTATATATACATTAAAGTTAATCCTAGCTATACCGTGCACAAAATCGGTAGCACTAGCCCAAAATATAGTCTATACCCAAATTTAATTAATCACGCATTAATTTAATTTATTACCTCGGTGCTGCTCAACCAATATACCCGAACTCGCTCACTTGGTCCAAAAATACAACATTCAGAATTTGTTATTAAAAATTCTTTTCAATAAGTCTAGCACACTTATTGATCAAACTTAAATCACTCAAATTAAACCTTAATTTCCCCCTTAGGATTATCATCCTAATTATCCCATTAATATCTCCAAAAAAAACCCATAACAGTACCCCCTAAAGTCAAAGCCCCAAATTAGCAAACCCCAAAATGAACCGAGGGCCGAAACAGGGGAAGGGGAAAGATGCCGCTAGAAATCCAATCTCGCTCGAATGATTGGCCGGTCGTTTGAACGACGGTGGCCGTCGCTCGAACGGAAACCAGGTCATTCGAATGACCCTGATTCCCTCTCCCCTCCATTGTCACCCCAAATCTATCCGCCATTGATGATGTTAGATAGAACAGAAACCCAAAATAGCAATGATTTAACAAATATAGTAAAGCCAAGATTTCAAATTCCAAAGTCCTAATCATAATACTCACAGATTCAAGGTTTAACAATTAACTCCTAAATTTCACTACAGAATATAAATCTAATTGTAATTAACCCGAATTAGATATTGATCTAACCCAAACATTACATTAATCTCACACCCACTATCATATGAATAAGATAATGCAATTAATTTAAGAGAAAGTTTAACCACTTACCTTAAAGGGTTTATAAGGTCTGAATCTCTTTGGTGTAGATGTTGATTTGATGAAGAATGTCCACACTTGTTCTTGATTTAGACTCCCAAGGTTTCTCTAATTGTTCCCTCTTTTGCCCTCTACTTGATTAGGTTTTCTTAAATGAGTTATGGCTCTCATACCCTCTCACTTTTAGGGTTTATTAAGTCAATCCCGTTTTTAGGCTTGTGGGCTTTATTAAAAGGGCCCAGACACTCCCATGTGGGATTGATTATGCCTAAAAATGCCCCAAGACCCATTTACTACCCATGGGTACTCTTTTTCGACTATTTCTACCCATCCAGACTCAACCATACACTCAGAATTGCCATCCGAATTATTTTTCTAAAAGTTAATATTCACCTATTAACTTAGTAAATTATTACTATTCACTTAGAAACTTTAAATTCCATGAATATTAATCGTTTACTCACCGGATTAATATTTAAATAATAATAATAATAATTAATTCAATTAAATTACGACACGCAAGTAATTTAAAATTTACCGAATTAATTAATTAATAAATGCCCAAAAATACGAGGTGTTACATACTTCCTCCCTTACAAGGGAATTTTATCCCCGAAATTAGGTTGTACTTGTGGTGAATAATTCTGGATACTTCTCTCACATGTCATCTTCCCCCTTCCAAGTAGACTCTTCGACACTGTGATATCCCCACTGAACTCTAACTAGTGGTACCAACTTAGACTGTAGCTTGCGCTCACTACGATCTAGGGTAGCTACAAGTTTCTCCTCATATGAGACGTCTTGCTGTAGGTCAATCTCCTCGAGTGGAACGTGCCAAAAAGCCTCTCGCTCCTCCGATATTTCTTCAGTGATGCCATGTGGAACACATCGTGTATCTACTAAAGATGCTCTGGCAAACCCAGTTTATAAGCTACCAGTACCACTTTGTCAATGATATGGAAATGTTCCACATATCTCGGTGTTAGTTTCCCTTTCTTATCGAAAATCATCACTCCTTTCAAAGGATACCCCCGAACCAATACCTGATCGCCGACCTCTAACTCAACATGCCTCCGATTGACATTAGTGTAACTCTTTTACTTGTCCTGGGCTATCCGAGTACGTCCCCTAATAAACTCTATCTTGGCAGATGTCTCCTGAATCATCTCTGGCCCCAATAACTTATTGTCTCCTGCCTCTAACCAATAAACGGGTGAAAAACAAGGTCTCCCATAAAGTGCCTCGAATGAGGCCATGCCGATAGTGAATTGGTACGAGTTGTTATACGCACACTCTACCAATGGAAGATATTGATCACCTCCTCCCCTAAAGTCTAGAATGCACATCCTCAGCTTATCCTCCAGCATCTAATTTACCCTCTCAGTCTTCCCATCTGTCTGTGGATGATAGGTGGTGCCCAATCACAAGTCTATGCCCATAGCCTCCTGAAAGCTCTGACAGAAGTGAGATACGAATATCTTGTCTCTATTAGACACTATGTTAACCGGAACTCCGTGTAACTTAGCTATCTATGCTACGAATAGCTGCGCATACCGCATCATCTCAAAATACATGCGAACCAACAATAAATAGGATACCTTGGTCAATCGATCCACAATCACCCATATGGAATCGTGACCCCTCTGTGATGTCAACAACCCTCTAATGAAATCCATAGAAATGCTCTCCCACTTCCACATAGGAATATCAAGCGGCTGCATCATCCATGAAGGCCTCTAGTGATCCACTTTAACAAGATGATAAGTGGCACACTTCGAGACAAACTCTGCTATATCTCGCTTAATCCCCAACCACCAGTACTGTCTCCTCATGTCCTAGTACATCTTATCCCTGCTGGGATGTACCGCGAATTTATAGCCATGAGACTCAATGAAAATGGCATGCCTCAGATCCTCGTCCTCTGGCACGAACAACCTCCCATTAAAATGTAGCCCTCCCTCTAAGCTGATCAAGTAAGACTCCACACCCTCTGCTAGGAGCTACCTCACCCTTTTTTGGCAAAATGGATCCTCTGCCTGTGCTCTCACCACCCGCATGAAAATCTCGAGCGTGATCGATAAAACTAAAATACATGCCCTGGTGACCTCATCATCATGAAAAAATTCATTTTACTTCGCTTTCTAGACCTCTGCCAAGTCCTTTGTAGGTCGTTGGCTCAATGCGTCTGCCACCACGTTAGCCTTACCAGGATGATACTATATATCAAATTAGTAATCCTTCACGAATTCTAGCCACCGCCACCGCCTCTGTCTTA
The DNA here is from genome assembly GCA_949130495.1 of Sambucus nigra. Lineage (NCBI taxonomy): Eukaryota > Viridiplantae > Streptophyta > Magnoliopsida > Dipsacales > Adoxaceae > Sambucus > Sambucus nigra. Next base: position 284,607,674 of record OX422218.1, read on the forward strand.
TGTTCGGATCCTTCTGTATGAAGAGATCCTTAAGTGACTTATGATCCATAAATAATGTGAACTGCTCTCCTAGAAGATAGTACCTCTATATCCTCAAAGAAAAAATCATCGTTGCCAACTCAAGGTCGTGGGTGGGTTAAATCCTCTCTCAGGGCTTAATCTTTCGGGACACATAAGCTATATACCTCTCCTCCTACTACAACACACCCCAAGTCCCTACAAGGGAGCATCCGTATAGACCTGATAATTTAATCCTCCCCTAGGCAAAGTAGGCACGAGTGCTGATGTCAACTCGTCCTTTAGCTCGTCAAAAGCTAATTGACATTGATCACTCCATACATATGGCACCCCCTTGTGAGTCAAATTCGTCAACGGACCCGCAATCTTCAAAAATCACTTAATGAAGCGGCGATAATACCCGGCCAACCCTAGAAAACTGCGAATCTCGGTCGATTTTGTGGGTTGTCCCCACTCTCTCATCGGCGATACCTTACTCGAATCAACAACGATATCCCGGTCTGACACAATGTGTCCAAATAACTACACCTCTCGTAGCCAAAATCCACACTTCCCAAATTTGGCATACAACTGATGGTTATGTAGTGTCTATAAAACCACACGTAAATGCTCTGAGTGCTCCTCCTCAGTGCGTGAGTATACCAAAATATAGTCTATGAACACGATGATGAACTGGTCAAGGAACTCTCTGAATACCCTATTCATGAGATCCATAAACACTGCTGGCGCATTGGTGAGAGCCGAAAAGGCATCACCCTGAACTCACAGGATCCATACCGCGACACAAAATGGTCTTTGGGACATCCTCCTCCCTAATACGCAACTGTTGATATCCCGATCTCAAATCAATCTTGGAGAAGTATGCTGCCCCTATCAATTGATCGAATAGGTCATCGATCCTCGACAACGGATACTTATTTCGTATCGTGACCTGATTCAGCTCCTTATAATCGACACACTAGTGGAGCGAACCATTCCTTTTTTTCATGAACAAGACAGGATCACCCTATGACGATGTGCTCCATAGAATGAAACCTTGGCCCAAAAGCTGCTGAATCTACTATTTTAACCAACACATTTCTGAAGTGGCCTTGTGGTAAGGTGCCCGGGAAATAGGCCTCATTCTCGATTCTAAATCAATAACAAACTCAATCCCTCGACTGGGTGGTAACCATGGTATGTCCTGAAGTACATCCTCAAAGTCCCTCACGACTGGAATCGGGTCCATCAGAATAACCACCCCCTGTGAGGTCTCCTCCTCAATGTCATATAAATGAGTGCGCGACCCTCCCTCGGGAAGAGGCATCACCACCAAAAACATCTCCTGTCCCGAAATGGAGAACACTATGGTCCTTTCAAAAAAATCCACCGTCACCCTGCACCCTGCTAACCAATCCATGCCTAGGATAACCTCATATCCCTCCACATCTAATAATAAGAGGTCTGTTCCTAAATTTAGTCTTCCAATAACAATATGTACTCATCTAAAAATCAAATGTATTACTGACCCACCCCCCATCGGTGACTTTACACACATAAGGAGACTATCGGCTGACTCTAACAACCCGACGAATCTAACAAATCTGGTTCTAATGAATGAATGCGATGCACCAGTATAAAAAAAAAATCCTACCCTCATACTCATGAATAGTAAATGTAATCTCGACTGTGGGCGGTGCCTGAGGTGCTGGTGGAATCGGAACATCCCGGACGTTACACACACGCCCGTAGTGCAACTGCCCCTGCTACTGTGGGGCTGGTTGATTACTCGTGAAAAGTAGCATCACGTCAAAATGCTAATCGTTGTATTCGTTTCACCGCGTTAATACAAAAACCTAAATGACGACTGCACTTATGATATAAGTGTAGCGGTAAGTCGGGTATCGAATCCACAGGGAGTGTTAGACAGATTTTAATCGGTTTATTAATTCAGGAATAAAAGTGTAAAAGGTGATGTGTGCTTGTAAATAAAAGAAAAGAGTGAAGTTAAGTCTAAATAAAGTAAAAGCGAGGATCGGGATAGAATCCAACCATATGGATCGAAACAACTATTAATTAGAATTCCGGCTCGAGAGCAATTTAATCGAGCATTATCAATTAATCATAAACTTCACGCAATAAAGAATTTAAGCCAAAGTTGCGTGAATAAACATTTAATTGAGAATTGGTCGCATGTGGATTAAATTCGGATTATCGCTATAAATACTAGCGTTGCATGACAGAGAGAGTTAAATGCGTAATAATTCGACTTTAATACGCGCGGGTTCAATTAAACGAAATTCTGCACAAAACCTAATTTTTGGAGCTCGAGGCCCGTAAATGGAGGAACGAAATCCCGACCCTATTTATCTAAGGGTAACACATGAATTAAACTAAATTAAACCAATTAAACTAAGAAAATAAGAAATAACACAATTAAACTAATTAACAAAGCATGAAACTATACTACAAAGCAAGAAATAAACAAGAACAACTCTATTAATTAGAGAGAATGATGAATAGTACACACTTACAAACCCACAAGTTGTCACACTAAATGAGGAAGAGGAATGAGCTCTCAAAACCCTAACCCTAAGCTATTCTAAACCTAAAACGAATTAAAACTGAATATTCTTTTTATTATAACAAAATCCCTTATATAGTAAGTTGGGAGAAACCAATAGAAGAAAGAAAAGGAAAATATCTCAGAAAATAGGGGATCGATTGATCGAACCCTTGGGTCGATCGATCGATCGATCAGAAATGAGCCCAATGCTTCCCACGATTTCAGAAACAAAGAGGGATCGATCGATCGATCCATCCTTTTGGTCGATCGATCGATCAGTCAGGTGTGAGCCAAGATGCCCTGCTTTGGTTTCATCATAGTTCCCTTCCGTTAAAAATCTCGAAACTTCTTCATTTGGACTCGTAATCGTGCACCATTCACGACCACGCGAAGCTCGCAAGGAGGGCTACAACTTTGGTGAGATGTTAGGCTAGGTTCCAATGATGTGAAATGACTAAATTTCCCTTGAACGTGCGGAAATGTACAAAACTTTATCGGAATGCATCCGAACTTCATACTTAGCATCCAAATACCTATAATACCTGCAAAGCATGTTAACATAGAAATCCAAGGTTGTCTGGTTAACGAGCATAAATATAGGGAATAAGATACCTGAGGGGGCTAATTATGCATATGTTAACGGATGAAATACGCAATATATGCGTATTATCACACCCCCTAACTTACACATTTCTAGTCCCTAGTAATGAAATAAGATGCAATAAGAACTACAAGTAAACCAACAACAAGAGATAGAACAAAATGGAAAAAATAGATAAAGGTCACTTTCGCGGGCGATTCGATTGCATTTAGCGTATGCAATAAGCCATTAAACCCGTAGGTTACCCTAGTGGACGAGTGTCGTCTCGTGAGGATTTTCAGGGATGAAACCCATAAACATAATACAGTTTCCTCAAAATATGCCCCATCAAGCATGCAGCAAACTCAACAATACGAACAAGATTTCAACATGTTATTATCAAAGCAAATGAATTCACATGAAAAGTTCGTAGTTATTAACATTTAGAATGCACCTCATTGAATTGAAACCTTAAAATGTGGGAGGGGAGTGAGCACACGCAAAATATGATTTGGAAAAAACTTATATAAACCGGATAAACATTAAAGCAAGCATATATTCAATCCTCATGGGCATTACACTCATCAAATGAATTCACTTGAAACAGGAAGGTAACACACGGGACATGCGGGCATAAGGAGTAAATGTAAAGGGAAACTAGGCCGCACACATGTCGCAAATGAAGAACGCTCTATAGGAAATAAAAACTGTAATCTCAATGAAAGATATCGCGCATATAAAAGATGCAAAATGAATTTTCACAGATTATCAAAACTATTTAAACCTTTGAATTACATCTACTTAAGATCACATAGGACTTTAATAGGGTTGTAATGTAGGCTAGGCTAGGGTACGAAATGAAAGAGATGTATGTACGGATTCAATGTGTTCGGAATGAAAAACTTGGAATAATGGGAAATAGTGGGCAATTTCAAAATTGGACAAATAACATCCAAACAAGCATTACCTATATCAATTAAGAGAGCAATCAAAGCCTATTGAACTAAATACAACATTTACAACTTTTGCTTTATTTTTTCTTTTCTTTTCTTTTTCTTTTCACTTCTCTTTTTCTTCCCTTTTTCACTTCTTTCTTTTCTTTACTTTTCTCACCCTCACATGCCCAAATTGCAACCACAATACACAACATCATTCAATACCAAGCAACGTTCCAAACAAAGGTAAGGAAGGTAATATGTATGGTGTATAACTTCAATTTAGAGTTGGATATGGGATTTTGGGGTATGAAACGAAAGGCTAATATTTAGGCTTAAAGGGGTTAACGTGGGTAAACATATGAGGTGAGGTCAAGGATAATATGGGTGATATAACAAAGAATTCCAATGATCATTTCATAAAGTTTATGCAATTCTTGAGTCAAAACAAACTTTGAAAATCATGCTTAATTAACACATTTCATATATGAGCTCAATTAATGACCGATCAAAGGAAGGAGTAGAGAGATTACCAACGATGGTAACGTTTTCAAAGAGGAAAGAATAGTGTATACACTCACAAATGACGAAAGGTATAAAGCTTACTCAGTGTAAGTATAAACACTGCAACAAAACATTAACGAGTTATAAAAATCTTAAACCAAATAATTAAAGCAAGAAAAGTGCATGTGCTCATGGGATTAAAGTTTAATTCATGAAGTTATTCATAATATTAATAAGTGAGGACTAAAGTCTAATAACTTCTAAAATCGAGAACATACATCATTGAGTTGTCTATTGGATCGGGCAATTATTAAAATTTATCATCGAAAACAAAGGCAAAATGCCCAACAAAGGAGAAAAAAGAAAGAAAATATTTTTGTAAATTTTCAAATTTTTAACAAAATCATGCTTTGTAACTAAATTGTAGTCAAATTCAAGGACTAAACAACGAAATGGATAGAATATCCCACACCCCTAACTTAAATGTTGCATTGTCCCCAATGTGTCCATTAAAGAACACAACACAAAGATAGGAAAATAATGATATTACCCAAATTTGGAACAATATCCATAAGTAAAAGTCCAAATGAATCTGCAAAACAAGTTAGTACAAAGCAACACAAGAATATGTATCGATATATCAAGTTAATAGAATTTATGTCATAAGTCACAACAATATAAAGGGGCTGAAGTAAAAATACTAGATAAATTGACGGTGAACATTTGATTTTATAAATATGGAAAGCCACACATCAAAATCCAATATACAACCACAAACTACATCACTATTTCTCATTTCATAATTTCAGTACAAAATAACTTAATACATTACAACTATTAAAAAGAAAGAAATACAAATAAAATGAAAATACAAAATACTATCCGATCCCAAAATGGCAAAAATAACCCTACAACAGCAGAAGCCTAGTGGCCGGAACCACTAGGATCAAAAGGATCCTGAAAATGAGGAGGGAGTATCGCATCCGAATCATGCCACTGCAAATATATATCTCGTATCATAGCCTGCATCATCCAAAATTCATGTCGCTACTGCGCTCTCTCCTGCCTCCGTTCAACTCTATCTTTTCGCAGATCGGCCTGCTGCTGATCTAGGAAGGACTCCCAAGTATCCCACCTAAGCTGGCTCTCCTCCCAGCGCTGGTCCTACACTGCCTGATATGCCTTAAAGTGGGCGTCTGAATATGTCTGTGGCACGTATGAACCCTCACCCTGTTCCATGCCCCGAATATTGGCCTCCTCCTCAGCCTGGTCATCTGCCTCTGCCCTCTGCCTCTTGGTACCAGACTCCCCCCATGCATGAGTTAACATCTTCGAGATGTTATCTTTATTGAGAAGCCCCAGTGGCTCACGCATGTGGTTCGCGTCATACTGGGGGTAGTCGTGCACTAAGAAGATCCTCGTGATGAGGGCAGGAAAAGGTAGGGAAAATCTCCAGGCTTGCTCCTTAAACGCCGCGTACATCCTGTCCAAAAAGATATTGGGCAAACTAATTTCGCCCAAGTTGTTGATTAGTGTGTAGACATATGCCGCTTGTTTGTAACGCACCTCAGATCGATTGCTCGTTACCATAAAGGAGTGCACGTTGATGTAGTGTAGTAATCGTGGCAAATCCTCCATTGCGGCCGAGCAGAAAGCCTTTTTCTTCCACAGTTCCCCCGGCGCAAGGGCCTCAATCAACGTTGTAAGCCCAAAAATCTCCCCATCTGAAAAACTGACAAACCGCTGAGGAATAAAATTAATTAATTATTAATTAATTTCCCTAATCCACAAACATGCAGCATTTGTTGTGTGCCCTAGTTTAAAATTGGTGACAAATTCCGTGTGTTTATTCCTGACAAATGCCGCATGTTTATATTCGGGAATAAAATTGTTGTTTCGCCGTGGTGCAAGAGTCATCTACGCGCCGGTCGTTTTTTATATTCGGCTCACCAACTCTATACAAAAATCTAAACTATGTCTATACTCTTTTAAGGAAGTATCGCGGCCAGTCCGGGTATCAAATCCACAAAGAAAAGTTTCTAGAATTTAATTTGTTTAATATTCCTAAAATAAAAGTGTAAAAGATAATTGCTAACAAAATAAAAGATAAATAAATGAAAGATTAAACTAGGCGAGGGAAAATTAAACTAGATTAACAAAAGCGAATAAAAACTATAGGTTGCGTTGAATATCCCTCACCCCGAGTTAATTAGTATAAAATGGTTACATGGGTTCGCGGATTATTAAGATTGGGTCTCGTTTTGTCAATTAATTAAATTAAGAGTTGTCACACCCCTAAATTCACATAAAAGACTAATAAGATTTTGGCATCAACAAATACCACAAAAATTACGCACGAAAGATCGTAAATACGGAGCATACATGATATACCCCGTTAAATCTCCTAGGCATAATAACTAGGACAACACACTCGAAATAAACCCGTAAACTCCATCACCAAAGCAAAGCAACCAAACCAACCCTAGGTGAGTTCAATCCAACACAACCTAGATTAGATTAGCCCCTAAACATATTAAATGACATTAAATAAAATGCAACTAATTAATTAAAGCACACTATTTAAATTAACAACTAAAATTAACTAGACATGGAAATAAATGGAAAGCATGGAAATCTAGGTTAAAAAGCATAAATAAGAGAGAAGAAGATAATGAATAGTATCCACTTACATTAATGGGTGTCAAACCAAGAAGAAAATGGAGGAATGGGTCAAGTTCCACAAAAACAGCCCAAATAATTAATAAAATTGTAAGTAAAAGGAATAAAATTGTTGTATTCGAGAAGGTGTGGAATAAAATTGATGTATTCGGGAAGGTGTGAAAAACTGACACACCCCCTAACATAAATGTTGCAATGTCCCCAATGCGTCCATTAAAGAACACAACACAAAGATAGGAAAAGAATGATATTACCCAAATTTGGAGCGATCTCCATAACTAAAAGTCCAAATTAATCTACAAAACAAGTTAGTACAAAGCAACACAAGAATATGTACCGATATTTCAAGTTAACATAATTTATGTCATAAGTCACAATAATATAGAGGGGCTAAAGTGCAAATACTAGATAAATTGACGGCGAACATTTGATTTCATAAATATGGAAAGTCACACACATGAAAATCCAATATATAACCACAAACTACATCACTATTTCTCATTTCATAATTTCAGTACAAAACAACTTAATACATTACAACTATTAAAAAGAAAGAAATACAAATAAAATGAAAATATAAAATACTATCCGATCCCAAAAAGGCAAAAATGACCCTAACACAGCAAAAGTCTTGTGGCCGGAACCACTAGGATCAAAACGATCCTGAAAATGAGTAGGGAACATCGCATCCGAACCATACCGCTGCAAATATATGTCTCGCATCATAGGCTGCATATTCCGAAACTCATGCCACTGCTGTGCTCTCTCCTGCCTCGGCTCAGCTCTATCCTACCTCAGATCGGCCTGCTTCTGATCTAGGCGGGACTCCCAAGTAGCCCACCTAAGCTGGCTCACCTCCCAGTGCTGGTCCTGCACTGCCTGATATTCCTTAAAGCGAGCGTCTGAATCTGTCTGTGGCACGTGCGAACCCTCACCCTGCTCCATGTGCCGAATCTCGACCTCCTCCTCAGCTTGGTCAGCTGTCTATGCCCTCTGCCTCTTGGTACTAGGCTCCCCCCATGCGTGAGTCAACATCTTTGAGCTGTTATCTTTAGTGAGAAGCCCCAGTGGCTCACCCATGCGGTTCGCGTCATACTGGGGGCAACCATGCGCTAAGTAAATCCTCGTGATAAGGGCAGGAAAAGGTAGGGACAATCTCCAGGCTTTCTCCTTAGACGCCGCGTACATCCTGTCCAGAAAGATATTTGGCAAACTAATTTCCCCCAAGTTGTTGACTAGTGTGTAGACAAATGCAGCGTGTTTGTGACGCAGCTCGGGCAAGTTGCTAGAATCGAATCCATAATGATACGAGGAATAACTAATGTCGGGAAGGAATAAAATAATTAATTATTATTTCAGGAATAAAATGGTAAAAGGTGATGGGTGGTTGTAAGCAAAGGGAAAAAATAAGAAGTTTAAACTAAACAATAATTAATAAAACGAGGGTCGGGATCACGTACCCGCCATGGGCTAAACACACGAAAATAGAATTTCGGTTCGAAAATATTTAATTGAGCATTTTTAGTTAAACATAAACATCACACATGGAGGGATTTTAACCCAACGATCCGAGCTTAAACATTTAATTCAAAGTGGTCACACGCGTATTAAAATCGGTTTATCGCAAATACTAACGTTGCGTGACAAAGAAATTTAAACACATAATAATCCCATTTTAATACACGAGGTTTCGATTAAATGTAATTTTACACGAAACCTAATTTTCGGAGCTCGACGCCCATTGACGACGGACACATGACCCAAACCTATTTAACTACTCACACATCATTAATAATTAAATTAAACAACTAATTAATAATTAAAACAAGAAATAACACATTAAACTAATTAACAAAGCATGAAACTACACTACAAAGCAAGAAATAAACAAGAATAACTATATTAATTAGAGATGATGATGAATAGTGCACACTTATAAACCCACAGGTTATCACACCAAATGAGGAAGAAGAATGAGCTCTCAAAACCCTAACCCTAAGCTATTCTAAACCTAAAACGAATTAAAATTGAATACCCTTTTTATTACAACAAAAATCCCTTATATAGTAAGTTGGGAGAAAAGTAAAGAAAAGGAAAATATCTCAGAAAACAGGGGATCGATCGCTCGAACCCTAGGGTCGATCGATTGATCGATCAGAAATGAGCCCACTGCTTCCCACGATTTTAGAAACAAAGTGGGATCGATCGATCGATCCTTTTTGTCGATCGATCGATCAGTCAGGTGTGAGCCAAGCTGCCCTGCTTTGGTTTCATTATAGTTCTATTCCTCTAAAAATCCCGTAACTTCTTCGTTCAGACTCAGAATCCCATACTGTTTGCGGCCACGCGAAGCTCGCAATGAGGGCTACAACTTTTTGTAGATGTTAGGCCAGGTGACCAAGGTGTGAAATGACTAAATTGCCCTTGAACATGCAAAAATGTACAAAACTTCACCGGAATGCGTCCGAACTTCATACTTAGAAAGTGTTAACCGCAACTAAGGCACACCCACTAGTCCCATATCTAGAAAGTATTCCGAAAATTAAGGTGAGAGCATACTACCAAAAATCCCACCGTCCATGCGATAATAAATATAATCAACATAATAAGTCGCATAATTCATTTTTTTCAACGATTACACAGTTTCTCATATAAACATAATTAATCTCAATTTAATTTATTCAAATCATCGTCGTAATTAACACCGATATTTTTATTCAACAACAAATATAACTTTTACATCATGCAAATATGAAGAACATAACAATAATTTTTTTTAACCATTCCTTCATAATTTTTATGTGGTTCTACAAATCTAGATTTCAATTAAATCAAATTACTACGATATCTACATGGAAGCCTATACCCATATTACCCAAAATCCAACCTCTACCCTAAGCACACAAGGGTTATGAGTATTAAATAAGATTAATATAGTTAAGAAAAAGAGTCCCAAATTAGTTTTCACTTTTCCTATTTAGGTTGCTAATTTATTTAAGAAAAGCATATCAATTAAGATTTCGGCAACATCTAAAATGAATAATACTAAAGAGAGAGAATAGAAGTATTCATGCTTGCAAAAAAGTCATTTAGAAAATCTGATTAGACGGTTGTAATGCTCTTAAAAAGTTAAGAAATATTGATTCTTGGACGATCTTTGAGAAAACACCAATTACGCCTTCAAATCTTGAGTTGAAACTCGATGAATTTGGGGCTAGGGTTTGTAGGTAGATGAAGATGAAAACTATAGGGGACTACTTCTCTTGGAGCTTGTAAAAATATGTTTTAAAAGTCCTAACCCTGAATTATTATTAATATATAAAGAGAAGGAAGAATTTGAGTTAAACTAAAACTCTAAAAACGATTAGCGAACTTCCACCCTTGCTACAAACCGAATTGATTCGGCTATAAGACCGAATCGATTCTCCCTTGGCATCCAACAAAGGATGCCCCAAAATATATATGTCAATAAAATCCCAATTTCAGCCCCGATTTCAATTCTGATTAAAATCTTAGTTCCCATAATTAAATCTCAACATTTTTATATTACTAAAAATAATTGAATCCAAAAATTTATTTTTTGAATTACGAATTAATTTAATTAAATTCCAATTTAAAATCTACGGGGTGTTACATACTTACCCACTAGTACAGGAATTTCGTCTTCAAAATTAGACGAAGTGTAAACGCACAAAACAAAATTCGATTCACATATGCCTACCCATAAATTTCACGATTATGCGCCCATACACCCGATCCTACTTGCGCACTTCCCACGATCAAAATACAATATATATATCACACACACACACACACACACACACACACACACACACACACACACACACACACACACACACACACATATATATATATATATATATATAAGTATCTAAGAAAATAGTACGAACTGTGCTGCTAGCCACATTGTGGATCCTGCAGCGCCATGCCTACCTGAGGCTCCCGAGTCAGAAGCATGTCCACTGCGGTCACTACGGGGGTTGCTACTGCTGGAGCTCCCTCTACACCTAGTACTGTCGATTCTGGAGGTCCTTGGCCCTGCTGGCCCTGACCCTGCTGGTCTTGCGCCTTTGAACACCTAGAAGCTTGGTGCCCTATCTCTCCATAACTGAAATTTGCACCTCTAAAAGGTCCATACCGTCGTTTAGTGCTCGCTCACCTAATTTTCCTTGCCCCTGCACCTGAGGGCCCCGTGGGGCACTATTGCCCTTCTTCTCCTGACCTGTCCTTTGTCTCTTCAATGCCTGGTCATTGAGACCCTTGTTCTTTCCTCCTTAACCGTTCGACTTTGTCTCTTCGTCAATTTCTTTTGGTAATTTACCTTCTCCTACCACAACAACATTGCAACGTCCACCACCTGAGTATACTTATTGTACATCAAATTTCCCAACACCATCTGCCTAATAGACCAAGACAATCCCTTAATGAAATATTTCATCTTATTCGCCTCAGTATCTACCTCCTCTGGGATAAACATCGACAAATTCATAAATTCCTACTCATATTCAACAACCAATTTTGAACCCTGCTCTAAGTATAAAAATTCCATCTTCTTTGCACTCATAGTCGTATAGGAAAAATACTTATCATTAAATTTTATCCAAAAATCTCCATAATTCAAACGATCACTCTCCTCTGATGTGGTGACACTCTCCCACCTCTGTAAAGAATCTCCTGTCACCTTGAACGTAGCCAACATCTATTTCTTGTAACACCCCGCTCGCCCGGGGAGAGCGAACGGAGGGCTAATGCGATAAAATAAATCCAAATCCACAAGTGACAAGGTATAGAGCACCTAAATCCCACAACAACAAAAGAGAAACTACAAATCTCAATTTCTTCAAATTAAATACCAAACCTCTCGAATTACATACAACAACTAACTCGAAAATAAAATACAAATCTCCAAAGCTCTATACATCAAAATAATACAAATCTTTCCCAAATAATCCTCGCTAAAATCAATCTCTATAGCGCCCCAAAATCCGTGCTAACCTGCCACTAAAAGAAAATATGGGGAAGTACACAATACGACAAGAAATTATGCTCAACAAATACGAATTAGAAACGAATAAAACGTAATAACACGAGTACGCATATTCAAATCAAATTGAAAATCTCAAAGCATTTATCAATATAATTTCTCAATAACACTTTTACCGGGTCACCATGCCTCACCACATCCGTATATGCTTTATTAAGCCATAGCCCGGGAAACAGGAATTTTGGCGGGTGCCCAACATCCGTGCCATATTGAAATCTTATGACAACGTGCGCATTAATAATATAATGATACCACATGAATCAAAATAATTTCAACAATTATTTTCCAGATTTTAATGAATTTATCAATTCAAATATGAGTTCAATTAACAAGAATTCAAAGAGAATGACACTCGCGAGATTTAAGGAGCATATTGTGTAAAACCCCATACCTTAAACCATGATGAGAAACCAATGATCACATCCTCAAGATCAACACAAAAGATCTACAAAATATCCTCCAACAAAATATCCCTAAGAACACCTCTGATCTAAGGTTGGAACTCACAAATCTCAAGGGTCAATGTGTATATAAAAAGAAGAGGAATATAAAATAAATTTGCTGCCAAAAGTAGGTTAAAAGTAGGTTAAAAAGGTTGCCCACGACATCCTTTTATAATGAAAAGAAATGAAGAGTTGGAATCCAAAAGACTCCTTTAAATAAGGCAAAGAAATGAAGAGTTGGAAGTCAAAACAACTCCAAGAGTTAAAAACATTTAAAAATCATTTTAAAATCCGTTTTAACTCCGATTTCGAAACCATTTGAAATTCTCGCCTTTACAAATAATATTCAACATATTTGAGCAATAAAAATAATTTTATCAAAAACTTTATTTTCCTCCATTTTCCAGAAATTAATTAAAATAGCCAAAAATTACGCGGGTTGTTACACTTCTGTAATAACCCGCGTAATTTTTGGGGTATTTTCAAAATAAAGAGGAAAAATAAAGTTTTTGATAAAATTATTTTTATTGATAAAATATGTTGGTTATTATTTTTAAAGGCGAGAATTTCAAACGGTTTCGAAATCGGAGTTAAAACGGATTATAAAATTGTTTTTAAATGTTTTTAACTCTTGGAATTCTAAGTCGGCGAACATTAAGTAATTTTCAAGAGTTGTTTTGACTTCCAACTCTTCATTTCTTTGCATTATAAAAGGGAGTCGTGGGCAACCCTTTTAACATACTTTTGGCCCAACTTTTGGCAGCAATATATTTTATATTCCTCTTCTTTTTATATACACATTGGCCGAGATTTGTGAGTTCCAACCTTAGATTAGAGGTGTTCTTGGGGCTATTTTGTTGGAGGTTCTTGGAAGAGATTTTGTAGATCTTTTGTGTTGATCTTGAGGATGTGATCATTGGTTTCTCATCATGGTTTGAGGTATGGGGTTTTACACAATATGCTCCTTAAATCTCGCGAGTGTCATTCTCTTTGAATTCTTGTTAATTGAACTCATATTTGAATTGATAAATTCATTGAAATCTGGAAAATAGTTGTTAAAATTATTTTGATTCATGTGGTATCATTATATTGTATTGAGCACGTTGTCATGAGATTTTCATATGGCACGGATGTTGAGTACCCGCCAAAATACCTATTCCCGAGCTATGGCTTGATAAAGCATGTGCGGATGGGGTGAGGCCTGGTTACTCGGTTAATGTGTTGTTGAGAAATTTATTGATAAATGCTATTGATATTCTCATTTGATTTGAATATCCATACTCGTGTTGTTACTCTTTATTCATCGCTAACATATATTTGTTGAGCATCTTTCCTGTCGTATTGTGTACTTCCCCATATTTTCTTTTAGTGGCGGGTTAGCGCGGATTTTGGGGCGCTATGGAGATTGATTTTAGCGAGGATTATTTGGGAAAGATTAGTATTATTTTGATGTATAGAGCTTTGGAAATTTGTATTTTATTTTCTAGTTAGTTGTTGTATGTAATTCGAGAGGTTTGGTATTTAATTTGAAGAAATTGAGATTTGTAGTTTCTCTTTTGTTGTTGTGGGATTTAGGTGCTCTATACCTTGTCACTTGTGGATTTGGATTTATTTTATCGCATTAGCCCTCCTTTCGCTCTCCCCGGGTGGGCGGGGTGTTACAAATGGTATCAGAGCTTAGGTATACGACAACCCTCGGGGCTTGGGTTTTGGGTTCATTGCGTGGATAACAATTTTTGGAGATAGAAATTTTAGGTGATATTCGTGATAAGTTTCGAGATTAGAGGTGTGGAATTCATTTTTGGGAGACGTGATTTATTTTTGGAGTTAGTGTAGTGGCCTGATTTTATGAGTTAAGCATTCGGCGAATTTCGAGGGCGAAATTCCATTGTTAGTGGGGAAGTGTAACAACCCGCGTAATTTTTGGCTATTTTAATTAATTTCTGGAAAATGGAGGAAAATAAAGTTTTTGATAAAATTATTTTTATTCTCAAATATGTTGAATATTATTTTTAAAGGCGAGAATTTCAAACGGTTTCGAAATCGGAGTTAAAACGGATTTTAAAATGATTTTAAAATGTTTTTAACTCTTGGAGTTGTTTTGACTTCCAACTCTTCATTTCTTTGCCTTATTTAAAGGAGTCTTTTGGATTCCAACTCTTCATTTCTTTGCATTATAAAAGGAAGTCGTGGACAACCTTTTTAACCTACTTTTAACCTACTTTTGGCAGCAAATTTATTTTATATTCCTCTTCTTTTTATATACACATTGACCCTTGAGATTTGTGAGTTCCAACCTTAGATCAGAGGTGTTCTTGGGGCTATTTTGTTGGAGGTTCTTGGAGGAGATTTTGTAGATCTTTTGTGTTGATCTTGAGGATGTGATCATTGGTTTCTCATCATGGTTTAAGGTATGGGGTTTTACACAATATGCTCCTTAAATCTCGCGAGTGTCATTCTCTTTGAATTATTGTTAATTGAACTCATATTTGAATTGATAAATTCATTAAAATCTGGAAAATAATTTTTGAAATTATTTTGATTCATGTGGTATCATTATATTGTTGATGCACACGTTGTCATGAGATTTTAATATGGCACGGATGTTGGGCACCCGCCAAAATTCCTGTTTCCCGAGCTATGGCTTGATAAAGCATATACGGATGTGGTGAGGCCTGGTGACCCGGTTAAAGTGTTATTGAGAAATTATATTGATAAATGCTTTGAGATTTGCAATTTGATTTGAATATGCGTACTCGTGTTGTTACGTTTTATTCGTTTCTAATTCGTATTTGTTGAGCATAATTTCTTGTCGTATTGTGTACTTCCCCATATTTTCTTTTAGTGGCAGGTTAGAACGGATTTTGGGGCGCTATGGAGATTGATTTTAGCAAGGATTGTTTGGGAAAGATTTGTATTATTTTGATGTATATAGCTCTGGAGATTTGTATTTTATTTTCGAGTTAGTTGTTGTAATTTTAATTAGAGAGACTTGTTGTAATTGAAGAGATTGAGATAAGTGGATTTATATTATTGTGGGTTTATTTAGATGCTCTATACCTTGTCACTTTTGGATTTGAATTTATTTTATCGCATTAGTGCTCCGTTCGCTCTCCCCGGGTGGGCGGGGTGTTACATTTCTGCACATCAATGGAGTCCACCATCCTCAAATATCTCTCCATATCTCTCCTCCACTGGTGAGCAACCATTGGGTCAGATCCACATACAAAGGTGGGAGGATTACCCTTGTGGAAGATGGCCCTCACCTTATCCCAAGTCGACGCTAGTATAACCTGATGCTGCTCCTCTAAAGTCACCCATCTCTGTCTCCCTACCTAAATACCGGCCACCGTGTCCTCACGTATAATCGTCGCTAAACTGCCTTGGTCTCTCCTGACTGGCAGATCCAATAACTGAAACCTCTCTCCTATCTCCAGCTCTCCTAGTGTTCTCCATCTGAAAAGACAGGAACAAAACAACATCAGACTCGGAATAGCTAAGAGTAAAGATCATCAAAAGGAATCAAAGATATCAATGCGAAAGCTAAAAAGGACTCACAACCTACAAGACCTAAGACCACGCTCTGATACCATCAATAACACCCTGCGCAATCTGACAAGCGAGGTGGCCAACTGTCGCTGCCAAACTATGCCGGACGTCACTAAAAAAGTAATCATTCTTAGCATGTGACAGATATAAGACATATAAAATTCATTGCACAAGATAATAATTAAATCGATCCAACAATAATAACCATTCATGCAATAATAAAATTTATCACCATGATATTCTCCAAATAAATCAAATCTCCAATAATATATAAATCCGAATAAAAAGATTCAACTACAAATATCTGAATAAACCATTAACAACCGTGGAACCGATAGGCGCACCAAATGTGACGGAAATGAAAATAAATCTAACTACTAAAGCATCTATAGTAAACTCCAGCCGCACCTCCAAAATATCTCCAATACTCCACTGCATCTACTCCAACGCTAAACCTGGAATATTAGTCAACGCAACGGGTCAGGGCCCACCACATGAATATAAGCTACTCTCCTCAATTAGGGTCCGTGAACCCAGACAGTAGCATTATACATAATAAATATCATGATTGAATATTTTAAATTAATTGAGATAATTAATTAACATGAGAATAAACGTAAGGTACCACTATCTACCATATAATTAATGCAACCTAAAGTGTAAGACTAAATATTCCAATAACATTCTTATTTACAATTTTATTCTTATCCTTACTCATTTTAATTAATTAATAATTTTAATTCATGCCATACCAATATGGCCAGTCAACCCCTATCGGTCCTGCACACACTCTTAGCACGCTTAAAATTCTACACATCACACCCATTCCCCTAACTATAGCCAGTCAACCCGTATTCTGTTGGTTCTTCCCGTAGTCGTGAGGCACGACACATCACTATAGCATGTCAGCACGTATAACTGTCAGCCCGCACATACTCGTGACACCAACACACACCCACGTCACTATAACCAGTCCGCCCATTTAAGTGTCATCCCTACACATACTCGTGCCGCAAATCCATTTTAATACCCATTTATTATCTTAGGCATTACTTCTCAATTTCTCATTTTCTCATCATCTCAATATTTTATTTTAGCCCCACCCTATTACAGAGCATAAACCTCAAACCTACCCCTAGTCCCATACCTAGAGGTCTCCAAAACACAACCACATCCTATCCTATTTAGTAAGATGAATTTATGTAATTAATCTCTTCCTAGTCTTGCACTTAGGTTATCAAAATCAACGGAACGACACCAAAAATCTTCCCCACCCCGCAATATCCCATCCGTAAAAATCTACACTAAATAGTTCCACACCTAGAAAGTGTTAACTGCAACCAAGGCACACCCACTACTCCCATACCTAGCAAGTATTCCTAAAATTAAGGTAAAAACATACTACCAAAAATCCCGTCGTCCCCGCATTGATAAATATAATCAACATAATAAGTCGAATGATTCAATTATTTTTTTGCAACGATTACACAATTTCTCATATAAAACACAATTAATCTCAATTTAATTTATTCAATTCATCATCGTAATTAACACCAATATTTTTATTCAACAACAAATATAATCTCCACATCATGCAAATATGAAGCACATAACAACAATTTATTTTATCCATTCCTACATAATTTTTATGTGGTTCTACAAATCTAGATTTCAATTAAATCAAATTACTACGGTTTTTACATGTAAACCTATTCCTATATTACCCAAAATCCAACCTCTACCCTAAGCACACAAGGGTTATAAGTATTAAATCAGATTAAGATTTTAAAGAAAAATAGTCCCAAATTAGTTTTCACTTTTCCTAATTAGGTTGCTAATTTATCTTAATAAAAGCATATGAATTAAGGTTTAGGCGACATCTAAAATGCATAATACTAAAGAGGGAGAGTAGAAGTATTTATGTATGCTAAAAAGTCATTTAGAAATTCTAATAAGACGGTTGTAATCCTCTAGAAAAATTAAGAAAGATTGAATCTTGGACGAACTTTGGGAAAACATCAGTTAAGCCTTGAAATCTTGAGTTGAAACTTGATGAATTTGGGGCTAAGGCTAATAGGTACAAGAAGATGAAAATTATAGGGGACTAATGCTCTTAGAGTTTGTGAAAATATGTTTTAAAAGTATTAACCCTAGATTATAATTAATATATAAAGAAAAAGGAAGAATTTGAGTTAAACTAAAACTCTAAAAAGGATTAGCGAACTTCCGCCCTTACTACAAACTGAATCGATTCGGCTATAAGGAAGAATCGATTCTCCCCTGGCAGCAAGCCAAGGACGCCCCAAAATATATATGTAAATAAAATCCCAATTTCATCTCCCGATTTCAATTCTGATTAAAATCTTACTTCCCATAATTAAATCTCAACATTTTTAAATTATTAAAATTAATTAAATCCAAAAATTTTATTTTTTCAAATTCCGAATTAATCTAATTAATTCCAATTTAAAATATATGGGGTGTAACACCTCTTAATGGATTTGAACATGTGAATATACTGATGTTAATCTCCTTGCAGAGAGGAAGGAATTAGTATATGGACCTGGACTAAAAGGTGCATGGGTAACCCATTTCAACTACGATATATAAAACCATTTTAACAATGATACCACATGTGAATGAAATCGGTTGATAAAGTCCAAAATCACAAGCAAACACCAGAGAGAGTTCAAATTTAAATTAAACACATCAGGAGAGGTAGCTTGCAGCTTTAAACTTTCCATAATGGAAGTCTATCATGTTTACTGCCTAAGTAGTGAACGTTCCCGTGACACCCCTACTAATTGAATACCGGGTAGCTACTCCTTTATTCAAGTTAATACAAATGTCAAGTTGGTTCAGTTCATAGCATCACTGTCGAAAAACGTTTTAACAATTTCTAGCCACCTAATATTTAAAAAGTGAGCTGTCAATTTTAATTAAATTAGATTAACATACAACAATTTTAAATTAGAAATGCTAATACCACAACCACATCACAGTCACAACAGAATAATCAATTGAATGAAATGAATCTGGAGGAATACTCCTCAGAATAATACGAATACTGAATAAAACCGAATATAAAGTCTGAATGACTAATTAATTACATCCAAAACTGAAATAAAACTGAATACATAAACTGTCTCTAAGAGAAAAGGGGCGACATGCCCTACAGATAAATAAGTCTGAAATGGAATCAAGGTAGAAAGTGGAGGCGTCTATAATCAAGGTCCTGTAACTTCCACATCAGCTACAACACGTCACTGGAATGGAACTTCTAAGCTTGGTGTCCTTGTGGCTGGGCACCTCAAAGGTTTTTACAAAAATAGATTTGAAAGAATACGGGTCTGAGCCCGATTGTGAAAACAATTTAAAATATAGCAAGTGTTTAATGTCATTAAACAATGAATATAAAATACATGATAGTGCGTGCTCTCACATGAGTTCTTCACCTCTCAACTAATTGTGAACACTTATCATACCCATACCCGTTCTAGTTATTCCACTATCTAACTAGGCCAATTCATAACCCGACTTTACTTTTCCGATTAGAATTCAATTCCCAATATCTTAATATAAGCTAAGAGTCTTACTATGTGTTTCTCAGAACTAGTTATATTAATTACTAAGAAGTTCTCATTTTTAACTCTACAAAAATGATACAATTTATTCACACTTACACTTATATAAGCAGTCCATTTCAATCATCAGTATTTAATCTCATCGTAAATATACAATAATGGCACCCCTAGGCTAAGCTGCGGTGCACACATACTCTGCTATCAAGTCCCGGTACATCACGTACATAAGGACCACGTATTCCGAATCTCTCAGGAACCGTTTAGATAAGTAACAATCACACATAATGGAGGCGGACATAGTTCACATCCCATGGGTCACGCACATACCTACGCTCCCATGGTCAGCAGACTTATTAACTCACCAACAAGTCATTCTCTGACCTATGTCCTTGAGGTACCAATCTAAATCCCCCCGTAGGCACACAAAGATTAGATGGCCCTGATCGAAAGCCGACCTCCCGCGATAACAAGTATGGTAGGTATGTCATACACTTATAAGTCCATATACTAAGCATTCACACATCTTAGATATCTTATAATATTAATAGAGGTATATTTTACATTCCTATACCGTCATTAAATGTTGTATATTTGCAAGTCCCCGGATAATATACAATATAAATCGCTAACACTTCTCACGTCGCAAATTCAAGTACTTACAACCTAGCCTATAGAAGTTACTCGGTCTATTATATAATTCTAAGTTTCAATCCTCAATGTAATCCAATCTCACAATTATGCCCACTAGTCAACAAGGTAAGGATCACACTTAATTAAATAAGTCTACGGAAAGTTCGAACTAAAATCGGCCAAACAAGGTCATTCTGTCAACTCGTTAGAAATCTCGTTCGAACGAGGTGGTTCGAATGAGTGTCGTTCGAACGAAGGGCTTCGAACGAACTCGTTGAAAGGGGTACTGGAATCTCGTTAGAAGCTCGTTCGAACGAGGTCGTTCGAATGACCTGGGTTGGTCTTCTAACGAGATGGTAGAGAACGCCCAGAAATTTCCCAACTTCGTTTTTCTTCAATTCCACTTCTCTAAATCCATCCTAAGATCATCCCAATTAAGTTTTTATGTTTTTAAACTACTCTAAGCCCTCCTAGGTCGCTTCTTAACATATTTTTGGGGTCAAATGCTCCTAATCAACATGCAATTATCATGAATCCCCAAATTTTTCCCCAAACCCTATGAACATGAACACAAAATTTTATTTCACTTAAATACTCATAATTAATCCATTTTTAAATCATCAAAGTTAAGTATTTTGGGTTCTAATTTCATCCATAAACATTCTACATGCAATCCCTATCCAAACTTATGAGTTCCATGACAAATACATTGGATTTTCATCAAAACTTTCAAAGCATATAAAGTTTCTACACTAAACATGGAGGAAATATTCATTGGAACTAATAACATCAAATCACTTGCCTTAGGTTTGTTCTTCAGATCTGTGGTCGGTGATTATAGGACGATTCTCTCCTCTTTCTGGTCACAATTTCTTCCAAAATGATGGGTGATGGGAGATGGTTTGGTTTGGAACCTCCTTTAACCTCTCTCTAACTTCTCTCAAAAACCTCCGTAGCCCACTCTTTTGTTTTTGACTGGTAATGGCCTTAGTGGCCTCTCTAATAATATATAATTTAACTCTAAAATTCGTGGGTTTTAATTCCTAAATTTTTAAAATTATCGAAATACCATTCTGGGTTGCCGATTTGGCTTAAAAATGCCCCGGGACCCAAACTAAACCCCCAGCTAGTATTTTCTGACTATCTCGACCCTTCTGGACACGTTGGCGCACTCAAAATGACCATTCGATTGATAAAAATATAATTTGCTTTTTAATCTAATTAAATTCATTTTTGACGCTACTGACACACGCGTCTCAACTAAATTTCCCAAATTGTCGTATTTCTGCCTCGCGACAAATTTAATATTTTCAATACTCATATGTTACCATATATTCTCAGTAATATTTTTTTTAACATCATACTCAAATACCAACTGACATCTCTCTAGTATTTAATTATGGAATAATTTCCAAATAAATTCTCATTTAATTCAATTAATCCATTAAATAAAAATCAATAAAATTACGGGGTATTATAGTTTCATCTTAAACTGTTAACTCGTTGTGTAAACCAAGATAATAGATCGCACACATATCATTTTTGTATAGAGTTAGTTCTCAAAGTTGTGTTCATTTTGGGAGAAAACATTCCTAAGTCGTATGAGTGTTTAGAGAATCAAGCCTTTGAAATTATAATTGATGCAACCCCACTTCACACCCACATAGGTGATTCCCCATTAAGAGTAATGTGATGTACCCCACATGTTTAACAAGGTATAATTATCATTAAAAGAATTGATTAACCTATCTTAGAAGATAATGCACTTATTGCATCATAGGAATGGTATTGAGATAAAATCTCCAAAATGCAACTAAAGAGCCATCCACAACTTTGGAATTCCGTTGAATCTATATCTTGGGTTCTCCTGTCAATTAGGAAGGGTTTCAATCATGGGGACTCTTTGTTATAGGCTTTTAAGCCTACTCCTCTCGATCTTGAACAAACTTTCTCTCTTGGTAAAGGTTTTATAAATAGATCCACTGAGTTAGTCTTTGATTGCACAAAGTTAATGGAAATGATTACATTAGAGAAATTGTATAAATATATTATGTCTACGTCGAATATGTCTATACTTACCATAATATAAAAAAATTTGTGCCATAGAGATTGTAACTTGATTATTGCAATGTATAGCTATGGTCAAAACATGCTTTGGCCAAAAAGGAATATCCTATAGAAAACATCTAAATGATTCATCTCTTTTCCCTTCTTTATCTAAAGTAATACATTCATATTCCATCGTTGATCGAGCAACACAAGTCTATTTTGAGGATTTTCAAGATACGTCTCCACCTACCAAAGTGAATATATATCCACTTATGGATTTTGACTCCTCGGGGTCCAGTATCCAATTTTCATCACTATACCTTTGAAGTACAATAGGGTATCTTGTGTTGTGCAACCCATAGTTCATAGTGTACCTTAAGTACTTTATAACCCTTATTAACGCTTACCAATGTTGGTTCCCTAGGTTACATGTGTATCTACTTAATTTGCTTATGACATATGCAATATCGGGTCTCGTACAATTCAAAATGTACATTGGACTCCCAATGATTTGAGAATATTCTAGTTGAGAAACTTCACTTCCATTATTCTTTTTCAAGTGATGCTCTATTGACAAGTGTGTTCTAGCAACTGCACCTTTATCTTTGTCAAAATTGTTGAGCATACTCTCATTGTAATGGAATTAGGATAAGATCAAACCTTTTGAAGTTCAAATGATCTTTATTCCCATAATGATAACTGTCTTGCCATGGTCTTTCATGTTAAAATTTTCTTAGTAGTATTTATTATGTTAATATTAGTACCTATGACATTTATCATACTCAAAAATTTTGAACCCAGTAGTCAGTAAACTTTATCAAATTTCTCATTCCATTGCTTGGGATCTTGTTTTAATCCATACAAGGATTTAAAAAGGTGACGTACTTTCTTTTCTTGTCCTTTGGCAATAAAACCTTCAGGTTGTTCCATATAATTTTTTTCATCTAAATCACCATTTTAAAAAGGTTATTTTAACATCCATTTGGGTAATTTTGAGGTTATATAACTCGACAATAGCGATACACATCCTAATGGATGTTATTCTAGTTACCGAGGAGTAAGTGTAAAAAAAGTCTAAGCCTTCTTTTTGCATATATCCTTTAGCAACCGTTCTTGCCTTATATTAATTAATGGAACTGTCTAGTTTCATCTTCCTTTTGAAGATCCATTTACACATAATAGGTTTATTACCAGGTGGTAGATCCAACAATTCCAAAGTATCATTCTTGATTATGGATTCAATCTTACTACTAATAGCCTCCTTCCAATAAGGATCTTCGGGAGTTGACATTGTTTCTCCAAAAGTTTGATCTTCACTTTCCAACAAATAAGTTAGAAAGTCGGGACCCATGAATGTTGAAGTCATAGACCTTTTACTACCTCTAGGTTCAAACATTTCATCATTTTCAATAAGATCGAAATTATGATTATCACTACTAGATGAAATGGCACGTGATCTTTTATGATTTTACAAACTATCTTTATTAGAAGGAAAATATCTTAAAAAAATTCAGGATCGAGAAATTCAACTATAATATTGTCATGAATATCCATGATTTTCGTTTATACACTAAAGTTTATATGCACTACTATCATTAGCATCTCCAATGAAAACATAATCAATGGGTGCAAATCCTAATATAGTCCTTTTAGAGGTATAACCACTTTAGCCAAACACCCCCACACTTTCAAGTATTTGTATGAAGGGGTCCTATATTTTCATATTTCATTTGAGGTTTTATGAGTTTTATTGTGAGGAATTTTATTAAGTATATGATTTTAGAAAGTAAACTCCCCGCCCCCCAAATTCCGGGGTAACCCAGACTAACAAAAATGGCATCGACCATGCCTCTCAATGTTCTATTTTTCCTCTTGGAAATTCCATTTTACCGAGGGGTATATGGTGTTGTCATTTGGTGTATTACAACATGTTGTGCACAAAAGTCATCTAAAGCTTCTGAATAATCTTCCTCTTTATCGTATCTTTGCATTTTAATCTTTTTATTAAGTTTATTGTCAACTTCAGTTTTATAAAAGTGAACATTTCAAGTGAATCCATCTTTATTACAAAGTAAGTACACATAGAATTATTTAGTAATTTCAATTATCAGTAAATGTGATTGGGTGTATTATACCATATTGTGAACAAAATTCATCTAAAGGTTATGAATATTCTCCCCTATATTGGATCTTAGTATTTAATCTTTTTATTAAGTTAATTTTCAACTTTAGTTTTATAAAAAGTGAACATTTAAGGTGTTCCATCTTTACTACAAAGTAAGTACACATAGTAATATCTAGTGCAATTATCAATAAATGTGATAATTTTTTTACCACCTCTAGGTTGAATATAAATTAGATCAAATATTCCAAAATGAATTAATTCTAAATTAGGTCTTTCTTTCAACAAATTTAAAATATTTCTTAGATTATTTAGATGCTACAAAAAGTTCACACATATATATGTATCATCTATTTCAAAGTTAGAAACTAAATCAAAATTAATTAATTTACGGATGGATCCATAATGAACATGTCCTAACCTACCACGCCAAACATTAAATGGCTCAATCATATAAGCAATAGATTATTTTTATTATCATTAATAATTAATTCAATGGTTACATTTAGTTTAAACAACCCACTACTTAAATACAATGAAACACAAATATACCACCTATAGTGAGTAAAAAATTGTCCGACTCAAAGACTAATTTAAAACCTTCTTACATAATAGTGATTCAGACACGAGATTCTTGCGAATTTCGAGCCTATGAAGTATATCATTCAATGAAATAGTTTTCCTAATGTGAATTGAGAGTGATATTTCTTTGTCCTTCGACACTGGAAGTTGAAGAGTTCTCTATGAATAGTTATTCTCCTTTATTATATTTTTCTTAGCATGTAAATGCACTTTTGTCGAAAAAATGTGGCATGTTGCTCGTGTCGACCTACCAATATTTGTAATTATCAATTATGTTGACTTTGGAGACAACGACGAAACGATTCTACATTCCAACAACCAATATTCACCCTTATTTTCTTACATTCTTTAGCCTTTTGTCCAATGGGGTTAAATATTCCTTTATTTTTTTATGGGAGTTGTATCGTTTTAGCCTTTATTCATTTTCGTCGATAACATTGGACTTTGCCACCAATGAATTTCCATTTCCTTTCTTCTCATTTTTGTTTCAAATAAATCTTTAAGTCTCTCCAATAAGATGCAATTTTTGAATTATTGCCTCTACTACAAATGACACGCTTAAAGACATGCCTTTGACTTGAATTTCATTAAAAATTATTTTAATTTATTGAACTTGGCTAAGAATAGTCTTATAACAAACCATTTTAAATTCTAAGAACCTACCAATGACCAACTTTTAAAGTCCAGAGCCCTCGATTTTGTTTTTCTTATCAAGGGATTCCCAGGGTTGTTTTGCTATTTGGATTGCACTACACATATTATATAAGGTATTGTCCAAACCACTGAGAATATAATTTTGACACAAAAATTCTGAATGTTTCCATGCATTTTCACTAACAGTTGCAGTGTCGATTTCATCTTATATTTAGGGGCTTCTTCCCTTAATAACTTTCCCGTATTCAATATAGTTAAATAGAATAACATTTTCTGTTGCCAAGGTTTAAATTTTGTTCCATTAAACCTCTCTGGTTTCTCATAATGGTACACAGGAGGATTAAAATTTGTGATGAATTTGATTCACACAAGTAACTAATTGTCTTAAGTTTGTTGGAGCTTGTGAACATATTTAATAAACATAACTATTTAATCCATATACATAAAATAACATAAAGAATAAAGTTGTATTTTTATTAATAATAATTACAGTACAACAATGAAATTATAAACTTACAGACTAGGAGTAACAACCAAAGTATTAAGAAATTAGAAAGGATCGAGGCTACCATTGGACAACATTTTCTTAAGACCATTATGCCCCCACTGCGGTATTGATGAATCTTTAGATGATTGCCTCCCAGGGAAAAATGATCTTGTAATGTTAAATTATTACTTTAATTAATGTTTACTGTGAACCAACTATTTCTGTAAAGAACTCTTCTATTAATATCGACTCTGAATGAATTTTAATGCTGGTGACAGACTCTAGTTATGAAGAATTCAATTAACAAAAATTTTAGGGAGAAATATGATACACACACAAAAATGAATATGTATATGTATATGTATATGTATATGTATATGTATATGTATATGTATATGTATATGTATATGTATATAAGAGATTGTGTCTTTTCGGAACATATGCAAATTTGTTCAGAAAAAGACAAAAATGAAGAGGGACAACACGTGAAATGAAGTGATAGTCTCTTATAAATAAGATAAGTCCGGACAAAAATAATTGTCAAGACACTTATAAATGACTGTTTGAAATATCCACCCAAATGGGCAGGGGTAAAAATGTGCACTAGGTAAAAAATGGAGGCCTAGTTAACTTTGAAAATTAACTGTTAACGGGTTCAATTTAAGAATAAATTTAAATAAAATATTGCCCAAAAGTAAAGGAGAAGGCGCAAGCCCATGACCCATGGATCTCAGACTCAGGCACGGGCTGAACGGGTGGGCGATGATGCACGCGCCCGTGTAGTTTTTAGGCCAAAGTCAAAACCATTCATAGTGTAAGTTCTCTTCCCTTAAAAGGGTTAGGATACCAAAATGGAATCCATGTCGTAAGCCCAACTTCTGAGTATATATGCTACTCACTAGGGTTGGTTATTGGTCGGCTTGGCCGAAAAAAATAGTTTACCAAAATCAAATCGATTTCTGAGGGATAATATTGAATTTACCGTTCGTACTGTTCGATATGTCAAGACTAAAACCAATACCAAACCACTTGATTTTGTGGTAAAATTGGTAATTTGGTAACCATAAAGATTATTGATGGGAACGATGGGAAAAATGCAAAGTGTAAAACAATACTCTCTTTAATATAATATATATATATATATATATATATATATATATATATATATATATATATATATATATATGTTGATGTAAAAAACTAGACTGCTCTAATTATTCAATCACAGATAAATAAATAAGACAAAGATTTTTAAAGTGGTTCGGCTAGGAATAAAGCCTACGTCCACTGTTATGTTATTGCTGAGTGTTTGTGGAATTCTTGATTACAGATTCTCTCAAGAAATTCCGCCCCTTTTGAATGAGGGAGATACAATGTATTTATAGCCTTGAGGCTGTACATGAAAGGTCCAATACATTAAATGATTTACATATGAAAGGGTAATACATTTAATGCAACGTGTGCGTCAAGAATACAATGGATAGTTGAACAGTTGTCCGTCTAGTAATTAATGATACGGCCGAGATGCAGTTCGGACCGCCTTAGTTGCTTGTTGATCAAGAGTTCCTCGGAGTACTTAGAGTATCTCGGGATGATGTAGTTTCTCGGTGTATTCTTGTTGAAGGGAAAGAAGCACAGTTGGTCGGGAAATGATCTTCCTCGTTGCTATTGTGCCATGTAGATTGACACGTGTCTTCATCTTATTCGTCCACATCAGCACATTAATTTTGGTATCAACAATATATAATAATGCTCCTGTGCGGACTAGTCCGCATTTTAAGAATGCGGACCGGACATGTGTCACCTAACGGTGCGCCTAGAAATTATCGCCTAAATTATAGGCACACTCTCTCTCTTTTCTGACACATGTCCGGTCCGCATTCTTAAAATGCGGACTAGTCCGCACAAGAGCAGGACTATATATATATATATATATATATATATATTATTTCCATAAGAACTACATAATATGCCTAATAAATCGTAAGAAACTTACTTGAAAATGAATTTCCGTGAAAGTTATAGGGTTAGATAATCCTTATAACACTGCGATGTTAAATCTATGAGGGGAAATCTGTTCAATTTTCAAACATATAGAGGATGAGGGGTGATGTGTGTATGTGTGTGTGTGTGTGTGTGTGTGTGTATATATATATATATATATATATATATATATATATATATATATATATATATATATATATATATAGAGAGAGAGAGAGAGAGAGAGAGAGAGAGAGAGAGAGAGAGCTTACTAGAGTCTATGGAGTACAACGTCGATGACTGAGAGAGCGCAGTTAGAGAAGAAGGATGAGAGATGAACCCATAGTTGCACACATTTCATTCCCTTTTAGGTTTGGCATTTTTTTAATTTGGAGTTTATATGAAAAAATTTGATGTCGAGATTAATGCAAAATGAACGACCAATATATAGCTTGGGATTGATTGGATTGTATCATTAAGACTACAATGGTTGATATTAGTTTTAAAAGGTCATAATTGACAAAAGGTTCTAATTTGTTATTTTTGGGTCATAATTTTGGTATATTATAGAGTTAATTTAGGAATTTTATATTTTGGTATATTTAATCTACTAATTTCGATAAATTAATTTTTAAAATATTTAAACCAAAATCAACCACCGAAAATTCAGTAATTTCGATTTTCGGTAACCAAAAAAAAGTAAACCTCTACTGCTTTTTTTGGTACAAAATAGTATAATACGGGTATTTACCATACTATTACCACATCTACTACACAATTTTCTTTTATTTTTCTATGTGGGATTATCCCACCTTGCCCAACTAAACACTCGTTCACCCACTTCAAATGGGTCACTTTGAGGCCAATTTCTCATTCACCTCTTAATAGTTTTGAACATGTGAATATACCACGTTAATTTACTCATAACTGGAAGACGTAGGTATGTGTACCCTCACCAAAAGGTGAATGGGGTCCCAATTTTATTTGGGCAAAAAGTTAACCCATTTGAACTTATAAAATCATTATTTTCCAATAATATAACTACCCCACATACAAACCTTTTTTGAAGTGATTGAAACGCGCAATCTTTTCACAATAGTTAAAATGAAAATGCTTAGTTAAAACCTCAATGTTTGAAGTCCATTTACTTTGATTATGTCACCTCAGATACGTAGGTGTAGAGTTGACAATTTCTCCCTATCCGAGCCAAATAGGGCCGGTTTTGAAACCTGATTTGAAAATTAGAGGCGTGCATGGGTTTAAAAATAACCAGTGGGTTTAAAGAGGGTTTATCTTCAGTGTATATAAGGTTGACCTGCCTGCCTGCCCCACCCCGTGGAACATTTATTTGTTCATAAACTTACTTTTATATATGTTTTACTGAGTTTTCTTTTATCATTTGACTTAATTTCTTTGTGTTTTTTTAATCCCATATTTCGGAGTAGTTAATCCATAATGTTTAGCTTGTTGTTTTAGTTTATTTATTTATCGGGTATTGTTTATATTATCTCCATAATTCATGTAAACATAATTATGAATTTTAGAGCTCAATTTCTAATGAGTTTTTATATTTATTTTTGTGCTTTCGTTGCTTTGTTTTTTTTCTCGAATTTAATAAAAAATAATATTCAATACTTCTTTGTGTATTTGAAAAAAATGACTGAATAAGTCGGGGCATTTTTCAAATTTAATTGAGTACATGGGGAGGGTTGTATGTTGATGTTTATACTTGTTTATATATTGATGGAGTATGTTGGCAAGGCTGCACCTTTTTTATTCAAATTTAATAGAGTATGTACTACGTTGGCAGTGTTTTAATGTTTGTAAAATATAGTTTAACAAATAATGTTTTTTGACATCTTGTCAAAATGGATTGTGATTGTTATGTTTGTAATATATATTTGATGGTTTACTTTTATCATTCAATAGATTATTTTGTAATACGGTCTTGGTATTTTTAAATGGGTTTTAAAGATATGTGTTCTCAATGTTTTTATTGTAAAAATGAATAAAAAGTTGTCATAATATGTGTAATAGTGCAAAATATTTTTTTAAGAAGGAGAAATATGGGTTTTAACCCTCCCCTCTTGAGATTCTGACCCACATCACAAATGGGGTCATACGAGGTAAGGCGAGTTTGTCAGGTTTCCTATTTAATGGGTTCTTAGAATGAAAAGATAATCCGCCATCTGTTATCAGATGGGTTTGGGAGAAATTTGATCGTAGCCCTCTTCATTTTAAAATCTCAATTTCAAAAAATGTACTTCTATATCAAAAAAGCGTATTCGTAAAAAATATATTGAAAAGAAAGGTGCATTATGCAATGTTAAAAGCTTTGTCATTGGTGCAATCTATTTCTATGGGGAATTCAGAAGGTTTTTTTTACGACAAGAAAACAAGTCATAAAACATTGAAAGGGCAAGTTACATACCCACCCCATTATGATCCTTCTACAATAACAATTTATATTTTTCCAACACTTCAAATTTTAATGGTTAATATTACGTCCACACAAAATGTAAGTTTATAGACATGTTTTACATAGTATTTCATTTATCTTATCATCACATCATGTTACCCATAAAATTATTCTTAATGATATCATTAATTAATCACGAAATTATTCATTACCTAAACTTTAATCATTCAATTAGTTTCTAATTACAAGATCTTATATATTCATATTTTCACAAATTGTGATAAACTAATAGATCGATAATATATA
The DNA here is from genome assembly GCA_949130495.1 of Sambucus nigra. NCBI lineage: Eukaryota > Viridiplantae > Streptophyta > Magnoliopsida > Dipsacales > Adoxaceae > Sambucus > Sambucus nigra. Next base: position 284,638,808 of record OX422218.1, read on the forward strand.
CTTTGGTGCATACCTTTAATATTTTTTGATAAAGATATCTCCCTTTAGTTTGCTCATCTATTCCGAAAAATTATTTTTTTTGGCATTTTCCCCCTTGCCCAACAACTTTTATGTGTTTTTATGGAGATTATTAATAGAATTTATTAAGTATATATAAGGAAAGAGAGGAACTAATTTCATAGTTGTACATGAACACTACCATCCACCACAATATACTTTGATTAGGATACTAATCGAGTAACATTATGTTCAAATTTTATGATGACTTATCCAAATGAATGGTAATCAAATCTTAATTTATGATAACCACATTAACTAAGTACTAATATTTAATTAGATGATTAATTTGAATTGTCATAATTCCAAAATTAATTAATTAATTGGATAAATCTAATAGTCACCCACTTGGTCTATTTGATAATTTTACTTTATGATTTGATTGAACGAACATTAGGCACATAATAAATTTAAAATACTTATCGTTAATAATATACCTTAATTAAACAATGCACCAGTGTGAGATGTGTCAGTTCCATACTAATTCAAGGGAACGACTCCTTCCATGTACCCCACCACTAATGTCTAATTCCCCTATAATGTGGATTGTCAAAAATGTTTAATAATATCTTTATAAAAGTATATTTATGTACCATTTATTCATTTACGTGCATGTATATAATTAGGAAGAAGTACTAAAATCATAAACACTTTATTGATATCAAATGTAGTGTTAAATAAACAAGAACTAACCATCCACAACTAAACTATTCAAAACCCATTTCCTCAGCTTGTTTAATAAATATGTTATAGATAAACCTTGCATACGTGGATATGATATGTTAACAGTCGTACTAAGGTGTTCAATTGACACTCGATGTTTATGAAATTCTTCTTTGAAAGAAGGTTAATTTTCATCTCAATATGTTTAGCTGCTTTCATATACCTATTTTTCCAAAATAATACCGCTACGACACTATCATAACGATCCAAATATCGAATCAATAACTCTAAATTATGAAATAAATTTGGAAACCGTAACCCATGATTTGTAGCTTTAAAGAAAGAAACGAACTTAACTTCCATGTTGGATGAAGAAATAACACTATATGTAATTATTTTTCATGAGATGGCTCCTACGACGAGAATGAAAACATAATATGAAGTGATCCGCAAGGCATGCGGGGAATTGGAGATAGGCTTTCATCCCCAAAGGCGATGAAAAAAGGGAATATTTGGATGATATTGGTAAGTAAGTCATGAGATAGTCGGAAACCCAGAGTCGCCATCCTATTTTATCAAAATAATTCAAAATAAAGTAAATAACCCCAAAATAGGGCTATAAGTCAAACATATCAAAATGAAACCAAAGATAAATGAAATTCGAGAACTAGCTTACTAAGAAGGAAGGTGTTAAGCACTCCCTCCACCCTCTTGATATCTTGTGAGTTATAATAACAGATTCTCTCTTACTCTTATGTGTACAAGTCTGTGTAAAAGAATTGTGCAATATAAGTGCGCAAGTAAGTGATAGTGTATGTGAAGTGTACACGATGTGACTATTAAGATACCCTACAAATTTAACTGGAATATATAATTAATTAATTTGAAGTAATTTGATTAATTAAATTGGTTTTTAATTTTTATTAAATAATTTAAATAGAAAATTCGTATTTATTTATTAGAATTTAAAGTAGAAATTGACAAAATTGGAAATATAGAGCTTATATGTGAAATTGTTAAAGTTGTGTGGGCTTAAGTCTAATTTCTATAAATTTTAGGGTACTATGTTATTTATTATAAGATATTTAATAGGTTAGAATTATGGGGGATTTTGGTTTAACCCCAGGGTTATAAGGGTACTTTAAGCATTTCTTGACTTTTAGGTTTAGGGTTTATATAAAGGAGGGAAAGCAAAAAGGATTGCAATGCGTTTATTTGCTTTAGGCCGCTATAGTGGCCCCGGGTAGTCACTATAACGACCGATACATTTTTAAAGGGGTTTAAACCCCTTAATTCATTAATTTCACTCAACTACAAACCCTCTTTTATGTTTTAAAGATCATTTCATTTTTAATATCAACCCTTATTTCTAAGTGCCTTCTTCACTGAGGAAACCTAGAGCTCTCCGAATTCTCCCTCAAACTATTTTCCTCTTTTCATTAAAACAATAAGATTTCAAGGTTTTCAAACAAGAGTTCCAAGGAAGTTTTATAATCAATCAAAAATATGATTTTCAAGAGGATATCAAAATGATTACAAGCCTAGAATTTTCAGGACTACATCTCATCATCTCAAACCAAGTTTAATTCATCTTTTGAGGCAATATGCTATCAAACCCGCTCCTTCTATATATACTTATGTTAAATTTCACATAAACCCTAATTGTAGGATTAAAATGAGTTAGAAACCTTTAGGTATCTGAGTCTTTCTAGTATATCATCGTAATTAGGTGAAATCGATTATCCTCACGAGTTTTATATTAAGATTCAACGCTAATTAATGTGTAAATTTAATATTGGACCTTAAGTAGTATATTGATATTTAGGGTTTGAAATTTCATCTTGCATTTATGATTAATAAGATTATATAATGATTTAATTGGACTTATTTAAGGCTTAATTAAATTCTGAAATAGTTGTGCTTAATTATAATTGTACATTTAACATTGAGTGTATTACCCTTAGTAATAAGAACCTAGTTGATGAGATTTTAGTATGATGATTTATGGCTAAAAAATCACGAGAATTCATTATTTGTGAGTAAACTATGTTGAAACTCTTGAAAAATGAATAAAGGCCCTTATGTTAAATTACACTCTTCCAATTGGGAATATGACTCATTTACGTAAGAATATAATGTAAGCCCCCCACTAATTTTATTATATAGTTAACAATGAATTAATTATGTAGAAGAATTAAAAGGATTATGGGATAAGCTAGTTGGTTTATTGGGTTATGGTTGTTGTGGTTTGTGTTAAATGGATTATGGCTAAGTTTGGAAGTTGAATATTATATTCTCCTAATCTTTCAATTAAATTTATCTTGATAAACCTTTAACTAATTAACTTTCTTAACAATTACCCTATTTAAACACTACACCAAAAATAGTAATTTGGCACACCTTGATATTAAAAATTTGGCACAACTTAAAATGTGCCAAATTCTGGTATGGTTTAATGACAATCTGGGACACTTTAAAACCGTGCCAAAATTTGGCACTGTTTAAAAGTGTGCCGAAATTGAGCACACCTAACTAAAATATAAATACCCTAAAAAAATAATACTCCTCATAATTTTTTTCTCTCCCGCTCACTTTGCTCTCTCATTCTAGTCTCTCGCTCTCTCTCTATCTCACCTTGGTAAAGAAGGTTCTAGGTTCTGGGGGTTTGATTTGTGGAGGTCGGGTTCGTGGCTGGCAGTGGTGGAGGTTTCGGATTAGAGGGATCCTGGGTGGCAGTTTCGGGTTAGAGGGATACGATGCTGGTGCTTGGGGTGGTGGCGGTTTCGGGGATGATGGGTTGATCCAGTTTGGAAGGTGGAATGGGTAGGTTCATCGATTTTCGGGTATGGGAAATGGGCCAAGTGAATATCCGTGAGTTCTACCAATGATTTTTTACTCTCCTTGATTTCTTCTCAACTCATTCAGGTATGTTTAGCTCTCTCTCCCACACTAAAAGTTTGTAGGTTCAATATAGTCAATTATTATTGTGGATTTGATTATCTGTTATACCGTTGTTATTTATTATTCCTCATACTTAGAAATATATTATATTGTTTGACACCTTTGATTTCAGCATTTAGAATTGATGACCCAAATACGAAGAATAAGGGTTCTCACATTGAGTTCTACAGGTGGAAAGCCACGAAAGTTTGGTTTATTTAATATTTCATTTAGTGTACTCACTAATTAAAAAATTAATTAGTAAAAAAAGTAGATTTTACAAAGGTTAATACGGAGTTTCATCTGGATTTCAGGTTTCTCCACGAAAAAAACTTTTGTATCGTGCATGCTTTATTTTTTTTGTCTTTATTTTTTGTTGTCATCTGTTTAGCATCAAAAGCAAAAGGCAATCTCTGGTGATTTTTTATTTGGTTAATTTGATTTAAATCAATCTCTCTCTATACTTGTTTGTTATTTGGGGTGAATAGAGGACGACCTAGTTTTACTAAATTAGGGTTTCTCGTTTTGCTATTTTTTTCGACCAATTAATCTGTTCTTCGTGTTTCATATTACCTTTTGTTTTTGAAATAAATTTCACATCTTTTCAGTAGGGAATAATAATGTGTTATGATGTTCATTTTTGTTAACATCAATGACAACAACTTTACCCTAACAATATAATTTAATTTTCAATATACCAAGTGTGTGAAGACATGTATGTTGGGCATTGGAGCCTCCTAAATAGTTATTTTGTTTAGTAATTTCAAGTGTAACAGGCCAACGCCAACACCACATCACACCGTCAAAACACACCTCCCACTGCCGGCCAAACTCTTCCCCCTTCCTTTATTCGTACCCACCCCCAACCCCCGAGCACCATCTTCTTCAATAACTCAACCCTTAACCTCTTTTTGACTCCTAAATAAATTAATATTTACATATTTCTTTCATTTCCACACACATGTTGCATTTCATTTACACTTTTGAGGATATTTATTTGTATATGTATGATTGTATGTTGAAAATTCGTATGTCAATGGGTAAAAAATATTTGTATATGTATGTGTGTTTTTTTAAATCTGTATATGATGTTTGTATGTTGGAAATAACCCATAAATTGTCAATTTATTTTTGTATTTGAATTAACCTAGGGTTCTTGAATTTTTTGCACTTTTGTTGAAACTAACTCATGGATATATGTTTGTGTATATATGTATGATGTTTGTTAGGTGTATATGATGTTTATATGTTGGAAATAACCCATGAATTTGTCAATTTGTTTGTGTGTTGTCTAGCATTATTGAATCCTTTTTGTACTTATTTTACATACATATATCCACTGCTAAATCATTTGAATCCTTTTGGTTTTTTAGATCTCTCATATGTATGAATTGTTTTTTTATGTTTCTCACTCTTGGATTCGCTAAACTATGGTTCCTATCAGGTATACTCTGTGCTTTATTTTACTTTTTATATGTTAGGTTTAGAGAGTTTAATGTAGTTGGTATATAATTTTAAGGTTCACAATTGGTATTCCAGGACCTTGAAATGGCTGGATGTAGTATCCATCCACGAAAATGGTTGTTTTCTACTTCTCCATGAAAACGAGTAATGCAAACTAATTATAATTCAAACTTAAAGCTTTAAAATTAGAATTCAAACATAAATCTTTATAATTGGGATTCAAACCTTTTCAATTAGAATTCATTCGCGACAATACCATCGCGAGGTATCGCATTTCAATTGCGGAATTAAGTCGCATCAATACCATCGCGAGTCCGTAAGTAATTCCTGCATATGATTTTTATAATTGCAAACATATATAAAAATAATTAGCTTTAATTATGTTAATGACTTGCAGAATAATGATCCTCACATTCATGTTCCTACTGTCATACACAGCTGAATACCTACTTTTCCAAATCTTCCAAACAATACAAATTGATAGCACATTGATAAGGAGATTTATCCACGCACCTCCCGCTCTCCGCGCAACTCTCTCTCCACTCGTCCCACTCAGGTAACCTCATTCTCTCTCTTTTGGTATTATCTAGGTCAAAATAAGGACTATGTTAATTTGCTCATATAGGTTGAGAATGTTAGGTGGCGATGATCTCTTTTATGATAACTTAATGCTTATTTTTCTTATACATACTGTCACTCAGTAGTTTATTTCACTTGTGTTTTGTCTTTCCTAGTTAGCTTAAATTTATGGGATTGGATCGTTAAGAGTATCTCTTTATCTTTATTATATTTTCCTTGTCAGCGGTTGATTTGCACTTCGAGATGCCACTCAAAATTGTTCAATATCCACACCCAATACTACGCAAAGAACAAGAGAATTGATTCATTTGATGAGAATTCGAAGAAGTTAGTTGATGATTTCAGAATTTGCAGACATTGTTGGACCAAATGGGATACTTTCGAGAAGTTATGGCATGAAGAGTTCATCGGGTGGCTATCAAAATACAAATGAAATCTGGTTAGTCTCAAAGTCTCAATTTTTATTTAAATGTTGCAGCATTAAATAAAAAATGGCCTGAAATAGCGAGAACAAGTAGACAAACGTAAAATGGCTTACTTTATGAGCTTATTTAGTTAAATTAGTGGAAGGGATTTTTTGGTGGTTTGATTTTGGAATTTGCTGCTGCTGTTGACTTTATTTTAAATGTTAAAACATGTTGTATTTAACAAATAAATAAATGAAACTATGTCAAAATTTTCTAAAATCAATAATCATTCTAAATTGATTCAAAACATACCGTTAGAGGATGAAAACCCAAAACAACCTCCATACAGTCCCAAAGAGGCACGAACACCTTGTACGGGATCAATGTACACGTAGGAACTCACCGCCCAGTCACGTTTTATGCCAGCACTGATTATGTCCAATGAAGGGTACTTTTTGAAGAACTTTCTAATACACACCAATGTAAGAGGCACAAACACCTCGCACGGGACCAATGTAACTTATAGGAACGGACCGTGTAGTCACGGGTTAACTAGTTTAAGAATATGACGATAATTTAAAAATATTCAAATTATTCTTAAGAACATAATGTTTGAGGGTGAAAACCTAAACCATCTGGTTAAAGGGTGAAAACCTAAACTAGACCCCAAACATCACCGTAAGAGGAACGAACACCTCGCATGGGACCAATGTAACTTGTAGGAACTGACCGCGTAGTCACGGGACTCCCGATTTTAGAATATGATGATAATTTGTAAAAATCAACACTTAGACTTAAAAATAAGCCGTTAAAGGGTGAAAACCTAAACCATCCCCCAAACGTTCCCATAAGAGGTACGAACACCTCGCACGGGACCAATGTAACTTATAGAAACTGACCGCGTAGTCACGGGACTCCCGATTTGAGAATATGACGTTAATTTGTAAAAATCATCACTTAGACTTAAAAACAAGCCGTTAAAGGGCGAAAACCTAAACTAGCCCCCAAACGTCCCCGTAAGAGGCAAACACCTCGCACGGGATCAATGTAACTTGTAGGAACTGACCGCGTAGTCACGGGTCTCCCGATTTGGGAATATGATGATAATTTGTAAAAATCAACACTTAGACTTAAAAACAAGCCGTTTAAAGGTGAAAATCTAAACCAACCCCCAAACGTCCCCGTAAGAGGCACAAACACCTCGAACGGGATCAATGTAACTTGTAGGAACCGACTGCGTAGTCGCGGGTCTCCCGGTTTGAGAATATGACTATAATTTGCAAAAATCAACACTTAGACTTAAAAACAAGCCGTTTAAGGGTAAAAATCTAAACCATCCCCCAATCGACCCCGTAAGACGCACAAACACCTCATATGGGACTAATGTTGTAGAAACTGCCTGCATAATCACGGGTCTCACGGTTTGAGAAAATGACGATAATTTGAAAATATCTAGATTAGGCTTAAAAATAAGCCGTTAAAGGGTGAAAACCCAAACTAGCCCCCAAACGGACCCGTAAGAGGCACAAACACCTCACACGGGACCAGTGTAACTTGTAGAAACTGACCGCGTAGTCACGGGACTCCTGATTTGAGAATATGATGATGATTTGCAAAAATGAACAGACTTAAAAATAAGCCGTTAAAGGGTGAAAACCTAAACCATCCCCTAAATGACCTCGTAAGAGGCACGGACACCTCGTACGAGACCACTGTAACTTGTAGCAACTGCCCGCATAATCACGGGTCTCCCGATTTGAGAATATGACGATAATATGAAAATATCAAGATTTGGCTTAAAAATAAGCCGTTAAGGGTGAAAACCCACACCAGCCCCCAAACGGACCCGTAAGAGGCACGAACACCTCAAACGGGACCAATGTAACTTGTAGGAACTGATCGCGTAGTCACGGGTCTCAAGATTTGAGAATATGATGATAATTTGCAAAAATTAACACTTAGACTTAAAAACAAACCGTTAAAGGGGAAAACCTAAACCATCCCCCAAACGCTCCCGTAAGAGATACGAAGACCTCGCACGGGACCAATGTAACTTGTAGGAACTGATCGCTTAGTCACGGGTCTCCCAGTTTGAGAATATGACGATAATTTGAAAATATCTAGATTAGGTTTAAAAACAAGCCGTTAAAGGGTGATAACCTAAACCAGTCCCCAAACGGCCCCGAAAGAGGCATGAACACCTAACTCAGGACCAATGTAACTTGTAGGAACTGACTGCATAGTCGCAGTTTTCTCGGTTTGAGAATATAACGATAATTTGAAAATAGCTAGATTATGCTTAAAAACAAGCTGTTAAAGGGTGAAAACCTAAACCAGCCCCCAAACGTCACCGTAAGAGGCACGGACACCTCGCAAGGGACTATTATAACTTGTAGGAACTGATCGCGTAGTCACGGGACTCCCGATTTGAGAATATGATGATAATTTTCAAAAATCAACGCTTAGACTTAAAAACAAGCCGTTAAAGGGTGAAAACCTAAACCATCCCCCAAATGACCCCGTAAGAGGCATAGACACCTCATACGGGACCAATGTAACTTGTGGCAACTGAACACATAATCACAAGTCTCCCGATTTGAGAATATGATGATAATTTGAAAATATCTAGATTAGGCTTAAAAATAAGCCGTTAAAGGTTGAAAACCCAAACCAACCCCCAAACGGACCTGTAAGACCACGAACACCTCGCACGAAACCAATCTAACTTATAGGAGCTGACCGCGTAGTCACGGGCTCCCAGTTTGAGAATATATCAATAATTTGCAAAAATAAACACTTAGACTTAAAAATAAGCCGTTAAAGGGGGAAGACCTAAACCATCCCCCAAACGACCCTGTTAGAGACACGAACACCTCGCATGATCGGTATCTAGGATAGGAATCATGTTAGTGATGGCAACTATGGCCCAACCGTTGTTCCCCTGGACTGTGATTACCTCCGTATCGAATGTGAACCTAACTTTCATGTGAAATGATGATGGTAATTCCCCCATAGTATGTATCTAAGCTCCCCTGAGTAAGATGGATGGGGAGTTAAGTACTTGAAACTCATCATCAAACTTGATAGGCCCTATTATGAGACTGAGGATGATGGCCCATAAGACCTTTCGACGAGTGTTATCATAGGCTCTGCTGGCCATAAAGGATTGTGTAAATTGTAAAAGGAAGATTTTTTTAATTAATCACAGTTAGATATTTTGGCATATCCCGTTATAAACAGAACACTACATCCTCATATGCTTCCATGATCTATGAAAATAATTTAACGATCGAGCAATGTTCCGAAGTTCAAGCCGGTGAAATCGTCATGACACATTGTGGAGGTAAATGGCATTTAGGTTTTTGAACTAACTTAGTCAAATGTCTTCAAGAATGTTTAATTTTAAAACGAGGCTTTTTTTAAGAAAAAAATTCAAAATAATTTTTTTGGTTCTTTCATTAGAATGAGATTGACATCTAGTTGGAACGAGACCTTGTTCTCAATCGAACGAGGTTGGATCTTTGTTGGAATGAATGTTTGAGTTCATTGGAACAAACTTCAAAGGAAATTCAACAGGGCATCTCAGTTTAGCAGAATTGTACCCATTAGAATCTTATTTGAAGCTTGTTAGGACAAACTAAGAAGTTCATTTGAACGAGACTTAACTTCGTTGGAACAAAACATAGGTTTTCGTTTGAATGAAGTGGAATTTTTTTAGAACGAACCAGTTGCCCCAAAAATGTGTTTTTCTATAAAAAGGATTCTTTTGGACTGTCTTACACAACTCTTTTAATAAAAATAAATTCCCATACCTGCTCCAAAAATTTTCTTCTTTTTATTTCTTTGACACAACACTTTATTTTTCAAATCATTCATCCCTATAATGATTTGTTATGTTTGTAAAACCCTAGTTCCATACACTATATCAAACCATTTTAGAGTTTTCTCTACTACTGATTTGTGGAGTTACAACTTTACTACTGAAGAAGAGAGGATTTTGTAATCCTGAGGCTTATTGGTGGATACCGCGGGATGAAGCTACTTTCTATGGGTGGTGCTGGACTGCATCACATTTTGTTGAAGACTTGAAGACCATATGTATTATACTCACTGGATCTCTAAGTAATATTTAAGTCATTTGAGTATGTAAATATCTTAAATAGTGCTAAATCAAAAGGTTGCGCCCGAAAGGGGTTTTTCCTCAAACATTCTTCTTCTGCTTGGTTTGGTTCTAGTTTGGCATATTTTTGGTTTGGACATTATCTTGCATGCATAGCTAATTATTCACAAGATAAAATTTAGGTAAAAATTGAATCTTTATGTGGGTGACCTAAGATACAAGTGAATCCATATAACCCAGCATTTTCAAATTTGTATTAGAGCACTATACACTAATTTATTGTGTGATATTTATTTTAGGATTATATGGATAATTTGTAAAATAGGCTACCTATTTTTTATGGGTGAAATTATGCATATTGGAAAGCTCGAATAAAGTCGGCACTGAAGTCGATTAACGAGAGTCTCTGAAATAGTTGTTAAATAGGGTGGACTCAACCCACTGTGATTAATGAGGATGTCATAAGTCTGAAACCTGTCACTGCTCAGACAACGGATGGTTTCAAATGGAGTAATTTTAACTCTCGTGGCTTGAGTGAAAATTCGGATGTAGTCACTATCATGTAATACCCCTTATTTTTGAAAGATTTTATTTTAATTATGGGATTAATTATTTTAACTGTGAAATTATTTATAATTAATCCGGATTTAAGTAAATAATTACTAGTGCGATGGGAGTTAATATTTATTGGTGAGAATTATGTTTAATATTACTTCGTGAGTAAATAATATAGAGTTATGAGAATATTAAAGTTGTCGTGAGTGAAAAATACGGTTGTTACAATACACTTAGTTGGGACGGGAGTGTGAGACATGTCAGGACTTAAATGAGGAATAATAATGTAATTTTATTTTTAGTTATTCGCATGGCTGTTTTGAGTACGCCAATGTGTCTGGAAGGGTCAAGATAGTCAGAAAAGCCTACTCGGATGTTTAGTTTGGAGTCCGGGGAAACTTTAGGCCAACCCGATACCCGGATGGGTGTTTTTGTCTTTTGAAAATTTGGGATTCATTAATGGACGAAAATTAGATTAATATATCATCCCTTACGTAGTAGCAACTAGGGTTATGTTTTGTAAAAATAGAGAGAGTTCAAGAGGAAGAAGGAGAAGAGGTTCCTAGGAGTTCCAAGGCCAAGTTTAGTCACCTTTCACCAAAAACATCACCGACGTGTATATCGGGAAGAGGAGAACATGCCTATACCTGTTTCATTCGACGAATCAAACCTTTGTGACAAGGTAAGTGTTTATCTTGCTTAATTTTAGAGCATATAATGCCCATGTTAATTTAGTTGGTGATTTATTCATGCTATTATGGAATTTGGGACTGAAATTGGGCTTTAAATCTATGATTATGATATAGTTTTTACATGTAGATGAATAATAATATATTGGGGATTAGAAAACTGAAGTTTATATGTTGAAATCACGAATTTAAATCCGGGTTTAGTTGTGATTAATGGTGATTATGCGAAATTAGGGCTTTTTGATGATTGTGGAATAAATCTGAATTCGTATTATAATTTCAAGGATTTGATGTTAAAAATATGTTAGGAATCATTCTATTACTAGTGGGTATAGTTTTAAATCATTGGATTTGAGTTAGAATGAGAGTTTGAGAAATTTGGGTGATGAAAAGATGAAAAAACGCAGGATTAGAATTGACAGAGATGAACTGCGGTTTTCTCATTCGAATGAGAATTCCAATGACCCATTTAACGAGAATTCTGAGTGTAATTTGTTTAAAGTTTTGTTCGAACGACCTGGTTCAAACGGCCTCATTAGAACGAGAATTCCAACGAGACTTTCGTCCTTTAATTTGTTCGAAGTTTCATTTGAACAAGATTTTACCCATTTCCAATGAGATTTCAGAAATATTAATTTTTGATCGAACAAGTTAAAATCTTTCGAGGTAAATTCAATTGAGAGAAAATGACCTGCGCTATGTGTGAGTGACTACATCGTATAGATTTGTGGTGAGATGATTGTGTAGCTACAAAGGGAATAAGTTTGAATAAGAGGGCCTTATGGAATATATATGATAGAGAGATTAATCGTAAGTATAGAATAACGTGAGTATTAGAGATAATAATGCTACGTATAAATTCAGGGAATTGGGTTACATGAATACCTAATGATTACTGTAGGTTGTGTGTATGTACCTATTGATTGAATTACTGTGTGTATAACATACCTACGCTACTTGCTATCGGGGGGAGGTTGCGCGTTATGGACATTCATATCTTGAGGAGCATTTGGGAGAATTTTATTCGTATCATTAGAACATAGAACCTTGGTACGGACTATTAGTGAGAATGATAGAGTTGACGGTCATATGGGTGCGTAGGTATGTGCGTATCCCATGGGCTTGAAACTATCTTCGCCTCCAATATGTGTATTTATTTTGATGGTTAGCGAGATATTAAACCTATAGTCCTTCATTCAATGAGCAATGCACTGGGACATGATAGCAGAGTATGCATTACACCAAGGGGGCCTTAACGCAGGGGTGCAGAATTAGTATATATATATATATATATATATATATATATATATATATATATATATATATATATATATATAGAGAGAGAGAGAGAGAGAGAGAGAGAGAGAGAGAGATACATATATGTTTACCTGTTACTTATTCTACTGTGTGTGATTAGTAGATATGGAAATAATTATACTTTAAAATATTCTTAATGAGAAATAGGAATACCTATGAGAATAACGGTTACGTATATGAATAAATATTCTTAAACATGTGGTAATATGGGATACGGGTGATACGGGTAAACACATGAGATTATTGGTGTGATAATAGTTAACTTTGGACTAGTTAGGTGGGGTAGCAAAACTAGGATGGGTAAATATACACATTAGGTGTGCACAGTAGATGATAGGTGAGTATCTCAAGTGAGAGTACGAGGATCTAACATGTACACTATATGTCGTATTATTTTCATTTAAGCACTTGCTGATCTTTAAACTGTTTCAACTTGGGCTTTGAACCATTTATTGCAAATCTCTTTTCTTTTGTCAAATCATTTTAGGTTCCCAGCCACAGGTACACCAAGGATAGTGTAATACCTCATATTTTTATAGCTTTTAAAATTGGGGATTTATTAAAGTTAATTGAGATAAATTAGTTTAATATTAGTCCGAAATTTATTTTTAAATATTTACTAGCGTGACGAGAGTTAGTTATTATTGGAAATTGGTTGAATATTACTTAATGAGTAAAGTAATAAATAGAATTGAATTTATTAAAAAATTTAGCGAGTAAATAATACGACAGTTATGTAAAATTAAGTCGGGACGCGCATGTGTCGTGTGGGGACTAAATTATTATAATAAGAGTGAATAAATTATAAGTCACCCGTATAGTCATTTCGAGTGTGCCAACGTGTCCGTAAGGGTCGTGATAGTCAGAAAAGTATACCCGGGGGTCTAATTTGGGTCTCATGACGTTTTTAGGCCTAACCGACAACCTGAGAGGACGTTTTAGTAATTAGCCATTTTTAGGCTTAAATATGGACGAAAATAGTAGGTTTATATCTCATGAATTTAGAGTCCTCGAGAGTTAGGGAGTTAGAAAGTTACAGAGGGGCTAAGTTAGAAAGAAGAGGGAGACCTTCCAAGGAGGAGAACCACCAATTCATAACTTTTCATACCGGATTCCACCACCGTCGCGTAGATCGGGAAACAAGGATCGCAGCCATACCCATAAACACCTGGAAATCGGACTTCCATCTCCAAGGCAAGTATCTATCTTGCTGATTCATAGTTAATATTTCACCCACGTTAGAATAGGATTGGTAAATACATGTTTTATTATAGAATTATATGATTTGGGAAATTTTAATCGCAAGTTTTAGGAGGAATGCATGTTGTATGGAACCTTTGACATAGGTTGAGGATCATCCACGAATTTGTAAGGATTTATTAGAAAGAAATCTGGAAAAAGATTGAGGATATTGGAATTTATGATAAAACTAGGGTTCTTGATAATTTTACTAAATTTGTCCCTTTAACTCTATGCCTTTGATGAATTCGTACATGTTTTACGTAGGAAATCATGTAGATAGCTTGACATAACTCTTGGTTTAATTGTTTGGGAGTTTGGGATGAATTAAGCATGATTTAGAGGTTGAAAGATGTTGAAACCCGTAGGTTGGAATAGCAGAATCTGGGCAAGAACTTCTCGATCAATCGATCGACTGATCGATCGATCGACCCCTCCTCGAAACTGAATGTTTTTTGCATGTGTCTGGGGAGGCATATAGAAATCGAATCCATTAAGAGAATCAAAGTCGAAATAACTCCATGTCAGCATTATTAAGAACAATATAAGTATTTACAATCATAACCAAATGTCCTAGTCACATGGATAGCGTGGAATGGATTGGATTCAAACACACCAACAGGCTATATAAAAAGTATAAAACTAAACTACAAAAAACCAAAATCTTTTTGAGTTTTGCTAAAAATTTTCAAAGGAAAAATACTAATTTAAATAAATAACTCAAAAGACAGATAAAATCTTTTTGTATATTTCAATATGACCCAGTAAATAAAAAATCAAAATATAAATTACTCAAACAACATACAACTAGAAAACATATATATCATAAAGCACAAAAGCTAGTATATGCAAACATGCGAACACAATCAACCATTAGATATAGAATGGAAAGTATCATGTGCAAGAAAACGAGAATCAACAAGTCTAATATGCAAAGCCTCCAAATCTGATTTTCTAAACCAAATATGTATAATGTGATGCTTAAGGGTTTTTAGAACCTCCGTGACTCTAGATTTAAACTTTTTAGGACCGTTTTTAAGATAATTAAAAAAAGTCCTAAGGTGACCTTTCCTACTGCAATGTGTGCAAGTGTAGACACAACGAGGAGTATTACCTAAGGATTAACCTTTATAACATCCTTATCAATGGTTATCTCTCTCAAACGCATGGTCTTGGCTTGGTTATTTGAAGTATTTTGATCATCAAAGATAGTTCCACACTTTTCATCTTTGATTTGGATGGTGCCTAACATATTATTCAACTTTTTTTTAACTATATTACAAATCGAGTCTCTCAACCTCTTTTCAAGCTCAACTATTCGAGGCCAAAGTAAATGCATAGACTCCTCAAGCTCAAGAATCTCTCTCTTCATAACCGCTATCAAACTACGAAGGTTATCTCGCTCACCTTCAACGCACTTTAGCTTCTCTCGAAGTGCCCTCTCATGTGCCTTAACATACTCAATTAAAACACTATCATCATTTCATATGACACGTTCGTTTAACTTATCTTATGACTTCAAGTTGGACTTCTCCACTTTCAATATTTCTGCATACAACTCACGAAAGGTAACTTAGAGTTCACTCTACTCCTTGTCTTCTTCATTCTCTTTCTTCTCCACTCTCATCACCCTCACTAACTCGGGCGTCACAAATGATGGCCTTAAAAGTTTCATACTTAGAAATATCTTTATGGGAAGATTTCTAATCAAGGACCACATGACTAGCTATGAAAGCGGTGTAGTTATGCTCAATGGGGAAATTGGGCCCCTCTTTTGGATCAGTGTTACTAAGGGTGGCATTGTACACCATTGGTTTCTTGTCCTCCTTCCTTAGTTTAATGGGGCATTTACCTATCCCATGTCCATAACCCTCATAACCCAAACATCTTTTTGACTCGTCCCACTTCAAGTTATCAGTACTATTTTTAGGGAAGTGATCAGCCCAATTATACAAGTTTTTCTTAAACTTTTTTGCATCTTTTAATTGCTTATGAATTTGACAAATTTCTTAAATTTCTTTGTTAGCATGGCGATATCCTCGGACTCAATGTCACACTCATCATCTGATAATAGATGTTTCCTCCTTCTAGGCTTTCAAAGCAATGCCCTTATCCTCTTTCTTCTCCATTTTGGAGGAAAACAAGTCAAGCTCATAAGTTTGTAAGTCCGCTACAATATCTTCAAGTTTTGTAGAATCTAAAGTACCCAAAGAATTCAAAACCATCACTTTTGAACTAAATCTTTTAGGAAATTACCATAATATTTTCTTGATTACTCGATTTTCAGATATCTCTTATCCCAAGTTAGAAGATGAGTTGATTATCTCACACAGTCTAGCGTCTAACTCAGTAAAGGTCTCACTCTACAACATTTTAATGGTTTCAAACAAAGTGTTGAGGTTTTAAAGTTTGGAAGCCTTAACAACACTAGTTCCTACACGGGTAAGTTGAAGTACCTCTTAAGACTCTTTAGATATTTCGCATGCCATAATACAGTGAAAATCCTCTGGGGTGACAAAATAATTTAAACCACACGTGTTATAATTTTCTAGCCTATGCTCAATTTCACTCCATGATTCTACGAGTTTGGGTATCCTATTGTCTCCAAATAAAGTAGTAGGCATTATCCAACCATTAAGTACCTCTTACAATACCCTCTCATCTATAGCCTTAAGTGCAGATTTCATATGCATTTTCCAGTATGCTTAGTTTAACCCATAAAACATCGGGGTTCTAAAACTATCAAAACCATAGAAATTCATGTCTAACAACACGGGATCTAAACACGACAACTTTGTGTTCTTGCTCTGATATCAATTTCAGAAGGACCCATGGAGCTTAGACAAGGATGATCACAAACAAAAATTATATTTTTTCAATTTTAAAGATCAAAACATTAAACAAATTAATCCAAATATAAACTGTTCACAAAATAAACGGTTTGTTGTGAAAACCCTATTTACCTAATTTTATCTTTTTAACCTAAAACATGAATCTAGATGATAAGAATATAAAATAAGTAAAACATCCACAACGCATCGATGTTCGAGGGAAACCCACAACGAAAAAAAATTCGGACGATCCAGCCAAACAAATCCCTATGATAAGGTTTTGCAAAGACTAGCTAGTATAATTACTCAATGACTCATCTCCCTCACAAGCCTTGATGCTCTTCTATCTTCAATCTCTCCTCCATGGTACAACGCCAGAGTCCACCCACTCAAGCTGCCATAACATGAGAATCCATACATGCCTCGGTATCCACCGATAAGGCTCAGTAACTGTCTATGAAATCAAAACATGGAACATCAGTTTGTCACCGCAACACAGAAAACACGATACATAATCCACCGCATAAAACTTCTTGTCTCAAGATGAAGAGAAAAAAAAATGTGGTGCCCAACACAAAGATCTCAAAGCATATAAATATAGAAAATTGGATTTTTAAACATAATGGGCGAAACTAGTTGGGAACTTTGGTAAACAAATATGAATTCTTTATTGCCAAAAGTTCTTTAAAAAACCGAGTCTATCACGCCTTAAATAAGAAAACATGAATTTCGAAGAAACTGGTTCATTCGAACGAAATACTATGGTTTGTTCTAATTAAATGCCTATTTCGTTCTAACAAAACCAAGGTTCATTTCTAAAAAAATAAGCATTATCGTTCCAACAAAGTTCCAAAGAGCTTCCAATGGGTGCCTTTTGCTAAATAGACGGTGCACGCTTGATCTTCGTTCGGTGTTCATATTAACAAGGTTCTTCTGTTATTTCTGACAACAATTTAAAATCATTTTAACGATATTAGAATTTTGTTCAAACGAGATCAAAAGGTTGTTCTAATGAACTTAAAGACCAAAACACATTTTTCTCAAAAAATATTTTAAAAATAGTTCCAAACGATTTAAAAAAAAAGAAAGACTAAAAAATATTTCCAAGGATCATATTCTAAATTCATCCATACCTACGAGATCCTCGGTAAATGTGAAGACAAGCTTGGCATAAAAATTCGTCGCGATGTGTATCCAACTTTAATGATTGGCCGTTATGTCTACATCAAACATGTCATATGCTTACGAGATCGACAATATAAAGCCTAACCTATGACCAAAATGCTTTGTCCATAATTAAGCTAATTATAAACAAATTAACTCGATGGCAAAGTTTTCCTTACAATATATAACAATGATACATATACTTACCCCAGAACAAACATCTCTCCCCTGAAAGAAATGCATGCAAATAGGAAATTATGATAAGAATGTCAAAGTAAATCATATGAAGCACGTGAAACATCATGGATCGTGATCAGAGTAGAAATATCACAAGTAGATATCATGAAAAGATGTGATAAAAACATGTGAGCGTGGACATGAACATATGAACAAATATGAGAATCTATGACAAGAACCATATATGTCCAAAAGCATGGAAGAAATCACATGATATTGATGAAGATCAAATATCTCGACACAAATGATACGAAATACGCAAGAGACATGGTATAAGATGAATAAGAAAGTATATGCATCATTAAGATCAACATCTTTACCAAAAATAACACACGGTATCACAAAGAAATATTTAAAATCTAATAAGCTCACAGAGGATAGTCAATAAGATAAAGTACCAAATGATAGACAAACTTAACACAAAAATGTCACTAGAGACATAAAAAGCTACAAGGCGCAAAGGTGTGTCTAATTCATAGCTAGCGAGATACAATCCTGATAAGTGCAAAGTCAATTGACTAACCCACACGGATCAGATATAGATTCAACCAAAAGATGATCAAAGACACATTTTAAAAAATAAACTACTTATGGCGTACAAAGCTCCAAAAATGGTAGCCGAAAAGAATCATAAATATCACACAAAGCTCAAAGACCAAACATAATCATCCATAATGTCACACAATGTAAATAGTGAAAATATAAGAGGATAATAAACATATATAACCTCTAAAGTAGAAAGTACAAACATGTGCACCAAAATACTAATCTGCCATGTACCAAAAAATAAGGGATCCATGCGCATGAGGGAAAACAAATCCTTGCGAACGGTGCCAAAGACAATCGTGAATATGAAAATGGTTAGTATAATTATGCAGGGACAAACAATCCAGAAAATGAAATATAAAATCTAAAACTCAAAACTCTAACAAATATGATATGAGTACAAAGGCATGTATCACGTATGACTTGTAAGCTTAATTTTAAGATAAAAGAGCAAAAATCATTACCCACACACCATATATACAAATACAATCTCTAAAATAAAAATGTGTGATAGTGATTAGGCATAACATGATAAACTTGATTTGACAAACAAATTTCCTTTTAATTTGGATTAATGCATAGACTGATAACACAATCAAATCAAATATATATCGGTTTAACATAAAAGGTTCAGAATACTTTCCAAATCAATTAAAGAAACTTTTTATTTCAATCAAAGCATGATTCGCGATAAATATGGTTTACAATATAAAATGAATACACATAATCATGTCATAAGAAATTATAAATGATGCTTAAGTTTATCATTACAAAAATATCCTTTCAAGATCTCATCAAATGATAGTTTTTAACCATTAAACTCCCTCAAGCATATGTTGTTCCGAATTTTTTCAATGACAAACTAAGACGACAATTTTCATTTGAAAAGTTATGGCCTAATATTGTTTTGAATGTCGGTTTATGCTTTTGACATGTGAGTCTTTCCAACATATCGAATTTTCTATTGATTGTCTTTTCACACACTCAGATGACACCTAGACAATGATACTTAAATTAAAAATCGAGTGTAATCACTCTAATGGTAGACTTTATCAATGCATATAAAAGTGTCCTTTTATACTCAAATAAGTATGAAAAACACAAAAATCTCACACATGGACCGTAGAAACTTTCAAAACTAAAAATTGATCTCAATAATTGATTATGATTAAGTCAAGCAATAAAAGAAAAAAATAACATAACTATAGTTAAAAGCATCAAGTGATATGCAGGTGCTAAAGTAGTGTGAAATCAACACCAAACACTTCAACAAATTTAAATAAAATGATGATTGATAATGTCAATGTTGGGGTTAGAATTCATTTGAAGAATCATGATATCTCATTAATAAAAAAGACTTAATCAAATAATCACAGAAAAATAAAGTGAAAAATCCAATTTAAACAATATATATATAGAGAGAGAGAGAGAGAGAGAGAGAGATAGAGAGATAAATAGAGATCGATTCGGGTTCTTAACGGAGCGAATCTACCTATATATATATTTACATCTCTTGATCTTTCTCACTTGTATCTCTCATTTGTTATATTTCACTCATTTTCATCATACATTTTTTAGTTATTTCTTTAGATTTTTCTTCTAGTTTAGTTAATATCTTTCATTTAGTTTAGTTATTTCACCATCACATAATATGTTTTAATATAACAAAATTCATAAAAAAGTAGAAAACAAAGAAAAAGAAAAAAAAATTAACAAAAAAAGCTAGAAAATTGGATTACATCACTTTTCATGTGTTTCACTCCATAGAGTTAGATTGGTATCCTTACTTGACTCTACACTAGCTCTTGTGATACATTTTTGTTGGTAATTGAAGGAAATTTGTTGATTAGCTTGGCTTGACAATGACTACACAAAGTTCATATTATCAAGGCCTATGAAATACTTGCCTCCTACATATGGATTCTCTCTTTCAAACACTTACAAGTTTGATTAGTGTGACCTCACATCTTGTAAAAGGTATAAAAATTTTTTTTTTATAAAAATGTTTTTGTATTCATGGACCCTCATATTAATTCTTTCTAGTTTCTTTCTCTTGAAATAAAAATGGGAAATGTGTTTTTATTTCCCACAAAACGAGAAGCATACTTGGATTTATGATTAATTTTCTTATTTTTCTTCATAGGAATTTGTTCCTCATCCTTCTTTTAAATGATAGAAAGTTAATCTTTTGATTTTGAATTTACAACCTTCTCATTTATTGGCTCCACATAACTAATGCCATGTTTGTCATTCTTGGTTTGTGCATGATTCATTAAAATTTTATCTAGAACCCAAGTTCTTTCAAGCATATCAATTTTCAACTCTTTGGCATGTTGCAAGAATCTCAATTATTTTGAAGTTCTATCCCTTATTTTTCTTTCAAAATTATCTCGTTTCAGTTTTTAAAATAATCACATTACGTTTTTAACACATCAAATTTTTCTTTAAGTTATAATCATTCTAATTGAAGAGATTCACTCTTTTCATCTTTATCATCATTTTCACTTCGAAAAGTTTTCATTTTGTTCGAAAGATTGATGTTTGATTTTTTAAGCTTTAAAGACTCTTGATAGAGTTCATCAAATGCCTTATGTATTTCATTCACTTCATCATCATCGTCCTCAAGCGATCTAGGAATATAGGTGTGCCAACTCTTTCTACTACACGATGAAGAATCACTAAAGGACCTATCACTATAAGCTTTGAAAGTATTCTTCCCCACCACACTATCTAAAGTTATCTTATCACACTAGCCTTCTCACTCTTATCTAGTCTTATCATGAAAGAGATCTCACTTCCACTTTCCTCACTGGTAGTACTCTACTCAAATTCACTATCAGAGTCACTCAAACTGGCCTTGTGTACCTTTTTATTCTTGTTTACCTCCTTGTTCTTGTACAACTTTCTCAAATGTCTCGATCACACATTTTTGTTGTGTCCTACACCCCCACAACCATAAAAATGGTCTTCATCCTTCACCTTATGCTTTTTGGAATCACTCTTCTCACTATAAGAAACATGTTTTTAGGACTTGTAAAGCTTTGGTTCAAATTTTCTACCATTTTGAATTTTTTTTATTATTCTTGTAGAATTTACTAAACCTTTTCACAAAAAATTCATGTCCACCTCAGCATTTTCTTTAGGTTTCTCCTCACTTTTACATGACACACACTCCCCAGATCATAAAATCTAGATACTTTTTAGGCTCTAACACAACGACATACTTATATTGGTAACAAATTTGATGTGAACCAACTAACTCTTCTAAGATACAAATGTCAGTGTCCCTAATCTTGTTTAGGATACCTACCTTGGTACTAAATCTAGAAGCTAGTGCCCTAAGCAACTTCTTGATGATTTCGTTTTCCAGAATTTTCTCACCTAGATTGAAAGAAGCGTTCATTACTTTGGTTAACCTAGTGTGGTAATCGTTGAAGCTATTTTCTTAGTTCATTCTCATCGCCTTAAATTTTATTTCTATGTTTTAAAACTTCACACGTTTCACACTCGAAGTTCATTCATTTTTCACATGTAAGATATACAAAGCCTTCTTAACCATTTCACAATTGTGAATACGATTGTATTCTTGCGTATTAACTGACGAGGACAAAGAATTCGAAGCAATGGAATTGAAGTTACAATCCATGAACTCTGCATCAGTCCATAATACTCTCAGCTTTTTCACTCTCACTCCATCCACCTAAATTGTAGGATAAGTCCAACCATCTTCCATAGTCATCCACACTCTTTCGTGTTTGTATCTCAAGTGAGTTCTCATTTTAACCTTTCAATGACCATAGTTCGATCCATAAAAATAAGATGGCCTAATAGTGGATTGACTACCCCTATATTGACCCATCAATAACAAAATAATAACTACTCAAAAGCATATAAGAGTTATGAGTAAAAAACACAATGAAGACACAATAAAAGTAAGATCTAAACTCTCCACACATGAATATAAAAAAGATCAACAGCTATGATACCAATTGATGATGTGTGTATTCAATATAAGTGTTCAATCTAAATACAACTAAAAGGGGTGGGGGTGGGGGTGAATAGGTTTAATTGCAATTTTGCTCAATTTTTGATAATCTCAATTTTATTCTTGATTTTAAGCAACCTAACACATGTATCATAGAAGTGAAGTCATATTAGGCATGGATAAAAACAAATTCAAGTTGTGATTAGGATATCTCGATCAATCCACTAGATAAATAAATCCTAATTAAATTTTATGGATTTAACAAGATCTATGTGAGATCTAGGTGTAGTGTGTGATACAAATGAACAAAATAGCAAACACAACATACAAGCAATCCATAATCAGATTTTTCAAGGAAAAAACCCCACCAAGGGTCCCCCGACGTACTCTAACCTCTTATTCAAGATAAAAAGGTTTTATACAATGCAAGAAGATACCTCTCATTCATAAACACATAAGTAATTACCTATGACCATTGGAATTTTCTCCATTGGCGATAAAATATCCACCTTAAGCTCCATAATGTGAATGAGGAAGTACACTCTCCTCCTTATAATCATATCATAATACGATCTCTCTAATAGAATGAAACACCTCCCTTTTAGATATATGAGTGTTGATCAACCAACTAAAGTGAAATATAGTTTCAATTGAACTTTTTATAGTGTGGATCTGAATCAAATCACCCATAATTTTCCCTCAATCCATAGATCAAGCGTAGACCTAGGTTTTTCTATCAATTTGGAGGGAACAAGTGAATTTGAAAATAAAATAACTAAAAAAAATCTCTCAATCTCGAAAATACTCTCTAACATGTAAGTGAGTAATGAGGAATTCAGATTTTTGAAAAGACAGGGAAATGACCTATTTATAAGATTTTTCAAAATTATTTCTTCTCCGTGCACACGTCTAACTTTTCCATGCTCATGATTTCAGATAACATACAACCCAACCTTAAATGGTGCATGGGCATGCACATGAGTCAAAATTTGATTAACTAACGGTGTTGTAATACCCCTTACTTTTGAGCATTTATTTTTAGTATTAATTTACCTTGTGGGTTGTAATTTAAAATAAGTGAGAATTTAAGATAAATATTAATTTGTGTAAAAGAGTTAATATTTATGTAAATTGTATATTTACTAGTGTGATAAAGTAAATAGAATAATATGGCATGCTATTTCGTCGTATGTGAGTAGAAGCAGTGGGAATTGATTATTTCTCAACCGGGGCATATATGTGTGAGTTATACAAGGTTGTTATAGGAATTTTTAGTAACGGAATCTCATATGTCATTTTGGAGTGCATGATTGATCCAGGATGGATTGAGATAGTCAAAATGAGTGCCCGGGGGGTTGTATTTTGGTTCCGGGGTCTTTTTGGCTAGTTGGACTCGGATAGGAGTATATGAGTCATTTTACGTGTGTATTATCATTTAAAGTTGGGATAAAAATATATATGGGTTATTAGGCTTATGAGAGAGTTATCCAATCTCATTTGTGAGAAAACCTACTTGAAATAAACCTAAGAAAGAGAGAGAGAAAGAAGAGGAATCTTGGGATTTTCCAGCCATATCCTCTACTATGAAGAGGATTCAGAGTCTACAACTTTAAGGCAAATGATTAATCTTGCTAAATAATTCTTGCGTGTGAATTATTGTATAATTAATTGGTGGGTTATTGTGTTTTGGGTATTAAGGGTTAAATCTTGATTTTGTTGATAAATCCTTAAAACTGATGTTAGATATGGTTAAATCTTGATTTTGTTGATAAACACTTGAAGTGGATGTTAGATATATGATTTGGATAGTGGAAATATTGGTGGACTTAAGTTATAAATGGGTTATAGAGATTTGGTTAAATCACGTAAGGAATAAAAATTGATCAGGCCGTACCAGTTCGATTAGTGGTCCTCGGATCGATTTGTTTATGAAACAGCGGACCGGTTCATTTTTGTAGCCATCGGTTCAGTTTGACTTCTTCAGTATAGCAGACTGGTTTGTTTATGAAGCAATCGATTCGGTTCGCACATTACAAATTTCTAGCTCTTCTTTAACTCCTTTCCAATTGGGCCTAGTGATTGAGAACCCTCTAATATGTGGTGATATAAATGTTTATAATGTAAAAAGTGGGATGATAATACTATACGATGGTAGAGAGACATCGAGACAATAATGGAAAAGTATTAGGGAGATTAATACTCCGGTTCCTTCATAAATTTTTCCTGGGAGGAGGAATTCAATTAAGATATGGGATACGGGCTAGTTGAGAGAAGTCGTGTGTCCCGAGTTATATTAAACTTGTGGATTAATCAAATGTGAAATTTATTATTAAAGATTAAGTGAGTGATTGAGTAATAAAGAGGATTGGGAATATATGTGAGGAAGTATCGGCTAGTGTAATGAGCGATATACACAGGTAGCCGAGTTTATTGATATATACTTTCGGATATGAGAAGGTATGTATATGTATGTGTGTGTGTGTGTGTGTGCGTGTATGTATGGTATATTATGTGGAACATACCCCTCTAGTGCTATCAGGGAAGTTGAGCGATGTGGGTGAATCCCCTAGCTAGTGAATGCAGGGAGAGTATAGTCCCCAGGTCATTGTGTCCAACATTTATACAGTGTGGCTTTCATCATGGGTGAGACGTCTTGGGTGTGATTCGTCTCAATTTCAGGTGAGGAATTATGGCTGCTTCCCATACATTTGTGCTTTGTTTTACCAAGTCGATGTGAGAGTCTGACAGTTGGTACCTAGGATGGTGTGAGTATCCCCTGAAAGATGGTAACACTTAGAGACTGCATCCAGTGAGCTAATGCTCTGAGGGATGGTTAGTATACATATAATGAGTGATATGTATGTATACTTTATGTGAAGTGACAAATCATGTATAATAATGAGAGTAATATTATATAGGCTTTAATGATTAATGTTTGAATCACTATGCTTATAACTAGTGAAAGTTGTTAGTAATGACATGATATATAATCATTGTGAATGATTTTTAAAAGCGGTTATGTTGGTATGAATTAAATACGTGAGTGTGGGTTAACGCATAATCATGAGGTTGGGTTATCCATAGATGAGTCAGGTAGCTTAACTAATATTTTAAATTTATATGTTAGGTGCGCGTTGTAGTTGAGGGGAGAGTATGAGTCTCGAGAGAGGGAGACACCAACTTAATTATGGAATTTCTCATTCATAATTATTAGGCATTTTAATTCACTTGCTAAAATATTTTTTTAAACCGGACACTGACCCATATATATCTTTTCTTTTTCCTTTCCTTTGTTACATCTTTTAGGTGTCCCACTACAATGATGCCAATGATGAGCTTTCATTACAAAGTGTATGGAGATGCTGCATATGGAAAATGTTGCAGGATTTTTGATATAGTCCTATCTCATTTTTATTAATATAGTTAAGGACCAGCAGTGTTAATCGGGTGTGTGTTGCCCAAGTGTTGTACTGTTGTATATGCTTTATATTTCAGACATTTGTTATATTGTACGTGTCTGTTAACCGACAGCTTATTCAGTTATTTATTATTGTGCAGTTTGTCACATGTATATATGTTCATATTTGTAATTGTTGTTAATGGATTTAATTGTAATATTGATATAACTGGAAACTTTTGGCATCTGCTGTATTATTATTTTTAGGTGGTTAGTTATATATATGGTCTTTGCGATAGTGATGCTAAGAATGAGCCATTTGAGATTCCTATTTTATTTTATTGGAGGGTCGGCCACCCATTATTTTAATAAGCGGGGTGTCATAGATGGTATCAGAGCATCAGGTTCTAGTGTCTTTAAGATCTATGCGGACTTTCTATGTTCTACCGTAGCTATTTTGATATAGAGCCCTATTATTAGGACTGTTGTGTTCATTGGGCATTTATGATATTCTACAATGAGAAATTGCATTAACGATAGTATGATACAATCTGCTATTATTTTAGATGCCTCCAAAAAGCGGTCGCCCGATTAGGGCAAATAGAGGGGCAGAGAATGTGAAGCCCCAATTGTCGTAAGGAATTATGACTGCAATAGAGGTTGCCAATATAGTGGCTCAAGCAGTCAGTGCAGCCATGAACACTATGGCTCAACAGTTTCCTCAGGCTCAGCAACAACCATCATCAACGGTAGTTCAAACCCACACGGGGCCATCTGCGTAGGAGAGATTTCGGGAAGCCTTCCAAAAAGGGTAGAGGTTTCCAGGGCCAGCGACATGGGCAATTTCCCAGGGATAAGAAGGCCGAGGGAATAATGGGGGAGGCCATCAGGGTAGAGGTTTCCAAGGCCAGCGACATGGGCAATTTCAAGTTGGCTAACATGGCCAGAGGTTGGAGAATTTTATGGGCCATTACTTTCGATGTGGGGAGGCTAGTCAGAGGAAGTTAGAGTGACTATAGGAGAATAGGGTACAGTTACCAAGAGCCCAACAGGTACAAAGGTTCCTTTAGCACCTTTACCACCTCCATCACCCGTTCCAGTCATCTCACCCCAGTAGGGATAGATGCAGTTTGGGCGAGTTTATAATGTCCAAAATTCGATGTTACCGCAAGTGCAACAATATCCACCAGCAGTTGATGGTACGTTACCTATCCATGGGCCTATGGTCCGGGTGTTATTTGATACGAGAGCATCACATTCATTCATAGTTGTTCATTTTTCACGTGCGACGGGATTGTTAGAGTCAGCCGATAATGTGTGTAGATTCTCCCTTGGGTAGTGCGACGCTTATTCACTCCATATGTAGAGGGGTAGAAATAGACATAGGAAGATTGAGTTTATCAGTCGACTTACTTGTTTTAGATATGATCGGGTATGATGTTATTTTGGGCATTGACTAGTTGGCACAATACCGGGCGATTGTGGTTTGTTTTGGGAGATCCATTGTATTTGCCATTCTAGGGCTGGAAATGTTTTTTGTTGCCATGCCCCTTTCGGAGGGAGGTTCGAGTACCCATTTGTATGATATTGAGGAGGAGACCTCGCATGAAGTGTTTGTTTCCTTAGACTCGATTCCGATAGTCAGGGATTTTGTGAATTTTTTTCAGGAGATACTAGGCTCACTGCCGAGTCGAGAGATTGAGTTCGTTATTGATTTAGCGTCTAGGACTAGGTCGGTTGCACGAGCTCCATATAGTATGGCTCCTTTGGAGATGAGGGTGTTATGAGACAAAATTCAGTAACTTCTAGGGAAGGGTTTTATTCAGCGGAGTACGTCACCGTGTGGTGCCCCCATATTATTTGTGAAGAAGAGGGATGATTTTCTTCAATTGTGTGTTGATTATCGAGAGTTGAATAAGATGACGATCCAAAATAAATATTATTTACCTCGTATCGACGATATATTTGATCAATTGAGAGTTACAACGTACTTCTCTAAAATAGATTTGAGATCGAGGTATCACCAGCCACGTATTAGAGAGAAGGATGCCTCTAAAACTGCATTTTTTACCCGTTATGGATCTTATGAGTTTTTGGTTATGATGTTTGGGTTAACCAATGCCCCTAGAGTGTTCATGGATCTGATGAACATTGTCTTTTGGGACTTCTTGGACTAGTTTGTTATTATGTTCATTGATGATATTCTGGCCTATTCTCAGATAAAGAGAGAACATGCCGAGCATTTGCATTTGGTTCTCCAGATACCACGGGACCATTAATTATACGCTAAGTTTGAGAAATGTGGGTTTTAGTTGCATGAAGTGCAATTTTTGGGTCATATGGTATCAGAGAAGAGAATTTCAGCGGACCCAAGCAAAGTTATAGCAGTGACGGAGTGGGGTCAGCCCACGACACCGATGGAGATCCGTAGTTTCTTGGGATTAGTAGGGTATTATCGTCGTTTCATTAAGGGATTTTCTAAGATTGTAGTCCCTTTGGAGAATTCAACCCGAAACGGATTGCAGTTTGTGTGGGATGATTACTGTCAGTTAACATTTGATGAGCTAAAGGAAAGGTTAACTTTAGCACCCGTACTCGCGTTACCTAAAGCAGGAGTTGACTACTTAGTATTTATTGATGCATCCCTTATGGGATTAGGGGGTGTACTACAATAAGAGGACAGGGCTATCGCTTATGTGTCTCGCTAGATTAAGCCCCATGAGAAAAAATATCCCACGCATGATTTGGAGCTAACTGCGGTAGTCTTTGCTTTGAGAATATAGAGGCATTATCTCCAAGGGGAGAAGTTTAGTCTTTTCACGGATCATAAATCGCTGCAATACTTGTTCACTCATAAGGATCTCATTATGAAGCAACGTAGGTGGTTGTTATTCATGAATATTATCAGTTCAATATCCAAAATCACCCGGGGAAGGCTAATGTGGTAGCCGATACATTGAGTTGATGACCCACCGGACAGTTAGCGAAAGTGTGGAAAGCTAAGTGGAATAAACTTCGTTAGGATAATGCAATTGACAGGGCATGCATGGCAGTGCTGATTGTCACACCAGAGATTGTGATGCGGGTGGTGAAAGTGCAAGCCGAGGATAAAGATTGCAAGGAAAAGTGACAACAATTATTGATTGAGGGAACGGAATCCTACTCTATCAATTTTGAGGGTGGATTACGTAACGGGAGGCTCATAGTCCCGGATGATGGGGATTTGAGGCTTGCTGTTATGTCAAAATCTCATGGGTCAAAATTCGAGGTACATTCCGGTGGAGATAAGATGTAGCAGGATATGTGCAGACAGTATTGATGGGCATGCATGAAAAGGGACATAGCTGAGTTTGTCTCCAAATGTGTCACTTGTCCGTTAGTGAAGGTGGACCATCAACGGTCTACCAAAATGTTACAACCGTTAGAAATTTTGATATGGAAATGGGAAAGCGTGACACCCTTCCTAATTAAATACCGGGTGATCAGTCCTTTATTAAATTAACTCAAAGTGTCCAATTGGTTCATTCTTAGCATCACTGTCGAAAAACAATTTTCTTTATTAAACACCTAATAAATAATTAAGCTAAGTGTCAAAACATGTAATCATATAAATTAAGTCTGATTATTATCATAAGCTATGAAACCATTTTAACGAATACAAATGATTGTATTAAAACCAAACCATCCAGTGAAAAAACATGTTAGATAAATCAATCCAAATAAAATGTCCCAAATCACAAGACAATGTAATAATCACAAGAAAACCCAACTACAACAGAAAACTGAAATAATTCCAAAGGAAAAATCTCTCTGAACTCGAATAAACTGGAAATGGGCGACACATGCCCTATCTAGGGAGAACTAAATGAAAGAGTGCGAAGATAAAGATGAAGTCATCTACTATAAGGAGCTACAACTCCCACACTAGCTGCAACACAACAATAGTCTAAAGATCCAAGACTTACGCCCCTATGGCTGGGTAATGTAATACATATATATACACAAGAGAGAGAGAAAAGATGATAGGAAACGGGTCAAAGCACGAGTGTAAAACCGTTTTAAAATAGTTTTGCAAGTATTTAAAATGCTTACCATTTGATATTAGATACACGTTAGTACTCGACACTCTCTTGAGGATTTTCACCTCTCACCTAGTGTGCACGCCTATCGTACTACTATAATGACTCATAATTCTAACCCAGTTCTCCTCCCATAAATTCTAATTCATGAGACTATATGTCTATGATTCATTTAAAATGTCATTTCATTAAGGATTATTTAAGTCAATTTTGTATTTCTCAATATTGCTATGAAATCTCAAACATTTACCATGTTTAGGAGCATTTATTCAATATGTATCTACTTACACATACAATTGAAGAATTTCTGGTATATGCATATATAAATTAATCAATCATACAACATATATACTAATAGGAACCCCACATAAAATCTATGGTGCTGGCATAGTCTGCTATCAAGTCCCTGTACCTCTCGTACAAATGAAGGAAATACTAGTTCGAATTCACTCCCAAACGGTATTAACACAAAATACACATATTGGAGGCGAAGCATAGTTCTAAATCACTAAGAGGTCAACACATACCCTCAAGTCTCTTAGGACCGTCTGACTATCATTCTCAGATATCCTGTAACAAAAACCCTATGTTCTAGGGTACGAGTCAATATCCCCCATAAAGGTCTCCTCAGAATAAGACTGTCCCAGTGCGAAAACCTCCGTGATAGCAAGTACCGTGGGTATGATTAAACACAAATATTCAAATAATATATATACATGCACTTATATATAAATATACATTAATCATCTAGGTACGCCCACGACCTATAACCTTTCCTAGCCATGCGTAACATATAATGCTCGCGTTCTACATATAAGTTAATCACTCTTGTTATTCTCTCTATTATTCCACGTCCTTAAGTACTTTTCGACTCTCGAAGTGTATCCTCTCGATAAGAATAAAATCAATAGGTGCATCCTCACTACTCTACTGGTCTAAGTCTTTTTTAATTATCACAAGACCTAATTTATCATACACACGATCTTGTCCTATTTTATACCGTCGTGAACCCCACTGTTACATCTCGTATATAAAAAATATCACGTCACCCGGACCTTTCCCACAATCATACTCATTCTTCGTAAGTCCCATTATGGTATTTAAGTTATTCCCAAAGGTTCTAATAGATTAGGGTTGGATTAATCGATAGGAGGAACAATAGTAAAAAATCCAGGAGGAGTCGATCGATCGACAAAAAGGATCGATCGATCGATCGAGCAGTTATTTGCCCAGAAAATCTGCATCTCAAACCTACGGTTTTCTTCCATTTTAATTATCAAAACCTCCATTAAAGTGTCCCAAAATCCCAACCAAACATCATAAATGTTATAGAAGTAGGTATGAACAATTTCTAACGTAAGATCTAGGGAAATTCATTAAGGAATCATCATTAAATGGGTGGCTACATGAATTTGTCTCGAACCCTTTTTATCCATATTCTTTCCAGAATGATATAATATTTCCAGATTTATTCCTCTTGTCCTCATTCAATTTCTTGATAAATGTTCTACATGTGATGAGGGCATCAATCTAGCATGATTCTATTCTTTTGTTTGAGTTCTAGTCTTCCAATTCACAATTTATCTCCATAAAACTTATAGTTTAATTTTCTATTCTAACATGGATGGAATTTCAACTTCAATAACAAAAAGATAAATACTTTCCAGGGAATATGAGTCTAAATTTATCAGATTTGATGATGTGGTTGTGTTCTCCTTGCTCCGATCTACACTCCGGCGATATTTGTGGTGAAAAAAGTGCAACTATTGTGGCTTTAGCCTTGGGAAGTTCCTCACCTTCCTCCTCTAATGACCTCTATGAAATATATAGGTTCTAACCCTAGAAGAAAACCTCTAACACCTGCTATACTTCTCTAATTTTCGTAGGTAATTAAATCCTAAAAATAAAAATTACCAAAAGGCCCTCCCGAGTTACCGATTAGGCCTAAAAACGTCCCGAGACCCAAACTAAACCCTAGGTACACTTTTCTGACTATCTCAACCCCTCCGAACACATTGGCACACTCCAAATGACCATATGTGCGACTTATAATTTATTCACCTTTTATAATATTAATTTAGTCCCGACGTGACATAGGCGCATCCCGACTTAATTTCCATAATTGCCATATTATTCACTCTTAACAATATTAATAAAATCAATCTCAGATATTACTTTACTCATCTAGTAATATTCAACATTATTCTTACAAATAATTACAAACTCTCATCACGCTAGTAAATATTTATTTTCAAATCTGGATTAATAGTAAATTAATTTATCCCAATTTAATTTAATTTAATTAATCCCATAATTAAATGCCATAAAAATACGTGGTGTTACATACTTCGCCCCTAATAACAGAATTTCATCCCGAAATTCGGAGAATAAGGCGTACCTAGTAAAATAAATCTGGATACCTTTTCAGTACACAAACTATCTTCGTAGTAAGGTGCTCAATCATTATAGCCCCCGCCTCACAGCAAGCTTGTTTAACACTTTCATTAACGTCACTTCACATTGTGCTCCTATCTGACAACATTCGCATAAGACGAGCATATATACATTGAATCCCACTATTTCAATATCATTATGAGGCCTCAACTCACTACGTGTCAACCACTCGTATTCTTCTAAACACAAAACTCCCATTCTGAGAGAAATCATACGAACATCTGACCAGTCTTGTCAGTTCTTCGAATCTTGATTTTTGGTGACATAACTCTTATGACAGATAAAAGGTTACCTCAGACAATGTGTGGTCATTCCACTTTAGTCATCGAATCTAACTCGACTAATCCAAACTTAGGATTATCCGCTCGCCTCTAAACAACTTGAGGGAGAAAAATTAAGGTTTTTCCACTCAAAACTTCAATGAGCAGTTTGTCCACAATAAACAGGTATGAGTGCTTCTACGAAACTCTACCGTACTATACTTCACTTGCTAGCTACATTCGTTGTGGAAATGAAATGATCACCATGAATCCAAAATTACTTTCACGTGGCTCCACTAATCGTTAATCACCGTTCGCCTACTCCCCGGCTATGGGTGATACAACCTACTCAAAACAAAATCTTATCCCCGATGCTTCCTGAAATTCCATATTGAAGGTGGGATTCAAAATATCATCTTAATCGAGAAAAATACCGTGTAGGGCCACGCATTGGCGTGATTCATCTTTTCAAAGGAAGACTAGGGCACAGTAGTTAATATTGTAAGTCACCCCAAAGGAATGTCAATCACTTCCTTCTTGGGAAGCTTGTTCCACACGTTCTAAGGAACCCTTGATCTTAACTTGAGGTTTTTAACCCATCAAAGAAACTTTACCAACTTTACTAGCCTCTTCCATTATAGGGATCCTCGGCTTGCTACAAAATTCTCTGGTTTATCCTCTTGTTCC
Organism: Sambucus nigra; assembly: GCA_949130495.1. Classification (NCBI taxonomy): domain Eukaryota; kingdom Viridiplantae; phylum Streptophyta; class Magnoliopsida; order Dipsacales; family Adoxaceae; genus Sambucus; species Sambucus nigra. The sequence continues at coordinate 284,672,478 of OX422218.1, forward strand.
AATCGATTTTTATCTATGAGTGGTGCCCACAGAGACTACTCGCTATGTCCCGCTCAACATCGACTTTTACTTGTAATGTCCCACTTCATACTCCCATTCTTTCCTTGGTGTATACCGAAAGTTCGACCTATGCACTTTTCTCCATGATGTGCACTGCTGAACCTTTTATACCTTACTAGCATCATCATGCTTTGTACGCGCAAGTCGATCTTAACATTTGACTAGTCACAACTCCGCTCCGAGTGTTCTCCATAATAGTTAAATTTTACCCTCCTCAAGGAATACTACTTTTTTAAATGGTTTCCCACAGCCTTCCAACCAAATTCGGGTGTGCTACTCTGATCGCATACGTATATATGGATTATCGTCCTTCACACGATGCTTAATCCACTCTGCTACTTTCACTTCGTTATGTTACTCTCATAAATATATATTTCACGCGTCTATTCCCACGTCCCTTTAACTCGGACGATTCTAGCATCAACTAACCAGGTTGCCCACACACCCTATAAATCGTGCATACTAGTGTAAGCATCACATACGCTTCACACATAACACCCAATTATTTATTTCCCTTGTGATCACAACGTGGTTACAACACTTGGGTACTCTCAATCAATCTAGAAATCGAAATGTTAAATCATCCTTAACATCGTTCCCCCTTCAATTCATGGTGATAAAAACAAATTTTAATGCTTCCTTTCAACACAACCGGCTCCACTAGCCTTAAATCCTAGTTTAACTTCCATCTTTAGAGTTATAACTACTTGCTCTTATAATGATCGAGGTACCGGAATCATAAACTAATGATAAAACATCTTCCTACTTTCGACCTTACACTAAGTTTCATGCATGGGATGTCTCGCAAAGCGAAATCCAAACAAGGAACCCTCCCGATACACTATTACCTAGAATTGTCGATTATCAAAATCCGTTAGGCCCTCCGTCCAAAACATGTACCCCTATTTTCCCATTTCTTGACATTCGTAATTACACATGAACAAAGAACTTTTTGCCAATTGCACTATCGCTCGGCATTGGTGGTAATCACATTCCATAAACCTCATACCCATAAAATAGGGACTCTCGAAATCCTGCCCCCAAACATATGAATATAAGTCTTAATTTCCACCCCTCTAAAACATAGATATAACAATGCGCTCTTCTTATCACCAAGTCCTGATCGCTAAACAATTTAATGAGTGAAATCTTTTCGCTCAACGGTAAACCCAATACACACTGAATTATAACAACGAAGTCCCTACACACAGTGGAATCGAATATCTCGAGACCACTATCCCCTTCGAAGTCTTTATAATATATAATATAAGTGCGATCCCGACCCTCCCTAGGCGAGGTCTCGCCAGAACAGAACATGCTGTACTAGGGAAGCAACCCCGATAGCCTTGCAATCACTGCCCACTATCGTTTTAACCATTACTTATAAAACCATAATCCGAATAATATCATACCCGTATAATGCATCACTAAGATGAGTAATCTCAATAAAGTATATAACACTATTAATATACCCATTCATCCTTCGCGGATAACACTAAAGATAATACCACTACACTAGGGAAAATATTCACATAATAATAACGTTAGATATACGCACTAAACTCGTCTTACATGCGAATCTAGCAATAAACAAAATATAAGGACTCGCTTGTGTCACATAAAACACACCTCATCCTCCGAGGATAAAATTCATACTTCTACCTTGCCAATCGCCTTGGCTATTCAAATGGTTTTCGAACATAACGCGCCTATCCAAGCCAAAATAAAAACTACTTTAATCGCTGCCCTTTACTAGGCACCATAATCTTACCCCTTTTACTTACTTCGAGAAAATTTATTTATGTGGTTTCACTCTCCACAAAATACCTCTATGCAAAATCCACTTATCACCGATCATACTAACCATATTAGGGTTGTCCTTATCTTGGACTTTGGTAGGCTCGATTACGGATGGCTACCCCCATTGTTCCGTTAGCTTCGTTGGCCCTAAGGAACGTGCTACCGTCTCTAATAGACCTTACTGAATTCACCATCGCTTGGTAAGAATTCAGCTATCCGAATCATTTAAATGAGTCCCCTAATAGGTCTCCCGCTTTTGGTGCTTCACTACCACCATTTCATCTTGCCTTATTCTCTGATTAAATTCTTTTGATTATTTTAGCTTCCCACACAAAGAAGCGTTAACATCCCCATTGACCAAACATGAAATTTTCTCCATCTGGATCGACCGTCCATCAGAATTCCCTATAAGTGTTGTTAACTATTCTTACGAGTCAATCTCCCACTTGAAATCCTCTCCTCCATTTGTATCTACATCCTCCGAGACAAGATTCTCTAATAGTTTAGATTCATACTCACCAATGGACCTCTGTCCGTCCCTCCTGTGATGAGTTCAGAATAGCGTTCACATTTTATCCTGAACATCTGATGAAAGAACCTACGGTCAAACCGTACCTAAGATCCTTCTATAGACATAGCATTCCATTTCTAAAAGTGGTGGTTGACTGCCACCAATATAACTTCATTCCGACGAGCCAAGAAAAAATTTAACCCAAATTTTCACTTTCAATTAGCCACACTCTGTCATATGTCCAAGCCTTTGGATATTTTACCTCCTTTGGATAACACACACAATCCCTGCATTTCTAGAATTTCTACCGACGGTTATCCTACATGATTCATTCGACTCTTTCCCAATCACACCACGTTGGGTGAGTCTGATCCGGACTCACTTTTGACTATAGCAGCATTTGGAAATCATAGGCAGGGCCCTAGCCGTCTTTACAGTCCTGGATTCTCGTGCCATAATTTGGGTGACCTTAACTACGGTCATCATCCTCGAATATACTCTACAACTTCAACTAAGCCCTGCCTCCTGCTGTTCACCCAACAACCCTTGCCTCCCATACTTTATTGCTTGAACATGTCCGAACGCAAATAAGATTCACTTGATATACATATGTTATAGCAGGAAAACGAAATCTCATCATAGAAGTCAAGAATCCTAACCATAGGGCTCTATATCAAACAAAGCAATGCTAGAAGCATAATAAGCCGCACAGATCCTAAGGACACTAGAACCTGATGCTCTGATAAAACCTATGACACCCCGCCTAATTAAATATCGGGTGATCAGTCCTTTATTAAATTAACTCAAAGTATCCAGTTGGTTCATTCTTAGCATCAGTGTCGAAAAAAAAATTTCTTTATTAAACCCCTAATAAATAAATAAGCTAAGTGTCAAAACATTTAATCATATAAATTAAGTCCGATTATTATCATAAGCTATGAAACCATTTTTATGAACACAAATGATTGTATTAAAACCAAACCATCCAGTGAAAGAACATGCTAGATAAATCAATCCAAATAAAATGTCCCAAATCACAGGACAATGTAATAATCACAAGAAAACCCAACTACTACAGAATACTGAAATAATTCCAAAGTACAAATCTCTCTGAACTATAATAAACTGGAAATAGGCGACACATGCCCTATCTAGGGAGAACTAAATGAAAGACTGAGAAGACAAAGATGAAGTCGTCTACTGCAAAGACCTGCAACTCCCACATTAGTTGCAGCACGTCAACAATCCAAAGATCCAAGCTTGACGCTCCTATTGCTGGGCACCTGTAGTACATATATATATATACACAAGAGAGAGATAAAAGATAACAGGAAACGGGTTAGAGCTCGAGTGTAAAATAGTTTTAAAATAGTTTTGCAAGTATTTAAAATGCTTACCAGTTGATATTACATACACGTTAGTACTCGACACTCTCTTGAGGATTCTCACCTCTCACCTAAAGTGCACTCCTATCGTACTACTATAATGACTCATAAGTCTAACCCCGTTCTCCTCCCATAAATTCTGATTAACGAGATCGTATGTCTATGATTCATTTAAAATGCCATTTCATTAAGGATTATTTAAGTCAATTATGTATATCTCAATACTGCTATGAAATCTCAAACATTTACTATGTTTAGGAGCGTTTATTCAATATGCATCTACTTACACATACAGTAAAAGAATTTCTGGTATATGCATATATATATATTAATCACTTATACAATATATAAACTAATAGACACCCCACATAAAATCTATGGTGCTGGCATACTCTGCTATCAAGTACATGTACCTCTCGTATAAATGAGGTAAATACTAGTTCAGATTCACTCCCGGACGGTATTAACACAAAATACACATATTGGAGGCGAAACATAGTTTCAAGCCACTAAGAGGTCAGCAAATACCCTCACGTCTCTTAGGACCGTCTGACTATCATTCTTAGATAGCCTATACCAAGTGATCGAGGGTGAAAACTAGCGCGCAGTCAACACGCTAATCATTGTTTTCTCTTCACCGCCTAAATACAAAAAAAAACTAAATTACGACTGCACTTGCGATACAAGTGTAGCGGTAAGTCGGGTATCAAAAATCAACAAAGACGAGTTGCTGGAATATATCTAGTTTTATACTTCTCAATAAAAGGGAAAAAGGTGATTACAAACTAAAAAGGAAAAGTTGCATAGAAGGAAAATATAAATCTAGCAAGTTTCTTGAAACTAGATTAACAAAGAGATTAAAACTATAGGTTGCATCGAATATCCCTCACCCAAGTTAATTAGTATAAAATGGTTACATGGGTCGACGAGTTATTTAGAATGCGTATCGTTTCGACAGTTAATTGAACCAAGGGTTGTCACGCCCCTAAGTCCGAATAAAAGCCTAAAACGATTTTGGCATCAACAAATACCCCGAAAATTACGCACGCAAGGTCGTAAGCACAGGACATACATGATATTCCCCGTCAAATCTCCTAGGTGTAATAACTAGGAAAACACACCCGAAATAGACTCATAAACACCATCACCAAAGCAAAGCAACACGTCAACCCGAATGAGTTCAATTCAAACACAACCTAGACTAAATTAGCAAGAAAGCATATTAAAAATGCAGTAAATAAACGTTGTAAATAAATGCGATAAAACTACACTAGAAAGAAACTAAATGAAAGCATGTAAACTAAATTAGAAAGCAAGAATTAAGGAAATACAAACTATATTAATGGAGAGGGAAGATGAAAGTACTAATTACAAACCCAAATGGGTGTCAAACCAAGAGGGAAATGAATATTAAGCTCTCAAACCCCAAACTCTAAGCTAAAACAAACCTAAAACGAATTATATACGAATTCTAAAATAAAAATCCCTTATATAGTAAAAGGAATTAAATTAGAAAATAAAAGAAAAGCCAAAATATCAGCTCAAAACAGGGGATCGATCGATCAATCAAAATGATCTATTGATCGATGGTAAATATCATAGCCCACTGTCTCAGCTTGAGGGTAAAAACTTTTGGATCGATCGATCGATCGATCCTTTTGATCGATCGATCGATGGCTATAGGTCTGCACTTATTCCCCCTGCTTTGGTGTGTTTGATTTTCCCTTCCGCTAGAAATTCTATAACTGCTTCATTCTGGATCGTAATAACGCACCATTCGTGGACACACGAAGCTTACGAGGAGGGCTACAACTTCCGTGAAGATGTTGGGCTAGGTTCCTAAGATTTGGAAAGACTGAAATGCCCTTGAATGTGCGACTATGTACAGAACTTGAGCGAAATGCGTTCGAACTTCATACTTAGTACCTAAATACCTACAAAAGCCCAATTAACCCCTGTAAAAAATGTTAACATAGAAATTCGAGGTTGTCTGGTTAACAAGCATAAATATAGGGAATAAGATACCTGAGGGGGCTAAAATGCGTAGGTTTGAGGGATGAAATACTCAATATTTGCATCGTATCACACCCCCTAAATACGGAATAGGATGCAAAAAGAACTACAAGCAAATCAAAAGCAGGAGAGAGTACAAAAGTATGGTATAAAAGCATAAGGCCACTTTCGTAGGCGATTCGATTGCATTTAGCATATGTAATAAGCCGTTAAATAATTACTAACTCTCACCACGCCAATAAATATTTATTTTCAAATTCGGATTAATAGTAAATTAATTTATCCAAATTTAATTTAATTAATACCATAATAAAATGCCATAAAAATACGGGGTATTACATACTTCCCCCCTAATAACGGAATTTCATCCCAAAATTCGGAGAATAAGGCCTATCTAGTAAAAAAATTATGGATACCTTTTCGGGAAGCAAACTATCGTCATAGTAAGGCGCTCAATCACTCTAGCCCTCGCCTCACAACAAGCTTGTTTAACACTTTCATTAATGGAACTTCACATTGTGCTCCTATCCGACAACATTCGCATAAGACAAGTATATATAAATTGACTCCCATCATTTCAATATCACTAGGAGGCCGCAACTCACTACGTGTCAACCACTCGTATTCTTCTAAACACAAAACTCCCATTCTGAGAGAAACCATACGAACATCTGACTACTCTTGTTAGTTCTTTAAATCTCGATTTTCGATGACATAACTCTTACGACTGATAAAAGGTTACCTAGGACAATATGTGGTTATTCCACTTTAGTCATCGGATCTAACTCGACTAATCCAAACTTAGGATTATTCACTCGCTTCTAAAGAACTCGAGGGAGAAAAAATAAGGTTTTTCCACTCAAAACTTCAAGGAGAAGTTTGTCCACAATAAACAGGTACGAGTGCTTCTACGGAACTCTACCGTACTATACTTCACTTGCTAGCTACATTCATTGTGGAAATGAAATGATCACCATGAATCCAAAATTACTTTCACATAGCTCCACTAATCGTTAATCATCGTTCCCCTACTCCTCGGCTATGGGTGATACAACCTACTCAAAACGAAACATTATCCCCAATGCTTCCTGAAATTCCATATTGAAGTTGGGATTCAAAATCTCATCCTAATCTAGAAAAATAACGTGTAGGGCCACGTATCGGCGCAATTCATCTTTTTAAAGGAAGACTGGGGCACACTAGCTAATATTGTAAGTCACCCCAAAGGAATGTCAATCACTTCCTTCTTGGGCAACTTATTCCACACATTCGAAGGAACCCTTGATCTTAACTTGAGGTTTTCATCCCATCAAAGAAACTTTACCGACTTTACTGGCCTCTTCCATTATAGGGATCGTCGGCTTGCTATAAAATTCTCTAGTTGATCCTCTTGTTCCAACCAATTTCTATCTATGAGTGGTGCCCGTGGAGACTAATCGCTATGTCCCGCTTAACATCGACTTCTACTTGTAATGTCTCATATTAAGTGACACTTAATACTCCCCTTCTTTCCTCGGTGTATACCGAAAGTTCCGACCCATGCACTTTTCTCCATGATGTGCACTATTGAACCTTTTATACCTTTACTAGAATCATCATTCTTTGTACGGGAAGTCGCTGTCAACATTTGACTAGTCATAACTCCACTCCGAGTGTTCTCCATAATTGTTAAATTTTACCCTCCTCAAGGAATACCCCTTTTTTAAATGGCTTCCCACAACCTTCCAACCAAATTCGGGTGTGCTAATCTGATCACATACGTATATATGGATTATCGTCCTTCACATGATGCATAATCCACTCTACCACTTTCACTTCTTTAAGTTACTCTCATAAACATATATTCCACGGGTCTATTCCCACATCCTTTCAAGTCGAAGGATTCTAGCATCAGCTAACTAGGTTTCCCACACACCCTATAAACCGTGCATACTAGTGTAAGCATCACATACGCTTCACACATAATACCTAATTCTTTATTTCCCTTGTGCTCACAACGTGGTTACAACACTTGGGTACTCTCAATCACCCTAGAAATTGAAATTTTAAATCATCCTTAACATCGTTCCCCCTTCAATTCGTGGTGATAAAACAAAATTTGTAATGCTTCCTTACCACACAACCAACTCCACTAGCCTTAAATTCTACTTTAACTTCCATCTTTGCAGTTATATCTACTTGCTCTTATAATGATCGAGGCACCAGACTCATGGAATAATGACCAAACATCTTGCTACTTCCAACCTTACGCTAAGTTTCATGCGTGGGATATCTCATAAAGCGAAATCCAAATAAGGAACCCCCCGATACACTACTACCTAGCATATTCCATTAGACAAAATTGATTTGCAACCCGATATCTCATATGAGGAGCAACCAGTTGCCATTTTAGACCATAATGAGCATAAGCTACGGTCGAAGGTAGTGTCATTGGTTTGAGTTCAGTGGGGGACACAACAAAGACGACGAGTCGATGTGGGAAAGAGAGGACGATATGCGAGACAAGTATCCTTACCTCTTTTTACCTGGTACGCTTGAATTTCGAGGACGTAATTCCTCTGTAAGGGGAAGACTATGTAATTCCCCTTACTTTTGAGCATTTATTTTCAGTATTAATTTACCTTGTGGGTTGTACTTTAAAATAAGTGAGAATTAAAATGGGAATTTAAGATAAATATTAATTTGTGTAGAAGAGTTAATATTTATGTGAATTGTATATTTACTAGTGTGATAAAGTAAATAGAATCATATAGTATGGTATTTCGTCGTATGTGAGTAGAAGTGGTGGGAATTGATTATTTCTCAACTAGGGTATATATGTGTGAGTTATATGAGGTTGGGATAGGACTTTTATTATCAAAATCTCTGATATTAATTTGGAGTGCATGGTTGATCCCGGATGGATCAAGATAGTCAAAATGAGTGCCCGGGGGATTGTGTTTGGGTTTCGAGGCCTTTTTGGCTAGTTGGACTCAGATAGGGGTATACGGGTCATTTTACGTGTGTATTTTCATTTAAAGTTGAGATAAATAGATATATGGGTTATTAGTCTTATGAGAGAGTTAGCCAATCTCATTTGTGAGAAAAACCACTTGAGATAAACCTAAGATATATATATATATATATATATATATATATATATATATATATATATATATATATATATATATATATATATATATATATATATATAGAGAGAGAGAGAGAGAGAGAGAGAGAGAGAGAGAGAGAAGAGGAATCTTGGGATTTTTCAGCCATATCTACTACTACGAAGAGGATTCAGAGTCTACAACTTTAAGGCAAGTGATTAATCTTGATAAATAATTCTTGTGTGTGAATTATTGTATAATTATTTGGTGGGTTGTTGTGTTTTGGGTATTAAGGGTTAAATCTTGATTTTGTTGATAAATCCTTGAAATTGATGTTAGATATTTAAATATTTTTTTTTATAAATCCTTGAAGTGGATGTTAGATATATGATTTGGATAGTGGAAATATTGGTGGAGTTAAGTTAAAAATGGGATATAGGGACTTGGGTAAATCTCGTAAGGAATAAAAACTGAGCAGGCCGGACCGGTTCAGTTAGTGGTCCTCAGATCGGTTCATTTATAAAGTAGCGAACTGGTTTATTTTTGTAGCCATCAGTTTGGTTCGCCTTCTTCAGTACATCAGACCGATTCATTTATGAAGCAATCCTTTCGGTTCGCACATGAAGATTTCCAACTCTTCTTTAACTCCTTTCCAATTGGGCTTAGTGATTGAGAAGCCTCAAATATGTAGTGATATAAATGTTTATGATGTAAAAATAGGGATGATGATAATATATGATGGTAGAGAGACATCGGGAAGATTATGGAAAACTATTAGGGATATTAATACTCCGGTTCCTTCATAATTTTTTCCTAGGAGGAGGAATTCAATTAAGATATGGGACACGTGCTAGTTGAGAGAAGTCGTGTGTCCTGAGTTATATCAAACTTCTAGATTATTCAAACGTACGATTAATTATTAAAGCTTAAGTGAGTGATTGAGTAATAAAGCAGATTGGGAACATATGTGAGGAAGTATCAGCTAGTGTAATTAGTGATATACACAGGTAGCTGGGTTTATTTATATATACTTTCGAATATGAGAAGGTATGTATATGTGATGTATATATACATCATGTGTGTATGATATATTATGTGGAACATACCACTCTAATGATATAATGGGAAGTTGTGCAATGTGGGTGAATCTCCTACCTAGTTAATGCAGGGAGAGTATAGTCCCCAGGTCATAGCGTCCTATATTTATACAGTGTGGCTTTTATCATGGGTGAGATGTCTTGGGTATGATTCATCTCACTTTAATGTGAGGAACTATGGCCGCTTCCCATACGCTTGTGCTTTGTTATACCAAGCCGGTGTGAGAGTCCGACGGTTGGTACCTAGGATGGTGTGAGTATCCCCTGGAAGATGGTAGCACTTAGAGACTGCATCCAGTGAGCTAATGCTCTGAGGGATGGTTAGTATACATATAATGAGTGATATGCATGTGTACTTGATGTGAAATGATAAATCATGGATAATAATGAGAGTAATATTATACAGGATTTAATTATTAATGTGTGAATCACAATTCTTATAACTAGTGAAAGTTGTTTGTAATGAATTGATATACAATCGTTGTAAATAATTTTCAAAAGAAGTTATGTTGGTATAAATTAGACACGCGAGTGTGGTTTAATGCATAAGCATGAGGTTGGGTTATCCATAGATGAGTCGAGTAGCTTAACTAGGATTTAAAATGCATACGTTAGGTGCGCGCTTTAGTTGGGGGGTGAGTATGATTCTCAAGAGAGGATGACACCAACCTAATTATGGAATTTCGTATTCATAATTATTATGCATTTTAATTCACTTTCTAAAATAGTTCTTAAAATGGGGCACTGACCCGTATATATCTTTCCTTTTTCCTTTCCTTTGTTATATCTTTTAGGTGTCCCACCATAAGGATGCCAAGGATGAGCTTTCATTGCAGAGTCTATGGAGATGCTGCATATGTGGAATGTTGCAGGATTTTTGATATAGTCGCATCTCATTTTTGTTAATCTAGTTAAGGACCAACAATGTTAATCGGGCGTGTGTTTCCCATATGTATATGCTTTATATTTCAGACATTTTTTATATTGTACGGGTATGTTAACCGACAACTTATTCGGTTATTTTTTATTATGCAGTTTGTTACATGTATATATGTTCATATTTGTAATTGCTGTGAATGGATTTGATTGTAATATTTATATAACTAGAAACTTTTGGCATCCTCTCAATTATTATTTTTGGGTGGTTAGTTATATTTTTGGTCTGTACGACAGTGATACTAAAATTGAGCGTTTTCAGATTCCTGTTTTATTTTAGTAGAGGGTTGGCCACCCGTTATTTTAATAAGCGGGGTGTCAGTGGTGCTGTGTGCATAGGTCCATATGGGACCGTGCGTACGGTTTGAAGCTAAATGAATGAGACTTCAAACAAAAGCACATTTAAAATCAAGTATTTAACCAAAGGTATAAACAACACATCTCATGTATTAATGTCTATTGTTTATCCCATAAAAACACATATTGTAAAAATGTGTAAGCGTGTGCATAGCCAGGGAAACATTTAATCACAAAACTATCAAAAGGATATATCTTCAATTCGATAACGTATTATATTTGTTAAAAGTTTAAATGTCCATGTACTTTATATTAATGATCCACACTCTACTCAAATGTCTCACCTCGATTGAAGCCTATTTAGCTTAAATAACTCAATAATTCAATGCTTTGACATGGAATTGAAACAACTTTTATATTATTACACATGTTTATGTTTTCAACCTAGACATGAGGAGACAATATTGTTGGTCCAAAATGAAGTGGGACTTTGCTACATTTATATACCAGTTTAGCACATGTTAGATGGTGATGGTGGACCACTAGCGACCCTCAAGGATACTTCTACCCTTACCCATTACAATGTGTGAGTGGGAAAGTATTTGGATGTATTTTATCATTGGGTTGCCTTTGACGCCTACAAATCATGATTTTATTTAGGTTATAGTGGATCCTCAGATGAACGTTTCACATTTATTTCCCATTCACACGGAGTTCACGATAGAGTAGTATGCATGTTTGTATATGGCTGAGATTATTTGGTTGCATGGGGTACGTTTGTCGATCATCTTAGACAGAGATTTGACTTTCTATCTCTCTTTTGGGACAATTTCCAAAATGTTTTGGGGACTAGGTTGCACTTGAGTACATCTTACCATCCTCGGACAAATGGGCATAAGGAGTGGGTGAACAAGATTTTGGAGGACATGATTTGGGTGTGCGCATTGGACTTCAAGGGTAGTTAGGAGGTGGACTTATCATTGGATGAGTTCTCCTACAATAATAATTATCCGAAATCGATTAATGTGGCACCGTATGAGGTATTTTATGGGGGACTATATGGGTTACTATTTTGTTGGTTATTCCCAAAAAGAGTATATCATTGGGACTCGATTTGATTCAGGAGACTATGAATAAGATTAAGATGATTTGGGAGAGAATCAAGATGGCCCAGAGTAGTCAAAAGAGTAATGAGGACTTGAAGAAGAATGTCATTGAATTTCAAGTGGGTAGTTAGGTACTTTTCAAAGTCTCACACATGAAAGGGGTGATGCATTTTGGGAAGAAGGGAAAGTTAGTCTAGACATATATTGGGCCATTTATGATCATGTAAGGATGCCCACATACGTTTAGCACTTCCAGAATATCTAGCTCAGGTACATAATGTGTTTCATGTATCGATGCTTCGTACATTTTTGCGGGGTAAGTCCACATATCAACATTTGACTTATAAGATATTTAGTTAGATGGTACAGTCTCATACATGTAGGGGCCAACATGTGTTTTAGATCACATGATCCATATTTTGAGGATTAAGGAGATACCAATAGTTCATGTATAGTGGGGCCACCATATTAAGGATAAATCCACTTGGGAATGAGATAATACAATGAGACAATAGTATATGCACTTGTTTTGAGGTAGTTTGTGCTATTTATTTTGTGAATTATGAGGACATAATTCTTTTTTTAGAGGGTAGTAATATAATACCCTAATATTTTAAGGGATTATTTAATTAATTAAATGAAAACTTGGATAATGTTATAAGTAAAATGTAGACATTCAAATTCATTTAGGAGAAGATAAGTTAAATTGAGTTAATTTGCATTCTATAATTTAATTGATAAATTTACAATAAGTTTATGGGACAAAGTTTAAGTTTCTAAAAGTTTGGGGTCAATTTGATAATTACTTGCAGTTATATAGTGAGTTGGATTCATTGGCAATTTTGAGTCTATGGGTTTAAAGGTCATTTGTTATGACTTGGGAATTAATTATAAATTAGGGAATTAAAGGATTACTAAGGTTTAAACAACAACTGTGCAATAGGGCAAGAGCATGCATGGGCCGCAACCACGACATGTAGTAGCACGATAACGGGGGATAAATTCATGACCACTGCTAAGTCGCAGGGTGCGCTGGTTGCCTTTTTATATTTTTGCCTTGTCTATAGTCCTATATGTTCTTACCTATTTTCTTAAAACCAAAACACTCAATCTAAGTGGTGTTCTTCTCCAAGAAACCTAGAAACACTTTCTCTCAAGAAAACCCTTTTCCCCCAAATCAGACCAAATGGATTTTTAAAGATTCAATCAATCTTTCGAAGGATTTTTTATTGGGTAATCAAACCAATCAATACAAGGATTTCAAATCAAGTTTTCAATTTCATTTCTAGACAAGTTATCAAGTGGTTTCAAATCAAGTTTTCAAGGACTTTCCCATTCAAATCAACTTAATCCTATCTCTAATTTGAGAAGTTTCTTCTCACTCTTCTCATTTTATAAATTTTTATGTTACATTTCTTTTGAAAATATAAATATTTGTATTATATTAAAAGCTGGGCTAAATTCCATGTCAAAGCATTGAATTGTTGAGTCATTTGAGCTACATAGTCTTAAATTGTAGAATGAGGCGCGTTTATTTAGATTACATTGCCACATATTTGAAAATGTATCCTTTGATAGTTTTTTGACTGAACGTTTCGGCAACACACACTCGCACATTTTTAGAAAATATGTTTTCAAAAAGGATGAACAAATTAATTATTTTTTAAATATGTTATGTTATCCGTTTAGAATAGACCTGTTTTCATGTACTGTGTTTTGAAGATTTTTATCACTTTGCTTCAAAACTGTCAGCACGGTAAGGATTTAACCCATACGCACGATACACACCATTTCAACCAAGGTTGCATACTGGTTTTAGTCATGTGCATGACAAAAGTTAATCGTGCGAACGACGGATCAAATATTCAAAGAAATCCTATGAATAGGTCCATTTCCCTCCCATTTTATAAGTGCCTAAAAAAGTCATAACTTAAACATAGTTCTGAGAGTATTTTTTAGGCTAAGAGATTTTACCTTGCTTCTCCATTCTAAATTCACATGTTCCTTCTTAATTTTGATAAATCTTAGCTATATACTTTATCTATGTATTTGAAAGAGACTTGAGAGATTTTTAGTTCAGATCTACAATAGCCTTATTTAATTTAAACTATTTCAAATTCGAATTTTATGATCTAATACTCCTAGATCTAAAATTATAGGTGCTTTGTTCTAGTGGAGATATTGGAGCATAGAGTGATTCATATGAGGATAATATACTTCCTCATTAACTTTATGGAGCCTAAGGTGGATTTTTATGTCAATTGGGTAATGTACGAAGTTCATAGGTAACTACTCGTGAGTGTATGAGTGAGAAATATCTTCTTATTTTGTATAAAACTCTTTTCAAGTTGATTGAGAAATTAGAGTGTGCCGAGGTATTTTACCCTCTAAGTTGGGGGTTTTCCCCATAAATTCCTCTTATAAATTACTTGGATGTGTTGACTGTTAGTTTTTAGACTTATATCACACACTACACGTATATCTTACATAGATGTAAAGTAATTCATTAAAATTGACTTTAGGTTTTCATTTTTTAGTGAATTGTCCTAGGACTGACTTATTTTTATCATTGAATTATTGATCCATGTTATTCATCTCCATTGTTATAAGATGTGCTAGGTCATTTAAAATTGGAAGAATTTTTGAAATGGGCAAAAAATTAATCATAACTTACAATCAAACCAATTCACCCCCCATCTAGGATTGTTTAGAGTTAAACACTTATCGAATAAGACACACCCTCAATTGGTATTATAGCAGCTAATCTTGTATTTGTTGTGTGTTCTTTGTGTTTATTGCATGTAAACCTTGTTTTCTTGAGAATAGTGTTGTCTTGTGACTAATGGATCAATATCGTGATAGTAGCTCGACTAATTGGCCACCTTATTTTGATGGTTCTTAATATGCTCATTGGAAATTCAAAATGTGCACACTTGAGATCGAAACTTAAGAGAGTGCGAATAGTGAATAATACAAGATTAGAGTGCGTTATAGGAGTAATGGATTAACTAATGAATTAGATGTCAACCCACACAAACAAATTTTATCTTTGTAACCCTAAGACATACATCTAGGTGATAAAACATATAATGTAAATCATGCAATCAGCAAAGGCAAAGCTTGAGGAAAAAGTCCTTATGGGCAAAACCTTTTATTTTAGCACTTTAGAAATAATACAAGACAGTCTACTTACAATACTACTTGATACCAACCACAAGTATAACACACTAGTCTTCGTAAATATCTGAAGAATACTACTTGTCTCCAAGCAGTCAACATACGGCCTTCCACCCTCGGTATCCATCGATCAAACTTTATCTTCATCAATGACTTCCTCGAGATTCACAATGGTCAGGAGTAGAGATAGTTTTTCTATAAAATTAGTGTATGCAAGGATGCAAAACTATCTTGGGTTTGAACAGATTCACACAAATATATTTTGAGGATACGATTTCTGAATCAAAAGAGTCTTCTACTCTTTTAAGGTTGAATTTTTTTGCAAAGTGTATGTAGAATTTGTTCTAACAAAAATCTTAGAAAAAATAAACATGATAGGTGTTTATAAGGTGAACACAAATTTCGAGGTGATAACTTGTTCGAATGAGAGTAGAAGCTCGTTAGAACAAAACTTGGTCTTGTTCAAACGACATTTCTATCTCGTTTGAACCACCTTCAAACGAGGCCAAATAATATGCCCTAGTTAGATGTAGAGTCAAACGACATTTCGAATGACTTTGACATCTCGTTCGAATGAGAATGGCTTCTCATTTGAACGAAGTCAGTGAACTTCGAAAACAAAATTTAAAATAAAAATGCATCGATTTTTAAACAAAAAATCATGTTTCAATTTTAATAAAAAATAAAACATCCCAAAATAAATTTAATAAATAAATTTAAATTCCTAAAAAGCTTTATACCTTCAAAAAGTGGAGAACCGTTGAACTTTGAGAGGTTGGATATTCGGTTCCTCGTGACAGATCGTGTCAAATGGTAATGGGATATGCCAAAATCTATGTAAGCCAAATATATGAGCAAATGATAGAAATTATTCTATACAAATCTCCCCATTTTGGCTATTTGGATAAAAAAATAAAACCGAAATCCAAATTACATAAAAAATTCCCTAAGACAATGAAAATATCCTAATACCCTCCCAAACCGAATAAAATGGAATGCTATGCGAACATATTGTCTTTATTCTCCAAATCTTATTATTCTTCCTTTGAACTTTTAATCTTCACAACCAATGCCGAAGGGAAACCTACACATATGAAACAAGAACACTACTCCTGATGCATGAAGTTTGAAAATATAAAAAATGATAATATCTCACCCATAAAACAAACTCATGTAATCTCCCCCGTAATTTGTTCTCCCCCTTTATTTTGTCCGAAATAGACAAGGAGTAGAAACCAAAGCATGAAAATGGAGAGCATCACAAAAGATAGAATATCATTAGAAAGATATATCCAATAAGCGCATGTAACGATAAACTCAAAGGCTCCACAAACTCTTTTCGATTTTTTAAATTTTTTCTCGAGTATAAATTTTACAAATACAACACACCATGGAGAAAACATAAAAATAACCTAATCATAGAAGCGAAATGTAGGGGTGTTAACATATTCCATAGGTTAATCAACACAAATAATCTTATCACACGTGAAATAAGTATTGAGACACTACTAACGAATGATCTCAAAATATACCGTAGGTGTAAGAATAGTGAACTCATGTGAAAGTGACTTAACCTAATTAATAAATTCAAGACCGTAAATGATTTTCACATTTTTTGAGATTTTTATAGTAAGTACAAAGCCATTGATCTTCAACTTAACTCCCTCAAAATCTAACGTATATCAATATCAGTCATAATAATTTTGAAGAAACCAACGCTCATTTATATTGAAGCATCAATGTTCAAAGAAAATGGCCTGGCTCTTCTGTTTTTATTGTAGTTAAACTTTTTGGCCCTTTTCTTGCAAATGGTGGATTTTCATGCAAAGACTTTGTCTTTCTTAGCGCCTTTCTATTGCTTAAAATAAAACAATTTTATCGAAAAAAGTGATTTTTAAAATTTGGGTAATGGTTCTTACATGCACGACTTTTTATTACCTCATTTTTTTACATTTACTTCTCTTTAAAAGCACAATTGAGATGAAAACACTATAATAGACATGTGACAAGTAAGTGCAATATTCAGATAAGTTCGTGCTCGTGTGTATTAAAGGTGACAAGGAGTAAAACACATATCAAGATATCATCAAATCACATATTAATTACTCTACATATTATGATGCACATATATGCAATGGTGTCATATTTGAAAACACTACACAATAGTCACGTGGATATGGAATGAATTTTTGACTCGGATATCTCTAATTTTCTTCCATATATGGTGAAAAAAATTACAAAACTCTTTTTCTATTTTTCTTAAGAAAACCAAAAATCTTTTTGCATTTTTCGAAATTTTTTTCAAGAAAAATAAAACTCTTTTTCTAATTTTTCAAAAAATATATCAAAATAAAAAATATTTGTACAATGATAGTAAAATCTATCAATAAGCGTGTAAAATATGAACATGAAAAGCATCCTATGCTAGAAACAAATCACGACCTTAATCATTAGGCTTATAGGAGCTCCGAAAAGGAGATGACCTCTTAACAATTCTTCAATCAAATTTTGTGAAGTCTTGACTAAATACTCTACTTCCTCTCTAAAACTCTAAAAATCTCTCAAGTGACGTGCGGAGTAGCATATTTGGGAGTGGTGCAAGAACTCGTGTAGGAGTAAACTGGGGAACATACCTACGAGACACTCTCCCTAACTTAAAATAAAATTACCCATGGTGACGTCTTTGTTTGTAATGGGAACAAACATACACGGGCTTGGGTCCTCCTTTCTCAAAACTCCAAGGACGAGCTAACCCTAGGTGGGTTAGGTCAAGCTAACACAAACTCGGGAGCTGGTTCGGGTGCGGCATGAGAAGTGGATGCACCTTCATAACCTATTCCTTTCCTCTCGACGTTACCTAAAGCGGGATTGAGGTTAATCTTTCCAACCTTCTTAGATGTGTCCTCTATTGTAACCTTGACCTCCAAAACACGTTCTAGATCGCTCTCGAATTGGGATACATGGTATTCAAGTTTCTAATGAGTCTCTAATGAATATTGGAAATCTCTCAAAAGACTAGCCATGGTGTTGGTCAAATTGGTTTTTTTTCGACCTTAAGCGATCAACTGCTTATATAAAGAAACCTTCACCTTCTCGAGGTGACTCATTGAGGCCTCACACTCTCTCCAAACTTTCACCTCTATCTCCAAATCTCACACCCTAAGAGACCAATCCTTATAAGTCTTTTTGGTCTTTAAAGTCTCGGTGTATAAATCACTAAATGCTTTTTGGAGATCCCCTTCTCCCTCACTTGAAATCTCATCATCACTCTCACTAGAATGGCTCAAAAATCTTCTAGGATTTCACATTTAGATATGTCCTCATTGGCGTGGGACAAACTAAAAGTGCTAACGTGACTAGCCATAAATGCAACACACGATTCATGTGGTGATTCTCCCTTTGAATTAACCGATTCGATGTCACTATCTCTAACAATGGATGTATTTGCAATCTCCTTGCCCTGTATCTTTAGCCTAATGGGACACTCATGTGCCTTGTGACATTTACTCTCACATTCAAAACATCTTATCTCTTCCTCTTTATCACCACTACTCTTGACCTTATTATTATTTTTATTTTTCTCAAAAATCTTTTTATTGGAATAATTTTCTTTAGAAAATTTGAGAATCTTTTTAAAATTTTTCGTAAATAAGGCCAAGACATTAACACAAAAATCTCCCTCAGAATCAGACTCAAAATTTTTTCTTTTTCTTCGTTTGAGTTTTTAAAGCTACCCCTATATCTTTAGGTTTAATAGTTTTAGGGAACATGTCAATCTCGTATGTTTGAATATCTCCCACAAGTTCTTCTAACCTAAGAGTGTCTAGGATCCCTAAAGAATTAAGAACAGTGACCTCAGGAATAAAGCGGGCATGGAGTGACCTCAAAATCTTTTTCATGACCATCAGCTCTGGAATTTTCTCAGCCAATTTTAAACTCGTGTTAATGATTTTTCACAAACGAGCATAAAAATTATCAAACAACTAGGACTCTAACATAGTGATGGTCTCAAATTCGGTGGTCAAATTTTAAGGAATTAACTCTTTTACAATGTTGGTACCCTCGTGAGTGAGCTAGAGGGTATCCTATGCTTTCGTAGATATGGTGCAAGCCATGGTGCAGCGGAACTCGTTGGGTGTGATGGATCCAAAAACAGCACTAAGGCCGCGGGATTTGTAAGTGCTCCATTTAAACTCACCATCAATCTAGGAAGAGACGGGTTTCGAATTTGTGACATTGTCAACAATGATCGTGGGATGAGTTCACCCTCTTTCATTTACTAGCCAAACCTTTTCATCAATTTCATTTAAAATGGATCTCATTTTGGCTTTTCAATAGACATAGTTTGATCTATCGAAAATAGGCATCCAATTATATAAGTTATCCATTAGCACCAATTTGAGAGTGTGCTATAGGATTAATGACTTAACTTATTCAATTAGATGTCAACCCACACAAACAAATTTTATCTTTTTACCCTAAGACATACATCTAGGTGATTAAACAGATAAATTAAATCATGTAATCAACAAAGAAAATGTTTGAGGAAAAATCCTTTACGGGTAAAACCTTTTATTTTCGCACTTTAGAAATAGTACAAGATAGTCGACTTACAATACTATTTGATGCCAGTTGTAACAACCTGAGGTCTTGGAGACGAGGATTTATTTATTTTAGGAGAAATAAATAATATTTTATTGGAGAAATAATTAAATTAGCATTTGAGGTTGAAATTTGAAGTTGTTAGAAAGAGTGTCGAATGTCGATTCTGAGGGTACCATAGCGTCCGGAAGGGTCGAGAAAGTCGAAATGACTGTACTTGGGGTCTATTTAGGTTCCGAAATAAATTAGGACCGTTTGACTCGAATTAAATCTACCGAGTCATTTAAAGTGTGTATTATCATTTAAAGATGTTTATCTTGGGATTTAGGGCTTAAAAGCCTACGGGAGATTTATTTCTCCAAAGAGAGAAAGACAAATAGAAAGAAAGAAAGAGAGAAGAAGAAAAGGAAGGAGAAAAGAGAGAGAAGTGGAGATTTCTGGCAAATACGCGATCTCAAGGCGGATTCAGACCCTACGAACCCGAGGCAAGTGATTAAACTTGCTAAATAATTGTTGTGTACCATTTATTGCATGATTTGTGGATTGAATCTTTGGGTTTTAGGTTTAGTTTATCAAAACCTAACTTTTGGGTATAATCTTAGATTTGATATGTAGATATTTGATTTGAGGATAGAAATTGGTTTAAATGTATTCTAGGATGAATATTGATTCCGTTTTGTTCTAGGGAGAATTTCAAGGAATGTTTTTCTAGGGCTTTTTCAAGGAATGTTTTTCTAAGGAGAATTTCATTCCGTTTTGTTCGAGGTTATCTATTGGGAACCTCTATAGGAGATATTTGGAGTATGTTTTGGAGACTTTTAGCGAGTTTCCCTTATAAGAAATTTTGGAGTCATATTGACTAAATTTGAGGAATATCGATCAAAGATTTTGGTATTTTCTAAGTGGGGAAGCCCACCTTGATTGGAGACTCTTTTGAGATAATTATAAATTCATATAGAAGAATGGTAATTAGTGATGATGGATTTTAGAGCCCAATCCCAAATGGGATGACTTTAAAGGTTCATAAAATGAATTGAACCCTATTAAGGATAGAGAGTGATAAATGCTAATTGAGGTGCATTAGGATAAAAGAATATCCTTAACTTAAATAGAATTGAGAGACAATTCACAATTAGAAGCGACATGTGAGATTCAAGCGAGAAATAGTATAGTGTATACTAAGTGGGGAAGATATGTGAGAATTGACGGTTAGTGTACCAAGAGAGAGATATACTAAACAATGACATTAAATCTATTGCGCCTAAGAGAGTATAATGAAAATGAAAATGATGTGGCAGGTATACCTTATATGATGGTATATCTTTATTATGTGGGATGTATGTATACCCTATATGATGGTATATATGCATGGTTAGGCATACCCTCTCCTTGCTATCATTGGGAAGTTACGTGCGTAGAGGGTGAGCATCCTGGCTCAAAGATTAGGGTGTGGATATTCCCCAGGACATAGTCGTCCATGTGATTATTATGTGATATACATTTATTTATTTTGGGGGTGAGAGGTCGTGGGTATGTGTCGCTCTCACTTGCCGGTTCGGAGCTATGACCGCTTCCCGAGACGTCGTGTGCGTGAGTTGATCATGAGGTGGGTGTCGTGGAACCCCACCAGGTGGCCCCAGTTTGCTAAGTATATGGGCTGCTGGAAGATGATAGCATGTGAGCCTGCGTCCTTCGAGTTATAGCTCGGTTGGATGGTTATTATTGCTTGTGCTTGTACTTGGGTATCAAGGGCATAATGGACTTCAATGACCTACATTGCCAGGATTAGTGTATCGGGGGGGGGGGGGGGTTCCTTGTTTGGATTTCGCCTCGACGAGATGTCCCACGCACGAACCGTAGTGTAATGTTGGAACTTGGGGATAAGTTAGTCCTTAATGCTCATACTTATATATATATCACCTATCCCGACAATCGACAGTGCTAGGAGTAGTGTAACGGGGGGTTCCTTGTTTGAATTTCGCTTCGGCGAGACGTCCCACGCATGAAACGCCGTGTACTGTTGAGAATTGGGAATATTAATTAATTAAAATTTGGATAATAATTTGGGTTACATGCATCTTGCAGTGAGGGCATAATGAGCCTCGAGGATCAATACGGCCAGGAGTAGTGTAACAGGGGGGTTCCTTGTTTGGATTTCGCTTCGGTGAGACATCCCACGCATGAAACGCAGTATCGTGTTGAGAATCGGGAGGAGTTTAGTCCTTAACTCTTGATGCTAATAACTCATATATATTCATATACTGTTTACATGCCAAATGAAGGCATAACTAGAATATATAAAATTTTAGTAAATAAGAATGTTGATGTATTGTGTTGATGTGGTTATGAGATGGATCATGCAACTTTATATGTTCAACAAATGAACATTACAAAGATAACTATAACTATTACATTAAAGTTAATGTACATAACTTATAGATTATAGAAATAAATGTAGATTGGGAGATAGGTTAGATGGTTTCACTTAAAAACTTCAAATGGGTTTAAGTTAGAATCCTCTTACCTAAATTGGAAACGGGCATCCATTTGGAGATCACGTGCATACGCTTAGTGCGCGCTTTAGTTGAGAGGTGAGTTGAATTATTATGGAGAGTTTGATTCCACATTAATCATGTAATAATGCATTTATAATTATTATGCATTTGAATACACTTGCGATAAAATGTTTTTCAACTCGGGCTCTGACCCGTTTATATTTTCTCCCCCATGTATATATTGTATTACTTTAGGTGTTCCTCTGCAAGGACGCCATTGTTGTTCATCCATCCAGTATTCGTGGAGCCGTGGAAGTATCGAACTGTGCGGAACTTTGTTTTAGTCGATTCCTATCTATTGTACATCTATATTAGGATTCCGTTTGTATTTTGAGTTTAGACTCAAGTGTTGTAGATTAACACTTTCATATTTCATTTCTCAGATTATTGTATTGTCTGTTACCCGACAGCATATTCGGGTATTTTATTTGTACATTGTATTGTGCTCTTGTTTATATTGGAGTTTGCACCTTTCACTCATCATAGTTAGATGTATATTGTTGGTTATGTGCATTATTGGTTTTGTTGTTGTTGTTAAATAAAAAATTTTAAATTTTTGACAATCCACTCTTAATGATTTCGGGTAGTTAGCCTTATATTATTAGTATTGTCAATTGATGTTGAGACTGTGCCATCTGGGATACCTGATTTATTGTAGTATAGGGTTGGCCACCCGTTATTATTTAGAGCGGGTTGTCACACTAGCCACAAGTATAACGCGCTAGTTTTCACAAATCTCTAAAGAATACAATTTATCTCCAAACAGTCCATAAGCGGTCTTCCACCCTCGGTATCGATCAATGTCTTCATAATTGATCCTCTCAAGAATCACAATGGTCCGCTGTAGAGATGATTTCTCCACAAGATTAGTGTATGCAAGGATACAAAATTATCTAGGGCTTAAACGGATTCACACAAATATGTTTTAAGGACGTGATTTTTGAATCAAAAGAGTTTTCTAAACTCAAAAGTTTTGCAAAGTGTATGCAGAATTTGTTCTGGAAAAAGTCTTAGACAAAATAAACACGAAATAGGTATTTATAAGACGAAAATAAATTTCGATACGACGATTCATTCGAACAAAAATGAGGCTCATTCGAACGAGAATAACAGCTCGTTAGAACAAAACTGGGTGTCGTTCAAACGACACTGCCATCTTGTTTAATTAACTTCAATTGACTTTCAAATGATGCCAAATAATACACCCTCGTTATATTGCCGTTAGATGTAGGATCGAACGACACTTCGAATGACTTTGACATATCGTTCGAACGAGAGTGACTTATCGTTTGAACGAAGTCAACGAACTTTGAAAAAAATATAAATAAAAATGTCGTGATTTTTAAACAAAAAAATCATGTTTCAGTTTTATTAAAAAGTAAAATATCCCGAAATAAATTTAATGAATAAATTTAAATTCCTAAAAAGCTTTATACCTTTGTAAAGTGGGGAACCATTGAACATGAAGATGTTGGAGATTCGGTTCTTTGTGAAGGCTCAAGTCAAATGGTAATGGGATATGCCAAAATCTATGTAAGCCTAAGCTATAAGCAAATAACAAAAGTTATGGTCTTACAAATCTCCACCTTTTGGCTATTCCGGTACAAAAATAAAATCAAAAACCAAACTATATAAAAAAATCCCCTAAGATAATGAAAATATCCTAATACCCTCCCAAGCCTTATAAAATGGAATGATAGGAAAATATATTGTCTTTACTCTCCAAATCTTCTTGTTCTTCTTTTCTTGTTCTTCCCTTGAACTTTTAATCTTCATAACCAATGCCGAAGGGAAACCTACACGGATGAAAAAAGAACACTACCCGTGATACATAGAGTTTGAAAATATAAACAATGCGGATATCTCCTCCATAAAACAAAATCTTATAATCTATCTCATAATTTGTTCTCCCCCTTTATTTTCTCCTAAATATACATGGAGTAGAAACTAAAGCATGAAAGTGGAGAGCATCACAAAAGATAGAATATCATTACAAAGATATATCAAATAAGCACAGGTAATGATATACTCAAAGTCTCCACAAACTATTTTTAAATTTTTAAATTTTTTCTCAAGTATAAATTTTGCAAATACAACACACCATGGAGAAAACACAAAAATAAACGAAATATGGAAGCAAAATGTAAGGGGAGAACATGTTCCATAGGTTAATCAACACAAAACATCATATCACATGTGCATGAAGGATTGAGACACTACTAATGAATGATCTCAAAATCTTCCTTAGGTGTAAGAATAATGAACTTATGTGAAAAATGACTTAACCTAATCAACAAATCGAAACCGTAAATTATTTTCACACCAATGACGCCCAAAACTATGTAATGATTTTTGAGATTTTTTTATAGTAAGTGCTCCCATTGATCTTCAACTTAACTCCGTCAAAATCTCACATCTATCAATGACACTCACCATAAGTTTGAAGAAATCAATGCTCATTTGTAGCGAAGCATCAATGTTCAAAGCAAATGGCCTGGCAATTTTGTTTTTATGTGTCGTTAATCTTTTTGGCTCTTTTCTTGCAAATGGTGGATTTTCAGGCGAATACTTTGTCTTTCATAGTCCCTTTCCATTGCTTAAAATAAAATAATTTTACCCGAGAAGTGATTTTTTAAATCCGGGAGATGGTTCATACATGCACAACTTTTTATTATCTCATTTTTCACATTTGGTTCTCCTTAAAAGCATAATTGAGATTAAAACACTACAATCGACTTGTGACAAGTAAGTGAAACGTTCAAATAAGTTTTTGCTCATGTTCATTAAAGGTGACAAGGAGTCAAACAGGTAGCAAGATATCATCAAATCACATCTTAATGACTCCACATATTATAAAGCACATATATGAAATGATGCCATATTTCAAAACACTACACAATAGTCATGAGGGTATGGAATGAATTTATGAATCAATTATCTTTAATGTTCTTCCATGTATGGTGAAAAAAATTACAAAAAGCTTTTTAAATTTTTTATCAAAATTAAATCTTTTGGCATTTTTCACTTTTTTCTAAAAACATTTGACGAAAAACAAAACTCTTTTTGTATGTTTCGAAAAATATATCAAAATGAAAAATATAAATACAATGATTATACAATCTAGCAATAGGCATGTAAAATATGAACATAAAAAGCATCGTATGCTAGAAACAAGTCTCTACCTCAATCATTTGGCCTGGAGGAGTTATCAAAAGGAGATGATAGCCTAAAAAATTCCTCCATCAAATTTTGTGAAGTCTTGACTAAATACTCTTCTTGCTATCTAAAGGTCTCAAAATCTCTCAAGTGATGTGCGGGAGCATGCAGAGTAACATGTGTGGGAGTGCGCACGGGAACTCAGGTAGGAGTAATCCGGGGAACATACCTACGAGACACTCTTAAAATAAAATTACCTAAGGTGATCTCTTTGTTTTCAATGGCAACAAACATACACGGGATTGGGCCCACCTTTCTCAATAAGTCTAGGACGAGATCTCCTAGGCTTGTTAGGTCAAGGGATATATGGATCTAACACAAACTCGGGAATCGACTCGGGTACGGCATGGGAAGTGGATGCACTGTCATAACCTATTACTTTCCTCTTGACGTTACCTAAAGCGAGATCATGACGAATCTTTCCAACCTTCTTAGATGTGTCCTCTATTGTGACCTTGACCTCCTGGACACATTCGATATTGATCTCGAGTTGGGATACATGGCATTCAAGTTTCTAATGAGTCTCTAATGAATATTGGAAATCTCTCAAAAGACTAGCCATGGTGTTAGTCAAATTGGTCTTTTTTCGACCTTAAGCGATCAACTGCTCATATAAAGAAACCTTCACCTTCTCAAGTTGACTCATCGACGCCTCACACTCTCTCAAAACATTCACCTTTGTCTCCAAATCTAACACCCCAAGAGAAAAATCCTTATTAATCTTTTTTGTCTTCAAAGTCTCGGTGTATAAATCACTGAATGCTTTTTGGAGATCCCTTTCTCCCTCACTTGTTATCTCATCCTCATCCTCACTAGAAAGGCTTGAAACATCTTCGAGGCTTTCATGTTTAGATATTTCCTCATCGGATTATGAAAAACTAGAAGTGCTAACATGACTAGCCATGAATGCAACACACGGTTCATGTGGTGATTCTCCCTTGAATCAACCAACTCGATGTCACTATCGCTAAAAGTGGTTTTCTTTGTAATCTACCTGCCCTTTATCTTTAGCGTATTGGTACACTCATATTCCTTGTACCCTTTAACCTCACATTCATAACACCTTATCTCTTCCTCTTTGTCACCGATACTTTTGACCTCATTCTTATTTTTGTTTTTCTCAAAAATCATTTTCTTGGAAGAATTTTCTTTAGAAAATTTGAGAAACTTTTTAAAGTTTTTGCAAACAAGGCCAAGTCATAAACATCAAAATATCCCTCAGAATCAGGCTCATAAACTCTCCCCTTTTTATTTTTCTTAGTTTGAGCCTCTAAAGCTTTATCCATAGGTAAAATAATTTTAGGGAACATGTAAATCTCCTATGTTTGAAGATCTCCTACAAGTTCTTTTAACCTAAGAGTGACTAGGACCCCTAAAGAATTAAGCATTGAAACCTTAGGAATAAAGCGGGCAATGAGTGACCTCAAAATATTTTTCACTTTCTCCCTCCAATTAAAACTAGTGTTAACGATGTCCGACAAATGATCATAAAAAATATCAAACGACTCGGACACTAACATAGTGATGGCCTTAAATAGTGTGGTCAAATTTTAAAGTTTTTGCGCTTTTACAGAGTTAGTACCCTCCTGAGTGAGCTAGAGGGTATCCCATGCTTCCTTAGACGTGGTGCATGCCATGATGCGACAAAACTTGTCGGGTATGACGGCTCCAAAAATAAAACTAAGGCCTTGGGAGTTGTAAGTGATCCATTTAAACTAATCATCAGTCCAGGAAGAGTCAAGTTTTTGATTTGTGACATTGTCAACAATGAAAATAGGACGAGTCCACCTCTTTCACATACAAGACAAACTCTTTCATCAATTACTTTTAAAATGGATCTCATTCTGGATTTCCAGTTGGCATAGTTTGAGCCATTGAAAACAGGCATCCGGTTATATAAGTTATCCATTAGAACTCATCTTTTCAATAATCAACAATTTTTTTAAAAAAAATGATATTGAAAGAAAAAAATATCTATGAAAAAAGATCAAACAGTATTTTTGTGTAACCAACTTTGATACCAAGTCGAGAGTGCGCTATAGGACTGAGGGCTTAACTTATTTAATTAGATGTTAACCCACACAAACAAATTTTATCCTTCTACCCTAAGACATACATTTTGGTGATAAAACAGATAAAGTAAATCACGCAATCAACAAAGGAGACGTTTGAGAAAAAATCCCTTAAGGGCAAAACCTTTTATTTCAGCACTTTAGAAATTATACAAAATAGTCGACTTATAGTACTACTTAATACCAACCATAAGTATGATGTCATAGTCTTTGAAAGTCTCTAAAGAATACTAATTGTCTCCACGTAGTCCACATGTGGCCTTCCACTCTCGATATCCACCAATTAGACTTTGTCTTCAACAATGATGCCCTTAAGAATCACAATGGTCAGCAAAAGGGATGATTTATCTGCTAGAGTAGTGTATGCAAGGATACAAAACTATCTAGGGTTTGAATATATTGACAAAAATATATTTGGGGGATGCAATTTGTGAATCAAAAGAGTTTTCTAAACTCAAAAGGTTGAAAACTTTTGCAAATTATATGCAGAATTTGTTCTTGAAAAAGTCTTAGAAAAAATAAACACGAAATAGGTATTTATAAGGCGAACACAAATTTCAAGGCGATGATTCATTCAAACAAAAATGAGGTTCATTCGAACGAGAATAGAAGCTCATTAGAATGAAACTAGGTCTCGTTCAAATGACATTGTTGTCTCGTTTGATCCAGCTTCGAACGACCTTCAAACGATGCCAAACAGTATGGTCTCGTTGGATTCTCGTTAGATGTAGGATCGAATGACACTTAGAACGACTTTGACATCTCATATGAACGAGAATGATTTCTCATTTGAATGAAGTCAGTGAACTTTGAATTTTTTTTAATAATAAAAATGCCTCAATTTTTAAACAAAAAATCACGTTTCAGTTTTAATAAAAAATAAAACATCCCAAAATATATTTAATGAATAAATTTAAATTCCTAAAAAGATTTATACCTTTGTAAAGTGGAGAACCATTGAACTTGGGGATGTTGGAGATTCGGTTCTTCATGATGACTCGAGTCAAATGGTAACGGGATATGCCAAAATCTTTATAAGCCTAAGCTTTGATCAAATCACCGAAATTATGCTCTTACAGAAGGGGATTGCATGAGAGTGAAAAAATAGAGAGTGTTGTGGACCAATGCGAAGTTAATGGAATTTAATTATAATTACATTGATTTGAATGCCTTATTCCCATTCGTTATCAATTAAGAATACAACCGTGTTATAAATTATGAATTGGCTATAGAGGGTTGGAATGTTTTGCGAGGGACACATGAGGGCATGTCGAGTGTTAGGCGAGATAATTTACAACATATTGTGATAAAGTTCAAAACAATGATAATGTATGAAGATTAGAGTTTTAACGACTATCATACAAGATTAATGAAAGTTTTCAATGCTTCTTCTAGTATTGGAGACAAGATTTCAAAAAATAAGATTGTTAGAATGTTTCTTAGAACTCTAGCTTCTAGGTTTAGTACCAAAGTAGGTATCCTAAATAAGGTTAAGGAACATACACATTTATCTTGAAAGAGTTAGTTGGTTCACTTTTGATGGGTGTTGAAATTATACGTGACCTCAGACTGATAGGTGCTCCCCTCTTGACCTCAGATAGGTAAGAGGAGATAAGTGTTAATGTGTAAGATAATGATTTAAAGTGATTCCGAAATAATATGAGTATCCTACATGAACTATCAAAGGTGTTGTACATGTTTATTGTATCATAAAAAGGATTATTACACTCTAAAAGACCTATCGAGTTTTCGTTGAGAGAGTCTAAGGTCTTACGACCTTTGTCAACAATCTATAGGACCTTATGATGTAACTCATGGACTTATTTAAGGGTTCCTAATTATTAATTTAGGTCTCAAGAAGATTTATAAATTATACGATAACATGAAATGATACAAATTACAAATATAAGATCAAAGCAGTGGGTTCTGAGTATTGAACAAGGAGTAAAAACACTTATGAATGACAAAAATGATTGATTCTCGATAAGTCTGATTGATTGAACATTTCTTCAACTTTCAATCATCCCTTAATTTATATGTAAAATCTAAGAGAGAGAATGAGTAGACTATCATAGTATGGAAATGGGGCTTCTAAGGTCTGACAGTGCCAATAAGGTGGTGCAGTGTTGGACAAAGGATTTGCAGTTGGTTTAAGGTAGTTTATGGGCACATTAAATATGGATGGGAGATTTAAATGTAAGTGGGTTTTACTGGTGGTGGTAGGTAAAATTGGTGATATGATTTTCACTTGACTTTTGGATTAGTTAAATAAGCTCTATCGGTGGTTTAATGGGTCTGGAATTGTTGTTGAGATACCATAAGTTGTTCCTGAGACACTGCATAATGATTTACATTAGTGATGAGGGTTATGTGACCTTGGGAGATCACTTCTCTTCATTTCGAGGTTTGATTTTAGAATTAGACATGGAGAAACTCTAGTCCCGTGGTCTCTGACCTCGATTGAGGGGACATATCAGAATAATTGCACATATTAGGAAGGATGAGAAATGACTAAAGTCCACTACAATATTGTGGCTTACCTTTTATAGGAACGGAGGTCTTGGGTGAAACATAATGATCTATTTAAGTCCAGAGGTCCATGGGACCTCTGATCTTACTTTATGGTAGTCGAGGGGTCTTAGAGAATTTAAAATACCAAGTGTAAAGTAGGGTATCAAGAGTAGCCCATTGTTTCCTTTTTCAATGGTTGTAAGGTTTAACACTTATGTTTTATGCAAGTTAGGGGTAAGGTCATAACTACCCACTGAGATTCCCATTATGATTAGATTGCATTAGGAAGGTTCCCGTATGTGGAAGTAGGCAGATGTTGGGGGCTGGGCATAGTGATGTAACTGAGGGTATTAAAGTGTATGATATTGAAGGATGAAGGAGATGGAACTTTGAGCACCGGGAGAGATAAAAGATCCCTTTGGGATGGGTTTAATCCCTCACCATTCACCATAGATATATCTCTTTTCCTTAGAACTTTTTTGGGAAAACAAAATTATTTTTTTCACAATGTTTACAAAAAAATATTTTCCCTTAAAGGTCTTTGACCAAAATACCTTGTTCGTTGTTGGCCCCCATATTTCTATGCCTTTATTTGTGGAGCCAAAGGCTAAGACCTCTATTATTCTCCCTTATGCGTCAATCTACCCTGGCACCAAGGTAATCAGCTCCAAGGGGGTTTATAACGCCAACTGTATTGTTGGGGCACTTACTACTTATCGGATCATGGACCCAGACCTGGTGGATATCCGAAAGAACTACCAAATCCTAGACTCTAGCATTCTGAGGGTCGTAAGTGCTACAGAGATGGCATGTTCGATTATTACCCAATATGTATGCTTTAACGAGTGGTTTCTCCATTATGGGGATACATTCTCACAGTCATTACTAATAGTGAGGATCCTGAAGGCTATTAGGATAGCCCATTATTAATTGGTGGCCAACTCATGGAGACCTATAATGCTCAAAGTCTTAGATTTTAGGGAGTCTAGAAGAGGTAAGCATGATTTTACCTCGAACCAGTTATTTAAGTTGTATAAGGCTCAGGAGCATAAAACAGTGAATGAAAAATGTCTAAAGTACTAATCCTTTAAGGCCAATGTCTTGGAATTTGGAAAGGCTATGAATAACACCCCTAAAAAATAAAAGTACAAGTTCTTCTTTGTTGGGGGATCTTGGATCACCCCAGACCCTATTTAACCCATTGGTTTCCCTATCGTATGGTGTAACCCCATTGAGAGTTGGTAAGTTACAGTTTACCTTTGTTTTAGTATTTCACAGAACTCTTCTTTGGATCATAATACTGTCTTTGTCCTTTTGCAGCGGTTAATAATCCCTCCCAGAAGGGATTGAACTGGATTGTTGAGGCCTAAAAGTTATCCCCTAGTCCTTTTGAGGTTTTTGTCACAACTAAGAGTCTATTTAATTATGGGTTGGGACTTGAGACAAAGCCTCTGATGCTTGGGGGAGCCCCCGAAATCCCCAAGATCGTTGTTGGGGATACATTGGATTTTAAGGACTTTGTTCGCATGCCACGAAAAACAAAGGTTGCTGCTGAGGTTCATGTGGCATTTGAGGGTGAAGATGACCACGCTAAAGGTAAAGTTGACCCTCTAAGGACTGAAGGGGCTCCCACCTCTACTAATGAGCCTATACTGTTGGAGTCTGGTTGCTCCCCTTGTGATTAGCTTTGCCTTTTTTTCTTATGTTATTGCATTAAATTATAGTTACTTGATAAATAATGATGATTGTTTTATGATCCAATAGATGAACTGGACGAGCGAAATATAGTGAGGCGACTTGTTAAAGAAGATCCTGCTGAGGCTATGGTCAACAAAAATAAAAGTTTTAAGGACACCAAATTCCTGAAGTTCAACACCTCAGTGAACATTGTAATTCATAGGGTCAACCTGGTGGAGGAGGCAAACCCGGGGTATGGCTTTACTGAGGTCTCAGTGATGGGGCCTATAAAATCCATGCCTTTTCTTTAAGTATAATTGGGGACAGGTGGGACCTATAGGGATACCTAGGGTGATCATTCTATTATAAGGGACTTGCAACCCTTAGCCTAAGAAAAGGAAGCTATGGAAAAGGTAGTGCCCCTTTAGTTGGAGGGGGTTTGAAAAAGGATATTAAGATGATTAGAAAGTCAGAGGGGCTAACAATTACTAGTGGGAATAGTATATTTCCCCTTTGGTGGATATCTACTCGAGGAATCCCTTAGCTGATGTGATGAACTCTTACACCTCACCTATTAATGCCCTTCACTAGCTAGAAAAAAAATAACTCTAACATGGTGGCCTCCTTAAGGGTGAAAGGAAATACTACTATTGATGAGGAGTTGTTCTATTTGATGGGCAAGGTATACTTATACTTCTCTAAATATTCCCATAGATTTTTTTTGTTCCTTGTTCTCACATACCTTTTCTCTTGTAGGGTCAGCATCTAACAAAGGCCCTTCTGAAGGATGCTCTTAATGGCAATAAATTATGGAAAAAAGCTATGGATTTAAAAGGTAATTAGGACCTTAATGGATGCATCTGGACCAAGTTATCAATGACCAAAGGCTATAAATGGAGGATATATATAAAGAGAGGAATGTTTTGAAGGTATAACTCACTTCTTTGGAGTAGGATAATCTTTTGAACGAAAAAACTCTAAGAGATAATGCATCTTTGTTAGCATTCACATGAGATTATTTAGCCAACGTCGAGGAGATATATACCCTTGGTCAAATTAAGCTCAAGGTGACAATAGAGGCTCTCGATAGCTAAATATTGAGCTACATAACTTTTAAGAGAAACTTTTTCAAACAGACAATGAGGTGTGTCTTTTGAAGCAATCATTTAAAAGACTAACCGCTAAGAAGGACCAACTGACCTTCAAGGGCTAGGAACTATATAAGAACTATGATGAGGTATTGGTTAAGAACAAAGAGATCTAGGGAAGATCTAGGCTTTAGTGCAGAACCAATTGGATGCATATCTTGAGTCTATCACCTTCAATAAGCTTCCTTTCCATACTTTTATCTTTGGGTTTGAAACTTATAGGTTAAGGTTCGAAAGCCTAAAATTTTCCTAACATAGATAAAAGTGAATATTTGTCGAAGTTTCAAACCCGAAGATAAAATTATGTCTCTCGTCTATTTAAAACTTATAAGGCTAAGGACCGAAAGTCCAAAGTTTTTTGTTTTTATAATTAGCCCCCCCAAAAATTTTAGAACTAAAAGTTTAAAAGTAAATATTTTAAGGGTCATAAGACCTCTAAAACATGTATATACCAAGGATGTAAACCTTAGAGAAAAATTTACATCTTTTCTCAGGGTCTTAACACCGTAGAAATTAAAAATGTATTCATCTCTAAGCCCCCATTAGATCCTGAGACACCTGGACTTAGGCGGTTTTGAAATATGAAATCACACAATGGGTCATAAGACCTTTGGATTCTGGAAATTTGAAACCTGAAGTCCCACAAAGGGTCATAAAACCTCTAAACTTAGGTATTTTTGTAATATAAAATCCCACAAAGGGTCATAAGACTTTTGCACTTAGGAATTTTGAAACTTTTAAGTCCCATAAAGAGTTGTAATAAGACCTCTAAACTTAGGTATTTTGAAGATATTATTGGGCTAAAAATCCTTTGGATTGTAGCCCTATAAAGGAGGACATTCAGAGGTTCCACTATGGGTTTTAAGTCCTCTGAGCCTTGGGCTTTGCACTTTAGGTTATAAGACTAGGGTTTTTGAATAATTTCTTGATTTTGGATGCTTACCCCCTATAATTTTTTAAAAGATGGAAGTAATATACAAGTATCATATAATAAAATTTGGTTCTTGACACTTGGATTTTTTGAGGGAAGGGGTCAAATAAATGATTCACTTAGGTCTTCACATTTCTTATAACCTCATCCTTTTTTAAAACATATATTTTTAAGTGCGTAAAATGCCATTAGAATGACTTTTGTTTTTCCTTGGACCTTAGTTAGTTTGAGTAGGATCCAAAGTGAAAACCTTGATGATTCCTTTAGTCTTTTCAGGTCCTTAGACCTTTGATTATTATTTTTAGGTCATTTAAAGGAATGGATTGTAGTGTTTTTTGGGTTCTGCGACCCTTGACTATTAGTCTTAAGCCAAGACTAAAATCCTTATAACTTGAAGTTTAGGTCTTAGGACTTTATCATAAACCTAAATCCAAGGTTAGAGTCCTTGCAACTATTTATTTTGGGCCATTAGACCTTGGTTTATGTTTTGAGCCAAGGCTGAAGTCATCACAACTCGAATGCTGGGTCCTTAAAGATTACATTTTTGAGATAAGGTTGAATTCCTTAAGACTCTTTAAGGAATACATATATTTAACACAAAGTGGGTAGTAAAAAATAATTTATTTTCTTTTCATTTAAGAAGTATAGTACATCATTTATAATTTCATTGTTGGATGACCTATGCCCCCAAGGCTTTACCTATCTTGACTTTCTTCCTTCACTTGGGCCTTGAAGGTAAATGTCCTCATTTTTGCAAAATTGGGGTATCGCGGCTCATCAATTTTACACCCAAGCTCTTTTGAGAAATCTTAGATATTGGTGTGTTTGGAGGTAGTACCTTTATTGAGACCTTAGGGAGCCTATGAAGCTTTGTTAGGACCTTTGTCAGGTCTTGGGAAGCACTGAGTTATATCTTCTTATCTTTTATAGAGGTGATGTAGTAATCTCGATCCTTCTTTTTATCTTCAAAGACTTCACCTACCCCTTTAGGGGTTGGGAACCTCATCACTAGCTTTCGCGTTGAGATAATATTATCTAAGTCATTGATAGAGGGTCTGCCCATGATTACATTTTAAACATAGACCAGTTCTACTACTATAAACTTATTCCAGATGGTTCTACAATAATTCTTGGAACCAAGGTTCAAAGGGAGGGTGATGTACCTCAAGGAATATATCCCTTCACCATTGAATCTGATGAGAGGAGTAGTGATAGGTTGCATGTGATTTGCACCGAGGCCCATATCCTCAAAGGCATCTATGAACATCAAAGCTCCTATAATTAATGAGAACCCTTTTCATGTTTGAATTCCCCATGATCAATGTGATGATAAAGAGGTCATCGTGAGGAAAAAGGACCCTTCTGAGGTCGAATTCTAGGAATACCATCATTGGCAATTCTTTTGGAGCTTGATGGGGGGGGGGGGGAGAGAGAAATGTTTGACCTGCATTCCTTCTTATTGATACTTATGAGGTGAGCCTTTCTATCTATAGCAGATAGTTCGGCTCTGGTGAAACCTCCTGAGATACAATTAACATCTATCAGAGGGACATCATACTTATTTTTATTATTGTTACTACTGTGTTGGACTTTGATAACATATTCCCATTTTCATCATTCCTTAAATGACTTCTTTAAGCCTAAAACAATCGTTGGTATTATGATTATGGTCTTTATGGAATCGACAACACTTGGATTTATCCCGCTTATTGTCAGTGTTTCTAATGGGCTTGGGTGGTGGTAGGAGATCTTGGGCTTCCCCATCGCAAATACATCGTCTAGGGTGGCTGTGAGTGGAGTAAAGTTCTTGGATTATGGGGGCCCAATATTTTTACTTATTTTTTTCTTCTTTTTGGCCTCAGTTACTTCTACCTCCCCAAGTTGGGAGAATATGTATTTTCTCTTTCCATAATGGGAAGCGGCTATGGAGTGCCTTTTTTAAGATGGTATCATTAACATTTATGTATTTATGAGCTCTTTTAAGCATCTTGGTCATAAATTTTGGAGGCTTCTTGTCAAAAGACCTCAACGGGTCTTCTAAGATGAGGATTGTGATAAAGGGTACCACACAAATGGTGATCATTGACCCGGAGAGCCATCTGGTTGAACCTCCTAGCATAGTCCCTTAAGGATTCTCCAACCTTCCGCCTAAAGAAAAGGAGGGAAGTTACATGCTTCTTTATTTTATGTTCCCTAATGAAATGGTTGGTAGAAGGTCTTGCTAGCTCCGTGAAGCTCGTTATGTTCCCTGTCCTAAGTTTTGCAAACCAATTCCTAGCAGTTACCCTTAAGGTAGGTGGAAAATATATGTACGTGACTTCATATGGGGTATCTTGGGGGGCATGAATGGTCGATGAGATCCTTATATTCATCGAATGGTTCAATGGTAGGCATCTTCCACTTTAGGAGACGAGCATAGTGTTGAACATCATTGGAGAAAGAATAAAGAGTCTTTTGGGCATTAAATCAATGGTTTTGGGTGTTTACTGGTTGCTTAAATTCCCCAATCGATCTTGCATCTTCTTGATCTCATTTTCCCAAGGCTTATCCACCCTTTATACACCTTAAGACTGATCCCGTGAACTTGATAACCTATCCTTGATATGAATGCATGGTGTTGATCATTGAGGGGCCCTAGACACACCCTTTGGATAATTTTCTTCCTCCATACGAGGTTCATGGTTTTCCAAACTTTCAATATAATCCATACATCCTATTTCTCTACCACTGGGTTAAAGGGGGCCTACTAAGAATAATATCAAACTGTTCTTGAAGCTCATTTTGCTAATACTCCATTGCTTTGAAAAAATGCTCTAAAACAACATTGGTTGGCATCTTGAACATATCAAGGTGTGTATTTGAAAGAAAGGGAACTTTTCGTTCTCATAGACGATGCCAAAATTACGGGTGTTGAAATTATAAGTGATTTCAGACCTATAGGTGCTACTCTCTTGACCTTAGACAGGTAAGAGGAGAGAAGTATCAACGTATAAGACAAGAATTTAAAGTGGTTTGGATCTCAGATAAGGATCCTACATCCACTGTAAAAGGTGTTATACTTGTTTATTAGATCGTAAGAATATATTATTACAGTCTAAGAGACCTCTTAATATATGGTCAAGAGTTCTTGTGACCTTTGTCAAAAATATAGAGGACCTTAGAATGTAACTGATGGACATCTCTAAGGGTTCCTACACATTAATTTTGGTCTCAATAAGATATACAAAGTATCCAATAATTGGAAATGATCCAAGTTATGAATATAATATCACAACAGTGGGTTATGAGTACGGAACAAGGAGTAAAACTTTTGTGAATGCTAAAACTTTTTGATTCTATATGACTCTGATTGCTTGAACATGTATTCATCCTTCAACCAACCCCTATTTATATGCAAACTCTAGTTTACAGAATGAGTGGATTGTCATAACATGAAGGGGGACTCTGAGGTGTGAAGATGTTAGAAAGGTAGTGGAGTGTTGGCCAAAGGACTTTCAGGAGGTGTAAGGGAGCTGTTGGGTGCCTTAAATGCGGACACGAGATGTTGTTCTTTTCACCTACCTGCCAAACTAGTTACATAACCCCTGCCAACGGTGTAAGGGGTCTGGAACTACAACACCCCATGTATTTTTCATTGAAGTTTTCCAGGCCCCACAACCAACCTACGTTGGACATTAGATTTAAATATCATTCTTAGCATGTGATAAAAATGGAACATTTTAAAACTTTTTCCATGAGATATAAATAAAGATAATCCAACGAGTATAAGACATCCACTAGATTGAAAATCCATGACCATGTTAAATCTTATAAAAAATATCAATTCTCCATAGCAATAATACTCAATTAGAAATAATCCAATTATAGAGTCTCCAACTGAAAATCGTAAACAACTATGGAATCAAAAGGCCAACAAAAAATCCATAAATGCGGTCTCATAATATGTATGACTGGAAAGGAAAATTAAACTACTAAATCAATAAAGTAACTCCATCTCTAAGTCCTCAAATCTCCAATAATACTATGTACTTACCCAACAATCTAACCTGAAATGTTAGCCAACGCAATGGATTAGATCCCACCGTAAGAATACCAACTAATCTTCCCAAACATGATTCGTAAATCCAGTCATATGCATCACAAGAGATATATATCATAATAGAGTATTTTATATTAAGAATCAACGTCAAAAGATGTGAGTAAAGTAAAACATTACTAACTTCCCACATAATTAAGCCACCCCACTACCCAAGTCCAAATATGTTTATTTCAGCATTTAATTAGATCACAATCATTTAACTTAACTTAATTACCTTATTTATTTATCATAGATGCACAACCACTATATCCATAAAACTTTTTATGGATCCTTTACATATCCGGGTGCGCTTAACATCTCTACACATCACGCCCACAACCCATCTCTACAGCCACACAACCCCATTTTAGTTATCCCTACACATATTAGTGATGTTCCATGCACTACCCGTCACTCTATCCAGACAATCCAATTTTATTTTTCCCTGGACATATTGGTGAAGTCAACACATGTCACTATAGTTGGATGACCTAATTTTAGTTAGTCCTGCACACATTGGTGATGCCAGGCCATTTTTATACCCGTCGATTATCTTAGGCATTAAATGACTTCTTCTTTATCATGATTTCATTATTTCCAACTAGACCCATCCATAATTCGGGCATCCCGACTAAATCCATCCCTACTCCCATACCTAGAGATCACTAAACCATAAGTAGGAAGAATCCCTAACCAAAATATCACCTAGTCCCGCACCTAGGCTAATAGATTAGTGTAACGACGTACTACCTAGCCCCACCCCAAGAAATACCCAACCCGTATAAGAACACACTCACTATTCCCATACCTAGAAAATAAAAATAACAATGTAGTCAACCTACTTCTCCCATAACTATCAATCAAGCTACTAAACAAGGGTCAAAGTACAACTACACCTAAAACCCCAACGTCTTCGCATTGCTAATTTATTAACACAAGAAATCTTTATGTAAATCACATTCTTAATTTAACTTTACAATATTCCAATTAATTATACCAAATCAAATTCCATTATAATTGCATCCATTTAATAATGTAATAATCAAATTTTACAAAATAGCTACGCAAGTTGTCAAATTCCATAATTATAATACGAGTGATATTTTATCAATTCAACATATAATTCAATACAAATATTCGTAATAAGAATCTTTTACAATAGGAAAATTTATTCTACAACATACCCAACAATATCATAAATTTACGACAAAAAATATTATTTGAATTATATATTTTAATTTTACCATGTGATTCGTCCAAAAAATCTCACCATATCAAGGTACAACCAATTAAACATGTGACATTCCTAGTCTCAAATCATATTTTCAAATTTAATTAAAAAAATAGGTCCATAATTAGTTTCTCACTTTTCCTAATTAAAGTTCCTAATTATTTAAAAAAATATGTATAATTAATGTTTAGACAACATTTAAATAAAACAACACTTATGAATTACATTAGTGATATTCTTGTCTTAAAATACAAATCTTGATGATTTTGATTATATGGCTGTGTTCGTCTCGCAAAAATAAGAAAGTCAGGTTCTGGGTATATCTTTAGAAAACTTGATTTAAGCCATAAAAAATTGGATTGAAGTTTTGTTTTAATGGAGGTTTAGGTTTTGTCAAAGAGGGAGAGGAAAACTTGGGAAGCTACTTCTTTTTTAGATGAGGGGAAAGTGTTAAAAAGTCTAAACATCATACCTTTTGTAAAGGGTTTGTTAAAAGAGCTCTAAACCAACATATACACCCCGAAAACAACCCTCTCGCAATCTCTTTCTCCGAGTGAATCGATTTTACCCTTGAGACTAATCAACTAGGCCCCTAGGATTGCCAACTTGGGCCAAATTTTAATACACCTTGAAAAAATCCTCAATTTTCCATAGATTTAAATCCAATCAAAATTTTTTTATTTTTATTCCAAAACCAATATATTAATTCAAAAATTAATTAAGTTCAATCATCGAATTAATATTTTGGTTTTTGAAAAACTATTAAAATAAAATTTAGTCCTTAACATTATGGGGCATGATAGGACATTCGTGAAGCTATCATATGTTGTTATTGAGATAGTGCAAAATGATTTATCTTTGTCTCTAGGTCTAGGTGAGCTTGAGCGATTGCTTATCTTCAGTTTGAGGTCTGGTCTCAGCATCGGCCATAGAAAAACTCTGATCCTGTGGTCTCTGATCTTGGTTGAGGGGACATGTCAAAATAATTTCTCATATTAGGATCGAGGAGAAGTGACTGAGGTCGGCCAAAGTACTTATACTTATCCTTGAGAGCAATGGAGGTCTTAGGGGCCAAATAATGATCGGTCTGAGGTCAGAGGTCATCCATGGGACCTATGATCTTCTTGAGGGTAGTTGAGTGGTCTTAAATCCTTTTAAAAACCACATATAAAATAGGGTATCATTAGCTTCAAATTTTTTATCAAGAGGATTGCATTACTGTATCAAAATCTAAGAAGGATTTAGATTTTATGGTTGAATCAAAGGAAAGTGTGACTTGAAAAGTGAGGATAAGACAAAAAAATGTTGAGGTAGACGTGGCTCTTTTCATGAAAAAATTTAACAAAGTTTACAAGAACAACAAGCATGTTTTCAAAAACAGTAGAAAATTGAGCCAAAGCCATACAAGTCTACTAAACATGTTTCTTATAGAGAGAAGAGTGATAACAAGAAGCATATGGTTAAGGAAGAAGATCATTATTATGGATGTTGAGGTTTAGGACATAACCTCAATATGTGCACAACACATTTGGGGATATTAGAGTATGATCAGGAGCTAGGCAAGAAGACGAAAGTCTACAGGGCTATTTTGAGTGACTCCAATAATGAGAGTGAGGACAACATTACTAGTGGGGAAAGAGAGAGTGAGATAGATTTCATGGTTAGACTAGATAGATTTCATGCTTTGAAAAATGAATATAATTCTTTTAAAATCCAAAATAACGCCATTTTGAAACAAAAGGAAGAAATATAACTTCAAAATGAGATTGTGAAAAAATGAAACATGAATTGCAACATGAAAAGGGGTTGGCACTTGAGTTGTTTGATAGAACTTGTGTTTTAGATACTATTTTGTTAAAGGATGCCCAAGTCAAACACGAAAAACAAGGCATTCATTATGATGAACCAACGCTTGAAAAAGTTGCAAAATCAAAATCAAAATTTGAAGTTTGTAACATTGAAAAGAAGGATAAGGAAGAAATTTCTTTGAAGAAAATGGTACCTAAATCCAAATTTAAGAAAAATGATATTGGCTGCTCACTTTGTGGGAAATCGAATGATGTTGTCCATTTTTGGTTCTAGAGAAATAAACTTGAAAGAGTTTTTCATGTTTTAGTGAGTAGTTTATGCATTTATGTATTTCCATGCATATTATATATGCTTTGTTCCTTGCTTAACATGTTATAAATAAATGCATCATTCTTTCATAAAAATTCCCCAAAGATGATATACTTTGTTTTTGTGATTAAGTCCTTTGGTTCATGCCGTCAGATGAATAAAATTAACTTGAATGATGACTGGAATATGGATTTTTAACCATTTTAATAAACAATGTTGATGGACTTAATTGTTAAGTTAGAATTCATTTGAAAAATTGTGATTGTCAAATCTGTTAAAATCTTTGGTGTTAATTTCACACAACTTTAGTACTTGCGTATCAGTTGATGCCTCTAACTATAGCTATGTTATTTTTTTTAAGGATTGACTTAATGATGATCAAATCCCGACATGTCTTGTTGGTTTTGAAAATTTGTATGGTTCATGTGTGATTTTTTTGTGTGTTTTATACTTTAAAGAGTTGGAAAAACACCGTTTTACATGAATTGATAAGGGAAACCATTATAGTGATTACACCCTATTTTTTAATTTAAGTATCATTGGGTAAGTGTAATCTAGGCATGTGAAAATCCAATTGATGATAAAATCCAATATATTGGAAAGAGTCGCAAGACGAGCTTACACCGACATTCAAAAAAATAGTGCACGGCTGTCGGCACTTAAGTAGTGTTTTCTTATTTGAGTTGTTCATTTCCATTTCAAATATCCTAGAGTATAAACCCTAGGAGATTTTGATCAAAGTTGATTTTTATCAGTGTATGTATGATTATAGAGGGATTTAGTCCGGATTTTTTGGCGAGTGATATATAAGCCCTAGTTTTCAGATTTGTTTGAGTTCCTCAAGATTCTCTTTATTAAATTTTCAATAACTTATCTTGTTTGTTGAGTTACCTTTTTAGAGTGCTTATAGTTAGAATCATAGCTTTAGGTACTTTATTTTTCATTGATGTTGGTTTTAGAATTTTTAGGTTCATACACCATTTTACTTTCATACTCTCATAGGATTCTTTCATATCCAATTGTGTGTGGTATTTTAATCCTATTTTTGTGTTACATGTAGGGATAAGACGCATGCGAGGAAGAGAGTTTGACCCTGGAGTGGCCCCGATGAGAGTTTCTACACTAGATCATCACCACCTCCATCGCCTCATACATCTCATCGTGGGCAGGCTCGTAAACCTCTATTCCTAACCTGGACCCTACTTTCGATGAATCTAGGATTATACGAGAGATGGTTCAACACTTCATGAGTTTTATGACTCCTCCTATTTGTATCGAGAGAGATGTAGATTTAGATCAGCTAAATAAATGTGAGGAGGGTTAGTTTTTTAACCCTTGATTGCGACGATTTGTGATTCGCATTTTCTTAGGCCATATTCGT
This sequence comes from Sambucus nigra, assembly GCA_949130495.1. NCBI lineage: Eukaryota > Viridiplantae > Streptophyta > Magnoliopsida > Dipsacales > Adoxaceae > Sambucus > Sambucus nigra. The sequence goes on from OX422218.1 coordinate 284,715,469, forward strand.
TAGCCAATGCTACTCTTGTTAACGATTTTTATGTGAATATGGTTGTGACATATGAGTCTCCTATCATTTTGACATCATTTGTTATAGGTGTTAAGGTGATTTTGACTGAGGAGGATTTGTTATATCATTTAGGTGTTGCTAATCATGTTTATAATCCAAGTTACGTCACATACTGAGAGTGTGGGATTGATCTTGATGATGTTGATTCCTTTCTTATTGGTTTTCCAACGCAGTAGGTTAGAAATATTTTTTAACACGAGACTATGTTTAAAATGCATTCTATTCTTCACTTCTTGGTTATCTATAACCTCATGCCCCGTCATCGCTCTCAGGACTTACCATATGTGATAGGTAGGTTGATGTATGCGCTTGATCATAGACAAACTATTGATTACCCTGATCTTGTCTTAGAGTTATGAGAAGAGCTTGCACAGATATAACCCTAGGTGTCTGTAACTTATGGATAGATCATTACCGGATACCTATATCAGTTAGGTTCTCATAATACCCCGTCCTCTCTGTACATTATTTAATTTTGGAAATTTATTATGTGTTCTTGCTATGACATGTGATGTTACTATTTATATTTATATGTGTTATATTGTCAATTTTTTCTTAATATATTGGGGTTTAAGGCCATTAGGTTGGTACATAACTTGGGAAGAGTTTTAGATCATTTAAAAGGTTATTTAGGTTTATTTGTTTAAGGCTTTAGTGAGGCCGAAAGCTAAGTTCGTGGGAAGTAGGTTTATAAGGTTAGAAGACCAAACTTATAAAACATTGGAAGATTGATAGAAACCCTAGAGGCTAAAGAGTGGAGAGACAAATAGGGGATGTGATAATTTGGGGGATTTGGGGATTGATGCCTTAATCAATTCATATGCAAGTTTATATATATTAAGAATTTAAGTTGATTTTTATTGTCGTGATAGTGGTCATTGGACTCTTGATTCAAACTTGTATAAATATGATTTTAATAAACTAAGTTGTAAATTTTGTAAAATAGATTTAATCTGGATTTGAATTCTTAATCCTAATTGTTAAATTTATATATACCCTGTTAACTTGATAAGTTGGAATCAAACCTGAAGTTTAATTGTTAGAAATATGAACTTAGTATTCTTAACCTTAGAATTTGTAATTTTTACTTAAACTTTGATTAAATCCTTTAAGACTTTTAGAAATAGCGTGGAAGTAAGTTTATTAATGTTCTTGGGTCATATTTGGGTGTATTTGAGGTAGTAGAACCTTAGTTCAGGCCGTTAAAGGGAAATTCAGGCTGGAAGAAAGAAGCACTTTTGAGATTTGGGATTTTTGGGAGCGTTTTGGTGGCATGTGCACAGATCAGGAATGATTCTGGAAATTTTCATCACTAAGGGAACTTTAGGGAAATTTTATTATATGATGGTTACGCATTAGTGGAATGTTACTCAAGGAACATAAAACCACATTTGTAGTGGTATTTTGATTCAAAATTAATTAAAGTTAATTTATGGGATAATACGAATAAGGTGTAGTAACTTGTGGGTAGATTGGATTCAAGTAACTTGAGGACCTAGACTAGAGGGCCGACTATCATTAGATGGTATGCTATATGATTTTTTGAGGACCTTGAGTATAGGGACGAGGTTTGGGATTCTTTACTAGAATACTAGATGCGTAGAGATTCTTTAAATCACTCATTATGTTATAATTTATTATATTGTCTGACCTAGAGAAAAATCTATTCGGGGGTGGGGGGATTCTTTTATTGGATTTAATTTATGAGACATCCCGCACATGGAGTCTAGTGAAGGTCGATATTCCTTATAATGGTTAAGTGTGAGACAATACCTAGATTTAGCGAGCCTTTGGAAACTGGGATAATTTTATACATGATCGATTCTAGTTAACATGCATATTAACTAAATATAAAACAACCTTTATGTGTAACCCGTTTTAAAGGGTTGTATATATTTTTTAAACCCAATTACTAGGGGTTATGCTTATTTGGGTGTTTATATGAAACATACCCTGTGTGAGTTCTTGTCGGATACGTACTAGAGGGGATGGGGCATGTACGATATGGACCACAATGGTACCTTGGTGATAGAAATTGTTATACCTTGGTCATTTTACCCCAAACATTACATTCTTAAAGTACGTTTTATGTCTCTAGGTGATTAACAGGGGGATACTCTCATATAGCCTAGGGTATGGGACCATATGATTGGTGTGCATGCATAGTGATTATCCCTTGTTGAAGGTTTGATGTTATCGGTGTCGGACATCCTATGGTTGTGGCTAGTTTGTGCAAAAAATGCGAGCTCGAGCTTAGCACATTTATTATTTACATGGTTGTGACCGTACTTATGTGGAGGATAGACATAAATAATTTATTCCTCGGATTTATGTGCTTTTGCATTGTGGTACTTGAGTTGGTCATACCAGTTGTTATCTTATAGTAGGGTGTATGTGATCTATATGGATATGTATAGTTACAAACTTATAGCTTGGGATTTATGTAACAAATATGATCGAGATGTATATATTACATTAGTGCATGAGACTCTTTAGGCTATATATAGTTGAAATGCATTATGGTATTGAGATACTGTTAGCGATGCTTTCATTAGTTAGAAATACGTGCTTAAGATACGATCATATCGTAAGAAAAAATGATTCTTAATATAAGAGATTAATTTAAGAAAAATAAAGTAAATAAGAATGAACTAAAAGATAAACTATATTCACGTGGGTCACATATGGGTTTGGGAGTAGAACCACGTTCTTATTTTTTGTTTTTGGGTGGGGCAATTGAAATGACTTAAGATCCACTTAAAAAGGGTGGAAGATGTATTATTATTATTATTATTATTATTATTATTATTATTATTATTATTATTATTATTATTATTATTATTATTATTATTATTATTATTACTATTATTATTATTATTATTATTATTATTGTGGCCCAAATTCAATTAAATTCTTATTCTTTGTAAACTTTTTGTTTATGTTGTTGTTGAACATGTCTTTCAAGGTCTTAGGTGGTTGTTGTTGTCATAAAGTTGGGTTAATTTCGTTGGAGGATTATCTTTAGAGACATTATATTTCTCATTCCTAGGATGTAAAAGTCGAGCATTGTTGATCTTCTACTTCTTTTATTTTAGTATATTTTAGTACAAGTAGTTTTATGGATTCTATATTTGAGACACATTTATCTTACAGAGTTAGTTTTACTTGTTTCGATAGTTGGAGGGTATCAGAGATGGATTTATCTTATTCAGTATTTTATTTCGCATGTTATTTACATGTTCAATTTTATTATTTCATTACACTGAGATTGCTACCAAAGGTTTTTGATTCCCTTGATTTTTGTATTAGACAAGATAAATCTATTTATAAATTTTATTGGTTATGAAAGCTAGTATCAGAGCATTCTAGGTTCCAGTGTTTTATGGTTCTTGAGAGCGTATGTCACTTTTTCGCATTGCATTATTTGATTACTTTAAAGACTTACCGCTTAGGATTTTACTATGTATCACGACGACCAATTCGGGGTTTTGCGCCATGGTTCTAGACAAATGATTCGAGTCTACCAAAGTGTATCGATAGGGTTACTATATGGAGTTTGCTTGAGACACATCCCATGCATGAGGTCAATTTAAATTGGGAGTTAGGGAATATTGGACGTGCGCCCTTTGGTATGTGTTTAGTGCATGGTTTGAAGCAGAATGTTTCTACTCACCATCTGTGAGAGAATAAGAAGTAAGTTCTCGTGATATCATTTTGGCAACCGCGTGGTAGCTGGTGTAATGCGGAATTCAACTATCTTTCTCTCTTTGTACCTAGAGAGATTGATACGTGCATAAAGATAGACTTTTGCATTTTCTGTAATCATTTGAGAAGATTTAGTGTGTTGAAAAAAAATTTAGTTGGTGTCATAGGATGACTATCCTTCATCACTTACACTTAGGCAGTGGAATTTGACCTTCTACATCACACGAATCATTACAAACAATTGAAGGATAAAGTTCCTAAGAGTAATGAGATTGGGACCGGAGTAGGTCTAAAAGTTTAGAGATGATGTAGTGTATCCCGAATCGGAGGGACCTCACCTACAGAAGGAACCACACTAGGGAAATAGACCTTAGGTTGTTCCGAATATATATCCGAGTTATTGTGGACATTAGAGAGAAGGGAATTATGGCCAGTGGGGCTACAACCAATAAGATTAAGATCAATGAGGCTTTTTATAGCAGAATCGGTCGTGGAGATAGGGTCAGCAGGGATGTCAGTAGGACCACTGTTTTGACATTTCCATTAGGGGGAAATTATTTAGTAGATGCCAAAGGGGTAACCAATTTATAAAACTAGCATCGAGGTATGGTTACGATTATGTTTATGACTCATGCTTATGAGTCCTACTTTAACACCGAGGAGTTGTCATTATTTATTAGTAGTGTGTTTACTATAATTATGAGATATATAGATTATGTCACCGACCTTTCTGTATTTGTGGATACCCAGCGGGTAGGGGGCTGCTTTATGCCATGATTTTAGAAACGTAGCAGTTGTGACTGGTCGGCCTGGTTTTCAGACGCTTTGTTGATTTAGACGTGTCATTGTATAACTTTATTATTTATCTTTGAGTAGTAGCTATATATAGTACGCTTACATAGATTACCATGGGTAGGATTTTATGTTTTCCACTTTAGGAATGGGTTATTTCTTAGTTATGTCTAGACTCGGGAGAAGGACTAGTACGTATGGGTATTTTAGATGTGAGAACATCATACAAGATTAAGGCTTCTTAGAGATGTTACTGGTAATCCAGAGTTTTAGTTGTATTTGTACAGGTATCGTGATATAACCTACATTAGAGAATAGTTTTTTTCTTAATGTTAGCATTATAGTTAGACCCATTGCGATGGTATTTTAATCAATTTGGCTCCGTTGTTGAGGATAGAGTGCCATGGGAGCAGACACCGCATTTTGGATCTAAAGAAGCTATATTGAGTAGTACTTTATTATAGAGAAGCTCTAGTCCTCTTAGTTAAAGAATGGATGCTTCACTTTGTTGAGTGGATCAGCGAGAGTTAACAAGGTCATGATGCGGAACACATATTTATTGCCACGTGTCGATAACTATTGGGGCATTTGAAGAGAAGGGCCATTTTTTGTGATGATATCATTGTTGAGTTTAGCGATGACATCTGATTGAAGAAGAAGCTTTGGTAGCAGGGCTGGCCATTATAATCGATGTTATGTTAAGGGAGTTCAAGTTCAGGCGTCAAAATTTTTACTAGGAAATGGTATGCTAGTTGTAATTGGGAGGAGTTTCCTTTATTCTTTTCCTCGTAATGAGTTTGCACTCCCAAATGAGATTACTTATGACAGAGGTCTCAATATATGAGAAGTCGTTTCGACCAAGATGCATAATTTTGTATGTGTTGTACACTTCAGGGGTGATCGTATGTATTGTGAGTCGAAGAGTCGATACAAATGCTCATAGTGGAGGGGTTAGTAGCATAGTTGTGTCTAGGTTTCTCCTACCGCTAGTGAAAGTAGAGTGCCATAGATATATGAAGAGTTGTATTTGTTGATGATTAGAGTGCAAAGGTGGGATAATATATTACTTTTGAATTCTCATAGGGTAAAAATGTATAAAGAAGGAACGTAGGGGTTATCTAAGTCATATGAGTTAAATTGACCAAGTTGGGTAAGATCTAAGAGTTAACAACTATTGTATGATAATGTGTTTCAGACACCTCGAAAGAAGTGGTGTTCATAATAGAGTGTATGAATATTGCCTTAGTAGGAAAATGACATTTTAAGACAAAGAATAGAATAATTTGGGGTCCCAGTAGGTAGGTTAGTTGATTTTGAAGATCTCATCGAGAATAGGATTTATGGAGTTAAGATTCCAAGGGGAAGTTAGCATTCTGATGCATAGGTATTTTCACACTTGTAGATTGGGAAACATTGGTATCATCTGACCATAACTTATGAACATAAGTGCTTACAAAATGTTTTTACGGGTAAATGACGAAGGGTTTTATTAATGGACAAGTTGACTTGTCAACTGTTAGACTACCTTTGTTAGAATATTAGACACACTTGACTTACGAAAACATGCATTAGTGCATATTAGGTCGACGAACGAGTAGATTATGTATATAGTTTGACGATGCTAGGGACAAGATATTCTTAGACTTTTGAGTAAAATTATAATAAATTTGAATTTCAAGGGTTCCTTATTTAAGGAGAGAATAATGTAATACCCCATATTTTTTGTATATTATTTAATTGTGGAAATAAATTACGTGTGGTTGATGTGACATGTGATGTCACTATTTTTAATAATATGTGTTATATTATTCATTTTGGCTTAATATATTGGGGTTTAAGACCATTGGGTTGGTACATAACTTGGGAAGATTTTTAGACCATTTAGAACGTTATTTGGGTTTATTAGGTTGAGGCTTAAGTGAGGCCCAATGACAATATTGTGGGAAGTAGGTTATAAAGTTAGAAGGCTTAACCTAAAATACATTGGAGGCTTGAGAGAAACCTAAGGAATGGAGAGGCACACAATGGAGAATAGAATTTAGGGGATTGATTCCTTAATTAATCCATATGCAAGTTTATATAAATTAAGAATTTAAGTGGATTTGTGTTGTAGTAATAATATACTTTGGATTTTTGATTCAAACTTATGTAAATATGATTTTAATCATCCAAGTTGAAATTTTTGAAAAACTAATTTATTTTTTATGTTAAGTTTAAATCTTAATGGTTAATTTATAGAGTCCACATATTAACTTGATAAGTTTGGATCAACTTTGACGTTTAATTGTTAGAAATATGAAGTTAGGATTCTTAAGATTAGAATATGAAATTTATATTTAAACTTTGATTAAATACTTTAAGATTTTTAGAAATAGCTTAGACTTTAGTCGATTGATGTTCTTGGGCCATATTTGTGTGTAATTAAGGTAGTAGAACCTTAGTTCAAGCTATTAATTGAGGATTCAGGGTCTAGTCCTGTAAAAATGGACCCGGGGTTATAGAATTACGCATTTATAAGATTTGGGATCTTTAGGCATGTGACACCCCGCCTAATAAAATACCGAAAGATCAATCCTATACCAAATTAAAACATGAGTATCATATGGTTCATTCTTAACATCACTATCGAAAACTAATTTAATTACTAATAACCTACTAGGCTGGCGTCGAAATTTTATTTAACTAACCTTTTTATAAAGAAACCATTTAAATAAGACATCCACGCAGATTTTATATAAAACTGAAAATGACACAAAATAACCGAATACTCGGTTTAACATAGTACAACCAAATCGAATAGCTGTAAATCAAAATGCGGTAAAAGAATAGCTGAATACAATTGGGCTATCAACTCGAATGATACTACAATGCTTCTTATCTAGATCATAAGAATATAAGCGTATAAAAGAAACCTGCATGCATCCACATCTGCTGTAGTAACGTCTAACTCGAAGGAATCATCATCCTGACGTCCCTGTGTATGGACACCTATATATATATATATATATATATATATATATATATATATATATATAGCAAGAGAGGGGAAAAATAGAGAAAACAGGTCAGAGCCCGAGTTGTGAAAATGTTTTGCAAGTGCATAAATGCAGTATTTTAAAATATGTTTTATCTCATATTTAGGTTGGTATCGCACCCCCCTTGAAATACACCTCACCCCTCTTCTAATAGTGCACACCTATCGCATTCTTTTAAATTAACCTAGTAGCCACCCGGACTAACTAATCTGTTCACCCCTCATCTCAAAATCCTAGTACCTGAGTACTAAGGTCTAAAACTCTCCCCATTCCCAACATTTCTCTACGTTCGTGCATGGGGTGTTTCGCGAAGCAAAATCCAAACAAGGAACCCCAACTCCTTATGGTGTGGACTCCGGTACATACCATTTTTTTTAAATAGTAAAAAAATGAATTTTTTGATGAAACTTCATGGATATGATCTCCATGGTAGGAAGATCATCTCCAATTTTTTTCATCAAAAAATTCAATAAAAAAACCATTGAGATTAAGTGATATGTAAAAAATGGTCTAAATATGTATTTTCAACTGTCGAAATGTTGGCAATCATCTCACCCACTTTTTGATTGAATTTTTTGATAAAACTTCATGGATATGATATTGATAGTGAGAAGATCACATCCATGAAGTTTTATAAAAAATTCAATCAACAAAGTGGCTGGCGCCGACCCAACATTTTAACGGTTGAAAATGCATATTTATACTATTTTTTTACATATCACCTCATCTCAACGGTTTTTTTATTGATTTTTTTGATGAAAAAAATTGGAGATGATCTTCTCACCATGAAGATCATATCCATGAAGTTTCATCAAAAAATTCATTTTTTTTACTATTTTAAAAAAATGGTATGTATCGGGGTTTGCACCATAAGAAGTCCTTATAGGAGACTTTCTGTATATATATATATATATATATCACTACTACCTATTACTCCTTTTCACATAAATACGGATATAAATCTACCGGAAATGAATAACTCTCATCTTACCTTCCATTCTTATATACGTTTACTATATATGATTATTCACCTTCATACACAAACAATATACTATACGTAACAAGTATATAATATTATACCTATCACAGCATAATAATCATCCCACCGAGCTATAACTCCAGGATGCAGTCTCAGAGTGCCTATCCAAATTCGGGTTTACTCACGGTACCATGTCAGACTTACTCATGGTCGTGGTAAGCATACACAACGGTGGAGGCGGTCATGTCAACTCTGCAAGTGGAGTACACACTTCGCACTCGAATGTGGGACGAGATGACCTGGGGATATACTCTCCCTACTCCTTAAGCCAGGGGATTCACCCCCATCGCACAACCTCCCTGGATCGCACTAGAGAAAATATATATAATCTGGTTGTTCCAACCCTACGCCAAAGGAAAGCCCGTGGAAACCATCCTCTAAGGTACAAACATATCAATCACACAGAGATATATTTATACGTGTCATATTATATTATATATACTGTAATCCCATCGTATATATAATCTACATTGCTTCTCTAAATAATTTATGGCTATTATTGCTTATCTCAAATAGCAATAGTCAATAACCCTGAATATTCCCATTCGTAATAATTTAATAAGTATACTCTCAACTTATTTTTAGCCTATAGGTATCGCGTTACCTATAATCCTAGTCGTCAACCGACACCAGATAGCTGCTCATGTCACGCTAGCTCATATCCTCAATTTCCATCCTATCCGCATCCTAGTATTGACTCGTAACATATAGGCGGCATATGAATAGTTTTTGACCTGCATAGTATATACATAATCGCCCTCCAAAATTTTACCCTGAGTGTTATTCGTCCCAAACACCTTAGTAAGCCCTTGTATTTTGCCTTTAACTAACCCAAGGTATACCCCTCATTACAAATATAATTTAGAAGTCCTCATACTACATATAGGAACCCCAGATATCTAATTTCCTCAATTTATTTATTTTCCTCGAAAATATACTTTTAGCGACACACCCTTTTTACCCCTTCCTAACCCCTCTTAACTCCCTTAAATGACTAGGAATAATATCCACTAATTAGGTATGTATATCCTCAAATGAACAAGGTGAAGACAATTTATTTGGTAATTTTTCCCATTTAAACAACACTAGCCAAAATTGCCAAAAATCCTGAAGGATCGATCGATCGACCCTTGGCCATCGATTGATCGATCGATCCGGACAGCTTCTTCTCCAAGAAGCTGTTTCGGCCATTAAAGCTTCCCCCAAGATTTTATCTCCTCTCCTATCATTATCCAACCTCAATCTACAACATATATACACATAAAAAGGGTTCTAATCCTCATAGAACCCAAATCCAACAACTAATTTCAAATGATTTCTAAATGTCTCGAATTTATTATTTTCCGTGGTTTATCCGTTAATCTTCCGAAAAAAGCCATTTTGATTCACGTAAACCCTTTCCATAAAATATTTGTGGTTTATTTCTACCGACTATAATACGAGATTTATGCTTGGGAAGAAATAAGAAAGTAAACACTTGCCCCGTGGATAAAATCCGACGACCTCGAGTCGAATCCCGCGGAGTTTGGCCCGGAAATCCTTTTTCTCTCCTCTTTTCTCCTCTTCCTTTCTTCTCTTCTTATTTACTCTCTTTTTTTTCTTTCTCCCACTCTCTCGTGCCTTATATAGGAGAGAATAAGGGTTTATCCCTTTAAAACTAAAAAAATGACGCGTTTACTTAATTACGAATCCTTATTAACCCAAAAATTCTCGGAACCTAAACATTACCCCCGGATACTCTATTCTGACTATCTCAGCCATTCCAAAACCAATTGCACACTCGAAATCTCCATCTGAGTCACTTAACTATAATTCACTAATTAAACCCAACACATCTCAATACGGGTTTTCCGATTTAAAATATTATCCTTTGTCGCTTTACCTAGCTGCGACATGGAATTAAAAGAATTCAACTTATTTACTTAATCCCAAAAGTAAATTTAACACACATATGAAATCATCTAACCCTCATAAACTCCAAAAATTATTATTCAGAGAAATTCCTCAAATCTCCAAGTTACACCCATTTATGAAATTTAATTATCCCCAAAAGTGCGGGTTGTTACATACTCCCCCCCTTACAACGGAATTTCGTTCAAAAAATTCAGATATAACCTGCACCACCAACCTAGGATCTCTAATTACACTACGTCCTAGTATACCAAAGTCGAAAGGTGTAAGGACACAAATTTCCAATTGAGTCCTTTGTAGTTTTGTCTCAATTCCGGATAAAAATGTTTATGTCATAGGATAGTTTTAAATTGTATCCATTCAAGCCTATGACGTGTTTGTTGAAGATGTAGTGGCGAAGTTCATAAAGCTTCATCAAATGTCGTGTTTGTAGTGCATCGTTTCCATGTCATCAACATGGTTCCATTGCTCCTAAGGTATGAATGCATTTTAATATATATATATATAGGAGCTTGGAACAATTATATTGGGTGTAAGTTTTGTTTAAACTATTGTTTGTTTTCAGAAAGTTTCAGTAAAACTTTAAAATAAAGTTTCTGGGCTAAAAATATAATTTTCAGCTTTCTGGCATTTCGTTCGATATTGTCGTTCGAAAGAGTTTGTCATTTGAACGAGAATGTAGTTCGAACGAGGTTTGCCAATGAGTTCCTATATTGGCCACTGGAATATCGTTCGAATTGTTGTTCAAACGAGAATTGCAACGAGATTACTAACGAGTTCAACTTTTATACACTGTAACTTAGTTAGAAGGCTCGTTCGAACGAAAATCTCGTTCGAACGAGATTTGGCGAAAACAGTTTATTTGGCAGTTTTGAGAAGTTTTTCCCACTTTCCCACTAACTTTTTACCTGAATAATTAAGTGCGAAAACTAACTTTTTCTATCCAACTTTTCATATTATTCCAACTCATAGAGAGTGTTTTTGAGTGTTCAATTTTCCAAAAAAAAAGTTCATGGTTTAAATGTATATGTTTTTAAGAAAAAATCATTAAAACACTTTTATTTTCACCCATATTGTTTATTTCAAGTTGCAATATATATATCCTTGGTTGGAGTGTTTGGCACCGAGTTTTACTCTACCGTTTGAAGAGTTCGTTTGGGTTTCCTTCTACATCCCATAAAGAAAAAGTTCAATTTTTTCTGCAGCATTCTCACATGGTGAAAGGATATATATTGCAACTTGGTGAAGTCCAAGATTCCGGTAGAGCTCCGGGGTTATCGATTAGGCGGAGGTGTTTACAAGAAGATGCGTCAAGGATTGAAAGGGGTCAAGTCGAGGAAGTAAGTCATCTGTCTTGTAATTGTAAAACCATACTTAGTGGACTTAAGGCTAGGGCCATCCGAGGTTGTTTCCCGTTGTGGGGTTTTCCTCGTACATCGCGGCGTAGTGGATGTTTACTTATTTTATCTTTCTGCAAATCTCACATTAGATGCATGCTTAGGTAAAAAGATAAAATTTGGTTTAAGTCAATACTCATTTAATTTGGTGGTAATTTAAATTTGGGTAATATGTTAATTTAATTCAAGTCGTCACTTAAATTGTTCAAATTGGTTTGGCCTAATTTGGTAATATTGAAAACATGACTTAGGCCAATTTCTAGGACTTGGGTTAAATTAATTGTGTTTAAGTGAAATTAAAATTGTGTGTGTGTTTCATCATATTTCACTTCGTTTAATTTTAATTTGAAAGAAATTAAAATTTGTTTAAGTTGAACTATCTCCGCTTCCGCATCTTAAAAGGAAATTACTTTTTGTAGTAAGAATTTCAAAAATTGGGGGTCTCGTGTTCCGACAAGTGGTATCAGAGCATTGATTAAGAAAAGCTCTCGCTATCAAAAGGTACTAACACAATGGTCCCCTACATTATTCCACATATCTCAAGGCATATGCTCTAACGTACTAACTTGACCACAAGCTTATCTAAATCTCCATATGTTACAATGCTACCTCGGTCGTAAGGTTGACTTTAACGTCCCATCGTACCTAGTGATTCTATAGCCGCAAGTAAAGAAAATGAACCTATAATCGCTTCTCTAAATTATCGACCTCATCGCAGATCCGTTATTCTAAGAATCCGCTCATCCACATCGGGACATCTGATTTCCCTCAAAAAGGTACTACACTAGCGTTTGACTACTCCCGTCAGTCTCATCACTTATCTTAGGTGTTCTAACTCTTATGGCAGAACTATACTTGGATCATTGCGTACCTTCTAAGAAGTTCCATACAACCCATTTCAAATCCAATTTATAACTACCTCGCAGCATAATCATCATCTTTATACACTACGTCTGTTCTATCTCATGCGGTATATAAAACCAACTTACCAAGGTGCCCACACTTTTTGACCCGTGCCTATCTGCACAACCATCGTAAATGTTACACACGTAACACTCTCCCTAAAAGTGGACTTCGCTTCTTCGGCCTGATATTAACACATGGGTTCTCCTAACCTGAGGAAAATTCAATTCTTCCTATACCCGAAAATCCCATCTTTCTAAAATTTAACCCACCAATCTTCCTGTGGTTAACTAACAACAAGCTCCTTATATTGGTGCCACTAGTCCTTCTGACTTTATATCCTAATAATCTTTCGATCAGTGTAATTCCTACATACGTAAAATGAATACTATCCTAGTTATTCCTAGTGCCCAAGACCTTTCTCAACTTTCGACATTTGCTCGGTTTCATGCATGGGACGTCTCGCAAAGCGAAATCCAGACAAGGAACCCTCCCGTTACACTACTTCCTCGTATTGTCGATCATCGAGATATAATGGTCTAAGGCACACTAACGGAACATCCTAAATCCTACCTCGCTAACCTGCTAACATACTCCTACCCCTATGTCTTTTCATTTTGGCGAATTGGAAAGTCTAACTAATTGGGGCGCCTACTCTACGTGGATGTTACGAACGTCATACCCAAAGCATAATACTTCCAAAATTCTCCTTTTCATCAAGGCCTGTCTATAAAAACTTAAATCAATTTCTTTCACCTTCCCTCACTCACATACTTGCGGTGAGAAAATCTTTTCAGTGCTCTTCTATAGCACTTCTATTTCCATAAGCATACAATAATCACAAGACTCTCAGTCTATAGTGTTTTCTCCACACTAGGTAACGTATCGTGAAAACCAATATCCTTGCATCCCATAACATCTCTCCACTCCCGAAGTCCTTAAGGTTCATGTGTGGAGTGTCTCGCAAGCGAAATCCAAATAAGGAACCCCTCCTATACACTACTGCTTAACTTTGTCGGTCGTGGAGATCCGTTAGCTTCAAATATGCAACCAAGATAACCCTATCCCATCTTTTAACAAGATGTGGTCTGAACTCCTATTTCCTTCCATGAGCCACACCACCAAGAGCTAGTACTAACACTAAGTCCTGGCGCAAACAACAATGAGCTTAAACTCACAGCTTAATAATAAATCTTGCATACCTTAAATCACATTTATAAGGTCGCTACACACTCAAAGCATGGAAATGAACCGTCTACTAGTCTAAGTTCCATATACCCATGTAACAATGTCTAACTCAACCTATATCCAGGTGAGGTATCGCAACAACAACCTGTTCCATCCTTAAACTGCGGACACCATAGTCTTGTAATCCTTAGCCTGCTATCGCTCCGATCAACGAAGAATATATTATACTCATACAACACATACAAATCAAATAGTACAAACCAGATACAATTCAAAATAGAACCCCACTACCGTGGAAAAACATATAGATATATATACTATATAACATTACCGATAGCTCCAGAAATCTCAAATTACCCACACAAGCCTAGGGCTAGCGAAATACTACGACTCTATCTAGTCACACTAAATATACCTCCTCCATCCGAGGTGAAACTCATAATAATAACTTCGCTATTCTTCCTTACTGCTCCAATTGTTTCCCTAATCTAGAACACTTGTCTTAACTGAACTAAAATTACCTTAATCAATGCCCCACCTCGGCACCCTATTCTTGTCCTTTAAGTCTTGCCGGACTATATCAAAGCGTGTGGTTGTACACTCTACATTGCAACATTCCCCATCTCTGGCCATCCTGGCTATGTTACAGTTATCAGCATCTTGGACTCTATAGCCTCGATCCTAAAAATCGCCTTCATAGTCCCCTTAACTTCTTCGTTAAAAGGGAACTCCACCACCGGCCTCAACAACACTGGTTTAATAAATTCCCCGGTTAGATGTCCACCGACAGGGTTCCATATACTCAAATTCTCCATAAGTGTTAGCAACACTTACTAGTGAGACTATAAATCCTCCGAAGGGCTCTCTTTAAAATGTACCTACCTTAATTTTGTACAAAGTTCACTTATTCCTATTATTCCTTATTCACTGTCGGCCTCTGACCGATCCTTATGTGAATAATCCAGAAACTGTATTCTCTTCATTCCTGATAAACCAAAGGAACTCACGATTGAAACCATCTGTAAGATCCCTCTATAAGCAAAACATCCTTCTCCCTCGAACATGGTGACCACCATTCCCACCATTTCAATATTGCTCCGACGAGTGAAAATTTTTCCTCAAATTTTCACATATGAGTATTTCCATACCCTGCTCTAAGCCAAAACTTTTGAGCCTTCTATTTCCACTGAGTAATGTTACACTTACTCCGTATAATCTCCACTTCAACATATTTTTCTTATCAAAGACCCTTCGAACTTTTCACCAGTTTAACTTCACTGGGTAATTGAAATTTAGCACTACTATTTACTATAGTGGTACTTGGATACTCATAACTACTATACTTTTTGTAGTCGTTGCAGTAATCCCAAAAAATGCCAAAAAGGGGAGTGACCTCGACTATGGCCCCCGTCCCTAACTTCAACTTATAATTCCAGCTAAGCCACGCCTCCTGATGCCCTCATAACGGCCTTCCTTAGTCGCTCTTCATTGATCAGCACACGAATCTCAAACATGCACGCAAAAGATTTACTATAATCTTATATAATAGCAGGAGAACGAAATCTCACAATATGAATCAACAATCCGAATCCCAAGGCGCTATATTAAATCGAGAGCAATGATGAAAGCGTAGTACGTCCTCACAGATTCATAAGGACACTAGAACCTGATGCTCTGATACCATTTGTGACACCCCGCCTAATAAAATACCGGGCGATCAATCCTGTACCAAATTAAAATAGGAGTCTTATATGGTTCATTCTTAACATCACGGTCGAAAACCAATTTAATTACTAATAACCTATTAGGATGGTGTTAATATTTTATTTAACTAATTTTTTTAAACAAACCATTTAAATAAGACATCCACGCAGATTTTATATAAAATTAAAAATGAAACAAAACCGAACATTCGGTTTAACATGCTACAACCAAATCGAATAGCCGTAAATCAAAATGCGATAAAAGAATAGCGAATACAATTGGGATATTGGCCCGAATGATACTACAATGCATCCTATCTAGATCACAAGAATAGAAGCATCTAAAAGAAACTTGCATGCATCCACAGCTGCTGCAACAACGTCTGACTCGAATGAATCAAAATCCAGGTGTCCATGTGGTTTGACACCTATATATATATATATATATATATATATAGCAAGAGAGGGGAAAAATAGAGAAAACGGGTCAGAGCCTGCGTTGTGAAAATATTTTGCAATTGCATAAATGCATTATTTTAAAATATGTTTTATCTCATATTTAAGTTGGTATCGCACTCCCTTGAATTACACCTCACCCCTCTTCTAATAGTGCAAACCTATCACATTTTTTTAAATTAACCTAGTAGCCACCCGAACTAAATAATCCGTTCACCCATCATCTCAAAATCCTAGTACGTGAGTACTAAGGTCTAAACCTCTCCCCATACCCAATATTGTTCTACGTTCGTGCGTGGGGTGTCTTACGAAGTGAAATCAAAACAAGGAACCCCCCAGTACACTACTACCTAGCAATGTTGATCGTTGGGATCCATTAGGCTCTCAGCACATGACGCGTATATAAGACTCATATATATATATATATATCACTACTACCTATTACTCCTTTTCACATAAATCCGAATATAAATCTACGGAAAAGGAATAACTCTCATCTTACCTTCCATTCTTATATACGTTTACTATATATGATTATTCACCTTCATACACAAACAATATACTATACGCAACAAGTATACAATATTATACCTATAACAGCATAATAACCATCCCACCGAGTTATAACACGAGGATGCAGTTTCACAGTGCCTATCTGTAACACCCTGTATTTTTGTGCACTTAATATTTAATTAATTCGGGATTTTTTTTTTAAATTACAGGTGTGTTGTAATTTTAATTGAATTAATGATGACAATATATTTATTTAAATATTAATCGGGAAGTGAATGGTTAATGTTTAGGGAAATTTATTTACTAAGTGAATAGTAATAATTTAATTACGTTATTTCGGGTATTAATGACGGGGTATGCACTTATTCCAGCCGGGAGTCGGTATAGACTAAATTGGGTGTGAGATAAGGATTTTCATAAATTAATTCGGATGCCAATTATGAGTGCGCGGTTGAGTCCGGATGGGTCGAGATAGTCAGAAAAGAGTACCCGGGGGTAGTAATTGGGTCTCGGGATATTTTTGGGCTTAGCCGGGCCCACACGGGGTGAGTTGGGCCACTTTAATTAAGCCCATTACGTGAAAAACGGGATTTGTGTTTTTAAACCTAAACCTAAGAAAAGGAAAATGAGCAACCAACATTATTCTAACCTAGGGTTTGAGAGGGAGATTGGGGGAAAACAATCAAAAGGCAAATTGGAGGTTATTGGAGCCAAATTAAGGGATGTCGACGACGGATCAGACCCTACGAACAATTCCAGGCAAGTGGTTAACTGTTTTTACTTCTAAATTGTGATATCCAATTCATATTTTAGTGATGTGTATACTAAAATCCGTTTTGGGTGTAAATGGGTACAAAAAATGGGGTTTTTGTTTATGGGACACTTGAATGAGATTCAAAGTAAGATTTAGATAGGTGATTGATATCTGAATATGTATATATGATTTTAATGAGAAATCCAGAACATAAAAGAGTAGAAATTAAATCTGGAAATTGGATTGTAAAACAGATAATTGAATTTTTGTGGAGAAAGACCCATTTCGAAAATCTTGAGATAAGTAGATAAATTGATTATCCTAAGGTCCCATGATGTGTAGGATGTGGAATAACTATGTTTATGTGGTGGGATAATGTGATTTGAGGTTTAGACTTTGGATTAAAAACCTTAATTTTCGTTAATGGTGAAATTCAGCAAGGAAGGAGAGCTGGAACAAAGGGATCGATCGATCGATCGGGGGGCATCGATCGATCGATCGGGGGGCATCGATGGATCGACGATGGTTAATTCTGGGCAGTTCGGCCTGTGTGTGAGATAAGGGGGAAATTAATTATATATTAATTTTCATACATTAATTAGTGTTATATAATTATGAAATACATATTCCTAGTAATTATGGGGAATAGTAATTGGGACTAGGAGCAATTTATGTGGGGAAACTCTATGGAGGAAATTGAGGGATGTTATTCCAAAATAGGGAGATACGGACCAAGTGAGTGAGTTCGGGTATATTGGCTAAGCGACGCCAAGGTAGTGAATTAAGGTTGGAGATAAACTAATTAATTTAGAGTCGAAATATAGACTCGGGAACATATTAAGTTACGGGCCAAGTGAGCGAGTTCGGGTAAAAATGGTTGTGCGACACCAAGTATTAAATTAATTAATGAGAAATTAATTAAAGTAGAGTCGGACTATAGACTCGGGAAAGTGGTAAATTAATTAATGTGCAATTAATTAGCTAGAGTTGGGATGTAGGCTCAGGAAGGAAATAAATTAATTAGTGTGTAAATTAATTTAAATAGAGTCGGACCACAGACTCAGATTGGTATTAAATTGATAATTGTGCTAATTATATAAATAGAGTCGGATTGTAGACTCGGGAAGGTATTAAATTAATAGGTGAGTAATTAATTTAATTAGAGTCGGATGGTAGACTCAGGGAGGTAATAAGTTAATTTAGGTGATATTAAATTAAATAAGGGTCGAGGTATAGACTCGGGCTATCATTATAGAAATTAATTGGGTGAAATTAATTAAATGAAAGTCGGACCATAGACTTGGATTGGTATTAATTAAGTGTGTAAATTAATTAACACAGAGTCGGACCATAGACTCGGAGAAAGTATTACATTAATTAATGTGGGAATTGATTAAATTAGAGTCAGACCATAGACTCGGGATAATAATAATATAATAAGTGAGAAAACTTATTTGGTCGAGTCAGGCGAGAGACTCGGGATTTCAGGCTAGTGTTACGGGTTGTGAATACACGGTAAAGCCGGGGTTTATTTTATATATATATACGGTGTAGTGATAGTATATATATATATATGTGTATATATTGTGTGTGCTACTAAATATCAGTGATTAGATATTTATTAAATTATATTCTCTAGTGCTATCAAGGGAGGTTGCGCGATGTGGGTGAATCCCCTAGCTTGAGGAGTAGGGTGAGTATATCCCCAGGTCATAGCGTCCGTTATATGGGTGAGGGGCTTATCTCACTTTCAGGGAAGGAATATGACCACCTCCACTTCGTTTTGTTTTGAACCAGGTTGGTGAGCGAATCCAACTTGGGTAACTAGGTTATGTGAGCACACCTAGTGAGATGGCACTTGAGAGGGAATCATCCAGTGAGGGTATACTCGGAAGGATGGGTACACGTATTATATATGTGTGGATGTTTTAGTAAGATACATATAATATGGTAGTGAATATTATATGTAGGTAATAATACAGTGTGTGATGTATTTATTTTATATAACTCGGGTTACAGTTATATGCTGTTAATTAATGAGAAATTAATTAAGTTAATCATTTGTGGGAATAATACAGTGTGTGAAGTATTTACTTTATATAACTTGTGACACGGTTATATGATATTATTTAAGAGGAATTAATTAATTTAATTGTGAAATAACTTATAATTCAAGAATCATTATACTCGGGTTAGAGTA
This sequence comes from Sambucus nigra, assembly GCA_949130495.1. Lineage (NCBI taxonomy): Eukaryota > Viridiplantae > Streptophyta > Magnoliopsida > Dipsacales > Adoxaceae > Sambucus > Sambucus nigra. The sequence goes on from OX422218.1 coordinate 284,735,125, forward strand.
GTATGGAAAGGGAAGGTTATACTAGGACTAGTTGGACGGGGTAGTACAACTAGGTGGGGTTAAGATAACCGGTAGGTGTGCACAATAGTGGAGGGGTGAGAATGTCCCCAAGGGAGTGCGACACTAACTTAAAAATGAAGTGCATTCATGCATTTTAAATTACTGCAGTTAATTCACTTGCTAAATATTTTCAAAATATTTTGGGTTCTAACCCTTGCTATAAAACTATTTTCAAAACCTTTTAGGTGTCCAGCCACAGGGACGCCAGGATTGATATTCTATTCCAGGGACACGGAGCTGCGGCATATGTGGATGCTAGCAGGAGTTTGGATTAGACGCATCATTCATTCATTCCTAGAGTAGGAATCTTGTATCAGTCTCAGTTTTATTTAGGGCTTGTAGCCCAGACTTCTCGGTACAGTTTTCAGGTGTAATTCATTCAGGTGTTGATTATTTGTATTGGATTATTTATTTGGTGGCCGGTGATTTTTTTGGCAAGTTGTGTAATTACTATACTATTTACTTTCATTCAGTTGTGTGAATGGTTTATATTTTAATTCCGCATGTACTGTTTTGGTTTTATTAAAAAGTTAAAAATTGGCACCAGTTTTTGGAATACTAGGTGGTTAGTAAGTTTTAAAAAGTTTTCGAGAGTGATGCTAAGGATGATCCAACTGGGATTCCTGTTTTAATTTGGTATAGGACTGATCACCCGGTATTTTATTAGGCGGGGTGTCACACTATCCAAATCCGTGTTTACTCGCTGTACCACGATACCAAGCCAGACTTACTCATGGTCATGGTAAACATACACAACAGTGGAGGCATTTATGTTCCCTCTGCAAGTGGAGTACACACATCGCACTCGAATGCTGGATGAGATGACGTGGGGATATACTCGCCCTGCTCCTCAAGCCAGGGGATTCACCCACATCGCACAAGCTCCCTGGATCTCACTAGAGAAAATATATATATAATCTGGATGTTCTATCCCTACGCCAAAGGAAAGCCCGTGGAAATCAGCCTCTAAGGTACAAACATATCAATCATACACAGATATATTTATACGTATCATATTATATTATATATATATATATATATATATATATATATATATATTGTAATCCCATCTCATATATAATCTACATTACTTCTCCAAATAATTTATGGCTATTATTGCCTATCTCAAATAGCAATAGTCAATAATCCCGAATATTCCCATTCGTAATAATTTAATAAGTATACTCTCAACTTATTTTTAGCCTATAGGTATCGCGTTACCTATAATCCTAGTCGTCAACCAACACTAGATAGCCGCTCTTGTAACTCTAGCTAATATCCTCAATTTCCTACCTATCCGCATCCTAGGATTGACTCGTAACATATAGGTGGCATATGAATAGTTTTTGACCCGCATAGTATCTACATAATCGCCCTCTGAAATCTTACCCTGAGTGTTATTCCTCCTGAACACCTTAGTAAGACCTTGGATTTTGCCTTTAACTAACCCAAGGTATACCCCTCATTACAAATATAATTTAGAGGTCCTCATACTACATTTAGGAATCCCATATATCTAATTTCCTCAATTTATTTATTTTCCTCGAAAATATACTTTTAGCACACAACCTTTTTACCCCTTCCTAACCCCTCTTAACTCTCTTAAATGGCTAGGAATAATATCCCCTAATTAGGTATGTATATACTCAAATGAACAAGCTAATGACCATTTATTTGGGAATTTATCCCATTTAAACAACACTAGCCAAAATTGCCAAAAATCCTGAAGGGTTGATCGATCAACCCTTGGCCACTGCTCGATCGCTCAATCTGGATAGCTTCTTCTCTGAGAAGTTGTTTCGGCCATTAAAGCTTCCTCAAAGATTTTATCTCCTCTTCTATCATTCTCCAACCTCAATAAACAACATATATACACATAAAAAGCGTTCTAATCATCCTAGAACCCAAATCCAACAACTAATTTCAAATGATTTCTAAATTTCTCGAATTTATTATTTTTCGTGGTTTATCGGTTAATTTTCCAAAAAACACATTTTAATTCACGAAAACCCTATCCCAAAAATTATTGTGGTGTATTTCTACCAACTATAATATGATATTTATGCTTGGGAAGAAATAAGCAAGTAAACACTTGCCTCGTGGATAAAATCCGACGACCTCGAGTCGAATCTTGCAGAGTTTGGCCAAAAAATCCTTTTTCTCTCCTCTTTTCTCCTATTCCTTTCTTCTCTTCTTATTTTCTCTCTTTTTATTTCTTTCTCCCACTCTCTCATGCCTTATATAGGAGAGAATAAGGGTTTATCCCTTTAAAACCCAAAAATGACTCGTTTACTCAATTACGAATCCTTATTAACCCAAAAATTCCCGGAACCTAAACATTACCCCCGGATACTCTATTTTGATTATCTCGGCCATTCCGAAACCAATCGCGCACTCGAAATCCCCATTTGAGACACTTAACTACAATTCACTAATTAAACCCAACACATCTCAATACGAGTTTTTCGATTTAAAATATTATCCTTTGTCGCTTTACCTAGTTGCGACATGTAATTAAAATAATCCCACTTATTTACTTAATCCCAAAAGTAAATTTAAAACACATATGAAATCATCTAACCCTCATAAACTCCAAAAATTATTATTCAGAGAAATTCCTCAAATCACCAAATTACACCCATTTATGAAATTTAATTATCCCCAAAAGTGCGGGGTGTTGCAAGGCAATGTGCGCAATAGCATTTTGAGGGCTTGCACACTGATCAATGATGATTTTGGGAATTTTTATCTTTAAGGGAAATTTAGGGGAATTTTATGATATGATGGGTAGGTTTTACTGGGATGGTAATTAAATGCACAATTGGAAAAACTTCAGATGACCCAACCATGCAAATTCACTATGATATAAGAATTACACAAGAATGAAAGATAACTTTCATATAACTCCTTTAGAACTTGTCGGATCTTCGTTCCTTAGACCTTATTCACAATGACATGTAGGAGTCCACCTATGCACTACCACAATATTTGCTCCTCACACGTATTGGTATCAATAAATCTTGGCTCAACAAACCATCAACGGATCAAACACAGAGTCCACCGCTTTAAACTGTCCCCCCCCCCCCCCCCCCCACAGTCCACCGTATGTAAATAATAGCCAACAAATAGATTCACTAAATGAACTTTGGTGCCAAACAGGAGACCTCAAACTAGAATATTTTTATTGAAAGTTGGATCTCAAAACGATTGGGTGAAACTAAGGTTTGGAGGCACAAAATATGTTTTTGGAAAAATATTTTGTAGAGACCTCTTTAAAAAATAAGTTTCAAGAACTCTTATTTGTAGAAAACATGTATTTTGAGGTGGCATAAAAATGAGGCAAATGGTTTGAATGAAAAATATAGGCTTGTTGGAACGAACTTACTATTCTCATTCGAACCAAAGATGACTGTGTTCGAACGAAATTGTTGATCTAGTTCGAACAGACTTTGAACGATATTTAAATGATATTTTCCCATTAAATAGAGAAATTTAGTTTGATCTTCATTAGATGGTGGTTTACACGGATTTCCGTAACTAGTTCAAACAAAATTAATGACCTCATTTGAGCGACTTTAAAAATTAAGATATTTTTTCACAATCCTTTTTACAGAAAATGGCCTCAAGCATTTTTTAAAAATAACACCTAATGAATATCCAAGGGTTGAAAATAATAGGGATTCATACCTTTGAAGATCCATGGATTTTGAAGATGAAACATGATACAAAATATGACACGATGTAGACTGATTAAGTTAATCGCCATGGTCATCAATCACACATCATAGGCTTGAAGGATAAATAACTCAAGTCCTAACTTATGACTTAAATGATTTGTCCAAAAAAGAATTAAGCAAAAAAATATAAATTGACTTCAATTCTTCTAAAACAATGATGTTATCATGGTGGATGAAGAATTCTAAAAAGGATTATCTCAAATGTATCATCAACATAGTCCCCCTTATCACCTTTTGGGTTTTATGGAAATCAAGAAATGAAGCTTTCTTTCATGCGGTGGAAATCAATGTTCAAAGAATAATTTTCCAAATAATGGCAGCTACTAATGAAATTGCTAGTGGTATTACTTTCAAGAGCATGCCTAATAAGGAAGATCTGGGGATTATTCAAACATTCAATTTCAAGATTAAGCTACAGTATCCCTCTTTCAAGATTCTAAGGTGGTTAAGACCTGCTTCAAATTTTGTCTAATTAAATGTGGATGGTGCTTCCAAAGGTAATCCTGGGAATAGTGGAGTAGGAGGAATAATTCTAGATGAACATGGAAGATTTCTAGGAGGTTTCTATGTGTATGTTTGATGGTCTACCAGTATTTATGCAGATATTGAAGCTCTTGTAAGAGGCATTAATCTTTGTATCAACAGTGGTTATGATAAAGTGATTATAGAATCTGATTCTAAGGCTTCGGTCCAGTATAGTCTTAATCAATGGAAGCCTCCATGGAGATTGAGAGGCTAGATTGAAGAAATTCAGAATCTCTTAAGAACACAGGGTTTTGAAATTCAACGTATATGGAGGGAGCTAAACTCAGTAGCATATTATATGGCTAATTATGTAATTTCATCTAAGTCTACACGATTTTGCCACAATTTTAAGGATCTCCCCATATTAGTTAAAGGCAGCATAAATTTAGATAGATTAGGTGTTCCTAATGTTAGATTTTAGCGTTAATTGTTGTAATGGGGTTTCTTATAAAATCCCAAATTTTTTCTTTCTCTCAAATCGATCCATTGGGCTTAACGATCGTTTCATTCTTCTTTTATTTTTAGATCTTGTACATGCCATCCAGGAGAGGCTTTTTCCTAAATAATTTCTAATAAAACGTATGGGGGTTCCATCCCTCTTCCCTAAAAAAAAACGAATCTCTCCCTTTGGATATTTCGGGACAAAACACAAAAATAAAAAACCTATGGGCCATCAAGCTCTCTAAAGATGTAATCCCAACCCTAAAAGGGAAAATGTACAGACTCTTGATCGAAACAAACTTAAGTAGCTTTTCTCTTGTCAAACTTTATCGCATCTTTGCAAATTTGTAAACTTAAAAACACCTTTCAAATGCAAAGAGAATATATAACAAATATGAGTCCTCATATTAAAACCCCTCTACTTTGCCTAACAATCTCCACCCAAGGTAATATGCCTCCCCTACGATAAAAATATACCCCCTGAGTTAAAGAGTTAGATACCATTTCTCTCCCTTTTGTCAAGAATTGACACAGATAAAGGTGTACAATATGAACAATTTACCCCCTAACTGTAACAAATTTAAACATAAAGAAAAATAAGAAATATCATGCAATTATGTGGAGTTAAAAACAACGAAAAACAAACCCGACAACACAAGAAAAAGTAATCCAATCAATGAGACATATGATACCAATTTTGATGTAGAACTTGAAGCATGAGATACCAATGAAAACAAGTAACAAAAGATACCTGTATCATCATATAACATAGCAATTTTAATCGAAGATGAAGTATATGGAAACCATGGATCAAATACAAAGGAAACACACCATATATATAACTATTCATATAACAATGATATGCGTATATATATATATATATATATATATATATATATATATATATATATATATATATATATATATATATATATATATACACACATATTCTTTCGACACACATATTTCCTCAATGTGTCTAAATAAAATGTTGCAGGGAGTGAAGGGGCATGATGTAAAAAAAATAACTATAACCCAATCACTAAAAATATGTTCAAGGAGTTTTATTTGACCGCAAAACTTATCAAACTTTGGTTTAGCCTTAAGTGATAAATAAAATACTCATAATGGACAAACATACAGAATGCACACTAGCTTATAAATATTAATGATTTTAGGATCAATAGTATTGAACCAATTAAGCTTAACTAGGACCTCTTGTGCAAATCCATTAATCATCAACTTTAAAATCCTTTAAATAAACATATATAATTTTTTCTCTTTTTTTTCAATATATCAATTTTGAATCATCAATTTATAAACATTGCCTTGAAATGTTTTCTTTTCTTTTAGGCTCTAACTAATGGTGTCCTTTTTCACAAAGGATATGTACTCCCCTCGTGGCCCTTTTCCATTGCACCCTCATATTTTTCAAACAAAACAAACTCTCAGACAATGGTTCTTACATGCACAAGTACCCCATAGTCAAACATACATGTATATGATAAGATTGTGTAACACCCCGCCTAATTAAATACCGGGTGATCAGTCCTTTATTAAATTAACATCAAGGTGAATGGTTGGTCCATTCTCAGCATCACTGTCGTAAAATAATATTTCCAATTTGAACACCCTAAATAATTAAGTTTTTTCCACATAAAATTTCAATAAGCAGTTTGTCCACAATAAACAGGTATGAGTGGTTCCACAAAACTCTATTATACTAAACGTCACATGCTATATACATTCGTTATGGAAATGAAATGATCACCATGAATTCAAAATTACTTTCACGTGGTTCCACGGGTGATACAACCTACTCAAAACAAAACGTTATCCCAACTACTTTCTGAGATCCTGGTTTGAAAGTGGGGTTCAACGATCCCATTCTAGTTTAGAATAATACCGGGAAGAACCTCTTACCGGCTCGATTCTTATTTTCAAAGAAAGGTTGGTGCACACTATCTAATAGTGTATACCATCCAAAAGAATAATAATCACTTTTGTTTAGGTCAACTTGTTCCCCACATTCTAAGGAACTCGTGACATTACCTTGAAGTTGGCACCCCATCTAAGAAATTTCACACAATTGCTCTCTTCTATTTTTTTTGGAATCGTAGGTTTACTGCAAAATTCTCTGATTGATCCTCTCGTTCCAACCGATTTCTATCTATGAGTGGTGCCCACGGAGACTACTCACTATGTCCCGCCCAACATCAACGTCTACTTGTTATGATTCACATTAATGACACTTATTACTCCCCTTCTTTTCTTAGCGTATATCGAAAGTTCTGACCCGTGCACTTTTCTCTACGATGTGCACCGGTGAACTTGTATACCTTACTAACATCATCATTCAACCTATGCACAAGTCACTTTCAACCCTTGACTAGGTAAAACTCCGCTCCGAGTGTTTTACATAATAGATAAATTTTATCCTTCTCAAGGAATACCCTTAAATGGCTTCCCATAGCCTTCCAACTAAATTTATTTTTGCTACTCTGATCGTACATGTATATATGTATTATCTTCCTTCGTACCACACTTAATACACTCTACCAGTTCCACTTTGTTACGTCGTTCGCACAAACATATATTCCACACGTCTAACCCCACGTCTGTTCAACTCGAACGATTCAAGCAATAGGTAACCAGGATGCCCACACATCCTATAAATCATGCATACTGGTGTAAGCATCACCTACGCTTCACACATAACACCCAATTATCTGTTTCCCTTATGACACAACGTGGTTACACCACTTGGGTACTCTCAAACCTCTTTATCATCATTCCACCCTTCGATTAGGTGATAAAACAAAACTTTCAATTTTTCCACCACACAACTGGCCCCAGTAGCCTTAAATCATCACTTAACTTTAACTTATAATCAATATTACCGGCTCCTATGACAACCAAGGTACTAGTCTCATGTACTAATGACCAAATATATCTCTACTTCCAACCTTATGCTAAGTTTCATGCGTGGGATGTCTCGTAAAGCGAAATCTAAACAAGGAACCCCCCCGATTCACTACTACCTAGCATAGTCGGTTATCGAAATCCGTGAAGTCCACCGTCCATAACCTATACCCCTCTATTCCATATTTTGATAGAACATCTGCATCTCCTCTCACAATTGAACTGAAACAAAGAACTTTTTTACTAATTGTACTATTGCTCAATATTGGTAGTAATCACATTCCGTAAACCTCGTACATATACAATCGGGACTCTCAAAATCCCATTCCCAAACATGTGAATATAAGTCTTGACTTTCACATTCTAAAAGGATAAATATAACAATGTGCTCCTCCTACCACTAAGTCCTGAGTGTTATATATAATAATGAGTGAAATCTTTCCTCTTAACGATAAACCCAATAAACACTCAATCATAATAACAAAGTCCCTAAACACCTTAGGATTAAATTTTTTTGTACCACTATACCCTTCGAAGTCTCTATACATAAAATATGAGTGTGAGCCCTACCCTCTCGCAGGTGAGTTTTTGTCAGAACATAACATATTTCACTAAGTCAGCAACCCCGATAGCCTTACAATCAATGCTTACTAATGTTTTAACCATTTTTATAAAACCATAATCAGTACAATAATATACTCGCATATCACATCACTAAAATGAGTAATATCAATAAATTATATAACAGAAACAATGCACCCATTTATCCCCCATATATTACTAAAGACAATCCCGCTATACCAGGGAAAACATACACATAATTCTAACGCTATAGATATACGCACTAAATTATTTTCACATGCGACTCTAGTAATAAACAAAAATGTAATGATTCGCTCGTGTCACAAAAAACACACTTTATTCTCCGAGGATAAAACTCATACTTCTACTTTGCTAATCGCCTTGGCTACTTAATGGTCTTCTGGACATAACGTGTCTGTCTGAACCAAATAGAAAATTATATTAACCATTTCCCTTGCAATCACCATACCCTTGTCCTTTTTCTCGCTTCGAAAAATGTTAACTCGTGTGGTTTTAATCTCCACAAAATACCTCAGCACATAACCCACTTATCTCCTGTCATACTGACCCTATTGAGGTTGTCCTTCTCTCGGACTTAAATAGTCTCAATCCTGATGGCTACCCCCGTCGTTCCCTTAGAGTTGTTGGCCCTAAGGAACGTGCTACTGGCTTTAATAACCCTTACTGAATTCACCATCGCTTGGTAAGAATTCAGTTATCCAAATCATTTAAATGATCCCCCCGATGGTTATCCCCCTTGTGGTGCGTTGCTAACTGTGTTTCATCTAGTCTTACTCTCCAATAAATCTTTCGATTACTTTATCTCCCTTCTCATAAGAATGTTAACATCTCTACGGACAATACGTGACATTTTCACCATATGGATCGACTGTCCAACAGAATTATCTTTAAGTGTTGTTAACTTTCCTCACGATTGGATCTCCCATTTGAAATCTTCTCTACCATTGGTACCCACTTCCTCTGATATAAGAGTTGCTAAAAGTTTTAATTCATTTATAAATGGACCCCTACCTGGCCCTTTCGTGATGGGATCAGAACAACGTTCACATCTTATTCTGAACAACTGATGAAGGAACATGTGATTAAAATGTACTTAAGGTCCTTCCATTTACGCAACATTTCACTATTAAATGTGGTGGTTAATTCCCACTATTATAATTTTGCTCCGATGTGCTAAGAAAACTTTTACTCCGAATTTTTCACTTCCAGTTAACCATCCTCCTCCATATGCCCAAGCCTTTGAATGTATTACCTTCGTTGGGTAACACACATAATTCCCACATTTCTAGAATTTTTGCTGATGACTCTCCTCAATTTTCCATTTGACCCTCTCCCAAGCAAACGTTGAGTGAGTTTAATTTTGACATCATGTTTGACTACAGCTGCACGTGGAAAGCATAGGCTATGTCCTAGCTGTCTTTACAGTCCTGGACTCTCATGCCATAATAGGGGTGGCCTCGACTAAGGTTATCATCCTCGAACATACTTCACGACCTCACTAAGACCTTCCTCCCTCTACTCGCCCAACGACCCTCATCTTCCATACTTCATTTTTTGAACACGCCTGAACGTAAATAAGATTCACTGATATATACGTGATAGTAGGAGAACGAAATCTCACCAAGAAAATTAACAATCCTAAACATAGGGCTCTATATCAAAGAAAGATACGATGGAAGCATAATAAGCCACACCGATCCTAAAAGACACTAAAACCTGATGCTCTGATACCACCTGTAACACCCCGCCTAATTAAATATCGGGTGGTCAGTCCTTTATTAAATTAACATCAAGGTGAACGGTTGGTTCATTCTCAACATCACTGTCGTAAAATAATATTTTCAATTTGAACACCAAAAATAATTAAGCTAAGTGTTAAAACAATTTAAAGTCTTATTTTAATTTTATTAAATTCAATTACAAAAACCTTTTTAATAACCAACAGGTTAAGAATCACATAAAATACTAAGTATGGCAATTAACACAAAATAATTAAAGAATCTCGATAATCCAAACCAAGTTTAAGAACCATAAATGAAATCATCCTGACAATAGTTAACTCCCAAGGAGTACTGAATATAGGAAATATAAATGAACATAAATCTCTCACAAAATCCAAACGGAATAGGAAATCGGGAGACACATGTGCTAACTAAGAATATCTAAAGTAAGAACAGAATCAATGATGAGGTTGTCTAAAGAAAAGGACTGCAACTCCCACATAAGTTGCAGCTCGTCCAGTCCAAAGAATCTAAGCATGACGCCCCTGTGGCTGGGTACCTGTAATGCATACATATATATACAAGAGAAAGAGAAATAATAAGAACCGGATCAGAGCCCGAGTGTAAAACAGTTTTAAAAATAGTTTAGAAAGTATTTAAAATGCTTACTTGCTAATATAACCACCATGTTAGCGCGCGACACTCTCTTGAGAATTCTCACCTCTCATCTAGTGTGCACGCCTATCGTACTACTGATCACATAAGTCTATCTAACTTATCCTCCCATAAAGTTCTATCCCGAGAAGTACTCAGGCCATAATATTTAGTTTTAGAAAATCATTCTCTTCCATATTCTTACGTTGCTTAGAACCACTTAGTACCATTACAAAATTTACAGACACTTGTTATAAAGCTGAAGCATTTATTCATTACTTAACTACTTATAAACACAGTATAAAGTTTCCATATATATATATATATATATATATATATATATATATATATATATATATATATACTATCAGTACCCCACATAAATCTACGGTGCTGGCATACTCTGCTATCAAGTCCCCATTTCACTCATACTAAGGGAAATACTGGTTTGGAATCACTCTCGAACTGTATTAACATAATACACATACAAATGAAGGTGACGCATAGTTACTAATCCTAAGAGGTCAGCACATACCCTCATGTCTCTTAGAACATCTGACTATCATTTTCACATAGCCTGTATCTGGAATACTATCTTCTAGGGTACGAGTCAATATCCCCCATAAAGGTCCAATCGAGATAAGACCGTCCCGGTGAGGAAACCTACGTGATAGCAAGTAGCCCAGGCATGACTTTTTGCACAGATACATAATATATTCACAGTCACACAGAGATATATATAGATATTCGCATTTTCCAAATTAGGTTCACCCACGACCCGTAATTATTATCATCTGTTCTTAGCACCAATTACTCTATTATCTTGCACAACAGATTCATCTCTTTTATTCTCTTTTATAATTTATTTCAGACTTACTTCTCATCTCTCGAAGTATTCTATCCCACTAAGTATAATTTCAGTAGGTATACTCTCACTTACCTTCTGGTCTAAATCCTTTACAAGTCTCAATCTTTTAGTAAACGTACGTACAATTTCCTATGTATGAATAACTCCCCGTTAACCCACAATTTCATCCCACATTAAATTTCACTCAATAGAGTCTACCTAGACCCTATTAGTCCTCTTCATAACCCATTATACTCTATCAATAATAATCAAGGATTCCTACACATTTTAACCAGATTAAACAAAAAGGGAAAAAACATGCAATTTTCCAAGAGGGATCGATCGATCGAGGAATGGGGTCGATCAATCGATGATCTTGGTCGATCGATCGATCAAGCAGTTCTTGCCCAGTTTTCTGCAATTTTCAACCTATGGGTTCAACCATTCTACCCCTCCAAACCTCTATAATTTCATCCCAAACTCCCAACCAAGTTATCCAAATGTATAAATAATGTGTATAAACAAGTTCTAACTTAATAACATCAATAAATCCTCAACGAATCATTCAAAAAGGGGTTTAATCTCAGATTTATTTATAAAATAAAATTTTGCATGAATAATCACAAACCTCTATTTTAATCCAGATTTTCTTCCCAAATATCATAATAAATTCGTGGGTAATCCTCTACATATGATCACGATTTCAGACTATATGCATTCTCCCTACAACACATATAAATTCTCTTCCAAAACATATAATTCTTAAATTAAAACATATGATTTTCATTCCTAGACTAACATGGAAGGAATACCAACTATAAATCAACAAGATAGATACTTGCCTGGGATTCAAGGGTCTGATTTGTTGATGAAAAAGATATGGTTGCATTCCTCATCGTGCGATCTACGTTTTGGTGGTGGCGGCGGTGCAATCGGGTGAGTTCTAGGCCTTGGATTGCTTGGAAACTCTTCACCTTCTTCTCTAATCTCTTCACCCTCTTCTCTAATGGTTGGGCTTAGGTTTTGTGTTTGTCAACCCTAAGAGACAACTCCAAATGGCTAATATATACTAAGAAAATTATTGGGTTTAATTACCCAAAAATACAAAAATTTTATAATACCCTCCTGGGATGTCAATTAGGCCTAAAAACGCCTCGAGATCCAAACTAAACCCCTGGGTACACTTTTCTGACTATCTCCACCCTTACGAACACTTTGGGGCACTCGAAATGACCATATAGGTGACTTATAATATATTCACTTTTATAATAATAATTTAGTCCTCACACGTCACAGGCGCGCCCCGACTTAAATTTCCATAATTTCCATTTTGTTCACTCGTCACAATTTTAATAAAATCAATCTTATATATTACTTTACTCATCTAGTAACAAATTCCTAATAATTACTAACTCACGTCATGCTAGTAAATATTAAAAATAAATTTCCGAACTAATATTAAATTAATATCCCAAATTAAATTTAATAAATCCCCAATTTTAAAATCCATAAAAATACGAGGTATTACAGATTGATGGAAGAACAACTCACTTAGCTCATGTAATATATGTAGTTATAACTAAAAAGCGCTTGAGAAAGTGTGTGCGGAGGCATATGCAAAGTGATTTTATTAAGCAAATCAAAGTAGAACAACTCCATGAAAGCATGATTAAGAATAATCCAAAGTATTGAAAATCATAATAAAATGTCCTATCCACACGGAAACATGTAACAAATGGGATTCAAGCACAATGATACGCTAGACAAAATGTGTAAAATTAAAATGCACAAACAAAGAAAAAATCTTTTTGATTTTTTAAACATTTAAAAAGAATGACAAAAAATTTCACAAACAACTCAAAAGATAAACAAAATATTTTTTGTATTTTACTCCATAAAACCCAATAAAAAGAAAATCAAAACAAAAGACTCAAATATTATAACATATAACATGAAGCACAAAGTTGGTGTACAAAAACATGAAAACATACTAAACCATTATATTTAGCATGAGAAGAATCATGTGCAAGCATCAACAAGTCTAACATTAATCTTATATCGTCATTTTACACCTTTATTAGGTTAGAAAACATAATCAACCTCTTCTTCTTCTTCTTCTTCTTCTTCTTCTTCTTCTTCTTCTTCTTATTATTATTATTATTATTATTATTATTATTATTATTATTATTATTATTATTATTATTGTTGTTGTTGTTGTTGTTGTTGTTGTTGTTGTTGTTGTTGTTGTTGTTGTTGTTGTTGTTGTTGTTGTTGTTATTATTATTATTATTATTATTATTATTATTATTATTATTATTATTATTACTACTATTATTACTACTACTACTATTATTACTACTACTACTACTACTACTACTACTACTACTACTACTACTACTACTACTACTACTACTACTCCTACTACTACTGCTACTGCTACTACTACTGCTACTGCTACTACTACTACTACTACTACTACTACTACTACTACTACTACTACTACTACTACTACTCCATCACCACTCTCTTGGGAATCACATGACTTGTCCTTAGAATCATCATGTATATGATTATCTTCATGAGAATAATTTTCATTAAGGCTCACATGACTGGCCATGAATGCGGTGAAATACACTCAACAGGGGAATCAGGCTCCTCTTTTAATTTGCTAACGCTTAGGGTAGTATTGCATGACTTCAGCTTCTTGCTTTCCTTCCTTATATCAGTAGTACACTTGACTTTCTTTATGCCATAACTCTTACAACCAAAGCATCTATCTGATTAATCGTATTTAAAATTATGATTACGATTCTTAGGTAATGTTAAAGCTTTATTAAACTTATTCTTCTCAAATTTCTTTCCATCAACTTTCGGTTTGTGTTTGTCAAGCTTGAGAAATTTTCTAAACTTCTAATCGAATATTGTCTTATCATCGGAATCAATGTTAGACTCATCTTTAGAAAAAAGTTTTTCCTCATTCTGGGTTTTGAAGAGACTCCCTTATCTTTATTCGTCCTTTTATAAGGAAACATGTCGACATCATAAGTTTGAAGGTCACTCACAAGCTCTTCGAGTTTCTTAGAGTCCACAATTCCCAATGAATTCAAAACAAAGAATGTGGGATAAAATATTTTGAGGTAAATACCTTAATATTTTCTCCCTTTCAAGTAAGAAGATGAGTTAACAATATTATAAAGTCTAGCATAGAACTCATCAATGGCTTCACTATCATCCATTATAATTGTCTCAAACTGGATATGAGATTTTAAAACTAGAAGCTTTAACAACATTAATACACTGATGGGTGATTTTGAGCATGTTGCAAGCCTCTTTAAACATTTCACATGTCATAATGTGGCAAATCTACCCCGATGTAATCTCATAAAAAAACATTTAGATAGTAAGAGTTGTAGTTACACAATTTATTTTCATCCTCACTCCAATTTTCAACGGGTTTAGGGCCTCTAAGTTCACCTAAAAGTGTTGTGGGTGGCGTCAAACCCCTTTCTACGAATAAGCATGCCCACTCATCGATGAACCTAAGTGCATATTTCATACTCGTTTTTTAGTAAGGATTATTTAACCCATCAAACAAAGGTGGCCTAGAAAATGACTGACTCTCCCTTTATAAACTTCCTGGATTCATGCCTAAATAACTTATAGACATCTATTCTGATAACAATTTTAAATTTCACTAAGTGCTAGGGTTTATGTGGATAGTCAAACACACACCAGTTTTTAATTTTCTTAACCTAATTAATTAAATTTAAACATGAACCAAATAAATAAACTTTTGTGAACAAAATTAACCAAATTATATCTTTCCAAATCATGCATCCAGGTGATAGCAAGAATAAATTATAGACAGCAGACCACGATACGCAAATGTACGAGGTAAACCCATAACGGGAAAAATCTTGGATGGCCCAACCATGAAAATTCATTATGATCTAGGAATTACACAAGGATGACAGATGACATACACAACATACTCGACTATGTAAGAGAAGGATTTATAATTTCTCATCATTTATTTTAGTTTGGATTATCCCATTACACCCCTCTTCACCATCATGAACATTATCAAGACTTCAAGTGAAGATAAGTAAATGACCGTCCACAAAATTCCAAGGTCGATCATCACTACATTAATTGGAGAAGGTTTATGAGGTTATTTATGTGAAATCTTATTGTTCAATGGTATCTTTAAAGAGTTTAAAAACTTAAAATATTTTTCTAAAATCTTTTTATAATTTTTTTGAAAATTTCACGAAGTCATTAGAATGACAATGGATATCGTTTGAATGAGTTCCTATACCTCATTAGAATATCTTCAAACTTAGTTGAAACACAAAAAAATGTATTTTGTTTACCAGATTTCAAATGCATTCTTTCATGTTTATCTCTTGGAGATTTTTCTCCCTATATATATAGAGATGCGGACATGCATTTTAAACCAAGCCTTTGAAACATCTTTTAGTGATCAAACTATTCTCTTTTTTCAATCCAAACTCGTATGATTTAAGATAAAGATCAATGGGTTTTCATAATTAAATTCCTTCAAAAATATTAAATAATTTGACGTTATTTGTTTGAGAAGCATTGAAATTCATGATATTTCACATAAGTTGAGGCAATTTCATTCCGTTCAACTATTTTATAGCTAAGGTTGAATTGATATATTTCTTTAGGAGTATCTCTTTGACTTAGTGAACCTTTTCTACGTATGCCAACATTGAATTTCCTATGCATTATGTTTACTCAATTCCATTGCATTTCCACGATTCTGATATTTTCATGCTACTCCAAGGTGTGACTGTTTGTATTTTTACTTGTATGGATATTTATAAACACATATAATTGAAAACATTTCAAAAATAGTTTGTTGCTCCATTGAAGTTTCATCGCATATGCTTAATTGTTTATTCATTGTGATAATATTTCATATTTGGATTCTCGTGATGCTAACTTTTCAAAATTAGCTTCGAACGTTTTGTCTTTTGTGGATAAAATAGGGGAGAACATATTAAGGGGGTGTTTTTTTTTTTGTGTTTTCTTTTAACTCCAAACATCACGATATTTCTTTTGCTTCAAGTTTGTTGGTATTTTCCACCTTGATGATTTCATGGACTACTCGATGAACATTTTTAATTAAGGATAATTTAATTTGTGTACTTTGATTTCGGGTTTGGGAGGGCATTAGTTGAACTTGTCTTAGGGGTTATTTGTTTTCAGTTTGTGTTTTGTACCTGAATAGTTAAATGGGGATATTTTTCAGAGAAGCATTTGTAATTTCTCATCAATATTTTAGTTTGGTTTATCCCATTACACCCCTCTTCACCATCATGAACATTCTCAAGACTTCACGTGAAGACAAGTTATAATCAAAGATCGATCGTCACTACATTTATTGGAGAAGGTTTACGAGGTTGTTTTTGTGAAATCTTTTTATTTGGCGGTATTTTCAAAGTGTTTGAAATATAAAAATATTTTCCCAAATTTTTTTTATAAATGTTTTTGAAAATTTTGCGAGGTCGTGATAATGAAATTAGTTGTCGTTCGAACAAGTTCTTATACCTTGTTAGAACGGCTTCAAAATTCATTCAAATGATATTGATTGTCATGTTTTTTGGCAGACTCTAGAATCTCGTTGGATCAGTCGATTGATGTATGCTCAAACGAGATAGGGTACTTTGTTTAAACAATATGCTCCTTCTTTTAAACGAGTAAGAGAAAAAAAATATTTTTTTACCTGATTTCAAATGTATTCTTTCATGTCTATCTCTTGGAGATTTTTCTCCCTATATATAGAGATGCAAACCTACATTTTAAACCAAACCTTTTTGACATCTTTTAGTGATCAATATTTTTTATTTTTCAATCCAAACCCCTTGGGTGATTTGACATCACTTTACCAAATCAAAAAAACCACAATCCTTGTTCATAACCTTGTGGAGTTACTTCTCCACTACTGAAAATAGGAATACGATTTCCTGAGGATAATCAATAGACATTGAGGCAAGTGGAGCTTGGTGTGAGGTGTTGATGACTCTGCATCGCTTTCTATTGATAATTGGGATTGTTAGTGGAGATTTAAGCTTTGTAAGCCTGTTGATGTTTGTTTGTAATACCTAAATTGTAAATAGTGTTAAAATAGAGGTTTTACCTAGAAGGTACTCATCTTCTATCTTCCATTGTGTTTGTGGTTTGTTTGTCTTCATTTAGTTACATAGATTGCATGTTTTGACTCATCAAACTTAATCAAGATAAAATTTCGACTAACAGATTTTAGGTGTGTATCCTAGTTTACGATTTATGCATATAACTGGATCACTCTATCATATTTTCATACTCCTTAAAGACTTGGCGCGTCTTTTTTGTGTAGCCTTCTTCATAACGATATGTAGGATTTCACCTATGAACTTCCATAATGTGTGCTCCTCACATGCCTTGGTAACCAAAAATCTTGGCTCAACAAACTGTCAACAGATTAAACATAGGGTCCACAACTTAAAACCTCCACACACATGAAGTTTACAACATGTAAATAATTCTCTACGAATATATCGAGTAAATTAACATTGGTGCAAAACAAGAGATCTCAAACTACACATTTTATTGAAACTTGGATCTCAAAATAATTAGCTGAAACTAGGGTTTAGAGGCACCAGATATTTTCACGAAAAACAATTTCGTGAAGACCTCTTTATAAAATAAGTTGTTAGCACTCCTATTTATAAAAAAAATAAGAATTTTGAGGCGACATAAAAAATGAGGCAACTCATTCGAATGAAAAACATAGGCTCGTTGGAACAAACTTACTATTCCAATTCGAATGAAACAGTTAATCTCGTTCGAACATACTTCGAACGAGATTTGAACGATATTTTCCTGTTAAATTTTGTTTGAACTTCATTAGATTGTCATTTGAACGACTTTCAGCAATTCATTTGAACAAACTTAATGACCTCATTTCAATGACTTTAAAATAAAAAATATTTTCCATTTTAAAATCCTTTAGTACGAAAAGGTCTCAACATTTTATAAAAACAACACCCAATGAATATCCAAGGATAAAAAATAGGATGCATTCATACCTTTGGACATCCATGGACTTCGAAGATGAAACTTTGAACAAAACACGACACAATGTAGATTCTTTAACTTGGTCGTGACAGTATTTAATCACATGTCATAGAGTGGACACCCTGATCTACAATCGGAGCGTTACTCATTCAGTCCCACTAGAAAAAATTCATTAAACAGGTCTTGCCCAAGTTATCAAGGGTATAAACACCCCTAAATACCCTAAACCCAACCTCACCCAAGTCCCGGACCCTAAATAGACCCTCACCTAATTCTCGAAAAAACCCACCCAAAATGGATGCCAAAAAAAACAAAAACTGATAATAGAAAAACTATTGGGGCAAAAGTAAAAAGAAAAAAAATCATAAAAGGTCCTAAAACCTTTTCCAACCACCTTTTGTCGATCGTCAAAAGGCTTTGGGGTCTTTCTACCGATCGGTAGAAGGACTGTCAGAGCGCTCTATCCTAGCCATACACATGACAACCTTATCTAAAAAACAATGGCCCTCATCCTTCTACCAAATGACAGAAGGACCCTCTCAGTTTCCTATAAATATGGGGCCCCACCTCTCATTTCAAGAACTTCAAAAATCATGGAGATCCTAAAAACTCGACGATGATTCGATTTATAACTTTCCTCTACTTCAAGTATCTGAGATACTCGAGATCATTCTAAAAGTCTCGAGGAAGCTTGTACTTTAGACCAATCCCTTTCCCCTAAAAGGAAAGCTTATACTTACGCAAAGTTACTTACGAGTCCTAAAATGAGTCAAACAACCATAGAAATTCCAAAAGACCAAACCCTTCTAGTCGAAGCTCTACCCAATCGAGGACAGAAAAAAAAATCCAACACTTCGAGAGGAAGATCTGCTTGACTAAAAAACACCAAAAAAAGGAGACACTCCCTTTTACCCCGAAAAAAGTCAATTTTTATCCGGAAGGTAAAGAAGCTCTGCCCAAACTTAGGGGCAATACCCCACGTAAATATATTGAAATAAATTGTACATATCTATTTAATCTTTTAACCCCTCTCCAGTTTAGGGCTCTGGGTATGCAATTTAAAACATTTATATTTCAAAAGCCTGGTTTCTATTCCATTACCTCTGCTAATTGACTTGTCATGGTCATGTGTTAAAACAATGTTAATCAAATGTCACAATGACTATTACAAAACATTAAAACATACTTTTTAAAATCATTTTGAGGAAAGTTTTCATGAGCTGAGTCAGCCCGAAACTTTGCATCGAGCCAAAGTCTAAAATTTGACTACTCCCACCACTTTTCCAAACTAATAAAGCCCATCCATGCGATGTCACTCTAATATGTGTTTTCATATAAAATACTCATCAAACGTCAATCTCTAATTAGACATTGTTTTAACATATAAATATATCAATCCAATACAAAAGAAATGATATATAAAGGACTAGGATCTATATATACCATAATGTTGTACACTGTATACCCGGTATCTCATCGCCTACGCTTATAAATATGTCCTGTTTGTTGGAACTGTGTTGACTTTGATCCCATGTCTCCTTGGGTACATAGGCGTTATACCGAACTAAACTCGTAACACCCAAGCCTCATAATACATCTCTCGACATATTATTTCTTAGGGATGCCACCATCTCTATTAGAACCCATATATATACAATCCAAACATCCATATATATTCTCCAACCCCATTGTTAGAACTACATTAACTTTGATCCCAAGTCTCTTTGGGTACGTACACACTATACTGAACTAAAATCCTGAAGCCCAAGCCTCATAATACGCCTATTGGTGTATTATTTCTTAGGGATGCCTCCATATCTAATACAACCCCTATATATAATCCAAACACCCCTATATATTCTCTAACCCCATTGTTGGAACTATGTTGGATTTTATCCCAAGTATCCTTGATTACATAGGATCTATACCAACTTAATCGTGAAGAACAAAACTCAAAATAGGTCCCTAGGCAAATTATTTTTCAGGTATGCCTCCATATCTAATGTAAAACCCTATATATATAATCCAAACACCTCTATATATTCTACAACCCCGTTATTGGAACTACGTTGTCTTTGATACCAAGTCTCCTTGGGTACGTAGGCATTATACCTAGATAAACTCGTGAAGAGCAAGCCTTTTAATACGTTGAAGCACCTTATACCTTTGACTTACTTAAGTCTATATTGTATAAGTGTTCAACTAATTTGGAAATAGTGACAAAATTGGTTGTCTAACCTAGAATCCAAAGAACCTCAGAATTATTCTCTCTAATCCTCTTCAATGATCCAAACAAGGTATAAATTGAATCACTACACACATTAGAAGTGCATACATGTGTATATATTTCTCATAATTGATTGTGTGTTAAATTCCCCTTAAAATATTGTTTTAATAATTTTTGGGAATTTTTTAAACATTTTTTAAATAATGATTTCTTAAATAAAAGTGTTTTTATAAACTTTTTGGGGTTAAAATGATATTATGAAAACTTTGTCTTTCATTAAAATGTTTGATTGGGTAGAATATCAATGCGCCAGATACTTCAGGGTGTTGCCTGTAATTATTTTAGGACGCGCGTTGCTAGCCAATGGAATGCCAACACTTGTTATCTTCCTGTTATCTCATTTTGTGTTTGTTTTGTGAGAGAACTGCCTGGTGTGTTGTGGATCGTTAGATCAAACCTAATCTATGGCCTGCATGTGTTTATAGTCTATCCATGTGATATCCTTTGGACCAATCACCTTCATTTTAACCATCGCTGTTTTACCACCCTTGGATCAAGTCAATATTAGGAAGACTGAATCTCAATCGTTGATTTCGATCAGCAATCCAGAACCTTCCTTGGCTCCTATATAAACCCTCTTATTCTTAACCTTTTGGAACTTTTGGCAGTCGTCCAAATTGAGAGAAAAAAATAGAGAAGAGATAAGTGAGAGAGAAGAGAGAAAAAAAAAGAGAGAAGAGAGAGAAAGGGAAATTGTGTTAGAGAAACCCTAACCCTAACCCTAAACAACTTCAAACCATCTTCAAACCTTCGTATATTCAAAACCCCAAACACAACCTTGAGTGTTTGAGAGAGATTGGTGTTACTGGTTTGATCGTTTGTAGCTGTAACCTCTTGATCTGTGATCTTGTTACCAACTTAGACATTTTTGGTGAGATCTGTATTTCTTTATCATAGAAATCTTAGATCTACACTTTGCACGTCACATATCACTAGATCTGCATATTTGTTTTTCGTCTTAAGAAAATCTTTGCTGATTTAGATCTATAAATGTTTTATGTTTTCTGCTCTTACGAAACTAAACCTTGACCTAGTTGGATTCTCACTTGTAGATTTTTGATCTCGAAAATATTTTTAAAACTGAGATTCATTAAGATCTTGACCGATTTTGAAGCAAGATATCCGTGGAATCTGGGATATATTAAAAGGTCAAAAAGGTTTTAAGTTCTTTAAGAAAGAAAGAAAAGAAAATCACAGCATATAGTCTTTATATGTAATTTTCTAGGAATGTCTGTAAAAACTAAGTGTGTGTGAGTTCATGCATGTGTTTAGAAATCACATCACAAACACTTGACACACTACCACACTGAAAGTGTTGGGTATAAGATCAAAGATTATTGAGTCTACGCAAAGAAAGCTAAAGAAAAGGAAGTTATCAAACTGAAAGAACATCATCAACAATCAGATCTACAAGAAGTTAGAAGGACACCAAGTGGGGTATATTCCTAAACTTAGAATAGGCTGAGTTATGTGCATGTATGTTGTATTGTTTGTAACTGTTATTTGTTTTTAGTGGATTTTTACTTTCGTGACTTAGAAGTCACCGTGGATGTTTCCTCTATTGGGAGAGGTTTTACCACGTTAAAAATAGTGTGTTCTGATTATCTTCATCTCCTCATCTCATTCTATAGTGTGCTGATTTTTTTTGAAACTATCCTAGTTTTAAAAACTGATTACAAAGTCTTGGTTATTCTTGTACATAAGTTTTGTTTGTAAACACATCTTGTTGTTTATCATTTTTATTTTCAAAAGAAAAGGGTTTCTTCAACAAACATCTCGGAGTTGCTTATACAGTTTAATTTTTGTATTAAACGGCATTAGCAATGTTTTTCAATTGGTATCAGAGCCTTGTAAACTTTTATTTCAAAAAAGGATCTTGTGTTTCTGAAATCGTTTTCTGAAAATCCTAACTATGGACGAGAAGAATGAAAGGTTTGGTAATCTGTCCAGACCTCCACTCTTTGATGGAAACAACTTTGCTTATTGGAAAGTAAGAATGTTTGCCTTCATCCAAGGGACTTTAGGAGATGATGTCTGGGACATTATTGAAAATGGATATACTTATCCTACTAAACCAGCCACTGAAGGAAGTGATGAGAGGGTAAAGAAAATCTTAAGTGAGTTTACCCAAGAAGAGAAAACAATTTCTCGCAATAAGAATAAAGGCAAGACTGCCATCTTTATGTCTATTAATGAGTATGAGTTCAAGAGAATCTCATCTTGTGACACTTCCAAGGAAGCTTGGGACACATTAATCACTGCCCATGAAGGAGACTCCAGAGTTAAAGCTGCTAAAACTCAAATTCTTACCCAGTAGTACAACTCTTTAATTATGTCTGACTCTGAGTCTTTTGACGACTTTTACATGAACCTAACTGATATAGTTACTAAGTTGCATGCTAATGGTATAACATATGATAGGAATGAGATTGTTTCTAAAATCCTAAGATCATTACCACAAAAGTTTGACAGTAAGAGGTATGCTATTGAGGAGATGAGTGATCAAAACCTCACCCCTGAGTTACTCAGTAGCAAACTTAGGACTGTGGAAATGGAATTAGACTTTAAGAAATAATTAAATTAGTCTCAAAGAAAACAGCCCAACTCTAACTTGAGTTTTTCCTCTAAAATATCTAAACATGAGACTAATTTGACAAACTGTGACTCTGATGAGGAGTGTGATATAGACAAACTAGATAATCAGATTGCCTTAATATCCAAACAATTTAAGAAAATTGTTAAATTTAGAAACAAACAGGCATCTAAACAAGGCAAGCCTAATTATCCAACTGTGTCTAATCCCAAACCTCATGAGAGAGGTCTTGACAAACATCCTAAGGACAACAACTTCAGATCTAATAGAGATCTTAAAAAGATTGAATGTTTTAGATGTGGGAAACTAGGTCACATTGCTTACGATTGCAGAGTTAATCTGAATAAAACCAACACACACAACAGAGCCAATGTCTGTAAAACTTGGGATGATTCAAGTGACTCTGATGAAGAGGAACTTGAGTCATCAAATGTACTTGACCCTTGCATGTTCTTTTTTGCTAAGATCATTTACAATGATGATATGCATGTGTGTGATAATGATACCTCTACTCCTGCTTTTGTGAATACTGCTTTGACTGGCCTAGATGCCTTGTTATCTGAAAATGTTGCTAGCTCTAGTTCCGTGTGTGTGAGTCAAAGAGATCTCGATAACGACGATGTAAATGGGTGCGTGAGTACTAAAACTGAATCGTTAGGGGTCACTACACACACTTCACTTAGCGACTCAGACATAGATGACCTCCCAGATATTCATACTTTGTATGCTAAAACACTTAAAAAAGGCACTAGATTGGAGAAGACTGTTAGAGACCTGACTAAGAAATTAGATGATCTAAGTCTTATTGTGAAGCTGAATGCCGAAGAGTACACTAAGCAGTGTCTGACACGTCAATCTGAGATTGAAACTTTTGATCAAAAATTAAAAGAGTTGACCAAAACTAATGAAACTCTGGAAATGAAATACAAGGGAACATTATTAGAACTGGAGGAAGCAAAAACAAAGACAACAACTATTTTCAAAAAAATTTCTAAGTTTGAAAACAATTCATATTGTTTCACTGACTTTGTTTTTGACTCCAAGACCAATTCTGATGATAGAACCGGTATTGGATTCTGCCCTAAGAATAAACCACAAACTAAAAATCTTGAACCTATTAAGTTTGTGTCTGGGGGCAAAAGACCAATTGAAACATGTCCAGATTTTCATTTTATTAAAAAGGAATATGATCAAAAGCAACAACAGAAAGACATTGGAGAGTCTAGTAACTCTAAGGCTGACAGTACACTTGAGACTAAATACGTCTGTCCTTTGATCAGAAAGGCCGAATCTACCTTTAAGACCATACCTCCTAGGAATAAGACTTCTGAACAGAATTCTGTTAAACCCATATTTAGAAGTTTCCCTAAGGAAGTACATCCCTCAAGCAATCAATATTGCTCCTACTGTGACGCTTATGGTCATTCTTTTGAAGGTTGTTATGCTAGGCGTCTAAACACCCCTGTGTACAACACTCCTGTTTACAAGAACTTTAACTATTCTAGGCAAAATCGTAACCATTAAGTCCTTCCAAGACAACTTGACAAGAACTCTAACTACAGGAATAGAAAGACCAAAACTAAGAGTTCATTTAAGATAAAGGCTCCCAGAAACTTTCCTAAACCAAAAGCTTAACTTTTCCAGAAAAATCAGTTTGTTGCTCCAAATGTTTTTCGACAAAAAGCTGCTTCTCGAAAATTTTATCAAATGAGAGCAAACTTGCGCAAAATTAAAACTAGAGCTATTTGGGTTAGAAAAGATGATCTTGTACCCCAAATGAAGTGTAACATTGTTATCACTGCCTTAAAGGCTGAACACACTTCATCTGGTTGGTACTTAGATTCAGGATGCTCCAAACATATGACAGGAGATGAAACAAAATTCTTAAACAAAACCAGATTTGCTGGAGGTAAAGTAGTTTTTGGTGACGGAGTTTCATCCCAGATCATAGGTAAAGGAATCCTAAAAGAAGAGGGAATGCCTATTTTGGAAAATGTACTTTTAGTTAAAGGCCTTAAAGACAACCTCCTAAGTATATCACAATTTTGTGACTCAGACCATACAGTTACCTTTTCAAAGAACAATTGCAAAATTCTAAATGATAAAGGTGAATGCATCATTACCGAATTTAGAACACCTGACAATTGCTATACTGTCAAGACTAGTTCTGAAACCTGTAACATTGTCAGAATGGATGACAATGAAATCTGGCATAATCGTATGGGTCATCTAAGTTATGATATCCTTGGTAGATTGTCTAGTCAAGAGATTGTTAGAGGAATTCCTAAAATTAAACCTATTTCCAGTGTTGTTTGTGGTCATTGCCAGGAAGGAAAAATAGTTAAGACTTCGCATAAAAAAGTTAAAGACATTCTCACCTCTAGACCTTTAGGTCTCATCCATATGGACCTTATTGGTCCCTCTAGAACTGTTAGTCTTTATGGACACATCCTAGTCATGGTTGATGATTTTACACGATTCACTTGGGTTGCCTTCTTGAAACATAAATCTGACACGTTTCAAAAATTTTTGAAAATTTTACTAAGAATTGAAAATGAGAAGGACACACAAGTCAATCGCATTCGTAGCGATAGAGGGGGAGAGTTCATAGACACGGGAATAGTTGAATATTGTGACTACAACGGTTACAAACACGAATTCAGTGCCCCTAAGACTCTTCAGCAGAACGGTGTTGCCGAAAGGAAAAACCGAACTCTTCAAGAGATGGCACGTGTCATGCTGCATGTCAAATCTCTACCTAAGTACCTCTGGGTAGAATCTATTAGAACTGCATGTCATATCATTAATCGAGTTTACCTTAGGAAAAACACTAAACAAACCTCTTATGAGTTGTGGTACGGTAAGAAGCCTAATATGAAATATCTAAGAACTTTCGGAAGTCAGTGTTATGTCTGTAAAGATAGAGAACATTTGTCTAAATTCGAGACACGTGGTGATAAAGCCATCTTTTTAGGTTACTCACCAAACAGTCGTGCTTATCGTATATACAATCTGCGTACTAAGACCCTTATGGAGTCGATAAATGTAATTGTAAGCGACACTATTGTTGAAAATAAGATATCTGAATCACCTATTGTGGTTGAATCTGAAAATGATTTCAAAAATGATTCACCAGAAATAGATGACTCATTACCTATTGAGAGTCCAGAAGTACCTGGCTGGGTCTCTAAAGATCATCCCATTGACAACGTGGTCGGTAATCCTAATGAGCCTGTCCGTACTAGATCCCAGTTAAGAAATTATGCTAATTATGCATGTTTCGTCTCCCTTGTGGAATCGAAAAATGTTAATGAAGCATTGAATGACACACACTGGATTTCTGCTATGCAGGAAGAACTTTTACAATTTGTCATTCACGATGTCTGGTATCTTGTACCGCGGCCTCAAAACAAAAATGTTATTGGGACATGTTGGATCTTTAAGAACAAATCTGACGAAAATGGGGTAATCCTTAGAAACAAAGCTAGACTAGTTGCTCAAGGTTACTCACAAATAGAAGGGGTAGATTTTAGCGAGACATTTTCCCCAGTCACTCGTCTTGAATCTGTTCGACTTCTTTTCGCCATAGCGTGTCACTTAAAATTTACACTTTATCAAATGGATGTCAAGTCTGCCTTCCTCAATGGAATTCTATCCGAAGAAACGTATGTAGAACAACCCAAAGGGTTCATTGACCCAAAATACCCAGACCATGTCTTTCGTCTAAAAAAGGCTTTGTATGGCTTAAAACAAGCTCCTAGAGCTTGGTATGAACGTCTATCCAACTTTTTGTTGGATAAGGGCTTTAAGAGAGGATGAAATGACCAGACTCTCTTTATCAAACATTTTGACAAACACATTATTATAGCCCAAATCTATGTAGACGACATCATCTTTGGGTCTACTTCAACATCTGAAGTTAAATCCTTTTCTGCTATTATGCATAAAGAGTTTCACATGTCCCTTATGGGGGAGCTACAGCTTTTCCTAGGATTTCAAGTGAAACAGAATTCTGATGGATTATTTGTCTCTCAAACTAAGTATGCCTTAGATCTTGTTAAGAAATTTGGTTTAGATAATGCTAAAGTTGCCAAAACGCCCATGAGTACTACTGTTAAATTATGTAAAGATGAAAATGGGAAGTCAGTTGATTCCACACTTTATCGTAGTATGATTGGTAGCCTACTCTATCTAACTGCCTCACGACCAGATATAATGTATGTTGTATGTCTGTGTGCTCGTTACTAGAATAATCCTAAAGAGAGCCATTTATCTTGTGTAAAACGTATAATAAAGTACATAAAGGGCACTCTTAATCTTGGACTTAGGTACACTAATGATACCTGCAGCACCATCATAGGGTATACTGATGCTGATTGGGTCGGTTGTACTGATGACAGTAAAAGTACATCAGGTGCCTGTTATTATGTCGGCAATAATTTAGTAGGTTGGAGTAGCAAAAAATAGAATTGCACATCTTTATCTACGGCTGAGTCCGAATATATATCAACAGGAAGTTGTTGTGCCCAATTGTTATGGATAAAACAAATGTTAAGCGACTATGGGATTAAAGAAGATCAGTTACAATTGTATTGTGACAATCAAAGCGCCATTAACATATCTAAAAACCTGGTTCAACACTCGCGAACTAAGCATATTAAAATAAGACATCACTTTATACGCGAACTTGTTGAGACTAAGGAGTTAGAAATCCATTACCTGCCTACTGATCTGCAACTTGCAGACATGTTCACTAAACCTCTAGACTATAACAAATTTATGTATTTGCGTAATTCTATAGGTATGGTATGTGCTGATTAATCTCTTAAGACCTTAATTTTTACCCTTTGTCCATTTGAGACAAAATGGGGGAGAAATTTGAGTCTTACGGGTTCAATGTTTTGTTCACATTTCATCTAAACTGCTTGATCTTAGTGTGCATATTTGCAGGAACCGTTTCTACTGGTTTTCTACCATTTCCTTCTAGTGTACAAATTTGTAAATAGTTGAGTTTGTAATTTTTGACTTTCTAGGATATGGGTAGATAGTATCTTTTGTATAGGACTAGGTTTTATTTATTTTTGGTTCCCTAAGAGTTTAAGCTAACTCAAAGGAGATTTTGTCTCATATTTCCAAAGGGGGAGATTGAAGCACCTTATACCTTTGACTTACTTAAGTCTATATTGTATAAGTGTTCAACTAATTTGGAAATAGTGACAAAATTGGTTGTCTAACCTAGAATCCAAAGAACCTCAGAATTATTCTCTCTAATCCTCTTCAATGATCCAAACAAGGTATAAATTGAATCACTACACACATTAGAAGTGCATACATGTGTATAAATTGCTCATAATTGATTGTGTGTTAAATTCCCCTTAAAATATTGTTTTAATAATTTTTGGGAATTTTTTAAACATTTTTTAAATAATGATTTCTTAAATAAAAGTGTTTTTATAAACTTTTTGGGGTTAAAATGCTATTATGAAAACTTTGTTTTTCATTAAAATGTTTGATTGGGTAGAATATCAATGCGCCAGAGACTTCAGGGTGTTGCCTGTAATTATTTTAGGACGCGCGTTGCCAGCCAATGGAATGCCAACACTTGTCATCTTCCTGTTATCTCATTTTGTGTTTGTTTTGTGAGAGAACTGCCTGGTGTGTTGTGGATCATTAGATCAAACCTAATCTATGGCCTGCATGTGTTTATAGTCTATCCATGTGCTATCCTTTGGACCAATCACCTTCATTTTAACCATCGCTATTTTACCACCCTTGGATCAAGTCAATATTAGGAAGACTGAATCTCAATCGTTGATTTCGATCAGCAATCCAGAACCTTCCTTGGCTCCTATATAAACCCTCTTATTCTTAACCTTTTGGAACTTTTGGCAGTCGTCCAAATTGAGAGAAAAAAAGAGAGAAGAGAGAAGTGAGAGAGAAGAGAGAAAAGAAAAGAGAGAAGAGAGAGAAAGGGAAATTGTGTTAGAGAAACCCTAACCCTAACCCTAAACAACTTCAAACCATCTTCAAACCTTCGTATATTCAAAATCCCAAACACAACCTTGAGTGTTTGAGAGAGATTGGTGTTACTGGTTTGATCGTTTGTAGCTGTAACCTCTTGATCTGTGATCTTGTTACCAACTTAGACATTTTTGGTGAGATCTGTATTTCTTTATCATAGAAATCTTAGATCTACACTTTGCATGTCACATATCACTAGATCTGCATATTTTTTTTTCTTCTTAAGAAAATCTTTGCTGATTTAGATCTATAAATGTTTTATGTTTTCTGCTCTTACGAAACTAAACCTTGACCTAGTTGGATTCTCACTTGGAGATTTTCGATCTCGAAAATATTTTTAAAACTGAGATTCATTAAGATCTTGACCGATTTTGAAGAAAGATATCCGTGGAATCTGGGATATATTAAAAGGTCAAAAAGGTTTTAAGTTCTGTAAGAAAGAAAGAAAAGAAAATCACAGCATATAGTCTTTATATGTAATTTTCTAGGAATGTCTGTAAAAACTAAGTGTGTGTGAGTTCATGCATGTGTTTAGAAATCACATCACAAACACTTGACACACTACCACACTGAAAGTGTTGGGTATAAGATCAAAGATTATTGAGTCGACGCAAAGAAGGCTAAAGAAAAGGAAGTTATCAAACTGAAAGAACATCATCAACAATCAGATCTACAAGAAGTTAGAAGGACACCAAGTGGGGTATATTCCTAAACTTAGAATAGGCTGAGTTGTGTGCATGTATGTTGTATTGTTTGTAACTGTTATTTGTTTTTAGTGGATTTTTACTTTCGTGACTTAGAAGTCACCGTGGATGTTTCCTCTATTGGGAGAGGTTTTACCACGTTAAAAATATTGTGTTCTGATTATCGTCATCTCCACATCTCATTCTATAGTGTGCTGATTTTTTTGAAACTCTCTTAGTTTTAAAAACTGATTACAAAGTCTTGGTTATTCTCGTACATAAGTTTTTTTTGTAAACACATCTTGTTGTTTATCATTTTTATTTTCAAAAGAAAAGGGTTTCTTCAACAAACATCTCGGAGTTGCTTATACAGTTTAATTTTTGTATTAAACGACATTATCAACGTTTTTCATACGTCTTTTGACATATTATCTACTACAAATCCATCCATCCCCAATCCTTAATGGTCCACCCTAACACCAATATATAGTGTTCTGCTATGATTATCATTAATAGAACATTACATCCTTAATGTAACCTCCTCGCTTCTTAGCCTAACTCCTCTTAGTTATAAACTTACAAACTAGTATGAAGGATAATGCCTTTTAACTAGTAATCACCCAATTATTTTAAGGATATGTGCCAATATCAGGTATCTTAGTGTTCAATACCATCTTGATGCTCCATACACTAGCCTCCCACTCCTCAGACAAATCATACACTTTCACACACATCACTTTGGAGAACGTTAAAAACCGAACTATGTAGGCTTTGATCTCGTGGCCACACGAGTATGTAGGTGCACTACCGAGTCCTTCTCGAGAGCTCGAGCCTTGACAATATGTAACTTTATATGTTATATCCACCGAGATGCACCCATCTCTTAACTCTAACACCTTACATATGCATAAATAAAATGAGATGTCAAACTATCTCAAGGTGGAATAATATATTCAATCGCTCAAATGCATACCCATTAAATACACATACAAATTCTCTAACACATACAAACATGAAAACACTTATACACTAATCATAACAAAGGTGCACCCGTTTCTCACCTCCTTATCTCTACTAAAACCTCAAAGGTTATATCAAACTATCCCAAAGACGAAATCTCTCGTGAACTTAAATAGGTAGCAATGGCCACCTGTTATACCATCACGAAGTCATACACAAGCATTCTTGATTACGTGGATCGATTGAAATGACGTTCCTATACCTCTCACTAATACCATTTTCCTATCTAACCATTTATCTACATTTTTGGGACCCTCGCGCTAAGGTCTCTAAACAAATTCTTAAATTAACTAAAAATTAATCAATTAATGACAGGAGTAATAATAAGCATAGAATTAAGGAAGCATACAAATAAATGGGGTGCCTAATACCTTCCCCACTCGTAACCTGGTTCTCAAACCCACACTACAAGAATATGTCGACCAATAAAAGACTTAAAACCTGCCTTAGGATTAGACCAAATATTTTTTTGTTTTTGTATAAAATAAACCGACGACTCCGAACAAACAAATCGAACCTCTTATTGCATAAAGCACACTTAGAATCTGGCTTAAGAATTAGAGGTGTGGGACTCAAACTGGACATGGTGTCAAACATCTTTCAGGGGAAATTCATTATGTCCAACCTCGAGGGAAGTCGAAGGCAAAGGAATAAGAGACAATCACCCCCATGCCCATCGTTACATGAAATCGTCTCTCCCACACCCAGGTCCCATAACACCACACATAGGATTTAAGGATATATAACTCAAGACCTAACCTATGACTCAAATGGTTTTGTCTTAATGGAATTAAGCCAAAAATCAATCAAATTTACTCTATTGAAAAATTTTCCTCACAAAAGTGTATCCGGGGGGGGGGGGGGGGGGTCCTTGTTTGGATTTCATTTATGAGATGCCCCACATATGAAGTCTAAGGAAATTCGAGGGTATGCTTAGTGTGTGTGTGTATACACACACACACACACACATCGTCCAAGGGTAATGATTATCTTATTATTTTCCTTATAATGGTTATGTGTGAGATAATACCTAGATTTGGAGAGCCTTTGGAAACCAGGCTAATTTTCTAAGACGCATATTAACAAATTACAAAATAGAATTCATGTGTAAAATGTTCATGTACGGTTGTATATATTTTGTTTAAATCCAATTGTTAGGGGTTATTCTTATTTGGGTGTTTATATGAAACATACCATGTGTTACTACTCGTGGGAATATGTACTAGATGGGACATCTTTTATGGGGCATGTATGATGTGAACTACGCTGGCACCCCGGTGATAGAGATGGGCCTTACCTTGGTCATTTTACCATGAACATTAGCTTATGAAAGTACCCATTGTATCCCAAGGAGATTAACGAGGAGACACGCTCATATGTCTGGGGATATAGGTCCATATGATTGGTGTGAAGGTATAATTATTATCCCTTATTGATGGTTTGAGGTTATAAGTAAAGGAAAATATTTGACTATGCATAGTGCATGCGAGGGATCTACGAAGGAGATAGGGATAAGCCTTCGTGATGAGTGGGCTTGAGCGTAGCCCATTTTTTTATGTAAATGGTTGATACCGTACTTATATCGATGATATACATAGAGATTTTCTTCCCCGAATTAATGTGTTTTTGTGTTGCATTACTTGAGTTGGTCATACTGATTATTATATTATACTCGTGGTAAATATAATTTATTTAAGAGATGTATTGTTATAAACATATTACTCAAAATTTATTTAATACATATGCTAGAGACGTATATACTATATTAGTGCATGAGACTGTTCAAGATGTATAGACTCGAGATGCATGTTTAATATCTTACTTAGAGACCATTGGAGATGTTTCCATTAGTGAGCAAGATTTGCTTAAAATAAGATCATATTGCAAGATAAAATAATTATTAATATAAGACATTAATTCAAGAAAAAGAAAGTAAAGAAGAATGAACTAACATATGAAATTTATTCACATGGGTCACATACGAGTTTGGGAGTTTAGCAGTCTTATTTTAGGTTGTCTTGGTGGTGTAACTTAAATGACTTAAAATTCACTTAAAAGGGAGGAAGGTGTATGCTTATTATTATGGCCCAACTTCTATTAAATTCTTATTGTTCGTAAACTTGATGTTTACGTTGTTGTTGAATTTTTTTTAAAGGTCTTAGGTTCTTGTTGCTATCATAGACTCGGGTTGACTTAGTTGGAGGAGTATCTATAGTGAAATTATATTTCTCATTTCTAGGATGTAGAAGTCTATCAGTGTTTCTCTTCTACATATATTATATTTGTATATTTTGGTACAGGCAATTGTATGAATTTTATATTTTAGATACATTTTATCTTCCAGCGATGGTTTTATTTTGTATGGGTAGTTGGATGGTATCATAGATTATTTTATCTTATTCAATATTTCATCTCGCATGTTATTTACTTAATCATTTTTAATTATATTATTATGCCGAGAATGTTGCCAAAGGTTTTTTATTCGAATGATTTTGTATTAGACTTGATTGATCTATTTATAAATTTTATGGGTTATCCTAGTGTTCCTAGACTTCTTAAGGATGATGTTGCACCCATTCTTAGTTCCATTTGTATCATGAGTTCATCTTGTTCTACCTACTAGACTTCTCATAAACTACCTCATCATCCTATTGATCCTAGTGCTCCTATACCTTCACCCACACCGACACCTGATCTAGCACCAACACCCATACCACGTTCTCATCAGGTAACTAAAGAGTTCATGGAGGTATAGTTTGTCTATATGCGTGATTAGTTTACTTATATGAGAGTCCAAATGACTCATATGCATGATTACTTCGATCATCGTTTTGATGTGATTCTAAGAAAGGAGGTCAGTCTAAGGTCTGATGTTTATTTCATCTCTAAATACTTGAGGAGGACTAGCATTTTCTCAGATATTACAGCTTCTACCTCTCCACCATCACCTATACCAACTCGTATTCCTACCAAATGATGATGATGATGATGAGTATGTGGAGGAGGAGGATAAGGATGATGGAGATAAGATGAGTGATGAGGATTAGAGATTTTTTGTTTATCTTTATTTTGGTTCTTTTATTGAGACTTTATTGTACCATATGTGGTACTTGGATATTATTGTTTGTACTTGAATATCTATACCTCCTACTCCTTTATTTTTCATTGAGTACTTTTGATTTGTTATGGTGCACTTTGGATAATTTTATGTACTTATCATTTTGTTATCCATATTTTGATGATTCCCATTGATATATCCATGTTTTCCTTACGATCTCATTATATCTAGATTTCTTTATATCACGTATCCTTCTTCACATGCTCGTTGATTGATATATTTCATCTACTAGTTCCTATTTTGAGGTTCATATCGTGATACACTTGTATGTTGCCCATACTCATGTTGATTTCTCTGAGTATCCCCTTTATATATTTTGTATTTCACATGATTATCTAGCTTTGATTTTGCTATTATTACGTATTCATTATGATTGTTGCTTTATTACCATGATATACCCATTGTCTATGTCTTTCTACTTCTCTAGTATTTTTTCGTGTAAAAAAAGGGGAGAAACGTATAAGATAGGGGAGATCTCACATGTTTCTTACTTTAGGGGAGAGACATTTTTATGGATCTTTACGGGAGAAACACTTGCATGGGGGATAGACATTATTTCATAAGATGTTCCATGTAGGGGGTCACTCACTTGTGATATTCGATGATCTTATCATATTTTACATTATTATATACTTTATATCATCTATTATATCATTGATTTTTCGGAGGATTCAAAAATAAGGGGGAGTTACTCATTGTGCATGTTATTAATTGCATGATTCTCTTTGTTGTTTCATGTGGTTTCAGGTATATACATTTTAATCCGACTCATGCCTAAGATTTAAAACTCGACTTTGATGTGTCGTTTGCCTTTTGGACTCATATGTGTATTACTTCCTCCCACTCTCATTATATGGCAAATATGGAGTGGGTTCGGTAGGAGTAATTAGAGTATTTTGGATTTTTGAGGTTTTTCCACAGAATAGAAAAATTGAGACATTAAAAATATAAACATTTGTATTATATTAAAGGTTGCAAAAATTCTATGTCAAAACATTGAGCCGTTGAGTCATTCGAGCTACATATATTTATATCGTAGAGTAAGGTGCGTTCATTTAAAATATATGGACTTTAAAGATCAATCAAGTCTCTTTAAACATAAGACTTCTGTTGCCACGTCCTTTGAATATATATCGTTTGATAGTTTTGTGATTGAACATTTTAGTTAAACACACTTGCACATTTTTTTACAAAATGTGTTTTTAAAAAGACTGAATGAGTAAATAATCTTTGAAATGTGTTGTGTTATCCATTTGGGAAAATGCTTACTTCTATGTACTTCATTTTAAATCTTTTTATCACTTTAGCTTCAAAACTATAAACACGGTCCATTTTGGATGTCTACGCATGGCACCATACGCACAATCAAGACTTGACTTGTGTCCACGGCTATGCACCATTTTAACCAAAGTTCCATACTAGTTGAAATCATCTGCATGAAAAAATCCAATCGTGCACATGAAATAATATATTTTCAAAAAATTCCTCTAAATAGGTTCATTTACCTCTCATTTTATAAGAATTTGAAGACCTCATAGTCAAACATAGTTCTGAGAGTATTTCGAGGTTTTGATATTTTATCTTGCTTCTCTATTCCTAATTGACTTGTTCTCTCCAAATTTTGATAAACCATAGAGCTATATTCATAATCTATGTATTTGAGAGAGAGTTGAGAGTGTTTTGGTTCAGAACATCATTGTTCAATTAAAACTATTTCACATTTGAATCGCATGATCTAACACTGCTAGATCGAAAATTTGAGGTCCTTCATTATATTGGAGATATTGGAGCATGGTGTGATTCCAAGGAGGAGAATTTACTTTCGTGTTAACTATATGGATATTAAGGTGGATTTCGTATGTCAATGAGGGAATGTATGAAGTTCATAGTTAATTACTCATGTTTATAAGTGAGAGGTACGTTCTTGATTTTTATAAAAATCTTTTTCGTTTGAATAATAAATTAGAGTGAATTGAGATTTTTTACTCCTAGGTGGGTTTTTTTCCTCATAAATCCATCTTATGAATTTCTTCTATGTTTTGATTGTTAATTTCCACAATTGCATCCCACACTACACATATATGCCACTTAGATATAAAACAATTCGTTAAAATTGACTTTAGATTTTTAATTTTAATGAATTGTCGCAGATTTGCCTAATTTTTATCATTGAATTGTTGGTCCATGATATTCATCACATCACCTAGTTATAACATGCGATAGGTCATTTAAAATTGGAAGAAATTTTTAAATTGGCAAAAAATTTATCTTAGCTTGCAATTGAATATATTCACCCCCTCTAGATTTGTTTAGAGTAGAACACTTGTTGAATACCACTCACCCTCATCAGCAAAATATAATTATAGTGTTAAAATCAATTAATAACGCTTAGGAAAGTAAGTGTTCTGGATATATTGATGTAGTTAGGTGAAATTCATTATTAAAAAAATTATTTATATTAAGATTGACCCTAATAAAGTAGAGAAATTGAATATTGACCCTTACTTATAAATTGTCATTTTCGGATTTGTAGCCTAATTTTTAGAATTGATTAATTGACACTAGATAATGAGTAATATGGAGATGATAAAATTCTGAAAATTACACATATTGACAGAGTTATAACTTTGGCTTTAATGGTAGTTCTCTTGGTAATAATTACTTGAATAATGAGATTTTAGTATGTGGACTTTATTTATGGTGTAGAAAATTATGGTAACTCATTTTATCATGATTATTCTATGTTGGAACTCTAGAATTATAAATGAAACCCTTATGTTAACTTATACCCTCAAAATTTTAAATGTGTGTTCCCTTTTTACGTAAGATTGCAATATGATCCTTTACCTATAATATTATTGTTGTTTATAATGATTTTGTCATGTAGACAAGATAGAACGAGTATGATATAAACTTTTGTTGGTTTGTTGTATTTGTGGTTATATATTTGTGTTGGATGAGTTGGGTGGTTATGAAACATGGATACTTTGACTCTTATTATCCTACTTTAATCTCTCAGAAATAGCCCCTAATTAATAAATTGTCTTAACAACTATCCTATCTAAATGGAAGTTTATTTGGTGATACATCCCACGCATGGAGTTCATAAATGAATAAAATTTATGACTCTAAACCTTAATAAAATCGATATTCATGTTTGATATATGAGTATCTTCATGTAGATTTATTATTCATTTTACTCCTTGTATAATGGATCAAAACTTGTTTAAGGCTCAATTTAGTAATAATACGAGGGGTAGGATTTTTGGGTAATGATAATAATAAAGAAAATGATAAAGTACGTGTAAATTTGAGAATATTATTGATAAATGAACATGAGAAATGTGAATTAGTGGGTGAGTGCTAATAAGAAACACCCTTATGATGAGATACTTGACTAGTATGATTTATTATGGACTGTTGTTGTGTCACATGCTGTTGAAAAGTTTCCACGCTGCATGGAAGGGTGACTACAGGATTTTTGTCACTATGAAGAAGGCGTCTATAGGATGTGTGACAGTTTGTTATGGGCATATCACATGTTCTTGGGATAGATAGGGGGTCGGTTATGTGTTCATTGTTTAAGAGGATAATTAATTTGTGAAATGAATTGAATTAATTAAAATGCACTGTGAGGTTGCGCATTATGTGAGGGCTTATCATCATTGATTATATGCATCATGGATTTATCATTTACATATATAAATTCTTTGATTTGAGTATCTAAGCGACTTGCTAGGGTTTTGACCCATGTTTATTCGTGGTGACTTTCAAGTGTAAGGGATGGATCTCCTACCTAGTCTTTCTCACTCCAGCTAGTACAAATTATCATTCTCTAACACTTTAAGGGTTTTCAACTTCAGAGATGATGTAGGTATTTGTTTTGTTAGACTATTACTTTACATTCAGTTGATTTATATTGAGACTTTTAGTTGACATATATTATGGACATGACTTGGCATGTATCATTTGAGATTTATCTTGGGATTTGTATATGAGGATTTATGTTTGGATATCACATATATCTTTATCATGTTATGAACATTCATTATGAGATTATATTTTGGACTGTCTAATCATTTTCTTATATTTGTCATATGTTTCATTTGATCTCTTCGTACTGAGAATCTTATTTAATTATTTTAACAACATGTATAATTTAGTAATTAGACTTGATTATCCCAATAATTAAAATGTACAAGGTGTCACACGCCCCCCAACGAATGGATTTTATTAGGGCATCCAGTATTCTTACAAATCTTAAGTGATAGTTCTAAGAATTGAACGTGAGTGAGTTAGGTCCCCCATAAGAGTGAAGTTCTTCACAAACAGATTCAGATTTGAGGAATGAACCCATGGTATACACTTTAAAAAAATTAATGATATCCTCCCCAATAGAGTCACTGTAATTAATTATGGGACAATAAGACACCGACTATTCATTATGTTAAACAGAAGTTTCCTTAACTGTCCGGATAACATAATGAAAGATGAAAATTTATCTCGTTCAAGGTGGGGTAATTTAATCTCCCAAAGAGAAAACTCACTTCATAAGTAAACTATAATTTCTAACGGGAGTAGTTTTTAATTTGTGTTGGAGTGATGCTGCTTTAAAATTTAATCGAACTAATTCTCTCTTTTAAATTGAACATTAATTTTTTCAATAATGATTCTAAGACTTCAAAAATGAATTCAATTTTCACTCATTATTTTTAGTCTTGAAGTTTTAAATCAAAGAAGTTTCTAGGGCTGAAAATGTATTTCAAAATTATTCTAACTTAAGAGGTTAATAAACTTATTCACCTCACAATTACCATCAACATGTTAAAATTATGATGTGATTAAATCCTCGCGTTAACTAATCTGTCCCCTAATGGATGGTGTTTGATTCGTCACTTTTATTGTATTTTATACCCCGTTAATTTGTACATTCTAGCATTCCCGTGCATGTATTTCCCGGTTCTTATACTCATTTATTGACTAACCCCTGAATTCATCATATATACTTTGTATGTGTCTTTATTGAGCTTTTATAGGTCTCGGGAATGCATTTTGGGAAGTTTGGTTTTGATCCGGAAAGTTCTGTTGACACTTGCACAGTTGGGGGTATTTTGGTAATTTCAGCACTCGGGGTTTGCTCCCGATTTGTCCACGGAAGTTGTAGACCTTCTTCTCCTCTTCGCGTGGCCTCCGACGGTGCTTGAATCCGACCTCGAACGAGGAAGTTACGGAAGTTTCGGTGAAGCATGGGACAACTAATGCCTATATAGGCAACTCTTCTTTTTGCAGCAGGCCCGAATCGATTCTCCATTACCACCGAATCGATTCAGTTACTTGCAGGGGCTATTCTCTACACTTCCGAATCGATTCGGATTTGGCACCGAATCGATTCGGCCCTGCATTTCCATCATTCCTCTTATTACTAGTTTGCCATTTTGGTTGGATTTTTGGGGATTTATCCCTTGTTTTCCCTCTTTGGTAGAAGAATACTTTTGTTGGATATTTAGTGAGATACAAAAACACTCTCTTCTCTCTCCTAGGTCAAGATCATTTATGGTTTTCACCAACTTGTAAGGCTTTGATTACTAGTTGAATTGTTGTGATTAATGCAAGATAAGTTCAATTACTTCATCTCTACTTGTTCCACTAGCTTTAAATTGCATTGAATTCCATCCTTTGTATTGATTTGTGTTTTAACTAGATAACTAATTTAAGTATGTTGTTAACTAGCATGTGTAGTTTAGTTTTAATCATGAGTAGCTAGACTTGTGATTGGGGATCAAAATCCCACCTTGGATGCTTGAACTTAATATTTAGGGTTTGCTTTATAATTGTTCTAATGGAACTTCATGTGTTGGTATTGGAGTATCATAGTTTCTTAACTTCTCTTGTCATGCAAGAGTTAGTGTTTGAAGCTTTACTACAAACCCAACCCATCTAGCAATAATTAATTAAACCCTATTCCTCCATTGTTGAGTTCAGTCTCTACATGGTTGATTTTCGGACTTAATTAGTCATGCTCGATTAGAATTAATTTCAACCAAGCCCTATAATCCCCTTCCTTGTGAATCCGAGGTGGGAGAATGATCCTCGATCCCCTTAATTTCTTGAACTCAAGCTTACCTTAGTTCTTTTCATAGTTCCGTAATTATTAATTAATCATCTGATCATCAATAGTATGTTAGTTTAGAGATCACTCTCAATCACATTTCTAAACCATTAAATCATCTTTTACACTTTAACCTTTGTGACGTTTAGAGAATCTCTTTACCCCAATTCTGTTCTCTTAGGAGTGTATCAATCCCTGTGGATCACGATTCCGTACTTACCGATTATTACTTGTTGCGATAGATTTGCACTTGAATCGCAAGCCATATTTTGGGCGCACCAAGTTTTTGGCGCCGTTGCCGGGGATTGGCAACTATCTTAGGGTTTAGAAATTCTCTTTACACTATCGTTCCCTGTGGTCACCGTGACAACATGATTTCCAAAAATCAATCCAAAAGCACTTGTAAATGCAAGACGAGAGTAGTAGCAATTTGAATCCTATTCGTGAACCCTCGTCTAGTGAGCCCTCGGACTATTGGAGACCTTTACCATCTGTCTCTCGTTCTAGTTCGATCTCCTCTTCTTCGTATACTTGGGCTCATTCCGATCCCACAACAATGGCCGATAATGTAAGTGAGCACGGTAGTCTAGGGGTTGCACCCGACCCCCCGTATAGGACTATGCGTGATTATTTACAACCGGAGAGGACCACCTCTCCGTCTTGCATCATTTTTCCATACAATGCCGCGTAATTCCATTTTCGCAATGGAATGATTCAATTACTTCCTACTTTCCACGGCATGGAAAGTGAACAACCGTACCTTCATGTGAGAGAGTTTTAAGAGGTGTGCGCTACTTTTAGCGATCAAAACTGCCCTTTAGATGTCACATGACTCAAACTCTTCCCATTTTCCTTGAAGGACAAAGACAAAACTTGGCTTTGGTCCTTGGCTCCTAATTCCATTGGGAGTTGGCGCGAAATGCAAGCGCAATTTTTGAAGAAATTCTTTCCTACTCATCGCACCAACTCTTTAAAGGGTCAAATCCAAACCTTCGCTCAAGCCGAAGGTGAATCATTTGAGAGATGTTGGGAGAGATTTAACGAGGTACTTCATAAGTGCCCACATCACGGGTTCGAAAAGTGGAGATTAATCTCCTTTTTCCATAATGGCCTTACCCTCAATGCAAAACAAATGGTGGAGACCATGTGCTCCGGCGAGTTTTTTGGTTTGGATCCGGATGATGCGTGGGCACATTTTAAATATTGTGCCGAGACCACCCAAGCGTGGGACACTTCGGACCCTAGCAAAACCAATGCCCGGTCATCCAATCCACCTTCCTCTAGCCATGGGATATATCACCTTGCCGAAGGAGATGATATGTCATTAAGAGTAGCCCAACTTTCCAAGCGTATCGAGGCAATGGATGCCAAAGCTCGGGAACCTTCCCATCCTTCTCCCTCACATGTAGAGGAGTCTTGTGCCATTTGTGACGTTGACGATCACTCAACGAGGGATTGTCCAATAATCCCGGCATATAAAGTGATGCTTCACGATCAAGCCAACGCGATGGCCACTTACAAGAAACAATACGTGACTCCTTTAGGTGAGGACTACAATCCTTCATGGAGAAACCATCCGAGTTTCTCTTATGGGCAGCCCCAACATTCTCAAAATCCACCTCCCCCGAATTATCAAAATCATCCCCCACCTCATAATTTTCAGCAACCATATAATCAAGTTCCTCCACCCTAAGCTCAAATGCAAGGTCCCCCACAGGGACCACCTCCTCCGGTTATACCATTATATGCTCACCCGAACAAGAGGAGCCTCGAAGAGACTCTTCAATCTTTCATAACCTCTCAACAAGCCACGAATTCTAGGCTTAAAAAGGAAATCTCCAAGTTGACCTCGGCTTTGAGTATCCAAGAGAAGGGAAAATTCCCTTCTCAACCTCAAAAGGCATTGGGGCAAAATAGTGTCAATGACACTTCGAACCCCCCTCTTGATAGTGCTAAGGCTGTGACCGTTCTTAGGAGCGGGAAAGTCGTTGATAAGCCCACCCCTCCTAGTGTCCCCACCGTCGTTAAGGAGGTTTCGCCCGACCCATTAGATGTCGAAGATGCCTCCTTGAGATAGAGAGAGGGGAAAGCCCCGTTAGAGTCGGATGTGGTTTCGAAGCTTCCTAGTCCCGTGCCTTACCCTCAAAGGCTCCTGTCGAAAAAGGGGAATGTTAGTAACTCTGACATACTAGAGATGTTCAAACAGGTAAAGATTAACATCCCTATTTTAGATGCAATCAAGCAAGTCCCCGCCTATGCTAAGTTCTTAAAGGACTTAATAACTGTTAAGCGGAAATTGTTTGTAAGGAAGAAAGCCTTCTTGGCCGAAAATATTAGCTCAATAATTCAATCTGAATTACCACCTAAATATAAAGATCCCGGATGTCCCACCATTTCATGTGTGATAGGGGACTTTAAAATTGAGCAGGCTTTGCTAGACCTAGGAGCAAGTGTAAATTTGTTACCTTATCATGTCTATGAACATCTCGGTCTAGGGGACCTCAAGCCCACAAAAATTACCCTCCAATTAGCGGATCGCTCCGTTAAGGTTCCGAGGGGTGTAGTAGAAGATGTCATCATACAGGTTGACAAATTATACTTTCCTGTGGACTTTGTGGTGCTTGACACCCATCCTACTTCTACTAGCGGTAGAACTACCCCCATTATCCTCGGTCGTCCTTTCCTTGCCACTTCCAATGCATTGATTAATACTAGGAATGGCCAAATGAACCTTACATTTGGGAATATGACCTTGGAAATGAACATCTTTAATGTTTCGAACCAAGTGGGAGATTGTGATGATGAAGTCCATGAGGTGGACTTTCTAGAAGAGGTGGTACAAGAGCATTTTGATGCTACCTATTTATCGGACCCCTTAGAGGGATGTCTTGTGAACCCGATTTACTTGGAGAATATCTATTCTCCTTATGATGAAGAGGTCAAGTTTATGAGCTTGTTGTTAGATGAGGACGAGAGTGTTGATGATATTAATTGGTGTAGTGTTTTTGAGGACTTACCCCCTCGTGATTCGTATGAAGTTTCCTCGGATGTGCGATTCCCCAAACTTGAATTAAAGCAATTGCCTTCCGAGTTAAAATATGCTTATTTCGGCGAAAATGAGACATATCCCGTTGTTGTCTCATCAAGCCTCGAGGCGGGTGAAGAACAAAGGCTAATAGACTTGTTAAGGAGATACAAGGGTGCGTTCGGGTGGACAATTGCAAATTTGAAAGGGATTACTCCCTTGATTTGCACTCACAAAATTAATCTTGAAGAGGATGCAAAACCCTCTCGTGAGATGCAACGAAGATTGAATCCGGTGATGAAGGAAGTTGTGAGAGCGGAGGTAATTAAGCTTTTAGATGCTGATATCATATATCCGATATCCGATAGCAAATGGGTCAGTCCAATCCATGTTGTTCCAAAGAAATCAGGAGTCACCGTTGTAGAAAACATGAAAGGGGAATTGATCACTAAACGCACCACCACTGGGTGGCGTGTATGCATCGACTATAGAAAACTTA
Organism: Sambucus nigra; assembly: GCA_949130495.1. Lineage (NCBI taxonomy): Eukaryota > Viridiplantae > Streptophyta > Magnoliopsida > Dipsacales > Adoxaceae > Sambucus > Sambucus nigra. The sequence goes on from OX422218.1 coordinate 284,779,076, forward strand.
ATGCAATGACATTAAAGGATCATTTTCCCCTTCCATTCATTGACCAAATGTTGGAACGCGTGTCCGGCCATCCTTATTATTGTTTTCTCGATGGGTACTCGGGTTACAACCAAATCGAACTTGATCTCAAGGATCAAGACAAAACTACTTTCACATGCCCTTTTGGGACATTTGCTTATAAAAGAATGTCTTTCGGGTTGTGTAATGCGCCTGCTATGTTCCAAAGGTGCATGTTGAGCATGTTTAGTGATATGGTAGAGCGTGGTCTAGAGGTGTTCATGGACGATTTCAGCGTCTTTAGCAACTCCTATGACCATTGTCTTTCTATGCTAGAGAAGGTTTTGTCTAGATGTGTGGAGAAAAAGCTAGTGTTAAATTGGGAGAAGTGCCATTTTATGGTCACTAAGGGTATTGTCTTAGGCCACATCGTCTCCTCAGATGGTATTGAGGTAGACAAGGCAAATGTTGAGGTCATTGCCAACTTTCCCGCCCCTAAATCTCTAAAAGATGTAAGGTCTTTCCTTGGGCATGCATGATTCTATCGCCGTTTCATCAAGGACTTTAGCTCGATTGCTAGACCCTTGTGTAATCTCCTCTCCAAGGAAACCCCTTTCGAATGGAGCGATGAGTGTCAAGCTCCTGATTGGACCCTACCCTTTGAATTGATGTGTGACGCTAGCGACTTCGCGGTTGGGGCTATTTTAGGTCAGAGAAGTGACAAGAAACCCCATGTCATTTACTATGCGAGTCGAACTCTTAACGGTGCTCAGTTGAACTATTCGACCACCGAGAAAGAGTTATTAGTGGTCGTCTATGCGTTAGATAAGTTCCGGGCATACCTCGTGGGATCTCCCATAGTTTGTTTTACGGATCATGCGGCGCTCAAATACCTTCTATCTAAGAAGGACGCCAAGCCGCGCTTGATTAGGTGGGTGCTCTTACTCCAAGAGTTTAATTTGACTATTAAAGATAAAAAGGGAGTAGAGAATGTTGTCGCAGATCACTTGTCACGTTTAACGTTTGAGGCACCCAAGGACCAACTCCCCATCGCTGAATTCTTTCCGGATGAACAGCTGTTCTCCACTTCCTCTCTTCCGTGGTTCGCTGATATCGTGAACTACCTCGTGACGGGTTCGATTCTATCTCATTGGACCCCTCAAGAGAAGAGGAAATTCTTTATTTGGGTAAGGAGATTCTTTTTCGATGATTCGTATCTATTCAAATATTGCCCCGACCAGATCATCCGGAGGTGTGTCCCGGATGATGAGTATAAGAGCGTAATTCGTCTCTCCCACACGCAGGCATGTGGTGTCCACTTTTCTTCCAAGAAAACCGCCGCAAAAATCTTGCAATGCGGGCTTTATTGGCCCACACTTTTTAAGGATGCACACGAATTCTGCGTTTCGTGTGATCGTTGCCAAAGATTAGGTGCTATAACACGTCGCAACATGATGCCAATGTCCCCCATTCTAGAACTTGAAGTCTTTGACTGTTGGGGAATTGATTTCATGGGCCCATTCCCGCCGTCTTTTGGTAACCTTTACATCCTGGTGGCTGTAGATTATGTGTCAAAGTGGGTCGAGGCCATTGAGTCCAAAACCAATGACCATCGGGTGGTGTTGAAGTTCCTAAAGGAACACATGCTTTCGCATTTCGGAACTCCGAAGATGATCATTAGCGACAACAGAACGCATTTTTGTAATACTCCGTTCGCTACTCTTATGCAAAAGTATGGGGTAACTCATAAAGTTGCAACTACCTACCACCCGCAAACCAATGGCCAAGCTGAATTGGCCAATCGAGAGATCAAGCACATCCTAGAGAAGACGGTCAATCCCGACCGCAAGGATTGGTCTCTTCAGCTTCCTGACGCTTTATAGGCATATCGTACGGCCTACAAGACCTCCTTGGGAATGTCGCCCTTTAGACTTGTGTACGGCAAGCCATGCCATTTACCGGTAGAAATCGAGCACAAGGCCTATTGGGCGATCAAGAAATTCAATTTTGATCTAGACAAGGCCGGAAAGAAGCGAATGCTCCAACTCAATGAGTTGGATGAACTCTGGAGTGATTCGTACGAGAGTGTGAGAATCTATAAGCAAAGGGTGAAAGAGAGGCATGATAAGCACATATCCCGTAAAACATTTCACCCTAGCCAAAAGGTACTCTTATACGACTCTAGGTTGCATTTATTCCCGGGTAAGCTAAGGTCTAGGTGGACGGGTCCGTTTGTAGTTAAGACCGTCCATCATCACGGTGCAATTGAGATTGAAAACCCATCTGATGGGAAGTTGTTCAAGGTCAATGGTCAGCATCTCAAGCCTTTCCTAGAACCATTTGACCCATGTTAAGACACGATTCCATTGTCCAACCCCGTTTACGGGGCTCTGTAGGACATCGGAATTGTGAGTTTTTTGTGCCGAGCATCCCCCGGCATGTGTGGGGTGCAAAATTTTTGTCCTGGACCCTTTGTACTTATGTAATTTCATCATTGGGGTCCAAACATACCTCCTTAAGCAGCCAATTCCAACCATCCACCAAAAATCTATGTTTCAGCAAAGCAGAATCTGAGATCCCAGAAGCCGAATCGATTCGGTTTTCCACCGAATCAATTCGCTCCCTTCCAGTAGCCAATCTTGGGTTTGTGAATCGATTCACAATTCTGGCGAATCGATTCGGTAGATTAAAAGTATCAGGTCTTCATTTGCGAATCGATTCGGTTAACCCCCGAATCGATTCGGCCCCTTCCAGTGTCCAAATTCGAGAATCGCGAATCGATTCGGACTACATACCGAATCGATTCGGCGCACCTGCCACTTAAAAATCCCTCATTCTGTTTTAACCCTACTCTTATTCTTTCTCCTCTCTTACCTGCGAACCAACCCTCTCCCATACCAATTCCTATCCTCCATTCTTAGTCAAACTCATGGCTTCCTCTTCTAGGGAAACCTCATCCAAGGTATTAATTCCACCCTTTTAATTCAATGTGATACCTGATTTAGTGTATTTGGTATATATGTAGGGTAAAATGCATTTTCACCATATCCACATGTTTTTTTGCATAACACTCATTATTTTCCCACTGATTGTGATGAGAAACCAACAAATACTACTTGACTGTGTTGCTTTAATGTTTAAGTAGTATTTGTTGGGGCTTTTCCACATTGAGAATGTCATTTTCACCCTACTCTCTATACTCTGCACACTAAGTGTTCGATGAAATGCCCCTGTGGTGATTTTGTGCGCTAATGCTTCATCTTCGCACATTTTATCGCACATTGGTGTTGAATTACCCTTGTTTGAGTGCGGTGTGCGTCGGTAACGTTAATTCGACCAATTTTTCCCGATGCACACCCACCGATTCCTTTTCGATCCTATTTCACTCTAAATTGATTTTATGCATTACACTAATTGTGTATGTATCAAATTGATTTTTCTTGTAGGTTCCTTCGGTCTCCAAGCCCTCCTCCAACTTAATTTCGGGTAGGGGAGGTTTTGAATCCTTCCGCTCCAAACAAGAAAAGGACTGGTTCAATGCTAAATTCCCTTCGGGTCGCCCTATTGCTATTGAGCGGCCTGTGCATCTTGAGGACTTCCCTGCCTCTGTCCGTCGTTACTTTCAGAAATTCAATTGGGAAGCACACCTTGCCATGGCGGGGGAGGTCAATGATGAGCACGTTCGTCGGTTTTATGCATCTCTCGTCCCAACTGGGGACCGAACTTTCGAGGCTTACGTGCGGGGTAAGCGAATTCCTCTTTCTAAGCCTTTCTTGGCGTTGCACCTCGCTGGGGCCAATAACCCTGAGGATTTTGATTACCCGTGCGCCGACGAGGGGAGGCTGACTAATGAGACCCTGATTGCGCGTCTGGTGCCAGGGAATGTTTGGGCTGGGGAAACTTTCCCCACATCTCTTATGCCCGACAACCACCGCATCATCCACCTAGTAGCCGTTAATTCCATCACGCCTACCCAAAAAAAGGCTGTTCTTCGCTCCGCCCAGGCCCACTTCCTCTACCATCTCTTAGATGCTAATTCTATTATAAACCTTCCCGCATTGGTGCTTCAGCGGATGCTCAAGGCCGCTTAATGTGAAAAAGGGACCACTACCCTCCCGTACGCGCGGTTAGTTTCCCCTATATGTAGAGATGCGCATTGTGAGGTGGCGAGTACGGACTACATTCCTCGCCTTCCCAAGTTGCTTGGCGAGAATACCATTTAGAAGAGTCTTGGGAAGGATTATTGGGAGAGGAGAAAGAAGAGGATGTTGGATGCTCCTGTTGCCCCGGATGCTCCTATGCCGGATATTTCGGACATGCCTCAGCCTGTGCCTCATCCTGTCCCACCTCCAGCCTCATCTTCTGTTGACCCCATTGCATATCTCGGGGTGCGGATGGATGAGCTTCAGGCTGATTTCTCCGAGTTTCGGGGCGCTTACATGTCGGACTTTGCATCGTTCCGGGCCGATTTTACTGCTTATCGGGGCGCTTATGAGCACGATATATCCATGATTGCTCGGGCGCAGATGGATTTATTTTCACACCTCCGAGGGGGCGAGGCTTCTGTGCCTCAGTACCTCTATGACCCTTATGCCTCTCGCGACCCTCCCGCGCCCGAGTCCCCGCGCCGCCATCCGGATGATATGTAGGCCGTGGTGATCCCGTTTCTGCTGATTTTTTTTGGGTGGTTGTTTATTTTGATTGTTGGGTGTGTACTTTGGTAGTTGTGTGAGTATGGGGAGGAGAGAGTACAATTGTTGTATTTTCTAATTTTGGTTTTATTTTGCCCCATGTACACAACTCTTATATATTAATGAAATGACTCAGTTTCGGTTTCATATTTGTTCTTGTATATATCTCTGTTGTATATATTTTTGTTTATGGTACTAACTTGTAACAGGCATGCCGTTGCGCGGTTCTCGAGTTACTCCTTGCGGGGTGACTATTTTCTAACCCCTTTTCCCTTTTTATCCCTACTAACATTGGGGACAATGTTTCATTCAAGTTAGGGGGTATGGTTTACAATTGTGATGTCGGTTATTATGTTAGTATTTATTTATATAAAAAATTAAAAAAATAAATAAAAAAATAAAAAATAATTTTTTTTATTTTCTTTTTTCTTTTTCTCTCTCATATCTACTATGATTACTTATATGATCGGCGTATCCTGTTGTATAGCTATGAAGCATGCTTTGAGTCATTGATTTATTACCCTTTAGCCCGTTATTGTTTGCATTGTGAATAGCATCATAAAATTAAACTGTGAAGCTTTGAGCATATACACAAATAATTATTTATGATTTGGTTTAAAAGTGTTTCAATTCGTTATTCTAAGGCGCATGCTATACCCTTACAAAAGTGAAAATTGAGACTTATCATCATTTGTGAGCGTATACACCCACTCTATCTCTTTCTTGTCAATGAACTCGTTGACGATCTCATTTTCTTTTCATTTGATTGCATACTAACTGATTTATCACTTGAGCATGATTTTCAATGGTGTTGAGTCCCGCAAATCACATGAAACTCTAGGAAAGGATTATAGGCCCTTGTTGTTAATCCCATATGACCTTGACCTTTCCCTTAAATGTTTCCCCTAGTCAACCCCCTTGAGCCTTATTATTCCTTTCGTTTGAACCCCAAATCCCTTGTCCAACTCCACATTGGAGTCCTAAACCCTTATTTACTCCTCCCGTACCTTGATTAGGGATTGTTCCCGGGATTGAATGATGTTGTTTATATGGATTACAATCAAAGAAAAAGAAGAGAAAATCAAAGAAAAAGAAGAGAAAATCAAAGAAAAAGAAGAGAAAAGAAAAGAATAAATATCGAATAAGATGGGTCCTAGTTGTTTCCCATTTCACCATGTGTATGAATATCAATGTCTCACTCTCATGCATACATTGCTTGTGGAATTTGATTTCGATTCCTAAGTTGCCCATTTAATCCATTATCCCGCGCGATATTCCCGAATCTCCTTTGATCCTACACACATCCCGTTCTTTTCCAAACCATAACCTAGCCTAAATTCTATACCCCCAAAAGTCCTATTTGATCCTAGGGTGATGTGATTCAAAGGTCGAACATTAGCGATAATCTGTTTAAATGCTCTTCTCTTGGTTAATATGCGATATCCTTTCATGAGATTGTATTTTGCACTTTTATATTGCGTTCTTCATTGATGACATGTGTGTGGCCTAGTTTCCCTTTACAATTACTCTTAAAGCCCGCATGTCCCGTGTGTGTTACATCCCATTTCTAAGTGTTTCATTTGTTGAGTGTAACAACCGGAGAGAACTTGAGTATGCATGCCTTAGCTTATGTATGGATTTTGAAAGTTTTGCCAAATCTAAATTACCACATGTGTCCGCTTATTTCGCATTCCCATGGTTTCGATTTTTATTTGAAGTTATTTGTTTAATGCCGATAATTGCCATCTTTTGTGTGAGCTTCGTTCACTTTGTTGATAAATTGTGCTTCTTAGATATTTGTTGAGCTACGCATTGGATTTTGCAGAATCATTGTATGAGTTGATTTGATGTTTGTGGGTGTCATCCCTGTAAACCCTCACGAGACCTCACTCGTCCCCTAGGGCCACCTAGGGGTTTAACGGCTTATTACATACGCTAAATGCAATCGTTCGCCTACGAAAGCGGCATTTTTTCCTTCGTTGTACATATTTCTTATATTTTGGTTGCGTTGTTGGCCCTTGTTTCTCATACTTCATTGCTCGGGACTAGCAATGTATAAGTTAGGGGGTGTGATTCATCACTTTTATTGTATTTTATATCCCGTTAATTTGTACATTCTAGCATTCCCGTGCATGTATTTCCCGGTTCTTATACTCATTTATTGACTAACCCCTGAATTCATCATATATACTTTGTATGTGTCTTTATTGAGCTTTTATAGGTCTCGGGAGCATTTTGGGAAGTTTGGTTTTGATCCGGAAAGTTCCGTTGACACTTGCACAGTCGGGGGTATTTTGGTAATTTCAGCACTCGGGTTTTGCTCCCGATTTCTCCACGGAAGTTGTAGACCTTCTTCTCCTCTTCGCGTGGCCTCCGATGGTGCTTGAATCCGACCTCGAATGAGGAAGTTACGAAAGTTTCGGTGAAGCATGGGACAACTAATGCCTATATAGGCAACTCTTCTTTTTGCAGCAGGCCCGAATCGATTCGCCATTACCACCGAATCGATTCGGTTACTTGCAGGGGCTATTCTCTACACTTACGAATCGATTCGGATTTGGCACCGAATCGATTCGGCCCTGCATTTCCATCTTTCCTCTTATTACTAGTTTGCCATTTTGGTTGGATTTTTGGGGATTTATCCCTTGTTTTCCCTCTTTGGTAGAAGAATACTTTTGTTGGATATTTAGTGAGATACAAAAACACTCTCTTCACTCTCCTAGGTCAAGCTCATTTATGGTTTTCACCAACTTGTAAGGCTTTGATTACTAGTTGAATTGTTGTGATTAATGCAAGATAAGTTCAATTACTTCATCTCTACTTGTTCCACTAGCTTTAAATTGCATTGAATTCCATCCTTTGTATTGATTTGTGTTTTAACTAGATAACTAATTTAAGTATGTTGTTAACTAGCATGTGTAGTTTAGTTTTAATCATGAGTAGCTAGACTTGTGATTGGGGATCAAAATCCCACCTTGGATGCTTGAACTTAATATTTAGGGTTTGCTTTATAATTGTTCTAATGGAACTTCATGTGTTGGTATTGGAGTATCATAGTTTCTTAACTTCTCTTGTCATGCAAGAGTTAGTGTTTGAAGCTTTACTACAAACCCAACCCATCTAGCAATAATTAATTAAACCCTAATCCTCCATTGTTGAGTTCAGTCTCTACATGGTTGATTTTCGGACTTAATTAGTCATGCTCGATTAGAATTAATTTCAACCAAGCCCTATAATACCCTTCCTTGTGAATCCGAGGTGGGAGAATGATCCTCGATCCCCTTAATTTCTTGAACTCAAGCTTACCTTAGTTCTTTTCATAGTTCCGTAATTATTAATTAATCATCTGATCATCAATAGTATGTTAGTTTAGAGATTACTCTCTATCACATTTCCAAACCATTAAATCATCTTTTACACTTTAACCTTTGTGACGTTTAGAGAATCTCTTTACCCCAATTCTGTTCTCTTAGGAGTGTATCAATCCCTGTGGATCACGGTTCCGTACTTACCGATTATTACTTGTTGCGATAGATTTGCACTTGAATCGCAAGCCATATTTTGGGCGCACCAGTGTTAATCATGGAATCACGTTATTTTAAAATTTATGGTAATTATTTTAAATGAATTATTATGTATGTTTGGTCCCCTGAACTGGGAAATTATATATGTATATGTTTAATTTTAAAGAATGTATCGATGAGAATGTGTTAAAACTGATGTTGGTTGATGATACTCAAGAAAGAATCATGTTATTGAAATCATTTTCATCATTGGTTGAACAAGTGATTTTTTGGATTAGATATGGTGGGGAAACCCAGTGCTATTTCGTAATCTGATAGTGAGCATCATTGGTAGTCAATGGATGATGTTGTTTGTTGAGAAGAGATTTACTTATTTCCCAAAAGGAAAGCATGAGAATAAGGTTGTGTTTGCTCCCTTCAATGTACCTCTTATTTTATGACCACCTTTTATATCTTCTAATTTCTCTCTCAAATAACCACATTACCCAATATCTTGGTGGCCTAGCTATCAAAGCTTCATCGGCTAAATGGTGCATGAGGTAGATCATCACCACAAAAAAAGCAGGTGGATAATAAATTTCAAAGACATAAAGTGCCTCTACCAATGCATTTTTAGCCTTCAAAAGATGTTTCCTAAATATCACTTTGGCACACAACACGTTAAAGAATATGTTTATCCGTTGTGTAGCTTTAAACAAAGGCTTATGATCTAAAATTGAATGCATAAGCAATGCAGGAAGCAACCGTTGCATAATGACGTGATAATCATGGGACTTGAGATTATTACATCTAGGTGGATAGAGGTTAACATTGTTGCTGAAATTTGATGAAAATCCAATTGGTACCTTTCATATTTTTAGTTTACAATAAAAGGCTTCTTTCTCTTCCTTTCCTAATGCGAAAGGTGCCTTTGGCATCCGACTTTTATTACTACCCTCAACATCTTTCATCCATAATTTCCTTTTAAGATTCAAATGACCTTTTAACTCTTCACGGGCATTGATCGTATCTTTATTTGATGAGTTTTTCACCAAGAGTATTGTACCCAAAAGAGTATCTATGACATTCTTTTCAACATGAATAACTTCTAAACTATGTCTAATATCATGATCCTTCCAGTACTCTAAGTCAAAGAAAATTTACCTCCTTGAAAAACCTTCGGTACCTGTTAGATTCTCATCGTCACCCTCACTTGGATAATCATCATCTTCCACTATGACATCCTCCTTCTCCTTACACTTCCCGTTTACCTTTCCCTTTCCCTTTCCATTTCCATTTCCCTTCCTCTTTCCCTTTCCATTTCCATTTCCCTTCCTCTTTCCCTTTCCCTTTTTGTCTCCCTCACCCTCTCCCTCTCTTTCAACACCTTCTCGAGCGATAAGTTTGCTTTGATGCGTCAAACCTGTAAGGATGGTTTTGGGGAAGGAACATACGAGATCGTTGGTAGCAACATTTCATTAACTTAGGAAAATATTGAGAAGGTGTATTTGTAGAACAAATGGGACACCCATTGTAACCTTGAGTTGAACAACCTGCTAACATCCCATAAGCTGGAAAATCATAAATACCCCACATCAACATGTCTTTTAACTGAAATCGCTCATTTTTGTTTGCATCCCAAGCCTCAACTCCAGACCATAAGATCTTTAACTCATCGACCAACGGTTGTAGGAAGACATTAATATTACTTGATGGTGACTTTGGCCTGGGAATCAATACAGACAACATTGAAAACTCACTTTTCATACACATTGATGGAGGAGGGTTGAGAGGATGAATTATCACTGGCTAACAACTATACTTACGTTCAACCATGTTATTCGGGATGAAACCATCAGTTGCTATTGCAAGTTGAATATTGCACGGATCTTTTGCAAAATCTATCCACATAATGTTTAAATTTACCCATTCTGCTGAATCTCGGGGATGACGAAAAAATTCCATATAAGAGTTTGTACAAGCACGCCAAGTCAATTTCTCTGCAATCCATTTTATGGTATACAACCATTTTAGCCTAGGGATTAAAGGGAAATATCGCATTACCTTCTTAGGAACCCTAGAGTCCTTTTTTTCCATTAGTATTCTGAATTTGTACCCCGTCCTCATCTACAGAAGTAAACTTGCACCGTAAAGAACCCCATTTTATACATCTATTAAATTTTTCAGTCTCTTTCTAAAATAACATATAGTTCTTAATGCATATGTCATACTTAACGTAATCCATACCGAGATCTCTAACGGTGTTTTTCATTTCGGTATAAATAGTTTTCAAGTTGTTCCCTTCAGGAAGTAGTTCGTTTAATAATCTAAGAATTCCACCTGTAGCACAATCCGATAAATTGAATTATGTTTTAAAATCATTCAAGTTTATAACAGCATACATTGTGGTATGACGTCAAGAACCAGTAGCTGGGTGCAATGGCTCCTGTGCGAGTTGATGTAAACAATAATATTTTTTGCCTTTGTATTTATGTGTGTGTGAATCATTAGGAACCATAAAAGTTGGGGGGCTTCATCAGTGCCTACACATTTGGGTTCACTAGGATATGCTTCACCAGTAAACATCTCACAAGCATCATTAACAAGATCATTCAGAATTGGAATATTGTGCACATCAACGTGTTTTGTCGGTGTCACAAACAGAGGTTGATGGTTGGACTTGATCAACAACTAATGTCTCACCATGAAAATTCCATATGGTATAGTTCATGTCCATACCATATGTCATTAAATGAAAGAATATATCATCAATAACATGTCCTTTCCCATCTCGACAACGTCTACAGGGACATGAATGTTTAGCATTCGAACTATTATTACGCACATAATGTAGAAACTCTAACACCCCATCTCTATACGTATTGATCTCGATATTTTTCTCGTTTAACCACTATTTGTTGATTCCCGACGACATCCTGATAAGTTTAAAGAACACATATTATAATATAAACGCTTACTGTAGATATATTTAATTTTTTATTCAAGTGTAAATATGTATATATTTTAGCTCCTATATTTCCTCCATCTCCTCTACAGGGTAAGGGTCCTATCCCATTCGAAAATGCATATTTTGTATTGTTCATAATGTCTCATGCCATGTCCTAATCTGGAAAATTTTGCCAGCATCATCCTACAGTTCTTCAAGTACACAACTTAAATTTGGAGTGTTCATGTGAACTTAAGTTTTTCAACCAAGAAAACACGAAAAACTACATCAATCTAGTATGCACCCAAAGAACATAAAGAGATACCACCGAATTTTCCAAAATAGGACATGCATAAACATTATGTACAATTTGCATTTCCAAACTGTCCAAAAATGGGACAATTTAAGAGTTCTCATCACAGTCACAGTGAGACCTCTTGAACGGGTACCATTAATGTCTATTTACTATTAAATAGTTTTTTTTTTTTTTTCTTAAATTTTTAACACAAAATATCATTTATCCATTTAATTAGTGGGGGTGTCTACTTACTATTTCAATTTGTTGTTTTTACATTATTATTGAATGTTTAACACTTATTTTTTTTTTTAAAACTCCTTAACCTATACGAATCAGAACAATATGCATTTTAAATAGAAGGGTAAGAGCACAAAAACATAGATTACCACTAAAAGATCTCAAGCTCCGTCCAAAAATCAATGATTTATTTTTTTTCATTACCAACATTCAATTTGTACCAAAAACTCACACATTAAAAATACACAATAAATATTTAAAAATATATATATAAAACCCTAAGAATGCAAAAAACGAATCAATTCACGGATTGCATAAATTCTAGGATCAAATCTGATACCTTTCCAATAATACTTTCCAAGAATACTTTGAACCCTAACTTCGGCACATTGTGAATACCTTTGCATAGCAAATAAAGAAAATCAATTTTTATCCACATGAAAAAATAGGCATCTCTTAATGTACACTGATAACAATTAACAAGGTGTATTGTTTAGCTAACGCTATTAAAATGTGTTATGTATGTGTAGTTATCTTTCCACCTTTTTTAGTTTGACTTCCTTGCCATTGAACTAAATGGTACTGTAATATTAATGTGCTATTTATCGAAATAAATAAAGCCTATAAAATCAGCAAACCATTAATCCTCTCTTGGGTTCGATCTAAAATGGCACAAAAATCTGGTAATATGGTAGGTTATAGAGAATAAATATGTGTCCCCCATGTTAGCTGATAGCTTGAGCTTGACTTGTTAGGTTTAGAAAAATATAAATTCTTTTAAAAATTACTTGATTGGAGACCTGAGCGGAGAGGGAGAGAGTTACGAGAAGGGACTACGCTGATCGGACAGAGAGAGAGCTGGCTGGAGAGAGAGGAGCCGAGAGCGGGAATGGGATGTGAAGGTGAGAGGGAATGAGATGTGAGGTGAGACAAGTTTCTTTAATGATTTTTTTGAGGGTATTTTATATTTTAGTAAGTGTACTCAATTTTGGCACACTTTAAAACAGTGCCAAATTTTGGCATTGTTTTAAAGTGTGCGAGATTGTCATTAAACCGTGCCAGAATTTGGCACAGTTTAAAAATTTGCTAGATTTCTAATATCAGGGTGTGCCAAATTACAGTTTTAGGTGTAGTGAATAAGGCCCTCGTTTATGCCCATAAATTATTAGTGTATATAAGTCCTTACATATTCAACTTAATACAATACATATGCATGACTAAGTACATACCCGTATATGCATACCTGCATATATTATATGTACATACACAACACATATTTTCTCATTGTGGATTATCTAACAACATCATTTTAATACCAAAAAGAAGGAAACTTACTCTTGTTCACAAAAATATTCCACATCAAGGATCTTTTCAAGTATAAAAACATTATATAGTGAAAAAAATGGATCATTAAGTCATTTGTTATAGATAAAACAAATGAAATCATCCAGACGTTAAATAATGAAATGTGTCAAAACTTATATCTCCCCAAGACCTAACTTCAATACATAGTTAACAGCAGACAAAACAACCATACAATTAATAATGTACCAACAATGATCCGTTGTTCTAAATACATTATGACAATAAATAAGACCTCTTTCCTAAATTAAGAGTCCACTATTCCTTATTGGGTTATCCCAAATTAAGGGCCCACTTTCCTTTTTTTGGAAACAATCAACGAATCTAGTTTCATAATGGTGAATAAGAATTAATCTTGGTCGTTGACTAAGTGTATCCTTAATTTATACAAAATAAAGATATGGCATCTTAAATTGGGATGAAGAGAGTATATAAGGATAGACACAATCTCTTCTTGTTAAGAAATAATATCATCTTCTGCCCCCTTCTTCAAAGAAATAAAATTTTCATGTGCCTAGAAATCAGTGACAATCAACATGTCCAAACTCTTAGAATACTACTAAATTAGAATGTTTAGATACAGAAACTACATCTGAGGAATATTAAATTCCCAATCTAGTGTATTAAATCAGGATATGGTAAGAGCTATCAAATCAAATCCAAAAAACATAGTCCATATGCTTCCTAATTTTTTTATATCATAAGTAACTTATAGAGAACTAAGTAGTAAATATCATCAATAAATGTATCATAAGCGTGGCGGTGAAAAATAATCGTATGCAGAAGAAAAGAAAAGAAAAGAAAAGAAAAAAGATTCATTGACTAGAATTACGAATTAACAGCCAAGCCAATTAGTACCCAAAGGCAAAATAAAGAGTTTCCAAAAACTCCACTACGAAGATAGTTTTTTAATAAGAAATAAAATGCACTTACATAAAACATGAGTTGAATCAATATGCCATGGTCCACTTGCAAAATCTATATGAGTAATAAAAAAAAAGAGCCATGTCAATAAACAAATTTTTTAGAGGATGATATGTAAACAAAAAAATGTCCAGTATTATCATCTGGTAACCAATTGTGTGTAACACTCCCTCAATCCCAAATTAAGAGTCCACTATTCCTTTTTTGGTTGTTCCAAATTAAGGGTCCACTTTCCTTTTTAAACATAATCAACGAACACAGTTCCATGATGGTGAAATATAGTTAATCTTCGTTTTTAGTTCAGTGTATTCTTAATTTATACCAATATAAAGACATGGACTCTTAGTTTGGGATGAAAGGAGTAATACCCAATTTAGGTTTCTAATACTCATGCAAAACATATTCTCACTAAACACTATCAATGGTTAAATAATTTTTCAAATAAAGTCATATGGACGCAAATAAAAGTGAAGAGCGTGAGGATGTGTTAAAGCATTGGAATAATAAAATTACAACATCCAAAGACATATGGACATGGAAAATATTCATTATCACTACACCAAAAGAGAAAAATATCTCCTTTTTGTGTTGTCACAGTCCTTGATCGTGACAAAAAATATGCCCATGTTGTCATAGTCCTTGACTGTGACAACACACGCCATATTTTTTCTCAAGGTCCTTGACCATGATAGGGATCGTGATAAAAGGTAAGGATTTCAGCCCCTAAAATCCCATTTTTAACCAAAACACTACACTTTCCCTCATCTCCCTCATCACCCCCCCCCCTCTCTCTCTCTCTCTCTCTATCTATCTATCTATCTATCTATCTATCTATCTATCTATCTATCTATCTATCTATCTATCTATCTATCTATCTATCTATCTATCTATCTCTCTCTCTCTCTCTCTCTCTCTCTCTATATATATATATATATATATATATGTATATATATATATATATATGTATATATATATATATTCTTGAACACATGTGTTTGTTTATTGTATAATAGTTGTATTTACATGTATGGCTTCGATATTATTAGAAAACAACTTGTGTGAAAAATATGTTCGGAGAACTTGACTTTGATATTTGTTTGAGCCTGAATATACGTGTTTGTTTGTTGTAAAATAGTTGTATCTACATGCATAGCATGATATTTTTAGAAAAAAACTTTTGCAAAACCTAGGTTTGAAGGTTAGAAAATTGACTTTAATATTTATTTGGGCTTGAATATATGTGTTTGTTTGTTGTAAAATAATTTTATATACATGTATATATTTATATTGTTAGAATATAACTTGTGAAAAGCATAGGTTTGGAGGTTTGAACAATTTGACTTTGATATTTATTTGGGCTTGAATATATATGTTTAATTGTTGTAAAATAGTAGTATTTAGATGTGTGTGTTGATATTGTTAGAAATAATTTATGCAACAGTGTGAATATTTGACTTTGATATTTATTTGGTCTTTAATATATGTGTTTATTTGTTGTAAATGTAATCATTCTGGTTAAAAAAATAAATTTTGGGTTTATTTAAAAATGTGAAGGATTTTGGGATTTATGACGTTCATATTATTTGTTGTAAAAGTAATAAAGAACATAGTGAACGTTTACCATAATTTCCAATTTGGTATGTATACGCGGCTTAAGGTTTCAACCTAGGTTTTGAAATTGGATTCGACGATAATTTTCAATTTGGTAAGTATACCCGCCTTAGGGTTTCTAATTTCCAATGAACGTTCTACCATAATTTTCAATTGTTATTTAAACATGATAGGTTATTCTATTTGATTTATGTTTTTTTATTATTCTACTAAAGCCTATTTTTTGTAGAATATGACTTCATCAGGCCATTCGACCCTGAAACAGAGAGGGTGACGAGGGATCGTCTTGCAATAATCTTATCAAGTTTGGGAAGTATGGGAGTGTAGCTAAAAATGCGACTAGTTTACCGATGAAGGCGTTAGGTTTAATGCAATCGTTAAATAGTCCTAGGTACGAAGGTTTGAAGATCGTGCTCATGGAACTGAAGATGGATGTTTGGATGGCCGTAGAGGTATGAAAATATAAATATTTATAATAAATATTCGACTTTAATAGATGATTTCATTATTATGTTTTTTAATGTTAATTAACTAACTTTCTTAAATTTTATGTTTGTTGGACAATAATAATTCAACTTTCCCCCGAAAGGGTAGGACAGCGTATTGGCGGGTGTAGACGGGCAATGAAATACATGTAAGATAAAACATGTGTGACCATTATTTTGGAAAAGACAGAGAGTCTGTGCTGCAGTATTGGCACACCATCCTGGAGAAGGATCCAACCACGTTTGCCAACTAGTAGAAGTTTGTGGATAACAAGGCATCCGAGAGACATTTGTCCTCCCGTGTCTCGAGGAGGAATAACTGATTAAATTAGGTGGATGTGCCCTACTTCGGGAGGACATCTTACATGGAGGTGGAGCATATGATGGTAAGTAAATTAATTCAAATTACATTTTGTTTAGTGGTAAGTAAATTACTTTAATTTGGTCACATTTTGCTTTAAGTTGGTCTCATTTTGTAGGAGTTTGGACTATCTTGGGGGTAAGAGACATAGGATTGAATCCATTATAAAGATTAGACCGAAGAAGGACAAGGCTGCTAATCCACAGGTCATCGAAACCATCGTAACTTACAATTGAAATTATACGGTCAATTTTAAAATATTTATTAATATTCCTTTTCAATGTTAATAATATGTTTTTATATTATTTCAGAAGAGGCTAAAGGTAGTGCAAATCACCCAGAGTGATGCCGATAAGGCATCTATGAGTACGGATGCACTGAGCCAAGTGCTAGGCCATGATAGAAAAGTCTATTCTCAGGGTGTCAACTCCTAAATAGGAAAGTTGAAACTAGTGGGTGTTGCTTGTAGTCAAAATAGGTGCCCTTGAAGGTCGGCCGTGATAAAGAAGACAAGGACACAAAATTAGTAAATATCCAATAAATGATGAACCACATAATCGATTGGATTAAACATGCAATAAAAAATATAAGGAAGGGGAAGGTAATGTGCAATATAAATGAAAAGGAGAGGAGAAGGAGGGTAAGGGGACCAATACTCCATCCCCCTCACCGAATTTAGTCGACTTATCATCCCCATACGACATGTGCTCTACCCCAACCCAACTACACCGAGTTTATTTAAATGATTTGGGGAGATAGTGTATATCCTTGACATGCTTGGAAGTGACCAAATTACCATGAGAAAGAAGGACATGAACATCATTCCACGTACCATACTCCACAACCGTCCACTACCAGATTTTGAGTCCTGAGTCCGAGTTACAAAGGTTTTGTGGGGAAAGAGGACGAGGTATTGTGGTTGGACAAGCAAGCCAATGTGAAACATATTAACGACAAGTTGGGGGCATATATCATTTGGTCAACTTTTCTACTCAAGCCGTATTAATTTTTTTTAAGATATTACATTTGATGAAACTTGGTTAATGTAATTAACTTAAAACATTAATTTGGTTTGATATATAGAAATGGTGCTTTTTGATTTTGATTTCATTGCTATGTAATATTATATTATTTATTGTATTGATGTTGGTTTGAAAAAAATAAGACTTTTTTAAACAGGTTTATTGTTGGTAAGTAGCTACTACCATGCAATTTTTTTCATCTTCTACTATTTTTAACGGTCCATGGCCATGAAAAAAATTTGTAAAAAAATGGTGGACCATTCACATGTCCATAACTGGACCATGTGCATGGCTATCATACATTTCAACAATGAATCCCATTGTGTGCACGGCAAAAGTCATTTGTGCGCACGACTAAGTTTGGTCCCAGTTTGTGAGTGATATCCTCAGTGTGAGAAGGACTGCTACAAATTGGTATTGTCACAATTAAGGACCGTGACATGGGGAGTTGTGATGCCCAGACTTGTCATAGTACTTGAATGTGATAACTCCTTTTTGTCACAGTCCTTGACCGTGACAACCTTACCAAAATGGTGTAATGAATTTGTAGTATTTTCTATTTACTGTGTGTAAAATTGTGTTCCAACTAACATAGATTGTTCTATAATAGAAACCTATGCAACAAACGGAACATATTTTCTATCGGAAATGGAATAATGTCATTAATAAAAAATAAAAATTACTCAGGTATAGTGGACAATATGTCCATAAAGTTACAATAACGAAGTCAAAATATGAAGCGTGCAACGAAAAACAAACACTTAACACAACATTCAACTGTTATGATTTCATATTTACCTTGCATAATCGAACTCTATTAATCATCAGTTGAAACGAGTTCCTCGTTTCAGCCCAATAAATACACACGCTCAAAGGTTATAGTTTTAGAGGTATATTTACTAATATTGAGAAATACAAAAAAATCATTAATATCAAATAAAACAAGTCTCACGATCCCCAAAATTTCAGACACGAAAAGATTTATTTTATAACTTTAAAAATACCCAAATTTCAAAACATGTGTGTGAGTGTGTGTAAACAACATATAAAATCCAAGAATTATTGATATCAACAATCAAGATCCAGTTAAAAAAGAATAATAAAACCCAAATCTACACAATGTAAATATAAAGGGGGGGTCTTACAGATAAGGAAGAAAATTAAGAGGGTGGAATTTTCATTGAGGGTGTCTTTGATGGGAGTGCAAAGAATGGTGAAAGAAGAGACAATGGTGGTTAGGTGTAAGAGCAAGATTTATAAATTCTCATTATGTTTTTAAATTTGAAATATTCCATTATACCTATACATCATCATGCACATTCTCAAGAGCTTAAATTGAAGACAAGTTAATGATCGATTGCAACAATTGAAGATCGAAGTTGAGATCATCACAAAAATTATAAGAGAAGCTATATGAGGTTAATTTAATGTTAACTTATATTTAGGGGTAATTTTTAAACTTGTTTGAATCCACAATATTTTTTTAAAATATTCTTAAAATATTTTTTGAAAACTTGCAAAGTCATTTGAACGACATTTGGTTGTCGTTCGAACGAGTGCATGTTCCTCATTAGAACAACATTGAGAAAACTTCAAATAGATTGCTTTTGGAAACTTTTGGTCTGTTCCATTTTATAGTTATATAAATTATTAAAAGTGGCTCGATTGAGATGTATCTTATTCGTCCTGCTCAAATTTGTTTTTTTTACTTAATTTCAAACTCTATCTTTTTATGTCTATCTCGTAGAGATTTTATCCCTATTTAAGAGGTACAAACTTGTACTTCTTTGCAACACTTTTTTTGATAAAAAAATTGATTTTTCATATCCAACCCCTTGGATGTTTTGTTATCACTTTAATAAACCTTGAAAATAGAACACATGTTCATATCCCCGTAGAGTTGATTCTTCATTGCTAAAGATGGGAAAGGAGTTTTCTGAGGCTGATCGATGGATGCCGAGGCAAGTGGATCTTGTTGTGGGGCACTGCTAGATCTACACCGCTTTTTGTTATTAAGAATGAAGGATACATAACCACGATACTTAGGTGAGTCTAAGTTTGCAAGTGTATCTATGTCATTCTGTAATACTTGTGGGTACCTTCTTTATCCTTTAGGCCCATGAGAGTAGTCGGCCAAAGACCAAATAAAAATAAAAGATGTCCAGACCAAATTATGTGATGCTTTAAATAATGGTTAGAATTGAGGATTTGACCCATTCTATACCCAAAAATCTAAGAGGAGATATACAGGGGATAGTGGGCTGGCAGGGTAGTTATCAACGCCCCTTTCTCTGTTATGGAATATATATTGTACCCCTGGCCCGGGACAAAGGGCATGTAAAAAAAACTTCTCTAGAGAGATACTTAATATAACAGTCGACCTCTCCATGGACGTAGGTAATTTTCCAAACCATGTACATCTTTGTGTGGTGTGATTGTGATCTTTGTTGTTCTTCTTTTCCTAGTGATTCTCTTTCATTATTATTTGTGTTGAGATATTTGTCAGTACAATTGGCGTCGTCTATGGGAAACGATTGTTTTTCCTTTAATAAAGCCTTCACCAACAGGGACCAGTAATGTCCGATCATAACAGAAATGCCCCTCAAGTGGGGGATATTCAAGAGCAGCCTATCCCTCCTAGGGTAAGGTTCGAAATCCGTCATTCAAAACAGAGGTTCCATTAAGAGAGGAAGCTCTTCAAAGAGATCTAGGGGATAGTTAGATCCACACATATTTCTAGGATAATAAACGCCTACGAGGCCAGGCTCCAAGAACAGGAGGAGGCTACTCTGAAACAGGAAGCTAAAAATGATTGCCTCAAAAGGCAACTGGAGAAGATGGAAAGGGATCTCTATCGTAACACGAGGCAATGTTATAATCAGACTCCTAACCCTCAGGAGAGAAAACCTCACAGCCGAGGAAGGAGCCCAGGACATGGGTCATAAAGGTCTGAGAGACACATGTCTAATGATGACTAGTTCGAACAATAACAAATAGCTCGTCGATACAGGAGCCCTGGTTAAAGGAACGATGCTATACAAATCTTGGTCCGGAGAGAAATGAACCAACACCCAGCTCATCGGGGTGCCAGATCAATAAGAGAGCTAGTCGGGCGAGCTCTCAAAACTCAAATAAAGTCCCCTTTTTTAGGGCGATTGAGGAAGGAGAAGCCCCAAAGAAGTTCGTGGTGCCCATATTTAAGATTTACAATGGAAAGACTCATCCCATCGATCATGTCAGATAATATAGGCAAGCCATGACCCTATAGAACCATAACCATGCACTCATGTGCCGAATTTTCCAATCAAGCCTGCACGATATCACCCAAAAATGGTTCGATGAGCTCCTTCACAGATCCATCAGTAACTCCAAGTCTCTAGTCGGGCTGTTCACAACTCTATTTATTACAAGTATCTCTCATCTGAAGTGAATGGACGCTTTGCTAACAATGAAGAAAAAACCTCAGGAGAACCTTAAAGACTACGCGAAAAGATACTGGGAGGTGTTCAACGAAGTCGAGGATTGCTCAGAGTAGGTCATTGTAGCATCCTTAAAGATCATCTTGTCCCACTCATGTCTCCTACACTAGTCTCTCACTAAGAAGGAGGCCATGACTATTGACGACTTGATGGATCATATCGAGAAATATGCCAAAGTCGAAGATGTGACCTATCCTAGTATAGGGGAAAATGGTGGAACTAAGGTTACCGCAAAGGGGGGAAAACAAAGTGACACTCAAAAGAAATGGAATAAGAACGGGGGCAAAAGTGGACCCAATAATGGTAACAAAGGCGACACCTCGAAGGCGTTCCAATTCGTAAATACAGTCTTCAGAGAACTGATCTATAAGATCCTTACAAAAATCAAAGATGAAACATTCATTAAGTGCCCAAGAAGATGGGTGGAGACCCCTTTAAGCGCCATAACGCATTGAGATGTGCATTTCACAAGGAAGGCGAGCACAAGACCGAGCACTACAAGTCCCTCAAGTCCCACCTCGAAGATCTAGCTCAAGCTGGACACTTAAATGAATTCGTAGAGAAGAAAGCAGAGAAGGTAGCTAAAAATGGCAACCAGAAGCCCAATAATGTTCTCGAAGAGGATGTCTGCCATGAGTTTGCGATAATTCATGGGGGCATCCATCCTCAAGCATATTCAAGGGAACACAACTCTAATGGAAGTGAAGAAGCTAACAACAGTGACGCAAGCCTTTCAGATTGATCCAGCTAAAACCCAAAATGGGAAGCATCAACATCTGGAGGAAATAAACTACAACAAGTATATCGTATTCACAGATGAGGATTTGGTGGGAGTAAGAACTCCACACCATAACGCATTGGTCATTACACTCAGGATAGCTAACTTCAACATCGACAGGTTATTCGTCGACCAAGGAAGCTCATATGAAGTAATGTACCTTGAGATGTTTAGAAAGTTGAAGTTAAGCATTGCCGACCTAAGTGAGGCCACTATTCCTTTGGTTGGCTTCGCTGGAAAGATAACCATCCCCTTGGGAAAGATCGTCCTATCGGTGAGGGTAGGAAACATCTCAAACATGATTGATTTTTTTATGGTTAATATTTATTCACCTTACCAAGCCATCCTCGGTAGAGGATGGCTGCACGTGATGAAGGTCATCTCATCAACCTATCATCAGAAGTTGAAATGTGTGACAGAACGAGGAGTAGTTAAAATTCGTGGAGATCAAGCAATGGAAAGAAAGAACCTCATAGTGGACAAACTCCCTAAATAAGAGAAAAAAGTGGAGGAAGCGAGAAACAAAAATGAAGAACAGGAGAGGCTGGTGCCCTCCAAATAGCAGTAAAGATATGGAAGACCAGGAGTAAAGGAGACCAGACTCCTCTTCTATGAGAGGGTCATCGAGGACTTGGAATAAGTCACAGTCGGGAGTGGCTCGACTGAGTGAACATTTTTATTGGAACCTCCCTTACTTATCATGAGAAGAAGGAATTCGTCACCCTTATTTGGAGCAATTTGGACGTCTTCGCATGGGAGCACTACGAGCTTCCTAGAATCAATCCCAACATTACTTGCCACTGATTACACATGGTTCGACCTTCAAGCCAGGTATATAAAAGGCTCACCGAATAGCTCCAGAGAAACTCAAGGCAGTAGAGAAGGAAGTAGAGAAGTTACTGAATACAGGGTCCAAACGGGAAGTTCAGTTCCCCAAATGTCTATCCAACCCAGTAGTAGTCCGTAAGAGCAATGGGAAGTGGAGAGTCTGTATCGACTTCACCGATCTCAATAGGGATTGCCCCAAGGATAGCTTCCCCCTTCCAAAGATCGACCAGTTGGTGGATGCCAGAGCAGCTCATGAGAGAACGAGCTTCTTAAACGCATTTTCCAAATATCACCAGATCCCTCTGCATGAGCTGGATCAAGATAAGACTACCTTCATCACCAATGTTGGCTTATTTTGTTACAAAGTCATGCCTTTCGGACTTAAGAACGCAGGAGCAACTTATCAGCAGTTAGTTACCTAGACGTTTAAAGACCAAATGGGAGACACCATGGAAGTCTACATTGATAATATGCTTGTCAAGAGAAAGCTTAAAGATGACCACCTCTCCGACCTAGCAAGGACCTTTGAAATCCTCAGGAAGTACCGAATGAAACTTAACACAAGTAAGTGTTCTTTTGGCCTCCAGTCAGGAAAATTCCTTGGATACTTAGTCAGCGAGAGAGGTATAGAAGCTAATCCCAACCAAATTGATGATATCAATAACGTGAAATCCCCTCGAACTGTGAGATATGTCACAAGAATGCTCGCTACCCTAAACTATTTCATCTTTAAATCTTTAGAAAAATGCCACCCGTTCTTCTAGTTGCTGAAGAAAACTAAGAGCGTAGTGTGGAATGAGGGCTGCTCGAGGGCCCTATAAGAGCTTAAGGCCTACCTCAGTAAGCCCCCTCTGCTCGTAATCCCTAGAGAAAACGGTCCCTTATATCTCTACCTTGTAGTATTAGATCATGCTGTAAGCTCCACCTTGGTATGTAAGAAAGAGGGAATCCAGCATCCAGTCTATTATGTAAGCAAAACTCTCTTAGATGCCGAGCAGTGATACCTGCCATTGGAAAAGCTCACCTTTGCACTGGTGATAGCCTCGAGAAAACTAAAGCACTATTTTGAGGCCCACTCCATCTTCGTAGTTACTTTTTACACCCTCAAAGTTGTACTAAGGAAAGCAGACCTCTCAGTTCGACTGCCGAAATGGTCGATCGAGACCGAAGATTTGACATTCATTTGCAACCAAGGGCTGTTATCAAGGGGTAGGTCCTCACCGATTTCATTGCCTAGTTCAGAGGAGAGAAACCCTGTGATCAACCCAAGACCAATCATCCAAGAGAAGTCCCATAAGAATCAGGCATCTAGAAGCTGTATGTTAATAGAGCCTCTAATTTTGAGGGGCAGGAGTAGGCATCGTGCTAGTTACCCTTGAGAACACAGTGCTTGAGCAAGGAATATGGCTTGGATTTAAAGCCTCCAACAACGAGGCATAGTACGAGGTGCTGATCACGGGTTTACGGAAGGCACAGTTACTTGGAAAAAGGCATCTTCAACTTTTTGACGATTCATAACTGGTGTCGAATGAAATAAGTGGAAATTTCAATGCAATAGATGAAAGGATGGAAGCATACCTCGCCACTGTGAAAAGATTAATGGCCGACTTCGATCGCGTTAGTGTTCAGTAATTCCCTAGAGGATAAAATATCCATGCCTATGCCCTGACACCTCTAAGCGCAACAATTGACTTTGATTTGAGGAGAACAATTTAAATTGATTTCCTTGCACAGTCGAGCATCAACCAGAGAACCGAATTGCCAAACCTCGAGCATGTTCTCCATATAGAGAAAACTCCCAGCTGGATGGACCCCATAGTAGATTACTTGTAAAGTGACGTACTGCCAAGTGATAAGAAGACCGCCCATCAGATAAGAGTCAAAGCTACCCTCTTTCACTTATCTCTTGAGGGAAAACTATATAAAAGATCCTTCACAAGCCCATACCTCCAGCGTGTTCATCCACAGGACTTCGAGTAAGTCCTAGACGAGCTGCATGAGGGAATTTGTGGAAGTCAGATAGTAGGAAGGTCGTTAGCCTTTTGAGTAATCAAGGAAGGATACTGGTGGCCATATATGCAGAAGGACACTGGAGTCTATGCTTGAAAGTGCGTGAAATTCAAAATGCACGCACCTATGGTCCACCAGCCCACCAGTGACCTAAAGTCACTTACCAGCCCGTGGCACTTCTCCCAATGGGGTTTGGACATCGTAGGCCCTCTTCCAACTGCTGTTGGAAATCAAAAGTATCTGTTAGTTGCCACAGACTACTTCACCAAGTAGATAGAGGAAGAACCACTGGTGAACATCATATACGCAGGCATGATGAGGTTCATACGAATAAATATCAGTACTCACTTCAGGATACCCAGGACAATCATCACTGATAACTGAACATAGTTTGAGAGTGGCTCCTTCCAAAGCTTTTACAGTGACCATGGAATCAAGCACTACTTCAGCTCTATGGCATACCCTTAGAGCAACGCTCAAGCTGAGGCTTTTAACAAAATAGTGATTAATGGACTAAAGAAGCACCTAAAGCGAGCCAAGGGAGCATGGGTAAATGAACTACCCCACATCCTCTGGGCCTATCGCACCACCCCGAGGCGAGCAACTAGAGAGACACTGTTTGCACTCACATATGGAATGGAGGCAGTTATTCCATAGGAATCTGATCTCCTTACCATGAGGACCACGCTGATCGACCAAGGCTAAAACGATGGAGCATTGCTCGCTGAACTTGACTTAGCCGACGAACGACGAGAATTGGCTCTAGTGAAACTAGCAGCGTACCAGCAACAGCTAGCAAAGTAATATAATAAAAAATTCAATCCAAGGACATTCCATGTTGGGGACTATGTTCTACGGAAATTCCTTAGCAGTGTTGTGAAGCCATCATATGGCAAGCTAGGACCAAACTAGGAGGGACCATTCAAGGTGATAAGGGAAGACCTATAAGGAGCCTATCACTTGGAAACGCTGGAGGGAAGGGAGAAACCAAGAGATTGGAATGCGGCCAACCTAAATAAATTCTACTTTTAGATTTCTCTTTTCGTGCACCATTAATTTAGGCAAATTTTTATTTTACAAACTTAATGTTGCTCTCTGTTCGTGACTCAGATTAATAAAATTTGATTGGCCTTGGCATTCTATGAGTATTGGTTTTCTTAGATACATTTTAGTATAGGAATCCCTTCCAAATTACAAGCTTCACTCTTAGTAGGCATAATAAAGATCACAGGTTACAATAAGTTGGTCAACTTACTCCAGGAAAATGATCCTATATCTAGCCCCTGCCATTACACCACATTGGTTAAAGCATTACCAGGGATAACATATAAGAACCCTCCTCAGGACTTTGTTACGAACACAATTGGCCTCCTAGTTTTCCCCCGATGATAAATAAATCCCAATAGGTAATCCTTAGGCAATTTGGCCAACCCAGGACTGGTCGCCAACACAGTTTGGCTCAAAAATCCTGCTTGGATGGATTGTCCATTTACCATGTATATCATTGCCATTGCTCTACTTAGGCCTAAGGAAGTGTGACACGACCTAAAAGGTAAAGTGAGGAAGAATGGTATGACTAAATTTTACTGGACTGGGGGGATATTCATTTGGCAAATTGGCTCTATCTGAGTCATATCTAGTCAGCTAAAAAAGCCCAAGATAATTAGAGATGAGATCAATGAAATCGAAAATAAAACAACACATGTTTAGTCGACAATTACCGCCCAACAAATAAATATTTTATTACATCATTACATGTACCAAAATAAATCAAACCTTAAAGAGGACCAGGTCGCTGGGTAAGGTAATCAGCTACTCGCACTCTTCGACCATCATCTGGGTAAGGGATAAATTCCTCACCGATATTGTCCGAGCTCGACTCCATTAGCTATCTTGGGATTGCGTCCATTAGGATCTAGCGATCATCCCTTCTGAATGGATTTGGAATAAAAGATGGGGGCATAATCTCATGCCTATACCAAAGGATGGAGTTCCTGGGAACTTATAACTCCCTAAGGTCACTCAGCCACCCTTTGATAAAGGATAGCTCCTCGACCTCCTTTAACCTTGTGGGAGAACGTGTCTATCCCTGGTCATAACCATCTTCCCACACCTGCCAAGGACCTTTCTTAAACAATTACCTCAGAAGGGTAACTTCCCTTTGAAGCCCAGTAGCTATCACGTACGCCCTATGAACATCTCCTTGCAGTTTGGAAATTTCCCTTGCTTACCACGGTCATTAGGACTAGCTCGCTGACTAGTTGATGAAGAAGAACCTCTTATGACTTGAGAGGCAATGCTCAGTGCATTCTCCCTGAGGCGGGAGACTCCCTTCTTAAAGCATCGTTCTCCTATTGTAGAATTTCTCCAACCTGATTAATCTCAGAGGCATCCAAGATCTTAGACTTCGGAGCATCCATTTCTTCTTGAACAAAGGTGCCAACTTCTTCCATCTCCATAAGTCTATCTTTTAGTTTGGCAACCAACGAGGGCTGGTCTTTGTAGTCCTGGTTCCTTAATCTGATAGACTTGTAGATTTTTACAAAGGCACGACGAACTTAGTCGCTCACATTGGTAAGTCTCTCACATTGGTACCAAGAATTTGGCCTAAGAAAGAGATAGTATGAATATACTCGTTAAGGTCAACAAACTATAAATCATAAAGTCACGAAGAGTAAACATATCAGCAAGTGTAAAAATCTAAAATTTTCCTCATTTCATTAAGATCGACACAAGTCCGGTACAAGTACACTGATCAGAAAGAAGAAAAGATAGGAACACAACAATAGAAGGGAAATCCTAGGAGACTAGTTGGCAACCTCAACCTTCTCAGAGGAGGCTAGATCTTTTCTTTTATCAGTAGCAAACTTGCTCATCCTAGTTACACCTACACCTTCCTAAATCGGAGCAAGTCCCACTCCTTAATCAACAGGAGCATTAGCAGTAATGGGCCATTTACCATTTCGAGGAGCTGGAATCCTTTCATAATAATAGGAGCAGGCACATCTTCTATAACTGGTTTAGGACCTGGATCATGCTCGTCGAAAAAAGGGAAATCAGTAGCCACCTCAAAAGTAAGCAGAGCCTTATCCCAGCCCTTTTTAAAGTTGTAACAATTAATGTAACCAATTTGAACTTTGGCATCATCGTACGCCTCCACCCACCCATTATTGTAAGCACTCTCCTTGATGGAGGAAGCCTCAGACTTCATATTTGCCACCTCCTCGACGAGCACCTTGTTCTCTTAAGTGAGTGCCAGTTTTCTCGTCATAACCAGGCTATAAGACTCCCGCAACTCCCAAAGTTCCTTGGATACAACTTCTTTATCCTTATCAAAAGAGGCCTTAGCCTCTATAAGGAAACTATCAGAGGATTTCTGAGCTTCACTTGAAACTTTCAAACTCACCTCGAGCTTAGAATTCCTCCTCGTTAGCTTGTTATGTATGTGGTCAAGAATGGTGTAGTTAGACAAGAACTGCAGAGAAAGATGGAATATGCTTAAAAAGAATATAAGAGGAACTACAACAAATAGAGCAAAGAATGAATAGACTTACCAATGCAAGCCCCTGACTTGCCTTCAGGGCTAACTGGTTAAGTCCCATTTTTTATGACCGCTCGCAGTCTAATGGTAGAACTGCCCTCTCGATCATCGCATGAGCGAGCTGAGGGGTCAGAGCCACAGAGGCTCCCTTAGTTGGGACAGACACAAGGACCAGAATAGCCTGTGCCTTTTTTATCCTCGCCTCCTCTCTTCCTCTCTCTCCTTCTTCTCAGCCTCCCTTCTTTTTCTCTTTTCTTCTATTTTTCTCTCATTCTCTCTCCTCAACTCATCATCTCCCTTCTTCCTCTCCTTTTCGTGTGCTGCGATCTGGGAACCATTAATAGTATCCCTAGACCCAGGCTTCTGTATCTTTAACTTGCATGACAAAAGAACATCATTATCATCATCATTAATGATTAGATTTTTCCTCCTTGAGGGAGCTGTATCCTCCTTACTCGAGCTCTCTAAACCTGATTTCGAGCTGGTGTTTCCCTCGACTGACCTTCCACCACCTGAACCCTCCTCACTAGACTCCCCCTCACTAATCTTTCCTCACCACCACTTCTAGAAGCACCAGACTCCGAATTGCTCTCCTCCTCTTCGTCTAGGTCGATAGGTTGAAGAGCACCTTCTTCCTCCTCTTCTTCCTCTGAGATGTCAAGATGAGAAATAGAGTCAGCTCGGCGGGTAACGAAGCTGGAGGTAGTGTTCTTATATTCTAATAGGTAGGAAATTGATCTCAGATGTTCTGCTTCTGCAATGGAGTCTCGTATATTTCAATCCTTAAGTAACTCAGCAGCACGAATCTCTTGGAGAGAAGGCTCCTGATTCTTGGACTTTGCTGTAAAGAAAAAAGGAAAGCATTACAGAAAAAACACATTATAGCAGTAATGAAAAGACAAAGAGATTGAGAAACAACTTATATATTCCTCCCCATAGGTAGTAATTCGAGGTCCCGTGTACCTCGCACCTCTTACCTGAGGAGGGAACTGCCAATTCCTAGCTACGAATCCTTCAATCCAATAATCTTTATGGTAATTAGGTAGATTAACTAACAACACCCTATCCGGACTCCTCGCTTTCAGATAAAGAAGACCAGAACTAGTATGAGAAAAGGAGTAACAAAAATAAATTTCAACCAAGCATAATCTAATGCCATAGAGTTGGTTTATTCTATGAACACCATTGACAATCTTCCAAGCGTTTGGAGTGCATTGGGTTGGGATTATATTGAAATATTGAAATAAATGTAAGAAGAGACGATTTGGGGAAAAAATTAAACCCCCTTTGGACAGCAAAAGAACATGAATCCAGTGCCCACCCTCAACGTCTCGAATATTACAAGGAACGAGGTCACACTTAACATCCACCCAGTTGGGGCTATTGTATCATTTCCTAAATTTAGCTAGAGACTTGTTGTCTATTTTTTCCATAGAAAAACCCTAATCACAATAAAAAAGAAAGAAAGGCAGAAAAAGAAAAGGATTGGAAACTTACACAGCAAATGTCAGCCTGAGAGATGAGGGATAAAAACTAGCTTAAAGATGATGAAGAACAAGCCTAAGGACAAGAAGAAGCTTGGAAGAGCAAGAGACAATTTGAGATGGAAAGAGTTTGAAGCGACGTTGATGATCGTCCAACTCAATAGTTTAAACCTTCTAATGATGGTGCACTCTGATCCAAGAGGATTTGCGGCCTAAATCTCCTGTAAAAATACGTTTCGCACCCCAAATCTTTTATAATTCACAACAGTGCCATCTGGAAGGAACCAGAATCAATGTTTAAAATTTTTTAGGCCAATTTGTGACCCTAAAATTTTAGGGGCAATTGTGGGTACCTTGTTTATCTTTTAGGTCATGAGAGTAGCCGGACAAAGCCCAACTAAAAATAAAAGATGTTCGGCCCAAATTATGGGATTATCTAAATAATGGTTATAATTGAGGATTTGACCCATTCAATTACCAAGAATCTCGGAGGATATATTCAGGGGATTGTGGGCTAGCAGGGTAGTTATCAGCGCCCTTTTCTCTTTTATGGAATATATATTGTACCCCTGGCCCGGGACATAGGGAATATAGAAAAACTTCTCTAGAGAGATACTTAATGTAAAATTAGACCTCTCCATGGATGTCGACAATTTGCCAAACCACGTATATCTTTGTGTTGTGTGATTGTGATATTTGTTGTTCTTCTTTTCCTGGTGATTGTCTATCATTATTATTTGTGTTAATATATTTGTCACCACAATACCAAAGTTGCAACGATGGTGAAAAAGGGATTTTCCAAAAGGAGTTTTTCCTCACATCTCCTGTTGTGGT
Source organism: Sambucus nigra (assembly GCA_949130495.1). Lineage (NCBI taxonomy): Eukaryota > Viridiplantae > Streptophyta > Magnoliopsida > Dipsacales > Adoxaceae > Sambucus > Sambucus nigra. Next base: position 284,809,468 of record OX422218.1, read on the forward strand.
TTGTTTGTTTGATTCAATTTAGCTTCAATATCTTGCATGTATAGTTTCATCTAATTAATCAAGATAAAATTGTACTACAATTGGATTGTCTTGTTTCTGACCTACTTTATGGTTTCTACATTTAATCATATAAATGGACCACTCTATAACACATTAATATTAGATTTTTTTTTTTTTTTGGGGGGGGGAAGAGGGAATTAACCCCCACTCATGTTATTAATAACCAAAGATCAGAATAACCCTGATTAGAGGCTAACAAAATAATAACAAAACTTGAATGAAATAAATAAGGCTTTTTATAAATAAAGCCCTTACAATAAATAACTAAAAATTTCAAGAGAGCTAAAAAATTCTAATGAAATTTTTTTGAGACTCTTATAGTAGGGAGACCCCATCTGTCCATCTTTAAAGCTCCTCTAAGGGTATAAGGGAAATAATCCATATGAAGAAACCATAAGGAGAGTTTATTAGGACTTCCTAAATTGGCCAATAAATCAGCAGGTTGATTGCCTTCTCTATACACATGAACAAAAGAAATAATGAAGTTTGCACAAATTGACTCTTCAATTAGATCCTTTATTTTCCAAGGACACATCAACTTCTTGTTTAGGATATCAATGATAATCTTCTAATCTGATTCAACTATGATCTCATAGTCCTTTAATTCCCTATAGTGTTTTAAACCTTCTAAAATACCTAACGCTTCTACTTCGATGTTGAATTTAGCACCAAAGAAATGACTGTAAGCCCAAAGAACATCTCCATTATAATTTCTAAGGATACCACCACCTCCGCTTCTTTTTGGATTAAGTATTGAACTACCATCAGTGTTGAGTTTGAGAGCATGAGATGGAGGAGGATGCCACTTCACTACGTAATACTCATTAAGCACCTTGAAATATCCCATTGAATAAATAGAAACCTGCTTAGGAGAATGAGGGGACATTTTAAAAATGGAGGAAGATAAAGATTCAATGTGTCTGATAACTTTTGAAACCTTTGTAGAAGCTTCATTAAATCTCGATTCATTCCTACTACACCATAAGGCCCAACAAATGAGAATAGGCATCATTTTTTGACACAATCGACTGAAATTATTTATAGCAGAAATCCACCACAGTAAACACTTGCTTCTGATTTCGGATCTCACTAAAGGGATGCCCAAAACTTTACCAAAATGAGACCACACTGATATAGTTAAATTTCCCTTTACAAATACGTGGTTTATACTTTCTTCTTTAGAAAAAACGTAATAGTGGCATTTAGAAGGCCCGTGCCATCCAATTGACATCAATTTTTCATCAATGGGAAGAAACCCTTGAAGCATCTTTCATACAAATATAGACATTGTTGGAGGAATAACTTTCTGCCAAGCAAAAGAAAAAGACCACAATGTCGTAGATTTTCTTCTGATTATCCCAAGCTGAAGATATAGAGAACTTACCATTAGTAGATGCTGTCCAAATAATTTCATCTTTCTGTTAAACCTTTCTAACATAAGATCCCATAATTGTATAGAAAATATCTTGAGGGAACACTACTGAAATCTTATTAAAATCCCATCTTTTATTATCATCCCATAGGTCTTTAACTTTGAGGGGAACATTAGCTATGATATACTGATATAAAGGACCAGCAGAACACCAGTTATCATAAATAGCACTACAAGATCCATCACTGATTTTCCACAGGATGCATCTTGTTGTTTATATGGAGAACTCATAGAATAAGACATCTTTTTTATGGCATAAATTTTTCTATTGGAATGCTCGAATAAGATCGTGTCTAAATTGATCGACGAGTGAGTTTGGCTTGCTATTGAAAGGTAGTGGACTCCTCCTATTGTGACTAATGAAAATGTCATTAGTATCAAGCTATTTGCTAATAGAAATGAAAATGATTTTAGATTGACTAATTTTAACTCTCAATGTTTGAATGTTATTTCTAGTGTTGTCACACCCCAAGAATTTCATCGCATCATGATGTGTACCGCATCTAAAGAAGCTTGGGATATCCTCCTACTCACACATAGGGGTACCAATACTATTAAAGATTATAAGATTTAAAACCTTACTAAACAATTTGAGACTATACTCATGCTTGAATCTAACACTTTTGATATTGTGAATTTATGTTTTAATGTTGGTGTTCAAATGCCAGAAGTGAGAGTTGTTAAGAAAATTTTGAGGTCTCGCTCGTCTCATTTTAATGACAAAAATTATCATCCTAACTCTTTGGTAATTTTAGACCCAATTAGGCTAGGAAAGATCGTAGGTAATTTCCAAACTTACAAAATAGACATGTTCCCCGAAACGAAAAAGAAAAAGGAAAGAGGAATAGCTTTAAAATCTAAATTTAGATAAAATGAGGTTTTTGACTTCGATTTTCAAAATTGATCACAATGATCTTGTCATGTTTCCTAAAAAAATCATAAACTTTCTCAAATTCAATAAAATTGGAAAATAAATTTTTTGATAAAAACAAAATTTCTAAAGCAGATTAGATTTTTATTTAGAATGATGAAAATAAAGACATAGGTAAAAAAACCAAGAAAGTTGAATCAAAAAGATGTTATTAGTATGAGGGGAAATGTCATAAAGCACATGAGTGTCCCACTAGTCTTAAGATACAGAGAAAAGGGAAAGTCATTTATAATGTCACTCTAAGCGATAGTGATGTTGAGTCGGTGGATTATGAGGATAAACCTAATATGAACATAATTTATACGTGTTCATGGCTAGTCACGTTAGCACTACAAATATGTCTCATACCGATGAGGACACTTTTATATGTGATAGCCTTGATATTGAGTCAAATCATTTATAAGAGTGTGAGGGGTGATGATTTGGGAGAGGGAGAACAAAGTCTTTAATCTACATACTCTAAACTTTACACCAAGTCATTAAAAACTAAAACTAAAAATAAAAATTGACTCTTAGGGTGTTGTCTTTAGAGAATGAGTTGAAAGTTTTGAGAGAGAATGAGGCCTCACTGAGTCAACTAAAGAGATTGTGAATCTTTTTTAGTGAGCAAATTGTTTTGGCGGGTAGGGAAAATACCGTTTTGACAAAAAAGTGGTATTCTTACAAGAGATCGTCAAGCATCATTGGAGACTCATGAGAAATTGAAGCCCGTATTTTCCAATTCTCTAAAGAAGTCTAACGTGCAAAGGAGGTTAATGTCACTTTAGAGGACACATACAAAAAGGTTGAAAAGATGTTCCTAGGTATCGCTTTAGATTTAAAAAGAGGCATAACATGGGTTATGAGGGTGTATCCACTTTTAATACCTCACCCGAACCGGTAGCCATGTTTGTGTTAGGTCTTTATGATCCCTCACCTAACTCACTAAGAAGAACTGGTCTGAGGCGTTTAAAGGTTGACCTAAACAAATCTATAATTTCACCCATTGCAAACAAAGAGGCCACCTTAGGGAGTTTTTTTTCAATATAGGAAGAGTCTCTCGCACACATTCTTCCACACATCGCCCTAGAGACCTTACTAGTCTTTGAGATCAAGTTGAGTTTCTTGTCAAGATTGATTTATAAAGGAATTTCAAAGGATGTCTACACCCTTTGAGGACAAATCTATAACAAATGGTTGAGGTTGGGACTTATTTCTAATTTAGGATGATTTTAACATCGCTATCATTTATCCCTGCAACTAGTTTGTATTCTTATGTTTATATTTTGAAAAATCAAAAAATATTTTCTTTTCTTTTAGAATTTTTTTCTAAAAATTCCAAAAAGACTTTATTTTGATAAAATTTTCAAATATTAAAAAAGATTTTTTTATTTTGTCTTAAACCATATATGGATGAATATTTAAGATGTTCGAATCACAATTTCATTCCACCCTTTCGTGTGAATGATAATTGTATCATGATATCTAGCTCTATTTTTTTGGCTTAATAATGCGTGTTTATCATTGAGCTGTTCATTATTGCTTGCATTCTTCACGCTAAACTAATTATATTGCCTTAATTGCACACATGCACAAACATCTGAACATTGTACTTACTTGTCATATGTTGAATAAGATGTTACTTTATTAATCGTGCTTACTAACGAACATAATGTACTAGAAACTAATTATGCATGTAAAAACCATCACCTGATTTTTTTTTATCGAAAAATTAATGTGTTTAAGTAATGGAAAGAGTCTACGAAAGATCCAGTCCTCTTTACATTAAAGGCCACCACTGGCAAGAGCCCAAAAGATAATTTTGGCACATAAAAACAGAAGTTTTAAGGCCAAATCTATTTCACTGACGCTTTATTCAAAATAAAAGATATAATTAGTTCAAAAAAATTGAGATTTTATGCTGAAAATGTGAAATTTTGAGGGTGTTATAAGTTGAAGATTAATGGGGTTGCACAATAAAATTCCTTCAAAAACATTCAATAGGTTGACGTTATTGATTTGAAAAGTATTGAAATTTGTGACATTTTCTATGAGTTGAGTCGATTTCACTTTGTTTAAGATGTTTTAACCAAAGGTTGAATTGGTTTATTCTTTAGCAGGGTCTCGTTGACTTCATGAACCATTGTTGCGCATGCCTGTGTTTACTTTCCCATGTATTAAGTTCACACATGTCCATTCCATATTTATATTTCAAATATCTTCATGCTACTCTATGGCATGATTGTTTGTATTTATATGTATATTTTTACACTAAAAAATTTCAAAATTATCTGTTAGTTTTGTTGAAGTTTCATCCTTTATGCTTAGTTCTCTATACCTTGTAATGATATTTTAAATATGTTTCCTCGTGATGATGACATTTCAAGTTTAGCTTCTGACCCTTCGTCTATTTCGGACAACAAGGGGGAGATCATATGGAGGGGGAGTTTTTATCTTATAAAATTTGTGTGTTACAGTATCTCCTTTGTTTTATATGTGTAGGTGTTTTTTAATTTTTATGATATCATGGACTACATGTATATTTTCAGTAATGACAAAGTTGTAAGTGTCTTTTCCTTTTCTGGTTTGGGAGGGACATTAGTAGAACTTGTCTTAGGTTTTATTTTTTTCAATTTTATTTTTTGCACCGGAATAGCCAAAGGGAGATATTTTTAAGAGAAATATTTATAATTTCTGATTATGTTTTTCAGTTTTGCATATTTAGTTACACTAAGAAATCATCATGTAAATTCTCAATATCTTCAATCGAAGACAAGTGTTATCAAATTACAAATTACCATAAGTGCACGGGCTATGATAGTATAGCTTTTACAAGTACGAGTCGAACTCATTGAGCTTTGGTCAATTTTTTAAGTTTTAAAGTTTCTAACTAGACAGTACTTTGCAAATATGAGAATTATAATCTATAACTAAAATAAAAGTAATTAATGGGAGCAACCAAGAATATATATCTAATTATGGGAGAAACTAGAATTTCAAATCCATTTATCAATTTTAACTAATATTACACATTAATTTAATTTCTTCATTCCCGATTTATAACTCAAATTAACTGATTCTCTCCATTTCAATTTGAAAAATAAAACATTTTAGTTCACATAAAATTTAATATCTCTAATTTAGATGGATGAAATCCATATTCCCTTTAAAATATCAAATTTTAAGTTTTAAATGTAATCTTTAAGCATGTATTATCAAAATAATCGAGGGCAAGCATAACCCATAAAAAATACTCACACCAAAAATTAAATATATGAATTATCAATCACTTTTGAAGGTTTAAAACAAACTCTCGTTTCGTTTTAAGTGAATACCGAATTTTTAAATCATTTAAAATATGTCAGGAATGAACAATTTTTTTTAACTAATTACATAATACTAATCAAGCATGATAAATTTCTCCTAGTACTAGTAGAGAATTTATGATAGTATAATGATAGAGATAATAATATTGGAAGAAAGAAATAAAAGTTTCATTAATGATTCAAACTTACAATACTTATGCCTCTCAATTAATCTTGATAAAATTCTCCCCACAAAAGTAGAAGTTTTGGCCGTCAAATAAAAATAAACTCTCTAAAAAATACATTAAAAAATATTTCTAATAATTGTGAACCCAATGGTCCTTTTTATAGACCACGAGGCGATGTATTTGGGTTGGGATAAAACTACATTTGGTCGGTTGTATTTGCGTTGTTAATTATCTCATGAGGTCTTGGGAAGAGTTGGAAACAAGTGGGAAGTCTTTTTTTTAAAATAATTATCCCCAATTTTGTAACTATTCATGTCACTATTCACATCACTAACTTCAATCGCAGTTTTGACCCCTAAAACTTCAAAATACCATTTTAATCCGAACTTCAATACCTTTTTGAAAAGATGTCACTATTCACATCATTGTTTTCAATACGTTTTTTGAAAATCTATGGCACGACCTCAACGGACATCGGACATTGGAGCAACTTTATAAAAAAATATTTGGTACAACTATGTCAACCCTGTCGTATTATGATGTATCCTAACAATTTTTACATATCAACTCCTTTATTTTCCAAACTCCCAAGATACCTGTAAAATTACAAACTAAATATAATTAATTCAAATTTAGGGTCATAAAAGTTTAAGAAATTACATGATTACCCCTTAATTGTATTGAAGCCTCCGAAATTCATAAGTTGCTCGTTTTAATCCGAAATTCAATCAAATTTCAAAGAGAATTTTATTTTTCCAAGATAAATATTAGAAAATTATTTTTAGGCATTTAAAATTTATCAAATTATGGTTTCTCCCCCTAAGGTTACTAAAATTGCATTTTTAACTCGAATTTTATTTAAGCTTGCATTTTTCTTTTTATTTATGAAAACTCTAAAAGCTCATGATTTACGCTACAACGAGCCTAACAAGGCTTATATTTGGACATAAATAATACAAAATTATGAACTCATCAACAAGTTAGTGGCTAATTACAATAATCATACGAGAGGGTATATGGGGTTGATTTAGTGTTTAGTTATATTTAGGGATTATTTTTAAACTAGTTTGAATCCAAAGAAAAATTCCAAATTATTTTGAAAATTTGCAAAGTCGTTTGAATGACATTTGGTTATCGTTCGAATGAGTGCATGTACCTCGTTTCAACATCTTCGAACGAACTTTGAACGAGGTTGATTTTGGTAACTTTTGACCCATTTTGTTTTATCGTTTGATAAGTCATTAAAAGTGATTCAAACGAGATCAGGTACTTCATTCAAACGAGATGTGCCTCATTTGAACGAGCCTGCAAAAAAATATTTTTTACTTGATTTCAAACGCAATTTTTTGAAGTCTATCTCTTAGAGATTTCCCCCCTATTTAATAGGTATGAACTTGTACTTCTTTGCAAGCCTTTTAGAACATTTTTTGTGATCATACACTTAAGTTTTTCAAAACCAAACCCCTTGTATGTTTTGTGATCAATTTATCAAACCTGGAAGAACATATCATATGGTTATATCCATGTGGAGTTAATTCTTCATTACTAAAGATAGAAAATGAGTTTTCTAAGGTTGTTCGTTGGACATCAAGGCAAGTGGAGCACTGCTGGATATGCACCACTTTCTCTTATCAATGAGGAAGAAAACATAACCGGAATACTTAGATGAGTCTATGTTTGTAAGCATGTCTATGTCATTATGTAATACCTTACTTGTAATAGTGCTAAGAAGGGATTTTTTTTGAAAGATTTTTTTCCTCATATCTCATGTAGTGGTTTGTTTGTTTGATTCAATTTAGCTTCAATATTTAGTGTGTTTAGTTTCATCTGATTAACTAAGATAAATTTAGACTAAAGTTTAGTGTTTAGACTAAATTTAGAATATTTTTACATTTTACCATATAATCGAACCATTCTAAAAGGCACAACATCTTTTATGAGGACAATCAGGATGAGGGCATCAGAGAGAATCATAAGAGAGAGTGTATGTTATTACTGGTTGCAAGAGATGGAGAGATAGATAGATAGATAGATAGATAGATAGATAGAGAGAGAGAGAGAGAGAGAGAGAGAGAGAGAGAGAGAGAGAGAGAAAGAGATATTCCAAAGTTGAGTGTCAATCGAGTCTTGGGTCCCGAGACACCTACGTAGCCTATAAAGGCATCAAAGTCCACGTAGTTCGCATGTGGCATAAGGGTGGGGTTTATCCTATAGATTTGAGTGGGAATTTATTATATATGTGTGTGTAGAAAATGTATTTTTAGTTTTGAGAAATTGTGGTGGATAATCCCATTGGAATTTATAGGTGTGACCCTTTTTTTCTTAGTTTTATTTTTTTATAGAAAACAAAGTATGTGAAATATAACTAATAAAGGATGAAGTATTAATGTGAATGAGATAAAGTAAAATCTAGATTAAGAACTTATGCAACTAATGCAAAAATAAAGAATTTAAAAAGAGCGAAGGATTTTAGACCTTCTTCATAGAATTGAGGCTTTTTCTTGATACTTGATGAACTCCCTTGAGTGTTGAGATGAATGTTGGATGAGAGAGAATGATATTTGACTACATTGGGTTATTAAAAGGATGGTAATGAAATAATTAAAGGAATTTCACACAAGAAAACTTCACTAATTGCAAGAGAATGTTGTTGAGATCACTGATATTGATGGATCTTAGGTGTGCTTCAGGAGTGAGGTCATGCCATATATTTATAGGGTAAGATCAGCATAGCCCTAGCCCTGCCAATGAGTAGGTAACCCTATACACACTGTCGATAGGTAGGGAAATGGACCTGCAAATCGATTGTCTCGCGCAAATTTTTTCAGAAAAACAGTCGTAGAACGTAATCCGTTGATCCAAATCATGGACGGGGCATATCATTAGAAAGGTAATTTAAACACCCTCAAGATTCCTTTGGGCCAATCTCAAGTTCGAGGGTTGACTTTGGGTCAAATAGGGCTCAAAAGCGCTCATTGGTCCTTTGGATGCTAGATTGTCAGACAAAAATGGATCGTTCATCCAAACCGTAAGTTAGAATTGCGCAGGGGGTAGACCTTGGAAAGGTTATGCGAGGTACTTTGACATTAGAAAGAGCAGGAAAGTTGAATTTGGTCAATCGGGGACCGAAAGTGCCCGATGACCTTTTGGAGTAAAGGGGGTTGTTCTTCCATATCGTAAGGCTGATTTGCGAATGGGGCGAACCGTTGGAAAGGTTATTTAGTTACCTTTAAAGATTCATTTAGTCTCATTCAAGATGAAGAGTTAACCTTGGTCAAATAGAGTCCAAGAGTTCCCGGTGGCCTTCAAATTAATTTTCAAGGGAAAACAGAACGGTTATGTCATTTCACGCACGGGGGGACCATTCGAAAGGTGTTTCAGTTCCCTTTCAATATACAAAGAGCTTTTTCTCTGACGATAAAGTTGACTGGGGTCAAATTAGGTTCCGGGAGCGCCGGGTGGCCTCTAAATAGATTTTCGGTGGTAAAATGGTTCATTTGTCATAACTATTATCCCAATTCATGCACGGGGCAAAACATTGGAAAGGGTATTCAGATACCTTCGAATATTAATGAGATTTCTCTCTAAAAATAGAGTTGACCAGAGTCAAATAGGTCTAATAGCACTCGATGGCCTCTAGATCGGTACTCGGAGTTTGACCTAGGGTTTGTAGTGAAATGGGGAGGTGTTAGGGACCTAAGTAGAGACTTAGGGGGTCCTAAAATGAAAGGCGCGAGCTTTTCTAAATCAAAGCTCTGATACCAATTGAAATTTCCCTTTCATGTAAACTCGATGATGCGGAAGCGGTGTGATGGTTCAACTTTAAAACAACAAATTTTAATTTCTTAAACAAATTAAAATTACACCAAGTGAAGTAAAATTAAACAATTAATATATATTCACTTAAACCAATTAATTAATCCAAGTCCTAGAATTTGCCTAAGTCATATTTATCAATAGATTAGGCGAAACCAAATTTTAGCAAATGACTTGAATTAAATAAACTTTACCCAATATTTAATTTAGCACCAAATTAAATGAGTGTGATGATTTAAACCAAATTTTATCTTGAATTATCCTAAGCATGCGTTCTAAATTATTTTGCAAGATAAAATAAATCAATCACACTACGCCGCGATGTACGAGGAAAAACCCAAGACGGGAAACAACCTCGGACGACCTTAGCCACAAATCCACTAGATATGGAATTACAAGTACAAGACAAAAGACTTACAACACACGACTCAATCCCTCTCAAGCCCCGATGCTTCTTCTTGTAGACACCTCTTCCTAGCGGATAACCTTGGAACTCCATCGCGGTCTCAGAATCCACCGATAGGACTTTATATGGTCACCGTCACCCGAGCAAGGAGCCTTTCTCCAAGTCGGTAGAATCGCAACAAAACGTCTTCTTCTTTGATGGATGTAGAAGCAAACCAAGACTTCTCTTTGAAACGGAAGAGATAAACCGGTGCCAAACTCCAAGCAATTGATATGTATATATGTGAACTTGGATAAACAATATGGGTGTAAAACTAGAGTGATAAAACATTTTCTCTTGAAAAATAGCACTCAAAACATGAACATTTTCCTAAAAACAATTTTGCTCTCAAACTCTCTCTAAGAGATAAACTAGGATGGAAAAGTTAGATTGGAAAATGTTCTTCCTGTACATATTAAAATCTGAAAAAGTTGGTTAAAAACCAAGTGGGGAAGTGGGTGCAAAACTGCCAAAAAACTGCCGAAAACTCCCGCCTGGCATCTCGTTCGAATGACATTTCGTTCGAACGAAATTCTCGTTCGAACGAGACTTCTAACGACGTTCTAGATTGAACTCGTTAGAATCTCGTTGGATATCTCGTTCGAACATAAGGTTCGTTCGAACGACATATCGAACGCCATTCCAGTGGCCTAATATGGGAACTCGTTGGCAGGTTCGTTCGAACGACATTTTCGTTCGAACGACAATCTCGTTCGAACGACTCTATCGAACGAAAAACCAGAAAGATGAATATTCTTGTTTAAGCCCAGAAAACTTTATAAAAATTTATTTAAAGTTTTAATTAATTCTTTCTTAAAACAAAACGCAGTTTTTATAAAACCTAACACCCAATAAACTTGTTCCAAGCTCCAATATATCTAATATTTCATTCATACCTTGGGATCATGGAACTATGGTTGATGACGTAGAAACAAGGCACGCAAACTGGCATATTTGATGAGTCTTTATACTCTTTGCCGCTATGTCTTCAACAAACATTTCATAGGCTTGAGAATATTACAATTAAATACTATCCTATGAATAAATGTTTTTGTCCGGAATTGAGCCAAAACTATATATGGACTCAATTGGAAATTTGTGTCCTTACAAATCTCCCCCTTTGGCTATTTCGGGACAAAAACCTAACAAAAATCCTAAAGGGCCGTCAAGCTCACTAGACTCAAAACATAACCCACCAAAACTTGACTCAACCCAAGGATCAAACGCTTTGCCATTGAAAGATGCCGCTTTAAAAGAATTCCTGCACACTTAAGCAAACTATCAAACGCATAGGGAATATCAAAATAGTAAATGAAATTAATTAAATTACTCCCTCTAAATTAATTCTTCCCCTTTAAGAAACACATGACCTACTTACTTAGAAAGACGTCTCCCCCTAAGATAAATCTCCCCCAAACTAAGATACGATAATAATAGGATTAGATACCATTTCTCCCCCGATCATTTTCTCCCCCTTTTTGTTCAGGAATAGGCAAAGGATAAAGAACTAATAAACACGTTGAAGCTTAAAGTGTTAAGACATTAAAGCATATGGGCAATAAAAGCATATATATATATACCAATAAGTACTTGCATATATAGATAGATATAAACACACACATGACACAAAATACAATAAGTTTGCGCACTCGTATGGAAAAAATGTGTCATATGGAAACGGAAGTGTTGGGGTGTGAACTAGAAAAAATTAAATTTAGACCCAAACACTTAATAAACATTCACGGAGTTCTCATTTGATTGCAAACTTTATCACATTTAAATATAACCTCATGTGACAATATGAAGATTGAACTCAATGAACAAACATACACAATGCATACAAGCCTAGCATGATGATGATTCTACAAACCAAATAGAGTCATGACATTAAAGACAACTAGGATAAACGGACATTGTGCAAACCGTTGATATACCATCCAATTCTCCCTCAATAAGCATATATATTCTTTTGCTTTTGAATGAATATATCAAACAAACATAGGCCTTGGCAATTGTTTTCTTTTTAATGCCAAATATTCTGTTTTTAGGCCTTTGGATCACGTATTTCTTTTAGATCCAATAAACGGTGGCTTACTATCGCAAAGGATTTAATTCATCCTTTTGGAGCCCTTCCCCGTGCACATTTAGATATATAATTTTTTATCTCACAAAGCTCACGTGCAACGGATTGTGACATGCACTAGTCCTCCTAGGTCATAGATATGTAGATGACTAGATTGGTTGGAGAACACCTCAAAAAACTCAAATATAACATATGACATTAAGATTTCAAAAGAGCTCGTGCATGTGTGAAAAGAGGCATATAAAAATAGAATCCATTTAAACAACAAAAAATCCAACTACTCCATATAAAACATGGTAAAGAACATTTTAAGGATTGAAAATCTAAACCAAAAGTTCTAGCCACGTGGGAGCGTAAATATGGAATTCAAACACAAGTATATGCCACTTAAAGTGTGTCAAACTAAAATACACACATAAAAAATCTTTTTGAGTTTTTAACATTTTTCACCAAAAATAAATATATATACTCAAAAGAATAAACAAAAATCATTTGTATTTTTCATTAAGCTTAAATGAAATAAATAAAACACAAAAGATAAACAAAAAGCTTTTTATATTTTTTCAATTAATTCAAACACAAAATATAATACAAAAAGATAAGCAAAAATCATAATTCTAGCATGGGATAAGCATGGATCAAAGACTAGAAAATGATTAAACAAGCATACATTTAGCATATGAATATAGCATGAAGTACAAACGCTAAAGTATGCAAACACTAACACATTCATCCTTTAGATTTAGCAAGGGAGGAAGCATGTGAAAGTAAATGAGAATCAAAAACCCTATATTGCAAGGCAACCAAGTCGGATTTCCTAACCCAAATTAATGAAGAATGACTATCTTGGGGTGTAGGAGCTTTAACTACCGTGGTTACTTTACTATGGGATTTTCTAGGAATTCGTTTAAGATCAAAACAAAATTTCCTAAGATGACCTTTTCGACCACAATGTGTGCAAGTAAAAATATGTCGAAAAGATTTACCTAAGGAGTGATCTTTAAATTCATTCCTAGTATATTCTCCTAAAACATGGATTTTGGCATTATGAGTAAATTCATTACAAGTATTGAAGCCTAAACCACAAGTGTCATTTTTAATTTGGACCGTTCCTAAGATTTTATCTAATTTTTTCGAACGACACTCCAAATCAAATTTGACATTACTAGAGTCTTTTAGTTTATTTTGCAATTCTAAAATGTTAGACTCTAATAAAACATTTCGTTCTTCAAAAACAAGAAGCTCCTTTTCCAAGGATTCCATTAAACCCTTAAGGCTATCTCTTTCGCCTTCTACATATTCTAGCTTCTCTTGAAGAGTCCTCTCACATGTCCTTAGGTCTTCTATTAAGGTATTTTCATCAATGACCTTGACACTCTCTCTTAAACTAGCTTCTAACTTCAAATTAGCCCTTTTCAATTTAATAGATTCTTTATAAAGTTCTTGAAAAACATTTTGAAGTTCACTCACATTAACCTCTTCTTCATTTTCACTCTCTCTTTCTTCTCCACTCTCACTATCATCAAAAACAAGAGAATCATAAACAATGACCTTGGAAGTGTCATGTGTTAAAGTTTCATCAATCGATGAGTTCTCACTATCACTCACATGACTAGCCATAAAAGCCACAAAATTTTTCTTAGTGGAGGAATCGGGCTTCTCTTCCTTATCACTATCACTAAGGGTCGCATTATATGAAATGGGTCGCTTACCCTCTTTCCTTAGTTTAGTGTGGCACTCAAAAGCCCTATGGCCATAACCTTCACAACCAAAACACTTATTAGACTCGTCCCTATCTAAATGTTCATTACTAGGTTTAGGGATATTTTCGGCTTTAGGAATTTTCTCCGCTTTAGAAATCCTCTCGTTCTTGTCATGCTTAGAAGATTCAAATTTCTTAAAATGATTTTTAAATTTATCTTTGTTAATTTTAAGAAATTTTCTAAATTTACGAGCAAACAAAGCCATGTCTTCCGAGTCACTATCACTCTCGCTCTCTACTACTAGTTTGACCTCTTTTCGGGCTTTTAAAGCAACGCCCTTTTCGATTTTCTTTTCGGTTTTAGAGGGAAACATATCTAGTTCATAGGTTTGTAAATCACCTACAAGCTCTTCTAATTTCGTAGAGGTTAAAGTGGGTAAAGAATTAAAAACGGTCACCTTTGGAATAAATCTATCGGGTAGGGACCTTAAAATTTTCTTTACAACACGGTCGTCAGGTATTTTCTCTCCCAAGTTAAAAGATGAATTAACAATATCGGAAAGTCTACCATAAAATTCATCAAAGGTTTCTTTTTCATTTATTTTGATAGTTTCAAATTGAGTGGTGAGGTTTTGGAGTTTAGAAGCTTTAACGACACTAGTTCCTTCATGAGTTAATTGTAAAATATCCCAAGCTTCTTTAGCGGTTTCACACGTCATAATACGTCGGAATTCATCAGGTGTGACAGCGCTAAACAAGGCATTCAAACCTCGGGAATTGAAATTACCAAGTTTAAACTCATTTTCAGTCCATCTATCGGCGGGTTTGGGTACACGTTCATTTTCAACTAAGTAAGTTGGTGGGGACCACCCGTTAACAACAGACATCCAAACTCTCTCGTCGATAGATTTTAGTGCCGATCTCATACGCGCTTTCCAATACGCATAGTTTGAACCATCAAAAATAGGAAATTTTGAAAATGGGGAAAATTCCATTTTAGCCAAAAATTTAAAGGATCTTAACGAAATAATTTATCATTTTTGTCTTTGATACCAATTTGAAAGGCGCGAGCTTTTCTAAATCAAAGCTCTGATACCAATTGAAATTCCCCTTTTATGTAAACTCGATGATGCGGAAGCGGTGTGATGGTTCAACTTTAAAACAACAAATTTTAATTTCTTAAACAAATTAAAATTACACCAAGTGAAGTAAAATTAAACAATTAATATATTCACTTAAACCAATTAATTAATCCAAGTCCTAGAATTTGCCTAAGTCATATTTATCAATAGATTAGGCGAAACCAAATTTTAGCAAATGACTTGAATTAAATAAACTTTACCCAATATTTAATTTAGCACCAAATTAAATGAGTGTGATGATTTAAACCAAATTTTATCTTGAATTATACTAAGCATGCGTTCTAAATTATTTTGCAAGATAAAATAAATCAATCACACTATGCCGCGATGTACGAGGAAAAACCCAAGACGGGAAACAACCTCGGACGGCCCTAGCCACAAATCCACTAGATATGGAATTACAAGCACAAGACAAAAGACTTACAACACACGACTCGATCGCTCTCAAGCCCCGACGCTTCTTCTTGTAGACACCTCTTCCTAGCGGATAACCTTGGAACTCCACCGCGGTCTCGGAATCCACCGATAGGACTTTATATCGTCACCGTCACCCGAGCAAGGAGCCTTTCTCCAAGTGGGTAGAATCGCAACAAAACGTCTTCTTCTTTGATGGATGTAGAAGAAAACCAAGACTTCTCTTTGAAACAGAAGAGATAAACCGGTGCCAAACTCCAAGCAATTGATATGTATATATGTGAACTTGGATAAACAATATGGGTGTAAAACTAGAGTGATAAAATATTTTCTCTTGAAAAATAGCACTCAAAACATGAACATTTTCCTAAAAACAATTTTGCTCTCAAACTCTCTCTAAGAGATAAACTAGGATGGAAAAGTTAGATTGGAAAATGTTCTTCCCGCACATATTAAAATCTAAAAAAGTTGGTTAAAAACCAAGTGGGGAAGTGGGTGCAAAACTGCCAAAAACTCCCGCCTGGCATCTCGTTCGAACGACATTTCGTTCGAACGAAATTCTCGTTCGAACGAGCGACGTTCCGGATTGAACTCGTTAGAATCTCGTTGGATATCTCGTTCGAACATAAGGTTCGTTCGAACGACATATCGAACGCCATTCCAGTGGCCTAATATGGGAACTCGTTGGCAGGTTCGTTCGAACGACATTTTCGTTCGAACGACAATCTCGTTCGAACGACTCTGTCGAACGAAAAACCAGAAAGATGAATATTCTTGTTTAAGCCCAGAAAACTTTATAAAAATTTATTTAAAGTTTTAATTAATTCTTTCTTAAAACAAAATGCAGTTTTTATAAAACCTAACACCCAATAAACTTGTTCCAAGCTCCTATATATCTAATATTGCATTCATACCTTGGGAGCATGGAACTATGGTTGATGACGTAGAAACGAGGCACGCAAACCGACATATTTGATGCGGATTTATACTCTTTGACACTACGTCTTCAACAAACACTTCATAGGCTTGAGAATATTATAATTAAATACTATCCTATGAATAAATGTTTTTGTCCGGAATTGAGCCAAAACTATATATGGACTCAATTGGAAATTTGTGTCCTTACATAAAATATGGTATCTATAAATCCCCTCAACGAGTGAGCTTATAAGTCTAATAGATACCACTTGATATTTTTGGAAGGAGGTTGATTCTACGGACTAAAAGGGATAAGGAAGATCGATTCAGAGTCGAGGCCGATTCTGAGCACCTAAGCAAATACTGGGGATGGCCGATTCTATGGGTCGAGGTTGATTGTGAGGACCTAGGGTAGGGAGTCACCAATTATGAGGGTCAAAACTAATTATGAGGGCTTAACATGGGAGCGACCAATTCTACAGGCCGAGGACAATTCTGAGGAACTTATGTAGAGGCAACCAATTCTGAGGGATGAGGTCAATTCTGAGGACCTTAAATAGAAATGACCAATTATTAGGGTCGAAGCCAATTCTGAGGTCTTAAGTAGGAGTGACAAATTCTAAGGGTCGAAGCCAATTTTGAGGGATTAAGTAGGAGCGGATAATTCTAAGGGTCAAATCCAATATTGAGGGCTTTAAGTAGATATGACAATTTTTGCTGGTCGAAGCCAATTCTGAGGGCTTAAATTAAAAAGACCAATTCTGCAGGTTGAAGCCAATTCTGAGGGATGAAGTGGGAGCATATAATTATGCGAGTCGGAGCCAATTTTGAGGACTTTAAGTAAGGAGCAGCCAATTCTGATGGCTAAGGTCAATTCCGAGGACCTAAGTAGAAGTGAACAATTCTGAGGCTCGTAGCCATTTCTGAGGGCTTTAGTAGAAGTGACCAATTCTGAGGGTCAAGATCAATTCTAAGGACCTTAAGTAGTAGAGACCAATTCTGAGGCTTGACGACCTTAAGTAGTAGCGACCAATTATGAGGGTCGAAGGCAATTTTGAGGTCTTAAGATGGGAATTGTGGGGCATAGTTTTCTTAGTAAAGTTGGGAGACTCCACTGGGGAAAATATATTAATCTGAGGATGGGGTGCTGCCCTACTGGGGAATTTTCTGATTTCTGCGGTGTCCCTTGGAGACTTTGCTAGGGAATATGCATTTAGAATTAGGAATTCCTCTAGGGAAAGAATTCTGGGATTCTGTTGAGGAATTATAGGGTTTGAGATGGGGGAGAAAAATGTGGTATTAATTTGATTGGGGATGTGAGAGGCTTGAAAAAATATTTTTCATAGTGAAAAGCTTCTAAAATTAATTTTGTAATTTTAGGAATTTTTTGGGATTTTCTTGTATTTTTGGGGAATTTTTGTACAAAATTTCAGAGAGGTGCCGACCAACATGGTGTAGGAGGTTCTAAATGACAATGGCATAGTATTTTATAATACCTCAGGTAGGTGAAGGGATAGTGCCAATCGGTATGTGGTCGGGGACTTTCGATCGGCATGCCCCTTAGCCTCCTATAAAAAGGGGCGAGATTTCTTCATTTTTCACAGCCTTCAGATCTTCTATCTTATGACTTTATTTTCTACGAACTGTTATAGCATTCCTCTGTCCTCTAAGACTAAGAAATGGTGGATTTTTTAAGCAGTTTGGTCCACATGGCATGGTTGAGTGTTGACGCCTGGGCGCATATGGAGTGTTGGGCAATGAGAATTCCTTTGACTCCTTCGAGCCGATTGCGGATGAGTGGACTCTTTTGTGTGAGAGAGCTATAGACAACACATTATAGGACCCCATAAGTCTCACCTTAGACTCCTAGCACTTCCCCTTTACACCACGAACATAGGTCTCACTCCGAGTACCGATCAAGAGACCATCGGGCGCACCCGAGCCCCATTTGACTCTAGTCAACTCTTTTACTAGAGCAAAAGATCTTTGAATCTTTGAAGGGATCCAAATACCCTTTACAACAGTCTGCCCCATGCATGAATCGGCATAACGGTTCAGATGAACGGACCATTTCACTATCGAAAACTGATTCAGAGGCCATCGGGGGCTCCCAGGCCCCGAATTGACCCTAATAAACTCCACCGTCAGAGCGAAAGATCTTTGAATATCTGAAGGGAACTTAAACCCATTTCCAATGGTCTGCACCGTGTGTGAAATAACCTAACTATTCAGACGAACAGTCAGTTTTCTCCCAAAAATTAATCCGGAGGCCACCGGGCCCTCCCAGACTCCGTTTGACCAAAGTTAACTCTTCAGCTCGAATGAGATTGAATGATTCTCTGAAGGTAACCGAATACCCTTTCTAACGATCCGCCCTGTGTGCAATTCTAACCTACGGTATGGAAAAATGATTCTATGTTACTTTGAGAGGTCACTGGGCGCTTTTAGGCCTCGGTTGACCAAGGTTAACTTTCCGAACCAAGCAAAACTCTTTGGAATGTCAAAGTACATCTCCTAACCTTTCCAACAGTCAGCCCCATGCAAGATTTTGACTTACCACACGGACAAATGATCTATTTGCATCTGACAATCTCCCGTCCAAAGGAAAGACGTGCACTTTTGAGCCACATTTCACCCAGAGTCAACTCCCGGACCCGGGAGAGGTCCAAGGACTCTCGAAGTCATCTGAAATACCATTCTAACAGTATGCCTTGTGCGCGATTCGGATCAATAGTTTGTGCTCTATAGTCATTTTTACAGAAAAGTCTGTACGAGACTACCAATTAGCAGGTCCTGAACCCTACCTATCGGTACAGTGTCAAGGGTGACCTGCCGATAGGAACCCCCTGGGGAAGGATGATCAGCACCCCATTTTTTCCCTATAAATAAGGGCCATAACCTCATTCCCAAAAGGCAGCAAACCCATCAGCATCAGTTATCTCAGCAAAATTCTCTCGAAGTCAGCGAAGTTCCATATGAGAAGTTCCATTCAAGCCTAAATACCCGTCTTTTAACACCCACTTTGGCAAATATCATTCTCTCTCATCAATATCCATCAACATTCAAAGGAATTCATCCAAGATCCAAGATCAAGCTCCAAAGAAGGTCCAATTCCTTCTCCCCATCTTTTAAATCTCTTGTTTTGGCATAAATTACTTTACATTCATAATCCAGATTCATTTTTCATACACATTAATATCTACGCTTTTATTAGTATATTGCACGTACTCTATTTTTCATAAAAAAAACAAATAAAAGAGGGTTACACCCGTAAATTCTAAGCTGAATTATCCACCACACTTTTTTCCAAAACCAAAAACACATTTTCTACACGCACACACCTAATAAAATTCCGTTCTAATCTATGGGATAAACCCCACCCCTGTTCTACATTCGAACTACGTGGACTTTGATGCCTTTATAGGCTACGTAGGCGTCTTAGATTAAAATTCGAGACTCGGGTCCAATTTTCTAATTTCCCAATTTCTCTTATTTTTCGTAATCCTCAAAATTACTCATACATATGTATATAACATATTTTTTTGCGTCTCATCCCACATATATTATCATTTCCCAATAACGATCAATATCTCGATGAACGCTCATATTCTATCTTCTACATTTATTATTATTTTGGGAATATTCCTATGGATGATCTCACCCTATCTTTTTCGAGGTATGGGTCGAACGATTCCAATGTGCATTATATAAACACATGCATACACTACACGAGGATAAGGGAAAATATTAACATTTGCCCATGAGAGACCGAAAGGGTGGGATGGGTGCCTAACACCTTCCCATTCCGTAATTTAGCCCCCGAACCTCCGATCTATTAGTTTCGCATGTATAAGTTTATCCTTCATGCCGCTCTCTCGAAGTGGCAACATATTCTTTTGCCTATTTTGAGCAAAATATGTTGGCGACTCTATCTCTTTACATTTACCCCACATCAACGAAGGTTGAAGCCCCCTCTTCAAAGAGAAGGCTGCAAGACCGCGACGCAGTTTCTTCCCCGGGGGATCCTCCTTCGCATTCCCCCCAAAACGAACGTTGCGCCGATCGGGAAGGCCACAGTGGTGACTCTGCTGGGGACTATATTTTAAGAGGGCTAGACTCTATTTACATGGGTGTTTTATCTTCTTGTATATTCCCCTATTTGCATGTTCCCCTTTATTATTCACGAGTACCTCACGCTTATGCTACTATTCACACACTTGTAGAAGATTCTCCATGTACACTTCACACCACGTGTATCCATATATTGCACACATAACTTATCTATGTTTGGTATGGCCTTACTTTTGGTACTTTCACTTTGCTCCCTGTTTGGAATGATCAAGAAAAAGATACTCTCACCATAAGATACTAATAAGATAATCATGCATAATTCACACGACATCACTAAAGAGCATTGTTATTGACCAAATTTTGTCCCGTAACTGGAGGGTCACTTCGTGATGGGCGCTAGTCTGGAAGGGTGCAATTAGCCTAAGTGATATAACTCTCACCTTGTATTGTCCAAGTACCTTCGATGTATATTGAACGGTTCCCCCGCATCATACCGCTTAACCGAAGTCATGACGGGTGGTATATCGTAGGGAAGTCGTTCACGTACATCGAGTATATCGAATTTCTTCTCACATGTACTGTCCCCATGAGGTATATGGTGAGGCAATTCACGTACACTAAGGTATATCAAATGGCTTGTCCACACGTACTGATTGCCCTCAATAGCAAGACGTATATCGTGGAAGTCACGCCAAAGGGGGGAACCCTTTCCAATTTACCCAACCAAACTGCATATCCGCATATAGATGTCAAGCCTAGGACACACATATTAGATTGTCGGTTTTGACCCGAAACTGTGCTGAAATTCTGGGTCGGCCTACCACCAAAATTTTCCCGCAATTTCAAAATGGGTCCCTACTTGTAAGCCTGGTTACAAGTCCAACCATAGCTTTACATATGTTGCAAACCCAATTTCCAGACTCGGGTCCCGTCCGTCATTTCATTTTGCAATTAGTAAAACTTAATACAAGTGAGAACCTAATAAACATAATAACCATGCTGAGACCCGTCTTTGGTCTTTTTCTCTCCTTTTACCAAAAAGCGTCCAAAAACATTTTTTCTCTTTTATAAAAAATACCAAAAACATTTTCGTTCTCATCTTTTCCAAAAATGTCAAAAATATTTTCCTCCTTTTTTTAAAAACAAAAAAAAACGAATTTCCTTTTTTCTTTCCCGAAAATAAATTCTAATTTTTCTTCTCAGGTCGATCACATACCCTTGGCATGGTTCCCTATCGGCTTTGGTCTTCAGTCGAACCTCCCCGAAGTTCTGTTAGTCCCTTTACTTCCTCCGAGTTCGAAACTCACCCGCCTTCCATGGAGAATACAGATGAAGTGCCGAATGTACAAACGGATTTTTTGACGGTTCTAGCTCATCTCACTGCCAAAATTAACAACCTTCAACATCAAGGTTCATGAGATGCAAAGAAATCGGGTCCTTGTCCCCGAAGATCCTAAGGTTATTTTCCTTTGCACCATGGGTCCGCCTGTACACGAGCCTATTTGGGTTCCTGAAGAATGACATCACGCTCCACGAGCTCCTCCTGCTAATGGGCTACCACCAGCGTAGCTTCCTATGCCAAACCTTACTCATACCGGGGCTAATTTACCCGTAACTATTGACCCGAAAGAGGAAGAAATGAATAAGGTCAAGGAAGACCTCAAGATGCTAACCAATAAATTTGACCAGGTTAGAATCTCTGGGAACTACATGGACTACAGCCACATGTCTCCCTATCCTAAAGCTAGGTTACCAAAAAAATTCAAGATGCCCAATATCGAGAAGTTTGTAGGAAGTGGACCCTCGATCGTTTATCTACGTAGCAATCACTGAGCCATGACTCTCCTAGGGTCTTTCGAAGAAATAATGGCTCAAATGTTCCAGCAGACTTTGAAAGATAACGCCCTCCGTTGGTTCCTATCCCTTGAAGAATTCTGAATCCGTAGTTAGGAAGACGTTGCCCGTGAGTTCATGTCACAGTCTAAGTATAACGAGGAGCTGTAGGTTACCTGTCGTGACTTAAAGCTACTTAAACAGAATCCCGGGGAATCAGTCAGCAACTTCATATCAAGATGGAGAGAAAAAAGCAACTACCATGACCAATCGACCCTCTAAAAAAGAACAAGTCAACATTTTGAAGAAGAACTTTCTACCCCATGTCCGAGAAACCATGGGAGGACAATATTACCCTCACTTCTGAGCCTTGAAGAAGGTCTTGTCAAGACAGAAGTTGAACCAAAGAAAATCTCTATAAATTTTTCTCCTAGAAAGTTTGAAAATCCTGCTAGAACCACAGTTTCTAGTATCAACAACATCTCTTAGCCCGCCACTTCATGGGCACCGAAAAATCGCCCAAACCCAATCCAGATGGAACACACCGATCTTCACGCTCCTCTCTCCAAAGTCTACCAGGCTCTCTTAAACCAAAACCTGATCAAACCCTTAGACCCTCGTCCATTACCAAATCCATTTCTGAAAAACTTCAAACCTGATGCCCATTGTGATTATCACTAAACTATTGGCCATACCACTCACTAATGTTTCCATCTCTGAAACACAATCCAAAGCCTAATTGATCGGGTTATCATCGTGCCACCAGCTAATCCTAAACCGAACACTACCCATAACCCACTCCCAAATCATACAAATGCCATCTTCCAAGAAAAAGACTCGGAACTCGACCCATCTACCCAAATCATGCCTGTCATACCCATATACTCTCCTAAACCTCTCCAAATATGCCTATATTTCCTCTTACACCCTACCAACCTTATCGATCAAACCTTATCACTCCTCACCAGAGCATGCATCGTTGTTCGTACCCATTTTGGAGGTAAGGAAATGGAATTACCATGAGTGATGAACCAATTCCTAGAGTTCAGGCTGAAATGTCCCTCCCAGATGACCATCGACTGCCAGAGATTCAGTGGGATGTTCTTAGAAGCTCGCAAATGGGCCCGAGAGTCAGATAACTGGGTAGTGCCAACCGATGAAGTCAGTTTAGATAACTTGGTCTAGATCACGGCATATTTATTTCGACAGACTGATGATATTTGTAGTATATTTGAACTGTTCGATACTTTAAAATTATAAGGGCACTAGGTCCCCTCAGTCTTGTATTTCCCTAACGAATGGTAAGAATTATATGTAGAAGCCATAGAAGTTGTAGAGTGAATTAACTTTGCATGGAAAGATAATATCGTTGCCACTGAATTGGGGGACTATTTCGAAGACTCAGATGAAGATCTAGATTCAAGAAAGACTACTCTGATAGCCAACCTATGCAGAGTGATATCATTCAAGGAGTTTCCAGGTGAGATCAACCAAGTAGTTGAGCAACCCAATATCGATGAAGAAACAGGGTTTCTATTTTTTCCTTCTTCCGTGAACCACGTGACTAGGTCGGGGAGACATTACTAGAACTCAAACTTACAAACATCAACAAGCGATAAATGGAAAGGCGTTGAGAACCTCCCTACGCCATAAATGACTCTTGAAGAAAGTAAGGTTCTTGATCAACTAAAGAAAACTCAAGCTAATATCACTCAATGGGGGCTTTTCATGTTTTCCCAACTCCACCAAAATGCCCTAATCAAGCTGCTCACAAGACCCACAGTTCCTCCCTCAACCACACCAGAAGAAGCAGTTAAACTAGTTGGATCCTTGACCTATACCCAAATTCTATCTTTTTTTGAAGAGGAAATCCCTAAGAATGGTCCCAACCATAATCATTCTCTCAATATCTCTGTTGAAGTTATGGAGAAAACTGCCCCCTCTCACTTATTGACAATGAATCAGCTTTGAATGTATGTCCATTAAGAACCCTCAATTAACTAGGATTAAAAGTGAGTGATCTTGCTCCAACCTCTGTTGTCGTGCGTGCCTATGGCAACACCCGTAGAGAAGTAGTGGGATTTATCAAGATTATAATAGGGTATGGCCCGATAAATCCGATTATTGAATTCCAAGTCATCGACATCCCAACCTATTTTAATCTCCTGCTCGGATGATCGTGGGTCCACAGCATCAAAGGGGTGTCTTCTTCCCTTCATCAGAAATTGAAGTTCTTTGCCAATGGACAAGTTATCACCATTTTGGGAGACAGTGACAACACCAAGAATGCAAGCACCAGTAATCCGGTACTCGAGATACAATACGGGGTGAACGATATGCTGCTATCAGGCTTCCAGGTCTAACCACTCCTACTCCCATCAGGGGAAGACTTCAAAGATAGGGTTTGTCCAGAATATGATCCTTATGGAAATGTCAATGTAATCCAAATGTTCAAGAATATGAATTTCGTGCCTAGACTGGGGCTAGGGAAACGACAACAAGGGATAAATGAACCTATTGTGTTGAAAGAGGCCTTCCCTCCCCGTGGCTTCGACTATCAACCATCAGAAGAAGAACTCAGATTGATCTGTCAACCTCGATTGAAGAAAAAGTTAGAATGCACCAGAACTGTCTCGGGAGATTCCCTAAATGGAAGATTCATCAAAGAGGGTTAAGATTTCCCCTTTTACGACTTCCCTGAGCCTTGGCATGACCCTATTAATAGGAAGATGAAACCAAGAATGTAGATCCTTTTTTTAAGACAGCTACCCGGGGTCTGAGAGTTCCCAACACTATGTATAACCACTCACTGAAGAGATCGTAGATGATACTAGGGATTCTTAGAACAACGACTCTGAGGAATCTTTCAACTTTTAGATACTGGGGCTTACACTCTACAAGAGCCACTCAGGGACTACATCATCTAATTCATCCTACCTCATCAAAGATGCTGATATACCTCTTCTCAACTGGGATGTTTCACCTGTGCCACCTGCTGATATTCAACCTAACCCTAATGTTTACCCCCTTTCTCCTATAGTTGTTTCCTCTCACACTGATGTAATCGAGACCTCCTTTGATGAGGTTCTCAATGCCATTTTTCCAATCAATGAAATAAACGAAGATTTTGAGTATCTTGTTGTGCCTTACATTAATTATCTTGATTCTAATCAAACTCTTTATGAAGATGACTTTGCAAATGAACAATTCTGAACTGATCTAATTAAGGTTAATAACAAAAAACATAATCACGTTTAAGTTACTAAAGATGAAACTGTTGTTATTAATCTCGATTTTAGTAGCCAAATGTTCGAGATTAGGATAGGGGATACCCTTGATCAGCACGAGCAAATGCAACTCGAAGATCTACTGAAAGAATTTATGGATGTCTTTGCATGGTCCTACGACGATATGCCTGACATTGACCCTGAGATAGCACATCATGAGATTCCAACTCTCCAAGAATCTAAACCAGTCAAATAGAAGCTGTGAAAGCTCCGCACCGAATGATCACTCAAGGTTAGAGAAGAAGTAGTCAAGCAAATGAATGTGGGATTCATTCGTGTGATCGAATATCCTACATGGCTAGCTAATATCGTACATGTGCCAAAATCAGGAAGAAAGGTCCGCATGTGTGTCGACTATCGAGATTTAAACAAGGCCTCTCCAAAAGATGATTACTAGCTACCCAACATCGATATGATTGTGGACAACACATCCAGTCATGCTCTCAAGCCATCCGTTGATAGATTTTTCGGATATAACCAGATCACGATGCACCCTGATCATCAAGAGAAAATCGAATTCATCACCCCTTAGGGAACCTTTTGCTACACTGTCATGCCATTTGGTCTAAAAAATGCAGGAGCTACCTACCAAAGGGATGCCACAACAATTCTTCATGATCTGATACACAAGGAAGTCGAGGTCTATCTAGATGACATGATTATCAAGTCTAAGACTAGAGAGGGCCATGTTCTCACTCTTCAAAAATTCTAAACGAATGCGACAGTACCAAATGCATTTTAACCCATAAAAATGTGCCTTTGGTGTTACTAAAGGGAAACTCTTGGGATTCATGGTCGATGAGAAAAGGATAAAAGCAGATCCTGCCAAGCTGAAATCCATACTTAAGATCCCACCTCCCCGAATGGAGAAAGAAGTCCGAGGATTCCTTAGGAAATTATAGTACATCAGTCGATTCATCAGCCAATTAACTTCCATCTGTGAACCCATCTTTAAACTCCTCTGAAAAGATTCAACCAAGGTCTAGAATGAAGCTTGCCAAGAAGCCTTCGACCGAATTAAGCAATACCTAACCTAGCCTCTGGTGCTTATGCCATTCCAGCCTGTTCTTCCATTACTCTTATACCTAACCATGATCGATTCTACAGCCGGGGATCTACTAGTTCAATAACTTAAAAAAAAACTCAAGGAGAAATACATCTACTATGCTAGTCAGAAATTGGTTGGTTACGAAGTTAACTACTCCACCTTGGAAAATGCATGTGTCGCTCTTTTCTGGGTTACCTAAAAGTTACGGCACTACGTGCTCATTTTCCCTATCAAACTCGTATCCCAGATGGATCCCATCAAGTACCTGCTCGAGAACCTCACCTTGTTCAGCCAAATGGCCCATTGGTTGATGATCCTAGTCGATTTTAATATAACCTATGTCACACAAGAATCCACGAAAGGAAGAGACATCCCTGACTACCTTGCTGACTACCCTATAAAAGAGGCCGATATCTGGATTTATGAATTCCTAGACGAGAATATCCTTTGCGCCTCCCAAGAAGATCTTTGACATAAAATGTTCTTTGACGGCGCTGCCAGCAAAAAAGGATATGGCATTGGAATTCTCCTAATTAACCCTGATGATTCCCACACTCCTATTGCCATTAAATTGGACTTTTCCTTCTCTAACAACATGACTAAATACGAGGCATGCACAGTAGGTCTCAAAGTTACCCTCAAGAAAGGAAGTCGATACCTCGATGTCTACGAGGATTCAACCCTCATCGTCGGTTAAGTACTCAGGAAGTGGAAAGTCAAGGATGAAAAACTCGTACCCTTCCATGCCCACCTTGAAGAACTAGTTTCCTGATTCCAAGAAATCACATTCCATTACCTGCCCCGAGCAAAGAACAACTTGGTTGACTCCCTTACCACCTTCACCTCCATGATTGGCATGCCCTAAGGAATAACCATGGCCCCTTTACTGATCCAAAAACAAGATAAATCAACCCACTGCTACCACATCGAGCTCTGCACAGAACACGGTAGGTATCCCTAAGGAGCTGACAACAAAGACCTAGAAACTCTTCACAGACTGGCCGCCCAGTACATTATCTGTGATAAAGCACTATTTAAGAGAAACTTCGATGGAACCCATTTACACTGGATTGCATGGGCTGATATTGAAGAGATGATGCAGAAAATCCACAGGTGGGAATGTTGACCCCACATGAATGGCCATATACTCGCTAAAAAGATCATTCGAGGACTACCATGATTCAGGACTGCACAACCTATGTGCGAAGATGTCTCAAATGCCAACAGTTCTCGAACTTACAGCATCTGCCTTTACGAGAACTGTACAACATGACTTATCCCTGGACGTTTTCCACACGGGGCATCGATATCATAGGGAAAGTCACACCGAAGTCATCTAATGGGAATGATTTCATCATAGTCACTATTTACTACTTCACCAAATGGGTAGAAGCTGAGTCATGCACAGTTCTAAATGCCAAGAAAGTGTCCAAATTCATCAAGAAAAACATCATTTGTCAATATGGAGTACCACACGAACTAGTATCAGACAATGGGTTGAATTTTAGGGCAGATGGTACAGAAGTGGTCGACGAGTATGGAATTCAAAGACATAAATCCTCTCCGTATCGACCTCAAACCAATGGAGCAGTTGAAGCAGCCAATAAAAATATCAAGGCCATTATCAGCAAGATGATTGAGAGTTATCGAGATTGGGCCGAAATTATACCTTATGCCCTCTGGGGCTACCTCACTTCAGTCCGAACCTCTACTGGGGCTACCCCTTACTTTTTATTCTACAGGATGGAAGTGGTCCTACCCGTGGAGCTGGAAATACCCTCGCTGCACATCATGTTGGAAATAAAGGTCAGCGAAGAAGACTAGTACCAAATCCATCTTAATGAGTTGACCCTCTTAGATAAAAGGATATTAAAAGACTTCTATCACATACGAGGGTACCATCGTCGTATACTACAGTCCTTCAATAAGAGAGTCAAGGACCGCGGTGTCCGAGAAGGGGACTTAGCCCTTAAAGAAATAGTAAAGCCTATTTGGGACCCCAGAGGGAAATTTAATCCCAATTGGAGTGGCACCTACATTGTGAAGAAGATCTTGTCGGGCGACGTTGTTGTGCTCACCAACCTGGATGGGGGAAGAAATGGCGCATCCAGTCAAACTAGACTGTCTCAAGACATTCTACCCCAATTCCAAAATCTTGGCACGCTACGATTCTTCTCATCTCCATTCTATTCTAAAAAAAAGAGGATCTCTTCTTTTCCCCTACCCAGAGAACTACGTTGGCCTGATCCTCTAAAATCATTTTCAAAAAAAAAGAATTTCAAAATTTTTCAAAACCCTCAAAGGTACGTAGGCAGCTCATTCGCTTCAAATGTGCATGGCCCGATTCTTTTTCACAAAATGTTATTCTTTTCTTATCCCCGAGAATGACAGTTCATCTTAACATATACATGAACAAAAGGATTATGTATGCCTTAGCGCTTGGTATAGACAATTCAAAATGCAAAAGTCATCAAAAGGCACAACTAGGTGATCAAAAACTTATTTATTTCATTATCTGAAATTTCCATACAATTACATCGGCGTAAGGAGTCAAACGACTTACCTTGCCAACACTACACCTACTAAAAAGAACCCCCAAATAAAAACAAGCCCGACTACTCCTAAAAATCACTCCAGTTATTCCCACAAAACATAAAAACAACACCCATTACAAGAAGCTTCACAAAACCCTACCCACAGCTGCCAGAGGACCAGCACCATCATCACCTGCATCCTGGGCTCCGCAAACCTCCCCTGCCTGAATGGAGTATCGCAGACCCTCCATGGAGCGATAAGCCTAGACCATCTTGGGGTAGACCACAACGTCTCCCTCCATGGTGTTAGATATGGAAAATCACCTTTGACCAATCTCCACAGCCAGCATCCTAGCCACTACCTCCTTCCACAACCACTTTATGTAGTCTCCAAAGGCATGCCAGACTCGCCCAGTAGACTAGGAAAGATGGGTCGATGGACGATGATTCTCCCATAGAGAACCAAGCCCTATGCGCATACGCTCTGTCAAATCCTCCATATGAAAGATATTTAGTGTCCACGGTGGCACAATTTTCTCCCAACCATATTGGCGTAGTAGCCGCTAGGGAAAGTAGAAAGAGGTTTTTGCCTAAGGTCAACCAGTCTAACATATTGGTACTCCCCCGGTTCCAGAATGGGAAGTTGCTTCCCCCACTAAGGCACAAACCAGCGTAAGCCTCGAGCCCCATGCTCTACAAACCAGTTCCCCCAACTCTCAATGTACAAGCCTACGCTAATAAAGTAGCACGAGAAGAAGTTTGGCACCACCGACAAAGGATACTCAGGCGGGACATCGATATGAAACCTCTATAACAGCCACATGAACAATATTATAGGGCTACCCCTCAGAAAGTCAGAACGACCCTCCCACCAGGTATCCAGGCCATTTAAGGTCTCTGCCAGTATCACCACTGCAAGATTATGATGGTATGACATCTAAGAAATAATAGCAACTAGTTGGGGGTCCACCAGCATCTCCTCGATCACCAACAGAACTTTTGAAACAGTGCCTAGGATGACAGCCCTGACATATCTAGCATCACATATGTCCTGCGAATGCACGGACTGCAACACCTCTGAAAGGGAGATCATTCCTCCCATAACCAATGGTATTGCCACCGAAGGCAAAATATAAAGAAGACAAGCCAACAATTCCCTAGGATAGTGAGAAAACTTAGGCAGCGCCACGAAAATGCTGGGATTTATCCCCAACATGGCAGAAAATTCCTCGTAGGTAGGACAAATCTCATCCAACTCGAAGCAGAAGATATGATACTCAGGATACCAAAAATCGACAGCCTCCATCAACATGTTCCACTCAATGGATCGATTGCACCATAAAGAGACTCATCGCATGTGAAAGGCGTTATAATAAACATTGTAAGAACACATTGCTTCCAAGGTTTCGAGGTAGTTGATGATGCCGAAAATAGCACCACAGATAAGGTGTTAAAAAGCTCAAATAAGAGATAATAATGGCAGCACATGAGTATATATAGAGTAGGAGATGAGGAGAAGGGGATGAACACAGCAATATAAGTGGTTCAATAATTGCCTACGTCCATTGTGCAAGTGAGTGCAAATATCACTATCAAATGAGGCTCTAATGGTCTTAGTAATACAATCACTCCTCTTTCTCTCTTTACTGTAAGTGAAATAGAGTTTTGGATAGGGTTTATATTTTTTTATCCTTCACATGGTAGAGGATGACCTTTATATATAGTGTTTAGGGGATGTAATGTACCCCCTAAGCATGCAATGAGCATGTGCATGAAGATCCAACCAGTATAAAGATGACACCTCACTGATCTTAAGCAAATAATAATGACCTCAATATTCCCTCATGTGGAGGGAATGATTCAGTTGTAACAGATTTGTCCATGTGTACCAAACCATGCATGTGCTTGTAGATGCTCGGAGATTTTTAATTAGTGCACCCTCGGCCTGGAAGAGTACGAGGTTGGTGAAATTCGATCGTTCCTTTATCTGAGGCTATATTTGATGACCATGGTCATGTAGTTAGACGAGGTTTGGTCTCAGTAGGTGTAACGTCGGCTTGGGCCAATGATGATGTTGCCAGATTAGTGGTCCCTTATCACTACTGATCTCAGATGAAGGCTGCAATGTCGACCGGGGCCGATGATGGTGTGGAAGGAGGGTTGAAATCGTTAGTCCTCATCGACCTCGGCTGATGTCCAATCGAGTTTGATCTATGTTGTAGAATCAATGTCGGTTGTAGCTGACCTTGTAAGAGCTGATGTAACTTATTGTTGTCTTAAGCATCTGGTCACCTCGACTACAACATTGGCCGAGGTTGATGACTCTGAGCAAGAGGGTG
This sequence comes from Sambucus nigra, assembly GCA_949130495.1. NCBI lineage: Eukaryota > Viridiplantae > Streptophyta > Magnoliopsida > Dipsacales > Adoxaceae > Sambucus > Sambucus nigra. The sequence continues at coordinate 284,840,995 of OX422218.1, forward strand.
CACTTTGGGCATATCAATCACCCCTTAGACCTTAGTTACCTATGTGAATAAGTGACTAAGGGGTATGCATGGACGAGGTTGAAATTCCTTGTGTATAAATATTTCCTTACCACATGTCACTTGCTGAAGTGGATGCGTGATTACTAAGGTATGGCAATTCTGACTTGCCCTTTTGGTTCCCTAGGCAATGATGGGCTTTGGGATGCACACCAAAATGATTAGGTGGGTTTAAAACCGTTCTCTTTCTTCTTTATTTCTTCCTAAACTCTTCCCGCCTAAGCTCTTTTTTGTGACTCCAACTTTTTCCTCAAAACCTCCATTGTTGGATGGATTTAAAGGTCTCCTTTGCGTCTGAACCTCTCCTTCTATGTTTCAGAGTTATTCAGTTATCATTTTCACACATCCTTTCCATTTTCAACCCTTATTTTTTGTTTCTATTTTTTCGGCAAGGCTGTGTGTTTTTCGACGAGGGTTTTATGCACTCTCTGGTGACTTTGTTCTTAAGTGTTCTTGGTTTGAAAACCTTTCACCTTCCTAATTTGATCTTTAGTTTAGTTTGAGTTAGGTTGCTTGATTATTTATAACTTTGAGTCCCAAGTGTTGTGTCATCTGCCTTATTCTCAGATCTCTGTACCAACTCATAGAAGAGTTTCCTTTCCTTTCGCGAGAAGACCTTTGAAAAAATTAGGAAAATAGAGCTAACCCAAGAGGAAGCTCGTAGGGCTGAGGCATTCCCTCTCAGGCCCATTTATCCTCCACCTCTAAAGGTTATCTACCCTGAGCTAGCCGAGACTGATGAACCAGCAGAGGTTCCAGTAGACCCAACACCCATGTCCGAGTCTGAGTCATCTACCTCTGACCCCATGTCTATAGACTCTTTCCAAGAGGCTATGGATTACTCAATTAGGTAAGATTAGGTCCCTAATAAAGCCGAGGTTTTGAGTCATCCCTTATCACACTAGGGGGCTAATACCTCATAGTCTTCTTTCGACGTCAAAATTATAGGGCCAAATGTGGCCATTTCCCCCATTATTGATGCTATATCCCTGTCGGCCACCACCGGGGCTAAGTTCACTCAGAGGTTTTTGAATGGTCCCCGAGTATCTTCCCATGCTGATGTTACTAGGGATGAAGATGATGGGCATGAGAGCAACATTGACACCTCTGAGGCCGTCGAGATTGAGGGCTACATTAGTGAGTACGATCTTCTAGCTTTTAGGCACCTTTATTAAATAGGCCTTTCCATTAATCTTAGGAGACCTCTAAGGGGTGAGAGGGACTTTGATGGATGATATGGGGAGATGTGTGGCTATGAGAAGATGTTCAAGTTGGGATTCCGTCTCCCTGTCCATCCTTCAATCAGAGCCATATTGTTCCATATAATCTATCCCCTTCATAATAATCCCCCAATGCCTAGAGGGTGATGATTGGGGCTATCGTCCTTTAGAAGGCAGTCCACCACTCAAACCTTCCTGTTAGGGTCTTCACAGGTTGCTATGTTGCCTCCTCTGCCAAAAATTACCCTAGCTATTACCACTTTTTAGATTGGAAGTCAGATAAGAAGATGTTGTTGGTTACCCAGACCTCCAATCACAACTAGAAACCTCGATATTTCTTTGCATCCAAGGCATGGGAATTTGGTCCCCATGAGGCTTCTGGAACGTCGATTCTAAGGACCCCTCTGAGATTGGGGAAGATCTCGCTCACTACTAAAGCCGACCCTGGAGTTAGCTAGTAGAATATTCAAAAGGTTAAGGACCTTCAAGATCAGGGGGAACAGGGTCGTCTGGTTAAATACCAACATCTGATGACTCCCTACTACCTCTATCAGATAGGTCTAGGTGGTAGTTCTTTGACAGAGCTTCGTAAGTATAATTTTTCATAAGTTGTATCTCTTACTTTTCATGCCTCTGATTTACTGACTTAGATACTTCTTTTTGCAGAGCGCTCTAAAGGTATTTCTGACGACCTTTGGGAAATGTCTACCCCAAGTCTTGTGAAGTTGATGAAGAAGGCTGGCCAGAATGTACCACCACCTTCCACCCACAAGAATATCGTTACATCTAAGGATGATGCCACAAAAATGAGGAAGACCACAACCGACGCAGAGCCTCAGAGGTAGAGCAAAACTCAGACAGTGGATCGTGCTATCCCAATCTCCACTTATAATGCCTTGGCAGCCCGTCTTGCTTAACTAAAGATCAGCGATAGTCTGATAGGACATGGTTTGAAGGCTGTTGATTCCATCGGCTCAGTGATGACCGAAGAGGATAAACGTTTCCTACGCTCTTTGGACATCTCACTTCTGACCGAGTTTACCCTCCATAGATCAATTCAAGTACTAGTTTTTATTTATTTTCTTTCCTCAAGTGTAACCTCATCTATCTTATAATAATGTGCTTATACATCTGACCTTCCACTGCAGGGTATCTTCTCCATTCACCGTTTTGTGGACTAGACTCTAAAGAAAATTCCCTTGATAGAGAAGGGTCAAGAAGCTCTGAATATCCAAGCCTCTTTGAATGCAGAGGTTGATCATCAAAAGGAGGAGCTAAAGGAGGTTGATAGTCTGAAGGAAGCCATTTATCATAGATATAGGAACATGGTCAAGCTCTAGAAAGAGAATGAGTTAGCTCTGAAGGCTAAAGACGATACTCTACAGGCTAAGGTGGTTGCTGTGATTAAGGCTTCTTTAGAGGACGCTTCAGATAAGATTATTACGGATTATAAGGTCTCTGATGAGTTCATCAGTTTTGGTTTTGAATACCTTGAAAGAGGTATCAAAGCCACTGGCAAATGGGCAACCTCCAAGGAAAAGAGTCAGAGAGACTGACTGCCTCGGACTTTGAGGGCTTGGGCTTTGTTGACCCCCGATTTTCTCAGCCTTTGCAAGAGGTTAAGGAGGTTGATGGTGCTCCTGATGAGACTTCTCCTTTGGATGTCACTGAAACTGAAGAGGCTAATAATCCTCAGGATGATACGGTAGAGGTGACTAACATCGTCCAAGAGGGCACGATTAAACCTCAGGATGATATGGCCGCAGATATATAAATCGTGTGAAGATTTTGTAATTTTTGTTCCGTGAAGTCTTGTACTTCTAAATTTTATGATCCTTGATGGCGTCTTGATACATTTGATTTGTATTGTAATCATTAATACCGTCTTCTTTAGATTATGTTGTTTTTTTCAGTGAATGTCTTCTCTTACCTATTGTTTTTAAAGTCTGAGGGTATCATATGATGATGATACGCAATTTTCACCAAACTAATGATGTGTAAGGTTTGGGGTCACCATAATATGATGTTTCACGTCAAAATTTTTACCAAATTAATGATGTTTAACGTCTGAGGTCACCATAATATGATGTTCACCCTCATAATTTTCACCAAAATAATGATGTTTAAGGTCTGAGGTCACCATAATATGATGTTTCACCTCATAATTTTCACCAAAGTAATGATGTTTAAGGTATGAGGTCACCATAATATGATGTTCGTCCTCATAATTTTCACCAAACTAATGACGTTTAAGGTCTAAGATCACCATAATATGATGTTTCACATCATAATTTTCACCAAATTAATGGTGTTTAAGGTCTGAGGTCATCAAATTATGATGTTTACCCTCATAATTTTCACCAAATTAATGATGTAAGGTCTGAGGTCACCAAACTATGATGTTTCACCTCATAATTTTCACCAAACTAATGATGTTTAAGGTCTGAGGTCATCAAATTATGATGTTTACCCTCATACTTTTCACCAAATTAATGATGTAAGGTCTGAGGTCACCAAACTATGATGTTTCACCTCATAATTTTCACCAAATTAATGATGTTTAAGGTCTGAGGTCACCATATTATGATATTACACCATAATTTTCACCAAAGTAATGATGTTTAAGGTCTGAGGTCACCATAATATGATGTTCACCCTCATAATTTTCACCAAACTAATGATGTTTAAGGTTTGAGGTCATCATAATATGATGTTACACCATAATTTTCACCAAAGTAATGATGTTTAAGGTCTGAGGTCACCATAATATGATGTTCACCCTCATAATTTACACCAAACTAATGATGTTTAAGGTCTGAGGTCACCATAATATGATGTTTCACCTCATAATTTTCGCCAAATTAATGGTGTTTAAGGTCTGAAGTCATCAAATTATGATTTTTACCCTCATACTTTTCACCAAATTAATTATATAAGGTCCGAGGTCATCAAACTATGATGTTTCACATCATAATTTTCACCAAATTAATGATGTTTCAGGTCTGAGGTCACCATAATATGATGTTACACCATAATTTTCACCAAAGTAATGATGTTTAAGTTCTGAGGTCACCATAATATGATGTCCACCCTCATAATTTTCACCAAACTAAAGATGTTTAAACATAACATAACAAAGTATTGACACTGGAATTTCTTTTTTCATTAACATCCTCTTCATAAAATGATACATGTATTACAAAGAAATAACTGCAACATTATATGTAATATTTCTTCAAGGGTCAGCATTTCAAGGGTTGGAAAAAGGTTCCCCTTCGAGATTTTCTAGTCGATAAGTACCAGGCACAACCTCATCGACTACCCTGTAAGGGCCATGACAGTTTGGACCGAGCTTATTTGCCTTTTGTAACGTCTTCGTTAGGACTAGGTCTCCCACAGCTATAGGTCTTAACTTCACCCTTTGGTTATAGAAATTTGCTATTATCTGCTGGTAGGCTGCCTGTCTGATTTCTGCATCTTCCCTTCTCTCTTCAATCAAATCCAAGTCAAGTCTTTTTCCCCCATTCTTGTGAGGGTCATATGTCTGAACTCTGTGAGTGGGGAGTCCTATTTCGATAGGGATGGAATCTTCTGAACCATAAGCTAGCATAAAAGGAGTCTGTCCCGCTGAGGTCCTTGCTGTCATCCTATAGGCCCATAACAATTCATATACCACCTCTGTCCATCCCCCTTTGGCCTCTTCCAACCTCCTCTTAATCCCTTCAAGTATTGTTTGGTTCGTGACCTCCGTTTGACCATTTACCTGGGGTCGGCCAGGAGAAGAGAAGAACGGCTTAATCCCTACTCTTTCATAATACTTTTCTAGGGAAGAATTCCTAAACCGGGTTCCATTATCTGAGATGAGGGTGTTTAGAAGGCCATATCTGCATATGATGTTATTCCAGATGAACTGGAAGGTCTTTTGCTCCGTAATCGTGATCATCGGCTCAGCCTCTAACCACTTAGAGAAGTAATCAATTGCCACCACTAAGAATCGGTAGTTATTTACATCTCTTAGCAAAGGTCCTACTAAGTCAATACCCGATACTATAAATTCCCCATCATAGGACGATAAGTTTGGTGACGGATGGTGGAGAATCTCTGACACTTGTCGCACCTCTTCATATAAGCATCTGCATCTTTAGTTAAGGTCGGCCACCAGTAACCCTAAGTAATTATCCTCTTAGCTAGAGGCCTCCCTCCTATGTGACTTGAACAAGAGCCCTCATATACATATTTCAAGATGTGAGGAACCTCTGAAAGGTGTGCACATCTAAGGAGAGTCCCTTTTTATACAAGACGTCTCCTATAATTGAAAACTTGGCAGCCTTGAACCTCAGCTTTCTCCTTTCCAATTTTGGTTTTGGCATCTCTCCCTGTTTCATGTATCTGATGAGTGGACCCATCCATGAGGTTCCTATATTCAGATTGAGTCAAGTTCTGGCAGCCTCTTCTCCTTCGGTGGTTGGCTTGAGCAAGATTTCAACTGGTACCATTCTTTTTATATCTGTCCTCGTTGCTGAGGCCAACCTAGCGAGTGCATCAGCTCGACTGTTGTCTTACCGAGGTACCCTATTCATATTAACCTCTTTAAAGCCTTCTAGAGTCGTTCTCACCCTCTTTAGGTATTTAACCATCCTTTCATATTTGGCCTCATATACCCCCAGAATTTGGTTAACAACTAACCTCGAGTCACTGTGAACTAGGAGTCGGCCAACACTAAGGGATTTTACCAAGGAGAGACCTGCTATCAATGCCTCATACTCTGAGTCATTATTCGAAGCCTTGAAGTTGAACCTCAGTGCATATTCAATATCGGTGCCTTCCGGCGCTGACACTATCAGCCCTGCTCCGCTCCCGTGTTCCCAAGATGACCCATCAATGAAGAGGTTCCAAACATCTTCATTTGAAGAGAAGTTCCCCTCTGACAGGGTCCCTTATTTGAATAGGTACGTGTTATCTTCGTTCTCCACTACACTTTTTCCTGGCCTGCTTGCCCCAACCTTTTCCGGATCGTGGAATACATTTTTGTTTAGTTCCTCAGCAGCTCTTTGACTAATTTCAATCTCAACCTCTTACCAAGTGAACTCTGATACAAAGTCTGCAAGTGTTTGCCCTTTGATGGCAACTCTGGGTTGATAAATATTGTCATACTCCCCCAACCCGATGGCCTAGGTCATCAGCCTGCCTAACTTTTCAGGCTTAGAGGTCCACTCCAACTGGGCTTGAATTTCCCTCTTGGGTCCCAGATGGGCTCTATAATTTCTAAGGGATAAATACCCTTCTTGGACACCACAGTCCTTGATTCTTGATGCGAATTTAAAAGTGTAACTATTGTGTACTAATATCGACTCAAGAGTAAGCCGGTCGCTTAAGTAATAAATAGGTAAACCAGGTATCGAACACAGGGACTACGATGAAGAATCGTGACAATGAATAGGGAAGACGACTAACCTAAAGGATTGACCCATGAAAATTAAAAGAAAATGTGATTGTGATGAGGTTATGAATTTCTACTAGATAAGTAAGAAAAACTTAACTAAATTAACTATGCATGCAAGAATTAACAATACACGGATTAATTAATATGAATGAAAAATAAGGTCGGAATACAATCCCCCAACCCCTGATGAGTTCACCGGAATACAATCCCCCAACCCCGCCCATTTGTGAAATTTGATTTTGAAGAAAAATGTTTTTTTCTTTTTCAAAAATTTTCAATTTGTTTTTAAAATTTTCTAATTTTTTTTGCATTTTAAAAAAAATTGAATTTATTAAAAGGCGCACTTGTCACCCCCCCTAACTTAGACCTTTGCACCGTTCTCAATCAAAATGACTAAAAGCTACAGAAGAAAAGATAATAAATGTGACAAATAAAATAATAAAATATTTAAAATCCAAAAAGACACTATTTAACTCCAACACACGACTCAAAAAATAAAATAACAATCACCCCATACGCGTCGGGGGTGCGACGACCTATCTCTCTCTCCTAAAAAATCATTTGACCCCCTGTATGGGGTGTGATGCTCTCCTCGTCTCCCCCGTCCTAACATCGTAAACCAATAGTCGGAACAAGTTGGAACAAACCCCATAGATAAGCGGGACACCTTGAGGATCGTGATGACTGAAGTGAGTGAGATCCTCGCCGTGCCCAATCAAATCTCAGCATACTTGTCCTGACTTTGAGAGAACATCTCGATAGAAATTGGAGGGACACGCTAAGCCTAGATTTCTCTTAACTTTGGGAATGCATTGGTCGGGCTCTAAGTCGGACGAGACTCGAGTCCTCTCCTCTATCACATCTGAGGACTCAAGTGGCACGGGTGTATGGTCACGAAGGAGAACCTCATTTATCCTATTTTTCATTTCACTCTCTTCGACGCGACTACATAAGACTAATAGTGATTGGACATCAACAATGAGTCTCTCCTCCACCGACCCTATTTTTTCCTCAAATTGTCTAGGTTCATGTCTCCTACCTGTATCTCTTTCTTACTTTCTATGTCCTATCTCACTCACTCAATCTACAACCCTCTCTCTCGCACTTAGTAATGTGATATCGCCCGCTCTCCACATTTACTTTCTCTCTCTCTCTGTCTCTCTCTCTCAATAGAGGTCACTAAACACGCCTCCCTCTCCTCTTGATCAATGTTAGGAGTGTCACTCTCACTTGATGTACAAATACATAACCTTACCGGATCTCTCGTGTGATTCCTCTCAGGCTCGTGTACTGTCTCTTCCATAAGATTCGTCACTCGTAACTCGCCCTCATAACCCTCGGGCTTGGTGATGTTAAAGATATTTGTTTCAAGAGTTATGTTCTTGAACGTGAGTTGCATTTGCCCATTTTAAGCGTTGATTAATGCGTTAGCCGTAGTTAAGAATGGGCGGCCAAGGATGATAGGAACATCATTACTTCGTAAAGCTGAGGGCTCCTCATCCCAAATGACAAAATCCATCAGGAAGTAGAAAGTGTGAGCTTGGACGATCACGTCCTCAACAACCCCCAGAGCTATCTTCACTGAACGATCTGCGAGTTGGAGAGTCATCATTTTGGGCTTAAGGTCCCACTCATCCCTAAATCTATTAGTGCAATCTTAATTCGATTCTTCCCCATGATGCACGAAATGGTCGGTGCACACGGATTTTTAAATTTCGGTGGAAGGTTGTTTAGCAGTACGAAACTGACGTTCCGTGTGAAAAACACTTTTTTCTTTACCTTTAGCCTACATTTCATCGTGAGTAAATCCTTAAAGACTTTAGCATAGGCGGGAATTTGCTTAATGGAATCGAGGAAAGGTTAATTAATCTTTAGTTGCATAAGAACGTCTAAAACATCATCGCGGGAGGTCCGTTTTTTAGGTGGAACCAACCTTTGAGGGAACGATGCCGCAGTGGGTAGTTTCATAACTACCTCGGGACTGACTATGTCATGTTTATCACTCTTTCTCAAGGGTACATATTCGGCCTCTTTCGTGCCAGTCAAAATCTCCTTGTTATTTTGCTCTTCGTGCGGAAGAGCTGACAAGTCAACAATTCTTCCACTACGTAGAGTGGTAATTACACTACATTGCCCTTGATGGTCATTGGATATAGATCTAACACTAGATTGACTTTGGGGAGTTCTTTGGCCATGGGCCAAAAACTTACCCTTTTCTTGGATACTCAAGGATACTTGCAACTTTAAAATGTTAGAATTCATTACCTGTTGTCTTAAATGAATTGATTGACGTTATCCTTACATGTTTGCCTCAGTAGGGGTGATATACAGCGTAGGAGGTAGTGCTTGCATGTGTGGAACTTGTTGAAAGTGAAGAGGCAGTGGTAGAGGAAGGTAATGTGTGAATTGGGATTCAACGCAACATCTTATTACAAATAACTAAACCCAGGATGGTTCCTCCACGAAGAGTTATAAGAATTCCCGTGAGGGGCATTAAAATTATCCTTAATATTTCCTATATCTCATGCTCCCGCTTGTGCTTGAAGCATAAATTTGCAGCGGGTATCGTCGAACATTCCTCTGTTGAATGACCCGCCTCACAAATGGCACACACCTTCTCTCTCGATTGAGTGGATCCAAGTGTTTCTCTTGCCCGTAATTCGACTACATCTTTCAATTGTTTAGCAAGTTGGTTTATTTGAGGTTACAACTCAACTTCTTTGTCCAAATGATAAAATTCGGAGGCAGAAGGAGTAGTGGACATCTGTCGAACCCAGTTTTAGGTGTTAGGATCGGATATGTCCTATTCTTGAGTAGTCTCAGCGACATACTTGAGATGGGCCTCGGCATCGTTCGCATATAAGTCCCAAAGTGCTCTTTTGTACATCGTTTCAACGAGTTGTTTAGACACTATACTTAGCCCTTGGTGGAAGAAAGAGATAAGTAGATACTTCTCAAAACCATGATTTGAGCATGTGTTAATCAACTCTCGGAAACACTCCCAATATCAATCAAATAGCTCATTTTCTTGTTGTCTAAAAGTTTGAATTTCAGCTTTGATGGAGTTTGTTCTATGTTGGGGGAAGAATTTCAAAAGAAACTTAGCTTGAATCTCTCTCCATGACCCGATTGAGTTAGGTGATAAAGAACAAAGTCAGGTCTTAGCTTTATCTTTTAAGGAAGAAGAAAAATGGTTTAGGCGAACGACGTCTTGAGTGCAAGCTTTATCGATAAACGCATTGCACGCCTCTTCGAACTCATGGATGTGGAGGTATGGTTTCTCCGAATCCAAGTCGTGAAACGTGGGAAGAATTTATATCATCCCATTACAAAAATGGAATTGGACTGCATTGTACAAAAGTAAAATGCATCCCAGAGTGACAGTTAGCTCAGAATATAAAATCTCTCTCATGGGACAATATGGTATATCTCCCTCACCCGTACCAAAGGTAGCGTTATCCGACATGACTCTCTCTCCAAATGACTCGAAATCCTCATTCGGTGCCCTAGAAGTGTGACTCATAATGGAATTTGGCGGTGTAGGAGGTGGAACCCAAAACTAAGGTGCGTTAGGATTTTGTTGGCTAACAGGGTCGTACTCTCTTATGGGATTTTCATAAATGCGGGTGGGAGTTGATTGAGGAATTTGTTGCCTATTTTGCATGAAAGGACTTTGAGAGATGTTAAAATTTTATTTTGGATTTTTTTTACTTTTTTGAATTTCTATTTTATTTTTTATTTTTATGATTTTTTTGGTATTTTAAAAATTAGAGTCAAATTTTGGATTAAATAGACCTAACCAAAAAGTCTACTTAGTCCCCCGGCAATGGCGGCAAAAAATTGACGCGACTTTAAAAGTGTCTATAGTGCGTACTAATTTCGACTCAAGTGTAAGTCAGTCGCTCAAGCAGCAAACAAGTAAACCAGGTATTGAACAGAGGGACTAAGACGAATAATTGTGACGAAAAATAAGGAAGACGACTAACCTAAATGATTGAATCATGAAAGAAAGAAGAAAAGGTGATTGTGATGAGGTTATGAATTTCTACTAGATAAGCAAGAAAAACTTAACTAAATTAACTACGCGTGCAAGACTTAACAAAACACGGATTAATTAATATGAATGACAAATAAGGTCGGAATACAATCCCCCAACCCCTAATGAGTTCACCGGTTACAAAACTAGTCTAGAATTAAATATTTAATTTGAAACAACAACGTTATTTAACTCAATCATTTCATATATGAGGGAACGAACTTGCATCATACCTAATCAAGAATATATAAAAAGTACGCGGTCAATTAGTTAACACGTACATCACATTCTTAAACACCCTCGTTACCTAGGGTAAAAGAGGTTAAAAGTCTTACTATGTTTGTAGTAATGAACCGACACGTCCCAATTAATTATTCAATTCAAGAACATGTTTTTGTATCCATGCGAACCATTTAGGGTTGGGTTCATGCATCCCAACCTTTAGAAATCTAACCAGACGTGACACGATTAATAGAAAGAATGTTATCTACATTGCATGTAATCAAAACCATGAAGAAACTATACCTAAACATACACGAAGATCTTGGAACTCCAAAAAATAACCCAATCATGCAAAGAATAAAAACTTTTAGAATAAGGAAGAAGAATACCAACTTTATGGAAGAACACCTTGATAAATAATCCACTAAAATATGATCTTTATGAATAAATTCTAAACTAAGTTCTTTGATCTTCTCCTCTAATGTTATCTATAAAAAATTGATGATAAACTAGTCTAATCTCTAACAATAACATTACAATTTCGTATTTTTGAGAGCCCAACCCCCACGAAACTCATTGGACCAATAAGAAAGAAGAGAAATGTTCGCGCATCAAACCCCTCGAACTGGTTCTTGGGTACATGCGAACCGGTTCGACCCCAAATCGGTTCGATTTGTGGTTCGTGGTTTTTTTGTGTCTTGGCTTCTCTTTTCTTCTTCTAAACTTCGATTTTTTTCTTATTTTTCTTCTCAATCTTCAAAATCACATAACTTTTTCACCTAGGCTCGAATTTTGGTGCCTCTTTTTCTAGTGTTCTTATAACGTCGTATTCTTTGAATTTCTAGTTGGACCCACCTCTGGACTAAAGATGAAAAATTACCAAAATTCCCTTCAACACTCCATTCTTTGGGTTTTCTTCTTTTCTTCGAGTTCTCTTTCGCACTAACTTACATGAATTATCTGTAAAACACATAAGAGAAACACAAAACATAATGTACTTACCAAGGAGAATTAGTAGCATGATTATGAGATAAAACCAAGTTAATTACAATGTACAAGACCATAAAAATACTTAAATTAAGGGGTTAAATATGATATATTTATGCCTAATCAAACCCCCTAACTTATAATGTTGCGCATCCCAAGTAATGTAAAAGAATAAAATTATGGGATAAGGAACTCACAAAATCTTTATTGGGACAAAATACCTTTTTTGTCGGTGAGCGATTGCATTTAGCGTATGCAACAAGCCGTTAAACCCCTAGGTTTCTCTAGTGGATGAGTTTTGTCTCGTGAGGGTTTGCAGTGAATATACCCACAAAAAAAAAATTTGACTCAAAGAAAGTTCAAAACACTTAAAAACTATACCTATGAAACACACTATATATATGACTCACTGGAGTCTAAAATATAGGAGCTTGTCTAGTTTAGAAATAGCGACAAAATTATATCATCCTATATCTAACCCTAAACCTGATGGCCCTTCATGATCTTCATCAACAATTATCAAAGACTGAAAAAGGTAGTAACCAACACAAATCTACACCTAGTTTTGCATTTATTCTTCTTTTTATGTGTATGAGGTGTGTGTGTGTGTGTGTGTTCAGATTGGCTTAAAAATATTTTCTACTATTTTTAAGGATTTTTATGAATTTTTTAAACATTTCAAATCTATTTTTTAAACATTTAAAATTAGGTTTTAAAATTGTTTGGGGCATTTTATAATATCCTAATGCTCCTAAATTTTACCTTGGGTAGAATTCGAAAGTGGCAGAGACATTTAGGGTGGAAAATGATATTTTTAAAAGATCAAAAACACGCATTTTTCATTCAATCTGCATCATACACGTATTGCATTTCTAGAGATCCGATCAGTGTTTTCTCCCACTCACACAACTGAGCGTTAATTTGGAACGTTGGTTTGATTTAATCAATGGTTTATATGTCGTCCTTTGCAATCCTTGTCTAACCTAATTGAGATAATCATAATGCATTTATAAGCGGTGAATTATCAATCGTTAGATTTACAACTGCTTGGTAGATTTAATCATGGCTTTTTATTTCGAACCTCATACTAGATCCTTCCATTATCCACTATAAATAGGACATTAGGGTCAATCGTTTCTAACTTTTGGAGAGTCTGAGAGTTGGGAGAAAATAAGAGATAGAGAGAGAAAAGAGAGATGAAAAATCAGAGAGAAAAGGAAAAATTAAAACCAAACTCTGGTCAAATTTTTCCAGAAATTTCTTTGACACTTTGAGACTTTTACTTATTCCTGGTTCAAATCCCCTTTGGTTTACACCTTTACTGAGTTGAGATCTCATGTCACTTCATTTGAGACTTTTAGATCTAACTAAAGTGATAGAGTCACAATAGTTGATTAGGACTGATTTCTTCATCAGAAATCATCTATCTGTTGGGTTTGTTAATTTCAAACGTTTTTGTCAAAAAAGTTACCCAACAAATCTCTTCTTCTATTTTTGAGTTTTCTTGAAAAATAGATTTCAAGATTTTTCAGATCTGAAGACGTTTGTGTCTCCCAGTTTATATTTCACGTTTTGGGAAATAAATTTAAAAGAAAAAAGGTTGAGACATATAGGATCTTGGATCTTTCTAATAGCAATATTATTTTCTGATATAACCTTAAAGAAGTATATTTTCAATAAAATTTTATTTAGACACTTACAATATGTAATTTGTAGGAATATCGTCTGTATAAGTGTGAGTGAGTTTCATGTATGTGTTAGGCATGTCACTTCACTACACTGTCACACAACATCATTAAAGTTGTGTTGGTAAAGAGATTTTTACCATCAGAGTTGACGTAAAGAAGGAGCAAAGGAGTTAAGCTTTGAAGGATGTTAAAGACAACAATCAGAGCGAGAAAAGTCAGATAAAAACTAAAATCATCGGTATAATTTCTTGACTTAGTTTAAGTCTGATTTGTGTGGATAATACGTTGCTTTCTTGTACTCTAAAACTCAAACTAGTGGCTTTTTGTTTTACTCCGTAGAGGGAGTCCTGGATTTTTTCCCAGTTTGATTGGGGTTTTACCACGTCTAAATACTTTCTTATGTGAATGTTTTTTATACCTACTTTACTACTGCTATCACTGCTATATGTGTTTAAATTTCTTTTAAATGTCTCTTATGGGGGAGTTACAATTCTTTTTAGGACTTCAGGTTAAACAAAACTCAGAAGGATTGTTAATATCGCAATCCAAATACATTTTAGATATAGTAAAAAAGTTTGTCTTAGAAAATGCAAAAGATGCTAGGACACCTGTGAGTACTTAAATAAAATTATCTGAATATGTACATGGGAAATCCATCGATCCTACACTGTATCATAGCAAAATATGATGTCTACTATACCTAACTACCTCAGGCCCTGACATTATGTATGTTTTTTGTGCGTGTACTCGATATAAATATGCCCCTAAAGAGAGTCATTTAATGTGCGTCAAGAGAATTATAAAATATGTAAAAGGAACTCTCAACTTAAGACTTTAGTACACAAATGACACATCGAGTATGATAATAGGATACACCGACATAGATTGGGTTGGGTGTTCCAATGATAGTAAAAGTACACCAGGAGAATATTATTACATTGGTACTAACTTGGTAGGGTGGAATAGTAAGAAACAAAATTACAGTTCCTTGTCCACAGTTGAATCTGAATATATAGTTTCAGGAAGCTATTATGCACAACTACTGTGAATAAAACAGATGTTAAGTGATTATGGCATTAATGAAGAGAAATTACATCTCTATTGCAACAATCAAAGTGCGATTAACATTTCTAAAATTCCTGTCTAACACTCGCATACCAAACACATTAAAATCAGACATCATTTTATATGCAAGTTAGTTGAATCTAAGGAATTGGAAATTAACTATTTACCTACTTACCTTCAATTAGAAGACATATTCACGAAACCTTTGGATCACACTCATTTCGCATCCTTAAGGAAATCCATAGGTATGGTTATGGTAGATTCGAATATCTTAACCTAAATCTATGTCTTCCGTTTTTTTACATGCTTATCATTAATCTCTGAGGATATAAGGCATGGCTGTTAGGTAAATGACAAATAACACCTCTTATATCTACTTAATGTAGGAGATTCATGTAATTTTCCGTTGAATAAATTTGAGGTTTATACACTTGTTTCAGATATATATTTTTGTGATTTTTCCCTTTGTCCACTTGAGACAAAATGGGGGAGAAATATTTGAGTCCATCTTGGACATTTATTATATATTTCAACTAAAAATCTCAATCTTAGCTCTTTTATTTACAGGAATCAGTACCATAATGTGCATCTGGATATTTTTAGGGTATTGGTCTATAAGTAGTTGAGTTATGTTTTTTTTTCTTCTAGGATATGGAGTAGATAGAATTTTTGTATAGGATTAAGGTTTTCTATTTATTTTTGTATCCCTATGAGTCCTAGATATCTCAAAGGAGATTTTATCTCATATTTCCAAAGCGGGAGATGGAAGCACACTATATATATGACTCACTTGAGTCTAAAATATAGGAGCTTGTCTAGTTTGAAAATAGAGACAAAATTATGTCATCCTATATCTAACCCTAAACCTCATGTCCCTTCATGATCTTCATAAAAAATTATCAAAGACTGGAAAAGATAGTAACCAACACAACTCTACACCAAGTTTTCCATTTATTTTTCTTTTTGTGTGTATGAGGTGTGTGTGTGCGTTCAGATTGGCTTAAAAATATTTTCCACTATTTTTAAGGATTTTTATGAATTTTTTAAACATTTAAAATTAGGTTTTAAAATTATTTGGGCTATTTTATAATATCCTAATGTTCCTAAATTTTACCTTAGGTAGAATTCGAAAGCAGCAGAGACATTTGGGACGGAAAATGATATTTTAAAAAGATTAAAAACACGCATTTTTCACTCAATAAGCATCATACACGTGTTGCATTTCTAGCGATCCAATCTGTGTTTTCTCCTACTCACATAAATGAGCGTTAATCTAGAACATTGGTTTGATTTAAGCAACGGTCTGCTTGTCGTACTTTGCAATCCTTGTCTAACCTAATTGAGACAATTAGAAAACATTTAAAAGCAGTGCATTATCAGTCGTTAGATTTACAACCGTTTGGTAGATTTAATCATGGCCTTTGATTTCGAACCTCATTCCAGATCCTTCTATCAGACACTATAAATAGGACAACAGGGTCAATCATTTCTAACTTTTGGAGAGTCTGAGAGTTGGGAGAAAATAAGAGAGAGAGAAAAGAGACAGGAAAAATTGGAGAGAAAAAGAAAAATTAAAACCAAACTCTGGTCAAATTTTTCCAAAAATTTATTTGAGAGTTTTACTTGTTCGTGGTTCAAATCCTCTCTGGTTTACATCTTTTGTCCAACACCTTCACTGAGTTGAGATCTCATCTTACTTCATTTGAAACTTGTAGATCTAACTAAAGTGATAGAGTCAAGATGGTTGATTAGGATTGATTTCTTCATTAGAAATCATCTCTCTGTTGGGTTTGTTGATTTCAAACGTTTTTATCAAAAAAGTTACGCAACAAATCTCCTTTTCTATTTTCAAGTTTTTTTTAAAAATAGACTTGAAGATTTTTCAGATCTGAAGACGTTTGTGTCTCCCAATTTATATTTCACATTTTGTGAAATAAAATTGTAAGAAATAAGGTTGAGACACATAGGATCTTGGCTCTTTTTAATAGCAAGATTATTTTTTTATCCGACCTTAAAGAAGTCTATTTTTCAATAAAGTTGATTTACACTCTTTCAATATGTAATTTTTAGGAATATCGTTTGTATAAGTGTGAGTGAGTTTCAAGCATGTGTTAGGCACATCACTTCACTACACTGTCACACATCGTCACTAAAGTTGTGTTGGTAAAGAGATTTTTACCATTAGAGTCGACGTAAAAAAGGAGCAAAGGAGTTAAAGATTTGTAAGACATTAAAGACAATAATCAGAGCCAGAAAAGTCAGAATAAAACTAGGAGTGACGGTATAATTTATTAACTTAGTTTAAGTCTGATTTGTGTGGATAATACGTTGCTTTCTTGTACTCTAAAAGTCATTCTAGTGGATTTTTTGTTTTACTCCGTAGAGGGAGTCGTGGATTTTCCCCCAGTTTGATTGGGGTTTTACCACATTAAAATACTGTCTTATGTATGAATGTTTTTTATACTTGCATTACTACTTCTATCGCTGCTATATGTGTTTAAATTTCTTTTAAGCTTTTAAGATTCCAAGTAACTAAAATTTCTTGTTCCAAAACATTTGAGTTTTCATTGGTGTTATTAAAAGAGTTTCTTCAAGAAAACAATTCAGACCCTTCTTAACTGTTTAACTTTTGATTAAACGAATTAGTAAGGGATTTTCAATTAGTATCATAAAGGGTTATTATTTTTCTTAAACAACTGTTCAGAATCCTATGTTTTTTAAAACTATTTTAAAAACACCTCGTGGACGAAAAATTTGAGAGAATGGTAAACTTATCCCGACCTCCCTTATTTGATGGAAATAATTTTGCTTACTGGAAAGTAAGGATTATTGCCTTCATCTAAAGAACACTGGGAGATGAAGTCTAGGATGCCATAGAAAATGGCTACATTCGTCCTTCTAAACCTACGGCAGAAGGAAGTGAAATAAGAATAAAAAAACTTATCACTGAATTTACTAAAGAGGAGAAACATGCCTCCCTCTGCAATAATAAAGGCAAGAATGCAATATTTATGTCTGTAAATGAGCATGAATTCAAAAGAATCTCTTAATATACCACTTCTGAGGAAGCCCGGGACATGTTGGTCACAACCCATGAATGTGATACATGTGCTAAGGCTACAAAGACTTAAATGGTCATTCAATAATATAACACCCTAGTTAAGACTAAGACTGAGACCTTTGATGATTTTTATATCAAACTCACTGATGTCATAACAAAATTACATGCAAATGGCATTGTCTATGACAGAAGAGAAATTGTCTCTAAAATCCAAAGATCATTTCCACAGAAATTTGACTGTAAAAGATATGCAATTAACGAAATGGAAGATCCAAATCTTACCCCTGAACTCCTCACTAGCAAATTAAGAACAGTGGAAATGGAATTTGATTATAAGAAACAACTTCTTGGAATTTATAAGAAAAACAGTAGTCCCACTGTTATGTTTCATTCCAAAGTGATGCCTAATCTTGCCATCTGATGATCACTGTGACTTGGATGATTTGGATAACTAAATAGCCTTTATGTCTAAACACTTTAAGAAAATACTAAAGTTTAGAAATAATGTTGCTGCTAAATAAGGAAAGGCTCCTTACTCAAATCAATCCAATAACAGACCTCATGAGAGGAAACTAGAGAATAGACCTGAAAAAGACCATAGTAAGTTTGAATGCTTTAGATGTGGTAAAATAGGTCACATTGCCATTAACTGTAGGGTCAAACAAAAAAAACATAATAAGGACAATTTGTGAAAAACATGGGATGATACAAGCGATTCAGATGATAATGAGCCTAATTCATCTAACATATTTGACCCTTGTATGTCATTTTTTACAAAGATAGTATATTCTGATGATAATACTAATCAGAGTCTGCCTAATAATGCTTCAACCGTGTCTGTTAATGGTTTATCTGCTTTGTACCCTGAGAATGCTTGTAATGGTTATGCTAATAATAGTAGCTCTATTGCCGTGTGTGTGAGTTAAAGGGATCAAATGGATGGCAAACTAAATGTGTGTGTGAGTTCAAAAAATGAATCGATAAGGGATAAATCACCCACCACACTTAGTGAGTCCGATAATAATGACCTTACAGACATCCACACATTGTACACTAAAATGCTTAGGAAGAGAACTAGATTAGAAAGGATCATTAAAGACTTCACTAAAAAGATAGAATCTCTTAGTCTTGTGGTTAAGCAAAATGTTTAAGACTACACTAATCAATGTCTAGCCAATGAAACACAAACTAAGGATTTTTCTGAAAAAATCAAGGATCTTTCTAAAGCCAATGAAATTGTCGAAAAGAAATACAAGGTCACATTGTTAGAACTGGAACAAGCAAAAGAAAAGGCTTCATCAGTCTTCAAAAAGTTTGGAAAATTTGAAAAAAATTCTATTTGTTTTGAAGACTTTTTTGCATCCAGTAAAACCAATTCTAAGGACAGAACTAGAATAGGATTTAACACTGACACACAAACTACAAATTTACAAACCATAAAGTTTGTGTAGGGAGGAAAAAGGCCTATGGAAACTTGTCCAGATTTTCAGTCTATAAAAGGTGATTTTGATAAAAAAACAGAAAGGAAAAGCCATTTGAAGTAGTAGTAATTCTAAGGAAAATGTTGAATCTAAGACTAAATACGTCTGCCCCCCATACGGCAGGGAGAGTCCTCATTCCAACCTATCGATATGAGACATAGGACTAAAACCCCACACTTAGACAACCCATCTTTAAAGGTCTTAGAGATTGTAAGAAACCTTTTAGCCATCTTTACTGCTCCTATTGTGATGTCTATGGACATTCACTTGAAACCTGTTTTCAAAAGCGTTTATACCAACCTACCACTTATTCACCTATGTATAGAAACTTTAACTATTCGAGGAAAAACAGAAATTACTACATCCTTCCTAGACAACCCGATAAGTACTCTAACTATTAAAATAGGAAGAAACGATCTAATAATACTAAAAGGAAGACTTAGAGGAAAGGTCCTAGACTCATGACTAAACCAAATTCTCAACAATCTCCCAAAAATCAGTTTAAAGTGGAAATTTTTTTTAAAGAAAAATCTTATGCTCACAACTTTTATCATATTCGAGCTAATAAGCGCGAACTTTTAAAAACTCGAGAAATTTGGGTTAGGAAAGATGAGCTAATACCCCAAATGAAGTGTAATATTTTCATTAGTGCCTTAAAAACTGGATACACTTCATCTGGATGGTATTTATACTCGGGTTGTTCCAAACATATGACCGGGGGCGAGACAAAACTATCCAATATAACTAACTTCTTAGGAGGGAAACTTATGTTTGGAGATGGAGTATCGACCCAGATCATAGGTAAAGGGATACTCCAAGAAAAATCACTACCTACTCTTGAGAACGTTCTTTTAGTATAGGGCTTAGAGTAAATCTACTGAGTATATCGCAATTTTGTGACTCAGACCATACCGTCACATTCTCAAAATTCAGTTGTAAAATAAATGAGAATGGAGAATGTATTATTACAAGCCTCGGAACACCTGATAACTGTTATACAGTAAACATAGGAGCTGAGATCTGCAATATAACCAGGATGGAAGATAATGAAATCTGGCATAGTAGTTTTTTTTCTTTTGGAAAGGGTAAATTCCCCTAAATTTATTGAAAAATGATAAAAGAGCTTATGTGAATGTCTGATGACTTTATAAACTAGGTCACACAAATTAAGATAGTCTTGGTAAGTTAAGCTCACAAGAAATAGTTAGAGATTTGCCCAAAGTTAAACCATTTTCCAATATTGTATGTGGGCCCGGTCAACAAGGAAAGATAGTTAAAGCTCCTCATAAGAAAGGTAAACATGTTCTATACACCAAACCTCAAGAACTCATCCATATAATGGGTCCTTATCGCACTGTTAGTCTTTGTCGAAACAGTTACATGTTGGTTATGGTTGAAGATTTTACTCGATTTACCTGGGTTGCCTTTTTAAAATAAAAATCAGAAAATTTCTGTTAGTTTTTGAAAATTTTATTATGAATTAAAAATGAAAAGGATTCCCAAGTAAATAGAATTTGTAGGGATAGAGGAGGTGAGTTTATAGATTTAGGAGTTATCAAATATTGTGACTACAATGGTTACAAATTTGAATTTAATGCCCCTAAGACGCCTTAACAAAAATGGGATAGTTGAGCATTAAAATCGTACTATTCAAGAGATGGCTCGTGTTATGATCCATCCAAAGGAAGGTGTTCGCACAGCTTGTCATATCATCAATAGAGTATACCTTAGGAAGAATACCAAACAGACACCTTATAAACTTTGGTACGAGAAAAAACCTAACCTAAAATATTTTAGAACCTTTAGAAGTATATGTTATGTATGCAAGGACAGAGAAAATTTGTCTAAATTCGAAACCAGAGGTGATAAAGCAATTTTCTTAGGTTATTCTCCAAATAGCAGAGCCTACTATGTCTATAATCTTCGTACCAAAACCTTAATGGAATCCATCATTGTAGTAGTGAGTGACACCAATGCAAAGAATAAGAGCATAGGACTAATTGTAATTAATGAGTTAAAAAATTATTCTCATCACGACTCTTCAGAAATAACTGAGTCCCTACCAAATGAGAACCCTGAAGTGCCAAATTAGGTTTCTAAGGATCATCCATTAGATAATGTGGCCAATAACCCAGAAAATCCTATTCGAACAAGATCACAGTTACGTAATACTACTCATTTTACATGCTCTGTATCTTTAATAGAACCAAAAAATATTAATGAAGCATTAAATGATTCCTATTGGACAGGTCCTATGTAAGAGGAACTCATTCAATTTCAAACTCATGATGTACGGTATCTTGTTCCTAGACTAGAAAATAAATGGGTTATTGGCACTAGATGGATTTTTAAAAATAAAACTGATGAAACAGGGATGGTAGTTAGAAACAAAGAAAGACTTATGTCCCAGGGTTATTCTCAAATTGAAGGAATAGACTTCGAATAAACTTTTGCCCCCGTAACACGCCTTGAATATGTTCGGCTTCTTCTCGCTATTGCGTGTCTCTTAAAATTCACTTTATATCAAATGGATGTAAAGTCTACATTCCTTAATGGTATTTTAATCGAGGAGACATATGTAGAACAACCTAAAGGGTTCATTGAACCTCACCATACAAATCATGTTTATCGTCTGAAAAAGGCGTTATATGGGTTAAAACAATCCCCTCGCGCTTGGTATGAACAATTGTCTACTTTTCTTTTAAATAAAGGCTTTAGGAGAGGTGGGAATGACCAAACTCTTTTTGTCAAATATTTTGACAAAAATGTTATAATAGCCCAAGTGTACGTAGAGGACATTATTTTTGGATCTACCTCCCCATCCGAGGTTAAAAGTTTTTCTCAAGATATGCACGGGGAGTTTCAAATGTCTTTTATGGGGGAGTTAAAATTCTTTTTAAGACTTCAGGTGAAACAAAACTCAGAAGGATTGTTTATATCGCAATCCATATACGCTTTAGAGATAGTAAAAAAAATTGTCTTAGAAAATGCAAAAGATGTTAGGACACCCATGAGTACTTCAATAAAATTATCTAAAGATGAGCACAGGAAATCCATCGATCCTACACTGTATCGTAGCATAATAGGATGTCTACTATACCTAACTACCTCAGGCCCTGACATTATGTATGTTGTTTGTGTGTGTACTCGATATCAAAATGCCCCTAAAGAGAGTCATTTAATGTGCGTCAAGAGAACTATAAAATATGTAAAAGGAACACTCAACTTAAGACTTTAGTACACAAATGACATATCCAGTATGATAATAGGATACACCGACGCAGATTGGGCTGGGTGTTCCAATGATAGAAAAAGTACATTAGTAGCATGTTATTACATTGGTACTAACTTGGTAGGGTGGAATAGTAAGAAATAAAATTGCACTTTCTTGTCAACAGTTGAATCTGAATATGTAGCTTCAGGAAGGTTTTGTGCACAATTATTGTGGATAAAACATATGGTAAGTGATTACGGCATTAATGAAGAGAAATTACATCTATATTGCAACAATTAGAGTGAGATTAACATTTCTAAAATTCTTGTCTAACACTCACATACCAAACACATTGAAATCAGACATCATTTTATACGCAAGTTAGTTGAATCTAAGGAATTGGAAATTAACTATTTACCTACTTACCTTCAATTAGAATACATATTCACGAAACCTTTGGATCACACTCATTTCTCATCCTTAAGGAAATCCATAGGTATGGTTATGGTAGATTCGAATATCTTAACCTAAATCTATGTCTTCTGTTTTTTTACATGCTTATCATTAATCTCTGAGGATATAAGGCATGGCTGTTAGGTAAAGGACAAATAACACCTCTTATATCTACTTAATGTAGGAGATTCATGTAATTTTTCGTTGAATAAATTTTAGGTCTATATACTTGTTTCAGATATATATTTTTGTGATTTTTCCCTTTGTCCACTTGAGACAAAATGGGGGAGAAATATTTGAGTCCATCTTGGACGTTTATTATACATTTCAACTAAAAATCTCGATCTTAGCTGTTTTATTTACAGGAATTAGTACCATATTGTGCATCTGGATATTTTTAGGGAATTGGTTTGTAATTAGTTGAGTTATGTTTTTTTTTTCTAGGATATAGGGTAGATAGAATTTTTGTATAGGATTAAGGTTTTCTATTTATTTTAGTATCCCTACGAGTCCTAGATTACTCAAAGGAGATTTTCTCTCATATTTCCAAAGCGGAAGATTGAACCAAACTATATATATGACTCACTTGAGTCTAAAATATAAGAGCTTGTCTAGTTTGGAAATAGAAACAAAATTATGTCATCCTATATCTAACCTTAAAGCTCATGTCCCTTCATGATCTTTATCAACAATTATCAAAGACTAGAAAATATAGTAACCAACACAACTCTACACCAAGTTTTGCATTTATTCTTCTTTTTGTGTGTATGAGGTTTGTGTTGTGCTTAGATTGGCTTAAAAATATTTTCCACCGTTTTTAAGGATTTTTATGAATTTTTTAAACATTTAAAATTTGGTTTTAAAATTGTTTGGGCCATTTTATAATATCCTAATGTTCCTAAATTTTGACCTGGGTAGAATTCGAAAGTGGAAGAGACATTTGGGGTGGAAAATAATATTTTTAAAAGATAAAAAACACGCGTTTTTCACTCAATATGCATCATACACGCGTTGCATTTCTAGCGATCCAATTTGTGTTTTCTCCCACTCACATAATTGAGCGTTAATGTGGAATGTTGACTTGATTTAATCAATGGTCTACATGTCGTCCTTTGCAATCCTTGTCTAACCTAATTGAGCCAATTAGAAAGCATTTATCAATCGTAAGATTTACAACCGTTTGGTAGATTTAATCATGGCCTTTGATTTCAAACCTCATTCCAGATCCTTCCATCGGCCACTATAGATAAGACAATAGGGTCAATCGTTTCTAACTTTTGGAGAGTCTGAGAGTTGGGAGAAAATAAGAGAGAGAGAGAGAGAGAGAGAGAGAGAGAGAGAGAGAGAGAGAGAGAGAGAGAGAGAAAAGAGAGAGAGGAAAAATCAAAGAGAAAAAGAAAAATTAAAACCAAACTCTGGTCAAATTTTTCTAGAAATTTCTTTGAGAGTTTTACTTATTCATGGTTCAAATCCCCTCTGGTTTACATCTTTTGTCCAACACCTTCACTGAGTTGAGATCTCATCTTACTTCATTTGAGACTTGTAGATCTAACTAAAGTGATAGAGTCACGATAGTTGATTAGGACTGATTTCTTCATTAGAAATCATGTCTCTGTTGGGTTTGTTGATTTCAAACGTTTTTATTAAAAAAAGTTACCCAATAAATCTCCTTTTCTATTTTCAAGTTTTTAAAAAAAATAGACTTCAAGATTTTTCAGATCTGAAGACATTTGTATCTCCCAATTTATATTTCACATTTTGTGAAATAAATTTGTAAGAAATAAGGTTAAGACACAAAGGATCTTAGCTCTTTTTAATAGCAATATTATTTTCTGATCCAACCTTAAAGAAGTGTATTTTTTAATAAAAGTTGATTTATACTCTTGTAATATGTAATTTGTAGGAATATCGTTTGTATAAGTGTGAGTGAGTCTCATGCATGTGTGTGGCACATCACTTCACTACACTATCACACAGCATCACTAAATTTCTGTTAATAAAGAGATTTTTACCATCAGAGTCGACGTAAAGAAGTAGCAAAGGAGTTAAAGCTTTGTAGGACATTAAAAACAACAATCGAAGCCAGAAAAGTCAGAATAAAACTAGGAGCGCTGGTATAATTTCTTGACTTAGTTTAAGTCTGGTTAGTGTGGATAATACGTTGCTTTCTTGTACTCTAAAACTCATTCTAATGGATTTTTTGTTTTACTCCGTAGAGGGAGTCGTGGATTTTCCCCCAGTTTGATTCGGGTTTTATCACATTAAAATACTATCTTATGTGTGAATATTTTTTATACTTGCTTTACTACTTCTATCACGGCTATATGTGTTTAAATTTCTTTTAAACTTTTAAGATTCCAAGTAACTGAAATTTCTTGTTAAAAAACATTTGAGTTTTCATTTGTGTTAATAAAAGAGTTTCTTCAACAAAAACATTTTGGACCCTTCTTAACTGTTTTAACTTTTGATTAAATGAATTAGTATGGTATTTTCAACCTAAACATACACGAAGATCTTAGAATGCCAGAAAATAACCAAATCATGCAAAGCGTATAAACTTTAAATATAAGGAAGAAGAATACCAACTTTATAGAATAACTCCTTGATAAATAATCCACTAAAATATGACCTTTATGACTAAATTCAAAACTATGGTTCTTTGATCTTATCCTCTAATGTTCTCTATAAAAAACTGATGATAAACTAGTCTAATCTCTAACAATAACATTATAATTACATATTTGTGAGAGACCAACCCCCATGAAAGTCTTTGGACCAATCAGAAAGAAGACAAATGTTCTCACATCAGACCCCCCGAATCGGTTCTGGGGTACATACGAATAGGTTCGACCCCAAATCAGTTCGATTTGTGGTTCGTGATTTTTCTCTGCCTTGGCTTCTTTTTTCTTCTTCTAAATTTCAATTTTTTTTCTTTTTTTTCTTCTCAATTTTCAAAATCTCACAACTTTTTCACCTAGGCTCGAATTGGGGTGCCATTTTTTCCAGTATTCTTGTAATGTCGTCTTTTTTAACTTTCCAGTTGGCCCCACCTTTGGACTAAAGTTATAGAATTACCAAAATTCTCTTCAACACTCCATTCTTTGGGTTTTCTTATTTTCTTTGAGTTCTCTTTCGCACTAACTTGCATGAATTATTTGTAAAACACATAAGAGAAACACAAAACACGACGTACTTGCCAAGGAGAGTTAGTAGCATGATTATGAGATAAAACCAAGTCAATTACAATGTACGGGACCATAAAAATACTTACATTAATGGGATAAATATGATATATTTATGACTAATCCACTCTCTTATTGAATGATCATGCTATTCAACGGTGATAACCTTGTATATAATATAGAGCCTTCAGTCTCCTTTTATCTAAGAGTGATAACTCATCAAGACGGCTTTGATGCCAGTCTTCCTCGCTGACTTTGCTTTCAAGCATGACATGTAGTGACGGAATTTTTAGCTCAACGGGTAGGAATGCTTGCATGCCGGATACCAGAGAGTAATGTGTAGCCCCAGTAGATGCTCGAACTAAAGTGCGGTAGCTCCATAAGGCATAAAGGATCCGATCGGCCCAATCTCGGCAACTTCGGTTATTTTGCTGATGATTGCTTTGAGGTTCTTATTGGCGGCTTCGACTGCACCGTTGGTTTGAGGTCAGTAGGGAGAAGATTTGTGTCTCTGAATCCCATACTCGTAGACCAATTCCGCGACTTTTTCCTCGAAATGTAACCCGTTGTCTGACACTAGCTCGTGGGGGACCCCATATCGGTAGATGATATTTTTTCAAATGAACTTGGACACCTTTTTGGCATTCAGAACTACTATGACTTGGTTTTGACCCATTTGGTTAAGTAATCAATGGAAACCAAGTTGAATTCATTTTTGTTAAAGGCCTTGGGTGTAACTTTCCTGATGATGTCGATGCCCCATGTAGAGAATGACTAGGGAGAAGTCATGCTGTATAATTCTCGTGGAGGTAAGTCCTTGAGATTGGAAAACTATTGGCATTTAAGACATCTACAAACATAAACGGTGCAATCTTGAACCATGGTAGTCCAATAATAATCCTGTTATATGATATTCTTGGAAAGCATATGACCATTCATTTGGGGTCTGCACTCCCCATTGTGTATTTTCTGCATCAGCTCTTCAATGTCAGCCACTGTAATGCAATGTTAGTAGGTTCCATCTAAATTATTTTTTAACAGCGCTTTATCACAGATAATGTACTGGGCAGCTAGTTTGTGGAGGGTTGCTCAGTATTTCTTGTCAGAATCTTGGGGATATAACCATGCTTGAGGAGGTGCTAAATATCGTAGTACCAGCAATTGGCTATATTATGATCTTCTTCTGTGACTAGCTCAATATAGTTGCAGTGGGCATGTTTTTCTTGCTTTTCGACTAAGAAGGGGGCCATTATTATTCCCTCAGGTATGTAGATCATGGAGGCTAAGGTAGAAATTGCATCGGCTAAGTTGTTTTTTTCTCGAGGCATGTAATGGAAGGTGATATCTTAGAACTAGGAGGCCAACTCTTCTAGGTGGGCATGAAAGGGTAAGAGTTTCTCGTCCTTGACTTTCCATCTTCTGAGTACTTGATCGATGATGAGGGATGAATCTCCATAGACATTTAGGTATTAAATTCCTTTATTGAGAGCGACTTTGAGTCCTATCCTGCATGCCTCATATTCGGTCATGTTGTTGGTGTAGGAAAAATCCAATTTGATGAAAATAGGAGTGTGAGAGTCATCAATGGAAATTGGGAGTATCCCAATGCCATACCCTTTCTTTTTGGTGGCACCATCAAAGAACATTTGCCACTGAAGGTCTTCTTGGGAGGTACAAAGGATATTTTCATTCGAGAACTTAGAAATCCAAATATTGGTTTCTTCCGTTGGTAGTCAGCGAGGTAGTTAGAGATGGAACTTCCTTTTATGGCTTTCTGCGTGGCATACATAATATCAAATTCAGCTATAAGCATCAACCATTGGGCCATTCGACTATACAGGTTAGGTTTCTGGAGCATGTATTTAATAGTATCCATTCGGGATACCAGTTTGATGGGAAAGACAAGCATATGGTGCCGTAATTTTTAGGTGACCCAGATAAGGGCGACACATGCTTTCTTCAAGAAAAGGTAGTTAACTTCGTACCTGGCCAACTTGCGACTGGAATAATGTATGGATCTCTCTTTACGAGATTCTTCAAATTATTGGGCCGATAAAGCCCTAGCTGCGGTGTCCGTTACGATCAGGTATAGGAGTAGGGAAAGACTCGGGTTAGATATTGCTTGATTCGATCAAAGGCCTCCTGAAAAGTTCATTCCAAACCTTGGTCGAATCCTTCTAGAAGAGTTTGAAGAAGGGGTTCACAGATAGAAGTCAACTGGCTGATGAACCGATTGATATACTGTAATTTTCAAAGGAATCCCCGAACTTCCTTCTCCGTTTGAGGTGGTGGTTCTTTCGAGTATGTCTTTCAGTTTGGCAGGATATGCTTCTATTTCTTTCTCACTGGCCATGAATCCCAAGATCTTTCCTTTGGTAACTCCAAAAACAAATTTTCGGGGGTTAAGTCGCATCTAGTATCGATGTAGTCACCTGAAGAACTTCCGGAGGGCGGGAATATGACCGTATCAAGTTATAGACTTGATAATCATATCATCCACATAGACCTTAACTTATTTGTGTATCAGATCATGCAAGATGGCTATGGCAGCTCTTTGGTAGGTAGCCCCTACGTTTTTAAGACCAAATGGCATAACGATGTAATAGAAGGTTCCCCAAGGGGTGATGAATGAAGTTTTCTCTTGATGATTCTGGTGCATCTTGATCTGGTTGTATCCAAAAAAATCCTCAACGAATTACTTAGGAATGTGATTGTCCATGTTATCCAAAATTATGTCGATATTGGGTAACGAGTAATCATCCTTCGGAGTGGCCCTATTCAAATCTCTGTAGTCATCACACATGCGAACCTTTCCTCCGAATTTCGGCATGTGTATGGTGTCGTCTAGCCATGTGGGATACTCGATCACTCAGATGAAACCCACATTTAATTATTTGACCACTTCATCCTTAACCTCATGTGACCATTTGTTGTCTAGCTTTCGTATTTACTATTTTACCAGTTTTCATTCTGGGAGGATTGGAATCTCGTGCTGAGCTATCTCGGGGTCGATGTTGGTCATGTCGTCATAGGACCATGCGAATACATCCATAAATTCCTTCAGTAATTCCTCAATTTGTGCACACTTATATTAGTTAAGGGTAGACCCTATCATAATCTCACGTAGTTGGCTACTAGAATCGAGATTAATAACAACAGTTTCATTTTCATTAACTTGAGCACGGTTATGTTATTTGTTATTAACCTTATTAAGTTCAGTTAAGAATTGTTCATTTACAAAATCATCATCATCAAGAGTTTGATTAGAATTAAGACAATTAATGTAAGGCACAACAAGATACTCAAAATATTTATTTATTTCATTGTTAGGAAAAAAAAACGTTGAGAACCTCATCGAAGGAGGTCTTGATTACATTATGATCAGAATAGGGAGGAATAAAAAAGAAGAAGAAATAAAATAAACTTCTGGGACAGGTTGCATTTTAGCGGGCGAAACTAGTATAACATGTCAGTTGAGGAGAGGTGCATCAGCAGCTTTGATCAGGTGGGATAGATCCGATAATTTAGCGCTCGAGTGGACCATGGAGAGTGTCAGCCCCAGTGTCTACAAGTTGAATGAATCCCTAGGGTCACTTCCCTCAAAATCTTTGGTAGCAAATATGGTCTTCTCAATGAGTTTTCGCACATGATGCTGGGAACTTTCGGCCCATGAGTAGCTATCTTGGAAAAAGATCTTTATTCCTGGTTTCATCTTCGTGTCCACATGATCATATCACGATTCGAAAAAACTATAAAATTGGAAATATTCATCCTCGTTGATGAATTTTTTATTTAAAGAATCCCCTGAGACAGTTTTGGCACTTTCTAACCTTCTCTTCAAATGAGGTTGGAAGAGCATTCTGAGTTCTTCTGACGATGGCGATAACCTAGTCCACAAGGAACAAAGAACTTATTCAATAATATGGGTTCTAATATTCCCTGTTGACGTCGTCCCATCTCTAGTTTGAGTATAAAGTGCATGTTCTTGAACATATGTATCACATTGACATTTCTATGAGGGTTGTGTTCTAAACAAACTCTATCTTTGAAATCATACACTGTTGGGAACGAAAGTGGTTCGACTCAAAAACCTGACAGAAGCATATCATTCGCCCTATGTTATATCTCTAGTTTCATATTACTAGTGCTTTCATTCTCAGTATTATCATCGTCGCCCAAGATGGTGATGGAGGGAAGAAGACACGCCCTTGATACTATAAAGCCATGGTCGTACAAGCAATAGGTTAAAATAAGTTGGGATGTCGATGACTTGGAATTCAGTAATGGGATTTATAGGGCCATCCACTATTGTAAGCTTTATGTATCCCATCACTTCCCGACGGGTATTATCATAAGAGTGCACCGCGATAGAGGTTAAAGCATGTTGCTCCTTTTCAGTCCCAAGAAATTGAGGGTTCTCAACGGGAAAACATTAAGAGTTGATCCATTATCGACAAGCAAAAGTGGGATGGTCTTTCCAATGACTTTGACAGAGATATTAAGACCATAGTTCTGATTTAGAAAAAACTTAGGGATTTCTTATTCGAAGAAGGAGAGTATTCTAGTAGAGGTTAGAGATCTGACCAGATTCATTGCTTCTTTTACCGTGGTGGAAGGAGGGACTATGGGCCCAATAAGTAGTCTTATTAAGGCATTCTAGTTCAGTTGGGAAGACATAGAGAGTCCACACATAGTGATGTTAGCTTGGGTTTTCTTCAACTAATTGAGGATCTTGCTCTCCTTAAGGGTCATTTCTGGCATACGAAGTTTCTAAACACCTTTTCCCTTGTCAATTATTGCTAATTGCGGGTTCAGAACCTGGTAAAGCCTCCCTGATCTAGTCATATGGTTCACATAAGAGGGGAAAAATAGAAACCTCTTTTCCTCATCTATCTCGGGCTGTTTGTCCACTTTGTTCATATCTCCTAGCAACTCCTCAAATGATATCATTCCATATATACTGACTACTGGTCTAGTCTAGTCTGGGATTTTTTCTTCATCTCAACTATTAAATTTATCCCCCCATCCGGTGGCAATGACATCATATTTCCACAAAAAATCAATGCACTCGACAACCTCAACGACCTCTTCGTATATATCCTCCCACTCAACGGGGAGACGTAGAAGAAAAAGTACCAGTCGCCCTTATAGTTTCAAAGCATCAAGTATCTCGGACATATTGTAAATTTCACCAGTATGGTGGAATAAGTCTGCCATGATCTGGACGACATCATCCAAGCTGACTTCATTGGTAGGTACCACCCAATTATCTTACTCTAGATCCCACTTTCGTGCTTCCAAGAACAACGTACTAAATCTCTGGAAGTCAATGGTAATTATTTAAGGCAATTTTGTCTTGAACTCTAGAAGTTGATTCAATACTGTTGATAATTCTATATCTTTCCCTCTGGAACGTGTACTAACAGCAATGCATGCTCTAGTAAGGAGTGATAGGGCCTGATCGGTGAAAAAGGTAGGATATAAGAGAAAATATGGGTAAACTTAGAGGGGATTGGGGGAGTATATGGGTATGATGGGTGATTACTGGGTACTATCTGGGTAGATGGATCAAATTCTGGGTCTTCTTCTAGTATGATGGCATTTCCATGATTTGGGAGTGGATTGTGGGTAGTGTTTGGTTTAGGATTGGCTGGTGGGGTGATGATACCCCGATCAATCAGACCTTTGATTACATTTTGGAGGTGGAAACACTTATCAGTGGTATGGTTGGCACTTTGGTAAAAATTGTAATGGGCATCTGGTTTGAAATTTTTGGGAAGCGAGTTTGGTAATGGATGAGGGTCCAATGGATTGATAAGATTTTGTATTAAAGGGGCTTGATAAACTTTAGAAAGGGGAGCATGAAGCTCGATATATTCCTTTTTCACTGGGTTAAGGGGATTTCTGGTGCCCATGAAGTGGCAAGCTGAGAGATGTTATTGATGGTTGAAACTATGGTATTTGTAGGTTTCTCATACTTTCTAGGAGTGAACTGTCCAGAATAATTTCGTCGGCTCAACCCTTATCTTGGCAAGACTTTCTTTGATCTCTACTCATGCTTCCTGAAGGGCTAAAAAATGGGGCTAGTACTGTCCTCCCATCATTTCCCGAACATGGGGTAAGAAATTCTTTTTCACGATACAGACTTGCTCCTCTTCGGAAGGCCGACTGGTCATGGTGGATGCTTTCTCTTTCCACCTTGCTATGAAATTACTAAATGATTCCCTCGGATTCTATTTGAGAAGTTCTAAATCATGGCAGGTGTTGATGCAAAAAACTGGACCGAATCCCATTTTTATGATCACAGATAAATAGATAAAAACAATCCAATCAAGCACATAAGAGACAAGGATTTTTAAAGTGGTTCGGCTATTAATAAAGCCTACGTCCACTGTTATTTTATTCCCAAGGGTTTATAATAGCACCATAGGGCGTAGAGAGAGAAAGGATGTGTATCTTGTGTATGGGGTTTTCTCATCCTTGTCAGATCTCCTTTTGTGATGGGAGATATAGAGATGGGAGATAAAGAAATAAAGAGATTCATTGTATGTAGACATTTATACATTATGTCAACATTCAACGAATCTAAATTGTTGAATTACTTGGTATGCTATGTGTTGTCATCTACAGTATAAATGTACATTAATGCTCATTAAATGCATAGTTATCCTTTGATCTTCCTAGTTGGTAACTCTCCTCGGGTGCCGACTAACTCTCCTCGGGGGCCGACCAACTCTCCTCGGGTGCCGACTAATTCTCCTCGGGTACTGACTAATTCTCCTCGGGTGCCGACTAACACTCCTCGGGTGCCGACCAACTCTCCTTGGATGCCGACCAACTCTCCTCGGGTGTCGAATATTGCCACGTAGGATGACATGTGTCCTTTTTTTATTGGTCCTCGTAGATGGAGAATTTTTGCGTTAATAGAATCCCCCAATGCTCCATGCTTGATGGTTTACTTGAAAGGATGGAGTATTTATTCTGCAGTGTTGCTCGGTGCTCGTGAAATTCTTGATCTACCTTCTTGATTTGTTCAACATAAAGTGCATTATCTCCTGGACGACATATGATGCAGGCTGATCGACAGTTGCTAATCTTTCTTTTGAGTAACTCCGTGTGCTATGTATCACCCCTGAGAATTTGGATGTAGCCATGCCATAGTATGTCATAATCTTCAAGTATGTTGATTGGTTCGCTAGCCGACCAACTGCCTCCTGTGCCGAGCCACTGAGTGTTAACTTCACGTGCTTGATTCTTCTGATTTATGATCCTCTGTATACTTTGTCGAGTAACATACTAGCTTTTGAACCCAACTCTTCAATATGATTAGTACCAAGCTAGTGGTGGACTTCGAAACATTTTCATACAACTTCTTCTTCAATATTGGTCGGGATAGTAGTAGTAAATATCTCAGTGCTGTAGATGCTAAATTTGACTTCTGAACTTCAATAGTATGTGCATAATAACTCCTGAATATGCCTCCTGAACTTCTGAATGCACCTCCTGAACTTCTGAATACGCCTCCGTGTGAGTTTGTGAAGTTGAATTTGGGTGCTCGACTGCATGATGTTATAAGAATGTGCCACCAAATGAACAAATATATCTGTAATAGAAACCCCTAAATGAACAAATACTTTATCGAGCACCTCCTAGATCGACCATCCGTGATGAATATCAAGATGCTCAAAGATCTTAACTTCATAAATTCTCCTCTTGCTCTAAATGATCCACCTGCTGGCGAGGAACCTGTTTCAAAAGCAGAGGGGAAGAAACCAATAGAATGGGAATATTGATGTAATAAATTTGTATATCATTCCTGATGTATTTTGTTTTTTATTTTAATGAAAGACTTTCATTTTTGTTCGCAATCTTAATTGCTATTGTCTTGTAAAATACTTTACATCTGTGCATATGTATCTGTTAAAAAGATAACAATATTGTGTTGTTTGTCGATCAACTTATTGTCGACTAGTTTGAATTTGTGGTAACCATTTGATAAAAAATGATGTTTTGTTTGTCGACCAACTTAGTAAAAAAGTTACGAGTATAAAAAATGTTGCTCGATCACTTTCTCGTTTTCATAAAATGTTTCTGACCAACCAAGGTCGATAAATTTTCCTTTTCGATCAACTACAGTTAGTGGGTTTTTATCCCCGACCAGCCATAGATAGTGCATTTTTCCTCTACGAGCAACTTTGGCGCTTTCTGGAATAATCTTACCTCCCGACCAACATAAGTTAGCATTTTCGAGATTATATTTACCTCCCGACCAACATAAGTTGGCATTTTCGAGAATATATATACTTCCTAACCAACATAAATTGGCATTTTTAGGAATATTTGGTTTCCTAGCCAAACAGGTTGGCATTTTTAGGAATATTTTGTTTCCTGGCCAAATAGGTTGGCATTTTTAGGAATATTTTGTTTCCTAACCAACCGAGGTTGGCATTTTTAGGAATATTTTGTTTCCTAGCCAAACAGGTTGGCATTTTTAGGAATATTTTGTTTCCTAACCAACCGAGGTTGGCATTTTTAGGAATATTTTTGCTGAGTAGTCTGAGCTTTGCCGAGTTTTGCCGAGTAGTGTGTAGCACTAGTATTCCTCAAAAAATTTTCAATAAAAGGAGCAGGTATAACAGCTTCACTTCCAAACGCCAGCATATATGGTGATTCTCCAGTTGCTGCTCGGGGAGTAATACGATAAGCCCACAGTACTGACTGTAACTCGTTGATCCAGTTTGCTTTTGCGTCACTTAGTCTTTTCTTCAATCCATTTAGCAGTGTTTTGTTCGTCACTTTAGTCTGTCCGTTTCTTTGAGGATGTCCTGGTGCCGAGTGGATCTTTAAGATATTGGACTGATGGCAATAGGCAATGAACTCCTCGTTGTCAAATTGTGTTCCATAGTCTGTGATGAAGGCATGAGGAAGACCATATCGACAGATGATATTCTTCCAGATAAATTGGTACACCTTGTCGTACGCCATATCAATGAGATGCTCCGCTTCTACCCACTTAGTAAAATAATCCACTATGACGACGAGGTATTTGAACCTTCCCCTGGTCGTTGGCAGTGGCCCGACCAGATCTACTCCCCACATGGAAAATGGCCAAGGGGAAGTGATGGGTGTCAACAATGCTTGTGGAGTTCTTCGGATGGAGGAAAAGCGCTGGCACTTGTCACATTTCTTGGCATAGGCTATACAATCAGCTCTCATCGTTGGCCAGTAGTATCCATGCGTCATCATCCTTTGCAAAAGCATCCGACCTGCTACATGGGCTCCACAAGACCCTTCATGGACCTCTTCAATCAAATCTTTCACCTCGGTGGGATGCACACATCTTTGCAAACCTGCCATAATTCCTTGTCTATATAGAATACCGTTAATTAATACATATCGAGCAACTTTAAACTTCAATTTCTTGGTTGCGAGCTTGTCAATTGGTAATTCTCCCTCCTCAATATATGCCCTGATGGGATCCATCCAATATGGTCCTAAATCAAGGGTAATAAAATTCATCGTCAGATCTTCATCTATACTTCGACCAACTAAAACTTCAATTGGGATTGTTCTTCGTAGCTCGGTACGAGTAGCTGATGCTAATCGAGCTAAGGCGTCTGCTCTCGCATTCTCCATTCTTGGTATTCTGACCAGCTGAATAGCAACAAATTCTGATACCAACTCCATCACCTTTGCATGATACCTAATCATTGATTCTCCTTTGGTTGTATATATTCCCAACATTTGACTTACGATCAATTAAGAATCACTGAAGATAATAACCTGCAGCGCCTCCATAATTTTTGCCAAATTAAGACCTGCAATCATGGCCTCATACTCAACCTCATTATTGGAAGCTTTGAATTGGAATCGTAGGGCGTATTCCATGTCGACCTCGTTCGGGTTGTTCAAAACGATCCATGCCCCACAGCCTGTTGTGCAAGATGAGCCATCTACATATAGCCTCCATATAGGTAACTCGTCTTCAAATTTCTGATCTGACAGAGTTCCTCGATGAAATATTTGTTGCTTCCTTTCATCCTCCCCTGATATTTATTACTCCTCGTCAATCATCTTTTCTTTACCTTTTACCAACTGGAGTTGGTCTGAGCTCGAAATTGATGATCCTGTAACATCCACTCGCCCTTTTACCAACCGGAGTTGGTCTGAGCTTGTGTCTGTTGATTCTGTAACATCCACAGGTTGATCAGCGAGCAAATTTTTCTCCTCGGGGGTATCAGGATAGGTGAACTCTGCTATAAAATCTGCTACAGCCTGCCCTTTTAGCGATGATCTGGGTTCATAAACTATATCATATTCACCGAGCTCTATTGCTCAATACATCAATCTCCCTAATTTTTCTGGTTTATGAAGGGCTTGCCTCAATGACATATCAGTATATACTACTATGGTATGAGCCTGGAAGTATGTCCTCATTCTCCTACTTACCTCAATCAACGCCAGTGCCAATTTTTCCAGCCTCGGATATTTAATTTCTGCTCCTCGAAAGGCCTTACTCGTGTAATAAATTGGTTTTTGGACTCCATTCTCCACTCTGATCAACGTCGAGCTAACTGCATTCTCCGATACTGCTAGATACAAGTACAATTTTTTCCATCACCGGCCTGGACAACAGTGGAGGTGCTCCCAGGTATTTCTTCAAGTCTTGAAAGGCCCTCTCACATTCATCATTCCACTCAAAAGTCTTTCGGAGCATTGTGAAGAATGAGAGACATCTATCTGGTGCTCGTGATACAAATCTGTTGAGTGCTGCTACTCGTCCTGTGAGACTCTGTACTTCTTTCTTCGTCGTTGGAGATCGTAGCCCTAATAGGGCTTTGATCTTTTCAGGATTTGCTTCAATGCCTCGTCGATTGACAATGTACCCGAGAAACATGCCTTCTCATACTCCAAATATGCACTTCGTCGGGTTCAGCTTCATTTGATATTTATCCAATTGATCAAAAGTCTGAATTAAGTCAACTAGATGATCGCCAGCTTTCTTGCTTTTTGTCAGCATGTCATCAACATAGACTTCCATATTGCAACTGATTTGTTCAGCAAAGACCTTGTTCATCAGCCGCTGATATGTCGCACCTGCATTTTTCAAACCAAAAGTCATAACATTATAACAATAAGTTCCCCGAGGGGTAATGAAAGAAGTACTCTCCC
Organism: Sambucus nigra; assembly: GCA_949130495.1. Taxonomy (NCBI): domain Eukaryota; kingdom Viridiplantae; phylum Streptophyta; class Magnoliopsida; order Dipsacales; family Adoxaceae; genus Sambucus; species Sambucus nigra. The sequence continues at coordinate 284,878,276 of OX422218.1, forward strand.
TGTCTTCAGGTTTCATTTTAATCTGGTTTTAATCAGAATAAGCATCCATGAAGCTCAGCAGCTCGTGTCCCGAGGTAGCATCGACTATTTGATCAATTCGAGGTAGCGAAAAGTGATCCTTTGGGCATGCTTTATTGAGGTCGGTGAAGTCTACACACATCCTCCACTTGTTATTCCTCTTTTTTACCATCACCACATTTGCTAACCAGTCTGGATATTTAACATCTTCAATAAAACAAGCTTTCTGGAGCTTTTCGACTTCCTCCTGTATAGCTTGATTCTTCTCGGGATTGAATACTCTTCTTCTCTGCTTCACAGGCTTGATCTCCTTATTCACATTGAGTTCGTGACATAAGAAGTTTGGGTCTATCCCTGGCATATCTTCATGACTCCATGCAAAAGTTTATCTTCTTCTTCTATGGAAAGTTATCAATTCTTGTTTTAATGAGGCTTCCAACGACGAACATATTTGAGTAGTTCGTTCAGGGTGCTCGTCGTCCAGAATTATATTTTCAGTAGCTTCCACCACTTGACCCTTCACGAGTTGCGACTCATCTCTAGGATCCAATGTTTCAATTTATGCACCTTCATCCACTTGATAAGTAGTAGTCTTTTTCCTCGACTCCTCCAGCTCCTCTTGCACGGCAGATGAATAATAACAATCCCGAGCTACTTTTTGATCACCTTTCACAACTCCTACTCCAAAATTTATTGGAAATTTTAGGCATTGATGTACTGTAGATGGCACTGCCTCGAACTTCTTCAATCCTACTCTTAACTCGATTAAGTCAAGTATGAAGCTCTATGCCTAGGATTGGGGCATGTATGAAATGAATCTGATGGTGCCAATTGAATTATTGTTTGCAGTTTTGCTGCTGTGTTGTGTGCAGTCTAGCTGCGTTGTTTTTGTTCGGTATTGACCTTTTAAGGTCTTTATGTGCTGTTAATGAGCATCCAAGAATTGTACTGGGCAGATAATTTTTCCTGAGCACCTGTTGAGGCTGAATCATATAAAAATTACGATTAGAATAATTATTCAGCCGACCAATATATAGTGTGCATTGGCTTCAATATTGGACAATTTAAATTTTCGGATAATAATATGAGAGATAACAATCAAAATATCTCGTGTTCTCATAAAAATATGATGTACATAAACGTGTCTCCATAAAAATATTTAACAGACTTGTGATTATGAAATTTTCGTTTATTCATATTTGAAATAAAAACCGATCCACTAATTTAATAAAATCATGATTTGCAATATTTTGCAGATTTGATAAATGAAAAATTGGACAACTAATTTATGTTTATAATCATAAAAAGCATGACTGAATCAAAAGATGTATGTATGTATGTATGTATGTACAACATATAATTGATTATTCATATATTGATAAAATTGATCGTATCAACACAATTACATAATATGATTATTTGTGTAGAGAACATAGTTTTCTTGAAGAGAGAGAAAATGGGTCTGATTAAATTCATGTTAATATCGGAATGGAAAATACATAATCGTTCTTAATGCTTATCTATATCCTAACATATTTGTTCAGAAAATCTTCAAGTGGATCCATAGATGCAAGGATTTGTATAATATTTATGAGTCTAAAATTCACCAGATCCCCAAATTGAAATCGATCACACAGTTAGTGCATATAAAAATTATGACTAAATTAAAAGATTTCCAAATGAATCAAATTTGTATATACTCATATAAAAGAGATTTATGAATATAGAGAAATTATTTTATCTCCTTAAAGAAGAAATAATATAATATGTACACAAATTTCTCAAACTTTGTGATTATGAAATGTACATTTATGCAAATTTGTAAAATTAGATTCAACAATTTGTGAATATAAAATCATGATTGAATTAAATGATGTATGCACAATATATAATTGATTTGATCTCTAATTTTATGGATATAAACATATGAGAATCATGATTTGAACAAAAATATAATGGGAATTTGAATAATCATCAAAAATCTTTCACAAATTATTTGAAAATCAACAAAGAAAATTATCAAATCTTATCATCATCGTATATATTGGTATATTTAATCATTTAAAATATTTATTCCATGATATAAAATTGAAACTTGAGAATCAAGCAAAAATTTATGATTTATGAAATCCACTATTTTTCGGATATCTAAATAAGAATTAATCTAGCAGTTATGATTTTAAAATCATGATATGCAACATTTTGCAGATAAAAATTGGACAATTAATTTATGTATATAAACATAAAAATCATGATTGAATCAAAAGATGTATGTATAATATATAATTGATTATACATATAGAAAATAAAAACTTAGCTTTTGATGGAGAACAATGCTTGTAACACGTTCCCATAGACGGCGCCAATCTGTTGATGCAAAAAACTGGACCGAATCCCATTTTTATGATCACAGATAAATAGATAAAAACAATCCAATCAAGCACATAAGAGACAAAGATTTTTAAAGTGGTTCGGCTATGAATAAAGCATGCGTCCACTTTTATTTTATTCCCAGGGGTTTACAATAGCACCATAGGGTGTAGAGAGAGAAAGGATGTGTATCTTGTGTATGGGGTTTTCTCATCCTTGTCGGATCTCCTTTTGGCTAAGGGAATACATGTATTTATAGTGATGGGAGATAAAGAGATTCATTGTATGTAGAAATTTATACATTATGTCTACATTCAACGAATCTAAACTGTTGAATTGCTTGGTATGCTATGTGTTGTCATCTACAGTATAAATGTACATTAATGCTCATTAAATGCATAGTTATCCTTTGATCTTCCTGGTTGGTAACTCTCCTCGGGTACCGACTAACTCTCCTCGGGGGAAGACCAACTCTCCTTGGGTGCCGACTAATTCTCCTCGGGTACTGACTAACTCTCCTCGGGTGCCGACTAACACTCCTCGGATGCCGACCAACTCTCCTCGGGTGTCGAATATTGCCACGTAGCACTAGACCAAAAATAGGAAACTGGCACCGTTTAAAACAGTACCAGACGCAATCTGGCACGGTTCAAAACCGTGCCAGAATCAGGCGTGCCAGATTTTCTGGCGCGGTTTAAAACCGTGCCAGATTTCCCAAACTGGCACGCTTTTAAACTGTGCCAGTTTTTTAATCTGGCACGCTTTTAGCACGCTTTTAAACCGTGCCAGATGTTAAATCTGGCACGCTTTTGGCACACGCCAAAACCGTGCCAAATTGTCTATTTTTTGGCACACTTTTGGCACGATTATAAAGCGTGCCAAATTGTTTTATAAGCCTTCTCATTTTTATGCATTGGCACGGTTTTGGCACGGTTTAAAACCGTGCCATATTTTTTAGTTGATTAAAAAAAAAATAATAGGAAACAAATCTGGAAAATCTGCAAATTCCAAATTCGGTAGGAAAAATATTTATTATTTGCAAAAACAAAATCAAGAAAATTCACAAATTATGAATATCGCAGGTTGTTGATAAACTAATGTGCATACAAACTTCAAAAAATTACAAGAGTTAATACCAATATAAAGTAGCACATAACCATAAAAGTCGACAATAACTTCAAAAAATTACACGAGTTAATAGTTCCCATATCAAAAAAAAAATTGGGCAAAGTTTCCTCTATTTTTGAGCATTCCAAAACCTGCTAACATAAAATCTGCCCATATAAAGCCCTCACGGCCATAAAAGTCAACAATAAAACTACTATAGCCAGCACGGCCATAAAAATAAACCATAAAACTACTGAACACTGCTCCGCCATAACACAAAAAATAGAATCCTGAATATTAACGACACTAAATACACAATCCCCCTGTTGTAAAGCATTGACTTCTTCGTGCATTCCAAGTGGATAAAAGCTAACGATTGAATGTCATCCTACAAAAAAAATAAGACAAAAAAGATACAATATTAGGAACCAAGTCATTTTTAAAAAAATCATATTCAAGCAAAAAAATTGCATATACAAGTAGAAAAATTGCATATACGACTACGCGGTCAGTTCCTACAAGTTACATTGGTCCCGTGCGAGGTGTTCGTTCCTCTTACGGGATCGTTTGGGCACTGGTTTGGGTTTTCACCTTTTAACGGCCTGTTTTCAAGTCTAAGTGTGATTTTTGCAAATTATCGTCATACTCTCAAATCGGGAGACCCGGGACTACGCGGTCAGTTCCTACAAGTTACATTGGTCCCGTGCGAGGTGTTCGTGCCTCCTACGGGGTCGTTTGGGGGCTGGTTTGGTTTTCACCCTTTAGCGGCCTGTTTTCAAGTCTAAGTGTTAGTTTTACAAATTATCGTCATATTCTCAAATCGAGAGACCCGGGACTATGCGTTCAGTTCCTACAAGTTACAGTGGTCCCGTTCAAGGTGTTCGTGCCATCTACGGGGTCGTTTGGGGGCTGATTTGAGTTTTCACCCTTAAACGGCCTGTTTTCAAGTCTATGTGTAATTTTTGCAAATTATCGTCATACTCTCAAACTGGGAGACCCGGGACTACGCGGTCAGTTCCTACTAGTTACATTGGTCCCGTGCGAGGTGTTTGTGCCTCCTACGGGGTCATTTGGGGGTTGGTTTGGGTTTTCACCCTTTAACGGCCTATTTTCAAATCAAAGTGTGATTTTTACAAATTATCATCATACTCTCAAACCGAGAGACCCGAGACTATGCGGTCAGTTCCTACAAGTTACATTGGTCCCGTGCGAGGTGTTCGAGCCTCTTACGGGATCGTTTGGGGGCTAGTTTGGGTTTTCACCTTTTAACGGTCTGTTTTCAAGTCTAAGTGTGATTTTTGAAAATTATCGTCATACTCTCAAATCGGGAGACTCGGGACTACGCGGTCAGTTCCTACAAGTTACATTGGTCTCGTGCGAGGTTTACGTGCCTCCTACGGGATCGTTTGGGGGCTGGTTTGGGTTTTCATCCTTTAACGGCCTGTTTCCAAGTCTAAGTGTGATTTTTGCAAATTATCATCATACTCTCTAACCGGGAGACCCGAGACTACGCACTCAGTTCCTACAAGTTACAATGGTTCCGTGCGAGGTGTTCGTGCCTCCTACGGGGTCGTTTGGGGGCTGGTTTGGGTTTTCACCCTTTAACGGCCTGTTTTCAAGTCTAAGTGTGATTTTTGCAAATTATTGTCATACTCTCAAACCGGGAGACCCGGGACTACGCGGTCAGTTCCTACAAGTTACATTGGTCCCATGCGAGGTGTTCGTGCCTCCTACGGGGTCGTTTGGGGCTGGTTTGAGTTTTCACCCTTTAACGGCCTATTTTCAAGTCCAAATGTGATTTTTACAAATTATCGTCATACTCTCTAACCGGGAGACCCGAAACTACGCTGTCAGTTCCTACAAGCTACAATGGTCCCGTGCGAGGTGCTCGTGCCTCCTACGGGGTCATTTGGGGGCTGGTTTAGGTTTTCACCCTTTAACGACCTGTTTTCAAGTCTAAGTGTTATATTTCCCGGCACTACGCGGTCAGTTCCTACAAGATACATTGGTCCCGTGCGAGGTGTTCGTGCCTCCAACGATATCGTTTGGGGGATGGTTTGGGTTTTCACCCTTTAACGGCCTGTTTTCAAGAAAGTGTGATTTTCGCAAATTATCGTCATACTCACAAACCGGGAGACCCGGGGCTACGCGGTTAGTTCCTACAAGTTACATTGGTCCCGTGCGAGGTATTCGTGCCTCATACGGGGTCGTTTGGGGCTGGTTTGGGTTTTCACCCTTTAACGGCCTGTTTTCAAGTCTAAGTGTGATTTTTGCAAATTATCGTCATACTCTCTAACCGGGAGAACCGGGACTACGCGGTCAGTTCCTACAAGTTACAATGGTCCCGTGCGAGGTGTTCATGCCTCCTACGGGGTCATTTGGGGCTGGTTTGGATTTTCACCCTTTAACGACCTGTTTTCAAGTCTAAGTGTGATTTTCGGAAATTATCGTCATACTCTCAAATCGGGAGACCCGGGACTACGCGGTCAGTTCCTACAAGTTACATTGGCCCCGTGCGAGGTGTTCTTGCCTCCTACGGGATCATTTGGGGGCTGATTTGGATTTTCACTTTTTAACGGCCTGTTTTCAAGTCTAAGTGTTATTTTCGCAAATTATCGTCATACTCTCAAACCGAAAGACCCGGGAGTACGCGGTCAGTTCCTACAAGTTACATTGGTCCCGTGTGAGGTTTTTGTGCCTCCTACGGGGTCGTTTGGGTGCTGGGTTGGGTTTTCACCCTATAACGGCTTGTTTTCAAGTCTAAGTGTGATTTTTGAAAATTATCGTCATACTCTCTAACCGGGAGACCCGAAACTACGCGGTCAGTTCCAAAAATTTACAATGGTCCCGTGTGAGGTGTTCGTGCCTCCTACGGGGTCGTTTGGGGGCTAGTTTTAGGTTTTCACCCTTTAACGACCTGTTTTCAAGTCTAAGTGTTATTTTTACAAATTATCGTCATACTCTCAAACCGGGAGACCCGGGACTACGCGGTCAGTTCCTACAAGTTACATTGGTCCCGTGCGAGGTGTTCGTCCCTCCTACGGGATCGTTTGGGGGTTGGTTTGGGTTTTCACCCTTTAACGGCCTATTTTCAAGAAAGTGTGATTTTCCCAAATTATCGTCATACTCTCAAACCGGAAGACCTGGGACTACGCGGTCAGTTCCTACAAGTTACATTGGTCCCATGCGATGTGTTTGTGCCTCCTACGGGGTCGTTTGGGGGCTGGTTTGGGTTTTCACCCTTTAACGGCCTGTTTTCAAGTCTTAAGTGTAATTTTTGCAAATTATCGTCATACTCTCTAACCGGGAGACGCGGGACTACGCGATCAGTTCCTACAAGTTACAATGGTCCCGTGCGAGGTGTTCGTGCCTCCTACGGGGTCGTTTGGGGGCTGGTTTGGGTTTTCACCCTTTAACGGCCTGTTTTCAAGTCTAAGTGTGATTTTTGCAAATTATCGTCACACTCTCTAACCGGGAGACACAGAACTACGCGATCAGTTCCTACAAGTTACAATGGTCCCGTGCGAGGTGTTCGTGCCTCCTACGGGGTCGTTTGGGGGTTGGTTTTGGTTTTCACCCTTTAACGGCCTGTTTTCAAGTCTAAGTGTTATTTTTACAAATTATCGTCATACTCTCTAACCGGGACACCCGGAACTACGCGGTCAGTTCCTACAAGTTACAATGGTTCCGTACAAGGTGTTCGTCCATCCTACGGGGTCGTTTGGGGGCTGGTTTGGGTTTTCACCCTTTAACGACCTGTTTTAAAATCTAAGTGTTATTTTTACAAATTATCGTTATACTCTCAAACCGGGAGACCCGGGACTACGCGGTCAGTTCCTACAAGTTACATTAGTCCCGTGCGAGGTTTTCGTGCCTCCTACGGGATCATTTGGGGGATGGTTTGGGTTTTCACCCTTTAACGGCTTGTTTCCAAGTCTAAGTGTGATTTTTGTAAATTATCGTCATACTCTCAAATCGGGTGACCCGGGACTACGCGGTCAGTTCCTACAAGTTACAATGGTCTCGTGCGAGGTTTTCGTGCCTCTTACGGGGTCGTTTGGGGGCTGGTTTGGGTTTTCACCCTTTAACAGCCTTTTTTCAAGTCTAAGTGTGAATTTTACAAATTATCGTCACACTCTCTAACCGGGAGACACGAAACTACGCGATCAGTTCCTACATGTTACAATGGTCCCGTGCGAGGTGTTCGTGCCTCCTACGGGGTCGTTTGGGGGCTGGTTTGGGTTTTCACCCTTTAACGACCTATTTTCAAGTCTAAGTGTTATTTTTACAAATTATCATCATACTCTCTAATCGGGAGACCCGGGAGTACGCGATCAGTTCCTACAAGTTACATTGGTCCCGTGCGAGGTGTTCGTGCCTCCTATGGGGTCGTTTGGGGGCTGGTTTGGGTTTTCACCCTTTAACGGCCTGTTTTCAAGTCTAAGTGTTATTTTTACAAATTATCGTCATACTCTCAAACCCGGAGACCCGGGACTACGCGGTCAGTTCCTACAAGTTACATTGGTCCCGTATGAGGTGTTCGTGCCTCCAACGGGATCGTTTGGGTGCTGGTTTGGGTTTTCAGCCTTTAACGGTCTATTTTCAAGAAAGTATGATTTTCTCAAATTATCGTCATACTCTCAAATTGGGAGACCCGGGACTACGCGGTCAGTTCTTACAAGTTACATTGGTCCCTTGCGAGGTGTTCGTGCCTCCTACAGGGTCGTTTGGGGGTTGGGTTGGGTTTTCACCCTATAACGGCTTATTTTCAAGTCTAAGTGTGATTTTTGAAAATTATCGTCACACTCTCTAACCGGGAGACCCGGGACTACGGAGTCAGTTCCTACAAGTTACATTGGTCCCGTGCGATGTGTTCGTGCCTCCTACGGGGTCGTTTGGGGGCTGGTTTGGATTTTCACCCTTTAACGGCCTGTTTTCAAGTCTTAAGTGTGATTTTTGCAAATTATTGTCATACTCTCTAACCGAGAAATGCGGGACTACGCGGTCAGTTCCTACAAGTTATAATGGTCCCGTGCGAGGTGTTCGTGCCTCCTACGGGGTCGTTTGGGGGCTGGTTTGGGTTTTCACCCGTTAACGGCCTGTTTTCAAGTCTAAGTTTGATTTTTACAAATTATCATCATACTCTATAACAGGGAGACCCGGAACTACGCGGTCAGTTCCTAGAAGTTACAATGGTCCCATGCGAGGTGTTCGTGCCTCCTACGGGGTCGTTTGGGGGCTGGTTTGGGTTTTCACCCTTTAACGGCCTGTTTTCAAGTCTAAGTGTTATTTTTATAAATTATCGTCATACTCTCAAACCGGGAGACCCGGGACTACGCGGTCAGTTCCTACAAGTTACATTGGTCCCGTGCGAGGTGTTCGTGCCTCCTACGGGATCGTTTGGGGGCTGGTTTGGGTTTTCACCCTTTAACGGCCTGTTTTCAAGAAAGTGTGATTTTCTAAAATTATCGTCATACTCTCAAACCGGGAGACCCGGGACTACGCGGTCAGTTCCTACAAGTTACATTGGTCCCGTGCGAGGTGTTCGTGCCTCCTACGAGATCGTTTGGGGCCTGGTTTGGGTTTTCACCCTTTAACGACCTGTTTTCAAGAAAGTGTGATTTTCCAAAATTATCGTCATACTCTCAAACCGGGAGACCCGGGACTACGCGGTCAGTTCCTACAAGTTACATTGGTCCCGTGCGATGTGTTCGTGCCTCCTACGGGGTCGTTGGGGGGCTGGTTTGGGTTTTCACCCTTTAACGGCGTGTTTTCAAGTCTAAGTGTGATTTTTGCAAATTATTGTCATACTCTGTAATCGGGAGACCCGGGACTACGCGGTCAGTTCCTATAAGTTACAATGGTCCCGTGCGAGGTGTTCGTGCCTCCTACGGGCTCGTTGGGGGGCTGGTTTGGCTTTTCACCTTTTAACGGCCAGTTTTCAAGTCTAAGTGTGATTTTTGCAAATTATCGTCACACTCTCTAACCGGGAGACACGGAACTACGCGGTCAGTTCCTAAAAGTTACAATGGTCCCGTGCGAGGTATTCATACCTTCTATGGGGTCGTTTGGTGGTTGGTTTGGCTTTTCACCTTTTAACGGTCAGTTTTCAAGTCTAAGTGTGATTTTTGCAAATTATCATCACACTCTCTAACCGGGAGACACGGAACTACGCGGTCAGTTCCTAAAAGTTACAATGGTCTCGTGCGAGGTGTTCGTGCCTTCTATGGGGTCGTTTGGGGGTTGGTTTGGGTTTTCACCCTTTAACGGCCTGTTTTCAAGTCTAAGTGTTATTTTTACAAATTATCGTCATAATCTCTAACCGGGAGAACCGAAACTACGCGGTCAGTTCCTACAAGTTACAATGGTCCCGTGCGAGGTGTTCGTGCCTCCTACGGGGTCGTTTGGGGGCTGGTTTGGGCTTTCACCCTTTAACGGCCTATTTTCAAGTCTAAGTGTTATTTTTACAAATTATCGTCATACTCTCAAACCGGGAGACCCGGGACTACGCGGTCAGTTCCTACAAGTTACATTGGTCCCGTGCGAGGTGTTCGTGCCTCCTACGGGATCGTTTGGGGGATGGTTTGGGTTTTCATCCTTTAACGGCCTGTTTTCAAGAAAGTGTGATTTTCCAAAATTATCGTCATACTCTCAAACCGGGAGACCCGGGACTACGCGGTCAGTTCCTACAAGTTACATTGGTCCCGTGCGATGTGTTCGTGCCTCCTACGAGGTCGTTTGGGGGTTGGTTTGGGTTTTCACCCTTTAACGGCGTGTTTTCAAATCTAAGTGTGATTTTTGCAAATTATTGTCATACTCTCTAATCGGGAGACCCGGGACTACGCGGCCAGTTCCTATAAGTTACAATGGTCCCGTGCGAGGTGTCCGTGCCTCCTACGGGCTCGTTTGGTGGCTGGTTTGGCTTTTCACCTTTTAACGGCCAGTTTTCAAGTCTAACTGTGATTTTTGCAAATTATCGTCACACTCTCTAACCGGGAGACACGGAACTACGCGGTCAGTTCCTAAAAGTTACAATGGTCCCGTGCGAGGTGTTCGTGCCTTCTATGGGGTCGTTTGGGGGTTGGTTTGGGTTTTCACCCTTTAACGGCCTGTTTTCAAGTCTAAGTGTTATTTTTACAAATTATTGTCATAATCTCTAACCGGGAGAACCGAAACTACGCGGTCAGTTCCTACAAGTTACAATGGTCCCGTGCGAGGTGTTCGTGCCTCCTACGGGGTCAATTGGGGGCTGGTTTGGGTTTTCACCCTTTAACGGCCTGTTTTCAAGTCTAAGTGTTATTTTTACAAATTATCATCATACTCTCTAACCGGGAGACCCGGGAGTACGCGGTTAGTTCCTACAAGTTACATTGGTCCCGTGCGAGGTGTTCGTGCCTCCTACGAGCTCATTTTGGGGCTGGGTTGGGTTTTCACCCTATAACGGCCTGTTTTCAAGTCTAAGTGTGATTTTTGTAAATTATCGTCACACTCTCTAACCGGGAGACCCGGAACTATGCGGTCAGTTCCTACAAGTTACAATGGTCCCGTGCGAGGTGTTCGTGCCTCCTACGGGGTCGTTTGGGGGTTGGTTTGGGTTTTCACCCTTTAACGGATTGTTTTCAAGTCTAAGTGTTATTTTTACAAATTATCATCATACTCTCAAACCGGGAGACCTAGGACTACGCGGTCAGTTCCTACAAGTTACATTGGTCCCGTGCGAGGTGTTCGTGCCTCCTACGGGATCGTTTCGGGGATGGTTTGGGTTTTCACCCTTTAACGGTCTGTTTTTAAGAAAGTGTGATTTTCCCAAATTATCATCATACTCTCAAACCGGAGAGACCCGGAACTACGTCGTCATTTCCTACAAGTTACATTGGTCCCGTGCGATGTGTTCGTGCTTCCTACGGGGTCGTTTGGGCGCTGGTTTGGATTTTCACCCTTTAACGGCATGTTTTCAAGTCTAAGTATGATTTTTGCAAATTATCGTCATACTCTCAAACCGGGACACCCAGGACTACGCTGTCAGTTCCTACAAGTTACATTGTTCCCGTACTAGGTGTTCGTGCCTCCTACGGGCTCGTTTGGGGGTTGGTTTGGGTTTTCACCTTTTAACGGCCTGTTTTCAAGTCTAAGTGTTATTTTTACAAATTATCGTCATACTCTCAAACCGGGAGACCCGGGACTACGCGGTCAGTTCCTACAAGTTACATTGGTCCCGTGCGAGGTGTTCGTGCCTCCTACGGGATCGTTTGGGCGCTGGTTTGGGTTTTCACCCTTTCACGGCCTATTTTCTAGAAAGTGTGATTATCCCAAATTATCATCATACTCTCAAACCGGGAGACCCGGGACTACGCGGTCAGTTCCTACAGGTTACAATGGTCCCGTACGAGGTGTTCGTACCTCCTACGGGGTCATTTGGGGGCTGGTTTGGGTTTTCACCCTTTAACGGTTTGTTTTCAAGTCTAAGTGTTATTTTTACAAATTGTCGTCATACTCTCTAATCGGGAGACCCGGAACTACGCGGTCAGTTCCTACAAGTTACAATGGTCTCGTGCGAGGTGTTAGTGGCTCCTACGGGGTCGTTTGGGGTCTGGTTTGGGTTTTCACCCTTTAACGACCTGTTTTCAAGTCTAAGTGTTATTTTTACAAATTATCGTCATACTCTCAAACCGGGAGACTCGGGACTACACGGTCAGTTCCTACAAGTTACATTGGTCCCGTACGAGGTGTTCGTGCCTCCTACGGGATCATTTGGGGACTGGTTTGGGTTTTCACCCTTTAACGGCCTGTTTTCAAGTCTAAGTGTGATCTTCGCAAATTATCATCATACTCTCAAACCGGGAGACCCGGGACTACGCGGTCAGTTCCTACAAGTTTCATTAATCCCGTGCGAGGTGTTCGTGTCTCCTACAGGATTGTTTGGGGGCTGGTTTGAGTTTTCACCCTTAAACGACCTGTTTTCAAGTCTAAGTGTTATTTTTGCAAATTATCGTCATACTCTCAAACCGAGAGACCCGGGACTAGGCGTTCAGTTCCTACAAGTTACAGTGATCCCGTGCATTATGTATTTAGTCATCCCAATAAATCCAAAAAGGCATTATGTATTGCTACAATATATACTGAGCAGATGAAGGTTCCTGTAATAATAACCCTTAATTATGATTCCTCCACAAAAAATTATAACTAATTGGAGTAAGATGTCCTCAATATGTGATAAACTCATTCTCAATATTGTAGATGTCATTATATGCTTAAATTTGAGAAGAATGAATATAATTAAACATGAAAATTCCATAAAGGATCCACACAACCACATTTGTTTTTCTTTAATGTTCTTCCTTTAAAATTGTATATCAAGAAAACAACAGTCCACATGAGAACATGTGCTCACAATCTGCTACTCTTAGTTTCAATAATGCACAGATCATGATACTCATAAATTCAAAAAAATTGACATCTCATCCAATTAGAATAAAGAAACAAATCTAGTTCACACACACACATGCTCTATTCTAAAAGGCCCGCCTAGGCTCGAGGCTTGAGAGAAACGCATCGCCTACGCCTTATTACGCCTTATTCTTGGTAAAAGGCTTAAGGCACACTTTTTTTTAAAAAAACAAAGGATTAGTTGACAAATATTTGTTATGGAGCATGAATATGAGAAAGATGGCTACCAAACATATGGATATATTTTCAAAATTCAAGGTATGTACTATTTTATTATATTATTGGCCTTGGAATAATTAAAATAATAAAAAAAGGAAAAACGCCTTTTTACGCCTAGGCTCCTAAGGCTTGAGGCTTGACCTCTACGCCTCGACCACGCCTCGCGCCTTTTAGAACCTTGCACACATGGTTCTTTCCCCGATTCCCAGCACACACACCAAAGTAGAGCTCCTTGAATTTCATATAACGCAAGGGGTGATACAAAGAGAGACAACTAAACATGAAGAAGATCTTATTTTCATAAATATTACAATTCACAATACAAATACTGTTTGTATATGAAAAAACAAATTTCTAAATTAACTAAAATGAGCACAAATCACAACAAGACCAATTTTATCTACACCAAAATTACCACAATTTTCAATGATGACCACAACACCTAAGCTAAAACAAATACTGATTTTTTAGTAATAAGAGAAAAGCAAAAATTAACTAAGAAAATAAATAAATAATTCATTCCCATTTGAGAGAGAGAGAGAGAGAGAGAGAGAGAGAGAGAGAGACTGACAATGGGGGTACTGGTAACGTGCACCTTTGGCAAGAAACAAACTTGACAAAAAGAGGCCATCTCTTGGATCAGCACATACGGGCCTGACCTGCGAATCCCCGGCAGCGCCTACTGCCTAGTTATTTGAGTACTCCACCCTCCATCGACTTGCTCGGAATAGACCCTTCTCTCAACAGCGACCGTGACCATTCCTCCATCTCCGATCTCTGTATCAACGACTCAACCTGGGCCACGTTATTTTGGAAGTCCCTTATAAAAAAACCACTCGTAAAATACAAAGCTTCCTTAACTTAGTAATAGGCATCAGAAAAATATCTTACTAACCTTATTCAAACTTAGAAAAACTAAGAAAACATTTTGAGAAAACACACGGGTAGTATTGCATAATGAAATAAAATACTAAAGAACAAAATCCAATACATAAATAGTTACTCGAGGAATGCTATCTTACAACAAAACCAAAAATAGAACTGGTAATGAATCAAATATTTAGCAGCAGGAAAATGTGTCCACATGTTTATAAGAGAGCTAATATATAAAGGAAAATGAACTTGGTACTTAAAAAATTAGAACTTACCGAACACTTACCCAGAACTTACCCAAAATGGGCATACCCAAAATTGAATCAAACACGGCTCCAACCATAATTTAATCCAACTCAGGTCACCTAGAATAGTTGGCCGAGAAGGTTGCCGACTATATCAGACCCAAGAGTTATTCGATCATTATGCCTTGTAAATATTAGCAGAATCTAAATCATCAAAATCACACAGAGACCCCGTAAGAGTTAACGAACATACCAGAAATGATTGCGACCCAACAACTTTGTCCCTCTAAATCCATCTTCACAAGAATTAATGGTTAAACCATACCGACCCTTCCTCCGTCAGAGCGAGCCCGATTTTGATGACCCATTCCGATTGCGCCACGGTGATGATGGAGGCTCTGTGGTTTTGTGGATGGATGTGTGGAGGATGATGGATCGGGGCTCGGAGAATGACGATCGGGGGGAGAGAGAGACGCTTAGGTTAGATTGAGGTTGAGGAGAGAGAGAGAGTTAGGTGAGAATGAGTTTGGTCCGACTAAAAATTGGGGGGTTTATTCTTTTAATTAAACGTACCCATATTTAGCACGGTTTAAAACTGTGCTATATTTTGGCAGTGTTTTAAACCGTGCCAGATAATGAATAAACCGTGCCAGATTCTGGCACGGTTTTAAACCGTTCCAGATTCTCCTTGTCTAAGCGTGTCAGATTAGCATTTTTGGTGTAGTGTAGGATGACATGTGTCCTTTTCTGATTGGTCCTCGTAGATGGAGAATTTTTGCGTTAACAGCAGGTAACCTCAAACTCTTCGTTATAGTTGTATTGTGACATGAATTCACGTGCAAGATCCTCCTAACTGTGAATCCTAGACTCCTCGAGAGATAAGAACCAGCGAAGATCGCTGTCCTACAAAGTTTGTTGGAACATTTAGGCTATTATTTCCTCAAAGGATCCTAGGAGAGTCATGGCTCGGTGGTAACTTCGAAGATAAAAAATTGGGAGTCCACTACCCCCGAACTACTCAATGTTAGGCATCTTAAACTTTTTCGTTAGCCTCGCTATAGGATAGGGAGACATATACATGGAATCCATTCAGTTCCCAGAAATTTGGACTTGGTCAAACTTCTTAGTCAACATCTTAAGGTCTTCCTTGACATTGTTTAACCCTTCTTCCTTCAAATCAATGGTCACAGGTAGGTTAGCCCCTGGCTGGGCAAGATTCGGCATAGGGAGTTAAGCTAGCGGTGGCCCATTAGCAATAGGGGTACGCGGAGTGTACTGATATTCCTTGGGGACCCAACTAGGCTCAGGTACGGGAAGACCCATGGCGCAAGGGAAGAGGACCTCGGGATCTTCGGGAATAGGGATCCAATTTCATTACATCTCATGAACCTCGTTTTGAAGGTTATCAATCTTGGAAATGAGTTGGGCTAGAACCGTCATCAAATTTGGTTGCACATTCGGTACATGGTTTGTGTTCTCCATGGAAAAAGGGTGGAGGTGAATTCCGAACTCGGAAGAAGTAGCGAGGGAACTAATGGAGCCTCAAGACTATTCGACGAAAGACTGAAGCCAATAGGGAGTCAGGCCAAGGGTCGGGTATGCGATTGACCTGAGAAGGAGAAAGATTCAAATTTATTTTTGAAAGAGAAGGGGGAGAACTGTTATTATTGAGAAAGGAAGAAAAATATTTTTGACATTTTTGGAAAAGGGGAGGGCAAAATGTTTTTGGATAAGAAGGAGGAAAAATATTTTTGGTATTTTGATAGAAGAGGGGAAAATGTTTTGACACTTTTGGTGAAGAGAGAGGAAAAACGAGAAAAAGGGTCTCAGCATGATTATAATAATAATAATAATAATAATAATAATAATAATAATAATTATTATTATTATTATTATTATTATTATTATTATTATTATTATTATTATTATGTTCTCATTTGTATTAGGTTTACCTACATGCAGAAAGAAATGTCGGACGAGACCCGTTTCTTGGAAAATTGGATTTGAAAAATATGTAAAACATGATTTGACTTATTGTCAGGCTCCTGGATAGGGTCCCATTTTGAAAAAAGACGAAATTGCGAGAAAATTTGGGAGGCATGTCGACCCATCATTTCGGCAGAGTTTTGGTTAGTAATTGATAAATGAACTATGACTGCCCTAGGTTTGATGCCTATATGAGGGTATACAGTTTGTTGGGTTAATTGGAAAAATTCCCCCTTTGGCATGACTTCCATGATATATGTCTTGCTTTTGAGGGCAGTCAGTATGTGTGGACAAACCATTTGATAAAACCGAGTGTACGTGAATTTCCTTACTATATACCTCATGGGGATAGTACGTGTGAGAGCAAATTTAATATACTTGATGTACGTGAATGAGCTCCCTGTTATATACTTCCCATCATGACTTCGATCAAGCGGTATGATACGGGGGGAATCGTTCGATATACGTCGAAGGTACTTGACCAATGAAAGGTGAGAGTCATATCTCTTAGTCTAACTGCGACCTGCCGGACCAGCGCCCATCATGAAGTGACCCCCCAGTTATGGGACAAATTTGGTCAATAGCCATGCTCTTTGGTGATGTAGTGTGGAAAATGCATGATTCTTGATTATCATATTATGGAGAGAGTATTTTATTTAGTATGATGAGGACTATACTAATAGGGAAGAATGTACAAGTATAAAAAGTAAATCTAGTATGGAGCATGAAGATTACACTAAGCATGGATATGTGAGGGTGAGTGATATGTAACTATCTATGCGTGAGTGTGTGGTAGTGAACCTAAGCATGGATAAAATACAAGTGGTGTGTGACAAGTGTGAGCGAGCATGGATATATACAAGTGTGATAAGTGGAGGTGTGCGTTAGTGACACCTAAGTATGGATATTCTAAGTGAAATGTGTATATAAGTGATCCTATGTGTAAGTAGTGTGAAATGTATATAGAAAGTATATACAAGTGTGTGAGTGAGATGTGATATAAGTATGATGTAGATATATGCAAGAAATAATAGGGGAGAAAAGGGACATACAAGTAGGTGCATATATACACAAGTAGAAAACAATAACACCCATGCAGATAGAGTCGAGCCCTCTTATGAATGAAACTCCCCAGCGAAGTCGCCACTGTGACCATCTCGGGATCTATCCCCTTCTCCCTTTCTCCCGGTGGTATAGGTGGGTGGGGGGGGGGGGGGGGGGGAAGGAGGGAAGGAGATAAAGGTCTTGCACCCTGCTTTCTCCAAGAGATATTCGTCCGCCGCCAGTGTGGGGGGAATATAAAGAGATGGAGTCGCCCGACTATTTTGCACAAAATAGGCAAAAGAACACGTCTCCACCTCGAGAGAACAGCATCAAAGACAAACTGATGCTTACAAAACTAATAGTTCGAAGGTTCGGGAGCTAAGTTACGGAATGGGAAGGTGTTAGGCATCCATCCTGCCCTTTCGGTCTCTCATGGACTTGTGTTACTGGTTTCCTTAATTTCTCCATGAAGTGTGTGTGTATGTGTGTATATAAATGGAGATCGGAATCCCCCAACTCATATCATGAAAAAGATAGAGTGATGTCATCCAAATTCATGTTCCCAAAAAAAATCTAGAAAATACGATGGATGCGTTTATCGAGATATTAATCGTTATGATGAAACGATAATATATGTTGGATAAAATGCCAATATGGATCACAAATATAATATATATTCAAATAATGTATAGATGAAAAGGAGACAAATGCGAAAATGGGAAAATGGGAAAATTGGAAAATTAAAAAATTGAACTCGATTGGTAGGTCGCATGTGGCATAAGGGTAGCATGTGGAAAATTGGAAAACGGGAAAAGTGAAAAATTGAAAATGGGAAAAGTCCAGTAGTTCTCATGTGGCATAAGGGTTGGGTTTCTCCCATAGATTCAAACGGGAATTTATTATATGTTTCTATGTAGAAAATGTATTTTTAGGTTTGGGAAATTTTGGTGGATAATCCCGTTGGAATTTATAGGTGTAACCCTTTTTTTCTTTGTTTTCTTCTTTTAAAAAAAAAAATAAAGTATGTTCAATATAACTAATAATGGATGGAGATATTAATGTGTATGGGCTAAAGTAAAACCTAGATTAAGAACTTATGTAACTAATGTGAAAATAAATAATTTAAAGAGAGAGAAGGATTTTGGACCTTCTTTGGAGAATTGAGGCTTGATCTTGATCCTTGATGAACTCCCTTGATTTTTTAGATGAATGTTGAATGAGAGAGAATGAGATTTTACTATATTAGGTAATGAAAAGGATGGGAATGAAAGATTGAAAGGTATTTCACACAAGAAAGCTTCACTAAGTGCAAGAGAATGTTGTTGAGATCACTAATATTGATGGATCTGAGGTGTGCTTTGGGAGTTAGGTAATTCCCTCTATTTACAGGGTAAGGGGGTGACGATCTACATAGCCCTATCCCTGCTAATCGACAAGTAACCCTAGATACACTGCCGATAGGCAAGGAAATGGACCTGCCAATTGGTAGCCTGGTGCTGATATTTTTGAAAAAATGGTCGTAGAACGCAATTCATTGATCCAAATTGCGCCGCGAGGCATACAATTAGAAAGGTAATTTAGAGAACTTCAAGAGTCCTTAGGCCGCTCCTGGGTCCGAGAGTTGACTTTGGGTCAAACGGGGCTCGAAATGGTTCGTCGGTCATTTAGACGGGAGATCGTCGAACGAAAATGGATCATTCATCCAAAACATAAGTCAAAATCGAGCATAGGATGGACTATTGGAAAGGTTATGAGAGGTAATTCGACATTCCAAAGATCTTTGATCGGTTCGAAAAGTTGAGTTTGGTCAACTAGGGCTCGAAAGCATCTAGTGACCTTTCGGAGTAAAATAGGTCAATTTTCCGTACTGTAAGGCTGATTCATGCATGGGGTAGGCCATTAGAAAGGGTATTCAGTGTCCTTCAAAGATTCCTTTAGGCTCGTTTGAGCTGAAGAGTTGACCTTGGTCAAACGGAGTCCGAGAGAGCACAGTGGCCTCCAGATCAATTTTTGGGAAAAATAGATCGTTCGTCCAAACGGTTATTTCATTTCATGCACGGGGTAGACTGTTGGAAAGGGGTTTTAGTGCCCTTCGAATATTCAAAGATCTTTTGCTATGAGGATGAAGTTAACTAGGGTCAAATCGGGGCCCGGGAGCGCCCGACAGCCTCCTAATCGATTTTTGGTGGTAAAATGGTTCGTTTGTCTGAACCCTTATGCCTTTTTGCTCAAATGATAGAGTTAACCGGAGTCAAATAGGGTCCAGGAGTTCCCTGTGACCTCTAGATTGGTACTCGGAGTATGACCTAGGGTTTGTAATGAAATGGGGAGGTGTTAGGGACATAAGGAAAGACTTATTGGGTCTTAGAATGTGGTGTCTACAATTATGTTGTGGTTTTGTTCCCTTTACGTCTCTTTAAATCATTATGAATTATGAATACCAATTTTAGTCATGCATTGGTGAGTATAGGTTTTTAACATATTTTTTTAGCTTGAAAATCTTGATTTCACATGAATATTGAGTTTGTTAGTAATGGATAATTTATTGCATATGTAATATAATTTATTGACATATAAATATTTAAGAACCTTTGTTATTCAAAAGATCTAAATATGAAATATTAATGTTGATTTGTTGGAACATGAACACAACATGTTTTGTGTCGTGTCGTGTCATGTCTGCGAGATCGATTAAGTATTATTGAAAACATGAGCACGATATATCATTTGGCGCACAAAATAAGTCAAAATTCTTAGTCAGATTATAATTACTCAATCACTAACAAACCTAATGAATCAATTTAAACCAAAACATAGTTTAATTGAAACACTACAATAAAAATAAGTAAGAATGAATTACAATACCATACCTTCAAAATTTGGCCTTTGTAAAACAAACACTATTGCCTGACTGGAATATTATAATTCTCCTCAAGAACAGACTTAAATGATCGAACTATAGAATCAAGAGAAACCTTAAAAGAAAACATTGGAGCATCAATTCATGTTTGAGATGAGGGAGACGTTTAATTACATCTTCATTATGTGCCCTAATGAAAAAGGATAAAAACTAAAAGAAAAATAAACAACGACATCAAAAATTTTATAAATCATACCAAAAACAATGATCGAAGAGATTCCCACAAAGTGTCTAATCACATAGCCTGGACAACATTGATTGTATCTAACCAAAAAAGGGGAGGAAAATAAATTTAGTAGTAATGTCATTAGAGTTGAATCAATATTACCACAATGTGGATGAAAATATATTACTTCTTGGAAATATAGAATGTGGAAACAAACCAAACTAATTGAACCTTTAAACATACAAAAAAATATTAGGAAATTCCTTTTAGAATTAATCACATGAGGAGCCAATATGAATGACCAATTTCAAAAAGCAGAAAAATATCAAATTCTTAATAGACATGAAATATGTGAAGAATGAAAAATTATTAAATCAAAAACCTAGTTCTATCATCTAGTCGAAGAGTCAAACAGAAAAATCAAATCCTTAGTTATCAAATCAAAAACCTAATTTTATTATCAAATCCACAATTTCGATGAAGGAAAAAATTTTAAATTTTTTTGATTTTGGATCCTGTTATTCACCACAAAATAATCTTAATTAAAATTATTTGAAATCAATCTAAGCCTCAACACCATAAATTTTCAACATTATACTATTAAAAATTAAAAAAATAACATAATGTAAAATCTAATTTTATTCATTGTCTCCAATAAATGAAAATAACAGAATTTCCATTTCAGTAGCTAGCTCTAAAATATGTCTCACTTCAACTATTCTTATCTGTCAAAGCCACAAATAATAAACACCAAGAAAAAAATGCATAGTAGTAATAAAATAAGATATTGAATCTCTTAACCATTAAAAATCTGTAATACTATATATATATGTGTGTGTGTGTGTGTGTGTGTGGAGTGATATTAAATAATAGGACTTGGAGGATGGGATAACAACACGAGGAAAGTGAATGAAAGGGCTTGCAGGGCAAGCCATAAAAAAATCCATCAAAATTAAACGCCTAATTTTTTTTATCCAATAATATTGAGAATTTCTCTGAAATTCACCCTTAGCCTCCCATGAAACCCTAGGGATACCCCTTAAGTTCCATCAGATAAAAATCACACTCTATGACGCTTGTCAAACTTATCTCATAGTGAAATCACAAGTGGAAAATACTTCAAAACCTTTTGTGGGACTTGCGAGAACTTGCGATTTTTTGCAAGTTTTACCTTTCCATTCTCACAAACCACATATCTAGGCTCACTGCATACAGGACATTAATCCTTATCTTCGTTCTAGTTTCGGTACAATATGCAACCATACTTGCAAGCATGAATAGATTTGTATTTCAAACCTAAACCCTTCAAACTCTTCTTCATTGTAGGATAATTTTCTGGTAACGTGTTCTCTTTTGGGATAATTTCTTTAACCCACTTAAGAATTCCGATTACGCTATTCCTAGACAAATCAATATGAATCTTCAAATTATGCAAACCAATAATTGCATATAGTACCAAGTGATCTTCATCGCAATCAATATACAACGGTCTAGCCGCATCGGCTTTCAACCATATGTATTCTCGATATCCTAGTAGTTCAACATCAATTTGTTCATTTACTTTATCATAATGTGCATTATTTATATCCATAGGTTGGTGGTTATGATGGATGTGGAGTCCGTAAGCATCATCAATTAAGTCGGTCAATGGAAGATGTGTTGGTGAATCATGTACCACTTTTACTCATTGGGGTTCCATTACGCGATCGGATGCCGTTAATTCTTCCGGAACATAAGGTATAACTTTTTCACCAAGGTATGTCCATATTTTATAGTCTTGATAGATTCCCCACTTTAGTAAATGCAACCCAACATCTTCCAATGACTTATATTTTTCGTTAATACAATGAATGCATGAACACGGAATCTTATCACTTTAAAGATTTTTGGAAGCGTATTTAACAAATTCATAAACACCCTTTACGTGATTATTTGATATCATGTTAGTCTCTCCCATCCACTTTATGTATTGTGGGAAATCCATGTAATAATCTTCAAATTCCAGTCATGTGGTAATAGGTTAAAAAATATTATTACAACTGAAAAAAAAATAATATTCTTATGACTGAAATAAAAAAAATATCATTACAACCGAAACAAAACCAATATTCTTACAACTGAAACAAAAAAATCATTGCAACTGAAGCAAAACCAATATTCTTATAACTAAAATATAAAAAAATATTACAACTGAAATGAAAGAAAATATTATTACATCTTGGCCAATAGATAAACTGGCCAAGCAATAAAAGATTTTGCATGATTCCTCAATTCCATCCCTTCCCCGCTATTAACGTACGCAGGTACATCTCCGCAGCCATTGTATATTTCATCGACCATTGTTTGAGCCTCACCTTTCTCCAAAGGTCTGATGTGTACTAGAGTTCCGACAACTATAGAGATGAGTGTGCACATGCCAACAAACCTCGTATTTCCCATGTCCTTGATATATAACTCTTATCCATAGTCACCGTGAGTTATTGATGATGATCCAAGTCCCGTGACTGGCGAAGGCGCATGGGAGGGGAATGTTGGAGGATGAGGCATATGAGAGGGGAATGTTGGATGACGAGGCATTTGTGAGGGGAATGTTAGAGGGGAAGGATATGTGAAACCTTGAGTAGGAGTAGGGTAAGGGTAACCTTGAGGAGGCATTGGGGGCCTATAACTTAAAAAAAGTTCACAAGTTTCATAATTTGATTCTTCAATAATCCTAGGGTATTTTTAATCTCATGGACATCCCCATCGGTTTTCAATTGGTGCTTCTTTTGGAATGAGATACAATTCTTGACCGAAAGATCGTCCACAAGAGGTGCAGTGTGTTGAAGTTTTATTTTTTGCATATGTGAGCCAATACCTCTCGTCCTCCCCCTTTTGTCCTTTCCAAAGGTCTGGGTCAGGGCATCATTTTCAAGGTCAAATTCATCATTAGTGATCGAACCGGATTGACTGTTGATGGCCTCTATTGATTCCAGTGTCTTAATCAAGTGCGACGGGGATTTATTATCTTTGTCCCGTCGAGCATGAACGACTAAGTTGGACCGATTTGGGTTTTTACCGACATCTGGACCATCATTTGTCCTACTCTCCCATTCATTTTTCAAATCCTCATATGATTTTGATCCCAGCCTATGTATATCAGTTTTCAGTGCCCTATTTTTTGTTTTGATCCCTCTGGACCAACTTTTTCTTATTCGCCTCATTCTTTAAAAAATATTCCACTGCTCCAATGGCATTTCAACATTGGGAGGCACTCTCTCTTTCAAATCCACAATATTTGAGCTCATTGTCTCTTTCGGGAAATGTTTCTTCCGAAGGTTTCTCCTCTATGTCCTCAATCCTTTAGTAACCCGAGATAGAACCCTATTCTTGGAATGGGCAAGAAATGATAAATGCTTGAAGAGATGATCATGTATGTCAACTTTGATAGCTTGATCAACAAGGTTAAAATTGTCTGGTCCACCGACTCCCACATTTATTTTTTCCGGTGACAAACACCGGGCTTTAAAGTTCAGCATGGCATTCCTATCACCCGTCAGGTTATTCCCGAGAAGGGAGAACCCAATGGGATTATTTTAATTTGAGCGGGAGGCATCGAAAGTGATGGATGGGGGCATTGGAGCAACGGGAGTGCTGTATTGGGGCGTAGGAGCACTTGGAGATGGACTTAGTGAGGAGTGAACCATTGGTCGAGCTGTGAATTTCTCAGCCATTAGTGTTAAGAATTTGGGTTCTGAACGAGATGGTGAACCTCGTTGTGGTGTCACCTCGGCACTTGGTACCATTAGGTTGTTTCCTCTCGACATTATCTATAAATATATATATATATAGAGAGAGAGAGAGAGAGAGAGAAAGAGAGAGAAATAAATACCTTTTCAGAGTAAAACTTTAGAATAAGTTCAATATGTCTGATCTCCATCTATTTGGTATTAGTTTTTAAGAACCTATGAATTTTCGCATGTGGCCAACTAGGAGGAAGGGTATTTGTGATTGATGTGTAGATTTTCGTGACACGAACTCGAAATCACATATTTCTCAACTTGTTGGAAAGATTCAATTTTACGTGCATGTGGCGCGAGACATCATAGTCAATGCCAATGCTCTCTGTACGCAGTTGTATCGATAACGGGTGTTTCTTTTACTGCCTTATCCAACAACATAACCAAGGTCAGGTCTATGTTGGAATTATGTGTGTGAAATATATTTTGTATAACGTCATCCCAATTTTCTAGTAGAGAAAATAGAATACTATCGAATAAGTAATCTTGCTGGAGATCAACTCCACAATTTACAAGGTAGTTAAATTGTTCGATCTTTTTATTTACATACCTATAAATAGGAGTACCCTCTATATGGTGCACACTAATAAAAGAGTTATGTGTGCGGTCTAATTGCAACCTCTCCCACTCTTATTGAGAGTAATTATCAGCGTGCCTCATTTTTCCTGAGAAAAGTGTACAAGGGTGTGAATACGAGTCCTAATATTAAGGGCTCTAATTAATTAATAACTATTAATTAAAACATACGACGTTTAAGGTTATATTACTTTGATTAATGTTTTGATTCATCACTAACCTTCTCTTAAACCCTTGCATTTTGCATCTCATCGATGTGAAATCCCAACAACAACCCGCCTTAATTGTTTATAACACGTTTTGTTAGGGTTTATTATGAGAGAGTTTAAAAGTATATGTGTATTATCTATTCAATAAACATACAAACTACAGAATCAACAGAAACACACTGTGTACGTACACACATATTGTAGTGCAAACAAACAACCAATGCATAAACACTACTGCAGAAGGTAGATGTAAAAAATCACATATTGTAGTACTTACACACATATTGTAGTGCAAAAAATCATGACATGCATATAACCCCCAATATACTATGATGGCACGCATATAACCCCCAATAAAATCATGACAAGGTAGATGTAATTTTTTTTACTTATTAAGAATTTATTTAATAATATTTTGTCAAAAAATATAATGTCTAGGGTTATGAATAATATTTTGTCAAAAAAAATATAATGTCTAGGATTTTGAATAATATTGTCAAAAAAAATATAATGTCTAGGGTTTTGAATAATATTTTGTCAAAAAAATACACACACATACAATCTAGGGTTTATTGGAAAAATCTATACATACACACACATACAATCTAGGGTTTATTGACATAATCTATACATACACACACGTATAATTTAGGGTTTACTAAACCTTAATATTTTTTTTATATAAATCTATACATGCACACACATACAATCTATACATACACACACATACAATCTAGGGTTTATTGACATAAAAAATAATTTATTTGTTCATAGTTACACATATAAACATACATATACATGTAAATCTATGCATACGCACACATACACACATACAAACATAAATATATACATATATACACAGAATTAGGGATTTAGATAGAAATGACGAAATCGCACAAATTGAAGTGAAATCAAAATGCAATCGAAATGAATCTATACATACACCCTTACCTTTAGACAAATCTCTATGAAATCACACAAATCGTACAACCTTTAGACACTGAAATAGTTCGACATAAATGAAATTGTAGCGGGTGTTTTGTTTTAAGTTCTGAACCTGGTCACGGCCTAGAGCTGTAACCCACCATGCACAACCAATAAATGAGGTGAGGGTGTTGCTGGATTGAACCTGGTCACGGCCTAGAGCCATGACCCACCATGTGCAACCATTCTTCCATCAGAACCACTGCTTGAATGAGGTATGGTCACAGCCCATAGTCGTGACCCACGCTAATAAATGGTCACGGCCTCTAACCATGACCCTCGGTGTGTGTTTTTTGTTCTTCGTTATGCCTATGGTCACGGCCCAAGTCCGTGACCCATCCTCGACCAAGCTTGGAGGGAATTTTGGCGTGAATTTGGCGCCAGGATGATCACAACTTGGTCACGGCCCAAGCTCGTGACCCACAGTGGTCATGGATTTGGGCCGTGACCACTTCCAAAGAATCCATGACTCAGTGTGGTAATGAATATGGTCACGCCAAAAATTGAGATGGTCACGGCCCAAGTCCGTTACCAGCTGGTCGCGGACTTGGGCCGTGACTAACTGGGCGTGACTATTATCAGGATTTGGTGTAGTGGTAGTTTGTTACACATACCTCTCAATATCTCCCCACACTACAAGGACTCTTGTATCTCTACAAATATGGTGTACTCACGAATCTTAACATAAGGAGGAATAAAATACTTTCTATTTTAAAAATACCATTATCCTCTATCTTTCTTCTGTGATATCGATCAAAGAGAGTAGTATCAACAATGACTTTCTATCATTCATGACGATGGGTAGTTGCATGGTATATGATTTTGAAATATACAATCGTTAGTGATCTTAAAAGTTAACTAATAGGTGAAGAAAGAAATGATGTATGTCTACTAAATTTACCTACTACCTACGTTCTAAATTAATAGTCATTATTTAAAAACGATGATTTTTAAGGATTTCCTTAATAAATAGACAAGATAAACACTTTTTAACTATCGTCGAATTTGGTTTGATGATTACATCTAAAAATGTAAATCCACTATTAATTTTGGAAAAGGAAAGACAAAATATTAATTTGGGATGAAGGTAGTAAATGAAGTATAAAATATTCGCAACCACTAAATAAAACAAGGTAGTGAAATATGTGTTTGCATACATGATAACAAAAAATGTATTCAAATGAAATTTTGTATAATGCAAGAGCATGTAAAATAGAGTCTCCCATAAAAACCTCATATATACAGACTTCCATATAAATCATTCTTTTAAAATAGTAAAAAGATAATTTTACTAATGTTTTTCATAAAGTAAGAGAAGATCATCTACAAAATAAAGAAAATATTATTTTTTTCTTTTTCTACTTTGATAAATATGAGATGCAAAAATTATGAATATGTGTATTTTTGGGTGTTTCATATTTTGATGATCATCTTACCCGTTTTTGGATAAGGTTTTTTATTAAACTTTTTGTATATGATCTCCTCACAGTGGATATCATCACAAAAAACACAATAAAAAAATCAATTTTTAACTATTTCAAAAAATAGTTGTCATAGGGATCCACACCACACAATTTAGCAATTCAAATGACATATATGATTTTCCAGTAATAGGTGAACTTTTGATCACAAATATGAATTTTGTTTTGTTCCATTTTGATTTTCTTGATTACATATAAAGAGACTTTTAAAATAGTATCTTTTTACAGTTAAATATATTTATAAAACAAACCCGCCTAAGGGGGCAGAATCTCGTATACAGGATGTATACTCTATAGGAGGGAACAAACAACAAAAATCGAGTGGGTTAACATGAACCCCCTAAAAATCTATACTATTCTACGTAGTTCCTCTATGAAATTGACAAACAAGGTAAGCGATGGATTATAACTTTCCTTGTTCGATGTAAATATCGAGCACAAAAAGCTGTAACCCAATCTAGATGTAGAAAGTTCCTCCCCATCAAAATATCTCAGATTCCACTCATGCCAAATCGTCCAAATAATGCAATGCGGCACCATCCTGCAAATATTCCTATCTCCCTTCCAAGCCCTAGGGCTCCTCCACATTGCCAATACCTTTATCACCGTTTATGGCATAACCCACCAAATACGATATAAGGATAAAAATAAAGCCCATAGACTCCTTATGACCCAACAATGCAGTGGCAAGTGATTAGTCGACTCATCTACCTCCTTGTATAGCTAACATCTACTAGCTAACCTCCTTCCCATATTCTGAAGCCCTTTAGTCATCAAAATACCATGTCTGGTTGCAGTCCAAACAAATAAGGAGACTTTAGTGGGTGCCTTTGACTTCCACAATTCCTTCCACGTAAAAACTGTTATCCCCCCAATATTGTATTATAATTCTTGACCGTGAAGCAATCATCCTTCACGCTGCATCTCTGAGCGTCCCCCCATTTGATGGAACTAGCACCGAATCCAATCAGTCGAACAAGGCCTCAGCTGTATCAAGCTCCCAATCTCTAAGGACCCTTCTAAAACTTGGATTTCACACCATACAGTCCACATACATCATCCTATGATCCTACACTAAACTCTCCTTATCCCTCCTGAGATAATACATCCCCCAAAAAAGCTTTGTTAATGTACCATCTACCCCCCCCATCTATCCCTCTAAAATCTAATTATATTTCCCCTTCCTCGGTGCTATATATCTCCACATCCCAACCCTATGGGCAATAAGACCCACACTAGGAACCCATCTATAATGGGAGCACCCCCTTCGATCCACTATAACTCTCCTTCATAGACTGTTATCCTCTTTGTTAAACATCCACAATCATTTTCCTAATAAAGCCTTATTAAAAAGACCTGGACTCCAGCATCCCCTCCTTAAGTGGCTTCAAACACCATCCCAACTGACTAAGAAATATCTGAAGGTATCCTCATTTATCAACTATAGAAAATCCCACATCATTTTCTCCAATAACTTACGTACAGAAGCCGATAGAGGAAGAACCAATAAGAAGTAAGTTGAAAGGCTCGATAAAATGCATTTGATAAAAGTCAACCTCCCCCTTTTGAAAGAAAACTATTATTCCAACCATCCAACCTCCTTTTAACCCTCTCAAAGACTGGTTCCCAAATTGAGGATGACTTAAACTTTGCCCTAAATGGGAGGCCAAGATAAGTGAAAGGAAGAGACCTGACCCTACAACGCAGCACTTTTTCCAGAACCCCCACTTTCTCAACTCCTCCAATTGGGATCATTTCACACTTCTTGACATTGATGTGCAAAACAGAACATAGCCTCGAATCACATAAGTAACATTCTTGGCTCTCTCACTTGGCCCTTTATCGCATCATAAAAAATGATAGTATCATTCGTAAAAAGGAGATGAGAAACCATAACAGAGTTCGAAATCATATTACCAACACAAAACTAGTAATTATACACGCGTCAACCATATGTCCAATCATATGAGTAAAGGCCTCCATTATCAATATAAAAAGGGAGGGGAATAATGAATCACCTTGTTTTAGCCCAAGGAAACTGGAAAAAAAAATCATTTTGAAACCCCATTCACTAATATAGAGAATTTAATGGAAGAAATCAAACTCTCAATCCACTTACACCACCGCTCCCCAATGCCCATGTCCAAAAGATATAAAAGTAAATCACAATTCATATAATCTAAGCCTTCTCGGTGTCGAGCTTGCAAATAATACCCGCTTCCCCACCTATAAACCTAGAATTGACACACTCATTCGCCACCAAAACCACATCAAGAATCTTTCCTCCGCCCACAAAATCATCATGAGATTCCAAAATAAGGGGTAGAGAATTTTTTTCATCACAATCGACAACTTATAGACACTCCCTATTAAACTAATTGGTCTGAATTCTCTCATATATATTTATCGAACCTACTTTCTTGGGAACCAATGTTAATAAGGTGGCATCCAAATTTCTTAGAAAATAACCCTTCTCATAAAACTCGTTGAACACATCCATAACATCATACCTAATGAGCAACCAACATTGTTGAAAAATGCTACATCGAATCCATCTGGACCAGGTGCCTTGTCACCTCTCATCGACTTCAATAACTTCACCGCCTCCTCTTCTGTGAATAACCCCTCTAACCCTTCGGCCTCTCCCCGAGTAATGCTCCCTAGTGGTAACCATCTAATGTAGGTCTCCAATCTTACGCCTCCATGTACAATCTCTCATAAAACTATACGATTTTCATACCATGCCTTTATGAAACCAGATAAATTGTGTTACAAGTTTATTCTACATAAAACCAATAATTAATGCAAATTTGAAATTTTCCAACACATAACTTAGTAGAGTTGCAACAGAAATTTTTAAATCATTGTCATAATACATAATAAGAAAATAGCCATACAACAAAATTTATATAATAAACTTTCCCTTAAGTATGTTGGAAAAAATTATTGTAAAAATAAATAATGGAATATATAAATTATATGTGTTGTGGTAATAGATGTATTGGAAGATGTAACTAAAAAATCTTACAAAATATGAACGAATGTATTCTAGGATGGAACAAATTTCGTTCTCGTAGCAGTGACACTTATGTTCTCCCATGATTGACGAATGCAGTTTTATGTTTATCAAAGCACACTATTCATAGCCCTATGACCTAATTACTATGCCTCTCTCTCTCTCTCTCTCTCTCTCTCTCTCTCTCTCTATATATATATATATATATATATATATATATATATATATATATATATATATATGTTCACGTGTTAAGCTCAACTAACCCCACACATGAAATGATGTGTTGAGATATAAAGTCACACATTGGGTAATTAAAAGACTTGCACCACAATATATATTATCTTGAGGGCCCTCCACCCATCGTCAATTAATTTTGCGTTGGATTCTCCAATATTTAAAATGGTATTATGGTAGGATATGCATGCCCCAACGATCCAATTACTCAACATCACCATGTATAAATATGTCCATATGTTAAGCTCAAGTAACGCCACACGTGGGGGGAAGTTTTGGATATAAAATCCCACATTGGGTTATTAAAGACTTGCGCTGTAATATATATTATCGTTTTGCTCTTACACCTATTGCGAATTGATTTTGGTTTGTATGATCATATATTTTAACATGGTATCAGAGTATGCTATATATGTCCCAACAACCCAATCATTCCACGTCACCTAATATAAATATATCCACATGGAGGAAGACTCAAATGAAGCGACAAGTACAAATTTGAAACTCTAATATGCTATAATGCAACCTTTCCAAGATAGAATCACCATTTTCAAATAGACATACCATTTCAAAATGCCCATGTCTTTTTCGAACACTCACAACCTTTCACGAATGGTTATAACCTTTCATGAAGGTTCACAACTTTTCACAACCCACATCTCTAATCAAAATATCTATAAAACAATTTAAATATAGTTTTTAGCCAATTAAAACATTAAACTTGATCAATAATTTCCAAGAATATGTATTAAGAATGTTGGGAGACATATGCCCACCCAAAAAATAATGTGCCTCTACCTTGATCCGTAGATGACCATTTGTTAATAGCCATTAACCTTACACAAACCACAAAAAATGACACACCCAATATAAGAAAATAACAACAATAATCTAAGGAGAGCGTTAAATGATACCCCAAATATCATTAAAAATGTATTGGTTGATGTTTGACTTAGTCCGCATGTGAACTCCATATATTAACCAAAGAACAATTGACAACACATCCTATTATGGTTTTTGGACATCATTGAGCTTCTCTTTAATGATTAAGTACAAGTGAAACAAAGAGTAAAGGGTAGAAAATGGATGAACATATTACGAGAGGACCTCATTTGGTTAAAAACCCGTGTCAATAAGTAATAGAACATCACTTTAACTATGTATATATCTTTATCTATAATCACACAATCATGAGATTTTGTCATAAAAACATGCCATTATTCTTTGTAATGTAATTTTGTTATGCATGCTCATTAGGAGGTTACAATGAGTGGGTAAAGCTCCATAGATCAATATCTCCATTGTAATCTTGTATAGTATTGAGATAAGGCCTATTAGATGATGAAGATAATGATTCTAATTGCTCTAGTTTAAGATCATGATCCGTTAAATAACCAAAGCCCATCACGGGTTCATTAAATCCAACATTGTGAAATATTTCTACATGTCTTTCTAAACTTGGCAATTTTATAAATGTTTCCATAATAGGTTTTTGAATAGGTGGCCCATATTTTATTTCATCTTCTCTCTTGCTTATTGGTCCCATGTTGTGAATTATTTGCTCTAAGGTCCCTTCAATGTTTGAATTAATCAGAGTTTGGGCTATGGTTTCTGTATTGAGAGATAAAACTGCAAAGGAATTGTTAATGATTTTACTGTGAGTTTTCTTCTTGAAAATGCGACAAACCACCCAACCCTCATCTTGTAGGGTTTCTCCCACAACAAAGGAGACCTTCATGATTTAAAGAACTTATTAGAGTCAAAGAATAAGAGACTGTTCACTTTATTTTTATAAAATGGTCTCTCATAACATATATCTTAAGGGTACACATTAATAACCTAATAATAGTAAGAACACAATGCTGATATACAATCAATAGAACACATATACTCATACAAAACTCTCATACTTACTATTTTTGGCCTCATAACATGTCTCGTTAAGGTACATGTTAACATTTTCCTCATAAAATAGTGCCCTATTAAATTTGCAACAGTGACAAAGCATGGCGAGAACAACTAAATTTTATATTTTAAGGCAATTCAAAAAGCTTAGATATGTACCAAATTTTTATCCGCAATGCACTAAAATGTTATATCAGAAATTTATGTACACTAATTTAATGTACTTAGGATAAAAACTTAGTTTGCATATCATTAGTCATTGAAATACGAACAAAACAATTAAAAATTGAAAGTTTCACCCTTGATTCATTAATATTTCAAGTTTTAACCTATGACATTGAAAGATCCCCTTTGAAAAGGATTAACAAATATGATCGGCTAACTATATAAGAGAACAATGACTGACATTGTTATGGGTATCACTAATGTTATCATCTAGTCTATATCCATGCATGATCCAATCAGACTTTTGGCCATGAGGGGCTCGACCTTTGTAGAATATAAGAGTTTTTCTCATTCCAATTCCTTTAGAGTTACAGTAGATAACTTTATCACGACCTGTAGCCTTCCAAAACCTAGAAAAAGTGGCTCGATTAGTCCGTGTACCATTAGGGTATTTTTTGTCTTCGTGGCTAAAAAAGTACTAGTCATTTTAAGGGGTTGATCCTAAATTACATTTATCTGCAAATCCAAACTCTCAAAATCAACATAAAAGGCAAAGATTTCACGTTATATAAAGAAAGTAGAATTCACTGTCATTTATATGCACTTCTGAAAATCTAAGATCTCAAAATCAACATAAAAAGCAAAGATTTCAAGTTATATAAAGAAGAAAATAAAATTTACTAGTCCTTAAATTTATAATATTGTCTTATAGTATATGTGAGTTTAATTAATCCATATGAGATAAAGGAATGTTACGTGGACCAATTAAATTGGTTAAATGTATCCTACACTATCACCAATACATTTTCAAACATATCACGTCAAATTAGTTGGCCTACATAGCATTTCCATAAGATAATTTCATTTTGCATTTTGTTCATCTTAATTTTTTATATGTACAGAAGTCATCATTTTAAATATAGTGATCATGAAAAGTTGTCATTTGTAAATAACGACCGTTAACTTGAGACCAAATTAGGCCATCCACAATGGGTCCTCTAATCACATTGTGGATCCTTTAGTTTGGTGATTTTTGACCCACAGTGGGCGGCATAATCTGCATAATTTGGAGGGGATCCTCTTAGCGTCCCATAAGTGTAGAGGAGGGATAACGAATTATGTTGATGGCAGAGGCAGAGGCAGAAAACATTTATCCTCCCCATATCAAAAAGACAATTGTTGTCTGCCCCATGATCAGAAGGACAACAGTTTTCCGCACCACACCATATTTAAATAATATTTTCAGCAATGGCTAACTTTCCACATAGACCAGGTGCAAGACTTTTGTCCGCCTGACCCAGGCGTAAGAATATTTCTCGCCTCCACCCATTTTTAATGAATTTTCATTGCGCCACTCACCCGTTAACTAATACCATAAACCCATAAGTTTATGGGATCCCATTGTGGACGACCTTAATATAATATAAAAATGACCTATGGGCACTATAAAATTTGTGTCAAATCACATAATGTTAAAAATTGTATATGTAGGACATGTTTAAATGCCTGGACTTGATATGAAAGATGCAAAGCGTAATTGTGGCAAGTTAGAATCATGACAAAAGAGTAGACAATCATGCACACACTAGAAAAATATAATATTCTATGAAACACAAAAATCGATCGTGTCGAATTGCAATGCTAGCAAGAAGAGAAGGTTGTCAAAATTGTAAAGCCGAGAAAGTTTACAAGTCAAAAACCCTAGGTCTTCTTGGACAAAAAATGAAGGCTCACACTTTACAAACTATTTATTTTATTTCTAACTTCCCCTCCAAAAATATAATAATTATAATTATTTTCTATGATACCCCTGAATTTTAGGAAGTCAAATATATTTATGTCCCTTGTTATGTCTTCAAAGTGTTCGGGTGTGTCCCACAATTTTGGCATACCAAAGAGTCATTCCCGTCACAAGACATGTCGGACATAAGTACCGTACCAGTGTTCCCCCAGTCTCCCTTGAGCAAAAGTGTTCATGATTTGCTAGTATAATATGTTACAATTCAATACGATCAAGTACCTGTTACCAGCTAAAATCTATAAAGTGGTGTAATATATTTTATGAAATGTCAGTTTATTTTGTCAAATTTTAGAGTCAATTTTAATTAAGACACGTATGTTAAAAGTGACGTGTCTTAGTACCAATGTGTTTCTTGTAGCAAGGAGATTAATTTGGTATACTCACTTGTTTAAAATAGTGAAGTAATAAATGAAAATTTTGGACTTAAAGTGACCCATTTGAGTTTAAAGTAGATGGTGTAACATAGTTAAGTGGGTTTGTCCAACATTGGAAAAGTGGTAGAAATTCTTGGAGTTAATATACCCAAGTTATGGGACTAAGGCTTGGATGCCTTGGGCTATCCCAACTCTTTGAAGGAGAGATGACCTACACTATGCATGTGTTTGGCTTGGGCCAAAAGCGCACGCGCCGCCGCCGTGGGTCGTGGGTCAAATTTTAATTGACCTTTGGGCTTTAAAATTTATTTTCTGAACAAAGAAAAAAGGATTAATTACGGATTAATTATTTTTTGAATTAATTAATTATTTAAAAATACTATCGTTTTTCAATTATTCAAAAAACGCTATCGTTTTTAATTAATTAATTAAAACATTAAGTTGGTTTATTAGAGAGATGCGACTGTACAAACAGTCATATCTGTTTTATGAAAATCCATTAGTTGCATCCCTTCACCACTTATAAAAGGGACCAAATGCAGTACATTTAAGAGATTAGAAAATATATCCGAATTCCCTACTACTGTCCTTGTTTCCTTCTTACTGTTTAAGAGAAATTCGCCATTGTTGGTTCGTGGGACTGTTGCACTGAAGTGCTTCTTGCAATAGTTGTTGGCCATTTCATCCCGGGAGGTAGACACCCATTGAATTTGCCGTCAGCACCGTAGTGGGGGCGTATTATGTCTTAAGGAGAGATAGTTCAACTTTCGACTCGGTCAAAACTCTACAAGTGATTGCTTCAATCACAACATGTATGTTCTTCTTCTCTTCCTTTACTGTTACTATTTTTCTAGAGTATACTATTTATTTATTTCGTGATATATTATCTTTTTTCTTAATCCGGTAAACAACAATCTTAAGACATAAATTTTATATATTTTGGTGTTTTCACTAAATAAATAATTTTCTTAATTGAAATTAGATTGGTAATGTTTTACCTGTTTTATTTTCATACTAAAACGTGTTTACATGAAATATCTCTTTTCCTACAATTTTAATTTTGAAAAAATTTCTATACATTTCATAAATTGTGCTATTCAAAATAGAATAATGGCTACTGAATCCTCTGAAAATGTGATGTCTATTACTCAAAATGATGTGGTGGTTAGTATTCCTAATACCGTTCCAACTGATTTAACTCATGGAGAAAAACCCGAAAAGTTTAACGGTACTGATTTCAAACGTTGGCAACAAAAGATGTTCTTCTATTTAACTACCATTAATCTTGCGAGGTTTATTAAGGAAGATGCTCATGTGGTTAATGAAAATGAAACGAATAAGACAACTTTGCTAGCTGTAGAAGCATGAAAATATTCAGATTTTATTTGCAAAAACTATATCCTTAATGAACTAGACAATACACTTTATAATGTATATAGTCCAATCAAAACCGTTAAATTGTTATTGGAGTCTTTGGATAAAAAATATAAAACCGAGAATGTCGGCATGAAAAAATTCGTGGTCGGTAGATTTCTCGAATATAAAATGGTTGATTCAAAGACTGTCATAAGCCAAGCCCAAGAGCTTCAATTAATTTTTCATGAAATACTTGCTGAAAATATGGTCATAAGTGAAACTTTTCAAGTTGCTATGGTAATTGAAAAATTACCTCCTTCTTGGAAAGATTTCAAAAATTATTTGAAGCATAAACAAAAAGAAATGGGACTTAAAGATTTAATTATTCGGTTAAGGATAGAAGAATATAATCGTAAATCTGAAAAGAAAAATGGTAACCATGCTATGTCTACAAAAGCAAATATTGTTGAGGATGGACAAAAATTCCATAAAAAGAGGAAGCACAAAAATGAAGGCACCAGTCAACAAGGCGGTGTTAAAAAGTTCAAAGGAAAACATTTTAATTGAAACAAAGAAGGTCATAGGGCCAAGGATTGTCGCAAGCCAAAAAAAAAAGAGACCTCCAAGAAGAAAGCACCACAAGCCAACATGACATAAGTTGATGCATTATCCGACGATGTTCCCAATGTTTCTCTCTCCGCAGTTGTATCTGAAGTAAATTTGGTGGGTAATACCAAAGAGTGGTGGGTTGATACCTACACTACCTGCCATGTGTGTTTCGATAAAATTATGTTCACAACCTACCAACCAATTGCAAATGGAGAACAATTATTAATGGGAAACTCGTCCACCTCGAAGGTTGAAGGTAAAGGCAGAGTTGTGCAGAAAATGACTTCGGGAAAGCATCTCGCACTCAACGATGTATTGCATGTGCCTGACATCAGAAAGAACCTTTTTTCTGGTTCCGTGCTAAGCAAGAAACGCTTTAAGCTAGTCTTTGTTGGAGACAAATTTGTACTAAGTAAAGATGGAATGTATGTAGGGAAAGGATATATGTGTGACGGGATGTTCAAATTGAACGTCATGACTGTTGTACCTAAAAGTAACAATGATAGTAATAATATGATATCTTCTGCTTATAGGCTTGAGTCTATGGATATGTGGTATGGTAGACTTGGACATGTTAATTATTGTACTTTAAGTAAATTAATTCACTTAGAATTAATTCCTAAATTTAACATTGATACAAGTCACAAATGTGAAACATGTGTAGAAGTTAAATTAACTAAAACACCTTTCCACTCAATTGAAAGGAATAGTGAATATTTAGATTTAATTCACACCGATATATGTGATTTAAAATTTGTTCAAACTAGAGGTGGGAAAAAGTACTTTATTACCTTTGTGGATGATTGCACTAGATATTCCTATGTGTATCTTTTAAGAAGCAAAGATGAAGCAATTGAAGCTTTTAAGAAATACAAGATAGAAGTTGAGAATAAACTTGGTAAAAAGATTAATGAATTAAGAAGCGATAGAGGTGGTGAATACGAATATCCTTTTAAGGAAATATGTTTGGAGAATGGGATTATTCACCAAACAACCGCGCCTTACTCTCCTCAATCAAATGGGATTGCGGAACGTAAAAATCAAACTTTAAAAGAAATGATGAATGCATTATTAATATGTTCGGGATTACCCCAAAACATGTGGGGGGAAGCATTGCTTTCAGCTAATTAAATTATCAACAAATTGATTCATAAGAAAACAAATAATACACCCTATGAGTTGTGGAAAGGATGCAAGCCTTCCAACAAATACTTAAAAGTGTTGGGGTGTCTTACAAAACTACTAATTTCTGAACCTAAAAAGGTGAAAATTGGTCCAAAGACTATTGACTGCATATTCATTGGTTATGCACATAATAGTAGTGCATATCGATTTCTTTTACATAAGTCTGACATTCCTGAAATTCATGAAAATACAATCATAGAATCTTGGAATGCATAATTCTTTGAAAATATTTTTCCTTGTAAAATTACACAAGAAACAATTTAAACAGAAGAATGCTTGAAGTTACAAATCATGAACCTTGAAATATTGTTGAGGAAGAACCAAGACGTAGAAAAAGAGCTAAGATTTCAAAATCTTTCGGTCCATAATTTCTAACATATATGTTAGAAAGTGAACCTCAAATAGTGTAGGAAGCTCTATCCACTCCGGAAGCCTCATATTGGAAAGAAGCTATTAATAGTGAAATTGAATCAATTTTGCGAAATCATATTTGGGAACTGGTGGACCTACCACCAGGGACAAAACCATTAGGGTGTAAATGGATATTCAAACGAAAAATGAAAGCTGATGGTAGCATTGATAAATATAAGGCTAGACTTGTAGCTAAAGGATACAAGCAAAACGAGGGAATAGATTATTTCGACACCTATTCACCTGTTAGAGGATTACTTCCATTAGAATGTTAATTGCAATTGCAGCAATACGTAAATTGGAAATACACCAAATGGATGTTAAAATAACATTTTTGAATGGTGAATTAGATGAAGAAATATATATATGGAACAACCGGAAGGTTTTAGATCTCCTGGAAGTGAAAGGAAAGTATGTAAACTTGTGAAGTCATTATATGGGTAAAAACAAACACCTAAACAAATTAATGAAAAATTTGACAATGTCATGAAGTCAAATGATTTCAAAATAAATGAGTGTGATAAATGTGTTTACATCAAAAGCACTCAAGCGGGACATGTGATTGTATGTCTATAGGTAGATGATATGCTATTAATTGGTAATAATAATAATGTTATCAATTCTACTAAACAAATGTTGACTAGTAGATTTGAAATGAAGGACATCGGATTGGCTGATGTCATCCCAGGAATTAAAATTACTAGAACCCCTCAAGGAATTAGCTTATCTGAATCACATTACGTTGAAAAAATACTTCAAAAGTATAATAAATAGGATCAAAATCCAGTGAGAACACCTGTAGATCCAAGTCATCACCTACTTAAAAATAAAGGTGAAGGTATATCTCAATTAAAATATTCTCGTATTATTAGAAGTTTGATGTATTTATCAAACTGTACTCGACCTGATATAGCATACTCGATTAGTAAGCTCGGTCGATATACGAATAATTACAGGAAAGATCATTGAAAAGCCTATATAAGAGTTCTTCTATATCTTCGATACTCTTTGGGGGATGGGTTGCACTATGAATGATATCCATCTATACTTGAAGGCTATAGAGATGCAAATTGGATATCTGACTCAAATGATTCGAAATCCACAAGTGGATATGTATTTACCCTTGGAGGTGCAGCCGTATCTTGGAAATCCTCGAAGTAAACGTGTATTGCAAGATCCACGATGGAATCTGAATTTATTGCTTTAGATAAAGCTGGGGAAGAGGCTGAATGGCTTAGAAACTTCTTAGAGGATATTCTAATATGGTCAAATCCCGTCCCACCTATCATAATACATTGTGATAGACAATAAAAAATTGCTAAGGTTGAAAATAATAACTATAACGGTAAATCACAACATATACGTCGTCGACACCAAACCATTAGACAATTACTCTTAAATG
Source organism: Sambucus nigra (assembly GCA_949130495.1). Classification (NCBI taxonomy): domain Eukaryota; kingdom Viridiplantae; phylum Streptophyta; class Magnoliopsida; order Dipsacales; family Adoxaceae; genus Sambucus; species Sambucus nigra. The sequence continues at coordinate 284,918,161 of OX422218.1, forward strand.
AAATTATTTCTATTGACTATGTAAAGTCAAAGGAAAATATTGGGGATCCAAAAACTAAAGGTAGACCTGGAGAGCAAGTTGCAAGTTCATCACATGGAATGGGCCCAAAGCCTCTAAAATTCTAAAGAGCCGTCTTAATGAAAATCCATCCTAAATGACTGAAGATACCAAGAAATAGGTTCAAAGGGACAACCTAATTATAACGACTCAGTTTGCACTGAGAAGTAATACTTTAATTACTTCCTCCCATTTCGAAGATGAGTCAGCGCACAAACTGCCGCGTGTATAAGGATAAACTATATTTTTAATGATTTCTATATCTTGAATGTATAGGTCAAGTGGGGTATTAGCAGGATATTCTTTATAGAAATTACCTATGTGAGTGAGAAGGGTACGCTTCTATGAGAATAACGAAGGCTATTTCTCTAGCACACCCAAGAAACCAGGAGGTGTCCAAGGCCAAAATGGACACAACAATGAGAACTAATAAGGTTGGAAAGACATTGTGTGAATACTATTGTCTCAATTTACACAAATGGTCGATCAATTCAAGACATCACGTTCATTGATTGGCTAGTAAGCTCGATAGTATCTCACTAGGAAAGATTCAAAGCCACAAGCTATATTTTTCAATGTAATATTTTTTCTTAGAATAACTCTTTGTTTGAATCTATATTCATTTGATTCTTCCAAATTGCATTAATGTGGGGGATTGTTGTATATTTTATGAAATGCCAGCTTATTTGGTCGAACTTTAGAGTCAATTTTAATTAAGACACATATGTTAAAAGTGACGTGTCTTAGTACCAATATTTTCCTTGTGGAAAGGAGATTAATTTGGTATACTCACTTGTTCAATATAGTGAAGTAATGAATGAAAAATTTGGACTTAAAATGACCCATTTGAGTTTAAGGTCGATGGTGTAACATAGTTAAGTGGGTTTGTCCCACATTGGAAAAGTGGTAGAAACACTTGGAGTTAATATACCCAAGTTATGGGACTAAGCTTTAATGCCTTGGGCTATCCCAACTCTTTGAAGGGGAGATGGACTACACTACGCATGTGTTTGACTTGGGCCAAAAGCGCTCGCGCCGCCGCCATGGGTCGTGGGTCAAATTCTAATTGACCTTTGGGCTTTAAAATTTATTTTCTGAACCAAAAAAATAGATTAATTACGGATTAATTATTTTCTGAATTAATTAATTATTTAAAAATACTGTCGTTCTTTATTATTTAAAAAACGTTGTCATTTTTAATTAATTAAGTAAAACATTAAGTCGCTTTGTTAGAGAGATGAGACTGTACAAACAGTCATATTTGTTCTGGGAAAAGTCATGAGTTGCATCCCTTCACCACTTATAAAAGGGACCATATGCAGTCTATTTTAGGGATTAGAAAATCTACCCGAATTCCCTACTACTATCCTGGTTTCCTTCTTACTGTTTGAGAGAAATTCGCCATTGTTGGTTCGTGGGACTATTGCACTGAAGTGCTTCTCGCAACAGTCGTTAGCTGTTTCATCCTGGGAGGCAGACACCTATTGAATTTGCCATCAGCACCATAGCGGGGGCGTATTCTGTCTTAAGGAGAGATAGTTTAACTTTCGACTTGGTCAAAATTCTACAAGTGATTATTTCAATCACAACATGTATGTTCTTCTTCTCTTACTTTACTGTTACTGTTTTTCTAGAGTATACTGTTTTATATATTTAGTGATATATTATATTTTTTCTTAATCCGGTAAACAACAATCTTAAGACAGAAATTTTATATAGTTTGGGTGTTTTCACTAAATAAATAATTTTCTTAATTGAAATTAGATTGGTAATGTTTTACCTGTTATATTTACATACTAAAACGTGTTTACATTAAATATCTCTTTTCTTAAAATTTTAATTTAGAAAAAATTTCTATACATTTCATAAATTATGCTATTCAATAACAGAATAATGGCTACTGAATCCTCTGAAAATGTGATGTCTGTTCCTCAAAATGATGTGGCGGTTAGTATTCCTAATACCGTTCCGACTGATTTAACTCATGGAGAAAAACCCAAAAAGTTTAATGGTCTTGATTTCAAACGTTTGCAATAAAAGATGTTGTTCTATTTAACTACCATTAATCTTTTGAGGTTTATTAACGAAGATGCTCTTGTGGTTAATGAAAATGAAACGGATAAGACAACTTTGCTAGATGTAGAAGCATGAAAACATTCAGATTTTATTTGCAAAAACTATATCATTAATGGATTGGACAATACACTTTATAATGTATATAGTCCAATCAAAACAGCTAAATTGGTAAGGGAGTCTTTGGATAAAAAATATAAAACCGAGGATGCCGGCATGAAAAAATTCGTGGTCGGTAGATTTCTCGAATATAAAATGGTTGATTCAAAGATTGTCATAAGCCAAGTCCAAGAGCTTCAATTAATTTTTCATGAAATACTTGCTGAAACTATGGTCATAAGTGAAACTTTTCAAGTTGCTACGGTAATTGAAAAATTACCTCCTTCTTGGAAAGATTTCAAAAATTATTTGAAGCATAAACAAAAAGAAATGGGACTTGAAGATTTAATTATTCGGTTAAGGATAGAAGAAGATAATCGTAAATCTGAAAAGAAAAATGGTACCCATGCTATGTCTACAAAAGCAAATATTGTTGAGGATGGACAAAAATTCAATAAAAAGAGGAAGCACAAAAATGAAGGCACCAATCAACAAGGCGGTGTTAAGAAGTTCAAAGAAAAATATTTTAATTGCAACAAAGAAGGTCATAGGCCCAAGGATTGTCACAAGCCAAAAAAAAAGAGAACTTCAAGAAGAAAGCACCACAAGCCAACATGACATAAGTTGATGCATTATCCGACGATGCTCCCAATGTTTCTCTCTCCGCAGTTGTATCTGAAGTAAATTTGGTGGGTAATACCAAAGAGTGGTGGGTTGATACCGGCGCTACACACCATGTGTGTTCCGATAAAAGTATGTTCACAACCTACCAACCAATTGTAAATAGAGAACAATTATTCATGGGAAACTCCTCCACCTCGATGGTTGAAGGTAAAGGAAAAGTAGTGCGGAAAATGACTTTGGGGAAGCATCTCGCACTCAACGATGTATTGCATATGCCTGACATCAGAAAGAACCTTGTTTCTGGTTTCGTGCTAAGCAAGAAAGGATTTAAGCTAGTCTTTGTTGGAGACAAATTTATACTAAGAAAAGATGGAATGTATGTAGGGAAAGGATATATGTGTGATGGGATGTTCAAATTGAACATATTGACTGTTGTACCTAAAAGTAACAATGATAATAATAATATGATATCTTCTGCTTATATGCTTGAGTCTATGGATATGTGGTATGGTAGACGTGGACATATTAATTATAGTACTTTAAGTGAATTAATTCACTTAGAATTAATTCATAAATTTAGCATTGATACAAGTCACAAATGTGAAACATGTGTAGAAGCTAAATTAACTAAACCACCTTTTCATTCAATTGAAAGGAATAATAAACCTTTAGATTTAATTCACACCGATATATGTGATTTAAAATTTGTTCAAACTAGATGTTGGAAAAAGTAATTTATTACCTTTGTGGATGATTGCACTAGATATTGCTATGTCTATCTTTTAAGAAGAAAAGATGAAGCAACTGAATCTTTTAAGCAATACAAGATTAAAGTTGAGAATCAACTTAGTACAAAGATTAAAGAATTAAGAAGCGATAGAGGTGGTGAATACGAATATTCTTTTAAGGAAATATGTTTGGAGAATGGGATTATTCACCAAACTACCGCACCTTACTCTCCTCAATCAAATGGGATTGCGGAACGTAAGAATCGAACTTTAAAAGAAATGATGAATGCATTATTAATAAGTTCGGGATTACCCCAAACATGTGGGGGGGGGGGAGCATTGCTTTCAGCTAATTACATTCTCAACAAATTGATTCATAAGAAAACAAATAAGACACCCTATGAGTTGTGGAAAGGACGCAAGCCTTCCTACAAATACTTAAAAGTGTGGGGGTGTCTTGCAAAAGTACTAATTCCTGAACCTAAAAAGGTGAAAATTGGTCTAAAGACTATTGACTGCATATTCATTAGTTATGCACATAATAGTAGTGCATGTCGATTTCTTGTGCATAAGTCGGACATTCCTGAAACTCATGAAAATATAATCATAGAATCTAGGAATGCATCATTCTTTGAAAATGTCTTCCCTTGTAAAATTACTCAAGAAACAAATTCTAACAAAAGATTGCTTGAAATTACAAATGGTGAACCTCGAAATATTATTGAGGAAGAATCGAGACGTAGCAAAACAGCTGAGATTTCAAAATCTTTCGGTCCATAATTTATAACATATATTTTATAAAGTGAACCTCAAACGGTGAAGGAAGCTCTATCCACTCCAGAAGCCTCATATTGGAAAGAAGCTATCAATTGTGAAACTGAATCCATTTTTCAAAATCATACATGGGAACCGGTGGACCTATTACCAGGGATAAAACTGTTAGGGTGTAAATGGATATTCAAACGAAAAATGAAAGTTGATGGTACCATTGATAAATATAAGGCTAGACTTGTAGCTAAAGGATGCAAGCAAAAAGAGGGAATAGATTATTTCGACACCTATTCACATGTTACAAGGATTACATCCATTAGAATGTTAATTGCAATTGCAGCAATACATAAATTGGAAATACACCAAATTGATGTTAAAATGGCATTTTTGAATGGTGAATTAGATGAAGAAATATATATGGAACAACTGAAAGGTTTTAGATCTCCTGAAAGTGAAAGGAAAGTATGTAAACTTGTGAAGTCATTATATGGGTTGAAACAAACACCTAAACAATGGCATGAAAAATTTGACAATGTCCTGAAGTCAAATGGTTTCAAAATAAATGAGTGTGGCAAATGTGTTTACATCGAAATCACTCAAGCGGGACATGTGATTGTATGTCTATATCTAGATGATATGCTAATAATTGGTAATAATAATAATGTAATCAATTCTACTAAACAAACGTTGACTAGTAGATTTGAAATGAAGGACATGGGATTGACTGATATCATCCTAGAAATTAAAATTATTAGAACCCTCCAAGGAATTAGCTTATCTCAATCATGTTACGTTGAAAAAAAACTTCAAAAGTATAATAAATATGATCAATGTCCAGTGAGAACACTTGTAGATCCAAGTCATCACCTCCTTAAAAATAAAGGTGAAGGTATATTTCAATTAGAGTATTCTCAAATTATTGGAAGTTTGATGTATTTATCAAACTGTACTCGACCTGATATAGCATACTCGATTAGTAAGCTCAGTCGATATACGAGTAATCCTGGGAAAGATCATTGGAAAGCCTTGATAAGAGTTCTTCGATATCTTCGATACACTTTGGGAGATGAGTTGCACTACGAACGATATCCAGCTGTATTTGAAGGCTATAGCGATGCAAATTGGATATCTGACTCAAATGATTCGAAATCCAAAAGAGGATATGTATTTACCCTTGGAGGTGCAGTCGTATCTTGGAAATCCTCGAAGTAAACGTGTATTGCAAGATCCACGATGGAATCTGAATTTATTGCTATAGATAAAGCTGGGGAAGAGGCTGAATGGCTTAGAAACTTCTTAGAGGATATTCCAATATGGTCAAAGCTCGTGCCACCTATCATAATACATTGTGATAGTCAATCGGCAATTGCTAGGGCTGAAAATAATAACTATAACGGTAAATCATGACATATACGTCGTCGATACCAAACCGTTAGACAATTGCTCTCAAATGGAATTATTTTTGTTGACTATGTAAAGTCAAAGGAAAATATTGTGGATCCACTAACTAAAGGTATACCTGGAGAGCAAGTTTCAAGTTCATCACATGGAATGGGCCTAAAGTCTGTAAAATTCTAAAGAGTCGTCTTAATGGAAACCCAACCTAAATGACTGGAGATCCCAAGAAATATGTTCAAAGGGACAACCTAATTATGATGACCCGGTTTGCACTGAGAAGTAATACTTTAATTACTTCCTCCCATTCCGAAGATGAGTCAGTGCACAAACTGTCGCGTGTATAAGGATAAACTATGTTTTTAATGATTTCTATATCTTGAATGTATAGGTGAAGTGGGGTATTAGCAGGATACTCTTATAGAAATTACCTATGTGAGTGAGAAGGGGTCATTTTTATGATAATAACGAAGGCTATTTCTCTAGCACACTCATGAAACCAGGAGGTGTCCAAAGCCAAAATAGACATAACAATGAGAACCAATAAGGTTGGAAAAATATTGTGTGAATACTATTGTCTCAGTTTACACAAATGGTCGATCAATTCAAGACATCACGTTCATTGATTGGCTAGTAAGCTCGATAGTATCTCACTAGGAAAGATTCAAAGCCACAAGCTATCTTTTTTGATGCAATGTTTTTTTTCTAGAACAACTCTCTGTTTGAATCTATATTCGTTTGATTCTTCCAAATTTCATTCATGTGGGGGATTGTTGTATATCTTATGAAATGCCAGCTTATTGTATCAAACCTTAGAGTCAATTTTAATTAAGACACATATGTTAAAAGTGATGTGTCTTACTGTCAATGTGTTCCTCGTACCAAGGAGATTAATTTGGTATACTCACTTGTTCAAAATAGTGAAGTAATGAATGAAAAATTTGGACTTAAAGTGACCCATTTGGGTTTAAGCTAGATGGTATAACATAGTTAAGTGGGTTTGTCCCACATTGGAAAAGTGGTAGAAACACTTGGAGTTAATATACCCAAGTTATGGGACTAAGGCTTGGATGCATTGGGCTATCCTAACTCTTTGAAGGGGAGATGGCCTACACTATGCATGTGTTGGGCTTGGGCCAAAATCCACACGCGCGTGCGCATCGCCGCTGCCTTCGGTCCGTTCGGCCGACCCGTGCCAGTGTTCGGGTTGTGGGCCTTGGGTCTTTCTTGAGCAACTATTAAATTTTTTGGACAAAATTTAATTGACCTTTAGGCTTTAAAAATTATTTTCTAAACCAAAAAATATGGATTAATTACAGATTAATTATTTTCTGCGTTAATTAATTATTTAAAAATACTGTCATTTTTTCATTATTTAAAAAAAGTTGTCGTTTTTAATTAATTAATTAAAACGATAAAAATTGCTTTATTAGAGAGATGCGACTGTACAAACAGTCATATCTTTTCTAGGAAAAGCCATGAGTTACAGCCCTTCACCACTTATAAAAGGGACCATATGCAGTCCATTTAAGAGATTAGAAAATCTATCTGAATTCCCTACTACTGTCCTTGTTTCCTTCTTACTATTTGAGAGAAATTCGCCATTATTGGTTCGTGGGACTGTTGCACTGAAGTGCTTCTTGCAACAGTCGTTGGCCATTTCATCCTGGGAGGCAGACACCCATTGAATTTGTCGTCAGCACAGTAGCGGGGGCGTATTTTGTCTTAAGGAGAGATAGTTCAACTTTCGACTCGGTCAAAATTCTACAAGTGATTGCTTCAATCACAACTTGTATGTTCTTCTTCTCTTCCTTTACCGTTACTGTTTTTCTAGAGTATACTGTTTATTTATTTAGTGATATATTATCTTTTTTCTTAATCCGGTAAACAACAATCTTAAGACATAAATTTTATATATTTTTGGTGTTTTCACTAAATAAATAATTTTCTTAATTGAAATTAGATCGGTAATGTTTTACCTGTTTTATTTACATACTAAAACGTGCTCACGTTGAATATTTATTTTCCTACAATTTTAATTTTGAAAAAAATTCTATACATTTCATAAATTGTGTTATTCAATAACAGAATAATGGCTAATGAATCCTCAGAAAATGTGATGTCTGTTCCTCAAAATGATGTGACAGTTATTATTCCTAATACCGTTCCGACTCATTTAACTCATTGAGAAAAACCAAAAAAGTTTAATGGTACTGATTTCAAACGTTGGCAAGAAAAGATGTTGTTCAATTTAACTACCATTAATCTTGCGAGGTTTATTAACTAAGATGCTCATGTGGTTAATGAAAATGAAACGGATAAGACAACTTTGCTAGCTGTAGAAGCATGGAAACATTTAGATTTTATTTGCAAAAACAATATCCTTAATGAACTGGGCAATACACTTTATAATGTATATAGTCTAATCAAAATCGCTAAATTGTTATGGGAGTCTTTGGATAAAAAATATAAAACTGAGGATGTCGACATGAAAAAATTCGTGGTCGGTAGATTTCTCGAATATAAAATGGTTGATTCAAAGACTGTCATAAGTCAAGTCCAAGAGCTTCAATTAATTTTTCATGAAATACTTGCTGAAAATATGGTCATAAGTGAAACTTTTCAAGTTTATACGGTAATTGAAAAATTACCTCCTTGGAAAGATTTCAAAAATTATTTAAAGCATAAACGAAAAGAAATGGGACTTGAAGATTTAATTGTTTGGTCAAGGATTGAAGAAAATAACCGTAAATCTGAAAAGAAAAATGGTAACCATGTTATGTCTACAAACGTAAATATATTTGAGGATGGACAAAAAATCAATAAAAAGAGGAAGCACAAAAATGAAGGCACAAGTCAACAAGGCGGTGGTGAGAACTTCAAAGGAAAATGTTTTAATTGCAACAAAGAAGGTCATAGGGACAAGGATTGTCGCAAGCCGAAAAAATAAGAGAACTTCAAGAAGAAAGCACCACAAGCCAACATAACAGAAGTTGATGCATTATCCGACGATGTTTCCAATGTTTCTCTCTCCGCAGTTGTATCTGAAGTAAATTTGGTGGGTAATACCAAAGAGTGGTGGGTTGATACCGGCGCTACACACCATGTGTGTTCCAATAAAAGTATGTTCACAACCTGCCAACCAATTGTAAATGGAGAACAATTATTCATGGAAAACTCCTCCATCTAGAAGGTCGAAGGTAAAAGCAATGTAGTGATGAAAATAACTTCGAGGAAGCATCTCGCACTCAACGATGTATTGCATGTGCCTGACATCAGAAAGAACCTTGTTTTTGGTTCCGTGCTAAGCAAGAAAGGATTTAAGCTAGTCTTTGTTGGAGACAGATTTGTACGAAGTAAAGATGGAATGTATGTAGGGAAAGGATATATGTGTGATGGTATGTTCAAATTGAACGTCATGACTGTTGTACCTAAAAGTAACAATGATAATAATAATATGATATCTTCTGCTTATATGCTTGAGTCTATGGATATGTGGTATGGTAGACTTGGACATGTTAATTATAGTACTTGAAGTAGATTAATTCACTTAGAATTAATTCCTAAATTTTGCATTGATACAAGTCACAAATGTGAAACATGTGTAGAAGCTAAATTAGCTAAAACACCTTTCCATTCAATTGAAAGGAATAGTGAACCTTTAGATTTAATTCACACCGGTATGTGATTTAAAATTTGTTCAAACTAGAGGTGGGAAAAAGTACTTTATTACCTTTGTGGATGATTGCACTAGATATTGGTATATGTCTATCTTTTAAGAAGCAAAGATGAAGCAATTGAAGCTTTTAAGCAATACAAGATAGAAGTTGAGAATCAACTTGGTAAAAAGATTAAAGAATTAAGAAGCGATAGAGGTGGTGAATGCGAATATCCTTTTAAGGAAATATGTTTGGAGAATGGGATTATTCACCAAACAACAGCGCCTTACTCTCCTCAATCAAATGGGATTGCGGAACGTAAAAATCAAACTTTAAAAGAAATGATGAATGCATTATTAATAAGTTCGGGATTACCTCAAAACATGTGTGGGGAAGCATTGCTTTCAGCTAATTACATTCTCAAAAAATTGATTCATAAGAAAATAAATAAGACACTCTATGAGTTGTGGAAAGGACGCAATCCTTCTTACAAATACTTAAAAGTGTGGGGGTGTCTTGCAAAAGTACTAATTCCTTAACCTAAAAAGGTGAAAATTGGTCCAAAGACTATTAACTGCATAGTCATTGGTTATGAACATAATAGTAGTGCATATCGATTTCTTGTGCATAAGTCTGACATTCCTGAAATTCATGAAAATACAAGCATAGAATCTAGGAATGCATCATTATTTGAAAATATCTTTCCTTGTAAAATTACACAAGAAACAAATTCTAACAAAAGAATGCTTGAAGTTACAAATGGTGAACCTCGAAATATTATTGAGGAAGAACCGAGATATAGCAAAAGAGCTAAGATTTAAAAATCATTCGGTCCAGAATTTTTAACATATGTGTTAGAAAGTGAACCTCAAACGGTGAAGGAAGCTATCCATAGTGAAATTGAATCAATTTTGCAAAATCATACATGGGAACTGGTGGACCTACCACCAGGGACAAAACTGTTAGGGTGTAAATGGATATTCAAACGGAAAATGAAAGCTGATGGTACCATTGATAAATATAAGGCTAGACTTGTAGCTAAATGATACAAGCAAAAAGAGGGAATAGATTATTTTGACACCTATTCACCTGTTAGAGGATTACTTCCATTAGAATGTTAATTGTAATTGCAGCAATACGTAAATTGGAAATACACCAAATGGATGTTAAAACAACATTTTTGAATGGTGAATTAGATGAAGAAATATATATATGAAACAACCGGAAGGTTTTAGATCTCCTGGAAGTGAAAGGAAAGTATGTAAACTTGTGAAGTCATTATATGGGTTGAAACAAGCACCTAAACAATGGCATTAAAAATTTGACAATGTCATGAAGTCAAATGGTTTCAAAATAAATGAGTGTGACAAATGTGTTTACATCAAAAGAACTCAAGCGGGACATGTGATTATATGTCTATATGTAGATGATATGCTAATAATTGGTAATAATAATAATGTTATCAATTCTACGAAATAAATGTTGACTAGTAGATTTGAAATGAAGGACATGGGATTGGCTGATGCCATCCTAGAAATTAAAATTATTAGAATCCCCCAAGGAATTAGCATATCTCAATCACATTATGTTGAAAAAATACTTCAAAAGTATAATAAATATGATCAAAGTCCATTGAGAACACCTGTAGATCCAAGTCATCACCTCCTTAAAAATAAAGGTGAAAGTATATCTCAATTAGAGTATTCTCGTATTATTGAAAGTTTGATGTATTTATCAAACTGTACTCGACCTGATATAGCATACTCGATTAGTAAGCTCAGTCGATATATGAGTAATTACGGGAAAGATCATTGGAAAGCCTTGATAAGAGTTCTTCGATATCTTCGATACTCTTTGGGGGATGGGTTGCACTACGAACGATATCCAGCTGTACTTGAAGGCTATAGAGATGCAAATTGGATATCTGACTCAAATGATTCGAAATCCACAAGTGGATATGTATTTACCCTTGGAGGTGCAGCCGTATCTTGGAAATCCTCGAAGTAAATGTGTATTGCAAGATCCACGATGGAATCTGAATTTATTGCTTTAGATAAAGCTAGGGAAGAGGCTGAATGGCTTAGAAACTTCTTAGAGGATATTCCAATATGGTCAAAGCCCGTGCCACCTATCATAATACACTGTGATAGTCAATCGGCAATTGCTAGGGCTGAAAATATTAACTATAACGGTAAATCACGACATATACGTCGGCGACACCAAACCGTTAGACAATTGCTCTCAAATGGAATTATTTTTGTTGACTATGTAAAGTCAAAGGAAAAGATTGCGAATCCACTAACTAAAGGTATACCTGGAGAGCAAGTTGCAAGTTCATCACATGGAATGGGCCTAAAGTCTGTAAAATTCTAAAGAGTCATCTTAATGGAAACCCAACCTAAATGATTGGAGATCCCAAAAAATATGTTCAAAGGGACAACCTAATTATGATGGCCCAGTTTGCACTGAGAAGCAATACTTTAATTACTTCCTCCCATTCCGAAGATGAGTCAGTGCACAAACTGCCGCGTGTATAATGATAAACTATGTTTTTAATGATTTCTATATCTTGAATGTATAGGTCAAGTGGGGTATTAGAAGGATACTCTTTATAGAAATTACCTATGTGAGAGAGAAGGTGTCGCTTCTATGAGCATAACGAAGGCTATTTCTCTAGCACACTCATGAAACCAGGAGGTGTCCAATGCCAAAATAAACACAACAATGAGAACCAATAAGGTTGGAAAAACAGTGTGTGAATACTATTGTCTCAGTTTACACAAATGGTCGATCAATTCAAGACATCACGTTCATTGATTGGCTAGTAAGCTCGATAGTATCTCACTAGGAAAGATTCAAAGCCACAAGCTATCTTTTTCGATGCAATGTTTTTTCCTAGAACAACTCTCTGTTTGCATCGATATTCGTTTGATTCTTCCAAATTTCATTCATGTGGGGGATTGTTGTATATTTTATGAAATGACAGCTTATTTGGTCAAACTTTAGAGTCCATTTTAATTAAGACACATATGTTAAAAGTGACGTGTCTTAGTACCAATGTGTTCCTTGTAGCAAGGAGATTAATTTTGTATACTCACTTGTTCAGAATAATGAAGTAATGAATGAAAATTTTGGACTTAAAGTGACCCATTTTAGTTTAAGCTAGATGGTGTAACATAGTTAAGTGGGTTTGTCCCACATTGGAAAAATGGTAGAAACACTTGGAGTTAATATACCCAAGTTATGGGACTAAGGCTTAGATGCATTGGGCTATCAGAACTCTTTTAAGGGGAGACGACCTACACTATGCATGTGTTGGGCTTGGGCCAAAAGCCCACGCACCCGCTGCCGTCCGTCCGTCCTCCCGACCCGTGCCCGGGTCCGGATCGTGGGTCTTTCTTGAGCAATTATTAAATTTTTTGGACAAATTTTAATTGACCTTTGGGCTTTGAAATTTATTTTCTGAACCAAAAAATATGGATTAATTACGGATTAATTATTTTTCGCATTAATTAATTGTTTAAAAATACTACCGTTTTTTATTATTTAATAAATGCTGTCGTTTTTAATTAATTAATTAAAACATTAAGTTGTTTTATTAGAGATATGCGACTGCACAAACACTCATATCTGTTCTTGGAAAAGCCATGAGTTGCATCCCTTCACCACTTATAAAAGGGACCATATGCAGTCCATTTAAGAGATTAGAAAATCTATCCGAATTCCCTACTACTGTCATTATTTCCTTCTTACTATCTGAGAGAAATTCGCCATTGTTGGTTCGTGGGACTGTTGTACTGAACTGCTTCTTGCAACAGTTGTTGGGCGTTTCATCATGGGAAATAGACACCCTTTGAATTTTCCATCAGCACCGTAGCGGCAGGGCCGCCCCAAGGGGTAGGCCAATGAGGCAACCGCCTTGGGCCCCCAAATTTGACATAAATTTTTAGGCCCAAATTTTTTATTAGTATGCTATATAAATTTTTAGGCCAAATTTTTTATTAGTATGCTGTATAAATTTTTAGGCCCAAAATTCCTTAAACTAAAAGCCCATTAACACCCCTCTATTCTTTATACCCAAAATAAACCCTACCTACCTTTATTTGGCAGCCGTTTCTCTCTCTTCTCTCATTCCCTCAAGAGGCCGTTTCTCTCTCTTCTCTCATTCCTTCAAGAGGTTTGTTGTGTTTTCCATATAATGTTATTAATTTTTTTATGTTTTGTCTTTTAATAAATTAGGTTGCTTTTTTTTTTTAGTTAACTTAATCAAATATGTTATTAATAAAATCTGTTAATAAAATTAGGTTGCGTTTTTTTTTAGTTAACTTAATAAAATCTGTTAATAAAATTAGGTTGCGTTTTTTTTTTAGTTAACTTAATAAAATCTGTTAATAAAATTAAGTTGCGTTTTTTCTTTTTAGTTAACTTAATAAAATCTGTTAATAAAATTTGGTTGCGTTTTTTTTTTAGTTAACTTAATAAAATCTATTAATAAAATTAGGTTGCGTTTTTTTTTAGTTAACTTAATAAAATATGTTAATAAAATTAGGTTGCGTTTTTTTTTTATAGTTAACTTAATAAAATCTGTTAATAAAATTAGGTTGCGTTTTTTTTTAGTTAACTTAATAAAATCTGTTATTAATAAAATCTGTTAATAACATTAGGTTGCGTTTTTTTTTTTAGTTAACTTAATAAAATCTGTTAATAAACATAGGTTGCGTTTTTTAGTTACTTTTTTTTTATCCGGCCTTATTTAATAAAATTTGTTATTAATATGTCATTGACTAAAAAAATATTAAAAAAGAGTACAACCTGATTAGTAATATTTTTTAAGTTAACTGAAACAAAAAAATTGCAACCTAATTTATTAAAAGAAAAAACATTAAAAAACTAATAACATTAAAAAAGAGTACAACCTGATTTATGTTTGTTTTTTGTTCTAAATGTTGTTTATTATTATTTATTTTTTGTTCTAAATGCTGTTATGTTTGTCCTAAATGTTAATGTTTTTTGTGTAATAAGTTCATGATGTTAATTTTTTTAATGTATTTTCAGGATTTTTTTAGCGAGGAAAGGCTTTCAAGTTTGATTTACAAATTCAGCAAATCAGGTTCCATTGTTCCTTTATTTGGTTGCGGTTGGAATTTTTTAGATTGATTGTTGAATTATTGTGTAATTATACCATGCCTCCTAGAAAGTATGTTTCTGGATGGAAAAAATTAAAGAAGAAGCAAAAGATAGAAAAATTTATGCAATCCCAAACGGGAGCTCTTGATAAATTTATTTTTAAATTGAATGAAACGGGAAATGAACATGAGAATGAAAATGAAGAAGCTTTGATTGAAGATGAAAATTTGGTGCATCAAGACGTTATTAATGAGAACGATAATGAAGAAGGTTTAAACAAAGAGCATGAAAATTTGGTGAATGAAGAATCTAGTAATGAATATGGGCCGTTAAATATTTATGATCCTGAAAATTGGGATAAGATTGGTAGAAACCATAGAGAGCTTTTAGTGGAACGAGGGCCCATAAGAGTTGTTGTTGATTTTCCTAAAGATAATGATGGTAGACATTTCTCTCGAGTGCACTACACTCGACAATGGTTGAATGAAGAGAAGCGTGATATAAAATGGCTGGTATATTCACTTTCTTTAAATAGGGTATTTTGCTTTTGTTGTAAATTGTTTAGGTCGGATGAGAACAAGACTCAATTGGCTACTGACGGATTTAACAATTGGAAAAATATTAGTCAGAGGCTTTTAAGTCACGAGAGGGGTAATGAACATATTTCTTGCATGAAAAGTTGGCTTGATTTAGAAATGAGATTGAAAAAGAATGAAACAATTGATTCAGAGGTACAACAAATGATAAATGAAGAGAGAGAGCATTGGAAAGAAGTGTTAGTGAGGATAATTTATGTTGTTAAAGCACTAGCCAAGAACAGTTTGGCTTTTCGAGGAGATAATGAGAAGATATATCAAGAAAATAATGGAAATTTCTTAGGTTTAATTGAAATGATTGTGGAGTTTGATCCAATAATGAAAGAGCATATTCGACGTTATCAAAGTGGTGAAATCCACAACCATTATCTTAGCCACAAAATTCAAAATGAAATTATTGAATTATTAGCGGGTGAGATCAAACGTGAAATCATTAACACAATCAAAGAAGCTAAATATTTCTCTGTCATACTAGATTGTACTCCAGATGCAAGTCACGAGGAACAAATGACTTTAATTATACGTTGTGTTGATATTTCAAAAGGTCAAATTAATGTGGAGGAGTTTTTTCTAGGATTTCTAAAGGTAGATGATACATCGGGATTAGGGCTTTTTAATGAGCTTGAAGAAGTGTTGGCAACTTTGGGACTTAATATTTGTGATGTAAGAGGACAGGGTTATGATAATGGATCTAATATGAAAGGAAAAAATAAAGGTGTTCAGAATAGATTACTCGAAGTAAATCCAAGAGCATTTTACACTCCGTGTGGTTGTCATAGTCTTAACCTTGCACTTTGTGATATGGCAAACTCTTGTTCTAAAGCTGTTTCTTTTTTTGGTGTGGTACAACGACTTTATACTTTATTTTCTTCTTCTACCAAAAGATGGGATATTTTGAAAGAACATGTTGAAGGTTTAACTCTGAAGTCTTTGTCACAAACACAATGGGAGAGTCGCATTGACAGTGTTAAAGCGGTAAGATTTCAAGCTAGAAAATTAAGAGATGCGTTAATTCACTTAGCAAATGTGGATCGGGAACCGAAAACAAAAAGCGAAGCCGAATCATTGGCAATTAATGACATGGAGAATTTTTGAGTTTTTATTAAGTATGGTTATTTGGCATAATTTATTGTTTGCTGTCAACACTGTTAGTAAATTTCTACAAAAAGAAGATATGCAAATTGATATTGCCATTGATCAATTTAAAGGACTAATTAAATACTTTCAGGACTACAGAGAGAATGGGTTCAGAAAATCCATGATTGAAGCACAACAATTAGCAATGGATATGGAAATTGAAGCGGTGTTTCGTGAAAAACGAGTCATTCAAAGAAAGAAGCAATTTGATGAGAGTGTTACTAAAGAGGTGGAACTTTCAGGGGAAGAATCATTTCGAATCAATTACTTTTTACATGTAGTGGATCAAGCTATTTCTTCACTCAAGAGTAGGTTTGAACAATTCGAATGTTATGAAGGGTTTTTTGGGTTTTTATTTGATTTGAAGAAGCTTAAGTCCATGGATGATGATAGTTTGAAGACTCAGTGTGACAACCTTGAAGAAAAACTCAAACATGGAAGCCATTATGATATTGATGGTAAGGACTTATTTTTGGAGTTAAAATTGTTGAGAGAATACTTGCCAAAGGAAGCGAAAAAAGCCGTTGATGTGTTGAATTATTTGCATACAATGGATGAGACTTTTCCAAATGCGTGGATAGCTTATAGAATATTATTGACTATACCAGTCACCGTTGTAACTGCAGAAAGAAGCTTTTCAAAGTTGAAATTAATCAAATCTTACCTTCGATCAACAATGTCACAAGAGAGGTTGAATGGACTAGCATTATTATCAATTGAAAAGGATATGGTGAAAAAACTTGATTATCCAAGCTTGATTAGTGATTTTGCAACAAAAAAGGTGAGAAGATCATATTTTAATTAATATTTTCAGTTTATTATCCTTGTTTTGTTTACTTTTTTTTTTAGGGGGGAGGAGGAAGAGTACTTGAGTGATAATTGTAGGTCTTTTGACCATGGTGGGTTGTTTAAAAATGATAAATTATATTTATCATTAGTATTCTGGCAGCTTATATATTTGAGTCATTTCCTATTATCTTGTAAAAATACAAAAATATATATTTTGCATAAAAAAAAATTATTATATAAAAGGCCCCATTTTACAAATTTGCCTTGACCCCCAAAAACTATGGGGCCGGCCCTGCGTAGCGGGGGCGTATTCTGTCTTAAAGAGAGATAGTTCAACTTTCGACTCGATCAAAATTCTACAAGTGATTGTTTCAATCATATTCTTCTTCTCTTCCTTTACTATTACTGTTTTTCTAGAGTATACTATTTATTTATTCACTGATATATTATCTTTTTTCTTAATCCGGTAAAAAACAAGTGGGTAATAACTAGACGTGCCCTATACTGTTTTTTTGTGTCAAAACGCGTACAAAAATTGGTTTACTCATCCGCAATTCCTTTTGCGTTGTTTATGACATATGTCATGCCATATTGTGTTTGTATTGGCTATATATACTTTATACATGTCATGTATGACTAAGTTCGTGTCATCTACTCACTACGTGTCAACCTCACTAACACAATTTCATCAGCAAAAGCAAAGTGAAGAAAGATAATAAGGGGAAAACATTCAAATTTTCATAAACCTTCTACTAACCTGTTATATCCCAAGGCTCTAGCTTATTGAGATTAACAACTTTGATCACATCCAAATCAATCTCATCATATAAAACCTTCTTCCTCAAATAGTATTGCAACAGCTCCTCTTCTGTTGGGTGAAATCTAAATCCAGGAGGGACTTTAGATAGTCCATTTATAGATATACTCATGTTCTCTATAAGAACAAGAACTCTATGTTACTAAAAAAATATGAAGTGGCTTCACATATTTATATTTGCGTTGGGGGAGATAAATCAACTAAAGAAAAAAGCACACGAGCTTAATAAAGGTTAACTAATTTTTTGATTTGTTTCTCACTTGCAATTACAAGTGGGGTTACTTTTACTGTACTTGGAGAATAACTACTTACCTGCATGGATGGAGAGAGGTTAGGTTAGTGACCCACGAAGAGAGAGAAAAATATGTAGCTTTGAAAATGGCACCATCTCAACTATGACCCTCGACCTTAAAAACATCCTTGTGAAAATTTCGTCTAAAACCATCTGTCTTTCTCTTTTTCAAGTGCCAAGGGTCATTTTTTCTCGTGTTAGTAAGGAATTTAAAAAAACAAACATACGATATCATTTATTAAATAATTAAGCAAATCTCATTATCATTTAGAAAAGCCCCTCACCTCACCTATCTCTCTCTTTCTCCCTTCCCCGGTTAGTTGCTTGTAGGAGATGGGGTGGGGTGCGTGAAGTGCCGCTTGCGCTCACAATTGCTCATAAAGAATAGAAGGTTTATGTGGTATAGTATTATTTTGAGAAACTAAATATTATTTAACCATTGATTATATACAGCGTTAATGTAAAAAATAATCATCCCATGAAAAAACCTTTATAAATACCCACTGTATTTCGAAAAGTTTGCACTTTCTCATTTGAATGCCTATAGTCAAGAACAACTTTTAGGAGATTTATATTTTTTTTCCAATCTGATTTCACTGCACGGATTGATTCGGGAAATCTTTCTATACGATGAATAAATTCCGAAAATATTTTTAAAGTTTTTTTCTTAAAATAATACGGTAATATAAGATTGTTTTGACAAATTTTATTAAATATATCAGGTTTGAGTTCTACATAAGTGAAAATAAATGTTGTATGAAGGTATCATATGTTTGTGTTCAACACCAATATAAATATAGCAGGATATCAACGTATATATAACAAATGTACGATATGTGTCCCACACGCCCGCCTATATATATATACTAGCGGATGCTCGTGCCGAGGGCAAGGCGATAAATTTGCCCCTGTGAAAAAAATAAAAAGAAAATTATTTGCCCCCGTGATAAAAATTAAAAATTAAAGAAAAAATAAAAAATAAAAAATATATAAATAAAAAAAATATTTTAAAAATATAAATTAAAAATATATAAATTAAATTATTTTAAATTGTTTCCCTTTTTAAATATAATTTTTTGCCTTTAAAAAAACAAAAACAAAACCCTTTTTATTAAAAAAAAACACTTTAGCATGACATTTCATGAATGCGTATGAAAAGGAGAAGATATCATGACTGAAATGTCATGCATAAAAGTGGAGATATTTTGTCAAAAACCATGCTCCTTTATTATATGAGGCTTTGTGAATTTATGACACATTGTAATATGTATTTTGGAAATAGGACAACAAATATTTTATTTATGGTTTTAGTCCCTATTTTTGAATAACGCCGCTGACGAGGACCCATATTTGTAAAACACCAATCAATCACAGCATGTCACGTGTCCTTTTAATTTGAAAATAGGGACTAAAAATAAAAACAAAATATTTGTTATCCTATATTCATAATCAATATTATTTTAAGTCCTAAAATTACATAATTTATTTTATAGCGTGTGTATATATGCCCGGGCGGACACCTAGGAATACGCATTATGTAAACATGTAACACGGTTCAAATATTATAGTATTCATCTTTACACAATTAATGAGTCAATGTCACGACCCTAATTCATTATGGATGGACCCATTTTGTGATTCCTTTTGTGCTGTTGCACTAGGTGAACTTTATTAGATTTGTGACTTTCACACACAAAAACATATATTTATATACACTATTTGTCCTACCACCCAGCAACAACAAATACACCGTAGGGTCAGAGGGATTTAGCTTCTATGACTTGGGCACTTTGTGGAAAGAACGTGGGCCCATTTCTTGCATGGCTAGATTATTGGTAATTTCCATTATTAATAACATAGTAAATATATTTATAAATTTAGTACAATTTTTTAGATAGAAAGTAAAATCACAATCATTTCATAAGTCTAGTAGTATATAGAACCTAATTGAATCACCTCACCAATGTTTTTTTGTGTGCATAATTGGACATTCCATCTTGGCACTATGTGGAATAACGCATTAGAATTTGTATCATAATTGACAATGATGATGTGCAAAGTGTGTCTTGAATGTTACTACCATGCTTAGTTACCGTGACCTAAGCTTGCTCGAAAGTTTACACCATATATGTTCAGTTAAATAATCTAAGACAATTAATTAGTTTCAAATTTTAATATGTCAATACATTCACCTATTTTATTTTGTGATGTGAAGAATAAGAACACGGAAAATAATAATCACAAGAGATAGGTATTTAAAAATCAAAAGCCTTGCGGGAGAACTATTAGGCCATTTCCAATGGGATGACTTCAAAAGATTTAAATGTACATTGTTTGGAATAGATTGCTGGTGTATTTCTCACAGTAGGACGATGCAAATATGAGGTGGCAATGAGGTGCCAAGTGTGGGACAGCCCCTGGGCGGGTAACATTCTACCGCCCAGGCCATTTTTTTTTTTTCTTTGGGAAAAGGCTTTGGACGTACAACATTCTACCGCCCACAGGCTGGGCGGGCAAACCTTAACCGCCCAGCTGTGGGCCCCACTAGCTACACAACGTGTATCCACAATCTACATTTACATTTCCACTAGCTTTTCTCTCTTCGGATTGTGCACATTCCTCATCCTATTGTAAAGCCAAACAATCTAAATGTACATTTAGATCTCCCATTGAAGATGGCCTTATCACGTCTTCCCCAAGCTCAAGTTCACTAGTGGTACTAATATTCTTTTACAAGAATTACACAAACTGTAAATATGAATTACGCAATATTCAATCTCCGGTCATCAATCTTCTCCAACACTTTTATTTGTTATATCTGTCGGCACTAGCAATCAAGTACTCTCCAATGCAACAACTTGCTCAACCTCTAAGTCTCAGTAGCCATCGATGACAAAAGGAACGGGATCATATCACTCATGATATATCTTCAAATTTTGAAAATGAAGGATTTTATGTAACTCACTCCGAGAAGGATTAGACTAGATTTCTCAAACTCTGATGAAAGCTCTCAAAATCAAGGCAGGGTTTTAACAAGAACTAGTTCGCTGTAGAGAAAGATGATTTTGACTTGATTAAAATGCTAGTACAACACATATACAAAGAATCATGTTTCTCGAAATTTGAGCTCTTGTATGAACGAGATGTTTCTCTTGTGTACAAGAAACTTCGTACGAGACTTCTCAGTTTCGCGATCAACCCCTAAGTTAAAATGGGAGGTTGAAGATGATCGGTACCCTGCATACTAGCACGGGAGACAGTGAAATTAGAGAATCTAAGTTTGTTATGAGGGAAGTTGAAGTTAGTTACTTCTGTTATAATTTACTTCTGTTATAGTTGTTAGGCAGTTACATCTGTTAGCCTCGTTGGCTATATATAAAGGGTGCTCTCCCTTGTATTTGATAATTAATTCATATGAGAAAGTCTGCTCAATTCATCTCTCTTTCTCTTGTTTCTCTCTAAAGATTTCTTTCTAAGTCTGTTTTCTGATATTCTTTACTTGGTATCAGAGCTACAAGTTCTGTTCCTGAGTTCTTGAAGGCTCTTTTATGGCTTCTAACGTCCAAGAAGCAGACTCTTCTCAAACAAATTCTCCCCTTCAAGAAAAGGTCACTGCATCGACTTCAACAATGGCGGAAGAATCCTTAAAGTTGTTTACTAGTCCCCTCAGCCAATTGATCACCATTAAGCTTGATGATGATAACTATCTGTTGTGGAAATTCCAAATTGAAAATGCTGTTCTTGGCTATGGTCTAGAGGGATACATCTATGGAACTCAAACTGTTCCAGATAAAACCATTTTCGATTCAAATGGAACAATCTCTCTCAATCCAGCCTTTCTTGCCTATCAGAGACAAGACAAGCTTCTTGTTTCGTGGCTTCTGGCTTCCATATCCCCCTCATATCTTCCCCAACTCATTGGTTGCACCTCTGCAAAAGAAGTTTGGGTTACTATTGCCCAACAATTCTCATCGCAATCCACTGCTAAAGTAATGTATTACAAAAAGCAGTTGGAGGGTTTAAAGAAAGAAGATCTTTCAATGAAGGATTACCTCACAAAAATTAAAACATTGTGTGATCTTCTTGGAGGAGCTGGTCATCAAGTAACAGAAACTGATCATATTCTTGCAATCTTAAATGGATTGGGAGATGAGTATGAGTCTATAGTTGCAATAATTTCTTCTCAAGAGGTTCCTTATAGTGTAAGAACTGTTGGAACACTTCTTTTAGCTCATGAAGGTAGAGTAAGTCAAAAACTTGCTGGACAAATGTCTGCAAATTTAATGACTCAAAAGAAATTTCCAAGTGGCAATAGCAGTAGACAAACCACTTATAGTTCATCTGGGAGAGGGGGTGTTCAAGGAAACTTCCGAGGTTTTAGAGGAGGTTTTAATGGAAATAATCGCGGCAGAGGTCATGGTGGAAGGTTCAACAATAGCAGTAGACCACAATGTCAACTTTGTGGTAAACTTGGCCACACAGTCCAGAAATGCTATTATAGATTTGATATTAGCTTCACTGGTTTGAATAATGGTGGCAGCAGCAGTTCTAATCCCAATAGCCAAGGTGCTAGTTCTCAAGCTTCTGCAAACTTGGCTCAAGGATATGAAGATCAAAGTTCTATGCAAGCTCTAGTTACTACACCAGATCTGAACACTACAAGTTGGTATCCAGATTCAGGAGCAACCAACCATTTGACAAATGATCTCAATAACCTCAGTTTTGGAACTGAGTACCCTGGTAAAAAGAAAGTTTATATGGGTAATGGGGCTGGTTTAGATATATCTCACATTGGTCTTTCACAACTTTCTTCTAATCCCAATAGCCAAGGTGCTAGTTCTCAAGCTTCTGCAAACTTGGCTCAAGGATATGAAGATCAAAGTTCTATGCAAGCTCTAGTTACTACACCAGATCTGAACACTACAAGTTGGTATCCAGATTCAGGAGCAACCAACCATTTGACAAATGATCTCAATAACCTCAGTTTTGGAACTGAGTACCCTGGTAAAAAGAAAGTTTATATGGGTAATGGGGCTGGTTTAGATATATCTCACATTGGTCTTTCACAACTTTCTTCTAATAACTCTAGGACACTTCTTTTAAAAAATCTCTTGCATGTTCCTTTGATAACTAAAAATTTGATCAGTGTTTCTCAATTTGCTCGTGATAATTCTGTGTTTTTTGAGTTTCACCCTCATGTTTGTTTTGTGAAGGATCAAGCAACCAATGAAGTTCTTCTTGAGGGTGGTTTACACAATGGACTCTATAGATTCAATCTCTTAAAAGGGAAACAGCTTCTTGAAGATACTAAAGCTTTACTTACAGCATCAATGCCTTCTTGTTTTCAATCCAATTCAAATTCTGTTTGTTCTAGTATAGAAGATAATCTTTCTTTTACTCTTTGGCATAGAAGGTTGGGACATCCCTCTTATAAAGTTGTAAAGAAAATCCTGCAAGATTGTAATATTTCTTGTCCAATCAATAAAAACCAGATTTGTGAAGCATGTCAATTAGGCAAAAGCCATAAGTTACCTTTTCCTTCTTCTCAAACTTTATATACTGAACCTCTCCAACTCATTGAATCAGATCTTTGGGGTCCTGCACCAGTAAATTCTACTCATGGTTTTAGATATTATATAAGTTTTGTTGATGCTTATTCTAGGTACACTTGGCTTTACTTTCTTAAGACAAAATCTGAAGCACATGAGTGTTTTGTTCATTTTAAAACTCAGATAGAGCTTCAATTAAACACCAAGATTAAAATTCTTCAAACTGATTGGGGAGGAGAGTTTAGGAGCTTAACTTCCTTACTAAAAAGAGCTGGTATAATTCATAGAATTTCCTGTCCTCACACTTCAGAACAAAATGGAATAGTTGAGAGAAAGCATAGACATGTAGTAGAAACAGGTTTAACCTTGCTTGCTCAATCTTCTCTTCCTCAAAGGTATTGGTCAGATGCTTTTTCAAGTGCTGTTTTTCTCATTAACAGATTGCCTACAGATGTTCTTCACCAACAAACACCTCATGAAGTTATTTTTAAAACTAAACCAGATTATGCCTGGTTAAAAGTTTTTGGTTGTTTGTGTTTTCCTAATCTCAGGCCTTATAATTCACACAAAATGGATTTTAGATCTACTCCTTGTACCTTTTTAGGTTATAGCTCTCAACACAAAGGGTATAAATGTTTAGATAAGAATGGAAAATTTTTTATATCTAGGCATGTAGTTTTTGATGAGTCCAAGTTTCCTTTTGCTTCTCAAAATATTGCTTCAAATTGTTTAAATCCTACCTTACAAATATCAAATTCTGCTGTACCAATTGTGTATAGCAATCAACCAAATATTCAAGATATTAGATCTCCAATCTCACTTGAATCTAGTGATATTGATCTTCAATCAGATCACAATAATGCTTCTGATGTTAGGTCAGTTCAGCATACTCCTATTCTTTCTAATTCTCAAACACCAAGTCAAGCTTCTTCAAAATCATCTTCTCGGCCATCTATTTATTCTACTCCAGTTGTGAATGATACAGATAATACAGATTTAATCTTTCCAGTCACAGAACCTTCTATAAATCAACATCCTATGGTAACCAGGTCCAAAAGAGGTATCTATAAGCCAAAAACATACACTGCTGATCTCTCTTTGCAGGAACCTACTACCTTTGAAGAAGCATGGGCTGATTCCAGGTGGAAGAAAGCAATGAATGAGGAGTATGAGGCTCTTATGCAAAACCAAACTTGGTCTCTTGTGCCAATGCCAAAGAACAGAAATTTGGTTGGATGTAAGTGGGTATACAAGCTAAAGAAAAATCCAGATGGGTCAGTTTCAAGGTTCAAGGCGAGACTTGTGGCTAAAGGCTACTCTCAATCACATGGGTTTGATTTTACAGAAACCTTCAGTCCTGTGGTAAAACCAGCTTCAATAAGGGTTGTTTTAACTATTGCTCTAGCTAAAGGTTGGTCTATCAATCAACTTGATGTAAACAATGCTTTTCTCAATGGAGTTCTTCATGAAGAAGTGTATATGGAGCAGCCTAGTGGATTTCAAAAAGAGGTTCAAGGGCAACAACTAGTTTGCAAGTTGCATAAGGCTTTATATGGATTGAGACAAGCTCCAAGAGCTTGGTTTGAGAAATTAAAAACCTGTTTACAGTTACTTGGTTTTACTTCCTCAAAGGCAGATCAGTCCCTATTTGTTCGGTTTACCAAGACTTCCACAACTTATGTGTTAGTCTATGTTGATGATATCATTATCACCTCTAGTTGTGACAATGATTTGAAGAGTCTTATTGATCACTTACATAAATCTTTCTCTCTTAAAGATCTTGGCAGATTACACTATTTTTTGGGAATAGAAGTTCAGCACATAAAGGAAGGGTTGCATTTATCTCAGAAAAGGTACATTCAAGAGTTGTTGAAAAGAGCTAAAATGGATGATGCTAAAGCGTTACCTACTCCAATGACCAGTGGTTTAAAGCTCTCCTCTCTGAAGGGGGATCCTATTGAAAATATTCATGAATATAGATCTGTTGTGGGAGCTTTACAATATATTACTATAACTAGACCAGAGATCTGTTTTAGTGTCAATAAGGTTTGTCAATTTATGCAAAAACCTCTTGACACTCATTGGAAAGCTGTAAAAAGGATTCTTAGATACTTGAAGGGCACAATAGAAGAAGGAATCGTTTTGAGAAAGTCCGCTACAATGAATTTAACTGGATTTAGTGATGCAGATTGGGCAAATGATCCTGATGATCGAAGATCTACTAGTGGTTTCTGCATTTATCTGGGAAAGAACCTTGTTACTTGGTGTTCTAAGAAACAACATGTTGTTTCTAGATCAAGCACAGAGGCTGAGTACAGAAGTCTAGCCAACGCAGCTGCAGAAATCTTGTGGATTCAATCTCTGCTTTATGAATTAAAGCTTCAATCTTCTTTGCCTCCTACAGTATGGTGTGATAACCTAAGTACAGTAGCCTTGTCTGCAAATCCAGTTCTACATTCAAGAACTAAGCATATGGAATTGGATCTTTATTTTCTCAGAGAAAAGGTTGCTGCTAAGGATTTGATTGTTAATCATGTTCCTGCAATTGATCAAGTTGCAGATATTCTAACTAAGGCTTTGTCTGTTCAATTTTTTGAAAGATTGAAAAAGAAGCTAACAGTGGAAATGCCAAAGTTAGAGAGTTTGAATTAAGGGAAAGAATTAGAGAATCTAAGTTTGTTATGAGGGAAGTTGAAGTTAGTTACTTCTGTTATAATTTACTTCTGTTATAGTTGTTAGGCAGTTACATCTGTTAGCCTCGTTGGCTATATATAAAGGGTGCTCTCCCTTGTATTTGATAATTAATTCATATGAGAAAGTCTGCTCAATTCATCTCTCTTTCTCTTGTTTCTCTCTAAAGATTTCTTTCTAAGTCTGTTTTCTGATATTCTTTACTTGGTGCATGATGATTTTAAATATGCACCGGAGGGCTCATGCTTGATCCAATCGTCCCGATTTTTTTTCCCAAAAATTTTATTCTATTTTCTATTCAATTTGGTATATTATATTGCCTTATTTGGTTACTAGAAAAGAATCTTATTCAGAAACCTAAGAAAGAGAACTGTTTTAAGTTTAAATTTTTTTACCTAAACCCTTACTATTTCCAAATTTTAGCCTCAAATTCAAAACCAATACTTAACCTGTAAACCTAACATACAACCCATTCATAAGTCTCCAAATTCTAAATTTAATATAGAAATTTCTCCCATAAACCAAAAATTATCTTTAGATAATTACAATAAAAACCCAAAGAATATTCTTACCCTACATAAAACCTTCATTATATATATATAGAATACGCACCTCATTTACCTAGCCTTACATTTTTTCTGTTCTTACAAAAACCCCCCATTTCATGTCAACCAATAAAAGTTGCGTCAACCAGAGTCGTATGGAAAGTATGTCATTCTACTTCAATACTATTCTGACACTAAAACTTGCTACAAAATTGAATTGTTTATATTGTTATGTGATAGCAACAAAAATCTAATTATCATTGTCGAAACTATTTGTGGAACCTATAACCTATTGAATATTTTATTAAATCTTTGAGAAATCCAACCATTTAGGGTTTTTTAGTTGCATAAATTATCATCATGGAATACGCGTATTGTATCTCATATAGGCAAAATTGCTAGAAATCTATTTGTCCTAAGTATTGAAGGTACTGAATGCCTAGTTTTGGTTTATCACATGTACGTAACCTATAGGAGTGTGATACAATCATATTTTACTTTATCTCCCATAAGGATGGGATTTCTCGTTAAAACACAATGACTTTAAACCTCTTCAGCCTAATAGTATGAAATATCTAGCTAAAAACATTAAATTAGTTTACCCTCAATAAAATGATATTATGGGATATCTGGCTATAATAACTGTACGTTATCTTATTTCTATCAATTGACTCTTTTATACCAGCTTTACTTACCTTTTAACAATTGATATTTATGCCCTTTGATCCATGTTTTATCAACTAAAATTCACCAAATTATTATAATATGATATTCGTCATTTTACGACGTAAAACTAAAAGAATATCTATTTTTATTGACATTTACAGTAACGAATATTTTTTTTTACAAAAAAGCCAAAGTACAATACCTATTTTTAAAAAGTTAATATCTTATGATTTGTTTATTAAAAGTAATCCCGGCATTTTGTGAATCTTTGGCAAATGGTTTTTTTAATTATAAAGTAATATTTTATTCTTAAAAACAGTTTCTCCGAAATTGTTCTTTTTCTAAAAGCACTGATGCATGAAGTAAAGATCCAATGAATTCTTATGCAAATGTTCTTAAGAATGGGGAGTCTTCCTCACGTTTACAATTCTCAACTCATCATGCTATAAAACTTCCTAATATTTCTCACCATTTTTCTAATCTTCCAGAACCATACTAACAGGATGACAAGCCTGTCATCAAAATATCAAAGGAGATATACCAAGATTCACTACAAACCTCTAAGTCTAGACTTTTGGGCATTTATTATTGGAAAAGAACCAAAAACTAATTACAACTGAGAACTTGAAGATTTCTCTCTCATCAGTTTGAGAACCACAAAAGAAATGGAGACTTATTCATAAAGGGAATGATTATTGTAGTTTGTTTCTTGAATCCACAGAGAACATGCACAAGGCTTGTATGTTAGTCCCCATTAAATTAGAATTAGATTTTTTTAAGCTTATGGCGTGGTGTCCAAACTTCTCTCCCTCATGTTTTGTTTCATCTAATGCTCATGCTTGGGTGCGTTTCATAGATCTTATGGATGAATTCTGGCATCCAAGATTACTTCTCGAAATTTTTAAAGGAGTTGATGTCCCTATTAGAATTGATAAATCTACATTGGAGAAAAAAATCGGTATGTATGCAAGGGTGTTTATGGACATTGACTTTTCATATTACTTGCCTACTACTGTGATTATTGAGAATGATGATATTAAGGTCGCACTGAATCTGAAGTCTGAAATCTGAATTTGAAAAATGTGTTTATTTTTACGACTGAATATACTTCTGAATGAATGTATTTAGACTGATTCATACTTCAGATTCAGACTTTAGACCTAACTCTACCTCTTAATCATTAAGAGGCAAATATGACCGTTAACCTCTTAATCATTTAAAAAAACAAATACTTTTTGATACCTCTTAAGTATGAATGGTTCAAATTCAGACTTAAGAGGTAAAAACAAATGACCCAGACTCTGATAAAAATTGTAATTGAAAACCCGCCCAACAATTTGTGAGTTTTGTGGATTAATTGGTCATCCTACTTTTGCATGTAAATTTGTTAAGAAAAGGATGCATACAACTTCTCCAAAAATAAAATTAAGACTTGAACAGAATCAAAGTATAAAATCCAAAGGTCATGGTGTCTCTCATGATAATTTGGTTACCTGCCCATGTGTTATAGTTATGTCCTGCCTACCTATTATTTCGGAGGAAAATAAGAATAAATCAAATGTGTTGACTAACTCACATGACTCAATTAAAAGTATAGAGAATTAAAGTAAAGGTCATGTTTTTTTTTATATTTGAATTTTTAGGATAATACTTTTCAAATTTATAAATCTAGTCCCTGTAGTACAATAACATTTATAAATCTAGTCCCTGTGGTACAATGCCTTTATTTTTTTGCTCCGCGCCAGCGGCATTACTTTTCACCATTTTTTATAGTGTTTTTAGTACAGGGACTAAATTTATAAAATTATTTGGAGTGTCCTATTTTTATACACTTTGACAATTATAAGGACCTTTCCTCAAAACCCCTTAAAAGTATTCTAGTTGTTTAAGAAAATTCGAATTTTCCCAACAGCTCTCAGATAAGCCAATAACACAAAGTAAATGGGAATGCAGAAATTCAAAAGGAACAGTCCTCGTCAGATGAGAAAGCTGATTTTAAGGACGAACTGACCAAGTCAGATTATAATTCCATTTTAGCATATCATGGACCTCCTTTTATTGGTACAAAATGTTTTGATCAAGTGGGAGATAATATTTCAGCTGGTCAAACTATTATACAAATGGAGGTGCATCACGTGGAAGGAAAAACTCAACATGAAGGTGAATATTAGTCCAAAATAGTAGAACCACAGATTGAAAAATATCCAAAACCTTCGGAGGAAATTAACTTGGAAAAAAAATGATGAGGTTGGGTCAAATGAAATGCCCCTTTAGAGAATATTACAAATGTGGAAGAGTCTATTTTGGATGTGGAAGTAAATGATTAAAGTATAGGGATTAAACTATATGTTGAAATTCCTAAAAAACCAATTTCAGACTCAATTGATTCAAACCCTCATTCCACCAAATATGATTTAGGTACATCCACAGGTACAGATCAAGCTCCTGTTTTTCATGTAAACTCCGTCGAGAAAAAAGGGGGAAAATCAGTTTCATACTAAAGTTAGTAATTCATTTAAACCTTTAGGAAACGTTGAAGATGATACAAACATCAGTCTGGGCGATGGTCGTGTTCAAAATTCTAAGAGTGTATTTAAAAATACTAATATGTCAGCTGTTCGCAAGTCTTTGGAATCTTTTTCGAATTTAAGTTTTGAAGAAAAATTGGCCCTTAAATATAATTTAAGGTCTTCTTCCTCTCGATTAAAATCTCATAATTTCTCTTAGTCAAGGATATTTATAAATTCCCAAATTTTTATTTCTGTCTCTAAGCCTTCTCTAGTGCTTGTAAGTGCCCTTTGGAGAGGTTGTTTCTCCTTTTTTGTTTATAAGTAAATATTTTCCTTCAAAAAAATATTTGTCATTTTACATTTGTTGCATTTATCTCAAATCTATTTTTATAGGCTTATAATTATATATTTGGTAAATTTTGCTTATTGTTTTCCCTAATAAATGGAAAGTAAACTGGAGGAAGGAGAAATACTCCCTCACACCATGGATTTTCAATCACTTAATCAATAATGTTACTATATATTACTTATAAGTGGCCGGAGTTAGGCAAATGAAACAACGTGTGGAGTATATTTACAATCACAAATCATCTTATGTAGTTTGCACTTCTGTAATGCAAGACTAGTTGTAATATTGTAACAAGATGCCTTAACATCAATATTTAAATAAACATGTTATGTTTTTCTGCTGCAATATGGACTGTGATAGTTCTTATATTGTCCCTTAGAACCATTCCCTTAGGTTTCTTGATTTTTTCCTTCTCTATGGTAAAGAACGATAAATAGGTTCCTCTACCTCGATATTAACGAGGCGGGATATACCACCGTTTTATTAATACTTGGTACTATAAAATGCGAGTAGTCATTTAGTGACCAGTGTCTATTTCCATTGTCGAGGACACACTATTACCTGACTTGTTTGAGAGTTGGGAGTTGAAGCATATCACGTCCATGAAGGAGACTGTGTTTCCGGTCATGGTGAGGTTGCTATACTTCATGTTAGAATTAATATTTAATTATTTAATAATTGTAAATTTTGACCAAATTTTGTAATTATAAATTAATTATTTCTCCTAATTATTGTTGTCCAAATAAGGGGACGAATTTGATGAAATTAATGTATTAATCATAGAAAATTATTATTCCAAAGGTCATATGACTTTTGGTATATTTGTAAATCCTTTTAGCTACTTTAGTGGATAGTAGATGATGAGCTTTAACGGGAATTTCGGGTCCCTTTTCACCCTATATATAGTAAACCAATCTCTACTAATTGGTACATAATAACACACAAAATATATTTGGGCTAGGAAAGAAAAATCATGATTTTCCAAAATTTTCATATTTTGGATTTCTGGTTGTTTTCAAAGAGTGATTCTGGATCATTTGGGAGGAAGAGATAAGAGCTTGAAGAAGGAACAATAAGGATATTTTAGGAAAAACAAATCAAACCTTCATGAAAAAAGGTATTTTTTTTCCATATAATTTGTAGTTAAAATTGAAATTGTGATTGCATGATAATATTGAAGATCTTGTAAGAATTAGTTTCATGTTATAAGTAATTCTTATTCATATTATATGTGGTATTAGAGCTTTGTTTAAATATTGTCATGCTATCCCTTTACGAAATTCAAATGATCATACTATATATATTAATAAACCCATATTTTCTTGATTAATTATGCACTATTTATTTACTGATTTGTTTATCACGATTAGTAGTATTTTCGTGACAATTTTAAAATTAATTTAGTTATAATAATTAGTAATGTTATGTGTTAATTTTTAAACACTGATTGAGATTTATCATGATAATATGTACATAAGTATTACATGTTAAATTATAAAAGAAATTATTCTTATGGAACATATTGATTCTGTCAAATTGTTAAGACTTTGATTGATTTTAACAAATCTGATTCAGAACGGTTTTAAGTCTGATTTAAAACATTTCTGTTTGTTTGATTTTAATAATTATGATTAAGAGCAGTTTTATTGTTTGATTTTCAATATGTTAAGAATTCTTGTTTGATTTTTAACAAATCTGATTTAAAAAAGTCCTGTTGGTTTTGATTTGTTTACAATAGTTTTTTTTTTTAATTTTTAATCAATCTATTGAATATAATTCTATTTTTTTAACATATCTATTGAAAATCTGTTTAACATATATGTTGAAAACAGTTTACTTGTTTAACAAGTTTGTTGGAATTTGTTTTTGTAAAACAATTGAAAATTCACATAAAACAGTTTCATTTGATGCACTGAAACCATTCCTATGTCGTTTTGATGTCATTTTAATGGTTACCTAATCCGTTTCAATCAACCCTACAAATTTCAAACAATTTGGGAACAAAAAATTTCCAAAAGCGCTTGGGGTGAAAGTGTTTTTACCCCCGAACTTGCTCCGAATGCGATGAAATTTGGTAGTCTGATTGGAAACGGGACAGAGACCGATTTTCACGACCTTTGGTTGTGATGTAAACTGCTTTTCGATTATCCGTGATCGTTTAGGCAACTAAAACTCGAAATTTTCCTTTTATAAAAATAATCTCGGGGGTCATATCTCACTTCAAAAAATTTATTTTTGAATTCCGTCGAAAGTTTTGAGATTCTCGAGTAATTTTTTATAGATTCATGTTGATAACTCAATTTTTCCATTTTTGACAAAATTTCATGTTTTTATATTGGATAAGTGTTACATCTAAAATTGTTTTATAAACCTTGTTCGAGTGATCCTGTTTTAGTTGAATGTTCTTGTCAAACACAGGTCAACATATTTCATATAATAGGATATTAGACTTGTGTTAATTTAACATTCACATTTTTATGAGTATCGTGCTAAACACATGCCAACGATTTATAACAGTGAATATTAAATATATTAGAATTTTTAATATTGATATTTTTATGAGTCTCGTGTCAAACACAGGCTAATGATTCATAACATCGAATGTTAAAAATATTATAATTTTAAATTTAATATTCATATTTTTATAAGTCCCGTGCCAAACACAGGCTAGTGATTTATAACATTGAATATTAAATATTACTGTTTTGATATTTTGACTAAAGCGTCTCGTGCCAAACATAAACCAATGACTCATTACGAAAATATCAAATTTATGTTTATTCTAAGATTTATTATTATAAAGATTTAATCAACTTTAGTATTATTAATTGAATATTGAATTGTCCAATAATGCGTTTGTTAAATCATAATTTTTTATATTAAAATTCCATTAAAGATATTTTGCTTTATTGGTTTTGTGATTTAATAAATATTAAAGGTCAATTTATGACACAATTGTTGTAATTCTACAATAAAAATTTGACAATTTTGTGTATTCATTTCCTTGTAATATTAGTTATGTGTATTATTTTTAATTAGAATGAGCATTTTGCAGCAACTATTAACCTGTTTTCTCATGCCTCAACCTTTTCGAAATTAGACGGAACTAATCTGTCAGAATGGCGCGAGCAAATCGAATTTAACCTTGGTGTTATGGACATTGATATAACGCTTCATACTGATGAACCCGCTGCTATTATTGAATAAAGCAGTGAGGATGATGTGCTAATTTACAATACATGGTCCAAATCAAAAAGGCTATGTCTGATGGTTATTAGAATATGCATTGCAACAAATGTGAAGTCCTCCGTACCTGAAACCACGAACACAAAACAATATCTGACAAATGTTAAGGATAGGTTTCGCACTGCTTACAAATTCCCGGCCGGAAAACTTACGGCCGACTTGACCACTATGCGGTTCAATGGAACTCAGACCATAAACGCACACATTATTGAAATGACTAACATTGTTGCCAAACTAAGGACTTTAGGCTGTTTAGTAGATGATTCTTTATTAGTCCAATTTTTCCTAAACTCCTTGCATTCTGATTATGGGCCTTTCCAGATTCTTTACATTACCATAAAAGATAAATGGAATGTTAATGAACTGTAAAGCATGTTAGTTCAGGAAGAAGGACGTCTTAAGCAGCATAATGGTAAGGTGCCTAAATTGCAAGTGGAAAATATGATGGTCAATAAAGGAGCTGGTATGAAAAATAAAGGAAAGGGCCTAAAGCGTGGTCCTGGTCCTTCCAATAATGAACCTGGTCCTTCCATCTAAAAGAAGGAAAAAGCAGTAGTCTTTTGTCACTTTTGTCATATGAAGGGGAATATTTAGAAAGACTACATTAAGCATAAAGCTTGGTTTGAAAAGAAAGGTATACCTTGTGATTTTGTTTGTTTCGAATCAAACTTAATTGATGTTCCTTCTAACACATGGTGGATTGATTCTGGTTTTACATGTCATGTTTCGAATACTATGTAGGGCTTCCTTTCAATCTGTGAAATAAAGCAAAATGAAGATTTTCTTTACATGGAAAACTGGGTCAAAGGAAAAGTTGAAGTTATTGGAGTTTTTCGTTTAAAATTACAATTTGGCCTTTATTTGGATCTTTAAGACACTCTTTTTGTACCCACTATTTCGAGAAATTTAATTTCCTTGTCTAAACTGTCAATAAGAGGCTTTTCTTTTAACTTTCAGAATAATGGTTTTACATTATATAAGCATAATTCTGTTTTTGGCTCGTGTTTTTTGTCGAATGGTTTGTTTCAAATTAATCTTGATCCTCATTTTTTGAAACATTTATTGTCTCTGCATAGTAATATTGGAACTAAACGTCCCTCTTTTAATGCGAATTCTGCTTACTTGTGGCATAAAAGATTAGGACACATATCGAGAGAGAGAATTGAAAGGCTTATTAAAGAGGGAATTATCCCTCATCTGGATTGGTTCGATTTCAGTGTATGTGTGGACTGTATTAAGGGCAAACAGACTAAACATACAAAGAAAGGAGCCACAGGAAGTACCCAGCTTCTTGAAATTATACATACAGATATTTTTGGTCCTTTTGATGTTCCTTCTATTGGATGAGAAAAATACTTTATCACTTTTATAGAAGATTCTTCTCAATATTTCACATTATATTTGTTACATGATAAATCTCAATCCGTTAACGTGGTTGAGGTTTATATTACAGAAGTTAAACGATAATTGGGTAAAAAGGTAAAAATCATTTGATCGGATAAAGGTGGTGAGTTTTATCGAAAATATGATGAATCAGGACAATATCCCAATCCTTTTGCTAAACTCCTTGAACATTTGGGTATTTACGCACAATACACAATGCCAGGTTCACCTTGGCAAAATGGTGTAGCTGAACGGCGCAATCGTATTCTTATTGAAATGGTTAGGAGTATAATAAGTAGAACTAATTTACCAATGTTTTTGTGGATGCATGCTCTTATGACTGCTGCACATATCTTAAATAGGGTTCCTAGTAAGGCAGCTTCATAGACTCCTTTTGAACAGTGGAAAGGTTGGAAACCCTCTTTAAGTTATTTTTGTATTTGGGGATGTACAACAGAAGAACGCATTTATAGTCGACATGAAAAGAAGTTGGACCCTAGAACGTTAACTTATTATTTTATTGGGTATCAAGTAAAATCCAAAGAGTATACATTTTACTTTCCTAACCATACAACAAGAATTATTGAAACCGAAAATGCTAAATTCATTGAATATGGTGAAGTTAGTGGGAGTAATGAAGTTCAAAATGTGATTATTCAAGAAATCAAGGAAAATCCTACTCTTACAAGAACTCTAGATAATCACAATGAGGTTCCTTATGTTCCTATTATTCATATTGATGTTGTTGAATCGATTATATCTCCGAACAACGAAGAACAAATGGATGAACCACATATTAAAAAACCACTAAATGCGCCTATTATTGAAACACCACAAGATATAGCTTTAAGGAAATCTCAAAGAAATCGAAGATCAGCTATTTCGGATGACTATGTGGTATATCTTCAAGAAAATGAATTTAACATTGGGGATATTGATAATCCGGTCTCTTATGAAATT
The DNA here is from genome assembly GCA_949130495.1 of Sambucus nigra. Classification (NCBI taxonomy): domain Eukaryota; kingdom Viridiplantae; phylum Streptophyta; class Magnoliopsida; order Dipsacales; family Adoxaceae; genus Sambucus; species Sambucus nigra. The sequence goes on from OX422218.1 coordinate 284,954,224, forward strand.
TATAGCATAGATTCTAATAAATGGATTGATGTCATGAATGATGAAATAAAATCTATGGATTTTAATCAAGTCCAAGAGTTAGTTGGTTTTCCTAAAGGATATAAAGTAGTCGGGTCTAAGTGGATATATAAGACTAAATGTGACTCAAATGGAAATGTCGAACGATATAAAGCAAGACTTGTTGCAAAAGGTTTTACTAAAAAAGAAGGCATTGATTATAGTGAAACCTTCTCTCCTATATCAAAGAAGGATTCACTTGGAATCATATTAGCACTCGTCGCTCATTATAACTTAGAGCTACACCAAACGAATGTTAAAGTTGCTTTTCTTAATGGGAGTTTAGAGGAAGAATTATACATAGAACAATCAAAGGGCTTCATTTAAAAAGGACAGGAACACAAAGTCTGTTTGTTAAAGAAATCCATAGATGGACTTAAACAAGCTTCTCATCAATGGTATTTTAAGTTTCATCATACCATTACGTCCTTTGGGTTTAAGGAAAACACTATTGATAGGTGTATATACCTAAACACCAGTGGGAGTAATTTTGTATTTTTGGTCCTATATGTTGATGATTTGCTTATCGTCAGTAGTGATATTGGTTTACTAAAGGACACTAAGATGTACCTTTCAAAAAACTTTGAAATGAAAGATTTGGGCGAGGCATCCTTCGTGATCGGGATAGAGATTTATCGTGATCGATTATGTGGATTTATAGGATTGTCTCATAAGGCTTACATTAACAAAGTTTTACAAAGGTTTGACATGAAAAATTGTAATCCTATTAATGTTTCAATCCTAAAAGGGGAGAAATTTAGTTTAAGTCAATATCCCCAAACTGAATTGGAAAGGGATCACATGAAAGGTGTGATATACGCTTCTCTTGTAGGGAGTTTATTATATGAACAGGTTTGTACTCTACCGGATATTAATTTTGATATTGGGATGTTGGGCAGATATTAAATTAATCCGGGTGACTTCCATTGGAAGGCTACAAAAAAGGTGTTAAGGTACTCGCAAGTAACCAAAGACTACATTCTCACTTATAGGAGATCCGATCACCTTGAGGTGATTGGTTATTTAGACTCAGATTTTGGAGGATGCTTGCCAGTAGGAAAAGAATTTCGGGTTATGTTTACCTTCTGGCATGAGGGGTTATTTCATGGAAAAGTGCTAAAGAGAGTGTCATCGTTTCTTCAACTATGGAGGTTGAGTTTATAGCTTGTTTTGAAGCTAGAAATCATGGGTTATGGCTGCGAAATAGTATTATGGGTTCAGTATCTAAGACGATGAAGATTTATTGTGATAATGTCGCAACAATCTTCTTTTCAAAGAATGATAGATAATCTAAAACAGCTAAGCATATTGAGATAAAGTATCTATCTCTCAAAGAAGAAGTTCAAAAACAAACTGTGCCAATTAAACACATTAATAATAGTGTTAACATAGTTAGTCCTTCAACGAAAGGACTATCTCTGAAGATACTTTTGCAACATACTAAAGAGATGGGTCTCGAGTAGTTAATTGTTTAATTTTTATTTTCTTAGTTATTTGACACAAATTTTGATATCAATAAAGTGTTTCTGAATTCTAAATTTCTGTCTTAATTATAGACATGCATGCGAATGACTGAATGTGACAAAAATACTCTTTTATAAAGACATTATTAGACTATTATGATAACTCACATATTTATCCTTATTAAGTATGACATTGGTGGCGTGGTACATGGAAGGAACCATGCTCTTGAATTAGTGTGGAACCGCCATGACTCACACTAATGAAGTATTTAGTTAAGGTGGTTAATGATGTTCTAAGATACTTGAGCAACTTATGTTAATCGATTCGTTATGTATAACCTTATTAGGACTAAGTGTGAGACTGCTAGAATTAATATTTAATTATTTAAAAATTACAAATTTTGGCCAAATTTTATAATTATAAATTAAATAAATTAATTATTTCATCGAATTATTGTGGTCCAAATAATGGGACGAATTTGATTAAATTAATGTATTAATCTTAGGAAATTATTATTCCAAAGGTCACATGACTTTTGGTATATTTGTGAGTCCATTTAGCTACTTTAGTGGATGGTAGATGATGAGTTTTAAGGGGAATTTCGGGTCCCCTTCCACCCTATATATAGTGAACCAATCTCCACTAATTGGTACACAATAATACACAAAATACATTTGAGCTAGGAAGGGAAGATCCTGATTTTCCAAATATTCCATATTTTGGATTTCTGGTTATTTTCCAAGAGTGATTCTGGATCATTTGGGAGGAAGAGATAAGATCTTGAAGAAGGAATAACATTGAGCTTTTTCCATATAATTTGTAGTTAAAATTGAAATTGTGATTGCATGATAACATTGAAGATCTTGTAAGAATTAGTTTCATGTTATAAGTAATACTTATTCGTATTACACTTCAATAATGGGGTAAATGAGGAGTTTATGATCTCTATTGTTCGAGGCATGCATGCTTAGTATCCCCCGACATAATTTAAGGACTTTATGATATTCCTACAATACCTTAACCCGACTATCCCAAGGACCCACACAACCTCACTCCATTTTATACCTGTTACTTGGCAATCAATTCTAATTTTGTTGATCGTCACAAAAGAATCCACACTAGAATTGCTAACTTTACTCTGACTACCGTATTCTCCATAAGATTATTACCTTCAATGTTTTTTCCATCTCCCATCACAACATCTATAATGCTGATCACATTCGTTTTATATATGCCATTTGATCTATAAGGTCAGTTGATCCATTTTATATTATTTGGAAACAAAAGGCCTTTGTCCCTGATGATGGAGATACTACGCTACTTGTTAGTGCACCCATGATTCTATTGATAACCATTATGGTCATTATTAACGATACCATTAACCATGATTATGGTCATAACTGACGTATCTAGTACTCGGTGAGTGCACCCATAATTATCTATCTAGAATAGGATCAACCACCATTCATCAGTCAGATTCCTAATTTGTTAATGTTGTTTATATACTTCATCTTTTTATTGATAAGTATGATGATATTATTGGGCCTGATCATCAACATGTTCCTTCTTCTCAATATTCTAAATCTAATACCTTATCCTGAGCACCTAGTAACGAGACTCTACCACAATCATAAATGGGGGTGTTTATATTATAGAGAAGTTTTCATCACCCCATATAGCTTTACAAGAGTAGCTGATTTAACATTTTGACCAGAGATTTGAAGTTCATTCTAGTGCAGCCATAGAGTCACTATTGTAGCAAGATAGGAGTGCTGCAGTTTTATTTTTAAAATCATACATAACATTGATTTACTAATAAAGTACATTAAGTTCATTTTGAAATGACAATCTTATTTGTGATAAAGCCTTATATTTATTTTAACTATATTTTTTAAAGGTCATTCAATTGAACTTAATAAGAATTTGGCGAGTTGGGTTTGATTTGATCACAAAAGAGTGGAGTTCCAGGGTTCATACACTAGATAGGGTATAGACAACCCATTAGCAAAGCCGTGAGTAATATCTTAGTAGTTTTTCTTAACTACATTAATCTATTTGATGGTTTGAAAACTTGTTTGATAGTTCAAAGAAGATTGTATCGATACAAAAATAAGGTATTGAATGAGATACAAGTGAGATTCAAGTCTAAGTGTTGACTACATTAAACCTGCACAATATCACATCATTTGTAAAAGGTGAATAGATTCTTAATCCCGAGGGGAGGGTTAAAATGTGAATATAATTATTTCCTTAATTGTTATGGCTGAGATCCAATTGATTGGGTCTAGTATCCACAAGTTTGAAAATTATTACATATACATGTTTGAGATCATATTATATAGGAATTCTTGTATGGAAGACATCCTAGATTGTGATAGCCCATTGATATACTTATAAGTTTTATTTTATCAGTAGACCTGATTAATGGATTATTTATAATCCAATAAACTATCAAATAAGTTAAGTTTGAGATCAAGGAATAAATAAGATACTGGTGAAAATCAATTAGTGAAAAATTAAATTTCACCAAGCGGGTATTGTATTCTTTACACAAAAAATCACATCATGCGCTATCTAACTTTGTAAGAAAAGACCTCATTGTTCGAGTAATTCAAAAATAAATAAATTATAGTGCAACTATAATTATTTAGTAAAATTAACTATAATTAAACAAAAGAAAATATTTTACGGGAAGTAATATGGGATTTTAATATTTCTATTTAGAGGCCAATCTACTTATTGGTCTTGGGTCCTTAATATAGTTCAATACCCAAGTAATGGTCCCAAATTATCTGAAAATCCTAATAAACCCAAGCCCATTTAGTGTACCTATATATATGGGTGTAAGGAAGGGATTCAAGCCTCATAATACATCATAATGGTTAAATAGAGAGAAAGTGGAAAACATTATTCTCATTTTTGTCTGCGGGAGAAGAGAGAGAAAGTGATTTATCTCATATTTCATCAATTTTTCTCTTTTGGAGTGCTCATACACTAGGCATACTTTTAGGAAATTATATACTAGAAGATTTAAAGATTTTTATGAATTATATCAAACTTTTTTAGGGAAAGAAAAACCAGTTTCTTCATCTTCTACAAATAATATTTCTTCTCATTCGGATCACCTACAAGATTCGCAAAGGTATTATGATTCGAAACCCTTGGTTTATGCTTTAAACCTAGTTATTTTCATTCTTTTTAATGCATAGTTATTTATAGGTTTTTGGAAGCAATGTTCTTTTTAATATCAATTCCCAACAATTGCTATAAGATCCCCATGTATAGATTTATTATGTTTTAGAAAAGTCCATGTTATCCACCTTAAAACCCCATTTTTTCATGTTGGAAGAATAAACATATATGTATGTTGTATCATAATAATATAATTTTGTTGGGATATAATGTTTATATCCCTTCCGTCAATTGGGAATAGGATTTCCATTTGAATGAAGAAAAAATTTCAGTCCTAAGAACTTTGATCGATCATGCAATGGAAAGTAAAAAATCAAGAACTAGGTTTGAAGCAAAAACCTAGGGTTTTAAATAAAATACCTTGCGATTATTGTTATCATCCATATGACGATAAATATGTTGATGAAGATGATAATCTTATTTCCCTCCAAAGGTCTCCAAAGTCCTTTCTATAATCTTTTAACATCTCGAATCTTATAGTATATGATCTATCCAAAGTAAGCCTTATGTGTTGGCACTTTTGAAGATGAAACTTTGGTGAAATATGAGAGAAAACATTTTACCTATCCTTAACCCTTCACAAAATGGTGAATAGTCTTTTTCCTCTCCATCTCCAACCCTCCATAATGGATCATTACCCTGAAAACCTTTTATATATATAAGTAAAAGTAATGGGCTTTATCTAAACTGGGTTTCCAGATACTTTTAGGCATACTACTTAGGTAATAGACTACATGAGGGATCCAAGACTAATAATGAAATTGAATTCCAAATAAATACTCAAAAATCTCCAAAAGTAGTTACCATAATATATTTCATTTCTTTATTTAATCTCGATTATTTGAACTAAATAATCAGGACTGCACTCAAATTTAATTATCTCTAAATTACTCAGAATAAAGAGGTCTTATTTCCAATATTTATTGTGGTACATAATATGATTCCCCATGTTAAATTTTTTATACCCACTTGGTTAAAACAATTTTATAGTTAATCGATTTTAACAAACATCTAATTAATTTCTTGATTCTCGAACTTAACTTCTTTTATACTCCACCAAATTATAAAATAATCCACCGGATGGGTTTTATCGGTACAAACAAAACATATAAGTCTATCAAGGGGGTATCATAATCAAATATATCAATTAGACAAGGATTCCTCTGAATTATAATATCATACCTACTCACAAAATAATTTCCCAACTTTTGGGAATCATTTGATTTAATTTAAAATTGAATCTCACCTAAAAAAATCCATTAAAAAATTATGAAAACATTCCAAACCTCATGTGACAACCCGCTCCAAATAATAACGGGTGGCCAACCCTATACTACATAAATCAGGTATCTCAGATGGTACAGTCTCAACATCAACAACTAAACACTATAATATAAGGCTAACTACCCACAATTATTTAGTACGAATTGCCAAAAATTTAAAACTTTTATTTTTAACAATAACAACAAAGCCAATAATGCATACAACCAACAATATGCATCTAACTATGGTGTAAAATGTGCATGCTCAAATAATAAAAGAGTACAATACATTGTACAACAAAATCTCAACAATGAAATACCCGAATATGCTGTCGGGCAACAGGCAATATAATAATCTGATAATAAAATATGAAAGTGTAGATCTACAACACTTGAATACTAACTCAATACAACTGAATCCTAATCTAGATGTACAATAGATAGGAATCGACTAAAGCAAGTGCCGCAACAGTCCGCTACTGCCATAGCTCCACAAATCCTGAATGGAGGAATATCAAAGGCGTCCTTGCGGAGGAACACCTAAAGTAATACAATATATATACATGGAGGAGGAAAATATAAACGGGTCACAACCCGAGTTTGAAAAACAGTTTATAGCAAGTGTATTAAAATGAATAATAATTATAAATGCATTATTACATGATTTAGTTGGAATCGAACACTCCATCAAAATTCAACTCACCTCTCATCTAAAGCGCGCACTAAGCGTATGCACGTGTCTCCAAAAGGATGTTCGATTCTAATTAGGTAAGAGGATTCTAACTTAAAACCCAAAATAAGTATTTAAGTGAAACCGTCTAACCTATGTCCCAATCTACATTTACCTAAATTTTCTTTAAGTTAAATGCTTTAACTTTAATGTAATAGTTACAGTTATCTTTTTAATGTTCATGTGTTGAACATATAAGGTTACATGATCCAATCATGTCCACATCATCAAAATACATCAACAATCTAATTTACTAGAATTTTATATTCTAGTGATGCCCTTATAAGGCATGAAACCATATATATAATTATTATAGATGAGTTATTAGCCTCAAGAGTTAAGAAATAAAATCCTCCCGATTCTCAACACGGTACTACGTTTGATGCGTGGGACGTCTCGCCGAAGCGAAATCCAAACAAGGAACCCCCCCGTTACACTACTCCTGACCGTATCAATCATCGGGGCTCATTATGCCCTCAATGCAAGATGCATGTAACCCAAATGATTATTATCCAATTTTAATTAATTAATTAACATTCTCAATTCTCAACAGTACACGGCGTTTTATGCGTGGGACGTCTCGCCGAAGCGAAATCCAAACAAGGAACCCCCCCGTTACACTACTCCTGGCACTGTCGATTGTCGGGATAGGTGATATATATATATATATATATATATATATATATATATATATATATATATATATATAATGATGAGCATTAAGGACTAAACTTATCCCCAAGTTCCAACATTACACTGCGGTTCGTGCGTGGGACGTCTCGCCGAAGCGAAATCCAAACAAGGAACCCCCCCGATACACTAATCCTGGCAATGTAGGTCGTTGAGGTCCATTATGCCCTTGACACCCAAAGTACATGAACAAGTAATAATAACCATCCAACCGAGCTATAACTCGAAGGACGCAGACTCACATGCTATCATCTTCCAGCAGCCCATAAACGTAGCAAACTGGGGCCACCTGGTGGGGTTCAACGACACCCACCTCGTGATCAACTCACGCACACGATGTCCCGGGAAGCGGTCATAGTTCCTAACCGGCAAATGAGAGTGTCACATACCCCCGACCTCTCACCCCCAAAATAAATAGATATATATATCATAAATGTCATTTGCTAACCCCAAAGGACGACTATGACCTGGGAAATATCCACATCCTGCTTTTCTAGTCAGAATGCTCACCCTCTACGCACGAAACTTCCCAATGATAGTAAGGAGGGGGTATGCTTAACATGTATATACACAATTATATAAGGTATACGTACATCCCACATAATAAAGATATACCATTTATATAGGGTATACCTGAAACATCATATTCATGTTTATAATACGCCCGTAGGAGAAATTTGATTAACATCATATGTTTAGTATATTTCTCTCAAGATATACAAACGCCCAACCTCACACATTGATCCCACTTAGTATATGTTATACTAATTCTCGCTTGAAGCTCTCATATCGCTTCTAATATGAATTGTCTTTCAATTCAATTTAAGTTAAGGATATTCTATATCCCAATGAACCTCAATTATCATTTCTTATTATATGAGATATCTCCCAAATCAATCATTAATAAGGATATTTCTATATCCATATGCACATCAAATAGCATTCATAATTCTCCATCCATTATAGGGTTCAATTTATTTTATGAACCATTAAAGTTATCCCAAATGAGATTGGATCCTAAGATCCGGCAACTCTAAGTCAACCTCATCTACAAGTCGTGCAGTTGTTATCCTCACCAGACAAACCTCAAATGAAAGTGGGTTTCCCCCACTTAGGAAAATACCAAAGTCTCTAATCGGTATTCCTCAAATTTAGTCAATATAACTCCAAAATTTCTTTTAGGGGAAACTCACTAAAAGTCTCCAAAACATGCTCCAAATATCTCCTATAGAGATCCCCAATCGATAACCTCTAACAAAACGGGATGGAATTCTTCTCACAAAAACAAACCCTCAAAAGCCCTGTTTCCGAATCGATTCGGGCGTATTCCGAATCGATTCAGCCCAACGAATCGATTCGGCCAGGAAGGCGAATCGATTCGAGTCATCAGACCTGGGACTCTGTCTCAGGCCGAATCGATTCGGCTGGAGTCCGAATCGATTCGGTCACTCAGACCTGGGCACCTGCATATTTCCGAATCGATTCGGCAAGGGGGCGAATCGATTCGGCCCTGTTGAACCTCGAAAATGGCTACTTTTTAGTAAACCTAAAATCCCAAAATTCATTTTAATGGTTTTCTCTGCATTTCTCTTCAACCCAAACACAAATATAACATCAATAATCATCCTAGAATACATATAAACTAGTTTCTATCCTCAAATCAACGATCTACCAAAATCTAACATTATACCCAAAAGTTAGGTTTTGACAAATTTAACCTAAAACCCAAAATATCAATCCACAAATCATGAAATAAATGTACACAACAATTATTTAGCAAGTTTAATCACTTGCCTTGGGTTCGTAGGGTCTGAATCCGTCGGAAAATCCTCTTTCTTCCTCTTTTCTCCTTCCTTTTCTTCTTCTTTCTCTTCTTTATTTCTCTTCTTTCTCTTTCTCTCTTTGGAGAATATCTCCCGTAGGCTTTTTAAGCCTAAAACCCAAGATACACATCTTTAAATGATAACACACACTTTAAATGACCCGGTAACTTTAAATCGAGTCAAACGATCCTAATTTATTTCGGAACCCAAATAGACCCCAAGTACAGTCATTTCGACTTTCTCGACCCTTCCGGAAACGATGGTACCCTCATAATTTCCATTCAAGACACTTTCTAACAACTCTAAATTTTAACCTCAAATGCCAATTTAATTATTCTCCAATAAAATATTATTTATTTCTCCCAAAATAAAATAATTACTGTTCCAAAAGTCTTGGGTTGTTACAAACTTCCCCACTTACAAGAATTTCATCCTCGAAATTTAGCTAAGCCTAATTCTCCCAAAGCTCAACTATTTCTAATCTACCCATCATCACTAATCCTATCTCCAAACTTCTAACCTCCCACGACGAATTAATTTAATTTATTTTATTTTAAGTTAATTATGCATTAAATAAAACCAATCTCCACAACAAGGGCGCCCATACACCCTTTAAATTTGAGCTTTGTGCTCATAGCAATCATAATGAGGCTTTATTTGCCTCGAAAGTTCCACATTTCCAACAATAAGTAATACTAAAATTTTAATAAAACAAAAATTTGAATGGTCCAAAGAAATAACTCCTCTCAATTCCTGACAATCGCCGCTTTCGTGCGGGGGACGTCTCGCAAAAGCGAAATCCAAACAAGGAACCCTCCCAATACACTACTGTGCGGCGACGTCGAGGATTGAGAGTTTGTTAAATCCGGACTAGAGTTTGAAAAGAAAGAAAAAAAATTATTTTATGAAAATCATTTTGAAAGGGCTCGAAGGCTGATAAAAAGTTTTATTTTGAAAACAGTTTATTTTGAAAACGGTTTATATATTATAATATAATATAAGATGCCTTATGTCCAACACAAGGTCTTTATAGATCATCATCTATATATAACATGTAGCTCAGAAATATTATCATACTCATGAGCTAAAATTTTACCTGCGCCCCAACAATCCACAACATATAAACTCTCTTCAACAAACACATCATTCATCATTTCAATATATAGCCTTTTTATAAGGCAAATCCATATCTGGAATTCAACAATCATAATAGTCTATCATGACTATATAAAAGAAGTAGCTTTTATCATTACTACTTATCACCCTTACCTTTCTTACATTTACCATAAGGCTTTAAGCTATTTATGAGCACTTTACAAAATCACCAATCCTTTTACAAAATAATAGAATAAGAGCTTATCTTGCTCAAAATTCCCCTTTTGGGTCATTACGTACCATATATAAACAAAAGGGCTAAAGCACTACCCGTTATATACATATCTCTCACACGATATTTCCAAAACTTTACATCTTAATAATCCTATTTATAAAGGAAAAATTTACTTACATCATCCATCTCTAGTCCGATTTCCCATCCTCATCAATGGCCTTCCAAACATAGTCCCCCGGTCTAAAGCGACCTCGAATCTGCTGTAGGGGTTGCACTTCCAATATTTCATCAAATTGCGGTCCTTGACCTCTTTTAGGACAATCTCTCTTTTTATGACCTATTTCTTTACAAAATAAACACTTGCCCATAAACCCTTTCTGCGCCCTCGCATTACTGGCACTCTCTTTGCCAAACTTACCTGATGAACTCGAATCTCCAAAGTTCTTACTCTCTTGAGAACGAAAATGATGTTCATGACACTTTAATAGTGCCGCATTCACAACCTCGACGAAAGTCATTAACTTAGGACTTTCTAACAAATGTAGTTGGATTTTCCAATCTAAACCTCGAACAAACTTTGATATACGTTTCTCTTCCGTATTTACCTCTTTAGGTACTAATCTCGCCCATAGAGAAAAATCTTCTTCATATTCTGCCACCGTTCTATTTCCTTGAAAAATAATCCCCATATCCTGAGTAGGGGAAGGCAAATATCTTCGATCAAAAAGTTCTCAAAATTCTTTTATAGGTAAAGTATCTCTCTGTTCAGATGTGGTGACAGACTCCCACCAATGAAGAGCTGTACCCGATAATCTAAAGGTGACTAAAAATTATTTCTGCACCTCACTACACTCAACCATACGAAGATGCCTCTGCATACTATTTTTCCATTGACTTGCAGCCATTGCATCAACTCCACATACAAACACGGGAGGATGCCCCTTACTAAAATCTTCTTTCACTCTCTCCCATAAAGACAATCCTAAATGGGGTGGGGCTGCTCGAGCAGCAGATTGCTGAGCCATCGTAGAAACAGCAGCATTTACTGCTCGTGCCACTATATTGGCAACATCATCCGTAGTCATGTTCCTTTGAGGCATTTGGGATTGCACATTCCCTTTATTTGCCCTGACTGAACAACCTCCCTTCGGTGGCATCTGAAACAAGAACAATTGTATCAGAACGCCTTTCAAATATTTTTGAATCACAGAAAGATATGGACGTATGAATGTAATCGTCCTAGCAATAAGGCTCTATATCAAGAACGCTTACGGAAGATCGTAGTAACGCACACAGATCCTAAAGACACTAGAACCTGATGCTTTGATACCACCTGTGACAAATCGCTCCAAATAATAACGGGTGGCCAACTCTATACTACATAAATCAGGTATCTCAGATGGTACAGTCTCAATATCAACAACTAAACACTATAATATAAGGCTAACTACCCACAATTATTTAGTACGAATTGCCAAAAATTTAAAACTTTTATTTTTAACAATAACAACAAAGCCAATAATGCATACAACCAACAATATGCATCTAACTATGGTGTGAAATGTGAATGCTCAAATAATAAAAGAGTACAATACATTGTACAAAAAAATCTCAACAATGAAATACCCGAATATGCTGTTGGGCAACAAGCAATACAATAATCTGATAATAAAATATGAAAGTGTAGATCTACAACACTTGAATACTAACTCAATACAACTGAATCCTAATCTAGATGTACAATAGATAGGAATCGACTAAAGCAAAGTGCCGCAACAGTCCGCTACTGCCACAGCTCCACAAATCCTGAATGGAGGAATATCAAAGGCTTCCTTGCCGAGGAACACCTGAAGTAATACAATATATATACATGGAGGAGGAAAATATAAATGGGTCAGAACACGAGTTTGAAAAACAGTTTATAGAAAGTGTATTAAAATGCATAATAATTATAAATGCATTATTACATGATTTAGTTGGAATCGAACACTCCATCAAAATTCAACTCACCTCTCATCTAAAGCGCGCACTAAGCGTATGCACGTGTCTCCAAAAGGATGTTCGATTCTAATTAGGTAAGAGGATTCTAACTTAAAACCCAAAAGAAGTATTTAAGTGAAACCGTCTAACCTATGTCCCAATCTACATTTACCTCAATTTTCTTTAAGTTAAATGCTTTAACTTTAATGTAATAGTTCAGTTATCTTTATAATGTTCATGTGTTGAACATATAAGGTTACATGATCCAATCATGTCCACATCATCAAAATACATCAACAATCTCATTTACTAGAATTTTATATTCTAGTGATGCCCTTATAAGGCATGAAACCATATATATAATTATTATAGATGAGTTATTAGCATCAAGAGTTAAGAACTAAACTCCTCCCGATTCTCAACACGGTACTGCGTTTCATGCGTTTGATGTCTCGCCGAAGCGAAATCCAAACAAGGAACCCCCCGGTTACACTACTCCTGACCGTATCAATCCTCGGGGCTCATTATGCCCTCAATGCAAGATGCATGTAACCCAAATGATTATTATCAAATTTTAATTAATTAATTAACATTCCCAATTCTCAACAGTACACGGCGTTTCACGCATGGGACGTCTCATCGAAGCGAAATCCAAACAAGGAACCCCCCCGTTACACTACTCCTAGCACTGTCGATTGTCGGGATAGGTGATATATATATATATATATATATATATATAATGATGAGCATTAAGGACTAAACTTATCCTCAAGTTCCAACATTACACTGCGGTTCGTGCGTGGGACGTCTCGCCGAAGCGAAATCCAAACAAGGAACCCCCCCGATACACTAATCCTGGCAATGTAGGTCGTTGAGTTCCATTATGCCCTTGACACCCAAAGTACAAGCACAAGTAATAATAATCATCCAACCGAGCTATAACTTGAAGGACGCAGACTCACATGCTATCATCTTCCAGCAGCCCATAAACGTAGCAAACTGGGGCCACCTGGTGGGGTTCAACGACACCCACCTCGTGATCAACTCACTCACACGACGTCCCGGGAAGCGGTCATAGTTCATAACCGGCAAGTGAGAGCGTCACATACCCCCGACCTCTCACCCCCAAAATAAATAGATATATATATCATAAATGTCATTTGCTGACCCCAAAGGACGACTATGACCGGGGGAATATCCACATCCTGCTTTTCTAGTCAGAATGCTCACCCTCTACGCACGAAACTTCCCAATGATAGCAAGGAGGGGGTATGCTTAACATGTATATACACCATTATATAAGGTATACGTACATCCGACATAATAAAGATATACCATTATATAGGGTATACCTGAAACATCATATTCATGTTTATAATACGCACCTAGGTGAAATTTGATTAACATCATATGTTTAGTATATTTCTCTCAAGATATACCAACGCCCAACCTCACACATTAATCCCACTTAGTATATGTTATACTAATTCTCGCTTGAAGCTCTCATATCGCTTCTAATATGAATTGTCTTTCAATTCAATTTAAGTTAAGGATATTCTATATCCCAATGAACCTCAATTATCATTTCTCATTATATGAGATATCTCCCAAATCAATCATTAATAAGGATATTTCTATATCCATATGCACATCAAATAGCATTCATAATTCTCCATCCATTATAGGGTTCAATTTATTTTATGAACCATTAAAGTTATCCCAAATGGGATTGGATCCTAAGATCCGGCAACTCTAAGTCAACCTCATCTACAAGTCGTGCAGTTGTTATCCTCACCATACAAACCTCAAATGAAAGTGGGTTTCCCCCACTTAGGAAAATACCAAAGTCTCTAATCGGTATTCCTCAAATTTAGTCAATATGACTCCAAAATTTCTTTTAGGGGAAACTCACTAAAAGTCTCCAAAACATGCTCCAAATATCTCCTATAGAGATCCCCAATCGATAACCTCTAACAAAACGGGATGGAATTCTTCTCACAAAAACAAACCCTCAAAAGCCCTATTTCCGAATCGATTCGGGCGTATTCCGAATCGATTCAGCCCAGCGAATCGATTCGGCCAGGAAGGCGAATCGATTCGAGTCATCAGACCTAGGACTCTGTCTCAGGCCGAATCGATTCGGATGGAGTCCGAATCGATTCGGTCACTCAGACCTGGGCACCTGCATATTTCCGAATCGATTCGGCAAGGGGGCGAATCGATTCGGCCCTGCTGAACCTCGAAAATGGCTACTTTTTAGTAAACCTAAAATCCCAAGATTCATTTTAATGGTTTTCTCTGCATTTCTCTTCAACCCAAACACAAATATAACATCAATAATCATCCTAGAATACATATAAACTAGTTTCTATCCTCAAATCAACGATCTACCAAAATCTAACATTATACTTAAAAGTTAGGTTTTGACAAATTTAACCTAAAACCCAAAATATCAATCCAAAAATCATGAAATAAATGTACACAACAATTATTTATCAAGTTTAATCACTTGCCTTGGGCTCGTAGGGTCTGAATCCGTCGGAAAATCCTCTTTCTCCCTCTTTTCTCATTCCTTTTCTTCTTCTTTCTCTTCTTTATTTCTCTTCTTTCTCTTTCTCTCTTTGGAGAATATCTCCCGTAGGCTTTTTAAGCCTAAAACCCAAGATACACATCTTTAAATGATAATACACACTTTAAATGACCCGGTAACTTTAAATCGAGTCAAACGATCCTAATTTATTTCGGAACCCAAATAGACCCCAAGTACAGTCATTTCGACTTTCTCGACCCTTCCGGAAATGATGGTACCCTCAGAATTTCCATTCGAGACACTTTCTAACAACTCTAAATTTTGACCTAAAATGCCAATTTAATTATTCTCCAATAAAATATTATTTATTTCTCCCAAAATAAAATAATTACTGTTCCGAAAGTCTTGGGTTGTTACACCTCATAACCATCTGGATTAATAATCTATGCACCCTTTATAAATTGTATGATATTTCCCCAGTTTAATCAAATCATACCTTAGACAAGAATATCATGTGCGGTCAAATTCAATACATTCATAAATGTACCAATCGCAATCCTATTTTGAACTAGAAACAAGTTCTCAAGCTATCAAACATGTTCTTATTGTTTGTGATAAACTGCTAGGATTTCACAAGCATATATATCGATAAGATGTCACTTCTTAATTAGGTTATGAACCTGAATTGAACTAGAATCAAAATTATGACCTCATGTGATCAAGTCGAACCCAACTAGACATGACTCATACTAAGTTTAGTTGACTTCATAGTAAAATACATTTAATCCTAAATATAAAGCATTCCCATAATCTTGATTTTTATTTCAAAATGAACTGTCACACCTTACTGAAAAGTAAACGTCATATAAGGTTTTAAGACCAAAACCCTAACACCATCATGGCCACATGGAATATTTTTTATATGAATGGATACTACGGTGGTTGATCTGTAGGTAATTTCTTCATAGATTCAATTTTTTGTAATATTTAGGATTTTTTATTGTTTCATTAATTAATGTATTTTGAGGAGTTGGAGAGGGGATGTAATAGTTTTCACTTGTTAAAATCTTGTATTTACATGGGTTTTGGTCAAGGATAAAGTTCCATGTAGTTTGGTGAAGTTTCTTCATGGATTTTGTGAACCCGAGACAAAGCTATCAAGATACACACTAGGATTGATCCGTCCATAGATCGAATCGATCTAGCCCCGTGTTAGATCGATCAGTCCCAAATAGAATGCTCGAATTTTGTTATTTTTAATGACATTTCACTGATTTTTCTTCAGATCTTCATCTTGATCTTTTCAAAATTATGGAGGAGTATTTTGAGAGGATAAGTAGATTAAAAACTCTAGTTTATAAAGATGTATACTCAAAGGAGTACTTTTGTTCAATGTGAAATCTACTTCAAATGGGATTCTTAATCTTGGAAGAATTCTATTTTAATTATGATTGCATGTTTTTATGTTTTATTATAAATCCACCATCTTACTCATTTTCATTATTATCGTGCGGTAATTAATTAATTAATTAATTAGGATCCCACTTTACTATGGACAACATGGATTATTTTTGTGACTAACTTAGATCACATTTTTTAGAAAATCATAATTATGTACTCCTTTATAAAATGTAATTTAACCAAGTAATTAAATAAATTTATAAATTAAGTTATCGTCACTATATTTTATTAAATTAAATATGTTCTATTTTTGAAAAATTAAAATAGTGAGGCTAGAAAATTTAATTTCTATAAGTGATCGAAAAATTATTGGTGATTAAATTTGGCTATTTAAAAAGCCTAAGTACTTTCCAAAATTACCCTCAAGTTTAAAATATTAACTCGGAGAGGGGTTTAAACAAAAGGTCTCCATCGGTGTTTTATTAATGTGATGTGATTGATTACGTGCTTCGGCTTTATTTAGCTCCCTAACACATATAATTTGAATGTGAGTGAGTTTGATCTCCTAGACTGGGAATATCTATATGAGAGAATTCAATTTTAAGGAATGAACCGATGGTATACACTTAAACATAATTAATGAAATCATCCTTATTGGAGTCACATTATTTAATTGTGGGACTTAAAGACGTCGGCTATTCCATTGTGTTATGCATATGTTTCCTCGATTGTATTGATAACATAATTGAAAGGTGAAAAATATATCTACTTCAATGTGGGGTGATGTAATCTCTGAATGATAAATCTCACTTCACAAGGGAAATATGATGATCAACGGGATTAATTTTAATTGGTGGTAGAGGGAAGAAAAGTTTAGTTTAACTAAAAGCTATTTATCACCACTTAGTTTTAAATTAATTTATTCAATTGATGATTCTCAGATTTAAAAATGGGCTCAATATATAAACCACTTGCTAAACTCTTAAATGATTATAAACTAACCATAATAAATTTCTTAGACTAGAAAAGAAATATAGAGATTTTCATCACTAGTGACGATCGCAAGTATGTTTTAACTGCAACATTTTCTCCCAAGCCTCGTGATAAGACACCTGAGTCATATGTTCGAGCTTATCAGTGGTGGAAAAAAATAACCATATGTCTCATTGTTAAATATTGGCCTCTATGAACAATGTGTCACAATGCCAATAACAAAATATAGCAAGTCTTTTCGACATGATTATGAACCTCACGGACGTGTGTGAGGATCATAATCGTGCTGCAAGACTAGATGATATGGCATGCATTGAAAAAAGATGATAGATGCTAGTCTCATGCCTGAACATGTTCTTAAGATAATGTCCATCTTGGTAGAAACAAAACTTCTTAGATTAGAAATTTAAGGGACCCATATCGACTTTATGCTCAAATCACTCTCGGAGTTCGCTAAACACTTTTGCCTACACTATTCTATGATAAATGTTGATTACTCATTGGTTTAATAGCTTATGGAAATCCAAGTTACATATAATATCATAAATTAAAAGTGTGTCTTGAAGGTTGTTAAGATAGGACTATCTTCTTCTATCCCGAAGAAGAAGAAGAAGAAGAAGAAGAAGAAGAAGAAGAAGAAGAAGAAGAAGAAGTATCAAGTATAACCTATGGTAGTTAAAAAAACGGTTAAACCTTACGAATTATTAAAAAAATAAAAGGAAAGTTATATATCTTCAAAAGGTCTCGCATTAGAAGAATAAGTTCTTGATTTAATTGGATAATTATAGGAACGTAAAATAGTAGTTTCTCCTTTATCATTGAGAAATATTTTGTGGTCCAATCTACGAAGATTTGGTGTGTTGATTTAGGATCCACTAATCTTGTTTTCAATTATTTGCAGGGGTTATAGGGAATCAGTAAGCTCAATTAAGAAGAAATTTTCCTATTTATGCGTGATATAGGCAAAGGATCAGTTTTAGTAGTAGGATTTTTAGTTTTAAATTTTGCTCAAAATAAAAAGTTAATTTTAGAAGATATTTTTATATTCCTACCATTTGAAGAAATTTTATTTTGTTTTTAATTTGGTTATAAATGGATATTTTTTTATTTTATAATTTTTGTATTAATCAATAATGGAAAATCTTTTATCTTTTCTGGTATATTATTAAATGATCTTTATATTATAAAGAATGTCTCGTCTTTACTACTAAATATTGAATTAAATAACTCAAATAGTAATAACCTAAATAGAAAATAACCTACTAAGTTGAACCAAACATATCTTTTTCATTTACTCTTAGGTCATATGAATTTAAAAAGAATTCAAAGACTGGTTTCAAATGGACAATTGAGTTCATTAGAAGTTGAGGCACATCCAGGATATGAATCTTATTTACTAGGTAAAATGACTAATATAACATTCATGGAAAAAGGTTATATAGACAAATATGTGATATACTCAGTTCAGTTTTATTTATGTTGGCATGTGACAATCAGGACAAGAGTTGGGTATGAGTGTTTCATTAGATTAATTGAGGGTTATTCAATATTTGTACATGTTTACCTTATGCACCACAAGCCTAAAGTTTCTAAAAAGTACAAACTGTACACGCCTGAGTTTGAGTGTAGACATGATAAAATAATTTAAACTCTACAATATGATCGTGGACAGGAGTACCTCTTGGTAGTGTTTATGAATCACTCATCAAATGTGGGGATTACATACCAATTTTTTGCACCTGTCACTCCACAACAAAATGGTGTAGAAGAAAGAAGTAACATGCCTCATTTTGACATGGTTAGATCTAAGATGAGATACTTGGATTTTCCATATTTCTTTTAGGGTTTTGGATTAAAGACGACCACATACTAACTGAGTTTAGTTCTTTCTAAATCAGTCTCAACGACTCCCACAAAACTGTGGATGAGGCGTAAGCCTAATATATGACTTTTTCGGATATGGGGTTTTCCAACACATATGTAGAGGAAGGATCTTGAGAAGTTAGAATTATGAATGAATGTTCATATCTTTATAGGTTACCCGAAGGAATAAAGGGTGGTAAATTTTATGATCCGAGGGACTAGAGGGAATTTTTTAAGCAAAAATGTTCAGTACTTGGAGGAAGATTATACAATATACCATTAACCTAAGAGTAATTTAAACTTGCATAACCGAAGAGGGAAATACCAAGTAATTTCTTCCGGACCACCAGTATAGGATGAAGTACAACATGATATCGATAATACAATACCTAATGGTAGTGGTGATAGTTTGTGGATATAGACAAAAATACCCAAATTAAAAATTATTATCAAAATAAAGGTAACAATTGATTGTAATCCAAATCAAACAAAGTTTAATCATTTTTGAAATAAAAGTTATTATTTTTAAAGTTTAAAAAAAACATTTGTGTTCCAAAGTGAAATAAGTGAAAATACACTATTTGTAGTTCTAACATTCTAGGATGTGAGAGTCCTAAAGGTTGAAGGAAGTTTCAAAATATGTTTGGCTAATCAAATTAAACTCACAAAGTATGCTTAAGATAGAAAAATATTTATCATTTCTCAAGAATAAGTTTTGAAAAATGTTTGACCAAGACTTGAGAGAAGTAATCAAACTTCAAAAAATTTAGACTAGAATGATGATAATGGATATATCAAAAATACAAAGAATATTTTTTCTCTTAAGAAACTTTAATTTAATTTAGCTTGATAAAACAATGAAAACCTTTCTAAAAATCTTAATGTTTTTTCGTGAATGAGAAGATAGTAAGGTAAATAATAGTTTTGTTTTTCAAATATATGAACACTAACTTTTTAAATATCTTACTCATTCTCAACTACGAAGGAGGTTTTATCAAAGCTTTCTCTACTAAGGAAGAGGCAATGTCTAACACTAGAGCTGAATGCATGGCTATCCTTAGAGGCCTTAATCTATGTCTCTTTTACACCTTCAAAATGTTATTGTCGAACTATCTCAAAAGAGGCTATTGATATTCTGAAAGGAAAAAATCCCAAACCCCCTTGGTCAGTTATAGATATCATAGAGGAAATAAAGTCCATTCCTCTTACTCTAGTATTTTCCCATATCTGGAGAGAAGCCAATCAAGTAGCAGATCACTTAGCCAACTATGGGGTTCTTGTCAATGATTCTTTCCCAAACTTTAAGGACCTTCCTAAATATGCCAGGGGTGCTTATCGTATGGACCTTGATAGGCTTCCTTCAATTAGAATTTCTAGAAATTCATCTTCTATTTCTTCAGTTTTGTTCAGAATTTTCTTTAGTTTGTAAAATCCACCTTGGTAGGGCTATTATACCTTATCTAATAAATCTAAGGACTTAGATCTTCTTTTTTTTTAAAAAAAAAAAACTACATAAAAATATGTTATTTACCCAATGCAACAAAAGATATGGGAGAAAAAAAGAATTCCCCATTTTATAATGTAATTTTTTTGTCAAATTAACTTTCTACACAAGATTTGATGCCGACGCTATAGTGCCATTTCATCGAGACAATGCATCTCTACAGTGAACCTAAGGCGATTTAGGTCACTCCAAGAAGGATGAAGATTTAGGACATAAGAAATGATATAGATGATAGACTTTCATTGATGCGAGACATTGCATTGCTACGGTGCAACTGAGGAGAGGCAGATCATACCTTTGTTGAGAGATTTTTGGTCCGGGACAAAAAGCCCCAACGACGAGCTTTCACTACAGTGAGACATAGCATCACTGAGACGAAATTGCAACGAGGTAGGTTGTGCCCTTCTCTGTAAAATATGAACTAGTATTTTGCCTTCAAGGTTTTTAAAAATGTTTTGGCAAACCACTCTAAGTATGTTTGTTCTCAACCAAGAACACCGATACTCAAAACACACACAAGATTGTATTTTTTATGAACATTATTTTTCTATAAGAAAAGTATACTGCATAATGTATTTGTGCATATAATCCAAACCACTCACACATAAGTTTTAACATATTTTCCCATTTAATAAAATCTTAATTTTAAGTTATGTTAAAATAAGGGTGAGAAAATCAAGTCATTCTAAGTCATATACCCTATACTAAAGTGGAAATCTCATTTGTTATGACATGATATAACTTTTCAGATGAAGAAGTCCAATCGTGATATCTTGATTATGAAGCTTTTTAGAACAACATAGATAATGAATTAAATATGTTTTGGAATGAGATACAACAATCTAATCCTATTAGATCTTTTGAGCATACATGTGTTCTTACAAGTGGGAGAATTACTGATGATCAGGATACACGTGTCATTTATACTAGACCTTTAAGTGGATTTATTTCATAGTGGGAGGGTCATGCGTTAGCCTGATAGATTAGTGCATTTGGGTGAACTCTTCGGTGAGATCCCGTTAGACCATGAATCGGATCTCAGGAACTAGAACGAGGCAATCCAAGGTAAGGACTCCGAGCTTTGGTTTAAGGCTATAAATAGTGAGATGGATTCGATATAGTTTAATCATGTTTGGGAACTTGTAAATTTACAAATGGGATATAAACCATCAGATGGAAATAGATCTACAAAATAAAAGATTGGAAGATAAGAAGGTGTAAACCTTCATGGCAACGCTTTTTGCTAAAAGGGTTTACTAAAAAAGACTGGATTGACAGGAAACCTTTTCACCAGGACCATGTTGAACTATATCTAGATCCTTTTATCCATTACAGCTCATCTCAGTATAATGAATGGATAATCAATTAAGTTACAAATCGATAACTATAGTTTGAATTCATTACCTGGCTAGCTTACACAAAGTGTCGATCCTTATCCATAAATATATTGATTATCACTCGACCTGTAATATATGCATTTTCTAATTTACCCAAATAATTTTCACATTCCCTATAAATAATTATCTGCCTTATAATTATTATTGATATCAACTGTAAGCCCTTAGGGTTCATTAGTTATGTGCTTACAAATCTAAACTTAAACATTGTTTTATAAATAATCAATAAATCCAATTTTTTTATCTTTAAATATTTGTGTGCTTTTGGTAAACTTGACTCACTAAAAAAATAAAAATTAACAAACACCTTCGGTAAACATGTTTATATATATATGCACATCTACAATATGAATTTTCAAACATGAATTTCCAGCCATTGTGACTCCATAACAAAATGGAGTTTTTGAGAGAAAGATTGTAAGAATTTTAGAAGGTAAAAAAGGCCAAAAACATTTTGGGCCGAAAATATTCAAACAAATTGTCATACATCCAATATGTTTATCTTAGACCCTTCAACAATAAGACTCTATATGATATTTGAAAATGAAATGAGCCTACTATTATGTACTTGAAAGTGTTTTGTAGTAAATGATACATTCTTAAACATATGGAGTATTTGACTACGTTTGATTTGAGAATTGAGGAAGGGATATTTCTTGGTTATTCATAAAATTGCTGAGCATATCATGTTTATGACATAGAGGGAAACAACGTGATGTATACATATAATGTTGTTGTAGATGATGATGTCTCATCCATTATCACTTTGGATCGTGAATTTGAATGAGAGTATTTTGATCTTAAGATTGTTCAGAGTGGGAATGTTGATGTATAAGAGTCTAGGTTATCTAGGAGAAATTTTAATGGAAATTCTTCCCGAAATGAGACTCACGGTGATCGTGAGAGAGATAAAGAGAGGAATTACTACTTGGGTTCAAATAGAGAATGCACCATATAGAATCATACAAAAAATTAAGAGTGGTGCGAGAACAAGAAATCTGCTTCTTAATAAACTAAATTTTCAATGCTTCACATGTCAAATTGAACCTAAAAATTTGAAATAATCTTTAAAATATGAACATTGAAAGAAGAATGAAATCAATTTAAAATATTAAAAGTTTTGGAATTAGTTCCAAGATAACATGATGAAAGCATCATAGATACTAAATGGGTGTTCTTAAATAAGTCTGATTACAATGATGTGATTGTAAGAAATAAATCTAGATTTGTATCTCAAGTCTACTCTCAAATTGAAGTTGTCAATTTTGATAAAAACTTTTCCCTCATTGCAAGGATAGAGAGTGTTAGACGTTTGTTAGCCATTGCATATGTCATGAAATTCCAGGCATATCAAATGGATGTTAAAAGTTATTTTCTCAATGTGGTTTTAAATGAACAAGTGTAGGTTGAATATTTTAAGGGATCTGAAACTAAAAAAACTCACAATTCTTTTTTGAGGTTCTATGAAGCCTCATATGGTCCTAAACAAGATCATAGAGCTTGGTATGAGAGGTAGTTTGCCTATGTATCTAAAATTGATTTTAGAAGATGAGCAGTAGATAGAACACGTTTTTTTTATAAAAATCAAGGGATCGCATCTTGTATCCCAAATTTATGTGGATGATATTACGTTTGGGTCAACAATTAGGAAATATGTTTATAGTTTTTCGGATGATATGAAGAAGGAGTTTGAAATGAGCATTGTGGATGAGTTTAAATTTTTCCTTGGATTATAAGTGAAACAAATGCACCCTCGAATTTTCATTCTTTAAACTAACTTTTTCTAATGATTTGGTAAAAACATTTAGCATGAAATTAACAAAACCTGTAATAGACCAATGGAAATTTATTCCAAATTAACCAAAGATAACAGTCGAAAAGATGTATAAGAGAATTTGTATGAAAGCATGATAGATAGTTTGCTCTACTGAAATGTGAGTCATCTTGATTTTTTTATAGTGTAGGAGTGTATGCTAGGTATCAAGCAAAACCTAAGGAATCACACCTACAAAAGGGTAAAAGAGTGATCCGATATGTTAATGGTAATAAGAATATTAGGTTATGGAATCCATACGATACTAATTACATTATTTATTCATATTCAGCCTCTAATTGGGCGGTTGATGTCATTGATCAAAAGAGCACACCGAGTGGATGCTTATTCTTTGGCATGTCTATGGTGTCTTGGATTTTTAAGAAAAAAAATTCAATATCTTTGTCAACACACAAAGCTTAATACATTTTCATGGCAAGTTTTTGCACCCAATTTCTTTGGATGAAAAAAAAAAGAGTAAATGACTATGGGATAGATCAAGGAACAATGAAAATTTACTGCGACAAGGTAAATGCAATTAAAATTTCAAAGAACTAATTTCATGTGACACCCCGCCTAATTAAATACCGGGCGATCACTCCTTTATTAAATTAAATCAAGGTTAACAGTTGGTTCATTCTCAGCATCACTTTCGATAAAAATAAATTTTCCAATTTAACACCCAAAATAATTAAGCTAAGTGTCAAAAACATTTTTCATACAAACTTCAAAATTTTAATTAAAGAAAAACATTTATTTATATAAAACAACATTTCTACAATTAAGAATCACACCACGATAAACCAAATAATATAATACATTCGTCAATCGAATGCCAACATATGAAAACTAAAATCACAAGCCCATACTGAATAAATCCCAAAGAAACAATACTGGAATGACTGA
Source organism: Sambucus nigra (assembly GCA_949130495.1). Lineage (NCBI taxonomy): Eukaryota > Viridiplantae > Streptophyta > Magnoliopsida > Dipsacales > Adoxaceae > Sambucus > Sambucus nigra. The sequence continues at coordinate 284,979,159 of OX422218.1, forward strand.
AATATAAATGTCCTGATAACAAATAAATAATGGAAAGGGCGACACGTGCCCAATAAATGAGAGTACTAGAAGTGGAGTCAATAAAAGAAGCCGTCTACTCAAGTGACCTGCAACTCCCACCTAAGCTGCAGCACGTTCCTCTCAAGGGATCCTAAGCAAGACGCCCCTGTGGCTGAGCACCTGAAAATATACATATATATATATACAAGAGAGAGAGAGAGAGAGAAAGAAACGGGTCAGAGCCCGAAAGTGTGTTTGATTTTAAAATACGTTTAGCAAGTATTTAAAATGATACAGGCCAATGCAATAACATATTAGCACGTCACTCTCTTGAGAAAATACTCACCTCTCTTCTAATGTGCACACCTATCGCACTAACCTTTCCCACGGTTACTTATCATTTAATGCACTAGTCCTTCTAAAAGATTTAACTTAACTTAGATTACTCGCAAGATTTATAATTCACGACTCCATTTTAAAAAGAATGTTCCAAACAGTAATCAAAGTCCTCCATGTTAACTTTATAAAATCAATAAAGTTTTACAGTGACATATTATACTTTTTCAAAACAAGTATTTAATAATTTGAGTCAACAACCAAGTCCTACTTATCAAATCTCAGTAGACAGTTTCAAATATCATGAATCTCATATATATATTAACTACTCGTATAATATATATATATATAACAGCACCCCGAATAAAACTATGGTGCGTGCATACTCTACTATCCAAAGCCCCATATCACTCATATTAAGGGGAATACATTCGGAATCACTCTCGAATTGTATTAACATAAATACACAATCAATATTGAGGCGAAGCATAGATTCCAAGTCTCTAAGAGGATGGAACATACCGGCGTCTCTTAGGACCGTCTGAACTATCACATCGATAGCTAGTACCAAGGATATCTATCTCCTAGGGTACAAGTCAATATTCCCCATAAAGGTCCCATCGAGATAAGACTTGTCCCAGCGCGGAAACCTCAGGGATAGTAAGTAGCGTGGGTATGATTTTCACATGCATATAATATATGTACACACAATCATATTGATATACCACTTTATCATATTAATAAAGGTTCTTCTCATCACCCGTAATTATACCATTTATCCTTAATTTCACATTTATAGAAATACGTATAAGGTTTCATTCCTAACCTTAACTCGAAGGGTTTTCTCACTTATTACCTAACACTCGTGGCTATATCCTCACAAATCTAAATTTCAGTAAGTGTCTTTATTAGGTTCCAACATAACTCTCTTACGCACCTCACCCTTTAAATTCATAAATCCATTAACCTAAAGTAAATATCCCATAAATACCATTTTCGTTAAAGATTAAAGGCTCCAACATTTATTCATATCCCCTACTGGTCCTTAATGTCTCCCAAATCAATTTATCAAGAGTGCCCAAGAGTTATATCACGACAATTTGAATTTAACGCATTTAAAGAGGGAATTAGGAGTCTGCTAGGAGGGGTCGATCGATCGAAGCTTGGGGCTCGATCGATCGAATCTTCGATCGATCGAAGCTCTAGGCTCGATCGATCGATCAAACAGGTCTGGGAAAAATTCTGCAGAATGCAGTTACGGCTTTCATCCAACTTCTTCATCTAAAACGATGTGTTTCCATTCTAATCGCCCCAAAACTCCTACTATCATCATTATAACATTATACCAGGTGTTTATAACGTAAAGCATGCGTGTAACTATCATTAAACATGGGTTTTCAACCTAAAATCATGTCCAATTATCAAGAACCCTAGAATTTTCTTAAACATATTTCTAATGAATCTTTCTCCAATATCTTTATTATGATCACCAAATTTCGTGGATTATTACCTCTACATGGCAAGGTTTTCTAGAATTAACATGTACATCAATACTACATGGGTTTTTCCTATCAAAGATTGGGTTTTCTTCCATAATTTTCATCACAATTCAATCCTAAACTAATATGAAGATTGAATTAACGAAAATAAGCAAGTTAAACACTTGCCTGGGATTTTGGTATGCAGATTCCCCGATGATCTTGGTATGGCTGCGTTCCTTGTCTCGTCATCTACGCGGTGGTGGTGGTGGCGGTGAAATCCGGTGGCTTTTTGGCCTTGGTTTGCCTTGGAGCTCTCTCCTCTCTTCTCCAATGGCCGTCACTTGATTTGTGAATGTTCTAACCCTAAGAGGCTGACCTAATGGCTGATATAGGTTGGATGAAACTCGTGGGTTTAATTACCCACTTAAGTAAAATGACTAAAATGCCCTCCCGGGGCACCAATTAGGCCTAAAAACGCCCCGAGACCCAAACTAAACCCCCGGGTATACTTTTCTGACTATCTCGACCCTTCCAGACGCGTTGGCGCACTCAAAACGACCATACGAACAACTTATAAAATATTTAATTTTTATTTAACAAAATTAGTCTTGACGTGACACGGGCACGTCCCGATTTAAATTTTCGAAATAGTCATTTAATTCACTTATGACATTCAATATAACCAATATAATATATTACTATGCTCATTAGTAATATTCAACAAGTTTCCCATAATTACTAACTCTCGTCACGTTAATAATTATAACATATTTAATTTCTGGATTTTTATTAAATAAATCGGCACATTAAATTTAATAAATCCCCAAATTACTATAGCATAAAAATACGGGGTATTACATACTTCCCCCCTAATAATGGAATTTCGTCCCGAAATTCGGAGAATAAGGCATACCTGGTAAAAACAACTCTGGGTATCATTCGCGCATATCTGCCTCATGCTCCCAAGTGGATTCCTCCACATTATGATGCTCCCACTGGACTTGCATAAGTGGAACTACTTTCAACCTCAATCTCCTCTCACTATAGTCTAGAATAGCCACTGGTCTCTCCTCGTAAGAGCTGTCAGACTGTAAGTCTATCTCATCTATCGCAATGTGAGTATGGGCCATATCATCCCGAAGAAATCGTCTCAACGACGAGATGTGGAATAATGTAAATGTCCTGGAAATCCCAACATGTATGCTACCGTCCCAATCCTCTCGATGATTGGAAATGGTCCCACGTACCTCGGGGCCAACTTCCCCTTCTTCCCGAACCTCATCACACCCTTCATAGGAGATACACGCAATAACACTTGATCTCCCACATTAAAGTCCCGGAAGAACCGTTTCGCATCGGCATATCTCTTCTGCCTATCCTGGGCCACCCGAATACGACTCCTGATAATATCAATCCTCGCGGAGGTCTCCTGAATCACTTCTGGTCCTAGAAACTTGTTGTCCCCCACCTCGAGCCAACAAGTTGGAGAAAGACAAGGCCTGCCTTACAAAGCCTCAAATGGATCCATACCAATCGTAAACTGATAAGAGTTATTATAAGCAAACTCTACCAGTGGAAGATGTGGCTCCCAACCTCCTCCAAAATCAAGAACACACATGCGTAGCATATCCTCTAACATATGATTAGTACGCTCTGCCTGTCCATCTGTCTGTGGGTGGTAAGCTGAACTCAACCTCAACTCAGTACCCATAGCCTCCTGAAAACTTTCCCAGAAATGTGACACAAAAATCTTATCTCTATCTGACACAATATTCAGGGGCACCCCGTGTAATCTGACAATCTCAGCAATGAACAATTGAGCATACTAACCCGTAGTATAATCTGTCCGCACTGGCAGAAAATGAGCCACTTTGGTCAAACGGTCTACAATCACCCAGATAGAATCGTGGCCTCGCTGTGATGTAGGCAACCCTGTAATGAAATCCATGGAAATACTCTCCCACTTCCACGCGGGTACTTCCAACTGCTGAAGCAATCCTGACGGTTTCTGGTGGTCCACCTTCACCAGCTGGCAGGTAGAACACTTGGACACAAACTCGGCGATGTCCTTCTTCATCCCACTCCACTAGTATTGATGCCTCATGTCCTGGTACATTTTATCACCTCCCGGATGTACTGCAAATCGGGACCCGTGAGAACGAGTCATCACTTCATGACGTAACTCCGCGCCTTCTGGAACCACCAATCTCCCATTAAATCGCAAACCTCCATCAGAACTAACAGAATAGGACTCAGCACCCTCGGCTGGAAGTCGCACAATCTTCTCCTGGCAAAACGGGTTTGTATTCTGTGCATGTATCACCCTCGTAATAATCTCGGGTGTGACTGACATCACGGATATGAAAGAACGTGCCACTGCGTCCTGGTGACCCAACTCCTTCCACTTTGCCTTCCAGACGTTCGCTACATCGTCTACCGGTCTACAGCTCAACGCATCAGCAACTACATTGGCCTTCCCCGGATGATATTGTATATCGAACTGGTAGTCCTTCACAAACTCTAGCCATCTGCGCTGACGCATATTCAGCTCTCGTTGAGTGAACAGGTACTGTAGTGACTTATGGTGTGTGAACAAATGGAATTTCTCGCCTAATATATAGTGCCTCCAAATTCTCAATGCAAAGACGACCGCTGCTAACTCCAGGTCGTGGGTGGGGTAATTCTTCTCATGCGGCTTAAGCTTGCGGGAAGCAAAAGCTATAGCCTTCTCCTCCTGCTGAAGCACACCTCCAAGTCCCCGTAAAGACGCATCGGTGTAAACCAGGTACTCCACACCCGACTTTGGTAACTCAAGGACTGGCGCTGAAGTAAGTTTGTCTTTCAGCTCATCGAAAGCCAATTGACAAGCATCATCCCAAACATATGGTACCCCTTTGCGAGTCAGATTTGTCAATGGACCCGCTATTTTGGAGAATCCCCGAATGAATCTCCTATAGTATCCGTCTAACCCCAAGAAACTACGCACTTCTGTCGGTGTCATGGGCTGTCCCCACTCCCTCACCGCTGACACTTTGATCGGGTCAACTGCAATCCCCTGTTCAGAAACAACATGGCCTAAGAACTGTACCTCTCGCAACCAGAATCCTTCTCGTACTTAGCATACAACTGATGCTCTCGTAGAGTCTGAAGAACCTGCCTCAAGTGCTCGGCATGCTCCTCCTCGGAGTGTGAATATATCAAGATGTCATCTATGAAGACGATTACAAACTGATCCAAGAACTCTCTGAATACTTGATTCATCAAGTCCATGAAAACGGCTGGGGCATTTGTGAGTCCGAACGGCATCACCCTGAACTCATAGGACCCATATCTCGATAAGAAGGCAGTCTTTGAAACATCCTGCTCTCTAATACGTAACTGATGGTACCCCGACCTCAGATCTATCTTCGAAAAGAAAGTTGCTCCCCTCAACTGGTCGAACAGATCATCGATTCGAGGCAACGGATACTTATTCCGTATCGTGACCTTGTTCAATTCCCGGTAGTCCACACACAATCTCAGTGAACCATCTCTTTTCTTCACAAACAAGACTGGAGCACCCCAAGGTGAGGTACTCCTACGAATGAAGCCCTGACCTAACAGTTGCTCTATCTGATCCCGTAGCTCTCGCATCTCTACCGGAGCCATACGGTACAGTGCGCGTGCTATAGGTCTCGTATCTAGCAGTAAATCTATAACAAAGTCTATCTCATGACTGGCGGTAGGCCTGGTATCTCCTGAAACACATCGGAATACTCCCTGACAACAGGGATCGAATCTAAGGGAATCACAACCTCCTTAGAGGCATCCTCCTCTATGTAATACAAATGAGCGGTCGAACCTCCCTCTGGGCGAGGCATCGCCACTACAAACATCTCTTGCCCCGGAATGGCAAAAACAATGCTCCCACCGAAGAAATCAATCATGGCTTTATAAGCTGCGAGCCAGTCCATACCAATAATCACATCATGCTCGTGCATGTCTAAGACTAACATGTCTACAGGTAATACCAAGATACCAATCTCTACCCCCACTCCCCGACATATAAAGAAAATAAGTGACCCACTCCCCAGGGGTGAGTCGACGCACGTCACGGTGCTCTCTGCTGTGGCTAACAACCCTAAGGCCTTCGCAAAATGTGTAGCTATAAAATAATGTGTTGCCCCCGTATCAAATAATACCCGACCCATAGTACCATGGATAGGAAACATACCCTCAATCGCGGGTGGTGCCTGTGGATCTGCTGCCTGGTGGACGTTATAGACACGTCCATACTACAATTGCCCCTTCTGTACTGGATCTGCTGGAATAGCTGGTAGGGCTGGCACCTGGGCTGGAGCTGGGAGGGCAGGTGGAAAGAGTGGTCTCTGCGGCTCATTACGGGCTCCCTGCTGCTGTGGGGTCCTATCGCCCTCTGGGCAATCCTAGCGCCTATGGCCATGTTTACCGCACCCAAAGCATCGGCCTTTGAAGTTATGCCCCTCTGACCCTGCTGTCCACGGCCCTGCTGGCTGTTACCTCCACGCCACTGGCCCTGTTGGCCCTGATGTGCACGTTGTTGGCCTTGCTGGCCCTGCTGTTGTCCGTGCTAGCCATGCTGATTAGGCTGGCCGTGATGGCCCTGCCTGAAAACCCCGAACCCCTGCCTAGAATCACCTGAATGGAATCGCTTAGCAGGGTCCCCCTAATGGGAACTCTGCTCGTGCTGACGAGTCTGTCCATGAGTTGGTGCCCCACCGGCACTATTTCCCCCGGTCCTGCCCTGCTTGCTGGACTCTCCTGCTCTCTTGCTTCCCTGAAGATGGAAGCCATGATCCTGGCAATGTAGTAACGCTGCATTGAGTACGTCAGTGAAAGTACTCAGGGATAGAATCCCAATAAGGTGCTGACGGATCCTCCAAGCTAACCCGTCGACAAACAACAAAAACTTCTTGCTCTCAGTGGGTGCCTCATCCGGCACAATAGTGAGAAGTCTCGTGAACTCCTCCTCATACTCAGCTACAGTAAGGTTCTCCTGCTTCAGATTTAGTAATTTCCGCCTCATCTCAGTCTGCACTGCGGGTGGAAAATACTTGCGGTCAAACCGCTCCCAGAACAACTGAATAGGGATCGTGTCCCTCTCCTCCAAGGTAGTAGTGGCTCCCACCACTGTAATGCGGCTCCCACCAGCTTAAAGGAAGCCAATAATTGCTTTTGCACGTCAGTGCACTCATACATACGGAGGTGCCGCTGGATGTCCTTCTTCCATTGGCTGACTGTAACAATATCGGAGCTACCAGAAAACTCAAGGGGATGCGCTTTATGAAAAGCATCCCGAACCCTCTCCCTTGCGGATCGAAGTTGTGCTGGTACTGGCGCCACTGCCTGAACCTGGGGTGGAGACTGTTGAATCACCACTATTGCGGCATTCACTGCCTGAGCAACAATGGCGACTACTTAGTTCGCATTCATTGTGCCTGGTGCCGAAGCTGCTGGCTGCTCGGCTTTGGCACGCCTATCTTTTGGAGCACGTCTCGGAGGCATCTGAAACGTGAACAAGTTTATTAGTCTACAGTTATCATCAAATCTCGAATAACTGAAGACTTAAACGTAAAAGCAAGAATACAATAATTCTAAAAATAGGGCTCAATAACAATAACGTTAAGCTGAAAGAGAAATAAGCCGTACAGATCCTATGGACACTAGAACCTGATGCTCTGATACCACCTGTGACACCCCGCCTAATTAAATACCGGGCGATCACTCCTTTATTAAATTAAATCAAGGTTAACAGTTAGTTTATTCTCAGCATCACTGTCGATAAAAATAAATTTTCCAATTTAACACCCAAAATAATTAAGCTAAGTGTCAAAAACATTTTTCATACAAACTTCCAAATTTTAATTAAAGAAAAAGATTTATTTATATAAAACAACATTTCTACAATTAAGAATCACACCACGATAAACCAAATAATATAATACATTCGTCAATCGAATGCCAACATATGAAAACTAAAATCACAAGTCCATACTGAATAAATCCCAAAGAAACAATACTGGAATGACTGAAATATAAATGTCCTAATAACAAATAAATAATGGAAAGGGCGACACGTGCCCAATAAATGAGAGTACTAGAAGTGGAGTCAATAAAAGAAGCCGTCTACTCAAGTGACCTGCAACTCCCACCTAAGCTGCAGCACGTTCCTCTCAAGGGATCCTAAGCAAGACGCCCCTGTGGCTGGGCACCTGAAAATATACATATATATATATATATATACAAGAGAGAGAGAGAGAGAAAAAGAAATGGGTCAGAGCCCGAAAGTGTGTTTGATTTTAAAATACGTTTAGCAAGTATTTAAAATGATACAGGCCAATGCAATAACATATTAGCACGTCACTCTCTTGAGAAAATACTCACCTCTCTTCTAATGTGCACACCTATCTCACTAACGTTCCCCATGGTTACTTATCATTTAACGCACTAGTCTTTCTAAAAGATTTAACTTAACTTAGATTACTTGCAAGATTTATAATTCACGATTCCATTTTAAAAAGAATGTTCCAAACAGTAATCAAAGTCCTCCATGTTAACTTTATAAAATCAATAAAGTTTTACAGTGACATATTATATTTTTCAAAACAAGTATTTAATAATTTGAGTCAAAACCCATGTCCTACTTATCAAATCTCAATAGACAGTTTCAAATATCATGAATCTCATATATATACTAACTACTCGTATAATATATATGTATATAACAGCACCCCGAATAAAACTATGGTGCGTGCATACTCTACTATCCAAAGCCCCATATCACTCATATTAAGGGGAATACATTCGGAATCACTCTCGAATTGTATTAACATAAATACACAATCAATTTTGAGGCGAAGCATAGATTCCAAGTCTCTAAGAGGATGGCACATACCGGCGTCTCTTAGGACCGTCTGAACTATCACATCGTTAGCCTGTACCAAGGATATCTATCTCCTAGGGTACAAGTCAATATCCCCCATAAAGGTCCCATCGAGATAAGACTTGTCCCAGCGCGGAAACCTCAGGAATAGTAAGTAGCGTGGGTATGATTTTCACATGCATATAATATATGTACACACAATCATATAAATATACCACTTTATCATATTAATAAAGGTTCTTCTCATCACCCGTAATTATACCATTTATCCTTAATTTCACATTTATAGAAATACGTATAAGGTTTCGTTCCTAACCTTAACTCGAAGGGTTTTCTCACTTATTACCTAACACTCGTGGTTATATCCTCACGAATCTAAATTTCAGTAAGTGTCTTTATTAGGTTCCAACATAACTCTCTTACGCACCTCACCCTTTAAATTCATAAATCCATTAACCTAAAGTAAATATCCCATAAATACCATTTTCGTTAAAGATTAAAGGCTCCAACATTTATTCATATACCCTACTGGTCCTCAATGTCTCCCAAATCAATTTATCAAGAGTGCCCAAGAGTTATATCACGACAATTTGAATTTAACGCATTTAAATAGGGATTTAGGAGTCTGCTAGGAGGGGTCGATCGATCGAAGCTTGGGGTTCGATCGATCGAACCTTCGATCGATCGAAGCTCTAGGCTCGATCGATCGATCAAGCAGGTCTGGGTAAAATTCTGCAGAATGCAGTTATGGCTTTCATCCAACTTCTTCATCTAAAATGATGTGTTTCCATTCTAATCGCCCCAAAACTCCTACTATCATCATTATAACATTATACCAGGTGTTTATAACGTAAAGCATGCGTGTAACTATCATTAAACATGGGTTTTCAACCTAAAATCATGTCCAATTATCAAGAACCCTAGAATTTTCTTAAACAGATTTCTAATGAGTCTTTCTCCAATATCTTTATTATGATCACCAAATTTCGTGGATTATTACCTCTACATGGCAAGGTTTTCTAGAATTAACATGTACATCAATACTACATGGGTTTTTCCTATCAAAGATTGGGTTTTCTTCCATAATTTTCATCACAATTCAATCCTAAACTAATATGAAGATTGCATTAACGAAAATACGCAAGTTAAACACTTGCCTGGGATTTTGGTATGCAGATTCTTGGATGATTTTGGTATGGCTGCGTTCCTTGTCTCGTCATCTACGCGGTGGTGGTGGTGGCGGTGAAATCCGGTGGCTTTTTGGCCTTGGTTTGCCTTGGAGCTCTCTCCTCTCTTCTCCAATGGCCGTCACTTGATTTGTGAATGTTCTAACCCTAATAGGCTGACCTAATGGCTGATATAGGTTGGATGAAATTCGTGGGTTTAATTACCCACTTAAGTAAAATGACTAAAATGCCCTCCCGGGGCACCAATTAGGCCTAAAAACGCCCCGAGACCCAAACTAAACCCACGGGTATACTTTTCTGACTATCTCGACCCCTCCAGATGCGTTGGCGCACTCAAAACGACTATACAAACAACTTATAAAATATTTACTTTTTATTTAACAAAATTAGTCCCGACGTGACACGGGCACGTCCCGACTTAAATTTCTGAAATAGTCATTTAATTCACTTATGACATTCAATATAACCAATATAATATATTACTATGCTCATTAGTAATATTCAACAAGTTTCCCATAATTACTAACTCTCGTCACGTTAATAATTATAACATATTTAATTTCCGGATTTTTATTAAATCAATCGTCACATTAAATTTAATAAATCCCCAAATTAATATAGCATAAAAATACAGGGTATTACATTTCATTAGAGATTTAGTGGAGAAAATTTTCATTAACATGAACTACGGCACTACGGAGGAACAATTAGCCGATATCTTCATAAAGTCTTTAGAGATTTCAAGGTTTAGTTGCCTTAAAGGTTTCTTAGGCTTACTTGAGATCAAGTGATTGTATTTAATTGGAGTGAAAGGTGAATTTTGGTATATAGATACTCACACATTTGGTTTTTGTTAATTTTGTTGTGACACTCCATAAAATTTATAACTAGATGGATCAAGTTTAATTTAAATTTATCAGAATGAAACAATTGAATATCATTTTAAGTATGAATTAAAACAAAACTAAATACATAAAGTAAAAGTATACATAATTAAAAGGAAATACCATACACGTTTGATACCATAAATGACAATAACGAATGAACATACAAATAAGAGATCTGGGAGGAAGTGACAATAATGGCCTAGATCCTGAAAAATGGTAAATCAACAACGTCAACATGTCTTAGTAGAATAATATTTTATTTGAATTTGGATACCATATTACTAAGCATCTTCCTCTCATCTTTCATTTGTTTTCAAGTTTATCCCAACCTAAACAACCCTAGATATATCACAGGTCTAATACCAATCCTAATTAATCCTATGATTATGTATTATTCACCTTAATTGAGTATAACTTGTATATCTCAATTAATTCTAACCTCAATACCACCAGTGTATTGTAATATAATTAAAGACATTCCATAAGTTCACTATTTACATCAATATGATCTAAAACACGTACGTAACCATACAAGGAATCTATTTAAGCCTGCACATAATAAAGGTCTACCAAATTTCCTTTCAAAACATTCACGTCATACTAGGTAGATTTATGGGTTGTCCCACCCCTATACCCCAAAATATTGACTAGGAATCAACACTACCTATTAACACTAATCATATGGACGCATACCAAGTCCATATGAAAGAGTTCTCTCCTATTATCAACATGGAATAACACAAGTATAATAGTCACGTCGTGTCCGGGGTAAAATATTCAAGGTAAATCGAATCTCATAATCGGGGTACCAATAAATATCGCATGCATCGCATATGGATATTCCTTCTGTTATGTAATACCACTAGGACTCAAGACCAAATATATTTCACAAAAAATACAAGAATAGTAAACCCCAACATAAAAGGGTTACAAAGTCTTTACCAAAATCTATTACTTTACAAATTTCCATGACGTTAATTATTCAGATCCAACATCCATTTCACCATTTATAAGTAATAAGATTCATATAATCCTACATGGATAAAGAACCTTTAAGTTATTCTAAACTATTCCCTCATTACCAATATGAATTCAAAATAAGAAACAAACTAACTTTGATCCAAAGAAAGATAATCGATTGATTCACTGCTATCGATCGATCAATGGTCCTAGTGCCTATCCTCCTCCTAGTTATGAAATTGAAAACCATAAACCTCCATTAACATATAGCAAGTTACTCAAACTAAAATGTAATTCAATTTCCTTCTCATATATATATGATATATTAACATTCCAAACCTATATCTAACCATTTATACAATTCTAATATGACTAACAGGTAAATTCCATATTAAGTTAAGAACCCTAATTTTTAAATAATTCAATTAATTTGATTCAATTATCCATCAATTTGAATCATTAACATTGGGATTTTGAATATTAAACACGACATAACCAATCCATACTCTTCCTAGAACAAGTTTCCATTTCAAATCATGTAGCAACCCTCAATAATCAACTATGTCATTAGTCTAGTTTTTTTTATTTCAGTTAACAAAATTATAATTTAACTAATTTTAACCCCCTAATTCATATTTTCATATGATTTAACTAAGATTCAAATGAACAAGAATATAATAATCAATCAGAATTAAAAATAAATCATAATTAAACTTGCCTAAATCCCAAATGATGAAGTATTGATTCCAAATCTCCTCAATTCATCCTCTTCTATTGAACTCCTTTCTCTCTAGCCCTTAAGAAGCCTCCCCAGTTGTAATTTTAAAACATGTAAACCCTAATGAATCTTTAAATCTTATATCCCGCGAAACCCCCAAAATGGACCTCATCTAAATATGTCCAAAAATATCTCTAATAAGTTTAAAACATTATCCAACCCCTATACTAGCCTAGTGGGCCTAAAACCCAAACCTTTAGAGTAAAATGGACAATATATGCATCCTAAAACCAACCCAAAACATTTCATAAAACCAATTAATTATCTAATTCAGTAATTCAGTATCTTAGCTTATACGAATCCAAACATCCACAATTTGATTAGTTTATTAATTCACTGTAACACAACATTATAGTAAACTACCTCACAATCGCTGGACCTCGATACTGAGGGGATAATCTAAAGAAGGAAACCATCGATTCCAAATCTCGGACCCTTCCATAATCGCCCATAATACACAATCATGTTAAAATACACAACCATGTTAAGATATTTATTTACTATTTTATAGTGTATTAAATGCGATTTCATAAATAATTTATTAACACATATAAGCATATAATAATGGAAACATCACAAGTCATGACAAGCAAGTAAGATAAGAGAATTTCACAATTTATTTAATGCATAAAAATACAGGATATTACATTTGTACATATTTTGTCATATTTAGAAAAGTATAATTTTTTTTGATATTTTGTTTATCTCTTACTAAACATGTGCATAATTTATGTATTGCATGGAATGATGTTTAATTGGTTATTTGATTTGTTGTTTAAGGGATTTTTTAATGTATTTTTCAAATTAAATCTTTAGAAATAATCAGGATAAATTATTACATATGTTTAATTTTGATGATTTGAAATATCGTGTTTCACTACGCGACAAGAATCCATAAATGATAATGATAATTTCTACTTCTACAAGGATTTGTAAATTTAATGCACCAATCGATCTTTCATGAGTTATAATAAGTACTCTTTGGTCTACTCGTGAGGTTATGAGTGTTTTTAATTGAAGGATTTGAATATCGACTGTTTTATATCCATCGATAAGGGATACCATTAGAGTGATAACTCCCAGTTTTGAATTTAATTTTCACTTGGGTATGTGTCATAAAAAATGTGTGTGAAAATCAAATCAATGACAAAAGCCTATATGTTGACAAGAGTAATAATGAAAGAGTTTAACCGACATTCAAAACAAGATAGGGATATAGATTCAACTCAAAAGAATTAGCTATTTTAGTTTGGCAAAATAACTCATAAAACATTTTTTTAAGGAATTTTTGTTACGTGGAGTCATTCTTAAAGTTGAACTCATGATCGAATTGTATATTTTCTATAAATATTTGATAATATGTCAAGAAAGACAATTGGTTGTTGTTTCTTATTCTTTTCATTTGTATGGACAGGGAGGTCTAAATTATTCATATCATTCTTTGGTTTTGTTTAGAATGTGAATTGAATGTGTTTAATTTGCCCAATATATTTAGAAAATTTTGATTTGACAAATCTAAAGTGATTCTACATTATATTGCATGTGAAATGTAAGATTTTCTTAATTGACTAGCCATTGAGATTTTATCTTGTGTTCTCATGTATATTCTACTATTTCTGGTTAAACTTTTTATCACTCTTTGATCTTTAGTTTTTTAGCATGATTCTTTGTTTGGATTTCATAGTTTAGTTGGCAATATTAGTGAAAATTAGTTCTAGAAATATTTTAGAAGTTAGAGAGTTAGAAATTTATTTGTTTTTTTAGATTTTGTGATTGTGATGCCAAAAGTCATGCACATGGGTCTTTAATGATCCTGTTCACAGGGTTTCCCTATTTTTGTATGCCAGAATCTTTGGATATTTTCATTCGCATGACTCCATATTGACCTCGTGCGCCATGAATCCCCTATTTTTGTACTTGTCAGTTTTATGTATGGTACTTGTGATTTGATTTATGTATATTTTCATACTTATACGTGTTTATATTACCTTGTTTCTACCCTGTTTTGATGCTATATTCTTTACGAACTAGTTTTCTTTCTAGTGATAAAAAAAGGGGAAGAAATTTTTGAATTAAGGGGAGATGTTTGAGTCGTGTAATCTTTAAGGGAATAGATGACTTAATGGGAGAGAAGTGTTTTTTTTTTTGATAAATTAGTTTATATGATTGATTTGGAGGGAAATATCTATGCCTTATCATTCATATTTGATTTTGGAGGATTCTCGAGAAGGGGGCTTCTTCTTATGCATGTTTCTTACATAATGGTTTCGTGTTATTGAGATTTTTACGTGAGTCATCATTTTTTTCAAAACCAAGGGTCTACATTGAAGATTTAAGTTTGTCTATAGGATTTTGTGGTATTATGACAAGCTTCTCTCATCATATGCCTAATGTGAAGTTAGTTTTGCTTGTCATAATCAAGGGTTTTTAGGTTTTTTCATAAAATAGCCAAATTGAGAGATAAAAAATGTAATCATTTATATATAGTTTGGTTGGATTACTTTTTTATGAAATCATTTGTGTTATTAACTCTATCAATCCAAAAATCTTGATTCACTTTGTAGTTTGATTGTAAGAGAATCTTTTTCTAGTACCTATGGAAAATGATCGTTGAAGAAGTTGCGTCTTCTCCACATTGAAGACTTTTGTTGATGATCAATTGAAGCATATCCTTTTGTAAAATGTTTCATGTGTTTATTATTTGGCCATGCACACATTTATAATGTTTTCAATGGGTAAAATTTTTCTAAATATATTTTTTGATTCTCCTTAGAATATATGTATACTTACCAAAAAATGTATAAGGTCTTTGTTTTAGATTTAAAAGGGAAATTTTTCTTAGATATTTGTTATGCCTCAATTGAATCACACATTGTGAAATAACCCCCGTTCACACGTAGCATGGTTTTTAGGCCTAAGAAATTCGCTACCTTAAATATGCGCGAAATGTTGATTTGCCCATGTGGCACGATGCACTGATTTTTTGGATTAGATTTTTTCCAACCAAAAACTGTACACACGGTGCCTATTTACAATGGTGCGCATGGCGGTGCTGAGGTTTGGAAATATCAATAAATAGACCATATTCTGCCTTAAAAGGTAGAACACTTTTCCTAATTTAAAATTAGAGTTATTCTGATGACATTTTTATGATCAGGAGAATCTATTTTCTTCTCCTTTTAAAAATAAACTGTTCAAACTCAAATTGAGAGTTTTTTAAGTCTAAACCTAGATCTACATGTCACACCCCAAACCCAATATCCATACTAATCATTCATTATTAGAATAATTAAATCATAATCTTGAGCCCATTGGAAATATAATTCATCTATCCATATTTTACTGCATAATGTGCATAATCAACATAATATATTTTTGTGCCATAACGAAATCAATATCAGAGTCATAATTAAGCGGACATACAATACTATGATTAACTATGATAAAATTTCACAATCATCAACTCAATCCATACTAACGCAAGATGTACAATGTGTGAGTAGATTAAAATCTTCAGTGTGACAATGATAAAATCCCCATATTTAAACCCCGACTCTTTCCAACGGTGCAACTCTCGAAGTTACCGGTCATATGGTATTCTAGTTGGCAGCATACAAACCTAAAATTGTTAAAATATAAACTGTAAGCATTAAGCTTAGCGAGGTACTCATTCGCTACAATGTAATAACAATTCTATATAGAATATGTGGATATAAAATCCGAACAATCCTGCCCATTGGCAATAACAAATCCTGGATCATAAGATCCAAATAATTCTGCCCATTGGCAATAACAAATCCTGGAACATAAGTTCCAAATAATTCTGCCCATTGGCAATAACAAATCCTGGAACATAAGTTCCAACAAATCATTGGATCTTTGTCCAATTCCAATCCTAGATCATAAGACCCAAACAATCCTGGATATTTTAATATCCAAACAAATCCTGAATATCGAAGTATTAAAAAAAATGCACTCTTAGAGCTATATTCATATTTATATATGAAACAAATCATAAGTACACTCACCTTGACAGTTTACCTGGCTTTTCCCTTGCCTTTATCTAGCTCTTATTCAATCAGCTCTTCTTCCCTTCCTATCATTCTTACAATATTAGTATCATCATAAGAATATTAACAATTTAAAGAATAACTTAAACATAACTCAATCCATAAGCATCATATAATTCTATTCAAATCATTCATTATAAATGAAGTTCCACAAAATTTCATGTTAGTACATTTGTCATATCCAAATCATAGACCAACATATATTCATTTATTCTTAGTAATTAAATACTTATCACGTTAGGATTCCAATACAACAGCCGACACATCATTTCAAGTTTCCTAGAGCAAAATAAGCCTATTTCTTCACTACCTAGCAAATCTGCCCTATAGGCTCTTTTATCGTTCATTCAACTTCCAGGAATTTTCATAATTTTTCTACATCATAAATTTCCATGATATTTAACCCAACATCAGTAAACACATTGAAAAATATAATATTAAAATTTCATAATTTTCAGAGTTCATTTGCTATGTCAAGAAAAACATCAAACACATGGCGGGCATACTTTCACCCTTAGGGAAGATTTCATACCCGAACTTCAAACTCTCACCAAAGACTCATTTCTTGGTATTTTAACATGATTTTCGGATATATCATACATATATGAGTCCATGTTAATCTCCAATTAGAATAAATCAATTCCAGTAAGTACAAAAAAATATATGGAAGTTTGAATAAACAGAGTTTCTAAACAAAGCAATTTTAGGGTTTTATACATTAAACTTAACTTAAACTTTAATCTAACCAAACATATATATCAAGGGCTGAAATTATAGTAAAAAAATGATGGCTTATATCATATAAAACATAAATATAAGAAAAAAAATAAGATTTGCAGTTAGAATTACCTTCGTGGCTTTTACGTAATTTTCTATGAATTTTTCTTCAATTTTCTCCTCACTTTTTCTTCCTAACTTCCTACTTATCTTTCCTTAAGATTAAAATCTCTCATGGCTGTATTTTGGATGAATAAAGAGGTAATTCTAAGGGTTTTAGGTCAGCCAAAGTCACCACCCTTCCCAAACAATGAGAATAAAACATTTGTTGCCATAATAAGACAAAATACTACTTAACGGATGGACTATTTCGCCCTTGTTTCGTAATTTTGGTATAACTTCTCACTAGAACCTCCGTTTCACACACCGTTTGTTGTGTTACAACCATAACTCACTTTTATACAACTATATAGTTTTCACCTCAAGTCAATTGTTATGTCATAAAGGTCAAAACTAGCCTTAAACATGAACATTCCTACCGAAACCTTCAAAATTTTGTATTTGTAACTAATTCGACATTTCATGATTTTTGAAGGTAGGATTAAACTAAACATAATAAATTAACATCACATATATTAATCACACACTAATCATATCACATAAGCTAGGCATGATTTAAGCATAATTAATCATAATTATATTCGGGTTGTCACAATTCTCCCCCTGTT
This sequence comes from Sambucus nigra, assembly GCA_949130495.1. Taxonomy (NCBI): domain Eukaryota; kingdom Viridiplantae; phylum Streptophyta; class Magnoliopsida; order Dipsacales; family Adoxaceae; genus Sambucus; species Sambucus nigra. The sequence goes on from OX422218.1 coordinate 284,997,204, forward strand.
AGGAAATTTCCTCCTCGAAATTGACATACCTTGGTTGTCCGAATCAAACAAATACGGATAATGCATTTTCATGCTATCCTCACTCTCCCATGTATCTTCTTTCATGGAATTCCTTCTCCACACAACTTTCACAAGTGGGATCACCTTTGATCTCAATATTTGTTCTTTCCTATCGACGATAGCAAGCGGTTCTTCCACGTAGCTCAAATCTTCCTTCAACTCAATAGGTTGTTCCACCAATACATGTGAAGGGTCCGCTACATACTTTCTCAACATAGAAACATGGAAAACATCATGTAATCGAGCTAGCTCTGGTGGTAATGCTAACTTGTAGGCAACCATCCCGACTTTTTCAAGGATTTCATAAGGTCCAATGTAGCGTGGACTTAATTTTCCTTTCTTTCCAAACCTCATAACTCCTTTCCATGGCAATATTCGAAGAAACACATAATCCCCTTTCTGGAATTCCAAATCTTTTCGTCGTTTATCCGCATAACTTTTCTGTATGCTTTGAGCTATTCTCATTCTATCTTGAATAATCTTCACTTTTTCAGTGGTGACTTCAATCAACTCTCGACCCTCTATCTTCCTCTCACCAACTTCACCCCAACATACGGGTGTACGACACTGTCTACCATAAAACGCTTCATATGGATACATACCAATAGTAGACTGAAAACAATTGTTATATGAAAATTCTATCAAAGGCAAATATTCATCCCAAATACCTTTGAAATCAAGCACACAAGCTCTAAGCATATCTTCCCAAATCTATATTGTTCTTTCAGACTGCCCATCTGTCTGGGGATGAAAAGCCGTACCAAACTTTAAGTTGGTACCCATAGCATACTGCAAACTATCCCAGAATCTGGAGGTAAAAGTGGGGTCCCTATCTGAAACAATGGAAACAGGTGCTCTATGCAATCGAATAATTTCATTAACATACAATCTAGCATACCTATCAACCGTATACGTAGTCTTAACTGCTAGAAAGTGAGCTGACTTGGTTAACCTGTCTACCACTACCCAAATCGAATCTGACCCCTTCTGAGATCGAGGAAGCCCAACTACAAAATCCATTGTTACATGATCCCATTTCCATTCTGGTATTGGCAATGGTTGAAGTAAACCAGTAGGTTTCTGATGCTCCACTTTTACTTGCTGACATATAAGGAATCTAGCAACAAAATCAACTATTTCCTTCTTCATATTATTCCACTAATAATGCTTCTTTAAATCCCTATACATTTTAGTACTACCAGGATGCATAGTATAAATGGAATTATGAGCCTCATCTAAAATTTCCTCTTTCAATCCACCCACATTAGGCACACATAACCACTGTTTATATAATAAAGTGCCATCATTCACAATACAAAAATCTTCAGACTTACCATCTTGGACATCTTGTCATTTCTTCTCAAGGAAAGGATCTTGACTTTGCATATCATGAATACGGGTAGCTAACAAAGGCCTCATGCTTACATGAGTAAAGAATCTATCCCCATCTACTAGCTGCAATTCTACTCCCATCAATCTCAACTCCATAATATGAGCAACTCTAGCACATTGAATACAAGATAACCTGCCTGAAGCCTTTCTACTCAAAGCATATGCAACTGTATTTGCCTTTCCTGGGTGGTAGTGAATTGTACAATCATAGTCTTTAATTAACTCCATCCATCCATCGCCTCTGCCTCAAATTCAACTCCTTTTGAGTAAATAAATACTTAAGGCTTTGATGGTCAGTAAAAAATTCACATACCTCACCATATAGATAATGAAGCAACAATTTCAAAGGAAACACAATAGCAGCAAGTTCCAAATCATGTGTAGGATAATTACGTTCATGTGTACGCAACTTCCTAGAAGCATAAGCAATAACTTTACCATGCTTCATAAAAACACAACCCAACCCCTGATGTGAAGCATCGGTATAAATAACAAAACCATCTCCACCGTGTGGAATAGTAAGAACAGGTGTAGTTACCAATATCTTCTTCAATTCACCCAAACCATTTTCACAATCAGAATTCCATTCAAACTTAATATCTTTTCAAGTCAATTTTGTCATTGACAAGGCAATTGAAGAAAATCCCTTAATAAACCTTCTATAATACCCAGCTAAACCCACAAAAATTCTCACCTCAATGACATTATTGGGCCTCTCCCATTTCACAATAGCTTCCACCTTCTTGGGATCAACACATATACCATCTCCAAAAATAACATGGCCTAAAAATACAACTTTTGATAGCCAAAATTCACATTTGCTAAACTTAGCATACAATTGCTCATCTTTCAACACATTCAAAATAGTTCGGAGATGCTTTTCATGTTCAACCATATCCCGTGAATAAATCAGAATATCATCAATAAAAACTATCACAAATGAATCAACGAAAGGATGCAGTACCCGTTTCATAAGATCCATAAATATAGCTGGAGCATTACTTACCCCAAAAGGCATCACCAGAAATTCAAAATGACCATACCGAGTATGAAAAGAAGTTTTAGAAATATCACTCTCCTTAACCCTCAACTGATGATAACCCGATCGTAAGTCTATTTTTGAAAACACTTTAGAACCCTGTAACTAATCAAACAAATCATCTATACGAGGTAAAGGGTATTTGTTCTTAATTGTAGCTTTATTCAGTTGCCTATAATCAATACACAAACGCATAGTGCCATCTTTCTTTTTCACAAATAAAACTGGTGCACCCCATGGAGATACACTAGGCTGTATGAACCCCTTATCAAGTAAATCCTGTAACTGAATCTTGAGTTCTTTTAACTCAGCAGGTGCCATTCTATACGGTGCCATAGAAATAGGTGTTGTCCCTGGTGCTAATTCAATACTAAATTCAACTTCTCTTTCTAGAGGTAACCCTGGCAACTCACTAGGAAACACTTCTGGAAAATCCCGTACAATAGGAACATCGACTAATTGTAAAGATCCCTTCCTAGTGTCAAGAACATATGCAATAAAACCCTCACAACCCTTATTCAATAATTTCCTCGTCTGAATAGCAGAAATGAGGCAACTGGGAACAATTTTCCTTTCCCCCACAAATTTAAATTCAGGCTCACCAGGCATATTAAAAACAGCTTCCTTACAGAAACAATCCATAGATGCATGATATTTAGATAACCAATCCATTCCCAAAATTATATCAAAATCAGAAATATCCAATGAAAGTAGATCTATAACTGTATCTCTAACCCCCACAGTCAAAACACAATCATGAAAAACATATTCAACTACAATCATATCCCCCATGGGCATGAAAATACCCAACCCCACCTCTAAATGAGTGCATGGTCTATTCAGATATATGGAAAATGCATATGACATAAAATAATGTGTGGAACCAGGATCAATTAAAACATAAGCACTTCTATCAGTAACAGAAAGTGTACCTGTCACCACATCTGGAGTAATCTGAGCTTCTTTCATTGTAAAAACTCGTCCACCTGCCCTGAAACTACTAGCTTGTCCTTTGCCCATACTTTTCACTGCACTGCCTCGAGATAACATTCTGCTTGCTACTTCACTATGTGTTGTTGGAGTCTCTGCCAACAGCGGACAATTTTTTTTAACATGCCCCACTTGATGACAATGGTAGCATTCAACTCCTTTAAGTTTAGGACACTCGGATTTATAATGCCCTTCCTCTTTACAAAAGAAACATGTAAAAATTCTTATCGGTGCCTCACCCTTTCCTGACCTCCTAACCAGACTAGAAGATTCTCCACCCCTAATATCTCTGCCAAATCTCCCTTGGACTCTACCACTATATCCATCACCTCTCTAAAATTTATGAGGTTCCACCTTAACACTTCCACCCTCACCTGACTGAGATGCGTCGAATCTGCTTTTCTTAAAACTCTCTCAGCTCGCAACACCTTGGTTCATTTTCCTTTCTGCTATCGTGGCTTTGTTTACTAGATAAGCATAATCTTCTAACTCATAAGTGGCCACTCTATTTTGAATAGGCCAAATCAGTCCATCTTGGAACTTACTACATTTATCTCCTTCATCCTGCACATACTTAGTAGCAAATCTAGACAAAGCAGTAAATTTAGCATCATACTCCCTCACAGACATTTTCCCCTGGGTCAAATTTATAAATTCACTCACCTTCTCCCTCCTATAAACCTTAGGGAAATACTTAACGTACAAAGCTTTAATAAACTCATCCCAAGTAATAACACCAGTACCTTCCATTCTGGGCACCAAATGGTTGCTGGCTTCCCACCAATATTTGGCCTCTCCTTTCAGCTTAAACACAGCTAGATTCACTTTCTGGTCATCTGTAACTTTCGTAACTGCAAAGATGGTCTCTATATCTCTGACCCACATCTCAGCTTCTGTAGGTTCCACCGACCATGAATATTCTGGAGGATTCAACTTCAAAAACTTCTCATGCATGGAATCTTTCATTTCCTTCCTTGCCTCTCTCTCAATTCTGGCCACAGTCTTTGATTCCATATATCTAGTCTGTTGCTCTGCCATTTGCGCCATATTTCGTTCCTGTTGCTCTGCCATCCTCAGTATTGCCTGAGCTATTATTTTCATCTCCGTAGGCTGTTCTTGCTCTCTAGCCCTTCCAGTAATGCTTTGCTCTACTTCAGTATTCTCTGTACGAGAAGCGACTCCCTCTTCTCTAGGTTGTCCATTCCCAGGTTCCATTTGGAATTATCTGTAATACAACAAAATTCTAACATCCAATATAAACAGTTTATGATACTAAACTATTGGTTAGTATATAAACAATTCATAAATATAAAATCAACAAAATACTGCCATATAATCGTCACACACGCCCAGAATTAATAACCACGCTCTGATACCACTAATTGTCACACCCCAAACCCAATATCCATATTAATCATTCATTATTAGAATAATTAAATCATAATCTTGAGCCCATTGGAAATATAATTCATCTATCCATATTTTACTTCATAATGTGCATAATCAACATAATATTATTTTTGTGCCATAACGTAATCAATATTAGAGTCATAATTAAGCGGACATACAATACTATGATTAACTATGATAAAATTTCACAATCATCAACTCAATCCATACTAACGCAAGATGTACAATGTGTGAGTAGATTAAAATCTTCAATGTGATAATGATAAAATCCCCATATTTAAACCCCGAGTCTTTCCAACGGTGCAACTCTCTAAGTTACCGGTCATATTGTATTTTAGTTGGCAACATACAAACCTAAAATTGTTACAATATAAACTGTAAGCATTAAGCTTAGTGAGGTACTCCTTCCCTACAATGTAATAAAAATTCTATATAGAATATGTGGATATAAAATCCGAACAATCCTGCCCATTGGCAATAACAAATCCTGTATCATAAGATCCAAATAATTCTGCCCATTGGCAATAACAAATCCTAGAATGTAAGTTCCAAATAATTTTGCCCATTGGCAATAACAAATCCTGGAACATAAGTTCCAACAAATCATTAGATCTTTGTCCAATTTCAATCCTGGATCATAAGACCCAACCAATCCTGGATATTTTAATATCCAAACAAATCCTGAATACCGAAGTATTCAAACAAATCCTCTCTTAGAGCTATATTCATATTTATATATGAAACAAATCATAAGTACGCTCACCTTGACAGTTTAACTGGCTTTTCCCTTGCCTTTATCTTGTACTTGTTCAATAAGCTCTTCCTCCCTTCCTATCATTCTTACAATATTAGTATCATCATAAGAATATTAACAATTTAAAGAATAACTTAAACATAACTCAATCCATAAGCATCATATAATTCTATTCAAATCATTCAATATAAATGAAGTTCCACAAAATTTCATGTTAGTACATTTGTCATATCCAAATCATAGACCAGCATATATTCATTTATTCTTAGTAATTAAATCCTTATCGCGTTAGGATTCCAATACAACAGTCTACACATCATTTCAAGTTTCCTAGAACAAAATAAGCCTATTTCTTCACTACCTAGCAAATATGCCCTATAGGCTCTTTTATCGTTCATTCAACTTCCAAGAATTTTCATAATTTTTGTACATTATAAATTTCCATGATATTTCACCCAACATCAGTAAACACATTGAAAAATATAATATTAAAGTTTCATAATTTTCAGAGTTCATTTGCTATGTCAAGAAAAACATCGAACACATGGCGGGCATACTTTCACCCTTAGGGCAGATTTCATACCCGAACTTCAAACTCTCACCAAAGACTCATTTCTTGGTATTTTAATATGATTTTCGGATATGTCATACATATATGAGTCCAAGTTAATCTCCAATTATAATCAATCAATTCCAGTAAGTACACAAAAATATATGGAAGTTTGAATAAACAGAGTTTCTAAACAAAGCATTTTTAGGGTTTTATACATTAAACTTAACTTAAACTTTCATCTAACCAAACATATATATCAAGGGCTGAAAGTTTAGTAAACAAATGATGGTTTCTATCATCTAAAACATAAATATAATAAAAACAATAAGATTTGCAGTTAGAATCACCTTCGGGGCTTTTACATAATTTTCTATGAATTTTTCTTCAATTTTCTCCTCACTTTTTCTTCCTAACTTCCTACTTCTCTTTCCTTAATCTTAAAATCTCTCATGGCTGTATTTTGGATGAATAAAGAGGTAATTCTAAGGGTTTCAGGTCGGCCAAAGCCACCACCCTTCCCAACCAATGAGAATAAAACATGTGTTGCCATAATAAGACAAAATACTACTTAACGGATGGACTATTTTGCCCTTGTTTCGTAATTTTGGTATAACTTCTCACTCGAACCTCCGTTTCACACACCGTTTGTTTTGTTACAACCATAACTCACTTGTCTAAAACTATATAGTTTTCACCACAAGTAAATTATTATGTCATAAAGGTCAAAACTAGCCTTAAACATGAACATTCCTACCGAAATCTTCAAAATTTTGTATTTATAACTAATTCGACATTTCATGCTTTTTGAAGGTAGGATTAAACTAAACATAATAAATTAACATCACATATATTAATAACACACTAATCATATCACATAAGCTAGGCATGATTTAAGCATAATTAATCATAATTATACTCGGGTTGTCACACTACACTTAAGAGGTCATTTAAGATTTTTAAATCCTCAATATCCGTATGTAACAACCCATATTTTTAAAGAATTAAAACTGAATTATTTCAGTTAAAATTAAAATTATAAGGGTGAAGTAATTTAATGGAAATTGAATATAATGGGTCGATTAAATTATTAATCGAAGAGAAATGATTAATGTTTATTGAATAAAATTACTAAGTAAATAGTAATTACATATTTGTTGTCACAACGAGTGATAGTGAAGTGACATTATGTTATCTCAATCAGATATCGTGGGTGGACTAAATGAGGTAGAGATAGAAAATAAATTATGAGTAACTCGGATGATGATTTTGAGGTTACGGTTGAGTCCGTAAGGGTCAAAACAGTCAAAATAGTATATCCGAGTGTGTAATTTGGGCTTCGGAACAGTTTTAAACCAAATTGACACCCCAAGAGGGCATTTTAGTCTTTTTATAGTCTAAGGTTAAGGGAATTTCGAAATTTCAGAGGTTATATAAAGTTGTTGGGGTGTGACGCTAGGGTAAAAAGATTATAAAATCATTGGAGTCCAGTACATAGGAGAGAAAGAGTCTTTTGGAAGCTTAGAAGAGGATTTATGGAGAAATCATCCTCATACTTGCAACACAACCATAGTTGGAGGGTGGATCCGAAGAGAAGCATCATCAAAAGAATCAAATCATACTTCTTTCATAAGAGGAAATTATTTATCTTGCAAAATGTCTATGAGTTATAACACCCATGTAGAATATGAACTTTCAATTAAGGACAATTGATGTTAACCTTGTAATTTGATGAGTAAAATTATAATTGGGAATAGGATTTTATGTCGAATAAATCCAATTACAAAGAGGAAACAAAATCAAGAGTTCTGGGATTTGAATCATGGATTAAATCTGGGTTTTTGTGAATTTATATGAAGAGCCCAAACTATAGGATTAATGATTATGAGGTGTTCAATCTGATTATTGGATGAAATTATATGGATTTTATTCATGATTTACGTTAGAAATCATCCCTACATAGTTATTTGATATTTATATATGATAATTGAGGGTTTGAGATTTGGTATGAAAGATTATGGAATTTAATAGTATGAAAGTTCATAACAACAAAAGGAAGAAGAAGACCCCTGACACTTTTCGAATCGATTCGATCTTGCCCATAATTGAAAATTGTTTTGGTTTAATCCTAAAAATTATATGTAATTTGTGAGGGGACTTTTATGAGAATTTTAAACTTTAGAGATGAATATAAAAAAAAATCAGTAGGCCTATAGGGAGGATTAGATTTACGTAATATTGAGTCAAGTTAGGAATTTGGGAAAATTGACAAAATATCCATAATATATAAATGAAGGAAATTCGAGGTGAATTACGTAGTAATGAGTGAACTTATGTTTATGACTAGTAGGATACAATGGGAATAACTATGAATTTTAGAATGGGTAATTTGGACTTTTAGAGTAGTGAGCGATACTCGAAATTATACGTGCTAATTGAATTAAATGATACGTCGATTATGCGAGCGATATATACTACGTACAGATTAATGAAATTGGGTGGTGTGAAATACCTACTGAATAATATATGCATAGAGGTTATGTGAATACCTATAAATATGATTTGATTATGTGTGTGAATATACGTATGATGCCTGCCATCAGGAGGTTTAGGTGCAGAGGGCGATCCCACGTTGACGATTCTAGTGAGGTCTGGATTAGTGCCCCATAACATGGAACTTAGGGTGGTCCACTATGTGTCATGTATTTGTAGGATTGGCATGTCGTTTGGGTACATTAGGTATGTGAGTATCCCAAAGTCTTAGAACCATGTTCGCCTCCACTATTATATTGATTGATTTTGGGTTCGAGGAGACATGCTGAATCAATAGTCATTATTTGAGTACGAGTGGTACATGGACTTGATAGCAGAGTATGCCAGCATCACAAGGGGACATTCTGGGGTTGATATATTTATATATATATATATATATATATATATATATATATATTATATGTGTGATGAATATATATACTAGTGTAATATAACTACTTATGTGAAAGAGTAGAATTGATAGATGACGGATATCTAAAAAAGGAATTTAAGTCGCGAAACTTAAATAATTGACTCAATAATAAAATAGGAATAAATAATTTATTATTGAGATCGTAATATCGTATTATATGGGGAAATACGGGAGAACTAAACTTATCAAGAATAGTGAGATACCTTAGCTAGTTGGACAGAGGATACTAGTTAAGTAGAATACCTTAGGCGTACACATTAGCTGAGAAATGAGGATCTCAAGTGAGTGTACGTGGATGATACATGCGTAATAAATAACTGATTTAAATACTTGCTAAATATTTTTAAAATGTTTTACTTGGGTTCTGACCCATGTCAAAATATTTTCAAAATATTTTAGGTGTCCAGCCCTAGGGAGGCCCAACTTAGAGATCATATCCAACGATACGTAGTTGTAGAAGTGTGGAGGTTTGCAGGATATTTTCTTAGATGCTCCAGCTCATTTTTTCTAGATAGGATATTTGATTAGAAGTTCATCTGGGCATGTTACCTTTAGACTAATTCTTTTATTCTATTATGCATCAGATTGTATTTAGATATTAATTACGTATTTCATATTTTCATTGGATTTATGTTTAGAGAACCGATGGTTTATTCGGTCTCCTTTATTTAATTTTACATGTCGTGTGGTTGTTCAGACTTTATTTATATATGAATGGTTTAATTCATTTAATTTAATTTTGCATAATGTGTTCATAATAAAAGATAAAATTTGACATCAACTCAATTTGACATAGGTGATTAGTAATTAAAAAGTTTTTGATAGTGATGCCTAGAATGAAATCATTAATGATTCATGTTTAAATTAATAATGGACTTATCACCAAAGATTAAAATAGGCGGCTATGAGAGCATTAGGTTCTAGTGTCCATAGGATTTGTAAGGCTTACTACTATTTTAGCATAGCATTCTTTGACCTAGAGCCCTATTATTAGTACCGGTGCATTCATGATTAGGCATTTGAGTTTCTTTCTTTTGATTTTACAATTGTATTAACTATGAACTCATAGAATTGAAATATATTTTCAGATCGTACCTGGGGGCGAGTGCAGCGGCTCAAAGTAATACGGGGGAGGCTCAGCCACATGAACTGAAACCACCAGCATCACAGGGGACTGTGACAGTAGCTGAGGTGATGACCATAGTGGCACAGGCAGTGAATGAAGCTATGATTGCCATAGCTTAGCATTTTCCTCAGGTCCAGCATCCACCACAACTAGTGGCACCAGGGGTTCTGGCGTACTGAGGACCGACAAAGTGGCAGAGGGTTAGGGAGGCTTTCGAGAAGGGCCACCCACCTGAATTTAAGGGGAGTTCTAATGTGATTGTGGAGTGTCAGTGAAAGATAGATATTCAGCGCTACGTGCGTATGGTTGACTATAGTGAGGTGAATAAACAAATATTTACTACTTTCAGGTTGGTTGGGGAAGTATTACAGTGGAAGGAGTCAGTTACCACCGTTTTTGAGAGGGATACTGTGACTATTATTGATTTCTGGGTGCGGTTTGACAGCAAATATTTTCCACCATTCGTAGAGATCGAGATGAGGAAGAAGTTTAGTGAGGTGTCTTAGGGTGATCTTTCTGTTATCGAATATGAGGAAAAGTTCACTCGTTTGGCTAATTTTATACCAGACGAGGTGAACAACGAAGAAAGGAAGAAGGTGAGATTTCACCACACTAAAAATGCTAATTTGGCACGCTAAGGCAAGGAGATTCTGTCACGGTTTTCTGGCACGATTTAAAATAGTGACAAAATCTTGCATGGTTTTATACTATGGCAAATATGAGTACATTTCCTTAAAAAAATAACACCCTAAAATTTTGAGCGAGGACCAAAATTTCAAGACCAAATCATTTTTACCTAACTCTCTCTCTCTCTCTCTCTCTCTCTCTCTCTCTCTCTCTCTCCACTCTACCAGCTTCATCATCATTGCTGCTATCGTGCCTCATCATCGCTGCTATTGGATATTCATCATCGTTGCTCCCGGAGCTTCATCATCATCGTTGATCATCATCATCATCGCTATCTCCAAATCGTAAGGTATTACCTCTCTCTCTACATATGTATATATCTTTGAGTGTACTTGAACAATTGCAATTTCAGGTTCTTTTGGTTCCAAATTAGTTATTGTTAGTCAATTGGTTTGGGATTTCGGTATAGCTGAATAGTTTCAATTTTGGGATGTATTCAAGGCGATTGTACGGGTGATGGGTTAGCCTGGTTTCTTGTTACCATGTGTTGGATCATGCTAGATGAGGTCACACCGATCCTATTTTCAGGTTCTCTGTGATTCCAGCGTGCTTGTTATGCCCGGTATGTTCTTTCTGGAGTTTTGACGTGTTTCGACGGGGATGGTATCTCCCTAGTGGAGCGTTTCTTTTGGATTCTTCCTCGATATTGCTCCATTTGAGCTCGGTTGGCTCTCTCCTGAGATTGTTGGTAGCTGATTGGTATCTACATATTTCTAGGAATTAAACTAAATTGTAATTTTTTCGTCTATAAACTTTACACTATGTTTGAGAATACAAAAAAAGAACAATATAACTATACAAAGACTAACTATCCACAATCCAAGCTGACAAATCAATAACTATTATTACATAGCTATAATAATTTCATAAATGGATTGGATAACACATATACTCATAAAAAATTGAATTTTAGTTGCTAAAAAAACATTTGCTAACATATATCTGGAATCAATTAATATTGCAATTTTGTAGATTTATAATGAAGTTAATGGTGTGTGTGGGAACCCAATTCCATTATTTGGAATTGAAAAGTTTAGAGGGTTTACTATAATGGGTTGTTTAAAATTTGCATTGTTGTTTTATTTTAAGATGTTGGGTTATGGAACTTCTTCTCATAAGTATATTTTCCTTATGTATTCAAGTCTTGTGGTAGTTGACATGTTATGAGTTTTGGCTTGGGTAGGTGGATTCATAAAAGGTTTGAGTTGATAGGTTTTGAAATGGATGTGTTTATGGGTAGTTCTTTGATTAAATTGTATGTTCAACATGGTTGTCTCAATGAGGCACGTTGTCTGTTTGAAAGATTGTCTCAGAGAGAGAGTGTTATATGTAATGTAATATTTTTAAATTAAATATTTTTTATTTAGTCAGAAAGAAAAATATTTAAATTATAATTTCACTTGGATTAGGTTAGCTAATGAACAATAATATCTAAATCAAAATCCTATTGCCATTTTATGTTAGTACAGATACATGGACAATCCATCTTTAGGTCATCTTATTCACTTTTGGTATGTGTCTTACCTAGTGACAATATGTGTTAACTACTGGTTGGTTACAAGTTCATTTGAAATTTTAAGTGTAATTTTTACATTCTTTATGAATTATTATGTTTTATTTATCGCCATGATAGTGTTAATTTCCTTTTATTGTCCTTATTGTCTATTTTTTGTGTATTCTTATTGTTTGATTCTATAAACTATGGAAAAATAACAGATTTTATAATAATGATGGATAAAATTTCTGGAAGACCACAAAGAATTGTATTTTTTACATTTGATGATCTAATAGTTGCCGATAAAGTCTGGAAGAAGAACATGTCATAGATGGCAGAGCAGTACGAGCCCTTAATTTGATGAACTATTACATAACATTTATATGTTCTATTGACGGGGATGAAAATCGTTTACTGTAATGTTTTTGTGTTTATTAACTTCAGGTGGAAGTGAAGAGGACACTCCCTAGGGAAGACCTGCAACCACAGTAGGTTCAAAGAGTGTTTAAATCAAAGAATATATTTAATGGTTGTATACCAATATCATTTAATGAAGGTAATGAGTTTGGCCCTCGGTTATATTCTATTACAATTCATGATAATGTCTAATTAATCAAATAGGCTGATGTTGCAGACAAAATCAATGAATAATTTTCTTCTTTTGGTGATGTTATGGAGCATCAGATTATTTTGGACCATAAAACGGGTCGGTCAATAGGATTTGAGTTTGTCACCTTTGTGAATGAAAATGTAGTTGATAAGATATTTTTTGATGGCCAAATACATGAATTCTCAATTCCACATGACATTTTAGCTTCTTAAACTTCTTAAAGTTAATTGGGCTGATTGATGTTGGTAGTCCTGGTGAAGGTTTGTAATGTTAATTTATTCTCTCAATTTGTATCTTCTTTTTTTTTTTTTGGGGGTGGGGTGGGGGGGGGGGGGAATAAGATCGACAACTCTACTCTCCCCCGCTGAATGTGGTTTGGCTGTTATAATCTAGTTATATTTAACTTTGATGGCATTAACTTATATGTTTATTGAATATGCATCAATTCATATTAACAAAATTATGATTTTCTACCATCTTCTTTCAGACCCTTCATAGGTTGACCCAAAATCGAAAAGTTGCATGGAATAGTTGTTAGAGCAAGAAAATAAATATTTTGTGCTTACATGTCCCTAACCTTTCATAAATATTTTATGCCACGTGTTTTTATATCTTATGTTTAATCCGAAATTTGAAATCCCCCACTTCAAAAACAACTTAAGTCTGAAATCTAAAAGAAAATTGAACCTAGTCAATTTGTCAATAATGTTCCTCACATTTCATTTCAGTTTCTAAATTAAGTTTTTCTTTTTTATTCGCCAATATTTTAATTATCATATTTCATTTGAGTTTTTAGTTCTAGATTTATTTTTTGTTCAAGATATATTTGATTCTCGTAATGATATTTGAGTTTAAGGTATTGACATCTTAATTAATCAAATCAACCCATCAGGTTCTTTTTAAGTTCCTAATTGGGCTAATGTTTTTTTTATATCAAATTCTCTAATTTTAAAACACCTCAAAAGTAAGGTTAGAGGACGAAAAACCAAAATAGCCCACAAATGGCCGCATAAGAAGCAAGAACACCTCGTACAGAACCATTGTAACTCATAGGAACTGACCGTGTAGTTACAAGATTCCTAGTTTGAGAATATGATGATATTTTGCAAATATCGTCATATAGAGAAAAAAACATGTCGTTCGAGGGTGGAAATCCAAAACAACTCCCAAACTTCCTCGTAAGAGTCATAAACACCTCACACGTGATCAATGTATATCTAGATTAAGATTACAAATAAGTCGTCAAAGAGTGAAAACTCCAACCAGCCCTCAAATAGCCTCGTAAGAGTCATGAACACCTCACACAAGACCAATGTAGCTCGTAGGAGTCAAAGATCTTTCGATTTGAGAATATGAGGAAAATTTGAAAATATCTAGATTAGGCTTAAAAATAAGTTATTAAAGAGTGAAAACCTAAACCAGCCCCCAAACGACCCCTTAAGAGGCAAGAACTCCTCACACAGGATCAATGTAACACGTAGGAACCGATCGCATAGTCACGGGTAACCCGATTTGAGAATATGAAGACAATTTGAAAATATCTAGACTAGTCTTAAAAATAAGCCGTTGAACACCTAAACCAGCTCCCAAACGGCCCCGTAAGAGACATGAACACCTCTTATGGGACCAATGTAACTCGTAGGAACTGAACGTGTAGTCATGGAACTCCTGGTTTGATGATATAATGAAAATTTGAAAATATCTAAATAAGGCTTAAAAACAAGTTGTCGAAGAGTGAAAACCCAAACTAGTCCCTAAATGGCCCCATAAGAGGCATGAACACCTCACACGGGGTCAATGTAACTTGTAGGAACTGACTGCGTAGTCACAAGTCTCCCAGTTTGAGAATATGAGGATAATTTGAAAATATCTAGATTAGGCTTAAAAAAAGTCGTTAAAGGTTGAAAACCCAAACAAACCCCCCAAATGGTTCCGTAAGAGGTATGAACACATCGTACGGGACTAATGAAACTCGAAGGAACTGATCGCATACTTACAGGACTCTCGATTTGTGAATATGAGAAAAAATTGAAAATAACTAGTTTAGGCTTAAAAATAAGTCGTTAAAGGGTGAAAACCCAACCCAACCCAAAAACGACACTGTAACAGGCATGAATACCTTGTACGAGACTAAAGCAACTCGTAGGAACTGATTGCATAGTTACGGGACTCCCGATTTGAGAATATTATGAAAATTTAAAAATATCTAGATTAGGATTAAAAATAAGCTGTTAAAGGGTGAAAACCCAAACTAGCCCCCAAATGACACCGTAAGAGGCATGAACACCTTACACGGTACCAATGCAACTCGTAGGAACTGATTGCGTAGTCACGGGACTCCTGATTTGAGAATATGACAAATATTTGAAAATATATAGATTAGGCTTAATAATAAGCCGTTAAAGAGTGAAAACCCAAATCAGTCCCCGAACGATCCAGTAAGAGGCATGAACACCTCGCACGGGACCATTGTAACACGTAGGAGCTGACTGCATGGTCACGGGTTTCTTAGTTTCCAAATATGACGACAATTTAAAAATATCTCGATTAGGCTTAAAAACAAGTCGGTAAAGGGTAAAAGCCCAAACCATCACCCAAACGGCCCCATAAGATGCATGAACACCTCGTACACGACTGATATAACTCGTAGGAACTGATAGCGTAGTCACAAGAGTCCTAATTTGTGAATATGATGAAAAATTGAAAATATCTAGATTAGTCTTAAAAATAAGCCGTTAAAGGATGAAAACCCGAACCAGTCCCCAAACGGCCCCGTAAGAGGGATGAACACCTCGTATGGGACCAATGTAACTCATAGAAACTGATTGCATAACCACGGGGCTCCTGGTTTGAGAAGATGACTAAAATTTGAAAATATTTAGACTATTCTAAAAAATAAGCCATTAAAGGGTGAAAGCCCAAACCAGCTCCCAAACAACCCTATAACAGGCATGAACACCTCGTACGGGACTAATGCAACTCATAGGAACTGATCGCATAGTCACGGGACTCCCGATTTTGGAATATGATGAAAATTTAAAAATATTTAGATTAGGCTTAAAAAGAAGCCGTTAAAGGGTGAAAACCCAAAATAGCCCCCAAAACTACCCCATAAGAGGTATGAACACCTTGCATGGGACTAATACAACTTGTAGGAATTGATCGCGTAGTCACGAGACTACCAATTTGAGAATATGATGAATATTTGAAAATATTTAGATTAGGCTTAAAAACAAGCCGTTAAATAGTAAAAACCCAAATCAGCCCCCTAATGACCCCATAAGAGGCATGGGCGCCTCACACAGGACCACTGTAACACATAGTAACTGACCGCATAGTCATGGGTCTCTATGTTTTAGAATATGATGATAATTTGAAAACATCTAGATTAGGCTTACAAAAAGTCGTTAAAGGGTGAAAACCCAAACTAGCCCCTAAACGACCCCGAAAGATGCATGAACACCTCGTACCAAACTAATGTAACTCATAGGAACTAATTGGTTAGTCATTGGACTCCCGGTTTGAGAATATGATGAAAATTTGAAAATATCTAGATTAGTCTTAAAAACATGCCATTAAAGGGTGAAAACCAAAACCAGCCCCCAAACGGCCCCGTAATAGGCATAAACACCTTGTACGGGACCAATGTAACTCGTAGGAACTGATCGCATAGTCATGGGAGAAAAATTTGAAAATATCTATACGATGTTTAAAAACAAGTCATTAAAGGGTGAAAACCCAAAGCAGCTCCCAAATGGCCCCGTAAGAAGTATGAACACCTCGTACGGGACCAATGTAACTCGTAGGAACTGAACGCATAGTCACGGGACTCCTGGTTTGATAATATAATGATAATTTGAAAATTCCTAGATTAGGATTAAAAATAAGTCGTTAAAGGGTGAAAACCCAAACCAACCCCTAAATGGCCCCGTAAGAGGCATGAACACCTCACACGGGACTAATGTAATTCATAGGAACTGACCTCGTAGTCACGAGTCTTCTTCTTTGATAATAATAAGATAATTTGAAAATATCTAGATTAGGCTTAAAAATAAGTCGTTAAAGGGTGAAAATCCAAATAAACCCTTAAACGGTCCCGTAAGAGGCACTAACACATTGCACGGGACCAATGTAACTCATTGGAACTGGCCGCGTAGTCACGAGTCTTCAGGTTTGAGAATACGAAGATAATTTGAAAATATCTTGATTAAGCTTAAAAAAGCGGTTAAAGGGTGAAAAACCAAATCAGCCCCAAGACGGCCTCGTAAGAGGAACTAACACATCGCAAGGGACCAATGTAAATCATAGGAACTGACCGCATAGTTACAGGTCTCTCGATTTGAGAATATGATGATAATTTAAAAATATCTAGATTAGGCTTAAAAATAATTCGTTAAAGGGTGGAAACCAAAACCAGCCACCAAATAGCCCCGTAAGAGGCATGAACACCTCGCACTGGACCAATGTAACTCGTACACAACTAATCACGAAGTCACAGGTCTCTCGATTTTAGAATATGATGATAATTTAAAAATATCTAAGATTTAACGTAAAAATAAGTGATAAAAAGAACTTTTTCATGTATATTTTTCGTCGTTGCTTGAAAAGCTCCTCTAATCAAAACCTTAAAATACCTACAAAATAATATCAATCTAAAGTTTAGAGGTAAGTGTGGCCATCCCCCGATCCTCGCGCCGGGAAGGCACGTGAGGTAGGATCCTAGCTTCCACGCGTCCCTCTCGGGACCGCTTCGGCTGGCCTCATTTGGGTGAGGTAAAAAATGTAGAGAGATAGAATCGTCTGTCAATTTTACTCAAAACAGAAAAAAAAAGGGCGCCATCCCGAAGGACAGCATCCGAAGACATACTGATGCATATGAAACCAAAATGATTCGAAAAGGGTCCGAAGGCTAAGTTACGAAATGGGAAGGTATTAGGCAACCATTCCGCCCTTTCGGTCTCTCATGGGTTTTTGTTATTTTTCTTTATTTTCCACGTGATATGTGTGCATGTGTATATATAGTGGAGATAGGAATCATCGACTTTCACCATGGAAGAGGTAAAGCGAGTCATCCGTACGAAGGTATAAAAATATTAGAAAATAGGGTTTACGTGATTATCCTTACGTTGACCGTTATTATGGAACGACAATGCATGTGGAATAATACGCCACTAAGAACAAATATATGTATATATAATATAAGAGAGTGGAGTTTAGAGAAAATAAAAAATGAGAGAAAAGTAAAAATAGGACTCGAGTCTCGGGTTTTACCCCGAGACGCCTACGTAGCCTATAGAGGCATCAAAGTCCACGTAGTTCGCATTGAAAACGAGGGGTGGGGTTTATCCCATAAATTCAATCGGGGGATTCTCTTATTTGTGTGTGTGTGTGTAGAAAAAGTGTTTTAGTTATGAGAAAAGTGTAAGAAAAGTATGAGAATTCCCGTTTAAAATTTATGAGCAAACCCTCTTTTTTTTGTTTTTTGGGTTTTTATTTGTATGAAAATAAGAGATGTGCAATAATACTAAATAAAAAATATATTAGGATGTGTGAGATGAGATAATGAAAGTGTTAAGTAATAAAACAAGTCATTGCTAATTTATGAGAATTTAAGGAGAGAGTTGAGAAAATTGGACCTTCTTGAAGATCTTGAATGTTGGAGGGCATCCCTTAGACTTGGATGATGATGGATGGTAGTGAATTCATCAAGTTTGATGAAAAATGAAGGCTGAAAAGGGATTTAAGTGTGGAAATCATGCTGACTTCGAGAGAGGTTTTCTGGATTTGCTGAGAGTGATATCTATTAGATATGGCTCGTATTGCAAGTGAGGTAAGTCCTCATTTTTATAGGCCCAGGGCATTGCCGATCGGCATAGACCTATTCTTTCCAATGGGCAAGTGCGTTTAAGCACACTACCGATAGGCAGGGTTTGGGACCTGCCGTTTGGTAGTGTCTTTCAGGCCTTTTCGAAAAATCGGCCGTATAACCCTAACCGTTGATCAGAATCATGCATGTGGTGGACCGTTAGAAAGATAATTTAGAGACCTTTGAAAGTATCTTTGACTGATCTCGAGTTCAGGAGTTGACTTTGGGTCAAATATGGCTCAGAAGCATTCGTCGGTCCATTGGACGGGAAATCGTCAGACGCAAACGGATCGTTCGTCCGCATGGTAAGTCAGAATCCGCACTAGGAGGACCGTTAGGAAGGTTAGGATATGTAATTCAACATTCCAAAGAGTTTGATCTGGTTCGGGGAGTTGACTTTGGTCAACCGAGCCCTGGAAGAATTTGGTGACCTTTCAGAGTAAAACGGATCGTTCGTTCGTACCTTAAGTCAAAATTGCACATGGGGTTGACCGCTGGAAAGGTGTTTCAGTACCCTTTGAAGATTCATTTAGGCTCAGTCGAGTTAAAGAGTTGACTTAAGTCAAACAGAGCCCGAGAGCACCCGGTGGCCTGTTGATTGAGTTTTGAGGGAAAACATGTCATTCATCCGCATGGTAAGTTGGAATCGTGCATGGTATGGATCGTTGGAAAGGGGTTTCATATCCCTTTGGAGATTAATTTAGTCTTGGTCGAGTTAAAGACTTTGAATTTTAGTCAAATGGAGCCTGGGAGTGCTCAATGACTTTTAGGTCAGTACTCGGGGTATGACCTGAGTTTGTAGTGATGAAGGGAGGTGCTAGGGACCTAAGGAGAGTTTAGGAGGTAAAAAAATAGGGTGTCTATAGAACCTCTCAATGGGTGAGTTTGGAATAAACGATAGTCATCGAATAGACACTGCATGACGCTTTTGAGGGAGGATGACCAATTCAGAGGGTGGAGGCTGATTCTGAGGACCTACGAAGTGTGCTAGGGATAACCAATTCGATGGGTAGAAGACAATTCTGTGGGCTTAAGTTGAGATGAACAATTCTGTGGGCTTGAGTAAAGATGACCAATTCTGCGGGTCGAAGCCAATTCTACAGGCTTAAGTAGAGATGACCAATTTTGCTGGTCGAAGCCAATTCTGAGGGCTTAAGTTGAGATGACCAATTATGCGGGTCGAAACCAATTCTACGGGCTTAAGTTGAGTGGGTCAAAGTCAATTCTGTGGGCTTAAGTATAGATAACCAATTCTGCGGGTCGAAGCCAATTCTGAGGGCTTAAGGTGGGATGACCAATTCTGTGGGTCGAAGCCAATTCTACGGGTTTAAGTTGAGATGAACAATTATGCGGGTCGAAGCCAATTCTGCGGGCTTAAGTTGAGATGACCAATTCTTCGGGTCGAAGCCAATTTTGCCGGCTTTAAGTAGAGGTGACAAATTCTGCCGGTCGAAGCCAATTCTGCAGGCTTGAAGATGGGATGACCAATTCTGCGGGCTTATGTAGCGATGACCAATTCTGCGGGTCGAAGCTAATTCTCCAGGCTTATGTAGAGATGACCAATTCAACGGGTCGAAGCCAATTCTACGGGCTTAAGTTGAGATAACCAATTCTGCGGGTCGAAATTGGGGATAACCAATTCTGCGGGCTTAAGTTGAGATGACCAATTCTGCGGGTCGAAACTGGGGATAACCAATTCTGTGGGCTTAAGGTGGAGGTGACAAATTCTACTGGTCGAAGCCAATTCTGCGGGCTTATATAGCGATGACCAATTCTGTGGGTCGAAGCTAATTCTACGGGCTTAAGTTGGATGTGAAAAATTTTATGGGTCGAAGCCAATTCTACGGGCTTAAGGTGGAGGTGACCAATTTTACGGGTCAAATACAATTATACGGGCTTATGAATAGATGACCAATTATACAATTCGAAACCAATTCTATGGGCTTAACTTGAGATGACCAATTTTGCGGGTCGAAGACAATTCTGCAGGCTTAAGTTGAGATGACCAATTCTGCGAGTCGAAGCCAATTCTGCGAGCTTAAGGTGGGATGACCAATTCTTTGGGTCGAAGCCAATTCTGCGGGCTTATGTAGTGACGACCAATTCTGCGGGTCAAAGCTAATTATGCGGGCTTATGTAGAGATGACCAATTCTGCAAGTCGAAGCCAATTCTCCAGGCTTAAGTTGAGATGACCAATTTTGCGGGGCAAAGTCAATTATGCTGGCTTAAGGTGGAGGTGACCAATTCTACGAGTCGAATCCAATTCTGCGAGCTTATATAGAGATTTTCTTGGGGAACTCTGCCGAGGAGATTTATCTTGTGGTTTTGTTTTGGCTGGGGAGCTGACTGCTAGGAAAATCATTTGCATCCTTTGAAGGAACAACCAAAATTCCAATGGGGATATTTAGGTGGCCCAGGGTTTGGATGTATTGCTTGGGGAAAATTGAGGCTTTTGGGGCATACGGGGTGATCTTTAGAGATCCTTCGGGGATGTTTTCGAGAGGAGTTTTACTTGGTTTTTGAGAGTTTCATTGGGGAAATAGGGGTTTCTTTTGAGGGAGTGCGAACTTTTCATAGTGAAAATGTTCTAAATCCTTCTTGGGATTTTTAGGAATTTTTTAAGGATTTTTCAGGGCTGTCTGGTATTTTCTGGGAATTTTTGTACTAAATTTTAAGGGGGCGCCAGTCGGCATGGTTCATAGGGTGCCATTCGACAGTGGCATGGACTTTTGGACTACCTTGGGAAGGTGGGTCCGGTGGGTGGGGGGTCAATGTCGATCGACATGACCCTTGGCATCCTATATAAAGGGGGCGAATTCCCCTCATTTTTCACAGCTTCTTGCTTTCTTTCTTTCTGTAATTTTCCTCTACAAATCGTTCTAGCGTTCCGATCTCTAAGAAATGGCTACCTTTGTGAGCACTACAGTACGTAGGTATCGGTTGACTATTGATGACTGAGAGAACATGGAGTGGAGGGCCGGACACCTCTTGCTTTGTGGAGTGAGAACTCCTTTGATGCATTCGAGACGGTTGCGGATGATCGAACTTTTCTACGGGAGCCGTTGCATCATCGGTCTTCGAGGGTGGTGAACCCCGACGATTATATAAGTAACCTGGCTTTTGATATTCTTCTCTTTTTAGTGATTTTTCCGTCCTTAAATTTTTACAAGTTTTTTGCCTTTGACAGTCTGATATCTCTTTGAAGAACATGTGTGCCCACGGGACGACGGGGCTTAAGGACGTCTGGGAGCATCTTCCACCTGTGGTGCGTTGGGTGGTATCATCAGCGGGTTTTGGGATGTTGGTGTCTGCACTGGATGAGAGGTATCGATTGAGAGCGGTCTTATGCGCTTTGGGGGAGAGATGGTAGGATACTACCCACACCTTCCATTTCGGTTTTGGGGAGATGACCGTGACTCCTATAGACGTGCAGCAACTGCTGGGGCTGGATTGCTATGGGGAGCAGATAGAGGTGGATCGCTCTTTGAGGGTGATGCCGGAGGCGATGAGGGAGGCACTTGGTGATGTAGGGAGGATAGTCTCTGGGTATTCCATCCGGCTATCCTTGATGAAGGATGTTTTACTGAGTAGGGAGGTTGATGTGGAGGACGGGCTGCAGGTGAGGCAGATGGTCCAATTGTTCATATTGTTGGTGCTGGGAGGTTTCATGGTGGCGTCGAGTGGCGACGTCATCCATTTGTGATTCTTGCCGTATTTGAGTATGTTTTTGAACATCCCTCTCTATGATTGGGGGAGCCTAACTTTGGTGACCCTCTATTTTTCTTTGAATGCATTCAGTCGGTGCTTCCGACAAACTTTTACTGGAGCCACGTATCTCCTTGAGGTATTCTTCAGTTTACACATTCTCCTTTCATGCATTCGCATTTTCCTCATGCATCTTTTTTTTTATTGTTAATTCCTGTCTTTGGAAGGCGTGGTTCTATGAGGTGATTGGGTGCAATACCCAGCTGATTTCCTTGAAGGATGAGACTATTGGTGACTTCTGTCGATTGTATCGATGGCGCAAGGCCAATCGGTAGTCGAAGGTATCTATGTCTCTCTAAAGGCAGTGCGTCAGGTTTTGAATGGCCTGACCAGTGATAGGGTAAGACTCTTTCCTTTTTAGCCTTGGTTTTTGGCATGTTCTGATTTTGTATTGACTTATGCCTGCTGGGGATTTTCTGGTGGCTTTTTACCCTTGGGGGGCAGCCATTCAGGATACGGGGACGACCGGGGTGAATGCGCAGATGAGGCATTTACTGGCACACGAGTTGGACCATTCCTGATATATGGGGCAGTGGGTAGTTCGGAAGATTACGGAGGAGGAGGTGGTGGTGCTACCTGTGCAGACTCCTATGTCTATGAGGCGGGAGAGGCTGTTGCTGGAGGATGCGAGGATCGGGACTATGATTGGCGAGCCCTACTTGTTGTATACTGATAAGGCTGCGCCATATGACTATATGGACTTTGTGATGAGCTGGTTGATGGCAACCAGCATATATGATGCCTTGCATTTCCCTTCTGCGGGTTCGAGTCGGTAGGTGGGGTCTTCCCATAGCGACAGTGGTCCATCAGCGTCTACGGTGACGATGACTTCAGATGTTCCCTTTGTTCGATTGCATACCCCTTCGTACAACATCCGACGGGCTAATGGAGGGATGGTCCCCATGTTGCATCGTCCTCATGTGATGGATCCGGAGGAGCCGAGTTTGACAGAGGAGGTTGTTTGTCCTGCGGTATACCTTCTTCCTCTTTTTGGTTCCTTTTCTATTTTGATCCCTCTTTGATAATGATTTTTCCTTTTACTTGCAGCAAGTTCGTGTGTCGACCACTTGGCTGAGGGACATCAGAGACTGGATATCTTCGGCGACTACCCATATTCGGGATGCGGTCCCGGTTCCTTATTGCTTGGTTTCGTCTGCTTCATCTAGGGAGGACTCTATCTTGGGTAGCAGTGGTGCGTCATCTTGCCGTAGGGAAAAGAGAGCGCGTCGCAGGGGTGGAAGCTCTTAGAGAGAGAGGTGAAGGGTAAATGAGAGAGAGAGAGAGAGAGAGAGAGAGAGAGAGAGAGAGAACATGTGGGTTCGGGCTGAGTCTTGTTTGTTTTTTGCTTTTCTTTTATTTCCTGTCAAATTTGATGTAACACATAAGAATATATATATATATATGCAATGCAATGGTTTTTTTTTATTATCTTTTGTTAATGGCGAGTGAATGCATGCACATGAGCTTTTTACTTTGCCGCTAAGACCGTAAAAAGAGATATTTTTGGGATTTTTGAAGGAAAGTTTTAAAAATGAGAAATTATATAGGGGTGGAACAGGATTTTTTTTTTAAATTCGGTTGAGAATATCAATTTTATTTTTATTGGGTTTTTCTGATTTTGATAAAAGAGGAAAAAGTAAAATTTCCAAAAATAAGGGGTTGCCGATCGACAAGCCCCTTGCCCTGCCTATCGGCAGTCAAGTCCAGTCCCATCGATTCAAAATTTTTGATTAGTTCCCTCTTTAGCTTCTTGTACCTTGTGGGGTAGGATTCCCTCCGATTTATGCACGGGTTGTGTCTTTTGTGAGGGTTCTCAAGTATAAGAAGGGGTAAAGGGTGGAGTGTTTTCATCACACCTTCACATTCTTACTTACTTGCCTACTATCTCTTAGTTCTGGAAGATGGCTCTCCCTGGTAGCATTGAGTTTTCTAATGACCTCAAAGCCTTGGAAGCGATGTGCTCTTATAATGTCGACTGCGATGCTTTCAACATGCATCGAGTCTCTTTGTGGTGCAATCGATCCATTGAGTGGAACATGCTGATGGCGGCGGTACAATTTTGGTAACCCGAAGACCATGTATTCCGCTTTAGGTTGGATGAAGTTTTTCCTACCTATGAGGAATTTTCTACCATGTTGGGGACAAATCCCAGTGTTGCTGCAGCTTTACCCAAATTTTTCCATTCTCCCAGGGATTTACTGGCCAGGCTTCTTCGTATTTCACCTTCGGTGACTAGATCACTGGTTGCTGGAGGAATGATCTCCCTCCTGGTGGTGTTGTAGTCCATGCATTTGCAAGAAGGAGGCGATGCTGGCTATGCTGGAGCCGTTGCTTAGGGCTTGGTTTCAAAATTACTTCTTGTGACTGAGGAACTTCTGGTGGATCCGTAACTTGACGCCATTACTTCATGGATGTCATACCATCGCAATCCTGTGGAGGTGATACTGGTAAAGACCCTGAACGGTCTGAATGCCTGGCAAGAAGGTCATTCTGACTTCCTGCGGGGTAGCCCTGTGATGCTGTTCATGTGGTTATCTAAAAGATTTCGCCTGGTGACTCTTCCAGAATATCCTTTGTCGGCTGTACCCAACTTCTTTTCACGTCACTTGTTTAGCGTTGACCTGGATATTGAGAGCTGGTAGCATTGGCTTATGGAGCATGGGGCTCAGAATCTGTACTGATCAGACCTCTTTTTATTTCCCTTGGCGGCTTCTGCACCTATTTGGCTGGACACAGGTCGTGCCACCTCGGACACTAAATTTCTTTTCGGTAGAGGATTTGATCGAGCGTCTGCATCTGCGCCTGCGGCTTGGTTCTCTGTGGGAGAGCCGACGTCCTTCGACCCGTACCTCTCAGTTATTGGGAGAGTTTGGTATATCCCTGGGGATTATATGAAGTGGTTGTGTAGGAGAGTTGTTAGCAAGATGTTGGCAATGGAGACTAGACTAAAGTGGCTTGTCTCTTTTAACACCATGGAAGGAGGTGTTTTGGTTTTTTCGAAGATGGTTCGAGCTCATCGGTCGATGGAGTGTCTGCGATACTCCGTTCAAGCAGGGGAAACTTGGGGACCCCAGGATACAGATGATGATGACAGATCAGGCTCCTTTAGTAGCAATGGATGGGACTCCTGGAGAGTTTATTGTGTAATGGGGGATAAATGTGGGGATTTTATTTGGCTTTTTTAGGAGGGTAGGGGGAAGGGAGTTATCTGTTCATTTTCTTATGTAATTTGTATCGTAATTTCTTATTAATGAAATACCCAAGTTTCTGATCATCCAGTTGTGCCTTTCGATGAATTTTGTATTGTTTGAATTATCTATACCGGTGTCTAAGGCATACATAATCCTTTTGTTCAAATATATGTTAGAACGAACTATCGTTCTCGAAGGTAAGAAAAGAATAGTATTTTATGAAAAAGAAAGGTCCATGCTCATGTAAGGTGTATGAGTTGCCTACGTACCTTTGGGGTTTCGAAATTTTATACTTTGTTTAAAAATGGTTATTTATAGAGGATCAGGCCCACGTAGTTGTGGGCAGGGGAAAATAAAGAGTTTTTTTTTTTCAGAATAGAAGGGAAAGGAGAAGAGTCGTAGCGCGCCGAGATTTTGGACTAGGGGTAGAACTTCTTAAGATGGTCCAGGTTGACTGGAGGATCCATCTCCTCCCCATATAAGTCGATAAGCATGGCGGCACTACCGGATAATATCTTCTTGATAATGTAAGGGCCGCTCCAATTGGGCTTGAATTTCCCTCTGGGGTCCCAGATGGGTTCTATGATTTCTTTGAGGGCTAGGTCCCCTTCTCGGGCACCGCGGTCCTTGAATCTCTTATTGAATGAACACGTTATTCTACGATGGTACCTTGTATGTGGTATAGTGCTTTTAATCTCCCTTCGTCTAGGAGGGTCAGCTCGTCAAGACGACTTTGGCACTAGTCTTCTTCGCTGACCTTGCGTTCAATCATGACGTGCAACGAGAGTATTTCCATCTCCACAGGTAGGAATGCTTCCATACCGTAAACTAGAGAGTAAGGGGTAGCCCCAGTAGAGGTTTGAATTGAGGTTCGATAGCCCCAGAGGGCGGGATTCGGTCGGTCCAATCTCGACTGCTTTCTATCATCTTGATGATGATGGCTTTGAGGTTCTTATTGGCGGCTTCAACTGCACCGTTGGTCTGAGGTTAGTAGGGAGAAGATTTATGTTTTTGAATCCCATACTCGTTGACCACCTCTGTGACTTCTTCCTCGAAATGCAACCCGTTATCTGATACTAGCTCGTATGGGACCCCATATCGGTAGATGATGTTTTACTTAATAAATTTGGCCACTTTCTTAGTGTTGAGCACTGCATATGACTCCTCTTTGACCCATTTGGTGAAGTAATCAATGGAAACTAGGATAAACTCAGAGTATTGGAAGCCTTCGGTGTAAGCTTCACTATGCTATTAATGCCCCAGGTGGCGAATGGACAGGGAGAGGTCATGTTGTATAATTCACGTGGAGTCAAATGCTAAAGGTTGGAGAATTGTTGGCATTTGAGGCATCTCCGTACATAGGCGGTGCAATCCTGGTTCATGGTGGTCCAATAGTAGCCTTGTCGGATGATCTTTTTGGCAAGCACGTGACCGTTCATTTGGGGTCCGCATTCCCTATTGTGGATCTTCTGCATTATCTTTTCAATGTCAGCCCCCGCGATGCAGTGCATATGAGTTCCATCGAAGTTCCTTTTGAGCAGTGCTTTTTGATAAATGATGTACTGGGTGGCGAGTCTGCGAAGTGTTGCTCGATCATTCTTGTTGGAACCCTTGGGATACCTACCATGCTTGAGGAGGTGCCAAATATCATAGTACAAATAATTAGCTAGCTCAGGATCTTCTGTAGTGACGAGCTCAATGTGGTAGAAGTGGGTTGGTTTGTCTTATTTTTGAATTTGGAAAGGGAGTCATTGTTATTCCTTCGGGCATGTCGACTATGGAGGCTAAGGTAGCAAGGGCATCAGATACGTTATTCTTTACTCGAGGTAGGTAATGGAAGGTGATATCTTGGAATTAGGAGGCTAGTTCTTCTAAGTGATCATGGAAGGGTTGGAGTTTCTCATCCTTGACTTTCCACTTTTAGAGCACTTAGCTGATGATGAGGGCGGAATCCCCATAGACGTCTAAACATTAAATACCTTTCTTAAGAGAAACTTTGAGGCCTACCGTGCATGCCTCATATTCAGTCATGTTGTTGGTGCAATGGAAATACAACTTGATGGTGATGGGAGTGTGGTAGTCATTTGGGGCGATCAGAAGTATCCCAATGCCATATCGCTTCTTATTGGCGGCTCCGTCAAAGAACATTTTCCAACGAAGGTTGTCTTGAGCAGTGCAAATGATGTTTTCATTTGGGAATTCGAATATCCAGACATCAGCTTCTTCTACGAGGTAATCAACGAGGTAGTCATAGATGGCTCTTCCTTTCATGGATTTCTCTGTGACGTACATGATATCAAACTTGGCTAGGAGCATCAACCATCGGGCTATTTGACTGGACAAGGCGGGTTTCTCAAGCAATTATTTTATGGGGTCCATTCGGGATACAAGATTGATCGGGAAGGCGAGCATGTAGTGCTGTAACTTTTGGGTGACTCAGACAGGTGCGATACACGCCTTTTCCAAAGCAGTATAAACCTCGTACCCGACCAATTTACGACTGGCATAATAGATAGATCTTTCTTTGTAGGAATCTTCAAGGTATTGGGATAGCAAAGCCCTAGCTGCAGTGTCGGTTATGGTTAGGTATAGGAATAAGGGGAGACCAGGCTATGGTGGCATGAATACCGGGGGTTGGGTCAGATACTGTTTGATTTAGTCAAAAGATTCTTGGCATGCCTCATTCCAAACCTTAGTTGAATCCTTTTGAAGGATTTTGAAGATAGGTTCATAGATGGGGGTTAACTGACTGATGAACTAGCTGATGTATTGTAATTTCTCCAGGAAACCTCGGACTTATTTCTCTATTCGGGGAGGTGGCATTCAAGTATGGCTTTTAGCTTGGCGGGATCTACTTCTATCCTATTCTCACTGACCATGAATACCAAGAATTTTCCTTTTGTAACACCGAAGATGCATTTCTATGGATTAAGTCTCATCTGATATTGTCATAGTCGTTCGAAGAACTTTCGGAGAGCAGGAACATGACCTTCTCTAGTTTTGGACTTGACAATCATATCATCCACATAGACGTCAACTTCTTTATGAATCAGATCGTGCACGATGGTTATGGCAGCCATCTAGTAGGTAGCCCTAGCGTTCTTGAGACCAAATGGCATGATAGTGTAGCAAAAGGTTCCCCACGGGGTGATGAATGCATTTTTTTCTTGGTGGTCTCGTTGCATTTTGATTTATTTATATCTGGCAAACCCGTTGATGAATGAATTGAGAGCATGACTGGTTGTGTTATCCACGATCATGTCGATATTGGGTAACGGATAATCATCCTTTGAAGAGGCTTAGATAAAATCCCGATAGTCTACACACATCTGAACTTTTCCTCCTGATTTCGGCATGGTCACTATATTGGCTAGCCACGTGGGATATTCGATCACACGAATTAAGCCTACGTTCAACTGTTTTGACCACCTCTTCTTTGACTTGGAGAGACCATTCGATGCAGAGCTTTCTCAACTTTTGTTTGATCGGCTTGTAATATGGGAGAGTGGGAATCTCATACTGAGCTATTTCAGTATTAATGCCAAGCATATCATCGTAGGACCATGCAAAGACATCCACGAATTCTTTTAGTAATTTTTCGAGTTGTGCACGCTCATGCTCGTTAAGGGGAGCCCCTATCCTAATCTCGCACAGTTGGCTACTAGAACCGAGGTTTATAACAACAGTCTCTTCTTCATTAACTTGAACGCGGTTATGTTATTTATTATTAACCTTATTTAGATCAGTTAAGAATTATTCATTTGCAAGATCATCATCATTAAAAGTTTTATTAGAATCCAAACAGCTAATGTAAGGCACAACAAGATACTCAAAATCTTCATTTATTTCATTGATAGGAAAAACAACATTGGGAACCTCATCAAAGGAGGACTCGATTACATTTGAACAATGATAGACAACATAAGAAGAAAAGGGGTTAACATTAGGATTAGGGGATATTTCAACAGGTAGAACTGGCGCAGCATGCTAGTTAAGGAGAGGTGTATCAGCATCTTTAATCAGGTGGGATGGATCCAGTGATGTAGTGCCTGAATGAACCATGCAGAGTGTCAGTCCAGTATCTGTAAGTTGAAGGAATATTGGGAGTCACTTTCCTCAGTCTCTTCCCTATATTTGATGAGCAGTTGTACTTGGTGTTGGGAATTTTCAGCCCATGGGTAGCTGTCTTGGAAAAAGATCTCCATTCCAAGCTTCATCTTCTTGTCTGTATAGTCATACCATGGTTCTGAAAAGCCACAAAAGGGGAAGTCCTCACCCTCTTTGAAGAATTATCCATTCAAGGAGTCACATGGGATAGTCTGAACGCGGTCTAGTCTTCTCTTTTGTCGAGATAGGTGGATTATTCTGAGCTCTTATTCTGACGGTTGATACCCCAAATCACAAGGAGGGAAAGCCTTTTTTAGTTCAATGGTCTCAAGTATCCCTTACTTTCTTTTCCCTAGCCCCAGTCCGGGCATGAAGTGCATGTTTCTGAACATCTGAATCACATTGATGTTGCCATGAGGGTCGTATTCTGGACAAACCCTTTCTTTGAAGTTGTCCCCTACCGGGAGCAGAAGTGGTTCAACTCAGAAACCTGATAGGAGCATATCATTTACCCGTGTTGTATCTCAAGGATTGGACTGATGGTACTTGAACCATCGATATTATCGTCATCGCCCAAGATGGTAATGAACCGTCCATCTACGAAGAACTTTAATTTCTGATGGAGTGAGGACGACACGCCCTTGATACTGTAGAGCCCAGGTCATCCTAACAATGGGTTGAAACAAGCAGGGATGTCAATAACTTGGAATTCGATGACAGGGTTTATAGGGCCAGCCCCTATTACATGGTTTATGGATCCCATCACCTCCCGATGGGTATTATCGTAGGCACGCACAGCAGCAGAGGTTGGAGCGAGGTAACTTTCCTTCAGGCCTAAACATTTGAAGGTTCTCAGTGGGAAGACATTCAAGGCGTATCCATTGTCGACAAGAGAGAGTGGTAAAACCTTCCCCATAACTTCGACAGAGATATTGAGTGCATGATTATGGTTTGGACCAATCTTGGGGATTTCTTCTTCGAAAAAGGATAGCATTCGGGTAGAGGTCAAGGATCCGGCAGAATTTACCACTTCTTCTGGTGTGGTAAAAGGAGGAACTATGGGTCGAGTGAGCAACTTGATCGAAGCATTTCTATATAGCTGAGAAGACATGGAAAGCCCCCATATAGTGATGTTAGCTTGAGTTTTCTTTAGTTGATCGAGGTTCTTGCTCTCCTTGAGGGTCATTTCTGGTATAGGAAGGTTTTTAACGCCCTTCCCTTTGTAATTGGTTGGTAGTGAGTTTGGGATCTGGTAATGCCTCCCTGATCTGGTTATGTGATTTACTGAAGAAGGGAAAACATGAATCCCATCTCCTCGTCAACCTTGGGTTGTTCTGCTACCTTGTTTATTTCTCCGAGGATTTTTTCAAATGATATCATTCCACACATATCGGCTACCGGGCCAGTTTCTCGAAAGCTTGTTCTTCATTCGAATCTTCAAATTCTTCCACCCATCCGGTGGTAATAATTTCGTCTTTCGATGTAAAGTCGATGCATTCCACAACTTCAACGGCTTCTTCATACAGGTCATCCCATTCTGTGGGGATGTGTAAGGGTGAAGGGACCAGGCGCCCCTGTAGCTTCAGAGCATCAAGTAACTCGATCATACTGTAAACGTTGTTGGTTTATCTAACTCTCGGGCCCATTTCCATGCTTCCAAGAACAACATACTGAACCTCTGGAAATCAATAACCATATGTGAGGGTAATTTCAGCCCGAACTCTAGGAGTTAGTTTAACACTTCTGACAATTCCATGCTTCTATTTTCAGAACAAGTACGGACAACGATGCATGCTCTGGTAAGGAGTGATAGTGACTAATCAGCGAGGCTAGTAGGATGTAGGAGGAAATATGGGAAAATTTGGAGAGGTTTAGGAAAGCATATGGGTGTGATTTGAGTTGAGGGATCGAATTCTGGTTTATCTTCTAGAAAGATGGCATTGGCATGATTTGGAAGTGGGTTGTGAGTAGTGTTTGGCTTAGGATTGGCTGGTGGGGCGATGGTACCCTGGTCAATTAGACCTTGGATTATATTTCGGAGGTGAAAGCATTGGTCGGTGGTATGGCCAGCAGTTTAATGAAAGGCACAATGGGCATCTGCCTTGAAGTTTCTTGGGAGTGGATTTGGCAATGAACGGGGATCCAAAGGTTTAATAAGGTTTTGGCTTAACAAGGCTTGATAAACTTTGGAGAGGGGAGCATGGAGCTCGGTGTATTCCTTTCGGATTGGGAGAAGGAGGCTTTCTGGCGACCATGATGTGGTTGGTTGAGAGATGTTGTTTATGGTTGAGACTGTAGCACTGGCAGGTCTGTCATATTTTCTGGGGGTGAATTGTCCGGACATCTTCTTTGGTTCGACTTCTGTTTTGGCAAGACCTTCCTCGATTTCTACTCCTGCTTCTCAGAGATCTCGAAAGTGGGGATAGTATTATCCTCCCATCGTTGCTCGGACATGGGGTATGAAGTTCTTCTTTACTATGCTGACTTGTTCTTCCTCGGAAGGCCAATTGGTCATGGTTGCTGCTTTTCCCTCCGTCGGGCTATGAAGTTACTGTCTGATTCCCCAGAGTTCTGTTTGAGCAGATCTAAATCATAGTGGGTGACCTTAAGCTCTTCACTATATTTGTATTATGACATGAATTCCCGAGCTACATCCTCTCAGCTACGAATGCTGGACTCTTCTAGACATAAAAACCATCGGAGGGTGCTATCCTTCAAAGTTTTCTAAAAAAAATTGGGCCATCACTTCTTCAGAAGCCCCTAATAGAGTCATGGAATGGTGATAACTTTGGAGATGAACAATCGAGGGTCCATTTCCTCCGAATTTCTCGATATTCAGCATCTTGAACATCTCGGGTAACCTCGCTTTAGGATAAGGAGACATGTGGGTATAGTCCATGTAATTTCCTAAGATTTTGACTTGGTAAAACTTCTTGGAGAGAATCTTGAGGTCCTCTTTGACCTTGTTCAATTCTTCCTCCTTCGGATCAATGATCATAGGAAAGTTAGCTCCAGGTTGGGCAAGGTTCGGCATAGGAAGCTGGGCAGGCGGCGACCCATTAAAAGGAGGGGCACATGGAGCATGCTGATAATTTTCGAGAACTAGATGGGCTCGGATGGGCCCATAGCACGAGGGAATAGGGCCTCGAGTTCTTGAGGAATGGGAACTTGGTTTCGTTGCATCTCTTCGACCTTAGTTTGGAGGTTGTCAATCTTGGACACAAGCTGAGCTAGGACTGTCGTCAGATCTGGCTGCACAAGGGGTACTTGATCTGTGTTTTCCATGGAAAGCAAATGGATTTCGAACTCGAAAGAAGTAACAGGGTAACGAATAGAACTCCGGGGTGATTTGACTGAAGACCGATGTCAATAAGGATCCAGATCAAGGGTTTTCCACCGACTTGAGAAGGCGCAAAAATGGGATTTATTTTTGAGAAAAAGGGATGATTTTTTTTTTCTTTTTTGAGATGAAAAGACAATTTTTTTTTGGATTTTTGATAAAGAGAGGAGAAATGTTTTTTTATTTTTGATAAGGAAAGGAAAAAATGTTTTTGGATTTTGGATAAAATAAGAGAATTTTCTTTTTGGAGACGATCTCTGCATGATTATTATAATTATTATGTTTTCACTTGTATTAATTCTCCTAAATGAAAAATGAAATGCCAGACGGGATCCGAGCCTGAAAAAATTGGATTTGTAACATATGCAAAGCTATGGCTGGACTTGTTACCAGGCTCACGGACAGGGTCCCATTTTAAAAATGCACGAAAAATTTAGGCGGTAGGCCGAACCGAAATTTCGGCAGAGTTTTAGGTAAAAACTAGCAATCTAACATGTGTGTCCTAGGCTTGACACCTATATGCATGTATGCATTTTGGTTGGGTCAATCGGAAAGGGTTACCCCCTTTGGTGTGACTTCCACGATATACGTCTTGCTCTTGTGAGCAATCACTACGTGTGGATAAGCCATTTGATATACCTGAGTGTAAGTGAATTGCCTCACCATATACCTTATGGAGACGTTACGTGTGACACCGAATTCGTTATACTCGGCGTACGTGAACGAGTTCCCTACGATATACCTCCCGTCATGACTTCGGTCAAGCGGTACGATGCGGGAGGAACCGTTCGATATATGTCGAAGGTACTTGGCCAATAGAAGGTGAGAGTCATATCGTTTAGGCTAACTGCGCCCTGCCGGACCAGCGCCCATCATGAAGTGACCCTCCAGTTACTGGGTAAAAAATTGGTCAATAACAATGCTCTTTGGTCATGTCGTGTGAATCATGCAAGATTCTCTTATTGGTATCTTATGATAATGTTTTTCTTGATTATGCAAATAGGGAGCAAAGTACAAGTACCAATGTTTCACCAAGTATGGATGGATTATGCGTGCAACATGTGGATATATATGATTCTAGGTGCACGTGGTGTGAAGTCTACATTGAGAATTTTCTATAAGTGTGTGAATAGAAGCATAGGTATGGGAGATACATGGAAAAGGGGAACATGTAAAAATGGGGAAAATATAAACAAGTATAACATCCATGTAAATAGAGTCTAACCCTCAAAAGAAAATCCCCAGTAGAGTCGCCACTGTGGCCATCCCCCGATCCTCGCGGTGGGCGGGCGCGTGAGGGAGGATCCTAGGTCCCGCGCGTCCCTCTAGCGAGTGCTTCGGCCGACGTCATTTGGGTGAGGTAAAAAATGTAGAGAGATAGAGTCGCCAGTCTATTTTACTCAAAACAGACAAAAGAAAGGGATCCATCCCAAAGGACAACATCCAAAGATATACTGATGCATACGAAACCAAAATAATTCGAAAAGGGTTCAGAGTCTAAGTTACGAAACGGAAGGTGTTAGGCACCCATTCCGCCCTTTCAATCTCTCATGGGTTTTTGTGATTTTCCTTTATTTTCCCCGTGATATGTGTGCATGTCTATATATAGTGGAGATATGAATCATCGACTTGCACCATGGAAGAGGTAAAACGAGTCATCCGTAGGAAGGTATAAAAATATTATAAAATAGGATTTACGTGATTATCCTTACGTTGACCATTATGATGGAACGATAACACATGTGGAATAATACGCCACTAAAAACAAATATATGTATATGTATATATATATATATATATAATAAAGGAGGAGGGTATATACAAAATCTATAAAAACAGGTTTTGTATCTAACTATTTGGTCTTTGTCAAGTGATGGTTGAGATTAAATTGGAAGGGTTTGAATCCAATGGCTTACAATCTAGGAGGATGGTTTTTTTGTCTTGGCCAACTAACGAATGGGATAAAATCTAACTCACGGCTGAGATTACATGTGAGGCTAACTACAGTGAGGTGTATAACATACTATTCTCTTCACTGGTACGCGTGCTGACTCTCACAGTACATAATTTCTTTTCCCAACGCTTTACTCCCATCCCTTCTGCCATACCCGTACACCCAAAAGCTTTTACCTTTAGTTAAAAAATGTATTTGCGTGGCTGTACCATACACCTACTCAGAGTCTCTTAAAAAATGGTACCAACGTCCTTCTCCAAGCTTATCATAACTGCGCCTACCTACTAGCGGTTGAGATTACTAGCGGTCAAAAATGATTCAAGAAGAATACCTACAACATAGCTTATCCCAGCTTATCATAATTGCGCCTACCTACTAAGTACACGAGTCTCAAGACAAAAAAAATGGCTCCGTAACTGATTCGTTTGAATTTCAAACAAAAGGCAAAAAATGCCTTTAATCAGGGCGAGAGTTCATTTCTTAACTTTGATGAGTTCGTTTTTCAGCTCTAGTTTCTTTACTTTGGTGCGTCCCTTTTATACGTATATGTTTTTTTTTGGGTTTTTTTTAGTAAGAAACATGATTGTTGATAAGGTAAGGGTTAAACTGTTTTTTTTAATAAGTAATTTGGGTTTTGGTTTTGCAGGTCTTGAAACGGGTTCCAATCAGTTCTTTGATATGAGTTCCAATGCATCCCCTCTCTTTTACAGCGCCTTAAATCGATCATCAAAAATTTCTAAAATCAGGAACCAACAAAAGCCAGGTTTGACGAATTAAAGCATTCAAGAGCCCAGATATGGCGAATTAAAGCAACCAGGAATGATAGCTTAGGAATTGGAGCTCAGGAATTAGAGCTCAACCATTTTAGTCTCTGGATCATCATCAACCAAAAGGGAGAAAACATCGTCAAGCTCATCGTAGCAGAACCCGACAGCAGATCTGCTCATCTTCAAGAGTTGGGCCTGTTTTTATATTTGTGTATATGGGTGTCTTTGGGTCTGTTTTTATATTTGTATATTTGTGTATATGGGTGTCTTTATCCAATTTGTTGCCTGTGATATATATATATATTTATTTTTTCGTCTCTCTTTCTTGGATCTCTTTCTTGGAGCTAAGACCATCATCGCTTACAATTTTCGTCTCTCTTTTTTGTCTTGAGTGTGAATGGGCAGGATGATGCCGTTACCTACAATGAACGCATTTCCATCAATGAATGCCCCTCCACCGTCTCGGAGCAGATCTGAACTGGTTTCCATCACTATCTACACCAAAAGCCTCCAAC
This sequence comes from Sambucus nigra, assembly GCA_949130495.1. Taxonomy (NCBI): domain Eukaryota; kingdom Viridiplantae; phylum Streptophyta; class Magnoliopsida; order Dipsacales; family Adoxaceae; genus Sambucus; species Sambucus nigra. The sequence goes on from OX422218.1 coordinate 285,033,788, forward strand.
TTCGGGTATTTCATCCAACTTCGTATTTGAGATTTCATCCAACCGTATTTTTTGATTCGGTTATTGGAACTTTGATACGAGTCTGATTAGGTATGGCGTCTTTGATCTGTGCATGGCAGTTGTGGGTTTATGAATGGGAGGAAGATGTTAGGTTTTACAAGGCGCTGACAATGGGTATAACCATGGTGGTGGTGATGGGGACAGTGGGTTTTCCCTATGGTGGTGGGTTTTACAGTGCGGCGACCACACATCCATGGTGTTGTGGTTTTCAGGCCTTCGGCTCTGATATTGCTGATTTCGAAACCAAACGGAGAGGTAAGGGTTCTATTTTTCTTTAAAAAACGATTTATGTTTAAAAAAATAGACATGTGTTCTTAATTGTAACTGAGTTATTTTTTTTTACAAAACAAGTTTTTTTTCTTTTTGGATCTACTCTTTTTGTTCATTTTCGTGACTATTGTAGGTTTATTTATAACAAGGGTTTGATGTTCGAGTCTTGGACTTTACGAGAGAGTCATGGCAGATCTAGTTCTACTGGAGTCACTGCAGTTGGCTTGGTATGTTTTAAGTCCCATGAGTTCCATTGTGTGTAATGGTTGTCCTATTAGCCGATTTTTTTTATTTTTTATTTTTAATATTCAGTTTCTTCATCTGGTCGTTTGTTTTCATATCGATGAGAATATAGACATTAAATATACGTGTGTAAAAATTTATAGTTATATTTTATGCCTGTTTTCCACAACTTGACAATAATTAACGCGTGTACTTTTTTCCAGATAACATGGATTAATATATTGGCTTTTTATGCAATATACGGGTTTTAGTAGAATCACTGGATTTGTGCTTGAACAATATTCTCTCTCTCTTACCTTTTTTATATGTTGGCTTATTTCGTACGTTGGATATGTGGGTTTTGAATTCTTTTTATTTGTATGTGTTTAATTAAGGACTGCTCCACTGTGATGATCATCAATTGGTAAATATGAACAAAAAAAATACTTCAACTTTGATCATCAATTGGTAAATATGAACAAAAAAAGTACTTCAACTTTGATCATCAATTGGTAAATATGAACAAAAAAAATACATCAACTTACATCAACTTCAAATCCTCATTTGCATGCGAAGGTACGCTTTATCTCTTTGATATTTTATTTGAGTTTTAAATTCTATTCATTTTATCTTAATTTAATCTCTGATGAAACTTGCATTGTTTTGACATATGGTAAAATTTTTTACTACCATCAATTGAATTTAAGAGGTATATTTATTAAGAAATTTTATAATCCGTATTAATTGAAAATTTGCTCCAAAAAAATTAATTTGCACATATATTTATTATTCGTATTGTTAATGGAAAAAATGTAAAATTTCTTATAATTAATGTTTGTTTCCTTATGCAGATTCACCGCGTAGAGGAATGAGGCTTTATGAGGGTCCAAAAGTGATGGGCCACATCTTTGCACTTTTTTGTACGATGTTCACCAAACCATGCTGAATCTTTTAGAATGTGTATTTTAAGATATTTTTAATGAACATTTTCGGTGTGTAATTTATTTTGCATTTATATTATACTATAAGTTATTAAACCACCGAAATAATTTTTATTTGATTTTTTTTATTTCAATAAGACACCATCTAAATAATATACTTTTTAAATAATTTATTTTGCATTTGGTTTGACCTTTGATTCCAATAATACACCATCTAAATAATTCTTTTCAATAAGCATATTATTTCCTTTTTGTCGTAAATTTTCTTAATGTGGAAATTCTTTTCAATAACATGAACTTTTGGACTTTAGGCAGACCATGACTTTTATGTTTCTACTTCTTCAAGTCTTTGGAATATTAAGACTAAAGGTATAAACAATTAAGATAGATAATAAAGAAAACTTATTTTTTCATATGTAATCATCATATTGTCTATTCACGTTTAGGATTTGACAAGTTCAAGAAGATTTCCTTTTTACTTGGTTTATTTATTTTCTTAATACCTTAAGTAACTACATATAACTAAATAACTTTTTAAATTATACTGAAAAATACAATATCATAATATTTATTTTGTCCTCATGAACACAATGTTATATGGTGAAAAAGTATACTTTTTTAAATATTATATATATTTTTGAAATAAGATAATTAAAATGGTAAGATTTTTTTTAAAAATTAAAACAGTTTTAAACTATATTGTTGAAAAAATCTTTAAAATGTATATTAAAAAAACAACTAAATAAAATAATGTATAATTTATATTTTACAAGATTGTTTTTTAAATTTTAAAGCCCATGTTAAAAAAATTTGCAAGTTATTTAAAAAATAAAACTAATTTTATTTAAAAAATGTACAATATTTTAAAAGATTTTTAATACATAAAAGAGGCGTGACCCAATGAGGCTTTACGCCATTGATTTTTTTGTGGCTTTATTGTGATAGAGAAAAGGATAACTGACCTTTATGTGGTTCGAGGCAAAAGAAAATCATGATAGCCTAATGTCTATCAACTGCCCAAGGTAATGTTCGAGTTTTTAAAAAGAAATAACTATAGGCATGTGAACAGGTATAATAATTTCGTCCGAGGATGACAATACAAATTGTATTTATGAATCAAAATATGTTTATAGTTATACACAATTGTATACATGCTATATGCATTACATAGGCGTGTAGGAGGCCAAATGAGAAACTATGAGAAGTCTTACATATAACTGTCCAAGGAAGTGAATTGTTTTATGATAGAATTTACATGCAAACAGCCCTATGGCAGTTAATATTTTATTTCATAATTTGCCTATGTGATTAGAGTGCAAGCGCAACTCACAATGTCAGTAAAGTTTATAAAATTCGGTTCAGTAAAATTTGAAATGTTCTAATAAAAAAAACATTGATTGCAAATCTAAATTAGATATTGCTTAGACACAAATGCACTGTATTAAAGTCGTAATCATGGTGCAGGTGTACAATGGGATGACTAACGTTATTTATATTTGCACTGTTGGCGACATGGGAACAAATTTATTATTGAAATAAATTTATCGCAGTGTCATCGACACGGGTACAAAATATCAAAACAAATTTATCGTCGTGCCATCGGCACGGGTACACCCTAGTATATGTATATAATATAAGAGAGTGGAGTATAGAGAAAATAGAAAATGAGAGAAAAAATAAAAATAGGACTCGAGTCTCAGGTTTTACCCCGAAATGCCTACGTAGCCTATAGACGCATTAAAGTCCACATAGTTCGCATGCAAAATGAGGGGTGGGGGTTATCCCATAAATCCAAGCGTGGGATTATCTTATATGTGTGTGTGTGTAGAAAAAGTGTTTTAGTTATGAGAAAAGTATAAGAAAAGTATGAAAACTCCCGTTTGAAATTTATGAGAAAACCCTCTTTTTCTTGTTTTTTGGGTTTTTATTTGTATGAAAATAAGGGATGTGCAATAATACTAAATAAAAAGTATATTAGTATGTGTGAGATGAGATAATGAAAGTGCTAAGTAATAAAACAAGTTATTGCGAATTTATGAGAATTCAAGGAGAGAGTTGAGAAAATTAGAACTTCTTGAAGATCTTGAAGATCTTGAACTTGATCTTCAATGTTGGAGGGCAGCCCTTAGACTTGGATGATGATGGAGGGTAGTGAATTCACCAAGTTTGATGAAAAGGATGTTGAAAAGTTAAGGCTGGAAAGGGATTTGGGTGTGGAAATCACGCTGACTTCGAGAGAGGTTTTCGGGATTTGCTGAGAGTGATATCTATCAGATCTGGGATCTTCCTGCAAGTGAGGTCAGGCCTCCTTTTTATAGTCCCAGGGCATTGCCGATCGGCATAGCCCTATTCCTACTAATCGGTAGGTGCGTTTAGGCACACTGCCGATAGGCAGGGTCTGGGACCTACCGTTTGGTAGTGTCTTTCAGGCCTTTTCGGAAAATCGTTCGCAAAATGCAAACCGTTAATCAGAATTGCATACGGGGTGGACTGTTAAAAAGGTAATTTAGACACCTTCGAAAGTCCTTTGGACTTCTCCCGGGTTTGGGAGTTGACTTTGTGTCAAATATGGCTCGAAAGAATTCGTGGTCCCATTGGATGGGGAATCGTCAGACGCAAACAGATCGTTCGTCCGCATGGTAAGTCAGAATCGCGCATGGGGTGGACCGTTTGGAAGTTTAGGACATGTAATTCGACATTCAAAAGAGTTTGATCCGGTTTGGGGAGTTGACTTTGGTCAACCGAGCCCTGGAAGAATTCTTTGACCTTTCGGAGTAAAATGGATCGTTCGTCCGTACCATAAGTCAGAATCGCGCACGGGGTGGACCGTTGGAAAGGGGTTTTGGTGCCCTTTAAGGATTCATTCAGTCTCGATCGAGTTGAAGAGTTGACCTAGGTCAAACAGTGTCCGAGAGCGCCCGGTGATCTCCTGATTGAGTTTCGGGGGAAAATAGGTCGTTCGTCCACATGGTAAGTCGGAATCATGCATGGGACGGACCGTTGGAAAGGGGTTTTAGTGCCCTTCGGAGATTCTTTCTGTCCCGATCGATTTGAAGACTTTGACTTTTTGTCAAACGGTTCTTAGGAGTGCCTGATGGCTTCTAGGTCAATACTCAGAGTATGAGCTGAGTTTGTAATGATGAAGGGAGGTGCTAGGGACCTAAGGAGAGTTTATGAGGTAACATAATGGGGTGTCTATAGTAAGTAAGGGTATCAATCCATATCTAGGGGGTAATCTAGAGACAAACTAAATTATAATTCAATTTTTATTTTCTTTTTGGGCCTTTTACCTTTTCTGTTATTTTTAGCTTTTTCAATATTAAAACAATTTGGGTGAGGATGTTGAATAACACTAACTATATCAAAGATCAAATGACAAACTAAAAAGTGACTAAAATGAAAAACAAAATATAACACTAAAATGAGATAAAGTGAGACAAATAAATGTGAGAACAATCAAGGAGTGGGAGTACACCCCAAATTTTAGCTATTCTAATTAATTAATTTAATTATTCTAATTAATTAATTTAATTATTTGAATTCTCCCAAATTAATATCAAAATCACAAACCAACTCTCGTTGTAAATGTAATTTTCATATTAATATTTCAAAAAATTAAGTTTAACCCCCCACAACTCTCAAAAATAGATCTACACTCCTTTTAATTAATCACTCGCTAGGATCAATTTATCAAAATTTATGTAAATCTAGAAAATGAAAATAGATTTGAAATTCAAGGAATAATACCACACTTAAGAAACCCCTATCTCTAGTTGGAATCTAAAATTGGTATTATAACTTAGAATTTCGATTTTCTCTCCAAAATCATTTACCCTCTCTCGAGGCGTAAATTTAAGGGTGAGGGATCAAAATTAATATTCAAAGGAAATTTTAAAGTAATCAAACTAATTAAATCAAAACAACATCAAATAAAGGCTCACCCCACCCCTTGAAAGGGGATTTAGCCTAACATAATATCAAACATGATAATCAAATAATCAAAGGCTAATAAAATAAAGTAGAAGAGAAGAACAATCAAACCAAATCTCTTTGAGTGAAATTGGACTCCAATCCTTGAATTTGCAATTTACATCCCTCTAATTTGTGTGATCAAACCAAAATTACATCAACAATTACACTCAAAAATGGATTCTCACTAATTTATTTTTCTCACTAATCTAAAAAAAAGAAAAATAAAAATAAATTATAACCTAAAAAAACTAAGATAAAAAGGGGTGTTTCTCTCTCTACAATTCTCCCTAATAATTCCTATTCTAAAGCCCTAAATGGGGTCTTCCATCCTTAAATAGTAGGCATGGAGCATGGGGGTAATTTGGGTAGATGATGGTGCAAGAGGGTGTGTGAGGTATTGGGTGAGGGGTAATTTAGGAGTTCAGCATGAGAGCATGTGGGTAGTGGGGGAATGAGGTAATGTGATAAAACAAATTAGATTTGTTAAAAGGGTATTTTTGGGTAAGAGGTGTCGATTGGGCGTTAATTTGGGAAAAGGGAATAAAGGGGTTTAAAACATGTGGGTTTTGTTTATTTTGTTTTTGTTGGTTTGTGTTTGGAAATTGGCAGGTACGATTTTGGCTTTGAGAAGGAAATGGGTTTGGCTTGTTGAGTTGGGTTTTGGGTGGAGGTCCAGGTGGGTTGAGGACGGGTTGCTGCCTTGGGTCGTCGGTGACTTGCGGTGGGGTTGAGTGCGAGTAAGGAGGGATGGTTCGTGGGTTGCTGGGTTCTAGGCTGGTGGTGACGATCGGGGTAGGAGGTTATAGAAGCGTCGTCGGTAGGAGGGAGGCCGCCGACGGGTTTGCTGCAGTTTGCGGGTTAGGAAGGATCGAGTTGACATCGGAGTAAGAAGGTCCGGTGATGACAGGTGGGTCTATGGATATGGGTCGCAAGTGGTCTCGTCAGAATTGTGCCGACGGGTTGGCCTGAATTTTTGGTCGGATACAGGTCCGACAGGGAAGGGTTTGGTTGAGGGTTTGAGTGGTGAGAAGTTTGGAGAGAGGATGAGGTTGGTTGGTGATGGGGTTTTGGTTATGGTGGGGTATGAGAGAGAGTGTGGTGAGAGGAAGAAGATGGGGAAAAGGGTTTGTGTGTGGTGTAGTGTATGGTAAGTGTGTGAGGGTGAGGGTGTGGGTGAGTTAGGTGTTGTGTGTGTATTTAACTTATGACCCCTAAAAATATCTAACTAAAACTAATAAAAATAAATTCTAAAAAAATAAAAATAAAAACTAAAAATAGAAACTTAAATCAAATAAAAACTCAAATCCTAAAAAAAAAAAATTTCTAAAACTTAAAAATTAAACTAAAGCCTACAAAAATGTAAATACAAAAAACTAAAAAAATAAATGAATTCCTAAAAAAAAGTAATCCTAATAAAATAAAATAAAAACTAAAAATAAAACAACATTAAATAAAAAGAAATAAAAAAAATATAACCAAAATATAAAAACGATTCAAAATAAAAAAATAAAAAAATATATAAAAAAAATACGAAAGGGAACAAATCAAACACACACGGCTCGGGACAGAGTTTAGGGTAGGCTAGGGTTACGGGATTGGTAATTAGCTCCATTCAATGAGCATATGCCTTGATATATAGATTTTGACACTGAAAACGGACATTTGACCTACAAGATAAATATTTAAGCACATAAGACCCATATTACCGAGAATTAGCAACTAAAGTGCGTCTATTCGGGGTATAAAATGTACAGTTTTGGGTTCTTATCACACCACCCCCAAACAGAGCATTGCTAGTCCTCAAGCAATAAGATAGAGAGAAAGAAAGATAAGAAACCAAAAGTGTACCACTTTCGCGGGCATTTGCAATTGCACTTAACATGTGCAATAAGCCTTTAAACCTATAGGTTTCCCTACATGATGAGTTGTGTCTCGTGAAGGTTTGCAGGGAATATACCCACAAAATTATTTATTTGTAATGGCAGTCTATCTATTATTAGATGTTGAATGATCCCACAATCCATCATGAGAGAAATGATTTCAGAAATACAAGCTAGAATGTGTAAAAAGTTTAGTTAAGTAAATACACAAGGCACATCCTTCCCAGAACTCAACGTGTGTGTGTGTGAATCAGTCAAACGGGTCGAGTGTCATAAGAGTAATTCCTAGATTGCCTTTTTAGAATCAATGCTTCAACTTCAAAATCTCACTGGATATATCTCTCTCAAACGAACTTTCGAGATATGGGTTAGTGTATCGCTCTTATGTGCGAGGATGTGAGTAAATGTAAGAAAGTTCAAACGTCTCACACACACATAAGAAAGAACGACCATTTAAGAAAGAAAATAATCTCATGAAAGGAATGCTAATCACTCTAGTGAGAAAGTCGAGTTATTCACCAAATTGACTTTCATTTGTCCGAACACCTAGGGGAAATATGGATGTTTAAGAGTGAGGGGAAAATGAAATGGGAAAGATGGTATAAGGTAGGATGGAATAGAATGGTGATGGATGAGTGATGAATATACGATGTGAAATGGATGAAAAATGGATGCAATAGAAGAGTGTATACACATTAGGCACAAATGTCTTTATTACACAAGAACTAACAACAAACTTTCTTTCTTTTCTTTTCTGTCTTTTTTTTCTCTTTTTTTTTATTTTTCTTTTCTTTTTCTCTATATTATTTTCTTTTCTTTTATTTTCTATTTTTCTATTATTTTTATTTTTCTTTTTTTTTTAATACTCTCAACGCTGAAGACATTTAACATTTGGAATCAACACTTTTTTTCTCAAAAATGAAGGATGAAATGTGAATGTGGTGGGGTATGTATATGGATGGGGAGAATATGGAAAGGTAATGGGTGAATGAATAAAAATGTGATATGGAAAGGGGGTGAGTGTATGGATGAAAGTTTGGTGATCGGGAAAAACTTCAAGACACGCGTTTCTTATAACTCGAAAAAGATGTCATTCTCAGTGATAAAGCCAAAAATTTAGTGAAGAATAATGAGATCATACAACGATTTAAGTTCGGACCCAAACGAAGTTGAATCAACTTGTGACTCGAAGATTGCGTAAAACTCTCTGAAAGGGTGAAAGGCACAAATCTCACAAGCTAAAGTCTCTACTAGTGATCCTTAAGGTTCTCTTGGGAATTGTAGTACTCCTCAACTCTAAACCATATTGATGTGATAAGTGCGCAAATTTTGTTGAGTCTAGAAATTCATGGTGCAACATGCCTTAGTACACATTACATAAGCTATTTAGAAAAAAATATTCCCTAGCTTGATTCCTAGACTTTGAAAGATGGATGATTGAAAATTCACATCAATGATTGAGATGAAAGAAACTATGCGAAATTTCAAAAATCAGGTTTAAAAATCAAAATTTTTCAAAAGAGGTACGATTTTGATAAAATTCCCTACTCCCAAACAAAAAGGAACATTTTCCTCGATGTTAAGTGAAATGATTTTTAAAATTGAGAGCATAAGGTAGGAAAGAGATTACCAGAATCAACCGCTAATGAAGTGGGCAGATGTAGCCAAGAATAAACCTGAATAAGAAGTGAGAGAAAAAAATGTACAAGTTGTAAAAGATGGAACCCCGGTTTTTACTTTTCGCAATTAAAAATAAATTAATAATTTCCTTAGATGGTGCGGAAGAGTAAGGGTGATGAGATGGTTCAATAAAATTAAACAATTAATATATTCACTAAAACCGATGAATTCAATCCAAGTCCTAAAATTTGCCTAAGTCATATTTATCGATATTAGCAAATTAGGCGAAACCAAATTTTAGCAAGTGACTTGAATTAAATAAGATTTACCCAATATATAATATAAGTCGCAAATTAAATGAAGTGTGATAATTTAAACGGAATTTTATCTTGAATTATTCTAAACATGCGTTCTACGTTATTTAAGCAAGATAAAATAAATAAATCACACTATGCCGCGATGTACGAGGAAAAACCCAAGACGGGAAACAACCTCGGACGGTCCTAGCCACAAATCCACTAGGTACGGAATTACAATTACAAGACAGATAGACTTACAACGCACGACTCGATCCCTCTCAAGCCTCGACGCTTCTTCTTGTAGACACCTCTTCCTAGCGGATAACCTTGGAACACCACCGCGGTCACGGAATCCACCGATAGGACTTTATATGGTCACCGTCACCCGAACATGGAGCCTTTCTCCGTGTGGGTAAATCAACATGAGAAACACTTCTTCTTTCTTCGTGGGAGGTAGAAGAAAAACCCGAAACTTCTCTTCTTGAATTCGGTAGAGAAAAACCGGTGCCAAACTCCAAGAAATTGATATGTATATGAGAACTTGGATTAAACATATTTGGGTGTAAACACTAGAGTGATGGAAATTTTTCTCTAAAAATCTCACTCAAAACATGATCTTTTTCCCTCTTTAAATTTTCTCTCAAAACACTCTCTAGTAGTTAGAAGGTTGTGAAAAAGATCGATCATTGTTGATACCAAATTTAATCTGCTGATGTGGACCAATAATAAGAAGACACGTGTCAATCTACATGGCACAATAACAACGAGGAAGTTTATTTCCCCTGACCAAGTCATGTTCTCTCCGAGCAACGAGGAGGACACCCCGAGGAACTCTATCATCCCGAGATACTCTAAGCACTCCGAGGAACTCTTGATCAACGAGCAACTAAGGCGGTCCGAACTGCATCTCGGCCGTATCATTAATTACTAGACGGACAACTGTTCAACTATTCATTATATTCTTGACGCACACGCTGCATTAAATGTATTACCCTTTCATATGTATATCATTTAATGTATTGGACCTTTCATGTACAGCCTAAAGGCTATAAATACCTTGTATCATCCTCATTCAAGGGGACCGGAATTTCTTGAGAGAATTTGTAATCAAGAATTCCACAAACACTCAGCAATAACATAACAGTGGACGTAGGCTTTATTCCTAGCCGAACCACTTTAAAAATCTTTGTCTTATTTATTTATCTGTGATTGAAAAATTAGAGCGATCTAGTTTTTTACATCAACAGATTGGCGCCGTCTGTGGGAACGTGTTACAAGCGTTGTTCTCCACCAAAAGCTAAGTTTTTATTTTCTCTGCGTATAATCAATTATACATACATCTTTTGATTGAATCGTGATTTTTATGTTTATATACATAAATTAGTTGTCCAATTTTTATCTGCAAAATGTTGCATATCATGATTTTAAAATCATAACTATTAGATTAATTCTTATTTAGAAATCTGAAAAATAGTGGATTTCATAAATCATAATTTTTTGCTTGATTCTCAAGTTTCTATTTTATATCATGGAATAAATATTTTAAATGATTACATATGCCAATATATGCGACGATGATAAGATTTGATCATTTTCATTGTTGATTTTGAAATAAATTTTGTAAGCTATTTGATGTCTATTCAAATTCCCATCATATTTTTAATAAAAGAATGGGAAAAGGTTAAAGACAATGAAAAGTCTTCTCATGGAAATCATGACCCAGATCTATTTTTTCTCTCTTCAAGTTTGAGTCTCTTTGCATTCACAAGTTTAAGTCTCTTTGTATTCACTTTTATGAATTATATACTTAATTTGGTTCATCTTCCATCTATGTCAATAAAGTCAAATTGATTGATTTTTTATATAAATTTGGTAATAACTTTAATCATTCACCATATTTTTATCTCTCCAAATTGGGAATAGGAAGGGATCAATATAAAAAAATAATTTTCTCTCACCTGAAAAATCATTACTCACCTCTTGTAAAAGAGGATCAGTAAAACAATCATGACCATATCAAGACTTTGGGCACAAATTTGATATGTTGGCCCCTCGTTCATCACATCACAAGGTTTCTTTATCGGAATCACACGATATAGTGGATTAGATAATTATTCATTTAATTAACAGTCTCAAGGCTTAGATTTTACATTGAATGTTATTTTTGATCAAAAGATTCGAGATATTCTAGTCATCCAACCATATATTCTATAATTTGAGATATCCTTAAATGTTGGTCGGCAACATCCATGTCGTTTGTCGGCAGCAGTAGAATCTTGGGGTATTAAAAAATGCGAAGCACCCCTGATATTTCTTTAAACACGAGTTCGGCTTGGGGACAAGCAGGGGGCTTAAGTTTTTTTAACTTATGATCACCCCAAAAATATTTTTAAACAGCAGCTAATACCTGATTGGTTGTTGGAGATTAAATAAATTTACAAAAAACTTTACGTCTTATTTATGATGCATATTTGATAATAATTTGTCCATCTCACACACATTTGGCATAAAACATATTATTTCATATTTTGAAATTTTTATGCTGATACATATCATATATTGATTGGATGAGTAAATTATTCTCATGACTCATCAATTCAGCCTACACATATGGTAGAGCGAATTATTAATTTTTACAGGCACAAGATTCAATGCCGATGAATGCTGAAGCACAAATTATTCTATATCCGTTCGGATTCATATTTTATATTTATCTCAGCATGGAGCTCGAAAAATTTCTTCTCTCTATATATATTCGGCTCCGAGGAAAAGCTACAACAGTTATTATATTTCACCCCCAACGGATAGTTGGTCGGGGTAATTCTTATTTATATTCAGGCCCAGATATCTACTCCAGCACAAATGATTCTATATATCCATTGGGATTCATATTCTATATTCATCTCAACATGGAGCTCGGCGAGATACTTATTATCATATTCAGCTTTGAGGAAAACTATAACATTTATTATATTTCACCCCCAACGGATAGTTGGTCGGGGTAATTCTTATTTATATGCAGGCCCAACAAAGTTCTCGGCCATATTCTTATGTTCTGGAAAATATTATTCTTATTCGGCATTCTGCAATTATGCCTCGACAAGATACTTATTCAGCTTTAAGGAGAATTACAACATTCGTTCGGATAATTCTTATTTATATTCAGGCCTGACAACGTTCTCGACCATATTCTTATGTTCTAAAAGATCTTATTCTTGTTCGGCATTATATGATTCTACCTCGACGGATCGGCGAGGCACTTTATTATTTTTTAATTATTCTTTATATCTATTTGGATGCATATTCTATTCTCATTTCAGCATGGAGCTCGACAAATATTTATAATCTTATTCAGCTCCAAGGATGTCTCCAGCATTTATTATATCTTATTCAGCTCCAAGGATATCTCCGGAATTTATTCCCAGCAATCTGTTGGTCATCGCCGAGGAGGTATCCTGCATTTATATTATATTTTATTCCCAACAATCTGTTGGTCATCGACGAGGAGGTATCCTGCATTTATATTATATTTTATTCCCAACAATCTGTTGGTCATCGCCGAGGAGCGCCGAGGAAGTCTCCAGCATTTATATTATCTTATTCCCAACAATCTGTTGGTCAGCTCCGAGGAAGTCTCCAGCATTTATATTATCTTATTCCCAACAATCTGTTGGTCAGCTCCGAGGAAGTCTTCATCAATTATTATCAATTACCACCAACTCCGATTGGTAGATAAAATCCAACTCCGGTTGGTAGACAAAATCCAACTCCGGTTGGTAGATAAAATCCAACTCCGGTTGGTATTGGTCGATAAATCTCATTCAAAGTTCACATTCCACAGTTGGGGGCTTCTATTACAGATATATTTGTTCATTTGGTGGCACATTCTTATAACATCATGCAATCGAGCATCAAATTTAACTCCACAAACTCACATGGTCAGGGCCCCGACTAATCATTCAGGAGGAATATTGAAGTTCAGGAGGTATATTGAAGTTCAGGAGAAATATTGAAGTTCAGGAGGTATATTGAAGTTCAGGAGGTATATTGAAGTTCAGGAGGTATATTGAAGTTCAGGAGGAATATTGAAGTTCAGGAGGTATATCGAAATTCAAGAGGTGTATTCAGAAGTATCAGGACATGATGAAAGAAAGCGAAAAGTATTCCACCGAGGAACTCTGTCAGACCAAAAATTAGAAGACAAGTTGCCTATATGGAGGCTATATGTAGATGGATCATCTTTCACTACAGGCTGTGGGGCAGGGATCATTTTGAACAGCCCAGATGAGGTCGACAGGGAATACGCCCTACGTTTCTAATTCAAAGCTTCTAATAATGAGGTTGAGTATGAGGCCATGATTGCAGGTCTTAATTTGTCAAATTCTATGGAGGCACAGCAGGTTATTGTCTTCAGTAATTCTCAATTGATCGTAAACCAAATGTTGGGAAAATAATGAGCCGAAGGAGAATTGATGATCAAGTATCAAGCAAAGGTGATGGAGTTGGTATCAGAGTTTGTTGCTGTTCAAACTGGTAAGAATATCAAGAATGGAGAATGTGAGAGCATACGCCTTGGCCCGATTAGCATCAGCTACTCGTACCGAGCTGCGAAGAACGATACCAATTGAAGCATTAGAAAGTCGGAGCATAGATGAAGACCTGACGATGAATATTATTACCCTTGATTTAGGAACATCTTGAATGGATCCTATCAGAGCATATATTAAGGAGGAACAATTAGCGAAGGATAAGCTCGCTGCCAAGAAATGGAAGTTTAAAGCTGCTCGGTATAATGGTATTCGGAGGATAAGTTCGCCGCCAAGAAATGGAAGTTTAAAGCTGCTCGGTATAATGGTATTCGAAAGATAAGCTCGCTGCCAAGAAATGGAAGTTTAAAGCTGCTCGACGAGGAATTATGGCAGGTTTACAAAGATGTGTACATCCCTCCGAGGTGAATTGATTAAAGAGATCCATGAAGGGTCCTGTGGAGCCCATGTAGCAGGACGAACACTTTTGCAAAAGGTGATGACGCAGGGATACTACTAGCCGACGATGAGAGCTGATTGTATAGCTTATGCCAAGAAATGTGACAAGTACCAACGCCTTTCCTCCATCCGAAGAACTTCACAAACATTGTTGACACCCATCATTTATCCTTGGCCATTTTCCATGTGGGGATTGATTTGGTTGGACCATTGCCGACGACTCGAGGAAGATTCAAATACCTCGTCATCGCAGTAGATTATTTTACTTAGTGGATAGAAGCTGAGCCACTTATTGACATGACATACGAGAAGGAAGGTGTACCAATTTGTTTGGAAGAACATCATCTGCTGATATGGTCTCCCTCATGCCTTCATCACAGACCATGGAACACAATTTAAAAATGAGGAGTTTGCTGCATATTATCATCAGTCAAACATTTTGAAGGTTCATTCAGCGCCAGGATATCGTCAGAGCTAATGGGCCAAAAGTGCTCTAAGGAGCCAAAAAGTGCTATAAGTAGCCAAAAGTGCTCTAAGGAGCCAAAAAGTGCTATAAGTAGCCAAAAGTGCTCTAAGGAGCCAAAAAGTGCTCTAAGGAGCCAAAAGTGCTCTAAGGAGCCAAAAAGTGCTCTAAGGAGCCAAAAGTGCTCTAAGGAGCCAACCTCCTTTGGTTAGGAGGACAGCTCTAAGGAGCCAAAAAGTGCTCTAAGGAGCCAACCTCCTTTGGTTAGGAGGACAGCTCTAAGGAGCCAAAAGCTCTAAGGAGCCAAAAATATTCCTTTGGTTAAGAGGTGTACACCAGCATGATCAATTACGGTTGGTAAGATAAAAATATACTCTCATATTACAACTTATGTTGGTCGGGAGGCAAGATTATTACAAAAAGTTCTTTGAAGAACAAAATATTTCAAACTGAACCAAGTATGGTTGGTCGGGAATAAAAACCCACTAACTGTAGTTGGTCGACGAGGACAAATTATTGACCTTAGTTGGTCGGGCACATTTTATGAAAATATTTGAAATTGAACCAAGTATGGATGGTCGGAGATAAAAATCCATCAACTGTAGTTGGTCGACAAACATTATTTATCCACCCTGGTTGGTTGGAAACAGTTTAAACATTTTTATAATCATTACTTTATTATTAAGTGATCGAGCAACGTTACCAATACTTGT
This sequence comes from Sambucus nigra, assembly GCA_949130495.1. Taxonomy (NCBI): domain Eukaryota; kingdom Viridiplantae; phylum Streptophyta; class Magnoliopsida; order Dipsacales; family Adoxaceae; genus Sambucus; species Sambucus nigra. The sequence goes on from OX422218.1 coordinate 285,049,213, forward strand.
AACTTTTTATTACTAAGTTGGTCGATGAACAACACAATATTGCTATCTTTTTAACTTATACATATGCACAGATGTAAAGTATTTTACAACACAATAGCAATTAAGATTGCGAACAAAAATGAAAGTCTTTCATTAAAATAAAAAACAAAATACATTTAGAATGAAAATGTATACTAACTATTACATTGAGATTCCTATTCTATTGGTTTCTTTTCCTTCTACTTTTGAAACAGGTTCCTCGCCAGCAGGAGGATCATCTAAAATATAAGGGGAGTTTATGAAGTTAAGATCTTTCAACATTCTGATATTCATCACAGATGATCTATCCGAGAAGCACTTGCTCGTCCCTGAGAATCACTTGTTCGTCCCCGAGAAACTCCTGCTCGTCCCCGAGCAGAGGTAGAAATCAATGTCAACATCAACAGTATTGAGATCTTTGCTACTACTATCCCAACCAATATTGAAGAAGAAGTTATATGAAAATGTTTCGAAGTCCACCACTAGCTCATAGGAGGCAGTAGGTCGGCTGGCAAACCAATCAACATACTTGAAGATTATGACAAGCTACAAGCGGCAGATAATGCACTTTATGTTGAACAAATCAAGAAGGTAGATCAAGAATTTCACGAGCACCGAGCAACATTGCAGAATAAATACTCCATCCTTTCAAGTAACCCATCAAGCATGAAGCATTGGGGGCTTCTGTTGATACCAAATTTAATCTGCTGATGTGGACCAATAATAAGAAGACACGTGTCAATCTACATGGCACAATAACAATGAGGAAGTTTATTTCCCCCGACCAAGTCATGTTCTCTCCGAGCAACGAGGAGGACACCCCGAGGAACTCTATCATCCCGAGATACTCTAAGCACTCCGAGGAACTCTTGATCAACGAGCAACTAAGGCGGTCCGAACTGCATCTCGGCCGTATCATTAATTACCAGACGGACAACTGTTCAACTATTCATTATATTCTTGACGCACACGCTGCATTAAATGTATTACCCTTTCATATGTATATCATTTAATGTATTGGACCTTTCATGTATAGCCTAAAGGCTATAAATACCTTGTATCATCCTCATTCAAGGGGACCGGAATTTCTTGAGAGAATTTGTAATCAAGAATTCCACAAACACTCAGCAATAGCATAACAGTGGACGTAGGCTTTATTCCTAGCCGAACCACTTTAAAAATCTTTGTCTTATTTATTTATCTGTGATTGAAAAATTAGAGCGATCTAGTTTTTTACATCAACAATCATCAAAAGTGATTCCCGCACATATTAAAGTCTGAAAAAGTTGGTTAAAAACCAAGTGGGGAAGTGGGTGCAAAACTGCCCAAAAACTGCCAGTAACTGTTCCCGCCTGGCATCTCGTTCGAACGACATTTCGTTCAAATGAAATCTCATTCGAACAAGACTTCTAACGACGTTCCAGATTGAACTCGTTAGAATCTCGTTGGATATCTCATTCGAATAGAAGGTTCGTTCGAACGACATATCGAACGACATGTCAGTGGCCTAAAACGGGAACTCGTTGGCACGTTCGTTTGAACGACATTTTCGTTTGAACGACAATCTCGTTCGAACGACTCTATCGAACGAAAAACCAGAAAGTTTGGAAAATACGACTTTGGCCCAGAAAACTTTATAAACTTATTTTAAAGTTTTATTTAAGGCTTTTATAAAACAAATCGCAGTTTTTATAAAACCTAACACCCAATAAACTTTGTTCCAAACTCCTATATATATATATATATATATATATATATATATATATATATATATATATATATATATATATAATTGCATTCATACCTTGAGAGCATGGAACTATGGTTGATGACGTAGAAACGAGGCATGCAAACCGGCATATTGATGAAGCTTTATACTCTTTGCCGCTACGTCTTCAAAAAACACTTCATAGGCTTGAGAATATTATAATTAAATACTTTCCTATGAATAAATGTTTTTGTCTGGAATTGATCCTGTATGAGGGGCTTAATGATATGCCTCTCATTAAATTATTAAATGAGATTAGAGATGATTAAAGTCCATGTGTTTATGCGACTGAGGTATTATTATGCGCGTCGGACATTTCACGCGTATTTGTGTGTTATTTACATATTAACTAGACAATATTCTAGTATTGAGAGTTTTGACATATGTTATGGGACACATGCCACTTAAAATAGGACATGTGTCACCACGAGTTAATTGACATGTGGCGACCCACTTGGGTTGGTTTTGCTATAAATAAGCCTCACCCCCATACATTTGAGAGAGATCTTCTTGGAAGAGGAGGGTGATTTTCTTATCTTATGAGGTTTTAGAGAGAGTTTTGAGATGAGTTCTTTGAGAAGAGTGGCAACACCTCCCATCTCTCCGAAAAACCACCACAATGAGTTTTTCGGCGAATAGTACGAACCCACGAACTACGCTGACTTTGATTCCGAGTATAACGGATACGTAGGCGCAACCGAAGTTGCTCAAGTCAAACACATGCTAAAATCGAGTATTTCCCCTAAATTAGACTACTCTCTTACATTTGGCGACTCCGCTGGGGAGGTATTCGTGATTTTCATTATGTAACGCCTCGTTCGCACTCGGAAAAGTGGACAAAGATGGAGAAAAGAGGTTGACAACACAACTTCTTCTCGAAGATTTATGGAAAAAAAATATGCAACTTCATCTCAGATAAGTATATGATTTTCGTACTTATAATATTTCATGCCTTGCATCAAAATTCCATGATATTTTACATAGGAGCGTTAGTTATGATGTCTATCTAAAACAAACAGATGCCCTTGACAATAGAACAAAAAAAATTGTTGTTTGACAGTTATATCTTTATCTGAGATTATATATATTTTAAGTTTACATAGAACTAATAGAACTATGAATGTTTCAAAGAGCTGGGTATAAATCATTTCACATTTAGAACTATGCTGATATCTCCGGGTGAAAAAATAAAAAAAAAGCTTTAAATATATATAATCTCAGCTGGGTATATATATACCTACTGATTGATAAGTTGATTGATAGGTTCCAGACTGTTAATGGGTGAAAATGCTAGCTAAACTGTCTCAATTTACAGATTTCGTACAAATGTACTGTCCACATTAATTAGTTGGACTGCTTCATGGTAGAGCTTCTATTAAAATATTAGCAGAATGGTATATCCATCACATAAATATCTTGGTATCTGACAAAATATTAACGCCAGGCTATTGCGCGCAAGTCATTTTACAGCTATTGTCAAGGTATAGAGTACACTTGTCTGATAAAACCACATGGGTAGTCGGTAACTGTCAGCGATTGATTAGAAAAGATGGGACAACCCTTTATGATTTCAGTACAGCAGCCAAAAGCTTTAGTTATTAGCGTGTGCTTTCAGAAATAGTAGCCCTTGAGATACATGCTCAACACTTTTACTTTCTTCGTTGCTTTATACGTATTAAAGTCAGATGCATGCTCAACGAATCTTAAAAAAAAAAAGAAAAAAAAGAATACCCAAACAATAGTTGTTTCGGAAACACGAAGAGCATAACCTCATCTGGACAAAAAGTCAACTGGGCTTTGCTTTAATGAATCCCTTCCCGATGAAGCTCGGAGTGAACGTTAGTAATTAATCGAGGAAACTCAAAATACAGTGAACGTTTTTTCTTCTGAATAACCCATCTTCTTGAGAAATCAAACTTCCCTTATTCCGAAGAACCTCACCTCGGTAGAACTGACAAAACTTTTGTTTCTCCGATGAACCTTCATAAATCGTGGGAGCTTGAATTCTGGTGAACCACCATAAAAAAATGATGATGAACTCGTGGGAGCTTGAAATATGAATAAACTTCGTCAGAACTCAAAAATCCGACAAACCTCGGTCAGGATCCGATGGAGCTTTACTCTGATGAACCTCATTTTTGTATGTGTAGATCTGGCATAAAATTTCAACAGATTCATCTGAGATTTCTCAAAACCTATGGAGCTTGCACCGTGGAAGCTCTACCCGATGAAACTCCAACTGGTAGGAGACCATTGCCGCTACCCAAATCATCTGATGACCGTGGGAACTTGAAATCCCATGAACCTTGACAAACACCGTGGGATCTTGAAACGTGATGACCCCCCCCCCCCCCCCCCCCCCGTGGAAGCTTGAAACCGAAGAACTATCGTGGTATCTTGAAATACGAAAAATCACCGTGGGAGCTTAAAATCCGATGAACCTCAGTTAGAAACGGACAGATCTAGCTCCGAGGAACCTCTAACCGATGAAGTTCCAACTGGAAAGAGAACCAGTGTTGTCAAACCGAAGCACCTGTTCGAGGGAACTCAATGACGGATCATTATATGGGTGATCTTCTTCTTCGTGGGTAGGGTAGATCCGATATACAAGCTTGAGGTCCATCGTTTTATGATTTAGCGATGAACGATCTTTGATTTTGGGATTTGAGGTCCATCTGAAAAGTCCAAATGTGACTTAAGAGTAAGTGTGGTGAATGACATCAGTTATGGTCCCTCGCATTTAAAAAAAAATAAAAAAAAAATAAGGGGTTTATTTTATTTTTTGACAAATAAAATATAGAGATAATAATATAGTTCTCATAGAAAATTTAATTGTTAAAAAAATATTCATAAGTTACGTTGATGAATTGAAAAGCTTAATTTTTGAGATGGATGAAATATAATGAAGCTTCGATTGAATATATTGACATTTGAAAATATTCATAATTATTTGTACATCATATACATTATGATTCATTTATGAAATATTTGAATATGTTTCAGAACTGAAGATTTATTTTGAGATTATATACACCTTTAGATTTATTATGAGATTCACCCCTAAACAACATTAAATTGTGCACGATCACCTACATGGTGTTTATGATTCATTGTACAAATATCCCTCGACTTTATTTATTTATTTTATTTTATTTTATTACATCAAATAATATATAATAAAGGGGGCATGATGAGAATTGTACTTGGATATTTACTGAGCTTTACTAACATTTGCAATATTGTATAATTGGGTCAGAAAGATATTATTTTGCAGAGCTTCTGAATGAGCAGATATTGAGCGATACAAATATCAAGTCATTGTTGAAAGATATGGTAGTTTGAGTTACACCCCATGAAATGTAATAATTAGATTGCTTTCATTTTTCTCGGGTGGGAATTGTAAATGATATATGTAATTTATTTTATTTTATCTTGAGATAAAAATAAAATAAAGGGGGAAAATGGATATTATGATGTAACATAGCTTGTAGTGCAAAGCTTCTTCGACATCCTCCGCGACAAGGTTGGATTGATGAACCTTCAGAGTATAGTAACATCCAAGCAGGTCATTACAAAAGCTTCTTCAGTTTCTTTCGCAAAGAGTTCAAACGGGTTAATTAGTTGTCACTCAGAAATCGACAAAGTCATAGTCATCCTTCATATATGACATCATATTACGAGAACTTTGTGAGCATTGAGATAAGTCTTCAATAAAGGTGTATCAAAATTGTTGCTAGCTGAACCACGATCGTTATGACTTAACTCGTCCGAAGAAGTTGGTCATGGAAGCAAACAGACGAAGGACCACGCTCAGTTTGTTAGGTACGGGATCCTGTCCTGAAAAGAGATACAAAATAGTGAGAATATATAAAAATCTTAACAAGCGTTTTCGTTGTTAAGTCACCGTTATAAGGTGGAGATTATATAAAAATCTTAACAAGCGTTTTCGTTGTTAAGTCACCGTTATAAGGTGGAGATTATATAAAAATCTTAACAAACGTTTTCGTTGTTAAGTCACCGTTATAAGGTGGAGATTATATAAAAATCTTAACAAGCGTTTTCGTTGTTAAGTCACCGTTATAAGGTGGAGATTATATAAAAATCTTAAACACGTGTTTTCGTTGTTAAGTCACCGTTATAAGGTGGAGATTATATAAAAATCTTAACAAGCGTTTTCGTTGTTAAGTCACCGTTATAAGGTGGAGATTATATAAAAATCTTAACAAACGTTTTCGTTGTTAAGTCACCGTTATAAGGTGGAGATTATATAAAAATCTTAACAAGCGTTTTCGTTGTTAAGTCACCGTTATAAGGTGGAGATTATATATAAAAATCTTAAACAAGCGTTTTCATTGTTAAGTCACCGTTATAAGGTTGAGATTATATAAAAATCTTAACAAGCGTTTTCGTTGTTAAGTCACCGTTATAAGGTGGAGATTATATAAAAATCTTAACAAAAGTTTTCGTTGTTAAGTCACCGTTATAAGGTGGAGATTATATAAAAATCTTAACAAGCGTTTTCGTTGTTAAGTCACCGTTATAAGGTGGAGATTATATAAAAAAATCTTAACAAACGTTTTCGTTGTTAAGTCACCGTTATAAGGTGGAGTTTACGAAAAACCTTAACAAGTATGTTTTCATTGTTAAGTCACCTCTAACGGTGGAGTTTATGAAAAACCTTAACAAGTATGTTTTCATTGTTAAGTCACCTCTAATGGTGGAGTTTGCGAAAAACCTTAACAAGTATGTTTTCATTGTTAAGTCACCTCTAACGGTGGAGTTTGGAAAAAAAAAATTAACAAGTGTGTTTTCATTGTTAAGTCACCTCTAACGGTGGAGTTTACGAAAAACCTTAACAAGTATGTTTTCATTGTTATGTCACCTCTAACGGTGGAGTTTGCGAAAAACATTAACAAGTATGTTTTCATTGTTAAGTCACCTCTAACGGTGGAGTTTGCGAAAAACCTTAACAAGTGTGTTTTCATTATTAAGTCACCTCTAACGGTGGAGTTTACGAGAAACCTTGACAAGTGTGTTCTCACCATTAAGTCACTTCGTAGGTGTGAGTTTGCGAAATACATTAAAAAGTGGTAATTTGAGCAAGTCAATATTATGTACACGCACAAGAAACCTCATCGAGAATGAAATAAATCAAAAACATGTGCATACACTAAAAGATTAATCGAGAACAATGAAGTAGTTATTATGTAAACCATAATAATACTTTCACCAAACTTGAGAACGACTAAGTAGTTATTATGTAAACCATAATAATACTTTCACCAAGCTTGGTTGAGAATGACGAAAGAGAATGCTAAGGTAATTATTATGTGTTCATGATATTACTCTTTACCAAAGCAAAGTTACAAACAATCGCAATAAAAGGGAGGATGCATGATATTTTAAATAGGAATGGGGACAACACTCTGTGTATATCATTCATATGAAAATAATGATAAACGAGGTCCTTCAGAATAACCTATGAGATCAAAGCTACAAAATGGGATTTAAGATATGAGATATAAAATTGATGTATATCATATAACTGAGATATAAAATATGAGATTGCATTATATCATAAAATGTGATATTGAATTATAAAGTTTATAAGTTTATAAAGTTTTCTGGGCCAAAGTCGTATTTTCCAAACTTTCTGGTTTTTCGTTCGATAGAGTCGTTCGAACGAGATTATTGTTCGAACGAAAATGTCGTTCGAACGAACTTGCCAACGAGTTCCCATTTTAGGCCACTGACATGTCGTTCGATATGTCGTTTGAACGAACCTTCTGTTCGAACGGGATATCCAACGAGATTCTAACGAGTTCAATCTGGAACGTCGTTAGAAGTCTCGTTCGAACGAGATTTCGTTCGAACGAAATGTCGTTCGAACGAGATGCCAGGTGGGAACAGTTATTGGTAGTTTTTGGGCAGTTTTGCACCCACTTCCCCACTTGGTTTTTAACCAACTTTTCAGACTTTAATATGTGAGGGAATCACTTTTGATGATCGATCTTTTTCACAACCTTCTAACTCCTAGAGAGTGTTTTGAGAGAAAATTCAAAGAGGGAAAAAGATCATGTTTTGAGTGAGATTTTTAGAGAAAAATTTCCATCACTCTAGTGTTTACACCCAAATAAGTTGAATCCAAGTTCTCATATACATATCAATTGCTTGGAGTTTGGCACCGGTTTTTCTCTACCGAATTCAAGAAGAGAAGTTTTGGGTTTTGCTTCTACCTCCCACGAAGAAAGAAGAAGTGTTTCTCATGTTGATTTACCCACACGGAGAAAGGCTCCATGTTCGGGTGACGGTGACCATATAAAGTCCTATCGGTGGATTCCGAGACCGCGGTGGTGTTTCAAGTTTATCCGCTAGGAAGAGGTGTCTATAAGAAGAAGCGTCGAGGCTTGAGAGGGATCGAGTCGTGCGTTGAAAGTCTATCTGTCTTGTAATTGTAATTTCGTATCTAGTGGATTTGTGGCTAGGGCCGTCCGAGGTTGTTTCCCGTCTTGGGTTTTTCCTCGTACATCGCGGCGTAGTGTGATTTATTTATTTTATCTTGCTTAAATAACGTAGAACGCATGTTTAAAATAATTCAAGATAAAATTCCATTTAAATTATCACACTTCATTTAATTTGGGACTTATATTATATATTGGGTAAAGCTTATTTAATTCAAGTCACTTGCTAAAATTTGGTTTCGCCTAATTTGCTAATATCGATAAATATGACTTGGGCAAATTCTAGGACTTGGATTGAATTCATCGGTTTTAGTGAATATATTAATTGTTTAATTTTATTGAACCATCTCATCACCCTTACGCTTCCGCACCATCTAAGGAAATTATTAATTTATTTTTAATTGCGAAAAGTAAAAACCAAGGTTCCATCTTTTACAAATTGGTATCAGAGCCAAAAATGATAAATTATTTCGTTAACGATCCTTTAAATAATTTTTGGCTAAAATGGATTTTCCCCCATTTTCTAAATTTCCTATTTTTGATGGTTCAAACTACGCGTATTGGAAAGCGCGTATGAGATCGGCACTAAAATCTATTGACGAGAGAGTTTGGATGTCTGTTGTTAACAGGTGGTCCCCACCAACTTATTTAGTTGAAAATGAACGTGTTATCAAACCCGCCGATAGATGGACTGAAAATGAGTTTAAACTTGCTAATTTCAATTCCCGTGGTTTAAATGCCTTGTTTAGCGCTGTCACACCGGATGAGTTCCGATGTATTATGACGTGTGAAACCGCTAAAGAAGCTTGGGATATTTTACAATTAACTCATGAAGGAACTAGTGTCGTTAAAGCTTCGAAACTCCAAAACCTCACCACTCAATTTGAAACTATTAAAGTGAATGAAAAAGAGACTTTTGATGAATTTTATGCTAGACTTTCTGATATTGTTAATTCATCTTTTAACTTGGGAGAGAAAATACCTGACGACCGTGTTGTAAAGAAAATTTTAAGGTCCCTACCCGATAGATTTATTCCAAAAGTGACCGTTTTAAATTCTTTACCCACTTTAGCCTCTACAAAATTAGAAGAGCTTATAGGTGATTTACAAACCTATGAACTGGATATGTTTCCCTCTAAAACTGAAAAGAAAATCGAAAAGGGCATTGCTTTAAAAGCCCAAAAAGAGGTCAAACAAGTAGTAGAGAGCGAGAGTGATAGTGACTCGGAAGACATGGCTTTATTTGCTCGCAAATTTAGAAAATTTCTCAAAATTAACATAGATAAATTTAAAAATGATTTTAAGAATTTGAATCTTCTAAGCATGACAAGAACGAGAAGATTTCTAAAGCGGAGAAGATGCCTAAAGCCAAAAAGATCCCAAAACCTAGTAATGAAAATTTAGATAGGGATGAGTCTAATAAGTGTTTTGGTTGTGAAGGTTATGGCCATAGGGCGTTTGAGTGCCCCACTAAACTAAGGAAAGAGGGTAAGCGACCCATTTCATATAATGCGACCCTTAGTGATAGTGATAAGGAAGAGAAGACCGATTCCCCCACTAAGAAAAATTTTGTGGCTTTTATGGCTAGTCATGTGAGTGATAGTGAGAACTCATCGATTGATGAAACTTTAACTCATGACACTTCCAAGGTCAAAGTTTATGATTCACTTATTTTTTATGATAGTGAGAGTGGAGAAGAAAGAGAGAGTGAAAATGAAGAAGAGGTTAATGTGAGTGAACCTCAAAATGCTTTTCAAGAACTTTATAAAGAATCTATTAAATTGAAAAAGGCTAATTTGAAGTTAGAAGCCATTTTAAGAGAAAGTGTCAAGGTCGTTGATGAAAATTCTTTAATAGAAGACCTTAGGACACGTGAGAGGACTCTTCAAGAGAAGCTTGAATATGTAGAAGGCAAAAGAGATAGCCTTAAAGGTTTAATGGAATCCTTGAAAAAGGAGCTTCTTGCTTTTGAAGAGCGAAATGTTTTATTAGAGTCTAACATTTTAGAATTAAAAAATAAATTAAAAGACTCTAGTAATGTCAAATTTGATTTGGAGTGTCGTTCGGAAAAACCAGATAAAATCTTAGGAACGGTCCAAATTAAAAATGACACTTGTGGTTTAGGCTTCAATACGTGCAATGAATTTATCCCTAAAGCCAAAACCAACGTTTTAGGAGAATCTCCTAAGAATACATTTAAAGATCACTCCTTAAGCAACACTTTTCGACATGTCTTTACTTGTTCACATTGTGGTCGAAAAGGTCATCTTAGGAAATTTTGTTTGGATCTTTAACGAATTCCTAGAAAATCCCATAGTAAAGTAACCACGGTAGTTAACGTTCCAACACCCCAAGATAGTCATTCTTCATTAATTTGGGTTAGGAAATCCGACTTGGTTGCTTTGCAAAATAGGGTTTTTGATTCTCATTTACTTTCACATGCTTCCTCACTTGCTAAATCTAAAGGATGAATGTGTTAGTGTTTGCATACTTTAGCGTTTGTACTTAATGCTATATTCACATGCTAAATGTATGCTTGTTTTAGTCATTTTCTAGTCATTGCCTCATTTCATATCTTATGGTAGAAATTATGACTTGTTTATCTTTTTGTATTATATTTTGTGTTTGAATTAATTGAAAAATATAAAAATATTTTTGTTTATCATTTGTATTTTATTTATTTCATTTAATCTTAATGAAAAATACAAATGATTTTTGTTTAATCTTTTGAGTATATATCTTTATTTTTGGTTAAAAATGTCAAAAACTCAAAAAGATTTTATTTTGTGTGTATTTTAGTTTGACACACTTTATGTGGCATATATTTGTGTTTGAATCCCATCTTTTACGCTCCCACGTGGCTTGAACTTTTGGTTTAGATTTTCAATCCTTAAAATGTTCTTTACCATGTTTTATATGGAGTAGTTGGATTTTGTATTGTTTAAATGGATTCTATTTTTATATGCCTCTTTTCACACATGCACGAGCTCTTTTGAAATCTTAATGTCACATGTTATATTTGAGCTTTTTGAGGTGGTCTCCTATCAATCTAGTCATCTACATATCTATGACCTAGGAGGACTAGTGCATGTCAAAATCCGTTGCATGTGAGATTTGTGCGAAAAATGAAAACATGATAAAAATAAATATGCACTGGGAAGGGCTCCGAAAGGACTAAGTGATCATTTGCGATAGTAAGCCACCGTTTATTGGATCTAAAAGAAATACGTGATCCAAAGGCCTAAAAACAGAATATTTGGCATTAAAAAGAAAACAATTGTCAAGGTCTATGTTTGTTTGATATATTCATTCAAAAGCAAAAGAATATATATGCTTATTGAGGGAGAATTGGATGGTATATCAACGGTTTGCACAATGTCCGTTTATCCTAGTTGTATTTAATGTCATGACTCTATTTGGTTTGTAGAATCATCATCATGCTAGTCTTGTATGCATTGTGTATGTTTATTCATTGAGTTCAATCTTCATATTGTCACACGAGGTTATATTTAAATGTGATAAAGTTTGCAATCAAATGAGAACTCCGTGAATGTTTATTAAGTGTTTGGGTCTAAATTTAATTGTTGCTAGTTCACACCCCTACACTTCCGTTTCCATATGACACATTTTTTCCATACGAGTGTGCAAACTTATTGTATTTTGTGTTATATGTGTGTTTATATCTATATATATGTGCGTGTGCATTTTTTATATATTTATAGTACATATATATATATATGATATTTTGTTTTGCCTTTGCCTTGCTTTTATTGCCCATATGCCTTCATGTCTTATCACTTTAAGCTTCAACATGATTTTATGTTTATTAGTTCTTTGTCCTTTGCCTATTCCTGAACAAAAAGGGGGAGAATAATGATAGGGGGAGAAATGATATCTAATCCTATTATTATCGTATCTTAGTTTGGAGGAGATTTATCTTAGGGGGAGACGTCTTTCTAAGTAGGTCATGTGTTTGATAAAGGGTCTATAAACATGGAAAAATATAGGGTGATGTGAAACACCACACCCAAATAGGATGATACTAGTACAAGAATCGTGGGCTGCCTCCTGGTAGCGCTAAGTTTAATGTCTTTAGCCAGACCGATGGAATCTCACCCTAAAGATAAGATCTATGAAAGAAAGGGACGACATAAAATTTTGGTGATGAGAATCACCCCCAAATAAGACTGAAGCGTCAGTCTTGTTGGAGCAGGGCTAAGAATGGTCAATGCACTTGTATGGACAAGTGCATCACATGATGCAAAGCATCAGTGGACCATAGGTGGGTGGGGATCAGGGTAAAAGTGAGAAAGGCATGGGTGATGAAACATCAATCACGGGCCTTATTGAGCCGGAAGGTGAGGACTACAAGGGCCCTATAAGAATGGTGCTCTAGTTGGTGAGGAAGGCAAAATGGTTTGGTAAATGGAATGATTTGGGTCTCATAGAAATGACACGACCGTTCTAAGAATGGGTGATGATAATGGTCGCACCATGACACGTCAGGGAGCTATCTCGGGAAAAACTCAACACCATAAGAGAGTGGTGGGCTTGGGGTAACAAGCTCGGTGTCACGAAAGTGGAGAGTAGAACCATAACTCTCATGGAAGGTGGATGATGGTTTCAGGTTAGGATCTAAAATTGTATATGGAAACTTGAAATGTGTAAAATCAAGATCCAAACTAGGTGGTGGGGTAAATGATGGGTCGGGTGGAATAATGGGTGGAGTAAAGGGTGGGATAAAGGATGTATCAGGTTCGATAAATGGTGGAGGGAGATGATCCGGCTCAAGTGTGGGAGACACACACTCCTCATGAGGCACGAAGTGATCCTTAAGGGCACTCACAGGAGGAAGTGGGAAAATAAATGAGTGAGTGATCAACTTATCCACCATTATGTCACCGATGAATAGGGTGGTTGGTTCAAACGAGGCACCAAGATCGGAGAGAGAGTAATCACTATAAATAATGGTCTCAAAGGGAGCCATGCATGGTGGGATATCATCCATATCCGAATAGGTAGGTACCATCACGGATTATATCTCGGGAGAATGGTGAACACTCGTAGCCGGAGCTAACCTAAAAGATACGGTCATGTCACAGGCATTTGCAATTAGGGCATAAGGTAAAAGCTCGGGCATATTTTTGGATATGACGGGAGTGTGAACCGCAATGATGGGTTCATTTGGATATGGCAGGATATCAGGATCACTAATGAAAGGTAACTCAACACAATTATCGACTTGGGACCCGGACCATTGAATGGTATCAACTTCGATATTCTCGGGGTGGTAGGGTTGGGCACACTCAAAATTCATGTCACAATAGGACACATCATCGTCACACTCGGTTGCAACGATGGGTGGATCCATGGGAATATCCGACTCTCTTGCACACTCAAAGTCATTAAGGCGTTGATCAAGCCTTTGGAGAGATTGAGTTTGGCTTTGAATGGCTTGCTCTTGCTCGATGATGAACTATTGCAAGAGTGAGTGGAGGTGGAGGATTGTGGATGAGTGATGGGTGGTGGTGGTGGTGGTGGTTGAGGTGGACATAACTCGCTATGATCATGAGTATACAGAGAATACTCAAATGAAGTGTGTGGAGTGGGGATAAGTTCATCACATACGAAAGGATCACTTTCGTGATGGATAAATGGTTGATATTCATGGGGTGCATAGTGAGGGAACTGATCGTGAACAAGTGCACAAGGTTCCCATGATGACTGTTGGAACGTGTGAGGATCAATAACATCGAGTTGGGATTCGTATTGCGTGAAAGGGTGATCACAGCTCCATGATTAGTTCGGGTACTCACACAACTCGGGATTAGGTATATCGGGATAATAGGTTGAGGCGGGTTTCGAAATAGTGTCATATGGATACACATGTTCCATGGTGGGTTAGGATGGATATGAAGAGTATGGGCACTCATGGGACATGTGATAGACATAATAACAATGGGTGCACAACAAAGTATGAGACACATCAACACTTGACACCGAGGGTGATGGAATAGGAGGTGAGTGCATAGATGGGTATCTACGGTACTCGTGAGAGAGTTGAAACCACTAAGAATATCATAAAGGGACGGCTCAGTATCACTCTCACACGTGTCGCGTGTCAATGGGAAATGACCAAATTAGTACCATAAAGGACGCTCTTGGCCATGTGGAGAGAAATATTTTTGTGAATTTTTTAAATTTTTTCAAAAGGAGAGAAAATATTTTTGGATTTTCTAAAAATAATGGATGAAAATATTTTTGGAATTTTGTGAAAAATAAAGGAAGAAAATATTTTTGGATTTTTCTAAAATGAAAGAAAGAAAATATTTTTGGATTTTTTGGAAGAAAAGGTGGGGAAAAATATGGACTCTTAATTTGGAATAACTTATTAAAAATCGACTACCGAAAAATGAATGGAATTGGACACACACAAGTTAAGGAGAATTCCTAACTAGAACATAGTCAATTTTTGTCTTTAGATTTAGTGAAAGGGTAGTCAAATTTTAATAAAGTCCGCGAGCGATAAAAAATCACGGAATTTATCTGAGTGACCGCCTTTGCAAAATTCTCTCCTATTGGGCTACCTAATTAATGGATTTTAAATTTAGTGATGGCTAGGGTAGCACACAATTGGTAAGCGAGTGAGTCGGGTGATGAAATCCCTTCTCGTGAGTGATCGGGTGTAGGTCTTAGTAATTTAATTCATCACACCATTCGAAAAATAAATGCCAGAATAAAATCACAAAAGAGCACACAAAATTAACTTGCTAACAGGAGAGGCTCAAGGGTTTAGAAATGTACCTCCCATGATTTTTAGGCCGTGGGGTACCAAAAAATTTGAGTCGATCGGGGGAAGATCACGCCAATCTCAGTCGGCCCAGGGAGTCCTACCAACCCAAGGTAGAGAGGCTTTTAAATCCTCGTCATTGGATGCCCTCTCTCTACCTTGTCTGGTTTCCCTATCATGCTTGTCTTCGATTATTACAATTTTAAATGAAAAATAAATGGTGTCTCTATGCACCGCAATACAAGAAATGATAAAATAAACCTAATACAAGCCTTCTAAAATAAAGAAAATGGTACTAAAATGCAACAAAATATAGTAAATAAATGAACTACAAAATTGAATCTTCTCCAAGTGCTTCACGCTCCCAAGAATAGCAACAACGCCATTTGATAGCAAGAACTTTTACGTGTATATTTTTTTTCGTTGCTTGAAAAGCTCCTCTAATCAAAAACCTTAAAATACCTACAAAATAATATCAATTTAAAGCGTAGAGGTAAGTAAGGGTATCAATCCATAAATAGGGGGTAAGCTAGAGACAAACTCAATTATAATTCAATTTTTGTTTTCTTTTTGGGCTTTTTACGTTTTCTATTTTTTTAGCTTTTTCAATATTAAAACCATTTGGGTGAGGATGTGGAATAACACTAACTAAATCAAAGATCAAATGAGAAACTAAAAAGTGACTAAAATGAAAAATAAAATCTAACACTAAAATGAGATAAAGTGAGGCAAATAAATATGAGAACAATCAAGGAGTGGGACTACACCACAAATTTTAGATATTCTAATTAATTAATTTAATTATTTGAATTCTCCCAAATTAATATCAAAATCACAAACCAAATCTCGTTGCAAATGTAATTTTAATAGTAATGTTTTAGAAAATTAAGTTTAACACCCCCCCCCCCCCCCAACTCTCGAAAATAGATCTACACTCCTTTTAATTAATCACCCGCTAGGATCGATTTATCAAAATTTATGTAAATCTAGAAAATGAAAATCGAGTTGAAATTCAAGGAATAATACCACACTTAAGAAACCCCTATCTCTAGTTCGTATCTAAAATGGGTATTATAACTTAGAATTTCGATTTTCTCTCGAAAATCATTTACCCTATCTCGAAGCAGGAGTTTAAGGGTGAGGGATCAAAATTAATATTCAAAGAGAATTTTCAAGTAATCAAACTAATTAAATCAAAATAACATCAAATAAAGGCTCACCCCACCCCTTGAAAGGGGATTTAGCCTAACATAATATCAAATATAATATTCAAATAATCAAAGGCTAATAAAATAAAGTAGAAGAGAAGAACAATCAAACCAAATCTCTTTGAGTGAAATTGGACTCCAATCCTTGAATTTGCAATTTACATCCCTCAAATTTGTGTGATCAAACCAAAATTACATCAACAATTACACTCAAAAATGGATTCTCACTAATTTATTTTTCTCACTAATCTAAAAAAAAGTAAAATAAAAATAAATTATAACCTAATAAAAACTATGCTAAAAATGGTGTTTCTCCCTCTACAATTCTCTCTAATAATTCCTATTCTAAAGCCCTAAATGGAGTCTTCCATCCTTAAATTGTAGGCATGGAGCATGGGGGTAATTTGGGTAGAGGATGGTGCAAGAGGGTCTGTGAGGTATTGGGTGAGGGGTAATTTAGGAGTTCGGCATGAGAGCATGTGGGTAGTGGGGGAATGAGGTAATGGGATAAAACAAATCAGATTTGTTAAAAGGGTATATTTGGGTAAGAGTTGTTGGTTGGGGGTTAATTTGGGAAAAGGGAATAAAGGGGTTTAAAACATGTGGGTTTTGTTTATTTTGTTTTTGTTGGTTTGTGTTTGAAAATTGGCAGGTACAATTTTGGCTTTGAGAAGGAAATGGGTTTGGCTTGTTGAGGTAGGTTTTGGGTGGAGGTCCAGGTGGGTTGAGGACGGGTTGCTACCTTGGGTCGGGCCGGAGAAGTCGTCGGTGACTCGCGGTGGGGTTGAGTGTGGGTAAGGCGAGATGGTTCGTGGGTTGATGAGTTCTGAGCTGGTGGTGACGGTCGGGGTAGGAGGTTATAGAAGCGCCGCCGGCAGGAGGGAGGCTGCCGGCGGGTTTGCCGTCGCTTGTGGGTTTGGGAGGATCGAGTTGATGCCGGAGTAAGAAGGTCCGGTGGTGACAAGTGGGTCTAGGGATATGGGTCTCAGGTGGTCTCGCCAGAATTGCGCCGACGGGTTGGGCTGGATTTCTGGTCGGATATAGGTCCGATGGGGAAGGGTTTTGTTGAGGGTTTGAGTGGTGAGAAGAGTAGAGAGAGGATGAGGTTGGTTGGTGATGGGGTTTTGGTTATGGTGGGGTATGAGAGAGAGTGTGGTGAGAGGATGAAGATGGGGAAAAGGGTTTGTGTGTGGTGTAATGTATGCTAAGTGTGTGAGGGTGAGGGTGTAGGAAAATAGGGGTGTTGTGTGTGTACTTAACTTATGACCCCTAAAAACATCTAACTAAAACTAATAAAATTAAAAAATAAATTATAAAAAAATAAAAATAAAAACTAAAAATAAAACTTAAATAAAATAAAAACTCAAGTCCTAAAAAATATAAACTAATAAAAGTAAAGTAAAAAAAAATAAATTTCTAAAACTTAAAAGTTAAAACTAAAGCCTACAAAAATGTAAATCCAAATAAAACTAAAAAAATAAATGAATTCCTAAAAAAAATAATCCTAATAAAATAAAATAAAAACTGAAAACTAATAATAAAACAACATTAAATAAAAAGAAATAAAAAAAATAAATCATAAAAATAAAAACGATTCAAACTAAAAAAACTAAAAAAATATTGAAAAAATACAAAAGGGAACAAATCAAACACACACGGCTCGGGACAGAGTTTAGGGTAGGCTAGGGTTATAGGATTGGTAATTAGCTCCATTGAATGTGCATTTGCCTTGATATATAGATTTTGACACTACAAACGGACATTTGACCTACAAGATAAACATTTAAGCACATAAGACCCATATTGCTGAGAATAAAAAACTAAAGTGCGTCTATTCGGGGTAGAAAATGTACAGTTTTGGGTGCTAATCAATAAGCCGTTTCTGGCCATCCCCAATCCTTGCCGTGCGGGCGGGGTCATGGAGGAAGGATCCTTCGAGTCCCGTGCGTCCCTCTCGAGAGCGCTTCGGCTGATGTCGTTTGAGATGTGGTGTAAAAATGTAGAGAGATTCAGAGTCGCCAGTCTATTTTACTCAAAATAGACAAAAGAAAAAGGGGAAGCCACCCCAAAGGATGGCATCCAAAGACATACGGGTGCGTGCGAAACCAAAATTATTCGAGAAGGGTTCGGAGGCTTAGGGCATGTTTGGTTTGCAACTATAATTCTGTTTTCTGTGTTTAAATACAATTCTGATAAAAAGCTTCGTTTGGCAACCTGTTTTTAAACACAGAATTATAATATTCCTGTGTTATAATCAAGTTTTTCAGAAAATAGATTTTGGGTGTTTTATAACATCTGTTTTTTTTATTTTTCAACTCAGAATTATTCATTCTTAATATTTTAAAGAAATTATACCTTAATATATAATATACATACATAATACATTAATGTGTGTAATTCTTATAAATAAAAAATATATATTTACATATACACAAAATTACGTATGGAATAATATAAAGTTAAATAATATTATCAATAGATACATGATACTTATATATAGTTTTATACATATATTATTAATGTATGGAATAATATAAAATATACATATAGTACATATGTATTAAAAAATATTATCAATTCATGTATGTATATAATTTTATAGTGAATTATATATGCGACATCATTATATATATATATATATATATATATATATATATAGAGAGAGAGAGAGAGAGAGAGAGTTAAACTCCCTAACATACCTCATTAAATATACTTAAAAATACATGATATTAAATGTACGTGTATATAATTTATGATGTATGTATGTATGTATATGTATACATTCACGTATCATGTATGTATGAAAGTTTTATATATATATATATAAACTCCACAATATACCTCATTAAATATACCTAAAAATACATATTATTAAATGTACATGTATATAATTTATAATGTATGTATGTATGTATGAAAGTTTTATGTATGTTTATATGTACATACGTATATATATATATATACACACACACACACGCATATGTATGATATAAATATACATATTTGTCAATTTTGTCAAATTTTCAAAAAACTGTATTTAAAAACAACTTTACCAAACACACACCAATAATTATAAACACAAAAAACTGAATTTTAAAACTGAATTTTAAAACAGTGTTTAAATCGAATTTTCTGAATAGAGAACCAAACAGGCCCTTAGTTACGAAATGGGAAGGTGTTAGGCACCCATTTCTCCCTTTCGGTCTCTTATGAATATTTGCTATTTTCCTTTTGTTTCCCCCGGTGATATGTGTGAATGTGTATATATATAGAATGGAGGTAGGAATCTTCGACTTGTATCATGGAAAAGATAAAGCGAGTCATCCGTAGGAAGATATAAGAATAATATTAGAAAAATAAGATTTCCACGAGTACCCCTACGTTGACCGTTATAATGGAACGATAACGCATATGGAGCAATATGTTACTAAGGGCAAGTATATAGAATATAGGAAGATTAGATTTAGATAAAATAGGAAGATGAGAGAAAAAGTGGGAAAAGGGACTCGAGTCTCGGGTTTTACATCAAGACGCCTACGTAGCCTATAAACGCATCAAAGTCCATGTAGTTCGCATACAAAATGAGGGGTGGGGTTTATCCCATAAATCCAAATGGTGGATCTCTTATTTATAAGTGTGTGTGTGTGTGTGTGTGTAGAAAAAGTGTTTTAGTTGTGAAGAAAGTATGAGAAAAGTATGAGAATCCCTATTTGGAATTTATGAGCAAACCCTCTTTTTCTTGTTTTTTTTTTGGTTTTATTTATATGAAAATAGGAGATGTGCAATAATAATAAAGAAAAAAGTATATTAGGATGTGTGAGATGAGATAATAAAAGCGCTAAGTAAGAAAACAAGTTTTTGGGAATTTAAGAGAATTTACGAGAGAGTCTAAGAAAGTTGGACCTTATTGAAGATCTTGAGCTTCATCTTGAATGTTGGAGAGCATCCCTTGCACTTGGATGATGGTGGAGACTGGCTAATTCACCATGTTTGATGAAAAGGGTGATGAAAAGTGGAAGAAAAAAGGGGATTTGGAAGTTGAAATCACGCTGCCTTCGGGAGAGGTTTATGGGATGCGTTGAGAGAGATTTCTATCAGATCTAGGCTCCCCTTGCAAATGAGGTGAAGGCCTATTTTTATAGGCCCAGGTAAGTGCCGATCGGCTTAGACCCGTTCCTGCCATTTGGTAGTGCGCTTCAGGCTTTTTCGGAAAATCGGCCGCCGAGGGCAAATTGTTGGTCAGAATTGCACACGGGGCATACCATTGGAAAGGTAATTCAGAGACCGTTGAAAGTATTTGTGACCTCTCCCAGGTTTGAGATTTTACTTTGGGTCAAATATGGCTTGGAAGCGTTTATCGATCCATTGGACGGGGGATCGTTCGGACGCAAACAGATCGTTCGTCCGCGTGGTAAGTTCGAATCGCTCACAGGGAAGACAGTTGGAAAGGTTAGGAGATGTATTTCGATATTCCAAAGAGTTTGACCCATTTTGGGGAGTTGACTTTCGTCAATCGGGCCCGGGAAGCATTCAGTGACCTCTCGGAGTCAAACGGATCATTCGTCCGCATGGTATGTAAAAATGACGCACGGGAGGGACCGTTGGAAAGGTTATTCAGTTCCCTTTAATGATTCATTCAACCTCGGTCGAGCTGAAGAGTTGACATAGGTCAAACAGAGCCCTGGAGCGCCCGGTGGCCTCTAGGTCAAGTTCCGGACGCAAACGGATAGTTCGTCCGCTTGGTAAGTCGAAATCGCACACGGGGTGGTCCATTGGAAAGGGTATTAAGTTCCATTTGAAGATTCATTCAGTCTCTATCGAGATAAAGAGTTTGACTTTTGGGTCAAACTGAGCCCGGGAGAGTCCGGTGGCCTCTGGGTCAAGTTTCGGATGCAAATGGATCGTTCATCCGCATGGTAAGTCAAAATTGTGCACGGGGAAGTCCATTGGAAACGGTATTCAGTGCCCTTTGAAGATTCATTCAGTCTTGATCGAGATGAAGAGTTCGAATTTTGGGTCAAACTGAGTCGGGGAGTGCCCGATGGCTTACTCGGGACATGACCTATGTTTGTAGTGATGGAGGGAGGTACTAGGGACCTAAGGAGAGTTAGGGGGTGACAGAATGGGGTGTCTACAGAGCCCCTTGATGGGTGAGTTTGGAACAAATGATGACCGTCGAATAGACACCACATGATGCTGTTGAGGGAGTATGATCGATTTAGAGGGTCGAGCCCGATTCTACGGACCTAAGGAGTGTGCTGGGGATGAATGACGATCGGAGGTTTAGGTCGATTTTGAGGACCAGAAGTGGTGTTGGGGGGGGGTGACCAATTTTGTGGGTCAAAGCCAAATCTGCGGGCTTAAGTGATGAGGGTGGCCGATTATGCGGGTCAAAGCCAATTTTGTGGGCTTAGGGTGAAGATCTAATAACCGAGGTCAATTATAATCTAAGAGTGGTGACGACCGAGGATCGAGGTCAATTCCGACCTAACTCAGGCGAAAATCCAAGACCGGGGCCAATTCTGACCCAAGAGTGGTGACGACCGAGGATCGAGGTCAATTCTGACCTAACTCAGGTGACGATCCAAGATCGAGGCCAATTTTGACCCAAGAGTTGTAACGACCGAGGACCGAGGTCAATTTTAACCTATCTCAGGTGACGATCCAAGACCGGGGCCAATTCTTACCTAAGAGTGGTGATGACCGAGGACTGAGGTCAATTCTGACCTAACTCGGGTGACGATCCAAGACCGGGCCAATTCTGACCCAAGAGTGGTGATGACCGAGGACCGAGGTCAATTCTAACCTAACTCAGATGACGATCCAAGATTGGGGCAAATTCCAACCCAAGAGTGGTGATGACCAAGGATCGAGGTCCATTCTGGCCTAACTCGGGTGACGATCAAAGACCGGAGTCAATTCTGACCCAAGAGTGGTGACGACCAAGGACCGAGGTCCATTCTGACCTAACTCAGGTGACGATCAAAGACCGGAGTCAATTCTGACCCAAGAGTGGTGACGACTGAGGACCGAGGTCAATTCTGGCGTAACTCAGGTGATGATCCAAAAACGGGGCCAATTCTGACCCAAGAGTGGTGATGACCGAGGACTGAGGTCAATTCTGGCCCAAGAGTGGTGAGGACCGAGGTCAATTCTGACCTAACTCAGGTGACGATCTAAGATCGGGGCCAATTCTGACCCAAGAGTGGTGACGACCGAGGACCGAGGTCAATTCTGACCTAACTCAGGTGACGATCCAAGATCGGGGCCAATTTTGACCGAAGAGTGATGACGATCGAGGATCGAGGTCAATTTTGACCTAACTCAGGTGACGATCTAAGACCGGGGCCAATTATGACCCAAGAGTGGTGACTACTGAGGACCGAGGTTAATTCTGACCTGACTCAGGTGACGATCTAAGACCGGAGCCAATTTTGACCCAAGAGTGGTGATGGCCGAGGAACGAGGTCAATTATGACCTAACTCAGGTGATGATCCAAGATCGGGGACAATTCTAATCCAAGAGTGGTGATGACCGAGAACCGAGGTCAATTTTGACCTAACTCAGGTGACGATCTAAGACTGGGACCAATTCTGACCCAAGAGTGGTGATGACCGAGGACCTAGGTCAATTATGATCTAACTCAGGTGACGATCCAAGACCAGGGCCAATTATGACCCAAGAGTGGTGACGACAGAGGACCGAGGTCAATTCTGACCTAACTCAGGTGACGATCCAAGACCGGGGACAATTCTGACCCAAGAGTGGTGACGACTAAGGACCGAGGTCAATTCTAACCTAACTAAGGTGACGATCCAAGAACGGGACCAATTTTGACCAAAGAGTGGTGACGATCGACGACCGAGGTCAATTCTGACCTAACTCAGGTGACGATCCAAGACCGGGGCCAATTCTGACCCAAGAGTGGTGGCGACTGAGGATCTAGGTCAATTCTGACCTAACTCATGTGAGGATCCAAGACCGGGGACAATTCTGACCCAAGAGTGGTGACGACCGAGTACCGAGGTCAATTTTGACCAAACTCAGGTGATGATCCAAGAACGGGGCCAATTCTGACCCAAGAGTGATGACGACTGAGGATCGAGGTCAATTCTGATCTAACTCAGGTGACGATCCAAGATCGGAGCCAATTCTGACCCAAGAGTGGATAAAGATTGGATTTTGATTCTGCTGGAGAAAGAGCTTTGTGATTTTGATCTGAGCTGGGGAGCAGATAGCTGGGGAAGCCTATAGGAGACCTCGTAGGGGGGGGGGGGAATAACCTATTTTGGGTGCTGTAAGCGGATTCCGATGGGGAAGTGATCAGGTGACCCTTAGAGATCCTTCGGAGCTTTTCCGGGAGGAGTTTTCCTTTGGTTTTTAAGGATTTTGCTGGGAAAGAGGGGTTCCGATCGAGGGAACGCGAAGTTTTCTTGGTGAAAAAGCTTTAAATCCCTCCTGGGATTTTTAGGAATTTTTCGGGGATTTTCGAGGCTTTCTGGTATTTTCTAGGAATTTTTGTATGAAATTTAAGGGGGGTGTCGGTCGGCCTAGTATGAAGGGTGCCATTCGGTAGTGGCATGGACTTTTGAGCTACCTCGAGAAGGCAAGGGGTCAGTGCCGATCGGTATGGTTGGGTGAGGTGTCGATCGGCATGGCGCTTGGCATCCTATATAAAGGGGGCGAATCCCCTCATTTTTTCACAGCTTCTTTTGCTTTCTTTCTCTTTGCGATTCTTCTGCAAATCGTTCTAGCATTCTGATCTTCCAAAAATGGCCGCTTTTGTGAGCACTGCAGTCCACCGGGAGTGGTTGACCGTTGATGATTGGGCGAATGTGGAGTGGAGGACTAGGGCGCCTCTTGATTTGGGGAGTGAGAACTCCTTTGATGCATTTGATCCTGTTGTGGATGAGCGGACCTTGCTATGGGAGCCATCGCGTCATCTCTCTTCGAGAGTGAGCTTTGTAAGTAGCCCAACCTTTGGCATTCTTCTCTTTTTGGTGATTTTTCTATCTTTCTTGACCTTTGATGAGACTTTTCTTTTTGCCAGTCTGATATTTCTTTGAAGAACATGCATTCTCATGGGACAACGGGGCTCAAGGATGTCTAAGAGAATCTCCCACCTGTGGTGTGTTGGATGGTATCATTAGCGGGTTTTGGGCGATTGGCATATGCGCTAGATGAGACGCCTCGTTCGACAGCGGTCCTATGCGCTTTGGGAGAGAGGTGGTGGGACACTACCCACATCTTTCATTTTGGATTCGTGGATATGACAGTGACTCCCATAGACATGCAGCAGCTCCTGGGGCTGGATTGTGATGGAGAGTAGATAGAGGTGGATCTCTCTTTACGGGTGAGACCGGAGGCAGTGCGTGAGGCACTTGGTGACGTAGGGAGGATAGTTTCTGGGGATTCAATCCGGTTGTCTCTGCTAAAGGATATTCGGCTGAGCAGGGTGATTGATGTGGAGGACGGGTTGTAAGTGAGGCAGATGGCCCAGTTATTCATTCTGCTATTATTGGGAGGTTTCATGGTGGTGCCGAGCGGCGACGTCATTCATTTTTGGTTTCTGCCATACTTGAGGATGTTTTCGAACATCCCTTTCTATGATTGGGGGAGTCTGACCTTGGCGACCCTTTACTTTTCTCTGGATGCATTCAGCCGGTGCTGCCAGCAGACCTTTACTAGGGACACGTACCTTCTTGAGGTATTCTTCAGTTTGTGCATTTCTTTTCATGCATTCGCATTTTCCTTTCATGCATTCGCATTTTCCTTATGTATCTCTTTTTTCTTGTGAATTCAGACGTGGTTCTATGAGGTGATTGGGTGCAATACTGTGCTGATTGCTTTGAAGGACGACACTGTTGGGGACTTCTGTCGATTGTATCGATGGCGTAAGGCCAATAAACAGTCGAAGGGATCTCTCTCCCTGGAGGCAGTGCGTCGGGTCTTGAATGACCTGACCAGTGGTAGGGTAAGACTCTTTCCATTTCAGTCTTAGTTTTTGCACCTTCTGATCTTGTATTTATTTATGCTCGCTTGGAGATTTTCAGGTGACCTTTTACCCGTGGGGGACAGCCATTCAGGATGTGGGGGCGACCGGGGTGAAAGCGCAGATGAGGCGTTTGCTGGCGCATAAGTTCGGCCATTCCTGGTACCTCGGGGAGAGGGTGGTTCATCAGATTGCTGAGGAGGAGGTGGTGGTGTCACCCGTGCAGCCTCCTATGTCTATGAGGTAAGAGCGACTGATGTTGGAGGATGAGAGGATCACGGCGATGATCGGTGTGTCTTACTTGCTATACACCGATACGGCTGCGCCGTATGACTATATGGATTTTGTGACGAGCTGGTTGATGGCGGCCAGCATATATGATGCACTGCCCTTCCCTCCGACGAGTTCGAGTCGGGCGATGGGATCTTCCCACAGTGGTGGGGGTCCGTCGGCATCTGCAACGGTGGCGACCTCGGAGGTCCCTTTTGTACGACTGCATACCCCTTCATACAACATTCGGAGGGATGATGGAGGGATGGTGCCTATGTTGCACCGTCCTCATGTGATGTATCCAGAGGAGTTGGGTTTGACAGAGGAGGTCCTTCGACCTGCAGTATACCTTTCTGTTCTCCTCTTTCTTTCTTTTCTGTTTTGGTCATTTCTTCTTTAATACTGATTTCACCTTTCCTTTTAGCAAGTCTGGGCGTCGACCACTTGGCTCAGGGATATTAGAGACTGGATATCTTCGGCGACTGCCCATATTCGGAATGCGGTTCCCGTTCCTTCTTATTTGATGCCGTCTGCCTCATCCGGAGAGGACTTTGGTTCGGGTAGTGGGGGTGCGTCATCTCGTGGTAGGGGGAAGAGAGACGCCGCAAGGGTGAAAGCTCTTGAGAGAGAGAGAGAGAGAGAGAGAGAGAGAATGTGGGTTCGGGCTGAGTCCCGTTATTTTTGCTTTTTCTTTCTATTTCCTACAAAATGATGTAACACAGAAAACAGATATATGCAATGCAATGGAGTTTTTTGATTATCTTTTATTTAATGATGAATTACTTTGTTGCTGAGACCGTAAAAAGGAATATTTTTGGATTTTTTTGAAGGAATGTTTTTTATTAAAAAGGGGATTTAAAGGGATTTTGAAATTCTGTTGAGAATATCAATTTATTTTTATTGAGTTTTCTGATTTGACAAAAGAGGAAAAAAGGGAAATTTCTTAAAATGGGGGGTGGGGTTGCCTATCGGCAAGTACCCTGACCTGCCTATCGGCAGTTCAGTCCAGTACCATCAATTCAAAGCTTTGATTGGTATCCTCTTCAGCCTTTGGTACCTTGTGGGGTAGGATTACCTCTGATTTCTGCAGGGATTATGTCCTTTGTGAGGGTTTTCAAGTATAAAAAGGGGTAAGGGTGGAGTGTTTTCATCACACCTTTGCATTCTTACCTACTTTCCCACCATCTCCTAGCCTTGCAAGATGGATCTCCCTAGTAGCATTGAGTTTGCTGGCTACCTCGAAGCCTTGGAAGCTATGTGCTCTTATAATGTCGACTACGATGATTTCAACATGCGTCGAGTCTCCTTGTGGCGCAATCGGCCTTTTGAGTTGAACGTGTTGACGAAGGCGGTACAATTCTGGTACCCCGAAGACCATGTATTTCGATTTGGGTTGGAAGAAGTTTTTCCTACCTACGAGGAATTTTCGGCCATACTGGGTGTAAATCCCAGTGTTGCTGCGGATTTTCTCGAATTTTCCCACTCTCCCAGGGATTTGTTGGTCGGGCTTCTTCACATTTCGCCTTCAGTGGCTAGATCATTGGTTGCTGAAGGAATGATCTCCCTCCCAACGGTGCTGCAGTCCGTGCATTTGCAGGAAGTAGGTGATGCTGGATATGCTGGAGCCATTGTTCTGGGCCTGGTTTCAAAATTATTGTTGGTGACTAGGGAGGTGAAAGTGGACCCACAACTTGCAGCCATTACTTTATGGATGTCATACCGTCGCAATCCTGCGGCGGTGATATTGGCAAAGACTCTGAATTGCCTGGATGCCTGGAGAGAAGGTCATTCTGACTTTTTGAGGGATAGCCCTGTGATGTTGTTCATGTGGTTGTCTGAAAGATTCCTCTTGGCGACTCCTCTAGAGTATCCCTTGTCGATCGTACCCAACTTCTTTTCACGCTACT
This sequence comes from Sambucus nigra, assembly GCA_949130495.1. Lineage (NCBI taxonomy): Eukaryota > Viridiplantae > Streptophyta > Magnoliopsida > Dipsacales > Adoxaceae > Sambucus > Sambucus nigra. The sequence continues at coordinate 285,076,628 of OX422218.1, forward strand.
TCATCAGCATTGGCCTGTATGTTGAGAACTGGGAGAATTGGCTTGTGGAATATGGGGCTCGTGGGCTGTATTGGTCAGTGCCTTGGTGGGGATAGTTGCAGCCTGTTCTGGAGCTAGGAGAGTATTCATATGTGCGGCTGGTTGGTCTCAGACAGACCTCTTTTTATTTCCCTTGGCGGCTTTTGCGCCAATTCTACTGGGCGCAGGTCGTGCCCCCTCGGACCTCAAATTTTCTTTTCGGTAGAAGATTTGACTGAGCGCCTGCGTCTGTTGTTTGGGTTTCTATGGGAAAATCGGTGTCCGTCGACCCGTCCCTCTCAGTCTGTCGGGAAGGTTTGGCATGTCCCCAAAGATTACATGAAGTGATTGTGGAGAAAAGTAGTTAGCAAGATGTTGGCAGTAGAGACTGGACAAAGATGGTTTGTTTTATCTAACACCATGGAAGGGGTTGTTGTGGTCTTTTCGAATATGGTTAAGGCTCATCGATCCATGGAATGCTTACGGAACTCTATCCAGGCAGGGGAAACTTGAGGGCCTCAGGATGTAGATGATGAGGGTGCAGGCTCCTCTGGTAGCTGTGGGTAGGACTCCTGGGGAGTTTATTTGTGTAACAGATGTGGGGGTTTAATTTGGATTTTTATGGTAGTGGGGAAGGGAGTTAGCCGTTCCTTTTTCTTATGTAATACGTACTGTAATTTCTTAATAATGAAATAAACAAGTTTCTGATTATCCAGCTGTGCCTTTCGATGAGTTTTTGTAATTTGAATTATCTATACTGATCGCTAAGGCATACATAATCCTTTTGTTCAAATATTTTTAGAATGAACCGTCGTTCTCGGAGGTAAGGAAAGAATAGTATTTTGTGAAAAAGAAAGGACCGCACTCATGTGAGGTGCATGAGCTGCCTACGTACCTCTGGGGTTTTTTAAAAATGTTTTTATCTGTTTCCAAAATAGTTTTTACAGAGGATCAGGCCCACGTAGTTCTGGGTTGAGGGAAATGAAGAGTTTTTTTTTAGAATAGAAGGGGGATGAGAAGAGTCATAGCACGTCGAGATTTCGGAATAGGGGTAGAATTTCTTGAGACGGTCCAGGTTGACTGGACGAGCCATCTCCTACCCATCTAGGTCAGTGAGCATGGCGGCACCGCCGGATAAGATTTTCTTCACAATTTAGGGGCTACTCCAATTGGGCTTGAATTTCTCTCTGGGATCCCAGATGGGTTCTATTATCTCTTTGAGGGATAAATCCTCCTCCCGGACACCACGGTCCTTGACTCTCTTATTGAATGATCGCGCTATTTGGTGTTGGTACCCCTGTATGTGGTAAAGTGATTTTAATCTTCTTTCATCTAGGATGGCTAGCTCATCAAGACGGCTTTGGCACCAGTCTTCTCTACTAACCTTGCTTTCAAGCATGACGCATAGTGAGGGTATTTCCAACTCCACAGGTAGGACTGCTTCCATGCCGTAGACCAAGGAGTAATGGGTAGCCCCAGTAGAGGTTAGGATTGAGGTTTGATAGCCCCAGAGGGCGTATGGGATCCTGTCGGCCCAATCCCTACAACTTTCGGTCATCTTGCGAATGATGGCTTTGAGGTTTTTGTTGGTGGCTTCAACTGCACCATTGGTCTGAGGTCGATAGGGATAAGATTTGTGTCTCTGAATCCCATAGTTATTGACTACTTCTGTGACTTCTTCTTCGAAATGAAACCCGTTATCTGATACCAGCTCGTGCGGGACCCCATATCGACAGATGCTATTTTTCTTGAGGAATTTAGCCACTTTCTTGGCATTCAATACTGCTTATGACTCAGCCTCGACCCATTTGGTGAAGTAATCGATGGAAACCAGGATGAACTCATGTCTGTTTGAAGCCTTTAGTGTAACCTTCCCTATGATGTCGACACCCCAGGTGGAGAACGGCCAGGGAGAGGTCATGTTGTATAATTCTCGCGGAGGCAAGTGTTGAAGGTTGGAGAATTATTGGCATTTGAGGCACCTCCGAACATAGACGGTGAAATCTTCGGTAATGGTGGTCCAGTAGTAGCCCTGTCGGATGATCTTCTTGGCGATAATGTGACCATTCATGTGGGGTCCACATTCCCCACTGTGGATTTTCTACATTATTTTCTCAATCTCAGCCCTTGCTATACAGTGTAGATGAGTTCCATCGAAATTCCTCTTGAGTACAGCTTTTTGACAGATGATGTACTGGGCGACTAGTCTTCGAAAGGTTGTTCGATCTTTCTTGTTGGAACCCTCGGGATACATACTATATTTGAGGAGGCACCAGATATCATAGTACCAGTAACTGGCTATTTTGGGATCTTCAGTGGAGACAAGCTCAATATGGTAGCAATGGGTCGATTTGTCTTGCTTTTGAACTAGGAAGGGGGTCATTGTTATTCCTTTGGGCATGTCGACCATGGAGGCCAAGGTGGCGAGAGAATCATTATTCTTTGCTCGGGGTAGGTCATGGAAGGTGATATCTCAGAATCGGGAGGCTAACTCTTCTAATTGGGCACGAAAGGGCTGAAGCTTTTCGTCCTTGGCTTTCCACTTTCTGAGCACTTGACCAATGATAAGGGCAGAATCCCCATAGACATCAAGGTATTGAATACCTTTCTTGAGAGAAACCTTGAGGCCCACTGTGCATGCCTCGTATTCCGTCATGTTGTTGGTGCAACGTAAATCCAATTTAATGGCGATAGGAGTGTGGGAGTCATCTCGGGCGATCAGAAGTATCCCAATGCCATATCCCTTTTTGTTGGCAGCACCATCAAAGAACATTTTCCATCAAAAGTGGTCTTGAGTTGTGCAGAGGATATTTTCAATTAGGAATTCAGAGATCCAGACATCTGCTTCGTTTATGCGGTAATCGACGAGGTAGTCAGAGATGGCTCTTCTTTTAATGGATTTTTGTGTGACGTACACGATATCGAACTCGGTTAGGAGCATCAACCATCGGGACATTCGACGAGATAAGGCGGGTTTCTCAAGAAGGTATTTGATGGGATCCATTCGAGATACAAGTTTGATGGGGAAGGCGGGCATGTAGTGTCGCAACTTTTGTGTGACCCAGACAAGTGCGACATCTGCCTTTTCTAAAGCAGTGTAGTTGACCTCGTACCCGACCAATTTGTGATTGGCGTAATAAATGGATCTTTTTTTACGAGAGTCTTCAAGGTATTGGGCTAGAAAAGTCCTGGCTGCAGTGTTGATTATGGTTAGGTATAGGAGCAAAGGGAGACCAGACTGTGGTGGCATGAGAACTGGAGGTTGGGTCAGATATTGTTTGATTTGGTCAAAAGCTTCTTGACAGGCCTCATTTCAAACCTTGGTTGAATCCTTTCGAAGGAGCTTAAAGATCGGTTCACGGATGGAGGTTAGATGGCTGATGAACCGACTAATATATTGTAATTTCCCAAGAAACCCTCGGACTTCTTTCTCTGTTCGGGGTGGTGGCATCTCAAGTATGGCCTTCAGCTTTGCAGGATCTGCTTCTATCCCCTTTTTACTGACCATGAATCCCAAGAGTTTTCTCTTTATAACGCCGAAGACACACTTCTGTGGATTAAGTCACATCTGATACCGTCGCAGTCGTTCAAAGAACTTCTGGAGAGCAGGAACATGACCTTCTCTATTTTTGGATTTGATAATCATATCATCCACATAAACCTCGACCTCCTTGTGGATCATATCGTGTAGGATGATTATGGTAGCCCTTTGGTAGGTAGCCCCAGCATTCTTGAGACCGAATGGCATAACGGTGTAGCAAAAGGTTCCCCATGGGGTGATGAATGCGGTTTTTTCTTGGTGGTCTGGGTGCATCTTGATTTGGTTGTATCCGATAAACTCGTCAACAAATGACTTGAGATCATGACTAGTTGTGTTGTCCACGATCATATCGATATTGGGTAGCGGATAATCATCCTTTGGAGAAGATTTGTTTAAATCTCGATAATCTACACACATTCGAACCTTCCCTCCTGATTTCAATCACCCGGATGAAACCCACATTTAACTGTTTGACCACCTCTTCTTTGATCTTGAGCGACCATTCGGTGTGGAGTTTTCTCAATTTTTGTCTAATTGTCTTGTAATTTGGGAGAGTGGGGATCTCGTGTTAAGATATTTCAGGATCGATGTCGGGCATATCATCATAGGACCATGCGAAGACATCTACGAAATCCTTCAGCAATTCTTCAAGTTGTGCTGCTCATCAAGGGTGGCCCCTATCCTAATCTCGCGCAGTTGGCTACTAGAACCGAGATTAATAACAACATTCTCTTCTTCATTAACTTGACGCGGTTATGTTGTTTATTATTAACCTTATTTAGATCAGTTAAGAATTTTTCATTTGCAAAATCATCATCATCAAAAGTCTGATTAGAATTCAAGCAGTTAATGTAAGGCACAACAAGATACTCAAAATCTTCGTTTATTTCATTGATAGGAAAGACAGCATTGAGAACATCATCAAAATAGGTCTCGATTACATTTGAACAAGGATAGACAATAGAAGAAGAAATAGGGTAAACATTGGGGTTAGGGGAGATTTCAAGGGGTAGAACTGGCGCAGCATGCCAGTTGAGGAGAGGAGTATCAATACCTTTAATTAGATGGGATGCGTCCATTGATGTAGTTCCTTAATGAACCATGCAGAGTGCCAGCCCCAGTATCTGTAAGTTGAAGGAATCTTCAAAATCTCTTTCCTTAGTCTCTTTGGCATCTTTGATGAGCGGTTGTACTTGGTGTGGGAAGCTTTCGACCCTTGGGTAGCTGTCTTGGAAAATGATCTCCATTCCCGGCCTCATCTTCTTGTCTGTGTGGTCGTACCATGGTTCTAGAAAATCGTAAAAGGGGAAGTCCTCACCTTCTTTGATGAATCGTCCATTCAAGGAGTCTCCTGAGATAGTCGGGATGCAGTATAATCTTCTCTTTGGCCGAGACTGGTGGATAATTCTGAGCTCTTGTTCTGATGGTTGATACCCCAAACCAGAAGGAGGGAAAGCTTTCTTTAGTTTCATGGAATCAAGTATCCCTTGTTGCCTTTGCCCTAGCCCTAGCCCTAGTCCGGGCATGAAGTGCATATTTCTGAACATCTGAATCACATTGACATTGCCATGAGGGTCATATTCTGGACAAACCCTTTCTTTGAAACTGTCCCCTACCAAGAGGAGGAGTGGCTCAATGCGGAATCCTGATAGGAGTATATCATTTGACCCGTGCTGTATCTCAAGAATTGGAATGCTGGTGCTTGCACCCTCGATATTTTCGTTATCTCCCAAAATGGTGATGACTCACCCGTCGGTGAAGAACTTCAATTTCTGATGGAGTGAGGAAGACATACCCTTGATATTGTGGAGCCAACGTCGTCCGAGCAAGAGGTTGAAACAAGATGGGATGTCTATGAGTTGGAATTCAATGATGGGGTTTATAGGGGCCAACCCCTATTGCAAGATTTATGGACCCCATCATCTCACGACGGGTATTATCTTAGGCACGCACAGCGGTGGAGGTTGGAGCGAGGTCATTTTCTTTCAGGCCTAAATACTTGAAAGTTCTCATAGGGAAAATGTTCAAGGCGGATCCGTTATTGACAAGGGAGAGTGGAACGACCTTTTCCATAACTTCGATGGAGATATTAAGTGCATGATTGTGATTCGGCCCAATTATGGGGATTTCTTCTTTAGAAAATGATAGCATTCAGGTAGAGGTCAAGGATCCGACCAGATTTACCGCTTATTCTGATATGGTAGAGGGAGGAACTTTGGGTCCAGTGAGTAATTTGATTAAAGCATTTCTGTGCAGCTGGGAAGACATGAAAATCCCCCATAGAGTGATGTTAGCTTGGGTTTTCTTTAGTTGATCGAGCATCTTGCTCTCCTCGATGGTCATCTCTGGCATAAGAAGGTTTCCAACGCCCTTCCCTTTGTCATTTGTTGGTAGTGAGCTTGGAACCTGGTAATGTCTCCCTGATCTGGTCATGTGATTTACTGAAGAAGGAAAGAACATGAATCCCATTTCCTCGTCAATCTCAGGTTTTGCCGTCACCCTATTTATTTCTTCGAGGAGTTCTTCAAATGATACTATCCCACATATGTCGGCTACTGGGCCAGTTTTTCCTGAAGCTTGTTATTTACTCAAATCTTCGAATTCTTCCCCCCATTCGGTGGTTGCAACTCTGTCTTTCCATGTAAATTCGATGCATTCCACAACTTCAACGGCTTCTTCATACAGGTCCTCCAATTCTGTGGGGATATGTGTGATTGAAGGGACCAAGAGCCCTTGTAGCTTCAAAGTGTTAAGTAACTCGGTGATACTGCGAATGCTGTTGGTTTGCCTGAATAATTCTACCATAGTCTGGACAACATCATCTAGGCTGACTTCGTCGATTGGTACCACCAACTTGTTTGAATCTTGAGCCCATTTCTGTGCTTCCAAGAATAGTGTGCTGAACTTCTGGCAATCGATGACCATCTGTGAGGGAAATTTTAGCTCGAACTCTAGGAGTTGGTTTAACACTTCTGACAATTCTATATTCCCATTTTCAGAACGGGTACGGACAACGATGCATGCTCTGGTAAGGAGTGACAGTGCCTGATCAGCGAGGCTAGTAGGGTGTAGGAGGAAATATTGGCAAATTTGAAGAGGTTTAGGAGAGTATATGGGTGTGATTTGAGTTAAGGGATCAAAATCTGGGTTTTCTTTTAAGAAGATGGCACTGGTGTGATTCGGAAGTGAATTTTAGGATTGGCTGGTGGGGCGATAGTACCCCGGTCAATGAGATCTTGGATTACGTTCCGGAGGTGAAAGCATTGGTCGGTGGTATGGCCGACAGTTTGATGAAAAGAGCAATGAGCCTCGGTCTTGAAGTTTCTTAGGAGAGGATTTGGCAATGGACGTGGATCTAAGGGTTTGATGAGGTTTCGTCTTAACAAGGCTTGGTAAACTTTGGAGAGGGGAGCATGGAGCTCAATGTATTCCCTTCGGATGGGGGCAGGACGGCTTTTTGGTGCCCATGATGTGGTTGGTTGAGAGATGTTGTTGATGATTGAAACTGTAGCACTGGTAGGCTTGTCATACTTTCTAGGGGTGAACTGTCCGGACACCTTCTTTGGTTCAACCTCTATTTTAACGAGGCTTTCCTGGATTTCCACTCCCGCCTCTCTGAGAGCTCGGAAGTGGGGATAGTATTGTCCTCCCAGTGTCGCTCGAACATGGGGCAAGAAGTTTTTCTTCACTATGTTGACCTGTTCTTCCTCGGATGGCCGATTGGTCATGGTAGCTGCCTGCACCCTCCATCGGGTTATGAAGTTACTGACTGATTCTCCTGGATTCTGTTTGAACAGCTCTAAATCACGGTGGGTGACCTCAAGCTCTTCATTGTATTTGTATTGTAACATGAATTCTTGGGCTACATCCTCCCAGCTACGGATTCTGGATTCCTCAAGAGATAAAAACCATCAGAGGGCACTATCCTTCAAAGTTTGTTGAAAAAATTGGGCCATCACCTCTTCATAAGCCCCTAGTAGAGTCATGGAACGATGATAACTGCGAAGATGAACAATTGGGGGTCCACTCCCCCTGAACTTCTCAATATATGGCATCTTGAACTTCTCGAGTAACCTTGCTTTAGGATAAGGAGACATGTAGGTGTAGTCCATGTAATTCCCAAAGATCCTGAGCTGGTCAAACTTCTTGGTGAGCATCTTGAGATCCTCTTTGACTTTATTCAACTCCTCCTCCTTTGGATCAACGACCACAAGCAGGTTAGCCATAGGCTGGGCAATGTTTAGCATTGGAAGTTGGGCAGGCGGTGGCCCATTGGCAGGAGGGGCACGTGGAGCATGCTGATATTCTTTATAAACCTAGATAGGCTTAGGTGGACCCATAGAACGAGGGAACAGGGCCTCGAGCTCTTGAGGAATAGGAACCTGGTTTCGTTGCATCTCTCAGACCTCGCTTTAGAGGTTGTCAATCTTGGACACGAGCCGAGCTAGGACTGTCGTCAGATTCGGCTGTATGACTGGTGCTTGATCTGTATTCTCCATGTAAGATGGATGGATTTCGAACTCGGAAAAAGTAGTAGAGGAACGGACGAAACTTCGGGGTGATTTGACTGAAGACCGAAGCAAATAGGGAGCTAGGCCAAGGGCTTGCGATCGACCTGAGAAGGTGTAGGATGAAATTTATTTTTGAGAAAAAAAAGAAGAACTATTTTTGGATTTTTGATAAAGAAGGGAAAAATGTTTTTGGATTTTTGATAAAGAAGGGAGAAATGTTTTTGGAGACGGAACTCAGCATGATCATTACAATTATTATGTTTTCACTTGTATTTAATTCTCCTAAATGCAATGCCGGACGGGACCCGAGCCTGGAAAATGGGGTTTTCAATATATGCAAAGCTATGGTTTGGACTTGTAACCAGGCTCACGGACAGGGTCCCATTTTAAAAATGCACAAAAATTGGGTGGCAGGCCAACCCGGAATTTCGGCAGAGTTTCGGGTTGAAACCGGCAATCTAAAGTGCGTGTCCTAGGTTTGACACCTATATGCAGATATGTAGTTGGTTGGGTGAATCGGCATGGGTTCCCCCCTTTGACGTGACTTTCGCGATATATGTCTTGCTCTTGCGAGCAATCGGTACGCGTGGACAAGACATTTGATATACCTGAGTGTACGTGAATTTCCTCACCATACACCTTGTGGGGATGATACATGTGAGAGCGAATTCGATATACTCGACGTACGTGAACGAATTCCCTGTGATATACCTCCCGTCATGACTTCGGTCAAGCGGTACGATACGGGGGAACCGTTCGATATACGTCGAAGGTACTTGTCCAATGGAAGGTGAGAGTCATATCGCTTAGGCTAACTGCGACCTGTCGGACCAGCGCCCATCACGAAGTGACCCTCTAGTTACTGGGTAAAATTTGGTCAATATCATTGCTCTTTAGTGATGTCGTGTGAATCATGCATGATTCTCTTATTAGTATATTATGATGAGAATGCCTTTGTTGATTATGCCAAACAGGAAGCAATGTATAAGTACCCCAAAAGGTACACCAAGTATGGATGGGTGATGCGTGCAACATGGGGATATACATGTGATCCTTGGTGCACGTGGTGTGACGTGTTCATGGAGAAATTTCTACAAGTGTGTGAACATAAGCATAATCATGGGATACATATGTGAAAGGGGAACATGCAGATATGGGGGAAAACATAAGCAAATATAGTATTTATGTAAATAAAGTCAAGCCCACAAACAAAAACACATATCCCCAGTAGAGTCGCCACTGTGGCCATCCCCGATCCTCACCGTGCGGGCGGGCGCGTGGAGGATGGATCCTTCGGGTCCCGCATGTCCCTCTCAGGAGCACTTCGTCCGGCTTTGTTTAAGATGTGGTGTAAAAATGTAGAGAGATTCAGAGTCGCCAGTCTATTTTACTCAAAACAGACAAAAGAAAAAGGGGAAGCCACCCCGAAGGATGGCATACAAAGACATACTGGTGCGTGCGAAACCAAAATGATTCGAGAAGGGTTCGGAGGCTTAGTTATGAAATGGAAAGGTGTTAGGCACCCATTCCGCCCTCTCGGTCTCTCATGAATATTTGCTATTTTCCTTTTGTTTCCCCCCGTGATATGTGTGCATGTGTATATATATAGAATGGAGGTAGGAATCTTCGACTTGTACCATGGAATAGATAAAGCGAGTCATCCGTAGGAAGATATAAGAATGATATTAGAAAAATAAGATTTACGTAATTACCCCTACGTTGACCGTTATAATGGAACAATAACGCATATGGAGCAATACATTACTAAGGGCAAGTATATAGAATATAGGAAGATTAGATTTAGGGAAAATAGGAAGATGAGAGAAAAAGTGGGAAAAAGGACTCGAGTCTCGGGTTTTACCCCTAGACCCCTACGTAGCCTATAAAGGCATCAAAGTCTACGTAGTTTGCATACAAAACGAGGGGTGGGGTTTATCCCATAAATCCAAATGGGGTATCTCTTATTTGTAAGTGTGTGTGTGTGTGTGTGTGTAGAAAAAGTGTTTTAGTTGTGAGGAAAGTGTACGAAAAGTATGAGAATCCCTATTTGGAATTTATGAGCAAACCCTCTTTTTCTTGTTTTTTTTGGGTTTTATTTATATGAAAATAGGAGATGTGAAATAATAATAAATAAAAAAGTATATTAGGATGTGTGAGATGAGATAATAAAAGCGTTAAGTAAGAAAATAAGTTATTGGGAATTTAAGAGAATTTACAAGAGATTTTGAGAAAGTTGGACCTTCTTGAAGATCTTGAGCTTCATCTTGAATGTTGGAGAGCAGCCCTTGCACTTGGATGATGATGGAGAGTGTCTAATTCACCAAGTTTGATGAAAAGTGGAAGAAAAAATGGGATTTGGAAGTTGAAATCACGCTGCCTTCGAGAGAGGTTTATGGGATGCGTTGAGAGAGATTTCTATCAGATCTGGGCTCCCCTTGCAAATGAGGTGAAGGCCTCTTTTTATAGGCCCAGGTAAGTGTCGATCGTCATATAATCGTTCCTGCCTATCGGCACCTGCCGATAGGTAGGGTCTGGAACCTGTCATTTGGCAGTGCGCTTCAGGCTTTTTCGGAAAATCGGTCGCCAAGGGAAAACCATTGGTCAGCATCGTGCACGGGGCATACCATTGGAAAGGTAATTAAGGGACTTTTGAAAGTATTTTGGACTTCTCTCGGGTTCAGGAGTTAACTTTGGGTCAAATATGGCTCGAAAGCGTTTGTCGGTCCATTGGATGGGGGATTGTTCGGACGTAAACGGATGGTTCGTCCGCATGGTAAGTCCGAATCACGCACGGAGTGGACCGTTGGAAATGTTTGGATATGTATTTTGAAATTCCAAAGAGTTTGACCCGATTTGGGGAGTTAACTTTGGTCAATCGAGCCCGAGAAGCATTCGGTGACCTCTCGAAGTCGAACGGATCGTTCGTCCGTATGGTAAGTTAGAATCGTGCACAGGACGGACCGTTGGAAAGGGTATTCAATTCCCTTTGAAGATTCATTCAGCCTCAATTGAGATAAAGATATGACATAGGCCAAACAGAGCCCGGGAGCGCCCGGTAGCCTCTAGGTCAAGTTTCGGGCGCAAACGGATCGTTCGTCCACATGGTAAGTCGGAATCGTGCATGGGGCGGTCCATTGGAAAGGGTATTCAGTTCCCTTTGAAGATTCATTCAGTTTCGATCAAGATATAGAGTTTGACTGTTGGGTCAAACTGACCTCGGGAGCGCCCGGTGGCCTCTGGGTCAAGTTTCAGACGCAAATGGATCATTCGTCCGCATGGTAAGTCGGAATTGCGCACGGGGTGGTCCGTTAGAAAGGGTATTCAGTTCCCTTTGAAGATTTATTCAGTCTCGGTCGAGATGAAGAGTTTGACTTTTGGGTCAAACTGAGCCAGGGAGTGCCCGATGGCTTCTAGGTCAGTACTTGGGACATGACCTAGGTTTGTAGTGATGGAGGGAGGTCTAGGGACCTAAAGAGAGTTAGGGGGTAACAGAATGCAGTGTCTACACCTTTAACGGGTGAAAACCCAAACCGACCCCCAAACGATCCCGTAAAAGGCACTAACGCCTTGTATGAGACCAATGTAACTCGTATGAACTGACCACGTAGTCACGAGAGTTCAAGTTTGAGAATATAATAATAATTGTAACTCGTACATGCAATTTTTTAGCTTGCATACCATTTTTTTAAAATTAATTGGTTACTAATATCATATTTTTTGTGTCCTATTTTTTTTGCATGATGACATTCAATCACTAGGTTTTATCCATGTGGAACACACAAAGAAGTCAATGGTTACAACAACGGGATTATATAATTAATGTCGTTAATATTTAGGATTCTATTTTTTGTGTTATGGTTGTGCAAGCTTTAGTAGTTTTATTGTCAACTTTTATGTCCGTGAGGGCTTTTGTAATTTTATTGTTATAATGTTTGGCCATGCGGTCTTTATATTGTAGATGTTACATTAGTAGGCTTGGGAGTTTCCAAAAAATAGAGGAAATGCTGCCCAATTTTTTTTATCTGGGAACTATTAACACTTGTAATATTTTGAAGTTTGTATATACCTTAGTTTATCAATAACGTGCGAGATTCGCTATTTATGAATTTTCTTGATTCTTTTTGCAAATAATAAATATTATTCCTACCAAATTTGGAATTTTTTTATTTTCCAGATTTGTTTTTAAATCATTTTTTTTACTAATAGAAAAATCTGGCACGGTTTCAAACCGTGCCAAATTGTAAAATTTGAGTAGGCTTATAAAACAATCTGGCACGCTTTATAACTGTGCCAAAAAACGTGCCATAAAATGAAAATTCTGGCATGGTTTTAAAATGTGCCAAAAGTGTGTCATATTCAACATCTAGCAAGGTTTAAAAGCATGAAAAAAGTGTGCCAGATTAAATTTTGACATGGTTTAAAAGCATGCCAAAAGGGTGCCAAGTTGGGCAATCTGGCACGGTTTAAACCGTTCCAGAAAATCTGGCACCCCTAATTCTGGCACGTTTTTAAACAGTGCCAGATTGGGTTTGGCACGGTTTTAAATCGTACCAGATTCCTATTTTTGGTGTAGGGTTTATGGATGGTTTGGCTTGGAGGATCCTCCAGCACTTGATTGGTAATCCAACATTGGTGATCTATACAGACGTCGTCAATGCCTCACTGTTACATTGCCAGGAGCATCGTTTCCATGTGAAGGGGACCAAGTGAGGTGGTGAGCCCAACTAGTAGGGTAAGATAATGGGGGTAGTGCTAGCGGAGAACCACAATAGAATAAGTTAGGTAGACAACAAGGGCAGGATTTCTGATAGGGGGATCAGGCCAAGAAGTTCAGATTTGGAGGTTATGGACCCAAGGGTGGTTATAGGCAGCGCCAGTAGGCTCCTCAGTAATAGCAGGTTCCTCAAGACCACCAGGGCCAAGGGAATAATGGGGGAGGTCAGCAGGGTCGAGACCAGCAGGGCTAATAGCAGGGTCCACACTATCAGGACAATCAAGGTGAGCGACATAAAGAGTTTCCAGGCCAGTGCTTTATTTATGTACATACTGGCAACAAGAGGAGATATTGCCCATAGTAGGGTAAGGCTCCACAGAAGTAGGGTGACTCGCATGATCAGCAGGCACAGAGGCCACCTGCGGCACCAGCCTCACCCACACCACCACAGCAAGGACAACTTCAGCATTGGCGTGTCTATAACATCTGAGATGTCTCCATTCAGCAAGCCCCATAGGCACCACCACCAGTAGCGAGTACATTTACTATACATGGGCTTACGAGTAGTGTTTTATTTTATATTGGGACATCACAATATTTTATAGAGACTAGATTTGCATGAGCTTCCAACCTAATAGAGACAATTGGTAGTCTCTTTATGTGTGTGGAGTCACTGATGGGTAGTGGGTCGCTTATACACTTGATTTGTAGGGGTGTGGATATTGATGTGGGTAGATTGTGTTTAGCTGCGGATCTTCTTGTACTTGATATGGAGGGGTATGATATTATCTTAGGGATGGATTGGTTCGCTAGATATCGGGCGATGGTAGATTTTTACGAGAGGACTATTGTATTCTCGATGCCTCTTCCTAAGGGAAGGTCGAGCACTCATCTATATTACATTGAGGAGGAGACCTCACAGGAGGTGGTAGTTTTGTTAGACTCGATTCCAGTCATAAAATAAGTCAAGGGTGTCTTCCAGGATATACCCATATCACCGCCTAATCAGGAAATGATTTTTTTATTGATCTAGCACCGAGTATGAGATCTATAGCTCGAGCGCCTTATCGCATGACCCCATCTAAGATGCGGGAGTTGAGAGAGAAGATTCAACAGCTCTTGGGATAAGGTTTTATTCGATGGAGTACTTCACCGTGGAATGCACCAGTGTTATTTGTAAAGAAGAAGGATAGGTCACTTTGGTTGTGTATTGACTACACAAAGTTGCATAAGGTCGCAATCCGAAATAAATATCCACTGGCTCATATCGATGATTTATTCGAACAATAGAGGGAAGAAACTTATTTCTCCGAGATTAATTTGCGGTCCGGTTATCATCGATTGTGCATCATGGAGGAGGACATCCTAAGACTACTTTTCTGACACGATATGGGTCCTGTGAGTTTAGGGTCGCATCATTAATGCACCAACAGTGTTTATGGATCCGATGAACCGAGCTTTTCGAGAGTTACTTGACCAGTTTGTGATTGTCTTTATTGATGATATTTTTATTTACTCTCGTTCTTAGGATGATAACACCGATCATTTACGAAAGGTTTTACAAACACTTAGAGAGCATCGATTGTATGAAAAGTTTAGTAAATGTGGGTTCTGGACTCAGGAGGTGCAATTTATGGGCCATATTGTGTCTAAGAAGGGTTTAGTTGTTGATCCGAGTAAGGTATCGATGGTGAGGAGCGAGAACACCCCACGACATCAACCAAGGTTCGCAGATTTTTAGGATTGGTAGGATATTATCAGAGGTTCCTTAAGGGTTTCTCAAAGATTGCGGGTCTGTTGAAAAACTTGACTCATAAAGGGATGTTGTTTATTTGGGAAGACAATTGTCAGTTAGTTTTTTATAAGTTAAAGGATAAATTGACCTCAAAACCTGTACTTTCACTTCCTAAGGGAGGAGTGGAATACTATGTCTACACTGATGCATCCTTGAAGGGACTTAGGGGTGTATTGCAGCAGGATGAGAGGGCTATAGCGTATGCATTGCGCAAGCTTAAGGCCCATAAGAAGAATTACCCCACGCATGATTTAGAGTTAGCCGCTGTTATATTTGCCTTGAGGATATGGAGGGACTATTTGTTGGGGAGAAGTTGACCTTATTCATAGATCATAAATCTCTTTAGTACCTATTCACATAAAAGGATCTGAACATGAGGTAGTGGAGGTGGTTGGAGTTTGTGAAGGATTACTAGTTTGATATTCAGTATCATCTTGGGAAGGCTAACGTGGTAGCTAGCATGTTAAGCCGAAGACCTGTAGGTGAGATAGCAGTGGTTTAGAAAGCAAAGTGGAAAGATCTTCGACATGATGATGAGATTGTTATGGATTATATGTCCATATTATCTAGCACGCCCGAGATTGTGATAAGGGTGGTGAAAACACAAGCAGGGGATCTGTATTGACATGATAGAGTTTTGCACTTACTAGCTACTGGGATAGAGGGGTCCTCGATGAGTTCATATGGTGGTTTACATTTTAATAGGAGACTCATGGTTCTAGAGGGTGATGATTTGAGACATAAAGTGATGTCGGAGGCTCACGGGTCTAGATTTATGGTACATCCCGATAACAATAAGATGTAACAGGATATGCGCAGATAATATTGGTGTTTAGGGATAAAACGGGACGTATCAGAGTTTGTCTCGAAGTATTCTACCTGCCAACTAGTGAAGGTAGATCACCATAGATCAACTGGGATTTTGCAGCCATTAGAGATTCTCGTGTGGAAATAAGAGAGTATCTCTATGGATTTTATCACTAGATTACCGTTATCGTAGTGAGGTCACGATTCTATATGGGTTATACTAGATCGGTTAACCAAGGTAGATCATTTTCTTCCAGTTCATACTAATTTTGAGATAAAGCAGTATACACAGTTATTTGTCGCTGAGAGAGTACGCTTACATAGGGTCCCACTTAATATTGTGTCCGATTGGGATAAGATCTTTGTGTTCCATTTTTGGCAGAGTTTCAAGAGGCGATGGATCTAGATTTATGATTGAGTACAGCATATCATCCACGGATAGATGGGAAAATTAAAAGGCTTAATCATATGCTTGAAGATATTCTGGGAATGTGTATACTCGATTTCGGGGGCGGATTGGAGTAGTATCTTCCTTTGGTGGAGCTTGCGTATAATAACTCCTACTAATTTACCATTGGTATGGCACCATTTGAGGAAGTGTATGGTCAGCCTTGTCGTTCAACTACTTGTTGGTTAGAGGTAGGGGACAATACGTTATTGGGGCCAGAGATGATTCAGGACACCACTGCTAAGATTGAGTTTATTCGAGGGCGCATCCGGATAGCTCAAGATAGGCAGAAAAGTTACGTCGGTGAAGAAATGAGACATATTAAGCTTGAGGTTGGTGACCAAGTGCTGGTGAGAGTGTCTCCTATGAAAGGAGTGATGAGATTTGGCAAGAAAGGAAAATTGGCATCGATATATGTGGGATCATTTCCAATTATTGAGAGGGTGGGACCAGTCATGTGTCATTGCTGAAGAGATACCGGAGAAGTGAGATAGATTTTTGGCATGTTCCATTAGAAGAGATCGACTTACAGCCCGAAATCTCATATGGGGAGAGACCAATGGCAATAATTGATCGTAGTGAGCTTAAACTACTGTCAAAGGTGGTTCCTTTGGTTATAGTTCAATGAGGGCACCATAATATAGACGAGGTGACCTAGGAGTGAGAGGATAACATGCGTGAGCAGTATCCAAAGTTATTTACCACATGTACATCCAAATTTAGAGGGAGAAATTCCCTTATAAAGGGGAAGTATGTAACAACCCGTATTTTTAAAGAATTAAAAGTGATTTAATTTGGTTAAAATTAAAATTACACGGGGGACGTAATGTAATGGAAATTAAGTATTAAGGGTTGATTAAATTATTAATTAGAGAGAAATGATTAATGTTTATTGAATAAAATTACTAAGTGAATAGAAATTACATATTTGATGTCACAACGAGTGATAGTGACGTGACAATATGTTATCTCAACCGGATACTGTGGGTGGACTGAATGAGATGAAGAAAGAAAATAAATTATGAGTAACTCGGATAATAATTTAAAGATTATGATTGAGTCCAGAAGGGTCAAAAAAGGCAAAATAATATAATCGGATGTGTACTTTGGAACCCAGGACAACTGTAGGCCGAACCGACACCCTAAGAGATAATTTTAGTCATTTTATAGTCTAGGGTTAAGATAATTTCAAAATTTCAAAGGTTATATATAGTTAGAGAGGCGAGGAAGAGTCTTTTGGGAGATTAGAAGAGGATTTGTGGACAAATCATCATCATTCTTGCAACAAAACCATAGTTGGAAGGTGGATCAGAAATGAAGCATCATCAAAATGATTAAATTAGACTGCTTTCATAAGAGGCAAGTATTTATCTTGTGAAATTTCTATGAGTTATAATACCCATGCAGAATAGTAACTTTGAATTAAGATGTTAAGATGTTACCCTTGTAATTTAATGAGTAAAATTATAATTGGTAATAGGATTTTATGTACAACAAATCCAATTATGTAGAGAAAACAAAATCAATAGTTATGGGATTTAAATCATGGATTAAATCTTGGTTTTGGTGAATTTATACGAAGAACACAAAACAATAGGAATAATTATTATGATTTATTGAATCTAATTATAGGAGGGAAATTGTATGGATTTTATTCACGATTTACATTAGAAATAATCCGTACATGGTCATTTGATGTTTATATATGATAATTGAGGTTTTGATACTGTGGTATGATATCTTAAGGAATTTAATAGAAAGAAAATTAATAACAACAAAAGGAATAAGAAGACCCCTGACACTTTTCGAATCAATTCGGCCCAAGGCGAATCGATGTGGCTATTGGGAGCATCAATTTGATCTTGCCCAAAATTGAAAAATGTTTTGGTTTAATCCTAGAAATTATACATAATTCGTGAGGGGACTTTTAGGAGAATTTTAATCACCTAATAGTTAATTAAGTTAAATGTAAAAACTTTTTTTCCATTTTTAATTTAATTAAAACCATTCCACGACACGGAAAAATAATATGCAAAAACACATCACAACTGCATTAACTATAACAAGAATAAATGTGACTGGAATAACTCTTCAGTTAAATTATAACATTTACACTATATAAAACTAAAATCCACAATGCTTACATATATAATTACAACCTCTAGAATCCTGGGCGACAAGCCATAAATGAAGTAGACGCTACAGATGAGTGAATCCACAAAAAGGAAGCGTCTGTAGCTATAATCCATCGGAACATCGATAATCTATGTTGGGCATCCCTGCTACTGGATACCTGATGTACAAGATATAGTAGTGAAGAGAATATGCAAGGAAACGGATAAGAGCCCCATTGTAAAAGATTTTAAAAATAGCAAGTGCTTAACAATTACAATTAATATTTTATTATGTACATGTTAGTTTCTTGGGCTCTCTCTTAAGAATTCTCACCTCTCATATAGAGTGCACACCTATCGTATCTTATTATCTTCCTAGTTAAGGTCCCCTCGTAACTAGCCTTAATATCACTATGATTATAACCCATATCATATTCCCGTATTCCCCATATAATACATATATTAATTAATCATATTTATTTCTCTTTAATATGAACTAGTCTTGTTACAACCTTGGAATTAAGTGTTCACTTACTTAATTCAATTCAGATTTCATTATTCACTCCTATCTACAACATTACACAGTAGATTAAATCACAATTTATATTTTTAATCAAAAATATCACACAGAAGATTACATCTCTATATATACAATGTCACACAGTAGATTATCTCACAGTTTATATATATAATATCACATTAATTATATATAATAATACGACACCTCCCCAGTCACAGCTGCGGTGCATGCATACTCTGCTATCATGTCATGATACATAATGTCATTGTATAGAGGACTAATGATTCGGTGTCTCTCAGGAATCAAATGACATAACACAAACATATTGGAGGCGAGCATACTCCCCATCCAAATGGGTCACGCACATACCTATGCTCCCATTCAAGCATCGAAATGATCATTATACCGATAGCACGTGTCCAAGGTCCTATACTCAGGGTAAGAATCTAAAATCCTCCCATATGGGAGCACAGGATAAGACCGTCCACAACGCGAAACCTCTACCCCGATAGCAAGCAGCACATGTATATCATACATACAAATAATAATATAGGTATTCATCACACCTATATAAATATAACGTCCATAAGGCATTCACTCAACCATATGATAATTCCCATATGTAGTATTTTTATCTATCAAATCCTACGTATAAAATATTATGACTTTACTTCTTTATTTTATATTCCTGAGTCTCACTCATCACTGAACCATATGATAATTCCCGTACGTAGTATTTTTATCAATCAAATCCTACGTATAAAAGATTATTACTTTACTTCTTTATTTTATATTCCTGAGTCTCACTCATTACTCAAAGATTAAATAAGTATTCCTTAACCTAATTTAGTAGGTAAATGTCTACACCCTACTTGTCCATGTCATCACAACTTTCGAAATTTTATGAATTAAACTCATCTTTAATTAGGTTTAATTCTCGATAACCCTTAATTCATTCTTAACCCTTAATTCTATCTCTTAGGATTAATCCAACCTATTCCTACGATTATACCGATAATTAATAACTCTTTTACTACTGCTCCCAACCTTAAATTATCATTTATCCAATTTAAATCCCAAGTAATATAAGTCTCGATAATAACTAGTTTAATTAACACTCGTTAATTTCCCCTCATTCAAAAATCCCAAATATAATATTTTTCGGGTCTTAGGTATATCCTAGTGCCCTTCACTAAGTCCAAATATGTTCAAAAAATCATCACCAAATATTTCTCAAACATAGGATTGAATCAAAAGTTAAAAAGCAACGAAATTATATTTTCCAGGGGATTCGATCGATCGACCAGTCGATCGATTGACAGTCTTGTGTCGATCGATCAATCGACCAGAAATTGCCCTGTTTTCTGCAATGTTTTTCCTACGGGTTTCATACTTTTTAATCATCAAAACCTTTATCAAATAATACCAAACTCCCCAATATTCATTCCATATGATAAACCAAGATATATAAATGATTTATAATAATCAAACCTCCTAAAATCATCAAGAAGGTTGGATTCAAAACATACTATTTCCAAAAAAAAACTCATATTTTATATTTATCCATGAACATCATATAAACTCCTATTTTTCTTCACCAAATGATTTCCAATTTAATCTCATGAAGTCCATATCATATACCATCATATATGGATAAGTTCTAACGTATCTAAAATCATTTAAACAAAATTAACATGAATCAATTTACTCAAATTCCATTTTATTCTCAAGAACTCTAATTTTTTGACTTTATCATTAATAAGAGTATAAATCCCAGATTTCTTCACAAGATAATATAAAATTAATGGAGATTATTCTATAATCAAAAGATATCACTCCTAGATAATATCCATTTCAAAGATCCATTTAAAATTATCACAAATTTATCTTTGGTCATGCAACTTTTCAAAACATTGCCAACTATCCTAACATGGACAATATAAAAGCTAAGATTACAATAATTAATCACTTGCCTCTAATTCGTAGGTTTGATCCGTTGGGGATGATACTTTAATGGTGGTCCTCTCTTTTTTCGTCCAACTTCCGGCAGTGGTGGTGGTGGCTCTTGGTGGTGCAAGGTGGTTGTCCTTTGGTTTCCTAGAAAAGTCTTTTCATAGAAAGTCTCTTAATCTCCCCTAAACCTTTTCCTTTTATTTTTTGTAAATGAACCTAATCTCTCTGTTCTCATCACTAATATCATCAAACCCAATTCCCGTGTTTACTATTCACCTCCCTTGTAAAATGACCGAAATACCCCTCTGGGGGGTCCTTTTGGTTCCAAAGTGCCCCGAGACCCAAATTAAACACCCAAGTAGACTTTTTCGACTATTTGAACCCTTTCGGACACTTTGGCGCAGTCAAAATGACCATTCGGATGACATGATAATATTTCACTTTTATTTCATTTAAATTTAGTCCCGACACGACATACTCACGCATCCCGGCTTAATTACCGAAATTGCTGTACACATAATTCGTGACAATATATAAAGTCATAATCAATTTTAAAGTCATAATCATATATATTACTTTAATCACCAAGTAATATTAATAATAAATCACATATTACTTTATTCTTGCGTAATATTTAAATCCGAATTAATTTCCAATTATATCACAATTAATTCTAATTAATCCCATTTTAAAAGTCATTAAAAATACGGGGTATTACATACTTCCCCCCTTACAACGGAATTTTGTCCCAAAATTCAGAAAACAAAAGTATTGCAGGCCAGAATAATTCTGGATAAGTATTTCGCATCATATACTTGCGCTCCCAAGTAGACTACTCTATACCTCCCTTACAGTACGCTATCGAATACCCTCAATAATGAACACCTCACTTATGATCATTTTAACCCCAGGTTACCCAGTCACGTAGGTTCTTGTCCAAGCCTTACAGTTTAAGTTTCACTACTTATACTTTATTCTAGATATTCACTATCTAACCTTCTACTATATGCACTTAAATATATTAACCTTTTTTTAGATAAATACCATCTCATCTTGTGATTATCATACACAAGTAGGTTAATTGTGCAGTATATAATTTACACACAATATATACTATAAGTTTCAAATCATCTGTACTATTTGCAATAGTTCATGGTTCCTCCATTTTATCCCACAAGTAATAATTAAGACTTCTCGTACTATACTTAAATTGGCACCATGCCCAATAGTAAACTTATAAGAATTGTAGTACACCAACTTCACTAGTGGAACTTACGTCTCTCGTCCTCCCTTAAGATTCAAGGTTACAAACATAATTTATCTTCCAACTTTTGATTTGTCCGCTTAGTCTGCCCATTATTCTGCGGATGATAGATCATACCCAATCACAACTCGGTACCCATGCCTCGTGAAAATTCTTCCAAAATCGAGAGACAAAATCTCGTCCTAATTGGACACAATATTAAATGGTACCCTATGTAACCTCACTATCTCGGTCATATTAAGATCAAAGCATATTGTCTCGTAGTATGATCAACCCTATTTGGTATAATGTGATCTACTTTAGTCAACTGATCCACTATCACCCATATAGAATCGTAACCATTTTTGCGATAAAATCCTTACGAATACTCTCCCAATACTACATAAAAATCCATAATAGTTGGAGGAACCTCTGCTCGTTTCGAATGGTCCACTCTAATTCCAACAGACAGGTGGCCCCTACAAGAGGAATCTAGCCAAATACCTCTTCATTTAAATCCTATTAACATAGGCATTTATAGCCTGATACATTTGTTATTCTACCGACTATATCTCTAATCGTTAAATGATTGTACATTTAAGTCCTGATATCTAAACCTCTATATTTATTTTCCTTATCCCATATCTCCAAAATGGGGAACAATATCAGATTCAATTACCTAAGGCGCCCATACACCCTATATTTCTCGCATTGTTGCACAAATAACATATACTCTCCTTAAATTAGTTTCCGCTCACTTGGCATACTGATATGGTAGGGGTACACTCAATTACCCCACTAGTCATAATGTAATCACTCTATCAGTGGCATCATTGTTTTATTCATAATGTTACTAGGACTAGGCAAATCTTAAGTCATAATAGAATTATCAACTCTAAATTTATGTTGGTATATTTTAAATGACTAAGGTACAAACTTATGTACTATCAAACAAATTTCTCTCCCACTCTCGACATTCGCTAGTTTCATGCGTGGGATGTCTCGCAAAGCGAAATCCAAACAAGGAACCCCCTGATACACTACTACTTAACATAGTCGGTCATCGAGATATGTAATGGCCCTTAGTCCATAATCTGTACCTTCCCATAATTTCTGTATATTGACATAAAAGTCTACTAGTCCATGCTTATATATCCGTAAAAATAACATAAACCAACTTGCTCTCACTATCCCAAATTCTTAGCGCTATATATAATGAGCTATTTCTCGTTGTTCGACAAAAACATAATATATCCCGAGTCACATCGGTAGTATAAATTTCTACTCACACATATAACTAGACAACATTTTCACTAAGGTCTATGATATCATGAAATATAGGCCCAACCCTATTTTAGTTGTCGCCGAACAAAATTAATTTTTACTCTCCCCAGAGTATCCATCACAATAGTCTTATCACTCAATCTACTATCGTTAAAATATTTGGTAATTTATCACTACATATTACCATAATAAGTTCTATTATGCTTACGCAAAGCAATAGAAGATTATAATAACAAAATATACTATAAGAACCCACCCAGTTCACTCACGAGTGACACCAAAAAGTCCCGCTATCAACGAGAAATAATTTTATAACCAGACTGTTAAAATTATCGTTTCCACAAACCTCGACTTGCAAGAGAAATTAGGGATTTCAATTTATATATGATTGTTGTGACACACCATGTCACTAGAATTAATCCTTTATTCACAAGGATGAAATAAAACTTCAGCAGTCTCTCCTATTCACATAGGGTCCTTACATGCACTTCTCACGGTCAAAACATATCACGGTCACTTGTACCCGTTATACATCTAGGATTTCATCCCATAGTTATACCCACCCGTTGTGGACAAATTATTCACTCATGTGGTTTACACACCCATTATTGAAACGTTAGCCCAATATATCTAGGCCTCAACTATGGTCTTACCGACCTCCTTTTTTTCTTCTTGGACCCAACTGACCTTGAAATATGACATGCTAAAATTACCGAGGACTCCACTGGTCCTATTTAAACCTACCACTCTTGGTCGTAAATTTCCTGGGCCTAATTCTCTTGACCCAATTACTCCCCTAGAAGTCTCACTCCTCCAGTTGGTATGGCTAATTTGTATGGTTTACTATTCCCAAAATTTATTGGTCTCACTACTCAATGTGGACAAATTTAACACTTAGTAGTCTCTATCTCTACACATAGGGTAATTTCCCTTACTATTTCATCGTTACTGACCATTTGAACTCCCTCCTCTTGGACCTATCAATCTTAACTCCCAATTGCTATTCCCATTATTCTTTTGGCTCTATGGGTCCTATGGGATACATTATCGACCACACTAGTATTGGTTGATTTCATCACCACTAAGTAGGGGTTTAATCATGTCACTTTAAATGGGTCCCTTACTGGGTACATCTTCCGGTGATGTTTCATTAACAATATTGAATTCAATCTTGCCCTTCGACTAGGTTTCCTAACCCTTCTAGCTCCCCTTCATTTGGAACCATCATTAAATTTCTTGGTGACGTTAATCCTAGTCGTCTTCATCAGATTTCCACTCACACTAGAGTATTTCACTCACGAGTCCTTTCACATAATGAACTCTATTTATCTTATATGTACCTCATTCTTCCTAGGGTAAGGAGTTCATTAAACAAGTTACTTATCTCTTTCTTGCCCATAAGAGATAAGTTTCAAAATTCCATTCATATCTTGATTAAAACATCAAATGAACGATTTCACTATCGAACCATACCTAAAATTCTTATTCCATATTCACACATGTTCTTTATATGTGATGTTTAACTCTCATAACTTAAGTTTGTTCTTCTTAGAAAAATTTTGGTAAAAGATTTTCAAATCCTGGGTGTTACTACACTTCACCCTTCACAGTTGTCTTTGAATTTCTTCCTTTACAAGAGTCCTTCCAACTCCCTCACCTTTCACATATAGTACTGGGTGAGTTAAGAATGGCACAACCATCAACGATGATGGTGCTTGGGAAACTACAGCTCCCAAGCGACTTCCTTAATGTTCTCAGCCCAAACAATAATTATGACGGTTTCTATCTCCAACACCATTTTCCAAAATACTCTATCTCCTCCTCCTGCTGTCCTTCAAGCAACTCTTGCTAGTTGTCCAAATGTGTTTGGCGTACGATGCTCGACCGAACTCATATAAGCATTACACCTCCCATACTTCATGGAAGGAGAACGTAAGTCAAAATACGTAGATGAATTCAACATCCTAATAATAGGTCTCTACATCAAAGAACGCTGCGCTAAAACATAGTAAACCACACAGATCCTAAAGACACTAGAACATGATTCTCTGATACCACCTCTAACAACCCGCCTAATTAAATATCGGGTGATCAGTCCTTCATTTAATTAAATCAGAATATCCAGTTGGTTGATTGTAAGTATCACCGTCGAAAATAATTTATTTATTAATCACCTAATAGTTAATTAAGCTAAGTGTCAAAAACTTTTTTTCCATTTTTAATTTAATTAAAACCATTCGATGAAACGGAATAATAATATGCAACAACACATCACAACTGCATTAACTATAAACAAGAATAAATGTGACTGGAATAACTCTCCAGTTAAATTATAACATTTACACTAAATAAAACTGATATCCACAATGCTTACATAAATAATTACAACCTCTAGAATCCTAGGTGACAAGCCCTAAATGAAGTAGACGCTACAGATGAGTGAATCAATAGAAAGGAAGCTCTTAAACAAAATCAACATCTCTACTAGTAGCTATAATCCATCGGAACATCAATAATCTATGCTGGGCATCCCTGCTGCTGGATACCTGATGTACAAGATATAGTAGAGAAGAGAATATGCAAGGAAATGGGTCAAAGCCCGATTATAAAATATTTTAAAAATAGCAATTGCTTAACAATTACAATTAAGCTTTTATTATGTACATGTTAGTTTCTCGGGCTCTCTCTTGAGAATTCTCACCTCTCATCTAGAGTGCACACCTATCGTATCTTATTATCTTCCTAGTTAAGGTTCCCTCATAACTAGCCTTAATATCACTATGATTCTAACCCATATCATATTACCGTATTTCCCATATAATACGTATATTAATTAATCATATTCATTTCTCTTTAAGATTAACTAGTCTTGTTACAACCTTGGAATTAAGTGTTCACTTACTTAATTCAATTCAGATTTCATTATTTACTTCTATCTACAACATTACACAATAGATTAAACCAAAGTTTATATTTTTAATCTAAAATATCACACAGAATATTACATCTCTATATCTACAATGTCATACAGTAGATTATCTCACAGTTTATATATATAATATCACACTAATTATATATATACTAATACGAGACCTCCCCAATCACAGCTGCGGTGCATGCATACTCTACTATCATATCCTGATACATAATGTCATTGTATAGAGGACTAATGATTCGGTGTCTCTCACGAATCATATGACGTAACACAAACATATTGTAGGCGAGCAAACTCCCCAGCAAAATGGGTCACACACATACCTATGCTCCCATTAAATCGCCGAAACTATCATTACACCGAAAGAACAATTCCAAGGTCCTATGATCAGGGTGCGAATCTAAAATCCTCCCAAATGGACACACAGGATAAGATCATCCACAATGTGAAACCTCCACCCCGATAGCATGTAGCGTAGGTATGTCATACATACAAATAATAATATAGGTATTCATCACACATATATAAATATAACATCCATAAGGCATTCACTCAACCATATGATAATTTCCACACGTAGTATTTTTATCTATCAAATCCTACGTATTAAAGATTATGACTTTACTTCTTTATTTTATATTCCCGAGTCTCACTCATTACTCGAAGATTGAATAAGTATTCCTTAACCTAATTCAGTAAGTAAATGCCTACACCCTACTTGTCCATGTCATCACAACTTCCGAAATTTTATGAATTAAACTCATCTTTTATTAGGTTTAATTCTCGATAACCCTTAATTCATTCTCAACCCCTCATTCTATCTCTTAGGGTTAATCCCACCTATTCCTAAGGTTATACCAGTAATTAATATAAACCCTTAATCCATGAACATCATATAAACTCCGATTTTTCTTCACCAAATGATTCCAAATTTAATCTCATGAAATCCAGATCATATACCATCATATATGGATAAGTTCTAACATATTCAAAATCATTTAAACATCATTAACATGAATCAATTTACTCAAATTCCATTTTATTCTCAAGAACTCTAATTTTTTGGCTTTATCATCAATAAGAGTGTAAATCCTATATTTCTTCACAAGATAATATAAAACTCGTGGAGTTTATTCTATAATCAAAATAGATCACTCCTAGATAATATCTATTTAAAATGATCACAAATTTATCTTTGGTCATGCAACTTATCAGAATTTTCCAAACTATCCTAACATGGACAATATAAAAGCTAAGATTGCAATAATTAATAACTTGCCTCTAATTTGTAGGTCTGATTTGTTGGGGATGATACTCGAATGGTGGTCCTCTCTTTTTCTAAACAACTTCCGACAGTGTTGGTGGTGGCTCTTGGTGGTGCAAGGTGGTTGTCCCTTGGTTTCCTAGAAAAGTATTTTCTTCTCCCATAGAATGTCTCTCAATCTCCCCTAAACCTTTTACTATTATTTTTGGTGAATGAACCTAAGCTCTATAATCTCCTCACTAATATAATAAACCCCACTTTTCGTTTTTACTATTCACCTCCCTTGTAAAATGACCGAAATACCCCTTTGAGGTGTCCTTTCTGTTCCAAAGTGCCCCGAGACCCAAATCAAGCACCTAAGTAGACTTTTTCAACTATTTGAACCCTTCCGGACAATTTGGCATAGTCAAAACGACCATTTGGATGACATAATAATATTTCACTTTTATTTCATTTAAATCTAGTCCCGACACGACATACTCACGCGTCCCGACTTAATTATTGAAATTGTCGTACACATAATTCGTGACAATATATAAAGTCATAGTCAATTGTAAATTCATAATCATATATATTACTTTAATCACTAAGTAATATTAAACATAAATCACATATTACTTTATTCTCGAGTAATATTTAAATCTGGATTAATTTCTAATTATATCATAATTAATTCTAATTAATCCCATTTTAAAAGTCATTAAAATATGGGGTATTACATTAATGTTTTTAGGTACCTAGAAATAGTTCTAACATATCATGAGTTATAGGATTTCCCTACTAATATGTCGCTACTATCATCTTGTGCTTCCTATCCACATGGATCCCACATTATATCTCGATGATGATATTTATATCATATGATTCATGTCTCATATTACTCAATGCTCTTATTATGCTACCTTATCATGTTATTCATATATTAGTACTTATGTTATCTAGTAATTTTATATAACTATGTTTCTTTTAGTTTTGCATTCTTATATTCCTTTGCCACATCACTCTACTGATGAAGTGATAAAAAAATATAAGAAACAAAAGGAAGGAAGATGGACCGTTATTCATATTATATTAATTATAGATATATATTAGATTGAGTTTATATCTGATAAATAGATTAATGGTATTGTGGTGAGATATATACCTGGCCATGCTTTTGACTAAGTTATCTTTGATTCCTTATATATAGTGTTAACACATATATATTCAATCATATATTAACTTAACTTCCACCTCAATTAAGAACTTGAATTATTTATTACAAAATCACATTTATAAATAGTTTTCGATTTTAATCTTAATAATGTTAATTCTTGATTATTGTAGACGCCCCATCTTGTGACCCCCAAAATTCCATTTCATTCGGTAAGGATTGATGCATTTACCATAGACATTTGGGTGAATGGTAGTTCCTAAAACATTACTATCATAAATAAAATAGTAGGTTTGGTGTTTTTATAACTCTCGTGGAGAGAAAAAGTAAATCCAAGTGCCTAACAACAAAAGACTAGTCCAGATTTGCATTTTGAGTGTAACGACTCACTTCTAAGCAATATTTACCCAACATAACTTTCGAATCTAGATTTTTTCCAGTTGAGTAAGTACATCTTTTTGTTTAATTTCCAATGGTTCTGGCCGTGAGCAAATCAGAGACCCTAGTCAAAATATATGCTCAAAATACAAAACTGATACAAAGTTGATACAGTGTCAGTGCGCTTGCCCGATCGATCACGCGCTCAGAAAGGATGACCAATGGTTCAAAACACCCCAAACATTCTCTATAATTAGGGGAAGGGTTTCCATACCTTTCACTCCATCCCTATCAACTTTACATGTGATTTTAGAGAAAAAAAAAGAGCCTATAACTCTCTGAAAAAAGTTCTAGTGATGGAATGAGTTTAGAGATCTTAAAAAGTTATAGAAAAGATCCCGAGAACTTTCTCGAAGTTATAGATAGGACTTCCAGTAGATAGAGTCAAAGTTCTGCTGTCATGAAAGTCCAAATGTACCAGCCTATAGTGGTATATCTAAGTCGCGTCTAAAAGTTGGTGGCCAACTATCTAGATAACGTTGACAAACATTATAGAGGATAAGCTCTAACCACAAAAAAACTTAGATCTATCACTCTACATGTATTCTTATAACCTTCTTTATTATGGAACGTTAAAGGGTGGTGGTGTAATACACAACCCAAAATCACATTCTTCCTCATATCTTTCTTCTTTAGATGCGACCTTTCTCTAAAAGTCATGTCCGAATTATATTGATGTCGATTCGACTAATGAAAAATACTTAGGCATAATATGGGGGCCCCCTTAAGATTAATTCATATCTTGAAAATATTAACATGTTTCTACTCTTTATTTTGATAAATACCAAAAAAAAATCTTCGAAACCAAGAAATACTTCCATGTACCTATTATTTTGTTCTTAATGTTGAAAGTCTCAACAATATTTCACTATAAAAATGGTTTTATGAGTGAACCCATCTAATCCAAGCATCTTTATGAACACAAAGTTCTTTACATTTTCAAAGCTAGACATACTTCAGTCTAAAAACACTTTTAGACACCAAAGAGAGTTCATACATTTTGCATTGAGCCTTTATGAGAGGTAGAATACCTCTTTGTCCTTTTATGAACTATGTGGACTTTGAATCGCTCCGCCCGAGTACATGGGATCACTCATACTGACATCTGAATGAACAAGTTCAAATGTGTACATGTTTATGTTGATACTAATTTATTTTCATAAATATAAAAAAATCCGAACAAAAGTCTTCAATCATAAAATACTAAAAATTGTAGATTAGAGGATCATTTGATCTCAGGATCCTACCTAATGTTTTGATCTTAATGTAAGATGTCTGAACTCCCTCTCTTTATCAAAATAGTTTCATTTATAAAACCTATTTACATCAAATCATTCCAGTTGAATGTTAACCCTTTTCATATATTTTTAGATCTAAACCATTTGCATCTTAATAGTATTTCAAGATGTCAAAAGGAGTTTACATCTCCTACATAAAGTCAAAGTAAGAGGTAGAATCATTCAAGGAGACTTTGTGAACTACATGGACATTGAATTGCTTTGTGCAAGTACGTAGGCTTATTCGAACTTTCATCCAAGTGAATAACTTCGACTTTGTACATATTGATCATTTGTGTATATTATCTACACACACATCCTACACTTCATTGCACATTCTAGGTACATACTAAATATTTCACTTTATTATTTCATTTACAATATAACATGTTAATAGAAATACTTCATATATACATTTGATACCGAAAGGGAGAAGCAAGTGACAACACCCTCCCAATCCGTAACCTATGCCATGTACCTTTTAATCTCTCATTAAACATCTAAACCATTTGCCATAACTTTGTCTCCACAGAGGCCTCTTCTTTTGCCTATTTTGTGCCAAATGGACTAGCGACTCCATTTTATTTCAAAATGAACAAGCCAATGCAACACATCACCACCAATGACCCGTGTCCACCATACTCCATCTCGAAAGGAGGCGCCCGTGCGTGGGGGTAGGAGATAGGTGCACCTCCTCAGGTTCGAGTTCTCATAGCAACAACTCAGTTGGAGACCATTTTTCATTAGGAGAACTGAACTCAATTTAATGTAGATTTGTATTCATTTTGTCATCTTATTCTTGTACATTAATGTATTAAGTGTTCATTATGATTTATTATTATTCTTTTTAGATACTGGACCAAATAGAAAAAAAGGGTATTGCATGCTTTGATAGGGATAAGATTACACCCTAGGTGTCCCTTGAACCTTGTTTATTCCATATATACCAAGATATATAATAATATAAAGTGATCATGGATCTTTCCAAAAAATAAAAACATTCTAAAAGATGCACACTACTTCACAAGCATAAAATTTGCGTATCACTACATACCCCCATCACCATGG
Source organism: Sambucus nigra (assembly GCA_949130495.1). NCBI lineage: Eukaryota > Viridiplantae > Streptophyta > Magnoliopsida > Dipsacales > Adoxaceae > Sambucus > Sambucus nigra. The sequence continues at coordinate 285,107,711 of OX422218.1, forward strand.
GAAGCCTAGTGACGAGATTCAAGTCTAAACAATGAGGGTCCTTAGCGATCATTTCCACTCTTCCTATCCTCATACCCCTAACATATGTAGAGTTGTATATTTTTAGCAAACATCAATAATATACCTCGAGAATATCGAGTTATCTCTCTAATGTAAGCTCTCCATGAGGTATGTTGAGAGGCTCAATTCACGAATATTCAAATATATCAAAATTACCCTCTCACACATAACCTTGAGGTATATTGTGAGGGTCATAGTCAAATAAGGGAGCCTTTAGCCTCACAGAAAGCCTTGCATAACCTCATGCAGAAAATCCTAGGACACCTCCAAGAATAGAAAAATACAGGAGATTCTCTAAATATTGACATATCTCAAACAGGATTTAACCCCTAAAAAGTTACCTAAGAGATAGTTTGGGACTTAGGATCTCAAAGTTCATTTATCTTGCTTAGCCCTCGAGCAAGGGGATTCGAATCAAATGAGGAGTTCCATAGGAAATGGGTTATAATCTGGTTTAAACACAAAATAAAATAAAATAACGTAAAATTTCTACTCCCCTTCGAATGTTGTTCCTTTGACCCTCCCATCATATATGTTGCCTCAAGTATAAATGCTTTGCCTCTCCATTGCGTATCACAAAAAACATCTTGGAAAATATGCAAAAATTGCATAACTATCCTTCATGAGAGGTGAAAGTTCTACCTTGAATCACGAGATGATATCCATTGGAACTTTCCTTGAGAGAACCAAAGAACGAAAAGAAAACATCCATAGTCCTATAATAAACAGTGTTCCATTACCTGTTGGCATAAATCCTCTAATTTCTCGTGTCTCATCCACCGTGAAGTGTAGTGCCACTCAAATGCAAGGCATACTTATATGGATCTTACCCTCCTAATTCAAGAGAGTTTAACTATCCATTCAAATGTTTAGCTGACGTGGCATATTATTAATCTCACCTACCTATGATATCTATCCTTTCACAATGATACTAAATCGTTAAGAATTTCAAGATATTTTAATTTTAATGGATACACCGGCTTCCTATCTCGAGTTGTGCATCCACGTTATGAAAAACCTAGAGTCTTGGGAAGGATATAATGGCTCAAATGTTTCTCAACACCCTAGGGGATTGGGAAAGGTTATTGTCACACCCTCTTCAAGGAATGATAACCAATTGTCTATATTCATCAATCCATAGAAATTGTAAATCATATTCTTTTAAAAAGGGGATAGTAATGCCAACTCATTTTAAGAATTCCTAATGTCCACTTTCATTAGGAATGGGCTTTCCTCACCTGTTCTCACCAATATTTATCTCGATTTCTTAGAGACTTGTTAGTCACTCCAATAAATGGCTCATCATGATTTGGATAATCCATAATTACACTTATCAAATTATCATATAGATTCAAAATTTGAGATATTTTCATCTCTATTGGACATCCATCATCGGGGCATCTATCTATTCAAATGAATTCACCCATTCATCTTGTATGAGAAAATCATCTGACCATTAGGCAGACGAAAAGGATTTCCATCCTCTTTTAGCATGCCACACATTAGATAATATTTATAGCTCTATTTAGGGTACTTGATGTCTTACCTTTTATGGAGAGGATTTAGCATACCTATTTCGGTCCAAGGACTTTATTAGTCCCGTTCTACATCCTAGGGTTTTTAACTCCTACTTATTCTAGGGGTAGTTAATCTAGATGGGTAATTGCCCTATTCAGTGCTCTCATAGTCTTAACTCATCAATCTTCCCCATCGATCTCATCGCAGTTAAAAATATTATGATCCATTCATACAAAACATAGAGGCTTATTATAAGTCGATGGTTGTTCAACCACCCTTACCCCCTAAATGTAGTGTTCTACCTTCTCGGACATACCATCAACCTTTTTAGGTCGTACCTCTTTTAAGAACAATAAACTTGTCTTTATTGGCATAATATCAACTTTATAGGCCAATTAAAAGTTCCTCTATATGCACACTCTTGTGTTCACAAACCCATGAGATTTGCCTCCCTAGTCACATTATTTCCTTTACATGCTCATACAATCTTACATTCATAGGAATCCTCTCCTCTTCATATGCCAATAAACTTTTCCTCTATATACACATCCTCACCTTCATAAGTGCATCAAACCTTTCCTTTATAGTCATATTATCTCCTCCATAGGCAAAATAAATTTTGCATCCATTGGCACACCCTCACCTTTACATGTCCATCAACCTTGCCTCCATAGTCACACTCTCACCATAATAGGTCCTTCTACCTTGCCTCTATAGGCACAATATCACCTTTATAAACTGATTAGAGTCCATAGGAACATCCTCACATTCATAGGTCCATAAACTTTGCATCTATTAGCACAATCTTGCCTTCATACTCCCATCAATTTTTCTTCCATAAGAACACTCTTGCCTTCACATTCCCATCCGTTTTTCCTATGTAGGCATATTCTCTCATTCATAGGATTATACAATATCAACTTATTAGGCATCCTCTTGCCTTCATAGGCCAATAAACTTTGCCTCCATAGGCACATCCTCTCTTTCATAAAATCATCAAACCTTGACTCTAAAGGCTCATCAAATCTTGCCTCCATATGCATGTTTTTGCCTCCATTGACTCACCAAATTTTGACTCCATAGGCACACCCTCACCTTAATAGTCCCATAAAATTTTCTTCCATAGTAACATTATCCCTTTCATAATCTCATCAAACTTTGTCTCCATAGGCTCTTTGAATATTACCTGCATAGGAATGTTCTCACATTGACATACTCATCAACCTTGCCTCCACCAGCACACTCTTTCCTAAATAGGTCCATCAACCTTGCCTCCAAAGGCGCATCCTCACCTTTATAAGCCCATCATCCTTGCCACCATAGTCACACTCTCTCCTGCACAGGCCCGTTGACTTTGCCTCCGTAAGAAGATTCTCACTTTCATAAGCTTATCAATATTTTCTTCCATAGGTACATTCTCATCGTCATAATTTTTATCGCACTCTCGCCTTTATAAGCATTTCAACCATGCCTATATAAGTACACTCCCCCTTAGAGTCATATTAATTTTGTTCATATACAAAGATGAGAACTTCTGGTCTCATTGTAATATAATTTGGATCAATAAAAAATTCTATGTACAGAAAAAAGAAATATCTTTTTCAAGTCGAGTCAGTTCTTTAAAGCCTATTTGTTTATAAATATAATCGTTTTTGAGTTTCATTCTCTTAAAAGCATACTTCCCCACGCATTCTCTTAAAAGCATGGTTAACCCATTTGAATACTTGATCAAACCATCGCATGTGCTATAGAGGGTTAATTATTTTAAAGAACATATGAAGAAAAAAAGTCCCGCTGGGTTGAAATTTCTGAGAAGGGTGGCCATGGAAAAAATAGGGAAAAGAAAAAAAATGATAAAGGAGATCACCTTAATACATCTTTTTGAGTCAATCTATCCTCTGGTCTCATTTCCCTCATTTGAGGTTAAACACATTATCTGAGATATACTTCAATGGTGTGTCTTCCTCACTTGACTCGTATGGTCATTTTAACACCTTTTGTTAAACACTTATTTCAATATGTTCCACATATGACTGCTTCACACTTCAAGTCAAAATGTTGCCTCTTTGAAAAGGTGTAATGATGACCAAGTCAAGATGATCCTTCATTCAGTTCACACACCGATATGACCTCAAGATCATTCAAAACATGTTATATCCTTCAAAAAAGATGTTTTGGTTCATCTACATGTGGATTCTAATCTAGAATAGCCTATCCCTTTTATCCTTAACAAATTCCATTTTCATCATAAAACCCTTGTGACAATGTTCATGGAATGACGACAATAAAGCCTCAATAAGTCAGTGATCGTAATATCCCACGACTACGCAAATGAACAACATAGAGATAATATATCTTTAAGTATTGGATTAAAACAATAGTGTGCTAGGTTGACCTTTTACTACCCAAAGAGATCCGAGGAACAGATTGGGCATAAAAAAGTATCCTCCCAATTAACATTAGCGGTCCAACGGAAAGACATGTGATCGATGCATTGCCTTTAAAGAAGTCAATGACGTACACCATGAGTACCATTTTCATTATGCAATAAATATGACCGCTCTTTTCATTTCATGATCTTCTCTTTAAGAAAAGGAGCGAATATAGTCTCATATCTTAAGATGCGATAATCTATGTGCTTTACCTAAGCTTTGATGAGTGATTAAACCTCATAAATTATATAATTTTATGTTCAATACATAACCAATACCTACCCAATGGATTTAAGCCCAACCAAACTTAAATTCCTTATGAATATGAACTACACTTTGACTAATTCCCCTTACGGGATATGTAGGTATCCCAGTTATGGGTTCGGCATGACCTCAAGATAATTCCCATTCATTTTGCCCATTTGATACATAGGCAATCCCGTAGTTAGGACTATTATGTCTATTAAAAATTGAAACAATCAAATAAACTCAGAGAATCCTAATCCAATGCAAGAGTCTACAAATTGGGAAGGACCCATTAATGCCCATTATGTCATGTCTTCACCCATTATTTCTTAGGACTTATACTACTAAATTAGAAAGTCACTCATCTCTTTAAAGTTAAACAAGAAGTTATTCTTTGAGAGTGAGAGTTGTCCGCACATTATATTTGAACTCGTTGGTTATTTCGAAAGGTTCTCTGGTTGATATGAATAAAAAATAACAAAACAAATAATGAAAATCTTCATAAAAGCAATCCTTTAATGGCATATACACTAACCTTAATTCCTCATCTAATGCGCACAGTGTTGAGACGATCAATCTCTGTTGATTTTCAAAACCATTCTCCATATTCAAGAAACCTTTTAAAATCTTTAAATCTCTTGAATGCTTGCATTTACACACCCATATCAACTCAACTTGATAAAATACATTTTCAATGATTGTCCTTAGTCATTAAGGAAGTAATTTTCAAATGAATGAGAAGCAATTCGTGAAATTCAAGAACATACGGGATAAAAACATTATCTTTTAAAAAGAAAAATGTTTTCAATTGAAATTTATTGATCTAAAAAAATTTACTCTGAGCCTAAAATAATCTCTATTTGGTTCCAGCATGGGTCATCCAGATGACAGTGTCTCCAATTTTAGTCGTAACTCCATGACTTAAAGCCTATGGATCATCTTTTGATCATCTCCAGGCATAAGACCTTTAGGTTACCTCCCATATCATTACAGACATCTAAACCCTCATACTACCTTATGACTCTCAATAAATCCTCGTACTCCGCCCGAGAAAGTCATTTAATGCCTATGAATGAACATGAATAAACCCTCACTTAATTCTCACATCGTGGAACCCCCTTATTCCGTACACAAGGGATCGAGAGACCACAATCCAATCTCATTCTAACTATGTGATAATCTAAAACTCTCTTTCATTATTGGCCCTCCCCACTTAATTCAATCAAAAAATTCCAAAATTCTTCTTCCTCTAAAATAAAATTCAAAATTCAAAATTTCGAATCAATCCTAAAATGTCTTTAGCTCCTGAAATAAATTTCAAAAATCAAAATTCCAAAACAAATACAAAATTCAACTCCAAAATCCTTTCTCCTCATCAATAAATTTTCAAAAAATCAAATCAATATTTGAATAAAATTCCCCAAATAAAAACAATTCACAAATTTGTTATCCCTTTCATTAAAAAATCAAAAATCAATAATTCGTTATCAACGTAATTGAAATTCAAATCCCAAAATTTACTATCCTCTTCAACCAAATCCAAATTACTTCCTTCCTCATCAAAACTAAAGAATTGAAAATCTTTATCAAAATTAAATTAAATATTATTTATTTCCAAACATGACTCATCTATTTCCTTACATTCTGTCCCATGTAGATAATTCTCAAACAACTTGGCGTATCTTCAAACACCCTTCCTCTTACAGACTATTTCCAATTATCATTGTATGTCTTTAAGAACCCCATCTCATGCGGACGGTTTCAAACATCTTATTGTGTCTTCAAGCACCCTATCTCATGAGGAGGTTTTCTAATGAATTTGGTGTGTCTTCAAACACCCCGTATCATGCGGATAGTTTTTAAATAGCTTGGTGTGTCTTCAAACACATTATCTTACGTGCTCGATTTCAAACATCTTGGTGTGTCTTCAAACACGTTATCTTATGTGCACGGTTTCAAACATCTTGGTGTATCTTCAGATAACCTGTCTCATGCAGACGATTATCAAAAACCTTATTGTGTATTCAAACACTCCATCTTACTCAAATAGTTTTCCATCGATTTGGTTTTTATTTTTAAAACATCTCACACAGATGATTTTCAAATGATCTGGTATATCGACAATCACTATGTCTCATGTAGAGATTTCCTCATGATTTGGTGTATTGTCAAATACTTTATCCCATGTGTACTCCTTCCTTAATGATTCGGTGTATCGACAAATACCTTATCCCAAGCGGTCACTTTCCATCATGATTTGGTGTATCGACAAACACATTGTTCCAAGCAGATACCTTCCTAATTATTCAATGTATCGAAAAATCGTGTTCCATGCGGATGCCCTCCTTAATAATTCAATGAACCTACAAACACCTTATCCCAAGAAGACACCTTCCATAAGGGTTTGCTGTATTGAAAAATACCTTGTGCTAAGCAAAAAACTTCCTCATGATTCGATGTATCGATAAATGCCTTGTCCCAAGCGGACACCTTTTGAATGATTTGGTGCATCGACAAACACCTTATCCGAAGAGGACATCTTCCTAACAATTTAGTTTATCGATAAACACCTTATCCCACGAGAAAACATTTCATAATGATTAGGTGTATCGATAAGCACCTCATCCTTGAGCGCACATCTACCTTAGCGATTCGGTGTATCGGCCAACACCTCGTCCTCGAGCGGACATTTGCAACCAATCAAGTGTTTTGTCAAATACCTCACCTCATGAGGATGATTTTTATCACCATGGTGTATCATAAAAACACCACGTCCCATGCAGACTATTTCAATCGCATGGTGTTTTATCAAAACACCTCATTTTATGCATACTATTTCAATCAAGCCAGTGTTTTCTAAAAAACACCTCATCTTATGCGGATGATTTTAATCAACCCAGTGTTTCGTAAAAACACCTCATCTCATAGGGATGATTTTTATCACATGGTATTTCGTAAAAGCACGTCGTCTCATGTGAAAACTTTCTATCACCTTAATGTTTCATCAAAAACCTCATCTCATGTAGATGATTTCAATCAATCTAGTGTTTTGTAAAAACACTTTGTCTCATACAAGATGCTTCAATTACTTAGATGTATCATAATGCAACATTGTCTTGTACATTACTATGGTGTATCATAACACACCACTATTTCATTAGGATGTTTACTTGGTGTATCGTGATGTACCAATGTCTCATGCGGTCATCAAAAGTTTCCCCGGTGGGGAAAGAAAATAGCATTATTCCATATGTAACCTTTAATAGCCAACATTCTTTCTTTCAAATAATATGTCCAAACGAATGTCGTACTCTTACACTACAAATTGACTCATTTAAATGAGTATTCGATCATTTCTATAAATTTTTTTCTCTTACATAATGATCTGACTCATCACATATGAATCACTTCCTTGCTTCTTTTGTGCTCTTGAACGATGATGAGACTCATGCCCATGGTTATTTTTCTTATTTCCACAAATTCAATGCTCTTGCACGATGTCTTGACTCCTCACTGATACACATAAGTCTGGATGAGACCTACTACAATAGCATGTCCCCTAATAGATTACCTCAGACTCATCATGGTACTGGAATCCTCATCCACTGTGTCATACTTGATATTCCATTAGGTGACTACCTTCATCTTCCAAGATTATTCCATTAGGTGACTACCTTCATCAACTACGAAGCACACTATCGGCCTTGCAATGACAAAGGCATAATGTCAGTCCAATAGTGTCAGCCTTATACATTTCCATGAGGTCAAGACCTCGCAATTAGCTATGCATGCCAAAAATCGTGTCATTCTTGTCTTGGCTCCATCCTCGAGTATCAATGCTTTACCAGTCTCGACCATCCAGGACTCTTAGCCTCAGACATAGCATGCGCACGTGGAACATTTTATAGGGATATTGTTATCACATGTGACCAATACCGTTATAATGTATCAACCTACACGTGAAGGGAATATTTGGTCATCATGAATTTTACACCTCATTATACAATTATCACTCTCAAATCGGCTACTTGATCTCACTACATACGAGTTGCATGCTAGGGGTGATATTGTGCACCCCTGATTCTATAAAAGGATCTCACCATCTTCTACAACAAGGAACAAACTATTAAAACCCTACCGTAATCCTTAGTGTGTAGAGAGAAAAAGTATAAAAAGCTTATAAACACTATTAATGGATTCTAGCCTCTATACTTAGTGAAAGTGATTTTAGTCTTTGCACAGTATACGTAGGCCAAGGCCTAACCATTTATATATGTCTCTCTTCTTCACCTCTCATGTTCTTTATTGATTATTATGTTATTTTATTTCACCATTTTTATGGAAACCTATAAACTAAGATGAATCTATCTTTGGGTGATATCCTATATCATTATTTTGACGTTGTTTGTGGGAAGAGACTGTGTTTTCTTTTTCATCTTAGCTTGAACGTTCTCCTCCTTATCTCTGGTGGTAATCCCGGTCCACCACTACTGGGGATAAATCACGATTGAAAGAGTTTGAGTTAGATGCTTCTTGAGCTTCATTAATTCACCTTGTTTCTCGATTTCTTTTGACATCTTTACTCTCTTTGTTGTTTGGTTAAATCTCACCAGAGATGAACACACATTTTCTTTGTAATGCTGGGGCCAGCTCCAGCCAATCACCTCATTAGTAAAAAATGGATGACGAGGCAGTGGTCTAAGATATCTCATGGACAATCAGTAGGAAATGTAGCAATAACTCTTGGCCTTTAGCTAAGACAATATGAACAGGATCCCGGATGATCCCATCATAAACTTGGTAACTCCATCCACCAGGGAGGCGGTGCATCCGGTAGTAAGGGACCACCCTAAAATCTAGTAAATGAGGTTCAACACCACCTAAGGTGGAGGGACATCACTGATCTATAATGTCTCTGCCTTAGAAAGCAAGTCCAGGAGTGCCCTGATGATTTGTCCTGTGATGATGAAGGGTGTTAGGAAAGGTAAAAAACCTCAGATAGCTATAATCGATCGATGGTAATTTGGTTCTAACTTACAAAGGAAAAAGTGTGCAACACACCCCCAGAGTCATCGAAGCGGCTCTGCATTCAACAAACTAATTAGGCCAATCAGTAGGTAATGGTAGCCGAGACCAATGCTCCCCTAGAATGGGGGGCACATGTTCCACTAGACGTCACGGTGAAGAGAGGTTGAGAAGATAATTAGAAAGAAGGGTGCATAGAGAGGACAACAATAGGCATAGAATTGTCAACTGAGAGCCAATTCCTGAGATGGTTGGGGATATGGAAGGATCTAGATCTAATGTAGTACAAAAGGAAAATCCCTAGAATAGTTCAATTCAAAGGATAGAGGGCAAGATCGCCTCTCTAATTAAAAGCCTATATCCCAAGCACAGGGGGAAATTGAGGGATTTCCATTCGTTCAAAGGATTATTAGCTACCTAGCTCCTATAAAGTTCAAACTTCTAAGTGTAACACCTTAATATGATGGGATCACAAACCGTGTTCACCATACAAAGATGTTTCAATTAGCTATCGACATATGTTCAATCCTTGATGAAATGAGATGCATATGTAACACCCCGTATTTTTATAATTGATTTATTTAATTAAATGGCAATTTTTGAGAAAAATAATTTTTTATTAATTAATTATGTTGGTTTTATTGTTTGGAAAGTAGAACTTCAAACAGAATTAAAATCGAATTTAAAATGAAGTTTTTATGAGAGTTTTAAGTTTAGCCCTTTTAAATAAAATTGCTGTCTAATTTCCTTCTTGGTCGATCGATCGACTATTTTAGTTGATCGATTGACTAAGCCCAGTTTTGCATCAGTTCAGCCTTTATTTAAGAGTTTGAGTGCTATAAGACTTTTAATTGTTATTTAATGCTTCTAATCCGTAGGGGGACTTCTCATAATCATTTTTTCACAAGTTTTTCACCAGAGAGCTCTTCCAAAATATTTTCCTCTCAACCCTAAACATTAACCTCCAACATATTCAAAGTTTTATCACAAGATTTGAAAGCTTAATTGGGGGTTTACTCAAGAACGCTCTTTTGCTAATTTTTTGAGAAGAATCCAACAGTCTACCCAGATTTTTGATTCAGAAATCACAAGCATGAATATTCTATTCCTTTCCTTTAGTATTATGTATTTTAAGTGTCGCCTAAACCCTTAATCATATGTTTTTGATTAAAAAACAATTAGTAACTTAATTAGAGAAAGTGCACAAATAAGTTTGGGACTGTTTTTATGAAAAATTTCAATATAATTTAATCCTTGAAACCCTTGGGTGCGTAGATTAGATTTTTGGGTGTTTATGGTTTTGGGTGTATGTTCTCATGTAGAATTTTAAGTGGGTTTATTTATATGGTTTGTGGGATGCGCTCACACTTATAATAAGTTGCGAAATCGTAAAAGAAAACACTTGTTTCGTATTGATTATTGTTGCATGTTAATTAATTTAACATTTTTTAACGTAAATAATCATGTCGAAACGATGACAGTGTTATTCATTGATGTAAATTAAATTGGGACCTTTATGAATATATTGTCATGTTGCATTTATATTTATGATATTGTGTGGATTATTATTATTCACTTTTCCATCGCGGGGAAGAGGGGCTTTTGGGTAGTATTTTTGCTCACATTTATTATAGGATGCTTACTAGGTATGGGACTAGTGGGTAGGACTTGGTAATAATTTACGCTTGCTAGGTATGGGACTAATTGGTGTAAATTCGTGGGGATTTTATATTCTAGGGGTGGGCTGATTTTTATGTTTATTATCATTGTGTTATCCTAAACATGAGACTAGGACGTGTTTTATATTGGTAATTCATCCTATATATAGGATAGGATGCATGTGTACTTGGGGACCCTTAGGTATGGGAAAAAGGGGTATTTTGAGGATCTCACATAGGTTAAAAGGGTGGGGTGATTTGTTAATTATGAAATTGAGAAAATGAGGATTAATGCCTAAGATAAAAACGGGTAGTAAAATTTATGGCGACATAATGTGCGGGGGCTGACATTTTAAACGGGTCGGCTGGCGATTTATGTCGTGTCGTGTGTGGAACCTTGTCAAATTTCTTGGGATCAATAATTTAAACAGATTCGGCTGGTGTTTTGGCAAGGGGAAGTGCGACACTTTGGTGGATTACCACCCGAGGTGGGACGACCGCCATAATAAAAAGTGAGAACAATAATAAATTTGGGTTAATTTAATTAAATTAACGCTTTGGGGATGTGGGATAATTAAAATGATATGGGTGTGCTTTTATCAGAATCTTTGGTGGTGGTTAGTAATTTATCTTTCCCACGTTTAATTATCTCATTTAATTAAAATACTCTATTATGATATTTATTGTGTATAATGCTACTGTCTGGATTCAAGGATCCTATTTGAGAGGAGCAATGTGTATTCATGCTCGGGGCTCTGACCTCATGCATTGACTAACTTTTTAGAAAATAGTATTTGGAGAAGCTACATAGAATTATTTGAAGATTTCATGGAGGTGCAGTTAGAGTTGATCTACCTTATGCGTATTGATTTAGTTTAGTTTTCCATTCCTTCGTATTTACTTTGAGACACAGTTTATGGTTTTGATTGGGCCATTCGGTACCAAAGTTGTTATGGGTTTTATTCATTTATTTAACTGGATTCAGTTGGATATTATTCAGTTTCATATTATTAGAGATTGGATTTACTTTGATTTTAGCATGGAGATGGACCTTTTATCGCTTAGTTGGATGGTTTATTTTCTGGATTGATTATCAATTATCTTATGGATTAATTTTATATGTCTCATATCTGTCTCATGCTAAGAATGATATTTTATTTACTCACGCCCGACTTAGTTTTGGTGGTGGCCGATGCTAGAATTAGGCGGGGTGTGACAACAGAGAATTCTCCAGCACCCTCACAGGAGCGGCACATGTGTGGTATCACAGGGGATCCGTAGGGAACTTTAATTAGCTTATAGAAAAGTTCATCCATAATTTTTGCTTTGATATGAAGAGGTTTAAGCTTTTGACCCATCTGTTGAATGTCAGATTAGGGAAGAATGAACCTCTGAGGGATTACATATCCCATTTTAACAAAGAAAAGTTGCAGCTAGAAAACTACAATGAAAGTATAGCAATGGCAGCCCTCATTAGCGAGCTTCATCCTAGACTCCCATGGAACCTCTCTGAGGATCTTTCAAAGGCCATAATAGAACTTCTGGAAATAATCGGGAGAATAATGAATGTGAACAAGTCCATGGTAACCAATAGAGGTGACATAAAGGATGCAGAAAGTGGAAAGTCTAGTCAAGTCTAGGACAAAGACAAGAAAGGGAAGAAGAGGTCAAATGACGACAAGTTTGCTAAGTACACCCCACCAACTGTGAGTTCGAATTTTATATTAAATGAAATAAAGGATGATAGGGAGATCAGGTTGCTTGAAAAGTTAAAGTCCCCACCTTATAAGCGGGAAAAAAAATAAATGATGTGAGTTTCACTAAGACCACGACCATATAACTGATCAATGCTTCGCCCTGAAAGACTAGATTGAGAAATCATTAAAACAAGGGAAGCTTAGAAAGTATGTAGACAAGAGTAGGGGATGATACGGGGATCAAAAGGGGCTCAACAAAAGAAAGTATACTAAATCGATAAAGGAAGTTCAGGTAAACAAGAATGAGCAAGAGTCAGGTGGCAGCGGTGAGAACGACCCTAATCTTTTGGCCAAAATCCCTACGATCAAAAGTAACTTGTCAATGATTTCCCTTGGTGTTAAAATTATTTACAGTGGATTATTAGGTGGAGGTACTGAGCTAGATAATAAGAAGGCTCACATTGTTGAAGGAAAAATAGCACCAAAAAAGGTTGAGGTTAGCTCGGGCGAGATTGAAGCTAAACCTAGAAAGTTTAAGAAAGTTGACAAGGATAATATCATAATGGGATTTTTTAGGCAATACATCAAGGGGATTTTATCCCCCACATGACAATCCGATGGTCCTAAATACGAGGGTTCAAAGCTATAACATGACTCGTATTCTGGTCGATAGAGGAAGCTCGACAGACGTCATGTTTTGGGACTGTTGTAAGGGCCTAAAGCTGAGCAATAAGAGACTAGTTCCTTATAACCAACCTTTTATCAGATTCAACGGGGAGAAAGTACATCCGCTCAGAGTTTATGACATGGATGTATATATGGGAACCTGTTCGAGATGCTTGATGAGGAAAATCAGTTTCTTCATGATGGATGAACATGTCTTTTCATTTTACAGCATTATCCTGGGGAGAGTAGCACTTAAAGAATTTAAAGGTGTGCCTTCCACTATGCACCAGATGATGAAATTCCCATTTCCTTATGTAATAGGGGAAATTAAAGGTGATTAAGTGGAGGCATGAGAGTGTTACTTTACCTCAATCGAAGAGAGGGAAGATCACAAAAGTAAGACAACTTCATACAACATTGGCACCCTTGACCTAAGGGATGACAAAAAACTCAAGAAGGGAGAGCCCACCAAGGAGGTAGAATCCATCATCCTCAATGAGGACGAATCGGAAAAAACTATCCAAATCGTATCATCTATCAGAGAAGAAATAAAGAAAGAGCTGATCAAGTTGCTAAGAGAACGACATAGCATATTTTCCTAGAGTCGTGATAACATGCTAGGGAATAACCCCACAATCATATGTCATTGACACAATATAGACGAAAAGGCCAAGATAGTGTAGCAAAGACGATGCACCTTTGCCAGGGACCGATATGATGTCATTCAAGATGAAGACATGAAACTACACACTATAGATTTCATTAGAGAAGTTCAATAGATAGAATGGATTTCAAATGTCATCATTGTGACTAAAAAAAATAGAAAGTGGAGAATGTGTGTTTACTTCATAGACCTCATTAAGGGTTACTTGAAAGATAGTTTCCCATTTAACCAGATTGATCAAATGGTAGATATACTTATTTTGGGTACAACCAAATTCTTATGCACAGTGATGATGCTGAGAAGACTTCCTTTAATACAGATAAAGGAACCAACTGGTATACCGTGATGTCATTCATCTTGAAGAATGCAGGGGAAACCTCTGAGAGGTTGTTCAATAAAATTCTTGAAGATAAAATTGGAAAGACAACGGAGGTGTATGTAGATGATAAGCTAATAAACTTTTTGAGGTCCAAGACCTACGTGGCCAATCTGAAAAAGACTTTTGATTCAATGGATAGCAATAGAATGAAGTTAAACCCCCTTAAGTGTGTGTTTGGTGTCGGAGTGGGAAATTCTTGAATTTCATTGTCAATCACAGAGGGATATAAGAAAATGCCACCAAAATTAAAGCGTTGATTTATATAAAGAAGATGAAGATGATAAAAGCCATCCGAAGTTTAATATGCCTAGTAGTTTCCCTAGAAAAACATTTTAAGAGTTGCCATTCTTCAAAATCCTAAGGAAAACTTGGCATTTTAAGCTTGATATACCAATATATACCCTCGGCCAGGCCGAGGGAATAATCCACTTGGGCGAGGCCAGAATGACCCTTCATCAGGCCAATATGACCCCTCACCAGGCCCAGATGACCCTTCATCAGGCCAGGATGACCCCTCACCAGGCCCAGACGACCCTTCAAGGGGCCGACCCTTCATCAGGCTCAAACGACCCTCCAAGGAGCCGACCCTTCATGAGTCTCGGACGACCCTCCAAGGGGATGACCCCTCACCAGGCCCAGACAACCCTACAAGGGGCCAACCCATCATCAGGCTCGAACGAACCTCCAAGGGGCCGACCCTTCATCAGGCTCGGACGACCCTCCAAGGGGCCAACCCCTCACCAGGCCCATACGACCCTCCAAGGGGCCGACCCCTCATCAGGCTCGAACGACCCTCCGAGGGTACGACAGTACGAGGCCTAAATTAGGCCGGACTCACTACCAGAAGGAACTTTGCCCTCGGCCTCATATCATAGGCTTAGAATGACATCATCACAGCGCGTGGTTTGGGAGATGCATGGAACAGTGCGCGTGAGGCTCACATGGCACATGGAAGACCGTTATAACCATATGACCCCCTCACGTGAGGGAATATTATGTCATCATTAGTCACAGGTGGCATCTACAGGTGTCAACAGGAGATTGGCTAGATCATCATTCACATGCACCATGCATACTTGGGGGGTAAACTACACTCCCGAAGACCTATATATACTTGTCGCTTATAACCATACAAGGGGATGGATGGATAATTATAACCCTAGGAAAAACTCTACTTGTACACAGTAGAGAGAGAAAGTGAGATTATGTGCATTGTATCCAAGGCCATTAGTGACCATACTTAGTGGATCACACACTCACAGTGGATGTAGGCCTAATTGGCTGAACCACTATACGTCATTGCCTTATTCCTCTTATACTCATCTCCTTCTGCACACACACTTATATATACATATCTCCATGGCTATCATGGTACTTACAGTTTGAGCTCATCATCACTCATCGAGTGGTGCTAGATTTCAGCATCATCAGTTTAGCGCCGTCTCTGGGAACGAGAAGACATCTCTTCCTTAGTACAGCTTGACCTCACTGGACACTCTGGTGGTGAACCAGCTCTCCCCCTGAGAGGAGATGTTTCACCATTAAAAGAGACCCATTAAGGTTCTCAAGCTCACCAGTCTTTTTTCAGTTCAACTATTCGCAGCTCAAACACATGGCACGAGAGATGTCACCACCACCACTCCCTCCACCAGATACTGGAGTAGGACCCAGTTCCAGTTAGCCCCCACCTCAGTCTGAGATGGCCGATGTGGCGGCAGCCTTGAAGTCTCTGGCAGCAAGCCAGCGGATCATGCAGGAGCAGTTCATAGCTCTAAGCCAGAACATACTAAGACCACCAGGAATCTCACCTAAGATGATTACCCCGGCAGTAGCTCCAGGGCAACATAAATCCAGGGGACCACCTCAGGCACCACGCAAAGACCTACCACCCCCTCAGCGGCATAGGGATGTTGCTGACCCCTGAAATCTACACCTGGGGAGGCAAGGAAACCCTTGCCTTGAGGACAGGTATGATGATCTGGAGGGGGAGGAGGCCCCCATAGAATGCTGGGAACCATATGAGGTCTCCAATAATGATGTAATACCTCTCCAAGAGAGTAGAGGGAAGTACGGGAGACCAAATCTTGACGATCGCCCAAGAGGCTCTGCTTTTGATCGCTTGAGCAGGGGGTCAGCCTTTGAGAGGCTGGGCCCAGTAAATGACCTGCGGGAAAAATTGTCCAGATCAAGGAGCGCTGCAAGGTCTAGAAGGGAGGCAACAGATGGATGACCCCACGGGGGACGACCCTTAGGACAAGACGATGGTCAGGGGGAAGTAAACAACCGACACAGGCCTACCACCGCAGAACCCTTCGTCCACCTCAAAGAGGCGACAAGGGATAACATCGGCCAGGCCGACCCCGCGAGGCCCTTGAATGACTCAATCCAGCGACTGGAAGACAAGATCGGTGATATTCTGAAGAGCCGGGACCCTCTTCAAAGAGGATACTCCATAGGCTCTCTCTTCGTGGCGAAGATAGTCAACTTCCCTACACCATCAAAGTTTAAGCCACCCGTGGTCACCCCAAGGTATGACGATAGTACCAACCCTGTCCATCATATTGAGATGTATCATTCAGCGGCAGATATATACTCTATCTCAGATGAGATGAGGCGTCGTGCCTTTTTTGGCACTCTGATGGGGGCTACACATGTCTGGTATATGTCTCTTCTAAAAAATTCCATTGAAAGCTTTAAGCAGTTGGCAGACCGATTTATCCACAACTTTTTCTTTGGTGTGAGGCCACAGAAGAAGACCACCCACCTGCTCTATGTTAAGCAGGGGAAGAATGAGAGTCTAAGAGACTACATAGCCAGATTCAACAAAAAAAGTTGGAGGTGGAAGACTATGAGGAGAGCATAGCTATGACAACCCTGATTGGAGGACTCCAAAAGGGGAAGCTGTTATGGAAGCTTGCTGAAGACCCTCCGAGGATGATGGCTGAATTGCTGTCAACAGATAGAAAGGTGGTGAATGCAGAAGAGGCGATGACCGCAAAGTACGAAGACGAAAAAGGAGGCGCCAGTGGGGGTAAGTACCCTAAGAAGAAAAAAGAGAGGAAGAAGAGGTCTGTGGACGACAAGTTCGCTGGTTACACCCCTCTAACGGTCAGCTGTGAACATATTCTCAATGAGATAAAGAGTGACCGGTCTCTGAAGTGTCCTGAGAAGTTGAGGGAAGCCCCCAACAAGAGGAACAAGAACCTGTGGTGTGAATTTCACCAAGACCATGGCCACGTGACAGAAAAATGCTTTGCTCTGAAAGATGAGATTGAGAAGATGCTGAAAGAAGGGAAGTTAAGGAAGTACGTTGATAAAGGTGCCTTCAAGAGGGGCCGACCCCAGAAAGAAGCGAGGCGATTCATGTAGTGAAGGTCCTCCAAAAAGAGGGGACGACCCTTCTGATGATGAGGACGACCCTGACCTCCCGCTGAGAGATGACCACAGACCTGTCAAGAGACTTAATATGATCTCTCTCAGTGTGGGGATGATCTCCGAGGGTCTAGCAGGAGGAGGGTCAGAGGTCGCTGACAGGAAGGCCCATGTGGCTGAGGCCAAGCAGTGACGAAGACGGTACACTCAACCTCTCTGGAGGAGAAGTTAGAAAAAAGAAAAAAGGTTGACATGGATACTCTGATAGTGGGGTTCTCAAGAATGGACTTCAAAGGCCTCTTAGCCTCACATGATGACCCTCTCGTCATCACTACCAGGGTGCACGAATGCGAGGTGTCTAGGATCCTGGTAGATGGGGGCTCATCTGCAAACGTGATGTTTTGGCCATGCTTCAAAGATTTAGGTCTCAGCCGTGCTAGACTCGTCCCATACCGTCACCCATTGATTGGGTTCAGTGGAGAAAAGGTTCATCCCCTTGGAGTGTATGAGGCGGATATCAGGATGGGGGACGAGTGGCCGAGATGGCCTACCAAGAAGATCAGCTTCTTTGTGATGGATGAACATGTGTTTTCAGCATATAATATTATACTGGGACGGGTAGCCCTAAAGGGGCTCGAAGCTGTGCCATCTACGGTCCATCAAATAATAAAATTTCCAACCCCCTACGGAGTGGGTGAACTTCAGGGAGATCAGACGACAGCACGGGAATGTTATTATAACTCCGCTGAAGAAAGAGAGGCACACAAAAAGGCTACGACCACTTATAATATTGATACCCTAGATCCCAGAGATGAGACGAAGCTGAAGAAGGGAGAGGCCGCGAAAGAGGCAGAATCCATCATCCTGAATGAGGATGACCCAAAAAAAACCATCCAAGTCGGTAAGTCTCTGAAGCCAAATATCAAGGAAGACCTCATTAAATTATTGAAGAGAAGACAAAGCGTCTTCGCATGGAGTCATACAGATATGCCGGGGATCGACCCTGAAATCATGTGCCACAAGATCAACGTGATAGAGGGTGCGAAGCCGGTGAGGCGAAAGAGGAGAATTTACTCTAGAGAGAAGTGTGAGGTCATAAGGGATGAGGTCAAAAAATTAAAAGATGTTGAGTTTATCAGAGAGGTCATCTACCCTGAATGGTTGTCCAATGCAGTCATTGTCCCAAAGGCCAACGGGAAGTGGAGAATGTGTGTGGACTTCACCGACCTCAACAAGCACTGTCCCAAAGACAGCTTCCCTCTCCCCCGCATTGACCAGATGGTAGACGTTACCGCAATCCATGAGCTCATGAGCTTCATGGATGCCTATTCAGGATACAACCAGATCTTCATGGACCCTGAAGACTTGGAGAAAACAACCTTCATTACCGACAAGGGTACATATTGTTATAGGGTCATGCCCTTTGGCCTGAAGAATGCAGGGGCAACGTATCAGCACCTTGTAAATAAAATGTTTGAAGAATAAGTTGGGAAATTTATGGAATTTTATATATATGACATGCTGACTAAGAGCTTGAAGGCAGAGGATCATGTGGCTGACCTGGAGAGGACCTTTAACACGATGGATAAATAACAGATGAAGCTAAACCCAGCCAAGTGTGTCTTCGGGGTCGGAGCAGGGAAATTCTTAGGGTTAATTATCAACCAAAGAGGCATCGAGGCCAACCCTGAGAAAATAAAGGCCCTCCTAGAAATGAAGACCCCCAAGACCATCAAAGATGTTCAGAGGTTCACAGGGCGAGTGGCTGCTTTGAATGGGTTCGTGTCCAGAGACACAGACAAGTGTTTGCCATTTTTCAAGATCCTTAGAAAGGCCTTCGAATGGAGTGAAGAGTGTAATGAGGCTTTCAGGGAGCTAAAGTCATACCTAGGGTCCCCCTTACTGTTATCACGACCAGTGCAGGGTGAATGACTCTCTATGTATCTAGCTGTCTCTGAGTCAGCCATTAGCGCAGCAATCGTCAGAGAGGAAGACGGGATACAGAAGCCCGTGTACTTCAACAGTAAGGCACTTCAGGGGGCAGAGAAAAAATACCCGAGGATGGAGAAGTTAGCTTATGCCTTGATCTATGCCTCAAAGAAGATGAAGCCATACTTCTAATCCCATATAATGATCGTCCTTACTAACTCTCCTCTTAGGCAAGTCCTACACAAGCCAGAAAAATCAGGCAGGATAATGGCCTGGGCTATAGAGCTGGGGGAGTTTGACATTGTGTACCAACCTAGGACAACCATTAAGGTAAAAGAATTGGCAAATTTCGTAACCGAGTTTACTTAGGAAGATGATGAAGCAGAGGATAAGAGCCTCAGGAAGACAGATACCCAACAAGATAGGCTCACCGACACACCTGCAGATAAGGCTAAGGTAAGAACCACTAGGAGGAAAGTGGCTGAAAACGAAGAGGGAAGATACCTCTTTCGAGAGGGATCCCTCACCGAGGGAAATTTCTCAGAGGAAAAGACTGTGTGGAGCCTCTTCATTGACGGGTCCTCCTGCGACAGCGAAAGTGGAGCTAGACTGATAGTATCAGCACCCGATGGCACAGTCATTGAGTACGCCCTGAGGTTCAACTTCAAATCTTCCAACAACGAATCTGGATATGAGGCCGTGATAGCAGGACTCTCCTTGGCCAAGTCTCTTAGTGTCAGCCAGATTTTTGGTCCATAGTGATTCAAGGCTGGTAGTAAATCAGATACTAGGAGCCTACGAGGACAAGGATGACCAAGTACCTTGAGAGAGTAATGTCATTACTGAAGAGCTTTAGAGAAGTGAAACTGAAGAGGATACCTAGGCATGACAATGGCCGAGCTTATGCACTTGCTAAACTAGCCTCGGCAACTAAGACAGATGTCCGGAGGACAGTCCCAGTGGAAATTTTACTTCGACCAACTATCGAAGACACTGAGGGAACACCTGGCACTTGCCTGAATATTACTAAGGAAGCCTCATGGATGGACCCTCTGATCATATACATTAAAGAGGGGGAGATGCCAGAAGCGAGGCAAGAAAGGAAGAAGATGAGATACAGAGCTGCAAAGTTCACTGTCATTGGGGACACCTTATATAAAAAGGGGTTTTTGCTCCCCTTACTTAGGTGTGTGCACCCATCTGAAGTCCCATCCATTTTGCAAGACGAGCATGAGGGGTCATGTTCAAGCCACATTGGGGGCAGGTCTCTGGCGAAGAGGGTGATCACCTAAGGGTACTGGTGGCCAACCTTGGGGAAAGATGCCACAACATATGTAAAAAAGTGTGACAAATGTCAAAGATTCACCACCATCCCACACCAGCCTCATCAACCTCTTACCTATATTACATCCCCATGGCCATTTTCAGTGTGGGGGATTTACCTAGTAGGCCCCTTGCCTAGGGCCATCAATAACTATCGGTTCCTCATTATGGCAATTCACTATTTTTTAAAATGGGTGGAGGCAGAGCCGATGGTCATGATTACCGAACAGAAGACCTTCCAGTTCATCTGGAAAAATATTATATGAAAATATGGTCTCCCCAACACCCTCATCTCGGATAACGGGACTCAATTCAAGAATACATCTCTAGAGAAGTACTGTGAAAAGGGTGAGTATCAAACAATTTTTCTCTACCCCAGGTTGACCTCAGGCTAATGGGAAAACAGAAGTTACAAACAGGACGATCCTTGACGGGATCAAGAAGAGGCTTGAAGAGGCAAAAGGAAGATGTGTTGAGGAGTTATATGCTGTACTATGGGCCTACAGGACGACGACAAAGACCTCTACCGGGGAAACCCCGTTCATGCTGGCTTATGGCTCAGAGGTCGTCATCCCCACTGAGATTGGGTTTCCTACTCATAAGGTCCAAATGTACGACCCCCAGAGGAATATGTAAGAGATGAGACTTGACTTAGACCTGATTGAGGAAAGGAGGGAAGACGCCGAGATAAGGCAAACCGCCTACCAGCAGAGGACTACAAGGTTTTACAATCAGAGAGTGAAATAGAGACCAATTGCAGTGAGGGACTTGGTCCTCAAAAAGACTTGGCAGAAGCCCAACAAGCTCCATCCTAATTGGCACGTCCCATATAGGGTCATCAACGAAGTTGTCCCAGGGACCTATAAACTAGAAAACCTAGAAGGGGAACCCTTTTCCAACCCCTAGAATGCAGATCATTTGAGGAAATACTATCAATAGTTTTGTAAAGTCCTATCGGACGACAGTTGTAATGGGTGTTGATCCAACAGAATACTTGGAAAATTAATGAGAAAGATCAGTGTTTCCTCTCATCTTGTGTTTATCAGTTCTAGTACGAATAGGATCATCTTTGGAGAACGACCCTCGGCTATAATGAGGGTCAATGGTGGGGACGACCCCAACATTGCCCTCATGAAAGATGAGGGAGGACTCGAAAACCGTTAGTTTGGTAATTACAACCCTCGTCTATGATAAGGGACAATGGTGGGGACGACCCCACTATTTCCCTCAATAAAGACTAGGGATGACTTGATTAAAAACCATTAATTTGGTTAAAAACTAGCCTCGACTATAATAAGGGTAAATACAGGGGACGACCCCTCATTCACCCTCAAGAAAGACGAGGGAGGGGTTGATTAAAAAACCATTAATTTGGTTAAAAACTACCCTCGGCTATAATGAGGGTCAATGCAGGGGATGACCCCTCATTCACCCTAAAAAAAGATGAGGGAGGATTTAAAAACCATTAGTTTGGTAATTACAATTCTCGGCTATAATGAGGGTCAAGGGTGGGGACGACCCCACCATTTCCCTCAAAAAAGACGAGGGAGGATTTAAAAACCATTAGTTTAGTAATTACACCCCTCGGCTATAATGAGGGACAATGGTGGGGACGACCCCACTATTGCCCTCAAGAAAGACGAGGGGTGACTTTATTAAAAACAATTAATTTGGTTAAAAACTACCCTCGGCTATAATGAGGATCAATGCAGGGGACAACCCCTCATTCACCCTCAAGAAAGACGAGGGAGGGGTTGATTGAAAACCATTAAGTTGGTAAAAACTACCCTTGGCTATAATGAGAGTCAATGTAGGGAACGATCCCTCATTCACCCTCAAGAAAGACGAGGGAGGGGTTGATTAAAAACCATTAATTTGGTTAAAAACTACCTCGGCTAAATGAGGGTCAATGTAGGGGACGACCCCTCATTCACCCTCATGAAAGACGAGGGAGGGGTTAGTGATATTGTTAATATAAAAAATTGACAATGCAAATCACATAAGAGACGAGTATGGAAGACAACAAGAGGCATTATATTATAAAATGATGTTCGTTCTACAAAAATAGAGTACATAAATATTGATTACACGAAGAGGGTGTGGGATATAGCAAACCACCCTATTGAGCAGCATCAGAGGGCAGGGCCTCAACATCTATAAGAGGGGTTTCCTCAATGACCAAAATTGGCTGATCTTCAGACGTGCTAATACCCTCAACATGCACTTGAGATTCCACTTGGGCCAAGGCCTCAGCAATCAGAGGGTCATCCAGTTGGACTGCTTCGATGGAAGGGCGGACCGAAGAGATGACATCACCAAACTTAAGGACGACCCATCGATAGGTCGTCCTAATCCCCCTCTCTAAGTATTTAAGGCCGAAGCCTTAAAACTCATCCGAGATTTTATAGGCCTCCACAGCATCGGCCTCGACTTTCCTGATAGCCGCCTCAAGATCGGTCTTGTGCTGAGCCCCCATGTTGGTCAAGGCCTCGTCCCTCTCCTTTATAAGAAAGTCCTTTTCCGCCATGTCTGCATCATGATGCCTCATCATCTCGTCCAGGATCCTCGCATGCTCAGTCCTGGAGCTCTCTAACTCAGACCTTACAGTCCCAAGCTCTGACTGCAGATCAACCTCGTGCTGAATAGGCCTCTCAGCTTCATGGAATTTCTCTTGGTTTTCAGCCATCCACCTAGTAGCCGAGGTAAAAGCATAGACAAACTGCATAAGAAAAATAAACTCGTTAAGAGGCCAAGAACATAGTTTGTGAAAGAATATAGTTAAGGGAATGAAGTGAGAACAAATACTTGAGCTAGGGTGTGAAGACCATAGTCATACACCTTCGTCGGGGGCATCTTGGACAAAAACTCGTAGTCAGCAGCCGAGGGGGCAAAAAACATGGACGCCTTGGTCACCCTCAGGTTGGAGATCAGAGAAGATGGCTCGACCTTCAGAAATGCTAAGTTCTGGGACCAGAAGGCACCCATGCTGGAAGAAGAGGTGGTTCCCTTAGATGCCTCGACCCTTGTCCTCGTCCGTGAATTTGGCCAAGGGTCGACAGGGACTTTAGGCTCTTTACTCTTCTACCTATCGGAGGTTGGATCGGTAGGTGTCGGCCCCACGATCTTCGTCTTCCTTAGAGCTTGCTGAAGCTCCTTGCCCTTTTTCTTGCCCAGACCAGATAAAAAGCTCGGGGCAGTTATTTCCCAGAGATGGTCTGATATACTTGGAGGATGACCTGAAAAGAGGATGACACGTCAGAAAAATGCAGAGGTGAAGATGAAACACTTGAAAAAAGAAAAGATTAGGCAAAAACTAATATAACTCACATAGCTCTGCCAGGGGGCTGACCCTCAGACCAACTTCCTTGAGGAACCGAGGGGTCATCAGATCTTTAAACTTTACGAGTTCACCCCCTTTCCCTCGTTCCCTCAGATATTCGACTATATCTTTCTCTTCCAGACTAAGTCTGGGGTCTGACCTGACTTTCATTGAGGGGTTAGACCATCTTCTTGGAACCCTCAGACCATCGGCTAAAGGTTGAGCCTAGGCCATAAATTCCCATTCCCCAGATATGAAGAAAAATCTCTTCTTCCAGTCATGGTTAGAGGTTTGCACCATGTGGAGAAGTTTTTTCTCAGACCTCCTCACCCCAGATGATAGTACCCAGGCTGTTTGGATGAGGAAGTGATATTATAGCAGGCCAAGAACAGATCGGCCGAGGGCTCGTCAATAATGGCATTTTTCCATAAGGAGACATAGTCAAGGATCATCCTCCAGAAGTTGGGAGGAAGTTGAGAGGGGGAAATGCCGAGGGCTGACAAGATCTCTACAACTATAGGGTGCAGAGGGAACCTAACACCGACCTTAAACATTTGTTCGTATACCGCTATCTTTCCCTCTTCACCCTTAAAGACCCTCTCAGACTCAGAGGGAACCCTCATGGATATATTGGGGGGGACACCATATGCATGCCTCCACAGAAGGAGGTCACGATCCCTAACTGAGGAAATATAAGACGAGGCATGAGATGTGTCAACTGGGTCAACATATGAGTCCTCATCATCCTCAATCCACTCTCCCTCGGCCTCATCACCTCTCAGAGGCCCTTGAGAAAAAGTCATCTGGAAGGCATGTGGGGATAGAGTTATCACAGGGACAGCCTCGGAAGCAACCATACCCTCGGCCTGTCGGACTGGGCTTAGATCAGACATCTCTTTTCTCCCAGAAGGACCAACGACAGTTGGCGATGATGCTCTCTCATCCATCTCTCCTAAATAACTCTCGGCTGGATGACAGGATGACCCACAAGAATCAGATGGCTTTATAGTGGCAAGAGGAATGGGGAAAATGGGTCGTACCCAATTAGGGTCGGCCCCTCGTCTTCTCTCCTCCTCTTCCTCTACCCTTCTGATCTCAACAAATAACTTCTCTCTCAGGGAAGGGAATTCCTCAGCTAAGCTGTAAAGCCTCCTAAGCATTAAGGGAAAGACCCTACACTTAGAAGAATTTGGCTAAGACAACTAACAAATAATATCACAATTGACCAGGTTGGACTTTTTGATCAAAACCAAAGAATTAAAGGATTTTAATCAAGAACGATTCAAGAACAGTCTACCAAAGGATACGTCCAAAAAGCTATGAAACAACTTAAGGAAAATCTAACCCTATGAGCTTAAAACAAGCAAGAAAACAGAAATGAAGATAATGAGGGCACTAGGGTTAAGGGGTTACCTGAGGAAATAGCAAGGCTGCCAAACTCGAAATGTCGAAACTGCAGAAATGGCAAGAAGGCTGGAAGCTAGAGAGAGAGAGAATTCAGGCGCGAAGAAGAAGAAGAAGAAGAAGAAGAAGAAGAAAGAGAAACTTCAAAAATGTCTTAAATACCTTATTAATGAATGGGCCCATTAACCAATGCAGAGCATAACCCACGAGGAGGGAATCATTAGGGCACAAAGTCCCAAGAAGAGTGTGCAGCCACCACGCCTAGGAAATTGGAACAACAATGATTATCTGCCCAAGTGTCACATCAGTTTAACAGGTGTCACTCATCAAACAAACCATACAATTCTCAAATGTAACACTATCCCTTAGCCATCTCAGTAGCATCTATAGCTAAGGGCTGGGGGTGATTAATATACCTATATATACCCTCGGCCAGGCCGAGGGCGTAATCCACTTGGACGAGGCCAGAATGACCCTTTATCAGGCCCAGATGACCCTTCATCAGGCCAGGATGACCCCTCACCAGGCCCAGATGACCCTACATGGGGTAGATCCTTCATTAGGCTCGAACGACCCTCTAAGGGGCCGACCCTTCATCAGGCTCGGACGACCCTCCAAGGGGCTGACCCCTCACCAGGCCCAGATGACCCTACAAGGGGTCGACCCTTCATCAGGCTCAGGCGACCCTCCAAGGGGCTGACCCTTCATCAGGCTCGGACGACCCTCCAAGGGGCCAACCCCTCACCAGGCCCAGACGACCCTCTAAGGGGCCGACCCTTCACCAGGCTCGGATAACCCTCTGAGGGTACGACAGTACGAGCCCTAAATTAGGCCAGACTCACTACCAGAAGGAACATTGCCCTCGGCCTCGTATCATAGGCTTAGAATGACATCATCACAGCGCGTGGTTTGGGAGATGCATGAAACAGTGCGCGTGAGGCTCACATTTCACATGGAAGACCGTTATAACCATATGACCCCCTCACGTGAGGGAATATTATGTCATCATTAGTCACAGGTGGCATCTACAGGTGTCAACAGGAGATTGGCTAGATCATCATTCACATGCATCATGCATACTTGGAGGGTACACTACACCCCCCAAGACCTATATATACTTGTCGCCTACAACCCTATAAGGGGATGGATTGATAATTATAACCCTAGAAAAAACTCTGCTTGTACACAGTAGAGAGAGAAAGTGAGGTTATGTGCCTTGTATCCAAGGCCATTAGTGCCCATACTTAGTGGATCACACACTCATAGTGGATGTAGGCCTAATTGGCTGAACCACTATACGTCATTGCCATATTCCTCTTATACTCATCTCCTTCTACACACACACTTATATATACAAATCTCCATGGTTGTCATGGTACTTACAGTTTGATCGCATCATCACTCATCAGGTGGTGCTAGATTTCAGCATCATCAAATATGTTGAAGATGATAAAAGACATCCGAAGTTTAACATGCCTAGTAGTTTCCCTGGAAAAACATTTTAAGAGTTTCCATTCTTCAAAATCCGAAGGAAAACTTTTTCATGGGATGAGGAATGTGAAAAGACATTTTAAGAGTTAAAGCCTTATCTAGGCTCTCGAATGCTCCTCTTATGGCCTATTCAATGTGAAAAATGTGTTTATATCTAGTCATCTCAGAGTCGTCCATTAGTGCAGCCATTATCCGAAATGATGATGGGATTCAGAAACATGTCTATTCTAATAGTAAATCTCTTCAAGGGCAGAGTTAAACTACCCAATGATGGAAAAACTTACATATTCCCTAGTATATGATTTAAGAAATATGGTAGTGTTGATCGATAATCCACTTCGGCAGGTCATTCACAAACCTAAAAAATCAGGTAGGTTAATGGCCTAGTCGATGGAGTTAGGTGAGGCAATCATTTGATAAGTGCAATAAAAGAACAAGCATTGGCGGACTTTGTAACAAAGTTTATGTGGAATATCGAGAATGATTCTGAGGCTACAGAGACGGTCGAGGTGCCATTAGTTGTTTAAAAACAAACTATGGATGAGGAAGTGCAAGCTGACAAAACAGAGTGTGTGGGAAAATAGATGTCATGATTAAGAAAATAACGTTGGACAAGGTCCCTTTCACAAAAGGGGGACCCATTTGGAGACTGTTTATTGATATCTCATACTGTGAGAGTGTAAGCACTACAAGCCTAATATTTTCAGCCACAGATGGAACCGACATTGAATATGTCTTACGGTTTAATTTTAAAGCATCGAATCACGAGTCGGAGTATAATGCTCTGCTTACAGAACTTTCCCTAATGTAAGTGCATAATGTCGACCATATGATTACTCACAGCGATTATCAGCTAATTGTTGATTAGGTACTGGGAATTTATGAGGCCAAAGATGAAAAAAGGCTAAGTACCTAGCTATAGTGAAGAAAATGTTACTGAATATTGATGAAGTCAAGATGAGGAGAATTTTGAGACTGGAAAATGGAAGAGCTGATGTGCTAGGGAGACTATAGTCATCCACTAGAACAGAGATTAGATGTTCTATCCTGGTTGAAAATATGTTCAACCCAAGCATCGAAGTAGAAGAGATTGGCATGAATATTTATTTGAGCTTAAATCTTGGAGCATCTTGGATGGACCCGATCATAGATTATATTAGGGATGGAAAGTTATCTTAAGCTACAGTCGAAAGGAGAAAAATCAAATATTACACAACAAAATTTACCATTATAAGGTATGTGCTTTATAAAAGGGGCTTTGTTCTTCCACTTTTCCAATGTGTGCACCCCATCGAGGTAAGTTATGTTCTCCAGGATGTACACAAAGAGTTAGGTGCAAGTCATATAGGTGGGTGATCCTTGGCCAAAAAGATCGTCACCCATGGATATTTTTGGTCGACTCTCACCAAATATTTGACAAAATATATTCACAAGTGTGATAAATGCCAGCAGTTTGCAAGTATCCCTCATCAACCCCACTAACCACTCTCCTATATATTAGTCGTTGGCCCTTTGTAATGTGGGGTATAGACCTAGTCGACCTTCTTCCTAGACTAAAGGAAAGAAAAATACTTTGAATTCATTTGGAGAAACATCATCTGCTGATACGGCCTGTTTTATACCCTAATATCGGATAATAGAAAGAAGTTTAAGAATGAATCTCTAGAAGTATATTACAAAAGGGTCGACAATAAGTAATTATATTATTTACTCGATCGACTGCAAGAAAATGGGCATACGTAGGTAACTAATATAACAATATTAAATGGGATAAATAAGAAGCTGAAAGATGCTAAGGGGAAGTAGGTTGATGAGTTATATAAAGTTTTATGGGCGTACAGAACAATATAGAGGACTCCGACGGGGGAAATGCCATTCATGTTAGCCTATGGGTCCGAGGCTGTAATCCCAACGGAGATTGGGTTACTGAGTCATAGGGTCCAGACTTATGACTCAGAGGCTAAACTTAAATAAAGAAGGCGTAACCTAGATCTGATTGAAGAGAGAAGAGAAGTTATGAAAGTCGGATAGTCAGCCTACCAATAAAGGGCTACTATGTTTTAAAATAAAAGAGTTAAGTCTCGACCTATAGAAATGGGAGACCTTGTACTTAAGAAGGTCGTACAAAATGCTAATAAACTTCACCCAATTGGAACGGGCCATACAGGGTTAAAGAGGAGGTCGTCCCGGGCACTTATCGGCTGGAGAATCTTGAGGGTGAACCATTTTCCATTCCATAGAATGTGTACCATTTAAAAAGATATTATAAGTATTTTTTTGCTTATGTGTTCCGTTGAACTCTGTTTTGTGTTATTTTCAATTCCTTATCCAAGAGACAACAATCCCAGTTGTATGTAAGAAAATGAAGTTTAATAAAATAATATAAAAGTGTTGTCTTATCTTTTCTTTTCATTTAATTTGCATTCTTGATAAGCGCTAGAACATCATTTAATTATGGTGAATAATTTAAAACTCCCTCTCAACAGTACAAGACTGACTGAGGAGTATCGCCTCCAAAAAGTCACTATAGAAATACTGAGAGGTGGGAGGTCTTTTCACATCATTTAAGTGGTGAATACCAAACAAAATCATTTAAATATGGTAACTTTAGAACATCATTTAGTTATGTTGAATGATTAGAACACTCTCTCGGCGGGATGCGAGTGACTGAGGAGTCTCTGCTTCGAAAATTCACTCCAAAAATATTGAGAAGAGGGAGGTCATTTAACATCATTTAAGTGGTGAAGACCAAAAAAACTCATTTAAATATGGTAAGATTAGAAATGATGGTGAATAATTTGAGTTCTCTCTCGACGATACAAGAGTGACCGAGGAGTCGGCTCTGAAAAGTCACTCCAGAAACACTGAGAGGAAGGAGGTACTCTAACATCGAGTAAGTGGTTAATACCAAACAAAATCATTTAATTATGGTAAGTTTAGAACGCCATTTAATTATGGTGAATAATTAGAACTCTCTCTCGATGGTATGAGAGTGACTGAGGAATCTCTGCTCTGAAAAGTCACTCTAGAAACACTTAGATGAGGGAAGTCCTTTAACATAATTTAAGTGGTGAAGTCCAAACAAAATCATTAAATATGGTAAACTTAGAACATCATTTAATTGTGCTGGATAATTGGGACTCTCTCTCTCTGTCGGTGGTACAAGAGTGACTGAGGAGTCTCGCCTCCAAATGGTCTCCTAGAAATACTAAGAGGAGGTAATTTTCATGAAAATAATTTTGTTGACATCTATACTTTAGTGAGATGACATTAGGCATAAAATACGAAATCTTAGAATGCAAATAGTCAATAGAGCACTGCATGTTCAATTCATACACTACACTTGGTGCAAAACATGAAAACATATAAAAAGAAACATATTCATCATATCAAAGGAAAATTTTCTGCAAATGTAAAATGAATTATTACAAACAGAGAGTTGAAATCGTGAAGTGTTTAAAACATGAGTTACAAATAAGGGTCTTGAAAGACCATAGACTGTCGCCCAATAAGAAATCTCGACTTAAGTGTCCATGACTGTGGGCTTCGCAACAATAGGCCCAGCCAAATTCTCGTCTTAAATAGTTGTGTTAATTTTTTTCATCACCAGCCCTATCAGTAGCTGCTTGCTCAACAACGACTGTCTCAGCCTTTGTAATGCCAGCATCAACAGCCTCAGCCTCGACTTGGATTTTATTATCTCGGCCAATTGAGGATCATTGGACACCCGCTCAGAGTGCTGGTTAAACCTTAGAGGTAAACAATATTACAGCCTTTATCCATGTATTGAATGGCATAACAAAAAGATTCTTTTGACTCTTTAAAGTAGACCAAAGATTTCTTAGCTGTCACACTCAACTTCTTGGCCTCACCATCTTCCTGTTGTGTGAGATATTTCTCCAACTGCTCAATCTTCCCGAGGAGGTCTGCTTTCATGTTATGCATCCATTCCTTGTGGTGGTATCTCTTTTCCCGATCCTTGGTGTCATATTTGGCCTTTAAATTGGCAAGATGATGTTTTAGGTTTCCGATATGAGACTGAGCATTTTTTACCGCCTTCACCTTCTTCTCGGCCTCGATTTCCTAGAGTTGAATGTTTTGAAACTCTATAACAGACTGCAATATAAGAGGAAGATTTAGTACAGATAATACAAGACTTAAAAAGAATCAAATGAAATGTCAAGAAGAAAACCTACCTAAGTGGCTCTCTGGAGCGCAAAGTTGAAGACCCCAGAGGGGTCCTGCGTATCCAAGTAACAATTGTCGCATTCAGGGACAATAATAGTTATGGCCTCTTGGGCCCTCAACTGGCTCCCTAGAACGGAGTAGACATTCATCCTCAGCTGGGACCAACATGCGGCAGCTGAGGTATCATGTCGTATAGGCAGAAGGGGGTCATTGTTCTGCCTCTGAGGGGCATCCTTCTTCTTTTGGGGAGAGGGTTTGGTAGAGTTACCCTCAGAGATGTCTTCCCTCTTTTTTTACCCCTCGACAGTAGGGGCAATTGTTGTAGACTTTTTTCGAGTCTGGGTCGGTGAAACAGCCTTGCCCTGGAGATAGTCCAATAGATTAGTAGATATAGGGGCTGCCATTTTCTACACAATGTTTGACACTCCTTCTAGACGATCTGCAAAATACACATGAATTAGTATCGTCCCATTTAAATTCAGAGCATAATCATATGGCAGTAAAGTTAAAAAAAAATAAAAAAAAACTTCTTATGATGTTCAGTAAGGGGATTCACCCTCATGCCAGTGTACTTAAGAAGATAAGGATTCATCAGATCCTCAAAGACTATGAGACATACTTGACCACACACCTGGTCAATGTCTTTTCTCGTCTCAAAATTAAGACCTGGATAAGTTATTGATGTCTAGTTAATATTAATCATCCAAAAAATGTCCAGTGTACTTAAGAAGATAAGGATTCATCCAAAAAATGACACGTTGCCACCAAATCTCCGAAGATGAATAAGTAACCAAAATTCCAATCAGAATTGGAGGTCTAGTTGATATGGATGAGTTATCAATTGGAGCGATGAGCAAAAAAGTGATATAACAAGGAGTTATTTTCGTCGTAACAACAGTGTAGCAGGCGTAGAAGACATCGACATGGATGTCCTCCTTGAAGGCAATCCCCCAAAGCTAAGAAACTCTGATATGGGTCCTCAAGGCATTCACTGTATGTTGGGTAGGAACCTAGCTGATGGAAGTCATGATGGATCATACAAACGAATGAACAAGTAGACAAACACCAATTTTGGACATTTTTTCATAAATAACAACCACCCCTTCAACCTTACAGTCAAAGGCACTTCTTGTTATTTCTACTATTTATAAATAACAATTATATAGAATTATGAACGATGACAGAATAGAAACAGAATTATAGAAATGAAATACTTACTAGAATTTGCAGAAATAATAATAATTAGAAAGAAATCCGATCCCTGTTGAACAATCTCCTTAAGACAAAATTATTCCTCCAACGTGCTTGAGTTTAATGAATAATTGCCTCCCAAGATAAAACGAATTTTCGGATTTAATCAAGCAGCACAGCAATGACTAATCCCAGCGAACACAATTTCTGTGTTTTGTACTCAACACAACCAAGAACATGCAATGCAGAAAATGAAGAAAAGAATTTTCTGGGCAGAGGAAATAATGCAGTAGCAATTTCGGAATTTTTTCAGTAGTTAAAACTGAGGGGGAAACATTTTATTTATAGTAAATGTCTTGACTGTTGGGAACAGTCAAAACCGAAATTAACTGTCAAAGCAGTTAATTTGGTTAACTGTTGACTCTTGGAATTAACTGATTATCAGTTAATTAAATATTAATTAATTCCGTAATTAATTAATTAAAGCCCAGAAAGTTAATTAGATTCGGCCCAAAAATTTAAGAATTTTTATAAGCCCAAGCCCGAACCGAGCCGAGCCGGCCGGACGGACGCGCGCGCGTGGACTTTTGACCGAAAGTCAACCCGAGCATAGCTTAGGTCAACTCCCCTTCAAAGAGTTGGGATACCCCCAAGGCATCCAAGCCTTAGTCATACTTGGAGTGTTATTAACTCATCAAAATTCCACTACTCTTCCAATGTGGGACAAGAGTTAAAACACACCCAATTCATTAACTTTTATTGCTTTGTGAGTCACTTTGGGGACATAATTATCATTCATAACTTATTGAAATTGGACATATGAATATACTACGTTAATCTCCTTACGGAGTTGAACGCATTCGTATATGGTCCCACAATTTCCGTAGTGTGGGTCCCACCTAAATTTGAGCTCAAAGTTGCTCAAAAATCTGTCCAGAAAAATCTGGACAGCTTTAAATACCCATTTAAGTTCCAATTTTCCAACAATCCCCCACATGAATGATATATCGCTATAAATAAAACAAAACAGATGCTGATGCAGATGCAGACACAGGTTGAGTAAAACTGAAGACTTATTGCATCAGGAGAAGTAGCCTAGTGGCCTTGAACTTTCCTTAGTGATATACTATCGGATTTACTTGGTTAATCAGTAGACTTCACGTCCTTGAACCGTCAACCGTTTTTGTAAACCTAGACAACAGTATTCACACAACAATTCTTCAACACAGTTGGTTCTCACGTTTGTGTTCATTTTGGCCGTGAACACCACTTGGTTCGGCAAGTATTTTAGAGAATATGCCTTTCATTATTCTCATAGAAGTGACCCCCTTCTTACTTACGTAGGTGACTTCCATAAAGAGTATTCTGCAATACCCCACTTAGACGTACTAAGATATAGATGTCATTAAAAGCATAACTTATCCTAATTTCGCGGCAGATATGCACTGTCTCATCTTTGGAATGGATAGGATTAAATATCCTCCAGTGCTTACTGAATACAACGTAGTTCGGTTTGCCCATTGAACCTGGATCTTGGGATCTCCAGTCAGCTAGGTTGGGTTGCCACTATATTGATTCTTATTTATTTATAGGATTTAGACCCATTCCTCTCGATGATCTTTCAACTTGCTCTCGGTTTAAACCTTTCGTTAGTGGATCCGATATATTATCTTTTGACTTTACATAGTCAATTGAGATAATTCCGTTTGAGAGAAGTTGTCTAACGGTATTGTGTCGACGACGAAGATGTCGTGACTTTCCGTTATACATGTGATTTTGTGCCCTTCCAATCGCTGATTGGCTATCGCAATGTATACATATTGCGGGCACAGGTTTAGACCAATTTGGAACATCCTCTAAGAAATTTCGAAGCCATTCAGCTTCTTCTCCAGCTTTGTCTAGTGCAATGAATTCAGATTCCATTGTCGATCTAGCAATGCACGTTTGTTTTGAGGATTTCCAAGATACGGCTGCACCTCCGAGGGTAAACACATACCCACTCGTAGACTTAGAGTCTTTTGTGTCAGATATCCAATTTGCATCGCAATGTCCTTCAAGAAAAGTGGATATTTTGAGTAATGCAATCCATAGTTTTGAGTATATTTTAAATAACCCAAAACTCTCAATATTGCTTTCCAGTGATCTCTTCCTGGATTACTCGTAAATCGACTTAGCTTACTTATTGAGTATGCTATGTCCGGTCGCGTACAGTTCATGATATACATTAAACTGTCAATAATACGAGAATATTCTAGTTGAGATATGCTTTCACCATTATTTCTTGCTAGATGTAAATTTACATCTACAGGTGTCTTGGTAGGACTAATATCATACTTCTTGAATTTTTCAAGTACTTTCTCAATGTAATGAGATTGAGATAATATAAGTCCATCCGATGTTCTAGAAATTTTAATTCCTAATATAACATCGGCGATTCCCATATCTTTCATGTCAAATCTACTACTCAACATTTGTTTTGTAATTTTGACAATTTCCATGTTACTACCCATGATAAGCATATCATCAACATAGAGGCATACAATGACATATCCATTTTGAATGTATTTAAAGTAAACACATTTATCGCATTCATTGATTTTGAAACCATTTGATAACATTGCATTATCAAATTTTTCATGCCATTGTTTAGGTGCTTGTTTTAATCCATATAGTGATTTAACAAGCTTACATACTTTTCCTTCTTATCCGGGAGCTTTGAACCCTTCAGGTTGCTCCATATAAATTTCCTCGTCTAGTTCACCGTTTAAGAATGCAGTTTTTACATCCATTTGATGTATTTCAAGTCCATTAATAGCAGCTATTGCTATTAACATCCGAATGGACGTTATTCTTGTTACCGGTGAATATGTGTCGAAGTAATCCAACCCTTCCTTTTGCCTATAGCCTTTAGCTACAAGTCTAGCTTTATATTTGTCAATTGATCCATCGGCCTTCAATTTCTTTTTGAAGATCCATTTATAACCTAACGGTTTTGAACCTGGTGGAAGATCCACTAGTTCCCATGTATGATTTTGTAATATGGATTCAATTTCACTATTAATTGCTTCTTTCCAATTGGAAGCATCGGGTAAGGATATAGCTTCTTTATACGATTGAGGTTCATTTTCTAACAAATATGTTAGAAAATCCGGACCGAAAGAAGTCGAGGTTTTTTCTCTTTTACTACGTCTTGGTTCATCCTCTATTGATTCAATAGGTTGATGAGTACCACTTGTAGTAGCTTGATTTGTCCTTTTAGAAGGACCAGATTCTCGGGTCATGTTATACGGGAATTCATTTTCAAAAAATGAAGCATCCCTCGATTCAATAACCGTATTTACATGAATGTCCGAAATCTCAGATTTACAAATTAGAAATCGATATGCACTGCTATTAGTAGCATAACCGATGAATACACAATCCACGGTTTTTGGCCCTATTCTTACCTTTTTAGGTTTAGGAACCATCACTTTGGCTAAGCACCCCCACACTCGTAAATATTTATAAGAAGGTCTCCGACCTTTCCATAATTCATAAGGTGTCTTGTGAGTTTTTTTTGTGAGGTACTTTATTGAGAATGTAATTAGCAGAAAGTAAGGCTTCCCCCCACAAATTTTGTGGAGCTCCTGAACTTAATAACATTGAGTTCATCATTTCTTTCCAAGTACAGTTTTTGCGTTCAGCAACACCATTCGATTGAGGAGAATAAGGAGGGGTTGTTTGATGAATAATCCCATTTTCAGAACAAAATTCCTCAAATGGATATTCATATTCACCTCCTCTATCACTTCTAATAGCCTTTATCGTTTTGCTTAATTGATTCTCAACTTCATTTTTATATTGTTTAAATGCATTAATAGCCTCATCTTTACTATGTAACAAATATACATAGCAATATTTTGTGCAATCGTCAATAAAAGTAATAAAATACTTTTTTCCACCTCTAGTTTGAACAAATTTTAAACCACAAATATCGGTGTGAATTAAATCTAAAGGTTCAGTTATCCTTTCAATAGAATGGAAAGGTAATCTAGCTAATTTAGATTCCACACAAATTTCACATTTATGATTTTTATCAATATTGAATTTTGGCAAAAATTCCAAGTTAATTAATCTACGCAATGTATCAAAATTAACATGTCCCAATCTAGCATGCCAAATATTAGATGACTCAATCAAATAAGAAGAACTAGCAACTTCATTTATTGAAACAGATGTTTTAGGGGTTACAGTAAGAACATTCAGTTTAAAGAGCCCCTCATTTAGGTAGCCCTTTCCTACATACATGTCATTTTTAGACAACACAAAGCGATCCGACACAAACACAAGCTTGAAACCATTCTTAGTAAGGAGAGATCCATAAATCAGATTCTTTCGGATATCAGGCACGTGAAGAACATTGTTGAGAGTAAGTTCCTTTCCAGAAGTCATTTTCAAAGCAATCTTTCCTTGTCCCACCACCTTAGAAGTGGAAGAATTTCCCATAAAAAGTTTCTCCTCATTTTCCAAAGGCTTATAGGTGGAGAACATCCATTTGTTTGCACAAATGTGTCGTGTGGCTCCAGTGTCCACCCACCATTCCTTGGTATTATCAACCAAGTTACATTCAGAGACAACGGCAGAAAGATTCATATCCGCCAAATCATTGGTGATATTCTCACCCTCAGTCACATTTGCTTGAGAGTTATTTTTATTTTGCTTCTTAGGCTTACGACACTCACTTGAGCGGTGTCCCGATTTGCCACAATTGTAGCATTTTCCTTTGAACTTTTTCTTGTTATGTTTGGAAGTGCCTTCCCCATCATACTTTCGTTTGTTCTTTTTAGGACCTTCAACGACATGGACCTTTGTTTCCATCGGATTCTTCCCACTTTTCTTTTGAGACTCCCGGTTGTCTTCTTCGATTCTTAGCCGGACCACCAACTCCTCCACATTCATCTCCTTACGCTTGTGCTTGAGATAGTTTTTGAACAAAGTCCAAGAAGGTGGCAACTTTTCAACAATTGCAGCAACTTGGAAAGTTTCACTAATTGACATTCCTTCAGCATAAATGTCGTGGAGGATCACTTGGAATTCTTGCACTTGCGAGATTACAGATTTAGAATCAACCATTTTGAAGTCCAGAAAACGCCCAACGATAAATTTCTTCATCCCAGCATCTTCAGTTTTATACTTCTTTTCCAAAGAATTCCATAATTCCTTGGAAGTTTTGATAGTGCAATAGACATGGTACAAAGTCTTGTCCAAGTAGGCCAAAATATAATTTCGGCATAGGTAGTCCGAATGCTTCCAAGCATCGACAGCAGCAACCTTTTCAGCGTCATCTCCCTCTTGAATAGAGGGGCAATCTTCATATACAAACCTACCCAGTTGGCAGGTAGTGAGATAGAAGTACATTTGTCCTTGCCAACGTTTGAAGTCAGCCCCAATGAACTTTTTCGGTTTCTCCCCGTGTGGCATAGATACGGGTGCAGTCACATTTGTGTTGGTGACAATCAGTTTCGTAGGAGTAGTGTTCGTACTTTGTGATTCCATTTCTGTTACAAAAACAGAATTTTTATCAATGATAAAATTCATATATAATGAATTAATCAAAACAGAATACAAAATTCTGTGCACCAATTTCCTCCAAATGTAATTCACAATAAATGAATTCCAAAAGAATTCAAATAATAATTCAGAATAAAAGTATAATATAAACAGAATTCCGTACAAAACAGAATTAAAATATTAAAATCTGTGTCACACTAATTTTTAATAATAAAAAGAATTCCGTACAAAACAGAATTATAATTTAAGATTAAAAAAATTTAGATAATCAAATTTTAACAAGAGTACATAAATAAAATTTTATTTTCTAAAACAGAATATAAAAACAGTATAGAAACTAATTTCTATATCAAATCTGTTTTACTAATTTCTACAATAAAGCAGTAAATTAATTCATTTTTTCTGTCAAAACAGATTTATTTCCAGCAAATAAATTTCTGTAATAAAAAAAAAAATTGTACACAAAAAACAGTAGAACTAAATAATTTTGTCTTAAGATTGTTATTTCTACTATTTATAAATAACAATTGTACAGAATTATGAACGATGACAGAATAGAAACATAATTATAGAAATGAAATACTTACTAGAATTTGCAGAAATAATAATAATAATTAGAAAGAAATCCGAGCCCTGTTGAACAGTCTCCTTAAGACAAAATTATTCCTCCAACGTGCTTGAGTTTAATGAATAATTGTCTCCCAAGATAGAACGGATTTTCGGATTTAATCAAGCAGCACATCAATGACTAATCCCAGCGAACACAATTTCTGTGTTTTGTACTCAACACAACCAAGAACATGCAATGCAGAAAATGAAGAAAAGAATTTTCTGGGCACAGGAAATAATGCAGTAGCAATTTCGGAATTTTTTCAGTAGTTAAAACTGAGGGGGAAATATTTTATTTATAGTAAATGTCTTGACTGTTGGGAACAGTCTAACTGATTATCAGTTAATTAATTCCGTAATTAATTAATTAAAGCCCAAAAAGTTAATTAGATTCGGCCCAAAAATTTAAGAATAAGCCCAAGCCCGAACCGAGCCGGCCGGACGCACGCGCGCGCGTGGACTTTTGACCGAAAGTCAACCCGAGCATAGCTTAGGTCATCTCCCCTTCAAAGAGTTGGGATACCCCCAAGGCATCCAAGCCTTAGTCCATACTTGGGGTGTTATTAACTCATCAAAATTCCACTACTCTTCCAATGTGGGACAAGAGTTAAAACACACTCAATTCATTAACTTTCATTGCTTTGTGAGTCACTTTGGGGACATAATTATCATTCATAACTTATTGAAATTGGACATATGAATATACTACGTTAATCTCCTTGCGGAGGTGAACGCGTTCGTATATGGTCCCACAATTTCCGTAGTGTGGGTCCCATCTAAATTTGAGCTCAAAGTTGCTCAAAAATCTGTCCAGAAAAATCTGGACAGCTTTAAATACCCATTTAAGTTCCAATTTTCCAACACTTCCGTCCTCCAAGAGAACCCTTATGTTAATAGAGGTTTTGGATCCATAAAGGTGTCTCTAGATTACTAGGTCAATCTCATGAACGTCTCCAAGAATAGCCGAGGCCACATTTGTGTCCAGGATGTACTCATCTTCTTCTTTTTCTTCATCCTCCTCAATGACAAGAGCTTTAACATGAGGATCAGTACTTTTAAACTTAGCCTCAGTAATGTCCAAGATGGGAATTGTCATTGAGGGCACATTGGCAGCCACTTCAAGTTGTCAAAAATATCGTAGATCACTAGTTGAGAGTCCCCTATTGATGAGCATAAGTTGTGGTATGGTCCTACTGTTATGTTCCCCATTTCTCGATTGAATGAGAGACTTGTAACCACCATACATCTATGGCTTTTATCAATTTGATTAATACTATCATCACCACACTTGTGGATGTAAGAACCATCTTGGGCTGAACTATGAAAACTCCGGGTTCCATATTTTTATCTCATATCTCCCCATTATTGGCTCTAGATAAGCCTTTCTACGATTAATTTCTCTTTATCTGTTATAGTTTGTGATTAGTAAAATCTTGCTAAGGCCCTTTATATATAGTAGGTTTATATGATAATAAATGGGTTATACTCATAAAATGTTTTCAAATAATGAGACTCTGTTGGATGACTTTTCACACCATGATCAATGCGATCCTCGGTGTGCCATTTCCTTAGACAATTATTATGTGATAACCAAAAAATCTTTGGAGTCTTAGTTTTAAAGGAAAATACTGTACTTTTTCATACCTACTTTTGTTCCCTGATTAACTTATTGTGCTTGATCAAACTCACTGCTAACATTTTATTTATATCTAGAAGCCCGACAAATGTCACACTTCTCTAAACTCTCAGTTTCATTTCAAATACCATATAACTGTGAGGGAACTAATCCCATGTTTCAAACATGAACCTTGCACTTATTAAACTACAAATATTTGTAGTTGTAGTAATGCGAGTTCAGTAATTCCCATTGGATAAATCCATGATTATATCATGATTATAACCTTGCACTTGTTCAACTACAAACATTTTATTTATAAAATACATGATTATATCATTTAACTACATATATTTCAAACCACTTAAATGATATAATCATGTGCACTTATATTTATTACATGCAACTTAACTAAATCTTGTTGTGTACAAGGGCTTTGTGGTTGTAACAAAAGAAAGGTACAAAGTTTATTTAAATCTAACATAAATAGATTTATACTTTGCATAAATCTCCTTTTAATGAAATTGGAACAAAAGAAAGGTACCAAAAAATGAGAACTTCATGTTTCTTTTGCTATACCAGTGAAAATGTGATGGGGATTATAAAACAATGTATGATTTTTTTTATTAAGATGGGACATATTAAACAGATCATAAAATAACACATAAACTAATTATAATATCATATGTACATACAAATGTATACTTGTTCCATTGGAACAACGCTAATTTTATTCTTGGCGTAGATGTGTTTTTATGCTTCATACTTACAATATGAAACATATATTGCAATTAGCAGACCTCATGCTTCTTGTCTCATATACTTAAATAAATTGAATAATAGTGTGCGAGAAGACAAGTAGGGTTTGTCATTAAAAGTTGGGGTATATAAGGAGTTGGGAGAGGAAATTAAGGGTGAGTTAACTGTTATGATGATGATGTCCATATTTGGAAAAAAACATAAGATGTTTTCGGTTTACAAGTTTTACCCTATCCAAAGTACCAAAGTACCAAAGTAGCTAAAAACACCATATTATAAAATTTTAAATATTTTTAAAATTTTCTATCACATGCACTTGTCAATATAACTATGTAACTTAACCTAAACAAACATAAATATTTTTTTATGCTACACTAAAAGTTAATCCAATCCATTTTAGTTTCATCCACGTTACATTACGTGTCTTCCTTGTAACATGATTCCGATACATTTTCAAATATTATAGTAGATTCAAAAGAACTCATATTTTGGGTAGAGAAATGCATATTATAAAAAATAATTAATAAATACATGGTAGCGGAAGAAATTAATAGGTGAATGTAACAACGCATAATGTAATGATGTTGAATGATAAAATATGAACCCAAGAAACATTCATTTGAACTTTAAAGCCAGAAAAATTGATTAGGTATAAAATTTGAGGTGGGTGTTGTTTTGGGAGGTTTATGCTAAGTAAGTAGTTTTAATATAAATTAAGCAGTGTTATTTAGTAATGGAAGACATTTATTTACTTAGAAATGTTGGTTGTTATGTTTATAATAATGTAAAGAAAATATGCAGCATCTATATCCCGTAAGTTTTCGTATAACTGAATAAGAGTATGCACATAAAAAAAACTTTATTTAGAAATGTTCGTATTTTTTTTCTCGCTTTATTCAAAACCCATATTTTTTTTAATTTAATAAGCCTTTGGCTGCAGGTCTTTTGTTAAAGGTTCCTACTACAGGTCTTCTATTAAGAACATCACCAATGGTGTTACTATAAGACAAAGGATTAATTGTTTTGCAAATTTTGATAACTACAATGGTGGGTAAAAGGCGACATAATCCGTAGTTAGATTTGTAGTTGTTCTTCAAATTTGGAAAATGACTACAAATTCTTAAAGGATTCCTACGAACTTCATTAGTTCGTATGGTTTCATACGAACTAATGAAGTTCATAAGAAACTATATTTCATGACAGATATTAATATAAAATAAATAAATAAATTCCAACGAACTTCAAAAGTTCGTAGCAACCATTCCCCCATTGTGGCCAACTGAGTTAGGTGAAATGTAAAGTTGGAAGTTAAAAGGCAACTTTTCCTTTTATTCCTTCGGTAACACCCCACTTAATTAAATACCGGGTGATAAGACCTTTATTAAATTAAAATAGAATATCCAGATTGGTTCATTCTTAGCATCACAGTCGAATTTTTATTATTATTTACTAACCACCTAATATTTGAAAAGCATGTCAATTTTTTTTTATATAAGCAAAAATTTAAGACAATTAAACAATTAAGTATCACATCCACCATACTAAATAAATCTACACCACAATTAATGAAATACTAAATCAAATAAGATATGACGGGAATAAACACCCCAGTCTGAAACTCTAATACAATCATCCATGAAACAACTAAATCCACATCTAAATAGTAAAGGAAGTACAATATCCTTGGAAACAACTTCTAATAGAAGAAGGACGACATGCCCGACTGAGATAAAAATAAAGGATGAATCGGAGCAGAAAGGAATGGAGGCATCTACCAAGTAAGTCCTGAAATCGACCACAACAACGACAAATGATAGTGAACTCCTAAGTCGGCCCTCCCTATGGTTGGGCACCTAAAAATATTTTTTACAAAAGAAAAGAGAATTGGAGAAAATAAGTTAGATTCAGAGTAAAACAACTTAAAAATTAGCAAGTGATTAAATGCAAAAATTTGCAAATATATTATTCATGTTAGGTTTATGTGCTCTCACTTGAATTGCACACCTCTCATCTCGTATGCATGCCTAATGTACCTAACTAACCCGTTCTAGTTATGCTACCCCTCACATGGTAACTCGTAACTTTCACCCGTATCGCCCAGATAATAAGTTATAGCATTTTCTATCCATGCGTCATTTATAATTTTCTCATTTTATAGTTAAATATTCACATACTAGAGTTATTTTAAAAATTATTATTTTTCGCTTCTACTAGGCACACACAGTAGAATAAGTCATCAACATATATTTATCACTATATATATATATATACAGTCCTGCTCTTATGCGGACTAGTTCGCATTTTAAGAATGCGGACCGAACATGTCGGTGAGCCCAGAAAAGAGAGAGAGTGTGCCTATAATTTAGGCGATAATTTCTAGACGCACCGTCAGGTGACACTTGTCCGGTATGCATTCCTAAAATGCGGACTA
Organism: Sambucus nigra; assembly: GCA_949130495.1. Lineage (NCBI taxonomy): Eukaryota > Viridiplantae > Streptophyta > Magnoliopsida > Dipsacales > Adoxaceae > Sambucus > Sambucus nigra. Next base: position 285,151,237 of record OX422218.1, read on the forward strand.
CTCCGCACAAGGGCATATATATATATATATATATATATATATATATATATATATATATAATAAAGTAGGAAAGTTTTTGAAAATGTGTACATTTTTAACGATGCAGATGAATGCCACGTCAAAAGACATTTTTCTAAAATTAAGGGCCAAGATCATCTCCCTCCATTAACATTTCAAATTTGAAATTTTAATTCCCTTTTTCATTTCCCGCCAACAAAAGACTACAATCTTGATCTCTTTTATTGTGCCAAGAATTGTATTAATAAAAAAAGGACACGCCTGAACTGCTGAGCACAAGGCTCAATAAAAGAAATAGATTATGTAATTTTAGGACTTAAAATAATATTGATTATGGATATAGGACAACAAACATTTTGTTTTCAATTTTAGTCCCTATTTTCAAATTAAAGGGACACGTGGCATGTTGTGATTGGTTAACGTTTTATGAATATGGGTCCGCGCCAGCGGCTTTATTCAAAAATAGGGACTAAAACCATAAATAAAATGTTTGTTGTCCTATTTCTAAAATACATATTACAATAGGTCCTAAATTTACAAATCCCCTAAAAGAAATTATCATCTTATCACCCGCCTCTCTCCTGAATCCACAACCACTCTCCTACTGGTAATCTCTCACCCCTCTTTTTAATTCTATTTATCTCCTTTTTCCATTTGTGTTTTCTTTAGTTTTGAGGTTTATTATCTCATAGATACAACAATATCTAGCAAGAAGCTTCCCCATCAACATTCATGATTTGTACTTTTGAGTTTTTTTTTTAGTTTTGAGGTTTATTTATTTATTTTTGCAGATCTCAACAGGTTTTTATTCTTACTCAATATTTTATTTTGATTTTTTTACCAAAAAAGAACTGAATATATTTGGTTCTCTCTGTCTCTTGGTTCCAAAACATGGTAAGGATGTCTAAACCACCTGCCATAAATCTCACCAAACACCAAGAGATGTTGAAGTGCATTGGAAATAATATCTACTTTAACATATCTACTGCGATATGTTAAAGTGATTTGAGGAAGATCTATTGTAATACAAAGATGGGATTCTAAAAAGTTATGATTCTGAGCACTAATTTAAATATGATTTTGTGTTCTCTCTTTTGTTTTATAATCCATTTATGGTACTTATTTTGCTTCATCACCTATCTCCCTTAACTATTTTTTTCATTTTCTGGGTTCGTCAGTTATCTCCATCCAGTGTTCATCAGTCATGATAATAAAATTGGTTGTCTCATAATACTCACTGGGATGCTCTTATATCTGCTGAGTGTGGAGTTTATACATATTTTCTCCAATATATGTTATTTCAAAAACTTATGTTTATATCGACCCTTAATTTCACTCCCTACCCTAAAAATCACTCTCATGTGGAAACCTTCAACAAGTGGAGATTTTATTTTTAAATATGATTTGAATATATGCAGAAATCAGAATCCCCTATCCAATAGCTAGAAATGTATCTGGTTTAACCATTGTCCCTTAAAGGTTTCGATATTTGTCTGGAAGTTTCTTAACAAAGTTATTCCATCTGACTCAATTGTGAAAAATAAGGGAATTATAATGGCCCCAAGATGTAAATGCCCTATACTCAGTGGAAAACATTAATCACACATAAGTAGGTGTGCAAGAACTGCATGGAATCACTTATGTGTGATTAATGTTTTAATGGGATGGAAAATTTGTGATTACTCCATCTTATTTCTTTTATACAATGACAACACTTATGAAAAAAGTGTAGTTATGGAAATGGGAATAAGTCTTTACCTTGAGATATGATTTCAATCAATTTATTTAGAGTATCTTTCAATTTAATCATATTGAGATGGGATTTCAATCAATTCATATAGTTTTTAATGCAAAAGTAGTACTTTCTTTTGACTGATCCATTTTAATTGGTATTTCATAGAAGCGATGTTACACCACAAATGGACGAGGGTGGAATGATTTTACTGAAATGTAATGTAAATCTACTCCACACATAATTTGTGAGTTCGGGGTGAGTAATTTTTTGTATGACAACAATTGTGGTCGAGAACAAGACGCTTGGAATGTGTCGAAAGCATTGATGTGCTACAAAAGATGACAATTATGATACAAGTGGTTTCTTGAATTGGCATATTTTTAGTTATATAGAAAATTTATGATTGTATGATATCTTCATTATGTTACTTAAGTCGCCAATAATGGCCTGTTGTGTACTCATATATGTATTCTATTTTTGAATAATGGCAAATTGATGCCATTGTTTATAAGAAGTCCGAAATAAACAATTAGCATTATTATTTGAGTATATTGTGTTTCTTGGACAGGTGGATATTAGTACATGTAAAGGGGGTTTTGCTCAAATTTTTTAATTGTCTACACTTTGTTTTATTTTGAGATGAATCTTTATAAACTATTGACAATCATCCTCTTAAAACACTTTGGATAATTTATTTCTAAATAAGCCAATAAGGGTTTGTTATGTATTCATAGTAGGGGTTCATACATGGATATTGTTAAATAGGTGACATTGTTTATATTAGGTCTTGGACAAATTATATATGTGGTTGAGGTATTTTTTTTATACCTTAAAGAGGTGGATACTCATATAAACAAAACAAATTATGCACAATTTTTATCTTTATTTGTGTTGAAAATAGGTTTTGGCCTTAAAATTATACTCAATTAAATAATTATAAAAAAATATATTCGTCCATAGGAAAATTGACCATAATTAAAGTTAACAGTTCCATTTTTCTTTGTCAGATTTGGTTCATGTAAGGTTTTTTCGTCAAGGTTTTACTTATTACGATTGCGTCTAGTGGTAGTTAATTCAACTTTGTGTATAAGTTTTTGAACTATTCATTATTTGTTAAATGTAGTGGATAATCGTATAAATAAAGGATATTATGGCCAATTTTTTTGAAATTACTTTTTATTTTGTCGGCGAACGAAATTTTGTAGTTTTGTAGTAGCATACTTTGGAAATTTTTGCCATTTTTTTCCGTGCCTTCAGGCACGGGCAATACTCTAGTGTGCATATATATATATATATATATATATATATATATATATATATATATATATATATATATATATATATATATATATATATATATATACTAGTGCACCCTTAGGCTGAAACCTCCTGGCGCATGCATACTCTACTATCATGTCCTATGACTTGAGTATCTCATTTGAACCATAAATTCAATTCACACATAATAGAGGCGATCATAGTCCCCAGCTAAACGGGTCACGCACATTACTACGCTCCCACTCAATCGTCAAAACTATCATACTCTCAGATAGCACGTATCCAAGGTTCTATGTACTAGGTACTAGTCTAAAATCCCCCCAATGGGTTCACCAGGATAAGACCGTCCATGTCGCAAAACCTCCTCCCGATAGCAAGCAGCATAGGTATGTCATACACATAATATATATATATCATATAATAGGTATACACACAACCTATGAAACACATAATTCAAGTACGTAGTTTATTTTCTCTAGTACTAATGGTACATTATAACATACGATCATCCTCTCTATCATGATTCCTCCTTTTAAAGTCTTTCATTCCCCTTTTTATCTTTTAATTAGTTAACCCATCTTTATCGCTACTAGATCATGTAATAAAATTACTCAAATGTTATCGTAGGTCATTTTCCTTCTGTTGAATATACTACATCAATTTAAATTTATGATAATAAAATTCTCATTTTTCTTATATGTCGCTCGAACAAACCTGGCATCTTGTTCTAATGAAATGTCCACGTCGTTCGAACGAGATGTATTCTCGTTTGATCCTAGTCATTCGAACGACGTCTCAGGTCGTTCAAACGAGATTTTTTTCAGTTCGTCTACTACCTCAAGAATCTGCATTTTTTCACCATTTTTGATATACCAACCATTCATTCTACAACTCTAAACTCCCATACAAATGTTCCTAGTAATATATTAACCTATATACCTGATTTCTAACCTTTTTTATTCATCAAATCATCAAATAACCTCAAATAAATTTGATTAATTCATGGTTGTTCTCTAAAACAATAGTTTACAATATATCATCAAGGAACTATATAAAACTCATATTTCTTCAAATTTTAATCGTTAAATAGTCTTCTAACATAAACCTTAATTACTAATATCAATTCTACCCAAAAATGTAATTTCAATTCCTCAAATTTATCATAAACGTTCATGAAATCCAAAGTAGTAAATATCCTATTCTAGCATGGATATGTAATCACAAAAATTTAGCAAGATAAAAATTTGCCTCTTATAGTAGGTCTGATCCGTTGAAGAAGAATTATATGATTGTAGTCTCCTCTCTTTGATCTCTTTGGCAATGGTTTTGATGTAAGATGATGAGTTTTGGCCTTAGAACTCTTAGGAACTCTCTTCTTCTCCATCCTGATCTCTCCCTTTCGTTTTGATAAGTGTAAACTCTCATGTCTTTTACGTACCAGTAAATATAACCTTTTAATTTTCGTCTGTCCCCTTTTTCCAAAATTTCAAAAGACCAAAATACCCCTTCGGGGTGCCGATTTGGCCTAAAAGTGCCCTGGAACCCAAACTAAATCCTTAGGTAGACTTTTTTTTGACTATTTTGACCCTTTCGGATGCATTAGCTCAATCAAAAATAAAAAAATATTGTATTTCCTAATTTAAATACCAACATGATTGACAGGCGCGTCCCGACTAAATTTGTAATAATTGCCATATTTTCACTCATGACAGCTTTAATCGTCTGATATCATTATTATTACTCATTCACTGAGTAATATTCAATATAAATAAATATTAACTCTTATCTCGCTAATTAATATTATTTAAATTCGGATTAATTTCTAATTAAATTTGCCCATTATTTAAATTAATCACAATAATTAAATTAATCCCACATTTAAAATCATTAAAAATTACAGGGTATTACATACTTCCCCCTAATAATAAAATTTCATCCCGAAATTGGGAAATAAAGTATACCTGGTAAGAATAATTTTGGATATTTATCTCGCATCTCATTTTCATGTTCCTGGGTAGACTCCTCGGCATTATAATGCCCCCACTAAACACGTACAAGCAGTACAACCTTCGATCGCAATCCCCTCTCACTCTAGTCTAATATAACAACTGGTATATCCTCGTACGAAATATTAGGCTGTAAGTCTATCTCCTCCTGTGCAATATGAGTATAAGCCAACTCATCCCGTAGGTAATGCTGTAATGAAGAAATGTGGAACATATCATGAATATGATGCAAGTGCTCTGGCAACCCAAGTCTATATGCCACTGGTCCAATCCGCTCGATGATAGGAAATGGCCCAACATACCGTGGCACCAATTTCCCCTTTTTCCTAAATCTCATTATCCCATTCATAGGAGATACACGCAGTAACACGTGATCCCCCACATTAAACTCCAGAAAAGACCTCTTATCATCAGCATAACTCTTTTGTCTGTCCTGAGCTATTCGTATACGACTCTGAATCAACTATATCATATCTGAAGTCTCCTGGATAAACTCTGGTTCAAGTAGCTTGTTTTCTCCCACTTCCAACCAATAAGCGGGCGAATGACACGGTCTATCATACAATGCCTCAAATGGAGCCATGCCAATAGTGAACTGATAGGAGTTATCATAAGTAAACACCACTAGTGGAAGGTACAGCTCCCAAGCTCCCCCAAAATCCAGGATGCACATCTGTAGCATGTCCTCTAACATCTGATTAGTTTGCTCAGTCTTCCCATCCATCTATGGAGGATAGGTCATGCTCAACCGTAACTCCGTGTCCATGGCCTCTTGAAAACTCTCCCAAAAATGAGACACAAATAACCTGTCCCTATCGGACATAATATTGAGGGGCACTCCATGAAGTCTCACTATCTCGATAATAAATACATGGGCGTATTGTGTCGTAGTATAATCCATCCCGGACTGGCAGAAAATGGGCTACCTTTGTCAACGGATCCACTATTACCTATATCGAATCATGACCCCTCTGAGAAGTAGGCAATTCGGTAATAAAATTCATGGAAATGCTCTTCCATTTCCATATAGGAATCTCTAGAAGCTAAAGAACCCCTACTGGTCTCTGGTGGTCCAGCTTTACTAGTTGACATTTGGTACACTTCGAGACAAACTCCGCGATGTTTCTCTTCATTCTACTCCACCAGTACTATCGTCTCATGTCTTGTTACATCTTATCCCCTCTAGGATGTACCACAAATCGGGATCCATGTGCATCTACCATCACAACGTGTCGTAAGTCCTCCGCCTCAGGAACGATCAACCTCTCATTGAATCGCAAACCTCCTTTTAAACTAATGGATTATGGCATGGCTTTACCATCTAATAGTTGCCTAATCCTCTCCTGATAAAACTAATCCGTCACTTATGCCCGTACCACCCTCATGAAAATTTGGGGTGTAACGATCATCACTGTCATGAATAATCTGGAAATGGCGTCTTGATGACCCAGCTCCTTTCATTTTATCTTCCACACCCCAGCCACCTCACCCACTAGTTTACGGCTCAATGCATCGGCCACCGCATTGACCTGCCCCGGGTGATACTGGATCTCGAACTGATAGTCCTTCACAAATTCAAGACACCTGCACTGACACATATGCATCTCCTTCTAAATGAAAAAATACTATAGTGACTTGTGATCTGTGAACATGAAAAATTTCTCTCCCAACAGGTAATGTCACTAAATCCAAAGAGCAAACATGACTGCTGCTAGATCCAAGTCGTGGGTGGGGTAATTCCTCTCGTGAGGCTTAAGCTTACGGGAAGCACAAGCTATTGCCTGATCTTCTTACTGAAGTACTCCCCCAAGTCCCTGTAGGGATTCATCGATGTAAACTAGGTACTCTATTCCTAGCCTGGGTAGGACAAAAACTGGTGTTGAAGTCCACTTGTCCTCCAGCTCATCAAAAGCCAACTGACAAGCATCATTTGCGAGTCAAGTTAGTCAAAGGACCCTTAATCTTTGAAAACCCTCGAATAAACCGCCGATAGTATCCCTCCAAGACTAAGAAACTACGTACCTTTTTCAGTGTCGTGGGTTGTCCCCACTCCCTCACTGCTAACACATTACTTAGGTCCACCAATATCCCACTCTCTGAAACAATATGACCCAAAAATTTCACCTCACATATCTAGAACCCACACTTTTCATATTTAGCATACAATTAGTGGTCACGAAGTGTCTGTAAAACCTATCTCAGATGCTTGGCATTCTCCTCCTCAGTCTGGGAATATATTAGGATGTCATCTATCAAGACAATGACAAACTGATCTAAGAACTCTATAAATACCCTATTCCTCAAGTCCATGAACATAATAGGAGCATTGTTTAGTACAAATGGGATAACTTGAAACTCGTAGGATCCATATCTCATCAGAAATGCAGTCTTAGACACATCATGCTCCTTGATATGAAACATATGGTATCCCAACCTCAAGTCTATTTTAGAGAAGTAGGTTGCTCCTCTCAACTGATCAAATAAGTCATCGATTCAGGGAAACAAATATTTATTCCATATTGTGACTTTATTTTACTCCCGATATTCAACACATAATCGTAATGACCCATCTTTCTTCTTTATAAACAACACTGAGGCACCCCAAGGTGAGGTACTCCTACGAATGAAACTTTTCCCCAAAAGTTGTTCAATCTGGTCCCTTAACTCCCTCATTTCTACAGGAGCCATACGGTAAGGCACACACGCTACCGATCGAGTTCCTGATGCTAAATCTATCACAAAATCAATCTCCCTACTGGGCGGTAATCCCGGTATCTCCTAAAACACATCGATAAACTCGCAAATGATCGAATTAAATCTAAGGGAATCACCCCCCCCCCCCCTCGAGGTCACCTCCTCAATGTAATCTAAGTGTGTAGAAAACCCTGAGCCTCCTTTAGGACAAGGCACCGCAACCAAAAACATCTATTGGCCTGGTACAGAAAACACAATACTCCTACTATAACAGTCAATCAAGGCTGGATAAGAAGTCAGCTAATCCATTCCTATAATAACGTCATACTCATTCATATCAAACATAAGCATGTTTGCGGGCAAAATCAATTTCCCAATCTTTACACTCACTCCTCAATAGATAAAGAATATTAATGTCCCATTACCCAATGGCGAGTCTACACATGTAACCGTACTATCTATCGTATCTAGTAACAACATAGTCCGTGCAAACCTAGTGGCTAAGAATGAGTGTGAATCCCTAGTATCAAATAAAATGCATCTCAGAGTACCATGGATAAAGAACATACCCTCAATTGCAGGTGGGTCTTGAGGAACTGTTGTCTGATGAATGTTATACACAAGCCCATAGTGTAACTGTCTTTGCTGAGGTGGGACTAATGGAACACCCAGAATGGTAGGTAAAGCTAGCATCGATGTTGGTGCTGGGAGAGAAGATGGAAAAATCGATCTTTGTTGCTCCTGGCGAGTACCTTGTTGCTATTGAGCCTTAACTTTATCAAGGCAGCCCTGTTTCTTGTGGCCGGTCTTTCCACAAGTGAAACATCTCTGAGTAAAGTTTCCCCCTTAGTGACCCTGCTACCCTATTAGCCCTGCTGCACACGTTGTTAGCCCTATTGGTCCGCCTGACTCGGTTGGCCTTGATGGCCCTACCGAAAACCTCCTTTCCTATAATCACTGGATCTGAATTTCTTAGAAGGATCCCCCTAGTGGGAACTTTGCTCACCCTGTCTAGACTGAACCTGAATTGATGGTGCCCCACTAGCATTGCTACCCCCGGTCCTTCCCTGATGACCAGACTCTCCTCCTCTCTTTATCCCCTTAAGATGAAAGAGGTGGTCTTGCCAATGTAATAAGGAAACATTTAAAACCTCTGTGTACCTTCGCAAAGAAAGGTTACCCTATACATGTTGTCGGATCCTCCAAGTCAGGCCATCAATAAACATTTGAATCCTCTTTTCTTCAGTAGTCACCTCCCCTGGCACGAGATTTACCAACCTCATAAATTCTTCCTCGTACTCGTCAACTATCTTCCCCTTCTGGGCGAGATCCAACAATTTACACCTTATCTCAGTATAGATGGCGGGTGTAAAGTATTTATTGTCAAAGAGCACTTAGAACTCCCGTATCACTATGTTATCTCTCTCCTCCGCTATGGTAGTAGACTGCCACCACTTCAATGGTGCTCCTACTATATTAAAAGTAGCTAGGATCTGCCTCTAAACATCAGTACACTCGTACATCCTCAGGTGCCTCTGGATGTGCTTCTTTCATTGGCTCGCCACCACTACGTCTGAACTCGTTGTGAAATCTGGGGGATGTACTTTCTCGAAGGCATCCCTAACTTGCTCCTAAGCAGAAGGGAATGCTGGTGCCGGTGCTAGTGCCACAACATGTGCCTTGAGTGAGGCCTATTGTGCTACTGTGGCTAATGATACATTCACTTCTTAGTCAACTATAGCGGCCACCTCCAGAGCATTCATGGTGCCCTGTGTTGGGGCCGACTGAGGCTCTAGATTTTCCCTTAGGTTGGCTCATGTGGCACGTCAAGGAGGCATAAAAAATGAGAGAGAAATTTTATAAGTCCTCAGTTAAAAATATCTCAAATAACTGATGATTTAAATGCACAGATAAGAATACAACAGTCCTAAGAATAAGGCTCTACATCAAAGAAAGCTACGCTAGAAACATAGTAAGCCGCACACATCCTAAAGACTCTATAACCTGATGCTCTGATACCATCTATAACACCCCGCTTAATTAAATAGAGTATGATCAGGCCTTTATTAAATTAAAACAGAATATCCAGATTGGTTCATTCTTAGCATCACTATCGATTTTTTTATTATTATTTACTAACCACCTAGTATTTGAAAAGCTGGTGTCAAATTTATTTATTTATACAAGCAAAGATTTAAAATAATTAAATAATTAAGTATCACATCCACAATACTAAATAAATCAACACCATAATTAATGAAATACTGAATTAAATAAGATATGATGGGAGTAAACACCCCAGTATGAAACTTTAATACAATAATCCATGAAATAAATAAATCCATATCTGAATAGTAAAGGAAGTACAATATCTCTGGAAACAACTGCTAAAAGAAGTAGGGCGGCATGCCCGACTGAGATAAAAATAAAGGATGCATTGGAGCTGAAAGGAATGGAGGCGTATACCAAGTAAGTCCTACAATCAACTGCTGGAATGACAAATGATAGTGAACTCCTAAGCTGGCCCTCCCTGTGGATGGGCACCTAAAAATGGTTTTTACAAAAGAAAAGAAATTTGGATAAAATGGGCCAGAGCCCGAGTAAAACAACTTAAAAATTAGCAAGTGATTAAATGCAAAAATTTGCAAATATAATATTCATGTTAGGTTTATGTGCTCTCACTTGAATTGCACACCTCTCATCTAGTGTGCACGCCTAATGTAGCTAACTAACCCATTCTAGTTATGCTACCCCGAACACGTTAACTCATAACGTTCACCCGTATCGCCCAGATAATATATTATAGCATTTTCTATCCATGCGTCATGTATAATTTTCTCATTTTATAGTTAAATATTCACATACTAGAGTTATCTTAAATATGATTATTTTTCTCTTCTACTAGGCACACAATATAATAAGTCATCAGCATATATATATATATATATATATATATAATACTACTGCACCCTTAGGTTGAAACCTCTTGGCGCATGCATACTCTGTTATCATGTCCTAGTACCTCACGTACTAAATAAAGGATCATTGGTTTAGTATCTCACTTGAACCTTAAATTCAATTCACACATAATGAAGGCGAGCATAGTCCCCAGCCAAATGGGTCATGCACATACCTATGCTCCCATTCAACCGTCGAAACTATCATACTCTTAAATAGCATGTATCCAAGTTTTTATGTTCTAAATACTAGTCTAAAATCTCCCCAATTGGATCATTAGGATAAGACCGTCCATGTCACGAACCTCCTCCCGATAGCAAGAAACGTAGGTATGTCATACACATAATATATATCATTTAATAGGTATACACACAACCTATGAAACACACAATTCAAGTGCGTAGTCTATTTCTCTCTAATACTCACGATACATTATAGCATACGATCATGATCTCTATCGTGATTTCTTCCTTTAAACCCTTTCATTCCCATTTTTATCTTTCTATTAGTTAACCCACGTTTCTCGCTACTAGATCATGTAATAAAATTACTCAAATTTTATCGTAGGTCATTTTCCTTCTTTTGAAAATACTACGTCAATTTAAATTTATCAGAATAAAATTCCCATTTTTCTGAAATGTCGTTCGAACAAATCAAACATGTCGTTCGAATGAAATGTCCAGGTCATTCGAATGAGATGTAATCTCATTCGATCCTAGTCATTCGAATGACATCTCAGGTCGTTCAAACGAGATTTTTCCAGTTCGTCTGCTACCTTTAGAATCTGCATTTTTCCACCATTTTTGATATACCAACCCTTTATTATACAACTCCAAAACTCCTATACAAATGTTCCCAGTAATATATTAACCTATATACCTGATTTCTAACCTTTTGTATTCATCAAATTATCAAATAATCTCAAATAAATTTTATTATTTCATGGTTGTTCTTTAAAATAATAATTTATCATTTATCATCAAGGAACCATATAAAACTCAGATTTCTTCAAATTTTAATCGTTAAACAGTCATCCATTCCATATTCTAACATAAATGTTAATAACTACTATCAATTCTACCCAAAAATGTAATTTCAATTCCTCAAATTTATCATAAACGTTTATGAAATCTAAAGTAGTAAATATCATATTCTAACATCGATATGATAATCACAAAAATTTAGCATGATAAAAACTTGCCTCTTATGGTAGGTTTGATCCATTGAAGAAGAATTGTATGATTGTAGTCTCCTCTCTTTGATAAACACTTTGACAATGGTTTCAATGTAAGATGATGAGTTTTGGCCTTAGAACTCTTGGGAACTCTCTTCTTCTCCCTCATGTTCTCTCCCTTTTGTTTTGGTTATGTAAACTCTCATGTCCCCTATGTAGTAGTACATATAACCTTTCAATTTTCGTCTGTACCTTTTCCCCAAAATTTCAAAAATCCAATATACCCCTTTGGGGTGCCGATTTGGCCAAAAAGTGCCCCGGGAACCAAACTAAACTCCCGAGTAGATTTTTTTTTACTATTTTGGACGCTTTCGAACGCACTGGCACACTCAAAGTGACCATATGGAATATCAAAAAATAAAATTATATTTTATTTCCAAATTTTGAGTCCTGACACGACTAACACGCATGTCCCGACTAAATTTATCATAATTATCGTATTTTTCATTCACGACAATTTTAATCTTCTCATATAATTATTATTACTCATTCACTATGTAATATTCAATATAAATAAATATTAACTCTTATCTCTCTAATTAATGTTATTTAAATCTGGATTAATCTCCAATTAAATTTGCCCATTATTTAAATTAATCACAATAATTAAATTAATTCCACATTTAAAATCATTAAAAATTGCAGGGTATTACACCTTCTCACCATTCCGGATAATCTAAAGGTTATGTGATGTCAGAACCTTTAAAGCCCAACAAAAATCATCATTGTGATAACCACTTGAGCTGGCAGTAACCACATTTAACCAGTTGCCGCAATTGTATAGCAAAAAAAATCTAAAACCATGGCACCAAATGAAGTATCAAATAACATATAGTTAATGATTTTGCATTCAATAAATTTACAGTTCGATGAAAGAGTTCCGAAGAGAGTTCTATTGAGAGAGGCAATGGTGAGAGAGTTCTAATGAGAGAGGCAGGGTGACAGCGTGCGAACATGGAGGGAGACAATGGAGGAATAGGGATAGAGACTGGGGAGAGAGAGAGAGAGAGAGAGAGAGAGAGGTGGGGATAGGTAGAGAGTTAGAGTTAAACTAGATAAAAGTCTTTATAAAATTGAAAATAAATTGAATACTTGATGAAAAGAAAGAGGGAGTGGAGTAAAAAATGAGGTAACTAAATATTTTAAAGGTAACTCTAAATTTGTTATTCTTTTTATTTGTACCATTTTGATATAAGGGGAGGTAAAAAAATATGTTGTCTTCTTAGATGGATTATAAGTCAAGTTTATGTTTGATGTCTTTAAAAGTTAATTTTTAGGACATATATAATGTTTTCCTTATTAGTATCTTCATTCATAATACTTTTTTTTATTGATTGTATCCAGCTATAGGAAGACATAGGTAGATATCCTAATTCACACTTTGGAACTATTGAAAATTTACATGATATCTACTTAGGACTTTCTAATAACTCATGAGAGATTAAATAAGTCTTATCCTTCGTGAGATGTTAAATATGTGATAATGAGTAGTGATAGACAGGGTTTTACCGTGGCGCTAGAGTCACCTATGCGTCGATCGTTTTAGATTCGGCTCACCAACTCTATACAAAAACCTAACTTACGACTCTACTTATGATACAAGTACAACGGTAATTCATGTATTGAATCCACAGAGAATGTTCGATAGATGTAACAGATTATTAATTCAGGAATAAAAGTGTCAAAGGGTGCGGTGTGCTAGGAAATAAGAGAAAAGAAATAAGTTCGCTCTAGATAAAGTAAAAGCGGGGATCAAGATATCATCCAACCATACGGCTCGAAACAACTATTAGTCAGAATTTCGGCTCGAGAGCAATTTAATCGAGCATTATCAATTAATCATAAACATCACACAATAAGGAATTTAAGCCAAAGTTGTGAGATTAAACATTTAACGGAAAATGGTCACACGCGGATTAAACTCGGATTATCGCTATAAACACTAACGTTTCATGACAGAGAAAGTTAAACGCATAATAATTCGACTTTAATATGCGCGGGTTCAATTAAACGCAATTCTACGCGAAACCTAATTTTCAGAGCTTGGGGCCCGTTAATGGCAGAATGACATCCCGACCCTAATTATCTAAGGGCACATAATGACTAAACTAAGTTAAAACTAATTAAAATAGGAAAATAAGAATTAAAGTAAGTAAACTAATTAACAAAGCATGGAAATTAATCTACAAAGCACTAATTAAACAAGAACAACTTATATAAATGGAGATGGAAGTGTAAAGTTCAATATATACAACCCATATGGTTGTCAACCCAAAGAGAAATGAAGCCAAGATTTCCAAACCCACAAACCCTAGTCTAAACTAATTAAAACTGAATTATTGAAATATTACAACAAAATTGGGTTATATAGTAAGTTGGAATAAAAGAAAAGAAGAAAGAAAAGAAAAGGAAAATATCTACAGAACACAGGGGATTGATCGATCGACCCCTTTGGTCGATCGATCGATGGCTGAAATCGTGGAAAGATTCTGAAGGATCGATCTATCGATACTTTTGATCGATCGATCGATCAAGCAGGGCAGCCTCCTATTTTCCTCCTGTTTTGGTGTATATGAAATTCTCGTCCACTAGAAACTCCATAACTTCTTCGTTCGGACTCGGAATCACACACCGTTCATGGCCACGCGAAGCTTGAGAGGAGAGCTACAACTTTCGTGAGATGTTGAGCCAGGTTCCCAAACTGTGAATTGATCGAATTGCCCTTGAACGTGCGATTGCGTACGAAACTTCACCGGAATGCGTCTGAACTCCACACTTAGTACCTAAATACCTACAAAAGCCAAATTATACCTCATATATCATGTTAACAATATAAACCGAGGTTGTCTGGTTAACGGGCTTAAATATAGAGATTAAGGCACTCGAGGGGGCTAAAATGCATAGGTTCGACGGATGAAATACGCAATATTTGCGTATTATCACACCCGCTAACTTACACATTGCTAGTCCCTAGCAATGAAATAGGATTCAACAAGAACAACAAGTAAACCAAAAACAGGAGATAGTACAAAAATATGATATAAAAGCAATAAAAAGATAAGGACACTTTCGTGGGCGAACAATTGCATTTAGCGTATGCAATAAGCCATTAAACCCCTAGGTTGCCCTAGTGGACAAGTGTCGTCTCGTGAGGGTTTTCAGGGATGAAACCCACAAACGTCATAAAGTTTCCTCAAAATATGTCCAATCACATGCGACAAACTCAACAATATGAACAAGATTTCAACATGTTATTAGCATAGAAAACGAATTCATGTGAACACTCCATAGTTATTAACATTATAGAATGCACCTCAATGAATTGAAACTTTAACATGTGAGAGGGGAGTGAGCACACGCAAAATATGATTTGGCAAAAACTTAAATAACTCGGATACTAAATATCAAAGCATGCATAAAAGTCAATCCTCACGGGCATTACGCTCATCAAATGAATTCATTTGAAACAGGGAGGTAACACACGGGACATGCGGGCATAAAGAGTAAAAATAAAGGGAAACTAAGCCGCGCACATGTCATAATCGAAGAACGCTATATAGAAAATAAAAACTGTAATCTCAGTGAAAGGATACCGCACATATAAAAGAGGCGAAATGCATTTTCACAGATTATCAAAACTATTTAAACCTTTGAATTACATCTACTTAAGATCACATATGACTTTAATAGTGTTATAATTTAGGCTATGTTAGGGTACGAAATGAAAGGGATGTATATACGGATTCAAAGTGCTTGGGGATGAAACTCGGGATAATGGGAAAAAGTGGGAATTTCAAAATTGGACAAATGATTTCCAAATGAGCATTAGATATAACAATCGAGAGAGTAAAAAGGATTATTGAATCACTACAAACAAGATATACAACTTTATCTTTCTTTTTCGTTTCTTCTTTTTCTCACTTTTTTCTTTTGTTTTCAACTTTCTCATTTTCTTCTCTTTTTCACTACACTTTCTTCTTTTCTCACTCTTTTCATGCTCAAATTGCAACCACAATACACAACAATATCATTCAATCCCAAATTACAATCCAAACAAGGGTATGTAAGGTAATATGTATGGTATATAACTCCAATTTGGAGTTGGATTTGGGATTTTGGGGTAATGAAACGAAAGGCTAGTATTTAGGCTCAAGTGGGTTAACTAGGGAACATATAAAAGGTGAGGTCAAGGTCATATGGGTGATATACAAAGAGGGCCTATGATCATTTCACAAAGTTTATGCAATTCTCGAGTCAAAATAATATATGAAAATCATGCTCAAGTAATACATTTCATATATGAACTCAATTAATAAAAGGTCAATGAAAGAATAAAGAGATTACCAACGACTGTAATACTTTCAAAGAGGAAAGAATAGTGTATACACTCATAAATGAAGATAAGTCTCTAATCTCACTCGGTGTAAGTATATACAATGCAACAAAAGCTCACCGAGTTATAAAAATCTTAAACCAAATCAATATAATAAGAAAAATACATGTGCTCAAGGGATAATGTTTAAGTCATGAAGTTATTCATAATATTAATGATTTGAGGACTAAAGTCTAATAACTTCTAAAATCGAGAGCATGCATCGTTGAATTGTCTAATGGATCGGGCAATTATTAAAATTTATCATCGAAAACAAAGGCAAAATGCCCAATAAAGGAGAAAAAAAAGAAAGAAAATATTTTTGAAAATTTTCAAATTTTTAACAAAAACATGCTTTGTAACTAAATTGTAGTCAAATTCAAGGACTAAACAGCGAAATGGATAGAATATCCCACACCCCCTAAGTTAAATGTTTCATTGTCCCCAATGCGTCCATTAAACAACACAACACAAAGATAGAAAAAAAATGATATTACCCAAATTTGGAGCGATCTCCATAAGTACAACTCCAAATGAATATGCAAAACAAGTTAGTAAAAAACATAAGAAGAATATGTACCGATGTATTAATTTAAAAGAATCTATGTCACAAGTCACAACAATATAGAGGGGCTAAAGTTCAAATACTAGATAAATTGATGGTAACATTTTTGATTTTATAAAATGGAAGGTCACACACATCAAAATCCAATAAACAACCACAAACAACATTCTCATTGCTCATTTCATAAGTTCCATACAATGGGTGGTATAACTTAGAACAAATCATCCCAGAATAGAATAGTCAGTTTAAAACCTATACTCTCATAGAATAATACAGGGTGAAAATCTTACAAGTATGGAAAGACATTCCGATTTGGACTCACATAGTCATAGAATACAAGACAATGGTTATATATTCTCATTAGATTTCCATGATCCCAAAATAATTACCAAGTTATTTTAATGTTTCATAGTTAAATCCTTATGTTAAATGACCGATTTAACTTGTTATCCATTACTTTATATTGGTTAAGTTGTCAATATGATATGTTGGTATATTGTGGGAATAGTTTGTCAAAATTGTTGGTAACAATGCTAACTTATTGTTATACAAAATTGCAGTAAGTGTTGGAAGGTTGTAACAAACTTTCCCTTCCATGTATGAATTTATTCATATTATTTTAACACCATGAATGATCTATATTAAAAAATAAATGAAGAAAAATAAAATATAATTTTTCATTAATCATTCATAAATGGCCAAAGGTCTGCATCGAGTGCAGTAAAAAAAGGTACAAAATCGCCCTTGACCTTACATGAACAAAATGATGATGATGATGATGATGATGATCATAATAATAATAATAATAATAATAATAATAATAATAATAATAATAATAATAATAATAATAATAATAATAATAATAACAACAACAACAACAACAACAACAACAACAACAACAACAACAACAACAACAACAACAACAACAATAATAATAATAATAATAATAATAATAATAATAATAATAATAATAATAATAATAATAATTAGACATAATATTGGGCATCCAAGGTGGCATCCACTTGATCCACACCCTCATTGATATACCCAACTTAATACTCAATTGTGACATTATCGATGGCTGACTGATGAACCACCTGTCTAGGCAGTAGAGAGGGCTCAGCATCACAGAACACATGTGTGGTGAGTGGAGGGTTTCCCTGGTATTATCTGCCAGTTTTAGTCATGTTGCCCCTCATTAGACAAACCACCAAGCCATTGTTAAAGCTTATTAACTTAGGTGTGGTTTGTTTTTACCTCTTATGTTTGAATCTGAACCATTAAGACTGAAGAAGTACCAAATAATGTTTGTTTTTTATAAATAATTAAGAGTCTAACGACTATATTTGGCTCTTAATGATTGAGAGGTAGGGTTACGTCTGAAATCTGAATCTGAAGTCTGAATCAGCCTAAATATATTCATTCAGATATAAAAAACAAACATATTTTTCAGATTCAGATTCAGACTTCAGATTTCAAATTCAGACTTCAGATTTAGATGAAAAAACAAATGTAACCTTAAAGTATCTCAACTAGGTGGCTGCATCATTGATGCCAACATTGTACCTGTCAATAAAATTTTTGATGTATTTGTTCTTATTCTCCTCCTCCTTCAACCGAGCAGAAATAATGTATCTTTCATAGGCCAACATGGAGAAGAACCTTTTAAGCTCAATCATCTAATTATCGACCATAATATAGGTCAGTTGGAGGGTATCTCTCTCTTCAAACATCTCCTCATTGCATAAGGACATCTCTTCGACATTCTTATTAAGCTCAAATAATTTTCCATCATTATTAGTCATCTTATTTTCTGTATTAATGGCTAAAGTATGAAGAATACAATCTTTTTTTCTCAAGCTGCTCAGTTCCATCGAAATCTTCTTGAAGGGCTTGCTTTGCCTAAAAAAATTACAAAATTTAGAAGTCGATCATGAAAAATAAATCAAAGTAATAAGGAAAGAAAAAGGAGAACTCAATGCTTAACTCATGAGACTTAGGTTGAAGAATTCAAATCTAAAATAACTTATGTTTCTAAAAATAATTTTATTTTAGAAAAAAAATATAACGCCAATGTGGTTGGATTGGAGGAATCCAAGTCAAAATGTTCAGAAGTTTTTAGAAAGTGGCAAGATTTTGAAAACTCAATAAAACAACAAGTACTTATGTTTAGTGAAATGAGATAATAGAATGACAACAGTGGAATTGGATTTATTGAAAACAAAAATTCCTCAAATATCAAACAAATTGCTTTTGTTAAGGAATATTCTACTGAAACTATTTTAGTCTCACAAATGATAGATAACTCATGTATTCCCCAACAAAAGGCTGAATCTAAACCGATGTATGTTTGTCCTCATGCTAGAAGTAAAGATAACTCTGATTTTATTCCAGTCAAACCCGAAAATCAATTTGTTTCTAAACCAATATTGAAGGACTAGATACTAGGGTTGAACTAGCATCAGCTCAATATTGTTCCAATTTTGATGTCTATGGACATAACTTAGAGAATTGTTTTTAGAAAAAGAATTTACATGCATGTCTATCAAAACTTTAACTACTTTCGTGTGAAGTACTACAGTTATGTACTTCTTAGACAAACTCAAAACCATTTTGGAAGCAAGAAAAAAAATCTTAGACTAATAAAAAAGCACCTCACACAACTCATCAACCTTCTATAATGCTCAAAAGGCAAAACGACTTTAAAACTAGGCCTATTTCGGAAAGATGATATATTACCACTATTTATATGCAACATTGTGATTTCTGCATCTCAGCTAGCTCGCATTTAGATTCAGGTTATTTTAGGCATATGACAGGTGATAAAACAAATTTAAAAAACATGACTAAATACCTTGGCTATTAAGTCATGTTTGAAGATGGAGTTTCATCCAAAATCCTAGAAAAATAAATGTTCTCTCAGGAAGGGTTGCCTCTACTGGATAATGTTCTCTTAGTTAAAGGGATGAAAGCCAACCTGTTAAGCATAAGTCAATTATGTGATGCAAATTACTCTGTTAATTTTTCAAAAAATGATTGCAAAGGGGTTGACAAAACTGGTAATTGGCTCATAGTTGTAAATAGAAACAAGAAGAATTCTCATATATTTCCTCCTATTTTTACTTCTTGTCTTTTTACCAGACTTGATGATACCAACCTATGGCATAAATATGCTTGGTCAGACTAATTTTGAAAACCTGATCAGATTGAGAACCCAAGAGATTGTTAAGAGATAGACAACCAAGGTCCCTCAAAGGAAAGTTTTGGATGATTTTAAATTCAAAACCCTACGACCTCATCCACATGACTTCTCGTACTATTAGCCTTTATGGTAAAAGTTATATTTTATCTATATTGGATGACTTCTCACATTTTACATGGGGAGATTTTATGAAAAATAAATCAGATACTTTTAAAGAGATTCTAAAAATCCTTCTAAAAATTAAAAATTAAAAGGATACCCAATTATTATGCATAAGAAGTGATAGGGGAGGTGAATTTAAAGACAATAACATTATTGAATATTGTTCTATAGATGGGTATCTTAATGACTCTACTTCTCCTAAGACCCCTCAATAAATTGGAATAATTGAACGTAAAAATAGAACGCTACAAAAAATGGCCAGGGTGTTAATTCATGTTAAGGACCTTCCAAAATATTTTCGGGTTAAAGTTGTCTAAACGGATTTGTATACTATAAATAGTATTTATCTCCGTAAAAATACCAAATAGACTCCATATGAACTTTGGTATAGTAAAAAGCCTAATGTTAAATACTTTAGAACATTTAGGAGCATTTGCTACACATGTCGTGATAGAGAAAATCTTTCAAAATTTGAATTCGAAGGCGATAAAGGCATTTTTTCAGCTATTCACAAAATATTCGTGCCTATAGCGCTTACAATTTGAGAACCAAGTCTATTATGAAGTCAATCAACATAATTATAGACGATACTGAAGCCTCGTTTGTCAGTAAAATACCAATTTCTGAGAATGAGTCTAATAGTTTTGAAAATAGATACCCACCTATTAAAACTAATACTTTACTGATTAAAACCCCTATCGTGCCTAACTGGGTTTCTACAATCATCCCACCACTAATGTTGTTCGTGAAGTATCAGAGAAGATTAGAGCAATATCTCAAATTCAAAATTTTGCAAACTTTCCTCCTTTGTTTCCCTTGTGGAACCTAAATATGTTAATGAAACTCTGCAAGAATCCTTTTGGATAGATTTTATGCAAGAAGATATAGAACAATTTAAAACACATTATGTTTGGTATGTCGTTTCTAGGTTTTCTAATACTAAAGTAATCGATACTAAATGGATTTTCAAAAACAAAACTAATAAAACTTGGGTGATAATTAGAAAAAAATCTAGGCTAGTTGATTAGGGTCACAATCAGATAGAAGTGATAGATGTAGATGAGACATTTGCCCTGGTTACACGAATAAAGTATGTCCTCCTTATCTTGGATGTTACCTATCATTCAGAATTTAAACTTTTTTAAATGGATGTTAAATCCATAGTTTTGAATGGTATTTTATCTAAGGAAGTTCATGTAGAAAAGCCAAAAGGTTTTGTTGACCCTAAATATCATGAACATGTGTTTAGACTCAATAAGGCCTTATATGGTTTAAAGTAAGCCTTTCGATCCTAGTACGACCGTCTTTTAACCTTTTTACTCTGTAAAGGGTTTGAACGCGGTGGCAGTGACTAGACATTATTTATCCAAAACAATAAAAAAAGACGTTTTGATTCCACAAGTTTATGCATATGACATTGTCTTTGGTTCAACTACCCCTTAAGAAGTCAAATTGTTTTCAAATTTCATGAGCGGGGTGTTTAAAATGTCACTTATAAGGGAATTGTAATATTTTCTTGGACTTCAAGTGAAACAATATGATGATGGATTATTCATATGTTAGTCCAAATATGTTAAGGAATTAAAAAAGATGTATGAATTAAATGATTCCATGATATCACGAACACCTATGAGCATAACCAAGAAATTAACTTAAGATGAAAGTGGTAATGCATTTATCCTACCTTATATAGAATAATGGTAAGGAGTTTATTGTATTTATCTACTTCTCAACCCGATATTATGTTTTGTGTTTGTGTGTGTGCCCATTATCAATCTACTCCTAAACAAAGTCATCGCAAAGTTGTTAAGCATATTAGAAAATAAGTTAAATGGACTTTAGAATTAGGTTTGTGGAACACAAAAGACACGTCTAGTACTATTTTAGTTATAGTGATGTCGATTGGGTAGGCTATTCTGATTATAGTAAGGGTATCATTGGTGCATGTTATTATGTTGGAAATAACTTAGTTGATTAGAACTAGAAAAAAAAAGAACTATATTTCCTTATTTACTATTGATGCAGAATAGATTGTAATTGGAAGTTTTTGTGCCCAATTAATGTGTGTCAAATAGATGCTAAGTGAATATGGCATTATAGAAACTCAAGAAACTTTATTGTGTGATAATGAGAGAGCTATACATATGACTAAGAATCATGTTTAGTACTCTCGAACCAAACACATAAAAATTTGTCATCATGTTATTAGAGACTTAGTATAATTAATTGAATATGTTAGCACTGAAAAGTAACTTGATGATTTTCTAACTAAGCCTCTAGATAATATTTTTTGAAAGTTTAAGAAGAGCAATAGGGATGGTTATGCTTGATTGGTTTATCTTTTATACATGAACCTACATTCGTGTTTTTATCGTGTTAATAATTTGTTATATGAGGTTATGAGAAACGAATGCTTATGGACGATAAAAGGCACCTCCCATATCTTGTTAATGTAGGATCACCACAAGTCACGCCCCGTTTGTTTGTTCATTACTTTACACTCTTGTCTATTTGAGCCAAAATGGGGGAGTAGAGTACATCCATATATTGCATATTATCTCCTTTATACCTCTCTTAACATCACTCACTTGATGAAGGTATAATTTTGGTCAAATTTGTAAAAATTCAATCAAAGATTTTTTTTATTCTTTGTTTCCAGGATCAAATGCTACTTACTGAGTTGTATTTTACACCCTTCTTCTTATTTCCTATTCTAGGTGGGGTAGTTAGCTCTTTGATAGGATTAGGTTTTATTTTTGTTCAAAGAATTCAAAATAATTCTACGGAATATATATGTACTCGATGTAGCTTTACTATAAATATCCAAAGGGGGAGATTGAAGCACTCTTTGATTGAATACTTTTGTAGGATTTTCTTAGTCTAGACTATCAAGTGTTCAACTAGTTTGGATACTATACCAAAATAATTTTTGGTTGAGATCCCTATCAAGATCCATTCAAGATTTAAGACTCTAAAGGGAATCTTATATTCACCAATGACACAACATAAAATAGTGGCACAAACTACGCCATAAACTATTCACACACTTGCATTCATAGATTTTTTTCAAAATCATCTAAACAATTTTTTAAGCATTAAAATTGACTTAATTGAATTTAATTTAGGAATTAATATATTTTTTTCCTATATTTATTAATGCTAAATTATGGGAAATGATATCTTCAGATAATAATGTGTGAAAATATATTTGATGATTTTTTCTTCATTCAAAATAAGTTTTTGGTATATTTGATTGAATATTTAAACATTTTTTTCAATAAAAATTACATTTGAAACGTTTGTAATCTAAGGGTGTGTTTGTCGTGTTAGTTGGACTTATATTGTGTTTCATGTGTGTCTGTGCTTGTCATCTTAGTTTACCCTCATTAGATATGTTTTACTAAGGGTTGAGATTAATTATGAGGGTCTTCATGTGGATTGAAAACGTTAGCTTTAACATGTTACTTTTTTACCCAGTTTAGCGTTCTAAAGACACTTTCATTTTAGCCATTGGATTCTCACTCTATCTTACACTTTCAGTCATGGTCTTCCATTTAAACTGTTGGTAACCTTCTCCTAAGCTCCAGTATATAACCTCTGTCTTCAATGATATTTGAGCCTAATTAGGGTTTTTTATAAAGAGAGAAAGGAGAGGTGTATAGAGAGAAAATATATTTATTAGAGAGAGAAGAAAAAGAAAAGAGAGAAAGATTTTTTTGCTTAGGTTTGTATACCTCTGATTAAATCCATTGAATCAGAGGGTAAACCTAGACTAAATATCATTCCTTTTGTTATATCTAGGTTATTTCGTTTTTCGATCTAAAGTTCTTTCTATTTTTTGAAACCAAAAGATTCTTGAAAACCTCATTTTGAAACTCTTGAAACATTTTGTTTCGTTTCGTTTCTTTAAAATCATATTTTTGATTTTTTGAAATAGTTCTAACTTTAACTTGTATATAGTCTGTGTATAACTATTTAAGGGAAAAAATTGTTTTTCAAACATGTGTTTGAAAATGAGTTTCTTTTTAAGAAGACCAATTTATTAAAACTTAAATCTAAAAATTATTTTCAAAATCTGAGATCTGATTTTGAAAATCGTTTAGTAGTATACTTGCACGTAGATATATCTTGTAATTTATGCAAGACATGTCTGTAACATTTAAGTGTGTGTGTCTCATAAGCGCATTTATAAACTTCACTACACATCACACGAATTTCACTATAATCTGTTGATATTTGGAGGCAGGGCTTTTTCATTAAACTTGGAGTTGTTTGTATTAACATTCAGTAGCTTATACATTCGTTTGAAAAGGGAAACTCAAGTAGATATATCTTTTCTGCCATTTTTTATATTTATTGTATTTGTAAACTTTTTCTTGATTACTAGTGAATTTTTTTTTATTGGAGCATAGAGGCCCTCGTGGATGTTTCCTCCGGGGAGGTTTTATCACGTGGAAATCTTTTTTTTGTGGATGATTCCTGCTTTACTTAGTTGCATGGTTCTTACTCTTGTTGGTTGGTTCAACAGATTTTACTAAACTTTGTGTAAATAATATTTCCAAATAAAATTTGGTTTGACATTAGGTTACACATATTGTGTTATCTTTTAAATCCATTTTTTTGCTTGAGGGTTTCTTAAAAAAAAACTTATGGTTTAAGAAAAACATAGTTGGTTATCTTTGTTAATCATTTTTTTCCTTAGTGTTTTTTCCACTCCTAAACCTAGATTTTCGTTAACCAGGAAGGATAACCAGTCGTGAGGTGACCAGAAAAAACCCACGCAGATTTATCCCTCTAGGTATTTGGGTTATGTTATTCCCACACTCATTATCCCGACCCTCGGTTCCCCCTAACCAGGAAGGATAACTAGGAGTGAGGTGACCAGGAAACACCAAGTAGGTTTCTCCCTCCTGATTTTAGGGTCAAGTTATTGCCACACTTAATCTACTAACCCTCGATTCTCGCTAACCAGGAAGGATAGCCAATCATGAGGTGACCAGGATTCTCTCGAGATATTTCTCCTTCATCATGTTATGGCCACATTATTACAACACTTAATCTCCTAACACCCAGTTCCCGCTAACCAGGAAGGATAACCACTTGTAAGGTGACCAGGAAAACCCATTAGATATTTCTCCCTCTAGATGTTTGGGTGTCGGCCTCGATTCCCTCAAACAAGGAATCTCCCCCCCCCCCCTCCGATCTTTCTCCCTTCTTATTTTTGGGTGGCATTAAATCCACACTTAATCTCCTTACCTTTTGTTCCTGCTAATCAGCGAGGATAACCAGTTATGAGTTGACCAAAAAATCCCCACGGAGCTTTCTCCCTCCTTGTGTTTCATTCATAATGTAACCACGCTTAATTTCCCTACCCACGCTTATCGCTAACCAGAAAGTATTACCAGTCATGAAGTGATCATAAAATCCCCTAGAGCCTTCTCACTCCTAGATTTTGGGTTACTATATCCTCGCACTTAATCTTCCAACTCTCGATTCCCGGCTAACCAGGCTGGATAACCAGTCATAAGGTAACCCAAACCACCCACCCCCACGATATTTCTCCTTCTCGTTGTTTTAATTACCATATGTTCACACTTAACAACCTATATTCGGTTCCCAATGACCAAGATGGTCAATTTGTCACGAGGTAATCCTAAAACAATGTTTCCATCCCGAACGCAAGGTCAAACACCCATCACCAGTACTACACTGTACCTGTAGTCTATCTTTTACCGTAGGTCCCCATGTGACCTCAGTAAATACCTTTTGGGTCTTGATCATAAATTCATCCCCTTAGATGAATAACCCAAACCCTTACGACATTAAGGACCAATCAGACCCTCTTAGTCGACCGCCTCTGTGGACACCCTAAACCTCTCATGATCGTAAGTTCAATATTATAAATATGTAAAGATTATACCACCATAGACTTAACTAACTTTATAATGTACCCTACATATCCATATACCATTTATCAAATCCCATTTATACCCGTTCGTGCCTCACTTCAAAGGACGAGGCCAAGGGAAGTCCCGATTGAGATGATTTACCCTAACCATCACTTTATGGGCATTTTGGACTTACTCAACTTCATAATTGGAAGGTGGTAAATATAAAAGGTGTATATATTTGAAATATATTTCCAACTATGAATTCCATGCTACAATCGGAGCTTGAAGTAGAATCATAGGGTCCCTCTACAGCTCTGTAAGATTGACATCACTCTCCTTGGGGCATTTTCTCTTCTGATCAACTGCAATCAAGATAAAACAAATGCAGTTAGTGGTGTAATGAATGAAATTATTAAGAAAAGTTATATAATAGTGTTGCCACCTATCCCCTGGACATAATGAGGGCATCTGGGCCCCTGATATACCGCATCCCCTGTCATGGGTGCATATTGCCAATTCTTAGCAATCACTCCATGATCAAAACAGTCTCTGTTGGAGTTTAGGATATTAACTACCAAAATCCTATTTACAGCCCTAGTTTTAAAATAGTAAGTGCTATCACTAGTGATCCATTTATAGAAAAACATAATCTCTAGGATGCCTATATGGGTCCCATATAGCTAATTTAATCCATAAACCCCATTTACAACTCTCCAAGTGTTGGGGGCTATTCTAGCAGGTACAACGTCAAAATATTGACAAAACTCAAGATAAAAGGGGTTTGGGGGAAAAGTAAAACCACATTGAGTAATGAAAAGAGAAGGGAACCAATGGGCCTCAAACAAAGAAAAATGATTTATATGCGGAATAGGGAGCTCCAAATCCACCCACGAAGTAATATTCCATTCGTTCTTAAATTCGTCAAGAGAAACTACTAAATAAACCATAAATGAAGATGAATAAAAGGAGAAAAAGAAAGGATTCTTACAAAGTCTTAAGGATTCAACAAATACTGAAGGATAAAAAGAACAATCGCACAAAAAACTGAAAAGATAGCAGCAAAACCCAGAAAGTTAAAGGTAGAAGACAACCGAGATTTATTTTACCGCCTTTATAGATTGCCTCAAAAATCGGTGAAAGTAATGATGAAAGGGAAACAACGATTGAAATTTTGGCAGCTAAGCTAAAAAATATGTATTTGACCCAAAAATGATTCGTTATAATTACAGGTAATTGCAAAAATGCCATTTATGTTATACGTTATCATCCAAGTTTATAATTATATAAGTGTAGGAAGTCGACAGCCGACCAAGTATCAGGAAAGTTACCCAGGCTACTGTTAGAACTAAATGTTCCATACCTTCATAAAAGCATCAAGCATGAAACACTAGAGGCTTCTGTTGATACCAAAATTTACCCACCTACGTGGACCAATTAGAAATAGACATGTGTCATCCACTATGGCAGTAATCCTAGTCAGTAAGGAGTAACTATATAGAAAGGCCTGGAAGAGTCTGAATGCCGAACAACAATAGGAAGACTTACCAACATGGTTAAATAAAGCGTCAATAGCCATATACATTACGAACAATATGTATTGATGTAAATGCTTAATTTATAAAAGCATTACATCCTTTAACATTCTGACTCTTGATCCCCTAAAGCGCTATAAATACAATGTAATCCCTACAAGAAAAAGGGACTGGAATTCAATCCAACAGGAAATACAAGATAGTGGACGTTGGTTATTCCTTTCAGTTGAACCAATTTAAAAATCTTACTTGTCTCTTTTATTTACTTATTTATTGATCAAATAATTAGATATATTTTAGTTTTTTGCATCAACACTACCTACCCCTTTAAGGGTATTTTTTAACCAATTAAATTTTATGATTGGGTAATTTAGGAATGATAAACAACTATAGCTTTGAATTATCTTTCCAACGGTGAAAACTACGTATTAATCAGAGTTGCGAGTCAAAAGTTATTTAAATAATATAAAATTGCGACGAAAGTTCATCTCAGTCAGTTAATCGATCATTTAAAAGATTTTTTCACATTTTTTCCTCCAAAAGATCCAAAAAATCCCTTGGGACCTTTAACTGATCGGTTAAAGGACCCCAAATGGACAACCGGGTGGTTATCCCCCACCGATCATCATCACCAAAATTAGGCAAATCTTTCCCATCACCATACACGTGTCTATCGGCCCCGATGATCCTCCATGGCCTTTAACTAATCGATTATTTTCCTCGGAGCATACCACTTACTTTTCCTATAATGGGACCCATCACCTTTTCTTCATCACACCAATTCACCCCAATTTTCTCCATCTACTGTAATTAGTTAGTTAGTTAGTTAGTTAGTTAGTTAGCAAATTAGGTTAGGTTAGGTTAGTTAATTAGTTTAAGTACTTTGTTAAATAGTTTAATTGCTTTATTAAATTAGTTAATTAGTTTAAATGTTGCATTGATTACTTTAATTGCTTATTAAATTAGTTAACTACTATAAAGGCTTTCTTATTTAGTTTAATTGATTTATTAATTAGTTAATTAGTTTAAATGCTTTATTAATGAGTTTAAATTAGTTTATCTTTTTGATAACTAGTTTAAATTAGTTTATTGCTTTACTAATTAGTCTATAACTTTGATAATTAGTTTATTTCCTTTATAAAATGACTCACATTTGCACATGACACACCAAAACCAAACATTTATTCAATTTTGGAACCATTTTTAATCCCGAGCTTTGAGATACTAGAGCTCGTTTCTAAAAAAGTTCTAAAGAGTCTTGTACTGCAAAAAAATCAAATTTTCCTCAAGTAAAGCTCATACTTCTGCGGAGTCGCTTCCCCAAGATCCCAAAACCCAACCTCGATTTATTTTTTTCAACTTCTTCTCCCCCGAGCATCTGAGATACTCGAGCTCATTCTGAAAGTCCCAAAGAAGCTCGTATTTCAAAAAAATACTTTTCCCTTAAGGAATGCTATTACTTATGTGAATTCACTTTCGAGTCCCTAAAATAGGTTCGTACTTCTAAAAATGAGCCACCGAGAAATAAATAGAGTCAAACACCTACACAAATAAAGGGGACACTTTTGTAGGAAGCAAAAAAGTCGACTTTCTTCGCAAGGATAAAGAATATAAGCACAAATTTCGGGGAAATACCTCACACACACACACACACACACACACACACACACATATATATATATATATATATATATATATATATATATATATATATATATATATTGTGATAAATAATACATACATGTTTATATTATTTAACTGGACCCCCATTTGGGGTAACGGGTATGCAATTTACGGTATTCAACACCTCTATTTGTGTATTGAATTAACATGCTCATATGTTAAACAAATGTTAATCAAATGCTATGATTACAATACATCAACATGAAAACACAATTCCAAAATACGTTCTCAGGAAAGTGCCCATTACTTATGTCAGCCCGAAACTTTACGGGCCAAAGTCTACAATTCGGATACTCTCACCATTTATTTGAGCGAAACAATTCCGTCAAGGCGGTGCTACCCTGGATATGTGTTTTCATACAAATAATTTTCAAACATCGGCATTTGATCAATGTATTTCTTAACATATGAATTATCAATCCAACACAACACAACGAAAATTCTATGTGGACTAGGATCCATAAATACTATAATCTTGTACCTTGTATACCTAGTTTTCCATTGCCTACACCCATAAACATGCCTCGTTCATTAGAGCTACGTTGTACATAGGTGATATACCTAGCTAAATTCTTGGAGACCAAACCTTGTAATACATTTTTTGATGTATTATCTACTAGGTATCTCTCCATCCCCGGTCTGAATTCCCCCGACTTGTTCATTTACCTCTCTAGCGACGAATGTTTAAAATATGATATCCTTCGCACTACATCTCCAATCTAGTCTAATGAGCATTTCTTTTCGGCTAGTGATCACCCAACGATTATAATATGATATGAGAATATATGGATCTTAGGTTCCACTCCCATTCTTCCATCTCCAAGACAATTCCTACACTTGCACACACATCATGTTAGAACACGTGTACAACCGAATTACATAGGTGCAATGCCGAGTGTTTCTCATGAGCTTAAATCTCGACAATATGTCTCTCGATATATTATATCTATCGAGATGCACTCATCTCTCGACTTTCATACATTATAAAAAATATCTTAAACGAGATATCAAAATATCTCATGGCTAGATATCCTAAACATATCCCTACATACAAGCATATATCAATCACAGCTGAATTACATGGGCTTTGATCCGAAGTCCCCTTGGGTACGTATGTGGAAGACCATATCCTTCTTGTGATCTCAACTCTTGACAATATATCTCATGATATGTTGTCCCTAACGAGATGCTTCCATCTTTTATCCCTTATCATTATCCAATTCAAACAAGATATCAAATTATCTTAAATCCACAATCTCTCACTCAACCTTATACAAATGTGCAAACACGTATACACTAATCATAATAGAGATACATATATCTCTCATGTCTTTTTTCTATCTCTCTTTAAAACACAAACGAGATATCAAAATACCGTGAAAATGTTATTTCTCACACATTCACATACATATCGATGGCCACCCATTATGGATTCATGGACAAGCACCCTTGTGTACCTGCATTGGTTGAGTGTTGTTCTTACGCCTACCACTTATTCCATTTTCCAACCAAAGCACGTCTCTACATTTTTTAGGTACCATCAAACTAAGGTCTATAAAAAATTATAAAATAGATAAAAGTAATCAATTAACATAAATAGCAATAATAAGCATATAATTAAGGAAGCATACAAAAAAAGTTGGTGACTAACACCTTTCTCACTCGTAACCTGGTTCCCAAACCCACACAAGAAGAATCTCTAGACCAACCACATACTTTACAACGTTCCCTAGGATTATCTTAAATGGTCTAACCCAAACTTTTTTTGTTTGTTATTATATAAAACAAACTAGAAAATCTGAATAACCTAAAAAAAACTCCTTTCCCTCGTGAAAATATACACTAAAGCAAAAATCTTGAGAAACCAGGGGAATGCACTAAAAACTGGATATGGTGTCAAATTAAATCGGGGTCAAATGTAAAACCGATAACCTAACCTCGTGGGGACATAGCAGAAGCGAGAGACAATCCCTCCCATGTCCTCTTGACAAGTTCCCACGGGCGTAACATCACTCACTCGGGTCCCATAGCACGACACCAACCTTTGGAGAATTTTTGTTAGACTATGGGATAAGAAACCATTACTCATATCCAGGATATCCTTGGGTAAATGGATAAGTATAAGTGACAAATCGAACTATCATTTATATCTTAAAGAAAATTTTAAAGTAAGCTAAGGGCCTGTGGGAAGAGGAGTCTCCAAGCATCTTATAGACCTATAAAACCACAGTAACAAATCCGATGGGAGGAACTCCATTCTCTTTAACCTTTGGCACTAAGGAAGTGATCACCATAGAGATCGAGATACCAATGTAGCATATGGCTCAATTTAAATTAGAGGCTAATGATGAAGGAATCAAAAGTTACGTAGATGAACTAAAAGAAAGACGAGAAGTCGTACTAGTAAGAATGGCTAATTATAAGAAAAGAACAGCCTCCTACTTTAACAAGAAAGTCCACCACAGAGAATTCAAAGTGAAGGACTTGGTCATGAGAAAGATCACCATTGCTACCAAAAATATGAAGGAATAGAAATTAGGGCCCATATGGGAAGGTCTATATGTGGTGGTCTGAATTGCAAGGTCAGAGTGTTCCTTTCGAAAGAACATGGATGGATACAAACTTACACACCTGTGTACTACAGAGAACCTCAAGATATACTTATAATGATTTATTATACTACTGAAATGAAACAAAAAGAACCTTTTTGCTAACTATAATGTCTCAATATAGTGTTCCATATTAGTTAAAAGGCTTCAATCCATGTCTTCAGGCTAAACTTAAGGTCTGACGGTCCAACGTGAGTTACAAGGTTTCAATCCTTGGCTCTAGTTTTAAGCTAAGCTCTGAAAGAACTATATGAGTTGTAAGGCTTCCATCCTTGGCTCTAAATAAAATTGTTAAGGCCTTAGATACTTCAAACTAAAGACTCCTGGAGTTATAAGCTTTCATTATTAGCTCCAAAAGTACCTAAGGTCTTAAATGATTGCCAACACCTTGATTTGCAATAAAGTTTTTGGGATGCTTCGTCCTATTCCAAATAAACCCCGAGCACATATCTCGAAAGAAATTCCTAAAAAACCCAACTTTCAAAACCTACACTAAAGTTTAGAGTGTCAAAAACACAATAAACCAAAGTACATAAGTCCAAAGTATAAATAACCCAATAACTAAAGACCCAGTTAATTCATTATAGTAACCAACAAACAGTACATGAGGGGCTTTTAGTTGATCATCTAAATGCATCTCTAGCAATAGTCAATCGACAAAGGCTTTGGACGATCGACCAAAGCTTCTAACACACAAATCTTATCCAAATATTTTCTCAGTCATTGATAAAAAATTGATGGCTATAAACCTTTTTTTGATTAGAAAAACCGATCTCCAAAATCCTATATAAAGGTGCTCACTAGCCTTAAAAGGGGCACCAAAACCCAAAGTTGGTTTGGTTTTATAACTTTCTTAATGTCGAGTGCCTGAAATACTCGAGATCATTTTCGGAGAAGTCTCGAAGGTCTCGTAAAGGAAAAGCTCGTACTTCTGCAGAGTCTCCCACAAAAGAGGTTTGTATTCCTAAAAGTTCACCTCCAAAATAAATAGGGTCAAACTTATGCATAAATTCTGCAAAATTCAACACTTCTAGTCGAAGCTCTGCCCAACTGATAAACACTGAAATGCTGGGCTTTCCCCCTAAAAAATCATATTTCATTGCATGATTAAAGAACCTCTGTGTAAATTTTAGTGCAATACCCCAAAATATATTGTTATAAACTGTGAATACATATGTACCATCTCTAACCCGACCCCCATTTAGGGGACCGAATATGCAATTTAAAGCATTTACTATTTTCAAGCCTAGTTTTTAACCCATCACCTCCACTTGTGTCACGAATTTACTTACTCATATACCAAAACAATAAAAATCAAATGTTATGATTCTAAATTAAAAAAACATGTAAACATACCTTTCAAAATATGTTCTTAGTAGAGTGCTATTGAGTTGCGTTCAGTGTGAAATTTCACAGACCAAAGTCCAAAACTCGGTTACACTCACCACTTATCCGAGCGAATAAAGCTCATCTCAGCACGGTACCTCAAATATGTGTTTTTATTTTAATACTTTTCAAACAGATTCATTTGATCAACGTATTATTTTAACATACAAATATATCAATCCAGCAAACAAAAATGCTATATTAAGGACTAGTTCATATAAATGTCGCACTATGGTACCTTGCATACCTACATCCTGTTGCCTACACCTATAAATTTACCCCCACCAAAACTACGTAGACTCTGATCCCAAGTTCCCTTGGGTATGTAAGGGCCACATTGAGTCCTTCTCGTGATCTCAAGCCTAAACAATATGTCTATCCACATATTGTTTCATTGAGATGCTTCCATTTCAAATCTTTATCCAGTTCAAATGAAATATCAAACTGTCTCAATGCATGATCTCACACATATACATATACAAATGATCAAAATCATGTACTAAATATACACTCTATTGAGTGAACTATGTTGGCTTTTATCCCAAGTCTCCTTGGGTAAGTAAGCATTACGCTAAGCTAAACTCGTAAATCCCATGCCTCATAATATGTCTCTCGACGTATTATGTCCTAAGTATGACTCCATCTCTAGTCTAAACTCTTTATATAATATCCAAACCCATTATCAATTATACGACCCTGTGTGTTGGAACTATGTTGGCTTTAATCTAATTCCCCTTGGGTACATAGGCACTATATCGAGCTAACCTCGTGAAGCACAAGCCTCATAATACATCTCTCAGCACATTATTTCTTAGGGATGCCTTCATCCCTAAGTAAAAACCCATTTTTACTCCTAGTACTCCCCAATACCAAGATGTAATGCTCTACTCTTCTTCTCGGAATTAGAACATTATAGCCTTGTTACAAATTCCACGTTTCTTATCCCAATTCCTTATGCCCCTAAACTAGTCTAAATGGAAACACCATCTGACTAGTTACCACACAGATTTTGTAAGGTTATGTTCCAATATCAGACATCTTTGGATCCACTCCCATTATGATATTTCATACACCAACCCTCGCCCTCCAAAGCCAATTCTTACAATTAAACAAATTATGTTTAAACATGTGTACTATCGAACTACATAGGCTTTGATCCTAAGTCCCCTTGGGTATGTAAGAAAGGTATCGAGTCATTCTCATGATCTCGAGTCTCGATAATATATCTCATTATATATTATCATGATGAGATGAATCCATATCTTCCCCCCTCATACATGACCCTTTTTAACTAAAGCAATATATCAAACTATCACAACATGGTATCTTCGAATATACTCCTACATGCAAATACGTATACACTAATTATAGAAAAGATGAACCCATATATCCGATTCTTTGTCTATACTGGAATACGATATCAAACTATATCCAAAGTTGAGATATCTCACACACTTACATAATAACGTCCATTTGTTATATGCACACAACGAACAGAGTCATGCACTAGAAAATCATATGTACCTACACTAGTTGAAGTGGTATTTCTATACCTCTCACTGATACCATTTTCTAACCTGAGCACCTATCTAAATTTTTAGGGACTCTCACTTTAAGTTCTCTAAACAAATTTTGAAATATCTAAAAAGTAATCGATGAATGTGAAGAGAAATAATAAGCATAGAATTAAGGAATCATACGGAATAAGTGGCGTACCTAATACCTTCCCCACTCATAACTCGGTTCCTGAATCCGCACAACAAGAATATTTGGACCAATAATAGACTTTAAAACCTGTCTTAGGATTATCCCAAAAGGGTTAGCCTAGACCTTTTTATTTATTTTTATATATAACAAACTGTCAACTCTGAACAGTCGGTGAAACCCCCTTCTCCCTGAATGAAATCCACACTTACCAAAAATAAGGCTTGCAATTAAAACCCGGACATGGCGTCACATAGCATCCAGGGAAAAAAACCATCTGATGCACAACATTGGGCCGATACTTAAACTCGACGCTCGCTCGGAGCCTACAATGTCACAATAATCCAACAAGAGTTGCAATGCTTTCATCATTGGTAAATAGTAAAAAATTTAAAGACCTAAAAAAGAATAAAGGAATTATCAAGGCCTTCATCGTTGATTCCGGACTAAGTTGACTAAGGTATTAGGACCCAAAAATAATCATCCTAAAGGACCCCTTTCACACTCAAAATGCATTTCAAAGAACCAAGACATACAAAATTGTGAAAACCTTCAAAACCAACTCAAAAAACTTCTTTAAAACCCATTTAAAGCCATGGGAGAATTCCAAAACTATAAAATAATATTGTTAAAGACCACGACTGAAAAAGACAAATATTAGAAAAACTTTCCATCCTTAAATGTTTTGAGGAGCTAAGTTTTAATGTGTAAAAAATGGTTTAAAATTCTCGTTTTAAAAGAAAAGGTGCAAAGTCCCATCTATCAAAAGATTTCCTTAACTACTATGGCTTAGGGTGTTAGGGCCCATAATGTAACCTCAAATTTTACACCACGAGTCCTTCATCCTAGTGGAATACAGTTTCGAGGTAATAGGACCCATTGTAAAACCTCAGATTTTCAAGAAAAGGTTTTATCCTAGTGAATTATAATTCAGAGGCCTTAAACCCTATTTTGAATCCCAAATATCAAACTTCTAAGTCTTTCACCCTTAGTTAATTAAGTCCAGATGTCTTAGAAGCATTTGTGGGACATTCGTTTTAATTTTCTAAGGTCTTTGTCCTTAGTAAAATATTCTAGAGGTCTTTGGATCCTTTAACGGGACAATTTTTTAGTTCAGAGGCCTTAACCTTAAGTTTACTGTGAATATAACGTCTTTGGACCCTTAATGATTTATTTTTTGACTTCCATTCTAAAAAAATATTGGTAGTCTAAGTGTTTATGTGCAAAAACTTTGAGACTCTCAGTCTTGAAAAGTGTAAGTTCTAAGAGTCCTATGGATTTTATGGTTTTAAGGTCTTATAACCCATTTAGGAACCTTAGGTTTGAATCATAGGCTGAATTATTGACACAACAAAGGCCTATGGACCCTAATATCATGGTGAGAAGGATTACTACTAATTTTATTTTCTTTACCAAGAAATTTTGGGGAGCTAAGTGGATTATCACCTACATGGCACACCTCACAAAAACATATGTAAATGTAAAATATTCATTCGCAAAGAAAAATATAAAAACAATGGTAAAAAGTAAGTCAAAATTTCCAAAAGTTAATTGTCATTTGTTAAAACAATATGCGCGATTATATCAAATCTGAGAATACACTATATGGTTGACTTATTTGAGTCTGTGTCATATAGGAATTACAACTAGTTTGGATATCGAGACAAAATAGGATTAGATTTTTTCGAGTTACTCTCACTCGAAAAAGGATTCCAAGCTTCGTCAAAAAGGAATCTCAGTCTAAGAACGCAAATGCTCAAATGCTTTAATGTTCAACAAAAGGGTAAGTACAACCCTTGAACCACATTAGGACACGCACACTGCATATATGTATTATTATGTGTGCACAATTTATTAGATGGATTAGTCTCTTTAAACATTTTTTTTTAAAAAAAGAAATTCATTTCAAACACTTTTCTTAATCATGTTAAATAATTTTTTCTGATTAATTAAAATTATGTTTCAAAATATTTGAGGCTAAAAGTTAAAATTTCTTTTTGCGAAGAAAGCTTTGGGTTAGCAAATTGATTTTTTTTTTCAAAATCATTTTTTTAACATCTTACGTAGAACCTTAGTTTAGCGTAAATGCTTTTTGCGTTTTTCACAGCACTCGTGCTCTTCAAATCTGAGCTGGTAGGCTTGTACCCCACGATCCTGTGTTCATCAACAGTCCAAAGTTGTTAAGCCCTCAATTCGTATCATGTTTTCACAGCTAATTGCGTCATCATTTCAACCATTTAGATGCTGAGTTATCAACCGGATTTGTGTTTCGTTTTCCAGCCATAGGATTTGAGAAGAACATGTCACATATATAGTTATTAGGGCTTTGATCTTCATTTTTTTAGGTTGAAAATATTGAGAGAGGACGGCGATGAGAAAAAAAACAGATCAGAAAGAGAGAGTTCATCTTCTCTGAGAGAAAAATCGAGAGAGAAACCCAAATCCAAATCAAACTACACATTTCGTTTTTCTTCCAAACCGAAATACCAAACACTTTATTTTGAGAGTTAATATGCTTGGTTCATTTGAGTTGGGTTTTTAATGGTTGGATTTATTTGAAAACCTCTTCAAATAATACATCTCTCTAAGAACCATATTATTCACATAAAATGTTTTTAGGGTTCTTTATATCTATTTTTCTTGGATCAATTTTTGTTTTTATTTTTTATGATCCAACATTGTGGTTTCAAATAAATTTTGAAACATAAGACTTATTGTTGTGTATATATTTAGATCTGAAAATATATTTTTAGTTTCAAAATATAATTTCACAAATTGGTGAAATAAGTTTGAACATAAATAATTTTTGAAACAAATCTTGATTTAAAAAAAAAGATTTATTTCAGATTTGAAATTTGTTGAAGTCATATTATTCAAAATAGATTTGAAATTACTTGCATTGTATATAGAATGGCTTATAATTCATAGGAATTTACTGTATAATTGATTGAGAGATGTGAGATGCATTTCTGTATTTAGATTAATTCACAAAAACTTCCACACTCACACGAACACTTAGATATTGTGGTTCTTGGTGAAATATATTTTTTGTTGAGCTGCTATAATCAAGTGGACAAGGAAAAAGCAAAGAAGCTGTGGGAGGAAGATCATATCAAGCCAGAAGTCTTTAAGAGTGGAGAACTCGTGTAGGTAATTTTCTGAACTTAGATTTAGGATCTTGTATTGTATTCTTAGTGATGTAACTTGTGCCTTGTGATTCTAGTGGATTTTTGTTTTGTGGCGTAGAGGTCACCATGGATGTTTCCCTTATTTTAGGGTTTTACCACGTTAAAAATCGTGTGTCAAATTTTGCTTGAATCTTTTTAATTGCTTTAGTGAACATTATCGCACTTAAGACTTAATTGAAGGTTTTAGTTTTAAAAACCTAAGGTAATCGAACTAACGAATCTAGAGAACATATTCAGAAAAATGTTTTAACATATCTAGTGTTGTATTTTGAAAAGAGTTTTGTTCAATGAGTTTATTTCAGAGTTTACTCAACTTATAACATTTTGTTATTAACTTAGTAAGCAGTTTTTCAAAGTGGAGGATTTGCATCAATTTCTATATGGGTGGTTAAGTATTTCTTCACTAAGCATATTGGCATGACCAAGGGAGAAGAGGCTTCATTGCTAGGCAGGGGCTTCACTCTTAGCGTATTCTTCCTTAGCCAATGAATTAGAGATCTCAGAACCCTCACCCCCTTTATTGCTCTCATTGTTAGATATTTTCACAACATGTCTTTAGGAAAAAGATCATAGACGTCGACCTCGGGAAAGAGCACCTAGAATTTGTCTTTGAAAGCCTCAAAATCTTAGGCACATTTTTGAACGAGGAACTTCTCATAGGATTTAAAGTAGAGGTGTGCATTTAG
The DNA here is from genome assembly GCA_949130495.1 of Sambucus nigra. Taxonomy (NCBI): domain Eukaryota; kingdom Viridiplantae; phylum Streptophyta; class Magnoliopsida; order Dipsacales; family Adoxaceae; genus Sambucus; species Sambucus nigra. The sequence continues at coordinate 285,190,140 of OX422218.1, forward strand.
TTGATTATTTACTTTAGACTTGATCACCCCATGATGCTCAACCTACTTAACTTCAAGTTCTAATTGCTCATTTTGCAAATGTTGACCCTCAAATGTCAGTGGGTCCTTTACAGCATTAAGGTCCATAATTTTTCCCTCCAAAAGGTCCATATCCTCAGTAGAGTGGAGAATTTAATTGTGGGCACCTTGGAGCCTGATATGTTGATCTTAGATGGCCTCCACAACCACCATGTTCTCAATCAAGGATTTAACATCATCTTCATCAACCTTAATCGAAGACTCCCACAAAATAACAAGTAAAGAGACACAATAGCTGATGGTCTTTTCATTTACAATTTGATTCTACTCAAGAGCATTGATCTACGACCTCAAACTCTCATGCTCTCCCGCCAAGGCATCTATTTATAGCCACTGACTATAGATTATCTAAGAAAATCCAATATGAGTAGGTGTTATTCATCAACCATGGTCAGAGCCTTATTCCGTGACTTCTAGCCCTCATTGGAATCAGTCAGGAGGGCCTTCGTAAAGTGTTGGGTCTTCTAAAATAAAGAAGAGGTATCAGAATGATATATGCGAAAAAAATAAACCACTAAAGTAAATAAAATACATGTGAGGATACCTTGACGAGAAGATGGATCAGTTCTTCCTAGTTGGCCAAGGTCCCTCTAACCCTTAGCATGGCCACCGTTCATAACTACACTTTTTGTATATTGTTGTTTGAAGCCAAGTTAATCAAAATCCTCAATTACCTACAAATATAAGACAATCTAAAGTATAGAGGTAAGTAAGGGTATCAATCCACTTCCTAGGGAGTAAGCTAGAGACAAATTCAAATGTAGTTCAATTTTATTTTCTTTTTGTGCTTTTTCACTTTTCTAATTTTTTTAGCTTTTTCGAATATTAAAACATGAGGGTGAGGTGAGGTTTTAAACTAAACTAAACTAAGATGAAAATAACTAACTAGAAAGTGACTAAAATGGAAACAAAGTCTAACACTAAAATAAAAGATAAAGTGAGGTAAATAATTGTGAGAACAATCAAGGAGTGGGATTACACCATAAATTTTAGCTATTCTAATTAATTAATTTAATTAATTGAATTCTCCCAAATTAATATCAAAACTTCAAATCAACTCTTGTTGCAAGTGTAATTTTAATAATAACATTTTAAACTATTAAGTTTAACACCCCACAACTCTAGAAAATTAGATCTACACTCCTTTTAATTAATCACCCGCTAGGATCCATCAATCAAAATTTATGTCAATCTTAGAAAATAAATTTAGAGTTGAAATTAAAGTTATAATACCCCACTTAAGAAACCCCTATCTCTAGTTCAAATCTAAAATGGGTATTATAATTAGAATATCGATTTTCTCTCGAAAATAATTTACCCTGTCTCGAGGTGTAAATCTAAGGGTGATGGATCAAAATTAATATTCAAATGGACTTTTCAAGTAATTAAACTAATTAAAATAAAATAACATCAAATAAGGGCTTTACCCCACCCCTTGAAAGGGGATTTAGCCTAACATGGTATCAAACATAATAAACAAATATTCAATAGGCATTTAATAATAAAGAGTAGAGAGAAGAATAATCAAACTAATCTCTTGAATTCAATAAACTTCAATCCTTGAATGAGAAGCATACAACCCTCCAATTGAGAATCCAAGTAATATGAAATTAAAATCAACACTCAATTAAATCTCAATCAATATTTAACCTCACAAATATCTAAAAAAAAGAATAAAACAAAACTATTTACAAATGGTGTTTTTCCCTATAATTCTCTCTCTAGAATTTTCTTATCTCTAAGCTCTTTTTTATATTTGGGGTCTTCATCTTCATTTTATACAAGGCGTGGATCATGGGGGTAAAAATGGGAATTTGCTATGGTGAACATGTGGGAGAGGTGAGAGCACATGTGCACGGGGGTGTTTGAGGCCATGTGGGAAGTGATGTGAGGAATAAAATCTGATTTGGGAATGAGAGGTTTGGGGGCATTTTTGGGAAGTTGGGTTAGAATTAGTAGTTGGGGTTTTTTAAGGGTATTTGGGTAAATTGGTTTTAAGGGAATAAGTTGGGTTTTATGGCATGTGGGGAATTGGGTTTATTTTTATCTTGGCTTTGGTTTGTTTTATGCGGGTGAAAGAAATCGGTTAAGAGGAAATGGGTGAAATGGGTCTTCTTGGGTTGTTGGAGCTTCGGTTCGGATGGGCACGGGTTTAGGAATGTGAGCTGTCCGGGTTCGTGAGGTGGAGTCGCAGGGGTGAGATGCCGAGAGGACGCCGGGGGCAAGGGGAAAAGTGACGTCGGCGCCGGTGTTGGTGGCGGAGCATGGGGGGGGGATGAGGATAAGGGTTGGCTTGACGGATGTGAGTGAGGTCATCGGCGATGGCTGGGGGTGCGCAGTGGTGGGTCGTAGCTGGGCGCCGAAGGCACTGGGTAGAGGGATGATGGGGCTGGGTTTCGGGTAGGTGGTAACGCAAGTGGTAAGGTCGGTGTCGGGTTTCTTGGCCGGAGGTGGTGGGTTTAAGGGGGCTGAGGTGCGATTGCGATGGGTTCAAAGGATTGGGTATGGGGTTGGGGTTGGGGTTGGAGTAGGGGATGGTGGGTTGGTGAGGAGAGAGAGAGTTAGATGGTGAGGGAAGAAGATGAAGTAGGGGGTTGATTTAGTGCGGTAGGGTGTAGGGGAGTTGAGTGTGGGTGAGGGAGTGTTTAATAAGGGTTGTGTGTGTGTTTAATTTAGACCCCTAAAAATATAACAAGACTCAATTAAAATTAATAAAATTAAAACTAAAAAATAAAATCTAACTAAAAAAAATAAAACAAACTAAAAAAATAAAAATATTAAAACTAAAAATAAAATCCTAAGCTATTAAAAACTAAAAGAAAAGAAAAGAAATAAAAACATAAAATTCTAAATGAAAATTAAAGTCCTAAAAATATAAAATCTAATAAACTAAAAATAAGCACCTAAAAACTAACCCTAATAAAACTAAAAACTAATAAAAATAAAAATAAAATAAAATTATACTAAATAAAATAGAAAATTGAAAAATAGAAAATGAAACCTATAAAATACTAAATAAATCTAAAATAAATCCTAAAAATAGAAATGACTCAAACTAAAAATCTAAAAAATAATAAAATGACACAAATAAAACACACACAGGCTTGGGGTAAGTTTGGGCTAGGTTTAGGCTCGGGTTAGGGTACGGGAGAAGGAATTAGCTCCATTAAACGCGCATTTGACTCGATATATAGCATTTGACACCGCAAACAGACGTTTGACCTACAAGATAAACATTTAAGCACATAAGATCCATATTGTCGAGAATTAACAACAAAAGTACGTCTATTCGGGGTATAAATTGTACAGTTTTGGTTGCTTATCACACCACCCCCAAACAGAGCGTTGCTAGTCCTCGAGCAATAAGATAGAGAGAAAGAGAAAGATTAGAAACCAAAAGTGTACCACTTTTTCGGGCACATGCGATTTCACTTAGCATGTGCAACAAGCCTTTAAACCTATAGGTTTCCCCACAGGACGGGTTGTGTCTCGTGAGGGTTTGCTGGGAATATACCCACATAATTCTTTATTTGCAAAAATTTATTGAAAGGCAGTCAATCTCTTATTAGACATAGAATAATCGCACAATCCATCATATGTGAAATATTTTGAGAAATACAAGCTAGAAGTGCATAAAAAGTTTAAGCTAAGTAAATACTCAAGGCACATCCTTCCTATAACTCAACGTGTGTAGTGTGAATCAGTTAAAACGATTCGAGTATCATAAGAGTAATTCCTAGATTTTCTTGTCGGAATCAACGCTTCAACTTCAAATCTCACGGATATATCTCTCTCAAACGAACTCTCGAGATTTGGGTAAGTGTATCGCTCTTGTGTGTGAGGAGGTGAGTAAATGTAAGCAAGTTCAAACGTCTCACACACATATAAGAAAGAACGAACATATAGAAAGAAAAGTGATCTCATGAAAGAAATGCTAATCACTATAGTGAGAACGTCGAGTTATTCACCACGTCGACTTTCATTTTCCCGAACACCTATGGGAATATATGGATGATAATGGGTGAGGGGAAATGAAATGGGAAGGATATGATGATGTGAGGAATAATATGCATCGTGATAGTGAAATAGGATGGGGTGATGATATGATGGATGGTGGATATGTGATGTAGGATATAATGGTGATATGAATGATGATATATGAATGGATATAATAGAAGAGTGTTCTATACTTGAAGAACGAAATGTCTTTATTACATAAAAATTAACTACAAACTCTCTTTCTTTTCTTTTCTCTCATTTTTCTCTTTTGTTGCGATTTTTCTTTTCTCTATTTTTTTTTTGCTATTTTTCTATTTTTTTTCTCTCTCTTTTTAAATCAACAATGAAGACATTAACATTTTTAATCAACACTCTTTTTCTCAAAAATGAAGGATGATATATGAATGTGGTGGGGTATGATGGTGAGGGGAATATATGGGAATATGGAAGAACATGGGTGAAGTGAATGGATGGGAAGGTAATGGGTGATGGGTAAATGAAATGTGATAGGGAAAAGTGGTAGGTGTATGGATGAAAATCTAGTATTCGGGACAAATTTCAAGACACGCGTTTCTTACAACTCGAAAAAGATGTCATTCTCAGTGATCAAGCCAAAAATGAAGAATAATGAGATCATACAACAATTTAAAGTGCGGACCCAAACGAAGTTGAATCAACTTGTGACTCGGAGATTGCGTAAAACACTCTAAAAGGGTGAAAGGCACAAATCTCACGGGCTAAAGTCTCTACTAGTGATTCTTAAGGTTCTCTTTAGAATTGTATTACTCCTCACTCTAAACCGTAGTGACATGATAAGTGCGCAAATTTTGTTGAGTCTAGAAATTCATGGTGCAAAATGCCTTGTTATGTATTACATAAGCTATTTAGAAAAAATATTCTCTAGCTTGATTCCTAGACTTAAAAAGATGGATGATTAAAAATTCACATCAACGAGTGAGATGAAAGAAACTGCACGAAAATTTTAAAAATCAAGTTTAAAACTCAATTTTTTTCCAAAAGAGACACGATTTTGATAAAATTCCCCACCCCCAAATAAAAAGGAACATCGTCCTCGATGTTAAGTAAAATGATTTTTAAAATTGAGAGCATAGGGTAGGAAAGAGAATACCAGAATGAACCGCTAATGAAGTGGACAGATATCACCAATAATAAACCTGAAATGTGTATAAGTCTATAAGCATGATAAATCATAGGGTGATGTGAAACACCACCCCCAAACATGGTGAGACTAGTACAAGAAATGTGGGATGCCTCCCGGTAGCGCTAAGTTTAATGTCTTCATCCAAACCAAACCATTCTCACCCTAAGGATAAGAACAATGATGGCGCAGGGCGGCAGAAAAATTGGGGTGATGAGAATCACCCCCAAACAAGACTGAAGTGTCAGTCTTGTTGGATAGAGGCTAAAAGGGTCAATGCACTTGTATAGCAAAAATGCATCACACGATGCAAAGTATCGGTTGACCAAGGGTGGGTGGAAAAAATGGCTAAGGTGAGGGTGGAAAGGTATCGATCACAGGCCTTATTGATCCGGAAGGTGAGGGAAACTATGGCCCTATAAGCATGGTGCTCGAGTTGGTGAGGAAGACGAAATGGTGTAGAAAGTGGAATAGGGTGAGGCTCATAAAATTCACACGACCATTCTATGAATGGACGATGGTAATGGTCGCGCCGTGATACACCAGGGAGATGTTGAGAATAAAAATCAACACCACAAGGAAGTGGTGTGCATGGAATAACAAGCTCGGTGTCACGGAAGTGGAGAGTATCACCACATATACTCTCGTAAATGGTGGAGGATGGTTTTAGGTGAGGATCTAAAAATATTGATGGAAACTTGAAATGTGTAAAGTCAAGATCCAAACTAGGTTGTGGGGTGGAAAGGATAATGGGTGGGTCAAGTGGGACAAATGGTGTATCGGCTGGGATAAATGGTGGAGGAAGATGATCCAACTCAAGCATGGGAGACACACACTCATTGGGAGGAGTAAAGGAATACTCACACGGGAGTGTGGTTTCTAAAGATGGAGTTGTCAACTTCTCCATAAGAGTAGCATCGGTAAATGGGGTGGGTGGGTAAGATGAGGCACCAATCTCAGAGATAGAGGAATCACTAGAAATATGAGGCTCAACGGGAGCCATGCATGGTGGGATATCATCCATATCCGGATAGATAGGAACTATCATGGATTCTATCTCGAAAAAATTGTGAGCACTCGTAGTCGGAGCTAACCTAAAATGAAGTGGTTTCTTGGGAACACAAGGGTGAATCTCGATAGGTATAGACTCGGGCATTTTTTTGAATTTAGCGGGAGTGGGAATGTGAACCTCAAGTGGGGGTTCATATGAATTTTGCGGAAGAAAATCAGTCTCACTAATGAAAGGTAAGTCAACACAATTGTTGACTTGGGGCCCGGACCATAGAATGTTCTCAACTTTAAGATTCTCGGGGTGGCAGGGTTGGTCACACTCAAAATTTGTGTCACAAGATGACACATCATCGTCACACTCGGGTGCAAAAATGGGTGGGGCCATGGGAATATCCGACTCTCTCGCACACTCCAATTCATTTAATCTTTGTTCAAGCCTTTGGAGAGCTTGAGTCTGAATTTGAGTGGTGTGCTCTTGCGCAAGTATGAACTTCTGCAAGAGGGTTTCGAGAGCGGATGTGGAGGATGGTGGTGGTGGAGTGACGGGTGGTGGCGGTGGGTGAGGTGGACACAACACTCTACTATCATGAGTATACGGAGAATACTCAAAGGAAGTGTGTGGGGTGGGGCCAAGTTCATCATACACGAAAGGATCGCTTTCGTGATGGACAATTGGTTGATGCTCATGGGGTGCGTAGTGAGGAGACTGATCGGAAATGGGTGCACAAGGATGCGACATGCCAACACATGACACCGAGGGTGATGGAATATGAGGTGTATGCAAGGACGGGTCAAGAGTATCAAGGGTACTCGTGAGAGAGCCAAAACCATGAAAAATCTCATAAAGAGACGGCTCGGGATCACTCTCACACGTGTCACGTGTCAATGGAAAATGACCAAAGTAGTCCTGTAAAGGACGCTCTTCGGCCATGAGGAGAGAAATATTTTTTTTGGAGTTTTTTAAATTTTTTGAAAAGGAATGAAAATATTTTTGGATTTTCTAAAAATAATGGAAGAAAATATTTTTGGATTTTTTTGAAATGAAAGAAAGAAAATATTATTGTATTTTTTGGAAGAAAGGAAATATTTTTGGATTTTTTGGAAGAAAAAGGGTGGGTAAAAAATATGGACTCTTTGAATTTGCACCAACTAACTAAAACCGACTACCTAAAAATGGAATTGGACACACACACAAGTCAAGAAAATTTTCCTAACTAGCACATAGCCAATTTTTTATCTTTAAATTTAGTGAAGGGGGTAGTCAGATTTTAATTAAGTCCATGGGCGATAAAAATTCACGGAAATCTTTGTGATCTCCTTTGCAAAATTTTCTCCTACTGGGCTACCTAGTTGATTGATTTTACATTTAATGATGGCTAGGGTAGCACACAATGATAAGCGAGTGAGTCAGGTGATGAAGTCCCTTCTCGTGAGTGACCGGGTGTAGGTCTTAGTCAATTAATTCATCACACCATTCGAAAATAAATGCGAGCATAAAATCAAATATGAGCACACAAGAGCACACAAAAGAATTGACTCGCTAACAGGAGAGGCACGAGTGTTTAGAAATGTACCTCCCACGATTTTTAGGCCGTGGGGTGCCGAAAAATTTGAGTCGATCGGGGGGAGATTACGCCAATCTCAGTCGTCCCCGGGAGTCCTACCGACCCAAGGTAGAGAGACTTCTAAATTCTCTCCTTTGGACGCCCTCTCTCTACCTTGTCCGGTTTCCTTATCACGCTTGGCTTCAATTATTACAATTTTAAATGAAAAATAAATGGTGTCCTATACACCGCAATACAAGCCCAGAACAAAATAATCCTAAATACAAGCCTTCAAATAAAATGCAAAAATGGTACTAAAATGAAAAAATGTACAATGCAAGTGAATCATAAAATTGAATCCGCTCCGAGCTTCACAATCCCAAGAATGGCAATGGCGCCATTTGATAACTAGACGTTTTGTATATCGTTGTTTGAAGCCAAGTTAATCAAAATCCTCAATTACCTACAAATATAAGACAATCTAAAGTATAGAGGTAAGTAAGGGTATCAATCCACTTTCTAGGGAGTAAGTTAGAGACAAATTCAAATGTAGTTCAATTTTTATTTTCTTTTTGTGCTTTTTCACTTTTCTAATTTTTTTAGCTTTTTCGAATATTAAAACATTAGGGTGGGGTGAGGTTTTAAACTAAACTAAACTAAGATGAAAATAACTAACTAGAAAGTGACTAAAATGGAAACAAAGTCTAACACTAAAATAAAAGATAAAGTGAGGTAAATAATTGTGAGAACAATCAAGGAGTGGGATTACACCATAAATTTTAGCTATTCTAATTAATTAATTTAATTAATTGAATTCTCCCAAATTAATATCAAAACTACAAATCAAATCTTGTTGCAAGTGTAATTTTAATAATAACATTTTAGACTATTAAGTTTAACACCCCACAACTCTAGAAAATTAGATCTACACTCCTTTTAATTAATCACCCACTAGGATCCATCAATCAAAATTTATGTCAATCTTAGAAAATAAATTTAGAGTTGAAATTAAAGTTATAATACCCCACATAAGAAACCTCTATCTCTAGTTCGAATCTAAAATGGGTATTATAATTAGAATATCGATTTTCTCTCGAAAATAATTTACCCTCTCTCGAGGCGTAAATCTAAGGGTGAGGAATCAAAATTAACATTCAAATGGACTTTTCAAGTAATTAAACTAATTAAAATAAAATAACATCAAATAAGGGTTTTACCCTACCCCTTGAAAGGGGATTTAGCCTAACATGGTATCAAACATAATAAACAAATATTCAATAGGCATTTAATAATAAAGAGTAGAGAGAAGAATAATCAAACCAATCTCTTGAATTAAATAAACTTCAATCCTTGAATGAGAAGCATACAACCCTCCAATTGAGAATCCAAGTAATATGAAATTAAAATCAACACTCAATTAAATCTCAATCAATATTTAACCTCACAAATATCTAAAAAAAAAGAATAAAACAAAACTATTTACAAATGATGTTTTTCCCTACAATTCTCGCTCTAGAATTTTCCTATCTCTAAGCTCTTTTTTATATTTGGGGTCTTCATCTTCATTTTATACAAGGCATGGATCATGGGGGTAAAAATGGTAATTGGCTATGGTGAACATGTGGGAGAGGTGAGAGCACATGTGCATGGGATTGTTTGAGGTCATGTGGGAAGTGAGGTGATGAATAAAATCTGATTTGGGAGTGAGAGGTTTGGGGGCATTTTTGGAAAGTTGGGTTAGAATTAGTAGTTGGTTTTTTTTAAGGATATTTGGGCAAATTGGTTTTAAGGGAATAAGTTGGATTTTATGGCATGTGAGGAATTGGGTTTATTTTTATCTTGGCTTTGGTTTGTTTTATGCAGTTGAAAGAAATCGGTTAAGAGGAAATGGGTGAAATGGGTCTTCTTGGGTTGTTGGAGCTTCGGTTCGGATGGACACGGGTTTAGGAATGTGAGCTGTCCGGGTTTGTGAGGTGGAGTCACAGGGGAGAGATGCCGAGAGGACGCTGTGGGCAAGGGGTAAAGTGACGTCGGCGCTGGGGTTGGTGGCGGAGCAGAGGGGGCGATGAGGATAAGGGTTGGTCGGACGGATGTGGGTGAGGTCGTCGGCGACGGCTGGGGGTGCGCAGTGGTGGGTCGTAGCTAGGCGCCGGATGCGCTGGGTAGAGGGATGCCGGGGCTGGGTTTCGGGTAGGTGGCAATGCAGGTGGTAAGGTCGGTGCCGGGTTTCTTGGCCGGAGGTGGTGGGTTTAAGGGGGCTAGGGTGAGATTGCGATGGCTTCAAAGGATTGCGTATGGGGTTGGGGTTGGAGTAGGGGATGGTGGGTTGGTGAGGAGAGAGAGAGTGTGAGATGGTGAGGGAAGAAGATGAAGTAGGGGGTTCATTTAGTGTGGTAGGGTGTAGGGGAGTTGAGTGTGGGTGAGTGAGTGTTTAATAAGGGTTGTGTCTGTGTTTAATTTAGACCGTTAAAAATATAATAAGACTCAATTAAAAATAATAAAATTAAAACTAAAAAATAAAATCTAACTAAAAAAAAACAAGCTAAAAAAATAAAAATATTAAAACTAAAAATAAAATCCTAAGCTATTAAAAATTAAAATAAAATAAAAGAAATAAAAACATAAAATTCTAAATGAAAATTAAAGTCCTAAAAAATATAAAATCTAATAAACTAAAAATAAGCTCCTAAAAACTAATCCTAATAAAACTAAAAACTAATAAAAATAAAAATAAAATAAAATTATACAATATAAAATATAAAATAGAAAAATAGAAAATGAAACCTATAAAATACTAAATAAATCTAAAATAAATCCTAAAAATAGAAATGACTCAAACTAAAAATCTAAAAAATAATAAAATTACAAAAATAAAACGCACACAGGCTTGGGATAAGTTTGGGCTAGTTTTAGCATCGGGTTAGGGTACGGGAGAGGGAATTAGCTCCATTAAACGCGCATTTTCCTCGATATATAATATTTGACACCGCAAACTGACGTTTGACCTACAAGATAAACATTTAAGCACATAAGACCCAAATTATCGAGAATTAGCAACAAAAGTACGTTTATTCGGGGTATAAATTTTACAGTTTTGGATGCTTATCAACCGTCGTAGAACATTTTTCTTCAGTCCTTGATTTTAATGCCTTTACTATAGAGGCATAAAATTTCTTCTACTCAGAGGAACACAGTCTGGAGTATTTTCTGCCTCTAGAACCTTAATCCTCCTTCTCCCACTTTAGCTGGCCCAAAAGGCTAGCGAGTGACCTCAGGAACACTTGCCTTGACCAACTCCTTTATAAGGGACAATACCACTTCCTTCCCCTTTAATGAGTACCATCAGACTTCTCTTTAACAATCTTTGATACTAAGGGATGCATGTCCCCTGCATAGAAGGACCACTTTAAAATTGCCTTAGAGATCCCGCCTGCCACCCGAGTATTCCTGCAATAAGGGTAGGACTTTTAAGGATGACTCCAATAATGATCCTCCAATTTGATCAGACTTTATCCCAGGATCTTCCTCCAATTTGATAGTAGGAAAAGTAATGTCCACCACTGTGATGAATTTTAGGCGCTTATTGGACTTGTATCATTTCCCTTTATTGATAACAGGTGGGGCGAAGGTCTTCTTGGAGTATATTTGAGCCATCATGTATTGATCACATTTTTCTATTAAAACAATAAGAGTTTATATCTAGATAACTAGGTCAAAGTAAGAAAATATATTATATAAAAGCAAGAAAAGGTCGGGACACTTACTGGGAGAGAAATTAGAGTCAACAACAATTACACCTTTAATAGAGATTAGAACCTCCTCAATACTAAGAGGAAGGTCAATACCTCCTTTGGCTTTGCCTTACTCACCCTTAAAGGCCTTGAGCACCTCATAATAGCCAACACCAAAAAAATTATGCTTCCTATAAACTAAGAAAAAGGGCTCAACTCCCATTAACTCCCTAACCATTATCTTAGGAGCCTCAATGAACCCTCCATGCACCACAACCTTGGTCTTAGTCCCCATATCATTGTTAAAGATATGGTTGGGGTGACAAAGGCCTTAAAATAAAGGATGACAACTTGAGGGCCTTTGTCAGCCTGTCATTCTCCTCTTGGCTGAGATCAGTTGGTACTACAAAAAGAATAACTTCAATAAAACTCCAATTAGAGGTTAAGAGACAAATTTAGTAATAAGTGACGTCTTAACTATGGCCGGAGGATAAAACTAGAAGGTTGGTCAGCCTATCTTATCCACTGGATCAGAGTGGCCCAAGCTCCCCCACCCCATGAAGAAGAATACATCCTTCCATTTCTTTTGGGGCATTGGGAGTGGACTTATCAAAGACCACTGGAGCCTTAGGGCAAAGTAATTCAACCCTCTATCCTTGATTTTACTTTATTCTTGAAGCCTGTACATTTTGAAAACTAGGCTAGGATGAAATCATATTTCCCCTCACTAAACTCTCAAAAGGACAAGACTATGGCCATGAGAAACCTCCAAAAGTTCTCCACCAGTTACAAAGGGGTTACCCCTATCTCCTTCAAAAGTTCCCATTTGCAGTAGAGGTAATCGAAACTAGCTTCATATATCAAGAAGCACTTACTGAAGCAGACGTGTTTGGAAACCAAAGACCATGCTCTTTCCATAGGTTTTTAGCTCTCGGAGTGATAGGCTCAGGGATTTGACTCCATCAGCTGCTGCTCATTGATTCTTGAAGCCACCTGGGTTCCAATAATGGGGATGTACCATTTGGGTGGTTAATAGGAATTCCCAAATCCTTCCTCCATCATTGGAGGCAAAGAAACATAGGTCCCCACAACAAAAAGGGGTGTATGGTTCAAGATCTTTGATTGGGAGATGTCTTCAGAAGATATTTTTATAAAGAGAAAGGGAAAGAGAATTTAGGTGCACAGAAAGCTCAAGAGAAAGAGATAGTTGCTGATGAGAATGGTAAATACTTCCAACCTATCTAAAGGATTAATTTATAGCCCCCAAATCCTATTGCATCAATACTGTTAAACCCTTAAACACTCATTGTAAGTTCATTTATAATGAAATCTCATTATCACAAAAATATTAGTGGTTAGTTACGATGTTACCTCCATATTGCCTAAATAGGTAAGTGTTTACCCTTGTAATTCCTACGAAGTGAAACAAGGGGAAACTGCTGATACAATATTTGAATATTAGAATTTTAAGGCTTTTTAACCCCTTTGTCTTCACTCCCACGAGATAAGACGTCCTCAGGTCAACTGTAGTCCTCAACTAGGCCATTATTTTTCTCCCAAGACCACAACTACCTTGAATCAGGTACCACGATAGTGTCATAGGCCTCAGTCGCCTCACTAATCCCCCAAAATGCTCAATCGTTCTAACTCATCTCTCTCAGCAAGGTCAAAGACCACATCACCATCATCTTTCCATCTCAAACTTATACAACAGACTTCGGTATGAAGAGAATTGATCCCCAGATGTCCCACAAGCCCTTTTCCAAGGAAATATTGTAGCAACATACCATGAGACCACCTAAGGATAAACCTCCACCTTTTTAGACTCCTCGGACGTTTGGCCAAGCCTTTGCGCACTATCTGGAATACAAGTAGAAAGTATAGAAAAAAAAATTACCTACCTCCACCCCTAATTTTCACTAATGCACCTATCAACTACCTTACACAACCTTCAAACCTTTCTACCACACTCCACCTTACCATTGTAGCCATCAAACCATAGAAAGGCCCCATCCATTCTACTATAGTCCACTCATTCTCTCTCCAACAAAATTATTATATAAGGGAGGTTTGTAAGAGGTTGAAGGAACATTCAAACTATTATACTTAAGTAGAACAAAGAGCAAATAGATACAACAAGTACCTACTCATTGTAATATATGCTTCAAACCCATTGTTCTTAGCAAATAACCCCAGTTTGGATCATTAAAGACAATTTTATGTATTATATATCATGTTGTGTCCTAAATTAAGATTTAGGACTTCATATAGAAGTCCGTTAATTACGCTAGGTGTGTAAACGGATATTCAAAAATTTTAATCCGTCCTATATCCAACTTCGAATTTTGCAAATATTTATCCAAAAAAACGGATATGGATACGAATATCGACAGTGTGTTAAAATATCCGGGGAAATGGATATGGATAGTATGTGTATCCAACATAGATAATTCATATCCGAGGCGGAGTATCCATATTTTCGAATATATTCATTTTTCCAAATATCCTTATCCGTATTGTATTTAATATTAATTTGTTACTAATATTAATTTTATATAGTTATTATAAAAGTGTAAAGAAATAAGGGCATGCCAGTCATCTCTCATTTCACCAACCAAAACAAAATATCTCATTTCAATTTTTTCATTCTATGGTTTTTCTCGTAACTTTCTTCCTCTCTCTCGTAACTTTATTCTTCTATCTTTATCATTTCACCAACCATAGCCGCATATAGCACCGACCAGTACACTGTCGACCACTACATTATATGCACCCCCTCACCCTCGATCCTTTCGTTTACCATTATTAGGGCATTTATTTTCTTTTAGTTTATATCCCTCCTAGATATGATTTTTTTACCATTACTATATCATGTATCGATAATTTATTTTTCTTTTAGTATATATATATATATATATATATATATATATACAAGATCAATTGATGGTAGAAATAAAATTGATTTTTGTGGTTATTTCAAAGTCTATTAGGAATAAAATTGATGAATACCTTTGAATGTATTGTAGTTGGAGTGATTAGATTTGGTGATTAATTGCTTCCTTGTCTAATTTTTTTGCTATACAAATATTGACTTAGTATTTGAGATTGCCATTTTTATTATTACTTTTACTTTTTTCTATGAATATATAAATATTAAAATTATAACATTCAGTTATGATTAATATAATAGATTTAATAGTTCTTTTGATAAATACTTTATTACACATGGATTTAGGTTTCAATAACCATTTAATAGGTAATTTTCATCTAGGTTTTTTACATGCCAACAATTATGTTAATGTTCACTTGGTATGTTAATTGCAATGGTTAAACAATGTAAACGAATACGAATATTATTTGAATCTGAGTGGATATGGATACGAATATGGATAGTTCATCCAAACAGTTGATACGAACATGGATAGCATGGTATCTGCTCTGCATCCGTCCATTTACTACCCTTAGTTACTTTATATGGTCCTTTGTGTAAGTGATAAATACCCCAGTGACTTTGGACTCCCTTGACTAAAGCTCAAAGGGTCTCCCATATTGCAGTACCTTTTATGATCCAACATATAGAGAAACACCCTTTAACAGCAGACATAGGATCCTCAATTGAGGTCCAAACCGATTTATATACGTGTCTATCACTTTGACACTCTTCCCCCACTAACTCATCCGAGATCTTATGGGGAGCACCTTTTGGGTCTGAGGTCTCACATGACTTCAACATACGCCATTATTATTATGGCATCGGACACCAGAACCATTTGTGAGGGCACTGTACCAGATGGCAACATTATAGATTAAGGAGTTGTAGGAGTAGATTTAACACTTATTAAGTTTGGGGTTCATACGAAGGAATACGTCTCAATGGGGAGACCCAATGTCGTTTGTAAAAAAGAAGAATGATTTGATAAAGATCATTATGGACTATCGGGAGATGAAAAATATTACAATACGGAACAATCATCCATTTCCTCGTATCGATTAAATATTCTATTAGTTGAGGAGTGCGTCCTTTTTTTCAAAGATTGACTTACGCTCGGGGGTTTTTCAATTATGGATTTAGGAGGAGGATATTTCGAAGACAACCTTTCTACATGATATTCATACTATGACTTACGAGTCATGATGTTTGGGTTGACCAACATGGCAACAATGTGTATGGATTTGATGAATAAGGAGTTCTGCCCATTTCTTGGCCAACTCATCATAGTGTTTATTAACAACATGTTGGTGTACTCTCGGTCTGAGAAAGAACACGCATATCATTTAAGGATGGTTTTATAAACACTTCAAGAGCATAAGTTGTATGGTAAGTTCTCTAACTGAGGGTTTTGTCCAAAAGAGGGTCATGTTTTTTACAAATTATGTTAGAGGTTGGGATTTTGGTAGATCTTAGCAAAGTACCAATCGTGATGGAGTGGGGGCAGTCCACGATGCCTACAAAGATTAGGAGTTTTTTGGGGCGTATGGGTACTACAAGAGCTTTATTCAAGGATTCTTGAAAATTGTTGGGACACTAACTCACCTCACCCATAAGGGGGTATCATTTATTTGGAGTGCTAATTATCAGAGAGAATCTTAGGATCTTTAGGAGAGACCCACAATCGCGCCCATTCTTGCTTTACCACAATGCGAAGTGGAGAACTTGGTTTACACATATGTATTTTATAAGGTCTATGAGGATTTTCAATGCAAGAGGAGATGCCCATAACTTAGGCTATTAGTAAGCTTAAGGCTCACAGGGAAACTACCCCACCCATAATTTAGAGTTGGTAGCGAGAGTCTTTACTCTTCATATCTAGATACACTATTTATTGGGTGAGAGGTTTCTACTATTATCCAATCACATGAGTCTTTAGTACCTGTTTAGTCAATGGGATTTGAACATGTGACAGAGTAGATAGTTAGAGTTTTTGAAGGACTACCACTTCTCGATTAATTATCATTCGGGGAAGGAAAATGTGGTAGCAAACGCTTTGAGTCATAGACCGACTATGAGTTTGGAGGCCCCATGGGTAGAGCAGGGGGAAAGTTATCCAATTTATGGGCAGATATCTGGATTACTTTATGCACAATGGATGTGTTAGGGGAATATTTAACGGTTATGGTCATTAAACCTAATGTTGTGTCAAGGGTGATATAGGCCCAGACTTTGGACTCCTGTCGCTAAGATAAGGTAAGGGATCTCCTATCCATGGGAGTTCTCTTCTAATCGATTGGATCAAACAGATGTTTGTGGTTTTAAGGTCATTTAGTTATGTTGGAGGGCACCGAGCTGCAAAGGACAATTTTGACTAAGGCACATGATTCACAGTTCATTGTACATCATGAGGGTGATAAAATGTACCATGACATGAGGAGGCAGTATTAGTGGGCTAGAATGAATAGGGATATAACCTAATTTATGTCTAATTATTCCATCTACCAGCTAATAAAGATAAAGCACCAGATACTAGCAGGGTAGTTAAAGTCTTTAGAGATTCTCATATTGAAGTGGGAGAGTAACTCCATGAATTTCATCATTGGTTTATCGAGGTCCCAAAGAGGAAATGACTATATTTGGGTCATCGTCAATAGATTGAATAATTTTGCTGATTTCCTTCCAGCCCGAATAGACTATAGTACATAGCAGTATACACAACTTTTCATCCATATATTTTATATCTTTATGGGGTACAATTCAATATTGTGTCTGACCAAGACAGAACTTTTATTTCCTAGTTTTGTAGGAGCTTTCAAGAGGCTATGGGGGTATAGATGAATGTGAGTACTGCGTTTCACCCTCATATAGATGGTCAAACTAAGCCGATGAATTATATTTACGAAGATATGCTACGGGCTTGTGTGTTAAATTTTAAAGGGAGCTGAGATCGACACTTTCCTTACGTGGAGTTTTCTTATAAAAATATCACGAATAAACTATTAGTCTACTACCCTATGAGACATTGTATATATGATCGTGTCCTCATCATAGATATTTGTTAGAGATGGGGGATACAGGTTATGTGGGCCAGACTATATTCAAGACACATTAGAAAAGGACCCGCTCATCAGGGAGCATATGAAGATTACCCAAGATCAGTAGAAGAGTTATGTTGATAAGAGGAAGTGTAAGTTAGAGTTTTAGGTGGGGGTCAGGTTCTTTTGAAGGTCTCCCTGATGAAGGGAGTTATGATATTTGGATCCAAGGGGAAGTTAGCACCTCGATACGTAGATCCTTTAGTGATCATAAATAGGCTGGCCCCGATGGCGTATCATTTGGCCTTACCTGACCATCTTCAGGAGGTACCTGATGTCTTCCACATGTCGATGTTGAGAAATGTGACAACACACCTATTTTAATCCAGGGTGGCCAATCCTATACTAAAATAAAATAGTAATCTCATAATAGGTTATTTTAGCATCGTTGTCGCAACCACAATATAATATAAATGATATAGACAAACCATATAATCAAAATGAATGAATAAGTCACCATGCATAAATAGATAAAAAAGAGTGAACTGAATAAACCATCTTGCACCAAATAATAACATCTATTGAGTAAAACTGAATAAATAAACTGAGTGTTGAAATAAGAATATCTGACAGAAATATAAAAGCCTATCCATCTACGGGTAACACTCTTAAAATTGAACTGAAATGAAATATTTCTACCTAGATAAAGTAAGTTGAGGCGTCTAAACAAACATGTATCCTCCACAGCTACTGCATTTATCCCTGCGATCACACCTGGGGTATTAAAAAAAATAAGGAGAAATTAAAGCCTGCTGGTCAAAGACTGGAAAGTAAAAAATATTTGGCAAGTAGATAATTGTTTTAAATTGATTAAAACAGTAGTGTATTACTTTCGTGATTAATCGGTCGCACTCACATTAGATAAACTTCACTTCTCAACTATAGTGCACACCTAATGTGTTCATTTACTATCCTAATTAAACTACCCGGTCTAACTAGGACATGTAATTGTTATACAATTCCAATCCCGTTAATACTCTTTATAATCCAAGTACGAGTATCTTCACTAGATATACTTGCGTGAATAGTACTTTAGCGACACACTTGATATAAGTAAATATTCACGTAATAAACATAACATAGTTATGCTCCTGCTATAAATAGATACATACACTATATCATATAAGCATACATATATCACTCGCTATATACGTATATCGTATCCCCAAAGCCTAGACATTGCGGATACATCCCTCGTGTGCTATTTGGCTCTAGGCATCACACATCACGCATCACACTAAGCCACCAGGTGTCGAAATCTCACCACCTATCCCAAATGTAAACAAATAAAATGAAGGCAGCCATAGATATACGTCCAAGGGTGGCAACCATACCACATCGCACCCACATGGTCTTCAAACTATCATTTACCCTCACACATGGATAGTGACCATGCAACAGTCCTATGACTCAGGGAATCAATTTAACACCTATTGATCAACACCAAGGTGGACTGCCCACTATACAGAATTTCCTACGATAGCACTCTCGAGTAGGTATGTTTAATGTAACAAGTAGCATACACACATACATATATATAGGGGTGTGCAAAAAAACCGACAAAACCGACAAACCGACAAAACCGAGCCGAACCGAAAATTTTCGGGCCGGATTTTTTTGAGGGTCGGTTCGGTTCGGTTTAATCAGGTATAAAATCGACAGGGTCGGTTCGGTTTTCGGTTTTGGCATAAAAAAACCGATTTTGAACCGAACCGAACCGAATTAATTTTATACTTTTTACTTTTATATTTTATATTATATTTATATTAGTGTTGACATATTATATTATATTTTTTAATTTTATATTTATATTAGGTATTAAAAAAATATATTTTTTATTAAAATAAAGGAAAAAACCGAACTGGCCCTGTATAAAACCGGCCCTGTCAAAAACTGACGGGCAAACCGAACCGGCCCTGTCAAAAACCGACCCGATTCGGTTCGGTTCGGTTTGGTTTTTCAGCATTTTCGGTTCGGTTCGGTTCTCCTCCTCCAAAAACCGACATGGTCGGTTCGGCCCAAAAAACCCGGTCAAAACCGAACCGACCGACCCGTGAACACCCCTACATATATATACACGTCACCCTAATATGTATATATATAAAGTTCTAAACTTGTAAGCATATCCCACAGCGCATGGTTCACCCCATCCCAAAGTTCGAACCAATTTCTCAATTAATTATTTAACGAGTTCCTAACTTGAATCCTCGCTCCTCACCATTGTCTGAAAAATTAACACTTTGGTTAATTATAAAATTCCTCAAACAATGAATAGCAACACAAATCTAGTTTTAGTTAAATATCCTCTCACTTTAAAAACCTCCCACATACTCTCTTGAGTTCATAAAAATCCCTCGAACGTTTCCATGATCCAACCTCGACCTAGCCCAGGGCGCGAATCGATTCACCTTTCACAGCCAAATCAATTCATCATGCCAAATCGATTCACCTTGAAGGATGAATCGATTCAAAATATGGCAAAAACCCAGATCTACTTGTTTTCTCTACACGAGTTTCATTACCAAAATTTCACTATCATTTATAAGGTTCTTCCTACTTCAATTCCAAGAACTATAATCCTATTATAGTCAAGAAAACATGATTACATCCTTATACACTTAATCCCCACATGGTAACCCCTCATAAATTCAATAAATCGGATCTAAACAATAGAGGTTGTCTAACCCAATTCAAGATCATTATTTTTATCTAATTAGTTTTTAAAGATACAATCTTTCTATCCAAGTTCTACATGTCCATCCTTCAAATCCCAGAAATAATTTTGAAATACAAGTATGATTAATCTCAATTAATAATCAATTTAAAATTCGTAATCCCTCATCATTTAAATATCTACAACATTTAACTAAAGTTAAAATCTTTACTGCTTTAAATATAAAATTTCTATCTCTATTCACGAAAGTAATTAACTCCACTTAATTTGCGATATAAAGCAAGTAACTACTTGCCTTGGTGGATTAGAATCCGACGTACTCCATGATTTTGATGATGGTTTACGCCCTCTCTCTTATCATCTCCAAGCTTTCTATTCTTTTCTTCCTCTTTCTCTCAATCTCCCTTATGTAGAGTATCAGAAATGGACTTCCATACACCTGCCCAACCAATTAAATAATCCCTTAATTACATTAATTTTTGTTTTCACTTAACTCTAAGTGTAAAAATACCCCCCTACCCTCATACGGGTCCTGTTATGTCTAAAAATCCCCCTAAACCCACTCATAACACTCGAGTACCTATTTTGGTTGACCCTTTTCGGATCACCGGTGCACTCGAAAAAGGTCATATGAGTCACCCAACTCCAAATATGCTAATATCTCATTAATCGAGTCCAATACGCATGTACCCTACACGTCACCCATAAATTAGACCGATCCGTCGATGTAACACTGTATCGATATATAATATTAAACTATTGCTTCCACTCATACGTGACATATAACAACTCACATATCTATTTACTTATCACACACAAGAAAATAATAATAACAATAAATATTAATCCTTTATCTATGTAATTAATAGTTATTAAAATCCAATTTAATTTCCCCCAATTAAATTAATAATATTAAGCACACGAAAATTAAGTAATAATAAAAGTACGGGGTATTACAAGGAATTTCCCAAGGGGTAATTTAGACTAACATCATATCGACCTCACAAGGATTAACTTGTCTCTAAATGCGAGCTACGAGGAGAGACCGCATCGCATTCTTGACCGGAGAGAGCAGATGTTGCGATCAAATATCATTCCATTAGTTTGAGTCTAGTGGGGACACAATAGCAACGTTGAGTCTACTTGGGAGAGAGATAAATGATGACATGCATGTGAGGTATCCTGAGATCTTAGAGTTAGGTATATAAATTCAAATTCCAAGGACAAAATTCCTTATTTAAGGAGGGAGGAATGTAATACCCGTTCTTTCTGTGCTTTATTTAAATTACAAAGTTAATTATTTGTTTAACTTTTGTGACATATGAGATGTCACTTTATACATTTTTATATATGTTGTTATGTGATTCGTATATGTATTATGTAAACTTACAATTTTGGAAACGGGCATAGTACACGGTAATATACTAATTAAAATATCTTAAATGACTTAGTATCACGGGCGACTATGAAATGGTCAAGGACTGTTGAGGGTTTCCTTCTTTGTATTATTACCTTGATTTCGGGTTCCATTAACCATAAAGTAGATTTTTATAATGATGACATATTAGTAACTAATTAATAATTAGATTTTAATTTAATTGAATCGTACCGTTTTACGAATTAACTTAATGGGACAACTAATTTATCAGAATATGTTCTATTTTTTGTTGAATTTCGGGACACTTAGAAATTTTGTTTTTTACTAAAAATTGGTGGCATTTAAGTCTATTGAATTAGTATTTTGTTTGGGCCAAGTTTTGGATCGTTTGGAGCATTTTTTGGCTCATAAGGCATTAGAGAAAACCCTATAGGCTTAGGATAGGAGGCACACTGAGGATTGAAAAGAATTGGAGGTTTTTAGGACTTTGATTCACCAATCGATCTAAGGCAACTTTACATTAATTAAGAATCTAAATAAATTTATGTTAAAATAGTGATAGTTCATTAAAATCTAAACTAATACTCTTATAATCAGATTTTAATCACAAAAACCTAAATAGATTAATTACGAATTAAACCTTAATCACTTATTTTGAAGTTAGGATAGTTTGATGATAAATCCTTCAATTGGACTTGTAATCTGATTGAAATTTATAAAATATAAATCATAGTAATACAACATAGAGTTTCCTTAATGTTAATTCTATAATTGAATAAAATACATCATGAACTTGACGGAATTATGAACCTAGGGTTCTAAACTTAAATCTGAATTTTAATTGTGAATCCTTGCTTTAATTACCTATAACTTGTTGTTTTATGTTAATATTAGTGACACATGCTTTATACTTGAAGGTGTGTTGGAGTTAGACTATTTAGAGGACTAAAATCTAGGTTTTATGTTGTTAATGCTTATTTTTACATTTTGGGGATGAAGACTTTTAGGTGGATCTCGTTCGAACGAGATAAGGGTTTCGTTCAAGCTAGATATGGGGTTTCATTTGAATGAGTTTGGTTTTGTTTGAATGAGATAGGCTTTTCATTTTTACGAGTTTGGTTTTGATTCGAATAACATTGGGGTGTTTGTTCAAACGAGTTAGGGATCCCGTTAGAATGACTCTGAGATAGTTTGATAATTTCTTCTTAATTATTTGAGATAATTAATTGATGGCTTATGATTCTTTTCGTAATAGGAGATTTATGATAATTTGTATTTGTATTATTTTATGTTGGATTCATCTTGTAATATTCAGAGTTTGATTTTACTATTGAGACAATTATTGCATTTCAATGATGGGGTCTAGTGACTGTGAATTTTGGAATCAGAATTATGTTACTTTATACTCATTGTTATTATTAACTCTTTACTATTATATCTTATTTTATTTTCAATCATGCTTAGAATTATATGAATTGTTTAGACTCTTGTATCATTTATATTTAGAACTTATCAATCTAGTTATGGATTTTACGGGGTGCCATAAGTTACGTTACTCTTCTACCTCTTGGATTTGTCAATCTCTCTCTCTTTCTCTCTCTCTCTCTCTCTCTCTCTCTATATATATATATATATATATACCTTTCTATTTATCTATTTCTAAGATGAGTCTCCCCCTCTGTAGGTCGACTACCCTAGGGCGGCATTCTTTTCCTTCGCTAAGTTTTCCTTGTGGTTGCCGGATCGACTGGAGCGCATCTTTTGGTAGTCATTTTGCCTTGATTGTAATCATAACTGATTGTTTCATGTTAGTTATATTCTTTATCCTAAGATCGATTAGAAGTTGATGGTTGAACCTCTCAAATGAGAAGAGGGTATTTAAGTCATCTTAGTCTTGATTGTCCTGATGATTAGTTGATTGTGTGTCTTCAGAGTAATTGGAGATGACGTGGGAGGTTAAATCACTCATACCCATATATCTCCCTCTAATTCAATGTACATCACTAATAGAATTGTGGAAGCACTTGAGTCATCAACTACTATGTAGTCTGCTGTAGTAATTGGAGGAGTTCCTGCGAAGTTCTTGGCCAATGAAATTATAAGCTCATAGACAAGAAGAATATGTGCCACTCTCTAAGAAAATATGTAATCGGGTGGATTTCCACTAATTTGAACTTTTTTCATATCAGGCAAGTTGACTTCGAATATCTATAGTTTCTTTCTGCAATGTTTATCTGCACAAAAATTGGACGATTATAATTAAACTGTTAAAATACTTAAAGGCACGTAGTTAACAGTGTATTACTATGAGTACCAACAACTATAAGAGCCTTATGTCCCCTATAATTCAGGCTCCAGTCATATAGGTGCCCAAAAATGATCATCTTGTCTTTATTCTTGTCCTTATGAAAATTGGGTAGCCATTCAACCAAACTTCTAGAATTATCTTGAGCTTTGAAATGCTAGGTATAGATCCCAATTCTATAATGGAGATCATAGAATTATCGGATTTCATTTATGCCCAAATTTGTACCATAAATTTGGTTGATAACCCCCAGTCCCATAACGATACAAAAAAGTTTATCCCTCACTTTAAAAGTCATAACTCAATGATGATGGAGTACCTTAATAAGTAAATGATGTAAGGGTAATCGGACGTCCCCTTTTATAACTAATATAGTGTAAATGGTGACGGAACTTGGGTTAAGGTCATACATAGCCTTATCCTCGAGGCAAACTCCAATAGCAACATCATTGGGAATTTTGTATTTTTACATAATAAACTAAAGTCATCCTCTTAGAAGGATCCAAAATTCCTCAATATCTTTGACATTGTGATAAAGAAGAGTTTTCTTTGAAAAATATGAATCTTTTCTTAGGATTTATAGAGAACTTTAAGTAAAAAATAAGACAAAAATGAAAAGAGGGAAAGGTATGCTTGAGAAAATAAAGAAGGAAATTAAGGAAAATGAACTTGTACCCCTTTCAACCCCTCCGTCGTTAGAAGGTATGCAAAGTGACATATCTCTCAAAAAGGGAGTTGCACTCTCGTTTCTCCTACGCCATGTGTGCATAATAATGGCTTGAGGATATTCCAATTATGGCATATGCAACCCTAATTCTATCGATTACACACAAAAATAACAATGATTATTCTAATACCTGTTTAAAGTCGCATACGTGTCAATTAAAGCTAACTGAAACAAACTTGTCTCATAAAGAAGTACATGTGGCACTCGCTACAAAAAAATTCGTTTACTTAAGTCAGCGAACCCCTCAAATGACTAATTATTCCATAACTCTTTCAACATGCATAAATAAACACAAAGATATATGCCAAGTAACAGAATCCTTATCTATGTCAACCATTTTTGGAGTGATAATCTCATAAAGAGGCCTACTATAGATGGACTTAATCTCTTTAGCGTTGTACACAGATAAGACACATCATTTGTATAAATAAGACCCCCCCGTTATGAGGAGTTCACGGGATAACACTAAATCACACCTCCATTGTAAACTCGACTTGGACTCTTAACTAAAAAACATACAAATCCAAGATTTTCACTTGGTAGTAAAGAAGATGCCCCTCTTCCCCATGCATGTATGCAAGGCCGACTTGTTTAACCACGTATACCTAGTGTTATTTATTTTTTTCGCAGCACTCTAGGAATACTTTGATAATTTGCTAAATCATAAATTTAATTCCACTACATTGGTCATTCATGATTACTTAATGATAGATGTGTGTGTGTGTCGTGCGTATGTGTGTATTGAGGTACCAACAAGGGATTCCCCTATAGGAGTGCATCAATCAGATCAAACTCTAAGAAGGTTGAAGTCTTATATAAACAAAAATGATGTGGAAAAATATATAGTACTAACATGCAGGACATGCGATGCGTTCCCGAATTTATTTAAACTGTACTTTTTGTTTGTTGTAGAGTTTAAGACTACAATTTAAAAAATATTCTTCCCTATTATTTATTGTTATAGAATATAAGTGTTAAATGCATTTATATTATTACAAACTCTCTATTAAAAATGAAAGTGCACTTTTTAAACTATTAAAATAACGTTATGAAACCAAATACTATATATCAAACTGCAAAGTATAACAAGCCAAAAATATGCAATCATAACTTAGAATTTGAAAAAGAGCATTACATAGTCGAACTGAAGAATAATTATAAATTCGAAACCCCTAATATCCAATATATATAGAGAGAATAAGGGAGAGAATGTTATTTTGCGTGGATTTGAACCGCGTGGTTTGAACAATCAATGTCGTACCGTGCGACCGAATATGAACCAACTGAAGGCCAAGTGTTGAAGCCTAAATAAAAAGCCAATATATAAGAATTCTAAGACATTAAAATAAAATTTAAAAAATATATAGGTTTCATATATATTTAGAAAATAACCCCAAAATGGACAATCATGGTGGATAACCGGTATTACCTCGAGTGGGAGGGAGAGAGACTGCATTCATTTGTAAAGAGAAAAAATATATAAATGAAAGATAGCAACATATATCTATATCTATATATATATAGGATCAAGTAAGGGACACCTAAATAAGGGTTATTTACGGGATTATTTTTTTAAAAAATATATTTTTTATTGTAAACATTTCAGTGTACCCCTAAAAAAATCATCCCAAAATATTTTATTTTGATTTTTAAAAAATTTGGTCAATATTTAACAGTTTTTCAACAGTTTAAGTCAACTGCTTAAATGTCAAATAATGACACATTTTTTAAAATACCAAAATAAAATATTTTGGGATGATTTTTTTAGGGATACCCTGGAATGTTTACAATATATATATATATATATATATATATATATATATATATATATATATATATATATATATATATATATATATATATATATATATATATATATACGGTATTGTTCTTATGCGGACCAGTTCGCATTTTAACAGTGCGGACTGGACATGTGTCACCTAGCGGTGGGCCTAGAAGAGAGAGAGAGAGAGAGAGAGACTGTACATGTGTCACCTAGCGGTGGGTCTAAAAGAGAGAGAGAGACTATAATTTAGTCGATAATTTTTAGGCTCACCGTCACGTGACAAATGTGCAGTCCGCACAGTTAAAATGCGGACAGGTTTGCATAAGAGCAGTACTATATATATATATACACACACACACACACACACACACAGAGATTGAAAACCATATTTATGTAACCATACATATGCAAAAAAATGTATGTAGGCCCCTTTTTAATCAAAATCTTTGTTTGTGTGGAATTAAGTTAAGGATGAATGCAAATCAACTTTCTCTTTTTGAAAATTGTTTTTTAATTTTATCAAACCAAGTTGTGAACAAATTTAATATGCCAATTTTATCTTGCTTAAGTCCGAAACATGAATCTAGGTGATACTCAAGTAAAATAAAGTAAAGAGTACTCACAATGTCGGATGTACGAGGAAAAACCCAAAAATGGGAAAAAAACTCGAACAACCAAAGACAGACAATCACAATGAACAATTTTACAAAGACAGATTAGGCTTACTCAACGACTCGATCCCCACGGGTCTTGACGCTCCTTTTGATCTTCTACCGTTCTTCAATAGTGCCCATTGAAAAATTATATCTTCAACGATGCTTGTCCACAACACTCGACTCCAAGAATGTCTCGGTGTCCACCGATACGGCTTGAGTTGTCTACGATGTTGAACACAATGTTCGTCACTTCTCTATCGCAAAACCAACAATCACAAGTGTTCAATGATGAACAAAACTCAACTTGGTCCAGAAAGGATCACATAAACATTTGATAATGAAAGCTCGAATATTTTCAAACTCTAAGGATGTGTTTAAGCCTTTAAAACCTTAATCGTAAAACTATTTTTCCAGAATGCGCACACTTCGAGGAAACAAGACACCTCTATTTATAATAAAATTGAATCGGTGTCATAATCTCGTTCGAGTGAGATGCCACGTCGTTTGAACGACAGTGGATCTCGTTCGAACGCCACCAAATTTCTTTTGAACGACGTCGTCAGATAGAATCCTTAATTTAAACAAAGTTTTAATCAAAACCAACTCTTATCCAATTCTCATCCGTCCTTGTCCAACATAAATGAAGTGTAAACAATTAAACCTCTTTTAAAAACATTTTCTTTAAAGAAAATAACATCCTTATTTTTATAAAATGAATTCTGAGTTTCATTAACATTATGCATTCATACCTATGTGATCTCGGAATGCAATAAAACCTTGAAGATGAGAAATTGCACCAATTAAACTTCTTCATGATTAATTCCATGTAGCTTTGACACAACGTCTTCAATAAGTCTTCGATACGTCATAGACTTGTGGGATCAGATAATAAAAAAACTATATATGAATGAAACCTCTTCTGTTCCGAGAATAAGTCAAAACTACATTAAGACTCAATTGTAAATTAGGTCCTTACAAATCTCCCCCTTTGACTATTCTAGGACAAAACCAACATTGAAATGCCTAAGCCGGGTCGTCAAGCCGTATGATGCCTAAAACCTATCCCATAAACCTAAAATAAAAAATACATCACAGTACATGATAAGATTCTTCAACACTGAACCAGAAAGCATGAAACTGTCTCTAAATGTATATATGTGATGTAGATTTGAAATCTCAAATCTCGTTTAAGCATACCTACACACATGAAACAGACAAATACCAAGTGAAGTATGGAGGAACAAATGATATACATTAATATTAAAAATTAAATTCGAATAATTTGTTATGTGAGAAAACATGATACCAATATGTGGACATAAAACTCACAAAACTCCCCCTACATCACAGACATCTCTCCCCCTTTTGTCTCGAATAGATAATCCGGTGAAAAGGTAAACAAGTCTAGCACGAGATATACCAAGATGATTAAATCAACATGAAGAATAGCTAGATAAACATGAAACAACTAGATCAATATGATCAATCAAGGTCAAATCAGTAGCTAGCAAACAATAAATCACATAAAGAATATATCAATCTCTGCAGGTGTCATTAAACGAACCAATTGAGGAAAATATGTCAATCATCAAAGTAAACTGCATAAATAGAAACACAGTACCAAAACATGAATCAATATGCAGTAGGGTACTGAAACAGTTCAACAAGAAAAAGTCAAACTGGTCAAACAGATCGTCGTTCGAACGAGCCAGGAATATCGTTAGAACGAACTAAGATGTGACAACCCGCCTACTAAAATAAGAGGTGGCCGGCCCGATACTCCAATAATCACAGGAATCATGGATAGTCCATTCTTAGCATCACTGCCGATTTAAATAATAGTACGATATAACCACCAATTATTTTAGAAAAGGGACTGTCAATTTAAATTTTTTTATAAGTAAAAGAAAAACACTTAGACAATCCCATTTGCAAAAATGGTGGATACCAAAAATCAACGAGTAATAGAATACAATATGCATAAATCAATAATCGAATAAGCTGTCGGTTAACAGACTAATACAAACAGGTTACACCGAGTATTACAATTTACATATCACATTATATAAATGAGTACAAAGCATGGGAAACACGTCCGAATAAATATACTGAACATAACTAGAGTACAATGGAAGGAAGCGTCTATAACAAATATCCTACAACATCCACAAAATGCTATAGCCCCAAGACAATAGGAAACAGAGAGATCAATATGGGAGTCCTTGCGGAGGAGCACCTAAACGGACAATGAGTTCATGCAAAACAAAGAGATATAGACAAGCCAGGGCCCGGTTTGATATGATTACCATGCGACTAAAATGCATGCTAGTTATGAACGTAACTTTCTCTCGGAATAAAACATAAAGGTTCTCACCTCTCGTTCTAAAAGCACAACCTAACGCAATATCAATGCTAATGCTCAACGATAATAAAAGCATGGGATAACTCATCTACGTTTACTCAAGGAGACATCATATCAATTATTCACAATAAGTGAACAATTCCTTTTTCTCTATAGGGAATACATATGTGGCAATTCATTTTATCAAATGTTTACCAAATCAATTTTATCTCATTACTTTCTTTACCAATTCTATTTCCCTTCTTCCATCCAAGAAATGTATTTAAAGCAAGTTGATTATCATAAAATTCTTTTTCCATATCATAACTTCTCAATTTCCCTTCTTTCATCCAGGAAATATATTTAAAGCCATTTTATTATCATAAAATGCTTTAGAAGGAATAATGTACCACATTATTAAAAACAGTTATATTTCATATCATATAACGTTTCTAAGACCGCACGTATGGGTTTCCCCAATGTGCGCGCCCCTAAATGGCTATCATCTTCTAGGGCATATCACTAAGATAACCTGGGATCCTAATGCAACGTCGGTAAGTGGCCATACCCCTACGAGTGAGTCATAATCACACCCGAAATTACCTCACTAGCACAGAATTAACATATAACAAACGATCATATGGCCAAGGACTATATTCACCCTGCATTCACTTGCCAGGGGACTACACCTCACGCGCGTAACTTTCCTTATGATAGCGATTTAGAGAGGTGTGTTTACGTAAATTATCATTTACGAAAATCATTTCTTTTTCCATTTGAAAACATTCATATTTTACATTCTCAAAATCGTTTATTTTCAATGATGAAATACCAATTTTAGAATATGCATTTCTTATTCTTAAAGTCATATTTCATTAATGACCTAAGACCTGAAGTGCCAATATCCTCACACTAGTCTCCAAGAGTCCATAACAATATCCTAAATCATCAAAGTGAGTCTACCTCAATAATAGTCTCCCAAAAGTCTCAACATTATCGTTTTATCTTCTATTAATTCTAGGTCAACTTCCTATATCATTCGGACATTAACCTACATAAACTAACCCTTGGAATAAGCCCAATTAACCCCATACTAGCCTAGGATATTTATCTACCCAATACATACCTCTAAAACTCTTCATTACTTCCCAAAGGAAGGCTCCTAAACCTTGAACCTAAAAGAAAAGGAATAAAAATGAAATTAGAGAAATCTCACAAAAACAGGGCATCTGAATCGATTCGCCCTAGGGCCGAATCGATTCTCCCCCGATTGCGAATCGATTCTCCAAAAAGAAAATCGATTAGGTGAGTAAAACCAACCTTCTATCTCAGCCGAATCGATTCATCCCCATCCCCAACCCTAATCGATTCGGTTTCCCAGACCTGTAACTTTCCCCATTTTCGAATCGATTCGCCCAAAGACCGAATCGATTCGGTCCTGCAGAATTGCCCAATTTGGGCTACGGGTTGTATGAACCCTAATATCCCAAAACCTGAAATCTTCCATTTTCTCCAACATCAACAACACTTAATCCTACCAAATCATTCCTACACTTCAACTAACTAATATTCCCAACTCAAATCAAATTTAACTACAAGATTTAAGGGTTTAAACACCAAAATCATCAAAAACCCATAAATGGTTTAAATCCCCAAAAACTAACTATACATGCAATTTATCACATTAAATCATGATCTAGCAAGTAAAAAAATTTCATCAAGTTCGTAGTCTCGGATTCTCTTTCGATATCAACGAATTCCAGCTCCAATCTTCCATTTTTCTCTCTTTTCTCCCATTTCTCCCAACTCTCTCTTCTCTCTCTCTCTCTCTCTCTCTCTCTCTTGGCTTATAACACAAAATGAGAAATGAAAAGGGGTTGGAAGACTTATACGGGTCTTATACATAATTTCCCCTCTTTTAAGTGTTAATACACCATTAAAATGACTCGTAACTACATAATTGAGTCATAACACGTCAAAAGTGCCCGAAACTCAAAAATACAACTTGGCACCTATTTTACTATCTCAATTATTTTAAAACCAACTGCACCCCCTATTTTGGCATTCGGAGTAATGTATAATATTTTTATGTTCATACGTCATGTTATTTCATTAATTATGCTCAAATTTTAATATAAGTCATAACTGTTGTTTAAAGTACAACGATGCAATAAAACACAATATAGTTCCAATTACCTTATCATAATGGTAAATAGGCAAAACATGGTAAATATTATCCCTTAACTCACGGGAAATAATATTTACTTCAACTTCCTCTATTTTATAAAATTAGCCCATCAGGAAAAATAATATAAAATAGTCGCTCAAAAGTCTGGGTTGTTACACTCTCCCCCCCTTATAAGGCAATTTTGCCCTCAAAATTCGGGAGTACCCTATAATCATTATAAGGGTATACTATTCTAAACTATCGTTCTTTCATTCTTAGCATCCTCCTCGTTATTGTGGCATCCCCATTGGACTTGGATCAAGGTCGTCACTATTCGATCTTAGCCTACCTTCTCCGTGCTCTAACATAGCATCTAGTCGTTCCTCATGAACTATCGATCCCACCTTTCTATGATGGAAAAGAAAAATGCCTACATAACTCGGCACAAGTTACCTTTCCTCCCGAATCACATTAAACCCTTCTTAGGGAATACTGCATTAAAACTAATTCCCTACCTCCAATACTACATGACCTCTATTCGAGTCGGCGTAGCCCTTGAAAGTATGCGGATTAATGAACCCGATCATTAAAGAAATAATTTTGGACCACCCAAGTCCAAGGAATATTTTTCCATTGGTTCCATCCAACGAGCAGGCGAATTACTTAGCCGGCGACACAAGGCCACAGACGCTGGCATCCTTAGAGAAAAACGATCCGAATTATTGTACGAAATTTTGATTCATAAAAGCTAATGCTCCCATCCTTCCTTTAAGACTAAGGTACACCTTCAAAGTATGCCTTCTGACATTAGGTTAACTTTCTCCATTCATTCATCCACTTTAGGGTGGTAAGATATACCCAAGTTCAATTCGGTTCCCATTACTTTCTGGAAACTTTACCAAAACTTCGACACGAAAATCTAGTCTCGGTCCATCACTATTTTGATAGGCACCTTATATAGTTCCATTACTCCGCCATAAGGAGCTGTGCGTACTCCTCCATAGACAGTCCAACCACATTGGTCGAAAAAATAGCGATTTGGTCGAACGATTAACAATTTTGCTCAAATAGGATCATGACCATTACGGTGCCGGCAATTCAGTGAAAATGTCCACGGATATACCTTTCCTCATTCCCCCCACTAGTCTCTTCACACTAGTAGGTGAAATGGTCAATCACGGACATGAATGCTCTTGCTGCAAAGTCCTCCTAGTTAGGCTCGTTCTACTTGGCTTTCTATGCCTTCACTAATCTCTCCGAAGGGTTTTATACTCGGCGCATCAGTTACCCCATTCATATTTCCTTAGCAAAAGGGAATATCCAATTGATAGTCCTTCACGAACTTTAAACACCAACTCTGTCGCCCCAATAATATTTTATAACAACTTGTTGTTCGTAAAAAGACCAAATTTCCTGCCCAGGAAGTAGTGCCTCCATTTCTTTAAGGCGAATATTAACGCTATGAACTCTACATTAAGCGTGGGATAATACTTCTCATGAGGTTTAAGTTTGTGAGACGCATAAACAATGAGTCCATGCTCCAATATTAATACTTCATGTTCCTGGCGGAGACTCGTTCGTTAAATCCGCTCTCGATCTTAACAACATAAGTGCAGGAGTAAAATTTAACTCATCCTTTTAACTCCCCTAAAGTTAGGTTACCGATGTAACGCTCTATCTAAGAGAGGCCTCACCTCCTTTGGCCTAGCAATCCAAATTACTCAAGATTCCATACTTCTTCTTTCTAGGGACCTAATCCCCCTTAGAGTTAACCCACAACCTATTCATGGTCAACTCCCTACAGCCTTCCTAAAATAACATCGCATTCCCTAAAGGCCTTACGTGCTAATAATCCTAAGGTCGATATATATCCTAATCAAGTCGTATAAGTATTATACTAATTATATCCCTAGTGTCCAAGACCTTTCCCAACTTCTGATATTCGCTCGGTTTCATGCGTGGGACGTCTCCCAGAGCGAAATCCAAACAAGGAACCCTCCCGTTACACTACTACCTGGCATTGTCGATTATCAAGATATAATGGTCTAAGACACATGATTGGGACCGCTCAAATTCTAACTCATAACTCTACTAATGCGCTTCTACTTTTAAGTTTTACCATCTCAAATAATTGAAAATTTAACTAATCAGGCATTTACTTTCTGTAAGACGCGACAAATGCTTTATCCGAATATACATACATACATCTTCTTAAATGGCCTTCTCATCAAGGCACAACTATAAGTCTCAATCCGAGTTTCTTATCTCAGTCTCCCTCACATCGATCAGAGGAGAGAACTATTCACAATGCTTCTATATCGCACTTTAATAGCCCTTTAATCACTCAATTACGTGATTCTCGGCTAAACCTATCAACTCATCATCTTAACAATAAAATAAAATAAAATAAACGAAGGAAAA
Organism: Sambucus nigra; assembly: GCA_949130495.1. Lineage (NCBI taxonomy): Eukaryota > Viridiplantae > Streptophyta > Magnoliopsida > Dipsacales > Adoxaceae > Sambucus > Sambucus nigra. The sequence goes on from OX422218.1 coordinate 285,224,144, forward strand.
ATAGCATCTCTCCACTCCTAACGTCGTTAAGGTTCATGCGTGGAGCGTCTCGCAAAGCGAAATCCAAACAAGGAATCCCTCCTATACATTACTACTTAACTTTGTTTGTCGTGGAGATCAGGCAACATCATACATGCACAATAAATGAAATAAAATAAAAAGAAAATTCTTACATACCTTAAACCATCTCTATAAAGTCTCAATCCTATATTCGGGTGAGATATTATAGAATAACAAGTTCCATTCGGGAACTACAATTACGATAGCCTCCCAATTTATTCACTTGCTATTGCTCCAACAAAACCAAGAATATTTCCACTCGTATGATACATATAATACGAGTAGCACATACCACATATACTTTTAAAATATCATCACTCGCCTTATAACGAGTGAAGGAAAAATATAGAACCTCCCTACTACGAAAGTCATATAGATACACTCACTATAATAATATCGATAGCACCACAAGCTCAATTTACACACCTGAATCTAGGGTTAATACCATACTACACAATATTATCTTAAAGAATGCACCGCCCTTTACTAAGGTGTAATTCCCACCAACATTCTTGCCAATCACCCCGGGCCAATACTAATGGTTCTCAGACACCGTACTCGAGTCTTATCCGAACCAAATTACTTCGATTAACGCCCCAACTAGGCACCCTATTCTTGCCCTTGTTCTCCAAACAACACGGTCAAAATGCGTGGTTCCACATTCCACGTCAGAACCGTTTCTCCGTCTCTAGCTACCCTGGCGATTATCCGTGTAGTTCCCTTAACCTCCTCAATAAAAGAGAACATGCTACCGGCCTCCCCTGCCTTAGTTCAATGAGTCTTCCTCGGGTGGATGTTCACCAATGGGGTTTCATGAACACTACTTCTCCTGAAGTGTTAACAACACTTATTGGTGAGCCTATCATTCCACTGAATGGCTCGTTCTTCCTTATACCTACCTTATTTCAGTGCACGGTTTCCTTAACCGTACCACTATCTGTTCACGATCGGCCTCTGACCGAACCTCGTGTGAATATTTGAGAATATACTTTCTCATCATTCTTGTTATCCCAGAGACACTTGCTGTTGAAAATATCTACCGGGTCTCTCTATAGGCAAAACTTCCCAATCCACCAAATTATGGCGACTACCATTTCCACCATTTCAACCTTACTCCTATGGGTGAAAGATTTTCCTCCAATCTTCGCACCTGGTAACTTCTATACCCCTCTCTAGACCAAAGCTCTTAGGCCTTATATTTCGACTGGATGGGGTTACACTTCCTCCATCTGACTTAGCTTCAACATGTGGTCCTAGTTAAGGGCCTTCTCAACTTCAAATTAATGTCGCTAGGAATTACCAACTTAGTACCACTCTATACTTGCAGCGGTACTTGGAAAACTATATCTACTGTACTTAGTAGTCGCGGTAGCAATATAAAATAATGCTACGAAGGGAGAGACCTCCAAAGAGGCCCTCATCCCCGACTACAACTTACAGTTCTTAGTAACCCCATCTCGTGACGCCTTCATAACGGCTTTCTATGACGCCCTTCCTCATTCGACTTGTGAATCTCACACGAATGCGCAAAATATTTTCTGATTTCTTACTCTATAGCAGAAGAACGAAACCTCACCAGAGAAATCAACGTTCTTAATCCTAAGGATCTATATCAAATCAAAAATAACGCTGAAAACATAGTACGTCCGCACAGATTCCTAAGGACACTAGAACCTGATGCTCTGCTACCATATGTGACAACCCGCCTACTAAAATAAGAGGTGTCCATCTTGATACTCCAATAATCACAGGAATCATGGATGGTCCATTCCTAGCATCACTGTCGATTAAAATAATAGTACGAGATAACCACCAATTATTTTAGAAAACGGACTGTGAATTTAAATTTTTTTATAAGTAAAAGAAAAACACTTAGACAATCCCATTTACAAAAATGGTGGATACCAAAAATCAACGAGTAATAGAATACAATATGCATAAATCAATAACCGAATAAGCTGTCGGTTAACAGACTAATACAAACAGGTTACACCGAGTATTACAATTTAAATATGACATTATACAAATGAGTACAAAGCATGGGAAACACGCCCGAATAAATATACTGAACATAACTAGAGTACAATGGGAGGAAGCGTCTATAACAAATATCCTACAACATCCGCAAAATGCTATAGCCCCAAGACAAAAGGAAATGGAGAGATCAATACGGGAGTCCTTGCTGAGGAGCACCTCAACGGACAATGAGTTCATTAAAAACAAAGAGATATAGACGGGTCAAGGCCCGATTTGATATGATTACCATGCGACTAAAATGCATGACAGTTATGAACGTAACTTTCTCTCGCAATAAAACATAAAGGTTCTCAACTCTCGTTCTAAAAGCACAGCCTAACGAAATATCAATGCTAATGCTCAATGATCATAAAAGCATGGGAGAACTCATCTACATTTACTCAAGGAGACATCATATCAATTATTCACAATAAGTGCACAATTCCTTTTTCTCTATAGGGAATACATATGTGGCAATTCATATTATCAAATGTTTAACAAATCAATTTTATCTCATTACTTTCTTTACCAATTCTATTTCTCTTCTTCCATCCAGGAAATGTATTTAAAGCAAGTTTATTATCATAAAATGCTTTTTCCATATCATAACTTCTCAATTTCCCTTCTTCCATCCAGGAAATATATTTAAAACCATTTATTATCATAAAATTATTTAACAGCAATAATGTCCCACATTATTAAAAATAGTTATATTTCATATCATATAACGTTTCTAAGACCGCCTGTCCGGGTTTCCCCACTGTGCGCGCCCCTAAATGGCTATCATCTTCCAGGGCCTATCACCAAGACAACCTGGGATCCTAACGGAATGTCAGGAAGTGGCCATACCCCTGCGAATGAGTCATAACCACACCCGGAATTACCTCACTAGCGCAGAACAAATATATAATAAACGGTCATATGGCCGAGGACTATATTCACCCTGCATTCATTAGCTAGGGGACTTCACCTCAAGTGCATAACTTCCTTTATGATAGCGATTTAGAGAGGTGTGTTTACGTAAATTATCATTTACGAAAATCATTTCTTTTTCCATTTGAAAACATTCATATTTTACATTCTCAAAACCGTTTATTTTCAATGATGAAATACCAATTTTAGAATATGCATTTCTTATTCTTAAAGTAATATTTCATTAATAAACTAAGACCCGACGTGCCAATATCCTCACACTAGTCTCCAAGAGTCCACAACAATGTCCTAAATCATCAAAGTGAGTCTCCCTCAATAATAGTCTCCCAAAAGTGTCAACATTATCGTTTTATCTTCTATTAATTCTAGGTTAACTTCCTATATCATTCGGACATTAACCTACATAAACTAACCCTTAGAATAATCCCAATTAACCCCATACTAACCTAGGATATTTATCTACCCAATACATACCTCTAAAACTCTTCATTACTTCCCAAAGGAAGGTTCCTAAACCTTGAACCTAAAAGCAAAAGAATAAAAATTAAACTAGAAAAATCTCACAAAAACAGGGCATCCGAATCGATTCTCCCCTGATTGCGAATCGATTCGCCCAAAAGTGAATCGATTCGGTGAGTAAAACCAACATTCCGTCTCAGCCGAATCGATTCAACCCCAACACGAATCGATTCGATTTCCCAGACCTGTAACTTTCCCCATATCCGAATCAATTCGCCCTAAGACCGAATCGATTCGGTCCTGCAGAATTGCCCAATTTGGGCTACGGGTTGTATGAACCCTAAAATCCCCAAACCCCAAATATTCCATTTTCTCCAACATCAACAACACTTAATCCTACCAAATCATTCCTACACTTCAACTAACTAATTTTCCCGACTCAAATCAAATTAAACAACAAGATTAAGGGGTTTAAAACCAAAATCATCAAAAACCCATAAATGGTTTAAATGTCCAAAAACTAACTATACATGCAATTTATCACATTAAATCATGATCTAGCAAGTAATAAACTTGCCTCAAGTTCGTAGTCTCGGATTCTCTTCCGGTAGCAACGAATTCCATCTCTAATCTTCCATTTTTCTCTCTTTTCTCCCATTTCTCCCAACTCTCTCTTTTCTCTCTCTCTTGGCTTATAACACAAAATGAGAAATAAAAAAGGGTTGGAAGACTTATATGGGTCTTAAACATAATTTCCCCTCTTTTAAGTGTTAATACACCATTAAAATGACTCGTAACTACATAATTGAGTCATAACACGTCAAAAGTGCCCGAAACTCAAAAATACAACTTTGCACCTATTTTTACTATCTCAATTATTCTAAAACCAACTGCACCCCCTATTTTAGCATTCGGAGTAACGTATAATATTTTTATCTTCATACGTCATGTTATTTCATTAATTGTTCTCAAATTTTAATAGAAGTCACAACTGTCGTTTAAATTACAACGACGCAATACGACACAATATAGTGCCATTTACCTTCTCATAACGGTAAATAGGGAAAACATGGTAAATATTATCCCTTAAGCCACGGGAAATAATATTTACTCCAACTTCCTCTATTTTATAAAATTATCCCAGCAGGAAAAATAATATAAAATAGTCGCTCAAAAGTCTAGGTTGTTACATAAGACATCGCTCGAACGAAACAGTATGTCGTTTGAACGACATACTCAAAATTTCACAGAATCCCCAAAATATCAAATAGTGTTGCCCAGTGGAAAAATATTAGAAAAATTCAAACCGAAGGGGCTCAAAATTGTGAAACATTAGCAAAATAGAAGCCAAACTAGAAAACTAAAAACAAATAACTATAAATAACATGCTAACATAGTATCAATGTTCCTAAACATGAGCATGGAATATAGGTGTGTGAACTAAAACAAATGAATCACAATTCCAACACAACAAAATGATCAAAAAGATTTAATCAATAGCAATCTATCATCAAACTTTATTATAGCCATGTGTGACAATTAAATTGTGACCTTAATGAACTAAACAAACATCATGCACAAGAATTCAAAATTTTGACGATTCTACAAACAATAGCGTCATGACACGAATTTTTAATGTTTAGGATTCTTTGTGCAAACCCGTTTAAATTTTTAATCCATCCAAACTCCCTCAAAAATATCATATTTTCTTTTGAATGAACTAAACTAATATTGTCCATTTTTGGCATATGATTCTTTTTATTGTCTTATGAATTGTTTCGGACTCTCTTACATGGTGGCTTTCACGATGAGTCAATTTTACACTCTCGTAGACCCTTTCCCGTACACTCATCATATTTTTTGATCTAGATTAAAATGCTCACGGGTAAACGATTTTACATTCACACCTCCTCCTTAAGTCTACTTACGCATAGATGACAAAATTAAAATAAGAACATTTCACCAAACTCAAATGTGCAAGAGTAGTCAAACATCCATATAAACTGATGAATGTGTGAAAAGATGGCATATATACAAATTCGAATCAAAACACATATCAACTTCGAAACAACCCCATAATACAATGGTTAATATCTTTCTAAGCATCGATAATAATGACTAAATGCCCTGGCCACATGGATAATGGAAGGAAGGGGGTCCAAGCACACCAATTTTCCATATCAACACATGTTAACTCAAAAAAATTAAAACAAAAATCGAAAATCTTTTTGGCTTTTCAAAAATATTTTAACTCAAATAAAAGCAAAATCTTTTTGTGTTTTTCTCAAAATTTATCAAAACAAAATCTTTTTGTATTTTTCAAATAAGACATAATAAAAATAAAATACAAAATGATAAACATGGTAACACACTCAACATTTAGATTTAGCATGGGAAAAATCAAGTGCAACCAAATGAGAACCATGAAGTTTTATTTCTAAAGATACCAAATCCGACTTCCTAACCCAAGTAGGTGTGTAATGACGCATGGGGGTGGGGAGAATCAGGGCAACTTTATTCATAAACATCCTAAACTTTCGAGGAGCATTCCTAAAGTCATAGCTAAACTTTCTAAGGTGACCTTTCCTACCACACAACGTGTAAGTGTAGCGATGGTATGGAAAGTGATCTATATGTGGACCTTTTCTAACGTTCCTATGTGGCTCTCTCTCACGTGTGAGGGTAATGGGAACAATATGATCATTAATGCCAATACCACCCATATCTCTCTTAATTTGTATGGTGCCTAGCATCCTATCCAACTTCTCACTTATAGCCTCCAAGTCAAACTTAACTCTAGACGAGTCTCTCAAACTCTCCTTTAACTCATAAATCCTAGACTCGAGTAGACGCCTAGACTCCTCAAACTCTAGCACCTCCTTTTCCAAAGCCTCCATCAAATCTATATGGGTGTCTCTCTCTTTATCGACGTACTCTAGCTTCTCCCTAAGCTTCTTCTCACGTGCCCTAAGATCCTCAATTAACGCATCATTATTTTCTACGGCACGTTCTTTCAACTTAGCTTGCAATTTTGAGTTATCCGTTTTCACTTTTATCGTCTCCTCAAAAAAATCTCAAAATGCATCTTTCAACTCACCTACGTCGATCTCCTCATCCTCGCTCTCATCACCCTCACCCTTATGGGAAGCACTCTTAACAGCCTCGAAAGTGTCATGCACATGAGTATCCTCGTGGGAAGATATATCATCATCGCTCACATGACATGCCATAAATGCAACAACTTTATGCTCAATGGGGGAATCCTCTGCCTCTTCCGGTTCACTATCACTTAAGGTGGCATTGTATGCAATTGGTTGCTTTCCCTATTTCTTAAGTCTGGTGGGACACTCCTTAACTTTTTGACCATACCCCTCACACCCGAAACACCTATCAGACTCATCTCTCCTAGGTGTCTCACTTTTATCCCCAGGGGTGGAGTCTCCCTTGTTCTTGAATTTCTTAAACTTTTTGTCATCTTTAGATTGCTTATGAATTTGAAGAAAATTCTTAAACTTTCTTACCAATAAGACAACATCCTCAAAGTTGGAATCGGAGTTGTCATTCGAAACTTTAGTCTCCTCCTTCAGGGATTTCAAAGAAATGCTCTTTTCTTTCTTTGGCACTTTCTTGGAGGTAAACATATCGAGTTCATAGGTTTGTAAGTAACATATGACCTATTATAGTTTCGACGAGTTAAGCATACCAAGGGAATTCATAACGTTCACTTTAGCATCAAACCTACTTGGCAACGATCGGAAAATTTTTCTTAATAACTCGGTTATCATGAATCTTCTCACCTAGATTAAACGCCGCATTAACAATAGTGGACAACCTAGTGTAAAACTCATCAAACGTCTCACTTTCTAACATCTTAATCGTCTCAAACTGTGTAGTGATATTTTACAACTTAGACACCCTAACCGTGATTGTACCCTCGTGAGTGAGTGCAAGTATATCCCAAACTTCTTTTAAAGTTTCACAAGTCATGATACGATTATACTCTTCAGGTGTGACATTTGAGGAAATAACGTGCAGACCTTTAGAGTTATACTGTGCAAGACTATGTTCAGTCTCAGTCTATAACTCAACGAGTTTCAAACTAGTGACCTCACCTTCTCGTGTGATAGGCGGTGACCAGCCTTTTTCAACATCTAACCATACACGCTTATCAATAGATTTTAAAGAACTTCTCATTCGTATTTTCCAATAAGCATAATTAGTGCCATCAAATACAGGAGTGCGAAAACTGTCAAAATTACCAAAATTCATCCTTATAAGCAAAAAGGGATCAAACACAAAAAAAATGTATTTCTAGCTCTGATACCAATTTGTAGGCCCCTTTTTAATCAAAATCTTTGCTTGTGCAGAATTAAGTTAAGGATGAATGCAAATCAACTTTCTCTTTTTGAAAACTCTTTTTCAACTTTATCAAACCAAGTTGTGAACAAATTTACTATGCCAATTTTATCTTGTTTAAGTCCTAAACATGCATCTAGGTGATAGGCAAGTAAAATAAAGTAAAGAGTACTCAACGTCGGATGTACGAGAAAAAACCCAAAAATGGGAAAAAACCTTGGACAGCCTAAGCTAGACAAGCACTATGAACAATGGTTTTACAAAGGCAGATTAACCTTACTCAATGACTCGATACCCACTGGTCTTGACACTCCTTCTGATCTTCTACCATTCTTCAATAGTGACCACGTAGAAATTATGTCTTCCATGATGCTCGTCCACAACACTCGACTCCACGAATGTCTCGGTGTCCACCGATACGGCTTGAGTTGTCTATAATATTGAACACGATGTCCGTCACTTCTCCACCACAAAACCATCAATCACAAGTGTTCAATGATGAACAAAACTCAACTTGGTGCAGCAAGGATCACATAAACATTTGATAATGAAAGCTAGGATCTTTTCAAACTCCAAGGATAGGTTTAAGCCTTTAAAACCTTAGAAAACATGTGCAAACTAGTTTCTGGATCGTAAAACTATTTTTCTAGAATGCACACACTTTGAGGAAATAAGACACCTCTATTTATAATAAAATTGAGTCGGCGTTAGATTCTCGTTCGAGCAAGATGCCACATCCTTTGAACGATAGTGGATCTCGTTCGAACGACATCAAATGTTATTTGAATGACGTCGTTAGATAGAGTCCTTAATTTAAACAGAGTTTTGATTAATACCAACTCTTATCCAATTCTCATCTGTCCTTATTTGATATAAATGAAGTGTAAACAATTAAACCTCTTTTAAAAATATTTTCTTTAAAGAAAATGACATCCTTAATTTTATAAAACGAATTTCGATTTTCATTAACATTATGGATTCATACCCGTGTGATCTCGGAATGCAATAAAACCTTGAAGATGAGAAATTGAACCAATTAAACTTCGGCATGATTAATTCCATGTATCTTTGCCACAACGTCTTCAATTAATCTTCGATACGTCATAGACTTGTGGGATCAGACAATAAAAAACTATTTATGACTCAAACCTGTTTTGTTTCAAGGATAAGTCAAAACTACATTAAGAATCAATTGGAAATTTGGTCCTTAAATTGTACAGTCATTACCTCTAATGTTTTTTGCATAACACTTTCCACCTCATATTTCACAAAGCCAAAAAAAAAAATCCATGTTGCTTTAACACAAAGACCATAAATAGTTCCTTACTAAAATATTAAAAAGGAAATCACAAAAAAAAGGTTTATGCATACTATGTTGCTTCTTACTTGAATGCCACCACTCTTAGTAGGACAAAACCCTCTTAAATTGGATTACAGTGAAGATATTGAAGTCCAAACCTAAACATTTGAATTAAACACCCTAAAAAATTTTCTTCCATTGCTTTTTTGTTGTGTCGATTCATGAAGATGTGTTCCTCCTGTTGATGATTGTTTCAATTTTGGCCAATAAACATTATTGTAGAACAATACAATAACATAAAAGATGGAAAGGTTTCTCATGAACTATAGAGAATAGAGAGAAAGAATATAAATGACATATTTACCTACTTTACACAACTCTCATCCGAAGATCAACTTTTGCAACCCCTTCTCATTCATTTCTTCATCTATGAATTTTCAAGAATCTGATGGTTTTAAATTAGGGGCTTTGTAAATTTAGGACCTATTGTAATATATATTTTGGAAATAGGACAACAAACATTTTATTTATGGTTTTAGTCCCTATTTTTGAATAAAGCCGCTGGCGCGGACCCATATTCATAAAACGTCAACCAATCACAACATGCCACGTGTCCCTTTAATTTGAAAATAGGGACTAAAAATGGAAACAAAATGTTTGTTGTCCTATATCCATAATCAATATTATTTTAAGTCCTAAAATTACATAATCTAATTAGGGGCTTTGTAAATTTAGGACCTATTGTAATATATATTTTGGAAATAGGACAACAAACATTTTATTTATGGTTTTAGTCCCTATTTTTGAATAAAGCCGCTGGCGCGGACCCATATTCATAAAACGTCAACCAATCACAACATGCCACGTGTCCCTTTAATTTGAAAATAGGGACTAAAAATGGAAACAAAATGTTTGTTGTCCTATATCCATAATCAATATTATTTTAAGTCCTAAAATTACATAATCTATTTAAATTATGTGTTCATTTTCCCCACTTCTTTAGAGCCAATGCATGATATAAAAATAGGGTTAGAACTGAAAAAACATATTATTATGGAAGTGGAAGAGATTTTAGAAAAGAATGAGATGCTAAAAAATCTCATAAATGGAGAGAGAGAAATGGAAGGCAGTTTGTCTTTCTTGGGAAATTGAACGGAATTTGGAGACTTTTAGATTGCTGCAAAAAAAATTATAACTTAATTGTTTAATTATGGCATTAGCCACGTGCCATTCTCAAAATGATCTAGGCTTCTATTTTATGTATAAACATAGATGGGACTACTAATAATTGTAATATATTCATGTTGATTATGAATCATTAACCATTGACTTAGCTTGTCACCACTGAGTTGGAGGCAAGAGTATTCCTTGAACAATTGAAAACCCCTTAATTTTCACGTTCGCTCTCTTTTCATCTTCTTTGTTCCCTCCCCAGTCCCATGTATCTCTGGTCAATTCTTGATCGCATTTGTAGTTTATACAAGCCCATGTACTCTAATGACATACTCTCGAGTGTTTCTTGCCACATCTCGAGCACTTATTGGGTGGTCGTGTTTGAGACCAATTATCTAAGACCCTCTTTTTGAATGTGCCTGAACCATTTTCCTTCTTATGATATTTTCTTTGGGTTGCTTTCTCTTTTGTTCCTTTGGTATTCTGAGCTCCTCACAGTTTCTTTCTACATTGAATTGTATATCTATATAATAATATAAAATGCTATACAAACTGAAAGCAAGAATTAATGTTCCTTAGCTTAGGTTCATCCACGTGGTTATTATATCTTGCTCTCTCTTTTTTATTTTCTTCCATCCTTTAGGCTTGCCAATGAGATAAATAAAAAGGCTTCTTTTCTCTCTCAAACAGTTGTCAAACTAATTTCCCTCTACCAACATTTTAACTTTTCATCTCCTCAATCCATGTTCTTATACTTCCTTTTCTCGGTAATCATTTATATATATATATATACTGCACCAAGAGAGCTTAATTTAAGCGACAGTGATTGAGGCTCAACTGGGAAATCTGAGCAGAATCCAGTAGCCTGGCCTAATGTATGAGTGAAGGGGCGGGAGATGAATTTGTCACCTCCATAAGGCGTCTGTTTAATTCTCAGCATCGCAAGGCCAAGGCATTTTTTCTTAAAATAATGAGGGATGAAACAGGGACTGAGATGCACGACGAGTGGAGTGAAAGTGATGCAGATTTCTCTCTGTTTGCTAAGCAATTAAGAGTCTTCAAGAAGGTCCTCACCGTACGAGGATTTTCACAAATAGAGTCCCAAAGCCATTGTCAAAGCAACCATTATTAATGGGTTCTTAGTGTTGTCTACTTATCACAATTGATTTAACTCGGTGACGAACTTAAATAACACACATACATACGTATTTTGGAAGATTCAATATGCGTCCGAGTTATCTTCAAATATAATATAGGTTCAATATAAGGAAAAACATATTTGTAGTTGATGATTATTATAAGTTAGTACCTAGATGTCCCCGGACAGATTTATATTTTTCCACCTAATCCATTTTTTTCTTTTCATCGTAGTCTCCTACAAGGTTGAGTAATATGGTATATGAATAGTTCCATCCTTTTGTACACACATACATGTAAATTGAAATAGAATAAATGCAAAATGTCTATTTATGTATCAAAAAAATATTTTTAAAAAAAAGTGATGATAAACTCGGTAATTTATGCCTAAACCTCACTCACACCCAACAACACAACAACCCTCCCTTAACCATCACCCTATGTCCTACTATAAAATGAGACTCACCTAAACCCAATATCCCGTAACCCTACTTATTGCCATACCCGTGTAAACTCCAAGCAACAACAGAGCTTCATACCATGAAAATAACACGAGTAGATTTTATTTAATCGAAAACATCAAAGGTGTAGGGTCGCCATTACCTTGAATTGGTGTGTGGGGATGTGTATTAATGTGGTGTTTGGGATAGATTTTCCTTTTTTTTGGTGTTTGGGCAGTGATAAAATTGTATATGGTGTTCGGGTAAGCATTCGGGCAGTGATAAAATTGTATATGGTGTTCGGGTAAGCATTCAAATATTTTTTGGTGTTTGGGCATATTTTGATTTATGATTGTGTTTGGACTGAATTCATCTTGAATTGGTCTTTGGGATAATTCACATATATATTTGTTGATTGTTGAATTTGAATTATGTTGGTGAACAAAAATTTGGGTTACGCTCAAAAGCATTGGACATGGCCTTACTCACAAGAAATGATGAGTCACCTAGAATTGTATCCATCGCTTATGCCTTTTTTCCTTTTTAGTTTTTCCTTTTTTGGTTTTGGGTAACATTTTCTGTAAACTTAAATTGGAGATATTTGGCAATCAAATGAAATTAAGATGCTTAATTTGGTCATATATATATATATATTTTTTTTTTCGGGTGTGGGTACTTCTCTACACCTCCAGCAAGACCTACTCAATTGGGATAAAAACAATAAGTGTGGTAAGAGTAAAAATTATTTTGGATGTGGTATTATATCATTTCTTCATTCTATAGCAGGTTCGTGTGTGATTATTGAGAACTTGGATCAATATTATCTAATATCATCATCATATCCCATTGTCACTCTTTGTCCATAAACTATTTAATGACATGTTTCACCCAAGTATAAACTATGTTTTAAAAGTGCAAATATTTGTATTCTTGACTACCGTGGTTTCTAATTATGACATGTTGAATCTAATTCAAATTCATCTCACTATGAAGACTTTTTATCACATAAATTTTCACTTTCAATCACATTTGATATTATTACATATCACCATACAAATCAGAATTTGGTTAACTAGCGCATCGCGTGGGTTTACACCTAGTTTAACACTAATAATTAGGTTTGTAGCTTTACTACTGAAATTCTAGTTTGAATGCCCATCTAAAGGTCATTCTCAAACTACTTTTACTTGATCATATATGTTGCGCCCATAGTTGGATGACAAAGTGAACTTGGCATTGTATTGTGCCACTGTTATACTACCCTGACTTAATTGGATGGATTAGTTTTCTTTGATCTCGCACTTCTTAATGAAAGTATTTTTCATTAAAAGCTTCGAAGTATTCCTTCCTAGTCATTAATGGTTTATCAACATATTCAATACATCTTATGTTCACTTTCATCCTCTGTTCCATTTTCCACCAATGTTATATTTTTCGGTGTAACATGAAAGTTTCAAATCTCATATTCTTATCCATAAAGAGTGATTTGGCTTGAAACATTTTGTATATTTTTTATCCATGTTTCAACTTCCATTACATTTGGGGTTCCATTAAAGGGGGATACTTTAGTTTATTAAATTTATCAATCGTTGCTTGACCATTTTTATTATGGTAATGGTTCACTTGTTTTGTCTTGATTAGTGTCATCAAAATTGCAGTGGCCATAAAGGCTCTTGATGCATTGTTAGAACTTGATCCTACCATCAGAATCTAAAATTAATTCAAGAAACGTATATTACAGTATCAAAGTATTTATATGGGATAAGTGGAGTATTCATAAAATAATAATTAAAATAATATAATTAGACAAAACATATCATATGTTTTACTTATCTTATATTACTTATGAGATATTAGTACAATTAGTAGCCAAAAAGAAATATCATTTTTTTTGTCGTACTTAGATGACTTCATATTAAGATTTTTATTTTCATGTTCACATTTGGTGGTCCGGGTTGATTTAGGTTAGGTGGTGGAACAAACGGGTTATAAGAAGAGACTAAGGCATCCTCTAGGGTATGCTCATATTCTAGGTAGTTGTGTTGGAATATTTTATATATTCCAAATAATTTAATGTGCGCTCACATATAAAAATGGTAATTATATATGAGCTTCAATTTAAATTGAGCAAATGAAGTGATATAATTAGGCAAGCTCAAAAGACATCAACAGTAAGTATGGAATTCAAAATGTGTGGTTACCCAAAACTCACATATTGGTTACTCAAGAGTCACCTAATTATAATTTATGGGGTTCTAATTAGATGTCTATATAATGAAGGGTTCTGGTCCCCAAGTCTCTCTTCCTCATCCCCATCAATGAGAGAGAACTCATAGAGAGAGAGGGATTAGTTTGTGAAAGACCTCCAACCCCCGAATCTCAATCACTGCTATGAATTCAGGTACACGGTTTCTACAATTCCTTTATTAGGTAATCTCAATAATCTAATATATTGATAAATTTGATTTAATATTCCCACAAGTGGTATCAGAGCCCCTTCATATTGGATTATTGGGATTGTACTGTGATTGTAATTTAGAAGTGATTTTGTTTGATTTATCATACATATGATATAGTTAGAACCCATATGCCTTTTAGGATTCCATGGGGAATTTATGTATGATTTGTGATTATTTTCATAATAATAGTCTCAAATTGATTAAGGATTATTCATCCATAGTGATTTTTTGATTTCCTAAAAAGGGTTAAATTCGTAATGGATTTGGATGGATTAATTCAGTGTCTGTTCAAGATTAATATGAGATATTTTTTTCTCAAATCAGTTTATTTTATGACAATTATTTCCAATTCATTTTTTTTGGGAATTAATTCTAATTCAGTGTTTGTGGGAATTCTTTCCAAATCAGTTTATTTATTTATTTTTGAGAATTATTTTCAAATGCAACTTTTTTTTTTGGGGTGGGGGGAGGGGGGGGGGGGGGGGGGGGGGACTAAGGCAAGTATAAAATTAGGTGGAAAAAATACTTTCATATTTAATTAAAAATCATTTTGTTTTAAGATTTTTAATGAAGTTTGATTCTAATTCGGGGTATTTAAAAAAAATACCAAAAATGTATTATATCTGAAATTAATTAATTAAAGTAATACGTTGCCAATGTAACCTCTATTACATAAATTAATTTATTTTGAGATATAAAAAATGATGTTAATATATTTATTATTCCCATAGGTAATAATCGACCCAAAGGAAAATTATTATTTGGCTAAATAATAAATAAATATGCAGAATTAAATATGTGATTATTTTATAGTATTCATGTGGACAATTAATTGGCCCAAAGGTAGGTTAGTTGTTTGACTGAATTCTATAGTGTATAATTAATCAGCCCACAGGACAATTAGTTGATCGGATTTATTATCAATATTTTTTCTGGACTGAGAGTACCACTTACAAGTTAATATTTATATCCAAAGACTAAATGTTAATGTTGTGCTAAGTCTCTCATTAATGGGCCCACCATTCCATCATTATAGTTATAAAATTTATGTCTTGCATTTATCAATTTATTTTATAATATGTCATGACATTTGGAAGTTTTGTAATCTATTTGTTCTTTTGGTTTAAGTTATTGCTTATTCTGTTAATATTACTGTCAACATGACCTCAATGCGTGTGCTTAACGGCACAAACTTTAAGAACTGGAAAGAGAACATTCTGATAGTTCTCAGTTGTGTAAATTTAGACTATGAGATGAGGAAGGAACAACCTTCTCCTATTAAGGATAAAATCTCCTCTGAGGTAAAGTGAACTTTGAGAAGTGGGATCGTTTTAATTGCTTAAGTCTAATGATGCTAAAGCGCGACGTTCTAGAAGATTTCAGGGGCGGTATGTCCGATGAGGTAACTGCCAAAAGTTTCCTTCAAGATATTGAATTATGTTTTGCAAAGAACGAAAAAGGATGAGACAATTACTCTTTTAGATAACCTTATCCAAATAAAGTATAAAGGCAAAGGAAACATACGGGAGTACATTATGGGGATGTCTAACATCGCTTCAAAACTTAAAGTACTAATTAAAGTTAGAGCTGCATGGTAATTTTCTCATGAATCTGTTATTTATATTTTTTCATGCACATTGTGGACAGTTTATAGTGAGTTATAATACTCAAAAGGATATATGTACTTTTAATGAGCTCATTTCACATTATGTGCAAAAAGAGGAAAGGTTGAAGCGAGAAAAGATAACTGAAATTGCTCATATTGCACCTACTTTAAGGAACATAAAGAGGAAAAGGACTAATGATAAGGGTACTACAGTTGTAACATCACAACCCAAACCTAAAGTTCAATAAATGAAACAAGTTCAGGATTCAAACTTTGCTTGTTTCTTTTTCTGAAACCTAGGCATGTGAAGAAAGATTGTTCCAATTATGCCGCATAGCGTGTAAAGAAAGGTACACTTCTCATTTTGTTTTGTTTTAAGTTAATTTGGCTTTTGTTCATAAATAAACGTGGTGGGTAGATTCTGGTGCTACTACTCATGTAAGTATGTCTATGCATGGTTGCCTGTGGAGCCAAACTGCCAAATGATGGTGAAAGATTCATCTATATGGGCAATGGCACAACAGCTGGAGTTGAAGCAATTGGGACTTTCAAATTATCTTTTGAGACTAATCATTTTATTGAATTAATAGAGACTTATGTAGTACTATTTTACAGACAGAACTTGGTTTCCAATTTTGTTTTAGATAAATAAAGTTATTCTTGTTCACTTGGAAATAATAAAGTTACTCTCTTTCTAAATTCTACTTTAGTTGCGACTGGTTCTTTAATTGATAAATTATATTTATTAAATACCAATGCTTCATTTAATGAAACCTTGGAAAAATTAGTATTAACTGATGAGAATTCAGTTACTTTGTGGAACAAACATTTGGGTCATATCTCCCAAAGGAGAATTGAAAGGCTTATGTCAGATGAAATACTTGAACCACTTAATTTCACAGAATTTGATGTTTGTATTGAGTGTATAAAGGTGAAACAGATAAACATAAGGAAATTAAGTACCAAAAGGATTTATGATGTCATAGAATTGATACATTATGGCATTTGCGATCCATTCCCTACGTCTTCATGGAATGATCAGCTGCATTTTTCACTTTTATAGATAACCATTCTCGTTTGGGTACTTATATTTAATTTATGAGAAGTTTCAAGATCTGGACGTGTTAAGGCTTTCAAAGATGAAGTTGAAAATCAACTAGTCAAGAAGATTAAACTTGTCAAATATGACCGTGGTGGTGCATAATAGGGCAAATATGATAGATCAGGTGAACAACGTACAAAACCTTTTGCCAAATTCCTAGAGATGAAACATAATGTTTAAGGACATGGTAAGAAGTATTATTTGTCATTCTTCTTTGCTAGAATTACTCTAGGGAAAGCCACTTAAGACTACAATATATATTCTAAATAGAGTACTTTGTAAAGTGGTAGCTAAAACCCCTTATGAACTATGGATAGGCTAAAAACCTATCATTTATACATTTGGGGGTGTCTAATTGAGGCAAGGCCTTATAGACCAATTGAAAAGAAACTGGACTCAAGAATTATTAACTGCTATTTTGATGGGTACGTTGAACAGGCAAAGGGTTTCAAGTTTAATGATCCCTCAATTAAGTCCTTTTTCGAGATGCGAAATGCGATATTTCTTGAGGATGTTGAGTTTGAGGGGGAAGATACGGTTAAGAATAAGAATGTTGTCTTTAAAGAGGAATCGATTACTTTTCCAAGCATTGTTCAGTATGATGACAAAGTTTAAGAATACAACAATGAGCACTTCCCTACTCAAAATCTAAGAGTTGTTCCCGAAGAACAAACTCAACAACCTCATGAGCATTTATAGATCATTTTGATTTAGAGCTGCATCATCATATGGATGTTAAGATGGCTTTTCTCAATGATAACATTGAGTAAACCATGTATATGGTGCAACCTAAAAAATTTGACCCAGATGATCCCAGTTGATCTAAAGTCTATGGTTTGTAAACTCAAGAAATTCATATATGGTCTCAAACAAGCTTCCCGTAAATGGTATCACAAGTTTTATCTAGTCATTATCTCATATGATTTTGAGGTTAATAAAGTAGATGGTTGTGTATATCATAAGTTCAGTGGGAGTAAAATTATCTTCCTTCTGCTCTATGTCGATGACATACTATTGGCTAGCCGCGATATAGGCTTATTGCACGAACCTAAGAGATTTCTAACTTAGAATTTTAAAATGAAAGATCTTGGGGACGCCTCTTTTGTACTAGGAATTAAGATACACTGAGATCATTCTTAGGGTGTCCTTGGGTTATCCCCAAAGAGCTATAGAAGGAAGGTACTCGCTATATTTGGCAATAAAGATTAAGCACAAGAAGAAACTCTTGTTGCTATGGGAGACAAGTTTAGTCTCTATCAATGCCCCAAGAATGAGACTGAAAGTAAAGGTTCCTTATGCTTCAGCTATTGGGAGTCTTTTGTATGCTTAAGTATGTAGGCGTCCGAATTTAATGTACATAATGGGTATGTTAGGCGAATATTTTAGTAACCATGGAATGCATCACTAGAAAGAAGCCAAATGGGTTATGAGGTATCTATAGAGAACAAAATATTACATACTCAGTGGAAGTTAGATAATTTGGAGATCATTAGGTATTCTGATTCCGATCTAATGGGTTGCTAAGACACTAAGAGATCCACTTTTGGCTATGTATACATATTGTCTGGAGGTGTTATTTTCAGGAGGAGTGCTAATCAGTCACTCATTGCACCTTCCACTCTGGAAACAGAGTTCATAGCCTGTTATGAGGCCACAAATCATGCGATATAGATATGAAATTTTGTCACTGGGCTGCAAATTTTGGATAGCATTGAAAGGCCACTACAGATACATTGTGACAATAATTTAGATGTTCTATATTCAAATAACAATAGGAGCTAGTTGAAGTCTAAGAACATATACATTAAGTTTCTGGTTGTTAAGGAAAGAGTTCAGAGTATGATAGTGTCTATTGAACATATAAGAACAAACTCCATGCTCGTGGATCCGCTTACTAAAGGTTTACCACCCAAGGTCTATCATGAGCACACTGCTTATATGGGTGTTGTTCAGTTTGATGATATTCAATTTTAGTGGGAGTTTGTAGTTTAATGTTCCTTCATTTGGCACTACTCAGATACTTTATGTATGTTGTAGTTTTCCATAGAATAAAGTTAATGGTATTTTTAGTTTGTTGTTTAATCCTAATGTATTGTCTTTTAATTATGGTATAACTTAAGGTTTAAAAGACTAAGATTTGATCTCACTACGGAATAAAGTTAGGACCAATTGGAAATAGGCATGTCTGAGATCACATTGCATGTAATTTCCATCCACACATACATACTTGATTTATGTTGTTGAATATATTTGGTATGGTGATTATTTATGGATCGAGTTACCACATAAATGTAACGAATGTCGCTTTGGTCTCATACTGGTATAGGAGATGGAAGAGATTGATTCGGGAGATGTCTTAAGAATAGAAAGCAATTTGGTGTGCAGATAAGGTTATGGTATATAATTACATTCGGAATTATTATATAGCCCAAGTGGGAGATTGTTGGAATATTTTATATATTCCAAATAATTTAATGTGGGCTCATATATAAAAAAGGTAATTATATTTGAGCTTCAATTTAAATTGGGAAAACGAAGTAATCTAATTAGGTAAGCTCAAAAGACATCAACAGTAAGTATGGAATTCAAAATGTGTGGTTACCAAAAAGTCACCTATTGGTTACTCAAAAGTCACCTAATTAGAATTTATGGGGTTCTAATTAGATGTCTATATAATGAAAGGTTCTGGTACCCAAGACTCAAACACTCTCCTCCTCATCCACATCAATAAGAGAGAACTCATAGAGAGAGGGATTAGTCTTTGGAAGACCTCCAACCCCCGAGTGTCAATCATCGCTATGGATTCAGGTACACAGTTTTTACAATTCCTTTACTTGGTAATCTCAATAATCTAATATGTTGATAAATTTTATTTAGTATTCCAACAAGTTGATCTGAAGTTTTTGTAGTTTATAAGATACTTTCAATATTATTTTTATTTCTTTCTTGACTATGTGCCCAGGGGCGGATGGACATAGGGCCCAGGGGTCGGCCTCGGTTCAATTTTTTAAAATACTTTAATACCCCGTATTTTTATGACTTTTAAATTTTTGGGATTTATTAAATTTAATTAGAGATATTAATTTAATATTAATCCGAAAAATCATTTAAATACTTACTAGCGTGATGAGAGTTAGTAATTATTGGAATTGTGTTATAAATTACTTTATGGGTAAAGTAAGAGGTGTAATGGTATTTAGTAAAATTATCACGAGAATCTAATTTGATAACTTTGGAAAATTTATCGGGACGCGCTTGTGTCATGTCAGGATTAAATTCGAACTATTAAAAGTGAATAAATTATAAGTCACTCGTATGGTCATTTTGAGTGCGTCAATGTGTCCGGAAGGGTCGAGATAGTCAAAATAATGTACCCGTGGATTTAGTTTGGCTCTCGGGGCGTTTCTAGGCCTAATTAACATCCCGGGAGGGCGTTTTGGACATTTTATATTTTTGGGCATGAAAACCCACGAAATTCCTAAGAGTATATCAAATAATAGGAGTTGTCTTCTAGGGTTAGAACAACCAAAAACCTAAGACGGCCATTGGAAGGGAAGAGGATAAGCTCTCCAAGGAGTTCAAGGCCAAGAACTCAACCGTTTGCATCGTCGTCGCCGCCAAACTTTAGATCGTGCAACGAGGATCGCAACCACATCAATCTTGTCCACTAATCTGAACCAAGAATTCCCAAGAAACTATCTATCTTGCTCTAATTCAGTTAATTCTTCAATAATGTTAGTCTAGGGTTGATTAGGACTAGTTTTTATGAAAGAAAGAATGTATGGGAGACTCTAATTTGCATGTTGTAGAGGTAAACGACATATTCTGGAAATCAAATACACATGTAGAGGTTGAACCACGAAATTGCAGTAAATTAGGAGTATGAAATCTGGGAAAAGAATGGGAAGAAACTAAACAAAAAAAATATTAGGGTTCTTGATATTTTTATGGATTGTGCCCCTTTTAATTCGTTATACATGATGAAAATTCGCATGTCATACGTATAGTACCACTTATTTGAGGATATAACACTTGTAGTATAAATTGTTGAGAGTTTGGAAGTCAAATATATTGGTTTGGATGATTCTGGAAGAAGAAACCCGTAACTAGAATTTCTGCAGTTTCGCCATAACTGCTTGATCGATCGATCGACCTTGGAGCATCAATCGATCGATGGATTGATTGATCGAACCCCTGCCATAGATCGATCGACCTCACCTAACAGACTCATACTTCCCTTTTTAAATGGTTAATTTCAATTTAAGTGAGTAGTAATCTTTGGAAATTTCTATTAAAACATTTTGGGATATAAAGAAGACCAGTAGGACTTTATAAAAATGGAACCTTTAATGTAAGACAAGATTAACATTTCACGGAATTATTTTATACTTAAGGAACAATGGGAACATGTGTTTAAAGGGTGAGACTCGTAAGGAAGTTACGATGTAAAATAAATGAGTACCTACAGAAATTACACTTGGGGAGATAGGAATTCACGAGTGTTACGTAGTAAGTTGGAATAATCCCATAAATAAGAATAAAAGAGACAAACCGTTATACGGGATAATCTAGGAATGTGCAATGAGAATAAATATCATAAGTAAGGGTCGTGGGTGTACCTAAATTAGAACTGGGAATAGTAGTATACATATATGACTGTGATTGTGCATATACTATATACATGTAAAAATCATGCCCGCGCTACTTCCTATCACTGAGGTTACCGCGCTGGAACAGTCTTATCTCGATGGGACCTTTATGGGGGGATATTGACTTGTACCCTAGAACATAGGAATCCTTAGTACAGGCTATCGAATCAATAGTCAGACGATCCTAAGAACCGTGAGGGTATGTGCTGACCTCTTAGTGACTTGGAACTATGCTTTGCCTCAATTTGTATGTGTCTTGTGTTAATACAGTTCGAGAGTGATTTCGAACTAGTATTTCCCTTAGTACGAGTGATACGGGGACTTGATAGCAGAGTATTCCAGCACCATAAATTTTATGTGGGGTGCCGATAGTATATATATATATATATATATATATATATATATATATATATATATATATATATATTAAATGGGTGATTAATGTATATATATATGAACTTGAAATTTGGATACTATCTACTGTGACTAAAGGTAGGCAAGCAATGAATAATTATTTCAACTTTGATATAAGGGTTTGAAAAGTTTGAGGCAATACTAAGAAACTTTATAATTATATGAGGCTTATGTGAGAACTTCGCTTTTAAATAAAATTAATTTTCTTAACACTAGAAATTGTTGGCATGAAATCTTATAGGTAACTTAAGATAAGCTAAACTGTTGGGAGTAGTAGTGCGATAGGTGTGCACATTAGAAGAGAGGTGAGAATTTCTCAAGAGAGTGCTGCACTAATATGATTGTTGCATTAGCTGGTAAGCATTTTAAATACTTGCTAAACTAATTTTAAATTGTTTTACAATCGGGCTCTGACCCGTTTCCTATTTTCTCTTCTCTCTTGTATATATATATATATATATATATATATATATATATATATATATATATATATTGTAGGTTCCCAGCCACAAGGGCGTCTTGCAAAGGATCCTTTGGAAGGAACGTGTTGCAGCTTAGGTGGGAGTTGCAGGCCTCTTGCTTAGATGACCTCATTATTGATTTCACCTCTAGTTTTACTTTATCCAGTTGGGCATGTGTCTCCTTATTTCATTTATTCAGTTGATTTTATCAGAGATTGTGATTCGTTTATTTCCACTATTTATACTTTTGGACTGTTACTATCAGGATGTCATTCCTTTAAAGTTTTAATATTGAAATTATTTAGTTGAATGCCTAAGTTGCTTGGATTATTTTCCAGTCTAATTGTTGTGTGATTTTTTTGAACCATGAATTATATAAGGTTTTAAATATTGGTTTTAAATTAAATTTGGAAATCAATGTCTAAAAAAATGGTTTTGTCACTTAGCTTAATTATTTAGGGTGTTTAATTGGAAAAGTTATTTTTGCGACAGTAATGCTAAGAATGAACTAATCGTTCACCTTGGTTATAATTTAATAAAGGACTGATCACCCGGTATTTAATTAGGCGGGGTGTCACAGGTGGTATCAGAGCATCAGGTTCTAGTGTCCTTTAGGATCTGTACGGCTTATTTCGCTTTTAGTTAGCGTTCTTACTATAGAGCCCTATTTTTAGGATTGTTGTATTCTTGCTTTTACGATTACGTCTTCAGCTATTTGAAATTTGATAATAACTGTAGACTAATAAAATTTCTTGACGTTTCAAATGCCTCCAAGACGCGCACCCAAGGATAGGTGTGCCCAGGCCGAGAAGCTAGTAGCTCCGGCTCAGGGAACGATGAACGCCACAGAGGTAGCCGCTATCGTTGCTCAGGTGGTGAATGCCACGCTAGAGGTAGTGCAACATGCCCCACCCCAGGTTCAAGCAGTGGCGCCAGTACCGGCACAGCTTCCTTCTGCATGGGAGTGAGTTAGGGATGCCTTCCAAAAGGCACATCCCCCAGAGTTTGCGTGTAGTTCGGATATCATTATAGCTAGCCAATGGAATAAAGATATCCAGAGGCATCTGCGCATGTATGAGTGCACGGACGTGCAGAAATAGCTGTTGGATTCCTTCAAGCTAGTGGGGGCCACTTTGCATTGGTGGGAATCCACCACCACCCTAGAGGAGAGGGATATTATCACTATTCAGTCATTTTGGGCATGGTTTGACAGCAAATGCTTTCCATCCGCCGTGCAGACTGAGATGAGGCGGAAGTTATTGAATTTGAAACGGGAAAATTCGACTGTTGCTGAGTATGAAGAGGAGTTCACAAGACTTCTCACTATAGTACCAGACGAGGCACCCAATGAGGGGAAGAAGATACTATTGTTTGTGGATGGGTTGGCTTGGAGGATTTTTCAACACCTCATAGGTAATCTGTCACTGAGTACCTACATAGACGTACTCAATGCTGCTTTGTAACACTGCCAGGATCACCGCTTCCATCTATAGGGAAGCAAACGAGCAGGAGAGTCCAGCCAGCAGGGCAGGACAGGGGGTATTGGTACTAATAGAGCACCGACATCCCAAGGGCAGACTTGTCAGCATGAGCAGAGTTCCCATCAGGGAGACCCTGCCAAGCGGTTTCGATCAGGCGACTCCAAGCAGGGAGTTGGGGGATTTAGGCAGGGCCAGTCTAATCAGCAGTCCCAACAGGGCCAACAGGGCCAATATCGTCAGCCGCAGGGTCAGTAGCAGGGCCAACAGCATTTTCAGCAGGGCCAGCCAATGGCGGGGTGGTAACGGCCAGCAGGGCCGTAATCAGAAGGGACAAAGGGGATGAAATTTCAGGGGCCGATGCTTCAGGTGTGGTAAAAATGGCCACAAGCGCCATGATTGTCCAGAGGGAGATAGGTCCCCACAGCAGCAGAGTGCCCGTAATGAGCCACAGAGACCACTTTTTCCAGATGCCCTCCCAGCACCAGCTCAGGGACCAGTCCTACCAGCCATTCCAGCAGATCCAGTGCAGCAGGGGCAGTTACAGTACGGACGTGTCTATAACGTCCACCAGGCAGCATCTCCACAGGCGCCACCCGCAATTGAGGGTACATTTCCTATCCATGGTACTATGGGTCGGGTTTTATTCGATACTGGGGCGACACACTATTTTATAGCTACTCATTTTACGAAGGCCTAAGGGTTATTACCCACAGCAGAGAGCACTACGAAATGCGTAGACTCACCACTGGGAAATGGATCATTAATTTTCTTCATATGCAGGGGTATGGGAGTAGGGATTGGTAGCTTAATCTTACCAGCAGACATGTTAGTCTTAGATATGCATGAGCACGACATTATCATTGGCATGGATTGGCTCGCAGGATACAGAGCCATGATAGATTGTTTTGGTGGGAGTATTGTCTTTGTAGTGGCGATGCCTCACCCAGAGGGAGGCTCTACCGCTCATTTGTATTACATAGAGGAGGATACCTCTAAGGAGGTCATGATTCCCTTAGACTCGATCCTAGTTGTTTGTAAGTATTCTGATGTATTTCAGGAGATACCAGGCCTACCCCCAGTCGAGAGATCAACTTTGTCATAGATTTATTACCGGATACTCGACCGATAGCATGCACTCCATACCGTATGGCTCCGGCGGAAATGCGAGAGTTATGAGATCAGATAGAGAAGTTATTAGGTCAGAGCTTCATTCGTAGGAGTACCTCACCATGGGGAACTGCAGTTTTATTTGTAAAGAAGAGAGATGGCTCACATAGGCTATGTGTGGACTACCGGGAGCTGAACAAGGTCACGATATGGAACAAATATCCGTTGCCTCGAATCGATGATCTGTTTGACCAGTTGAGGGGAGCAACTTTATTTTCGAAGATAGATTTGAGGTCAGGATACCATCAGTTACGTATTAGGGAGAAGGATGTTTCAAAAACTTCTTTCTTGACGAGGTATGGGTCCTATGAGTTCAGAGTGATGCCATTTGGATTCATAAATCCTCCAGCCATATTCATGGACTTGATGAACCGGGTGTTCAGAGAGTTCTTAGATCAGTTTGTCATCGTCTTCATAGACGACATCCTGATATATTCACATACAGAGGAAGAGCATGCTGAGCACTTAAGGTAGGTTCTTCAGACTCTACGAGAGCATCAGTTGTATGCTAAGTACGAGAAGTGCGGATTGTGGTTACGAGAAGTGAAATTCTCGGGACATGTTGTTTCTGAACTGGGGATAGCAGTTGACCCGAGTAAAGTGTCAGCAATGAGGGGGTGAGGACAGCCCACAGCACCTACGAAAGTGCGTAGTTTCTTGGGGTTAGTCGGGTACTGTAGGAGATTCATTCGAGGGTTCTCCAAGATAGCGGGTCCATTGACGAACCTGACTCGCAAGGGGTACCATATATTTGGGACGATACTTGTCAATTGGCTTTCGATGAGCTGAAAGACAAGATGACTTCGGCACCAGTCCTTGCTTTACCCAAGTCGGGCGTGGAGTATCTGGTTTACATCGACGCCTCCTTACTGGGACTTTGGGGAGTAATTCTGTTGGAAGAGAAGGCTATAGCTTTTGCCTCCCGTAAGCTTAAGCCGCACGAGAGGAATTACCCCACTCACAACCTAGAGTTAGCAGCGGTCGTCTTTGCTTTGATGATATGGAGACACTATTTATTGGGGGAAAATTATGTTTGTTCACAGACCATAAGTCACTGTAGTACCTGTTCACTCAACGAGAGATGAATATGCGTCAGTACAGGTGGTTAGAGTTTGTGAAGGACTATCAGTTTGACACACAGTACCATCCGGGGAAGGCCAATGTGGTTGCTGATGCATTGAGCCGTAGACCGATAGATGATGTAGCAGACGTTTGGAAAGCAAAGTGGAAAGAGTTGGGTCACCAGGATGCGGTAGCCCATTCCTTCATATCAGTCACGACGGTGACACCCGAGATTGTTATCAGCAGACTCATTTTTCCAAGAGCAAATTATACGACTTTTATCCGAGGGTACTGAGTCCTATTCAATTAGTTTCGATGGAGGTTTAAGGTTTAATGGGAGATTGGTGGTCCCAGAAGGGGTAGACGTACGTCATGCAGTGATGACCCAATCTCAGGGGTCCCGATTTGCGGTGCATCCTGGGGGAGATAAGATGTACCAGGATATGAGGCGGCAATACTGATGGAGTGGGATGAAAAAGGACATTATTGAGTTCGTGTCCAAGTGTTCTACTTGCCAGATGGTAAAGTTGAACCACCAGAAACCGTCGGGGTTGCTTCAGCTGTTGGAAATACCCACGTGGAAGTGGGAGAGTATTTCCATGGATTTTATTACAGGGTTGCCGAATCACAGTGGGGCCATGACTCCATCTGGGTAATTGTGGACCATTTGTCCAAGGTGGCTCATTTTTTTCCAGTACGGACAGACGATACCATGGGACAGTACGCTCAGTTGTTCATTCCTGATATTATTAGACTACGTGGGGTGCCCCTGGATATTGTGTCGAATAGGGACAAGATTTCGTATCGCGTTTCTAGGAGAGTTTCCAAGAGGCCATAGGTACAGAGTTGAGGTTGAGTTCAGCTTATAACCCACAGACGGATGGACAAACAGAGCGTACCAATCAGATATTGGAGGATATGCTACGCATGTGTGTCCTTAATTTTGGGGGAGGTCGGGAGCCACATCTTCCACTGGTGGAATTTGCTTATAATAACTCTTATCAGTTCACGATTGGCATGGCTCCATCTGAGGCATTGTATGGCAGGCCTTTTCGTTCTCCGACTTGTTGGCTAGAGGTGGGGGACAACAAGTTGCTCGAACCAGAGGTGATTCAGGAAACCTCCGCTAGGATTGAGATTATTAAGAGTCGCATTCGCGTAGCCCAGGATAGGCAGAAAAGCTACGCCGATGCAAAATGGTTCTGTCGAGAATTTAATGTGGGGGACCAAGTATTACTACGTGTATCTCCTATGAAAGGAGTGATGAGGTTTGGGAAGAAAGGGAAACTGGCCCCGAGATACGTAGGACCATTTTCCATTATCGAGAGGATTGGGACGGTAGCATACAGATTGGGACTGCCATAGCATTTACACTGCATTCACGATGTATTCCACATCTCATCATTGAGGCGATACCTTCGGGATGACATGGACCACACCCACATCGCGATTGAGGAAATTGATTTACAGCCTGATAGCTCTTACGAGGAGAGGCCAGTGGCTATTCTAGACTACAGTGAAAGGATATTGAGGTCGAAAGTAGTCCCACTTGTGCGGGTACAATGGGAGCATCATAATGTGGAGGAATCCACTTGGGAGTGTGAGGCAGACATGCGTGACAAGTACCCAAAGTTATTCTTACCAGGTACACCTTATTTTTTGAATTTCGGGATGAAATTCCGTTATTAAGGGGGAAGTATGTAATACCTCGAATTTTTATGACTTTTAAATTTTGGGGATTTATTAAATTTAATAAGAGATATTAATTTAATATTAATCCAAAAAATCATTTAAATACTTACTAGCGTGATGAGAGTTAGTAATTATTGGAATTGTGTTATAAATTACTTTATGGGTAAAGTAAGAGGTGTAATGGTATTTAGTAAAATTATCACGAGAATCTAATTTGATAACTTTGGAAAATTTATCGGGACGCGCTTGTGTCATGTCAGGATTAAATTCGAACTATTAAAAGTGAATAAATTATAAGTCACTCGTATGGTCATTTTGAGTGCGTCAATGTGTCCGGAAGGGTCGAGATAGTCAAAATAATGTACCCGTGGATTTAGTTTGGCTCTCGGGGCGTTTCTAGGCCTAATTAACATCCCGGGAGGGCGTTTTGGACATTTTATATTTTTGGGCATGAAAACCCACGAAATTCCTAAGAGTATATCAAATAATAGGAGTTGTCTTCTAGGGTTAGAACAACCAAAAACCTAAGACGGCCATTGGAAGGGAAGAGGATAAGCTCTCCAAGGAGTTCAAGGCCAAGAACTCAACCGTTTGCATCGTCGTCGCCGCCAAACTTTAGATTGTGCAACGAGGATCGCAACCACATCAATCTTGTCCACTAATCTGAACCAAGAATTCCCAAGAAACTATCTATCTTGCTCTAATTCAGTTAATTCTTCAATAATGTTAGTCTAGGGTTGATTAGGACTAGTTTTTATGAAAGAAAGAATGTATGGGAGACTCTAATTTGCATGTTGTAGAGGTAAACGACATATTCTGGAAATCAAATACACATGTAGAGGTTTGTAGGTGCAAAAAATCTCACCCGTCAGGGGTGGAAATTCATCACGATACAAGTATGAAAATAAATGTGAGAGAGACAAAGATTTACGTGGTTCGACCATGAATGGCCTACGTCCACGGGGCTGCTGGTGTGTTTCATTAGGAGATCAGAGAGTTTTACATGAGAGTGTTTCTCTAACTTCTAAAACCTCCTTTTTACAATGGGGGGTGTCCTCTTTATATAGAGTTAGGGGTTACATTAGGGTTACAAATATGGATGAGTATCAAATATGGATGAGCCCTATCTTCGTGGAGTTTCATTCCAATCCGATACTGCTCCTCGATCTTCTCGTTTACTAAGGACTTTAGTCATCCCTATATTGCTGGCACGTCGCCATCTTCACCGGGGTGCTCCCCACACGTCCTGCTATTCCGTAGGCATATATATTGCCCCCACAATAGCCCCGCAGGTCGCAGTTCAGCTGAGTTGATTCTGAGATGAGCTGGGAGCTGGTCCACAATCTATTTAAACATATGCAGTTGGTGGTGTGAACTGGACTGGCATTCTTTGATCTGTCGTTCCACTTTTAAGCCTTCTTTGGTTGATCTTCTCGCCTTCATAGATTTTTAGATGAATGCTTGTCTTGAGTTGAGAGGCGTTCAATCGATATGGGAACCGGACTCGAGAGTGTCGAGATGCCTACGTACCCTCTTGGGATCAGGTCGAACGTAGTTCATTGTCTATTTTATTATATGGCCCAATTTGTGAGGCTGACCATAGGCCTGTTCAGAATTTTTTTGTTGAGGCTTTATCGAGCGTTCATCAAGTTTAGGGTGTCTCCCTGTATTTTAGTCTCGTATGGTCCATTTGTTGAGGCCGACCACAGGTCTATGCGTCGAGTCTTGCTCGAGCATGTACCTAGTAGGGGTAAGACCCTACCTTAGGTTTTTCATATGGTCCAATTGGAGAGGCCGACCACAAGCCTATGCGTCGAGCCTTGCTCGATCATATACCTAGTAGGGGTAAAACCCTGCCTTAGGCTTTTTATATGGTCCAATTGGAGAGGCCGACCAGAAGCCTATGTGTCGAGCCTTGCTCGATCATATACCTAGTAGGGGTAAGACCCTGCCTTAGGTTTTTTATATAGTCCAATTGGAGAGGCCGACCATAAGCCTATGCGTCGAGCCTTACTCGAGCATGTACCTAGTAGGGGTAAAACCCGGCCTTAGGCTTTTCATATGTTCCAATTGGAGAGGCAGACCAGAAGCCTATGCGTCGAGCCTTGCTCGAGCATGTACCTAGTAGGGGTAAGACCCTACCTTAGGTTTTTCATATGGTCCAATTGGAGAGGCCGACCAGGAGCCTATGCGTCGAGCCTTGCTTGAGCATGTACCTAGTAGGGGTAAGACCCTGCCTTAGGTTTTTCATATGGTCCAATTGGAGAGGCCGACCAGAAGCCTATGCATCGAGCCTTGCTCGAGCATGTACCTAGTAGGGGTAAGACCCTGCCTTAGGTTTTTTATATGGTCCAACTGGAGAGGCCGACCAGGAGCCTATGCGTCGAGCCTTGCTCGAGCATGTACCTAGTAGGGGTAAGACCATGCCTTAGGTTTTTCATATGGTCCAATTGGAGAGGCCGACTAGAAGCCTAGGCGTCAAGCCTTTCTCGAGCATGTACCTAGTAGGGGTAAGACCCTGCCTTAGGTTTTTCCCACAATTTAATGTAATACCAATTACGTTTACATTTTTCCATTTTCTAATGCCTCGCATGTAAATATCTGCCTATTTTACCTTTTAGGCTGTGCCGTCACACTTCCTTAGGCCTAAAAGGCGATGGTAAAAATGCACCTGGTTTGAGGGTCATCCACCCGTTCAGGATTTTAACCGACCAACATAGTTGGCGACCAACATGAGTTGGCTTTTTGCCTAGGGATCCCCCGTAGGTCTTTTATTGTTGCCTGGGCAACTCGTGAGGCCATTTGTGTTTGGAGATAACGAAGGCCTGTAGACGTACTTAATTTAGTGGGAACAAGCAAGAAGGCCGTTGTAACTAAATCAAGCTCGGTCATGATCGTCATTTGAAAGACGAATTCCAGTGTTCACCATGTTGGCATCTGTCCTGAGTTGACCTCTTCTATTTTGCTTTAAATGTTGTAGTGAATCTATTCAAGTGTCATCGCTGCTATAGAGCCCCCAATCGGGCTTGTGAAGGGAAGGCTGCCTGACCGTCCATCGGGTCATCTGATTTGCATAATTGGGATGATAAGTGTGCCCGATCGCTCCTCGAGGCTTCGTTGCTTTGAAGAGTATCGCGTTGATCGTTCTTCGAGCTGGATATATTTAAGGATTATCTTGCTCGTATAGCTTCATGTATTGTATCGTTCCTTGGGGCACACTTGTTCGCTGACCATGTATGGTGGTTCCAGGAGGCTGTGGGAGACTCGATATAGCTCGTGCACCTAAAGAGATTGATAGGAGTTCAAAGCATCCTTGTGCAAAAATGCGTTGATCTGATATGGTGTTCAAGAAACATTGTTCCTTTGGAGTGGATATCTTAGTGTTGATGACGCGTTAATTCATTGCTTGGTGATCGTCGATCACCGTGGGTTATCTGACGATGTCTCTTGATTCATTCAAGATGGTCTAGTGTTGTTATCAACATGTCTTGCTCGTTGACTGTGATTTTGCTGGACATGTGACTTCTTACAAGTTGGATTCGTCCTTGTTGATAAATATAGTTGATCGTTGCTCTTCATGCTTCTTTATGTGTTATTGGATCTTTGTGGTACAGATCGCCCAACTTTTCATTCGACTAGGTTGAATTAAATAAGAACTGTATTGCCCAACTGTTTATTGGAGCTTGAGACGTGATCACACAATGTCAACGATCCATCGAAGTTGAGGGTCCGTTGAGGCAAAATTGCAAAGGACCTAGTAGATGTTGCGAACGATCCACGCCTGAGCATCTGTCGGAGTATTGATGAGATAAATGATGCCTGAATGCCTGTCGAGGCAAAAACTATAGAGGATCTGGTAGATATTGCGGGTGATCCATGCTCGAGCATCCGTCGAGGAAAAAAGGACCGAGCAAGTACTACGAATAATCCTGAATTGTTAGTGAAAACTAACCTTCCAATAAATGCAATGTTGATTATTAATGGACTGTGCCAACCATATGTTGGGACTGAATATAAGAATTATCCCCACCAACCATTTGTTGGGGATAAAATGCGACATGTGTGGCAAATATCCTCGGGACTAAATATATAGAAATATTTTGCCGAGCATTTGCTGAGATGAACCTTGAATATGCCTGATCGTCCCTCATGTCAAGAATCATAGAGCCAGATAATCAATACTGAAATTGGAGAAATATCAACGTTCGAGCATCCATCGGTTATCACAAATAATGTTGCCCAAGAATTTATTGGGTACAAGGTGGCGTAACGTGCTCGACCATTCATCAGGGCATTAACTAAATAGGTGGTGCCTGGGTCATCTGCCAGGGAAAGGTGTCCAAGTAGATATAGAGAGCGTTTTGTGCTCGAGCATCTATCGATGCATTAATAAGACTTCCAAGAGCTTAAGATTATGGCCGATCATTCGTCGGGACTGAATCTTGTACCTGTAGAAGTTAATAAGTTGCTCGACCATTTGTCGAGGCTAAATCAAAATAGAATTTATCATGCAATATGATGTGCATCTGTTCGAGTATGTGCTGAGGAAAATATTCATAGTATTAAATGAATGACAAGAATGATCCCATAATTTTTGTGATAAAATCTCACGAGGATGGCCGCGCTCGAGCATCCGTCGGGGCTACACTAAGTATGAGTAAAGATATTACACCGACCAGTCATTGGTATAACCAATAATAGCTAGACGACAATATTGAAAATTAAATGACCGGATAAATGACATGAGTGCTTTTTAAGTGCGCCCCAATATTTATGTGGACAAAATAATTGTAATAAAGTCAAATGAAAGAGGAAAATTTCATCAAATATATCTATATGTATGGCACAGAAGTTAATTTGGAATTTGTGCAAATAGATTTAAGCAAATACTTAAAATTAAGTTGGTTTCAAAAAATTATTTTCACAGAAAATTTGTGTAGTGGATGTTGATGTAAAAAATTAGATCACTCTAATAATTCAATCACAGATAAATAAATGAGACAAAGAATTTTAAAGTGGTTCAGCCTTATAAGAATGGCCTACGTCCACTGTTGTTTTATTGCTGAGTGTTTGGGAATTCTCGATTACAAGTTATCTCAAGAAATTCCGGTCTGGGGTCCCTTTACAATGAGGATTGTACAATGTATTTATAGCCCTGAGGCTGTAATGTGAAAGGGTACTACATTAAATGATATACATATGAAAGTGTAATACATTTAATTCCCTCTTTGCGTGCGCGTCCAAATGATAAGCATTTAATGAGTATTTAAACTGTTGGTATCCTGCTTCGAGGTGCGGCTTGGACCGCCATGAGTTGCTCGGACCGCCTAAGCTTCTCGGTATTTAAGAGTTCCTCAGAGAGGCATTGTTCCTCAGAGCTTGTGAGTTCCTCGGGGAACTAGTCTTCCTCGTTGTAGTCTTGTTCCTCGGATCGAGTGGGTTCCTCGGAAGTGTTTGCTGTTTCCATGTAGATAGCCACGTGTCTTCATATGATTGGTCCATGTCAGCATATTAATTTTGGTATCAACAGAAGCCCACAATGTTTCATAGTTCGAAATTTGAGGAGTATGGAACATTCTTTCTCGGATTATGGTAGCTTTAAATAGTCTTCCTGATTTTTAGGAGCGTTTCCCTTGTATTTATTTCTCCTTCCCAATTCGTAGAATCATGCTTTTTTGGACTTTTTTGTGTGCTTCGATTCCCGCGTTACTTTTTGTCTTCTTAGCCGCTGTTGTCCGCTTCGATTCCCGTGTCATTTTTCTTCTTTTTATCCGCTGTTGACGCTTTGATTCCCACGCTACTTTTCATCTTTTTAGACGCCGGTAACGTAATCATCCTTTTTTGTAATCATTACTTCACCATTTCCCAAGGCAAGGTATTTAAACTTCACAGACGCTCCCATCGTCTTCTACCTTTCCAAATTTTTGTCTTTTGAGTTTTACGTCGTCTCTTCCTACTCTCTTGTGCGTTCATCTTTTCCGTCGTTCGTTGTTAGCAGATCCATTCTTTTCCTGTAAGATCTTCTTCCTTCATCTTTATTTCTTTATTCACCATGGTTTACCCTGTTGAGTCTCTTGAGAAATTTCGTTCTGATTTCTCCATTCCCTCTTGGGTTGTCTTGGAAGAGCTTTCTGAGCCTTCTAATTACTTCCATTTGGCTGAGGGACATTGGTTCCCCAGTCTCTTTTTTGCCAAGTGTGGATTTTCTTTTCCACCAAATTCCTTGTGTCTGGAATTCTGTCAGTATTTTGACATTGTTCCTGCACGAATAGCCCCCAACACATGGAGAATAGTTAATGGGCTGCATAGGTTAAATCAAGTGCATGGAACTCGTATAGGAATTCAAGAAATCATGTACTGCTATAGATGGGCAGTCAATGAAAATATTTATTATTTAAAAACTAGATTTTTAAACAGAGCCTTATTAGTTAATCTCCCTGATGCCAATAGGGATTATTTTGAACATGGGGTTGTCATAAAAAATTGGCAACACCCTCCATTGACTGGAGATGAGGTTTACCAGGGTCCCGGATGCCCTCCTTATGGCAATGGGATAGGTTATTTTTATTTCATTTTATTTTGAAATTATGCTTCTTTTGTGTTTGATAAAATATGCCACTGATAATAATGTTTATTTATTTGCAGTTGATAGCAAGAGAAAGTGCCCCAAAGAGGAAGATGTCAATATAAGGCATTTGAAACTTATCTGGAGTCTGCATCAAAGTGTTGCGGACGATCACATTAGATCAGCTTCGTATCTGCTCCAGTACAAGAGCTACACCACTTCCTTCACTACTCGTCCAGTGATTAGTGAATCAGAGCCAGTTCTAGCTTCCACAAGCTCATCGCCTGAATCCCATATTCCTTTAAGTGAAAGGATGAAGAAAAGAAGAACTCCTGCTCTATTTGAGAAAACTGCCTCCGGTTCTGGGGAGGTAAAAAGGATTAGGATTGATGTCCCAAGGGAGGGGACAAAGAAGACTGATGCAGCTCCTCCAGCTACTCCTGCTAAAGTCGCCGAAAAGCCCGCAGTGGCTCCGAGCAGATCTGCTGCTCCTGGAGAGGTGATTGTGATATCACCGACGAAGGGTTCTTCCTTGGTTGAATCTATACCTATTCCCCCGAGGAGGCTGAAGAAAAGCTCCTCAGTCAATTTGGCTGACACCACTACTCAGCCCCCAGCTGCTGGGACTGTAGTTCCCACTTTTGTTCCTCCGAGCTCTACCATGAGCTCGGTGAAGTCCCGGACCATTCTCGAGGTCCAAGGTAAAGAAGATAATCTTACTCGGGACATGGTTACTTCTTTGGCTGGTCGTCATCTTGCTTCAGTAAGTCTCTTTACTTTGAACTTTTCATATTTTCTTTGTCATTTCTTGTTTCTAACTTGCTTTCTTTTTCTGTTCACAGTTGACGAGCTGATTTAATATAATCCTGAAGAAGGATGAAGCGATTAAGGCTTCTTGCTCCTCATCCAGCGTGGAAGGAGATTTGGAAGAAGCTACCAAGTCTCTGGCAGATTCTCGCCAGAAATATGCTGATGACAAAGCTGTTTGGGAGAAGAAACTTTCCTCCAACGAGCAGGAGAAATCTCGAGTTGTTGATGCCTCCAAAGAGTTGGAGAAGAGAATAAATGCCTCGGAGAAGGTAAATAAGGAGCTTGAAGAGAAGCTTAAAGCTGCTGGAGAGTTAGAAAATAAACTCAAGGATGCCGAGGAGGATTTGGCCAAACTTCAGGAAGTAGGTCGGCAGAAGGAGGAGGCATAAAATAAATTGAAGGCTGCTGAGAACCTGCTGTCCGAGAAGCTTGCCTTGGAGAAGACCAAGAGGAAAGCTGCTGTGAAGAAGTCCTTCAGCTCTGGCTGGGACAAGGGGTGGAACAAGGGGTGTGATGCCATGGTATCTCAAGTGGACTATGGCAGTCTAAAGTATTTTAGGGATGGATGGGTTGCTGCCCTTCAGGAAATGAAGGTCGACGAATTTTGGTATCAACAGTGGCAACAGTGGCAATCAATTGTTTTTCTCATGTGGCAATCAATTATTTTTCTCATGTGAAGTATAGAGTATAGATAGCCCCTGCTAACAAATTTATGATGATAAAAATCGTGAGCATAATTTGTGAGCAAATAAAGTGTTATGAGATGGAAACGAACAATGCACAAATAAATGTGTGTATCCATCAAGTGGGATCGTGCTAAATACAAGAATTATCCCGACCAGCTATCCACTGGGGATAAAATGCGACATGCGAGGTAAATATCTTCGGGAATAAATATATAGAAATATTTTGCTGATTATCTGCCAAGATGAATCTCGAATGTGCCTAACATCCCTTCAGGTTACCGAATCATAGAGTCCGAGCTTCAGTCGGAGTAATAATAATTTTTCCCAAGTGTTTCTTTGGGTATAAGGTGATATAGTGTGCTCGACTATCTGTCGGAGCATTAATAAAATGAATGATGCCTGAATAGTCCACCGGGGAAAAGTTATAGAATACCAAGTAGATATATAGGGAGCAACTCATACTCGAGCATCCGTCCAAACATCGATGATATTTCCAAGGACTTAAGATTATTGCCGAGCATCTGTCAGGACTGAATCTTGTATCTGTGGAAGTTAGTAAATTCCCCGACCATCTGTTGAGGCTAAATCAAAATAGAAGTTATTATGAAAATGATATGTTCAACAAAGTATATAAGATATGCATCCGCTCGACCATTTGTCGAGGAAAAAATTCATAGTCACGTATGAATGTAATAAAGATCCAATGATTCTTATCATAAAAATCTCACTGTGATAACTGTGCCCGAGCATCCGTCAGGGCTGAGCTAAATAACCAATAATCTCGTTCTGCTGAGATTAAATTGTTGTAGCTTGATGATAATATTGAAAATTAAAATGTTCGAATAAATGACATGAGTTCTATATAAGTGCGCCCCACTTATTTATGTGAGCAAAATAATTTGTAATAAGGTTGCATAAAAAAGTGCCAACTAAAATCGTTGTAACAATTGTAATTTACTCACATGGTTCCTTAAAAAAAATTTTTTTAGAGGGAACCGAACAATGCAAAAAATTAGTCAAATATTTCTCAAGTGTAAGACATAGGGATGATTTATAATTTTTTGCAAATATATTTGGACTCCAAGCCAATATCCAATTATAAGCTGGTTTTATTTTCACATGAAAATGTGAATTAGGAAAATGTTAATTTTAACAATTTCCAAAGGGCATAAGACGAATTCGTGCCCCAAACAGTTTTCAAATGTGCTCATGGAAACACATAAAGTTGAGTGAGTTGATGGAGGCTCGAGGTTGAGGAGGAGTGCCCACCAGCCGAAAGAGAAGCGCGCCGTGCTCGTCACTGCCACCGACCTACTGAAGGTCTTGCTCATCCTTTCCGCCGACCTGCTGAAGGTGTGCTCCTTTTTACTCGTCGCTGCCGCCGACCAGATGGCAGAGTTGCGAATTGGTCGCCGACCACCAGGGTAAATCCGTTTCTGCCGTTCGATCGAAGAGATGTTGCAGATGACCAGAAATTGTGGTTTTCTTACTGGTCGGCGTGGCCGAAAAGAAAATTAAAGAAAAATTGCTCCAGGTCACCTTTAGGTCGCAGATAGGTCGTCGACCACAGAGGGTTGCTCGACCAGGAAGGTTACAGGTCGGAGAATCACCGAAGGTGATATCGCTGATGCTTGATGATTTGTTTTTGTTCAGAGGTCGCCATGTACTCTGTTGGTCGCCAGGGCTTGTTCATCCCGGGGGACTTTGTGTCTAGAGCTGGTAGATATTAATTTGTCTGCCGTCACCGAACCTGATTGCAAAGGTGGTCGGAGGAGGGTTCTTAGTTCAGAATCGCTATGCGTCTGCTGATAGGTGACGAGTAGCATATTTTTAGATCACCTATTGGCAGTGCTTGACCGAATGACAACCCCAAATCTCAGATCGAAGGCAACTTCAAGTCGCTTTCTCGGAGATGACCAAAATATTATTTGGTCGTGATGAATGTTTGGAGTAATTTTAATAACTCATAGGTTGGTGGAGGGATTCCTGTTCGGTCTTCCATTGATTTTTTGTTTGCGTCCAGAACAAATTGTGTAAACTGTTGGCGTGCCCAGAATCTGTACCTCTTTGTAAGAATATGCCTCTTTTTTCAAGAATCTCTGTTGGTACATTTGTAAAGATGTAATTAAGATATCTCATGAGAGAAACCTTGAACTGCGGGTGTGACCAAAACCAGTAAATCTTTGTGAAAAAATCCCTTCTTGAAAGAAAACCATCAGATATGTTCATAAAGATGTGGTCAACATCTTTGTGAGAGAGGGTCACTTTTAATGCTTATATCGTGCCACAAAATATGGGATATGGGAGTCATAATATATGATGTAACCCAGAAAATAACGTGTATACCCATAAAAACAAGCTTGTTCAAAACTCATAATCATGAAATTCAATGTTGTGCAGATTCGTCAAAAATAAACTAGGGTTATGCAGATTCACAGATAAATAT
The DNA here is from genome assembly GCA_949130495.1 of Sambucus nigra. Classification (NCBI taxonomy): domain Eukaryota; kingdom Viridiplantae; phylum Streptophyta; class Magnoliopsida; order Dipsacales; family Adoxaceae; genus Sambucus; species Sambucus nigra. The sequence continues at coordinate 285,262,618 of OX422218.1, forward strand.
ATGCCCAGTGTAAGGCTTATGAACATGAATGTTTGAGAACCATACACCAATGAAACGATGAACGTGCATAACAAATGATTGTGTATAAAACATATAACTGTCAGTGCACGGATTAAAAGAAGGAAACTTATCTCCTGATTATGTGCGTGTAAATCATTGCGTCGCAACGTAGATCTTCATCTCGACACAAGAAAAGAGTTTTCGTGTCGTTTCCCACAGACGGCGCCAATTGTAGGTGCGAAAAATCTCACCCGTCGGGGGTGGAAATTCATCACGATACAAGTATGAAAATAAATGTGAGAGAGACAAAGATTTACGTGGTTCGACCATGAATGGCCTACGTCCACGGGGCTACTGGTGTGTTTCATTGGGAGATCAGAGAGTTTTACATGAGAGTGTTTCTCTAACTTCTAAAACCCCCTTTTCACAATGGGGGGTGTCCCCTTTATATAGAGTTAGGGGTTACATTAGGGTTACAAATATGGATGAGTAACAAATATGGATGAGCCCTATCTTCGTGGAGTTTCATTCCAATCCGATACTGCTCCTCGGTCTTCTTGTTTACTAAGGACTTTAGTCGTCCCTATATTACTGGCACGTTGCCATCTTCACCGGGGTGCTCCCCACACGTCCTGCTATTCCGTAGGCATATATATTGCCCCCACAAGGTTGAACCATGAAATTGCAGTAAATTAGGAGTATGAAATCTAGGAAAAGAATGGGAAGAAACTAAAGAAAGAAAATATTAGGGTTCTTGATATTTTTATGGATTTTACCCCTTTTAATTCGTTATACATGATGAAAATTCACATGCCTTACGTAGAATACCACTTATTTGAGGATATAACACTTGTAGTATAAATTGTTGAGAGTTTGGAAGTCAAATATATTGGTTTGGATGATTTTGGAAAAAGAAACCCGTAACTGGAATTTCTGCAGTTTTGCCATAACTACTTGATCGATCGATTGACCTAGGAGCATCGATCGATCGATGGATTGATCGATCGAACCCCGACCATAGATCGATCGACCTCTCCTGGAAGACTCATACTTCCCTTTTTAAATGGTTAATTCCAAATTAAGGGAGTAGTAATCTTTGGACATTTCTATTAAAATATTTTGGGATATAAAGAAGACCAATAGGACTTTATAAAAATGGAACCTTTAATGTAAGATGAGATTAACATTTCACGGAGGTATTTTATACTTAAGGAACAATGGGAACATGTGTTTAAAGGGTGAGACTCGTAAGGAAGTTACGTTGTAAAATGAATGAGTACCTACTGAAATTACACTTGGGGAGATAGGAATTCACGAGTGTTACGTAGTAAGTTGGAATAATCCCATAAATAAGAATAAAAGAGACAAACCGTTATATGGGATAATCTAGGAATGTGCAATGAGAATAAATATCATAAGTATGGGTCGTGGGTGTACCTAAATTAGAATTGGGAATAGTAGTATATGACTGTGATTGTGCATATACTATATACGTGTAAAAATCATGCCCGCGCTACTTCCTATCACTGAGGTTACCGCGCTGGGACAATCTTATCTCGATGGGACCTTTATGGGGGATATTGATTTGTACCCTAGAACATAAGAATCCTTGGTACAGGCTATCGGATCGGTAGTCAGACGGTCCTAAGAGACGTGAGGGTATGTGCTGACCTCTTAGTGACTTAGAACTATGCCTCGACTAAATTTGTATGTGTTTTGTGTTAATACAGTTTGAGAGTGATTCCGAACTAGTATTTCCCTTAGTACGAGTGATATATGGACTTGATAGTAGAGTATGCCAGCACCATAAATTTTATGTGGGGTGCCGATAGTGTATATATATATATATATATATATATATTAAATGGGTGATTAATGTATATATATATATATATGAACTTGAAATTTGGATACTATCTACTGTGACTAAAGGTAGGCAAGCAATTAATAATTATTTCAACTTCGATATAAGGGATAGAAAAGTTTGAGGCAATACTGAGAAACTTTATAATTATATGAGGCTCGTGTGAGAACTTCGCTTTTAAATAAAATTAATTTTCTTAACACTAGAAATTGTCGGCATGAAATCTTGTGGGTAACTTAAGATATGCTAAACTGTTGGGAGTAGTAGTGCGATAGGTGTGCACATTAAAAGGGATGTGAGAATTTCTCAACAGAGTGCTACACTAATATGATTGTTGCATTAGCCGGTAAGCATTTTAAATACTTGCTAAACTAATTTTAAACTGTTTTACAATCGGTCTCTAACCCGTTTCCTATTTTCTCTTCTCTCTTGTATATATATATGTATATATTACAGGCGCCCAACCACAAGGGCGCCTTGCATAGGATGCTTTGGAAGGAGCGTGTTGCAGCTTAGGTGGGAGTTGCAGACCTCTTGCTTAGACGACCTCATTATTGATTCCACTTCTAGTTTTACTTTATCCAGTTGGGCATGTGTCGCCCTATTTCATTTATTCAGTCGATTTGATTAGAGATTTTGATTAGTTTATCTCTAGTATTTATACTTTGGGACTGTTACTGTCAGGATGTCATTCCTTTAAAGTTTTAATATTGAAATTATTTAGTTGAATGCTTAAGTTGCTTGGATTATTTTCTAGTCTAATTGTTGTGTGATTATTTTTAAACCATGAATTATGTAAGGTTTTAAATATTGGTTTTAAATTAAATTGGAAATTGATGTCTAAAAAAATGGTTTTGTCACTTAGCTTAATTATTTAGGGTGTTTAATTGGAAAAGTTATTTTTGCGACAGTGATGTTAAGAATGAACGAACCATTCACCTTGGTTATAATTTAATAAAGGACTGATCACCCGGTATTTAATTAGGCGGGGTGTCACAAATACATATTGGGTTTTTTGGTAAAACTTCAAACTTCAATGTATACCTCTTATTATGTACAAAGCTGTAGTTTAATCTGAATTTTTTGTATTTGTATGTGCAGTCTCAAATTTCTTTAATTTGTAATTTTTTGTAGTCTGAATTTTTTTTAGGCCCTTTGTGGGTACCTCGATTAGTCATTCCGACCCAGAAGAGTAGCCCGATTAAGCCCGACCCAAAGTCTAGAGGCCTTGCACTTTAACTGATTCAGTTATGACCCATTCAATTCCTAAAATCTCTCAAGAGATCTTCTAGGGATTATGGGCTAATGTGGAGGAGTCCCACATCCCCACTCTTCGAGAAACAACATGTATATATTAAACCCTCAGCCCAGGGTAAAGGGCATGCAATTGTAAAACACTCCCCTGACCCATTCAAGAGATCTTCTAGGGATTATGGGCTAATGTGGGCTTTATTTTGTGTTGAGTTTAAATGTCACCACAATTGGCACCGCCTGTGGGGAAACATCTGTTTTCCTTTAATAAAGCCTTCACCAATAAGAATTTGGAATGTCTAGTCACAGCAGCAATGCCCCTAAAGCAGGGGATATTAAAGAGCAACCTGCCCCTCGCAGGATCAGATCTGAAGTTCGACGTTTAAATCCTAGGGCCACCAAAAATGGCATGCTTCGGAGGAAAGACAAGGACCAGCCAGGTCCACACAGGTCTCCAGGATAATCGACGCCTATGAGGCCAGGCTCTAAGAGCAAGAGGAGGCCACTCGTAAGCAAGAAGCTGAGAACGCTCATCTCAAGAGAAGAATGGAGAAAATGGAGAGAGAACTCCATCGTAGAACAAGGCATTGACAATATCGCACTCCTTGCCCTCAGGCAAGAAAATCTCACAGTCGAGGAAGGAGCCCTCGATGTGGATCTCAAAGATGTGAGGAACACATGTCAGATGATGACTTGCCCGAGCAACCGCAACCAGCTCGTCGTTACAGGAGCCCAGGTTGAGGAAATGATGACATACGAAATTTGGTCCAGAGAGAAATGGACCAACACCCTGCACATCGGGGTGACAGATCGACTAGAGAGCTATCCAGGTGAGCTATCAGGACCCAGATGAAATCCCATTTCTCAAGGGAGATAGAAGAAGAAGAAGAAGCCCCCAAGAAGTTCTCGATGCCCAGATTCAAGATCTACGATGAAAAGACTGATCCTATCAACCATGTTAGGTAGTATAGGCAGGCCATGACCCTCTAGAACCACAAGGACGCATTGATGTGCCAGATCTTTCCATCGAGCTTGTATGATGTGGCCCAAAAATGGTTCGAGAAACTCCCTCACATATCCATCAGGAGCTTCGACTCCCTGGCATAGCTCTTCACAGCTCGCTTCATTACCAACAACTCCCATTCGAAAAGGATGGATGCCTTATTAATGATGAAGAAAATGCCCTAGGAGAGCCTCAGAGACTATGCGAAAAGATATTGGGAGTTATTCTATGAGGTCGAGGACTAATCAGAGCAGGTCGCCGTGGAATCCTTTAAGATTGGCCTACCCAGCTCTTGCCTCTTGCACCAGTCCCTCACTAAGAAGGAGGCCACAACTATTGATGACCAAATAGCTCATATTGAAAAATACACCAAAGTTGAGGATGTGACCCGCCTCAGTGTAGAGGATAATGGTCACTCCAAGTTCTCCGGAAAGAGAATATACAAAGATGAGAACCAAAAGAAAGGAAGCCAAAATGGGGGCAAGAACGACCCCAAGAGCGGGAATAAAAATGATGCTTCAAAAGAATTCCAGGCAGTGAACACAGTTTTTAAAGAACCAATCTACAAGATTATAGCAAATATCAAGGACGAGCCATTCATTAAGTGGCCCAGAAATATGGGAGAAGACCCCTAAAAAGGAACAACGCATTGAGATGTGATTTCCACAAAGACGGTGGGCACAAAATCAAGCACTGCAAGTCCCTCAAGTATCACCTTGAAGAGTTAGCTCAAGCTGGACACTTGAATGAATTTGTGGAGAAAAAGGCAGAGAAGGTCACTGCCAATGGAGACCCAAGGCCTGACAACGTGCTCGAGGAGGACGTCGGCCATTAGTTCACAGTGATTCATGGGGCATCCGATCTAAATCAGATTTAAGGAAACTCAGCTCGGATGGAATTCAAAAAACTTACGACAGTAATGCAAGCTTTTCAAATCGATCTAGCCAAAATGCAAGCAGGAAAGCATCGACGAGCAGATAACGTCGACTACAACAAGCATATCGTGTTCACGGATGAAGACCTAGTGGGAGTAAGGACCCCACATCATGATGCGTTGATCATTACACTCAGGATACCTGACTATGATGTCAAAAAGTTTCTCGTCGACCAGGGTAGCTCATCCGAAGTAGTGTATCTCGACCTATTTAGAAAGTTGAAGTTAAGCATCGCCGACTTAAAGGAAGCCACCATTCCTCTAGTTGGCTTCGCTGGTAAAGTAACCATCCATTTGGGATAGATTATACTACCAGTGAGGGAAGGAAGTATCTCTAAGATGATCAAATTTCTGGTGGTCGGTATGGACTCACCCTACCAGGCGATCCTGGGCAGACGGTGGCTACATGAGATGAAGGTCGTCCCCTCTACCTACCATCAAAAACTCAAATAGGTGACTGAGTGAGGAGTAATGGAGATCCATGGAGATTGGGCAACGATGAGAAAGTTCTTTATAGTAGTCATCTTCCCCAGACCGGAGAAAAAGGTCAAAAAAGCTAAGGAGAAGGTTAAAGAACATGAAGGTTTGATACCTTCCAAATAACAGCTAAAATATGGAAGACCTGGAGTGGAGGATACCAGTATCCTCCCCTCTGAGCGGTTCGTTGAGAACCTAGAGGAAGTTACATCCAGTGGCAATAAGAAAGATATGATGTTGTTGATCGGATCCTCTCTCACAGATCGAGAGAAGAAGGACCTGACAGTACTTTTATAGAATAACTTAGACGTTTTTACGTGGGAACCCTACGAGAGATGCCTGGGATTGATCCCAGTGTGGTTTGTCATCGGCTGCACGTTGACCCGGCTTTCCAGCTGATCACACAAAAGGCACGATGAACTACACCCGAGAAGGCCAAGGCTGTGGAGAGGGAAGTGGAAAAGCTACTGAATGCAGGATCCATACAAGAAGTTGAATTCCCTAAGTGGTTGTCCAACCTAGTAGTGGTCCCGAAAAGCAATGGAAAATAGAGAGTCTACATTGACTTCACCGACCTTAACCGAGCTTGCCCTAAAGATAGTTTTCCTCTCCCAAAGATTGACCAGTTGGTGGACGCTACACTAGCTCATGAAAGAATGAGTTTCATAGATGCATACTTCGGGTATAACCAAATCCCTTTACACGATCCAGATCAAGACAAGACAGAATTCATCACCATCGTCAGGTTATATTGCTACAAGGTCTTACCCTTTGGGCTAAAAAATATATGAGCAACTTACCAGCAGTTGGTCACCAAAATGTTCAAAGACCAAACGGGAAGCACCATGGAGGTTTACATCGATGATATGCTCTTCAAGATCAGGGTTAAGTAAGACCACCTCTCTGACCTATCAAGGACCTTCAAAATCCTCAGGAAATATTGAATGAAGCTTAATACAAGTAAGTGTTCCTTCGGTGTCCTATCAGGAAAATTTCTAGGGTACTTGGTTAGCAAGAGAGGCATTGAAGCCAACCCAGATCAGATTGACACCATTAAAAGGGTGCAGCCCCTCCCAGTACAGTAACAGACGTACAGAAGCTCACAAGGATGCTCTCCGCCCTAAATCGGTTCGTCTCGAAGTCATCTGAAAGGTGCCTGCCATTCTTCCAGTTGTTGAAGAAAAGAAGAAATATGGAGTGGAATTTCTCGAAGGCATTAGAGGAGCTTAAAGCTTACCTCGATACACCACCCTTGCTCATAATACCTAAACATAATGATTCCCTGTACCTTTACCCTGCATTTTCCAGCCGCGTTGTCAGTTCTTCACTAGTATGCAAAATAATGAGGATCTAGCACCCAGTCTATTATGCGAAAAAGACTCTCTTGGACGCCGAACATCGATACCTACCATTGGAAATGACCTCCTTTGCTCTATTAGTAGACTCAAGAAAATTGAAATATTATTTTTAAGTCCACTCCATCATTGTAATTACGTCCCACCATCTTAGAGCAGTATTACGGAAGGCAGACCTGCCAGGCAGATTATCAAAATGTTCAGTTGAGCTTGGGCGATTCGACATTCAGTTCCAGCCAAGGAATGCTATCAAAAGACAAGTCCTCACCGACTTCCTCACGGAATTTATAGAAGAACATCCTTGCGATCAACCTTATACTATTCATAAACAGGAAGTTCCCTCGGTATTAGGTATCTAGAAGCTATTCGTTGACGGTGCCTACAACTTTAAGGGGGAAGGAGTAAGCATCGTGTTGATTACCCCCGAAGATACAATACTCGAGAAAGGAATCAGGCTTGGATTTGAAGCCTCTAACAATGAAGCAGATTATGAAGCACTTATAGCAGGCATACAGAAGGCATACGCGCTGGGGACAAAACAACTCCAAGTGTTCGGTGACTCATAGCTGGTCTCCAACCAGATAAGTGGTGAATTCAATGCTAGGGATGAGAGGATGGCTACCTACCTCGGCACAACGAATAGATTAATGGCTAACTTTGGAAGGGTCAGCGTCCAACAGTTTCCTAGAGGACAAAATAGCCATGCTGACACCCTAGTAGCCTTGAGTTCAGTGATCAATTATGACTTGAAGAGAACAATTCCAATTGACTTCCTCACCCATTCAAGCATCAACCAGATCGATGAACTTCCAAACGTGGGACTTATTCTCCAGATTGAGATAGCCCCCAGTTGGATTGATCCCTTAAGGTATTATTTGAAGGACGGTACGCTATTGGATAATAAAAAGATCGCTCATTAGATAAGAGTCAAATATGCTTGCTTTCACTTATCTCTTGAGGGAAAATTGTATAAGAGATCTTTCACTCGTCCTTACCTCCAATGCGTTCACCTGAAGGACATCGAGCAAGTCCTTCACAAGCTCCATGAGGGAATATGTGAAATTCACATTCGGGGCAGGTGGCTAGATTTTCGAGCAATGAAAAAAGGACACTGGTGGCCATACATGCAGAAAGATGTTGCAGTTTATGCTCCCAGATGCAAAAAATGCCAACTTCACGCCCTTATGGTTCACCATCCAGACAACGACCTGAAGTCATTCACCAGCCCATGGCCTTTTGCCCAATGGGGCATGGACATCGTGGGCCCTCTTCCTACTGCAGCAGGTAATCGCAAGTTTCTGTTAGTCGCAATAGACTACTTTACCAAATGGATAAAGGCAGAGCCACCGGCAAACATTTGAGATGAAGATATGATAAGATTCATATGGAGGAACATTGTCACCCATTTTGGGATCCCCATGACCATCATCACCGATAACAAAACCCAGTTCGAAAGTGGCCTCTTTTAGGGTTTCTGTAACGACCACAGGATCAGGAACTATTTCAGCTCGGTGGCATACCCTCAAAGCAATGGACAAGCTGAAGCTTCTCATAATACAGTGATTGATGGATTGAAGAAACAATTGGAGCGACCCAAAGGGGCATGGGCGAGCGAACTACCCCATATCCTATAGGCTTATCGCACTACCCCGCGATGAGAAATCGGGGAAACACCATTTGCACTAACATGTGGGATGGAGGAAATCATCCCCTTGGAAGTTGGCATCCCCACCATGACGTCCACCCTGGTCGACCAAGGGCAGAACAATGTATCATTGCTCATTGAACTTGACCTAGTTGAGGAACGAAGAGAGCTGGCTCTAGCAAAACTAGTAGGTTATCAACAACAACTAGCAAAGCACTATAATAAGAAGGTCAATCCAAGAGCATTCCAAGTTGGGGAATACGTACTAAGGAAAGTTCTTAGTAGCGCAGTAAAACCATCAGATGGCAAGCTAGGGCCGAACTGGGAGGGACCATTCAAGGTAATAAGAGATGACCTACAAGGAGCCTATCACTTAGAAACACTGGAGGGCAGGGAGATACCTCGAGCTTGGAACGCAGCTAATTTGAAGAAATTATACTTCTAGTTTTCTATGTTGAACTTTTAACCCATTGTCGAAATTTTCAATTCGTTTATGATTAATAAAAATTTGCTTAGCCATAGCATTTTATGAAGTGTTGATTTTCAATTACATTATAATTCATGCACCATTTCCAAGTCAGAGGCTCTCCACTCTATATATAAAATTAGGTTATCACCCTCCTCTGGTTTTCATCATCAAACACGAACAACCTCCTAGGATTGCCCCTAGCAATATATGAAGCCATATAGGGGATCCTTAGGCAGCACGACCAGCCCAGGTTGGTCGCCAACAATGTTTGGCTCAAAAAACCTGCTCGGATAGAACATCCAACACCAGATGTATCCTCGCCATTGCCACACTTAGGCCTAAGGAACTATGATGACATAACCTAAAAGGTAAAGTGAGGCATAATGGTATCTTGTAAGCATACTGGACTGGGGGGATACTCACTTGACAAATCAACTCAGCCTATATCAAATCTAGTCGGCTAAAAAGAGCCCAAGATAGTCAAACAAGACATAGATGAAGTAAAAAATACACAACACATGTTTAGTCGGCAAATCACCCAAAACATAACTATTTTATTACATCATTACCTATACAAAGAGTTACATGTGCTGAGAAAAATAAATTTAATGAGGATCAGGTCTTCGAGCAAGATAGTCATCCACTTGCGCTCTTTGGCCATCATCTGGATGAGGAGCCAATTCCTCATCGACTTCATCTGAATCTGGTTCCAACAGTTGCCTTGGGATGGCATCTATGGGAACCCATTGATCATCCATTCTTAATGGATTCGGTATCAAAGTTGAGTGGGAGATCTTATGACGATACCAAAGGACAGAGTTCATAGGAACCTGCAGCCCCCTGAGAGAACTCAAACATCCTCTAACGAAGGATAACTCTTCAACCTCCCTCAACTTTCTCGGAGCATCGGTCCAACCCTGATCATAACCACCCGCCCACACTCACCAAGGACCTTTCTTGAATAGGTGCCTTAGCAAGGTAACATCTCTTTGAAGTCTGAAAGCTATCACATAAGCCCGACGAACATTACCTCGAAGCTCGACAATCTCCCTAGTTGAACCACTGTCATCAGTACCAGCTCGTGGTCCAGCCGATAAAGAGGAATCACATAAAACTCGAGGAGAAATTCTCGGTGCATTCTCCCTAAGTAGAGAGAATTCTTTCGTTAGAGCATCGTTATCTTGCTGAAGTACCTCTCTAACTTTATTGACCTCGGAGGCATCTAGAAGCTTAGCCTTCAGAGCATCCACTTCTTCTTGAATAGAGGCATCGATTTTCTTCATCTCTTAGAGCCTATCCTTCAGCTTGGCAACGAGCTCTGACTGGTCCTTGTACTCTTGATTCCTCGACCTAAGGGACTAAAAGATTCTTACGAAGGTGCGGCGAACTCGATTGCTCGCATCAGGGCTAAGAATTTTTCCTAGTTGAGAGGAAGCAGGAATGTATTCCTCAACATCAATGAGCTATAAACCATATAAGCAGTAAGGGGAAAATAAATCAGTACACAAAAGTAAACAAAATTTCATTTCATTAAAAGGAAGTCCAAGTACATTAGCAAGGGAAGTAAAGAACAACAAAAGTAGAAAAAATACAAAAGTTCATAAGAAGACTAGTTAGCGACCCCAATCTGTTCTGACGACGCTGGTTGCTTCCCCTTGTCCGCAGCAGTTCCAGGAACTCCTCCTTCATATGGAGTAGTCGCCCTTCGCTGTCTAAGGGGAGCATCAATAGCGGTGGTCGGGACAACTGGGGCATCTTTGTTGGCAGCAGGAAGAGGCACTTCATCGACAATGGGCTTGGGACCATGGTCATGCTTGTCAAAGAGGGCGGAATCAATATCCACCTTGGCATCAAGTAAGGCTTTGTCCCAACCCTTATTAAAGTTGAGACGACCAATACAGTCAATCTGAGCCTCAGCATCTTCGTACGCTGTGACCCACCCTGTATTGTACGAGCTCTCCTTGAGGGTGGCAGCCTCAGATTCCACCTTTTTCACCTTCCCAGCAAGAACCTTGTTCTCCTCAACCACAGTTATCTTGCTCACGCAGACCAAATCATAAGACTTCCTTAGCTCTTCGAGCTCCTTTATCGCCGCCTCCTTCGCTTTATTGGCTTGGGACAAGGCGAGGTCAAAATACTTTTAAGCAGAACTGGCAATCTTCAAGCTAGCCTCCATCTTAGTATTTTTCCTATCCAACTCAGTATTATTCCTCGCCAGCTCATCGTGGCTGAGGTAGAGGACAGTGAAATCAGACACAAACTGCAGAGAAAAGGAAAACATTAGCAGAGAAAGTATTAAAAGGAGCATTACAAGAAAAGAGAAGTGAAAATAGGCTTACGAAGGCTATCCCCTGACTCGCCTTCAAGGCTAACTGGTCGGTCCCTATGTTTATCGACCTCTGGCGATCAGCTAGCAGCACTGTCGGAGCTAACCGAGGGGTAAGAGGAAAAGAATCCCCCTCAGCCAGAGTAGACACGGGCGCCAGAGACTGCCCCGCCTTTGTCCTCTCCTTTTCTCTCCTCTTATCTCCTTTTTTCTCTTTCTTCTCCCTCTCCATCATCTTTCTCTCGTCCACCTTCTTCTTCTCCTCTTCCTTCTTTCTCTCCCTCTCTCTCACCAGTGCCTCTTCCTTTTTGTTTCTCTCTTGCTCGTGAGCAACAGTTTGGGAGCCAGTGGCAGTATCCTCACTCCCACATTTATACTTCTTTAATTAGTGAGAAAGCAGCACATTGTCTTTATCATCATATTGGATCAAATTCTTCCTAGGAGGAGTCATATCTTCCTCGCTGGAGCTACTTGAATCCTCCGGAGCCTAAGAACCCTCCTCTGAGATGGAAAATTATTTGCTACTGAATCTCTCCTCACTATAATCACCTTCAACACCGCCCCTGTTAGCTCCCTCGCTCTCTTCACCCGAGATGCTTTCCTCCTCATCTAGTTGAATTATGTTAGCAGCAACCTCTTCTGTGATATCTAGCTGAGGGATGCTATCCACAGTTCATGTGGTGAAACTGGACCCAATGTTCTTGTACTCCAAAAGTAATGTTATTGATCACGGATGCTCACTTTCAGCCAAATAGTCCCTGATCTTCCAAGCCTTGACCAACTCAATAGCTCGAATCTCGCGAAGAGTAGGTTTTGAGTTCTTTATCTTCGCCGAGAAAAGAAAAGAGGAAAACATAAGATGGGAAATACATTAACAGATAATTAATGAGCAGAACATGAGCTATGTCTACCTATATATTCCTCCCTATAAAAGGGAATCACATATCTCTCAAACCTCTCCCCTCAGCATGTGGAGGGTACTACCAGTTCCTAGAAATAAACCCATCTTGCCAATAGTCCTTGTGGGAATCAAGTAGATTGACTACCAATACCCTATCAGAACTCCTAGACTTCAGATAAAGGAGACAAGAGCTTATTCGAGAGAAAGAATAATAGTACCAAATTTCAGCAAGCCCTAGATTGGTTCCATAGAGCTGATTAATTCTATCTACACCATTGACAATTTTCCAAACATTTGGCGAGAACTGTGCAGGAACTATATAAAAGTAACTAAAAAATGTAAAAATAGACGATTTGGGGGGAAAGTAAGACCCCCTGGGATAACAGAAGAACATGTATCCAATGACCATCCTCAATGTCCCTGACATTATAAGGAACGAGGGCACATTTAATGTCTACCCACTTTGGAATATTATAGAACTTCCTAAACTCAGTTATCGACCTATTGCCTATTTTCATCATCAGAAAAGAAAAACCCTAGTATCGATAATGAAGAAATTCCAACAGAAAAAGAAAAGAAAAGGAGTGTGGAGAACTTATGAAGTAAGAATCAGCTTGAGACAATGCAAAGCCATAGGCAGGGAAGATAAGAGGATAAGGAAGAAGCTTGAAGATGGAAGACGAGACCTGGCAGTGAGAAAGTAACAGTGAGAGGTTCGGAAAAATCTAGAGAATGCAAAGAAGTTTGAAGTGACGTCAGGGAATGACCTCTCCAAGCTAGTTTAAACCTTCTCAATCATAACGCACAGGAAACGAAGCAATCTGCCGCCTAAATCAACCCAAGAAGGATGCTTTAATCCCCAGGTGCTATACGATTCACGAAAATGCCATTAAGGCAATTATTTAAAATTATTGAGCCCAGATTGTGACCCAAAAATTTTAGGGGGCAATTTTGGGTACCTCGATTAGTCATTCCAGTCCATACGATTAGCCCAATTAAGCTTGGTCCAAAGTCTAAAGGCCTTGCGCTTTAATTGATTCAGTTATGACCCATTCAATTCCTAAAATCTCTCAAGAGATATTCTAGGGATAATGGGCTAATGTGGAGGAGTCCCACACCCCCACTCTCAGAGAAACAATAATGTATATATTAAACCCTCAGCCCGGGGGCAAGGGGAATGAAATTGTAAAACACTCCCCTGGAGTAAAGAGAAATAAAATACAGAGAGCACCACCGTGGACGTAGGCCTTCTTGCTGAACCACATATATCTTGTGTTGTGTGTGATTGTAATTATTTCAAGTTCTTTATCTATTCTGGTGATCACCTTTTCTTATTATTTTGTGTTGAGTTTAATTGTCACCACACCCTTAATATCAATCAGCCTAATTTTTTGTAATCTGTAATTTTTTTATATGCCCTTAATTTGTAACTTTTTGTATTTTTATATGACCTTAATGTGTAATCTATAGTTTTTTTTAAATATGTGGTTTAATATGTGGTGATATATGTAGTCTGAAATATATGTTTTTTTTAAATAGGAAGTCATGGAGAAATTTTTTAAACGTAAAAGAGAAGACAACACACAAATCATATCCAAAGCTGAGGCTTAATCATCTCTCAATGCAGAGTTCAGTAATCTTCTCCATCAAGAAGTTCAACCCCAAATTGTGGCACAAATCGCACAATCCCAATACTCACCTAATATTGGGGTAAATTTGGATGAATTATAATTTGTATAAAACTCAAAATAAAGCTATAATTTGTGGTTGTTTGGGCATTATAAAGCTATAATTTGTATAAACACTACACCAAATCCTGCGAATGGTCACGCCCAGTGGGTCACGGCCCATGTCCGCGACCAGCTAGTCGCGGACTTGGGCCGTGACCCACTCAATATTTGGCGTGACCATATTTATTATCACACTAAATTATCGATGCTCTAGAAGTGGTCACGGACCAAGTCCGTGACCACAGTGGTCGCAGACTTGGGCCGTGAACAGGTCGTGACCAACTTGGCGCCAAACTCGCGCCAAAATTCCCTCCAAGCTTGGTCGCGGAGGGGTCACGGCCCAAGTCCGTGACCCATGGCATGACGAAGAAGATAGTACACATTTTGGGGGTCATGGCTTAGGGTCGTGACAATTTCTTGGTATGGGTCACGGATATGGTCCGTGACCATACCTCATTCAAGCAATAGGGTTAATGAAAAAAGGTTGTGCATCACTGATTGAGGGTCACGGCTCTGGGCCGTGAACATTTCTTGGTGTGGGTCACGGCTATGGTCCGTGACCATGCTTCAATTCAAGGTCTGAAACTAGTCACGCATTGGGGTCACGGCTATGGGCCGTGACCATCCTTCAATTCAAGGTCTGATATTGGTCGCGCCTGGGGGTCATGGCTGTAGGCCGTGACCATTGGCCATTCATGTAGCAGCAGCAAGGAGGTTATGGGTTGCGAGGTGGGTCGCGGCTGATGGCCGTGACCATGTAATTCCTAAAAAAAATGCACTTTAACATTTGACCCCTTTCATTTTCATTTACCCGCTTCTCTCTCTCTCTCGTCAAAAACAAAGCTATGGCTTCTCTCTCTCGTCAAACACTGGTGGGTTTTCTCTCTCTCTCTGCTGCCGACCCCTGCTGCCACCGGTAAGGTTAGCTTACTTTAATTTCTATTTTGATTTGTTTGATGAGATACATATATTTGAATGAGGGTTATTGGTTTTTTGATTTCGGTTTCATGAGATACAATCATACATATCGGTTTTGATTTTTGTTGGATGAGATACAAATACAGATACTTTAATTTCTGTTTTGTTCTTTTATGTGTGTAATTGTATGTGTATGTATGTATAGATTTATGTCAAAAAAATATTAGGGTTTAAGTAAACCCTAGATTGTATGTGTGTATGTATAGGTTATGTCAATAAACACTAGATTGTATGTATGTATTTTTTTTGGCAAAATATTATTCAAAACTCTAGACATTATATTTTTTTTGACAAAATATAATTAAATGGATTTATAATAAGTAAAAAAAAATTACATCCGTCTTTTTGTGGGTTATATATATGCATAGATTTATGTCAAAAAAATATTAGGGTTTACGTAAACCCTAGATTGTATGTGTGTATGTATAGGTTATGTCAATAAACCCTAGATTGTATGTATGTATTTTTTTTGGCAAAATATTATTCCAAACTCTAGACATTATATTTTTTTTGACAAAATATAATTAAATGGATTTATAATAAGTAAAAAAAATTACATCCGCCTTTTTGTGGGTTATATATATGCATAGATTTATGTCAAAAAAATATTAGGGTTTAAGTAAACCCTAGATTGTATGTGTGTATGTATAGATTATGTCAATAAATCCTAGATTGTATGTGTATGTATTTTTTTTGACAAAATATGCTTGTCTTTTTTTTTGACAAAATATAATTAAATGATTATTTTGACATACGAGTCGCAAACACGTGTGAACATTACTATAGTGAGATATTTTTGGCTTGGTTGTTGGATACTATAGTGCTCTTGATTTGCCTATGAAAAAGTATATCACGTATCTCGCGATTAATGTGCATTGTTTTACATTTACATCAAGATATTAAGAGGCTACAACTTGACATGGAACAAATACAACTTGATTCCGTTCATTCATATTTTAACTTGACATGTATGTCATAATTCAGTTGATTTCATACACTTTTGTTTTAGTTTGAGATTTATCGTGATCAACTTGATTGGATATGTATTTTAAAAACCTTAAAATGGTGGCGTAATAATCATAAATACATTGATATTAAGGCGAGTCAATTTCTCTGCAATGGCCCACATTAAACTAATTAGTAACCGAAGGGTGAAAACGTAAAACAACCACAAAACGGTCCGATAAGAGTCACGAACACCTCGCATGGGACCAATGTGATTCGTAGGAACCGACCGGGTAGTCACAGGGATCCCGGTTTGAGTGTACGATATAAATTTGCAAAAAGATAGACTTGAGAATAAAAAAGATGCCATCAAAGGGTGAAAATGTAAAACAAACACCAAACGGTCCCGTAAGAGTCATGAACACGTCGCACGTGACCAATGTAACTCGTAGGAACCGACCGAATATTCACGAGGCTCCCGGTTGGAGTGCACGACGTTAATTTGAAAAAAATAGACTTAAAGCATAAAAATATGTCATCGAAGGGTGAAAACGTAAAACAAACACAAAACGGTCCCGTAAGAGTCACGAACACCTCTCACGGGACCAATGTGACTCGTAGGAACCGACCGTGTAGTCCCGAGGCGCCCGGTTGGAGTGTACGACGGAAATTTGAAAAAAATTAGACTTAAGCATGAAAACATGCCAGCGAAGGGTGAAAACGTAAAACAGCCTTAAAAAGGTCCCGTAAGAGTCACAAACCCCTCGCACGGGACCAATGTGACTCGTAGGAACCGACTGCGAAGTCACGGGGCTTCCGATTTGAGTGTACGATGGAAATTTGATAAAAAATAGACTTAAGCATGAAAACATGCAATCGAAGGGTGAAAACAAAAAACAACCTTAAAACGGTCCCGTAAGAGTCACAAACCCCTCGCACGGGACCAATGTGACTCGTAGGAACCGACCGCGTAGTCAAGGGGCTCCCAGTTTGAGTGTACGACGTGAATTTGCAAAAAATTAGACTTAAGCATAAAAACATGCTATCGAAGAGTGAAAATATAAAACAGCCTTAAAAACAGTCCCGTAAGAGTCACGAACACCTCGCACGGGACCAATGTAACTCATAGGAACACCGGCGTTATCACGGGGCTGCCGGTTTGAGTGTACGACGTAAATTTATAAAAAGTTAGACTTAAGCATAAAAAACATGTCATCGAAGGGTAAAAACGTAAAACAGCCACAAAACGGTCCCGTAAGAGTCACGAACATCTCGCACGGGACCAATGTAAGTCATAGGAACCGGCCCTGTAGTCACGACGCTCCCGGTTTGAGTGTAGGATACAAATTTGCGAAAAGTTAGAATTAAGCATCAAAACTAGCCATCAAAGGGTGAAAACATAAAACAGCCTTAAAAACTGTCCCGTAAGAGTCACGAACACCTCGCACGGGACCAATGTGACTCGTAGGAACCGACCGCGTAGTCACGAGGCGCCCGGTTGGAGTGTATGACGTAAATTTGAAAAAAATTAGACTTAAGCATGAAAACATGCCATCGAAGGGTGAAAATGTAAAACACCCTTAAAACGGTCCCGTAAGAGTCACAAACCCCTCGCACAACACCAATGTGACTCGTAGGAACCGACCGCGTAGTCACGGGGCTCTCGATTTGAGTGTACGACAGAAATTTGATAAAAAAATAGACTTAAGCATGAAAACATGCCATCGAAGGGTGAAAACATAAAACAGCCTTAAAACAGTCCCGTAAGAGTCACAAACCCCTCGCACGGGACCAATATGACTCGTAGGAACCGACCGCGTAGTCACGGGGCTCCCGATTTGAGTTTACGACGTGAATTTGTAAAAAATTAGACTTAAGCATAAAAACATGCCATCGAAGGGTGAAAATATAAAATAGCCTTAAAAACAGTCCCGTAAGAGTCACAAACCCCTCGCACGGGACCAATGTGGCTCGTAGGAACCGACCGCGTAGTCACGGGGCTCCCGGCTTGAGTGTACGACGTAAATTTAATAAAAAATAGACTTAAGCATGAAAACATGCCATCGAAGGGTGAAAACTTAATATACCCTTAAAACGGTCCCGTAAGAGTCACAAACCCCTCACACGGGACCAATGTGACTCGTAGGAACCGACCGCGTAGTCACGGGGCTCCCGGTTTGAGTGTACGACGTGAATTTGCAAAAAATTAGACATAAGCATAAAAACATGCCATTGAAGGGTGAATATATAAAACAACCTTAAAAACAGTCCCGTAAGAGTCACGAACACCTCGCACGGGACCAATGTAACTCATAGGAACAGACGGCGTAGTCACGGGGCTGCCGATTTGAGTGTACGATGTAAATTTATAAAAAGTTAGACTTATGCATAAAAACATGCCATCGAAGGGTAAAAACGTAGAACAACCACAAAACGGTCCCGTAAGAGTCACGAACATCTCGCACGGGACCAATGTAAGTCATAAGAATCGACCGTGTAGTCACGGCGCTCCCGGTTTGAGTGTAGGACATGAATTTGCAAAAAGTTAGACTTAAGCATCAAATCTTGCCATCGAAGGGTGAAAACATAAAACAAGCACAAAACGGTCCCGTAAGAGTCACGAACACCTCGCACGGGACCAATGTGACTCGTAGGAACCGACCGCGTAGTCACGAGGTGCCCGGTTGGAGTGTATGACATAAATTTGAAAAAAATTAGACTTAAGCATGAAAACATGCCATCGAAGGGTGAAAACATAAAACAGCCTTAAAACGGTCTCGTAAGAGTCACAAACCCTCGCACGGGACCAATGTGACTCGTAGGAACCGACCGCGTAGTCACGGGACTCTCGGTTTGAGTGTACGACAGAAATTTGATAAAAAATAGACTTAAGCATGAAAACATAACCATCGAAGGGTGAAAACATAAAACAACCTTTAAACGATCCCGTAAGAGTTGCACGGGACCAATGTGACTCGTAGGAACCGATCGCGTAGTCAAGGGGCTTTCGGTTTGAGTGTACAACGTGAATTTGCTAAAAATTAGACTTAAGCATAAAAACATGCCATCGAAGGGTGAAAATATAAAACAGCCTTAAAAACAGTCCTGTAAGAGTCACGAACACCTCGCACGGGACCAATGTAACTCATATGAACAGACGGCGTAGTCAACGGGCTTCCGATTTGAGTGTACGACGTGAATTTGCAAAAAATTAGACTTAAGCAAAAAAACATGCCATCGAAGGGTGAAAATATAAAACAGCCACAAAAGCAGTCCCATAAGAGTCACGAACACCTCGCACGGGACCAATATAAGTCATAGGAACCGACCGTGTAGTCACGGCGTTCCCGCTTCCGGTTTGACTATAGGACATAAATTTGCGAAAAGTTAGACTTAAGCATCAAAACTTGCCATCGAAGGGTGAAAACATAAAACAAGAACAAAACGGTCCCGTAATAGTCACAAACACCTCGCACGGGACCAATGTGGCTCGTAGGAACCGACCGCGTAATCACGAGGCGCCCGGTTGGAGTGTATGACGTAAATTTGAAAAAAATTAGACTTAAGCAAGAAAACATGTCGTCGAAGGGTGAAAACATAAAATAGCCTTGAAACAATCCCGTAAGAGTCACAAACCCCTCGCACGGGACCAATGTGACTCGTAGGAACCGATCGCGTAGTCACGGGGCTCCCGGTTTGAGTGTACGACGGAAATTTGATAAAAAATAGACTTAAGCATGAAAACATGCCATCGAAGGGTGAAAACGTAAAACAGCCTTAAAACGGTCCCGTAAGAGTCACAAACCCCTCGCATGGGACCAATGTGACTCGTAGGAACCGACCGCGTAGTCACGGGGTTCCCGGTTTGATTGTATGACATGAATTTGCAAAAAAATAGACTTAAGCATAAAAACATGCTATCGAAGAGTGAAAATATAAAACAGCCTTAAAAACAGTCCTGTGAGAGTCACAGACACCTCGCACGGGACCAATGTAACTCATAGGATCAGACGGCGTAGTCACGGGGCTGCCGGTTTGAGTGTACGACGTTAATTTATAAAAAAATTAGACTTAAGTATAAAAACATGCCATCGAAGGGTGAAAATATAAAACAGCCTTAAAAATAGTCCCATAAGAGTCACAAACCCCTCGCACGGGACCAATGTGGCTCGTAGAAACCGACCGCGTAGTCACGGGGCTCCCGGTTTGAGTGTACGACGAAAATTTGATAAAAAATAGACTTAAGCATGAAAACATGCCATCGAAGGGTGAAAACATAAAATAGCGTTAAAACGGTCCCGTAAGAGCCACAAACACCTCGCACGGTACCAATGTGACTCGTAGGAACCGACCGCGTAGTCACGGGGCTCCCGATTTGAGTGTACGACGTGAATTTGCAAAAAATTAGACTTAAGCATAAAAACATGCCATCGAAGGGTGAAAATATAAAACAGCCTTAAAAACTGTCCCGTAAGAGTCACGAACACCTCGCACGGGACCAATGTAACTCATAGGAATAGACGGCGTAGCCACGGGGCTGCCGATTTTAGTGTACGAAGTAAATTTATTAAAAGTTAGAATTATGCATAAAAATATGCCATCGAAGGGTAAAAATGTAAAACAGTCACAAAACGGTCCCGTAAGAGTCACGAACATCTCGCACGGGACCAATGTAAGTCATAGGAACCGGCCATATAGTCACGGCCCTCCCGATTTGAGTGTAGGACATAAATTTGTGAAAAGTTAGACTTAAGCATCAAAACTTGCGATCGAAGGGTGAAAACATAAAACAAGCACAAAACGGTCCCGTAAGAGTCACTAACACCTCACACGGGACCAATGTGACTCGGAGGAACCAACCGCGTAGTCACGAGGCGCCCGGTTGGAGTGTATGACATAAATTTGGAAAAAAATTATACTTAAGCATGAAAACATGTCAGCGAAGGGTGAAAACGTAAAACAACCTTAAAACGGTCCTGTAAGAGTCACAAACCCCTCGCACGGGACCAATGTGACTCGAAGGAACCGACCGCGTAGTCACGGGGCTCCCGGTTTGAGTGTACGACAAAAATTTGATAAAAATAGACTTAAGCATGAAAACATGCCAACGAAGGGTGAAAACGTAAAAGAACCTTTAAACGGTCTCGTAAGAGTCGTACAGGACCAATGTGACTCGTAGGAACCGACCGCGTAGTCAAGGGGCTTCCGGTTTGAGTGTACGACGTGAATTTGCTAAAAATTAGACTTAAGCATAAAAACATGCCATTGAAGGGTAAAAATTTAAAACAGCCTTAAAAACAGTCCCGTAAGAGTCATGAACACCTCGCACGGGACCAATGTAACTCATAGGAACAGACGGCGTAGTCAGGGGACTTTCGGTTTGAGTGTACGACGTGAATTTGCAAAAAATTAGTCTTAAGCATAAAAACATGCCATCGAAGGGTGAAAATATAAAACAGCCTTAAAAACAGTCCCGTAAGAGTCACGAACACCTCGCACGGGACCAATGTGACTCGTAGGAACCGACCGCGTAGTCACGAGGCGCCCGGTTGGAGTGTATGACATAAATTTGAAAAAAATTAGACTTAAGCATGAAAACATGCCATCGAAGGGTGAAAATGTAAAACAGCGTTAAAACAATCCCGTAAGAGTCACAAATCCCTCGCACGGGACCAATGTGACTCGTAGGAACCGACCGCGTAGTCACGGGATTCCCAGTTTCAGTGTACGGCGAAAATTTGATAAAAAATAGACTTAAGCATGAAAACATGCCATCGAGGGGTGAAAATATAAACAGCCTTAAAAACAGTCCCGTAAGAGTCACGAACACCTCGCACGGGACCAATGTAACTCATAGGAACAGACGGCGTAGTCACAGGGCTGCCGGTTTGAGTGTACGACGTAAATTTATAAAAAGTTAGACTTAAGCATTAAAAACATGCCATCGAAGGGTAAAAGTATAAAAAAGCCACAAAATGGTCCCGTAAGAGTCACAAACCCCTCGTACGGGACCAATGTGACTCGTAGGAACCGACCGCGTAGTCACGGGGCTCCCGGTTTGAGTGTACGACATAAATTTGATAAAAAATAGACTTAAGCATGAAAACATGCCATCGAAGGGTGAAAAAGTAAAATATCCTTAAAACGGTCCTGTAAGAGTCAAAAACCCCTCGCACGGGACTGATGTGACTCGTAGGAACCGATCGCGTAGTCACGGGGCTCCCGGTTTTTGTGTATGACGTGAATTTGTAAAAAATTAGACTTAAGCATAAAAACATGCCATCGAATGGTGAAAATATAAAACAGCCTTAAAAACAGTCAAGTAAGAGTCACAAACCCCTCGCACGGGACAAATGTGGCTCGTAGGAATCGACCGCGTAGTCACGGGGCTCCCGGTTTGAGTATACGACGAAAATTTGAAAAAAAATATACTTAAGCATGAAAACATGTCATCGAAGGGTGAAAACTTAAAATAGCATTAAAACGGTCCCGTAAGAGTCATAAACACCTCGCACGGGACCAATGTGACTCGTAGGAACCGACCGCGTAGCCAAGGGGCTTCCGGTTTGAGTGTACGACGTGAATTTGCTAAAAATTTGACTTAAGCATAAAAACATGCCATCGAAGGGTGAAAATATAAAACAGCCTTAAAAACAGTCCCGTAAGAGTCACAAACACCTCGCACGGGACCAATGTGACTCGTAGGAACCGACCGCATAGTCACGGGGTTCCCGGTTTGAGTGTATGATGTGAATTTGCAAAAAATTAGACTTAAGCATAAAACATGCCATCGAAGGGTGAAAATATAAAACAGCCTTAAAAACAGTCCCGTAAGAGTCACGAACACCTCGCACGGGACCAATGTAACTCATAGGAACAGACGGCGTAGTCACGGGGCTTCCGGTTTGAGTGTACGATGTAAATTTATAAAAAGTTAGACTTATACATAAAAAACATGGCTTCGAAGGGTAAAAACATAAAACAACCGCAAAACGGTCCCGTAAGAGTCACGAACATCTCGCACGGGACCAATGTAAGTCATAAGAACCAAACGTGTAGTCACGGCGCTCCCGGTTTGAGTGTAGGACATAAATTTGTGAAAAGTTAGACTTAAGCATCAAAACATGCCATCGAAGGGTGAAAACATAAAACAAGCACAAAACGGTACCGTAAGAGTCACGAACACTTCGCACGGGACCAATGTGACTCTAGGAACCGACCGCGTAGTCACGAGGTGCCCGGTTGGAGTGTATGACGTAAATTTGAAAAAAATTAGACTTAAGCATGAAAACATGCCATCGAAGGGTGAAAATGAAAAACAGCCTTAAAACGGTCCTCTAAGAGTCACAAACCCCTCGCACAGGACCAATGTGACTCGTAGGAACCGACCGCGTAGTCACGGGGCTCCCAATTTCAGTGTACGACAGAAATTTGATAAAAAATAGACTTAAGCATGAAAACATTCCATCAACAGGTGAAAACATAAAACAGCCTTAAAACGGTCCCGTAAGAGTCGCACGGGACCAATGTGACTCGTAGGAACCGGCCGCGTTGTCAAGGGGCTTCCGGTTTAAGTATACGATGTGAATTTGCTAAAAATTAGACTTAAGCATAAAAACATGCCATCGAAGGGTGAAAATATAAAACATCCTTCAAAACAGACCCGTAAGAGTCACGAACACCTCGCACGGGACCAATGTAACTCATAGGAACAGACGGCGTAGTCAAGGGGCTTCCGGTTTGAGTGTACGACGTGAATTTGCAAAAAAATAGACTTAAGCATAAAAACATGCCATCGAAGGGTGAAAATATAAAACATCCTTAAAAACAGTCCCGTAAGAGTCACGAAGACCTCGCACGGGACCATTGTAAGTCATAGGAACCGGTCGTGTAGTCACGGCGCTCCCGGTTTGAGTGTAGGAGATAAATTTGCGAAAAGTTAAACTTAAGCATCAAAACTTGTCATCGAAGGGTGAAAACATAAAACAAACACAAAACAGTCCCGTAAGAGTCACGAGCACCTCACACGGGACCAATGTGACTCGTAGGAACCGACCGAGTAGTCACGAGGCACCCGGTTGGAGTGTACGGCGTAAATTTGAAAAAAATTAGACTTAAGCATGAAAACATGCCATCGAAGGGTGAAAACTTAAAACAACCTTAAAACGGTCCCGTAAGAGTCACAAACCCCTCGCACGGGACCAATGTGACTCGTAGGAATCGACCAGGTAGTCATAGGGATCCCGATTTGAGTGTACGACGGAATTTTGATATATCGACCAGAGATTGGGTTTTTTCTGTCGGCTTACTGCGCCGGCCAGAGCTTGCGGTGGTAAGATCTATTTTGAAAACCATCTAATACCTAATAATAATCTAGTTTTAATATGTAGCTTGTTTGATTTTGAATATTTCTATAGATGGTTGTGAATAACGCTATTGAATGGATTGATAAATGTAGTACACACTCAAATATTGTTCCTGAACTCCACTTTATTCCTTTTTCTTTCAATTACTTCTAGTTACGTATTTCATTTCTGGGAAATATGGATCGAAGGTAAGAACATGAAGTTAGGGTTTTAGGTATTATTTGTGTGGAACTCCAATTTAATTGATGGATTTGGATTTGGATTTGGATTTGGATTTGGATTTGGATTTGTGAAGATTTTATGTGAGAATTCACCTCTATTATGTTTATTATAGTTTATGAGATTTAATTGTGGAGAATTGATGATTTCATTTGAGTGTGGCCACTAGACTGTTATTATGATTGCACTTTAATTTATTGTGCATTCCGAGTATAATCCAATTAAGTGTGGCCACTAGACTATTATTATGATTACAGCTATGATTCTATGAGTCAAATTATCTACAATCAGTTTGATATCTTATCCCTGTACAACCATGTTCATATTGTTTTGGTTCTAAACTATATTTGTTTTTTTTCTTTCAAGGAAAATAAGGAGCCTTCGGGGCTTTTAATATGGTTCCAGTTTTAAGCCTCGGGCCTGTGATCAATAGTTATTGTGTAGATTACATATGAACCTTTTTTCTTTGTACTTTAAATGGTCTAGATCATGTGTTTTTGGAACAAGACCCAGCTGTGACTTGTATTATGGTTACTACCCTATTTATAGGCTAAGAAATCCTAATTTTGATTAAAAGACCACTTCTAATAGATAACTGCCTAATTCTGATTCGCTAGAAAAGAAGAACTGGGGATCTGATGTAACAGTGGGACCTATTAGCAGGGATGATTGTGCGGAAATGAATGACATCATATAGGCTCAGGAGATGCTTCATCTATTGGATAGAAAAGTTATTGGAAGCTCCATGAGCAGCATATATGCAGCCTGCATATATGCGCCTGCATATATGCTGCATATATACAACATATATTCATCATATATGCAGCATATATTCAGCATATATGCATCTGCATATATGCGCATATATGCTGCATATATTCAGCATATATGCAGCTGCATATATGCAGCATATATGCGCATATATGCAGGTTGCATATGTGCAAACATATATGCATTAGCATATATGCATTCTCTATGGATTGGTTTACATATTGAAAGCAAGCGGATCGTGGTTTACATATTGCCTACTTGGATTGGTTTTCATTTATTTTTCAATTTTACATTTTGTATTCGTGGAATGATGTTATCAAATTGTTGTTGATGACTCATTTCACACTATTCAGGTAATTCCAATTGAGGTAATTCCCATTTAGGTCTCTGTATTCTTTGGTAATGTAGGTAAAAAGCTTGGGGTTCTCTTTTAGGATAGCAATTGGCAGAAAGAGACATTATAGTGGCATGCATTGATTACAGGTGAACGTCATTTCACATTCTAAATATACTTTCTTAGACAAAATAAATACAGTTGCTTTAATACTCATAGAAATTCCTGACCACTAACTTCCTTATTAACCACGACCAAAAATTTAAATGATATATTTTGTCAAATGATATATTTTGGGTACAAGTTAAATGATATATTTTGGGTACAAGTTAAACAGGACCATTATTTCCAACGAGTATAGTGGCGCAGCCGCAGGACTCCCGGTTTGAGAATACGACGGTGATTTGCATATTTCTAGACATAGGCTTAAAAACATGGCGTTAGAGGGTGAAAACTCGAAACATCATCTGAACATCCCCGAGGGTGGCACCAACAACTCCCATATAACCAATGTAACTCGTAGGAACTGACCTCGCAGCCGCGGGACTCCCGGTTTGAGAATACGACGGTAATTTGCATATTTCTAGACTTAGGCTTAAAAACATGGCGTTAGAGTGTGAAAACTCGAAACAGCCCCCGAACATCCTAGTGGGTGGCATAAACACCTCCCACAGGACCAATGCAACTCGTAGGAACTAACCACGCAGCCGCAAGACTGCCAGTTTGAGAATACGACGATAATTTGCATATTTCTAGACTTAGGCTTAAAAACATGGTATTAGAGGGTGAAAACTCGAAACAGCCACCGAACGTCCCCGTGGGTGGCACCACACCTTCCACGGGAACAATGTAACTCGTAAAAACTGATCACGCAGCCGCGGGACTCCCGGTTTGAGAATACGACGGTAATTTGCATATTTCTAGACTTAGACTTAAAAACATCGCGTTAGAGGGTGAAAACTCGAAACAGCCCCCGAACGTCCCTGTGGGTGGCACCAACACCTCCCACGAGACCAATGTAACTCATAAGAACTGACCCCGCAGTCGCGGGACTCCCGGTTTGAGAATACGACTGTAATTTATATATTTCTAGACTTGGGCTTAAAGATATGGCGTTAGAGGGTGAAAACTCGAAACAGTCCCCGAACGTCCCCGTGGGTGGCACAACCACCTCCCACAGGACCAATGTAACTCGTAGGAACTGACCACGCAGCCGCGGGTCTCCTGGATTGAGAAAATGACGATAATTTGCATATTTCTAGACTTAGGCTTAAAAACATAGCATTAGAGGATGAAAACTCGAAACAGCCACCGAACGTCCCCGTGGGTGGCACAAACACCTCCCACGGGACCAATGTACTTCCTAGGAATTAACCACGCAGCCACAGCTCTCCCAATTTGAGAATACGACGATAATTTTCATATTTCTAGACTTAGGCTTAAAAACATGGCATTAGAGGGTGAAAACTCGAAACAGCCCCCGAACATCCCCGTGGGTGACACCAACACCTCCCACGAGACCAATGTAACTCATAGGAACTGACCACGTAGCCGCGGGACTCCCGGTTTGAGAATACGACAGTAATTTGTATATTTCTAGACTTAGGCTTAAAAATATGGCGTTAGAGGGTGAAAACTCGAAACAGCCCCCGAACGTCCCCGTGGGTGGCACCAACACCTCCCACGGGACCAATGTTACTCGTAGGAATAGACCACGCAGCCGCGGGTCTCCCGATTTGAGAATATGACGTTAATTTTCATATTTCTAGACTTAGGCTTAAAAACATGGCGCTGGAGGGTGAAAACTCGAAATAGCCCCCGAATCTCCCCGTGGGTGGCAACAACACCTCCCACGGGACCAATGTAACTCGTTTGAACTGAGCTCGCATCCGCGGGTCTCTCGGTTTGAGAGTACGAAGGTAATTTTCATATTTCTAGACTTAGGCTTGAAAACATGGCGTTAGAGGGTGAAAACTCGAAATAGCCCCCGAACGTCCCCGTGAGTGGCACAAACACCTCCCGCGGGACAAATGTAACTCGTAGGAACTCACCACGCAGTCGCGGGTCTCCAGGTTTGAGAATACGACGACAATTTTCATATTTCTAGACTTAGGCTTAAAAACATGGCGTTAGAGGGTGAAAACTCGAAACAGCCCCCGAACGTCCCTGTGGGTGGCATAAACACCTCCCACAGGATTAATGTAACTCGTAGGAACTGATCCCGCAGCTGCGGGTCTCCCAGTTTAAGAATACGACGATAATTTTCATATTTATAGACTTGGGCTTAAAAACATTGCGTTAGAGGGTGAAAACTCGAAACAGCCCCTGAACGTCCCCATGGGTGGTACCAACGCCTCCCACGGGACCAATGTAACACGTAGGAACTGACCACGCAGCCGCGAGACTCCCGATTTGAGAATACGACGGTAATTTGCATATTTCTAGACTTAGGCTTAAAAACATGGTGTTAGAGGGTGAAAACTCGAAACAGCCCCCGAACGTCCCCGTGGGTCGCACAAACACCTCCCACGTGACTAATGTAACTCGTAACCGCGCAGCCGCGAGTCTCCCAGTTTGAGAATACGGCGATAATTTGCATATTTTTAGACTTAGGCTTAAAAACATGGCGTTAGAGGGTGAAAACTCGAAAAAGTCCCCGAACGTCCCCGTGGGTAGCACCAACACCTCCCACGGGACCAATGAAACTCGTAGGAACTGACCCCGCAGCCGCGGGACTCCCGGTTTGAGAATACGATTGTAATTTGCATATTTCTAGACTTAGACTTAAAAACATGGCGTTAGAGGGTGAAAACTCGAAACAGCCCCGTGGGTGGCATCAACACCTCCCACGGGACCAATGTAACTCGTAGGAACTGGCCACGCAGCCGTGGGACTCCTGGTTTTAGAATATGACAATAATTTGCATATTTCTAGACTTGGGCTTAAAAATACGGCGTTAGAGGGTGAAAACCTAAAACACCCCCCGAACGTCCCCGTGGGTGGCACCAACACCTCCCACGAGACCAATGTAACTCGTAGGAACTGGACAGGCAGCCACGGGACTCCCGGTTTTAGAATACGATGATAATTTTCGTATTTATAAACTTAGGCTTAAAAACATGGCGTTAGAGGGTGAAAACCCAAAATAGCCCCCGAACGGCCCCGTGGGTGGCACCAACACCTCCCACGGGACAAATGTAACTCGTAGGAACTGACCGCCCAGCCGCGAGACTCCCGATTTGAGAATACGGCGATAATTTGCATATTTCTAGACTTAAGCAAAACATGGCGTTAGAGGGTGAAAACTCGAAACAACCTCCGAACGGCCCCGTGGGTAGCACCAACCCCTCCCACGGGACCAATGTAACTCGTAGGAACTGACCCCATAGTCGCGGGTCTCCCGATTTGAGAATACGATGATAATTTGTATATTTCTAGACATAGGCTTAAAAATATGGCATTAGAGGGTGAAAACCGAAAACAGCCCCCGAACGGCCCCATAGGTGGCACCAACACCTCCCACGAGACCAATGTAACTCGTAGGAACTGACCGCACAACCGCAGGACTCCCGGCTTGAGAATACGATGGTAATTTGCATATTTCTAGACTTAGGCTTAAAAACATGGCGTTAGAGGGTGAAAACCCAAAACAACCCCCCGAACGGTCTCGTGGGTGGCACCAACACCTCCCACGGGACCAATGTAACTCGTAGGAACTGATCGCCTAGCCGCGAGACTCCCGGTTTGAGAATACGATGATAATTTGCATATTTTTATACTTAAGCAAAACATGGCATTTGAGGGTGAAAACTCGAAATAGCCCCCGAAAGGCCCCGTGGGTGGCACCAACACCTCCCACGGGACTAATGTAACTCGTAGGAACTGACCCCACAGCCACGGGTCTCCCGATTTGAGAATACGACGATAATTTGTATATTTCTAGACTTAGGCTTAAAAACATGGCGTTAGAGGGTGAAAACCCAAACTGCCCCCGAACAGCCCCTTGGGTGACACCAACGCCTCCCACGGGACCAATGTAACTCGTAGGAACTGACCACGCTGCCGCGGGACTCCCAGTTTGAGAATACGACGATAATTTGCATATTTCTAGACTTAGGCATAAAAATATTGATATGTTGATAATTTTAACTCATATATGCAATTTTTCAGCTTGATTTAATTTTTTGTAAAACTACTTGGTTATTGATATTTTTTCTTATGTATACTATCATTTGTAGGATTTTTCCACGCGGAACAAATGGAGGAGGCAATGGTTCACAACATGAAGATTGTTTATATGTTGTGGACATTCAGGATTTTGTTTTTTATGTGTTATGATCGTGCGGGCTTTTATTGTTTAGTTTTATGGCCGTGCGGGCTTTATAATAAGCAGATTTTACATTTACAGGGTTTGGAATGTCAAGAAAATAGAGGAAACGCTGCCCAATTTTTTTTGGTCTTTGACTTATTAGGATGTGTAATATTTTTTAGTTTGTATATATATTTGTTTATTAACAACGTTCTCGATTCGCAATTTGTGATTTTTTTTATTGTTTTGCCAATAATAAATATTTGTAACACCTCGTACGCGTCCAACGTTACACGTAGCAACCGACGGTGCACTCACAGGAACCCCAATTTTAGGATTGGACCAAAAAAATACATTTTTTTAAAATTATAGTTAAATATGGTCATGGACTTTGTCCATGACCATTTTTATTTTTTTCGTCGCGCATAAAAATGGTCGCGGCCAAAGTCCACTACCATTTTTTTTCTTTTTTTCGTCACGGTTGTGAGTCACGGACTTGGGCCGCGACCATTTTTTTTTATTTTTTTGTCACGGTTGTGGGTTGCAGACTTTGGCCGCGACCAAAATTTGTCACGATTGTGGGTCACGGATAAGGGCCGCGAGCAATTTTTTTTAATTTTTTTGTCACAGTCGTGGGTCGCGGACTTTGGCCGCAACCAATTTGTCACGGTTGTGGGTCACGGATGAGGGTCGCGACCATTTTTTTTTAATTTTTTTGTCACGGACGTGGGTCGCGAACTTTGGCCGCGACCAATTTGTCACGGCTTTGGGTCATGGATGAGGGCCGTAACTCGTCACGGTATGGGTCACGGCCCAAGTCCGCGACCATCTGCCGTGACCCCTCTCGGCCGTGACCATTTTTTAGTCACGGACTTGGGCTGCGACCGACGAAAATGGTCACGCCCGAAATGGTCACTGCCCAAGTCCGCGACCCACAGTTTTGGTCAGGGATTTTGGCCGTGACCAATTGCCAGTTTTGGTGTAGTGAAAATTTGAAATAACCCAAAAAAAATCACCTTGAGGGCTCCCTCCCCCGAACCCCCAGCACCACTCGAAACTTTCATACCGATTGAACAAAAATCTTAAATTTGCCACTGTATGTGCCTGCATGTATATATGACTATGCACCTCATCATATGTAATATTTCACAGGGAATATAGTGACACCCATATACACAAAATTTAAAAAGCATTTGTCAGGATCTGTGTCTATGAATTACTTCTCACGATCTGAGCTCTATAATGATATGGAAAGGTGACATAACCATTTTTTTGTATCTAATTGTGCACTCGTATACATATTTACATTCGTGTTTTACTCCTTAATATGTATTTCATAATGGTTACTCAAAACAATTCCAAATAGGTTTGTGGAGAATTTTTCCTAAACTAAGGAAACAAAATTGTATATTAGATTGACGAGGAGAAATTTATTATGAAATCATTTGAGATCTCCACTCGATTATAAAACATAGAGGTCATAATAATTTATCTATTTGTTTTCTTTTGATCTTAACTCTTTCAGACATACTTTACATGATATTAACTTTATTTCCTTCGTCCTAATGGATTACCTGAAATGTTAAAGCGGATAATCATAACAATCGCATCAATAAAATTTATATTTCATGTAGGGAGTTTAATATGTTCATACAAAGATCTTGTATAAAAAAATATATAATTTGAATTGAAATAAAAAGATCTCAGACGTATAATTCAAAAAGGAAATACTTATTAGAGTTTTTCATTTCCAGCTAATCAAATTCATTCATATAATATTTCTTCTAAGATTAGCAAAATTAGGATCCCCGCCATCTGAGACCACATACGTACATATAATTCATTGTTAACCTTTGTGACCGGCCCAAATGAACTATTTTGGAAAACCCTCATCCAACTAACCATGGGGTGGTTCATGAAAATAGTGCATATGTGTATCACAAAAAAAATTCAAAATATATTATTCAAGTTTCGCGAATTTATTTAATTACAATTAAAATTTTCAAATGTATTACTTGAGTCAAACCTAGTTACATCATGTTGTTTTCTTCCTAATATCCTTAAAGTGGATGATAAAGTTACTAAACTTCACAAGACTAAGTGCCCTTGAATCTTACTTTCCTACAGACATATGAACTAAAAAAATAAGTGATACTAACTTGTTTGCATGGAAATGAACTCATCCATGCACAACATTTGTAGATTCTTTAGGCTTGCCAAACCTTAGAGGACTTTTTCTTATGACAAAAACGAGTAATCTAAATTATTTGAAAGTAAAGGTTAAAATGTAAATAAAACTTTCATTGAAATGAAAGACAAAAGTAAGATTACATTGTTCAAAATTAAAGGATAAAAGGTACAAAGATAAGTGCTGAAATTTAAAGGATAAAATGTAAAGACATGTATTTGTTTGATTATTTGGTGATCTTTTTATTCTTCCTCAAGGTCTGAATTTATAGTTGCCAGCAACAACCAACTTCTTTGGCCTTTAAGTAGCCTTCGGTTTGAAGTCGAATTAATTATTTACAATAACCACCTATAACTAACTCTTTTTGGCTCCAAGTAACATCCATTTTTAATTTGAATTAAATCTCTAAAATAACAACCCATATTTTCCTCCATGTAAAAATAAAAAAAATCATATAATCGACACTAACTATCATATAACCGACACTAACTTCCCCCTGTTATTTAGCCACGTGCCAAAAATATCACGAAATGAACCTGATAAAATATGGTGTAAGCAACCCCCCCCCCCCCCCCCCCCCGCACCACCCGAATTTTGAGAACTATTTAGGTGGTAGAGACTTGATAATTTCAATCTTGAATAAACTTCATCGGATTGGTAAAATGTGCTTGGAGTGATTTATTAAATAAGATGAATAACTTCATCCCTTTTAACTTCGTAGGTCACCAAGGGTGGTGAATAATTGCGACATTATTTTTCGAAAAGTCACCAAAAATGGTGCATAATTGTAACATGTTTTTATCTTCGAAGGTCACAAGAGATGGTGCATAATCGGAGAAGAAAAATTAACTTTGAAGGTACACTAATGATAGTGAATAATTGTAACATTTTTTACCTTCGAAGTTCAACAAAGATGATGAATTATATAAATAAATAAAATGAAGGGTCACTAAAGATATTTCATAATTGCCACATTTTTTTACGTTTGAAGTTCATCAAATATGGTTTATAAACGCAAAAAAAAAATCAAACTTCGAAAGGTCAACAAAGATGGTGAATAATTTTAATATTTTTTTTCTTCGAAGATCACCAAAGATGGTGAATAATCATAAAAAGTTTAAAACTTCAAGTGTCATAGAAATGGTGAATAATTGCAACATTTTTTGGCATTCTAAGATTACCAAAGGTGGACAATAATTGCAATACTATTTGGCCTTCAAATGCCACCAAAGATAGTGAATAATTACAATATTTCTTGGCCTTCGAAGATCAACAAAGGTTGTGAATAATTGCAATGTTTTTTAAAATTATAAGGGCATCTAAAGATGGTGAATAATCTTAAGAAAAATAATCTTTGAAATGTCACTAAAGATGCAAAATTATTATAAAAGGCCCGCCTATGCTAAAGGCTTGGGAGAAACGCTCTGCCTTAATTATTTTATGTCTTATTCTTGGTAAAAGCCTTAAGGGGCACTTTTTTCTAAAAAAATAATGTTTTAGTGAAACGATATCGCCTTTTAAAGACCTTTTTTAAAATCGGGCCATTATCTCGTCCTAAATAGTTAAATAGTATTTTAATTCGCAAATATTCAAACATATTTTTATAATATGTACAATTTTAGTATTTTAATAGCCTTGTTATGGTTAAAAAATATTAAAATACATTAAAAAGGCCTAAACACCTTATCACGCCTTTTTACGCCTAAGGCCCGCCTAGGATTCTAAGGCTTAAGGCTTGGCCTCCACGCCTCGATCACGTCCCTCGTTTTTTAGAACCTTGGTAGATAATTATGACTATTTAACTAAAATGTATTTTGATAACAATGACAAACGTTATACCAATCCAAAATTTTAGTATGAATTCCCGAGCATGGCGTTCTATGTATATTTTGAACTTGAAAACGTGTCAAGCACCAAACGAAATATCTGGAATTCAATATACTAATCCAAAAACCAGTTCGTTATTTGGATCTCTTTAGAGAGAGTTACAAATGTGTTACCAAAATGTATTTTGGTGACTGTACAACCCGAAAATGAAATCAAGACTACTATCAAGCCAATAAGATTTCAAGTGTTGGTGTTAAAATTTGTTCTCCATGACCATGTGTATACACCACATTAGAGGACTCCCTAAGCCCTTCCTTAGGTCCTTATCACGTCCCCATTCACCACAAACCGTAGGTCATACTCTAAGTAGCGATCAAGAGGTCATCGGGTGTTCCCTGGCCTCTTTTAACTCCGACAAACTTCATCATTAGAGTTAAAGATCAATGAATATTTTAAAGGCTCTAAATATGCTTTCTAACGATCCTCCCTATGAGCGAATTGGCATAATGGTTCAGATGAAGGGATCATTTTACTATCAAAAACCGATCTGGAGGCCACCGAGTGCTCCCAAACCCCGATTTGACCCCAATTAACTTCATCGCCAGAGAAAAAGCTTAATGAATCTTCTAAGGGCTTTGAATCCCCTTTCCAGCAGTCCACCCCATTTACAAAGTGGCATAACCGTTCAAACGAATGATTCGTTTTCCCCCAAAAATAAATCCAGAGGTCACTAGGTGCTCCCGGGCTTCATTTGACCAAATTGAACTCTTAAAATTGAATGAGACTGAATGAATCTTTAAAGGAAACTGAATACCATTTTCAACAGTTTACCCTATGTACGAATTAGCCTTACGGTACGGACGAATGACCCATTTTACTCCGAAGGGTCATCGGGCGCTTTCAGACCCCGTTTGACCAAAGTCAAATCTCTAAACCGAGAGAAGCTCTTTGGAACATCTAAGTGCCTCGCATAAACTTTCTATCGGTCTTCCCCATGAGTGATTCGGACTTACGATTTGGATAAATGATCCCTCGACATCCGATGATCTCCTGTCTAAAGGACCAATGGGTGCTTTCGAGACACATTTGACCTAAAGTCAACTCTCGAACTCAGGAGCAACCAAAGGATTCTCAAAGGTCTCTGAATAACCTTTCCAACAGTATGCCCCATGTGTGATTTGGACTTAGGAATTTAATTTTATGACCAGTTTTTGGGAAAATCTGCACGAAACTGCCAATTGGCTGGTCCATTTCCCTGCCTATCGACAGTGTGTATAGGGTTACCTGTCGATAGGTAGGATAAGGACAATTCCGATTGGCAGTCCCCTTACCTTATATAAGGAGAGCATGAGCTCGCCTTGAAAGTAACCTCAAAAACATCAACTTCAGTGATCTCAGCAACATTCTTTTTAAGTTAGAGATGTTTCCATGTTTCAAACCTTCCTCCACACTTCATTTCCATCATTTTCACACCCAATTTAGCAAAAGTGCCCTTACATTCTTCACCAACTTGCAAGTAAGCTCATCATCAATCAAGATCAATCTCCAAGTCTCCAAAAAAGGTCCAAACAGTTCTTAATTTTGCTTTTACTTTAGATTATACACGTACTAATATTCAATCCTTAATTAATAATATTTCACATAATATATTTTCCATAAAAAAATAAGAAAAGGAGGGTCACAGCTATAAATTTCAACGATATTTTTCACCACATTTTCTCAAAATTAAAAACACCATTTTCTCACACACACATGTAATAAAATCCCCGTTTGAATTTATGAGATAAACCCCACCCTCGTGTCGCAGGCGAACTATGTGGACTTTGATGCCTTTATAGTTTACGCAGGCATTTTGGGCTAAAACTCGAGGCTCGAGTCCTAATTTCCTAATTTCAATTTTTTCTATTTTATCCATAAATTATTTACATATATCATACTTGTGATTCATATTTGCGTATTATCTAACACATATTATCGTTTCATCATAACGATCAATATCTTGATAAGTGCACATATCATACTTTTAATTATTATTTTGGAAACACTCATATAGATGACCTCACTCCTTCTCTTCCATGATGCGAGTTGAGCGATTCAGATCTCCACTTATATATACACGAAGACACACTTTATGGAGAAATTAAGGAGAATAGTAACATAATCCCATAAGAGATCGAAAGGGCGAGTTGTGTGCCTAACACATTCCCATTCCGTAACTTAACCCCCGAACCTCTGATCTAATTGGTTTCACAAGCACCAGTTTGTCTATGATGTCGTTCTCTAGAAGCAACAACATGTTTTATACATCACCCCACATCAACATTTTCCTAGAAAAGGAATGAGACCTTTCTCTCTCTCTCTCCACCGTGCCCGTGCGAGCGTTGACCCTCAGAGATGGAGGTAGAGAAAAAAATTCGAGGAGGGATAGCTACAATGGAGACTCTGACGGGGACTCACTTAAGAGGGCTAGACTCTGTTTGCATGGATGTTATCATTTTCTACTTGTATGCGTATGCACCTACCTATATGTTCTCTTTTCTCCTCTATTAATTCTTGTAGATATCTACCTCATGTTTATATCACCTCTCACTCAGTTTTCACTTCACACACTTGTAAATACTCTCCATATACACCTCACACTACTTACACTAGTATAGAGGGTCACTTATATCCACATGTTTCACCCACCACTTAGAATATTCATGCTTAGGTGTCACTAGCACACACCTCCACTTATCACACGTATATATATACATGCTCACTTGTACTTATCATACACCACTTATTGTTGAACCATGTTTAGATTCACTACCACACACTCAATTATAGATATTCACACATCACTCACTCTCACGTATCCATGCTTAGTGTAATCTTCATGCTCCATTCTAGATTTATATTTCATGATACTTGTACATTCTTCGTTATTAGTATAGTGCTCATCATGCCAAATAAAATACTCTCTCCATAATATATTAATCAAGAATCATGCATTTTGCACACTACATCACAAAGAGTATGGCTATTAACAAAAAATTGTCCCGTATTGGAGGGTCACTTTGTGATGGGTACTAGTCCGGCAGGGCACAGTTAGCTTAAGCAATATGACTCTCACCTTCCATTGGCCTAGTACCTTCGAAGTATATCAAACGGTTCCCCCGCATCGTACTGCTTAATTGAAATCACAACGGAGGTATATAGAAAGGAACTCTTTCATGTACATTAAGTATGTCAAATTATCTCTCACACATATGGTCACCACGTGGTATATAGTGAGGCAATTCATGTACACTCAGGTATATCAAATGGCTTGTCCACACATACTAATTGCCCTAAAACGCAAGACGTATATCGTGGAAGTCATACCAAAGTAGGGAACCTTTACACTAATCCAACAACTTCATGCCCTCATATGGGAGTCAAACCTAGGACACTCATATTTAGTTTGTCGTCTACTACACGAAACTCTACCAAGATGCCAAGTCGGCATACCGACCAAATTTTTGCACAATTTTGTCTTTTTTCAAGATAGGGCCTTGTCCATGAGCCTGGCAATAAGTCAAAATATGTTTTACATGTTTTTCAAACCCAAATTTTCCCAGTCTCAGGTCCTGTCCGGCATTTCTTTTGTATTTAGGTAAACCTAATACAAGTGAAAATATAAACATAATAATAATCATGCTGAGACTCTTCTCTCGTTTTCCCTCATTCTTTACCAAAAATACCAAAAACATTTTTCCACCTTCTCATCAAAATATTAAAACAATTTTCCCTCCTTTTATCAAAAAATACTAAAAACATTTTGTCCTCCCCTTTCCAAAAGGTGTAAAAGACATTTTCCTCTTTTTCAATAAAAATAATTCTTCATTTCCTCTTTCAAAAAATAAATTCAAATAACTTTTCTTCTCAGGTCGATCGCATACCCGACCTTTGGCCTGGCTCCCTATTGGCTTTGGTGTTATGTTAAACTAACTCAAAGGTTATTTAGTTATACCTCTACTCCCTTCGAGTTCGGAGTCCACCTTCACCAACTCTCCATGGAGAATGCAGACCAAGTACTAAATGTGCATCCTGATTTGATGACAGTCCTAGTCCAACTTACCGCCAAGATTGACAGTCTTCAGTCCGAGGTTCATGAGATGCTATAAAATCAAGTCCCAGTTCCCGAAGAGCCTAAGGTCCTCTTCCCTATTACTATGGGTCCACCCTCACCTGAGTCTATTTGGGTCTCGAAAGAATATTAGCACATTCCACGTGTGCCTCCTGTCAATAAGCCACCACCAGCTCAAAACATTGTGCCAAATCTTGCCCAGCCAGGGGATAGCATGCCAATACATGTCGATCCGAAGCAATAAGAGTTAAATAAGGTAAAGGATGACCTTAAGATGTTAACCAAGAAGTGTGACCAGGTTTGAATCTTCGGGAACTACATGGATTACACCCGTATGTATCCTTACCCTAAAGTAAGGCTACTGAAAAAGTTCAAGATGACTTACATTGAGAAGTTTGTGGGTAGCTGAGCCCTAATTGTTCATCTTCGAACCCACCACTGAGCCATGACTCTCCTAGGTCCCATCGAGGAAATAATATCCCAGAAGTTCCATCAGACTTTGAAGGACAATGCTCTTCATTAGTTTTTATCCCTCGAGGAATCTAGAATTCACAGTTAGTAGGATGTTGCCCGTGAATTCATGTCGCAGTACAAATACAATAAGGAGTTGTAGGTTAATGTCATGATCTAGAACTTTTCAAGAAAAACCTCAGAGAAATTGTCAGCAATTTCATAGCAAGATGGAGAGAGAAAGTGGCCATAATTACCAATCGACCTTTCGAAGAGGACCAAGTTAGTATTATGAAGAAAAAGTTCTTACGCCATGTCCGAACAATGATGGGAGGACAATATTAACTAAATTTTTTATCTCTTCGAGAAGTAAGAGTGGATATTGAAGAAAGTATTACCAGGACAAAAGCTGAGCCAAAGAAAGTATTCGGACATTTCACTCTAAAAAAATATGAGAAGCTTGCCACAGTCTCGACCATCAACAATATTTCATAGCCCGCTACCTCTTAGGCACCAGAAAGTCGTGTTAATAGAGTCAAAAAAGAATACACTGTGGTCCATTATCCCCTCTCTAAAGTCTACCAAGCCTTGTTGAGCTACAATCTCATCAAACCTTTGGACCCTTGTCCACTACCAAACCCACTTCCCAAAAATTTTGAACTCGGCGCCTATTATAATTTTCACCAAACTTTCGACCATACCACTAATCAGTGCTTCCATATTCAAAACATAATCCAAGGGTTAATTGACCAGGGCATTATCGCCCCACCAACTAATCCCAAACCTAACACCACTCATAATTCACTTCCAAACGATACAAATACCATCTTTCTAGATAATTACTCAAAATTCGATCGATCTACCCAGATTGTACCCAGTAAAGTACCCATCATACCCATATTTTCACCCAAAGCCCTTAAAGTCTAACCATATTTTCTCTTACACCCTACCTATTTTATCGACCAAGCTCTATCGCTTCTCACAAGAGCATGTATTATCGTTTGTACCCTGTCCGGAGGGAAAGCTATGGAATTACCACCAGTATTGAACCAGCTTCTAGAGTTTGAGATTAAATTCCCCCCAAAATGACCATCGACTGCAAAAAGTTCAGCATCATGTTCATGGAATCCCAGAAGTGGGCTCGAGAGTCAGATAATTGGGTGGTACCCATTGATGAAGTCAATTTAGATGATGCAGTACAAATCATGGCAAACATGTTCCGATAAACCAATGAGATTTGCATTATATTTGAGTTACTCGATACCATAAAGCTATAAGGGTGGTTGATCCTTTCACTTCTTCACCTCCTCGTTGAGTGGGAAAATTAATATGAAGAAGTCATTGAGGTTGTGGAATGCATTGACTTCTCATGGAAATATGACATCGTTGCCACCTAATGGGGGGGTGAGTTTGATAGTTTAGACAAAAAACCAAGCCAAGAAAATGTTAGTTCAGTAATCAGTGTGTGAGGGATGATAGCTTTTGAAGATTCGCTAGGGGAAATCAATAAAGTGATCGTACAACTCGAGATAGATGAAGAAATGGGTTTTCTCTTCTTCCCCTCATCTGTGATCCATATGACAAGATATGGGAGACACTACCAGAGTCTGAATCCTCAGTCAGTATGGATAAATAGAGGAAAGGTAGTTGTCGAGAAACTCCCTATACCA
Organism: Sambucus nigra; assembly: GCA_949130495.1. Lineage (NCBI taxonomy): Eukaryota > Viridiplantae > Streptophyta > Magnoliopsida > Dipsacales > Adoxaceae > Sambucus > Sambucus nigra. The sequence continues at coordinate 285,302,741 of OX422218.1, forward strand.
GAAATGACCATCAATGAAAGCAAAGTCCTCGACCAACTTAAGAAAACTCAGTCCAACATCACCTTATGGTGAATCTTCATGTCTTCCCAACTACACCAAAATTCTTTGATAAAATTATATATTGGGTGTAACACCCCGCGCGCCGGGTGAGAACCGAGCGGAGCGCTACTGTGATGAAACTAACCAAATCCACAATCAACAAGGTATAGAGCATCTAAATAAAACCCACAATATAGAAATAAAATAAAATCCACTAATCTCAATCTTCAATTTAAATACAACCAAAAATCTCTCAAAATAATACAACTATCTATCTTGAAATAAAATGCTCTATACAACAAAATAAATACAATCTTCTCATCTTGTATTCTCGAATATTCTTCCCAATATAACCATGCTAAAAACAATCTCCAAATAAGTCCATAGAGCCCAAATCTACGCTAACCTGCAACTAAAAGAAAATATGGGGAAGTACACAATACGACGGGAAAGATGCTCAACAAATATTAGCGATGAATAGAGCGTAACAATACGGGTAGGAATATTCAAATCAAGTGCAAATCCCATAAGCATTTTTATCAAAATAATTTTTCAATAACACATAATCCGAGTCACCAGGCCTCACCATGCCGCGCCATAATTTATCAAGTAGCCAGAACAGAAATATTGGAGGCTGCCCAACCTTTGTGCCATATTAAAATCTCACGACAACATGCTCAACACCAATATAATACCACATAAATCAAAGTCAGATTCCAAATAATAATTTCCAGATTCCAAATGAATTTAGCAATTCGAATATGAGTTCAATAATCACATGAAATCAAAGGGAATAACTCTCGAGATATTTAAGAGCATATTGTGTAAAACCCCATACCTTAAACCACCAAAAAGAACCAATATAATTCTGCCCAGAAATCTCAGATTACTCCACCAAAAATATCTCTCAAAGATCATCAAAACTCTTCCAAGATCCAACACCAAAACAACCCCAAGGAACAACTCTAAATCTAAGGTTGAACATATAAATATAAGGGGTTATGTGTACATAAAAAGGAGAGGAAATAAAAATGTATTTACTGCATATTTTTGTGCCAAAAGATGGTTTAAAAATGGTCATCCACGAACCTTTTTTATAAGGAAAGAAGATAAGAATTTATAACAAATAAAACTCTTGAGAAAACCTATTGCGCATGAAAACTGTTGGGGTTGATCGATCGATCCCCTGGAGTCGATCGATCGATCACTTAGTAAAATCGATTCTGCTGCCTTAAAATAATTCCAAGGGATAAAGTTTTAAAAATCATTTTAAAATTCGTTTTAACTCCGATTTCGAAACCGATTGAAAATCTCGTCTTTAAAAATAATTCTCAACATTCTTGAGCAATAAAAATAATTATATCAAAAACTTTATTTTCCTCTATATTTTGAAATACCCCCAAAATACGCGAGTTATTACATTGGGCCCACAGTTCCTCCATACACCACTCTAAAAGAGGTCGTGAACCTGGTATGGTATTTAACCTATACCATATTGCTTTCCTTCTCTAAAGAAAAATCCAAAAGTTTGGTCTTAATCAAAACTATGCTCTCAGCATATCCGTTAAGGTGATGGGGAAGCTAGTCCCTCTCTCACTCATCGACAAAGGATCATCACTTAATGTTTTCACATGAAGAACCTTCAACTATATGGGTTTGAAAGTAAGTGATCTTATTTTAAATTCTACCGTAGTGTGGGCCTATGACAAAAGTCATCGTGAGGTGATGGGATCCATAACACTCGTAATAGGGGTTAGCCCTATCGATCCCATTACCGAGTTCTAAGTTATCGACATACCCACTTGTTTCAATATATTGCTTGGTTAACCGTGGCTTTCACAGCATCAAGGGGGTATCTTTCTCTCTCCCCCCAAAACTGAAGTTCTTCGACGAGGGGCAGATCATCACCATCTCGGGTGACGATGATAATATTGAGAATGAAAGCACCAGTAATCCAGTACTAGAAATACAACATAGGGTGAATGGCATGCTTTTTTCCAGCTTTTGAGTTGAACCACTTCCACTCCCAGAATGGGATGATTTCAAAGACCGAGTCGTCTTTCCAGAGCACAATGATCACGTTAATGTCAACGTGATACATATGTTCAAGAATATACACTTCATGTCAGAACTAGGGCTGGGACGATGACAATAAAGGATAATAGAACCCATAAGCCTTTCCTCCATGCGGCCTGGGTTATCAACCATCATCGAAGGAACTCAGAATTCTCCGCTAACCTCAGTTGAAAAGAAGTTTAGAAAGTACCAAGACTGTTTTGGAGGATTCCTTGAACGGAAGATTCATCAAAGAGAGTGAAGATTTTCTCTTTTGTGGATTCTCTGAACCATGGTATGATCATGTGGATAAGAATATGAAGCCAAGGATGGAAATATTCTTTCAAGACAGTTACTCATCGGCCAAAGACAACCAGTATCATGTGAAACCACACGTTGAGAAAGCTACGAATGTTATTAAGCTTTCGAGAGAAGTGACTCCGAGGAGGACTCGTTCAATCTATAGACACTGGAGCTGACACTCTGCATGATCCACTCAAGCATTACAACATTGGATCCATCATCCTGATTAAGGCCACCTATGAACCCCTCCTCAACTAGAATGTTATACGGGTTCCACCTGCTGAAATGCATCCCAACCCAGATGTTTATACCATCTTCCTCTTTCGTTGTCCCTCTTTTTTCTGGTAATAATGTAATTGATACCTCCTTTGATGAGGTTCTCAATGCTATTTTTCCTGAGAATGAAATAAGTAAAGATTTTGAGTATCTTGTTGTGTCTTATATTAATTGTCTTGATTCTAATCAAATGCTTAATGATGATGATTTTACAAATGAATAATTCTTAACTGATCTTAATAATATTTATAACAAACAACATAACCGCATTAAAATTAATGAGTATGAGACTGTTGTTACTAATCTCGATTCTAGTAGCCAACTGCACGAGATTAAGATAGGATCCACCCTTGATAATAATGAGCGTGGGCAACTCGAAGAACTGTTGATAAGAATTTATGAACATCTTTGCATCATCCTATGATGACATGCCTGATATCAATCCCGAGATCACTCAGCACAATATTCTAACTCTTCTAGAATGCAAACCAATTTTACAAAAACTATGAAAGCTCTGCATCGAATGGTCACTCAAGGTTAAAGAATAGGTGATCAAATAGATGAACGTAGGTTTCATCCGGGTGATTGAGTATCCCACGTGACTAGTCAATATTATACCCAAACCAAAATTAAGAGGGAAAGTCCGCATGTGTGTTGACTATTGGGATTTGAACAGAGCATCTCTGAAATATTATTACCCAGTGCCCAATATCGATATGATTATGGAAAACACGACTAGTTATGTTCTCAAGTCATTTCTAGATGGGCTTGTTGGATACAATCAGATTAAGATACACCCTGATCATCAAGAAAAAACTACATTCATCACCCCTTGGGCAACCTTCTGTTACACAGTTATGCCATTTGGTCTAAAAAATGCAAGGGATACCTACCAAAGGGTTGCCATAATCATCTTGGATGATCTGATATACAAAGAAGTCGAGGTCTATGTGGATGATATGATCATTAAGTCTAAGACTCGAGAAGGTCATGTTTCCACTCTTCAGAAGTTCTTTGAATGTCTACGGTGATACCTGATGCGACTTAACCTGCATAAATGCATTTTCAGTGTCACCAAAGGAAATATTTTGGGACTCATGGATAGCGAGAAGGTAATTGAAGGAGACTCTACCAAACTGAAAGCCATACTAAAAATGTCACCACTCCAAACAGAAACAGAACCCTAGAGATTCTTGGGAAAATTATAATGTATCAGTTGGTTCATCATCCAGTTGACTTATATTTGTGAACCCATATTCGAACTTCTCTAAAAGGATTCCACCAAAGTCTTTAATGAAGCCTGTCAGAAAGCCTTTGACATAATCAAGTAATATCTTACCTGACATTTGCTACTCTTGCCACCCCAACCTGGTCTCCCTATACTCCTATACTTGACCGTAACAGACACCGCAGTTGGGGTTTTGCTAGACCAGTACATTGAAGAATCCCATAAAAAGGATAATTTATTACGTCAATTGCAAATTGTTTAGGTACAAAGTCAACTACACTGCCTTAGATAAAGAAAGTGTCACCCTTGTCTAGAACACTCAAAAACTATGGCACTACATGCTCTTTGTTCCCATCATAATTGTGTCCTTAATGGATCCTGTCAAATACCTGCTCAAGAAACCTTCCTTGTCTAGACGAATTACCCGATGGTTGATGCTGCTAGCTGAATTTGATATTATGTATGTCACGCAGAAAGCCGTCTAAGGAAGAGCCATCTCTGACTAACTTGTCTATTACCCCATAAAACAAACCGACTTTTGGATCTCTGAGTTCGCGAATGAATATATCCTTTTCACCTCTCAGGAAGACCTCTGGTGGAACATTTTCTTTAACGGATCTACCATCAAAAAAGGATACGGAATTGTGATACTCTTGATCGCTCCTAATGAATCTCACACTCATATTGCCATCAAGATGTATTTCCCATGCAATAATAATATGACCGAATATGAGTCATTCATCCTAGGCCTTAAAGTCGCTCTCAAGAAAGGTATTTAGTGCCTAGATGTCTACGGGGATTCTTCACTAATCATCGGCTAAGTCCTTAAAAGATGGATAGTCAAAGATGAAAAATTATGACCCTTCCACACCCACCTAAAAGAGTTGGCCTCCAAGTTTCGAGATATCACCTTCCATTACTTACCCCGAGTAAGAAACATCTTAGATGATGCACTTTTTACTCTTTCTTCCATGGTCGACATGCCCAAGGGAATAATAATGCCCCCCTCTATAGTCCAAAAATAAGCTAAACTGACCTATTGCTACCACATTGAGCTCATCACAGAAGAGGATTTTGATATGGCAAAGTGTTGGGATTACGATATTTGGCACCTCCTCAAGAACGGTTCGTACTCCTAAGATGCCAATAAGAAAGAACGATAAACCCTTCGCAAATTATCTGCCCAATATATTGTCTGCAATAAAGCACTATTGAAGAAAAACTTCGATGGAACCCACTTGCACTGCATCGCAGGGGCTGTTATTAAAAAAATTATGCAGAAAACCCAGAGCGGGGAATGCGTACCTCACATGAATGGCCATATGCTCTTAAAGAATATTGTCTGATAAGGTTACTATTAGACCACCATGGTTCAGAATTGCATCGCCTATGTCCATAGATGCCTTAAATTCTAACAGTTTTTCTATTTCCAGCACTAACCTCCACGATAATTATACAACATGACTTCTCCCTGCCCATTCTCCACCTGGGGCATTGATATCATTAAGAAAGTTACACACAAAGCCTCCAATAGGCTTGAGTTCATCCTGGTTGCCATTGATTACTTCACTAAATGGGTCGAAGTCGAGTCATACACGGTGTTGAATGCCATAAAGGTAGCCAAGTTCATTCGAAAGGACATCATATGTTGTTACAGAGTTCCCCATGAGTTAGTGTTAGATAACGGGTTACATTTTAAGGCAGAGGTCACAAAATTGGTCGATGAGTATAGGATTCAGAGACATAAATCTTCTCCTTAATAACCATAAACCAACGTTACAGTTGAAGCCGCCAATAAGAACCTCAAAGAAATCATCAGCAAGATGATAAAAAGTTATCGAGATTGGTCCAATAGAATCCCTTATGCCCTCAGGGGCTACCTCACTTCATTTCGAGAATCTACTAGGGCTACCCCTTACTCTATTGTATACGGTATGGAAGTAGTCCTACCCATTGAGCTAAAAATACCTTCATTACATATTATGCCTGAAAGCAAAATCAACAAAGATGGATGGAATTAAAGCCGTTTTGATGAGTTCTCCCTCTTAGAAAAAAGGAGGCTAAAAGCTCTATATCATATACATGGGTACCATCGTCGGATAGCACAATCGTTCAATCAAAGGGCCATGGATCGTGGTGTCCAAGAAAGGGACTTATCCCTCAAAGAAATCCTAGAACTTGTCTTGCACCCTAGAGGGAAATTCAAGCCAAACTGGAGTGGCCCCTACATTATGAAGAAATTCATGTCCGGTGGCGCCACCATGCTCACTGGCCTTGATGGAGAAGAGATGGCACATCCAGTAAACCTGGACCATCTCAATAAATTCTACCCGTAATCTGAAATCTCAGTGTGCTACGACTCCTCTCAACTCCCTTATATTTTTAAAACAAAAAAAATCTTCACTTCTCTCTACTCAGAATTATGTAGGGCCTGATCGTCTAAAAAAAATATTTTTGAAATGAAACTCAATTTTTTTTTCAAAACCCCAGATGTATGTAAGAAGGTCATACGCTTTACATGGTCACGGTCCCCTTCTTTTTCACAAAACGCTATTATTTTCTTACCTCTGAGAACGACACTTCATTTTATCATTTACATAAATAAAAGGATTATATATGCCTTAGCGATTGGTATAGATAATTCAAATGTAAAACTCTTCAAGAGGCACAACAATATAATTAAAATTCTTTTTTATTTCATAATGGGAGAATTCGGTACAATTACATGAAATATCAGCGTAGGGAGTCAAACAACTACCCCCGCCAATCAAACTACCTCTAAAATAAACCTAACCAAACCTTCCCAAATTTATTCAAAAATAAAAAACAAAAACAAATCAAAACAACCAAACACATATCAATCAGAAAATCTTTCACAATAAATAAATACTAGCTTCACAAAAGATCTTATCCGTAATTGTCGAAAGACCCAGCCCCGTCATCATCTTCTTTTTGAGTCCCCCGAATTTCCCCTGCTTGGTTGGTATTCTAATGATGCTCCATAGAATAATAAGTCCTCACCAGCCTATAGAAAACCACTACACCCCCTCCATAGTGTCAAACATGAAAAACCATCTCTATCTAGTCTCATCTTCTAAAATCTTAGCCATCATCTTCTTCTACAACCATTTCAGATAATCCCCAAGAATATACCAAACCCTGTCGACAGATTGAGAAGGGCGGGTTGGCAGTCAATGATTCTCCCATATAGAATCCAATAGCATGCACACGCCTTCAGCCATATCCTCTACAGGAAAAAAAAATCCAGGGTACGGGGAAGCAAAATTTGCTCCCATCCGACTTGACACAGGAGCCTCCAGGGGAAATAGAATGAGGTATGTTAGAGGCTAACTAACCGAACAGGCCGGTATTCCCATCGTTATATAATGGGCTACAACTCCCCCCACCATGGCACCGACCAGTGTAGGCATCGAGCTCCATGTTCCATGAATTGGTTTACCCAGTTCTCTAAGGATGGGCCAAAGATGGTGAAATAACGACAAATAAAATTCGGGACAATTGACAAGGGATATTCAGGGAGGAACTCCAAATGAAATCTCTCAACCAGCCACATGAACAACATAATTGGGCTTCCTCTCAGAAAATAAGAATGTCCTTCCCCCCAATCATCTAAACCATTCAGGGTCTCCTTCAGTATCACCGCCACAGGATTGTGATGTTATGACATCCATGCTTTAATGGTATCCAGTTGAGAGTCCACCATCAGGTCCCCAGTCATCAGCAGTAGCTTCGAAGTTAAGCCCATGGAGACAGCTCTGACATGGCCTGTATCGTTAAAACCCCGTGAATATAGGACAACTGGGAGAGATATCATTCCCCCAGTGACCAATGATCAATCCGTCGAAGGAGAGATATGGAGAAATCCTATGAACCTCTCCCAATGAGACTGGGAGAATTTAGGCATAGCCACTTCCATGCTGGGATTAACCCCCAACATAGTTGAAAACTCCTCATAGGTAGGACAGACCTCATCCAAGACAAAGCGAAAAACGTGATCCGCGGGATACCAAAATTGCGTTGTTAGCGCCAACTTGTTCCAATCGATGGGCCGATTAAACCACAAAGAGACCCAATGCAAGTTAAAAGCGTCGTAATCCACATTGTACATACACGTAGCTTCCAATCTCTCGAGATATGAAGAAAAATTTTCACTCATGGGAAGGGCCATTTTGGAAATAATGAGAAAGATGGCAAGAATTAAACAAGAAAAAAGAGAAAATGTTTATGGGTGAAAAACCTCACTACCTTACCCACTTTTATAAATGAAAATCTTGGCTACACAACAAGAAATCTGAGAAACTCGAATAAATGCCTTCCCCATAAAGTACTTTAAAGTTGCAGAAAGTGCAATCAAAGCCTTAGGGTGATTTAACTGGACTCACCTACCGATAGGCAAGACAAGGGGTATGCCGATCGACACCCCCTAATTTTAGAAAATTCTATCTTTCCTTTTTGTCAAAATTAAAAATCTAAAAAAAATAATAAATCCTTATTTAAAAAAAAAAACGGGTTGTTATTCTTATATTTTACTCACCCAATCTCAAAATAAATTTTCTCTTGAATTATTTAAATATTCCATCATTTTTATGGTCTCGGTAACAAAGTAAAAAGTATATGTATATTAAGTCATTAAGAAAAGATAAATAAATAAAAATCTCATTCATTTTATATTGCCCATCCCTTCCTTGGCTCTTTCCTCCCGTCTCGGGGTTTCAGCCCTTGCGATCGTGCACTCGGAGAGGGAGAGAAGGTCTCCTCCCTTTACTAGGAGTGTTTAGACCGTCGTCGATGTGGGGTGATATAAAGAGATGGAATCTCCAGTCTATTTTTCACAAAACAGGAAAAAGAACATGTCACCACCTCGAGAGAGTGGCATCAAAGACAAATTGATGCTTACGAAACTAATAAAGGTGTTAGGCACATGTCCCGCCCTCTCGGTCTCTCATGGGCTTGTGTTATTATTTTCCTAAATTTCTTTGTGAAGTGTGTGCGTGTATCCATAGATGGAGATCAAAATTGCGCGACTCATATCATGGAAAAGATAGAGTAAGGTCATCTATAGGAATGTTCCCAAAATAATATTTAGAAAATACGATGTTTGCGTTTATAAATATATTGATCGTTATAATGAAGCGATAATATTTTTTGGATAAAACGCCGATATGAATCGCAAATATGATATATATTGAATAATGTGTAAATAAAAAGGATGCAAATACGAAAATGAGAAAATTGAACTCGAGTCTCGGGTTTTAGTCCGAAATGCCTACATAGCCTATAAAGGAATCAAAGTCCATGTAGTTCGTATACGACATAAGGGTGGGGTTTATCCCATAGATTCGAATGGGATTTTATTATATGTGTGTGTGTAGAAAATATATTTTTAGCTTTGAGAAAATGTGATGATGAATCCCGTCAGAATTTATAGGTGAAACCATTTTTTCTTTGTTTTGGCTTTTTTTATAGAAAATAAAGTGTGTGCAGTATAACTAATAAAGGATGAGATGTTAACGTGCATGAAATAAAGAAAAAAACTAGATTAAGGTTTATGTAACTAATGCGAAAATAAAGAAATTTAAAAAGACGAGAATATTTGGACCTTCTTTGGAGAAGGCTTCTTGATGAGCTCCCTTGAATGTTGGATGAGAGAGAAGGAGATTTTTCTAAATTGGGTATGAAAATGATGGAAATGAAATATGGGAAGGAATTTCACACAAGGAAACTTCACTGATTGCAAGAGAATGTTGTTGATATCACTGATATTGATGGACCTGAAGTGTGTAAAGAGTGAGATCATGTCCTTATTTTATAGGGTAAGGGATGTCGATCATCATACCCCTAGCCCTGCCGATCGGTAGGTAACTCTAGACACACTACCGATAGGTAGGGAATTAGACTTGCCAATCGGTAGTCTCATGCATATTTTTCCTAAAAATGTTCATAAAATGTAATTTATAAATCCAAATCGTGCTCAGGTCCTATCGTTAGAAAGTTAATTCAGAATCATTCAAGAGTCCTTTGGGCCACTCCCAGATTCGGGAGTTGACTTTAGGTCAAACGGGGCTCAGAAGTGCTCATCAGTCTTTTGAACGGGAGATTGTCGGACGATAATGGATCATTCGTCCAAATCATAAGTCAAAATCACACACAGGGCAAGCCGTTGGATAGGTTATACGAGGTACTTCAATGTTCTAAATAGCTTCGCTCGGTTCGGAGAGTTAACTTTGGTCAAATGGGGCCTGAAAATGCATGGCGCCCTTTCAGAGTAAAATGGGTCATTCGTCCGTACCATAAGACTGATTCGTGTATGGGGCAGACCGTTGGAAAGGGTATTCAGTTCCCTTCAAAGATTCATTCAGTCTTGTTCAATCTTCAGTGTTGACCTTGGTCAAAAGATGCCCGGGAGCACCTAGTGGCCTCTAAATCAAGTTTTGGGGGAAACAGACCATTCATCCTAACGATTAGGCCATTTTGAGCATGGGACAGACCGTTATAATGGTTTTTTAGTACCCTTCAAGTATTCATTGAGCTGTCACTCTGAAGATGAACTTGATTGGGGTCGAACCAGGGCCCAGGAGTCCCCGGTGGCCTCCAGATCAATTTTCGATAGTAAAGTGGTTCGTTCGTCCGAACCGTTATGCCTATTCATGAACGGAGTGGACCGTTGGAAAGGGGATTCAAAGCCTTTCGAATATTCATTGAGCTTTCACTCTAACGATAGAGTTATTCAGAGTCAAACGGTGCTCGGGAGCATCCAATAGCCTCTAAATCGGTACTCAGAGTATGACCTAGGGTTTGCAGTAAAATGGGGAGGTGCTAGGGACCTAACTAGATACTTAAGGGGGTCCTATAATATGGAATAAGTGAAATCCATCAAATAGACACCACATGATGTTTTGATAAGGAGGTCGATTTTGCCGACCTAAAGGAACGAGGATGATCAATTCGTAGGGTTGAGGTCATTGTAAAGGACCTAAGGTAATGTATGGGATGGACAATTCTGAGGACCTAAAGATGGGAGTGACCAATTATGAGGGTCAAGGTAAACTCTGAGGACCTAAAGTAGGGAGCAACCAATTTTGAGGGTCGAGGTCAATTCTGAGGACCTTAGTTGAAGTGCGACCAATTCTGAGGATCAAGGTAAATTCTAAGGACCTTAAGTGAGGAGTGACCAATTCTCAGGGTCAGGATTAATTTTGAGGACCTTAAGTAAGAGCAACCAATTCTAAAGGTCGAGGTCAATTTTGAGGACCTAAAGTGGGAATGACCAATTCTAAAGGTCGAGGTAAATTTTGAGGACCTTGAGTGTGGAGAGACTAATTCTGAGGGTCGAGGTCAATTCTGAGGACCATAAAATGGGAGCAACCAATTCTAAGGGTCGGGGTCAGTTTTGAGGACCTTAAGTAGGGAGCGTCCAAATCTGAGGGTCGAGGTTAATTATGAGGACCTAAAGTAGGGAGCGACCAATTTTGAGGGTCAAGGTCAATTTTGAAGACCTAAGATGGGAGCGACCAATTCTGAGGGTCGAGGTCAATTCTGAGGACCCTAAGTGGGGAGCGACCAATTTTGAGGGTTAAGATCAATTCTGAGGACCTTAAGGGGGGAGAACAATTTTGAGGCTCGACGTCAATTCTCAGGACCTAAGATGGTGACGAATTCTGTGGTTCGAGGTCAATTCTAAAGACCTTAAGTGGGGAGCGACCAATTCTGAGTATCAAGGTCAATTCTGAGGACTTTGAGTGGGAGCGACCAATTCTGAGGGTGGATATCAATTCTGAGGACCGAAGGTAATGTATGGGATGGATAATTCTGCTGGTTGAGGTCAATTCTGAGAACCTAAAGTGGGAGAGAACAATTTTGAGGGTCGAGGTCAATTCTAAGGACCTTGAGTTAGGAGGGACCAATTCTGAGGGTCGGGGAAAATTATGAGGTGCTTAAAATGGGAACGACCAATTCTGAGGGTCGAGGTCAATTTTGAGGACCTTAAGTGGGAGCGACCAATTCTGAGGGTTGAGTTCAATTATGAGGACCTTAACTAGGAGAGACCAATTCTGAGGGTCGAGGTCAATTATGAGGACCCTAAGTGGGAGCGACTAATTCTGAGGGTCGAGGTCAATTTTGAAGACCTTAAGTGGGAGCGACCAATTCTAAGAGTCGAGGTCAATTTTGAGGACCTTAAGTTGCGCAACAAACTCTGAGGGTCGAGGTCAATTTTGAGGACCTTAAGTTGCGGCGATCAATTCTGAGGGTCGAGGTCAATTCTGAGGACCTTAAGTTGGATAATTTTCCTGGGGAATCTTGAATTTTATAGACTTCATTGGGGAAGAGACATTTGTCTAGGGATTTTTCCCTTTTGAGAGGAGCTGAAAATCTTAGTCTAGAAATTCCATTTTGGGAAAACAATTGGTAACTAGAGGTTTTGGGTTTCCGCTAGGAATGTGTTTCTCTGAGACGTTGTCGGGAAGAGATATTCGATTGTCTTATAGCTCTACTGGGAAAGTTGGATTTGGAAGTACCGTTGGGGAAACAATGGATGACTTAGGATTTCGCTGGGGAATGTTTTTGAAAACTTCTTGGAAAGAGTTCGAGAATTTGAGGAGACGGGTAGCTTTGTTAACAAGGCACTTGATTTTTTCTGAAGATGAAATTCTAGGGTTTTCACTAATGGATGTGTTGAGTTTTTTGGATTTTAATGTTGGGAATAAAAGGTAGTTTTAATCCGGCTGGGGATTTGGGAGTTTGAAAAATGATTTTCTTGGGAAAGAAATGTTTCAAAATTCATTTGGCAACCATAAGAATTTTTTAGAATTATTTTTTTAATTTTCTAGAAAAAAATTAGAATTTTCCAGCATTTTTGGGGATTTTTTGTACTAAATTTCAGGGGGGGTGTTGGCCAGCAGGTGGTGGGAGTTGCCAAATGGCAGTGGAACAGTCTTTTGGACTGCTTAGGGAAGGGAAGGGGCAATGTTAATCGGCAGATGTCAGGGGACTGATGATCGGTATACCCCTTAACCACCTATAAAAAATGGGAGTTCTTTTCATTTTTCACACCTTCTAGCCTTCTCCTCTTCTACTTATCTTTTCTGCAATCCGTTCCTGCATCTATTCTCCCTTTATGTTTAGAAAATGGCAGACTTTTCAAGCTGTGATGTACACATGACGTGGCTAGGTGTTAATGATTGGGATAATTTAGAATAGCGGGCCAGGGTGCCCTTAGCGTTGGGTAATGAGAATGCCTTTAATTTATTTAAGCTTGTTGCCAATGAGCATACTCTTTTGCGTGAGCCTGCGCACCATCAATCATCCAGGGGAGGAACCCTGATGGTTATGTAAGTATCACATGACTCTTGGTATTCTTTTCTGCATTTTCTTTATTTCTTCAATTTTTGACAAGAGGTTTTTCTGTTGACAGACTGACATTGTCGCATCGAGTCTCCTTTCCTGAAGGATGACAACATTTAGATACATGTGGAATAACCTTCCTCTGACAGTGCATTGGGTGGTTTCTTCATCTAGTTTTCGTAGTATGGCATCTGCAATGGATGAAACGCCTCATTCGACGACTGTTCTACGTGATTTGGGGGAGAGGTGGTGGGATACCACCCATACCGTACATTTGAGTTTTTGGGAGATGACTCCCATCGATGTACAACAGCTACTGGGGCTAGACTGTGAGGGTACCCAGATAGAGGTGGATCATACGCTAAGGGCGACATTCATGGCGGTGGAGGCGGTACTAGACGACGTTGGGCGGATAGTTTCTAGTGACTCGATCCGTATTTCTACTTTGCGAGAGATTCTTTTGAGCAGGCGGATCAATGAGACTGATGATGGATCGTTTAATCATTTTTTTTGTTGGGAGGACTTTTAGTGGCGTCGAGCGGTGATGTCAACCATATTTGAAGGTATTTTCGAATATCCATCTCTTTTAATGGGGGAGCCTAACTTTGGCGACCCTTTATTCTTCTTTGAATTCTTTCAACCGGTGTTGTCGGTAGACTTTTACTGGCACCACGTATCCTTTGGAGGTATTCTTCCTCTTGTTTGCATTTTTCCTTTATGTATTTTCCTTTATTTTCTTTTTGATTCCGTGATTGCTTTCTTCTGATTGATGACCCTTATCCTTTTGCAGACGTGGTTCTACAAGGTTATTGGGCTTAATTCCCATTTTCTTGGTATGGAGGATGAGTCGTGGGGGCTTCTGTCGGATGTATCGATGGAGAAAGTCCAATCGAAAATCGAGGCAGTCCCTTTCCTTGGCGGTAGTGCATCCGATTTAAATGACCTGACGAGAAATCGGGTTACCCCTTCTTTTCTCTTTTCAATTTTTCTTTTTGGTATTCTCTTTATGTTTTTGCAAGTATTGACTTCATCTTAGTAAAACATAGGTTACCTTTTACCCCTGGGGGACGGCCATTCAGCATACGGGGATGATCGGCAGGCATGCGCAGATGCGCCGGTTGCTGGCGTATGAGTCTGTCTACTCCTGGTATCTGGGGGAGAGGGTAATCAGGCATACTATGGATGACAAGGTGGCGGTCCCACCATTGATGCCCCCAGGATATATGAGGCAGGTGCAGTAGATGTCAGAGAATTCTCAGGTGGCAGCGATAATTGGTGAGACCTATTCTCTGTGCACTGACACGGTGGTGGCATATGAATAACCTGAGTTCATGACGAGCTTGATGTTATCGTCGTGAATTTATGATGTGGTGAATATGCCTCCTCCTCCTACAGCTTCAGTCATGGGTACCAGTCGATCGGTGGGGCCCTCTCATAGTGCGGGTGGTGCGTTGATGCCAGCAGCGGCGGCGACGCCAAAGGTTCCATTTTTTAGGCTCGATCCTCCCTCTTACAACATCAGACGACCTGGGGGAGGATCAATGTATATGATTCATCTCCCCAATGTGATTTACCCTAAGGTGCTGAGGATGACAGAGTATGTTCTTAAGCCACAGGTATATCCTTGTCCTTTGTTCTTTGCTTTTTTTATTTCTCTCTTTGCCTCAAACTGACTGATTTTCTTTCTCTTATTTTTCTTGCAGCACGTCCGGGTGTAGACTACTTGGCTGTGACACATCTGGGACTGGGTGTCTTCTGCGACCACTCATATTCGGGAGTCAATACCAATTCCTTCTTGTTTTATTCCATCTGCCTCGTCTAAGGAGGGGTCTAGATCGGGCGCAGAGGCTCCTCATCTCGTCATCGTAGAAAGCGCGTGTGTTGCCGGGATGGGGGACCATATATATATATATATATATATATATATATATATATATATATATATATATATATATATATATATATATATATATAGAGAGAGAGAGAGAGAGATAAAAAGAAAGAAAGAAAGAGAAGAGAAAGGTTGCTTGCTAAGACCGTAAAAGAGAAAGTTATCTTTACTTTTCTGTATGCCCTTTTTACTTTGCTTGCTAAGACCGTAAAAGGATTCGAATTTTTATTTTAAAGGAGCATTTAAAAAGAAATATAAGTAGAGGAAAATTCTGAATTCTTTTGGAATTAAAATTTTATTTTTATTGAGTTTTTTATTTTAACAAAAGAGGAAAAAGGGATTTTTTTTTTAAATGGGGGGATGCCAATCGGTATACGCCTTATCCCGCCTATCGGCAGGTCAGTCTAGTGTAATCACCCCAAGGCTTGTGTAAGGACATATTTTCATAAGTCCGTTAACAATTTATTATGTCATATACCGCTACACCGTCAAAGAGCATTCAAGAGACATCTACATCAAAGACGGATCCGAATTACTCAAGTTCTTCATCATTCAAGACTCCGCGAAGTTTACTCTGGTAAGGTTATGTTTTAAATACCTTTACTTTTCACTTAGAGCTTTTGGGAAATTTTTACAAAATATTTTCTAAGTGTTGAAGCGGACTTTTTCGTCAAATATTAAGAATGACTATTTTTTCTAAGTGTTGAAGCGGACATTAAAATAATGATTTTTTGCCGCAGTCATTCGAGCGACATAGCATGTCATTCGGGCGAGATAGCATGTCGCACGATCTCGTTCGAACGACAATTGTCCTTCGTTCGAGCGACTTGCTGATCTTGTTCGAACAAGCTCTGTTTTCGAGACGACGCATTTTCCTATAAATACTCATTATTTGGTAACGTTTTCAAAAATAAGTCACAGCGTTTTGACAAACAGAAACACTGCCAAAGCAGTAATCTTTAGGCTACTTCCTTTAGGGTTTTAGTCCCTTTTTGTTTTCAATTCACAAAACTCCCATATGCTTTAGTGTTCAAGAACACAACTTTCGCCCTTGTTTATTCTTTGTGGGGAGAGCTCTACAACCGACAGCCGCGTGCCATTGTGGAGGGAGTCCTTGTGAAGATTTCAAACTGCGTGTCTAGGATTGCGGTCCTTGTGGTATAGCTGCGCGTGAACCACTGCAGATTTCTTACCGTTGCTTTGAAGGTTTGATGAAGTCACCGTTATGTTTTTTCAAATTGGTATCAGAGCTTATTTAAGCGATCACCACTTTTCAAATTGGTATCAGATCAAGTTATGCCAATTTATCGCGTATTCCTATTTTCCGCAAAATCATGTGATATTGATTTATTTAAAATCAATTTTGTGAAAAAATCGCAATTTTTCCAATGGAACGCCCATTTAATGAGGAGCCTATTTTTAAAAAGGTTCACGACCATGCTGAAAATTTAAAAAGTTTGAATTTGAAACTTTGCAAAAGAATTAAAGTTTTGGAAAAAGAAAATTCTCGTTTTAAATCCGCGATGGATCTTTTGAAAACGGTTCAAAATCAAAGAGATTTTTATCATGAAAAATTTGTTTCCTTGGACCATGACAGTGTTTCTTTAAGATTGTCCAAGAAGGAGAGTGATGATAGGGTCAAAGTTTTAGAAAACGAATTAGAGGACCTTAAAAATTCGATGGTTTGTGTTTGTGCCAAAGATGATAAAAATATTTTAGTCAATGAGTTTGTGGCACGTGAAGAGACTCTTAGGAAAAAGTTTGCTTTAATTGAGGGGGAGCGAGATAACCTTCTAGGTTTGATTGATAATTTGAAGAAGGCGTCCCTTAATTTGGAAGTGTCTAATTCTTTGCTTGAGTCAAAAATTTTGAAATTAAAAAATGATTTGGCAGACTCAAGTAGGTTTGATAGTGATGGTAATGGCTCATCTTGTTCTCATGCTTCTAATGCTAAAGCCAAAACCATTATTTATTTTAGAGGGTCAACCAATTTTCAGGATGTTAGAAAAGGTCAACCCATAGGTGTCGTTCCACCCGTTTACACATGTTCATAGTGTGGTCGGAAAGGTCACCTTAGGCATTTTTGTTTTGATCTTGGAAAATGTCCTAGGAAATTTATGTCTAGTTATTCCGTGGTTCCCAAAGCCCCCTCACAACGTTTCACATCTATTTGAGTTAGGAAATCACTTTTAGAGGAACTAGATTTTAGACAAGTTGATTCCCATTTGCTTGCACATGATTCTTCTCTTGCCATATCATATAGATGATTGTGTTTGCATATTTGTCATACGCTAGTTATGATTTTGGATATATTTTTGCTAGCATTGTGACATGTACTTTTTGTATAGATGTTTTATTTTTTTTAGGAAAATTTTTGAAAAATACAAAAAGATTTTATTTTGATAAAATTTTGAGAAAATCCAAAAAGATTTTTGTATTTTGTTTGCACCTTTTACGGATGGACACTTAGGATGACCAAGTCACAACATCATTCCATTCTTCATGTGACTATTTGATAGTGTTTTGAGACAATAGGCCAATTCATCCATGTGCTTTATAATGTTTGGAGTCATTAAGATGTAATTAAGTGTTACTTCCTACATGTTTGACTCATGTTTCCTTTATTGCACACATGCACGAATTTGTTGGATTATTGTGCTTGTCTTATCACATGTTGGTTGGGTGTTTTCACTTTAATCCTGTCCTTAAAACGAACCAAGCGCGATAAATTTTGATAAGGAAATTGTGCATATAAGAACCGTTTTGTGAAGTTTGTGTGCTTTATTTAAAAATGGGGAAGGGCTGCGAAAGGTTCATTTTGCCTTTGCGAATACTAAGCCACCGTTAAATTGGATCTAAAAAATGGAGGAATTTTATTATCCAGGGTCCAAAGAGGTTTAAAAGAGCCCGAAAAAATTTAAAAGGCAATAAAAAGAAATTCACGCCAATTATGGGCCATTTAGGTTTTTGCACCAATTCTCCAATGTTTGAGAATTTAGATCACCTCTAAAACAAAATATATATGAGGGAGTTTGGTTGGAGATTTTATAACGGGTTTGCACGTCCTTTAAAATCTTGAAAAAACGCTAAATAGTTTTGGACGTTATTGGTGTGGAAATCACTTTGACTTTGATTTGTTGATTTGCATAAGCCGATGTCATCTAAATTCAAAAAAAAATTACACCTAAGGATACTTTTGATGTTCATTCGTTAGGGGTACACATATGCATCGTGCACATATGATTGATTGAGTTTATTTACCTATCGAATGTGTTCACACCCATTCATTCCATTTCCATGACTTGGTTGTTTGAGTTTAAATCCGTGGTGTGATTCTTTTTGTATCCTGTTTTTGTATGAAAAAGAATTGAAAAATCCAAAAATAGTTTGTGAAATTTTTGGGGACAAACCTTTGCATGCGCGTAGTTTGATCCTTGTTTGCTATGCATTTTTTCGTGACACTCCATGTTTCATCTTCTTTCTCTATTTAGGGACATAATAAAAAGGGGGAGAAAGAATTGTCATGTTATAGGGGAGTTTTTGCATTATGGGGGGGATTTGATTATTAATTCTTTATTCTTATATCATTTCAAACTCGATGCGTCACGAAGGTTTTTACCTTTTCTCATATGTGTAGGTGCAAAATTGAAGATTGATATGTTGCACACCCTGATGATAAAAGCTTTGATATTTGTCGAAGATGATTGAAGAACAGTTTTGAAGTCTTGCAAATTTATTCATGGGAGGGTAGATTTGTATAGGCATTTTGGTATTTGATAATTCATTTTTTTTATGTATGTACCGGCATAGACATAGGGGGAGATTTGTAAGGACATATTTTCATAAGTCCGTTAACAATTTATTATGTCATATACCGCTACACCGTCAAAGAGCTTTCAAGAGACATCTACATCAAAGACGGATCCGAATTACTCAAGTTCTTCATCATTCAAGACTCCGCGAAGTTTACTTTGGTAAGCTTATGTTTTAAATACCTTTACTTTTCACTTGGAGCTTTTGGAAAAATTTTACAAAACATTTTCTAAGTGTTGAAGCGGACTTTTTCGTCAAATATTGAGAATGACTATTTTTTCTAAATGTTGAAGAGGACATTAAAATAATGATTTTTTTGCCGCAGTCGTTCGAGCGACATAGCATGTCGTTCACCCGAGATAGCATGTCGCGCGATCTCGTTCGAACGACAGTTGTCCTTCGTTCGAGCGACTTGCTGATCTCGTTCGAACAAGCTCTATTTTCGAGGCGACGCGTTTTCCTATAAATACTCCTTATTTGGTAACGTTTTAAAAAATAAGTCACAGCGTTTTGACGAACATAAACATTGCCAAAGTAGTAATCTTTAGGCTTCTTCCTTTAGGTTCTTAATCCTTTTTTGTTTTCAATTCACAAACTCCCATATGCTTTAGTGAATTGTTTTGGTGTTCAAGAACACAACTTTTGCCCTTGTTTATTCTTTGTGGGGAGATCTCTACAACCGACAGCTGCGTGCTATTATGGAAGGAGTCCTTGCGAAGATTTCAGACTGCGTGTCTAGGATTACAGTCCTTGTGGTATAGCTGCGCGTGAACCACTGCAGATTTCTAGCCGTTGCTTTGAAGGTTTGACGAAGACACTGTGCGTTACTCTTGTGGACGAAAGCAAGATGGTATGTAAGTTAATGGTTTTGTAAACTTTTCAAAGTTCTAGAAATAAAAGGTTTTGCCCAGCGGGGATTTTTCCTTAAGCTTGTGTCACATGATTTATTTATTTTATGGTTTGACACACGCACACACACGCAGTTGAATGATTTGGGGCTGATTTATTTTGGTTTAAAAATAGACACTAATTAAATAAGTGTGCCAACGTAAAAAGTTGCGAATTTAAATCAATTATCACACAGTCGCACTTTCACAGCTTGATTGCACTTTCTTCAACTACTTTGTCCTTGATGGGGTAGGGGTTCATCCAAATTTTTTAAGAACTTTGTCTTTAGCCATGTTTTTCAAGTATAAAAGGGGGTAAGGTGGAGGATTTTTCTTTACCCATACACATTTTCCTTCTCTTGTTTATTTCTTGCTTATGTCCTATTTCGTCCAACATGGCTCTTCCTATAAGTGTTGAATCCACCTCTTACCTCAAGAATTTAGAGGTTATGTGCTCATATAATGTAAACTACGATGCCTTCAACCTGAGTCGGGTTTCCTTATGGCGTAATCGGCCCATTGACTGGAACATGCTGATGGCGATGATACAATTCTAGTACCCTGAGGATCATGTCTTTCACTTTGGTTTGGACGAAGTCTTCCCTACTTACGAGGAGTTTTCTACTATACTGGGGCAGTGTGGTGACTGACATGCCTGAATTCTCTCTATACCCTCAAAAACTATTAGCGAAATTTCTCCATTTTTCACTCTTGGATGCTCGATCATTGGCTACTGGTGAAATGATCTCCTTCCCAAATGTGTTGTATTTCGTGCTTCTGCAGGACGTTGGTGATGCGGGTTATGATGGAGTTGTTACCATTTGCTTAACTTCAAAGTTACTGTTGGTGATCGGGGACTTGCTAGTGGACCCTTAACTTGCTGCAATCACTACGTGGATGCCATACCATCGTAATCTTGTGGCTATGATACTGAAAGAGACACTAAATGGTCTAGATGCTTGGCGAGAAGGTCGTTGAGACTTTCTGAGAGGTAGCCCCGTTATGCTATTCATGTGGTTGTTTGAGAGATTCCGCTTGGCAGTCCCCCTGAATATCCCTTGGCAGATGTGCTAAATTTTTCACCCGTTATTTCATCAGCTTTTGCCCGACTGTCGAGAATTGGGAAAACTAGATTATGGAGCACGGGGCTTGATGTTTGCATTGGTCAGTACCCTGTTGGAGAGAGTTACAGCCCATTCTATAATTGGGGTAATACCAATACGTTTGGTTGGTTGGCCTCGGGCAGACCTCTTTCTATTTTCCTTAGCGACTCCTACGCCAAGTAGGATGGGAGCAGATCGTGGCTTCCTTTTGTCACGCCCCACCTAATTCTGGCATTGACAGCCACCAAAACTAAGTTGGGCGTGAATAAATAAATACCATTCTTAGCATGAGACAGCTATGAGACATAAATAAATTAATCCTCGAGATAAATAATTGAATCAAACTCAATTAATAACAACAGTTGAACGATAAAAGCTCCATCACATGTTAAACTTTCGAATAAATCCAATCTCCAATAATGATTAAATAAAATCTGAATAATCACCTAACTATAAATACTCCAACTGAACTCCACTGAAATAATTGAATAAAACCTATACAACTTTAGAACCGAATGGCTCAATCACAACCATAAACTGAGTCTCAATATAAATGCGAACGAATGAAAAACTAAACTAAATCAATACGCGTAAAGTATAGCAACTCCAACTACACCGCTAAGCAAATCTCCAAATAATTCTATGCAGCTTCTCCAAATAATACTTCCTGAAAAGTTAGTCAACGCACGAGGTAAGAGCCCCAAGCATGAATACACATTATTCCCAGACAGTAGCATTATACGCAATAAATATCATAATAAAATATTTAAGTTAAACGAGATAATTAATCTCAATATATATAAATCACTAACTACCCGTAGAGATCCCCATTTAAAAAAGCACACCAATATGACTTTAAATTCCCAAGTCCCATGATGTTAATCTAATTAAATTAACCATCTTTTATTATTGTTATCACTTTTTATTATGGCGGTCCTCCCGCCCTGGGTGGTAATCCACCAAAGTGTCACACTTCCCCTTGTCAATAGCCAGTCGAATCCGTTTAAACTGTTGATCCCCCGCAATATGACAAGGTTCCAACACACGACACGACATAAATCACCGAAGCGGACCCATTTAAACTGTCGGTTCTTGACATCTCATGTCGCCACAAATTTTAATGCTCGTTTTTATCTTAGGCATTAATTCTCAATTTCACAAATTATAAATTACCCCACCCTTTTAATCGATGTGAGATCCTCAAAAATATCCCTTAGTCCAATACATAAGGGTCCCCAAGTTATTAATACTTCCTACCCTATGTATATGATGAATTTCTAACATAAACCTCAACCTACTCTCATGCCTAGGCTAGCGTAACGATGATAAAGCGACAAAAATTAGCCCACCCCCGACATAATAAAGTCGTAATAATTTACCCTCACTAGTCCCATACCTAGAAGGCTTAAATCATAAAAGGCCTACCCACTAGTCCCATACCTAGAAGGCATCATAAAATAAAGGGAGAGCATAAATACCCAACAACCCATCGTTACAATGGCAATTTAATAAAATCAACAAGTCAAATAAATAATCACAATTAATCAAAGTACCAAACAATGCATGATAGTATAATTCAATTAAATCTTAATTTAATTATCTCATCATCATAAACTCCCAAATTAATCTCATATAATTATTTTAAATTAAATACACTGAGGTTTCATCCTTAATACAACAATATTCCAATTTCATTACCTTAACACAAATTACGTGAGTTATACGCCCCCAAATTCAATTATTTTAAAACTAGGGTTTTTCTACATGCAACCTACACCAATAAAACCCAAAATTCACTCATGAATCCTACGCACCCAAGGGCTATGAATATTATTCATATTAAGAGATTTCATAAAAAGATCCCCAAGTTTTATGTGTCCACTTTCTCTAGTTAGATTGCTAATTGGTTTTAAGAAAAATATGAGATTAAAGTTTAGGCAACACTTAAAATGCATAATACTAAAGGAAATGAATAGAGTATTCATGTCTGTGATTAGTTGGACAAAAATCTGAGTAGAAGGTTGAACTCCTCTTGATAAAACACCAATTAAACCTTCTAATCTAAGGTTGAAATCTTGAATAAGTTTGGGGATATGGTTTGTAGATGAAAGGGAGTAATTTTGGAGAGGTCTTCTGGTTGAAAAGTTTGAGAAAAAGTGATTTGAAAATTCCATCCACAAATTAGTTGTGATATATAAAGGATTAAGAGTTTGATTAAGAAAAGAGTTCTAATCAGATACAAACACTCAAAAAAATCATTACGAATGATCGGATCATCATAATGACTTGAAATTTTATTATGTTGTAGCGAACAGCGAAACAGGATTGCTGTGAAAAATTCAGCTCGATCGGACGGTCGAATTTCTCTAAATATTATATTTATCCTCCGTAGCTCGGATCCTCCCCCGATTTTTATACAAAAAGTTATAATTTCCAAATTTTTAATCCCAATTTAAATTCCACTTAAAACCTTATTTTTATATATAAAAACCAACATATTTAATTATTAAAAATAATTAAATCCAAAATTTTATTTTTCTCTAACTTTTCAAAATTAGTTTAAAAATACCTATTTAAAAAAACCGGGGTTGTTACACATGTGTTCTTTTTTCCTATGGAGGATTTGATGGAAGGCTTACGCATGCAGCTGGGCTCTTTATGGGAGAGTCATCGGCCTTTGACCCGTCCTTCCCAATCTATTGTCAAAGTTTGGCATGTTTCTATGGACTACATGAAATGACTGTGGAGGAGGGTAGTGGCTAAGATGTTAGTCGAGGAGACCGGGCATAGGTGGTTTGATATGTTTGACACCGTGGAGGTAGGCATAGTGGTTTTCCTAGGCAGCTTCGAGCTTACCATTCCACGGAGCACATTCGGTATTCCATACAAGCAGGGGAAGTTTAGGGACCCCAAAATGTAGATGATGATGGGACTGGTTCTTCTGGAAGCTGTGGGTAGGACCTTTTGTGAATTTTTTGTGTTTGGTTATGTGTTTGGTAGGAATAATTTTGGGAAGGTTCTTTATTTTTTTTGTTTTCAAGGGTAGTTTGGTTTGGTTTTGTTTTTTAGGAGTAATCTGGTTAGCAGGGAAAGTTGTTTGACTCCCTATGTTGATATTTGTAATCATACTGGAATTTCTCATTAATAGAATAAAGAAGGATTGTAAGGACACAAATTTCCAATTGAGTCCATATATATAGTTTCGGCTCAATTCCGGACAAAAACATTTATTCATAGAATAGTATTTAATTGTAATATTCTCAAGCCTATGAAGTGTTTGTTGAAGACGTAGCGGAAAAGAGTATAAAGCTTCATCAATATGCCGGTTTGCGTGCCTCGTTTCTACGTCATCAACCATAGTTCCATGCTCCGAAGGTATGAATGCAATATTATATATATAGGAGCTTGGAACAAGTTTATTGGGTGTTAGGTTTTATAAAAACTGCGTTTTGTTTTAAGAAAGAATTAATTAAAACTTTAAATAAATGTTTATAAAATTTTCTGGGCTTAAACAAGAATATTCAAACTTTCTGGTTTTTCGTTCGATAGAGTCGTTCGAACGAGATTGTCGTTCGAACGAAAATGTCGTTCGAACGAACCTGCCAACGAGTTCCCATATTAGGCCACTGGAATGTCGTTCGAATGAACCTTATGTTCGAACGAGATATCCAACGAGATTCTAACGAGTTCAATCTGGAACGTCGTTAGAAGTTTCGTTCGAACGAGATTTCGTTCGAACGAAATGTCGTTCGAACGAGATGCCAGACGGGAAACAACCTCAGACGGCCCTATCCTCAAATCCACTAGATACGAAATTACAATTACAAGACAGATAGACTTACAACGCACGACTCGATCCCTCTCAAGCCCCGAGATTTTAATTATATTGTTGTGCTTCTTGATGAGTTTTGCATTTGAATTATCTATACCAATCGCTAAGGCATACATAATCCTCTCGTTCATGTAAATGATAAAATGAATTGTCGCTCTCGAGGATAAGAAAATAATAGTATTTTGTGAAAAAGAAGGGGACAATTCTTATGTAATGCATATGATCTGCCTATGTACCTCTGGGGGTAATGAAAATATTCCGAGCTTCATTTCTTAAAGTAAAATATTTTTAGAGAATCAAGCCTCACGTAGTTCTGAGTAAAGCGGAATGACAACTTTTTTAAAAATAAAAGGGGGTGAGAAGAGTCGTAGCATGTCGAGATTTCAAACTAAGGGTAGAATTTCTTCAGACGATCTAAGTTGACTGAACGGGACATATCTTGTCCATCAAGGTCGGTGAGCATAGAAGACACCACCAGAGAGGAACTTCTTCACTACGTAGGGGCTGCTCCAATTGGGTTTGAATTTCCCTCTGGGGTCCCACACGGATTTTACGATTTCTTTAAGGGCTAAATCCTCGTCTAGGACACCACTATCCTTGACGCTCTTATTGAATGATTATGCTATTCGGCGATGGTATCCTTGAATATGATATAGATCCTTTAGCCTTATTTCATCCAAGAGTGACAACTTGTCAAGATGGCTACGATGCTAGTCTTCTTCATTGACTTTGCTCTCAATCATGACGCGTAATGAAGGGATTTCTAATTCAATGGGTAGGATTGCTTCCATGCCGTATACCAGAGAGTAGGGGGTAGCCTCAGTAATGCTCCAACTGAAGTGCGATAGCTGCAAAAGGCATAGGATATCCGATCAACCCAATCTTGGTAACTCTCGATCATTTTACTGATTATTGTTTTGAGGTTCTTATTAGCGTCTTGGACTAAACTGTTGGTTTGAGGTCGGTAGGGAGAATATCCGTGTCTTTGAATCATATACTTGTCAACCAATTCTATCACTTTTTCCTCGAAATATAACCCATTATCTGATACTAGTTCATGCGGGACCCCATATTGGTAGACGATATTTTTTTCGGATGAACATGGCCACCTTTTTGGCATTCAACACTGCGTATGACTCAGCTTTGTCCCATTTCCTAAAGTAATTTATTTTGTAAAGTAATCAATGGCCACAAGATGAACTCATGCCTACTTGAGGCTTTGGG
The DNA here is from genome assembly GCA_949130495.1 of Sambucus nigra. Taxonomy (NCBI): domain Eukaryota; kingdom Viridiplantae; phylum Streptophyta; class Magnoliopsida; order Dipsacales; family Adoxaceae; genus Sambucus; species Sambucus nigra. The sequence goes on from OX422218.1 coordinate 285,328,755, forward strand.
TTTAACTTTCCCTATGATATTGATAACCCATATGGAGAACAGACAGGGAGAAGTCATGTTGTATAATTCTCATGGAGGCAAGTGTTGGAGGTTAGAAAACGGTTGGAATTTAAGGAGTCTCCGAACATATGCGGTGCAATCCTGAACCATGGTTATTTAATAGTAACCCTGTCGAATAATCTTCTTGGCGAGCATATGGACATTCATGTGGGGTCCTCACTCCCCGTTGTGGATCTTTTGAATAATCTCTGTAATGTCATCCCCTGCGATGCAGTGTAAGTGTGTTCCATCGAAGTTTTTCTTGAACAGTTCTTTATCGCAGACAATGTACTGGGCATCCAGTTTGTAAAAGGTTAGTTGTTCCTACTTATTAGAATCGTGGTAACTACCATTCTTAAGGAGGCACCAAATATCATAATACTAGAAATCGACCATATCAGGATCTTCTACTGCGATGAGTTCAATGTGGTAGCAGTGGGTTGGTTTAGCTTGCTTTCGGACTAGAAAGGGAGCCATCGTTATTCCTTCGGGCATGTCGACCATGGAGGACAAGTTATCAAGGGCATCGGCTAAGTTATTCCCTGCTCAGGGAAGGTAGAGGAAGGTAATATCATGGAATTGGTACGCTAGTTGTTCTAGGTTGGCATGTAAGGGTAAGAGTTTCTCGTCTTTGACTTTCCATCTTTTGAGGACATGGTCGATTATGGGGGTTGAATCCCCATAGACATCTAGGAATTAGATTCCTTTCTTGAGAGCGACCTTGAGACCTACTGTGCATACCTCATATTCGTTCATGTTGTTGGTGAAAGGAAAATCTAAATTGATGGCAATGGGAGTGTGAGAGTCATCGGGGCGATTAGGAGTATCCTAATGGCTTATCCTTTCTTGTTGGAAGCACCGCCAAAGAACATTTACCATCGTAGTTCTTCTTGGTAGCTACAAAATATATCTTCATCCAAGAATTCGAAGATCTAAACTTTGGCTTCTTTCATAGGGTGATCGACAAGGTAGTCAGATATGGCTCTTCCTTTCGTATCTTTCTACGTGACATACCCAATATCAAATTCAGACAAAAGCATCAATAATCGGGCCATTTAGTAGAATAAATTAGGCTTCTCAAGAAGGTATTTGATAGGATCCATTCGGGACATAAGTCTGATGGGAAAGGCGAGCATATAGTGCCATAATTTTTGTGTGATCTAAATAAGGGCAACACATGCTTTCTCCAAGGCAGTGTAGTTAACTTCGTATCCGGTCAACTTGTGACTGACATAGTAGATAGCCCTCTCTTTGTGGGTTTTTTCAAGGTATTGGGCCAATAAAGTCCCAGTTGCGATGTCTGTTACGATTAAGTATAGGAGTAGGGGAGACCAAGCTGTGGTGGCATGAGTAGTAGAGGTTGGGTTAGATATTTCTTGATTCGGTCAAAGGCTTCATGAGCTTCGTTCCAAATCTTGGTTGAATCCTTTTGAAGGAATTTGAAGATGGTTTCACAAATAGAGGTCAACTGACTGGTGAACCTTATGATATAATGTAATTTTCCTAAGAATCCTCGGACTTCCTTCTCCATTTGGGGTGGTGGCATTTAGTGTATGGCTTTCAATTTGGCAGGATATGCTTCAATTCCCTTTTTAGTAACCATGAATCCTAGGAGATTTCCTTTGGGAAAGCCAAAAGCACATTTTTGTGGGTTAAGTCACATTTGGTATCGCCGTAGTCGCTCAAAGAACTTCCGAAGAGCGGGAACATAACCTTACCGAGTCTTAAACTTGATGAACATATCGTCTACGTAAACCTCGACTTCTTTGTGTATCTCATCATGTAAGATGGTTGTGGCAGCCCTCTGGTAGGTAGCCCCTGCATTTTTTAGACCAAACGGCATAATGGTGTAACATAAGGTTCCCTATGGGGTGATGAATGAGGTTTTCTCTTGATGATTCGGGTGCATATTGATCTGATTGTATCCGATAAACCCATTTATAAATGTCTTGAGAGCATGACTGGTCGTGTTGTCTACAATCATGTCAATATTGGGTAGCGGGCAATCTTCCTTTGGAGCGGCTTTGTTCAAATCTCAATAATCAACACACGTGAGAACCATTTCACCTGATTTTGGCACAGGTACAATGTTGGCTAGTCATGTGGAATATTCAATCACTCGTATGAAGCCTACATTCAACTGTTTGACCACTTCTTCCTTAAACTTGAGTTACCATTCGATGCGGAGCTTTCGCAGTTTCTGTTTCACTAGTTTGCATTCATGGAGAATTAGAATCTCGTGCTGAGCTATTTTAGGATCAATGTCAGACATGTCGTCAAAGTACCATACGAAGACGTCCATAAATTCCTTTAGCGATTCTCCGAGTTGCGCGCGTTCATGATCGTCAAGGGTTGAACCTATCCTAATCTCGCGTAGTTGGCTACTTGAATCAAGATTGATAACAACAGTTTCATCTTCATTAATTTTCATGCTATTATGTTGTTTGTTATTAACCTTATTACAATCAGTTAAGAATTGTTCATTTGTAAAATCATCATCATCAAGAGTTTGATTAGAATTATGATAATTAATCTAATGCATAGCAAGATACTCAAAATCTTCGTTTATTTCATTCTTAGGAAAAATAGCATTGAGAACCTGATCATAGGAGGTCATTATTACATTATGATCAGAACAAGTTACATTTCAATGGGTGGAACTGGTATAGCATGCCAATAAAGGAGAGGAGCATAAGTAGCTTTGATCAGGCGAGATGGATCCGATGATATAGCACTTGAGTGGATCATGCAGAGTGTCAGCCCTAGTGTCTGCAAGGTGAATGAATCCTCAGAGTCACGTCCCTTAGAATCTTCAGTAGAAGCTATAGTCTTCTTAATGAGTGATTGCACATGATTTTGGAAACTTTCGACCCATGAGTAACTGTCTTGGAAGAAAATCTCCATTCCTGGCTTCATATTCTTGTCCAAATGATCATACCACGACTCGAGAAAGCCACAAAAAGGGAAATCTTAACCTTCTTTGATGAATCTTCCATCGAAGGAATCTTCTGAGAAGGTTTTGGTACTTTCTAGCCTTCTCTTCAATAGAGGTTAGTAGAGCATTCTGAGTTCCTATGTTGATGGTTGATAACCTAGGCCGCAGGGAGGAAATACCTTCTTTAATACTATGGGATTTAATATTCCTTGGTGTCGTCATCCCAACCCCAGTCCGGGCATGAAGTGCGTGTTCTTGAACATCTATATCACATTGACGCTTCCATGAGGGTTATATCTTGGAAAAACTCGGTCTTCGAAATCATCCCCTGCTTGGAGTGGAAGTGGTTCGACTCCTAAACCTGATAGAAGCATATTATTTTCCCCATATTGTATATCTACTACCAAATTATTGGTGCTTGCATTCTCAGTGTTATCTTCGTTGCCCAAGATGGTGATGACCTACCCATTGGCGAAGAACTTGAGTTTTTTGATGGAGAGATGAAGACACACCATTGATACTATGGAGCCAAGATCGTCCTAGAAATAGGTTGAAACAAGTCATAATGGCTTGGAATTCAGTAACGGGATTTATAGGGCTAGCCCTATTGTAAGCTTTATGGAACCCATCACTTACAGAAGAGTTTTGTCATAAGCACGCACCGCGGCACAGGTTGGACCAATGTCACTTACTTTCAGTCCCAAGTAGTTGAGGGTTCTTAACGGATAAATATTAAGTGCTGACCCTTTGTTGACAAGCGAAAGCAAGACGGTCTTTCCCATGATTTCGACAGAGATATTGAGAGCATAGTTATGATTTGAACCAAACTTTGGGATTTTCTCTTCGAATAAGGAGAACATTCTAGTAGAGGTTAGATATCCAACCGAATTTACTACTTCTTTTGGCGTGGTGGAAAGATGGACTGTGGGCCCGGTAGTAATTTAATCAAGGCATTTTGATGCAGCTGGAAAGACATAAAGAGTCCCCACAGAGTGATGTTAGCTTTATTTTTCTTCAAATGATAGAGGATCATTCTTTCCTCGAGGGTCATTTCTGGCATAGGAAGTTTTGTAATGCCTTTTCCCTTATAGGTCGTTGCTAGTTGAGGGTTTGGAACCTGGTAATGCCTCCCTGATCTAGTCAAATGATTCAAGAAATAGGGGAAAAATAGAAACCATATCTCTTCATCTATCTCGAGTTGTTCGACCACTTTGTTAATTTCTCCTAGAAGTTCTTCAAATGATATCATTCTAAATATACTAACTATTAGTCTAGTCTTTTCTGGGCTTTGCTCTTCATCTGAACTATCGAATTCATCTCCCCATCCGGTGGCAAAAATGTCATCCTTCCATGAGAAGTCAATGCATTATATAATCTCAATAGCCTCTTCGTATAGATCCTCCCACTCAATGGGGATATGTAGAAGCGAACGGACCAGGAGCCCTTGTAGCTTCAAAACATTAAGTAGCTCCGACATACTGTAAATTTCACCAGCCTATCGAAATAAGTATGCCATGATCTGGATGACATCATCTAAGCTTGGTTCATTGGTAGGTACCACCCAATTATCTTACTCTCGATCCTATTTTTGGTCTTAAAAGAATAATGTGCTGAAATTCATGCTGTCAATGGACATTTCTGAGGGCAATTTCAGCTCAAACTCTAGGAGTTGGTTCAATACCACTGGCAATTCCATATCATTTCCCCCAAAATGAGTATGAACAACAATGCATGCTCTAGTAAGAAGTGACAGGGCCTGATCGGTAAAACAAGTAGGGTGTAGGAGAAAATATGGGAAAACTTTGAGGAGTTTAGGCAAATATACGGGTATGATTGGTGATTTACTGGGTATAATCTGGGTAGATGGATCAAGTTTTGGATCTTTTTCCTGGAAGATAGCATTTGAATGATTTGGTAGTGGATTGTGGGTAGTGTTTGGTTTAGAATTGGCTGGTGGGGTGATGATATCCCCAATCAGACCTTGGATTATATTTTGGAGATAGAAGCACTAATCGATGGTATGGCCGACATTTTGATGGAACTCACAATGGGCATCTGGTTTGAAATTTTTGGGAAGTGGATTTGGTAATGGACGAGGGTCCAATGGCTTGATCAGATTTCATCTCAAAAGGTCTTGGTAAACTTTAGAGAGGGGAGCATGAAGGTTGGTGTATTCCTTTTTGGCTGGGTTAGGGTGGCTTTCTAGTACCCATGAAGTGGAAGGCTGAGAGATGTTATTGATGGTTGAAACTGTAGTACTGGCTGGCTTCTCATACTTTCTTGGAGTGAACTATTTGGATACTTTCTTTGACTCAGCTTCTATCGTGGCAAGACTTTCTTCGATCTTCACTCCTTCTTCTCAAGAGGCTCGAAAATGAGGGTAATACTATCCTCCCATCATTACTTGGACATGGGGTAAGAAGTTCTTCTTCACAACACTAACTTGATCTTTTTTGAAAGGCCGGTTGGTCATGGTGGTCGCTTTCTCTCTCCATCTTGCTATGAAATTACTAAAAAAGTTCTCGATATTCTATTTAAGAAGTTCCAAATCATGGTGGGTAACCTCCAATTCCTCATTGTATTTGTATTGTGACATGAATTCATGAGAAACATCCTCCCAACTGCGGATTCTTGATTCCTCGAGAGATAAGAACCAGCGAAGAGCGTTGTCCTTCAAAGTATGTTGGAACATTTAGGCCATTATTTATTTGGAGGAACCTAGGAGAGTCGTGGCTCGGTGGTAACTTCGGAGATGAACAAGTGGGGGCCCACTACCACCGAACTTCTCAATATTGGGCATATTTAACTTTTTTGATAGCCTTGCTTTAGGATAGGGGACATGTGGGTGTAACCCATATATTTCCCAAAGATTCAGACTTGGTTAAACTTCTTGGTCAATAACTTAAGGCCCTCCTTGACCTTGTTCAACTCTTCTTCTTTTGGATCAACGATCACGGTTAGATCAGCCCCTCGCTGGGCAAGATTTGACATAGGGTGCTGAGTTGTTAATGGCCCATTGGCATAAGGGATGCGTGGAGCGTGCTGATATTATTTCGGGACCCAAATAGGCTCAGGTACGGATAGACCCACAGCGTGAGGGAAGAGGACATCGGGCTCTTCGATAATAGGGATCCGGTTTTGTTACATCTCGTGAACCTCGATTTGAAGGTTGTCAATCTTGACAGTAATTTGAGTTAGAACCATCATCAAATCAGGCTGCACATTCGGCATTGGGTATGTGTTCTCCATGGAAAGCGCGTGAAGGTGAATTTCAGACTCGGAGGAAGTAGCAAGGGAACTGAAAGATCCTTGGGGCAGTTCGATGGAAGACTGAAGCCAATAAGGAGTCAGGCTAAGGGTCGGGTATGCGATCGACCTGAGAGTAAAAAGATTCGAAATTATTTTTGAAAGAGATAAAACTTTTATCAAAGGAGGAAAGTTCTTTTGATATTTTTTGGAAAAGGGAGGACAAAATGTTTTGGGGTATTTTGATAAAAGGAGGAAAAAATGTTTTTTGACACTTTTGGTAAAGAAAGAGGAAAAAGCGTGAGAAGGGGCTCAGCATGATTATTATTATTATTATTATTATTATTATTATTATTATTATTATTATTATTATTATTATTATTATATTCTCACTTGTATTTGGTTTACCTAAATGCAACAAGAAATGTCGGACGGGACCCAAGTCTGGGAAAATTGGGTTTGAAAATATGTAAAATACGGTTTGACTTGTTGCCAGGTTCATGTACAGGGTCCCATTTTGAAAAAGACGAAATCGCATGAGAATTTGTGCGACATGCTGACCCGGCATTTCGGCAGAGTTTCAGGTAGTAATCAGCAAACTAAATATGAGTGACCTAGGTTTGACGCCTATATGAGGGTATGTAGTTATTGGGTTAGTGGAAAGGTTCCCCCCTTTGGTATGAATTCCACAATATACGTCTTGCTTTTAAGGGAAATCAGTATGTGTGGACAATCCATTTGATATACCTGAGTGTACGTGAATGGCCTCACTATATACCTTGTGGGGGTAATACGTGTGAGAGTGAATTTGATATAATCGATGTACGTGAACGAGTTCTCTGCGATATACCTTCGGGCATGACTTTCGTTAAGCGGTACGATGCGGGGGAACCATTTGATATACGTCGAAGGTACTTGTCCAATGGAAGGTGAAAGTCATATTTCTTAGTCTAACTCCGACCTTCCAGACCAACTCCCATCACAAAGTGACCCCCCAATTATGGGACAAAATTTGGTCAATATCCATGCTCTTTGGTGATGTAGTGTGCAAAATGCATGATTCTTGATTAGTATATTATGGAGAGAGTATTTTATTTCGCATAATGAGCACTATGCTAATAGGGAAGAATGTACAAGTATCATGAAAAGTAAATCTAGCATGGAGCATGAGTATTACACTAAGCATGGATATGTGAGAGTGGGTGATGTGTGACTATCTATGAGTGAGTGTGTGGTAGTGAACCTAAACATGGTTCAACTACAAGTGATGTATGACAAGTGTGAGTGAGCATGGATATATACAAGTGGGATAAGTGGAGGTGTGTGTTAGTGACACCTAAGCATGGATATTCTAAATGGTGTGTGCAATATGTGGGTATGAATGATCCTACGTGTAAGTAGTGTGAAGTGTACATGAAGAGTATTTACAAGTGTGAGGAGTGTTATAAGCATGAGGTAGATATGTACGAGAAATAATAGAGTAGAGAAAAAGGAACATACAGGTAGGTGCATGCGCACACAAGAAGAAAATGATAACACCCATGCAAACAGAGTCTAGACCTATTATGATAAACAAGTCCCCAGCGGAGTTGCCACACTGTCCATACCTTCCTTGGCTTTTTCCTCCCGTCTTGGGGTTCCCAAGCTCGCGATTAGGCACTCAGAGAGGGTGAGAAGGTCTCGCACCCTTTTCTGAGAGCGCTTCGCTCGTCGTCGATGTGGGGTGATATAAAGAGATAGAGTCGCCAACCAATTTTCCACAAACTAGGCAAAAGAACATGTCATCGCCTCAAGAGAGAAGCATCAAATACAAACTGATGCTTACGAAAACAAAAGTTCAAAGGTTCAAGGGCTTACGGAATGGGAAGGCGTTAGGCACCCATCCCGCCCTGTCGGTCTCTCATGGGCTTGTGTTATTATTTTCCTTAATTTTTCTTTAAAGTGTGTGTGCGTGCATACATAGATGGAGATCGAAATTTCCCTACTCATATCATGGAAAAGATAGAGTGAGGTCATCCATAGGAATGTTCCCAAAATAATATTTAGAAAATACGATATATGCATTTATCAAGATATTGATTGTTATAATGAAACGATAATATTTGTTAGATAAAATGTCGATATATATATATATATATATATTGAAGAATGTATAAATAAAAAAGATGAAAAAACAAAAATGGGAAAATTAGACTCGAGTCTCAGGTTTTAGCTCGAAATGCCTACTAGCCTCTAAAGGCATCAAAGTCCACGTAGTTCATATACGGCATAAAGGTGGGGTTTATCCCATAGATTCAAATGGGAGTTTATTATATGTGTGTGTAGAAAATGTATTTTTAGTTTTGAGAAAATGTGATGAGAAATCCCGTCATAATTTATAGGTGTAACCCTATTTTCTTTGTTTTGTTTTTTTTATAGAAAATGAATTATGTGAAATATAACTAGTAAAGGATGAGATGTTAATGTGTATGAACTAAAGAAAAAAATAAGAATAGGGTTTATGTAACTAATGCGAAAATAAAGAAATTTAAAGAGAAAATAGGATATTTGGACCTTTTTTGGGGAATTGAGGCTTGATCTTGATCCTTGATGAGCTCCTTTGAATGCTGGGATGAATGTTCGATGAGAGGGAAGGATATTTTTCTAAATTGGGTATGAAAATGATGGGAATGAAATATGGGAAGGAATTTCACACAAGGAAACTTTGCTGATTTCAAGAGAATGTTGTTGAGATCACTAATATGGATGGATCTAAGGTGTGTTAAGAGTGAGCTTAGGCACTCATTTTATGGCATAGGGGGTTGCCGATCAGTATACCCCTATCCCTACCAATCGGCAGGTAACCCTAGACACACTACCGATAGGCAGGAAAATAGACCTGCCAATTGACAGTCTCATGCAGATTTTTTGGAAAAAAGGTCATAGAACACAATCCATAAATCCAAATTACGCATGGGGAAAACCTTTAGATAGGTAATTTATAGTCCTTCTAGAGTCCTTCAGGCCTCTCCCGGGTTCGAGAGTTGACATTGGGTAAAACGGGGCTCGAAAGTGCTCATCGGTCCTTTGGATGGGAGATCGTCGGACGGTAATGGATTATTCATCCAAATAATAAGTCAGAATCATGCACGGGGTTGACTGTTGGAAATTTAATACAAGATACTATGACATTCTAAAGATATTCGCTCGGTTTGGAGAGTCGACTTTGGTCAAACGGGGCCCGGATGCAATAGGCGCCTTTTCGGAGTAAAATGGTCGTTGGTCAGTACCGTAAGGCTGATTCGCACATGGGTCAGACCGTTGGAAAGATTATTCAGTGCCCTTAGAATATTCATTCAGTCTTGTTAGAGATGAATAACTAACCTTGGTCAAACGAAGCATGGGAGCGCCCGGTGGTCTCCGGATCAGTTTTTGGGGGAAAATGGATCGTTGGTCCGAACAATTATGTTCTTTTGTACAGAGGGAAGATCGTTGGAAGGGTATTTCAGTGACCTTTAATAATTTATTGAGATTTCACTCTGACGATGAAGTTGATTGGGGTCAAACCGGGGCCCGGGAGCACCCGATGGCCTTTAGATTGGTTTTGATAGTAAAATGGTTCGTTCGTCCGAACCATTATGCTGATTTGCACAGGGCATGGACCGTTAGAAAGGGGATTCAGATCCCTTCGATGATTCATTGGGATTTATCTCTAATAATAGATTTAATCGGAGTCAAACAGGTCTCAGGAGCGCCGATGGCCTCTAGATCGATACTCGGAGTATGATGTAGGGTTTGCAATAAAATGGGGAGGTGCTATGGACCTAAGTAGAGACTTAGGGGGTCCTAGAATGTGGTGTCTACATATATATATCCATTTTCATTTTTTTAGTAAAAAAGAAGAAAAGCAAAAATAGCAGGGCTTTTAGCCTGAAACGCCCAATCTCTCAGTTTCTCTCTCTAAGACCCCACATCCCTATGATGGGTGCGCTTTCTCGATGGGGAGATGTGGAACCTCCACTCTCCTATACGGGTCCCTTCGAAGAAGCAGACAACACCAAACAAGAAGGAATCAGAACTAAGTCCCTGATATAGACAATCACGAAGGCCACCCAGTACCGGATGTCTTTAAGCCAAGTAGCTGACATCCGGACATGCTGTAAACAAAGTAATAAAAATAGAAGGCAAATAAGTTAGACTAAATAAAAGAAAAGATAGATAAGGACAAAGAAATAAAAGTGATATACCTCGGGCTGAAAGACGTCCTCTTTCATCCCCAACACTCCCGGATCCACTGCATTATGGTGGTGCGGTATACGCGGTGATCCCCTCCAGCTAGTCATAAATTATAAGAAGGCGAAGCAAGATAAATGAATGGAACCTCTGCTACCACTATCGACGGCGATGCACTATCTGTGTTATGGGGGAACCCCACCCTCCTACTCGTACCCTTGCCCAAAGTCATAGAAGGCGGAGGCATATTCACCATATCATAGATTTAAGAAGGCATCAGTCAGCTCTTTGCAAAGTCGAGATAGTCATAGATCACCACTGTATTTGTATATGATGAATAAGGCTCGCCGATCAGAGCTTCCTTCTTGGCCTTATCCGATATCTCCTACACCCACCTCATGAACATCGCGAGCACCACTGGTGTGAACACCACCCCATCCTCCATAATCTGTCGGACCACTCTCTCCCCCAAATACCAAGAGCAGCCGAGCTTGTGTGCCAACAGACGGCGCTTCTGTGCATGCACCCCAGTCACCCCCGAGTACTGAACAACCATCCCCCAGGGATAGAAAGTCACCTTCTATTCCTAATAAAGATCAATATTTGTGCAAATAAAGAAAATGCCAAAAAAATAAGGGATTCAAAAGGAAAAATGGAATAACATGGTCACTCGTTAGGGTGTTCAAGGCCCGACACACCGCCAACAGAGAAAGAAACTGCTTCGACCATCGGTTGGACTTTCACCACCGGTACATCCGACAGAAGTCCCTCACCTCCTCATCCTGTAAAACTATCAAACGAACACTGATCCCAATCACTTCATAAAACCACATCTGCAGAAAGGATAGGAATCAACAGAAGAATAAAACTTAACGAAAAATGCAGAAAAATACGTGGCCCCCACAAAGGTTTATCGACAACACCGGATGAAGGCATCCAGATATGAATAAAGGTTCGCCAAGGTAAGGCTCCCCCAGTCATAAAGAAGGATATTCGAAAATACCCTCAAAAATGGTAAGAACCACAAATGAACAACGTTGCCAGTTAAGTCCACCAAGAAACCCCCCCTCCCCAATAAAATAATAATGAATAAATGGTCCATCTGCCATACCTATAGCCCATTTGTCTTGTCGATCCCCTGGCTCAACAACAACTCCTGAATAGAAGAAATGAAGATCAAATCACTAGAGACTATCCCCCCACATCTCCCAACACAGCATCAATCACCTCAGGTGTTAGCCTCAAAGATCGATCCACCTTAGTCTGCATTCCCTCGTAGTCAATCCTCGGTAGCTGTTGGATGTCGATGGGAGTCACCGTTATCTCCCCGAATCCTAAATGAATATTGTAGGAGACCATTTTCTATAAGTTCATTAAAGTAGCCGAATAAGATAATTTAAGCACTTGGACCGACCCAAATCATGACTTAATTTCTGCATGGATAGTTTAGTCACAGCATAACACTCACAGATATGGTCAAATCTGGTACCAAGAATCTCGGATGAGATATTCAAGTACCTCATGGCCAATTTACACCCTATTATAGAGTTCCTTAAGAAACTCGATCTCTGTAACAACACATATATAAATTGTACACCCTGACCCGGGGCAAAGGGATGAAAGCTTGAGACTTTGAGAGACACTTAATAAGAACAAGTAACCTCTCTGCGGACGTAGGACAGTTGCCAAACCACGTACATCGTTGTTGTGTGTGTGATTCCATTTAATTTTTACCATTTGTGATTATTTTTGTAGAATCTTTTTATTGTGATATTTTTTTCACTCACAATTGGCGTCGTCTATGGGAACCGATTTGTATTCCTACGAAAGCATTAATTACCAAAAATCCCATAATGTATCACCATATTAGCAGCATTACCCAAGCCAACGATGTTCAAGAAGACCCAGCTCCTCATAGGGTCAGGTCTGAGATTCGCAAACATACAAACCCAAGGTTTCGCTAAGAAAGGAAGCCTTCTGAAGAACGCCATGGGCCACCTAGGTCCACATAGATTTATAGTTTGGTCAATGCCTTTGAAGCCAGACTTTAAGAATAAGAAGAGGTAACGCGTCACCAATAAGAAGAGAATGCTCACCTTAAGAGGAGATTTGAAAGAATAGAGATAGATCTCCATAGAAACACAAGGCAGCGCCAAGATAGGACTCTTAACCCTCAAGGGGTGACTCCCCCAGCCGAGGTAGAAGCACTAGGCATGACCAGGAGAGAACTGAACGTGATTGGTTAGAGAGAGCACGATCAGAGTATGGCCACTAGGAGAAGCGTCACAGGAGTAATGATCGATCGACTAAAGATTTAAGGATTCTGGCCCGTAGGGATATGAACCAACGCAATTAACTAGAGAGCTAGCTAGAAGAGATCTCAACTCTTAAATGAAGTCCCCCTTTTTAAGGGAGATCGAACAGGAGGAGACCCGAAGAAATTCATTGTCCCGAGTGTTGATACGATAGATCAGACACATATCGTTGTCATATCAGCATATCAAGTATAGAATAGCTATAAAGCAAGTAAAGAGAAAAAACACAAGATATAGAGTGGTTTGGTAATTAAAATGACCCTACGTCCACTTTGTTGCCCAACTCTCATTATATATGCCTTGTAGTACAAGTTTACAATGCCGCAGTAGGTGTATAAGATAGATAAAAGCTAAGAATACATGTCTATAATGGTCCGGGTGAACCGAACTGATGACTTCGATGTAGATGAATAGCCTCCAAGCTGTATTGGGGGTATGCAGGGAGTTTGACAGGGCTTCGCCAAGTGTAGAAGTCATAACCAAAACTGGACCGTAACCCCATATCTCGAGGTGTGGACCTCTATTTATAGGAGGTATGTGTGCAGTGGCACGTGCCCTGAGCATGTGACATATAATGTGAGCAGCTGTGAATGAGAGGGATGTGGTTATCTAGGTAGACAGGCTGGGTGCCGCACCCTGTGTTGTGCAAGGTTGTGGCATGTATCATGGCCTGTAAACTTCGGTGCATGATTTTTAGTAAGTCTGCAGTAGGGGTACTATATTTATCATATCACCCAGGTTTTAGGTCTATGACGGGAAAATAGACCCTATAGACCATGTCAGGAAATATCGACAAGCAATGACCTTATGGAGCCATAATGAATCACTTATGTGCATAATCTTCCCTTCTAGCCTACATGATGTAATACAAAAGTTTTTAATGAGATTGAGGATTGCTCGAAGTAGGTAGTCGTAGAATCCTTTAAAATAGGCTTGCCGACTACCTCTTTGCTTCACCAATCCATCATCATCAATGATCTTATGGCTCGTATCGAGAATTACACTAAGGTGGAAGGCGTAGTGCATCCTAGGGGAGACAATCATCGAGCAAAAGAAAATGAGGGAATGGAGAAGAATGATACCTAGAAGAATGGAAGCAAGAATGGGGGAAATAATGACTCCAATAGTGGAAATAAGAGTTACCCCTCCAAGGCGTTCCATATTATTAATACAGTCTTCAAGGAACCAATTTACAAAATTCTAAGGAAGATCAATGATGAGCCTTTTATCAAATAGCCCAAGAAGATGGGTGGCGATTTAACTAAGAGGAACAACGTGCTGAGATGAGCATTCCATGAGGAGGGCGATCACCGAAATTAGAATTGCAAATATCTGAAGTGACATTTGGAAGAGCTTGTTCAGGTAGGACACCTCAGTGAGTATGTTAAAAAGAAAACATAAAAGGTCACAGCCAATGGCGACCAAAATCTAGATAATGTCCTCGATGATGAGGATACAGGACACGAGTTTATAGTAATTCATGGGGCATCAGACCTCACTCAGATTTAGGGCAACAACGTTCGAATGGAAGTTAAAAAGCTAACTATTGTAATGGAAGATTTTCAAATTGATACTACCAAAACTCGGGCAGGAAAGCGTCAACGACCAGAAAACATTGATTACACCAAGCACATCGTGTTCATCAAAGAAGACTTGGTCGGCGTGAGGACCTTAAATCATGATGCGTTGGTGATCACACTCAGAATTACTAAATGGGATGTTGACAAGCTACTTGTGGACCAGGGGAGTTCATCTGAAGTGATGTACCTATAACTATTCCATAAACTGAAATTAAATGTTGTTGACCTTAAAGAATCCACTATTCCACTAGTGGGCTTTACAGGAAGGATCACCATGCCATTAGGAAAGCTAATATTATTGGTCAGGGCAAGAAACATCTCGAAGTTAATTGAGTTTCTAGTGGTGGACATTGAGTCCCCATATCATGCTATTTTGGGCAGAGGATGGCTCCACGCCATGAAGATCGTTACATCCACATATCATCAAAAGTTGAACTGCATTACAGATCGAGTAGTGGTAGAGATCAGTGGCGACCAGGCTATAGACAAAAAGTGCTTTATTGCAGCTATCCGCCCAAAGGAAAAGAAGAAGAAGGAGCCCGAGAATGCCCAAGATAAAGCCCAGGAGGGGGTTATTTTCTCCAAATACCAACTATGGTATGGTCGACTAGGGTTGGAAGAGACCAAGGTCCACCCTGTCGACAGGGTCTTAAAAATCCTGGAGGAAGTTGTAGCCGATGACAACTTGAAGAAAAGGAAATTTTTGATTGGATTTTCTCTCCCCGATCAAGAGAAAAGGGGGTTGGTCGCACTTCTTAAAATAAATATAGATGTTTTCGCCTAAGATCCTTACGAATTACCAGGGATTGACCCTAGCATGGCCTTCCATCGCCTACATGTCGATCCCACTTTAAGCGTATCACTCAAAAGGCTAGTCGAAAATCCCCTGAGAAGGCTAAGACAAAGGAGAAATAAGTAGGGAAGCTACTGGATGCAGGATCCATCAGGGAAGTTCAGTTCCTGTATGGTTATCCAATCTAGTGGTGGTACCCAAAAGCAATGGCATCTGGAGGGTGTGCATCGATTTCACCAACCTAAACCGAGCATGTCCCAAGTATAGCATCCCTCTCCTAAATATAGACCAGCTGGTTGAATCCACAGCGACACATGAGAGGATGAGCTTCCTGGGCGCTGACTCAGGCTACCATCAGACCCCCCCTATATGGGACTAACAAGGATGAGACCTCATTTATAACCCCAATCGGGTTTTACTGCTATAAGGTCATGTCGTTTGACCTCAATAACGCAGGGGAAACTTACCATGGATTGGTAACATAGATGTTTAGCAAATAAATGGTAGAAATGATGGAAGTATACATCGATGACATACTTGTTAAAAGAAAGGCACTACACCAAAACGGGCTATTGGTAACAGACTTATTTTATGATTTCTAACGCTATTATACCATTACTATGTGTAACATTCTTAGTGTTACTAATAACTTATAAGTGTTACTCATACATATTTATTATTTTTTTTTAAACCCACAAAACACCTACCACTACACTTCCCCAACACTCTCCAAAAACAAAAGTCCCTCCCCACTTACAAAAAATCCTCTTTCAACGATTTTCCATCGGCAACCTTCATCCAAAAGTAGTTCGCTCCACAGCCTCTTCTCAGCTCCACGTGGCTTCGCATCATGATTAGATTGAAATCACCAAATGCTTGATTGAGTTCGGCGTTGATGTCAATACCCTAGATCGTTGCAAAAACACGGTGTCTTTCTATAGTTTATACATACATATATATTGACTTTTATTTGATTAAGTTTTGTGGTTTTTCTTCGTGTTCATGTATTTATGTGTTCGAGATATTCAATTGAATCTTACTTCAATTATATTAAATTATCATTTCCTGATAAAAATTTCTCATTCAAACTCATATCAAATTTTAATAATATCAACATACCCTAGGGCTTCAAATAATAGGATGGTGTTGGTTTTGTCTACTAGGGCAGTTGAGGTTTGTGGACATGAAATTCCACATAAAAGATTGGACCAAAAGGGAAGCTTCACTTGAATCTCTAATTAAAATTTATTTTAGTTTCTTTTGGTATTCCACATTTCAATAATACCCTGGTGTTACTTTGCTTTTAGGTTTTTTTTAACATTTAAAAAAGCTAGATTTATTAATATGTTGAGTAATGAAGGTCTGGATGTCATATGGGTGTAATGAAAAGTGAAGTTAAGTGTTTCTTGATTTTATCTCCACCATATGTGGGTGTGGAATGGAAACATGAGTGTTTATTATTATGGGATTTTAAATTATTTTATTCAGCTTTTGTTTTATGCATTCAAATTTCATTGTTATTTTAGTGAGGATCCACACCTGCCTATGTTTATTTGGTGAGAATATTGATATTTGAGAATCATGTATATGAGAAGTGTTAGATATCTTCAAAGTTTTGAAAATGAACTTTTCTTCCTCAATATAATCATGGAATACCACTATACTATTAACTTATCAAAGTCTAGGTGTAATCTATGGGGATCTTAGCATTTCCCCTCTTAATGTTTACAAGAGAACATTTGTAGAAGACGTTCATCACTAGGAGATGAATAAAGAGATTTACGATCTCCTTTCATTTTTCTTTTGGACTCTTAACACTTGTTCCTCGATCCAAATGTGTCTTTATAGTCCTTATAGTTGATGGCAATGGGGAGGGTGAGTTATTCCTATCTAAATTATTGATTGATATGTGAATGATTTTGGTTATTGATTTGAAGTCTCTTGGTCATAATTGTGTAGGTAGTACTTTTCCCCTGTATTCCTTGATATGTAGGCATCCGAAAGTAATACTTTTAACCCAATAGACAAATTGCTGATGAATTGCTCTCTACGTATAAATTAGGACACCCTCCAGAGAGAACAAATTGAGGGTAAGACGGGTGATTTAGAGGCAAAAATCTTACCCACTGCACTGTTAATATTGGTTCTTCAGGGCACTAGTATGGTAATTGGAGATGAACGTCTCACGCCAGTGATATCTGGTAATTTATTTCCATGTTGAACATATATGTTTTGTAACATTGCCTTGTAACTATAACTTATTTCTTCATATAGTTTTTTCATCCGTGTTCGGCCTTAAGTTATTCGTGTCTAAGGAACACCACCAGTATATGATTCTTATTTAAAATATGATCCATTTTATTCAATCGAATTTCCAATTATTAAGTGTTTATAATAACATGAAAATCCTATAAAACTGGTTCCTGAATGTGAGTTTCCCTTTTTTTATTTTGGTAAATCCTACTTTGCTTTGGTTAACGAGTTGACTATAATTTTTTCATGGCATTGTTTGTTTATGCAGCAAACTAATGCATATTGTTCAATGAACTCCATGCCATAAGTACACTCAGGATTTCACCCCTCAAAGGAAATACTAAAAAATGTTAGTAGCTGATGTATTCGAGATATGGACTATGAAAGTGATGATTGGGTAGCCAAAAGGTTCAAAAGATGAAGACAACCATTCATTTTTTCAATAACCACATTGACTCTTTAATGAAGCTGCAGAATGGTGAGCAACTTATTTCCTATGTTCTATCTCTTTTCATATTCTTGGATTGGTGCATTGGTTTGAATTTATATGCACGGATTACCGATCCTAATAAGGTTTTAATTTTTAAGTTTACATAATAAGGAGAATAATTGAAATACACGTCTACAGTGGCTCATTTGAAACTGAATTGGGTGATTCATCGATTGAATTTTAGATATCCCAGTTGAACTTTGGATAACCCATTGAGATGTACCTCCTTACAAGTCTCAATTCCCCCAGCAATTGTACCTTCATTCAATCGCTCTTTGTGAAAATTTTGGAGACTACCTTATCAATTTTTTGAAAGAAATATATTTTTGTAATCATAGTTAAGTAAGCACATGCATGAATATACAAATTCATAAATGCAACTTAATTTGAAGGAACTTTAATTTTAGTTATTTTTTGGTTGAGAAGGAGATGATAATTATTTGAATGTATGTTGCCTGGTTAAGATTTATTCTCTTGCTTTGTATTTTATGGTTCTAACTAATTGTTTAACTACAGTAAATAGTAACAGCTGCAAGTTTATGCCATGTAGTAGGCAAGAATTGGGAGTGAAACTCTTTTGGTTATCATTCCAAATCCTGTTACATTTTTTCAACTGCAAAGTACTCTCAGAAGCAAGTATTTAGAGTCATGCTAGACTCAAGCTTTCTCATTGTTACCTGGATCACTAGTGGGCGACATAAACGTAGAGAAAAATTGGATTTTAGATTTTGTAAGATAACTAATCATATAATTTTGGATGGTGATAAGCCTTTGTTTCTTGACATGATAATAGACTCCTTATAGCTTCAATTAGAATTCAAGTGCTGATATTGTTCCACATTAATAGAAGTTCTAATTAGAAGGACTAGTGTGGTTACTGGGATGAAAAGAAGTACATTGATTGAAGTCTGACCACCTTCCTCATTAGCAACACTGGAACGACTGATCCAAGATTACGTAAAAGACAATGTTGGGGATGAAAATATAAGTTGGTTTCTTATGGAGCTTGCTAATAGATTGCCAAAGTTGACTTCAACTAACATTGGTTTATTGGTAGCACACTTTGGTGGAGAGTCTTATAAGATTAGGAATTCTCTTATTATGGTGTTGGGGAAATTAGTTGCAAAGGCCTTTAATGATGTTGAGGGTGAAGTGAGTTCAAAATCCATCCGCCTTCGAATCAAGTGGGCCATGTTCGAGATTTTGCTAGAACATTGTAGGGACATTTCGTCTTGACTTTAGATGAATAAATACCAATGACAGTCATCTTGATATCAATGATTACTTGATTATTATTGTTTTTTATTTTATTTTGATTTCCCCTTAATTGATATCAACTGACCCACAGAATTGGTTGCCTTAAATTTAGGTTCTTAGAATTGACCTAAACCCGCAGAATTGGTCGCCATAACTTTAGGTCCTCAGAATTGACCTCGACACACAAAATTGGTTGCCACAACTTTAGGTCCTTATAATTGATCTGGACTAGTAGAATTGGTTGCCACTACTTTAGGTACTCATAATTGACCTCGACTCGCAGAATTGGTGACCTAACCTATAGGTCCTCATAATTGACCTCGACCTGTAGAATTAGTCCCCACAACTTTGGGTCCTCATAATTGACCTCAGTCTATTGAATCCTCCATCCTCATCATTACCATAGGTCCTCAGAATCAACCTTGACCATCTAAAATGGTCATCCTCATCCCTCTGGTCCGTTGAATTGACTTATTTCCCAAAACATCATGTAGTGTCTATTCGATGGATTTCACTTGTTCTAAGCTCACCCGTCGAGGGGCTCTGTAGACAACATATTCTAGGACCCCCTAAGTCCTTCCTTATGTCCTTAGAATATCCCCATTCACCGTAAACCCTAGGTCATACTCTGAGTACTGATCTAGAGGACATCGGGAGCTCTCGAGCCTCGTTTGACTCTGGTCAACTTCATCGTCAGAATGAAAGCTCAATGAATCTTTAAAGGTCTCTGATTCCCCTTTCTAACTATCCACCATGTGTGTGAATTGGCATAATGGTTCAGACGAACGGACCATTTTAATATTAAAAACTGATCTAGAGGACACTGGACTCTCTTGGACCCCGATTTGACCCCAATTAACTCCATCGCGCGTACGTGAGCGCTGACCCCGAGAGATGGAGATGGAGTAGGAGTAGGAGAAAAACACATGAGGAGGGATGGCCACACCATGGCTTTATATTTTTTAAACCAATTGGTCTATAAATATTTTAGGAACAAAATCCTACCCAATTCCTACAACCTCCAATATAATTCACCATTCATAAGAGATGATTTATATGATAAATATTCTGGGTCTTGATTAAAAAATTTATCATCTTCCACGAAAAACTTTAAGGGACCCCCGTACTTTGGTTTGAAGCATATATTCTGATTTATGTTTTTCTGTAACTCTATGTATATTTTAAAATCTATTTTCTGCCGAAAATCATGTTTGAACACCAATCTTTGGACCACCCAAGATTTGAAATCCTTTGATGATCTTTCAACCCTCCAAGTTCTAGACTATAACTTATGATTTTGTATGAAAAAGGATGAGGATCGTCACATTTCTTTGGTAAATTCATGGAAACTTCTTTGCGAGTAGTCTTTACCAAAATAAATTCTTTGTAAAAAAATAATGTGAGATGGACTGTTAAAACCAAATTGCAAGTATTTTTACCAAAATTATAATCCTCTGCCCCAATATTTCATTTATTTTCCCCACATAAGTTGCAATAGCAAGAAGACATTGGCATTTAGAAGATTATGAATGGGTTTATATTCTTATTTGACTACTTTGGAGGCTTGATGATAAGGGTTGAAAATTTGTAGGTTAAAATAAAAAAATTTGGAGAAAAGTGAAGGAGGATCGTTCGAATGAGTTCAGGTCGTTCGAACGAGAAACCAAGGTCACGTGAATTAGGGAATTGAAAGAGGTTCGAATGAGATCCCACTGAATAACAAATATGGGTAATTCGGAGTTCGTTTAAAGTATGGGGTCAAACGAGATGCATTTCTCATTCGAATGAGAGGTGATTCTCATTCGAATGAGGGAGATGAACGTTTTAAATTACGTTGCCCTTGTGTAGTGTCTTCTTATGGGCCATTGGATGGATGAGATGTCGAGCTCTGGTGAGCCCAGATTGGATAAAAATGGGATTCGGAAGTCTTAAAGGGTTTTATAAGGGTGGTCCGGGCTCATTTGGGTTATGGGAAGTTGGAACATAGAGAGAGTGGATGGGGTGGTCCGCCCCCACTATTTTCAACATATTTCCACCATACCACAACCACCCCTCCACCATATATCACCATATTTTCCATTTATTCCTCCATATCCAAGCCCTACATACCTAATTCCATCATTATTGAGTGGAGCTACAAAATTGGAGGTTTTCTTGGGAATTTTGGAGAAGATGGAAATGGATGATTTGTGAAGATTAAAGAGGGTTTTGATAGTGCATTCATCGAGATAGTCTTGGTAGAGTTAGGCAACCCCTCTAAGGCCACCTTAGAAGGTGGGAGGTTATCATCTTATTAGACATTTAATGCCTTCCATTGTTGGAGTTTCATTTGACGTGGAAAATTCTACTCTTAATATTAAGACTCTTTGCATATTAGTATCTTGTTGATTAAATTATAACAGTAGGATGCATATGAATAAAATGGTGTGTTTTTAGTAGAAATGGGTATTAAATATTTTTGTGGAATAAAATATTGGCAAAAATGATATTTTTTTGGAAATAAATGATGAGTAAATATTTCAAAGTTCTCTTAAAATAATTAAGATTTTCATGTAAATGGTATCTTTCAAGAAGTTCGGTGTTAAACATTTTTATTGAATAAAAATGTTTTAAAATTTATTTTTATCTTGCTAAAGATGTTTGGTAAATGAAGTTTGATTTCCTGTAAAATGAAGATTTTATAAAAATGAGACATTGGTTTGAGTTTTAGTAAATAATAATGTCCTTTAGTCTTGAAAGGGTATGTTTTGCAACTGTTAAGAATTTTGAGAATAAATCATGTGTTTAACCCATTAATAGGATTTTTGGAATCAAAATCCATCTTCTCATGCATTTAAACTTGTAATATTTTGATGATGAACATAAAAATAAGTTTAAAGAAGGTTTTGTTGGGTTTAAACATGAAATAAGAAAATTAGAAATTCTAGTCTTAAAAGTACGTAAAAAGGGTGGAAAGTGTGATAAGTGTAAGGTTATAAGACTACAAATGCTAATAAAAGTAAATAGTATTTTTCTTGTAAAAGTAGTCTTTAAGTGTAATTGAATTTTTTGGATAAAGAAAGTAAAGAAATGTTAGTAAAAATATTTAATAAGTGTTAACGGTTAAAACACTGGAAAGTTATTGTGTATAACTTAATAATATTTTTGAAAGATTAACATTTATGAGTAAAAGTATCGAATAAGTGTTAATGAATAACTATTATTGGTTAAAACACTGAAAAGTTATTGTGTAAAGTATTGAATAAGTGTTAATGGTTAAAACACTGGAAAGTTATTAGACATTTGTAAAATGTCAAAACACATTAAAATGAATTCAGATGACACCGGTATAATTAAGGAGGGCTCGGAACCTTGGGGCGAACGACCCAAAATCACTGCCTAGAGCATATGGTGACATCACCGGCGGTATGGAGCCCATTAAAGTACACGGTTTATTAGAAGATTCTGAGAAAAAGATAAAGGAACAAGGAACTGGCCAAGAAATGGGTTATGTAGTGAAAATGGGTTAAGATAACCTAACTTGAATGAATTAATAAATGTTCCGGTATAGGTTAAAATGGACAAGATATTGTAAATTGATAAATGTCCATAAGGTAAAGGAAAAGTAAAGCATAATGGTTAAATGGGTGATTTAAGCAACCTAAGAAGGTTTAACCCACAATTAACACGAGAGTGTGTTTTGAAAGGTTTTCAAAAGGATAAATAAGTATTTCTAACATAGTGTTCACGTGTGTTGAAAGGGATAATTTTCAACGAAATTACTAATGTGGATTGGTTTAAGTAAAAAAAGGGAGATTTTGGTAAAGAAATGATTTCGATTAAATAATGTGTATTCGTTTGAGTATTTAACCATGTGTGTAAAATAAAGGGATGAATTTCAAGAAAGAAAGAAGGATTTCCTTATGAGATTAAGGTTAATTATTTGGGATAAATCATGTTTTGAAAATAAAAACGGTTTCATGCGTTAAGTATATATATATAAGGTAGTTTCATGTGCATCTAAGTATAATGTGTTATAGTCTTATTTCTACCGTTCGATTCTATAGAGAATTATTGTATATTTACCACTGAGCATTAGGATCATACCCTCGTCTTTGTTATGGTAGGTTGCGTGCAGGTTCGTATTTTGAGAGCATTACACAGGTAAGTACTCTCTTTATTTTACGTTAGTAGCTCTGTATGCTTGGATTTCGGGGATATTTCCCACGGGTCCCTCACATAGTGTAATTTAAATTCAAAATCGCATGCTAAACAAGTGAAACGTTAAATAAAATCAAACTGGTTTAGAAATATTATGTAGGTTTTTTCATTTCACTTCACACCTAACACTACAATCGGACCAAGTGGACCACGGGTAACCCATAAATTCAGACTGAGGAGTTACAAATGGTATCAAATCTCTAGGTTCGAGGTTCCTTTCGGGAGTTATCTAGTGAGGTCGGTAGTGGATCTTTCGATGTTGGTGTTGGTTTTTGGTCGGTCACATTAGTTTCGATGATGGTTTAGTCTATTTCCTCGACGGTGAAGTCAAAGAGGTTAGGACGATGGATTAATTATTTCCAAGTCGCATAGGACTAAGTTAGTTATCATTAATTGCTTATGCACTTCTGATTAGATATATTAGTAATTTACGAGTGTCCTTGCAAGCTAATAGAAGTGACACCGTGGTCTTTAATGTGAGATGATTTTGTTCCAAACTTTGATGACATTGAGTCTTTCGAGAAGTTAATAGATCGAGATGACACCAATTGGGCAGGTGAAACAAAGTGTGTGTATTCAACTGTGGAGGTTGATAGCTAGGGTGATATAACTAAGTAATAATGATTTGTGATTAAAATGCATATAGCCCCTAGGTGCGACCCTTATGGGTAGTTAACGTCGATAATGTAATTAGGAAAATTAGATCCTTTGGGTAATACTGTGATTGATGGATAGTTCAATGAAGAAGTAAAGTTGCAAGGGTCAATGCTTGAGGATATGTACACGCTATCCTTGTGGGTGAGTTCCTTAGTAATTGTTGGCCGATAAATGTATCTCATAAGTCGTTATTGGAGTTAGGGTCCATTTATGGCAAAGGTGTCACATGGTAATGTTGGAAAGAATGATGCAACATTTTATGGATAGGATCTTTAGCGACATCGATAGTGTAGGCATAGAGATGTACTGGTTGTACACAGTGTCATGTATCCAACCAAAATCCTTAGTAGTGTTGGGTTGTGATTTAATGCGTGGTGCATTGCCTTAGTTGTTGTGGATCGTCTTTGAATCCTCCCTGGGATGAAAAGTCAACTTGTTGTGATGCCTTGAGGTATCCAATGACTATGACCTACCATGTTAGAGAATCATAGATTAATATTTGGGTAGTGGATAGTAATAGATGAAATGAATATCGAGAAGCCTTAGGGAATAAACGCTTGTAAAAATTACGATCGATAGAGTCTTGTCTTGTCTTGGTGACAATTTCTTGGGTATACTTGGTGTCCTTAGGGGAACAGTCAAGCTAGATTTCATGGAATTTGTAGTGTCGGGCAAAAGGATGCGAAAATTTGGTGATAATCTTGGGTTACCGACTAAGTTCAAAGGAGTCTCTTCATATAGCCTTGGGTGGGGCTGCCAAAGTGTAAGGTAAATAGGCAGTGCAATCTTCTGAGGTAAAATTAAAGATTCATATCATGATAGGTTATAATGCTCGTTGTCTTGAGGAGATTGATTTAGAGATGGTCGCATTAGATTTGGCGAGTACCGGGAATGCATTGGATATTCGGGATAATACTATTATGGATGAGTCCGTGCATATTGAAAAAAATGATGGGGTGTTGAAGCATGATCAGTGTGTTATGGGATGACATTAGTAGGGAAACTTGTAGACATTGGGTCACCTTATTAGACTCGTGTGAACTCGAGGGTATACATCCGAGTGATATTTGTTACCCTTACGATGTTAATAAAAAGAGATTGGTCATCACATGGAGTGAATTGAATTGAACTTTTGGAATAGGCGACAGTAACCTTGTGGTGATGATAGTCATGATAGGGTGAGTGTTTCTCTGAATCGGGAAAAATACCTAAGGAGATGTTCGATATGACTCTATTACAATATAGTGGGATAAAAATTTAGGTGTACTAGATCGTTGACATCATCTTTGTTGATATGGACAAGGTTAGTGTCGACAAGGGTATTAATACAGGCTAATCAGAATAGCTCATGTTAATAGAAATTGTAAGAGGGAACCTTATTCTTAAGGATGGAAGTCCAGCGTTTAACTTCCCAAGGAATGTTAGGTTCCTATATTACTTCCTTCTCAGGGAAATGAGAGGGTCATGGTTAGGTCCATCACGATTGGTGACCGAAGATAAAGCAAGTGGCTAAGCTAGGATCCATTGAATTTTCTTGGTATGGGAAGTGAACTCCACATGTGTAGCGTAGATTCGTTCTTCGTAAACCACCGCGATTGTATGTGAATGGGGTCCTATCAGATCTATTATCTATATCTTATGATTCTTGTGTTCCTTTCGGTTTTGAAAATGAGGAATTATATTCCTCGTGGTTGTGATAACCCGAACTTATACCACAACATGGTACGGTGCGGTGGCCCAGTAGAGCGTGATTAGACTTAGCGGTCAATGAAGCTCAATAACTGGGTGCGCCCTTGTCCAAGGTATTCTTAACTTTGCATCAAGATCCATGTGCTAGTGGTTTCACTTCCGGCCACACGGTTGCTCATAAGTATTCTCTTTCCATAGACGTAGCGATCTAGGACTTGGTCGTAATGGTAGTTAAGGGATCTCACTGTAAAGGGTGGGATGATAACTTGAGGACATCATCAAATGTTAGAACTCGAGGAAACCTAGAACTAGGCGTTGTTAGTCCCAGTGAGTGGATTATGTAATACTCTGGCGCGTGTTCCTGGGTTAGATACATATAGTGATCCCAAATGCATTTGAAAATCCTATGAAAGGGGTATTAGTCAAACGCAAGGTTCTGAGACTTAAAGGCGTGTTACCCTCGATGCAAGTGACAAACGATTTAAGGTTTATTTCAAGTTTGAACAACGATATATCGTCAGAATGATCCAAAACTTTGTGAACGATCAGAGCGTGTAGTTTTAAAGGTTGAGAGATTTCTTTAGAATAAATCGGGTATGAATTGCATTGTCGTTTACTCTTGGGAAAGTATCAATCATAAGAGGGTGTTGCCAAAAAAGGGCACCGATATGCTTTGGATATTAACAAAGTTGGTCCTAGGACTCAACTAAGTATGATCACTGGGCAAGTGTAAACTCGAGGACTGTTAAGAGAATTTGATAACTAACTTGAGGGTGAGCATTCGGTCATATTGCATGACGAACCTTTGGTGACAAACCTATGAATGAGCGTATGGTGCTAATTGGCATTCGTAAACTTTGATGATTTGGTCTTGGAGGATTCCTACGATGAAGGGTAAAACTTACAAACCCCATAAGCTTAATAATTGATGGGTCCAAAATTTTAGGGATTAAATTCCCTAAGGATGGAAGTTTGTGATATCCTGCCCCAATATTTTATTTATTTTCCCTGCATAAGTTGTAATAGCAAGAAGACAATGATATTTTGATGATTATGTCTGGGTTTATATTCTTATTTAACTGCTTTGGAGTCTTGATGATAATCGTTGAAAATTTATGGGATAAAATAAGAAAATTTGGAAAAAAATGAAGGACAGTTGTTCGAACTAGTTTAGGTCGTTCGAACGAGAAACCAAGGTCACATGAAGCAGGGGATCGAACGAGGTTTGAACGAGATCACACCAAATAAAAATTACGTGTCGTTCGAAGGTCGTTTGAAGTAGGGTTCGAATGAGATTCCTTTCTCGTTCGAACGAGAGGTGATTCTCATTCGAAATAGCACGAAGAACTTTTTAAATCAGGTTTCCCTTGTGCGCTATCTCATTTCGGGCCATTAGATGAATGAGTTGTTGAGATCTGGTGAGTCAAGATTGGGAAAACACAGTATTTCGAAGTCTTAAAGGATTTTATAATGGTGGTTTGGGATCATTTGGGTTATGGGAAGTTGGAATAAGAGAGAGAGAGTGTGTGTGTGGATGGGGTGGTCCTCCCCCACCATTTTCAACGTATTTCCACCCTGCCACCACCACCCCCTCCACCATATATCACCATATTTGCCATTTATTCCCCCATATCCAAGCCCTACATGCCCATTTCCACCATTATTGAGTGGATCTAACAATTTGGAGGTGTTGTTAGGAGGTTTTGGAGAAGATGAAGATGGATGACTTGTGAATCTTGAAGAGGGTTTTGATGGATCTTTCATGGAGACAATCTTGATGGAGCTAGACTACCCCTCTAAGTTCGCCTTAGGAGGTGGGAGGCCATCTTCTAAGACATTTCATGCCTTCCATTGTTAGAGATTCATTTAAGATGGGATATTCTACTGTTAGTATTAAAACTCTTTGCATATTTGTAGTCTTATTGATTAGATTATTACAATAGGATGCATATGAATAAAATTATGGGTTTCTAGTAAAAATGGGTATTGAACATTTTTCTGGAATAAAAATGTTGGCAAAAATTTTATTTTTTTGGAAATAAATTATGAGTAAATATTTCAAAGTTCTCTTAAAATAATTGAGATTTTCATGTAAATGGTATGCTTCAAGAAGTTGGGTACTAAACAATTGAGATTTTCATGTAAATGGTATGCTTCAAGATAATTAAGGAGGTCCCAGAGCCTTGGAGTGAAAGACCCAAAATCACTGACCAAAGCATATGTTGGCGTCGTCGATGATGGTGTGGAGCCCGTTAAAGTACCCAATTTATTGGAAGACCCTGAGAAAAGATAAAGGAATAAGGAACATGTCAATAAATGGTTTGTGTGGTGAAAATGTATTGAGACAACCTAACTTAAATGACTTAATAAATATTCCAGTAAAGGATAAAATGGACAAGATAGTGTGTAAAAGGTAAGATCGCTTGAAAAGCTCTGATACCGATTTGTAAATGCACTAAATCGATCTTGCAAATTTCTAATTTTAAACTTATTTAATTGGAGTCAATCTCTTAAACCAATTTTAATTGAACCTTAAAACCTGCATCTATCTGGATTAAATATCATGCAAATATAACAAACACAAATCGAGATTCAGGAAAAAAAAACTTTCGGGTAAAACCTTTATTTCACTATGATCAGTAAATCGCAACTTATATATACACAATGAAATTTGCAATGAATCTCACGCAGTAGATCCATATAGACACGCAGCCTAGATCAACAATGGATTGACAGCAGCAAACCCAAAAGAACCATAGTTTTATCTTCATCAAGGAACACCCGCAAGTCCTCCCAATGACCGCAGTCTTCGTCAGTTGTAGAGATAATACTCCACAAAGAGAAACTTCAACAAAGTTATATGTTCCAAAATGATTCACTAAAGCTATTGGTATGGTTTGTGAATCAAAACAAATTTAAAACACCTTAAAGAGTGAGAAGACAAAAATTCTGCAAAAGCAGTTTTCGTAAAATGAAACACGCACGCCTTCTGAAGCAAAAAGGACTCAAAAATGAACTATTTATTAAAAAGTTGAGTCGTCAGCTTTTATCGAATGAGAACATCATGTCTCTAGAAGGACATCTGATGTTGCTTGAAAGGACTTCGCGCGACCTTTCAAATGAGGTTAAAAAACTAAAACAGTAGCATGTTGTTTGATGAAACACTTCAAGCGAAACGAGGTACCACGCGAGATAATTTGTTTCTTGAAGCAGTCGTTTGAACGACTTTGTCCTGTCTTTTGAACAACATTGACACGTCGTTTGAACAACATCAACGAAAAATAAATTTTATAAAAACTCCGCCTCAGGACTTAGAAAAAATTATTTTGATGAAAAAAGACGCCTTAGATGTTTAAAAACATTTTATAAAAATATCCCAACACTTTAAATGAAACATTAAGAGACTTAAACACAACCTTATCAAAATCTATCTCATGGAGGCTTCTTTTTTGAAGAATGTTGATATTCGGATCCGTCTTGATGCAGGAATGGACTTGAACTTTTCTTCGACAATTGTAGCGGTATATGACATAGTCTAATGTAAACAGACTATGTAAAATATGTCCCTACAAATCTCCACCCTATGTCTATGCTGATACAAAATTAAAACATCTGAATTTACAAATCAAATTTCCTATACAAATCTTACCCTCCCATGAACCCAAAAATGAAAAGGTAATAAAAATGCAAGTCTTAAAATTTTCCTCAAAATCTTCAACTTGAAATCTTAAAATGTACAACTTTCCTTTGTCATCATCAAGGTGTGTAACTTAATCTTAAAACTTTTGTTCTTACACACATGAGAAAAGAAACAAATACCTTCATGACGTATCGAGTTTGAAATGAAAAAAAAAGCATAAATCAAAACAAAGATCAAATCTCAAATCTCCTCCATAATTGAAACTCCCCCATTAAATCATAATTCATTCTCCCCCTTTTTATTTGTCCGGAATAGATAAGGAAAAGAATAAACAAAAAAAACATGAAGTGTCACGACAAAAAAAATAACTGCGATCATCAAGTATAAACTTGAAAGCTTCCACCAACTACTTTTGATTTTTCAAATTTTTCAAACAAAAATGCAAAAATAATTTACAAAAACCACACACCATGAATTTACACTAAGATAACCAAATGAAGGATACAAAATGAATGGGTGTGAACTAATTTGATAGGAAAATCAAGGCAATCAAACATAACATATGTGCACGATGAATATGGATACTCCTAATGAATGAACTCAAAATCGTCCTTAGGTGTCAAAAATGTATATTTATATGACATCGACTCATTCTATTCGACACATCAAAGTCAAGAATGATTTCCACACCAACAGCGTCTAAAACTATGTAATGCTTTTTCAAGACTTTGTCAGGACATGTAAACCCGTGATTTAAATTCCAACCAATCTCCCTCATAAATAGTAAGTCTTTATTTTTCTAATGAGGTGATCTAAAACCTAATGGCCCCTTTTTGGCATATTTATCTTTTTATTGCCTTTAAATTTTTTTGGGCTCTTTTAAACCTCTTTGGACCTCGGCTACTTTTTACAATGCCACACTTTTTTCAGTCCGATATAAACGGTGGCTTAATCGCAAAGGATAAATGAGTACCTTTCATAGCCCTTCTCGATTTTTCACAAATAGATATAAAACAAATCTTCATGGGCAACGGTTCTTACATGCACTACTTTCATTGTCGAGTTTTATCGCATTTGGTTTGTTTTAAAGACAGGATTGAGATGGAAACACTTCGACCAACAAGTGATAGACAAAAACAATAATCAAATAAATCCGTGCAAGTGTGCATTGAAGGCAACTAAGAGTCAAACATGTAAAAAGTAATCTCAAATTTTATCTTAATGACTCCAAACATTATAAAGTACAAAAATAATATGTTGATGCATATCAAAACACTATCAAATAGTCACATGGATATGGAATGATGTTGTAACTTGTTCATCCTATATGTCCATTCATAAATGGTGTAAACAAAATAGAAAAAAAAAATTGTTTTTTTTAACTTTTCTTAAAAAAAATAGAAAATCTTTTTGTATTTTTCCAAAAATTTTCAAAAACAAAAATCTTTTTGGTTTTTCAAAAAATATCAAAAAATGGAAAAAAAATACAAAAGTAGTACACATTAGCAATAGACATAAAATATCATCATGAAAATAATCCTATGCTAGCAAACAAGTCTAAACATTAGCCGTTAGGTGCGATGGATTTTGCCAAAGGTGGTGACATCCTATGAAAACATCTATAAAATCATGTCAAGTTTTTAGTAAAACTTTACTTGTTCCCTAATATCTGCAAACTTTCTCATGTCATCATCTGGAGAATCATGTGTGGGTGCATGTGGTAAAACTCTATGTGACACACTACCTAACATAAAGCAAAATTCCCTAAGGTGTCCTCTCTTCTTACAATGGGTGCAAACATACACGGGTCTAGGAACACCTTTCTCAAAACATCTAGGATGCACTCTCATATCTATTAATGGACTCCTAGGTTGGTTGGGTTGAGATTCATATAGATCTATCACAAACTCGAGAACTGAGTCGGGTGTAACGTGGGAAGGGGACGCACCGTCATGACCTATTCCTAATCTTTCAACATTACCCAAAGCAGGACCAAGGAGCATCTTTCCTACCTTCTTAAATGTGTCTTCTAAAGTGACCTTTACCTCCCGGTCACAAGATCTCTCTCTAATTGTAACATAAGAGCTTCAAGTTCACTCTTTTCCCGACCTACGATGGTTAACTGCTCACTCAAAGAAACCTTCACCTTCTCGAGTTGACTCGTCAACGCCTCAAATCCTCTCAAAACTTTTATCTCTATCTCCAAATCTATCACCATAAGAGTTAGATCCTTATTCAACTTTTTTGTCTTTAAGGTCTCGGAGTACAAATGTCTAAATGCAATTTGGATCTCACTTTCACTCTCACTAGTGCATTCAATCTCGCACTCGCTACTCAAACTATCCTCGGGGGTCTCACCTGCACAAGTATCCTCATCGTCGTGCGACAAACTAGGTGTGCTATCGTTGCTAGCTAAAAAGTCTACACACATCCCATGTGAAGACTCATCCCCAGAATTATTCACCTTTTTCTCACTATTGCTAAGAGTGGATGGCATGGCAATATTCTTGCCCTTTCTTTTTAGCCTAGTGGGACACTTAAACACCTTATGCCGTTTTTCCTCACATTCAAAACATCTATACTCTTCCTCTTTCTCTTTCTCTTTCTCTTTCTCTTTCTCTTTCTCACCGCTCTCTTTGGCCTCTTCTTTCTTTTTATTTTTCTCAAAAATCTTTTTATTCGAATAATTTTCTTTAGAAAATTTGAGAAACTTTTTAAAAATTTGAACAAGCATGGCCACATCATCAAAATAAAACTCACTCTCACCCTCGGACTCATAAAATTTCACTTTCTTTTTCTTCTCTCTCTTGGACACTTCCTCTACTTTTCTGAACTGGGATCTAAGTGCTATCCCTTTATCCTAGGCTTGACAGTGCCAGGAAACATGTCAATCTCATATGCCTGGAAATCTCCTACCAGTTCTTCCAACTTAAGATTGCTCAAATTTCCTAAGGAATTCAATACAGTCACTTTCGAGATAAAACGTTTAGTCAATGATCTCAAAATCTTTTTAACCACTCGTGCATCAGTAATGTACTCACCAAGATTGAAACTAGTGTTGGCAATATAAGACAAACGTACATAAAAATCATCAAAACGCTCAGATTCAAGCATAATAATTGTTTCAAATTGAGTAGTTAAATGTTGAAATTTAGACCCTTTTACAGCATTTGTGCCTTCATGGGTAAGATGTAAAACATCCCAAGCTTCTTTTGATGTGGTGCACTGTAACACCCCGCCCGCCCGGGGAGAGCGAACGGAGCGCTAATGCGATAAAATAAATCCAAATGCACAAGTTACAAGGTATAGAGCATCTAATTCCCACAACAACAAAAGAGAAATTACAAATCTCAATCTCTTCAAATTAAATACCAAATCTCTCGAATTACATACAACAACTAACTCGAAAATAAAATACAAATCTCCAAAGCTCTATACATCAAAATAATACAAATCTTTCCCAAACAATCCTCGCTAAAATAAATCTCCATAGCGCCCCAAAATCCTCGCTAACCTACCACTAAAATAAAATATGGGGAAGTACACAATACGACAGGAAAGATGCTCAATAAATATATATTAGCGATAAATAAAACGTAACAACACGAGTATGAATATTGAAATCAAAATGCAAATCTAAAAGCATTTATCAATATAATTTCTCAACAACACATCAATGGGTAACCAGGTCTCACCCCATTCGCATATGCTTTATCAAGCCATAGCTGGGAATAGGTATTTTGGCGGGTTCACAACATCCGTGCCATATTAAAATCTCATGACAACGTGATCAATAACAATATAATGATACCACATGAATCAAAATAATTTCAACAATTATTTTCCAGATTTCAATGAATTTATCAATTCAAATATGAGTTCAATTAAGCAAGAATTCAAAGAGAATGACACTCGCGAGATTTAAGGAGCATATTTTGTAAAACCCCATACCTCAAACCATGATGAGAAACAAACGATCACATCTTCAAGATCAACACAAAAGATCTACAAAAGCTCCTCCAAGAACCTCCAACAAAATTGCCCGAAGAACACCTCTAATCTAAGGTTGGAACTCACAAATCTCAAGGGCTAATGTGTATATAAAAAGAAGAGGAATATAAAATATATTTGCTGCCAAAATTTGTGTCAAAAGTATGTTAAAAGGTTTGCCCACAACTTCCTTTTATAATGCAAAGAAATGGAGAGTTGGAATCCAAAAGACTCCTTTAAATAAGGCAAAGAAATGAAGAGTTGGAAGTCAAAACAACTCTTGAAAATTACTTAATGTTCGCCGACTTAGAATTCCAAGAGTTAAAAACATTTAAAAATCATTTTAAAATCCGTTTTAACGCCATTTTCGAAACTGTTTGAAATTCTCACCTTTAAAAATAATAACCAAAATATTTGAGCAATAAAAATAATTTTATCAAAAACTTTATTTTCCTCCATTTTCCAAAAATTAATTAAAATAGACCAAAATTACGCAGGTTGTTACACGTCATATTACGTCAGAAATCCTTAGGGGTAACGGCTCTTGAAATTTCACTTATCCCACGAGAATTAAAAGTGCTCCATTTAAATTTGTCCTCGGTCCAGTTTGTTACAGGTTTAAGATTAGTGACATTATTAGAGGTGACAGTGGGAGGAGTCCACCCTATTTCACAAACAACCCAAACTCGCTCATCGGTTGTTTTAAATGAGATTTCATACGGGCTTTCCAATAGACATAATTAGACCCGTCAAAAATTGGCAACCGATTATATAATTTTTCATTCGAAAACATTGTGAAATATCAAAATTAGATTTTTCAAAAAAAAAATCAATATCTCAAAACTTTGAGGAAAAATGATCTCACAGTAATTTGGTGAAACCAGCTTCGATACCAATTTGTAAAAGGTGAGATCTCTTGAAAAGCTCTGATTGTAAATGCGCTAAAGCAATTGTGATATCGATTTAAACAAATTAGAAAATTTCCAATTTTAAACTTATTTAATTGGACTCAATATTTTAAACCAATTTTAATTGAACCCTAAAACCTGCATCTATGTGGATTAGATAAATTATGCAAATCTAACAAACACAGATCGAGATTCAGGTTCGGGTAAAACATTTATTTCACTATGATCAGTAAATCACAACGTACATATACATAATTAAATCCGCAATGAATCTCACGCAGTTGATACATATAGACACGCAACCTAGACTAGTAATGGATTGACTGTAGCAAACCCAGAAGAACTATAGTTTTATCATCAGTAAGGAACACCCACAAGTGCTCCCAATGACCCCAGTCTTCGTCAGTCCTGGAGAAAATACTCCATAAAGAGAAACTTCAACAAATTTTTATCTAGGGTTCCAAAATGATTCACTAAAGCTATTGGGATGATTTGGGAATCAAAACAAAGTTAAAACACCTCAAAAGGTGAGAAGACAAAAAATCTGCAAAAGAAGTTAACACTCATGTCTTCTGAAGCAAAAAGGACTCAAAAATGAACTATTTATAAAAAATAAAAATAAAAAGTTGAGTCGTCGGCTTCGCTCGAATGAGAACATCATGTCGCTCAAACGACATATGATGTCACTTCAAATGACTTCGTGCGATATATCAAACGAGGTTGAAAAAACTAAAATAGTAGCATGTTGTTTAATGAAACACTTCAAGCGAGCTTCAAACGAGGTATCACATGAGATACTCTATCGGTTGAAGAAGTCGTTTGAACGATTTTTTCCTGGCAATTGAACGACATTGACATGTCGTTTGAACGACATCAATGAAAAATAAATTTTATAAAAACTCCGCCTCAGGACTTAGAAAAAAGTATTTTGACGAAAAAAGAGGCCTCCGATTTTTAAAAACATTTTAGAAAAATATCCCAACACTTTAAATGAAACATTAAGGGACTTAAACACAACCTTGCCAAAATCTATCTCATTGAGGCTTCTTTGTTGAAGAATGTTGATATTCGAATCCATCTTGATTCATGAATGGACTTAAACTTTTCTTCAACGGTTGTAGTGGTATACGACATACTCTAATGTAAACGAAAAATGTAAAATATGTCCTTACATAGTGTAAACTGATTAATGTCCATAAGGTATAGAAAAGGTAAAGCATAGTGGTTAAATGGGTGAGTTAAGAAACCTAAGAAGGTTTATCCAAAAATTAACCCAAGGGTGTATTGTGGAAGGTTTTTAAAAGGCTAAATAAGTATTTTCTAACATGGTGTTCACGTGTATTGAAAGGGTGATTTTCAATGAAATTACTAATGTGGATTGGTTTAAGAAAAAAGGGTGATTTCGGTAAAAAAATTATTTTCGATTAAATGAAGTGTATTCATTTTGGTATTTAACTGTGTGTGTTAAATAAAGGGATTAATGTCAAGAAATAAATAAGCAGTTTCTTATGATATTAAGGTTATTAATTAGGATAAATCACGTTTTGGAAATATAAATGGTTTGAGGCATTAAATGTGTATTTATGTATATATATTAGGTAGTTGCATGTGCACATCAGTATAACGTGTTAGAGTCTTCTTTTTGTCATTCGATTCTATATTTCATTGTTGTATATATCCCACTGAGCATTCGACTAACACCCTCATCTTTGTTATGGCAGGTTGGGTGCAGGTTCATATTTTGAGAGCGTTATACATGTAAGTTCCTCTATTTATTTTACGTTAGTAGCTTTGTATGCTTAGATTCCGGGAATGTTTCCCATGGGTCCCTCACGTAGTGTAATTTAAATTCGAAATCGCATGTTCAACAAGTGAAACGTTAAATAAAATAAAACTGTATTAACAACACTATCTAAGTTGTTTCATTGAACTTCACACCCTATGCTCGGGTCGAATCGGGTTAACCACAGGTAACCCATAAATCCGGGTCGGGGCGTTACAAAAATATTGTAAACATTGGGCAAAATCGTTGATACTTTTGACCGTTTATCTCATACACCATTGAATTTCATTATCAACCAAAAATTGGTCTAAATATTGAATGGGAAAGACTCGTTAAGTTATTTCAGCATTTTGTGCCCCTTTTTCTAGCGTAAAAATATGTTTGCATAGAAATGAACGCATCCACATGCAACATTTATTGGTTCTTCGGGCTTTCCTGACTTAATAGGACTTTTCCTTATTATAGAAATGAGTAATGTGAATTGTTTTAAAGTAAAAGCTGAAATGTAATCTCTAGAATGCAAATAAAGTTGCATTGAAATGAAGAAAGGTAAGATTACATTATCTTATATTAAAGGATAAAGGTAAAAAAAAAGTGTTGAAATCTAAAGGATGAAATGTATAGACATGTATCTATTTAATCATTTAGATATCTTTTCCTTCTTCATCAATGGTTGTATTTATAGTTGTGTTCAATAACCAACTTTCTTCGGCTCCAAGTAAACTTTTGATTTGAATTCTAATTAATTCTCGACAATAACCACCCATAACTAACTCATTTTGGCTCCAAGTAACCTTCATTTTGAATTTTAATTAAATCTCTATAATAACCACCCATATTTGCCTCCAAATAACTCTAATTCCAATTCCAATAATAACCTCTTTAAACTGGCCACTTCTTCTACCCAAAAATCCTGCAATAACTACCATATATTCACCACTAACTTCCATGTCCTCTAGGCATGTGCCAAAAATATCCCAAGATGAACCTAATAAAATATGGTCTAAACATAACTTGAAAAACTGGCGTAATAAATATAGAATAAGTATTCCAATCGTAAAAAAAAATATTAAAAAGGAAAAACTACGATTTTCATTAACAGATTTTTCCATGATCTCCATTTTTTTCGGTGATATATATATATATATATATATATGGAAATTTTTTGACCAAATCTATTAAAAGAGATCCACAAAGGATATTTAGTTTGTATTAAAAGATATCCACTTTTTATTGATATACATGTTCATTTTCATAAATCTTGTATTTTTGGCATGTTAATATTAATATTTGTTCTATAAGTTAATTTGGATACGAATTTTGAAGAAACAAATTACATGAAAATTTTCGTATTGAATATTTACAATACAAAATTGCATGCGAATTTTCACGTTATAAATTCGCAATGTGAAAGTTTTATATTCATAAAATTTCTACCCTGAAACTGCATATTTAGATTTTTCATGAGGGGGTTATCGAAGACTTGACAGAGCGACGAGGTGTTGGTGGAGGTTCGTTGGAGTCTTAGGAGTGTGTCAGAAGATCGACAGAGCATTATCAGTGGGGAGTTCTTAGATATTTTGAGGAATTTGAGTTAGAGAGAGAGAATAAATTAACATTGGGTATGGTATTGTGCAGGATTTGGTCCGGTCTAAGAAATTTTGTCATTCTCATAAAATATTTTTACCATTTGATTTCATATTGCATATGTTTGTTATCACGAGAAATGAGTGAACACCTTAAAAGTTATGAAATAACTTAAATATGCAAACCATGCTAGTCTAATGTGTGTGTTTATTTAAACATTTAGTGATTATTTAATTCAATTAAAATAATGGAGTAAAATCTATAAGGTCACAAAATATACTTTTTAAATTTGGGTAGAGGGTTTGTATGATGTAAGATAATATATTTAGACCCGTGAGTAACTATATTACTAAAAGTGATTCTCGATGTAAAAGAAATATAACTTTACAAGATGATGGTTTGGGGTCAGAGATGAGGGATTTTTTCTCTCACTAATAGGCATTGTTGAAAGGTGGAAGAGGGGTGAGTGTGTGAGTATTCTCAATATACATTGTGCAATGGGTTTCTCATTCGATTAACTAGAAAGTGGAATACATTTGGTATGTACATGAAAAACACTAGTAAATACTTGTGAGCATGATATTCAAAGGTAACTACATTTAGATTATGGATTAACTTGGGTAGAGAGCTGGTGTGCAATGATTATCTGAGGATTTGAATAGCTGAATATAGGGGATTCGATTTATTCTTGGTATTATTATATATTATACTCATAATTTCTTCAAATGTAGTGGAATCGACCCTATTAGTGGATATAGTCAAATTGTTGAATCCCGTGTAATTGGGTGTGCTTGTTATTGAACTCTTATTCACATCAATATGTGTCTGTACATTTTAACATTTTATTTTGATTATTTAAGTTCGTATGTAAGGTCTATACTCGAGTCTAGACCTATATATATATATATATATATATATATATATATATATATATATATATATTTATATATATATATATATAAGTACCAAATTTTATGAAACAAACTTGATGGAGATGATATTCATAACGAAAGACCATATATAAAAAAAATTATCAAAAGATTAAACTCAAAAGTGGCCAAGTGAACGGAACAATCGTCCATAGGCATGAACACAAAACTCACTAAGGCCGGAGTGAATTATTCTAATAAGCCTTTAAACCACCACCATTGCATTAAAGCATTTTTCTTGAGCAAATTGTTCCAATAGTATTTTTCATGTCCAAATTACAAGTATAACTCTAGAGTATTGAACAAAATAATTAACAAACTATAAAAAATAAAAAATAAAATTAACTCAACTATCATAATTAGACTTAACATTCTTGAAGATGAAAAGTTATACATAACCATCTAAAAATAGACGAGTGTTACTGAAGAGGCTAAATATCATCCAAAAGGATTCAACCTGGTTTCTAGGTTCGCACAACAATGGTGGAAATAAGACAATATAATTAAGTAATAGGGGAGATCAGAGATAAAGAAGAGACATAAGTATTTATGTGATTCATCCTTGGCCTACATCCACTGTGCAAAGTACAAAGTAATATATATATATATATATATATATATATATATATATATACATATATAACAGAATGTGTAGACACCCCATCCTAGGACCCCCCTTAAGCACCTCCTTAGGTCCCTAGCACTCACTCATTCACCACAAATCCTAGGTCATACTCTGAGTACCAATTTAGAGCCCAAGGGCACTCCTGATCCTTACTTGACTTCGATCAACTTTCTCACCTGAGTGAAAGTTCAATGAATCTTCAAAGGGCTCTGAATTCTCTTTCCAACGTCCTGCACCGTGCAAGAATCGACCTTATGGTTTGGACGAACAGTTCGTTTTACTGTCAAAAATAAATCTGGAGACCACATGACACTCCAGAGCCCCGTTTGACTCCGGTAAACTTTCTCTTTGAGAAAAATATCAATTAATCTTTAAAGGGCTCATAATCCCCTTCTTAACGATCCACCACGTGCGTGAATCGAAGGCCTTAAGTTTCAGACGAACGATCCATTTTATTATAAAAACTGATATGGAGGCCACCGGGCACTCTCGAGCTGCATTTGACTCCTGTCAACTCTTTAGTTCAAAGTAAGCTAAATGAATCTTTGAAGGGCTCTGAATACCCTATCTAATGGTTTGCACCATGTGTGAATCGATCTTACAGTATGGACAAATGACCCATTTTACTTTGAAAGGTCACTGAGCACTTATCGGCCCCGTTTGACCTAGGTAAACTCTCCAAACCAAATGAATATGAATGAAATCTCAAAGGGTTCTGAATACCCTTTCCAACATTTCGTCCCGTGTGTGAATCGAACATACAATTTGGATGAACAGTCTGTTTTCCTCTTGAAATTTCCAATCTAATGACCAATGGGTGCTTCTGACCCCTGTTTGACTTTGTTTAACTCCCAAACCTGGGACTGACTAAATGGATTCTCAAATGGATCTGAATACCCTTTTTAACGATTCACCTCGTGCACGATTCTAACTTAGGGTTTGCATTTTACGACCGTTTTTCCTAAAAACCTGTCTCAAACTACCGAATGAAGACCCCAGTACCCTGCCTATGGATAGTGTGTCGAGGTTCTATGCTGATAGGCAGGTCTAGTGTAACACCCCGCATTTTTTATAATTAATTTAATTAATTAATTGGAATAATCGAAGAAAAATAGAATCTTGGATTTTATAAATTTTATAATTTAAAATGTTGGTTTTTATATTTGAAAAATAAATTTTCAAACGGAATTGGAATCAGAATTAAAATGGAGTTTTAATTAAATTTTTATTATATAGAAGAGTCCTCAAAACATAAAACTCTCTAAGAGTCCTCGGAGCATAAAACTCTCTAGAAAAAAAATATTTAAAAATATTGAATGGTCCGATCAATCTGAATTTTTTTTTTCGCTTCCTCTCATTTTCAGCTAATTCGTTGTAAAATTTCATCTAATTCCAACGGCCCGATCATCCGGAATAAAAATTTTAGTGTTTGTATCTTATTAGAGTTCTATTAGGATTAGGTTTCTTAATGACTATATAATGACTCTAATTCGTGGGGAGACTTATCATAATCACTTTTTCTCAAGTTTTTCACCAGAGAATACTTCTAAAAATATTTTCTCTCAACCATAATCATCAACCTCCAACATAATCAAGGTTTTGTCACCAGATTTGAAGGCTTATTTGGGGTTTAATCAAGATTGGTCCAAGAACACTTCTTTACAAATTTTTCGAGAGGAATCCAGATTTCTAATCACATTTTTAACACAATCTTCACAGGCATGAATACTCTATTATTTTCCTTTAGTATTATGCGTTTTTAGTGTTGCCTAAATACTTAATTACATATTTTCTTAAAAATAATTAGTAACTTAATTAGAAAAAGTGGACACTAATTATGGGGCTGTTTTTAAAAAAATCTTTTAATCTGAATAATATTCATATCCCTTTGGGTACGTAGGGTTCATGAGTGATTTTGGGTTTTATTGGTGTAGGTTGCATGTAGAAAAACCCTAGTTTTAAAATAAATAATTTTTGGATGCGTATAACTCATGTAATACATGTAGAGATAATGAAATTTGGTTTTGATGTATATATGATGAAAACTTGGTATATTTAATTTAAAATAATTAAATGAGATTATTTGGGTATTGTTGACGTTGTGATAATTTAATTAAAGATTTAATTGAACTGGACTATCACGCGTAGTTTGGAACATTGATTTACTATGCATATTTGTGTGACTTGTTGGTATTATTAAATATCTTTGTGGCGATGGGTCGATTGGGTATTTTTGATCTCCCTATATTTTAGGATACCTTCTAGGTATGGGGATAGTGGGTAGGCCTTTTAATGATTTACGCCTTATAGGTATGTGACTAGTGAGGGTAGATTATCACAGTTTTATCATGTCGGGGGTGGGCTGATTTTTATTACTTTATCGTCATTACGCTAGTCTAGGTACGACACTAGGTTGTGATTTATGTTAGAAAATCTTCCTATACATAGCTTAGGACGTATTGATAACTTGGGGACCCTTAGTTATGGGACTAAGGGGTATTTCGAGGATCTCACCTCGATTAAAAGGGTGGGGTGATTATAAATTGAGATATTGAGAATTAATGCCTAAGATAAAAACGGGTATTAAAATTTGTGGTGACATAATGTGTTGGGGCCGACAGTTTAAACGGGTCAGAGAATGATTTATGTCGTGTCGTGTGTGGAACCTTATCATGTGTCGGGGCCGACAGTTTAAACGGGTCAGAGGACGATTGACAAGGGAAAGTGTGACACTTTAATAAAAAGTGAGAACAATAATAAAAGTTGGTTAATTTAATTAAATTAACATCGTGGGACTTGGGAATTTAAAATCATATTGGTGTGCCATTATAAATGAGGATTTCTGCAGGTGGTTAGTGATTTATATTCATCGTGTTTAATTATTCCGTTTAATTTAAAATATTCCATTGTGATATTTATTGCGTATAATGCTATTGTCTGGATTCAAGGATCCTATTTTAGGGGAGTAGTGTGTATTCTTGCTCGGGGCTTTGGCTCTGATCCATGTGTTGACTAATCTTTTTCAGGATTAAAATTGGGGAAGCTGCTTAACTTTATCGGAGTTATCATTTGGAGGTGCAGCTGGAGTTATTCATTTTATGGCATAGTTTAGTTAGACTTTCTTTTCCAGTCGTATTTAATTATCAGACTTCATTTGAGTTTTATTGGGCCATTCGGTTCCAAAGTTGTTTAGAGGATTTCTTTTGGGATTATTTCATATTTTATTTAATCATTATTGGAGAATGGATTTTTGGAGTTAGCATGTGATGGATCTTTTATCGCTTAGTTATTTATGATCATTTTGAGACTGATTCAATTATTTATCTTATGGACTGATTTATTTATGTCTCATATCTGTCTCATGCTAAGAATGGTATTTATTTAGTTCACGCCTAGCGTAGTTCGGCGGCGGTGGTTGTCCACCCCGTCTGTCGGATTTTGCGGGGTGTGACATCTAGGACTATGCCAATTGGCACCCCCTTAGCCCTATAAATAGAGTCTATGATCTCACTTTGAAAAGCACCCCTGAACATCCATCTCCGTAATTTAGAGAGAATTATCTAGAATTCAGAGTTGTTCCTTCTTTAAAAGCCCATTTCCCACATTACTTCCATCATTTTCATACTCTCTTGACTAAATTCCTGCCCACCTCCTCAAACCACATTCACTTCATCATGAGATCAGCACATCTACAATAAAGATCCACTTCAATTCTTCTTAAGGAGGTCTAATTCTTCCCCTTTTGTCTTTAAATTCTCTTATTTTTGCATTAGTTACTTCATTTTCATTTTAGCACTTTACTTCATTACATCACATATCTTAATTTCAAACTTTTTATTATTAG
This sequence comes from Sambucus nigra, assembly GCA_949130495.1. Classification (NCBI taxonomy): domain Eukaryota; kingdom Viridiplantae; phylum Streptophyta; class Magnoliopsida; order Dipsacales; family Adoxaceae; genus Sambucus; species Sambucus nigra. The sequence continues at coordinate 285,371,727 of OX422218.1, forward strand.
TATTCACACATACTTTATTTTTATAGAAAAACCCAAAAAAGAAGAAAAGGAACAAACGGGGATTTTTCATCACATTTTCTCACACTAAAAAACCTTTTTACTACACATACACATATAAGCAAATTCCCCGATTGGATTTATGGATCTAACCCCACCTCGTATTGTCTTCGAACTATGCTGACTTTGATACCCCCCCGGGCCACATAGGCATCTCAAGTAAATCCCTGGACTCGAGTCCTCCCATATACATTTGTTACTTTGCTCTTATCATATATTCTTATTATATATGCTTGATTCCTTGTGTCTTACATGATATAAGCAATCCTTCCTCTAAAACTACTTGTGAGTCTGACAACACGTACATTATATTTTTAATTACTATTTTGGGAACACTACTAAGGATGACCTCGCTCCACCTTTAAACATGACGCGAGTCGACCGATTTTGTCCTCCATTTATATTATGAACATAAGCACACACATCACGAAGTTTTACAGGAGAAGATTATCACATTCCCATGAGAGATCGAAAGGGTAGGATAGGTTCCTAAAACCTTCACATTTTGTAACTTAGTCCCCGGATCCTTAAACCAATTGGTTTTTGCAAGCTTCAGTGTTGTCCTCGATGAGGTTCTCTCGAGGCAATAACATTTATTTTGTTCGTTTTATGCAAAATGGGTTGTAAACTCTATCTCTATATATCACCCCACATAGACTACGAGTGAGTGCCCCAATAAAGGACACAATCCCATGTACACACCAAAAAAGGAGAAGCAAGGAAGGATCCACCTCGGGAGATGCATTTTCCCCCGGAGAAACCCTCGAGATGGCCACAGTGGCGAGTCCGCTATTGATATTACAAGAGGATTAGACTCTATTGGTGTATGGGTGTTATTATTTTCTGCATGTGTGCGTATGCACCTACCTATATGTTCCATTTTTCTCCTCTAGTTGCCTTTTTGTATATCTCCCTCATGTATATATCACTTTCCACACACTTATACACTTCACAAACTTGTATATACTCTCTATGTACACTTCACATATTTGCACTTATCTTCACTTTACACTCACATGCTTCACACACCACTTAGAATATCCATGTTTAGGCTTCACTAGTACATAACCATACTTTCTACACTTGTATATATGCTCACTTACACATATCACACATCACTTGTAGTTGATCCATGTATAGGCTCACCACCACACACACTCACTTCTATATATTCCCATGTCAGTTACTCACTCACATGTATCCATGCATAGTATAGTCTCCATTCTAGATTTACTTTTCTTAATATCCGTATATGTTCCCATTAGTGTAGTATTCCCTTTACTCATCATGCCAATAAAAAATGATAAAAAAAACACTCTCTCTCCATAATATGTTAATTAAGTCTCATACATTTTTGCACACTACATCACCAAGATCATGGCTATATTGACCAAAACTTTGTCCCATAGTGGGGGGTCACTTTGTAATGGGTGTTGATCACAGTTAGCCTAAGTGATATGACTCCGACCTTCCATTCCCTTTATACCTTCAACGTATATTTAACGGTTTTCCTCGCATCGTACTACTTGATCGAACTCACGATGGGAGGCATATAGTAGGAAACTTGTTCATGTGCATCGAGTATATCAAATTTTCTCTCACATGTATTGTCCCCACGAGGTATATAGTAAGGAAATTCACGTACACTCGGGTACATCAAATGGCTTGTCCATACATACCAATGAATGATTGCCCTTATAGGCAAGAGGTTTATCGTGGAAGTCATGCCAAAGGGAGGAACCGTTCTACTATCCTAAAAATTGCATAGACCTAATATAGGTATCAAACCTAGGATGCTCACATCTAGTTTATCGGTTACCATGCGAAACTTTGACAAAATTTCTGGTCGACGTACCGCCCGAATTTTTGCTTAATTTTGTCCTTTTTTTTAAAACAGGACCACATCCATGAAACTGGAAATAACTCAAATAGAGTCTTACATATTTTCAAACCCTATCTTCCCAAGCTCAGGTCATGCCTGACATGTTTTCTACATTTAGGCAAACCAAATACAAGGGAAAACCTAATAATAACATTAATAATAATAATCATGCTGAGATTCCTCTTCTTTTACCCTCATTTTTTCAAAAATAAAAAATACATGTTGATACCAAATTTAATCTGCTTACGTGGACCAATCATATGAAGACACATGGCAATTACAAACACTTCCGAGGAACTCCCACGCTCCGAGGAACAAAACTACAGCGAGGAAGACTAGCTCCCCGAGGAACACTGCTTACCCGAGGAACACTGCTTACTCGAGGAACTCACATGCTCCAAGGAACTCATGAATACCAAGAAGCTTAGGCGGTCCGAGTTGCATCTCGAACAAAGCATTAATAGCTGGATAACCAACAGTTCAACTGATTCATTAAATGCTTATCATTTGGACGCGCACGCAAAGAGGGCATTAAATGTATTACCCTTTCACATTACAGCCTCAAGGCTATAAATACATTGTACAATCCTCATTGTAAAGGGACCCCAGTCCGGAATTTCTTGAGATAACACAAATCGAGAATTCCCAAACACTCAGCAATAAAATAATAGTGGACGTAGGCCATTCTTATAAGGCTGAACCACTTTAAAATTCTTTGTCTAATTTATTTATCTGTGATTGAATTATTAGAGTGATCTAATTTTTTACATCAACAGATTGGCGCCGTCTGTGGGAAACAACTGGTAAAATCGTTTTCTCATCAAAAATAATCCATTACCAATGGCTGATATTCCTGAATCTAGCAATCGAAACGCTGGAACCCCTCCAAATCCATCTGCTCCACCAATTATTCCAGATCTGACTGGAATAATGGCAAATCTGGCTCAGGGCCAGACCGTCATGCAAGAAATAATGCGACAACTCATTCAAACCCTCCATGGCGGTGCATCAGCCCATTCCGGACCACGAAGCATTCAAAGAAATACCCGTGCACCTTCTTCGCGTACTAGGCGTACTGATTCATATCGCAATGATGAATCTGAAGATTTTTCTTATCAACCTGGATGAACTTCGTCAGTACGAGCCACGGATACTGAACAACGTGTCACCCTCTCCCTAGAAAGGGCCAGCGCATTGGAAAGATTAAGTAGGGCTTCTTCTTTCGATCGATTAGGCCCTAGGAGGAACAGAAGTCCTCTTAACGCAGCGTCGAGGAGCTTTCGACGACCATCAAATTTAAGGGAAGGATCTGCCCAGTCACGACCAGCTGCTCGTCAAGATGGATCCTATGACCGACCATCTTCTCGTCGAGATAAATCCCAGGAAGCCAGTTCAACGCGATTAGTTTCTCGAACCAATAGGCCCGAGGAAGGAAATGATGCTTGGAAAGGAACTATTCAGAGGCTGGAAGATAGATTAGGGGAAATGGCTAAGGCCAAGAACCCTCTACAATGAACCTTTGTTCGAGGAACACCTTTTGTCCAGGATATTGTTGATTTTCCAACACCATAAAAGTTCAAAGCACCTGTTGTGACTCCCAAGTATGATGGGAAGACTAACCCCGTCCTTCATATAGAACAATATCAAGCTGCTGCTGACATCTATGTTGTCCCAGACGAGATGAGATGCAGGGCATTCTCGGGAACTCTTACCGGGTCTGCTCAGATATGGTATAATAATCTTCCTCGGGGTAAGATTTCAACTTTCCTTCAACTGTCCGAGTTATTCATTGGGAATTTCTGCTTTGGCGCAAAGCCAGTTAAGCGAGTAGCACATTTGTTAAGTGTTAGACAAAAAGCTGGTGAGAGTATCAGAGATTATATAACTCGTTTTAATAATGAGAAACTCGAAGTCATTGATTATGAGGAGAAAACAGCGATTACTACTTTGATGAGTCGACTGCTGCCAAATAAGTTGTACTATACTTTGGCCAAAGATCCACCTCGAACCATGTCGGACCTGATGGGAAAAGCGTCCAAGATTATGAACGCCGAGGAGGCTATGTCTGCGAAGAAGAATATGGACGCCAAAGAAACCAAGGTGGAAGGTGATAAAGCTAAGAAGAGAGAACATAAGAACAATGGTGGTGACAAACAATCCAAAAATAGGTCGTCATGGGAGGTCTTGAGGAAATTTGATAATTACACACCTTTGAAGGTAAATATCAACCACGTCCTGGAAGAAATTAAGAACACCGAAGAGTTAAACTGGCCAAAGAAAATGAAGGCAGACCCTGACATGAGGAATAGGGAAAAATATTGCGAGTTCCACAAGGATTATGGCCATATGACTAAAAATTGCATAGCTCTTCAGAATGAGATTGAAACACTCATCCGACGAAGAAAGCTAGCGAAGTATGTTGATCAGGGAGGCGAAAGAAGAAACAACGACCGAACTAGAGAGATATCTAGATCTCCTCGTCGAGCAGAGGAGAACAAGAAGAGCAACCATGAAGTTGATCCAGAGGATGACCCCGATCTTCCCAAGAAACCAAGGCAGCCAGAACGAGAGGTATTTTCAATACGCTTTGGATCATTTGAATGTAACGTTATTACAGGGGGAGATGCAGGAGGAGGAGACCTTACTGCAGAAAGAAAAGCTTACCTCGGTGAGGCTCAAGCTTGCTCGTACATTCAACGAATAAATTTAGCTGAGGAAGATCGCCCGAGAAAGGTGAACAAGGAGAAGTTGGTCATTGGGTTCTCAAAGAATGACCTTGCAGGTGTTCTATATCCTCACGACGACCCACTAGTGATCAAAATAAGAATGAAGGAGGTAATGATTTCAAGAGTGTTGGTCGACAATGGTAGCTCTACATACATCGTGTTCTACTCGTGTTTCGATAGTTTAAATCTAAAGCTATCTCAACTGGAGCCTTACCACAGACCCCTCATCGATTTTGCTGGCGAGAAAGTATTTCCACTTGGGACGATCAAGTTGGATATATTCATTGGTACATAGCCTGCTTGTCGAACAGAAAGAATACGTTTCTTCGTGATGGATAAGAATGTCCAGTCATCATACAATATCATCATGGGAAGAGTAGTATTGAAGAAATTCGAGGTTGTGCCATCTACAGTGCATCAGTGCTTAAATTTTCCAACAAACTTTAGAGTAGGAGTTGTGAAAGGTGATCAGAAAGTAGCTCAGGAATGCTATTATTCATCCACCGAGCAAGAAGAACTGGAAGAATCAAAGAAAAAGACCACTACCTATCAAGTGGATGAAGGTGCAGAAATTGAAACATTGGATCCTCGAGATGAGTCGCAACTCGTGAAGGGTCAAGTGGTAGAAGTTACTGAAAATATCATTCTGGACGACGAACACCCTGAGCAAACTACTCAAATAGGTTCATCGTTGGAAGCCTCATTAAAACAGCAATTGATAACTTTCCTTAGAAGCAGAAGACAAACTTTTGCGTGGAGTCATGAAGATATGCCTGGGATAGACCCAAACTTCTTATGTCACGAGCTCAATGTGAATAAGGAGATCAAGCCTGTGAAGCAGAGAATAAGAGTATTCAGTCCTGAGAAGAATCAAGCCATACAGGAGGAAGTCGAGAAGCTCCAGAAAGATTGTTTCATTGAAGATGTTAAATATCCAGACTGGTTAGCTAATGTGGTGATGGTAAAGAAGAAGAATAACAAGTGGAGGATGTGTGTAGACTTCACCAACCTCAACAAAGCATGCCCAAAGGATCATTTTCCATTGCCCCGAATTGATCAATTGGTGGATGCTACCTCGGGACACGAGTTGCTGAGCTTCATGGATGCTTATTCTGGTTACAATCAGATCAAAATGAAACCTGAAGATAGGGAGAGTAATTCTTTTATTACCCCTAGGGGAACTTATTGTTATAATGTTATGCCTTTTGGTTTGAAAAATGCAGGTGTGACATATCAAAGGCTGATGAACAAGGTCTTTGCTGAACAAATCAGTGACAACGTGGAAGTCTATGTTGACGACATGCTGACAAAAAGCAAGAAAGCTACTGATCATCTAGTTGACTTAAGTCAGACTTTTGATCAACTAGATAAATATCAAATGAAGCTGAACCCGACGAAGTGCGTATTTGGAGTACGAGAAGGCATGTTCCTCGAGTACATTGTCAATCAACGAGGCATTGAAGTAAATCTTGAAAAGATCAAAGCTCTATTAGGGCTGCGATCTCCAATGACGAAGAAGGAAGTACAGAGTCTCACAGGACGAGTAGCGGCACTCAACAGATTTTTGTCACGAGCAACTGATAGATGTCTCCCATTCTTCAAGACACTCAGAAAGACTTTTGAGTGGAATGATGAATGCGAGAAGGCTTTTCAAGACTTAAAGAGATACTTGGGAGCACCCCCATTGTTGTCCAGGCCAGTGATGGGGGAAAAATTGTACTTGTACCTTGCAGTGTCTGAGAATGCAGTTAGCTCGGCGTTGATCAGAGTGGAGAAGTGAGTACAAAAGTTAATTTACAACACAAGTAAGGCCTTCCGAGGAGCAGAGATCAGATATCCAAGGCTGAAGAAATTGGCACTGGCGCTGATTGAGGCGAGTAGAAGAATGAGGCCATATTTACAGTCTCATACTATAGTAGTATATACTGATATGCCACTGAGTCAAGCCCTGCATAAGCTAGAAAAATCAGGAAGATTGATGTACTGGGCAATAGAACACGGTGAATATGATATAATTTATGAGCCCAGATCATCAATAAAAGGGCAGGCTGTAGCAGATTTCATAGTGGAGTTCACCTATCCTGATACCCCCGAGGAGCAAAAGTTGCTCGCTGATCAACCTGTGGATGTTACAGGATCAACAAACACAAGCTCAGACCAATTCCGATTGGTAAAAGGGCATGTGGATGTTACAGAATGTGATGAAGAGATAGTTGTGAGAACTCCGGATGAGGAACAAGAGTTGCTGGCTGATCAACCTGTGGATGTTACAGGGTCGACAAACACTAGCTCAGACCAACTCCGATTAGTAAAAGGGCAAGTGGATGTTACAGGATCATTAAATTCGAGCTCAGACCAACTCCGGTTGGTAAAAGCACAAGAAAAAATGATCGACAATGAGCGAGAAAAATCCGGGGAGGATGAAAAGAAGCAGCAAATATTTCACCGAGTAACTCTGACTGATTCGAAATTTGAAGACGAGTTACCTATATGGAGGTTATATGTAGATGGCTCATCTTGCAATGCAGGATGTGGCGTGGGGATAGTTTTGAGCACTCCGGATGAGGTCGACATGGAATACGCCTTGCGTTTCCAATTCAAAGCTTCCAATAATGAGGCTGAATATGAGGCCATGATTGCAGGGCTTAATTTGGCAAAAGTTATGGAGGCGCAGCAAGTTATGATCTTCAGTGACTCTCAACTGATTGTAAACCAAATGATGGGAGTATATGAAGTTAGAGGAGAATTAATGATCAGATATCATGCAAAGGCAAAGGAGTTGGTGTCAGAATTTGCCGCCATTCAGCTGGTCAGAATACCAAGAATGGAGAATGCAAGAGCAGACGCCCTAGCTCGACTAGCATCAGCAACTCACACCGAGCTACGACGAACAATCCCAATTGAAGTGTTAGCTGGTCGGAGTATAGATGAAGATCTGATGATGAACTTTATCACCCTTGATTTAGGTCCATCTTGGATGGATCCCATCAGGGCGTATATCGAGGAAGGAGAATTTCCAATTGAGAAGATTGCAGCCAAGAAATTGAAGTTTAAAGCTGCTCGGTATGTATTAACTAATGGTGTTTTATATAGACGAGGAATTATGGCAGGTTTGCAGAGATGCATACATCCCTCCGAGGTAAAAGAATTAATCGAAAAAATCCATGAAGGGTCTTGTGGAGCACATGTAGCAGGTCGGATGCTTTTGCAAAGGATGATGACGCAGGGATACTACTGGCCGACGATGAGGGTTGATTGTATTGCCTATGCCAAGAAGTGTGACAAATGCCAGTGCTTTTCCTCCATCCGAAGAACTCCACAAGCATTGTTGACACCCATAACTTCCCCTTGGCCATTTGCCATGTGGGGAATTGATTTGGTTGGACCACTGCCAACGACCCGAGGAAGGTTCAAGTACCTTGTCGTCACAGTGGATTATTTTACTAAGTGGGTAGAAGCTGAGCCACTCATTGATATGACGTACGAGAAGGTGTACTAATTTGTTTGGAATAACATCATTTGTCGGTATGGTCTCCCTCATGCCTTCATCACAGACCATGGGAGATAATTTGATAACGAGGAGTTTTCCACCTATTGTCATCAGTCAAACATTTTGTAGGTTCATTCAGCACCAGGTCATCCTCAAAGCAATGGACAAACTGAAGTGACAAACATAAAGCTGCTGAACGGTTTGAAGAAACGATTGGATGATGCAAAAGAAAACTGGATCAACGAGCTATAATCAGTACTCTCGGCTTACCGAACTACTCCCCGAGTAGCAACTGGAGAATCACCATACATGCTGGTGTTTGGAAGTGAAGCTGTCATACCTGCCGAGTTGGGCCTCCCAATACACAGGGTACTGAATTTCAATTCCCCTGTCGGCGACTTAATGAGAAGACTGGATTTAGACATGCTCGAGGAAATCAGAGAAGAAGCAGCCATTAGAAATGCTGCTTACCAGCAGCGAATAGCTTTGTTCTACAACAAGAGGGTGAAGAAGTGCGACCTGAAAGAAGGAGACTATGTGCTGAAGAAAGTAATTCAAAAGCATAACAAACTGGAAGAAAACTGGCATGGACCATACCGAGTTACAGAAGTTGTTCGACCAGGAACTTATCGAATAGCCACTTTAGAAGGCGAAGAGTTTAAGAATGCATGGAACGCAGAACATCGGCGCAACTATTATCAGTGATGTATATGTAACGCAGTTCCATCAGTATGAATAAAATAAAAATATTCTGCAAGTCTTTCTGTTTATTGAAAAAAATTTGGGGAATACTAGTGCTACGCACTACTCGGCACAGCTGTACCAACTTAGTTGGTCGACGAGGAGAAAATATTCCAAACTGTACCAACGTAGTTGGTCGACGAGGAGAAAATATTCCAAACTGTACCAAGTATGGTTGGTCGGGGATAAAAACCCACTAACTGTAGTTGGTCGACGAGGAGAAAATATTCCAAACTGTACCAACGTAGTTGGTCAACGAGGAGAAAATATTCCAAACTGTACCAACGTAGTTGGTCGACGAGGAGAAAATATTCCAAACTGTACCAACGTAGTTGGTCGACGAGGAGAAAATATTCCAAACTGTACCAAGTATGGTTGGTCGGGGATAAAAACCCACTAACTACAGTTGGTCGACGAGGATAATTTAACAACCTTGGTTGGTCAGACACATTTTATGAAAAAGACAAAAATTTACCAAGTATGGTTAGTCAGGGATAAACTCTCACTAACTATAATTGGTCGATGAGCACAATTTAACAACCTTGGTTGGTTGGAAAAATTTTAAACATTTTTATACTCATTACTTTATTATTAAATGATCGAGCAACCTTACTGATACTTGTAACTTTTTTTACTAAGTTGGTCGATGAACAACACTATTATTATCTTTTTAACAGATATGCATAAATGTAAAAACAATAGCAATTAAGATTTGCAAACATAAATGAAAGTTTTTCATTAAATTCGAAATAAATTACATTGATAATAAAATGAAAGTTACATTGATATGTATGCTAACTATTACATCAAAAATTTCTATTCCACTGGTCTTTTCCCTTCAGCTTTTGATGCAGGTTCCTCTCCAGCAGGCGGATCATTTAAAGACTGAGGAGAATTGATGAAAGTCAAATCCTTCAGCATCCTGACGTTCATCACATAAGGTTGATCTAAAAGATGCTCGGGACGAGATACCTCAATTTGAGAATGTAAATTGTATTCACCGAGGTATTTTGAAATTAAGCTCCGAGGAATGGCCCGAGTAGGGATCCACTCCACCTCCAAATTATATGGTGGCACAGGCAAGTCGAGCAACCCGGGATCGTGGTAGTCCCACAGATAGTGTCCTTGTTCGAGCTTCAGCACACCTAAGGCATTCAGTCAGCCTTGTTTGTAGCCCTCATTATTGGCATTCTGGATACGATCGTCCAAGTGGAATAATGCTTCGTTGTATCCAGCCATCCAGAATTCCCTGGGCTGTTTGTGGAATTGATATGTTAGCCTCTCTAGCTGCTCGTGAAGACTCTTGATGAAAATCTCCTTATTCTCCAAGACGGACTTCTGCGTAGAGAGCTGTTTTTCCAAGTCCCTAATCTTCTTTGACATGTCAGACAAAGCTTGGTTCTTCGCCATTAGTTGGAAGGCTTGGTTCTCTAAGGCAGATGATGTCCTCTGTTCCTCGACAAGCACCCGAGCTGCTCTTGCTCATCCCCGAGCTGCTCTTGCTCATCCCCGAGGAGCTCTTCCTCGTCCCCGAGGAGACGTGGAAGGGACCGACCTCCTCAAGGTATCCAATTCTTCCCTCAACTTGGCATTATCTACTTCTGGGAATGAAAATCCCTCGTCAGTCACTGGGATTAGGGCTGTTGAAGAAGAGGCTGCAGACTTCAACTGTGATAGCTCTTTCTGCAAGTTGTTGTTTTCCTTTTCCAGCAGCTCGGCAATCTGTCTGCATTCCTCGACCTCGACCTCGCCCCTCAGGGTTCCCTCCCTTACATCATAACCAGCAAAAATCTTCTTGTAGCCCTTGTCAGCAATGATCAGCTTATACTTCTTCTCGTAACTCTCATGCAACAAGGCAGTTGATTCCTTATATTGATTCTGAAGGTCTTCGAGGGTGCACTGGAGATCCTCGATCATTTCATAGTAATCCACATTATTGGCTACCACTCGATCAAGAAGACACTTCAGGTACTGATATGCTTCCACTGCCTATTCTGAAGCATCCTGGCCAAGGATGTCGGCAACTTGTGCAGCACTCAAGTCTGTATGACCAGCCTTAAAGTACTCATTGCACTGTTGCAACAACTTTGTATCATGGGCAGATAGCAGATCCATCCTGGCCAGAAACTAGCAGAGAAAGAAAAGCAATCATCAATAAGAAGAATAAGCAGAGTATGAATAGAAGATGAACAACAATATGCAAGAAAATTCATGTTTTATTAGATCATAAAATTCAGAATTACAAGTGGTGGATTACATTTGACAAAGAAAGAAAATATAAAAGTAAGCCCGAATAATACTACACCTTTTCCTTATCTCCCAAAACCTTCTCGGGAGGTTGGGAAGAGGAAGAAGGTTGCTCAGAGGGAACTGTGGGCTGTTCGGAGAGCACCAGCTGTTGCTCGGATGAAGAAACGAGTTGCTCGACAGCAGACTGGATGACTGGGGGGTGATCTCCCATCAACATTGAAGACTCCTTATAGGTAACTTCGTCCTCTTCTAATTATTCTGGAGTAGGAGGAGGACCAGGGATATGCCTCTGGAAGAGCTCGGAGGACTCGTCGACCTTCATTTCCTGAAGGGCAGCGACCCATCCATCCCTAAAGTACTTTAGACTGCCATAGTCTACTTGAGATACCATGGCAGCACACCCCTTGTTCCACCCTTTGTCCCAGCCAGAGCTGAAGGACTTTTTCACAGTAGCTTTCCTCTTCAGCTTCTCCGAGGAAAGCGTCTTGGACAGAAGGTTCTCAGCATTCTTCAGTTTGATCTCAACCTCCTCCTTCTGCCGACCTACTTCCTGGAGCTGGTCCAACCTCTCCTCAGCAACTTTGAGTTTATTTTCCAGCTCTCCAGCGGCTTTGAGCTTTTCCTCAAGCTCTTTATTTGCCTTCTCCAAGGCATTCTGTTTCTTCTCCAACTCCTTGGAGGCATCAGCAACTCGAGCTTTTTCTTGCTCGGAGGAGGAAAGTTTTTTCTCCCAGATAGCCTTATCAGTGGCATACTTCTGGCGGGAGTATTCCAAAGATTTGATAGCCTCTTCCATAGCTCCCTCCACACTGGACGAGGAGCATGAGGCTTTAATGGCTCCATCCTTTTTCAGGATTATGTTAAAGCAGCTCGTCAACTGTAAACAAAAAAATAAAGCAAGTTAGAAACAGAAATGACAAAGGAAAATATGAAAAATTGAAAGTAAAGAAACTTACTGAAGCGAGATGACGAGCAACCAAAGAAGTAACCATGTCCCTAGTAAGATTATCTCCATTACCCTGGACCTCGGGAATGATCCGGGACTTCACCGAGCTCATAGCAGAGCTCAGAGGGACAAAAGTGGGAACTACAGTCCCAGCAGCTGGGGACTGAGTAGTGGTGTCAGCCAAATTGACCGAGGAGCTTTTCTTCAGCCTCCTCGGGGGAACAATTACAGATTCAACCAAGGATGAATCCTTGGTCGGTGATATCACAATCACCTTTCCAGGAGCAGCAGAGCTGCTCGGAGCCACTGCGGGCTTATCAGCAACCTTCTCGAAGACTTTAGTGGGAGCAGCTGGAGGAGCTGCATCAGTCTTCTTTGTCCCCTCCTTTGGGACATCAATCTTAATCCTTTTTACCTCCTCAGAACCGGAGGCAGTTTTCTCAAACAGAGCAGGAGTTCTTCTCTTCTTCATCCTTTCGCTCAAAGAAATATGAGATTCAGGCGAAGAACTTGCAGAGGATGGTACTGGCTCTGCTTCACTGATCACTGGACGAGCAGTGAAGGAGGTTGTGTAGCTCTTGTATTGGAGAAGATACGAAGCCGACCTGATGTTCTCGTCAGCAACCCTTTGATGCAGATCCCAGATAAGTCCCAAATGCCTTATATTGACATTTGTTTCTTTTGGGCACTTTCTCTTGCTATCAACTGCAAATAAACAAACATTGTTATCAGTGACACATTTTATCAAACACAAAACAAACATGATTTCAAAATAAATAAAATAAAATAAAAATAACCTATCCCATTGCCATAAGGAGGGCATCTGGGACCCTGGTAAACTTCATCTTCGATTAATGGAGGATGTTGCCAATTTTTTACGACAACCCCGTCTTCAAAATAATCCCTATTGGCATCAGGGAGGTTGACTACTAAGTCTCTATTTATAAACCTAGTTTTTAAATAATAAATATTATCATTAACTGCCCATCTATAGCAGTACATGATTTCTGGAATTCCTATACGAGTTCCATGCACTTGATTTACTTTATGCACCCCATTAACTATTCTTCATATATTGGGGGCTATTCGTGCAGGAACAACATCAAAGTACTGACAGAATTCCAGACACAGAGGATTTGGTGGAAAAGAAAATCCACACTCAGCAAAAAAGAGACTGGGGAACCAATGTCCCTCAGCCAAATCGAAATAATTAGAAGGCTCAGAAAGCTCTTCCAAGACGACCCAAGAGGGAATGGAAAAATCAGAACGAAATTTCTCAAGAGACTCAACAGGATAAACTATGGTGAATAAAGAAATAAAGATGAAGGAAGAAGATCTTACAAGAAAAGAACGGATCTGCTGACTACGGACGATGGAAGAGATGAATACACAAGAGAGTAGAAGATAATGAAAAACTCGAAGATGAAAATTTGAAAAGGTAGAAGACGATAGGAGTGTCTGTGAAGTTTAAATACCTTACCTTGGGAACTGGCGAAGTAATGATTACAAAAAAGGATGATTACGTTACCGGCGGCTAAAAGGGCATTAAATATAGGCGCGGGAATCAAAGCGGGCAACAGCGGCTAAAAAGATAAAAAGTAACGCGGGAATCGAAGCATGCAAAAAAGTCCAAAAAATCATGATTCTACGAATTTGGAAAGAGAAATAAATACAAGGGAAATGCTCCTGAAAATCAGGAAGACTATTTAAAGCTACCATATTCCGAGAAAGAATGTTCCATACTCCTCAAATTTCGAAGTATGAAACATTGGGGGCTTCTGTTGATACCAAATTTAATCTGCTGACGTGGACCAATCATATGAAGACACATGGCAATTACAAACACTTCCGAGGAACTCCCACGCTCTGAGGAACAAAACTACAGCGAGGAAGACTAGCTCCCCGAGGAACACTGCTTACCCGAGGAACACTGCTTACTCGAGGAACTCACATGCTCCGAGGAACTCATACACTCCGAGGAACAAACCTCTCCAAGGAACTCATGAATACCAAGAAGCTTAGGCGATCCGAGTTGCATCTCGAATAAAGCATTAATAGCTGGATAACCAACAGTTCAACTGATTCATTAAATGCTTATCATTTGTACGCGCACGCAAAGAGGGCATTAAATGTATTACCCTTTCATATGCATATCATTTAATGTATTACCCTTTCATATTACAGCCTCAAGGATATAAATACATTGTACAATCCTCATTGTAAAGGGACCCGAGACCGAAATTTCTTGAGATAACACAAATAGAGAATTCCCAAACACTCAGTAATAAAACAACAGTGGACGTAGGCCATTCTTATAAGGCTGAACCACTTTAAAATTCTTTGTCTAATTTATTTATCTGTGATTGAATTATTAGAGTGATCTAATTTTTTACATCAACAATACCAAAAACTTATTTCCTCGTTCTTCCAAAATACCAAAATTTTCTGCCTCCTTCTTTCAAAAATAAATTTGAACCACTTTCCCTCTCAGGTCGATCGCATATTCGATTTTGGCATGGCTCCCTATTGGCTTTGATCTTCCGTCAAACCGACCCGAAGCTCCACCTCCGCCGATTCTTTTGCTACCTCATCCGATCTTGGGATTTACCTTCATGTGCACTTCATGGAGAACACTGACCAAGCATCGAATGTGAAGCTTGATTTGATAAATGTCTTAGTCCGGCTCAGTGCCAAGATTGACAACCTTCAAACTGGGATCAATGAGATAAAGCATCATCGAGCCCAGATTCTCAAAGAATTCAAAGTTCTCATTCCTCGTGCCATGGGTCCACCCATCCCCGAGCCTGTTTAGGTCCCAGAAGAGTATCAGCATGCTCTGTGTGCCCCACCTACCAATGGAATACCTCCATCTTAACTCCATATTTCAAACCTTGCCTAATCAGTGGCTAACCAGGCAGTACCCACAGATCCTAAGGAGGAGGAACTAAACAAGGTCAAGGAAGAACTCAAACTGCTATAAAAAAAGTTTGACTAAGTCAAGATATCTGAGAACTACATAGACTAAACCCATATGTCTCTATATCCTAAAGCCATACTTCTTGGTTATACATCGAGAAGTTCAGGAGAAGCAGACCCCCAATTATTTACCTTTGAATATATCACCAAGCCATAACCCTCCTTGGTTCCTCTAAATAGATTATGGCCCATATGCTCCAGCAGACCTTGAAAGAAAGTGCCCTCTATTAGTTTTTATCCCTCAAAGAATCCAGAATTCATTGTTGGGAGGATGTCGCATGAGAATTCATATCTCAGTACATATACAATGAGGAACTAGAGGTTAAGCACCGAGATCTTGAGCTTCTTAAGTTGAACACTGGGGAATAGTCAGTAGCTTTATAGGAAAGTGGAGAGATATATATGCTACCATGAACAACTGAACCTTCGAGGAGAAACAAGTTAGTATCATGAAGAATAACTTCTTGCCTCATATCCGAGCATCTATGGGAGGACAGTACTACCCACACTTTCGAGCCCTCCAAAAGGCTGCTGTAAAAATTGAGGAAGGCATTACCAAAGTTGAATCTGAGCCAAATAAAGTGACCAGACAGTTCACTCCTCGAAATATGAGAAGCTCGCCAATACTACAGTCTTAACCATCAATAATATTTCCTAACCAGTTATTTCTTGGGTACCGTAGAGTCACCCCAACCCTACCAAAAAAGAGTACACTGAGCTCCATTGTCACACCCCAAACCCAATATCCATACTAATCATTTGTTATTAAAATAATTGGATCATAATCTTGAGCCCATTGGAAAATATACTTCATTTAATAATATTTTTCTGCACACAGTGCATAATGAACATAATATTATTATTATACCATAATGAAATCAATATCAGAGTCAAAATTAGTTGGACATACAATACTATGATTAACTATGATAAAATTCCACAATCATCAAATCAATCTATACTAACGCAATATATACAATGTGCGAGTATATTAAAATCTTCAGTGTGACAATGATAAAATTCCCATATTTAAACCCCAACTCTTTCCAACGGTGCAACTCTCAAAGTTACCGGTCATATGGTATTCTAGCTGGCAGCATACAAACCTGAAATTGTTAAAATATAAACCATAAGCATTAATCTTAGTGAGGTACTCCTTCCCTACAATGAAATAACAATTCTATATCGAATATGTGGATATAAAATCCGAACACTCCTGCCCATCGGCAATAACAAATCCTGAATCATAAGATCCAAATAATTCTTCCCATTGGCAATAACAAATCCTGGATCATAAGATCCAAATAATTCTGCCCATTGGCAATAACAAATCCTGGAACATTAGTTCCAACAAATCCTTGTCATAAGACAAATCAAATCATTGGATCTTTGTCCAATTCCAATCCGTGATCATAGGATCCAAACAAATCTTGAATATTTGAATATCCAAAAAAATCCTAAATACCGAAGTATTCAAACAAATCCTGCTCTTAGAGCTATATTCATCTATCTCTATATATGAAAAAATTATAAGTACACTCACATTGACAATTTAACTGACTTTTCCATTGCCTTTATCCGGTACTTGTTCAATCAGCTCTTCTTCCCTTCCTATCATTCTTACAATATTATTATCATCATAAGAATATTAATAGTCCAAAGAATAACTTCAACATAACTCAATTCATAAGCATCATATGATTCAATTCAAATCATTCATTATAAATGAAGTCCCATCTAGACTCAGGTTCTAATATCTAACATATTCAAATTACAGCCCAAACCTTATTTAATTCTTCTTGGTAATCCAATACTTGTCATATTAGGTTTCCAACACAAAAGACGACACATCATTCTGAGTTTCCTAGAGCAAGATATGCCCATTTCTTTACCACATAGCAAATCCGCCCTCAAGGATCATCTATTGTTCAGTCATCTTCCAAGAATTTTCATAATTTTTATACATCATAACTTTCTATGATATTTCAACAAATTTCAGAAAACATATTTAACAACACAAGATTAAAATTTCATAATTTTTCAGGGTTCATTTTCTATGTCAAGAAAAACATCAAACATATGGTATGCATATTTACTCTTTTGGGGAAGATTTCATACCCGAACTTCAAACCATCACCCAAGATTAAATTCTTGGTATTTTTACTTGATTTTCGGATATGATATACATATAGGAGTATATTATAATCTCAAATTGGAATCAATCAATTTCAGTAAGTATACAAAAAGATGTGATAGTTTTAATACACAAGGTTTCTAAACAAAGCAATTTCAAGGGATTACACATTCAAGTTTGCTTAAACATGCATCAATCCATGAGTACACATCAAGACATGGAATTTCTGTAAACAAATGATGATTTATATCATTTAAATCAGTAATACAAAAAAATCAAAAAATATTTATGGATGGAATTACCTTAGGGGCTTTTATGTAATTTTCTATGAATTTTTCTGAATGTTTCTCCTCACTTTCTTCTTCCTAACCCTCACAATTGTTTTTCCTCAACCTAAAACTCTCCCAAACTGAATTTGCTGAAGAAAATAGGATATCTCAAGGGTTTAAGTCGGCCAAACAAACCTCCACCTCCAACCAATCAAAATATAACATGTGGTATTATATAAAACAAAATATTATTTAAGGCTAAATGATTGCTTTACCCCCTGTTCGCAAAAGACAATATCTTCCCACTAGGATGTTCATTCGATGAACCATTTATTTTGTTACAAACCTAACTCATATATCTACAAATATATAGTTTATACCTCAAGTCAATTGTTATGTCATAAAGGTCAAAACTAGTCTTAAACATGAGCATTCTTGCCGAAAACTTCAAAATTTCACATTTGTAACTAATTCGATATTTCATGCTTTATGAAGGTAGGATTAGACTAAACATAATGACTTAACATTATATATACTAATAACATATTATCCATATCACATAAGCTAATCATGATTTAAACATAATTTATCATAATTATATTTGGGTTGTAACAATTCTCCCCCTGTTAGGAAATTTCGTCCCCGAAATTGATATACCCTGGTTGTCTAAATCAAACAAACACGGATAACGCGTCTTCATGCTATCCTCACTCCCCCATGTATCTGCTTCCATGGAATGCCTTCTCCACACAACTTTCACTAGTGGGATCACTTTTGATCTCAATTTTTGTTCTTTCCTATCGACGATTGCAAGTGGTTCTTCCACATAGCTCAAATCTTCTTTCAACGCAATTGGTTGTTCCACCAATACGTGTGAAGGATATGCTACATACTTTCTTAACATAGAAACATGAAAAACATCATGTAACTGAGCTAACTCTGGTGGTAACGCTAACTTGTAGACAACCATCCTGACTTTTTCAAGAATTTCATAAGGTCCAATGTAGCGTGGACTTAATTTCCCTTTTTTGCCAAACCTCATAACTCCTTTCCATGGAGATATCCGAAGAAACACATAATCCCCTTTCTGGAATTCCAAATCTTTCCGTCGTTTATCCGCATAACTTTTTTGTCTGCTTTGAGCTGTTCTCATTCTATCTTGAATAATCTTCACTTTTTCAGTGGTGACTTCAATCAATTTTGGACCCTCTATCTTCCTTTCACCAACTTCACCTCAAGATATCGGTGTATGACATCGTCTACCGTACAATGCTTCATATGGAGTCATACCAATAGTAAACTGAAAACTATTGTTATACGCAAATTCTATCAAAGGCAAATATTCATCCCAATTACCTTTGAAATCAAGCACACAAGCTCTAAGCATATCTTCCAAAATCTGTATTGTCCTTTCAGAATGACCATCTTCCTGAGGATGAAAAGTTTTACTAAACTTCAAGTTAGTACCCATAGCATACTGTAAGCTACCCCAAAATCTGGATGTAAAAGTAGGGTCCCTATCTGAAACAATCGATACCGGTGCTCCATACAATCGAATAATTTCATTAACATACAGTCTAGCATACCTGTCAACTGTATACGTAGTCTTGACTTCTAGAAAATGAGAAGACTTAGTTAATCTATCCACCACTACCCAAATCAAATCTGACCCCTTCTGAGATCGAGAAATCCCGACCACAAAATCCATCGTTACATGATCCCATTTCCATTCCGGTATTGGCAATGGATGAAGCAGACCAGTAGGTTTCTGATGCTCCACTTTCACTTGCTGACATATAAGGCACCTAGCAACAAAATCAGCTATTTCCTTCTTCATATTATTCCACCAATAATGCTCCTTTAAATCCCTATACATTTTAGTACTACCAGGATGCATAGTATAAATGGAATTATGAGCCGCATCTAAAATTTCCTCTTTTAATCCACACACATTAGGCACACATAATCATTGCTTATACAATAAAGTTCCATCATTCACAATACAAAAATCTTCAGACTTACCATCTCGGACATCTTGTTGTTTCTTCTCAAGAAAAGGATCTTGACTTTGCAAATCACGAATATGGGTAGCTAACAAAGGTCTCACGTTTATATGAGCAAAGAACATGTCCCCGTCAGCTAGCTTCAATTCTACTCCTATCAATATCAACTCCATGATGTGGGCAACTTAAGCACACTGAATACAATATAACCTACCCGAAGCCTTTCTACTCAGAGCATCTGCAACTACATTTTCCTTCCTTGGGTGGTAGTCAATTGTACAATCATAATCTTTAATTAACTCCATCCACCACCTCTGCCTCAAATTCAACTCCTTCTGAGTAAATAAATACTTAAGGCTTTGATGGTCAATAAAAACTTCACATACCTCACCATATAGATAATGACGCCACAATTTGAAAGCAAACACAATAGCAGCAAGTTCCAAATCATGTGTAGGATAATAACGTTGATGTGTACGAAACTGCCTAGAAGCATAAGAAATAACTCTACCTTGCTGCATAAAAACACAACCCAATCCCTGGTGTGAAGCATCAGTATAAATAACAAAACCATCTCCACTATGTGGAATAGTAAGAACTGGTGCGGTTCCCAACCTCTTTTTCAATTCATCAAAACTATTTTCTCAATCAGAATTCCATTCAAACTTAACATCTTTCCGGGTTAGTTTAGTCATCGGCAAGGAAATTGAAGAAAATTCCTTAATAAACCTTCTATAATACCCAGCTAAACCCAGAAAACTCCTCACCTCAGTCAGGTTATTGGGCCTCTCCCATCTTTTACCTTTTTAGGATCAACATATATACCATCTCTGGAAACAACATGGCCTAAAAATATAACTTGAGATAGCCAAAATTCACACTTGCTAAACTTGGCATACAACGTCTTATCTTTCAACAGATTCAAAATAGCTGTGAGATGCTTTTCATGTTCAACCATATCACTAGAATAAATCAGAATATCATCAATAAAAACTATCACAAACGAATCAACAAAAGGATGAAGTACCCGGTTCATAAGATCCATAAATATAGCTGGAGCATTAGTCACCCCAAAAGGAATCACCAGAAATTCAAAATGACCATACCAAGTATGAAAAGCAGTTTTAGAAATATCATTGTCCTTGACCCTCAACTGATGATAACCCGATCGTAAGTCTATTTTTGAAAACCCTTTAGCACCCTGTAACTGATTAAACAAATCATCTATACGAGGTAAAGGGTATTTGTTCTTAATTGTAGCTTTATTCAGTTGCCTATAATCAATACACAAATGCATGGTACCATCTTTCTTCTTCACAAATAAAACTGGTGCACCCCATGTAGATACACTAGGCTGTATGAACCCCCTATCAAGTAAATCCTGCAACTGAATCTTGAGTTCTTTCAACTCAGTAGGTGCCATTCTATATGGTGCCATAGAAATAGGGGTTGTCCCCGGTGCTAATTCAATACTAAATTCAACTTCTCTTTCTGGAGGTAACCCTGACAACTCACTAGGAAACACTTCTGGAAACTCTCGTACAATAGGAACATCGACTAATTGTAAAGCCCCATTCCTAGTGTTAAGAACATATGCGATAAAACCCTCACAACCCTTACTCAATAATTTCCTCGTTCGAATAGCAGAAATGATGCAACTGGGAACAATTTTCCTTTCCCCCACAAATTTATATTCAGGCTCACCAGGCATATTAAAAACAACTTCCTTAGCGAAACAATCCATAGATGTATGATATTAGATAACCAATCCATTCCCAGAATTATATCAAAATCAGAAATATCCAATGAAAGTATATCTATAACTGTATCTCTAGACCCCACAGTCAAAACAGAATCACGAAAAGCATATTCAGCTACAACCATATTCCCCATAGGCATATAAATACCCAACCCCACATCACTACACCAAATCCTGCAAATGGTCACGCCCAATGGGTCACGGACCAAGTCCGCGACCATCTAGTCGCGGACTTTGGCCGTTACCCACTCAATATTTGGCGTGACCAATTTTATTACCACACTAAATTATCCATGCTCTGGAAGTGGTCACGGACTAAATCCCTGACCATAATGGGTCACGGACTTGGGCCGTGACCAGATCATGACCAGCTTGGCGCCAAAATTCCCTCCAAACTGGTCGCAGATGGGTCACGGACTTGGACTGTGACCAGGTCGTGACCAATTTGGCGCCAAAATTCCCTCCAAACTGGTCGCGGATGGGTCACGGACTTGGGCCGTGACCAAAGGCGCGACGAAGCATAAAACACACACATTAAGGGTCACGGCTTAGGGTCGTGACCATTTGTTGGTATGGGTCACGGCTATAGGCCGTGACCATACATCATTCAAACACCAAGGCTGCTGGAAAAGGGTCACGCATTATGGGTCACGGCCCTAAGCCATGACCAAATCAAAATCTCCATTGTCCTGCCAGTAAGTAAAGGGTCGCGCGCATGGGTCATGGATCTTGGCCGTGACTAAGTTGAAATCGCCATTGCCCCAGTCAGTAATGGGTCACGGCTCTAGGACGTGACCAGATCGAAATCTCCAGCCTCATGGTCATTAATGGGTCGCGCACATCGGGTCACGGGTCTAGGCCGTGACCATAGTCTGGTCTTAAAAAGAAATATTCCCGGCTTCTCATTTATTACGTGCGACTTCGTTTGCTGTTAGGTTTCATGCGATTTCGAGCTCCTACGATTTCGGTTGGATTTCAGTTGGATTTGCAATTGGATTTGCAGTTGGATTTGCATTTGGCTAATCGATTTCAGTTGGTATGTATTGATTCATTTGGATTTCGTGATTTCTATCTAAAGCCCTAATTTTTGTGTATGTATGTGTAGATTTATGTTTGTATGTGTGTATGTGTGTGTATGTATAGATTGTATGTATGTGTATGTATAGATTTATGTCAAAAAAAATATTAGGGTTTAGTAAACCTTAAATAGTATGTGTGTGTATGTATAGATTATGTCAATAAACCCTAGATTGTATGTGTGTGTATGTATAGATTATGTCAATAAACCCTAGATTGTATAAGTGTGTATTTTTTTTCGACAAAATATGTTTGTCTTGTTTGTTTTTTTGAGAAAATATAATTAAATGATTTTTTTTGACATACAAGTCGCAAACACGTGTGCACATTACTATAGTGAGATATTGTTGGCTTGGTTGTTGGATACTATGTTGAATTTATTGAATTGATACTAGTGTCGATAAATGTATATGTTATTAAAGTTGTTGGGTGTGCTCTTGATTTGCCTATGAAAAAGTATATCACATATCTTGTGATTAATGTGCATTTTTTGTCATACCCAGTGGGTCGCGGACTTGGGCCAACAAATAAATTGTGTATAGATTTATGTCTATATGTATGTTTAGGTGTGTAATTATGAACAAATTGTTTATGTGTATATGTATGTTTAAACTCTCATAACTTTAAAACCTAAACCTTAATAGCAGGACTCATATTCATGCCCTTGTATACTTTTCTCAGGAAAAATGAGGCACGGTGATAAATACTGTCAACAAGAGTGGGAGAGGTTGCAATTAGACCGCACATATAACTCTTTTATTAGCGTGCATCATATAGAGGGTACTCCTATTTATAGGTACGGAAATAAAAAGATCGAACAATTTAACTACCTTGTAAATCATGGATTTGATATCCAGCAAGATTACTTGTTCGATCGTATTTTATTTTCTCTACCAGAAAACTGGGATGACGCTATACAAAATATATTTCACACACGTAATCGCGACATAGCCCTGACCTTGGTTACGTTGTTGGAGAAGGAGGAAAAAAAATCCACTCGTTATGGATACAACTGCGTACAGAGAGCATTGACATAGACTGTGATGTCTCGCGCCACATGCACGTAAAATTGAATCTCGCCAACAAGTTGAGAAATAGGGGATTCCGAGTTCATGTCACTGACATCTACACATCAATCATAGATACCCTTCCTTCTAGTTGGCCACGTGCAAAAATTCATAGGTTCTTAAAAACTAATACCGAATGGATGGAGATCAGACACATTGAACTTATTCTAAAGTCTTACTTTGAAAAGGTATCTATCTATCTATATATATAAAACTAATTAAGCTTGATTAATTAGTTATAATTTCATATTACTATAATTATTTAGTCACTTATATTTTTTAATTTTTGTAGATAATGTCGAGAGGAAACAACCCAAGGGTACCAAGTGCCGATGTGACACCACAACGAGGTTCACCATCTCGTGCAGAACCCGAATTCTCAACACCAATGGCTGAGTGATATGCCCGAAGTGTAACCTCGGCCTAGAGACACCAACCTCGGCCTAGATGATGGCCGAGATATTGATCGACCCTAGATAAGCCATGGGCCCACGATATCATCCCTCGGCCTGACCAGTGTCGGCCTGGGCCGACACTTCCACCTACGTACTCAATGGACACTATGCGCATCGCAGGCATCAACAGTATCTTCATATACCTGGGTATGGCAGCCTCGGCCGAGGCTAGGCCAAAGTGACAAGGAGCCTTGGTAACCTTCACCATGAAACCAGTCCAACCTCGGCTCGGGACGAGGTAACAAGAAGCCTTAGTAATTGTCAGCATGCTATATGTACAACCTCGGTTGGGGCCGACCCCAGCATAAGTCTCGACTGAGATCAGGCCGAGACTCCCTATGACACATCTCGGATTGAACGGACATCAAGCCTTTACAGCTCGGCCTCACCCAGGCCGAGGTCATCCACCAATATGGCGGCCGAGCATCTGTTGACATTTGGATAAGGACACATGGGCATAAATTAGTTGTAACAAGATTATTCTCCACACATGGGGAGAATATTTCATCATCATTACTTACACATGACAGTGACAGATGGCACTCCCACATTGGTGAGGCTACCACCCACATGCTCATTACATGCATGGGGGGTACATTACACCCCCTAGGCACTATATATAGGGATCATCCCCTACCTTGCAAAAGGATCCCAGTTATTCAACCCTAGCTAAAACTCTGTTTAAATCTACAGTAGAGAGAGAAAGCTTGAGAGATTGTATCCATGGCCATTAGTGCCTTCTTTCAGTGATATTACTCACACACTCACAGTAGACGTAGGCCAGATTGGCTGAACCACTTATATACTTGTGCCCTCTCCTCTTATACTCATCTCCTTCTCTTATCTCTTTATATAGCTGTGCTGCCATTGTTATTCCTATATTGAGCTTGCAAACACCTTACACGGTGGTGCTGATTCTTAGCATCATCACTGAGCAATTCACAACTCCACAAATGGTTCACTCCTCACCAAGTCCAACTCTAAGTGCTCCTACGCCCCAATCCAGCACTCCCGTTGCTTTAACGCCCCCATCCAACACTCATGATGCCACCCTATCAAATGAAAAGAAGCCTATTGGATTCTCCCTTCTCGGGAATAACCCGACGGGTGATAGGAATGACGTGCTGAACTTTAAAGCCCGGTGTTTGTCACTGGGAAAAATGAACGTGGGAGTCGGTGGACCAGACAATTGGAACCTTGTTGATCAAGCTGTCAAAGATGACATACATGACCAACTTTGCAAGCATTTCTCATTTCCTGACCGTTCCAAGAATAAGGTTCTATCTCGGGTTGCTGAAGGATTGAGAACATACAGGAGAAACCTTCGGAAGAAACATTTCCCGAAAGAGGCAGCGAGCTCAGATATTTTGGCTTTGAAAGAGAAAGTGCCTCCCAATGTTGAAATGCCGGTGGATCAGTGGAATAAGTTTTTGGAGAATGAGGCGAAGGAAAAAAAGTTGGTCCAGAGGGAGCAAAACAAAAAAAATAGGGCACAAAAAACTGATATCCATTGGCTGGGATCCAAATCATATGAGGATTTGAAGAATGAATGGGAGAGTAGGACAAAAGATGGTCCAGATGCCAGTAAAAACCCAAATCGGTCTAACTTATTCCTTCATGCTCGATGGGACAAAGATAATAAATTCCCGGTGCACTTGGCTAAGACACTGGAATCAATAGAGGCCATCAGCAGTCAATCAGATTCGAGCCCTATTGATGACTTTGACCTTGAAAATAATGCCCTGACTAAGACCTTTGGAAAGGAAAAAAGGGGGAGGACGAGAGGTGTTAGCTCACATATGCCAAAAACAAAACTTCAACACACTGCACCTCTTGTGGATGAGCTTTCTTCGGTCAAGAATTGTATCTCATCCCAAAAGGACCACCAGTTGAAGATCGATGGGGATGTCCATGAGATTAAAAATTCCTTGGGATTATTGACAAATCAAATTGGGAAACTTGTGAATCTTTGGGAAAGTTATAGGCCCCCAATGCCTCCTCGAGGTTAACCTTACCCTACTCCTACTCAAGGTTTCACACATCCTTCCCCTCCAACATTCCCCTCTCAAATGCCTCATCCTCCAACATTCCCCTCCCCTGCACCTCCGCCAATCACGAGGCTTGGATCATCGTCAATAACTCACAGTGACTATGGTGAAGAGTACTATATCAAGGACATGAGCAATTCGAGGTTTGTTGGCGTGTGCCTACTCATCTCCAGGGTTCCTGGAACTCTAGTACATCACCGACCTTTGGAGAAAGGTGAGGCTAAAATAATGGTCGATGAAATATACAACGGCTGCGGAGATGTACCTGTGTACGTTAACAGCGGGGATGGGATGGAATTGAGGAATTATGCAAAATCTTTTATTACTTGGCCACTTTATCTGTTGGCCAAGATTTAATAATATTTTCTTTTGTTTCAGTTGTAATATTTTTTTTTTGTTTTAGTTGTAAGAATATTGGTTTTGCTTCAATTGGAATGATATTTTTTTGTTTCAGTTGTAAGAATATTGGTTTTGTTTCGTTTGGAATGATATTTTTTTTGTTTTAGTCTTAAGAATATTCTTTTTGTTTCAGTTGTAATAATATTTTTTAACCTATTACCACAGGACTGAAATTTGAAGATTATTACATGGATTTCCCACAATACAAAGAGTGGATGGGAGAGACTAATCGGATATCAATTAATCATGTAAAGGGCGTTTATGAATTTGTTAAATACGCTTCCAAAAATCTTAAAAGTGAGAAGATTCCGTGTCCGTGCACTCATTGTATTAACGGAAAATATAAGTCATTGGAAGTTGTTGAGTTGCATTTACTAAAGTTGGGAATCTGTCAAGACTATATAATATGGACATACCATGGTGAAAAAGTTGTACCTTATGTTCCAGAAGAATTACCGGGAGCCGACCGTGTAACGGAACCTCAAGGAGTAGAAGTGGTACATGATTCACCAACACATCGTCCATTGACTGACTTAATTGATGATGCTTACGGACTCCACACCCAACAAAACCACCAACCTATGGATACAAATAATGCGCATTATGACCAAGTAAATGACAAATTGATGCTGAACTACTAGGAGATCGGGAATACATACGGTTGAAAGCCGATGCGGTTAAACCATTGTATATAGATTGCGATGAAGATCACTCGGTATTATATGGAATGATTGGTTTGAATAATTTGAAGAGTCAATTTGGTTTGTCTAGAAACAGCGTAACCGGAATTCTTAAGTGGGTTAAAGAAATTCTCCCAAAAGAGAACATGTTACCAGACAATTATCCTACCATGAAGAAGAGTTTGAAGGGTTTAGGTTTGAAATAAAAATCTATTCATGCTTGCAAGTATGATTGCATATTGTACTGGAATGAGCACGAAGAGAAGGATGAATGTCCTGTATGCAGTGAGCCTAGATATATGGTTTGTGAGAATGGAAATGGCAAACATGCAAAAAATCGCAAGTGCTCGCAAGTCCCACAAAAGGTTTTGAAGTATTTTCCACTTGGGCCACGGTTAAAACATTTTTTTACTGTACCATGGATAGCGGAGGCCATGACATGGCATGCTCGATGCGAGGTGGGTGGGAATTTGATGCGTCATCCGGCTGATTCACTCATCTGGCAAATTTCAAATGCACAACACCATGAATTTGCAAAGGAATCGCGCAACGTTCGTCTTGCAATCTCAACCGATGGGTTTAACCCTTTCGGTAATTTAAGTACTAGTCAGAGTTATTGGCCAGTTCTTATGGCGCCTTTAAGTCTTCCTCCAACATTTTGCATGAGATAGGAGTACACATTGTTATCTCTGTTGATACCCGGTCCGAAGGCTCCCAGTGACGATATTGATATATTCTTAGCACCATTAATCGAAGAACTTAAAGAGTTATGGGATAAAGGCGTGGCGGCGTTCGATTCTCATAAGGGTGAAGAGTTCACACTTAAAGCAATGGTGATGTGGGCGATCCACGATCTTCCTGCTTACGGGACCTTGTTCGATTGTAATGTTCATGGTTATTATGGATGTCCCATATGTGGGGAGGAAACTGAAGCCTATTGGTTAAAATATAGTGGTAAGTTGAGTTACACGGGTCATCGTAGATTTCTACCGACCAGTCACCCTTTTAGGAACGACAAGGCTAACTTTTTGTCTGTCGGTCACGAGCGAAGAACGGCACCTATTCGACTTTCTGGTCAGCAAATTGAGGAGAAGGCGGTGGTTGCGACTGCGGGGAATAGGTATGTAGGCAAATACCCCCAGTTTTTAAACCTGAAGTGTAAAGCTAGGGAGGATCCGAACGACCCTAGTAAAGCGAAGCCATGGTCCAGGTAATCAGTATTTTTTGATTTGCCGTATTGGAAAGATCATCGTGTAAGGCATATAATTGATGTGATGCAGACAGAGAAGAATGTTGCAGAACATTTGACAGGAACATGTCTGGGTGGATCTCATTCCAAAGATGGAGAGCGTGCCCGTAGAGATCTACAGGATATGAAAATAAAGAAGAGACTGTGGTTAAAAAATGATCCAATGATAGGAAGAATTTCTATCCCCCCGACTGCTTTCACTTTGACTACTAGTGAGAAGAAGATCCTCTTAGACACGTTATTCAACTTGAAGACTCCAACCGGTTATTCTGGTAATCTACGTAAGGTAGTAAGATACCAAGCAAATGACTTGAAACAGTGCAAGTTCTTACGTGAAAACCCGAAACGGCCCCCGAACGTCCCCGTAGGTGGCACCAACACCTCCCACGGGACCAATGTAACTCGTAGGAACTGACCCCGCAGCCGCGGGACTCCCGGTTTGAGAATACGACGGTAATTTGCATATTTCTAGACTTAGGCTTAAAAACATGGCATTAGAGGGTGAAAACCCGAAACATCCCCCGAACGACCCCGTGGGTGGCACCAACACCTCCCACGGGACCAATGTAACTCGTAGGAACTGACCCCGCAGCCGCGGGACTCCCGGTTTGAGAATATGATGGTAATTTTCATATTTATAGACTTAGGCTTAAAAACATGGCGTCAGAGGGTGAAAACCCGAAACAGCCCCGAAAGTCCCCGTGGGTGGCACCAACACCTCCCATGGGACCAATGTAACTCGTAGGAACTGACCCCGCAGCCGCGGGACTCCCTGTTTGATAATACGATGGTAATTTGCATATTTATAGACTTAGGGTTAAAAACATGGCGTTAGAGGGTGAGAACTCGAAACAACCCCCCAACGGCCCCGTGGGTGGCACCAACACCTCCCACGGGACCAATGTAACTCATAGGAACTGACCCCGCAGCCGCGGGACTCCCGGTTTGAGAATATGATGGTAATTTGCATATTTCTAGACTTAGGCTTAAAAACATGGCGTTAGAGGGTGGGAACTCGAAACTGCCCCCGAACGGCCCCATGGGTGGCACCAACACCTCCCACGGGACCAATATAACTCGTAGGAACTGACCCCGTAGTCGCGGGACTCTCGGTTTTAGAATATGACGATAATTTGCATATTTCTAGACTTAGGCTTAAAAATATGGCATTAGAGGGTGAAAACCTGAAACAGCCCCCGAACGTCCCCGTGGGTGGCACCAACACCTCCTACGGGACCAATGTAACTCGTAGGAACTGACCCCTCAGTCGCGGGACTCCCGGTTTGAGAATAAGATGATAATTTGCATATTTCTAGACTTAGGCTTAAAAACATGGCGTTAGAGGGTGAAAACTCGAAACAGCCCCCGAACATCCCCGTGGGTGGCACCAACACCTCCCACGGGACCAATGTAACTCGTAGGAACTGGCCTCGCAGCCACGGGACTCCCGATTTGAGAATACGATGGTAATTTGCAAATTTATAGACTTAGGCTTAAAAACATGGCGTTAGAGGGTGAGAACTCGAAACAGCCACTGAACGTCCCCGTGGGTGGCACCAATACCTCCCACGGGACCAATGTAACTCGTAGGAACTGACCCTGCAGCCACAGGACTCCTGGTTTGAGAATACGATGGTAATTTGCATATTTCTAGACTTAGGCTTAAAAACATGGCGTTAGAGGGTGAAAACCCGAAACAGCCCCCCGAACGTCCCTGTGGGTGGCACTAACACCTCCCACGGGACCAATGTAACTTGTAGGAACTGACCCCGCAACCGCGGGACTCCCGGTTTGAGAATACGACGGTAATTTACATATTTCTAGACTTAAGCAAAACATGGCGTTAGAGGATGAGATCTCGAAACAACCCCCGAACGTCCCCGTGGGGGGCACCAACACCTCCCACGGGACCAATGTAACTCGTAGGAACTGACACCGCAGCCGCGGGACTCCCGGTTTGAGAATACGACGGTAATTTTCATATTTCTACTTGGTTACTGATAATTTTAACTCATATATGCAATTTTTCTGCTTGATTAAATTTTTTGTAAAACTACTTGGTTACTGATATTTTTTTTATGTATCCCATCATTTGTAGGATTTTTGCACGCAGAACAAACAAAGGAGGCAATGGTCTACAGCATGAAGATTGTTTATAGGTTGTGGACATTCAGGATTTTGATTTTTGTGTTACAGCCGTGCGGGCTTTTATTGTTTAGTTTTATGGCCGTGCGGGCTTTTATAATTTGATTGTTGAATTTTATAGCCGTGCGGGCTTTATAATAAGTAGGTTTTACATTTACAGGTTTTGCAATGTCTAGAAAATAGAGGAAACTCTGCCCAATTTTTTTTTGGTCTGTGAATTATTAAGATGTGTAATTTTTATAAGTTTGTATATATATTTGTTTATTAACAACGTTCTCGATTCGCAATTTGTGATTTTTTTTATTGTTTTGCCAATAATAAATATTTGTAACACCTCGTACGCGTCAAACGTTACACGTAGCAACTGATGGTGCACTCACAGGACCCTCAATTTTAGGATTGGACCAAAAAAATACATTTTTTTTAAATTGTAGTTAAATATGGTCATGGACTTTGTCCGTGACCATTTTTATTTTTTCGTCACGCATAGGAATGGTCGCGGCCAAAGTCCGCGACCAATTTTTTTTTTTTTTTGTCACTGTCGTTAGTCGCGGACTTTGGCCGCGACCAATTTGTCACGGTTGTGGGTCACGGATCAGGGCCGCGACCCGTCACGACATGGGTCACGGCCTAAGTCCGCGACCATATGCCGTGACCCCTCTCGGCCGTGACCATTTTTTGGTCACAGACTTGGGCCGCGACCCACGAAAATGGTCACGCCATAAATGGTCATGGCCCAAGTCCGCGACCCACAGCTTTGGTCAGGGATTTTGGCCGTGACCAATCGCCAGTTTTGGTGTAGTGCATCTAAACGAGTACATTGACTATTCAAGTATACAGCAAAATCATAGGACACAAAAGAATGTGTGGAACCAGGATCATTCAAAACATAAGCACTTCTATCAGTAACAGAAAGTGTACCTGTCACCACATCTGGAGTAATCTGAGCTTCTTTCATTGTAAAGACTCATCCACCTGGCCTGGAACTAATAGCTTGTCCTCTGCCCATACTTTTCACTGCACCTCTTGGACATAACACCCTGCTTGCTGCTTCACTAGGTGCTGCTAGAGTCTCTGCCAACTGCGAACAATTCTTCTTAATATGCCCCACTTGATGACAATGATAGCATTCCAATCCCTTAAGCTTAGGACACTCAGATTTATAATTCCCTTCCTCTTTACAAAAGAAACATGTAACAACTCTCGTCGGTGCCTCACCCTTTCCTGACCTCCTAACCAGACTAGAAGATTCTCCACCCCTAGTATCTCTGCCAAATCTCCCCAGACCTCTACCACTATCTCCACCACCTCTCTGAAATTTATGAGATTCTATCTTAACACTTACACCCTCACCACCATTAGTCTGAAATACGTCAAATCTACTTTTCTTAAAACTCTCTCTACTCGCCACCCCTTGGTTTATTTTCCTTTCTGCTATCGTGGCTTTGTTTACCAGAGAAGCATAATATTCTAACTCATAAGTGGTCACTCTATTTTGAATAGGACAAATCAGTCCATCTTGAAACTTACTACATTTATCTTATTCATTCTCCACATACTTAGTAGCAAATCTAGACAAAGCAGTAAATTTAGCCTCATACTCCCTCACAGATATTTTCCCTTAGGTCAAATTTATAAATTCCCTCAGCTTCTCACTCCTATAAACTTTAGGGAAACACTTAACATACAAAGCTTTAATAAATTCAGCCCAAGTAATAACATCAGTACCTTCCATCCTGGGCACCAAATGGTTGATGGCTTCCCACCAATATTTTGCCTCTCCTTCGAGATTAAACATAGCTAGATTCACTTTCTAGTTATCTGGAACCTTCATAACTGCAAAGATAGTTTCTAGATCTCTGACCCACATCTCAACTTCTATAGGTCCAACTGACCCTGAATATTCTGGAGGATTCAACTTTAAAAACTTCTCATGCATGGAATCTTTTATTTCCTTCCTTGCCTCTTTCTCAATCCTAGCCACAGTCTTTGATTCTAGATATCTAGCCTGTTGTTCTGCCATTTATGATATATTTCTTTCTTGTTTCTATGCCATCCTCATCATTGTTTGTGCCATTATTTTCATCTCTGTAGGCTGTGCTTGCTCTCTATCCCTTCCAGTAACACTCTGCTCTACTTCTGTATTGTCTGTACGAGAAGCCACTCCCTATTTTCTATGTTTTCCATTCTTAGGTTCCATCTGGAATTATCTGTAATACAACAAAGTTCTAACAACCAATATAAACAGTTTATAATACTAAACTATTGGTTAGTACATAAACAATTCATAAATATCAATTCAACTCAATACTGCCATCTAACCGTCACACACGTCCAGAATTCGTAACCACGCTCTGATACCACTAATTGTCACACCCCAAACCCAATATCCATACTAATCATTTGTTATTAAAATAATTTGATCATAATCTTGAGCCCATTGGAAAATATACTTCATTTATCAATATTTTTCTGCACACTGTGCATAATGAACATAATATTATTATTATACCATAATGAAATCAATATCAGAGTCATAATTAACCGGACATACAATACTATGATTAACTATGATAAAATTCCACAATCATCGACTCAATACATACTAACACAATACATACAATGTGTGAGTATATTAAAATCTTCGGTGTGACAATGATAAAATCCCCGTATTTAAACCCCAGCTCTTTCCAATGGTGCAACTCTCAAAGTTACCGATCATATGGTATTCTAGCTGGCGGCATACAAACCTGAAATTGCTAAAATATAAACCGTAAGCATTAAGCTTAGTGAGGTACTCCTTCCCTACAATGAAATAATAATTCTATACCAAATATGTGGATATAAAATTCGAACAATCCTGCCCATTGGCAATAACAAATCCTGGATCATAAGATCCAAATAATTCTGCCCAATGGTAATAACAAATCCTGGATCATAAGATTCAAATAATTCTGCCCATTGGCAATAATAAATCCTGGAACATTAGTTCCAACAAATCCTTGTCATAGGACAAATCAAATCATTGGATCTTTGTCCAATTCCAATCCTGGATCATAAGATCCAAACAAATCCTGGATATTTGAATATCCAAACAAATCCTGAATACTGATGTATTCAAACAAATCCTACTCTTAGAGTTATATTCATCTATCTGTATATATGAAACAATCATAAGTACACTCACCTTGACAGTTTAACTGGCTTTTCTCTTGCCTTTATCCGGTACTTATTCAATCAGCTCTTCTCCCCTTCCTATCATTCTTATAATATTAGTATCATCATAAGAATATTAATAGTCCAAAGAATAACTTCAACATAATTCAATTCATAAGCATCATATGATTCAATTCACATCATTCATTATAAATGAAGTCCCATCTAGACTCAGGTTCTGATATCTAACATATTCAAATTATAGCCCAAACCTTCTTTAATTATTCTTGGTAATCCAATACTTATCATATTAGGTTTCCAACAAAAAAGACAACACATCATTCTGAGTTTCCTAGAGCAAGATATGCCCATTTCTTTACCATATAGCAAATTCGCCCTCAAGGCTCATCTATTGTTCAGTCATCTTCCAAGAATTTTCATAATTTTTAAACATCATAACTTTCTATGATATTTCACCCAATTTCAGAAAACATATTTAACAACACAAGATTAAAATTTCATAATTTTTCAGGGTTCATTTGCTATGTCAAGCAAAACAACAAACATATGGTATGCATATTTACTCTTTTGGGGCAGATTTCATACCCGAACTTCAAACCATCACCCAAGATTCAATTCTTGGTATTTTTACTTGATTTTCCGATATGATATACATATAGGAGTCTATTATAATCTCAAATTGGAATAAATCAATTTAAGTAAGTATACAAAAAGATATGATACTTTGAATACACAAGGTTTCTAAACAAAGCAATTTCAAGGGATTACACATTCAAGTTTGCTTAAACATGCATCAATCCATGAGTACACATCAAGACATGGAATTTCAGTAAAAAAAATGATGATTTATATCATTTAAATCAGTAATACAAAAAAATCAAAAAATATTTATGGATGGAATTACCTTAGGGGCTTTTATGTAATTTTCAATGAATTTTTCTGAATGTTTCTCCTCACTTTCTTCTTCCTAACCCTCACAATTGTTTTTCCTCAACCTAAAACTCTCCCAAACTTAATTTGCTGAAGAAAAGAGGATATCTCAAGGGTTTAAGTCGGCCAAACGAACCTCCACCTCCAACCAATCAAAATATAACATGTGGCATTATATAAAACAAAACATCATTTAAGGCTAAATGACTGCTTTACCCCCTGTTCGTAAAAAGACAATATCTTCCGACTCGGATGTCCGTTCGATGAACCATTTGTTGTGTTACAAACCTAACTCATATATATACAAATATCTAGTTTATACCTCAAGTCAATTGTTATGTCATAAAGGTCAAAACTAGTCTTAAACATGAGCATTCCTACCGAAAACTTCAAAATTTCACATTTGTAACTAATTCGATATTTCATGCTTTATGAAGGTAGGATTAGACTAAACATAATGATTTAACATTATATATACTAATAACATATTATCCATATCACATAAGCTAATCATGATTTAAACATAATTTATCATAATTATATTTGGGTTGTCACATCCATGCTCCCCTGTCCAAAGTTTAATATTAACTTTTGAGCGAAAACCTCATTAAACCCTTGGACCCTTGTCTACTACCAAATCCACTGCCTAAAAAATTCAAAGTCGATGCCCGTTTTGATTTCCACCAGTCTGCTGACTATACTACCAACCAATGTTTCCACCTTCAAAATGTGATTCAAAGTTTAATTGATCGAGGTATCATCACCCCACCAGCTAATCCTAAACCCAATGCCACTCATAACCCACTTTCAACCCATACAAATGCCATATTTCTAGAGAGTGACCTAGAATTTGATCCATCTGCTCAAATTGTGCCCAATACCCATAATCTCACCTAAACGACTCAAGGTTTGCACATATTTTCTCCTACACCCT
The DNA here is from genome assembly GCA_949130495.1 of Sambucus nigra. Lineage (NCBI taxonomy): Eukaryota > Viridiplantae > Streptophyta > Magnoliopsida > Dipsacales > Adoxaceae > Sambucus > Sambucus nigra. The sequence goes on from OX422218.1 coordinate 285,407,121, forward strand.
TCCTACTTCACCGAACAAGCTTTGTCACTCCTTATAAGGGCTTCCATTACTGTCTATATCCGGTCTGAAGGGAATGACATGGAATTACCAGCTATGATGAACCAAGTCTTAGAGTTTGGACTGAAATTTCCCATCGAGATGACTATTGATTATTGCAAATTTAGTGGCTTGTTCATGGAAGCCTAGAAATGGGCTCAAAAATTAGATAAATTGGTGGTACCAATTGAAGAAGTTAGTCTAGATGATGTAGTACAGATAATGGCCGATGCATTTTAGTAGACAAGTAAAATTTATAGTAGTGGTGAGTCATGTAATCCTAAAGTCAGTCTTGAAGCTTCAGCGACGATTGTTCCCTTAATTCCTATAACTCCTCATTAAGTGGGAAGATTTGTACGATTAAGACATCGAGGTTTTTAAATGTATTAATTTCTCTTGGAAAGACGACATAGTCGCCACCAGATGGGAGGATGACTTTAACAACTCAGATGACAAACCCAATCAAGAAGAAACTAGTCTAGTAGCCAGTTTGTGCGAAAAGATATCCTTTAAAGATTTATTGGGGGAAATCAATAAGGTGTACATTCATCTAGAGGTAAATTATGACATGGGGATCTTATTTTTCTTCACCTCAATAAATCACATAATCAAGTACTACACTACAAAGATCTAGTTCCTCTTGTGATCGAGACAGATAAAGGAAAGGGAGTTGTCGAAGAACTTCCTATTCCAGAAATAACCATCTAAGAAAGAAAAGTCCTCGATTAACTCAAGAAAACCCAAGCTAATATCACCACATGTGGGTTTTTCATTCTCTCCCAACAGCATCAGAGTGCTGTGATAAAACTCCTCACCAGGCCTACAGTCTCTCCTTAAACCACTCCCGAAGAAGCCATAAACATGGTTGGGTCCTTAAGCTCTTCTAGACTTCTATCCTTTTATAAAGAAGAGATACCTAAAATTGGAATTGATCATAATTATTCCCTCAACATCCCCATCAAAGTCTTGGAAAAGAGGATCCCACTCTCATTTGTTGATAACAGACTTTCCCTCAATGTTTTTCCTCTCAAAACCTTCAATTGCTTAGGATTGAAAGTCAGTGATCCCACTCCTACTTTTATCGTCGTGCGTGCCTACAACAATACCCGTAGAGAGATAATGGGGTCCATAAAACTCAAAGTAAGGGATGACCCTATGAATCCTGACACCAAGTCCCAAGGCATTGGCATACCTACATGCTTCAACCTACTCCTTGGTCGTCCATGGCTCCACAGTATCCGAGGGGTATATTTTTCTCTTCATGAAAAATTGAAATTCTTTGCCAAAGGCCAGGTTATCACCATTTTAGGGGATGAAAATAGTTCAGGCATTGCCAGTACTAGAAACCTGATATTATAAATCCATCATGAGATAAATAATATGATCCTTTATGGCTTTAGAGTTAATCCACTTCCCCTTCTAGCAAGAGAAAACTTTAAAGACCGAGTTTGTTCAGAATACAATCCTTATGGCAATGTCAATGTGATTCAGATGTTCAAGAACATGCACTTCATGCCTCCAACGGGGATAGGGAGATAGAAGTAAAGGATCCTTGAGCCCATAGTCTTGAAATTAACCTTTCCCCATTTGTCCTAGGTTATGATCCCTCACCAGAAGAATTCGTAGCAATCCAGGAGCCGCGATCAAAAAGAAGCTTAGAAGAAGAAAGGATTGTTTCGAAAGACTCTTTGAACGGAAGGTTTATCAATGAAGGTGAATACTTACCCTTTTGTTGCTTCCCTGAACTATGGTATGACCATGTCGATAGGAATATGAAATTGGGGCTGGAAATCTTCTTTCAAGATAGCAACTCTTGGGCCGAAGACTGATAATATGAAGTGCAACCTCTCACCCAAAAAACTATGATAGTTATCAAGGATTCTGAGGAACGTGATTTTGAGGATTCTTTTAACCTAAAAATAGTGGGGCTGAGTCTCTGCATGATCCGCTCAGATGTCGCACCGTCGGCCCGTCTACTCAAATCAAAGCTGCTAACTTGACTCTCCTTAAGTAGAATGTTGTGTATGTTCAACCTCCTCAGATTCAACTTGAACTTGCTATTCACCCTATATTAGCCTCTTCACCAGATTTTGTTATTCCTTTTTCTGATATCAATGTAACTGAGACCTTTTTTGATGAGGTTCTCAATGTTTTTTTCCCAAAAATGAATTAAACGAGGATTTTGAGTATCTTAATGTGCCTTATATTAATTGTCTTCATTCTAATCAAACCCTTAATGATGATGATTTTACAAATGAATAATTCTTAACTAATCTTAATAAGGAGAATAACAAACAACATAATTGTGTTCAAATTAATGATGATGATACTGTAGTTATTAATCTCGATTCTAGTATCCATGAGTGTGAGATTATGATAGGGTCCACCCTTAACGAGCATGAGCATGCGCAATTTGAAGAACAGCTAAAAGAATTAATGGACTTCTTCACATGGTCCTATGATGACATGCTCGGCATTGATCTATAAATAGCTCAGCATGAGATCCTAACATTCCCAAAATGCAAGATAGTCAAACAAAAGCTAAGGAAACTCTGCACCAAATGCTTGCTTAAAGTCAAAGAGGAAGTGGTCAAGAAATTGAACGTCGGTTTCATTTGTTTAGTCAAATATCCTATATAGTTCACCAATATCTTCCCCATACCGAAGTTGGGAGGAAAAGTCTGGATGTGCACCGATTACCAAGATTTGAATAAATCATCCCTAAAGGATGATTACCCATTACCCAATATCGATATGATCGTGAACAACACAACTAGCCACGCCCTCAAGTTATTTGTCGATGGATATACCCGATATTACCAGATTAAGATGCACTCTGACCATTAAGAGAAAATTTCCTTCATCATCCCATGGGGAACTTTTTGCTACATTGTCATGCCATTTGGGCTCTGGAACGCTGGGTCTACCTATCAAAGGGCTACCTCAACCATCCTGGATGACCTTATTCATAAAGATGGTGAAGTCAATGTGGACGATATGATCATCAAGTCTAAAAGTTCAGAAGGTCGTATTCCTTCCCTTTAAAAGTTCTTCGAGCAACTACGGCAATACCATATGCGGATAAACCCATATAAATGTGTTTTCGATATCACGAAATGAAAACTCTTGGGATTCATGGTCAGTGAAATGGGAATCGAAGCAGACTCCGCCAAGATGAAATCCATACTTGAAATGCTACCACCACAGATGGAGAAGGAAGTCCATGGATTCCTTGGTAAACTATAGTACATCAGTCGGTTCATCAACCAGTTTACTTTTATCTGCGAACCCATTTTCAAAATTCTTTGAAGTATTCGACTAAAATTTGGAATGAGGTGTGCCAAGAAGACTTTGACCGAATCAAGAGATACCTCACCCGACCTTCGGTCCTTATGCCTCCGCAACCAGGCATCCCCATCCTCTTTTACTTAACCATAACAGATACAGCAGCAGGGGATTTGCTATCCCAATACATTGAAGAATCCCATAAGAAAAGAGCCATTTATTCATCCAGTCAAAAATTGGTTGGGTATAAAGTCAACTACACTGCTTTGGACAAAGTATGTGTCGCCCTGGTCTAAGTCACGCGGAATTTACGGCACTACATTCTTACCTTTCCCATCAGACTATTATCCCATATGGATCCCATCAAGTACTTTCTAGAGAATCCCACTTCATCTAGTATAATATCTCTTTGGTTGATGTTGCTAGCCAAGTTTGATATTGTGTACGTCGCGTAAAAAGTTATGAAAGGGAGAGACAAGTCTGACTACCTTGCTGCTTACCCCATGGAAGAAGCTGATGTTTGGTTCTCTGAATTCCCAAATGAAGATATTCTCTAAACCTCTCAAGGGTAACTCAGATGGAAAATGTTTTTTGATGGAGCTACCAACAAGAAACGATATGGCATTGGGATACTCTTAAATCGCCCTTGATGACTCTCATACCCCTATTTCCATCAAACTAGACTTTCCCTGCACCAATAACACGATCGAGTATGAGGCTTGCACTGTAGGCCTCAAGATCACCCTAAAGAAATAAATTTAGTAGCTAGACATCTATGGAGAGTTTTCCCTCATTGTCAGTCAAATCCTCAAAAAATGGAAAGTCAAAGACAAAAAAGATCCTGCCCTTCCATGCCCACCTAGAAGAATTGGCCTCCCAATTTAAAGATGTCACCTTCCACTACTTGACTCGTGCAAAGAACAACCTAGCTAATCTACTTGATAACCCGGCCTCCATGGTCGACGTGCCTGAGGGAATAACAATAGCCCCTTTCCTAGTTCAGAAACAAGCTAAGCCTACCCATTGCAACCACAAAAAACTCATTACCAAGGAAGATTTTGATATGGTCGGGTTATACTACTATGATATTTGGCACCTCCTCAAATATGGTAAGAATACTCAAGACATTGATAAGAAATACCGTGCGACCCTTAGCAAATTGGTTGCCCAATACATCATTTCTGATAAAGCATTGTTTAAGAGAAGCTTCGAAGGAACCAATTTACACCACATAACAGGGGCTGATGTTGAAGAATTGATGAATAAAATCCACAGTGGGGAATGTGGGCCCCACATAAATGAGTCACACGCTTGCTAAAAAGATCATTCGTCAAGGATACTATTGGACCACCATGGTTCAAGATTGCACGACTTATGTTTGAAGATTCCTCAAATGCCAGTAGTTTGCCAACCTTCAACACTTGCCTCCCCAATAATTATATAACATGACCTATCCCTGGCCTTTCTCCACCAGGGGCATTGACATCATAGGGAAGGTTATTCCCAAAGCTTCAAATGATCACGAATTCATCCTGGTTGACATTGATTACTTCACCAAACGGGTCAAAGCCGAGTTATACGTAGTGTTAAATGCTAAGAAAGTGGACAAGTTTATCAAAAAGAACATCATCTTTCGGTATGGAGTTCCCCACGAGTTAGTGTTAGATAATTGGCTTCGTTTTAAAGATGAGGTCACGGAAGTAGTCGACGAGTACGGTATTTAGGGACACAAATCTTCTCCCTATCGAACCCAAACCAATGGTGCTGTCGAAGTCTCCAATAAAAGCCTCAAAACCATAATCAGCATGATGATTGTGAGTTACAGAGACTGAGCGGATCAAATAACTTATGTCCCCTGGGGCTACCGCACTTGAATCAGAACACCTACTAGGGATACCCCTTATTCTCTAGTGTACGGCATGGAAGAAGTCCTACTTATTGAGCTGGAAATACCTTCCCACAGCATCCTACTTAAAAGCAAAATTGACAAAAAATAATGTTATCAGAGATGCTTTGATGAATTATCACTCTTGGATGAAAAGAGACTAAAGGCTTTATATCATATAAAGGGGTACCATCGCTGGATTACGTAATCATTCAATCGAGAGGTCGAGGATCGTGGTGTACAAGAAGGAGACCTTGCCCCCAAAGAGATCATAGAACCCGTCAGGGACCCTAGAGGGAAATTCAAGATGAATTGGAGTGGCCCCTATATGGTGAAGAAAATTCTCTCAAGAGGCACTGCTATGCTTACAGACCTTGATGGAGAAGAGATGGCGCATCTAGTTAACCTGGACCATCTCAAGAAATTTTACCCTTAGACGAAAATCTCAGCGCGCTACAACTCTTCTCATCCCCCTTCTATTAAAAAAATCCTCATTTCCCCTACATAGAACTACATGGGACCTGATCCTCTCAAAAACCTTTTCTTTTTAAAATAAAACTCATGAAAATTTTTAAAACTCCAAGAGGTACATAGGTACCCCATACGCCATACATGGGTTGGGTCCCCTTCTTTTTCACAAAATGCTATTCTTTTCTAACCACCGAGAATGGCAATCCATTTTATAGTTTTCATGAAAAAAAAGGATTATGTATGCCTTCGCGATTGGTATAGATAATTCAAATGCAAAATCTCATCAAGAGGCACAATAAAATATTATCAAAATCATTTTTAATTTCTAATAAGCAATACAGCGATGTTACATAAAGTATCAGCAAAGGGAGTTAAACCAACCACCCCTTTCCGCTGACCAAACTATTCTTAAAACCCAACCCTAAACCAAGATACACAAAAAATATTCCAAACCCCAAGATATAAGAACACCAAAATCACCATAGCTTCACAAAAAATCACCCAAGCTTCACAAAACACTGTCTTCAATTGTGGGACAGACCCGCTTCATCATCATTACCAGCCCCTAGAGGTCCCTAAGTTTTCCACTCTTGGTTGACATTCCGTATTCCCTTCATGGAACAGTACACCCTGATAAACCTAGATATAACCACAATACCATCTTCCATGGTGTCGAAGGCAGTGAACCACCTTTGACCGATCTCTTCCGCCATGACTTTCTCTACTAAATGCTTCCATAACCACTTTAGATAGTCCCTAAACACATGTCAGGACCCTCCCACTTATTGTGACGGGCGAATAGATGACCGACGACACTGCCCCAAAGAGCCCAGCATCATCGTTAATGATTAATTTGAATCCTGAGTTGGGAAAAAGTTTCCTATGTGAGGGGGCATAATTTGTTCCCACCCGACTTGGTGCAGGAGCCTCTAGGAGAAATAGAAAAAAGTATGTCGAAGGCCCACCAATCGCACATACTGATACTTTCCAAGCTTCAAGATAGGAAGTAAGTCCCCTCACCAAGGCACTGACCAGCGAAGACACCGGGCTCCATGCTCTACAAACTAGTTAAGCCAACTCTCTACAGATGAACCGAACCTAAATAAAGGTCAGACAAATAAATTGGGTACAACACTAAGGGTTACTCAGGAGGGGACGCCAGATGAACCCTCTCTACAAGCCAAATAAATAGCATTAATGGGCTCCCCTCAGAAAGTCGATACGGTCCTCCTTCTAAGCATCCAGACGACTCAAGGTCTCAACAAGGACCACCAACGTAGGATCATGGTAGTAAGACATCCAGGCCGTTATTGCAGTAACTTGGAGATTCTCTATCAAGTCCCCCATCACCAGTAATAGCCTTGTAATAAGGCCCAAGGCGATAGCTCCAACAAATCCAACATCCTTAAAACCCCTCAGGTGCACTGAATAAATAATCGCCTGAAGAGAAATAGCCCATCTGATAACCAACGGTCGAGCCGTCGAGGGAGAAATGTGAAGCAATTCCAACAAGAATACCCGAAGAGAACGAGAAAAATTAGGCATAGCCACCACCACACTAGGTTTGACCCCCAACATGGACCAGAACTCCTCATAGGTGGGACAGACCTTATCCAGGACAAAATGGAAGACATGGTCCTCAGCATATAAAAATTGTATCGCGGTTGCCAATATGTTCTAGTCTATGGCTCGGTTACACCACAAAGAAACTCAGCGCAGGTTGAAAGCATCGTAATCCACATTATATAAGCACATGGCCTTCAGACCATCAAGGTTAGAAACAAATCCTATATACATGTGAAGATCCATTTGAGAATGAGAAATATATATCAAGAAATGTGAGTATTGGTGGAGAAAACCCATCCCACACATCTCTTTTTATACTCAAAACCTTTGGCAAAGAACAAGAACTCTGGAAACACGATTAAAATTCAACCCCATAAGAGTACTCTGATGTGTAGGAAAGTGCAATCTAGGCCTAGGGATGATTTGACTTTATCCCCATAATGATAGGCAGGTCAAGGGGTATGCCAATCAGCAACCCCCCTATTTTGGAAAATTCCATCTTTTCTCTTTTATCATAATAAATTTCAAAAAAATCCTCATTACCCCCAGGTTATTTACTCTTTTTCTCTCAAGAAAAAAATAATTTTTAATTCTCAAAATAAACACTTCTTCAAAAAATAACTTTTCGGAGTTAATTACTTTTACTACTTTTTCTAATAATAATAAACCTTTTTTTCCTTTCATTCCCAATTCTGTACTTATCTCTATCTTTGCATGAAATAAACAATCTTAGCAGAAAATTAAAAGTGCATGTAAGATAAGTCGCTAAATTAAGAAAAATACCAAAAAAGAAAATGCATATTTCTTCATATATATTTTTCTTCGCTGGGTAACATTTTGTAGAAAATAAAACTGAAAAAATAAACCGGACTTTGCCTGAACCCTCAACTCTCTCTCTCTCCCCAACTCTCAACCCCCACAGTAGATGCGCTCTGCCCTACGATGAGATGTGGACCCAACACTCTCAGAATAGGATCCCTCATTTGAGGTGGCAGGCGGCACAAAGCAGGAAGAAGCTGAATTCTTGATATATGCCGACATGGAGGACATCCAATCCTTGATATCCCATAACTAGTTGGTAAACACCCGAAGATACTGTAAGTAAAGAATCAAAAAGAAAAAAGGCAAATCAATAAGTCAAGAAGCAAGAAAATAAGACAAAATAAGACAAGAAAGAGAGAATATACCTCAGGGCAAAGGTCCTGATCTGTAAGCCTTGTCAACCCGTGCAATAACGCATGAGGAAGATAATACCTGCTTAGTAACTCCCCACTACTCAGTTGAAAGTTGTAGGAAGGGGGAGTAACCTGAATGATCGGAGCCTCCTCTGCCGCTGACGCTGACGTCGATGTGCCACCACCTACGTTGTGGGACGATCCCATAAGTGCGCTAGCCCACCTACCTGAAGTCGTGGCGGGTGAAAGCATGTTATCCACGTCATAGATGTAGGCGAGCATCAACTAGCTTGTCATAAAATCCAGATAATCATAGTTCACCATTGTATCCGTATAGTGAAAATAGGATTCACCAATTATTGTCGTTGCTCGGGCATCGTCCGACATCTCTCTCACCCACCTCCTGTACATAGAGGGAACATACGGTAGGACTGCCACCTCCTCCTCCACAATATACCTCACTTCCCTCCCCCCTAGATACCAGACTTACCCAAACTCATGAGCGATTAACCGCCGCATCTATGAATGTAAACTCGTCACCCCCGTATCCCGTGGAGTCACTCCCCATGGGTAGAATGTCACCTTCAATCCCCAATAAAGAATCAGTATTTAGTCAAGGAATGAAGATGAAAAAGGACTCAAAAAAATAAAAATATAAGCTGGTCGCTCGTCAGGGCATTCAAATCATGTCGCACGTCCATCAATGATAAAGACCGATTTGACCTCTGATTGGACTTTCGCCACCGAAACATCTGACAAAACCACTCTAAAACCTCATCCTTCATGGCTATCAACCCCACATTATACCCGATCACCTCATAAAACCATATCTGTAAAAGACAGGAATCAACAAAAAGAACAAAAAAAGAATGCAAGGAAATGCATAAAAAGGAAAATAAATTCAAAATTACCTCCAAAAGATACAGGGCCCCCGTAAAAATTTATCGACAGCACGGACTGAAAGCACCCAAAGAAGAATAAAGGGATGCCAAGGTCAGGCTCCCCCAATCATACAACTGGACGTCAAAAATTATCCTCAAATATGACAAGAACCAAATATGGAAGATATCGCCACTCGTCGCCACCAAAAATCCAATAAACAGAAGAAAAATAAATAGATGGGCTATATGTCTCATCTTTCGCCTGTAAGTCACATCCACCCTCCTCTTCATATGCACTCCCTTAAAGAAGAAATATGGATCGAATCCCTAAATATAATCCTACCTATATCCCCCAATGTCGCCTGCATCGCCTCTAGTGTCATCATCAATGTACAATCCACCACTATCTAAAATCCCTCACTATCAACCCCCGTCAGCTTTTGAACATCTATGGGAGTAACCAAAATCCCCCCAAAGCCAATATGGAAATTGTGGGTAGTGTCCCACCACCTCTCCCCCAGAGCACACAAAACCGCAGTAGAATGCAGTGTCTCATCCAAAGCCTCCTACAAACAATCAAAACCTGCATAGGAAACCATCCAGCGCACCACATCAGGGAGATTTTACCAAACCTGCTTCATCCCTATCATCCCCCATGACCGAATGCTCGAAGAAGCAATGTCAGTTTAACGAAGAAGAAGAAGAAGAAGAAGAAGAAGAAGAAGAAGAAGAAGAAGAAGAAGAAGAAGAAGAAGAAGAAGAAGAAGAAGAAGAAGAAGGAGGAGAAGAAGAAGGAGGAGAAGAAGAAGAAGAATAAGAAGAAGAAGAAGAAGAAGAAGAAGAAGAAGAAGAAGAAGAAGAAGAAAAAAAAACCTTCATTAGCACAAAAAAGGAAGAGAAAAATGAAATGGAATACCAAAGGTCATTTTGCATTTACGTAGCCACTAAGGTTCCTCACCCAAGATGAATGTGGTATGATAGCTTTCATAATAAGTATTCTCATCAGCTACAGGCTCAAACAAGCCAAAGGCATGTTCATTTCCCGAAATAAGAGGTGCCCTAGACTGCCACTCTAGGCCAGCCCAGTCATCAACAGTCAGCCACTTGTTGTCTTATTGTTGTACACCTCATTTGAAGAACCATCCATTTGAAGTCTTGAAGCTAAAAGGACTTAGGAATGGTTTTTAGAAAGGGAAAGCAGAAGATTCAAACACGTGAAGGTGTGAAAATGGGGAGGATTCGCCATTTTTTTATAGAACGCTAAGGGGGTTATCGATCGATAACCCCCTGACTATGCTGGTCGGCAGTCATCTTTTCCTCTTTCGAAGGAAGCCTAGGATTTCATGCCCTTGCCAATTATCACCCTCCCAAGACTGTCTATCGATATCCTCTTCCAAATTTCGTGTAAAAAATGCCAGAAAAATCCAAAAATTGCCCAAAAAATCCCAAAAATCCCAGAAAAACATGGAAACTCATTGCAAGAAAAATTATTTTTTGGTACACTAAGCCCCTTATAAACTCTTGGAATCCCCAACAGGATTAATCTTACACTCTTATTCCCACCATAATCCCCAGCCGAATTAATCTTACACACCTATCCTCAACGTATTCATTGATCTGCCCGCATCCAGGTCTATGACACCTCCCTAGCTTAAACATCCCCCAATGGAGTCTTAAGACTACACAATCCCCAACGGAACCATAGATACATCTGAACACACCTCGAGATAATTTAAAAATCCCCAAGAAAGCAAGTCCATGTGTAGAGGCCCTTTTGTATGTGCTTTAGGTGAAAATAATTTTTCAAAAACTTTTTCTAAAAATAATATGCACCAATTTTATAAACCAATTTTACTTAACCTAATTTTATCTTGTTAATCCTAAACATGCGTATAGCGTGATTAAGTAAGTAAAATAAATCAAGTCCACACAACGCCAATGTACGAGGAAACCACTAAGGGAAAAAACCTCGCACGGCCCAAGTCAGACAATCACTATGATACGATTTTACAAAGTATAGACATTAGACTTACTCGATGAATCAATCCCCACAAGCCTTAATGCTCTTCTATGCTTCAACTTCTCCTCCATAGTCCAACACAAGAGTCCACCTACGCCAGGTCCATAACATATGATTCCACGTGTGCCTCGATATCCACCAATACAACCAGCAACCATCTACGATTCAAAACATGGAGTCCATCGCTTCTTCACCGCAATTAGCATGTACAGAGTCCACCGCACAAAATAGGTTCTTCAATGTAGGAAGAATGAAATAATGGTGCAAAAACAAGATCTCTAAACACAATGGTTATGAAATCTCGGATCTTGTAATCGCAAAGGATGTTTTTAACTTTAGAAACCTTTGTAAACAAGTGCAAAAAAATGTATGCGTTATGTTCTGTATTTTATGTTCTGCACTTTTAAAATTCTGAGCAAAATACGCCTTAAATAAAAACTTTAAATCGGCACATCATTTGAATGATATTGACATGTCATTCAAATAAACTATCACATGTTGTTTCAAAATATAAGGGAAAGATCCATACGACTCTAAACAAGATGTATCTCAGAAAAACTCAATTTAAAAGAATTTTAAATCATTTTAAGCAAAATATCATCCTTAGAAAAATATTCACCGAGTATCCATAAACCAATATGCATCCATACCTAAGAGAATCTCTAAAAATTAATGTGAAGACATGAAACGTGGACCAAAACTACAACATGATTTATCTTTTAATCTTGGCCACTACGTCTTCAACACAGCGTCATAGACTATATGGAAATCATGACAAGTAAAATCTATTTATGATTCAAAGTGATTTTTGTTCGGAATAATGCCAATACATACAAATTGACACTATTTGGAAATTTGTCCTTACACGACGCATTACAACTTAAGGTCTTCATAATTGACCTCGGTCCTCAGAATTAGTCGCTACAACTTAATGTCCTCATAATTGACCTCGACCCTCAGAATTGGTCGCTACAACTTAAGGTCCTCAGAATTAACCTAGTCCCTTAGAATTTGTCGTTACAACTTTAGGTCCTTAGAATTGATATGGACCCTCAGAATTAGTCATATCACTACTTTAGGTCCTCAAAATGACATCAGCCCTCAGAATTGAACGCTACAACTTAAGGTCCTCAGAATTGACCTTGACCCACAGAATCGGTCGTCATAACCTCGGCCCTCAGAATTGGTCGTTACAACTTTAGGTACTTAGAATTAACCTCAACCCTCTGAATCGATCTCCTAAACTTAATGTCCTCATAATTGACCTTGGACCTCAAAATTGATCATCATAACTTAAGGTCTTTATAATAACCTCGACCCTCGGAATTGGTCGCTACAACTTAAAGTCCTCAGAATCGATTCGACCCCCAAAAATGATCATCACAACCTCAGTCCTCAGAATTGGTCGTTATAACTACAGGTCCTCAGAATTTACCTAAATCCTCAGAATTGATCACCCCAACTTTAGGTCCTTAAATTGACCTCGTACCTCAAAATTAGTTGTCCTAACTTAAGGTCCTCGGAATTAACCTCGACCCTTAAAATTGGTAATCCCAACTTAAGGTCCTCAAAATTGACCTCGACCTTCAAAATTGATCGTCCCAACTTAAGGTCCTCAGAATTGACTTCGACCCTCAGAATTGGTTATCCAAACTTAAGGTCATCATAATTGACCATGACCCTCAGAATTGATTATCCCCAATGCAACTTGAGAGTTAAAATTGACTCATTAAATCGATAATCCTCGTCTTCTGTGATCAGAACTGACCTCGAACCACTGAATCATCTATCCTCATCTCCTTATGTCATCAAAACTAACCTCGACCCACTGAATTGATCACCTCTATCTCCTTAGGTCCTCAAAAATGACCTCGTCCCTTCGGTTCGATCAATCTCGCCCTTTAAGCATAAAATTGACCTAAAATCCTCTTTCCCAACATCGATGTGGAGTCTATCATTAAATGGCCTTCACTTATTACAATCTCTCCAGGAGATGGGCTCTCTGCAAACACCCAATCCTAGGACACCCCTAAGCACCTCTTTAGGTCCCTAGCTCTCACTCATTCACCACAAACCCTAGGACATACTTAGAATACCGATTTGGAGTCCATCGGGCACTCTCAATCCCCATTTGACTCCGATCAACTTTATCACCTGAGAAACATCTCAATGAATCTTTGAAGGTCTCTGAATCCCCTTTCCAATGATCTTCGCCATGCATAAATTGGCCTTATGGTTCGAACGAGCAGTCAGTTTTCTAATAAAAAACTAATTTAGAGGCCATTGTATTCTCTTGGGCCTCATTTGACTCCAGTAAAGTTTCTCGTTTGAGGAAAAGACCTATGAATATTTGAAGGGCTCTGAATTCCCTTTCCAACAGTTTGTTACATGCATGAATCGTCCTTACGATTCGGACGAAGGATCCATTTTATCTTAAAAACTGATTTATAGGCCACTGGGCGTTCTTGGGATCTATTTGACACCTTTGAATTCTTCAACTCAAATGATGTTTAATGAATCTTTTAAGGGATTCGAATACCATTTCCAATGGTCCTCCCCATGCACGAATCAGTCTTACAGTATGGACGAATGACCCATTTTACTCTGAAAGGTCACCTAGCACTTCTAGCCCCGTTTCACCTAATAACAAATCCAAGTGAAATCTAAAAGGGCTCTAAATTACCTTTTCGACGGCCCATCCCATGTGAGAAACGAACTTATGATTCGGACGAATGATCCATTTTCCTTTAGGAATTTCCTATCTAGTGACCAACAGGCACTTCTGATCCCCGTTTGACTTCGGTCAACTCTCGAACCCGAGAATGTCTCAATGTATTGTTAGAGGGATCTAAATACCATTCCCAAAGGCCCGCCCCATGCATAATTCTAACTTACGATTCACGTTTTACGACCATTTTTTCAAAAAAACTACCTCAGACTACTGAATGGCATCCCAAAGACCCCGCTTATCGACAGTGCGTTTGGGGTTCTATGCCAATAGGCAGGTCTAGAACCATGATGATCGGCACCCCCTTGGCCCTATAAATATAGGGCATGACCTCATTTTGAAAATCACCCCATAAAATCCCTCTCAACAACTCAGAGAGAATTCTCTCGAATTCAAAGTTGTTCCTTCAACAAAAGCCCATGTCACACATTCCTTCCATCCTTTTCATATTCTTTTGAATAAATTCCTACCCACCTCCTCAAACCACCATCACCTCATCTTGATATCAGCACATCTATAATCATGATCGACTTCAAGTCTTCATAAGGAGGTCAAATTCTTCCATTTTTGACTTTAAATTCTCTTATTTTTGCATTAGTTACTTCATTTTCACTTTAGCACTTTACTTCATTACATCACTTATCTTAATTTCAAACTTTTTATTATTAGTATTCACACATACTTTATTTTCATAGAAACCCCCCCACCCCAAAAAAAGAAAAAAGGGTTTACTTATAAATTCCAAACGGGGATTTCTCATCACATTATCTCACACTGAAACACCTTTTTACTACAGACACACATATAATCAAAATCCTCGGTTGGATTTAAGGGTTAAACCCCACCTCATATTGTCTTTAAACTACGTGGACTTTGATGCCCCCTTGGGCTACGTAGGCATCTCGGGTAAATCCCTGGACTCGAGTCCTCCCACATACATTTGTTACTTTGATCTTATCATGTATTCTTATTATATATGCTTGCTTTCTTGTGTCTTGATCGATATACACAATTGTTCCTCCATAATGACTTATGAATCAACAAACACTTACATTGTATTTTTAATTACTATTTTGGGAACACTCTTAAGGATGACCTCACTCTGTCTTTATTCATGACACGAGTCGAGTGATTTCGTCCTCCATTTATATTATGCACATAAGCACACACATCATGGAGTTTTATAGTAGAAGACTAAAACATGCCCATTAGAGACATAAAGGGAGGGATGGGGGTCTAAAACCTTCCCATTCTGTAAATTAGTCCCTGGACCCTTAAACCACTTAGTTTTACAAGCTTCAGTACTGTCCTTGATGAGGTTCTCTCGAGGCAGTAACATTTATTTAATCTATTTTATGCAAAATCGGTTGTCGACTCTATCTCTATATATCACCCCACATCAATGATGGTTGAACGCCCAGATAACGGACACAACCTCGCGTGCACTCCATAATAGGAAGGAAGTAAGGATCCACCTCGGGAGATTCATTTCCCCTTGGACCTTCGGAGAAATCCTCGGGATGGCCACAGTAGGGTTTATAGAGTTTGATCCCAAAAAACGGAGGTAATGAGCTCCTTTTATAGTCTCAAAGGTGCGTAATACCACCCCCAAACATGCAATTCATGTATAATGAGACCTAATAGCCAGTAAGAGCATGATACATATAGAATAAGGTTTGCAAGTCATGATGATTGAATATTCCTTTCACGTCTCAGTTGATTGGTTATAATGGTATTGATTGAATGTACTGGTAATACCCTCGTCATGTTTTCCACGCACATACATTATGTCTGAGGCTACGATTCTCAGCTAGCCGAGAGTGGTAAGGCACTAATCTTGAGGAGGGAGCTGAGACAAGGTTCATTCAACTGCTGGCATGTGTGGATGATAGGGACGTATCATCCTTGTGAAGTTGTCTAAGGCCGATAATATGCTTATGACACTAAAAGTCGGACATTATTCTTAGTCATTGATAAAGGCAATCATGCAATCAGATAATCTCGAAGGACAAGATTATCTAATACGACACTATAGATGAGAACTCCAGTATTATAATAAGTCTGAGGCAATATATGGGGGACATATTGATGCAATAGGCCTCATCTGGACAAGACCAAACTTATGTATATCAATCACCCCTAGACCTTAGTCTTCAATGTAATGGGAGGCTGAGGTGTAAGTTCATCTTGGTTCATAAGTGGTTAGGTCTCACCTCAATGTTAGTGCAATCACATGATGGTAGTGGGAAGGCTTATTTGTAGAGATGTCATTTCAGTCTTCCATAATGGACACCTATCAGTTGATGGGTGGCTTAGCGTATGGACCAATTTGTTAGGAAGCAAAATGTCACTTCTAGTGATACTCCATAATGATGAGCGTCTTGGAATGTACGCTCATATTTGGGTGGTTTAAATCTACCCAAAGCCCTTTCCTTCTCCTTATTCTCTCATTTCCTCATTGTTTTCTTCTAGAGCTTTAAGCCTTCCACTTTCTCTCTTTAAACTTCCACCCTCCCAGTAATTTTTTCCTGCATTTTCTAGCATTCAATTCCTTTTTTGGTCTTCTCCTTCTCTGCAGGTACCTGTCTTCCCCATTAGTTTCTATTTTCTAGCTTTGACTATTAAGTTTTATGTATTTCATTATTTTCTAGTGATTCTTATTTTTTCAGCCACCACTCCCAGTGGTTTGTGGTTTAAATTGAAGAGTTTTTGGTAGAAGGGAGAGTTTAGGCATTATTCTCGGGTTGAGGTTTGCTGGTTTTAGGGTTTTTTGGTCTTAGGAACAGTTTTTTAGGGAGTTTTTTGGTTGAAGCTCAACGGAGCTATTCTTGTTATTCTTGACTAGTTTATTTCAAAAACCTTTCTAGATTCTTTGTTTCATCTTTAGTTAATAACATACAAATCGTTATTTCTATTTTTTATGTATCGTAGACTTTATGAACTAGGATAAGAGTTTCCCCACCTCCGTGAGCGTATTTAACGAGATATCTATAAGGCCTAAGTCGGGGCTAAATGTTGAGCTGGAGTCGAGTCATAATTTCCTCTCACTCCCATCCCGGTAGTTGTATACATCCAAGACTACTTCTTACTTATCCAACTTTATTTGAGCCTAGAGTTTTTGTTTTTATTAGTAGTGATCCACTGTCTTCTTTGTCCTCCAATGACTCTTTATACCTTCCATCTTCTAAGGTCTACAACCCTTCTCATATTATGCTCTCTTGTATAAGATTAGAGAAGTTAAAGGTCATCACATTTTAAGTGTCCATGCGAGTCCCTATAGATCACCTGGACGAGGGGGAAACTGTCGAGTCCAGCAATTGTGGTCATACCACCACTTCTGCTCATCAACAAGGGGAATCTGAGACCAAGATCTATGATATTTATGATGACGAGCTAGGAGTTAAAGTATCTGGCAATGTACCTCCAATGGTAGTGCCCATATCGTCCATGACCGAGGTCGAGTTTAGGAATTGAGATCCTCATGGAAAATCTCCTGACATTGAAGAGGAGGAAGAGGAGGAAGAGAAGGAGGAGGAGGATAAATATATCATGGACACAAGTGTCATTGCGGCTATACCCAGTGACGTTCGTGAGACTAATCTAATAGTCTGTAGACACATTTACGGTATTAAATCATCCATTAGCATGAGACTTTGCTCTCAGGACTATCTTGCTTTCTACAACAAGAACAATGGTGGGGTTGTTGTTTATGACCAAATGTTTAAAATCAGCTTATGCCCTCCCATCCACTCGTCTATTCATGCGATTCTTGCCTCCATCGGATTTTCTCCTTCCTAATTTATGCCGAATGCTTGGAGGACTCTTATCGGAGTTGCCCAACTTTGGAGGATTTCCTTCAAGGAGGATATCCCAGTCGATATTTTCAATGCTTGCTACATAGTGTTCATGACAAAAGTTGCTCCTTTTATTACCATTTTGTAGCTCATCGTTTAGACCGTAAGCTCATTCACATCAACCAAACCTCTAACCATGAATGGAAATGCCGTTTCTCGTGGGATTGGGAATTTGATGAAAATTTGTCACCTTTTATGGACGAGCCGAGAGTCCCCCGGTAGTTGTACAGGGTTTTGATTTCGGTATAGATAGATCCAAATCTCAACGTCGAGACGAGAATAGACATAGACCAACTGGGGGTGATGATCTCATAGTTTTTGAGGATTTGACGACTCTTCACCTTTTTTAATACACTGGCATGGGTTTGGACTCCCTAACCGAACTTTATAAGCAATTTTCTTTAATTTTTTAAACTTTATTTTCGTTATAACTTTGAGTTAGCTGATATTAAATCATGCATTGGTTTTTATGAACTCTCTAGAAGGAGCACTTGATTCCATATGGGAGATGGAAGCTGCCATGTCAAGCAATTTATTTATTCGTCTATAAGGAAAGTCTTATGCGCCAATGCAGACTTCACCAAAAACAACAACTGATGGACCCCCTACCGCGGAGGGGTCAAAAAAACAAAGGACGGTCTTAAGGGTACTTCTACTAATCCCCCCTAAAAAAGAAAAAGGATGCCATTTTGAGGCAGGCGATCGTACCCCCTTTTCCTATAAAGGATGACACCACAGCTACTGCGCGTCTAGCCCAACTGGGCGTGAATGTCAATTCCCTTCTTGGGATCCAGTTGAGGGCCTAAGAGGCCATAAGTTTGATTGTCCTCGAGTTTGATAACCCCAATTTCGATGCACAAGACCCCTCTCGAATCTTTAATTTTTCACTTCATATGTCCACTTCTTGATACTTCATTTGATTATTTAAAATCTTGTATCATCTTGTACTGACTCGTATTTCGATATTGCAGTCTATCGTATCCCTCTAGATCATCCAGCTATGGGTTACCAAGGCTGACAAGAAGGTGAAAGCGATCGAGAACACCCAGACCGAGGCCGACAATCTGAAACAATAGCTCAAAGATCGGAAGGTCGAGTAAGACACCAAATCCCAAGGGTAGAGAAAAAATGAAAAACATGAAGGTGGATCTCCTTGCAAAGATCAAGGAGTTAGAGAAAAATCTTGAAGCTTAAAAAGAGGGTGAGGTCAAAAAATTGAGGGTGGCAATCGATAATTCCATAACCAAATTAAAAGAGCCGAGGGAATTTTTTGGTTACGCCGTCCAGTACATAGAGAAAGGCGCAAAAACTATATGCCACAAGGTATCCAACCAGCATTCTGAGCTGGTGACCAATGAGCCCCTATTGACCGAGATAGTCAACTCTTTTAGCTTTGCAGATCCAGGAAGCATCGAAGCCCTTTAATAAATTCAGGTTGAGGCTGACACTATACAGATTGGTGCTGGAGACGCCGAAATGACAGTGGTGGAATAAGAGGCCACCGACAAAGCTGAGAATAAAGAGGGAAATGCGACCGCTTAGGTCAAAAATCCAATTGGGTCAACTATCACTGAGCCCACGGTTGTTGACTCTTGAGCTAGGATCTACTTATGGGCAACCGTTTAAGGTCCTTAAAGCCCTTTTTTAAAGCTCATCTTGTTTTTAATTTTGAACTATTTCCAACAGTTGTCTGTAATACTTTGACTGTTAATTCATTAATTTTGCCACGGATATTATGGTATGCCCACTGTTGTTATAGTATGGCGTAATTGGACATTTAGCTATTTATTTGTTGTTTCTTACTTTAAGTGTGGCATCTGAACTAAGTGTGAAGTGTTCTATCAACTGTTTTAAGTACAAATCACTATATTTGATGTTCAATGATATTTCACCATAGTAATGATGTTTAAAAAATGATGTTTAAGGGATTTCCCTCCTCTCACGATATCTAGAGTGACTTCTCTCAGTCTAGACTCTTTAGTCACTCTCGTACTGTCGAGAAAGAGTATCAATTATTCATCTAAATTAAATGATATTTTAGGTTCACCATAATCAAATGAATTAATTTGGTCTCACCACTAAAATGATGTTAAAGGACCTCCCTCCATTCAGGGTTTCTAAAGTGGTGCCATAGAGCCGAGTCTCTTGAAGCACTACTCGTACAGCTGAGAGAGAGTTTTAATTACTCACCACAATTAAATGATGTTTTAGGTTCATCATACTCAAATGATTTAATTTGGTCTCACCACTAAAATGATGTTAAAGTACCTCCCTCCTTTCAGGGTTTCTAGAGTGGTGCCTGTAACACCCCGTATTTTTGTGCATTTAATATTTAATTAATTCAGGAATTCATAATTACTTGTGTGTCGTAATTTTAATTGAATTAATTTTGACAATATATATTTAAATATTAATCGGGGAGTGAATGGTTAATATTTAGGGAAATTTAATTATTAAGTGAATAGTAATAATTTATTTACGTCATTCTGAGTATTAGTGACGAGGTATGTACTTATCTCAGCCAGGAGTCGGTATAGACTAACTTGGGTGTGAGATAAGGATTTTTATAAATTAATTTGGATGCCAATTCTGAGTGTACGATTGAGTTCGAATGGGCCGAGATAGTCGGAAATGTATACCCGGGGTAGTAAACGGGTTACGGGACATTTTTAGGCATAGTCGGGACCACACGGGGGTATTTAGGTCACTTGGGCTTGGCCCATTAGGAAAAAAACGGGATTTAGCCTAATTAATGAATTATAAGGGAAAGAGGAATGGCTGATTAGAGTTTAGAAAACACTTAGTGGGAGAGGAAACCCTAAGAGGCAGTTAAAGGCAAATTGGGGGGAAAAGGAAAGAGCCAAAAGAAAGGATATCGTCTTCAACCTTGAGAATTCACAACCTCAAATCAGACCCTACGAATCATAAGGAAAGTGGTTGACTTGCTGTAGCATTTAATTTGTATTTTGATTCATATTTATGTGATGTGAGAAATCAAAATTCGTTTTGGGATTTAAAGGGTACAAACAAGGGATTTTTGTAAATCAATATTCTGATTTGTAAATTGTGTAAAAATTATTGTGTAATCTGAGATTTGTATATATATACCTGGTAAGACGTAGAAACCCGAATAAATTAGAAACGAATTTGAGAAAAGGATTTGATGTTGAGATGGGTTAACGATTAAAAATGATTTTTTTCTCCAATTTATGAAAACAGTAGAGAACGGAAATTGAAAGGTGTTTGTGGGCTTTATGGGGGTTCCTTATGAGGTTTTTGGTGTATTTTATTGATGAAAAGGATTGGATTTGACAGTAGAAGGAGTTAGGGTTTTAAGCTTTTCGTCCATGGCTGAAATAGCAAGCTGGAGAAGACGATGACATGTATGATCGATCGAGGGGGATCGATCGATCGATGGTCAGCAAATTTTGGCAGTTCGGCCAGTTTTTATATATAAGGGAGATTTACTTAAAATTCCTTCCATGCCTTATTTAATGAGAATCAAATATAGGATTTTCAATCTAATTAATTATGAGGGAAAATTAATTTGGATTTGGAGGAAATTTATGTATGTCACACCATGATTAAATTTTGGGAATAATATTTAAAAATAATTAAATACGGATTGAGTGGGCAAGTCCGGGTAAATTGGTTGAGCGATACCAAGACGTTAATTTTATTTAAAGTTAAAGCTAAATAATTTGGAGTCGGGAATTTAGACTCGGGTATTATTTTATTTCGGGCCACGAGAGTAAGTCCGAATATATTGGTTGGGGTGACACCAAAAGTAATTTAATTAATTAATGTGTGAATTAATTAATAATTAGAGTTGGGCCATAAACTCATAATAATTTGAATAGGCTTGTGTTACAGACTGAATACACGGGATAGTCGGGATAGTTTATTATTATTATATATATATATATATATATATATATATATATATATATATATATATACGGTGTGCGATAGTATATATATATATAAATATATGTGGTGTGTGCATTAATATCAGTGGCTAGATATTATTATTATAATGACTCTAGTGCTATAGGAGGGAGGTTGCGCGTAGTGGATGAATCCCTTATCTTGAGGAGTAGGGAGAGTATATTCCTAGGTCATAGTGACGCGACTAAGAATGTGTCTCAGAAGTGCGTACTCTCTAGGCTCAAGTGTAAGCCTGTCGCTCAAGTAATAATTCGATAAGTCAGGTATCGATCCTCAGGGAAATAGGACAACAGAGTTGTGATGACGTTGGACAGACGAAGGAATCCTAACTCTGACTCTAAAAAGAAAAGATGATTTGTTTGGGAATTGGATACAACTAAATGCAATTATGAAAGTATGAAATTAGGAAATTAGGAAAGAAATGCGACTATTCTAAATTACCTAAAATACTAACGATGAATGATTTAAAACTCGAACTATATGATGAAGAAAACAGGACGGGAATGCAATCCCTTAACCCTAATGTATTGCAGGTATAAAACTAATCATAAATTTAAATGATTAATTAGACCTAGAATTTAATACTCCCAAGCATTACGTATATGAGGTTCAAGCCCGCACCATATTTAATCAGAGGACGAGTAAATTGGTATTGCGATAGTGACACTCGAATTGAATTCTGAAGCATCCCTATTACCCTGAAGCAAACGAGATTCAAAGATCTAAAATTATCGTGTTTCTACGCAATACGGTCATAATCAAATCATTAAATTTGGAGGATTAATTTAATACACATGCAACTACCACATCAGGTCGAGTTCATACATCCCGACCTTTTAAATCTAGTCGAGCATGTGAAGACTTGAAAACAGCACGTTTAGAATGAATGAAACCATTTTTACTAATGAATGAAGATGAAGAAAGTTGAAATTAGTAATGAACAAGCAACTAGAATAAGTATTGAAACAGGAATTGGAATGCTTTTACTTGAATTGTAACTTGAAAATAACTAAGGCTTGTTGTTCTTCCTCTCTAAAATGGATTACAAAGCTTCCCTGATGAATTTGAAGCCTCCTTCTACGTTTAGGAGGAGTTACAATTTATATTCTACGAAATACAAGAGTTTGAACCAAATAGGACTCTATTTTTACAAATGGATAAATTCGAAAAATCGACAACAGAACCGATTCGGGTAAATGGTTCGGTTCGGTTCCATCTTTTTTAGCCTTAACACAAATTTCTTCAAGCATGGGATCGGTTCGTTATTTGCCAGCTTCGATTCGGTTCCATATTTTCACAGGAAGTTTTCCCAAGGTGGATTCGGTTCATTTTTGCATTACTTCGGTTCGGTTCCCTTTTGCCATCCTTTGCAGAAACTTTTCCTATGAAGGATTCAGTGAGTTTTTAGCTCCTTGGGTTCGGTTCTGTTTTTGCCAGTTTTTATAGAATCCTTTTCTTCTTGTATTTCTTTGACGCTTTTAGTATGAAACTCAGATTAGAACACTGAACACCTACAAAACAGATGACGAACACACGAAACTCGACATACTCATTAGAAACTTGCCATTATCGAAGATATGATATAAATCCACTTGAATTACATTACGCGGAGCGATAAAAACAGCTAAATTAAGGGGATAAATGGGAAGAATTTATGCCTAATCAAACCCCCTAAACTTAGAACGTTGATCGTCCCGAGCAATGTAAAAGAATCAAAACATGTTCCAACTCATAAATGGGATAAGATACCTTTTTTGCGGACAAGTGATTGTATTTAGCGTATGCAACAAGCCTTTAAACCCCTAGGTTACCAGAGTAGGACGAGTTGTGTCTCGTGAGGGTTTGCAGTGAATATACCCACAAAATTCGACTCAAAGAAAACTCAAAATACGCAAAAAGTGTGTAATTCAAACTTTTATTGAAAATAACCATCATCAAGTCACATTCAATAGTTTCAAATCATAGTGCGCGTGTGTGAAACCGAAGATTTAACCGCGAATTTCCCCCGATTGACCATTGCGTTACTTATCCGAAAATTCATTTTGATTTCAAAATCTCACGGATTGCTCTCACAAACGAATCACTCGGAATTGTGGCTATTCTCTCGGTGTACGAGATATAAAGAGTAAACATATTGGAACCAAGTTCACGCACACAAGTAGAAAGACGAAAATTTTATAGTGATTCGATCTCATCAACGGAACACGGTTTGAAAAATGGGAACATTGCCTCTTACACATTCGTCTTATCTCTTTTATTATCTTTTTGTATCTTAGCTCTCCACGCGGTAACCAATTTTTGCAATTTTGGGCTCGATTAGGACTTTTTCGGGTAAAAGGTGTATTGGGTAAAATTGGAAAAGGTTAAGAATTTCGGAATTGGAAAGTTTTGCTTATGATGTCCGTTAGTGCTTTTCTGGGCTTTTGCTCATTTTCTTCTTCTTTTTCTATTTTTTTTTTATTTTTTACTTTTTTCTTTTCTTGCTATTTTTGTTGATCATTGCTATTCTTTTTCTTGCCCCATTTTTGTTGCACTTTTCGGACTTAAATTCTGAATTTTTCCATTCTTCACAATTCCGGGTTATTTGGGTTTTTCGAGTTACCAAACGAAACGGATAAATTATTCGGCTCAATTGGGTTACAAAATGGATGATTTTTCACAAATTTTTCTAGTCAATATTTTTGGGTAACAAACGATGGCCTACTTCATTGTCTGAATTACTTATTAATTTACCATATGCGTCTCGAGATGAATTAAGTTTACAAATCAATTTTGGCACGTTTTTCAAGGCAATATCACACACATTTTCTATAACTCATCAAAATGAAGGGATTGAGATTCTCGACGACTTATTTGACGCTGAAAATAAATTTTGAGTTAACAATTAACTCGGATTGATTTTTAAAAACTCAAAAAGATCGATAGGCTCGAAATATCACTGGGTTTGTTAATCTCCACATTTATTCGTTAAGTCGTCAATTTTTGCACAATTTCCATCTTTGGTCAATTTTGGCTTTTTGTATTGTTTTTTTACAATTTGAGACTTTAAACCGACTTTTAATGATATTTTTGAAAATTTTGAATTCCAATTTTTATTTATTTTGAAGAAAAATATTTTTGGATTTTCAAAATTTTATGATTTTTTTTAAATTTCTGTGCATTTTTTACAATTTGTGAAGTTTTAGAAATACACACTTGTGACCCCCCCCCCCCCCCCTAACTTAGACTTTTGCATTGTCCTCAAGCAAAAAGGACGAAAATCTAACTCAAAGCGAATTAAAAGTGCGGAAAAATAAAACAAACAAATGAGAAGAAAAATGCAGCATTTATATATAGAAAGAACAAATTGTGTTACATAGAATAAGGGGAAAACACGCAAACAACATTGAGCAAACAACCGCTTTAAATACAAACAAATGGAAAAAACTAACAGAGGCTTCATTGGGGGGGCTGATTGGAGGACCCGGGTGCGCGCGGATCATAGGGGTCATAAAAGAAAGATGATGGGGGACCACCTAAGTTGAGCTCATAGAGGTGGGATTGGAGTTGGTGCATCATCCTTGTGTCTCTCCGATAAGCCTCTTGGTCCCTGCGATAGGCGGCTTGATCTTGGTTATATTGGGTGATGAACCTGTCAAAATGGGATTCCACCGTTGTCAGCCGTCTATCGAAATTAGCACCCAGGGGCTCAAAATCTGAGTCATCGCCTTCATTGTATTCTTCCTCTTCAACCCCTTCCATCTCAACATCTTCCGCCACCGGCTCTTCAACCTGAATTTCTTCCTCGGCCTCTAAATTGATCGCCTCTCGAGCTGCTCGAATGGCAGCCCATTGCTGGGCACTCCTCATTCTAGATGTCTTTCCAATGGGCTCCGAGAGATGGGGGAAAGCTTGGGGTGGTTGGATACCAGCGTCGGCTAAGAGGGACGTGATGAGGCGAGTATACGGGAGGGGTACCGCACCTTTATGCTCCCAGGCGGCAAAAATGATATCTGCGTAAAGCATCCTGGTCAGGTTGAGGGAGAAATTGGGGTCGAACAGGTGGTACACAATGGTTGCTTGGCGAGGGCGCATCGCCGAGTCATTGGAAGTTTGAAGCAAATTGGCGCACACGATATGGAACGTGATGTGTGCCTTATCATTGAGATGGCCCACGGTAAAAGCACCCCGGTCCCAAAAGTCATTGGGCGCTAGTCGATCAATGCACTACTGTTTGAGAATGGTTGGGGCATTGGTGTATACGTCCGGGTGGGGAACCCCCTTTTCAGCAAGCTTGCGGGCGAGGATGGATAAGGAAAATGGGATAAAGCGGCCGTAAACAAAGGATTGGCATGCAAAATCGCCCGTGCACATGAGAGTGCCATAGAAATCCAGGACTTCATTCGCCCATACGACTGGATGAGGCTCTCGCAAGTATTGCGTCCACCCAATCCGGCGAAATAGGGTTGTGATGGGGTGGGGCATCTCGGCCCAGTTGACCACTCGCTCAATGTGCAATTGGCGGGCGAATCAGAAGAAGCGTTCACACCATACTCGCTCCATATGGGAGCGGTATTACCCATTGACGTTGGGCAGAACTTCGGTTCACAGATATTTTGGTGGGAGAGCGGGATTGGCCATCGGGGAAAACTGAGACTTAGGAGAGGGAGGACTAGGGTTTGTAAAGAAAGAAAGAGAGAGAGTTTGAGGTGTGAGGGAAAGAGGAAGGAAGATAAGGTATATATAGGTGGTGGGGAGGGGTGTAGGTGGGGAATTTTGGAGGGAAAAGGGGGTGGTTGTGTTGGAGGGAAAAGGGGAAGAATGGGGGGAAGAGAGAGGATAGGGGGGTTAAATGGGTTCCTCGGGAAGAAGCAAAATCGCAGGAACTGAACCGATCCGGTTCAGGGGAGATTCGGTTGGGTTATGGGGATTTTTATTTTTTCAATTTTTCCAAACCGAACCGATCCGGCTTGGGGATTCGGTTCGATTCCATCTTTGACAGAACCCCTTATCTCAGTTTGTTGCTCTAGAATCCTATTCTCTCACTTTTCTAGACTCTTGCACTTATCCTCCCACTTGAATTCCTAGATGCCCTTATGAAATTTGTGTTATTATACGTGATCTTACCCCTATACTTACGTAACCTACCTACGAACTCACTCTAATCTATCAAAGCTTAACTACTATACATAAGAATTCACCCTATACGCGTTAGGAGTTCGACGACCTCTCTTGTCAGCTCAATCGACCCCGTAAATGGGGTCTGACAACCAAACGGTATCGACTTCTTCCACACACGCCTCTAGATATGGATTTAGGCATTATCCATTTACTTTTAATGTATTTCCCCCTTTCAAATCGTCTAACTCAACAGCTCCGTGAGGGAAAACATTCCTTGCAACGAACGGTCCAGACCATTGTGACCGCAATTTACCCAGAAAGAGATGAAGCCGAGAGTTATATAGAAGCACTTTTTATCCGAGAATAAGCTCTTTGCATCGAATGATATTATCGTGAGCGAGTTTCATCCTTTCTTTGGAAATTTTTGCGTTCTCATACGCATCATTGCGTATCTCTTCTAACTCATTTAATTGAAGCTTACGAGCTTCACCGGCTTTATCTATGTCATAATTAAACTTCTTAATCGCCCAATACGCCTTGTGCTCTAATTTTATGGGAAGATGGTAAGGTTTTCCATACACAAATCGGAATGGGGACATGCCAAGTGGATTTTTGTATGCGGTACAATAGGTCCATAGTGAATCGTTCAATCTAAGTGACCAATCTTTTCGGGTAGGATTGACGGTCTTTTCGAGAATGTTCTTGATTTCCCGATTCGCTAGTTCTACCTGACCGTTCATTTGTGGGTGATAGGTCGTTCCAACTTTATGAACGACGCCATACTTTCTCATAAGCGTCTCGAATGGCCAATTGCAAAAGTGCATGCCATTATCACTGATTATCGCTTTTGGAGCGCCGAAACGGGAAAGTATGTATTCCTCTAGGAACTTAATCACCACTTTGTTTTCATTTGTCCTGGTAGCTATAGCTTCCACCCATTTGGAAACGTAGTCGACCGCAACAAGGATGTATATGAAACCAAAGGACGGGGGGGAAGGGCCCATGAAGTCAATACCCCATCAATCGAAAATCTCTATGATGAGTATAGGGGTAAGAGGCATCATGTCTCGTCGGGTAATAGCTCCGATCCTTTGGCACCTATTGCAAGATTTACAAGCATTGTTCATATCCCGAAATATTATGGGCTAATAGAGGCCGAATTACAGAATTTTAGCGGCCATTTTTTCGTCGAAAAGTGGCCTCCACAAGCTTCTGAATGACAAAATTGGATGACTTTCGGGATCTCGTCATCAGGTACACAACGTCGGATGCTTTGGTCGGCGCAATATTTAAACAGGAAAGGATCATCATAGAAAAACATGCACGACCAAGTAATAAACCTTTTTTTATCTTGTGATGTCCAATCGGGAGGAACGACTCCCATGACAAGATAGTTCACGATATCCGCAAACCAGGGCAAAGAAGAGGTTGCAAAGAGTTGCTCATCCAAAAAGTATTCGTTTATGGGTATTGGATCACTAGGCATGTCGGATGAAAGCCGTGATAAGTGGTCGACAATGACGTTCTCTACTCCCTTCTTATCTTTAATGGAGAGATTAAACTCTTGTAGGAGTAGGATCCACCTTATGAGGCGCAGCTTTGCATCTTTCTTCATAAGTAGATATTTCAATGTTGCGTGGTCGGTGAAGCAAGTGATCGGAGAACCAATAAGGTAAGACCGAAATTTTTTAAGGGAAAAGACTACTGCTAGAAACTCCTTCTATGTGGTGGAGTAATTGAGTTGTGGTCTGGTAAGAGTCCGTCTAGCGTAGTAGATGACATGAGCCTGTTTATCTTTTCTTTGGCCCAAAACAGCCCCTATCACATAGTCGCTAGCATCACACATAAGTTCGAATGGTAAAGACCAATCTGGAATTTGCATGATGGGAGCGGACACAAGCATGGTTTTCAATTTTTCAAAAGTTCTATGGCATGCTTCCGTCCACTCAAATGGGGTGTCCTTCATGAGTAGGTTGCTTCAGGGCCTAACGATGGCACTAAAGTCCTTAATAAACCTTCGATAAAACCCCGCGTGGCCCAAGAATGAGCGCACGTCTTTAAGCAATTTTGGTGGGGGTAGATCGGCTATGACATCTATCTTAGCTCTATCAACTTCTATCCCCTTGGATGAAACTATGTGACCAAGAACTATTCCCTCGGTGACCATAAAATGGCATTTCTCCCAATTTAGCACTAAGTTCTTTTCCACACACCGTGCAAGTACCTTTTCCAGTTTTTCTAGACAAAGTTTGAAAGAGGTGCCAAAAATGCTAAAATCGCCCATGAACACTTCAAGTCCTCTCTCGACCATGTCACTAAATAGGCTCAACATGCACCTTTGAAAGGTCACGGGTGCATTACACAAGCCAAATGGCATACGTTTGTAGGCAAACGTACCAAAAGGGCAAGTGAAGGTCATTTTCTCCTGGTCAAGTACGTCTACCTAAATTTGGTTATATCCGGAATAACCATCAAGGAAGCAATAGTAAGGGTGGCCCGCTACTCGCTCAAGCATCTGATCAATAAATGGCAAGGGGAAATGGTCTTTCCTAGTTCCCGCATTGAGTTTTCGATAATCAATGCAAACGCGCCACCCGGTGGTGGTACGTTGGGGAACTAGCTCTCCCTTATCATTCTCAATCACTATCATGCCCGACTTCTTCGGGACAACTTGAATAGGGCTCACCCACTTGCTATCCGAGATTGGGTAGGTAATCCCGGCATCCAATAGTTTAATTATTTCGGTCCTCACCACTTCTTTCATATTGGGATTTAGCCTTCTTTGCATTTCTCTCGAAGGCTTGACATCCTCTTCGAGATGGATACTGGGGGTGAAAATCAAAGGACTTATCCCTTTCAAATCAGCAATGCACCAACCAGAATCACCTTGGTATTTTCTCAGAATCTTTAGCAATTTACCCTCCTGATCTTCGTCTAGGCTAGAGGAGACAACAACAGGAAATGTCTCATCCTCTCCTAGATATGCATATTTAATATGGGAGGGTAGTTTCTTTAATTTGAGGGTTGGAAATATGTCACTGGAGGGAAACATGCGTGTCTCCCTCGGTGGTAACTCCTCGAATCTAGAAACCCAACTTGCATCTCTCGCGTCCTCGTCCGATGCTCTAAGTAACTCGCTCATCTCCTTAACCTCCTTCTCAAATTCGGCGTACGTCCCTTCACTCTCGTGGCTCAACACTAAACAGGACTCTAAGGCGTATCCACAATAGTTTTCCTCAAAATACTCCTCTATGATCTCATCTATTAAGCTCACCGCGTGAAGATCATCTTCTTCCCCCGTCTGTTGGTCTATATGGAAAATGTTAGTCTCTAAAGTCATGTTCCCAAAGGTGAGTTGCATTTGCTCATTTTGAGTATTGATGATGGCATTAGCTGTAGCTAAGAATGGACGCCCAAGAATGATGGGAACATGGTTGCTCGAGGTGAAGGAGGGCTCCGTATCCTAAATGACAAAGTCTACTGGGAAGTAGAAAGTGTCAACTTGGACGATCACATCCTCAACTATCCCTCTTGGGATCTTCACGATTCGATCAACTAACTGGAGAGTGACCTTTGTGGGCTTGAGGTCGTCCAAATAAAGTTGCCTGTTGATGGCGTAAGGGACGATATTGACACTCGCTCCCAAATCAAGTAAGGCTTTCTCAATTTTATTTTCTCCAATGATGCAGCAAATGGTGGGTGCACCGGGATCTTTGAATTTTGACGGAAGATCGTTATGTAGAATGGAGCTCACGTTCTGTGCTAGAAAGACATTTTTCTTTACCTTCGTCCTCCCCTTTACCGTCAATAAGTCTTTGATGACTTTTGCATAAGCTAGAATTTTCTTAATAGCATCGAGGAAAGGTAAATTTAGCTTCACTTGCTTTAGTACGTCTAGCACTTCATCACGAGGGTTTCCTTTGTGGGAAGGAATCAACCTTTGAGGAAAAGGTACCGCGGTGGGTGGTTTCACTACTACCTCGGGCTCACTAGTGTCCTCTTTTATCACTCTCCTTCAAGGGGACATCTTCGGCCTCTTTCATGATGGGAGAAATCTCCTTGTCTTTGGTTGCATCGTGTGGGGGAGGTGATAAATCAATGACTCTCCCACTACGAAGAGTGGTCACAGCTTGACCTTGCTCCTAATGTTATGTCGAGGTGGAGCTAACACTAGTTTGACCTTGGGGCGGTCTTTGGCCCTGGGCAGGAAACTTGCCTTTCTCTTGGATACTCAATGATGATTGCAACTGTGAAATGTTCGCATTCATTTCGTTGATCATGCGCTCATGCCTAGAATTAGTTGCAGTCTGGGTATTGATAAAGTGGTTGATTGTATCCTCAAGATTTCATCGCGGTGGAGTGATATATGCTCCTATAGGTGGTGGTGCTTGCACATGTCCTTGCATGTGTGGAGCTTGTTGAAAGTGTTGTGGTATAGGAGGGGCAACATTGTAATTAGGATTCATCGCGGCATGTTGTTGCCCATAGCTAAAAGCAGGGTGGTTTTTCCATGAAGGATTGTAAGAATTCCCATGCGGTCCACCAAAATTACCCTTGAATCCTCCTATACCACCTACTTGTTCTTGAAGAATCACTTTGTAGGCGGGTATAGTCGGGTATTCCTCAATTGAATGACCCGCCACAAATCGCACACACCTTCTCGATGGGGTTTGGGATGGATCCAGTTGATCCTCTTCCATATACCTCACATAGGTCTCGTAGTCCTTTCTCAAGTATATCGAGTCGAATGTCCGTCATAGAATTATTTTCTACATGAAATAGGTCGGACGCCGATGGAGTGGTGGTCACATGACGATTTTGATTCTGAGCATTAGGGTCAGATGTATCCCGGGATTGGATAGTCTCAGCGACATACCTCAGGTGAAGCTCAGCATCGTGGGCGTCTAAGTCGACAAACGGACCACTGCCCATGGTTTCAACGAGTTGCTTAGAATTAATGTTCATCCCATTATGGGTAAAGGAAATGATTTGCGTTTTATCAAAACCATGATGGGGACACAAAGCAATTAACTCATTGAAATGCTCGTAGCATATCGAATGACTTATTTTCTAATTGTCGAAAAGTTTGAATTTGAGCCTTGATGGAGGTCATTCGATGTGGAGGAAAGAACTTCTTAAGAAATTTGGATTGTAGCTCGTTCCATGATGAAATTGAATTTGGAGGTAAATACCATAGCCATGTCTTAGCCTTATCCTTTAGCGAGAATGGTAAGAGTTTAAAGCGGAG
This sequence comes from Sambucus nigra, assembly GCA_949130495.1. Taxonomy (NCBI): domain Eukaryota; kingdom Viridiplantae; phylum Streptophyta; class Magnoliopsida; order Dipsacales; family Adoxaceae; genus Sambucus; species Sambucus nigra. Next base: position 285,439,318 of record OX422218.1, read on the forward strand.
CACATCTTTTGTGCAAGTTTGATCACTGAGAATATCGTACGCCTCCTCAAATTCCATGATGTGGGCATATGGCTTTTCTAAATCCATTCCATGGTAAGTGGGAAGTATCTGGATCATCCCATTCCTAAAGAGAAATTGCCATGCATTGTATGGGAGTAAAATGCATCCCGGAGTGACAGTGCGCTCGGGATATAAGGTGTCTCTCAAAGGGCGATATGGGGCTTCTCCCTCGTCGGCAGCTGCACTACCGTGTAAGGACATGTCTCTCTCTCTCAAAGACTCAGTATCCTCACTTAGTAGACTCAGAGCGTGCTTTGAAGTGTGTCCTAAGAGGGAAAACGGTGTGTTATTTGAGATTAAGTGTGACGGTGTGGGAGGTGGAACCCAGAATTGTGGAGCGTTAGGAGTGTGAGAGCTATCAGGGTCGTCCTCTACTATTGGATTTTCGTGAATGTGGATTGGAGTATTATGGGGAATTGAAGTGAGTTCAGAATTTTGCATTAACAGGCTTATAAGAGATGATGAGAAATATTTTTGTGCTTTTTCAAATTTTTATATATTTTGGATTTTTGGAAATTTTTGGTCAAAGTTTGAGATTGACTTGATCTAATCCTAAGTCTACCTACTTCCCCGGCGACGGCGCCAAAAACTTGATGCGACTAAGAATGTGTCTCAGAAGTGCATACTCTCTAGGCTCAAGTGCAAGCCTATCGCTCAGGTAATAATCTGATAAGTCGGGTATCGATCCTAAGGGAAATAGGACAACAAAGTTGAGACGACGTTGGACAGACGAAGGAATCCTAACTCTGACTCTAAAAATAAAAACAAAAGATGATTTGTTTGGGAATTGGCTACAACTAAATGCAATTAAGAAATTAGGAAATTAGGAAATAAATGCAACTATTCTAAATTACCTAAAATACTAACGATGAATGATTTAAAACTCGAACTATATGATGAAGAAAATAGGACGGGAATATAATCCCTCAACCCTAGTGTATTGTAGGTATAAAACTAATCATAAATTTAAGTGATTAATTAGACCCATAATTTAGTACTCCCAAGCATTACGTATATGAGGTTCGAGCCCGCACCATACTTAATCAGAGGACGAGTAAATTGGTATTGTGATGGTGACACTCGAATTTCATTCTGAAGCATCCCGATTACCCTGAAGCAAACGAGATCCAAAGATCTACAATTATCGTGTTTCTATGCAATACGGTCATAATCAAATCATTAAATTTGGAGGACTAATTTAATATACATGCAACTACCACATCAGGTTGAGTTCATGCATCCCGGCCTTTTAAATCTAGTCGAACATGTGAAGACTTGAAAACAGCACGTTTAGAATGAAAGAAACCATTTTTACTAATGAATGAAGATGAAGAAAGTTGAAATTAGTAATGAACAAGCAACTAGAATAAGTATTGAAACGGAAATTGGAACGCTTTTACTTGAATTGAAACTTGAAAATAACTAGGGTTTGTTGTTCTTCCTCTCTAAAATGGATTACAAATCTTCCCTAATGAATTAGAAGCCTCCTTCTACGTTTAGGAGGAGTTACAATTTATATTCTACGAAATACAAGAGTTTGAACCAAATAGGACTCTATTTTTACAAATGGATAAATTCAAAAAATCGACAACAGAGCAGATCCGGGTAAATGGTTTGGTTCGGTTCCATCTTTTGTAGCTTTTACAGAAAGTTCTTCGAGCATGGGATCGGTTCGTTATTTGCCAGCTTTGGTTCGGTTCCATCTTTTCATCTTTTCACAGGAAGTTTTCCCAAGGTGGATTCGGTTCATTTTGCATTACTTCGGTTGGGTTCCCTTTTGCCATCCTTTATAGAAACTTTGCCTATGAGGGATTCGGTTCGTTTTTAGCTCCTTGGGTTCGGTTCTATTTTTTCCAGTTTTTACATAATCCTTTTCTTCTTGTATTTCTTTGAAGCTTTTTGTATGGAACTCGGATTAGAACACCGAACACCTGCAAAATAGATGACGAACACACGAAACTCGACATACTCATTAGAAACTTTCCACTATCGAAGATATGATATAAATCCACTTGAATTACATTACGCGAAGCGATAAAACATCTAAATTAAGGGGATAAATGGGAATAATTTATGCCTAATCACATAGCGTCCATTATATGGGTGAGAGGCATCTCACTTTCAGGGAAGGAATATGACCGCCTCCAATTTTTATATATTATCCAAGTTAGTGAGCGATTCTGACTTGGGGTAACTAGGTTATGTGAATATGCCTAGTGGGATAGCACTTTAGAGAATTTACATCCGGTGAGTTATTACTCGGGAGGATCTTTAGTATTAATTATTATTTCAGAATGTTTGTGTATGTTGTAATATAACTATACATATATAATGTGGTAAATAATTATATACATGTAAATTAATACAGGCTGTGAATTATATTAGGTATGTAATGGGTGTGAAAGTTATATGAAATTTAAAAAGGTAAATAATTAATTAAGTTAATTTTGATAACAACTTAGAAATCATAATTATAGTACACTCGGTTAGAGTAGGGTGGTTTCAAGGGAATTATATTAGTTATCTAGTCTTGAGATAAATAAATAGGTAAATTAATCAAGGCGTTAGTAGTGCACATTAGAGGAGGGGTGAGGATGTCCTCAAGGGAGTGCGGCACTAACTAAAATATGGAGAGCATGCATATTTACTTATTACTTAAAGTTAATCATTTGCTAAATGTTTTCCAAATGTTTTGGGTACTAACCCTTGTTATAAAAACTTTTAAAAACCTTTTAGGTGTCCAGCCACAAGGACGCTAGGCTTGACTCATTTCAGGGATCCGTTGCTAGATCATATGTGGATGTTGCATAAGTTTGATAGGCGCCTCATTTCTTTCGTTTCTAGAATAGAGATTTCCTATCAGTTATTCGATCATGTTGCTCACCGTTTTATTCAGCACTTATGGCAGACCTGTTGAGATTTATTACTTGTCTTTACTTTTGTTGGATTTTAAACTGATGGTTTTTTCAGTCAGTTAATTAATTGTGAATGGTTCATTTCAGTTAATTGTGATTGTTTATATTATTTTTCCCCGCATGAGTATTTCATTTAAGTTAATGAAAGAAAAAACTTGGCACCAGTCTAATTTTTCTCACTTAGGTGGTTAGTAATTAAAAAGGCGACAGTGATGCTAAGAATGAACCAACTGAGAAACCTGTTCTAATTTAATTTAGGACTGATCACCCGGGGTTAATTAGGCGGGGTGTCACAAATGGTATCAGAGCATCAAGTTCTAGTGTCCTTAGGATCTGTGCGGCTTACTACATTTCAGTGTAGCTTTCGGTTGTTATAGAGCCCTATTATTAGGACTGTTGATTCATTTTCCGCTTGTGATATATCGTATTTTGGCTATTTGTTTTTATATAAATTGTGTACATATACGATTCGATCTATTTTCAGATGCCACCGAAGAGGTAGAGAGAAGAGAGGGTTGAGTCTAGGGATGATCTCAAGGAGGCTCATCAGGAGCCACAGGTACCGCCACCACCACCACCACCCGAGTTAATCGCCACTACTCAGGTGGAAGTGATAGTGGCACAGGAAGTCGAGAAAGTGATGCAAGCTATGGCAACTCATTTTCCACAGCCCCAGGCACCACCTCCAGTGGCACCAGCAGCTCAGGCTCCAGTGGGGCCACCGTCTTGGCAGCGAGTTAGGGAGACCTTTCAGAAGGGTCACCCACCCGAGTTTCGGGGTAGTACCGATGTGGTAGATACTTGTGACTGGAAGAAGAATGTTCAGCGCCATCTGCGCATGCTGGAGTGTACCGATGTGTAGAAACAGATGCTTGCTACCTTTCGTCTGTCGGGGGCAGCCTTACAGTGGTGGGAGTCAGTTACCACCATTGAGGAGCGAGATTTGATGACGATATCCGTATTCTAGGTGCGGTTCGACCATAAATACTTCCCACCAGCGGTAGAGGCTAAGATAAGGAAGAAGTTCAATAAGTTAGCGCAAAGTGACCGGTCAGTGGAAGACTAGGAGGAAGAGTTCACCCGTTTGTCAAACTGTGTGCTTAATGAGGTGAAGGATGAGGAGTGAAAGAAGTCAAGGTTCATAGATGGCTTAGCCTGGAGGATCAGGCAACATTTGATTAGGAATTCGACGTTAGTGACTTATAGAGATGTCAGTAATACCGCCCTTGTACATTGCTAGGATCATCGCTTCCATGCGAAGGGGAGCAAGAGAGTATGGGAACCGAGCCAGCAGGGCAAGGCAGTTACTGGTGGTGACACGAGTGGTACTCAGTAGCAGACTAGCAGTCAGCAGGGGAATCAGGCTAAGAAATTTAGTCCTGGTGGGTTGCGACCGGGAGGACAGGGGTTCAAGCAGGGCAGCCGGGCCCAAATCAGCAGCAGCAGGCTCCTTAGGGCCGTCAGGGCCAAGGGAACAATGGGGGAATCTAGTAGGGCCAACCATGTCAGGACCAACAGGGCCAACGATAGGGGGATGGTCAGAAATGTTGTTTTGTCTGTGGCCAGCCAGGACACTTCAAGAGGGAGTTCCTGCAGAGGGGAAGAGGTCATCGGTAGGGTGCCCAATAGGGGCAACAGGGGCAGATGCCGCCAGTAGCACCAGCTGCACCCGCCCCACAGCAGCAGGGAAAAATGCACTAAGGGTGTGTATATAACATCTGGGATGTTCCCAATCCTCCAGCATAGCAGGCGCCCCCAGTAGTTGAGGGTATATTTCTCATTCATGGTCATGAGGGTAGTATACTTTTTAACACGGGAGCATCACATTCATTCATTAAATCTAATTTTGCTAAACGGGTTGGGTTACTAGAGATCGCGGGCAGTCTCCGTATGTGTGTAGAGTCACCAGTAGGCAGCGAGGCTTTGATTCACTTGATTTGTCGGGGGTGGACATTTTGATTGGGAGGCTTAGTATAGTAGCATACCTCTTAATGTTAGATATGGAGGGATACGATGTCATCCTGGGAATGGATTGGTTGGCAGGTTATCGGGCAACTGTGGATTGTTACGAGAGGACAATCGTGTTCTCCATTCTAGGACAGGAGATGTTCCTAATAGCGATGCCTCTACCTGAGGGAGGGTCGCGCACACACTTGTATTACATCGAGGATGAAACCTCACAGGAGGTGGTGGTTCCGTTGGACTCAACCCCATAAGTGAGGGACTTTGCGGATGTGTTCCAGGAAATACCAAGGTTGCCACCCAGCAGGGAAATCGAATTTGTGACCGATTTAGCACCGGGGACAAGGCCGATTGCTCGATCCCCATACCGTATGGCCCCTTCAGAGATGCTTGAGTTGAGAGAGCAGATTCAGCATCTCCTGGGTCAGGATTTCATCCGGCGAAGTACATCATCGTGGGGTGCACCGGTGTTGTTTATAAAAAAGCGGGATGGTTCACTTCAGTTATGCGTGGACTATAGGGAGCTGAACAAGGTGACGATACAAAATAAGTATTCATTACCTAGGATTGATGATTTATTTGATCAATTGAGAAGGGCGTCTTACTTCTTCAAGGTCGACTTGAGGTCAGGGTATCACCAACTGCGTATTTAAGAGGAGGATGTTCCCAAGACCGCCTTTTTGTCGCGGTATGGATCTTATGAGTTCAGGGTGATGCCATTCGGGCTCACCAATGCACCAGCAGTGTTCATGGACCTCATGAGAAGGGTTTTCAGAGAGTCTCTCGATTAATTTGTCATCATGTTCATTGATGACATCCTTATCTACTCGCGCACCGAGGAGGAGCACGCAAAGCATCTGTGTATGGTTCTACAGACACTGCGGGATCACCAACCCTATGCCAAATTCAAAAAGTGTGGATTTTAGCTGCGAGAGGTGCAGTTTCTTGGCCACGTGGTGTCAGACCGGGGTATTGCGGTGGATTCGAGTAAGGTGTCGGCGGTGAGGGAGTGGGGACATCCCACGACACCGACCGAGGTGCGCAGTTTTTTAGGATTAGTCGGTTATTACAGGAAGTTCATTAAAGGATTCTCAAAGATTGCGGGCCCTTTGACGAATCTTACTCGGAAAGGGGTGCCTTTCACTTGGAGTGGTCATTATCAATTAGCTTTAGATGAGCTAAAGGACAAGTTAACATCTGCACCCGTACTTGCTTTGACGAAAGGAGGATTAGAGTATAGAGTTTACACTAACGCATCCTTACAGGGACTTGGGGGTGTGCTTCAGCAGGAGGAAAGGGATATAGCGTATGCGTACATAAAGCTAAAGACCCACGAGATGAATTACCCCACTCATGACATGGATCTAGCAGCGGTCATTTTTGCTTTGAGGATATGGAGACATTATCTTCTAGGAGAGCAGTTCAATTTATTCACGGATCATAAGTCACTTTAGTATCTCTTCACATAGAAGGATCTGAATATGTGGCAGAGGCGGTGGCTAGAATTCATGAAAGACTAACAGTTTGATATTCAGTATCATCCTCGTAAGGCTAATGTGGTAGCAGACGCATTGAGCCGGAGACCGACCGGGGAGAAATCAGAAATCTGGAAAGCGAAGTGGGGAGAGCTTCGATATAAGGATGATGTAGCCAGGGCCTTCATGTTAGCATTATCCATCACACCTGATTTCATTATGCGGGTTGTGAGGGATCAGGCAGAGGATCAGATCTGCTGGGATAGGGTGAGCCAGTTGTTGGCCGAGGGAGCAGAGGGTTACTCGATCAGCTCGGAAGGAGGCTTACGCCTTAATGGGAGGTTAGTTGTGCCAGAGGATGAGGATTTGAGGCACGCTATTTGTAGAGGGTGCCTGAAGGTAAACCTGGGATTAGGGATAATCCACCAATTAGCAACAGTGTTCTGAGGATAAGCTCAGCGAGGCAGCTCAGCGTGGAAGCTTGGCGTGGCAACTCGTACTTTAGCTTATTGTTACTTTGTCATATTATAGCTTTGTTTATATTGATTACGAGTTGTAACGACTGTAATGTTGTAACGAGAATAATGAATGGGTGTGAAGTCGAACGGTATTCGCGAGAGACCAGGCTTGGCAGGGCCTGGGAGAGCTTTCATGCTCTATCGAACAACCTCACCGTGGGAACTTTAGAGGGACTTGGTTTGGAGGATTGAGAAGTGGGGCACCGTTGGGGCTTGTCCTGACCATCTTAGATACGCCTGGTAAAACAACGAAAGATCTTCACCGTGGAACCTAGAGCAAAGTAGCTTCGAGTTCCATCGGGAGCTTTGCTGTGAACCAAACAGCCCTCTACTTTATGTCCCATCTACTGTAGGTGATGTAACTAGCCAGCTAGACAACGTCAAGTCTGCACTTGAGTAAACCATCGTGGTATTTGGGGCTGTCACACGGTTGGTAAGCAACCTCTGTGGCAACAGCCCCCTGACACACAGTGGTTAGGCAAAAGGCATGTCTTGGCATTTAATGTTTATGACATAAAGACAACTAGTGCATCAGCTATTTAATGTTGGTGACATAAGGTATGAGGGAGGTCTTTTCACAGGAATTAATGACTTAGCTGCCTCGGGGGTGGTGTGGGGGCTATTTAAGGCCCCAACCACCTCCAAGGAAGGGCATCGATCAAAAAGTTCTAAAAAGAGTTCTTTTGGAGATATTCTTCTAAGATTTTGAGAAATTATTACTAGAGAAAGAGTTATTGAAAAACCAGAGAGTTCTTCCACCCACCATTTGTCATTTATTAGGGAGCTTTAATAACTTGACAGAGATCCTTGAAGAAGACCTTTTCGGTGTGTGTGTTTTTACCTGCCTACTAAGGTGTATCTAGGATGCTTACTTCTCTCTCCCTCTAGCTAAGTTATTTCTGAGTTCTTTATTATATTGTGAGTTATACACGAGAGATTTGTGAGTTTAAGCTGGATTTCATACGTTCCAAACTGTTCTTTATGTCTTGTGGCTAAATCACTAGTGTTTACTGATTAACCTTGTCATCACCATACTCAAAAGGGGTTACGCCTCCATCTTATCTAAACTACCCTCTTACATTTGGCGACTCCGCTGGGGAGGCATTCTTCTAAGGAAGGAGTATGGTGCAAGATAACGTTAATCGAAGGCTCAACTTTGATGATATCCAAGACAGTGAAGAGCAAGCAGCGGTAGAATTGGAGGCTTTAAGGAGCGAAGCTCCTCGAATAGAAGTGCCTCCAGTTCAGACAACAACAGGCACTCAAGGAGTGACGCAGGCTTCCACGAGCGCTGGGCTGGGACCTGCCCAGATGACCCTCCTCATGAGCAAGTTCTATGAGTTTTTGCAAACTCCTGCAGCTTCAACGGTGCTGGGAGGACTCAAAGCCAATTCCTTCGTAACACCAGGGGCAGCTCCAATGGTTCCACCAAGCGCAGGTACAACGGGAGCAGACCCGGCAAGCATACCCTCCGTCGTGAATCCGGCTGTGGGAATCTCCGGAGTATCAACGGTGCCAGCTGTAACGATGGCTCCAACTGTAATGGTCATTCAGCCAACACCCCCATTGGTCGTTGCCCCATCGCCCATGGAGGAAATGAGGAGAGAAATGCAAAAGGAGATGTTGAAGTTCATGCAGGCTTCCTCACAGTCTATAGGCGAGGTAGCTTCAGTCTATGATGACTTTAGGACACCTTATCCTCAGGAATACAACGATGAGCCTTACCCGAGGGATTATATTCCCCCCATCTTTGAAAAATACACAGGGAAGGGTGGGAATCCAAAAGAGCACATTAAATGTTTTATTGAGCACTTGGGGGCGCATTGCAACAACAAGAAGCTCAGGTTTAGGGAGTTTTCCAAATCCCTAACCGATAAAGCATACACGTGGTATTCTCATTTGTCCCCTAAGAGTGTTTCCACGTGGGAAGAGAATCATGTGCTGTTTGTCCACAAGTTCTTTCTAGCAGATGATGAATTCACTCTGACCCAACTAGGGAGAGAGAAGCAACGACCAGGAGAAGACGTGGTGGCATACGTTCGGAGGTTCAGGGAAAGGTCTCTGGATGTAAGAGAGGAGGCCAAGGAGTCTAAACTATTACAAATTTGTGCCGAAGGATTGCTCCCGGAGTACATTTGCCATCTTATCAATGAGATGCGCGAGGGAACTTTTTTGGCATTCGTAAAATCTGCAAGGAACATCTCATTGGTCATACGACCAAACCCGGTGGCGAGGCCTATGATATTCAGGCAGCTGATACAACCTGGGGGAGGAAGGCCTCAACCCCCACGAGTGGGATACACCGAAGGAACAGATGGGGGTAAGGCGGCGAAGAAGGACAACAAAAGGAAGTTCGAAAGGGATAGAGAATACCCACCACCGTTACCGTGCACGATAGAAGAGGCGGTGAGCTGTTATAACGCCATGGTCCAAGGTGGAACGGTCTACCTACCAAAAGGCGTTCCGTCGGAAGAACCCGAGGACGCAACGAAGGCGGATCCTAGGTATTGTCAGGTTCATCGAAAGATCCAGCACCCGACAGAGAGCTGCTTCACACTGAGAAGAATCATTGACAAGTACATGAAGGCAGGGACGCTGCAGATCCCCCCACAGAATGTTAACAACAACCCACTTCCAGCGCATGGGGCCAACTTGGTGATGGCCTACGATGATGAGGCGGAAAGAGAATGAGGAAGGTCAACAATGAAGCAAAGGAAATTCGAAGAAACTCTGGAACATTGCACCACAGGAATGGCTAACGTAGTTTTAGCCTACGATGAAGCAAGCGCTAAAGACGTGGAAGACGTATACAGCGTTGAGGGCGAGGAAATGGAGGCAGTCGTTGAATACAGTGCAATTTCAAAATCCCCAAAGTTCGCTTGGTTCTTCGATCAAGTGGGGATACCAAAGGAGAGCAGACTGGAAATAACTCGGGCGATCCTAGACATCGCGAAGAAGGACGCGGTTCCCTCGTTAAAATGGAGGGGACCCATGGCGAGGCTGGTGAAAAAGTTCCTATCAGAGGTGACCTTCAGCGATGCAGATAGAGTTGTAAGGTTCCCTCATAACAGGCCCTTGTATGTGACGGCCAGTATCAACGGGGTTAGTTTTGCAAGAACGCTTATGGATGGGGGTGCTTCCATCAACATTATGCCGATCAACTCCTTCCACGCAGCTGATATCCCAGAAGAAAGGTTGGTCCCCATGCCTCTGGTAATCTCAGGGTATGACAACCAATCTTCCAAATCCATTGGGTATGTGAATGTGCGAATTGTAATGGGAAATCTGAGTTCCCACATCAAGTTCCATGTAATAGAAAGTGCAAATTCCTATCATTTACTAATAGGAAGAGTGTGGATGCACAATCAAGGTTTAGTTCCTTCAACATATCATCAATGCGCCAAGGTGAATGTCAAAGGAACAGAAGTGACCATTAGGGATACAAAAAGGCCTTTTGCTATCGAGGAAGCTCACTTTGTAGATGCGGCCTTTTATACGAAGTTGGAGGAGGATGCTCGAGTCCTAACGAGAAGAATGGAGGGGGCATGGGTTCCCTCGATCAGAGATAGAATGGGGCCTCTGAACGAGCAAAGTAAAGGAGCCGCGAGTAACGAAGAGGTGAGGGCCGAAGAAACCCATCAGGTGATCCCTCGACCCCAAAGTACCACGAAGCAGCTCAAAAACAAAGTAAAGCTTAGAGTGGATCCTGTGGAGCATGAGGTCCAACGGCAAAGCGTGCTGAGTCGCTTTTCAGGGGGAAGAATCGATGAGGCTTCGAGAGAGAGGAAGAGGAAGGCCGTGGCAATAGCTACCAACAGGCAATGCAAGAAGGTGGTCACTGAAGAGGGGAAGGTGGTATACCGTTTATAACGATGTGAGCGGGCGGCCGAAGAGACCGAGGATAGGGCTGACCCATTATATGAGTGTTTCTTGGTGGATCAACAGGGACAGTGTATGGTGATAGACAACTCCAACATACAGGAGTTCGTGGAGGAGGTCGCCGAAGAACCAGACTACATGGCATATCAACCAAAGCCCCAGGCACAAGAGTTGGAGCAGTTAAACCTGGTAGAAGAAGGGGAAGACCCAAGGCCCATCTTCATCGCGAAGGATCTCGGTAAGGAGAAACGAGAAGCCTTGGTTGGGCTAATCCGGGAGTTCATAGATGTCTTTGCATGGAAGTATACCGAAATGGAAGGGCTAGATGAGGAAGTGAGCTGCCACAAGCTAAACGTGATGCCTTCGGCCATCCCGGTGAAGCAGGCAACAAGGACTTATAAACCTGAGTTGGACTTGAAGATTAAGGAAGAGGTTCAGCATTTGTTGGCAGTAGGATTCATCAAACCAATACAGCATCCCCTTTGGCTATCTAGCATTGTGCCAGTAGGGAAGAAGGACAGGAGTCAAATAAGGATCTTTGTGGATTTTAGAGATTTGAACAGGACTTGCCCCAAAGATGAGTTCCCTCTACCCTCCATTGATTGCTTGATAGATTCCACGGCTGGGCATGAGATGTATAGCTTCATGGATGGGTACATAGGGTACAACCAGATCAAGATGGACCCCGCGGACACAGAGAAAACGGTATCCAGAACCCCGTTGGGCAATTTCATGTACAAAGTAATGCCGTTTGGACTTAAGAACGCGGGAGCTACTTATCAAAGAACAATGATGGCCATTTTTCATGATTTCTTCCACAAATTTGTAGAATTCTATGTGGATGATTTGGTCATCAAATCGAAGAAGGAGGAGTCCCACCTAAACGACTTACAGAAGGTGTTTACTCGATGTAGGAAGTATAAATTAAGGATGAACCCATTGAAGTGCGTCTTCGGAGTAACAAACGGGAAGTTTCTAGGCTTTGTGGTTGATCGACAAGGGGTGCAGATGGACCAGGATAAACAACGTGCGATCTTAGAGATGTCGTGCCCAAGAACGGCGAAGGAGCTAAAAAGTTTCCTCGGCAAAGTCTCCTACCTCAAAAGATTTGTACCGGGATTGGCCGAGGTAACACACCCGTTGATGCAGCTGCTACGAAAGAACACAAAGTTCAGGTGGGAAAAGGATCACCAGGAGTCTCTCGATGAGTTGAAGAAGCTGATCGTTTCACCACAAATCATGGTTCCTCCACAGGCAGGAGTACCGTTGCAGTTGTACCTCACCTCCACTACAAGGTCCGTTGGAGCTTTGTTGGCACAAGAGATTGACGGGCAAGAACGGACAGTGTATTATCTCAGCAGGATCATACATGGGCCAGAGATTAGATATAGCAGCCTAGAAAGGCATTGTTTGGCCTTAGTCTTTGTAGCACAAAAACTTAGACATTATATGCTGTCTTTTACAATTCATATTGTAACTAGATGTGATCCTATTAAGTATTTATTGGCTAGAAATATCTTGATTGGCAGGGCAGCTAGGTGGTTCCTTATTCTCTCCGAATATGATTTAAAGTGTGTGGTTCCTCGTGCTATCAAGAGCCAGGCGTATGCTGATCTGTTGGCAATCTTTCCATCAGGAACGTTTGAACCACCTAAAGAAGACATTCCGGGAGACGACTTACAAGCCAACTATCTGTATGCAACCGATGAGGAATGGACGATGCAGTTTGATGGGTCTTCGGCAGAGAAAAAAGGAGGGGTAGGGGTCATCCTTTCAAAAGGAACGGAGGAGATTTGCCTTTCCTACAAACTAGATTTCCCTTGCTCCAATAACGAAGCAGAATATGAAGCGTTGGTACTAGGGTTGCTAGAGGCTCTTCGAAGGGGAATTCGTTCACTCTGCATCAAGGGTGACTCGAACTTAGTAATTCAGCAAGTTAACGGAGAATATGCATTGAAGCACATGAGTTTGGCACTGTACAGAACGATCATTCAAAGGCTCCTCAGCCAGTTCCATCGGACCAAAATCAGAAGACATCCCAGAACGATGAACCTTCATCCAGACGCTTATGCCACTATTGCTCAAAAGATGGTCATGAGGAGCGATACGGCTACCGTTACGATCCAACGAAGAACAGGTCCTTCAGTGGTGCAGTCAATACTACCGATGGAGGGAGACGCGGATTGGAGAGGAGAGATCAGGAAGCAACTGGAGTCTGGCGAAGGAGCTATGGGACTAAGAGAGTTAGCCCAATACTTTACAAACCAGGGAAATCTTTACTTCAAAAATGCAGGGGGATGGTTATCGAGATGCATTGGGCCAGAGGAAGCAGAGCGGAGGTTGAAGAAAACACATGAGGAGCACTGCGAAACAACTGAGATACCTCTTTATAGGAGAATTCAAAGAGGGGGATATTTTTGGCCTAGAATGAAACAGGATGCGGCAGAACTACAACGGAATTGTGATAAGTGTCAGCTATTTTTCGAAGCAGCTGAGTGCCATTTCATCGAAGCCCAAACGGACTGGAGGCAGCCCTATATCGACTTTATTCAAGATGGAATTATCCCAACGGAGAAAATGGATGTGATGGGACTGAAGCGAAGGGCCCCGAGGTTCTATATCCAGGAGTGGCAGCTTTATCGAAGGGGGTACTTCAACAGGCCATTGCGTTGCATCACAAAGGAAGAAGCAACTGAGGTCCTCAAACAAGCCCATGACCCAGCTCACATAGGAGGGGCCAAGTTATATGATCAGCTGATGACGTTGGGGTATTATTGGCCAACGATGGAGAAAGACTCTGCCGAATTTGTTCGAAAATGCAAAGCTTGCCAACTTCATGGAAATATGATCCATGCCCCATCAGTGGACTTACACTCTCTGGCAACGCCTTATCCTTTCCACACTTGGGCGTTCGACCTCGTGGGGGCGATACATCCTTCGTCGAAGGGCAAGATATGGATACTGGTAGCAACGGAGTGCTTTACAAAATGGGCTGAAGCAATACCACTCAGAAGGGCAACGGCTGGGGTAGTGAGTAACTTCATCAGAGAGTATATCATTTGCCGTTTTGGGATCCCAAAGGTTATTCTCTCAGATAATGGGACTCCCTTCGTCAACTCAGAAGTAACGATGCTCACAGATAATTACTTCATTGTTCATCACACTTCAACGGTGGCATACCCGAAGGGGAACGGTCAGGCAGAAGCAACTAACAAAACTCTGGTTAATATCTTGGCTAAAACAATGGAGGACTTTCCAGGATCGTGGGATGACAAGATACCAGCAGTGTTGTGGGCCTATCGAACGACGAAGAGGAAACCCACAGGGTACACTCTGTTCTCCCTTGTCTACGGGGCTGAGGCAATCCTTCCAGTAGAGTTGGAAGTTCCCTCTGCTCGATACGCCTTGCGAAGTAGCATGCTTCCTCATAACAGGCATGTGCAGTTGGAGGCATTGGATGAACACAGAGACAATGCGATGCAACATTTTCAAATGTATACAAAGCATCTCTCTAGGGCATATGACAACCTGGTAAGACCAAGGAGGTTCGTGGAGGGAGATTTCATTTTGAAAGCAGCGGTGAAACACATTAAGGGACTTCCTCTGCCAAAGTTCGCAGCCAATTGGGAGGGACCTTTCATCGTGAAGGAAGCTCATGATTCAGGTTATTGCTTAATTTCTAAGTTGGAGGAAGATAAGCCATTCAAAATTAACAATAAATGGCTGAAAGTCTATCATGTGTAAACAATTAAGTTTGTACCATCGATGTATCTAGTCTTTGATTATGAATATACAAGTTTTATTGATGATGTGAAGTATAGACATTGATATGAAAGCAGTCATAACTCAGAGATAAACTGGAAAATATACATTCTTTCATTCATTAAACAAGAGAGCATTACAAAAAATTGGGAACTATTGCCCAAGAATTACATGAATGGACGAAGAAAGAAAATATATACAGGAGTTTACTACCCTAAGAGGAACCATAGGTCCGAGGAAGAGAAAAAATCCCCAGGAAGGCCCGAAGAAGCTGACGCAAAGGAGCTTTGAGCGTTGACAGCAACCTCTAGCCTGGTTTGCACCTGTGCGCGTTCAATAAGAAGTCTCTCCCGTTTTAGCTTGGCCAAACGCAGAGCCTCTTCAGCATTCTTTACTTCTTCATCCGCCGATTCCAAAAGAGGTGCCAGCTCAGCTAACTTAACCTCCTCAGCCCGTTGGTCCTCCTGGTGCTTTCTCAGTAGTTCCCTTTGGCCGATCAGCTGCTGACTCTTCAAAGTTTTCAAATACGTTATAAGCCAGTCGAAACGGAAACCGTCACGACCCAATTCCTTCAGAAAACCCAGAAACTGATTAATGAGGGCTCGGGTGACACTAGAAGTGGGAGTACTGGCAATCTCAGCAACAACGATCGCCATGCCTTACAGTCGATGACTCATCATGGGAATGTTGGACCGTAGGCAGTCCACGGTGAAGGTCTCGGGGTGATGGTTCACTAACTGCTCAATCACCAAGCGATGGCTCACAGGCATTTGGGGAGAATTGTGAAGCACCATTAGGCAAAAGGCAGGAGGAGTTAAGTCAGGAAGAGGCAATTCGCACCCAGATTCACTTTCTGCCTCGGCACCAGTCATGGAACCTTGGTCAGCATGATCAGATTCTTCCAAAACAGCAGGTTCCTGACGAGGTGTGCCCATAAGTGAAAGAGCTGGTAAGGAATCCTCCCGAGCAACCTGAGAAGAGATATAAAAAACAGTGAGATTATATAAAAATCTTAACAAGCGTTTTCGTTGTTAAGTCACCGTTATAAGGTGGAGATTATATAAAAATCTTAACAAGCGTTTTCGTTGTTAAGTCACCGTTATAAGGTGGAGATTATATAAAAAATCTTAACAAGCGTTTTCGTTGTTAAGTCACCGTTATAAGGTGGAGATTATATAAAAATCTTAACAAGCGTTTTCATTGTTAAGTCACCGTTATAAGGTGGAGATTATATAAAAAATCTTAACAAACGTTTACGTTGTTAAGTCACCGTTATAAGGTGGAGACTATATATAAAAATCTTAACAAGCGTTTTCGTTGTTAAGTCACCGTTATAAGATGAAGTTAAAAAAAATAAAATAAAATAACCCTAACATACGGTGGAGTTTATGCAGAGAATTAAGAAAGTACCTGAGTCACAACAGGTGCAGGAATGGGAGTCACCACGGAGGTTAAAGGGGCAGGAACCGTTGGGAGGGGACTTGTTACCTCATCAGCCTCAACGGGGTCTCTGGCCGCAGAAACCTCAACTATCGGCAATGTTCCCTCGCCCACATAAGGTACCAAAGCAAGCGTAGGGGGTTCATTGGGAATAGATGATGGACTCCCGAAAGAGGCCCCAGCATGAAGGGGCGCAGAAAAACCACCAGGCTGCGAAGAAGCCCCAACCTTAGCCCTGTGTGCGTAAAGACTACCCAAAGAAGAGGGTAGTGAAAGATCAGGGGAAAGCTGCAATATAAAAGCCAATGTTAGTAAAGAGGAACAAGTACAGAAAAAGGGCGAAATATTGTTCGTCCCACGGTGCTGGTGAGACCTCTGACCACAGTGCCCCTTTTCAATGTCCTGACTGAGGTAAGCCAATGTGGTCAGAGGTCTCGCCAGCACCGTGGGACGAACAATGTTTGCTAGCAGCGAGGACACTTCGACCTAGGGCAACCAACATCCCAAATTCAGCACACAGAATGGGGTGAAAGAGAAGGAATTCCAGATCAGACAAATTAAGTATGAAATCATTACCTCAGGGTCACTTGCAGCAGCCAGAACAATGGGCAGAGCAACCTCAGGGGAAGCCAGTGAGCCAGAGGGGACTGAGGCAGTTGTCTCGGATTGCGTTGTCTCTGGTGGCGAAGAGACATCCATGGGCTCTATAACCTCACCCTCCACAGCTGCCTCCCTCACCCGTCATGAGATTGAACGACGGGATTAAGTAAGCCCGGTCATTGGCGAACGGGGTGGGGTAGTATCGGATGAGAGGGCACCACAGCGACCACCCACGAAACGTCTTATGGGGGGACTTGGGGGACTAGGAGGACGAGGCCCAGTTTCTTTAAGCCCCTGCACCAAAGTAATTAAGAACAATATATATAAGCAAATGCAGCTTGCTTTAACTAAAGAGGAAAAGAGAACAAGATAAGTGTACATACCTCAGATCGGGAAGAAGAATGAGAAGCTTGCACCGTGGGAGCTTGCTTCCTCTGGGACTTGGTGCCTAAAGACTTCCTCCTTGTCATTGTCACATCACTACCAGTAGCTTGAGGAACCTTCGAACTTTTCCTCCTCCTTGCAGCTGGCTCAGTTGGATCGACGACGATCGTAGGGAAAGCAACCGAAGGGAGAACGACGACAGCGCGCCGTTAAAACTCTGCATTTACCCGATCTACCTCAGCCTGCGCCTCCCTCCTTAACCTCTCGGCCTTTTCAGCAGACATAGGAGGAGGAACGGAGGCTATGGGAAGGGCTGCCACAGGAGTCTGGGATTTGGACTTTGATTTTTTCGTGGAAGCCACCCCACTCTTGGCCTTCTTGGTTGATGGCTGTGAAGACCCATCATCAGCAGTGGCTCCAGTCGAAGGAGCAATCTTCCTGGATATCCCAGCAATTTTGGCTTTGGGTATGGCAGTAGGAATCATGGGGCATAACGGAGGAAGCTCTTCGGTAGGCCTTTTAGGGGTTTTGCTTAGAGGGAACTCAATCCCAAGAACGGAGTTGCCTTTAAGTCCCAGCTCCAACGCAGAAAAAGACAGAACTGGAGGGTACACGGGCTCGCCATCTATGAACTCAGCAATGTTAGCCAGTTGTTTCGGCCAGAACTTCGTGGCAAATAGACCGGTCACATCCCCTTGCCTTTTGTTGGAAGGAATGGTGATTCGCCCAGCCATTGATTCACTTATCCCCCACGCAGCAGTAGAGGAAAATAAGGAACATGCCTCGCTGAAGCTCACCTTTGGGTTTGAAGATTGGAAAACTGGGTGAGGAGCCCCCTGATCAAACCCAAATTGACAACTGCACCGATTGGGGTTATAATGTTCGCTGGAATATCCCCACTCGGTGTAGGACGGCAGATACCCCAGAGAAATGAGAAGCACCACGGCTAACTGAGGATCTTCAATGTCTACCCCCACTTGAACCACCCTGGATTCGTGCTGGAAGAAATCACAAGTATGAAAAAAGACGTCCTCTCCGTAAGGCCTCATAACAAAGTCCTCAAAACGATCAATTGAGGCGATCAGCTCTTTTTGGCTCTGCCTCTTGTGATAAATATAAGAGCGTGGGGGTAGAATGGTTTCCCTAGAAGGAGGTCGGTTGGCCTTGGACTCTACAACAGGAAAGCGCACGTACAAGAAGCCGGTTAGAAGGACGCTGTTGGCAAAATTGGACAGGTTATAACGGCCAAGCGATCGTTCCATGTCGAACAATGTTCTGTCGAGCCAGGTGTAAAGTGACCCTAAGGCAATTACAGCCAAAGGAAGTTTGATGCCCCGGGCCAAATGAAGGGATATGTTGATAAGGTCCCTTCGGGGCTGATCATTTGGTTTTCCCATCAAAAGAAAACGGGAAAGAATCACAAGGATGTAAGCGGGGAGCTCTAACGAAGTACCTTGACCAGGGGCATCCATTGAAGTTGAAGAACTGCCTTCACTAGAACCCTTGAAGAAGTAGTTAATCAGCGGAGTGAAGGTAGCTTTGTTTGAAGAATCGATGCAACTTCGGCATATTCGGTCCAACGCCAAATGGTCAGCAATCTCTTGGGCGTCGAGAGGCTCATCGGTATAAGGCTCATGGCCTGCTGCTTCGAGCCCCAGGAGCTCACAGACATCTTCTAGGGTTATCGTAAACTCGCCCCACGCAGCGATGAATGTGTGAGTCGTCACGTTCCAACGGGAAACAAGAATGGGGAGAGCAGCATTATTTTTGGAGAGAGTAAACTCACCAAACCATTTGGCCCGTTGAAGGCCAATCTTACTCAGAATATCACCATGGGAACTCACCATGTGAGAGTTCCAAGCAGCAAAATGGGCAGGAGAACCCCCTGGTGCCTCGAACTCAATTTGGAACCATTGGAAGTCCCCTCGCTCCAGACGAAACCTGAGAGTCCCCTCTGGAGGAAGAAAGCCCCACTTCGAGGGTTCTTCGTACTCATCACCCAGCAATAAGGTCTCAAACTTGCATTCAAATTTTACAGTCTTGCAGGCAACAGCAAAGCTATCATCCTTGCCAAAAATGGGAGAGCGACGATAAAACCTTAACTGTTCACGATGGACAGCGTCCAAAGCGGAAGCAGCAGTATTGGCAGCAACAGTGGTAGCAACAGCGGTAGTAGGTGGCGCACTGGTTGAAGAGATGGTGGGGTAACTTGGAGACGCCATGGCAGAGTGTTAGAGCAAACAAAAAAAGCCTTGAGTAAGAGGAGCTTGAGCACGATAATGGAGGAGAGCAACCACAGGAGGTGGCATAGAAGAGGAGAGCAAGAAAAGGAAGGCACAAGCTTGAACAGCAATGGAGGTTTCAGATGCTCAACAATGGAAGCTCTCTCTCTCTCTCTCTCTCTAAAAGTGAAGGAAATTTGAAGAAGGTAATGGCATAGTAAGAGAAAGGAAGGTTTTAAGTGTTTGGGGGATTTAGCCGTTTGAATTTTTAAGTTCGTCGTTTAAGTTTCCCACCATTGCACGTGCGAGGCCGCCTGCAATCATTTCAAATGTACACGTGGCACTTCGGGAAGTGTTCTGACAATGGAAAAGACAACGCTACGTCATTAATGAAGTGACACCTAGGGAACAGCCATCGTTACCTTCCTAAGCAAGATTCAGTTTTGGGCGCCAAGATTTTCTCAGACATATCCAATAAACCCCCCAACGAAGAAGATGTCACAATGGTTCAAAAAAGCCACGATGTCCCCTCGTCAGAAGCTCAAACGTTGTTTAGTTATGACTCAGTTACATCGGGGAGAATTTTTCACTTTTTCGAACATTACTGGGAGAATATTAGCAGGTCCTTCGGGAGAATTTTAGATATTCAAGCTAGAACGGTTGAGGCTCGGCATTAGGAAAAAGTAGCAGGTCAGACAGAGAAGGTTCATCGGATTGAGAAGTTTTCGTGGAGGCACTTCTTGTTCCCATAACAAATCCCTCCACGAAGGGGCAAATGTAGAGGGGGCCTGAAGGTAATCCTGGGATTAGGGATAATCTACCAATTAGCAACAGTGTTCTGAGGATAAGCTCAGCGAGGCAGCTCAGCGTGGAAGCTTGGCGTGGCAACTCGTACTTTAGCTTATTGTTACTTTGTCATATTATAGCTTTGTTTATATTGATTACGAGTTGTAACGACTGTAATGTTGTAACGAGAATAATGAATGGGTGTGAGGTCGAACGGTACTCGCGAGAGACCAGGCTTGGCAGGGCCTGGGAGAGCTTTCATGCTCTATCGAACAACCTCACCGTGGGAACTTTAGAGGGACTTGGTTTGGAGGATTGAGAAGTGGGGCACCATTGGGGCTTGTCCTGACCATCTTAGATACACCTGGTAAAACACCGAAAGATCTTCACCGTGGAACCTAGAGCAAAGTATCTTCGAGTTCCATCGGGAGCTTTGCTGTGAACCAAACAGCCCTCTACTTTATGTCCCATCTACTGTAGGTGATGTCACTAGCCAGCTAGACAACGTCAAGTCTGCACTTGAGTAAACCACCGTGGTATTTGGGGTTGTCAGACGGTTGGTAAGCAACCTCTGTGGCAACAGCCCCCTGACACACAGTGGTTAGGCAAAAGGCATGTATTGGCATTTAATGTTTATGACATAAAGACAACTAGTGCATCAGGTATTTAATGTTGGTGACATAAAGTATGAGGGAGTTATTTTCACAGACATTAATGACTTAGCTGCCTCGGGGGTGGTGTGGGGGCTATTTAAGGCCCCAACCACCTCCAAGGAAGGGCATCGATCAAAAAGTTCTAAAAATAGTTCTTTTGGAGATATTCTTCTAAGATTTTGAGAAACTATTACTAGAGAAAGAGTTATTGAAAAACCAGAGAGTTCTTCCACCCACCATTTGTCATTTATTAGGGAGCTTTAATAACTTGACAGAGATCCTTGAAGAAGACCTTTTCGGTGTGTGTGTTTTTACCTGCCTACTAAGGTGTATCTAGGATGCTTACTTCTCTCTCCCTCTAGATAAGTTAATTCTGAGTTCTTTATTATATTATGAGTTATACACGAGAGATTTGTGAGTTTAAGCTGGATTTCATACGTTCCAAACTGTTCTTTGTGTCTTGTGGCTAAATCACTAGTGTTTACTGATTAACCTTGTCATCACCATACTCGAAAGGGGTTACGCCTCCATCTTATCTAAACTACCCTCTTACACTATTATAAAAGAGTCTCATGGTTCAAGATTTACGGTACATCCCGGCGGGGATAAAATGTACCAGGATATGAGGAAGCAGTATTGGTGAGTAGGAATGAAATGGGACATAGCAGAGTTTGTCTCGAAATGTGCCACGTGTCAGCTCGTGAAAATTGACCGTCAGAGACCATCAGGGATGCTACAGCTGCTAGAAATTCCTGTGTGGAAGTGGGAGAACATCTCCATGTACTTCATTACAGGGTTACCTGTATCGCAGAGGGGTCACGATTCCATATGGGTCATTATGGATCGGTTGACCAAGGTGGTCCACTTCCTAACGGTTCGCACGGACTTTAAAACGATGCGTTATGCGCAGCTATTCATAGCAGAGATTGTTAAGCTGCACAGGGTGCCGGTAAATATTGTGTCCGACAGAGACAATTTTTTTGTGGCCCACTTTTGGTAGAGATTTTAGGAGGCCATGGGCACGGATTTATGTTTGAGTACAGCCTATCACCCATAGACCGACGGGCAGACTAAGAGAGTCAATCAGATGCTGGAAGACATGTTCAGAATGTGTATTTTAGACTTTGGGGGAAGTTGGGAGAAATATCTTCCGTTGGTAGAGTTCGCATATAACAACTCTTACCAATTCACGATTGGCATGGCACCGTTCGAGGCACTGTACGGGAGACCTTGTCGTACACCCGCTTGTTGGTTAGAGGTGGGGGACAACAAGCTATTGGGGCCGAAGATTATCCAGGAGACATCTGCCAAGATAGAGTTAATCTGAGGGCGGATTCGGATAGCTCAGGATAGGCAAAAGAGTTATGTTGATGCTTCATGAAGACTTATGAAGTTAGAGGTTAGGGACCAGGTATTGGTCCGGGTGTCCCCTATGAAAGTGGTGATGAGGTTCGGCAAGAAGGGTAAGTTAGCACTGAGGTACGTGGGACCTTTCCCTATCATTAAGAGGGTGGGATCGGTATCATATAGACTGGGATTGCCAGATTATCTTCAGCGGATACACGACGTGTTCCATGTGGCATCGCTGAAGGAGCGAGATAGCCTTCTGGCATATTCCACTCGAGGAAATTGACTTATAGCCAGACATCTCATATGAGGAGAGCTATTCTAGACCGTAGTGGGAAGAAGTTACAATCCAAGGTTGTTCCACTAGTTAGAGTACAGTGGGGTCATCACAACGTTGATGAGTCTAACTCAGAGCAGGAGGAGGATATACGGAATACTATCCAGAGCTATTCACCACAGGTACGACCTAATTTCGAGGACGAAATTCCTTTGTAAGTGGGGGAGTATGTAACACCCTGTATTTTTGTGCATTTAATATTTAAATAATTCAGGAATTCAAAATTACTTGTGTGTCGTAATTTTAATTGAATTAATTTTAACAATATATATTTAAATATTAATCAGGGATTAAATGGTTAATATTTAGGGAAATTTAATTACTAAGTGAATAGTAATAATTTATTTACGTCATTTCGAGTATTAGTGACGGGATATGTACTTATCTCAGTCGGGAATCGGTATAGACTAACTTGGTTGTGAGATAAGGATTTTTATAAATTAATTCTGATGCTAATTTTGAGTGTACGGTTGAGTCCGAATGGTCCAAGATAGTCAGAAGAGTATACCCGGGGGTAGTAAACGGGTCACGGGATATTTTTAGGCATAGCCGGGCCCACACGGGGGTATTTAGGTCACTTGGGCTTGGTTCATTAGGCAAAAAACGGGATTTAGCCTAATTAATGAATTATAAGGAAAAGAGGAATGGCTGATTATAGTTTAGAAAACACTTAGTGGGAGAGGAAACCCTAAGAGGCGGTTAAAGGCAAATTGGGGGACAAAGGAAAGAGCCAAAAGAAATAATTTCGTCTTCAACCTTGGGAATTCACAACCTCAAATCAGACCCTACGAATCATAAGGCAAGTGGTTGACTTTCTGTAGCGTTTAATTTGTATTTTGATTCATATTTATGTGATGTGAGAAATCAAAATTCGTTTTGGGATTTAAAGGGTACAAACAAGGGGTTTTTGTAAATCAATATTCTGATTTCTAAATTGTGTAGAAATTGTTGTGTAATCTGAGATTTGTATATATATATACCTGGTAAGACTTAGAAACTCGAATAAATTATAAACGAACTTGAGAAAAGGATTTGATGTTGAGATGGGTTAACGATTAAAAACGAATTTTTTCTCCAATTTATGAAAACAGTAGAGAACGAAAATTAAAAGGTGTTTGTGGGCTTTATGGGGGGTTCCCTATGAGGTTTTTGGTGTAGTTTATTGATGAGAAGGATTGGATTTGACAGTAGAAGGAGTTAGGGTATTAAGCTTTTCGTCCATGGCTGAAACAGCAAGATGGAGAAGGCGATGACCTGTACGATCGATCGATCGAGGGTTGGGGATCGATCAATCGATGGTTGGCATATTTTGGCAGTTCGGCCAGTTTTGATCTATAAGGGAGATTTACTTAAAATTCCTTCCATGCCTTATTTAATGAGAAATAAATATAGGATTTTCAATCTAATTAATTATGAGGGAAAATTAATTTGGATTTGGAGGAAATTTATGTGTGTCACACCATGATAAAATTTTGGGAATAATATTTCAAAATAATTAAATACGGATTGAGTGGGCAAGTCGGGGTATATTGGTTGAGCGATACCAAAACGTTAATTTTATTTAAAGTGAAAGCTAAATAATTTGGAGTCGGGAATTTAGACTCGGGTATTATTTTATTTCGGGCCAGGAGAGTAAGTCTGAATATATTGGTTGGGGCGACACCAAAAGTAATTTAATTAATTAATGTGTGAATTAATTAATAATTAGAGTTGTGCCATAAACTCATAATAATTTGAATAGGCTTGTGCTACGGACTGAGTACACGGGATAGTCGGGATAGTTTATTTTAATTATATATATACGGTACGCGATAGTATATATATATATATGTGGTGTGTGCATTAATATCAGTGGCTGGATATTACTATTATAACGACTCTAGTGCTGTAGGAGGGAGGTTGCGCGTAGTGGATGAATACACTAGCTTGAGGAGTAGGACGAGTATATTCCTAGGTCATAGCATCCTTTATATGGGTGGGGGGCATCTCACTTTCAGGAAGGAATATGACCGCCTTCAATTTTTATGTATTATCCATGTTAGTGAGCGATTCTGACTTGGGGTAACTAGGTTATGTGAATATGCCTAGTGGGATAGAACTTTAGAGAATTTACATCCGGTGAGTTATTACTCAGGAGGATGTTTAGTATTAATTATTATTTCAGCATGTTTGTGTATGTTGTAATATAACTATACGTACATAATGTGGTATATAATTATATACGTGTAAATTAATACAGGCCGTGAATTGTATTAGGTATGTAATGGGTGTGAAAGTTATATGAAATTTAAAAAGGGAAATGATTAATTAAGTTAATGTTGATAACAACTTAGAAATCATAATTATGACACACTCGGTTAGAGTAGGGTGGTTGCAAGGGAATTATATTAGTTATGTAGTCTTGAGATAAATAACTAGGTAAATTAATCAAGGCATTAGTACTGCACATTAGAGGAGGGGTGAGGATGTCCTCAAGGGAGTGCGGCACTAACTAAAATATGGGGAGCATGCATATTTACTTATTACTGTAAGTTAATCATTTGCTAATTGTTTTCCAATTATTTTGGGTACTAACCCTTGCTATAAAAACTTTTAAAAACCTTTTAGGTGTCCAGCCACATGGACGCTAGGCTTGACTCATTTCAGGGATCCGTTGCTGCAACATATGTGGATGTTGTGGGAGTTTGATAGGCGCCTCATTTCTTTCGTTTCTAGTATAGAGATTTTCTATCAATTATTCCAGCATGTTGCTCATCGTTTTATTCAGCACTTATGACAGACCTGTTGAGATTTATTACTTGTCTTTACTTTTGTTGGATTTTAAACCGATGGTTTATTCGGTCAGTTAATAATTTGTGAATGGTTGATTTCAGTTAATTGTGATTGTTTATACTATTTTGTCCCACATGAGTATTTAATTTAAGTTAATGAAAGATAAAACTTGGCACCAGTCTTATTTTTCTCACTTAGGTGGTTAGTAATTAAAAAGGCGACAGTGATGCTAAGAATGAACCAACTAAGAAACCTGTTCTAATTTAATTTAGGACTGATCACCCGGGGTTAATTAGGCGGGGTGTCACAGTGCCGTGTAGCCAAGATTCTTCAGGCATTACTCGTACCATCGAGAGAGAGTTTTATTTATTCACTAAAATTAAATGATGGTTTAAGTTTACCATACTCAAATGATTTAATTTAGTATTGTTTTCAATTTATAAAATATCGCAAGTGCACGAGCTATTATAGAATAGCGAGTGTAAGTACAGATTGAACCTACGAAGATTTGTCAATATTTTTTTGTTCAAAATAGTTGTTACTGTCCAACTAGAAGAAATGGGTTTAGAGAGAAGATGTAATTTTAAAATAAGTTAACACAAATAAAAATTGGGACTGCGAAAGATATAATCAAGTGAACGAGAAAACTAGGACATTAGATCCATTTATCACATTTAACTAATATTATGCAATAACTTAAACTCGTCATTTTTAATTTTATAACTTAAATTAAACCGACTCTCGTTGCATTTAATTCGAAAAATAACACGATTATTGTGGTGACAAAAATCACAGCACAAATAATAATTAAAGAAAACAATCACCAAGAAAAAAAAGAACAGCAAACAATCATAATCACAACACAAGAATTTACGTGGTTCGGCAAATTGCCTACGTCCACGGAGAGGTCTAGTGATTTTATTAAGTAATTCTCAAGCGGATTTTTTTATATGCCCCAGGCCAGGGGTAAAATATATATTCCATTAATTGAAAGTGTACGTAACTAACACGTTGAGCCTGTATCCCTTGAATATCTCTCCGAGATTTCTAGGGGTAGACTTGGTCAAATTATCAAATGTAACTGCGTAACCAAGGCTCATAATTTGGGCTAAAAACTTGATTAACTCACTTGGTCTTGTCCAGCTACTCTTATGGCCTTGATCGACGCAATAGGCACCCATAATTTCCCCTAAACAATTTGGGGTCTTTGGGCTCAAAAATTTTAAAAAGCATATTCTCATCCCCCAAGGATGGCACTGTCGTAGTTCATGAGACTGATAGGGGTGTGAGTCGTCATTTGGTAGGGAGTTTAAGCAGAAAATATTATTTGATCAGGGTGCGCTATCAATTATGAGTTTAAACTAAAGTTCTGAACGATTTTATCATCACTTCAACTCCTTGATTCTCCCGCTTCCAAGCTCTATCTTGCTCTTCATCTTCCAAATTTGTGGTTTTTCATCATCTCAAGCTTCATTCTTTCCTTGTAAGTTCTCAGTCCCTTCTCTTCTATATTTCCTTTCGTCGTTGATTTTCTTTCTACTATAGTTAGGGTTTTCTCATGGCAAAAATAGACAATAAGTCTCTAGTTAAATTCAGGAAATGCTACAATATCCCCAACAGGGTGGTTATTCAGTGTGCCCCTATTCCTCGCAATATCCGTGACATTGAGGATGGCCACCGGATTCACATTCTTCTACTATCTCAAGGAGGTTTATCCTTTCCCCCAAATTGCATGTTCTTGCATTTCTTTCAATACTTTGAGATAGTTCCAGCTCAGTGTTCTCCAAATGTTTAAAAAATTATAAATGGTTTCCATAGAATAAATCAACTTTACGGCACTAACTTAGGATTGGTTAAAATTTACTTTTGTTATACCTTTTCTCGCACGAGCTCTGGTCTTCTTTACTTGAAATCGAGGAGTCCAAATAGGGTATTCGTAGTTAACCTACCTGACTTCTGTAAGGACTACTGGTTTGAGGGATTCATTGCTAAGAACTGGAAACTCCCTCCCCAAGTAGGAGGAGTAAGGTACAGGGGACCTCGGATCCCTACATATGGGGAGGAGTACATAGGTTATTATCTAACCTTGTTTCTTATTGCTCTAATGTGTTCTTCCTCTAAAATTTTCTTATCTTTCCTTTTTTTAGCAAAATCTAAAAATCAAGAACATGTACCTCACGAGATTCGTGCTGCTGAGTTGATCAAAGATTAGAAAATAAGGGACTCCATTGCAGAGGGTGAGCATCCTAGGTCGGCTACCTTCTTGTTAGAATACCAGAACACTACCACCAGCTTCATCGCCCATCTAGTTGACTCCATTCCTCACCTTGATATCCCATAAGAAGAATAAGAGGAAGAAGGTTCTCTTAAACCCATCAAGTTAGACGATGAGGAGGAGATCAGCTTAGAGACTATTGTTTCTAAAGGTGGAAAAGGTGTTAGTGGTGATGCAGGATACAGTGAGGGGGAATCCAGTGAGGGAGAATCTGGTGGAGAGAGGTTCAGCGAGGCAGGTTCTAGTTCAGGAAATTCCAGGTTGAAAAGTTCTAGCGAGGAAGAGATGGCTCCCCCTAAAAGAAAAAACTTGATGATCCGTGACGATGATGATGATGATGTACTATTATCTAACAGGCTCAAGATCTAGAAACTAAGGTCTGGGGATACTGCTAGTGGTTCCCAGACAAGAGCTCCTAAGAAGATGTTGAGAGGAAGAGGAAAAAAAAGAGAACAGAAGAGAGAGAGAGAGAGAGAGAGAGAGAGAGAGAGAGAGAGAGAGAGAGAGAGAGAGAGAGAGAGAGAGAGAGAGAGAGAGAGGAATATAGGAGGAGAAAAGAGTATAAGAAGAATAAGAAAGCTGAGAAGAGGAGAAAATAGGAGAGGAGGAGAGGAGAAGAGGGGACGAAGAAAGCACAGGCCTCTCTTGTGTCTGTGGCTATCCCAACTGAGGGGGCCTCCATGGCTCTGATCCCTCATCTCCATCCAATAATGCTCAAGAGAGATGTTCTCATGGCGGACCATGAGCGGTCTTTGAACATGGGTCCTAACCAGTTGGTCCTGGAAGTAGATTAAGGGCTTGCTTTGGTAAGGCCACTTCCCCTTTTCTTTCTTTTTTGACTTGTAATTTATTCACGCTTTATTTACTAACCTCTGTATCTTCCTATAATTTATGTTCGATTATACCATCCTTAGGCGCAGCCAAAATGAGCTGACAAGGAGGAACTCTGAGCTCGAGGAGAGTCTGAAGTCTTCCCAAGAGGCCCAGAAGTCCTATGATAAGGCTCTCACAGAGGTTGAGGCTTCTTTTGCTAAGGAGAGGGTTGAAGAGGCCAAGGAGCTGAAGGAACACCATGAGTCTTACGAGCTGGTTATGATGAGAAAACTGGTCATTGAGGAGAAGAATGTGCTCATAAATGAAAATAAAGGGCTTGCTGAGAAGGTGAAGAGCCTAGAAACAGAGGTGGCTACCGTCAAAGATAGAGGCTACAATAAGGGCTGGGAGGCAGAGTATGAAGATCATGATAAACAGATCGACTACATCAGTTGGGTAAATTTTAAGAAAGGCTGGGATCGAGCCTTATTTACTGTTGGAATTACTACCTACTCTCCTCTATTCAATGAGCACAATCTTGGTCCTAAGCCCATTATTGATGAAGAAGTCCTTACTTCTCGAACTACTATAGTGCCTACTGCTCCAGCTGTTGATATCCCAGCTGAAGACCATGGAGTGAAATTTACTCCGATCGAGGAAGGTATACTTCGGGCTAAGACAGGCAAGGATACTACTGACAAGGGAAAGGAGCCAGCCTCCACCGAGCAAGTTGATGCTGCCAAATAAACTTTTAAGCTTTTCTGTTCACTTGTGAATTTTTTATTCCTTTCTCTTGTCATTCTATGTATTTGTACCTGGTCAGTGACATTTTTTAATGAAATTAAGAAGTTATGTTTTCGTATTCACTGATATATGGGTTTTGTGTGTTCGATGTCTTGTAGTTTATCGATCTTGATGAGTACATTCCTGCCACCTCTCGTCTAGGGAAAATCCTTGGTTCGATTATAAGCGATCAAGCACGTCGAGATTTTACCAAGATTTACAAATCCCTTAGGGCAAGGAACAAGGACTACAAAGATCAGTCTAAAGTAGTTTCCAGAGTGAAGGACAGGCTTGTACAGATGGAGGAGATCGGTGCCTCCGTTCAAGAATATATGAATGCTCTGAAGGCTAAGCTCTTGGACACATCCGAGGTCAATCAGGTTCGGTAGGTGCTGCAGTAGGAAAATGATGCCCTAAGGAGGGAGATTGCGCATCTTAAGGAAAATAATCCAAGCAGAGCTCCCTGAGTTATTCAAGGCTCTTCATCATCATCCACATAGTGAGCTTGGATAAATAACGGAAATTCCCAGAGGGAGACGTTCGATGAGCATACGTAATGACCACCGGACTACAAAGAGACGTCGTAAGTCTACGGAACTTATTTCGAATGGGTCATTAGCAGGTGTGGGATGATGGCTACGATCAACGCTGGATAGATTCCCCCACAAAGCTGAAAGAAATGGGGGATTTGGCCTTTATTAAAGGGTGGATAAGTGCCCTCAAGGAGCAAATGGTTCCCAAAGACTCTCCCCTGTGGTACAGGCATGAGATCACTCCCCCAATCTTGGAGCCAAATAAATTTCGAAGGCATGACCATTGGATCCCTATAGATGCCATTCCAAGGCAGCTACTGGAATCAAGCTCAGATGGGGTTGTGGAGAGTTTTTCCCCTCACCCTGATGATGGTCGTAGAGGTCACTAGTGGACTACCATGCTCAGCCACCTGGATCCTCTTAGGGTTGATTTATTTCATTACTGTTGTAAATGTAACTATGTAATTCTTGGTAATAAATAAAATATTTATGTTTTGGGCAAAGGCCGACTAAACATGTGTTGTTTTCTTTCGACTTACTAATAAACTCTTGTTATTTTGGGCACTTCAGCCGACTAAATGTTATTTAGAGTTTAGTTTTAATTGAGCAATTCCCCGATCTTATTTGCCTTAGCCAAACCATTCTGCCCACTTCGATCTTTCACACTACCTTAGGCCTAAGTAGGGCGATGGCGAGTATACACCTAATTAATGGGCGATCCACCCGAGGAGGATTTTGGAGCCAAACTACATTGGTGACCAACCTGAGTTGGTCGTATTCCCTAAGGATCCCCTATAGGTCTTTATTTGTTGTCGGAGTAACCTAGGAGGCCAATTGTGTTTTGGAACAAAGGCTCGAGGAGGGTTATCACCTGTTGACCCTGCTAATTATGCTTTGAACAAGTTGAGCTAGGATAGTCCTAACCATTGTGTTGTAATCATAAGAGTTTGGTTCAAAAGATCCTTTGACTAAAGTAAGTTATCCAACTTACTCTAATCTAGGAAATCTATTATACTCATAAAAAGAGTGGGGCCTGTAACTCAGAAAGGGTGCATATAACAAAATACATTTGAGACAATCAATACAAGTAGCAACATTAGTTTGTAAAATAAAAACATACCTAAACTAATGGTGCATGGATAGAGAAATCTAGAAGTAAAAATTCTTCAGGCTGGTCGCATTCCAAGCCCTTGGTATCTCCCTTCCCTATAGAGTTTCCAAGTGATAGGCTTCTTGCAAGTCATCCCTCACTACCTTGAAAGGTCCTTCCGAGTTTGGTCCCAGTTTTCCACCTGATGGTTTCATAACGCTGCCAAGTACTTTCCTTAAGACATAGTCCCCAACTTGAAATTTCCTTAGATTGACTTTTTAGTTGTACTACTTGGCTAGTTGTTACTGGTAGGATGCCAGTTTAACTAAAGCCAATTCTCACTGTCCATCAGCTAAGTCAAGTTCAGTGAGCAGTGATTCATCATTGAGGCCTTAGTCGACCAATGTAGACTTCATGGTGAGGAGACTAGATTCAAGTGGGATAACTACTTCCATCCGATATGTGAGTGCAAAGGGTGTTTCCCCTGTTGCTCGCTTTGGGGTGGTGCGATAGGCCTAGAGGATGTGGGGCATTTCGTTTGCCCAAGAACCTTTGTCTCGTTCCAGGCGTTTCTTTAGTCCATCGATCACTGTCTTGTTGGAAGCCTCAGCTTGACCATTGCTCTGGGGATATGCTACAGAGCTGAAGTAATTCCTAATTCCATGATTGTTGTAAAAACTTTGGAAGGGTCCACTCTCGAACTGGGTCCCATTGTCAGTAATGATCATCCTGGGTATGCCAAAGTGGATAATAATGTTTCTCCATATAAACCTCATCATGTTTGCACTCCTGATGTTCGCCAGTGACTCTGCCTCTATCCACTTAGTGAAGTAGTCTGTGGTGACCAATAGATACTTTTAATTACCTACCGTAGTAGGCAGAGAGACCTACGATGTCCAAAACCCACTTGGTGAAGGGCCCTAGGTCGGTTAATGACTTTAGGTCATTGGTGGGATGGTGGGCTATGGGTGAGTATTTTTAGCATTTTTTGCACTTTCGAATATAGACTCTAGCGTCCTTCTGCCTGTATTTCCACCAATATCCTTCCTTTATTGCTCGAAAGGAAAGCGACCCTCCTCCTTCTTGACTTCCACAAATTCCCTCATGAAGTTCATGCAGAACTTGCTCGACGTTTTGTGGATGATCGCACTGGAGGTAGGGGCCTGTGAAGGATCTCTTATACAACTTCCCATCAAGAGATAAGTAAAAATGAGCAGCTTTTACTTTTATCTAATAACCTATCCTCCTATCACTTGGTAGTATATCACTTCGTAAGCAGTCTGTGATGGGGTTTATCCAGCTCAAATCCTTTTCAATGTGGAGAACCTACTCGGGATTCAGTGGCTCAGTGGTTTGATCAATGATGGGCTACGCGAGGAAATCTATTAGGATTGTTCTTCTCAAGTCAAAGTCTACTGCCGAACTAAGAGTTTCTAGGGCATATTTATGGCTATTCTATCCTCTAGGGAACTGCTGAACATCCATTTGATTGAAATTGGCTATTAGTCCCTTCACGACGGTGAGATAAGCTTCCATCCTTTCATCCTTTGTGTTAAAATTATCGTTTATCTGGTTGGATACCAGCTGAGAGTCATCGAATACTTGAAGGTTCCTTGTCCCTAGCAATTATGCTTTGCATAATCTAGCGATTAGTGCCTCGTATTCTACCTCATTATTAGAGGTTTCAAATCCTAGTCTGATGCCCTGCTCGAGCAATGTGTTTTGGGGAGTTACAATTACGATACCTACTCCTGCCCCCTTGAGTTGGAGTCTCCATCAACGTATAACGTCTAAACACTTGGTTCTTGTAATCTCTCCATTGGTCGACTAGTTTTTTACTAATTCGCAGGTTGTTCTCCTATGAAATTTGCGATGAAATCTTCTAGGATTTGACCCTTGATGGTTGTTCTTAATTGAAAGTGAATATTAAGCCTTTCGAGCTCAACTGACCACTTCGACAATCGATCAGAGAGATCTATTTTCCATAGAACAGCCTTTAGAGGGTGAGGAATAAGCACGAAGATGGAGTGGGCCTCAAAATAATGCTTCAGTTTCCTCGAGGCTATCGCCAATGCATTAGCGAGCTTCTCCAATGGCAAGTATCGATACTCGGCTTCTAAAAGATTCTTACTTGTATAGTAGACTGGATGCTGGCCTCCCTCTCTTTCACATACCAATGCGGATCTCACAGCATGGTCTAAAATAGCTAGGTAGAGGTATAAAGGATCACTCCCTCTAGGAATCACAAGCAAATAGGGCCTTTCGAGATAGGCCTTGAGTTCTTCTAAGGCTCTGGAGCAGTCCTCGTTCCTGTTATGCCCTTATTTCTTTTCAACAACTGAAAGAAGGGTTGACATCATTCTAAGGATTTTAAATGAATCGATTGAGCACGACAAGATTTTGGTGAGCTTCTGTACATCTCTTACTGTTTGAGGGGGCTGAACTTTGTTACTGGAGTCAATCTGGTTGGGGTTTTCCTTTATTCCTCTATTTCTGACCAAGTATCCAAGGAATTTTCCTGACTAGACACCAAAAGAACATTTACTTGCATTAAGTTTTATTCGGTATTTCCTGAGGATATCAAAAGTCCTTGTCAGGTCGGAGAGGAGATCGTCCTTAAGCTTGCTCTTGACAATCATGTCGTCAATGTAAACTTCCATAGTATCCCTTATTTTCTCTTTAAACATCTTTAGAACTAGCCGCTGATAAGTCGCTCATGGATTCGTAATACCGAAGGGCATAACTTTATAACAATACAAATCAACAGTGGTTATGAAGGAGGTCTTATCTTGCTTCGGAGGAAGGGGGATTTTGTGGTATCCAGAGTAGGCATCTAAAAAGCTCAACCTCTCATAAGTTGTTATAGCATCGACCAGTTGATCAATCTTCGAAAGAGGGAAATTGTCTTTGGGAAAGGCCCTATTGAGGTCAATGAAGTCGTTACAAACTCTCCATTTTCCATTGCTCTTAGGAATTACTATCGGGTTGGATAACCATTTAGGGAACTAAACCTCCCGTATGGAACCTGCATCCAGTATCTTTTCGAACTCTTTTTCTATTATTTTATCTTTTTTCGGGGATGTTCGACGATCCTTCTGTGTTACTAGCTTGAAGGCTGGGTCAACATGCAATCAACGACAAGTGATGGTAGGATTAATCTGAGGTAGCTCGTGTTACGGTGCTTAGTGTGAAGTTTCGTTGCATTCCGGTAAAGTTTCGTAAAAGTTTACACGTTTAGGGGCATTTTCATAATTTCACACTCTGAGATTTTTGCTCGAAGTATTCAAGGAAGTTGTACCTCTCGGGTCAAGCTTCACGTGGATATGAACGGTGCTCGAATCGAAGTCCGAACGAAGAAAATACGGATCTTTAATCGGGGAAGAATTATAAGTTATTTAATTTAATATTTTAACAATTTGAATAATTCCCACCTTGCCCCTTTCTCTTTTGCAGCAAATTTCTGCAAATGGCGGATTTGGCTTTAGCTCGGGTTTGGATCGGTTTTTGGTTTCATCCAAAATTGGAGCCTTTCGTACAAAATTGGAGCTTGGGTTTTGTTATGTGCATATCGAAATGGGTCCCGAGTTATCCAATTTTAAAAATTGGTGTCGAGTTCTTGGCTTTGGCCATTAATGGAGCTTGGATGTGGGTATCCTCCATAGTTGCTCTCAGCTTGAATAAAATGGGTATCGGATGCAGCAAACACGTAAACATGGAAGCGCTAGTCTTGGTTTTTGTAGGTGGAGAAAGGTCTCGGCTTGGGGCTAAAGCGTAGAGTTCTTGGTTTTGCCACCATGGTTGGTCTCGGTTTGAACTCTATAGGAGCCTTGATTTTTTTTTAGTAATCGCATAGCAGAAGGGGAGGAATTCGAACCTACAGGTGCGAATCAATTCGCAGCTTTGCGAATCGATTCGCTTGTCAACAGTAAAAAAGTAGAACCATTTCGAATCGATTCGGACTCCACCGAATCAATTCGGTACTCTATTTTTTTTTTTGCCGACTTTGCTGCTATTTATTTTTCCTTTTTTTATTTCTTTAGTTTTTATAACTTAGTATATAAGGGATTCTTTTGTAAATATATTTCATTATATTAGGTATAAAAGGGGGAGCTTCCCTCTCCTCATTTCTCTTTGATATTTGTCCATTTTATGTATGTAAGTTACTAGTCATTATCGTCCTTGTTGTTATTTAATTGTTCTAGCTTAATTTCCTTTGTGTATTTAATTTCCATGCCTAGATTAATTAGTTTAGTTTAATTATTTCTTGTTTTAATTATTAATTAGTTGTTTTATTTATTTATCCATGTTGTGTGAGTAGTTAAATAGGGTTTGGATCGTGTGTCCGCGATTGATGGGCGTCAAGCTCCAAAATTAGGTTTTGTGTAAAATTATACTTAATTGAAACCTCGCATATTAAAATTGGTTTATTATGAATTTAACTTTCTTTGTCACGCAACGCTAGTGTTTAAAGCGATATTCCAAATTTAATCCCCGTGTGACCATTTTCGGTTAAATGTTTTATCTCGCAACTTTGAGTTAAATTTCTTCTTGCATGATGTTTATGATTAACTAAAAATGCTCAGTTAAATGTTTTCAAACCGAAATTCTAAGTATTGGTTGTTTAGCCCATGGCGGGTACGCGATCCCAACTCTCGTTTAATTAATATTCGTTAGACTTAACTTCTTATTTTTTTTCTCCTTTCTCACCATAACAACCAATCACCTTTTACACTTTTATTCTTGAAATAATAAATCAATTAAAATCTATATGACATTGTCTGTGGATTCTTGATACCCGACTTACCACTATACTTGTATCACAAGTGTAGTCATAATTTAGGTTTTTGTATTAATGCGGTGAAACGAATTCAACGATTATCATTTTGACGCGACGCTACTTTTCATGCTTAATCAAAATGACGCCGTTACTAGAAATCTATACTATAAAGCTTGTAACTAAATGACAAAGCATGGAAATCTACACTAGAAAGCTTGTAAATAAATGACAACGCAAGAAAATAAGGAATTACAACTAAATTAATCTGTAGGGATAATGAATAGTACACTTACAATCCACAAATGAGGCAAACCCAAATGAGAGAGAAAATGATCCTAGGGTGAGTTCAATTTAAAAGTGCAAATATTTATGATAATCTGTGAAAATACATTTCGCCTCCTTTAATGAGTGGTATCTTTCATTGAGATTACATGTTTTTCATTTCATATATATCGTTTTTCATTAGTGACAGGTGCGTAACCTAGTTTTCATTTACATTTACTCTTTATGCCTGCATGTCCGGTGTATTACCTCCCTTTTCATAGTGATTTCATTTATTGAGCGTAATGTCCGGTGAGGATTGACTTATATGCACGCTTTTATGATTATCCAGTTTATATAAGTTTTTGCCAAATCATACCTTGTGATTTCTCATTACCCTCCCACTTTTAAGGTTTCAATTCTTAAAATTTATTCTATAATGTTAATGACAACGGACTTTAGCTTGAATTCGTTTAATGTGCCAATAACATGTTTGAAATCTTTTTCGTATTATTGAGTTTGTCGCATGTTAATTGGGCATATTTTGAGGAAACTATTTGATGTTTGTGGGTTTCATTCCTGAAAACCCTCACGAGATGACACTCGTCCACTAGGGTAATCTAGGAGTTTAACGGCTTATTGCATACGCTAAATCCAATTGTTCGCCCGCGAAAGTGACTTTTATCCCTTTTGTACATATATCCTTTTTTGTAGTTTACTTGTTGTTCTTCTTTCTTTGTACTTCATTGCTAGGGATTAGCAATGTGTAAGTTGGGGGTGTGACTTGGCACGAGTATTGTATTTTTCACCCCTTATACTTATGTATTTTAGCCCCCTCAGGTACCTTAATTCCTATATTTATGCTCGCTAACCAGACAACCTCTGTTTTATATGTTAACATGCTATATGAGGTATAATTAAGCTTTTGTAGGTATTTTGGTGCTTAGTGTGAAGTTTGGTAGCTTTTCAAAAATGTTTCGTTAAAGATTGCAGCTTCGGGGGAATTTTAGTTATTCCAACATTTGGGTTTTAATCCTGAATTCTTCATGGAATTTGAATAAATTTTATTTCTCTTCGCGTGTCCGCCGATGGTGCATGATTCCGATGTATAATGAATGAGTTATGGCCTTTTTAGGATGGTTTTGTCTATAAAATCACACTCAAGGGCACATTCAAGGGCATTTTAGTCATTTCATACTTTGGTTTTTCGGTCTAATGTCTTCTTGGATGTTGTATCCCTCTGAGTGTATTTGCGTAGCCTCCAACCGTGCCTAATTCTGAGTTATAACGAAGAAGTTACGGCATTTTCCGTAAAGTCGGACAAAGCTGCAGAATTGCAGACCTGTAGGGGCCAAATCGATTCGGACTTAGATTTGCCACAAATTCCAAAAATATCTACTTTTAAGTTGGGTTTTGATGGGGTATTTGTAGGTAAACATTCTATTAAGTTGGGGGATCATTTTTAGACTTCATAAGATTCATTTTTAGGTTAGTTTTTGGGGGTTTCTCTTTGGGAGTTTTTTCTTTAAGGGTTTCACCATTTTTGTGTATGTAAGTACTATTCATCTTCCCTCTCCATTAATGTAGTTTTTTTCCCTTGTTCCATGCTTTATTTACTTTGTTTCTTATTTTAGTTAATTAGTTATTTGTAGTGTAATTTATTATTTCACTTGTTAATTAATTGTTTTACTTAGTTTATTTTTGTCTTGCGGCTAGTTAAAGGGTTGGGGTCATGTGTATGCCATTAATAGGCATCGAGATCCGAAAATTAGATTTTGGGGAAAATTGTGTTTAATCGAAACCTCGCATATTAAAATTCGTTTATTATGCGTTTAACTTTCTTTGTCATCCAACATTAGTGTTTATAGCGATAACCCGATTTTGATCCGCGCGTAACCATTTTGAATTAAATTTTTTATCTCGCAACTTTGATTTAAATTTCTTCTTGCGTGATGTTTATGATTAACTAAAAATGCTCGGTTAAATATTTTCGAACCAAAATTCTAATTATTTATTATTTAGCCCATGGCGGGGACGCTATCACGACTCTCGTTTTATTAATATTGTTTAGAGTTAACTTCTCACTTTTTCCTTTTTCACCATAATAACCCATTACCTTTTATATTTTTATTCTTAAAATAATAAATGTATTATAATCTATACGACACTCCTTGTGGATTCAATCCCTACTTGCTGCTACACTTCCATTTAGTGTACTAAGTTGTGGTATTTGTTTTGTATTGGGTGTAAACACCCAACGATGTGTTTTAAATATA
The DNA here is from genome assembly GCA_949130495.1 of Sambucus nigra. Taxonomy (NCBI): domain Eukaryota; kingdom Viridiplantae; phylum Streptophyta; class Magnoliopsida; order Dipsacales; family Adoxaceae; genus Sambucus; species Sambucus nigra. The sequence goes on from OX422218.1 coordinate 285,477,238, forward strand.
AATTTTACGCCTTATCAAAAAATGGCATCGTTAATAATTTGAATATTTCCCACCTTGTCCCTTTCTCTTTTGCAGCAAGTTTCTCAAATGGAGAATTTTGGCTTTAGCTCGGGTTTGGCTCGGGTTTTGGTTTCATCCAAAATTGGAGCCTTTCGTCCAAAGTTGGAGCTTGGGTTTTGTTATGCGCATATCGAACTGGGTCCCAAGTTATCCAATTTCAGAAATAGGTCTCGAGTTCTTGGCTTTGGCCATTAATGGAGCTTGGATGTAGATCTCCTCCATAGCTGCTCTCAGCTTGAATAAAATGGGTATCGGATGTAGCAAACACGCAAACATGACAGCACTGGTCTTGGTTTTTGTTGGTGGAGCAAGGTCTCGGCTTGGGGCTAAAGGGTGGAGGTCTTGGTTTTTCCACAATGGTTGGTCTCTGTTTGAAACCTATTGCAACCTTGATTTTTTTTTAGAAATCGCATAGCAAAAGGGGAGGAATTCGAACCTACAGGTGCGAATCGATTTGCACCTTTGTGAATCGATTCGCTTATCAACAGTAAAAAAACATAACCATTTCAAATCGATTCGGACTCCGTCGAATTGATTCGGTTCTCTATTTTGTTTTTGCCGACTTTGCTGCTATTTCTTTTTCTATTTTTTTTTTCCTTTTTTTATTCCTTTAGTTTTTGTAACTTGGTATGTAAGGGACACTTGTTTCTTTTGTAAATATTTTTCATTATATTAGGATTTTAGGATTTGTAAAAGGGGGAGCTTCCCTCTCCTCATTTCTCTTGGATATTTGTCCATTTTTAGGTATGTAAGTTACTATTCATTATCTTCCTTGTTGTTATTTAGTTGTTTTAGCTTAATTTCCTTTGCGTATTTAATTTACATGCCTAGATAAATTAGTTTAGTTTAATTATTTCTTGTTTTAATTATTAATTAGTTTTTTTATTTATTTATTTATCTATGTTGTGTGAGTAGTTAAATAGGATTTGGATCGTTTGTCCACCATTTATGAGCGTCGAGCTACGAAAATTAGGTTTTGTGTAAAAGTATATTTAATTGAAATCTCGGGTATTAAAATTGGTGTATTATGCGTTAACTTTCTTTGTCACGCAATGTTAGTTCTTAAAGCGACATTGCGAATTTAATCCGCGTGTGACCATTTTCGGTTTAATGTATTATCTCACAACTTTGAGTTAAATTTCTTCTTGAGTGATGTTTATGATTAACTAAAAATACTCGGTTAAATGTTTTCGAACTGAAATTTTAATTATTAGTTGTTTAACCCATGGCGGGTATGCGATCCCGACTCTCGTTTAATTAATATTGTTTAGACTTAACTTCTTATTTTTTTTCTCCTTTCTCACCATAACAACCAATCACCATTTACATTTTTATTCTTGAAAAAATAAATCAATTAAAATTGTACAACATTCCCTGTGGATTCTCGATACCCGACTTACTGTTATACTTGTATTGCAAGTCCAGTCGTAATTTAAGTTTTTGTATTAATGCGGTGAAATGAATTCAACGATTAGCATTTTGACGCAATGCTACTTTTCACGCTTAATCAAAATGGCGCCGTTGTCGAGGAGTGTATTTTATATTGTAATTGTTTTATTATTCCGTAGTATTTTTTTCTTTTGTATTTGTATTCTTCGTTTTAAACTTTTTTGCAGGATAGCATATTTGACCGCTAAGAAACTTTGATTCGTGGTTGCTCACTTTCTTGCTCGGATTCTCCATTTACAAACAACGAGGTAATCATGTCCTACTATTCTAGTGTGACAGTCTTTCTAATTATTCTTACTTTGGGGATAATTTTTAAGTTTTCTATTTTTAAGATTTTCTTGAGAATGAAGGACTTGAAAACATTTATCGGAATGAAAATCTTTATTGGGAGCTTGAGTTGGATTCATTATTCGAATCCAATGATGATTTTTATTTCGATAATTTCGAAGATGAGTTTCAACCAAATGAGGAGTTCGAGGCTCTAAAGCCGAGGAAGCCTACTTTGGAAGAAACTTTTCTTCTTTATTCCCAAGGTTTGGAAAGCCTTATTGGTGATGGATTGAGACTTGAAGCACTTTGCAATGAGATGGATTCTTTGGCGCTAAACAACGAGGAGGTGGAAATTTGCGTTCCACCTCAATTTTTCAAAGAATTTCTCTCTGAATGTGAATCTTTCTCCCCCGAAATTCAATCTCCTTTCGAAGATGAGTTGATTGAGATTGAATTTATTTCATCACCATATTTTTTTTTCGTTATTGAACCATTAGAATTACCGGTTGAATCCTATGAGTCGGTAGAAACTTTTAAAATTTCTACACCTTTTGCCGATGAGGACTCTTTGCCGGACTTATTTTCTAAGATGGATTGGATCCCCATGTGTGCACCATCTCCCATTCCAATTAAAAAAACTTTTGGAGATGAGTCGATTTTTCTTGGACCTCAAGTGTATCTCTCCCTCTTGTTATCCAAATCCCCCATCGTCCCCTAAAAATTTCTAATCGACGATGGTTCATTTCTTACGCCTTACACATGCCTTTCGTTTTTCAAATGAAATTCCTATTTTTCGGGAGGCATGCATTCTATGGAGGTTCGACTGTTGATCTTTCAAAGTCAAATCCCTTTTTTTGTGGATCCTCAACCATTTAGACTTATAGTGTATAGTTAGTGTGTAGTCTAAATAGTAGGTTGTAAATAGTTAGATTTTTATTTTTTCTTTCCTTTTTAATTTATTCTAGTGTAATTAGTTAAATTTTTTTTGTTTGTTTTTGCTATTCTTGGTACTAACTTGTTTTGTAGATTCATTTGGACTCGTGCTTATGGAGATTGCTCCAATTTTGGGTAATATCGTTATTTTCCTCTCTTTGTGTTGTGTTCTTAATGCGCATTGAGGACAATGCAACATTTGAGTTAGGGGGTGTAGGATATTCTATCCATTTCTTATGCAGTCCATTGATTTGCTTACTTTTTAGATACTAAGTATACCTTTTTGTTAAAATTTGAGTATTCTCAAAAATATTTTCTTTTTTTTTTCTTCTTTGTTGGGCTTTTTGCCTTGTTTTCGATGATAAATTTCAATAATTGCCCGATCCATTAGACATTCAATGATGCATGTTCTCGATTTTAGAAGTTATTAGACTTTAGTCCTCAAATCATTGATATTATGAATAACTTCATGAATTAAACTTTAATCCCATGAGCACATGCGCTTTTCTTATTTTATTGATTTTGTTTAAGATTTTTATAACTCGGTAATCCTTTGTTTCATTGTATCTACTTGCACCGAGTGAGCTTCGGGATTTTCTTCATTTGTGAGTGTTATACACTTCTATTTCCTTTTTGAAAACATTGATTTCGTCGGTAATCTCACTATTCTTTCATTTGATTATTCATTATGTGAGTTTATATCTTGAAATGTGTTACTTGAGCATGATTTTCAAAATTTATTTTGACTTGAGAATTGCAAAAAATTTAGGAAATGATCATAGGCCATATTTGTTACACCGCCCATATTAGCCTTGACCCCACCTTATATATTTCCTTAGTCAACCCCTTTGAGCCTAAATATAACCTATCATTTCATAACCCAAAATCCCATAACCAACTCCACATTGGAGTTATAAACCATACATAATACTTTCCATACCTTCGTTTGGAATGTTACTCGGAATTGAATGATGGTATTGTCTCGTGGTTGCAATTAGTATGTGAGAGTAAGAAAAGTGAAGAAACGAAGTGAAAGTGAAAAAGAAAAAAAAAAGTGAAAAACAAAAGAATTGAAAAGAAAACATGTGAAAAAGAAGAAAATTAAAATATATAAAAAAAAAAAGTTATATATGTTATATTTAGTGTTCAATAATCCTTGTTGCTCTCCAATTTCATATTTAATGTTTGTTATGGAAATCATATTCCAACTTTGGAACACTCACAATTTTCCATTATCCCAAGTTTTCATCCCCGGACACTTTGAATCCGTACATATTTCCTTCGTTTCATAACCTTAACCCCAAACCTACATTACAACCCTATAAATTCCTATGTGATCTTAGGGTGCATTTAATTTAAAAGTCATAATAGTTTTGATAATATGTGAAAATGCATTTCGCATATTTTAATGCGCGGTATCTTTCATTGAGATTACAGTTTTTAATTTCCTATATAGCGTTCTTCATTTGTGACATGTGCGTGGCCTAGTTTCCATTTACATTTACTCTTTATGCCCACATGTCCTGTGTATTACCTGCCAACTCATAGTGATTTCATTTGTTGAGCGTAATGTCCGGTGAGGATTGAGTTACATGCACACTTTATGACTATTCGGTTTATTTCAGTTTTTGCCAAATCATACTTTGCATGTGCTCAATCCCCTCCCACTTTTAAGGTTTCAATTCAATGAAGTTCGTTCTATAATGTTAATAACAACGGACATTTTTTTGAATTCGTTGATATGCTAATAACATATATGAAATCTTTTTCGTATTGGTGAGTTTGTCGCAGGCTGATTCGGCATATTTTGAGAAAACTATTTTGTGTTTGTGGGTTTTATCCCTGAAAAGCATCACAAGACGACACTCGCCCACTAGGGTAACCTAGGGATTTAACGGTTTATTGCATACTCTAAATGCAGTCGTTCGCCTGCGAAAGTGGATTTTATCGCTTTTGGATATATCTCATATTTTGTGATGTTCTTATAGTTCTTTTTTCTTTGAATTTCATTGCTAGGGACTAGGAATGTCAAAGTTAGGGGTGTGATACGTCACGAATATTGCATTTTCCACCCATTAACTTATGCATTTTTAGCCCCATTGGGTACCATAATGGCTATAATTATGCTCATTAATCACGCAAACTCCATTTTATGCATTAACATGTTATTTGAGGTATTATTGACTGATTGTAGGTGTTACGGTGCTTAGTGTAAGGTTTTGCCGCGTTTCGGTCAAGTTTCGTAAAAGTTGACACTTTTAGGGGCATTTTCATAATTTCACACTTCGGGATTTTTGCTCGAAGAATTCAATGAAACTGTACCTCTAGGGTTAAGCTTCACGTGGCCATGAACGGTGCTCGAATTAGAGTCCAAATAAAGAAACACGGATCTTTAATCGGGAAAGAATTATAAGTTTTTTAGTTTAATATTTTATTAATATTTTAACAACTTGAATCATTCCCACCTTGCCCCTTTCTCTTTTGCAGCAAGTTTCTACAAATGGTGATTTTTGGCTTTAACTCGGGTTTTGCTCCAATTTTGGTTTCATCCAAAATTGGAGCCTTTCATCCGAAATTGGAGCTTGGTTTTTGTTATGCGCATATCGAAATGGGTCCCGGGTTATCAAATTTTGAAAATGGGTCTCGAGTTCTTGGCTTTGGCCATTAATGGAGATTGGATGTGGGTCTCCTCCATAGTTTCTCTCGGCTTGAATTAAATGGGTATCGGATTGATCAAACACGCAAACATGGAAGCACTGGTCTTGGTTTTTGTTGGTGGAGCAAGGTCTCGGCTTGGGGCAAAAGCGTGGAGGTCTTGGTTTTGCCACCATGGGTGGTCTCGGTTTGAACTTTATTGCAGCCTTGATTTTTTTTAGGAATCGCATAGCAGAAGGGGAGGAATTCAAATTGTCTTCTCAATAGTAAAAAAGTAGAACCATTTCGAATCGATTCAGTGCTTTGTTTTTTGTTTTTTTGCCGACTTTGCTGCTATTTATTTTTCTATTTTCTTTTTCCTTTTTTTATTCCTTTAGTTTTTGTAACTTAGTATATAAGGGACATTTGTTTTCTTTTGTAAATATCTTTCATTATATTAGGCATAAAAGGGGGAGCTTCCCTCTCCTCATTTCTCTTGGATATTTGTCCATTTCATGTATGTAAGTTACTATTCATTGTCTTCCTTGTTGTTATTTAGTTGTTTTATCTTAATTTCCTTTATGTATTTAATTTCCATGCCTAGAAAAATTAGTATAGTTTAGTTATTTTTTATTTTAATTATTAATTAGTTGTTTTATTTATTTACCCATGTTGTGTGAGTAGTTAAATAGGGTTTGGATCGTGTGTCCGCCATTGATGGGCGTCGAGCTCCAAAATTAGGTTTTGTGTAAAATTATATTTAATTGAAACCTCGCGTATTAAAATTGGTTTATTATGCGTTTAACTTTCTTTGTCATGCAACGCTGGTGTTTAAAGCGATATTCCGAATTTAATCCGCGTGTGACCATTTTCGGTTAAATATCTTATCTCGCAACTTTGAATTAAATTTCTTCTTACGTGATGTTTATGATTAACTAAAAATGCTCGGTTAAATGTTTTCGAACTGAAATTCTAATTATTAGTTGTTTAGCTCATGGAGGGTACGCGATATCAACTCTCATTTAATTAATATTTGTTAGACTTAACTTCTTGTTTTTTTTCTCTCCTTTCTCACCATAACAACCAATCACCTTTTACACTTTTATTCTTGAAATAATAAATCAATTAAAATCTATACGACATTCCCTGTGGATTCTCGATACTCAACTTACCGATATACTTGTATTGCAAGTGCAGTCGTAATTTAGGTTATTGTATTAACGCGGTGAAACAAATTCAACGATTTGCATTTTGACGCGACGATACTTTTCATGCTTAATCAACTATCGAAGTGGTCAGTCGAGCTCGGAAGGTTTGATATTGACTTTCAACCAAGAACAACCGTCAAGGGGCAGATCCTAGTTGATTCCATCGCTGATTTCACGGGAGAATAGTCTGTCGATCAGTCGAAAACCAGTCGACCAATGGAGAGCTTACAGGAACCAAGCGTTTGGACCTTATACGTTGATGGAGCCTCCAACTCAGGGGAGCAGGAGTAGGTATCGTACTAGTAACTCTCGAAAACACAGTGCTCGAGCAGGGCATCAGACTAGGATTTCAAGCCTCCAACAATGAGGCAGAATACGAGGCGCTGATTGCTGGATTACGTAAAGCACAATTACTAGGGGCAAGGCACCTTCAAGTCTTCGACGACTCTCAACTGGTATCCAACCAAATAAACGGTGAGTTTAACGCAAAGGATGAAAGTATGGTAGCTTATCTCGCCGTCGTGAAGGGACTAATAACCAACTTCGATCAAGTGGATGTTTAGCAGTTCCCAAGAGGATAGAACAGCGATGAAGATGCCCTAGAAGTTTTGATTTCAGCAATAGACTCTGACTTAGCAGATTTGATATATAACCAAGTGATAAGAGGATGGATCATCAGATAAGAGTTAAAGCCACTCGCTTTTACTTATCTCTTGATGGGAAGTTGTATAAGAGATTCTTCACAGGCCCCAACCTCCAGTGATTTCATCCACAAGACGTCGAGCAAGTTTTGCACGAACTTCATGAGGGAATTTATGAAAGTCTCACAGGAGGAAGGTTGCTAGACTTTTGAGCAATAAAGGAAGGGTATTGGTGGACATACATGCAGAAGGACGCTAGAGTCTACGTTCGGAAGTGCGAAAATGCCAAAAACACTCACACATGGTCCACTAGCCCTCCTGTGACCTAAAGTCATTAACTAGCCCATGGCCCTTCCCCCAATGGGGTTTGGACATCATAGGTCCCCTGCCTACTGTGGTAGGCAATCGAAAGTATATGTTGGTCGCCATGGACTACTTCACTAAGTGGATAGGAGCAGAACCATTAGCGAACATCAGGGACGTGTAACACCCCGCGTGACCAAAAAAGACACACAGCGTGCTATTACAATAAAACTAAACTAAAACCATCAACAACAAGTATAGAGAATCTAATTTCCACAATTTAAATACAACAAAACCACAATTATTCTATTTCCACAATAATTATTACAATAACGTTTCTCTCAAATACAAAATTCTCCAACTAAAATTACACCACTAGTTTATACATCAAAAATAAATCTTCCAATCCAAGATCTAAAATATTTCTCCAAAATAGCCCATAGCGTCCCAATCCACTATAACCTGCCAACTAAAAGAAAATACGGGGAAGTACACAATATGACAGTTATAGATGCACAAAAATAATTAGCATGGTGAATAAATCGTAACAATATGAATCGCATATACAAATCAAATGTAACACTCAAGCATTATATCACTATTAATTTCTCAACAACACATCAATGGGTCACCAGGCCTCACCTCACCGCGCCTATGGAATCTCAAGCCATATCCGTATTTTGGACTTTTGGCAGGTGCCCATTATCCGTGCCATATTAAAATCTCATGACACGATGCTCAAATCACAATATAATATATCATAATGAATCAAAATTTAGATTCCAACAATTATTTCAGATTTCAAATTAATGACAATTCAATAGGAGTGCAATCGACATAGAAATACTCTTGAGAGAATTTATGATCATATTGTGTAAGTCCCGTACCTCAAAATCATCACATGAATCGACACATAAAAATCAACCTCTAAATCTGATCACACCATCATGTTCCTCTCACAAAAATAATCAAATCTCGTTCTAGCCCAAACTCGAGAAAATACCAAATAAGCCTTATAATCTAAAGTTGAAATCTTGAATAAGTTTGGTGGTTTGAAGACGAAAGGGAGTAATTTTGGAGAATTCTTCTGGTTGAAAAGTTTGATAAAATGTGATTTGAAAAGCCAAGCCACGAATTTGTTGATATATAAGGGATTAAGAGTTTGATTAAGAAAAGTTTTCTAATCAGATACAAACACTAAAAAAATTATTCCAGCCGATCGGACCATTAGAATTGGATGAAATTTAGGGGAGAATTGGCTGAAGACGAGAGAAAGTTGTACAAAAAATTTCAACTCAATTGGATGGTCCAATATTTTTAAATATTTTTTTTTTGTAAAGAGTTTTATGTTTTGAGGACTCTTCTATATAATAAAAATTCAATTAAAGCTCCATTTTAATTCCGATTCCAATTCCGTTTGAAAATTTATTTTTCAAATATAAAAACCAACATTTTAAATTATAAATTTTATAAAATCTAAAATTTCATTTTTCACCGATTTCCAAAATTAATTTAAAAATTTCCATTAAAAAAAATTCGGGTTGTTACAAGACGCAGACATGATGAGGTTTATATGGAGAAACGTCATTACCCGCTTTGGCATACCCAGTACGATCATGGAATTAGGCATCACTTCATCTCTGTAGCATATCCCCAGAGCAATGGTCAAGCTGAGGCATCCAGCAAGACAGTGATTGATGGACTAAAGAAATGCTTAGAACGGGCCAAAGGAACTTAGGCAAACGAATTGGCCGACATCCTCTAGGCTTATCACACCATCCCAAGGCGAGCAACTGGGGAAACACCCTTTGCACTCACATATGGGATGGAAGCAGTTATCCCACTAGAAACTGGTCTCCCTACCATGAAGTCTACGTTGGTCGACCAAAGCCACAATGATGAAGCACTACTCACTGAACTTGACTTAGCTGATGAATGATGAGAATTAGCTCTAGCTAAACTGGCATCCTACCAGCAACAACTAGCCAAACAGTGAAACCAGAATGTCAATCGAAGAAAATTTCAAGTTAAGGACTATGTCCTGAGGAAAGTCCTTGGCAGCGCTGTGAAGCCATCAGATGGCAAACTAGTACCAAAATGGGAAGGAACTTTTAAGGTAGTGAGGGATGACTTGCAAGGAGCCTATCACTTGGAAACGCTGGAGGGCAAGGAGGTACCAAGGTCTTGGAATGTGGCTAACCTGAAGAAATTCTACTTCTATATTTCTCTATCCATGCACCATTAGTTTAGGCAAATTTTTATTTTACAAACTAATGTTTCTCTTTGTTTATGACTTCGATTAATAAAACTCGATTGGGATTGGAATTCTACATGTATTGGTTATCTCGAATGTATTTTGTTATATGAACCCTTTTCCAGGTTACAAGCCCCACTTTTTTATGAATATAATAGAATTCCTGGATTAGAGTAAGTTAGTCAACTTACTTCAGTCAAAGGATCTTTTGAACCAGCCTCTTATGATTACAACATAGTGGTTAGGATTATCCTAGCTCAACTTGTTCAAAGCATAATTAGCAGGGTCAATAGGTGATAACCCACCACAGGCCTTTGTTCCAAAACACAATTTGACTCTTAAGTTGCTCCGACAACAAATAAAGACCTACTGGGGATCCTTAGGCAATACGACCAACTCAGGTTAGTCGCCAACGTAGTTTGGCTCTAAAATCCTGCTCGGGTGGATCTCCCATTAATCAGGTGTATTCTCGTCATTGCCCTACTTAGGCCTAAGGTAAAGTGGGTGGAATGGTATGGCTAAGGCATACTGGACTGGGGGAATGCTTAATTGAAACTAAACTCTAAATAACATTTAGTCGGCTGAAGTGCCTAAAATAACTAGAGTTTATTAGTAAGTCGGAATAAAGCAACACATGTTTAGTTGGCCTATGCCCAAAACATAAATATTTTAATTTCTTACTAAGAATTACATAGTTACATGTACAACAGTAATGAAATAAATCAGCCCTAAGAGGATTTAGGTCGCTGAGCAAGGTAGTCCGCTACTCGAGATCTCCAACCATCATCAGGGTGAGGGGCAAATCTATCCACAACCTCCTCTGATCTCAGTCCTAAAAGCTGCCTTGAAATAGTATCTATAGGGATCCAGCGGTCATCCTTTCGAAAGGGATTTGGCTTCAAGATTAGGGGAGTGATCTCATGCCTGTACCATAGGGGAGAGTTTTTGGGAACCATCAAATCCCTTAGGGAACTTAGCCACCCTCTAATAAAGGCCAGCTCCTCCATTTTATCAGCTTTGTGGGGGGATCTATCTAGCCTTAATCGTATCCATTAACCCACACCTTCCAAGGACCGTTTTGAAATAAGTGTCGTAGACTTATGATGTCTCTTTGTAGTCCTGCGATGATAACATATGCTCATCGAATGTCCCCCTTTAACTCGGCAATCTCCCTCTGGGGACTGTCGTCATCTCTCTTAGCTCGCCATGTGGATGACGACGAGGAACCTTGAATAACTCAGGGAGAACTTCTTGGAGTATTTTCCTTAAGACGCGCAATCTCCCTCCTTAAGGAATTATTTTCTTACTACAATACCTCCCGAACCTGATTGACCTCGGATGCGTCCAAGAGCTTAGCCTTTAAAGCATCCATCTCTTCTTGAATGGGGGCACCGATATTCTCCATCTCTTCAATCATGTACTTCAATTTGGCAACTACTTTGGACTAATCTTTGTAGTCCTTGTTCCTTGCCCTAAGGGATTTGTAAATCTTGATAAAATCTCGTTGATCTTGGTCGCTTACATACGATCTAAGGATTCGGCCTAGGTGAGAGGTGGCAGGAATGTAATCATTAAGATTGATAAACTATAAGACATCGAACACACAAAACCCATATATCAGTGAATACCAAAATTGAACTTCTTCATTTCCTTAGAAAATGGCATTGGCCAGGTACAGATACATGGAATGACAAGAGGAAAGAAAAAAAAATACACAAGTTGAGGAAAAAGCCTAGAAGTCTATCTAGCAGCATCAACCTGCTTGGTAGAGGTTGGCTCCCTCCCCTTGTCAGCAGCAGCCTCGCCCGTCTTAGCCCAAAGTACACCTCCCTCGGTCGGGGTAAGATTCACTCCGTGGTTGCCAGCAGGGACATCGACAGCAGGAGCAGCAGGGACATCGACAGCAGGAGCAGCAGGCTCCACAGTAGTCTGAGAAGTAAGGATTTTTTTATCAATGACGGGCTTGGGAACAGGATTGTGCTCGTCGAACATAGAAGAGTCAGCAGCAAATCTAGTAGCAACTAAAGCTCGATCCCAGCCTTTCTTGAAGTTTCCCGACTGATGTAGTCAATCTATTTATCAACATCTTCATACACTACCTCCCAGTCCTCATTGTAGCCACTGTCTCTAACTGTTGCCACCTCCATTTCCAAACTCTTCACCTTCTCAACAAGCCCTTTATTTTCATCTGCAAGCACCGTGTTCTCCTCTGTGATAGCCAATTTTCTCATCACAAATAGCTCGTAGGACTCACAGAGTTCCTTCATATCCTTGGCCACTTCAGCCCTCTCCTTGGCAAAAGAAGCCTCGGCCTCTATAAGAGCCTTATCGGAGGACTTATGGGCCTCCTGGGCAGACTTTAGGCTCTCCTCAAGCTCAGAGTTTTTCCTTGCCAACTCATTTCGATTGCGCCTAAGGACAGTATAATCGGACATAAACTGTAGCAAGAGACAAAGGTTAGTAAATAGAGCGCAGAGAAATTACAAGTCAACGAAAGAGAGAAAATGGTAAGTGTACTTACCAAGGCAAGCCCTTGATCTGATTTCAGGTCCAACTGGTCATGACCCATGTTTAAAGTCCGGTCATGGTCCGCCATGAGCACAGCTCTCTCGAGCATCATTGGAGCGAGATAAGGGGTCAGAGCCATGGACTCCCCCTCAGCTGGGATAACCACATGCACAAGAGAGGCTTGTGGTTTCTTCGTCCTATCTTTTCCTCTCCTCCTCTCCTCCTCTCCTCCTCCGTACTCTTCTCAGCTTCTTTCTTCTTCTTCTCCTCTTCTATCTTCCTCTCTCTTTCTCTCTCTCTCTCTCTCCCTCTCTCTATTCTATTCTTATTTCCTCTTCCTCTCCACCTCTTTCTCATGAGTTGTTGTCTGGGAACCACTAGAAGTATCCCCAGACCTTGGTTTTTGTATCTTAAGCCTGTTGGATAATAGGACATCATCATCATCATCACGGATCAAGTTTTTTCTTCTAGGGGGAGCCATCCCTTCCTCGCTATAACTTTTTGACCTGAAATGTCCTGAACTAGAACCTACCTCGTTGGACCTCTCTCCACTAGATTCTCCCTTGCTGGATTCCCCCTCACTAAATCTTGCCTCACCACTATTACCTCTGCCACCTTTAGCAACATCAGTCTCTGAGCTGCTCTCCTCATCGTCATCTAGTTCGATGGGTTCGAGAGCACCTTATTATTATTATTATTATTCTAGGATATCAAGGTGGGGAATGGAGTCAACTGGATGGGCATTGAATCTAGTGGTAGTGTTCTTGTATTCCAACAAGAAGGAATCCGACCTAGGATGCTCACCCTCTATAATGGAGTCCCTTATTTTCCAAGCTTTTATCAACTCAGCAGCACGGATCTCGTGACGAGCAGGTTCTTGATTTTAAGACTTTGCTGAAAAAGGGAAAGAGAATAAAATATTAGAGGAAGAATACATTATAGTAACAAGGAGAAAGGTTGGAGAATAACCTATGTACTCATCCCCATAAGTAGGGATCTGAGGTCCCTTTTACCTTGCTCCTCCTACTTAGAGAGGGAATTTCCAGTTCCTAGCAATAAACCCCTCATACCAGTAGTCCTTATGGGAATCAGGTAGGTTCACTACCAATACCCTATCTAGACTCCTCGCTTTCAAATAAAGAAGACCAGAGCTCGTACGAGAAAAGATATAACATAAGAAAATTTCAACCAAGCCTAAGTTAGTGCCATAAAGTTGATTTATTCTACGGACGCCATTTACAATTTTCCAAACATTTGGAGAACACTGAGCTTGAAATATATCGAAGTATTGAAAGAAATGCAAGAACAGACGATTTGGGGTAAAGGTTAAACGAGATGGTAGAAGAATGTGAATCCAGTGTCCATCCTCAATGTCATCGATATTGTGAGGAATAGGGGCACACTCAATATCCACCCAGTTGGGGATATTGTAGCATTTCCTGAATTCAACCAGAGACTTGTTGTTTATTTTTTCCATGAGAAAACCCTAGATATAGTAGAAAGAAAAGCAACGATGAAAGGAAATATAAAAAGAGAAGGGAGTGAGAACTTACGAGGAAAGAATAAAGCTTGAGATGATGAAAAACCACAAATTTAGAAGATGAAGAGCAAGAGATAGCTTGGAAGCGGAAGAAGTAAAAAGTTGAAGTGACGATAGAATCATCCAACACTTCAGTTTAAACTCGTCAATGATTGTGCACACTGATCGAAGAAGATTTGCCACTTAAACTCCCTGTCAAATGACGATTCACATCCATATCAGTCTCATGAACTACGACGGTGCCATCAAAGGGGGACGAGAAGATGCTTTTTAAAATTTGTGAGCCCAAAGACCCCAAAAATTTTAGGGGCAATTATGGGTGCCTATTGTGTCGATCAAGCCCATAAAAGTAGCTAGTCAAGCCCGAGTAAGTTAATCAGGTTTTCGGCCCAAATTTTGAGCCTTGGTTACGCAGTTACATTTGATAATATGACCGAGTCTACCCCCAGAAATCTCGGAGAGATATTAAAGGGATACAGGCTCAACGTGTTAGTTACCAACACTTTTAATTAATTGAATATATATTATACCCCTGGCATGGGGTATAGGGGCATGTAGAAAAAAAACTATCGAGAGTTACTTAATAAATACAGTATATCTCTCCGTGGACGTATCAGATTGAACCCAATTGACATATTTATAGGCTCGGGCGTGAATTTTTAGGTTGATAATTATCCAAAATATAACCATAAAAAAATATATTCACGTTTTTTGGTATTTGACACAAAGTTGGACTCTTTTTTATACCAATCTGATAAGGATTTTCGTCTAAATCTAGATTTGACAACTGCTTAATATTCACTAAAATATTTAAGGGTCAGGGGCAATTGAACCTAGAACCTCCGGGTACCTTATGCACGTGTATGACCATTGTTCTAAGCAGCATTTCAATAATATTATTGCATCCAGTTATCTTTAAAATCTTCTTTACACTGAATTTCGCATATTCCCATTTTGAACCTCATAACTTCATAACTTTGACAAATGACATCGGATCTTCACCAAACTTCACGGGTACCTGTAAAAATATAAATTGCTTATTTTAATTCAAATTCATCCCCATACAGTTTAGAAAATTATAAATTTAAACTTAATTACATTTTAGACCCCGAAATTCATAACTTTTCAATTTTAACTCCGAATTCAACCAAATTTTAGAAAAAAAATATTATATTGCCTAGATACATTTTTAAAAATTATTTTTAGCCCCATAAAATTTCAAAAATTATTATTTCATCCCCTAGAGTTTCTAAAAAGTATTTTTAACTTGAATTTTATTCAAACTTACATTTTTCTTTTATTTACAAAAATAACTTAAAATGCTCATTATTTATGATAGAACGGGCCTAACAAGACCCAGATTTGGGCATAATTCATACAAAATAATGCACTCATCAAATACCCCCAAACCTAAACTTTGTTAGTCCTCAAGAAAAACTAAAATTTTAAAATCTAACTCACTTTCATAGGAATCACGATTGCACATAGCATGTGCAACAAGATGTTAAATCCCTAGGTTACCCTAGTGGATGGTTTTTGTCTCGTGAGGGTTCGTAGTGAATATGCCCATAAATTTTAAAAGCTTGACTTAATACAAAATACATAAAAGTAATATAACCACGTTTGAATGCAAATTTCATAAATAGTGAAGAATTTCACTTTTCAATCTTAATTTATCATGTGTGGGTGTATTTGTGTGTGCATATCCAATATAACTGTCCATTTCAAAAGATTTGATCGTTACATTTCTTATCCAAAAGTTCATTTCGATTTTAAAATCTCACGAAATGCACTCACAATCGAACATTCAGAAATTGATTATTCTCTTTCGGTATATGTGAATAAAAAAGTAAATTCAAATGAACAAATTTCATATATACATGATAAAAATGAACTTTTTATAATGGATGAATATGATCTCATGAACTAAAAATCAATCACTTTTTGAAAACTATGAATCACACCATAGATCCTATTTATTTTCTCTCCACACTATAACTAACTTTTCTTGAGATCGATTAGGGATTTCTTTGGTTGTATTGTAGGCTTGAATTTTGGCTAGAAAGAATGGCTTTTGGAGTTCAAATTTTCTGAGAATACAGAGGTTTTTCAATGTTTTGACTTTTAGGGACTTTTTCTTCCGACCTCCATTTTTCCTTTCTTCTCCTTTTTTTTTCTTTTTCTTTCGTTTTTTTTTTCACGTACTTTTTTTTCATTTTTACTTTCTTTTCTTTTCACAAATCATTCTTTTCTTCTCACGTATCATTCTTTTGCAAACTTATTTTTCTTTCATTCTTAACTTTATGCTTACCATAATTTTACCCTAGTAAAAAATAGGTATGGCCTTTTATGGGCTTTAAACTCCCAGTGGAAGTGGGTAGGATAATGAGCACCGGATGTTAGGTCCAGATATTGTTAGGGAGACCTTAGAGAAGGTAGACTTGATTCATGCACGGATGAAGACCGCACAAGATCGTTAGAAGACTTATGCTGACATAAGATGGAGGAAGTTAGAGTTCGCCATTGGGGACCAAGTGTTGTTGAGGGTCTCACCCATGAGAGGCATTGTTCGCTTTGGTGCCAAAGGGAAGATTTCACCGTGATACGTGGGTACGTTACAGTATTGGATAGGGTGGGGTAAGTTGCCTACCGTTTAGCCCTACCTGACCAGCTCCAGTGGGTACACGATATTTTTCATGTATTAATGTTTAAGAAGTTCTTACGTCCTGAGGACTCACACCTGCACATAGATTTAGACAAGATTGAGTTGCACCTCGATGGGAGCTATGAGGAGAGGCCGATTAGGACCTAAATCGTCGTGAGCAGCAGTTGAGGTCAAAAGTCATTCCTTTTATTCGTGTTATGTTGAGTAATCATGATGAGTCTGAGGCCACTTGGGAGAGAGATGATGACTTGCGAATTAGTCACCCATATCTCTTCATCGAAGGTACGTGTGAAACTACCTTATTTGAATTGAATTAATTTGTTTTAATTTGGATTTCAAGGATGAAATCTCGTTCTTAGAGGGGGAGAATGTAATACCCCGCATTTTTTATTGAATTGAAATTGAAAAAAAAAACTATTTCAGTGTATACATTCAAAATGTTTGGAAATGAAACTATGTCAGTATATATATTCAAAATGATTGGAAATGAAAAGTTAAAATGAATTCATTGATATATGAATGTGCGACTTAAATATTAGAAGCGAATTAACGCGTAAAAGGATCGAGAGGGTTAAATTTGGCGCAATGGCATTTTTGTAAATAAACTAACCCTAGGTATAAATAGAAAAGAAGAGAAGAAGTCTTCATTCTTTCATTTCACAAAATAGGGCTAGGGTTTGGTAAAGAGGAACAGTAAGAAGAGAAGAAAGTTAAGAGGATTTCAAGAAGATTCAACTTCTCCATACAATCCAAGGCAAGTTAATAACCTATAAGTGTATATTATGTGTCTATAATGAAATTTCACATGAACATGTATTTGGATCCCTAAATTAATATGAAATTGATGTTTAAAATGATATCCAATGTATTAGGATCATCATCCATGTAGATTCAAATGCAATAACATCATTATAGAGACTGAGAGGTAGAACAACCTCTTGAATTTTAGAAATCTATGAAATTAAGTAAATCGTCATATTAAAAACTGTTCTGAGCTGTTTTGGTTCCGAAAATGGATGTTTCGTCCGCCTTACCCAATAGAAAATCATATTTTGAACAACTTTGTAGTTTTAAGTTTTTTCGTAAACGGATCGACAAAGTCTCAAATCGGCATTTTAAAATTCTGCGCAGAAAGTTGTCGTGAACAGGTCCGAACTGTATATGTTAGTTTCGGGTATGGTTTAGGTAGGCTACGGTATCATCGTATCCTCATAGAAAATCATGTTCCGAACAACTTTGAAGTTTTAAGTTTTTCCAAAAATGGATCGAAAAAGCCTCAAATCGGCGTTTTAAAATTCTGGGCAGAATGTTATCGAAAACATGGGCGAATATTATATGTTAGTTTCGGGTCTGTTTTATGCAGGCTTTGGAAACATGCACGCGTGTCTTTATGGAAAATCACGTTCCGAACAACTTTGTAGTTTTAAGTTTTTCCAAAAACGAATCGGAAGAGCCTCGAATCTGCATTTTAAATTCTGGACAGCATGTTGTTGAAATAAGAGTGATAATGTTTTTCATGTTGTTAGTAAGATAATTGTGGTGTTGTGCCTAATATCCTAACTTGATCACATACTTATGGTTATTAGGGATATATAACCTTGAAATGATTTGATGGCGAATTAGTAAATTAATGATGTAAATTATGTTATATTATAAATAATGACTATTGTATAACTCGAGTAAG
This sequence comes from Sambucus nigra, assembly GCA_949130495.1. Taxonomy (NCBI): domain Eukaryota; kingdom Viridiplantae; phylum Streptophyta; class Magnoliopsida; order Dipsacales; family Adoxaceae; genus Sambucus; species Sambucus nigra. The sequence continues at coordinate 285,495,387 of OX422218.1, forward strand.
AGGCTTGACACGATTGTATATATACATAAGCGTGAAATTGTTTTATATGTATATTGTCAAGTATACACTAGATTAGTCCTCCGGTCGACGTAGGCACATGTTGAATGCGAATTTTTTTTGTGATTGATCCGGTTAGGTTCCGCTCGAGTGCCGTGTCGGAGATAAACCACCGGAATCGGACACATGGTTGTAATGCGGTTCGGATAGAAAGTCCTTGAAACGCCATGTGATTTAGGACTTAGTATGATTGCCCTTGCCACGTAATATTGGGGAATATTAGTGTGTAGGCCTAGTGTTACGACTTGTTCCCTCGGGTAACGATAAGTGACCCGATATGACTTGTTGTGTGAGATATTATGCTTGTGTCTTAAAGTAATATCCCTAATCGATGTATTTGATATTATACTTGAAGGAAATATTTTGATACATTAAATAATGAAATGAGATTAATAATGATTAATCATGATACGATATGAGACTACACGTTACTCGAGTTTGGTTTGGGTAGTCACGATATAGGAACATTGGTTGGGTACTGGAGACGAGTAATGACTAGTGTGCTTTCATTATAAATACATCTTATAATCTTATAGCTTGTTTTCTTGCTTTGACGTCCGTCTATCTTGCTTCTTGCTCCTCTCCTATATATATAATATATGACAGGTCCTCGTCCCGCTGGACAATAGACTACGGAGCCTGATGAGATCATATCAATCTTAGGATTCATGTAGTCGTGGAGTTATTCTATTTTAATTTATGTCGTTCGTTTCCCTTTTCTTAAGGGTGATATCAGAGAGTAATATCACTTTGTTTATACTTGGAATCTGAGAGAATTTTTGTATTACTCTTTCCCATTTTGTGTTGGGACGCATGTATTGGCATTTTATATTTTCAGTTTGAGATTACTGATGGATTATTACAGTTAATAGTTATGAGTTGGTTTCAGTTGTCATAGCTGTTATGATGTGATATGGTTACACGTATGCGAGTGTACATGTTTATTTTACTGCGTTTATTTAAATTTCTGTTTCTAATGCCAACATATTGACGCTCCGCTTTAATTTAATTGGGCGTAGCTAAACGAATTAGATATAAAAAGCAGGGTTGTCACAGGTAAGGTGTGTGTATATTTAGAATGTACAAAAAAAATAAAATTAAAAGAAAGTAAAATATTTATAATTTAAAATGAAATTTAAATTTAAAAAATTAAATTTATTAAAATTAAAAAATAAATTTTCAACCTCTAAATTACTACAAGACTAAAAATAAATTAATAAAAAAACTAAATTAATAAAAAAAAAAGATAAAAATCAATAAAATAAAAATTTAATAAAGCGCACACCTGTTATATTTACATAAATAATATCAAAACACTCGATACACAATAACGGACCCTATATATATATATAACTATGCGCACGCAAATAAAAATATAAAAAATATAAAATAAACCCTAAAAATTATATATGACTCAAATAAAAATTCAAAAGGTAATAAAACTACAAACTAAACACACACAAGGCTCAGATGATGGCTTGGGCTCGGTTTAGGCTTACATCTGGTATGGGACTGGGTTTAGAGCATCGAAACTCATCTAGGCAAGCTCAAAAATGGACTTTAGACTTCACGACCACTTTGATTTCCTTCCTTTCATGCTTTTGACCGCTACTTTGTCGCAATTATGTTGATTTAGCACAATTTCATATTGCGACTATCGATTGACCTACAATATAGTGAAATACAAATATAAGGCCAATTTTATTACGAACGAGTGACTAATATGCACATATTCGGGGTATAAAATTGACACTTTTGGGTGTTTATCAATCATAAATCAAAAGTCTGAACAATTGGGAGTCAACTCAATCGACAAAGTATACACATTAAGGCACATAATGAATGTGGTGAATAAAATTATTGCGATGCGTACTCACATTATAACATAGATGGTAATACTCAAAAAGATTATCCTAACAAAATTCCGAATGACACACTAAGTCTAAGTTTTCCTCAAACTCGTGAATTAATAAATTGGGCTTCAAATCGGACGATACTCTAGTCATGTCCTCGTTCTCATCCAAATACTCAAATGACACGTGGGGACGTGGTGGAAAAGGACAATGCGGGATGACTAAACATCCATCACCAGGTGGAAATGCTCGAATGATTTTCTCCACCATCTTATCACTGATAACTAAAACCTCACGTGTCAGCATATTCTCAAAAGGCTCGGGTTCACATTCATAGAGTCTATCGAAAAGACAAACTCGCCTACTTTAATCAATGCATCCTCTACAACATATCTAGTCACCTTAATGGGTCGGTCGGCTAAGGACAAGGTTATCTCAGTGGGATTTAACTCTCCCAAACCTAATTTCTTGTATACGGTGGATGGCAGAAGGTTCACCTTTGCGCCTAAATCTAAGAGAGCTTTATCAAAGTGATGCTCCCCTATCTTGATAGAGATCTTCGGTGTCCCGAGATCCTTATACTTGATAGTAGTTCTAATAGGAAATAATAGAGCTAGCTTACTCGGTGGGAAAATATTTCTTGGGCTTATTGTTGTTTCTCTTAAAGGTACAAAGGTCCTTTAAAATTTGGCGTAGGACGGGACTTGTTGTATAGCGGCAAGCAGTGGGATATTGATTTTTACATTCTTGAAAACGTTCAACATCTTATCAACTTGCTCCATATTTCTTTTATGGCACCAAACGTTGGGGAAATGGGGCCTTTAGGACATGGGTCTCAATAGGTGGATTAGAAGACGATGGCGGTGAGGAAGTTAGATCCACGTGTGGATCTTTCTTCTCCTCACGATTCTCAAATTCACTCTCGGTGGGTGGTGAGATATTCTTTTTAACTTCCTTACCGAACCTAAGCGTGATGATGGCTTTGACATCTTCTTGGGATTGTAATGAACCTATGTTGTCTTGAACAAAATGTTGACCTTTAGGCATGTTCCCTTCAGGATTAGGCTCGGGTTGACATAGGAGTGTTCCTTTATTTCTTTCACTCAACGTGTTCGCTAGTTGGCTCACTTCAACCTCGAGTTTGGATATAGATTAAGTGTTCGTGTGCAAGCCCTGTTGGGTGGATTAAAGGACACTTTGAGTTGACTACTAGAATTTGAGGGTACTTTGAGCAAGAAAATTCATCGTATCCTCTAAAGTTTGGATCTTTTGGGATGAAGAATGACGCGACTCAAAAAGTGTCTATAGTGTGTGTGAATACGGCTCAAGTGTAAGTTGGTCGCATAAGTGATAATCTGAATAAGTCAGGTATCGAACTTAGGGACGAAGACGTCAAACGTAACGACTACTAAGGAAGGTGTCTAAAACCTAATTATCGATTCACTAAGAAAATAAGAAAAGGTGGTGAATTATTTTCGTAAATTTTTGCGAACTAATGAAAATTAACTAAATAAATGCAAAACTAAATTTTGGATTTTGAAATAAACTATATGAGAAAAGTGGGATCGGAATACAATCCCCCAAACCATCGGTAATTAAATTGGATATAAAAATTTCAAGAACTAAATACACATTTAACAAAAAAAACTTAAATTTATCTAAGTACTAAACATATGAGAATTTCACTCCACACAATATCTAGTCAAAAATAAATCTAACGTGAATGACAAAATTAATGACAAGCGTATTATATCCCTAAACACTCCGGTTACCTACGGTAAACGAAGTTAAAAGGTCTACAATACTTGTTCCGATAAAATTTCAAACCTCCTAATTATTTTGTTAAATCTATTCAATTTTATATCCATCCTTAATACCTAGGTTGGGTACATGTACCCAACCCTCTAAAGAAATCTAGCCGGACAGAATATTATAAATATCTAAGTAAGAATCCATTAACAAGCATGCAAACATCATGAAATAATAATAATAATAATAATAATAATAATAATAATAATAATAATAATAATAATAATAATAATAATAATAATAATAATAATAATAATAATAATAATAATAATAATAAAAGCGCTAGAAATTAAGGTTACCAAGATTGAAGAACATCAACATGCAAGAAGAATAAAATCTTGAAGAAAAAATGAAAAAACTATTGAATTGAAGGTGCAAAATATGTAAATTATTCTCTTAGATGTTCCTCCTTGTTTAGGTGTTTTACAATGAATTAAAACTTATTTTAAAATAACCCTAATGACTAAATATATAGGTTAGAAGTCATTTAGAAGATTCCTCAAAACATAAAACTCTTTAGGATAAAAAATAGGGCCAAAAAAATCTGGCTTCAGATCATTTGTCACGGTTTTAGAGCGTGACAAGTTTTGTAACATTTCTGGAGCATTACTAATGGTGAACCGGTTCTCTTTGGAACCGAACTAGTTATATTTTCTAATATTGTCCAAGGGATGCCTTGTTCGTTCGAAGTTCTCTTATTTACAATATTGCCACTAGATTTTCTTCTCAACTTCAAACGCGCATAACTTCTTCACCGTAGCTCGAATTAGTGTGCCATTTTTTCAGAATTCTTGTACGTTTAAGCTATTGAAGTTTTTAGTTTACTCCTCCTCCAGGTTCCATCTAAAAAATTACAAAAAATACTTTTGACTTCCCTTTCTTTTGATTCTTTCACTGTTTCGGTTTTTCTCTTCCATCCACTTGCACGAATTACCTATAAAATATGAGAGAAATACACAAAACATGAAATACTCGCCGAAAAGGATTGGTAGCAAAAATATGAGATAAATCCAGTCTAATTCATCTCACAAGTCTATAAAAGAATCGAAATTAAGGGAATAAATATGATATTTTTTAGCCGAATCAAATGATACGATGGATGGGGGGCACTCTTTTGGAAACCCAGGAGCGCGTTACTGGAATATTGACCTCCACTTCCTTGGTATTGATACTTGGACCGTAAAAAATTGGGATGGTCTCGCCACTCCGGATTGTACGCATTGGTATAAGGATCGTACTTCGGCCTATTTTGATAAAGGGCATGTGCTTTCTCAACTAAAACCTTATTAGCCAGAAGAGTGGGGAAATTTTTAACCAAATGATCGAATGCATCACAACGCCGACACATTAGGGTGACTATGTGTTGGATGGTTGAGGGTCCGTCATGGTTTCCCACTTTACTCACCTCTAAAGCTTCTAAACTTCGGGCCAATGTGGCTACTTTGGCATTTAAATCATAACTTTGTTCAACTTGGTGAGTGAAACCCTCATTGGACATGGTGGACCCAGAATATCTACCCGGTGCACATGGGTGGGACTTTTTCGCTATGGCTTCTAGGAACACCCACGCATCGACCTCACTTTTCTCGGTAAAATCACCATTACATAGTGACTCAAGCATAATTTGAGTATTACAATCCAATCCCCCATACAAAATTTTGACTTGGCATCCCATCTCAATCCCATGGTGCGAACATTGCATTTGAAAGTCCTTGAATTGCTCCAAATACATCCACAAGGTTTCTCCCTCCTTTTGGTTAAATGTGTTGATGGCGTGACGTATCAACCTCGTCTTTTGGTTGGGAAAGAATTTTTATAAAAATGCAACACTCATTTGATTCCATGTGGGTATGGACCCAGGTTCTAAGGAGTTAAACCAACTCTTTTATATCTCTTTCAACGATAATGGAAACGATTTAAGTCTAACAATCTCGTTGTTGAGTTATTGGTACTTGAAGGTCCCATATATCTCCTCGAATTCACGAACATGAAGGTAAGGATCCTCTTGTTCGTACCTCAAAACACGAACAACAATTGGATTGTTCCCAAATAAAATTGGAAATTATTTGTATTATGCTTGGGTAAACGTATGTATGAAGGTTGACTAGACCTATCGGATAAAGGTAATCTTTAAGGGCACGTGGTGCTAACTCGTCTCCCATCTCGGTGAATATCAAAAATCTACCTACGTAAGTATCGAGAACGCTAGACTCTACACTCGACAAACGAATGATATGATCTTGAAACCAACTTCTCATACACTCTATTAAATTATCTAATTGAGGTGAGGGGAATTATAATTTTAAATTTTAGTTTTTTTTTAAATTAATTGACAACGGCGGGGGTCTCCGAATTTATATCCCTAATTAGACAGCTCCTACGCTTTGACAAGGGAGAATTTAAAAGATGAGCAACTATGGTTATCACCTCAAATCCCATTTTTTCCTCCCAGTAGGTGGTCGGTACGAAGACTCATAAAAACCACCAATCCTAGACAAGGTGACACGGAACCGATTTGACAACTCTGCGTTGGAGTATCCTTTAATTTTAGCCTTGCTAAGAGGTTTCATATGAGCTATGTGATATCCTAAGGCCATCATCTACTTGATTTTAAATTGAATGTGATGTCTCGGTGGTTAATTAGTGATTTTTTTGGCCAAAGAAGGATGATGAAATCCCCACCTTATCTTTCACATGGGTTTTGCCCTTAAGTCAATTTATGCAACGTGCTAATTTAAGTGTGAAATTAAATAACGTAGGAGCATACAAAAACGTACATCTGAAGTAGACTTTTTACACTCACTTGTTTACGTCGGACCAAAGTTTAAGTTGATGTCGATCAGATGAAAATGTCATCTTTGTTTCAACCGTCCCCAAGAATTCCTTGTGTTCGTGCCAAGATTACACAAGTTTTCTTCACGTTCCGTCACCGTTTCACACTTTGTCCGAATTTTTCTTCACTTTTGCCCCCTTTTTTGTTTTCTTTTTCTTCTTATTTTTTTTAGTGTGCTTCTGGAAAAAAAACTACACCAAACATAAAGGGAGACACAAAAAAAAGTAATAAAAAATTTAATATGACACGCACTAGTGGTGTATTTAACATAAAAATAACAAAGTGCACTTATGAAACAAATTTAACTTTTTTATTTTATTTTTATTTTTTGGAATTAGAAAAATTACTACTAGAATTAAAAATATTTTTTTTTAATTTTCGTTTTTTGGGGGCGACTACTTATTAAAAAATTATTCTAGAAATTTTTAAAACGTATATATATTATATTTTTGATTTTTTTTCCAAATTTTTATGTACTTTTGTGATAAACTAGTGCTAAAACTACTATTTACAAAAAAAGTTAAATCTAATTTTTTTTTTACTAACAAAAAATAGAAAATATTAATTGCTGACTTTTCTCGAATTTTTTTATTTTTATGAATTTTTTTACATACAAAAATGAAAAAAAAACTAGTCCGGAGGTCCCAACTTTTTAAAAAAATATTGTCAAAATCCCGGCAACGGTGCCAAAAAGTTGTTTTTCAATTTTATAAAATACCACAACTGCGGAGGCTATTATTGAATAGAGAGTGTAAGTATGGCTCGAACCCACAAAGATTTGTCAATATTTTTTTGGTTCAAATTAATTGTAACTGTCCAACTAAACGAAGTGGGTTTAGAGAGGAAATGTAACGGGTATGTATTCCGTATAGTGACTTTGTTTAACTCCCGATAGTCAATACGAAGCCTCAAAGATACGTCCTTATTCTTAATGAATAAAACTGGAGCACCCCATGGCGAAGTACTCCTCCTGATAAATCCCTGCCCGAACAAATGCTCAATCTTCTCTCGTAGCTCCCTGATCTCCATAGGAGCTATCCGATACGGTGTAAGAGCAATGGGTCTCGTGCTTGGAATTCAGTCGATCTCCCGACTAGGTGGAAACCCCTAAATCTCTCCAAAACATCCAAAAACTCACTAATCACGGGTATGGAGTCTAGAGTCACCACAACCTCCGAAGAAGTATCCTCCTTGAATAGTATATATGCATGCTCGACCCACCCCCAGGGTACGGCATCACAACTAGGTACATCTCCTACCCCAGAATGGCGAAGACAATGGACCTCCCGTAATAATCAACACATGCTCTGTATGTAGCTAGACATTCTATCCCTAAAATAACGGTGTACTCGTGCATATCAAGTACTAATAAGTCGGCTACAAAGGTGAGTCTTCCTATCTCAATCCCGATACCCCGACACACTAATTGTATGGGTGTGCCTCTACCCATTGGTTAATCTATGTGTAAAACAATATCGAATGCATAATCTACCATCCCCATCTCCCATGCAAACCTCATGCTAACAAAAGAATGAGATGTACCCCTGTTAAATAGAATACGACTAAAGGTGGGAAACATGACCCTCAATTTCCTGTGTCGGTGCTCGCCCCTCTGCGATCGCGACATGATAGACTCGACCATACTATAATGGTTGTTTCCCCTGAGGTGGGGCGACGGGTACCAAAGTTGTTGATGCAGCGACTCCTTGAGCTAGAAATGGTGGGTGTTATCCCTATGGCGTATGTTGTCCCCTATAACCTCCCTACTCCTGGCTTTTCTGGTTACCCTGAGGACACCACCTCAAAGTATGACCTTTCTCTCCACATGTATAAAAATTCCCGTGAAACAGGCATCGCTCAGTCTTCCGACCCTGCTGGCGGCCCTGATGGCCTTTGTTCTATTGGCCTTGTCCCGAATTCCCCTGGACCTGCTGGACCTGGGTGTATCAGTCATTTGAACCCATGTACTTCTTATTCTGATCAGCGGATGAGGTGCTCCTAGACTATAGGGTCCCAGATCCTCTTCCCCCACTCGCCTTGCCCTACTGGATCGATGACTCAACTCCGTGGCATTTCTCACCCTTGATCCTATAAAATTCTTTGTGATCCTGGCAATGGAGGAGTGCGGCTTTCACTAGATGATTATACATTATGAAGGCCGAATTTCCCAGAAGAGACTTCCTGATGTGTCAGGCCGACCCCTCTATGAACTTGTCCATCCTTCTCTACTCAGTGCTAACATCCTCCTTTATAAAGTACGAGAGGGCGATGAACTCCTCCTCATACTTGGCTATGGTACGCCCTTCCTGCTTAAGTTTTATAAACTTGTTCCTCATCTCAGACTGCATGGCTAGGGGAAAATATTTCCCCTCAAACCTCTCCTAAAGCTCATCAATAGTAAGACTGTCCCTCTCAAAAACTATCATAATCGCCTCCCACCCCTGAAGCGTAGCCCTTACTAATCGGAATGAGGCTAGCATCTGCTTCTGCACTAGTGTGCACCCTACCATCCGTAAATGCCTCTCTATGTCTTTCTTCCACCTACTCGCCACCAATATATCTGAACAGCCTGAAAACTCTGAATTTTGGCCCTTAATAAAGGAATCCCTCACCCTGTCCCACATATATCATAGTGCTTGGGCTAATATGGCAACTTGTTGTGGTGGTGGTGGTCGTTGTTATGCCTGTGGCGGTGGGAAGTACTTAAGCATGGTTGCCATAGTCATAGAAATCGCCAGAGACATGATGGTGGTGATCTCTGCATGTGTAATCAACTATAGGGACGGTGGGACTTGTGGATACGGTTGTGGCTGCGGGTGAGCCTCCTCCTCGACAGCAGGTGCGACTACGCGCCTTGGCCTACCCCTCTGTCCGTTTTCCATCTAAAAGTAAATGAATTTTGAATTACTACAACGTGAGAATACAATGAACCATAAGCATGGGCTCTACATATCAAAGGATGCAACGCAGAATATAATGAATGCAGCACAGATCCTAAGGATACTAGAACTGTGCTCTGATACCAACTGTAACAACCCCTATTTTCTCACGTAAAGGTTGGCTAGATACGATACACCGAAGATAGGTCTTGGTTGTCAATTAATACCATTCTCAGCACCAACGTAATATAAATAATATATTAAGGGCCCATAATTATTGTTAAATGAATATTTTCATAACAATAAATGAATCCAAACCAACATCAAGCAAATAATAAATGCGACAAGAAAGTAAATATCTCAACCCAACTTAATGTAAAGAAATCTCGGGATTATGCCCTTACAATTGTCTCAAATGAAATAAATAACTACAACGAAAAATCACTTATGCTAGAGTTAATAAATCTAAAAAGCTGGCAAGAAAAAGAGAGATCGCAAGACTGATATAGCAAAAATCCCGCTATCCCTGTCTAGGAGCACTTATGGGGAGAAAGCATTTAAATTTTGGTCAGAGCCCTAGGTGTGGAAGAATTAACTTAATCGATTTAAGATGAAATAAGTACAGTTGATGCAAAATAAATATTCCCCCATCTTCACTCTCATGCGATTAACACCTCACCCCCTCATCTAAGTGTGATATTACTCGCGTCCCAACAAGTCCCACAATGATATACGTAACAGCGTGCAAATTTAATATTTATTGGATTAATTACACCCAATTATTACAATGGAGCCGACGATAATTAATTGTCGGTAATTTTCATAAATATACCATGAAAGTGGCATAAACATCTATTATGCACGATATAATAAGGGTCTACAATTTATGTCTCAAATCTCAGATAATTTAATTAATCTCATTAAAGTCCGGGTAATATATATATATATATATATATATATGTGTGTGTGTGTGTGTGTGTGTGTGTGAGTGTGTGTGTGTGTGTGTGAGTGAGTGTGTGTGTACTTTCATATATTTGACACACAAAGGCATCCACCATTGGTGTCTAGTTCGTACTCTGTTGGCAAGTCCGAAGGAATCTCTTATCCTAAGCGGACATCACAAAGCACACATAAGTTGGGGGAGATCCCTATGCAGTATACCAGTTCACGACCCATACCCAGTGGTGACAAAGGCTACCAGGGTCAACACCTACCTCTCGTAGATGGCGTTCCTACGTAGTACCTAAATGACCTACACATCGTCTAGCCCACTTGTGCCTACGTATGCTATGCAGTCCGAACGCACGAACCCCCAAGCCGATAGGACCGTCCACGAATATTGGTATATCCACACAAATACATATAAGTACATATTATTTATCTCATATAATATGTATAGGTAACTACTCTATAATTACCTTAAAATAATCCCACAAGAAGTTCACAATTATCCGTTCATTAATAATTCACCAGCTAGTTCATTATTAATATCATTTCCCATATCAATTTATTCAACCATCTAGTTAAATAGGGTGTCCCAATTAAAAGACATATGCATTTAAAGTTTTAATAAATTCCCCGTTGGCCCAAACATAGTTCTACCAACTCTCTCGGACTTATAAAAATATTCCTGAACTAACCATGGCCCCATCTCGCTCAACCCCTAGGGGCGAATCGATTCGCTACCAACCCCAATCAATTCTCTCCAAGGCCGAATCGATTTGGAATTATGCAGAATCCCAAATCTGCTTGTTGTTTCTAATACAGGATTTTTACTTTCATTCCCAAATTTCCTTCTAATGGCTTATCGCACTTCATAATCATGTAGTTGGGTCTCTAACACTTAATTACTTAACTTAGGATGATTTTTTTAATATATAAATTCCAATTCCATGCCCAATTTCCCAGAATTCATGAACATGAATAAAGTATCTAAATCCAGATTTCATCCACAATCTAAACAACATTTAATTCAGTATATAAGGTATCTAGTATGGGATCTACATCAGATATATAGATCATAAACAAACATTAATGTCCTTTACATATAGTCATCAAGATTTACCCAATTTCATCTCAAGAACCCTAAGGTATCTATCATCAATTTCAAGAACTCGGTACCTAGATTTCTGGGTAAAATTATATATCAAAATCAGTCCTCTATATGAATGGAATAATACTTCAAAGTCTAATCATTGAGATTTAACCTAAAATTCAGAAATCGTAGGATTTCATTATATTTCATCAAGATATACATTGAAAGTTAAATTGAGCAAGAGAATTCTTGCCTTAATAATTTGTAGAAGAAGCCCTTTGATTCCCTTTTGATTTCTTGCCTTTTCTCCCTTTTTAGTTCTTCTCATTTTCTCTCTTGGTAGAAGTTACGTTTAGGTTTTTCTAATCAGTAATGGAGAGTGATTTATCTTCTCTTAAACACTTATTACCGCTAAATATTGAGTTGGGTTAAAAATCCAAATTTTGGGCCCCCGAATGGGCCCGAATTCATACCTAAACTAGCCCAAAAGTCCCCCAACTTATATAACCATTGCCTAGAACCATTTCTAAAGGTTTAAAAATACGTAAACGAGCCCGTATACTCTCCAAAATATGTCCCGAATTATTTTATCCCAACATTAGATCATTTTAATTGGGTTACACCTCAAATATGTATTTTCTACAACACATGCTTTTATTATAAATATTAGCATACGTAATCCACCACACGTAATTATGACAAAACAACAAATTATATATACGAAATTTATAAATTTAAATTTTTTTATTAAGTCCAATTTTAACAAATTTTAATTTATTTCAAAAAATATTACTTTATTATTTATTCTTGAAAATTATGGGGTATTACAAAAAGTATAACTCATTAAAAAGTACTCATACTTAAAATAAATATAAAAAATAATTATTCCAACAAAGTCGAAGGTTTAAAACACGATCTGGCGTCGTTTTAAACGAATATTTTCTAATACTTTTTGAACATGTTAAGAAATAAAGATGAATTTAAACTACACACAATATTAATCAAACATAATAAACTTCACCTAGTGCTAGTAAGGAACAAAAGTACAAGAATGAATACTAATTCTCATTAATAAATCAACTTACAAATTAATTGTGCCTTACAAATGATCTTGACAAAATTTTCCACATAATCCTTGTCCCTAAAACAAATATAATCTCAAAATAAAAGTACCGAAATTCTCTCTTAAGGCTCTCTCTAAAATTTCTCTCTCTTAAATAATGAACCTAATGGTCTTATTTATAGGCTCATGGGTAACGTATTTGACTTGGGTCAAAACACCATTTTATTGGTTGTATTTAGGTCGGTAATTATCCTAAAATAATCATAAAAAATATACTCACATTTTTTAGTGTATGACATAAAGTGGGACACTTTTTTATAATAATCTGATAAGGATTTTTGTCCAAATGTGGGTGTGACAACTGCTGAATTTTCACTAAAACATTTAAAGGTCGAAAGGATTTTGAACCCAGGACTTTTGGGTCCCTTGTTACCATGTATGACCATTGTGACAAGCAATATTTCAATAATATTATTGCATCCAATTATCTTTAAACTCTTCTTTAAGCTGAATTTTCATATTCCCATTTTGAACCTCATAACTTTATAATTTTACCAAATGACCTCAGATCTTTACCAAACTCTGTAAAAATATAAAATAACTTATATTAATTCAAATTCAACCCCCTAAAATTTTAAAAATTATAAATTTATCCTTAATTATATTTTAGACCCTGAAATTCATAATTTTTCTGTTTTAACTCCGAATTCAACCAAATATTAAGAAAAACTTTATATTGCCTAGATAAAATTTTAAAAATATTTTTTAGGCCAGAAAGTTGTGAAAAGTATCATTTCATACCATGGAGTTACTAAAATTGCATTTTTAACTTGAATTTTATTCAAACTTGCAATTTTTTATGAAAATGACTCTAAAAGCTCATTATTTATGATAGAACGGCCAAACAAGGCCTGAATTTGGGCATAACTCATACAAAATAATGCAGTCTTCAGGTATAACCACTAAACTGATGTTAAAGTATATCCCTCCTCTCAGGGTTTTTAGAGTGGTTCCATGGAGTCGAGACTCTTCAGACACTTGCATATCACCAAAGGAGAGTTTTAATTATTCACCATAATTAAATGATGTTTTACTTAGTACCTATTAGGAACATAAATTAATGTAACACATCGCACATTCTGACAGGCGAGGTGGCTAGCCGCCACCCCCAAACTACCTCGGGCGTCACTAAATAAGTAATCATTCTTAGCATGTGACAGATATGAGACATATAAAATTCATTTCACAAAATTATAATTATATCGATCCAAATAAAATAACCATTCAAGAAATAATAAAATCCATCATCATGCTAATCTCCAAATAAATCCAATCTCCAATAAATATAAGATCCGAATAAAAAAATCCAAATTTGAATATCTGAATAAACCCGTAAATAACTGTGGAACCGATTGGCCCACCAAATCCATAAATAAACTCTCATAATAGAAATGAGATGGAAGGGAAAACAAATCTAACTACTAAAGCATCTAAAGTAAACTCCAGTTCCACCTCCAAAATATCTCCAATACTCCTCTGCAGCTACTCCAGCGCTAACCCTAAAATGTTAGTCAATGCAATGGGTCAGAGCCCACCGCATGAATACAAGCTACTCTCCCCAATTAGGTCCCGTGAACCCAAATAGTAGCATTATGCATAATAAATACCACAATGAAATATTTTAATTTAACGAGATAATTAATTTACGTGCAAATAAACATAAACTATCACTATCTACCATCCAACTAATGCACCCTAAAGTGTAGCCCAAATATTCCAATAACATTGTTATTTAAAATTTTATTCTTATCCTTACTCATTTTAATTAATCAGTTAATTTAATTCATGGGACACCAATATGGCCAGTCGACCCCTTATCGGCCCTGCACACACTCTTGGCACGCTTAAAGTTCTACACATCACACCTATTCCCCTCACTATAGCCATTCAATATGTATTCTATCAGTGATGTACATACTTATGAGGTTCCCCTTATGACACGTCATTATAGCCCATTAGCCCATTTAACTATCAGCCCGCGCATACTCGTGACGCCAACACAAACCCACGTCGCTATAACCAGTTGGCATGTTTAACTGTCAACCATGCACATACTCGAGCCGCAAATGGATTTTAATACCCATTTATTATCTTAGGAAATGATTCTCAATTTCTTATTTTCTTATTATTTTCTTTTAGCCCCCACCCTATTATAGAGCATAAACCTCAAACCTACCCCTAATCCCATACCTAGAGGTCTCTAAAATACAACTGCATTCTAACCTATTTCGTCGGATGAATTTTATAATTAATCTCTTCCTAGTCTCGCACTTAGGTTATCTGTAAGGATATTTGTGTCTGTTATCAATTTGTATGTCATACACCGCTACACCGTCGAAAAAGTTCAAGATAAGATTCACATCAAGATAGATCCGAATAATCCAGGATCTTCAACAAATAGCCTCCGCGGGATTTACTTTGGTAACATTTTATTTTAGAGTACCTTACTAATGCACTTAGAGTATTGAGATATTTTTTACAAAATATTTTCTAAGTGTTGAAGCGGAGCTTTAAATATTTTTCTTCAAGAAATATAATTTTTGGAGTTTTTGAGGAGGTGCATTTATCGATAAAAAGAAAAAGAAAAATTATTTAAAAACATATGTCATTTGAACGACATCGTTTGTCGCTCAAACAAAACCTGATGTCACGCGATACTTCAAACCACATCGTCTCTCGTTCGAACGACACCACCGCATTAAGTCTTCTATAAATTTGACTTTCCAACTCCGTTTTTATTAAGAAGTCTTTCACGTTTTGCATTCTGCAAACACTGCATATCGACATAATACTTTTCGCTTCTTTATTTAAGGCTTAAAACCCTTTTTGCTTTTCAATTCACAAAATCCCGATATCTTTATGTGAATTATTTTGGAACTCGAAGAATAATCGTGCAATTGTTCAACCTCTGTGGAGAATGCATTTCCATACCTTGTGATTTCTGGAGGGAATTCACTGTTGATCGGTTGATACCGAGCATATATCTCTGTGTGTGGACGACTTGGACTGCAGGCTGAGGTGTAGCTTTGAAGGTTTGACGAAGACACCGTTCGTTACACTTGTGGGAGATTATCAGGTTGTATGTAAGTCAATGGTCTTTTAAACTTTTCAAAGTGTTAAAAAGGTTTTTACCCGAAGGGGGTTTTTTCCTAAATTTGTCGTCTTTATTTTTCATGCATGATTTGATTGAACACTTAGATGCATGCATAGGGGCTGAATAAAATTGAACTTGTTTTGTTCAAATTTAGACACCAAATTAAATAAGTGTGTTTAAATCCATTAGAGAATTATGAACTCGATTGATATTTATTGGACCGTGCTCTAGGACTGGGGGTCCCGTGACCACGGGGTCAGTTTCTACGAGTTACATTGGTCCCGTGCGAGGTTTTGGGGCCGCTCATGGTGCTGTTTGGGGGGTGTTTCGGGGTTTTGCCTTCTAACAGCATGTTTTTAAGGCTAAGTGTAGATATTCGGAAAATTGGGTCGTGCTCCCAGAAGGGGATTCATGTGACCATGCGATCGGTTCCAACGAGTTACATTAGTCCCATGCAAGCTATTAGCACCGCTCAAGGGTCCGTTTGGGGGGTGTTTCGGGGTTTTTCCCTCTAACGGCATGTTTTCAAGTCTAAGTGTGGATATTTTGAAATTATCGTCGTGCTCCTGGATCATAGGTATCGTGAACACGCGATTGGTTCCTACGAATTGCATTGGTCCCATACGAGGTGTTGGAGCCGCTCACGGGGCCGTTTGGGGGTATTTCGGGGTTTCACCCTCTAACGGCATGTTTTCAAGCCTAAGTGTACATATTCTAAAAATTAGTCTGTGCTCCAGGATCGGGGGCCCTATGACCACGCGGTCGATTCCTATGAGTTATATTTGTTTCGTTCGAGGTCTTAGCACTGCTCACGAGGGCCGTTTGGGGGGTGTTTCAGGGTTTCGCCCTCTAATGGCATGTTTTCAATCCTAAGTGTGGATATTCTGAAAATTTGTACGTGCTCCCGGACCGGGGGTCCCGTGACCACGCGATTAATTCCTACGATTTACATTGGTCCCGTGCGAGGTGATGGGTCATGGGATCTCTGGTCCGGGAGCACGGCCTAATTTTCATAATATCCATACTTAGGCTTGAAAACATGCCGTTAGAGGGCGAAACCTCGAAACACCCCCAAAGGACCCCGTGAGCAGGGAAAACACCTCTCATGGGACTAATGTAACTCGTAGAAACCGATCGCGTGGTCTCGGGTCCCCCGATCCGAGAGCATGGCCCAATTTTTAGAATATCCACACTTAGGCTTGAAAACATATCGTTAGAGAATGAAACCCCGAAATAACCCCCAAACGATCCTGAGAGCAGTGCTAACACCTCACACGGGATCAATGTAACTCGTAGGAACCGACCGCATCATCACGATAACCCCTGTCCGGGAGCACAGCCCAATTTTTAGAATATCCACACTTAGGCTTCAAAACATACCATTAGAGAGAGAAACCTCAAAACACTCCCCAAACGGCCCCATGAGAAGTGCTAACACCTTGCACAGGTTCAATATAACTCGTAGAAACTGACCGCGTGGTCAAAGGATCCTCGGTCCGAGAGCACGGCGATAATTTCAGAATATACACTCTTAGGCTTAAAAACATGCAGTTAGAGGGCGTAACCCCGAAACACCCCCCAAACGGTCCCGTGAGCGACGCCAACACCTCGTACAGGACTAATGTAACTTTTAGGAACCGATCGTGTGGTCAGAGGACCCCCAGTTCGGGAGCATGAACCAATTTTCAGAATATCCACACTTAGACTTAAAAACATGTTGTTAGAAGGTGAAACCCTAAAACACCCCGTCCCCCAACCCCCCACAAATGGCCTTGTGAGCGGCGCCAACAGCTCGAACGGGACTAATGTAACTCATAGGAACCGACCGCATGGTCACGGGAACCCCGGTCCAGGAGGACAGACTAATTTTCAGAATATCTATACTTAGGCTTGAAAAATGCCATTAGAGGACAAAACCCCAAAATAACCCCCAAACAGCCCCGTGAGCCGCGCCAACACCTCACACGGGACCAATGTAACTCGTAGGAACTGACCGCGTGGTCACGGGAGCATGGCCCAATTTTCAAAGTATCTACACTTAGGCTTGAAAACATGTCGTTAGAGGGAGAAACCCTGAAAACACGTCGTGACTATGCGGTCAGTTCCTACGAGTTACATTGGTCCCGTGTGAGGTCTTAGCGCTGCCTAAGGGGCCGTTTGGGGGGTGTTTTGGGGTTTCACCCTCTACGGCATATTTTCAAGCCTAAGTGTGGATATTCTAAAATTAGTGTCGTGCTCCCGGATCGGGGGTTCCGTGACCATGCGCTCAGTTCCTACGAGTAACATTGGTCTCGTGCGAGGTGTTTTTTTCGCTCACGGGGCCGTTTGGAGGGTGTTTTAGGGTTTCTCCCTCTAACGGCATGTTTCAAGCCTAATTGTGGATATTCTAAAAATTGGGTCGTGCTCTCATGTTGGGGGACTCGTGATCACGTGGTCGGTTCCTACAAGTTACATTGGTCCCGTGCGAGTTGTTGGTCACGTTCACGGGGCCGTTTGGCGGGTGTTTCAGGTTTTCTCCCTCTAACAGCATGTTTTCAAGCCTGAATGTGGATATTCTGAAAATTGGATCGTGCTCTCGGACCAGAGGTCCCATTAACATGCGGTCGATTCCTACGAGTTACATTGGTCCCGTGCGAGGTGTTGGCATCGCTCATGTGGCCGTTTGAGGGGTGTTTCAAGGTTTTGCCCTCTAACGGAATGTTTTCAAGCCTAAGTGTGGATATTCTGAAAATTGGGTCGTGCTCCCAAACCGGGGGTCTCGTGACCAAGCGGTCGGTTCCTACGAGTTATGTTGATTACCAAAACACCCCCAAAATGGCCCTGTGAGAGGCGCCAACACCTCGCACGGCGCCAACAGCCAAAAACTAACAACAAGCTAACAACCAATAATTATCCAACATACTATCCAACAACAAGCCAACAACCAAAAAATTATCTAACAGCCAAACCAGACAAAATCAATAATTATCCCGTACTTGTTCTAACATATAATCCAATAACAAGGTCAATATCTAACATACTATCAACCATTCGTAAAAGTAACTAAACATTCATATACACAGGTACACAGACATACACACACATTCCCAAAAATACACACATACACACACATATACATTAGGGTTTAAATCAGAAATATAAAAAATGGGGTTTACCTTTGAGATAGAGAGAAAGATTTGGGCTGAAATTACATTCGTAAAAGAAACCAAACATAAATACATCAAAGTAAAGCGTTAATACAATGTCAATATCATAATAGGATATAAATAAGATTGACAAGGATAACATAATATGTTGATACTCAATCTTCCTGTAAATCGACTAAAAGATCTTTTAAATTAGGATTGTCATCAAGAGATGACTGGAACTCTTTTGGATCCTTTAATGCATCCAGTTCAGTAGTCATTTACCCTTTGGTTCATGCACAACAATAGACCAATTACCATCATTTATGAACTTCGAGTATAATACCTTCTCTACGTTCTGAAAGGCACATATACAAGGCTCGTCGACAATGCGATCTTTACTCTTTAACTTTGATAAATCTACCATAATAAGTTTGGAGTCAGTATTAACTTTTCAAGCATTCGTTATATCCTCCACATTTACCCAATCACAATAGAATACAGTTTCTGTGAAATCAAAGTAATCAAGTTCTAATATTTGTGGGATTATCCCATGATAGGTTAGCACTGTATTTTTTGGATTTTTATTGCTTTTACTAGCGATATAGGTGGTGAAGGCAGAAATTAAAATTCCACTATTTTGCATCAAAAGATTTTCCTGATATGGATATGAAATAAAATCAAAACCGTTGGTGTGGAATTTCTTAAACTCTTTCACACAAAACTAGGGCCTTTTGCTAGGCGTGCAAGCCTCGAAGAGACATCACCTCTTTTTAGAACCTTCATTTATTAATGAATTTGTATTAGGTCATGTCTTTATCACACACGAATAAATAACTGCACACATAAGATGTGAAATTTACCTCTTTTTGATACACATGCCCTAAAATCAGTTATCGTGCAATTTTTTCTTTAATTTTGGGAAATTTCATTCTCGTACTTTCTACTGGTAAATTGTAAAGTTTAAATCATAAAATCTAAAAACATAAAATTAAAGAAGAAGAATTAAGTAGATACATTCTCTATAGTCTTCGACTTCATCTTGCGATTCAAAGACATAACGAATTGCTTACTCGTATTGTAAATTTGTTAGTTTCACCTCTTTAGGGTTACCAAACGGTAATTCGTCCCCAAACTCATCAGGTTCCTCGATCACTCGTTCTCCACGAGGATTGAACCTCCTCACCTCTTGTTCTGGCATATGTTCCCTACCGTATAGTGATGATTCCATCGTTACATATTCTTCAGCTATTGACCCTATAATATACCATGTATTCTTTACGTAATCTTTGAAGGTTTTCATCAAGCACTCAAAAGTATACATCCAACGATACCTAACGGGACCACATAACAAAGCTTCGTTGCATAAATGAACTAGCAGGTGGATGATGATATCGAAGAACGACGGAAGGAAATATTTTATTAATACACAAACTGCCTCGGCTAAAGTTGATTTCGCTGCTTTAAAGTTCCTTCTATTTATCACTTTTGAACCAAGTAATGTAAAACACAAATTGTTTTGCATAATTGCCAGGCGGAGATCTTTGTGTTCATAAAAGCAATGTCGAAATAACAGAGGGATTAATTGGATGATTACGTGTTAGTCGTGAGACTTGCACTATTTTAAGTCATTTACTTGGTAGCTTACTACCTATTTAAATTACCAGAATAACTGGTTGGAGTCTTTAAGTTGAATAGTGTGTCTAATAGGATCTTCTTCTCACTAGTAGTCAAAGTGAAAGCAGCCCGAGGGGTAGAAATTCTTCTTGTTTTATGATCATTTTTTAACCATATTTTCTTCTTTATTTTCATCTCATGTAGATCTAGGCGGGACCTTTCTCTATTTTCGAAATGATATCCACCCATATATATTCCAATTAGATGTTCTGCAACATTCTTCTCTGTGTGCATCACATTAACTACATGCCTTACACGATGATCTTTCCAATACAACAAATCAAGAAACATTAATCGCCTGGACCACGGCTTCGCTTTATTAGGGTCGTTCGGATCCCCCTAGCTTTACGCTTTAGGTTTACAAACTAGGGGTGTTTGCCTATGTACATATTCCTCATAATTGAAATCGTCGCCTTCTCCTAATTCTGCTGACCAGAAAGCCAAGCAGGTGGCGTTCTGCGCTCCTGATCGACAGGTAAAAAGTTAGACTTATCATACCAAAAAGGGTGACTGGTCGGCAAAAATCTATGATGACCTGTGCAACTCATCTTACTACTATGTTTTATCCAACACGCTTTTGTTTCCTCCCCACATATAGGACATCCATAATAACCATGAACATTACAATCGGACAAGGTCCCATAAGCTGTAAGGTCGTGTATCGCCCACATCACCAATGCTTTAAGTGTGAACTCTTCACCCTTATGAGAGTCGAGCACTGATTAGGCATAAATTCTTGCAAATTTATCCTTTTAATTTAGTTACTTTTAGCACCTCGAGTGGATTTTATCTCATAATCTTGCTACTGACTTATCCTAAGGAGCACACCGAGTTTCGGGTATTTTGTACTAATTTTACAGGTATTTAATGTCAAAAACAAAAGAAAGAAACTGGAAGAATCAAGAAAGAAAAGAAGGAAAAGTCAAAAGGGAAAAAGTGTAATTTTTACCCAGAATTCGGATGAGGCATCTAAAGAAAAGTTGAAGAGCCTTTGATTATGAGCACATAGGAAGAAACGGAACCTCAATTGGAGTCCCGGTGTGAAAGTTATGAGCAGTCAAAGTTGGAGAAAAAAGTCAAAAAGGCAGATCGATCCGCAGGAGGACCGGACCGGTTCACAGTACCATATTCCAGAGAACCCCCGATCGAAATAAAATTGAAGAGGGACAAAAAATAAAAGAATCGGTCCGCCCCGAACCGGTCCGCCCCAAAAATAAAAGAACCGGTCCGCATTCTAGGTAGACCGATCCGTAAGAGCCCCGGACCGATCCGGCTATCGAGTTTTGATTTCCTTATCTTCTTCTATTTGAGAGTCCTAGTGCAGCTAAAACTCCTGAATTTTTGTAGGGTATATAAACCCGAGTTTTATCATTTTTAAGACGGGGAATTAATATAATTTTCCAATTCTTTCTGTAAAACCCTAGTTTTGAAGGTTGATTACAATTTCAATTCAAATAGTGAAGATTATTTAGAATTCTGTGATTACAAGTGTTCCTAATTGCTATTTTTACTGCTTTGGTAAGATTAGTAGTTAAATTCTTTATTCCAATTCCTTTTTAATGATGCTGGAAATTGCACCACATGTAAAGTGTTTGTGAGCTCTAATCAGTGTATAACAATGGCAGCACAAGTATATCGAGTATAAGAGAACGAGGTGAGGAGAAGAGGATCAACACCAGAGTATAAGTGGTTTAACCAATTAGGCCTACGTCCACTGTGCAAGTGTGTGATTAATATCACTGTATGAGGGCACTAATGGCCATGGATACAATCTCTCAAGATTTCTCTCTCTACTGTATATTTGGACAGAGTTTTAGCTATGGTTGCCAATCATGGATCCTTTACAAGGTAGAGGATGACCTCTATATATAGTGCCTGGGGGGTGTAATGTACCCTCCAAGCATGTAATGAACATGTGCATGAGGATCAAACCAGTATGAGAATTACACCTGGCTGATCTCATGTAGATAATGATGCCTCAATATTCCCCCACGTGAGGGGAATAATTCGGTTATAACTGATTGTGTACACGTGTTCCCAATAATATATATGCTGATAAGGGCTCAGCCATCTGTGAATGGTCCCAACCTCGGCCTGGAAGAGGACAAGGTGGTGGCCTTGGCTCAGAGGGAAAGTTGAGGTAAGGCATGTTGAGCTGTGACGTCGGCGTGGGCCGAGGTAATGGTGGCGTAGCAGGAACATCGGCTGATCCCCAGTCGAGATTCATTATGATGATGGGATGGCAACCTCGGCCTGAACCAAGCTGAGGTTGCAAGCCTTGGATGACCAGATGGATAACCGCCCCTGTGGATTATGGAGACCTCACCTGTCAAGGTAGCTAGTAACGTCAGCCTTGGCCGACCTTGCTTAGGACGAGACCGCTGGTTGTTGATCTAAGGCCCCTCTAACATCGGCCATCTCCATGGCCGAGGTTGATGTCTCTGAGTAGAGGGGGTGCATTTAGGGCATATTAATCACCCCTAGCCCTTAGCTACCTATGTGATCAGGTGCCTAAGGGGTATATTTTCCCGAGGTTGTACTTCCTTAGGTGTTAGTACCTTTTTGACAAGTGTCAGCTACTGAAGTGGCTAGTGTGCCTAGCAAGGGTAATGATTACAGTCTTTTGGGCTCCCAAGGCAATGATGGGCCTTGGGATGTGTGTGGGGCTCTTTGAGGGTTAAACCCTCATTTTCTTTCTCTTTTTTCCCCACTTCTTCATTTTCTAGCCTAAAATTTTCTGCCTCTTTCTCTCTCTATAAGAGCTCTGGTTAGAAGTGCACTGGGTGGAATTTTCCTTGTCAACTCGTCCTCTCTTCTCATCATTATCCATCAGGTACCATCTATCATCCCTTCTTCTCCTCTTTTTCCTGCCTTGTTCCTGGTTTTTGCATATTTCGGCGAGTTCTTTTGGTTTTTCGGTCATCGCTTGTGTTTTTCGATAGCCCTGGTTCTTATTGTTCTTGGTTGCTTTTTGCTCAAAGTTAATAGTTTGATCTTCAATTCAATTACCAATCCTGTTTATTTAGGAGAGTCACAAGTGTAGGGTTTGCCTCATATGCTCAGACCCCTTTACCAACTCTTAAAGGAATTCCCCTCTCTCAAGGAGAAGACCTTAGATAAAATTAGGCAAATAGAAAGAGCCCAAGAGGAAGCTCGTAGGGCAGAGGCGTTCCCCCTCAGACCTATCTTTCCACCCCCTCTAAAGGTCATATACCCTGATCCAGCCGAACCAGTAACCCAAGTAGAGGTCCCAGTTGAACCTCCTCCTATGTTTGAGTCTGAGTCGTCTACCTCAGACCCTATGTCTGTGGATTCTTTTTAAGAGGCCATGGACTTTTCCATTCGGTGGGATCAGGTCCCTGATCAAGCCGAGGTTTCGAGTGGCATCTCATCCCATAATGAGTCTAGCACATCCCAGACTTCCTCAGATGTTGAAGTTGTCAACCCGAGTGTGGCTTTTACTCCTCCCATTAATGTTGTCCCCCTATCAGCTGCTACAGGGGTCGAGTTCGCTCAGAGGTTTCCTGATGGAAATCCCTTGTCTACTCCGGTCGATGTTAAAGAGGACGAGGATGATGGGAGTGATGTTGACACCTCAAAGGCAGCCAAGATAGAAAGTAATATCACCGAGCTCGACCTTCTTACCTTCAGGCATCTATATTCCATTAGCCCCTCCATAAAACTCAAGAGACCTCTGAGGGAAGAGAGGGCTTTCGGCGGCCGAGATGGTGAGATCTGCCTGTATGAGCAGATGTTCAAGTTAGGATTTCTTCTGCCCATTCATCCCATCATTAGGGCCATACTTTCTTACATCAACTTAGCTCCTTCCCAGTTATCCCCCAATGCCTGGAGGGTGATAATTGGAGCTATAGTTCTATAGAAGGCAGTCCACCATTCAGACCTTCCTATCCAGGTCTTCACCGGGTGCTACATCCCTTCCTCTTCCAGGAATCATCGAGCTATTACCATTTCTTAGCTCGAAATTCAACTAAGAAGATGTTGAAGTTCACCCAAACTAGAAACCATAATTGGAAGTCACGGTATTTCTTACCTCAGGGGCATGGGAATTTGGCGGCCCTTGTGTCCCCTCTTCGAACTTAGAACCGAGGATACCCCTGAGATGGGGCAAGGTGTCAATTTCTGCCAGGGCCGACCCTAGGCTAAGCCAAAATAATATTTAAAAAGTAAAAGACCTTCAAGATCAGGGGTAGCATGGTCTGTTGGTCAGGTTCGAACACCTGATGGCCCCCTACTATCTCTCTGAGACTGGGCTAGGGGGTAGTCCTCTGACAGAGCTCCGAAAGTGCTTATTTTATTATTTCAGCAAGTTAAACCTCTGAATTTTTATGTCTCTGATATTTTAAGTCATACATTTCCATTTGTAGAACACCCTGAAGGCATCTCAGATGATATCTGGGAGATATCTGCCCCAAGTCTCATAAAGCTGGTGAAGAAGGCAGGCCTGAATGCACCCCCTCCTCCTCCACTGAAGAATAGTGTCGGCTCGTCCAAGGCTGATGCTACAAGAAAGAGGAAAACCACAACCACTCCCTCTGAGGATCAGAGGAAAAGCAAGGCCCAAAAGTCCATCCCCATATCTTCTGAAGATGCACAGGCTGCTCGTCTGGAGCAGCTAAAAATTAATGATAGCATTATAGGCCATAGCCTTCACGCATTAGATGCCATTGGATCTTCTATGATCGATGCTGACAAACGCTTCTGTCGTTCCATGGATACTCCCCTGCTGGTTGAGTTTGGACTTCACAGGACTATCCAGGTAAGAATAAAATTTTAACTTTATTCCGTAGTGCAACCTCTGTTTTGAATTTGAACGTATACATGTGACCCTTGTCTTGTAGGGCATCGTGGCCATGCATCATTTTGCCAACTGGACTCTAAAGAGGTTGCCTCTCATCGAGAAAGGCCAAGAGGCCGAGAAGGTACAAGACTCTCTGAACGCCGAGGTAAATCATCTGAAGTCTGCCTTTGAGGGGTCTGATAAGAAGGTTAAGGAGTTGGAGAAAGAGATCTCCAAGCTTAAAAAGGACCGCACCATTGCTCTGAAGGCCAAGGACGATGTTCTCCAGCAGAAAGTTGATGTTGCAGTGAAGGCAGCCCTTGAGGATGCTTCTGAGGGGATCCTGGTTGATTACAAAGTCTCTGATGAATTCATCAGCTTTGGCTTTGAATACCTCGAAAGAGGTATTAAGGCCACTGGAAAATGGGCGGCTGCAAAGGAGAAGGAGTCAGGGAGCCTGAAAGCCTCGAACTTCATTGGTGGGTTTGGGCAATCCTCAATTTGCCTAGGCCCTTCAAGAGGTTGAAGAGGAAGATGTTACCCCTGCAGAGATCTCTCCATTAGATGTTATTGAGACAGAGGGTGCCAACCTCAAAGATGATGGGGCCGAGGTGACTAACGTCGACCAAGGGAATGAAGTCGAGGATGCCAACATTGTAGCTGCAGACCCTTAGGCCCTTTTTATGAAGTTTTTTGTACTTTTTCATTATGCATTTAAACTGTAACCTCTAATGATAAACTCGACTAGCTTGTAGCTTGTAACTCTTTAACTTTAATCTATATCCACCTCTAATGAGGGATTTATTTCTTTATTTGCTGAATGTTCTCTGAATGATTCTTTTTGCCATGCGATGTGTGCAGTTCTGAAGTCTCAATATAATTTTTCACCAAATTAATCATGTCAAGGGTCTGAGGTTATCCAAGTATGATGTCTGACCTCAGACCTTGTCACCAAATCATGATGTTAAGGGTCTGGGGTCATCCAAGTATGATGTCTGACCTCAGACCTTGTCATCAAATCATGATGTTATAAGGTCTGAGGTGATCAACTAAGATGTTATCCCCATAAATAATTTCCACCAAATTAATGATGTCTAAGGTCTGAGGTCATCCAAGTATGATGTCTGACCTCGGACCTTGTCACCAAATCATGATGTTATAAGGTTTGAGGTTATCAACTAAGATGTTATCCATATAAATAATTTTCACCAAATTAATGATGTCTAGGGTCTAAGGTCATCCAAGTATGATGTCTGACCTTAGACCTTGTCACCAAATCATAATGTTATAAGGTCTGAGGTCATCAACTAAGATGTTATCCCCATAAATAATTTTCACCAAATTAATGATGTCTAGGGTCTGAGGTCATCCAAGTATGATGTCTGACCTCAGACCTTGTCACCAAATCATAATGTTATAAGGTCTGAGGTCGTCAACTAAGATGTTATCCCCATAAATAATTTTCGCCAAATTAATGATGTCTAGGGTCTGAGGTCATCCAAGTATGATGTATGACCTCAAACCTTGTCACCAAATCATGATGTTATAAGGTCTGAGGTCATTAACTAAGATGTTATCCCCATAAATAATTTTCACCAAATAAATGATGTCTAGGGTCTGAGGTCATCCAAGTATGATGTCTGACCTCAGACCATGTCACCAAATCATGATGTTATAAAGTCTGAGGTCATCAACTAAGATGTTATCCCCATAAATAATTTTCACCAAATTAATGATGTCTAGGGTCTGAGGTCATTTGAGTATGATGTCTGACCTCAGGCCTTATCACCAAATTATGATGTTATAAGGTCTGAGGTCATCAACTAAGATGTTATCCCCATAAATAATTTTCACCAAATTAATGATGTATAGGGTCTGAGGTCATCCGAGTATGATGTATGACCTCAAACCTTGTCACCAAATTATGATGTCTAGGGTCTGAGGTCATCCAAGTATGATGTTTGAACTCAGACCTTGTCACCAAATCATGATGTTATAAGGTCTGAGGTCATCAACTAAGATGTTATCCCCATAAAAAATTTTCACCAAATTAATGATATCTAGGGTCTGAGGTCATCCGAGTATGATGTCTGACCTCAGACCTTGTCACCAAATTATGATGTTATAAGGTCTGAGGTCATCAACTAAGATGTTATCCCCATAAATAATTTTCACCAAATTAATGATGTCTAGGGTCTGAGGTCATCTGAGTATGATGTCTGACCTCAGACCTTATCACCAAATTATGATGTTATAAGGTCTGAGGTCATCAACTAAGATGTTACCCCCATAAATAATTTTCACCAAATTAATGATGTCTAGGGTCTGAGGTCATCTGAGTATGATGTTTGACCTCAAACCTTGTCACCAAATTATGATGTCTAGGGTCTAGGGTCATCCAAGTATGATGTCTGACCTCAGACCTTATCAGTAAGTCATGATGTTATAAGGTCTGAGGTCATCAACTAAGATGTTATCCCCATAAATAATTTTCACCAAATTAATGATGTCTAGGGTCTGAGGTCATCCGAGTATGATATCTGACCTCAGACCTTGTCACCAAATTATGATGTTATAAGGTATGAGGTCATCAATTAAGATGTTATCCCCATAAAAATTTTCCATTCGAGCATAATGAACCAAGTATTGACACGAGAACTGATCTTCTCATTAATAATCTCTTCATAAGATGATACATTTACATGAAAGCCCTGGTAACGTCATATGTAATACTTTTTTAGATGATCAGCATTCCAAGGGTTGGAGAAAGGTTCCCCTTCGAAATTTTCTAGCCTGTAGGTCCCAGGTACAACCTTCTCAATCACTTTGTAAGGACCATACCAATTTGGGTGAAGCCTGTTCGCCTTCTACAACGTCTTTTTCAACACCAGGTCCCCTACAGCTATGGGTCTTGATTTTACCCTTTGATTGTAGAATTTTTCTATTCTTTACTGGTAAGATGCCTGCCTAACTTCTGCGTTTTCCCTTATCTCTTCAATCAAGTCTAGGTTGAGTCTTCTCTCCTCCTCATTCTTCTCAGGGTCATAGGTCTAAATCCTATGAGTAGGGAGTCCTACCTCTGTTGGTATAACGACCTCTGAGCCATGTGACAACATAAACTAGGTCTCCCCCATTAGTGTCCTAGCCATCATTCCATAGGCCCATAGCATAGCATAAACCTCTTCAGTCCATCTTCCCTTAGCCACTTCCAACCTCTTCTTGATCCCGTCGAGGATTGTTATGTTAGTGACTTCGGTCTGACCGTTTGCCTGAGGTCGGCCAGGAGAAGAGAAAAATTACTTTATCCCAACTCTTTCGCAGTATTTTTCCACGGAAGAATTCTTGAACTGGGTTCCGTTGTCCAAGATGAGGGTGTTTGGGAGGCCATGTCTTCATATGATGTTTTTCCAAATAAATTGGAATGTCTTCTTCTCTATAATCGTGATCATCGGTGCAGCCTCTACCCATATAGAGAAGTAATCAATGGCGACTATCAGAAATCGATAGTTATTTACAGCCCTTAGTAGGGGTCCTACTAAGTCAATTCCCCATACTGCGAATGGCCAAGGGGAACTGATTAATGTCATAGGCTGATGAGCTTGATGTGGAATAGTCGAGAATCTCTGACATTTGTGGCACCTCTTTACTTAGGCTGCAGCATCTTTGGCTAAGGTCGGCCACCAGTATCCTTGCATGATAATCCTCTTCACCAAAGGTATCCCTCCTATGTGACTGGAACAAGAACCCTCGTGTACCTCCTGTAGGACGTGGGGAACTTAGGTGGGATGAACGCATCTGAGGAGAGGTGATAGGAATCCCTTCTTATACAGGACATCTCCTACCATTGAGAACTTTGTAGCTATGTAATCTCAGTTTCCTCCTTTCTAACTTTGATTCCGATAGCTCTCCCTCTCTGATATATATGATCAGGGGATCCATCCATGAGTCCCCTAGGTTCAAATTTAAGCAAGGGTTACTGATCTCTTCTTCTTCAATGGTCGTTTTAGGCAAGATCTCAACTGGGACTGTCCTTCTGATATCTATCCTTATCGCCAAAGCTAACCTTACTAATGCATTTGCATAGCTGTTATTTTGCTGAGGTATTCTCTTTATTTTTACCTCTTCGAAATCTTCTAATGTCACTCTTACCCTCTTCAGGTATTTGGCCATTCTTCCATCCTTGGCCTCATAAACCCCCAATACTTGGTTAACAACCAACCTTGAGTCACTGTGAAGAAGGAATCATCTTATCCTAAGGGTCCTTGCCAAGGAGAGGCCTACTATCATGGCCTCATATTCTGACTTATTGTTTAATGCCTTGAAGCTAAACCTTTGGTCATATTCGATGTTGGTACCATTCGGGGCTGAGAGTATCAGCCCCACACCGCTTCCACTTTTGCAAAAAGACTCGTCGACGAAGAGGTTCCA
Source organism: Sambucus nigra (assembly GCA_949130495.1). Taxonomy (NCBI): domain Eukaryota; kingdom Viridiplantae; phylum Streptophyta; class Magnoliopsida; order Dipsacales; family Adoxaceae; genus Sambucus; species Sambucus nigra. The sequence continues at coordinate 285,525,098 of OX422218.1, forward strand.
GATGTCTTTATCTGATGAGAAAACCCCTTCCAACATTATTCCCTGCCGGAAGAGGTACCGTCTACCACATTCTCGGCTACTCCACCTCTGGATCTCTTGGATACTACCTCTTCCTGATCTTGGAAGACGTTGTTGTTCGATCCCTCAGCTGTCTTTAGATTATTCTCTTCCTCTTCCTATGTGAACTCTGTGACAAAATCTGCCAGTGCCTGCCCTTTGATGGTTGTCCTAGGCTAATAAGTGAGGTCATACTCCCCCAACTCAATGGCCCATGTCATCAATCTACCTGACTTCTCAGGCTTATGGAGGACCTATCTTAGTGGGGAGTCGGTGAGGATGATCATGAAGTGGGCTTGAAAGTAAGGCTTCATATTCCTAGAAGCATGTATCAGGGCGTAGGCTAACTTTTCCATCCGAGGAAAATTTTGTTCAGACCCTTGAAGGGCCTTAATATTGAAATACACAGGCCTTTGGACCCCAACGTCCTCTCGTACTATGGCTGCACTTATAGTCGATTCAGAAACTGCTAGATAAACATACAACTTCTCACCCATTATGGGCCAAGATAAGAGCAAGGGAGATCCGAGGTAGCACTTTATCTTGTTAAAAGATTCCTCACACTCTTTATCCCACTCGAAGGCCTTTCTAAGCACTTTAAAGAACGGAAGACACTTGTCTGTCGCTCTTGAAACAAATCTGTTGAGCGCAGTCACTCTTCCAGTCAGTCTCTGAACGTCCTTAACACTCCTTGGTGTCTTTATGTCGAGAAAAGCCTTGATTTTCTCAGGGTTCGCCTCTATTCCCCTCTGATTGATAATGAATTCGAAAAATTTCCTAGCTCCTACCCCGAAGACACACTTCACTGGGTTGAGTTTTATTTTGTATAAGTCCATGGTATCAAATGTCCTTTCCAGGTCTTCCACATGGGTGCAGGCCTTTAAGCTCTTCGTTAGCTTATCGTCTATGTATACCTCCATAGTCTTGCCTACTTGGGCCTCAAACATCTTATTCATAAGACATTGGTAAGTTGCCCCCGCATTTTTCAATTCGAAGGGCATAACCTTATAGCAATATGTCTCTTTGTCCGTGATGAAGGCAGTATTCTCTGAGTCTTTAGCATCCATGAAGATCTGGTTGTAACCTGAGTACGCGTCCATGAAGCTCATGAGCTCATGTCCTGCCATTGCATCTACCATCTGGTCGATCCGAGGTAAGGGATAACTATATTTTGGGCAAGATTTGTTCTAGTCAATAAAATCTACGCACATTCTACACTTTCCATTGCCTTTGGGTACAATGACTGCATTTGATAGCCACTCCGGATATATGACTTCCCTTATGAACTCAGCCTCTTCCAACTTTTTGACCCCTTCTCGGATGACGTCGTACTTCTCCCTGGAGTATACTCTTCATCTCTGTTTGATGGGCTTAGCATCCTCAGTTACGTTGAGTTTATGGCACATTACCTCAGGGTCGATGCCAGGTATGTCTACGTGGCTCCAAGCGAAGACACTCTGCCTCTTCATCAAGAAACTTATTAGCTCTTCCCTGATCTCCGCTTTCAAGGCTTTACCGATCTGGACGGTTTTTTCCAGTTTGTCCTCATTGAGGACGATGGGTTCTACCTCTTCCGCGGCCTCTCCTTTCTTTAACTTTGCTTCATCTCTGGGGTCCAGTGTGTAAATGTTATAAGTGGTAGTTGATCTCTTATATGCTTTTCTCTCTTCAGCCGAGTTGAAGTAGCATTCGCGTGCTGTGGTCTGGTCACCCTACACTTCCCCTACCTCATAGGGGGGCGGGAATTTTATCATTTGGTAGACCGTGGACGGCACAGCCTCAAACTCTTTAAGGGCTACTCTTCCTATGATGAGGTTATAGGCCGAGAAGAAGTTTTTGTCCATAACGAAGAAATTGATCTTTCGGGTTACCCTTTTAGGCCACTCATCGCCCATTCGTACGTCCATCTCATACATACCCAATGTATGGACCTTTTCACCACTGAACCCCATTAACGGATGATGATAGGGTACCAGCCTAGCTCTGCTAAGGCCCGGGTTTTTGAAGCAGGGCCAGACCATCACATCTGTAGAACTTCCTCCATCTACAAGAATTCTCTGCACCTCACATCCATGAACTCTTGTTGTGATCACCAAAGGGTCATCATGTGGAGCTAGGATGCCTTTAAAGTGGAGTCGGGATAACCTAACTACTAGAGTGTCCATGTCCACCTTTTTTCTCTTCTGCGTCATCTCGGAAGACGTTAGATTTACTACTTAAAGTTTGGCCACTGACTTGGCCTCTGCAACATGAGCCTTCCGGTCATCCACCTCAGAACCACCCCTTATAGGTCCTCCGCATATGGTGTAAACACCAAAAGAGATCATACCAACCCTCTTTACTGGGGTGTTTTCGTCTTTGGGTGGGAGGTTTGGATCGTCTTTATCATCGTCATTCGAGCCATCATCTCTTCTTGTTGTGGTATCGTCACGAAACCTATCGTGTCTCTTCTTTTGGGGGCCTTCTCTTCCCCTTTTGGGAGCTTTGCCATCAACATATTTCCTCAACTTTCCTGACTTCAACATCTTCTCGATCTCATCCTTTAAGGTGAAGCACTTATCTGTTATATGGCCATGGTCTTGGTGGAATTCACACCATAAATTTTGGTTCCTCTTATGTGGAGGAGCCTTCAGCTTCTCTGGCCATTTTAGGTTCCGATCATTTTTTATCTCATTGAGGATGTGTTCGTAGCTCACAGTAAGAGGGGTATAACGTGCAAAGTTGTCATCAACTGACCTCTTCTTCCCATACTTCTTCCTTTGTAACTTCCCGCTACCATCGCCATTCTCGTCTTCATATTTAGCTGCCATGGCCTCTTCAGTGTTCATGACCTTCCCCGCGGTTCCCAATAACTCCGCTATGGACTTGGGAGGGTCTTAGACAAGTTTCCACAACAACTTTCCTTTCTGTAGACCTCCTATGAGGGAGGTCATGGCAATAGTCTCTTCGTAATCTTCAACCTCAAGTTTTTCTTTGTTGAACCTGGCAATGTAGTCTCTTAGGCTCTCGTGCTTGCCTTGCTTGACATACAACAGATGGGTGGTCTTCTTCTGAGGTCTTACACCAAAACATAAATTGTGAATGAATCGTTCGGCCAAGCCCTTAAAGTTCTCAATTGAATTCTTCGGAAGAGAAGTAAACCAGATGTGTGCTTCTCCCGTCAAGGTCCCGGAGAAGGCCTTGCACTTCATCTCATCTAGTATTGAGTAAATATCCGCAAATGACTGGTACATCTCAATATGATGTATAGGATTAGTGCTACCATCATACTTGGGAGTTACTATAGGTGGCTTGAACTTAGCTAGCGTAAGGAAGCTTACTATCTTAGCCACGAACTGAGAGACCTCTGAGAAATATCTTTGCAGTGGATCTCGACTTTTGATGAGATCTCCTATCTTATCCTCAAGATGTTGGATGGAGTCATTTCATGGTCTTGCAACATCGGCCTGGCAGAGGTTGTCCCCGGCCACCTCCAAAGGGTGGACTGAGGGTTCCCCAGCCACAGTACAACGTCTATTATTGACCTCTTCTTGGTCTCTTCCTCGTCCCGGATGAGGCTGATGTTTCCTCCCTTCCCTTTGTGAGCTGGCTGCACTTCTCAACCCTGACAACCTTTGTCGTTGGTCATTTACTGGGCTGAGCCTTTCGAAGGCCGACCCTCTGCTTAATCAATCAAAAGCTGACGCTCTTTGTTGGGCTTCTTCACCCCTTCAGCCTCCACAACCTTGCCTCCGGTGGATAGGATGTATTGTGTTGTTCGAAACCTCATATGGCTCCCAATAATCTTTTGGGACATCTTCCACCTCTAGATCATCATACCTATCCTCAGGGAAAGGGTGTACTTTCCTCCCCAGGCGCAAGCGCCTAGGGTCAGCAACGTCCCTCCTCCGCTGGGGCGTAGGGTGATCCTTGCGCGGTGCCTGGGGTGGTCCCTTGGCTTCAGGGTGCGCTTGGACAGCCACCGGAGTGATCATCTTCGGTGAGACTCCAGGTGGCCTCATCATATTTTGACTGAGCTGTGAAAATTTCTCCTGTAATTCTTATTGCGTTGCAGCCAAAGACCTCAAGGTTATGGCCGCCTCCGTCATTTCGGACTGAGGCGGTGCCTGGATAGAGCTAGGTCCACCAGCCCCAGGCGGTGGAAGAGGTGGTGGCAATTCTGGTGCCATGTGTTAGTACTAAAGAGCTGGTGTAGTAGATGAGCTTAATACCTTATAGGACCTCTTCCAATGGTGAAACAGCTCCATGCAAGGGGTGAGGCCTGGTTCACCACCAAAGTCTCCTGTGAGGTTAAGCAAGAGATGAGGAAGAGATAGCTTCTCGATTCCCAGAGATGGCGCCAAAATGATGATGCTGGAAATAGCACCACAGGTAAGGTGTTTGTGAGTTCTAATCAGTGTATAACAATGGCAGCACAAGTATATTGAGTATAAGAGAAAGAGGTGAGGAGAAGAGGATCAACACTGGAGTATAAGTGGTTCAGCCAATTAGGCCTACATCCACTGTGCAAGTGTGTGATTAATATCACTGTATGAGGGCACTAATGGCCATGGATACAATCTCTCAAGCTTTCTCTCTCTATTGTATATTTGGACAAAGTTTTAGCTATGGTTGCCAATCTTGGATCCTTTACAAGGTAGAGGATGACCTGTATATATAGTGCCTGGGGGTGTAATGTATCCCCCAAGCAAGCAATGAACATGTGCGTGAGGATCGAACCAGTATGAGAATGACACCTGGATGATCTTATATAGATAATGATTACCTCAATATTCCCCCACGTGAGGGGAATGATTCGGTTATAATTAATTGTGTACACGTGTTACCAACAATACAAATGCTGATAAGGGCTCGGCCATCTGTGAATGGTCCCAACCTCAGCCTGGAATAGGACGAGGTGGTGACCTTGGCTCAGAGGGAAAGATGAGGTAAGGCATGTTGAGCTGTGACGTCGGCCTGGGCCGAGGTAATGGTGGCGTAGCAAGAACGTCGGCTGATCACCAGTCGAGATTCATTATGATTATGGGATGTAAACCTCGGTCTAAACCAAGCAGAGGTTGCAAGCCTTGGATGACCAGATGGATAAACTCCCCTCTGGATTATGGAGACCTCACCTGCCGAGGTAGTTAGTAACGTCGGCCTTAGCCGACCTTACTTAGGACAAGACCGCTGGTTGTTAATCTAAGGCCCCTCTAACATCGGCCATCTCCATGGCCGAGGTTGATGTCTCTGTGCCGAGGGGTTGCGTTTAGGGCATATCACTTTCTACATCATTTTACAAATTTCCTTTAGTTTAATCATGGTTTTCTGCAATTCAATAATTATTTTTATTAGATTCAGCATGCTAGGCTAGATTTTCTAAGGTTGGGATGCATGAACCCAACCTGATGTGTTAAGTGCATGTGTATAATATTAATCCTCTGAATCTAGTGATTTAGTCCGACCATATTGCGTAAGAACATGACGATTGTAGATCTTTGGATCTCGTTTGCTTCCGGGTAACCGGGATGCTTTAGAATACAATTCGAGTGTAACTATCGCGATACCGATTTACTCATCCTCTGATTAAGTATGGTGCCGGCTTGAACCTCATATACGTAATGCTTGGGAGTACTAAATTCTGGGTCGAATTAATCATTTAAATTTACGATTAGTATTTTACCTGCAATACACTAGGGTTGGGGAATTGTATTCCCGTCCTATTTTTCTCATCGCATAATTTAAGGTTTTAAATCAGTATTTTAGGTAATTTAGTATAATTGCATCTTTTCATAATTTCATATTTGCATCTAGTATAGTCATTCCACAGACCAAATCATTTTTCCTTTTCCTTTTCCTTTCTAGAGTCGAGGTTAAGATTTCCTTGTCTGTCCAACGTCGTCACAACTCTGTTGTCCTATTTCCCTGTGGATACGATCCCGACTTACCGGGTTTATTACTAACGCGACAGGCTTGTACTTGAGCCTAGAGTGAATGCACATTAGAGACACTTTCTGAATCGCGTCAAGCACCGTCACTCCTTTATCCCACAACTCTTTAAGTTCTCCAATTAATGGTACTAAGAATATATCAATATCATCACTGGGAGCCTTTGACCCGTGTATCAACAAAGACAACAATGTGAACTCATTTCTCATGCACAGTGTCGGAGGGAGACTTAAAGGCGCCAAGAGAACTAGACAATAACTCCGACTAGTACTTAAATTACCAAAAGGGTTCAACCCGTCGATTGAGATTCTAAGACAAACGCTACGCTATTCCTTTATAAATTCATGGTGTTGTACGTTTAAAATTTTCCAAATGGGTGAATCAACTGGATGACGCATCAGATTCCCACCCACCTGGCATCGAGCGTTCCATGTCATGGCCTCCGCTATCCACGGTACAGTAAAAAACCGTTTTAACAGTGGCCCAAGTGTTACTTCAAAACCTTTTGTGGGACTTGCGAGCACATGCAATTTTTTGAAGCTTTGTCCTTCCCATTCTCACAAACCACATATCTAGGCTCGCTTCATACAGTACATTCATCCTTCTCTTTGTGATCATTGAGGTACAATATGCAATCATACTTGTATGCATGAATAGATTTGTATTTCAAACACAAACCCTTCAAACTCTTATTCATGGTAGGATAATTGTTTGGTAATGTGTTCTCTTTTAGGAGAATATTTTTAAACCACTTAAGACTTCCGGATACGCTGTTCCCACACAAACCAAATTGACTCTTCAAATTATGCAAACCAATCATTGCATATAATATCGAGTGATATTCATCGCAATCTTTATACAACGGTGTAACCGCATTGGATTTCAACCGCATGTATTCCCAATCTCCTGGAGGTTCAGCATCAAATTTTTCATCTAGTTGGCTATAATCCTCTTTATCCGTATCCATAGGTTGGTAGTTTTAACGGTTGTGGAGTCCGTAAGCATCATCAATTAAGTTGGTCAATGGATGATGTGTTGGTGAATCATGTACCACTTCCACTCATTGGGGTTCCATTACGTGATCGGGTACCGACAATCCTTTCGAAACATAAAGTATACTTTTTCACCATAGTATGTCCATATTTTATAGTCTTGACATATTCCCCACTTTATTAAATGCAACTCAACGTATTCTAATGACTTATATTTTTCATTCATACAACGGGTGCACGGACACGGAATTTTATCACTTTAAAGATTTTTAAAAGCGAATTTAACAAATTCTTGAACATCATTTACATGATTATTTGAATATCGGTTAGTCTCTCCTATCCACTCTTTGTATATTAGGAAATCCATGTAATAATCTTCAAATCTCAGTCCTGTGGTAATAGGTAAAAAAACATATTATTACAACAGAAATAAAAACAATATTCTTACGACTGAAGCAATAAAAATATATTATTAAAACTAAAACAAAACAAGTATTCTTAAACTGAAACAAAATCAATATTCTTACAGCTAAAATAAAAAAAAAAATGTTATTACAACTGAAAAAAAAGAAAATATTATTTGATATTTTCCAACAGAAAAATTGGCCAAGCAAGAAAAGAGTCGGCATAATTCCTCAATTCCAGCCCATCCCCGCCTTCAGCGAACACGGGTACATCTTTGCAGTCGTTGTATATTTCATCAACCAGTATTTGAGCCTCACCCATCTGTAATACCTCGTATTTTTTATGGCTTTTAAATTCAAGGATTTATTAAATTTAATTCAGGGATTCATTAAATTTAATTGAGATAAATTAATTTAATATTAATTCAGAAATTTGTTTTAAATATTTACTAGCATGACGAGAGTTAGTAATTATTGGGAAGTTGTCAAATTACTAAATGAGTAAAGTAATATATAAGATTGATTTTATAAAAATTGTCACGAGTGAATAAAATGGCGATTATGAAAATTTAAGTCGGGATGCGTCCGTGTCGTGTCAGGACTCAATTATTATTAGTAAAAGTGAATAAATTATAAGTCACCCATATGGTCTTTTCGAGTGCGCCAATGTATCCGGAAGGGTCGAGATAGTCAAAATAATATACCCGGGAGTTTAGTTCGGGTCTCGGGGCGTATTTAAGCCAAATTAGCATCCTGGGAGGGTATTATAGACATTTTATATTTTGGGCAATTAAACCCACGTATTTCCTAAGGATATATCAGCCTTTAGGAGTTGTCTTCTAGGGTTAACAAACACAAAACCCAAGAATTGCCATTAGATAAGGAGTTGGAGAGCTTTCCAAGCAACTCAAGGCCAAAGACTCAACCGTTTGCACCGCCACCACCACCAAAGTGTAGATCACGCGATGGGGAACTCAGCCATACCTTTTCATCCACGAAATCAGAATCTTGAATTCCAGACGAGTATTTATCTTGCTTTATTTTTAGTTATGTCTCACCCATGTTAGTTTAGGATTATCAATAACATGTTTTATGAAAGAAATTGATAATTTAGAAATTTTAAATCGCATGTTTAAAGAAATTTAATATATTCTGGGCATACCCATCACATGTAGAGGATTACCCACGAATTAGTATGAATTTAGAAACAAGAAATCTGGGAAATAATTCGAAGAATGTATATTGCCTCCAAAATTAGGGTTCTTGAGGATTATGTCAATTTTACCCCATTAATTCGATATCGTTGATGAATTTGAACAAGTTTCATGTAGGAAATCATGTAGTTAGGTATATAGTACCAGTAGCAATTTTGTTTGGGAGTTTGCGAAAAATTGATAGAGGTTTTAAGGATTTTTGGTGATGAAACCCGTAGGATCGTATATATAGAATTGGGAAATATCTAGGCGATCGATCGATCGATCTTGAATGCCGATCAATCGACTGGATCAATCGATCGACCCCTACCTTCGATCGATCGACCTCTTCTGAATTTTGAACCTTGCTCTTTATTTTTAAGGATTAACCCTGTGTCACTTTGTGGGAACCCTTGTACATATTTTATTTACCATAATGGGACTTGGGAAAGAGCAGTAGAGTTATAAGCAAGGTTCGGGTGATACGATTAATATGTGATTTAACCGTGGGGTTTTAGGAATACAAATTTAGTGGGAAATCGTGCGTACGTTATGGTATATCTTGTGAGGATTAAGGAAGACTTAGACCAGTAGAGTAGTGAGAGTGTACCTACTGATTTTATATTATTTCGAGAGGATAAACTTCGAGAGTCAAGAAGTACTTAAGGATTTGTTATACTTAATAGAATAAAAAAAGTGATTTACTTATACGTAAAACTCGAGTGTGATATGTTACGCATGGATAAAATCATATTATGGGTCGTGGGCGCACCTAATTTAGAAATGTGAATATTTATATATATATATATATATATATATATATATATATATATATATATATATATATATGACTGTGTGATTGTGCATATTAAATATCTGTGTAAAAATCATACTCGGGCTACTTGCTATAACGAGGGTTTCCGCACCGGGACAGTCTTATCTCGATTGGACCTTTATGGGGGATATTGACTCATACCCTAGAAGATAGTATCCTCAATACAGGCTATCTAAAAATGATAGTTAGATGGTCTAAGAGACGTGAGGGTATGTGCTGACCTCTTAGGACCTAGAACTATAATTCACCTCCATTTATTTGTGTATTATGTTAATACAGTTCGAGAGTGATTCCGAACTAGTATTTCCCTTAGTTTATGTGATACGGGAACTTGATAACAGAGTATTTCAGCACCATAGATTTTATGTGGGGTGCCGTTAGTATATATATTATATGTGTGACTTATATATATACGTATATCTATATGGTAACTTTCTACTGTGCGTATAAGTAGATAAGTAATGAATAAATGTTCCAATTTTATTATAAGTGTTAGGGAACTTTATAATGGAAATGAGTTGTTCTAAATAACGTAAGAAATCTTGAAGAGAATGATTTCCTAAAGTAAATATCATAACATCGCTTTTCACCTGATAAAACCCTATGGAGAATAAGTTAGAAAAACTTATGAGATTTATTAGTACAGTAGGCGTGCACACTAGATGAGAGGTGAGAATTCTCAAGAGAGTGTCGCATACTAACATGGTTGTTGCATTAGCCGGTAAGCATTTTAAATACTTGCTAAACTATTTTTAAAACTATTTTACACTCGGGATCTGACCCATTTCCTATCTTTCTCTCTCTTGTATATATATAAGTATGTATTATAGGTGCCCGGCCATAGGGGCGTCATGCTTAGATTCCTTGGAACGGATGCGTTGCAGCTTATGTGGGAGTTGCAGGCCATTGCTTAGACGACCTCGTTATTGACTCTACTCTTAATTTAGTTCTGATTAGTCAGGGCATGTGTCGCCCATTTCCCTATTCAGTTGGATTTGTCAGAGATTTATGTTCATTTATTTTCAGTATTTGGTACTCCTTGGGATGTAATTCGTGTCAGGATGATTTCATTTGTAGTTTTTAAACTTAGTATTGGTTTATCTTAATGGTTGAATTCTTGGGTGTTTATTACCATTCTTCATATTTATGTGATTCTTTAACTGTTAATTATTAAAATGGTTTTTATATCTGGATTTAAATAAAATGAAAATAAGGTTTTAAATTATTTTGACACTTAGCTTAATTATTTAGGGTGTTTAAATTGGAAATTTATTCTGCGAAAGTGATGTTAAGAATGAACCAACCATTCACCTTGATTTTAATTTAATAAAGGACTGATCACCCGGTATTTAATTAGGCGGGGTGTCACACGTGGTATCAAAGCATTAGGTTCTAGTGTCCTTCGAGATCTGTATGGCTTATTTCGTTTTCATCTTAGCGTCTTTGATTTAGAGCCCTGATATTAGGAATGTTGTATTCATCTTTATGCATTGGGAATTCGTGCTTCTGTGATTTGTTTATGTGAATGATGAACTCATCCAAATTATTTAAATTTTCAGATGGATTGTCAAGTAGAAAAGGCTAATGCTGTTAGGGGAGTTAATGAGCAAGGTCAGCTCACACATCAAGTGTTTCCAAAGAGAGTATCAACCGTCTAGTTAGCAGGTATTGTGGCACAGGCAGTTACCACTGCGGTCTTACAGTATCAAGAACGCAACACACAGCTTATAGGGGGAAAAATATCTTGAGAGTATAGTCAATCTATCATGACTATAAATAACAAGTGTGCGAAGACACTAAAATTGCAACAACAAGCTCCTTAAGACCGTCAAAGCCACGAAGGTAACAAATTGTGCAGGGAAACCCAAAAGGGTCAGGGCCAACGAAGTCGGGGTCAGAGTGAAGTCACAAAGAGTTGTTTCAAATGTGGAATGGACGGTCATGAACGTCGAACTTGTTCAAATCATACTGGAGAGGAACTCCTACCCCACTAGTGAGAACTTTCAGGACTCTGCTATAAGTGTGTACAAATGGGTCACAAGTGGAGGGAATGTCCTCAACCAGTTGTCGTTTTTCATCAAGATACTCAATAAGGCTGACAAGGCCAAGGAAAAAGTGGAACTATACATCCGGACCAAAACCAACAGAGCCGTAAAATGAAACAGTTTAGAGGTAGATGCTTCAATTACGGCAGGATGGGTCACTGGAGGTAGGATTACCCAGATAAGAGTAAGATACCCCAGCAGCAGGGGCAGAAACAGCACGAATGTGTGTACAACATCCAGCATACTGAAATTCAACAGCCATCATCGGCCATTGATGGTACGTTCCTTCCTTCTAGTACTATGGGACACATTTTATTCAATACTGGGGCATCACACTGTTTCATAAATACTCACTTTGCACGGACCTTAGGATTATTAGACACTACTAAGAGTACGGTGTCATGCGTAGACTCATCAATGGGAAAGAGTATTTAATTTTCTTTATATGCCGGGGTGTAGGTATATAGTTTGTTAGTTTGATTTTACCTGCAGTCATACTAGTTTTAGTCATACATGAGCACAATGTCATTATTGGCATGGATTGGCTCGCCACGTACAGAACCATGATAAATTGTTTCAGTATGAGTATTATCTTTTCCATTACGGGGCAGGAGATGTTTTGGTGGTGATGCCTCGCCCAGAGGGAGGATCTTCCACCCATTTGTATTACATAAAGGAGGATACCTCTAAGGAGATTGTGATTCAATTCCAGTCGTTCATGAGTTTCCGAATGTATTTCGGGAGATAAGTGGGTTATGTGTTGAAGTATTTTGTGGAGAGTAAAACCACATGAGTTAAAATTTTCTGATGTGAGAATAAGAGCAAGGATGTGGTGCTTACAAGGGAAATGGTTAATATAATTTCTGATTTGGTTCAGACAGATGCGTTATGTCCGGAAGACCATTAAGTAGCCAAGACGATTAGCAAAGTAAAAGTACGAGTTTTATCCTTGAAGGATGAAGAGTGTTTTATGTGACACGAGAGAGTCATTATATTTTTATTTATTGCTAGATTAGCACGCGAGAAGAATTTAGTGCGTATATCTATAGTGTTATTATTATGTGTATGTTTTCCCTGGTAAAGTGGGATTGTCTTTAATGTTCTCCGCGGAGGACAAATGGGTGCACTGTTAGTGATTTATATTCTTTGTTGAGAATTCTCGTATTAGTGATGTGATATGCGAGTACGTTATTATACTAATTATGGTTTTTTAAAAAATGGTTAAAGTAATAGTGGGAAATGGTTTCAAGGCTATCGGAGTGGTTGCATTAGTGCAGCATGTTTTGCTCTGGCGAGGCCTCACCTGCGAGAGGGACGGACTCGCACTTATATTATCTATTTTAGAGATTTCGGAGGGGATAGTGGTCCAGAGATATTTGATGCCGGTGTGTGTAGGGACTTTGTTGTTATGATTCAGTATGTATTGGGTCTACTGTTGAGCGAAAATATTTAACTCATTATTATGTTTAGCGCTCAGGACTTGGTGTTAAGAAGAGCGCATTGATATATCTATCCTTTAGAGATGTGGGAGCTGAGAGTTACACCCAAATGATTGGGAATGGGATTTTGAGAGTTCCGATTGTATGTATTCGAGGTTTATGGAATGTGATTTCCACCAATACTGAACGATTGCACAATTGACGAGATGTTCTTTGTTAAGCGTAATTACGAGAGGAGACGTAACTTTTTTTGTCAAGAGATGGAATAAAGGGGGTACATGTTATGGACGAAGGGCCTAACGAATTTCGATAACCGACAATGCTAGGTAGTAGTGTATCGAGGGGGTTCCTTATTTGGATTTCACTTTGCGAGACATCCCACGCATGAAACTCAGCATAAGGTTGGAAGTAAGAAGATGTTTGGTCATTAGTCTATGAGTTTGCTACCTCGGTCGTAGTAGGAATAGGTAATTATATATGTAAATTGGAAGTTGAATTATGAATTAAGGCCAGTGGAGCCGGTTATGTGGAAAGAAAGCATTGACAGTTTTGTCTTATCACCACGAGTTGAGGTGTGGAACGATGATAAGGAGGATTTAAAATTTCAATTTCTAGGGTGATTGAGAGTACCCAAGTGTTCTAATCACGTTGTGAGCACAAGGTAAAGAAAAAATTGGGTGTTATGTGTGAAGCGTATGTGATGCTTACGCTAGTATGCACGGTTTATAGGGTGTGTGGGCATCCTAGTTAACTGATGTCAAAATCGTCCGAGTTGAAGGGGCGTGTAAATAGACGAGTGGAATAAATATTTACGGGATTAACATAATGAAGTGGAAGTGGTAGAGTGGGTTGGGCACCGTGTAAAAATGATAAATCCATATATTTGTGTTCAGATTAGCACACCGAATCTGGTTGAAAGGCTGTGGGAAGCCATTTAAAAAGGGTATTCCTTGAGAAAGGTAGAATTCAATTATTATGGAGAACACTCGGAGAGGAGTTGTAATTAGTAAAATGCGAGAAAGACTTGTGCATATAAGAGTGATGATGTTAGTATGGTATAAAAGATCCAGAAGTGCACATCATGGAGAAAAGTACAAGGGTCGAAACTTTCAATATACGCCAAGGAAAGAAGGGGAGTATTGGGTGTCACTTAATGTGAGTCATTTCAAGGAAAAGTCGATGTTTAGCGGTACATAGTGAGTAGTCTCTTCATGCACCACTCATAGATAAAAAACGGTTGGAATAAGAGGATCAATAAGAGAATTTTGTGGCTATCGACAATTCCTGTAATGGAAGAGGCCGGTAAAGTCGGTAAAGTTTCTTGGATGGGTTTCCACCCTCAAGACAAGATTAAGGGTCCATCCGAACATGTCGAACAATTCAACTAAGAAGGAAGTGATTGATATTCCTTTGGGGTGATTTATATTATTAACTAGTGAGCCCAGTCTTCCTTTGAAAGGAAGGATCGCGCCGGTACGTGGTCCTACAAGGTATTATTTTCTGAATCAGAATGAGATTTTTGAATCCCACCTTCAATATGGGATTTCATGAAGCAACGAGGATAACGTTTCGTCTTGGGTAGGATGTATCACCCATAGTCGGGGAGTAGGCGCACGGTGATTAACGATTAGTAAAGATGCGTGAAGGTAATTTTGGAATCTTAGTGATCATTGCATTTCGACAACGGATATAGCTAGCAAGTGAAGTACAGTAAGGTAGAGTTCTGTGGAAGCACTCATACCTGTTTTCGCGAACGAGGTGCTTATTGAGTTTTTGATGTGGAAAAACCTTAACTATTCTCCCTCTGTATGTTTAGAGGTGAGCGGATAATCAGAATTTTGGATCGGTCGAGAATAATCCAATGACTAAGGTAGAATTACCACGAACCATTTTAGGCGGCTTAGAATTTTGTAACCGGAAATCGAGATTTAAAGAACTGACAAAAGTGGCCAGATGTTCATATAGTTTCTCTCAGCATGGGAGTTTTGTACTTAGAAAAAAATTCAAGTAGTTGACAGGTAGTGAGGTGCGGCCTCCTAACAATATTGATAATGGAAGTCAATGATGTATAGGCTCATCTTATGCGGATGTCGTCGGTTAGGATCACAATGTGGCGTGTCGTTAATGAGAGCGTTAACCAAGCTTGTTGTGAGACGGGGGCTTTAATGATTGAGCGCATTACTATGTAGATAGTTTGCGTACTGATAAAGTACCCATAATTGTTTTACTAGGTAGGCCTTATTTTTCAAATTTTGGGATGAAATTCCGTTATTAGGGGGGAGTATGTAATACCTCGTATTTTTTATGGCTTTTAAATTCAGGGATTTATTAAATTTAATTCAGGGATTTATTTAATTTAATTGAGATAAATTAATTTAATATTAATTCAAAATTTTGTTTTAAATATTTACTAGCATGACGAGAGTTAGTAATTATTGGGAAGTTGTTGAATATTACTAAATGAGTAAAGTAATGTATAAGATTGATTTTATAAAAATTGTCACGAGTGAATAAAATGGCGATTATGAAAATTTAAGTCGGGACATGCCCGTGTCATGTCAGGACTCAATTATTACTAGTAAAAATGAATAAATTATAAGTTGCCCATATGATCTTTTTGAGTGCACCAATGTGTCTGGAAGGGTCGAGATAGTCAAAATAATGTACCCGGGGGTTTAGTTCGGGTCTCAGGGCGTTTTTAAGCCTAATTAGCATCCCGATAGGGTATTATAGACATTTTACATTTTGGGGCAATTAAACCCACGTATTTCCTAAGGATATATCAGCCTTTAGGAGTTGTTTTCTAGGGTTAACAAACACAAAACCCAAGAATGGCCATTAGAGAAGGAGTTGGAGAGCTTTCCAAGCAACTCAAGGCCAAAAACTCAACCGTTTGCACAGCCACCACCACCAAAGCGTAGATCGCACGATGGGGAACACAACCATACCTTTTCATCCACGAAATCAGAACCTTGAATTCCAGGCAAGTATTTATCTTGCTTTATTTTTAGTTAATGTCTCACCCATGTTAGTTTAGGATTATCAAGAACATGTTTTATGAAAGAAATTATTAATTTGGATATTTTAAATCTCATGTTTAGAGAAATTTAAAATATTCTGGACATACCCATCACATGTAGAGGATTACCCATGAATTAGTATGAATTTAGAAACAAAAAATCTGGGAAATAATTAGAAGAATGTATGTTTCCTCCAAAATTAGGGTTCTTGAGGATTATGTCAATTTTACCCCAATAATTCGATATCGTTGATGAATTTGAACATGTTTCACGTAGGAAATCTCGTAGTTAGGTATATGGTACCAGTAGAAATGTTGTTTGAGTTTGGGAAAAATTGATAGAGGTTTTGAGAATTTTTGGTGATGAAACCCGTAGAATCGTATATGCAGAATCTGGGAAATATCTGGGTGTCGATCGATCGATTGGATCGATCGATCGACCCCCTACCTTCGATCGATCGACCTCTTCTGAATTTTGAAGCTTGTTCTTTATTTTTAATGATTAACCCTGTGTCACTTTGTGATAACCCTTGTACATATTTTATTTACCATAATGGGACTTGGGAAAGACCATTAGAGTTGTAGGAAAGGTTCGGGTGATACAATTCATATGTGATTTAACCGTGGGGTTTCGGGAATATAAACTTAGTGGGAAATCGTGCGTACGTTATGGTATATCTTATGAGGATTAAGGAAGACTTAGACCAGTAGAGTAGTGAGAGTTCACCTACTGATTTTATATTATTTCGAGAGGATAAACTTCGAGACTCGAGAAGTAATTAAGAATTTGTTATACTTAATAGAATCAAAAGAGTGATTTACTTATACGTAAAACTCAAGCGTGATATGTTACGCATGGCTAGAATAATATTATGGGTCGTGGGCGCACCTAATTTATAAATGTGAATATTTATATATATATGACTGTGTGATTGTGCATATTATATATCTGTGTAAAAATCATACCTGGGCTACTTGCTATCATGGAGGTTTCCACGCCGGGACAGTCTTATCTCGATTGGACCTTTATGGGGGATATTGACTCGTACCTTAGAAGATAGTATCCTCGATACAGGCTATCTGAAAATGATAGTCAGATATTCTAAGAGACGTGAGGGTATCTGCTGACCTCTTAGGACCTGGAACTATGCTTCGCCTCTATTTGTTTGTGTATTGTGTTAATACAGTTCAAGAGTGATTCTGAACTAGTATTTACCTTAGTTTGTGTGATACGGGGACTTGATAGCAGAGTATGCCAGCACCATAGATTTTATGTGGGGTGTCGTTAGTATATATATTATATGTGTGACTAATGTATATACGTATATCTACATGGAAACTTTCTAGTGTGCGTATAAGTAGATAAGTAATGAATAAATGTTCCAATTTTATTGTAAATGTTCGGGAACTTTATAACGGAAATGAGTTGTTCTAAATAACGTAAGAAATCTTGAAGAGAATGATTTCCTAAAGTAAATATCATAACCTTGCTTTTCACCTGATAAAACCTTATGGGGAATAAGTTAGAAAAACTTATGAGATTTATTAGTACAGTAGGCGTGCACACTAGATGAGAGGTGAGAATTCTCAAGAGAGTGTCGCATACTAACATGGTTGTTGCATTAGCCGGTAATCATTTTAAATACTTGCTAAACTATTTTTAAAACTATTTTACACTCAGGCTCTGACTCGTTTCCTGTCTTTCTCTCTCTTGTATATATATATGTATGTATTACAGGTGCCCAACCGCAGGTGCGTCATGCTTAGATTCCTTGGAACGGATGCGATGTGGCTTATGTGGGAGTTGTTGGCCATTGCTTAGACGACCTCGTTGTTGACTCTACTCTTAATTTAGTTCTGATTAGTCAGGGCATGTGTCGCCCGTTTTCCTATTCAGTTGGATTTGTCAGATATTTATGTTCATTTATTTTTAGTATTTGGTACTCCTTGGGATGTAATTCATCTCAGGATGATTTCATTTTTTGTTTTTAAACTTGGTATTGGTTTATCTGAATGGTTGAATTCTTGGGTGTTTATTACCATTCTTCATATTTATGTGATTCTTAAACTGTTAATTATTGAAACGGTTTTTATAACTGGATTTAAATAAAATGGAAATAAGGTTTTAAATTGTTTTGACACTTAGCTTAATTTTTTTGGGTGTTTAAATTGGAAATTTATTCTGTGACAGTGATTTTAAGATTGAACCAACTGTTCACCTTGATTTTAATTTAATAAAGGACTGATCACCCGGTATTTAATTAGGCGGGGTGTCACACCATCTCCAAAGGTCGGTTGCGTACTCGAGTTCCGACAACCTTGGAGATTGATGTGCACACCCCCAACAACCCTCTTATTGCTCAGGTCTTTGAAATAGTACTTTTCACCATAGTCTCCGCGAGTTGTTAATGATGATCCAAGTCCAATGACAGGCGAAGGCACGGGGAATGGGAATATTGGACGAGACAGCATTTGGGAGGGGAATGTTGGATGAGGCGGCATTTTCGAGGGGAATGTGTGATGAGGCAGCAATTGGGAGGGGAATGTTGAATGAGGGGGTGTTTGGGAGGGGAATGTTGGAGGCGGCATTTGGGAAGGAAAACTTAAAGGGGAGGATAAGGAAAATCTTAAGGAGGAGGGTGAGGGTAAGGGTAATCTTAAGGAGGCGGCATTCGGATCCCATAATTTTAGAAAAGGGACACAAGTTTCCCAATTTGATTCATCAACATTCCCAAGTTATTTTTTATATCCTGGACATCCCCATCGGTCTTAAACTGTCATTCCTCATTGGATGAGAAACCATCCTTGATCGAAGAAAACTCGTCCATGAGAGGTGTGGTCTGTTGAAATTTTGTTTTTGGCATATGTAAGCCAAGACCTCTCATCCTCCCCCTTTTTTCCTTTCCAAAGGTTCGGGTTAGGGCATAATTTTCAAGGTTAAGGTCATCATTAGGGCTCGAACCTGACTGACTGTTGATGGCCTCTATTGATTCTAGCATCTCAACCAAGTGCAGCGGGAATTTATTATCTTTGCCCCGTCGAGCATGAACGAATAAGTTGGAACTAATTGGTTTTTTACTCGCATATGGACCATCCTTTGTCCTACTCGCCCATTCATTCTTCAAATCCGCATAGGATTTGGATCCCAGCCTGTGGATATCAGTTTTTTATGCCCTACCTTTTTGTTTTGCTCCCTTTGAACCAACCTTTTCTCCGTCTCCTCATTCTCCATAAACTTATTCCACCACTCTACCAGAATTTCTATATTGGGAGGGACTCTCCCTTTCAAATAAAAAATATCGGAGCTCGCTGCCTCCTTCGGGAAATATTTCTTCTAAAGGCTTCTCGTGTATGTCCTCAATAATTCAACAACCCGAGATAGAACCTTATTCCTGAAACGATTGGAAAATGAGAAATACTTACAGAGTTGATCGTATATGTCATCTTTGACGACTTGATCAACCAGGTTCCAGTTGTCTGGTCCACCAACTCCCATGTTCATTTTTCCCAATGCCAAACACCGAACTTTGAAGTTCATCGTGTCATTCCTATCACTCGTGGGATTATTCTCGAGAAGGGAGAACCCAATGGGCTTCTTTTGAATTGAGTGAGAGGCGTCGACAGCGTTGGATGGGGGCAGTGGAGCAACGGGAGTGATGGATGAGGACGCCAAAGCAGTTGTAATTAGACTTGGTAAGGAGGGAACCATTGGTGGAGTTGTGTATTACTCACCAATTGGTGTTGAGAATTCGAGTTGTGCACGAGATGGTGAACCTCGTCGCGGTGTCCCATCGACACTTGGTTCCCTTGGGTTGTTTCCTCCTGACATTATCTACAAAAATGAAAAACCATAAGTGACTAAAAAATTATAATAAGAAATTATAATTAATTAATCAAGCTTATGACTATATATATATATACCTTTTCAAAGTAAGACTTTAGAATAAGTTCAATGTGTCTGATCTCCATCCATTCAGTATTAGTTTTTAAGAACCTATAAATTTTTGCACGTGGCCAACTAGGAGGAAGGGTATCTATGATTGATGTGTATATATCAGTTACATGAACCCGGAATCCCATCCTTTTCAACTTGTTGGCAATGAGACATCAAAATCTATGTCAATGCTCGTTGTACGTAGTTGTATCTCCAACAACGTAACTAAGGTCAAGGCTACGTCGAGATTATGTGTGTGAAATATATTTTGTACAACGTCACCCCAGTTTTTCGGTAGGGAAGATAGAATATGATCGAACGGGTAATCTTGCTGGAGATTAACTCCACGATTTACAAGGTAGTTAAATTGTTCGATATTTTTATTTCCATACCTATAAATAAGAGTACCCTCTATATGACTCTCACTATTAAAAGAGTTATGTGTGCGGTCCAATTGCAACCTCTCCAACCCTTGTTTCCAGTTATTATCACCGTGCCATATTTTTCCTGAGAAAAATATACGATGGCGTGAATATGAGTCCTATGGTTAAGGTATTAAGGTATATTAGTTTGATTAAGGTCTTGATAATGGAAAGGATTTTGAGTTTATTATATTAATCCCTAAGTAACCACATTCAGCCAATACTA
This sequence comes from Sambucus nigra, assembly GCA_949130495.1. Classification (NCBI taxonomy): domain Eukaryota; kingdom Viridiplantae; phylum Streptophyta; class Magnoliopsida; order Dipsacales; family Adoxaceae; genus Sambucus; species Sambucus nigra. The sequence goes on from OX422218.1 coordinate 285,545,592, forward strand.
ATAATACTTAATTAATTTCAAACTCTAAATAAATTTCAAGCCCTAAATGATAATACCCTTAAATTTCGCAATTTATTTTAATCCCTAAGTAAACACATTCAGTCAATACTACTAATGACAATACCCTTAAATAATGAAATTAATTTCAAACTCTAAATAAAAATTCCTAATCAATGTTAATAATACCCAATAAATAATGCAATAAATTTCAATCCCTAAATATAACATCTATTTTCTTGAAAAAAAAGTATACACACATACACACACATACATACACATATACACACATATTCATACATATATACACACACACATACATGCACATATACAGACGTACACACACATATACAGATATACACACACATTTACACAAAAATACACACATATACACATGCATATTCACACGTACACACACATTCAAACACATATACATTAGGGTTTAACACAAAAATAAAAAAATTAGTGTTTTCCTTTGAGATTGAGAGAGATATTGAGAATGAGAATGAGAATGAGAATGAGAATGAGAATGAGAATGAGAATGAGAATGAGAATGAGAATGAGAATCTAAATCGTTGAAATTAGGGTTTGAGAATGCAAATCGCCAAGAGAGAGAGAGAGAGAGAGAGAGAGAGATTGACGCGTGAAGAAATGAAATGAAGCCGGGGGGGTTATTATAAGGACCCTGATCACGCTATAGAGTCATGACCCATGGTCATGACCCTTAAATTCTTTCCACATCAGCGTGTAGGCAACTATGTGGTCACGGCCCTCAGTCGTGACCCATGCACGTGAACAAATTGAGATGGTCACGGCCCAAAGCCGTGACCCATTGGGTGTGCATTGTGGCCTTGGTCACGGCCCTTGCCCGTGACCCTACCGTGACCAAACTTAGAGGGAACTTTGGCACGAATTTTGTGTCATAATGGTCATGACCTAGTCGAGCCTAAGTCCGTGACCCAAACTGGTCAAGGATTTGGTCAGTGACCACTTCCAAAAGCATCCATGGACACACTAGGTCATGGATATGGTCACACCAAATTTTATGTGGTCACGAATTTGGGTTGTGACCCCCTAAGGGTGACCATTCGTAGGATTTGGTGTAGTGAAGCTACTCTAGCACTAACCCTGAAATATTAGTCAGCGCAATGGGTCAAAGCCCACCGCATGAATACAAGTTACTCTCCCCAATTAGGGCCGTGAACCCATACAGTAGCATTATGCATAATAAATACCACAATGGAATATTTTAATTCAATGAGATAATTAATTAACATGCAAAAAAACTTAAACTACCACTATCTACCATCTAACTAATGCACCCTAAAGTGTAGCCCAAATATACCAATAACATTGTTGTTTACAATTTCATTCTTATCCTTTTTCATTTTAAATTAATCAATTAATTTAATTCATGTGACACCAATATGGTCAGTCGACCCCTTATCGGCCCTGCACACACTCTTGGCACGCTTAAAGTTCTACACATCACACCCATTCCCCTCACTATAGACAGTCAACCCGTATCATGTCAGCTCTTCACATACTCGCGAGGTTCCACGCATGACACGTCACCATAGTCCATCAGACCCATTTAACTGTCAGCATGTACATACTCGTGATGCCAACACACACCCACGTCACTATACCCAGTCGGCTCGTTTAAATGCCATCCCTGGACATACTCGCATCGTAAATCCATTTTGATACCCGTTTATTATCTCAGGCATTAATTCTCAATTTTTTATTTTCTCATCATCTCATTTGCTCATTATTTTCTTTTAACCCCACCCTATTATAGAGCATAAACCTCAAATCTACCCCTAGCCCCATACCTAGAGGTCTCCAAAACACAACTGCATCCTATCATATTTTGCAAGATGAATTTCTATAATTAATTTCTTCCTAGTCTTGCACTTATGTTATCCAAATCAACGGAATGACACCAAAAATCAGCCCCACCTAGAATATCCCATCCATAACAATATACCATTAATAGTCCCATAACTAGAAAGTGTTAACCGCAACTAAGGCATACCTACTAGTCCTGATAACTTGAACTTTTTCATATCCCGGCAACGGCGCCATTTGATAACTTGCTTTTCGTGTGTCCTTGTAGAAAGCCAAGTTAATCAAAATCCTCAAATTACCTACAAAATAATAACAATCTCAAGTGTAGAGGTAAGTAAGGGTATCAATCCACATCAAGGGGGTAAGCTAGAGAAAAACTCAATTGTAATTCACTTTTATTTTCTTTTTGGCCTTTTGCTTTTTCTAATTTTTTTAGCTTTTCAAATATTAAAACAATTGGGTGAGGTGAGGTGAGGTGAGGTGAAATAACACTAAACTAAAATGTGAGATGAAAATAACTAACTAGAAAGTGACTAAAAATGAAAAATAAAGTCTAACACTAAAATAAGAGATAAAGTGAGGTAAATAAATGTGAGAACAATCAAGGAGGGGATTACACCACAAATTTTAGCTATTATAACTAATTAATTAAATTCTCCTAAATTAATATCAAACTTACAAAACAACTCTCGTTGCAAATGTAATTTTAATAGTAACCTTTTAGAAAATTAATTTTAACACCCCAAAACTCTAGAAAATAGACCTACACTCCTTTTAGTTAATCACCCGCTAGGATCGATCAATTAAAATTTATGAAATCTTAGAAAATAAATTTAGAGTTGAAATTCAAGTAATAATACCCCACTTAAGAAACCCCTATCTCTAGTTAGAATCTAAAATGGGTATTATAACAAGAATTTTGATTTTCTCTCGAAAATCATTTACCCTCTCTCGAGGCGTAAATTTAAGGGTAAGGGATCAAAATTAATATTCAAAGGGAATTTTCAAGTAATGAAACTAATTAAATCAAAATAACATCAAATAAAGGTTCCCCCCACTCCTTGAAAAGGGATCTAGCCTAACATCATATTAAACATGATAATCAAACAATCAAAGGCTAATAAAATAAAGTAGAGGAGAAGAACAATCAAACCAAATCTCTTTGAGTGAAATTAGACTTCAATCCTTGAATTTACAATTTACATCCCTCCAATTTGTATGATCAAACCAAAATTACATCAACAATTACACTCAAAAATGTATTCTCACTAATTTATTTTTCTCACTAATCTAAAAAAAAGTAAAATAAAATAAATTCTAACCTAAAAAAACTAAACTAAAAAAGGTGTTTCTCTCTCTACAATTATCTCTACTAATTACTCTTCTAAAGCTTTTTATGGGGTCTTCCATCCATAAATAGTAGGCATGGAGCATGGGGGTAATTTGGGTAGAGGAAGGTGCAAGAGGGTGTGTGAGGTATTGGGTGAGGGGTAATTTAGGAGTTTGGCATGAGAGCATGTGGGTAGTGGAGGAATTAGGTAATGGGATAAAACACATCAGATTTGTTAAAACGGTATTTTTGGGTAAGAGGTGTTGGTTGGGGGTTAATTTGGGAAAAGGGAATAAAGGGGTTTAAAACATGTGGGTTTTGTTTATTTTGTTTTTGTTGGTTTGTGTTTGAAATTGGCAGGTACGATTTTGGCTTTGAGAAGGAAATGGGTTTGACTCGTTGAGTTGGGCTTTGGGTTTAGCCTAGATAAGTGGATCTGCGTTGGGTTGAGCTCATCGGAGTAAGGGGGTATGGTCTATCGCGGGTTGAGGGCTCCGCGGTTTGGATGGGAGGTCCGGCAGGGACACCGTCGGATATGACGCCGGAGGGGGGCATCTGGTTCGTGTCTGTCCATTGACAGGTAGAGGGGCGTTCGGGTAACCGGAGATATTGGGTTGATGTTGCAGCGGGTTGGGGTCGGATCCGCGCTTAGGCAGGAATGGTGGGCTGGATCGCGGGTCTGGAAGGCCGGAGCAGGGGATCCGAGTTGGAGTGATCGGGGGTTGGATGGACAAGTTATTTCTTGGTGGGTTTATGGCGTTTTGTTGTTTGGTTATGGGGGTTGAGGTAGGAGAGAGAGAGTGGGGGAAGATGATGATGAATAGTGGTGGGGGTGTGGATTTGGTGTGTGTGAGGGAGTATGGTAATGTAGGTGTGGGTGAGGGTGTAGGAGTTATGGTGAGGATGAGGAAGTTAATTTAGGTGTATTTGTTTGTATGGGATTAGGGTGTGTTTGGGTTATGGGTTATGTGTGGGTGTAGGTTAGGATGGGTGAGGGTGAGGGTGAAGGGGAGGGGGAGGGGGAGGGTGTATGTGAGTATATGGTAGGGATGAGGGGTAGTTTGTGTGTAGGGGAGTTTATGTGTGTGTTTTATTTGGACACCTAAAAATAACAAAAAAAACTAAAACTAATAAAAATAAAAATAAAAATAAAATCTAAAAAAATAAAAAAATAAAAATCCTACTTATAATAATAAAATAAAGACTCAAATTAAAAACAAAACAAAAAAAATAAAAAAAATAGAAATCTATTAAACTAAAAACTAAAATTCTACAAAAAAGTAAAATCTAATAAAAATCAAAAATAAATGAAATCATAAAAAAAATCTAATCCTAATAAAAACTAAAAACTAATAAAAATCAAAATAAAATAAGATTATACTAATAAAGATAAAATAGAAAACAAAACCTAGAAAATACTAAATAAAAAAAATACTAAAAATAAAACGACTCAAACTAAAAATCTAAAAAATATTAAAAGGGGACAAATAAAACACACACAAGGTTTGGAGTAGGTTTGGAGTAGGTTTGGACTAGATTTAGGTTCGGGTAAGGTTACGGGGGAGGGAATTAGCTCCATTCAACGCGCATTTGCCTTGATATATAGCTTTTGACACCGCAAATGGACATTTGACCTACAAGATAAGCATTTAAGCACATAAGACCCATATTGTCGAGAATTAGCAACTAAAGTACATCTATTCGGGGTATAAAATGTACAGTTTTGGGTGCTTATCACACCACTCCCAAACAAAGCGTTGTTATTCCTTGAGTAATATGATAGAGAGAAAGAGAAACATAAAAAACCAAAAGTGTGCCACTTTCGCGGGCACTTACGATTGCACTTAGCATGTGCAACAAGCCTTTAAACCTATAGGTTGCCCTACAGGACGAGTTGTGTCTCGTGAGGATTTACAGGGAATGTACCTACAAAATTCTTATTTGCAAATATTTATTGAAAGGCAGTCAATCTCTTATTAGACGTAGAATAATCGCACAATCCATCACAAGAAAAATATTTTCGGAAATAAAAGCTAGAAGCGTAAAAATTTTAGCTAAGTAAATACTCAAGGCACGTCCTTCCTAGAACTCAACATGTGTAGTGTGAATCAGTCAAAATGGGTTGAGTATCATAAGAGTAATTCCTAGATTGACTTATCGAAATCAACGCTTCAACTTCAAATCTCACGGATATATCTCTCTCAAACGAACTCTCGAGATTAGGGTCAGTGAATCGCTCTTGTGTGTGAGGAGGTGAGTAAATGTAAGCAAGTTCAAATGTCTCACACACACGTAAGAAAGAATGAACAATTAGAAAGAAAAATGATCCCATGAAAGAATGCTAATCACTACAGTGAGAACGTCGAGTTATTCACCACGTTGACTTTCACTTTCCCGAACACCTAGGGTAGCATGGATGATAATGGGTGAGGGGGAAATGAAATGAGAAGGATGGGATATGAGGTTGGATGTTGATGTATGGATGATGGATGGATGATTGATGGATATGCGATGTGATAGAGTGTTCAATACATGAAGAGAAAATGACTTTATTTCAAAACTAACTACTAACTACAAACTCTCTTTGTTTTCTTTTCTCTCTTTTTTTTTTCTTTTCTTGTTTTTTCTCTTCTTTTTCTATTTTTTTTTCCTTCTATTTTTGCTATTTTTATGCTTTTTTTTCTTTTTTGTTTTTCTCTCACTTTTCAAACCAACACTGAAGACATTTAACATTTGGAATCAACACTCTTTTTCTCAAAATGATGATGGATGTTATATGAATGTAGTGGGGAATGTATGATGTGGGGAACATATATGGATGGGGAGAATATGGAAAGGTAATGGGAATGTAATGGGTGAGTGAATGGAAATGTGATATGGAAAAGTGGTAGGTGTATGGATAAAAGTCTAGTATTCGGGACAAATTTCAAGATACGTATTTCTTACAACTCGAAAGAGATGTCATTCTCAGTGATCAAGACAAATATGAAGAATAATGAGATCAAACAACAATTTAAGTGCGGACCCAAATGAAGTTGAATCAACTTGCGACTCGGAGAGTGCGTAAAACACTCTGAAAGGGTGAAAGGCACAAATCTCACAAGCTAAATTCTCTACTAGTGATCCTTAATATTTTCTTGAGAATTGTAGTACTCTTCAACTCTAAACCGCAGTGACGTGATAAGTGCGCAAATTTTGTTGAGTCCAAAAATTCATAGTGCAACATGCCTTGTTACGTATTACATAAGCTATTTTGAAAAAATATTCTCTAGCTTGCTTCCTAGACTTAAAAAGATGGATGATAGAAAATTCACGTCAATGAATGAGATGAAAGAAACTGCACAAAATTTTAAAAATCAGGTTTAAAAACTCAAAAAAAATTCAAAAGAGGTACGATTTAGATAAAATTCCCCACCCCCAAAGAAAAAGGAACATCGTCCTCGATGTTAAGTAAATGATTTTTAAAATTGAGAGCATAAGGTAGGAAAGATAGTACTAGAATATACCGCTAGTGAAGTGGACCTATGAATCCAAAATGAAACCTGAATAAGTGATACGAGAAAAAAAAATGTGTACAAGTCCATAACATGATAAAGCATAGGGTGATGTGAAACACTATCCCCAAACAGGATGAGACTAGTACAAGAAACACGGGTTGCCTCCCGGTAGCGCTAAGTTTAATGTCTTCAGCCATACCAAAGTGATGTCACCCTAAAGATGGGAACTAGGAAAGCGCAGGGCGGCAGAAAAATTGGGTGATGAGAATAACCCCCAAACAAGACTGAAGCGTCAGTCTTGTTGGACACAGGCTAACGTGGTCAATGCACTTATATAGTAAAATGCATCACATGATGCACAGCATCGGTGGACCAAGGGCGGGTGGGTATTAGGGTAAAGGTGAGGGTGAATAGGCACCGGTCATGGGCCTTATTGAGCCGGAAGGTGAGGGCAACTAGGGGCCTATAAGCATGATGCTCTAGTTGGTGAGGAAGGTGAAATGGTGTAGAAAGTGGAATGGGGTGAGGCTCATAGAAATCACACGACCGTTCTATGAATGGGCGATGATAATGGTCGCGCAGTGACACGCCAGGGAGCTATTGAGAAAATCAACACCACAAGAGAGTGGCGGGTATAGAGTAACATGCTCGGTGTCACGGTGGAGAGTAGCACCATAAATACTCTCGTGGAAGGTGGAGGATGGCTTAAGGTTAGGATCTAAAAATGTTGATGAAAACTTGAAATGTGTAAAATTAAGATCCAAACCAGGTGGTGGGATAAAAGGGACAATGGTTGAATTGGGTGGGATAAATGGTGGAGGAAGATGATCCAACTCAAGCGTGGGAGACACACACTCATTAGGAGGAGTAAATGAATATTCACAAGGGAGTGTGGTTTCTAAAGATGGAGTTGTCAACTTCTCCATAAGAGTAGCATTGGTAAATGTGGTAGGCGGGTAAGACGAGGCACCAAGCTCAGAGATACAGTTATCACTAGAAATATCGGGCTCAAAGGGAGCCATGCATGGTGGAATAGGATCCAAATTCGTATAGTTAGGAACTATCACGAATTCTATCCCCAGAAATTGGTGAGCACTCTTAGCCGGAGCTAACCTAAAAGATATGGGCATGTCAAAGACATATGCAATTGGGGCATAAGGTAAAATCTCGGGAATATTTTTGGATTTATCGGGAAAGGGAATGTGAACCGCAATGATGGGTTCATTTTGATATGGTGGAATTGGATCAGGCTCACTATCGATGGATAAATCAACACAAGTGTCAACTTGAGGCCCGAACCATGTAATGGTCTCAACTTCGAGATTCTCGGGAGGATTCACACTCAAAATATGTGTCACAAGAGGACACAATGTCATCACACTCGGTTCCAACGATGGTTGGGGCCATGGGAATGTCCGACTCTCGCTCACACTCCAATTCATATATTTGTTGTTCAAGCCTTTGGCGAGCTTGAGTTTGAATTTAAGTGGCTTGCTCTTGCTCGATGATAAATTGTTGCAAGAGGCTTTCGAGAGAAGAGGTGGATGATGGTTGCGATGGAGTGATGGTTGGTGGCGGTGGTTGGGGTGGACATAACTAGCTATGATCATGACTATATGGAGAATACTCAAATAAAGTGTGTGGATTGGGGCCAAGTTCATCATACACGAAAGGATCGCTTTTGTGATGGACAAATGGTTGAAATTCAGTGGGTGAAGAGTGAGGTAACTGATCGGGAATGGGTGCACAAGGTTGCCATGACAACTGTTGGAACGTGTGAGGATCCATAACAATGGGTTGGGATTCGTAATGCGTTAAAGGGTGATCAGGCCTCCACGAATAGCTTGGGTACTCACACAACTCGAGATTAGGATATCGGGATAATAGGCCGAGGTGGGTTCCGAAACAGTGTCATATGGATACACTTGTTCCATGGTGGGTTCGGATGGATATGATAAGTACGGACACTCATGGGACATGTGATCGGCATAAGAATAATGGGTGCATGACAATATTGGCAACATGTTGACACTCATCATCGGAGGCGATAAAATATGAGGTGCGTGCATAAATGGGTCGAGAGTATCAACGGTACTCGTGAGAGAGGTGAAACCATTAAAAATATCATGAAGAGACAGCTCGGGATCACTCTCACACGTGTCGCGTGACAATGGGAAATGACCAAAGTAGTCCCGTAAAGGACGTTCTTCGACCATGAGGAGAGAAATATTTTTTATGATTTTTAAATTTTTTCAAAAGGAAAGAAAATATTTTTTGGATTTTTCTAAAATGAAAGAAAGAAAATATTTTTGGGGTTTTGTGAAAAATTTGGAAGAAAATATTTTTGGATTTTTTTTTTTTTTTGGAAGAAAAAATGGGGAAAAGTATGGACTCTTGAATTTGGACGAACTCACTAAAATCAACTACCAAAAAAGAATTGGACACACACAAGTCAAGGATAAATCCTAACTAGCACATAGCCAATTTTTATCTTTAGATTTAGTGAAGGGGGTAGTCAAATTTTAATTAAGTCTGCGGGCGATAAAAAATCATGGAATAATCTGAGTGATCGCCTTTGCAAAATTTTCTCCTATGGGGCTACCTAGTTAATAGATTTTAAATTTAATGATGGCTAGGATATCACACAATTGGTAAGCGAGCGAGTCGGGTGATGAAATCCCTTCTCGTGAGTGACCGAGTGTAGGTCTTAGTCAATTAATTCATCACACCATTCGAAAATAAATGCCAGAATAAAATTAAATAAGAGAACACAAGCACACAAAAATCGACTCGCTAACAGGAGAGGCACGAGGGTTTAGAAATGTACCTCCCACGGTTTTTAGGTCGTGAGGTGCCGAAAACTTTGAGTCGACCAGGGGGAGATCACGCCAATCTCAGTCAGCCCCGGGATTCCTATCGACCCAAGGTAGAGAGGCTTCTAAATCCTCACCAATAGACGCCCACGCCCTCTCTCTACTTCATCCGGTTTCCCTATCACTCTTATCTTCTATTATTACAATTTTTAAAATGAAAAAAATATGGGGTCTCTATGCACCGCAATACAAGCAATGATAAAAATCCTAATACAAGCCTTCTAAAATAAAGAAAAATGGTACTAAAAGGCAACAAATTATAGGAAATAAATGAACTACAAAATTGAAATCCGCTCTGAGTACTTCACGCTCCCAAGAATGGCAACGACGCTATTTGATAACTTGCTTTTTGTGTGTCATTGTTGAAAGCCAATTTAATCAAAATCCTCAAATTACCTACAAAATAATAACAATCTCAAGTGTAGAGGTAAGTAAGGATATCAAACCACATCAAGGGAGTAAGCTAGAGACAAACTCAATTGTAATTCACTTTTATTTTCTTTTTGGGCTTTTGCTTTTGCTTTTTCTAATTTTTTTAGCTTTTCAAATATAAAAACAATTGGGTGAGGTGAGGTGAAATAACACTAAACTAAAATATGAGATGAAAACAACTAACTAGAAAGTGACAAAAAATGAAAAAATAAAGTCTAACACTAAAATAAGAGATAAAGTGAGGTAAATAAATGTGAGAACAATCAAGGAGGGGGATTACACCACAAATTTTAGCTATTATAACTAATTAATTTAATTAATTGAATTCTCCCAAATTAATATCAAACTTACAAACCAACTCTCCTTGCAAATGTAATTTTAATAGTAGCCTTTTAGAAAATTAAGTTTAACACCCCACAACTCTAGAAAATAGACCTACACTCCTTTTAATTAATCACCCGCTAGGATCGATCAATTAAAATTTATGTAAATCTTAGAAAATAAATTTAGAGTTGAAATTCAAGTAATAAAACTCCACTTAAGAAACCCATTATCTATAGTTCCAATCTAAAATCGGTATTATAACTAGAATTTTAATTTTCTCTCGAAAATCATTTACCCTCTCTCGAGGCGTAAATTTAAGGGTGAGGGATCAAAATTAATATTCAAAGGGAATTTTCAAGTTATCAAACTAATTAAATCAAAATAAAATCAAATAAAGGATCACCCAAACCCTTGAAAGGGGATTTAGCCTAACATCATATTAAACATGATAATCAAACAATCAAAGGCTAATAAAATAAAGTAGAAGAGAAGAACAATCAAACCAAAACTCTTTGAGTGAAATTGGACTTCAATCCTTGAATTTGCAATTTACATCCCTCAAATTTGTGTGATCAAACCAAAATTACATCAACAATTACACTCAAAAATGGATTCTCACTAATTTATTTTTCTCACTAATATAAAAAAACGTAAGATAAAATAAATTCTAACCTAAAAAAATTAAACTAAAAAAGTTGTTTCTCTCTCTACAATTCTCTCTACTAATTCCTATTCTAAAGCTTTTTATGGGGTCTTCCATCCTCAAATAGTAGGCATGGAGCATGGGGGTAATTTGGGCAGAGGAAGGTGCAAACGGGTGTGTAAGGTATTGGGTGAGGGGTAATTTAGGAGTTTGGCATGAGAGCATATGGGTAATGGGGGAATGAGGTAATAGGATAAAACAAATCAGATTTGTTAAAAATGTATTTTTGGGTAGGAGGTGTTGGTTGGGAGTTAATTTGGGAAAAGGGAATAAAGGGGTTTAAAACATGTGGGTTTTGTTTATTTTGTTTTTGTTGGTTTGTGTTTGGAAATTGACAGGTACGATTTTGGCTTTGAGAAGGAAATGGGTTTGACTTATTGAGTTGGGTTTTGGGTTTAGCCTGGATAAGTGGATCTGCGTTGGGTTGAGCTCACCGGAGCAAGGGGGTATGGTCTGTCGCCGGGTCGCGAGTTGAGGGCTCCGCGATTTGGATGGGAGGTCCTGTAGGGACGCCGTCGGGGATGACGCCGAAGGGGGGCTTCTGGTTCGTGCCTGTCCGTCGGCGAATAGAGGGAATTTGGGTTGTCGGAGATATTGGGTCGACGTGGCAGCGGGTTGGGGTTGGATCTGCACTCAGGCGGGAATGGTGGGCTGGATCGCGGGTCTGGAAGGCCGGAGCAGGGGATCCGAATTGGAGTGATCGGGGGTTGGATGGAAAGGTTGTTTCTTGGTGGGTTTATGGTGTTTTGTTATTTGGTTATGGGGGTTGAGGTAGGAGAGAGAGTGTGGGGGAAGATGGTGATGAAGAGTGGTGGGGGTGTGGATTTGGTGTGTGTGAGGGAGTATGGTAATGTAGGTGTGGGTGAGGGTGTAGGAGTTATGGTGAGGATGAGGAAGTTAATTTAGGTGTATGTGTTTGTATGGGATTAGGGTGTGTTTAGGTTATGGGTTATGGGTTATGTGTGGGTGTAGGTTAGGATGGGTGAGGGTGAGGGTAAGGGTAAGGGTGTATGTGAGTATATGGTAGGGATAAGGGGTTGTTTGTGTGTAGGGGAGTTTATGTGTGTGTTTTATTTGGACAACTAAAAATAGCAAAAATCTAAAACTAATAAAAATAAAAATCTAAAAAAATAAAAATCTTACTTCTAATAATAAAATAAAGACTCAAATTAAAAATAAAAATAAAAATAAAAAAATAGAAATCTATTAAACTAAAAACTAAAATTTTACAAAAAAGTAAAATCTAATAAAACTAAAAAATAAATGAAATCCTAAAAAAAATCTAATCCTAATAAAAACTAAAAACTAATAAAAATCAAAATCAAAATAAAATAAGATTATACTAATAAAGATAAAATAGAAAAATAGAAAACGAAACCTAGAAAATACTAAATATAAATAAATAAATAAATAAATACTAAAAATAAAGCGACTCAAACTATAAATCTAAAAAATATTAAAAAGGGACAAACAAAACACACACAAGGTTTGGGGTAGGTTTAGGCTAGGTTTATGCTCGGGTAAGGTTACGGGGGAGGGAATTAGCTCTATTCAACCCGCATTTGCCTTGATATATAGCTTTTGACACCATAGACAAACATTTGACCTACAAGATAAATATTTAAGCACATAAGACCAATATTGCCGAGAATTAATAACTAAAGTACGTCTATTCGGGGTATAAAATAAACAGTTTTAGGTGCTTATCAAGTCCCATGCCTAGCAAGTATTCTTAAAATTAAGGTGAGAGAATACTACCAGAAATTCCATCGTCTCCGCGATGATAAATATACTCAACACAATAAGTCACACAATTCGATTTATCAACAAATAGGCAATTTCTCATATAATCACAATTATTCTCAATTCAATTTATTCAATCTATCGTCGTAATTTACACAATTGACTCAATTCAACAAATTTAATCTCAACATCATCTGAATTTATAAAGTACACAATAATAATTCATTTTAATCATACCTACATAATTTTATATTGTTGTACAAATCTAGTTTTCATTTAAATCAGATTACTACGGTTTCTACATGCAAACCTATACCCATATTACCCAAAACCAAACCTCTACCTAACACACAAGGGTTATAAGTATTAATTTAGATTAATATTTTTAAGAAAAACAGTCCCAAATTAGTTTTCACTTTCCCAAATTAACGTTGCTAATTTATATTAAGAAAAACATGTGAATTAATGTTTAGGATACATTTAAAACGCATAATACTAAAGAGAGAGAATAAAAGTATTTATGCCAGCTGAAAAGTCATTTAAAAATTTTGATTAGACTGTTGTAATCCTCATGAAAAATTAAGAAAGATTGATTTTTGGACGATCTTGAGAAAACACCAATTAAGACTTAAAATCTTGAGTTGAAACTTGATAAATTTGAGGGTAAGTTTTGTAGGTAGAAGAAGATGAAAATTATAGGGGACTACTGCTCTTAGGGTTTGTGAAATTATGTTTCAAAAGTCCTAACCCCGAATTAATTTAATGTGAACAAGATTAGAGTTTGATGACATATAGAATTCTAATTAAAATACAACACTGCCGCCCCTAATACAAATGGAATCGATTCGACTATAAGGTTGAATCGATTCACCCCTGACTATCAGCCAAGGACCCCCCAAAAATTGTATGTGTAAATAAAATCCCAATTTCACCCCCGATTTCAATTGCGATTAAAATCCTACTTTCCATAACTAAATCATAACATTTTAAATTACTAAAGGTTATTTAATTCCAAAAAATATATTTTTTCGAATTTTGAATTAATTTAATTAAATTTCAATTTAAAATCTACGGGTGTTACAATTAAAAGATGAGACAAAACTTTTGTATTTTACATTAAACTTCATTCCCTTGACATACAGCTTGAAAATTTTCCTCTTGTCTATGGAAATTAAATGAACACAAAATGGATAAACTACTTATAGTATCACTTTAAGTGATCTGCATTCCATGGTTTGGAAAATGGCTCTCCGTCAAGATTCTCAAGATGATAAGTGCCCGAGACGACCTCTTCTGTAACCCTGTAAGGCCCGTGCCAATTAGGGTGAAGTTTGTTGCCCTTTTGGATAACCTTTTTAGTACAAGTTTTCCCACTACAAAAGGCCAGTATTTGATTTTCTTATTGTAAAACTTAGCAGCCCTTTGCTGGTAGGCCGATTCTCTAACGGTCGCATCTTCTCACCTTTCCTCTATCAAATCCAAATTGAGTCTTCTTTATTTATGGTTAGCCTTTAGGTAATAGGTATGAACCCTATGTATCATAAACTCAATCTCTATTGAGATTAAAGCCTCGGACTCGTAGGATAATGTGAATGGCGTCTCTCAGTTCGGCATCCTCTACGTCATTCTGTATGCCCATATGACACAATATAGCTCATCAATCCATCTCCCCTTGGCATCTTCTAGCTTCTTTATTCTATCTGGTATCCTCTTATTTGTAACCTTTGTCTGCCCATTGGCCTACGGTCGGCCAAGTGAAGAATAGAGCTTCTTTATTCAATGATTGTTACCATGGCTTTGGCTTCTACCCATTTGGAAAAGTGATCAATTACGATAATTAGAAATCTGAAATTTCCCTTTGCTCCAGGCATAGGGCCAACCAAGTGTATACCCCACATTGCAAAGGTCTAAAGGGATGATATTGGGGAGAGGGGTTGGGGGGTTAATGAGGAATGCTTGCAAATCGTTGGCATTTATCGCATTTCAAAATATATTCTGTCGAATATTTTGTGAGACTCGACCAATAATATGATTTAGGTGATAATACTTTTGGCCAAGGATCGTCCACGTATATGACTCGCGCATGGTCCTTCATATACATCTTGGAGAACATATCTTACCTCGACATGGTTCAGACATCGGAGGAACCGAAGAAAAAATCCCCTTTTATAAAGTACATCACCAATAATGGTTAATTTTGCTAGTCATTATCGAATTTTACATCGCTAATAATGGTAAATTTTTCTGGTCGTTATCGGACTTTTCTCCTTTCAGCTTTAGTTTCTGAAAGCTTTTCGTCCCTGATATAGTTTATAATTGGGTCCATCCAAGATACCCCCAGATTCAAGTTTAAGCAAAGTTCCATTCTAATCTCTTCCATCACAATGCTCGGCTTGAACAAGATCTCAACTAGGACAGAACGCCTGGTTTTTGTTCTAGTGGTCAAGGCTAGTTTTACCAGCTCATCTTCCCTTTTATTTTCTAGTCTAAGAACTCTCTTCATCTTGACCTCATCAAAACTCAACATATTATTCACTATGGTTAAATACTTAGTCATTTTATCATCTTAGGCCTCATAAATTCTCTGTACTTGATTTGCAATTAACTGAAAATATTTATGAGCAACCATCACGCCAACTTTAAATGCTTTGGCTAGGAAGAGACCTGCAAGCATAGCTTCATATTCCTACTCACTATTCGATACTTTAAAGTTAAACTGTAAGGCATATTCAATGTCGATCCCGTCCGAAATTGACTGTATCAGGCATGCACTGCTATCACTCTCGTAGGACTATCCATCCCCAAATAGGCTCCAAACAGGTCCCCCATTGGTGAAAGGGCCTTTGTCCAAAATTCCATTCTTTATCAAGAAGTCTTATTATACCACACCTTATGTTTTGTCAATTGATGACCCCTCGGCCACAATATGCTTCTGGATGACCAGTGGTGTCTCGACGGTTTATGCAGTTTCTGAATCATTCTCAGTGCCCCATGTAAACTCATCCACAAAGTCTACTAATGCCTGCCCTTTTATTGCACTACTCATCTAATAAATGATATTAAAATCACCCAACTCAACTGATAAGGCCATTAACCTGCCCGATTTCTCAAGTTTACGAATGACCTGTCGGAGAGGAGTGTCAGTGAGCACTACCATCATGTGCGCTTGAAAGTAGGATTTCATCTTCCTTGAAGCATGGATTAAAGCATATGAAAGATTTTCCATCTTCGGATACTTCAACTTTGCCCCATGAAGAGCGTTGCTTTTGAAGTGGATAGGTTAATAGTGAAGACCAAGAATTTCCCGACTCCGACGTTGAATACACACTTTGTGGGGTTTAGCTTCATTTTGTATCTATTCATTATATCAAAGTATTTTCCAAGTCAGCCACAAGAATCTTGGCCTTCGAAATTTTTGTCAGTATGTCATCTACATACACTTCCATCTTATTTCTATTATAATTTTCAAACATTTTATTGACCAACCTCTGGTAGGTTGCCCCTTCATTCTTCAGTTTGAACAGTATTACTTTATTGCGTAATGTTCCTTTATCTGTAATAAAGGAAGTCTTCTCGGCGTCATCACTATGCACCGAAATTTAATTGTACCCAAAATAAGCATCCATGAAGCTCATGAGATCGTGGCCAACTATCACATCTACCATTTCAATTTAGGGAAGGAGGAAACTATCTTTTGAACAGGCCTTGTTAAGGTTTGTGAAGTTAACACACATTTGAAGCCCTTATACCTTTGACTCACTTGAGTCTATATTGTATAAGTGCTCATCTAGTTTGGAAATTGTGACAAAATTATGTCCATCCTAGAAACCAAAGAGCCTCAAAAGTTGGATTGCCTATTCATCTCTCTTACTTGTAGTGATCAAGAGACTATTGCCAACTCTCACACATAATAGAATTCAATTCATACATGTCATACTGCATAATAATGTGTGTACATATGTGGAGTGTGTTTAAATCCCTAAGTTTGATTTTTAATAATTTTTTTGGGATTTTTTACAAAAAATTTAAACCATGTTTTATTAATTAAAACTTGATTTATAAGTTTTTGGGGTCAAACTCTAAATATACTTTGTTGTGTATTTTGGCATAATGTTGCCTTGGGTAGAAACCGAAAGCGGCATAAACATGAGGGTATGGTTTTAATTATTTTAGACGCGCGTTTCAGATCCTGTATTTGCCCTACATCCGTCTGCCTCTGATTGGTTGGAAGTGTGTTTCTTTACTGAGATAACAACGTGTGTGTTATCAACCCTTGGATCATTTGTTATCAATGGTCTGCATGTCGTCTTGATGAATCCATGTGTAACCTTCTAAACCAATCAGCTTTCGTTTAAACCACCGCCTTGTTTGAGCCCTTAGATTCAAGTCAATTTAAATTGACTTAATCCTGACCCTTGTTTTTTAAACAACATCTCGAACCTTCTCCTCTCACTATAAAAAGGCCTCTATTCTCTGACTTCGAAGACTTTTTGCCATTTCATTGTTTCTGAGAGAAGAGAGAGTAGAGAGAGAAGAGAGAAGAGAGAAGAGAGAAACCAGAGAGAGAAAGAAAGTTAGAAACCCTAACTTCATTCGTCTAAATCCTCTTCAAACCTAACCCAAACACCATTTCCAAAAACACTACCCTGAGTGTTCTTGAGTGTTTGAGAGTTTGAGTTGAGTTGTTTTTGTTGCTGTAACCTTGTGTTCGTGAGATCTTGTTTCCAACTTAGACTTTTACTTAGATCTAGTTTCTGATTTCATAGACATCTCAGATCTGAGTTATTCATGTTACATTACACTTAGTTTCATTCTTTATTTCTCATCTTGAGAAATATATTGTTGATTATTTTCTCTAGAACGCTTTCTTACTTTTAAATCAACAATAAATGCTTTATGTTTCTTGTTCTTGTAAAACTAAACCTTTGACCTAGTTTGGAATCTCACTTGGAGGTTTTCAATCTCGAAAATCTTTTCAAAACTGAGATTGATTAAGATCTTGGCTGATTTCTAAGCAAGATATCCGTGGATTCTGGGATTAATTGAAAGGTCAAATAAGGTTCAAAGTTTTGTAAGAAGAAAGAAAAGAAAAGATCACAGCATATAGTGTAACTGTAATTTGTTAGGACTGTTTGTACTTAATAAGTGTGTGTGTGTGCATGCATGTGTTAGAAAGCACCTCCACAAACACTTACACCCTACAACACGAAAAGTGTTGGTAATAAGATCTTGTGATCATAAGTCGACGTAAAGTGCTGGAACAAATCAGAAGTTGACAAACTGAGAGAACTACATCTACAATCAGAACTGCAGAGAAGTTATAAGGACACCAGAGGGTCCATTCCTAAACTTATATAGGTCTGAGTTGTTTGCATGTTAGTTATATAGTTTGTAACTCATAAATTTTTTTTAGTGGATTTTTCATTTTACTTCGTAGAGGGAGTCGTGGATGTTTCCTCAATTGGTGAGGTTTTACCACGTAAAAAATTGTGAACAGAATCTTTCTACATTTTCTCATCTCAGTCTTGGTTGTGTTGTGTTTAAAACTTGTTTAAACTATCTTTTAAACTTGTTGCCTAAATCTTGAACAAGATCTCGTACATATTGTTTTATTAAACACTTCTTGTGATTAATCCTTTTTTATTTAAGAAAAGAGTTTCTTCAAAAAATAACTCGAAGTTACTTAAATAGTTTATTTTCAATAAACGGCTTTAGTAACGCATTTTTCAATTGTTATCAGAGCGTGGTAAAACTGCTTTTAAAGAGATCATGTGTTTCTGAAATTATTTTCTGAAAATCAAATATGGATGAGAAAAATGAAAGATTTGGTAACTTGACCAGACCCCCAATCTTTGATGGAACCAATTTTGCTTACTGGAAAGTAAGGATGATTGCTTTCATTCAAGGAACTTTGGGAGATGATGTCTGGGACATTGTTGAAAATGGTTATACTTTTCCTACTAAACCAGCCAACGAAGGAAGTAATGAGAGAGTTAAGAAAGCTTTAAGTGAGTTCACTCAAGAAGAGAAACAAGTTTCTCGAAATAATAACAAAGGAAAGAATGTCATATTTATGTCCATAAATGAACATGAGTTCAAAAGAATCTCATCCTGTACCACTTCTAAGGAAGCTTGGGACACCTTGGTTACTGCTCATGAAGGAGACACTAGAGTTAAGGCTGCTAAAACCCAAATGCTTATCCAGCAGTATAACTCCTTAATTATGTCTGAGACTGAATCATTTGATGACTTCTATATGAACCTGACTGATATTGTGACCAAACTGCAAGCTAATGGGATAACCTATGATAGACAAGAAATTGTATCTAAAATTCTGAGATCATTACCACAGAAGTTTGATAACAAAAGATATGCTATTGAGGAAATGTGTGATATAAATCTCACTCCTGAATTACTCAGTAGTAAATTAAGAACTGTGGAAATGGAACTGGAATTTAAGAAACAATTAACCCAATCCCATAGGAAACAGACTAGTTCCAATCTAAGCTTCTCTTCTAAATTGATTAAGCCTGAGTTTAATACTTCCAATGATGAATCTGATGAGGACTGCGATATAGAGAGTTTGGACAATCAGATTGCCTTAATGACAAAACAGTTCAAGAAAATCATTAAGTTTAGAAATAAAGTGGCAAATAAACAAGGCAAGTCAAATTATCCAACTCCCTCTAGTCACAGACCTCATGAGAAAAACAATGACAAAAATCACAAGGACTCTCATATCATACCTAATAGAGACCTTAAGAAGACTGAATGCTATAGATGTGGTAAACTGGGGCACTTTGCACAAGACTTTAGAGTTAATTTGAACACTCAAAACAAACACACTAGAGCTAACATCTGCAAAACATGGTATGATTCAAGTGACTCTGAAAATGAGGAACCTGAGTCATCAGATGTTTTTGATCCTTGCGTGTCTTTCCTTGCCAAGATTATTTATAATGATGACATGCCTATGTTTGTTAATGAGGATGAACCAAATAATTCTATGACTGATACTTAGAATGTGGTTATTACTGGTTTAGATGCTTTGATTATTGAGAATGTTGCATGTTCTACCTCGGGGTGTGTGAGTCAAAGGGAATGCGATAATGACGATGTTAATGGGTGTGTGAGTTCTAAGAATGAAGCCTTAGGGGTCACTTCACACACCACACTTAGTGACTCGGACAATGAAGACCTCCCAGATATTCACACACTTTACACTAAGACTCTCAAGAAAAGCGCTAGACTAGAAAAGACTGTTAAAGATCTTACTAAGAAATTGGAAGATCTAAGCCTGATGGTTAAACTGAATGCTGAAGAGTACACTACCCAATGTTTAACTCATGAAAGTGAAATTAAAGTTTTTGATGAAAAACTGAAAAATTTGACTGAAACAAATGAAATTCTGGAGAAAAAATACAAAGGGACGTTGTTAGAATTGGAACAAACCAAAGAAAATACAGTAACTGTTTTCAAAAAATTTACAAAATTTGAAAATAATTCTAACTGTTTTGATGAATTTGTTGCTGAATCTAAAACCAATTCTGATGATCGAACTCGTATAGGATTTTGTCCCAATTTGAAAACACAAACAAAACCTTTTGAACCTATCAAGTTTGTGTCAGGAGGCAAAAGACCTATTGAAACATGCCCAGATTTTCATTCCCAAAAAACTGAGTTTGATTTAAAACATCAAAACTTCAACATTGGGGAATTAAGTTGCTCTAAGAATGAAAGTCCACCTAAGGCTAAATACGTCTGCCCTTTTATCAGAAAGAGTGAACCTACTTTCAAACCTGTACTACCCAGGAATAAAGTTCAGACTGGAAACTTTTCAAAACCTCTGTTTAGAGACTTTCCTAAGGAGACCCCCATCTTGAGCAATCTTTATTGCTCTTACTGTGACATAAATGGTCACTCTTCCGATGGTTGCTATGCTAGGAGACTTGTCAAACCTATCTATAATCCTCGTACTTACCAAAACTTTAACTATTCTAGGAGGACTCGAAACAATTATATACTTCCTAGACAGCCAGATAAAAACTCTAACTATAGAAAGAGAAAGACCAAACCTAAAAGAACATTTCCTAGAAGGAATCCTAAGCACTTTCCTAAACAAAATGCTCAAGTCTTTCACAAAATTCAAAATCATGCGCAAAACATTTTTCAGCAAAAATCTAATGCTCGCAAATTTTATCAGTTGAGAGCTAATAAGCGCAAGATGAAAACTAGAGCAATTTGGATTAGAAAAGATGATCTATTACCTCAGATGAAGTGTAATATTGTTGTTACTGCTTTAAAAGCCGAACACACATCATCTGGTTGGTATTTAGACTCTGGATGTTCTAAGCACATGACTGGAGATGAATCTAAACTTTTAAACAAAACCAGATTTGCTGGTGGTAAAGTCATTTTTGGTGATGGAGTTTCATCTCAAATCATAGGCAAAGGAACTCTCCAAGAAGATGGGCTTCCTATTCTTAAAGATGTTCTTCTAGTTAAAGGTCTAAAGGCCAACTTACTTAGTATTTCGTAATTTTGTGACTTGGACCATACTGTTACCTTTTCAAAGAACAATTGCAAGATTTTAAATGAAAAAGGTGAATGCATAATTACTGGATTCAGAACTCCTGACAACTGCTACACTGTCAAGAACAATTCTGAAATTTGTAATGTTGCCAGAATGGATGACAACGAGATATGGCATAACAAAATGGGTCACATAAATTACTATAATCTTAGTAAATTGTCTACTCACGACATAGTAAGAGGAATTCCATAAATTAAACCCATTCATAATATTATTTGTGGTTCCTGTCAAGAAGGTAAAATTGTTAAGGCCCCTCATAAGAAAGTCAAAGATATTCTCACCTCTAATCCCTTAGAACTCATCCATATGGACCTAATGGGTCCTTCCCAAACTGTTAGCCTTTGTGGACACAGTTATATCTTAGTTATGGTTAATGACTTCACCAGATTTACTTGGGTATCCTTTTTAAAACAAAAGTTTGACACTTTTCAAACCTGATCGAGTGGAAAAACCGAGCGTCCGTGTAATACGCTAGTCGTTGTTATCGGCTTCCAACCTCAATACAAAAAAAAACCTAAACTTTTAACTACACTTTTATGGAGTATAGTAGTAAGTCTGGGTATCGAATCCACAGGGAATTTTTTATAGAATTTAATTGATTTATTACTTCTAAAATAAAAATGAAAAAGATGATGATTGGGAAAATTTCTATTAAAAAATTACTTAAGAAAAACAAACTGAAAAGTGCAAAAGAAATTAGATCTGACAAATGGGAGAAAATAGGGTAGGGTACAATCCCTCAATCCTTAACAAATTATCCTTTAGAATACTAGAATTATAAATCAAAATTCTTGATTAAATCCAGTCCTTATCATCACTAAGCATTACATATATGAGATTCAAGACCGCATCATATGAAATCAAAGATCAATATAAAGCGGTGAACGACAAATTATACATACAAAGCATTCTTAAACATCCCAAGTACCTAGGGCAAGAGAGATTAAAAGATATGACAATGCATATATGATTTTCATTCACGATTCAACCAATATTTTCATTTATTTTCTAATTTTCCATACAAATAATTTGCCTTGGATTGAGTTCATGTACCCCAACCCTTGAGAATTTAGCTACTCATGATTTGATAAAAAAAAAAACAAATTCATACACAAAATTATGGATCTACAAGACATTATAAATAAATTGCAAATAATAAAACAAGAGAATGGAAATGATATTACTTGAATTTAGCAACAAGAACGAAATTGGGATTCAGAAATTCTTACAAAATAGGATTCATAAAACTCTTGAAGAAATTGGAAATTTGCTCTCAAAATCTAACCCTAAAATTCAATCTAGAACTTCTAACCTACTCCTAACCTAGCCTCTCTCTAGCAACTTTTCTTCAAATGATGTAGGTCATGGGCTTTTATAGCACAAAATCTCGAAATTGACAACCAATAGTGCTTGTGGAACAAGTTTTCCAAGAGTTGCACTGCATTAAATGCATAATTAATGACAGAAATCCGCACATCCAGACTCTTCATTATCCCGCAACTTCAAAACATCGTAACTTCTTCACCGTAGCTCGGATTGAGGTGCCGTTTTTTCCAGTATTCTTGTAATTTAGAGCTCTTCAACTTTCTAGTTGGCCCCACCTTCGGACTAAGGCTGTAAAATTACGAAAATGCCCTTCAACTCTCCATTTCTTGGTTTCTTTCACTGTTTTGAGTTCTCCTTCGCACTAACTTGCGTGAAATACCTGTAAAACACATGAGAAATACACAAAACAAGAAATACTTGCCAAAAAAGGTTAGTAGAATACATTTGAGACAAATCCAAGCTACTTACACTGCACGGGATCATAAAAATACTGAAATTAAGGGGATAAATGTGAAGAATATGTGCCTAAACACACCCCCTAACTTAGAACTTTGCGCGTCCCGAGCAATGTAAATGAAATTAGCCAAAATTCTACTCTTGAAAATTCCTTTATTAAAATAAAATTCCACTTTCGCAGGCACGCGATTGCATTTAGCGTATGCAACAAGCCTTTAAACCCCTAGGTTACCCTAGTAGGACGAGTTTTGTCTCGTGAGGGTTTGCAGTGAATTTACCCACAAAATTCTTTATTGACTCAAATAAATATCAAAATACTTAAAAATTGTACAATTTAAACTTTTCGAAAAATAATCACCATAAATTCATATTCAAATGTCTCAAATCATAGTGTGCGTGTGCGAAGCCAAAAATTAAACCTCAAATTTCCACCGATTGAGCATTACGTTACTTTCCGAAAATTCGTTTTGATTCAAATTCTTACGGATGCACTCACAAACGAATCACTTGAATTGTGGCTATTTTCTCTCGGTATGCATGATATAAAGAGTAAATATAATGGACACAAATTCATGCATACAAAATTGAAAAGAAGGAAATTTATGGTGAAAAGATCTCATCATCGGATTACGGTTATTAGGAAATGGGAACATCACCTCTAATTCACACCATTTTAATCTCTCATATTATCTTTTCATGTCTTAGCTCTCCATGCAGTAATTAATTTCTCCATTTGGACTCAGTTAGGACTTTTCGGGTTAAAAAGTGTAAAGGGTAAAAATGGGAATGGATGGAATGTTCGGAATTGGAAAATGTCCTTATGACGTCCATTTGTGCTTTTTCGGGCATTTGCTCATTTTTCTCTTTCTCTTTTTTTTCTTTTTTTTTTCATTTTTTTTTTCTTGCTATTTTTCTTTTTTTTTTTTTTTTTCTCTTGCCCCTTTTTATTGCACAATTTGGACTTACTTGATAAATTTTCTCAATTTTCACAATTCCGGGCTATCTGGGTTTTTCGGGTTATCAAACGACAGGGAAATATTTTGTTTGGCTCAAAGTGGGTTGCAAAGGGATAATTTTGTTTTTCACAACTTTTTATGGCTAATATTTTTGGGTAACAAATAAGGGCCTACTTCATCGTCCAAATTGCTAATCACATTACCATATGCATCTCGAGATTAATTAAGTTTAGAGATATATTTAGCATGAATTTCGAGACAACATTTCACACATTTCCATAACCGATCAAAACAAAGGATTGAGATCATCAACGACTTATTAAAACGCTGAAAAGAACTTTGAGTTAATCATAAACTCGGATTGATTTAAAAACTCAAAAAGATCGATAGGCTCGAAATCTCACCGGGTTGGACTAATCTCCACACTTATTCGTAAAGTCATCAATTTTCTTTCAATTTCCATCTTCGGTCAATTTTGGCTTAGTGCAATTGAGATTTAACAATTTGAGACTTTAAATAGAATAAAAGTGATATTTTTGAAAATTTTAAATTCCAATTTTTATTTATTTTGAAGAAAAATATTTTTGGTTTTTTTCAAAAATTTTCAATTTTTTTTTCTTTTTCTAAAAAAAAACATACTCGGAAAGAACATGTGATCGAATCAATGAATCTAAACAATAAATGGGAAGAATATCCCACACCCCCTAACTTAAATGTTGCATTGTCCTCAATGCGAATCAAGAACACAACATAAAGAGAGGAAAAGAAAGATATTACCCAAATGGAGCGATCCTCGATGAGTGCGTGTCCATTGAATCTACAAAACATGTTAGAACCAAGCATAGCAAAAAATAATAACAAAAACTTTAACTATCAAAACTAGACTATAATAGAAAAGAAAAAACTAATTATTTACAACCTACAATTTTAACGGCTGATAAATCATACACTAGAAGTCGAAAAATTTGAGGGTCCACCCAAAATACAATTTGACTTTGAGGGATTAATGGTGTACCCTCACTAGAGTGCATGCCTCCCGAAAAATAAGAATTTCGTTTGAAAAACGGAAGGCATGTGTGAGATGGAGAAAATGAACCATCACCAATTAAAAAATTTAACGGGATGATGGGGGGTTTGGGTGGTAGGTGGGACAAGTACAATTGAGATCCAAGAAAAATATAATCACCTCCCAAAGATTTTTCAAGTAGTATGGGGAGAGGGGCACACAAAAAGGAACATTCCATATTAGAAAACAATTCTAGCAAATTGTCTTTGTCGGTAAAAGGTGTAAACGTTTCCGAATTTTCAACCGACTCATAGGAATCTAGCGGTACTTCTAATGGTTCAATAACCGTGAACGAAAATGGTGATGAAATAAACTCAATCTCAAGTGATTCATCATCACTTGGAGATTGAATTTCAAGGGAGCGAGACTCACTTTCAATGATATGTTCTTCAAAAATTTGAGGTGACACACAAGTCTCAACCTCCTCTTTGTTTTCCAAAATAGAACGCACATCATCGCAAAGTGTGACCATTTCATTCACAAGACCATAATCGATATTCTTTGTGCTTTGGGTGGAAAGAAAATCCAGTACTTGTTTGGTTAGAAAAAGCGTGTATTCTTCCAAAGTAGGATCCCTTGGCTTTAAAACCTCGGATTCCTCATTTGGTTGAAAACCTTTTATAGTTTCACAAATATTGGAGAAAAAATCTTCATTGGATTCCCCAAAATGATTTTTTTTTCGATATTCGTTTTCAAGCTTTTCATACGCAAGATTTAGAAAGGCCTCACCCATGGTAATAGGCCGAGGCACAGATTCTTGAGAATATGTAATATAAATTTCTCTCCTATATTCATTTGCAAGCCTTTCACACTCCAGAGTTAGAACGGCCTCACCAATGGTAATAGGTCGAGCCGCGGAGTCTTGAGAATAAAAAGTTTGAAAACGATTACCATATGAACCATTATAATTACCGAACTCACCATGAAAAGACATGATTACCGAATAATATGTAAATGGAAATTCGAGTACAAAGGTGTGCAGTTGAGGATTCTACGTTTCTTGGCGCTCAATTGTGCAAGGCTAAAAAAAAAAGTTAAAAAAATCCAAAGAAAAAAAAAATCTTTCGAAATAGTAAATCAATTATAATCTATAACAAAACATGCCCCGGCAACGGCGCCATTTTGATCGAGTGGAAAAACCGAGCGTCCGTGTAATACGCTAGTCGTTGTTATCGGCTTCCAACCTCAATACAAAAAAAAAACTAAACTTTTAACTACACTTTTATGGAGTATAGTAGTAAGTCTGGGTATCGAATCCACAGGGAATTTTTTATAGAATTTAATTGATTTATTACTTCTAAAATAAAAATGAAAAAGATGATGATTGGGAAAATTTCTATTAAAAAATTACTTAAGAAAAACAAACTGAAAAGTGCAAAAGAAATTAGATCTGACAAATGGGAGAAAATAGGGTAGGGTACAATCCCTCAATCCTTAACAAATTATCCTTTAGAATACTAGAATTATAAATCAAAATTCTTGATTAAATCCAGTCCTTATCATCACTAAGCATTACATATATGAGATTCAAGACCGCATCATATGAAATCAAAGATCAATATAAAGCGGTGAACGACAAATTATACATACAAAGCATTCTTAAACATCCCAAGTACCTAGGGCAAGAGAGATTAAAAGATATGACAATGCATATATGATTTTCATTCACGATTCAACCAATATTTTCATTTATTTTCTAATTTTCCATACAAATAATTTGCCTTGGATTGAGTTCATGTACCCCAACCCTTGAGAATTTAGCTACTCATGATTTGATAAAAAAAAAACAAATTCATACACAAAATTATGGATCTACAAGACATTATAAATAAATTGCAAATAATAAAACAAGAGAATGGAAATGATATTACTTGAATTTAGCAACAAGAACGGAATTGGGATTCAGAAATTCTTACAAAATAGGATTCATAAAACTCTTGAAGAAATTGGAAATTTGCTCTCAAAATCTAACCCTAAAATTCAATCTAGAACTTCTAACCTACTCCTAACCTAGCCTCTCTCTAGCAACTTTTCTTCAAATGATGTAGGTCATGGGCTTTTATAGCACAAAATCTCGAAATTGACAACCAATAGTGCTTGTGGAACAAGTTTTCCAAGAGTTGCACTGCATTAAATGCATAATTAATGACAGAAATCCGCACATCCAGACTCTTCATTATCCCGCAACTTCAAAACATCGTAACTTCTTCACCGTAGCTCGGATTGAGGTGCCGTTTTTTCCAGTATTCTTGTAATTTAGAGCTCTTCAACTTTCTAGTTGGCCCCACCTTCGGACTAAGGCTGTAAAATTACGAAAATGCCCTTCAACTCTCCATTTCTTGGTTTCTTTCACTGTTTTGAGTTCTCCTTCGCACTAACTTGCGTGAAATACCTGTAAAACACATGAGAAATACACAAAACAAGAAATACTTGCCAAAAAAGGTTAGTAGAATACATTTGAGACAAATCCAAGCTACTTACACTGCACGGGATCATAAAAATACTGAAATTAAGGGGATAAATGTGAAGAATATGTGCCTAAACAAAACCTTCCTAAAAATTCTTCTTAGGATAGAAAATGAAAAGGACACTCAAGTAAATAGAATCCGTAGTGATAGAGGTGGTGAATTCAAAGACACTGGTATTATAGAATACTGTGACTATAATGGTTACAAACACGAGTTCAGTGCTCCTAAGACTCCTCAACAAAATGGAATCGCAGAGAGAAAGAATCGTACCTTGCAAGAGATGGCACGTGTCATGTTACATGCCAAGAATTTACCTAAATACTTTTGGGTAGAATCTATTCGTACTGCGTGTAACATCATTAATAGGGTCTATCTTAGAAAGAATTCCAAACAAACCCCTTATGAACTTTGGTACAATAAAAAGCCTAATCTCAAATATCTTAGAACCTTTGGCAGTACTTGTTATGTATGCAAAGATAGGGAACACTTATCTAAATTTGAGAGCCGGGGAGATAAAGCCATATTTCTAGGATACTCACCTAACAGTAGAGCTTATCGAGTGTATAATCTTCGCACTAAAACCATGATGGAATCCATAAATGTAATTGTTAGTGACACTACTGTAGAAAGCAAGACTGGTGAATTACCTATTGAAGAAGAGTCTTCAAATATTTTAGAAAATGACCCTTCTGAAATAGATAATTCATTACCTAATGAGACACCTGAAGTACCTAACTGGGTTTCTAAAGATCATCCCATAAACAACATAGTTGGCAACCCTAGTGAGCCAGTGCGTATAAGATCCCAACTTAGAAATTATGCACATTATGCATGTTTTGTTTCCCTTGTGGAACCAAAGAATGTAAATGAGGCATTGAATGACTCTCACTGGATTTATGCTATGCAGGATGAACTTTTACAATTTGTCATTCATGATGTATGGTATCTTGTTCCACGTCCTGATCACAAAAAGGTTGTTGGCACTTGTTGGATTTTCAAAAATAAAACTGATGAAAATGGGATAATAATTAGAAATAAAGCTAGATTAGTTGCTCGATGATACTCCCAAATAGAAGGAATTGATTTTAACGAGACCTTTGCCCCTGTTACTCGTTTAGAATCAGTTCGTCTGCTTTTCGCTATAGCTTATCACATGCGTTTTACATTATATCAAATGGATGTCAAATCTGCGTTCCTTAATGGAATACTGGCTGAGGAAACCTATGTAGAACAACCTAAAGGGTTCATTGACCCTAAATATCCGAATCATGTATTTCGTCTAAAAAAGGCTTTATATGGCCTTAAACAAGCTCTTTATATGGCCTTAAACAAGCTCCTAGAGCTTGGTATGAGCGTCTTTCCAGTTTTCTTTTGGATAAAGGTTTCAAAAGAGGTGGAAATGATCAAACTCTATTTGTCAAACATTTTGACAAAAACATTACTATTGCTCAAGTATATGTAGACGATATTATATTTGGATCAACTTCTATCTCAGAAGTAAAATCCTTTTCTGAAATTATGAGTAAGGAATTTCAGATGTCCCTTATGGGGGAGTTGCAGTTCTTCCTAGGTCTCCAAGTCAAACAAAATCCAGAAGGATTATTTGTTTCGCAATCTAAGTCGTTAAGAAATTCGGCCTCGAGAGTGCTAAAGATGCTAACACACCTATGAGTACTACGGTAAAATTGTCAAAAGATGAAAATGGAAAATCTGTAGATCCTACTCTATATCGTAGTATGATTAGCACACTACTCTATCTTACTGCCTCGCGTCCTGATATCATGTATGTTGTGTGTGTATGTGCTCGTTATCAAAACAACCCTAAAGAGAGCCATTTGAATTATGTTAAACGTATAATTAAATATATTAAAGGCACTCTAAATCTAGGACTTTGGTACACTAATGACACACCAAGCACTATTATTGGGTACACTGATGCTGACTGGGCTGGATGTACTGATGATAGTAAAAGCACTTCAGGAGCATGTTATTATATTGGTAATAACTTGGTAGGATGGAGTAGTAAAAAACAAAACTGCACATCACTCTCGACTGCTGAATCTGAATACATAGCCGCTGGTAGCTGTTGTGCTCAATTATTGTGGCTTAAACAAATGCTAAATGATTATGGTATTCAAGAAAACCAATTGCATCTTTATTGTGATAATCAAAGTGCGATTAATATTTCTGAAAACCCTGTTCAACACTCGCGAACAAAGCATATTAAAATAAGACATCATTTTATACGCGAATTAATTGAATCTAAGGAATTAGAAATCAATTATCTTCCTACTGATCTACAACTCGCAGATATGTTTACCAAACCTCTAGATTATAATAGATTCATTTCATTATGTAAATCTATTGGTATGGTTCGTGCTGAGTAATACCTTTGCTGCTTATCCATGTTTTTCCCTTTGTCCATTTGAGACAAAATGGGGGAGAAATTTGAGTCTACTAATCTCTTACATATACTAAACAGCTTGATCTTAGTGATTCATTGCAGGTATTCATTTTTGTATAGTCATTCTCAACTGATGTATTAGGGTATTAAATTGTAAATAGTTGAGTTATGTACTTTTTGATTTCTAGGATTTGGGTAGATAGAATTTTGATAGGACTAAGTTTTTCTTATTTTTGTTGCCCTACGAGTCCTAGTTGACTCAAAGGAGATTTTGTCTCATATTTCCAAAGGGGGAGATTGAATCCCTTATACCTTTGACTCACTTGAGTCTATATTGTATAAGTGCTCATCTAGTTTGGAAATTGTGACAAAATTATGTCCATCCTAGAAACCAAAGAGCCTTAGAAGTTGGATTGCCTATTCATCTCTCTTACTTGTAGTGATCAAGAGACTATTGCCAACTCTCACACACAGTAGAATTCAATTCATACATGTCATACTGCATAATAATGTGTGTACATATGTGGAGTGTGTTTAAATCCCTAAGTTTGATTTTTAATAATTTTTTTGGGATTTGTTAAATAATTTTTAAACCATGTTTTATTAATTAAAACTTGATTTATAAGTTTTTGGGGTCAAACTCTAAATATACTTTGTTGTGTATTTTGGCATAATGTTTCCTTGGGTAGAAACCGAAAGCGGCATAAACATGAGGGTATGGTTTTAATTATTTTAGACGCGCGTTTCAGATCCTGTATTTGCCCTACATCTGTCTGCCTCTAATTGGTTGGAAGTGTGTTTCTCTACTGAGATAACAACGCGTGTGTTATCAACCCTTGGATCATTTGTTATCGATGGTCTGCATGTCGTCTTGATGAATCCCAGTGTAACCTTCTAAACCAATCAGCTTTCGTTTAAACCGCCGCCTTGTTTGAGCCCTTAGATTCAAGTCAACTTAAATTGACTTAATCCTGACCCTTGTTTTTGAAACAACATCTCGAACCTTCTCCTCTCACTATAAAAAGGCCTCTATTCTCTGACTTCGAAGACTTTTGCCATTTCATTGTTTCTGAGAGAAGAGAGAGTAGAGAGAGAAGAGAGAAGAGAGAAGAGAGAAACCAGAGAGATAAAGAAAGTTAGAAACCCTAACTTCATTCGTCTAAATCCTCTTCAAACCTAACCCAAACAGCATTTCCAAAAACACTACCCTGAGTGTTCTTGAGTGTTTGAGAGTTTGAGTTGAGTTATTTTTGTTGCTGTAACCTTGTGTTCGTGAGATATTGTTTCCAACTTAGACTTTTACTTAGATTTAGTTTCTGATTTCATAGAAATCTCAGATCTGAGTTATTCATGTTACATTACACTTAGTTTCATTCTTTATTTCTCATCTTGAGAAATATATTGTTGATTATTTTCTCTAAAACGCTTTCTTACTTTTAAATCAACAATAAATGCTTTCTGTTTCTTGTTCTTGTAAAACTAAACCTTTGACCTAGTTTGGAATCTCACTTGGAGGTTTTCAATCTCGAAAATCTTTTTAAAACTGAGATTGATTAAGATCTTGGCTGATTTCTAAGCAAGATATCCGTGGATTCTGGGATTAATTGAAAGGTCAAATAAGGTTCAAAGTTTTGTAAGAAGAAAGAAAAGAAAAGATCACAGCATATAGTGTAACTGTAATTTGTTAGGACTGTTTGTACTTAATAAGTGTGTGTGTGTGCATGCATGTGTTAGAAAGCACCTCCACAAACACTTACACCCTACAACACGAAAAGTGTTGGTAATAAGATCTTGTGATCATAATTCGACGTAAAGTGCTGGAACAAATCAGAAGTTGACAAACTGAGAGAACTACATCTACAATCAGAACTGCAGAGAAGTTATAAGGACACCAGAGGGTGCATTCCTAAACATATATAGGTCTGAGTTGTTTGCATGTTAGTTATATAGTTTGTAACTCATAAATTTGTTTTAGTGTATTTTTCATTTTACTCCGTAGAGGGAGTCGTGGATGTTTCCTCAATTGGTGAGGTTTTACCACGTAAAAAATTGTGAACAGAATATTTCTACATTTTCTCATCTCAGTCTTGGTTGTGCTGTGTTTAAAACTTGTTTAAACTATCTTTTAAACTTGTTGCCTAAATCTTGAATAAGATCTCGTACATACTATTTTATTAAACACTTCTTGTGATTAATCCTTTTTGATTTAAGAAAAGAGTTTCTTCAAAAAACAACTCGGAGTTACTTAAATAGTTTATTTTCAATAAACGGCTTTAGTAACGCATTTTTCAACATTCTCCACTTTCGATTATGTTTAGGAACAATGACGACATTAGACAGCCACTTTGGATATTGTACTTTTCTCATGAAGTCAGCAGTCTATAGCTTTTTTACTTCACCTTGAATGAAATCATATCTATCCCTGGGAAAGGTTCATCATCATTGCTTCACTCGGCATGTCATCATGATTCCAAGCGAATATGCTATGTCGTTCTTACAATAGCTTGATCAGCTCTTTCTTTATTTCTGCCCTGAGGAACGAGCCGATTTGGATGCTTTTTTCCAGTTCGTCCTCATTGAGGGCAATGGATTCTACCTCCTCAACAATATCTCCCTTTTTTAGTTTTCTTTCATCATTTGGTTCAAGGGTATCAATGTTGTAGGACGTTTTCTTCCTTTTGTGAGCTTTTTTTTCTTTGGACGAGGTAAAGTAACACTCTCGTGCTTCCACCTGATCATCTTACACTGAAACGCCCCGACCCGAATTTAAAGTTTAACTAAGGATTAACCCGATCCGAATCGTACGTTAATAGTGAAGTGCAATGAAACATCCTAAATAATGTTTCTAATCCATCTCTATTAGTACTTAGGTTTACACTTATTAGAATGT
Organism: Sambucus nigra; assembly: GCA_949130495.1. NCBI lineage: Eukaryota > Viridiplantae > Streptophyta > Magnoliopsida > Dipsacales > Adoxaceae > Sambucus > Sambucus nigra. Next base: position 285,578,501 of record OX422218.1, read on the forward strand.
TAGTCCAAATTACAATCACTACATGATATGACTCGAGGAAAGTGCCCCCAAGGCCAAGTAAATAGAGCTACTAATCGTAAATGCGGATAGTTACTTACCTGTATAGCACTCTCAAAGTACAGAATATCATACAACCTGCCGCAACAAAAGAAGGGATGTTCGTCGAATGCTTAGTAGGATCATATACAAATGTAGTATAGAAATGAGCGGTAGAAAGAAGTACTCACGCGCTACACTACATGCATGTGAAAATATGTATATGTCTACATATATACTTTTTAAAAATGCATATGCCAATGTATTTAATTGTTTTATTCCAAAAACATCATTTAATACCATTTAACTTCCCCGATATTACAAAACAGTCATTTGTATTACCATGCTTAGGACTTGTACGTGTTTCCCATTAACCCACACAGTTTAAACAAATGGCATTTGTTTGGAAAACATTCCGCTTAATTTCACAAGATTTACTATCCAATGTTCATTAACTCATGCCAAAGTTACTTAACCATTTCAGGACTTCCATTCAACACACATACATGCCGTGTTTAGAAAAATACTCTTTTCTTTTGTAAACCTCATGCAACACACGCTCGTGTTTACTTTAATTCAACTCTTCTTAGGTAGATTAATTTCATTAAGTCACCTTAATAAACCATCCCATGCTACCACATGAACTTTAAACATTTAATGCTTTATTCTTGCATTAGTAAATCAATTAAGTAGTGTCATTCATTTATGCCTCTTTCATGAATATTCGATTCTTTACTTATCATTATTTTTAGGATTTGCCAACAAACACTCACAGACTTCATGGCCTCACACCACCGGTCTCCGTCGCCATATACTGATGCAGTTGGTTTTGGGGTTTTCACCCGAGGGACAGCATAGCCCTGCTTAATTATTTAGCCCGGCATCATCCAATATCATTATCTTGCCAATGTGTTCAATATTTTCGTAATTTGTACTTTGATTTGCATTCTTTTTGGGCCGAAACCAAAGCCTTGGACTTAACCGTCCATTTTCTCATTATACCTGGGAAATCACTACTTCTCTTTAAGTCCTTTATTTACACACGTGTTGATATTATACCAAAAATAATTCACAATTTAGGACTTAATTCAATTTCATCGTACTTGTATAAAAACATTCACTCGCATTTTTATTTCATAAAAATGTTCAACTTTAGGTAAATTACCGGTTTACCCTTTTTCTTCACTAAAACTTGCAACCTTATTCTTTTTCGAGTGTTATTCACAAAAACACCCTTTTTGAGTTCCATTCTCCACACGTAGGCATTTTCGTCATTAAAACACTTGTTCAACTTCTCACTTTTTCAAAATTACACATTTTGAGCTTTAACCTCTTTAATATATAAAATCATGCCTTTCACATATTAAAGTTCCCGCACTTGATTTTATGAGTTTAACACTAGAACCCAATTTCAACTAACATTTACACATTTGACACTTTATAATTTCAAACTTGGTGCCACACACTTTCATTATGACTAATTGCATAAAAACCCATACTTAGTTTTTTATTTCACACTTAGTCTCCTATATTCTCATTATTTATATTTTTACCCAAAGTTCTCAAGAAGACTACACTCTTACATATTTACGCTTTTAACCCCAAAACTTAGTTTAAAACAAACTAAATAGTACACTTTATAAATGAAAGTTTATTTGTGCACTTTATAATGATTTATCAACATAAAAATCACTATATCAATCTAACAAAAAGGGTACACATGCGTCAAACATTCTTTTATGAAAGAAATCATTTATTAACCTTAAAACTTGAAATTAAGACATTTTACTCCATAAAATGTTTGTGATTTGGGGCTGAAATTTATCTATTTTATAAACCCATTCAACCTCTTGTTGTAAGTACCCATTTTCATAGAAAATAGCAAGCATGACACTAATAAGACTACTAGTACATTTAATCTTCATTTTATATACCCATCCTTACACAAAATACCGATTGTGTAACCAATAAACCCATGAATTGATTTTAACCATTTTCTTACACATTTTACACCCATATGGTGGAAAAAACTATTCTGAAATTCTGTCAAATTCAAACATGTTTAAATCACCTCTTTGAAAACCCATTTGTTCAAGAAATCATAGAAACCCACCCAATGAGCTCCATGGATGCAAATCAACACAAATCCTACATATATTAAACCTAATATATGTAAATAGCAATCTGACATTATACTAAATAATAAACCTAAACCAAGGTTAAATAATCCCACCTCTAATGCTTCCAAAATGGTGTAGATGTTGTAGAAGATGGAGGACCCCCCACCTTCAAAGGTGGCCCCAAGAGGGTCTCTAAAATCTCACCAAAGCTTGTCTCCAAGAATAAATTCTCCATCTATAAGCTAGCTTTCTTCAACCTCCAAGAACCCTCTTCAAAGTCCCTTTTTAGAACACCCAACAACCTTCAAGAATTTCATCTTTTACCTGGTACCATATGTCTAAGGTTTCTATATGGTGATGTACGGGGTTTGTAGGATTACTAATGGATGGTTCATCTCTGTAAATGGAGGTGTAATATGGTGGTTTTGGCCTTATCATTTCTGTCCAGAAAACATCCTCAAGAACTACAACTTAGAGAATGAGAGAGAGAGTGGCTGCAAGAATGAGGAAAGGGTTTTTTTCAACCCTAGCACACACACACACACATACCACCTTCGTTTATATACCACCAAGTGATGCCCTATCCCGATATCATCTTGGTCTGGAGTACTTAAGAAGTTGACAAGTGGCAAAATCAAGGGATAATAATCAAACAGCGCATCAAATGAGGCAGACTGTCGGAAGACCTGATCGATCAATCGATCGATCCTCATCGTCGATTGATCGACCACTTTTCAAAAACTCTCTTTTTTTCCAATTTGACCCCATAGTCTTGTTATCCTTATTTTTAGTACCCATAATTTATGGTCAAACCATTTTTTACTCCCTATGATTATTTTTCTAAAAATCACGCAAGGTTGCACTTTACAGTGTCGCGTACCGACTAAATTTCCATGTATACTTCCTCACGACCGTAGGTCCTTCGTTTCTTAATTTAATCGCGTTGTACTCTAACAATATATTATTTTTGGCCATTTGAATCTAAATGCCCGTCCATGCTGTCCCTTCATTTTAACTTGTCGTTTTATGTACAATTCTAGTTCAATTGCCTATTTAATTGTTTCTCCAATTCCATTTCTGAATGAAATAATCCGATTGTTATTTAAAATCTATTTTCTAGGGCGGGGTATTACTCTCCAAGTCCTTGACCAAAGGAACCAATTTATTCTCACCTCAAGACTAGCATTTACAAGCATATCCGATCACCTAATCTCCATAGATGAAAATACAAAACCTTTAATTTCACGTTGCAACGGACATTACTCGACATTTTCCATCAAAGTAAGGTTACTTTCGACACCAAAGTTGCCACACTATGCATATCTTACGCAGAAGACTACGGTATTGTCACCATTTCTAATGTTAAGTCTCAAGGACCACATAGAATCGTTCTTAATTTATCCTGAATAAATACGGTCATCTAAACCCAAATCATGATCAATTCACCTAGACATTCTAATTTCCATAGAATTATTCATTCACAAGTCACGTTACTTAGTCACCCAATCCTATAAATGAAACCACAAGCATACCAACTAAGATTCAACTGAAATCATTAAGACTTGCTAATCATCGAACTTCCACAAGATGTACATCACACAAGACTAAGGTGTTACCACATAATGGCTTACACTAACCCCCGTGACTCATAAACACACGAACATCAAAACGTAGCGGAACATGAATGACTATAAACTTAACCGTTTTACTACCCCAAAATATTTTCACATCATCCTTGACATTACCTTCATAATGTGAACCGAAATCGTCACTAGTTCGGTGTGACCGGTCCAAACCAACATCGACGCCAAAAGATCCACTACCGACCTCACAACGTCACACCCAGAAGGAACATGATCCTAGAGCTCTGATACCAAATTGTAACGCCCCGACCCAAATTTAAAGGTTAACTAAGGATTAACGCGATCCGAATCATATGTTAATAGTGAAGTGCAATGAAATATCCTAAATAATGTTTCTAATCCATTTCTATTAGTATTTAATGTTACACTTATTAGCATGCTAGTCCAAATTATAATATGACCCTAGGGAAGTGGCCCCAAGTCCAAGTAAACAGAGCTACTAATCGTAAATGTGGATAGCTACTTACCTGCATAGCGCTCTAAAAGTACAGAATATCATACAACCTGCTGCAACAAAAGAAGGGATGTGAGCCGAATGCTCAGTGGGATCATATACAAATGCAGTATAAAAATGAGCGACAGAAAGAAGTACTCACCCGCTACACTACATGCATGTGAAAATATGTATATGTCTACATATATACTTTTTAAAAATACATATGCCAATGTCTTTAATCGTTTTATTCCAAAAACATCATTTAATACCATTTAACTTCCCCGACATTACAAAACAGTCATTTGCATTACCATGCTTATGACTTGTACGTGTTTCCCATTAACCCACACAGTTTTAAAAAATGGAATTTGTTTGGAAAACATTCCGCTTACTTTCAGAAGATTTACTATCCAATGTTCATTAACTCACGCCAAAGTTACTTAACCATTTCAGGACTTCCATTCAACACACACACATGCCGTGTTTAGAAAAATACTCTTTTCTTTTGTAAACCTCATGCAACACACGCTTGTGTTTACTTTAATTTAACTCTTCTTAGGTAGCTTAATTTCATTAAGTCACCTTAATAAACCATCCCATGCTACCACATGAACTTTATACATTTAATGCTTTATTCTTGCATTAGTAAATCAATGAATTAGTGCCATTCATTTATGCCTCTTTCATGAATATTCGATTCATTACTAAGAATTATTTTTAGGATTTGCCAACAAACACTCATGGACTTCGTGGCCTCACACCACCGGTCTCCGTCGCCATATACTAGTGCAGTTGGTTTGGGGGTTTTCACCCTAGGGACAGCATAGCCCTGCTTAATTATTTAGCCCGGCATCATCCAATATCATTATCTTGCCAATGTGTTCAATATTTTCATAATTTGTACTTTGATTTGCATTCTTTTTGGGCCGAAGCCAAATCCTGGGACTTAACCGTCCATTTTCTCATTATACTTGGGAAATCACTACTTCTCTTTAAGTCCTTTATTTACACACGTGTTGATATTTTACCAAAAATAATTCACAATTTAGGACTTAATTCAATTTCATCGTACTTGTATAAAAACATTCACTCGCATTTTTATTTCATGAAAATGTTCCACTTTAGGTAAATTACCAGTTTACCCTTTTTCTTCGCTAAAACTTGCAACCTTATTCTTTTTCAAGTGTTATTCACAAAAACACCCTTTTTCAGTTTTGTTCTCGACACGTAGGCATTTTTGTCATTAAAACACTTGTTCAACTTCTCACTTTTTCAAAATTACACATTTTAAGTTTTAACCTCTTTAATATATAAAATCATGCCTTTCACATATTAAAGTCCCCGCACTTGATTTTATGAGTTTAACACTAGAACCCCATTTTAACCAACATTTACACATTTGACACTTTATAATTTCAAACTTGATGCCACACACTTTCATTATGACTAATTGCATAAAAACTCATACTTAGTCTTTTATTTCACACTTAGTCTCCTATATTCTCATTATTTACTTTTTTACCCAAAGTTCTCAAGAAGACTACACTCTTACATATTTACGCTTTTAACCCCAAAACTTAGTTTAAAACAAACTAAATAGTACACTTTATAAATGAAAATTTATTTGTGCACTTTATAATGATTTATCAACATAAAAATCACTATATCAATCTAACAAAAAGGGTACACATGCGTCGAACGCTCTTTTATGAAAGCAATCATTTATTAACCTTAAAACTTGAAATTAAGACATTTTACTCCATAAAATGTTTGTGATTTGGGGCTGAAATTTATCTATTTTATAAACCCATTCAACCTCTTGTTGTAAGTACCCATTTTCATAGAAAATAGCAAGCATGACACTAATAAGTCTACTAGTACATTTAATCTTTATTTTATATACCCGTGCTTACACAAAATACTGATTGTGTAACCAATAAACCCATGAATTGATTTTAACCATTTTCTTACACATTTTACACCCAAATGGTGGAAAATACTATTCCGAAATTTTGTCAAATTCAAACGTATTTAAATCACTTCTTTGAAAACCCATTTGTTCAAAAAATCATTAAAACCCACCCAATGAACTCCATGGATGCAAATCAACCCAAATCCTACATATATTAAACCTAATATATGTAAATAGGAATCTGACATTATGCTAAATAATAAACCTAAACCAAGGTTAAAGAATCCCACCTCTAATGCTTCCAAAATGGTGTAGATGTTGTAGAAGATGGAGGACCCCCCACCTTCAAAGGTGGCCCCAGGGGGGTCTCTAAAAGCCCACCAAAGCTTGTCTCCAAGAATTCATTCTCCATCTACAAGCTAGCTTTCTTCAACCTCCAAGAACCCTCTTCAAAGTCCATTTTCTGAACACCCAACAACCTTCAAGAATTTCATCTTCTACCTTATACCATGTGTCTAAGGTTTCTATATTGTGATGTACGAGGTTTGTAGGATTACTAATGGATGGTTCATCTCTGTAAATGGAGGTGTAATATGGGGGTTTTGGCCTTATCATTTCTGGCCAGAAACCATCCTCAATAACTACAACTTAGAGAATGAGAGAGTGAGGGTGGCTGCAAGAATGAGGAGAGGGTTTTTTTTTCAACCCTATCACCCCCCCCCCCCCCACCCCCCGCACCTTCGTTTATATGCCACCAAGTGATGCTCTATCCCGAGATCATCTTGGTATGGTGTGCATAAGAAGTTGACAAGTGGCAAAATTAAGGGACCATAATCAAACATCGCATCAAATAAGGCAGACTGTTGGAAGACCTGATCGATCGATCGATCCTCATCGTCGATCAATCGACCACTTTTCAAAAACTCTTTTTTTTCAATTTGACCCCATAGCCTTGTTATCCTTATTTTTAGTACCCATAACTTATGGTCAAACCATTTTTTACTCCCTATGATTATTTTTCAAAAAATCACAAAAGGTTGCACTTTACAGTGTCGCGTACCGACTAAATTTCCATTTATACTTCCTCACGACCGTAGGTCCTTCGTTTCTTAATTTAATCGCGTTGTACTCTAACAATATATTGATTTTGTCCTTTTGAATCTAAATGTTCCTCCATGCCTCCCATGCAACGTCAATTTTTCCTTCTTTTTTTTTTATTTATTCACTTTGCGCAACTTGTCGTTTTATGTACAATTCTAGTTCAATCACTTATTTAATTGTTTCTCCAATTCCACTTCTGAATTAAATACTCCAATTGTTATTTAACATCTATTTTCTAGGGAGGAGTATTACATGCACTTTCCTTACTCTATAGGCAGTCGAGAATTTCATCATCTGGTGCATGGGGTAAGGTACAACTTCAAATTATTTAAGTGTTACTTTTCCCAGAATTATGTTGTAAGTTGAGAAGACATGTTCATCCATCACGAAGAAACTGATTTTCCTGGTTAGGCATCTTGTTTAGGTTCCCATGCACACGCCCATCTCATAAACTCCGATTGGGTGTACTTTCTCCTCGTTGAATCCAATAAGGGTCGATGGTAGGAAACCAGACTCTTTTGATCAGCTTCAGGCCCTTGAAACAGTCCCAAATTATGATGTCTACCCAACCTCCCCCATCGACCAATATGCGAGCCACGTTATAGCCGTGAACCCGTGTATTGATGGCCCGAGGATCATCATGTGGAGCCGAAATACCCTTGAAGTCTTACCTTGAAATCTCACTACGACATTGTCTATGTCAACTTTCTTAAGCTTGCAGGCTTCGCTTCAATCTTGGCCGAGTTGACCTCGACCCTTTTCGATGTTGCCTTTGCTTCAATGACATGAGCCTTCCTGTCGGTCGGCTCAGTACCTCCACCTTCCAATCCTCTGCAGATGATTTTAACACCAAAAGAAATCATACACAAATTACCTATAATCGTAGGTGGCTTGGCTAGTGTCCGGATTGTCCTCGCCATTGTCATTTGATTCTTGCCCGTTTTTGTTTGATTGTACTTCCTTTTCTAGCTTTCCATCCTTTCTTCCATTAAACCTTTTTCTACCCTCATCTTGTCCCTCATTCTTGTACACGTACTTTCGAAGCTTCCCCTATTTTATCAACTTTTTAATTTTGTCTTTCAGGGCAAAGAAACTATATGTTGTATGGTCATAGTCTTAGTGAAACCCACTCCATTTGCTTTTATCCCTCTTATGAGGTGGGGACTTCAGATTTTTCGGCCACGTGAGTTCCCTTTCTTACTTTATTTCATTTAATATCAAATTAGGACTTATAGTTAATGGGGTGTATTTGGCAAACTTTTCGTCATTCCTTGTCTTTGTCTCGGCCCTGGCCAGACATTTTACTGTTGACCTCCTTCATGTCACCTCACTTTGCCTCCATGGCCTCCCTCGCATTCATGATTCTCCCGACTGTTGCCAGAAGTTCTGTCATTGACTTTAGAGGATCCTCAGAGAGGATCCATAGAAGTCTTCCAAGCTGCAGACCACTGATCAGGGTTATCATTGCAATTCTTTCCTCATAGTCTTATGCCTCCAGTTTTTCTTTATTAAACTGAGAGATGTAATCCCTTATAGGTTCATTCTCCTCTTGTCTGACATTAAACAGATGGATCACACATTTAGCCGACTTCATGCCGAAACAGAAATTGTGAATGAACTTTTTAGCGAGTTGCTTAAAGTTATCTATTGATCCTCTCGTCACCTCATCTCATCTAGTGAATGCTCCACACCTCATCTCATCAAGTGTTGAATATAAGTCGGCAGCCAACTGATACATCTCGATGTGGTGGACAGGGTTGGTGCTCCCATCATATCTAGGTGTCACGCTCGACGATTTGAACTTAGTAGGAGTTGGGTAACTGACGATCCTTGGCACAAATGGAGATCCTCCCATGTATCCTCTGTGGGAGGGGTCTCGACTTTTAATTAGAGAGTCGGTCTTGTCTTCCAGTCTCTGAATTGAACTGCTTTGGGGTTTTTCCTATTGCACCACATTATCTCCAACCCCCTATACTGCCACAACTATCTCAGGAACTGGCTCTCTGCTAATAGTTCTCTACCTATTGTTGACCTCTCGGTGCTCCCTTATTTCTAGTTCTCATCTCGACCTTTCATCAACGTAACGACTAATGGCACGTGTGCCATCAATGCTTCGGGAAGTTGGTCTCGGCTACCATCACCTCTTGAGCTGAGACAATCAAAATTAGATCCCCTACTTAGTCTGTCGAATGCAGAGCCTCTCTGGCGACTCTGAGGTGTATGTTGCAAATTTTTTCCTTGGTAAGTTGGAGCTGGAGTAGCCCTCGACCGATATGAGATACATAAGGTTTCATACCTTTCTCAACACTCCTTGTCATCACATGCCAAATTATCTAGATATTCGTGAAGCTATTTTCCAAGGCGAAGATGATGTGGATCAGCAACGTCCCTCCCCCTAAGGTGGTGATGAACTTCCTTTTTCAAAGCTGGGGGTGGACCCTAGCTACTGAATATGAAGCCTCTCTGGCAGTCGAAGTTATCAAATTCACGATGGGATCATCTGGGATCTTGCTCATAATGTCTTAGCTAAAGGCTAAGAGTTGTTGTTGCATCTATTATTGTTGTTGACTGGCCACAAGGGACCTCAGCGGAGCCACCACATCAGCCATTTCTAATTACAGGGGCAGTTGATTGGAACAAGGCAGATCAGTAGCCATCTCCGGTCAGATTTAACCAAAAAGAAAATATAGTGGAGATAAAGAAAGTGAGAAACCCATAAACAGGATGAACTAGTGAAGCTCACGAAACACCCAACTCAAACTCCTTCAATGGTGGTTGAGTCCCAGCAGTGGTGGGATTGGATCACCACCAGAGACAAGGAAAAGAGTATTCAATCCAAGGTGAAGAAGAAAACTCAGTCTCTTTCCTCAGACGGTGCCAAAATAATGATGTTAAATATCATCCAAATGGATTCAACCTGTTTCCTAGCTTTTCACAGCAATGGTGGTGAAGATAAGACAATATAATAAAATAATAAAAGAGATGAGAGATAAATATGAGATAGAGAGATTTAAGTGGTTCAGTCTTGGCCTACGGCCACTGTGCAATGTATAAAGCAATTCCACTAAGTAAGGTGGCTGAAATCCATTGATGGTGTTTACAAGTTATTCTCTCTCTCTCTTTGTGTGTGTTTGTGTGTGTGTGTGTGTGTGTGTGTGTGTGTACACAGTATAACAGTAGGTTTTATAGAGTTTGATCCTTATAAAAGGAGGTAGTGAGCTCCATTTATAACCTCAAGGGTGCGCAGTACCACCCGAGGTATACAGTTCATGTGTAATGAGATTCAATAGCCAATAAGAGCATGACATGTGTAAAGTAGGTGTGAAAGTCATGATAATCAAATATCCTTTCAAGTGCTGGTTGATTTGTTATAACGGTATTAATTAAATGTACCAGTAATACCCTCGTCATGTTTTCCACGTGCGTACGTTGTGTCTGAGGCTACAAGTCTCAACTGGCCGAGACTGGTAAGGCACTGATCCTGAGGATGGAACCGAGATGAGGATGATTTCGTTTCTGGCATGTGTGGCCGATAGGAAAGTCTCTGCCTTTTAAAGATGTCTGAGGCAAATACTCTGAGGGAAACACTGTGCATATGTTACTGAAAGGTCGACACTATGCTTAGTCATTAATCAAGGTGGTCATGCGATTAGATAATCTCATAGGCCGAGATAAATTGATATAACACTGTGGATGAAAACTCCAGTCATATGATGAGTCTAAGACAATCTATGGGGGAACATGTTATCGCAATGGGTCTCATCTGGATGAGATTAGACTTATGTATATCAGTTACTCTCCATTCACAAAATCGACAAGGGCTCGTTTGGTTCGAGATTTGAAAAGTGAATAAAAATCCTTGACCCTAGGAATTCTAAGAGCCTTGAATCTTGAATTTATTCCCATTGATTCGTTTAAAAAATTCTCGATTCTCAACATTTTGAGTTTTTTCCCATACTTAATTTGGCAAGAATTAGAATGGAATAATATCGCTTACCTAAAATACCCTTCGGCTTTATTTTTATTTTTATTTATATTTATATATGCATAATTAAACATCGACACTTAAATTTATGAGTAATACATACATTGGATGTGTGTATACACACACACTCGTACACATAATTTATTTTTCTCTCTCTCATACACACAAACACACTCACGCCCCCCCCCCCCCCCCCCCCCAGCACACACATTCTCTCTTTCACTCTCAGAGAGGAATCTCAGAGAGGAAGCTTACTAGAGGAAGCTCAGAGAGAAAGCTTACTAGAGGAAGATCATGGAGGAAGCTCGACACGAAAACTCGAAGAAGAGTCTTACCCGAGGAAACTCAAAGAGGAAGATCAGAGGAAGCTTACCATAGGAACATCAAAGGAACCTTACTAAAGGAAGCTCGGTGAGGAAGCTCAGAGAGGAAGCTTACCAGAGGAAGCAAGGAGATGAAGCTCAGAGAGGAAGCTCAAAGGAAGCTCAGCGAGGAATCTCATAAAGGAAGTTGTCCAGAGGAAGCTCAGAGAGAACGCTCAGCGAGGAAACTAAGAGTCGAGGCTAACCCGAGGAAGCTCAGAGAGGAAACTTACCAGAGGAAGCTCAGGGTTAACAGTTTTTTTTACTTATTCAATCCATGTATTTGTAGAGATATATTATAGCTGGTAAGTTGTAGCAATTTGTAACATGAGAGTAAGGTCAAACGTTACCCGCGAGGGACCAAGTCTGGCAGGTCTTTGGGAGAGCTTTCATGCTCTATCCAGTGACCTTACCGAGGGAACCTCAGAGGTAACTGGTTTGGAGGATTGAGAATCATGGCAACGTTAAGGATTGACTTAACCGTTCTAGATACACCGAGGTACCACAACCCGAGAGAGCTTATCCAGTAAAACCATGAGTTTCATCTCACATTGAGCCCAGTGTCAAATAGTCCTCTACCAAATGTCACATCTGCTTTGATATCACACGCCACCTACCTGCTATCCAATCCAAACTTGAGTAAACCATGGCAGTTTGAGGGCATGTCATAAGGTTTGGTGGATGGCCACTGACGTGTGACAGCTGCGTGACACAGTTGGTAGCCAAAAGGTGTATGCTGGCAATTAATGCTAGTGATATAAAGTACAAGGGGAAGGTCTTTCACATTGATTCATACTAATACATCTCAGGAGAGGTTTGTGGCTATTTATAGAGCCCATCCACTTCAGAGAAAAGGGGTTCTCTTTGGAGGGAAGATGAGTTATTTTTTAGATAAGAGAGAGATTTTTTGGAAGTCATAGTTATTGCAAAACTAGGGGAATTTAACCACCCACCATTATTGGTTGTTGCCAAGCTTTTACAACCATTTATTGTTGTAATCTCTATGTACGGTTCCATGGTGTTTGAGTTGCCTACCAAGGTGTATCTATGATGCTTGTTTCTCTCTCCCTCTAACTGAGTTATCTCTGAGGTTCACTTGTGCTTTATTCTAAGTTATACATGAGTGTTTTTATGAGTTCAATTTGAGTGTTTGTCATATATAATACTGAGGTTAATATAATATTGTTAAGAGTATTTGGGTTATCATTTATCACCATATCTATAGGGGTTACGCCTTTTTCTATATAACTATACTCCCAGGCTTCAAGGGGACTACCCTCTTACATTTGGCGACTCCACTGAGGAGGTATTCTTCTAGAAATATGGTGCAAGATAAGTTAATCGTGTTCTCGACTTTGATGACATCCAACGGAGGGAGGAGGGAGGAGCGAGGGAGCACGCTGAGGTTGCCCTTGGGAAGATGTGGGCTCCCTCGTGACCTGCAATGAAATATATATATATAAGAAGGAGCTTGAGATAAAATCTTAACAAGTGTTTTTTCATTGTTAAGTCACCTCTAAGGTGAGAGATTTTGAGAAAATCTTAACAAGTGCTTTTTCATTGTTAAGTAACCTCTAAGGTGTGAGATTTTACGAAAATATTAACATGTATTTTTTCATTGTTAAGTCACCTCTAAGGACCTCTAAGGTGTGAGATTTCGAGAAAATCTTAACAAGTATTTTTTGCATTGTTAAACCACCACTAAGGTGTGAGATTTTGAGAAAATCTTAACAAGTGTTTTTCATTGTTTAGTCACCATACAGGTGTGAGATTTTGAAAAAATCTTAGCAAGTTTTATTGCTAAGTCACTAAGCAGGTGTGAGTCGAGGTTTTTTTTTTTAGTGCGTGCATATTGTAACAGAGAAGAAAGAGATAAAAGAAGGTAGAGCATACCTCAGGAGCTTGAACATTTTTAGAAAGGGCTGGGGGAAAGTTACCATCCCCAGTCTCCGTAATAAGTCTAGATGGGATTTCCTCTTAGGGAGTTCCTTCTGGGAGAGTTGCCTCACGATATTGCGAGGAAGGTTCACCAACCACCGGCGCAAGAGCTTCCTCAAGGGAAGACTCTCCAAATGAACCAGGAAGGCCAAAGGGACCAACTTCAAAGTTGTCCAGAGGAACCTCAATGTGGGTGGCAGAGGGAACAGCCCCCATTGAGGCTAGAGGAACCTCAGGGTTAACAGCAGAAGGACCACCTTGGGAGAGCTACATCAAAGAAAGAAGATTTTTTTTTGTCTTAGTATTAGCAAAGATGGGCAAATGAAAAGGGCAAAGATAGATTCATGACGGGCCTCACCAAAGGGATTGAGGGCAAAGCCTGAATGAGGGCCCTCGCAATGGATTAACATCCACCTAAAAGTAAACAAGCACAACACTTAGTCCTGCCTACAGAAGTTACATTTGGAGAAATTAGAGGGGAGAAATAGTTACCTCTGGTGGTCATGAAGAAGCACGCATATTTTTAAAGGAAGCACAGTCAAGATGGGAGACTGCAGAGCGTACAAATGAGCCTCCTTTGGTAATGAGGTGGGTCCATCAAGGTTCACAGAGGGAAAAGCCAAACCCTCCCCCGGTAAAATCCTGCAAGCAGCCTCATCCGCATGATAAGAAGGAGGACGTCGAGAATATGTAAGTACAATCATAGAGGAATGAGGAGTAGGAGTTGTTTCATGTACATGTTTCCCAACTATTGGACTTGAGTGAGGAGAATACCCAATAGAGTGATGTTACTATAAAGTAAACACAAACTTTTGGCACCCTTTCTTTTGAATGAGGGGACTGCTCAAGAATAATTCAGAATAAAAAGTTTCGATCGATGAAACTCCCTAGCTAGAAGTTTGTTCGGTGTTAATCGGACTTCTGAACACAAGAGAAGATTTTGAAGAAGGAATATCTCCACGAAGTGGAAAATGTAGGGGGAGCTTAAAGGTAGTTTTGTGGTTAGAGATAACTCCCCTCCTAATTGAGGAAGGTGGAGAACCCAGAGGAAGCTTACCAGAGGAAGCTCAGAGAGGAATCTCAGCGAGGAATCTCATAGAGGAGGCTTGCCAGAGGAAGCTCAGCGAGGAAGCTCAGAGAGGAAGCTCAGAGGAAGCTCAAGGAGGAAGCTCGGCGAGGAAACTCATAGAGGAGGCTTACCCAAGGAAGCTTGGAGAGAAAGATCATAGGAAGCTCAGAGGAAGCTTATCAGAGGAAACTCGGAAGAAGCTCAGAGATAAAGCTCAGCGAGGAAACTCATAGAGGAGGCTTATGCGAGGAAGCTCAAAGAGGAAGATCAGAGGAAACTCAAAACAAGTTTACCGGAGGAAGCTCAGAGATGAAGCTCAAAGAGGAAGCTTACCAGAGGAAACTCAGAGAGAAAGATCAACGAGAAAACTCAAAGAGGAGGCTCCCCCGAGGAATATTAGAGGAAGCTTACCAGAGGAAGCTCAGCGAGAAATCTCATAGAGGAAGCTTACCAGAGGAAGCATAAAGAGGAAGTTCAGAGGAAGCTCAGGGTTGACAGTTTTTTGTACTTATTCAATTCATGTATTTATAGATGTATTATAGCTAGTAAGATGTAACGATTTGTAACATAATAGTGAGGTTAAACGGCACCCGCGAGGGACCAAGTCTGGCAAGGCTTTGGGAGAGATTTCATGCTCTATCGAGTGACCTTACCAAGGGAACTGGTTTGGAGGATTGAGAAGCAAGGCAATGTTAAGTCTTAACTTAACCATTCTAGATACACCTGGTAAAACACCGAGGAACCACAACCCGAGAGAGCTTATCCAGTGTAACCATAAGTTATATCTCCCATTGAGCCCAATGCCAAACAATCCTTTACCAAATGTCACATCTGCTTTGAGTGATGTCACATGCCACCTACCTACTGTTCAATCCAAACTTGAGTAAACCATGGAAGTTTAAGTAAACCATTCTCTGAGAGAGAGAGAGAGAGAGAGAGAAAAAAAATGTGTGTGTAGTGTGTCTTTATGTGTATGTATGTCTGCGAGTGTGTGAGGGTGAGTGTGGGTGGGTGCGTTTGTGTGGGTGGGTGTATATGTGTATGTGTGTGTGAGAGAGAGAGAAAGAGAGAGAGGATAGGATGTTCGAGTGTGTATGTGAGTGTGTGTGGGTGTGTGTGTGTGTGTGTGAGAAAGAGAGAGAGAGAGAGAGAGAGAGGCCCACCTTTGATATTTCTCCTAAGATCATTGAATGGATTGTAGTCAAAATATGTTGCCCTAAATACCAAAGTTTATCCTTCCCCCTCCCCCCCCCCCCCCCTCACACACACATTTTTGTGTAAACACACAAACACCTTTATTTATAATAGCTACTTTTCTATTCTTAAATACTTGATTGCATTTAAAGCTTTTGTTTCTAATATTTTGATGGAAAACTTCTCCTCCGAGCCAATACAAGAAACTGAGTTTCAAGAAACTTTTAAAACCCAAAATTTCAGAGGTAAACACCAGGAAAAAAAAAGTTTTAAGAGAATGAGGACACCCCATCTTGCCAATGTTGGGTAGATACATATGAGGACTCCATACATGGAGACGATGAGGGAAAGAAGGTTTTGGAAAAATGTTCCCTACGAATTGAATGAGGAGAATCAACATGTCGATCACCGTTTGGGGGGGTCGCTCAAGATACGATTCTGCTTTATTAGTTGGGTCATAAGAAAATTGTGTGCATTTGTTGGTCGGGTTGAGCGAAATTTGCCCAATGGCCGCACCGACCATGATGTGATCCCCTTGCTGCTCAAGCATACAAGTTGGAGATGGGGGACTTTTTCAACTTCATGAAGTGCTACCTCGTTCTAAAAGGCACTTCAAAATGGAACAACGAGATAAAAACGGGGTGCAAACCCCGTAAGAATACTTGGACCAATTCCACAACAAAGGAGAGTGCAACCTTCGCTTTCGAGCCCAGTCAATCCTTTGCGCCTATCAAGGAACCATACGTTCCTTCGAGAGAACGTGTCATTTGAAGATGATTCCCACCCGACAATCACTCGATGGAGAGTGCAGCGACCTAGGGGAAGATATGCACCTAAGGAATGGTGGAAAGTCCATAGTAATTCTGCCACAAGCAGCAATCCTCTGCGCCATGTTGGATGCGAAGGTGAAAATTGCCTTAAAAAAAAGAAGGTATTGGAAAGAAAGGCAGAAGAAGATATAGTCAATAAAGATTGTTCTCACTTGGAACACGGGAAGAAAACGGCCACCCTAGACAAGTGGGAGGATGAGGAGACAGCCAAGGATACAAGGTGTGCGCATTAATGAGATTTCAATATTCCCTCGAATGGAATATGTATTTTAGATAAGAGCGTTAATGTTGATTTAATATGAGTTTGCATTATTATTTAGACAATTGCGTAACACATATACACATTAATTAAAACTAAGAAGTACATTAATGCACTAAATTAATACAATGATTACACCAACAAGGACATTAATATAAATCACACTGAAAATAAACAAATCAGAAAGAGCCTACAAATATTTGTTTTACTTCGAAGTCTTTCTCGGTGTGTACTGGCAAGCGATGAACTGGATCGTGGAGAACGGTCCAATAGAACTTGTGGATTGTACAAGGCTCCAGCTTAGAAGTCTTTAGCTTGCAATTCATTTGCCTGGAGGTCTCCACATCCGACTCCAAAACTTGTTGTGGTTCAACTGCCGAATCAACAAATGAGGAGAGAGTTAGCTTATTTTCCTCGTCAAAGTAGTAATAGTATTCAAGGTTCAATTCAACATTGGGACGCTTCCACCAATCGGTGAATCTGACATACGCGGATGACGCCTCCTCATATGTCACAAATTACCAGATACACCAATCCGTAAAATCATCAATATGTCAAATTAAATCTCATACATTTGTATAAATATCGGGTCGAACTCCTTTGAATACAACGTAAAATTTCGAACCACTCATCCTCGAATCAGCCATTACATAAATTGAATTTGTTTGTATTGAGGAAATTATAAATTGAATATGTATTTTTTTAAGGAGGATATAACCAGAGGCGAATCCAGGGGGGCGAGGAGGGCCTTGGCCTCCCCAAAACTTCTAAAAAATTCAAGTTTTAACCCTATAGTTTTGAAATTTTGTAACATTTTTTTACATATTTATAGTTTTGGCCCCCAAAAAAATTGATATATATTGTTTGGCCCCCTCTTACTCACATTTCTGGATCCGCCAACCAATTAAACAGGGCAATTGACTGATCGTGGCAAGGGCATGTTTGTTGCTCCCGAGGGCAATATTAGTAGCAACCCAAATCAACATTTTTATATCTGTCAACGGCCTTGAAGACACAAAAACACAAAATGGGTTGGCATATATAGGTTTTGCTATATTTGTTGACGGCCCTGGAGATTGTCCAAACCCGTATCCTAAAATCTCAAACCCAACCCCATATTTTCTAAGTTGTATTTTGTCCAAATATGATATATTCGGAATCTTGAGTATTTAGCTCCGTATGAAATAATTTAATTGCATCCCATCCCATGTATATTTGTTGATCTTATAGAGTTGTGATTAAAAATTTCTTGGGGCATGCATCATTTTCTATGGAAATGAAGAACGATTGAAGGCATTTATGAACAATTATAGGACTTGTTACAATTTAAAAAATACATAACTTGACTACCCACAAAAAGTTTTGAAAAAGGACTAAAGCCTAAAAGGCTATATTCAAAATATAAGTTAGGTTGTGCATAGATATTGGGTTGCATTCAATCAAAGTGCGACTCCTAATAGAACTATCCTCATGTATTTATTTTTTACAAAAGAAAAATTCTCTCCATTTTTTCCATCTTCTTTAACAAATCAACAACCATAATACTAATTTCAATATAAATCTTCTAGAATTAGGACGTAAAATATTTGTGATTATGTTTTTATGAGTACCAATATTATTAATAAAAATAGACCTTGGTTTTATATATTTCCTTTATACTCTGCTCAACAGTCATACCATGTTTTGGCAAAATGGTTTCGTTTTTCACCTTTTAGGAACTAAAAGTCTAAAAATCAATTACAAAAAAATTCATCAGTAATACATATTTAGTTCAAATTTTTTTTATTTTGTTCCAAAAAATTCTTCAAGCACCCAATTAACCAATATTCTCTAATTTTTGAAGATTCAAGCTAAACACTTTCCCGCCCCCACCCCTTCCCTCCTCTCACTGCTGAGCTCTGGCGATCCTCACCGAGCTCCTTTTTTTTAGTATTTTTATGTGGTGAGAGACTTTTTGAAACAAAATAAACAAAAACTTGAACTAAGCGTATATTAAAATTAAGGGACTAGTTGGTATATAGCCCAAAGTTGAATGAAATATTGGTTTTTCAATATGTAAATTGAAATAGTTCAGGAGCCCTAAATACATAAAACCCCATTTCAATAACCTAAACAGTTTTAGAAAATTAAAACAACTTAAAAATACAAATAAAAAAATAAACAATTTCAAAACCCATAAATTTATAGAATAGCAAATTAATAAATCATGGTCGAGAATCCTTTTTGTAGGCTAAAATAGCATTCACATCGGGCAATAGTCGATGCCTCCAGAAATCTTTAAGATGTCACTATAGCTTGCTTACCAAATGAATTTTCTCCTCAAATGGAACCATGCTCACGGAACATTGGTTTGTGAACCAAAGCAAGATAACTTTTTATTTTTACCGTGTTATTAGTTTTTCATTTTATTATTATTCGCAATAACTTTGCATGTTATTGAAATTAGGGTTATGGTCAGGGGCGGACCTAGGTGGTCCCGAAGGTGGGCGGCCGTCCCCCCGGGTTTTCGAGATATATGCAAAAAAAAAAATTGGGACCTATGTATAAATCTTTAGAGTGAGGCATTAAAGATCTGCTATCTAGAACGTAAGGGGCGGAAGTGTAATTAACTTTAAAGTAAATTAAACAAACGATCGTTTTCTCAAAACCCTATCATATTCTCTTCTTTGTCTACCCTACTGCTACTACTACCTCCCTCTTTCTTTCTCCCTCTCCTCTTCAAACTCCCCCCTCGTCGGCCTACCTTCCTTTCTCCGTATGCCCCCTCCGGGAGCCTCCCTCCAGCCTACCTTCCTCCTGACGGCCCTACCTCTCGGTGCTCCGACAGTCGCCCGCCCCCTCCCTCCCTCCCACCGGCCAGAGATCTTTCGTTCCTCTCTCCTCCGGCTCAAAGATTCACACACACTAGGTAACTTTTTTTCTCAGTTCATGGTTAAATATTAAATGGGTCTTAGGCTAAGTTCATGGTTAAGACTCTTAGTTGTTAATTTTAAGTTCATGCTTAAATATTAAATTAGTTTAAATGTTCACTTTTAAGTGTTAATTAATAAATGCAAAATGTTTAAATGTCCAATTTTTTGTTAGTTTACTTTTAATTGTTGTGCTTATATTTGTTTAAAATTTTGAAAATATAGATTTATTGGTATTTTAAAAGTAAAAGTATTGATTATTTGTTATTGGGTTGTTGCCTATTCCGTGATTATATTAATTTTCTCATTTTTTTTGCTAATTTTAATTGTAGAAACATGATTTGGAATATATTTTCAAATTTGGGGCAATTTTGTTGAATTTTTTTGTTGTTATTTAAAATTTAGGGTAATATTTTGTTAAGGTATTTTGAAAAAATTCCAAACAAAGCGAGAGCCAAAAATGAGTGAATATAAATATTAATATTTTTAGGATTAAAAAATTACAGAAAAAGTAAAAATGACCCTAAAAAAACGCCTCGGGGGCTCCTGCCCCCGAACCCCCGGCCTTTGTAAAAAAAATTCGCACCCCCTAACCGAAAATCCTGGGTCCGCCACTGGTTATGGTTGTTTACTTGAGGATGAAGATGAAGGGAAGAAGCAGGTATTTTAATCCAAAAAATACCTTATTCAAATACCTGGAATTTGGAGCATTTTTTATGAAGTAATAAGATTTTTTAACAATTGGTTTAGTCTCGTTTACAGATCTATCAAGGAAACTTTGTTTTCGTAGGACTAGCAAGAAAATGTCTTGTATAAACTTAATTGTCCATATCTCGAAGAAATCATGTTGTAACAGCAGCAAATAATTAAATGCAGAATTAAAAATTAGGAACGAAATTACCCAATTTTTGGAGCAAATAAATCTGGGACAGAAAATATAAGAAATCCCGAACTGGACAATCTAGAACACGGCTGAGTCGCGAACAATGTCGCTCTCTTTAAGGTGTTTCGCGGCTCTACCCAAAGTGTGCTGACAGTCTCGAAGTCCCGCCACCCCCAGGATAAAACAGCCTCCAAAATCAGAAAATACGGATCGATAAAGCACAAAAATCAACCCGGTCTGTGTACACCCATTCTGTATAATTTCTCGATTCTAATAATATAAATCATCTGTAAAATGAGATTAATTATTCTCGGAGAAAAATTTCGGAACTGTATCAATGGGGAAGATGAACTGAAAAACGGAGGTCTCAACCTCTTTTTATGCAAAAAATAAATTATCGTTAGTGGGCAAAAACGTGGAGAGAAAACTGAAAACGTGGGTGGAATAAATCAACAGTAAAAGGCCCACGTTTTTCTGGAATTAATTACCGTTAAAAATTAATTTTTAAAGCCCAAAACCGTTAATTTATTTGTCCAAAAAATTATTTCTTAATGAGCCCAAGACCAAGACCCAAGACCCGGACCCGGGCACGGGACGGGCCGGACGGACGGCGGCGGCGGCGCGCGTATGCGCGTGTGTGACTTGGCCCAATAAGTCCCCCACCCATACACACAAAACATCTAATGCCCAAAGGGCTTACCCTTTAGACTCACAAAAAAGGTATATTAACTCATCCCATTTTTTACAACCCACCGATGTGGGACTTGTGCCAAAGGCACTTTCAAAGTTTTGCACTTAAACAGCTAAGAGTTGTAACTAACAATCCCCCACTTGCAAAATTTGAAAATATTTTATCGAGAAATAATTCATAGAATTGTGCATAAGCAAAGGTGTCTTTCGACTTGAACCTTTACGTAGTAAAGATGATTCAGAATATACTAGAGTAACCGTAGTTTTGAACTCTATCTCTGACAACATCCCACACACAACCCTACTTGGATGTAATTCTAATAGCTAGCACGTTACGACCATGTGCTTCTATCCCACTATAGTAAACGCTTTAGGAATTTGCCCAAAATATCCATAGGAAGCGGCCACGCTTCCACATTCACATAGGTGAGTCTATTAGGAATACTCCTGTAGCTAAGTACCCCACTCAAAATAGAGTTATAGATCTCATTAAGAGTTATCATAACTCATCCTTAACTCGCTTCAGGATATCATGCTCCATAGGGATGGACTCGGAGTAAAACCCCGTTCTATTTTAATTACTAATAGCATGATTCAACCCATATCACTTGTGACTTGTTATTACCCTTTGAACATATTTCTTGGGATCTCCAATCTATATGTTGGGTTACCATCACAAATGACTCATTTATCCAAGGGCTTTAGTCCCATCCCTTTCGAGGTGTTCCACACCTTCTCCCTCGCTAGTCCTTTCGTCAAAGGATCAGCTAAGTTCTGTTCAGACCGTATATGATCCACCCTCACAGCACCCGTAGAGATAAATTCTCTAACAGTACTATGCTTACGACGTATTTGTCATTTCTTACCGTTATAATAACGGTCCTCAACTTTTGCAATAGCCGCGGTACTATCACAATGAATCAAAACGGTCGGTATCGGTCTTTCCCATAATGGGATATCTGACAGGAGGTTTCTTAACCAACCTGCCTCTTCACTAGCAGTAGCTAATGCTATCATCTCAGACTCCATAGTAAATTGAGCCAAAATAGTTTATTTCTTAGATTTCCAAGAAACTGCACCACCAGCGATGCTGAATACATATCTACTAGTAGCCTTAGAATCATCAGATAGGGTGTTCCAATCTGCATCACTAAATCCTTCAAGGACAGCGGGATGCTTATTATAGTGTAATCCGAGGTTCATCGTCCTTTTAAGGTACCGCATGACCCTCTCAATAGCATGCCAATGCTCCATACTAGGTCTACTGGTAAATCTACATGGTACTCCCACAGCATAAGCTATGTCAGGTCTAGTGCAATCTGTAGCATAACGTAAGCTACCTATAATGCTTGCATAAGCATTTTGATTTACACTGTCGCCAGTGTTCTTAAATAACTTTACACTAGGGTCAAATGGAGTACTAGCAGGTTTACAGTCAAAGTAAATATATTTCTTTAGAACACTCTCAATGTAATGAGATTGATCCAAAGAAAGTCCCTTTTCTGACCTAGTAATATTAATTCCTAATATTACACTAGCTTCACCCAAATCCTTCATATCAAAATTGACACATAATAATGATTTAACATTTTCTACGGCATGAATGTAAGAACCAAATATAAGCAAGTCATCAACATAAAGACATATGATAGTGCAAATGTTTTCTACATATTTATAATAAATACATTTGTCACTTCCATTAATTTTAAACCCATTAGAGATGACTAAGCTATCAAATTTATCATGCCATTGTTTTGGTGCCTGTTTGAGTTCATAAAGAGATTTATCTAATTTACATACTTTATTTTCTTGACCGTGTACAATAAAACCTTCGGATTGATCCATATAAATCTCTTCTTCTAATTCTCCATTTAAAAATGCAGTTTTAACATCCATTTGGTGTACAATTAAATCATTTAAGGCAGCTATAGCAAATAGTACACGTATAGACGTTATTCTAGTCACGGGTGAAAATGTATCAAAAAAGTCTACATTTTCTCTTTGTCTAAAACCTTTAGCAACAAGACGTGCCTTATATTTCTCAACAGTGCTATCAGGTTTTAATTTCTTTTTAAGAATCCATTTACACCCAATTGTTTTACATCCAGGAGGAAGGTCCACTAAATGCCAAGTTTTATTTGTTTCCAGAGAATCCATTTCATCATTAATAGCCTCTTGCCGTAAATCGGCATCTAAAGAAGATAAGGCTTCTTGAATAGTGTTAGGTTCCTCCTCTAAAGTGTAGGCATAAAAGTCGGGACCAAAATCTTTTTCTACACGAGCCCTTTTACTTTTTCGAATTTCTAAAATGGATTCATTATTTTCTTTATTTTTATTTAAAGAAACATTAGTGGATGACTTGCCCTCACTATTTCTCAATTTAAAAGGAAATTTATCTTCATAAAAATCGGCGTCATTTGATTCAATAATTACTTGATTTTTCAAGTCATAAAATCGGTATGCTTTGCTATTAATAGCATAGCCTATAAAAACGCACTCATATGCTCTACTTGCCAATTTAGACCTTTTAGGGTCGGGTATACGTACATAGGCTAAGCACCCCCACGTTCTAAAGTATGACACGTTGGGCTTAATATTTTTCCAAATTTCATAAGGAGATATTTTCATTTTAGTCTTAGAAATTCTATTAAGCACGTGACACACAGTCAAAATAATTTCACCCCACCAATGTGAGGCAGCGCCTGAATTTAATAAAATAGCCACAACTAATTCAGTTAATGTCCTATTTTTTCTTTCGGCTTTACCGTTCATTTCGGGGGAATAAGGGGCAGTTTTTTCGTGAATAATACCGTGGGTTTTATAAAATTCAATAAATGGTCCAGAATCATATTCGGTGCCTCTATCACTACGTAACCTTTTTATTTTCCGATTAAATTGATTTTCAATTTCATTAAGGAAAATTTTAAATATGTCAAACGCTTCACTTTTATTTTTCATTAAATACACAAATGAATAATCAGAACAGTCATCAATAAAAGTTATAAAATAACGTTTGTCATTTCTAGTTGTGACACCATCTAATTCACAAATATCCGAATTAATTAAATCAAGTGGTTCAGATTCTCTAAAAATAGATTTATGTGGTGTCTTAGTGATTTTTGCTTGACTACACCATTCACATTTTTCAAAATCATTTAATGATAATTCGAGAATTAATCCTAAAGTGCTCATATTTTTAACTAGTCGTTTATTAACATGACAAAGCCTAGCATGCCAAATATTAAATGAACAAGAAATATAAGCAGAAGGAAAAATTTTAATCATTGCATCAACATTCAATTTAAACATCCCATCAGTGGCATAACCCTTGCCTACAAAAATTCCATTTTTGGTCAAAGTAAATAAATCAGCACCAATAGTTTGAGTAAAGCCAGCGTTGTTGAGAAGATAGCCCGAAACCAAATTTTTCCTTATCTCGGGAGTGTGAAGAACTTCTTTGAGGATAATAGTCTTTCCCGAAGTGAACTTCAATTCCACATTTCCAGTACCAGCAGCGTCAGTGGAGTGAGTATCACCCAACAATACCTTCTTATCTGCAGTCTCAGAATAAGTCTTAAACAGACTACGGTCATAACAGATATGGCGGGAAGCGCCAGTATCCAACCACCACCCTTCGGCACCGCTAACCATGTTGATTTGTGAAATCATAGCACATAGGTCCTCTTCGGTCAAATTCGCTTGTGCTTGTGGCACATTGCGACATTTGCGAGCCATATGGCCAGGCTTGCCACACTTGAAACAGAGAAACTGTCCCGAGTTGCTAGACTGTCCATTTCGAGGGTTCTTATACTTATTCTGAGTTTGAGTCTGATTTTTAAAATTCTGGTTGTGGCTCTTTTTCTGATTTTTCATATTTTTTCCGTTTGCCTTTAAAACAACTGGAGTGTGGTTCTTTTTCTGATTTTTGTTGTTAGACACAACTAAAATTTCATCTTTATAGTCCTATTTTCGGGATTCCTCCTCAATTCTCAATTTAGTAATAAGTGACTCTAGTGAAAATTCTTTAGACTTATGCATCAAAATATTTTTAAACTCTTTGAACAGTGGAGGCAATTTATCAATAATTACAGCCACCTGAAATTGTTCATCTAAAGCCATACCCTCGAAAATAATTTCATGGGCGATCATTTGCAAATCATGGGTTTGAGCAACAATAGATTTGTCATCCGTCATTTGAAATTTCAAATAACGGCTGACGGCATATTTTTTAGCACCCGCCTCCTCCGTGTCATATTTTTTAAAAAGTGCGTCCCAAACATCTTTCGCAGTTTTATAATTGGCATAATAGTCATAAAGTTCGTCACTTAGAGCATTCAGAATATAGTTCTTGCACAAAAAATCATTTTCCTCCCAAGTTCAATTGTTTTGCTTTCCTCAACAGTAGGTGAATTATTTACTACGGGTTTGTCAAATTGAGCACACGATGCGATTTTTTTCGTAGTTAAATAAAATAGCATTTTTTTGCTCCAACGTTTAAAATGGGTGCCTTCATATTTGAAAGGCTTATTAAGGTTACTTGAATTAATTTCGTCCATGGCAAAATTTCAGAGCACCTTAAAATTGTTGTAACATCAGCAAATAATTAAATGCAGAATTAAAAATTAGGAACGAAATTACCCAATTTTTGGAGCAAATAAATCTGGGACAGAAAATATAAGAAATCCCGAACTGGACACTCTAGAACACGGCTGAGTCGCGAACAATGTCGCTCTCTTTAAGGTGTTTCGCGGCTCTGCCCAAAGTGTGCTGACAGTCTCGACGTCCCGCCACCCCCAGGATAAAGCAGCCTCCAAAATCAGAAAATACGGATCGATAAAGCACAAAAATCAACCCGGTCTGTGTACACCCATTCTGTATAATTGCTCGATTCTAATAATATAATTAATCTGTAAAATGAGATTAATTATTTTGGGAGAAAAATTTCGGAACTGTATCAATGGGGAAGATGAACTGTAAAGAATTTTTTTTGTGTTGGAACTGTGTTGAAAAACGGAGGTCTCAACCTTTTTTTATGCAAAAAATAAATTACCGTTAGTGGGCAAAAACGTGGAGAGAAAACTGGAAACGTGAGTGGAATAAATCAACAGTAAAAGGCCCACGTTTTTCTGGAATTAATTACCGTTAAAAATTAATTTTTAAAGCCCAAAACCGTTAATTTATTTGTCCAAAAAATTATTTCTTAATGAGCCCAAGACCCAGGACCTGGACACAGGTCCGGCCGGACGGACGGACGGCGGCGCGCGCGACTTGGTCCAATAAGTCCCCCACCCATACACACAAAACATCTAATGCCCAAAGGGCTTACCCTTTAGACTCACAAAAAAAGGTATATTAACTCATCCCATTTTTTACAACCCACTTATGTGGGACTTGTGCCAAAGGCACTTTCAAAGTTTTGCACTTAAACAGCTAAGCGCTGTAACTAACAAATCACCTTAAATCCTTTTTTCAAAGTATATATAATTTTTCATCTGTAAGAAGAGTGAGTTTAATACAATGGGTTAGTTAAAAAAAAAATATCTATCCCGCAGTTATCCAAATGCCACACGACCAGAAAAAAAATATTGCAAAAAGACAATACCAAGAATCACTGCAATCCAAATCGCGCGAGTCTTGCAAGGGATCTTAAGTATTTAATCCTATTTATAATGTTTTATTAGTCACTACTCCCATGTTTTTATTTTTTTAATTATTGATCCTATATGAGACAAGTGTCGTTGTCTACAAAAAGAATAATGGGTAGTTACATGAAAGCTATAGACGATTTTGGGTGGTTACGAGACCTTTTACAATTTTGAAAATATATGGGAGTGAAGCCTAAATACATCTTTGTAGACGGGACTAAAGTCAAAAAACCTAAAAGTGCAAATCTTGTAGCATTTTGCTCCCAAATTTAGAAGTACGTAAAAATATTATTTTGCTCCATACTCTCAAAAGTCAAAACACTACCACAATCGATAATCCATGAGCATCAAGCAACATAGCCTTGTGAATGATATTCTTGATTCTTCCCGAGGGACGGTTCATTATGGGAAAGAGTGGCTTTGGGTGTTTTTGAAGAATAAAAAACATCCCTTATAGATCAAAAGCCCAAAATAAAATTCATATTTTTCCCGTCCCAGAGTTCTTCCATTCCAACACCACGATCTTTTATCATATAGGAGTCTTCAATCACGAATACAAAGTTCTTCCGATACCACAAACTTTTGTTACGAGTCTACAATCACAAATACAAAGTTGTTTTCTTGCAGTAATATTAATTGTGTAAAAGATCGGTATTTCTTCTTGTTTGCGGGAAGTTTTGTGATGCTCTTCATGACCCGAATGCATTAATTGGCCCTAGAAATAACATTACTCATACTATTTTTTAATAATTTTAAAAGATATTGAGACATTAACTAAATCAATTGACAATTCTAAAAGGGAAAATCTAATAGTTTTGAAAATATGGGTTTAAATCAACTATCATATTAGACACGTGACAATCAAAATCAGCCTTCAAATTGTTTCTACCTTTAAATGACCGTCTAAATTGTTGGTTTGACTCGAGTAGGAAATTATATTCATTAGCCCCTGATATGAACAAATGAAGTGGGAAGCGTTTATAACTCTACTCCAGGCTTTGGAATTGAAAAGGAGTAACATTAGCTCGAATACTATGTATTCCAAACAACACCGTAAGAAAGCACATGGGAACAAAATCCACATTTCTAGCTGAAAAGAACGTAGCAAATTATCATTTGAAAACTGAAAAATACAACACAAATCCCACTAATGCTCTAAAAGTCAATCTTAGAATATCACACGTCACAATTTCATTTACAAGCAGATTCAATTTTATAAAGAAAATCAAATTCAAAACTCTCTAGTTTGATCACTATACCATGCTTGGAGACAACGACATTAGAGACCAAACTACACAAAAATGAGCCAAAATTTACATCGCATTATCATGTTCTTGCCCTAACTTTCAAAGGCTGTTCTCATTTTTTTTGTGTGAGAGATATTCATGGCACTGGAGGTGGTAATTTTAGACACGACATGTGGTAATTTTAGACACGACATGATAACAAGGCACACGGCACAAAATTGACCCGAAATGAACACGACTTGTCGTGTTCGTATTCGTATTATTTAAAAGAGTTGTGTCGTATTCGTGTCAAAATTATATGTTTTGTTATGTCTTGTCGTGCTAATCATATTTTTATTTGGACTATCGTGTTTATTTTGTTTAATTTACTGTAAATTTAAGATATCGTATTATTCGTGTCGTGTCGTATTCTATTTGGAACGTTTTTATGTCAACTAAAAAAATATGAATTCGTTACATGTTTGTGTTCGAAAAAGCCTTGTCGTGTCGTGTCACGTCGTGTTGGCCCGAAACATGATGTGAAACGCACTCACTTTAGAAAAGAATGGCAATTCATATAGAGGAACGGTATCCCCGCCAAAAAAAAAATAACAAGAACACTCTAATCTAAAAACAAGTCAAACATACTGCAACAAGGAACATATTGGCCGTCAAAATTGAATAGCTGAGGAGGCTATGTAAGCTAATTTAGATATAGTTCAGGTGAATTCGCCACAGTTTTTACCCTATAATATATAAGTGCACGTCATTGTGCTCCTTTACCCTATAATATATAAGCACTTGTCATGATGCTCCACCATTGCCATAATGAAATTATATGGGAGAAATGCATTTAACCCACTGCTATTAACAGATAACCACAGCAATAAAATTTCACTTAGTTCGACACCAAAACTGGTTAAAAATACTTGTATATCCGGGGTAAACAAAAACATTAAAGGTTCACAATCTCAAACTCCTAGATAGTTCTGAAGCAAAAAGCACATATAACTAGAAACAAATAGATCAAAAATTTATAAGAAACAAACTAGTGAAACTAAGAAGATGCATTACTGAAAGGTTTATCAATGAAGGGACGAAATCATGCTGAAACGAGCTCCTAATCAAACAAGCTGAATCCCATGTCATCATCAGTGTCTTCCTTTTCTTCCTCCTGTTAAATTTAACAATAAAAAAAGATTAAAAAAAAGTCTCTAACAAGCAGATACAACTTGGTAACGACAGCAAAAAAGAATAGCAGTACACCTTGATCCTCAATGTAATTAAAAGGTTTCAATTAAGCTTTTTATGTATAATAACTAAAAAGGGCATCTAAGAAGACTTAACTTGAATGCAACTTGTCTTGAGCAGCATAAATGCCATTTGAAGTGTTAAGGCTTTTATTTGGGGGTGGAAAATCCATCTAACGGAACTTTGGGGTCAAATATTTTGATGAATTTTTTTGTAGATGATCTTCTAATTTTTAGCCTAACTTGGATAGTCTGACAGATTGGTTATAGCAAGATTCAAACATAGCTTCAACTTAGTATCAAAGTTGTAGACAATAAAACAGTTGTGTACACATTTGTTTAAAGAGACTATAAATATGGTGCAGAATAATATTCGGGTTTTCTTACTTCACAATTACGGCATTATTTCAGGAGCCAAATTCAAAAGAACCCTAATATTAATGTCAAGGTTGTGAGCAGATTCCAATATTTAGTTGTAAATCTAATATATTTTGGACAAATGGTTTCTCATATTGGATTGTAAGATGCATGAACGGAGTGACAAACAAATTATTCCAAAAATATTAATTGGTTTTCGTTCAATTCAGACCAACCATTGCTTGAAACCAGAACCTAAGCTATTTAACCTGTTTTAAATATCAAATCTATGACCAAAAAGAAACCAAACCAATCAAGGACAAAAACTAACAAACTTTACACAAAACCAAAGATCTCAATCAAAAAGTTTAAACTGTATACACCACTGATTTAACCATTAACTTTAAATGGTAAATCAAACACTCCATACAGTTAGACATGTCAAGATGTGACACGACGCAACATGATATTACAAGTTAACGGGTTTACTGTTATCGCATTCAGATCAACACAACAGACCGTTAAGATAACGGTTCAGATTAGCACAATTAGAACCGTTTTTACCAAGTTATATAGGAAAATGATTTAACAAATTCACAAAAATATGTTCGATAAAAATTAATAAAAGGAGTGTTTTGACATGAACCCGGTATAACACAACACGAGCACGATCCATTGATTGCATAATACAAGGACTAGGTATCTATTCAAGTTAAAAAAAAAACATTTGTAGTACTGCATGATAAAATCGACTATATAATACAAAACATTTAAGTTTCAACAACTATTAACAAAAACAAAATAGGTAAATTACCTTTTTCTTCTCCTCAGCAGCAGGAGCAGGAGCCGCCGCCGCACCACCAGCGGCGGCCGGAGCAGCCATGGCAACGGCGCCACCACCGCCGCCGGCACCGACGTTGCAAATGAGATCCTTGATGTCCCTCTTCTCAGCCAGCTTAGCAAACAAACTTGGCCAGTATGATTCGACGACCACATTAGCCGCCTTCACTAGAGCCGCTATTTTCTCAGCCTATAAACAACCCATATTAAACACAAAAACAAAAAACAAGAAATTTAGAAACAGAAACGCAAAAACGAAATATTACGGTGATGGGGATGTCATCGTCGCTGAGGATCAAACAGGCGTAACTGCAAGCTAGCTCTCCGCAAGACATGTTTCTGTTGAAAATAAGAACAAAAGAATTAAGGGTTTTGTTTGTGGACAAAATTTTGTTAAGAAAAATGGGAACTTGAGAAATGGGTACCTGAGGATGAAGAGATCTGACTGCTTTATCTCCCAGCGGCGTTTGTAGATGTTAGCTAGGGTTTGGGGGAATGGCGAATTAGGGGGATTTATAAGGTTTGCAGGCCCATTTACGAAATTGATTTGCAGGCCCAAGTGTGTAGAGAAATAGCTTGGGATAGAAAATTACTAAATCGTCATATTTATCGAAGTGTGTAAAAAGTCGAAGGACCCGACTCCATGGGACCAAAAAGAAAAATTGAGTCGTTTTCTTAAAAATTTATTTGTGTTTTTTTGTTGTTAAATATATAATAATAATTACGAATTAAATGTCATCATTTGCGAAAAGAAAGAGAGCTAGTACAAAATGATTTTGATGGTTATTCAACTTACTAAAATTTTAAAAATACACAAGATGGGAGCCGATAAACTTTGGAAATAGGACTAAAGTCAAATGAACTATTTAAATTTTGATTGACACTCGGTCCAAAAATTTGAAAATTGATTAAATGGTCTGGTGTGAGAGCAAAATGATCCAATTAAGGATACGAAAAACAATACGAAGATCATAGTGATAGAGTGTGGAGGTGTTGGGACGTCTCTGATCAAAAACAGCAAAAAGAATAACATCATAATTAAGGACACTCGTGAATGGCGCACGAAAAAGTGGCATCCGGAGCAAAAAGAAGAGAACGATGAGAAGCAATAAAATCGTTAGTGATCAAAACTTCAGGGTCGCGAACCTTAAAGAAAAGACCGTGACGGGTCACACCTATGCCAAAAAAAAAACACCCAAATGAGATCTGGATAAATAGGATCACGAAGGGAGAACAAAGGCTCCCAACCTCGAGGAGACAACCAGCCGTAAGGACTATAATCTTTTCACACACGAGGGCACGTGCCTGAAATCCAAGATTAACGTAATTGATCCAAGCCTAGTGAGAACCCCACCTAATACGACTATAGGGGAGAAGTAGAAGTCGGTCCCCAAAAAGAGGAACCCTCATTAGGAGCGTCGTCACCAGTAGTACGACATTTTTGGGTCGTAGTAATCTAAAAGGAGTGAAAATCTAACACAAAAAGGGAATGGGGAAAAAAATCTAAGGGTAGTGACATACTCAATAAGAATCCTATCTCCATTTAATAATCCACCCTATAAAAAGATCGGTTTGTACCGGATTGAAGCGATTCCCAAATATATATAAAAAGTAATGTTTATATTTTTCTTACATGTATTTTTTGAATTAATTTTAAAAAAATATGAATTTAGTTTGGAACATTTATATATATATATATATATATATATATATATATATATATATATATATATATATATATATATATATATAACTTATTTTTTAATTTTGCGTATATGTATATATGAACATAATACATTAGTCCTCTCTCGGTAAAAAAAAAACTAGGGTCGAATAATTTGGTTTGGTACAAAATATAGACAAAACTCGAACTAGACTGTGCCCACCCCTACATATTCCACAACATTTTTAAAAAAATAATTTTTTAAGCTAATTCGAAAATTAAAAATAAATTAGAAATCAATCAAGAAATTATGCCTCTTATAAGTGGTCTCACTACAGGCACTTAAAAGAGGATGTGAAAGATGTTCAACATGGCTAATATAGTGTTGATCGATTTGGTACGTTCTTTGGGAATTGATATTTTTTTATTAAAACATGGTTAATGATCATTTTAATATTAAGCCTAAATAAATTAGTGGTTAGTTGTGGTTGTTAAATGATTAGCCCAAAAAATATAAGAAAATAGTAAACGATCATGTTTTATGTTGTTTCTAATAAAAATGACATTCAAATATATCCACAAAATCTACAAATGCTCCTCATGGAGACACTTTAAATGGAACGTGAAGGATTTGCCAAATCGATATTATTGTGGAGATCAATTTGGTGGAATTTATTATAAAAGTATATTGTGTAATTATTTTTTTGACACAAGCCTAATTTTATTAAATAATTTAAGTTTAGGTCTTACAATATCGTATGTTATAAGTTTATGACAAACATTTTAACAGATTTAATTTTCGAGCATTACTATTGTTGGTGCATAATTTGGCATCACACACCCTCGCCACAAAAACTAAAAATTAAATGTTGGCATTTTTACAACCAAAATTGATTTTGTAAAGTGAATATTACAAACTTATTTTTTACACAATTTGAAATTTTAAGTTTACATTGTATGAAATTCTCGATCTCTAAATATAGTTACATTTCAAATTTAGAAGTAGTTTTAAATCATAACAAATAAAAACGTAGCCAAAAGTTTTGTTATTCTTTTAAAATCTACATATGTGAAAATAATGAAATGGTGAGTGTCCTCATATCATCAGAGTTATTGAATGGAGTTTTGCTTTCCATTTCACCCTTTGTTGGCTTAGGCATAATATATATATTTTTTCTATCGTATCCAATCTAATGGAGGTTTTTTTCGTCTTATTATGGGAACTATGGCCATCAATAAATTTTTGGCACCTATTTAGGCTTGGACGAGATCGAAATACTACTATGATCTTCAATCATGTAGATGGTTTAGTTTCTTTCATTTTAAGGCTTGTTTTGTGAATTCGAGGTTGGCTCGTTGAATACATAACTAATTTGCATAAGAATATAAAGATATATATATTCTTATTATTGTAACCTAAAATAATTAGACCACGTGGATCAATAAAGGAGTGACACATGTCACCATGATTAATGGCCCCCCAAGCAGCATATGGGTATGGTCAGCTCAGCTATCTTGTTGGTCGGCCATCTAGCTGACCACCCCCGTGAATATGAAGAGTCACTAATATGAATAGACATGCATAGGATTTTCAACAGTCACCATGCATATGCACGTGAATAATATCCAGCTATCTATTATTTAAAAAGATGCAAATACCTAGTATATAAAGGTATTCCGTATTTTTAACTTCAAATTACTATAAATAGATCATCGCCTCTCTCACTTAATGGGAGACAAAAAAAAAACACTCTTGTGTAACCTTAGAGAATTCTTAAGAGGATTGTACTAAACCCTAAAAATAATAGTGGCATTATACCCATGGATGTAGGCACTACCTTAGGTTAAACCATGTAAAATCTATGTGTCTCTCTATAACTCTCATATCTCTCTAGCCCACTATTTTATCTATGGTTATAATTCTTGGATAAATTAAGCTAATGCATTCCAAATTTGTAAACCAAATTTGGACACCAACAAATTGGTGCCATTTGTGGGAAGCGACAAGTTATTGTTGTTTTCTACTTGTTTATTTTAAAAAGTTGTTCCTCAACCACACCTCTAAAAATGACAAATGTTCCAAAGGGTAGCCATGTCCCTGGCAATTCTCCCAGGCATTTCGCTTCTCCTGGCATAAAATACCTTCAAGGAATCTCGTTGAATATAGCCAGAGGCTAAGAAAAGATGCAAGAGACAGTAAGAAAGCTCACTCAGACGCTGTGACACCCCGCTAATAAAACACCGGGCGATCACTCTTGTACCAAATTAAAACAGGAGTCGCATATGATTCATTCTTACCATCACTGTCGAAAATCAAATTAATTACTAATAACCTATTAGGCTGACGTCAAAATTTTTATTTAACTAATCTTTTAAATAATTTAATCAATTAAAACATTCACACAGTTTATGTATAAATAAAACTGAGATGAACTAAAAAAAAATAACCGAATGCTCGGTTTAACAATATACAACCAAATCGAATCCGCATAAAAGAATAAATAAATGCAGTTGGGTTATTAGCTCGAATTTTTATACAGTACCTCTTATCTAGATTACAAGGATAAAAGCATCTACAGTAAACCTGCATGCATCCACAGCTATTACAGCAGACATCTGACTCGAAGGAATTGTCATCCAGGCGTCCATGTGTCTGAACACCTATATATATATATAGCAAAAGAGAGGAAAAATAGATAAACGGGTCAGAGCCCGAGTTGTGAAAATATTTTGCAAGTGCATAAATGAAATATTTTTAAAATATGTTTTACCTCATATTTAAATTGGTATCACACGCCCATGAGATACCCCTCACCTCCCTTCTAATAGTGCACAGCTAACGCATCCTAATAGACAACCTAGTTAAGATACCCTGCCTAACTAATCGTTTCACCAAAATTCTATAAATCCTAATTAACCCAATTACTAAGGGCAAAAATTCTCCCCAGTCTCAACATTATGCCATGTTCGCGCGTGGGGTGTCTCGTAAAGCGAAATCCAAACAAGGAACCCCCCCGATACACTACTACTTGGCAATGTCGATCGTCGAGATCCATTAGGCCCTCAGTACATAACGTAAATATATATACCCATATAAATACATATACATAACATACTCATTTTATTTTTCATATCACAATTTAAGTCCGGATAAAGTCTCCCGGAATGAGAATAACTCTTTTTTTCATTTATCCCATTAATCTAGTATAGATATATAATACTTTGTTCTCATACACGAGTAATATACTAAACACACAAGTATAATAACCATCCCGGCGAGCTATAACTCGAGGATGCGGTCTCTCAATGCTATCATCTTCCAGGGCATCACTCACATACCATCCTAGGGACCAGCGGTCGGACTCAATATCACCGACATCGCGGTCATAAATCACAACGTCTGGGAAGCGATCATAGTTCCTCCCCAGCAATGAGACGAAGCATACCTACCACGTCTCACCCCTAATAAAAATCACACAATATAACAATGAACGCTATGACTTGGAGACTATACGCTCCTTGCTCCTCAAGCCAGTAGCCTCAGCCACATCGCGCAACTTCCCATGATAGCATTAGAGGGGGTATGCTTCATATATGTGTGTGTGTATATATATATATATATTCTACATCGTTCCTCAAATATAGACAACAATAATTGTCAATCATGCATAACGATGGCCAATAATCCCAAAGATTCTCACTAATAATAGCATTTAAGTATTCGCACACTCACGATACTAAACCCAAAAGTATTTCCAAGCATGTGATACCCTGCCCAATTAAATATCGGGTGATCAGTCCTTTATAAAATTTAAAACAGAATGTTCGGTTGGTTCATTCTTAGCATCACTGTCGAAATCATAATAACTTATTTAATCACCTAATATAATTAAGCTAGGTGTCAAAACATTTTTCTTATTTGTTTAAAACCATTGTTGATTAGAAAACCAAGTAATTTAATATAAAACATCCACGCACAATTAATTAATACAAATACTAAATCAGAATCGCA
Organism: Sambucus nigra; assembly: GCA_949130495.1. Taxonomy (NCBI): domain Eukaryota; kingdom Viridiplantae; phylum Streptophyta; class Magnoliopsida; order Dipsacales; family Adoxaceae; genus Sambucus; species Sambucus nigra. The sequence continues at coordinate 285,614,861 of OX422218.1, forward strand.
TGCTGAAATAAATAAGACTGGATAAAACATCCCAGTTCAAAACACTAAACCAAAACAATAGTACCCATCAATCCAAATGAAAGTAAACGAGAAATAGAGTAAACATAGTCTCTGAAACTGTCTAAGGAAGGGGCGACACATGCCCTAAAGAAAAGTCATAATGAATAGGAATGAAATAGTCGAAGCGTCTAAATAAAGTCCTGTAGCTCCCACATCTACAGCATACCACGCAATCCGAAACTCTAAGCCTGATGTCCCTGCGGCTGAGCACCTGATATAATACATATATATAGCAAGAGAGAGAGAAGATGCAAGAAACGGGTCAGAGCCCGATGTGTAAAAATATTTGTTTAAGCAAGCATTTAAAATTTCCAGTAAAGCAAGTATTAAGTACATGTTAGTTCGAACTCTCTCTTGAGATTCTCACCCCTCTTCTAATGTGCACGCCTAACACGCATCTAAATTTTCTCCTTAGCTATATCTCCCAATATAACTAGTCTGAATCCATCCTAATAGTATTTACCCTTACTATGAGTACGCCCGTATCGCCCATACAATACGTTAACCAATTAGCCTATTTCGAAAAGCTAATTAATACATTTTCCGTTTCCATAATAAGTCAAATATTCGATTAGAATTTTCTTAACAAATTTCCATGCCCACATTCATTAACATTCCCATTAGATTAATTTACAATTCTCATACATATATACATATAGTCACTTCTTCCCTATATATATATAACTGTCACAACCCGCCTAAAATAATAACGGGTGGCCAGCCCTATACTATATTAAATCAGGAGTTTCAGATGGTCCAGTCTCAACATCAACTGTCGGTACTATACAATATAGGACTAACTACCCGAAATCACATAAGCGGGATATGAAAATTTAAATAAAATGTGCAACAACCAACCAACTAACACTACTAATGAAGAAAAGTAAGATGCATACAAGAACTATGGTAAATAAAATGCTAGAAATAAAATAAAATAAATAACTACAACGGGATGTACTATACAAGTAGACCCGAATAAGCTGTCGGGTCACAGCCAATATAATAGCTGAAATGGAATAAATATAAACATGTATATAAATATCCCTTGGGTACAAACCCGATATACAACTTGAATCCTACCTAGAATTTTAAAGAAGTAGGAAGCGGCTACATGAAACATCCCGCAACAGTCCGCACATGTCACGGCTCCCAAGACTCTGGATAGAAAGTCATCCGGCATCCATGCGGTAGGATACCTGTGGTAATATATATATATATATACAAGGAGGAGAGAAAAGTAAATAGGTCAGAGCCCCGAATGTGAAAAATATTTAGCAAGTGTGTTAACCGTGCATAATAATTATCGGTGCACTTATTTCATAATTAAAGTGAGACCGCACTCTCGTGAAACCTCAACTCACCTCTCATCTAAAGGCGCGCACCTATTCGCGTCCTCAAGTTTTAGTTAAATTACCCCATAGTTATTAGGACAACCTAACTTATCATAAGCCTAGCCCATACCCACGAGAGCTACTTTCCTAATATACCCCAAGAATCCACCCCCTCTTTCTAAACACAATTAAGTATTTATTTCAATCATATGTGCCTTATTAGGCTTAGTGGATTCCGGTCTAAACTTTAACCAATTACAATTTAATAAGATTACCCAATACGCAATTGGGTTGAGACATAGAATATAAATTCTAATTAATAAGCATGAAAAATTATTATTGACACAACTTCCCTCCAATTTCAACGCTACTCTGCGTTTCGTGCGTTGGGTGTCTCGCAAAGCGAAATCCAAACAAGGAACCACCCCGTTACACTACTCCATGTCAACGTCGATCCTGGAGATCCATCATGCCACACATAAATATCGACAGAACTTCTCTCTACTCTCAACAATGTACTACATTTCGTGCGTGGGGAGTCTCACAAAGCGAAATCCAAACAAGGAACCGCCCCGTTACACTACTCTTTGACAATGTCGATCATAGAGATCCATAATGCCGTGCATACCATAACTGGCAGAACTTTTCTCCAATTTCAACACTGCACTGCGTTTCATGCGTGGGGTGTCTCGCAAAGCAAAATCCAAACAAGGAACCACCCCGTTACACTACTCCATGTCAGTGTCGATCCTAGAGATCCATAATGCCATATATACAATATAATACTACCATTACTGCTAAACTTTTAAACTACAATGTGAAAACAACTAAAAATCTCCAATAATATCCTTGGGATGATGTAACCGAAATATTCCTTATATGCGATACATCAACCCCCATCAATCTAGTACACCATAATCATCCAAGATGTACTCTACAAAGATTCTATATCCTTTCATCTAGGATATATAAATATATATATATATATATATATATATATGTATTTTATTCTCACCATATATATATACATACTAACATCCATACCCATGACCAAGTGTACATACCATATATGATGTACAATGGCCATGCAAATATAATACCCGACTATATATAGCGCCGATAAAACTGCATCAATGCTATCATCTTCCTAGAGTCCGGCTCACGTAACAACTGGGGACCACCTGGTGGGGATCAACGACACCCACCTCGTGGTAACTCACACACACGACGTCCCGGGAAGCGGTCATAGTTCCAACCGGCAATGAGATGAAACATACCCACCACGTCTCATCCCAAAATATATATCTATATCGTATAATAACACAAGGGACGACTATGACCTGGGGAATATCCACACCCTGCTCTATATGCCAGGATGCTCACCCTCTGCCGGAAACTTCCCAATGATAGCATGAGCGGGGTATGCTTAACCACATAAGTATATATATATATATCGCTCATATACGCAATATACATACATCCATATGATCCCATCATATGATCCAATATAATAAACCATCATATACGGTTTAAATATCCATACCATGTATGTCCACAACATAAATATATCCATATATTCACATTCATACATAGATATATGTACATATATTCACACATCGCTATATCAATATATATACAAACTAATTCTCGTTCATACGTATAAGATATATAAACCCGGCTATAAGTATACATAATCCTCAATATACAAGCCGTCACCACAATTTCCATTAAATGTACCTCGATATGTGAATACAATCCCTCACTTGAAACATATTCAATCATTATTCCTATGATGAATAGTCTCCAAAAACCATATGTATATATCTATACATATATATTCAACATTAGGGTTATCACCCAAGAGTTTGTGTAGGAATCCATCACTACTCATTTCATCCATAACCAAAAGTACATAATTACCTTAGTACTATTTAACCATAGGCACACACATGACTTAATAGTCTAAAACCTCAATTTATTCCAACCTCATTTCAAGTATTGGAATCTCAGTGGTCATATCCCCATGATTACGTGTAAACTAATCCTACTAGAATTTATGCTACCGCTTATTCTAGTCGATAGTACGATCCCAAAGTGTTCTCAATGTCACCTATGGTTCGAATAAGTCTCGGTAACCCTTACTCCTATTGAGTTATCAATTGTTCCTTAGACTAAACATTTCTATCTAAGGATATGAGACCCCTTACTCTTAAAGAGTATGCAACCACTCTCTTCCATTTGGCCCCAAATTATATCTTGACCATATCATATCCTTATAAGGATTTGACATAAATGTCGGCCTAGAAATTTCACAACATACATGGATATTTCTTATCCAATGATTCCAAGAAGTTCCCACTATCGGATACTAAGTGAGAGACCCCCTATAAGTCACCAAAAGATATCTCTTACTTTATAAGAGAGAACCCCAAATCAACAAACCCAACCAAAAGGGCTAGAAGTCATCTTAGGAAACCCATAAAACAACCCATTAAGGAAGCCCCTAAGAATAAACTCCAAAAGAAAAGGGGGAGGAGAAATCCAATTTTTTGGGCTAAAAACAGGGGACCGGTCGACCGGTCCCAGACCCCCGGTCGACCGCGGGTCCATATTTTGCCTACGAAGAAATGCAGTAGGCTTTTCCCTTAAGGCGCGGTCGACCGGTCCCCAGACCGCGGTCGACCGGCCATACCAGTTAAGCTGGCCGATTTTCCTATCTCGGCAAAACCCACGAAATTAATACCCAAATATCATCACCAAGCCCCCAAATCTTTAACCTAATAATGTTATTAACAAGAAAACCCATCCTACATCTCATCCCAACCATTTATATGTGATTAAACCATAGAATAACATTGATTTCAAGATTTAAACCCAAAAATCTAGGTTTTGGTATTATACCCAAAAATCCATTTCTTTACCCCGCAAATTATGAAATGAAATACACAAATAGCTATTTAGCAAGATTAAACACTTGCCTCAGATTTGTAGAGGTTGGATCGTCCTCGATGTCGCGGTTGGGCCGGAAATCTCCAAGCTTTTCTTCCTCTTTCTCTTCCTTTCTTCTTCTTTCCTTTCTTCCTCTCTCTCTAGGGCTTTTTCTCTCTTTCTCAAAATGAGAAAGGCTTGATCCGTAAGCCTTAAATCCCTTAAAACAATAAACCCAATGTTAAATGTTAATACACACTTTAAATGACTCGTTTACTCCAATTCGAGCCAAAATAACTTAAAAACATTCTGGAGCCGAAATAAAACCCAATGACAGTCATTTTGACTATCTCGACCCTTCCGGGATCGATGGTACCCGCAAAAATATCATCCGGAATACTTTAAAATATTCTCTATTTTTGGGCCTCAATTCCCAAATTTTGAAATTCTCCAATTTAATTAAATTTTATTTTCCTAAAATTTAATTTCTCAGTCTCCAAAAATCGAGGGTTGTTACAATAACATGACACTGCACCCCCGGGCTATATCCCATTAGTGCACCTAGTCAACGTACTGTACCCCCGGGTTATCACCCTTTAGTACACTTATTTAGATAATCATGTACCCCCGGGTTATCACCCATTAGTACACTTACAATATGCTTTTGTACCCCCGGGTTATCACCCATTAGTACACTTATAATAATAAGATTTTCACACCCCCGGGTTATCACCCATTAGTGTCTTTAATAATAACAATACATAATAGGTATACGCACATCCTATTATAATAGATAGGTATTTCCCCTCACCTACGTATGCTTCTCTTACGCATTTTTATTCCAACATTTCATAATAGTTATTTGGTTATTCTCCCTCTTGAAATTTCTACGGTACATTCTCCTCATACCTAATTCATTAAAGTATTTTGCTTCACATACTTCTTTCGAAATTCTGCCTTACATAAGTTTATTATTAGACAATATATTTCTCAATTCTGAACTAATAAACTCAAAATTGGCCTTAAAAGAAATTATCCAAACTTCACTCTGTCGCTCGAACGAGGTGGCAAGTCGTTTGAACGACTGCCACATGTCGCTCGAACGACTTCGCGAGAGATAGCAATCTCGCTCGAGCGACTTCGAGCGACTTCGCGTGAGAATTCGTTGTTCGTCCCCTACCTTGATTTTTCAACGTTTTCCACCATTTTTAACTTCAAACCTCACCAATCAACACCCCAAACTCCAAACAAATAGTTCTACATTGAACCCCATCAATAACACATGATTTCTAACATCTTAGGATCATCAATTTGTTACGAATAGTTCATAAAATGTTAAATCCCCAATTTAATTTTATTAAAACCCTAGTTCTTCTAATACATGTTCAATAAGCCATTATTTCCAGATTTGTTCTACATATCAATTCCTTAAAACGTGATTTCCAGTCTTCATACATTAAGGGTTTCAATCTAATATATCACAGAACTTATTTCTACATTCAAGTTCATCAATTTCACCATTTTGATAACCTATAACATAATCCTAACAACCCTACACTAACATGAATCAAATTAATACCGAAATACAGCAAGTTATAAACACTTGCCTTGAGTGAGTAGTCTGATTTCTGGATGTTGTTGGTATAGGTGTGTTCCCCTCGTCCTCATCTACACGGTGGTGGTGGTTGTGCACGGTGATGTCGATTTGGCCCTCTTCTCTTGGCAAAAGTTTTCCCTCACACTTCCTATGGCCGTTCTTTCTTTATCCAACTTTCTAACCCTAATGCAAATGTTTTGGCTCATAAATTAAGTCCTAATTTTCGTCCATTAATTAGGCCTAAAAATTCAATTTACCATAATGCCCTTTTTGGGGTGCCGATTAGGCCTAAAATTGCCCCGGGACCCAAACTAAACACCCGAGTATACTATTTCGACTATCTCGACCCTTCCGGACTCAACGGTACACTCGAAATCATCATACGAGTTACTAAAAATAATTGATATATTTATTCCATCAATTTAGTCCCGACACGACTCACACGCGCGTCTGACTTAATTTACTAAACTGTCGTATTATTATCTCTCGATAATTTATCAAAGTGTATAGTTCCATATTACATATCGCACAATAATATTAAACTAATAAGTATTAACCCTTAGCACGCTAGTTAATATTTATTTTTATTGGATCCGGATTAATTAACAATTTAATTCTTCACATTTAAATTTAATTAATCCCGTTGTAATAAATAATCCCTTAATTTTTAAATCATCCAAAATGTGGGGTATTACATACTTCCCCCGTTGTAATAAATAATCCCTTAATTATTTAAATCATAAAAAATATGGGGTATTACATACTTCCCCCCCTAATAAAGGAATTTCGTCCCGAAATTCGGAAAAATAAGGCATACCTGGTATGAATAAATCTGGATATTTCTCACGCATATCCGCCTCACGCTCTTAAGTAGACTCTTCCACATTGTGATGTTGCCACTGTACCCGAATAAGTGGAACTACCTTTGACCTTAGCCTCCTCTCACTATAATCTAGAATAGCTATCGGTCTCTCCTCATATGAACTATCTGGTTGTAGTTCAATCTCCTCAATCGCAATGTGAGTGTGTGCCAACTCATCTCGAAGGTATCGCCTCAGTGACGAAATGTGGAACACATCATGGATACGATGCAAGTGCTCCGGTAACCCCAATATGTATGCCATTGGTCCGACCCTTTCTATAACACGTAATGGTCCCACATATCTCGGAGCCAACTTCCCTTTCTTCCCAAATCTCATTACTCCCTTCATCGGAGATACTCTCAACAAAACCTGGTCCCCCACTGCGAACTCTCGGAAGAACCTTTTTGCATCAGCGTAGCTTTTTTGCCTATCCTGGGCTACCCGTATGCGATTTCGAATCATTTCGATCCTGCTTGAAGTATCCTGAATTACTTCTGGCCCGAGTAGCTTGTTGTCTCCTACCTCTAGCTAACAAACTGGGGAATGACAAGGTCTACCATACAATGCTTCGAACGGGGCCATGCCAATCGTAAACTGATAGGAGTTGTTATAAGAAAACTCTACCAGTGGAAGATACTGCTCCGAACCTCCCCCGAAATCAAGGATACACATGCGCAACATGTCCTCGAGCATCTGATTAGTGCGTTCAGTCTGCCCATCGGTCTGCGGATGATACCCTGTACTCAACCGCAGCTCGGTGCCCATAGCTTCCTGGAAGCTTTCCCAAAAATGGGATACAAATGTCTTGTCTCTATCTGACACGATGCTAAGAGGTACACCATGCAGTCTCACTATCTCTGCAATAAATAACTGAGCATACTGTCCCGCTGTGTAGTCTGTCCTAACGGGCAAGAAGTGGGCTACCTTCGTCAACCGATCTATAATAACCCATATAGAATCATGCCCCCTCTATGAAGTGGTCAACCCGATGATAAAATCCATAGAAATGCCCTCCCATTTCCAGGTAGGAATCTCCAATGGTTGGAGTAAACCTGGTGGTCTCTGATGGTCCACTTTCACTAGCTGACAAGTGGTACACTTGGATACGAACTCTACGATATCCTTTTTTATCCCGCTCCACCAATACTGTCGCCTCATATCCTGATACATTTTGTCCCCACCAGGATGTACCGCAAATCGGGACCCATGCGACTCCGTCATTACTGCATATCGAAGGTCCTCCCCCTCTGGAACGACGAGCCTCCCATTGAAGCGTAAACCACCCTCAGAACTTACTGAATAAGACTCGGCTCCCCCGACCAGAAGCTGCCTAACCCGATCTTAACAGAACGAATCCGCTGCCTGTGCCTGTACTATTTGCGTAATGATCTGATGTGTAATTGTCATCGCCGACATGAATGATCGGACCACAACATCCTGATGTCCCAATTCCTTCCATTTAGCTTTCCACACCTTGGCCGTCTCATCGACCGGCCTGCGGCTCAATGCATCAGCAACCACATTAGCCTTTCCCGGGTGATAGTCTATTTCGAACTGGTAATCCTTTACAAACTCAAGCCACCGGCGTTGACGCATATTCAACTCCTTCTGCGTGAACAAGTATTGTAGTGACTTGTGGTCTGTAAATAAGCGAAACTGTTCCCCCAACAAGTGATGCCTCCAAATTCGAAGCGCAAACACAACTGCTGCCAGCTCTAAGTCGTGGGTGGGGTAATTCTTTTCATGAGGCTTAAGCTTTCGGGAAGCAAAAGCTATGGCCTTCTCCTCTTGCTGGAGTACTCCCCCAAGCCCCTGTAATGATGCGTCGGTATAAACCAGGTATTCCACTCCCGCTCTGGGAAGTACTAGAACGGGTGCTGAAGTTAACTTGTCTTTCAGCTCATCAAATGCCAACTGGCATGCATCGTCCCAAACAAACGGTACGCCCTTTCAAGTCAAATTTTTCATCGGACCCGCAATCTTTGAGAATCCCCGAATAAACCGTTTGTAGTATCCGGACAATCCTAAAAAACTCCGCAGCTCCGTCGGTGTCGTGGGCTATCCCCACTCCCTCATCGCTGACACCTTACTAGGGTCTACAGATACCCCTTTTTCTGATACAATGTGTCCCAGAAACTGTACCTCCTGTTGCCAAAACTCGCACTTCTCATATTTGGCATACAACTCATGCTCTCGTAGGGTCTGTAAAACCATACGTAAATGCTCGGCATGTTCTTCTTCAGTACGGGAATAAATTAGGATGTCATCTACGAAGACGATGACGAACTGATCTAGGAACTCTCTGAATACTCTGTTCATTAAGTCCATGAATATTGTTGGGGCATTGGTTAGCCCAAATGGCATAACCCTGAATTCGTACGATTTATACCTCGTCATAAAGGCAGTCTTGGCCACGTCCTGCTCCCTGATGCGTAGCTGATGGTACCCGGATCTCAAATCTATCTTCGAGAAGTGGGCCGCTCCTCTCAGCTGATCAAACAAGTCATCAATCCGAGGCAACGGATACTTATTCCGTATCGTGACTTTGTTAAGCTCTCGATAATCAATACAAAGCCGTAGGGACCCATACATTTTCTTTACAAAAAGAACTGGGGCACCCCAAGGCGAGGTACTCCTACGGATGAAGCCCTGTCCCAATAACTGTTCTATCTGATCCCGTAACTCCCTCATCTCTGCCGGAGCCATACGGTAAGGTGCACGTGCTATCAGACGAGTGCCTGGTGCTAAGTCCACATATTCGATCTCCCTACTCGGAGGTAACCCTGGTGTATCCTGAAATACATCAGTAAACTCGCAGACGACCGGAATCGAATCGAGTGGAACTACGACTGCAGAGGTCTCATCCTCTATATAAAATAAGTGAGTGGAGGACCCTCCCTCCGAGCGAGGCATCGCCACTATGAACATCTCCTGACCCGAAATGGCGAACACAATACTCCTACTGAAGCAATCAATCATAGCCCTATACTCGACTAACCAATCCATACCAATAATGGCGTCGTACTCGAACATATCTAATACTAGCATATCAGCCGGTAAGATTAAACTGCCAATTTCTATGCCTACTCCCCGGCATATAAAGAAAATCAATGACCCATTACCAAGTGGTGAGTCTACACAAGTCACTGTACTCTCTGTCGTGCTTAACAACCCTGCGGCCTTTGCAAAGCTAGTGGCTATAAAAGAGTGTGATGCCCTCGTGTCAAATAAGATGCAACCCAAAGTGCCATGGATAGAAAACTTACCCTCCACTGCAGGCGGTGCCTGCGGAACTGCGGCCTGGTGGACGTTATAAACACGTCCATACTGCAACTGTCCCTGATGCATCGGAACTGCGGGTAAAGCTGGAACTAGAGCCGGCGTAGGTAAGGCGGCGGGAAAATGGGTCTCTGGGGCTCCTGGTGAGCACCCTGCTGTCGAGGAACTCTGTCCCTATCCGGTCACTCCTGTTTCTTATGGACAGTCTTGCCACAAGTATAGCATTTCCCAATGAAGTTTACTCCTCTCTGCCCCTGGTATCCTCTGCCCGGTTGGCCGTTACCACCTCTACCTTGGCCTTGCTGGCCCTGTTGTCCTCCCTGCTGTTGATTTTGTGACTGGTTCTGTTACTGGCCCTGGTGGCCCTTTCTCCAACCCCCATGACCATGCCTGAACCCTCCAGAACGAAACCTCTTAGCAGACTCCCCCTGCTGGGAACCCTGACTCTGACTCTGCTCAACTGGTACTCCACTGGCATTACCTCCCCCTGTCTTTCCCAACTGATTGGGATCTCCCCCTCGCTTGCTTCCCTTAGCATGGAAGCTATTGTCCTGACAATGCAATAAGGCTGCATTCAGAACGTCGGTATATGAGTGTAGAGAGAGGTTACCCAATAAATGTTGTCGTATCTTCCAAGTCAAGTCATCCATGAACATCTGAATGCGCTTCTCCTCAGTATACACCTCCTCCGGTACCGTGTTTGTCAAGCGTGTAAACTCTTCCTCGTATTCTGTAACGGTCTTCCATTCCTGGGTGAGGTCTAAAAGTCTCCATCTCATCTCAGTCTTGACGGCGAAAGGAAAATACTTGCGATCGAACCGCACCCAGAAATCGTTGATAGTCATCACATCTCGCTCCTCGATAGTAGTAGTGGATTCCCACCACTGTAAGGCTGCCCCTCTCAGCTTGAAGGTAGCCAAAACCTGCCTTTGAACCTCTGTGCACTCATACATGCGAAGATGCCATTGTATGTCCTTCTTCCACTGACTCGCGGTAACCACATCTGAACTGCCCAAGAACTCTGGGGGACAAGCCCTCTGAAAGGACTCTCTAACTCTCTCCCATGCAGTGGGAAATGGATGCACTAGAACTGGTGCCACTGCCTGAACCTGGGGTGGGGCCTGCTGGACCATTGCTAAGGCTGCATTTACCGCTTGTGCAACTATCGCGGCAACTTCTGTTGCATTCATTGTCCCCTAAGCCTGTATGGTCGGCTATTCTTGCTGGGCCTGTCGGTCTCTTAGTGCACGTCGAGGATGCATCTGAGAGGAGAAAGAATATTATTAGTTCACTATTATTTCAAAATCCCAAATAGCTAAAGACGTAACCGCAAAATATAAGATCACAACAGTCCTAATAATAGGGCTCTATGTCAAAGGACGCAAAGCTGAAAACATAGTAAGCCGTACAGATCCTAATGGACACTAGAACCTGATTCTCTGATACCACCTGTGACACCCCGCCCAATTAAATATCGGGTGATCAGTCCTTTATAAAATTTAAAACAAAATGTTCGGTTGGTTCATTCTTAGCATCACTATCGAAATCATAATAACTTATTTAATCACCTAATATAATTAAGCTAAGTGTCAAAACATTTTTCTTATTTATTTAAAACCATTGTTGATTATCAAACCAAGTAATTTAATATAAAACATCCACGCACAATTAATTAATATAAATACTAAATCAGAATCGCATGCTGAAATAAATAAGACTGGATAAAACATCCCAGTTCAAAACACTAAACCAAAACAATAGTACCCATCAATCCAAATGAAAGTAAACGAGAAATAGAGTAAACATAGTCTCTGAAACTGTCTAAGGAAGGGGCGACACATGCCCTAAAGAAAAGTCATAATGAATAGGAATGAAATAGTCGAAGCGTCTAAACAAAGTCCTGTAGCTCCCACATCGGCTACAGCATACCACGCAATCCGAAACTCTAAGCCTGATGTCCCTGCGGCTGAGCACCTGATATAATACATATATATAGCAAGTGAGAGAGAAGATGCAAGAAACGGGTCAGAGCCCGATGTGTAAAAATATTTGTTTAAGCAAGTATTTAAAATTTCCAGTAAAGCAAGTATTAAGTACATGTTAGTTCGAACTCTCTCTTGAGATTCTCACCCCTCTTCTAATGTGCACGCCTAACACGCATCTAAATTTTTTCCTTAGCTATATCTCCCAATATAACTAGTCTGAATCCATCCTAATAGTATTTACCCTTACTATGAGTACGACCGTATCGCCCATACAATACGTTAACCAATTAGCCTATATCGAAAAGCTAATTAATACATTTTCCGTTTCCATAATAAGTCAAATATTCGATTAGAATTTTCTTAACAAATTTCCATGCCCACATTCATTAACATTCCCACTAGATTAATTTACAATTCTCATACATATATACATATAGTCACTTCTTCCCTATATATATATATATATATATATATATATATATATATATATATATATACGCCGAAGGAACTAATGAGGATAATAAAAGAAAAATAATAAACATAGGATTAGATAAATTTCTAATTGAAGAAGAAATTTTATTCTCGGAATGCCCCCCAAATGTGATTAGGGTCTCCGCATATAAAGCATTTACAGTTTGTTACTTTCTTAATATTTTTATTGTCTTTTGTTTCTTTATTACTATTATCTTTATTTATTTTTCATTTTTTATACCATGGCCTTTTTCTTTTATAATTATTATATTTATAATGTTTTTTAAATGTCTTACTAGGCCTAGAATTAATATAGTATACAATACATTAAAATCGATTATTTTACAGTTTATTTTACAGTCAAAGTTTTCAAGTTTACAGTAAAAGTGAACAGTAAAATGAACAGTAACTTATAAATAGTCCTCAAGTCCACAGTACTACAGACAACTGTAGCAGCCCAGTCAAGCCTACAAACGCCTATATCACGGCAATAATGGCAACAATGGCAACTCACAGGACACCGAAAAATTTATAAACAGAAGATCATTCCAGAGTTCATTTATACTCTTTTTTTTCCCTTTAAGATCCTTTAACGATATATCAAAACATAACAAGAATATTATCTAATTACTCATAGTGGTTTTCCCGAAAGTTCTTAATAAAAACTTGAAGTTTTATTACTGGAAATTGAACATGCAATTACAAGCTTAATTTACAGATGATAATTAACAATACAAGCCATATTTTACAGAATACAAAAAATCTTAAGAAAACTAAATAAAGTAAAGGAAAACTTACTATTACAATAGAGATTACAAACTAGCATTGCTGGGAATCTGAAAACTTAGAGAGGTTTTATATACTGGAGAGAGTAAAAGGTTTGGATGCTTGAGTGCTGAATTATCTGTTCTATGGTCTCTCCTTGGAGAGAAGGAGGACGTCTCCTTTTATAGGAGGGAAAAGAGGTCTCGGATCCCAGAGAAAGATTAATTTATTTTATGTACAGTGAACACGTGGCTGCTTTCGAACGAATCTTGCACAGTAATTGAATTTTGTCAAAAAGTGTACAGTAAAACGTCCGCGTGATTGAACAGTAAGGGTCGCACAGTATTTGCACAGTAAAGGTCGCACAGTATTTTCACAGTAAGAGTCGCTTGCTTGCGTCATCTCTTGCGTCTTGGTTTTTGACTGTTTGCTGATGGTATGCTGACGAGGTATTGACGTAATTACCTTTTGCTTATGTTATTTTATTTTAATTTTTATGGCTCCATCATATTTTCGATATTGTGCCTTGTTACAAAATCCATGGAGTCATTATCAGAATCTGTGTGCCTATAATCCATATATGAATAATTGCTTTCTCTTTCTTTAAATAGTGCATCTTCAGTTTCTAAGGAGTTTTGGCATTTATTAAAATAATTTATATTACGATTAAAAGGGTGTTTTGGAATAAAGATTCTCATATTAAAATTTTCTTTTATCATGTACCAAGGGTCTGCTGGAATTTCATTCATGATCATATACACTTTATACATAAGTAATAAATTTTCTGTTGCCTCTTTGCTTTCTATTAAAGTATCATCATCTCTTATTTGATCATAATAATTAGATTTTATCTTTTCTATGTTCAATAAAAATATTATGTCTACTATGTATTATTTTTCCTAAACCTACCCATTCTGGTGGTAAGCTTTCTATAATTAGTAAAAGGTGAGGAGAGCAAGCTCTTTTAGGTTGTTAATCAGCTAGTGCGTCTGTTAAACTTTTAGGAAAATTACAATTTATTTTATTCCAAGGGGGAGGTATTAAAATACTACCTAACATTCCATATTCTAGTAGCAAACTTATAGTTATTTCTATTGTGATTTTTGGGTTATTAGGAAATATGGTATTTGGTCTACTTATTGTAAAATTTTCAAAAGATTTATAATCTATATCTATTAATATCATTGTTTCATATTTATTAATAGCGTTTAGATGAACATGTTCATATTTATATTTACATCCTAGAGGTTCAGGATTAAAACGAAAATAATTTTGAATGGCTATCCAATTAGATATATCTTTTTCTTGTGAAAATCTAAATATTTTTTCTACTATGTCACTAGGTAATAAAGTTTCTACTTTTGTTCTTAATACATATCTATAGTATGGGTCAAAGGAAGATAAAAAATTACTATTAGTATATAAATCTACTTGTTTTATTTTCTTTTCGTTGTCTTGATTTTTAAGGTTCAATAATTTATAGTGCCTGATAACAGTTTCATGATCTTTAATTAGTTGTGGATTACTACGATTTTTATAATATTTTATTTGTGCTTCTAATGTTTTAACATAGTTTGACATATTATGAAAATAGGTATTGACATAATTCATAGTATGAATAAAAGATCCTTTATTATATTCCCTATTAAACCAAAGATTATCTAGCATTTTTTGTTGTTCCTCATTTACTGGTAGTTTAGATCTGAACTTTTGCCTCTCATTAAGAACAATAAAAAGTTGGTTAGTAAAGTCTTGTGTGCCTGAAGATGAACCTTGATGAGACATCTGCAAAATTTAAGAAGAGTTAGTAATTAATCTAGATAAAATGTCAGCTAATTGATTATCTTTTCCTTTAATATGTTCAAATTGGGGGGTAAAACCTTTTCCTATAATGTTATCAATAAAGTTTAACCATCTTTTGGTGGTTGATTTACTTTGATTAGTTTTATTAAAATGTTTTACAATATTGTCGCAGTCTGTTCTTATTAGAAAATCTTTTCCTAAAAATAATTGAAATTTTTCTATCGTATTTATTACTCCTAGTATTTCTAAGTCCGTGGATGGTAACCTGCTTTGCGTCTCATTAAAATTTTCTGAACAGTATTTACAAATTTCTTCTTCATTTTTAGTGCTATTTTTATTTGGTTTTTGTAATAGTATTCCTGCCCATCCTAAAGCTGATGCATCTGTTTGAATTATTTTATAGCTATTTTCTATTGGTAATGCTAAGGGTTCTAATTTACTGACTATTTGTTTTATTTTTTGCACTAATTTTATATCTTCATTATTAAAATATTTTTGTCCATTTTTACCTAGTTTACTATATAAAGGTCCTACTAATTTAGATAAATTTGGTATAAAAGATCTACAATAGTTTAGTAGTCCTAAGAATGCTTGCAATTTTTTAGTTTCTTCAATTTTATCTGGAAAGTCTAAAACTTTTTTAACTATATGTTCTTGCAATTCTATTTTTCCACCTTTTATGAATAATCCTAAAAATTCAATTTCTTGTTTTTCTAATTGCATTTTCTTACTACTAATTATTAATCCTTGATTTATAAATTCTTTAAAGACGATTTGTAGATGATTCCTATGTTCCTGTTTAGTGTTACTAAATACAAGTATATCGTCTATATAAACTATACAAAAATCAGAATGCTTTTTATAGATTGTATCCATTTTATTTTGAAATATTTGAGGTGCATTTTTTAATCCGAAAGGCATGACTAACCATTCAAAGTGTCCTTCTGGACAAGTAAAGGCAGTCCGTTCTATTGATTCTTTTTGCATTTTTATTTGCCAAAAACCAGATTTACAATCAAATTTAGAAAAGTTTTTTTTTATTTTGGATTTTATTAATTAGTTCATCTTTATTAGGTATTTTACAACTATCGTCATATGTATTATCATTTAATCTTTTATAATTAATTACCATTCTAGCTTTATTTCGTTTTATTTTTGCATGATTCCTAACCATAAATGCAGGGCTTCTATGTCTACTTATGCTTTTTTGTATTACTCCTAAATTTAATAGTTCTCTTATTTGTATTTTAAATTCTTCTTGATCTATTAATTCACATGCAATATCTTTTGTTTTTATAGTTATATCAGGGTTTATTATATTTAATTTAGCTTCTATTTTATTTTTATTCCAATGTTTTCCTGTGAGTTGCCATTGTCGCCATTATTGCCGTGATATAGGCGTTTGTAGGCTTGACTGGGCTGCTACAGTTGTCTATAGTACTGTGGACTTGAGGACTATTTATAAGTTACTGTTCATTTTACTGTTCATTTTTACTGTAGACTTGAAAACTTTGACTGTAAAATAAACTGTAAAATAATGGTATCAGAGCCTCTTTAATGCTATATCTTTATATAATAAGACATATTATTTAACGAAAAGAGTGGAATTACAAATCATAAGATTACAACTTCTATAATAAACTTTATATGCTTATTGAAGGAATATTTATTAGCGATAAAATATGGTTTCAATCTAGACTGCGTGCTGAATACTCAAATCTAGAATTTTATACTAAAAAGGTTATAAAATATAATAAAAATAAAAAACTCCATAAAGAACTTTTAAAATATTACGAAGATATTATATCAGATATAAAAGAAAGAATCCATCAATATAAGTTAGAAATAGAAATCTTAGGAGAAAAATGTCATTTTTAATAATTAATGATAAGCGAAAAAGAATTTCTAAAAGAAGGTTATTAGCAGAATATAAAATTTTAGACAAAGCCATAATTAAAAAAGAAGCAAACATAAAAAATAAAAATCATATACAAGCTACTATTAATAATTGGATAATTAGAATAGCTAACGAAAAAATTCAACAATATAAGTTAGAATTAGAAATATTAAGCGAAAAGGGAAAATTTTAATGCAAACTGAAAAACAAAGAATTAGAAGCGAGATAAAATACAGAAGAAACGTAATAAAAACTCAAAATAACTTTTTAAGACTTATTATAAAATTCGGAAGTTATCATTTAATAGACAGTACTATTTACGTATTAGAACAACAAGAAAAAAGATTATTATCGTTAGAAATCAAACTAGGAATATTAAGTGAAAAAGGAAGGATTTAATTGTTAATGAAAACTGAGAAAGAAAAAATAAAAAATTCTATAACACTTACAAGAAAAGTAATAAAACTTTTTCATCAATTTCAAGAACTCATAAAAAATCGTAAAGACACACAAATAAAAGAAGATACACAATATTTAATAAATAAACAAGAAAAACGATTGCTGGCTTTAGAAACTAAGTTAGGAATACTAGCAGAAAAATGTAGATTTTAATAAATTTATGAGTAACAATATTTTAGAAAGAATTAAAAAGATAGAAGAAAATCAAGACTATATAAAGGAATTATTAGACGTCATAAATACCAAGGTACACTTAATAAAAATTGAATTAGATAAATTGTCAAAAATTTTATATACAAGAGAAAAAAGACCTGAAACGCCTGAAATAAACGAATTAATCGAAAAATTTAGAAACCTAAAAACAAACCCCAAACCTGTTAAAACAAAATTAAACTTATTTTATTCTAAAGATGGCATCTTCCTCAACAAACAAAAACAAAGAGATATTTAGGGTAGAAAACCTATATAATAATGAAGAAGACACTAAAAAATACATAGAATAAGGTATTCAAAAGGCTAAAGGACAACAGTTATATAAAAAGAATATGTTAGAATTCACTAATAAAATATATAATCACACTAGTCAAAGAAAAATAACAGCCGTTAATAGCGAAGTAATTTTAGACTTAATAACTAATGAATCAGCAAAAGAATTAAGTAAAATAAATCTAGAATTTATGCATTTAGGAGTAATAGTTATAGGATTAGTAGGATTAACTAGGTTAGAAGCAGGAACTAAAGTATTAGTATATATATATGATGATAGATGGAATAATCATAGACAGGCACAAATAGCTAGCGCTGAAGTAGATTTAGCAAAAAATGCAGCAGTTATAGGATGTATACCTAATTTTTCTATGGATATAAATGAATTTAGTAAACACATAAAAATTGCGATAAGAACAAGAGGATACAATATGACTGGACAATATAATAATCTTTTGATATATACATTATTTATGGGAAAAATATTTAATCACTATAAAATAAATTTTAAAGCTGAATTTGACTGCATAATAAAATCTTTTAATAGTAAGTATGTAGAAATGATAGTAACACAAAAAATAGATAGTAGTATCTATGAAGAAATTGAATGAAAATTACCTAATTTAACAATAACAAACCTAAAAAATCCCGAAAAAAATAAAATATACGAAAATCAAGTAGGACAAAGTAGTATTAAATTTAGTCGTTATAAGCATATAGAAGGCGAGAGCGAGGAATTATTAAATGAAATTAATGTATTAATTGTAGAAGAACAAGTAGAAGAGTTATTTACACTATTAGAAGATAAAATCTATGATATAATTATAGAAGATTGCGATACGTTAACAACTGAACAATTAATTGTAAAATATGGTAATACAGATAATAAAGAAACTATAATCTCAATATATTGCGCCGAAGGAACTAATGAGGATAATAAAAGAAAAATAATAAACGTAGGATTAGATAAATTTCTAACTGAAGAAGAAATTATAAGAACTTTAGAAGAAATAAACCCGGCTGAAGAAATGGAAGCAGAATCTTCAAATACACAAGCTTCAAAATCACCTCATAATGACTACTCAACACATCAACACCTAGGAGCCACAAGAGAAAAATATAATGAAAATACTAAACCAACACCAGGAAACAAAAGTAGAAGTAGATATGTATTTGACACTAGCTCTAATATAAATCAATATGGTAGTATATTAAACTTAGATAATATAAATCCTTTAGATTGGGAGACTGCAATAGAAATATGGGGAAAAGGATGCTATAGGACAACTACACTAATATAATTTATAAATAAAAGTGAATGTGAGTCATATTTCGAAAATACACTCCAAGGAAGCGTATCAAATTGGTATTTAACATTCAAACTACAAGATGAATATTTAACTTTTAAAGAAAACTTTAATATAGAAAGATTTGCAAATTTAATCAAAATAGCTTTTTTAGGTAATAATAGACTTTTACAAATAACTGAAAAACAAACAGAAGCACTTAGGAATTTAGAACAATTACAAATATGTAGATTATAATATATAGGAGATTATACTAGAAAATATGTAGAATATTGGACACAAACAGGAAGAACAGCCGACCCTAGTTTATTAGATAGATATATACAAAAAATACTAGGTAAAATAGGTGAAAAAATATGGAAAAACTGGCAAAAACTAGAAGACGCTAGAACAAATGCATCTATAGGATCTAGAATTAATATAGTATACAATACATTAAAATCCGAATGTAGAAAATTAAAAGAAAGTAAAGAAATTAGAAAACAATACTATCATACTTGTCAACAGCTAGATTTACCCCCTCAATACGGTTGTGATAATAAGAGAATAGTAACTAATAAACATAAACATAATAATAAATATAAAACTAAAAAGAAATATAAAAAATACAAAAGTTATAAAATTAGGCCTAGTAAGACATTTAAAAAACATTATAAATATAATAATTATAAAAGAAAAAGGCCATGGTATAAAAAATGAAAAATAAATAAAGATAATAATAATAAAGAAACAAAAGACAATAAAAATATTAAGAAAGTAACAAACTGTAAATGCTTTATATGCGGAGACCCTAATCACATTAGACCTAATTGTCCATATAGGAATACAAATAATAATATACCCAAAATACAAGAAAAAATAAATATATTAGATGACATTGAAGATGACTTAGGAGATACAATAGAATTAGAAAGTATATATGATGAGTACGACGAAATAGATAATGTTAGTATATATAGTATAGAATCCGTAGAATCTACTGACTCTAATGATGATGATATAGAAATCTTAGAACAGAGTTTAGAAGATTTAAAATTTTGTTATAATATAGAAGAATGTAAATATAAATTAAAACAATATATATTTATACAATTAAATTGTGCAAAATGTCTAAAAGAATATAACGAAATATATGTATGCGAAATGTGTAAACAAAATCTGTGCATAAAATGTTATAAAGAAGAAATAATTAATAAACCCAAAGAACAAATAAATAATACTAATAAAACAACATTAATCACTTTCCCTATAAAAATAAAATTCGCAAATAAAACCATAGAAACAACAACCATGCTAGATACGGGAGCAACTAAAAGCTTAATTCATGTAGATTTAGTAGAAAAGGAAGACGCTAAAGACTTAAGTTACCCTATCTATATACATCAATTTAATAAAGACGCAATACCTATAACTCAGTGTATACAAAATATACCTATATATATAAATGATGAACAATTTATTCTACCAAAAACATATATAACAAATGTAAAAAGTCATCACCCTTTCATATTAGGTTTAAATTGTATTCAATCATTAACAAGAGGATTTATGTATACACCATTAGGCATACAATTATTTAAAAAAGGAACACATATTGTACCTAATAATCAAACTAATATCATAAAATAAGAAAACAAATTAATCCTTAATAATAATATAATATTAGAACTAATTGAAGACATAAAACTAGATAATAATGAATTAGATATAGAAGAAGATAATTTAAAAGATTACTTACAATATCTAGAAGAAAGTGAAAATCTGAAAATCGAATGTAATAAACTAAATAATATCATGTTTAAAAACGCTATGACGTCTAATAATTCCTTTACATAGTCTTGATTTTCTTCTATCTTTTTAATTCTTTCTAAAATATTGTTACTCATAAATTTATTAAAATCTACCTTTTTCTGCTAGTATTCCTAACTTAGTTTCTAAAGCCAGCAATCATTTTTCTTGTTTATTTATTAAATATTGTGTATCTTCTTTGGCTGCTACAGTTGTCTGTAGCAGCCCAGTCAAGCCTACAAACGCCTATATCACGGCAATAATGGCGACAATGGCAACTCACAGGACACCGAAAAATTTATAAACAGAAGATCATTCCAGAGTTCATTTTTTATTAAGAACTTTCGGGAAAACCACTTTTTGTAGGCTTGACTGGGCTGCTACAGTTGTCTGTAGTACTATGGACATTTGTGCATGTCTATGATTATTCCATCTATCATCATATATATATACTAATACTTTAGGTGTTGATGTGTTGAGTAGTCATTATGATGTGATTTTGAAGCTAGTACAATATGTGTTCCTTTTTTAAATAATTGTATGACTTTTACAAATAACTGAAAAACAAACCTCTCTAAGTTTTCAGATTCCCAGCAACGCTAGTTTGTAGATTATAGTTTCTTTATTATCTTTATTACCATATTTTACAATTAATTGTTCAGTTGTTAACGTATCGCAATCTTCTATAATTATATCATAGATTTTATCTTCTAATAGTGTAGTTTTTATTACGTTTCTTCTGTATTCTATCTCGCTTCTAATTCTTTATTTTTCAGTTTGCATTAAAATTTTCCCTTTTCGCTTAATATTTCTAATTCTAACTTATATTGTTGAATTTTTTCGTTAGCTATTCTAATTATCCAATTATTAATTGTAGCTTGTATATGATTTTTATTTTTTATGTTTGCTTCTTTTTTAATTATGGATTTGTCTAAAATTTTATATTCTGCTAATAACCTTCTTTTTAGAAATTCTTTTTCGCTTATCATTAATTATTAAAAACGACCTTTTTCTCCTAAGATTTCTATTTCTAGCTTATATTGATGGATTCTTTCTTTTATATCTGATATAATATCTTCGTAATATTTTAAAAGTTCTTTATGGAGTTTTTTATTTTTATTATATTTTATAACCTTTTTAGTATAAAATTCTAGATTTGAGTATTCAGCACGCAGTCTAATCTCTATTGTAATAGTAAGTTTTCCTTTACTTTATTTAGTTTTCTTAAGATTTTCTGTATCCTGTAAAATATGGCTCGTATTGTTAATTATCATCTGTAAATTAAGCTTGTAATTGCATGTTCAATTTCTAGTAATAAAACTTCAAGTTTTTATTAAGAACTTTCGAAAAAACCACTCTGAGTAATTAGATAATATTCTTATTATGTTTCGATATATCATTAAAGGATCTTTAAAAAAAAAAAAGTATGCAGACTGCGTGCTGAATACTCAAATCTAGAATTTTATAATAAAAAGGTTATAAAATATAATAAAAATAAAAAACTCCATAAAGAACTTTTAAAATACTACGAAGATATTATATCAGATATAAAAGAAAGAATCCATCAATATAAGCTAGAAATAGAAATCTTAGGAGAAAAAGGTCGTTTTTAATAATTAATGATAAGCGAAAAAGAATTTCTAAAAAGAAGGTTATTAGCAGAATATAAAATTTTAGACAAAGCCATAATTAAAAAAGAAGCAAACATAAAAAATATAAATCATATACAAGCTACTATTAATAATTGGATAATTAGAATTGCTAACGAAAAAATTCAACAATATAAGTTAGAATTAGAAATATTAAGAGAAAAGGGAAAATTTTAATGCAAACTGAAAAACAAAGAATTAGAAGCGAGATAGAATACAGAAAAAACGTAATAAAAACTCAAAATAACTTTTTAAGACTTATTATAAAATTCGGAAGTTATCATTTAATAGACAATACTATTTACGTATTAGAACAACAAGAAAAAAGATTATTATCGTTAGAAATCAAACTAGGAATATTAAGTGAAAAAGGAAGGATTTAATTGTTAATGAAAACTGAGGAAGAAAGAATAAAAAATTCTATAACACTTACAAGAAAAGTAATAAAGCTTTTTCATCAATTTCAGGAACTAATAAAAAATCGTAAAGACACACAAATAAAAGAAGATACACAATATTTAATAAATAAACAAGAAAAACGATTGCTGGCTTTAGAAACTAAGTTAGGAATACTAGCAGAAAAAGGTAGATTTTAATAAATTTATGAGTAACAATATTTTAGAAAGAATTAAAAAGATAGAAGAAAATCAAGACTATATAAAGGAATTATTAGACGTCATAAATACCAAGGTACACTTAATAAAAATTGAATTAGATAAATTGTCAAAAAATTTATATACAAGAGAAGAAAGAGTATAAATGAACTCTGGAATGATCTTCTGTTTATAAATTTTCCGGTGTCCTGTGAGTTGCCATTGTCTCCATTATTGCCGTGATATAGGCGTTTGTAGGCTTGACTGGGCTGCTACAGTTGTCTGTAGTACTGTGGACTTGAGGACTATTTATAAGTTACTGTTCATTTTACTGTTCATTTTTACTGTTCACTTTTACTGTAGACTTGAAAACTTTGACTGTAAAATAAACTGTAATATATATATATATATATATATATATATATATATATATATATATATATATATATATATATATATATATATATATATATATATATATATATATATATAACATGATAGCACCCCCGGGCTATATCCCATTAGTGCACCTAGTCAACGTACTGTACCCCCGGGTTATCACCCTTTAGTACACTTATTTAGATAATCATGTACCCCCGGGTTATCACCCATTAGTACACTTACAATATGCTTTTGTACCCCCGGGTTATCACCCATTAGTACACTTATAATAATAAGATTTTCACACCCCCGGGTTATCACCCATTAGTGTCTTTAATAATAACAATACATAATAGGTATACACACATCCTATTATAATAGATAAGTATTTCCCCTCACCTACGTATGCTTCTCTTACGCATTTTTATTCCAACATTTCATAATAGTTATTTGGTTATTCTCCCTCTCGAAATTTCTACGGTACATTCTCCTCATACCTAATTCATTAAAGTATTTAGCTTCTCATACTTCTTCCAAAATTCTGCCTTACTTAAGTTTATTATTAGACAATATATTTCTCATTTATGAACTAATAAACTCAAAACTGGCCTTAAAAGAAATTATCCAAACTTCACTCTATCGCTCGAACGAGGTGGAAAGTCGTTTGAACCTGCCACATGTTGCTCGAACGACTTCGCGCTAGATAGCAATCTCGCTCGAATGACTTCGAGCGACTTTGCGCGAGAATTCGCTGTTCGTCCCCTACCTTGGTTTTTCAACGTTTTCCACCATTTTTAACTTCAAACCTTCCCAATCAACACCCCAAACTCCAAACAAATAGTTCTACATTGAACCCCATCAATAACATATGATTTCTAACATCCTAGGATCATCAATTTATTACGAATCATTCATAAAATATGAAATCTCCAATTTAATTTTATCAAAACCCTAGTTCTTCCAATACATGTTCAATAAGCCATTATTTCCAGATTTGTTCTACATATCAATTCCTTAAAACGTGATTTCCAGTCTTCATACATTAAGGGTTTCAATCTAATATATCACAAAACTTATTTCTACATTCAAGTTCATCAATTTCACCATTTTGATAACCTATAACATAATCCTAACAACCCTACACTAACATGAATCAAATTAATACCGAAATACAACAAGTTATAAACACTTGCCTTGAGTGAGTAGTCTGATTTATGGATGTTGTTGGTATAGGTGTGTTCCCCTCGTCCCGATCTACACGGTGGTGGTGGTGGTTGTGCACGGTGATGTCGATTTAGCCCTCTTCTCTTGGCAAAAGTTTTCCCTCACACTTCCTATGGCCGTTCTTGCTTTCTCCAGCTTTCTAACCCTAATGCAAATGTTTTGGCTCATAAATTTAGTCCTAATTTTCGTCCATTAATTAGGCCTAAAAATCCAATTTACCATAATGCCCTTTTTGGGGTGCCGGTTAGGCCTAAAATTGCCCCGGGACCCAAACTAAACACCCGAGTATACTATTTCGACTATCTCTACCCTTCCTGACTCAACAGTACACTCGAAATCATCATACGAGTTACTAAAAATAATTGATATATTTATTCCACCAATTTAGTCCCGACACGACTCACACGCGTGTCTAACTTAATTTACTAAACTGTCGTATTATTATCTCTCGATAATTTATCAAAGTGTATAGTTCCATATTACATATCGCACAGTAATATTAAACTAATAAGTATTAACCCTTAGCACGCTAGTTAATATTTATTTTTATTGGATCCGGATTAATTAACAATTTAATTCTTCACATTTAAATTTAATTAATCCCGTTGTAATAAATAATCCCTTAATTATTTAAATCATAAAAAATGTGGGGTATTACATACTTCCCCCGTTGTAATAAATAATCCCTTAATTATTTAAATCATAAAAAATGTGGGGTATTACAAAGCATTCATTAAATCCATACCCCATATCGTACACTAAATTAATCCGAGGTTCCTTTTTTCATCCCGGGGTTTACTCACCCTCAATACCATTATCTAGGAGTCCAAATATCATATCTAGAATCCCCTATAATAATCTCTAAAACCATAGTTTAAATTTCCTTAAACCTAAAGGAGAAAACATCAAAAAATCTCCCAAAACCGAATCGATTCAGCCTGTCCGAATCTATTCGCTGGCCACCGAATCGATTCGTCCTGTCCGAATCGATTCAAAATGGTTCTACTTTCTTACTGTCTCATACCGAATCGATTTGGCTGGTCCGAAATCTCCAAATCTTCTTAGGTTTTATATAAATCCCCAAACCCAAAACTCAATCCAATATCCATTTAAATTATAACTCGAATTTATTTCAACGAACCCAAAGTTTTCATATCTCCTCAAGTCCTTTAGAGGGCCTAAAACTCTATTTGGGAACCCCTAATATTTATCTCCAAATAATTCTAGCCTTAATTTCTGACTAACGATTTCGATCTCGGACAGCCTTCCGTAGAAAAATCATTATAAATCTAAAAAAATTACGTGGTCGGTGCTCACGCGACCGTATCTAAAAGATCTACAATTTTTATTTTTTTTCCAAGAGCCGAATTGATTCACCTCATGGCCGAATCAATTCGGGAAGGACGCAGGTCACTATTTACCTTCTTCTCCAAAAATCCAAACCTCCATTATTCTCCATTTTTGTTGTTTCTAATCTCATTTAACAACTCTATAAATATCTAATCTATATTTTAAACCTAACACATTAATTAATTTGGGGTATTAAACCATTTCTCTTAAATTTAAATCCTAAAACCATAAAAACCCCAACTTATCATTTTAACCCATTTCAATTCATTTCTTCACTCCATTTACATGGATTTAAAACTAGAAATCATTAAGAGTTTACATTACATCAATATGTAAACTCATATTCAAATTTTTTCAAATTTATTTTAAGGGTTCTAACCCAAAATCATATAGTTTACCAACTATAATATGAAATAAATGCACAAAATGAAATAAAGCAAGTATACACTTGCCTGGAGGATGAAATTCGACGACCTCGAGTCGAATCCGGCGGAGTTTGGCCGAACCCCCCCATTTTTCTCTTCTTTTCTCCTCTTCCTTTCTTTCTCACTTTCTTTCTTCTTTCTTTCTTTCTCTTCCACTCTCTCTCGTGACTTATAAGAAAGAAATAAGGATTTGTCCCTTATAAACCCAAAAATGACTCGTTTACCCAAATTACAAGTCCCTACTGGTCCAAAATTCCCGGAGTCCAAACAATACTCCCGAATAGTCTATTCTGACTATCTCGGTCATTTCGAGACCAACCGTACACTCGAAATCTCCATCTGAGGTACTTGACAGCAATTCACTAATTTAATCCAACATAACTTAATCCGATATTCCCATTAAAATATTATCCTTTGTCGCTTTACCAACTGCGACATATAATAAAAATACTCCAACTCATTTACTTAATCCCAAAAGTAAAATATAACACCCATTGAAAATCATCTAATCCTTGCAAACTCCAAAAATTACTATTCACGATAATCCCTTAAATTCCCAAATTACACTTGTGAATTTTTTTAACTATCCTCAAAAGTGCGGGGTAATACAAACGCTTCAAACCAAGCTAGTTGTTATTCTAGTCGACAGGGGATAAATGTTGTCCCAATACCTAGGAAAGAAAGAAATAGATATAGATATTCTAGATCCTCTAATTATAGGTCTTATCACCCAGGCGCGAACTCTTCCTTCAGATCCACTGATTATTCTAATACGTTTTCCCTCTTTCGGGAACGACCGAGCATCCTTGACCAGTTAAGCGAAGGCTTGGTTTTAATCGATTAGCCCCCCGAGCGGCTAGAGGCCACAATCATAGGGATTCATCTGGATCACTAGATCGCCAAGAAGGTTATGTAAGGTCAAGAACTAGCGTGAGAGGATTCGCGCGTGCCGAGCAGACTTCCCAGGAAGAGAGCTCAGCACAAACACACGATCGAACTGCAAAAACTATTTTAATTAAAACTAATTCAGATGATTATGCCTGTAAAGGTTCCATCCAATGGTTAGAAGATATCTTTGGATAAATAGTCAAATCTAGGAATCCCTTGCATAGGAGCTTTGTGAAGGAACACCATTTGTCCTAGCAATTGTGAACTTCCTAACGCCTACCAAATTTAAGCAACCGTGGTCTCCCCCAAATATGAATGAAAAATCGATCATGTCCTTCATGTGGAGTAATACCAAGCCATCGCTGACATCTACTCAGTTCCAGACGATATGCATTGTCGAGCCTTCTTAAGGACCATTACATGGTCGACACAAATTAGGTAGAATAATTTACCTCGTGGGCAAATTTCCAACTTGTAACAGCTTGTCGATATATTTATTAGTAATTTCTACTTTAAAGCTAAACCAATCAAAAGAGTATCTCGCCTATTGAGTGTTCTTCAATAACCAGGGGAAACCACTCACGAATATACACTCGTTTTAACAGTGAAAAACTGTAAGTGTTGGATTACGAGGAAAAGATGGCGATCACTTCCCTGATGAGCGGATTGCTTCCTTGGAAGTTATGTTATGATCAGGCCAAGGATCCTCCAAGAACATGACTAAGTTGATGGCTAAAGATGGTAAAATTATGAATGTCGATGAGGCAATGATTACTAAATAATCTCCTAGATCCAAGGTCGACGACCATAAGAGATCTTATAAGAAAGATCAGAAAGATAAGGGAGTTGAAAAGCCCAAAAGGTATGATGAATATACCCCCTCACTATTAGCGTGCACCATATCTTTAAGGAGATTCGAGGAAGCAAAGACCTAAAATGGCTTGGAAAATTGAAGTATCCTCCTAATAGGAGAGATAAATCCAAATACTGTGAGTTTCACATAGACCATGGGCACACTATAAATAGTTGCATAACCCTGAAGAACGAGATAGAAAGTATAATTCGCAGAGGAAAAGTTCCAAGTTTGTTGACAGGATAGAGGAAAAAGAGAACATAAGGCAATCAAAATCTCCTTGTAAGTGAAAAGATGATAAGAAAAAAGGCTTATACAGCAACTCCGAAGATGATCCGAACTTACCGAAGAAACCTAGGGAGCCCGAGATCGAAGTAAAAATGATATTTTTTAATTGTCATTTCATTGCAGGTGGATATGCTACTGGTAGTGATGAAATAGCCGAAAGAAAATCATACCTAAATGAGGATAAAGCGTGTTTATATATTCGATAAATCAATTTGTCTAACAACGTTAACGGTCGCTTAAGAAAGGTGAACAAGGATAGGTTGGTAATAGGAATTTTTAAGAATGGCCTGTTTGGGGTACTTTATCCCCATGATGATCTCTTGATCATCACTATGAGGGTACACGAAGCAAGGGTAGCCAGAATTTCAATGGACAAAGGTTGTTTAGTCGACGTCATGTTTGACAACTACTTAAAAAGAATAGGATTACGTGACAACAAATTGGAGCCGTATCACAGGCCCCTCATTAGCTTCTAGGGAGAAAAAGTGTATTCTTTATGAACAGTCAAATTGGAAGTACTAATTGGCACGTGGCCAGTGATTAGGCATAAATTCTTCATATTTATCCCCTTAATTTTGGTATTTATGATCCCGTGCAGTGTAAATAACTTGGATTTGTCTCATATTTATGTTACTAACCCTTTTTGGCAAGTATTTCATATTCTGTGTATCTCTTATGTGTTTTACAGGTATTTCATGCAAAAAGATGGAAAAGAGAACTCAAAATAGTGAAAGAAACCAAGAATCGGGGAGTTGAAGGGCATTTTCATAATTTTGCAGCCTTAGTCCGGAAGTGGGGCCAACTGGAAAGTTGAAGAACTTTCAATTACAAGAACATTGGAAAAAACGGTACCTCAATCCGAGTTACGGTGAAGAAGTTATGCCCATTTGAAGTTGAGAAGAAATCCAAGAAAAAAGCTGTCAGACCCGAACCGAACCGAAGCTCAGGAAAAAGAATCGGTCCGCCCATTTGCCACGCACCAGATCCGTTACGAAATTAGTCACGCCCCCATATCCTTTACAAAATTGGTCACGCTCTCTAAGTGTGACAAATTGGCAGATAAAGGATTTTTATTTTGTGCTTATCTTTTAGCCAAAAGAGTTTTATGTTTTGGGGACTCTTCTAAACGACTTCTAGCCTATATATTTAGTCATTAGGACTCTTTTTATTAAAATTTCATTTATGTAAAAGCTCCATAAGAAGTAGGAACATCTAGGAGAGTAATTTACATATTTTGCACCTTTAATTCAAGAGCTTTTCAAGTTTTTCTTCAACCTTTGATTTCTTCTTGCATGTTCTTGTTCTTCAATCTTGGTAACTTTTATTTCCAGCACTTTTATTATTATTTCTCATGTTAGGCTAGGTTTTGAAAATTTGTGAAGTTTTAGAAATACGCATTTGTGACCCCCCCTAACTTAGACTTTTGCATTGTCCTCAAGCAAAAAGGACTAAAATCTAACTCAAAGCGAATGAAAAGTGCGAAAAAAGAAAATAAACAAATATTTAAAATGCATAAAGACACTAAATGACCCTAACACATGACTCAATAATACAATAAAAATCACCCCATACGCGTCGGGGGTGCGACGACCTCTCATCTCTCCACAAACTCACCCGACCCCACTCACGGGGTTCGATGCTCTCCTTGTCACTCCCGTCTTCCTGTCATATACCAACAACCGGAATAAGTTGGGCCCTCGCCTATAAATAAAGGAAAGGCCGGGAGACTCATCGTGACTAATTGGAAAGGGATCCTCATGATGCTTACTCAAAGCGTGTCCTACTTGCATCGACTCGGAGGGAACACCTAAGTTTCTTTCCATTTTTGGAACTCACGGGTCATGCTCTAAGTCGGATGAAACATAACTTTTCTCCTCACTCGCCTTCGGGACCTCTAGTGGTATGGGTGGATGGTCACAAAGAAGGAATTCATCGATTTTATCTTTCCATTTGCTTTCTTCTAGGTGACTAAATGAATCCAATAGAATTTGGACTTCGTCGTTAAGGCTCTCATCCACCGGATCGAATTCTTTTTCAAATTCTTCCATTCTCATGTCCCCTAGCTCTCTCTCCCGAGTAGTGCTACATCCTCTCTTACTTGCTCGATCTCTAGCTACACCATTTTTCTTTCTTCTAACCCCTCTCGCTCTCTTTCAATTTCGGTATAAGTTCCCTCGCTCTCATGACTAGACACTAAGCAAGATTCTAAGGCGTCTTCACATAAATTTTCCTCAATGTGCTCTTCTAAGATCTCATCAATTAGGCTCACCGCGTGAAGATCATCTTCTTCCCCCGTATATTGGGCTATATGGAAGATGTTAGTCTCTAAAGTCATATTCCCAAAGGTGAGTTGCATTCGCTCATTACGAGTATTGATGATTGCGTTAGCCGTAGCTAAGAACGGGCGCCCAAGGATAATGTGAACATGGTTGCTCGAGGTGAAGGAGGGCTTTGTATCCGAAGTGACAAAGTCTACCGGGAAGTAGAATGTGTCAACTTGGACGATCACGTCCTCAACTATGCCTCTTGGGATCTTCACGATTCGATCCGTTAATTGGAGAGTGACTTTTATGGGCTAGAGATCACCTAAATCAAGTTTCCTATAAATGGGATAAGGGAGGATATTAACACTTGCTCCCAAATCAAGTAAGGCTTTTTCAATTTTATTTTCTCCAATGATGCAGGAAATGGTTGGTGCACCAAGATCTTTAAATTTAGGCGGGAGATCGTTAAGTAGAATGGAGCTCATGTTCTGTGCTAGAAAGATATTTTTCTTTACCTTCATCTTTCTTTTTACTGTCAACAAATCTTTGATGACTTTTGCATAAGCTGGAATTTGCTTAATGGCATCGAGGAAAGGTAAGTTCAGTTTTACTTGCTTTAGCATGTCTAGCACTTCATCACGTGGGTTTCCTTTATGTGAATGAATCAAACTTTGAGGAAATGGCACCGTTGTCGGGGAACTAGGTAGACTTAGGATTAGATTGAGTTAATCCAAAACTTTGACCAAAAATTCAAAAAAAAAATCAAAAAACACAAAAAGATTCACCACCATCTCTCATAAGCTTTTAATGCAAAATTCTGAACTCACTCCCACACCTCATAATACTCCAACCAGTATTCACGAAAATCCAATCGTTGATTACAACCCCGATAGTCCCCACACTCCTAGTGCCCCACAGTTCTGAATCCCACCTCCCACACCGTCACACTCAATGTCCAATAACACTTCGCTTTCCTTCTCAGGACACACATCCAAGCACACTTCGAGCACACCAAGTGAGAGCACCGAGTCATTAAGAGAGAGGGAGATGTCGCAACACGGTAGTGCAGCCGTCGGTGAGGAAGAGGCCCCATACCGCCCGCTGAGAGAATTCTTATATCCCGAGCGCACTGTCACTCCGGGATGCATTATACTCCCGTATAATGCCTGGCAATTCCGTTTCAAAAATGGGATGATCCAGATGTTACCTCATTACCATGGTATGGATTCTGAAAAACCATATCTTCACATTAGGGAATTTGAGGATGTGTACGATACTCTCAATGATCAAACTTGCACACAAAAGGTGATCCGCCTCAAACTCTTCCCCTTCTCGCCCAAAGATAAAGCTAAGACCTGGCTATGGTCTTTGCCTCCAAGATCGATTCCATCTTGGAACGAGTTGCAATCTAGATTTCTCAAGAAATTCTTCCCTCCACATCGAACAATCTCCATAAAGGCTCAAATTCAGGCGTTCAGACAATCTAAAAATGAGCCATTTCATCGATGTTACGAGCGTTTCAATGATTTGGTTACTTCATGCCGATATCATGGATTTGATGCAGCGCAAATCATTTCTTTTCTCTATAATGGGCTGAACCTTAACTCCAAGCAACTTGTTGAAACCATATGAAGTGGTCCGTTTGTCGATTTAGATGCCCACGATGCTGAGCTTCACCTGAGGTATGTCGCCGAGACTACCCAATCCTGGGATATTTCTGATCCTAACGCTCAAAATCAAAATCGTCAAGTGACCACCACTCCGTCGGCCTATTTCACGTAGATAAGAATTCTATGACGGACAGTCGATTAGATACCCTTGAGAAAGGATTTCGAGACCTATGCGAGATATATGGAAAATGACCAGCTAGATCCATACCAAACCCCGTCGAGAAGGTGTGTGCGATTTGTGAG
Source organism: Sambucus nigra (assembly GCA_949130495.1). Taxonomy (NCBI): domain Eukaryota; kingdom Viridiplantae; phylum Streptophyta; class Magnoliopsida; order Dipsacales; family Adoxaceae; genus Sambucus; species Sambucus nigra. The sequence goes on from OX422218.1 coordinate 285,647,708, forward strand.
GTGGGTCATTCAACTGAGGAATGCCCGCCTATACCCGCCTACAAAGTAATGCTTCAGGAGCAAGTTAGTGGTATAGGAGGATTTAAGGGTAATTTCGATGCACCGCACGGGAATTCATACAACCCTTCATGTAAAAACCATCCTGGTTTTAGTTATGGTCAATAACATGCCGCAATGAACCCTCCTTCACGTGTTGTTCCTCCTCCACCACAACACTTTCAACAAGCTCCACACATGCAAGGACATGTGCAAGCGCCACCACCTCAAGGAGTGTATATCCCTCCACCACGGAGAACTCTCGAGGATACTATGAATCAATTTATCACTATCCAGACTGCAACCAACGATAAATATGATCGCCTGATCAACGACATAAATGCAAATCTATCAAAGATACAATCCTCGTTGAGCATTCAAGTGAAGGGCAAGTTTCCTGCCCAGGACCAAAGACCTCTCCAAGGTCAAACTAGTGTTAGCTCGACACCTCATGACCTTCCTGAGCAATGTAGCGCAATTACCACTCTACGTAGTGGGAGAGTAGTTGACTTGTCACCTCCCCCACAAGACGTACCTACAGACAAGGAGATTTCGCCCGGCACGAAAGAGGCCGAAGATGTCCTCTTGAATGAGAGTGATAAAGATGACACTGGTGAGCCCGAGGTAGTAGAGAAACCACCCACCGCGGCACCATTTCCTCAAAGGTTGATTCATTCACATAAAGGAAACCCACGTGATAAAGTGCTAGACGTGCTAAAGCAAGTAAAACTGAACTTACCTTTCCTCGATGCCATTAAGCAAATTCCAACTTATGCAAAAGTCATCAAAGATTTGTTGACAGTAAAAAGAAAGATGAAGGTAAAGAAAAATGTCTTTCTAGCACAGAACGTGAGCTCCATTCTACTTAACGATCTCCCGCCTAAATTTAAAGATCCTGCACCCACCATTTCCTGCATCATTGGAGAAAATAAAATCGAAAAAGCCTTACTTGATTTAGGAACAAGTGTCAATATCCTCCCTTATTCCATTTATAGGCAACTTGATTTGGGTGATCTCAAGCCCATAAAAGTCACTCTCCAATTAGCGGATCAAACCGTGAAGATCCCGAGAGGCATAGTTGAGGACGTGATCGTCCAAGTTGACACTTTCTACTTCCCGGTAGACTTTGTCATTTGGGACACGAATCCCTCCTTCACCTCGAGCTACCATGTTCCCATCATCCTTGGGCGCCCGTTTTTAGCTACGGCTAACGCAATCATCAATACTCGAAATGGGCGAATGCAACTCACCTTTGGGGACATGACTTTAGAGACTAACATCTTCCATATAGCCCAATATACGGGGGAAGAAGATGATCTTCACACGGTGAGCCTAATTGATGAGATCGTAGAAGAGCACATTGAGGAAAATTTATGTGGAGACGCCTTAGAATCTTGCTTAGTGTCTAGTCATGAGAGCGAGGGAACTTATACCGAAATTGAAAGAGAGAGAGAGGGGTTAGAAGAAAGAAAAATGGTGGAGTTAGAGATCGAGCAAGTAAGAGAGGATGTAGGCATTACTCGGGAGAGAGATCTAGGGGACATGAGCATGGCAGAATTTGAAAAAGAATTCGGTCCGGTGGATGAGAGCCTTAACGACGAAGTCCAAACTCTATTGGATTCATTTAGTCACCTAGAAGAAAGCGAATGAAAAGATAAAATCGATGAATTCCTTCTTTGTGACCATCCACCCATACCACTAGAGGTCCCGAAGGCGAGTGAGGAGAAAAGTTATGTTTCATCCGACCTAGAGCATGACCCGTGAGTTCCAAAAATGGAAAGAAACTTAGGTGTTCCCTCCGAGTCGATGCAAGCAGGCCACGCTTTGAGTAAGCATCACGAGGATCCCTTTTCAATTAGTCACGATGAGTCTCCCGGCCTTTCCTTTATTTATGGGCGAGGGCCCAACTTATTCCGGTTGTTGGTATATGACAAGAAGATGGGAGTGACAAGGAGAGCATCGAACCCCGTGAGTGGGGTCAAGTGAGTTTGTGGAGAGATGAGAGTTCGTCGCACCCCCGACGCGTATGGGGTGATTTTTAGTGTATTATTGAGTCATGTGTTAGGGTCATTTAGTGTCTTTATGCATTTTAAATATTTGTTTATTTTCTTTTTCCGCACTTTTCATTCGCTTTGAGTTAGATTTTAGTCCTTTTTGCTTGAGGACAATGCAAAAGTCTAAGTTAGGGGGGGGGGTCACAAGTGCGTATTTCTAAAACTTCACAAATTTTCTAAAATGCCCAAAAATCTAAAAAAAAACATAAAATTTTGAAAAATTCAAAAATATTTTTGTTCAAAATAAATAAGAATTGGAATTCAAAATTTTCAAAAATATCATTAAAAGTCGGTTTAAAGTCACAAGTTGTAAAATTCAACATACACAAAGACGAAATTGACTAAAGATGGAAACTGAGCGAAAATTGACGACTTAACGAATAAGTGTGGAGATTAACAAATCCGGTGAGATTCGAGCCTATCACTTTTTGTGAGTTTTTAAATCAATCCGAGTTAATTGTTAACTCAAAGTTCTTTTTAGCGCCTAAAAAGTCGTCGAGGATCTCAACCCTTTTATTTTGATCGGTTATGCAAAACATGTTTGATATTGCTTTGAAAAATGTGCCAAAAGTGATCTCTAAACTTAAATTCATCTCGAAACGCATATGGTAACGCAATTGGCATTTTGGACAATGAAGTAGGCCATCGTTTGTCACCCAAAAATATTGGCCACAAAAAGTCGTGAAAAATCGCCCCTTTTGCAACCCAAATTGAGCCGAATAGATTTTCCCTTTCGTTTGACAACCCGAAAAATCCAAACAGCCCGGAATTGTGAAAAATGAAAAAAAATTCAGAATTTCAGTCTGGAAAGTGCATAAAAAGGGGAAAGAAAAAAAAATAGATATGCTCAACAAAAATAGCAAGAAAAGAAAAGAAGTGAAAAACAGAAAAAATAGAGAAAAAGGAGAAAAAAAAATGAGCAATAGTCCGAAAAAAGCACAAATGGACATCATAAATGACTTTTCCAATTCCAACCTTCCCTACCATTTTTATTTTACCCAATATACCTTAAAACCCGAAAAAGTCCTCACCGAGTCTAAATTGCGAAATTGATTACCGCGTGGAGAGCTAATACATCAAAAGATAATAAAAGAGATTGAATGCGCGAAAAAGAGGCAATGTTCCCGTTTTTAAAACCGTAATCCGTTGATGAGATCCTATCACTATAAAAAAAAATTCGTCTTTCTACTTATATGCGTGACCTTGCGTCCATTACACTTACTCTTTTATCACGCATACTGAGAGAATAGCCATAATCCGAGAGATTCGTTTGTGAGAGCATTCCGTGAGAAGTTGAAAACAAAACGATTTTTCGGATAAGTAACGTAATGATCAATCACTGGAAATTGGCGGTTATATTTTCGGCTTCGCACACACGTACTATGATTTGAGACTATTGAACATGACTTGATGATGACTATTTTATGGGAATGTTTGATTTATACAATTTTTAGGTATTTTGATTTTTCTTTGAGTCGAATTTTGTGGGTATATTCTCTGCAAACCCTCACGAGACACCACTCGTCCTACTAGGGTAACCTTGGGGTTTAAAGGCTTATTGCATACGCTAAATGCAATCGCTTGCCCGCGAAAAAGGTATTCTATCGCAATATTTTTTTTGAAGGGTCCTTAACTCATACTCTCGTTCTGTTACATTGCTCGGGACGCGCAAAGTTCTAAGTTAGGGGGGTTTGATTAGGCATAAATTCTTCACATTTATCCCCTTAATTTCGGTATTTTTATGATCCCGTGCGGTGTAAATAACTTGGATTTGTCTCATATTTATTCTACTAACCCTTTTTGGCAAGTATTTCGTATTTTGTGTATCTCTTATGTGTTTTACAGGTATTTCATGCAAGAAAGATGGAAAAGAGAACTCAAAATAGTGAAAGAAACCAAGAATCGGGGAGTTGAAAGGCATTTTCATAATTTTGCAGCCTTAGTCCGGAATTGGGGCCAACTGGAAAGTTGAAGAGCTTTAAATTACAAGAACACTGGAAAAAACGGCTTCTCAATCCGAGTTACGGTGAAGAAGTTATGCCCATTTGAAGTTGAGAAGAAATCCAAGAAAAAAGCTGTCAGACCTGAACCGAACCGAAGCTGAGGAAAAAGAACCGGTCCGCCCATTTGTCATGAACCAGATCCATTATGAAATTAGCCACGCTCCATATCCGTTACAAAATTAGTCACGCTTTCTAAGCGTGACAAATTGGCAGATGCGGGATTTTTATTTTGTGCTTATCTTTTAGCCAAAAGAGTTTTATGTTTTGGGGACTCTTCTAAACGACCTCTAGCCTATATATTTAGTCATTAGGACTCTTTTTATTCAGATTTCATTTATGTAAAAGCTCCATAACAAGTAGGAACATCTAAGAGAAGAATTTACATATTTTGCACCTTTAATTCAAGAGCTTTTCAAGTTTTTCTTCAACCTTTGATTTTTCTTGCATGTTTTTGTTCTTCAATCTTGGTAACTTTTATTTCTAGCACTTTTATTATTATTTCTCATGTTAGGCTAGGTTTTTAAAGGTCGGGATACATGAAACCAGCCTGATGTGTTAATTACATGTGTATAACATTAATCCTCTGAATTTAATGATTGATTACGACCGTTTGCGTAGGAACACAACAATTGTAGATATTTATATCCCGTTTGCCTCTGGGTAACCGGGATGATTTAGAATGCAATTCGAGTGTCACTATTGCGATACCGATTTACTCGTCCTCAAATTAAGTATGACGCGGGCTTGAACTTCGTATACGTAATGCTTGGGAGTACTAAATTTTGGGTCAAATTAATCGATTAAATTTACGATGAATATTATAACTGCAATACACTAGGGTTGGGGGATTGTGTCTCTACCTTAATTTTTCCAATTAGTTTTAGTTAACTTCTTTATTTTTCCCTTTTTCCTTTCTCACTCAATCATCATCTTTTACACTTTATTTTTTGAAGTAATAAATCAATTAAAATCTATCAAACATTCCCTGTGGATTCGATACCCAGACTCGCCACTATACTACGCAAGAGTGTAGTTAAAGTTTAGGTTTTTTTTTGTATCGTGGTCGGAAGCCGATAACAACGACTAGCGTATTTACACGAACGCTCGGTTTTCCACTCGATCAGCCAGCCAGCCGCACTGAAAAGATCCATTTCTTCGTCTTAAATAAGAACGTTTGATTAGCATATAATATGATCTTTGGAAGAGTCAGCTTAAAAAAGTTTGAAGAGGTGTCATCTACTGTCCACCAATGCTTCAAATTCCCCATATATTCAGGGGTCAGCATTGTTGTTGGAAATCAAGTTAAAGCTAGGGAGTGTTATTACACATTAGTCGATCGAGATGAGACAAAGAAGTTCACCACCGCTTATTAGATTGAAACTCTAAATCCTCACAAAGATGTCGATTTGGTTAAAGGACAAGTCGTAGAAGCAACGGAAACCATCATTATTGACTACGAATTGGCTCATCCTTGAATCCAGTCCTCAAATAGGAATTAATAAAATTTCTTAAACACTGGAAGAGTGTGTTTTCTTGGAGCCATGAAGACATGCTAGGGATCGATCCAAAATCATACGCCATGGACTGAATATTGTCAAGGACGCCAAGTCGATCAAGTAAAAACAATATGTATTTAGCTTCGAGAAGAATATAGTTATCCATAAAGAAATAGATAAATTATAAAAAGCAAGTTTCATTGAAGATGTCAAATACCCTGATTGGTTGGCTAACATGGTAATGGTAGGGAAGAAAAGTAGCAAGTGGCTTATGTGCGTTGATTTTACTAACCTTAATAAGACTTGCTTAAAAGATCATTTCCCCTTACCTAGGATTGATTAGCTAGTCGATGCCACTGCCAAGCATGAATTAATTAGTTTCTTGGACCTTTATTTAGGGTACAACCAGATCAAAATGAAGACGAAAGATAAAGATAAAACCTCATTTATACCAGTCGAGGTACCTACTGCTACATCGTTATGTCCTCTTAGCTAAAAAATGTTGGAGCAACATACAAAAGGCTGGTGAATAAAGTTCTCAAGGAATAATAAAACATGGAAGTTTATGTGGATGGCATGCTCACTAAGAGTAAGAAAGTAGTCAATCACATCAAAGACTTGGGATAAATGTTCGATCAGTTGGAAAAGCATCAGATGAAGCTCAATCCAACTAATTGTGTGTTCGACATGCAAGAAGGGATGTTCCTGGGATTCATTGTAAATCAAAGAGGCACTCAAGCTGATCCAAATAAGATTAGAGCATTGATAGACATGCAGTCTCCCACCAATAAGAAGGATGTGCAAGAGTTAACTAGAAAAGTAGCAACCCTTAACAGGTTTGTCTCTCTAGCTACTGACATGTGCTTACCTTTCTTCAAAGTATTAAAAAAGACATTTGATTGGAATGAGGAGTTTGAGAATGCCTTTTTAGAGCTGAAGAAATATTTAGGATCTCCGTCGTTACTTTATCGTCCACTCATGAGAGAAACATTATATTTATTTCTGACGATATATGAGTAGGAAGCCAACTCAACATTTATCCAACTAGAGAGTGAGGTACATAAACCAGTTTATTATACCAGTAAAGCCTTTCGAGATGTAAAAATACGGTATCTACATCTGGAAAAAGCTTTCCTTAGCCCTCATTGAAGCTTCATGAAGAATTAAACCATATTTCTAAGCCCACACCATTGCTGTCTACACAGACTTACCATTATGCAAAGCTATTCGCAAGCCAAAATTGCGAGGGAGATTAATGGCATGGGTTATAGAGCTTGGAGAGTATAATATACATTATGAACCTAGGACAACATTGAAAGGTTAAGTAGTGGCAGATTTCATAGTTGAATTCAATTATGAAAAAAGACCTACCAAGCAGACTCAAATCGAAGAGAGTGATACATCACGCATATTGTATATTTACCCCCGTCATATTGATGCATTCTAGCATTTTTATCTCCTTTATTGCCTATATTTATGCCCATATACTTTATAATCTCGATTTTGTATATATATATATACATGATATGCATGGTTTATGTGAGCTTTTGTAGTGTTGGATCACTTGACGAAGCAAGTGGTTGCATCTCGGGGAAGTTCTATCATCTGACCAACTTCAAAGGTATTTTCGTCATTTCATACCGTATCTCCTGCTTAGTGAAATTTCATGGAAACGTATTCCATTGAGTTAGCTTCGTGTGGCCGTAAATGATACATCGTTTTGAGTCCGGATGACGAAGTTACGGCCATTTCCGTAAATGAAGTTTTCTTCCTTTTAATGATCCAAAAGCCTCTTAAAATAGAGCTCCGGTCAATTGGCCTTCAGAACCCAGTCGACCGGTCATTCAATATATACATACAAAGGGAAGCAGTGGGTTGTGTTAAGCTTTATCGATCGATCGATCAACCCTTCAGCTTTTTTGGCGATTATTTCTTTTATTTTCTTTTTCCTTTTTTTTCTTTTACCAACTTACTATATAAGTTGGTTTTGGTTTAGTTTGGAGGGCATCTTATATTTTTAGGTTAGTTTAGGAGGGATATTTAGGTTGGGAGTTTCTCTCTCCTAGGGTTTGATTCCAAGGGTTTGTAAGTCACTATTTATCATATCCTTCATTTATATTAGTTGTCTTTTCTTGATTTAAACTTTGTTCTCTTATTTACTTGCTTTGATAATTAGTTTTAATTGCTTTCGTTAAATACATGTTATTTATTATGCTTTGTAGGTAATTTAATCTAGTTTGAGATTGTTAAACTCACATGGATTAATTAGTTGTTATGTTATGGTACCATGAGTTTAGGGTAGTTTTAATGGGTTAATTGTTCTTCATGTCATACTTACGAGATTTAATGGTGTATATAACGTAAGTGCCGTATTTATGACTTTTCATGGGTAATTCCGGGAATATTCGTTCACACCGAACTCAAATCACAATTTTATGAGAATTTATAGGGTGACAACTCTGAGTTTTATTAATTGTACAAATGAGATTAATCTTATTATGGATCTTCTTTCCATGTAACCATTGATGCTATTTAGCCCTTATGAAGAAGACGATTCTGAACCTATAATTTTACTCACTTTGTTAATCTAAGTTTAATGATTTGCTCGCATATCATCTTTTACACTTTTATACGAGAAGTATTAAATTAATAGAATTCTAACAACTACTCTTTGTGGATTTGATTTTTACTTGGCGTTGTGGCCATCCCCCATCCTTGTGGAGGGAGAGAGGAGGAAGGTATCTCTGCGGTGGGAGGATCCCGGTCCCGCGCATCCCTCTCGAGAGTGCTTCAGCCGTCGTCGGTGATGTGTGAGGTGAAAAATGTAGAGAGATGGAGTCGCCAGTCTATTTTACTCAAAACAGACAAAAGAAAGTGGAGCCATCCCGAAGGACAGCATCAAAGACATACTGATACATACGAAACCAAAAATGATTCGAGTAGCGTTCGGAGGCTAAGTTATGAAATGGGAAGGTGTTAGGCACCCATTCTGCCCTTGCAGTCTCTCATACATTTGTTGTTATTTTCCTCTATTTCCCTGTGATATGTGTGTATGTGTATATGTAATGGAGATAGGGATCATCGACTTGTATCAGGGAAGAGACAAAGCGAGTCATCCGTAGGAATGTTTAGAAAAGTAATATTAGAAAATAGGATTTACGCGATTATTCTTACGTTGACCTTTATAATGGAACGATAACGCGTATGGAATAATACTCCACTAAGAAAAAATATATGTATATGTAAATATGTAGATATGAGAGAATTTAGTTAAAGAATTTAGAAAAAAGAAAATTGAAAATTGAAAAAAAATAGGACTCGAGTCTCGAGTTTTATCCCGAGACGTCTACGTAGCTTATAGAGGCGTCAAAGTCCACGTGGTTCGTATTGAAAACGAGGGGTGGGGTTTATCCCATAAATCCAACCGCGGACTTCTCTTATGTGTATATGTGTGTGAAAAGGTGTTTTAGTGTGAGAAAAGTATGAGAAAAATGTGAAAAAAGTGTGAGAATTCCCGTTTGGAATTTATGAGAAAACCCTGTTTTGCTTGTTTTTTATTTTTTTTATATGAAAAATAAGAGATGTGAAATAATACTAAATAAAAAGTATATTAGGATATGTGAGATGGGGAGAAAAAGTGCTAAGTAATAAAACAAGTTGATGCGAATTTAGGAGAATTTAAAGAGAGAGTTGAGAAAGTTGGACCTTCTTGAAGATCTCGGGCTTGATCTTGAATGTTGAAGAGTAGCCCTTACACTTGGATGATGATGAAGGGTAGTTAATTCGCCAAATTTGATGAAAAAGATGATGAAAAGTGAGGGTTAGAAAGGGATTTGGATTTAGAAATCACGCTGACTTCGAAAGAGGTTTTCTGAGTTCGCTGAGAGTGATGGATCTCAGATCTTGGGTCTCTTTACAATGAGATCAGGCCCTCCTTTTTTATAGGCCCAGGGCATTTCCGATCGTCATAGGTCTGGTCCTGCCAATCGGCAGGTGTTTTTAGGCACACTGCCGATAGGCAGGATTTTGAACGTGCCATTCGGCAGTCTTTTTTAGATTCCTTCGAAAAAATGGTCGTAAAATGCAATTTGTTGATCCGAATCAAGCACGGGGCATGCCTATAAAAAGGTACTCCAGAGACCTTCGAAAGTCCTTTAGACTGCTCCTGGGTCCGGGAGTTGACTTTGGGTCAAATGTGGCTTGGAAGTCCTCGTGGGTCCTTTGGACAGGGGATCGTCGCAAATGGATCGTTCATCAGCATGGTAAGTCAGAATCATGCACGGGGAAGACCGTTGGAAAGTTTAAGAGGTGAACTTCTACATTCCAAAGAGTTTGACTCGGTTTGGGGAGTTGACTTTGGTCAATCGGGGCCTGAAAGTATTCGATGACCTTTCGAAGTAAAACGGATCGTTCGTCTGTACCGTAAGTCAGAATTGGGCCTGGAGAGGACCGTTGGAAAGGGGTTTCCATGACCTTTGAAGATTCATTTATTCTCGGTCGAGATGAAGAGTTGACTTTGGTCAAACGGATCCCAGGAACATCCGGTGGCCTCCTAATCAAGTTTCGAGGAAAAAGGGTCATTCGTCCGCACTGTAAGTCAAAATCGTGCAGGAAGCAGACCGTTAAAAAGGGGTTTTAGTGCCCTTAGAGGATTCATTTAGTCTTGGTCGAGCTGAGGAGTTTGACATTTGGTCAAACAGAGCTTGGGAGTGCCCGATGACCTCTAGGTCATTACTCGGGGTATGACCTAGGTTCGTGGTGATGCAGGGGGTGCTAGAATGGGGTGTCTATAGAGCCCCTCGACGGGTGAGTTTGGAACAACGATAGACATCGAATATACACCGCCCAATTCCTTTGAAAGAGGTCGATTCTGCGGACCTAAGGAAACGATGATGACTAATTCCGAGGGTCGAGGCCGATTTTGAGGACCTAAGGAATGAGGATGACCAAATCAGAGGGTCGAGGCCGATTCTGAGGATCTAAGGATGAGGATAACCAATTCATAGGGTCGAGGCCGATTCTGAGGACCGATTCTACGGATCGAAGCCAATTATGAGACCTTAAATTGTGATGACCAATTCTGCGGGCCGAAGCCAATTCTGAGGGCTTAAATTGTGATAACCAATTATGGGGGTCGAAGCCAATTCTGAGGGCTTAAGTTGTGATGACCAATTCTACGGGTCGAAGCTAATTATGAGGGCTTAAATTGTGATGACCAATTCTACGGGTCGAAGCCAATTCTGAGCTTAAATTGTGATGACCAATTATGCGGGTCGAAGCCAATTCTGTGGGATTAAATTGTGATGTTATCGAGGAACTCTCTTCGAGAAATTACCTTGTGATTTTGATTTGAGCTGGGGAACTGATTGCTGGGGGAACTTTCGTGTCTTCCATAGACTTTGCAGGGGAATAACTAATTTGATATTGTAAATTCCACTGGGGGAGTGATTAGGTGGTCCGGGGATCGGACGTTTTGCTTGAGGAAATTTGAGACTTTTGGGAAATAGGAGATAACATGAAGTTTGGGATGCTTTAAGGGTCCTCTCTGGACGTTGCTGAGGAGAGATTCACTTAGCTTTTGAGGGTTTCGCTGTGGAAATATTGTTTTTGCTTGAGGGAGTGTGAAATTTTCTTGGTGAAAATGTTCTAAATCATCCTCGGGATTTTTAGGAATTTTCTGAGGATTTTTCAGGATTTTTGGGTATTTTTGGGAGTTTTTGTACGAAAATATAAGGGAGGTGCCAGTCGGCATAGTGTGGAGGGTGCCATTCGGCAGTGGCACAAACTTTTGGACTGCCTCGAGAAGATGGAAGTCAGTGCCGATCGGTAGGTGGGGGTGCATTGCCGATCGACATGACCCTTGGCTTCCTATAAAAGGGGGTGGGTTCCCCTCATTTTTCACAGCTTCTTGCCTTCTCTCTCTCAACGATTTTCTTATGCAAATCGTCTTAACATTTCGCAACCTAAAAAATGGCTGCTTTTGTGAGCACTGCGACACACAGGGAGTGGTTAGCTGATGATGACTGGGCGAGTGTGGAGTGGAGGGCCAGGACGCCTCTTGCTTTGGGGAGTGAGAATTCGTTTGATGCATTTGAGCCAGTTGCGAATGAGTGGACTTTACTGCAGGAGTCATCGCGTCATCGCTCTTCCAGGGTGGTGAACCCTGGTGGTTATGTAAGTACAAAATGACTTTTGGCATTCTTTTTTGGTGATTTCCTTTTTTCTTGGATTTTGATAAGGCTTTTTTTCTTTGACAGTCTAATTTTTATTTGCCGACTATGCGTGCCCGTGGGACGACGGGGCTTAAGGATATCTGGGAGCACCTTCCACCTATGGTGCATTGGGTAGTATCGTCAGCGGGCTTTGGGAGGTTGGCGTCTATGCTGGATGATACGCCTCGTTCGACGGCGGTCTTATGTGCTTTGGGGGATAGGTGGTGGGACACTACCCACACCTTCCATTTTGGCTTTGGGGAGATGATTGTGACTCCCATAGATGTGCAACAGCTGCTAAGACTGGATTGTGATGGAGAGCAGATAGAGGTGGATCGCTCTTTGCGGGTGAGGCTAAAGGCGGTGCAAGCGGTGCTAGGTGATGTTGGGAGGATAGTATCTGGGGACTCTATCCGTTTGTCTCTACTGAGGGATGTTTTGCTGGGTAGGGTGATTGATGTGGAGGACGGGCTGCAGGTGAGGCAGATATCCCGACTGTTTATTTTGCTGGTGTTGGGGGGACTTTTGGTGGCGTCGAGCGGTGACGTTGTCCACTTGTGGTTTTTGCCATACTTGAGGATGTTTTTTAATATCCCTCTCTATGATTAGGGGAGTCTGACTTTGGCGACCCTTTATTTTTATCTGGATGCATTTAGCCGGTGTTGCCAGGAGACTTTTACTGGAGCCACGTAACTTCTTGAGGTATTCTTTAGTTTGCACATTTCCTTTCATGCATTCGCATTTTCCTTGTGTGTCTCTTTTTTTATCACGAATTCTTGTCTTTGGCAGACGTGATTCTATGAGGTGATTGGGTGTAATACCCAGTTGATTTCCTTGAAGGACGAGACCATTGGGGACTTTTACCGATTGTATCAGTGGCGGAAGGCCAATCGGCAGTCGGGGAAGTCTCTTTCTCTGGAGGCGGTGCATTAGGTCTTTAATGGCCTGACTAGTGATAAGGTAAGACTTTTTTCTTTTTCAGTCTGGGTCTTTGTGTGCTCTGATTTCATATTGACTTATATCTGCTGGGGATTTTTTAGGTAACATTTTACACTTGGGGGACGGCTGTTCAGGACACGGGATCGACTGGGGTGAATGCGCAGATGAGGCATTTGTTGGCGTATGAGTTTGGTCACTCCTGGTATCTCGGGGAGAGGGTAGTTTGATAGATTGCTGAGGAGGAGGTGATGTTGTCACCTACGAGGCCCCCTATATCTATGAGGCGAGAGCGGATGTTGCCAGAGGACACGAGGATTACGACGATGATTGGCGAGTCCTATTTATTGTACATCGACACGACTGTGTCATATGATTATATGGACTTCTTGATGAGTTGGCTGATGGTGCCTAGCATATATGATGAGTTGCCTTTCCCTCATGCGGGTTCGAGTCGACTAGTGGGGTTCTCCCACAGTGGGGTGGTCCATCGACATCTGCGACGACAGTGACTTCTGAGGTTCCTTTTGTGAGGTTGCATACCCATTCATACAACATTCAACGACTGATGGATGGATGGTGCCTATGTTGCATCGTCCTCATGCGATGGAAGCGGAGGAGTTGGGCTTGACATATGGGTTCTTCATCCATATGTATATCCTTCTGTTTTTTCTTCTTTCTTTTCTGGTTTCTTTTGATCTTCTTTTCCTGATACTGATTCTTCCTTTTCTTGCAGTAAGTTCGGGTATCCACCACTTGGATGAGGGACATTAGGGACTAGATATCTTCGGTGACTGCCTATATTCTGGATGTGATTCCTGTTCCTTCTTGCTTGGTGTTGTCTACCTCATCCAGGGAGGAATATGGTTCAGGTAGCGGTGGTGCGTTATCTCACCGCAGGGGAAAGAAAGCGCGTCGTAGGGATGGGAGCTCTTAAAGAGAGAGGGGAAGGGTAGGTGAGAGAGAGAATGTGGGTTCGGGCTAAGTCCCATTGTTTTTCTGCTTTTCTTTATTTCCTATAAAATTGATATAACACAAAAAATATCTATGCAATGCAATAGAGTTCTTTATTATCTTTTGTTTAGCAAATGAATGAATGAATGCATATGTGCTTTTTACTTTGCTGCTGAGACCGTGGAAGGAAATATTTTTTTTTTGGAATTGAAGGAAAGTTTTATTTAAATGAGAAATTATATAAAGATGGAAGGGGGTTTTGAAATACTGTAGAGAATATCAATTTATTTTTATTGAGTTTTCTGATTTTGACAAAAGAGGAAAAATGGAAGTTTCTAAAACAGGAGGTTTTCGATCAGCAAGCCCCTTGTCCTGTCTATCGGTGGGTCAGTCCAGTCCCATCAATTCAAGGATTTGATTGGTACCCTCTTCAGCTTTTGGTACCTTGTGGAGCAGGATTCTCTTTGATTTCTACAAGGGTTGTGCCTTTTGTGAGGGTTTTCAAGTATAAAAAGGGGTAAGGGTGGGGCCTTTTCATCACACCTTCACATTCTTACTTTCTTATTATGTGAGATGGCTCTCCCTGGTAGTGTTGAGTTTGCCAACTACCTCGAGACTTTGGAGGTGATGTACTCCTATAATGTCGACTACAATACTTTCAACATGCGTCGAGTCTCTTTATGGCGTAATCGACCCATAGAGTGGAACATGCTAATAGCAGTGGTACAATTTTGGTACCCCTAAGACCACGTATTTCGCTTTGGCTTGGAAGAATTCTGTCGGACTTATGAGGATATTTTCGCCATGTTGGGGGTAAATCCTAGTGTGGCGACTTCTATGCCTGAGTTTTCTCGATCTCCCCGGGAGCTGTTGGCTGGACTTCTCCGCGTCTCGCCCTCGGTGGGTAGATCGTTGGTTACTAGAGGAATGATTTCCCTTCCGATGGTGTTACAGTCTCTGCATTTACAGGAGGTTGGTGATGCTGGATATACCGAAGCCGTCGTTTTGGGCTTGGTTTCGAAATTACTGCTGGTGACTGGGGAATGATGATGCTGAATTCTAGCACCACCAGATAAGTGATGATGAGCTCAAACAGTAGTAATCATGGCAGCCATAGAGATGTATATGTATAAGTATATAGAAGGAGGTGAGTATAAGAGGAATAAGACAACGATGTATAGTGGTTCAACCAATTAGGCCTACATCCACTGTGAGTGTGTGATCCACTAAGTATGGGCACTAATGGCCTTGGATACAATGCACAAGTTCTCTCTCTCTCTCTCTCTCTCTCTCTCTCTCTCTCTCTCTCTCTCTCTCTACTGTGTGTACAAATAGAGTTTTAGCTAGGGTTACCATTCTCGATCCCCTGTAGGGTTGTAGGTGACAAGTATATATAGGCCTTGGGGGGTGTAGTGTACCCCCCCCCCCCCAAGTATGCATGGTGCATGTGAATGATGATCTAGCCAATCCCCTGCTGACACCTATAGATGCCACCTGTGACTAATGATGACATAATATTCCCTCACGTGAGG
The DNA here is from genome assembly GCA_949130495.1 of Sambucus nigra. Classification (NCBI taxonomy): domain Eukaryota; kingdom Viridiplantae; phylum Streptophyta; class Magnoliopsida; order Dipsacales; family Adoxaceae; genus Sambucus; species Sambucus nigra. The sequence continues at coordinate 285,662,931 of OX422218.1, forward strand.
GGATGATATTGTTATAACGGTCTTCCACGTGCCATGTGAGCCTCACGCGCAATGTTCCACGCGTCTCCCAAGCCACGCGCTGTGATGATGTCACCCTCAGCCTGTGACAAGAGGTCGAGGGAAAAGTTTCCTTCGGTAGTGAGTCTGTCCCAATTTGGGCCTCGTACTATCGTACCCTCGTAGGGTCGTCTGGGCCTGATGAGGGGTCGGCCCCTTGGAGGGTCGTCTGGGCCTGATGAGGGGTCGACCCCTTGAAGGGTCGTCTGGGCCTGATGAGGGGTCGGCCCCTTGGAGGGTCATTCGGTCCATGATGTGGGGTCGGCCCCTTGAAGGGTCATCTGGGCCTGATGAGGGGTCAGCCCCTTGGAGGGTCACCTGGACCATGATGAGGGGTCGGACCCTTGGAGGGCCGTCTGGGCCTCATCCAGTTGCCGGGCTCCCTCGACCTGGCCAAGGGTACATATGGGTATATCAATCACCCCCAACCCTTAGCCATCAATGTTGTTGAGATGGCTGAGGGGTAGTGTTTCCCTTGAGATGAGTGTATGGTCAGTTAAATGAATGACACCTGTCAACCTGATGTGACACCTGTCAAATTTTTATCCAATGTCGTTCAAATTTTCTAGGCATGGCAACTGCACACTGCTTGGGACTTTGTGCCCTAATGATGCCCTCCTCGTGGGTTGTGCTCTGCATTGGTTAATATGCCCATTCATCATCAAGGTATTTAAGCAATTTTTGAAGTTATTCTCTTTCTTCTTCGCGCCTGAACTCTCTCTCTCTAGAACTTCCACAACTCCATAACCATTTCTGCGATTTTTTCTTCATCAAGCCTCGCCGTTCTCTCTCAGGTAATCTCTCTGCCTTAGTGATCTCTTTATCTTCCATTGCTGTTTGCTTTCTTGCCCTAGGCTTGTAGGACTTTGGCTGTCTTACTTCCCTCCGGCGTCTTCCCCGGCGAGTTGTTCTTGAGTGTTCTTGACCAAAAACCTTTAATTCATTGGTTTTGATCGAAAAGTCTAACCTAGTCAACTGTGAGATTGTTTGTAGTTGGCTTAGCCAAAATCTTCTAAGTGTAGGGCCTTCCCCTTAATGCTTAGGAGACTTTACAGTTTAGCTGAGGAGTTTCCATCCCTGAGAGAGAAGTTCTTCGTAGAGATTAGGCGAATAGAGGAAGAGGAGGAGAGGAGACGAGGGGACGACCCTAATTGGGTATGACCCATTTGTCCCATTCCTCTTGCCACAATAAAGCCATCTGAGTCTTGTGGGTGGTCCGGTTGTCCAGCCGAGAGTTACTCAGGAGAGATGAATGAGAGAGCCTCGCCGCCAATAGGTGCAGGCCCTTCTGGGAGGAGAGAAACGTCTGACCTTAGCCCAGGCCGACAGGCCGAGGGGGTGATCCCTTTTGAGGCTGTCCCTGTGATAACTTTATCCCCCCACGCTTTCCAGATGGCATTCCCTCATGAGCCTTTAACAGGTGATGAGGCTGAGGGAGAGGGGACTGAGGATGGTGAGGACTCTGATGCTGACGCAGTTGACACCTCCCACGCCTCGTCCTATATTTCCTCGGTCAGGGATCGTGACCTGCTGCTACGGAGGCATGCATTTAGTGTGTCTCCCAACATAAGTATAAGGGTCTCCTCTGAGTCTGAGGGGGTCTTTGAGGGTGAAGAGGGAGAGGTAGCAGTGTACGAGCAGATGTTTAAGGTCGGTGTTAGGTTCCCTCTGCACCCTGCCATTGTTAATATACTGTCAGCCCTCGGCGTTGCCCCCTCTCAACTTCCTCCCAATTCCTGGAGGACGATCCTCGGCCATGTCTCCTTATGGAAGAATGCCTTTACTGACGAGCCTTCGGCCAATCTGTTCTTGACTTGTTACAATATCACTTCCTCGTCTAAACAGCTTGGGTATTATCATCTGGGGGCAAGGAAGTCTGATAAAAAACTTCTCCACGTGGATCAAACCTCCAACCACGACTGAAAGAAGAGGTTTTTCTTCATTTCTATAGACTGGGAATTTACTGTCGAGGCTCAACCTATGGAAGACGGTCCGAGGGTTCCAAGGAGATGGTATAACCCCTCGATGAAGGCTAGGTCGAACCCCGGACTTAGTCTGGATGAAAAAGACATAGTTGAGTACCTGAGAGAACGAGGGAGGGGGAGTGAACTTGCAAAGTTTGAAGATCTGATGACCCCTCGGTTCCTCAAAGAAGCTGGTCTAAGGGTCGGCCCACTGACAGAGCTATGTGAGTTATATTATTTTTTGCCCAATCTTTTCTTTTTTCCAAGTGTTTTATCTTTGCCTCTGCATTTTTTCTAATGTGTCGTCTTCTTTTCAGGTCGTCCTGCAGGTATATCTGACCAACTCTGGGAAATGACGGCCCCAAGTTTTCTGTCAGGCTTGGATAAGAAGAAGGGCAAGGAGCCTCAGCAGGCTCGGAGGAAGTCGAAGGCCGTGGGGCTGACACCTGTCGAACCTTCCACCGAGGGTTCCAAAAGAAAAGGCTCTGAAGTTCCTGTTGACCCTCGGCCGGACTCAAGGACGAGGGCAAGGGTGGAGACATCAAAGGGGGCTGGATCCTCTTCCAGTATGGGGGCCTATTGGTCTCAGAACTTGGCATTTTTGAAGGCCGAGCCGTCTTCTCTGATTGCCAACTTGAGGGCGGCCAAGGCGTTTATGTTTTCTGCCCCCTCGGCTGCCGACTACGAACTCTTGTCCAAGATGCCCCCAGTGAAGGTGTATGACTATGGTCTGCACACACTAGCTCAGGTATTTGCTTTTACTTTTTCTTCCTTAATTGAGTTTTCTCTAACTGTTTCCTCGGCCTCTTAACAACTGTTTATCATTTTTCTGTGCAGTCTGTTTGTGACTTTACTTCGACCACCAAGTGGATGGCTGAAAATCAACAAAAATTTCATGAGGCCGAAAGGTCCATTCAGTACGAGGCTGATCTACAGACGGAGCTGGAAATTGCAAAGGCTGAATTGGAGAGTGCCTGACAAGGCAACATGATGCAGACTTGCAGGCCAAGGACGCGCTTATAAAAGAGAAGGACAAGGCCTTGACCAATTTGGGGGTTCAGTTCGAGTCCGATCTTGAGGCGGCTGTCAAGAAAGCCGAGGCCGATGCTGTGGAGGCCTACAAACTCTCGGATGAGTTTCAAGGCTTCGGTCTTGAATACTTAGAGAGAGGGATAAGGACGGTCTGTCGGTGGGTCGTCCTTAAGTTTGCTGACGCAGTATCTTCTGTCCGCCCCTCTATCGAAGCAGTCCAACTGGATGATCCTCTGATTGCTGAGGCTTTGGCACAGGTGGAGTCTCAAGTGCACGTCGAGGGTGTCGGCGCGTCTGAGGATCAGCCAGTCGTGGTCGTTGAGGAGACTTCTCTTATTGACGTTGAGGCCCTGCCCTCTGATGCTGCTCAATAGGGTGGCTGTTTGTAGCCAATACCCTCTTTATGTACCCCCTGAATGTACTTTATTTTTGTAGAACACGCGTAATATTTCATTTATAATATCATCTCTCTTGTTATCTTCCATATTCGTCTCTTGTGTGATTTGTATTGTGAAATTTTTATATTAACAATATCACTAACCCCTCCCTCGTCTTTCTTGAGGTGAATGAGGGGTCGTCTCCAACACTGACCCTCATTATAGCCGAGGGTGGTTTTTAACCAACCTAATGGTTTTTAATCAAGTCCTCCCTCGTCTTTCTTGAGGGTGAATGAGGGTTCGTCCCCGACATTGACCCTCATTATAGTAAAGGGTGGTTTCACACCAACTTAATGATGTTTTTTTTTTCAAGTCCCCCCTCGTCTTTCTTGAGGGCAAAGAAGGAGTCGTCCCCACCATTGACCCTCATTATAGCCGAGGGTGGTTTTCACCAATTTAATGGTTTTTCGTCAAGTCCCCGCTCGTCTTTCTTGAGGGCAAAGGAGGGGTCGTCCCTACCATTGACCCTCATTATAGCCGAGGGTGGTTTTTACCAATTTAATGGTTTTTCAACCAAGTCCCCCCTCGTCTTTCTTGAGGGAAAAGGCAGGGTCGTCCCCACCATTGACCCTCATTATATCCGAGGGTGGTTTTTACCAATTTAATGGTTTTTCAACCAAGTCCCCCCTCATCTTTCTTGAGGGCAAAGGAGAGGTCGTCCCCACCATTGACCCTCATTATAGCAGAGGGTGGTTTTTACCAATTTGATGTTTTTTCAACCAAGTCCCCCCTCGTCTTTCTTGAGGGCAAAGGAGGGGTTGTCCCCACCATTGACCCTCATTATAGCCGAGGGTGGTTTTTACTAATTTAATGGTTTTTCAACCAAGTCCCCCCTCGTCTTTCTTGAGGGTGAATGAGGGGTCGTCCCCACCATTGACCCTCTTTATAGCCGAGGGTGGTTTTTACCAATTTAATAGTTTTTCAACCAAGTCCCCCCTCGTCTTTCTTGAGGGTGAATGAGGGGTCGTCCCCACCATTGACCCTCATTATAGTCGAGGGGGGGTTTTCGAAGATGAGCCCAGCCATACTAGAACTGATAAACGCAAGATGAGGGAAAACATTATACTTCTCATTAACATTTCAAGTGTTCTATCGGAGCAACACTCATTACAATTGTGGTCCGATAGGATATTACAACACTAGTGATAGTATTTCTTCAAATGATCTGCATTCCAGGGGTTGGAAAAGGGTTCTCCTACTAAGTTTTCTAGTCTATAGGTTCCTGGAACCACTTCGTCGATGACCCTATATGGGCCATGCCAATTTGGGTGGAGCTTGTTGGGCTTCTGCCAAGTCTTTTTGAGGACTAAGTCCCCCACTGCAATTGATCTCTGCTTCACCCTCTGATTGTAAAACCTTACAGTCCTTTGCTAGTAGGCGGCTTGCCTTATCTCGGTGTCTTCCCTCCTTTTCTTCAATCAGGTCTAAGTCAAGTCTCCTCTCTTCCATATTTCCCTGGGGGTCATACATTTGGACCCGGTGAGTAGGAAACCCAATCTCGGTGGGGATGACGGCTTCTGAGCCATAAGCCAGCATGAACGGGGTTTCTCCGATATAAGTCTTTGTCGTCGTCCTGTAGGCCCACAACACAGCATATAACTCCTCAACCCATCTTCCTTTTTCTTCCTCAAGTCTCTTATTGATCCCATCTAGGATTGTCCTATTTGTAACTTCCGTTTTGCCCATTGGATTGAGGTCGACCTGGGGTAGAGAAGAATTATTTGATACTCACCCTTTCACAGTACTTCTCCAGAGATATATTCTTGAATTGAGTCCCGTTATCCAAGATGAAGGTGTTGGGGAGACCATATCTGCATATAATATTTTTCCAGATGAACTGGAAGGTCTTCTGCTCGGTAATCGTGACCATCAGCTCTGCCTCCACCCATTTTGAAAAATAATCAATTGCCACAATGAGGAACCGATAGTTATTAATGGCCCTAGGCAAGGGGCCTACTAGGTCGACCCCCCACACTGCAAATGGCCATGGGGACGTAATGGAGGTAAGAGGTTGATGGGGCTGGTGGCAAATCTTTGACATTTATCACACTTTCTTACATACGCCGTGGCGTCTTTCCCCAAGGTCGGACACCAGTACCCCTGGGTGATCACCCTCTTCGTCAGAGACCTGCCCCCAATGTGGCTTGAACATGACCCCTCATGCACGTCTTGCAAAATGGATGGGACTTCAGATGGGTGCACACACCTAAGTAAGGGGAGCAAAAACCCCTTTTTGTATAAGGCGTCCCCAATGACAGTGAACTTTGCAGCTCTGTATCTCAACTTCTTCTTTTCTTGCCTTGCTTCTTGCATCTCCCCCACTTTAATGTATCTGATCAGAGGGTCCATCCATGAGGCTTCCCTAACAATATTTAGGCAAGTGCTGTAATACCCCGTAATTTTAAATGACTTTTAAAATGGGTTATATTTTAAATTAATGGATTAATTAGATTTTATTGTTAATTAATTCATTTGGGTTTTATCCGGACAGTGGATATTAAAATGGATGATTCTGAATATTACTTAAAGATATTTGGGTAATATATGAATGTGATGTCATTGATATGACTGTATGATATAAATTCGGTAATTTATATTTTTAGTCAGACGCGGTATGGGACGTGTCGGGACTAGTTTATTAAAGTAAAAAGGAAATTTATTTTCTATCAACCTTATAGTCATTTCGACTGCGCCGTTGCGTTCGGAAGGTTCGAAATAGTAAGAAAAGTCTATTTGGATGTTAATTTTGAGTCTCGGGTCATTTGGAAATGAATAGACAACCCGAAAGGGCATTTTGGTCATTTTTCTAGGGGGATGAATAGTGATTTCGGGTTTTGTCCTATTATAAGTATTGGTAGATTAAGTGTATGGGGGTTATTCATCTCCTCTACACAAAGTAGAGAAGCCATCTTCCTAGAAAGAGTGAAAGGGTGCTTGGGAAGGGAAAAGCCTACTTGGGAAGGAAAAGAACAAGAACCAAGGTTCATCACCACCAACCACCACCGGAGTTTGACCGGAGAAGGGACAACCAACTGAGATATACTACACCAAAGGATCAGACCTTCATTAAAGGCAAGTGTTTGATAATGGCAATTTAAGTTCGTATATTGTCCATGTTATAATAGTATGAAAAGATAAGATTATTCATGTTTAGAAGAAATAATGGAGTATTAAATGGATTTCTGGAAACTGAAATGCTATAGGAATTTAACTCATGTTGAAGGATGAAAATAATCATGAAATAATCATATATATATGAAAGAAAAATCTGAAAACCCTTGAAGTGTTCTTGAAGTTAATATGTTGATGATTTTCTGGAAAATGAGGAGATAAACATGCTTTTTAATCCAATCCCTTGATGATTCTAGGATGTTTAGAGTATTGGGAATCGTTCATATATGTTGATATATCATGTAATTAAGATTATAAGTCATTTGGGATGTTTAGATGAAGGTTTAAATGATCATAAGTTGCTAAACCCGTAGTTGCTGAAATGCAGAAAAACCAGGCTTAGACCTGAGGGATCGATCGATCGACCCCTGCCTTCGATCGATCGACCTCCCCAGAATATGTAAAGTTGCTTCTTTTTAAATGTTGATTCTTATCCCAACACTTTTGTGGATCTTTGGTGATTATTATTTGGATGTTATGGGACTTAGAAAATATCAGTAAACCCTTGATAATATTTGAATTAATTTGATTTGGATTCAAGTGATTAAAAATGATGAAAATTATATTGAATGGAATTTCGGTTGCTAGATTCATTTGTTAAATTCCAAATGGGTATGTATGAGGATTAAAGATAGGATCAGTAGGGATGATTTAATATAACACCTGGGTATCCTTAAGTTTACAATAGGGTTTAATCCTAAGTGAAAGAAGATGTGTTTATAAGAGATTTGAAACTATCGATTTTAACCTTAATTAAAAAGAGAACTAAACTCGTAGTAATTCGGGAGAAATGATGTTATGGACCAGTAGGATATTAGTGACTTCTTACTGAATATATGTTGAGGAAAAACCTATTTGAATCTTATGTATTGAGTGAGGGTAGCCTTAGAGTTACAATTTGAACATCAAGGACTGAGTGTAATACAAGAGCGTAGTGGTATGTCTCCTGGATAAAGATGGGAGTTTAGAACACATTTGGTTGAAAGAGGTATGAGGTTATCTCGATCGCATAGTTGAAGTTGTCGGACCTCCTCGATCGACAAAGTTAAGTAGTAGTGTATTGGAGGGGTTCCTTGTTTGGATTTCGCTTTGCGAGACGCTCCGCGCATGAACCTTAACGACGTCGAGAGTGGAGAGATGTTATAAGATGCGAGGATAATTAAATTATGAAGTAAAGATATGATATTTTAATGCTACGTATGGGAAATATCTTAGGGTAGTGATATTACCTTATTGATATTATGTTATAGGTATGATAATACCTATTTGATTGATTGATGATTTATGTGTATGACATACCTAGCTTACTTGCTATCGGTGGGAGGTTTGCGCGTGAGGGCAGTCATATCCTGATGAATCCATGGGATCTTTGATTTGTTGCTCGAGAACATAGGTCTATGAAAGACTTATCGGGGAGTTGATAAGTCCGCTGACTGTGGGTACGTAGGTATGTGCGTGACCCATGGATACGAGAACTATGTTCGCCTCCAATTGTTTGTGGTTCGTGGAATCTTACCGAACCTTTAGTCCCCTATTCGGCGACCTGCGATGATGGGACATGATAGCAGAGTAATGCATTGCACCGCAACTGTGACTCGGGGTGCCGTATTATATATGAATATATATATATAATGGATGAAATGATTGAATGGATATATATATTGTGGCTAAATCTATCTACAGTGATAATGGTAGATAACGGTGAATAGAGAAAGATAATGGAATTAAGTTAATGAATGTTTGTGCTTATAGAATTGAAAAGCTTAACTCATGTTAATAGGAAACGATTCATATTAATGAGTAATGACTCATGTTAATGGGAAACGATTCATATTAATGAGTAATGACTCATGTTAATGAGAAACGATTCATATTAATGAGTAATGATTCATGTTAATGAGAAACTAATCATATAAAGGAGAAATGTAAATGAATAATAATGTGACGTATGGTATGGGACATACGGGGATTATGATATTTGGATGGAATTATAATATGGAGACTAGAAAAGAGGAACCATTAACTAGGAGGTTAATAGGAAACGTTAAGTGTGCACTCTAGTTGAGAGGTGAGAATAACAAGTGAGAGTTGGATCTAACATGTACATAATAAATGCTTTATTTCACTTGTTAAATACTTGCTGTTTTAAAAACCATCTACACATTCGGGCTCTGACCCGTTTCCTTGCATATTTCCTTTTCTATTGTATCTCTATATCAGGTGTCCAGCAACAGGGACGCCAACCTTAGCGGATTATGTTGAAGTATGGAGCTATGGAGTATTGCTTAGACGCTTATCTTCATTTGATTCACAGTATTCTTAGTTAGGGCATGTCGCCCAAAGGATTCAGTTATCTTTTCTATCGAGGTCAAATACTATTGTATTCGGGACTTTTTAATACATTTAATATTGTTGGGATTATTGTAAAGGATTTATATTATTTGGGAATGTTTATTCCAATTGCATTTAAATTCTTTTGTGTTATTTATTGTGTTATCAGTATTGTAAAATAAAATGTGTAGTGTTATTCTTAAACTAAAAATGGTTTTATTGAAATTTAAATTTGGAAAGTTTTTAACACCAGCTTAATTGAGTATTGGGTGAGTTGTAAATGTTTTCGATAGTGATGATAAGAATGAGCCAACTGTATATTCTGTTTTAATTTGGTATGGGACTGGCCACCCGGTATTTAATTAAGCGGGGTGTTACAAGTGCCAATTGTTCCCTCAGTGTCTTCGATAGTTGGTCGAAGTAAAATTTCCACTGGGACTGTCCTCCTGATATCTGTCCTAGTTGCCAAGGCCAGTCTAGCTAGGGCATCATCTCGACCATTGTCAAGCCTAGGTATCCTTTTCAATTTTACTTCTCTGAAGCTCTTCAATAGCGCCCTCACTTTTTCAAGGTACTTGGCCATCCGCTCGTCTTTGGCCTCGTAGGCTCCTAGTATCTGATTTACTACCAGCCTTGAATCACTATGGACCAAAATCTGGCCGACACTAAGAGACTTGGCCAAGGAGAGTCCTGCTATCAGGGCCTCATATTCGGATTCGTTGTTAGAGGCTTTGAAGTTGAACCTCAGGGCGTACTCAATGTCTGTGCCATCGGGTGCTGATACTATCAGTCTAGCCCCACTTCCGCTGTCGCAGGAGGACCCGTCAATGAAGAGGCTCCACACAGTCTTTTCCTCTGAGAAATTTCCCTCGGTGAGGGATCCCTGTCTAAAGAGGTATCCTCCCTCTTCGTTTTCGGCCACTTTCCTTCTAGCGGTGCCTGTCTCAGCCTTATCTGCAGGTGTGTCGGTGAGCCTGTCTTGTTGGGTATCTATCTTCCTGAAGCTCTCATCCTCGGCTTCATCATCTTCCCAAGTAAACTCGGCCACGATATCCACCAATGCTTGCCCCTTAATGGCCGTCCTAGGTTGATACACAATGTCAAACCCCCCTAGCTCTATAGCCCAGGCCATTAACCTACCTGATTTTTCTGGCTTGTGTAGGACCTGCCTAAGAGGAGAGTCAGTGAGGATGACCATTGTATGGGACTGAAAGTATGGCTTCATCTTTCTCGATACATGGATCAAGGCATAGGATAACTTCTCCATCCTTGGGTATCTTTGCTCTGCCCCCCGGAGTGCTTTACTGTTGAAGTACACAGGCTTCTGTACCCCATCTTCATCTCTCACAATGGCTGCATTGATGGCTGATTCTGAGACATCTAACTACACATGTAGTTGTTCGCCCTGCACTGGTCGGGACAACAGCAAGGGACACCCTAAGTATGATTTTAACTCCTTGAAGGCCTCATCACACTCTTCACTCTATTCGAAGGCCTTCCTGAGAATTTTAAAGAATGGCAAACACTTGTCTGTGGCCCTAGATACGAACCTATTCAAAGCAACCACTCGCCCCGTGAGCCTCTGAACGTCTTTGATGGTCTTGGGGATCTTTATTTCCAGGAGGGCCTTTATGTTCTCAGGGTTGGCCTCGATGCATCTTTGGTTGACAATGAACCCCAAAAATTTCCCTGCTCCTACCCCGAAGACACACTTGGCCGGGTTGAGCTTCATCTGGTACTTGTCCATCGTATTAAAGGTCCTCTCCAGGTCAGCCACATGATCCTATGCCTTCAAGCTCTTAGTCAGCATGTCATCTACATAGACTTCCATAGATTTCCTAATTTGGTTTTCAAACATTTTATTTATAAGGCGCTGATATGTTGCCCCTGCATTCTTCAGGCTAAAGGGCATGAACCTATAACAGTATGTCCCCTTGTCGGTGATAAATGCCGTTTTCTCCGAGTCTTTAGGGTCCATGAAGATCTGGTTGTATCCTGAATAGGCATCCATGAAGCTCATGAGCTCATGGCCTGTGGTAGCGTCTACCATCTGGTCAATGCGGGGGAGAGGGAATCTGTCTTTGGGACAATGCTTGTTGAGGTCGGTGAAGTCCACACACATTCTCCACTTCCCTTTGGCCTTTGGGACAATGACTGCGTTGGACAGCCATTCAGGGTAGATGACCTCTCTGATAAACTCCGCATCTTCTAATTTTGTGACCTCATCCCTTATGACCTCATACTTCTCTCTAGAGTAAATTCTCCTCTTCTGCTTCATCGGCTTCGCACCCTCTACCACGTTGAGCTTGTGGCACATGATTTCAGGGTCGATCCCCGACATATCTGCATGACTCCATGCAAAGACGCTCTGTCTTCTCCTCAACAGTTTAATGAGGTCTTCCTTGATATTTGGCTTCAGAGACTTGCCAACTTGGACGATTTTTTCTGGGTCATCCTCATTGAGGATGATGGACTCTACCTCTTCTGCGGCCTCTCCTTTCTTCAGCTTCGTCTCATCTCTGGGGTCTAGGGTATCAATATTGTAAGTGGTTGTTTCCTTCTTATGTGCCTCTATTTCTTCGGCAGAGTTGAAATAACATTCTCTCACTGTCGTCTAGTCTCCCTGAACTTCCCCTACCCCGTAAGGGTTGGAAATTTAATCATCTAATGGACCGTAGATGGCACAACTTCAAACCCCTTGAGGGCTACCCGCCCTAGTATAATATTGTAGGCCGAAAAGATATGTTCATCCATTACAAAGAAGCTGACCTTCTTAGTAAGCCATCTCGGCCACTCATCCCCCATCCTGACATCGGCCTCATACACTCTAAGGGGATGAACCTTTTCCCCACTAAACCCAATGAATGGGTGATGGTATGGGACGAGTCTAGCACGGCTGAGACCTAAGGCTTTGAAGCATTGCCAAAACATCACGTCTGCAGATGAGCCCCTATCTACCAGGATCCTCGGCACCTCGCATCCGTGCACCCTAGTAGTGACGACGAGAGGGTCATCATGTGGGGCTAAGAGGCCTTTGAAGTCCATTCTTGAGAACCCCACTATCAGAGTATCCATGTCAACCTTCTTTCTTTTTCTGACTTTGCTTCCAGAGAGGTTGAGTGCACAGATTTTGTCACTGCCTTGGCCTCAACCACATGGGCCTTCCTGTCGGTGACCTCTGACCCTCCTCCTGCTAGACCCCTGAATATCATTCCCACTCCGAGGGAGATTATATTAAGCCTCTTGACAGGGCCTTGGTCGTCTCTCGGCGGGAGGTCAGGGTCGTCCTCATCGTCAGAAGGGTCGTCCCCTCTTTTTTGAGGACCTTCTCTACATGCATCGCTTCGCTTCTTTCTGGGGTCATCCCCTCGGCCCCTCTTGAAGGCACCTTTGTCAACGTACTTCCTGAGCTTCCCTTCTTTCAGCATCTTCTCAATCTCATCTTTCAGAGCAAAGCATTTGTCTGTCACGTGGCCATGATCTTGGTGAAATTCACACCACAGGTTTTTGTTCCTCTTGTTGGGGGCTGCCCTCAACTTCTCAGGCCACTTCAGGGATCGGTCACTCTTTATCTCATTGCGAATATGTTCACAGCTGACCGTTAAAGGGGTGTAACCAGCTAACTTATCGTCCGTAGACCTCTTCTTCCCCTTTTTGTTCTTCTTAGGGTACTTACCCCCACTAGCGCCTCCTTTTTTATCTTCGTATTTTGCGGCCATCGCCTTTCCTGCTGTTGACAGTAATTTGCCCATCGTCCTCGGAGGGTCTTCAGCAAGCTTCCATAACAGCTTCCCCTTTTGGAGTCCTCCAATAAGGGCTGTCATAGCTATGCTCTCCTCATAGTCTTCCACCTCCAATTTTTCTTTGTTGAATTTGGCTATGTAGTCTCTTAGACTCTCATTCTTCCCCTGCTTAACATAGAGCAGGTGGCTGGTCTTCTTCTATGGCCTCACCCCAAAGCAAAAGTTATGGATAAACCGGTCTGCCAACTACTTAAAGATTTCAATGGAATTTTTTAGAAGAGACATATACCAGACATGTGCAGCCCCCGTCAGAGTGCCAGAAAAGGCACGACACCTCATCTCATCTGAGATAGTGTATATGTCTACCGCTGATTGATACATCTCAATATGATGGACTGGGTTAGTACTCCCGTCATACCTTGGGGTGACCACAGGTGGCTTAAACTTTGATGGCGTAGGAAAGTTGACTATCTTTGCCACAAAGGGAGAGCCTCTCTCTGAAAAGGGTCCCGGCTCTTCAGAATATCACCGATCTTGTCCTCCAGTCGCTGGATTAAGTCATTCCAGGGCCTTGTAGGGTCGGCCTGGCCGATGTTATCCCCCGCCGCCTCTTTGAGGTGGACGGAGGGTTCTGCGGCGGCAGGCCTGTGTCGGCTATTTACTTCCCCTTGACTATCGTCTCGTCCCAGGGGTCGGCCCCCGTGGGGTCGGCCATCTGCCGCCTCCCTTCTGGACCTCCCAGCGCTCCTTGATCTGGACAATTTTTCCCGTAGGTCATTTACTGGGCCCAGCCTCTCAAAGGCCGACCCCTGTTCAAGCGATCAAAAGCAGAGCCTCTTGGGCGATCGTCAGGATTTTGCCTCCCGCACTTCTCTTTACTCTCATGGAGAGGTCATACAGTATTGTTGGAGACCTCATATGGCTCCCAGCATTCTATGGGGGCCTCCTTTCCCTCCAGATCGTCATACATGTCCTCAGGGCAAGGGTTTCCTTGCCTCCCCAGGCATAGACGCCGGGGGTCAGAAATATCCCTACGCCGCTGAGGGGGTGGCAGGTCTTTGCGTGGTGCCTGGGGTGGTCTCCTGGCCTCATGCTTCCCTGGAGCCGCTGCCGGAGTAATCATCTCAAGTGAGACCCCTGGTGGTCTTAGTATGTTCTGGCTTAGAGCAGTGAACTGCTTTTGCATAATCCGCTGGCTTGCTGCCAGAGACTTCAAGGCTGTCGCCACATCAGCCATCTCAGACTGAGGTGGTGGCTGACAGGAACTGGGTCCCACCCCACTATCTGGTGGAGGGAGTGGTGGTGGTGGCATCTCCTGTGCCATGTGTTTGAGCTATGAAAAGCTGAACTGAAGAAAAGACTGGTGAGCTTGAGAACCTTAATGGGTCTCTTTCAATGGTAAAACATCTCCTCTCAGGGGGAGAGCTGGTTCACCACCAGAGTGCCCAGTGAGGTCAAGATGTACAAAGTAAGAGATGTCTTCTAGTTCCCACAGATGGCGCCAAACTGATGATGCTGAAATCTAGCATCATCAGATAAGTGATGATGAGCTCAAACAGTAGTAATCATGGCAGCCATAGAGATGTATATGTATAAGTATATATAAGGAGGTGAGTATAAGAGGAATAAGACAACGATGTATAGTGGTTCAGCCAATTAGGCCTACATCCACTGTGAGTGTGTGATCCACTAAGTATGGGCACTAATGGCCATGGATACAATGCACAAGTTCCCTCTCTCTCTCTACTGTGTGTACAAGCAGAGTTTTAGCTAGGGTTACCATTCTCGATCCCCTGTAGGGTTGTAGGTGACTAGTATATATAGGCTTTGGGGGTGTAGTGTACCCCCCTAAGTATGCATGGTGCATGTGAATGATGATCTAGCCAATCCCCTGCTGACACCTGTAGATGCCACCAGTGACTAATGATGACATAATATATCCTCACGTGAGGGGATGATATTGTTATAACGATCTTCCACGTGCCATGTGAGCCTCACGCGCACTGTTCCACGCGTCTCCCAAGCCACGCGCTGTGATGATGTCACCCTCGGCCTATGACATGAGGCGGAGGGAAAAGTTTCCTCCGGTAGTGAGTCTGGCCTAATTTGGGCCTCTTACTATCGTACCCTCGTAGGGTCGTCTGGGCCTGATGAGGGGTCGGCCCCTTGGAGGGTCGTCTGGGCCTGATGAGGGGTCGACCCCTTGGAGGGTCGTTTGGTTCATGATGTGGGGTCGGCTCCTTGAAGGGTCGTCTTGACCATGATGAGGGGTCAGCCCCTTGGAGGGTCGTCCGGACCATGATGAGGGATCGAAACCTTGGAGGGTCGTTTGGGCCTCGTCCAGTTGTCGGGCTCCCTCGGCCTGGCCGAGGGCACATATGGGTATATCAGGGAACTGCTGCTGGACCCACAACTTGCAGCCATTACTTCATGGATGTCATACCTTCGCAATCCTGCGGTGGTGATATTGGCGGAGACTTTGAATGGCTTGGATGCCTGGCGAGAAGGTCGTTCTGACTTTCTGAGGAGTAGCCCTGTGATGCTGTTCATGTAGTTGTCTGAAAGATTTCGCCTAGTGACTCCTCCGAAATATCCTTTAAGGCCTCATTCTTCTACTTGCTTCAATTAATGCCAATGCCAATTTTTCCAGCTTCGGGTACCTGATCTCTGCACCTCGGAAAGCCTTACTTGTGTAATAAATTGGCTTCTGGATTCCATTCTCCATTCTGATCAATGCCGAGCTGACTGCATTCTCTGATACTGCCAGGTACAAGTATAATTTTTCTCCCATTACTGGCCTGGACAACAGTGGAGGTGCTCCCAGATATTTCTTCAAGTCTTGAAAGGCTTTTTCACATTCATCATTCCACTCGAAAGTTTTTTGAAGTGTTTTGAAGAATGGGAGGCATCTATCAATTGCTCGGGATACAAATCTGTTGAGAGCTGTAACTCGTCCTGTAAGACTCTGCACCTCTTTCTTCGTCGTTGGAGATCGTAACCCTAAAAGAGCTTTGATCTTTGCTGGATTTGCCTCAATGCCTCGCTGGTTGACGATGTACCCGAGAAACATTCCTTCTCGTACTCCAATGGTGCACTTCGTCGGGTTGAGCTTCATCTGGTATTTATCCAGTTGATCAAAGGTCTGACCTAAGTCAACTAGATGATCCGCAGCTTTCTTGCTCTTTGTCAGCATATCGTCGACATAGACCTCTATATTGCAACTGATTTGTTCGGCAAAAACCTTGTTCATCAGCCGCTGGTATGTCGCTCCTGCATTTTTCAAACCAAAAGGCATAACATTATAACAATAAGTTCCCCTAGGGGTAATGAAAGAAGTGCTTTCCCTGTCTTCAGGTTTCATTTTGATCTGGTTGTAACCAGAATAAGCATCCATGAAGCTGAGTAGCTCGTGTCCCGAGGTAGCATCCACTAGTTGATCAATTCTGGGCAATGGAAAATGATCCTTTGGGCATGCCTTGTTGAGATCAGTGAAATCAACACACATTCTCCATTTATTATTTTTCTTCTTCACCATCACCACATTTGCCAACCAGTCTGGATACTTCACATCTTCAATGAATTGGGCTTTCTGGAGCTTCTCGACCTCCTCTTGTATAGCTTGATTCTTCTCAGGACTAAATACTCTTCTTCTTTGCTTTACAGGCTTGATCTCCTTATTCACATTGAGCTCGTGACATAAGAAGTTTGGATCTATTCCTGGCATGTCTTCATGACTCCACGCAAAAGTTTTCTTCCTGTGTCTCAAGAAAGTTATCAATTCCTGTTTTATTGAAGCATCTAACGACGAACCTATCTGGGTTACTCATTCAGGATGCTCGTCGTCCAAAATAACATTTTCTGTAGATTCCACCACCTGTCCTTTTACAAGTTGGGATTCATCTCTAGGATCGAGTGTTTCGATTTATGTACCTTCATCCACCTGGTAGGTAGTAGTCTTTTTCCTTGATTCTTCAAACTCCTCTTGCTCGGCAGACGAATAATAGCATTCCCGAGCTACCTTCTGATCACCTTTCACAACTCCTACTTCGAAATTTGTAGGGAATTTTAAGCACTGATGTACTGTAGATGGGACTGCTTCGAACTTCTTCAAACCAACTCTTCCCATGATGATGTTGTAAGCTGACTGCACATTCTTATCCATCACAAAGAAGCGTATTCTCTCTGTTCGACAAGCATGCCAAGTTCCAATGAATATATCCAACTTGATCGTCCCAAGTGGAAAAACTTTCTCGCCAGCAAAACCCAGAAGAGGTCTGTGATAAGGTTCCAATTGAGATAATTTCAAATTTAAACTGTCAAAGCATGAATAGTACATGATGTCTGCCGAACTACCATTGTCTACCAGCACCCTTGAAATCGCTACTTCTTTCATCCTCATTTTGATCACCAAGGGGTCGTCGTGAGGGTAAAGAACACCTGTCAGGTCATATTTGAAAAGCCAATGACTAGCTTCTATTTGTTTACCTTCCTCGGACGATCCTCCTCGGCCAAATTTATTCGCTGAATGTACGAGCAAGCTTGGGCCTCTCCGAGGTAAGCCTTTCTTTCTGCAGTAAGGCCTCCTCCTCCTGCATCTCCTCCTGTAATAACATTACAATCAAATGACCCAAAGCGTATTGAAAATACCTCTCGTTCTGGATGTCTTGGTTTCTTGGGAAGATCGGGGTCATCTTATGTATTATCTTCATGATCCCTTTTCTTTTTCTCCTCTGCTCGACGAGGAGATCTAGACCTTTCTCCATTTCGATCATTATTCCTTCTTTCGCCTCCCCGATCAACATACTTTGCTAGTTTCCCTCTTCGAATGAGTGTTTCAATCTCATTCTGAAGAGCTATGCAATTTTTGGTCATATGGCTATGATCCTTATGAAACTCGTAATATTTATCCTTGTTTCTCAGGTCAGGGTCTGACCTCAGTTTCTTTGGCCACTTTACTTCCTCGTTATTCTTGATTTCTTCCAAGACATGATTAATACCCATTTTCAAAGGAGTATAATTATCGAATTTCTTCAGGACTTCCCATGACGATTTATTATTCTTGGAATGCTTGTCACCGCCATTTCCCTTATGCTCTTTCTTTTTGGATTTGTCGACTTCCACCTTGGTCTCCTTATCCATGTTCTTCTTCGCAGCCATAGCCTCCTCGGCATTCATGATTTTGGCCACTTTTGCCATCAACTCTGACATAGTTGTAGGTGGATCTTTGGCCAAAGTGTAGTACAACTTGTTAGGCAACAACCCACTCATCAAGGCAGTGATTGCTGTCTTTTCTTCATAATCTATGACTTTTAGCTTCTCGTTATTGAAACGAGTTATGTAATCTCTAGTACTTTCGCCAGATTTTTTTCTAACACTTAACAAGTGTGCTACTCGTTTTACTGGTTTTGCCCCAAAACAGAAATTGCCAATGAACAACTCGGCCAACTGAAAGAAAGTTGAAATCTTTCCCCGAGGAAAATTGTTGTACCATATTTGGGCAGATCCAGTAAGAGTTCCAGAGAATGCTCTACATCTCATCTCGTCGGGGACAACATAGATGTCGGCAGCAGCCTGATATTGCTCTATGTGTAGAACAGGATCTGTCTTTCCATCATACTTGGGGGTCACCACGGGCGCTTTAAATTTCGACGGTGTAGGAAAATCCACAATGGCCTGTACAAAAGGTGTCCCTCGAACAAAAGTTCATTGTAGGGGATTCTTTGCCTTAGCCATTTCTCCCAATCTATCCTCCAAGCGCTGAATGGAACCTTTCCACGCATCATTTCCCTCCTCGGGCCTATTAGTTCGAGCAATTGATTGTTCTAAAGTAGTCTCCTGAGATCTATCTTGACGAGCAACTGGTCCTGATTGTGCTGATCCTTCTCTTAGATCTGATGGTCGTCGAAAACTCCTCGACATGGTCTTAGGTGGACTCCTATTCCTCCTAGGGCCTAATCGACTGAAAGGAGACACCCTACTCAGTCTTTCCAAGGCACTGGGTCTTTCTGGAGAGATAGTGATACGTTGATCAGTATCTGTAGCCCTTATTGATGAAGTTCGCCCATGTTGATAAGAAAAATCATCAGATTCCTCATTACGATATGACTCAGTACGCCTGGATCGTGAAGGAAGTAAATAAGTTTACCTCTGACCACTTCGCTGTCCTGAACGTGAAGGTGCACCGCCATGAAGGGTCTGTATGAGTTGCCTCATTGTTTCCTGCATGGCGGTTTGTCCTTGAGCCAGATTCGTCATAATTCCAGCCTGATCTTTAGGTGCAGAGGAATTTGGAGGATTTCCAGCATTTCCAGTGTTTCGATTGCTGGATTCCGGGTTATCTGCCATTGATGATGAATGATTTTCAGTGAAAAACGATAATAACAATTGTTTCCCACAGACGGCGCCAATCTGTTGATGTAAAAAATTAGATCGCTCTAATTATTCAATCACAGATAAATAAATAAGACAAATAATTTTAAAGTGGTTCAGCCTTATAAGAATGGCCTACGTCCACTGTTATGTTATTGCTGAGTGTTTTGGGAATTCTCGATTACAAATTCTATCAAGAAATTCTGGTCCCTTTGAATGAGGGTGATACAAGGTATTTATAGCCCTTAGGCTGTACATGAAAGGGTGATACATTAAATGATATACATATGAAAGGGTAACTCATTTAATGCTCTTCAAGCGTGTGCGTCAAGATGATAAGCATTCAATGAATAGTTGAACTGTTGATTATCTGGCAATCAATGCTGTGGTCGAGATGCAGCTCGAACCGCCTTAGTTGCTCATCGTCCAAGAGTTCCTCGGAGGGCTGGTGTTTCTCGGAAGACTGGTGTTCCTCGGAGTACACCTGTTGCTCGGAGTGAGAATGTTGGTCGGGGGAATGATCTTCCTCGTTGCTATTGTGCCACGTAGATTAACACGTGTCTTCTTATTATTCGTCCACATCAGCATAATAATTTTGGTATCAACAGTTGGATAGAGTGCAATCATTATCATTTAGTGGAATAAATAATAATTTATTGAATTATTGAATTAATTATGGAGTTTAATTAGGATTCCAAAGTCTGTAGGAAGCTTGTCTCCTATTTCTCGTGTGGGTCCTCATGCCAATTTATATAAGCAACCCCTTATATCCTAATAAGTGCGGTGTTGTCAAATTATAAAATTACTACAAGTGCAAGGGCTATTGTAACAACGAGTGTAAGTACGGATCGATCCCACGAAGATTTGGTCAATTCATAAAAGTTATTGACTTTATCACTAGACAATATTGGTGTAGAGATATGATTAAGATCGAAATTAAACTAAACACGAATGAATAGTATAACCACGAGAAATGTAATCAAGTATGGTAGAAAACTAGGTCGTCAGATCCAATTATCACTTTTAATTAATATCACATGTATTCCCAAATTTATAACTCAAAATGCACCGACTCTCGCCATTAACATTCTGAAAAATTTAACAATAAATGTTCATGAAATATTTTAACTCTCTAATTTTAAATGCCTTAAATACCTATTCCCTTAAAATTATCAATTTTAATTTTTAACGTTGTATCTAAAAATGGGATAACAAAAAAATTAACATGAGTATAACCCATAAAAAATCACACACTTAAAATATGAATTATCAAACAATTTTGAAGATTTAAAACACACTGTGATGCCGGTTTAAGTGCATAAGGAATTTTTATTTCGGTAAAAAAATATATCGGGAATTATAATGAAATCAAGCTAAACACGCAATGCTAATTAATCATGATAAAATTCACCTAGTCCTAGTAATAAAACTACGCTAGCATCCTAATTAAAACACAATTATTGCAAGATAAAATAATAATTCTCATTAATAAAATTCAGCTTACGAAATTTTGAGTCCAAAACATAAGTACCAATAACCAAAGTTTCTCCCAAATTTACACGTAAATTGTCTCACAAACACTAAAAAATAAAACATAAGGTATAATATCTTTGGTGATACAAAATTCGAACTCTCTAAAATTTTCACCCTATAAAATTCAGTACTAAATTATGTCTCTCATACACTCTCCTCTCTGTCATCCCAAGGACCATTTTTATAAGGCGTAAATAATATGAATTTTAATTGGTGAGGAATGGGATGGGGATGGGCGAAATATTTTAGATTGGAATATAAAAATGGGAATCCGAAGCAAATGAGTTAGAAGCATGTGGGTTTTTGAATAGGAATAGGGGGTTCACGGTGGGTGATGGGATATTTAAATGAGAAAGAATGTGGAAAAGAAAAGAAGAAAAAGAAAGGTGTTATGCGTATGGAGAAGAACAAGCTGGGTGGGGCTGGTTTCCGACTTTCTTTGTTTCCTTTTTATTTTCTTTGCATTTTCGTCACTACTCATACAAGATTTTTCAAACTAATTTTGCACCTTCAAAGCTTCATATTTTCAAATTTGCCCAAACAGGAAAGTTGTGAATCTTATAAAGACCTTTTCGAAAATCTATGATACGACATCAACGAACATTCGAATTTATAAACTTCTTTTAGTACAGCTCTGTCGATCATGTTATGTCGCACCATATCCTGACAAATTTTGCATATCAACTTCTTTGTTATCTGAACTCTCGATGCACCTTTGAAAATGAAGAATAAAAATAATCAATTCAAATTTAGGGTCATAAAAGTGTAGTAAATTACATAATTACCCTTATTTATATTTTAGCCTGCGAAATTTATATATCGACCATTTTGACTTGGAATTCAACCAAATTTCAAGGAGAAATTCATGTTGCCTAGTTAAACATTTAAAATTTTTTTAGGCCAATAAATTTATGAAATTATAGTTTTCACCACTGGAGTTGCTAAAATTTTATTATTAACTCGAATTCTTTTTAAACTTGCATTTTTATTCTAATTTACAAAAGTACTCTAATCGCTCTCTTCTAGTTTACAAAACTACTCTAATAGCTCATTATTTATGATACAACAAGACTGTAAAGACCTAGATTTGGGTATAAATTATACAAAATAATGCGCTCATCAAATATCCACAAACCTAAACTTTTTTAGTCCTTTAGCAAAACTAAAATTTTAAAATCTAACTCATTTTCGTCGGAATTACGATTGCAATAAGCCATTAATGACTTCACTTGAGATCAATTAACTAAAATTTTTAAACTTGATTAATTTTTTAAAAATATTGAATCCCACTATAGATCATACTCATCTTATCTCGACATTATAAATGACTTCACTTGAGATCAACTAAGACTTTTTCGATTGTATTTTAGGTTCGGGTTTTGGCTAGAAAGAACGGATTTTGAAGTTTCATAATTTTTTGAGAATATAGAGGTTTTTCGTTATTTTGACTCTTTGGCACTTTTTCTAATCTCTATTTTCTTTTTTCTTTTCGAATCACATACTCATTTTTTTCTTTTCATTTCATTTTGTGATTCTTTCTTTCTTTGCATTTTTTTTCTTTCTTTTCACACAATATTCTTGCGAACATTCTTATTTTGGCTTTTTTTCTACCATAATTTTACCTTGATATTCTCAGACAATGGGCATATATTTTTGGATTTCAAATAAAAGGGTCATTTTTGTTTTGGCACAAATGGACTTGCAACAATAGGTCGATTTTAGTCTTAATTTTTGGGCTTCAAAACGATTGCCTAATCCCATTTCTCAATATACATTTAGTTAATTTGTGTCTCAAGTCAACTTACTAAGACATCTAGTACTTAAGATTCACATTTTAAAATTTTGTTTTCACTAATCAAACAAAACAAAGAATTTGTGACCACCAATGACTTAATCGTTGAAGAAAAGTTTGAGTTACTTTAACTCTAATTGATTTATATCTCTAAAAAATGGTGAATGACACAATTTCTCACCAGTTTAAAATTCTTCACATTTATTCGTTGAGCATATTAACTTTTACCTCAATATCCATTTTCAATCATATTATATGGCTAAGTGCTAAAATTTTATAAGTTGAGAGATTTGTGAATTAATTCTATATTAAGAAATCGTTTCAAAACTCAATTATATTGAAAATCTTTTTGAATTTTTTTATGGAGAAAATGACTTCCATAATCCCAAACCTAATTTCTACATTGTTCTCAATGTAATAGATAAATTAAAAAAGGTAAAAACTTATTAAATATATTACCACAATGAGAGAATTTTTCCAACACACATCTCTTGAATAAAACACAAAAATAAAAATAAAACTATGATATAAGAATAATGACCCAATTTCATGTTCACTCGTGGTATGCCGAGTTGTGGAGGGGAATGTCATCCACTCTCTAATCTTACAATCCTGGATATGGATTCAACCCTTACCATTGACTTTGAAAATTTCACCATTTTTAGGATTCTCTATCTCAACCGTTCCATGTGGGTAGACTGCTCTAACGACAAAGGGATCAGACCACCCAAACCTCAATTTAACGGGAATGATAAGCAACCTAGAGTTGTAAAAGATAACTTCTTGCCCATATTAGAATGACTTAATTTAGATGGACTTGTCATAGAACATTTTCATTTTCTCTTTGTACAATTTTTAATTATCATATGCATCATTCCTAATCTCTTCCAATTCATTGAGTTGAAGTTTTCGGACCTCTCCCACAATAGGTAAGTCAAAATTAAAGGTCTTAATGGACCAATAGGCCTTGTGATCTAACTCTATCAAATGATGATAGTTTTTTTCATAGAAAAACCTATATGGGAACATACCAAGTGGCATTTTTTGGGTAGTGAGATAAGCCCACAGTGCATCTAATAATTCTAAGGACCGATCCTTGCTATTCAGATTCACTATTTTTCAATGATTTGCTTGATTTTACTATTTGAAACTTCTACTTGACCACTGGTTTGAGGGTGATAAGAACATCTTAATTTATGCATGACCGAGTACTTTTTCATGAGACCCTTGAAAGATAGAGTACGAAAATGAGTTTCCTGATTGTTAATGATGGCTCAAGGTGCATCAAAATGGGAGAAAATATTTTTTAGAATGAATTTTACTACCACATGGTGGTCATTCATCCTACCCAGTATAGCTTCTACTCATTTAGACACATAATTAACCGTCAAAAGGATGTAAATATTCTCATAGAAGTTCGGGAATGGACTCATGGAATGGATGCCCCGATAGTAGAGAACCTCGATAATCAAAATAGGGTTTAAAGGCATCATGTTTATAATTGTGATCTTTCCTAATCTTTGACATCAATCAAAACTCGTACTATAATCATTCGAGTCACTAAAAATGGTGGGCCAATAGAGTCCACACTGAAAAATCTTTGCAGCAGTTTTCTTATCATTGAAATGAACACGACAAGCTTAGTCATGGCATAAAGAGATTACTATTTGAATCTCATGATTAGGGGAAGAACTTTCGAATGATTTGATCGGGACAATACTTGAATAAGTATGGGTCCCCCACCCCCCAAAAAAAATGTTTGTCTTCCTTAGGAAATTTGGAACGATCTTGTTTAGGCCAATGACGACACTGACCAAGAACCGCACATATGTCATAGTCAGAAGTATCACACATTATCTCAAAGGGCTCGCTCAAATTGTGAGATCTCATAATGCATGCAGACTTCAATTTATTCTTTATCCTTTCAAAGGCATTAATGCAATCGTCGGTGAAATCAAAGGGTGTGTCCTTGGCAAGAAAATTGCTAAAATCCTTAATAAATCTCTTGTAGAAATTGACGTGTCCTAAAAATGATCGAACTTCATGCACAGTTTTTGGGGTGAAAGTTTAGCAATGAGATTAATTTTGGTTTTATGAACCTCGATACCTTTTTCAAAAATGATGTGACATAACACTATGCCTTATTTGACCTTGAAATTACGCCTTTTATAATTAAGCACGAGGTTTTTTTCCTTACACCTTTTTAAAACGAGGGTGAGGTGGGGAAGGAAATCATCAAAACTACCCAAACATTGAAAAATCATCCATAAAGACTTCAAGAAACTATTCAACCATATCCAAAAATATACTCATCATACACCGATGAAAGGTAACAGGTACATTGCGTAACCCAAAGTGCATATTTAGATAAGCAAAAGTACCAAATGGACAACTAAATGCGGCTTTTTATTGATCCTCGTGAGTGATGTGAATTTAATTATAATCGAAATAATTGTTAAGAAAAACAATAATAGGGATGACTAATTAATCTCTCTAGCATTTTGTCTATAAAAGGAAGAGGAAAGTGACCATTCCTTGTGATAGCATTCAATTTCCTATAATCGATACATATGCACTAACCGGTTTGAACCCTAGTGGGTACTAATTCATCATCATCATTTTTCACCACCGTGACCCCAGATTTCTTTGGAATAAAAGGAATGGGACTCACGCATTGGCTATCAGAGATGGGGTAGATAATATACGCATCCATTAATTTGAGCATCTTTGTTCGGACGACTACTTTTATATTGGGATTAAGTCTATGCTGCGATTCATGGGAATTTTTAGCATCATTCTCTAAGTGAATCCTATGCATGCACACCAATGGACTTATCCCTTAATATCGGCTTTGGTTTATCCAATAGCTTCTTTGTGTTCCATAAGAACACGCACTAATGTACCTTCCTTTTTCTGTCCAAGTGAGATGCGATGATAACATGAAAGATGAATTAAGGTCCTAAAAACCTACATTCGAGCCTTTCAGGCAGTGGATTCAATTCAAGCTCGAGGGCTTTCTCAATGAAGGGTGGAATGGGTGACATGGAGAGAAATAGTGGTTCGAGCTTATATTTCCAACTTCCTACTTTCTTGACATGGGCAGAGTCGAGGAGGGATTTGATTTATTTAATTGAGTTTTGGACATCAATTTCAGATCCAAAGAAGGAAAGACATATCGCTAAAGGATCGCCATTATGAGTTTTCTCAAAAGTCTCTTGGACAATGTTATCAATCATGTTGACGTCTGTAACTTCATCATAATTGGGTCGTTATTTATCCGATTTAACATGTTGAGGTCCATAGTTATGTTCCCAAAGGATAGGTTCAATTGGCCACTATGACACCTAATGATGACATCAGACATGGCAAGGAAGGGAAGATCCAAAATAATCAAAATTTGTGCAATAGGATTTTGCACGTGTTAGGTATCCAAAACCACAAAATCAATGGGAAAGACAAAGTTGCCCACTTCTCATTGATGTGCTCCCCTATTTTGATATAGGTTTTTGGAGTCCTAAGAAAATGATTGAGCTTGCTTGATTGACAAGAAAAGTTTTCTTGGGCATGCTAGTGTTTCTCATTGAGGTACAAAGGTCTTTCAGAAATTTAGCGTAGAACGGGACTTGATATATATCATCAAGCAGTGGGATATTTATTTGTACTTTCTTGAATACTTCCAACATCTTATCGACTTGGGCCTTCTTCTTTTGTGGCATCAAATGTTGGGGAAATGAAGATTTTATTGCATAGGTCTATACTGATCGCTCGGAGTACTAGTCCCGGGAAGAAGTTGGATCCATGGGTGGATTTTGCACGTCTAGGGAAGAAGTTGAGGTGTTTTTATCAACGTCCTTGCTAAACATAAGCGTGATAATGGATTTCACATTCTCTTGGGTGGGTGACATGGTCGTGTTTTCTTGAATAACATATTGACCCCTAGGCATGTTACTTATGGATTGGGCTTGGGATGACTCGAGAATGTTCCCATATTTCTCTCAATCAATGAATTGGCTCACTTGAATCTTGAGTTTATGATTCGATTGAGTATTCCAATATAGGATTTGCTAGGTAGATTGGAGGACATTTTGGGTGGTTGCTGGAACTGAAAGGTACTTTAGGTAAGCATGTTCATCGTATCCTCTTAAGATTGGATCTTTTAGGATGAAGGATATAACGTTGCAGAGTTATTCTTTTGGAAAACCGAGGGTGGGTTACCTGATGTTTGACCTCCACCTCTTTGGCATTGAACCTTAAACCATGAAAATTTAGGCTGCTCTCACTATCGTTAATGGTACACATCGGATTACGTATCGTACTTTGGCCTATTTTGGTATAGGGTGTTTGATTGCTTAGTGAGTGATTTGTGGGCCATAAGGGTGGGGCAATTTTCAATAAAGTGGACAAAACTATCTCAAAGCAAGCACATAGGTTAACCGAATGTAAAACCCCATGTTTTTATAATAATTAAATTGGTAATAGTATAAATAAATAAATTATGTGAATAAACTGCTTGAATATGATATATATGATTATGTGGTTTATTTATGCTGAATGTGTATATTGGTAGATAATTAAATTGCATGTTACTTGAATTAATATTATGTCACGATTAAACATAATAAAAGGCGTAATTTGAGGTTGTCATGGTTTGGGTGGGTACATTTTGGAATGATTTGGGAACTCATTTAGGAATTTTAAATATCTAAAATTTCGACTCAGGGGATAGCTATACCCTTAGGGGAGATTTTTGACCAATCCGGATATTATTTTGGGCTTGTTTGGGGGCCTAAAATTGGGCATTAAATACGGGATTAAGGTTTAAATTAGGTTAATAACCCAACCTAAACACACACCCCATCCACATTAAAGTCAATCTAACGACCCTACATTCTCTGGAGGAAGGTACTAAGGTTGGAGAGGAAAGGAGGAACAAGGTTCAAGATAGGAGGCTCACACCATCTGTTTAAGGCAATAATTTTCTTACTAAACTGATTATAATTTGTTTCTTGATTCATATACATACTTTCTCACACCAATTCCGAGATAAAAATCGACTTGGAGATTAAAACTAATGGATTTGAATCTAGGACTGTTCAGAATTAATCTAAGAATAATTGTGTTTTAAGAGTAAAATACTTTGGTGAAAATCCGTAATTAATATCGTTTTATTGGGAAACTACTACTAGTAGAATCCATGTGATAGGATTTATGTTTATAGATGATTTCAAACCATGTATTGTTCTCATTATTTTGGAAATTTTTAGATAAAAATTATGATCTTGATTTGGTTAGGCAACCAGTAATGTTTAGATCCAATTTTTTGAATTTAGGGGGGGTTACCATGCTTGGATTGGGTATACAAAGATGTGATCATATTATCTTGGCCATAATAGGGTTTATTGAAATTGAAGTGGGTAGAACCTTAGAAACTAATTTGAATTTTTGGGGATGAAACCCGTATAGGAAAACATAGCATATCTGGGCTACGACCCAAAATCAAATCGTTTTAGCCACCAGGGCGACCGATTTACCCAGTAACTCGATTCGACTATGGGAGGCAAATCAATTCGGCTGCTGGGCTTGGGTCATGGTTGGACCACAGTACAGTTCAGGGGTTTTTTAAGAATTCATGCGAGTATATGGGAGGGTATCCAAGTGAGTGGATATTTAATTAAAAATTGGTTTGTGTCTCTATTTGATAATTGAGGAATTTAATAATTAACTAGGGTGTTAATTCTTAGGACAAGGGTGTTATCTGGAGGTTGATGAAACCTAGTAGCGGTAGTTATGGGGATAGTTATCTATACATATTGTGTGCTGCATATATGTAATTAGTAATTATGTGAACACACTCATTTTCGTGGATGACCTATCGGTTGGGGTTACGCATGTCTTTGGACCGAAACACGCATTGATACATGTGGCCTAGTTATGGTGTAGGTCATTATTTTAGGTCTTACATTTAGCGACACCGCTTGTGATGAGGCAAGTGGGATAGCCAGATCCATTGTCATCGTCAGGGGGTATGGACCTCTAAATAATGTACTGCGTATAGATCGCTTCACTTATGTGTATATTGTCTACGTCCACTTTGTTAACGCAAAAATTCTCCATCTACGAGGACCAATCAGAAAAGGACACATGTCATCCTACGTGGTAATATTCGACACCCGAGGAGAGTTGGTCGGCACCCGAAGAGTATTAGTTGGCACCCGAGGAGAGTTGGTCGGCACCCGAGGAGAGTTAGTCGGCACCCGAGGAGAGTTGGTCGGCATATCAACCAGGAAGATCAAAGGATAGCTACGCATTTAATGTGCATTAATGAAGATGACAGTGCATTTAATGAGCCTTAATGTACATTTATACTGTATTAATAGATGACAACACATAGCATACCAAGCAATTCAACAATTAGATTCGTTGAATGTAGACATAAATGTCTACATACAATGAATCTCTTTATCTCCCATCACTATAAATACATGTATCCACTTAGCCAAAAGGGAGGAGATCCAAGAGAACCTAGAAACCCCATACACAAGATACACATCCTTTCTCTCTCTACACCTTATGGTGCTATTGTAAACCCCTGGGAATAAAACAACAGTGGACATAGGCTTTATTCATAGCCGAACCACTTTAAAAATCTTTGTCTCTTATGTGCTTGATTGGATTGCTTTCATCTATTTATCTGTGATCATAAAAATGGCATTCGGTCCAGTTTTTTGCATCAACAGATTGGCGCCGTCTGTGGGAACGTGTTACAAGCGTTGTTCTCCATCAAAAGCTAAGTTTTTATTTTCTCTACGTATAATCAATTATACATACATCTTTTGATTCAATCATGATTTTTATGTTTATATACATAAATTAATTGTCCAATTTTTATCTGGAAAATATTGCATATCATGATTTTAAAATCGTAACTGTTAGATTAATTCTTATTTAGAAATCTGAAAAATAATGGATTTCATAAATCACAACTTTTTGCTTGATTCTCAAGTTTCAATTTTATATCATGGAATAAATATTTTAAATGATTATATATATCAATGTATATGACGGTGGTAAGATTTGGTAATTTTTTTTATAAATTTTGTAAGATCTTTGATGTCTATTAAAATTCCCATCATATTTTTAATAAGAGAATGTGAAAAGGTTAAAGACAATAAAAAGTTTTCTCATGGAAATCATGACCTAGATCTATTTTATCTCTCTTGAAGTTTGAGTCTCTTTGCATTCATTTTTATGAACTATATACTTAATTTGGTTCATATTCCATTTATGTCAATAAAGTCTCATTGACTGATTTTTGATATAAATTTGGTAATAACTTCGATCCTTCAACATATTTTTATCTCTCCAAATAGGGAATAGGAAATGATCAATATAAAAAATAATTTTCTCTCACCTGAAAAATCATCACCCACCTCTTGTAAAAAAGGATTAGTAAAACAAATAATGACCATATCAAGACTCTGGGCACAAATTTGATATGTTGGCCCCTCGTTCATCATATCACATGGTTTCTTTATCGGAATCACACGATATAGTGGATTAGATAATTATTCATTTAATTAACATTCTTAATGCTTAAATTTTACATCGAATGTTATTTTTATGATCTAAGGATTCGAGATATTCTGGTCAGTCATACATATTGTTGATCGGCATCATCTTGGGCCATCTTTTATTAAAGGGAAGCTTAACCAGACCATTTTTGTTTGTCGGAGATAAGATTTGAAGATCCATCAGCAACGTTGAAATAATTTTATCCAATTACGAGGTATCTTATTATTGGTCGGAGCCCCATATTGTAGCTCGGTGGAACCAATTGCAGGTCGACGATCATCTACTTCTTGATCGACGATATCTCAGTCTTGTTCGGAGGGTTCAATTTACTGGTCGGCAACTATCCAACCATCCACTTTTTGGTCGGTGACATATAATGTTGTTCGGTGCTGTCAATGCACCATTTTTGTTGATCGGCGAAATTGCTCAGCTGGTCGGGGACCATTTGCTTCTTGGTCGGCACCATATATTCTATAACTTGAGATATCCTTAAATATTGGTCGGCAACATCCATGCCGTTTCTCGGTAGCAGTAAATCTTGGGGTATTAAAAAATGCGAAGCACCCCAGATATTTCTTTAAACACGAGTTCAGCTCGGGAACAAATAGGGGGCTTAAGTCTTTTTTAACTTGTGATCACCCCAAAAATATTTTTAAAACCAAGTGATAAATAATTTTCAAACAACAACTTATACCTGATTAGTTGTTGGAGATTAAATAACTTTACAAAAAACTCTACGTCTTATTTATGATGCATATCTGATAAAAATTTGTCCATCTCACACACATTTGGCATAAAAATATTATTTCATATTTTGAAATTTTTATTATTTTATGCTGATACACATCACATATTGTTTGGCTGAATAATTATTCTCATGATAATAATTATTTTCTCTAGTCTCGACAGGTGCTCGGGAAGCTTATTAAAATTTCATAGGGACGAGATTCAATCCCGATGAAAGCTCTCGTAAACCTCTGGAAAAGTAGTATTGCTCGACATCAGGCAATTGTGCCTTGACATATCAGCCAACATATATTATTTCATTTTTTGAAATTGATATTTTTATTTCTCAAGCATATACATATCATATATTGATTGGATGAGTAAATTATTCTCACGACTAATCAATTCAGCCTACACATATGGTAGAGCAAATTATTAATTTTTACAAGTATAAGATTCAACGTCGACGAATGCTCGGAAACAATCTGGAAATTATTATCATTGCTCAGCATTATGAAATTTCACCTCAGCAAGGAAGTATATATTTTATTATTGCTTTGATATCGGCTCAAGCATAAATTATTCTATATATATCCCTTGGGATTCATATTCTATATTCATCTCTTCATGGAGCTCGGCGAAATACTTATTATCATATTCAGCTCCGAGGAAAAGCTACAACAGTTATTATATTTCACCCCCAACGGGTAGTTGGTCGGGGCAATTCTTATTTATATTCAGGCCCAGATATCGGCTCAAGCACAAATTATTCTATATATCCCTTGGGATTCATATTCTATATTCATCTGAACATGGAACTCGGCGAGATACTTATTATCATATTCAGCTCCGAGAAGAACTATAACATTTATTATATGTCACCCCCAACGGATAGTTGGTCGGGGTAATTCTTATTTATATGCAGGCCCAGCAAAGTTCTCAGCCATATTCTTATGTTCTGGAAAATATTATTCTTATTCGGCATTATGCAATTGTGCCTCGACAAGATACTTATTCAGCTTTAAGGAGAATTACAACATTCGTTGTATTTCACCCCCAACGGATAGTTGGTTGGATAATTCTTTTTTATATTCAGGCCTGATAACGTTCTCGGCCATATTCTTATGTTCTGGAAGATCTTATTCTTGTTCGGCATTATATAATTCTACCTTGACAGATCAACGAGGCACTTTATTATTATTCTTTATATCTATTTGGATGCATATTCTATTCTTATTTCAGCATGGAGCTAGACAAATATTTATAATCACATATTCAGCGCCGAGGAGGTCTCCAGCATTTATTATATCTTATTCCCAACAATCTATTGGTCAGCGCCAAGGAGGTCTCCAGCATTTATTATATCTTATTCCCAACAATCTGTTGGTCAGCTCCGAGGAGGTCTCCAGCATTTATTATACTTTATTCCCAACAATCTGTTGGTCAGTGCCGAGGAGGTCTCCAGCATTTATTATATCTTATTCCCAACAATCTGTTGGTCAGCGCCGAGGAGGTCTCCAGCATTTATTATATCTTATTCCCAACAATCTGTTGGTCAGCTCCGAGGAGGTCTCCAGAATTTATTATATTTTATTCCCAACAATCTGTTGGTCAGCGCCGAGGAGGTCTCCACCATTTATTATATCTTATTCTATTCCTAACAATCTGTTGGTCAGCTCCGAGGAAGTCTCTATCATTTATTATCAAAAATGTATTCCTCCGGGAAGTAAAAATTGTATTCCTCCGGGAAGTAAAGCTACTTGTATTCCTTCGGGAAGTAAAACTTGTATTCCTCCGAGAAGTAAAACTTGTATTCCTCCGGGAAGTAAAGCTACTTGTATTCCTCCGGGAAGTAAAACTTGTATTCCTCTGGGAAGTAAAGCTACTTGTATTCCTCCGGGAAGTAAAGCTACTTGTATTCCTCCGGGAAGTAAAACTACTTGTATTCCTCCGGGAAGTAAAGCTACTTGTATTCCTCCGGGAAGTAAAACTTGTATTCCTCCGGGAAGTAAAACTTGTATTCCTCCGGGAAGTAAAACTTGTATTCCTCCGGGAAGTAAAACTTGTATTCCTACGGGAAGTAAAACTATGTATTCCTCCGGGAAGTAAAACTATGTATTCCTACGGGAAGTAAAAATATTACTAAAAATGTCAACTCAGGTTGGTCGAAAATAAGAAGCTGTCAACTACAGTTGGTCGGAAACATTTTATGAGTATGTGAAAGCGATCAAGCAAAAAGCATTCAAAGTTCACATTCCACACTTGGGGGCTCTATTAAAAATCCAGTTGTTCATTCAGTGGCACATTCTCATAACATCATGCAGTCGAGCATCAGATTCAGCCCCAACTAATTATCATTCAGAAGTTATTTTTCTTGCTCAGGAGCTAATTTTGCTTATGAAGTTCAGGAGGCATATTCAGGAGTTATTATGCACATACTATTGAAGTTCAGAAGTCAAATTCAGCATCTACAACACTGAGATCTTTACTACTACTGCCCGACCAACATTAAAGAAGAAGTTGTATGAAAATTTTTCAAAGTCCACCACTAGCTTGGTACTAATCAGATTGAAGAGTTGGGTTCAAAAGCTAGTATGTTACTCGACAAAGTATTCATAGGATCATAAATCAGAAGAATCAAGCGCGTGAAGTTAACACTCAGTTGCTCGGCACAGGAGGCAGTTGGTCGGCTAGCAAACCAATCAACATACTTGAAGATTATGACAAGCTACAAGCTGCATACTATGGCATGGCTGCATCCAAATTCCCAGGGGTGATACATAGAATATAGAGTTCCTCAAAAGAAAGATTATCAACCATCGATCAGCCTGCATCATATGTCGTCCAGGAGATAATGCACTTTATGTTGAACAAATCAAGAAGGTAGATCAAGAATTTCATGAGCACCGAGCAACACTGCAGAATAAATACTCCATCCTTTCAAGTAAATCATCAAGCATGGAGCATTGGGGGCTTCTGTTAACACAAAAATTCTCCATCTATGAGGACCAATTAGAAAAGGACACATGTCATCCTACGTGGTAATATTCGACACCCGAGGATAGTTGGTCGGCACCCGAGGAGAGTTAGTCGGCACCCGAGGAGAGTTGGTCGGCATATCAACCAGGAAGATCAAAGGATAACTATGCATTTAATGTGCATTAATGAAGATGACAACGCATTTAATGGGCCTTAATGTACATTTATACTGTATTAATAGATGACAACACATAGCATACCAAGCAATTCAACAATTAGATTCGTTGAATGTAGACATAAATGTCTACATACAATGAATCTCTTTATCTCCCATCACTATAAATACATGTATCCCCTTAGACAAAAGGGAGGAGATCCAAGAGAACCTAGAAACCCCATACACAAGATACACATCCTTTCTCTCTCTACACCCTATGGTGCCATTGTAAACCCCTGGGAATAAAATAACAGTGGACGTAGGCTTTATTCATAGCCGAACCACTTTAAAAATCTTTGTCTCTTATGTGCTTGATTGGATTGCTTTCATCTATTTATCTGTGATCATAAAAATGGGATTCGGTCCAGTTTTTTGCATCAACACACTTGGTGAGGGATTCCACCGAATTTATCGATAGATCATGAACTGGATATCGAAGGTAGATGCCTTCCCGTGTCGTATATATATAATGACATATTTATTTATATAAATTAATTAAGAATAAATCCATGTAGTCTAATGATCTAGGCAACTGTTAATGAACATAAGACTACGTAAAATACATAATGTGATGAAATGATAATTCTTGTGGGTAGTATTGTGGGGGTTATTCTTGGGACTGAAATCATATGCATAGATGTTAGTTCTCGTTTAATATATATTCTAGATGCCTTTGATATTTCACGTTAGTTTAGATACCATATTTCATATTTGGTTTTGGGTTGAAAGTTCATATAGTATTACACTTAGATGAGAGGTGAGATACATTCTTCATGCGAGTGTCGATGGGCGGTGTGTAACATGAATTGACTTCATAATTATATATTGGGTTTATAAGTTAATTCTTGCATCTTTAGGCACTGACACAAATGATAAAATGTTTTCCCCCAGGTTTTCCTAGGCAGGGACAACAAGGTTGGTAAAGGATTAGAGTTGCGATTGCATTTGACTAGTAGAGGATTCGGTTCATTTGATTCTAGCATAAGTTAACACTCCATTTTTTAGTCAACTTTTATTATAATGGAGATTGTATGGGCATAAGCCTGAGATTTATTTATTCCAGTCATGTATTTTTTTAGTTGCATTTGGGATGTATGTTTTATGACTTATGGGAGTTTAAACCTTTTTATTATTAGTTTATCACTTCATATGGTTTTATTGTGTGTGTATGTTTTAAAGTAAAAATGACATTTTATGGTTTGATACATAGAATGGTATAAATTGTTAAACAAGCCCCATCTTCGGCATATTATGTCCGGCCAACCTTTATGTGGAAGATGGAGGCTATTACAGTTGGTATCAGAGCATCGATATCCAATATCCTTAGGATCTATGTTATGCTCATTACGATATGCGTTGCATTTCTTTAACATGTAGAGCCCAATGATTAGGAATCGTTATACTCTTTACAATCTATTACTAATACGAATCTTATTTGCTTTCAGATGGCAAACACTATACGTGGTAGACCACGATGTGTTACCATCGAGGTTGCAGAGGATAGGTCTCAGCAGGAGCCACAACCACACCTATAACCACCAATACCTCCCATGGTTACTCCATCAAACATTATCACGATAGTGACGTAGGCAGTCTCTACGGAGATAGCTTCCAGGCTCCAACACTTTCAGCCATAGTAGCAGCCACTGACACCACCACTGTAGTAGGTGGTTCTACCCGTTTAGGCATAGGGCTTAGTTTAGGAGAGAGCCAAAGAGGTCTTGACTAAAGTCCACCCGCTAGAGTTTGCTGGGGGGTACATATATCTTGGTGGCCAGTTAGTGTAAGAAATATATTTAAGACATTTGAGGATGGTTGAGTGAATGATAGTGCACAAGCATATGTTAGCTTCATTTGGACTAGTAGGAGCATCCCTATCGTGGTAGAAGTCTATCACCACCCTGGAGTAGCGGGACTGGTTGACCATTGATGAGTTATGGGTAAAGTCCGAGGGAAAGAATTTCCCACCCGTTATAAAATCATAAATGAGGAAGAGGTTTATGGACCTTATATAGGAGGGTTATACCATCACAGAGTACGAATAGGAGTTTATTGCATTGTTCTTATTTCTGAAGATGAGGTAAACACTAAGGAAAAAATAATGGAGAAGTTTATGTTAGATATAACCTGGCACATCAGGAAATCTTTATTAGGGAGCTCAGATTTTAATACCTACACTCTGATTGTGAATGTCGCTTTGCTGCATTGTCAGGATCATGTAATACCCCGTATTTATGTGTATTTTTATTTAATTAATTTGAGGAATTAATTAGAAAAATACCTTTTATTTAAATTACGCAAGTGAAGTAATTTAATGTGATTTATTTAATAAATGTGACTATTAAATATTAATCGAGCGATAGATACTAATTAATATCTTGATGAAATTTACTGAGTGTGAATAGTAAATAATAAATGATTATTATTATACGGCATAGCGAGTGATATGTGCGTATTTTATATTATCTCACCAGGAGTTGCGTATAGACTATTTTGAGGTGAGAAATAAGAAATATATTTTAAGTAACTCGTTTGATAATTTAGAGGTCACAGATGATTACTAATGGGTCGAAATAGTCGGAATAGTGTACCCGGGGATTTAGTTTGGGTCCCGGATCAATTTTAGACCAAATTGGCACCTACTGAGGGCATTTTGGTCATTTAGTAATAAGAGATTAACATAACTACGAAAATTTAAGTGTTATATAAGATATTTAAGACTTGAGGATAGGGTTAGAAACGGTTAAAACCAAGAGGGGTCATTAGAAAGAAGGGATAGACAATTTCCAAAGCTTAAACATGAGAATTTGTGAGAATTCAAAAGTCAAACAATTTGGGAAGGAAGGATTGAGTGGAAGGTAGTCAAACCACCTTCATCGACACGAAATCAAACCCTACAGTACAAAGGCAAGTTTGTTTATTGCAAATTATATGAAGTTATAATACCCATGTGTGGGGATTTAATGATAGTTTTGCTAAATCATCATTTTGTGAGAAAAAGAATAATTTTCATGCATGTTGGAATAATATTTACATGCAGAAAAATTTAACATATGTAGAGGATTAATAATCAGAGGAGACTTGATCATTAATACGGATTTAATCTGGGTTTTGATGAATAATAGAGGAAGAACATGAAAACCTAGGGTTCTTGAGGATTAAATGTTTAAATCCATTCTTGAATGTTATTCATAATGTTTTGATGCAAAAAATTACATTAGAAATTGTCCTGATACATGTGGGAAGGGTTTGGGACAATTGATTTGAAGTTTGGTGGAGAAACATGGAAGTTATAGGTGTGTTAATGGTGAAAAATGCATCTACGAAACAAAGAAGATGAAGTGATGTGAAGGGAACCGGTCAGGGGAAAACCAATTCGTATAAAAAGAACCAGTCCGAAGCAAATTGGTCCGGATAAAAAGAACCGATTCGGGTCCCAAAAAATGTAAAATTTTCCCTTTTTGGCCTTGACTTCCTAAACAGTTATCGTGGAAAACTCTTGGAACCTTGGTAGAATATAAAAAGGGATTTATTATATTATAGCAGGCTTAAATTGAGTTTGTGAGTTATTCTTATTAAGAGGATTAAGACGAGAATAAATTGGGATGAATTATGTCGTAATTTATCGGAGAGAAAGATAACGAATTACGAAAACTTTGAACGAATTAATAAGTAGATCAGTGGTGTAAATATTGATTTAACTATTAAAATTTACAAAAGGGGTAACTAGGACCCTTAGGGCTGTGTGAATGCTCAATAAATTATGAGAGTGCAATAATTTATAACAAAATAAGTATGGTGAGTATGAGAGAGATATATACTACGTACAATAATATGATAGTTAGGTTATGTGTATACCTACCGTGTTTCTAATAGGTGGAGTGAAAACCTATACTGTACTTGCATGAGATATGATTGACCAGGTTCGATGAGACATTCCGAACCATGTTCGATGGGACATTCCGAACTATGCTCGATGAGACATTTCGAGTCAGGTTCGATGAGACATTCTGAACCATGTTGGATGAGACATTCCAAACCATGTTCGATGGGACATTCCGAACAAATAGACCTTAATGTGTGATATGGGGACATTTCTGTGAAGCTTGCATTTTTAGTATATATATATATATATATATATATATATATATATATATATATATATATATATATATATATATATATATATATATATATATATATATATATATATATATATATATATATATATATATATATTGTGTGTGCGGAATATATATGTACCGTACGGATAAGCTACTTATGTGAGATAGTAGACTATAAAGTTAATTAACCCTAATTGTGTGAAATAGTAGATATTAGATCATGGATATATAATAAGGTGAATTAAGTAGAGAGACTTAGTTAACAAACTAAAGATATATGGGAATATCTAAAGTAAATTAAGTGGCAAGACTTAATTTTGAAGATTGAGAGATAACAGTTGAGATTCGTTGTATAAATTAAGTAGTGGGAAGTAATTATAGATGTGAATGTATAGCATATGCCAAAGGTGCATGATAATTAATTAACATATGAGATACGTTAATAAGATAATGTAATTTATTGGCGGTACATGAACATAGACGTGTAGATAAGTTTAATTAGATAATTTAGTCTAGTTAGCTCGGGTAATATAGCTAGGCGGGCTAAGTATAAAACTTTAGGCGTGCACTATAGATGAGAGGTGATGGGAACTCAAGAGAGAGTGTACGTGAACACGTGTAATCAATAACCGATTTTAAATTGTGATAAATGTTTGCTAAATATTTTCAAAACGTTATGAGTACTAACTCTTGCTATCAAAATTGTCTAGCCACAGGGATGCCAGACTTGAGGACTTCATTCCCGAGATTCAGAGCTGTAGCACTGTGGATGCTGATAGGATTTGATTAGACGATTCCTCCCTTTCAGATCTAGTGTAGGATATC
Source organism: Sambucus nigra (assembly GCA_949130495.1). Classification (NCBI taxonomy): domain Eukaryota; kingdom Viridiplantae; phylum Streptophyta; class Magnoliopsida; order Dipsacales; family Adoxaceae; genus Sambucus; species Sambucus nigra. Next base: position 285,701,803 of record OX422218.1, read on the forward strand.
ATTTTATATTCCATGTATGGACATGTTGTCCGTTGACAATTATTCAGTTCTTTTGTTATAATTGAGTGTTTAGTTTTGGATTTTAGCCGATGGTTTATTCAACAAGATGCTATTCATTTATATATATTGTGATAGTCGAACTCTAGTATATTGTGAATGTTTAATTAAGTTTTCCGCATTGTTCATTTATATATTTTAAAGAAAGATAAAATTTGTCACCAATCTAATTTCACTTAGGTGGTTAGTAATCAAAAAGTTTTCGACAATGATGCTAAGAATATACCATATGGGAAACCGGTTTTAATTTAATCACGGTCTGATCACCCGATGTTTAATTAGGCGGGGTGTCACAGATCAAAGAATATTAAAGAATAGTAAGGGGAAGAAGAGATCCATTTTAAAGACGTCAAGCTAGCAGGGCAAGATAGGTAAAAATGGTAATTAGGGGGACCATCAGTTTGAGGGTTTCCAAGTAGGTGATCAGTTAAAGTGGTATATGGGTTCCCATGTTTGAAACAAGCAGGTCCAGCAGCAGAGAGGTCATCAGGGCCAGTGGCAGTAGGGTCGAGGTCAACAAGGGCAACAACATGATAGGCATCAATTCTAGGGAAATTATTACATCCATGTAGAAAAGGGACATATAGTGAAGAAGTTTCCCTGAGGCAATCGAGGGGAACTGGAGCAGGGAGGACAACATGGGTATTAGGCACCATAAGGACAACGAGAGCGGTTTCCAATCTTTCCAGTGATTGTAGCGCCAGCACTACCAGCTCTATCCTCCCCACCTTAGGTGAAGTAGCTCCAGCTATAGTATGGGTGTGTGTACCGCGTCGTACTTGGAGAGGGACCAACACCATCACAGGCAATAAAGGGTATGTTATTTATTTTTTAGGCACATATGGCATGTTTTATTTAATATTAGTGAATCACACTCATTTGTTAGTACTAGTTTTTCTTGAGCATCGGGGATGGTATACTTATCATCTGACATATTACTCTACATTGATTCACCCGTGGATAGAGGGGCACCTATACATTCTATGTGCATAGGTATAAGGATTTACATTGAGAGACTTAGGTTCGTGGCATACCTACTAGATATATCAGAGTATGAATTTATCATAGGGATGGATTGGCTAGCTACTTATTTGGCTTGTGTTTTTTATTATGAGAGGTCCATCTTCTTTGCCATTTTGAGACAAGAGATGTACTTGGTTACGATGTTGCACCCATAGGGAGGGTCAAGCATACATTATTATCACATTGAGGATGAGGCTTCTGATGAGTTCGTTGTTTCTCTAAAATCCACCTCGATTGTTAAGGAGTTTTTAAATGTGTTTGGAGAGACTCCATATTTACCATCGAGTAGGGAGATTGAGTTTGTGATTGACTTGATTCTGGGTACGAAACCCATCACACGTACACCGTATCGCATGGCTCCTTTGGATATGAGAGAGCTTAGGGATCATATTCAATAGTTACCGGGTTAGGAATTTATTAAGAGGAATACTTTACCTTGTGTTGCTCCCATTATGTTCGTGAAGATATAGGATAGATCATTGAGGCTTTGCATTGATTATAGGGAGTTGAATAAGGTGACTTTTATGAACAAGTATTAGTTGCCTTGTATTGATGATCCGTTCAGCCAGTTAAGGGCGCATCATATTTTTCTAGGATCGATTTGAGGTCGGGGTACCATTAATTGAGGATTCGAGAATAGGATGTTCCGAAGATAGTATTCTTAACGATATATGGGTCGTATGAGTTTTGGTTATGACTTTTGGCCTGACCAACGCACTGACAATGTTTATAGACCTGATGAATTAGGTGTTCAAGGACTTTCTAGATCAGTTTAATATTATGTTCATAGATAACATATTGATTTATTCTCGGACCAAATATGAGCATGCACAACACATGCAAATAGTCTTACAGATGTTACGAGGCCATCATCTTTATGCTAAGTTCGAGAAATATGGATTTTATTTGAGGGAGGTTTAGTTTTTAAGACACGTTATATTTGAGAGGGGGATTCAGTGGATTCGGGGAAAGTTTCAGCAATGATGGAATGGGGACAACCCACTACACCTACGAAGGTGCACAATTTTCTAGGTTTGGTAGGGTACTACCATCAATTTATCCAAGGGTTCTCGAACATAGTCAGACCTTTAATTTATTTGACACGAAAGGATGTAACATTTGTCTAACACGATTCATATCAAAAGGCTTTTGACAAACTGAAGGTCAGGTTGACTTCGGCTTCGGTACTTGCTTTGCCTCATGGAGGGATCGACTATAAGGTCTATACTGATGCGTCCTTGCGAGGACTTAGAGGTGTATTAATGCAGGAGGAGAGGCTAATAACTTATGCTTCCTGAAATCTTAAGCCTTATGAAGGGAATTAACTCACCCATGATTTAGAGTTAGCATCCGTAGTGTTTTCATTATGCATTTGGATGCATTATCTCTTGGGGATAAATTTGAGTTGTTCACAAACCACAAAAGTTTACAATATTTGTTCACATAGAGGGAGTTGAACATGAGGCAATGGTCATGGCTTGAGTTTCTGAAAGATTACCAGTTTGATATGTAGTATTATCCGGGTAGGGAAAATATAGTGGTAGATGCCTTGAGCCATAAGTCAACAGTCGATTTAGTAGTGATGTGGAAAGCGAAATGGAGTTCACTTTGTACTGATGATGAGATGTCAGGTGATATTATAGCACTTCTTACCATCACACCCGAGATCATCATTCGGGGCGTGAAGGCACATGAAAGAGATTATCTTTTCCAGGAGAAGGTCAGATAGCTATTGGCAAAGGGGAATGAACTCTATTCAATTAGTTCCGATGGGGATTAAAATTCCATGGTAGGTTGGTAGTCCCAATGGATGAGGAATCACGATGGGCAACCATTACGGAGGAGCATGCATCACATTTTTCAGTACATATCGATGGGGATAAGATGTACTAAGATATGAGGCGCTAGTATTGGTGAACATGCATGAATAAGGACATAGCCATTTTTGTATCCAAGTGTGCCACATACCAATTGGTGAAGGTGGACCATCAGTGACCACAAAGTTTAAAAAAACCTCTCAAAATTCTGATGTGGAAATGGAAGAGCATTTCCATGGACTTTATTACTGGGTTACCAACGTCACAATAGGGGTACGATATTTTATGGGTGATCGTTGACCGATTAATAAAGGTGGTTCACTTTTTTCCAGTTCAGACAGACTATACTTCAGAACAATAGGCCAAGATTTTTCTTTCAAATATTGTGAAGTTAGATGGTGTACCACTCAATATTGTGTCGAATAGGGACAAGAAATTTGTGTCTCACTTTTAGAGAAGTTTTCAACAGACATTGGGGGCAGAGTTTAGGTTAAGTATCTCATATCACCCACAGATGTATGGTCAGATATAAAGGGTGAATTTGATGTTGGAGGACATGTTGAGGATGTCTATTTTGGACTTCAATGGTAGTTATGAGAAGTATTTACCATTGGTGGATTTTTGTGACAATAATAGTTAATAGTTTAGTATCGGGATGACACCTTTCAAGGAATTATACATGAGGCCTTGTCATTCACCCTCTTATTGGTTAGAAGTGGGGGAGAGCGATCTTTTCGGATTGGAGTTCATCCAGGACACTTAAAAAAAGGGGAGACGATCCTGGATAGGATTCAAATTCCCCAAAATAGACAAAATAGATATACTGATGCAGACAAGCGGCACTTGGATTTTGAGGTTGGTAATTAGGTGCTAACTAAGGTGTGTCCCATTAAGGGAGTGATGCAATTTGGGAAGAAAGGGAAGTTGTCTCCTCGGTATGTGGGACTATTCCCTATTATTCAAAAAATTAGACTAGTAGCGTATCAATTATCTTTACCGAATCATTTGAAGAGGATCCATGACATTTATTATATTTCGGCATTACGGATATTTATAGGAGATGAGGTAGTATACCATCATATAGATATTTATGAGATAGAGATCCATCCTCACACGAGTTACGAAGAGAGACCTATAGCCATTCTGGATCATAGGGAGGGTAGACTTCGTTCCAAGGTTGTCCCTTTACTATGCGTGCAGTAGGACACCACAACAAGGACGAGTTGATGTGGGAGAGAGAGGATGATATGCGACAGAAGTATCCGGAACTCATCGATCCAAGTACGTTTCAAATTCTGAGGATGGAATTCTGTTATTAGGAGGGGAGAATGTAACACCCCGTGTTTTTATAATTATTAAATTGGTAATATTTGAAATAAATAAATTACATGAATAAATTGCTTGAATATGATATTCATGATTATGTGATTAATTTATGCTGAATGAGTATATTTGTAGATAATTAAATTGCATGTTACATGAATTAATATTAATGTCATGATTTAAACATAATAAAAAGGTGTAATTTGGGGTAAACACGGGTTGGGTGCATTCTGGAATGATTTGGAAATTCATTTAGGAATTTTAAAAATCTTAAGTTGGGCACGGGGGATGGGTATACCCTTTTGGTAGATTCTGGATTGATCTGAGTATTATTTCGGGCTTCTTTGAGGGCCCAAAATTGAACATTAAAGGAAGATACGGGATTAAGGTTTAAATTAGGTTAATAGCCCAACCTAAAAGCACATCTTATCCACATTAGAGTTAACCCAGCATCCCTACACCCTCAAGAGGAAGTTACTAAGGTTGGAGAGAAAGGGAGGAATAAGGTTCAAGCGAATAGGCTCACATCATCTATTTAAGGAAATTTTTCCTTTCTAAATTGACTATAATTTATTTCATAATTCATATGCATACTTTTTCATACCAATTTCGGGTTAAAAATTGATTTGGATTTTAAAAACCAATGAATTTGAATCTAGGACTATTCATAATTAATTTAAGAATAATTGTGTTTTAAGAATTAAACACTTTACTGACAAACCCGAAATAGATATCATTTTATTGGGAAACTACTAAAAGAATCCATATGATAGGATTTATGTTTATAAGTGATTTCAAATCATGTATTGATATCATTATTATTGAAATTTTCGGATAAATATTATGATTCTAATTTATCTAGACAACCTCTAATGTTTAGATCCATTTTTTTGAATTTATGTGGTGGTGGTGGTGGTGGTTGGGGGGGGGGGGGGGTAACCATGCGTGGATTGGGTACACAATGATGTGATCATATTTTCTTGACCATTATAGGATTATAGTTCTTGAAATTGAAGTGAGTAAAACCTTAGAAATGAATTTGGTTTTTTGGGGGATGTAACCTGTATAGGAAAAACATAGGAGATCTAGGATGATTCCCAAAATCGAATCAATTCAACCCCTAGGGCAAATCGACTCAGCCCAGATAATTGATTTCGCTCTGGGAAGAAAATAGATTCGACTCCTGGTCTTGGGTCAGGGTTGGACCGTGGGAACGTTCATGTGATTTTTATGAATTCAAGTGAGTATGTGGGAGGTTATCCAAATGAGTGGATATTTACTTAAAAATAGGTTTGTGTCACTATTCAATAATTGAGGAATTTAATAATTAACTAGGGTGTTAATTCTTAAGACAAGTGTGTAATCTGGGGATTGATGTAAACCTACTTACGGTAGTTATGGAGATAATTACCTATATATATTGTGCATTGCGTATTTGTAATTATTAATTGTGTGAACATACTATTGTTCATGGACAGCCTATCGATTAGGGTTGCGTACGTCTTTGGACGCATTGACACAGGAGGGCGAGGTGTGGTGCATGTCGTTATTTTTGGTCCTATGTTCAACAACACCACTTGTGATGAGGTAAGTGGGATAGTCGGATACATTGTCATTGTTGGGAGTATGGACCTTTAAATGGTGCATTGTGTAACGACTGCCTCGCTTATGTGTATTTTCTTTACGTCTGTTTGGCGAGGGACTCATTCAGAGTTAGTGATAAAGCACGAACTAGTCACCTAAGGTAGATTCCTTCGTGTGTCGTATGTATATCACGACATATTATAAGGACACAAGTCTTTGATTGAGTCTTAATGTAGTGTTGGCTTAATTCCGGACAGAAACATTTGAGTCATAGGATAGAGTTCTTGACCATCTATCAAGCCTATGAAATGTTAAAGTTGAAGAATTTTCTGCCTACTCATCATGAGAACATCATTGCCGGTTTACACGTGCCTCGTTTCACTTCATCAACTTAGTTCCAATCTCTCATAAGGTATGAATGCATTATATATATATATATATATATATATATATAGGAGCATGGAACATTTTTTAATGTTTGTAATTTTATTTTAAAATGAATTTTATTTTCAGAAGGTTACTTTAAAACATAAAATAAAGTTTTTGGGCTTAAAATCGAAAAATGAACATTCTGTCAGTTCGTTCGACATGGTCGTTCGAACGAGTTTACCAACGACTTTTCCTTTTGGCCACTGGAACTTCGTTAGAAGGTTGTTCGAACGAGACATAGTTCGAACGAAAATCTCGTTCGAACGAGATTTATGACGAGAAAACTTTTGCCATTTTTTCTCCACTATCCCACTCTTTTGTTCCCACTAACTTTTCCAGAATTAATATGTGCGGGAACCAATATTGAAAAACTAACTTTTGACATTTTCTTGTGACAACCCGCCATCCGAAGTAAGGGGTGGCCAGCTCGACACTCCAAAATAACGGAATCATGGATGGAAATCATCCTCAGCATCACAACAACAAAATAAGTATACGGGAAAACCACCCAATAAATCAAAAAACGGGTTGTCAAATTTCAAGATTTTATTACAGGTTAAGGAAAATAAATTAAACAACCCAAATCTGGTGAAAAAGTGGAGTTCCAAAGGACTTATATTAATACTGAATCAGCATACAATAAAAGGACCGAATAAGCTGTCGGTTAATAGTTACATCCAACATACTACAATTCCATAATATATATATTACATCCATTAACAATTACAAAAGTTGGGCCACATATGCCCGGATGAAAAGACCCGGTCATATCAAGAATTCATGAAATGAAGGCGTCTAATACAACATCCTGTAATAGTCTGTAAAATCATACAGCCCGTCAAAAGCATAAGAATAGAAATGTCACAACGGGCGTCCTTGCGGAGGAGAACCTAAGCGGATACATTAACATGCACAACATGGAAAATGAACGGGTCAGGGCCCGGTTTATATATGATTACCAGAAGAACAAGAAGCATGATAGATATGGATAGATAATCATGAATGATGTAGATGCAATTCTAACAACCTAAGTAACAAGATTAATATGGTAACACTAATGATTCTAACAATGTTAACTTATTTAAGAGAATTAAATTAAACATCTTTACTCTTTTTCCATTCCTTAACAGGAATACAATTACCATCTTATTTTCTTATGGCAATTCATATACCTCAAGTCCCATTTGAGTTAGAAAGGTTATACTCTTATACATATAACGATTTTAAGACCGCCCCTCCGAGTTTCCCCACTGGGCGCACCCCTAAATGACTATCATCTTTCAGGGCCTATCTATACAAGACAACCTAGGCACCTAACGCATGTCGGGAAGTGGCCATATACCCGTGAGTGAGTCATAACCAAACCCGGAATTACCTCACTAGCGCAGAAAAATATATACAAATCCCGCATATGGCCGAGGACTATAGTCAGCCTGCATTCACTGGCCAGGGGACGTCACCTCATGCGCGAGCTTCCCTTATGATAGCATTTAGAGAGGTGTGTTTAAGTAAATTAACCTTTACAACTTTAATCACATTATCATTTTCATTGATCACATGTACGTTTTATTTTGTTTAGAACCATTATTCTCGAATATTCTCATTAATATTCATCATAATTTAAGTACTGAGCTATTCTACATTTAATCTCCAAAAATCACATGAGTCCCAAGGTTTTATGTACCTCAATGGGGCTCATAAAATCTTCAAATAGGGGCTTATACAACATAATCCTTAATGAATTACTAAAGAGAAGTGATGCCTAAACATCACTTTTAGTACCCATGGAATAAACCCCAAGTGAACCCATTCAACTCTAGGGTAGCGACCAAACTCAACTAAGACTCTAGAACCCTATGTTTACTTCATACAAGAAGGTTCCTAGTCCCTAAGTATAGAAAGAAACTTAAAAAGAAAAATAAAGTTTTAAGAGTGAAAAACAGGGGACCGGTCGACCGCGTCTCAAAATTTAGCCTACGAAGAAAAGCAGAAAGTCTGAAATGAGGGGGCCGATCGACCGGTCACGGACCCGCGGTCGACCGCACACCAAAAATCAGGCCTTGGTAGGAAAGCAATATGCCCTCCTCCGAAGGCCCGGTCGACCGGTCATATCAGACCTAGGATCCCAATATCTTCCAACAACCAAAAACCCTACTCATTTACTAGAACCAATAGAATTTAATTACATCCAACAACCATAAATTTCACTACCATCAATTTAAATCAATCTCCAAGGATTTTTAGCCCATACAATCAACAAAACCTAACTTTCTTTAAACCATAAACAAACCACAACTATCAACACTAATTATTCTACTTAAATCACATAATAACAAGTATATTACTTGGCTCAAGGTTGCAAATTTCAGATTTGATGAAGATAAATGCAAGGTTGGTCTTCAAATTTTCAATCCCTCTTTATCTCCTTAAGTTTTCTTCTTCTCTTTCTTTCTCTCTCTAGGTTTAGGAATGAAATTAGTGGTAAATAGGAGACTTAGGGAGACTAAATCGTGGCTTAATCTAAATTTACCAAGTTAAGTGATCAATATCGCGATAAAATAATACGCAACTACACATTAAAATTTAAAACCAGTCAAAAGTGCCCAAAATCTCAAAATACAATCTGGCACACTATTTGACTATCTCGGACCTTTCGTAACTAACTACGGCCTCCAAATTATCATTAGGAAATTTTATAATTCATTTTAAGTTCCGGTTTCATTTTAAGTCAAATGTCATTTTAAATCATGTGACACAATAAAACACAACATGGCACAATTCACCTACACATACGGTAAATATGCAACCTCATAGTAAATATTAACTTTTCTTCCTTAAATTAATACTTACTCCACATGCCAACATTTTATATTTAATTACTATACCTATCAAATAAATATAAAATAGGTTCTTAAAAGTGAGGATTGTTACATACTCCCCCCCTTATGAGAGAATTTTGTCCCCAAAATTCAGGCGTACCTTGTATAAAGAGATGTGGATACTTTTCCTGCATATCATCCTCGCTTTCCCATGTCAATTCCTTGGCGTTATGGTGAATCCATTGAACCCGCACCAAGGGCAACACTCGTGACCTCAATCTATGCTTCCCGTGGTCTAAAATAGCAACCGGTTGTTCTTCATATGAAATGTCGGGTTGCAATTCAATATCCTCAAAAGGAATATGCCAAAGCGGACCATCGAACCTCTTGTACTTCTTTAGAGAGGAAACATGAAATACATCATGAATTTGTTGTAATGGCTCCGGTAAAGTAAGTTGGTATGCCACTAGACCCACCTTTGCAATAACTGGGAATGGTCCAACAAAACGTGGCGCAAATTTCCCCTTCTTCTCGAAACGCTTGATGCCTTTCATAGGCGACACTCTAACTAAAACTTGGTCTCCAATTTCTATCCATGTGCCTTCTACCCGCATCAGCATAGCTCTTTTGACGATCTTGGGCTATCTGAATGCGATTTCGAATAAGTTCAATCTTAGAAGAGGTATCTTGGATCATTTCAGGTCCAAGAAGCTTATTATCACCCACTTCCAACCAACAAGCGGGAGACCTACAAGGCCTTCCATACAAAGCTTCATAAGGTGCCATTCCAATCATAAATTGGTATGAGTTGTTATAAGCTAACTCGACCAATGGGATATATTGTTCCCAACTACCTTTGAAGTCAAGCATACACATACGAAGCATATCCTCCAACATTTGGTTTACCCTTTCTGTTTGGCCATCTGTTTGAGGATGGTAAGATGTGCTCAACTTCAAATCGATCCCCATAGCCTCTTAAAAACTTCACCAAAAGTGGGAAACGAAGATCTTGTCTCGGTCTGAAACTATATTCAAAGGCACCCCATGGAGTCTAACCACCTCCTCAATGAACAATTGGGCATATCGAGTAGTGTCATAATCAGTTCGCACAGGTAGAAAGTGTGCCGACTTAGTCAAACGGTCGACAATCACCCAAATAGAATCACACCCACTCTGTGATCTTGGCAAGCCCGTAATAAAATCCATCGATATACTTTTCCATTTTCATACCGAAATCTGTAACGGTTGCAACAAACCTATCGGTCGCTGATGATCGATCTTGACCAACTGACAAGTAGTGCATTGGGATACGAACTCAGAAATATCCTTCTTCATACCTGGTCACCAATACTGACGGTGCATGTCTTGATACATCTTGTCCCCACTGGGATGTACTGTAAATTTAGACCCGTGAGATTCGACCATCGCCGCTCTTCTCAAATCCCCTTCCTTCGGAACAATGAGCCTTCCATGGAAGCGTAATCCACCCTCAGAACTAATCGAGTAGGACTCCACTCCTTCGGACAGTAATCGCTGAATATGGTCTTGACATCCCTTATCCCTTCCTTGGGCCTCTACAACTCTAGCTACGACGGTAGGGGTAACGGTCATCACCGACATGAATTCCCTCACCATCGTATCCTGCTGACTGAGTTCCTTCCACTTAGCTTTCCATACATTAGCTAACTCTCCCCCGGGCTTCCTTCTCAAGGCATCCGCTACAACGTTCGCCTTTCTCGGATGATAATGCATATCAAATTGATAATCTTTCATGAACTCTAACCATCGACGCTGACGCATATTCAAATCTTTCTGTGAAAATAAATATTGCAGCGATTTATGGTCCGTGAAAAGACTGAACTTCTCCCCTAAAAGATAATGACTCCATATCTTCACGGTAAAGACAAGTGCGGCAAGCTCTAAGTCATGCACCGGATAATTTTTTTCATGGGGTTTTAGCTTGCGAGAAGCATAAGCGATAACCTGCCCTTCTTGCTGAAGTACACCTCCTAATCCTTGAAGAGATGCATCGGTGAAGACTAGATATTCCAATTCCAGTTTTGGCAACGCAAGGACTAGAGCCGAAGCTAAATTATCTTTGAGCTCATCAAATGCAACCTGGCAAGAGTTACCCCAAATAAATCTCACTCCCTTCCGGGTCAAATTCGTCAAAGGGCTAGCAATTTTAGAAAAACCCTTGATAAATTGACGGTAATAACCCACCAAACCCAGAAAACTACGAACCTCGATAGGTGTCGTGGGCTGACCCCACTCCCTCACCACAACCACCTTGCCCGGATCCACCGATATACCCTGGGACGTCACCACATGACCCAAAAACTGTACCTCCTGTAACCAAAAACTACACTTCTCGAACTTGGCATATAATTGACGATCCTTCAATCTTTGTAGAACCAGCCTCAAATGCATAGCATGACCAGATTCCGTTTGAGAATAGACTAAGATATCATCAATAAAGACAATAACAAATTGGTCCAGGAAATCCTGAAATACTCTATTCATGAGGTCCATAAATACAGCGGGGGCATTGGTTAATCCAAAGGGAATAACCAAAAATTCATAGGACCCGTACCTTATAAGAAAAGCAGTCTTAGATACATCCTCCTCCCGTATCCTCAACTGATGATACCCCGTCCTCAAATCGATTTTTGAGAAGTACGACGCTCCTTGAAGTCGATCAAATAAGTCATCGATACGAGGCAAAGGGTATTTATTCATGATGGTGACCTTATTCAATTCTCTATAGTTAACACACAACCGAAGAGAACTATCCCTTTTCTTCACAAACAACACTGGAGCACCCCAAGGCGACATACTACGCCTAATAAATCCTTGCTCCAACAACTGCTGAATTTGATCTCTTAGCTCCCTCATTTATATAGGAGCCATTCGATATGGAGCCCTCACAATAGGCCTCATTCCCGGTGCTAAATCGATCACAAACTCAATCTCTTGGCTAGGAGGCAAACCCGATATTTCTAGAAAAACATCCTCAAAATATCTCACAACCGGAATAGAATCTAAGGGAACAACTACATCCCTAGAAGCCTCCTCTGCAATACAATACAGATAAGTACTAGTACTTCCCTCTAAACAAGGCAAAACTACCAAGAACATTTCTTGTCCCGGAACGACGAAGACTATACTCTTCCCGTAACAATTTACTATATCATGATATTTCATAAGCCAATCCATGCCCAAAATCACATCATACCCGACCATGTCAAGGACGAGTTAATCGGCCTCAAAATATAAATTACCAAGTATAATTCCCATATTTTTACAAACAAGAAAAATGAGCGAACCATCACCCATAGAGGACTCAACGCTAGTAAAAGTGCTTTTCGAAAATTTTATCAACTCTGTGGTCCGAGAAAAGCTTCTAGAAATGAATGAATGTGTCGCACTCGTATCAAATAAAACGCGACCCATATGTCCTTGAATAAGGAACTTACCCTCGATAGCTGGCGGTGCCGGAGGAAGCATAGCATTCTGAACATGATAAACCCTCCCATACGGTAACTGACCCTGCTGTGGAGGAACAACGGGTTTAGGTACCTGCGGAGGAAACTGAACGTAGGGCTGCTGTGGAGCTCTAGGAAACTGTCCTCCAATCAACTAAGGACACTCCTTATTATAATGACCCACTTCTCCGAGTTGGAAACACCAACCCATCATATTTTTGGGCATTTCGACCATGATTATTTCTAAACTAATTTGCACCTTGGCCCTACTGGCCTCTCCCTGACTACCATGACCTGCTTGTTGTTGTGGCGCACCCTGACCGTGCCTAATTTAATGGCTCCCCGAATTGAACCCGCTAGAACGTTGCCTCTTTGACAAGTCCCCCTGCTGGAAATCCCTTTCCTTCGGCTTAATACCTGAAGATTAGGACGAGGGAAAAACTCCTCCTCCGCTCCCACTACCTCCAGGCTTCCCCATTTGCCCCATCACGGTGGTCTTATTGCCACTTTGCACAAACAATCTATGTTCTTGACAATGTAATAACGCCGCATTCATTACTTCACCAAAAGTTTGTAATGCCAGATTACCCAGCAAGTGTTGCCGGATTCTCTAGTTCAAACCTCTCATAAACTTCGAAACCTTCCTTTCTTCGGGAGTCACCTCATCCGGTATAAAACTTGCCAACCGGGTGAACTCCTCTTCATATTCCGCCACAGACCTCTCCCCTTCCACAAGGTCTTGCAACCTCCTTATCATCTCCCCTTGAATGGCGGGAGGAAAGTACTTTTGATCAAACAAGATCCAGAATTCATTAATCGTCATAGTGTCTCTCTGCTCGGGTGTAGTCATAGACTCCCACCAATACAATGTGGCCCCAACAAGTTTAAAAGTAGCAAGGACTTGTTTCTTCTCCTCACTACATTCTACCGTACGTAGATGGCGTTGCATGTATTTCTTCCATTGATTTTCTCTTATCACATCCGAGCCTCCATCAAACTCCGGGGGCTGACCTTTTAAAAAAAGATTCCCTAGCTCTCTCCCACAGAGAAGGTCCCGTAGGAGCTTGGACATCGGGCGCTCGCTGTTGAGCTCGTGGAATTTGCTGAACCACTTCTGTCATGGCCGCATTAACCGCTTGAGCCACTATGTTCGCCACATGAACAGCATTAAATGTTCCTTGTGGCGGCGGTGGAGGACTAACCTCCTTTTCTACAACCCTATTACGTCTCGCTGGGCGACCTCTCTTAGGTGGCATCTGAGATGGAGAAAATAATAGAGTTAAAATACTATATAAAACAATCTATCTTGCAGAAGATCGTAGTCATAAGCAACAAAGCAGTCCTATCGTTAGGCTCTATATCAAAGAACGCCACGGTAGAATGTGACAAGTCTGCATAGATCCTAAAGACTCTAGAATCTGATGCTCTGATGCCATCTGTGACAACCCGCCATCCGAAGTATGGGGTGGCCAGCCCGATACTCCAAAATAAAGGAATCATGGATGGAAATCATCCTCAGTATCACAACAACAAAATAAGTATACGGGAAAACCACCCAATAAATCAGAAAACGGGTTGTCAAATTTCAAGATTTTATTACAGGTTAAGGAAAATAAATTAAACAACCCAAATCTAGTGAAAAAGTGGAGTTCCAAAGGACTTATATTAATACTGAATCAGCATACAATAAAAGGACCGAATAAGCTGTCGGTTAATAGTTACATCCAACATACTACAATTCCATAATATATATATATTAAATCCATTAACAATTACAAAATTTGGGCCACATATGCCCGGATGAAAAGATCCGATCATATCTAGAATTCAAGAAATGAAGGCGACTAATACAACATCCTGTAATAGTCTGCAAAATCATACATCCCGTCAAAAGCATAGGAATAGAAATGTCACAACGGGCGTCCTTACGGAGGAGAACCTGAGCGGATACATTAACATGCACAACATGAAAAATGAACGGGTCAGGGCCCTGTTTATATATGATTACCAGAAGAACAAGAAGCATGATAGATATGGATAGATAATCATGAATGATGTAGATGCAATTCTAACAACCTAAGTAACAAGATTAATATGGTAACACTAATGATTCTAACAATGTTAACTTATTTAAGAGAATTAAATTAAACATCTTTACTCTTTTTCCATTCCTTAACAGGAATACAATTACCATATTATTTTCTTATGGCAATTTATATACCTCAAGTCCCACTTGAGTTAGAAAGGTTATACTCTTATACATATAACGATTCTAAGACCACCCCTCCGAGTTTCCCCACTGGGCGCACCCCTAAATGACTATCATCTTCCAGGGCCTATCTATACAAGACAACAAAGGCACCTAACGCATGTCGGGAAGTGGCCATATACCTGTGAGTGAGTCATAACCACACCCGAAATTACCTGACTAGCGCAGAAAAACATATACAAATCCCGCATATGGCCGAGGACTATAGTCAACCTGCATTCACTAGCCAGGGGACGTCACCTCATGCACGAGCTTCCCTTAGGATAGCATTTAGAGAGGTGTGTTTAAGTAAATTAACCTTTACAACTTTAATCACATTATCATTTTCATTGATCACATGTATGCTTCATTTTGTTTGGAACCATTATTCTTGAATATTATCATTAATATTCATCATCATTTAAGTACTGAGCTATTCTACATTTAATCTCCAAAAATCACATGAGTCCCAAGGTTTTATGTACCTCAATGGGGCTCTTAAAATCTTCAAATAGGGGCTTATACGGCATAGTCTTTGTGAATTACTAAAAGAGAAGTGATGCCTAAACATCACTTTTAGTACCCATGGAATAAACCCCAAGTGAACCCATTCAACTCTAGGGTAGCGACCAAACTCAACTAAGACTCTAGAACCCTATGTTTACTTCATACAAGAAGGTTCCTAGTCCCTAAGTATAGAAAGAAACTTAAAAAGAAAAATAAATTTTTAAGAGTGAAAAACAGGGGACCGGTCGACCGCGTCTCAAAATTTAGCATACGAAGAAAAGCAGAAAGTCTGAAATGAGGGGGCCGATCGACCGGTCACGGACCCACGGTCGACCGCACACCAAAAATCAGGCCTTGGTAGGAAAGCAATATGCCCTCCCCCGAAGTCCCGGTCGACCGGTCCTGGACAAGCGGTCGACCGGTCATATCAGACCTAGGATCCCAATATCTTCCAACAACTAAAAACCCTACTCATTTACTAGAACCAATATAATTTAATTACATCCAACAACCATAGATTTCACTACCATCAATTTAAATCAATCTCCAAGGATTTTTAGCCCATACAATCAACAAAACCTAACTTTCACAACTATCAACACTAATTGTTCTACTTAAATGACATAATAACAAGTATATTACTTGGCTCAAGGTTGCAAATTTCAGATTTGATGAAGATAAATGCAAGGTTGGTCTTCAAATTTTCAATCCCTCTTTATCTCCTTAGGTTTTCTTCTTCTCTTTATTTCTCTCTCTAGGTTTAGTAATGAAATTAGGGGTAAATAGGAGACTTAGGGAGACTAAATCGTGGCTTAATCTAAAATTACCAAGTTAAGTGATCAATATCGCGATAAAATAATACGCAACTACACATTAAAATTTAAAACCAGTCAAAAGTGCCCAAAATCTCAAAATACAATCTGGCACACAATTTGACTATCTCGCACCTTCCGGAACTAACTACGGCCTCCAAATTATCATTTGGAAATTTTATAATTCATTTTAAGTTCCGGTTAATTTTAAGTTAAATGTCATTTTAAATCATATGACACAATAAAACACAACATGGCACAATTCACCTACACATACGGTAAATATGCAACCTTATAGTAAATATTAACTTTTCTTTCTTAAATTAATACTTACTCCGCATGCCAACATTTTATATTTAATTACTATACCTAGCAAATAAATATAAAATAGGTTCTCAAAAGCGAGGGTTGGTACATTTCTAAAGACATTTTGAGAGAACATTCTTAGAGATAAAAATTTCTTAATTCAAAAGTTCATTGTTTAGTGTTTTTGAGTATCCATGAATTAATCTCTATAAAAACACTGACCCATTAGTTTAAGTCTAATCCGAGTTTCTATTATTATATACTTGCTTGGAGAGTGTTTTGGCACCGGGTTTTACTCTACAAAAATTGAAGAGTTTGCTTGGGTTTACTTCTACATCCCATAAAGAAGAAGTTCATTGTTTTGCTGCGGCATACTCACATAGTGAAAGGAATTGCGCGAGGATTAACGGTTGTCTAAAAGCTTCATTGGTGGATTCCAAGGTTCCGGTGGATTTCGGGATTGTCGACTAAGCAGACGTTGGTACAAGAAGACGCGTCAGGGGCTTGAAGGGAGTCAAGTCGAGTTGAGTAAGTCATTTGTCTTGTACTTGTAAAATTCCGTACTTAGTGGACTTAAGGCTAGGGCCGTCCGAGATTTTTTCCCGTTGTGGGTTTTTCCTCGTACATCGCGGCGTAGTGATTGTGAATTTATTTTATCTTGCAAATCAC
The DNA here is from genome assembly GCA_949130495.1 of Sambucus nigra. Classification (NCBI taxonomy): domain Eukaryota; kingdom Viridiplantae; phylum Streptophyta; class Magnoliopsida; order Dipsacales; family Adoxaceae; genus Sambucus; species Sambucus nigra. Next base: position 285,718,882 of record OX422218.1, read on the forward strand.
CTAGAACGCATGCTTAGGATTAAAAAATAAAATATTATTTAATTCACTTCTCTTGTTTAATTTGGTGCTAAAATAAGTTTGGGTGAAACTTAAGTTGATTTAATTCATGTCAGTAATTTATATTTGCTAAAATTTGGTTTGGCCTAATTTGGTAATATTGAAAATATTGTGTAGGAAAATTTTAGGACTTGTGTTAAATTAATTTGGGCTAAAAATAAATTTCTCATAGTTAACTTCAAGTGCTAGTTTTGTTTGTGAGAAAATCCTAATACTGGTTTGTGTGAATTTTGTATTGGTGTGTGTTCACCATAATTCACTCACTTAGGTTTAATTTTTAATTTTGCTTTTAGAAATTAAAATATGTGTTTAATTTAATTTTTCACCTTTTTAAGAAAAGAAGATCAAATAAGATTTGAAAAATTAAATTGTTGCGTTGAACCATCTTTATTCCGCATTTAAAAGGAAGTTAATGTGAACGATTTTAAAATCGGGGGCCCTCGTGTTCCAACAAGTGGTATCAGAGCCGATGTGCTAATTTATTGCGTTAAGGTCTTTTTAAATATTTTTGATTAAAATGAAAATTTTTCCATTTTCAAAATTTCCTATTTTTGAAGGTTCTAATTACGCGTATTGGAAAGCGAGTACAAAATTGGCACTAAAATCTATCGACGAGAGGGTTTGGTTGTCAGTTGTTAACGGGTGGTCTCCACCAACATATTTGGTAGAAAATGAGCGTTTTCCCAAACCTGCAGATAGATGGAGTGAGAATGAATTTAAACTTGCAAATTTTAATTTTCGAGGTTTAAATGCCTTGTTTAGCGCGGTCACACCGGATGAATTCCTACGCATTATGACGTGTGAAACTGCTAAAGAAGCTTGGGATATATTACAACTCACTCACGAGGGAACTAGTGTCGTAAAAGCTTCTAAACTCCAAAACCTCACCACTAAATTTGAAACCATCAAAATGAATGGAAAAAAAATATTTGATGAATTTTATGCTAGACTTTCCGATATAGTTAATTCATCTTTTAATTTGGGACAGAAAATACCCGATGACGGAGTAGTAAAGAAAATTTTAAGGTCCCTACCCGAGAGATTTATTCCTAAAGTGACCGTGTTCTATTCTTTACCCACCTTACACTCTACCAAACTTGAGGAACTAGTAGGTGAGTTACAAACTTATGAACTAGATATGTTACCCTCCAAAAATGAAAAGAAAATCGATAAGGGCATTGCTTTAAAAGCCCGCAAGGAGGAAAAACAAGTTGTGGAGGACGAGAGTGATAGTGACTAGGAAGATAAGGCTATGTTTGCTAGGAAGTTTCATAAATTTCTTAAATTTATCAAAGATAAATTTAAAAATTATTTTAAGAAGTTTGAAAATTCTAAGCATGACAAAGCCGAAAAGATCCCTAAAACTTTTAATGAAAATTTAAATAGGGATAAGTGTAATAGGTGTTACGGTTGTGAGGGTTATGGCCATAGGTCTTTTGAATGCCCCACTAAACTAAGGAAATAGGGTAAACAACCAATTTCATTTAATGCTACCCTTAGTGATAGTTCTAAGGAAGAGGTACCCGCTTCCCCCATTGAGCGCAACTTTGTCACGTTCATGGCAAGTCATGTGAGAACCGATAATGAATCTTCTCATGAAGAAATACAAATTCATGACACTTCCAAGGCCTTTGTTTGTGAAGCTATAAAAGATGATGGTAGTGAGAGTGGAGAATAAAGAGAGAGTGAAAATGAAGAAGAGGTTGATGTGAGTGAACTTATATTTGCATTTTAAGAATTATATGAAGAATCTATTAAATTAAAAAGAGCAAATTTGAAGTTAGAAGCGAGTTTAAAGGAGTGTGCCAAGGTTGTCGATGAGAGTGTGTTAGTTGATGACCTTAGGATACAAGAGATAGCTCTTCGAGAGAAGCTTATGTATGTAGAAGGCGAGAGAGATAAACTTAAGGGCTTAATGGAATCCTTGAAAAATGAGCTTCTCGCATTTGAAGGGCGCAATGTTTTATTAGAGTCTCACATTTTAGATTTAGAAAATAAACTAAAAGACTCTAGTAAAGACAAGTTTGATTTGGAGTGTCGTTCGGAGAAATTAGATAAAATCTTAGGAACAGTCCAAATTAAAAATGACACTTGTGGTTTAGGCTTCGATTCTTGTAACGATTCCACTATCAAATCCAAAACCAATGTTTTAGGAGAATCCTCTAGGAACAATGTTATAGATCATTCCTTAGGAAAGTCTTTTCGCCGAGTCTTTAGGTGCTCACATTGTGGTCGAAAAGGTCATCTTAGGAAGTTTTGCTTTGATCTTAAACGAGGTCCTAGAAAATTCCTACGTAAGGTAACCGAGGTAGTTAAGATTCCTTGATCTGAGGTCATCGATCATCATTAGGTTGGGTTAGCAAATCCGACTTGATAGCTTTACAAGATAGGACTTTTGATTCTCATTTACTTTCACACGATACCTCCCTTGCTAAATCCAAAGGTTGAATGTGTTAGTTATTTTCATACTCTAGCTTTTTATTTTTCATATTATATATCATTGCTAGGTGTATTCATATTTAGTCATTGCTTTATTTCATATCTCATGCAAGAAATTATGGCTTGTTTATCTTTTGTATTATATTTATTTTGTTTGCATTAAATGAAAAATACAAAAAGATTTTTGTTTATCATTTGTGTTTTACCGTTTGAGTAATTCAGGCTTAATGAAAAATACAAATGATTTTTATTTGTCTTTTGAGTAAATATTTCTGTTTGTTTGGTTAAAATTTTCAAAAACTCAAAAAGATTTTTTTGTGTGTATTTTAGTTTGCCACACTTTATGTGGCATATACTTGCGTTTGAATCCCTTCTGTTTCGCTTTCATGTGGCTAGAACTTTTGGTTTAGATTGTCAATCCATAAAATGTTCTTTACCATGCTTACATGGAGTAGTTGGATTTTGTGTTACTATAATGGATTCTATTTTTATATGCCTCAATTCACACATGCCCGAGCTCACTTGAAATTTTAACTTCACATGTATATTTGAGCTTTGTGAGGTGTTCTCCTTCCAATGTAGTCATCTACATATTTTTGACCTAGGAGGATTTGTGCATGTTAAATTCGTTGCACGTGAAATTTGAGTGATATACAAAATGTTATATATAAATATGAATGGGGAAGGGCTCCGAAAGGAATTATTATTCTTTGCGAGTAAGCCACCATTTGGAATGGACCTAAAAGAAATATGTGATCCAAAGGCCTAAAAATAAAATATGGCATTAAAAGAAAAATAATTTTCCAAGGACTATTTTGTTTGATTGATATAGTCATTCAAAAATAAATGTGCACAATGTTCATTTATCCTAGTTGCACTTTCATTGTCATGACTCTATTGGTTTGTAGAATCATCAAAATTCTAGGCTTGTATACGTTGTGTATGTTTGTTCATTGCGTTCAATTTATATTGTCACAAGAGGCTATATCTAAATGTGATAAAATTTTGCAATCAAATGAGAACTTCGTGAACATGTTTTAAGTGATTGAGTCTAAATTTAATTGTTACTAGTTCACACCCCTAAACTTCCATTTACCACATGTATTTGGAAACATTTTTGCCATACGAGTGTGAAAAGATTAATGTATTTAGTGTCATGTGTGATGTTTATATCTATCTATATATATGTGCATGTGCATTATTGGTATATTTAGAGTATGCATATATAAGATATTGTTTGTTTTTAAGTCTTTGCCGAGCTAGCTAGTCCATTTATTCTTTAATTAATAATTGGTATCTATTATTGTTGCGTATTTTGGTTTGATATCACATGCTTTGATTAATACATCTATTGATATCTTTTGTTATCGCATCATAGTTGATATTCATGTCTTTTATGTCGATTAGTTAGATTTTATTGCTGCCCGTAGGCCTTAATGATCCTATTTCCTTAAGCATCATCATGTTTTACTTGTTTTCCCATATTTATATCCCTTATGAAGTTTTAGGGGGAGAAAGAGTACTTTGTTAAATTGGGGGAGAAATGAGTAATTAATTAATTTCTAATCCTTTGTCTATTCCTGAACAAAAAGGGGGAGAATGATAAGGGGAGAAATGGTATTTAATCTGATTATAATCGTATCTTAGTTTAGGAGATTTAAATTAGGGGGAGTCATAACTTTCTTAGGTAGATCACATTTGATAAAGGGGAATTAATTTAGGGGGAGTATTTATTTTAAATTCATTTAATATTTTGATATTCCCTATGCGTTTAATGTTTTGCTTAAGTGTGAAGGAATTATTCCATCGACAAATTTCATCAGCAAAGATAGTCATCCTTGGGGTTTGAGTCAATCTTGTAGTTTTCTATTTTCAGGTGGGATGTTTTTGAGTCTAGTAGAGCTTGACGGCCCTTTAGGATTTTGTTTTGTTTTTATCCCGGAATAGCCAAAGGGGGAGATTTGTAAGGACACAAGTCTACGATTTAGTCTTAATGTAGTGTTGTCTCAATTCCGAACAAAGACGTTTGAGTCATAGGATAGGGTTCTTGACTATCCATCAAGCTTATGACATGTTAAAGATGAAGACGTTGCGGCCTACTTATCAAGAGAACATCATTGCCGGTTTACATGTGCCTCTTTTCACGTCATCAACTTAGTTCCAATCTCTCATAAGGTATGAATAAATATATATATATATATATATATATAGGAGCTTGGAATATTTTTTAATGGGTGGAATTTTATTTTAAAATGAATTTTATTTTCAGAAGGTTACTTTAGAACTTAAAATTAAGTTTTTGGGATTAAAATCGAAAAATGAACATTCTATTAGTTCGTTCGATATGGTCGTTCGAACGAGAATGTCGTTCGAACGAGTTTGCCAACGACTTTTTCCTTTTGGCCACTGGAACTTCGTTAGAAGGTCGTTCGAACGAGACTTCGTTCGAACTAAAATCTCGTTCGAACGAGATTTCAGGCGGGAAAATGTTTTGGCAATTTTTCTCCATTATCCCACTCTTTTGTTCCCACTAACTTTTCCAAAATTAATATGTGTGGGAACCAAAATTGGAAAACCAACTTTTGACATTTTCTAAACACATTTTGAGGGAACATTTTTAAAGAGAAATATTTCTTAGTTCAAAAGTTCATTGTTTAGTGTTTTTGAGTATCCATGAATTAATCTCTACAAATACACTTACACCCATTAGTTTAAGTCCAATCCAAGTTTCTATTGTTACATACTTGCTTGGAGAGAGTTTTAGCACCGTGTTTTACTCTACCAAAATTGAAGAGTTTGTTTGGGTTTACTTCTACATCCCATAAAGAAGAAGTTCATTGTTTTGCTGCGGCATACTTCACACGGTGAAAGGCATTGTACGAGGGTTGACGGTTGTCTAAAAGCTTCATTGTAGATTCCAAGGTTCCGATGGATTCCAGGATTGTCGACTAAGCAGATTTTGGTACAAGAAGACACGTCAGGGGCTTGAAGGGAGTCGAGTGGAGTTGAGTAAGTCATTTGTCTTGTACTTGTAAAATTCTATACTTAGTGGATGTGACACCCAGCCTACTAAAATACCGAGTGGCCAGCCCGTGATCAAAATTAAACGTTGGTCTCATATAGCTCATTCTTATCATCACTATGGAAAACTTTTTAAATTTACTAACCACCTAGTAATATAATTAGACTGGTGCCAAATTTTATCTTTCATTAATTAACAACAGGCGAAAAATAAATAATAATAAAACCATAAACACAACTAATAACTGAATACGACAGAGATGAATAACATAAATCAAGATAATCGAATCAACTATCGGTTCAACATTAAAATACAACAGTATCTGAAATAATAACCTGGATACACAAAGTCCGATGAGTAAACTAAATAAAAAAATATGAGGGAGACATGCCCAAATGAGTACTGAAAAGTTCCTACACTAGCATAGATGAACGAAGCGTCTATAACAAGGTCCTGACCCTTCCACATGAGCTGTATCTATGCATACTTGGATATAATCCTCAAATTGGGCGTCCCTGTGGCCGGACACCTAAAATGTTTTGGAAAAGATTTTGACACGGGTCAGAGTCCGAGTAAAACAATTTGAAAATATTTAGCAAGTAGTTAAATTGCAATAATTAAATATGCATGCACCCTTTTCATATTTAAGTTAGTGTCGTACTCTCTTGAGATAAATCTCACCCCTCATCTAATGTGCACACCTAACGTTGCCTGCTAACCCTCTCTAGTTAAGCTACCCCTTTAATAACCATATCAAGTTTCCTTCTTTACAATAACTAGATGTGTTCACCCATACTGCCCACGCAATACATTACTAAATATTTTATATCGAATAACCACTTATGACTTTCTCATTTTATATTTAATTCTTCGCATATTAAAGTTATTTTAGATGTCACTATCTTATTTTTCAACTAAGTACCCACAGTTGGACACATCCCCGGTATATACTTATATCACACTAATATATATATATATATATATATATATATATATATATATATATATATATATATATATATATATATATATTTATATATATCTATATAATAAAGTATGAAAGTTGTGTATGTCATAAGCTTATAGTATGATGTCATTCATAGCAAAAAAATTTACACTACCAATTTTACCCCTCACCTCTTATAAGATAGATTGCATAAGGGTTGCTTGGATCTAATGGTTGGATTTGATGGGTTCTTGCATCTAATGGATGAAAATCATTTTAAGCTACATGGTTCGGATTACTATCTTTTATGTATTCACTTGACAGCCTTTTCGTTGTGAATTACAATCACAAGCACAGTTGTAAAAACGTGTTTGTAGATATCCTCATGAGTGTTTTATTGGACAATTTAAAAAACCGTTGGACATGTCTCTTTTTTATTGGGACACACAGCCACTAGAGTGGCTGGAGTACCTAATCTAATATATGGGTCATATCAGATATCAGATATCTTCACAGCCACTATAATCTAATATATGGTTCGGATTACTTTTGTGTTAGAGAGAGAGACTACATCTGTGTTTGTCTTTTGAACTGAGACTACATTTGTGTTAGAGAGAGAGACTAAATGTGTGTTTTGAACTGAGACTACATTTGTGTTGAGAAGGTGGTAGCTTAGAAGACCTACTGTTTTCAGGTAATATACACGGTTCACTTTAACAAATGTTATCATGTGTTTTTGTCCATTCATAATGCTTCGTTTGTTTGGTAAGGGTTGTTGGTAAGTGAAGTTTCGTATGCACAGTTCATAACACTATAGGCTTCTTAAAAGACCTGTTTTGTATGCACAGTTCATAATAGTATAGGCTTCTTAAAAGACCTGTTTAGGCTTCTTAACAGTTTAGGCTTCTTTGGAGAAGGTGGTAGCTTAAAAGACCTGTTTTAGAGATAATATAGTTCTTTTTATTTTCTCCAGACCTGTCTAATATACACGGTATATGTTTTTGGAAAACACAGTTCTTAACAGTTTAGAAGTTTCGTATTGTTTAGGCTTCTTAACAGTTTAGGCTTCTTTGAAGAAGATGGTAGCTTAAAAGACCTGTTTTAGAGGTAATATAGTTCTTTTTATTTTCTCCAGAGACCAGTCTAATATACACGGTATATGTTTTTGGAAAACACGTCCTGTATATTAGACACGACCTGTCTAATATACACGTTTATGTGTAATGCTCCTCCACGCTGTTTCTAACAGCACACATGCTGTCTCTCTCTCTCTCTCGCTGTTACGCTGTTTCTAAGTAGATATATGATATATAGAGTTGTGTATATTTTACACATGCTATATTCACGCTGCCGATATCAGATATCAGATATCAGATATCTTCACAGGGGTTGCTACAAATATCAGATATCAGATATCTTCACAGCCACGACCTGATCAGATATCAGATATCTTCACAGCCACGACCTGTCTAATATACACGTTTATGTTATGTGTGTTCATAATGCTTCGTAATGCTCCTCTTACGCTGTTACGCTGTACAGTGTATGCTGTTACGCTGTTTCTAACAGCACACATGCTGTCTCTCTCTCTCGCTGATATATAGAGTTGTAAATATATATATAGATATGTAAGTATAATGATATTTATATATATAGAGCTGTTACGCTGTTCTAACAGCACACATGCTGTCTCTCTCTCTCGCTGATATATAGAGTTGTATATATATATATATATATATATATATATATATATATATATATATATATAGATATGTAAGTATAATGATATAGACAGGCCGTAAGTATAATGACATATACACTCCGTGTAAATTCAATCAACACCCTGCCGTGTAAGTTCAATATACACTCCGGTACAAATGGGTTTGTATGGGTTTAACGGGGGTCAGAATTTTTGACCCGACACAATAATTTGATATGAACTCAATACGAAGTTAACGAGTTAGGGTTGACGATTTCTTGACATGAACCCAAATATGACACGCCTCTACAATACGAATAATAAACGGGCTGGGTTAATTTCAAACACGTTTAACTCGAATAATAGACGTGTTTAATTCATATTTTGTAGAGAATATATTAGATGATTTATATATCTTAATAAAATTTTTATGAAGTTCACGGGTTAAATTATTTATATGTAAAATATTAAGTTAAGAGGGAAGAAAAAAATGATTTTATATTTTACGTAGGCCTATTAGGGGTCAACCCGAACACGAAACGATAATAAACAGATCGGGTTAGTGTTTGTTCATCTAACACAATTAGTTAAATGGGTCGAGTTAGGGTCGACAAATACATAACACGATTAGTTAGAAAATAGGGACTAAAAATGGAAATGAAATGTTTGTTCAATCCATATCTATAATCAATATTATCTAAAAAAGGTAATTATATATCTATAATCAATATTATCTAAAAATGTTTGTGCGAACATGGACTCCTGGGTTTAAAAAATGATATCTTTTTTTAATAACATCAGTCTTATTTATATCTTAATTAAAAACCTGTTTTGTTTAAAAACATGTATTTTGTTTCATAAAAAATCTTAATTAAAAACCTGTTTTGTTTTATAAAAAATCTGTATGTTTTATATAAAAAAAAAGAAGTGTTTTTATATCTATAAAAAACAGGAACACTAACATGACTAAATTAAAATAAAAAAACATAATTTTTTCACTAACTCGATCTGTTTTATAAAAAAATCTGTATTTTTATATATAAAAAAAAGAAGTGTTTTTATATCTATAAAAAATAGGAACACTAACATGACTAAATTAAAATAAAAAAAACATAATTTTTTTGATAATAAACAGATCGGGTTAGTGTTTGTTCATCTAACACAATTAGTTAAATGGGTCGAGTTAGGATCGACAAATACTTAACACGATTAGTTAGAAAACATGGACTAAAAATGGAAATGAAATGTTTGTTCAATCCATATCTATAATCAATATTATCTAAAAAAGGTAATTATATATCTATAATCAATATTATCTAAAAATGATATTGAAATGTTTGTGCGAACACGGACTCCTGGGTTTAAAAAATGATATCTTTTTTTAATAACATCAGTGTTATTTATATCTTAATTAAAAACCTGTTTTTGTTTAAAAACATGTATTTTGTTTCATAAAAAATCTTAATTAAAAACCTGTTTTGTTTATATCTTAATTAAAACCTGTTTTGTTTTATAAAAAATCTGTATTTTTTATATAAAAAAAACAAGTGCTTTTATATCTATAAAAAACAGGAACACTAACATGACTAAATAAAAATAAAAAAAAACATAATTTTTTTGTTAAAATCAGTTTTAACACTTTTTTTAAGTGTTTTTTTTTTATAAAATCAGTTTTATGTCCTATCTAATGTCAATTAAATCAGTTTTATGTCCTATCTAATGTCAATTTTATGTTCTATCTAATGTCAATTAAAATTAAAACAATTTTTTTATATAAATAAAAAAACTATGTTTAGGGTTAAAAAGACCATCACCACATAAAAACAATCAATGTGTGCCGCTGACGCGAACTTTTAAAAATAAGAGAATATTAGTTAAATTAATGTTTGAGGACTTTTTGGGAAATGATCCATTAAATATTAGTTTAATGAAAAATTTATTTAATTTAAAAATAAATCATAACTCTAGCTATTTATTAATCTTTTGCTAAATTTAAAAAATTAAATGAATATCTTTTAATTTTTATTTAAAATAAATAACAACTGTAGAGATATAATGTATTGTTTTTTTAAAAATAGATTAAGGGTGAGGATTGTTTTGGCATGAAATTAAGAGTTTATCATTATTCATTTTTTTGTGGTGTTTGATGAATTGTTTAATAGATAAGTCAAACAGGTATATAAATAGCAAACATGTATAAAAATGGGTATTAGAAACAGTTTTCTTTTGAAATGAGATTGGTATTTATACCCTCATTCTCATAATTCTCAATAGAAAAGAGAAAGATATCTAACGTTCTATGTCTATATATAATACACCATACAAACAATACCTTTTCTGTCAACTATACTTTTCATCTTTCATCAATCATTGATTGTTCATATTTGAAAGGAAACAAATAAATATTGGAAACAAATATAAGCCAGAAATGAAATGAAATGAGATGAGTTAAGAATTATAGGTGATTCAGTTTTAACATATTCAGTTTTGTAGAATTTTAGTTGCTGTAAAACAGATTATGTTTTATTATTTATTAGTGCGTTTGTTTGTGTTTTAGTTTTTGATTTTATGTTCATTTTCATTTATTTTTGGCAGGTTTATACTGATCTGTTTTCGTTTCTGGTCGATCTTCTTTCACATGGAGAACATTACTATATACGGCATTGTATGTTATTTTTCATTCTTATGTCCTTCGGTGTTCCTTATAACCTTTTAAACTTATTTATGATTTTTGTTACATTCATTTCTGATAGGTGGATGACGATGCATCATATGCTGTACCAACCACTTCTCTATATTCTGATTGTATATATTACAATAATACCTTTAGCTTTTAACTTACATGGTTGTGTTTACAATCACAGATTGAAAGTTTGCGCAATAATAATATCAATGTTCTTATCCAGGATGAAAATCAACTAAATACTATTCAATCTATGGTAATCACGTTCATCAAATTTGCGTGTAAAGTTCTTATCATCATCCTCATTTTTTTATATAGATTTCCTTTTTAATATTTGTAGGGTCGACCAACTAATAGCGACAAACATAACAACCAACGGTCAAAGGGACAGGAAAACATACCACCGACTCACGTACTAATTTCTTCCAATATTCATGTCATGTCTTGAATCATTTTCTATTTCATTTATATTTTTTAGATTTTATATGTTCCTTTTATTTTTCAGGATAAAGGGAAAGGGAAGGAGAATGTCTCCTCACAGTCGGTAAGTTTTGCCATATTAACGTTGGAAAGATATTATAAAGTTTACATATTAACATGTTATAGGTTGGATATACTCTATATTTTTTTCCAAACTTTTTATTTTATTTTTTTGTATAGAATCAGATCCCGCATCGGAAATACAACGGTATTGTTATTCGTGATGTTGTCCAACCTAATGCTACAGCTATTGAGGTACCTATTCGCCACTACATGATTTTTACTTTAGAATTGCTTCTCCATTTTTTTTGTCATTGAGTTAACACTATATATGTGATTATATTCCTAAGCCTCACACTAAATTGAGAAACGCAAACGACAAAGGCAAAGGAAAAATGCTCGAAAAAGGACCTGACAAGCGTAAACGGGTTAGAGATATTTTCAACTACTTTTCATAGTTCAATGTTGAAATATATTTAAGATTAATATTCGCCGTATTATTATATATTATCATATTATTTTTGTAGGCAATCTGGATGGGGGAGGAGCCAACTTATTGTGGAACAGTATGTTTCCTATTTCGTATTTTTCATTTTTCAACTCAGACTTTATATATATCATCAATCCAATGTACCAGTCTTATAACTAATATACTTTAATATATAACTCAGACTTTAATATCTTCAATCCAGTGCACAAGTCTTATAAGCATACTTTATATATATATCTTGAATTAATATTCCTAATTAATAATCTTCATCCTCCACACAGAGAAAGCGACAAGAACCTCATGCTGATAATTTCATCTCAAAGCGTGTTGTGGCTCAACAAAAACGCCGTGAACGAGAAAATTTAATCTCAACGCATGTTTTGCCTCAAGAACCTCCCACCCTACGTGCTCTTTCCCAACGACAAAGACGAGATCGAGAAAGGGCATTCTCATTGAACTTAACCTCAGAAGAACTTCTTGATCAACCATCTACTCCTGCTTTTCAATGCAATTCGATCGAGGAACTTAACCTCAGAAATAATGAACATAATCCTAATCTTTCACGGCTTATAAATGTTTTGTCCCAACAACTTACCCCCCTTTTACCATCCTCTAAACGATCGCTAGCCCAAAGACAATGGCGTGATAGAGAAAAAACATTTGCTTTGATAAATCCACTTCATAATCAACCACCTACTACTCCCCATGTACATTCACATGTGTCACAATTAATGGAAGATGCATTTGTTGAAGTCCCATCAACGGCATCTCACCAATTTACACATTTGAGAACCCCTAATCCTTTTGACTTTCCTCTTCAAAACCGTAGTCCTCTTACCAATACTTTACCAACTCCACAATCACCTGATTGTATTCCCAATAATATTTTCCCCAGAAACCTTTTTGATGATTTCAACGCTATTGAACAGAATGATATTCAAGTAACACTCATATCAACTGAGGTCCTACGAGTATCAACTACAGGGGTTGCTATACCTGTCCCTAATATTCAAACTACTGAGACATCGTGTGTAAGCAACATTACAAGTACGAGTTCAATTCATGCACCACATGTCGAATTAGGTAGGCATTTTCTTGGGCCCATGGATGTTCCTTGCCCTTATTGTTTTGCTTTACATTGGATGGATGAAAGATTATCTACCTCATCAAAGATTCGCCCTCTATTTGGGAAGTGTTGTAGACAAGGACAAGTTCGATTACCACATCTACTTGAACCCCCACTTGAAATTAAATATCTGTTTGATGGTAATGATGTTCAATGCAAGTCTTTCCAGAGTCATATTAGAGAGTATAATGTTGCAAATGCCTTTACAAGTCTTGGTGTTCAAATGGATGATAGGGTCCTCAGAGGTAGGGGTCCATTATCTTTCACCATTCATGGTGAACTGCGTCATCGTACTGGATCCTTATTACCGGAACCGGGACACGAGGAAGAAGCTTCATATGCCCAGTTATACATTTATGATCCCAGTGTGGCTCTGAGTGTTAGGGAACGTAGGAATCCACAATTACGAAGTGATGTGCTTCAAATAATTCAAGGTTGCTTAGAGGTGAACAATCCGTTTATCCACAAATATCGCCAGGCATTTTCTATTTTGAATGAATCCTCTCGATCCGGCCAGAACTTACCAGCATACCTGCATTACAATTCTGCAGCAGATCGTAGAAGATATAATTTGCCTTCGACCGATGAGATTGCTGTTATTTTGCCCGGTGATGGCCATAATTCGTCTGCAATGAGAGACATTATTGTTCGCCTTCGAGGGGGGGGATCAATTGATGCGAGTCAATGAATGTCACCCAACTTACCTACCTCTACACTACGTTCTTTTATACCCTCAGGGTCAACTTGGTTGGGACCCCGACATGAAGCTATGGGATATGGCAAACAGTGTTGATCAGGATCATCGACTAACTCAACTCGATTATTATAGTTATCGTTTATTTCAACATGGCACTGAATACTCTACAATTTTGAGAGGAGGAAAACTTATGCAGGAGTTCATTGTGGATGCATGGGCTTCAACGGAACAAAATCGTTTGACTTATTTCAGACTTAATCAAAGCAAACTTCGGGTAGAATTATACAAAGATCTTACCAATTGTATGTCTGAGGGTGTTGAACCATTACAAATTGGTAGGCGAATGATTTTACCGTCTTCTTTTACTGGTAGTGCGCGAAATATGTTTAAGATTTACCAAGATTCAATGGCTATCACTCGGTATAATCAACACCCTGATATTTTTCTCACAATGACCGCCAATCCTAAATGGCTTGAAATCAGTAAGGAACTTCTACCGGGTCAAAATGCTCTCGACCGTCCAGATTTGATTGCACGTGTTTTTGAACTAAAGAGAAAAGCACTAATTAAGGAGATTAAGGATACAAATATTTTTGGTAAGAAAGTGGCCCATGTGTTTACAATTTAATTTCAAAAAAGGGGGTTACCCCACATGCACGCTCTTCTTTTCCTCGATAGTCAAAGCAAGATTAAAACATGCACCCAAGTAGATAATGTTGTCTCTGCTGAGTTTCCAGATCTGACTAATGATCCTACACTCTTCCAAACTATATTAAGTTGCATGGTACACGGCCCATGTGGCTCCCAGAATCCGAATTCCCCTTGCATGGAGAACGATATATGCACGAAGAAATACCCTCGAGCATTTGCAGAAGCCACAACAATGGATAATAATGGATATCCAATTTATCGTCGTCGGGATGATGGTAAGGAATATACTACTGCCAGTGGGAAAAGGTATCAAATAAAGATGTTGTCCCCTATAATCCATATTTGTCAAGACTTTTCAATTGTCACATTAATGTCGAGGTTTGTGCTGGGTTGCGATGTGTTAAATATATAAATAAGTACATATATAAGGGTCATGATCGCACAACTATGGTCTTGGGAGGTGTTGATGAAATACAACAATATTTGGATGCAAGGTACATTGGACCTCCTGAGGCAGCTTGGCGAATTTATGGTAATCACATGCATCAGGAAAAACCTCCTGTTACACGATTGGATTTACATTTACCTGGCATGCATCATGTTGCGTTTGATCCTTCAAATTCATCAGCTACCATTGCTCAAAGAGCCAGGGGTCAAATGAGTTCGTTAACCGGGTTTTTTGCTTTTTGCGCATTGAATCCTTCTGCACGAGAGTATACCTACCAAGAGTTTCCCCAACATTATTCATGGAGCTCTAAAACAAAACTTTGGACTGCACGAAAATCATCTGAGTCTGCTATTGGGCGAATGTACTATGCTAGCCCTAATTTTGGAGAAAGATTTTATTTACGATTGCTTTTGACCGTTGTTAAAGGACCCACATCGTTCGAGTGCTTGCGCACGGTGAACTGTGTACTACACGAGACATTCAAATCAGCGTGCATAGCGAGGGGATTGCTTGAAGATGATAATGAGTGGGTTCAATGTTTACAGGAAGCATCCATCATGCTCACCGGATATCAACTTCGACGGTTGTTTGGTGTTATACTTACACAATGTTTTCCTTTGCATCCAGAGTTATTGTGGAATCAATTTTCCAATCATATATGAGATGATCTGATTCATAAGTTGCGCACATTGTTTTCCATCCCAAATCCAACTGACATCCAAATTGAGGATTATGGGTTGTATCTGTTAAATGAGGTGCTTCAAGAGTCTGGTAAGACATTAAGTGACTTCCCTCCAATGCCTTTGCCAAATTTTAATTGGAAGACTACGGTTGCGAACAGATTACTTTCAGAACATCATCAGTTACAATCGTTAGCAGAGCAAGGTGATGCACAATCAGATGTTGATCGCCTTAATGAGGGACAACGTATAGCTTACTCAACGATAACATCATCTGTTTTTGAGAATAAGGGGACTACATATTTTTTAAATGGAGGTGCTGGCACCGGAAAGACATTTTTGTATAATACAATTGCAACCTTATGTCGTAGTTTGGGTCATACAGTTATTACAGTAGCTTCGTCTGACATTGCTTCTTTGTTGTTAGTTGGTGGTCGGACTGCACATTCAACATTTTGCATACTTTTGGACATTCTTGAAAATTCAAACTGTGGATTTACAAAGCAATCGATACACGCAGAGTTATTTAAAACAGCCAAGCTTATAATATGGGATGAAGTTCCTATGCAACATAGGCATTGTGTTGAGGCTGTAGATAGGACACTGCAAGATATTTGTGATATTAAAAAGCCATTTGGAGGAATTACAGTAGTTCTTGGTGGTGATTTTCGACAAATCTTACCAGTTATCCCTAGAGGAGTTAGAGAAGAAATTGTTTCCGCTTCATTACGGAGGTCTGTGCTCTGGAGGCACATCCATGTTTTGACCTTACATCTAAACATGCGACTAAACCCATTGGAGCCCGAAACAATTCAATTCTCTACTTTCTTGGATCAGGTATCTCTATTTACTCTTTTCTATTTTTTAATAATTTCTGTTCCATTACTATATGCATTGATTTTTTTATTTATTTTTGTAGATTGGGTCCAATCCTCTTGAAATTGTATCATTGCCTTCCTCAATTCAAAAGTGTAATGAAGTCCATGATTTAATTGCGAAGGTCTATCCATTATTGAATGTGGTCGGTACTGTTACACCAACCTTCCTCACCGAACGGACAATTCTTTCAGCGCGAAATGATGATGTGACTGCTATAAATAATTTGGCATTGAATATCTTCCCGGGTGATACGAAAACTTATTTTGGTGCCGACAAAATGTGTGACGACGAGTCCGGTAGAGATGTACACAGCCAATATCCAAATGAATTTTTGAATTCTCTCAGTCCTTCTGGTTTACCCCTTTTTAAGTTGGAATTAAAGGTGGGTTCTCCAATTATGCTTTTGAGAAACATTGCTCCGAAGGATGGTCTTTGCAATGGCACCCGATTAGTCATTACAAAATGTGGAGAGCATGTTATTGAGGCCCAAATATTAACTGGTGATAAGTGTGGAAATTTAGTATTCATTCCCAGAGTCTCACTATCTCCTTCATCGGCGGAGATCCCTATAAAAATGACGAGACGCCAATTCCCAATTCGACTGGCATATGCAATGACCATTAACAAATCACAGGGTCAATCTATAAAATTTGTGGGAATTGACTTGCGCACGCCGGTTTTTAGTCATGGTCAGTTATATGTAGCATTATCTCGATGCACAAGTGCAAATCACATTACCCTTGTTTCTAATGATTGTTTGCTTTCAACAACAAACATTGTGTATCCGAAAGTCCTCCTATAAAGTAAGTAGTGTTATTTTTCATATAAACTACTCATATGACCCCTTTATATCATCTTTTGATATTTTTTTATTATTCTTAGGATTGGGAGCCAATGGTAAGGCATCAAGAGCGGATAAATACCCGCAGGCTGCTTACATGGGGTTCTTACAAAAAGGTACTTCGTCTTTAAAATATTTCCTCTTTTCATTCATTTTTAAAAATTAGTAGTAACTATAAATATTTCTTATAGGTGGTTGTAAATTGTGCCAATCTTCATATGAAGTACGTGGAGATAGATACGCGGACATTTCGTAGAGTTATTACGAGGATGTTTACTACGAATCTATGATTGACTATCAAAAGGATAATTTTTGGGGATGTCGACCTTTTCGACTTTTTGTAAAACTCAGTCTTAGAGTTACTACATGTTGTTGGATGATTGCTAAGGTTTGTTTGTATAGTCTACCTAGGCTTTTTTTGTATAGTCTGGTAAGGCTATTTTTGTTGTTGAAGTGTTGTTTATACCTTAAATCAAGTAGACCGTTATTTTGTTGTTATTATGATTTAAACTATCTGAACGTTGTTGGATTATTTGTTAAGCATGGTAGTTAGTCATATAAACAAATCAGATTATGTCCAATGTTTTTCAAATTGCATTTTGTTTTCCTAGCAAACGATTTTTTTTTTCCTTTTTACGATTATCAGCGTGCCTTCAGGCACGGGCATACCCTAGTATATATATATATATACTAATTCATTATCAAATAATTTATACAGGGAAGTCAACTATGTATTCATCATTCTTATAATTAATTTTTTTCGCATTAAGATTACTTCAAATACCAGTGTTTTCGTATCTACTAAATACACACATTAGAATTAATCATAAGCATACATATATATATATATATATATATATATATATATATATATATATATACACACACACACATATTAATCCTGCACCCCTAGGTTAGAACCACTTGATGCAATGCATACTCTGCTTTCATGTTCTGGTGCATCACTCACTGCTTAAAGGACTATTGGTTCAATATCTCTCAAACCATCAATATAAATCACATATATTGGAGACTAATATAGTCCCTAGCCTCATGGGTCAGGCACATACCTACATACCCATTTGACCGTCGAACTATCATATCTCGGATAGAACGTTTCCAAGGTTTTATGCTCTAGGGAACGAGTTTAAAATCCTCCTGAAGGCTCCTCGAGATAAGACCGTCCCAACGCGCAACCTCCACTCGAATAGCAAGCAACGTAGGTATGTCATACACATAATAAATCAACCAATAGGTATTCACACAACCTATAATAATCATTAGGTATTCACACAACCTAAATATATAAATTACTATTAGACGTATAGGTATTCACGCGACCTATAGTATGTTTTTCATACGTAGTATATATATATATCTCATGAACATCCTACGTATTATTAAATTTCAATTATACATCACATCGTATATTCCTGAGTATCCCTCACTACTCGAAGTGTGCCAATTAACCTTTAAATATTTCAGTAGGTAATTCACTCATATTTTACTGGTCTTAGTCATAAGTTCACTCACCTTCATCGTGACAAATTCTTAACCCCCGAATTCATTACATTACGAATTACACCGCGATTAATACAATCAATTTCACAAAAAATAATTTATTAAAGTAGTGTCGTTCAACTACAATGCCCGGACACATTCACTTATCCCGTAATTACGTACTTATGAGTTTAATACTCAAAATTCACTTATTAAAGTTCCCCAACTTCTTTAACTCTTAAATCCCTTAATACTCATACCATAATACTCTAAGTATTTGGTTCCATTTAATTTTTATCAGTTAAATCCACCTTAAGATACCAGCCCGTATGTTAAATTCATTCGAAATTCCCACTTGAATACGATCATATATTTTCGACATATATTTTTGAGTGTTGTTCATCCTAAACACTCCAAAATCCATATTCCGGATTCATCCCTATTTAATCCAAGGATAAAATAATGTTCCTTAATATTTCCCAAAGTCCTTCACTCATCTACATACATCTCAAAATAACCCAAATTTATTTCTTCCTAAAGATGTCGGTCTCGCGCACCCTATCGTTGAAAAATAATATCAAATCCAAAAAAAATTAGAAAAATACAAGGTAGGAGCCCACGTGACCGTGAAGAAAATATCTACAATCCCATGTTTTATAATAACTAAAGGGGTCGATCGATCGACTAATTGGGTCGATCGACCAAATGTCAGTCATCTTCCCCGAGTGAGTTTTCCACCATTTTTAAACTCCGAAGCTTTCCAGCTTCAACCCAGACCTCGATTACTTTATCTCACATATTTATTTCATCTATAAGCATGTTAAAAAACTAATATATTACATTAATCCTCAGTGATTTTCATTAAAATTCTAGGGTTCATAAATTGAGTTTTTCTTAATACCCCTTAAATCATAATTCTCAATTCGATTCAATAATCCGAATTCAACAACAATTTCTATAGGTTTTTGATTCTAAATCATATTCTAGTCTCATATGATATTATTCTCACATCAATTAAACATCAATTTAACCCTTAATGCTTAAATTCCCAAAATCCAGATTTAACATGTGATACCCTCTAAAAAATGAATTTTGCTATAGTAACTCATCCCAAAATGAATATGGTTCACACCCACCATGATATGAATTGCAATACCACAATTTAAATGAAAGAAAGTTTAACTACTTGCATGGATAATTTCGTAGGGTCTGATCCTTTGATGTAGGAGAAGATTTTGATGAAGAACACATTAATCTCCTTTTCTTGATTTGGCTCCCAAAATATGCCCAATTTGCTCTCACAAACGTCCTCTGCATATTTAGGTTTTCTACCATTGAGTTATGGCTGCCCCCAACTCCTTTAATTGACTTTTATTGGGCGAATCCCGTTTTTAGACTAATGGGCTTAATTAAAATGGCCCAAACACTCACGTGTGGGTCCGATTATGCCTAAAAATGTCCCGAGACCCAATAATTACCCTTGGGTACTCTATTTTGACTATCTCGACCCTTTCGAACTCAACCGTACACTCAGAATCATCACCCAAGTTACTTAACTAAAATCTCTAATTTCAACCTTAAATTAGGACATATGTATTTTTAAAAGAAATAACCCGAATTAATTTAAAACTCAATTCTCCAAATAAATTGAAACTTCCAATTTAAATAAATTCTTTAAATTAAATAGTTTCTCCAAATTATCAATTTAGTTTAAATTCTAATTCTTCAAATTAAATAAATTATTTATCCTAAAAAATATGGGGTGTTACAGTGGACTTGAGGCTAGGGTTGTCCAAGATTTTTTTTCCCGTTGTGAGTTTTTTCTCATACATCGCGGCGTAGTGGTTGTGAATTTTTTTTTTATCTTGCAAATCACCTAGAACTCATTCTTAGGATTAAAAGATAAAATATTGTTTAATTCACTTATCTTGTTTAATTTGGTGCTAAAATAGGTTTGGGTGAAACTTAAGTTGATTTAATTCATGTCAGTAATTTATATTTACTAAAATTTGGTTTGGCCTAATTTGGTAATATTGAAAATATTGTGTAGGCAAATTTTAGGACTTGTGTTAAATTATTTTTGGGCTAAAAGTAAATTTCTCATAATCAAATTCATGTGTTAGTTTTGTTTGTGAGAAAATCCTAATACTGGTTTGTGTGAATTTTTTGTGTGTGTGTGTTCACCATAATTCACTCACTTAGGTTTAATTTTTAATTTTGCTTTTAGAAATTAAAATTTGTGTTTACTTTAATTTTTCATCTTTTTAAGAAAAGAAAATCAAATAAGATTTGGAAAATTAAATTTTTGTGTTGAACCATCTTTATTCCGCATTTAAAAGTAAATTAAAGTGAAAGATTTTAAAATCGGGGGCCCTCGTGTTCCAACACACACATATATATATATATATATATATATATATATATATATATATATATATATATATATATATATATATATATATATATATATGTTTATATAAATTAATCAAGAAGAAATCCATGTAGTCTAATGATGTAGATAACTGTTAATGAACATAATGCTACGTAAAATACATAATGCTACGCAAAATACATAATGTGAGGAAATGATAATGCTTGTGGGTTGTATTGTGGGGGTTATTCTTCGGAATGAAATCATATGCGTAGATGTTAGATCCTGTTTAATCAATCTGCTAGATGACTTTGATATTGTCACGTTAGTGTATATACAAGTTTTCATATTTGGTTGAAAATGCGTATAATATTACACTTAGATGAGGGGTGAGATACTTACTGCATGGAGAGCCGATGGGCGGTGTGTAATGTTAATTGACTGCATAATTATATGTTGGTTTTGTAAGTTAATTCTTGAAACTGTAGGATACTAACCGAAATTATAAAATGTTTCCCCTAGGTTTTCCTAATGAGTGACATCAGACTTGTGAGTGCATTTAACTACTAGCGGATTCAGTTCATTCGATTCACCATAGGTTGCTACTCTCTTTTTAGTTTTTTTTTAAATTATTTTGGAGATTGTATAAGCATAAGCCTAAGATTTATTTATTCCAGCCATGTTGTTTCAATTACATTTGGTATGGATGTTTTATGACTTATGGGAGTTTAGACTTATTTATTGTCAGTTTATCACTTCATATGATTTTGTCGTGCGTGTTTGATTTAAAATAAGGATGTCATTTTAGGGTTTGATGCCGAGAATGGAATAAATTATTAGACAAGCCCAATCTTCGACGTATTGTGTCTGGCCAACCTTTACACAAAAAATAAGGGTTGTTACACCTACATGTTGCACAGTCGCATGTACGACTTAATTACCCTCTTTGCACGTCTCTAAAAAATATAAAATTCGGGCCAATGTAGACACTTCAGCATTTAAACCAAAATTTTATGGGAGTTGGTGAGTGTTTCCCACATTAAATGTGATAGGCCTTGATTCTCAATGGGGTGCCCATCATTGGGATTTTTTTGCTACAAAATCTAGGAATGTCCATGCGTCGGTTTCACTTTTCTTGGTAAATCACCATTACACATTAACTCAAGCATCGACCGAGTAGTAAAATCAAATCCCTCTTAAAAAAATTGGACTTTATGTCCCAATTCAATCCCATGGTGAGGTCATTGCAGTAGAAAGTCCTTGAATCTCCCCAAATACATCCACACGCTTCTCCCTAATTTTGGCTAAATGTGTTGATGGCGTGACTAATTTGGCTCGAATATTGCATATATTCACCCTTTTCACTTTTACATTTTTAGCCCCCGTGGGTAATTCAATTCCTATAATTATTCTTGTTAACCATACAACCTCTGTTGTATGTGTTTACAAGTTTTTCGAGGTATAATTGAGATTTTGTTGGTATTACAATGCTTAGTGTGAAGTTCGGTAGCATTCCGAGGAAGTTCTGTCAATAATTGCACGTACAGGGGCATTTTAGTAATTCCATAATTTGGGTTTCTGGCCTAATGTCTTCATGGGATTTGAATCCATTTGAGTCATCTTTGCATGGCCACTAATGGTGCGCGATTCTGATCAATAACGAAGAAGTTATGGGATTTCTTGCGGAGGAAGGACAACATTCAAACCACTTAGGACAAATCATTTTCTTTTCTTTTATCTTTATTTCTTTTACCACTTACTACATAAGTGGGTTTTTGGTATTTGAAGACAAAAATATCTTTCATTATATAGTTTTTAAAATCTTTTTACTAGGTTAAAGGAATAAGTGTTTGGAGGAGATTTTTGTATTTTGCTTCTCTCTCTACTAGGGTTTCACCCAAATGGGTTTGTATGTTACTATTCATCATCTCTATCTTTAAATCCAAGCTTCCATTGTTGTTTTTCTTGCTTTGTTATTTATTTACTTGATTTGTAACTTAGATTTAATTGTTGTCCTTACTTTTTGTATTTAATACATGTCTTCCATTATGTTGTTTAACTAATTTAGTTTAGGTTGTGATTGATTGAACTCACCTTGGGTTGATTTGGTTGCTTTGCTATGGTGATGGGTTTTATGAGTTTAATTCGATTGGGTTGTTCTTGTAATTATGCCTAGGAGATTTAACATGGTCTATCATGTATGCTCCATATTTATGACCTTATGTGTGTAATTTTCGGGGTATTTGTTGACGCCAAAATCATAGTAGGCTTTTATGACGATTTAGGGGTGACAACTCTAGATTTAATTAATTGTTGAAATGAGATTCAATCTTGTTAAACTTGTCTTCCCAGGTAACCATTTATACCAATTAACTCGAGGTGAGGGATATTAGTCACAATCTATAGTTTTTATTCCTTTATGTTTTAGTTTAAATACACGTTCAAATTATCTTTTCTTTTGTTGACAAATTATCTTTTAGACTTTTATTCGAGAAGTATTAAATAATTATAATTCTGATAACTAGTCTATAAAGATTCTGATACCCGGATTGGCAGCTATACTCCCTTAAAAGAGTATAGTCAATAGTTGAGGTTTTTATATTGAGGCGGTAAAGCGAAAACAACGACCGTCGTACTGACACTGCGCTGCTTTTCACCCTCGATCAAAATGGCGCCATTGTCGGGAACTTGTTCATTTTAGAATTTAATTGATTTAGTATTTCTTAATATTTTATTTCTGTTTGTATTCTTTGTTAACTATTGTTGCAGAACTTCTACACTGGAGCGCCAAGAAACGCTTGAATTTTCTGGCCGCACATCACTATGTGGATTTTACCATTTTGAGTTATTTTTGGGGCAAGTATGTCTTATTCTAATTTTTTCGTTATTTGTGATGATAATTCTCAAAATCCCCTTAAACCTATGACTTTTGATTAGTACTCACAAAGTTAAAAACTTGAAACATCTAAAATGTCTTTGGGTGAGTATTGCCAAAATAAAGTGTTGGATTATGGGAATTTTGAGTATGATCTTTACGATTGTGGGCCACAAAATCCTTATAATAAGAATGTTGAAACTAATTGCAATAGTTTTCAAAATTCTTATGATAATGATTTTGATTGTAGTTTGGAGGATAGTTTTCAAAGTTCTCATTCGCAAGAATTCGCGCCTCCACTTATGACAATGCATGAAGGTTTGCGCATTCTTGAAAATGATAAACTTGAAAACTATTATCGGGAAGAAAATTCTTGTTGGGAACTAGAGTTGGATGCATTATTTGAATCCAATGATGATTTTTCTTTTGAAACTTTTGAAGTCAATGAATGTTTTTAACCAAATGAGGATTTTGTGCCTACTTTGGAACAGACCATTCTTGACTTGGGCCATGGTATATTAGAGAATGAAAATGAGGAAGAAATGGACGTAGTATCCATTTGCAATGAAATGATTTATTCTTTGATTCTCAAAGAAGAAAGTTTCGTTGAAAATGATCCTTTCTCCTTCTAAATTCAATCTTTGAGCGATGATAACTCATATCTTGAGATTGGATTTCTTTCCTCCCCATTTTTATTCTATACTATCACACCGATGCAAGTGCCCGATGAATTGGTTCAAAACTTTAAAGTGTTAAACCTTTTCACTGATGAGGAGTAATTTCTCGAGTCTCTTTCCACGAAAGAAATTTTGGCTCCATGTGCGCCACCTACCATTCCAATTGCAAAATCTTTAGGAGGAAATTCTATTTTTCTTGGACCCCGTGTGTTTCATCGCCCATTCAATCTAAATTGACCATCATCCCACCCAAAATTTTAATTGATGATGGTTCATTTCTTCCTCCTTACACATACCTTCCGTTTTTTGAATGGAATTCCTATTTTTTGGAAGGTATGCAGGAAATTGAGGGACCGCCAATTATCCCTCAAAGTCAAATCATAATTTGGATGGGCCCTAAAAAATTCCAACTTCTTTTTTTATAGTTAATTGAGTAATTGAAATTTAGGTTGTACATAGTCAAGTCTTTTACTTATTTATTTATTTATTTTAGTATAGCTTTTAGTGTAATTAGTTAATTTTTTTTGTGTATGCTTGATCCTGGCAATTTTTGTAGGTTCAACGAAGTCGAATTTACTGAGATTGTGCATCCTGGACACGCGGTTGTTAAAAAAGAAAAAAAATTAACTCACAAAAATATTTTCTTTATTTTTCACACACTCGTACTCACTTCTATGCATATATTTTTATTTTTTTGTGTATGCGCGTGCCCGTGTGTCACTAATTGTGAATCCCATCCTTACTTTAATATTTTAGTGTATATACTCTTTTAAAGTATTTTTTGTAAATATTATTCATTTAGCATTTTATAGCATTTCTTGGATTATAATTTTAACTTTTTTTAATCACCCCTCATTTCCCATTGCAATCAAGTCTTGGCTAAATGAAAAAGAGAGAATGTCTTTGCTTTTTAAAAAAATGACAAAGAAGAATTGGCATACAAAATACAAGCAGGCCTTGGTCTTATTAAGTAGCAAGTCTTTGCTTGAAAAAAAGAAGAGCATGATTTGGCATAACAAAGGAAAAGGCCAACAAAATGAGCAAGTGCATGCTACAAAAAGGTAGCAGGTGCTGGAATAAAGCAGCAAGTCGTGGTTAGTTAAAAAACAACGAGAAAAAAGAAGCATGTAAAAAAAGGGGAGCACACCTGTTCAGTAAACCAGAACCCCGATCGACCGGCCACCGGACCGCGGTTGACCGGTCTATATGTCCAAAAGCCCTATGTTTCCAAATCAAGGCATAATGCAAAATCCCGATCGATCGGTCCCCTATTCCCTCACACACTGTCTGATATCCAAGGCTGATTCATAAAATCTAGTCGATCGGGGCAAGTCGTCGCTGTATATATATTTTTAACCTCTTTCTCTTCTAATTTCTCAAACCTCTCCACTGCCAAACCCCATTTTGTGCCCTCGTTTTTTCCCCACCCTTTCAATACCCAACTTCAATCAAAATCCAACCATTTTTACTCATTTAAGGTATAATTCTTCCAATTTCCATGTCTCTTGGTGTTAATTGTTGGTATTTGTCAAGATTATAGGGTGTGATGCTTATTTTGACAATTTTTGAAGTTTTTGTGTGGGTGTGTCCCAATTGTTATTCCAACTTAACTCTATGCGAGATTTTTGATGTATATCCATTCATGAACACAAATTATTATTGGATTATTGTGTTTGTTCATGAATGGGGCTTGTGTTGGTTCAAATGGCACTCATACACCCTTATACCACATTGTGCACACCGAGTGTTCGCTAAAATGTCTAAACCATCTTTTTCGAGTTATTTAACATACACTTGCATTTTTTTCACTCATTGTTGCACCTCGACACATTTTGTCACAATGTGATATGTTTTACCCGGTTTCACACCGTTTCACACACCATTTCAACTCGTTCACCGACTAACTTTTAATTGCGCATTAATTTTTTTTGTCTTTCCTAATATTTATTTTGTAGGATGAAATGGCCGAGATAAAAAAGTATGATTCGACCAAGTGTGTGCCATCCTGTGGATTCAAGGGGTTCCATTGTGAAAGGGAACGAGAGTGGTTTCACGCCTATTTTTAAAATCACAAAGGCCATTGGCCTACCATTGTGCGTGGAACCTCAATATGTGCTGGATGTGGGGAGTGAAGATATGAGACGGGATCCTTTGGTGGTCTCGGCTTTTGCGTGTCTTTGGCTCACGTTGATTACCTCGGGGATCGCTCCAAATTTGAATGATTTATTTCTATCCCTCTCCTTTTCATAGTGATTTAATTCTATCCCTCACTCCAAATTGAGGACAATTTTTGTTTCAAGTTAAGGGTTATTCATCTAAATTTCTATTCTATCATCGTGAGGCATGTTTATATTTATTAATTAAATTTTATAAAATAAAAAAATAAAAAATAAAAAATAATAAAAAAATACAAAAATTCAAAAATTTTAAAAATTTATTTTCTTTATTTATTTTCTCTTTCTTTGGCCTCTTGCCCCAATTTCCTATAATAAATTCAATAATTGCCCTAACCAATTGCATTTTCTATTTCTTTCATGTTATTAAACTTCAGTCCTCAAATTATTCAATATTGAGAATAAATGCATGAGTTAAACCTCAAAAACCAATGATCACTTGAGCATATTTTATACATGATTTGGGAGGACAATTATAACTCGATAATATTTTGTTGCATTGTATATACTTAGATAAGTGAGATTTGAGACATACCTTCATTTTTGAGTGTTATACACTACTCTTTCCTCCTTGAAAACATTGAATTCGTCGGTAATCCCACTATTCTTTTATTGATCTCTCTTTAATTGAGTTCATATTTTGAAATGTGTTACTTGATCATGATTTTCAAAGTTATTTTAACTCGAGAATTGTGTAAACCTTAGGAAAGGATCATTGGTCGTCTTTGTTATATCACCCATATTGACCTTGACCTCACCTTATTTTTCCTACCCAACCTCTTTGAGCCTAATTATAGCCTTTCGTTTCATAACCCAAAATCCCATAAGAAACTCCATATTGGAGTTATAAACCATATATATAACCTTCCATACCTTTGTTTGGAGTGATACTTGGGATTGAATGATGTCCGTGTAACGTGGTTGCAATTAAGCATGTGAGAGTAAAAAAGTGAAGGAAAAGTGAAGTAAAAAAGAAAAGAAAAAGCGAAAAAACAAAAGCAAAAGAAAAGAAGAGAAAAAGAAGAAAAGGAAAGAAAGGGAAAGTATGTACATGTTATATATAGTGTTCAATAACCTTTATCACTTTCCAATGTTATATTCAATGCTTTTTGTGGAAATTATTTTTCAATTTTTATATTGCCCACAATTTTTCATTATTCCAAGTGTTTAATCCCCAAACACCTTTGAATCCGTACTTATTCCCTCCATTTCATAACCTTATCCCCGAACCTACGTTGTAACCCATAAAAGTCATATGTGATCCTAAGGTGATTGTAATTCAAAAGTTTAAATAATTGCGATAATTTGTGAAAATGCATTTCACCTCTTTAATGATGATATCCTTTCATTGAGATTACTGTAAGGACTTATTTTATAAATGTTCGGGGTAGAATCTAGGAATTTTCTAAGTATCCTAGATCACAATTAAGTATGTCTGATACCACTATATTCGGCACGTCTCCACGATCATCCTCGACGGCCTTGATCTGAATTCATGCATCCATCATCTTCATACGTGCATCATGTGACAAGCAACATACACTTCAACCGTTTTCACTACTCCACGTAGTCATGGTAAAAATAATTTTAATTGGAGTGTTTAATTATTTGCATAAGCAGTTGAGAATATTTTTATAAATTTTCGAAGTCTGGAAGATGATAAACACGCAAAGTCTTTTTAAGGGTTTTTTTAGACACGTCATTGATATCATTCGAACGACATCGTATCTCGTTCGAATGAGATGCCATCTCTCTTGAACGACACCGTGTTTCGCTCGAACAATG
This sequence comes from Sambucus nigra, assembly GCA_949130495.1. Lineage (NCBI taxonomy): Eukaryota > Viridiplantae > Streptophyta > Magnoliopsida > Dipsacales > Adoxaceae > Sambucus > Sambucus nigra. The sequence goes on from OX422218.1 coordinate 285,747,402, forward strand.
CACCGCCTCAACTTCCTATTTAAACAGTATTCGTGCTAAACATTTTTCTAAGTCCGCATACCTCCGTTTGGCAAAACAGACCCTGTTTCCACACTTTATATTTTAAGGTTTCAATACCTTTTTTTATTCACAAATAATTCCCAATACTTTATGTGAATCCTCTAAACCCCAAGGAAGATTATACTACTCATATGGAGTACACTTGTGGAGAAGACGAAGCTTTCCATTGCCGACCTTCTGGAGCTCTTGCGGGAACTCTAGCCGACGACATTGAAATCGACGCGTGAGGGTTTTTCGTATGTCACTACTTGTATTTTAATTGTAACCCGTGTAAACCGTTCTTTACAAAGTTATAGTGGAAACAAGATGGTTTTGCCCCCGTGGGGATTTTTCCTCAATGGTGGTTGTCTTGCATGCTTAGATTATTTATTTTTCCAATTATGTTTGTTTGCAAGTGTTAAGACTTGTTGGGACTAAAATTAGAATTTATTTAAATAAGTTTGACATTGATTACTGGAGCACTCTCAAATTGGTATCATAGCCATTTACATAATCTTACCGTGTAATTTTTGTCAAAATTTTTCTTGATATCAATTTTGTTTTGAAAATTGATTTTTGAAAAAGCGCAATTTCAATGGATAACTTATATAATAGAGTTCCAACTTTTGATGGGTCAAATTATGCCTATTGGAAAGCACGCATGGAATATCACCTAAAGTCTATTAATGAACATGTCTGGATTGTGTGTGAAAGAGGGTGGACGCCTCCCACTGTCACTGTAGAAAATGTAACTACTTTAAAATCTGTGACTGCATGGACTGAGGATGAATTTAAATGGAGCACATATAACTCACGTGGGATTAGTGCCATTTATGGAGCCATCACACCTGACGAGTTCCGACATATCATGACGTGTACCATGTCTAAAGAAGAATAGTATGTTATGAAACTTAACCATAAACCACAAATGCAGTGAAAGAGTCCAAATTGCAAAACTTAAGTACTCAGTTTGAAACTATCTCCATGCATGAAAATGAGTGTTTCGATGAATTTTATGCACGCTTATCTGATATGGTGAACACTTGTTTAAATTTAGGAGAACACATTCCTAATGATAGGGTAGTTAAGAAAATTTTGAGATCACTGCCTAAGAGGTTTATCCTCAAAGTCATCGTGTTAAATTCATTAGGTAATTTGAATACTCAGAAATTAGAGGAGTTAGTTGGAGACCTACAGACCTATGAAATTGACACGTTCCCTAACACGATAAAATCAAAAGATAAAGGGGTAGTTCTTAGAGCCCATGCCAGAAAGAGTGAGGGGTCAAAGAGAGGTGAGTCGTCTAAGAAAATAGAGGAAGAGATGTCTGATTCTGATTTTGATTCTTATTTTGACTTCGATAATTTGGTCCTTTTTGCTAAAAATTTCAAGAAATTTCTCAAATTAAAGAAAAATGGAAATTTTAAAGATAAAAAGAATTTTGAGAAAATAAATCTGAAAAGAAATTTGAGAAAGATAAAAAGGACACCTCTAAGAAAGAAAGTGACAGATGTTTTGAGTGCGACGGTAGAGGTCATAGGGGGTTTGAGTGTGCAACTAGGTTGAAACATCAAGAACAATCCAAATTTGTGTTAAACACCACCCTTAGTGACAATAGCGAGGTCGAGTCGGTGGACTCTGGAGACGAGTCATCGCATGAATTTAACTTCACTTCATTCATGGCTTGTCATGTGAGTACTGACAGTGCTCCTCACGACGACGAGGATGCAAGCTCATAGGGACACATCGACAGTGATAACAGTGCGAGGGGGGGGGGGAGATGCAATTGAGAGCAAGAGTAATCTTCGACGCGCGTACGCTGATTTATATGCTGATACTCTTAAAACCAAAAAGCGTAACAAAGCGTTAGCTCTTAGGACTGTCGCTCTAGAGAAGGAAATAGGAGAGATGAGAGAGAGAGAGACCTCCATATTCACTGTGTTGAGAGAGAAATATAGACCGCTTGTGTTGAGAGAGAGAAAGTTTTTGGAGAGAGATAAAGTGTTTTTGTGAAAGAAAAAGGGGACTTGATTAAGAAAGTGGTTGATCTGACGGGTGAGCTTCATTCCTCCATGGACACTTGAAAGAAACTGGAAGCCCTTGTATCCCAACTCACTTAGGACCTTGAGAGAGCCTAGGAAGTCAAGGTAAGAATTGAGGACCGATTTGGTAAGATGGGAAATATGCTCGTCGCCCCTGCTTTGAATTTAGGTGAGAGTCCGAGAATAAGTTTTGATGGCGCTTCCACGTCCCATACAATATTTGAACCGGTTCTCGAGTTTATTACAAATCCTTATGGCCACCCACCTAGAAACCAGAAGAGAGTTCGACCAGGAAAAGCAAATCGAAGTAGGCCTAAGTCTACATATTTCTATACTTACTACAAAAGAAAGGGCCAACTTCGTAAGTTTTGCTATAGTTTGGGTTGGACACGACGTACTGTTGCTCTGCCAAATGCCACTACTAATTTTGAGAGTCTTAGAGAGCGAGTTGAGTTTCTAGTCGCCACACCTCAGAGTCTAGTAGAAGAGTTCCAACGAATTTCTATGCCGTGAGTTGACACTTCTAAAATCCCGACTAAAGTCAACAATGATAGGGGAAAACATAAGGTTACCAAAACTTGGGCGCCTAAACACAATGAAAAAGCCCTTTTTGTTCATGTTGCTCTTAAAGCACATAATTCCCTATAGTGGTACTTTGATAGTGGGTCCTCCAGACACATGACTGGTGATGTCTCTTTGTTTACCTCCCTTGAGGATCATAAGGACGATAAAGTCACTTTTGTAGATGGGAGCAAGTCTATCATAGTAGGACGAGGTACAATAGAGTTACCAGGATTTACTAAGCTAGAGAATATGTTGTACGTCAAGGGATTGAAGGAGAATTTACTTAGCATTAGCCAGCTGTGCGATGTTGACTTTGCAGTAAAATTTGATCGGAATAAATGCCACGTCTATGATCAAACCGATACAATTTTATTGCCAGGGGTGAGTACTGAAGACAATTGTTATGGGATTATGCCTGAGTTCTCGTTTGTCTGTAGCAGTGCTACGATCACTATGATGGATCTGTGGCACCAACGTCTAGGTCATGTGAACTTTCGAGACTTGGAAAAGTTAGCTAAAAAGGACCTAGTACATAGCTTACCATCGATTGGAAATCCAACTTTCGTAGTTTATGGACCTTGCCAGTTGGGAAAACAAATTCGTAGCCCCCATCGAAAGTTAAATTCCAATACCACCTCTCGCATCCTTGAGTTGATACATATGGATCATATAGATCCTAATCGTACTGAGAGTTTAGGTGGTAAGAGGTACATTCTCATGATGGATGATGATTTGTCACACTACTCTATTATAGGCTATCTGCGAGAAAAAATTGATGCGTACATTCTCATGATGGATGATGATTTGTCACACTACTCTATTATAGGCTTTCTGCGAGAAAAATTTGATGCTATGGACTTTCTTATGACCAAGTGCCATCTCCTGCAAAATCAACACCGTGTCACTATCAACAGAATACATAGTGACAACGACACTGAGTTTAAAGAAGCAAAAGTAGATCTTTTCTTTGATTGCCTCGAAATCAAACACGAATTTTGGCCGTTAGGACTCTTCAACAAAATGGGATTATTGAGAGGAAGAATAGGACGATTCAGGAGATGGCTAGATCTATGCTTTCGGGTCGTAATGTTGCAAGAAGATTTTGGCCAGAGGCGGTGTCTACCGCATGCCACATGGTGAATAGGGTATATCTTTGTCGACACACTCTTACGACGCCCTACGAATTGTGGAATGGAAAGAAGCCTAACCTTTCATATTTCCGTGTCTTTGGGAGAAAATACTACATCCTACGGGATAGAGAGAAATTAGGAAAGTTCGACTCCGAGAGCGACGAGGGGATATTTTTAGGTTATTCATCATCTAGTAGAGCTTATCTGATGTATAACCTAAATAGATCTAAGGTTATGGAGTCAATAAACAACACTGTACAAGATGCCGAACCACCGACGTTTATATTGATTCTAACCTTTTGGGTGAGGGTGACGCACTTGCTTATGATCTCGTTGTGCCTCCGATACCTAGAGTGAATCCCATTCCTGACTTGGGGGACACTCCTGCTTGGGTTCACAAGAGTCATGATCTTTCTACTATATTATGAGATCCCACCCTTGGGGTCAAGACTCGTGCTTAAATAGAGAATGTTGTTATCCATGTTTGCTACACGTCCAAAGTCGAGACCAAGAACTATAAGGAAGCGCTAAAAAATGAACACTGGATAAGTGTTATGCTGGATGAGTTGCTTCAGTTTAGAAATAATCATGTCTGGCAGCAGGTTCCCCGACCTAGTGAGACAAAAGTGATAGGTACCAAGTGGATATTCAAGAATAAGCTGGATGAGATTGGCACCATTATTAGAAATAAGGCTAGGTTGGTCTCTCAAGTCTACACACATATTGAGGGTGTAGACTTTGATGAGACATTCGCTCCTGTTTCGAGGCTTGAGTCCATCCGCTTACTACTCGCCATCGCATGTCATTTGTGCTTCAAGTTATATCAGATTGATGTCAATAGTGCCTTTCTGAATGACATTCTAAAGGAGGAGGTTTACGTGGAATAACCAAAAGGGTTTGAAGACCCTAAGCACCCTGATCATGTCTACTATCTGAGGAAAGTCTTGTACGGTTTGAATCAAGCACCCCATGCTTGGTACGAGAGGCCTACTTCCTATCTCTTAGCCCGTGGCTTCAAGAGAGGGGGAATTGATATGACGTTGTTCATCACGACATATGACAGTGCTATTTTAGTTTCCCAGGTCTATGTGGATGACATAGACTTTAGATCCACATACTCCCAGCATGATCAGCACTTTGAGGAGGAGATAAAGAGTGAGTTTGAGATGAGCATAGTTAGTGAGATTACTTTCTTCCTTGGTCTCTAGGTTTGTCAGCTAGAGGATGGGATGTTTATATCCCAATCTAAGTATTCTAGAGACCTTGTGAAGAAATTTGGTCTAGACTCTACTAAGCACTCATGTACACCGATGAGTACCTCAACTAAGCTTAGTAAGGACGCTTTAGGCAAGGACATAGAGCAAACCTTGTATCGGAGTATGATAGGTAATCTTCTCTACTTAACTGCCAGTCGTCCTAACATAGCCTTTAGTGTTGGAGTATGTGCGCAATATTAGGCATCCCTAAAAGAGTCATACTTACTCGCTCTTAAACGTATTATCAAATACATAACTGGGACTCTCTCACTTGGCATTTGGTATTCCTTTGATACCAGTGAACGCTTATCCGCCTATTCGGATGCTGATTGGGCCGTGGATGCAGATGGATGTATGAGCACTTCTGGTGGGTGTTTCTTTTTTGGTTCTGCTCTTGTCTCTTGGTTGAGCAAGAAGTAAAACTCCATCTCTTTCTCCACTGCGTAGGAAAAGTACATAGCCGTCGGGAGTTGTTGCACGTAACTTCTGTGGATGAAGCAGATGTTGGAGGATTATGGAATATCACAGGACACCATGACTATTTCCTATGATAATACGAGTGCGATACACATATCCTGTAATCCAGTCCAGCATTCGCGCACACAATGCATTAGGATACGCGAACACTTTATCTGTGAGCTTGCAGATGAAAAGGTCATATCCTTGAGTTTTGTATCTCCCGACCTCCAGCTAGTCGATATTTTCACGAAGTCTTTAGATGCCCTTAGATTCGAGAGTCTTAGGATGTCTTTAGGAATTTGCATAGTTGACTGAGGGGTGATCAATAGGTCTAGAGTAGGCTACACTTTTCCTTAATCATATCATTTGATTCCTATCTCTAGATTGTATCTTTTGTATATTTATTTGTTTGATTTTTATTCTTTTTAAATTAGAAAAAGCCAAAAAGATGTTATTTTGATAATTTTTTTTTGAAAAACACAAAAAGAGTTTTGTATTTTGTTTACATCGTTTATGGATGAAAATTTAAGATAACCATAGTCATAACTTCATTCCATATTTCATATAACTATTTGATAGTGATTTGAGATGCTACATCATTTCATCCATGTTCTTTACATTGATTGGAGTCTTTGAGATGTGATTCGTGATCTCTTCTACATTTTTGGCTCCTTATCTCCTTTGTTCACACATGCACGGTATTAATTGAGTATTGTACTTGTCTATCACATATTGGCTTGAGTGTTTCCATCTCAATTCTGTCTATACAACGAATCAAATGCGATAAAATAAGATAATAATAGGTGTGCATGTTTTAAACCGTTTGCCATGAGTTTGTGTGAATTTTGTAAACGGTGAAGGGCTATGAAAGGTACACATTTATTCGTTGCGATAAAGCCTCCGTTTAAATTGGATCTAAAAAATTAAGGAATTTTAATTATCCGGGATCGAAAGAGGTTTAAAAGAGCCCGAAAATATTGAATGGCAATAAAAAGAAATATATGCCAATAATGGGACATTAGGTTTATTCTCTAATTCTCCAATGTTTGAGAATTTAGATCACCTCGAAAAGAAAATATATACGAGGGAGTTTGGTTAGAGAATTAAAACGGCTTTGCACGTCCTTAAAAAGTCTTGAAAAAGCATTAAATCGTTCCAGACGTTATTGGTGTGGAAATCAATTTGAGCTTTGATTTGCTGATTTGATTGAGTCAATTTCTTTTAATTCCACCATTTTTACACCAAAGGAAGATGTTGAGTTTCTTCGTTAGAAATATCCAACATTCTTCATGCACATATGTTATGGTTGTATGTATTGATTTTCCTGTTAAATTTGTTCACATCCCTACATTTCCGCTATCATGGACTTGGTTGTTTTGGTGCTCTTTCATGGTGTGATTTTGCTTGCTTTAACAATTTTGTTTTTTTGAAAAATTCAAAAAGAGAAAGTTTTTTTTCCATGTGACATTATCCATTTGCATTGCGTATGTTCTTCATATCTGTCTATTTGGGGACATCATAAAAGGGGGAGAGCGAATTATGGGGGAGAATTGCTTGTTGTTTATATAATGATTTGCTTGCTCATAATTGAAATTTGTTTCGGCTTATCATTATATTTCAAACTGTTACACATCACGGGTATTTGTTTCTTGTCTTATGTGTGTAGGTATTAAAATGGAGAATCATTTTTGCACACCCTAATGATGACAAAGAAATTTTAAAGATGATCTAATTTGTGAAGACACAAATTTAGTATTTCTAGTTTTCGAGTTTAATGGGGACATTAGATTGTATGTCAATTTGTTTATTTTGGGCAACATAATTCGGATATTTTTATGTATGTACTGGCATAGACATAGGGGGAGATTTGTAAGGACATGCTTTATAAATGTCTGGGATAGAATCTAGGAATTTTCCAAGTATCCTAGATCACAATTAAGTATGTCTGATACCGCTACATTCGACACGTCTCCACGATCATCCTCGACGGCCTTGATCCGAATTCATGCATCCATCATCTTTGTACGTGCATCATGCGACAAACAACGTACACTTCAACAGTTTCCACTACTCGACTTAGTTATGGTAAAAATAATTTTAATTGGAGTGTTTAATTATTTGCATAAATAGTTGGGAATATTTTTATAAATTTTAGAAGTCTAGAATATGATAAACACGTAAAATCTTTTTAAGAATTTTTTCTAAGACATGTCACTGATGCCGTTCTAACGACATCGTATCTCGTTCGAATGAAATGCCATCTCGCTCAAACGACACCGTGTTTCACTCGAACGACGCACCGCCTCAACTTTCGATTTTAACAGTGTTCGTGCTACACATTTTTCTGAGTCTACATTCCTCCTTTTTGTAAAACAGACCCTGTTTTTAGACTTCATATTTTAAGGTTTCAATACATTTTTTTATTCACAAATAATTCCCAATCCTTTATGTGAATACTCTAAACCCCAAGGAAGATTATACTACTCATCTAGAGTACACTTGTGAAGAAGATGAAGCTTTTCCTTTGCTGACCTTCTAGAGCTCTTGCGGGAACTCTAGCCGACGGCCTCAAAACCGACGCCTAAGGGTATTTCGTATGTCACTACTTGTATTTTCATTGTAATCCTGTAAACCTTTCTTTACAAAATTATAGTGAAAATAAGATGGTTTTACCCCTGTGGGGGATTTTTCCTCAACGGTGATTGTCTTCCTGGCTTAGATTATTTCTTTTTCGAATTACGTTTGTTTGCAAGTGTTAAGACTTGTTGGGACTAAAATTGGAATTTAATTAAATAAGTTTGACATTGATTGTTGGCATAGTCTCAAATTGCAATGTTTTTATTTTATATATAGAGTTCTTCAATGATGACATATGTGCGACCTAGTTTCCATTTACATTTACTCTTTATGCCCGCATGTCCTGTGTGCTACACCCTTTTTCGAGTGCTTCTATTTTTTGAGTGTAGTATCCGGAGAGGATTGAGTGGAAGCATGCTCTAATTTTTTATCCAGTCTATAGGTATTTTTATCGAATCAAAGCTTTTTCATGTGCACGTACACCACTCACATTTGAGGTTTTAATTCCACACAGTTATTCTTTTAATGTTAATAGTTTTGAATTATTTGGAAAAATTCTCTTTTGCTTTTTTAATAATATGTTGAAATATTCAGTTACTGTTGAAATTGCCATATTGGTTGGTTTCACATGTTTTGATGAAATTTGATGTTTGTGGGTTTCATCCATAAAAACCCTCACGAGACAACACTCATCCACTAGGGTAACCTAGGGGTTTAACAGCTTATTGCATATGCTAAATGCAATTATTCCCCCGCGAAACTGGCATTTATCTCCTTTCTTGTGTTTTACTTGTAGTTCTTCTTGCTTTGTATTTCATTGCTAGGGACTAGCAATGTGTAAATTAGTGGGTGTAATTCGTCTCGAATATTGCATACATTCACCCTTTTTACTTATGCATTTTAGCCCCCTCAGGTACTTTAATTCGTATAATTATTCTCGTTAACCAGACAACCTCTATTTTATATGTTTACATATTTTGCAAGGTATAATTGAGCTTTTGTATGTATTACATTGCTTAGTGTGAAGTTCAGCAGCGTTCCGAGGAAGTTCTGTCGACAATCACATGTACAGGGGCATTTTAGTAATTTAACAATTTTGGTTTCTGGCCCAATGTCTTCACGAAAGTTGAATCCGTCCGAGTCATCTTGACATGCCCACTAACGGTGCATGATTCTGATCAATAACGAAGAAGTTACGATATTTTTCAGGAAGGAAGAACAACACCAAAACCACTTAGGACAAATCATTTTCTTTTCTTTTATCTTTATTTCTTTTACCACTTACTACATAAGTGGGGTTTTGGTATTTGAAGACATATCTTTCATTATATAGTTTTTATCATCTTTTTACTAGTTAGGTTAGAGGAAAAAGGGTTTGGAGGAGATTTTTGGGTTTTCCTTCTCTCTCTCATAGGGTTTCACCCAAATGGGTTTGTAAGTTACTATTCATAATCTCTCTCTCTTAAATCTAAGCTTCCATTGTTATTTTTCTTGCTTTGTTATTTGTTTACTTTCTTTGTAGCTTAGATTTAATAGCTTTCCTTACTTTATTTCATTTAAATACATGTATTCCATTATGTTGTGTAGCTAATTTAGTTTAGGTTATGATTGATTGAACTCACCTTGTGTTGATTTGGTTGCTTTGCTATGCTGATGGGTTTTATGAGTTTAATTCGATTGGGCTGTTCTTGTTATTATGCCTAGGAGATTTAACAGGGTATATGATGTATGCACCATATTTATGACATTGTGTGTGTAATTTCTGGGGTATTTATTGACGCCAAAATCATAGTAGGCCTTTACGACGATTTAGGAGGTGACAACTCTAGATTTAATTAATTATTAAAATGAGATTCAATCTTGTTAAACTTGTCTTCCCATGTAACCATTTATACCAATTAACTCGAGGTGAGGTATATTAATCGCAATCTATAGTTTTTATTCCTTTTGTGTTAATCTTAGTTTAAATACACACTTAAATTATCTTTTCTTTTGTTGACAAATTATCTTTTACACTTTTATTTGAGAAGTATTAAATTAATGTAATTCTAACAACTAGTCTCTGTGGATTTTTATACCCAGACTGACTGCTATACTCCCTTAAAAGAGTATAGTCAATAGTTTAGGTTATTGTATTAAGGCGGTGAAACGAAAATAATAACTGGCTTACTAACACTGCGCTACTTTTCAACCTCGTCTTTTGGTTGGGGATTTTGATTTTTGCAAAAAACTCGATGCGCCATTAATTGCATGTAGTGATGAAATTAGGTTCAAGAGAGAGTAGACAACGTTTGGCTTTATCTTGAAAAGAAAACGGGAACAATTTCAATTTAACTATCCCTGTAGTGAGTTATGTAACTTAATCGTTCCACAAATTTTTTCTAATTGGTGCATGTGAAGGTAGGGGACCTTTTTTTCTGTACCCAAAAGATGGGCAATAATTGAAATGTTCCCGACTTGAGTTTGAAGTTGTTCGCATTAAATTGGAAAATAGGTATGCACAAGCATTGACTCGACCTATTGGAATATAGGTAATCTTTAAGGGAACAGGTTACCAACTCATCTCCCGTATCGACAAATATCGAAATTTTACTTACAAAAGTATCGGGAATGATAGACTTTGCACTAGATAAATGCCCGATAGGATCTCAAAACCAACTTCACATACACCATGCTCATTTGAATTTCTTCTTCTACCCCCCTCTTTTTTATCTTTTCTTATTTTTCTTTAATTTTGATCTTGGTTGATATTTTTAATTTTTTAATTATTATTTATCATCATTATTTTTTTAGGAAAGCTAAGGCAAATACTTTGACTTAAAACCACATAATTCCTAAACTAACATAAAGCAATTTGAATTACCTAATTTAACTGAGGAAAATATTAATTTTAAAATCTAGTTTTCCCGAGATTAGTCGACGACAACGGGGGTCTCCGAATTAATCTTCATAATTAGAAAACTCCTAGTATTAGACAAATGGAGTATTTAAAAGATTACCAATTGCGATTATCACATCAAATACCAATTTTACCTCCAAATAAGTGGTAGGTATACTCATTAAGAACCACCAATAATAGACAAGGTAAAACGAAACCGATTTGACAAGTTTGCATTAGAGTAGATTTTAATTCTAGTGTCATTAAGATTTCTCTTATGAGATACGTGGGACTCTAAAGCCGATGTCTATAATTTTAAATTAAAAATGATGGCTCGGGTTATGCAAATTCTCGTGTAGTTTAATGATTTTCGAGCCAAGGAAGAGTGATGAAATTTTCACCTTATCTTGCAATTTAGTTTTTTCCTTTCTTCAAATTCATGCAACGTCCTTATTAAAATATGCAAAAATATATCCACGTAAGGAGCACAAAAAACATACCTCTGACGTGAACTTTTTACGATCACTTGTTTACGTCGAGCCGAAATTTTATTTGATGTCGATTGGAGGGAAACATCGCCACGTTCCAGTCGTCTCCGAGAGTACCATGTGCGTATGACAAGATTGCACAAGTATCTTTAGAGATATCACACGTTGCTTACTTTCTCGAGATTTTTCGTCTCCTTTTCGTCTTTTAACTTTTTTTTTTGTATTTTTTAAATGAATGTGCTATTGAAAATAATATAAAATAACTACACCAAGCGTAAAGTGCGACATAAAAATATAAAATAAAAAGAACACGACACGTGACATAACAATTTAGTTTAACACGAAAAAAATAACTAATAAAACAAAAAGCCCACTATATATATATATATATATATATATATATATATATATATATAGGGACTAACTATGGAAAAAATGAAATTTGAATATTTTCAAAAAAAAATTATGAAATTTTCAATTTTTTCTTTATTTTTTACAAAACTACTACTTATTAAGAACGAGCTTAAATTTGTTTTTTTAACTAATAACTAAAAAAACATATTTTGAAAAGTATTTTTTTAAATTTTTAAATTTTTAAATTTTTAAAATTTTAAATTTTGGGTTTTGTGGTTTTATGTGTTTTTATGGGTTTTATTGTACACAAAGTAAACTAATCCAAAAAACAAAAACTTTAAAATTGACACAAATTCCCAACAATGACATCAAAAAATTATTATCAAATTATAAATTATAGCAAGTGCATGGGCTATTCTTATATAACGAGTGTAAGTAGGGGTCGTTCCCACGAAAATTTGGTCAATTCGTCGAAATTATCGATTGTCCAACTAGATAATAACTGCGTGCATATATGATTAAGATCTAAATTAAACTAAACATGAATGAATAATACAACCACAAAATATGTAATCAAGTATGGTAGAAAACTATTATCACTTTTAATTAACATCACACATTAATTTAATTGCATATTCTTGAGTTTATAACTTAAAATACACCGACTCTCGTAGTATACATTCCGAAAAATATAACAATACACGTTCATGAAATATTTTAATATCTCTAATTTTAGACACCTTAAATCCTTATTCCCTTAAAATTATCAATTTTAAGTTTTAATGTTGTATTTAAGCATGGAATATCAAACAATTTAATCTAAGTATATTCTATCAAAAAATCGCACACTTAAAATATGAATTATCAAATAATTTTGAAGGTTTAAAACACACTTTCGTGTCGTTTTAAGTGAATACTGAATTTTTATTCCAGTTAAAAGAATATGTAGGGAATTATAATGAAATTAAACTAAACACCCAATGTTAACCATGATAAACTTCACCTAGTCCTAGTAATAAAACTATGATAGCATCATAATTAAAACACAAATATTGCAAGATAAAATAATAACTTTCATTAATAAAATTTAACTTACAAAATTTTGAGTCAAAAACTTGAATACCAATTCAAAAAGTTCCTCCCAAACTTGCATACAAATTATCTTACAAACGCTCAAAAATAAAACACACGGTTTCATATTTTTGATGCTCCAAAATTCTAACTCTCTAAAATTTTCTCCCTATAAAATTCAGTCCCAAGTTATATTTATCATATACACTCTCCTCTCTCTCATCCCAATGATCATTTTTATAAGCTGTTAAGAATATTAATTTAAATTTATGAGCAATGGGAGGGGTATGGGTAAAATATTTTTAGATTGGAATATAAAAATGGGAATCTGAAGCAAATAAGTTGCTATCATGTGGGTTTTGCAATAGGAAATGGGGCTTAAGTATGAATGATGGGATTTTTAAATGAGAAAGCACGTGGAAAAGAATATAAGAAAAAGGAAGGGGTTATGCGTATGGAGAAGAACAAGTTGGGAGGGGTTGGTTTCTTACTTTTTTGCCTTTTTTCTTTTTTATTTTCTTTGCATTTTTGTCATTATTCATATCAGAATTTTCAAACTACAATAATTGCCCATTATTTATGATAGAATGAGACAACAAGGCCTAGATTTTTTTGAATATATCATACAAAATAATGCACTCATCATGTGGTATCATTACAGAAAATACCTAAAAAGGAGTGGTAGGGTCTTGCTCCTTAGTTCCCACACACCAATGGCATGTATTGGCTTAGCGGAATAACATGGAAGATCTCAAGGCCTCGTTGAAATCTCTCATTCAGGAAACTCGATTCCTATGAGTTGAAGAGTCCCAAAGTGATGAAATTTGAACCATGCATTCCTAATATATAGAGGAAGAGAAACTCGAAATTCAAGTTATTCGGAGATCTTTGGTCCGCCTAATTCACACATCTTTACAAAATAGTGATTAATGAAGAAGATCTAACAACACAAATTATATCTAAAATCGAAACAACAAAAAAATAAAATAAGGGTTGATTAAATATTCAAGAAAATGATATAATACACATAAATCCTGATATGATACAATGGGATTCTTGGATATGAAGATTTGGGGATAACATCAATTCAAGAACAAATGATTTCATCTTGCCAAACAAATTTACAACATGTGAGGGTATCTACTTATTGGAACAATAATTTAAGAATCGTTGATCGGATGGTGATAGAAAATTTATGCGAGTTCTAGAGACTGAAAGATATAAAAATATGCAAAAGATCTCATTTTGACTCTATTAGTCTGCTTGAAAAAAAATATTTCGATTTTGTGACTGCTATACATATCAATGTAACATGAAAGAGACCAAGTCTCTACGGTTCAAGATAGAAGGAACCGCAAATGTATGAGATCTTGAATCCCCTCTGTATATGCACCATAATAATTTTTTTATTGCAACCTAATTATCATACAAATCAAATGATTGGGTATTTTTAAATCCTTTAACAATTGGTATCAGAGTAGTATTTTAATTGACATGATAATTGGAAAATCCTTGTTGTCCCTCGAAATTGGTTCAATCGAATTTAGTTTTAATCTTGACTAAATGTTGAATAAATGATATATCTAGGATCTAACATTTTTCAAGCAGAGATTCATAAGTTTTGTTCCTCTATTATGATCCGATTCATGTTTATTAATTTTATATGATTGGATCCTATGTTGATTTATGCATAATTATTTTTCTTTCTTCGATTGGGTTGTAATAATTATTTTTTAGTTTTAGATCATTCGTTCAAGTTGTAGTTATTACATGGAAATTTTAGGGTTCATTGGAATCTATATATATTGATGAGACGGACACCGAAGATAATTTTGGGAATGAATGAGATTTGTAGAAAAATATTTTGGACAATTTTGGTGGAAGTCATAACAGACCATGGGAGTGTTAGTTAGTGATTACGACGTCGCACAGAGGTGTCACAACACATTTCATAGGCGTACTATGAGTTCTGGTGACATAGCACGGTGGTGCGATTATGTGTTGTTTTGGAACGAGCAACCTTTCGGAGTATTTTGGTGATGGTGGCATAGTATGGATAAACTTTGACTCAACTAGATTTCCTATTTGGGATGGTTACTTATATGGAAGGATTCTTGAAGTCAAAGACTACATGAGAAAAGGAATTAAAGACCAAAATGGAGAGGGAGCAATTTTTAGTTTCCTTACTCTTTATGGATTGTATCTCTTACTTTTCTTATTCCTATTATGATTGTGGTCCTTATTTAGGATTTATGTGGTATTCAATGGTGTGTTAAAATTAATTAATTTTAACGAACCCATTAAATTGGACAACGTGGACAAATATTATTGGACTCGGTCTTCGATCACGTTTTTTCTTGAAAAATAGAAATTTTGGTGGTCCTATTATAAATTTAATGACTTTTATTTATTGTTCAAATTAAATTAAATTTGCAGAATTATTTAATTTAAAATAATTTATTTATTTTTTGATAATTAAAAAAATGAAATTCATTGTTTTAAATTGAATATTTTTTTAGAAAATCCCATTATTTTAATTGGACAATTTAAAAATGAACAGTCTCCATGGTTATATGTTTAATTTAATTTTTTTAAAGTCATGGGTTTTCAGTATGTGTAATTAGAAAATATAAATTAAATTACCACATTTATTTTATGAATATAAGGAAATTTAAAATTTATATTTATTGCACGTGTTTTGGATAAGCGAAAACTTAGGCAAGTGGAAATTTTGACACCCCATTATCCAGTATGTTTGAAATTTCAATCACAAACTTATTTAATTAGTGTCAATTTATGAATCAAATTAGTTAATCCCTTAAGCTCAAATAGCTACGTGCGTGCAAGTGTCAAACCATCATAAATAAACTATACGACACAAAGTTCAGGGAAAATCCCCTCAGGGCAAAACCTTTTTATTTCTAGAACTTTGACAAGTTCACAAGACTATTGACTTACATACAACTTGATAATTGCCCACAAGTGTAATGCACAGTGTATTTGTTAAACTTTTCAAAGCAACGGCTAGAAATCAGCAATGGCTCACACGCAGTTATACCACAAAGACACGCAGTCCAGAGACAGTCTTCTGCAAAGAATCTACACGCATAAGATTCTCAATGACACGCAGTCATAAAATTCATAGGGCCTCACTCCATAATAGCACACAACTCTCGGTTGTAGAGATCTCCCCACAAAGTATGAACAACAAAAAACTATGTTTTGGGTTCCACAAAATAACTCACACAAAAGCAATTGGGATTGCGAATTGTAAAACAAAAGTTATGAACCCTAAAATGGTTGGAGAGTAGTATAAAATGCATTATGCGAAAACTAGTTTTTCTCCACATAAAATTCAGTAGTTTGACAGTCAATTTATATCAAGGCGATGACGTGTCAGATAAAAACACCTCTCATTCGAACGACACGATGTCATTTGAGTGAAATTCCATCTCATTTGAACGAGATGTGACGTCATTTGAACGACAATTACTTATTCAAAAAAACTTTAGTTTTTTAAATATTTTGGAAACCTGGAAAACTAAAATTGTTTACGGAATCAGAAATGGTTTATCCAAAATTTTTATGATAAAATGTTTTTAAAAATAAAAACCATTTATTAAAAATTCCAAAAACCATTTTTCATAAATAGAAAAATATTCTATCTTTCACAAAAATATCCCAACACTTTTAATGTAAAATGTAAATGAACTTAAACATATTTTACCAAATTCATCCTTTTTGGTCTTGAATGTTGAAGTCTTCTTGAAATTCGGATTCATATTTGTAGATCTAAGCTTCTCAAACCTTCGTCGACTTGAAGCAACTTGTAGCGGTATATGACATAATTAATTGTGACGGACAATGTCCATACAAATCTCCACCTATGTTTATGCCTGTACAAAATAAAACTACCCGAATTATCAATATCAAATGACCTATACAAATCTACCCTCCCATAAACTCAAACGTGGAGTGATAAACTGTCAAGTCTTCAAACTTTTTAAATTTTGCTTCAACAGTCAACTTTTCAAAACTTCAAGCTTTTCTCATTAGGGGTGGAATCTAAAAATCTTCAATTGTACCCACACATGAGACAAAGCAAAAAAATACCTCGTGACATATCGAGTTTGAAATGATATAAATCATAAACATGAAAGAATAATCAATTCTCCCCCATACTAAAACTCCCCCATAAAATCATAATTCGTTCTCCCCCTTTTTATTTGTTCAAAATAGATAAGAAAAAGAATAAATCAAATAAAGTAAATCGGTGTGTCACGGTAAACCAAGGCAAACTAACTACTTTTGATTTTTTAGATTTTTAATACACAAAATGCAAAAATGATGTTACAAAAACCACACACTATGAATTTATACTAAGATAACCAAATCATGGAAATGAAATGAATGGGTGTGAACAAATTCGATAGGAAATCGACTCAATCATGACATGTGTGCACGATGCATACGTGTACTCCTAATGAATGAACATAAAAAATAGTCCTTAGGTGTAAAATTGTTGAATTTAGATGACATCGTCTTAATCATATCAACAAATCAAAGTATAAATAATTTCCACACTAATAACGTCCAAAACTATGTAATGCTTTTTCATGACTTTCAAGGACGTGCAAACCGTTCAAAATTCCATCCGAACTCCCTCAGTAAAAGATAATGCTTTTTATTTTTCTTATAAGGTGATGAAACTAAAAAACCTATTGGCCCATTTTTGGCATACTTTCTTTTTATTGCCTTTCAATTTTTTTGGGCTCTTTTAAACCTCATTGGACCCCAGATAATTTTCAATTCCTCACTTTTTTAGGTCCATTTAAATAGTGGATTTATCGCAAAGGAAAAAATGAAATAACTTTCACAACCCTTTTCTATTTTTCAAAATAAAACACACAAACTCACAAACGGTTTATATCACGCACTACTTGTTGTCAAGTTTTATCGCATTTGGTTCGTTGTATAGACATAATTGAGATGGAAACACTCAACCAATATGTGATAGACAATCACAAAAGTCAAACAAATCCGTGCACGTGTGCAATACTATATCATCTCAAAGACTCCAAACTTTGTAAACCACATGAATGACACAATATATTATCTCAAAACACTATCAAATAGTCACATGGATATGGCATGAAGTTGTGACTTGGTCATCCTCAATGTCAATTCATATAAGATGCAAACAAAATACAAAACTCTTTTTGGATTTTTTAAAAAAATTTTTATCAAAACAAATGAAAATATTTTTGTATTTTTCAAAAAACGATCCCAAAAAATATATGAATGGACATACAAAAAGTATACATGTCATAACACCAGAAAGAATATATCAAGAAGCACAACTAGCGTATGACAAACATGCAACACAATCATCTATAAGATATAGCAAGAGAAGAATCATGTGCAAGCAATGGACAATCAACAAGTCTCACATCTAGTGCCTCTAAAAGTGATTTCCTAACCCAAATAGGCGTGCAACGATGCATGGGGGTTACGGGAACCAAGGGAACAATAGACTTTAACTTCCTAGGACCTTTTCGAAGATCGAAACAAAAACGCCTAAGGCGACCTTTCTTACCACAATATGAATATGTGTAAATGGGTGGAAGGACATATATGGGTTGACCTTTTCTAATGTCCTTTGAAATGGTTGACCCTCTAAAACAAATAATGGTTTTGGCTTTAGTAACATAAGCATTAGAACATGACGATCCATTACCATCACTATCAAACCTACTTGAATCATTTAAATAATTTGTCAACTTCAAAATATTTGATTCAAGCAGGAAATTAGACTCTTCCAAAGATAGGGATTTCTTTTTCAAATTATCAATTAGAATTAACAGATTATTGCGCTCACCCTTAATTAAAACAAACTTATCCCTAAGAGTCTTTTCACATGCCTTAAAATCATCGATTAACTTTTTATCCTTGATGGAACAAACGATAACCCTGGAATTTTTAAAGTCCTGCAACTCTTTTTCCAAAACGAGGACTCTATCATCATTCTCTGTTTTGGACAATTTTAAAGCATTAAAGTCCTGGTCCAAAGAAACAAATTTTTCACGATAAAAATCTCTTTAATTTTGAACCATTTGCAAAAGATCCATCGCGGATTTAAAAAGATAATTTTCTTTTTCCAAAACTTCAATTCTTTTCGCAAACGTCAAATTCAAACTATTTAAATCCTTAAAACTTTGACTTGTGTCAATAGGATGGGGCATCGAATTACATAAGTGCTCCATTGGAAAATTGCGATTTTTCACAAAATAGATTTAAAAAAAAATCAATATCACACAATTTTTGCTGAAAAAAGGAATACGCAATAAATTAGCCTTTGATACCAATTTGAGAAGGTATGCACTCGCTTTTAAATAAAAAAGCTCTGATACCGATTTGAGAGACCATGTGCGATACCAATTAGATGCGCAAATTTCATTCACAAACTTATTTAATTAATGTCAATTTATGAATCAAATCAATTCAGACCTTAAGCTCAAATAGCTACGTGCGTGCAAGTGTCAAGCCATCATAAATAAAGTATGCGACACAAAGTTCAGGAAAAATCCCCTCGGGGAAAAATCTTTTTATTTCTAGAACTTTGACAAGTTTACATGACCATTGACTTACATACAACCTGATAATTGCCCATAAGTGTAACACACGGTGTCTTCGTTAAACCTTCAAAGCAACGGCTAGAAATTAGCAATGGTTCACACGTAGCTATACCACAAAGACACGCAGTCCAGACAGGCGGTCTTCAGCAAAGAATCAGCACGCAGAAGATCCTCAATGACACGCAATCATAAACTTCGTAGAGAATCACTCCACAATAGCACACAACTCTCGATTTTAGCTATCTCCTCATAAAGTATGAACAATAACAAACTATGTATTGGGTTTCACAAAACAACTCACACAAAAGCAATTGGGATTGTGAATTGTAAAACAGAAGTTATGAACCCTCAAATGGTTGGAGAATAGTATAAAACGTATTCTGTGAAAACCAATTTTTCTCCACACGAAATTCAGTAGTCTGACACTTAATTTAAATTAAAAATCAAGGCGGTGATGTGTCAGATAAAAACACCTCTCGTTCGAACGACACAATGTCATTTGAGAGAAATTCCATCTCGTTTGAACGAGATGTGACGTCGTTTGAACGACAGTCACTTATCCAAAAAAACTTTAGTCTTTTAAATATTTTGGAAACCTCAAAAACTAAAATTTTTTACTGAGTCAGAAAAGGTGTTTCCAAATTTTTTATGATAAAATGTTTTTGAAAATAAAAACCATTTATTAAAAATTCCAAAAACCATTTTTCATAAATAGAAAAATATTTTATCTTTCAACAAAAGTATACCAACACAGTTAATGTAAACTGTAAATGAACTTAAACATATTTTACCAAATTCATCCTTATTGGTCGTGAATGTTGAAGTCTTCTTCAAATTCATATTCGTCTTTGTAGATGTGAGCTTCTTAATTTTTTGACGACTTGTAGAAAGTTGTAGCGGTATATGACATAATTAATTGTGACGGACAATGTCCTTGCAAATAACAAGTAGGTCCTCCAAATAGGAATACTAATTATTGTGGTAACCAGTGAAAATGTCCTTATGAGTAATTTCAGGCTCATAATTATATGGGTTCCCCCCCAAAGGAGGAGTCTATGTGATATGGGATAATTTAAAATTAGATGGTGGTATACACTTAGACATAAAATTAAAGTAGGTCCTTTAAAGGAATGCTATTCAAATGTTAGTTGGCATAGTTTTTGCTTGGATGGTAAAATTAAATTAGTTGTCCTCCCTAATGTGATCATGGATAATATGTTCTCTAAAGAGGAATGCTATTCAAACGGTAATTGGGACGTTGACAAATTCTTTTAAAATGGTAGAGAGAACCCTCTTTAAATTGAATTCAGAGTTAATTGCTTGTCATAATATGCTCTTTATTACGTGATTCTCTAGTTATAAATGGTATATAATATTCACTTGTTTCATACTCAATTTCGATATACCTTCTAGTAATAATTAAAAGGACTACATTTAAATTGGACATAATGTTGATGGTAGAGAAATGCATATGTGTATTTTCTTAGTGTTATCTTGAATAGTCACCTTATAATATTTTTGTAAGGAAATATGGAAATATAAGTGGACAAGATTAATCAAATGATACTATATGAATTGTATACTAGGTCGATATATTAAGACATTTGTATGAATCGGTGTCTACTGCCTATAATATGATGAATATCTCATATCTAATGTTTGATAATCAGGGTCATATAGTTAGGTAAGTTCCCATGAATGACTTTAAAGGAATATTAATATGATTGATACAACTCTAGTTATACGATTATATTTTGATGATGATTTCTCACCTAAAAGAACTAGAAATCTAAGAAGGTCAAATTGACAATTAAATCCACTTCGATATCCTCCCCAAGAAAAGGTTTTATTAGGGTATCATATAGGTATTCAAGTTACTAAAATAAACTCACTTTTAAGCCAAAAGGTAGATAGAAGCTAAAGTCAAATCGTAAACTATTTCATCAGAATCGAGGCAGTGGAAAGTTTTCAAAGACATTTAGTGAATTGCATTTTGTGAGTGAATTCACTAAGAGCAGTCAGAACACTAGTGGGACTTACTAAGTTTATGTTGTTTAAAAGAACAAGGTAGATACATTTTATCTATAAAAAATGAACAATGTTTAATGGTTTGTTCTACAGCAGATGAACCATTAATAATTTATTCTAGGAAACCAGCCAACTAGTGATTGGTGAATTTATCTACTAATGGTAATTTGTCATTACAATGGGAGGCGGGAGTCGCAGTTTTGATAATTTGAGATTAATTTTAAATGATTGCTTATAAGTATGTAATAATAAAATGAACTTTTATTCAACTTTTACTTTGTTTTATGGAAGGATATTTGTTTTATTTTAATAACATATGTGTTGTAAATGGTAATAAACAATGTATCCATCTTTGGTACTAACGCAGATAATCATTACAAAATAAATCCCACATTTATTATAATGTAGTTTTTGAATAATATCCATGATTTCACTAAAAGGATGAGATTCCTCTCTGTGAACCATGATATATCTATAACACCAAATACTTGAGTCATTTTATCTAAATGGATTCTAAACTAGTAGAAGATGGGTTCTTACATTCATCAAAAGTTGAGTCACTTCTAGTTAATGGATATGGTTTAGATGGAAAATGACCAGGAGGTATTACAGATACAAAAATATTAGAAATGCTTTAATATGATTGATGTAATTCTATAACTACCAATTCAAAAATTTAAGAATTACATATTAGTAGCTTGAATTATATCCACGAATATAATGTCACAAGTTACTTTCAGTAATGGCATGTCAAAAACAGAAGAATTGGGTTTCTTTATCATGTGATAAGGTTAATGATGAAATTATTCATAAGATATAAGTACACATATGTCAATATTATTTTTTAAATTTGTTTTTTTTACTCCAATTAAAGATAGTGGATTATTTTCAAACTCAATTCCAGTGCTTTCTATAATGGGTAGTGCAACACTTGTGTTGGGACAAAACTCGATAATTTGGAATAAGGGCAAATGTTTAAATATATATTCTTGATCACATTCCCGAAAGCATTGTTCGAAACAAATGAAGGTCTACCACCAGTAAAGGTGGAAACATCACAAATAAATGAGTATGATATTATATTACCTTATTATTGTGGGAGGATTGTCAATTCTCATAATGGTGAAAACCATATAAACGCATCATGATTTGTACACCCATAAAGGGTTAACTTTATCGTAGTGGGAGAGTTTCTTATTATTAAGATTGTCACCCATAATGACCCCTAGAGAAGAAGATAACGAACCTTGTAACTATAATAAGATATTCCTTCACAAGGATACTCAATGATCTTGGAAAAGTTATGATATTTGGTACCATATAGATTCAGTAAGACGGGGTCAAACCCATAAGTTACAAGTTAATCTAGTAAAAGAGGTAATCAAATACATGAATTTGATAAATTGTTAGATGTGTCCAGTTTGTACAAAAGGTGTGATAAAATTTTGGTGGTGTTTACAGATACTATATGTATTGATATATTTATTGCCTCACGCGATGTAGGGATATGTAATACACTTAGAGTGTCTTATTCCAAGCAGCTTAATATGAAAACATTAGAAAATTATATTACATTTTTGGGATCAGATTACAACTTGATCACCAGAAAGAATGTACTTTGACTTATCTAAGTTATATTATTGATATTATTCTTTCAAAACTTTGTTATGCAATATTCCAAGAAAGACTTCAGCTCTTTCAGATTTGGAATTTGTATAACTCTATAATAGTCATCGGTTTTGGTAGAATATACATTCATGTAAAATGTATTAATGAATACATATTTGGTTTCCAGATAAAGAGGTAAGTAACTTGTAGGTTATTAACTCATTTATTCAATCAGATTTAGGTTTCCAGAAAGTGTATAGTCTGCCTTGTATAAGAAATTATATATAAAGGTGTTTCTAGTGGTTGTAATTGAATTAATTGATAGACGGTAAGCCTCTTACTTTAGGTGTGAGGTATGGTTCTTAGATGCATGGTCCCATGTCTTTGAGTATAAGTGGGAAATTGTGGGGGTTGTATACTAAAAGTCATGGTTCACTAGTGAATTTTAGTATGTCTATTTATTAAGAATCTTCACAAGTAATGTTTGCATCATATTATCTATATGTTAATGCATAAGTATTTTTTATTTTACGTAATAGAGATTTGGTGTGCAGAGTTTTACTTACACATGGAAGATTAAATCATCGATTCTAGTAGAATATAAGTATGGTTCATAGTCTTGTATGGAGATGGATATCAGTAGTATTATCGCATAATACTTTAGTCGGTCTATCTTGAAACGATATAGTTTTGACTCATTGTGCTAGTATACTTTGTGCATATTGAATGAGACCAATTTGAGATATTTGTCTTCATACTGACTATAAAATATGATGCACAACTCATGGTCATTATTAGTGCTTAAGATATTAATCCTGATATAATTGTAAGAACACACTATATGGTTGACTTACTTGAGTCTGTACCATATAGGAGTTCCAACTAGTTTGGATATGGTGAAAAAATAGATTAGATTTTTTTGAGCAATCTTCTCCATGGTTTGCAAAGATTTATCAACAATGATCCTGTCCAAGGCATCCTTTCTACCAAAAAGGGAAGTAAAATATTGCACTCAACACACTATAGGATACAAATCATGCATAAATAAGTGTCATGGTGTGTACATGTGTTGAAATATATGTAGGAATTTTTTAAACATTTTAAAAACATTTAAAATGATTTTTTAAACATTTAAATAATGGTTTACAAATGTTGTGGGTTAAAATGAAAATACATATATTCCTATAAAACTTCTTAAGGTAGAATCTTAAATCGACAGAGACATTTGGGGGTGAAAATTATATTTTTTAAACTTCTAAAACACGCATTTTTTAATAGTGTATATTGCACCACGTGTTGTCTCCTGGTTGGTTCAAAGTGTGTTTCTTCTCTCTCACAGATTAACGTCTGATTTATAGCCATTAGATCAAACATCATCAACATTATGCATGTAATCTTTGTTGATCCCTATGAAGCTAAAATTGACAAATAAGAGAGTGAGAATGTGTGATCGTTTTATAACCCATAGAATTGAATTCTAAATGTTAAAATAATCTCAGCCATCCATTTGAATTCGAATATACAGAACATTCCTTGAGTAGTATTAATAGATGCCTTAGGGTTGCCATTTGAGAACTTTTGGAGAGTTCGTCATTCCTGAGACAAAAAAAGAGAGAAGGGAGTGTAAAGAGAGAATATAGAAAGGTTAGAGAGAGAAAGAGAAAACCAGAGCTTGAGATATCCAAATTATAAGTTTTCTCCCAAAACACACAACCAAACAATGTCCCTATTATATCTAAACCAGAAAACCTTAGTTTGAGAGCTAGATTTCTAGTTTTTTCTTGAGAGTTTGGGTGTTTTGCAAGTCTGAAGAAACTCTTCATACTTAATCTCTTTTAGGAACCCAGTGTTATTGTAAATATCACTTTAGTCCATAGAAATTGTGAGAGATACTCAGAGATACATTTCATGTTAGTTTTTAGGTTTCTGTTACCTTCTATGTTGGATCTTGTTTTGTAGTTGTATATTCTTTTAGATGTACTATTATTTTCAAGTTTATTGAAAAAGATACTTCAAATGCAGTCTATATTTTAGATCTAAAATTTGTGTTTCAAAAAACTCAGTTTCACATTTTGTGAAATTAGTTGTTATATAAATAAGTGTTTTGAAACATTTGATCTAACTTTTAGAAAGATTGTTTTTAGATCTGAAATATTTCTTTTGAAAAGAAGTCTGATTTTCAAAGAAATTTGAATATCTGCATTTTATATAGATCTCTATAATTCATTAGGATTTTATTGTACATATCTATTGAGAGACGTGAGTAGCATTTTTACACGTGTTTCACTTCAGAGTCACTACACTCTCATACGAAAACATAGTCAAAAGTGTGGTTCATTTGAGATATTTTGTGTTGATCGAGCCGTTGGAAACAAGGAATAAGGATTAATGCAAAGAAACAACCAGGGAGATCAAAGTCAGAACATAATTACCATGGAGGAGAAATCTCAGTAAGTATATTTCTATTCTTATCTTAGGATATTGTGTGCTTTTTTAGGTGCTTGTAATCATGTATATCTTGTTTGATTCTAGTGGATTTTTTATTTTGTGGCGTAGAGATCTTTGTGGATGTTTCCCCTAATTTTTATTTTACCACGTTAAAAATATCGTGTCAAACTTGCTTTGATTGTTCTTATTGCTTATATGGTGTGGTTTCTCATCAAATAATCATTATAGGTTTTTATTTTAAATACTTAAGGTAATATATCAACCAAATCTAACATCTAAGGCCAATCTATTTTTACACATCTCGTGTAGTGATTTAAAAAGGGTTTCATCCAACGAGTTTGTTTTTTGGAGTTTACTTAAACTTTAACTTTAAACAGTTTTTCAAGTGGTATCAGAGAAGGTTTATCAAAATTTTTTGATCCTGAAACTTCTGAAACTACTTTTTGAAATATATTTTTGAAAATGGATGAGAGATTTGAGTAGTTAGGTAATATGCCCCGTCCACCCCTCTTTGATGGAAACAACTTCCCTTACTGGAAAGTAAGGATGGTTGCATTCATCCAAGGGACTCTGGGTGATGACATATGAGACATGATTGAAAATGGTTACGTAGACCCAATTAAGCTTTTATCTGAAACCAACCCTACACGAGTTAAGAAAAGCCTTAGAGAGTTTACAAAAGAAGAAAAAAAGTTGTCTCTAGATAACAATAAGGAAAAGAATTACGTTTTCATATCCATTAATGAGCATGAGTTTAAACGCATATCTATCTGCTCTACTTCCAAGGAAGCCTGGGACACACTAGTCACAGCCCATGAGATTGATGAACATGTTAAGGCTGGAAAAACCCAAATGCTAGTCCAATAATATAATACCCTGATTATGGATGGTAATGAGTTATTTGATGACTTTTATATAAAGTTAACAAACATTGTCACAAAATTGCAAGAAAATGGAATGACCTATGACTTAAAATAAATTGTACTAAAAATCCTTAGGTCTTTGCCTGCTAAATTTGCCAATAAAAAATATGCCATAGAAGAGATGGACGACCCAAACCTGTCTCCTGAATTACTTAGTAGCAAATTAAGAATTATAGAAATGGAGTTGGAGTATAAAAAGAAATTGACTAACCAAAATTGAAGATCCTCTCGATCTAATGTTGGCTTTTCATCCCAAGTGATTGTCCCAATATTGAATCCCTTGGACTTTAACTTTGACCTGAGTGAGGATTGTGATTTGGATAACTTGGCTAACCAAATAGCTCTTATGATCAAACAGTTTAAAAAAATAATTAAGTTTAGAAAGTCTATGGCTTTTAAACAAGGCAGACTTGGTTATTAAAGTCATCAAAATCACAAACCTCATGAAAGAAATGACGAAAATCAAACCTATGACAATAATAAACTCTCAACTGACATTAAAAATTTCAAATGGCATCATTGTGGTAAAATGGGACATTTTCCCAATAAGTACAGAGTCAAGCTTAACAACAACAATGCTAGGGCTAATATATGTAAGACTTATGATGACTCAAGTGATTCCGATGAAGATGAAACTGCCAGTTTAATGAGTCATGCATGTCTTTTTATGCAAAGATTATATATTCGAATGACAATGCATGCCTAGTTATTGATGAATGTGTTATGCCTGTTGATATTGATGTCATACCTATTAGTGATATTGCTGTACCTACTGTTGTTAATAATGAAGTAGATAACCCTAACTTACGAGTGAGTTAAAGTGTAAATATTGTTAACGAACTGAACGTGTGTGTGAGTCATGCTACACAAAATGAATCGATAGGGGACATTGAACACAATGCACTTAGCGAGTTCGATGATGACCTCCTTGATATTCAGGAACTGTACACCAAATTGATTAAAAAGAATGCCAAACTTGATAAAATGGTTAAGAAATTAACTGAATGTGTTGAACAACTTTGTAAAACTCTTAGGAATAACACATAAGATTACAGTGAATAGTGCGTTGCTCATGAGATAGAGGCAAAAGAGAATTCATTAAAATTCAAAGACTTATTTGAGAAAAATGTCATTCTAGAGGAAAGATATAAGGATGACTTAGTTGAATTAGAAGAATCAAACAAAAGGTTTCAAATGTTTTTAAAAAATGCCTAAATTTTGAAACTCAAGCTAAAACCTATGAAGATATAGTTGTAGGAAGTAAGATGGATTCTGAAGATAAATTTGGCTTTGGTTTTGGAGAAAAATTTGTGACTAAAAAAATAACAGTGTCTCCCAAAAATGTATTTTTTTTTTGTAAAAGAAGGCTAGAATTTAAAAAAAACTCATAAAGGAATTTACAACATCAATGTCTCTAAGTATATATGTCCTCTTGTAAGAGACCTCAGACAAAACACTAAGACTGGTGGTAATTGGACTACCGTGTCTTATAAGAACAAACCCATTTTAAGGACTTTAGTGATAAAGTCAAGCCTATGTCGTATCATCATTGCTCTTATTGCAATGTCTACGGGCGCACCATTATCGAGTGTTTTTAAAAGACACTGTATACACCTACTTATCAAAATGTTAACTATTTGAGAAAGAGTAGGAATACGTATGTTCTTCCAAAGAAAACCACACATAACTTGAATTATAGGAAGAAGAAAGGGGGACCTAATACTAATAAGAAAGCATTTAGAAAGACCCCTCATTGTTTTTCTAAATCCAAGGGCAATAATTTTTTTAAAACGAGGCCCATTTGGATGAGAAAAGACGTCTTGTTATCCCAGCTCAAGTGCAATGTGGTGATAACTTCTTTTAAAGCCCAACACACCTCAGTTGGTTAGTACTTGGATTCCGAATGTTCCAAACATATGTCCGGAGACAAAAAAAAATTAAAGAACAAATCAGACTTCTATGGAGGCAGTGTCCTGTTTAGAAATGGCGTTTCATATTAGATCATAGGTAAGGGAACACTGTGTGAAGAAGGGCTCCCTGCTTATATGAACTCTTACTAGTTAAAGGTCTTAAGGCTAACCTATTAAGTATATATCAATTTCGTGATTCCAATCATAACGTTACCTTCTCAAAAAATAATTGTAAAATTTTAAATGAAGAGGGTAACTGTATTCTATAAGGATTACTGTTACACAATGATTCCAAAGACTGGATCATACAAGATTGTCAATTTACAGAATTCTGATTTATGGCATAATAGATTGGGACACACAAATTTTGATAACCTTCGTAGGATAAGCTCCTAAGAAATAGTTGAGGATTACCCAAAATAAAAAATAATTATAATTTTGTTTGTGGTCCCTGCCAAGTGGGGAAGATGAGTAAATATGCTCACAAGAAAGTTAAAGACATATTAACCTCAGAGTCTCTTGAACTAATTCACATAGACCTTATGGGTCCCTCTAGAACTATCAACTTATGTGGTAACAATTACATTTTAGTTATTATGGATGACTACACACGATTTACCTGGGTCGCTTTTATGAAAAATAAGTCTAACACCTTCCGTGAGTTCTTAAAATCCTTTTAAAAATTGAGAATGAGAAGGATACCTAGGTATGACATATTAGAAGTGACAGAGGTGGAGAGTTCAAAGATTCGAGCGTTATAGAATACTGTGTCGATAATGGGTATAAGCATGAGTTTATTGCACCTAAGACACCTCAGCAAAATGGCACTGTTGAACGTAAAAATAGGACCATACAAAATATAGCTAAGGTTATGTTTCACACAAAAAGTCTACCAAAATACTTTTGAGTTGAGGCTGTACAGATTGCGTGTCATATCATTAATCATGTATACCTCAAGAAAAATACCAAAGAGATGTCATATGAACTATGGTACAATCGAGAGCCTAACTTAAAACATTTTTGAACCTTTGGAAGTGTCTACTATGTCTGCAAAGACAAATAATATCTTTCAAAATTCGATACCTGGGGTGATAAAGAAATTTTTCTGGGTTATTCCCAAACAAGTTGGGCTTATCGTGTTTATAACCTTTGCAAGGTCATTGTGGAGTGTATTAATGTAATTGTAAATGACACTAGCGTAAAGAATCGTGACAGTCAAAGAGTGGTCTTGGATGAGTCTGGAAATTTTTTTATGATTGAATCTCCTACGATAGCTAATTCACTTCCACCCGAGGTCCCTGTAGTACCGACCTCGATTTCTACGGACCACCCTCTCGAAAAGGTTATTGGTAACCCGTCTGAACCAGTGAGAACTAGATCCCAAATTCAACATGTGGCTACTTTTGCATGTTTTGTTTCTCTAGTAGAACACAAAATTATAAACGATGACCTATCTGAATCATTCTGGATCAATGTTATGCAAGAAGATCTTGTCTCGTTTCAAAGTCATGACATTTGGTATCTCGTCCCATGACCTCAAGACAAAAAGGTTATAGGTACCCGTTGGATTTTTAAAAATAAAACTGACGAGAATGGGGATATAATTTGAAATAAAGCTAGGTTATTAGTGCAAGGATATTCTTAGATAAATGGAATAGACTTTGTAGAGACTTTTTCCCCTGTTACAAGAATCGAGTTTTTTCATCTCCTCCTTGCCATATCCTATCATTTACAATTCAATTTTTTTCAAATGGATGTTAAGTCCACTTTTTTAAATGGTATTTTGACAGAGGAAGTATACGTTGAACAACCGAAAGGCTTTGTATATCTCTTCTACATTAACCATGTCATTAGGCTTAAGAAAGCATTACATGGCTTAAAGCAAGCTCCTAGTGCATGGTATGAGCGCCTCTCAACTTTTTTAGTCAATAAAGGGTTTGAGCGAGGTGGCAATGACTAGAAATTGTTTGTTAGGAAGATAAACCATGATGTATTAATTGCACAAATCTATGTCGATAATATCATATTCAGTTCAACCTCCATTAATCAAGTTGAGAACTTTTTTGATATCATACACGCTGAATTCTAGATGTCCCTGATGGGGGAATTAAAGTATTTCTTGGACTACAAGTCAAATAGTTTAGTGATGGCCTATTTAACACACAATCGAAATATGCTAATGATCCTATTAAAAAGTTTGGGCTTGAACATTCAAAAACAGCATGTACACCCATGAGCACATCCACGAAATTATCTAAGGCAGAAAATGGGAAAGACATTGACCCGACTTTATATAGAAGTATGATAGGGAGCTTGTTATACCTTACTAAAATAACGGGTGGCCAACCTCCTACTTAAATAAAGCGAGGGTCTCATATGGATCATTCTTAGCATCACTATCAAAATTTAATTAATTACTAACCACTTATTAGTTTAACAAGATATGTCAATTTTTATCATTAAAACTACCACGACAAAACAAACCATTCAACATAAACTTATTCACAGTGAACAATATATATAATCACACCAACAAAGAAATCTAAATGTGGGAATCAATAAAACCAAGTACAGAATATATATATTGGTGATGAGTTTAGTCTAATACAATCATCCAAA
Organism: Sambucus nigra; assembly: GCA_949130495.1. Taxonomy (NCBI): domain Eukaryota; kingdom Viridiplantae; phylum Streptophyta; class Magnoliopsida; order Dipsacales; family Adoxaceae; genus Sambucus; species Sambucus nigra. The sequence continues at coordinate 285,778,431 of OX422218.1, forward strand.
CTGAACTAAATAAAACTAAAAGTAAATAATTCCGATAGAAGGGGTGACATGCCTGATAATGTTTGAAATTGAACCAAGTCTAAGATAACAATGATATAAATGTCTACTCCAAATCCTGCAACCCCCCACATCAGCTGCAGCTACGTAACCCTAGAAAGAATAATCATCCTTGGCGTTCTTATGGCTGGACACCTAAAAGTTTTAGAAAATATTTAACGTGGGTCAAATACCAAAACCTTTGAAAATATTTAGCAAGTGAATGAATTGCAATAATGAAAATGTAAAATAATTTTTCATATTTAAACTGGTAGCGCACTTCCATGAGACAACCCTCACCCCTCATTTCATGTGCGTACCTAACGTATGCTTCTAACCCCTCCTAGTCACGCTACCCTCCTAACTAGACTCATCACCAATGTTAATATGTCACACTACCTTATCTCGAGTATATTGTTTCTTTGTGATTTCTTAATTAGCTTATCCATTTGTTTAATTAATTCTCAATTATATCATCACAACTTATTTTCATAGCTTTACTCCAGTTATTAATAAACATTCACACTTATAATATCCGTATATAATTATCTCTACCTTTATATACGTGAGTTTGTAACACATCAAATATACACATACTTCGCTTGTGATATATGTAACCTCAATCCCTCTGACTATGTCCTCGCTGGATGCGAAATCACTAGCATGCCATCAAGATCCAAGACTATCCACCACAACCTAGGCAACCGGATCAGAATCTCATTGGCGAATCCAAAATGAAAATGAAAGTCGGAGGTGGCCATGGCTCGTGGGTTATAACTATACCAAACCTACATAGTGTGGTCGTGCACAGACCTATAACCCGTGGTAATGGTACTACTTCTACTGGGATTTGCTAGAGTGACCTTTCACGACGCCTAACCTCCACCGATAACATATCCGCTAGGATGGATATATTTCACATAAATATCATACACACATATTATTAATATTATTAATATTAATATTAATATTATTATTATTATTATTATTATTATTATTATTATTATTATTATTATTATTATTATTATCCACATGTATATATACTATCCCTATACCCCCTATATATATGTAATCCGACTAATCCGTGCCTATCGCTCGAAGCACTAGCCTAACTGTATAGAGTCTACCCCCGGCTCTTAAATATTTACATATGCATTAATTAATTTAACATCACAACATAATAATTCTAGAATATTCGGACCTTCCTAACCATCCCAAAAATAAAGTTTAAACGAACACATCCTAGACCCATCCATAGATTGTATTCCGAGTGTTATACTCCTAACCCCCCATATTTTATATTTTGAGTCTAATCTCACTTACCTGTGGTCGTATAATGATTTATAAATTTCCCAGAAGTCCTACAACACAATTACATACCCTTTAAATTTATAATTTTTCAAACGGTCTTCGCCTCCAATAAAAATAATTCACTGTGCCTCGTAGTAGGCCCGAATCGATTCGCCCTTCATAGCCTAATCGATTTGCCTATCGAATTGATTCACCTATGGAGGCCAAATCGATTTGATTCTGGGAAGAAGCCCAGCTCATGATTAATATGACGGGATTTCATCTGAGCATATCACCTAAATCAATACGTATGACCACCCAATCGATTTATTTCATCCTCATATGGTTCCAAATATAAACCCTAATTTATCTCCATCCTTAGATCCATAATTAACACAACAGTTTTTCCCAAATTCATCAATTCTTCAATTTCATTACTTATATCTCAATTTCTTGATTTTTCCTTTTAAAGATCATTATTTAATTCAATCAAATCTAAATTGCTTTGCACTTACACCAGTTTAATAATGAATATGCATCTAATATCATTCAAAAAAAACTTTCATCCATTAAATCATATAAGTTCTTCTCCCCAGACCCGTTTTTCATGCGAAACTCCATCCCAAAATTAATTATACTCTACAAATTTTGATATGAACATAAAACTACACACAATCAATAAGAAAGTTTAAACACTTGCCTTAGATTTAGAATAAATTCTGATTTCCTTCTTGTAGGGTTGACTTTAGCCAAGAACTCCCTAGATTTACCTCTATTTGATCATTCCTCTTGAATCCCTTATGTTTTTCTTCCTCTTTTCTCACCAATTTCACTCTCAGGTGTTTTAATATGTAAAGTGACTGCCTCCTAACTCTTAACCTTTTATTTAAAGACCTAACTCCAAAATTAAGTTAACACCATAGTGTAAAATGACCTGTACTTCCCCGAGCGGGCCCCGATTAGTCTAAAAACCTCCTGGTATCCAAAAATATCCTATCTCAACCCAAAAATATCCTAGCCATATGTCCCAATTGAGATGCCATTAATTCCCGTCGTTTCTATCCACTACGACGTATTGATAATTGATCGAATTTTATTTACTTAATCACACTTAGTAAATTTATTGCCACAAAAATATTAATTATATTCTCACTAATTAATATTTATTGAATACCTAATATTTTTCTTATTTTAATTAAATTATGAGCCCATGAGTAATTTGAAAATGCAAAAATAAATTATTTAAAAATATAGGGTATTACATACTTCGCTCTTACAAAGGAATTTCGTCCACGAAATTTGAACGTAGCTGCGGTAAACAGCTTTGGATACTACTCTCGCATATCATCCTCTTACTCCTACGTCGACTCTTTTATATTGTGGTGTCCCCACTGAACCCAAACCAGGGGCACCACCTTAGATCGCAACTTATGCTCACTACGATCAAGAATGGCAACTGGTCTCTTCTCATATGAGATGTGTGGCTGCAAGTCTATCTCTTTCAGTGGAATGTGGGAATCATCCCTCTCACTTCAACGACATCTCTTAAGCGATGAAACATGGAATACGTCATGAATTCTCTGTAGAAGCTCTGACAGCCCCAACCTATAAGCAACTAGTCCTACCCTTTCAATAACAAGGAAAGGTCTTACATACCTCGATGCTAGCTTCTCATTCTTTTCGAACATCATGACTCCAATTATAGGAGTCACTCGTATTAATAGATGTTCCCTTACATCCAACTCTATATGTCTCCTGTCGGCATCTATGTAACTCTTCTACCAATTCCTTGAATGAGCTCAATTTTGGCAGTAGTATCCTAAATCATCTCCAATCCCAACAACTTGTTGTTCCTAACTTCTAACAAACAAGTGGGTGAATGACAAGGTCGTCCATAAAGTGACTCAAATGGTTCCATGTCGATGGTTAATTAGTAAGAGTTATTGTAAGCGAACTCCACCAGTGAAATGTACTACTCCCAACCTCCCCCAAAATCGAGAATACACATACTGAGCATGTCCTCTAACATCTAATTAACCCGCTCAGTCTGTCCATTAGCCTACAGATGGTAATCCGTATCCAACTATAAAGTAGTGCCCATTACTTTCTGAAAGCTCTGCCAAAAGTGGGATAAAAAAATCTTGTCCCTATCGGACACGATGTTAATCGACACTTCATGTAGTCTCACTATCCCAGTATTAAACAACTGGGCATACTGTCATGTCATAAAATCCATCTGAACCAGCAAAAAGTGGTCCGCCTTGGTCAAATGATCCATAATAACCCAAATGGAATGGTGACCCATCGAGATACTCTCTCACTTTCAAATAGTAACCTCCATTGGTTACAACAGCCCTGTCAGTTTCTAGTGGTCTATCCTTACTAACTGGAAAGTAGTGGACTTAGAGAACAACCCTTCTATGTCCCACTTCATCCTCGACCACCTGTACCATCTATTCATATTTTGGTATATCTTATCCCTTATGGGATGTACCATAAATCTCGACTCGTGAGACTCGATCATCACTGAATGTATTAAATCCTTGTCCTTCGAAACAATGAGACTCCCATTGAAGCGTAAGCCTCTCGTATAACTGATCGAGTAGGACTCCACCTCATCTGCCAACAACTGACCTCTTCAAACAGAATTAATACCCTACTTATGATTTTACCACCCGTATAATAATCTAGGGAGTGATAGCCAATATCGCCATCCATGTTCTGGAGACCTCATCATCATGCTGAAGTTCAACCAACTTCAATTTCCAAACCTCCGCTATCTCCCATGTAGTCCATCGACTCAATACATCAGCTACCATGTTAGCCTTTGTAGGATGATATTGAATAGAAAATTGGTAATCCTTCATGTTCTCTTACCATCTCCGCTGTCGCATATTAGGATCCTTCTTCGTGAATAAATATTATAGAGACTTATGGTCCATGAAGAAACTAAATCGCTCACCCAAAAGGTAGTGCCTCCAAATCCTCAAAGCAAATATGCCACTACTAACTCTAGGTCATGTGTGGGGTAATTCCTCTCGTGGGGCTTAATCTTGCAAGAAACATAAGCTATAGCCCGATCGTCCTACTGCGTACACCCCCAAGTTCCTATAAAGATGCATTAGTAAATACAAGGTATTCCACTCCTCCTCTAGGCAGTGCAAGAATGGGTGCTGAAGTCAATTTTTTCTTTTAGCTCGTAAAAAGCTAACTGACAATAGTCATTCTAAACAAATGACACCCCTTTATGAGTCAGATTTTTCAGCGAACGTGTAATCTTCGAAAAGCCCTTTATAAAATGGAGGTAATACACGACCAACCCTAAGAAGGTATAAATCTCCATTGATGTCATGGGCTGCCCCCATTCCATCACTGTCGATACCTTATTCGGGTCCACATAAATGCCTCTGTCAGACATAATACGACCTAAAAATTGCACTTCCTATAAATAGAATTCGTACTTTTTGAACTGATGATCCCGTAATATCCGTGGGACCATACACAGATTCTCTGGATGCTCGCTCTCAATTCAATAATATACCAGAATGTCATCTATAAACAGTTTCACGAATTGGTCCAAAAATTCTATGAACACCATGTTCATGAGATCCATGAAAAGGACTAGAGAATTTCTTAACAAAAAATGTCATAACCTTGAACTCATGCGACCCTTACCATATCAAGAATGATGTCTTAGGAGCGTCCTCCTCCCTAATATGAAACTGGAGATACCTTGATCTCAGGTCTATCTTAGATAAGTACATTTCTCCTCTAAACTATTCAAATAAGTTGTCGATTGGAGGTGACAAATACTTATTTCGAATCGTGACTTTATTCAAATCCCTATGGTTAATGCATAGTCGAAGCGACCCATCCTTCTTCTTTATAAATAACACAAGCACTCCCCACGATGATGTGCTTAGCCAGATAAAACCCTACCCCAAGAGCTTCTGAATCTGATTTCTCAACTCTTGTATATCTAACGGGACCATGCGATACGGTGCTCGTGCAATTGGACTCATCCCAAGAACTAAATTTATTATGAACTCAATCTACTGGTTGGGTGGCAAACTGGGTATCTCCTAGAAAATATCTGTAAACTCCCTCACAACTGAAATCGAATCTAAGGAGATAACGCCCTGTTATGAGGTACCCTCCTCAATGTAGTACAATGTGTGCTCGATCTTCCTTCATGAAGAGTCATCACTATAAGAAACATCTCTTGTCTCGGGATGGAAAATAAAATGGTCCTCCCAAAGCAGTCCATAATTGCCCTATACCCTACTAACTAATCCATACCCAAATTGACATCGCATCCCACCAATGACAAAACAACCAAGTCAGTTGCTAAACATAATCTCCCAACATCTATATCTACTCCCCTACAAATCGAGTGTATAAGGGCCCCGCTGCCCAACGATGAACCTACACACATAATAATTCTACCAATTGTCTTTAGTAAATCGATTGTGCATGCAAATTTGGTAGCTATGAACGAGTGTGAGGCTCCCATATCAAACAACACCCTAACCATATGTCCATGAATAGGAAACATACCTTTAACTACTGGTGGTGCCCGCTGAGCCTGTGGTATGACTACATCCCGAATGTTGTAGACATGCCCATACTGCAGTTGTCCCTACTGTGGTGGGGCTGATATAACTAGTGATGCAGGTGGTAACTTCATCGACTGCCCTACTATGGGCCTATGCCTGGCTACGAGTAGTTTCTCTTTCGATGTCCCATCTCTCAACAAGTGAAACAACGGCAAGCGAAGTCTCCCTGCCTCTGGCCTTGGTGGCCCTGTCAGGGCTGTCCCAATCACTGGCCCTCCTGGCTGCCCGCATTATTCTTATAGCCCTGGTGGCCTGAATCACTACCATCAGGTCGAGAATATCCTGATCGAAACCTCTTAGTAGGATCCTCATGTCGGGGATATCTCTCATGTTGACTACTCGTGTGCTGTTGCTGTGCCCCATTAGTACCATTCCCACCTGCTCTGCCTGCCTGAATAATATCCCCTAATATTTTGCTTCCCTTTAAATGGAAGTGATAGTCCTAAAAGTGAAGTAATGCGGCATTAAAGACATCAGTGTAGGTGGTCAACGTCGGGTTTCCCAACAAATGATATCGGATCCTCTAAGTCAATCCATCCATGAACTTCAGCATCTTCTTCTCCTTAGTGTTTACCTTGTCAGGAACAAAGTTTTCTAAATGGTTAAGGTCTTACTCATATTCAACCACCGACCTCTCTCCCTGAGTAACATTAAGAAATCTTTGCCTTATCTCTGTCTGGATCGTCGACGAAAAATACTTGGGGTCAAACCGCACCTAAAACTCCACTATGGTCATAACATCCCTCTCCTCTATCGTGGTAACTGACTCCCACCACTGCACTACCCCACCCACTAGATTAAAAGTGGCCACTATCTGTCTCTTCATATCACTACACTCGACTAGGTGAGATGGTGCATGATATATTTATTCCATCGATTGGCGTCTACCACATCTGAACGCCCCTGAAAGTCCAGTGGATGCCCCTTCTTGAAGACCTCCCTCACTCTATCCCATGTTGATGGCCCCGGATGGGCTGGACGACTGGTGCCACTGGCTTCTGTGACTCAGTCTGTGGAAATTCATGTGCCATGATGGTAGTGGGGGCATTAACCTCTTAGCCAACTATAGTGGCCACCTCTGCGGCCATCACCGTTCCCTGTGGCCCCTGCTGAGTCTCTCCCTCATTGGCCCTCCTCGAGGCTGTCGATGGTTGTCCTCTTTTATATGGCATCTAAAATCGGATTAAAATTTGCATAAGTTCGCGGTCAAATACAAAATAACAATAGAATAATGTAAGCATAAAAATGCATAAGTATGAACTCAACAGTCCTAATAATAAGGCTCTATATCAAAGAACGCTACATTGAAATCATTGTAAGCCTCGCAGATAAAAAAAGACTATAGAACCTGATGATCCAATACCATCTATGATACCTTACTCATTAAAATAATGGGTGGCCAACCCCCTACTTATATAAAACGAGGGTCTCATATGGCTTATTCTTAGCATCACTGTCGAAATTTAACTAATTACTAACCACCTAATAGTTTAACAAGTTATGTCAATTTTTAATATTTAAATTACCATACCAAAATAAACCATTCATCATAAACCCATTCACAATGAAAAAAATTATATAATCACACCAATAAAGAAATCTGAATGCGAGAATAACTAAAACCAAGTACCGAATAAACCATCAGTTAATAAAAGTCCAATACAATCATTTGAACTAAACTAAATAAAGACCAAAAGTAAATAAATCTGATAGAAGGGGCGACATGCCCGACAATGTTTGAAATGGAACCAAGTCTAAGATAACAATGATAGAAGCGACTACTCCACATGCTGCAAGCCCCCGCATCAGCTGCAACTACGTAACCCTAGAGAGAAGAATCATCCTTGGTGTCCCTGTGGCTGGACACCTAAAAGTTTTTGAAAATATTTGATGCGATTCAGAGCTCAAAACTTTGAAATATTTTGCAAGTGAAGAAAGTGCTATAATGAAAATGTAAACCAATTTTTCATATTTAAATTGATAGTGCACTCACCTGAGACAACCCTCACCTCTCATCTAGTGCGAGCACCTAATGTACACTTTTTATCCCTCATAGTCACGCTACCCCCTAACTAAACTCATCACCAATCTTAATATGTCATACTACCCTATCTCGAGTATATTGTTTCTTTGTGATTTCTTAATTAGCTTACCCCTATGCTTAATTAATTCTCAATTATATCATCATAACTTATTTTCATAACTTTTCTTCAGCTATTAATAAACATTCACACTTATAATATCCGTATATAGTTATCTCTACCTTTATGTACATGAGTTTGTAACACATATGGTATACACATACATCACTTGTTATATATTTAACCGCAATCCCTCCTAGTATGTCCTCACTGAATGCGAAATCACTAGCATGCTATCAAGCTGCCGGACTGTCCACTACAACCTGGGCTATCGAGTTGGAATCTCATCACCGAACACAAAATGAAAATGAAAACAAAAATCGGATGCGGTCATGTCTTTGAGTCCATGGGTTATAACCTTACCACATTATTCCACGGGACTCCAAACCTACATAGCATGGTCGTGCATAGACCTGTGACCCAGGGGAACGATACTACCTTTGTTGGGATTCGTCAGAGTGACCTCCAACGGAACGCAACCTCCACCGATAGTATATCCTCTAGGATGGGTATATTTCACATAAATATCATACTCACAGACGTTATTATTATCCACACGTATATATATTGTCCCTATACCCGTATATATTCACCAATTCTGGCTAATCCGTGCCTATCGCTCGTAGCATTAGCCTAGTTTTATCGAATCTACCCCTGACTCTTAAATACTTAATTATCCACTAATTAATTTAAAATCACAACATAATATTTCTGGAATACCCGGACCTTCTCAACTATCCCAGAAATAAAGTTTAAGCGAACACATCCTATCCCCATCGATAGATTGTATTCTGAGTGTTATCCTCCTACACACCCATATTTTATATTTCGAGTCTAATCTCACCTACCCGAGGTCGTATAATGATTTACATATTTCCCATAAGTAATACAACAAAATTATGGATCCATTAAATTTATAATTTTCAAACGGTCTTTGCCTCCAATAAAAATAATTCACTGTGCCTCACAGCAGGTCCAAATTGATTCGCCCACCGAATCGATTCACCTATGGAGGACGAATCGATTTGATTCTGTGCAGAAGCCTAATTCCTGATTAATATGATGTGATTTCATCTAAGCTTATCACCTAATTCAATACGTATGACCACCCAATCGATTTGTTTTGTCCTCCTATGGTTCCAAACGTAAACCCTAATATATTTCCATCCTTAGATCCATAATTAACACAACAATTTCCCCCAAATTCATCAAGTATTTAATTTCATTAATTACATCATAGTTTCCAGATTTTTCCTTTTCAAGAGCACTCTTTTATTGAATCAAATCTGAATTCATTTACACTTACATTATATTAATAATGGGTATGCATTTAATATCATTCGTGAATAACTTTCATCCATAATCATATAGGTTCTTCTCCCAAAACTCATTTTTCATGCCAAACCCCATCCCAAAATTAGTTATGCTCTGCAAATTTTGATCTGAACATAAAACTACACAAAGTCAATAAGCAAGCTTAAACACTAGATTTAGATATAGGATAAATTCTCATTTCCTTCTTGTAGGTTGACTCTAGCCAAGAACTCCCCATATTTGCCTCCAAATGAGCCTCCCTCGCGAATCCCTTGTGTTTTTTTCCTCTGTTCTCACCAATTTCACTCTCAGGTGTTTTATTATGTAAAGTGGCTGCCTTCTAACTCTTAACCTTTTGTATCCCAAATCCTAAAATTAAGCTAACCCCATAGTATAAAATGACTCATATACCCTTGAACGGGCCTTGGTTAGTCTAAAAAGTCCTCGGTATCCAATATCAATCTCGGGTACTTGATTTTGACTATTTCGACCCATTTCGGATCAACTGTGCACTCGAAATCATCATTCGAGTTACCTTAAATTAATATCCTATCTCAACCCAAAAAATTGCCTACCCATATGTCCCGGTTGAGATACCAACAATCCCAGTCTTTTCTATCCACTACGACGTACTAGCAATTGGACAATTTTTTTTACTTAATCACACTTAGTAAATTTATTTTCACACAAATATTAATTCCATTCTCACTAATTAATATTTATTGAATACGCAATATTTTTCTTATTTTAATTAAATTACTGGTACTCGTATAATTTTAAAATGCTAAAATAAATTATTTAAAAATAAGGAGTGTTACATATGACTTCCCCCTTTTTATTTTATTTTTCATTTATTTTAATGACATGAAAACAATTTGTGCTAATTAAGTTAAGCCAACTCATAACACCTCCATCCAATCATTATCTTGCCCTTGCTTACCAAGTAATTACCAAAAGGCCCTTGTAACCTTGGGTCTAAATTTGTATTTTCAACCCAACCATTAATCAAATTAACCTAATATAAATAATCCAACCCCAATACTGATGTTGACAAATTTAATTAAACTAATAAGTCCAATTTAAAATAACCAATTCAAATTGAAATAATCCTTATATTTTACTTTAAATTAAATCATGTATTCAAATTCCACTTGTTCAATATATTCTTAATTTAATTATTTAATTAGTTACAAAAAATATAGGGTATTAAATCCCCAATCCTTAAAACTCTAAAATATAGATCAAGTTTAAAGAATGCTCAAACTTGATCACCAATACAACATTTGTCAATACTTATCCATATCTTTCATGTCAATTGCTTTCAAAATACCCTCCCCTATTGATAAGTTCCTGTATAAAATAAATCATACATCACTATGCTTGGTCCTCTCATGATGAACTTGGTTATTTTTTAAGTGTATAGCATTTTTCCTATCACAATACACTTCCACACATCTTATTCAATCCCAAAATCACCAATTTGACCCAAAATTCGTAGGTCCTCTTTAAACTCTTCCATTATCGCCACATACTCTACCTTCGTAGTTAATAGATGAATACTGTCCTATAACATGGACCTTACGCTCACTGAATCACACGTTAATGTGAAAACATACCCTGTAGTATACCGACGCTTGTCCAATTCTCCCGCGTAGTCCAAATTAATATACCCACATAAATATGACATCTCAACGTTACACAAGTGACACATTAATTCATCCCCGTGGATAATGAAAAATACACACTTTTCCTAAATATTTAATATATCTACTCACCATTTAAGCTATGTATGGTCGAGTGTAAACCTTGCATACATCTAGCTATCTAATGCACTCACATATAAAACTTGAGGTATAAACTCAACCTCATCCTTGGTGCTTAGAGTCATTATAGCCAAATATCTAAAGTGTGTGGCCACTGCAGTATTCACACATTTTTCTTCTTGCATCCTATATCCCTAAAAGTATCACTAACTTCTCTAGTTATTACCTATGTGTGTGTATTAACCTTCCCTTCTTCATCTCTTTACTAATCTTTGGTTTTAGAATCTTTTTGGATTTACTCAAGTGTTTCATATCAAACCCTTGTCTTAATTGAGCCTTCATATTGACAATTTTTACTATGATCATACAAGATATGAGAATGCCACCCATGTCCACTTTCCACTTGTTACAATGAATACACTCATCTCCTTACAGTACATAGATGTTTCATTGCCATATACCAACAATGCATATGCAATAATGTCATTATTATATTTATACTTACTTGTAGGTTTTCAAACCCTCATTTTCTTCCACTAGCTAAAGATGGTTATTCTTAACGTTATTGACTAGGTACCTCATCTAGATTGTCTACCTCCACTTGAATTAGTGATTGGAGCAGTCACCTTTAATTGCACCTTCACACTATCACTATTCCTAAAAGAATATTCTTTCTCTTCCATTGCGATCTTGAGAATAAATGCATCATCAAAATTCACATCCCTACTCACTACCACATTCTTGTTTTTAGGGTACCATAAAATGTATTTCTTGATACCACTACTTAAACTCATGAAAATTATATTTTTAGCTCTATGATAAATTTTTTCCCTCACTAATAAGAAAATAAGCCAGGCATCCAAATACATGCACCATATCGTAAGTAGGATGTGAACTCGACCAAGACTTTATAAGATTATTATAGCAAATTGCGCTAGATGGAAAATTGTTGACAATGGAGTAAATGTAGGATAAATATTCCACACAAAACCCCTTTGGCAAACCCATATTGGACAAAATACACCTCACTTTTAAAGTAAGGTTTGGTTCATCCTCTTTTCTACGCTATTTTATTGTATTATTTTTTAATTGTAAATTATCTAAATATACCCTCATCTTGAAGAATACTTACAGTAAAGGTCAAATCGATACTCACCATCGTTATCTGACTTAAGCATCTTTATCTTCCTATCATTTTGAATCTACACCATATTCATCCATTGTAGGAAAACACCCCCAAAGACCCCTTCCTTGTGTTTTATTGTACATAAAAAGTCCTTAGGTAGTATCATCAATGGACATCACAAATGGTGAATAACTACCAAATAAGGTGTTTTATAAGGGCCATAATCATCTCTGCAAATGTAATAAAGTATACTCTTTGTGTAGTGAATTGTTGGGTAAAACTTGATACTCATTTTCTTCCCAAGTATTAAATGATCACAATCCTAGCTTGTGACCCTTTGCACCCTTTAGCAACCCTTTATTAATCAATATTGTCATTGCCTTCTCCCACATATGTCCCAAATGCATATATCAAAGTCTAGTTGAATTCATTTTTTTTGTTTCCTTCTCATTAACGATCATTGTATGACATGGTATCATTCACTCTTGAAAAGATAGAAGTTTACCTTCTTCTTTCCTCACGTAACCACCAAGGAAACTCATAAAATCTTTCATATTCTGACCTCAATTAAAATCTCACACAATTGATATCCAACGCACTAAAGAATTCAAATTATTCTTCAGATGAGGAACATGAAGAACATTCGTGAATGTATGAGTCCTTTCATCACGCATCTTTATTTTTATTTTTCTAATACCTTCCACCAATAAATATGGTCATTACCCAAAAATACTTTCCATACATTCGCCTCCTTAAAAGTATGGAATAAATCTCCACTCAGGAACATGTGGTAAAATCTCCTTAGGTATACATTCTACTCGTTTGAAGAGCATTCTCATGAAAAAACTATAAATTTTCTCCCATACTCCTTATCCTCTGAAGTAGTAGAATTGTTGGACATTACCACTTGTTTATTATCGTATCTTATGTGTATCTTAGGAAAATAATTTTCAAATGTACCTTCTTATTTCACATCTAAGACAAAACATTTTCCAAGCCCTTAGTTTGAGATTTAGACCTTGAACTTCATCTTGCACCTTGCCTTATTTATTTGTTCTTTCACCCAACCAACAAATTATACTAAGAATCACTATTCTACCTCCTATTATCACTTCCCAATAATGCCAAATAGATATAATTAAACCTCACTTCACCCTTCACATATAACAATGTGGTGCTTAAATGATCATTTAAATCTGGAAGTGAATCGATAATTAATAACGTTTTATCTTCATCATCAATAATAACATCTAACCTTAACAAATCATAGATAATATTAAACTTTTCAAAATGTTGACATATACATAACTTTAATATAATCAGATAAAAATACTTCCTTCTTCAGAGATAAACGATAATCTATACTCTTTGTCATGTATTTTTCCTTTAATTTATTCTACATTGATTCCGTAGATTCATCCTTCATCAGATATATACCATATATAGTGTGTCATTTAATGAGATAGTGATACCTGTGCAATTTGTATTCCTTCCCAACATTTTTCAACGTATCCTTAGGTTTGGTCATAAATACCTCCAATACCTTATGGAAACCTTTTTGGAACAAAACATCAGCTATTTGACATTGCCACGTGCCAAAGTTAATTAGTTTATCATCAAACTTATCTAAAATAAAATTTACCATTAACACTTTTGCAACCTTAAATGTATCCATTATTTGATATCCAAAATCCACGTTAAAACTTTATTAAATATTGGATTCACACGAATAACGTATTCTACAAGACAAAGCTTTAATACCAATTTATAATGTGGATATTCACTAAAGAGTTTATTCATGCACACCTAAGATCCAATATGAAACAACCCAGGAGATAATAAGATAAATGCAATCTAAATGACAAATTACATAGATATTACAAAAAACCAACAAAGAATAAGATAAGATGTATGTGGTTCATCAATTGACTGCATTCACAGATGATAATGGATTCATTTTCTTTGATTAAATCAATAGGGGTTTACAACTTCTGTCAAGATTCACTATCTTTCTCATGTGTATACTAGATCGTTCAATTATGAAAATTAAAGAATAAACACAAGTTCAATGACTAAAGAATGTTATTTATACCATGGATCCCCAAGGATAAAATGACCAAAATAACGCTCATTAAAAACTTATTTTTTTGCACATTTAACCCATTCCTTTAACTTAAAAACTCTTCGAAGACCATAAACTTAAAATTCTAGAAATCCTCAAAACTCAGCCTCGTTTCACAACTTGTTCACTGTAGCGAAGTACCCCTCAGCTGTAGCGAATCATCGTTCTCTTCTGTAACACCCCATGATTTTTGAGACTGAGAAATTAAATTTTGGGAAAATAAAATTTAATTAAATCGGAGAATTTTAAAATATGGGAATTTAGGCCCAAAAATAGAGGACGTCTTAATGTATTCCGGATGATGATTTTGAGGGTACCATCGATCCCGAAAGGGTCGAGATAGTCAAAATGACTGTCATTGGGTTTTATTTCGGCTCCAGAATATTTTTAAGTCAGTTTGACTCGAATTAGAGTAAACGAGTCATTTAAAGTGTGTATTAACATTTAAAATTGGGTTTATTGTTTTAAAGGAATTAAAGGCTTACGGATTAAGCCTTCTCAATTGAGAGAAGAGAGAAAGAGAAAGGATGAAGAAAAGAAGAGAGAGAGGAAGAAAAGTTTAGGGATTTCTGGCCCAACCGCGACATCGAGGATGATCCAACCTCTACAAAATCGAGGCAAGTGTTTAATCTTCCTAAATAAGTTATTTGTGTATTTGATTTCATAGTTTGTGGGATAAATAATTGGTTTTTGGGGGATTAATATCAAAACCTAAATTTTGGTTTAAATCTTGAAATTGAAGATTGTAATTGGGTTTAAAGGATATAAATGAATTAGATTAGATATAGGATGAGTTTTGATGTCTAAAAACATGTTGGGGTTGAAGATTAAGGGTTCGAAGTGGTATAAATCGAATTTTGGAAATTTTGGGTTGTAGAAAATCAGCCATTTTCGTGGCTTTCTGAACTGGCCGAATCGATTTGGCCCCATCCAATCGATTTGCCAGGTTGCAGAAGCCTCAGATCTTTAGGACCGAATCGATTCTCCCTTACCGAATCGATTCGTAGGGTTGCAGAATCTCAGGTCCCTTGGACCGAATCGATTCGGATGGGCCGAATCGATTCAGAGAGGCCGAATCGATTCGAAAATAGAGCATTTTGAGGAATTTTCTCTTTAGTGAATTCAAACCCTTTTTGGTTGGGTTTATTGATTTGGGGGTCTTCTCTTAAGATGTAAGAGATGTGTTCATGGAGACATATAAGGGGTTTCCCACATATTCGGATTTTGAGGACTCCTTAGGGAAATTTGGGAGAAATGTATTCGTGTATGTATTGGAGTTGCATATGGTGATTGTGGGGAAACCTCATAGAGGTTGGGAATACCAATTAGAGAAAAAGGTATAAATATGACGTGAGGTTGAGAACTCTTAGAGAGTTAGAGGTCTCATATCATTAGAAACGTTTAAATTAAGGAACGACTTGGGGATCGTACTATCAACTAGAATAGATGGTAGTATAATTCTAGTTAGGATAGTTTACACATAATTAGGTGGAAATAATCACATGGTATTCCAATACTTGAGACAAAGTGGAATAAGTTGAGGTTTGTAGACTTTTTGGTTAGGGGTATACCTTTAGTCAAAATTCGTATTGAGGTATTGATTTGCTCTCGGATATAGATGGTACGTGTAGTAAGGGTTTCCTACACAAAATTTTGGGTGATAACCTTAATGTAGTATAGATAAGTATATATATATATACATATGATTTTTGGGAGACTATTCATCATAGGAAAAATGATTGAATATGTTTCAAGTGAGAGATTATATTCACATATCGAGGTAAAATTTAAAGGAAATTGTGGTGATGGCTTGTATATCGAGGATTATGTATACTGATAGCCGAGTTGATATATCTCATTATTATGAACGAGAATTAGTTGTATATAAAGATATGTGAATATATGTTTATATATCTATACAGATATGAAAATATGGATATATTTATGTTCTAGACATATGTGGTATGGATACTTAAACCGTATATGATGGTTTAATGTTTAATTATATGATTGGATCATATGTATGTATATATATTATGCATGTGAATGATATATATACTTATTTGGTTAAGCATACCCAACTCATGCTATCATTGGGAAGTTGCGCGCGTAGAGGGTGAGCATCCTGGCTAGAAAAGCAGGGTGTGGATATTCCCCAGGTCATAGTCGTCTTGTGTCTTATTATATGTTATATATATTTATTTTGGGATGAGACGTGGTGGGTATGTTTCGTCTCATTGACCGCTTCCCGGGACATCGTGTGCGTGAGTTTACCACGAGATGGGTGTCGTTTAGTCCCACCATGGTGGCCCCAGTATTGCTACGTGAGTTGGGCACTGGGAAGATGATAGCATTGATGCAGTTTATCGGCGCTATATATAGCCGGGTATTTATTTGTGCATGGACTTTGTACATCATATATGGTATGTATACATGGTCATGGGATTGGATGATGGTGTGTATATATATATGGTTAGAATGAAATGCGTATATATATATATATATATATATATATATATATATATATCCTATAGATGAAAGGATATAGAATCTTTGTAGAGTACATCTTGGATGATTATGGTGTACTAGATTGATGGGGGTTGATGTATCGCATTTAAGGAATATTTTGGTTACATCACCCCAAGGATATTATTGGTGATGTTAGTTGTAGTAGTAGTATAATATTGTATACATGGCATTATGGATCTCTAGGATCAACATTGTCCAGGAGTAGTGTAACGGGGTATTTCCTTGTTTGGATTTCGCTTTGCGAGACACCCCACACATGAAACACAGTGCAGTGTTGAGATTGCAGAAAAGTTCTGCCAATTATGGTATCTACGACATTATGGATGTCTATGATCGACATTGTCAAGGAGTAGTGTAACGGTGCGGTTCCTTGTTTGGATTTTTCTTTGCGAGACGCCCCACGCACGAAACGCAGTAAATTGTTGAGAGTAGAGAAAAGGTCTGTCGATATTTATGTGTGGCATAATATATCTCCAGGATTGACGTTGACAAGGAGTAGTGTAATGGGGTGGTTCCTTGTTTGGATTTCGCTTTGCGAGACACCCCACGCACGAAACGCAGCGCATCATTGAAATCGGAGGGAAGTTGTGTCAATAATAATTTTGCCTTCTTATTAATTAGAAATTAAATCATATATTTCAACCCAAATACATATGGGTAATTTATTAAGATTTATAATTGGTTAAAGTATAAACCGGAATCCACTAAGCCTAATAAGGCACATATGTTTGAAAATAAATACTTAATTGTGTTTAGAAAAGGGGGGTGGATTCTTGGGTTAAGTTAGGAAGGTAGATCTCGTGGATATAGGCTAGGCCTATGATAGGTTAGGTTGTCCTAATAAAATGGGGGTAATTTAACTAATAAAATTGAGGACGCGAATAGGTGCGCGCCTTTAGATGAGAGGTGAGTTGGGGCTCCACGAGAGTGCGATCCCATTTTAATTATGAAATATGTGCACCGATATTTATTATGCACGGTTAACACACTTGCTAAATATTTTCACAACTCGGGCTCTGACCCGTTTACTTTTCTCTCCTGCCTGTATATATATATATATATATATATATATATATATTACTACAGGTGTCCTACCGCATGGATGCCGGATGACTTTCTATTCAGAGTCTTGGGAGCTGCGATAGGTGCGGACTGTTGCGGGATGTAGAATGTAGTCGCTTCCTCCCTTGAAAAATTCTAGGTAGGATTCATGTTGTATATCGGGTTTGTACCCAAGGGATATTTATATACATGTTTATACTTATTCCATTCCAGTTATTGTATTTGCTGTGACCCGACAGCTTATTCGGGTCTACTTTTTGTATCACATTCTGTTGTAGTTATTTATATAATTTTATTATAGCATTTCGTTTATCATAGTTCTTTCCTGCATCTTTCTTTCCTTTATTCGTAGTGTTATAGAGTTGTGTCATGGTATGTTGTATGTTTTAAATTATTTTAACATCTCGCTTATATGATATCGGGTAGTTAGTCCTATATTATATAGTATCGACAGTTGATGTTGAGACTGGACCATCTGAAACTCCTGATTTAATATAGTATAGAGCTGGCCACCCATTATTATTTTGAGCGGGGTGTTACATCTTCCTAGTAAATTGTTAAAAAAAAATGGGTTAGTGTATTTTAAGCCAAATCTCCAAATAAAACCCAGAGTTCCGATGCAATTCATGTGGCCGCATAAACCAGAAGAGAAGTTTACAATGCCCTATTTGAGTCACCCAAATTAAGAAATTAGGGGATTCCACACACACACACACAATGTGTGTGTGTGTATATATATATATATATATATATATATATATATATATATATAGAGAGAGAGAGAGAGAGAGAGAGAGAGAGACTATGGGGGTAGCAGACATGGATATTCATGGAAATAACACACATTATTTTCCTTCAAAATAAGGCTATATGACCTTGTTTCTTAATCTCCATTCCTATAATCTTCCTTTTTTCTATAAAATATGCTTATCACATGTTTGTATTCTTTTTGTTTCCTTTCATAAAACTTTCGAAAATCCTTAGTATTGTTATTTAAATAGTATTTTTAATAATATCACGGTCTCATTTCATAATATATCTCTTTGACATACCTATTTAATACTATCTTAGAAACATATCTGTAATATCCCGTATTTTTGGGAATAAAATAAAATTTAATAAGGATTAATTTAATTCGGTGAAATTAATTAATCTGGGATGTGAGTAATTAGACTCAGTATTATTTATAAATTTTAGAGTTGGACTTTAATGATTTGGAATAAATCTAAAGGGGATTTTATTTTTAAAAAAGTATTTACACGTGTCACGTCACAATTAAAATATCTTTTTGAATAAAAATATCCGAGACACACTTTGAGAGGTATTACGGGTTCGTTCGGGCATTTTAAACTTTTAGAAATAGTCCCGGGTCATAGGTATATGAGTTGGGAAACTTTTGGGGTAATTGGATTTTGAATTTAAGTCCATTTGGGGGTCCAAAATTTGGACTTTAGGACCAAATCGGGATTAGCCACATAATTAGAGTTTAAGTGGGGGTAAACCACTCCCCCACTATCAATAGAGAAAATCTAGATTGGTATCCACGGGAGAAAAAAAAGGGAGAAATACAAGAGAAGGGAAAAAGGGCAAGAACAAAAGAGAAATCAAGAGCTTTCAAAAGGTTATCCTCTACAAAAATTAAAAGAAAGAATTCTCTTAGTTTGTGTTTCCAATTTATTTCTTGATGCATCCTATTTGTTCCCTTAGATTTATGGGATTTAGGGTTGAGTATGTTTGATTTAATGATGAATAACAAATGTAGAGGACTGATTTACATATAGAATTTGTCCCAGAAATTAAGTATCGAAAACTTGAATTTTGGTGTTAGAATTCCATAAGATGTTGATATTTAATTGGAAAAAGTTGAATGATAAATGGAGATATTTTTATTGTGAATTTATGGACTGAAATCTGGATATAGATCCCTTAATTAAACAACCCTTATGATGAATTTAATATGGTTGAAAGCTGGGAGATAATCCAAACGTCAATCTTTGACAGTTATTAAATGGGAATTCATGTTGTTGTGTGAGGGGTGTAAAACCTGGGTAGCATACCCGTTCTTGGGTTTAGAAGTCACAAAACTGAACGAACTATAATTGAGAATGGTGTAAAGAAAGAGAAGATAGGTCGCTCAAACGTCCATGAAAGTCGCTCAAACGACATTGAAAGTGGTTCAAACGACATGTATCTTGTTCAAACAAGACTTTTATCTCGTTCGAACGATATTGATATCTCATTCAAATGACCATGCAATCAGACATGGAGATATATCTTTTCGTTACGAATGCCTGGCTATCAGTTTCGTATTTTTCTGATTTTTTTTGAATTAGTTATGAATTTATTATGGAAGGGTGTTAGAAACCAAATTCCTTTGTGAGAAATCAAATCTGGATTACTTAGGGATGTCTGTAGATGAGCGTAGGACTCTGGAAAAATATTAAGGAACATTATGTTTACCTTGGAATTTGATGGGAATGAATTCGGGGTATGGACTTAGAGTGTTTATGATGAATAACACTTGAAAATATATGAACGTATTCGGATGGGAATTTCTGATGAATTTAGCATACGGTCGTGTATCTTAAGGTGGAATTTAATTGATAGAAATTCAATGGAACCTAATACTTAGAGTCTTATGGTATGAGTATTAAGGAATATTAAATTTAATTTGGGTGTCAAACTCACTAACGAAATTTTGTGAAATAAATTCTAAAAGGGTTAAATTACGGGCCGAGTGAATACGTCCGGGCATTATAATTGAATGACACTACTTTAATAAATTAATTGATGTGTAATTAATTAAATTTAGAGTCGGGACAACAGACTCGGGTATTGAGGGATAGTTCTACGTGGGTTAGGCACGGGGTAGACGATTTAATTTATTATGGATATAATTAATTATCAAATATCTAATTTATTAAAGGGTGTTTGACCTAATAGTGGGGTTTTGTGTAATAAATTCTAAAGGGGTGTAGATATGGACCGAATGTGTGAGACTGGGTATTGTAGTTGGGTGATACTACTTAACCATATTAGATATAGGATTTCTTATATATGTACATGTAACCCTTTCCACGATTAGTTGACTCCTTATATATGTACATATAACCCTTTACACGATTAGTTGAACCCTTATATATGTACATATAAACCTTATTGAAAAGGTACCAAGAAGCAAATAATTATTAATAATCTGGAATGATTGAAGTTTGAGTCAAGAAGACAACATACTAAGATTATTAAATGTATGGGTAAGGGTAGTTGGGGATAACTACACTTATAATCATGATGGTAAGGTTAGTTTGAGAATAACTATACCTACAGTGTTTTGGAAATGTCGGTTTGAGAATAACTATACCTATAGTGTTTTGGAAAGGTTAGTTTGGGAATAACAATGCCTATATATTTAAATGGAAATAATTGATGAAGTAAATGTGATTTTAAGCCTAAAAGGACAATATGTGAGACTTAATATTTAATCGGGAAGTAGTCGGAGAATAATGACTTGACATGAGTTATGGAATAATTGACTAAAATGTTATAGTTAAGCCAACAAGGTTGTATTTTATATGGATTGAGATTTTCTTAGATTAAAGTAGTTATAGAGTAACTACTCATACATATTGGATGATAAAATGTATATATATATATTTTTATAAACATACCAATGTTTGTGGACTGTCCTATCGTCTTGGGGGGCTGCGTACCACATGTCGGCACAAGTGGACTTGATGATGTGTAGGCCATATAGGTACTACGTGGAGGTTCTACCCTTGAGATGTAGGTGTTGGAGCTGATCGTTCCTATATCACTGCTGGGTATGGGCCGTATACAAGTCTCCTGCGTAGGGACTGCCCCCAACTTGTATGTGTTTTATGATGTTCGCTTAGGATAAGGGATTCCTCTGGACTTCCGGATTGAGTACGAACTAGACACCAATAGTAGATGCCCTTGTGTGTCAAATATATGAAGGACATATATATATAAATACCCGGACTTTATATATGAGATAAATTAAAATGTCTAAGAATGTGGACATAAATTACAATTATGATTCTTTAATGCATAAAAGATGTTTATGCCATTTATGTGAAACTTAACAGACTGGGATATTACAGGTGTTGGTGATTAAATGTAATCGGTACACTAAATCATTTAATTATCGATAAATTTTAATTGTTAATTTGTCACGAAGTCATAATTATTACTTAGGATGCAGATAATATCACACTTAGATGAGGGGTGAGGTGTTAAACGCATGCGAGTGACGAAGGGGAAATATTTATTTTGCATCAACTGTATTATTGCATCCTAAATTAATCAACCTCATTATTGCAGACCTTGGGCTATTACACAAATTATAAATGTTTTCCCCACAGGTATTGTTAATGATAGGGATAACATGACTGACAATGGATCAGACTTGCAGTTGATTTGGACGTAGTGGATTTCTCTCAATTGATTCTAGTATAGGTTGTAATTCAGTATTTTGTCATTTTATTTCATCCTAGAATTGTACAGGCACAAGCCCAAGTGTTTATTTATAGCAGTTGTACTTAGCTTTACATTATGGACATTTTATGATGCTTCAGTTGCTATTATTCATGCATTAAATCAATTTTATTCATATGTTTTATTCATTGTGGGTTTCGATATAAAATAAGAAATTTTATTTTCTCTTCAGAGCTAAGAACGATATGAATTGTTGATACGACCTATCTTCAGCGTACTGAGCTTGGTCAGCCTTTACGTGAGAAAATGGGGGTTGTTACAATATCAATTTTCAAAAATAATATTTTTTTTCAATTAAACTTTGTAATATGATATTTATAGTGTGGGCATCATCGACCAAAAATTTATCAAAAAATTTAAACATCTAGTTAGTGAAATGAAAAATGGGTATATATGTGCATTTCAAATCATTCAGACTTTTGATTATCATCTCACCCACTAAATTGTAGAATTTTTTGATAGATTGTTTTGTAGATGATTTCTTAACTACGAAGATCATCTATACCAAGTTCGGTTATAAAATCTATATGTTCATTAGATATGTTTAATAAGATACGTTGAATAAAGCCTTACTATGCATTGTTATATTCGAGAAATTTTTAGATAATATAATTATGTTTCACAATATTTTCAAATATAACATTGTCTTATTGATGCACATGAAATTTGTCCAAAATAGTTTTAAAAATATGATACCAGAACCTAGACCCCATAAATTCTTGGGCCCGCATTAAAACTATTAAGTGCGATGGGATAACACAAGACTCTTTTATTTTTTTTAGGTTTTAGCTTGTTTCCTTTTACATATCCCTCACATGCTCTTTTATGTTCTTCCACATCTCTCCCCCTCTCTTTATATCTTTATTTAAAATCATTATATATATATATATATATATATATATAACGAGGGGATGGGAGTTTTTAATGTCTACATTGCACTTAAATTATAATTTTGTAAAAATAATACAAATTGAAATTTATTTATCAAAATATTTCACTTTTATAAACTTTATTTCTTAAGTATGATTTTACTTTAAAATCATTGTTCAAATATGGTTTCAAAAATGTTAGTAGTATTACATTAATGAACCTGATCCGTAATGAAATCATGCTTGAGAAGTGAGTTTTCAATGTTTTTATTTTGCTATAATTTATTTGTAAATTTGCCACTTATCATTATAATGAAAAACAAAAAAATGAATTTCGTGGATAAGACACGATCGCCAATACTTTATAATTAGTTTATGATAGGTTGGTAAAAGAAAGAGATAAATCACAAGTAATTCATTTTGAATTTCATGAAATCATTATATTATTTGATGTATAAGTTTCTAATTTTTAATTCAAAATATGAAATTTATTAAATAATTTTCTATCTTACTAAAAATATGATTTGTTATTTTGATCTCTTATAATTAATGTTGAAATGAATACATAGTCTGAAGCAAATATAATATTATAAAAGAGAATAAAAGATTTCATCATTCATTTGAACAAATATATACATGCCCACAAGGGTGTGAAATTCTAAGATCGATGGGAACCCATCGTGATTACAAAGTTAAGAAAACACATGTAATACAATAAAAACACAACCCAATAAAAATACATGTAATATAATAAAAATACAACACATGTAATACAATAAAAATACAAGTTATTGTGATAACAATAAAACATTTAATTGGAATCAGAGGATACCACGAAAAATAGAAATACAACATTGAAAGTAATATGGAGTACTTATCATTTCTCTTTTTGTTTATCTATCCATCCCAAACTAATTGTCATTGTGTTTTATCCGGCATGCCTTATTTTTTCTTTCTCATTTGAATGAGCTATGGGTCATTTACATATAAATAAGTAAAAGTAAAACCCCGTAAGTGCAGTTCATTGAAAATTCATCAATGAAAACATATTTGAAAATAATTATTTGATTATGGAATAAGTTTTTAGACTAATATTAATATTTAAAAAAATCTCATCTAACAAATGAATTGTAAAAAAATCTATAGCCTTGGGAATATTATGAGACTCATTTAATTCATAATCATATATAAGAGCCACTACAAAGTGGGATAGGCCACAAGGAACATCTTACCTGCATGTGAAGAGTGAAACTCAAAGGTGATTAATATATGGATTTTTTTTATAAATAGGTGTTCCCCTACGTGAGGGAGTGTGATATTTTATGTAAAGAAGATCACTCATATTGTAAGCTCTCTCTCTCTCTCTCTCTCTCTCTCTCTCTCTCTCTCTCTCTTGTTAATGTAAAAATCCCCCTAATCAGTGTAGTTGTAAGCAAGTTGATGAACCACATAGATCACGTATTCATTTTGTATGTGTGATATATCTTTAGTATATTTTCTTCATGCTAATAGATTTGTAAGGCTGTTAAATACTTATGGCTCACTTGAAAATTACCTTTCGATGTCTACAAACCAAATAAGGACTTTTATAATAAAATAAACATCCTTAAAAGCATTCCATATCAAATATACCTATGGTAAAAACTAGATATGTTATAAGTATAATTGTTGGGATAAGATTGCTAAAATATTGAGCGATAATCCAATGGACTTCCACTAGACAATTAGATATGTACATGAATTATTTTTGAAATATGAGGTGTAATGTGGAGTGCATTACATAAATTTCATCATGGATGCTTACTATTCCAACTTTCCACCATGGATCAAGATGGATCACATATGTAAAAAGATTTTGATGACTTATAATACCCCTTATTTTAACATAACTTTTTTTTTATCATGGTGTAATACCTTGTAATTTTAATTCATTAATTAAATAGTGAATTTTATCTCTGCCTATTTATATGTGCCTCCAGTGATATATGATGTCACTAATTATAATTTCATATGTGTTGTGTTATGTGTAGTTTATTTGAAATTGAAATAGGACTTAATACATGAGAATTAATTAATAATTATTTAATAAATAAATAATTTAATAATGAATAATAAGTTTTGGGGACTTATACAAATTAGAATATTAAGAAATTGGTTTGATACTTTAAGTTGATATTTTAGAGAATTAGAATGACGGATTATGACTTAAAATAATGGATTTTAAGACCCATAGGTTAGTACTTGGGTTGAGATAGACAATAGACTATTTAGAAATGATTTTGGGCTTAATGAGTCAAGGTCCATATGGGAGATAACCTAAATTTTGTAATTAAACATATAAAAAGGCGACCCTAGATAGAGAAGATGGATGCTACTTAGAGAAGAAAAAAAGGGCAATTGGGCATTGTAGAAAAGGATAACCGGGACCTCTCAATTAGAACTTAACATACTTGAGCATTGTTGTATGTAAAAATTACCTTCCCACGTGGACCAATGAATAATAGACACCTATCATCTTATGTGGCCATTCAACTATCTTGATCGGGATCAGAGGAACCTAGTCGGCTAGAATGCCGACCAACTTTAGAATGTGAACCATTAGGAATAACAAAGGTTACTAGGATAAAAGTGCGACCAACACTGAATGGAAAGAGTCTCATTATTGTATATAGATATAAATGCCTTAAAATATAAAGGCATTTCGTCTCTAGAGTTCCGGACCACTATTAATAGATAATCTCTCTTAGCTCATGCGGACTATTCAATCAATCTCAAGCAAACCATACCAAGCTCTTATAAACATCAATAGTAATACCAACAGTGGACGTGGCATTTTAACTGATGAACCACTTTAAATTTTTTTGTCTCTTATGTGTTTGTTTAGATTGCTTTTATTAATTATCTGTGATTATAGAATTGGACTCACTCCATTTTTAAACATCAACAAATTGACGCCGTTTGTGTGAACGACTTTTTGTCATCGTTCTCTACCCCTTAAATTTCTTTGGTCATTCTATATTTAGAAGAAAAACCACCATTCTTGAAAGTAGCCTAGCGACTGCAAGTAATAACCCAAATATGTCTTCTCCCCATAGTGACACAGACCTTTAGAGGATTTTACTCAACTTAGCGAAAGGACAGGAAGCCATGCAAGAGTCAGTCAGACAATCGACTCGTACGCTGAAAGACAAATCCTCCAATTCTAGGAGATATATGACGCCTCTACTAGCTTGGAATGAAAGGAGTTACTACTCTCAATGTTCTCGTGACAGGTCATATAATCTAAGCGCAACATTTTCATTCCAATCAAGGGATTACTATGATGGTATATCTTTTTCCAAGTAAAGGCCAAGCGTGTTGGAAAGGCTAAGTAGGGAATCTGATTTTGATCGTATGGGTTCCCGAGTAACCAAAGGTCATCACAGGGAGGGGAGCAAAAAAGTCACCACGAGTACAAAAATGGATCTGTGAGATCTATAGCTAGCATGAGGGACTTTATGCATGCCGAGCAGACTTCTCAGGTAGGGAGTTCAGCACATATGCACAAAAAAGCCACAAAATCTACTTATGCCAAATCCAAACCAGAAGAACATTCTTATAAGGTATCCATACAATGAATGGAAGATCGGATGGGGGAAAGGGCTAAAGTAAAAAATCCTTTACAAAAAAGTTTTGTTAAAGGCTCACCTTTTGCCCAGGATATTATGGACTACCCCACACCTTTCAAATTCAACCCCCCCATTGTCACTCCTAAATATGATGGGAAAAATGATCTAGTCCTCCACATTGAATAATATCAAGCTTCTGTCGACATTTTTTATGTCGCCGACAAGATGAGGTGTAGGGATTTCTCCAGTTCCATCATAGGTCCAGCGCAAATATGGTAGAATAATATGCCTAGAGGTAAAACTTCTAGTTTCCATCAATTAGTTGAATTATTCATTGATAACTTTTTATTTTGGGCTAAGCCGATCAAGAGTGTTACTTATCTCTTGACCTTGCGCCAAAAACCAGGAGAAAGTACCTAGGAGTATATCCCCCATTTTAATAATGAAAAACTAGAAGTGGTGGATTATGAAGAAAAGATAGCCATTGCGGCCTTAATGACTGGGTTACTGGATAAGGATCCTTACCATGCTCTCGTAAGAAATCCACCCAAAACTATGACATAGTTGATGGATAATGCTAGAAATATCATGAACGTCGAGGAAGCTATAGTAGAAAAAGAAATGCCGGAGAGAAAAGCTGAAGGTCAGAAGAACAATTTGTTAAAGAAAGATAAAAAAGACAAGAAGTCTGACAGGATCAAGAAGTATGATGAGTATACCACATCCTGGAGGAAATCAGGGGCAACAAAAATCTAAACTAGCCTGGGAAATTGAGGTCACCTACCAATAGGAAGGATAAGTCCAAATACTGTGATTTTCATTGATATTATGGACACACTACTGAAAAGAGGTTTCAACTTCATTATTTGGCGAGGAAAGTTGGCAAAATTTATTAATCAAAATGGTGGCCATGATCCCAAGAGAAGATCTGAGTCACTCGATCGAGGAAAAGACGACACCAAAAAGGCACACGCAAGAATGACTATGAGGATGATCCTGACCTGACCAAGAAGCCTGATGAACCAGAGATGGATATAGGGATGATTTCCTTTAATTGTCATTTCATTACAAGGGAGACTCCAGTGGAGGAAATGGACTTGCCTAAAGGAAAACCTACTTAAATGAAGCCAAAGCATGTCCCACTATCAAGCAGATTAACATGTTGGGATTGCAACGGGTCTAGTTTGTCATAACCCGAACCTTCCCTGTGAAATTTTTTCAAAAATTGCCTTGCCTCGCGACCCATGACTGTTTTTTTAACCCTCCTTTTTAACCCGCCCCGCCCCGTTTAAGTGTCTCCCCCTAAAACTCGCCACCGCCCCGCCCCGCCCCATTTAGATTAAGCGTGTCAAAAACCCACTAGGGGCGGGTTAAAACTCGCATGTTAAACCCGTATACTGCATATATAACTTATATATATAAATTTTTAGTGTAAATATTATATTAAATATGAGTATTTTAGTAATTATAAAAAATAAACGGGGTGGGGTGGGGTGGGGTATGCTTATATATAGTAACCTCGAACCCGCCCCATTTAATAAACGGGTTAAAAAAAACATACCCATCCCATTTATTTTAAATGGGTTTTTAACCCCACCCCACATTAGGGGCAAGGCGGATCGGGTTAAATTTCTATCCCTATTGACATGTCCAAGAGCAGTGATGGTCGGCCTAGGAAAGTCAACAAAGAAAAATTGGTGATCGGCTTCTCAAAAAATGATCCGAGTGGGGTGCTCTATCCTCATGATGATCCATTAGTCATCACATGTAAAATTCACCATGATATAACGTCAAGAGTTTTGGTCAACAATGGGAGTTTGGTGGATGTCATGTTCTACAACAATTCCAAAGCTTATCACAGGCTTCTTATAGGGTTATAAGGAGAAAAGGTGTATCGCCTGGGTATAATCAAGCTAGATGTGTTGGTCAACACTTGGCCAGTAAAGGAAAGAATTTTCTTATTTGTATTGGATAAGAACGTACCTTCATATTATAATAAAATCCTTGGCAGGGCAGGGATGAAGTAATTTAAAGGTAGTAGCATCTACTGTGCGTCAGTGCATGAAGTTTCATACCAATTATGGAGTCGGTGTGGTGAATGGTAACTAGATGGAAGCCAAGGAATGCTACTATACCTCAGTCGACCAACAGGAAATACAAAGGGGCACAACTATTTTCCATATTGAAACTTTGGATCCCCATGAAGAGGAAGAATTGATGAAGGGATAGGTTATGGAAAAACCAAAAACTATTATGCTTGATGATAAGAAACCACAAAGGACCACTCAGATTTCCACAAGACTGACACCATCTCTTAAACAGGAATTAATTACATCCCGTGGAGACAGGAAGAACGCGTTTTTCTAGAGCCTTGAGGATATGCCAGAAATTGATCCTAACTTTATATGCCACAAACTCAACATTTACAAGGATGCCAGACCAATCAAGCTGAAGTGCAGAGTTTTCAGTCCCAAAAAGAATATGACAATCCAAGAGGAGGTGTAAATTCTCCAGAAATCATAGTTTATAGAGGGTGTTAAATATCTGATTTAGTTGTCCAACGTGGTAATGGTCAAGAAGGAGAACAACAAATGGCGAATTTGTATAGATTTCACTAATAAAGCATACCCAAAAGATCACTTTTCTTTACCAAGGATTGGTCAATTAGTAGATGCAACATTAGCTTATGAGCTACTGAGCTTCATGGATGATTTTTTTGGTTATAACCAGAATAAGATTGTAATACCCCGTATTTTTATGCTATATTAATTTGGGGGTTTTATTAAATTTAATGAGAGTGAATTATTTAATAAGAATCCGGAAATTAATTATGTTATAATTATTAACGTGACGAGAGTTAGTAATTATATAAAATTGTCGAATATTACTAATGATCATAGTAATATGTGATATGGGTTATATTATAAGTCACGAGTGAATGAAATAACAAATTTGAGAATTTTAGTCGGGACGCGCCCGTGTCGCGTCGGGACTAATTATTGAGATATAAAAGTGAATATTTTATAAGTTGTTCGTATGGTCGTTTTGAGTGCGCCAACGCGTCCGGAAGGGTCGATATAGTCAGAAAAGTGTACCCGGGGGTTTAGTTTGGGTCTCGGGATGTTTTTAGGCTTAATTAGTGACCCGGGAGGGCATTTTGGTCATTTTACCAAATAGGGTAATTAAACCCACGAATTTCAGCCATCTTTAGCAGCTATTAAGGTTAGCCTTTTAGGGTTAGAACATTAAGAACCCTAGAACGGTCATTGGAGTAGAGAGGAGATAGCTCTCAAGGAGATTCAAGGCCAAAACACCACCGTTTGCACCACCGTCACCACCAACGCGTAGATCGCGAGGAGGAGAACGCAACCACACCAATATCAGCAGGAAACCAAACCTCTGAAATCCCAGGCAAGTGTTTAACTTGCGTATTTTTGTTGGTGCAATATTCATATTAGTGTAGGAATGATTAGGAGTGTAATCAATGGAAGAAAACCCCAATTTTTGATAGGAATTCGCATGTAGAGAACAGTATAACCATATTCTGGAAATATTATGTAAAGTAGATGATTAACCCACGAATTTTTGATGATATGTTAGAAGCAAATTCTGGAGAAAACTGATTAGACACAAAAGTTAAGAAAACATTAGGGTTCTTGATGTTTAAATGAGATTTTGGGTTGTTTAACCATGATTAATGATGGATATACGCATGCTGAACGTTAAAAACATCTGGAAATATGTTATTATGTTTGTAGTAGGAGTTTTGGGACGATTAGTGTTGGGAAATATTGATTTGGGTGAAGAATTTTGGTAAAACCCGTAACTGCACTTCTGCAGGATTTCGCAGACCTGCTTGATCGATCGATCGAGCCTAGAGCTTCGATCGATCGAAGCTTCGATCGATCGAGCCCCAGACCTCGATCGATCGACCCTTCCTGGCAGACTCTGATTTCCCTTGTTTAATTAATTGAATATGATTCATCGTGAAATAGCTTTTGGGCTTTATGAATAAAATATTTTGGGATATAGGAGAGACCAGTATGGCATATGATTAAGTGTTGAGAACTTTATTATGAGATGATAATTGTATTTTAGGGACAATTATTTAAAGGACGAGGAAACTACGTAATTCAAGTGAGAGATTACGTCAAATACTTATGATAGTGAATAGACGTTTACCTACTGATTTTGCTACTTGGATGGATAGAAACCACGAGTGTCACGTAACTAGTGAGAAAACCCTTCGAGTTAAGGTTAGAGACGAAACCTTATACGTAATCATAATAATGGGAAATTAAGGATAATTGTTGTGACTATGGGTAACGGGAGGAACCTATATTAATATGATGAATGTGTATATTTATATGATTGTGTGTACATATATTATATACATGTGAAAAACGTACCCGCGCTACTTGCTATCCCTGAGGTTACCGCGCTGGGACGATCTTATCCTGTGTTGCTTTATGGGGGATATTGATTCGTACCCTAGAAGTTAGAGATCCTAGGTACGGGCTATCAGATTGATAGTCGGACGGTCTTAAGAGACGTGTGGGTATGTACTGACCTCTTGGACTTGGAATCTATGCTTCGCCTCAACGTTGTTTTGTATATGTTAATACAGTTCGAGAGTGATTCCGAATTGTATTTCCCTTTGTGTGAGCGATACGGGGATTGGATAGCAGAGTATGCCCGCACCATAGTTTAGATGGGGTGCTGTTATATATATATATATATATTATACGAGTAGTTAATATATATATATGAGATTATAAACTTTAAACTGCCTACTGTGATTTGATAAGTAGAACATGGTTGTTGACTCTAATTAAATACTTGTTTGTGAAAGTATGAGAAGGCACTGGGAAACTTTATA
Source organism: Sambucus nigra (assembly GCA_949130495.1). Taxonomy (NCBI): domain Eukaryota; kingdom Viridiplantae; phylum Streptophyta; class Magnoliopsida; order Dipsacales; family Adoxaceae; genus Sambucus; species Sambucus nigra. The sequence continues at coordinate 285,810,301 of OX422218.1, forward strand.
ATTTAATGAAGCTAAAATGAGAGTAGTGCTGCAAATTGAAACTACCTTTTTAAAACATTGTCATCGTTCGGTTTTGAAAACTTATGAGTAAGTTAAGATAAACTAAATTATTCGGGAAGGTTAGTACGATAGGCGTGCACTTTAGAAGAGAGGTGAGAATTTCTCAAGAGAGTGTCGAACTAATATGATTTGCATTGGCCTGTATCAATTTAAATACTTGCTTACCGTATTTTAAAATCAAACACACTTTCGGGGATTCTCCAAGATAGCGGGTCCGTTGACGAATTTGACTCGCAAAGGGATACCGTATGTTTGGGATGATGCTTGTCAACTAGCTTTCGACGATCTGAAAGACAAGCTTACTTCAGCACCAGTCCTTGCCTTACCGAAATCGGGTGTGGAGTACCTGGTTTACACTGATGCGTCTTTACGGGGACTTGGAGGAGTACTCCAGCAGGAGGAGAAGGCTATAGCTTTTGCTTCCCGCAAGCTTAAGCCGCATGAGAAGAATTACCCCACCCACGACCTGGTGTTAGCAGCGGTCGTCTTTGCATTGAGAATTTGGAGGCACTATCTATTGGGAGAGAAATTCCGTTTGTTCACAGACCATAAATCACTGCAGTACCTGTTCACTCAGCGAGAGCTGAATATGCGTCAGCGCAGGTGGTTAGAGTTTGTGAAAGATTACCAGTTCGATATACAGTATCATCCGGGGAAGGCCAACGTAGTTGCTGATGCGTTGAGCCGTAGACCGGTAGAAGATGTAGCGGACATCTGGAAAGCAAAGTGGAAAGAGCTGGGTCATCAAGATGCCGTAGCACGTTCTTTCATATCCGTGATGTCAGTCACACCCGAGATTGTTACGAAGGTGATACAGGCACAGACCACAGACCTGTTTTTCCAGGAGCAGATTGTGCGACTTTTAGCCGAGGGTGCTGAGTCCTATTCTGTTAGTTCTGATGGAGGTTTGCGGTTTAATGGGAGATTAATGGTTCCAGAAGGAGCGGAGCTACGACATGAAGTGATGACTCATTCTCATGGGTCCCGATTTGCAGTACATCCAGGAGGCGATAAGATGTACCAGGACATGAGACGACAGTACTGGTGGAGTGGGATGAAGAAGGATATTGCTGAGTTTGTGGCCAAGTGTTCTACCTGCCAGCTGGTTAAGGTGGACCACCAGAAACCGTCAGGATTGCTTCAGCCATTGGAAGTACCCGCGTGGAAGTGGGAGAGTATTTCCATGGACTTCATTACAGGGTTGCCTACATCACAGAGGGGCCACGATTCTATCTGGGTGATTGTAGACCGTCTGACCAAGGTGGCTCATTTTCTACCGGTGCGGACAAATTATACCACAGGTCAGTATGCTCAGTTGTTCATCGCTGAGATTGTCAGATTACACGGGGTGCCCCTGAATATTGTGTCCGATAGAGACAAGATTTTCGTGTCGCGTTTTTGGGAAAGCTTTCAGGAGGCTATGGGTACTGAGTTGAGGTTGAGTTCAGCTTATCATCCACAGACAGATGAGCAGACAGAGCGTACTAATAAGATGTTAGAAGATATGCTACGCATGTGTGTTCTCGATTTTGGAGGAGGTTGGGAGCCACACCTTCCACTGGTAGAGTTTGCTTATAATAACTCTTATCAGTTCACGATTGGTATGGCTCCATTTGAGGCTTTATATGGCAGGCCTTGTCGTTCCCCAACTTGTTGGCTTGAGGTGGGGGATGACAAGTTGCTAGGACCAGAGGTGATTCAGGAGACCTCCGCGAGGATTGAGATGATCAGGGGTCGCATTCGAGTAGCCCAGGACAGACAGAAGAGCTATGCCGATGCGAAACGGTTCTTCAGAGAGTTTAATGTGGGGGACCAAGTGTTACTGCGTGTGTCTCCTATGAAAGGAGTGACGAGGTTCGGGAAGAAGGGAAAGTTGGCTTCGAGGTACGTGGGACCATTTCCCATCATAGAGAGGATTGGGCCAGTTTCATACAGATTGGGACTGCCGGAACATTTACATCGCATTCACGATGTATTTCACATCTCGTCGTTGAGACGATACCTTCGAGATGACATGGCCCATACTCACATCGCAATAGAGGAGATCGACTTACAGCCTGATAGCTCCTACGAGGAGAGACCGGTGGCTATCCTAGACTATAGTGAGAGGAGATTGAGGTCGAAGATAGTTCCACTTGTGCGGGTCCAGTGGGAACACCATAATGTGGAGGAATCCACTTGGGAGCGTGAGGCAGATATGCGCGAGAGATATCCAGATTTGTTCTTATCAGGTATGCCTTATTTTCCGAATTTCGGGACGAAATTCCGTTATTAGGGGGGAAGTATGTAATACCCCGTATTTTTATGCTATATTAATTTGGGGGTTTTATTAAATTTAATGAGAGTTAATTATTTAATAAGAATCCGGAAATTAATTATGTTATAATTATTAACGTGACGAGAGTTAGTAATTATATAAAATTGTCGAATATTACTAATGATCATAGTAATATGTGATATGGGTTATATTATAAGTCACGAGTGAATGAAATAACAAATTTGAGAATTTTAGTCGGGACGCGCCCGTGTCGCGTCGGGACTAATTATTGAGATATAAAAGTGAATATTTTATAAGTTGTTCGTATGGTCGTTTTGAGTGCGCCAACACGTCCGGAAGGGTCGATATAGTCAGAAAAGTGTACCCGGGGGTTTAGTTTGGGTCTCGGGATGTTTTTAGGCTTAATTAGTGACCCGGGAGGGCATTTTGGTCATTTTACCAAATAGGGTAATTAAACCCACGAATTTCAGCCATCTTTAGCAGCTATTAAGGTTAGCCTTTTAGGGTTAGAACATTAAGAACCCTAGAACGGTCATTGGAGTAGAGAGGAGAGAGCTCTCAAGGAGATTCAAGGCCAAAACACCACCGTTTGCACCACCGTCACCACCAACGCGTAGATCGCGAGGAGGAGAACGCAACCACACCAATATCAGCAGGAAACCAAACCTCTGAAATCCCAGGCAAGTGTTTAACTTGCGTATTTTTGTTGGTGCAATATTCATATTAGTGTAGGAATGATTAGGAGTGTAATCAATGGAAGAAAACCCCAATTTTTGATAGGAATTCGCATGTAGAGAACAGTATAACCATATTCTGGAAATGTTATGTAAAGTAGATGATTAACCCACGAATTTTTGATGATATGTTAGAAGCAAATTCTGGAGAAAACTGATTAGAAACAAAAGTTAAGAAAACATTAGGGTTCTTGATGTTTAAATGAGATTTTGGGTTGTTTAACCATGATTAATGATGGATATACGCATGCTGAACGTTAAAAACATCTGGAAATATGTTATTATGTTTGTAGTAGGAGTTTTGGGACGATTAGTGTTGGGAAATATTGATTTGGGTGAAGAATTTTGGTAAAACCCGTAACTGCACTTCTGCAGGATTTCGCAGACCTGCTTGATCGATCGATTGAGCCTAGAGCTTCGATCGATCGAAGCTTCGATCGATCGAGCCCCAGACCTCGATCGATCGACCCTTCCTGGCAGACTCTGATTTCCCTTGTTTAATTAATTGAATATGATTCATCGTGAAATAGCTTTTGGGCTTTATGAATAAAATATTTTGGGATATAGGAGAGACCAGTAGGGCATATGATTAAGTGTTGAGAACTTTATTATGAGATGATAATTGTATTTTAGGGACAATTATTTAAAGGACGAGGAAACTACGTAATTCAAGTGAGAGATTATGTCAAATACTTATGATAGTGAATAGACGTTTACCTACTGATTTTGCTACTTGGATGGATAGAAACCACGAGTGTCATGTAACTAGTGAGAAAACCCTTCGAGTTAAGGTTAGAGACGAAACCTTATACGTAATCATAATAATGGGAAATTAAGGATAATTGTTGTGACTATGGGTAACGGGAGGAACCTATATTAATATGATGAATGGGTATATTTATATGATTGTGTGTACATATATTATATACATGTGAAAAACGTACCCGCGCTACTTGCTATCCCTGAGGTTACCGCGCTGGGACGATCTTATCCTGTGTTGCTTTATGGGGGATATTGATTCGTACCCTAGAAGTTAGAGATCCTAGGTACGGGCTATCAGATTGATAGTCGGACGGTCCTAAGAGACGTGTGGGTATGTACTGACCTCTTGGACTTGGAATCTATGCTTCGTCTCAACGTTGTTTTGTATATGTTAATACAGTTCGAGAGTGATTCCGAACTTGTATTTCCCTTTGTGTGAGCGATACGGGGATTGGATAGCAGAGTATGCCCGCACCATATTTTAGATGGAGTGCTGTTATATATATATATATTATACGAGTAGTTAATATATATATGAGATTATAAACTTTATACTGCCTACTGTGATTTGATAAGTAGAACATGGTTGTTGACTCTAATTAAATACTTGTTTGTGAAAGTATGAGAAGACACTGGGAAACTTTATAATTTAATGAAGCTAAAACGAGAGTAGTGCTGCAAATTGAAAGTACCTTTTTAAAACATTGTCATAGTTCGGTTTTGAAAACTTATGAGTAAGTTAAGATAAACTAAATTATTCGGGAAGGTTAGTACGATAGGCGTGCACTTTAGAAGAGAGGTGAGAATTTCTCAAGAGAGTGTCGAACTAATATGATTTGCATTGGCCTGCATCAATTTAAATACTTGCTTAACGTATTTTAAAATCAAACACACTTTCGGGCTCTGACCCGTTTCTTTTCTTCTCTCTCTCTCTTGTATATATATATGTATATTTTCAGGTGCCCAGCCACAGGGGCGTCTTGCTTAGGATCCCTTAAGAAGAACGAGCTGCAGCTTAGGTGGGAGTTGCGGGTCACTTGAGTAGACGGCTTATGTTATTGACTCCACTCCTATTATTCTCATTTATTGGGCACGTGTCGCCCTTTTCATCATTTCATTTGTTGTTGGGATTTTGTATTTCATTTATTTCCAGTATTGTCCTATGGGATTTATTCAGGACGGATTTGTGGTTTTAGTTCCATTTGTTGACATTCGATTGATGAATGTATTATGTTATTTGGTTTATTGTGGTGTGATTCTTTATTGTAGAAATGTTGTTTTAATTAAAATAAATCTTTTTCTTTAATTAAAATTTGGAAAGTTTTGTATGGAAAATGTTTTGACACTTAGCTTAATTATTTAGGGTGTTAAATTGGAAAAATTATTTTTATCGACAGTGATGCTGAGAATGAACCAACTGTTTACCTTGATTTAATTTAATAAAGGAGTGATCGCCCGGTATTTAATTAGGCGGGGTGTCACAAAGATGAAGCCAGAGGATAAAGAGAGCACATCCTTCATCACCAGTCGAGGAACCTACTGCTATACCATTATGCCCTTTGGGATAAAAATATTGGAGCAACATATAAGAGGTTAGTAAACAAAATATTTGATGACCAAATTTATAAGAACATGGAAGTATATGTAAATGAAATGCTCACTAAGAGTAAAGTTGCTGCTGACCATATTGCTGATTTAGCCCAAACATTTGACCAGCTGTAAAAAAATCAAATGAAACTCAAGCCTACCAAGTGTATGTTCGGAGTACAAGAAGGTATGTTCTTGGTGTACATCATAAATCAAAGGGGAATTGAAGCTAAACCTGATAAAATAAAGGGTTTACTAGAGAGGCAATGCCCGACCAATAAGAAGGATGGGTAAAAATTAACAGGAAGAGTGGAAACTCTAAATCTCTTTGTTTTTCGATCCACAAACAAATGTCTTACATTATTCAAGGTGCTTAAAATACCTCTGAATGGAACGAAGAATGTGAAAAATATTTTTTGGACTTAAAGAAGTATTTGGGATCTCCATTACTACTACTCCCGACTAGTTTGGGGTAAGAAATTGTATTTATATATGACTGTTTCAGAGTTTGATGTTAATTCGGCCTTGATCCGATTAGAGGAAAGTGTTCAAAAGCTAGTGTATTGTACTAGTAAAGCATTCCGAGGAGTGAAAATCAGACACCCATGCTTGGATAAGTTGGCATTAACACTCATTGAAGCGTCTAGAAGAATGAGGCTATACTTTTAGGCTCTTACCATTATAGTATACACTGACTTACCTCTACGACAAGATTTTCATAAAGCTGAAAAATCAGGAAGACTAATGTCTTGGGTAGCTGAACTTGGAGAATATGAAATTGTTCATGAGCCAAGAACCTCATTGAAAGGGCAACTAGTGGCAAATTTCATAGCAGAATTCACTTATGCCGAGGTACCCAACAGGCAAAGTTTGCCTGGCAAGAAAACTTCTCCGAAAGATAGCTCAGGTGAAAAGCAAAATGAGATAGTCACTAACCAATCGAACTCATCTGCTGTCCAAGAAACATTTCTGCGAGTATTCGAACAAAGCAAGAAGATGTTCAAATACATATAACCAGCAGACGAAGACTTTAACAATGATGTCCTAATTTGGAAGTTGTTCGTAGATGGCTCTTCGTGCATTCCTGGCAGTGGAGTTGGGCTCATTATCAACATTTTAGATAATTTAAATGTATTGTATGCATTGAGATTGCAATTTAAGACTCAATTAATGAAGCCTAATATAAAGCATTAATTACTTGGCTGAAGCTAGTCTCATTAGTAGGTGCTGAGCAGGTGATAGAGTACAGTGATTATTAACTTATTGTTCACCAATTACTTCACAAATGTGGAGTTAAGGGAGAAAAAATGGTGAGATACTTGAATAATCCAAATAAATTTATCTCATCATTTCCAACAGTTAAAATGGTTCAAATTCCAAGAGTGGAAAATGCCCGAGCAGATGCTCTTGCTCGGCTAGCATTAGCAACTCCAATGGAGCTCAGAAGAACAATTCCAGTAGAGATTCTCACTAGTAGAAGTATTAATGTGGAAGCAATCAGTATCATTTCTATAAAATTGGGGACTTTCTGGATATATCTAATTAAAGAATACGAAGAGAAAGGACTGTTACCAGTCGACCACAAGGAGGCAAGGAAAATGAGATACAAGGCAGCCAACTACGTCCTAGAGAAACGTGTTTTTGTACATAAGGGGATACACAATCTCTTTACTTCAGTATGTCCATCTAACTGAAGTAAATGATCTGATTAGAGAGGTCCAAGAAGGTCTATTTAGTGCCCATTCAGCTGGAAGATATTTAGTACAAAGGATAGCCATAAAAGGCTATCATTAGCCAACAATGAAACCAGACTGTGTTTCCTTCGCCAAAAGGTGTGACAAGTGCCAAAGGTTTGTTTCCATTCAAAGAAAAATAGAGCCTACCCTAACTCCTATTACTTCTCCCTTGACTTTTGCTATTTGGGGAATAGACTTGGTTAGGCCATTGCCGACCACCAAAGGAAGGTTTAAGTACTTAGTTCATGATTTATTACCGCACAAAATATGTGGAGGTTTAGCCCTTAATCGATATGACTTATCAAAGAGTGTTTCAGTTCATACGGAAGCAGATCATATATCACTATGGAATGACCTATGCTTTTATCACCGATCATGGTACTCAGTTTGTCAATGAAGAGTTTGAAGAATATTATATTCGATCCAAAATTCAGAAACTACATTCAGTACCTAGACATGCATAATGAAATGGTCAAATAGAGATCACTAATAAAACTCTACTCGATGGATTGAAGAAACGCTTAGATGACGTTAAGGGGAATTAGATCAATAAACTACATAACATTTTTTGGGCTTACTGGACTACACCAAGAACGGTAATAGGAGAAACTCCCCACATTCTCGCTTTCATCAGTGAGGCAGTGATACCAACTAAAATAGGCCTACCAACTCACATGGTGCTTAATTTTAATTCACCCAAGACTGATCCAGTGATGCGACTAGATCTGGACATGGTTAAAGAAGTAGATTATATGCTGCAATTCAGATGGCGGCCTATCAATAAAGGACTGCTAGGTTCTATAATCGGAGAGTCAAGCCGACCAACTTGAAATAGGGAGACCTCATACTCAAGAAAGTGATTCAGAAAAACAACAAGTTGGAGCTCAATTGGCACAGTCCTTATCGTATCTTGACGGTAATCCGACTAGGAACATATTGCCTAGAAACAATGGAATGTGAAGAATTTAAGAACCCATGGAATGCCGACCATTTTTGCAAATATTCAGTAATTTCATTTTCAATGTAATCATTTATTCAAGTTAATCAAGTTGAATGTTTCTCTCCGTTGTAATTACTTAATATCTTTTGTATTTCTGAGTATGGTGTGATACTATCTTAAAATTAAATTAAAGGCTAATTTTAATTCAAAACTTTTCCAACTTCAGAATAGTCATTTTCAAACTTTTACAACTTCAGCAAAGTTTCTCTTTAACAACTTCATGTATGTTCAACTTCAGAAAATTTTCTCTTTAATAACTTAATGTATGATTTCGTCTTCAAAAAATCAAGAACAAGAAGTTAGCAAGACCTCATGTAAGACTTAAAGTCAAACACAAGACATTTTACCCGATTACATTAAAACATTGTGATAACTGTACATTCCTAATACACTTGGTCGCCACTGATAACTAATTCTACAACTTAGTACACAAAACTATTTACAGTTTTATTTAAGAACTACATTAGTAGAATCGAAGGCATTAAAATTAGATTCACTCATGAATTAAAAATTTAACAAATGAGAAGGTTGTTTAGTCATTAAGCTGGTGAAACTAGTGATTATACATAATAACTAATCGACAATAAGATTAATTGTGACCATAAGCTTAAATAAAGGATATAGAGTATCTCAACATTTCATTCCAATAAATATGTATTACAAAGAGAAGATCAACAAAACACATAATACAAGTCTATTCTATTGGGTATTTTTCACCAGTCTTGCTAATCCCAACAGGAGGCTCATCAAGAGTGCTTGAATGATTCATAGATCTTTAATGTCTCCTCTTAGCTTGCCTACTGCAGCTCTACTAGATGCTGGGGACGAACAAACTCCACTTCTCTTTCAAGGATGAAATCCCCAATGTATTTTCTAATAAAGCTTTGAGGAATGGCATGAGGGGGAATCCAATTAACTTTAATAGAGAAAGGAGGATTAGGGTATTCCAATATTCTTGGGTTATGCCAGTACCATAATTCATTGCACTTAGGAATCTTCATCAAAGCAAGCAGGTTAATCCAACCCCATTTATATCCCTCATTCTTGGCCTGCTCTATATGCTTTTCCAAGTAAGTCAAGGCTTCTTCGTTCCCGTCCCTCTAAATAGTTTTAGGTTGCTTATAGAAATCGAAAGTAAGTCAATCCATGCCATTTTGAATCTTTTTAATGGAATTGTCCTTCTCTTTGAGCTGAGTAGCTCGGTCGACCAGTGTTTTCTTGGTTCTCACTTCATCAATGGTTGATCGAATAACTATGATTTGCCTAGAAGGTTGTCCTAGCTTGGTTTTCTTCTTCTTCAAGGCCTGTAAATCTTCTAGCAGCCTAACATTTTTAGTCTTCAAAAATGATAAACCTTCATCTGGACCAATGGTGGTTGATTTCTTTAAACTATCAAGTTCATTCCTCAAAGCATTTTTTCATTCTCCAATAGCGAAACAATTAAGTGGGAACTCTCTAATTCTTGGTTCAAGGATAATTCCTTCTTATTTATGGCAGAAGTGATATCTTTTAACTTTTTATCAAAGCCCCAACCTTCACTTAAGGATTGATACTTAGCCTCATAATTAGAATAAAATAGTTCCTTAGAGAGCTTATGATCTTCCTGCATTTTCTTAATCATCTCGTAATAATCAACATTATTTACTGCTGCTCTATTCAAAAGACAATGAAGATGGATATAAGACTCCTTCACTTGGTCGGAGGCATATGGGCTGAGCTACCCTACCAAATATTCCTCAATCAATGGGACATGGTTAACCTCAAGAAGATTTTTACACTGCCTAAGTACATTGGATTCAACAAAAACTATATCTTTCTCCTTGGCATTAAACTAGAAATTTAAAAGTATGAGTTTATGGAGCAAATCAAGAAAAATAAAAAGCATACGTAATATTAAAGACAATAACCAACAAGAAATCAACATCACTTAAAATTAGAAGCAATTCTGCAAAATAAAATCCTTTTATTGATCATTGCATGGTTACAGAGCTAAGTACATCAGAAAGAATAAAAAAGAAGTCAAAAATACATAAAGAAAAAGGCAAAAATAAACTAACTAAAAGGAGCTAAACCTTTTCCTTGTCCTTCTCTCGCTCATTGGTCTTATCTTGATCGACATCAGGTAGGTTGGCAGTCTCAACAGGAACCATAGAGGACTCCCCCAAACCCTCCTCAGCATCTTCAAAGTCTTCACCAAGGTTAGGAGGAGTTCTTGGGTCATGCCTCTAAAAAAGTTCAGAGTTTGCTGGAGTACCAACCTCTTTCGAGGCCTTCGACCAGCCTTCCTTGAAGGGCTACTTCCTGGCATATTCAATTTGGATAGATACCGCAAAAAGGCTTTCTCCCATCCTTTATTTACTGCCACCTACTTATCCCTTTTTTATTGGCCTTTGGGGAAAAATTAGCATTAGTCAAGACCACCACCTTATCCTCAACAGCCTTTTCCCGACGCTTAGCTTCAGTAATTGTTAAGTTGGCCTGGGTCATCCCATCAACAACTATTTTTCAAGCTTCCTCTATTTCTTTGGCCTGGTCCTCGCCCGTCCTGATTTGTCCTGTCAGGATTGCTTTTCTTTTTCCAAGGCTTCTATGGATGCTTGTAAGGATTTTTTCAAACCCTCTAAATCTTCCTCAACATCAGCCGGGGAAGAAGATATTATTTGGTCACCCTTCTTTATTATTTGATTGAAGCCGACTAAAAACTGTAAGGAAATGAAAGTGTTTTTAAAAGAAAGTCATTTAAAGTTATTACACACCAACAGAAAAGTTGAGAACTTACCAAAGAAAAATTATGGGCAACCCTCTTAGTTAAATGGGATCTAGTTAAGGGGACTGCAACTGACCAATCTACAGGTAGAGTCCCAACTTTTATCAACTCCCTACTCATTTTAGGGTTTATTGTAACAGAGGCATTTTCAATTCCACCTTAATCAGCAAAAGACTTATTAGCTAACTCAGCAGCTTTGGCCAACTCAGAAGATTTTTTGACCTGATCTTGCTGGCCAGGTAAGCCTTTCTTGAACCTTTTATATTTATTCTCTTCAATTCGAGCCTCCTTATTGTTCAAAACCAGCGGTCTATTCTCAGTGGCTTGAGATTTCTACAAGGCTGGGTTGGTTTTCTTAGTATCAGGAGGAGAGGACTTGGTTAGCAAGTTAGGGATTTTTCTTTTCACCATCTCAGTAGAAGGAGAAGTGGGGATGGTATTAGTGTCTAAAGACTCAAAGGAAGGAGAGGTTCCTCCTTAGATGAACTCAACTCTTACTAAATCTGCAGTCGAAGAAGTGGATGCAGATTCCTCTTCTAAGTTGATAGCAACCTAAGGCAGTGCAATTGATAGCCAAGAAATGAAATATGTAATTGAGCTCTTATACTCTAACAGTAAGAAAGAAACTCTTAGGAATTATTCTCCAACCCTTTGATTAAGACCCCACAAATATTTGAGGTTTGTAAGATTGACTTCTCCCTCATTGGGACACTTCTTCTTACTCTCCTCTACAAATAAAATAAAATAAGAAGGTTAGTCGACAAGTCTGCAAACAGATGATAAGTAGGAAAAAGTTAAGAAAAAAGTTAAAACCTATGCCACGCCCTTCTTGGGGGCACTTGGGACCATGTAGGATGCCCCCACAGGAAGGGGACATATTGCCAATTCTTGATAATAACACCATAATCCCACTAATCTTTATTGAAGTATGGTAGATTAAATACTAAAGCCCTATTAGCTTTCCTAGTCTTCAAATAGTAAGTGCTATCTATAATGGTTCCCCATTTATAGCAAAACATTAACTTAGGGATCCCAATATGATTCTATAAATCTCATTCAACCTACTTACTCTATTCACCACCCTTTATGTGTTTAGAGCTATCCTAGCAGGAACTACATCAAAATACTGACAAAACTAATGAAAGAGTTGATTTGGAGGAAAGGTAATACCACTCAGAAATGAAAAGAGTGGGAACCCACTGACCCTCTGCTAAAGAATAAACATTAAAATGACCTTGAGCGATCTCTAGACCTACACAATTAGGAATTTTCCTTTTCTCCCTAAACTCCTCTATGGAATCCTCATCAACGATATAAAACATGATTAAAACAAGGGGAAAAGCAGAGAAAAAGGGCAAAGAAAGATTATAGAAATGTAAAGATAACAACAAGGGTTGAAAAATGATGACAGGTAGCTGGTAGAAAAAGACCACAGATAGAAAGCTTGAAAATAAGAGAAAGTTCTAAGTGCAGAAGATTTAAGGTAAAAAGAAAAGGAAGGAAATTTTTGCCTATTTATAGGTTGCCTCGATAGTAGAGACAAAATAATTAACTGCACCAATGATAGAACTACCACCGACTAATGCTTCCTAAAGAGCAAAAGACTAACATACCCTTTGGCAGATTGAATAAGTTTAAACTATTTGCAAAAGTTCCATTAACAACATTGCCAGTAAATTTTTTTACAAGTCAAGGTCGTCTACAATACTCAAATCTTACGCAAAGCAACATTTTGAATAAATACTCCATATTTTTTATCAATCATCAAGCATGGAGCATTGGGGGCTTTTCTTGTATGTAAAATTTACCTTCCCACGTGGACGAATGAATAATAGACACCTGTCATCCTATGTGGCCATTCAAGTATCTTGATCGGCATCAAAGGAACCTAGTCGGCTAAAACACTGACCAACTCCTGAATGTGAACCATTAATAATAGAAAAGGTTACTCGGATAGAACGGAGACCAACACTGAATGCCAATAGTAACATTTATTATATACAGATGTAATTGCCTGAGAATATAAAGGCATTTCGTCTCTAGGATTCCCGACCATTATTAATAGATAATCTCTCTTAGCTTAGGGGGACAATTCAATCAATCTCAAGCACACCATAATGAGCTCTTGTAAACATCCCGAAGCACTTTAAAAACCTTTGTCTCTTGTGTGTTTGTTTAGATTGCTCTTATTATGTATCTGTGGTTATAAATGGCACCCACTTCATTTTTAGACATTAACAAAAGACAAGTTTATTTTGTATATTTATATAATTATTTTGGTATTAGAATATACTTATACATTGGATTCTAAATCTAAACATAGAAATACATGATTTAGATAATTAAACAATAGCATTTTAGTATTTTATTAATTAATAAAAAATAGGTTTTCATCCATAAATATTAATGAAATTTGTCATGAATTTGGGAGATATTGAATAAATTGATATTAAGGTTATGCTATACTTGTATAATTGATTAAGAATCCCTTTTACATTGCATGATTGATTAAAAATCCCTTTGACATTACATAAATGAATTAAAAAATTTGGGACTTTAGAATGAAATTCAAACCTAAGGTTCTAATTCTAAAAAATACTTCAAAATCCTTTTATAAATCAAGTGGACTTGTAAGGATAGCACAAAATTTGGATTGGGGAATTTTTGAGGACAATTTAAGGTATATGGAGGAAGTAAATTCTTGAATTAGGTCGTTATTAGAAGTTCTAAATGAGGGGTCATATCAGGGGCTAGAGGTTGAATAAAGACTGAAATCTGAAGAGTTTCAAGATTTTCCCATTCGAACGTCCATAGTTTTGGTTCATGCAAATGGGACATGCGAATGGGAAGGTTTTAGATTCGAGTGCATGACCATAGTATAATTGGATTTTTTTCCCTAATTTTGTAAAGAATAAATTTTGAAATGAATTGGGAGACTTAGTCATTTTAGATAGTGACCTAAGACCTTTAATCTTATATGCAAAATTACTTACGAAGTTAATAAGACTCTTATCCATCTTGAAATATAAATAACTATATGGTACATTATATGAGATATATTGATTATTTGAAGGTGTGAGATGCATCCTAGGGGGGGCATTCTTATGGACCCTGCGATGCCCCCATTTTGGTATCCCGATAAAGACGTGTCAAGAGAGTGAGATAAAATTACCCTAAGCTGAAAGATGACGGTACTCCGGTAAATAGGCATGAGCTCTACCATAGGCCCGGTGACAACGCCACTTCCAAAATCCCGTGAGAGTGAGGTGGGATTACCCTAAGTCAGGTGACGATGCCATTTTTGTACTCCGGTAGTTATAATTGAAATGAATAGTATATATGTTGATATACACATAGAGGCATGTTATGTGAGATATATATACATGAGAATTGTAAAACCATTATTTAAGAATATTTTATAAAAGACGAATAATATGTAATCATGGATTCATTTGGGTCGGGGATTTAACTTGCGTGATATCTAGAACTGTTGGGTTAAGGATACCTTAAAGTTACTAAAATACGAGAAAGTGAGTCATAATTGTAAAAATAAATTATATTATTATATTCCTTATACTTTTCGTTAACATCTCCTATTAATATTTTTTAGGACATAGGCAGTTGTGTCGCCTCCACCCTGAGATCATTTCAGTAGTTGGATTTATGTTGATACAGTTGTAATTACGCAATGGTACTAGTATTGTTGGTTGGTTTAGTATCAGAGTTATGTGGTTACCTATGGTATGTTTCAATTATTTATTTTATGCATTTAGTTATAATATAGTCATGGTTATAATGATATTCGGTTGGTTGATTCCTGTGGGTTTATATTAGACATGGCCAATCTATTATAAATCTGTATGGGGTGTCACACATTGTTTAACATAATTACAATATGGATTTTCTTAAATTGAAAAATTTGGTAACCGGTTGTTTAGTTTTTAGATGTTATTATGATCATATGCAATATACTATTTATTTGTGAAATGTATTGTTAAAGGAACAATATGATGGTTATTCACTTCGTTGCAACAAGCTCTTGCTTTCCTACTCAAAAGCCTTTATAAATTCCTTAGAAAAATATCTCATTGATATTTGAACCCATTTTACTAGTGTTTCACTATAGAGAACATGGCTTTACATCAAAGAACAACATATTCTTTGGCCGCAAATTTACTTGGTCATTTATCAAAATTACCTACAAGACACCGAATATTTTCTCTCAAATTTGGATTGCCTTCGAGAGCGTGAAGATTTAATTCTAAACCAATTTTTCATTCATATGTTATTGATATAATGAATATTGACTTTTATAGTGGTTAAGGACTATCAAGTTGTCTATGAGAGTTTTCCTTATAAATTTGAGTCTTTCTAGGTGAGCCTTGTGACTCATTGGTAATTAGAGGTTTAATACCTATTTGAGATCTTAAGTTTTGCTCAAAATATTTAACATTTATTAATGTTTTCTTTAAGCCTATCATGTTTGTTTTATTTTAAGTTAAAACTAATTTAAATTTTGATTAATTCTTCTCAAGACTTGAACAAATATTTTTCAACTTTTTCTTGAAGATACTTTAACTCTTTGACACCTGAGAAATACTTTTTGATTTTATTTTAATTAAGCCAAACACCTTTAAACACTTATTTCAACATATATGATTGTCACATCTTAGGAAGTTGTAAATACACTTGATGGGTTGTATTAGTTCCAATTGGATTAGATAAAAAGTTCTTCACTTTAAGAAGATTTTGTGTCCAGGTGGATAAGGAAGACATTGACTACTGAGAGTAATCCATCGTGGTTGTAAATAATTACCACACTATTGGAATCTTCCTATGTCAGAAGATATAGTTTGAAAGATTTTTAGTGGAAGTTATACAGAAGAAAGTGTAAGATGTAGTTTCTCTACCACTCTCCATATAGTTAACTAATCATTCATTTGCCCCTAGGTTTTTCTAGTTCGAGGTCTTTTCCTCGTACATCCTTGTGTTGTGTGATTTTCACTCAAAAATATTTTGGCAACTTGTGTTCGTTGAGCATTGTATGAGACATTTCTTGAGTTAATTTATTCTTTCTTTCAAACACTCCATTTTGTTAAGAAGTTCTATAACAACACGATGGGTCGCCCACTATAACAAGATAATACCTACACACTCGAGTAATAAAACTATTAGTCATGAAAGTAAATAAAAAAGTTTTCAATTATTCAATTAACTGTTATCCATATAAATCTAGAATTTATACATTAATCGGTACACCCTTCTAGTTATCTACATCGAGTATACAAAACCCATGTCTCGGAGTCTAACCACGCAATATTATTTATTAATTCACAATGGCCCATAGTGTGTAGACTAAAAGTATCCAAACACTTTCTTTAATCCATTAATCATTACTGTCGCGCCCCGAATTAATTAAGTTAAACTCATCCTTTTAATTAGAGATAAATTGCCTTAAACAATGCTTTAATTTAAATCTCTGAGGAAAATAGCATAAGATTTTTTTTCCCCAAAGGTATGTGTAGATGAAAACATAACTGCCTTTACTTATAACTTATAAGTACTACATAACTTTACATAACCAAGATCCTTAGTTTAATAATTACACAAAAGGAATCTTGATATTCAAACCATACTAATTATCCGTCACTCCCCCGTTTTTAAAGTCCTAACTTGGCAGTGAACTCCAAATTATAAGCATACCTGAAACAAAACATTACAGGAGTGTAAGCTATAAAGGCTTAGTGAATGACCACATACCACATATATAACCAATTTGAATAACCATTTTTATTTTGTTCTAATGCAATAACCCAACAGGAATTGTGAAACTCTCGCAAGCCTGGACCCACCACAGTCCAATTAACCGACCACAGTTATTAGGGACCACCACATCCCTTTATTAGGCCCGAGTACACAAACCTTTAAGTTGGAATAACAGGACCACCACATCCCGTAGGACCCACCACAGTCCTTAACATTAGATAAAGGACTCACTAGTCCATATCATTATATAACATCGCTTAACATTTTTAATCATATGCACATGTTTCATAAATACAACATCACTCCCATAAACATTTTCACACATGTGTTTAACTACACATTTCCATATGAAATTATAAGCATTTATATTTCATAAGGAAGGTCACTCACCTTGGATTTAGTGCTAATATTAATACCAACTACTTCCTTGGTATGGTAGTATTAGCTGCTTCCCCACCTAACAAGTCAATGTCGTTAGTATTTGAATACACCGATTAACATCAAACCCAGTAATACATCACATCATTTGGTCAATCAGAAATAACTAAGGAGGAATTTAATATGACAATAACACCAAATTAATTAGGGTTCTAACACAATTTACAGAATTTAATTACGAATTTGCTAGACAAAGTTATGCCCATTTTATTACAGCCTTTTCCAAATCATTTCTCAAGAAAAACAACAACACAACTTCAACTTCATGAAATTCTCATAATTTTTGTACAACATAACTTTCCATGATATTCCACCCAATATCAGTAAACTCATTGAATAATACAAATTTAATGTTTCATAATTTTTAGGTCTCATTTTCTATGTCGAGCAAAACGTCAAACACCTGGTATGCATTCTTGCTCCTTTAGGGCAGATTTTAAACCAAGACTTCAAACTATCACCAAGGGTTCATTCCTTGGTATTTTTACACAATTTTCGGATATGTTATACATGTATGAGTTTATTTAGTCTCCAGCTTGAATCACTCAATTCCAATAAGTATTCCATGATTTATGTCATTTTTAGTATAACTAGGTCAAAACACAACATTAAGGCATAACTTAACATTTTTAAGCATACATAACCTTGACCTTGAGTATAATTCATGGAAACATATAATAAACATGTTTTAGCAGAAACATAAATCATAATCATGAATTTTCTAATTCAAAATGCTTTACGAAAAGATGATGTAAATTTGGGACTTTAAAGTATGCATTTACGATCCTAGCTCCAGTTTTAACTTATGTTCTTAACCCATCCTTGTTCCAACACAATTCAGCAATATGGGTATCATTAAAATATATATCCAAATCAAAAATAAAAACATGATAATTATAGAACTCATCCATGTGACCAACTTTAATAGAGATGTAATTACCTTACGAGGATTCCTTGATTTATGGAAAATTTCCAAAGATTTATTCCTTAACTTTCTTCTCTTTCTCTCTCTTTAGGCAAAACTCTTGTTCATGGCTTCATTTGCTGAACAAAGGAGTTTTTTTATACAGTTTAAGTTGGCCAAACCATCACCCACCCTTTAACCAATCAAAAAATAGCACATGTTGTGCTAATAAGACAATTGTCACTTAAGGGATGGACATATTTGCCCTTGTTTCGTACTTTCGCAATAACTTATTGTACGAGCCTCCGTTTAACCCACCGTTTGTTGTGTTATAATATTAATTCATATATCTACAACTTTCATAATTTATATTTTCCCAAAATCATAAACTAATACGCCTAATTTGGGCATCGAACAGGAAAGTAGCAATTTACCGAAAATCTCAAAATTTCACATTTGGCGACCAAACATTGCCAATTTCGTATCAACACCCTTATTTACTTTTATAAACATAATCATGAATTAAAACATAATTTATGATGCATTTAACCACATAACTAATCATATGTTCTAAACATGGTATCCCCGATCATAATCTCAATTAACACCTAATGTAAACAACACATATATCACATGAGCATGCATCCCCTAAACATGATAATTAACATGTTTAACACACATAACCAATCTATAACTTATAACTCCTAAGTTATAATTAATCACGTAATTAACCTTCCTAATTATTTTTAGGGCCTTACAATTCTACCCCTCTTATAAAAATTTCGTCCTCGAAATTTAACGCATAAGAAACTTACAAAATAGATGAGGATATTGCTTCTTCATGTTATCCTCCCCTTCCCAAGTGCCATACTCCACATTCCGATTTCTCCACATCACTTTAACTAGTGAAATGGTTTTACTACGTAACACTTTCTCCTTTCGATCTACAATAGCAATTGGTTCCTCCATATAGGTTAAGTCATCTTGAAGCTCTATCGGTTGTGAGATAAACACATGTGAAGGATCGGGCACATACTTACGTAACATGGATATATGAAAAACATCGTGTATCCGGGACAATTCTGGTGGTAACACCAATTTATAAGCTATAGCTCCAACTCGTTTCACTATCTCATAAGGGCCAATGTACCTGGGACTTAACTTTCCCTTCTTCCCGAATCTCATAACCCCTCTCCAAGGAGAAACATGTAGGAATACTCGATCACCTTCCTCAAATTTCAATTCTTTCCTTCGGATGTCTGCATAACTTTTTTGTCTACTTTGCGCCACCTTTAAGTGATTATGGATAACATTGATATTTTCAGTAGTCTGTTGTACAATTTCTGGCCCAAGAAGTTTTCGTTCTCCTACTTCAGTCAAACACACTGGAGTTCTGCATTTTCTCCCATACAAAGCTTCATAAGGAGCCATCTCAATACTCGAATGATAGCTATTATTATAAGCAAACTCTATTAGTGACAGGTGTTCATCCCAACTCCCCTTGAACTCCAACACACAGATTCGTAACATGTCTTCAAGTGTTTGGATCGTTCTTTCTGACTGCCCATCAGTTTGAGGATGAAAAGTTGTACTAAATTTCAATTTAGTCCCCAAAGCTTGTTATAAACTAGGCCAAAAGTGAGAAGTGAACTTAGGATCTCGATCAGAAATAATAGAAACTGGTGCACCATGCAATCTAATAATCTCATCCACATATATTTTTGCATATCTATCCATGGAGTAAGTAGCTTTAACAGGAAGAAAATGTGCAGACTTAGTCAACCTATCAACGACAACCCAAATAGAATCAAACCCTCGTGATGATTTTGGTAAACCTCTAACAAAATCTGTAGTAACCTGCTCCCATTTCCACTCAGGAATAGGTAAGGGCTGTAGTAAACCACTTGGCTTCTGATGCTCCACCTTCACCTGTTGGCAAACTAGACATCTAGCAACAAAATCTGCAATGTCGTGTTTCATTCCCGGCCACCAATAACATTATTTCAAGTCTCTATACAGTTTCGTGCTCCCTGGATGCATAGCATATAAAGAATAGTGGGCTTCCTCTAAAATCATTCTTCTTAAATCAGGCACGTTAGGTACACACAAATGGTTTTCGTACATAACAATGTCATCGTCCTGAATAGAAAATTCATTTGCTTTACCCTTTTTCATATTTTCTCTAACTTTCTCCAATTCTGTATCTCCTGCCTGTGCTTGTTTTATCCAGTCTATCAACGTGGGTCTAACATTTAAATGTGCCACTATTCCGTAAGACTCATTCAGAGTTAGTTCCACCCCCATTAAAGCTAACTCTCTCAGCAGGTCAACTCGAATACAATAAATACAAGATACTATGCCTAGAGATTTTCTACTCAAAGCATCAAAAACAACATTAGCTTTACCTGGATGGTGATGTATCGTGCAATCATAATCTTTTATAAGTTCCATCCACCTTCTTTGCCTCAAGTTCAAGTCTTTTTGTGTAAACAAGTATTTTAAGCTTTGATGGTCAGTAAAAATTTCACAACTAACACCATATAAGTAGTGTCTCCAGATCTTTAATGCAAAAACTACTGCAGCTAACTCGAGATCATGAGTGGGGTAATTGCGCTCATGTATCTTTAACTGTCGAGAAGAAAATGCAATTACCTTTCCATGCTGCATTAATACACATCCAAGTCCTTGATACGAAGCATCACTATAAATATCTAAACCTTCTGTACCTGTTGGGATAGTCAATACTGGAGCTGATGTCAACTTACCCTTTAAATTTTCAAAGCTTAATCACAATCACCACTCCACACAAACTTGTTCTCCTTTCTGGTAAGCTTAGTCAATGGCAATGCAATAGAAGAAAACCCCGGTATAAACCTCCTGTAATAGCCCACCAATCCCAATAAGCTACGTACCTCTGTCACACTAGTTGGTCTTTCCCAATTCATTACTACTTCTACCTTCTTGGGATCTACACAAATACCATCAGCAGAAATAACATGCCCCAAAAATACAACCTTGTCTAGCCAAAATTCATATTTAGAAAATTTAGCATACAACTTCTTCTCTCGCAAGGTCTGTAAAATAATACGCAGGTGGCATTCATGCTCATCCCTACTACAAGAATATATCAAAATATTATCAATGAAGACAATAACAAAAGAATCCACATATGGGTGAAATATACGGTTCATCAAATCCATGAATACGGCCGGTGCATTTGTTAACCCAAATGGCATGACAAGAAATTCATAATGTCCATACCTGGAACGAAAAGCAGTTTTAGAAATGTCACAATCTCTTACTTTCAATTGATGATATCCGGATCTAAGATCGATCTTGTAAAACACTTTGGCTCCTTGCAACTGATCAAACAAGTCATCAATTCGGGGTAGTGGGTATTTGTTACGGATAGTCACCTTATTCAATTGACGATAATCGATGCACAGCCTCACGGTTCCATCTTTCTTCTTCACAAACAATATTGGGGCTCCCCACGGTGATACACTAGGCCTTATAAAACCACGATCTAACAAATCTTGCAACTGTATTTTTAGCTCCTTTAATTCTGCAGGTGCCATGCGATATGGTGCAATAGATATCGGTGCGGTGCCTGGTACCAACTCAATCGCAAATTCTACCTCACGATCTGGTGCTAAACCTGGGAGTTCTTCTGGGAAGATATCTGCAAACTCATTAACTACTGGTTCTCTGATAATTTTCCAGCCTCTTGTCGTATGTCCACCACATGGGCAAGATAACCCTCACATCCTTTCCTTAGCAGTTCATAACATTTTGTAGCAGAAATCAAACAAGTTGGAGTGACATTTCGTTCCCCAATAAATTTAAATTCAGGTTCACCCGGTAACTGAAACACTACCTCCTTTTTAAAGCAATCCAAACATACATGATATGAAGCTAACCAATCCATACCCAGTATTACATCAAAGTCGCGCATATCGAGAGGTAATAAGTCAACTAGTAATTCTTTTTCACCCACTCGCACCACACACTCCCTATATACCCTCTCAATAAAAACCAACCCCCCCCCCCCCCCCCCCCCACTGGAGTAACAATAGCTAAACCAGAATCTAATGATGATAATGGTTTATTAAGATGCAATAGATAAAGCAAAGACATAAAAGAATGTGTAGAACCAGGATCTATCAACACATAAGCATCTTTATCACCAATAGGAAGTGTACCTGTCACTACGTTAGGCATAGATTGTGCACCTTGTTGTGTCAGTGCAAACACTCTGCCTTGCCATTGACTTTGCGATATACCTCCTCTACCTCCCCTGGGTACATTCTGTGTACAACTCCTACCTCCTACTGCCACACACCCAACTGATGTTGTAGCTCCCATCGCTGGACAATTCTTGCGTAAGTGCCCCGATTGATGACAATGGAAACATAAAGGTGTCGTCTCAGCTATTATACACTCTAGAGACATGTGCCCTTGACCACCACATCTATAACAAAATATAGCCCTCAACACCAACACAGATGCATTTTCTGACCGATTCATCCCAGTCCTTCCACCTCGAGCCTGAAATATTCCACGTGCACTTCTATTATTTTTAAATTCTTGGCCCTTAGGTACTCCTCATGCTACACTCTGAGTTGAGGTTCCCGCCTCCCATCCATATGACCTTATGCCATCATGTCTAGCTTTCTTCGAGTGTTCAACTTGCATTTCTTTTATTGACTTTTCTGACACCATGGCCCTATCCACCAAGTCCACATAATCCGTTATCTTCATATTAGCAACCATGCTTTTTATATCTACACTCAGCCCGGTTTGAAACCGATCACATTTACTTTCTTCCGTCCTCACCAAGTCAGGTGCAAATCTAGATAAGGATATAAATAAAGTTTCATACTCTGCCACTGTTCGATTCCCCTGTTTCAACGTGATAAATTCTTCCTTTTTCTCCTTCCTATAAAGCCTTGGGAAATATTTTTCAAAGAACACTTTCACAAACCTCTCCCATGTAATTCGTGGAGGATTTATTGGCACCACTCCCCCCATTGTAGTAAGTAACCTTTTTGTTGCATCCCACCATAACTTTGCATCATCCACTAACCTAAAGGTTGCTAATAAAACATTTTGTTCATCTCGCACTTCCATCACCTTGAATATTGTTTCCATCTTTCTAACCCACCCCTCTGCCACTAACGAATCCGTAGTCCCAGTAAATGAAGGCGGATTTAACTTCATGAACCTCTCATGTAATTTGTCCCTATCCCCACCATGTTCTCCACCTCTTGCTTGTTCCATAAGTTGTGCCACAGCACGTAATATTCTTCCCACATCATCAGTAGGTTGTTGTTGCACCTCAGGTTCATCCACTTCAATAGGTCTATGTCCTTGCTGACTATTAGGTACACAGGATGCCTCACCCTCTGCTCTATCATGAGGCTCGTGTGGATCCATCACTCACTGCAATATAATTAACTTAAACAAAATATAATAGCAGCAGTTTAATATTAACATTGTTAATCAAAATCCAGGTGTATAACAAACTCACTTTCTAGTGTCCACTGCCAATCTAGACCCTCACACCCTATCCAGAACCAAATAACCTGGCTCTGATACCAAGTTGTCGCGCCCCGAATTAATTAAATTAAACTCATCCTTTAAATTAGAGATAAATTGCCTTAAACAATGCTTTAATTTAAATCTCTGAGGAAAATAGCATAAGATTTTTTTTTCCAAAGGTATGTGTAGATGAAAACATAACTGCCTTTACTTATAACTTATAAGTACTACATAACTTTACATAACCAATATCCTTAGTTTAATAATTACACAAAAGGAATCTTGATATTCAAACCATACTAATTATCCGTCACTCCCCCGTTTTTAAGGTCCTAACTTGGCAGTGAACTCCAAATTATAAGCATACCTGAAACAAAACATTACAGGAGTGTAAGCTATAAAGGTTTAGTGAATGACCACATACCACACATATAACCAATTTGAATAACCATTTTTATTTTGTCTAATGCTATAACCCAACAGGAATTGTGAAACTCTCGCAAGCCTGGACCCACCACAGTCCAATTAACCCACCACAGTTATTAGGGACCACCACATCCTTTTATTAGGCCCGAGTACACAAACCTTTAAGTTGGATTAACAGGACCACCACATCCCGTAGGACCCACCACAGTCCTTAACATTAGATAAAGGACTCACTAGTCCATATCATTATATAACATCGCTTAATATTTTTAATCATATGCATATGTTTCATAAATACAACATCACTCCCATAAACATTTTCACACATGTGTTTAACTACACATTTCCATATGAAATTATAAGCATTTATATTTCATAAGTAAGGTCACTCACCTTGGATTTAGTTCTAAGATTAATACCAACTACTTCCTTGGTATGGTAGTATTAGCTTCTTCCCCACCTAACAAGTCAATGTCGTTAGTATTTGAATACACCGATTAACATTAAACCCAGTAATACATCACATCATTTGGTCAATCAGAAATAACTAAGGAGGAATTAAATATGACACTTCACATTTCTATAACACCCAATTAATTAGGGTTCTAACACAATTTACATAATTTAATTACGAATTTGCTAGACAAAGTTATGCCCATTTTATTACAGCCTTTTCCAAATCATTTCTCAAGAAAAACAACAACACAACTTCAACTTCATGAAATTCTCATAATTTTTGTACAACATAACTTTCCATGATATTCCACCCAATATCATTAAACCCATTTAATAATACAAATTTAATGTTTCATAATTCTTAGGTCTCATTTTCTATGTCGAGCAAAACATCAAACATCTGGTATGCATTCTTGCTCCTTTAGGTCAGATTTTAAACCAAGACTTCAAACTATCACCAAGGGTTCATTCCTTGGTATTTTTACACAATTTTCGGATATGTTATACATGTATGAGTTTATTTTACTCTCCAACTTGAATCACTCAATTCCAATAAGTATTCCATGATTTATGCCATTTTTAGTATAACTAGGCCAAAATACAACATTAAGGCATAACTTAACATTTTTAAGCATACATAACCTTGACCATGAGTATAATTCATGGAAACATATAGTAAACATGTTTTAGCAGAAACATAAATAATAATCATGAATTTTCTAAATCAAAATGCTTTACGAAAAGATGATGTAAATTTAGGACTTTAAAGTATGCATTTACGATCCTAGCTCCAGTTTTAACTTACGTTCTTAACCCATCCTTGTTCCAACACAATTCAGAAATATGGGTATCATTAAAATATATATCCAAATCAAAAATAAAAACATGATAAGTATAGAACTCATCCATGTGACCAACTTTAATAAAGATGTAATTACCTTACGAGGATTCCTTGATTTATGGAAAATTTCCAAAGATTTATTCCTTAACTTTCTTCTCTTTCTCTCTCTTTAGGAAAAACTCTTGTTCATGGCTGCCTTTGCTGAACAAAGGAGTTGTTTTATACAGTTTAAGTCGGCCAAACCATCCCCCACCCTTTAACCAATAAAAAAATAGCACATGGTGTGCTAATAAGACAATTGTCACTTAAGGGATGGACATATTTGCCCTTGTTTCGTACTTTCGGAATAACTTCTTGTACGAGCCTCTGTTTAACCCACCGTTTGTTGTGTTATAATATTAATTCATATATCTACAACTTTCATAATTTATATTTTCCCAAAATCATAAACTAATAGGCCTAATTTGGGCATCGAACAGGAAAGTAGCAATTTACCGAAAATCTCAAAACTTTCACATTTGGCGACCAAACATTGCCAATTTCGTATCAACACCCTTATTTACTTTTATAAACATAATCATGCATTAAAACATAATTTATGATGCATTTAACCACATAACTAATCATATGTTCTAAACATGGTATCCCCGATCATAAGCTGAATTAACACCTAATGTAAACAACACATATATCACATGAGCATGCATCCCCTAAACATGATAATTAACATGTTTAGCACACATAACCAATCTATAACTTATAACTCCTAAGTTATAATTAATCATGTAATTAACCTTCCTAATCATGTTTTAGGGCCTTGCAATTACACTCCCGCCTTACACATAAAGTTAATAATTCAAATACCATCTATAAAGTCTAACTCCATTTTTAAATGTAGGTCTAAAACGTTTAGAGTATAATTATTTCCAATCACTATGTTTTAAGACCGCCACCATTCCACATATAAGCAGGGTTAGATGAGTAAAAGTGCACTTCTAAAATTATCATACATGTCTTTACATTTTAACTAAATTAAAAAACTTCATTAGGTCTATGCCCACGGTAAAAATCTTAGCCGTGCGCACATCAACTGTTTGCACAGTAAAAACCATAGCCATTTGTACAGTGCATGGAATTAAAATTGCCCATAAAAAAACTTGTCTTCAACCTACATCCTCTTCTAAAAGCCTATAACTCAAATTCGTCATTTTCTTTCTAAAATGACTTCCTCCAAATATGGTCTAAGATAGTTATTAAAGTCAATCCTTACTTAAAAATCCCATTTCCCCATATTTACTTTTGATATTTCAAAATATAATTCCATGACCAATTACTACCTTAAGATTTAAAGGGATATATCTAATTATATGTAAAGGAGTAGTCTACCACATGATTCCATTTACATAGGAATATTTAATTGGAATATACAATTATCTAACCCAATTCAATTAAACTAATTAAGACTAAACATAAAATTTCAAGAATTGGGTTCATTCATTTATTTACAAAAATCATCATTTATCAACACATCAAATAACCCTAATTATTTCTTCACTATTTTTATAATTTATAAAATATTATTTAGGTATAAACCACTCTTTACATCATAAGAGGAGATAGTAGAATTATCTTGCCATGAATGATGAATCCATTTTCCTGAAATAAAGACAAAAAATTCTTCAAAAGCATATGTAATTATTCTTCAACACATCTTCAATTATTGCAAAGAAGGTCCCAATGATGTAGAAAAGAACCCCTTGAGAAATAGTTAAATGGTCATTTTAAATGTCCTTAAAAGTCTTTTTTTTTTTAATTGGGTAGATGTTTTCCCAAAACCAATTTTAGAATTGTAATATTTTGGTTTAGGATTAATTGGAATTATTTATGCATTGGAACGATGCATTTTGTGTGAAGTTTGGTTGGGATTTAGATGTTATATTAAGGGTTTAAGAGGTAATAGGGTTTCATTTAGGTTCTTATTCTAATATCTCCTTTTTATTTGTTTCCTCTTTTGTCATTAAACCTAACTTTATCTCCAAGTATACTTGAATTACATGTATACCCAAACTCTTAAGTACGTTTCCCCTTTTATTTATTTGTTATTTTAACAAAATTCTAAATTACGATTAAACATCCTAACTACTTTCTTTTTCCAAATAAAATCCATATTTTTGATAAAATGCCATTCCAACTTCAAAGTTCATTGTAAAACTTTATTTTTATAAATAACTGATTACAAAATTCCATTCCTTTTCACGTAAAATATTTAGTTAGTTATTTAAGTTCTTCCACAAATCTAAATTAATTAGTACAATTAATTAATCAAATACCTTTAAATTTACGGGGTATTATAGTAACTAGCCCCATGACACACAACCCACTATAAGAAAGTCCAACCTCTACCGTATACACCCCAGAATACATTATCATAATAAAAATCCAAACTCCACAGAATACACCCCAAGATTGTGATCGTGTCTGTTGGAACACGAGGCCCCCAATTTATGACACTTACACAAAAAGCAATTTCATTTTAAGATGTGAAAGAGAGATGGTTCAATTTAACGCACACAAATTTTAATTTATTTCAAATTAAAATAAAACAACTCAAAGTGAAATTAAATTAGACAATTTTTTCACTTAAACCAATTTAACCCAAGTCCTAGAAATTTGCCTAAGTCATATTTTCAATATTACCAAATTAGGACAAACCAATTTTAACAAATTAAATGATGACTTGAATTAAATTAACATATACCCAAATAGAATTTGCACCAAATTAAACAAGCGGTGATTTAAACCAAATTTTATCTTTTTCCCTAAGCATGCATCTAGGTGAATTTTGCAAAAGATAAAATAAATAAATAAATCACTACGCCGCGATGTAAGAGGAAAAACCCACAACGGGAAAAAACCTCAGACGACCCTAGCCTTAAGTCCACTAAATATGGTTTTACAATTACAAGACACATGACTTACTTCCTCGACTCGACTCCTTTCAAGCCTTGACGCGTCTTCTTGTAAACACATTCGCTTAGTCGACAACCCCGAAACTCCACCGAAATCTTGGAATTCACCAATGAGACTTTAGGAACATCGTCAACCACACATGGTGCCTTTCACCATGTGAGAATGCCGGAGCAAAACAATGAACTTCTTCTTTGAGAGATGTAGAAGCAAGCCCAAACGAACTCTTCAACTCGGTAGAGTAAACCCGGTGCCAAAACACTCCAGGCAAGATATATATATGGAAACTTGGAATAAACAAACTATGGGTGTTTAAAGATTTTTTCTTGAAAAATAAACACTCAAAACATGAACTCTTTCTTTTTAGAATTTTTCTCTCAAACTCTCTCTTGGAGATTGTAGTATGTGAAAAAGTTAGTTCCAAAATGTTGGTTCCCGCACTTAATAAACTTGGCAAAAGTAGTGGGATAGAGGTGAAAAACTGCCCAAAACTGCCAATTAAATTTCCCGTCGAAAATCTCGTTCGAACGAAGTCTCGTTCGAATGACCCTTATAATGAAGTTCTAGTGGCCTATTGGGAAATATCGTTGGTAAACTCGTTCAAACGAAATTCTTGTTTGAACGACATTCTCGTTCGAACGTCAATTTCGAACGAACTTCCATAAAGCTTAAAATTCAATTTTTAGCCCATAAACTTTATTTTAAAGTTTTAAAGAAAACTTCTGAAAAAAAACCTCAGTTTAAAATAAAAGTACACCCAATAAAACTTATTCCAAGCTCCTATATAAATATGTAATGCATTCATACCTTAGGAGTAAACAGAATAAATGTTGTTGACGTAGAAACGAGGCACAACAAACTCGACATATGATGAATCTTTATACTCTTGGCCGCTATGTCTTCAACTAACACGTCATAGGCTTGAATGGATAAACTTGAACACTATCCTATGACTCAAATGTTTTTGTCTGGAATTGAGCCAACACAACATTGAGACTCAATCGGAGACTTGTGTCCTTACAGTGTTTAGTCACCCTCCTCCCTTCTAGGTAACTAGCCCCACAGCATGCAACCCAGCCAATATAAATGAAAATCACAAGAATAATTGAATAAAGTGTTCCCTCTCATCACACAAACATGAATTAGGATATTACTACAGAGTAATATCTATTCTCTATTCATTTATTTATGAATTACCATTGGTATCGTTCTTACCAATTTTAACTTAGGTATGTACTTTGAATTGTACTTTCATGTTAGTCACTTTTAGATTTCCTTGTCCTTAGGCGTCCTTACTAAATTCCATATATATTTACATGCAGCATTGCCATGTACTTTTGAAATGACCGTTTAACAATATATCACATAGAGAAATAACCACATGTCCTATAATGAGGACAATTACTCAAACCAGTTTCCTTTATCTTATTTACAGTTTAAGATTATATTCACAGATTAATTATATTGCATTCCCAACTTTATATTATCAAAATATTAATAAATTAATCAATATAAAACATCATTACCCATGATATAAAATCTTATTACACCTCCCCATGACTTCCAACTCCTAACCAATCTAAATTTTATATTGGGACATCTCATAAATGAAATACAAACAAGGAACCCCCGATACACTTATGTCTAGTCTAGTTAGTCGTATGGATCCAGCGAGTGTCAAAAGTTTCATTCCCCCATAAGACTTACTCAATTAATCCATTATACGTATAATTATTAGATATTTTGCTAATGGTACCACTACAGTCTTATAATTTTACTTTAAGGAAAAATTACATACTAATTTCTATAACGGTGTCACTAACATCAACGTATCATCGTAAATCAAATCTTGCCCATACATTAAGTAAAATTTGTGTAAAGCTTCTTGTCATAATATTCTATTTGTTTTCATTATCATTCCTTATAGTCATTCTAGTGTAATGTAATTATGTACATACTAATTGTATTCTTATTCCCTAATCAACATTAGTATAACTCAATCATATTATATCAACTTCCTCAAATTTTAGATACTTATCTTAAAGATTCTTATGATATGATGATGTGCTATAAAGTCACCATTTGAATTTATATCTATAGCTTAAGCTCAAGCACACATAACAATGGAAATGTATATAATAGCACAATAATGTAAATATGAGAAGGGGATGAGGATAATACTAAAGACAATAGAATTTAAGTGGTTCAACTATGTCAGCCTACTCCAGTGTGCAGATGAGTATGGATTTTCACTAGAAATGAGGCTCTAACAGCTTGACATACACAACTCTAAAGCTTTCTCTCTCTACAGTGAATGAAATAGATTTTATCTAGGTTTTTTATTTTTTGGATCCCTTCTTATAGGGAAGAAGATGGGTTTATATAGTGTTGAGGGTATGCAATGTACCTGCAGGTAGGCATAGAACATGTGCGTGAAGAAGCCTCCCGTAGGGTGTGGACACCTGTCTCTGGCATAAGTAGATCATAATGATGTAATATTCCCTCACATGAGGGAAATATCTTGTTATAACAGTTTATCCATGTGGGCTAATGAGCCATAAACAATGCATATACTGTTACGCGTGCCTAATCCCATGCGCTCTGCTAGGTGTCAACTATAAGTCATGCTGGTCCAAGCTAAGACTGAGACATCGAGTCAGCCTTATAATGGAATGCTTATGTAACAACCCGTCCTTTTTGGAGACGATTAAATTCCATAATTGGATATAAATTGGAATTTGGGGAATTTTACTAAATAGTAATTCTTGGGATTTTCGAGGATTGAATGATTTTCGAAGGATGTTGTGATTATTTTTGGGACTATATAGGTCGAAATATTTTAATTATATGTCGTCGTGGAGAAAAGCGACACGAGGTAAGATTTTTAATTGGAAAACCCGCATTTATTTATTTTGGGTTGGAATAGTGATTTGCGGTCAAGTACCTCGGATGGGAATTTCGACTGCGCCATAATTCTCAGAATGTCCGAGATAGTCGGAAAAGAGTGTCCGTTGGACGAAAATGAGTTTCGGGTAATTTTAGAGGTAAAAGTAACTCGTAATTGGGTAAACGAGTCGTTTTTGGGTTTTAAGGGTTTAAAACCCTTTTCTCTTATAAAAAGAGAAGGAGAGGGAGAAAAGAGAAAGAAAGAGAAGAAAAGAGAGAGAAGAGAGAGAGGAAGAAGAAAAGAGGAGGAGAAATGGGAACTCCGGCCAAACTCCGCCGGATTCGACTCGAGGTCGTCGGATTTTATCCACGAGGCAAGTGTTTACTTGCTTTATTTATCTTTTTGCATAAATATCTCATACCGTAGTTTGGTATAAACAAACCCTAATGGTTTTTGGGTGGGTTATCGTGGATAAAACGGGTTTTTGGGAGTTAAAACAATTAAACCCCAAATAATATTTCAATTTGTGGAACTTAGGTTTTAATCCAAATTAATTGGTGGTTTGGGGTTCTAGGATGTTTAGAACCCTTAATATATGTGTAGTTGTAGTTGGTTGAGGTTGTAGGACGTTGGGTGAGGCGACAAAAGCTTGGGAGAAGCTTTAATGGCGGAAATCTCCTCGGAGGTGACGATGAATAGTAACCCGTCACCTTTGGGGGCATTTTTGGCCAGGAAAAGAAGTGATTTAGCTTTCGTCCAAAACACGAAAGTTGTAGAACTTTTCGATACGGTCGCGTGGGCGCTTACCGCGTATTTTTCTGAATTTTCTACGATTTGATATGATTTTTACAAGATGACAGCTCCGGGTTGAAAGTACCAACTCGGAAATCAAATCGGGAATTGGAAAAATTACGGCTAGAATTAATGTCGTAGATGTTCGGGATAATTTTTGGGGTAGTTTAGAAACCCCGGAAATGAATTTGGATTGATTTTTGGGTATTTTGGAGTTTGAGAAATCTCCCAAACTGTGACCCTCGAACAGGCCGAATCGATTCGGGTACAGACCGAATCGATTCGCCTAAGAGGAATTGGGTTTCTGCAATGGGCCGAATCGATTCGGGTACAGACCGAATCGATTCGCCATTTACAGACCTGTTTGCAGAATACTTTCCGAATCGATTCGGATTGGGAACCGAATCGATTCGCCCACCCGAATCGATTCGCTAAAGGGGCGAATCGATTCGCTTAGGTCAGAATTTCTAGTTTTCTCCCTTTAAGAGTATGGGGAGTTGAATTACCAATTTGGAATAGTTTGGGGGTATATATATATATAATATATACTTCACTTAGAGAAGAATAGTATCATTGGAGATATCCAATAAATCCTTAGAATAGGATCGAGGTATATAGTGATTATTAAAGTAAGAAATACTTTGGATTTAGAATCATGCAACTATCAATGCATGATTATGATTCTCGAAGGGAATCTTTGGGATTATTATCATCGTTAGATGCTATAGGCCACTAAGGCCGTTTATATATATATTCTAGGAAGAATATATAGGATATGTATATACTGTGTGTTTTAGGTATATATATATAATGATGGAAATGATTTTGAAAATATATAAATGAATATTTTCAAAATGGAAATATAAATGATTTTCATAATTAATAAAATTGAGGATACACACCTCTCTAAATTGCTATCATAAGGGAAGTTGCGTTCGTATGGTGAAGCCCCCTGGCTAATGATGCAGGGTGGATATAGTCCTAGGCCATGGGAGCGCTTATGGTTGTATATTTTTCTGCGGGGGTAGGGAGATTCCGGGTGTGGTCTTGGCTACCACGCAGGCTCATGGCCGCTTCCCGACGTGTTTCGATATAGGATCCCAGGTTGTCTTGGAGGCCCTGGAAGATGATAGCCATTTAGGGGCGCGCTCAGTGGAGAAATCCGGACGGGCGGTCTTAGAACGCGTTTATTAAAGCAATTCATAATAATGGATTTGCTTTAATTACATTTCCTGGATATAGGAAGGGAAATGGGTTATATATAAAGTGGCTTCGGTAACACTTCCCAGATGGAAGAAGGGATGTGGAAGCATATGTTATGATCAAAGCATTTTTATGATAATGAAAATGTCTTTGAATACATTTCCTGAATATAAAAAGGGAAATGGGATACTTTGATAAGGAAAAGCATTTTTATGATAATAAAACTGGCTTTTAAAAGGTATATGATTTATTAAAGCAATTCATGATAATGAATTGTCTTTTAAATACATTTCCTGGATATGAGAAGGGAAATGAAAGTTTTGAAATGAAAAGAATAAGTATTTATAAATACTTTGTGTATAGAATACACCTCAGTCCGGGAGACAGATCCGGACGTGTATTATAAAGATACAATTGATTTGGAAAGCCTCAGTCCGGGTGATAATTATATTACCCGGAAGTATATTGTAAATATATGTATATGTATAAATCGAGTGCCGAGGGTCTGATGGATCCCGACGATCGACCGTGCCGCATAGTAGTGTATCGGGGGGGTTCCTTGTTTGGATTTCGCTTCGCGAGACACCCCACGCACGAATATGGCATTGTGTTGAGACTGGGGAGAAGTTTAATCCTTAGTGCGCTTATTATTAAATATCTATGGTATATATATATTATATATCTTTCTGTACTGAGGGACTGGCGGATCTCAAAGATCGACCTTGCTGCATAGTAGTGTATCGGGGGGGTTCCTTGTTTGGATTTCGCTTCGCGAGACACCCCACGCACGAACATGGCATAGCGTCGAGATTAAAGTGAAGTTTAGCCCTTAGTACATCTATGTGACTATCTAGGATAGATAGTGGTTGGGTATTAGACTAGTTTAGCAGGGTAGCTTGACTAGGATGTTTTAGGGATGCGCTAGGAGTGCACTGTTAGAGGAGAGGTGAGGGGTATCTCACGAGAGTGCGATACCAATTTAAATATGAGATAAAACTATTTTTATAAAAATAAAGCATTTATGCACTTGCAAAATATTTTCTAAACATTCGGGCTCTGACCCGTTTGTCTACTCTCCTTTCTTTCTCTATATTGTATATATATAGGTGTCCAGACACAGGGACGCCTGGATGGAAACTCTTTCGAGTCAGACGTCTGCTGCAGCAGTTGTGGATGCTTGCAGGTTATCGGTAGACGTTTCTTTCCTTGTACTCTAGATAGGAGATATTGTATAAACACTCGAGCCAAAGGCTCAATTTCATTTATTTACTCTTTCAGTACAACATTCGATATGGTTGTATTATTTGGACCGAGTGTTCGGTTATTTTAGTTCCTTTCTTTTCCATTTCAGTTCATTACGCATTTAATTGTGAATGTTTTAATTTGTGCGCTAAAAAGAGTAGTTAGATAAAAGTTTTAACGGCCACCTAATAGGATATTAGTAATTAATTGGATTTTCGACAGTGATGCTAAGAATGATCCATATGAAACTCCTGTTTTAATTTAATATTGGAGTGATCGCCCGGTATCTTATTAGGCGGGTTGTTACAGATGGTATCAGAGCATCAGGTTCTAGTGTCTTTAGGAATCTGTGCGGACGTACTACGCTTTCAGCGTTGCTCTCGATTTGTATAGAGCCTCAGGAATAGGATTGTTGATTTCTATTGCGAGATTTCGTTCTCCTGCCATATTATGAGATTATAAAAATCTTTTGCGCGCTCGTTTGAGAATCGTGTGCGGAGCTTGGATGGCAGCAGGAGGTGAGGCTTAGCTAGTGCAGCTGGTAGAAGGTTGGGATGAGTACCTTAGTAGAGGTTACTCTCTCTATGGCAATTGTTGAGGATTATCTCAATGACTACTAAAGCATAGTAGTTCGAGTACCATAGTACAACCGTAGTAGGGTGTGGTACTAAAGTTGGATTTCCCCGTGGAGATAAGGATTAGAAAGGGATCTTACGGATAGTTATAACCGTGAGTCCCCATGAATCAGCAGGATGAGAAGAATGCAGCTTTGGGAATTATTCGCCTAAAGTTCAGCAGAGGTATATGGTGTTAATATTTGGCGTGACTAGATAAAGTCGCGGTATTAGTTAGCCCTGGACTCGTGTGTGTATTTTGAGTTGTGGCGGTCTCGATAACATTATAATGTATGATTATGTGTTTTCCGCAATAGCGGAATTCTATTTTTCTTCGTTCGCCATAGAGGCGGGTGATTATATTTTATATATATACGTATACGGTATATGGTGTAACGGAGCGATAGCAGGCTAATGATGGCAAGTCTATTGTGTCCGCAATTCCTGGAGGGAACATATTGTTATTGTGGTGTCTCACCTTTATACAGGTTGAGTACACCTTTGTTATATTGGACTTATGGAACCTCGATGAGCAGAGGCTTCCTTATTTTGGATGGTATATGTGGCAACCTTATAGATATAATTTAAGGCCCACAGAATCGTTGTTGAGCTGTAAGGTTTAGCTCAGTATTAGCTTGCGCAAGGACTTAGGAATGAGTGCGAGCGCAGGGTGGTATGACTCTTAGTTAGAGATAGGAATTCAGATCACTTTTTGTTGGATTAGGGGATAGGGATATCCCAGTTGCATGTTTAAATGACAGAACTCCATAACCAACGAAGTCAAGGGTTAATGTGTGGAGGGGTTCCTTGTTTGGATTTCGCTTTGCGAGACACTCCACACATGACTCTTAACGGCGTCGGGAGTGGGGAGCTGTTATGGGATGCAAGGAGGTTGATTTTGTGGAAAGGTCTTATAGTGTGGATGAGCCACTATAGGCTATGAGCCACATGATGTTAATATGCTTATGGAAGTATTGTGCTATGGAAAAGCACTAAAGTGGTCCCTTCGCCACAAATGGGTGGGTGAGGTTGGACTTAGAGAAATTTATTTGAGGACAAAAGTCAGGCCTTAATGAAAAGGCAAGTTTTGAGGAGCCACATTTTGGGTATTATGTTCGTGACACTTTCTACAGAAAGTGGGCACTTGATTAGCTAGGTTTCCTTCTGTATGGGCGGAAGGATAAGATAGTAGGAATGCGTTCATAGGCTAGCCTAGTAGGATTTAGGACGTCCCGCTTCTGTGCCTTGGGTCGTTATATCTCGATGACCGACTACGCGAGGGAGTAGTGTAACGGGAGGGTTCCTTGTTTGGATTTCGCCTTGGCGAGACGTCCCACGCATGAAACCAAGCACTTGTCGGGAGTTGGGAGAGGCCTTGGGCACTAGGGACATACTTAGGATTATATTAGTTTCGTGTAGGTAGGGTAACGCATAGATCGTAGCATTTTTAGGATATAGGTTCGCTAGTATTAGCAGCGCCGAGGTTAGGAGTTTTGAAATGCGCGGGTTCGGAGGACCCATAGGTGAGTATTACACCGAGGAAAGGAGATCCTTATTGGGAGAGAGTGATGCGTGTCAGACGTTCGTAATGTTTGTGCTGATATGCACAAGTTAGAAAGGTGTATGGGCACCTTGGTAAGGTAGTTTGATGTACCGCCTAGCTAAGATGGGAGTAGTATATAAGGTTGAAATTCATGCTGATAGGCATTATAGATGATGGGTATTATGTGACGTATAAGAGTCACTTTGCGATTGTGGTAGTCGTGTAGCATATGGTTGGGAACCATTGAGTTAGTATTGTTTCCCTTGAGGTATTAGGATTTGGAGTGATCCTAAGATTGGTGGTGTAGGTTGTACCCGAATTTCGAGGACGAAATTCCGTTGTAAGGGGGGGAGTGTAACAACCCGTCCTTTTTGGAGACGATTAAATTCCATAATTGGATATAAATTGGAATTTGGGGAATTTTACTAAATAGTAATTCTTGGGATTTTCGAAGATTGAATGATTTTCGAAGGATGTTGTGATTATTTTTGGGACTATATAGGTCGAAATATTTTAATTATATGTCGTCGTGGAGAAAAGCGACACGAGGTAAGATTTTTAATTGGAAAACCCGCATTTATTTATTTTGGGTTGGAATAGTGATTTGCGGTCAAGTACCTCGGATGGGAATTTCGACTGCGCCATAATTCTCAGAATGTCCGAGATAGTCGGAAAAGAGTGTCCGTTGGACGAAAATGAGTTTCGGGTAATTTTAGAGGTAAAAGTAACTCGTAATTGGGTAAACGAGTCGTTTTTGGGTTTTAAGGGTTTAAAACCCTTTTCTCTTATAAAAAGAGAAGGAGAGGGAGAAAAGAGAAAGAAAGAGAAGAAAAGAGAGAGAAGAGAGAGAGGAAGAAGAAAAGAGGAGGAGAAATGGGAACTCCGGCCAAACTCTGCCGGATTCTACTCGAGGTCGTCGGATTTTATCCACGAGGCAAGTGTTTACTTGCTTTATTTATCTTTTTGCATAAATATCTCATACCGTAGTTTGGTATAAACAAACCCTAATGGTTTTTGGGTGGGTTATCGTGGATAAAACGGGTTTTTGGGAGTTAAAACAATTAAACCCCAAATAATATTTCAATTTGTGGAACTTAGGTTTTAATCCAAATTAATTGGTGGTTTGGGGTTCTAGGATGTTTAGAACCCTTAATATATGTGTAGTTGTAGTTGGTTGAGGTTGTAGGACGTTGGGTGAGGCGACAAAAGCTTGGGAGAAGCTTTAATGGCGGAAATCTCCTCGGAGGTGACGATGAATAGTAACCCGTCACCTTTGGGGGCATTTTTGGCTAGGAAAAGAAGTGATTTAGCTTTCGGCCAAAACACGAAAGTTTTAGATCTTTTCGATACGGTCGCGTGGGCGCTGACCGCGTATTTTTCTGAATTTTCTACGATTTGATATGATTTTTACAAGATGACAGCTCCGGGTTGAAAGTACCAACTCGGAAATCAAATCGGGAATTGGAAAAATTACGGCTAGAATTAATGTCGTAGATGTTCGGGATAATTTTTGGGGTAGTTTAGAAACCCCGGAAATGAATTTGGATTGATTTTTGGGTATTTTGGAGTTTGAGAAATCGCCCAAACTGTGACCCTCGAACAGGCCGAATCGATTCGGGTACAGGCCGAATCGATTCGCCTAAGAGGAATTGGGTTTCTGCAATGGGCCGAATCGATTCGGGTACAGACCGAATCGATTCGCCATTTACAGACCTGTTTGCAGAATACTTTCCGAATCGATTCGGATTGGGAACCGAATCGATTCGCCCACCCGAATCGATTCGCTAAAGGGGCGAATCGATTCGCTTAGGTCAGAATTTCTAGTTTTCTCCCTTTAAGAGTATGGGGAGTTGAATTACCAATTTGGAATAGTTTGGGGGTATATATATATATAATATATACTTCACTTAGAGAAGAATAGTATCATTGGAGATATCCAATAAATCCTTAGAATAGGATCGAGGTATATAGTGATTATTAAAGTAAGAAATACTTTGGATTTAGAATCATGCAACTATCAATGCATGATTATGATTCTCGGAGGGAATCTTTGGGATTATTATCATCGTTAGATGCTATAGGCCACTAAGGCCGTTTATATATATATTCTAGGAAGAATATATAGGATATGTATATACTGTGTGTTTTAGGTATATATATATAATGATGGAAATGATTTTGAAAATATATAAATGAATATTTTCAAAATGGAAATATAAATGATTTTCATAATTAATAAAATTGAGGATACACACCTCTCTAAATTGCTATCATAAGGGAAGTTGCGTTCGTATGGTGAAGCCCCCTGGCTAATGATGCAGGGTGGATATAGTCCTAGGCCATGGGAGCGCTTATGGTTGTATATTTTTCTGCGGGGGTAGGGAGATTCCGAGTGTGGTCTTGGCTACCACGCAGGCTCATGGCCGCTTCCCGACGTGTTTCGATATAGGATCCCAGGTTGTCTTGGAGGCCCTGGAAGATGATAGCCATTTAGGGGCGCGCTCAGTGGAGAAATCCGGACGGGCGGTCTTAGAACGCGTTTATTAAAGCAATTCATAATAATGGATTTGCTTTAATTACATTTCCTGGATATAGGAAGGGAAATGGGTTATATATAAAGTGGCTTCGGTAACACTTCCCGGATGGAAGAAGGGATGTGGAAGCATATGTTATGATCAAAGCATTTTTATGATAATGAAAATGTCTTTGAATACATTTCCTGAATATAAAAAGGGAAATGGGATACTTTGATAAGGAAAAGCATTTTTATGATAATAAAACTGGCTTTTAAAAGGTATATGATTTATTAAAGCAATTCATGATAATGAATTGTCTTTTAAATACATTTCCTGGATATGAGAAGAGAAATGAAAGTTTTGAAATGAAAAGAATAAGTATTTATAAATACTTTGTGTATAGAATACACCTCAGTCCGGGAGACAGATCCGGACGTGTATTATAAAGATACAATTGATTTGGAAAGCCTCAGTCCGGGTGATAATTATATTACCCGGAAGTATATTGTAAATATATGTATATGTATAAATCGAGTGCCGAGGGTCTGATGGATCCCGACGATCGACCGTGCCACATAGTAGTGTATCGGGGGGGTTCCTTGTTTGGATTTCGCTTCGCGAGACACCCCACGCACGAATATGGCACTGTGTTGAGACTGGGGAGAAGTTTAATCCTTAGTGCGCTTATTATTAAATATCTATGGTATATATATATTATATATCTTTCTGTACTGAGGGACTGGCGGATCTCAAAGATCGACCTTGCTGCATAGTAGTGTATCGGGGGGGTTCCTTGTTTGGATTTCGCTTCGCGAGACACCCCACGCACGAACATGGCATAGCGTCGAGATTAAAGTGAAGTTTAGCCCTTAGTACATCTATGTGACTATCTAGGATAGATAGTGGTTGGGTATTAGACTAGTTTAGCAGGGTAGCTTGACTAGGATGTTTTAGGGATGCGCTAGGAGTGCACTGTTAGAGGAGAGGTGAGGGGTATCTCACGAGAGTGCGATACCAATTTAAATATGAGATAAAACTATTTTTATAAAAATAAAGCATTTATGCACTTGCAAAATATTTTCTAAACATTCGGGCTCTGACCCGTTTGTCTACTCTCCTTTCTTTCTCTATATTGTATATATATAGGTGTCCAGACACAGGGACGCCTGGATGGAAACTCTTTCGAGTCAGACGTCTGCTGCAGCAGTTGTGGATGCTTGCAGGTTATCGGTAGACGTTTCTTTCCTTGTACTCTAGATAGGAGATATTGTATAAACACTCGAGCCAAAGGCTCAATTTCATTTATTTACTCTTTCAGTACAACATTCGATATGGTTGTATTATTTGGACCGAGTGTTCGGTTATTTTAGTTCCTTTCTTTTCCATTTCAGTTCATTACGCATTTAATTGTGAATGTTTTAATTTGTGCGCTAAAAAGAGTAGTTAGATAAAAGTTTTAACGGCCACCTAATAGGATATTAGTAATTAATTGGATTTTCGACAGTGATGCTAAGAATGATCCATATGAAACTCCTGTTTTAATTTAATATTGGAGTGATCGCCCGGTATCTTATTAGGCGGGTTGTTACAGCTTATTGGTGCTGAGTTGAATTTGTACAGGAGCCTCAGCCTCCCTGTCATGGATGAGGCCAAGGGGATATGAAATATAATGGAGCACTGATGCTGTCACTATACATTGAGGCCGAAAATGAGTCCTCTCGTGTTGGGTCCCCATACCAAGTCATAATATGTCCTGTATAATGGTTTCCAGGAGGTCAACCTTGGCCGAGTTAGTCCCGACTATGGATGAGGTTATACTTGGGTATATCAATCACCCCTAGCCCTTAGTATTTAATGTGAATGGAAGGCTAAGGCGTATAGTCGTCTGACCCCTTATGTGTTTCATTGGTCGTCTTAGGCTGTTTAGGTCGTGAACCAATTTTGTCGAGTGTATAACGGTTATTTCGATGTCTATGGAAGGGGTTCTCTGAACATGCCACTTGTCATTAGGTATATGGGCTGGCGTGTTGTCAAATGATGGCAGGTGCATGCTATAACACCCCGCCTAATTAAATACCGGGTGGCTAGTCCCATACCAAATTAAAACGGAATATACAGTTGGCTCATTCTTAGCATCACTGTCGAAAACATTTACAACTCACCCAATACTCAATTAAGCTGGTGTTAAAAACTTTTCAAATTTTAATTTAACAAAATCCATTTCCAGTTTAAGAATAACACAATGCATTTTATTCTACAACACTGATAACCAATTAGATAACACAAAATAATTTGAATGCAATTGGAATAAACATTCCCAAATAATATTAATCCATTACAGTAATCCCAACAATATCAAATGTATTAAAATGACACGAATACCATAGTATTTGACCCCGATAGAAGAAGATAACTGAATCCTTTGGGCGACATGCCCTACTAAGAGAATACTGTGAATCAAATGATGATAGGCGTCTAAGCAAAACTCCATAAATCCATAGCCTGTCATAATCCACTAAGGTTGGCGTCCCTGTTGCTGGACACCTGATATAGAAGATACAATAGAAAAGAAAATATGCAAGGAAACGGGTCAGAGCCCGATTGTGAAAATAATTTTTAAAACAACAAGTATTTAACAAGTGCAATAAATCTTTTATTATGTACATGTTAGACCCAACTCTCACTTTTCATTCTCACCTCTTAACTAGAGTGCACACTTAACGTTTCCTATTAACCTCCTAGTTAATGGTTCCTCTTTTCTAGTCTCCATATTATAATTCCATCCCAATATCATAATCCCCGTATGTCCCATACCATACGTCACATTATTGTTCATTTACATTTCTCATCGTTTCTCATTAACATGAATCATTTCTCAATAATATGAATTAAGTTTTTCAATAAACATTCATTAACTTAATTCAATTATCTTTCTCTATTCACCGTTATCTACAATTATCACTGTAGATAGATTTAACCATAATAAATATCCATTCATTCATTTAATCCATTATATATATATATATATATATATATATATTCATATATAATACGGCACCCCGAGTCACAGCTGCGGTGCAATGCATTACTCTGCTATCATGTCCCAATATCGCTGGTCGCCGAAAAGGGGACAAAAGGTTCGGTAAGGATTCCTCGAACCACAAACAACAACAAACAAATTGGAGGCGAACATAGTTCTCGTATCCATGGGTCACGCACATACCTACGTACCCACAGTCAGCGGACTTATCAACTCCTCGATAAGTCTTTCATAGACCTATGTTATCGAGCGACAAATCAAAGATCCCATGGATTCATCAGGATATGACTGCCCTCACGCGCAAACCTCCCACCGATAGCAAGTAAGCTAGGTATGTCATACACATAAATCATCAATCAATCAAATAGGTATTATCATACCTATAATATAATATCAATAAGGTAATATCACTACCATAAGATATTTCCCATACGTAGCATTATATCTCTTTTAAATTCCACGTATTAAAATGTCATATCTTTACTTCATAATTTAATTATCCTCGAATCCTATAACATCTCTCCACTCCCGACGTCGTTTAGGTTCATGCGCGGAGTGTCTCGCAAAGCAAAATCCAAACAAGGAATCCCTCCAATACACTACTACTTAACTTTGTCGATCGAGGAGGTTCGTCAACTTCAAATATGCGATCGGAATAACCTCATCCCCTCTTTCAACCACTATGCTCTTGTACTACATTCAGCCCTTGCGAAATCATAAATGAGCTTAAACTCAGTCCTTGATGTTTAAATTGTAACCCTAAGGCTACCCAGGTGTTATATTAAATATCCCCTACTTGAACTATCCTTAATCCTCATACAAACAGATTAGAATCCAACACATGAATCTAGCAACCGAAATCTCTTTAACTTTAATTATCATAATTCTAATCAATTAAATCCCAATCAAATTAATTCAAATCTTAACTAGGGCTTACTGATCTTCTCTAAGTCCCATAATATCCAATTAATAATCACCGAAGATCTACAAAAGTTTTGGGATAAGAACCAACATTAAAAAGAAACAACATCATGAATTCTCATATTTTAAATACT
Organism: Sambucus nigra; assembly: GCA_949130495.1. Classification (NCBI taxonomy): domain Eukaryota; kingdom Viridiplantae; phylum Streptophyta; class Magnoliopsida; order Dipsacales; family Adoxaceae; genus Sambucus; species Sambucus nigra. Next base: position 285,853,456 of record OX422218.1, read on the forward strand.
CAAAAAAATCATATCCAAATTCAAATCATCAATCCGACTTCAGATTTGGATTCTACATGAAAAATTGAGTCAGGTATGTGTTTTGAGTTTTTCTTAAATCTCATCCAAATGCACTCAAAAAGAAGATCTAAACATTCCAAATTGGCTCTTCTCATTCCACTCGTTTTTGCCTCTTTTTCCAGAAAATTATCAACATATTATCTTCAAGAACACAAAATGATTTTCAGAATTTCTTCCACAAATTGATGAATATATTTCTTGGATTACTAACTACCTACAACATGAGTTTAATTCCTATATATTTTTAGATTCCAAAAATCCATTAACAACTATATCCTTTCATCTTCCAAGCATGAAAATCATCTCTTTTTATAACTATCCTAACATGGACAATATACGAACATAAATTGCAGATATCAAACACTTGCCTCTAATGAAGATCTGATCCTTTGGAGTTGAATAACACAGGTGGTGATGGTGGTGGTGACTGTTGAAACCAAAATTAATATGCTGATATGGATGAATAATAAGAAGACACGTGTCAGTCTACGTGGCACAACACTCCGAGGAACTCCAACACTCCGAGGAACTCTTGAACGACGAGCAACTAAGGCGGTCCGAGCTGCATCTCGACCACAGCAGCTGCACCTCGGCCACAACATTTATTGCCAGATAATGAACGGTTCAACTATTCATTGAATGCTTATCATCTTGACGCACACGCTTGAATAGCATTAAATGAATTACCCTTTCATGTACAGCCTAAGGGCTATAAATACCTTGTATCACCCTCATTCAAAGGGACCGTAATTTCTTGATAGTACTTGTAATCGAGAATTCCCAAACAATCAGCAATAACATAACAGTGGATGTAGGCCATTCATATAAGGCTGAACCACTTTAAAATTATTTGTCTCATTTATTTATCTGTGATTGAATAATTAGAGCGATCTAATTTTTTACATCAACAGTTTGGCGCCGTCTGTGGGAAACGACTGTTGTTATCATTTTTTATCAAGAATTATTCATCATCAATGGCAGACAATCCAGAATCTAGCAATCGAAACGCTGGAAATGCCGAAAATCCTCCAAATCCCTCTGCACCTCCAGATCTGGCTGGGATTATGACGAATCTGGCTCAAGGACAAACCGCCATGCAAGAAACAATGCGACAACTCATACAGACCCTTCATGGCGGTGGACCTGCACGTTCAGGACAACGAAGTGGTCAAAGGCAAACCTATTTACTTTCTTCACGATCCAGGCGTACTGAGTCATATCGTAATGAGGAATCTGATGATTTCTCTTATCAACCTGGGCGAACTTCGTCAATACGAGCTACAGATACTGATCAACGTATCACTCTCTCTCCAGAAAGACCCAGCACCTTGAAAAGACTGAGCAGAGTGTCTCCTTTCAGCCGATTAGGCCCTAGAAGGAATAGGAGTCCACCTAAGACCATGTCGAGAAGTTTTCGACAACCATTAGATCTAAGAGAAGTATCAGCACAATCACGACCAATTGCTCGTCAAGATAGATCTCAGGAGGCTACTTCAGAACAATCAATTGCTCGAACTAATAGGCCCGAGGAGGGAAATGATGCGTGGAAAGGTTCCATTCATCGGTTGGAGGATAGATTGGGAGAAATGGCTAAGGGAAAGAATCCCTTACAACGAACTTTTGTTCGAGGGACACCTTTTGTACAGGCCATTGTGGATTTTCCTACACCGTCGAAATTTAAAGCGCCCGTAGTGACCCCCAAGTATGATGGAAAGACAGATCATGTTCTTCACATAGAGCAATATCAAGCTGCTGCCGACATTTATGTTGTCCCCGACGAGATGAGATGTAGAGCATTCTCTGGAACTCTTACTGGATCTGCCCAAATATGGTACAACAACCTTCCTCGGGGAAAGATTTCAACTTTCTTTCAGTTGGCCGAATTGTTCATTGGCAATTTCTGTTTTGGAGCAAAGCCAGTAAAAAGAGTAGCACACTTGTTAAGTGTTAGACAAAAACCTGGTGAGAGTACTAGAGATTACATAACTCGTTTCAATAACGAGAAGCTAGAAGTCATAGATTATGAAGAAAAGACACCAATCACCGCCTTGATGAGTGGGTTGTTGCCTAACAAGTTGTACTACACTTTGGCCAAAGATCCACCTACAACTATGTCAGAGTTGATGGCAAAAGCGGCCAAAATCATGAATGCTGAGGAGGCTATGGCTGCGAAGAAGAATACGGATAAAGAAACCAAGGTGGAAGTCGACAAATCTAAAAAGAAAGAGCATAAAGGCAATGGCGGTGACATGCATTCCAAGAATAATAAAACATCATGGGAAGTCCTGAAGAAATTCGATAATTATACTCCTTTGAAAATGGGTATTAATCATGTCTTGGAAGAAATCAAGAATAGCGAGGAGGTAAAGTGGCCGAAGAAACTGAGGTCAGACCCTGATACGAGGAATAGGGATAAATATTGCGAGTTTCATAAGTATCATGGTCATATGACCAAAAATTGCATAGCTCTTCAGAACGAGATTGAAACACTCATCCGAAGAGGGAAGCTAGCAAAGTATGTTAATCGGGGAAGCGAAAGAAGAAATAATGACCGAACTAGAGAAAGGTCTAGATCTCCTCGTCGAGTAGAGGAGAAAAAGAAAAGGGATCATGAAGATGATCCAGATGATGACCCCGATCTTCCCAAGAAACCAAGGCAGCCAGAACGAGAGGTATTTTCCATACGTTTTGGTTCATTTGATTGCAATGTTATTACAGGAGGAGATGCAGGAGGAGGAGACCTTACTGCAGAAAGAACGGCTTACCTCGGAGAGGCCCAAGCTTGCCCGTACATTCAGCGAATAAATTTGGCCGAGGAAGATCGTCCGAGGAAGGTAAACAAAGAGAAGCTGGTCATTGGCTTTTTAAAAAACGACCTTGCAGGTGTTCTTTACCCTCACGACGATCCTTTGGTGATCAAAATGAGGATGAAAGAAGTAGTGATTTCAAGGGTTCTGGTAGACAATGGTAGTTCGGCAGACATCATGTACTATTCATCCTTTGACAGTTTAAATTTGTAATTATCTCAATTGGAACCTTATCACAGACCTCTTCTGGGTTTTGTTGGCGAGAAAGTTTTTCCACTTGGGACGATCAAGTTGGATATATTCATTGGAACTTTGCCTGCTTATCGAACAGAGAGAATACGCTTCTTTGTGATGGATAAGAATGTGCAGTCAGCTTACAACATCATCATGGAAAGAGTTGGTTTGAAGAAGTTCGAAGCAGTCCCATCTACAGTACATCAGTGTTTGAAATTCCCTACAAATTTTAGAGTAGGAGTTGTGAAAGGTGATCAGAAAGTAGCTCGGGAATGCTATTATTCGTCTGCCGAGCAAGAAGAGCTTGAAGAGTCAAGGAAAAAGACTACTACCTACCAGGTGGAGGAAGGTACGGAAATTGAAACACTTGATCCCAGAGATGAATCCTAACTTGTAAAAGGACAGGTGGTGGAATCTACAGAAAATGTTATTTTGGACGACGAGCACCCTGAACGAGTAACCCAGATAGGTTCGTCGTTGGATGCCTCGATAAAACAGGAATTGATAACTTTCTTGCAAAAGAGGAAGAAAACTTTTGCATGGAGTCATGAAGACATGCCAGGAATAGATCCAAACTTCTTATGCCATGAACTCAATGCAAATAAGGAGATCAAGCCTGTAAAGCAGAGAAGAAGAGTGTTTAGTCCCGAGAAGAATCAAGCCATACAAGAGGAGGTCGATAAGCTCCAGAAAGCCCAATTCATTGAAGATGTGAAATATCCAGACTGGTTAGCAAATGTGGTGATGGTAAAGAAGAAAAACAATAAATGGAGAATGTGTGTTGATTTCACTGATCTCAACAAGGCCTGCCCAAAGGATCACTTTCCATTGTCCAAAATTGACCAACTAGTGGATGCTACCTCAGGACATGAGCTGCTCAGCTTCATGGACGCTTACTCTGGCTACAACCAGATCAAAATGAAACCTAAAGATAGGGAAAGCACATCTTTTATTAACCCTAAGGGAACTTATTGTTACAATGTTATGCCTTTTGGTTTGAAAAATGCAGGAGCGACATACCAGCGGCTGATGAATAAGGTTTTTGCCGAACAAATCAGTTGAAATATGGAGGTCTATGTCGACGATATGCTGACAAAGAGCAAGAAAGCTGCTAATCATCTAGTTGACTTAGGTCAGACCTTTGATCAACTGGATAAATACCAAATGAAGCTCAACCCGACGAAGTGCACCTTTGGAGTACGAGAAGGAATTTTCCTCGGGTACATCGTCAACCAGCGAGGCATTGAGGCAAATCCAGCAAAGATCAAAGCTCTTTTAGGGTTGCGATCTCCAACGACGAAGAAAGAGGTGTAGAGTCTTACAGGACGAGTTGCAGCGCTCAACAGATTTGTATCCCGAGCAACTGATAGATGCCTCCCATTCTTCAAAACACTTCGGAAAACTTTCGAATGGAATGATGAATGTGAAAAAGCCTTTCAAGACTTGAAGAAATATCTGGGAGCACCTTCACTGTTGTCCAGGCCAGTAATGGGAGAAAAGTTGTACTTGTACCTGGAAGTATCAGAGAATGCAGTCAGCTCGGCATTGATCAGAATGGAGAATGGAGTCCAGAAGCCAATTTATTACACAAGTAAGGCTTTCCGAGGTGCAGAGATCAGGTACCCAAAGCTGGAAAAATTGACATTGGCATTAATTGAAGCAAGTAGAAGAATGAGGCCATATTTCCAGGCTCATACCATCTTCGTGTATACAGACATGCCATTGAGACAAGCCCTTCATAAGCCAGAAAAATCAGGGAGACTGATATACTGGGCAATAGAGCTCGGTGAATATGATATTGTGTATGAACCCAGATCATCATTAAAAGGGCAGGCTGTAGCAGACTTTATAGCAGAATTTACATATCCTGATACCCCCGAGGAACAAAAGTTGCTCGCTGACCAACCTGTGGATGTTACAGAATCAACAGACATAAGTCCAGATCAACTCCGGTTGGTAAAAGGGCTTGTGGATGTAGAAAGATCATCAAATTCAAACCCAGATAAACTCCAGTTGGTAAAAGGGCGAGAAGAGATGGTCGACGAAGATCGAAAAATACCAGGGGAGGATGAAAGGAAACATCAGATATTTCACCGAGGAACTCTGTCAGATAAGAAATTTGAAGACGAGTTACCTACATGGAGATTATATGTAGATGGATCATCTTGCACAACGGGTTGTGGAGCAGGGGTTGTTTTGAACACCCCAGACGAGATTGACGTGGAATATGCCTTGCGATTCCAATTCAAAGCTTCCAATAATGAGGCTGAGTATGAAGACTTGATAGCAGGTCTTAATTTAGCAAAGATTATGGAAGCGCAACAAGTGATGGTATTCAGTGATTCTCAATTAATTGTGAATCAGATGATGGGAACATACGCAGTTAAAGGAGAATTAATGGTCAAGTATCATGCAAAGGCGATGGAGTTGTTGGCAGAATTTGATGCCATTCAGTTGATCAGAATACCAAGAATGGAGAATGCACAAGCAGACGCACTGGCCCGACTAGCATCAGCTACTCGTACCGAGCTGCGCAGAACGATACCAATTGAGGTGTTAGAAAGTTGAAGCATAGATGAAGACCTGACGATGAATATTATTACTCTTGATTTAGGACCATCTTGGATGGATCCCATCAGGGTGTATATTGAGGAGGGAGAATTATCGGAGGATAAGCTCGCTACCAAGAAATTGAAGTTTAAAGCTGCTTGGTATGTACTAACTAATGGTGTTTTGTATAGACGAGGAATTATGGCAGGTTTGCAAAGATGTGTACATCCCTCCGAGGTGAAGGAATTGATTGAAGAGATCCATGAAGGGTCGTGTGGAGCGCATGCAGCAGGTCGGACACTTTTACAAAGAGTGATGACGCAGGGGTACTACTGGCCAACGATGAGGGCTGATTGTATAGCCTATACTAAAAGATGTGATAAATGCCAACGCTTTTCTTCCATCCGACGTACTCCACAAGCATTGTTGACACCCATAACTTCCCCTTGGCCATTTGCCATGTGGGGAATTGATCTGGTTGGACCACTGCCAACGACCCGAGGAAGATTCAAATACCTCGTCGTGGCAGTGGATTATTTTACTAAGTGGGTAGAAGCTGACCCACTTATTGATATGACGTACGAGAAGGTATACCAGTTTGTTTGGAAGAATATAATCTGTCTATATGGTCTCCCTCATGCCTTCATCACAGACCATGGAATACAATTCGATAACGAGGAGTTTGCTGCCTATTGTCGACAATCAAACATTTTGAAGACTCATGCGGCACCAGGCCATCCTCAAAGCAGTGGACAGACTGAAGTGACGAACAGAATATTACTCAATGGTTTGAAGAAGAGGCTAAATGAAGCTAAAGCTAATTGGATTAATGAGCTACAGTCAGTATTGTGGGCTTACCGAACAACTCCCCGAGCAGCAACTGGAGAATCACCATATATGCTGGCATTTGGAAGTGAAGCTGTAATACCTGCCGAGTTGGGTCTTCCAACACATAGAGTGCTGAATTTCAATTCCCCAGTCAGCGACATAATGAGAAGATTGGATTTGGATATGCTCGAGGAGGTTAGAGAAGAGGCAGCCATTAGGAATGCTGCTTACCAACAACGAACAACTCTGTTCTACAACAAGAGGGTGAAGAAATGCGACTTAAAAGAAGGAGATTACGTGCTAAAGAAGGTCATTCAGAAGCACAATAAGTTGGAAGCAAACTGGCATGGACCTTACCGAGTTACTGCAGTTGTCCGACCAGGAACTTACCGAATAGCAACTCTAGAAGGAGAGGAATTTAAGAATGCATGGAATGCTGAACACCTACGCAAGTATTATCAGTGATGTAAAATGTAAAGCAGTTCCATCAATATGAATAAAACGATGATATTTCACAATCTTCTCTCCTTTTATTGAAAGTTTTTCGGGGAATACTAGTGTACAACACTACGCTGTTCAGCAACACTGATAGTTCAAACCCACGACCAACTCCGGTTGGTAAAAGGGCGAGAACAAACTATACTCCTTTGGTTAGGAGGCGTACACTAGCATGACTAACTCAGGTTGGAAAAAGAGCTAGTGGACATGATAGTTCAAACCCACGACCAACTCCGGTTGGTAAAAGGGCGAGAACAAACTATACGCCTTTGGTTAGGAGGCGTACACTAGCGTGACCAACTCAGGTTGGAAAAAGAGCTAGTGGACATGATAGTTCAAACCCACGACCAACTCCGGTTGGTAAAAGGGCGAGAACAAACTATACTCCTTTGGTTAGGAGGCGTACACTAGTGTGACTAACTCAGGTTGGAAAAAGAGCTAGTGGACATGATAGTTCAAACCCACGACCAACTCCGGTTGGTAAAAGGGCGAGAACAAACTATACTCCTTTGGTTTGGAGGCGTACACTAGCGTAACCAACTCAGGTTGGAAAAAGAGCTAGTGGACATGATAGTTCAAACCCACGACCAACTCCGATTGGTAAAAGGGAGAGAACAAACTATACTCCTTTGGTTAGGAGGCGTACACTAGCGTGACCAACTCAGGTTGGTAAAAGAGCTAGTGGACATGATAGTTCAAACCCACGACCAACTCCGGTTGGTAAAAGGGCGAGAACAAACTATACTCCTTTGGTTAGGAGGCGTACACTAGCGTGACCAACTCAGGTTGGTAAAAGAACTAGTTGACATGATAGTTCAAACCCACGACTAACTCCGGTTGGTAAAAGGGCGAGAACAAACTATACTCCTTTGGTTAGGAGGCGTACACTAGCGTGACCAACTTAGATTGGTAAAAGAGCTAGTGGACATGATAGTTCGAACTCAGACCAACTCCGGTTGGTAAAAGAGCGAGAACATGAGACTCCTAAAAAGGCCAATCTCGGTTGGTTAGGAAACAAGATATGCTCTCAAATACCAACTTATGTTGGTCGGGAGGTAAGATTATTACAGAAAATACAAAAGTTCCTCGAAGAACAAAATATTCCAAACTGAACCAAGTATGGTTGGTCGAGGATAAAAACCCACTAATTGTAGTTGGTCGACGAGGAACTTTTATTGACCTTAGTTGGTCGGACATATTTTATGAAAAAGATAAAAATTTACCAAGTATGGTTAGTCGGGGATAAAAACTCTCACTAACTATAATTGGTCGACGAGCACAATTTTACAATCTTGGTTGGCTGGAAGAAATTTTAAACATTTTTATACTCATTACATTATTAAGTGATCGAGCAACATTACTAATACTTGTAATTTTTTATTATTAAGTTGGTCGATGAACCACACAATATTGTTATGAAAGCACAAATATAAAGTGTTTGACAAATACAAGAGCAATAAAAATTTGCAAACAAAAATGAAATTCTTTCATTAAAGTTGAAATGAATTACACAAGTTTATTACATTGATATTAAATTGTGTACTAATTATTACATCAGAATTTCCTATTCTATTGGCTTTTTTCCTTCAGCTTTCGATATAGGCTCATCGCCAGCAGGAGGATCTTCCAAGCAAAGGGGAGAATTAATGAAGTTAATATATCGGAGCATTCTGACGTTCATTATTGAAGGGGTGTCCAGTAGATGCTCGGGACGAGATACCTCGATCTGAGAATGAAGATTGTAGTCACCGAGGTATTTTGCAATTAAGTTCCGAGGAATGGCACGAGCTGGGATCCATTCCATGTCCAATTTATAAGGTGGCACAGGCAAGTCTAATACCCCAGGATCATAATAGTCCCACAGGTAGTGCCCTTGTTCGAGCTTCAGCACGCCCAAGGCATTCAGCCAACCTTGCTTGTAGCCCTCATTATTGGCATTCTGGATACGATCATCTAAATGGAATAAAGCTTTGTAGTATCCAGCCATCCAAAACTCCCTGGGATGTTTATTAAATTGAAATGTCAACCTTGCAATCTTCTCGTTAAGACTCTGGATGAAAAGTTCGTTAGTCTTCAAAACTGATTCCTTTGAAGAGAGTTGTTGTTCCAATTCTCTAACTTTCTTGGACAACTCAGACAAGGCTTGGTTCTTAGCCATTAATTGGAATGCTTAATTTTCCAACGTTGATCGAGTACGAGCTTCTTCAACATTACGACTAAGAGCTCTTGATCCTCCCCGAGCAGGTCGAGAACTTGGTTCCTCGACAACATTCTGAGCAGCTCTTCCTCGACCACGAGAACCTCTTCCTCGTCCCCGAGTAGCAGTAGAGGCACCCGAACTTCTCCAGGTATCCAACTCTTGCCTTAATTTGGCATTTTCAACCTCTAAAAATGAAAATCCCTCGTCAGTCACTGGGATTACAGCTGTTGAAGAAGAAGCTGCAGACTTATACTGTGCTAGCTCTTTCTGCAAATTGTTATTCTCTTGCTCCAGCAGGTCGACAATCTGTTTACATGCTTCAACTTCACCCCTTAGGGTTCTCTCCCTGACATCGTACCCAGCAAGGATCTTTTTGTGGCCTGTCTCGGCAGAAAGTTGTTGATACCTCTTTTCATACCCCTCGTGAAAAAGGGCAGTTGATTCCTTGTACTGATTCTGAAGATCTTCTAAAGTATATTGAAGCTCCTCGATCATGTCATAGTAAGCCACGCTATTGGCCACAGCTCGATCAAGTAAGTCCTTCAGGTATTGATAAGCTTCAACAGCCTGCTCTGAAGCATCATGACCGAGGATGTCAGCAACTTCTGATATACTCAATTCTGTGTGACCAGCCTTATAATATTCATGACATTGCTGCATCAGCTTTGTATCATTAGCAGATAACATATTCATCCTGGCCAGAAACTAGCAGAGAAAGAAAAAGTAATCATCAAAAAGAAGATCCAGACAGAATGCAGATAGAAAAAAGACAGTCATATGGAAGAAAAGAACTCAAATTTTATTAGATCATAATGCAAAGTTACAAAGATCTGGGTTACATATGAAAAAGAAGAAAAATAGAAAGAGAATACCGAACAACTTCACACCTTTTCCTTGTCTCCCAAGACTTTCTCGGGAGGCTGGGATGAGGAGCTCGGTTGCTCGGTGGGAACAACGAGTTAGTCGGCAGGAACTGGAACTTGTTCAGGAGGAGCAGGCCGAGATGAAAGCTCCTCGTCAACAGGCTGGGTAAGGATGAGATCATCCACTACCATTGAAGATTCTTCGGAGGCAGCTTCATCCTCTTCTTCATCCTCAATAGCTGGGGGAGGAGCTGACAGATGTTGTTGAAACAGTTCTGAGTCCTCGCTCACCTTCAATTCTTGCAGGGCAGTAACCCAACCATCTCGGAAGTATTTCAAACTCCCATACTTGACCTGGGTCATCATTGCCGCTACCCCCTATCCCATCCTTTATCCCAACCGGTGCGAAAAGATTTTTTCACTGCCACTTTTCTCTTCATTTTCTCCGAGGAGAGCTTCTCGGATAGACGATCCTCGGAGGCTTTCAACATGGCCTCCACATCCTCCTTCTGGCGATTTACTTCTCACAGAAGGATTAGCTCTTCCTCAGCCGATTTCAACTTATTTTCAAGCTCCCCAAAGTTTGTGAGCTTCTCGGCATATTTTTTATTATCTCTCTCCAAGTCCTTCACTTTATTTCCCAACTGCATCTTCTCTGCCTCAGATGCAGCCAAATTCTTCTCCCATTCACCCCTATCCTCGTCATACTTTTGACGAGAATCCTTCAAAGATTAGGCCAAACCCAGAAAAGCATCCTCCACTCCAGACGAGGAGCTAGAAGCCTTGAGTGCTTCATCTTTCTTCACTATGGTGTTAAAGCAACTCACCACCTGTAAAAAGAAGAAAATAATGATAAGTCATTGCAGAGACATATATATATTGATGGGAAGAAAGAAAAATTCAGAATAAGAGAAACTTACTAAAGCAATGTGACGAGTAGCTAGGGATGTCAGCATATCCCTAGACATGTTCTCTTCAATTCCTTGGACTTCAGGAATAGTCCAAGTCTTTACCGAGCTCATTGCAGAACTCGGGGGAATAATGGTTGGAACACCAGCTCCACTAGCTTGGAGCTGGGGAATGGTTTCAGAAAAACTGACCGAGGAGGATTTCTTCAATCTCCTCAGGGGCACTTCAGCAGTTTCAACCAAAGAACTTTTGGTGGGGGAGATGGTGACCACTTCCACAGAAGTACTTTTCTTGCTCGGAGCCACTCGGGGCTTCTCGGCAGCCTTCTGAGGAGAAACAGAAGGGGAAGCATCTGCTTTCTTTATCCCCTTTGGGACATCATTCTTGTTTCTCTTTCCATCTCCAGCAGAGGAAGTCTCTTCGAAGATAGCAGGAACTCTTCTTTTGCCCATCTTCTGACTTAAAGGAATGTGAGATTCTGGAGAAGAGTCCTCAGGAGTTGATGCTGGTTCACTGGTACTAACCACAGGGCGAGCAGTAAAGGATGTAGTATAACTCCTATACTACAACAAATATGAAGCAGACCTGATGTGCTCGTCTACAACTCTTCGATGCAAATTCCAGATATGTTTCAAATGTTTAATATTTACTTCTGATTCTTTTGGAGTTTTTCTCTTACTGTCAACTACAAACAAATACATAGTGAAATATCAGTCATACATTTTGTCAAACACAATGAAATCGTAATTTCAAAAATAAAATAAGATGAAAATAACCTATCCCATTGCCATATGGGGGGCATCTGGGACCTTGATATACTTCATCTCCAACCAAAGGGGTATGTTGCCAATTTTTGATAACTACCACGTGTTCAAAATAATTCCTATTTGCATCAGGGAGGTTGACTACTAAGGCCCTATTCAAAAATTTAGTTTTTAAATAAAAAACATTGTCTAAAACAGCCCATCTATAACAGTACATAATCTCAGAAATTCCTATACGAGTTCCATGAGTTTGATTTAACTTATACACCCCATTAACTATTCTCCATGTGTTGGGGGCTATTTTTGCAGGGACAACATCGAAATACTGACAAAACTCTAAACACAAAGGGTTTGGTGGAAAAGAAAATACACATTCAGCAATAAAGAGGCTAGGGAACCAATGTCCCTCAACCAAATTAAAATAATTTGAAGGCTCAGAAAGATTCTCCAAAGTTACCCAAGAAGGAATAGAAAAGTCAGAACATAATTTCTCAAGAGATTAGATAATATAAACCATGGTGAATAAAAAGAAATGAAGAAGAAGGAAGAAAATATTACAAGAAAAAGGAGATCTGTTGACAAACAAACGAAGAAAGGGATGAACGCACAAGAGAGAGAAAAGCTATAGAAAACTCGAAAGCAGAAATTGGAAAAGGTAGAAGACGGTGATATTGTCTATGAAGTTTAAATACTTTGCCTTGGGAAATGGCGAAAGAAATTATTACAAAAAGGAAACTATTACGCTACCGGTGGCTAAAAGGACAAAAAGCGCACGAAGATCGAAGCGCTTATAAAAATGCAAAAAGGCGGATTCTGCGAATTTGGAAGGAAATTCAAATACGAATAAAAGGCTCCTAAAACCCAGGAAGATCATTTAATATTGCCATATACCGAGAAAGAATGTTCCATACTCCTCAAAGTTCGAAATATGAAACATTGGGGGCTTTTGTTGATACCAAAATTAATATGCTGATATGGACGAATAATAAGAAGACACGTGTCAGTCTACGTGGCACAACACTCCGAGGAACTCCAACACTCCAAGGAACTCTTGAACGACAAGCAACTAAGGCGGTCCGAGCTGCATCTCGACCACAGCAGCTGCACCTCGGCCACAACATTTATTGCCAGATAATGAACAGTTCAACTATTCATTGAATGCTTATCATCTTGATGCACACGCTTGAATAGCATTAAATGAATTACCCTTTCATGTACAGCCTAAGGGCTATAAATACCTTGTATCACCCTCATTCAAAGGGACCGGAATTTCTTGATAGTACTTGTAATCGAGAATTCCCAAACAATCAGCAATAACATAACAGTGGATGTAGGCCATTCATATAAGGCTGAACCACTTTAAAATTCTTTGTCTCATTTATTTACCTGTGATTAAATAATTAGAGCGATCTAATTTTTTACATCAATAGTGACCTTTGACCTTTGGTTCTCCTCCTTCCCAAGCAAACTTCTTTTTCTTTCCAAGCAACCTTCCACTCTCTCTAAGAAGATGAATTTTCAATTTTGTGTAGAAGAGATGAAATGAACCTACATACACCAATCTCCAAATACTTATAATAAGACAAAACCAGAAATCACTATTCATCCCCCTTGTAAAAATAACCAAAATGCCATTTTGGGATGTCTTTTCATTTCCAAATGACCCGAAACTCAAAATTAACATCCAAATAGACTTTTCTGACTATTTCAAACCTTCCGGACGCAACGACGCAGTCGAAATGACTATAAGGTCGATAGAAAATAAATTTCCTTTTTAATTTAATAAATTAGTCCTGACACGTCCCATACCGCGTCTGACTAAAAATTCAAATTACCGAATTTATATCATACCGTCATATCAATGACATCACATTCATATATTACCTAAATATCTTTAAGTAATATTCAGAATCATCCATTTTAATATCCACAATTCGGATAAAACCCAAATGAATTAATTTATAATAAGATCCAATTAATCCATTAATTTAAAATATAACCCATTTTAAAAGTCATTAAAATTACGGGGTATTACATACTTCCCTCCTTATAACAGAATTTCGTCCCGAAATTCTGAAAAATGAACCATACTGATAAGGTCAACTCCGAGTATAAATCTCACATCGCAAGAAATCTAAGTAGTACCGCCCATACAGTACATTAACAAAAATCCCCATCGATGTTACACTAAGTCTCACCATATAGTTCCAACCGAATCAAATTTAAATTATACCCAATCTTCCCTATACCGTCCTCGTGACAAAGTTTGGGAAAAATGATCCTCACTTATTAAACAAATAAATCATGAAGTCACAACTACTTACTGTTTCACAATTTTGAAAACTACTACAATCCAATCATCCAGGGCGCCCATACACCCTCTCGTACCGCTTTCAATATTAACATTTTCGCAAAGGTTATAAACTCATATCCCAAAGACCTAAATTATTTCGACTCCCAACGATTAATAGTTTCATGCGTGGGGTGTCTCGCAAGCGAAATCCAAACAAGGAACCACCCCGATACACTACTTACTAAAGTAGTCGGTCATCGAAACTCCTAAGATCCTTAGTCAATAATATATAAAAATTTGGTTTATAAAAAAAATATCAAGTTTATCGATTTAAAACAAAAATTAGGTTTTATCGATTTCAAATAGAGTCTACGCATCTACTCTCTTATAGAAGACAAGATGCTAGCTATAGTAGTAGTACATACGCTCTCATATACCACAAGTCAATGCACGCCGATAGTCAAATCACGCTCGGACATGCCCAAGGTAAGTAATCCCATGATAGAAATCAAAACCACGTGATAACATGCAATATAAAGGTGTCCCACACCCCTCAGTGAGTCTACGTAAATAACAGTGCTATAGGCTAAGTTTAGCAACCTTTTTTGCCCACACAATATTAATTGCTACAAAAATCAATACGCCTCATAATTCCTTAGATAGAAAACATACCCTCATTTTCGGATGGTGGTTATTGAATCCCACTATTATAACTTTTCTCCGATGAGTCAACAAAATTTTTACCCCAAATTTTCAGTTCTATTTCACCACACTCCACTATATGTCCAAGCCTTTGAATATATTGCCTTCGTTAGGTAACACACACAATTCTCGCATTTCAATAACTTCTACTGATGACTCTCCTCAATTTTTCCATAATAGGGGTGACCTCGACTATGGTCATCATACTCGAACATACTTCATAACCTAATAAGTACGATCTCCGCTATCCATCCAATGGCCCTCATCTGCCATATTTCTCGTACGAACCCGTTCGAACGTAAATAAGATTCACTAATATATATGGAATCTTACCAAAGAAATCAACAATCCTAAACATAGGGCTCTACATCAAAGAACGCTAAGCTGAAAACACAGTAATCCGTACAGACCCTAAAGGACACTAGAACCTGATGCTCTGATACCACCTGTAACACCCCGCCTAATTAAATACCGGGTGGCCAGTCCCATACCAAATTAAAACAGAATATACAGTTGGCTCATTCTTAGCATCACTGTCGAAAACATTTACAACTCACCCAATACTCAATTAAGCTGGTGTTCAAAACTTTTCAAATTTTAATTTAACAAAATCCATTTCTAGTTTAAGAATAACACAACACATTTTATTCTACAACACTGATAACCAATTAGATAACACAAAATAATTTGAATACAATTGGAATAAACATTCCCAAATAATATTAATCCATTACAGTAATCCCAACAATATCAAATGTATTAAAATAACACGAATACCATAGTATTTGACCCCGATAGAAGAAGATAACTGAATCCTTTGGGTGACATGCCCTACTAAGAAATACTGTGAATCAAATGATGATAGGCATCTAAGCAAAACTCCATAAATCCATAGCCTGTCATAATCCGCTAAGGTTGGCGTCCCTGTTGCTGGACACCTGATATAGAAGATACAATAGAAAAGAAAATATGCAAGGAAACGGGTCAGAGCCCGATTGTGAAAATAATTTTTAAAACAACAAGTATTTAACAAGTGCAATAAATCTTTTATTATGTACATGTTAGACCCAACTCTCACTTGCCATTCTCACCTCTCAACTAGAGTGCACACTTAACGTTTCCTATTAACCTCCTAGTTAATGGTTCCTCTTTTCTAGTCTCCATATTATAATTCCATCCCAATATCATAATCCCCGTATGTCCCATACCATACGTCACATTATTGTTCATTTACATTTCTCATTTTTTCTCATTAACATGAATCATTTCTCATTAATATGAATTAAGTTTTTCAATAAACATTCATTAACTTAATTCAATTATCTTTCTCTATTCACCGTTATCTACAATTATCACCGTAGATACATTTAACCATAATAAATATCCATTCATTCATTTAATCCATTATATATATATATATATATATATATTCATATATAATACGGAACCCCGAGTCACAGCTGCGGTGCAATGCATTACTCTGCTATCATGTCCCAATATCGCTAGTCGCCGAAAAGGAGACAAAAGGTTCGGTAAGGATTCCTCGAACCACAAACAACAACAAACAAATTGGAGGCGAACATAGTTCTCGTATCCATGGGTCACGCACATACCTACGTGCCCACAGTCAGCGGACTTATCAACTCCCCGATAAGTCTTTCATAGACCTATGTTCTCGAGCGACAAATCAAAGATCCCATGGATTCATCAGGATATGACTGCCCTCACGCGCAAACCTCCCACCGATAGCAAGTAAGATAGGTATGTCATACACATAAATCATCAATCAATTAAATAGGTATTATCATACCTATAATATAATATCAATAAGGTAATATCACTACCATAAGATATTTCCCATACGTAGCATTATATCTCTTTTAAATTCCACGTATTAAAATGTCATATCTTTACTTCGTAATTTATTTATCCTCGCATCCTATAACATCTCTCCACTCCCGACGTCGTTAAGGTTCATGCGCGGAGCGTCTCGCAAAGCAAAATCCAAACAAAGAACCCCTCCAATACACTACTACTTAACTTTGTCGATCGAGGAGGTTCGTCAACTTCAAATATGCGATCGGAATAACCTCATCCCCTCTTTCAACCAAATGTGTTCTAAACTTCCATCTCTATCCAGGAGCCATACCACTACGCTCTTGTACTACACTCAGCCCTTGCGAAATCAATAATGAGCTTAAAGTCAGTCCTTGATGTTTAAATTGTAACCCTAAGGCTACCCAGGTGTTATATTAAATCTCCCCTACTTGAACTATCCTTAATCCTCATACAAACAGATTAGAATCCAACACATGAATCTAGCAACCGAAATCTCTTTAACTTTAATTATCATAATTCTAATCAATTAAATCCCAATCAAATTAATTCAAATCTTAACTAGGGCTTACTGATCTTCTCTAAGTCCCATAATATCCAATTAATAATCACCGAAGATCTACAAAAGTTTTGGGATAAGAACCAACATTAAAAAGAAACAACATCATGAATTCTCATATTTTAAATACTCAGAAAAATCAGATCCAAAAATTATTCAAATCATCAATCCGACTTTAGATTTGGATTCTACACGAAAAATTGAGTCGGGTATGTGTTTTGAGTTTTTCTTAAATCTCATCCAAATGCACTCAAAAAGAAGATCTAAACATTCCAAATTGGCTCTTCTCATTCCACTCGTTTTTGCCTCTTTTTCCAGAAAATTATCAACATATTATCTTCAAGAACACAAAATGATTTTAAGAATTTCTTCCACAAATTGATGAATATATTTCTTGGATTACTAACTACCTACAATATGAGTTTAATTCCTATATATTTTTAGATTCCAAAAATCCATTAACAACTATATCCTTTCATCTTCCAAGCATGAAAATCATCTCTTTTTATAACTATCCTAACATGGACAATATACGAACATAAATTGCAGATATCAAACACTTGCCTCTAATGAAGATCTGATCCTTTGGAGTTGAATAACATAGGTGGTGATGGTGGTGGTGACCTTTGACCTTTGGTTCTCCTCCTTCCCAAGCAAACTTCTTTTTCTTTCCAAGCAACCTTCCACTCTCTCTAAGAAGATGACTTTTCAATTTCGTGTAGAAGAGATGAAATGAACCTACATACACTAATCTCCAAATACTTATAATAAGACAAAACCCGAAATCACTATTCACCTCCCTTGTAAAAATAACCAAAATGCCATTTTGGGTTGTCTTTTCATTTCCAAATGACCCGAGACTCAAAATTAACATCCAAATAGACTTTTCTGACTATTTCGAACCTTCCGGACGCAACGACGCAGTCGAAATGACTATAAGGTCGATAGAAAATAAATTTCCTTTTTAATTTAATAAATTAGTCCCGACACGTCCCATACCGCGTCTGACTAAAAATTCAAATTACCGAATTTATATCATAGCGTCATATCAATGACATCACATTCATATATTACCTAAATATCTTTAAGCAATATTCAGAATCATTCATTTTAGTATCCACAATTCGGATAAAACCCAAATGAATTAATTTATAATAAGATCCAATTAATCCATTAATTTAAAATATAACCCATTTTAAAAGTCATTAAAATTACGGTGTATTACACATGCCTGTTTGAGGAGTTCTGCCCTAGTGATAAATGTCATGGAAGTTGTGTTCAATCATTGACACTATTTAAATTCATTTGAAATAGCCCCCTTTCTCTTTCTTATTCATTTTTCTCATGCCTAAACTCTCATTTCCACGGAAATGCCATTTTTATTTTTTCTCTCTCCTCTAATCAAGGTTTTCCTGCAGGTTTCAGAGCTTATTATTGGTCCTCCAAGCATCCACTTCTTTTAGGTAATCCCCACCATCTATTTTTTTTTCAAGATTTCTCTATTTTTCTGTTAGTTTTAATCTTTTATAAGTTTTTCAGTCAATTTTACCATTTTTTGACAGCCTTAGTTGGTGTTTCTATGGATGCTTACGAGCTTATAGTCGTGGTTTTGAGGCTAGGATAGTGATTTTAGGCTTTCCCCCCACCTTTTCCTATCTTCCTTTCCCGCTGTGAGTGTCACTAGGGTTACTCTGGTCATCTTCTCTGATGGCCTTCAAGCCACTGTTCTTGAGTTGTTCTTGAAAAAAAAACCCTGTTCAACTTCTAATTTTGATCTTTAGGTCAACCTTAGTCAAACTTCTTGAATGGTAAAAATATTATATGAAGTAGCCTTCCTGTATCCAACCCTTAGTTGAAGATTCTTTTAGGAGATACGTAGGATTGAGACCGAGATCGAAACTGAGGCCGATAAAACACTTCCTATCTTCCCAGTTCCTTTAGCTGTGGTACCTCCTCCTGTGATTGAGGTTTTGAGGATAAGATGTCTACTAGCTCCTCCTTGTCTTCTGAGATATATAGTCCCTCGCCCTACATTCCTTTTATGAGGCTATCAAATTTCCCTCATTTCATGCTACTCAGTCTGACGTGACTGAGAGTTCATATAGTCATCAACCTTCCACATCCCAATCCTCTGAGGAAATCAATGTGACTGTGACCAACCCTTCCATGGATATTGTTGTGTTAGCCATGACCGAGGGAGAATTCAGGAAAGATTTCCCAGTGGTCCCCTCTCCGCTTAGGCTCAGGTCAAGGATAATGATTCTGATGCCGGGATCCCTTTGATTATTCATATGCCCAAACTTTTCCTTCTTTTGTCATCGAGGCCCACCTTATAGTTTGGAGGCATTCCTACGATATAAAATCCAATGTGATGATGAGAATACCAGATGAGGACGAGAGAACATATGACAGTCGAGATGGTGAAATTACCATTTATGACCAAATGTTTAGGGTCAAATTTTATCTCCCCATCCACCCTTTAATTAGAGCTATCCTTACCGGCCTGGGACTTGTCCCTGCCTAGGTGGCAACAAATTCTTAAAGGATTGTACTTGATTTCATTTCCCTTTGGAAATCAATGCATTCTGATGATCCTTCACTTGAGATTTTCAAAGTATGCTATAATGTGTCTAGCACTAAAGCCTAGCCGACTTACTACCACCTAGGTGCTAGGAGGCCGTGGACGAAAATTCTCCATGTCAAACAAACCTCTAATAATTTTTGGACACTAAAATACTTCTTTATATTTAGGGACGACAAATTTTATACCGACGATGAACGTTTTGAGAATGAGATGAGCGTTCCTCATCGCTAGGCTAATAATTTAATGTCTATTAAGTTAAACCCTGGCCTCCGCATAGCCAATTAAGAAAGGGTTAAGTTACTGAGGAACAGAGGGAATGAGGGGAATATTCCTAAATTTAAAGATGTGACGACCCCTCAAAACCTTGATAAATTTGATTTGGGGGTTGCCCCTTTGGACGAGCAGTGTGAATTATTAATACTTTAATATTTTTCTAACTCTTTTCTCATCTTCAGCTCTTTTACTAACAACTGCCTTTTTTTCTTTGTAGACCATGCTCCCAACACATTTGATATGATAGCTTTAAGTCTACAAGCTGCTTTTGGAAAGAAGGGGAGTAAACAGTCCCATAAGAAGATGACAGTTGGTGGGCCTACCCGAGCCAAGGTTGGCCATAAGAGAAAATAACTTGTTGATGGGGGGAGACTCACTGCCAAAGTGAGACGAGACTGAGGGTCAACCCTCCTGAGTCCATTCCCACCTCCTCTTCATCGGACCCACTGAAGGCCGTATGGGTGTCAATGTTGCCTAACTTAAGGCGAGCCCTGACTCGCTCATCCCTTTACTATCGAGGTCCAAGGTAGCTAGGCTTTCCATCCCTTTAGAGGATAATTACAAGTTCCTTGGGAATATGTAAGCCCCCAAAGTTTATAACTTTAGACTTCATTATTTGGATCAGGTATCTGCCTTGTCTTTGATTTTACCATCGCCTCATACTAATTTTTTTCCCCATCTTATTCTGATGTCTTTATGCTTTCTACACTATTTGTGTGCCTTTACATCATCCACCAAATGGATAGCTGAAAAGTACCCCTAAATTCAGGAGGCCGAGAGAGCCCTCAAGGTCGAGAAAGAGTTAAAGGGGAAGCCGAAGTCCCAGAAAAAGGCCATTGATGGCTTGAAAAAAGATCACACTGATGCTCTGAATGCTCTGACCAAAGATAAGGACGATTCCATCACTTACCTAATGACCAAGGATACCACCAACTTGTTTGCAACTGTTAATAAGGCCAAGGACGAGGCGTATAAGGCCTATAAATCCTCTGACGATTTTGGTGACTTCGGTTGCTAATATCTCAAAATGGGTATTAGAAAGTCTTGTCGATGGTTGATTCTTAAACACCCTGAGATCATCTCATCCTTTAGGCCAAATTATGAGGCCCCTGGCCGATGTTAAAAAAACTGTCGAGGCCGAGGCATCAATTGCTAAACAGGCTGAAGCTGAGGAGATCAAAGCTAGTGATGCTTCTATCGAGAATTTGTCGGTCGGGAAAGGTGTTGGGGGGTCGGCCATCGTTAATTAGCTGACTATGTAGGGTGGTCGTATGTGACCATACCCTTTTTTTGCATGAACATTTCCTCATTTGTAATCTTGTATATCTTGAATGAAAATCATATCTTGTTTAATGGAAGTATTGTCTCGTATTTATGCTTGTTCATTCCTTTTTGCTCTGAATCTTTATGACTTTAAATGGAAATTTCGTCTGGCAAAGATAACCATATTAATAATTTTTAACTTAAAGTCCACCTCAGGTCCAACTTAATTATTTTCAATTGGAGTCCACCAAATTAATGATGTTAATCTCAAGTTTTATCTCGTTCTTAGTCGAGAGATAAATAACCAAATTAATGGTTTTCAATTGGAGACCACGAAATTAAGGATGTTAATCTCAAGTTTAATCTCATCCTCAGCAGAGAGATAATAACCAAATTAATTATTTTCAATTGGAGATCACTAAATTAATGATGTTAGTCACAAGTTTAATCTCGTCTTTAGTCGAGAGATAAATAATCAAATTAATGATTTTCAATTGGAGACCACCAAATTAATTATATTAATCTCAAGTTTAATCTCATCCTTAGCCGAGAGATATTTAACCAGATTAATGATTTTCAATTGGAGACCACCAAATTAATGATGTTAATCTCATGTTTAATCTCGTCCTTAACCAAGAGATAATAACCAACTTAATGATTTTCAATTAGATTTTGTGTTCTTCAGAATCTTAGTTATGTTATCACACTATTCACACCTCTCGGTGTTATTGAGAATCCACGGGTGAGACAAGTCTCGCATGGTTTCTTGTATCACCGAGAGTGAGTTAATGCTGATCCACCATATGAATGATGTTTTTCATCTTAGGACAATTTGAACTGTGCACTTGAATAATTCATACAAAAAATTATGAGGTAGCACTTGGAACTATTTTCATTCACCACTTTGAAATTTCAAATATAGAGAAGATTACATAAACTGAACAGTATACATAAAACTACTGGTAATATCTTTTCAAATAGTTGGCATTCCGTGGATTTAAGAATGTCTCTCCCTCTAAATTCTCCAGCTGATATGTCCCTAGGACGACCTCTTCGATGACCCTGTAAGGGCCATGCCAATTTGGGTGTAACTTTTTTGGCTTCGTCCAAACCTTCTTCAGAACTAAATCCCCAACCGCTATTAGCATAGGTCTGACCTTTTGTTATAAAACTTAGTCGTCCTCTGTTGGTATGTTGCTTGACTTACCTCAACATCTTCCCTTCCCTCTTCACTCAGATCTAGGTCCAACCCCTCCTCTCTTCATTATTTATCTTCGAGTCGTAGATCTGGACTCTGTGGCTAGGCAGGTCGAGTTCAATAGGTATCACAACTTTTGAGCCATAGGCAAGCATAAAGGGGGTCTCCCCCATTGTTGTTCTCTCTATCATCCTGTAAGCCCATAGGACGACATGTACCTCTTCTGTCCACAAGCCTTTGGCATATTCTAGCTTCTTATTTATCACATCCAAGATTGATGTATTTGTGACCTCTGTTCGGCAGTTAGATTGAGGTCGGCCTAGCGTTGAGTAAAATTATTTGATGCCGACCCTTCCACAGTAAGCCTTCAGGGACTTATTTTTAAACTATTTTTCGTTGTTCGAGATCAATGTATGAGGCATGATATATCTGTAAATGATATTCCTCCAAATGAATTAGAAGGTTTTCATCTTTGTAATGGAAGCCATAGCCTTAGCCTCTACCCATTTGGAAAAGTGGCTGATCGCCGCAATGAGATATATGTAGTTACATTTGGCACTAGGTAGAGGTCCCACCAAGTCAATCCCCCAGACTGAAAATGGCCAAGGGTTCGTGATGGACGAGAGAGGTAGATGGGACAGATGGGGAATGAAGGCATTTCTTTGGCATTTATGACATTTTTTGATGTAGTCAGCCAAATTCTTATCAAGGGTCGGGCACTAGTAACCCTGAGTCACTATCCATTTTTCCAAAGATCGTCCCTTAATATGGATGGTGCACGATA
Organism: Sambucus nigra; assembly: GCA_949130495.1. Lineage (NCBI taxonomy): Eukaryota > Viridiplantae > Streptophyta > Magnoliopsida > Dipsacales > Adoxaceae > Sambucus > Sambucus nigra. The sequence goes on from OX422218.1 coordinate 285,876,661, forward strand.
CCTCATGTACATCTTTAAAAACATACCCTACCTCTTAGCGGTGGACACATCGTAATAAGGGAAGCATAAAACCCTTCTTATGTAGGACATCTCCTATGATGGATAATTTTTTTGACCTATATCTCAATTTCTTTCTCTCGGCCTTTGATTTTGGCATCTCCCCGTCTATAATATATCTAATGATAGGTCTATTCAAAAATCTCCTAGATTCAAATTCAAACAAAACTCAAGTTTTTTGTCATCTTACTCAATGCTCGGTCTTTACAGTATCTCAACTTGAGCGATTTTCCTGATTTCTATTCTTATAGCTGATGCTAACCTCCCTAATGTGTTCTCTTGGCTGTTGTCAGCCCGAGGGATTGTTTTTTACTTTCACTTATCTAAAGTACGCCAAGACCCTTTTCACCATGGCCAAGTATTTGTCCATCTTCTCATCCTTTGGTTCATAAATTCCCAAAATCTGGTTTACCACCAGTTGGGAGTCACTATGAACTACTACGTGGCCGATATTCAACACTTTGGCCAGGGATAAACCTGCCAGTAGAGCTTTGTACTCAAATTCGTTATTAGATAATTTAAACTTGAACCTCAATGCATACTCAATGTTAGTCCCATTCGAAGCCGATAGTATGAGCCATGTCTCACTGCCGCTTTCACATGATGAGCTATCCACAAATAGAGTCCAAACTAGAATATCGATCGTAAAAGTACCTTCACTTGTTGCACCATTTCTGAATAAAACATCTTTTTCTATAAGGTTGGCTTGCACATCGTTGGCCATGGTCAGACTTACTATTTATTTTTTAGACAAAATTGCAACCTCATTTTCTTTGGTATCGATCTTGTCCCAAGTGAACTCGGCCACAAAGTCAGTCAATGCTTGCTGTTTAATTGTTATTCTCGGCTAGTATACGACTTCAAACTCATCGATATCAATTGACCATGCCATCAACCTACCCAATTTCTCGAGTTTGTGAATGACTTGCCTCAAAGGAGTATCGGTGAGCACTGCCATAGTGTGGGCTTAGAAATAAGGCTTCATATTTATTAAGGATTGTATCAAGGCATACACTAGCTTCTCAATCCACGAATAATTTAGCTAGGCCCCTTCAAGATCCTTACTATTAAACTAGACCGACTTCTACACCCTTTCATCATCTCGGATGATGGTTGCGCTGATTACAGACTCTGACATTGCTAATTACAAAAATAGTTGTTCTCCTTAAATAGGTTCATACAAAAGCATTAGAGAACCCAAATAAGTCTTGATCTCTTGAAAGGCTCTTTCACACTCTTCATTCCACTCAAACATTTTCCTTAAAATTTTGAAGAATGGGAGACATCTATCAGTGGCTCTTGAGACGAAACTGTTGAGTGCAGTGACCCTCCCTATCAACCTTTGCACACCTTTGACGATCCTCGGAGTCTTCATCTCAATCAACACTTTGATCTTTTTCTCAGTTTGGCTCTATACCCCTCTGGTTGACAATGAAGCCAAGAAATTTACCTGCACCTACGTTAAATACACACTTAGCTGGGATTAGCTTCATTTAATAATGATCCATTGTATCTGTAGAGGGGGCTTGCAGCTCAGCATGGCAACTCAAGCGTGACACCTTGGTGAGGCAGCTCAGCGTGGCAACTCATATTATAGCTTGTGGTTTTAATCACATCGTACTTTCATTATTGATTTCTGTAAGCTTTAACGATTGTAATGACGTAACGATAATAATGGAAGGGTTTGTATGAGGTCAAACGGTACTCGCGAGAGACCAGGCTTGGCAGGGCCTGGGAGAGCTTTCATGCTCTATCGAATGACCTCACTGTGGGAACTTTAGAGGGACCTGGTTTGGAGGATTGAGAAGTAAGGCACCGTTGGGGCTTGTCCTGACCATCTTAGATACACCTGGTAAAACACCGAAGGACCCTGACCGTGGAACCTCAAGCGGAGCAGCTTGGAGTTCTATCGGGCATTAAGTTATGGACCAAACAACCCTGTACTTAATGTCACATCTACTATGGGTGATGTCACTAGCCATCTAAACGTTTGTCAGACATACACTTGAGTAAACCGCTGTGGTATTTGGGGCTGTCAGGTAGTTGGTGAACCACCTCTGCGACAACAAACCCCTGACACACAGTGGATAGGCAAAAGGCATGTCTTGGCATTTAATGTTTATGACGTGGAGACAACTAGTGCATCAGGCATTTAATGTTGTGACATAAAGTATGAGGGATGTCTTTCATACTCTTTAATGACTGAGTTGCCTCGGGGGTGGTGTGGGGGGCTATTTAAGGACCCCAACCACCTTTGAGGAGAGCATGATCTTTTTGGAGAATTAAGAAAAAGAGTCATTGCAAACTAAAGAGTTCACTAACTCACCATTGTCATTGATTGCGAAGCTTTTAATATTTGACAGAGATTCTTGAGGGAGTTTGGTGTGTTACTACCTGCCTACCAGGGTGTACCTAGGGTGCTTATTTTCCCTCTCCCTCTAGCTAAGTCACTTCTAAAGTTCATTATTATTCCCTGAGTCATACACGAGAGGCTTTGCGAGTTTAAACTGAGTCCATCTTCATTGAGTTTTGTGTGTGTGTTTCCTATAATTAGTCTAGGGTGTTGGCTAATTTAACCCGTGGTTACCATACTCAATAGGGGTTACGCCTCCACATATATAACCTAAAGTACCCTCTTACATTTGGCGACTCTGCTGGGGAGGCATCCTCCTAGAGAAGGAGTATGGCGCAGGATAACGCTACTAGAAGACTCAATTTTGATGACATACAGCATAATGAAGAACAAGCTACAAGGGAACAGGAGGCCTTAAGAGATGGGGCTCCTCGGGGAGAGATACCGCTGGCTCCAATAACGATAGGCGTCCCAGGGGCTGCACAACCCTCCACGAGCGTAGGGCTGGGACCTACCCAGATGGCGCTCCTCATGAGCAAATTTTACGAGTTTTTGCAAACCCCAGTAGCTTCCACTATGCTGGGAGGATTGGAGACTAGTGCCTTCGTGACACCAGGAGTGGCCCCAGGGGCAGGCGTTACGGGAGCGGTACCAGCAAGTGTACCCTCTGTTGTGAATCCCACTATGGGCGGTTCAGGCGTTTCAATGGCGCAACCGATAACGTTCGCTCCAGTTGCAACAAGCGCTCAACCATCTGCTCCGTTGCAGGTGGCCCCAGTGGCCTCGCCCTTGGAAGAGATGAGAAAAGAGATGCAGAAGGAGATGCTGAAGTTCATGCAGTCTTCCTCGCAGGCTGTGGGCGAGGTGGCAGCAGTCTACGACGACTTCCGGACACCTTACCCCCAGGAGTACAATGACGAACCCTACCCGAAGGACTATATTCCCCCTACCTTTGAAAAATATTCAGGGAAGGGGGGGAACCCGAAGGAGCACATCAAGCGTTTCGTCGAACACCTGGGGGCGCATTGCAATGACAAAAAGCTTAGGCTGAGGGAGTTTTCCAAATCCTTGACTGATAAGGCCTACACTTGGTACTCTCACCTGCCTCCCAATAGTGTCTCCACGTGGGAGGAGATGCACGTGTCGTTTGTCCGAAAGTTCTTCTTGGCAGAAGATGAGTTCACCCTAACCCAACTTGGCAGGGAGAGGCAAAGGCCAGGAGAGGAGGTAGTGGCCTATATCCGAAGATTTAGAGAAAGGTCCCTCGACGTGAGGGAAGAAGCTAAGGAGGCCAGGTTACTACAAATTTGTGCTGAGGGATTACTTCCTGAGTATATCTGTCACTTGATCAATGAGACACGCGAGGGAACTTTTTCAGCTTTCTTAAAATCTGCAAGAAATATATCGTTGGTGGTGCGACCTAGCCCGGTAGTAGCCCCCATGATGTTCAGACAGACATTACAACCCCTCGGGGGAAGGACACAGGCCCCACGGGTAGGATATGTCGAGAGAGAAGATGGGGGCAAGGCTCAGAGGAAGGACAACAAAAGAAAGTTCGGAAGGGATAGGGAAGACCCGCCACCGTTGCCTTGTACGGTGGAGGAGGCTATGAGTTGCTATAACGCAATGGTCCAAGGCGGAACGGTTTACGAGCCAAAAGGTGTCCCGATAGAGGAGCCCGACGTGGCAACTAGGGCCAATCCCAAATATTGTCAGGTGCATCGAAAGGTCCAGCATCCAACAGAAAGCTGCTTCACGCTGCGAAGAATCATAGACAAGTACGTGAAGGCGGGAACGCTGCAAATTCCCCCACAAAACGTTAACAATAACCCGCTCCCGGCGCACGGGGCCAATGTTGTGACGGCCTATGATGAAGAGGTAGAGCGAGAGGGGAGAGGGGCAACGAGGGAGTTCGATAAAGCACTTGAGTATTGCACTAGAGGAATGGCCAACGTAGTTCTGGCGTATGATGAAGCAAGTGCTAGGGACGCAGAAGACGCCTATAGCGTTGAGGGCGAGGAAACAGGTCCAATCATAGAATACAGCGCAGTTTCAAAATCCCCAAAGTTCGCTTGGTTCTTCGATCAAGTGGGGATACCAAAGGAGAGCAGACTGGAGATAACTCGGGCGATCCTTGACATCGCGAAGAAGGACGCGGTTCCCTCGCTGAAATGGAGAGGACCCATGGCGAGGCTGGTAAAAAAGTTCCTATCAGAGGTGACCTTCAGCGATGCAGATAGAGCTGTAAGGTTCCCTCATAACAGGCCCTTGTATGTGACGGCCAGTATCAACGGGGTTAGTTTTGCAAGAACGCTTATGGATGGGGGTGCTTCCATCAACATTATGCCGATCAACTCCTTCCACGCAGCTGATATCCCAGAAGAAAGGTTGGTCCCCATGCCTCTGGTAATCTCAGGGTATGACAACCAATCTTCCAAATCCATTGGGTATGTGAATGTGGGAATTGTAATGGGAAATCTGAGTTCCCACATCAAGTTCCATGTAATAGAAAGTGCAACTTCCTATCATTTACTAATAGGAAGAGTATGGATGCACAATCAAGGTTTAGTTCCTTCAACATATCATCAATGCGCCAAGGCGAATGTTAAAGGAACAGAAGTGACCATTAGGGCTACAAAAAGGCCCTTCGCCATCGAGGAAGCTCACTTTGTGGATGCGGCCTTTTATACGGAGTTGGAGGAAGATGCTCGAGTCCTAACAAGAAGAATGGAGGGGGCATGGGTTCCCTCGATCAGAGATAGAATGGGGCCTCTGAACGAGCAAGGCAAAGAAGCCGCGAATAATGAAGGGGTGGGGGCCGAAGAAACCCATCAGGTGATCCCTCGACCCCAAGGTACTACGAAGCAGCTCAAAAACAAAGTAAAGCTTAGAATGGATCCTGTGGAGCATGAGGTCCAACGGCAAAGCGTGCTGAGTCGCTTCTCAGGAGGAATAATCGCTGAGGCTTCGAGAGAAAGGAAGAGGAAGGCCTTGGCAACAGCTACCAACAGGCAATGCAAGAAGGTGATCACTGAGGAGGGGAAGGTGGTATACCGTTTATAACGATGTGAGCGGGCGGCCGAAGAGACCGAGGATGGGGCTGACCCGTTATATGAGTGTTTCTTGATAGATCAACAGGGACAGTGTATGGTGATAGACAACTCCAACATACAGGAGTTCGTGGAGGAGGTCGCCGAAGAACCAGACTACATGGCAAATCAACCGAAGCCCCAGGCACAAGTGTTGGAGCGGTTGAACCTGGCAGAAGAAGGGGAAGACCCAAGGCCCATCTTCATCGCGAAGGATCTCGGTAAGGCGAAGCAAGAAGCCCTGGTTGGGCTAATCCGGGAGTTCATAGATGTCTTTGCGTGGAAGTATACCGAAATGGAAGGGCTAGATGAGGAAGTGAGCTGCCACAAGTTAAACGTGACACCTTCAGCCATCCCGGTAAAACAGGCAACAAGAACCTATAAACCTGAGTTGGATTTGAAGATCAAGGAAGAGGTTCAGCGTTTATTGGCAGCAGGATTCATCAAACCAATACAACATCCCCTGTGGCTATCTAGCATTGTGCCAGTAGGGAAGAAGGACAAGAATCAAATAAGGATCTGTGTGGATTTTAGAGATTTGAACAGGGCTTGCCCCAAAGATGAGTTCCCTCTACCTTCCATCGATAGCTTGATAGATGCCACGGCTGGACATGAGATGTATAGCTTCATGGATGGGTACGTTGGGTACAATCAGATCAAGATGGACCCCGTGGACGCAGAGAAAACGGCATTCAGAACCCCGTTGGGCAATTTCATGTACAAAGTAATGCCGTTTGGACTTAAGAACGCGGGAGCCACTTATCAAAGAACAATGATGGCCATTTTTCACGATTTCCTCCACAAATTTGTAGAATTCTATGTGGATGATTTGGTCATCAAATCGAAGAAGGAGGAGTCCCACCTAAATGACTTAAAGAAGGTGTTTACTCGATGTAGGAAGTATAAACTAAGGATGAACCCATTGAAGTGCGTCTTCGGAGTAACATGTGGGAAGTTTCTAGGCTTTGTGGTTGATCGACAAGGGGTGCAGATGGACCAGGATAAACAACGCGCGATCTTAGAAATGCCGTACCCAAGAACGGCGAAGGAGCTGAAAAGTTTCCTCGGTAAAGTCTCCTACCTTAGAAGATTTGTACCAGGATTGGCCGAGGTAACACACCCGTTGATGCAACTGCTGCGAAAGAACACAAAGTTCAGGTGGGAAAAGGATCACCAGGAGTCCCTCGATGAGTTGAAGAAACTGCTCGTGTCACCACAAATCATGGTTCCTCCACAGGCAGGAGCACCGTTGCAGCTATACCTCACCTCCACTACAAGGTCCGTTGGAGCTTTGCTGGCACAGGAGATCGACGGGCAAGAACGGCCAGTGTATTACCTCAGTAGAATCATACAGGGGCCGGAGATTAGATATAGCAGCCTAGAAAGGCATTGTTTGGCCTTAGTCTTTGTAGCACAAAAACTTAGACATTATATGCTGTCTTTTACAATTCATATTGTAACTAGATGTGATCCTATTAAGTACTTGTTGGCTAGAACTATCTTGATTGGCAGGGCAGCTAGGTGGTTCCTTATTCTCTCCGAATATGATTTAAAGTGTGTGGTTCCTCGTGCTATCAAGAGCCAGGCGTATGCTGATCTGTTGGCAATCTTTCCATCAGGAACGTTTGAACCACCTAAAGAAGACATTCCGGGAGACGACTTACAAGCCAACTATCTGGACACAACCGATGAGGAATGGACGATGCAGTTCGACGGGTCTTCGGCTGAAAAAAAAGGAGGGGCAGGGGTCATCCTTTCAAAAGGAACGGAGGAAATTTGCCTTTCCTACAAACTAGATTTCCCTTGCTCCAATAACGAAGCAGAATACGAAGCGTTGGTGCTAGGGTTGCTGGAGGCTCTTCGAAGGGGAATTCGTTCACTCTGCATCAAGGGTGATTCGAACTTAGTAATTCAGCAAGTTAATGGAGAATATGCGTTGAAACACATGAATTTGGCACCATACAGAACGATCATTCAAAGGCTCCTCAGCCAGTTCCATCGGGCCAAAATCAGAAGACATCCCAGAACAATGAACCGACATCCAGACGCTTATGCCACTATTGCTCAAAAGATGGTCATGAGGAGCGATACGACTATTGTTACGATCCAACGAAGAACAGCTCCTTCGGTGATACAGTCAATACTACCGACGGAGGGAGACGCGGGTTGGAGACGAGAGGTCAGGAAGCAACTGGAGTCTGGCGAAGGAGCTATGGGACTCAGAGAGTTGGCCCAATACTTTACAAACCAGGGAAATCTTTACTTCAGAAATGCAGGGGGATGGTTATCGAGATGCATTGGGCCAGAGGAAGCAGAGCGGAGGTTGAAGAAAACACATGAGGAGCACTGCGAAACAACTGAGATACCTCTTTATAGGAGAATTCAAAGAGAGGGATATTTTTGGCCTAAAATGAAACAGGATGCGGCAGAACTACAACGGAATTGTGATAAGTGTCAGCTATTTTTCGAAGCAGCTGAGTGCCATTTCATTGAAGCCCAAACAGACTGGAGGCGGCCCTATATCGACTTTATTCAGGATGGAATTGTCCCAACGGAGAAATTGGATGCGATGGGGCTAAGGCGAAGGGCCCCGAGGTTCTATATCCAAGAGGGGCAGCTTTATCGAAGGGGGTACTTCAACAGGCCGTTGCGTTGCATTACAAAAGAAGAAGCAACTGAGGTCCTCAAACAAGCCCATGACCCAGCTCACATGGGAGGGGCCAAGTTATATGATCAGCTGATGACGTTGGGGTATTATTGGCCAACGATGGAGAAAGACTCCGCCGAATTTGTCCGAAAATGCAAGGCTTGCCAGCTTCATGGAAATATGATCCATGCCCCATCGGTGGACTTACACTCTCTGGCAACGCCTTATCCTTTCCACACTTGGGCGTTCGACCTCGTGGGGGCGATACATCCTTCGTCGAGGGGTAAGATATGGATACTGGTAGCAACGGAGTGCTTTACAAAATGGGCTGAAGCAATACCACTTAGAAGGGCCACGGCTGGAGTAGTGAGTAGCTTCATCAGAGAGTATATCATTTGCCGTTTTGGGATCCCAAAGGTTATTCTCTCAGATAATGGGACTCCCTTCGTCAACTCAGAAGTAACGATGCTCACAGACAAGTACTCCATTGTTCATCACACTTCAACGGTAGCATACCCGAAGGGGAATGGTCAGGCTGAAGCAACTAACAAAACTCTGGTTAATATCTTGGCTAAAACGATGGAGGACTTTCCAGGATCGTGGGACGACAAGATACCAACAGTGTTGTGGGCCTATCGAACGACGAAGAGGAAGCCCACAGGGTACACTCCGTTCTCCCTTGTCTATGGGGCTGAGGCAATTCTTCCAGTAGAGTTGGAAGTTCCCTCGGCTCGATACGCCTTGCGAAGCAGCATGCTCCCTCAGAACAGGCATGTGCAGTTGGAGGCATTGGATGAACACAGAGACAACGCGATGCAACATTTTCAAATGTATACAAGGCAGCTCTCTAGGGCATATGACAACATGGTAAGACCAAGGAGGTTCGTGGAGGGAGATCTCGTTTTGAAGGCAGCAGTAAAACACATTAGGGGACTTCCTCTGCCAAAGTTCGCAGCCAATTGGGAGGGGCCTTTCATCGTGAACGAAGCTCATGATTCAGGTTATTGCCTAATTTCTAAGTTGGAGGAAGATAGGCCATTCAAAATTAACAATAAATGGCTGAAAGTATATCATGTGTAGACAGTTTGTTTGTACCATCGATGTATTGGGTCTTCTTATTATGAATATACAAGTTTTACTGATGATATGAAATATAGACATTGATATGAAAGCAAGCATAACTCAGAGATAAATTAAACAACGTACATTCTTCCATTCATTAAAGAAGAGAGCATTACAAGCAAAATAGGGAACTACTGCCCAGGAATTACATGAATGAAAGAAAGAAAATATGTACAGGAGTTTTACTATGCTAGGAGAAACCACAGATCCGGGGAAGAGAAAAAATCCCCGGGGAGGCTCGAAGAAGCTGATGCAAACGAATTTTGAGCGTTGACAGCAACCTCTAGCCTGGTTTGCACCTGGGCGCGTTCAATAAGGAGCTTTTCCCGTTTTAGCTTAGCCAAACGCAGAGCTTCTTCGGCTTTCGTTAGTTCTTCATCGGCCGATTCCAAAAGAGGTGCCAGCTCGGCTAACTTAACCTCCTCAGCCCGTTGGTCCTCCTGGTACCTTATCAACACTTCCCTCTGGCCGATCAGTTGCTGGTTCTTCAAAGTCTTCAGATGCGTGATAAGCCAGTCAAAACGGAAACCATCACGCCCCAACTCCTTCAGAAAACCTAGAAATTGGTTGAGAAGGGATCTGGTAACACTGGCAGTGGGGGTACTAGCAATTTCAGCAACAACGATCGCCATGCCTTGCAGCCTGTGACTCATCACATGAATATTTGAGCGCAGGCAATCCGGTGTGAAGGTCTCAGGATGGTGATCCACCAATTGTTCAATCACCAGCCGATGGTTGACGGGCATTTGAGGAGATTGCCGAAGCACCATGAGACAGAACGAGTGAGGAGCTAGGTCGGGAAGAGGGACCTCACACCCAGATTCGCTCTCAACTGCAGCACCAGTCGTAGAACCTTGATCATCATGAATAGAATTTTCCGAAGCATCAGGTTCTCGGAAGGGCGAGCCTACAGGTGAGAGGACTGGGGGCGAATCTCCCCGAGCAACCTGAAAAGAAAAGCCCAAATAAGGTGGAGTTTATTGAAAAAAAACTTAACAAGCGTTTTCGTTGTTAAGTCACCGTTATAAGGTGGAGTTTATGAAAAATCTTAACAAGCGTTTTCGTTGTTAAGTCACCGTTATAAGGTGATGTTTATGAAAAATCTTAACAAGCGTTTTCGTTGTTAAGTCACCGTTATAAGGTGGAGTTTATGAAAAATCTTAACAAGCGTTTTCGTTGTTAAGTCACCGTTATAAGGTGGAGTTTATGAAAAATCTTAACAAGTGTTTTCGTTGTTAAGTCACCGTTATAAGGTGGAGTTTGCGAAAAAAATCTTAACAAGTGTTTTCATTGTTAAGTCACCGTTATAAGGTGGAGTTTTATGGAAAAAAATCTTAACAAGTGTTTTCGTTGTTAAGTCACCGTTATAAGGTGGAGTTTTGTGAAAAATCTTAACAAGCGCTTTCGTTGTTAAGTCAACATTATAGGATGGAGATTATGAAAATCTTAACAAAAGATAGGAGGAAAGATATACCTCAGTCACAATGGGAGCATTCAAGGCAGCCTCAGGGACAGGAACCGTTGGGGGAGCAATTATTAACCCAGATGCCATAACGGGATCCCTGGACGCAGAAGCCTCCACGCTTGTCCAAACTTGATCACCCGTGTAGGGCACAAGGGCAAGCATATGGGGTTCATCACGAGAGGACACGGAGCCCTCAAACAAAGCCACATCAGGAAGGGGTGTAAACACACCAACCTGGGCCCTCACTACAGGAGTTGATGCAAGATCGGGAGAAAACTGTGCACAAAGCCAAGTGTTAGAAAAGAAGAATGGGCACAGAAAATATGAAGAAATAGCTCGACGTGTTGCTTACCTCAGTTATGGTGCTAAACAAAGGAATGACAGTCGGGGGTCTCATCAACATCGTTCGAAGAAGAATACTTTCCAACAACGAAGACACTTCAACCTGGGGAAACCAAAACATATCACAATTCAGTAAGCCAAATAAGGAAAGAATATGACTGAAAGAACTACAACAAACAAATTACAGATCACATCATACCTCGGGTTCACTCTCCTCAGTAAGTACAAGGGGCAGAGGAACCTCGGATGAGGCCTGTAAATCTGAAGGGACCAAAGGTGTTATCTCGGGAGATGCCACTTCGGGCAGGGTCATCGCTTCAGGCGAGGAAGCACTCGCAGGGTCAACGGCATCACCTCCCGCAATGACATCCCTCGCACGTTGGCTGACTAAACGACGAGAATACGTAAGCCCTGTCATGGGGGAACGGGGAGGAGTCACATCGGTATGAGATACACCGAAGCGTCCCCCCACAAAAGGGCTCACGGGAGGACTGGACGAGTCTGGTTTTTCTATTTCAACCCCCTGCAAAACAGTTGTCAAAGAAAGGGGGCGAGGGATAAGCATACACACAAGCAAAGACAGTCATCCTCAAGCAAAAAGGGGATAATAATTAAGTCAGCAATGCATACCTCCGATTCAGAAGGAGAACGAGAGGGCACAACCACGGGCGAAGTGGGAGGAGTGGCAGCAATTGAGGGGGCAGAGGTTGATTGCACCTCAGGGGTCAGGCGTACTTCAGGAGTCCGTTTCTTCTGGGACTTGGTGCCCAGAGTCTTCTTTCTCGAGCTAGCTGCACTAATGCTGACGCCTTGAGGAACCCGGGAACTCTTCCTCTTTTTGGCCGTTGGCTCTGAAGGATCCACCACCACCGTGGGGAAAGCAGCGGGGGAAGGGGCAACGACCGCATGCCGTTGATACTCAGCATGTATTCGGTCCAGTTCTGCCTGGGCCTCCTTCCTCACACGCTCAGCCATCTCAGCAGGCATGGGAGGAGGAACGGATGCTATAGGAAGAGCTGCCACGGGAGTTTGGGGCTTCTGGGACTTCGACTTTGATTTCGATGTCCCACTCTTGGCCGTTCTTGCTTTCTTAGCAAGAGGTCGAGAAGCCCCCTCATCGGTAGTAGCTGCAGCAGAGGGGGCAGCCTTCTTTGCAGCAGCAGTTTTTGACTTAGGCGTGGCAACTGGGACCATGGCACAAAGTGGGGGAAGCTCCTTGGGAGGTGCTTTGTGGGTTGAACTTAGAGGGAACTCTATCCCAAGCACAGAGTTGCCCTTTAGCCCCAACTCTAGGGCAGAAAATGAGCAAACAGGAGGGTACACTGGCTCTTGCTCGATGAACTTAGCAATTTCAGCTAGTTGTCTTGGCCAATATTTGGTGGCAAAAAGAGGGGTCACATCCCCACGCCTAGTAATACTAGGAATGGTGACACGCCCAGCCATTGCTGAGGATATCCCCCACGCAGCAGTTGAAGAAAACAACGAACATGCCTCGGCAAAGGAGACTTTGGGGTTTGACGATTGGAAAACTGGACGTGGCACCCCCTGGTCAAACCCAAACTGACGGCTGCATCGGTTGGGGTTGTAATGCTCGCTCGAGTATCCCCACTCGGTGTATGAGGGCAGATATCCAGGAGAAAGAAGAAGAACTACGGCCAGCGAGGGGTCCTCGATGTCAGGAGAGGGATCCCGTATCATTCGGGCATCAGGATGAAAAAACTTACAAGTGTGAAAAAAGGCCTCTTCTTGATAAGGCCTCATAACGAAGCTCTCAAAACGGTCAATCACTGAAATCAACTCCTTTCGGCTTTGCCTCTTATGGTAAATAAAGGACCGAGGAGGCAGAATTGATTCAGCCGAAGGAGGTCGGTTGGACTTGGCCGCTACGGCAGGAAAGCGGAAGTAAAGAAAGCTAGTCAGAAGCACGCTATTGGCGAAATTGGCTAAGTTATAACGACCAATAGAGCGTTCCATGTCGAATAAAGTCCTGTCTAACCAGGTGTACAAGGATCCCAGGGCAATTGCAGCCAGGGGAAGCTTTATGCCTCGAGCTAGGCGAAGGGACAGGTTGATGAGGTCTCTTCGGGGCTGATCATTAGGCTTGCCCGTCAAAAAGAAACGGGACAAAATCACAAGAATGTAAGCGGCAAGCTCCAACGAAGTACCTTGACCAGGGGCAGTTGATGAAGAGCTGCCTTCGCTGGAACTCTGGAAGAAATAGCTGATCAGGGGAGAAAAAGTAGCTTTGTTGGAAGAGCCGATGCAGCTTCGGCATATGCGATCCAACTCAGAACGATCCGCAGTCTCTTGAGCATCAAGAGCTTCATCGGTGTAGGGCTCATGGCCTGTTGCATCGAGGCCCAAGAGCTCACACACATCCTCCAGAGTTATGGTAAACTCACCCCAGGCAGCAATGAACGTATGAGTATCCACGTTCCATCGAGAGATCAAGACAGGAAGGGCAGCATTGTTCTTTGAAATGGTGAACTCACCAAACCATTTAGCCCGTTGCAGTCCAATCTTGGTAAGAATATCAGCATAGGAACTCTGCATGTGCGAGTTCCAGGCAGCAAAGTGGGCGGGGGATCCCCCGGGTGCTTCGAAATCAATGTGGGACCATGGAAAGTCCCCTCGCTCTAAGCGAAATCTCAGAGTTCCTTCTGGGGGCAAAAATCCCCACTTAGACACCTCTTCGTCTTCATCACCCAGCAACAGGGCGTCAAACTTGGAGGAAAAGCAAACAGCCTTACAGGCAACAGCAAAGCCATCACCCTCCCCAAAAACGGGAGAGCGACGGTAAAATCTCAGCTGCTCTTGGCGAGCAGCACCCCGGGCGGAGGCAGCAGTGGTGGTGGCAGACGGAACACTGGTGGCAGAAATGGTGGGGTCGCTTGAAGACGCCATGGCAGAAATGGTGCTTGAAGCCGTAACAAAGAAGGTTTTGAGAAAAAAGGGATTGAAGGCAACACTGGAGACGAACGATCACAAGTAGTGATTATAACTCTCTGCAACAATGGCGTATCTACCTCTCTCTCTCTCTTTATAAGAACAGAAGCTATAGTCTGAGGAAAGAAGGTAACAATGAAGTAGGAAAGAAGAAGTAGAAGCAGACCCTTTAGGCCCACGTGGTTAAGGTTCAAAGTATTTTGGAAAAATGGCTGTTGAGACTTTCGAGTTTGGCGTTTAGATTTTCCCACCCTCGCACGTGCACGGCCGCCTGTAATCATTTCACAAGAACACGTGGCACTTCGGGAAGTGCTGTGACAGTTGAAAAGACAGCGCACGTCACTAATGAAATGATGCATAGAGAACAGGAAACGTTGCCTTGCTCAGCAAGTTTGAGTTTTGGCGCCAATCTCCTTGACAGACTTACCCAACGGAGCCACAACGAAGAAGATGTTCCAACGGTTACACAAAGAAAAATCCATCAAGATGAGCCATTTCGTGCAGACATTTCTTGTCCCAATAAATCTCTCCACGAGGGGGCAAATGTAGAGGGGGCTTGCAGCTCAGCATGGCAACTCAAGCGTGACACCTTGGTGAGGCAGCTCAGCGTGGCAACTCATATTATAGCTTGTGGTTTTAATCACATCGTACTTTCATTATTGATTTCTGTAAGCTTTAACGATTGTAATGACGTAACGATAATAATGGAAGGGTTTGTATGAGGTCAAACGGTACTCGCGAGAGACCAGGCTTGGCAGGGCCTGGGAGAGCTTTCATGCTCTATCGAATGACCTCACTGTGGGAACTTTAGAGGGACCTGGTTTGGAGGATTGAGAAGTAAGGCACCGTTGGGGCTTGTCCTGACCATCTTAGATACACCTGGTAAAACACCGAAGGACCCTGACCGTGGAACCTCAAGCGGAGCAGCTTGGAGTTCTATCGGGCATTAAGTTATGGACCAAACAACCCTGTACTTAATGTCACATCTACTATGGGTGATGTCACTAGCCATCTAAACGTTTGTCAGACATACACTTGAGTAAACCGCTGTGGTATTTGGGGCTGTCAGGTAGTTGGTGAACCACCTCTGCGACAACAAACCCCTGACACACAGTGGATAGGCAAAAGGCATGTCTTGGCATTTAATGTTTATGACGTGGAGACAACTAGTGCATCAGGCATTTAATGTTGTGACATAAAGTATGAGGGATGTCTTTCATACTCTTTAATGACTGAGTTGCCTCGGGGGTGGTGTGGGGGGCTATTTAAGGACCCCAACCACCTTTGAGGAGAGCATGATCTTTTTGGAGAATTAAGAAAAAGAGTCATTGCAAACTAAAGAGTTCACTAACTCACCATTGTCATTGATTGCGAAGCTTTTAATATTTGACAGAGATTCTTGAGGGAGTTTGGTGTGTTACTACCTGCCTACCAGGGTGTACCTAGGGTGCTTATTTTCCCTCTCCCTCTAGCTAAGTCACTTCTAAAGTTCATTATTATTCCCTGAGTCATACACGAGAGGCTTTGCGAGTTTAAACTGAGTCCATCTTCATTGAGTTTTGTGTGTGTGTTTCCTATAATTAGTCTAGGGTGTTGGCTAATTTAACCCGTGGTTACCATACTCAATAGGGGTTACGCCTCCACATATATAACCTAAAGTACCCTCTTACAGTATCAAAGGTCCTCTTAAGGTCGACCACATAGTCCTCGGCCTTGAGGATTTTGGTCAGCATATCATCTATAAAGACCTCCATGGTCTTTCCGAACATCTTATTAACTAACCTTTGGTAGGTGGCCCCTGCATATTTAAGGCCGATAGGCATGACCTTATAGCAGTAGGTTCCTTTATCGGTGATAAAGAAAGTCTTCTCTGAGTCGGCTTCATCCATGAATATTTGATTGTATCAAGAGTACGCGTTCATGAAACTCATCAATTCATGCCCTGTTGTGGCATCAACCATCTGATTTATATGAGGCAAGGGGAAGCTGTCTTTAGGACAAGCTTTGTTTATATCAATAAAGTCAACACACATAAGCCATTTTCCATTAGCCTTAGGGATTTATCACAACGTTAGATAACCACTCTAGATAGTGCACCTCTTTGATGAACTCTGCTGGGCTGAAGTTTCTTAAAATCCTCTTGGATGAATCCGTACTTCTCTCTTGCATAAGCTCTCCTCCTATCTTTTTAACTGGCTTTGCTTTCTTATCAATGTTCAACTAATGGCAGATGAACTTTGGGTCAATTCCTGGCATATTTTTGTGCTTCATGTAAACACACTCTACCTTTTATTTAATAACTCTATAAATTCTCCCTTACCTCTTTTTTCAGTAAAGAGCCGATTTGGACGATTTTTTTGGCTCGTCCTCATTGAGGGCAATGGATTCTACCTCTTTCATGGATTCTACCTCTTTAGATTCTTCTCATCCCCTAGGTCGATAGTATTAATGTTTTATAAGGTGTAAAGTTTTTTGTGGGCCTCCCTCTACTCGGCTGAGCTGAAGTAACATTCTCTAGCCTCCACTTAATCATCTTGGAATTTCCTTAACCCATAAGGGGTGGGGAATTTTACCATATGGTGTACAGTAGAGGTTACGACTTTAAACTCTTTAAGAGTTACACTTCTAAGGATGATGTTATAAGCCGAGGATAAATTTTGATCCATACCAAAAAGTTAACCTTCTTCGTCAGGCACCTCGGCCAGGTGCCCTTGAAGACTTCCATATCATACACTCCTAAAAGATACAATTTATCCCAACTTCTTGCTTAAATTTAGTCCTTTGAAACACTCCCAAAGCATAATATCGATCGAGCTACCATCATCTACTAAAATCCTGGATACGTCATACCCATGGACCCTGGTGGTGATTATTAGAGGGTCATCATGGGGGGTCAAGATGCCCTTGAAGTATAACCTGGAGAATCCCACGACAAGAGTATCTATATCCACCTTTATGATATTTCTTAGCTTTGGCTCAGAGGCAGTCGAGTTAACTTCCATCCTCTTTAGTGCTGATTTGGACTCTATTACATGCGCCTTATGGTCGTTTGATTTTGACCCTCCACTGGCTGTTCCCCCACTAATCATCTTGACATCAAATGAAATCATATTGCAACGTCCCTTGGGCTCTAGAACTTTTAGTGGGAGATCAAGATCATCTTCACCATCATTATCAGACTCTTCCTGCTTCTCATTGGCCTGATGTTAGCCTCAGCCTTTCACCTTTTGGCTTACCCCGTATCTTCTGCGATTAATGTACTTTCGAAGCTTCTATTGTTTGATCATTTTCATTATCCATGCAAAACATTTGTTGGTGGTGTGGCCATAATCTTGGTGAAAGTTACACTATTTACTAACGTCTCTCTTATGTAGGGGAAACCTTAGCTTTTCAGGCCATCTTAAAGATCTATTATCCTTAATTTCATTTAAAATCAAATCAGGGCTTACTGTAAGTGGAATGTAGTCAACATGCTTGTCATCAGCTGACCTCTTTTTCCTATCCTTTCCCTTAGCTTTGTGAGACTTACTTCCACCAACTTACTTTTCATCCTCTCCCTTGGCTACAATGGCTTCCTCCGCTTTCATAACTCTCCCGACCATAGCCATGAGTTCTTCCATGGATTATGGAGGATCCTTAGCCAGCTTTTAAAGCAATTTTACCTTTTGTAATCCTTCTATGGGGGAAGTCTTGGCAATGTTCTCCTTATAGTCTTCAACTTCTAACATTTCTTTGTTAAACCTTGCAATGCAATGTATTAGAGAGTCGTTCCTCCCTTGCTTCACTACAAAAGTTGGGTAGCCTTTTTTCAGGGCTTCACATTAAAGGAGAAATTACGAACGAATTTCTTGGCTAGTTGCTTGAAGTTCTTTATGGAGTTCTAGGGAGGGGGGAGTGTACCATACTTGGGCTGTACCAGTGAGAGTACTAGAGAATGCCCGACATCTCTTTAAAAATCGAGTAGATATTAGCTGCAGATTGATACATCTCGATATGATGGATAGGGTTTATGCTCTCATCATACTTTGGTATGACAGTTGGTAGCTTAAACTTGGTAGGAGTTGGGTAGCTCACTATTCTTGCAACAAAATGATAAATTTACATATACCCCCTTTGAATGAGGTCTTGGGTAATTAGGAGATAGTCAATTTTTTCCTCCAACCTCTGAATAGATCTATTCCATGGTTTTTCAGCCGCTACCTCATTATCTCCCTCGGCTGCTATAGTATTATTCCATGTTCCTTCTCTATCGGATGGGCATTGTACATGTTCTCTGCCAGTTGTCCTTTGGCGGATGTTGACTTCTATTTGTTCCTCCTCTGGGCCATGTGAAGGCCGATGATCAACACATCCTTCATTTCCCCTAGAGGTTGCAATACTGCATGATGTCGAGAGTTAATCTCGTAGGTCACCAACTGGGCCGAGTCGGTTGGAAGTTGACCCTCTCCTCAATCTATCAAATATTGAATCCCAGGGTTGGCCATCTCGTCTTGACCAACCACTATTTCCTCTGCTAATTGAAACTTGGCACACTGTATTTTAAGAAATCTCATAAGGCTCCCAATATTCATCCCCATAACAAAACTTATCATCTAGGAATTCCTGGCCTTACCTTCTCAGGGGTAATCACTTAGGGTTAGCCACATTTTTACATCTTTACTTTTATGGAGCTTCTTTGTGTGGGGTCAGGGGTGGTCCCCTTATCACCTGAGCCATTTCACTAGTGTCCAGAGTTATTATCTCCACTATAATTCCAGTAGGTCTAGCCTTCATAATTATACTCAAGGAAATAAGTTGTTCTTGCAATTTCTTCTAGCTGGTCGCTAGCGAGCGCAACACCGCCTCATCTTTGACTGAGGAGACGCCTGGCTGGAGCTGGATCCAGCACCGTGAGGCAAATCGAAAGCTATCCTCTTCGGTGAATGAATATAATAAAGGGGTGAGATGAATGAGCTAATTGAGCTGGGAAAACCCTTGAAAACCCCATACACGAGCTCTTTTAATGGTGATACAGATCCAACCAAGTGTGGAACTGGATGATCAAAGAGAATCAAGTGAGAAACAAGCTGAAAATGAAGATGAAGAATATGAAGAACCTTCTTGACCACAGATGACACCAAAATAATGACGCTATGAAGTCACCATTTGAATTTATATCTGTAGCTCAAGATCAAGCACACACAACAATGGAGATGTATAAAACAACACCGTAATGTAAATATGAGAAAGGGTATGAGAATAAGAGGAAAGTCAATAAAATTTAAGTGGTCTGTCTATGTTAGCCTACTCCACTTTGCAAATGAGTATAATTATTCCCTATAAATGGGGCTCTAACGGCCTGAAATACACAACTGTCAAGCTTTCCCTCTCTACAGTGAATGAAAAAGAGTTTATCTAGGTTTTTTTCATTTTTGTATCCCTTCTTCTAGGTAAGAAGATGGGTTTATATTGCTGGGGTGTGCAATGTACTGCTAGGTAAGCATAGAACATTTTCATAAAGAAGCCTCCAGTAAGGTGTGGACGCTTGTCCCTAGCACAGGTAGATCATGATGATGTAATATTCCCTCATGTGAGGGAAAGATCTTATTATAATGGTTTATCCACATGGGCTAATGATCCATAACCCATGCGCATACTGCCACATGTGCCTAATCTCATGCACTCTGCCAGGTGTCAATTATAGGTCGTGCTGGTCCAAAATGAGGCCGAGACATCGAGTCAGCCTTCTAAAGGAATGTTTATTGGTGCTAAGTTGAATCTGTAGGGGAGCCTCAACCTCCTTGTCATGGACGAGGCCGAGGGGATATGAAATATAATTGAGCATTGATGTTGTCACTGTACGTTATGACAGAGGATGTTTCCTCTAGTGCTGGGTCCCCATGTTGAGTCATGAGACGTCCTGTATGATGGTTTCCAGGAGGTTGACCTTAGCCAAGTTAGTCCCAACTAGGGATGAGGTTATACTTGGGCATATAATATTATATTCACTTATCCCTTCAATCTAACCTATTGAATTTAAACATCATTATTTTCCACTAATTTGTGAAGTAATATTTCCCTACCAACTGTGTCATTATTTTGAAACCTTTCCTATTATATAAATACTTGATTTAATATGTGTGGGATTTGTGAATCAAAATCCTATAAGTTATTCCAACTATTTCTGAACATCTTTAAATCCCAAATAATCATACATATTTATCTTATTGCATATGAGTCATTATCAAATATGTTAAGACTTTAAGAAGAATTTTACATTATAGTTTGATTAGATATCCTCGCCCCTTTACCGGTCATATTTTAATTTCCTATGCCTATGTTAGAATTTTCTTATCAATTGCATACCATGTTAGCATATACCTTATTTTTTTATATCATAAGCACATATCCTCATCAACGTAGTAACACATAACACCAATAAAATCCACCTCTTTCATTGACCTGAATGAATCTAAATGCATCTTAATGATTCCTAAGAACTCATAACATCATAAGCATCATTTTTTTTCAATATCTACTTGTTTGATATAGGTCATTCCATTCCGTCATTTGAATAAGACTAACTTCATATTCAACAATACCTATTATAACTTCCCATATAAGTTACATGAATTCTAACAATTCTTGCAGAATTTCAAAAACTGAATACTTCCTCAAAATAAATATAATCCATATCAATACCGTGTAAGTGGCGTCTTCATTATATCAAGTCTAATTTCATATCATATTCAATTCAAGAATATTAACCAAATTCTAACCATTTCCATCACAACTCCAAACTAACAATTAAATTCCTAATTCTAAGTCCAACTTCATCAAATTTTCATTATGATTCCAAATTAGAAATTTCAATTCTTAAATCTTAATTTCAACATCATCAATGTCCTTCAACACCATATATATGAATGATTAGGCTCTTCTTCCCTTAATTAAGATTCCAATCCTTTTTAAACTCAATGGACATATAATTTATGCAATACTAAACACATGTAATAGTTAAAAGGAAAAGTAAACATATAATTTCCTTAAAGTCATGAAGATAAAAAGAGAGGGGTTTTCTTTGAAAATTATTATTTCACACGATGGAAGAAGGCCACAAGTTGAAGTAATTGATGCGTTGGTTATGAATCCTTGTTGCCAGTTCATGCTTGGCCACATTATATTTTCTGACTCGCACAATCCGTAAAACATGTGACATTTGGTTTTATAAGAAAATAATGGGATTAAATTTAATATGTTATTGTTAATTGTAAATAAGATCAAGGAGAAAAAAATTCAAAATATGTCACCTACCGTGTCTTAATTAAGTTGCATATTTTAAATTGGATTAAAAAATTATACAGAAAAATCATATATATATATATATATATATATATATATATATATATATATATATATATATATATCATTAGGTTAAATAAGGAAATTCAACAAAAATTATTAGAAACAAAATTTGCAACTCCCAGATCCGAATCCTTTCGGATTTGGACCAAATCGATTCAGTACTAGGAGATTGCTTTTCTTTTAAGCTGTCAACTTTTGGATTGTTTAGGGTATAAGACACTCCCAAATTTTTAGGCTTTATTATCTTACTTCCTACCCCATTAAACATAGTAGGTACATCATTTAGGGGTGGGTCTTAATATAATAGAGCTTGGATCATTATGGGAGAGATGAATTGGAGACATTGCGTATTCTTCCCCTCAATTTATAGAGAGTGATTCAACTCTGGAATAAAGACTTTTGGTTCTTCTTCTTCCACCATTTCAGTATCCTTTAGTCCCCGTATCATGTGTATAATTCAAGCTTGCAAAATTGTTGAAGATGTTATTTGGAGAAGAAAGAGCTTGACTTGGAGCTTGTTAGAATATAAGAAGCTATTAGGTTTTCTTTTCTACAACTTATTCAATTGAATTATTATCTTCAATGTGTAAGGATTCTATACTATTTTTAAGTTTGAATGAAAGAATGCTATATATATGTATATACGTATGATTCACATGCTTATTTATGCCTATTATAATTACATATGATATTATGTTAGAAAATATGTGGAAAAAATGGATGAAAGTTAAAGCTTGAAAGAAGGATAAGTTTTAGAATGTTTACACTAATAATTTCTTATATAAATCGCGTTAAAATTTTTGCTTTCATGATAAAATCTTATATTGAACATGTGAATAAATAATATGATGTATTTGTTGGGTTTTATTGTCATAAAACCTCACTATCATGAATATAGACACATGTAGCAAGGACAAATGGGTTAAATATGTTGAAAGTGTATTAAAATGAGCTTTTGAAAGTGAAATGATAAAGTTGATAATTTCGGATTGTTAATCATATGAAATGATTCAATTTATTTGAAGAACACCCTTAAAATACATGAAATAATTGACTAAAAGTGAAACTAGTAAAGTGTGTGTGGCCATCTAGGGGCCTTTCTTTTCGGATTCCCCCTGTCAATGTGAGGGATAATGTGTAGAGATAGATTCACCATCCTATTTCTCATAAAACAGGCAAAATAAATGTTGTCATCTCGAGAGAACGGAATCAAGGACAATACTTATGCTTGCTAAACCAAGTAGTTCAAAGGTCCGGGGACTATGTAATGGAATGGGAAGGTGTTAGGTACCCATCTTTCCCTTTAAATCTCTCATGGGGATGTGTTAATGTTATCCTATTAGACTCCGTGAATTGTGTGCCCATGTGCATAATATAAATGAATAATGTATTCATTTGACTCGCTTCATAGAAAAGGAAGAAGTGAATTTATCCTTAGAAATGTTCCTGAAAATAAAAATTCAAAATATAATATGAGTGTTTATCGAATCTCAAGTCCCCATGGAAGAGAGAATGTGTATATCGGACGAAACACAAGCATGTAAGAATATGAATTCATAAAAAATATATATGTATGATAGGAGGGAAACATATAAATATGCATGAAGGAGGACTCGAATCTCAGGATTAACCCAAGATGCATACGTAGACCATGAGGCATAGATGTCCACGTAGTTAGAAGATAACATAGGGTGAGGTTTAATTAGGGTTGTGTTTCGGGTGGATCGGATCGAAAAATGCCTTTTCAGAAAAATAATTCATTTTTTCGGAAATAAAAATACTATTCCGATTTCCGATCCGATTTTTTCGAAAAAGAAAAAAAAATTCGAATTCGAAAAAATCAAAAAATAAAAAAAAATCAGAAAAATCGAAAATTCAAAAAATATATTAAAAATCCAGAAATTTGGAAAATTCCAAAATTTCAAAAAAAAATTCTGGATTTTTTATTACTCGAAATTCTCATTTTAAATAAACAAAGAAAATGGCTTAACCCAACATGTAAATACATGAGGATTTGACCCATTTTTTCATGTGTGTAGAAGTTAAGAGGATACTCTCCTTTTATAAAGCATATTTTGGAGCCCTTTACCTCTCCCAACCGATGTGGGATATGGAAAAGTTTCAAAAAATCGAAAAAGAAATAAAAAAAAATTGAAAATAATTCCGAAAAATCGAAAATAATTCGGAAAAATCGGATCGAAAAATCGAAAATTCAAAATTATTTCTGATTTTCGATCCGATTTTCGAAAAAATCGGAAATCGGAAAACTAAAATTTCATTCCAAATTCAGAAAAAATCGAAACGTTCGAAAAAAAAACACAGCCTTAGGTTTAATCCATAAATCCAAGAGTTGGATTTCTATGTTTTAAGAGTGAGACTGTGAGATGAGAATCCCTCAAAGTAGAAACAAAGAAAATAATACTAAATGAGAGAATTAGAGAAAATGATGGAGAATTAGACCTCCTTATCAACGATTGATGTTGATCTTGGATGTAGATATAATGATGTTATAGTGGTATAGAATTAGTATGGAGAGGTGGGGGGAATTTACCAAGTGTGGTAATAAAGAAACACAAGGAAATGTGGGAAAATGGATTTTTTAGGAAAGGGAACAACCCTGAATTCGTGAGAATGTTCTCTGGCTTGCTGAGAGGGGGGTTTAGGGGTGATTTTCAAAGTGAGGTCATGGTCGCTATTTATTGGTTCAAGGGGACTGACGATTGGCAAGGGTCTTATCCTGCCAATCATCATAGAACTTCAGGTGCACTGCCTATTGGTAGGGTCCCTGGGGTGCCATTTGGCAGTTCAGACTAGATTTTTCAAAAAAAAGATCATAATATATGAACCTTAAGTTAGAATCATTCACAAGCAAACCATTAGAAAGGGAATTCAGATCCCTTCAAGAATCCATTAAGTCACTCGAGGTTTCGGGAGTTGACTAAGGTCAAATGGGGCCTAAAAGCTCCCATTGGTCACTAGACAAGAAGTTTTTGGAAGCAAACGGATCGTTCGTCCGAACTGTAAGGACAATTTGTGTACGGGATGGATCGTTGGGAAAGGTATTCAGTGACCTTTGAGATTTCATTCAGATTTGAGAGTTGACCAAGGTTTAACAAGGCCTGAAAGCGCCCGGTGACCCTTTAGAGTAAAATGGCTCATTTATCCCTACCATAAGGTTGATTCGTGCATAGGGCAGACCTTTGGAAAGGGGATTTATATCACTTCAAATATGCATTGATCTTAGCTCAAGATAGAGAGTTAGTTTACCAGAGTCAAATGGGGCTGAGGAGCACTTAATGGCCTCTAAATTAATTTTTGGACTAAAATGGGTCGTTCGTCCAAACCATTAGGCCGATTCACACATGGGGTGGACCATTGGTAAGGATATTCATATCCCTTTAAGGATTCATTGAGCTTTCACTCAGGTAAGAAATTTAGCCAGAGTTAAATTGGGTTCGGGAGAACCTGGTGGCCTCTAGATCGGTACTTAAAGTATGACATAGGGTTTACGATAAACGAGTGAGTGCTAGGGACCAAAGTAGCTGCTTGGGGGTTACTTAGATGGGGTTTTTACAGAATGACCCTCTATGGGTGATCTTGGAAAAAATGAAGAGCGTCGAATGATAAAAACCATATCGACGTTGGGGAAGAGGATTTCAGGTCAAATCTGCGAACCTAGATGATTAAGGTGACCAATTAAAAGGGTCAAGGTCAATTATGAGAACCTAAGGGGATAAGAATGACCAATTCAGCAAGTCGATGAGGTGTTAAAGTTGGTACCAAGGGGTTAGGGTGACCAATTCAGCGGGTCGAGGTCAATTCTAAGGATCTAAAGTTGTGGCAATTAAATCTGTGGGCTAAGGTCAATTCTGAGGACCTAAAGTTGTGATGACCAATTTTGAGGGTCGAGGTAAATTTTGAGGACCTAAAGTTATGATGACCAATTCTGAGGGTCGAGGTCAATTATGAGGACCCAAAGTTGTGATGACCAATTCTATGGATCGAGGTCAATTCAGAGGACCTAAAGTTGTGACGACCAATTCTGCAGGCCGGGGTTACTTCTAAGGACCTAAAGTTGTGACAACCATTATACGAGGCGAGGTCAATTATAAGGATCTAAAGTTATGATGACCAATTTTGCGGGTCGAGGTCAATTCTGAGGACCTAGAGTTATGACCACCAATTCTATGGGTCGAGGTCAGTTTTGAGGGCCTAGAGTTATGACGACCAATTCTATGGACCAAGGTCAATTTTAAGGACCTAAAGTTATGACGATCATTTCTGAGGGTCGAGGTTGATTCTGAGGACCTAAAGTTAGAACTTATAGAGGGATAACTCCATTGGGGAAAGTGTATATGATTTTGGGTACAGATGTACTTTTGATTCCACTGGGGATGGTGTTGCCATGAGATGTTTAGTTTTGAGGTTCTGATTAAGGAAATGTAGTAGACTTAGATGCGGGCGCATAATTAGTTCCGTTGTGGAGCATGCTGGGAATACGAGTGTAAGATTAGTCCATTTGGGTATTTTAAGAGTTTATAGGGGGATTAGTGCTCCAAAAATGATTTTCTTGAGGGAAACTAATGTTCCATACTTTTTAGGGAAATTTGGGGATTTTTTCGGCATTTTTTGTAAAAAAAATTGAAGGGGACTGGCGATAGGAAGGCTTGGGGAGGTGCCAATCGGCAGAGTAATGGACTCTTGGGCTTCTCTTGGAAGAGTAAAAGGAAGCTATTGATTGAAATGGTCAGTGGGTTACTGATCGAGAGGACTCTTATCCTTCCATAAAAAGGGGCGGGTATTTCACACCTTCAAATGTTAGAATCTTTTGCTTTCCCTCTCTAAAAGTCATTCTTAAGTCTTTTTAATTTTTTAAATGAATGGTACTTTAAGTGATGTTTACAACAGTGAGTGGCTGGCGATTGATGACTAGGCTAGCCTAGAGGAGAGGTCTGCGATGCCCCTTGTGCTAGGCAATGAGAATACTTTTGACTTGTTTGAGCCAGTTGCTGATGAGCGTATCTTATTGCACGACCTTGCATATCATCATTCATCCAAAATGAAGAACCCTAATGGCTATGTAAGTATGGTGACCTTTGGTCTTACAACATATTTTTATGTTTGATCCTTGCACTTAATGAAGGGTTTTTCTTTTGTTTTCTTGTAAACTGATATAGCTCCTGTGAGCATTCGGTCCCGGAGAACGATTAGGTTAAAGGATATTTTGGAGAAGATCCCTGCTATTGTGCACTGGATGGTATCGTATGTCAAGTTTGGCCCGTTGGCAAAGGCTTTGGATGAGACATCGCATTTTACTTCGGTGTAGTGTGTTCTTAGGGAGAGACGAAGGGATACAACCCACATATTCCATTTGGGATTCGAAAAGATGATATTTACTCCCATTGATGTCCAGTAACTGACTGGGATGTATTATGAGGGGTTACCGATTGTGGTGGACTGCACTTTGAGGGTTACGACGGAGGGGGTACAGACGGCTTTGGGATACGTGGGTAGAATCATATCGAGGGATTCTATCCATATTTCTTCTTTGAGGGATATACTTTTGAGGAGGAATGTGATTATCGGGCGATAAGTGGGATAGACGACCCATCTATTTATTTTGCTTTTGCTCAGGGGTTTCTTGGTGGCGATGAGCGACGATGTCATCCATCTTTGGTTTCTACCGTACCTGAGGATGATTTCTGACGTTTCATTATATGTCTGGGGGAGTGTTACTTTGGTATCCCTTTATTCATCCTTGTATGCTTACGACCCGTGTTTATGGAAGACTTTTACGGGAACCACGTATATTCTAGAGGAAATTTTGGATTTATTTTTCTTTTGCATTATTTTCCTGGAGTCTTTTTTATTCTCTTTGTTGATTTTTGTCTTTTTGAAGACGTGGTTCTATGGGGTGATTGGGCATAATGAGAGGTGGTTGTCCCTGGAGGATGGTGATTTGGGGGAATTCTACCGGATGTTCTGATGGCGAAAATCCAATCGACGATCGAACTAGTCCTTATCTCAAATGAACATGCGACGGGTCTTGAATGTTCTGAGGAGTGATAGGGTTAATTTTTTTTCCTTTCTGAGTTGTTTTTGGCTTTTTATTTCTTGAGTAGATATTGATTCTTTATTGGAGACACAAGTGACCTTCTTCCCCTGAGGGGTGTGTCCTCGGGACACGGGGGTTACTAGCATGAATGTGCAAATGCGATGACCAATGGTGCACGAGTTCGAGTACTTCTGGTACCTGGGAGAGAGGGTGGTGAGGCAGATAGTGGAAGAGGAGGTGGCAATCCCGCTGTCGGCACCCCAATATATATGAGGAGGGGGAGGGAAATGTATGATAATTCCAGGGTGGCAGCGATGATTGGAGAGCCCTATACGCTCTACATGGATATAGTGGCGAGTTACATTTACCTGTACTTCATTACGAGTTGGTTGATGCCCTCCTGTATTTATGACGTGGATAATATGCCTCCACGACTTTGGATAGGGGTAACCGTGTATTAGTGGCATCGGGACATATCATGGGTGGTGATATGTCGGTGGTCGCAGCAGAGGAGGCTCCGTTAATTCCGTCACTCCCCCTTCTTATATTTTTTTACTGAGTAGTGGGGAGTCGTCGAATGTGTCACATCGTCCTCACACATCGGTATCTGGGTTGATAGTCCTTACGATAGAGGCCCTCTGGCCTGAGATATATTCTTTCTCTTTCCTCCTTTTTTGTCTCCATTTATTCTTTCCTTTCTCTTTATTGACTCACTCATCTTTTTTGTTGCTTTTTGCTTGCAATATGTGTGGGTGCCGACCAACTGGCTATGTTACATCAAGGAATGGATGGCCTCCATGTATGATTATATAAAAAGTCTGCCCCTTCTTGCTTGGTTCCATCTGCCACCTCATATGAGGGTTTCGGCTTAGGGAGTGGAGGGTCTACCATTATTCATCGGGGAAAGTGTGTACGCTACGGAGGTTGAGGGAAGGTTAAGTGTTTGGGCGAAGTCCCGTGTATAATTTTTGTTTTTCTTCTCTCTACAAAAAATGTAATCATGCACCAATATATATTAAAAAAATGCATTGTCGTTTTTTGTATTTTTCTTAGTCTAGTAACCTATTTTATATGCATTTTTAATATTCAGTTGAGATTGTTTATTTTATACAAAGGTAGAGATAAATATGGAAATGATTAAAATAAAAATATGTTTATTTTAAGCGAAGATATGGAAAAAATGGAAAATGTTTATTAAAAAAGGAGTTATAATAATGAATGAGACCAGGGCTAACTTTTCTACATAAGGATTTTTAGAAATTGATCTTGGGCAAAAGCGAAAAAATGGAATTTTCTAAAATTGGGGGGTTGTCGATCGACATACCCCCTGACCTGCCTATGGGCATAAGGGCCAAGTCAAATCGCTTCTAAGCTTTTATTGCACTTTCCTTCATACTTGTGTATTTTATAGGGTTTGGGGTTAAATGGGATTCCAGAAAGTTTGTGTTTTTGCGTGGATTGTTAGGTATGAAAGGAGAGTGTATGGGGCTATTTTCTCACCAATATCCATATTTTCTTTTTTCTTTTCTTCAAATGGTTCTTCTAATGTACAAAGAATTATCTTCTTATCTTGAAGGCTTAGAGGTCACGTGCTTTACAACGTTGACTATGACATTTTTAGCTTGCATTGGGGTTTTTTATGGAGTAATCGTGCCATAGATTGGAACTTACTAGCAGAAGCAGTACAATTTTGGTACCTTGAGGATCATATTTTTAGGTTTGACCTGGATGACTCCTGTCCAACCAACAAGAAATTCTCAACAATGTTAGGGGTTAATGGTTCGTATCGAATCCTGCACATTATTACCCTCAAACTTAGGCATTTTAGCCCCCACGAGTACCGTAATTGCTATAATTATGCTCGATAACCAGACAACCTCCATTTTATATGCTAACATGTTATTTGAGGTATTATTGATCTTTTATAGGTGTTACCGTGCTTAGTATGAAGTTTGAGCGCGGTCTGGTTATGTTTCGTCACGATTCACGTTCGGGGGCATTTTCGTGATTTCACACTTCGGGATTTTTGCCCAAAGTCTTCACGAAAGTTGTATCCCTCGGGCCAAGCTTCGTGTGGCAATGAACGGTGCACAAATCGAAGTCTGAACGAAGGAAACACGAACCTTTAATCGGAGAAGAATCATAAGGATTTAATTTAATATTATTATATTAATATATTAACAATTCAATTAATGACAACCATGTCCTTTTCTCTTTCAATTTTCAAGAGACCCAATTCAACCATGGGCGATTTTTGGCCAAGCTCGGGTTTGTGCTCGAGTTTTGGGTTCGTCCAAAATTGGTACTTTTCATCCGAAATTGAAGCTCGGGTCGCGTGCGGACATGGTTACGGGTTAGTTGGCTCGGTTCTCGGATTTTTTTGAATACCCATTTGGCCATTTTCAAGCTTTGGCCAACAATGGTGGGTTTTTCCATTTTCTTGGTGGATCTCGGCTTAGATGTTGGGTAATTACGTATTGGGCTTTACCATGGTTGCTATTTTTGGCCAAACTCATTTTGGCACGGGTTAGCAACTCTTGCTAGTGTGGGTTCGGGTTTGGCTTTGGGGCCATGGAGTTTTTCGATTTTGGTCCCCTTTTTGTTGATGCTGCTATGTGTGATCTTGGGGAGTGCTGGCGCACGCGATCGACTGGCCACCATCCGACGGTCGACCGGTAGACCCAATTTGTGCCTACAACATTGACAGTAGCCACCATTACTGTTCCGGCGGTCGATCGGTTTGGGCCCGGGTCGACCGGTGCTTTGTATTTTTTGCCACGATTTTTGTTGTAGCCATATTTTTCCTTTTTTTTTTATTTCTTCTTCTTATTCTATTTTCTTTCTATCCCTTTAATAAAGGCTTATCCCTTTTTATTTTCTTATTTCTTTTTCTTTTCTTCTTTTATTTCCACTTAGTATGAAAGAACCCCTTTGTTTATTTTTGGAAAGATCTTCATTTTTTTAGTCCCATTTTCTCTTTAGGCTAGGGTTTGGAACTATTTGGGGATTTTTGTTGGAGACTACCCCTCTCCTCATTTTTCTTTATGTATTTCTCCATTAATGTAAGTCTTTCTTCTATTTATTGCTTTGTCCCTTATTTTTTTGCTTTCTATTTATTGTTCATGCCTAGAAAAGTAGAGTAATTAATTTATTTCCTTCTTTAATTATTAATTAGTTATTAAATTATTTTAATCACGTGTGTTAAGTAGTTAAATAGGGTTTGGATCGAGTGTCCGCCATTAATGGGCGTCGAGCTCCGAAAATTAGGTTTCGTGTAAGATTGTATTTAATTCAAACCTTGCGAATTAAAATGGGATTATTATGCATTTAACTTTCATTGTCACGCAACGTTAGTATTTAAAGCGATAATACGACTTTAAGTCGTCTGTGACCATTTTTTTATGAAATATTCAATCTCGCATCGTTGGCTTAAATTCCTTCATGTGTGATGTTTATGATTAATTAAAAATGCTCGATTAAATGTTTTCCAACCGAAATTCTAATTTCCCGTGTTTAGCCCATGGCGGGTAGGTGATCCCGACCCTCGTTTTATTAATTATTGTTTAGACTCAACTTCTTATTTTTCCCTTTTATTTCCAACCAACTGATCACCTTTTACAATTTTATTCCTGAAGTGATAAATCCGTTACGATCTATCAAACATTCCTTGTGGATTCGATACTCGACTTACGGCTATACTTGTATCGCAAGTGCAGTCATAATTTAGGTTTTTGTATTAACGCGGTGAAATGAATTCAACGATTAGCATTTTGATGCGACGCTACTTTTCACGCGTAATCAGTTAACCTTGTGTTATGACGGCTATGCCCAATTTTTTCGTTCTCCTTGGGTATTGTTGGCTGAGTTGCTCCATATTTCCCCTTTGGCGGCTGGACCGTTGGTTTATAATGGGACTATTTCTCTTTTGGCTTTGTCGGAGCTATTTTTTTGGGCCTGATTGCGAGGCTGTTACTTGATGGCTGATCCCCAAGTGGTTGCGATAATGACATGAATGTCTTCCCACTGTAATCCTGTGATGGTGTTTGCCGGATACCTTGAATGGTCTTGATTCTTGGAAATAGGGTTGTTTTGATTTTCTGAAGAGGAGCCCGATGATGTGATTCATGTGTCTTACAAAGAGGTTTCGTCTGGCGACCTCTCCTAAGTATCCCCAAACATATGTGCCTAATTTCTCTGTTCGACCTTTCTTCAGTTTTAGCCCATCAATAAAGAACTAAGTCAAGTTGTTTATGGAGCATGGAGTCCAGTGTCTTCACTGGTCGGTGCCATGGTGGGGATACTTATAGCCTATTTTGTATCTAAGGGATTACTGGTATGTGGGGTTGGTTGGACTCCATCATACCTTCTTTTATTTCCCTTAGTGGCTTTTGCACCAAGCTGGTTAGGAACAAATAGTGCCTCCTCGCATAACGAACTTTTTTTTATGGAGGTCTTAAATGAATCATTACGGATGATAGTGGGTTTCTTGTGGCAGCGCCTTCAGCCGTATAACTGTTCATCACAATCTATAGGAAGGGAATTACATGTGTCTGGGGACTACCTAACGTGGTTATGGAAGCAGGTAGTAGAGTAGATTATGGAGGAAAATACTGGGCAAAAGTGGTTTATCTCCTTCGACACTATAGAGGAGGGTATTGCGGTTTCGTCCAAACTTGCTAGGGTGTATTTCTCAATGGAGCGCATACGGGGTGTTAACCAAGAGTGGGAGACTTAGGACCTCCGGGGGCAAGGAATGATGATGAAGCAAGGCCGTCTTACAGTTGAGGACAATGTCTGTGAAGCTTGGGTAATATTTTCTGGAGCTTGGATAATTTGTGTTTTGGGTGATTTTGTTGTTTTTATGGAGTCAGGGATCATTTTTGTGAAGATGGCAGGGATTAGGAAAATTTGTTTAAGATGGTTTTATCAATTAAAGGGGGTGGTTTGTTTAGCTCCTCACTAATACCTCATGTAACGATGATAAATTCCCTTATTAGAAATTAAAATGATTTTGATCATATTTTGTTGTGCCTCTTGATGAGTTTTGCATTCTGAACTAACTATATCAATCGCTAAGGCATACATAATACTTTTATTCATGTAAATGATGAGATGAACCGCCGTTCTCGGAGGTTATAAAAAGAATATAATTTTATGAAAAAGAAGGGGATTGTGCCCATGCATGGTGTATAGGCTAGCTAGTACCTATGGGATTTTGAAATTTTTCACGAGTTTCATTTTGAAAAGAAATGTTTTTTAGAGGATCAAATCCCACGTAGTTCTGGGTATGAGGAAATAAAGAGTTTTTTTTTTTAGAATAGAGGGGGGATGAGAAGATTCTAAGCAATCAATATATAGGACTAAGGGTAAAATTTCTTAAGACGGTCCAGATTGACTGGATGCGTCATCTCTTCTCCCTCGAGGTCTGTGAGCATGGTGGTGCCGCCTCATAGAATTCTTCACAATGTAGGGTCCGATGCAATTTGGTCGGAATTTCCCTTTGGGTTCCCAAGCGGGTTCTACTATCTCTTTAAGGGCATGATCTCCTTCCTGGACATCACGGTCCTTGACTTTTTGATTAAATATTCATGCTATCTGACGATGATACCCCTGTGTATGGTATAGAGCTTTAAGTTTATTTTCATTGAAGAGTGATAGTCCTTTCTAGTACCTCTGTGGATAGTCTTCTTTGCTAACTTTGCTCTCGATCATGACACGTAGGGAAGGTATTTCTAGATCAAGGAGTAGGACCGCTTCCATGTTGTATAATAGAGAATAAGCGGTAGTCCTAGTAGGTGTTATAATTTAAGTGTTGTATCCCCAAAGGGTGTATGGGATTCGGTAGACCCAATCTCTATAACTCTTGGTCACCTTGTTGATGATGGTTTTGAGGCTTTTGTTGGCATCTTCGATAACACCATTAGTATGGGATCGGTATGGAGAAGATTTGTGTTTCTGATTCCCATACTCATCGACCAGTTCTGTGACCTTGGCTTCAAAGTGAAGTCCATTATCTGATATTAACTAAAGGGAGCCCCTTATATGTAAATCATGTTATTTATGATAAATTTGGCCACTTTCTTGGCATTCAACACTGCTTATGACTCTACTTTGACCCATTTGGTGAAGTAATCAATGGAAACGAGGATAAACTCATCGCCATTTTAAAATTTGGGAGTGACTTTCCCTGTGATGCTAATGCCCCAAATGGTGAAGGGTCAGGTCGAGGTCATGTTGTATAATTCCCGAGGAGGCACGTGTTAGAGATTAATAAATTTCTGGAACTTAAGACATCTTTGAACATAGGCAATGCAATCTTAAGCCATGGTAGTCTAATAGTATTCTTGATGGATCATCATCTTGGCAAGCATATGACCAGTCATGTGGGGCATACATTCCCCATTATGGATTTTTTGCATCATTCATTAAATATTAGCCCTTGTTAAGCATGCAAATGGGTTCTATCAAAGTTTCTCTTGAAAAACGCTTTATCACAAATGATGTACTGGGCATCCAGTTTGCGAAGGGTCGCACGGTCTTTCTTATCTTCTTTTTTAGGATACCTACTGTGTTTGAGGAGATGTCAAATGTCATAGTACCATAAATCGACCATATCTGAATCTGCTTCAGTGACGAGCTTAATGTTGTAAAAGTGGGTGGGCATAGCATATTTCTGAACCTGAAAAGGGGCCATTGTTATTCCCTCGAGCATATTGACAATGGAGGCTATGGTTGTAAGGGCGTTAACCAGGCTATTTGATAGGCAGGATTTCGCCGTGGCGCGAGCGTCATATGCGCGCCGATCATTTTGAATTCGGCCCACCTGAACTATACAAAAACCTAAATTACGACTGCACTTACGATACAAGTGTAGCGGTAAGTCGAGTATCGAAAATCTACAGAGACGAGTTGCTAGAATTTATTTGGTTTAATACTTCAGAAATAAAAAGTGCAAAAGATAATTACAACACAAAAAGGAAAAGATGCACAAAAGGGAAATATTAATCTAGGCGTGGGAAAATAAAGCTAGACTAATAAAAGTGGTAAAAACTATAGGTTGCGTCGAATATCCCTCACCCGAGTTAATTAGTATAAAATGGTTACAGGGGTTGATGAGTTATTACGAATGCGTCTCGTTTCGACAGTTAATTAAATCAAGGGTTGTCACGCCCCTAAATTCACATAAAATCCTAATATGATTTTGGCATTAATAAACCCCTGAAAATTACGCACGTAAGGTCGTAAGCACGGAGCACACATGATATGCCCCGTCAAATCTCCTAGGCACAATAACTAGGACAACGAACCCGAAATACAACCGTAAACTCAATCACCAAAGCAAAGCAACATGTCAACCCGAAATGAGTTCAATCCGACACAACCTAGACTAATTTAGCTAGAAAGCATGATAAAAATGCGGTAAATGAAAGCAGTAAATAAACGCGATAAAACTACACTAGAAAGAAAGTAAATGAAAGCAAGTAAACTAAATTACAAAGAAGGAAAATAAGGAAATACAAAATAAATTAATTGGTAGGGAAGATGAATAGTGCACACTTACAAACCCAAATGGGTGTCAAACCAAGAGACGAAGAAGAAGTGAACTTATCACCTCCAAACCCTAACCTAAACTATCTTCTAAAACTAAGTATATCAAAATAGAAAACCAAAATTGCTTTTTATAGTAAGTTGGAATAAAAATAGAAAATAAAAAAGAAAAGAAAATAAGACAATCAACAAATATCTGGTAGCCGCGGTCAACCGCGCCTTCAATTAAAAGCACACTGTCTCCTTTCCACAGCAAAATCCAAAACCGCGGTCGACCGATACTCTGTTTCTCACCTTGTTTGGTCCATGAAGAGGGGAAAAAGGTTGCAAATGGAAATGGCTATATCTTCCTCGTATGAACTCCAAACGACGCACCGTTTGTGGTGCGGCCACGCGACGCTAACTCAACGAAATACGCATTCATGGAATTTCCATGAGCTGGAGAAGAAATGTGAATTGACTAAAATGCCCTTGAAGTAGCATCCGACGACGAAACTTCTCTGAAATGCAACATATGCTCACTTTTAGCGTTCCAATACCTATAAAATCACGATTAACCCTTGGAAAGCATGTATATATCCAAATCCAAGGTTGTATGGTTAATGAGCATAAATATAGGCATATAGGACCGTAAAAGCGCTAAAATGCATAAAGATATAGGGCGGAAATATGTAGTATTTGATACGAATCACACCCCCTGACTTAAACATTGTTCGTCCCTAGTGATGAAACAAACAAAACCAGTCCACAGAAGGCAGTACATGACGTATATATGCATCGAAATATAAATGCCACTTTCGTAGGGAGCACTATAGCATTTAGCATATGCAATAAGCCATTAAACCCCTAGGTTACCCTAGTGGACGAGTGTCGTCTCGTGAGGGTTTTCAGGGATGAAACCCACAAGCATCATATGGTTTCCTCAAATATGACCAAACCAACATGCGACAAGCCCGACAATAGCGAACGAGATTTCATACAAATTATTAGCACATTGAACGAATTCAAACAAAAGTCCGAAATCATTAACATTATAGAATGCACCTCATAGAATTGAAACCTTAAAATGTGGGAGGGGAGAGAGCACATGTAAAGTGTGATTTGGCAAAAACTTATATAAATCAGATAAACATTAAGGCAAGCATAAATTCAATCCTCACGGGTATTACACTCATCAAGTGAATTCACTCAAAACAGGGAGGTAACACACGGAACATGCGGGCATAATGAGTAAATGTAAATGGAAACTAGGACGCACACATGTCACAAATGAAGAACGCTATATATGAAATTAAAAACTGTAATCTCAATGAAAGATACCGCTCATTAAAGGAGGCGAAATGTATTTTCACAGATTATCAAAACTATTTAAACCTTTGAATTACATCTAATTAACATCACATAGGACTTTAATAGGGTTATAATGTAGGTTTGGCTAGGGTACGAAATGAAAGGAATGTATATACGGATTCAAAGTGTTCAGAAATAAAAAGTCGGGATAATGGGAAAATGCGGGCAATATAAAAAATTGGAAAATAATTTCCAAACAAGCATTGGATATAACAATTGGAGAGTAATCAAAGCTTATTGAACTATATACACAACATTTACAACTTTCTCTTTCTTTTCTTTTCTTATTTTTCTCATGTTTTCTTTTGCTTTTCACTTCCCTTTTACATCTCTTTTCTTTACTTTTCTCACTCTCACATGCCTAAATTGCAACCTCAACACAACAACATCATTCAATCACAAGTAACATTCCAAACAAAGGTATGGAAGGTGTATGTATGGGTTATAACTCCAATGTGGAGTTGGTTATGGGATTTTTGGGTTTTGAAACGAAAGGCTAATATTTAGGCTCAAAGGGATTGACGAGGGAAAACATATAAG
The DNA here is from genome assembly GCA_949130495.1 of Sambucus nigra. Lineage (NCBI taxonomy): Eukaryota > Viridiplantae > Streptophyta > Magnoliopsida > Dipsacales > Adoxaceae > Sambucus > Sambucus nigra. The sequence continues at coordinate 285,913,519 of OX422218.1, forward strand.
GTGAGGTCAAGGCTAATATGGGTGATATAACAAAGATTGCCTATGATCATTTCCAAAAGTTTACGCAATTCTTGAGTCAAAACAATATATGAAAATCATGATCAAGTAACACATTTCAAGTATGAACTCAATTAATGAACGATCAAATGAAAGAATAGAGAGATTACCAATGACTGTAACGTTCTCAAAGAGAGACGAATAGTGTATACACTCACAAACGATGAAAGGTTCAGAGCTTACTCGGTGTAAGTATATACAATACAACAAAAGATTACCGAGTTATAAAAATCTCAAACCAAATCAATAGAACAATAAAAGTGCATGTGCTCAAGGGATTTAAATTTAATTCATGAAGTTATTCATACTATCACTGATTGAGGACTAAAGTCTAATAACTTCTAAAATCGAGAACATGCATCGTTGAGTTGTCTATTGGATCGGACAATTATTGAAATTTATCATTGGAAACAAAGGCAAAACGCCCAAAAAAGGAGAAGAAAAGAAAGGAAATCTTTTTGAAATTTTTGAATTTTTCTAAGAAAAGCATACTAAGTAACTAGCATGTAAGGAAAAACATGGACTAAATAAATAAATGGATAGAATATCCTAAGCCCCCTAACTTAAAACCTGACATTGTCCTCAATGTGAATTAAGAACCAAGTTAAAGAGAGAAAAAGAGCGATATTACCCAAAATTGGAGCCATCCCCATAAGAACAAGTCCAAAGAATATACAAAACAAGTTAGTACTGAGCATAGCGAAAACAAATAACAAAAAGTTAACTAATTACAAGAGAATAAATTAAAAAGGAAAGAAAAGATAAAAAAAATAAAAAGCTAACTATATACTACCTACTATTTAGGCTTCACACTAACTATACATTAGAAGCCTAAATAGTTGAGGGTCCATCGTGAAAACGATTTGACTTTGGAGGATAACCGGTGTACCCTCACTCTCAAGCATGGATTTAGAAAAATATGAATTCCATTTGAAAAACAGAAAGCATGTGTAAGGCGTAAGAAATGAACCATCGCCAATTAGAAGTTTTGGAGGGATGATGGGGGATTTGGATTGAACAGGTGACAAAAAAATGTGGGCGTCGAGAAAAGAAGAATATCCTCCCAAGGATTTTGAAATTGGAATGGGAGGCGGTGCACACGAAGGCAAAGATGCGATCGTGGAAGGCAACTCGAGCAAGTACTCCTCATCAGTGAAAAGGTTTACACATTAAAGTTTGAAACCGATTCCTCGGGTACATATGACGGTGTGATAACAGAAAATGAAAATGGGGAGGAAAGAAATTCAAACTCTAGAGATGCATCATCATCGCTTGAAGATTGAGTTTCGAATGACATAAGATAATTTTTAATGAAATGTTCTTCTTTGAAGGCCAAAGAAGAAATTATTTCATTGCAAATAGACGTCATTTTCATCCTCACTTTCAATATCTATTACGCAATGGGCAAAGTCAACAATGATTTGTTCCAAACTAGGCACAAAGTCCTCATTTGGTTCAAAACATTCCTCGACTTCAAAAGTCTCGGAAGAAAAATCATCGTCGGACTCAAATAATAAATCCAACTCATGTTCCCACAAACGATTTTCTTCACGATAATGGTTTTCAAGTTTCTCATTCTCAAGCATATTCAAGCCCTCACCTAAAGTCATATGTTGAGGTACGGATACTTGAAAATGAGAACTTTGAGAATTATCATCGGACTTAAACTTAAACTCATTAGCATAGGAATTTTGAAAATGATTGAAATTCATTTCAAAATTCCTATGATAAGGAAATAGAGGCCCAAAATCATTATCATCATGATCAAAATTCCAATAACCCAAGTTTTGACTTTCGTTATACTTGCCCAAAGTCATATTTGAATTTGTAATTTTTTGGGACTCTAAGTATTGATCGAAAGTCATAGGATTACGGGCATTTTGAGAATTAACAATGATTACCGAAAGAATTGGAATAAGACATGCTTACCCCAAAAATGTCTCGAAGTGGAGAATTCCACAAAGTAGAAGCGCGCAGGAAGTTCAAGCATTTCTTGGCGCTCAAATGTAGAAATCCTTTAAAAATGTTAGGCAAAAAATACAAATAGAAAGAAAATACTACGAAATACTAAATCAAATAAATTCTAAAACAAACTCCTCCCTGGCAAAGGCGCCATTTGATAGGCAGGGTTTCGCCGCGACGCGAGCGTCATCTGCGCGCCAATGGTTTTGAATTCGGCTCACCAAAACTATACAAAAACCTAAATTAGGACTGAACTTGTGATACAAGTGTAGCGGTAAGTCGGCTATCAAAAATCCACAAAGACAAGTTGCTAGAATTTATTCGGTTTAATACTTCAAAAATAAAAGTGTAAAAGATAATTACAACACAAAAAGGAAAAGATGCACAAGAGGAAAATATTAATCTAGGCGTGGAAAAATAAAGCTAGACTAATAAAAGCAATAAAAAATATAGGTTGCATCGAATATCCCTCACCCGAGTTAATTAGTATAAAATGGTTACATGGGTCGACGAGTTATTACGAATGCGTCTCATTTAGACAGTTAATTAAATCAAGGATTGTCACGCCCCTAAACTCGTATAAAAGTCTAATATGATTTTGGCGTCAACAAAACCCCCGAAATTACGCACGCAAGGTCGTAAGCACGGAGCATACATAATATGCCCCGTCAAATCTCCTAGGCACAATAACTTGGACAACGCACCCGAAATACACCCGTAAGCTCCATCACCAAAGCAAAGCAACATGTCAACCCGAAATGAGTTCAATCCGACACAACCTAGACTAATTTAGCTAAAAAGTATGATAAAAATGCGGTAAATGAAAGCGGTAAATAAACACGATAAAACTACACTAGAAAGCAAGTAAATAAAACATGTAAACTAAATTTCAAAGCAAGAAAATAAGAAAATACAAACTAAATTAATTGGTAGGGACGATGAATAGTGCACACTTACAAATCCAAATGGGTGTCAACCCAAGAGAGGAAGAAGAACTGAACTCTCCACCTCCAAACCCTAACCTAAACTATCTTCTAAAACTAAGTATATCAAAATAGAAAATCAAAATTGGTTTATATAGTAAGTTGGAATAAAAATAGAAAAGAAAAGGAAAAAGAAAAGAAAAGAAGACAATCAACAAATATCTGGTAACCACAGTCGACTGCGGCCAGTGGGCCAGTCGACCGCGCCTTCAATTAAAAGCACACTGTCTCCTTTCCACGGAAAAATCCAAAACCACAGTCGACCGTGCCTCAAACCACGATCGATCGGTACTCTGTTTCTCAGCCTTGTTTTGTTCATGAAGAGTGGAAAAGGTTGTAAACAGAAATGGGCGTATCTTCCTAGTTCGAACTCCAAACGACGCACCATTTGTGGCCACGCGATGCTAAATCAACGAACTATGCATCCGTGGAATTTCCATAATCTGGAGAAGAAATGTGAATTGACTAAAATTCCGTTAAAGTAGGGTCCGACGATGAAACTTCTCCGAAATGTAACGGAACCTCACTTGTAGCATTCCAATACCTACAAAAGCACAATTAATCCCTGCAAAGCATGTATATATGTGAATCCAAGGTTGTCTGGTTAATGAGCATAAATATAGGCATATAGGACCGTAAAAGAGCTAGAATGCATAAAGATATAGGGCAGAAATATGCTATATTTAATACGAATAACTATTCTTTGTAAGAGGTTGGTAATGGAAGGTAGTATAATTGAAATGGGAAGCCAAATGTTCTAGCTGGGTGTGAAAGGATAGGATCTTCTCATTTTTGAATTTTTATTTTTTGAGAATGTGCTCGACAATGATGGCAAAGTCCCCATAAACGTGTAGTTGATTTATACCTTTCTTGATGGAGATTTTGAGGCCAATAGTGCATGCCTCACACTCAGTCATATTGTTGGTGCAAGGGAAGTCTAATTTGATGGCAATAAGGGTGTGAGAGTCATCAGGGGCGATGATTAGTATCCTAATGCATATTCTTTTTTATTGAAATCTCTATCAAAGAACATTTTCCATCTAAGGTCTTCCTTAGAGGTGCAGAGTATATCTTCATTCGAGAATTTAGAGACCCAAACATTGGTTCCTTCCATTGGATAATCGACAAGGTAGTCGTAGATGTCTCTCCCTTTCATATCTTTCTACGTGATATACATAATATCGAATTCTACTAATAGCACTAACTAACGGGCCATTCGGCTGGACATAACGATTTTTTCTAGTAGGTATTTGATGGGATCCATTCGGGATAGTGGTCTGATGGTAAAGGAAAGCAAGTAGTGTCGTAACTTATGAGTAACCTAAACTAGGGTGACACATGCTTATTTCAAAGAAGTGGAGTTGACTTCATACCCGACTAATTTCTGACTAGCATAATAGATGGCTCTTTCCTTGAAAGATTCTTCAATGTATTAAGCTAGAAAAGCCCCGACTGTTGTATCAATGATGATCAAGTATAATAAGAGAGGGAGAACAGGCTATAGAGGCACGAGCACAAGAGGTGAGGTATCTCTTGATTTGCTCAAAGGAGTATTGGCAGTATCCTTCCTGCCTTTAGTTGAATCCTTTTGGAGAAGTTTGAAAATGGGTTCACCGATAGAAGTTAGCTAGCTGATGAACCGAATGATGTATTGTCATTTATTCAAGAATCCTCAAACTTCCTTCTCCGCCCATGGTAGTGGCATATCAAGTATGACTTTCATCTTGGTAGGGTTTTCTTCGATTCCTTTCTCATTGACCATGAATCCCAAGAGTTTTCCTTTCGTGATGACAAAAACACACTTCTGTGGATTTAGTTGCATCAGGTATTATCACAGTTATTCGAAGAACTTTCGGAGGGCAGGAATATGACCTTCTCGAGTATTCGACTTAATAATCATGTCGTTCATATAGATTTCGACCTCTTATGAATAAGTTTGTGCAGGATGGTTATAGCAGCCCTTTAGTAGGTAGCCCTGATGTTCCTGAGTCCGAATGGCATGACAGTGTAGTAGAAAATTCCATATGGGGTGATGAAAGGGGTTTTCTTCTGATGGTGAGGATACATCTCGATCTGGTTATAATCGATGAATCTATCAACAAATTATTTGAGGGAACGACTGGCCATATTATCCACGATTATGTCAATATTGGGTAATGGGTAATCGTCTTTTGGGGATGCTTTGTTCAAATCCCAATAGTCGACGCAAAAGCGAATTTTTCCTCCCGACTTTGGCAAAGGGATGATGTTGGCTAGCCATGTTGGGTATTCAACCAGGCAAAGGAAACCCACATTCAACTATTTTATCACCTCCTCTTTATCCACGAGTGACCATTCGGTACAAAGTTTTTTTAACTTCTGTTTGACTATCTTGTATTCTGGGAATGTCGGGATCTCATGTTGAACTATTTTCGGGGCATATCACTGTAGGATCATATGAATATGTCCATAAATTCTTTCAGTAGTTCTTAAAATTTCCCACACTCATGCTCATTAAAGGCGGAACCTATCCTAATTTCACGTTAATGTCTACTAGAATCGAGATTGATAACAATATAGTCTCATCATCATTAATTTGAACATGATTATGCTATTAGTTATTTTTCTCATTAAGACCAGCTAAGAATTGTTCATTTGCAAGATCATCATCATAAAGAGTTTGACTAGGATTAAAATAATTAATGTAAGGCACATTAAGACACTCAAAATCCTTAGTTCTTTTATTGTCAGGGAAAACAGCATTGAGAACCTCATCAAAAGAGGTCTCAGTTACATTCATATCAGGAAAAGGAAAAACAAGAATGGGTGGAGAGACTTGAATAGGGTAAACAACAGGGTTGAGTTGAATTTGGGAAGGTTGGACTGGTATGTCATTCCTTTTGAGGAGAGGCATGTCAGCAGTTGTGATCTTAGTGGACGACTCCGATGATGCGACATCTGAGCGAATTATGTAAAGGCTCAGCCCTAGTGTTTGCAAGTCAAAGGATTATTTGAGTCACATTCCTCAAATTCTTTGGTAATTACCATGGTTTGATTGGTGAGAGGTTGCATTTCATGTTTGTAGTCTTTATCCCAAGAGTTACTGCCTTAAAAGAAGATTTCTAGGCCTAGTTTCATCTTCTTGTCAATATGGTCGTACCATGGTTTTGGGCATCCACATAAGGGTAAGTATTAACCCTCCTTGACAAATCTTCCATTTAAAGACTCCCGAAATAGTCTTTTCATTCTCTAGGAATCTCTTCGATCGCGATCAGTAGAGCGCTTTGGGTTTATTTGGTGAAGGTTAGTAACCCAGGATACATGGGGGAAAGTCCTCTTTCAAGACTACGGGACCAAGAATTCCTTATTAACATCGTCCTAGCCCCATCCTAAGCATGAAATGTATGTTCTTGAACATTTGAATCACATTGACATTTCCATGAGGTTTGAGCTCAAGACAGACTCGATCTTTGAATTTATCCCCCATTGGGATAGAGAGCAGATCAATTCTAAAATCAGAGAAGAGCATGACATTGGTCCCATATTGAATCTCTAATATTGGGTTGCTAGTGCTAGCACTATCTCACTGTCATCATCTCCCGAAAGGGTGATGACCTTTCCTTTGGCAAATAATTTTAGCTTGTGATGAAGAGAAGAGGATATTAATCGAATGTTAAGGAGCCATGAAAGGCCAAGGAGTAGGTTGAAGCAAGAAGGTATGCCGATGACGTTTAATTTTTTAGAGGATTGATAGGACCAAACCCTAGTGTGAGTTTTATGGAACCCATTACTTTTAGGTGAGTGTTATCATAAGCGCGCATAGTGACATAGGTAGGAGTGAGGTTACTGACCTCTAATCCCAAACAGTTGAAGGTTTTGAGAAGACAAACATTGAGAGCAGGTCCATTATCAACAAGTGATAGTGGAATTATCTTACCTAAGACTTCAATAGAGATGTTAATAGCGTAATTGTGATCAGGGCCGAACTTCAGAATTTCTTCGCCAGAAAAGGAAAAGAATCTGGAAGAGGCTAGGGATCCAACCATATTTATAACTTCTTTAGGAGTAGTAGAAGGAGAAACTTTGGGTGCTATGAGGAGTTTTATTAAGGCATTAAAAGGTAGCTGGGAGGACACACAAATTCCACATAGGGTTATATTGGCTTGGGTCTTCTTGAGCTCATCGAGGACTTTTCTTCCCTCACTGGTCATTTCTACCATTGGAAGTTCTTCGACCACACCCTTTTTATTTGTCTATTTAAGTTGCATAAGGAATCGAATCTTTGTAGTACTGTCCTGATCAGGTCATGTGGTTCACTGAGGCAAGGAAGAATAAGAACCCTATGGCTTCATCTATATCGGTTAAAAATACATGTTGATTTCCCCCAATAAATCCTCAAAGAATATCATTCCACATAAGCTAGCACTTGGACTAGCCTCTTTATGATTCGACTCGTCGCTTGAACTATCAAAGTCATCCCACCATTCGGTGGTGACTAAGTTTTCTTGCTAAGAGTAATTAATACACTCGACAACCTCAACGACTTCATCGTATAAGTCATCCCACTCAGTGAGGAAGTGTAGGAGTGAAGGGACTAACCATCCCTGAAGTTCAAAGCTGTGAGCAACTCAAAGATATTACATATTTCCTTTGTCTGGAAAAACATACCGGCTATGATCTGTACCAAATCATCTAGACTGACTTATTCAAATGGTACTACCTATTTATTAGATTCCTGAGCCCACTTTTAGGCTTCTATGAACAAACTGATGAATGTTTATAATCGATGGTAATCGTGGTGGGCAATTTGAGCCCAAATTCTAGCGGTTGGTTCAACACAAACAATAATTCCACGCTTCCCCCCTCAGGCCCTTGTAAGGAGTGAAAGAGCTTGATCATCAAGAAATTTAAGGTGCAATAGGAAGGATGGTCAAGCCTTGAGAGGTTTAGGTGAAACCGTGGGGATGATGGGTGCTTTGATGGGTACGATTTGAGTAGATGGGCCAAACTCTAGGTCACTTTCTAAAAAGATGGAATTTGTATGTGCAAGAAGTGGGTTATAAGTGGTATTTGGTTTAAGATTAGATGGTGGGGGTCATGATACCTCGATCGATCAGAGCATTGGTTGGTGGTATGACCTGTGGATTGGTGAAAGTCACAGCGAGCATGAGGCTTTAATTTTTTAGTGAGTGGATTTGGTAATAGTCAAGGTTCTAATGGTTTGATGAGATTTTGGCTTAACAGGGCCTAGTAAACTTTGGACAGGGGAGCATGGAGCTCGGTGTACTCTTCCTATGCATGATTATCCTGATTTTTTGGTGCCCAAGAGGTAACAGGTTGGTTATGATGTTAATGGTTGATATTGTAGTACTAGAAGACTTCTTATAAGTTTGGGGGTTGAATCATCCGATCAACTTCTTTAGTTCAGATTCCACTCTGGTGACATCTTTTATTTTATTTCCATACCAGCCTCTCGAAGGGCTCATAAGTTTGGGTTGTATTGTCCTCCCATGGATGCTCGGATATGAGGTAATAAGTTCTAATTGAAAATGCTGAATTCTTCTCCCTTGAAGGCTCTGTTGGTAATAGTGGCAACTTTCTCTCTCCATCTTTTGATAAAGCTACCGATTAATTCTCCAAGGTTCTGTGTGAGCTGCTCTAGGTCTCGGCGCGTGACCTCTAACTCTTCGTTGTGCTTGTACTAAGACATGAATTCTTGGGCCACATATTCCCAACTATGGATTCTAGATTCTTTAAGAGATAAGAACCATCAGAGGGAACTTTCTTTCAAGGCCTGCTGAAACAATTGCTCCATTAGTTTTTCGAAGGCACCAAGAAAGGTTATGGCTCAGTGATAGTTTCGAAGGTGCACAATTGGGGGTCCGCTCCTCCCAAACTTCTCGATATCTGGCATCTTAAACTTTTCTGGAAGTCTAGCTTTGGGATAATGAGATATATGGGTGAAATCCATGTAGTTACCGAATATCTTGACTTGGTCGAACTTCATTGATAGTAGTTTGAGGTCCTCCTTAACCTTATTTAGCTTCTCCTCTTTGAGATCCACGAGTACTGGTAGATTAGCCCCTGGTTGGGTAATGTTTGGAATCAGGAGTTGAGTAGGTGGTGGCCCGTTAGTAGGTGGGGCTTACAAAACATGCTAGTATTCTTCTGGGACCCAGATAGGCTCAAGAGAGGGTGGACTCATATCACGAGGAAAGAGAGCCTCAATTCTTCAATAATTTAGGCCCGGTGTCGCTGCATTTCTTGGACATCAGTTTAATGGTTGTCAATCTTGGCACTAAGTTGGGCTAGGATGGTCATCAGGTCTGGATGAACATTCGGTGCTTAGTCAGTGTTTTCCATGAAGAGCTCGTGGAGGTAGATCCCAAACTCTAATGAAGTAGCAGAAGAAGAAGTTGAGCTTTGAGGTTGTTTGACAAAAGATCGAAGCCACTATGGAGCCATGCTAAAACTGGGTATGCGATCATCCTAAGTAGGAAAACGATTTAAATTTAATTTTGAAGGAAGGAGGGAGAAATTTTTTTGTATTTTGGAAGGAGGAGAAAAATATTTTTTGTATTTTGGTTTTTGAAAAAGGAGGGAAAAAGGAGAGGAATCTCAACATGATTATTATTAGTAGTAGTATTAGGTTTTTACTTATATTAGGTCTTCTTAAAAGTAGAAAATGCTGGACAGGACCCGAGCCTGAGAGAATCGGGTTTAAAAATGTAAGACATTGTTTGACTTGTTTGCAGGCTCACGGACAAGGTCCTATTTTTAATAATATAAAATAGCGCAAAATTTTTGCTGGGTGTCGAGCCCAAAATTTTGGCAAAGTTTCGCATAGTAACTGGTAAACTAAATATGAGTGCCCTAGGTTGATGCCTATATGAGGTTTATGCATTTGTTAGGTTAGAGTAAGGGATTCCCCCTTTGGCATGACTTTCACGATATATCTTTTTCCCATAAGGGCAATCATTCATCGGTATATGTGGACAAGCCATTTGATATACCTAATTGTCTGTGAATTGCCTCACAATATACCTCGTGGGGACGGTACATGTGAAAGCGAATTTGATATACTTGACATACATGAACAAGTTTCCTACTATATACCTCTCGTTGTAAGTTCGGTAAAGAGGTATGATGCAAGGGGAACCGTTCGATATGTAAAAGTTATGAGTCAATGCAATCTGAGAGTTATATTTCTTAGGTTAACTGTGCCCCGCAGAATTAGCACCCATCACAAAGTTACCTCCCAATACGGGACAAAATTTTGGTTAATATTACCATGCTCTTGGTGATTTAGTGTGTAAAAATGCATGAGTCTTAATTATATTATAAAGAGAGGGTTTTTTATTTGCATTCTAAGTAAATGGAGTACTACATTAATGAGGGATAATATACAAGTGTTATGAAAAGTAAATCTAATATGGAACATGAAGACTATATTAAGCATGGTCATAGGGAAGCATGAGATATATACATATGAGTGAGTGATATATGAATATTTACAAGTGAGTGTGGGTGGTAGTGAGTCTATTCATGGATCAACTACAAGTGGTTTGTGATATGTGTAAGGGAGCATGGAGATATATACAAGTGTGAGAAGTGTGGGTGTGTGCTAGTGAAGCCTAAGTATGGATAATCTAAGTGGTGTGTGGAGCGTGTGAGTAGAAGTGAAACTGTATATAGGTGTAAGTGTGTAAAATGAACATGGAGAGTACATACAAGTGTATGAAATGTATAAGTGAGTGAAAAGTGATATATACGTGATAGATATAAGCATGAGGTTGATATACAAAAAAGATAAATAGAGGAGTAAAGGGAACATACATGCAAGAGCATATGCACATGTAGAAAAGAATATCACCCATGTAGAATCAGAGTGTAGTCCTCTTAAAAACTTTCCCCAACAGATTCGCCACTGTGGCCATCCCAGAGCCTCCCTTTTCGGATTCCCCTAGCACACGCGTGGGGTTTGCACACTTTTTATGAGAACTCGGGCATCCTTAATGTGGGGGATAATGTGTAGAGATAGAGTCGCCAACGTATTTTGCACAAAACATGTAAAAGAAATATTGTCACCTCGAGAGAATGACATGAAGGAAAATACTGATACTTGCGAAACCAAGTAGTTCAAAGGTCCGAGAACTAAATTACAAAATGAAAAGGTGTTAGGCTCCCATCCCACCCTCTCGATCTCTCATGGGCATGTGTTAATCTTCTCCTGTTAGACTCTATGAAGTGTGTGCTCATGTGCATAATATAAGTGAAGAATAAAATCATTCAACTCGTAGCATGGAAAAGGATGCAGTGAATTCATTCTTAGGAGTGTTCTGAAAAATAATAATTTAAATTATAATATGAATGTTTGTCAAATCTCAAGTCACTATGGAAGACCAAATGTGTATATCGGACGAAACATAAGCATGTAAGAATATGAACTCATAAAGAATATATATATATATATATATATATATATATATATATATATATTTGATAGGAGGGAAACATATAAACATGCATAAAGGAGGAATCGAATCTCAGGATTAACCCAAGACGCCTATGTAGCCCGTAGGACATTAAAGTCCACATAGTCCTCTTTAATCTATAGATCTAAACGCTTATGTGTGTGTGTAGCAAAAATGTATTTTAAGAGTGAGAGTGTGAGATGAGAATCCTTCTTTTGAAATTAATAAATATACCCTATTTTTCTTATTTTTGGATTTTTTTTTTATAAAAATAGAGCATGTGCAAATAATACTAATAAAGGTTTGAGATTAATTTTTGTGATGTATTGAAGCTAAAGTAGAAGTGAAGCAAATCATGATAAAATAAGAGAATAAAAGAAAAGGATGGATAATTGGACCTCCTTATGAATGCTTGATGTTGATCTTGGATGTAGATATGCTGATCTTGTAATGGTATGAAAGTAGTATGGATAGGTGGGGGGAATTTACCAATTGAGGTAATAAAGGGACGAAAGGGAATGTGGGAACATGTTTTTTAAGGAAAGGGAATAACTATGAATTCGAGAGAATGTTCTCTGACTTGCCAAGAGGGGTATTCATGGGTGCTTTTCAAAGTGAGGTCATGGCCTCTATTTTTAAGGCCAAGGGGACTGCCGATCGACAGGGGTTGAGTCCTGCCTATCGGCATAGCACCTCAAGCACACTGCAAATAAATAAGGTCCTTAGGGTGCCATTTGGCAGTCCAGAACAGTTTTTTCTAAAAACGGTTGTAAAATGCAAACTGTAAGTTAGAAACGAACATGTGGAAGACCATTGTAAAGGATATTCAGATCCATTCAAGAATCCATTGAGACACTCTTGGGTTCGAGAGTTGACCAAGGTCAAACGCGGCTTGAAAGTGCCATTTGGTCACTAGACATGAAGTTTTTGGAAGAAAATAGATCGTTGTTCTGAACTGTCAGTCTAATTCGCACATGAGATGGATCGTTAGAAAAGGAATTAAGTTCCCTTAAGATTTCATTCATCTTTATTCAGTTTAGAGATTTGACCAAGGTCAAATGAGGCTCGAAAGTGCCCAGTGACCCTTCGAAGTAAAATGGGTCGTTTATTTGAACCATAAGGCAGATTCGTGCATGGGGCACACTGTTAGAAAGAGGATTAAAAGCCTTTCAAATATTCATTGATCTTACTCAATTTGGAGAGTTGAACGGAGTCAAACGGGGCTTGGGAGCACCCAGTGGCCTCTAGGTTAGTTTTTAGAGTAAACAGATCATTTGTCCGAATCGTAAGACCGATTTGTGCACGGAGAAGATCGTTGGAAATGGAATCCATGGACCTTTAAATATTCATTGAGCTTTCTCTACGTCAAGAAATTTGACCAGAGTGAAACGGGGCTCGTGAGTGCCCGTAGACTCTAGATCGATATTCGGAGTATGACCTAGGATTTATAGTGAATGATTGAGTGTTAGGGACCTAAGGCGGTTCTTAGGAGGTACTGGGATGGGGTGTTTACAATGTGAATGGTATAATATGAACACATAAAATGATAAAAATCAAATATAAAGTGTAAAGTTCACAAGATGGTAATATGAGACCTGAAATGGCAAAAATTATGTTTTAGTACAAAGTGTTATTTTGCGTGAAAGTTGGACTTATGAATAAATTCTCCAAACTAAAGGAATATAGTTAAAGAGTGTGATTTCATGTGATGAAAACTCATATTTTGCAAAGTAAAAATAAAAAAGAAGAATGTTTTGCAAAGTGTATAGAATGGAAGTTTACAAGTGTGCATGAACAACAAAAAGTATATTAAAATGTATAAAACGGGTATTTGAACTCAAAAGTTAAGTTTCAGAAGGGATAATAAATAAGTTTGTTTTAAAAGATGAAATACTGAGTTAAAGGTTGACCGAAAATGGACTTTTGATAAAGTGTGATATTTAGAAATTAAGTGTTGGGACTAGTCACGTATCAGGTATTTTGCATCGTCGACATATAAAAAGGAAATAAGGAAAAAATTATTAAAAGTGGGTACAAAAGAATAAAGGAAAAATATTTACAATGATGTAACAAGTAAAAAATACTCGGAGGTAATCTATAAATTCAGGAGGGCCTAGAGCTGTATGGTGCGTCTTAATGTTTATACCTAAGAACTCTGATCGGGAGCATATTATGACATTATGGTAGTTAATGAAATCTCGTAAATATACAGGGGATTGGAAGCTCGATTAAGAGAGTGAAAAGATGACTTTGAGCATGATGTTAATTATTGTAAAGGCAAGTTAATGTGAAAACTTGAAAAATGTGAAAGTAATTTAGTGGCTAAATTAATAGGATACGGGTAGTATTAAAAGCAAGATTAAGTGCAAGTTGTCCCATCGCTCGAGTTGTATGGTCATAGTGCACATTGCATTGTTACGATACATATTGCATGAGAACACTTAATCAAATGAAGTATGATTTCATAACTTCTAAATACATTTTATATGTATAGATATTCCTTTGTATGATATATACATTGCTAATATTTCTCCTACCAAGCATATATTTATACCCTTCTATTTTCCAAACCCCTATGTGCTTTAGGTAGAGGAAATAACAAGGATAATAAGAATGTAAAGGAGAGTTATCCACGAAAATAGGGCTCTATCACTATTTGTTTTAATTGTGTAATTCATTTCAAACTATGGTTTTATCATTTGAACTTTAATGCAAGTACTTTAATTTGGATTGCAATAATACATGATGGTACAAATTTTACTTTAGTTATTATTTATTCCATGAAACTGCAAAACTTTTTTATTTCAAGTGTTCATTAATTCAATTAATTGTATTTTATGACACAAATAAACAAATCAAGTGTTTATTTCAAAAGATGATTTTCTTAAATGAAATCAAAGTATAAAAATGGTTTTCACATTGACACCCAGAATTGGCCATCGCAACTTGGTATCAGAGCATATGTTACGTGAGCTTTAGAGTGTGTGATTACGTTTCGCTTTAATATAAAAGGTAAGTCAATATATTTTGTCTAAGCTCATTTTTGGCTGCAAGGAGAGTAAGAGTAATATTGATCATTATAATAGGATTTAACCTTCCGATATTTAGGTTTGAGTTTAAAGAATAATTCCATAAAAGGGAATTCGGGGTTTTAAAATTGTTTATGTACATGAGTGACGCATCAAGATGATGGAATTTCTCACCTTAGTAGTAACAAGTTAAAGTTATAGAATGTCATGCCCTTAGTAGTTATGCATGAGATTAGTAATGGTATTTAAAACTTTTGGTTTCAATGACTCGTGCCACAATAGAATGATTCAGGTGGACCCTTGGAGATATAAATGTTAGTATAGGACCCTAAAATAGCAAGTGTGTCAGTCTAAACATAAGTTTTAATAGTTAAGAACGGTAATCGTCAAACCTTGAATAATTGGAATGAGATTAGGTATGTGACATAAGAATAAGAATGTAAGTTGTCCCTAGTCATTATGACCCACGAAGTATGTCAAGATGTGAAGACCTCCTTTAAATTGTAACACGTATTGGGAAAATTTTGTTCGTGTTCTTAGGTGGAATGATTGAGTTTCATAGGAGACATATAATAAGTCATTCACTGTTGTTGATGAAAAGATAAAATTGTGAGTATTTTTTGGAGTAAACAAATGATTTGTAGTAATGACTAGATAAGAGTTCTGGAGGTACTTAATGAAAGGATTTAGAGAAATTGTAGTCATTAAAGGATAGTTTCATTGATTTTTGGTAATGGATTTCAAAATTTTAATGAACACAATGAACGAATGACCTCGACGTGTTCGATAACGATCTTAGAGTAAAGACTTGTGTTTGGAGAAAAACACTAAGGTTTTCACTTTCGAGTATCCCTTATGGTAATGAGTAGAGTTGTGAATACTATATAATGGTTTGATGTTTCCATTAATGCCTTGGATTAATGGGGAACAACTTAACTAAATCACTCACACACATGTTAGAATCTACTACTCATAGTCTAGTTGTGGTTGTGGTAATATAACAACATGAGTAGACCCAAGTGAGGGGTCAATATACAAATTAAGTAAATAGGGCCTAAGGTGTAGATTCACCCCTGGATAAATTTTGAGATAGGTTGGGTTGATTAATCTTCCAATTAATGCTAGTAGAAATGTTTGGAGAAAATCATGCTATCGTGATATATAGGTGTATTGATTCCCTAGTCACACCAGTTTGTAAGTTGCCTACTTAGTGGGGCAAGCGAATGATTGTGAGTACAAATTAGGATAATAGTGACCATGCAAATTAATGCTTAAAGTTTGGAAGGAAATTCGTAAGCCTTGATAATTATTTGATTCCATAACACAAGAGGAGATAGAGGCACATAGAAATTACATGGTTGTATGTTGTCATTATGTAGCCAATAATATTCCTAAGTTTAAATTTGTGAAAGGTGGAGGACTTAGAATGTTTAACTATATAACACTTTGATGGTAAGAGCCTATCGAGAGTCTATGAGATTTATGGTGTAAATTCATTAAGTAAAGGGATTTTGAGAAATTGGAAACAACTGATATATTATGGGTCAATAAGTAAATGTATGATTTCTAACGGGAAATTAGAAAAAGACTTGTTTGATAGTGACATAATATATGATAAATGTTGAACTAAGAAAGCATCTTACGATCATATGGATAAATTTCATTTCTGGTCATAGGATTTAACGTCATGACCTTTAAAGATAAGTTAAACAATGCCCCCTACTGACATTGTATTGATTAGTTGATTATTTGCGAATCACAAAGTTAGTGCAAAAATACACAGGCTCACTAAGAGATGAATTATCAAAAATCGTGTTCAAGATAATTTATGCTTCCAAATTTCATGGTAGTAAAACTTAGTTGAAGAAAGTATTTTATATTTCATATACAATACTAGCATGAAATCATATTAGCTTACAAAAATATTAAAAAAAACATTAATATCGCAAAAAAAACTTACGATACCGTACTGGATGAGAATTTATTTTCATGACAAAAATAAAACCTCAAACATTATTATGTTGAAACCTCTGTCTCTTCAAGAACAAACCTAAAGTTCTTCCTCTATATTCCACCTAGTTTTGATCCTTTCTCTCTAACCCATAAGAAATCTCTATCAAGCATTACAAATTTATTAATTACACATCGAATATTGTTTCCATTATGGACCTGATATAACTATATACCACAGGAGTTCCCAGAGATTCGAAGAAGATAATGGTAGCGCTAAGACCCACCGAGTTTATCGTACGACATGAAATCCCAATGGGTGGCTATTCCATCCTTATTTAACATCACTAACTCTATCAACTTCTATTACATATATCAGGTTTCATAAGTATTAGCAAAGTGAAAGACGACTACAAGGATTTTGAAAACCCAGATCAGAAGAGAGTTCTAATAGATTATTTATTGTATGTGTTTTTGTCATGTTCTCCAATCTTTTACTTCAAATACCGGACTAAAATGTATTCAATTTTATGACAAATAATCATGATGGAAAGCTACTCTACGGTAGAGTTATTTTGAGGTGACACATACCTAAACTTATATTTAATCAAGGATTCAAACATCTCACCCTAAGAGTGTAAGCCAACTTGTCAGCCCACCCCTATGTTTTTCAGCTCACTTGACTTTGGAGACAAAGTCATGTAATAATAAGAATAAATGATCTTGTTTTACGGTCTTCATCCCATGATGTGTCACACCCCATTATTAGGAACAATTTTAAGTCACTTGAATTTTTTTGTAAAAATCACTTTATAAGTTAGAAGTGATTGTCATAATTTTATATTATCTTGAATTATAAAAATTAAAAAATATTACTTTTTTTGTTCAATGCGACGCCACTCTATTGTCACCATACTATTAATGAGACAATACTTAAAATATATTACTTATATTTTTTAACATTTGTTTAGTTCTTGATTGACTAATTTAAAAATGCTACGCCACTCTATTTCCACCCTAGGATTAACGTGATAATAATTTCCCCAGTTGTGTTGAACTTTTAATCCACCACTATCTTATTTTCGGTTCAAATAGAATTGCCACTAATAATAAAAATTTCCATTTATACTTGAATGATTTAAAAGACAACAACCTTTTCAGTTAAAAAAGAATTGCCTAAACATGATAGATTTATAGATATGAGCAATAACAATCAAACTTTCTTTGATTCGACATTTTACCAAATACTTAATGTGAAATAAGCCAAATAGAAATTGTAACCAAAAGTAAAGAAGGAATGTCATATGTTTCATATGTACAAAAGTACTAACACCAAATGGTTGAAGTTGAAATACCTTGTCGGAGGTGCAGAACAAGACGTGCTGGTGGGGGATATACTTCTAAATACCAACAAACCTGTAGATGTTAAAAATATAATTTTAGATAGGAATCCTTTAAAAAGGGTAAAAAAAAACCATTGGTGAAAGAAGGAGAAAACTGAAGTCGGTCCTCAAGTGGTTGCTGAGGTTCAACATTATTACCTTGAACACAGATTTTTGGCCGAAAATTTGGAATTCCCGTTGAAAATCTTACCAATATATAGATTGGGCATAATCCTTTACATATTCCATTATAGTATATGTATGGGGAAAAGGGGGAGATGGAGCGATTATGGGCCATGAATGGTCTAGCTGAGGGGGATGGGAATGGTCACCAAGAGAAGATATTGTGTACAACGGGGGGATGGGAATCATCACTGAGAGAGGCTTTATTTGTGATGTTTATAAATGCCTCAATTTGATCATTGGTCCTAGTTAGACAACTTAAATAGGATGTAGAATTAAGTGAGTTGTTCCGTTTTAGAGTACAAAAATTGTTCCACTTATTCATAAATTGTTAAAATAAAAATTAAACTAAATTCAATGAGAGATTCCCTTTAAATGTTTATGAGAGACATTTACTATACACCTGAAATAAGAGCGAATAAATTCGTTGAGATAAAGTTAGAAGTTATATTTCAACAGTATAGTCATTGTTAACAAAAATAATTATATATATATATGTTTGCACATGTGTTGGCGTACACCAATTTTTTTAAAATATTAAAAAAAAACTATTTTTGAGTTGATTTTTTTGTGTGATATTTAAATATTTCAACGGACCCATATAAAAACAATCATCTCAAAAAACTTTGTTTGCTATTTTTAAAAAATCGGTCAAACTTTTGTTGTTTTTAAGCACTTTAAAAGGTTCGAAAGTTTGACCATTTAAAAAAAAATATTTTTTTAAGCTGATTTTTTTATATGAGTCCGTTGAAATGCTTAAATATCACATAAAAAATCAACTCAATAATAGTTTTTTTAATATTTAAAAAAAAATGGTAAAACTTTTGCACATTTTAAAGTGTTCAAAAATAGCGAAAATTTGACCGATTTAAAAAAAATGAGTAATAGGTATCAAGTCTCATTGACTTGGTCAATGAGATAAGAGATCATTTGAGTGGGTCAATAGTGTCAAATGTCCTATCTTATCAACTCAGTGAAGACCAACACACTCCCATAATATGTTTGATAACCGTTACCTCATTTTTTGTAAAAAAAAAATCAAATCTTTAAAAGTCCATAACTTCAAATCTACAAATTCAAAACTTACAAATTTGATATATTTCGAACTAACTCGTCAAGATCTATGAAAAACACTCATATTCAATTTTTTTTATGAAAAATTGAAACAGATATATTTACTGTTTCGATAAAACCTCTATTTTTTCGGCGAAAACTCTATTTTTTTCTAACGAAAAACCTTCTTCTCCAGCTCGGGGGATGGTACAATGGGCACGGGCCAAAAAAAAAAATAAACGAACGTAGAGAACGAAAAGAGGAGAGAGAAACACTTCGGTGAGAATTACAGCGTCTTCTAGTGAGATTTTTCGGTGGATTATTTTCGGCGAGTCTTCGATGGGGTGGCGTGGGGTTGCTAAAAGAGCTAGTGTGGGGTTATGTGTTTGTTTTTAGAGAGAGAGTAAGTGGGTTTAGGATGGTTATAGGGGAGGGGTATATTTGTATAAATATATGTGGTTTACAATGAAACATAACTTGTTGCATTAAAAAAAGCCAAGGAATTCTATGTATTTTTTATCTAATAAATGGGACTGGCCCATAATAATGTCTTTTTTAAGTTGTACTAAGTCACATAAGCATTCAAAACTACTGACAACCTCCTTGTAACCGTCTATATTCCTTTTCGTAGAGAATGACACTTATTCCATAGTTGTTAAAACAACACCAACAACTAAAAAACAAAACATGACAAATGAATCTTTAAAAATTCAGGAAAATAATTATGATCCCATTAAAAATTTAAGTAAAAGGAATTAAACATTAAATTTTTCTTGTTCAACTCCGGTACAAATTATTATCCCAATCGTACTTAAATTCTTCACCCACCACACTCAAGAACTACCGTACACAAAAGTGGCTTTTGATGGGGTCTTAAAGTAGTTTCCTTATTATAATAATAAAAAAGAAAAAAAAGAAAAAAATGGAGATAAATAGTAGAGATTGCAATATGTTAGACGACTGACACTTATTAAGAAGGTCTTGTTTGGAAATTAGACGCAACTAAATTCCGCCAATAATTTTATTAGGACCTTGGGATCTAATGGGTCAAGAAAATAATACAAAAGTAATAATGGACACACAACATAAGGAATTTACGTGGTTGATCGAGGGTGAAAAGTAGCGTCGCGTAGGAGCGCTAATCGTTGTTTTCGTTTCACTTCCTCAATACAAAAACCTAAGCTACTACTACACTTGCAAGGCAAGCACAACGACAAGTCGGGTATCGTAAGAAATCCACAGGGAGTGATTGAATTTTAGATTTTAATTAATTTACTACTCTAGAAATAAAAGTGCTAAAGGTGATATAAGGTTATAAAGAAAATAAAGAAAAAGAGAAGTTACAGTATGTAAAAGTAAAGCGAGGATCGGGATCGAATTCGCACCACACGAGTCGTACTACCAATAATTAGAATTCAAGCTCGAAGCTATTGAACCGAGCATTTTAATTAAGCATAAACATCACGCAATAAGGAATTTAACCCAAAGTTGCGCGATTAAACATTTAATAAAAAATGGTCATATACGGTGTGGCCATCCCCGATCCTCGCGGTGGGCGGGCGGCGCGATGGAGGATTCTAGGTCCCGCGCGTCCCTCTCGGGAGCACTTCGGCCGGTGTCATTTGGGGGAGGTGAAAAATATAAAGAGATTAGAGTCGCCAATCTATTTTACTCAAAACAGACAAAATAAGGGGAGCCATCCCGAAGGACAGCATCCAAAGACATACTGATGCATACGAAACCAAAAATGATTCGAAAAGGGTCCGGGGACTAAGTTACGAAATGGGAAGGTGTTAGGCACCCATTCCGCCCTTTCGGTCTCTCATGGATTTTTGTTATTTTTCTTTATTTTCCCCGTGATATATGTGCATGTGTATATATAGTGGAAATAGGAATTATCGACTTGTACCATGGAAAAGGTAAAGCGAGTCATCCATAGGAAGGTATAAAAATAATACTAGAAAATAGGATTTACGCGATTATCCTTACGTTGATCATTGTGAGGGAACGATAACTCATATGGAATAATACGCCGCTAAAAACAAATATATGTATATATATAATATAAGAGAGTGGAGTTTAGAGAAAAAAAAATGAGAGAAAAAGTAGAAATAGGACTCGAGTCTCGGGTTTTACCCCGAGACGCCTACGTAGCCTATAGAGGCATCAAAGTCCATGTAGTTCGTATGCAAAACGAGGGGTGGGGTTTATCCCATAAATCCAACCGGGGGATTCTCTTATTTTTTTTGTGTGTGTATGTGTAGAAAAAAGTGTTTTAGTTGTGAGAAAAGTGTAAGAATTTTTGTTTGGAATTTATGAGCGAATAATCTTTTTCTTGTTTTTTTGGATTTTTATTTATATGAAAATAAGGGATGTGCAATAATACTAAATAAAAAGTATATTAGGATGTGTGAGATGAGATAATAAAAGTGCTAAGTAATAAAACAAGTTATTGCGAATTTATGAGAATTTAAGGAGAGAGTTGAGAAAATTGGACATTCTTGAAGATCTTGATCTTGATCTTGAATGGTGGAGAGCAGCCCTTAGACTTGGACGATGATGGAGGGTAGTGAATTCACCAAGTTTGATGAAAAGGATAATGAAAAGTGAAGGTTCGAAAGGGATTTGGGTGTGGAAATCACGCTGACTTGGAGATAGGTTTTCTGGGTTTATTGAGAGTGATATCTATTAGAACTGGGCTCCTCCTGCAAGTGAGGTCAGGCCTCCTTTTTATAAGCCCAATCCATTGCCGATCAACATAGACCTATTCCTGCCTATCGGCACCTGCCAATAGGTAGGGCCTGGAATCTGCCGTTTGGTAGTATTTTTAGGTCTTTTCGGAAAATCGGTCGCAGAATACAAACCGTTGACCAGAATCATGCATGGGGTGGAATGTTGGAAAGGTAATTCATAGACCTTCGAAAGTCCTTTGAACTGCTCTTAGGTTCGTGAGTTAACTTTGGGTCAAATATGGATCGAAAGCATTTGTCAATCTATTAGACGGGGAATCGTCAGACGCAAATGGATCGTTTGTCCGCATGGTACCTCAGAATTGCACACGGGGCAGACCGTTGGAAAGGTTAGAAGATGTACTTCGAGATTTAAAAGAGTTTGATCAAGTTCGGGGAGTTGACTTTGGTCAATTGGTCCCTGGAAGCATTCGGTGACCTCTCGGAGTAAAACAGATCGCTCGTCAGTACCATAAGTTAGAATCACGCACGGAGTGGACCGTTGGAAAGGGGTTTCAGTTCCCTTCAAAGATTCATTCAGTCTTGGTCGAGCTGAAGACTTTAATTTTGGGTAAAATGGAGACTAGGAGCGCCCGATGGCTTCTAGGTCAGTACTGGGGGTATGACCTGGGTTTATGGTGATGACGGGAGGTCCTAGGGTCCTACGGAGAGTTTAAGGGGTAACAGAATAGGGTGTTAAGAGAAGTTACGACTGAGGACCGAGGTGAAGATCGAGGACCGAGGTCAATTCTGACCTAAGAGAGGTTACGATCCAAGACTGAGGTCAATTCTGACCTAAGAGAGGTGACGACCAAGGACCGAGGTCAATTCTGACCTAAGAGAGGTGACGATCCAAGACCGAGGTTAATTATGACCTAAGAGAAGTAACGAACGGGGCTCGAGGTCAATTTTGACCTAAGAGAGGTGATGATCCAAGACTGAGGTCAATTTTAACATAAGAGAGGCGAAGACCGAGGATCGAGGTCAATTTTGACCTAAGAGAGGTGACGATCCAAGACAGAGGTCAATTCTGACCTAAGAGAGGTGACGACCGAGGACCGAGGTCAATTATGACATATGAGAGGTGAGGATCCAAGACCGAGGTCAATTCTGACCTAAGAGAGGTGACGATTGAGGACCAAGGTCAATTCTGACCTAAGAGAGGTGACGATCCAAAACTGAGGTCAATTCTGACCTAAGAGAGATGACGACCGAGGATCGAGGTCAATTCTTTCCTAAGAGAGGTGACGATCCAAGGCTAAGGTCAATTCTGACCTAAGAGAGGTGACGACCGAGGATCGAGGTTAATTCTGACCTAAGAGAGGTGATGATCCAAGATCGAGGTCAATTCTGACCTAAGAGAGGTGATGATCCAAGACCGAGATCAATTCTGACCTAAGAGAGGTGATGATCCAAGATCGAGGTCAATTCTGACCTAAGAGAGGTGATGATCCAAGACCGAGGTCAATTCTGACCTAAGAGAGGTGACGACCGAGGATCGAGGTTAATTATGACCTAAGAGAGGTGACGATCCAAGACTGAGATCAATTCTGACCTAAGAGAGGTGATGATCGAGGATCAAGATCAATTCTGACCTATGAGAGGTGACGATTCAAGACCGAGGTCAATTCTGACATAAGAGAGGTGATGACCGAGGACCGAGGTCAATTCTTACCTAAGTGAGGTAAAGATCCAAGACCGAGGTCAATTCTGACCTAAGAGAGGTGACGACCGAGGACCAAGGTCAATTCTGACCTAAGAGAGGTAATGATCCAAGACTGAGGTCAATTCTGACCTAAGAGAGGTAACGATCGAGGATCGAGGTCAATTCTGACCTAAAAGAGGTAACGATTCAAGATCGAGGTCAATTTTGACCTAAAAGAGGTGACGATCGAGGATCGAGGTCAATTTTTACCTAAGAGAGGTGACGATCCTAGACTAAGTTCAATTCTGACCTAAGAGAGGTGACGACTGAGGACCGAGGTCAATTATGACCTAAGAGAGATGACGATCCAAGACTGAGGTCAATTTTGACCTAAAAGAGGTGACGACCGAGGATCGAGGTCAATTCTGACCTAAAAGACGTGACGACTGAGGATCGAGGTCAATTCTTACCTAAGAGAGGTGACGATCTAAGATCGAGGTCAATTTTTCCCTAAGAGAGGTGACTACTGAGGAGCGAGGTCAATTCTGCCCTAAGAGAGGTGACGATCCAAGACCGAGGTCAATTCTGACCTAAGAGAGGTGACCATCGAGGACCGAGGTCAATTTTGACCTAAGAGAGGTGATTATCCAAGACCGAGGCCAGTTCTGACCTACATTCTTTTGGGATAATCAGTGATTCTGCTGGGGTAAAGATTGTACCTTGGATTCCACTGGGGAATAAAGAATGGGCTGGGGAAAATATCGTGTCCCCCGGAGTTCCGCTGGGGAAATCCTTGTGATTTTGGGGATTTTGCTGAGGAAAGGCAAGTTTGATGCCGTGAATTCCATTGGGGAAGTGATTAGGTGGTCCAGGGTTTGGATATATTGCTTGAGACCTTTGGGGCATAGGGGGTGATCTTTAGAGATCCTCCGGGGACGTTATCGGGAGGAGATTTTACTTGGTTTTTGAGAGTTCCGCTGGGGAAATGGGGGTTCTGCTTGAGGGAGTGTGAAATTTTCTAGGTGAAAATGTTCTAAATCCTTCCTGGGACTTTTAGGATTTTTTTGAGAATTTTTTAGGGCTCTTTGGTATTTTTTGGGAATTTTTGTACAAAGTTTTAAGGGGGTGTCGGTCGGCATGGTGCAGAGGGTGCCATTCGGTAGTGACACGGACTTTTTGACTGCCTCGGGAAGGTAAGGGGTCAGTGTCGATCGGTGGGTGGGGGGTCAATGCCGACCAGGATGACGCTTGGCATCCTATATAAAGGGGGTGAATACCCCTCATTTTTCACAGCTTCTTACTTTCTTTCTTTCTGCGATTTTCCTCTTCAAATCGTTCTAGCATTCTGATCTCTAAGAAATGGCTGCCTTTGTGAGCACTGGAGCGCATAGGGAATGGTTGACTGTTGATGACTGGGCAAACGTGGAGTGGAGGGACAGGGCGCCTCTCTCTTTGGGGAGCGAGAACTCCTTTGACGCATTCGAGCTGATTACGGATGAGCGGACTTTGCTATGGGAGCCGTCGCTTCATCGGTCTTCAAGGGTGGTGAGCCCTGGAGATTATGTAAACAACCTGACTTTTGGCATTCTTCTCTTTTTGGTGATTTTTTCCTTTCTTCTAGAATTTTTAACAAAGTTTCTTCTTTTGACAGTCTGATATCTCTTTGAAGAACGCGCGTGTTTATGGGACGACGGGCCTTAAGGATGTCTGGGAGCATCTTCCACATGTGGTGCGTTGGGTGGTATCCTCAGCGGGTTTTGGGAGGTTGGCGTCTGTGCTAGATGAGACGCCTCGTTCGACAGCGGTCTTATGCACTTTGGGGGAGAGATTGTGGGATACTACCCACACCTTCCAAATCAATTTTGGGGAGATAACCGTGACTCCCATAGACGTGCAGCAGATGCTGGGGTTGGATTGCGATGGGGAGCAGATAGAGGTGGATCGCTCTCTGAGGGTAAGGCCGGAGGCAGTGAGGGCGGCGCTCGGTGATGTAGGGAGGATAGTCTCTGGGGATTCCATCCATATGTCCTTGCTGAAGGATGTTCTGCTAAGTAGGGTGGTTGATGTGGAGGACAGGCTGCAGGTGAGGCAGATGGCCTAGTTGTTTATTTTGCTGGTGCTGGGAGGTTTTATGGTAGCGTCGAGGGGTTACGTCATCCATTTGTGGTTCTTGCCGTACTTAAGGATGTTTTGAACATCCCCCTCTATAATTTGGGGGAGCCTGACTTTGGCAACCCTCTATTTTTCTTTGGATGCATTCAGTCGGTGCTGTCGATAAAGTTTTACTGGAGCCACGTAACTCCTCAAGGTATTTCTTTAATTTTGCGCATTTTCCTTTCATGCATTCGAATTTTCCTTATGCGTCTCTTTTTGATTGGGAATTCTTGTCTTTGGAAGACGTGGTTCTATGAGGTGATTGGGTGCAATACCCCGCTGATTGCCTTGAAAGACGAGACTATTGGGGATTTCTGTCGATTGTATCGATGGCGCAAGGCCAATCAAAAGACGAAGGGATCTCTTTCTTTGGAGGCGGTGCGTCAGGTCTTGAACGGCCTAACCAGTGGTAGGGTAAGACACTTTCTTTTCAGTCTTGATTTTTGACATGTTCTGATTCTCTATTGACTTATGCCTGCTAGGAATTTTCAGGTGACCTTTTATCCTTGGGGGATAGCCATTCAGGATACGGGGGCGACCGGGGTGAATGTGCAGATGAGGCATTTTTTGGCGCGTGAGTTCGGCCATTCCTGGTATCTGCGGGAATGGGTGGTTCGATAGATTGCTTAGGAGGAGGTGGTGGTGCCACCTGCACAACCTTCTATGCCTATGAGGCGGGAGAGGCTACTACCGGAGGATGCGAGGATCGCGGCAATGATTGGTGAGTCCTACCTGTTATACACTGATACGGCTGCGTCGTATGACTATATGGACTTTGTGACGAGCTGGTTGATGGCGCCTAGCATATATGATGCCTTGCCTTTCCCTCCTGCGGGTTCGAGTCGGGCGGTGGGGTCTTCCTATAGCGATGGTGGCCCGTCGACGTCTGCGACATCGACAACTTTAGAGGTTCCCTTTGTGCGGTTGCATACCCCTTTGTACAATATTCGGCGGGTTGATGGAGGGATGGTCCCCATGTTTCATCATCCTCGTGCGATGGATCCGGAGGAGTTGGGTTTGACAGAGGAGGTTCTTCGTCCTGCGGTATACCTTTTTGTTCTTTTCCTCTTTTTGGTTCCTTTCCTATTTTGATCCTTCTTTGATAGTGATTTTGCCTTCTTTTTGCAGCAAGTCCGAGTGTCAACTACTTGGCTGAGGGATATCAGAGATTGGATCTCTTCGGAGACTGCTCATATTCAAGATGCACTCCCAGTTTCTTCTTTTTTGCAACAGTCTGCTAGATCCGGGGAAGACTCTGGCTCGGGTAGTGTTGTTGTGTCATCTCGCCATAGGGGAAAGATAGCGCGTCTTAGGGGTGGAAGATTTTAGAGAGGGGGAAGGGTAGGTGAGAGAGAATGTGGGTTCGGGCTGAGTCTCGTTGTTTTTTGCTTTTCTTTTATTTCCTGCAAAATTTGATGTAACACAAAAGAATATATATATGCAATGCAAATGGAGACATTTATTATCTTTTGTTAATGATGGTGAGTGGATGCATGCACATGCGCTTTTTACTTTGCTGTTGAGATCGTAAAAAGAGACATTTTTTGGATTTTGAGGAAAGTTTTAAGAACGGTAAATTATATAGGGGTGGAAAAGGATTTTTGAAATTCTATTGAGAATATCAATTTTATTTTTATTGGGCTTTTGATTTTGACAAAAAAGGAAAAAGGAAAATTTCCAAAAATGGGGGGTTGCCGATCGGCCAGCCCCTTGTCCTGCCTATCGGTAGTAAAGTCCAGTCCCATCAATTCAAAGCTTTGATTAGTGCCCTCTTCAGCTTTTTGGTACTTTGTGGGGTAGGATTCCCTCCGATTTCTGTAGGGATTATGTATTTTGTGAGGGTTCACAAGTATAAAAAGGAGTAGGGGTGGAGTGTTTACATCACACCTTCACATTCTTACTTACTCGCCTACTATTTCTTAGTCTTGTAAGATGGATCTCCCTAGTAGCATTGAGTTTGATAACTACCTCAAAGCCTTGGAAGCGATGTGCTCTTATAATGTCAACTACGATGCTTTCAACATGCATCAAGTCTCTTTGTATCGCAATCGGCCCATTGAGTGGAACCTTCTGATGGTGGCGGTATAGTTTTGGTACCCCGAAGACCACGTATTTCGCTTTGGTTGGATGAAGTTTGTCCTACTACGAGGAGTTTTTGCCATATTAGGGATAAATTCCAGTGTTGCTGCGAGTTTAGTCGAATTTTCTCGTTCTCCCAGGGAGTTGTTGTTTGGGCTTCTTCACATTTCACCTTCGGCGGCCAGACCATTGGTTGCTGGGGGAATGATCTCCCTTCCGGAGGTGTTGCAGTTCGTGTATTTGCGGGAAGTAGGTGATGCTGGTTATGCTGGAGTCATTGCTCTGGTCCTGGTTTCAAAATTGCTGTTGGTGACTAGGGAACTGCTGGTGGATCCACAACTTGTAGCCATTACTTTATGGATGTCATACCGTCACAATCCTATGGCGGTAATACTGGCAGAGACTCTGAACGGTCTGGATGCCTGGCAAGAAGGTCGTTTTGACTTCTTGCGGGGTAGCCCTGTGATGTTGTTCATATGGTTATCTGAAAGACTTCGCCTGGCGACTCTTCCAGAATATCCTTTGTCGGCTGTACCCAACTTCATTTCACGTCATTTCTTCAGCGTTGGCCTGGATATTGAAAGCTAGGAGAATTGGCTTGTAAAGCATGGGGCTCTAAATCTGTACTGGTCAGTGCCTTGGTGGGGACAGTTGCTGCATATTCTGGAGCTAGGAGAATACCCGTATGTGCAGCTGGTTGGTCTCAGCCATACCTCTTTTTATTTCCCTTGGAGGCTTCTGCTCCAATTTGGCTGGGCACAGGTCGTGCCACTTAGGACACTAAATTTTTTTCAGTAGAGGATTTGACCGAGCATTAGCGCCTGAGGCTTGGCTCTCTTTGGGAGAGTCGGCGTCCGTCGACCCATCCCTCTGAGTCTGTTGGGAGAGTTTGGCATGTCCCTGGGGATTATATGAAGTGGCTGTGGAGGAAAGTAGTTAGCAAGATGTTGGATGTAGAGACTGGACAAAGGTGGTTTGTTTTGTTTGATACCATGGAGGGAGGTGTTGAGGTTTATTCGAAGCTCGTTTGAGCTTATCGGTGCATGGAGTGTCTGCGACACTCTGTTCAAGCAGGGGAAACTTGGGGACCCCAGGATGCAGATGATGATGAGGGAGCGGGCTCCTTTGGTAGCTCTGGGTAGGACTCCTAAAGAGTTTATTGTTTAATGGGGGATAAATGTGGGGATTTTATTATGGATTTTTAGGAAGGTAGGGGGAAGGGAGTTATCCGTTCCTTTTCTTATGTAATCTGTACCAAAATTTCTTATTAGTGAAATAAACAAGTTTCTGATCATCCAGCTATGCCTTTCGATGAATTTTTATTTTTTGAATTACCTATACCGATCGCTAAGGCATACATAATCCTTTTGTTCAAATACATGCTGGAATTGACTGTTGTTCTCGGAGATAAGAAAAGAATAGTATTTTGTGAAAAAGAAAGGGTCGTGCTCATGTAAGGTGTATGAGCTGCCTACATACCTCTGGATTTTTGAAGAGTTTTAATTTTGTTTGAAAATGTTTTTTTGCAGAGGATCAGGCCCACGTAGTTCTGGGTAAGGGGAAATGAAGAGATTTTTTTTAGAATAGAAGGGGATGAAAAGAGTCATAGCGCGCCGAGATTTCAGACTAGGGGTAGAACTTCTTGAGGCGGTCCAGGTTGACTGGACGATCCATCTCTTCCCCATCTAAGTCGGTAAGCACCACTCCAATTGGGCTTGAATTTCCCTCTGGGGTCCCAGACAGGTTCTATGATTTCTTTGAGGGTTAGGTATCCTTCTCGAACACCGTGGTCCTTGACCTTGTTGTTGAATGAACGCGCTATTCGTCGAAGGTACCCTTATATGTGGTATAGTGCTTTTAATCTCCTTTCGTCTAGGAGGGTTAGTTCATCAAGACGGGTTTGGCACCAGTCTTCTTCGCTAATCTTGCTCTCAAGTATGACGCGAAATGAGGGTATTTCCAGCTCCACGGGTAGGACTGCTTCCATGCCGTAAACCAGAGAGTAAGGGGTAGCCCCAGTAGAGGTTAAAATTGAGGTTTGGTAGTCCTAGAGGGTGTATAGGATCCGGTCGGCCCAATCTCGATAGCTTTCGGTCATCTTACTGATGATGGATTTAAGGTTCTTATTGGCGGCTTCAATTGCACCGTTGGTCTGAGGTCGGTAGGGAGAAGATTTATGTCTCTGAATCCCATACTCGTTGACCACCTCTGTGACTTCTTCTTTGAAATGCAACCCGTTATTTGATACTAGCTCATGCGGGACCCCATACCGGCAGATGATGTTTTTTTTGACGAATTTGCCACTTTCTTGGCATTCAGCACTGTGTATGACTCAGCTTCGACCCATTTGGTGAATTAATCAATGGAAACTAGGATAAACTCATCCCCATTGGAAGCCTTCGGTGTAACCTTCCCTATAATATCGATGCCCTAGTTGGAGAACGGTCAGGGAGAGGTCATGTTGTATAATTCGTGCGGAGGCAGATGCTGAAGGTTGGATAACTGTTGGCATTTTAAGCATCTCCAGACATAGGCGGTGCAATCCTGGGTTATGGTGGTCCAGTAGTAGCCCTATCGGATGATATTTTTGGTAAGCATGTGATCATTCATGTGGGGTCCGCATTCCCCGTTGTGGATCTAGATGATGTACTAGGCAGCCAGTCTTCAGAGGGTTGCTCAATCTTTCTTGTTGGAACCCTCAGGATACCTACCATGCTTGAGGAGGCGCCAAATATCATAGTACCAATAATTGTCTATCTCAGGATCTTCTGTGGTGATGAGCTCGATGTGGTAGCAATGGGTTGGTTTATCTTACTTTTAAATCTGGAAGGGGGTCATTTTTATTCCTTCGGGCATGTCGACCATGGAGGCTAAGGTAGCAAGGGCATCAGCTAGGTTTTTTTTTTGCTCGAGGTAGGTAATGGAAGGTGATGTCTTGGAATTAGGAGGCTAGTTCTTCTAAGTGGGCATGGAAGGGTTGGAGTTTCTTCTCCTTGACTCTCCATTTTCTGAGCACTTGACCGATGATGAGGGAGAAATCCCCGTAGACATCCAGGCATTGAATATCTTTCTTGAGAGCAACTTTGAGGCCTACTGTGCATGCCTCGTACTCAGTCATGTTGTTGGTGCAAGGGAAATCCAACTTGATGGCGATTGGAGTGTAGGAGTCATCTGGGGCGATCAGGAGTATCCCAATGCCATATCCTTTCTTGTTGGCAGCGATGTCAAATAACATTTACCATCGAAGGTCGTCTTGAGTAGTGCAAAGGATGTTTTCATCTGGGAATTCGAAGATCCAGACATCAGCTTCTTCTACGAGGTAATCAACGAGGTAGTCAGAGATGGATCTTCCTCTCATGTCTTTTTGCGTGACGTACATGATATCGAACTCAGCTAGGAGCATCAACCATCGGTCCATTCGGCTGGACAAGATGGGTTTCTCAAGAAGGTATTTGATGGGGTCCATTCGGGATATAAGTTTGATGGGGAAGGCGAGCATGTAGTGCCGCAGCTTTTGGGTGACCCAGACAAGTGCGATACATGCATTTTCCAAAGCGATGTAGTTAACTTCATACCCAACCAATTTGTAACTGGCATAACAGATGGCTCTTTTTTGCGAGAATCTTCAAGGTATTGGTCTAGTAAAGCCCCAGCTGCAGTATCGGTTATGGTTAGGTATAGGAACAAGGGGAGACCAGGCTGTGGTGGCATGAGTACCTAGGGTTGGGTAAGATATTGTTTGATTCGGTTTAAAGCTTCTTGGCATGCCTCGTTACAAATCTTGGTTGAATCCTTTTGGAGGAGTTTGAAGATTGGCTCGCAGATGGAGGTTAACTGGCTGATGAACCGGCTGATGTATTGTAATTTCCCAAGGAAACCTCAGACTTCTTTCTCTGTTTAGGGAGGTGGCATCTCAAGTATGGCTTTCATCTTGGCAGGATCTGCCTCTATCCCTTTCTCACTGACCATGAATCCCAAGAGTTTTCCCTTTGTAACACCGAAGACGCATTTCTGCGGATTAAGTGTCATCTGATACTGTCGCAGTCGTTCGAAGAACTTTTAGAGAGCGGGAACATGACCTTCTCTAGTCTTGGATTTGATAATCAAATCATCCACATAGACCTCAACCTCTTTATGAATCGGATCGTGCAGGATAGTTGTTGCAGCCCTCTGGTAGGTAGTCCCAACGTTCTTGAGACCAAATGGCATAATGGTGTAGCAAAAGGTTCCCCATGGGGTGATGAATGCGGTTTTTTTTTGGTGGTCTGGGTGCATTTTGATTTGGTTGTATTCGACAAACTTGTCGACGAATGATTTGAGAGCATGACTAGCTGTGTTGTCCAGGATCATGTCGATATTGGGTAGCGGATAAACATCCTTTGGAGAGGCTTTGTTCAAATCCCGATAGTCTACACACATCCGAACTTTTCCTCCTGATTTTGGCACGGGCACTATGTTGGCTAGCAACGTAGGATATTCGATCACACGAATGAAGCCTACGTTCAACTATTTGACCACCTCTTCTTTAACCTTGAGAGACCATTCGGTGCGGAGCTTTCTCAACTTTTGTTTAACCGATTTGAAATTTAGGAGAGTGGGAATGTGGTGCTGAGCTATTTCAGGATCAATGTCGGGCATATCATCATAGGACCATGCGAAGATCTCCACGAATTCCTTAAGAAATTCTTCGAGTTGTGCACGCTCATGCTCTTCAAGGGTAGTCCCTATTCTAATCTTACACAGTTGGCTACTAGAACGAGGTTAAAAACAACAGTCTCTTCTTCATTAACTTGAACGCGATTATATTATTTATTATTAACCTTATTTAGATCAGTTAAGAATTGTTCATTTACAAAATTATCATCATTAAAAGTTTGATTAGAATCCAAACAGTTAATGTAAGGCATAGCAAGATACTCAAAATCTTAAGTTATTTCATTGATAAGAAAAATAGCATTGAGAACCTTATCAAAGGAGTAATTGATTACATTTTAACAAAGATATACAACAGAAGAAGAAATGGGGTGAACATTAGGATTAGGGGAGATTTTAGCAGGTAGAACTGGTGAAGTATGCCAGTTGAGGAGAGGTGTATCAACAACTTTAATCAGGTGGGATGGATCCAGTGATGTAGTGCCTACGTGAACCATGTAGAGTGTCAGCCCCAATGTCTATAAATTGAAGTAATCTTCGGAGTCACTTTCCTTAGTCTCTTCGATATCTTTGATGAACGGTTGTACCTGGTGTTTGGAATTTTTGGCCCATTTTCGTGCTTCCAAGAACAACGTACTGAACCTCTGACAATCAATGACCATCTGTGAGGGAAGTTTTAGCCCGGACTCTATGAGTTGGTTTAACACTTCTGATAATTCCATGCTTCCATTTTCAGAACAGGTACGGACAGCGATGCATGCTCTGGTAAGGAGTGACAGTGCCTGATCAGCAAGGCTAGTAGGGTGCAGGAGGAAATATGGGCAAATTTGGAGAGGTTTAGGAAAGTATATGGGTGTGATTTGAGTTGAGGGATCGAATTCTGGGTTCTCTTCCAAAAAGATGGCATTGGCGTGATTTAGAAGTGGGTTGTGAGTAGTGTTTGGCTTAGGATTGGCTGGTGGGGGGATGGTACCCCAGTCAATTAGAACTTGGATTATGTTTCAGAGGTGAAGGCAGTGGTTAGTGGTATGGTTAGCAGTTTGGTGAAAGGCGTAATAGGCATCTGTTTTGGAGTTTCTTGGGAGTGGATTTGGCAAAGGACAGGGATCTAAGGGTTTCATAAGGTTTCATCTTAACAAGGCTTGATAAACTTTGGAGAGGGGGGTATGGATCTCGGTCTATTCCTTTCGGACTGGGATAGGGAGGCTTTATGGTGCCACGATGTGTTTGGTTGAGAGATGTTGTTGATGGTTGAGACTGTAGCACTGGCAGGCTTGTCATATTTTCTGGGGGTGAACTGTACGGACACCTTCTTTGGGTCAATTTTTGTTTTTGCAAGACCTTCCTCGATTTCTACTCCTTCTTCTCTGAGAGCTCGAAAGTGGGGATAGCATTGTCCTCCCATCGTTGCTGGGACATGGGGTAGGAAGTTCTTCTTCACTATGCTGACTTGTTCTTCCCCGGAAGGCCAATTGGTCATGGTTACTGCTTTTTCACTCCATCAGGTGATGAAGTTACTGACTGATTCTCCATGGTTCTATTTGAGCAACTCTAAATCACGGCGGGTGACCTCAAGCTCTTCATTGTATTTGTACTGTGACATGAATTCCCAGGCTACATCCTCCCAACTACAAATTCTGGACTCTTCGAGAGACAAAAACCATCAGAGGGAGCTATCCTTCAGAGTTTGTTGAAATAATTGGGCCATCACTTCTTCAGAAGCCCCTAGTACAGTCATGGAATGGTGATAACTTCAGAGATGAATAATTGGGGGTCCACTTCCTCTGAATTTCTCAATATTTGGCATCTTGAACTTCTCGAGTAACCTTGCTTTAGGATAAGAAGACACGTGGGTGTAGTCCATGTAATTTCCAGAGACTCTGACTTGGTCGAACTTCTCAGTGAGCATCTTGAGGTCCTCTTTGACTTTTTCCAGCTCTTCTTTCTTTGGCTCAATGACCATAGGAAAGTTAGCCCCATGTTGGGCAAGGTTTGGCATCGGAATCTAGGCAGGCGACGACCCATTAACAGGAGGGGCACGTGGAGCGTGTTGATATTCTTTGGGAACCCAGATGGGCTTTGTCGGATCCATAGCACGAGGGAATAGGGCCTCGGGTTCTTGAGGAACGGGAACCTGGTTTCGTTGCATCTCTCAGACCTCTATTTGGAGGTTGTTAATTTTAGACACAAGCTGAGCTAGGACTGCCGTTAGATATGGTTGCACAACGGGTACTTGATCTGTGTTCTCCATAGAAAGCGGATGGATACTAGACTCGGAAGAAGTATTAGGGGAACAGACGGAACTCCGGGGTGATTTGACTGAAGACCGAAGCTAATAGGGAGTCAGGCCAAGGGTTTTAGATCGACCTGAGAAGGCACAAAATGGGATTTACTTTTTGAGAAAAAGGGGGAAAATGTTTTTGACATTTTTTTTCGAGATTAAAAGACAAAATATTTTTCGATTTTTGATAAGGAAAGGAATTTTTTTTTTTTTTGGATTTTTGGATATAGAAAGAGGGGATTTTCTTTTTGGAGATGGTCTCAGCATGATTATTATAATTATTATGTTTTCACTTGTATTAATTCTCCTAACTGCAAAATGAAATGCCAGACGGGACCCGAGCCTGGAAAAATTGGGTTTGTAATATATGCAAAGCTATTACTGAACTTGTGACCAGGCTCACGGGTAGGGTCCCATTTTAAAAATGCGTGAAAATTCGGGCGGCAGGCCGACCCAAAATTTTGGCAGAGTTTTGGGTTGAAACCGACAATCTAACATGTGTGTCCTAGGCTTGACACCTATATGTGGGTATGCAGTTGGTTGGGTGAATCGGAAAGGGTTCCCCCCTTTGGCGTGACTTCCACGATATACGTCTTGCCCTTAATGGGCAATCGATACGTATGGACAAGCCATTTGATATACCTGAGTGTACGTGAATTGCCTTGCCATATACGTCATGGGGACGGTACGTATGAGAGGGAATTCGATATACTCGGCGTACATGAATGAGTTCCCTGCGATATACCTCCCGTCATGACTTCGGTCAAGCGGTACGATATGGGGGAATCGTTCGATATACATCGAAGGTACTTGGCCAATGGAAGGTGAGAGTCATATCGCTTAGGCTAACTGTGCCCTACCGGATCAACGCCCATCACGAAGTGACCCTCCAGTTACTGGGTAAAATTTGGTCAATAACAATGCTCTTTGGTGATGTCATGTGAATCATGCGTGATTCTCTTATTAGTATCTTATGAGAATGTCTTTCTTGATTATGCCAAACAGGGAGCAAAGTACAAGTACCAATGGAACACCAAGTATGGATGGGTGATGCGTGAAACATGTGGATATATGTGATCCTAGGTGCACGAGGTGCGAAGTGTACATGGAGAATTTTCTACAAGTGTGTGAATAGGAGCATAAGCATGGGGTACACATGA
Organism: Sambucus nigra; assembly: GCA_949130495.1. Classification (NCBI taxonomy): domain Eukaryota; kingdom Viridiplantae; phylum Streptophyta; class Magnoliopsida; order Dipsacales; family Adoxaceae; genus Sambucus; species Sambucus nigra. Next base: position 285,949,272 of record OX422218.1, read on the forward strand.
GTAATAAAGGGGAACATGTAAATTGGGGGGAAATATAAACAAACATAACACCCATGTAAATAGAGTCTAGCCCTCATGAAAAAATATCCCCAGCGGAATCGCCTTTATGGCCATCCCCGATACTCACGGCGGGCGGGCGGCACAATGGAGGATCCTAGGTCCCGCGCAACCCTCTCGGGAGCGCTTCAGCCGGCGTCATTTGGGTGAGGTGAAAAATGTAGAGGGATTAGAGTCGTCAGTCTATTTCACTCAAAACAGACAAAAGAAGGGGAGCCATCCCGAAGGACAACATCCAAAGACATACTGATGCATACGAAACCAAAAATGATTTGAAAAGGGTCCGGAGGCTAAGTTACGAAATTGGAAGGTGTTAGGCACCCATTCCTCCCTTTCGGTCTCTCATGGATTTTTGTTATTTTCCCCGTGATATGTGTGCATGTGTATATATAGTGGAGATAGGAATTATCGACTTGTACCAGGGAAAAGGTAAAGCGAGTCATCCGTAGGAAGGTATAAAAATAATACTAGAAAATAGGATTTACACGATTATCCTTACGTTGATCGTTATGAGGGAACGGTAATGCATATGGAATAATACGCCGCTAAGAACAAATATATATATATATATATATATATATATATATATATATATATATATATATATATATATATATATATATATATATATATAATATAAGAGAGTGGAGTTTAGAGAAAATAGAAAATGGGAGAAAAAGTAGAAATAGGACTCGAGTCTCGAGTTTTACCCCGAGACGCCTACGTAGCCTATAGAGGCATCAAAGTTCACGTAGTTCGTATGCAAAACGAGGGGTGGGGTTTATCCTATAAATCCAACCGGGGTATTCTCTTATTTGTGTGTGTGTGTGTTGAAAAAGTGTTTTAGTTCTGAGAAAAGTGTAAAAAAATTATGAGAATTCCCGTCTGGAATTTATGAGCAAACCCTCTTTTCCTTATTTTTTTTGGGTTTTTATTTATATGAAAATAAGGGATGTGCAATAATACTAAATAAAACGTATATTAGGATGTGTGAGATGAGATAATAAAAGTGCTAAGTAATAAAACAAGTTATTACGAATTTATGAGAATTTAAGGAGAGAGTTGAGAAAATTGGACCTTCTTGAAGATCTGGAGCTTGATCTTGAATGTTGGAGAGCATCCCTTAGACTTGGATGATGAGGGCGGGTAGTGAATTCACCAAGTTTGATGAAAAGGATAATGAAAAGTGAAGGTTGGAAAGGGATTTGGGTGTGGAAATCACGCTGACTTCGAGAGAGGTTTTTTGGGTTTGTCAAGAGTGATATCTATCAAATCTGGGATTCTCCTGCAAGTGAGGTCAGGCCTCATTTTTATAGGCCCACGTCATTGTCGATCGGCATAGACCTGGTCCTGCCTATCGGCACCTGCCGATAGGCAGTATTTTTCAGGCCTTTCAAAAAATTGGTCGTAGAACGCAAACCATTGATCAGAATCGTGCACGGGGACCGTTAGAAAGGTAATTCATAGAATTCAAAAGTCCTTTGGACTGCTCCCCGGTTTGAGAGTTGACTTTGGATCAAATATGGCTCGAAAGAATTTGTCAGTCCATTAGACGGTGAATCTCCAGATGCAAATGGATCGTTTGTCCGTATGGTACGTCAGAATTGCGCACGGGGCAGACCGTTAGAAAGGTTAGGAGATGTAATTATACATTCCAAAGAGTTTGATCCGGTTCATGGAGTTGACTTTGTTCAACCGGGCCCTGGAAGCATTTGGTGACCTCTCAAAGTAAAACGGATCGTTCGTCCGTACCATAAGTCGGAATCGCGCATGGAGCGGACTGTTGGAAAGGGGTTTCAGTGACCTTCAAAGATTCATTCAGTCTCAGCCGAGATGAAGACTTTTACTATTGGTCAAACGGAGCCTGGGAGCGCCTGATGGCTTCTAGGTTAATACTCGGGGTATGAACTGGGTTTGTGGTGATGACGGGAGGAGATTGGGACCTAAGGAGAGTTTAAGGGGTAACACAATGGGGTGTCTACACACAGATTAAATTCGGATTGTCTCTTTAAACTCTAACATTACATGACAAAGAAAGATAAACGCATAACAATCCGCTTTTAATACACGAGGTTTCAATTAAACACAATTTTATCCAAAAACTAATTTTTGGAGCTCGAGGCCCGTTAATGACGGAACACAACCCCGACCCTATTTATCTAAGGGCAATACATGAAACTATACTAATTTACATTTAAATAATAATAAATAAATGAAATACACGTTAATCTAGGCAAGAAAATAAAATAACAACAGTGGTAATAAACTAAAAACAAGACAACTATTTTAAGGGAGATAAAGAAATAAAATGTAACTTACAAACCATGGGGCAAAACACCCAAAATGGGAGAAGTACTTAGCTACCACTAACCAAACCCTAAAACTAGAACAAATGATAGATATTTTACGAAGGAAAACAAAGGCTCAATTATATAGTAAGTGAGAAAATAAAATAGAAAAGAAAAGGAAAAAGGAAATCAGGACCAAAAGTTGGCCAAAAATTGGGGATTGATCGATCGACCCCTTTAGTCAATCGATGGATCAAACAAAAAATGAGCCCATTATATTTGGTCGAAGAGTAAAAATTGAGGGGTCGATCGATCGACCCTTTTGGCCGATCGATCGATCGATCAAGCAAGTCTCAGCATTCTGCAACTTCTTTTTCCTCCCCTGCTTTGGTTGGATTGTGATTCTCTTCCGCAAAAAGTCTCGTAACTTCTTTGTTAGGGATCGTATTTGTGCACCGTTTATGGACACGCAAAGCTTGCTCAGAGGGCTACAACTTCTCTGAAGACATTGGGCTATATGCCCAAATTATGAAATGACAAAAATGCGCTTGCATGTGCGGATTTGTATGAAACTTGTCCGGAATGCGTCCAAACTTCATACTAAGCACCGAAAGACCTATAAAAGCTCAATTAACCCCTACAAAGCATGTTAACATAGAAATGTGAGGTTTTCTAGTTAACGAGCATAAATATAGGGATTAAGATACTCGAGGGGGCCAATAAGGCATAGGTTAATGGGTGAAATACGCAATATTTTTGTCGTATCAGTGGTTCACCAATTTGACTACGTTGATGACTCACACTCTCTTTTCACTAATAATGATGATGTTTAAAAATGCACAATGTGTATCACTTTCACTCCAAAAATACTAATTCTATATTTTCTACTTACACTGTGTATCACTAACGCTACTCACTAATTTTTGTGGAGGCTAACACTCACTACTATATACTCTAATATATTTCTCACTCTCTTGTACGTTTACACAATTTAGTATGTGTGCTAGTGTGTTTTACTTTTTGTTTCCATTGCCAATTTATAGGCAAGATTTTAGGGAACAAAATTATTATCCTTCTAGATTTTTAAATCATCCACCAACCCATTTACTCAAAGGTGACTGAAAGCCTATAACCTAGATCACAATTGCTATAGTGAGTCAATAATTATTTCTTCGGCTCCATAATTTAAAAATATCCCACCTAATTCCACAAAAAAACTTCATCAATTAGTAAAGTCTAGGTATGAGACTTGTTTGTATTCTATTCTTGAAGACCCACTGAAGTTGATCATAACTTCAATTTATTTATAGTCACTGTCTTGGTTAACATGTTCGCTAGATTCTTACTTCCCTGGATCTTTTCAAGTGTTAGCACCCCATCATTTCAAAGTGATCTAACAATATGATAACAAAGTCCGATAAACTTGGCTCTTGAATGAGATGCTAAATGCTTTGCTAAATGTATAGCACTCAAGTTATCACTATGAAAAACATTATTCACCTATTTAAATCCCAACTCTTCCAACAGTCCTTATAACCGGATCATTTCCTTGTTGGCTTCTGCCACAGCTATGTATTCTGCCCCTATAGTGGATAATGAGACTATCTTCAGTAGCTACGAAACCCAATTAATTGCAATAGTACCTACTGTGAAAACGTAACAGGTAGTGCTCCTGCTGTGATCTACCTCACCAGCAAAGTCAACATTTACATATCCCTGTAGTTTTTTCTCGCCTCACCTAAAGCATATACATCTATCGGTATTACCTTGCAAGTACCTTAATATCCACTTCACTTCTTCCCAATGTTGCCTTCCCAGGTTGGTCATGAATCTACTCACTGTTCTCATTACATGGGTAATATCTGATCTTGTGCAAACTATTGCATACATTAAACTTTTGATAGCTGAGGCATATGAAACCTTGGCCATGAATTTTTTCTCATCCTCTATCTCTAGTGGATGGTCCTTGAATAGTAGAAACTGACTAGTTAATGGCATGTTAACAACTTTAAAATCAACCATGTTGAACCTTCACATGACATGACTGATATACTATGCCTGAGACAACTCTTAAGTATCTTTTTTCTTGTCTCTGTTGATCCTCATCCTAATAATCTTCTTTATTATGCCTAAATCTTTGATGTCAAACTCACTTGATAATTATTTCTTCAAATTTTGATTTTATCCACATCGAAGCCTACCACTAACATGTCATCAACATATAGTAGCAAAATTATGTAGCTATACTAAAATCTCTTGAAGTAGCAGCAGTGGTCAACATTTCACTTGTTGTATCCAAATATCTTTATAAACCCATCGAACTTTTTGCATCACTGTCTTAGGGCCTACTTTAAGATGTATAAATTTTTCTTTAATTTGCACACTAGTTTCTCCTTCTCTGGTACTGAGAAACCCTTTAATTGTTGCATATATATTTCCTCCTCTAGGTCGTCATAGAGGAAAGCAATTTTGACATTTATCTTCTCAAGATGTAAATCCTCTATTGCAATAATGCTTAGAACTGGCCTAATGGTATTCAATTTCATAACCGATGAGAAAATTATGATTAAGTCAATTCCTTACTTCTGCTAGAATCCTTTTACCACTAGCCTTACCTTATATCTCTTAGAGACAACATGTTCCTCTTTGAATCGGTACACCCATTTATTGTATGGAGCCTTCTTTCCCACGGTCAATTTAACTAGTTACCATGTGTTGTTAGAGCCAAGGGACTTCATCTCATCATTCATTGTAAACTCTTACATGATCGCATCATTCATCTGACATGATTCATCATATCATTTAGGTTCACCATTATCAATAAGCTATTATAGTGCATATACTTACTATTTGGTAAATGAGGGTGGGAGTATCTTCTCAATTCAGGAGCCAGATGTGGAGATTGTGGTGTGTCAATTTGTTATTGGCTACTCTGTGAGGTTGGTTCATCTACCTCGAAACTTTAATTTGTCTGATGTTCCACACTAATATTTATAATATCCTCCAAATCAATGTACATTTGATCTCCTAGTCTTACACCACTAGATCGTGGTGTAAATCTGTCGTTGTACATTACATTTTTGTTGAATATCACATCACTTCTTCTGATTATTTTCTTTATTTGGTAATTCCAGATTTGATAACCAAACTCATCTTCTCCATATCCAATGAAAGTGAATTTTAGTGACTCATGGTCAAGATTACCCTTGTCATGATCACTAATATGCATAGTGACACACAAATAAAAACCTTCAAATGTGAAAATTTTATCTCCTTTCCTTTCCCTACCTCTTATGGTATTATGTGCTCCAACAAAACTGAGTGTCCTCGATTGATTAGGTAGGCTTCTATATTGAGTGCCTCTTCTTAGAAATATTTGGGTAGACCTATATGTATGCATATGTTTCTATTTCTCTCAGTTCATGTAATGTTCATCTGTTTTGCCATGCTAATTTGTTGCGGTTTTCCTAGCACATTCTCCTTTAGTCTTATGCCATTTTCATAATAGAACTTCTTGAACTATATGTCTTCATATTCGCCACCATTGTTGGATCTCAATTTCTTTATCATCAGCCTTGTCTCCTTCTCCACCATGTACTGCCATTTCTTAAATGCCTTGTACACCTCAGACTTTTGGTTCAAGAAGTAAACCCACACCTTTCTAGTGTGCCTATCAATGAAAGTCACAAAGTAAGACTTTTTTCCAATGAACGAGACTCGGGTTGGCCCCCAGACATCAGTATGGACCAATTCAGGCTTTTCTTTATTTGGAGTTTTGCCACTCTTCGGGAAGTTGATTCGCTTTTACTTCCAAATACGAAACTCTTATAGAAGTCAATATCAATCCACTGTAGTACCGACAGTTTTCCTTGAGAGTGCGTATTTTGAGCCCTTTCTCACTCATGTGACTAAGTCTTTTAGGCCATAAGTGTGAGTCTTATTTGCTATGAGCTACTATAATTAATCCACTGGCATCTATAGTATGTAGAGTGAGCCACTATTCTTTCTACGTGTTATAGTCATGGTACCTCTGGAAATTTTCTAGATATTACCACTAAAGATAGTGTCATAACCCTTATTGCTAACTGACCCACGAATATAAGATTTTTCCTTAAGTAGGGAATGTGTCTCATATCCTTTAGCTTCCACATAGAACGTTTCAACTTGATCTATATGTCTCCTTTGCCAATAATGTCGCAAGCTTGGCCATCACCAAGATACTCCTAACCAAGGTTACTTGGTACATAACTCATTAAGAGTTAACTTCTTGAGGTATCATGAAAATAGGGCCCATATTCCAGAACCCAAGACTCTTCCTTGATCTCTAAGGAGCATATTAATGTGTCTTTTGATGCTTCTGAAATGAGGCTTCACTCTTCTACTTTTCTTTTTCTTCGGGGATCTACAATGATTTTTATAATGCTATTTTTGTCGTAATTTCAACATTCAATAGCCTTCTTGTTCTCATTTTGGTTGTTGGAATTTTTAGGATTTTGAGATGAGACCTGCCATTTCTTGATTTAAATATTTTACGCCCTCGGTTCTTGTTCGAATATCTACCTATGCTTTCGATGTTCAATGTAAATGCCAAAGTGGAGGCTCTATATGACTATTTCTGTATTTCCTATATCATGATCATACTGACGACATCATCGAGCTTTAGTTTTGATTTTCCCATAGAAATACTAATTGCAGTAATTATTCATCTCCAACTCTCGAGCAACTACCCCAGGATTAATGTAGCTCGAATTTCATCATTAAAATCGATTTCAATCGATTCTATTTGACGAATTACTTCATTGAACACGTTTAGATATTCTCTAAACTACCCTCCTTCCACCATTTTTAGATTTAATAATTTTTTAATCAAATGGACTTTATTTGTTGCTGAACGTTGTTCATACATGGTGGAGAGGGAAACCATGAGAGATGCCGTTGTCTTATCATTTTTTATATTGAACTCCACTGGCTTTGAGAGTGATAGCCTGACAGTGCCAAGAGCTTTCTAACCAAGTATCTGCCATTCGGAATCCTTCATCTCTTCTAGATTTTCATCTAGTGGTAAATAAAAATCCTTCTGGTAAAGATAGTTCTTGATTTGCATTTTTTAAAAATCAAAATTTGTACCGTCAAATTTTGCGACATTAGAGTTTTTTTCCTGATGCCATTGCTTCCACTCAACCAAAAAATGTCGAGTACAAAACGAAACGACGCACGATAATTTTTGTCAAATAGCTCCGTCTACTCAAGGTCGTCAAACCAAGAGATCTGATACCATTTTTTAGGAAATTAGACACAACAAAATTTCATTAATAATTTTTCCAGGACCTTAGTATTTAATGGGTCAAGAAAATTATACAGAAATAATAATGGACATACAATACAAGAAATTTATGTGGTTCAACAATTTGGCTACGTCCACGGCTCACTCTCTTTTCACTAATAATGATAATGTTTATGAAACACACATTGTGTATCATTAGCACTCCCAAAATACTAACTCTATATTTTCTAGATTACACTATTTATCACTAACAATATTCACTAATTTTTTTGGAGTCTAACACTGCCTACTACACACTTTGATATATCTCTCACTCTCTTGTATGTTTATACAATTTAATATTTGTGTTGGTGTATCTTACTTGCTGCTTCCATTGACAATTTTAGGAAGGATTTTGGGTGACAAAATCATTATCCTTCTTGATTTTTAAATCATCTACCAACCCATTTGTTAAAAGGTGCCTGAAAGCTTATACCCTAGCTCATAATTGCTGCAGTGAGTCAACAATCGTGGCTTAGGATCCATACTTTAAAAAGCGTGACACTCATTATTAAAATTTTTTTTTGTGTATGCTGGTAATGGTGAATAGCGTCGGTGAGGAAGGTGATTGTCAACGGGTGTAACTGACTGTTGAAGGGGGTAGAGAGAAAATGTGGGTTAAGAGGTTAAGGGTATGTATGCTTGGATTTGGCCATGGCCATCACCATTTTCCAGCCTCTTTTAACATTTTCTAGTTTCCATAAAAAAAAATTGGCTGGATATTTTTTCTTATGGACACTTACGCATCAGTATGAGCAAAGATAACATTTTTTTTATATAAAAAGTGATGTTGTGCCCAACCATCTTCAAATAGGTTTTAGATTGTTTAACCTTTTCTTTTACTTGCATTCACATTATTCAAGTTTCCCTAGTTAAAGAAAAATAAAAATTAGTGAAAGGTACTCATCCGATTTCATATTGTTTAATATCAGTCCATGTCTTGTACTTCAACTATCATAATGTCTTGTGAGAGCAGGTGATACGATGTAAATATTGCGTATTTCACCCGTTAACCTACGCGTTATTAGCCCCCTCAGGTATCTTAATCCCTATATTTATGCTCGTTAACCAGACAACCTCGGATTTCTATGTTAACATATTTTGCAGTGGTTAATTGAGCTTTTGTAGGTATTTGGATGCTTAGTATGAAGTTCGGACGCATTCCGGTGAAGTTTCGTACACATCCGCACGCGTAAGGGAATTTTAGTCTTTTCACAGATTGGGTACCTGGCCCGACATCTCACGGAAGTTGTATCCCTCCTCGCTAGCTTCGCATGGCCGCGAACGGTGCGCGATTCCGATGCATAACGAAGAAGTTACGACGTTTCTTGCGGAGGAAATACAAGAAAGCAAAAGAGGAGAAAGGGAGAAGAGAAGAAGAAGAATGCAGTGGGCTGCTGCATTCTGCCCTGCTTGATCGATCGATCGACGCTTCTGGTCGATCGATCGACCTTTCTGATTTGCCGAAGTTTTGCCAAGGTCGATCCATCGACCAAAGGGGTCGATCGATCGATGCTCTGTATACTGCAGATATTTTGCCTTCTTTTCTTTCTTCTTTATTTTTATTCCAACTTACTATATAAGCCAATTTTGTTGTAATAAGACCATATATCAGTAGGAAAACGTTTTTAGGTTAGTTTAGTTAGGGTTTTGTGAGTTTTGGTTGGTTCTTCTTCAATTCCTCTTGGTTTGACACCCCATGTGGATTGTATGTTGACTATTCATCTCCTCTTTCTTTAATATAGTTGTATTTCTTCATTTCCTTGCTTTCTAGATAATTTACATGCTTTCATAATTAGTTTTTCTTGCTTTCTTAGTTAATTAGTTTAATTTAGTTTAATCATGCTTAGTCCCTAGATAAATAGGGTCGGGATTGCATTTCCGCCATTTTCGGGTTCGGACCTCGAAATTTAGGGTTTCGTGTAAAATCGCATTTAATTGAAACCTCGCGTATTAAAGTCGAATTATTATGCGTTTAACTTTCTTTGTCATGCAACGTTAGTGTTTATAACGATTATCCGAATTTAATCCGCGTGTGACCATTTTCCGTTAAATGTTTAATCTCGCAACTTTGGCTTAAATTCCTTATTGCGTGATGTTTATGCTTAATTGAAAATGATTGATTAAATGTTTTCGAACCGAAATTCTAATTAGTAGTTGTTTAGCCCGTGAATGCGTGTGTGCGATCCCGATCCTCGCTTTTCTTTATTTTAGCGTTAACTTCTCTTTTCTTTTGTCACCATTCCCACACATCACATTTTCTTATTTCTTTTACACCATTTTATTTTCAGAAGTTTTAAAACAATTAAAATCTAAAATTTAATCACTCCCTGTGGATTTACGATACCCGACTTACCTCTGTGCTTGCTTGTCAAGTGTGGTAGTAGCTTAGGTTCTTTTGTATCGCGACGGCGAAACACACAACAATTGTGTCCTCACACAATTGTTTTAACACACAACGATTGTAAATCCACAGGGAGTGATTAAATTTTAGATTTTAATTTTTTTAAAACTTCTGAAAATAAAAGGGTGTAAAAGAAATAAGAAAAGGTGATGTGTGGGAATAGTGACAAAAGAAAAGAGAAGTTAACGCTAAAATAAAGGAAAGCGAGGATCGGGATCGCACACATGCATTCACGGGCTAAACAACTACTAATTAGAATTTCGGTTCGAAAATATTTAATCAATCATTTTCAATTAAGCATAAACATCACGCAATAAGGAATTTAAGCCAAAGTTGCGAGATTAAACATTTAATGGAAAATGGTCACACGCGGATTAAATTCGGATAATCGCTATAAACACTAACGTTTCATGACAAAGAAAGTTAAACGCATAATAATCCGACTTTAATACGCGAGGTTTCAATTAAATGCGATTTTACACGAAACCCTAAATTTCGAGGTCCGAACCCGAAAATGGCGGAAATGCAATCCCGACCCTATTTATCTAGGGACTAAGCATGATTAAACTAAATTAAACTAATTAACTAAGAAAGCAAGAAAAACAAATTATGAAAGCATGTAAATTATCTAGAAAGCAAGGAAATGAAGAAATACAACTATATTAAAGAAAGAGGAGATGAATAGTCAGCATACAATCCACATGGGGTGTCAAACCAAGAGGAATCGAAGAAGAACCATCCAAAACCCACAAAACCCTAACTAAACTAACCTAAAAACGTTTTCCTACTTATATATGGTCTTATTACAACAAAATTGGCTTATATAGTAAGTTGGAATAAAAATAAAGAAGAAAGAAAAGAAGGCAAAATATATGCAGAAAACAGAGCATCGATCGATCGACCCCTTTGGTCGATCGATCGACCTAGGCAAAACTTCGGCAAATCAGAAAGGTCGATCGATCGACCAGAAGCCTCGATCGATCGATCAAGCAGGGCAGAATGCAGCAGCCCACTGCATTCTTCTTCTTCTCTTCTCCCTTTCTCCTCTTTTGCTTTCTTGTATTTCCTCCGCAAGAAACGCCGTAACTTCTTCGTTATGGATCGGAATCACGCACCATTTGCGGCCACGCGAAGCTAGCGAGGAGGGATACAACTTCCGTGAGATTTCGGGCCAGTTCCCAAGCTGTGAAAAGACTAAAATGCCCTTACGAGTGCGGATGTGTATGAAACTTCACCGGAATGCGTCCGAACTTCATACTAAGCATCCAAATACCTACAAAAGCTCAATTAACCCCTGCAAAACATGTTAACATAGAAATCCGAGGTTGTCTGGTTAACGAGCATAAATATAGGGATTAAGATACCCGAGGGGGCTAATAACGCGTAGGTTAACGGGTGAAATACGCAATATTTGCATCGTATCACACCCCCTAACTTACACATTGCTAGTCCCTAGCAATGAAATAGGAAACAACAAGAACTACAAGCAAACCAAAAGCAGGAGAAAGAACAAAAGTATGGTATAAAAGCAATAAAAAGATAAGGCCACTTTCGCGGGCGAACGATTGCATTTAACATATGCAATAAGCCGTTAAACCCCTAGGTTACCCTAGTGGACGAGTGTCGTCTCGTGAGGGTTTTCAGAGATGGTACCCACAAACATCACATGGTTTCCTCAAAATATGCCCAACCCAACATGCGACAAACTCAACAACAACGAAAAAGATTTCAAACATGTTATTATCAAAGTGAATGAATTCACACAAAAGTACAAATCATTAACATTATAGAATGCACCTCATAGAATTGAAACCTTAAAATGTGGGAGGGGAGTGAGCACATGCAAAATATGATTTGGTAAAAACTTATATAACCCGGATACTAATAAAAGCAAGCATACATTCAATCCTCACGATCATTACGCTCATCAAATGAATTCACTCGCAACAGGGAGGTAACACACGGAACATGCGGGCACAAAGAGTAAATGGAAATGGAAACTAGGCCGCACACATGTCACAAAAGAAGAACGCTATATAGGAAATGAAAAACTTGTAATCTCAATGAAAGATACCACTCATCAAAAGAGGCGAAATGCATTTTCACAGATTATCAAAACTATTATGACTTTTAAATTAAATGCACCCTAAGATCACCTAGGACTTTATAGGGTGGTAATGTAGGTTTGGGGTTAAGGTATGAAATGAAAGGTATATGTACGGATTCAAAGTGTTCGGAGATCAAAACTTGGAATAATGGGGAAAATGTGGCCAATTACAAAATTGAAAAAAAAGTTCCAAAACAAGCATTAAATGTATCATTTGGAGAGTAATCAAAGCTTATTGAACTATACACAACATATACAATTTTCTCTTTTCGTTTTCTTTTCTTCTTTTTCTCACTTTTTCTTTTGTTTTCTTTGGTTTTTGCTTTCTCTTTTTCTTCACTTTTTTCACATCTCTTTCCTTTACTCTTCAAACTCTCATATGCCTAAATTGCAACCGACATCATAACAACATCATTCAATCCCAAGTAACATTCCAAACAAAGGTATGGAAGGTGTATGTATGGTTTAAAACTCCAATTTGGAGTTGGTTATGGGATTCGGGTTATGAAACGAAAGGCTATATTTAGGCTCAAAGGGGTTAACGAGAGTAAACATATAAGGGTGAGTTCAAGGCTAATATGGGCGATATAACAAAATGGGCCTATGATCATTTCACAAAGTTTACGCAATTCTCGAGTCAAACAATATATGAAAATCATGCTCAAGTAACACATTTCAAGATATAAACTCTATTAATGAACGATCAAATGAAAGATTAGTGAGATTAACAACGAATTCAACGTTTTCAATGAGAAAAGAATAGTGTATACACTAACAAACGATGAAAGGTACAAAGCTTACTCGGTGTAAGTATATACAATGCAACAAAAGATTACCGAGTTATAGAAATCTTAAACCAAATCAATATAACAAGGAAAGTGCATATGCTCATGGGATAAAGTTTAATTCATGAAGTTATTCACAATATCAATGATTTGAGGACTAAAGTCTAATAACTTCTAAAATCGAGAACATGCATCATTGAGTTGTCTATTGGATCGGGCAATTATTGAAATTTATCACTGGAAACAAGGCAAAATGCCCAACAAAGAAGAAAAAAGAAAGAAAATATTTTTGAAATGTTTCAAATTTTTCACAAAAAGGCATACTAAGTAACTAAATGTGAGATAATCAATGGACTACACATGAAATGGATAGAATATCCTACACCCCCTAACTTAAATGTTGCATTGTCCTCAATGCGCATTAAGAACACAACACAAAGAGAGGAAAAGAACGATATTACCCAAAATTGGAGCGATCTCCATAAGCGCGAGTCCAAAGGAATATACAAAACAAGTTAGTAACGAGCATAGAAAAAACAAATAACAAAAAGTTAACTGTTATACTAGACTAAATTAAAAAGGAAAGAAAAAAAAGGAAAGAAAGAAAATTAAAAAGCTAACTATTTACAACCTACTATTTAGGCTTCACACTAACTATACACTAGAAGTCTAAATAGTTGAGGGTCCACCCAAAAAGGGATTTGACTTTGAAAGATCAATGGTGGACCCTTCAAAGTGAACATGCCTCCCGAAAGATATGAATTCCGTTTGAACAACGGAAGGCATGTGGGTGGTGAAAAAAGTGAACCATCGCCAATTTGAGATTTTTGGGGGACGATGGGGGATTTGGATAACAAGGGGGAAAAGAACACTAGAGGTCCAAGAAAAATCGATTCATCTCCCAAATATTTTTCAAATGGAATGGGAGATGGTGCACATGTGGGGATAACATCCATCGATAACAAGTCCGGCAAGGAGTCCTTATCGGCAAAAAGTGTAGAAGTTTTAAAAGTTTCTACCGACTCATAGGAATCAACCGGTAATTCTAATGGTTCGATCACGGAAAACGAATATGGTGATGAAACAAATTCAATCTCAATCGACTCATCGTCGGAAGGAGATTGAATTTCGGGGGAGAAAGATGCACACTCGATCAGAAATTCTTCGAAAAATTTAGGTGAAACACAAGTTTCCACCTCCTCGTTGTTTTGTGCAAAAGAATTCATCTCATCGCAAAGTGCACCAAGTCTCATTCCAGCATCATTTAGGCTTTCCAAACCTTGGGAGTAAAGAAGCAAAGTTTCTTCCAAAGTAGGCTTCCTCGGCTCAAGAGCCTCGGACTCCTCGTTTGGTTGAAACTCGTCTTCGAAAGTAATGAAATAAGAATCGTCATTGGATTCGAATAATGAATCCAACTCAAGCTCCCAATAACGATTTTCATTACGATAAATGTTTTCAAGTCTTTCATTTTCAAGAAAATCTTGAAAATGAAAAACTTGAAAACTATCCCCAAAGTAAGAATCATTAGAATGACCGTAATAACTATAATAGTAGGACATGATTACCGAATTATTTTTAGATGGAGAATCCAAGAAATAAAGTGAGCAACCGCGAATCAAACTTTCTTAGCGCTCAAAGTATGCAAATCCTACAAAAAAGGTTAAAACAAAGAATACAAATACAAAAGGAAAAATACTACGAAATAATAAAGCCATTACAATCTAAAACACACTCCCCGGCAACGGCGCCACATTTTGTGACCGGGCGGAAAAAGTGTGTTCGTGTGAGGACACAATCGTTGTGTGTTTCGCCGCCGCGATACAAAAGAACCTAAGCTACTACCACACTTGACAAGCAAGCACATCGGTAAGTCGGGTATCGTAAATCCACAGGGAGTGATTAAATTTTAGATTTTAATTGTTTTAAAACTTCTGAAAATTAAAGGGTGTAAAAGAAATAAGAAAAGGTGATGTGTGGGAATGGTGACAAAAGAAAAGAGAAGTTAACGCTAAAATAAAGGAAAGCGAGGATCGGGATCGCGCACACGCATTCACGGGATAAACAACTACTAATTAGAAGTTCGGTTCGAAAACATTTAATCAATCATTTTCAATTAAGCATAAACATCACGCAATAAGGAATTTAAGCCAAAGTTGCGAGATTAAACATTTAACGGAAAATGGTCACTCGCGGATTAAATTCGGATAATCGCTATAAACACTAACGTTGCATGACAAAGAAAGTTAAATGCATAATAAGCCGACTTTAATATGCGAGGTTTCAATTAAATGCGATTTTACACGAAACCCTAAATTTCGAGGTCCGAACCCGAAAATGGCGGAAATGCAATCCCGATCCTATTTATCTAGGGACTAAGCATGATTAAACTAAATTAAACTAATTAACTAAGAAAGAAGAAATAAAGCAAGAAAAACTAATTATGAAAGCATGTAAATTATCTAGAAAGCAAGGAAATGAAGAAATACAACTATATTAAAGAAAGAGGAGATGAATAGTCAACATACAATCCACATGGGGTGTCAAACCAAGAGGAATTGAAGAAGAACCATCCAAAACCCTAACTAAACTAACCTGAAAACGTTTTCCTACTGATATATGGTCTTATTACCACAAAATTGGCTTATATAGTAAGTTGGAATAAAAATAAAGAAGAAAGAAAAGAAGGAAAAATATATGCAGAAAACAGAGCATCGATCGATCGACCCCTTTGGTCGATCGATCGACCTAGGCAAAACTTAGGCAAATCAGAAAGGTCGATCGATCGACCAGAAGCGTCGATCGATCGATCAAGCAGGGCAGAATGCAGCAGCCCACTGCATTCTTCTTCTTCTCTTCTCCCTTTCTCCTCTTTTGCTTTCTTGTATTTCCTCCGCAAGAAACGCCGTAACTTCTTCGTTATGCATCGGAATTGCGCACCGTTCATGGCCACGCGAAGCTAGCGAGGAGGGATACAACTTACGTGAGATGTTGGGCCAGTACCCAAGATGTGAAAAGACTAAAATGCCCTTACGCGTGCGGATGTGTACAAAACTTCACCGAAATGCGTCCGAACTTCATACTAAGCATCCAAATACCTACAAAAGCTCAATTAACCCCTGCAAAGCATGTTAACATAGAAATCCTAGGTTTTCTGGTTAACGAGCATAAATACAGGGATTAAGATACCCGAGGGGGCTAATAACGCGTAGGTTAACGGGTGAAATACGCAATATTTGCATCGTATCACACCCCCTAACTTACACATTGCTAGTCCCTAGCAATGAAATAGGAAACAACAAGAACTACAAGCAAACCAAAAGCAGGAGAAAGAACAAAAGTATGGTATAAAAGCAATAAAAAGATAAGGCCACTTTCGCGGGCGAACGATTGCATTTAGCATATGCAATAAGCCGTTAAACCCCTAGGTTACCCTAGTGGACGAGTGTCGTCTCATGAGGGTTTTCAGAGATGGTACCCACAAACATCACATGGTTTCCTCAAAATATGCCCAACCCAACATGCGACAAACTCAACAACAACGAAAAAGATTTCAAACATGTTATTAGCAAAGTGAATGAATTCACACAAAAGTCCAAATCATTAACATTATAGAATGCACCTCATAGAATTGAAACCTTAAAATGTGGGAGGGGAGTGAGCACATGCAAAATATGATTTGGTAAAAACTTATATAAACCGGATACTAATAAAAGAAATCATACATTCAATCCTCACGGGCATTACGCTCATCAAATGAATTCACTCGAAACAGGGAGGTAACACACGGAACATGCGGGCACAAAGAGTAAATGGAAATGGAAACTAGGCCGCACACATGTCACAAAAGAAGAACGCTGTATAGGAAATGAAAAACTTGTAATCTCAATGAAAGATACCACTCATCAAAAGAGGCGAAATGCATTTTCACAGATTATCAAAACTATTATGACTTTTAAATTAAATGCACCCTAAGATATCATAGGACTATATAGGTTTGTAATGTAGGTTTGGGGTTAAGGTATGAAATGAAAGGTATATGTACGGATTCAAAGTGTTCGGAGATGAAAACTTGGAATAATGGGGAAAATGTGGGCAATTACAAAATTGGAAAACAAGTTCCAAAAAAAGCATTAAATGTATCATTTGGAGAGTAATCAAAGCTTATTGAACTATACACAACATATACAACTTTCTCTTTTCGTTTCCTTTTCTTCTTTTTCTCACTTTTTCTTTTGTTTTCTTTGGTTTTTGCTTTCTCTTTTTCTTCACTTTTTTCACATCTCTTTCCTTTACTCTTCAAACTTGTAGGATATTCTATCCATTTCATGTGTAGTCCATTGATTTGCTCACATTTAGTTACTTAGTATGCCTTTTTGTGAAAAATTTGAAACATTTCAAAAATATTTTCTTTCTTTTTTCTTCTTTGTTGGGCATTTTGCCTTGTTTTCAGTGATAAATTTCAATAATTGCCCGATCCAATAGACAACTCAATGATGCATGTTCTCGATTTTAGAAGTTATTAGACTTTAGTCCTCAAATCATTGATATTGTGAATAACTTCATGAATTAAACTTTATCCCATGAGTATATGCACTTTCCTTGTTATATTGATTTGGTTTAAGATTTTTATAACTCGGTAATCTTTTGTTGCATTGTATATACTTACACCGAGTAAGCTTTGTACCTTTCGTCGTTTGTGAGTGTATACACTATTCTTTTCTCATTGAAAACGTTGAATTCGTTGTGAATCTCACTAATCTTTCATTTGATCGTTCATTAATAGAGTTTATATCTTGAAATGTGTTACTTGAGCATGATTTTCATATATTGATTTGACTCGAGATTTGCGTAAACTTTGTGAAATGATCATAGGCCCTTTTTGTTATATCGCCCATATTAGCCTTGACCTCACCCTTATATGTTTACCCTCATTAACCCCTTTGAGCCTAAATATAGTCTTTCATTTCATAACCCGAATCCCATAACCAACTCCAAATTGGAGTTTTAAACCATACATACACCTTCCATACCTTTGTTTGGAATGTTACTTGGGATTGAATGATGTTGTTATGATGTCGGTTGCAATTTAGGCATATGAGAGTTTGAAGAGTAAAGGAAAGAGATGTGAAAAAAGTGAAGAAAAAGAGAAAGCAAAAACCAAAGAAAACAAAAGAAAAAGTGAGAAAAAGAAGAAAAGAAAACGAAAAGAGAAAGTTGTATATGTTGTGTATAGTTCAATAAGCTTTGATTACTCTCCAAATGATACATTTAATGCTTTTTTTGGAACTTGTTTTCCAATTTTGTAATTGCCCACATTTTCCCCATTATTCCAAGTTTTCATCTCCGAACACTTTGAATCCGTACATATACCTTTCATTTCATACCTTAACCCCAAACCTACATTACAACCCTATAAAGTCCTATGTGATCTTAGGGTGCATTTAATTTAAAAGTCATAATAGTTTTGATAATCTGTGAAAATGCATTTCGCCTCTTTTGATGAGTGGTATCTTTCATTGAGATTACAAGTTTTTCATTTCCTATACAGCGTTCTTCTTTTGTGACATGTGTGCGGCCTAGTTTCCATTTCCATTTACTCTTTGTGCCCGCATGTTCCGTGTGTTACCTCCCTGTTTCGAGTGAATTCATTTGATGAGCGTAATGCCCGTGAGGATTGAATGTATGCTTGCTTTTATTAGTATCCGGTTTATATAAGTTTTTACCAAATCATATTTTGCATGTGCTCACTCCCCTCCCACATTTTAAGGTTTCATTTCTATGAGGTCCATTCTATAATGTTAATGATTTGGACTTTTGTGTGAATTCATTCACTTTGCTAATAACATGTTTGAAATCTTTTTCGTTGTTGTTGAGTTTGTCGCATGTTGGGTTGGGCATATTTTGAGGAAACCATGTGATGTTTGTGGGTACCATCTCTGAAAACCCTCACGAGACGACACTCGTCCACTAGGGTAACCTAGGGGTTTAACGGCTTATTGCATATGCTAAATGCAATTGTCCTCCCGCGAAAGTGGCCTTATCTTTTTATTGCTTTTATACCATACTTTTGTTCTTTCTCCTGCTTTTGGTTTGCTTGTAGCTCTTGTTGTTTCCTATTTCATTGCTAGGGACTAGCAATGTGTAAGTTAGGGGGTGTGATACGATGCAAATATTGCGTATTTCTCCCGTTAACCTATGCGTTATTAGCCCCCTCGAGTATCTTAATCCCTATATTTATGCTCGTTAACCAGAAAACCTCGTATTTCTATGATAACATGTTTTGTAGGGGTTAATTGAGCTTTTGTAGGTATTTGGATGCTTAGTATGAAGTTCGGACGCATTCCAGTGAAGTTTCGTACACATCCGCACGCGTAAGGGCATTTTAGTCTTTTCACATCTTGGGTACCTGGCCCGACATCTCATGGAAGTTGTATCCCTCCTCGCTAGCTTCGCGTGTCCGTGAACGGTGCGCGATTCCGATGCATAACGAAGAAGTTACGGAGTTTCTTGCGAAGGAAATACAAGAAAGCAAAAGAGGAGAAAGGGAGAAGAGAAGAAGAAGAATGCAGTGGGCTGCTGCATTCTGCCCTACTTGATCGATCGATCGATGCTTCTGGTCGATCGATCGACCTTCTGATTTGACGAAGTTTTGCCTAGGTCGATCGATCGATGCTCTGTTTTCTGCAAATATTTTGCCTTCTTTTCTTTCTTCTTTATTTTTATTCCAACTTACTATATAAGCCAATTTTGTTGTAATAAGACCATATATCAGTAGGAAAACGTTTTTAGGTTAGTTTAGTTAGGGTTTTGTGGGTTTTGGATGGTTCTTCTTCAATTCCTCTTGGTTTGACACCCCATGTGGATTGTATGTTGACTATTCATCTCCTCTTTCTTTAATATAGTTGTATTTCTTCATTTCCTTGCTTTCTAGATAATTCACATGCTTTCATAATTAGTTTTTATTGCTTTATTTCTTGCTTTCTTAGTTAATTAGTTTAATTTAGTTTAATCATGCTTAGTCCCTAGATAAATAGGGTCGGGATTGCATTTCCGCCATTTTCGGGTTCGGACCTCGAAATTTAGGGTTTCGTGTAAAATCGCATTTAATTGAAACCTCGCGTATTAAAGTCGAATTATTATGCGTTTAACTTTCTTTGTCATGCAACGTTAGTGTTTATAGCGATTATCCGAATTTAATCCGCGTGTGACCATTTTCCGTTAAATGTTTAATCTTGCAACTTTGGCTTAAATTCCTTATTGCGTGATGTTTATGCTTAATTGAAAATGATTGATTAAATGTTTTCGAACCGAAATTCTAATTAGTAGTTGTTTAGCCCTTGAATGCGTGTGTGCGATCCCGATCCTCGCTTTTCTTTATTTTAGCGTTAACTTCTCTTTTCTTTTGTCACCATTCCCACACATCACATTTTCTTATTTCTTTTACACCATTTTATTTTCAGAAGTTTTAAAACAATTAAAATCTAAAATTTAATCACTCCCTGTGGATTTACGACACCCGACTTACCGCTGTGCTTGCTTGTCAAGTGTGGTAGTAGCTTAGGTTCTTTTGTATCGCGGCGGCGAAACACACAACGATTGTGTCCTCACACGAACACACTTTTTCCGCCCGGTCACAAAATGTGTTACTTGAGCATGATTTTCATATATTGTTTTGACTTGAGAATTGCGTAAACTTTTTGAAATGATCATAGGCCCTTTTTGTTATATCGCCCATATTAGCCTTGACCTCACCCTTATATGTTTACCCTCGTTAACCCCTTTGAGCCTAAATATAGCCTTTCGTTTCATAACCCGAATCCCATAACCAACTCCAAATTGGAGTTTTAAACCATACATACACCTTCCATACCTTTGTTTGGAATGTTACTTGGGATTGAATGATGTTGTTATGATGTCGGTTGCAATTTAGGCATATGAGAGTTTGAAGAGTAAAGGAAAGAGATGTGAAAAAAGTGAAGAAAAAGAGAAAGAAAAAACCAAAGAAAACAAAAGAAAAAGTGAGAAAAAGAAGAAAAGAAAACGAAAAGAGAAAGTTGTATATGTTGTGTATAGTTCAATAAGCTTTGATTACTCTCCAAATGATACATTTAATGCTTTTTTTGGAACTTGTTTTCCAATTTTGTAATTGCCCACATTTTCCCCATTATTCCAAGTTTTCATCTCCGAACACTTTGAATCCGTACATATACCTTTCATTTCATACCTTAACCCCAAACCTACATTACAACCCTATAAAGTCCTATGTGATCTTAGGGTGCATTTAATTTAAAAGTCATAATAGTTTTGATAATCTGTGAAAATGCATTTCGCCTCTTTTGATGAGTGGTATCTTTCATTGAGATTACAAGTTTTTCATTTCCTATACAGCGTTCTTCTTTTGTGACATGTGTGCGGCCTAGTTTACATTTCCATTTACTCTTTGTGCTCGCATGTTCCGTGTGTTACCTCCCTGTTTCGAGTGAATTCATTTGATGAGCGTAATGCCCGTGAGGATTGAATGTATGCTTGCTTTTATTAGTATCCGGTTTATATAAGTTTTTACCAAATCATATTTTGCATGTGCTCACTCCCCTCCCACATTTTAAGGTTTCAATTCTATGAGGTGCATTCTATAATGTTAATGATTTGGACTTTTGTGTGAATTCATTCACTTTGCTAATAAATGTTTGAAATCTTTTTCGTTGTTTGTTGAGTTTGTCGCATGTTGGGTTGGGCATATTTTGAGGAAACCATGTGATGTTTGTGGGTACCATCTCTGAAAACCCTCACGAGACGACACTCGTCCACTAGGGTAACCTAGGGGTTTAACGGCTTATTGCATATGCTAAATGCAATCGTTCGCCCGCGAAAGTTGCCTTATCTTTTTATTACTTTTTCATCCCATTTTGTACTTGTATCCTGTTTCTGATTTTCTTGTAGTTCTTGCTGTTTCCTGTTTCATTGCTAGGGACTAGCAATGTGTAAGTTAGGGGGTGTGATACGACGCAAATATTGCGTATTTCACCCGTTAACCTACGCGTTATTAGCCCCCTCGGGTATCTTAATCCCTATATTTATGCTCGTTAACCAGAAAACCTCGGATTTCTATGTTAACATGTTTTGCAGGGGTTAATTGAGCTTTTGTAGTTGTTTGGATGCTTAGTATGAAGTTCGGACGCATTCCGGTGAATTTCGTACACATCCGCACGCGTAAGGGCATTTTAGTCTTTTCCAAGCTTGGGTACCTGGCCCGACATCTCACGGAAGTTGTAGCCCTCCTCGCTAGCTTCGCGTGGCCGTGAACGGTGCGCGATTTCGATCCATAACGAAGAAGTTACGGCGTTTCTTGCGGAGGAAATACAAGAAAGCAAAAGAGGAGAAAGGGAGAAGAGAAGAAGAAGAAGAATGCAGTGCGCTACTGCATTCTGCCCTGCTTGATCGATCGATCGACGCTTCTGGTCGATCGATCGACCTTTCTGATTTGCCGAAGTTTTGCCTAGGTCGATCGATCGACCAAAGGGGTCGATCGATCGATGCTCTGTATTCTGCAGATATTTTGCCTTCTTTTCTTTCTTCTTTATTTTTATTCCAACTTACTATATAAGCCAATTTTGTTGTAATAAGACCATATATCAGTAGGAAAACGTTTTTAGGTTAGTTTAGTTAGGGTTTTGTGGGTTTTGGATGGCTCTTCTTCAATTCCTCTTTTGTTTTTCCACCATAAGCTCCCATCACCTTTTCTTATTTCTTTTACACCACTTTTATTCCTGAAGTGATTAAAACAATTAACATCTAAAATTTAATCACTCCCTGTGGATTTACGATACCCGACTTACCGCTGTGCTTGCTTGTCAAGTGTAGTAGTAACTTAGGTTTTCTTTGTATCGCGGCGGCGAAACACACGACGATTGTGTCCTCACACGAACACACTTTTTCCGCCCGGTCAGCAGGGTTATTAAAAAGTGAATGGTTTTGACAAAGGGAAAATATGGAAGGGAAAGCCTAGGACATCAAATACAAATTTGTTGATTATATCCAACCGAGGGTTAACATGGTCCTTCATTATGATTGGTTTAAATATGAATGACTCTGAAATGGAACCTTAATTTTTTAATAAGTTTTCATGTATTAACCGATCATAGTTGAGAGTCATGTTAACCCTTCTTAACAAGAGTCAACAAATTTCGACTCATAGGATGTGTAGATTTGCAACAACTATAAGTTATGTTGTGTAAAAGAAGGTGTTTTAGCAGTCACTTTAATTTTAGTGGGCATCTAAAATCTCGGGAATGTGGATGGGCAGTGTTTTTCATTTATATCCTCACTCATATAGGTTTTTCTTATTCTATAGCTTTTGAGTTAGGGTTATTTCGGGGGAAAATTTTATGAGGGAGCGTCAAATAAATAAAATGGATTATATAATAAGAGATATTAACTAATATTGTTAAATGTATTTAAAATATATGCATATTGAAAAATTTTAGGACACGTTTTTATATTTATAAAAAAAAATCTTAACCTTGATTGGGTCCAAGAGTATATTTTAAAAAAGAATGAGACACGTTAAAACATAATTTTGGGGTTTCAGTTAATATTATAATGACATTTTATAGTCAAAGCTTTTACTCCATGATTTCATCCAAAAATGGACATCAACCTTATAATTCTAAAAGAAGAAGTGGGTACCAATGTAAATTGCACAAATGAGTGGTGAAAAAGGCCAAGTGACCTTTTAATTAATTAAAGTGTTCTCCTTGCCTAGCCCGACATTTCATTTTCAGTGGAAAATCTCTTGTATATATAAAGGTTTTTTAGGTTGTCGTGAGATAATTTTAATTATATATCAATTTGTTTGACATTGTTGTTAAACAAAGTATTTCTAAAAGTCATATATTAAATGGAGTAATTTTTGGTATACCATATTTTTTAATTAAAATTTTGTGTTGTTTTGACATTGTTGTTAGACTAATCTTTTTCCATTTACCAAAACTTTATAATTTATAAGTTAATCTTTTTCAATATACCTTTCAACATCCATGTACTGTATCAATGCACATTTAAAAAAAATCATAGAGTAATATATAGTTATTTACATATAGCTTTTTTTACACGTATGTGCCTTTTGCATAACTAGGTGTGAAGTTTAATTGTTTTACGACTTAAGTTCAAAGAATGTAACAATCCAAGGGTTCACTTAAGAATTACCCTATGAACTGAATATGGATAGTAAAGATGTAGAACAGAAGGAAAATGAGAAAAATCAAACTCACAAGTGACAACTATAATTCGTTGTTTGAAATACTGATAAAAATAAAATTGAAATATGAAATTGTGAAATAAAACTACACCGTTGTTGATTTTTTGATGAGGATTATGTTATTAAAATAAGGGTTGTTGTTCACTTTACCCCAAGATAATTGCATAATTAGACATGTATGGGGCAAGTCTAGTTATGCATTTACATATAGATGAAGTAAAAAAAGAAAGAAAAAATAAAATAAAATCAGTTTGGTACCATATAATTATGTAAAACTTTATTAATGATTGCAAAGAAGCCTCCAACACGAGTCATGATTTGAATACAAATATGTCACAACATGAGGTTGTGTCATAAAATCCTGAAGCGAGCATTGTGGTGGCCATAAATTCCAATACGAATCACTTACATTATGCTACCATCAAGCAAAATTGTTTCTAGCCAAAACATTGGTTTCATCATTTAAGGGAAGCAATTGTTATTCGATATCCATCATGGTTTCTCCTTTGCACCTCAAACTGTCGTGCACTTAAATTTTGGTTTGTTCCTTCTTTGAACAGCATTTGAATTGTCAATTGCTTACTATTTACATTATATATATTGAAAAATACTTATTGTTGGTTATTTCATTATACTAATTACATTGAGTATATTATTCTTACTTTAACTTCATGCACAAACCTCAGACACATTCAATATCAAAACGACCACATGTTTGCACCAACTAGTCCAATTAAATTAATTAATCTCAATGAGTTTTAATAGTTTCCTAATGGGTGAAGCAAACTATAGGTGCAATTATCCCACAACAGATAATTCCAAACAATTAATTCCAAACATAATAAAACCAGTCACACAACACAAATATTTACGTGGTTCGGCAATGACCTACGTACATGATGTGTTTTCTCCTTTCTTATTACTCATTTTTTTATAACAAGAATTACATGCCCCATTTATGTAGGGTAAGGGTTACATTTACATTTACGTCGTTTGATTGTACTCATCTTTTCCCGAGATCCACGCGGGTGTAAATCTTGTTCGTTGTTATCCTTTACCCAATCATTCTGGGCCGATATTTATCCAACTCGACTTTTTTGAGTTGTTCGAATTATTTTCCCATAATTTTCCCCAAAGCTATATGGCTTTAATGGGGCCGAGAGGCCGATAAGTGAGTTAGTCGACTGAGGTGGTTGGTCGCAGCTTGAGATGGCATCTTCCTACTTTTGGAAAAACTTATTAGATAAGGGTTTTGCTATATTTTACACGTTGGAACTTGAAGGGAGTACTTGTAATATCTCATATTATCTAGTAAAAATTCCTCTTAAAACCGAGGCGCATCTACCAATTAATGGACTTAGGTTCTGTTTTTTAATGTTGAGATACCTCAAATTTTGAAACAAGATTAAAATATTACAACTGCTAATTTTCTCCATCATTTTAACTATTCAAAGAACCGGAGGTCCCTCGAAATTATTTTACTTATAGATTTTTTTCTCTTTCGCATATTTAATTTTTCTTGCAACATTATCCTAGATTTCTTTATTTATGCCTTTGTTCCTTCAACTTAATAAAAAATGATTTACATTATGAATGATAAAACTTTAGGGGGAATTTAGGAACATGTACTACATTCCCAACTGGGTAACTGTAGATTGTAGTACTATACTGGTCGATTTTTATAATGTCGAAGATGGTCACTAGATTTACGCTATATTGGTGGCTGAAGGGAGTATAATGGTTTCCCCAATCACATCTTCTTAGAGTTTTGTGAATTCTTTTAGCTGGTTCCTATTCAATGTTCTCCAAACACATGGAGAATGGTAAATGGATTTCATAGAATAAATGAGTTGTATAGAACCCAAATATGGATTCCAGAATTCATATACTTCTATTTGTGGTTAAAGACGACTGTGAACGTATTGTTTTTGAAGGAAAGAAAAGCCTATAGGGTTTTAGCTGTCAATCTTCCAAATTCTAACAAGGAATATTGGAGTCGAGCATTTATCGCCAGAGATTGGCAATATCCACCCATTCCTAAGGGCGATGAACCATATTGAGGGTATTTGTTCCCTGTGAGGAGGAGGAAAATAGGTTAATAATAAAAAAAATTTCAGATCATGTTATTACTGGCTGATAATAGGTTGACATAGACACTAATATTTGCTTTCTTGTTTGTTTTATTCAGTTGGGTGAAAGAAGAAGGAGCATTCTATCTTCAACCGTAAGGAACTTATCAAAGTTTGAAAGCTAAGTGTAATACACCATATTTTTATGTCTTTTAATTACGAGGTTAATTAAATGGAATTGCTTTTAATTTGGGATTTATTAAATTAATTTGGGATAATTAATTGGAAAATTAATTTGGATTTAAATGCTAGCGAGACGAGAGTTAGTATTTGGTTATTATTATGTTGTTGAATATTACTGAGTGATTATGGTAATATGTAATCATTGAATTTATAAAAAAATGTCGTGAGTTGAAAATACGGCAGTTTCGGTAATTTAGTTGGGATGTGCGTGTGAGTCGTGTCAGGACCAATTTAATGGATTTAAAAGTATTTTTTTCATGTCATCTGTATGAGCTTTTTGAGTGCGCCAATGTGTTTGGAAGGGTCAAGATAGTCAGAAAGCACTAGCCGGGGATTTAGTTTGGGTCCCGGGGCATTTTTAGGCCTAACCGACAACCCGGGAGGGTATTTCGGTCATTTTAAAAATTTAGGAATTATGACCCACGAATTTTAGAGTTTATTTATATATTATTAGAAAAGCCATTAGGCCCATTATCATCCAAAAACAAGAGAGTGGGCTACGTGAGTTAGAAAGAAGTTGCCAAAGGGTTTCCAAACCAAAACCACCACCCACCACCACCATTTTCGTCGGAATTGTGGCCTGAGAAAGGAGGAGGACCAACCCTAAACATCATCAACAAATCAGAAGCAATGTTTTTCAGGTAAGTGATTTATCTTGCAAAGATTCAAAGCATATAATCTACATATTTTTATAGATTTGAAGATTTAACATGAAAAAATGAAAATTGAATGGATTTGAAAGGTTTAAAATCATAATCTGGATATGACTTGCATGTAGTAAATATTGGAGATGATAATAACCACGAATTTAGGATTTATGGGTAGAGAATTATGAAATTTGATTGAATTATGTTATGTTCTTGAAGAAATAGGAAAACTAGGTTTTTATATGTAAATTGGGTATTTTGATTCAAGTAATTGATGTTATAGGTTGAATTGATGAATCTAAAATGTGGGGAATGATGTAAACATGTTAGTAGGTTGATTAGTATATTTATTTGGGATTTTTGGATGTTAGAATGAAGAGTTTGAGGTGTAAAAAGTGGAGAACCCGTAACCGTTAAGAATTTCTGGGCTGATACCTGCTTGATCGATCGATCGACTCAAGAATGCCGATCGATCGAACCATCGATCGAACGACCCCTTTTCTTCGATCGATCGACCCCTTCTGATTTTTTAAAATTGTTTCTCTTTACGGTTTAATTATTATTCCAAAGCCGATGTTGGTTATTAGGGTGATTGATATTATATTTTGGGACTTAGATAAAGTCAGTAGGGTCTTAGTTATTATCGGAGAATGTTATAACTTATGGAATTGATTTCTATTGCTTACGAGGGTTTTTAGAGTGAGGTAAAATTAGAAAGCGTTCGAAATGAAACCATAACGGGAATTAATGATGATATAAGATTACGGGCAGCAACGTAGGGGTTTCAAGTACTGAGTTGACATTAGAAACCAATAAGATACCTGGTAACCTTTTGAGATAGGTTTAAGTACTCAAATTAATACGACGAGAGAGTTATCAAACGAAAAGTATATTATGTGTAATGTTCGGGGTAAACTTGCTATGTATGAGATTAATTAGATGGAATGTGTGAACATTTATATTGATATATGATTACTTAGGTTGTGTGAATGCCTAGTGTATGGATTTCTTGTGTGTAAAACATACCTACCATACTTGCTATCACTGGAGATCGTTCGTAAAAGGATAGTCTAGTGTCGATGTGACCTTCGGGAGGGACCTTAGATCTATACCTCAGAACATACGGCTTGGAAGGGCTTATTGCTGAATAGATAAGTCTGCTGACCTTGGGAGCATAGGTATGTGCGTGACCCATGGGTATGTGAACTATGTTCGCCTCCAATATGTGTGATTTGTATATAGACGGTTCCTGAGTGATTCGAAACTTGTAATTCTCACGTACGTGATGTACCGGGATTCGATAGCAGAGTATGAGGGCATCGTAGGTTCTATACTTGTGGGGTGCCTTAATTTCTTATGATATATTATTACGGATGTGTATACATGTACTTGAGAATTTTCAGTTTTGTTGCTTAGTAGATGTGAATAACTAAGATATTTTGAATGGATTAAGAATGAGAATTTAATTAAATCTTGAGATAAGTAATTTAATGAATGTGAACATGGGTTATAAATCTGGATAATTTGGGGGTTCCATGTAGATACTCTATGTTAGAATGCGAAGGCAGGAGTGGTACAAACTAGTTAGATAGTGTCATAACTAGAATGGGTTAAAGGCATACGTTAGGCGTGCACAGTAGTTGAGAGATAAGAAACTCATGTGAGAGTACGCAACTAACGTGTTTATAATACGTGATGTTTAATTGTAATTTAAATAAATTGTTAAACTTTTAAACTGTTTTCACATCGGGATCTGACCCGTTTTCCTCCAAATCTATTTTTTTTTTTGTAAAAACCTTTTAGGTGCCCAGCCACAGGGACGCCAAGCATAGGAGTTTTATTATGATGACGTGTTGTAGCTGTTGTGTAAGTTACAGGATCTTGGTAGTAGACGCTCTCATTTTATTCTTGATTCCTTCAGAGTCAAGTATATCAGTTAGGGCATGTCGCCCATTCTTATTTAGAGGTTGTAGTTGTAGACCTTCATTATTTCAGTTTTTGGTTTATTATTTATTCAGACTCTTGTATTTGGACATTATTTACTCTGGCATCTTTATTATCGGAGTGTTTACTCCAGACTTATTTGATTTCATCTCGTCAAAACTTTTTTATGTGATTGGTTATGCAATGGATGGTTTATTAGTTGAATTCTTGATTAATTGTTGGCTTAATTAATAAAATTTGACATCTCTGTTTTTAAATATTTGGTGGCTAGTAATTAATTTAATATTTTTCGACAGTGATGCTAAGACTGAATCAACTGGATATTCTGTATTAATTTGATAAAGGAGTAGCTACCCGGTATTTAATTAGATGGGGTGTTACAGGTGGTATCAGAGCATTAGGTTCTAGTGTCCTTTAGGATCTGTACGGCTTATTATGCTTCCAGCATAGCTTTCTTTGATATAGAGCCCTATGTTTAGGATTGTTGATTTCTTTGGTGAGATTTCATTCTCCTGCTTCGATATGTATGATAGTGAATCTTATTTGCAATCGGGTGTGTTCGTGGGCCAAATAATATTGTACGTCAGTTGAAGACAGTTGGGTGAACAGCAGGAGGCAAGGATCAATGCAGGTTATTAAATTTATTAAAGAAGGATGACCATAGTTGAAGTCACCCATATTATGGAACGGAAGTCCAGGATGGTGCAGAAGGCCAAGGCGCGACTTGTGACTTCCAGCCACAACTATAGTAGAAAGTGGGGTCAAATAAGACTTACCCAACAAGGTTGGAATGGGAGAGAAAGAGTTAGGTGAAACATTGAAGAGAACGAGCAGTGGAAATACTTGAAATACGGAGATGGCGTGTGCTAGCCAAACGAACATAATATATCCAAAGGCTTGGACATATGTCGGGGTATGGCCAATCGAGAGTGAAAATTTGGGGAAAATTTTTATTGACTCGTAAAAGCGGAGTTTAAATGGTGAGAGAAAATCACCACACTTAGAAGTGGAATGTGACGTTGAGAGAAGGCGTACACGTATGGTTTAACCATAAGTTCCTTCATCAGATGTTCAGGGTGAAAGGCGAATGTGATTCTGAACTCACACAAGAGGGCCGAATAGAGGCCACTTTGTGAGGAGAAATTTAATTATGTAGCGAACCTTACACCGGGTGAAGTATGTGAAATGGAGAAGAAGATATTAAAGGGAGAATTTACATACAAGAAGAATTGTTAGTTCTTCTGGGGAATTCTGCTTGGACGGTCAATGCAGATGGTAATAATGTCATGTAGTGTTAATTTGGAGGTAAACGTTTCCTTGGGTGGGGAAATGCAAGAATCGAGGAATTTCTATAGAGTAAGACTGGGAAAATGGTATTGCAGAAGAACCACAAGGGGAAGACCCAACGGAGAACCCATTAAAATGATTTGGATAGCTGAATTATTACCGAGCGATGGCTATTTCAGTAAGAGATGTGGAAACTAGTAGCGTGTTCCTTAGGTCCACCAAGCTAAGGGAACAATGGAGGTAGTCATCAGAGCCGAGACTACCAACGTCCGAGAGAAGGACCACCTTAACATGGTCAGTGTGACCGAAGATAAGTAGAGTATGTGTAGAGGTATTTTGTGGGGAGTGAAACCCGTGCGTTATAATTGTTTCCCGATGAAAGTATAGGGATAAAGGTATTGTGCCTGGCAAGAGCAACAGTTATTGAAATATTAGGTTTGGTACGGACAGGTGTTAAGTCCAGGAACCATTTGAGCAGCCAGGATGATTTTCAGGATAAAAGTATGGGTTATATCCTCAGATGATGTTGCATGTTGTTTGTGATATGAACGAGTTGCTACAATTGTTATTATTGTTATTTTTTCTTGAGAGTCGAGTTTAGTGAGTATCGACAATTTTATTATTTATGTGAATATTTTCCCTGATAGCGTGGGGTTACCTTTATTGTCATCCACGGAGGATGAATGGGTATATTGATAGCGGTATATACTTTATTGAAATTACTCGTTTTAGTGTTGTTATATACGAGTATGATATTATCCTAGTTATGGTTTTATATATGATTATACCGATAGTGTGCTGGTATTGTAAGTTTATCGGGGTTAATACCTTGGGGTATAATGTTTCGTTCTTATGAGGCCCCATCTGTGAGAGGGCCGAGCTCGTAATTGTACTTTTGTATATATATATATATATATATATTGTTGTGATTTGAAAAAGGTATAATGGTCTCAGATATTTAATCCTAGTATGCATAGGGATTTAATTAATATGATTTGTATGTAATTGGTTTACTAGTTAACGAAAAGGTTTAGCTGGTTATCATAATTAACACTCAGGATGTCGTAATAAGAAGAGTGCATTATTTTATCACCCTTTAGAGATTTGTGAGTTTAAACTCATAGTTGTGTGTCTGGGGATGGGATTTTGAGAGCCCCGATTATATTTGCGTGATGCATATGAAATGTGATTACCATCAATATCAAGAGAGAGTGTCTTTCGGAAGGAGTTCCTTGTTTAAGTGTAATTGCGAAAGGAGATGTAACTTTGTTGTTAAGAGATGGGAATATAGGGGTACATATTATGGACTGAGGGCTTAACGGATCCCGATGACCGACAATGTTAGGTAGTAGTGTATCGGGGTGGTTCTTTGTTTGGATTTCGCTTTACGAGACATCCCACGTATGAAACTTAGCGTAAGGTTGGTAGTAGGGAGATGTTTGACCATTTGTCCATAATTTGGAGTACCTCGATAGTTACGGAAGTAGGTAGTTAGAACTGGGAGTTAAAAAGGTAAATTACGATATAAGGCCAGTAGAGCCAGTGGTGTGGTGAGGAAGTACTATTTTTTTTTTTACGGCAGGTTGAAGGATGCATTAAGGTTAAGGAGGATTTAGGATTTCAAATTCGGAGGTGATTGAGAATGCCCAAGTGGTATAACCACATTATAAATGCAAGGAAATAAAGAGTTTGGAATACGTATGAAGCGTATTTAAGGTTTAAAACCGTATGCATGGGTTACTAGGGGGTAGACATCTTAGTTTGCTAATGCGATAATCGCCGGAAGAAGAGATATATAGATGAGTGAGATTTATACTTGTGAGACTATTATGGCAAAATAGTGGTGGTAGAACGGATTAAGCATCGTAAGAAAAGGATGATAATCAGTGTACTCATGTACGATGAGTAGCACATCCGAACTTGGTGGAAAGTCAGTGGAAAGCATTTAACAAATATGTATTCCTTGAGGAGACAAATAATTAACTATTATGGACAATTTGCAGCGGAGTTCCACCCAATCGAATGTTAAGGGTGGCTTACGTGTAAATAGAGTGAGGATGTTGATAAGGTATGCGAGTCCAGATGTGCACAACGTGGTGAAAGGTGCATGGGTAGTAACTTTTGGTGTACGCCAAGAGGGGAAGAGGGTTAGTAAGTATCACTTAACGGGAAGGATTATACGTGAAAGTAGGCATTGAAACGGGTATAGTAAGTAGTAGATCGATTGGGGTAAGATGATCAACCAGATAATTTTGTATCAAGCCAACGATTCCAGAAATGGAAGAGCTAAGCTGGTAAATTTCCTTGAGGGGTTGCCAACTTAGGGATAATTAACGAGTTCCTTCGAATATGTGGGACAAGTTGTCGAGAAGGAGAGAAAGTGTTATATCCTTAGGTGATTTACACTATTAGATAGTGAACATGCCAGTACGTGGTCCTACGCAGTATTATTCATAATTAGGAGGAGATCCCCAAAATCCACCTTCAACATGGGGCATCAGGAAGTAGTGGAGATAACTTTTCGTTCGGAGAAGGTTGTATCATTTATAGCTCGAGGAGTAGGCGCAAGGTTACTGATGACTGGTGGAACTGTATGAAAGAAGTTTTGGATTCGGTGCGATCATTTCATTTCCAAATCGGGTATAACTAGTAAGTGAGGTATATTATAGTAATGGGGAGAAGGTATTACCTAATGGTAGAGTTGGGGGAAAGCACCTGTATTTATTTATAGTGGACAAGGTGCTTACAAAGGTTTGTGTAACACCAACCGACTGAAGTGGTTTTCCCTTGTGTAAAAGTCACAACGTCAGGAACAGAGATTCAAAGAATGGGCAAGAGTAGCCAGATGTGTTATTGATATCTTCCAGTATGGGAGTTTGGTGTTTTGATAAACGCGGGAGTTAATGCGTAGTGAGGTGCGGACTCACAATAATATTGAGATAATGCGACCAATAATGTATAGGGTATTTTTATTCGAATGTTGTTTAGTAAGAGCACAACGTGACGTGCATTTATTGAAGTGTAATCTGATAAAGTATTAAAACAATTAAACAAGCTTGTTCTGAAGCGAGGGCTTTATTGATTGGGCCTTTCTTTATATTTTATTTTGAGTACTGGAGGATACCTAAATTTTTCCAGGTATGCCTTACTTTTCCGAATTTCGGGATGAAATTCCATTATTAGGGGGAAGTATGTAATACCCCGTATTTTTATGGCTTTCAATTATGACGTTAATTAAATGGAATTGCTTTTAATTTGGGATTTATTAAATTAATTTGGGATAATTAATTGGAAAATTAATTCGAATTTAAATGCTAGCGAGACGAGAGTTAGTATTTGGTTATTATTATTATTATGTTGTTGAATATTACTGAGTGATTATGGTAATATGTAATCATTGAATTTATAAAAAATGTCGTGAGTTGAAAATACGACAGTTTCAGTAATTTTGTTGGGACGTGCGTGTCAGTCGGACATGACCCAATTTAATGGATTTAAAAGTATTTTATTTTTATGTCATCCGTATGAGCCTTTTGAGTGCTCCAACGTGTCCGTAAGGGTCAAGATAGTCAGAAAACACTAGCCGGGGGTTGTTCGGGTCCCAGGGCATTTTTAGGCCTAACCGACAACCCGGGAGGGTATTTCGATCATTTTAAAAATTTAGGAATTAAGACCCACGAATTTTAGAGTTTATTTATATATTATCAGAAAAGCCATTAGGGCCATTATCATAAAAAAATAAGAGAGTAGGCTACGTGAGTTAGAAGGAAGTTGCCAAAGGTTTCCAAACCAAAACCACCACCCACCACCACCATTTTCGTCGGAATTGTGGCCGGAGAAAGGAGGAGGACCAGCCCTAAACATCATCAACGAATCAAAAGCAACGTTTTTTAGGTAAGTGATTTATCTTGCAAATATTCGAAGCATATAGTCTATATGTTTTTATAGATTTGAAGATTTATCATGAAAAAATAAAAATTGAATGGATTTGAAAGGTTTAAAATAATAATCTGGATAGGACTTGCATGTAGTAAATGTTGGAGATGATAATAACCACGAATTTAGGATTTATGGGTAGAGAATTATGAAATTTGATTGAATTATGTGATGTTCTTGAAGAAATAGGAAAACTTGGTTTTTATATGTAAATTGGGTATTTTGATTCAAGTAATTGATGTTATAGGCTGATTTGATGAATCTAAAACGTGGGGAATGATGTAAACATGTTAGTAGGTTAATTAGTATATTTAGTTGCGCGTTTTAGACGTTAGAATGAAGAGTTTGAGGTGTAAAAAGTGGAGAACCCGTAACTGTTAAGAATTTCTGGGCTGATATCTGCTTGATCGATCGATTGACTCAAGAATGTCGATCGATCGAACCATCGATCGATCGATCGACCCCTTTTCTTTGATCGATTGACCCCTTTTGATTTTTTACAATTGTTTCTCTTTAAGCTTTAATGATTATGCTAAAGCCGATGTTGGTTATTAGGGTGAATGATATTATATTTTGGGACCTAGATAAAGTCAGTAGGGTCTTAGTTATTATCGGAGAATGTTATAACTTATGGAATTGATTTTTATTGCTTACGAGGGTTTTTAGAGTGAGGTACGATTAGAAAGCGTTTGAAATGAAACCATAACGGGAATTAATGATGATATAAGATTATGGGCAACAACGGAGTGGTTTAAAGTACTAAGTTGACATTAGAAACCAATAAGAGACCTGGTAACCTTTTGAGATAGGTTTAAGTACTCAAATTAATATGGCAAGAGAATTGTCAAACGAAAAGTATATTATGTGTAATGTTCGGGGTAAACTTGCTACGTATAAGATTAATTAGATGGAATGTGTGAACATTTATATTGATAAATGATTACTTAGGTTGTGTGAATGCCTAGTGTATGGATTTCTTGTGTGTATAACATACCTACCATACTTGCTATCACTGGATGTCGTTCGTAAGAGGATAGTCTAGTCTCGATGTGACCTTCGGGGGACCTTAGATCTATACCTCAGAACATAGGGCTTGGAAGGGCTTATTGCTGAATGGATAAGTCTTCTGACCTTGGTAGCGTAGGTATGTGTGTGACCTATGGGTATGTGAACTATCTTCACCTCCAATATGTGTGATTTGTATATAGACGGTTCCTTAGTGATTTGGAACTTGTAATCCTCACGTACGTGATGTACCGGGATTCGATAGCAGAGTATGAGGGCATCGTAGGTTCAATCGTTGTGGGGTGCCTTAATTTCTTATGAGATATTATTAAGGATGTGTATACATGTACTTGAGATTTTTCAGTTGTGTTTCTTAGTAGATGTGAATAATTAAGATATTTTGAATGGGTTAAGAATGAGAATTTAATTAAATCTTGAGATAAGTAATTTATTGAATGTGAACATCGGTTATAAATATGGCTAATTTGGGGGTTACGTGTAGATACTCTATGTTAGAATGCGAAGGCATGAGTGGTACAAACGAGTTAGATAGTGGCATAACTAGAATGGGTTAAAGGCATACGTTAGGCGTGCACATTAGTTGAGATGTAAGAAACTCATGTGAGAGTACGCAACTAACGTGTTTATAATATGTGATGTTTAATTGAAATTTAAATCACTTGCTAAAATTTTAAACTGTTTTCACATCGGGCTCTGACCCGTTTTCCTCCAAATCTATTTTTGTTTTGAAAAAGCCTTTTAGGTGCCCAGCCACAGGGACGCTAAGCATAGGAGTTCCATTCTGATGACGTGTTGTAGCTGTTGTGGAAGTTACAGGATCTTGGTAGTAGACGCTCTTATTTTATTCTTGATTCCTTCAGAGTCAATTGTATCAGTTAGGGCATGTCGCCCATTCTTATTTAGAGGTTGTAGTTGTAGACCTTCATTATTTCAGTTTTTGGTTTATTATTAATTTAGACTCTTGTATTTGGACATTATTTACTCTGGCATCTTTATTATCGGAGTGTTTACTCTAGACTTATTTGATTTCATCTCGTCAAACATTTTTATGTGATTGGTTATGCGATGGATGGTTTATTAGTTAAATTAATGATTAATTGTTGGATTAATTAATAAAATTTGACATCTCTCTTTTTACATATTAGTTAGTTAGTGTTTAATTTAATATTTTTCGAAAGTGATGCTAAGACTGAACCAATTGGATATTCTGTATTAATTTGATAAAGGAGTAGCTACCCGGTATTTAATTACACGGGGTGTTACACTAAGCCGGTATTTGGTTCTAAGTACAGAGCACCCTAGGTTGACGTCATTTCTTATTGAGGATACCAACTCCACGTCCATCTTCACAGCTATGTGTGCGGATTCCATCCCCAAGATACCAGTCCCTTTAATAAGCGAGGGATCCTTTAAAGCCTCCACCTCATCCTCTTTTGAGCCTGTGAACGTGAATACCATCCCTACTACTAAGGAGGATGATATGGATCTAGAAAGATAAAGATTACTCTTTTGGATGATTCCGACCTCCCCTCCTCCACAAAGGCAAAGATGACCAAAAGGAGGGAACCATTCTTTCTTCTTCTGTTGTTATTCCCACCAAGAAAGTGGATGCCCCTAATGTGGTGAAGGTCCACCAAACCACATCGGTGACCAAGGACTTATCTCTGGCTCGTGGTTAATTGTGGAATAATGTTTTGGCATTGGATCGAGATCAGGTACATAGACTGACCTCCGATCATCTTTCTTCTCACATCGTGACATAATTATCTCTAATAATTTTAATAACTGTTGATTTAATTGTACTCTTATTTTGGTCGCTGCGTTGACTTAGGATTTTATCCTTATAGTTCGTGGTAGACTTTGTTTCCATGATCGACCAGGGTGCAAAACAAGTCAGGGCAAACAATGACCTGACAAAGGTACTAGACAAGTCTCAAGAGTCTTTGACCGAAGCTAAAAAATCATATGATAAGTTGAGGATGTAGTTTGACAAGTTGAGGATGGAGCATGACATGCTAAAGAAGGTTACTGCCGATCGTCCTCATGTATTGGAAGTAGAAAAACATGAATCCTTTGATTATGGGTATGTGGAGGCCTTCGCCCAGGATAAGAAATAATTGGCTTTCATTTAAAAGTCAAATTTTAAGAAAGGGTGGGATGCATCCTTAGTCAAGACCAATGTCCCTTTAGAATCCAAGTTATTTGGGGAGCATGATCCACGTTCTCCATAAAAGGCAGAAAAAGGAGACAACACCTCAGATAGCAGCCAGGCAGAGATTGTGGTCAATCAAGAAATGGTGGATGACGATTAAGGCAAAACCCCATCCCTTAACATTATGTTAAGGAAAAAGAGGGTCAGATCTTGTTAAGATTATCTTAGCTCCTAAAAATCCTTTTATTCTTATATTTTTGAGTGTTTGTAAAAGCCTCTAATGCTTAAAATAATTTTATTTATTCTCAAATGATTTTTTTTATTCTTGTTGCTTAAAAATACCATAGGGGTCGACCCTTCTTCAGATATTCATGATCTAGATCTAGTACTTAGTCGAGAATCTAATAGTCAGGTCGTGGCGCCTTTCTCTCTGTTTGGAAAGCTCTTAAAACATGACAAGTACTTTCAACAAAAAATCTTATTTATTAGCCAAATTGAAGAGTGATGTTAAGGATGACAGTGATGTTGTGAAGCTATTACAAAATAAAAATATTTCTCTAAGGTAGAGGCTCGACAAAGATGAGGAGGACTCAAAGAGAGATGGCGCTATCAAATTGGGCATTGGTCACGATACAATTAAGTTGAGATGCATTTTTAGGATGGGTTATCTCACAATTTAGGCCATTGGTTATGATTACGTATTGGTGGATGCCCCTCTTAAGATGGATGGAGCCAAATAGCTGTCATATGAATATGGTTGGCTGAACGCCCTAGCTGCAATGAAGGTTCCCAAAGACTTTGAGCTTTGGTACTGGTACTAAGTGGAGTGCCCTTCTTACACTCATCCTCCATTTGGAAGTGATGAAAGATGGATCCCTCTTGCCATTTTTCCTTTCAGTTGGCGAAAGATTACATGTTGGCACACATGATAGGGATGACGAGTTTAGGCCAATCCCGATAATAGTGAGATGATACTTGTAAGGGATGAATGCTTTTTGCTAGGACTGTATTTCATAATTCTATTGATGTATAAGTTTTTTTAAAATGATTTCTTCATTAAATTCATAGTTCACGTTGTTCATTTTCCCATATCTTATGTCAAGAATGTTTTTACTGTCCATCTTAACTTTTATATTTTGGCATCACATAATTTTGGGCCTAGATCAAAATCTAGCAAAGATGCACGTGGTGGTATGGTGTCCACTGGTTCAGGATTTTTAGCTGACCAAAGTCAGAATGCTTAGTGCCTAGGGATCCCCTTTAGGGATTTTTTTGTTGGGGAAATTCTTGATGCTTTCGTGTCTTTTTATGACGAAAACATATAACCATGAGGTTTTGATTAAGTGTAATCATACTAAGGAGTTTATTTTGATGACCAAGCATTGATCGGACATAATAATAAGTCATAAATAAAAATAATTAGTCTGTCATTTAGAATAACGATGGAATAATAATGAAGTTAATCGCATAAATTCCGCTTAAGAAACACAACTAATAAAGATGATATTTTCGGTAATGAACTTACAAGAA
This sequence comes from Sambucus nigra, assembly GCA_949130495.1. NCBI lineage: Eukaryota > Viridiplantae > Streptophyta > Magnoliopsida > Dipsacales > Adoxaceae > Sambucus > Sambucus nigra. The sequence continues at coordinate 285,988,327 of OX422218.1, forward strand.
ACAAACTTGCTAGAAATAAGATTTTCTAAATATAAATTGTATTAAGATAGGTCACATTCTAGTCCCTCGAGATCTCCCTTCCCTCCATTTTTTCCAAATAGTAGGATCCTTATACATCATCTTTAATTATTTTGAATACTCCTTACTGTAACACCTCGCCTAATTAAATACCGGGTGATCAGTCCTTTATTGAATTAAAAATCAAGGTGAACGGTGTGGTTAATTCTTAGCATCACTGTCGAAAACAATTTTCCATTTTAATCACCCTAAATAATTAGGCTAAGTGTCAAAACAATTTTAAAAATTATTTTAGTTATTAAATTCCGTTGTAAAAACCTTTTAATCATAAACTAATTTATGAATGACACAAATGATAAGATACTAAACATCCAATGAAACATGCCAACTAGATAACTTAAATCCAAATAAATAACCACAACTACTGACAATGTGATAGATAAAATAGCCCCAAATAAGAATAGAATACTTAAATAATAGAAGTGAATGAAATCCTTATCAAGTCTAAACAACAGTATGGAAATGGGCGACACATGCCTTACCTAAAGGAACTAAATAAAAATCCAAGGAGCCAAAAGAGGAAGCGTCTACTACAATGACCTGCAACTCCCACACAAGCTGCAGCACGTCCAGCCAAATGAATCTACACCTGACGCCCCTGTGGCAGGGCACCTATTATATATATATATATATATATATATATATATATATACAAGAGAAGGAAAAACTTTAGGAAATGAGTCAGAGCCCGAGTGTAAAACAATTTTAAAATGGTTTATCAAGTATTTAAAATTCTTACTAGTTGATATAACACACATGTTAGTATGTGACACTCTCTTGAGAATTATCACCTCTCATCTAGTGTGCATGCCTATCGTACTACTAAAATAAATCATAAGTCTAACTCTATACTCCTCCCATAAGCTGTGATACGCAATATCATAAGTCTATGATTAAATTAAGATAACATCTTCTTAAAGGTTGTTTAAGTAAATTATGTATTTCTTAATACTGCTGTGAAGTTTCAAACACTTACTATGCTTAGGAGCATTTATTCGATTACTTATAGACTTATACGCACAGTGGAAGAATTTCAGATATACGTATATGTATTAATCACTCATATAATATATATACTAATCGGTACCCCATATAAAATCTATGGTGCTGGCATACTCTGCTATCAAGTCCCGGTATCTCTCATACAAAGGAAATACTAGTTCAGAATCAATCTCGAATTGTATTAACACGATACACACAAAATGGAGGCGAAGCATAGTTCCAAGTCACTAAGTGGTCAGTACATACCCTTATGTCTCTTAGGACGATTTGACTATCATACTCAGATAGCCTGTACCAAAAAATTCTATGTTCTAGGATACGAGTCAATATCCCCCACAAAGGTCCCATCGAGATAAGACTGTCCCAACACGGCAACCTCCGTGATAGCAAGTAGCACGGGTATGGTTATACACATATACAACATTATATATACACATGCACTCGATTATATATATAATTACATATGTCAATTAGGTTCGCTCGCTACCTATAATAATATTTTAACCATACATAGTACAATTTACCTAATTCTTACACATAATGAACTCATCTATTTTTATTCTCCATTATAACCATTTCATAATTACTTCTTGTCCCTATAAGCGTTTTCTCTTACAAAAGGTAAATTGCGTAGGTATACCCTCACTCCCATGCTGGTCTAAGTCTTTCTTGAATCTCTCAATACCTTACTTAACGTACGCACGATTTCTAATAAATTTCATACCCTCGTTATCCCACGATTACATCTCGTATAAAATTATATTCACCGGAGCCTACTTAGATGCTACTCGACGTCTTCATGACCCATTATGATCTTTAAATGATATCCAAGGTCTCCTACATATTTTAACCGAATTAATTAAATCGGGGAAAAATATTTAATTTCTAGGAGGGGTCGATCGATCGACATTCTTGCGTCGATCGATCGATCGAGCAGTTCTTGCCCAGATTCCTGCAAAAAGAACCTACGGGTTTTTATCACCTTTCAACCTTTAAATCAGGCTTAATTCATCCCAAACTTCCAAACTAATAAACCAAGGGTTATATAAACCCATCTACATGATTTTCTACGTAAAACATGTACGAATTCATCAAAGGTATGGATTTAAAGGGGCAATTTCAGTAGAATTATCAAGAACCCTAGTTTGATCATAAATTCCAATATTCTCAATCTTTTTCTAGATTTCTTTGTATTAAATCATTACAAATTCATGGTTGGTATTCTACATATGTCAAAGGTTCCAGACCACATGCATTTCTCCTAAAACATGCGATTAAAATCTCCTAAATCATATGATTATTCAATAAAACATGTATTTTCCAACCCTAATCTAACAAGGGTGAAATATTAACTAGGAATCAACAAGATAGATACTTGACTTAAGATTGTAGGTCTGATTCCATGAAATAGACTGGCATAGGCTTAATCCCCTCGCTCCGATATATGCTTTGGTGGTGGTGGAGGTGGAAATTGGTTAGTTCTAGGCCTTGAATTCTTGGAAAGTTTTTTCCTTTCTTCCTCTCACTGCCATTTTAAACTTTAGAGAATGTTAACCCTAAAAGGCTCTCCTAACATATGATATTAATTCCCAATTTTCATCATTAACTAAGGCCTAAAATGGAAAAATGACTAAATTGCCCTCCTGTGATGCTGGTTAGGCCTAAAATCGCCTCGGGGCCCAAACTAAACCCCCGAGTATACTTTTCTGACTATCTCGACCCTTACGGACACGTTGGTGCACTCGAAATGTCCATACGGGTGAATTATAATAAATTTACTTTTATTTCATTAAATTTGTCCCCACACGACCCATACGCACGTCCCGACTTAATTTCCATAATTGTCGTATTATTCACTCGTGACAATTTTAATAAATTCAATTCTACATATTACTTTACTCATTAATTAATATTCAACAAATTCCGAATAATTACTAACTCTCATTAGGCTAGTAAATATTTAAAATAAAATTTTGAATTAATATTAAATTAATTTATCTCAATTAAATTTAATAAATCCCTAATTTAAAAGTCATAAAAATACGGGGTATTACATACTTCCACCCTAAGAATGAAATTTCATCCCGAAATTTGAAAAATAAGGTATACCTGGTAAAAATAAATCTCGGTATTTTTGGCGCATATCTGCCTCGCGCTCCCAAGTGGACTCCTCCACGTTATGATGCTCCCACAGGACCCGTACAAGTGGAACTACCTTTGACCTTAATCTCCTCTCACTATGGTCTAGGATAGCCACCGGTCTCTCCTCATAAGAACTGATAGGTTGTAAATCAATCTCCTCTACCACGGTGTGCTTGTGGGTCATATCATCCCATAGATATCGTCTCAACGACGAGATGTAGAATACATCGTGAATACGGTGTAAGTGCTCTGGCAATCCCTATTTGTATGCCTCCGGACTTGTCCTCTCAATAATGGGAAATGGTCCTATGTACCTCGGAGCCAACTTCTCCTTTTTCCCTAATATCATTATTCCTTTCATACGAGACACACGCAGTAATACTTGGTCCCCCACGCTAAACTCCCGAAAGAATGACATTGCATTGGCGTAGCTTTTCTGTCTGTCCTGGGCTACTAGAATGGGACTCCTAATTAACTCTATCTTAGCTGACGTATCTTAAATTATCTCTCATCCGAGCAGCTTATTGTCCCCCACCTCTATCCAACAAGCGGTAGAAGGATAAGGTCTGCCATACAATGCCTCAAATAGGGCCATGTCGATTGTGAACTGATAGGAGTTATTATAAGCGAACTCCACCAGTGGAAGATACTGCTCCCAACCTCCTCCCAAATCAAAGACACACATGTGTAGCATATCTTCCATCATCTGATCGGTACGCTCTGTATGTCCATCTGTCTGCGGGTGTTAAGCTGAAATCAATCTTAACTCTGTACCCATAGCCTCCTGATATCTCTCCCAGAAGCGCGACACAAAAATCTTTTCTCTATCAGACACAATATCCAGGGGCACCCCATGTAGCCTAACTATCTCATCAATAAACAACTGTGCATACTGTCCCGTTGTGTAGTCAGTCCGCATTGGAAAAAAATGAGCTACCTTGGTCAACCGATCCACTATAACCCATATGGAATCGTGACCCCATTGTGATTTAGGCAACCTAGTGATGAAATCCATGGAAATACTCTCCCATTTCCACTTAGGTATCTCCAGCGGCTGAAGTAACCTTAGAGGTGTCTGGTGGTCTACCTTTACTAGATGATAGGTGCCACACTTGGACATGAACTCCGTAATATCCCTCTTCATCCCACTCCACCAGTATTATCGCCTCATATCCTGGTACATTTTATCCCCTTCGGGATGTATCACAAATCTAGACCCGTGTGACTGTGTCATTACTTCATGACGTAAATCATCTCCCTCCGGGATCACCAATCTCCAATTAAACCTCAAACCCCCATCAAAAATCACTAAATAGGACTCTGCACCCTCAGCTAAGAGCCGTAAAATCTGATCCTGGAAAAATGTATCCGCTTCCTGGGCTCGGATCACCCTCGTAACAATCTCTGATGTGATTGTCATAACGGATATAAAGGAACGGGCTATCGCGTCCTGGTGTCCCAACTCTTTCCACTTTGCTTTCCATACTTTCGCTACCTCACCTACTGGCCGACGTCTTAACGCATCAGCAACCACGTTAGCCTTCCTTGGATGCTACTGTGTCTCAAACTGGTAGTCTTTCACAAACTCCATCCACATGCGTTGATGCATATTCAACTCCCGCTGAGTGAACAAGTATTGTAGTGACTTGTGGTCTGTGAACAAACGAAATTTCTCCCCTAACAAGTAATGCCTCCAAATTCGTAATTCAAACACAACCGCTTCTAGCTCCAGGTCGTGGGTGGGGGTAATTCCTTTCATGAGGTTTAAGCTTGCGGGAGACATAAGCTATAGCTTGCTCCTCCTGCTGAAGTACTCCACCAAGTCCCTGTAGAGAGGCGTCAGTATACATTAGGTACTCTACTCCTGGCCTGGGTAAAGAAAGAATTGGCACCGAAGTCAACTTATTCTTCAGTTCGTCAAACGCCAATTGACAAGCGTCATCCGATACATACGGTACCCCCTTATAAGTCAGATTTGTTAATGGACCCACTATTTTTGAAAAGCCTCGAATGAACCGTCTGTACTACCCAACTAACCCCAAGAATCTATGCACCTCTATCGGTGTCTTGGGTTGTCCCCACTCTCTCACTGCCGACACTTTACTCGGGTCCACTGATATCCCCAATTCTGACACAACGTACCCCAAAAATTGCACCTCTTATAACTAAAACCCGCATTTCTCATACTTGGCATACAACTGATGCTCTCCTAGAGTCTGAAGAACCCGTCTAAAGTGATCAGTATGCTCTTCCTCAGTCTGTGAATAAATCAGGATGTCATTTATGAAGATGATGATAAACTAATTCAAGAATTCTCTGAACACTCGAATCATCAAGTCCATGAATAGGGCTAGAGCATTTTTCAGCCCAAACAGCATGACTCTGAACTCATAGGACCCATATCTCATCAAAAAAGCAGTCTTCGACACATCATGCACCCTAATCCGGTGTTGATGGTATCCCTATCTCAAATCTATCTTCGAAAAGAAGGTAACTCCCCTTAGCTGGTCGAACAGGTCATCGATTTGGGGCAACGAATACTTATTCCGTATCGTGACCTTGTTCAACTCTCTGTAGTCCATGATCAATCTCAATGAACAATCTCTCTTTTTCACAAACAACACCGGAGCGCCCCAAGGTGAGGTGCTCCTACGAATGAAGCCCTGACCTAACAGCTGCTCTATCTGATCCCGTAACTCCCTCATCTTTACTGGAGCCATGCGGTACAGTGCACGTGTTATCGGTCGAGTGCCTAGCATCAAGTCTATAATAAAATCTATCTCTCGGCTGGGAGGTAGTCCAGGTATCTCATGGAACACATCTGAAAACTCAAGAATAACTAGAATCGAATCCAGGGGAATCAAAATCACTTTAGAGGTCTCCTACTCTAAGTAGTATAAATGGGTGGAAGATCCTCCCTCTGGGTGAGGCATCGCCACCAAAAACATCTCCTGACCAGGAATGGCAAAGATAATACACCTACCGAAATAATATATCATGGCTCTATACGCAGCGAGCCAATCCATGCTAATAATGGCGTTGTGATCATGCATATCTAAAACTAGCATGTCCGTAGGTAAAATCAAGATACCAATATCTATACCTACCGGCATATAAAGAAAATTAAGGACCCATTTACCAGTGGTGAATCTACGCATGTCACTGTACTCTCTGTCGTGTCTAATAACCCCGTGGCCCGTGCGAAGCTAGTAGTTATAAAACAGTGTGACACCCCAGTATAAAATAAAATAAGCCCCATAGTGCCATGAATAGGAAACGTACCCTCAATCGTGGGTGGTGCCTGTGGTGCTACTGGTTGGTGGACATTATAGACACGTTCATACTGTAATTGTCCCTACTAGATGGGGACTACTGGTAAAGCTGGCATCGAAGGTGGTGCTGGAAGGGCGGCTAGAAAAGTGGTCTCTACGGCTCCTGACGGGCACCCTACTGCTCTGGGACCCTATCCTCCTCTGGGCAATCCTGACGCCTATCGCCATTCTTATCATAACCAATATACCTGCCCCTGAAGTTCCCTCCCCTTTATTACTGCTGACCACGACCCTGCTGGCCATTACCACCTATCCATTGGCCCTGCTGGTAACGTTGTTGGACCTGATGGCCCTGTTGTTGGCGGTGTGGGCCCTGCTGGCCATGCTGACTCGACTGGCCCTGCTGGACCTGTTTAAATTACCTAAATCCCTACCTGGAATCACTGGATAAGAATCTCTTGGCAGGGTACCCCTAATGGGAACTCTGCTCACTGTGATGGGTCTGCCCTTGGGCTGTTGGTGCCCCACCAGTACTACTGCCCCCTGTCAGGCCCTGCTGGCTGGACTCTCCTACTCGCTTGCTTCAGTGCTGATGGAAGCGGTGATCCTGGAAATGAAATAGATAGGCGTTTAGTACATCGGTGTATGTACCCAAAGACATATTACCTATAAGGTGCTGACGAATCCTCCAGGCTAATCCATCCAAGAACTGTAAAATATTCTTCTCCTCAGTGGATGCCTCATCTGACACTATAGTGATAAGTCTCGTGAACTCCTCCTCATACTCAGTAACGGTCATACTCTCCTGCTTAAGATTCAATAATCTCCACCTCATCTCAGTCTACATGGGGGATGGAATATATTTACGATCAGACCGCACCCAAAATTACTGAATCGACATGATGTCCCTCTCCTCTAAGGAGGTGGTGGACCCCCACCACTACAAAGTGCCCCCCATTAGATTAAAGGACGCCAGTAACTGCCTCTTCACGTCATTTCACTCGTACATACACAAATGCCTCTGGATGTCCTTCTTCCATTAGCTGGCGATGACAATATCAGAATCGCCCGAGAACTCTGGGGGATGGACCTTCTGAAAGGCATCCCTGACCCTCTCCCATGTCGTGGGAAGCTGTGCTGGCACTAACTCTACTGTTTGAACTTGGGGTGGAGCCTGCTGCACCATCGCTAATGCGGCATTCACTGCCTGAGCAACTATAGTGGTGACTTCAGTTGCATTCATCATTCCCTGAGCCGGAGCTGCTAGCTGCTCAGGCTGGGCATTCCTATCTCGGGGTGCTTGTCTCGTAGGCATCTGAAACGAGAAGGAAGTTTATTAGTCTACAATTTTATTATTAATCTCAAATAGCGAAAGACATAAATCGTATAGGCAAGAATGCAATAGTCCTAAAATAGGACTCTATATCAAGGATGCTAAGCTGAAAGTGCAATAAGCCGTACAGATCCTAAAGGACACTAGAACCTGGCTCTGATACCACCTGTAACACCCCACCTAATTAAATACCATGTGATCAGTCCTTTATTAAATTAAAAATCAAGGTGAACAGTGTGGTTCATTCTTAGCATCACTGACGAAAATAATTTTCCGTTTTAATCACCCTAAATAATTAAGCTAAGTGTCAAAATAGTTTTAAAAATTATTTTATTTATTAAATTCCGTTGTAAAAACCATTTAAGCATAAACTAATTTATGAATAACAAAAATGATAAGATACCAAACATCCAATGAAACATGCCAACTAGATTACTCAAATCCAAATAAATAACCACAACTGCTGACAATGTGATAGATAAAATTACCCCAAATAAGAACAAAATACTGAAATAATAGAATTGTATGAAATTCCTATCAAGTCTAAAAAAGAGTCTGGAAATAGGCGACACATGCCCCAACTAAAGGAACTAAATAGAAATATGATGAGCCAAAAGAGGAAGCATCTACTGCAATGACCTGCAACTCCCACACAAGTTGCAACACGTCCAGCCAAATGAATCTTCACCTGACGCCCTTGTGGCTGGGCACCTGTAATATATATACACACACACAGACACAGGAAACGGGTTAGAGCCCGAGTCTAAAACAGTTTTAAAATGGTTTAGCAAGTATTAAAAATGCTTACTAGTTGATATAACACACATGTTAGTATGCGACACTCTCTTGAGAATTATCACCTCTAATCTAGCGTGCACGCCTATTGTACTACTAAAATAGCTAATAAGTCTAACTCCATACTCCTCCCAGAAGCTCTGATTCACAAGATCATAAGTATTTGATTAAATTAAGACAGCATCTTCTTAATGGTTATTTAAGTAAATTATGTATTTCTCAATACTGCTATGAAGTTTCAAACACTTACTATGATTAGGAACATTTATTTGATTACTTATCCACTTATACGCACAGTAGAAGAATTTCAGATATACGTATATGTATTAATCACTCATATAATATATATACTAATCGGCACCCCACATAAAACCTATGGTGCTGGCATACTCTGCTATTAAGTCTCGGTATATCTCATACAAAGGAAATACTAGTTCAGTATCAATCTCGAATTGTATTAACACAATACACACAAAATGGAGGCGAAGCATAGTTCCAAGTCACTAAGAGGTCAACACATACCCTCACGTCTCTTAGGACCGTTTGACTATTATTCTCAAATAGCCTGTACCAAGGAATACTATTTTCTAGGGTACGAGTCAATATCCCCCATAAAGGTCCCATCGAAATAAGATTGTCCCAGCGCAGCAACCTCCGTGATAACAAGTAGCGCGGGTTTAATTATACACAGATACAACATTATATATACACATGCACTTGATTATATGTATAATTACATATTTCAATTAGGTTCGCTCGTGACCTATAACAATATTTTAACCATACGTAGTACAATTTACCTAATTCTTACACATAATGAACTCATCTCTTTTTATTCTCAATTATAACCATTTCATAATTACTTCTCGTCCCTATAAGTGTTTTCTTTTCCTAAAGGTAAATTCAGTAGGTATACCCTCACTCCCATGATGGTCTAAGTCTTTCTTGAATCTCTCAATACCTTACTTAATGTACGCATGATTTCTAATAAATGTCATACCCTTTTTATCCCACGATTACATCTCGTATAAAATTATATTCACTGGAACCTACTTAGTCCCTTCTGGTTCTCTTTATGAACCATTAGGATATTTAAATGATATCCAAGGGCACCTACGTATTTTAACTAAATAAATTAAAATGGGGAAAAATAATCAATTTCCAGGAGGGGTCGATCGATCAATGAACAGGGGTCGATCGATCAAACCACTATTCGATCGACATTCTTGAATCGATTGATCGATCGAGTAGTTCTTGCCCAGATTCCTGCAAAAACAACCTGCGGGTTTTATCACCTTTCAACCTCTAAATCATGATTAATTCATCCCAAACTTCCAAACGATTAAACCAAGGGTTATATAAACCCATCTACATGATTTTCTACGTAAAACATGTACGAATTCATCAAAGGTATGGATTTAAAGGGGCAATTTCAGTAGAATTATCAAGAACCCTAGTTTGATCATAAATTCCAATATTCTCAATCTTTTTCTAGATTTCTTTGTATTAAATCATTACAAATTCATGGTTGGTACTCTACATATGTCAAAGGTTCCAGACTACATATATTTCTCCTAAAATATGCGATTACAATCTCCTAAATCATATGTTTATTCAATAAAACATGTATTTGCCAACCCTAATCTAACATGGGTGAACATTAACTAGGAATCAACCAGATAGATACTTGCCTTAAGATTGTAGGTCCGATTCCACAAAATAGACTGGTATAGGCTTAATCCCCTCGCTTCGATCTACACATTGGTGGTGGTGGAGGTGCAAATTGTTTAGTTCTTGGACTTGAATTCTTGGAAAGATTTTTCCTTTCTTCGTCTCACTGTCATTCTAAACTTTTGAGAATGTTAATCCTAGAAGTCTCTCCTAACATCTGATATTAATTCCCAATTTTGTTCATTAACTAAGGCCTAAAATGGAAAAGGACTAAATTGCCCTCTCGTGATGATGGTTAGGCCTAAAATCTCCCCGGGGCCCAAACTAAACCCCTGAGTATACTTTTCTAACTATCTTGACCCTTCTGGATACGTTGGCACACTCAAAATGACCATACAGGCGAATTATAATCAATATAATTTTATTTCATTTAATTTATCTCGACACGACCAATATGCGCGTCCCGACTTAATTTCCATAATTGTCATATTATTCACTCGTGAAAATTTTAATAAATTCAATTATATATATGACTTTACTCAGTAAGAAATATTCAACAAATTTCCAATAATTACTAACTCTCGTCACGCTAGTAAATATTTAAAATAAATTTTCGGATTAATATTAAATTAATTTATCTTAATTAAATTTAATAACTCCCAAATTTAAAAGTCATAAAAATACGGGGTATTACACTTACCAGTTAGGACCTAACTTGACATCTGAAGGCTTTTTGGCGTTACCAAGCACTTTTCTGAGGATGTAATCGTCTACTTGAAACCTTCTTGGGTCGACACATTTTTGTATTGCTTGGCCAAATGCTTTTGGAAGGACGATAACTTGGGTAAGGCTTGTAACCTTCGTTCTTAGGCTATGTCGAGCTCAGTACTTGTGATTTCTCCTTTCAAGTCATGGTCGGCCACTATGGTCCTCATGGTTGGCAAGCCTGCTTTGAGAGGGATAATGGCTTTCATTTCATAGGCTAAAGCGAGGGGTGTTTCCCTAGTCAATCTTTTGGGTATAGTGCACTGTGCCCAAAGGACATGGGGACCCTTATTCACCCAAAACCCTTTTTCCTTTTCCAATATATTCTTCTTGTCATAGAGAATTGTCTTATTGGAAGCCTTGGCCTGCATATTTCTTTGAGGGTAGGCCACAAAGCTGAAGTTGTGGTTGATGTTGTGATTGTCACATAAGTTAGGGAACGACTTACTTTCGAATTTCATTCCATTGTCTATGATAGTTGTTCTTAGTATGCCAAAATGAGTCACATTGTTCCTCCCGATGAATCTAATTATATCAGTATCTTTGATGTTCATCTATTGAACCACTTCAATTCTCTTTCTGAAATAGTCTGCAACGACCAGGAGATACTTGTGATTTCTTGGTGCTGTGGATAGGAGGCCCTCAATTTCCAAACCTCACTGAGAAAATAACCATGGGCCAGTTAATGATTTTAATTCCCTATCTGAATGGTGGAGCATGGGTGAGAAATTTTGACACTTATTTCATCTTTTGATGTAAGATACTGCATCTTTCTTCACGTACGACCATCAATAACCTTCCTTGATCGCTCTAAAATACAAAGATCTACCCCATGGGTGGCTTCCATGAATACCATCATGAAGCTCGTATAGGACCTGCTCACTCATTGAAGGTAGGGACTAGTGAAAAACATGTTATAGAGTTTTCCTTCGGGTGATAGGTAGAAATAGGCAGCATTTGCCCTAACCTGATGGGCGTGTTTCTTGTCGGTCGGTAGGACGTCTTCTTACAAATAAGTTATGATGGATCCATCTAGTTAGGAACTTTTTTAATGGCGAGTACTTGTTCGAAGACCTTAGGTTTTATAATATTTGGTTGAGCGAGGAATTCCACTATGATAACTATTTTTAGATCCAAGCCTACTGCCGACCCCAAAGCGGCTAAAGCATCAGCGTGACTGTTATTTCCCCAAGGAAATTATTGAATATGGACCATTTTGAACATAGAAGTTAGGTTTTGGATGAACTGAATATATATGCTTACATTCGTTAATCTTTGGCTTTATAATCTCTGGACACTTGGTTGGATACTAGTCTTGAGTCGCAATAGATATCGAGGTGACTCGTGCCCAAAGAGAGGGATTTGCATAACCCGATAATGAGGTCTTCATATTCGACTTCGTTATTGGATGCTTCGAAGAGATGTTCAATCCCATGTTCGATCATAGTCTTCTTGGGAGAAATGAGTACAACTCCCACTCATTCCCCTATTGAATTTGAGGCACCGTCTATATAGAGAGTCCACTTTTTAAATTGGTCAACCTCTTGGTTGATCAACTGGTTGATGAAGTCCTTATCATCGAGATTTTCTACCCTTGTGAACTCGGCAATGGAGTCTGCTAGAACTTAGCCTTTTAGTGTTGTCCTTGGTTGACATTGGATATTGAACCTTACAAGTTCCATTAAACATTTGGACATCTGTCCAGATAGGTCATCTTTCTTGAGGAATGCTTTGAGCGAGAAAGAGGTGATGAATATGACTGAATTAGATTTAAAGTAATGCTTCAATTTTTGTAAAGCAATGAATAGATAGTAGGCTAACTTCTCAACTGGAATATATAGTTTCTTGGCATCAATGAGTGTCTTGTTGACATAGTAAATAGGAGTGTGTTACCCCTTTTGATCACACATCAATGTCAAGGTAATAACATGATTGGATATATTGAGATATAGTAAATTAGGTCCTCAGATTTATGTAACAACCCTCGCTTTTGAGATTTTATTTCATATTTAATCTGCTAATTATAGTAATTAGATAAAGATGTTGATTTGTGGATTAGGTATTAATTTAAGAAAGATAAGTTAATATCTACTATGATGTTGCATATTTACCGTATGTAGAGGTGAATTTTGCTATGTTATGTTTTATTATGTCCTAAGAATTTAAGATGACCTTGGGCTTAAAATGGAACCGGAACCTAAACTGAATTATAAAATCTCCAAATGATAATTTGGAGGGTGCCATTAGTTCCGGGAGGTATGAGATAGTCAAATTTTGTGCCATATTGTATTTCTAGTTTCTGGGCACTTTTGACTAGTTGTAGTTTATATGAGTAGATGCATATTGTTTTACCGCATGTAAATCACTTAAGCTGGAATTTTTAAGCATAAGCCACGATTTATGTCTTCAACTAAGTTACTATTCCTTTAATTAGATTGGTAAACCTAGAGAGAAGAAGAAGAGGCCTAAGGAGAGAAAGAGAGGTTGAAGTTGGGTGTTGATCTTGCCTACAATCCTCACCAAATCTGAAGTTACAACCTTGAGGCAAGTTTTCTACTTGCTAGTGTATGGTTTAAGTAGAGTAATTTGCATTGATAGTTATGGTTATGTATGGTTTATGGATATTAGGGATTTTTAGTGGATTTAGGGGTTTTAACTCCTTGGAGGTTGCTTTGAATTGTTATTGGTATAGATTTTGGGTGTTGGAAGCATTTAAAATCTTTTGGTATCAAAATATGGTGTGGAGACTTGTTGTAGAAGAATAAGGGTTTTTGGTTCTGCTATGACCGGTCGACCGCGTATCCAGGACCGGTCGATCGGGCCTTCGGGGGAGGGCACACTACTTTCTCACTAAGGCCTGATTTTGGCATGCGGTTGACCGCGGTCCGTGACCGGTCGACCAGCCCCCTCTCCCTGGACTTTCTGCTTTCCTACGAAGGCAAAAGATTTGAGACGCGGTCGACCACGGCCTTCGTACCGATCGACCGGTCCCCTATTTTTCACTTAAACTTCCTTTTCTTTTATTTCCTAGGTTATCCTTTTCATAAGGAATAGGTACCTTCTTGCATGAAGTAAACTTAGAGTTTTAGTCGAGTTTGGTCGTTACCCTATAGTTGAATGGAATCACTTGGGGTTAATTCAGGGGTTCTGGAAGTGATGCTTAGGTATCACTTCTCTTTTGGGTAATTAGTTAAAGTTAGAGTTCTAAGCCCATATGGGGAGATGTTAGAAGCCCTTTGGTAGAATATAAAACCTTGGGTCTTATGAGATTTCGAGAAATTGGTTAGAAAATGCTTTGGGACATAATGTTATGATGAAATTGAATAAGAAATATTCAAAGATAAATGTTTCAAGTAAATGAAACACATGAGATTCATGATAATGAAAAAATGGGATAAATTGGTAATTGTTAAATTACTTAAACACACCTCTCTAAATGCTATCATAAGGGAAGCTCGTGCATGAGGTGATGTCCCCTGACTATGGAATTCAGGTTGACTATAGTCCTCGGCCATATGCGGGTTTTGTGTATGTTTTTTTGCGCTAGTGAGGTAATTCTAGGTGTGGTTATGACTCACTCAAAGGCATATGTCCACTTCCCGACGTGCGTTAGGTGCCCAGGTTGTCTTGTATAGATAGTCCCTGGAAGATGGTAGTCATTTAGGGGCGCGCCTAGTGGAGAAACTCAGAGGGGCGGTCTTAGAAACGTTATATGTATATGAATATAACCTTTCTAACTCAAGTGGGACTTGAGGTATGTAAATTTCCATAAGATATATGATGGTAATTATATTCCTGCTAAGGAATGGATAATGATAAGGTATGGGAAGAAATAAGAATTAATTTAATTTTTTTTGTCGAATTTTATAATTGTTAGAAACTTATATAATTGCAATAATACATTTTATGTTTAGGTTGTTAGATTTTCATTCACATTATTATTGATTCATTGTCCATATCTATCATGTTTCTTACTCTTCTGGGAATTATATACAAATCGGGCCCTGACCTGTTCATCTTTCTATGTTGTGCTTGTGGTATCCGCTCAGGTGCTCCTCCGCAAGGGCGCCCGTTATGAATTTCCATTCTTATGATTTCGACGAGCTGTATGACTTTGCGGATTATTATAGTATGTTGTTAGACGCCCACCTTTTGGAATCTAGTTATGATCGGGTCTTACATTCGGGCTAGTGGCCCATATTTTGTAATTGTTAATGGATGTGTATGTAACATATATTAGATTGTGAAACTCTGTGATGTAATTGTGGCCCGACAGACTATTCAGTTCTTTTACTGTATATTATTTTGGTTAATTATCTATATGTTCTATGAAAATTCCACTTTTGTCAGATTTGGGTTGTTTAATTTATTTCTTAAATCTTTCTTTTAAATCAAAATTTTAACAACATGCTTTCTGATTTATGGAGTGGCTTGCTTACATACCTAATTATTTTTATGATGCTGAGGATGATATCCATTCATGATTCCGTTATGACGAGGTATCGGGCTGGCCACCCCTTATTTCGGAGAGCGGGTTGTCACAATTTAGGATTGCAAGCACAAGATATTGGATTAGGTAGGATTTGATTTCATCAAGGGCCTTCGAGCATTCCTCGTTCCAGGTTAGGCCTTTCTCCTTGTAATAACCCTTAATTTTGAGTAATTTATTTTATATTAATTTGCCATGTGAGGTAATTATATAAAATATTAAATGATGGGGTAAATATTATTTTATGAGAGTTAAAAGATAATATTTACTAGATTTTGCATATATACTGTTATGTGAATGTAAATATCATTATGTTATGATTCATGGTGTCGTTGCGCTTTAAACGGAATTTATGGTATAAATGAAGTTGGAATTTGAAATGATTTACATTATTACAGATGCCAATTTAGAGGGCGTGGTTAGTCCCGAAATGGTCAAGATAGTCAAAATAAGGGCCATATTGTATTTTTGAGTTCCGGGCACTTTTGACAGGTTATAACTTAATTATGTAGTTACGAGTTATTCTAATGATGTATTAATAATTAAATGATGTAAACCAAGGCTAAGTCACGTTTAAAGTCTTCCAACCCTTTTTTTATTTCTCCCTTACACACTCCAAACCCTAGAGAGAAAGAGAGAGAAAAAGAAGTGTGGAGAAAAGAGAGAAAAAGGAAGAAAATTGAAGATTTGGGCTTTGGATTTGATACAATCGGAAGGAAATCCGAGACTACAATCCTAAGGCAATTTTTTACTTACAAATATATGATTTCTTGTTGATAAATTGATATGATAGTGTGTATTTGGAAGAATTGAGAAAATAGTAAGTTTTGTTAAATATTGATGTGTAACCCTTGGATCTTGTTGTTTATATGATTTAAGTTGGTCATACGAGTTATTATGGTGTAAAGATGTTGTGGTTGAGTTGGTTGTTGAGGAGAATGAAATAAATGTAAGGATACGTGGTTTAGGTTTTGTATTTAACATTTTAGATGAAGAGAAAATTGCAAGTCTGATAGGCGTGGTCGACCACGATCCCCAAATCGGTCGACCGACCCGAAAGGGGGAGGCTTACTACTTTATACAATAGTATAAATTCTAAGCGCGGTCGACTGGGGTCCCATGACCGATCGAATGGGACTTTTTCAATGAGATTTCTATATTTCTTCCTATGCAAAACCCATGAGACGCGGTCGACCACGATCCCATGACCGGTCGATCGGTCCCCTGTCTTTCACTCTTAAAATCCTATTTCTTTCTAGCTTCTTTATTTTAAGATAGGGACTTAGGAACCTTCTTAATTGAAGTAAAACTACAGCATTGGAGTCTAGAAATGGTGTATTTAGAAACCTAAGTTAGAATGAGAGTTGGAGTTTAAGTTGGGGATAATTTGGTTAGTTAAGTTAAAGGAAGATCATTAATTCCCTTATAGAATGAAATAGCTTAGACCAAGGGAGAATTAGAATGAGTTACTGTGGACTACTAGAATTGGAGGGAAGAATATCATTTCATAATGGGTTATAGAAGGTATGTTATTTATGGAGGTTTGTATTGAAAGATAATTCTACATTGAGACTTATAATGAAGATATTAAATGCTTATGACTCTGGATATAATGTAATGCATACTTGATAAAGTAAATAAATTATGGATGAAAATTTGTATATACTCACCTCTCTAAATGCTATCATTGGGGAAGTTACGCATATGAGGTGAAGTCCCCTGGCTAGTGAATGCAGGGTGAATATAGTCCTCGGCCATAGGATCGGTTATTATATATTTTGTGATTATTGTGCGAAGTTAGGTAATTCCGGGTGTGGTTATGACTCACTGTCGCAGGTATATGGCCGCTTCCCCACGTCACACAATATAGGATACCCAGGTTATCTTGTGTGATAGGCCCTGGAAGATGATAGCTATTTAGGGGAGCGTCCAATGGGGAAACTCGGAAGGATGGTATTAGAATCGTTATATGTTGTGTAATATAACTATTCTTATTAAAGTGAAATCCTATTGATTATACGACACTTTATGAAATAAATTTCCTTGAATACATTTCCTAATGAGATAAGGAAAGGTGAAATGAAATTGTGTAAAATTGAAACAGAATTTTAATAAGTACGATATTATTCATATTCTCTAGAAAAATTGAATTGTGATCATTGTCATTATAATTGCGTTAGGTTATGATTTTAAATTGAGAAGTTAGATTCTTTATCCTTATTCTTGATGACCGTAATTAACTCATTCACGATAATCAAGTTGCCCATACTATCATGCATTTTATCCACATGGTGATTATATCAAACTGGGCCCTGACCCGTTTATATCTTTTTGTTTTTTATGAATCTTATATTCGCCCAGGTGCTCCGTCGTAAGGACGCCCGTATTGACTTTTCCATTCCAGTGTCTTGGAGCTGTAACAC
This sequence comes from Sambucus nigra, assembly GCA_949130495.1. Taxonomy (NCBI): domain Eukaryota; kingdom Viridiplantae; phylum Streptophyta; class Magnoliopsida; order Dipsacales; family Adoxaceae; genus Sambucus; species Sambucus nigra. Next base: position 286,006,297 of record OX422218.1, read on the forward strand.
CTTGCGGATGTTACGGGATATTTTTATATAGACGCTTCCATCTTTTGTATTCTAGTTATGATCGGTTACACGTTCAGGCGCGTTGCCCACGTTTTGTACTTGTATTATATTATGTGATATTGTACTGTAATACTTTGTGTAACTCTGATGTATATGTCTGCTAACCGACAGCTTATTCGATTATTTTGTTGGATATGGTTGCTGATTCATTTCTATTCTTACGTTTATCCACCTCCTTTTCAATTGCATTGTTTAAATGTTTTTCATTAACTTACAAAATAACTTTTTGACAATCCGTTTTCTAAAATATTGTGTGGTTATCTCGTATACTTATTACCTTATGTTGATAATAAGAATGGACCATCTATGATTTTTGTAATTATTGGAGTATCGGGCTGGACACCTCTTATTTTAAATAAGTGGGGTGTCACATATGGTATCAGAGCATCAGGTTCTAGAGTCCTTAGGATCTATGCGGGTTATCACGTTCTACCATAGCGTTATTTGAAATAGAGCCTTATTGTTAGGACTATTTTGTTTGTCTTTAATTGCGATCATCCGCAAAGATAAATTGTTCTACATAGTATTCTAATTCAGTCATTTCTTCGTCTCAGATGCCGCCTAAGAGAGGTCTCCCTGCAAGAAGAAATAGAGTTGCAGAAGATTATGTAGGTGCTCCACCACCACATCAAGGGACTATAAATGCTGCTGAGGTAGCCAATATTATTGCCCAGGTGGTCAATGCTGCGATGACTGCCGTGGTCCAGTAATTTCCCTAAGCCCAACAATCGAGGGTTTAGGAGGTGCAAGCCCCCGCGGGACCTTCTCCATGGGAAAGAGTCAGAGAATCTTTCTTAAAGGGTCATCCTCCGAAATTTCATGGTGGTTTCGATGTGATAGTAGCTAACCAATGGAAAAAGGAAATGCAACGCCATCTTCGAATGGTGGAATATAGTGAGGAACGGAACCAAATCCTTGCTACTTTTAAGCTAGTTGGAGCGTCCTTACATTGGTGGGAGTCGATGACCATGCCAGAGCAAAGAGATAATATTACTATGACCGATTTATGGGTTTTGTTTAATCGAAAGTATTTCCCTCTGGCAATCCAAAGGGAAATGAGGAGAAAGCTTCAATATTTAGTTCAAGGTGAACTTTGGGTGGTAGAGTATGATGAGGAATTCACCCGTTTGGCTAGTTTTGTGCCAGAAGAGGTAACTCCTGAGGAGAGGAGAATATCAAAGTTTATTGGAGGCTTACATTGGAGGGCACAACAACATTTGCTGGGCAATCCAGCTTTACCAAACTTTCGGGGATGTGATAAATGCCGCGTTACTCCATTGTCAAGATCATTGGTTCCATGTTCAAGGTATTAAGAAAGTTTTAGCTGTGGGGAAAGCAAGTAAAACAGGAGGAAATGGTGTAGGAGGAGGAGCCCTACCCTCGTTTCAATCATCAGGAGGTAAGCAAAAGGAAAGGGACACCCAGTAAGGGGATTTGTCCAAAAGATAGCCTTTCGGTGGATTTAATTTCGGTAGTGGTGGCTTTAGGCACGATCAAGGTACCCCGCAACAGCAGCAGATGGGTCAGGAAGGTCGAGACAATGGGGGTCGAGGCTAACCGGGCCAAGGCCTTGGGCAGTTCAGAAATAATAGGGGCCGTAATTCGGAAAATATAGTGGGTCGTTGTTTTCAATGTGGGAAGCTGGGTCATTTTAGGAAGTCGTGTCCGCAGCTAACTGGGGGACAGTTTCCTAGAATTCCATAGCATCAACAGGCACAGCTACCGCCACCAGTGCCTAATTCAGTAGGCCTTCCATAATAGGGACAACTACAGTATGGTCATGTTTACCACATACAAGATGATATGCTTCCACCAGCCCTGCCAGCTCCTCCAATTATTGAGGGTAAGTTTCCCATTCATGGGCACATGGGTCGTGTATTGTTTGATATGGATGTGACACACTCATTTATTTCTAGAAGTTTTGCTCAGTCTACGAAGCTAATTAAAGATGCAGAAAATACTTTCACTAGTGTTGAATCTTCTATGGGTGACGATTCACTTATTTTCTTTATTTGTAAATGAGTAGAAATAGATCTTGGTAATTTGTGTTTTGAGGACAATTTTCTTGTCCTTGATATGGTCAGGTATGATGTAATTCTGGGTATAGAATGGCTAATAACGTATCGTGCGATAGTAAATTGCTATGGGAAAAATATAGTCTTTACCATTCTGGGGCAATAGATGTTTTTAGTAGCTATGCCTCGTTTAGAGGGAGGTTTTAGCACTTATTTGTATTTTATTACAGAGGAGACTTCTCGGGATGTAGTCGTTTCCTTAGATTCGATTCCGGTTGTTAGAGACTTCAAAGATATTTTTTGGGAAATACCGGGTTTACTCCAAGTAGGGAGATTGAGTTTGTAATTGATTTAGCACCGAGAATGTGACCGATTACTATAGCTCCGTACTGTATGGCTCCTGTTGAGATGAGGGAGTTAAGAGATCAGATTTAAAAGTTTCTAGAAGAGGGGTTCATTAGGCGTAGTATGTCACCATGGGGAGCTCCTATATTGTTTGTGAAGAAAAGAGATGGTTCTATCCGGTTGTGTGTTGATTACCGAGAATTGAATTAAGTCACCATCAAGAATAAATACCCACTACCTCGGATCGATGATCTATTCAATAAACTTAGGGGAGTGTCGTACTTCTCTAAAATAGTTTTGAGGATGGGGTATCACCAGTTACGGATACGAGAACAAGATGCGTCCAAAACTGCGTTCCTAACTAGATATGGGTCATATGAATTCTTGGTTATGCCTTTTGGACTAACCAATATTCCTATAGTGTTTATGGACCTTATGAATAGAGTGTTTAGAGACTTCTTAGACCAGTTTGTTAGTGTGTTTATTGATGACATCCTTGTTTACTCTCAGTCAGAAGCTGCTCATGCTACGCATTTATGGTTGGTCCTGCAGACGTTGAGGGATCATCAGTTATTTGCCAAATTTGAGAAATGTGGCTTTTGGCTGCAGGAAGTACAATTTTTAGGCCACATTGTTACCATTGAGGGTATTTCGGTAGACCCAAGTAAAATTATTGCGATGAGGGAATGGGGTCAGCCCATGACCCCTACCGAGATTCGTAGTTTTCTGGGTTTGGCTGGCTATTATCGCAGATTTATCAAGGGTTTTTCCAAGATTGCTAGCCCTTTGATCAATTTAACTCGGAAGGAAGTGAGGTTTGTTTGGGATGATTCTTGTCAGCTAGCTTTTAATGAGCTGAAAGATAAGTTGACGTCTGCTCCGGTACTTGCATTATCGAGGTCGGGGCTGGAATATTTGGTTTTTATGGACGTATCTCTGCAAGGGTTGGGAGGTGTGTTACAACAAGAGCATTGGGCTATTGCTTTTGATTCTCGCAAGCTAAATCCCCATGGAAATAATTATCCAATTCATGATTTGGAACTTGCGGCAGTGATTTTTGCCTTGAAGATTTGGAGACATTACCTCCCGGAGGAGAAATTTAGTCTTTTCACGGACCACAAATCATTGCAATATTTATTTTTGCAAAAATATTTGAATATGCGATAGCACTGGTGGTTAGAGTTTGTGAAAGACTACTAATTTGATATTCACTATCACCCGGGTAAGGCGAATGTGGTGGAGGGTACATTGAGTCAGAAACCCGAGGGGGACTTAGCCACGGTATGGAAGGCTAAATGGAAAGAGCTCAGCCAAGAGGATGCTATTGCTAGGGCATTTATGTCGGTGTTGACCATTACAACTACTATAGTGGCAAGGGTTGTGGACACTCAAGGAAGGGATAAAAGTTGTCAGGACCGTATACACCAATTGTTAAATGGGGTAGTGTAATCCTACTCCGTAAGTTTTGAGGGTTGATTACGTTTCCACAGGAGACTTGTGGTCCCGGACGAAGGAGACTTGAGATAAGCCTTAATGACAGAATCTGATGGGTCCAAGTTCACAGTACACCCTGGGGGAGACAAAATGTACCAAGACATGCGCCGTCAATATTGGTGGGCGGGTATGAAATGGGACATTTCTAAATTTGTTTCCCAATGCACTACTTGTCAACTGGTGAAGGTAGATCATCAACGACCGACGATCTTAGTACAACCCTTGGAAATATCAGTGTGGAAGAGGGAAAGCATCTCGATAGATTTCATCACGGGATTGCCAACACCATAAAGCGGTCATGATTCTATTTCGGTTATTATCGATCATTTGACCAAGTCGGCACATTTCTTACCGGTGCGTACAGACTATAACACTGCTCATTATTCTTGGTTATTTATTGTGGAGGTTGTTAGACTCAACGGGGTGCCTATTAATATAGTCTCTGATCGAGACAAAATTTTTGTTTCCCATTTTTGGCGAAGTTTCCAAGAAGCTATGGGAACCAAATTGAAGTTGAGTACCTCCTATCACCCTCAAACAGATGGGCAAACGAAAAGAGTCAACCAAATGTTGGAGGATATGCTAAGAATGTGTGTGATTGATTTCAAAGGAAGTTGGGAAAAATACCTTCCCTTGGTCGAATTTGATTATAATAATTCATATCAATTCACTATCGGTATGGCACCCTATGAAGCTTTGTATAGCCGATCGTGTAGATCACCTACTTGTTGGTTGGAGGTAGGGGATAATAAATTTCTTAGACCTGACATGATCCGAGATACTTCTTCAAAGATTGAACTTATACGCAATCGCATCCGAATTTCTCAAGATCGTCCGAAGAGTTATGCTGATGCGAATAGAAGGCATGTGGATTTGGAGGTTTGAGATCAAGTTTTGGTACGAGTATCTCCAATGAAGGGTATAAAGAGATTTGGAATGAAAGGAAAACTTGCACCGCATTACGTAGGTCCTTTTCCATTATTGCTAAGATAGGCCCAGTAGCTTATCAACTTGCTTTACCGGAGCACTTGCAACAGATTCATGATGTGTTTCATATTTCATCCTTGAAAAAGTACAAGAGGTGTGAAGGAGCTTACTGGCACATTCCTTTGGATGATATCGAATTGGAACCTGATATTTCATACGAGGAACAACCAGTTTCAATCTTATAGGCTAAGATCTCGAGTGGTACCTTTGGTTCGGGTCCAATGGGGGAATTACAATGCCGAGGAGTCAAAATGGGAGCATGACGACGATATTCGAGAAAAGTATCCACATCTCTTTTTGTAAGGTACGCCTAATTTTGAGGGCAAAATTCCCTTATAAAGGGGGGAGTACATAATAACCCTTACTTTTGAGTAATTTATTTTATATTAATTTTCCATGTGAGGTAATTATATAAAATATTGAATGATGGGGTAAATATTATTTTATGAGAGTTAAAAGATAATATTTACTTGATTTTTCATATATACTGTTATGTGAATGTAAATAGCATTATGTTGTGATTCATGGTGTCGTTGCGCTTTAAACGACATTTATGGTATAAATGAAGCTGGAATTTGAAATGATTTACATTATTCTGGATGCCAATTTAGGGGGCGCAGTTAGTCCCGAAATGGTCAAGATAGTAAAAAAAAGGGCCATATTGTATTTTCGAGTTCCGAGCACTTTTGATAGGTTATAACTTAATTATGTAGTTACGAGTTATTCTAATGGTGTATTAACAATTAAAAGATGGAAACCAAGGCTAAGGCACGTTTGAAGTCTTCCAACCCCTTATTTTTTATTTCTCCCTTACACATTCCAAACCCTAAAGAGAAAGAGAGAGAAAAAGAAGTGTGGAGAAAAAAGAGAAAAGGAAAGAAAATTGCAGATTTGGGCTTTGGATTTGTTACAACTGGAAGGAAATCCAAGACTACAATCCTAAGGCAAGTTTTTACTTGAAAATATATGATTTCTTGTGGATAAATTGTAATAATAGTGTGTATTTGGAAGAATTGAGAAAATAGTAGTTTTTGTTAAATATTGATGTGTAACCCTTGGATCTTATTGTTTATATGATTTAAGTTGGTCATATGAGTTATTATGGTGTAGAGATGTTGTGGTTGAGTTGGTAGTTGAGGAGAATGAAAGAAATGTAAGGATAAGTGGTTTAGGTTTTGGATTTAACATTTTAGATGAAGAGAAAATCGCAGGTCTGATAGGCGCGATCGACCACGGTCCCCAGACCGGTTGACTGGCCCTTCAGGGGGAGGCTTATTAATTTCCTCAATAAGTATAAATTCTAAGCGTGTTCAACCGCGATCCCAAAACCGATCGACCGGGCCTTCCGAAAGGAGCTTTTTACATTTCTTCCTAGGCAAAACCCATGAGACACAGTCAATCGTGGTCCCATGACCGGTCGACCGGTTCGGTCCCTTGTCTTTCACTCTTAAAATCTTATTTCTTTCTAGCTTATATAATTTAAGATAGGGACTTAGGAACCTTCTTAATTGAAGTAAAATTACAGCATTAGAGTCTAGCAATGGTGTATTTAGAAACCTAAGTTAGAATGAGAGTTGGAGTTTAAGTTGGGGATAATTTGGTAAGTTAACTTAGAGGAAGATGATTAATTCCCTTATAGAATGAAATAGCTTAGATCTAGGGAGAATTAGAATGAGTTACTATGGACTACTAGAATTGGAGGGAAGAATATCATTTCATAATGGGTTATAGAAGGTATGTTATTCATGGAGATTTGTATTGAGAGATAATTCTACATTAAGACTTATAATGAAGATATTAAATGCTTATGACTCCGGATATAATGTAATGCATACTTGATAAAGTAAATAAATTATGGATGAGAATTTGTATATACACACCTCTCTAAATGCTATCATAGGGGAAGTTACGCATATGAGGTGAAGTCCCGTGGCTAGTGAATGCAGGGTGAATATAGTCCTCGGCCATAGGACCGGTTATTATATATTGTGTGATTATTATACGAAATGAGGTAATTCCGGGTGTGGTTATGACTCACTGTCGCAGGTATATGACCGCTTCCCCACGTCACACGATATAGGATGCCCAGGTTATCTTGTGTGATAGGCCCTGGAAGATGATAGCTATTTAGGGCAGCGTCCAATGGGGAAACTCGGAAGGATGGTCTTAGAATCGTTATATGTTGTGTAATATAACTATTCTTATTAAAGTGGAATCCTATTGATTATACGACACTTTGTGAAATAAATTTCCTTGAATACATTTCCTAATGAGATAAGGAAAGGTGAAATGAAATTGTGTAAAATTGAAACAGAATTTTAATAAGTACGATATTATTCATATTCTCTAGAAAAATTGAATTGTGATCATTGTCATTATAATTGCGTTAGGTTATGCTTTTAAATTGAGAAGTGAGATTCTTTATCCTTATTCTTAATGACCATAATTAACTCATTCATGATAATCAAGTTGCCCATACTATCATGCATTTTATCCACATGGTGATTATATAAAACTGGGCCCTGACCCGTTTATATCTTTTTGTTTTGTATGAATCTTATATTCGCCCAGGTGCTCCATCGCAAGGACGCCCATATTGACTTTTCCATTCCAGTGTCTTGGAGCTGTAACACCTGGCAGATGTTACGGGATATTTTTATATAGACGCTTCCATCTTTTGTATTCTAGTTATGATCGGTTACACGTTCGGGCGCGTTGCCCACGTTTTGTACTTGTATTATATTATGTGATATTGTACTGTAATACTTTGTGTAACTCTGATGTATATGTCTGTTAACTGATAGCTTATTCGGTTATTTTGTTGGATATGGTTGCTGATTCATTTCTATTCTTACGTTTATCCTCCTCCTTTTCAATTGGATTGTTTAAATGTTTTTGATTAACTTACAAAATAAATTTTTGACAATCCGTTTTTTAAAATATTGTGTGGTTATCTCGTATACTTATTACCTTATGTTGATGCTAAGAATGGACCATCTATGATTTCTATAATTATTTGAGTATCGGGTTGGCCACCTCTTATTTCAAATAAGCGGGGTGTCACACTCCTTTTTGAACAAATGAAAAATGGTTGGCACCTCTCGGACCATATGGAGATGAATCGATTGAGAGTTATCAGCATTCTCGTTAACTTTCAAATATCACGAAGATTCTTTAGCCACTCAACATTATGGATCACTGCAATCTGATTGGGTTTTGCCTCAATCCCCCTTTTTGTTGACCAAGTACCCAATGAACTATCCAGATTGGACTTCGAAGGAGCACTTGGTTACGTTGAGGTTTCTCCAGTAGTATCTAATGATCTTAAAAGTCTTTGCAAAATCCTATAGGTGGTCGAATTTATGATTTATTTTGATAATCATGTCATCTATGTACACCTCCATGGTGTGTCCTAGTTGTTCCTTGAACATTTCGGTGACAATCACTGAAATGTTTCTCTTGCGTTCTTGGGACTAATTGGCATGACTTTGTAACACTATAGGCTAAAAGTGGGGATAAACGAGGTCTTGTCCTAATAAGGCAAAACAAGAGGATTTTATGGTACCCTGAGTACGCATTTAGAAAATTCATACATTCGTGGTTGGTTGTGGCATCGACTAATTAGTCGATCTTTAGCAAAGAAAAGTTATCTTTGGTATAAGATTTTTTGAGGTTAGTGAAGTCTATACACACAATCCACTTTTCATTATTTTTCTTTACCACTACTAGGTTTGATAGTCATCTAAGGAATTGAACTTCTTTAAGGGGCCTTGTCTCCAAAAGTTTTCCTACTTCCTCTTCTGCGGCCTTTGCTTTTTGGGGGGTTGTTCGACAAGACTTTTGTGTGATCAGTGGGTAATTCGGTTCCATGTGAATTTGATGACACTGACTTTGGGTGTAACGCCCCGACCCGAATTTATGGGTTACTCATGATCAACTCGGTCAGAATCGAGCGTTAAATGTTAAGTGGGATGAGACAAGCTAAATAATGTTCCTTGTCCAGTTTTATTTAATTAGCGTTTCACTTGTATAGCATGCGATTCCAAATAACATCAATAAACGTGAGGAACTCATGGGAAGTATCCCCGAAAATCAAGCATACATAGCTACAAATGTAAAATAAAAGGGTTACTTACCTATACAATGCTCTCAAAGTATGGAACTGAACCCAATCTATCATAACAAAGACGAGGGAATGATCCAAATAGCCAGTGGGAACATAAAACAATACAATAAAGAATCAAATGGAGGAAAGAGACTCTTAACACGTTATGTCTGCGTGCACATGCAACTACCTGATATATATATATATACTACCATATGGCCGTTCTTGAAGGCACGACGAAAATTTTTCAAAGTACGTAATCGCGAAATGGCGATAATTTTTCAAAGTACGTAATAGCGAAACGCAAAAAATTTTGAAGTGCGTAATTATAAAACCACAAAAATTTCATTCCTCGACAAAACAAAGTGTAATTTTAAAAAAATTGGCTATAATATCCTTTATTTATAGGACTATCCGGCAAAACGGTAGTGTTCACAATTGGTAATAAAATCTCATGTTGTGTTTATTTTGGTATAGTTCATTTTTGGTTAAAAAATATTGGGTCGTGTTTAAGATAGGTAAACAATAATATTTCATGTCGTGTCGTGCTTATTTTGTGCCTAAGTGCAAAACAAAAAGTACGTAATTGAAGAAAACAAATTGTTACCCGACAACAAAGTGAAATAAAAAAAATGTTATTAAAAATTTTCTAAAGCATATAATACAAGTTTGCTCAAGTGACTCACGGTACATATTACTATATTCATACTTTGTCTTCACTAACTATTATGAACCCCGTGCCTGAAGGCACGTTGAAAATTTTAAAAAAGTACATAATCACAAAACGGTAAAAATTTCCAAAGTACGTAATTACGAAAAAGAAAAAATTTCGTTCCCCAACAAAACAAAGTTTTAAGTTGTATATAATTTAAGTTATCCAAAGTACTTAACCGTAAATCGGCAAAAAAATTCAATGGCCGTGCCTAAAGGCACGCTGAAAATTTTCAAAGTACATAATCACGAAGCGGCAAAAATTTTGAAAGTACTTAATCGAAAAACAGAAAATTTTTCGAAAGTACGTAATTGCGATTAGGTGAAAATTTCCAATAAAGGCAAGCGTATAATTTTAAAAGTATAAAGTTGTGTATAATATAATTAATAAATGTCCGATATATTATAAGTGTAGATTTTCAAAGGATTGAATCGTCTAAATTGAAGTTATAAATTTCTTTTACAATACAAATGTGTAAAGATTTTTTAAAAATTGGGCAGAGTTCCCTTTGTTTATAGGACTATCAACCCTGTTTAAGAAATAAAAAATTAATCCAACAAAACAAATAGTCCGTTTCGGACCTGGTATAAGCAACATAATCCAAATATACTCAATTACGTAGAATCATGGCAAAGTATCAACTTCAAATAGGACTATTGACCTTGCTTAACAAATAACAAATAATACAACCACCTTCAAATAGTCTAAATTCGTCGAACAAATTCACATATAACATGAAATATATAATATTCATAAACATAATTCACATTCTGCCTCAAATAAACAAAGTATCAATTTAAAAAAATGGACATAATCTCCTTTGTTTATTGGACTACCCACCGTACTTGAAATCATCAAACAAAACTAAAATAACAACTTGCGATATACAAAACTGTGCGCAAGAACCCCATATCGTATATGGCCGATGTCGACTTGGTAGGAGAACTCATACGTGTGTCTTGATATGGTCGGAATTGTCTAATGAGGCGTTGACGATCGAAATATTAGTACACAACAAACCACTTTTGGTAAAAGAATCTCAATGGTAAAATATTAGTATTGAAAAGAATGTTCGTGTCTTTACTGGTAAAATAGCTTGATCTACCGAAGAAAGTTTAGTTAAATATCCCTCGTGCATGTATAATTGAAGATCACCTACAAATATCATGAATATTGTAATTAGTGAAGTATATGAATGAGAAAACTACATGATAATTTTCATTATTCTTATTAAACATCACTTAAGATAAATTTGCACAATCCAAAAAGTAAACGGAACTGTGAACACCCAAAATTCATTGCAAAATAAGACTTATATTAAGAAGCATCAAAGCACTCAAAAACTATCGAGGTAGAGACAAATTGAAACTTGACATCATATTTGCAAATAGAGGCAAGTACCAATAGAGAGCAGGTACAAAAAACTTGATGTTTCTTAATATATGTAGCAAAAGAGAGAAAATAAAGAACAGGTACCAAAAACTCATAGGCAAATAGAGGCAGGGACCAATAGAAAGCAAATAGAGAGAAGGTATTTGAAACTAAGGCATAATTTGATTTCAATGTATTGTATTGAATTCAACACTCGGTTTAGGGACCTGTCCAACACTTAAAACTAAGGCATAATTTGATTTAAACTGGCTGCCAAATGTAACTTGAAACCAAATCTGAAAACACGAATAAACCAAAACCTTCCCCTCTTCCAGCAGTGATCCTCCTCTCTTTGGTCTTGATTGGGCTCGGTTTGAAGCATATACTAATAAACCAAAACCATAATATGGAGAGAGAGACAATGATCCTCCTCAACCATCAAGACATATAAAACTTTAAAACATAAATACAAAAATACAAACTTCAAACCTATATCAATTATTATGTCTGAATCCTTCATATCGATGTCGATAGAAGTCAATCAAATGATCAATGATAAGTCTGAGGTATAAATGGACAATGAGCATACCATGTTTACTGAAATATGCAAAGAAATGTTGATAGAATATGCAAAGAAATGTTGAGCAAGATGTGTTCATATATAGATTAACAATTGACCTCTTGAAATTCAGAAAACTTCCATCATTTTGGCCAAGGGAAATGAACAGGTTCTCAGAACATTAGATCTCTTTGCTTCGGGACGTGTTCAAAAAAATATATGATGATATCCAAATCCCACGTGAGAGAGAGGGACATGTTTTAAGTATTAAACTTGTAAAATAAACATATAACAATGAATTAAAGCGAGGGAGAATCTGCACACTACAACAAATATGTATATGAAGACCAAATATTAAAATATTGTTTCTCAAGTAATCGGGTGGGATTTCACAATTTGAATTTTGAAAAACAGTTGATTACTTTTTAGTACTTTGTCAGTGCGAGTATTTTTACCAGTTCAGTTGCTGCTAAATTTTATCAAAAACAAAATGATACCCAACAGAAGTAAAATTAAATCAATACACTGCAATTCTAGTGGTCAAACGATATGTTCAAATGGGAAATAAATGGGAAAAATATGTCAAGAAATTGTAGTCAAGTAATACCTCCTCAATAGACGAAAAATTCATACCTCTGTGTTAGCCCAACATCAATTGAACATAAGTAATATCTTTATCCACCTTTAATAACTTTTGGGCACACAAAGAAAACCTAAGTCGAAAATTCATTAACAATGTATAAAACACCAAGTTAAACACACTATAAAAAAACATTTCAAACTTGCCATATAAGCAGTTATAGTAGCTATAGTAGCAGCTATAACAACTAATATAGCACTGTATAGCGTTGCTACCTGCTGATGCTACCTACTGCTACTACCTTCTACCTACAGTTGCTGCAGCTACCTACTGCTGCTGCTAGTACATGATTGTGTAATATCTTAATTTGAATAATCTGCATAATAACGTAATCTGCATGATATCATAATCTGCATAATATCCTAATATGCATGCTGCTACCAGTCCCTTAAGATCGTCATGATCCACATCGCATAATACCTAATCTGTGGAAAAAGATAAATACAATAAAGCTGAATCGAAATAATAATAACTTTGAAAATATATAGATTTTATAAATGAATTTGATACTATTAACCAGAATGTCCTGAGGCAGGGCTTCAAATGGAGACTTATGAGTACATTGTTTCTTGGTAGGCGTCATTAGAGCTCCTCAATTTCAAATTTTTACTACATATCAAAAGGATATTGAAAAAGTTAGACAACCAAAAGGATATTGAAAAATATCTCCTCTAAAAGCTAGCATACATCGATTAGAATTTCTATTTCTCCATCAAAAACAGTAAAAATTGAATAGATGTTTCAACTCGCACGATTTAAACATCGGCTAATACCATTGAACATCGCCTAATACCAATCATTACTTGTGCAGCATCAACAAACAACACCATTGAAAAAAAGACTATTAGTTTTGATAATCAACATTAAAAAGAAATAAAAGAGTTATATATACATGTCCAGTCCCATCTCATCCCATTGGCAATAATCGCAACTGCGTCCACAAAGTAGCTCGATTCTCGGATTATTACGGACCCATTTGGCCGCAGGATCTGATCCATTTCCAACCGTGCTTCATATCACATATGCTCATCTGTCAATATTTACTTTTTCTTATGGGTAATCATTAAATATGAGCTCCTTTGCAATAAACTGCTCCTTAGGTTTCAAAATCAAATAACAAAGTTTGTAGTGGTCTCTATGATCCGCTTCAATTGAAGTGATATGAGGTACTACACTTGAATGGATCTTTATTGATTGATCCTTTTAAGTTGGTCCCCTTTTCTTTTGATATCAAGTTACTTCATCCATCAATCGTGGACTTCTCATGAATCACATTCTCAGCCTCGTTCAACACATCAGAAGGAACATGAGAGTTGGTAGTATCCCCCTCCTGATCATTTTCATTCTTGCCCTCAGCCTCAGGTAACTTGCCCACCTCCTGGGCTGCTACCATATTCTCGGTAGCAGTAGTCTGAGCCTCTACCTCAGCATGAAGTTGGTTTGAAGCAGCTATGCTCTTAGGGTCCCCCAAGTCGAACGAATTCAGAACTTGACCAAGCTGTGGGTTGGTCAATGCCAAGTCGGGGCACATGTTGAGAACCCGACGATAGGAGAATTTAGCTCCCTTATCTAGGTATTGCATGGCGTATTCGATGAATTCTTCAAACCCTTTAAAAGCACAAAGTAAAATATTGCTCGTGCGAACCAATTAAATAAATAAATATGCATAGAAGTAGAAGAATAATGAAAACATGTGATACACGAAATACCATTCCCAATACCAGTATGAGTTACGGATAAAGGGAGTAGAGGGGGGAAGAATACCTTTGATTGACAAATGGATAAATAGTCATGAAAATATCTATTTAAATTTGGAAAAAATGCAAAAATTAGTAAAAAGATAACACTGATGATAAAATTATGATTAAAACTCCTTAGATCTTGAGAGAAGAACCCTGAAAATCCTTATAACTTGTTCCCAGTCGCATCACCCTCCGAACATGTCCCCAACCTTCCTCTTCCCCATGAATACATGGTCTCTTCCCCTGTTTCATTTACAATTGACAATACCATTACTAAATAAATCCACACATATAAAATGAGTAATAAAATTGATACAACCCAAAACATGATATTGAAAGAAAATGATCATGTCTAAAAAAAAAAAAAATTCTATACATGAATAACAAACTTGAGGAGTAATTTCAGTTAAAACTAATCGTTCAAGCATTCCCGAATTTTATATGACAAAGTGGGAATAGAATGTTAATATAATAAGATTGGCACAACAGATGATTTGAGAGGCAGAGATACTACACCAAATGTAAAGCTTAAGAGAAATACAATAATTTGTAAAAGGTTAAAATTTAAAAAAAAAGGCCCAAATCAAACCACAAATACCTTATTTAAAATCATTATTGTCAACTTAAAGAACATATAATTGAAATGCCAAACAAACATACAAAATCAAATGAAAAATAAATAAAACTCGAGTAAAGAAACAGAGAAAGATCATATACCTCGATAGTGTTACCTAAAATTACTTAGATATGAAAAATATAAGAAAAAATAGAATATATTACAACACAATACATGACACACAAATTCAACATCACCATGATGTCGGGGTATTTATAAATGATTATATGTTTATGGATATTATGATGGTAATACCAAGTCATGAATGATTTATCTTTCTTAATCAGAACTACAAATAAAGTAAACATAAAAATATATCATAAAAAAATCATCTTCCAACTTGTTCACTCATCAATATTCAACCCAATAACATGCAAGAGAATAATATATGAGCTGAAATGTTAAAATTATAGTACTTCAACCTAGCAAAACCTGCCTCATCCTATTAAGAATAATATCACTGACTAAGAGGTATATAGACTATTACTAATGTCCCAGTTTAAGACTATTACTATTACCTTCCCCTTGAGTCATTAACATATTCAATGCACACTTAAAAAAATTGAACAATACATAAATGAGCATGTCTAATGAGAACCACAAAATTGAAGTTGTGTCTTATGTTCTCTCATCTTCTCATATGGCACCTCTAGGGCCACTCTATGGTAGAGTGACTTATGATCATAGGGATGTTACACCATATAGCTTCCCCTTGTTTTTGTGGGTCAATCCAAGAAAAATAGATCCAATGAGAATAATAGAATAACACCCCTAAATTTAGAGGTCGACCCACAAAATAAAATTATCCGGCACTGTTTACTCTCACGTTAAACATTTCAAAGTTCAAACACTCAGCCACATTTTCCCTTTCTTTCTCATGATTTCGTTAGTTCAATTGATGCATAATATCAAACACATCAAATAGCTAATTAAAAAATATAATGTGCGTGCTTAAGAAAAATAAAAAACTAAAAGCCAAATGGTGAAGAAAATAAGAGTAGACAAACAATGAAATATTATTGTGAATGAAATATTGGAAACAAATAACACTAATCAGTAAACAAAACAGAGGTAGATCCAATGTTTATATCTCAGGTCTAATAAACCAAACATTGTATGTGCTTTCCAATATTTAAAACAGAGATAAACCTGATTTTTTCACAAAAGCCAAACATCAAATAACACTAATCCGAAAGTAATTCGAAAACAACAAATGAACACTCCGCATATTGAAAACAGAGGTAGATCCAATGTTTATACCACAACCAAGCACAACATTTATGGATAATATTAAAGTAACATCTAAATCAAACACAAATGGGTTCAACAATAAAACCAATACATTTTGAATTTAAATCTCAAGAAATGTGGTTAAAAACAAAAGTAAGATACCATATGGATATTTCCTCAAACACATGGTAGGCATACAATATATTTGTCAAAAAAAGTCATGATGTCTACCTATGAGAGACATTGAGATATCACCAAACCCCTCTTGCATCAAGGCCTTCTCCAACATCATTACATCTGAAATAAAAACAAACAGGATCAAAATGATTTAGTTGTTTTCCCAGTCAAAACTTTACAAAAACAATGCAGATCAAATAAATAGAGACCTCCTACAAAGTATAAACTTTACAAAGTAGTTATGAATTTCACACATAAATACCTCTTACACATGAGCAAACCAAAAAAGAAATAATATTCCTTTTTTGCAGATGAAAGACCCAACGCTAGATCTCTAAAACATGTGAAAAGTGTCAAGATCAGGTATTAGATACAAAAGACCTAATATTAGATCTGTAAAACTTGTGAAAAGATAGTATCTTCTTGGATGATACAGAGATGCGAGAGGTGGAGAGGACGGCGAGCGAGTGAGGAAGAGAATGAGGGAGACATGGGGTGAATGAGGGAGATATCGAGAAAGAGATGTGGTTTCGTGTGTGAAGTGGGAGAGTCTTCCAAAAATACCCCAATTTTTGAATTTTAGGGTGAGTTTGATAAGGAAGAAAAGGGGGGGAAATCAAAGAATTAAGGGGTAGGTTGGTAAAAAAGAAAGGGAGGTGATCTGAACCCTTAAAATGTGTAACAATGTGTAAGGAGGTGGCACACATCTTGACCGTTAAAATGTGTAGACAATTCAAAAACTTCCCTATCTTATTATATAGATATATATAAACTTTGACGCATGAATTTTTATTCCAAAAACCTTACTTATTCAGATCAATTCGTCTTAATCTTGTAAAAGAACCCCTTTTCTTGACTTGACATTTATTTCTTGATTCAACACACCCGGTCAAATACTTTGAACAAATACCTTTTTATTTCGGGAAAGGCACTTCTTTTATCTAAATTACCCCTTTTTACTCATACCAAATTTACCTTACTACTTTCCTTGAAATCACCCTTCAATATACACAAGCACCATGTTAGAAAAAATTAGAAACTTTTGTGTTAATTATGGATTAAACCTCCTTAGGATGCTTAATTACCCATTTGATCACTTCACCTTATCATTCCTTTTACTTCGTGGACATTGGTCAATTTTCTTACATTACTTGTCCACATTATCCTTTAACCGAAACATTTATTGTAATGCCCCGACCCGAAGTTATCTTTAATGTGTCATCTGAATTTCTTTTTAATGTGTCATCCGAATTTCTTTTTAATGTTACTTTTTAATGTGTTTTAATATTTTTCAAATGTCCACATTATTCCACTTTTCCTTTTGTCCGACTGAAGCCAAAATTTGGGGTTTCACCCCAACTTGTGTTACACTTTGAAAATAATCATTTTATGTTTTGTATAATTTGTCTTTGATTGTATTACAAAATCATATTCATTAGGCTATCATGTGTAACACCCTAACCAATATTTTTATTTCATAAAAATGTTCTACTGTACATAAAATTATCATTTTACCCATTTGTTTCCAAACTTACCTTTTACTCCATTTTTACAAGTGTTAATTTCCCAAACACCATTAAGTTACCACACTAACTTCTTAAATTTATTTAACACTTTTTTAACCTTTTGGAGTAATACTCTTCCCGATTGGAAACATATTTATTTCAATACTTTTATTTTCCAAAAATCATTATACATATAAAACTACTTTATAAGAAAAATACTATTTTCTTTATTAACACTTAAAGTCTTAAAACTTTATATTTTTAACACCTTCTAAAACCCATTACACACCTTAAGGGATGAATATCCATATTTCTTCATTTCATGTTTAAATTGAATAAAACTGTTATTAAACTTGTTTATATGTTCATCATCAAACTACTACAAGTTAATGTACTTGAGAAAATGGATTTTAAATCCTAAAATCCTATTAATGGGTTAAACATAGTTTCTTAATCTAGAAATTCATAACACTTGCAAAATATTCTTTCAAGGCAAAAAAGGCATTTTATTTCTTCCAACTCAACAAATGTCAATTTTTCATATATCTTAATTTTTGCAAGAAACTTTGGAATATTATTTCACCAAATATTTTAGCAAACTCAACATCATTTCCAAACAATTTATACCTTTATATTCTAACGACAAGACTACAGATACATAAAATAGAATCTTAATCTAAGAGTAGATTTTCTCCCCTCAATGAAGCTCCAACAATGGAAGGCAAGGAAAATCTAAGAAGATGGAAACCTCCCAACTCCTAAGGTGGCCTCAATGAGGTTTCCCCACTCAAAAACATGTTTCATTTATCTTTTAAACAAAACCCCTTCAAAAACCCTCTTCAAACTCCTTGAAAGGTCCATCTTCATTTTCTCCAAAAACCACCTAACAACACCTCTGCAAATTTATACCTATTCTCAACAATGGAGGGAATGGGTATTTAAATCTTCGATATGGTGAAGACTAGCAGAATATAATTGTTTAAGGTTGATATAATGTGGTGGAGTGGTGGTTTGTGGTAGAGAGAAGCTCGACAATAGAGGAAGACTCACTCCACCCTATCTCTCTCTCTTCCAACTTCAAATAACCAAATGAATCTTAAACAAGCCTTAAAAACCCATTAAACACTAAAACCCCATTTTTACCCACTTTAGGTTCACCAGAGTTCGACAACTCATCAATTTAACGGCCCAAAACGAGGCAACGCACAAGGTTAGTGTGACTAAAAAAAATTGATTGACTTCGTTCGAACGAGATTCCCCCTCGTTCGAATGACAAAGGCATCTCATTCGATCCAAAATTTCAAATGACCTTCGAACGATCAGATATGTTACACAATCGGATCATATTCTAACCATGTTTGATCCCTTGCTTCGAACTAACCTTGATTCTTATTCGAACGACCCAACTTTCGTTCGAACGATCCTTCTTATATTTCCTTAATTTTTCTCCAATATTAGCCCACAATTTCTACTAATTATCATCAAGCCTCCAAAAATAGTCAAATCAAGATATGATCCCAGTTATAATTATCAAAATCTAAATGCCTTTATATTATTACAACTTATGCGGGGAAACTAAATAAAATATTGGGGAAGGGTACTACAAACTTCCCTCCTTGGGGAGTTTCGTCCCCAAATTCTCGATCCAGCAATTTTTTAAATTCATGGGTTTACCAACTCTCATTCTAGGTCATAGGAATACTTTAGGATAAAATCATTGATGTCCTAAATAACTAAGATCACATCAAGCGTCCTTACATGGTGTTTCTCACTAAAGACTTGACATACGACTTGCTCTAATGCTCACCATTTCTCTAATCATGAACGTCACCTAACCGAACCCGTGTCTCCACCCACTTGATAGTCATGCTCAATTAAGTCCTAATACTACCTTTGATAATTCCCAAAGAATATTGATGCCTGCACGGGGAACCTTATCTAGTAATCGACACTCCCCCAAGATCGAACCATAATATAACAAATCAAATTCCTCATCAAGAATTGTTTCTAATCTTAGGACTACACATCATGCATCCCACGAATTTCATGTCATCTTGACTATGTAATTTTTTCCTGATCTTGACATTAACCTTACATTGTTAATTACTCACTCCGAGGAGTAATACACAAACCGAATCATCATCACCCACTCGACTGATACTTTCCACGACATCACTCGGATGAACTTAGTACCTCTCTAGGCATCTCACCTTCGAGAACTCCCTTGAGCCTCGTGCCAATCAACTCACTATGGAAAAGTAACACAGTGTGCTAAGTTTCCTCAATTTTTAACACTCTACAATATCCTTAATTCATTATTTCTCTCTTCATAACCAGATCCATTGACTGCCATGCTGGTTAGTCGAAAGGTCCCTAATCCTAAGGAAAATAATTACTATGAGCAAATCGCGTGGCTGTAAGTGTAGCCACTTGCACACTGAACTTTGTGCATTAGTAGGATACCGCAGATAGGCTGAACCCAGTTACCGAGTTGCATTGACCATAATCATCCCACCGTGCTCTATCAGGCCCAACCACGCCGTACCATGACATGGTACCAATCTGACTCACCACATGCGTGAGAATACCAACACCTGATTATAGAAATCGAAAGGGAAACATGAGGTTTAGAATGGCAAGCAACCATTTCGAGAGAATCCCGTATGTACGCATGAGACTATAATTTATGACAAGCAAACCTATGCTATATGTTTGAAGCTTTATCCCTCATCCCAAAGGTTCTCACTGGGCATTAATCTAGCCACATATCCTGGTTTGAGTCACCAACCATGACTAATCGAATAACAACCATTCATCCTCGCAAGGAGAAAGCAACATATGAAATTATCGCTCTCTAGAATGTCAAATGCCTGACTTCTCTCCTTGGGAGTAAGGCCCTTCACCTTACACCCTTGTAACACATAAACTAATTCGACTGGTTGATGCCTAACACCCTTATCGATGTTGACCTTGTACATTTACTGGTGACGACATCACTAACCTACTATACCCTGGTTACTATTTGCCTTATCATACCGTGATCAAAACCCTAAATCCCCTGGCAGTATTATTTTCAAGATAGACATTCACCTTATGATGTCCTTTGACAATACGAGAATGTCATCAATCTTACTTCTATTTTCTAACTAAATTGAACTAGCGTGATGACCACACCCACCACCATTGTCATTCTAGGGGTATATAGTACCACACAGAGCTACCTCTTCTAATTCGTATCGGCTTGACAGGATGTGCCAAGAACTAATCCTTACCTTGATAATATATCCTTGCATATCATCGACACACGCCAACATTCTACTCATGCTTCGATATTACGCCACCTTGGTTGCTATTTTCAAGTCTCCACATGGCGTCATCAACCTAAGTCTCGAATACATTTCCCGATACTCCTCAAAATCAAATGTTACACCTCCACTACTAGTCATTCCATGACACCCGGGCATCACGCCCCATAAATGACATGAGCTTCTAATTCCTCTTTGGAGGGTACACTACCCATCTGTGTCGATTCAGGAAATCGCACCCAACACTTACACTATTCGACTCTTCTAAACCTTGACTAGCATCCTGAGCTCATGACTTGTCCTTCAACATAATCATTACTAAGAAACTACTGCCTCTTTATACCAGACTTAACTTTCCTCTTAAGGACACCAAACACATTCTATCTAACAGTCCTCACGACCTGACAAGATTTCGTCATCCATACGTTCATCATTGTAGGTGCACTCCACAAACCTTTCAATACCCATATCGTGATTACTAGGTGCTCTCAAGGACACTGGCCTACAATCTTCTACATGTGGTTCACCTTAACCATTGAATACCTTTAGACATCTCAATAAGTCAGTTTCCATCCCTAATGACACCACACACTATTTGTCCTATGGGCACTCTAAAATGTCCTTAAACCACATTCACACCTGGATTACCTCGCATCTAGCCATTACCTCGGCCACTAAAATGAGCATTGACATCTAGATGACAATCTTATCTCTCTACCAAACGGTTGTGACCATAATCCACGTACCAAACCATAACTAATATTACTAAGGATTCTGGCGGGATATAGGACGTTGCCTACAACCTATAAACCTCTAAGTTTGCATCATCGATATCATTGAAGATCCTATTCCTTAAAATCATGTCATATTTTCTAAAACCCCGACACAAAATACTACCTAGAGTTCACTCCTCAACCATCATCGTTGCATATTCAATATACTTCTCGTAATTTTCCCGTAACTCTCATCATACCCTAAGAGGTACAACCTTCGATCAAGACACTTACTTATGAAAATATTATCTTAACGACTTAAACCGAGTACACATCCCAAGTGTTGACAACCACGTTTCACCATGCCTACTAAATCATCAATTTCTTTATGATGTCATATTATCCCAACGATCGAATTTGGTTAATCACCTCATCGATACTAACTACCCAAAAGTACCTAGTCAAGGAACCTAATGCATTTCTATCACCATTCAACAATGTTTAGGTATGATGCACTAGCCACATAATCTCCACAGTTGACTTTACATGAGTCATGTTTCTAATTCAATAGACATCATTTATTATTCTCCACATCTCAATTGGCTTCTCATATCACTACAGATTCACAAAGAAGCACTTCACACTAAAAACCTGCAATGTCACCACTATTGGATTACACAGGCACTTGCGACTTACTAGCATATCTAAATAAAAAACGTGAAAGTTATTAACAATAACAAACTAGGTTTCCTGCCACATGGAAATGAATTCATCCGTCATGTTAACCTCTTTGGCTTTACCATCGAGGACAAGAGTTAACCGTCACTAAAACTACTATGATCGACCCAAACCAACACTAATGTCGAAAGATCCAATACCGACCTTACCACGTCACTCCCAAAAGGAACTTTGAACCTATAGCTCTGATACCATTTGTGACATCCCGATCCAAATTTATGGGTTACCAGTAGTCAACTCAGGCCGACTCGAGTGTTAAGTGTGAAGTGAAATGAAACACCGTATATAATGTTGCTAGTCCAGTTTTATTAGATTACCATTTCACTTATTTAGCATGCGATTTTTATTTCAAATCAAACTACGTGAAAGACCTATAGGGAGCACCCCAGGGTCCAAGCATATAAATCTACTAACGTAAAATAAACAAGAGTACTTACCTGTATAACGCACTCAAAATATGAAATCACACCCAACCTACAGCAACAAAATGAGGAAAAGAGCCGAATGCTAAGTGAAAAATATATAAAAATGCAGTATATAATCAAAAGGCAGAAATAAGACTCCAACACATTATACCTACATGCACATGCAACTACCTTGTATATATATATATATATATATACACACACTTCATGCATGAACCCGTTTTTCTTTCGAAAACCTTATTTGTCCCGATTAATTCACCTTAATCTTGTAAAATACTTCATTTTCCTCATTTTGACATTTATCCCTTCATTTAACACACAAGATTAAATATTTGAAACAACTCCACTTGATTTAACCAAAAGTCATTTCTTTACCGAAATCACCCTTTCCATTTTAACCAATCCACATTAGTATTTTCGTTGAAAATCACACTTTCAACCAACGCGAATACCATGTTAGAAAATACTTATTTAGCCTTTTAAAACCTTTCACAACACACCCTTGTGCTAATTATGGGTTAAACCTCTCATGTTGCTTAACCACCCATTTGCCCACTTACTTTTGAAAATATCATTCTTCATGTGTTGGCTCAATTTTGAGACAATCATTTTCTATGCTCATGCACTTTTTTATTTTTTTTAAAATCTATTTTTATATCCTAAATCATATTTTCCTATATTTATTGATTATATAAATTATTTTTAAAAAAAATAATTTTTGCGTAGTGTCAAACTATTTTAGGTATCATATAATTATTTATATTTTTTTCTCTAGTGTGATTTTTTATATTTTTATGAATTTAAACTTTATTTTTTATTGCAAGTCTGTTATCTCATTTGACTTGATATATAAAATAAAATTTATGTTCAGAATATTTTTTTTTGTTTAATCTTTTATTATCCTATTTTGACTTGATGGATATAATATTTTATATAAAATATATTCAGAATATATTTATGTTTTATGGCTTTTTTATTAGATAAAAATGCATTAGTTTAAACATTAAGTTATTGTTTAAATTAATCTTTTAATCCTAAATTATAATGGCAAATTTATTTTTATGGCTCATGGTTTTAGGTGTTGTTGATTTTGTGTCAACACCATTTGTGGTTTCAAGATTGTGTGGCTCGAGGTCTGTATGGCGTGTCTTTTAGTTTGGAGCCGTTTGAGGCTTGCATGTTATTTTTGGGTTATATGTTTCCATGTTCTCTCTAAAACAAACAACTGCCAACATTTTTTCCAACATCCTCTTTTCATTTTCCTCTCTTTCTCTCTCTACATATACATACTTACAGCTTGTTTGGGAGTTTTATTTTGGAGATAAAAGAAAGGAAAGGAAGGGAAATTATGCTTTCTTTCCGTCGTTTGGGAGTTTATATAGGAGAGAAAGTGATGTTTCGTCATTTTTCGTCGTTTGAGAGTTTAAGAGGAGAGAAAAGAAAGGAAAATTTTAAAAAAAAATTCCCTTCCTTTCTTTCCAAAACTTTCCTTCCCAATCGGAAAGAAATGGAGAGAAAGGAAAATTTTCTAAAGAATGTACCTTATTTCCCTTAAAAAAAATATTTTCCTTTCAACTCCCAAATACGAGAAAAGAAAATTATTTTATTTTCCTTCCTAAATCCTTTCTCTTCCCTTCCATTCTTTTCTCTCTTATAAATTTTCCTTTTTTTTTTTTCTTCTCGAATAAAACTTTCCTTTCCTTTCCTTCATTAAAAAACTCCCAAACAAGCTGTTACTTGAGAGAGTTTCCATTACTCCTTTTACCCACTTTACACATCTGATTTGAGAGGAGTTTTGTTGGTTTTGGCTTGCTATTTTTGAGTTTGGTTTTGGATCTTCTCTGTCAGGCGGTATTTTCGGTGGCTCCGAAGCGGTTTCCATTTTGATATCGTTTTTCGGTAGTAGTTGGGTTTGTTTTTCAGTGGTATCTTTTTTCAATGACGTTTGTAGTGTGTTGGGTTTTTCGGCATCAATTTTTTGGTGTTTCGTTTTAGATCCAGTGTTGGCCTGTGATTTTCGGTGGACTGGTGTTCTGGTGAGAAGCTGTTTGCATTTTTTTGTTGGTATTTTCGGGTTTTGGTGGTTTTGATCCAGGTTTTCGGTGCCTTCTATTTTTCAATCGCCATTTTTGATTTTTGAGACTACTCCCATTTCTGCATCGACTTGTGTTTTCTGTTGCAGTTTCGGGGTACGTTCAAGTGAAGCAGTTTACCGGTGTGGTCTTCATTATTGGAGTTTTGTTATGTAAAGAACGAAATATATTATTTAATTTCTGCAAGGCACGCTCTTGGAACGCTTTCTTTTAGGCAAAATTTCTCCCAATCCGGTTGAGACAGAACCAGAATCGCGAGTACACTATGGGTTTTATAGAATCTGCCTTCCGAATACAATGCAGTGTATGAACAGTTTTTTTATTCAAACTATGTACTGTTTGATCAAATCGAGAACACTCTGAATTTGTAACGTGATAATGCCAAAGTATAGAGGACGGAGAGAGGAGAAACTAGCTATTTTCGGTGTCCAAAACAGAGGTCTGGAACTCTTTTTATAGCCATTTCTGTGACTGTTCTTCAACAGTCATAGCTCTTCATGGAGTGACTCAGCAACCGTTGGATCGTGCCTGTTTGGAACAGCTGCGATCTAACGGTTCAGATTAGGCGTCCCATCGTAAGCGAATGGACATCCCCTACACGAAACGCTACGAGTTCATCTAACGGTTTAGATCAAGTCGTTTCGGATTTTAAACCCTTTGATCGGATCGTTTAATCACAACTGTTGATCTATTTTACCTCATCAAAACTTTAGGCTCCCACGCTCTAAGCGACGATGAGCATGTGAAAGTGCGCGTCAAAGCGCGCAATGCGCCCTAGTCGCCCAATCGCCCTTTCGCACGCCGCGTGTCGCGATTGGTGGTGCTTAAGCACCACCGCGATACGTAGGATCATAGCCTCTTATTTGACTTGTCAACTAAGAATCTTAGTTGTCCTTTAGTTGATATACCACTACTTTTTGTAGTATTCTTCCAATGTGGGACAATATGGGATTTTGAGCACTCCCATATCTTTCACACCCATTTGCTCATGTTTCTACCTTCTAAATTAAAACCCAAACTATGTTTAAAATAAAACACCAATAATATAATAAAATATTAACAACTAAAAAATAAAATATCAATAAATATTGGAATTTATCCAACATTGAGAGCAAAGCAAAAAGACAATAAAAAACTTTTGGCATTATCGCTAAAATCTAGTACATAAATGAGAAGTGTCTTTCGGACTTGAACTTCCATATAGTGAAAATAATTCAAAGCTTCATCAAGGTGCTGTGGTGAACGTATCTTGAACCAAGGACCTTTTGAGACTAGCCGAAACTATCACACATACCGATTTCTGAGCTTATAAGTGTTCTTCTAGCATGCACTTTTATAGCCTTATGCTAATCCTGGTTTCACGAGCGCTTTAGGATCGGTCTTGATTTCATAGAAAGCGGCCACACTTTCGACACTCGTACAGGTAAATCAACTTTAGTGATTCTTCAAGTCACACTTATATGATTTATTAAGAAGTAACCTTCATCCTCTAACATGCAGAAAACCAACACTAGGCACATAGGAATGGAACTTTTTGAATAAATTCCTAGTGTTCCATAACTATAATTTAACTTGTTTGTACCACATTGAACTCTATCTATATTTTCAAGATATGAGTTAGGTTCCCATTAAATATAATTGTGTTATTTAATAGACCTTAGTCCCATTCCTTTTGAGGTGATATATATCATCTCTCTAACAAGACCTTTAGTGAGATGATCTGCTAAATTCTTGTTCGTTTTAATATAGTCGATTGTAATTACTCCTTCCTTGAGTAATTTTCTTATAATTTGATGCCTTAGACTAATGTGTCTAGATTTTTCGTTGTAAGTTTTGTTCGAAACTTTATAAATTGTGGCTTGGTTATCACAACTTATCATAATAGAAGGTGGTGACTTTTTTCATAAAGGAATATCATACAACACATTTCTAAGCCATTCTGCTTCTTTACATGCATCTGCTAGGGCTATAAATTCATATTGCATTGTTGAATTTGATACACATGTTTGTTTCTTGGATCCCCAAGAGATAGCTGCTCCTCCTAGCCTAAAAATCCAACCAGTAGTTGATTTGGATTTTGATTCAAGATTATTCCAACTTGAATCACTATATCCTTCTAAAACAGATGGATATCCTACATAATGTAATCCATAATCCAAAGTCCTCTTCAGGTATCTAAGCACGCTAGAAATTGCATTCCAGTGCTCTTGTCCTGGATTACTTGTAAATCTACACAATACACTCACTGCATAAGCAATGTCTGGTCTAGTGCAATGCATGGCATACATGAGACTCCCAATAATACTAGCATATTTAAGTTGACCCATAGCACGCCCAGTATTTTTCATTAATTTGATGCTAGGATCCACTGGTGTAGTAACTGGCTTAAGTTCAAAATGATTATATATTTTTAGAACTTTTTCTATATAATGGGATTGAGATAACGCTAAAGAATTATCCTTTCTCACAATTTTGATTCCTAAAATCACATCAGCTTCTCCAAGATCTTTCATATCAAATTTTGATGAAAGAAACCTTGTGGTTTCCTCAACATATTTGAGATTAGACCCAAATATTAACATGTCATCCACATATAAGCAAATAATAACACCAACACCATTTTCAAATTTACTATATATACATTTATCGTCATCATTAACTTTATATTTATGGGATATAACAATATTATTAAACTTCTCATGCCATTGCATAGGAGCTTGTTTAAGGCCATAAAGCGATTTAACCAATTTACACACTTTCTTTTCTTGGCCAGGCAAAACAAACCCTTCGGGTTGTTCCATGTAAATCTCTTCTTCTAAATCACCATTTAAAAATGCAGTTTTAACATCCATTTGATGAATAACTAAATTGTGAATAGAAGCAAGAGATATCAATATCCTAATGGAAGTGATTCGAGCAATAGGAGCATATGTATCAAAGTAATCAATTCCATGTCTTTGCTTATAGCCTTTAGCAACTAGTCTTTCCTTAAATTTATTTATAGAACCATCCGAATTTAATTTTCTTTTAAATATCCATTTGCACCCAATAGGTTTAGCCCCAGGGGGAAGATCGAAAATAACCCAAGTTTAATTTGACAAAATTGAGTTCATTTCATCATTTATTGCTTCTTTCCAAAAGACAGCATCCCTAGATGTTACCGCTTCATGAAATGTGGTCGGTTCATCTTCTACATTAAGAACAAATTTAGTTTTGTTCTTTGTCTCATTTAAATCGCCTTCAACTAAATAAATAATAAAGTCAGGTCCAAATATTTTTCAGTTCTTTATCTTTTACTCCTTCGTGGTTCAACGTCATTCGTTGTTTCCGAAGAAGATATAGGTTGTGAATTTTCTTCTAAATTTGAGGAGTCAACAGTCGAATTATTATTTTTTAAACCTTGATTCAAAGTAATAAACTTTGTTAGATGTTCAAATAATTTCACATCTACCGACTCAATGATTTCTTGAGTTTCAAGGTTTAAAAATCTATAAGTCGTACTATTACTAGAGTATCCAATAAAAACACATTTGTAAGTCCTATTTCCTAGTTTAGGCCTTTTAGGTTCGGGTTTTCTTACATAAGCAAGACATCCCCAAACTTTAAGACGTCTAAGATTAGGCTTACGATTAAACCATAATTCATATGGTGTAATATCCTTTTTTTTCAATGGAACTCTATTTAAAATATAACATGCGGATAAAACCGCTTCTCCCCACATCGACAAAGGTAAACCAGAACTGATTAACATTGAATTTATCATTTCAACTAAAGTCCTATTTTTTCTTTCCGCTGTTCCATTTTGTTGTGGCGTATATGGCGCCGTAACTTGATTGATTATCCCATGAGTATTACAAAATTGTATAAACTCACTCGGGTAATATTCACCACCCCTATCGGATCGTAGGACTTTAATTTTCCGATTTTGTTGAGTTTCAACTTCTGCTTTAAAAATTAGGAATTTCTCGAAAACTTCATCTTTACTTTTAAGTAAATATGTATATGCATACTTAGAGTAATCATCAATGAAAGTTAAGAAATATTTATTTCCACCACGAGTCATATTACTCTTCATATCACATACATCACTATGAATAAGATCAAGCATTTCGGATTTCCTCTCAACAGATTTGAACGACTTTCTAGTTATCTTCGATTGAGCACAAATTTTACATTTAGAAAGGTTATCAAATTTACAATCCGAGATTAAGCCGAGATTAGTCATATTTTTTATACTTCTATAATTCACATGACCTAATCTACTATGCCATAAAGAAATAGACTCAACCATATAAGCCGAACTAATATCATTGATTACATTAATTTTGATCATGCCGTTACAAGAGTACCCTTTGCTAATAAATTGTCCATTCTTAGACAAGACAAACTTATCAGACTCATACACTAGTTTGAAACCTCTCTTATTGAGAAGGTCCCCAGACACAATATTTTTACACATATCAAGTACATGAAGTACATCAATTAGAGTAAGTGTCTTTCCAGAAGTAAGCTTCAATTCCACTATGCCTTTTTCAACTACATTGGTGCGAATATTATTTGCCATCTTCACTTCTTTTCCATCAATTTCTTGATATGTTTTGAATGAAGAGCGGTCTTTGCATATGTGGACCGTTACGCCGGTATCCAGCCACCATCCACTTTCATTATCAATTGAATTTTCTTCGCAAACAGTAGCAATAAGATCTTCAACATTGTTGGTTTCCTTCGACCCTTATTTTTCCTTAAATGCCTTCTTTTTAAGACGACATTCTCGAGAATAATGGCCGGGTTTGTCACAGAAGAAACATTTTCCCTTCTTTTTCTTATTTGCACCTTGGTTCTTGGATTTTTGATCCTCAACCATATTAGCTTTTGAATGACCCTCACCTTGTTCATCCTTCTTTTCTCGAATACGAGTATCTTCTTCAATACGAAGGTGACGAAGAAGGGATTCCACAGTATAAGTCTTTTCATCATGATTAATTTTCTTCTTAAATCCATTCCAAGAGGATGGAAGTTTTGAAACAATCACCCCTACATGAAATTCGTCTTGAAGATTAATACCAGCAGCTTTAAGGTCACCAATAATTTGTTGGAGTTCATGGGCTTGTGCAACGACAGATTTATCATTAATCATTCTAAAATTCATATAGTTTGAAATTAGAAACTTACGATTTCTCGCTTCCTCGTTTTGATACTTTGTCTCCAAATCCTTCCATAATTCCTTTGCCGTCGGAATCATTCAATGAGCTATATAAACAGTTTGAGACAAAGTATTGAGGATGTGTCCTCGACACATAAATTCGTCTTCTTTCCTCTTCACACGTTTTTGCTTTATTTCTTCGGTGTCTTTGGGTGTGGGCTCGGGAATTTGTTCAAGGTTATCATTTAGAATGTATGCAAGTTTTAGTGATGTGAGGAAGAACATAACTTTCTCTTGCCAACGGGTGAAATTTCCGCCATCAAAACGGTCCAGTCGGATTAAGTCTTGAGTCATGACTTGGATAGATTGTGCCACAGTTCCTTCCATTTGAGTGGAGTAATAAGAATAAAATTTTGCCTAAAACTGTTGGAGTTTTGTTATCGAAAGAACGAAATATATTATTTAATTTCTGTAAGGCACGTTCTTGGAACGCTTTCTTTTAGGCAAAATTTCTCCCAATCCGGTTGAGACAGAACCAGAACCACGAGTACACTATGGGTTTTATAGAATCTGCCTTCAGGATACAATGCAGTGTATGAACAGTTTTTTGATTCAAACTATGTACTGTTTGATCAAATCGAGAACACTATGAATTTGTAACTTGATAATGCCAAAGTATAGAGGACGGAGAGAGGAGAAACTAGCAATTTTCGGTGTCCAAAACAGAGGTCTGGAACTCTTTTTATAGCCATTTCTGTTACTGTTCTTCAACAGTCACAGCTCTTCATGGAGTGACTCAACAACCGTTGGATCGTGCTTATTTGGAACAGCTGCGATCTAACGGTTCAGATTAGGCGTCCCATCGTAAGCAAATGGACATCCCCTACACGAAACACTACGAGTTCATTTAACGATTTAGATCAAGTCATTTCGGATTTTAAACCCTTTGATCGGATCGTTTAATCACAACCGTTGATCTATTTTACCTCGTCAAAAATTTAGGCTCCCACGCTCCAAGCGATGATGCGCACGTGCAAGTGCACGTCAAAGCGCGCAATGCGCCCTAAGTCACCCAATAGCCCTTTCGCGCGCCGCGTGTCGCGCTTATGCGTGTCGAGATTGGTGCCACCGCGATGCGTAGGATCATATCCTCTTATTTGACTTGTCAACTAAGAATCTTAGTTGTCCTTTAGTTGATATACCACTACTTTTTGTAGTATTCTTCCAATGTGGGATAATATGGGATTTTGAGCACTCCCATATCTTTCACACCCATTTGCTCATGTTTCTACCTTCTAAATTAATACCCAAACTATGTTTAAAATAAAACACCAATAATATAATAAAATATTAACAACTAAAAAATAAAATATCAATAAATATTGGAATTTATCCAACATTCATCTCGTTTTTTGTTTGAGGTAACAAGTTTTTCTTTTACTCGGTTTATATATATCTATATAAATATTCTTATACATACATACATATATGCCCGTGCCTTTGGGGACGGCGAAAACTTTCAAAGTTCATAATCGCAAAACGACAATAAATGTCGAAGTACCTAATTGCAAAAACGACAAAAAATTTCCAAAGTACGCTATTGCAAAACAGCAAAAATTCCGTTCTCCTACGAAACATAGTGGAATCTAAAGTATACGTTAATTTTTCACAACACAAATGTGTGAACAATTTAGAAAATTTGGACAAAATTTCATTTATTTATAGGACTATCCACTCTGTTCCGAAATAAAAATAGTAACAATAAAGATAGTAATAGTCCATCTTGTACCTCGCATAAACATCATAGCCATTAAATACAAATTTAAACATCGTACAAACAAAATCATCAATTGAACACAATTCATGAAATATACAATATTCATCAATCGAGTGTGAATTCATGAAATATACAATATTCATCAATCGAATTCACATTGTACCTAAAATTAAATAAAAAATTTCAATTTAAAAAAAAAATGAACATAGCCTCCTTTGTTTATTGGACTATCCACCCTTCTTTAAGGGATAACAACACTTCCAACAATATTCAAAGAGCCAAAAATAATTCACAACAATAATAGTTCAAAGGTTGAGCTCAATTAACTGTCGGTTGAAAATGGTCCTTCTGAAAGTGGAGTTCTAAGTTATGGAAACTTGGTTCAAAGCATCTGCAACTTGAAATTAAACTTCTCACCTAATCCTTGGGCATCAGCAAGAATTAATTAATTTATACTAAACAAAGCCTTGAAATGAGAAAAAATTTAAGCGACCCATAACAGAGCCATGAAAAATTTATTCATTAAATTAAAACTAACATCATGAGTATATGATATTAGGAATATGCAACTTAAGCAAAAGTACTAATAAACAAAAGTTAAAGGATTTTCATATCAAAACAATTATATAGTTTAAAAAACCCACCAAATACTAGGATTTGAAACCCAAAGCCAAATATCGGATTTTAAAAAACAATAAAAAAAAGAACAGGAAAAATAAGAGGTACAAATAGAATTTAAAAAATGAGGTACAACCATTTAATGAAGCGTGTGAAGCTCGTGAACCCTCTTGTTGATCTTCGAATTTTCTGCTCTCTCTCTCTCTCACCCCACACTTCTGCTTGTATCTAAAACCATGAAATGAGGAGTAATTTGAGTGAAACCAAAGAGAGTAAGAGACACCCACAAAATTTGAACACACATAAAGCAATTAGACCTTCAAAACTAAACTCTGAGAAACCCCCCTGAAACAAAAATATGAATCCAAAGCCACAGAAAATCGAATGAAATCATTGGGACAGATAAGAACATGGGTAATAAACTAAACAATTGATTTCTTACTAAAATCTCTAAAACCAAACAAAACATGAAACTGAAAACCATTAAAGTAGCAAAAGAGGGGACCATGACCGTGTAGCAAAAAAAATCCGCCCAAATCGAAAAATAAAGAGAAAAAATTTACCTCTAAACCAGGTGTTGCTAGCAGACGATGAGAAAGAGAGTCAGTAACTTGGTGGCTACCATGGCCTTAGCTCCGTGAGGCACAACTTCTTGAGAGGCCCAAAGATATTTTAAATTCCAATTTCTTAAAGAATTCCTCTTAGAACAATACAGATACTTCCCTTCACTAAGGCAGATGACACACAGATCTAAAATGACAAAACTGACAAAAAAAAATACATGGCCCGGGGCTCTAGAAATAAGAAATCCCCATCTCTGTTTCTCTTATCACCGTCACTAAAGAAAGAAAATTAGAAGACATTAATAGTTATATTACGCCAGCAACTGGTATTATGAATGGAGAACGCAAATGAATAGAAATATACATTAACAAAGAAATGAACACAGAAATAAGACATTTATTTGTGTTCATTTCTGTGTAAAACACCCATATATTTGACTGTTAAGTCATTAACAAAGAAATTTCTTTGTGAACATAAATTTCTTTATGTTCATTTCTTTGTGTAAAATAGCCTATCATCCGTTTACCCGAAACCCTAAAATTTGAAGAAAAAACCCTTAAATTCATGGATGATGGAGAGACTTAACAATTAAACTTACACGGGATGAAGAGAGAGATAGAGAGAGAGAGAGAGAATGGAGAGAGACAAACTCGAACCATTACCCATTTCCAAACCCAACAAAACTAGGTAGTAAATCTTGCCGTCGAAGAAAATAATAAACATCAAATCCTAACATACCTGCAAATTACAAATAATAAACATCAAATCTAAAAAAAACACAAAATGAAAATAAGAGATACATGAGATTTAGAGAGGGGGGATACCAGTGGATGGGATTCAGAAGAGATACAAACATCAATCATTTGTAATCTCATAGCTGAAACTAATTTTTTTTTATCAATCTCAACTAATAAAAGAAAACAATATCAGTTATTCATAAAAAATGCAATCAAACTCAATATCCACTCAAAGAGGATATAGCTTATTCATATCCCCGCGAACATTTATATTTCGAGTTCTCTCTGAAAAAATTGATGTCTTCTCATACCCCCGGAGCAATCGAGGCTGAATAACAGACCACAATATCCGCAATAGAATTTGGACATAAAGCTTGACTAATGTTGATCGATGTTTGCTCTTAACAATTAAAATTCTCACATAGTCTCTAAGTTCAAGAATTTTTTATTTTATTGTGTACAATGTTTGATGATGAAACTAATTTTCATGAAATTTTATTCAGCAGACTAAATGGAACAATTCTCTTCTGGAAATGTTTAGGATTTATTACATTTGAACTTCTCCATACATAAATTGTCTCCCAAATCTTTACCATCACAGAGTAGGACCAAGAGACAGGTTTTTGATACTATCATCCTATGGACTCTACCAATACTTCACAAACGAAGAGGCTGTTTTAGAAGTTGAACTTTTCAATGCATGGTCACTCGAAGGAGATCCTGCTCAGCACCTTGTTGAAGAAATACTTTTTCGTGCAGGAAGGAAAGCTGGTATAATCCACGTTTAATTGAAAATATATTACTTTTAATTGTTGAGCGACATACCATTAAGCCATGGGGAATCAGTGAGACTTAGTTGTGCAATGTATTGGGTGGTGAGGCTTGTAAAATTGTGACCAGTACAACACCTACAATATAAAAGTAAACGTATTATTATTCACATTCATAATGATAATTCAACACCAAAACAATCAAGTCAATCAACCTTGTGCATGCAATCAATACCAAGATTTGTTAATAAGTAAAAACTAAAAAGATCAAGAAGTTCAAAAAAGTTATTGATAGTGAAAAACATTGATACGAAGTGGAAAAAGATTGACATTTTTCTCTGTCACGCAGTCGAATATAACTTCAAGGGACCTCTCGAGTTGCTGTAGTTCTTCAATACTCATCCCCTGAATCTCCTCACCCCTCATCTTCTTGTAATTAGTACGTGTTTTTTATTCCTGTAGTTGCATATCCTAAGCAAAAGGCTTGATGTCTTCTTTTTCCTACTCCTTAAGATCTCTGAATCACAAAATTGAAAACAATGCAGTCGCACAAATTGGTAAGAAAATAAGAAACAAATCACAATTTAAAATGAAAACAATGATATTTAAAATCTCAGGCTTCAATTCCAACAAAAAATAGTACTTCTAAATGAGGTACTGTATCAAGTCAATACAGATATGAGCAACTTCAAATCTGTAAAAATTCCAATCAGGTAAAACTTTGGAGTCCAATTAAAGATTTACCCAAAAATTATAGTTCAGTTAAACAGCTAAAACAAAATCTGAACAGATTTGAATTTCTTCCAATACGAACCGAACTTGGGTTTTGATGATGTTGGATCATTGTCAGCAGAAATAACTACATCACCAACATTGTCACCATAGAACTTCCATGGCAGATCAAAGGAACATGAATAAAAGTATTAAAGGTAGTCATATTCATCAATCAACTTCCCTTGTTTGCTTGCAAAAACAACCTGCACCAATAAGATCCTTTCTCTGTTTTAGCCAAAAATCTGGTGTAACAAAATCTAGCCTAAATTTGTTGTTGTCCCATCCAGAACAAACATGGAATGGGATCTAATTCAATAAAACTGTATGCCCCTGTATTGTATTGACCACAATAGATTAAAAGGAAACCCACAATCAGTTTATTCATACTATATGTCAGTGGTTATAGAAATGAAGCCTACTTAAAAGAAACAAAACAAAATTAATTCATTCATACCGTATGGCATTGGCAGTACAATGAAGCCTACACAAAAACCAACCAAACCAAAATTAATTTATCATGCAGAAAAGGATACATAACAAAATTTAAAGATACGATTATGAATCATGTTAAAATTCAAATTGTACATTAAAAGTTACAAAGGTATGCAATTTTACGAAAACCAATCCACCCAAAAATTCCATTACCGTGCGTTAACAACACTAATTATATCAGATAGGATTCATTTTGAGGCAAGTCAATCAGTAGAAAAAGGAAATAATATGTAAACCCAAACACTTGGAGTTCCCGAAAATATGTGCTCTGACTTTTGTGTTGTGAATATGTGCTGTGAATTTAAACAGAAAATTGTACTGGAAGTTGTACTGCAATCAATTATATGGATGTTTGGGGACGCGTAACATTTTATACTGTCCCCTGGAAACATTTAAGACAAACATAACAAACCTATGAGTCATGAAATAAGAATTAACCTAATGAGTCATGAAATAAGAGTTCACCTAAAACTATTGAAAAACGAAACACCACCTCGATCTGCTCGGACAGTGGCTCACATTGATTCAATTCGAAAAAGTAAAACCTAGAAAATTATTCCCCTGATTGAACTGCTCGGATAACAAGGGAATGCAAAATAGTAAGAATTCAAATAGTAATGGCATTAGTGTATAAAAATACCAACATTAAAATCCAATAGAAAAAATTGCGCCATCAAACTCCAATCACAATGAACCAAACTTTTTATTGTCTTAACCATTACATATCATAAATATATAACATCTCATTTAAAAGTTGATTCGAATACGAATCCAAACCAACATTTTTTCCCCCGGCTGTCAACCAGGTGGAGTGTCATCCTTCTTGGCAGCAGACTAAACTGCAGGAATTCTTTAATTCTAAGGGTATTCACCTTTGGGTTCTCCCGGTACAACATGGCTCAAGAGTTATGTCCCTAAGCATCCAGTTCTACTTACAGTTAAACAAAATTTAGGGAAGACTCCAGCACAGGTTGTTCTCCATTGGGGTTTGCAGATGGGTCATAGTGTGCTTCCAAAGAGCATACATGAAGCACAGATCAAAGAAAACTTTGATATTTTCGATTGGTCTATTCTTGATGATATAAGATTGCATATAAAATCATTACATATAAAAAAAGATGGCATATAAAATCATTAACGAACAAATGAAATCAAATAATAACAAAAGAATGTCATCCACACTTAATTTCATAAATCTTTGATACTGGCATATTGATTGAATAACCTAAGAATAACCTAAAATCATATTGATTGAAGAATGTCAACCATATAGAGAAGCATAATTTTCATTAATCTTTGATATTGGCATGGAAAAGACACCAAATAACAGAAGAATAAGATCAATACATGAGAAAATGAACCGATAATATTTAAAGTAACTGTTTGAATACCATATCAAAATGCAGGGGGGAAGATAACTCCATACGCTTAAGAATTTCATCAACAACCGTCTTTAAGCCGACAACCATTTCCACCGTGATATACCCTTCAAAATGAGATGAATCAATTTCAATACAATTTCCACTTAATACTCGGGCAAAATAAATTATGTCAAATGCAAAGTTACATAACAGGTGTAAAAAGGCATGGGTGAAAAATACAATGATATAAACACACAATAATGATATAACTATAAACAACCTACTTGGGAAATATAAGAAATTATATTTACCTCAATAATGATATAACATTCCTCGGTGATTAGCACCGTTTATTGAAAACAAAAATCAAGTGTATCCAATTTGTCATATAAAACCGTGTGATGAACTAAAGAACATGAAAAATAACCATAAATACCATTGACATCAGTAACAGGGAAAACTAAAGATCATGAAAACCACCAATAATTAAAGACAATGAAAACCTCATTTAAATCCAGATCGTAGAAATTCTCTAACTTTTTCAACAAAATAACAAAATCTTGATTAAATATGTTGGGGTTTGTAAAATACAGAAGTTGGGGTTTTGAAATAAAAAACCCAAGAGTGGTGTTTTGAAATCAAAAACCGCGTTTAGGGATTTGGAATAAAAAACCCAAAGATCTCTCATGGGTTAAATATTGTAATTTTTCAACTGTAACTTTCTTCAACAAAAGAACAAAATCGGAATTAAAAAAATACAAATGTTGGGGTTTTGAAATCAAAAACGCATGAGCGGTGTTTTTAAATCAAAAATCGTGTTTGGGGATTTGGAATCAAAAACCAAAAGGTCTCTCAACCCATGAGTTATGATGAACCGAGTCGAGGGAAGAGTGAGTTCGTTTGGGAGATGGGGTTTGAGAAAAGAAAGGAGAGATGGGGAGTGAGCTTACGGAGGCAGGAGTAGAGAGGTGAAAACAATGATTTGGGCGGGAGAACAATATTGGAAAGCAAATCGTGGCCCTTAATTTTCTCCTAGAGAATCACAAACGTTAATGTGCTTTTACATTTTCCAAATAGAAAAACCATCCTATATTATTATTTATATATATAATAATAATAAGTTACAATGGTGTTTTCACTATTCATAAGCTGGGAAGACACTTCACGGTTGAGATCGAAGTCAACAAGGCACTAAGTGGAGGGTGAGATCGGAATTCACACCATAAGCTTTATAACTCACCACACCTAATTTTTTAATTTATAGGACATTTACAATTTTAACCTAATAAAATTTACTTTCCCCCTCATTTTGCTTCTAAAATTTCATTGTGATTAAAAATCAAAGGATATATTAGTAATACATAAAAAATAGGATATTTTCTCTCTCCGCTTCACTTCCCCAAAGTCTAAATTTATGCCAAGCCCCAAACGAAACCCTATCATTTTCCTCTCACTCATTTGCGATTTTCCACTCCACCTCCTCACAACCAACTCGACCTCCATTTTTGCTTCATCTCTCTCTCAGATTTCTTGATTCTTTGAATGAATCTTGATTCTCGACCTTTGGTAAGTGTGTGTGGTGAGTATATTTGTGTACATGTGTGATGATTATTTTTCTAATTTTTTATGTATAAAGAATTTGCAGTAACCATTTCACATATTTTGAGTGTTTTCTTTTGCAGGTGTTTATTACCATTTTGGGTGTTTATGACGAGCTCCATGGTAAGTATTTGACAAAATGCTCAAACGAATGTACATTTAACAAATGGTAAAGACCTATTTCACAAAATTTGAGTGTTCAAAATTAGAGTATTATACATCATTTTTAACATATGAAATTAGGAAGAAATAGCATGCATGATATATAAATGTATATATGAAATTGAGGGTCCGTTTGGCAACCTAATTCCAAGCCATGAAAATGGAAGTCGAAGGCCAATTTTAATTCCACGGAATTGAAATTGGCCTTCCAATTCCCATTCCAAACCTTGGAATTGGGTTGCCAAACGGACCCTGAATGTTCATAGATTTTAATGTATATTTGGTTCATACATGTGTTCTTCCAAAGTGGATACATATATAGCTAGAGCTACATGTACATCTATATTTTTTGTTGTCTATCATACTTAGTTTCTGCTGATTTAATGTGTTGTGAGTTGTCATTAATAAATAAACTCTAATATGGGACCTCATCTGTAAAAGAGAGATGTGTGAGTAGATATATCTTTTTAAGGGTGTTCTTTTTCATATTGTAGTAAACGTGTATGAAGGTGTTGGTTTTAAGTCATGCTCGAGCAATTAAGGTTAAGTTGGCAAATGACTATGGGTAGACAATCCGGTGGGAGGGTACTTCAACTAATTCAATTGGAACAATTATTTGCCAAACCTCAATTTTTCTAATATATTTTAAAACCTTACTTGGCAGGTTACTACATAAGATGTGTCGACAATGAGATGATGGGCCCTACAATGTCATTAAGAACTGGAACTACAAAGGTGAGTTAAATGCCAAATGAAATTTATAATATCCCTTATTATGTTAAATGGAAAATTGTTGATGGTGAAACTGTATGTTGATTAAACTGTTTTAGGTGCATTGTGAAGAGGACTTGATTAAATCAATTGTATAGTTTTTGTTGTTCTTAGACAAATTTTAATTTCACATTTGTATGGTTTCGATTTCAAATTTGGTTGTTTTGATTTCACATTTCGTTTTATCTTTGTACACATCTTTACCGATTCCATCATTTCAAATATGTTCATACTAGTTGTTTAGCTTTCACATTATCCTCATTTCACTTTTTAGTTATTGTTGTATATTTTAGATCAAAGTAAACTCAATAATGTTTATTTATTTTCCATATTCTATATACAATATTATTCGTTCAATAGAAGCACTGAGAAGTAAATAATATTTATCTATAGAGACTTATAAGTTGGTTTGTGTTTGTATCACTATGATGAACAATGATGGATTAAAAGGTTATTTGGATTAGAATTTTGAGTATGACGTAAAGATCATTCGTTGGATCGAATGTGAGGTTTACATTAAGCATGATTTTAGGTTAAAATTGCTAATGTGGTTTAGTTTGAGATCAACTGAGCAGGAATGCGGGGTAGTTTGAGATCAACGATTAGGCATACTTAACATCTCGACAGGATTTGGCATCTATTTGACTGTCATGCCCTTATTTGAACCGTTTGAACAACAGGATTCGGCATACATGAACTCATGGTTTTTTCATCAAAGTCTTCATCACGGACAAAGTATTTAGTAGCCACTTTCTTCATCACTATAGAAATAGCTACCCAACTAATCCATCATCATTTCCTGACCGATCAACATCGGATCCCTTTGTCGGAGTATTCCCAATATCACAAAACGCAAAATAAAACCTCTCCAATCCAAATCGTCCAGTAAAAATCTGTGTGTGTTGGAATGAAATCTAAGAAAGGGAGTGAAACCTTATGTATTCCTAAAATGTCGCAGTTCTATATAGGATATTCACATTGACATGAATTAAAATATAAGTGGTTTTGAGTTGAAGTTTGAGTTATCTTCCTTTAGTTTGCAATTGGATTTTTAATTTTCCCCATTCTGAAATTTTAACTTTCCCCTTTGATTATTAGTGCGTCTTTATATTTATATTTCACTGTTAGTAATTTGAGTGACAAAGAAGAGTTTTATGATGCAGGGGTTTAAGGTTATGTGTATATATGGGATTTTTTCTTTTCATTTATTGAATATTATGCTTTTTTGGCTCTTCAACTTCTCCAAAAAATTTCACCTGGCTTAGACTTGCTCGCCACTACGGAGCCCAAAGGGATTGTAAAATCTGGTGGGGCATTAGTTTAAACTCCAGCCATAATATATGAAGAGCCATCTAAATAAAATGAAGATTCATAGATGAGAAAGAACATGGCAAGGAAGATTTTGAGTGACAAAGAAGAGTTTTATAATGCAGGTGTGACAACCCGAATATAATTATGATAAATTATATTTAAATCATGATTAGCTTGTGTGATATGTATAATATGTTATTAGTATATATAATGTTAATTCATTATGTTTAGTCTAATCCTACCTTCATAAAACATGAAGAATCGAACTAGTTACAAATGTGAAATTTTGA
Source organism: Sambucus nigra (assembly GCA_949130495.1). NCBI lineage: Eukaryota > Viridiplantae > Streptophyta > Magnoliopsida > Dipsacales > Adoxaceae > Sambucus > Sambucus nigra. The sequence goes on from OX422218.1 coordinate 286,047,498, forward strand.
AGTTTTCGGTAGGAATGTTCAAGTTTAAGACTAGTTTTGACCTTTATGACATAACAATTGACTTGAGGTGTAAACTAGATATTTGTATATATATGAGTTAGGGTTGTAACACAACAAACGGTCCATCGAACGGACATCCGAGTGGGAAGATATTGTCTTTTTACGAACAGGGGCTAAAGTAGTCATTTAGCCTTAAATGATATTTTGTTTTATATGATGCCACATGTTATAAATTGATTGGTTGGAGGTGGAGGTTGTTTTGGACGACTTAAACCATTGAGATATCCTCCTTTCTTCAGGAAACTCAGTTTGGGGAGAGTTTTAAGTTGAGGAAAAACAATTGTGAGGGTTAGGAAGAAGAAAGTGAGGAGAAACATTCAAAACAATTCATAGAAAATTACGTAAAAGCCCCTAAGGTAATTCCAACCATGAATCTTGATATTTTGCTTTCATTTATGATTTATATGATATAAATCCTTGATTTTTTATTGACCTTTCATGCTTGGGTGCATATGTATGGATATATGCAAGTTTAAGTTAAGTTGAATGTACAAAACCCTAAAATTGCTTTGTTTAGAAACTTTGTTTATTCAAACTTCCATATATTTTTGTATACTTACTGGAATTGATTGATTCCAATTGGATATTAACCTGGACTTATATATGTATGACATATCCGAAAATCATGTGAAAATACCAAGAAATGAGTCTTTGGTGAGAGTTTGAAATTCGGGTATGAAATCTACCCTAAGGGTGAAAATAAGCCCGCCATGTGTTCGGTGTTTTGCTTGACATAGCAAACGAACCTTAAAAATTATGAAACTTTAATTTTGTATTTTTCAATATGTTTACTGATGTTGGGTGAAATATCATATAAATTTATGATGTAGAAAAATTATGGAAATTCGTGGAAGTTGAATGAACGATAAGAGGGCCTATAGGGCAGATTTGCCATGTGGTAAAGAAATGAGCATATCTTGCTCTAAGAGACTTGAAATGATGTACCGTCTTTTGTATTGGAATACTAACAAGACAAGGATTTAATTACCAAGAATAAATGAATTTTTATTGGTCTATGATTTGGATATGTTAAATATATTAACATGGATTTGGGTGGAACTTCACTTGTGATAAATGATTTGAATGGAATCATGTGATGCTTATGGATTAAATTATGTTTAAATCGTTCTTCGGATTATTGATATTATTATGATGATACTAATATTTTAAGAATGATAGGGAGGGAAGAAGAGCTGATTGAACAAGTATAGGATAAAGGAAAGGGAAAAGCCAGTTAAACTGTCAAGGTGAGTGTACTTATGATTTGTTTCATATATAAATATGAATATAGCTCTAAGAGCGGATTGGTTTGAATACTTCGGTATTCAGGATTTGTTTGGATATTAAAATATCCAGGATTTGTTTGGGTCTCATGATCCAGGATTGGTTTGAATACTTCGATATTCAGGATTTGTTTGGATATTCAAATATCCAGGATTTGTTATTGCCAATGGGCAGAATTATTTGGATCTTATGATCCATGATTTGTTATTGCCAATGGGCAGAATTGTTTGGATCTTATGATCCAGGATTTGTTATTGCCAATGGGCAGGATTGTTCGGATTTTATACCTACATATTCGATATATAATTGTTATTCTATTGCAGGGAAGGAGTACCTCACTAAGCTTAATGCTTACGGTTTGTATTTTAACAATTTCAGGTTCATACGCTGCCAGCTAGGATACCATATGACCGGTAGCTTTGAGAGTTGCACCGTTGGAGAGAGCTGGGGTTTAAAATGGAATTTTATCGTTGTCACACTCAAGATTTTAATATACTCACGCATTGTATATATTGATTTAGTATGGATTGAGTTGATCATAGTTAATCACGGTATTGTATGTTCGCTTAATTATGACTCTGATATTGAATTTTATGATATAAGAATAATATTATGTTCATCATGTAGGAAAATATTGATGAATGAATCATATTTCCAATGGGCTCAAGATTATGATCTAATTATTCCAATAACAAATCATTTGTATGGATATTGGGTTTTGGGGTGTGACAATTAGTGGTATCAGAGCGTGGTTATTAATTTTGGACGTGTGTGACGGTTAAATGGCAGTATTGAGTTGATTTGATATTTATGAATTGTTTATATACTAACCAATAGTTTAGTATCATAAACTGTTTATATTGGATGTTAGAACTTTGTGGTATTACAGATAATTCCAGATGGAACCTGGGAATGGACAACCTAGAGAAGAGGGAGTCGCTTCTCGTACATAGAATACTGAAGTAGAGCAAAGTGTTGCTGGAAGGGCTAGAGAGCAAGAGCAGCCTACAGAGATGCAAATAATGGCGCAGGCAATGATGATGATGGAAGAACACCAAGAAAGAAATATGTCACAAATGGCAGAACAACAGGCTAGATATCTAGAATCAAAGACTGTGGCCAGGATTGAGAAAGAGGCAAGGAAGGAAATGAAAGATTCCATGCATGAGAAGTTTTTGAAGTTGAATCCTCCAGAATATTCAGGGTCAGTTGAACCTACAGAAGCTGAGATGTGGGTCAAAGATCTAGAAACTATCTTTGCAGTTATGAAGGTTCCAGATAACCATAAAGTGAATCTAGATGTGTTTAAGCTCAAAGGAGAGGCGAAATATTGGTGGGAATCCAGCAACCATTTGGTGCCCAGGATGGAAGGTATTGATGTTATTACTTGGGCTGAATTTATTAAAGATTTGTATGTTAAGTATTTCCCTAAGGTCTATAAGAGGGAGAAGTTGAGGGAGTTTATAAATTTAACCCAAGGGAACATGTCTGTGAGGGAGTATGATGCTAAATTTACTGCTTTGTCTAGATTTGCTACTAAATACGTGCAGGACGAAGAAGATAAATGTAGTAAGTTTCAAGATGGACTGATTTGGCCTAATCAAAATAGAGTGGTCACTTATGAGTTAGAAGATTATGCTTCTCTGGTAAACAAAGCCACGATAGCAGAAAGGCAAATGAACCAAGGGGCGGCGAGTAGAGAGAGTTTTAAGAAGAGTAGATTCGATGCATCTCACTCTAAGGGAGGTGAGGGTGGAAGTATTAAGATGGAACCTCATAAATTTCAGAGAGGTGGTAGAGATAGTGGTAGAGGTTTGGGGAGATTTGGAAGAGATACTAGGGGTGGGGAATCTTCTAATCTGGTTAGGAGGTCAGGAAAGGGTGAGGCACCGACAAGAATTGTTACATGTTTCTTTTGTAAAGAGGAGGGGCATTATAAATCCGAGTGTCCTAAGCTTAAGGGATTGGAATGCTACCATTGTCATCAAGTGGGGCATATTAAGAAGAATTGCCCCCAATTGGCACAGACTCCAGCAGCACATAGTGAAGTAGCAAGAAGAATGTTATCTCCAGGCAGTGCAGTGAAAAGTATGGGCAGAGGACAAGCTAGTGGTTCCAGGCCAGGTGGACGAGTCTTTACGATGAAAGAAGCTCAGATTACTCCAAATGTGGTGACAAGTACACTTTCTGTTACTGATAGAAGTGCTTATAATTTGATTGATCCTGGTTCCAGACATTCTTTTGTGTCCTATGCTTTTGCTGTATACCTGAATAGACCATGTACTCGTTTAGATGTGGGGTTGGGTATTTATATGCCTATGGGGGATATGGTTGTAGCTGAATAAGCTTTTCGTGATTGTGTCTTGACTGTGGGGTCTAGAGATACAGTTATAAATCTACTTCCATTGGATATTTTTGATTTTGATATAATTCTGGGAATGGATTGGTTATCCAAATATCATGCATCTATGGATTGTTTCTTTAAGGAAGTTGTTTTTAATATGCCGGGTGAGCCTGAATTTAAATTTGTGGGGGAAAGGAAAATTGTTCCCAGTTGCATCATTTCTGCTATTCAGACGAGGAAATTATTGAGTAAGGGTTATGAGGGTTTTATTGCATATGTTCTTGACACTAGGAAGGAGGCTTTACAATTAGTCGATGTTCCTATTATACGAAATTTTCCTGAAGTGTTTCCTAGTGAGTTTCCAGGGTTACCTCCAGAAAGAGAAGTTGAATTTAGTATCGAATTAGCACCGGGGACAAACCCTATTTCTTTGGCACCGTATAGAATGGCACCTGCTGAGTTGAAAGAACTCAAGATTCAGTTGCAAGATTTACTTGATAGGGGGTTCATACAGCCTAGTGTATCTCCATGGGGTGCGCCAGTTTTATTTGTGAAGAAGAAAGATGGTACCATGCGTTTGTGTATTGATTATAGGAAACTGAATAAAGCTACAATTAAGAACAAATACCCTTTAACTCGTATAGATGATTTGTTTGATCAGTTACAGGGTGCTAAAGTGTTTTCAAAAATAGACTTACGATCAGGTTATCATCAGTTAAGGGTCAAGGAGAGTGATATTTCTAAAACTGCTTTTCGTACTCGGTATGGTCATTTTGAATTTCTGGTGATGCCTTTTGGGGTGACTAATGATCCAGCTGTATTTATGGATCTTATGAACCGGGTACTTCATCCTTTTGTTGATTCATTTGTGATAGTTTTTATTTATGGTATTCTGATTTATTCATGTGATATGGTTGAACATGAAAAGCATCTCACAACTATTTTGAATCTGTTGAAAGATAAGAAGTTGTATGCCAAGTTTAGCATGTGTGAATTTTGGCTATTACAAGTTGCATTTTTAGGCCATGTTGTTTCGGGAGATGGTATATGTGTTGATCCTAAAAAGGTAGAGGCTATTGTAAAATGGGAGAGGCCTAATAACGTGACTGATGTGAGGAGTTTTCTTGGTTTAGCTGGGTATTGTAGGAGGTTTATAAAGGGATTTTCTTCAATTGCCTTGCCGATGACTAAACTAACCCGGAAAGATGTTAAGTATGAATGGAATTCTGATTGTGAAAATAGTTTTGATGAATTGAAAAAGAGGTTGGTAACTGCCCCTGTTCTTACTATTCCACATGGTGGAGATGGTTTTGTTATTTATATTGATGCTTCACACCAGGGGTTGGGTTGTGTTTTTATGCAGCATGGTAGAGTTATTTCTTATGCTTCTAGGCAGTTGCGTACACATGAACGTAATTATCCTACACATGATTTGGAACTTGCTGCTATTGTGTTTGTTTTGAAATTATGGCGTCATTATCTATATGGTGAGGTATGTTAAATTTTTACTGACCATCAAAGCCTTAAGTATTTATTTACTCAGAAGGAGTTGAATTTGAGGCAGAGGCGGTGGATGGAGTTAATTAAAGATTATGATTGTACAATTCACTACCACCCAGGAAAGGCAAATGTAGTTGCAGATGCTTTGAGTAGAAAGGCTTCAAGCAAGTTATCTTGTATTCGATGTGCTAGAGTTGCTCATATTATGGAGTTGAGATTGATGGGAGTAGAATTGCAGCTAGTAGATGGGAATAGATTCTTTTCCCATGTAAGCGTGAGGCCGTTGTTAGCTACCCATATTCATGATTTGCAAAGTCAAGATCCTTTCCTTGAGAAGAAACGACAAGATGTCCAAAGTGGTAAGTCAGAAGATTTTTGTATTGTGAATGATGGCACTTTATTGTATAAACAGCGGTTATGTGTGCCTAATATGGGTGGATTGAAAGAGGAAATTTTAGATGAGGCTCATAATTCCATTTATACTACGCATCCTGGTAGTACTAAAATGTATAGAAATTTAAAGGAGCATTATTGGTGGAATAATATGAAGAAGGAAGTAGCTGATTCTGTTGCTAGATGCCTTATATGTCAGCAAGTAAAAGTGGAGCATCAGAAATCTACCGGTCTGCTTCAGCCATTGACAATACCGGAATGGAAATGGGATCATGTAACGATGGATTTTGTGGTTGGGCTTCCTCGATCTCAGAAGGGGTCAGATTCGATTTGGGTAGTGGTGGATAGATTGACGAAGTTCGCTCATTTTCTAGCAGTCACGACTACGTATACAGTTGACAGGTATGCTAGATTGTATGTTAATGAAATTATTCGATTGCATGGAGCACCGGTATCTATTATTTCAGATAGGGACCCTACTTTTACCTCCAGATTCTGGGATAGTTTGCAGTATGCTATGGGTACCAACTTAAAGTTTAGTATGGCTTTTCATCCCCAGACAGATGGGCAGTCTGAAAGAACAATACAGATTTTGGAAGATATGCTTAGAGCTTGTGTGCTTGATTTCAAAGGTTTGGGATGAATATTTGCCTTTGATAGAATTTTCATATAACAATAGTTTTCAGTCTACTATTGGTATGGATCCATATGAAGCCTTATACGGTAGACGATGTCGTACACCAAAATGTTGGGGTGAAGTTTGTGAAAGGAAGATAAAGGGTCCAGAATTAATTGAAGTCACCACTGAAAAAGTGAAGATTATTCAAGATAGAATGAGAACAGCTCAAAGCAGAAAAAAAAGTTATGCGGATAAACGACGAAAAGATTTGGAATTCCAGAAAGGGGATTATGTGTTTCTCCGGATATCGACGTGGAAAGGAGTTATGAGGTTTGGAAAGAAAGGGAAATTAAGTCAACGCTGCATTGGACCTTATGAAATCCTTGAGAAAGTCGGGATGGTTGCCTACAAGTTAGCATTACCACCAGAGTTATCTCGGTTACATGATGTTTTCCATGTTTCTATGTTAAGAAAGTATGTAGCGGATCCTTCACATGTGTTGGTAGAACAGCCTATTGAGTTAAAGGAAGACTTGAGTTATGTGGAAGAACCACTTGCTATTGTGGATAGGAAGGAACAAGTATTGAGATCAAAAGTAATCCCACTTGTGAAAGTTGTGTGGAGAAGGCATTCCATGGAAAAATCTACATGGGAGAGTGAGGATAGCATGAAGATGCGTTATCCGTATTTGTTTGATTCAGAGAACCAAGGTATGTCAATTTCGGGGACGAAATTTCTTAACTGGGGGAGAATTGTGACAACCCGAATATAATTATGATAAATTATATTTAAATCATGATTGGCTTGTGTGATATGTATAATATGTTATTAGTATATATAATGTTAATTCATTATGTTTGGTCTAATCCTACCTTCATAAAACATGAAGAATCGAACTAGTTACAAATGTGAAATTTTGAAGTTTTCGGTAGGAATGTTCAAGTTTAAGACTAGTTTTGACCTTTATGACATAACAATTGACTTGAGGTGTAAACTAGATATTTGTATATATATGAGTTAGGGTTGTAACACAACAAACGGTCCATCGAACGGACATCCGAGTGGGAAGATATTGTCTTTTTACGAACAGGGGCTAAAGTAGTCATTTAGCCTTAAATGATATTTTGTTTTATATGATGCCACATGTTATAAATTGATTGGTTGGAGGTGGAGGTTGTTTTGGCCGACTTAAACCCTTGAGATATCCTCCTTTCTTCAGGAAACTCAGTTTGGGGAGAGTTTTAAGTTGAGGAAAAACAATTGTGAGGGTTAGGAAGAAGAAAGTGAGGAGAAACATTCAAAACAATTCATAGAAAATTACGTAAAAGCCCCTAAGGTAATTCCAACCATGAATCTTGATATTTTTCTTTCATTTATGATTTATATGATATAAATCCTTGATTTTTTATTGACCTTTCATGCTTGGGTGCATATCTATGGATATATGCAAGTTTAAGTTAAGTTGAATGTACAAAACCCTAAAATTGCTTTGTTTAGAAACTTTGTTTATTCAAACTTCCATATATTTTTGTATACTTACTGGAATTGATTGATTCCAATTGGATATTAACCTGGACTTATATATGTATGACATATCCGAAAATCATGTGAAAATACCAAGAAATGAGTCTTTGGTGAGAGTTTGAAATTCGGGTATGAAATCTACCCTAAGGGTGAAAATAAGCCCGCCATGTGTTCGGTGTTTTGCTTGACATAGCAAAAACGAACCTTAAAAATTATGAAACTTTAATTTTCTATTTTTCAATATGTTTACTGATGTTGGGTGAAATATCATATAAATTTATGATGTAGAAAAATTACGGAAATTCGTGGAAGTTGAATGGACGATAAGAGGGCCTATAGGGCAGATTTGCCATGTGGTAAAGAAATGAGCATATCTTGCTCTAAGAGACTTGAAATGATGTACCGTCTTTTGTATTGGAATACTAACAAGACAAGGATTTAATTACCAAGAATAAATGAATTTATATTTGGTCTATGATTTGGATATGTTAAATATATTAACATGGATTTGGGTGGAACTTCACTTGTGATAAATGATTTGGAATGGAATCATGTGATGCTTATGGATTGAATTATGTTTAAATTGTTCTTCGGATTATTGATATTATTATGATGATACTAATATTTTAAGAATGATAGGAAGGGAAGAAGATCTGATTGAACAAGTATCGGATAAAGGCAAGGGAAAAGCCAGTTAAACTGTCAAGGTGAGTGTACTTATGATTTATTTCATATATAAATATGAATATAGCTCTAAGAGCGGATTGGTTTGAATACTTCGGTATTCAGGATTTGTTTGGATATTAAAATATCCAGTATTTTTTTGGGTCTCATGATCCAAGATTGGTTTGAATACTTCGATATTCAGGATTTGTTTGGATATTCAAATATCCAGGATTTGTTATTGCCAATGGGCAGAATTATTTGGATCTTATGATCCATGATTTGTTATTGCCAATGGGCAGAATTGTTTGGATCTTATGATCCAGGATTTGTTATTGCCAATGGGCAAGATTGTTCGGATTTTATATCTACATATTCGATATATAATTGTTATTCCATTGCAGGGAAGGAGTACCTCACTAAGCTTAATGCTTACGGTTTGTATTTTAACAATTTTAGGTTCATACGCTGCCAGCTAGGATACCATATGACGGGTAGCTTTGAGAGTTGCACCGTTAGAGAGAGCTGGGGTTTAAAATGGAATTTTATCGTTGTCACACTGAAGATTTTAATATACTCACACATTGTATATATTGATTTAGTATGGATTGAGTTGATCATAGTTAATCACGGTATTGTATGTTCTCTTAATTATGACTCTGATATTGAATTTTATGATATAAGAATAATATTATGTTCATCATGTAGGAAAATATTGATGAATGAATCATATTTCCAATGGGCTCAAGATTATGATCTAATTATTCCAATAACAAATCATTTGTATGGATATTGGGTTTTGGGGTGTGACAGCGGGGGCTTAAGGTTATGTGTATTTATGGGATGTTTTCTTTTCCTTTATAAATTATTTTGTTCATACTTTCACCAAGTGAGAGACTTCGTATTCATTTCTTAAATTTTTATTACCACATTATAGTGAATGAGTGGATTTTGTAATACCACATCTCTAGCTAAATATCATTACTATTCCTATGTGACCACCTCCTCGAGATGTACATGGTGCAAAAGCAAGTTACAGAATATGAGGGAGGCAACAATGAAAGTATTAGGCCTGAGAACTATGGCCAGAGATCAGTTGAGTTGAGAATGTTGCAATATGAGCTTGAGCGCAATACAAGTGCATCAAGCCACTTAGAAGGATTAGGATACAAGAAGTTTCTCATTTTATTAATAATCATTGATTATGGCCTTTTGTTGTCTCATTTAACTCTCCATTCATCATTAGTTTACATAATTGGAACAATTAATAGAAGATTTGGGTCTGAACCTGTAACATTTAGATAATAACAGAGTGCAGGATGCATAACCTCCAACTAATGTGACTATGTTACTGTTTTACTATTATTGATGCTGATGTAATTTTGGTGAAGTAAGTATTATAGAGTTTCATATTCAATTTCATCTATATTTTCACCTACATATATACCATATACAAATTATAATTTTCTCATATTTCTCTCATAATGTACTTGAATTTATTAATAGTTAGAGAAGTCTCTCACGTGGTGAAAGTGTGAGTAAGGCATTGTTTAGACAGTAATAGATTATGTCAATAAGAATTTGAGATTAAATAGTTCACCAAATAGACATTAATATGTAGTGTAATGTACAAGGCATTGTCCGTATTCATGTGATTTAAATTGATGGGGATTTAATTTTTCATTGATTTGATTGAAGTCACCTACTCTCTTTGATGAATTATGTATGAGAATTTAGCTTTACATGTTTGTAATTGATTTGCTTATATATTTTAAATATATGATGAAACATTTTACTGACTTTGTGGAATTTCCAGTTATTTAATGATATTTTCATGGTATTGTGCTTTCAAACCCTCACCTATGCTCCTCTATTAAATGCAGACCATAATATTAGCAAAATAATTCCAGAAGCAGCAGGTAGGTGGAGTCTCTAATTCAACGACAACACAATAAGAGGTCGATGATGATTTTAAGTCTATGATATTTATGGAGATAGGTTTCATTTACATTTTCTCTTTCTCCCAATTCTATGGTTTTGGTATATGCATTTTAACTCATCGCACCATTTGACTGATTTTGTTAATGCAGATGTGATCGGTTTAAGGACCCGCCTACTTTATGCTTACAGGTCATGGTGTGAGGTCCGTTTGTTCACATGCTTCAGGTGAGTATAATCTGAAAGGTAATGGTCTCTAATCTCTATAACATGTGTATTCATTTGAGACGATTGAATAAATTACACACCCATGTATTACTTATTTTCTATCTTTTGTTTAAAAATATGAACACTAGATTTTTCCTTCTTTAACTTTTTCTTATCAGTTCCAACTATAATATGTTTTAGTATATGAAAATCATTATTTAATAGATTTAATTTCATCTTCTTTAGTTTCTTAAGATGGTATCAGAACCCTAATGCAAAATTCTCCAATCTCAATAATGGAGACTTTCTCCTCTTTGATATAATTCACTCCAATTTCTTTTACTCATGCAATATCAGTAAAGTTTGATAATCATAATTATCTACTGTGGAAACAAGATGTTTCAACAGCTATTCGAGGACGTAAACATCACTTTCTTGATGGATCGATATTTATTCCTCAAAGATTCATGTCCGATTCAAATAAAGCTGCTGGAAGATTAACTCTGAGTTTCTCGACTCAGAGCAACAAGATTAGCTTCTCAGTTCAAACACAATTACAGAACACTAGAATAATATTCTGCACCATCGACTCGGGTGAAGCTGCTGGAAAGTTTAACTCTTGAAGCTGCTGGAAAGATTTCATGTCCGATTCAGATGAAGGTGCTGGAAAGTTTAACTCTTGATCAATATTTTGCAGCACAGTGAAGCTCTCTTAATTCAAACACAATAACAAAACACTAAGAAAGGTTCCTTGCCTATCAATGATTATCTTTTGAAAATTAAAAACAATGTTGATCTTTTGGCTTATTTGGTCATGTGATTTCCACTAATGATCATATTGATGCAATTTTGAATGGATTGACTGAGTATGACACATTTGTTAAAAATAATGTTGATCTTTTGTACTCATTATTTTAAGAGACGAACTAAATTCATAATATTAACATCCATTTGTAATGGGAAAATACATTTTCTTTGCATATGGTATATTTAATTTTTAATAATCGTGTTATTTGAGGTTTGACCATTATGGTTAAGCTTATTTATTTATAAATCTATTGTTTATATTTATAAATCATGTTTTTTTGCAAATATATATGACCTAATCCCCACATACCCGAAAGTCACTACGAGTATAACACTGTTCTTTTAAACTGAACTGTGATATTAGTAACATTAGTTGTTGCAATGCACCTGGAGTAAAAGGAGAAGGAACTGCTGTAATTCTTTACACTAGCTCTGGAATGACCTGCCCTGCTGCAGATTTCGTGGAAGAGTTTTTTCTTTTGACTGTTAAAAATTCATTATCTAAACATGGCCTTTTTGTTGTTAATTTTGTTTCAAGATCACTCGTCATTAAGGAATTGCTTGTTTCAAGGATGAAAGAGGTCTTCAACATCCTATTTTCCCTTCAGCTTGAGGATGATGTCAATGAAAGTTATATTTTCTCTTAATTCGAATACGAAGGATTGTATGAATGAGCACCAATTTCCTGAAGCTTCTCATAAACTTGAGAAATTATTAAAGCTAAAGCATACGGAGAGGAACCAAATCTTCATTGATTCCACTAAGAGGATGAAACATCTTAATTAACTTATTAAGTTACTTCTTGACGCTAATACGGTTTGTATCATTGAACACTGATGTTGTAACAGGAATGATGCTAATACGCTAATTACGTACTTTGGAAATTTTTTCCATTTTACGATTACGAACATTGCAAATTTTTTTGTTCTATTTTGATCTCCAAAGTCAGGAAATTTGAGTTTTTTGCAGTGTCATATGCCCTGATTTAGTTCATTTTTTCATCAGGAAATTTGAAAGTTTTGGCATTTGAAATTTTAACTCTGAATCATAAAGGATGCATCGCACACATGTGCGTATGAAAAAATAACTACATCTACCGAGATTTTGCAAACTATAAAAGAGGTTGAAAGTGGATGGCAGACTTCATATCTGTACAAGGAGATTTTGCAAGTCAATAACGCAGCTACCTAGATTCTCTGCTGCCTTAATTTGTGACAGCATTGTGTGATGTTCAGATGGCGACACAATAATTCTACAATTTCTGTTTATGTATGGGGAGTGATATTTAGTACTCATTGTTTCCCTTCTTTAAAGGTGGTGGTTGTACCTGAGTTTTAGTGTGAGAATATGAGCTTGCATGTACCATCTTGCGGTGAGAGAAATGCAATTCTTCATGTATGGTGGCAAAATCGTTCCTTGCTATTTGTGTCTTAGTACATGTAATGCATATCCAAGTTCGTTTGTCTTCAGAATCCTATTCTGATACAACTAGAAGATACCAGTACCCTTTCTCCTACTCCTGAATTACAACAGAACATGGAGGCGACATGTGAAATATTGGAACAATTTCAGAGAAGCCGAAATGTACTTGATGTCTTTCTTTCCATTTGAGGAAAAAATGATTCCCTAAAAGTTGAAATAAGTGGTCTCTCATTTCATCATTGGTCATAAGTAAGCACTTACACTTTATAAATGCATACAACCATTACCAATCATTCTCAACTGGAATATGCTTTTTGGTTTTTCTTTTTCCCCTTAAATTATTGAACAATTTTTATTTATGACATAATTGATATTTTATTATTTGGTTTTTCTACTTTGTTATTTTTCTTTTTTATTTCTGTAATGTGTTTTTCTAATTTTAATAATTATATTATTTAGGCTTGCTCACCTAATGAATAACTTTTCAAAAACTAATAAAGGTAGTAATGTTACCGTAGCTTTTCAATATTGTTAATTTTTACTTGAAATCATCTCTTTTGTGCCAAATAATATATGGTGTGTTGTAGTCTTATTCAAATGACTTAGTTACATCCATATCAGTCTCTTAGATGTCATCTCACAACGATTAAATTGGCTGCCTCATTCATACTTCGGCCGTGATGACCTCGGGCACTAATGGCCTCTGATTTTACTGCTGACAAGGTTAGGATTTCTAAAATGTTACTTGGGAAGGTTTCACCGAGCCTACATTGCGGCAGCTGTACAATCTCAAAGAAACTTGATGGTCGTACAACGATATCTTATTGATATATGCATACTCATAGTGCACTCTTTAATAAATTGATTTCGATATATCTCACTAAACTACTTTAAGGTGCAGGTATATTTGGAGTCGAGCTTGAGTGCAAGATGAATTATACCTATTAAAGGTTGTGTTCATACTACAAGTACCTATATATATGATATGTTCTTTTATGTTAATTATTTATTAATTAGTATACCCTAATTCCTACGACATGACTACATATACATTTTAATCACTTTGTCGTATTTTACAATTTGAATATTCAGGTGACTAAGAAGGAATCAGGCTGAAACTTACATAACATCTATCAGCTTCCCGGTTCTCTTCACTCTTTTGAAAGCTGTGACACTTCTTCCATTTTACTCACTCGACTCCATATAGGGATGTGTTTTTCGTCTCATTACTGGGTAAGTATCAGAGTCTTAAAATCAATAAGGACTTGATTGAGGCTTCTTTGTGCATGCATCCATCCAATTAATAATAGGAGTTTATATCTCTTCTTTGTGCATGGATTGAGGCTTCTTTATGTAATGGGGAAAATTTGATGACATCCTCAAAGTTGTGATCCCCCTCATAAGAGTTTATATCTCTTCGTAGTTTGATCACACACAAGAAATATCAAGGTTTTAAAAAATGTGGGGCGTGATCGAGGCGTGGAGGCCAAGCCTTCAGCCTTGGAAGCTTAGGAGGGCCTTAGGCGTGAAAAGGCGTTTAGGCCTTCATAATATTTTTTAACCATAACAAGGCTATTAAAATACTAAAATTGTACATATCATAAAAATATGTCTGAATATTTTTAAATCAAAATACTATTTGATTATTTTGGGAGAGATAATGGTCCGATTTGTAAAAAAATCCTTAAAAGGTGATATCGTTTCACTAAAGCGTTGTTGTTTTTAGAAAAAAGTGCGCATTAAGGGTTTTACCAAGAATAAGGCGTGAAAAGCTTAAGGCGGGGCGTTTCTCCCAAGCCTCAAGCCTAGGCGTGCCTAGGCGGGTTTTTTAGAACAATGAGAAATATATTACAATAGGTATCAATGTATATTTGATATAACTGTGTATTAAAACAGATGCTATAACTTGGGCATGCTATAACCAATGCTATAACTGGTACAGTTGTATTAGAAAAGATGTATTAGAATATATGATATAACATGGGCTATAATTGGTAGAGTTGTATTAGAAAATATGTATTAGAACATAGATTACAATAGGTATCAATCAATACTTGAATTCTTTCAATTCTGCAGTAGATGTTGATGATGAAGATAATAGAGAAGATGAAGACTGGACTTACCATTTTGTGGGAATGGGTCTAATCTAAAATTTGCTTTTTTCCTTCATTAACCTGCCATTTTGCAGCTCATTACTAACTTGAACACTCAAAAGTTTTAATAGAGCATCCTTAATATATCAAACCTTACATAGTTATATGCTCTAGACTGCAAAATAGCAAACCTTAGTCAAAAGTTATACCAGAGATTAGTTACTTTTATGTATTATTTTCTGCGATGACTTTTTTGCAATGCATGTCCATGAGATAATTATGCTCATAGATGCTATTTGTGTTTTCATTTTAATTATAGCTACTTTATATGGTGACTTCAAAATCAAAGACAAAACGAGCTTCGCAAGTAGGCTCCTCATCGATCACATGGATACTCAACATAAATGGGTGATTCAGTGCCTCCTCAATGGATATTCATTCTGATGGATAAAAAAATGATGTTTTCTCCACAACATCAATGAATATAGGGGTAATATCTGGGAGATTATGCGAAAAAGGTCTCTTTGGGAAATGAGAAAACTTCTTGACATACCATTTCACATTATCAATTGTGGCTGTGTATTCTGAACATTATCTGGGAGCATTTTGACATATCGTTCAACTCAGGAGGTTTTTTCTATCATTCATGAAATCTATCTCTAAAATGGTCCCTACAATCCCTAAGTCACAAATGTTGAGGTCATATTTTTCATTTAGAATCAGTTTTCTTAGTTTCAAATCATGGGCTAAAACATTTGTAGAGTATATATGTCAGTCTCGCATTAACAGATACATAAAATACTGACAGTGATCCTCTGTGACTGACTGAGAAGAGTATATAATTTGGTATATATATGTGTCCATTAACTCATACACAATATAGACATTATTGAAGTTTTCCTAGCCCGGTGGTCGTACGATGCCATTGTCTTGGTCCATATGGCAGAGGAGTTTGAACTGTTCCTGATATTTTGGTTTGTATACATTGCTGCTGATTCTTATGAAAATTTTGGTTCACATTATTTCTTTTTATGGTATACATATTATTAAAACCATAACTCGTTGCCGCCTATTGTTGTAAAAATTCTACCTGCTGATATACACACATTCTTCACAAGTGATTGGGTAATGGATTTTTGGGTTATGATCAACAATTAGGATGCCATTCTTCTTCGATGGCTTTCATTCTAAATATTTAGAACGAGTGAATATGACCCTTATTGTTTGTTTCATGTAAGAGTTTTGTTTTAAGTTCGGAATGCCAAATTTACCATGTAAGAAATTATCAATGTTTGAGTGTGAACCTGAATATTATGGTCTTTTAATTTACATTCAGAAAATCAATGGGCCGATTTGTATATAAGTTTTGAGTTGATGGTTTCATAATGGTGTGGTGGTTTACATCATATTTATTGTCGATTGTGAGAAATGTTTAGCATGTACATGTGATGTTTACTGATGAAAAAATGATTTAGTCGATCCATCATTAATTTAAAAGGTTCAAATGGTATTTGAATTATAATGAGATGTAATTTTTTCATCATCCTATCAATATTGTTTTGTTGTATTCTTTTACTTCTCAATCACGATGGATAGTCTTATAAATGGAGGAAATTATGCCTAAATTTTCTAAATTATTTCCACCTATTTGTATTATATATAATCCTTTATGACTTAGATTATACACGATTTTATAATTAAATATATGGTGGATTGTCTCATAAACATAGTGTATTGTCTCATTCATCAAGGAAATTATGCCTGATTTTTTTAAAATTACACTTTGCTTTGTTTGGGAATGAATTTTTTATCATTTCACAATTATGTAGTTTGAATTTTTTTTTTCATTTTACTCCTAACTATGTTGAAGAACGAACAATTCTTTTAGCATGAAATGATGGTGTCAATATTATAAATAGTTTTGCATTGAATTTTCATCCCGTTAAAATAATTTCATATATTTGTAAATTATATTATTATTTTGGGGAAGGAAATTTAAGACATTTTATAATTGCACACTTTGAAATTTTTTGTTGTTTTATGATTACATACTTTGGAAAATTTTCGTCGTGTGATTATTCTTGGGTGTTTTTATTCTCGCCCTTATTTTCTTTTAACAGACCCTAACTATAAACATACAAGTTTTAGTAACAGTGTTGTGTAAAAGGACTACGATAATTAAGGTAGCAAATAGATTTTGGATTGCATGTGTGTTCTGTTTTGCCATTTTGTTGAGAGGAAAAATTGTACGTCACTATTTGGATATGCCAAGTGGTTTTGTCGTACACATTGCCTACTCTAATCATGATTTTCAATTCCAAAAGAGTTACAACGAGTCTAATCAATTTAACACCCAAGACTTTTTTTTGGCACATAACAAAGACCAAAAAATAAACACCAACAGCATTGGAAGAAACAGGGTGGATCGTTATGTCATCATGTCTATAATGAGGATAGACCAATAAACGAATTGAACTTTGCCCAAATTTTCTCATAAATTTTACTCACTTGTGTTGTAAAAAAAATTAATGACTTAAATTTACCAGATTCTATACTTTGAAAATTTATACTTCTATCATATAAGACATTTATTATTTATATTATACACGACTTTGTGTTTTTCAAAATTATCAGCGTGCCTTAAGGCACGAACATACCCTAGTGTGTGTGTATATATATATATATATATATATATATATATATATATATATATATATATATATATATATATATATATATATATATATATAGAGAGAGAGAGAGAGAGAGAGAGAGAGAGAGAGAGGATCTCATGAAGTCCATTTTTTTAAAGTAGTAAAAAAAATATTTTGGGGTTGATTTTTTTTTTTTTATAGTTTTTAAAAATTTCAGTAGGTCCATATAAAAAAATCAGCTCGAAATGATTTTTTTTACTATTTTAAAAAAATCAGTCAAACTGTGTCAGTTTTTAGGTGGACCTCAAATTGGGACCACACTTGATCCTTTCCCTATATATATATTTATCTACTCCATTTATAGTAAGATCTGCTTACTTGTGTTGTTTGATGTTTTGTTATGGTTGTGGTTCTTTTTGATCAGTAAACGACAACAAAGTTTTTGTTTATTAAAACTGAGAATGATTTGTTTGTGTTTTAGTTTGTTGGTTGTATCAAACTTATTTTTTTTTGTTTACTCATAACTGCTTGTGTTGAGTTTTCTATTTTTGGACTAAATGATTTGGAGAGACTTTCTTTGGACTGAAATTTTATTTGGACTAAAATTTAGTAGAGCAATTTAGATCTTGGATATTTTGTTGGGTGTTTGTTGTTGAACTCTTTTTTACACCCAAGTCATTTTGTGTGCCCAGTTGTTATTGTCCTTTACTTTTGAAACTTAATAACTTATTTTTTTTGTAGCACACATTTTATTTATTAAAATCTGATTTAATTCATTTGGGTTTAAAGATAATCTGATTTTTTACTCTAACTAGTTACACCCTCTAAGTTGAACATTTGTGTGTTCACTTTATTTAGTTGGATTTAATTACTGTGTAGACTTTATATCACATCTTTATTTGTTTAAATTTTATTTTAGTGAAACTCATCCTATTTTAGTGAGTTGAGTGCTACACTCTTTATCTCGTACTCAATTTTACTTGGATTGGACCAATTGACTCGTACACTTTTTATTGCCTAAGTTGAATACTTTTTGTTGTATTATTTTATACTTCGGTGGTGTTTATGTGTGTATGAGTTTTTTATCCAAACTTAGTTATAGTACTGGCTTAAACTAAAATTTGGAATTTAAATCTTTGTGATTATTTTTTTGTGCGTTACACAAATTTGAACTTTGGACTTAACTAATATATTAGTATCTATCTTGTGGTAACTTTCATTAAGTCCTAATTTGTATGAGCTAAGTGCTACACATATTTATCTTGTGCTCATTTTACTTGGACTTAATATTTTTTACATAACACCGATTTAAATTGATTCATAGTCTATTTGGTGTTAAGTTAAGTTTTATTGTTTAGTTGCACGACACTATTGTTGGAATTTTATTTCCTATTTTATTTGTGGTCATTTGCGCCAACTAAATTATTTTAGAATTAATCTATACTTGAATATTAAATATTAAGGAAGACCTTCTTTGTGTCTTGTGACTGAATATTTAAGCATTCTTTTTAGTATCAATTAATTTTTCTAAATTCTTTTATTTAAAAATTCTTTGTTTTAAAAATTCTAAATTCTTTGTTTTATTTAAAAACCCGAGACCCCATGTAGATGTGCAAAGCATTCTTTTATACTTAGTCATTGATTGGTAATTTTTCTTGTCAATTAAAACAGACTTAACCTGGTTTGTGTTTAGTCTCTTTTTCTAAACAAGATTATTTTGTTGTTTTTATTAAAACAAATTTTATTATTAAATTTGTTTTGCACATCTACATGGGGTCTCGGGTTTGAGTGTGTAGTTGTGTGTGTGTCACGCCTTCACTACCTGGATTGTTTAGTTAGATTGAGTATTGTGGGGTTGTATAGTTAGTGCATGGGTGTACTGATTTTGTATCGGACTAACTATTTCATTTACACTGGGTTGCTGAATTCTTTATTCAAACATTGATTTAGTGTTGCGTGTGTTGTGAGTGAGTGAGTGATAGTTACTATTACCAGGGTGCTATTGGGTTGAATGATTTTTAGTCAACTTGGATTATTTTAGACTAGACTAGGTGTACGGGATTGTATTTGCTTAGTTGAATTCATTGTGGACTTGGAGGACTGTAATCTGTAACTTGTAATAGATAATAGTAGACTTGGGTGTATGTGTTGTCCTAGGACTAGGGACATAGGGTTTACCACCACGGTGGGGTCCTCGAGAACAATATTGTGTCACCCTCTATTCTTCCTCATCTCATTCTTAAAGGAAATTATTTTTATATCTAGCATCACCACCTTTTACGTACTAGTGTGCGTGAGTGATTTTAATTTATAATAGATTTTATCAAAGAGTTTAAAAGAGTTTTTTAAAAAACCTAATACGCATTAGCCCCTTTGGTCCTTTCTAGTGATCCTTAGGTCGTTTTCAAGTGGTATCAGAGCTTCAGGATTCACTTTATAAAAGTTTTTATTCCGCAAAGATCCTGAACTCCTTTTAAAACCTATATTTTATATCATTTAAAATCTATTTTTTAAGTATGGAAAACTTGTATGGCGATGCAGATTTTTCTTCTTGAAAAATCCCTTTATGAATGTTTTAGAGAGTCAAAGTCTTATTCACAATTTGACATTAAAAGTGAGAATGCTATTTTCCAAGCGATGGGTGCAACCGAAGTTAAAGATATTTCATCTTGCACTACATCTTTAGATGCTTGGGACATATCACTATCTCCTACCCATTTATCTAGTGCATGCAATGATATCTCTATTTGTGATAGCGATACTAGTTGTGCTAATTTAGTTGCTTTTACCTCGCGTGTTGTCTTTATATCTGAGGACATTAATGATTGCTTATCTACTAGTTCTAATGATTATGATTTATGTGTAGATAGTTCTGATTTAGACAAAGTGATCTTATCTCGTACCACACATTCTCATTTTCACCCTACATTCACAGCTTATGTATCTAATATTGATGATATTTTTGGTGATGTTGATGAATCGGAAAATGAAGACAATCCTGTCATTTTGGAAGGGTGCATGAGTAAAAATTTAGATGATTGTGTGAGTAATAAATCTTTTGATAACACAATTGAGGATTGCAATGATTTAGCTCAAATTAATTCTAGTTTAATGGCTAAAAATGACGCTTTAAGCTATCAAATCAAGATTATGTCCGAACAATTTGAATTTCGTATAGATGAACTTGAGAGTGATGTTTCATTTTTGGAGAAAAGAATTATAATGTTAACGGAGCTTAACCATTGTATTAAAACTAAATATAAGGAATTTTTATTTAAATTTGATGAATCTCAAGTTGAACTTAAGGTTGCTTTAGACAAGTATGATGAATGCCAAAGACAACATAAGATTGCATCTAAGAGGTTTGATGGTTTTTGTAATTCTCGTTTAATTGTCGAATCCTAACATAAGTATGTTGAAGAATTTGTTCCTTTAAGAGTACTTGGGTTTGAAGGGAAAACTTTTGATGAAACTAATTTTGTTACTTGTAGCGAACAATGCCCTAATTCGACTGAAATTAAACTAAGCTATAAATGTGCAGATTTTGAGGATTGTAATACCGCATTTGTTAAGTCGGTATTTGTTTGTAATTTTTGTCATAAGAATGGTCATTTAGAATTTTTTTTTTAAGAAATTAGGACAAGACAAATCTAATTTAGGCAAAATTCAAAATGTTGGGAATTTCAAAACTGCTAAGCCTTCTCTTAAATGTAATTTTTGCTCTAATAATGGATGTATTGAAAAATTCTGCTACAAGAGACTTGGGCAGAATAATGCAAATATAGGCAATTTTAGGAAAGCTGAAAATGTGAAAAATGCTAAATCTGTCAAAACTGTCCTTAAATGCGATTATTATGCTAAAACTGGACATATAGAGAAATTTTGTTTTAAAAAATTAGGACAGAATCAAGCTATTTTAGGCAAAAATAGGCATTTTGATAGAAATAAACATGCTGAAAAACCTATTTTTAGGTGTAATTTATGTTTTAAAATGTGTTATTTAGAGCTGTTTTGTCATAAAAAGTTAAATATTGATTCTTAAAAACTGCCCACTAAGTGCTGTAATGCTAAATGTGTTGAGAAAAAGATTTTCAAGTGTAACTTTTGTTCCAAATCTGGACATTTGGAACAATTATGTTTTGAGCGTTTGAATTTAACTAGAAAATCTGAATATGTTAAACACGCGAGCTTTCATGATAATGCTAAATCCAATCATAGGCATGTGTTTAAATAGAATTTTTTGTCTTAAAATGGGTCATTTAGGAAAATTCTTCTATAAGTGTTTAAGTAGATAACAAAATGGTTTTAAAAATATGCTCACGATCCATTTAAAGCCTAAATTTGTTAAAAATTGTTCCCAATCTCATGTTAATTTTCCCCGTTTAAGATCATTACTCCTAATGTCAAATCTAAGTGGATTAAGAAAGATGACTTAGGTAGTACCAAAATTTCGATCTACTTTGTTGTAGTTTGTTTTAGTTTGTTTGTTAGTACATTTTGTATGTATATTTTGATGTACTAACTTTTATTTTGTAGGATTCTTCCCTACCCTTTGTCCCTTTGAGACAAACAAGGGGAGAACTTGAGACTCTTTTGGTATTGTATTTTATAATTTCCTTGAGTTGATTAGGATTTCTTGTTGTTAGTAGAGTTATGTACTCTTATATTTTTATTAGGAATCCTTGTTGTTAATTAATCTATGTACTATTTTCTTTAGGACTCATGTGTATAGTTGAGTTATGTAATTTGTATCATTTCTTATTTTTGAGTCTCAGTTTTGTTTGTCTCAAAATTGGCCAAAGGGGGAGATTGAAAATCTCATTCTTCATGTGTTGGCTCAATAAAACCTTTATTAAACTTGTTTATATGTTTATCATCAAACTAGTAAAAGTTTATATACATGAGAAGATGAATTTTAAATACAAAAATCCTATTAGTGGATTAAATATAGTTTTTCATTTTAGAAATTCAAAACACTTGCAGAATATACTTTCAAGGCATAAAAGGCACTTTATATTTTCGACTCAGGAAATGTCCATTTTTCATAAATCTTCATTTTCGTAAGAAACTTTGAAAAATTATTTCACCAAATATTTTAGCAAAATCAACATCATTTCGAAACATTTTATTTCATAAAATGTTTAACATCAAACTTCTAGAAAATGCACAATTTTCATAAAAATCCCAATCTCTATTTCAGGAAACTTTAAAAAATATCCCTTCTTCATTTATTTTCAACCAAATGACATTTTTTCAACATTTTTATTTCACAAATATGTTTATTATTAATTTGACTGGAAACTCCCTCATTAAGTTCATAAGCATTCTACTCTTAAATTCATACAATAAGACTACAAATACATAAAATCGAATCTCAATCTAAGAGTTGGTTTTCCCACCTTAATTAAGATCTAACAATGAAAGGAATGGAAGATCTAAGAAGTTGGCAACCTCCCACCTCCTAAGGTCTCCAAAAGGAGGTTTCCTAACTCAAAAACATGATCCATTTAGCTTCCAAGTCAAGCCCCTTCAAAAACCCTATTCAAACTTCATGAAATCTCCATCTTCATCTTTTTAAAAAATAAAAAAATCAACAAAACCTCTACAAATTATTAGCTACACTTAGCAATGAAAGAATTGGGTATCAAAAGATTGGATATGGTGAATACTAGAAGAATATGATGGTTTAAATTTAACATATGGTGGTAGAGTGGTGGTTTGTGGTGGAAAGAATCTCAACAATGGTGGAAGACCCACTCTCTCTCTCTCTCTCTCTCTCTCTCTCTCTCTCTCTCTCTCTCTCTCTCTCTCTCCCTCTCCCTCTCTCCCTCTCTCTCTCTTTCTCTCTCTCTTCCATCGTCAAATAACCAAATGAATCCCAAACAAGCCTTATAAAAATCCATTAAACACCAAAATCTAATTTTTACCCAATCTGGGTTCACCAGAGCTGGATAGCTCATCAATCCAATGGCCCAGAACCAGGCAACGCACAAGGGTAGTCTGAATAAAAAAAATCGATTGAACTCGTTGGAACGTGATTCACCCCTCTTTCGAATGAGAAAGGCATCTCGTTCAATCCAACACTTCAAATGAACTTCAAACGACTAGACCTATTATACAATGGAATCTCGTTCGAACCTCCTTCGATCCCTTGCTTCGAACCAACCTTGATTCTCGTTCAAACGACCCAACTTTCATTCAAATGATCCTTCTTATATTTCTTTAATTTTTTCTCCAATCTTAAAGCAAAATTTCCACTAATTTTCATCTAGATTCCATAAATAGTCAAATCGGGATATAATCCTAGTTATAATTATCCAAATATCAATGTCTTTATATTATCACAACTTATGCATGGAAAATAAATAAAATATTGGGGAGGGCTATTACATTTATTAATTTCATTCATGTTAAGTTGTCTTTTCTTATATTCTCCACCCAACCCATTTATTAATATATTCTCGGAATCTTCCAAATATAGGCGTACTTTAATTGGCTTCACACCACCAGCTATGCTACCATATGCTCTGGCCAGTGATTTTGAGTCATTCATCCTAGGGATCCGGGGCCTTTTTAATTATTCTCGGTGTCATCTGAGTCCATATTAATATTTTTTTAAGATTAATCAAATGTCCACACTATTCCACTTTTTGTCAGCCGAAGCCAAAACCCGGGGACTTCACCCCACCTTGTGTTACACTTTGTAAATCACCTTTTCTTGTCTTTTATACACTTGTGTTGATTTTATCCCAAAATCACTTTCTTTAAAGACTATTTATGTAACGCCATTTCCAACATTTTTAGTTCATAAAATTGTTTCACTTTACGTAAAATTTTCATTTTACCCATTTATTTCCAAACTTGCATTTTCCTCCATTTTCTAAGTGTTATTTTTTTTAAACCATTACTAAGTTATACATACCAATGTCTTAAATGTTTTTAAATATCAACAATCATTTTACACTTTGGAGTTAATACCCTTTTCAAGATGGAAATCTCTTTTTTTCATTACTTTTTTTAGTAAGAAAACCCCTATGGCATTTTTAAGACTACTTTACAAGAAAATACCAGTTTTTCTTTATTTCCACACGTAGTCTTAAAATATCCATTTATCACATTTTTTAACATACTTTAAGGTATGAAATTTCTATATTTTTTATTTCATGTTAAAACCCAATAAAGCCTTTATTAAACTTGTTTATATGCTCATCATAAAAATTTTACAAGTTTATATACATAAGGAGATGGATTTTTAATTCCAAAAATCTTATTAAATGGGTCTAACACATGGTTCATTCTACAAATTTCATAATATTTGCATAAACATGCTTGTCATGATCAAAGACATTTTTGTTTCTTAACAACTTAATTAAATGTCTATTTATTTATAAAAATCCCAAATTTCACTAGAAAACCTTGAGACATTTGTCCATAAAATATTTTCAACATGAGAAATATCATTTCAAACATTTTATTCCAAAAAATGTTTAGATATCAAGATTTCTTGAATATATCATTTTTCTCAAAACTCTTGGAATCTTTATAAACCATTTTCACAAAATCATAAGAAATAACTTTCTTAAATCATATATGCATCGTAATCTTACAAACTCTAACTGTAAAACCAATGCCATGGGAAAATAGAGTTCTTAAGCTAATAATAGAGTTTTCCACCTCAACACAGCTCCAACAATGGTAGATGAAGTGTAGAAGAAGATGAAAACCTCCCACCTCCTAAGGTGGCCTTAAAGAGGATTCCTAACTCCACAAGCTTGTCTTATTGAAAGCTCCATGAAAACCCCCTTGAAACTCCATAATATCTTCTTCATCTTCCTCCAAAATGCCCCAATAACACAATAAAAATTCATAACTTTGCCCAAAAATGGTGTAAATGGGTTTATAATGCTTAGATATATGAGAAATTATGAAATAATAGGGTGGTTTAAGGTGTAGGGTGGTAGTGCTAGGGTGGTGTAAGGTGGTTTGTGGTAGAGGGGCTCTCAAGAGCTAGAGAGAGAAAAACCAAATATGATTGGAATATCCTAAATGAGCTAAAGCTTCACTTAAATATAGCCAAAACCCTAATGGTTAAATTCCCTAAATGCCCTTACACTCAACCTTTTATCCAAGGGTCCATCATGCCTTTATTCCATGTATTGATCTAAGTCATTGAGAGCTCAACACTTCATCCAATCCGATGATTTATGTCATGATAGCACATTAAAATATGCTGAATTTTCAAAATCTTTCCCGGTTGTTTGAACGACTTGCAACCTCGTTCGAACAAGATCCCCTCTCATTCGAATGAAAGTTCTAACGAGGTACAAACAAGGAAAAATCGTAGGGTTAAATGGGGCATGAGAAGTACCTCGTTTGAACGAGAAGTACCCTTTTATTTGAACGACTGAGCACTTCATTCGAATGTGACTTTCCAATAAGATTCCAGAGATCGGGGAAAATTGACCATTTTCTTAGTCATTAGAAGTGTTCGCATGAAAATGACTTCATTCGAACGATTGTCAAAAATATCTTCATCAAGTTTTAGCCATAAAAACTCCAATTTAATCACAGAGGGGATATTACACTAACTAAATTTATCTTATGATCCACCTCAATAAGCCCAAAGTCACATTGGTGTAACAACCCAGGTTTTCAAGCGACTATTTTATACTATTTTGCCTTATGGGCTAATTTTATAAAATAGGGAATGTTGGAGTAAATATTATTTCCCGTGAGACTTAGGGATAATATTTACTATGTTCTGACTATTTACCATTATGAGAAGGTAAATAGTGTTATATTGTGTATTTTGCGTCGTTATATATAAAACGACGGTTATGACCTATATTTAAATCGGGTAAAATTAATGAATTTAAAATGGAATTGGAACGTAAAAATAGTTCACACTTTCCCGAATGCCAAAATAGGGGGTGCGGTTATTTTTAGAATAGTCGAAATAAGTGCCCAGTTGTAATTTTTGAGATTTAGGCATTTTAAGGGGTTATGACTCAATTAAGTGGTTACGAGTCATTTTAGTGGTGTATTAACAATTTAACAGTGGGGATTCATGTTTTGAGACCCGTATAAGTCCCCCCACCCCTTTTTCTTTCTTCATTTGTGTTAGAAACCAAAAGAGAGAGAGAGAAGAGAGAGTTGGGAGAAATGGAGAGAAGAGAGAGAAATGGAGATTTGGACCGGATTTCCGTTGCTACCGGGAGAGGATCAGAGACTACGAACCCCGAGGCAAGTTTCTTACTTGCTAGATGTGATTTAATGTGATAAATTGCATGTATAGTTAGGTTTTGGAGATTTAACCCATAAATGGGTATTTGTTGATTTTGATGTTTAAACCTTAAATCTTAGTTTTAATTGGGTTTGAGGAGTATATATTAGTTATAAATGGTGTAGGATTGATTTAGGTCGAATTGTTGTTGTTGAAGTTGGGAGAAATCAAGTTTTGGGGGTTTTGGAATTTTAGGGTTCTTACACCCCGTAGCCCAAATTGGGCAAAATCTCAGGACCGAATCGATTCGGTCCCAAGGGCGAATCGATTCGGATAAGGAGAGGGTTACAGGTCTTGCAGATCGAATCGATTCGGTTTTAAAGCGAATCGATTCGGCAATTACAGAAGGTCAGTTTTTGCTCACCGAATCGATTCGGCTGTTTAGCGAATCGATTCGCAAGGGCGAATCGATTCGGCCCAAGAGGCGAATCGATTCGGTTCCCCTGTTTTTGTGAGATTTTTCTTATTTTGATTTTTAGCCCTTTTTCTTTTAGGTCCAAGGTTTAGGAACCTTCCTTCGGGAAGTAATGGGGAGTCCTAGAGGGTTGTATTGGGTAGACTAATGTCCTAGGCTAAGAATGGAGATTTAGGTTTACCCGAGGACTAGTTTGGATTAGGTTAATGTCCAACGGATATAGGAGGTTAACCTAAAGATATATTTGAAGTTAAAATATAAATGTTGAGATTTTGAGAGACACTCCATTATGGAGACTCACTTTGAGGGTTATGAATTATGTGAACTATTTGAGGCTATTTTGAGGTTAGTGGCACTTTGGGTCTTAGGTCATTAATAAAATGTATGACTTAATAAGAATGGTATGCACCTGCTAACGCTTGGTTCTTAATGGCTAAATGGATGATTTTTGGAAATATAAAATATGAGTTTTCAAAAATGGAAAAAGTAATGTTTTTCATAAATGATAATTTATGGATACACACCTCTCTAAATCGCTATCATAAGGGAAGTTGCGCGCGTTGTGGTGAAGCCCCCTGGCTAATGATGCAGGGTGGATATAGTCCCTAGGCCATGTGAGCGTTTGTTTATATTTTCTACGCTGGTTAGGAGATTCCGGGTGTGGTCTTGACTATCCCACAGGCATATGGTCGCTTCCCGACGTTTCGATAGGATCCCAGGTTGTCTTGGAGGCCCTGGAAGATGATAGCCATTTAGGGGCGCACACAGTGGGGAAACCCGGACGGGCGGTCTTAGAATCGTTATATATATATATATATATATATATATATATATATATATATATATATATATATATGAATATAACTATTCTAAATCAAGTTGGACTTGATGTATGATAAATGCCATATAGAGCATGAGTAAGTGCCATAAAGAGCACGATGTAAGGCCACAAAGAGCCTATGATGATGATTACATTCCTGATAAGGAAGATATTTTTACAAAGTGAACAATTGAGATAAATGCCTCTAGAGCATAAAAAGTATGATTATATTTCCTAATAAGGAACAAATTCATGAAATGAATTAGTGTAAGATGAAATTAATTTGGTAAACACTTGATAAAGTGTGGTACCATTTATATGTATATTCCTAAAGATAGAATTAGGAATTGTGCCAATAGATGATGGATGGGTTTTACTTTTATATTTTCTTTGTGTAGCTGTAGATGTGACCTCCCACACTTATGCACACACATGTATTTATTTATTATTTCGTGCTTAGGGTCTAATGGATCTCGACGATCAACCTTGCCTAAGTAGTAGTGTATCGGGGGGTTCCTTGTTTGGATTTCGCTTTGCGAGACACCCCACGCACGAATAGGGCATAGTGTTGATAATGGGGAAAAGTTAGCCCTTAGTACTTAGGGTTGACTAGAACATCTCACGATATTGCGTTAGGTTGCTGCTAGATTGAGAGGTGAGGAATATTATTATTATCTGCGAGAGATTTACGCACTTACCTGCCATGCATTTTTAGTCACATGGTAATCATATCAAACCCGGCCCTGACCGGTTTCTATATTTCCTTGTTTCTGCATATTCTTTGTCGTTACAGGTGCTCTTCCGCATGGACACCCGTGTTTACATTTCCATTTCCAGTTGTCATGGAGCTACGGCATATTGCGGATGTTGTAGGATACTTGTAGTAGACGCTCCCCTCTATTGTACTCTAGTTATGTTCAGTACTTTTATTCGGGCGTGTTTGCCCAAGGTATTGCACTCATTTATAATATTGTAAATATTGATTGTAATACTTAGCATATTATTTGTATTGGTCTGTGCACCGACAGCTTATTCGGTGATTATTTATTGTATTGTCATACTTTATTCATCGATTTTTGATACCCACTGTTTTTACAAATGGGATTGTCTAAGTGTTTCTCTTTTACTTTTAAAATTTTTTGTATATGACAATCCGTTTTTCTAAAATGATTGGTGGTTATCTCATACTATTATTTTATCGACAGTGATGCTAAGAATGGACCATCTATGATTCCTGTAATTATTGGAGTATTGGGCTGGCCACCTATTATTTTAGTAGGCGGGTTGTCACAATTGGTCATACCACGTCATCAAATCATATGAGTATGATCAAAGCCAAGGGAGGGTTTTACATCGGGACTGATCCCAGGCATATCATAAGCCTTCCAAGTGAACATAACTTGATTTTACTTAAAAAAAATCATTTATTCTCATTCTTAGTTGGTGAGTGAACTATTGATCATGAATTTCTTTTCTAGGTGAGAATAATTAAACACTACCTCTTACAATGGTTCCATGACTTATTCGTGGGGTCCAACCTTATCTCTTGTACCCATGGTCTGCCATACTTTAGTTACTATTTGTATGGTGTGATCCTTGGTTACCTCAGAGATCTTGAATTTTCCCATTTCTTATCATGTTTGGGCCTAATGGCAGCGATAAAGCATTATCGAACAACTTACTAGTTCCCTATAATCTCCATTATCCCACGATATATGATGCGTTTGAGCTTCTGGTAGTAAATGAAGGGGAAGGATTGCATAGCATATAGCCATCCTCTTCCAAGTATGGCGTTATAAGGATAATGAATGTCCACAATAGGGAACTCGATCAACTTTAAGATGTCTGCAGGTTCGGATGGGCAGGACTACCTTTCCCAGTGGCAAAGCCATTTTTTCGGTGAAGCCAACCAAAGGGATGGTAAATTTCATTCAAGTCCTACATTTTGAGATTAAGTTTGTTGAGTAATTATAAATACATAACCTCATAGGAGCTTCCTTAATCAATTGGTAACTTATCCACATCCCAACTTGTTATCGTGAGGGTGATTACTATTGCATCGTGATGTAAAGTCCTAACTCTGACCAGGTCATCCTCCATTAAGACTATGTCTCTCTTGTAATTTATGTCTTTTGGGCATCGATGCTTACCCGTTGGAATCTTATTAGGGTCGATTTGGAAGGCTTCCATTATCGCCATGATTTTCTTTAGTTCCATCCAAATAGTGTTGCCTTGGATTTACTTAGAACTTGAGGTACCGAGGATGAAAGCAAACTCATGTCCTAACTCATCTTTTAGAACATTATTTGGCTTCTGATCGACGTCAATGTCAATTTTGGCTCCTTTCCTATCCACATAATCACTCAAATAACCGTTTGAGCCAATTCTTCCAGATAGGACTTCAGGGTCTTCTAGTTCTCCATTTTATGCCCATTGTCTTTGCGGTATGTTCACCTAAGTGCATTATTTCTCTTGGTCGGGTCTCCCCCATATTTTTTAGCCACTTGAGGAATTATTTATCCTTGATTTTTCTCAAGATCTTGTAAATTGGATCCTTAAACACGGTGTTGATCACTTGGAAAGCCTTGGCAAGGTTTGCCTTTTCTCCATTCTTTGATCCTCCATTATGTTTCCTAACCCCCTCTTGGGGGAGTTCTCCTTATCACTACCTTTGGTCACTTTCAAGTGTCCGTCGTCCTTTTGGGAGTTGGCAACCACATCCTCCACCTTGTCGTATTTTTTTATGCATGACATGAGGTCTTCAATGGTGCCTGCCTCCTTTTTTGTGAGGGACTGAATATATATTATCTTGAATGAGGCCACAACGACCTATTCTGAGTAGTCCTCAACCTCATTGGAAGTTTCTCATTAACGCCAAGTGTATTTCTGTAACGTTTCCTATGAATTTTTCCATATAGTGAGGAGAGAATCCATTCTCTATAGATGGGAACTACTAGTGATGAATCGAGCAGTGAAGGCTTCGACGAGCTGCTTGAAATTGTTGATCGACCCATGTGAAAATTTATTAAACCACTTTTGTGCGATATCCCCTAGGGTGGAGTGGAATATGCAACACATAAGAGTGTCGTTGTGATTCCACAAGGTCATTGAGAAAGAGAATTCTATAAATTTATTTATATCTTAGGCCAACACACAAAAAAACAATTTTTAACAATTTTTTCTTGATTTAATTTAGTGTTCATGAAATGATGAAGTCCAAATTTAAATAATCCAACCCACATAAATAACCCAAGCATGGGAAGAAGTAAGGAAAAATCTTTTTCGAGAGAAACCTCTATTTCATCACTGTACAAGATTTGACAGACACAAGACAACTTATAGACTACTTAACTCACTTAGTATAATGTCCAGTTCTTCAAGTCTTCTACATTAACAATATGTGACACCCCGCCTAATAAAATACCGGGCAATCACTCCTATATCAAATTAAAACAGGAGTCGCATATGGTTCATTCTTAGCATCACTGTCAAAAATCAAATTAATTACTAATAATCTAGTAGGCTGGCGTCAAATTGTTTTTTTATTTAACTAATATTTTTAAACAAATTAATCAACTAAAAACATTCACACAATTTATATAAATGAAACTGAAAAGAAATAATCGAACACTCGGTTTAACAATAATACAACCCAATTGAATTTGCATGAAAGGCGGTAAAAGAATAAATAAAAACAGTTGGGTTATCAGCCCGAATGTTTATACAGTACCTCCTATCTATATTACAAGGATAGAAGTGTCTATAAAAACGTACATGCATCCACAGCTGCACCAGCACACGTCTGACTCGAAGGAATCATCATCCAGGTGTCTCTATGTCTGGACACCTATATATATAATATATAACAAGAGGGAAAATTTAGAAACGGGTCAGAGCCCGAGTTGTGAAAGTATTTTGCAAGTGCATAAATGCTTTATTTATGAAAATATGTTTTATCTCATATTTAAATTGGTATCGCACACCCATGAGATACCCCTTACCTCTCTTCTAATAGTGCACACCTAATGTATCCCTCTAAACATCCTAGTCAAGCTACTCTGCCTAACTAATCCGTCACCCCAAAACCCTAAAGGTCCT
This sequence comes from Sambucus nigra, assembly GCA_949130495.1. Taxonomy (NCBI): domain Eukaryota; kingdom Viridiplantae; phylum Streptophyta; class Magnoliopsida; order Dipsacales; family Adoxaceae; genus Sambucus; species Sambucus nigra. The sequence continues at coordinate 286,079,622 of OX422218.1, forward strand.
AAGTAAACTGGGTACTAAGGGCTAAACTTTTCCCCATTCCCAACACTGCGCCAAATTCGTGTGTGGGGTGTCTCGCGAAGCGAAATCCAAACAAAGAACCCCCCCCGATACACTACTACTTGGCAGCGTTGTTCGTTCAGATCCATTAAGCCCTCAACACACAATATATATATATATATATATATATATATATATATATATATATATATATATATATATATATATATATATATATATATATATATATATAATAATAATAATAATAATAATAATAATAATAATAATAATAATAATAATAATAATAAATAAAATCCGAGTACTAAGGGCTAACTTCTCCCCACTTTTAACATGGTGCCATGTCCGTGCGTCGGGTGTCTCGTGAAGCGAAATCCAAACAAGGAACCCCCCAATACACTACTACTTGGCAGCGTCGATCGTCGAGATCCATTAGTCCCTTAGTACACAACGTATATAGGCATACTCATACAATTATATACATTATCATACTCACTTTCATATGCATATCACTATATACATCAGGATATAATCTCCCGAAGTGAGAATTAATCCTTTTTCATTTATCTCTTCACTTTAATAGAGATATAATATCTTGTTCTCATACACAAGTAATTTACTATACACACAAGTATAATAGCTATCATCTTCCAGGGCATTACTCACATACCATCCTTGGTACCAGCGATGGGACTAAATATCATAGACATAGTAAAAATCCAAAGCACAACGTATGGGAAGTGGTCATAGTTCCTCCCAGGGAATGAGATGAAACATACCCACCATGTCTCACCCCTAATAAAAATCACACAATATAACAATGGATGCTATGACCTGAGGACTATATGCTCCATGCTCCTCAAGTCTTCACTAACAACACTATATTCATATAATTAATGGTTTTTAACTAATACATCAATAAATTTGGAGGATTAAACCATTTTTCTTAGATTTGAACCTAAAACCCCATTAAACCCTATTTTTCTCATTTCCCCCATTTCATTTCATTTACATGGTTTTAACACTGGAATTCATTAAGATCTTACATTACATCAATATGTAAACTTATACTCAAAGTTCCTCAAATTTAATTTAAGGGTTCTAACCCAAAATCATCTAGTTTACCAACTATAATATGATATATATGCATAAAATGAAATAAAGTAAGTACACACTTGCCTGGAGGATGAAATCCGACGACCTCGAGTCGAATCCTGTGGAGTTTAGCCGAAATCTTCCATTTCTCTCTCTTCTTTTTCCCTTCCTTTCTTTCTCTCTTTTTCTTTCTTTCTTTCTCCCTCTCCCATGCCTTTATAAGGGAGAAATAAGGGCTTGTCCCTTATTAACCCTAAAATGACTCGTTTACTCAATTGCGAGTCCCTACTGGTCCAAAAATTCTCAAAACTCAATTATGGTCCCCCGGATACTCTATTCTAACTATCTTGGCCAATTCGAGACCAATTGTGCAATCAGAATCTCCATCCGAGTTACTTGACCGCAAATCACTAATTTAACCCAACATAACTTAATGCGGGATTTCCCATTAAAATATTATCCTCTCCCTCTTTGACCAGCCGCGATATAAAATAAAAATACTCCATCTCATTCACTTAATCCCAAAAGTAAAATATAACACCCATAAAAAATCATATAATCCTTGAAAACTCCAAAAATTACTATTCACGATAATCTCTTAAATTCCCCAATTACACTTGCTTATGAATTTTAACTATCCCCAAAAGTGCGGGGTGTTACATACTCCCCCCTTACAACGAAATTTCTCCCTCGAAATTCAGATACAACAGATACTACCAACACAAACCTAGGATCGTGAATTACTCCACATCCTAATGCCTCAAGTGGAATGGTACTAACCCGATGGCTCTCAACCATTTATTTATTCGGTACACACCTCTATCAAGGTTTATATGATACTATACTGCCACCTCGGCCTCTCCAACGTCTAAATCTCACCAAAAAATCACGATTTTAAGCTTTCACTCATCTATATCTGGATATCAAATTTCCTTTAAATAGGAAATTACTCTAATGCTTGACTATTCCCATCAGTCTCGTCGGTTATCTCGGGCGTGCTACCTCTTATTGCCCTATACAATTGGCTTATCGCGTACCTCTTACGACATTTCATCCAACACATTCCAAATCCATTTATGACTGCCTCACTGCATAATCTTTCATTTTATATACTACGCCCCTTCTATACCGGGAGGTATATATAACTAACTTACCAGGGTGCCCACGCACCTTATAACCCGTGCTTCTTGGCACAACCATTGGTAAACGTCCGACACGTACACTCTCTCTAAACAATGGGTCTTATTTCCTCAGCGTAATACTCACACATGGGTTTTCCAAACCCATAAAATTCAATTCTTCTCAAGGTTAACCAATAAACCTTCTCGTGGTTAACTTCCCATAATCTTCCTATATCGGCGCCACTAACTCTATTGGCCTTACTTCCCAATAATTCTAAGATCGAAGCATTTCCTACCTATGTGAAATAGTACTATCCTAAATTAGGTCCCTAGTGCCCCAGACCTTCTCAGTACTATCCTAAATTAGGTCCCTAGTGCCCCAGACCTTCTCAACTTTCGACTTTTGCTCGGTTTCATGCGTGGGACGTCTTACAAAGTAAAATCCAGACAAGGAACCCTCCCGTTACACTACTCCCTCGCATCGTCGATCATCGAGATATAACGGCCTAAGGCACGCCAGTGGGGCATCCTAAATCCTACCTCGCTAACCTACCCACGTACCTCTACCACTCTATCCTTCAACCTAGGTGAAATGAAAATTCTAACTAATCGAGATTCCTACTCTCTTCTAATATATTCCAAAAATCCTACCCAAAACACAATACCTCTAAATTTTTCCTTTTCATTAAGCCCTAGCAATAAGCCTCAAATTAATTTCTCTAACTCCTGCTTCACCTGCCTACTTGCGGTGAGCGAACTATTTTAGCGCTTCTTCATAGCTCTTATATTTCCATAAGCATACCATCAACATGCGACCCTCAGTCTATAGTGTTTCCTCCACACTATATGACTTATCGACAAAACCAACATCCTTACATCCTATAATATTTCTCCACTCCCGACGTTGTTAAGGTTCATGCATGGAGCATCTCGCAAGCAAAATCCAAACAAGCAATCCCTCCAATACACTACTACTTAACTCTGTCGGTCATGGAGGTCCGTTAGCATTAAATATGCAATCGGGATAACCCTATTCCCTGTTTCAAAAATATGTGGTTCGAACTCCTATCTCTATCCAGGTGACACACCACCAAGTGCTCACACTAACACTATGTCCTTGTGCAAACAATAATGAGCTTAAACTCATAGCTCAACAATAAACCATGCATACCTTAAATCACACCTATAAGGTCATCACGCACTCGAATCATGATAATGAAACATTTGCTCGCCGAAGTTCCATCTATACGTATAATAGAAGCGAACTCAACATGTATCCAGGTGAGATATCACAACAACAACCCGTTCCACTCTGGAACCGCGGACACGATAGTCTTGAAATCATTTGCCTGTTATCGCTCCGATAAACGAAGATTATAATATACTCAAAATAACACCATACTCGTACAACATACACAAAATGAGAAATACCAATCTGATATAAACTTAAAATACTAACACCCACTCTTCACAGTGAATGAAAGAAAATAGATATGCGCTATCGTGGAAAAACACATAAACATATACTATATAATGTTATTGATACTACGAATAAACTCGAATCACACATGAATCTAAGGCTAATAAAATACCTTGACTTAATATTGTCACACCGAATATACCACCTTCGTCTGAGGTGAAAATCATAACAACTTCGCCAATCTCCCTAGCTACCCCAACTAGTTCTCGGACATGACATACTTTCCCTTACTGAGCTAGAAACTACTTTAACTGATGCTCCACCTCGGCACCCTATTCTTGTCCTTTAATTCCTATCGAGAAAGGTCAAAGCGCGTGGTTCTACCTTCCATAAGTGTTAGCAACGCTTCTCTAGTGAGCCTATCATTCCTTTGAAGGACTCTCTTTTCATTTTACTTACTTTGATTCAGTACAAAATTCACCTATCCATAATTCTCTTTATTCACTGTCGCCTCTGACCGATCCATAGGTGAATAGTTCAGAACTACATTCTTCCTATTCTTGCTAAATCAGGGGAGCTCACGATTAAAAACTATCTGTAAGATCCTTTTAGGGGCAAAACATCCTGCTCCCCCGAATATGGTGATCATTGTTCCCACCATTTCAATATTGCTCCAATGAGTGAAAAAATTTTCCTCTAATTTTCACATATGGGTATTTCCATACCCTGCGTTAAGCCAAAGCTTCTAAGCCTTTCACTTTCGTTGAATCACATTGCACTTACTTCGTATAGCTTAAACTTCAATGTATGGTCCTTATCAAGGACCTTTCGAACCTTTTTTTCCCATTTTCTTCACTGTGTAGTTCAATTTTAGCACCACTCTCTCCTATAGCGGTGCATGGATAGTTATAACTACTATACCTTAGTAGTCATTTCAACAATCCTTGACAAATTCCATAAGGAGAGTGAACTCTACTATGGTCCTAGTCTCCAACTTCAACTAATCGCTCCAAATAAGTCCCCGCCTTCTTCTACCCTTGCAAAGGCCTTCTGTGGTTGCCCTTCATCGATCAGCACACAAATCTTGAACGAGCACGCAAAAGATTTCTATAATCTCATAATATGGAAGGAGGACGAAATATCACAAGAGGAATCAACAATCCTAATCCTAAGGCTCTATATCAAATCGAGAGCAACGCTGAAAGCGTAGTACGTCCGTACAGATTCCTAAGGACACTAGAACCTGATGCTCTGATACCATCTGTGACACCCCGCCTAATAAAATATGGGGCGATCACTCCTGTACCAAATTAAAACAGGATTCGCATATGGTTCATTCTTAGCATCATTGTCGAAAGTCAAATTAATTACTATTAACCTATTAGGCTGGCATCAAATTTTTTTATTTAACTAATCTTTTAAACAAATTAATCAATTAAAAACATTCACACAATTTATATAAATGAAACTGGAAAAAAATAACCGAACACTCGGTTTAACCATAATACAACCCAATTAAATTTGCATGAAATGAGGTAAAAGAATAAATAAAAGCAGTTGGGTTATCAGCCCGAATTTTTATACAATACCTCCTATCTAGATTACAAGGATAGTAGCATCTATAGAAAACCTGCATGCATCCACAGTTGCTGCAGCACACGTCTGACTCGAAGGAATCATCATCCAGGCGTCCCTGTGTCTGGATACCTATATATATATAATATATAACAAGAGGGAAAATATAGAAACGGGTTAGAGCCCGAGTTGTGAAAATATTTTTCAAGTGCATAAATGCTTTATTTATGAAAATATATTTTATCTCATATTTAAATTGGTATCGCACTCCCATGAGATACCCCTTATCTCTCTTCTAATAGTGCACACCTAACGTATACATCTAAACATCCTAGTCAAGCTACTCTGCCTAACTAATCCGTCACCCCCAAACCCTAAAGGTCCTAAGTAAACGAGGTACTAAGGGCTAAACTTCTCCCCATTCCCAACACTACGCTAAATTCGTGTGTGGGGTGTCTCGCGAAGAGAAATCCAAACAAGGAACACCCCTTGATACACTACTACTTGGCAGCGTTGTTCGTCGAGATCCATTAAGACCTCAACACACAACATATATATATAATAAATAAAATTTGAGTACTAAGGGCTAACTTCTCCCCAGTTTTAACACTGTGCCATGTTCGTGCGTGGGGTGTCTCGCGAAGGAAAATCCAAACAAGTAACCCCCTGATACACTACTACTTGGCAGCGTCGATCATCGAGATCCATTAGTCCCTCAGTACACAACGTATACAGGTATACTAATATAATTATATACATTATCATACTCAATTTCATATGCATATCACTATATACGTCCGGATATAATCTCCCGGAATGAGAATTAATCATTTTTCATTTTATCTCTTCACTCTAATAGAGATATAATATCTTGTTCTCATACACAAGTAATGTAATTTACACACAAGTATAATAACCATCCCAACGAGCTATAACTCGAGGATGCGGTCTCTCAATGCTATCATCTTCCAGGGCATTACTCACATACCATCCTGGGTACCAGCGGTCGAACTAAATATCACCGACATAGTAAAAATCCAAATAACAATGTATGGGAAGCAGTCATAGTTCCTCCCAAGGAATGAGACGAAACATACCCACCACATCTCACCCCTAATAAAAATCATACAATATAACAATGGACGCTATGACCTGGGGACTATACGCTCCCTGCTCCTCAAGTCAGGGGCCTCACCCACAACGCGCAACTTCCCATGATAGCAATAGAGGGGGTATGCTTCACATAAATATATATATATATACCATCCACACATAGTTATATATACTCATATCCTTATCATATCTTTTTTATATATATATAGTAATCACATCGTATATACATTCTATATCGTCCCTCATATATAAATGGCCACAATTTCCAATCACACCTAACAATGGCTAATAATCCCAAAGATTCTCACTAACAATAGCATTTAAGTATTTGCACCCTCACGATACTAAACCCAAAAGTGTTCCCTCCTCACTGGATAACAAACATGTGCCTTATTTACTGTTAGGGATTTATATACTCATTTAATTCCACAATTCATAATAATAAAATAAGTCGACCTTCAACTTATTTTATTCCCATAGATTTCTTATTACCCATATGATAGTCGTTCACAGACATATCAAATAGTCACTCAATCCCATTTAGTCTATGACCCAAATTTCATCCTAATCACATCAATATACTCATATATGCTTACCAAATTCCTTCTCTAAATGTCCCTCTTTCCCTAATGTTCAATTGGTCAATACCCCGGATTAGTCTCTTAAATAATCCAAGGTTAAATCACAACTCCTCAAGTCTTTAGGTCATAACTCTCTTTAATACTCTAATTTAAAAATCCCCTAAACTTTAAACTCAAAGAGGAGAAGGAATAACAATCTCCAAAATCTTGGGCTAAAAATAGAGTGCTGGTCGACCGTCCCTAGACCCCCGGTCGAACACGATTTGAAATTAAGCCTAACAAACAAATCATTAGGCCCTTCTACATTGACGCGATCGACTGGCCAGAGGGTCGCGGTTGATCGGTCATACGAGTCCCTTGAAAATCTGTTTTCCAAAATTCCCACAACCAACCCCACACTCCATTTATATAACCTCAAATCTTCACCAACAACATTATATTCATATAATTAATGATTTTCTAACTAATACATCAATAAATTTGGAGGATTAAACCAATTTTCTTAGATTTGAACCTAAAAACCCATTAAACCCTAGTTTTCTCATTTCCCCCATTTCATTTCATTTCTTCATTTCATTTACATGGTTTTAACACTTGAATTCATTAAGAGCTTACATTACATCAATATGTAAACTCATTCTCAAAGTTTCACAAATTTAATTTAAGGGTTCTAACCCAAAATCATCTAGTTTACCAACTATAATATGATATATATGCACAAAATGAAATAAACCAAGTACACACTTGCCTGGAGGATGAAATCTGACGACCTCAAGTCGATTCCTACAGAGTTTAGCCGAAATCTTCCATTTCTCTCTCTACTTTCTCCCTTCCTTTCCTTCTCTCCTTTTCTTTCTTTCTGTCTCCCTCTCTCGTGCCTTTCTAAGGGAGAAATAAGGGCTTGTCCCTTATTAACCCAAAAATGACTTGTTTACTCAATTGTGAGTCCTTACTGGTCCAAAAGTTCCCGAAACTTAATTACGGCCCCCCGGATACTCTATTCTGACTATCTCGGCCAATCCGAGACCAACCGAGCAATTGGAATCTCCATCCGAGGTACTTGATCGCAAATCACTAATTTAACCCAACATAACTTAATGCGGGATTTCCCATTAAAATGTTATCCTCTGTTGCTTTAACCAGCCGCGACATAAAATAAAAATACTCCGGCTCATTTACTTAATCCCAAAAGTAAAATATAACACCCATAAAAAATCATCTAATCCTTGAAAACTCAAAAAATTACTATTCACGATAATCTCTTAAATTCCCAAATTACACTTACTTATGAATTTTAATTATCCCCAAAAGTGCGGAGTGTTACACAATACAGTCTAACACCGCTCATAAGAAGCAGTCTTACCTCGGTATCCACCGGTCAGCTTTCTTCTTCAGCAGTAGAGCCTTGGCCCTACAAATTAACTATATAGAACTCTACAAGCTTTTTTGAAAAAGTATGTGTTCTTCTTGATTTGATAGAGTGAGCTATAAATTTCCAAGGGATTTGGATGAAAAATGGAAGAGTTTGATCACAAAGGGAACTCTAAAATGACTAGAAAAGGTAAAATATGAGTTGTTCAAAACTCTAATATCACATCCCTATTTATAAGGAAGTTTGTTGCAAAAGGATAAACATTAGATATTTGGATTAGATTTAATTGAAAAATCAAAACTCGCACACTCATTCTAATGATTAGGTACCCCGTTCGAACGACGTACCCTTTTTCTTTCGAACAAGTTTCCAACAAATTTAAACACGTGTAATGTGTACTTAAAATAAATTTTTATACCAATTTACATTAAAACAGAATCCGAATTTATTCTTAAAGCTAAAATAAAACTTTTGAGTGAATATTGGAACAAAAACTTAAATGCCAAATTTTAAGTTAAACTTTAAAAATTTAGGGAGTAAATTTTAAAAAACAAAACCTATCCAAAATATCTAAATATTTTGAATTGGACAAACCACCCTTTCTCTCTTTTAATAGTATAAAACCTATTCATTTTTTTGTTATTTTAACAAAACACAACCAAATGACACAAGAGAAGAAATCCATTCCTTTCTAATACCAAATGACAAAACATATGAACAGTTATGAGAAACAAGAAGAAAACCAACCTTGCTCCTACACAAACCAAAGCCACGAACAAGAGAAAACTAAAACAATAGAAAAACCAACAAACCACCTTGTTCTTCCTCCTCAAACCAACGCACCATGGGTGCCCAAGTTCAAAAAGGAAAATAAATCAGAAACCCACCATAGAAGGATTTTTGCACAGGTAAGTTTCCTTTCCCCAAGCTTTCAAAGTTTTATACCCGTTTATATATCTGTATATGCATGTAAGTATGGTCGTCTGTGTATACATATATGGATTCGTGTGGAGTTTTAGTTTGGGGGACAACCATGGATATATATATATATATATATATATATATATATGTTGTGTAAGCGTGTGTGTGTGTGTGTGAGGCAACAATGTGTGTGTGTGTGTGTGTGTGTTTTAGCTTTCTCTCTCTTTGTGTGTTTAAATATGTGTGTATATATGTATATACTGGGTATATGTGTATATATATTTATGTGTGTGTGTGTGTGTGTTTTAGCTCTCTCTCAGTGTGTGTTTAAATATGTGTATATATATGTATATACTGTATATATATATGTATATATATTTCTCTGTGTGTGTGAGAGATTTGAGTTAGATTGATATGTGTGTGTGTGTGTGTGTGTGTGTGTGTGTGTGTGTGTGTGTGTGCGTATCTATGTATTTATGTGTGTGGTATGAGGAGCGAGAAGAAAAATCGAGTTTAAGTCACGAAAGGGCCAAAATATTGGCTGTGATAAAATTTTACAATAGGTATATGTGACCGGAGGAAAAATGCGGTTCTTTGAAAAACCAACGGTGAATACAAGCACGCTAAAATGCTAGTTTTTGGATCTTTGAAAATTCATATCTTTTAAATCGTTACTCCGAAAAATACGTAAAAGGTACCATTGGGTTCGCAATGTTAAAAGGAACATTTTAATGTATAAACATATTGTAATTGACATTATATTTAACGACGCCAAAATTAGGCCATTGTGCCAATAGAGGGTCCAGAATTACTGGTCAAAATTATCCTTTTATCATGCAAAGCTTGTACCATAAAATTGTCTACATTACTTAAGTTGTTTTACTGTTAACCGAAATACTCATTTATAAACTTCAAAAATATTATTTTATTATATTTTCTCGATAGATATTCTGATGAATTGTATCAATTTACAACAATTGGAAGTCAAATCTTACAAGAAACTATATATACATATTAATCCAAAACCCGAATATCCAAGTCAGTTTAATTCAATTTCAAACCGAACTACGAATAAGGAATTTTTTTATCACAATATAGAAACAACAAATATTATTAATACTCATAAACTAGTAAATATATATTTTGTGATTATTCGTAGCATCATTTGCATTAAAATCACAACCGAACATGACAAGCAACAATTTGTTTTTTGGTTCCAAGTTCTAATAGGTTTTTCCTTTTTGATAGTATTTTTCAGCGTATTTGATGTACTACTATTGATATCACGCTATGTAGCTCCAAATTATTCTTACTATGTGCATGTTATGATACTGCCATACTACTTATTTGTTAAATATCGTTGATATTTGAATATGAATTACTTTATCAATTTAAACCTTCTCATTTGAATAACTGATTTCAAAATATTATTTGAAACAATAAAATCAATTCACCCAACGCATATGTTCAATTATTATAATCATTAATATTTAACTAGGGAGTAGACTACTGTGCTATCCCACGAAACTTTTCTACTTGTCCCGAGGTCTCAGATGTTTGAGAGCCTGGATTTATAGCTACACACGTATGAATGATACTCTTAGTAGTTTTCCTAGATTTTTATTTATATATTTACCCAAGGTTTTGGGTTGATATTATTATCTGGTTATACTGATTATTCTTGATTTTATTTCTACAATCCTTATTGAATTGGCAAGTATAGGATTATCAGTTTAAAGATCCTTAACTTTCTTTATGAGGATTTTTGATATCCTTTTTGAAATTATTGCTTACACTTCACCCGGTAAACAATTAATTCCATACACACCCCAACTCTTATATACTTATATTTGGTATAGAAATGGTTAAATTATACTCAATAACTTTGCTTATTCCTTTCCACCAGCTATTTTGCACAGGTACCTATAGGCAATGATGAATGCATCATGAATCACTTGATATATAAAGACAAGGAGATGTCTTATTAGAAGAAATAAAACATAAAGGAGAAAGATAGATATGAATAGAAATGTGACATAAGGATGAATGAGTTTTAAACTACAGTTGTAACACATTTTAACATTAATAAATCTCTCAATTAGTTGTGACACCCCGCCCAATTAAATATCGGGTGATCAGTCCTTTATAAAATTTATAACAAAATATTCGGTTGGTTCATTCTTAGCATCACTATCGAAAACTTAAATCCAATTAATTTCCTAACATTTAATTAAGCTAGTGTCAAAACATTTTCCCATTAACTTGAATCAATTAATTTAATAAATTCTGAACATGTAAATATAAACCATACACAATAATTAAATGCTGACTGAATCAAATACTGAATAGATAAGGCTGAATAAAACCTTCCAGTTCACAGTTACAAACCAAACCCTAATAAATACTCAAACCAACTGAGGAGAACTACAAAATAAACTGAGCACAACTCTGCTAATGAGAATGGGCGACACATGCCCTAACTGAGATATCTGAACTAGGAACTGAATGAAATGAGAGAAGCGTCTAATCTCATATAACCCGCAACTTCCACAATAGCTGCAGCTCGGCAAACCATCCAAGTATATAGAATCGGTGTCCATGTGGTTGGGCACCTGTACTAATACATATACATATATAACAAAAGAGAAGAAAGGCAAGAGACGGGTCAGAGCCCGATGTGCAAAAATATTTATTTTAGCAAGTATTTAAAACTGCATTAAAGCAAGTATTATATGCATGTTAGTCTGAACTCTCACATGAGGTTCTCACCTCTCGACTAGTGTGCACGCCTAACATACATCTAATCCAACCTTGCCATCTGACACACTATTAACTAGGTGATAGGCTTATCCATCTAATTACCCCTCATAGTAGTGTTCCGTAGATGATCTCAACGTTTATCATTTTAAATAAGTGTTAACACACTACAGTCAAGTATTTACTATTTACGTTACTGAAGATTTCACTATCTTGATAATCTGATATTACCTCATTTTAGTTATACCAAAAGCATACATATATATCTTTCACTATAATATATGTATTAATCAAATCTTAATAGCCTACAAATATCACATTATAAGTATAACACAAGTATATATAAATTATCACCACTATTTATATATATACTAACACAACACCCCATGGCTATACCTGTAGTGCATTGCATACTCTGCTATCATGTCCCGGTACATCTCGTACTCAAACATGGACTATCGGTTCGGAAATCTCCCACCAACCATATAAACAAATCACACATATTAGAGGGGAACATAGTACACATACCTATGGGTCACACACATACCTACGCTCCATAGTCAGCGACTTATCAACTTACAAATAAGTGTTCACAGTCCTATGTTCTGAGATACAAGTCAATAATCACCTCACGATAAGACTGTCTCTACACCACCTCCCGTGATAGGAAGCAGCCAGGTATGCCATACACATAATATATCAAATATAGGTATGCACACAACCCATCAAATCAAACCATATGCACATAACCAAATGTCATATTCCATACGTAGTATTATTATCAGTAAATACTTAATAACGTATTTTTAAATTATGATATTCCCTCTCCCGTAATATATTTCTAAGAAAAATATGCCACCCTAAAATCCTTAATACAAAATCATAATCAGTCCCATAATTAACCACTAATTCTTATTCTTATAAGTTCCATATCGTTAGAACTAATATCGTAAGTATTTATCGCTTAATACTCTCGACGCATTTACAATTAAGATTATTTCTCTCTCGTAATCTTTAAAGTAATCTCACCGTCCCAAATAATTAAAATATTTAACCTCATATCCTCCTTAACAATTCTGTACTATATTGATTTTCCCAAAATATCATCTTCTTATTCAGATTACTGTGTGTTGATACCAAAATTAATATGCTGATATGGACGAGTGATATGAAGACACGTGTCAATCTACTAGGAATAATAGCAATGAGGAAGTTCATTTCCCCGACCAACTCATGTTCTCTCTGAGCAACGAGGATACACCGAGGAGCTTCAGCACTCCGAGGTACTCTAGCACTCCGAGGTACTCTAGCGCTCCGAGGTACTCTAGCGCTCCGAGGAACTAAGGCGGTCCGAGCTGCATCTCGGCCGTAGCATAAACTGCCACATAATCAACAGTTCAATTATTCATTAAATGTTTATCATCTTGACGCACACGCTGCATTAAATGTATTACCATTTCATATGTATATCATTTAATGTATCAACCCTTTCATGTACAGCCTAAGGGCTATAAATACCTTGTATCACCCTCATTCAGGGGGACCGGAATTTCTTGATAGAACTTGTAATCGAGAATTCCCAAACACTCAGCAATAACATAACAGTGGACGTAGGCCATTCTTATAAGGCTGAACCACTTTAAAAATCTTTGTCTCATTTTATTTATCTGTGATTGAATAATTAGAGCGATCTAATTTTTTACATCAACAAATTGGCGCCGTCTGTGGGAACGACTGTTGCTATCGTTTTTCACCAAAAATCATTTATCATCAATGGCAGATAATCCAGAATCCAGTAATCGAAATGCTGGAAATGCTGGAAACCCTCCAAATCCATCTGTACCTCCAGATCTGGCTGGAATTATGACGAATCTGGCTGAAGGACAAACCGCCATGCAAGAAACAATGAGGCAACTCATTCAAACTCTTCATGGCGGTGCACCTACCCATTCAAGGCAAAGGAGTGATCGTGGGCAATCGCGATCCAGGCGTACTGGGTCATATCGTAATGAAGAATCTAATGATTTTTCTTATCAACCTGGGCGAACTTCATCGATACGGGCTACGGATACAGATCAAGATATCACTCTCTCTCCGGAGAGAACCAGCGCCCTGGAAACATTAAGCAGGGTGTCTCCTTTCAGTCGGTTAGGACCAAGGAGAAATATGAGTCCACCTAGAGCCCCATCGAGAAGATTTCGACCACCATCAGGTTTGAGAGAAGGATCAGCACAATCACGACCAGCTACTCGTCGAGATAGATCTCAGGAAGCTACGTCAGAACAATCAATTGCTCGAACTAAGCGGCCCGAGGAAGGAAATGAAGCATGGAAAGGTTCCATTCAGCGATTGGAGGATAGACTTGGAGAAATGGCTAAAGAAAGGAATCCCTTACAGAGAACTTTTGTTCAAGGGACACCTTTTGTGTAGGCCATTGTGAATTTTCCTACACCATCAAAATTCAAAGCACCTGTAGTGACCCCTAAGTATGATGGAAAGACAGATCCTGTTCTTCATATAGAATAATACCAAGCTGCTGCCGACATATATGCCGTCCCCGACGAGATGAGGTGTAGAGCATTCTCGTGAACTCTTACCGGATCTGCACAAATATGGTATAACAATCTTCCTCGGGGTAAGATTTCGACTTTTATTCAGTTAGCCGAGTTATTCATTGGCAATTTCTATTTTGGAGCAAAGCCGGTAAAGTGAGTAGCGCACTTGTTAAGTGTTAGACAAAAATCAGGTGAGAGTACTAGAGATTACATAACTCGTTTCAATAACGAGAAGTTAGAAGTCATAGATTACGAAGAAAAGACAGCGATCACTGCTTTGATGAGTGGATTGCTGCCTAACAAGTTATACTACACTTTGGCCAAAGATCCACCTAAAACTATGTCGGAGTTGATGGCAAAAGCGGCCAAAATCATGAATGCCGAGGAGGCTATGGCTGCGCAGAAGAATATGGATAAAGAAACCAAGGTGGAGGTTGACAAATCTAAGAAGAAAGAGCAAAAAGGTAATGGTGGTGACAAGCACTCCAAGAATAATAGGACGTCATGGGAAGTCCTGAAGAAATATGATAATTATACTCCATTGAAAATGGGTATTAATCATGTTTTGGAAGAAATCAAGAATAACGAAGAAATCAAGTGGCCAGATAAACTGAGGACCAATCCTGACCTGAGGAATAGGGCCAAATATTGCGAATTCCATAAAGATCATGGCCATACGACCAAAAATTGCATAGCCCTTCAGAACGAGATTGAAACGCTCATCCGAAGAGGAAAGTTGTCAAAGTATGTAGATCGCAGAGTTGAAAGGAAGAATGATGATAGAACTAGAGATCGTTCCAGATCTCCTCGTCGGACGGAGGAGAAAAAGAAAAGAGATCATGAAGATGATCTAGATGAAGACCCCAATCTTCCAAAAAAGCCAAGGCAGCCTGAACGAGAGGTATTTTCCATACGTTTTGGGTCATTTGATTGTAATGTTATTACAGGAGGAGATGCTGGAGGAGGAGACCTTACTACAGAAAGAAAGGCTTATCTCGGAGAGGCTCAAGCCTGCTCATATATTCAACGAATAAATCTTGCCGAGGATGATCGTCCGAGGAAGGTAAATAAAGAGAAGCTAGTTATTGGTTTTTCAAAAAATGATTTGGCAGGTATTCTTTACCCTCACAACGATCCTTTGGTGATCAAAATGAGGATGAAAGATGTGGTGATTTCAAGGGTGTTGGTGGACAATGGTAGTTCGGCAGACATCATGTACTATTCATGCTTTGATAGCTTGAATTTGAAATTATCTCAATTGGAACCTTATCACAGACCCCTTCTGGGTTTTGCTGGCGAGAAAGTTTTTCCACTTGGGACGATCAAGTTGGACATATTCATTGGAACTTGGCCTGCTTGTCGAACAGAAAGAATACGCTTCTTTGTGATGGATAAGAATGTGCAGTCAGCCTACAACATCATCATGGGAAGAGTTGGTTTGAAGAAGTTCGAAGCAGTTCCATCTACAGTGCATCAATTCTTAAAATTCCCAACAAACTTCGGAGTAGGAGTTGTGAAAGGTGATAAAAAAATAGCTCAGGAATGCTATTATTCATCTGTCGAGCAAGAGGAGCTTGAGGAATCAAGGAAAAAGACTACTACCTACCAGGTGGAGGAAGGTACAGAAATTGAAACTCTTGATCCCAGGGATGGATCCCAACTTGTAAAAGGACAGGTGGTAGAATCTACAAAAAATGATATTTTGGAAGAGGAGCACCCTGAACGAGTAACCCAGATACATTCGCCGTTGGATGCTTCAATAAAACAAGAGTTGATAACTTTCTTGAGAAACAGGAAGAATACTTTTGCATGGAGTCACGAAGACATGCCAGGAATAGATCCAAACTTCTTATGTCATGAACTCAATGTGAATAAGGATATCAAGCCTGTGAATCAGAGAAGAAGAGTGTTTAGCCCCGAGAAGAATCAGGCCATACAAGAGGAGGTCGAGAAGCTCCAGAAAGCCCAATTCATTGAAGATGTGAAATATCCAGACTGGTTAGCAAATGTGGTGATGGTAAAGAAGAAGAGTAATAAATGGAGAATGTGTGTTGATTTCACTGATCTCAACAAAGCATGCCCGAAAGATCATTTTCCATTGCCCAGAATAGACCAGCTAGTGGATGCTACTTCGGGACATGAGCTTCTCAGCTTCATGGATGCATATTCTGGCTACAACCAAATCAAAATGAAACCTGAAGACAGGGAAAGTACTTCTTTTATTACCCCAAGGGGAACTTATTGTTATAATGTCATGCCTTTTGGTTTGAAAAATGCAGGTGCAATATATCAGCGGCTGATGAACAAAGTTTTTGCCGAACAAATCAGTTGCAACATGGAAGTCTATGTCGATGATATGCTAACAAAGAGCAAGAAAGCTGCTGATCATCTAGTTGACTTAGGTCAGACCTTTGATCAACTAGATAAATACCAAATGAAGCTCAACCCGACGAAGTGCACCTTTGGAGTACGAGAAGGAATGTTCCTCGGATACATCGTCAACCAATGAGGTATTGAGGCAAATCCAGAAAAGATCAAAGCTCTTTTAGGGCTGCGATCCCCAACGACGAAGAAAGAAGTGCAAAGTCTTACAGGACGAGTTACGGCGCTCAATAGATTTGTGTCCCGAGCAACTGATAAATGCCTCCCATTCTTCAAAACACTTCGAAAAACTTTTGAATGGACTGATGAATGTGAAAAGGCCTTTCAAGACTTGAAGAAATATTTGGGAGCACCTCCATTGTTGTCCAGGCCAATAACAGGAGAGAAGTTGCACTTGTATCTGGCGGTATCAGAGAATGCAGTTAGCTCAGCATTGATTAGATTGGAGAATGAAGTTCAGAAACCCATCTATTACACAAGTAAGGCTTTTCGAGGTGCAGAAATCAGATATCCAAAGCTAGAAAAATTGGCATTAGCATTAATTGAAGTAAGTAGAAGAATGAGGCCATATTTCCAGGCCCATACAATCGTCGTATATACCGACATGCCATTGAGACAAGCCCTTCACAAGCCAGAAAAATCAGGAAGACTGATGTACTGGGCAATAGAACTCGGTGAATATGATATTGTGTATGAACCCAGATCATCATTAAAAGGGCAAGCTGTAGCAGATTTTATAGCAGAGTTTACATACCCTGATACCCCCGAGGAGCAAAAGGTGCTCGCTGACCAACCTGTGGATGTTACAAGATCAAGAGACATAAATCCAGACCAACTCCGGTTGGTAAAATGGCTTATGGATGAAGACAGATCATCAACTTCGAGCTCAGACCAGCTCCGGTTGGTAAAAGAGCGAGAAGAGATGGTCGACGAGGAGCGAAAAGTGTCAGGGGAGGATGAAAAGAAGCAACAAATATTTCACCGAGGAACCCTGTCAGATAAGGAATTTGAAGACGGGTTGCCCATATGGAGATTATATGTAGATGGCTCATCTTGCACAGCAGGTTGCGGGGCAGGAATTGTTTTGAACACCCCAGACGAGATTGACATGGAATACGCTTTACGATTCCAATTCAAAGCCTCTAATAATGAGGCTGAGTATGAGGCCATGATAGCAGGTTTAAACTTAGCAAAAGTTATGGAAGCACGGCAAGTAATTGTATTCAGTGATTCTCAATTAATTGTAAATCAGATGATAGGAACATATGCAGTTAAAGGAGACTTAATGGCAAAGTATCATGCAAAGGTGATGGAGTTACTGACAGAATTTGATGCCATTCAATTGGTGAGAATACCGAGGATGGAGAATGTACAAGCAGACGCACTGGCCCGACTAGCATCAGCTACTCGTACCGAGCTACGAAGAACAATACCAATTGAAGTACTGGAAAGTCGGAGCATAGATGAAAACCTGACGATGAATGTTATTACCCTTGATTTAGGACTATCTTGGATGGATCCCATCAGGGTATATATTGAAGAGGGAGAATTGCCAGAGGATAAGCTCGCTGCTAAAAAATTGAAGTATAAAGCTGCTCGGTATGTATTAACTAATGACCCCCAATCACGTAGGTCAGCTGGTAAGGGGCTGTCCTAGCTTAACCAAGGTCTCAGGTTCGAGCCTTGGGAATGCAGCTGTGTTAAAATTTAGGAGGGAGAGCTTTGCCGCCCTTGTGGTCCTACCCGGCTCGAACAGGATTAGTCCCATGCCTAAAAAACGTGGGGAACCTGTGGTCTAGACCAAAAAAATGTATTAACTAATGGTATTTTATATAGACGAGGAATTATGGTAGGTTTGCAGAGATGTGTACATCCCTCCGAGGTGAAAGAATTGATTTAAGAAATCCATGAAGGGTCTTGTGGAGCTCATGTAGCAGGTCGAACACTTTTACAAAGGGTAATGACTCAAGGATACTATTGGCCGACGATGAGGGTTGATTGTATAGCCTATGCTAAGAAATGTGACAAGTGCCAACGTTTTTCCTCTATCCGACGAACTCCACAAGCATTGTTGACACCAATAACTTCCCCTTGGCCATTTGCCATGTGGGGAATTGATTTGGTTGGACCACTACCGATCACCCGAGGAAGATTCAAGTACCTCGTTGTTGCAGTGGACTATTTTACTAAGTGGGTAGAAGCTGAGCCACTTATTGATATGACATACGAGAAGGTATACCAGTTCGTTTGGAAGAATATCATCTGTCGATATGGTCTCCCTCATGCCTTCATCACAGACCATGGAACCCAATTTGATAACGAGGAATTTGCTGCCTATTGTCATCAGTCGAACATTTTGAAGGTTCATTCAGCACCAGGCCATCCTCAAAGCAATGGACAGACTGAAGTGATGAATATAACACTGCTAAATGGTTTGAAGAAAAGGCTAAGTGAAGCTAAAGCTAACTGGATTAACGAGCTACAATCAGTATTGTGGGCTTACCGAACAACTCCCCGAGCAGCGACTGGAGAATCACCATATATGCTGGCATTTGGAAGTGAGGTTGTAATACCTGCTGAGTTGGGTCTTCCAACGCATAGAGTACTGAATTTCAATTCCCCTGTCAGTGACTTGATGAGAAGAGTGGATTTGGATATGCTCGAGGAGGTCAGAGAAGAGGCAGCCATTAGGAATGCTGCTTATCAACAACAAACAGCTCTTTTCTACAACAAAAGGGTGAGGAAATGCGATTTAAAGGAAAGAGATTATGTGCTAAAGAAGGTAATTCAGAAACACAATAAATTAGAGGCAAACTGGCATGGGCCTTACCGAGTTACAGAAGTTGTTCGACCGGAAACTTACCGAATAGCAACTCTAGAAGGAGAAGAATTCAAGAATGCTTGGAATGCTGAACACCTTCGCAAGTATTATCAATGATGTAAAATGTACAACGGTTCCATCAATATGAATAAAACGATGATTTTTTCACCATTTTCCTCTCCTTTGTTTCAAAGTTTTTCGGGGAATACTAGTGTTGTACACTACGCTGCTCGACAGCAAAAAGAAGATGACAGTTCAAACCCACGACCAACTCCGGTTGGTAAAAGGGCGAGACCAAAAAATATACTCCTTTGGTTAGGAGGCGTACACTAGCGTGACCAACTAAGGTTGGTAAGATAACTAGTGGACAAATAGTTCGAAATAACCAAAAAATATACTCCTTTGGTTAGGAGGCGTACACTAGCGTGACCAACTAAGGTTGGTAAGATAACTAGTGGACAGATAGTTCGAAAGAACCAAAAAATATACTCCTTTGGTTAGGAGGCGTACACTAGCGTGATCAACTAAGGTTGGTAAGATAACTAGTGGACAAGATAGTTCGAAAGAACCTGATAGTTCAATAATCAACTACGGTTGAGGGAAGAACAATATTATTTGATTTGAAAATATGCTCTCACATTCCAATTTATGTTGGTCGGGAGGTAAGATTATTACAAAAGTTCTTCGAAGAACAAAATATTCCAAACTGAACCAAGTATGGTTGGTCGGGGATAAAAACCCACTAACTGTAGTTGGTCGACAGGAAGAATTTATCGACCTTAATTGGTCGGACACATTTTATAAAAAGACAAAAATTTATGGTTAGCCGGGGATAAGCTATCACTAACTATAATTGGTCGACGAGCACAATTTAACAACCTTGGTTGGTTGGCAAAGTTTTAAACATCTTTATACTCATTACTTTATTGAGCAACATTTCTCATATTTATTACTAAGTTGGTCAATGAATAGCACAAAATTGTTATCTTTTTAACAGATACATACTTAGTGTTTAACGCAGAACAATAGCAATAAAGATTTGCAAACAAAAAATGAAATTCTTTCATTAAGGTCAAAATATATTACAAGCTACATATATGTGCTAATTATTACATTGAAAAACCTATTCTATTGGTTTCTTTCCTTTAGCTTTTGAAACAGGTTCCTCGCCGGCAGGAGGCTCTTCCAAGCAAAGAGGAGAATTAATGAAATTAACATCTCTGAGCATTCTGACGTTCATCACAGAAGGTGTATCCAAGAGATGCTCGGGACGAGATAATTCAATCTGAGAATGAAGACTATAGTCACCAAGATATTTTGAAATTAAACTCCGAGGAATGGAACGAGCTGGGATCCATTCCATGTCCAATTTGAAAGGTGGCATAGGCAAGTCTAGTAACCCTGGAGCATGATAATCCCATAAAAAATGCCCTTGCTCCAATTTTAGTACACCCAGGGCGTTCAACCACCCCTGCTTATAACCTTCATTATTGGCATGTTCAATACGAGCATCTAAATGAACAAGGGCTTCATTGTATCCTGCCATCCAAAATTCCCTGGGCTGTTTATGGAATTGGAAGGTTAATCTATCCAATTATTCGTGAAGGTTCCTGGCAAAAACATCTTTATCATTCAAAGAAGACTTCGCTACAGTAAGTTGATCTTCCAAAGATAGATTTCTCTTGGACATTTCGGATAAAGCCCGATCTTTGGCATTCAATTGGTATGCTTGAGTTTCCAATGTTGACAGAGTACGAGATTCTCATTACGGCTGAGAACCCTTGATCGACTCCGAGCAGGTGGAGAATTTTGCTCCTCGATAACATTTTGAACAGCTCTTCCTCGCCCACGAGACCCTCTTCCTCGTCCCCGAGCAGTAGTGGAAATACCAGATCTTCTCAGAGCATCCAACTCTTGCCTTAATTTGGCATTCTCAACCTCTAAGAACGAGAAACCCTCATCGGTAACCGGTACTAAAGCAGTGGAAGATGACGATGCAGATTCATACTGTGCCAGCTTTTTCTGCAAATTATTGTTCTCTTGTTTCAGCAACTCAGCAATCTGCCTGCAGGCCTCAACTTCACCTTTTAGAGTTCTTTCCCTAACATCGTATCCAGCGAGGATCTTTTTATGGCCTGTCTCAGAAGAAAGCTGTTGATATCTATTTTCATACTCCTTGTGCAGCAAAGCAGTTGATTCATTGTGTTGATGTTGTAGATCTTCTAAGGAACAATGAAGTTCCTCGATCAATTCATAGTAGGCCACACTGTTGGCCACAGCTCGGTCGAGTAAATCCTTCAAGTACCGATAAGCCTCAATTGCTTATTTTGAGGCATCATGACCAAGGATGTCAGCAATTTCTGATACACTCAAATTTGTATGACCAGCTTTATAATACTCATGACATTGCTACATCAGCTTTGTATCATGTGCAGATATCAGTTCCATTCTAGCCACAAACTAAGGATGAGAAGAAGACAACAATAAAAAAAACAAATCATCAACAACAGAGATGAACAAAGATGTATTTTATTAGATCACAAAAGGATTACATTGTTTGATTACAAATAATGAAAGATAGAAATGATACCGAACAACTTCACACCTTTTCCTTGTCTCCCAAGACTTTCTCGGGAGGCTGGGACGAGGAGCTTGGTTGCTCGGTGGTAACAGCAGCCAGATCAGCAGGAGTCAAAATTTTCTCAGGAGGAGGAGGCATGGAAGAAATGTCCTCGTTGGCCGAAGGAAGAGAGGCAGGGACTTGATCACCTATGGCCATGGAAGATTCATCCGAGATAGGCTCATCTTCTTCTTCTTCTACAATTGGTGGGGGAGGACCAGGGAGGTGTAGCTAGAATAGCCCAGAGTCTTCTTTGATCTTCAATTCCTGCAGGGCAGCTACCCAGCCATCTCGGAAGTATTTCAACTTCCCGTATTGTACTTGGGACGTCATCGCAGCAATCCCTTTGTCCCATCCTTTATCCCAGCCAGCGCTGAAGGATTTTTTAACTGCGAGCTTTCTTTTCAGTTTCTGCGAGGAGAGCTTCTCGGATAGAAGATCCTCGGTAGCCTTTAACTTCACATCCAATTCTTCTTTTGGCGCTTTACATCTCGCAGGACAGACAACTCTTCCTCTGCCTTTTTCAGCTTATCTTCAAGCTCTCCAAAGTTCTTGAGCTTGTCGTCATATTTTTTATGCTCAATCTCTAAACTTTTCACCTTATTCTCCAAATTCTTGGAGGTCTCAGCCAACTTCACCTTCTCCGCTTCAACTATTGACAACCTCTTCTCCCAGACATCTTTGTCCTCACTATACTGCTGACGAGAATCCTTCAAGGATTGGGTCAAACCCAGCAGAGCATCCTCTACCCCCGACGAGGAGCTGGAAGCTTTAATTGCTTCGTCTTTCTTCACGATGTTGTTAAAACAATTCACTAGCTAAACAAAGGAAAAAGTAACAGGTTAGTACAAAAATACAAGTATTCAAAGAAAGAAAGGAAATTCAGAGTGTGAGAAATTTACTGAAGCAAGGTGACGAGTAGCTAGGGATGTCAGCATATCCCTAGAAATCTTTTCATCAATTCCTTGGACTTCGAGTATGATCCAAGTTTTTACCGAGCTCATGGCAGAGCTCGGAGGAATGATGGTTGGAACACCAACACCACCAGCTGGTAGAGAAGAGATGGTTTCAGTCAGATTGGCAGTTTCAGCCACATTGACTAAGGACAATTTCCTCAATCTCCTCAAAGGAACTTCAGCAATTTCAACCAAGGAAGAGCTCTTGGTCGGAGAGGTAGCAGTCATCTCCACAGGAGCAGCCTTCTTGCTCGGAGCCACTGGGGGCTTCTCGGAAGCTTTGGAAGGTGAAACATCCACCTTCTTAGTCCCTTCTGGGACATCAACTTTGCTTTTCTTGGCTTCAGCAGCAGAAGTAGTGTCATCAAATAGAGCAGGGGGAGCTCTTTTCCTGCCCATTCTTTGACTTAAAGGGATGTGAGAATCTGAAGAAGAATCCTCTGGAGTTGAAGCTGGCTCAACAGGACGAGCAGTATAAGAAGTCGTATAGCTCCTATACTGCAGCAAATATGATGCAGACCTGATGTTCTCGTCTGCAACGTTCTTATGCAAACCCCAGATAAGTTTCAGATGCTTAATATTAACCTCTGATTCTTTTGGAGTTTTTCTTTTGCTATCAACTGCAAATAAATACATAATGAGATATCAGTCATACATTTTGTCAAACATGATAAAAGCATAATTTCATAAGTAAAGGAAAATGAGAATAAACCTATCCCATTGCCATATGGGGGGCATTTAGGACCCTGGTATACTGCATCTCCAACCAAGGGGGCATATTGTCAATTTTTAATCACCACCCCATGTTCAAAATAATCTCTATTTGCATCAGGGAGGTTAACTACAAAAGCCCTATTTAAAATCCTAGTTTTTAAGTAATAAACATTATCTAAAATAGCCCATCTATAGCAATACATAATCTCAGGAATCCCTATACGAGTTCCATGAGTTAGATTTAATTTATACACCCCATTAATTATTCTCCATGAATTGGGGGCTATTTTTGCAGGAACAACGTCAAAGTACTGACAGAACTCTAAGCATAAGGGGTTTGGCGGAAAAGAAAATCCACATTCAGCAATGAATAGACTGGGGAACCAATGTCCCTCAGCCAATCGAAAATAATCTAAAGGCTCAGAAAGAACCTCGAGAGTTACCCAGGAAGGAATGGAAAAATCGGAACAAAATTTCTCAACAGACTCCACAATATAAACCATACTGAATAAAAGAAATACAGAAGAAAAGAAGAGAATCTTACAGGAAAAAGGAAGGGCTGACAACTAGCGAAGGACAAGATGAACGCACAAGGGAGAGAGAGAGAACAGAAAGCTTGAATGCAGAAAATTGGAAAAGGTAGACGACGGTATGGTTACCTAAGAAGTTTAAATACTTTACCTTGGGAAGCTACGAAGTAAATGATTACACAAAAGAAACTAATACGCCACTGGCGGCTAAAAGGACAAAAATGCACGAAGATCGAAGCACTCATAAAAATTCGAAAAAGGCGGATTCTGTGAATTTGAAAGAAATTCAAATATGAAGAAAAGGCTCCTAAAACCCAGGAAAGTCATTTAATATTGCCTTATACCGAGAAAGAATGTTCCATACTCCTCAAAGTTCGAAATATGAAACATTGGGGGCTTCTGTTGATACCAAAATTAATATGCTGATATGGACGAGTGATATGAAGACACGTGTCAATCTACTAGGCATAATAGCAATGAGGAAGTTCATTTCCCCGACCAACTCATGTTCTCTTCGAGCAACGAGGATACACCGAGGAGCTTCAGCACTCCGAGGTACTCTAGCACTCCGAGGTACTCTATCACTCCGAGGTACTCTAGCGCTCCGAGGAACTAAGGCGGTCCGAGCTGCATCTCGGCCGTAGCATAAACTGCCAGATAATCAACAGTTCAATTATTCATTGAATGTTTATCATCTTGACGCACACGCTGCATTAAATGTATTACCATTTCATATGTATATCATTTAATGTATCAACCCTTTCATGTGCAGCCTAAGGGCTATAAATACCTTGTATCACCCTCATTCGGGGGGACCGGAATTTCTTAATAGAACTTGTAATCGAGAATTCCCAAACACTCAGCAATAACATAACAGTGGACGTAGGCCATTCTTATAAGGCTGAACCACTTTAAAAATCTTTGTCTCATTTTATTTATCTGTGATTGAATAATTAGAGCGATCTAATTTTTTACATCAACACTGTGCCACACTAATTTGGATCATTCTGCAATTTCCCAAAAAAGTAAATTGTGGCTCGAATTAGACCTGATCTCGTTCAAATGAGATTAGGGTTTCTCTTGAACCACATCATGTGAGATGCCAATATCGATAGAACCAAACTTCGCGTGACATTCCATTGTAGTGCGAACCACTTCTCGCGAGATACCAATCTCGTTCGAACCACTATGTGCGACATCGCGCGACTTGCACTGTGTCGTCTCCTTCACCAGATTTCTGTGATTTCCTCCATTTTTAAACCTAATAACCTTATAGTTTAATCCCCATCTTCTTATCATTAATCCCAATAGATAATAACAAGATTATATATTATTCACAACATCCTAGGATCATTAATTCGTCATAAATCATCAAGATTACATGAAACCCCCAACCCAATTCATATGAACCCTAGTTTCCAAAGTTTCAATTAAAGAACCTGACTAACCCTAATTCGTTCATCAATTTTATTTCTAATTTCATTATAAAACCTCAACATACATGAAGGAATTAAACTACTAAACCAATTAGCCCATAATCATAAATTAATTCTCCAATTTTCACCCGAATTAAATTTCATAACATAGGTTTATTAACCTAGACTAACATGAACATAATTATCGCTAAAGAAAGCAAACAATAAACACTTGCCTCAATTTCGAAGGTCTGCTCCGTTGATGTTGTTGGTATGGATGCGTTTCTCGCGTTCCGATCTACACGATGGTGGTGGTGGTTGTGCAAGGTAGCGAAAATGGCTTCTCCTCCTTTGGAAATTGCTCTCCCTCGCCCACTATGGCTCTATCTTAATTTTGGTGTAACCTAAACCTAACTGTCCCCAATTAGCTGATATAATATATCTCTAATTTTCGTCCATTTAATTCCTCCAAAAATCCAAATTACAAAATTACCCCTATCGGGTGCCAGCCTGGCCTAAAAATATCCCGGAGTCCAAATAAAATATCCGGGTAGAGTTTTCTAACTATATCGACCCCTCCGGACTCAACAGCGCACTCGAAATGATCGTACGAGTTACTTAAAAAAATAATTTACCTTTTTATTCCACTTAATTAGTCCTGACACAACTCACACGCGCGTTCCCGACTCAATATACCAAACTGTCATATTTCTCTCTCACGACAAGTTATTTAAATTCATCATTCCATATTACTTATTCTCACAGTAATATTAATAATTACTAACTTCTCATCACGCTAGTAAATATTCAAATTTAATTTAACATTTTTCCCATGCCTTAAGTTGTTGTGTAATTAATACATGGATTTGAAATCTAATTAATAGTGAATAAAATTAATTAGAATTTGAAGATGGCTTACTGTGACATCATAATTAAAATAAATTGGAATTGGAGGAAATTAGGTGTGACACACTAAGGTCGAATTTTGTAAAGTTTGTTTCGACATGATTAAATAACGGATTGAGTGGACAAGTCTGGGAACATTGGTTCAGTGATACCGAGATGTAAATTTTATTTAGGTGAAGGCTAAATAATTTCGAGTCGGGAATATAGACTCGGGTGCTGTTTAATTTAGGGCCATGAGAGTAAATTCGAATATGTTGGTTGGGGCGATGCCAAAGGAAATTAATGTGTAAATTAATTAATAATTCGAGTTGGACCATAAACTCATAATAAAACGGAATAGGCTTGTGTCACGGACTTAGTACACGGTATAGCCGGGATATTTTATATATATATATATATATATATATGGTGTGGGCTTTAATATCAGTGATAGATATTATTATTACTATATACTCTAGTGCTATAGGGGGAGGTTGCGCATAGTGGATGAATCCCCTAGCTTGAGGAGTAGGGCGAGTATATTCCCAGGTCATAACGTCCGTTATATGGGTGAGGGGCATCTCACTTTCAGGGAAGGAATATGACCGCCTCCGATATATATATATTAACCAAGTTAGTGAACAATTCTGACTTGGGGTAACTAGGTTATGTGATTTCACCTAGTGGGATAGCACTTTAGAGAATTTATACCCGGTGAGACTTTACTCGAGGAAACTACTATTATTAAACTTTATTTCAGTATGTTTGTGAATACTGCAATATGACAAAATATATAATTAGGTAAATAATTATATATGGGATAATTAATACAAAGTATATGATGTATTATGTGTATAACAGGTGTGAGTGTTATATGGAATTAAAAAGGGAAATGATTTAATTAAGTTGATGTTTATAATAACTTAAAAATCATGATCTAGGGCATACTCGGTTAGAGTAGGTTAATTGCAAGGGGTTACATAAGTGATCAGGTTAGGAGAGTAAGACCTAGGTAAATTTAATTAAGGCGTTAGCAGTGCACGTTAGAGGAGGGGTGAGGATATCCTCAAGGGAGTGCGGCACTAACTAAAATATGGAGAGCATGCATATTTATTTATTACTGCAAGTTAATCATTTGCTAAATGTTTTTCAAATGTTTTTGGGTACTAACCCTTGCTATAAAAATTTTAAAACCTTTTAGGTGTCTAGTCACAGGGACGCCAGGCTTGACTCTATTTCAGGATATCCGTTGCTGCAGCATATGTGGATGTTGCGGGAGTTTTGATAGACGCCTTATTCTTTCATTCTAGTGTAGAGACTTCTATTAGTTATTTCGAGCATGTCGCTCACAGTTCATTTAGTTTATGTCAGACTTGTTCAGATTTATTACTTGTCTTTATTTTATATTTGTTGGATTTTGGGCCGATGGTTTATTCGGTTAGTCATTTAATTGTGTATGGTTGTTTTGGTTAATTGTGATTAATTGTGTTATTTTATTTTTTCGCATGAGATTTCATTTAAGTTAATGAAAGATAAAACTTGGCACTGATTTATTTTTCTCACTTAGGTGGTTAGTAATTAAAAAGACGATAGTGATGCTAAGGATGATCCAACTTAGAAACCTGTTCTAACTTAATTTAGGACTGATCACCTGGGGTTAATTAGGCGGGGTGTCACAGATGGTATCAGAGCATCAGGTTCTAGTATCCTTAGGATCTGTGCGGCTTTTTACGTTCAGTGTAGCATTCTGTGTTATAGAGCCCTATTATTAGGACTGTTGATTCATTTTTTCGCTTGTGAGATATCGTATTTCTGCTGTGAATATTTTTGTATAAATTGTATACTTATACAATTCAATCTATTTCAGATGCCACGGAGGAGACAGAGAGCGGAGAGGGCCGAGGCTAAGGATGAGGTCAGGGAGGCTCATCAGGAGCCACAGGTACCGCCACCACCACCCCCACCTGAGTTGATTTCCACTACCCAGGTGGCAGTGATTGTGGCCCAAGCAGTAGAGACAGCGATGAGAGCTATGGAAACTCACTTTCCACAGCCCAAGGCACCATCTCTAGTGGCACAAACAGTTCAGGCTCCAGTGAGACCACCATCTTGGTAGAGAGTTAGGGAGACCTTTCAAAAGGGTCACCCACCTGAGTTTCGGGGTAGCACAAATGTAGTAGAAGCTTGTGACTGGAAGAAGAACATTCAGCACCATCTGCACATGCTGGAGTGTACCGAGGTAAAAAAATAAATGCTTGCTACCTTTCGTCTGTCGGGGCAGCCTTACAGTGGTGGGAGTCAGTTACCACCGTCGAGGAGCGAGATTTGATGACGATAGTAGAGTTCTGGGTGCGGTTCGATCGCAAATACTTTCCACCAGCGGTAGAGACTGAGATGAGAAAGAAATTTAGTGATTTAGTACAGGGTGATCGATCAGTGGCAGACTATGAGGAAGAGTTCACCCGGTTGGCAAACTTTGTGCCAAATGAGGTGAGCAATGAGGAGCGAAAGAAATCGAGATTTATGGATGGCTTAGCGTGGCGGATCAGGCAACATTTGATTGGGAATCCGGCGTTAGTGACGTATACAGATGTCTTTAATGCCACACTTGTACACTTCCAGGACCATCTATTCCATGCGAAGGGGCAAGAGAGCAGGGGAGCCTAGCCAACAGGGCAAGGAAGTTACTAGTGGTGACATGAGTGGTACTCAGTAGCAGACTGGCAGTCAGCAAGGGAATCAAGCTAAGAAGTTTAAGCCTGGTGGGTTTCGATCGGGAGGACAGGGGTTCAGGCAGGGGCAACTGGGCCCAAATCAGCAGCAGCAGGTTCCTCAAGGCCAAGGGAACAATGACGGAGGCCAGCAGAGCCAGCCGTGTCAGGGCCAACAGGGCCAATGACAGGGGGATGGTCAGAGACGTTGTTTTATCTGTGGCCATCCAGGACATTTCATGAGGGAGTGCCCACAGAGGGGCAGAGGTCAACAGCAGGAGGCCCAACAGGGGCAACGGGGGCAGATGTCACCAGCAGCAGCCCCACCCACCCCACCGTAATAGGGGTAGATGCACTACGGGCGCGTGTATAACGTCCGCGATGTCCCCAATCCTCCAGCGTAGCAAGCACCGCCAGCAGTTGAGGGTATGTTTCTCATTCATGGTTATGAGGATAGCATTATTTTTTACACGGGACCATCACATTCATTCATTAAATTTAATTTTGCTAAACAGGACGGATTACTAGAGACCGCGGGTAGTCTTCAGATGTGTGTAGAGTCACTAGTAGGCAACGGGGCTATGATTCACTCGATTTGTCAAGGAGTGGACATTGTGATTGGGAGGCTTAGTTTAGCATCAGACTTCTTAGTGTTAGATATGGAGGGGTACGATGTCATCCTGGGTATGGACTGGTTGGTCGGTTATCGGGAGACTGTGGATTGTTATGAGAGGACGATCGTGTTCTCCATTCCAGGGCAGGAGATGTTCATGATAGAAATGCTGTTACCTAAGGGAGGGTCATGTACTCACAGGAGGTGGTTATTCCGTTGGACTCAATCCCAGTGGTTAGAGACTTTGAGGATGTGTTCCAGGAAATACCAAGGTTGCCACCTAGCAGGGAAATCAAATTTGTAATTGATTTAGCACCGGGGACGAGGCCCATTGCTCGGTATCCATATCGTATGGCCCCTTCAGAGATGCGTGAGTTGAGAGAGAAAATTCAGTAGCTTCTGGGTCAAGGTTTCATTCGGTGGAGTACATCGCCATGGGGTGCACCAGTGTTGTTTATGAAGAAGAGGGATGGATCACTACAATTATGCGTGGACTATAGGGAGTTGAACAAAGCAACGATACGGAATAAGTATCCGTTACATAGGATTGATGATCTATTTGACCAGTTGAGAGGGGCGTCTTATTTATCTAAGGTCGACTTGAGGTCAGGGTATCACCAACTGCGTATCTGAGAGGAGGATGTTCCTA
This sequence comes from Sambucus nigra, assembly GCA_949130495.1. NCBI lineage: Eukaryota > Viridiplantae > Streptophyta > Magnoliopsida > Dipsacales > Adoxaceae > Sambucus > Sambucus nigra. The sequence continues at coordinate 286,110,443 of OX422218.1, forward strand.
AGACCTCTTTCCTGTCGCGATATGGATCTTATGAGTTCAGGGTGATGCCATTTGGACTCACCAATGAACCGTCAGTGTTCATGGACCTTATGAACAGGGTTTTCAGGGAGTTTCTCGACCAGTTTGTCATTGTGTTCATTGATGACATCCTGATCTACTCGCGCACTGAGGAGGAGCACGCAAAGCATTTGCCTATGGTTTTACAAACACTGCAGGATCACCATCTCTATGCCAAATTCAGGAAGTGTGGATTTTGGTTGCGAGAGGTACAGTTTCTTGGTCATGTGGTGTCAGAACGGGGTATTGCTATGGATCCGAGTAAAGTATCGGCGGTGAGGGAGTGGGGGAAGCCCACGGCACCGACCGAGGTGCGCAGTTTTCTTGGATTGGCCAGTTATTACAGGTGGTTCATCAAAGGATTCTCAAAGATTGCGGGTCCTTTGACGAATCTGACCACTTGGAGTGATCATTGTTAATTAGCTTTCGACGAGTTAAAGGACAAGTTGACATCTGTACCCGTGCTTGCATTGTCGAAAGGAGGATTAGAGTATCGGGTTTACACTGATGCATCCTTACAGGGACTTGGGGGTGTGCTTCAGCAGGAGGAAAGGGCTATAGCTTATGCGTCCAGGAAGCTAAAGCCCCACGAGAAGAATTACCCCACTCACGACCTGGAACTAGCAGCGGTCGTTTTTGCTTTAAGGATATGGAGACATTATTTTCTGGGAAAGAAATTCACGTTATTCACGGATCACAAATCACTTCAGTATCTCTTCACACAGAAGGATCTGAATATGAGACAGAGGCGATGGATAGAAGTCGTGAAGGACTACCAGTTTGATATTCAGTATCATCCTGTTAAGGCTAATATGGTAGCAAATGCATTGAGCCAAAGACCGACTGGGGAAATATGAGAAGTCTGGAGCGAAGTGGAGAGAACTTCGATATGAGGATGATGTAGCCAAGGTTTTCATGTCAGCATTATCCATCACACCTGAGATCATTATGCGAGTTGTGAGGGCTCAAGCATAGGATCAGACCTGCCGGGATAGGGTGAGCCAGTTGCTAGCTGAGGGAGCAGAAGGTTACTCAGTCAGCTCGGAGGGAGGCTTACGCCTTAATGGGAGGTTAATTGTGCCAGAGAATGAGGAGTTGAGGCATGCTGTTATGACAAAGTCCCATGGGTCAAGATTCACGGTGCATCCCGGTGGGGATAAGATGTACCGGGATATGAGGAGGCAGTATTGGTGGGCAAGAATGAAACGGGGCATAACAGAGTTTATTTCGAAATGTGCCACGTGTCAGCTTGTGAAAGTTGACAATCAGAGACCATCAGGGATGCTACAGCCACTTGAGATTCCCGTTTGGAAGTGGGAGAGCATCTCCATGGACTGCATTACATGGTTACCGGCATCACAGAGAGGTTACGATTCCATATGAGTCATTGTGGATCGGTTGACCAAAGTGGCCCACTTCCTGCCGGTTCGTACAGACTTTGAGACGATGCGTTATGTGCAGTTATTTATAGCAGAGATTGTTCAACTACACGGGGTACCATTAAATATTGTGTCGAACAGAGATAAGATCTTTGTGTCCCACTTTTGGCAGAGTTTTCAGGAGGCCATGGGCACGGAGTTATGGTTGAGTACATCCTATCACCCACAGACTGACGGACAGACTGAGAGAGTCAATCAGATGCTGAAAGATATGCTCAGAATGTGCATATTAGACTTTGGGGGAGGTTGGGAGAAATATCTTTCTCTGGTAGAGTTTGCGTATAACAACTCTTACCAATTCGTGATCGGTATGGCACCATTCGAGGCACTATATGGGAGATCTTGTCGTTCACTCGCTTGTTGGTTAGAGGTGGGGGATAACAAACTATTGGGGCCAGAGATTGTTCAGGAGACGTCTACCAAGATAGAGTTGATCCGAGGGAGGATTCGAATAGCTCAGAATAGGCAAAAGAGTTACGCTGACGCTTCACGAAGACATGTGGAGTTAGGGGTTGGGGACCAGGTATTGGTCCGGGTATCTACTATGAAAGGAGTGATGAGGTTCGGTAAGAAGGGTAAGTTAGCACCGAGGTACGTGGGACCTTTCCCTATTATCGAGAGGGTGGGACCCGTAGCTTATAGGCTGGGATTACCAGAGCACCTTCAGCGGATACACGATGTGTTCCATGTGGCATCGCTGAAGAAATATTGCAGGAGCGAGAGGGCCTTCTGGCACATTCCACTCGAGGAAATTGATTTACAGCCAGACGTCTCATATGAGGAGAGACCGATGGCTATTCTGGACCGTAGGGAGCGAAAGTTACGATCCAAGGTTGTTCCACTAGTTAGAGTACAGTGGGGTCATCACAACGTTGACGAGTCTACCTGGGAGCGGGAGGAGCATATGCGGGAACAATATCCTGAGCTTTTCACCACAGATATGACCTAATTTCGGGGATAAAATTCCTTTGTAAGGGGGGGAGTATGTAACACCCCGTATTTTTTATGCATTAAATATTTAATTAATTCGGAAATTGAAAATTACTTGTGAGTCGTAATTTTAATGGAATTAATTAAGAAAATTTTATTTAAATATTAATCGGGAAGTGAATGGTTAATATTTAGGGAAACTTATTTACTGAGTGAATAGTAATATTGTATTTACGTCATTTCGAGTATTAATGACGGGATATGTACTTATTTCAGTCGGTAGTCGGTATAGACTAATTTGGGTGCGAAATAAGTATTTTTATAAATTAATTCGGATGCCAATTCTGAGTGTACGGTTAAGTCCGGATGGGTAGAGATAGTCGGAAAAGTGTACCCGGGGGTAGTAAACGGGTCACGGGACGTTTTTAGGCATAGCCGGGCCCACACGGGGGCATTTGGGTCACTTGGGCTTGGCCCGTTAGACAAAAAACGGGATTAAGGTTAATTAAACAAATAAAAGAAACAAGGGAACGGCTGAATTAATTGGAGAAAACACTTAGAGGGTTAGGAAACCCTAACAGCAGCCAAAGGCAAATTTGGGAATCATAGGAGAGCCATAAAGTAGTCATCTTCAATCTTGAGCACTCACGGTTTCAAATTCAGACTCTACGAACCCTAAGGCAAGTGGTTAACTTGTTGTAGGATGTAAAGTGTATTTCAATTCATATTCATGTGATGTGTGTAATTAAATAAATTCGTTTTGGGTTTTAAAGGTGTATAAACATGGGGTTTTATAAATCATGAATCTGATTTAAAAATGGATTAGAAGATCATATATAATCTGGGTTGTGTATTTATATCTGGTAAGATGTGTAAACCAGATGAATTAGAGATGAATTTGGTGAAAAGAAAATGATGTTTAAATGGGTTAAAGACTAAATGTAATTTTACCCCAAATTTGTGAAAACAGTAGAGAAAGTGAAATTTTTGATGTTGATGGACTTTATAGAGGTTTCATATAAGGTATTTGATGTTTATTATCAATGGGAACGCTTAATTTTCAGTGTAGAAGAAACTAGGGTTTTGAGGTGGGCGTCCATGGCTGATATAGCCAACTCGAGGAAGATGAGGACCTGCTCGATCGATCGATCGAAGGGGGACCATCGATCGATCGATGGTCCGAAAATTTTGACAGTTCTCCCAATTTTCCTTTACATGTAGAAAAATTTAATTTAACATTTTTCCCATGCCTTAAATTGTTGTGTAATTAATATATGGATTTGAAATCTAATTAATAGTGAATAAAATTAATTAGAATTTGAAGATGGCTTAGTGTGACATCATAATTAAAATAAATTGGGATTGGAGGAAATTAGGTGTGACACACTAAGGTCGAATTTTGTAAAGTTTGTTTCGACATGATTAAATAACGGATTGAGTGGAAAATTTCGGGAACATTGGTTCAGCGATACCGAGATGTAAATTTTATTTGGTGAAGGCTAAATAATTTCGAGTGGGGAATATAGACTCGGGTGCTGTTTAATTTCGGGCCATGAGAGAAAATCTGAATATGTTGGTTGGGGTGATGCCAAAGGAAATTAATGTGTAAATTAATTAATAATTCGAGTTGGACCACAAACTCATAATAAAATGGAATAGGCTTGTGTCACGGACTTAGTACACGGTATAGCCGGGATATTTTATATTTATATATATATGGTGTGTTCTTTAATATCGGTGATAGATATTATTATTATATACTCTAGTGCTATAGGGGGAGGTTGCGTGCAGTGGATGAATCCCCTAGCTTGAGGAGTAGGGCGAGTATATTCCCAGGTCATAGTGTCCGTTATATGGGTGAAGGGCATCTCACTTTCAGGGAAGGAATATGACTGCCTATAATATATATATATTAACCAAGTTAGTGAACAATTCTGACTTGGGGTAACTAGGTTATGTGATTTCACCTAGTGGGATAGCACTTTAGAGAATTTATACCCGGTGAGACTTTACTCGGGGAAAATACTATTATTAAACGTTATTTCAGTATGTGTGTGAATATTGCAATATGACAAAATATATAATTAGGTAAATAATTATATATGGGATAATTAACATAAAGTATATGATGTATTATGTGTATAACAGGTGTGAGTTTTTATGGAATTAAAAAGGGAAATGATTTAATTAAGTTGATGTTTATAATAACTTAAAAATCATGATCTAGGGCATACTCAGTTAGAGTAGGTTAATTGCAAGGGGTTACATAAGTGATCAGGTTAGGAGAGTAAGACCTAGGTAAATTTAATTTGAGGCGTTAGCAGTGCACATTAGAGGAGGGGTGAGATAATCCTCAAGGGAGTGCGGCACTAACTAAAATATGGAGAGCATGCATATTTATTTATTACTGAAAGTTAATCATTTGCTAAATGTTTTTCAAATGTTTTTGGGTACTAACCCTTGCTATAAAAATTTTAAAACCTTTTAGGTGTCCAGCCACAGGGACGCCAGGCTTGACTCTATTTCAGGATATCCGTTGTTGCAGCATATGTGGATGTTGCAGGAGTTTTGATAGACGCCTTATTCTTTCATTCTAGTGTAGAGACTTCTATCAGTTATTTCGAGCATGTCGCTCACAGTTTATTTAGTTTCTGTCAGACTTGTTGAGATTTATTACTTGTCTTTATTTTATATTTGTTCGATTTTGGGCCGATGGTTTATTCGGTTAGTCATTTAATTGTGTATGGTTGTTTTGGTTAATTGTGATTAATTGTGTTATTTTATTTTTCTGCATGAGATTTCATTTAAGTTAATGAAAGATAAAACTTGGCACCGGTCTATTTTCTCACTTAGGTGGTTAGTAATTAAAAAGACGACAGTGATGCTAAGGATGATCCTACTGAGAAACCTATTATAACTTAATTTAGGACTGATCACCCGGGGTTAATTAGGCGGGGTGTCACACAATCTCGTTCGAACCACTACGTGCGACATCGCGCGACTTGCACTGTGTCGTCTCCTTCACTAGATTTCTGTGATTTCCTCCATTTTTAAACCTAAAAACCTCTATAGTTTAATCCCCATCTTCTCATCATTAATCCCAATCAATAATAATAAGATTATATATTATTCACAACATCCTAGGATCATTAATTCGTCATAAATCATCAAGATTACATGAAACCCCCAACTCAATTCATAAGAACCCTAGTTTCCAAATTTTCAATTAAAGAACCTGACCAACCTTAATTCGTTCGTCAATTTTATTTCCAATTTCATGATAAAACCTCAGCATACATTAAGGAATTAAACTACTAAGCCAATAAACCCATAATCATAAATTAATTCTCCAATTTTCACCCGAGTTAACTTTCATAACATAGGTTTATGAACCTAGACTAACATGAACATAATTATCTCTAAAGAAAGCAAGCAATAAACACTTATCTCGATTTCGAAGGTTTGCTCCATTGATGTTGTTAGTATGGATGCGTTTCTCGCGTTCCGATCTACACGATGGTGGTGGTGGTTGTGCAAGGTGGTGAGAATGGCTTCTCCTCCTCTGGAAATTGCTCTCCCTCACCCACTGTGGATCTCTCTTAATTTTGGTGTAACCTAACCCTAAATGTCCCCAATTAGCTGAAATAATATATCTATAATTTTCGTCCATTTAATTCCTCCAAAAATCCAAAATACAAAATCACCCCTATCGGGTGCCGACTTGACCTAAAAATATCCCGGAGTCCAAATAAAATACCCGGGTAGAGTTTTCTAACTATCTCGACCCCTTCGGACTCAACGGTGCACTCAAAATGATCATACGAGTTACTTAAAAAAATAATTTATCTTTTTATTCCACTTAATTAGTCCTGACACGACTCACACGCGCGTTTCCGACTTAATATACCAAACTGTAATATTTCTCTCTCACGATAAGTTATTTAAATTCATCATTCTATATTACTTATTCTCACAGTAATATTAATAATTACTAACTTCTCATCACGCTAGTAAATATTCAAATTTAATTCAGATTAATAATTAATTCTCACATTTTAATTTAATTAATCCCACAATAATAATAAATCACATAATTATTTAAGTCTTTGAAAATACGGGGTATTACATTAGTTCAGTATTCATGGCTCATTTATGATTTAGTATTGTTTTAAGATTAAACTTGCACCTGAGAAATTGGGGTGTAAAAAGTTGGCATTAGAGCCTATCTAGGTTTATGTTAGCCTATGCGGGACAGGAGTTGAGCTTATGATTAGGAAATTTTCTCAGGTTATAAGGATGGTGAGGATAAAATGTTTAGACGCGAGTTAAGAAAAATCTACATGATGGATATATGGGATATTTGGACTTGCTTAGGGAAAGATTTTGAAGATAAAAGTTATAGTTCGTAAGGTTTATATATTTATATAATGATTATGATATATAATCCTTTAACTACAAGTTTGAGATATATGAGTAAATCAGATATTCAGATTTTATGGCATTGGGTACTCCCAAACACTCGGGTCGTGTTCGGGGGTTGGGATTTGGAGTTGTTCCCAAGAGGTGCTTCAATCTTCCGAAGCGTGGTTCCAGGAGACATATTACTGAGTTAGAATGTAAATTAAGAGAAGCGAAGAAAAGATTAAAAGATATGGAAGACCAGTTGAAGTTAAGAAATGAGCCGGTTGTCGCAGCCCCAACAGTTTCACCTCAAGATGAGAAAGTTGCTTCATATATGCGTGAAAGCGAAAATATAAAGCGTTCAAGTTTGGGTTGAAAAATTTCAACACAATCACTTTCTTCAAAGGTATAATGACACAAAGATAATTATACAAACGCATACCATTAAAGTTTTATGATTTTTGTTGTAATTGCAATTTGTTTTTGTGTTTCTTTGGCATAGTTCAAAGATAGTGGTGTAACATATAGTGAAACGTTACTACCTCAATCAGTAGCTGCTGTGAAAAGTAAGAAACCTTCTTTGATAGCTAGTGATAAAAGTACGAAATAAGCGTCTTCTTCAAAGGTAATGGGATCACATTTCTTGATGGTGATAACTTTGTAATTTTACTTGGTTGGATTAGTAGGGTATTGAATTTTATGTATTTTTACTTGGTTGGGGCCAATAAATTGCTCAATTTTAACACATTGCTAAATTTTTATGTGATTATTTTTCGTAATTTAGGTTAGAGAATGTAGGTTGGCTTTTGGCAATAAAACTAACATCGTTGCCGAGGGGATCATAGTCGATAGAAATGGACCGAACGAGAAAATTCATAATATAGCGTTGGGAGAAAACAATGTTCGGGTTTCCATTTCTAAAGTTATTTCTTCTAGTGCCATCCTCCCGATACCTATTCTAAGTGAAATGTATTTTGTGAAAGAGGTTATTGGGTCATATGTTGTTTGGCCCAAAGAGTTAGTGTCATTGGGATTTGAGGTAAACCATTGGTTTTTATGTTTATCTACAAGTTTGTGTTTGTGCTATGAATGACATTGCTTTCTGACATTTCACATGATTCAATGCAGAATGAAATGGAAGTTGGGAAAAAAGCAATCCATGAGAAAGAGAAGGATATCTTCGGTGAAAGTAGATGTGATATAGTAAACAAGAATATTGATTGCGATTTGATAACCGCCTTCACCCATAATTTATTTATAATGAAGATGAATCAAATAAAGATTCCACTCGAGAAAGAGATGTTTGGAGAAGATAAGGGTTAATGGTATGTTTTTAAGAACGATTTGTTGGACTTTTGTGCATTGAAGCCTTTAGATGTAACGTTCATTATTGCATACATGAGGTATAACTTGATTTAATCGTGTTATTTAAAATTTGTGTGACTAATTTAGTTACTTACTTTTACAGGTTCTTGTATGATAAGTTTCAGGTCTCGCGAGAAGAGTTTCAATTCTTCAATCACGATTCTTTCAATGGTACAAAAAAAAATTGGTTTAACTCGACTTATTGAAAAAAGGTTGGGGAATGCAAAAAAAAGTCAGATTTGTTTCATTCCTTACAATCTCGAAGATATGTAAGTAGTTAAATTAATTTTTTCCACACGAATAAACAAATCTTTATTATATTCTGTACCACATAATTATGACAAAATTCATTTTACAGGTTCAATTGGGTATTGATTGTCATTGATTTGTCCACAAGAACTATTTATTGGTTGGATTCATTGAATACGGTACCCAGTGACAAAGATAAGATGTATATCACTACGGGAGTATAATATAATTTTAATTTTTTTTGACATGCATTATGAGTGCATTATTATTGCGATCTACTAATACACGTCTTTGAATTCTCTTTACATGTAGTGGGATTAACATATTGAACATCGATGGGAAAAGGCATAACGCATCATGGAGTTATATTAAGGTAAATTTATCATATAGTTGTTGTTATATAACATGTATAGCTTACATCTAGTTTTCCATTGAAGATATAGAAGTCCTTGCACAAACTTTCAAATATCCCATCATTGGGGAAGTTATCACATGGTAGACCCCCTCTAAAAGTGATTCGAAAAACCTTTCTCTCTTTATCCCTAAAATTCTTGGTAACTCTGTTCCTTATCTCCTTATAACTTCATATGTAGGCTTTGTTTTGGACTCTTATTCCTCTCCGTAACACTTGGAGAAATAACCACATCACTTGTTGTCTCTGCGGTATTAACTACCTCTTGAACATTTGAAAGGTTTGTTGCGGACTCACCTGGTACTTCATTTGATGGAGTAGCAACATTTGTGTCTGCGACCCTCTTTATTTTCTTTCCCATTGCCTTCCTATGATCCTTATTGAGGCCCTGGACATTTTCTCTAGGAAGGTTGAACAATAGTTTAAAAAGGGAAGATGTAAGAATTACCAAAAGAATATTACAAACCTTGCAATAAAGTCGCAAATAACAATTTATGAAAACCTTCTACAATAGAAGTGATGATATCGTAAAATTGAACACCTTCTCCCGATTGACTGAAGAATAGAAATAGAGAGATTTTCCAAGTTCTCACAGAAGATGATCTCGAATTGAACTGCAATAGAAACATAAAAATTTTCCAACATCACAATATAGTCTTAATGCAGCATATATATATATATATATATATATATATATATATACACACACTTTATATATATTTGATAAACATCCTTGGTCCCGAACCACGACCCATTTCAATTAAAGGTTTTGTCAAAAGGCCCATCAATTAATCTTTAATGACACAATATCAGAGATTCAAGAGTTTTTTTTTGTAAGGAATAGACGAATGTTCAATTTTTCCATCATAGAGAATGAGGTAGTTGGCATATGGCCATGTGAATTGGAATTTTGAAATTTAGTTTTTGAGTACAATGATTTTCAGCTAGATGGATGAGGTGCACTTGACAGTTTTTAGTTGACTAAATATCTGATTTTTTGTGAATGCAGACCTAGATAAGAAATTGGATCTCTAATGGGATTGATACAAGGAGATCCAATTTCAGATTTCCTCTTCACATTGGTGTGACAGATTTCTTTTTATAGATTGGTAGTTCATTTGGCATGCTTAATTGATATTATGGAAACATTTAAGTTTGGAAGGAAATATGTTTTCTTCCGATTTCAAAGAAGAGAGAATATGATTTGGATAGATCGATAGGAGGTGGGTTCAAATCAATTGAATACATATTTCATCATAACATATATTATGCATGTAGCAGGAAGGTTTCGTTAGTGAACTTGACTACAAAATTTTAAATGAAATAACTCTCATTGATCCCATGAGTTGTTATAAACTATTAGTTTTGTTGTTGGAGTATTTTATATTTTTTGAATAGAGTGGATAGTCCTATAAAGAGAGGAAATTCTGCCCAAAATTATTATAATTTTTACAATTGTTTGTGTTGTATAAAAAATATTTTAGCCTTGTACTCTTTATTATTTGTTCAGTAGTAATGTTTTATGTTAACTAGTGCCCAATGCAAGGAAATGGTACTCTTTATTGCAAATATTTTGTGTTGAAGTTCATGAAGTACTTTATGGAGGATCCTTCCATACCTTTTTGAAACAAAGGTATGTTACCAATGTTCTATTTTTTTCCTATTATATAAAATATTGTTTAGTTATTAACTATTATATACCGTAATAATAAATTCAATTCTATCTTCAATTTTTTATATGAGAAGATTGTCCGATAAAGTGACCTACACGTTGAATGAGCTAAATGAAGTTCAAATGGAGTTCATTGAGTTCATTACGGATTATATATATTAGGTATTTCTGAGTAATTGTATTTTGTTATGTTTTGATGACAATGTGTTGAGATTGATGATGCTGGAAATAGCACCACCCTTCAAGGTGTTTGTGAGCTCAATTCAATCTTAACAATAGCAGCATAGGGTATATACGCACATAGTAGAAGGAGGTGAGGAGAAGAGGAATCAACACCGGAATATAAGTGGTTCAGCCAATCAGGCCTACGTCCACTGTGCAAGTGTATGATGTGTATCACTGTATGAGGGCTCTAATGGCCATAGATACAATCTCTAAAGATTTCTCTCTCTACTGTGTATTTAGACAGAGTATCAGTTGGGGTTGTCTCTTTGGATCCTTTGCAAGGTAGAGGATGACCTCTATATATAGTAGCTGGGGGGTGTAGTGTACCCCCTATGCATGTAATGAGCATGTGTGTGTTGATCTAGCCAATCTAATTAAGACATCTGTCACTGTCACATGTAGAGAATGATGATGAAATATTCCCCCCACGTGAGGGGAATGATTTGTTCTAACTGAATTGTGTCCACGTGTCCTTGTCCACACATATGACAATAAGAGCTCGGCCTCGATGCTTAGTCCTGACCTCGGCCTGGAAGAGGCTGAGGCTGAGGCTGGTAAGATCGAGTTATCCATATAATTCGAGATGAGTCATTATGATCCCGGCTTAAGTGAAGCCGAGGCAAGTATTGAGGTCAGCCCAGGCCGAGGTTAAGTTGGACTGTGCCTGGAACATCAGTTGATTCATTGATGGGTTTGTCCTTGATAGAGGTATGTATCCTCGTAACCTCGGCCTACCCCTGGCCGAGGTTGTCATTCCCAGATAAATTGAAGAGCTGTCGACTCTTATGATACATGTATCCTTCCCTTGATGAGGTTTGTGGTGGTGTCGACTAGGGCCCACCCTTCTATGGCTGAGGCTGCTGGACACCGTTCTAAGGTTCTTCCAACGTCGGCCATGCCTTCGATCGAGGTTGATATCTCTGAGCCGAGGTGAGACTTAGGGCATATCAATCACCCCCAGCCCTTAGTTACATGTGAGAGCAGATGACTATGGGATCACTTCGCCTCCGAGGTCTTTCTTCTATATGCCAATGTTCATTTGACACTTGTCCATTGTTGAAGTGTGGCTTGCCTAGAAAGCATGTGTTGTCAGCCGTCCTTTGGGGCTCCCAGGGCAATGATGGGCCTTGGGAAATGTGCCTCCATATTTAAGGGTTCAAACCCTATTTTCCCTCCTTCTTCCTCATTTCTCTTTCCTGGCATGATTTGTTTCAGCGGAATTTTCTCTCTCTAGAAAAGCTTTGGTTCGAAGCCTTTGGTGGTGATTCCTCGCGTCTTCTTCCTTCTTCTTTACCATTTCATCCTCAGGTATCCTCCTCCGTTCCTTTTCCTTCATTTTCCTTTTTTTTATTTACTTTTGCATTTTCCGGTGGGTTTTTAGGGATTTTCGGCGAGTCCCCATATTTTCAGGCGAACTGTTCTTGCTCTAGGTTTAACAGTTTGATCTTTAAATTGCTTTATTCCATTAGCCAGTCTTGTTTGTAGTTTAGGAGGGTTGCAAGTGTAGGATCGGCCTCTGATGCTCAGACCCCTTTACCAACTTCTAAAGGAGTTCCCTTCTCTCAGGGAGAAGACTTTAGAGAAAATTAGGCAAATAGAAAGAGCGCATGAGGAAGCTCGTAGGTTAGAGGAATTCCCCCTTAGACCTATCTTTCCACCACCCCAAAAGGTAGTATACCCTGAACCAATAGAACCCACTAGCCAAGCCGAAGTCCCTGCTGAACCATCATCGATGTCTGACTCTGAGTCCTCCACATCAGACCCCATGTCTGTGGATTATTTCTAAGAGGCCATAAACTTTACAAATCAACAACATCAGGCCCCTGATCAAGCAGAGGTTTCCAGTTGGGCCTCGTCTCACAACCATTCAATCACATCGTCCTCTTCCTCAGAGGTCAAGATTATTGAACCAAACGTGGCTATTCCACCAATATTTTATGCCATTCCCCTATCGGCCGTCACAGGGGCTGAGTTCGCTCAGAGGTTCCCAAGTAATCTTCCAACGTATGCTCCAGTCGACGTTGAGATGGATGATGATAAGGACGATGAAACTGAGAGTGACATCGACGTATCTGAGGCGGTCGAGATTGAGAGCTCAGTTACTGAGGTAGACCTTCTTTGCTTCAGATACTTGTACTCCATCAGCCCCTCCATAAAGCTCAGGAGACCTCTGAGGGAAGAGAGGGCATATCATGGCCGAGATGGTGAGATCTGCTTGTACGAGCAGATGTTCAAGTTAGGGTTTCGTCTGCCAATCCACCCCATCATTAGGTCTATTTTAGCCTACATTAACTTGGCCCATTCCCAGTTGTCACCCAATGCCTGGAGGGTAATAATTAGGGCCATCATCTTATGGAGGGATGTTCACCATTCAAACCTTCCAGTCCAGGTCTTCGTAGGTTGTTATGTTCCTTCTTCTGCCAAAAATCATCCGAGCTACTATCATTTTGTAGCTCGAAAGCCTGAGAAGAAGATACTCCAGATAACTCAGACTTCCAACCATAACTGGAAGCCTCACTATTTCTTCTCTTCAGGGCTATGGGAATTTGGCCCATGTGCCCCCTCCTCCTTACTAGAGTCGCCAATGCCCATAAGGTGTGGCAAGGTTACAATCTCTGCCAAGGTCGACCTGGTTTAAGACTGCAGAATCTTCAGAAGGTCAAAGACCTTTAGGATCATGGGATGCATGGTCTGCTCGTTAAGTTTGAACACCTTATTACCCCCCACTACCTCTCTGAGACTGGTTTGGGGGGTAGTCCTCTTACAGAGCTTGGTAAGTGTTTTTATTCAAGTTATACCTTTGATTTTATGCATGTCTGACTCACTAACTCAGACCTTTCAATTTACAGAATGTCCGAAGGATATCTCAGATGAGCTTTAGGCAATGGCGGCACCGAGATTGACAAAGCTTGCCAAGAAGGCTGGTCTGAACACCCCTCTTCCTCCTCCCTCAACCTCGAAGGCTCAGGCCACAAATAAGACAAAGGCTACTGACCCTCCCACTGAGGATCAGAGGGAAAAAAAGAAAGGTGGAGACTCTTCCATCCCCATATCTTCTGCTGATGCCTTGGCTGCTTGCATAGAGCAACTAAAAATCAACGACAGCATAATAGGTCATAGTTTGGAGGCACTTAATGCCATCGGCTCTGCCATGACCGAGGCTGACAAACGTTTTTGTAGGTCTATGGACACACCTCTGCTGATTGAATTCGGCCTCCACATGTCTATTCAGGTATGACTTCAAATTTCTGTATAGCTTCAAAGTGTAACCTCTGATTTGAATTTTAACTCATATACACAACCACATTATTTGCAGGGCCTGGCTGCCATGCATCCATCTCGCTAATTGGACTCAGAGGAAGTTACCATCATCCAGAAATGTCAAGAGGTCAAGAAGGTGCAAAACACTCTGAAAGCAGAGGTCGACCGCCTGAAGTCTGCTTTTGATGGGTCTGACAAGAATGTGAAGGAGCTGGAGAAAGAGATCTCCAAGCTTAAAAAGGACCATGTTGTGGCTCTAAAGGCCAAGGACTATGTGCTCCAGCAAAAGGTCGACTCTGCGGTGAAGGCATCCCTTGAAAATGCCTCTGAGGAGATTTTGGCAGACTACAAAGTCTAGGACGAGTTCATGAGGTTTGGCTTCGAATACCTTGAAAGAGGTATAAAAGCTACTGTTAAATGGGCGGCTGCTAAGGAGAATGAGGCAGGGAGTCTGAAGGCCTCTGGATTCGTAGGTCTGGGTTTTGCTGACCCTCAGTTTTCCCAAGCACTTCAGGAGGTGGAGGAGGAGTTTGCGGCACCTGCAGAGACCGTACCACTAGATGGAACTGAGATAGAAGGAGCTGACCATAGAGAAGACATTGTCGAGGTGACCAACGTCGTCCAACAGGATCAGGCTGAGGACACCAGCACTCTCCCCTCTAACCCTTAGGCTAATTGTGAAGCTTTTTGAGACTTTTTATAACCCCTGATTCGATGTAGCCTCTGAGGAATATATAAAACTTGTATATTTTTAATTTTTACAATTGGAATGACAACCTCTGAGGAGGTTTTTTACTTCATTTGCTTTGTTGAATGCTTGTCATGCGATGATTTAGCTCTGAAGTCTGTGCAATGATGTCTACTTGAACTAAATTAGTAGCCTTATCTCAGACCTTGTCACTACTCAATGATGTTGTAAGGGTCTGAGATCATCACCTAAGATGTTATCCTCATAATTAATCTCACCAAATTAATGATGTTAAGGGTCCGATGTCATCCGATTATGGTGTCTGACTTCAGACCTTGTCACCACTTAATGATGTTGTAAGGGTCTGAGGTCATCACCTCAGATGTTACCCTTATAATTAACCTCACCAAACTAATGATGTTAAGGGTCTGAGGTCATCACCTAAGATGTTACCCTCATATTTAACCTCACCAAATTAATGATGTTAAGGGTCTGACGTCATCCAATTATGGTGTCGGACTTCAGACCTTGTCACCACTTAATGATATTGTAAGGGTCTGATGTCATCACCTAAGATGTTACCCTCATAATTAACTTCACCAAATTAATGATGTTAAGGGTCTGAGGTCATCCAATTATGGTGTCTGACTTCAGACCTTGTCACCACTTAATGATGTTGTAAGGGTCCGAGGTCATCACCTAAGATGTTACCCTAATAATTAATCTCACCAAATTTATGATGTTAAGGGTCAGAGATCATCCAATTATGGTGTCTGACTTTAGGCCTTGTCACCACTTAATGATGTTGTAAGGGTCTGAGGTCATCACCTAAGATGTTACCCTCATAATTAATCTCACAAAATTAATGATGTTAAGGGTCTGAGGTCATCCAATTATGGTGTATGACTTCAGACCTTGTCACCACTTAATGATGTTGTAAGGGTCTAAGGTCATCACCTAAGATGTTATCCTCATAATGCCTACCATTACAGCACAATGAAGCAAGAACCGACATGGAAACTGATCTCTTATTAATGATCTCTTCATAAGATGGTACATTTACATAACTTTTTGCAATATCATATGTAATACTTCTTCAGATGATCAGCATTCCAGGGATTGGCAAAAGGTTACCCTTCTAGGTTTTCTAGCCTGTAGGTCCCAGGTACAACCTCTTCTGTTACTTTGTAGGGACCATGCCAGTTTGGGTGGAGTTTGTTTATTTTCTATAAGGTCTTCTTCAGTACCAAGTCTCCCACGGCAATGGGTCTTGACTTCACCCTGTGATTGTAGAACTTTGTTGCTTTCTGCTGGTAAGCTTCTCGTATGATTTCTGCGTCTTCTCTTCTCTCTTCAATCAGATCTAGGTCTAGCCTTCTCTCTTCCCCATTTTTATCAAGGTCATAGGTCTGGACCCTATGAGTAGGGAGTCCCATTTATGTTGGTATGACGGCCTCCGAGCCATGTGCTATCATGAACGGGGTTTATCCTGTAGGTGTCCTTGTTGTGGTTCTGTAGGACCATAAGACAGTGTAGACCTCTTCAGTCAATCTTCCCTTCGCATCTTCTAACCTCTTTTTGATTCCATTGAGGATTGTTTTGTTCGTGACCTCGGTCTGACCATTTGCCTGAGGTTGGCCGGGAGATGAGAAGAACTGCTTTATCCCAACTCTTATGCAATACTTCTCTAAAGAGGAGTTCTTGAACTGGGTCCCATTGTCTGAGATGAGAGTGTTTGGGAGGCCATGTCTTCATATGATGTTCCTCCAAATAAATTAGAAGGTCTTCTATTCTGTGATCGTTATCATCGGCTCTGCCTCCACCCACTTTGAGAAGTAGTCAATGTCCACTATCAGGAACCGGTAATTATTGGCAGCTCTTGGTAGGGGTCCTACTAAGTCAATTCCCCATACTGAGAATGGCCATGGGGAGGTGATTGACGTTATAGGTTGATGAGGTTGATGAGGAATAGTGGAGAATCTCTGACATTTATCGCACCTCTTCACGTAATCTGCAGCATCTTTGGCCAAGGTTGGCCACCAGTATCCCTGGGTAATAATTCTTTTGGCCAATGGTCTTCCTCCTATGTGACTGGAGCAAGAGCCCTCGTGAACTTCTTGTAAGATGCGTGGAACTTCGGTGGGATGCACACATCTGAGGAGAGGTAACAGAAATCCCTTCCTGTACAGGACGTCTCCTACTATACACAACTTGGCAGCCCTATATCTCAATTTCCTCCTCTCTAGCGTGGATTCGGGTAGCTCTCCCTCTTTGATATACCTGACGAGAGAGTCCATCCATGAGTCTCCTAGGTTCAAATTGAGATAAGGGTTTCATACCTCTTCTTCCTCAATGGTCGCTTTTTCTAAGACTTCGACCGGAACTGTCCTTTTGACGTCTGTCTTCATCGCTGAAGCCAATCTTGCCAATGCATCTGCGTGGCTATTACCTTGTCGAGGCACTCTCTTCAATTTTGTCTCTTCAAAATATTCCAATATCGTTCTCACCCTCTTAAAATACTTAGCCATCCTTTCATCTTTGGCTTCATAGACCCCCAATACTTGATTGACAAATAACCATGAGTCGCTATGAAGTAGGAGTCGTCTCACGCCCAGAGTCTTTGCCAATAAGAGACCTGCTATCACGGCTTCATATTCTAACTCATTGTTAGATGCCTTGAAGTTGAACCTCAAAGCGTATTCAACATTGACACCATCTGGAGCTGAAAGTATCAGCCCTGCACCGCTTCCATTTTCTCAGGAAGAACCATCAATGAAGAGGTTCCAAATGTCCGTATCCGATGAGAAGGCCCCTTATGACATGAATCCTTATTTGAAGAAGTACTGATCCTCCTCGTTATTCGCTACTCTGCCCCTGATCTTTTTGGATAAGACCTCTTCCTGGCCTCGAAATATGTTTGGTACCACCTCTTCCTACTCTCGGAAGACGTTTGGTGTCGTCTCTTCAGCACCCTCTAGGTCACTCTCTGTCTCGGCCTCTTCCCATGTGAACTCAGCAATAAAATCTGCGAGGGACTGAGCTTTGATGGTTGTCTTTGGTTGGTAGGTAAGGTCATACTCCCCCAACTCAATGGCCCAGGTCATCAATCTCCCAAATTTCTTAGGTTTATGTAGGACCTGTCTTAGTGGGGAGTCGGTGAGGACAACCATGGAATGGGCTTGGAAACAGGGCTTCATCTTCCTTGAAGCATGTATTAGGGTGTAGGCTAGCTTTTCCATACAAGGGTAGTTTGTTCAGACTCTTGTAGGGATTTACTGTTGAAATACACAAGCCTTTGGATTCCAACATCTTCCCATACTATGGCTGCACTGATAGCCGACTCAGAGACTGCTAGGTACACATATAATTTCTCAGCTACTATGGGCCGAGATAATAACAAAGGAGACCCAAGGTAAGACTTGAGCTGGTTAAAAGCTTCTTAGCACTCTTCGTCCCACTAGAAGTCCTTTTTAATAACCTTTAAAAATGGAAGGCACTTGTCCGTTGCTCTGGAAACAAACCTATTGAGTGCTTCCACTCTCCCCGTGAGCCTTTGGACGTCCTTAATACTCCTTGGCGTCTTTATGTCAAGCAAAGCCTTAATTTTCTCAAGATTGGCTTGGATTCCTCTTTGATTGACGATAAATCCAAGAAACTTCCCAGCTCCTACCCCGAATACACACTTTGTTGGGTTGAGTTCCTTCCTGTACAAATCCATAGTATCAAAGGTCTTTTCAAGGTCTTCCACATGAGTGCAGGCCTTTAAGCTCTTCGTCAGCATATCGTCTACATACACTTCCATGGTCTTGCCTATCTGGTCTTCGAACATCTAATTTACAAGAAGTTGGTACGTCACCCCTTCATTTTTTAGACCGAAGGGCATCACCTTGTAGCAGTACGTACCTTTGTCGGTAATGAAGGTTGTCTTCTCTGAGTCTTCTGTATCCATGAAGATCTGATTGTAGCCTGAATACGCGTCCATGAAGCTCATGGGTTCATGCCCTGCAGTAGCATCTACTATTTCATCTATCCGAGGTAAGGGATAGTTGTCTTTTGGGCAAGACCTGTTCAGGTCAGTGAAATCAACGCATATTCTCCACTTCCCATTGGCTTTGGGCACGATGACTTCATTTGACAACAACTCCGGGTATATGACTTCTCTTATAAACTCAGCCTCTTCCAATTTTTTGACCTCTTCCCGAATGACGTCTTACTTCTCTCTGGAGTAAACTCTTCGTCTTTGTTTGATAGGCTTGGCCTCTTTGGTCACGTTGAGCTTGTGACTCATAACTTCAGGTTTGGTACCGGGAATGTCTGCGTGACTCCAAGCGAAGACACTCTGCCTCTTCCTGAGGAAGTTTATCAGCTCTTCCTAGATTTCTGTCTTTAGGGATTTGCCGACTTGGATGGTTTTTTTCGGTTCGCCCTCATTAAGGATGATGGATTCTACCTCTTCCGTGGCCTCTCCCTTCTTCAACTTTGTTTCATCTCTTGGGTCCAATGTATCAATGCTATACGTGGTGGTTAGCCTCTTGTGCGCCTCTCTCTCTTCGACCGAGTTGAAGTAACATTTTCGTGCTATGGTCTGGTCACCTTGCACTTCCCCTACCCTATAGGGGGTCGGGAATTTTAGCATCTTGTGGACCGTCGATGACACAGCTTCAAACTCCTTAAGGGATACCCTTCCTATGATGAGGTTATAGGCCGAGAAGACGTTTTCGTCCATTAGGAAAAATTTATCTTCTGGCTCAACCTCTTAAGCCACTCGTCACTCATCCGTACGTTCATCTCATAAATGCTCAATGGGTGGACCTTTTCGCCACTGAAGCCCATTAAAGGATGATGATAGGGTACCAGCCTAGCGCTGCTAAGACCTAGGCTCTTGAAGCAAGGCCAAAACATCACGTCTGCTGAACTCCCCCCGGTCCACGAGGATCCTCTGCACCTCACATCCATGCACCCTTGTAGTTATTACCAAAGGTTCATCATGAGGGGCTAAGATACCTTTGAAGTCGATCCTGGAGAACCCAACTATAAGAGTGTCCATGTCCACCTTCTTTCTCTTCTGTGCTGTATCAGAAGACGTTAGATTTACAACTTCAAGTTTGGCTATTGACTTAGCCTCTGCCACATGAGCTTTCCTGTCAGCCACTTCAGAGCTACCTCCTGCAAGTCCTCCGCATATGGTGTCAACACCAAAGGAGATCATGAAAACCCTCTTCACCGGGGTGTTGTCATCTTTAGACGGAAGTTTCGGATCGTCTTCATCATCATCTTTCGAGTCATTTCCTCTTCTAGATGGGGGATCGTCACGGCATATGTCATTTACCTTTTCTTAGGGTCATCTCTTCCCCCCTTACGAACTTTACCATCAACATACTTCCTAAGCTTCCCGAATTTTAACTTCTTCTCAATCTCATCCTTCAAAGTGAAGCACCTATCTGTAACATGGCCATCGTCCTAGTGGAACTCACACCACAAGTTTTTGTTCCTCTTATGCGGAGGGGCCTTCAGTTTCTCTGGCCATCTTAGAGTCCTATCATTCTTGATCTCATTGAGAATATGCTCACAACTCACGGTTAGAGGAGTATAGTGAGCGAACTTGTCATCGGGTGATCTCTTCTTTCCATCTTTCTTTCTTTGCGACTTCCCGCTACTACCACGATTCTCATCCTCATACTTGGCGGCCATTGCCTCTTCGGCATTCATGACTTTTCTCGCCGTTGCCAGTAGCTCTGCCATAGACTTGGGAGGGTCTTTCGCGAGTTTCCACAAAAACTTCCCTTTCTGAAGACCTCCTATGAGGGCGGTCATGGCTATATTCTCTTCGTAATCTTTAACCTCAAATTTCTCTTTGTTGAACCTGGCGATGTAGTCTCTTAGGAACTCATCCTTGCCTTGCTTGACACACAGTAGATGAGTGGTCTTCTTTTGAGGTCTTACCCCAAAGCAAAAGTTGTGAATGAATCGTTCGGCCAAGCCCTTGAAGTTCTCAATTGAATTCTTCGGAAGAGAAGTAAACCAGCTATGTGCTGCTCCTGTCAGAGTCCCAGAGAAGGCCCTACACTTCATCTCATCAGGTATCGAGTAGATGTCCGCTGCTAACTGATACATCTCAAAGTGATGTACAGGATTGGTGCTACCGTCATACTTAGGAGACACCACGAGTGGTTTGAACTTAGCAGGGGTCGGGAAGCTCACTATCTTAGCCACAAATGGAGATCCATCTGAGAAACCTCTTTGCAATGGGTCTCGGATCTTAATAAGGTCTCATATCTTCTCCTCAAGACGTTGGATAGAGTCATTCCATGGTCTCCTACCGTCGGCCTGGCCGTGGTTATCCCTATCCACCTCCAAGGGATGGACTGAGGGTTCCCCAGCCGCAGTACAACGTCTGTTGTTGACCTCTTCCTGATCTTTGCCTCTTCCCGCTCGGGGTCGGCCTTGGTGAGGCTGACCTTGGTCGTCTCCTCTCTGCGAGCCAGCTTCACTTCTCGACCTTGATAACCTCTGTCATAGGTCATTTACTATGCTTAACCTCTCAAAGGTTGACCCTCTACTCAATCGATCAAAAGCTGATCCTCGTTGTTGAGCCTCTTCACCTCTTCTGCCTCCACAACCTCGGATCTACTGAAAAGGACGTACCGTATTATTCGAAACCTCATACGGCTCCCAATATTCTTCTGACGCATCTTCTGCCTCCAGGTCATCATACATGTCCTCCGGGCAAGGGTTTCCTTGCCTCCCCTGGCGTAAGAGCCTAGGGTCAGCAACGTCCCTCCTCCGCTGGGGTGCAGGTTGGTCCTTTATTGGTGCCTGGGGTGGTCCCGTGGAATTAGGATGAGGTTGGACCACCGCTGGAGTGATCATTTCCGGTGAAACTCTGGGTGGCCTTATCATAGTTTGGCTGAGCTGTGCAAAATTCTCCTGCATAGCTTGTTGTGTTGCAGCCAAAGACCTCAAAGCTACGGCCACCTTCGACATTTCAAACTAAGGCGGTGCCTGGCAGGAACTGGGCCCTCCACCACTAGGCGACGGAAGAGTCGATGGCAATTCTAGTGCCATATGTTAACACTAAAGAGTTTGAGTAGCAGATGAGCTTAATACCTTACAGGACCTCTTTCAATGGAGAAATAGCTCCGCACAAGGAGGGAGGCCTAGTTCACCACCAGGGCCTCCGGTGAGGTTGAGCGAATAAAGAGGAAGAGGCATTTTCTCATTCCCACAGACGGCGCCAAAATGATGATGCTGGAAACAACACCACCCTTCAAGGTGTTTGTGAGCTCAATTCAATGTTAACAATGGCAACATATGGTATATACGCACATAATAGAAGGAGGTGAGGAGAAGAGGAATCAACACCGGAATATAAGTGGTTCAGCCAATCTGGCCTACGTCCACTGTGCAAGTTTATGATGTGTATCAGTGTATGAGGGCTCTAATGGCCATAAATACAATCTCTCAAGATTTCTCTCTCTACTGTGTATTTAGATAGAGTTTCAGCTAGGGTTGTCTCTTTGGATCCTTTGCAAGATAGAGGATGACCTCAATATATAGTACCTGGGGGGTGTAGTGTACCCCCTATGCATGCAATGAGCATGTGTGTGTTGATCTAGCCAATCTGATGAAGACATTTGTCACTGTCACACGTAGAGAATGATGATGAAATATTCCCCCCACGTGAGAGGAATGATTTGTCATAACTGAATTGTGTCCACGTATCCTTGTCCACACATATGCCAATAAGAGCTCGGCCATGATGCTTAGTCCTGACCTCGGCCTGGAAGAGGCCGAGGCTGGTAAGATCCAGTTGTCCATATAATCCGAGATGAGTCATTATGATCCTGGATTAAGTGAAGCCAGGCAATTATTGAGGTCGGCCCAGGCCGAGGTTAAGCTGGACTGTGCCTGGAACATTGGCTGATTCATTGATGGGTTTGTCCTTGATAGAGGTATGTATCCTCATAACCTCGGCTTACCCCTGGCCGAGGTTATCATTCCCAGGTAAACTGAAGAGCTGCCGACCCTTATGATACATGTAGCCTTCCCTTGATGAGGTTTGTAGTGGTGTCGGCCAGGGCCGACCCTTCTATGGCTGAGGCTGCTGGTCACCGATCCAAAGGCTCTTCCAACGTCGGCCATGTCCTCGGCCGAGGTTGATGTCTCTGAGCCGAGGTGACACTTAGGGCATATCAGAGATGATTGTGTTTTTATGAAAACTATGCTTATTATATTTTATTACATGGCTACTCATTCTGGGTTGGATAGCCTCGAGAACAAATTTGATCGAGTATTACATTCGACAACATCCTAGATTGAGTATTATTTTGGATTTTGGTTCTTATGATGTAATTCGCAATGCTAGTTTTTGGATATTGTGATGTATCATCACTATTTTTAGGATATTATCACGTAGATAACTAGACGTTAGCTAGTTTTTGGATATGATGTAGCTTCACATCAATTTGATTCTAAATATCTTGATGTATATCAAGTTAGTGATATTTATGACCTTGGTTATTATCTATTTACAATGGTTGATTTAACCTCAAATAATAGTTGTCTATTGATGGATAAATGATTTTTTTTAAATTTTTTATATTAACATTTATGTCAGTTTTGAAAAAACTCTCATAAAATTATTAAAACTGACATAAATGTGATTTTATTTATGTGAGTTTTTTATGAAAAAATGATTAAAAACATGTTGAATGTCATAGTTTTTATGTGTGTGATTAAAAATTGAGATAAATGTGATCTTATTTATGTCAGTTTTACGAACATTTATGTCAAGGCTTTATATGTCAGTTTTAAAAATTTCTAAAACTGACATAAATCGTCATTTAAGTCAGTTTTTGACTGACATAAATGACCATTTTTCTTGTAGTGTATCCGCCAACTACAATTTTCCCAAATCACCTGGCTGTGAAGTACAATTAGTTAACCAATACCAGATACCCTATGACCACTCTTAATTATTTTCCGAAATCACCATGATTCAAGATATAACTGAAAATTCGATATCACTTCAAACATTGCGGGTTCCATAGTGAAGCGTAATTTCTCACCCATAAACAACTAGAATAGTTGTGATAAAATAAAATCTTTCATAGTCCCTCTACCTAATCTTGATAATACAACTGTTTTTTCCTCATAAACCATTTTTTTAAGGAAACCCCAAATTCGTAGATAATCTTCTGAATAAGCAGCATGGCTTTTTTCCTGTGACAAGTGAATGACAATAGCCTAGATTTTAATAGTTTCCTTTGTGTTTCGAGTTCGGGTGAAATGAGAGTGACCCATGTGAAAATAAGTATTCCGTAACAATGATTTTGCACAACTTACTAAGGCTGACGAAGTTCTTATTCGAGATAGTAATTTGTTTATATTAATCCACGAGACCTTTATACCATACCCTGCCTTATTTAAAACCCTTAGCATCCGATTACTCGTCTATTTCGGTATTAAGATACTATAAACCATCAAAAAATTACTAACAAACCAATTAATAGATACTTACCCAAATCTCATGTTTTAGTTATAAAGAACCCCTTGACCGCATTCGACAACTTGCCTCTTTGCAAATAAAACTTTCCCGAAAACTCAAATTTTCGTTACTTCATAACATCAGCCTGGTCTTGAATCTATGCAATTCATTTTTTTCAAATTATGCAAGATTCCTCAGTAAATGTTCCCAGACTCAATAAGAATGTTTTTAGATAGATAGACTATTAATTTCAAAACTCCATTGTAAGTATATCTACAATGTCTCTCGATAAAATTCTTCAAATATAGTGCCCCTATGACACTCTAGAATTCTAAGCGGTGTAATGTAACCATTCAAAAATCAAACCAGGTAACTATCGGTTTAAACCTCATCCTAATTATTTACCTTAACCCTATCACAAGTTTCTTATATAGCTAGTTAGTACCTATTTAAGAGAAATTCCTATTATTCATATTTATGCAATCTCAAGCTTTAATATAGGAAACCCAAATCTTCTAATATACGTTGAGGAATCCTAAGTATTTACAAATCATAACAGTTTGACATACATCTGCGCCCAAAAGGACTTAAATTTAAGACATAATGAAATTTTGAAGGATTACAGATTCAAGTTAGACTACCATCCATGGAAAATGAAACATGGTAGATGATGCCTTAAGCCGTAATACTTTTGGAAGACTCAATAACTTGATTTCTTATGATGTTGATTCTACCATAGAGAAATATGATCTTCAGTAAACCCCGCCTTTTTTAAAATTTACCAATATCATTGCTTACTCAAACTGAGAAAGAAAATCATAGAACAACATATGTAAGATCCTTTTATGATGAAACCACAAATGATAAGTAAGACTCGAGGATTATAATACGACAGGGAAACAAGTATACAATGTAGAAATACATTGTATATGCCTGATGAATCATCATTACGAGAAGAGTTACTACAAAAAATTCAACATTCTAAATTCATGATACATCCCAAAAGCTTAAAATGTATCATGTACAAAAGGAACAATATTGGTGGCGCAATATGACCACTGATTTTGAGAACCTTGTGAGAGGATGTCTTACTTGTCAACAAGTAAAAATAAAACACCACTGTCCTCGTGGACTTCTCCAACATCTTTCGATCTTGGAAGGGAAATGGAATAACATCATAATGGATTTTGTTAGTAGACTACCTCGTACATCCCAAGGATATAATTTTGTATATGAATGATAGTAGACTGACTCGCCAAATCTGCCCATTTTCTCCATATGAAAACTATTGATTCTTTCCAAAAGCTCAATACTAGGACTCGTAGTAAAGTTATAAATATAAATAACCCATTTGATGTACATAGAAGATCCGATTACATTAAATATCGAAATAAAGACATGGTCTTTTATATTATACATACCAGTCCAAGTGAATGAGTTTAGATTGAACATCGTTGTGACCTAACATTATCTTACCTTGAATACACAAATCATTTTCTAGTAGGGTTCCAAACATTATTAACTACGACTTCATAAACATCGGTATTTAGATTCAATATACTTCAAACAATAGTATCATCTTGTTAAACGATATAGATGTTAATGACCTCATTCAATAGTTGTATAAACTATATTTATATTTAAGAAACCCTTTTATTATCATTCATACACCCTAGACTACATAAATCTCATCCATTAATCTGGTATAAAATTATCCCAATTTATAAGGTATATATATATAATAGCATTGATGTACTTTAAAGAATTTTTTTTTCCTTTATATGCCTATGGTAGATTCAACGAAATGATTTCTACAATATTAGACACCACACCTATTATAATCCTTAGTAAGACCATGCAAATCTAAGAACTCATCGAATCAACAAGCTTATTTGAATACCCAAAACTATCAAACGTTACCTTTTGTCCCAAAATATTGGTTTAATAAAAGTTAAATCCTACAAATATATTACTCTGGTATTTGGGAAGTTAAATAAACATGACATCAAGATTCCAGATACATTTTCCCTCGATATGGAAATTTTTTAAATAAACCTCTTGACAAAATTATCAACTACAATAAGCAATTGATGTGGTTTCCCAATTAACCGATAAGTGACTTCACAAACACAGTAAAACCATCTAGTAGTCCCTAAATTGTCTACCATCAATAGAAATGCCAACTGAATAAACAAGCGCAAAGTATTGCACCACAATAATAGGGATTAGAATTCTTATAGTAGAATTGGTAGTTTTACATAGAAAAGGGATTTTCTTTGATCAAATTACGAGCATTCTAAGTATTTTCGAGAAACATGACTTACAATTCGATTAGCATCACCTTAATATTAGTTTAATTTAAAAATCCAACATTTAACGATTCGAATATAAACTGTCGACCTGCATTTATCACTATTCAACCTATAATATACCCTTACCAATATCCCTTTTTATAGCACGAAATATATTGTGTGAGAAACAAACCTCACACAACCAGACTATACATAAACCCTCATTACAAAAACCTCTATTACAATACACGATACATGCAAAGCTTGTAAAAATGTCAATTAATTATCTGAAACCCCATTTATTTTCAATCCTGGTCACATCATTATCCTTTATACGATTTTGTTGAATAACTAACCACGAAAGGAACAACCTTAGTAAAATCGTCATAATTATCTGATAAACCTACAAACCTTAAAACTAATAAGTCAATAAGTTATAGTTTTGAATATATTGTATGTCTTAGATGATGTAAGCACCATACGAATTTGAAACTCTAGGAATATAGGAATTTCGAGGACAATTTTTTTTTAAAGTATGTAGATTATAACAACCCACATTTTTTATTATTATTAAAAATTCAAAGATAATTGTAATTAAGCCGGCAGATAAAAATAATAATTTTCAACTGTTAAAGTACCGAATCGGGTTTTCCTACAAACCTATACACATGTAAAATATCGTATATATTTAAAATAAATTTTTATACCAAATTACATTAACACAAAAATCGAATTTATTCTTATACCTAAAATAAATAAAAAAAATTGAGTGAATGTTGAAACAAAAACTTAAAGGCCAAAGTTTAAGTTAAATTATAAAAAAAAATATGAGTAAATTTTAAATAATAAAACCCAATCCAAAATATCTAGATATTTTGGATTGGGAAAATCGCCCTTTCTCTCTCTCTCAATAGTATAAAGCATATTTTTTTTTTTTGGTTGTTGTTAACAAAACACAACCCAAATGACACAACAGAAGAAACCCATTCCTTACTCCTACAAAATGACAAAACCTTCGAACAATTATGTGAAACAAGAAGAAAACCAACCTTGCTCCTACAAAAACCAAAGCCACGAATAAGAGAAAACTAAAACAATAGAAAGACAACAAACCTCCTTCTTCATCCTCAAACAAACACACCATGGGAGCCTAAGTTCGAAAAGGAAGAGAAATCGAAAACCCACCATGGAATATACATATATATATATATATGATTATGTGGGGTTATAAGGACATTTTTGTCCATTATCAATTTGTATGTCGTACGCCGTTACACCGTTGAAGAATCTCAAGATCGCATCTACATCAACGGATCCGAATATCAAAGCGTCTTCAACATCATAGCCTCTGCGAGAATGAACTTGGTAAAATTTTGTTTTTACGTTCCTTAAAGTTCATATTTAGTATTGGGAAATTTTTATAAAATGTTTTTTATAAAAATAAGAAGTAAGTTTTTTCAAGTAAAATGAGGCTTTTTTAAAAGGATTTTATTTTTCTGGGAAAACCGGACCGGTCCGCCCCTCAACCGGACCGATCCGCTAGCTCGAAGTCCAGTAGACCCCGGACCGAATGCGAACCGATGAAGCCTGAATGATCGAACCGATCCGGTCGAATCGGACCGATCCGCCCTCAATCCGGACCGGTCCGCCTGGGATAATTACGAGCAGTTCCAGTTTTTGAAAACTTTTTCCTTGGTTTTCTTATTTATACCAACTTCGGGAGAGTTATTTTTAAGACTTTTCAAGACGATTTTCAGAGTCCTAAATACTCTAAGTCTTCACCTTTTTGAGTCCCAAGACTCTTTTTGATTCACACCAAAAATCCCAATTACTTTTGTGAATCTTTTGGAACCCTAGAACACAAACTTTGTTGTTGTTCATCTTTGTGGAGAGATCTTTGCAACCGAGGGCTGCGTGTCATTGCTGAGGGAGTCTCTACAAGGTTTTATGGCTGCGTGTCATTAAGGAGAGCTGCGGTTCTTTCTTCGTTGTTTGGGCTGCGAGTCCTTGGAGGGTGCTGCGTGTATTCTCTTGCTGAGTTCAAGACTGCGTGTCTTTGTGGGTTGGCTGCGCGTTGATCCATTGCATATTTCTCTATGTAATTGTAAGTTGCGGCTTGTATATTCATAGTGAAATAAAGGTTTTACCCGAAAGGGGTTTTTTCCTGAATTCTGTATCTCAGCTTATTTTTGTGTCACATGCTTTATTTATTTATCGGTTGACACACGCACCTTAGATGAATGATTAGGGGCTGAAATTAAATAAGTGTGCTATATTAGAAAGTTGCGAAGTTAATCAATTATCACATGTAATTCTTGGCTTTTCAGGGGTGTGTGTATACATGTATGTATGCATGTATGTATGTATAGGTATATATGTGTATCTACACATCTATCTATCTATCTCTCTCTCTCTCTCTCTCTCTATCTATCTATCTATCTATCTATCTATCTATCTATATATATATATATATATATATATATATATATATATATATGCATGTGTTACAATGAGCGAGAAGAAAAATTGAGTATAAGTCACGAAAGGGCCAAAATATTGGCCATGATAAAATTTTACTAAATGTATATGTGATCGGAGGAAAAATACAGTTCTTTTAAAAACTAACAGTGAATAAAAGCATATAAGTTAAAATGCCAGTTATTCTATCTTTAAAAATTCATATCTTTTAAACCGTTGCTCTGAAAATATGGGGAACGTACAGTTGGGTTTGCAATGTCAAAAGGAACATTTTAATATATAAATATTTTATAATTGATACCATTTTTAACGGCGCCAAAATTAGGCGATTGAATCAATTAAGGGTCCCAAATTACTAGTCAAAGTTATCATTTTATCCTATAAAGCTTGTGCCATAATTTTTTCTACATTACTTAACTTGTTTTATTATGAACCAAAATACAAATTTATAAACTTCAAAAACATTATTTTATTATATTATTTTTTGAAAGTTATTCTAATGAATTGTATCAATTTACAACAACTAGAAGTCAGATCCTACAAGAAACTGTTTACATATCAATCCAATATCCGAATATCTAAATCAATTTAATTCAATTTCGAACCAAACTACGGATAAGGAAATTTTTTTATCACAATATAGAAAAAACAAATATTATTAATATCCATAAGCTAGTAAATATCTGTTTTGTGATTATTCGAAATATTTGCATTAAAATCACAGCCGAACAAGATAAGCAACGAAGAACCAATCCAGTTAAACTCCAAATTATGGTAGGTTTAGCCTTTTCTATAGTATTTTTAGTGTATTTGATATATTCCTACTGATACCACACTATGATAGCTCCAAATTATTCTTAGTATGTGTATGTTATGATGCCGCCATACTACATATTTGCTAAATATAGTTGATATTTTAATATAAATCATTTGATCAATTTAACCCTTCTCATATTAGTAATTGGTTTCAAAATATTATTTGAAACATTAAAATCGGTTCACCGTGAACCTAAGTGTAACTATTATAAGCATCGGTATTTAATTAGGGAGTAAACTATCGTGGTATCCCACGAATTTTTTCTAATTGGCCTGAAGTCTTAGATGTTTAAGAGCCTAGATTTATAACTACATACGTATGAGTGCCACAACTAGCAGTTTGCCTAGCTTTTCATTTATTTATTCCTCAAAGGTTTTGGGTTGATATTAGAGTTTATTATATATAGGTCCCAAAAGAACAAAGTTTCCCTAACTAAGTCCTATTAATTTTTCAACCAATAAATAGGTTCTATTCCTAATTTTTTGAGACTTTTTTTTTGCAGATTTACCCTTTTAAAACCAACCATTCGTAACTTACTGGGGGAAGTCACATAAGCGGTTGAACTTTTTTTTCATCCTATTTTTACTCTTCAGATCATAAACTTTGATTTAAAAATCTGTTTTTCGGAAAATTACTATTTTTGAAATCTGCTCGCCGAGATCAATCAAACAAGATCCATGAAGCATATAAAATTTAAAT
The DNA here is from genome assembly GCA_949130495.1 of Sambucus nigra. NCBI lineage: Eukaryota > Viridiplantae > Streptophyta > Magnoliopsida > Dipsacales > Adoxaceae > Sambucus > Sambucus nigra. Next base: position 286,140,914 of record OX422218.1, read on the forward strand.
TAAAAAAAATTATACATACAGTAAACTTTACTCTATGCACCAAAAAATGAAATAGTTTTATATCTGTGAAATTTTCACAAACAGTAACATTTATTGTGTCAATGTTGCACACAATAAAATGTGCTATGTTCACAAGAAAAAGAAATTCGTATATTTATCAAACAATATCCACGGAGTACATAATATTTTAATGAAAAAAATTATACAAACAATAATATTTGTTATGTACACCTTTAAAAATATAATTAATTAATGGTTGAATAGTCCATAGGACTTGATTAAAAAAATCTCAAAATAGGAATTATGTATATATATACTGAAAAAAACACCTATTTTTAGTTCAACTCATTTCGTCACTCAAACACCCATTTATCCAATATTCTCTTATTTTTAAAGGTACGCGTCAGCGACACCCCATGCCACCCCTACTCACCCCAAACCGGAGCTCTGGTGGATCCAAACTCCATTTATCCAATATTCCCTTATTTTTAAATGTCCATGCCAACGGCACCATATGCCACCCCTGCCCACCCCAAACTAGAGCTCTGATTTAGGTCGTTGGAGCTCCGACAGTAAACTTTACTGTATGCACCAGAAAATAAAATAGTTTTATATCTATGATATTTTTACAAACAATAGCACTTACTACACAGACAATAAAATTTACCGTGTTCACAAGAAAATGAAATTCATATATTTTTCAAACAAGATTTACAGAGTACATAATAATTCAATAAAAAAAATTACACAGACAGTAATATTTACTGTGCACACCTTTTAAAAATAGAATTAATTAATGATTGCATAGTTACTAGGACTTAATTAAAAAAAATCTCAAAATAGGAATTATATATATATATATATATATATATATATATATATATTAACTGGGTTGTCACATTTGTTATCAGTATTAAACAATAATACAAACAAATTGGTCAAATAAATGAGTCAATTAATGTATAACCTCCCTCCCCCCCCCCCCCATATATATATATATATATATATATATATATATATATATATAGTGTAAAAAAGACACCTATTATTAGTAACCCATTTAGTCTCTCAAACATTAATTTATCCAATATTCTCTTTTTTTATGGTCTGCGACAGCGGTACCCCATGCCACCCCTACTCACCCCAAACGGGAGCTCCGGTATATCCAACTCCCTTTTTTCTGATATTCTCTTATTTTTAAACGTTCGCAGTAGTGATATCCAACCTCCACCCCACTCATCCCCACAGTCGGAGCTCCGGTGAGCTCAAACATTAATTTAATCAATATTCTCATATTTTTAAAGCACCGCGCTAGCGGCACTCAATCCCCCTCCCTCATTCACCCCTGTTGTCAGAGCTCCAACGAACTTCATCAAAGCTCCGGTTTTGGATGTGTGTCCATCCCCGATCCTCGCGGTGGGCGGGCTGCGTGAGGGAGGATCCTAGGTCCCGCACGTCCCTCTCGGGAGCGCTTCGGCCGGCGTCATTTAGGTGAGGTGAAAAATGTAGAGAGATAGAGTCGCCAGTCTATTTTACTCAAAACAGACAAAAGAAAGGGAGCCATCCCGAAGGACAGCATCCAAAGACATACTGATGCATATGAAACCAAAATAATTAGAAAAGGGTTCGGAGTCTAAGTTATGAAATTGGAAGGTGTTAGGCACCCATTCCGCCCTTACGGTCTCTCATGGGTTTTTGCTATTTTCCTTTATTTTCCCCGTGATATGTGTGCATGTGTATATATAGTGGAGATAGGAATTATCGACTTGTACCATGAAAAAGGTAAAGCGAGTTATCCGTAGGAAGGTATAAAAATATTAGAAAATAGGATTTACGCGATTATCCTTACGTTGATCGTTGCGATGGAACGATAACGCATATGGGATAATATGCTACTAAGAATAAATATATAGAATATAAAGGAATGGCATTTAGAGAAAAATAAAAAAGGAGAGAAAAGGTAAAAATAGGACTCGAGTCTTCGATTTTCTCCCGAGACGCCTACGTAGCCTATAGAGGCATCAAAGTCCACGTAGTTGGCATGTAAAACGAGGGGTGGGGTTTACCCCATAAATCCAACCTGGGACTTCTCTTATTTGTATGTGTGTGTGTGTGTAGAAAAAGTGTTTTAGTTGTGAGAGAAGTGTAAGAAAAGTGTGAGAATTCCCGTTTGGAATTTATGAGCAAACCCTCTTTTTCTTATTTTTTGGGTTTTTTATTTATATGAAAATAAGAGATGTGCAATAATACTAAATAAAAAAGTATATTAAGATATGTGAGATTAGGGAATAAAAGTGATAAGTAATGAAACAAATTAATGGTAATTTATGAGAATTGAAGGAGAGAATTGAGAAAATTGGACCTTCTTGAAGATCTTGAGCTTGATCTTAAATATTGGAGAGCAGCCCTTGCACTTCGATGATGATGGAGAGTGGTTAATTCACCAAGTTTGATGAAAAAGATGATGAAAAGTGAAGGTTGGAAAGGGATTTGGATGTGGAAATCACGCTAACTTCGAGAGAGGTTTTCTGGATTGGCTGAGAGTGATATGTTTCTGATCTGGGCTCCCTTGCAATGGGGACAAGGTCTCCTTTTTATAGGCCCAGGTCATTGTCGATCGGCATAGCCTTGTTCCTACCAATTGGCAGGTGCGTTTTGGCACACTGCCGATAGGCAGGGTCTGGGACCTACCGTTTGGCAGTGTCTTTTAGGCCTTTTTGGAAAATCGGTCGCAGAGCGCAAATCGTTGATCCAAATCATGTACGGGGAGGACCGTTGGAAAGGTAATTTAGAGACCTTTGAAAGTCCTTGGGACTGCTCCCGGGTTCGAGAGTTGATTTTGGGTCAAATGTGGCTCAGAAGCATTCATCGGTCCATTAGACAGGGAATCATTGGACGCAAACGGATCATTCGTCTGCATGGTAAGTCCTAATCATGCACGGAGAGGACCGTTGGAAAGGTTAGGAGATGTACTTAGATATTACAAAGAGTTTGATCTGGTTCAAGGAGTTGACTTTGGTCAACCGGGCCCAGGAAGCATTCGGTGACCTCTTGGAGTAAAACTAATCGTTCGTCCGTACTGTAAGTTAGAATCGTGCACAGAGCGGACCGTTGGAAAGGGGTTTCAATTCCCTTTGAATATTCATTCAGTCTCGATCAAGCTGAAGAGTTGACTTAGGTTAAACGGATCTAGATCAAGTTTTGGGGAAAATGGGTCGTTTATCCACATGGTAAGTCAGAATCGCACACGGGACAGACCGTTGGAAAGGGGTTTCAGGGCCCTTCAAAGATTCATTCAGTCTCGATCGAGCTGAAGAATTTAACTTTTGGTCAAATAGAGCCTGGGAGTGCCCGATGGCTTCTAGGTCAGTACTCGGGGTATGACTTGGGTCTGTATTGATGAAGGGAGCTGCTAAGGACCTAAGGAGAGTTTAAGGGGTAACATAATGGGGTGTCTATAGAGCCCCTTAACGGGTGAGTTTGGAACAAATGATAGCCGTCGAATAGATACCGCATGATTTTTTTTAGAGAGGATAACCAATTCAGAGGGTCGAGGAAGATTTTAAGGACCTGAGGGAGCGAGGATGACCAATTCAAGGGGTCGAGGTCGATTCTGAGGACCTAAGGGATGGTTTGGAGGAAAGGTTTAGGCCAATTCCTGAGGAGGTACTCGGGATGACCGATTCTGCGGGTCGAAGCCACTTCTGAGGGCTTGAAGATGAGGGTGACGAATTCGGCGGGTCGAAGCCAATTTGGAGGGCTTGAAGATGAGGTGTCCAATTCTGAGGGTCGAAGCCAATTTTGTGGGCTTAAGTTGAAATGACCAATCCTGCTGGCTTAAGTGAAGGTTGACCGATTATGCGGGTCGAAGCCAATTTTGCAGGCTTAAGTTGAGATAACCAATTCTGCGGTTCGAAGCCAATTCTGCGAGCTTAAGTGGAGATGACCAATTCTGTAGGTTGAAGCCAATTCTAAGGGCTTAAGGTGAGATGACCAATTTTGCGGGTCGAAGCCAATTCTGCGGACTTAAGGATGAGATGACCAATTCTGCGGGTCAAAGCCAATTTTGCGGGCTTAAGTTGAGATGACCAATTCTGTGGGTCGAAGCCAATTATGAGGGCTTGAAGATGAGGGTGACTGATTCTGATGGTCGGAGATAATTCTGCTGGCTTAAGTTGAGATGACCAATTCTGCGGGTCGAAGCTAATTCTGCGGGATTAAGTTGAGATGACCAATTATGAGGGTCTAAGCCAATTATGTGGGATTAAATGGAGATGAACAATTCTGCGGGTCGAAGCCAATTCTACGGGCTTAAGTTGAGATGACCAATTCTGCGGGTCGAAGCCAATTCTGCGGGCTTAAGGATGAGATGACCAATTCTGTGGGTCGAAACCAATTCTACGGGCTTAAGGATGAGAGTAATCGATTCTGAGGGTCGAAGCCAATTCTGCGGGCTTAAGTTGAGATGACTAATTCTGGTGGTCGAATCCAATTCTACGGGCTTAAGTAGAGAGTTACCGATTCTGCGGGTCGATGCCAATTCTAAGGGCTTGAAAATGAGGTGATCGGTTCTGAGGGTCGAAGCCAATTATGTGGGCTTAAGGGGAGATGACCAATTCTGTGGGTCGAAGCCAATTCTGAGGGCTTTAAATGGAGATGTTCATGGGGAACTCTGTCGGGGATATTTATCTTATGGTTTTGTTTTGGGCTGGAGAGCCGATTGCTGGGGAAATATTTTGCATCCTCTGAAGGAATAGCCAAAATTCCATTGGGGAGGTGATTAGGTGGCCCAGGGTTTAGATGTATTGCTTGGGGAAAATTAAGACCTTTTGGGTATAGAGGGTGATCTTTAGATATCCTCCAGGGACATTGCCGGGAGGAGTTTTACTTTGTTTTTGGGAGTTCCTCTGGGGAAATAGGGGTTCCGCTTGAGGGAGTGCGAAATCTTCTTCGTGAAAATGTTATAAATCCTTCCTGGGATTTTTAGGAATTTTTTGAGAATTTTTTAGGGCTTTCTGGTATTTTCTGGGAATTTTTGTACGAAATTTTAAGGGGGGTGCCGATCGGCATGATACAGAGGGTGCCATTCGGCAGTGGCACAGACTTTTGGACTGTCTCGGGAAGGTAAGGGGTCAGTGCCAATCAGTGGGTGGGGGGTCAGTGTCGATCAACGTGACCCTTGGCATCCTATTTAAATGGGTGAATTCCCTTCATTTTTCACAGCTTCTTGCTTTCTTTCTTTCTGTAATTTTCCGCTGCAAATCATTCTAGCATTTTGAACTTTAAGAAATGGCCACCTTTGTGAGTACTGCAGCGCATAGGGAGTGGTTGACTGTTGATGACTAGGCGAACGTGGGGTGGAGGTCCAGGGCGCCTCTTGCTTTGGAGAGTGAGAACTCTTTTGACTCATTCGATCCGGTTGCGGATGAGTGGACCTTACTATGGGAGCCATCGCATCATCGCTCTTCGAGGGTGGTGAGCCCCGACGATTATGTAAGTAACTTGACTTTTTGTATTCTTTTCTTTTTTCTTAGTGATTTTTCCTTCCTTCTCGAATTTTGACAAGTTTTTTTTCTTTTTACAGTCTGATATCCCTTTGAAGAACATGCGTGCCCGTGGGACGGCGGGGCTTAAGGATGTCTGGGAGCATCTTCCACCTGTGGTGCGTTGGGTGGTATCCTCATCGGGTTTTGGGAGGTTGGCGTCTGTGCTGGATGAGACGCCTCATTCGATAGTGGTCATGTCCTCTTTGGGGGAGAGGTGGTGGGATACTACCCACACCTTCCATTTTGGCTTTAGGGAGATAACCGTGACTCCCATAGACGTGCAATAGTTGCTGGGAATGGATTATGACGGAGAGAAGATAGAGTTGGATCGTTCTCTGTGGGTGAGGCCGGAGGCGGTGCGTGTGGCACTTGGTGACGTAGGGAGGGTAGTGTCTGGGGACTCCATCCGGTTGTCCTTGCTGGATGTTTTGCTGAGTAGGGAGGTTGATTTGGAGGATGGGCTGCAGGTGAGGCAGATGGCCCGGTTGTTCATTTTGTTGGTTCTGAGTGGTTTCATGGTGGCGTCGAGCGGCGACGTCATCCATTTGTGGTTTTTTCCGCACTTGAGGATGTTTTCGAACATCCCTCTCTATGATTGGGGAAGCCTGACTTTGGCAACCCTCTATTTTTCTTTGGACGCATTCAGCCGGTGCTGCAAGCAAACCTTTACTGGAGCCACGTATTTCCTTAAGGTATTCTTTAATTTGCGCATTTTCTTTTCATGCATTCGCATTTTTCATTATGCGTCTCTTTTTGGTTGTGAATTCTTGTCTTTGGCAGACGTGGTTCTATGAGGTGATTGGGTGAAATACCCCGCTGAATGCCTTGAAGGATGAGACTGTTGGGGACTTTTGCCGATTGTATCGATGGCGCAAGGCCAATCAGACGTCGAAGGGATCTCTCTCTTTGGAGGCGGTGTGTCAGATCTTGAATGGCCTGACCAGTGGTAGGGTAATAATTTTTCTCTTAAGTCTTAGTTTTTGTGCATTCTGATTCAGTATTAACTTATGCCATATGGGGATTTTTAGGTGACTTTTTACCCTTCGGGGACAACCATTCAGGATACGGGGGCAACCGGGGTGAACGTACAGATGAGGCACTTGCTGGCGCATGAGTTTTGCCATTCTTGGTATCTTGGGGAGCGGGTGGTTTGGCAGATTGCCGATGAGGAGGTGGTGGTGCCACCTGCGCAGCCTCCTTTGTCTATGAGGCGTGAGCGGCTGCTGTCGAAAGATGTGAGGATCGCGTCAATGATCGGTGAGTCCAACCTGTTGTACAATGATATGGCTGCATCGTATGACTATATGGACTTTGTGATGAGCTGGTTGATGGAGTCCAGCATATATGATGCCTTGCCTTTCCCTCCTGCGGGTTCGAGTCGGGCGGTGGGGTCCTCCCACAATGGCGGTGGTCCATCAGCATCTGCGACGACGGCGATTTCAGAGATTCCCTTTGTGCAATTGCATACCCCTTTATAAAATATTCGACGGGCCGATGGAGGGATGGTCCCTATGTTGCACCGTCTTCACGTGATGGATCCAGAGGAGCTGGGGTTGACAGAGGAGGTTCTTCATTCTGCGGTATACCGTTCTGTTCTTTTCCTCTTTTTGGTTTCTTTTCTATTTTGATCCCTCTTTAATACTGATTTAGCCTTTTACTTCCAGCAAGTCCAGGTGTCGACCACTTGGCTGAGGGACATCAGGGAATGGATATCTTCGGCGACTGCCCATATTCGGGATGCAGTCCCGGTTCCTTCTTTCTCGGTGACATCTGCTTCATCCGTGGAGGACTCTGGCTTGGGTAGTGGTGGTGTGCCGTCTCTCTGTAGGGGAAATAGAGCGCGTCACAGGGGTGGAAGCTCTTAGAGAGAGGGGTGAAGGGTAGGAGAGAGAGAATATGGGTTCGGTCCGAGTCCCCTTATTTTTGTTTTTCTTTTATTTCCTTTAAAATATGATGTAACACAGAAGAATATATATATATACAATGCAATGGTGGTTTTTATTATCTTTAGTTAATGGTGAATGCATGCACACGCGCTTTTACTTTGTTGCTGAGACCGTAAAACGAGATATTTTCGGGAGGAAGGTTTTAAAAATGAGAAACTTTATAGGGGTGGAAGAGGATTTTTTGAAATTTTGTTTGAGAATATCAATTTATTTTTTTATTGAGCTTCTAATTTTGACAAAAGAGGGAAAAAAAGGAAATTTTCCAAAAATACAGGGTTGCCGATCGACAAGACCCTTGTCCTGCCAATCAGCGGTTAAGTCCAGCCCCATCAATTTAAAGCTTTTATTAGTGCCCTCTTCAGCCTTTTGTATTTTGGGGGGTAGGATTCCCTTTGATTTCTGCACGGTTTATGTATTTTGTGAGGGTTTTCAAGTATAAAAATGTGCAAGGGTGGAGTGTTTTAATCACACCTTCACATTCTTACTTACTTGATTACTATTTATTAGTCTTGTAAGATGGCTCTCCCTTATAGAATTGAGTTTGCCAACTACCTCGAAGCCTTGGAAGCAATGTGCTCTTATAATGTCAACTACGATGCTTTCAGTATGCGTCGGCTTTCTTTGTAGCGCAATCGGCCTATTGAGTGGAACATGTTGATGGAGGCAGTACAATTCTGGTACCCCGAAGACCATGTATTCCGCTTTGGGTTGGATGAAGTTTGTCCTACCTACGAGAAATTTTTTGCCATGCTGGGGATAAATCCCAGGGTTGTAGAAGCTTTGCCTGAGTTTTCCTGTTCTCCCAGGGATTTGTTAGCCGGGCTTATTCGCATTTCACTTTCGGCAGCCAGACCATTGGTTACTAGAGGAATGATCTCCCTTTCGGCGGTGTTACAGTCCGTGAATTTGTAGGAGGCTAGCGATGATGGATACGCCAAAGCCATTGTTCTAGGCTTAGTATCAAAATTATTATTGGTGACTGGGGAATAGCTGGTGGACCCACAATTTGCAGCCATTGCTTCTTGTATGTCATACCGTCGCAATCATGCGGCAGTGATACTGGTGGAGACCTTGAATGGCCTAGATACCTTGTGAGAAGGCTGTTCTGACTTTCTGAGGGGTAGCCTCGTGATGCTGTTCATGTGGTTGTCTGAGTGACTTCGTCTGGTGACTCCTCCGGAATACCCTTTATCGATCGTACCTAACTTCTTTTCGCGCCACTTTATCAGCGTTGGCTTGGATATTAAGAGATGGGATAACTATTTTGTGGTGCCTTGGTGGGGACAGTTACTGCCTATTCTGGAGCTGGGAGAATACCCGTATGTTCGGTTGGTTGGTCTCAGGTAGACCTCTTTCTATTTCCCTTGGCGACTTTTACATCAATTTGGCTGGGAGCAGGTCATGTCACCTCAGACACTAGACTTCTGTTCGGTAGAAGATTTGACTGAGCGTCTGCGCATGCATCTTAGCTCCATGTGGGAGAATTGGCATCTGTCGACCCGTCCCTCTTAGTCTGTTGGGAGAGTTTGGCATATCCCTGGGGATTATATGAATTGGTTGTGGAGGAGAGTAGTCAGCAAGATGTTGGCGGTGGAGACTGGACAAAGGTGGCTAATTTTGTCTGATACCATGGAGGGAGCTGTGGTAGTTTTTCCAAAGATGGTTCGAGATTATCGGTCTATGCAGCATTTGCAACACTCTGTTCAAGCGAGGGAAGCCTGGGGACACTAGGATGCAGATGATGATGATGGAGCGGGCTCCTCTGGTAGCTGCGACTAGGACTCTTGGAGAGTTTATTTTGTAATGGGGAGTAAATGTGGGGATTTTATTTTGGCTTTTTAGGAAGGTAGGGGGAAGGGAGTTATCCATTCCTTTTCTTGTGTAATTGCACTACAATTTCTTATTAGTGAAATAAACAAGTTTTTGATCATCCAGTTGTCCCTTTTTATGAGTTTTGTATTATTTGAATTACATATACCGATCATTAAGGCATACATAATCCTTTTGTTTAAGTATATGTTATAATGGACTGTTGTTCTCGGAGATAAGAAAATAATAGTTTTTTTGTGAAAAAGAAAGGGTCGCGCTCATGTAAGGTGTATGAGCTACCTACGTACCTTTGGGTTTTTTGAAAAGTTTTAATTTGTTTGAAAATGGTTTTTGCAGAGGATCAGGCCCACATTTTTTTTAGAATAGAAGGGGGGTGAGAAGAGTTATAGCGCATCGAGATTTTGGACTAGGGTTAGAACTTCTTGAGACGATCCAGGTTAACTAGACGAGCTATCTCTTCCCCATCTAAATCAGTGCGCATGGTAGCACCGCTAGACAATATCTTCTTAACAATGTAGGGGCCGCTCCAATTGGGCTTGAATTTCCCTCTGGGGTCCCAGATGGGTTCTATTATCTCTTTGAGGTCTAGGTCCCCTTCTCGGACACCGCGGTACTTGACACTCTTATTGAATGAATGCGAAATTCGGCGATGGCACCCTTGTATATGGTATAGTGCTTTTAATCTCCTTTCGTCTAGGAGGGTCAAGACAGCTTTTGCACCAGTCTTCTTTACTGACCTTGCTCTTAAGCATGACGTGCAATGAGGATATTTCCATCTCGACTGGTAGGACGGATTCCATGCCATAGAGTAGAGAGTAAAGGGTATCCCCAGTAGAGATTCGAATTAAGGTTTGGTAGCCCCAGATGGCGTACAGGATTCGATCGGCTCAATCCCGATAACTTTCGGTCATCTTGCTGATGATGGCCTTGAGGTTCTTATTGGCGGCTTCAACTGCACTGTTGGTTTGATATCGGTAGGGAGAAGATTTGTGTCTTTGAATCCCATATTCGTTAACCACCTCTGTGACTTCTGCCTTGAAATGCAAGCCGTTAGCTGACACTAACTCGTGCGGGACCCCATATCGGCAGATGATGTTTTTCTTGATGAATTTGGCCACTTTCTTAACATTTAGCACTATGTATGACTCAGCTTTGACCCATTTGGTGAAGTAGTCAATGGCAACTAGGATGAACTCATGCCCGTTGGAAGCCTTCGGTGTAACCTTCCCTATGATGTCGATACCCCAGGTGGAGAACGGCCAGGGAGAAGTCATGTTGTATAATTCGCATGGAGGTAGATGACGAAGGTTGGAGAATTATTGGCATTTGAGGCATCTCCGGACATAAGCGGTGCAATCCTGGGTCATGGTGGTCCCGTAGTAACCTTGTTGGATGATCTTCTTGGCAAGCATGTGACCGTTCATGTGGGGTCTGCATTCCCCGTTGTGGATCTTCTGTATTATCTTTTCAATGTCAGCCCCTGCGATATAGTGCATATGAGTTCCATCAAAGTTCCTTTTGAGTAGTGCTTTGTGACAGATGATGTACTGGGCATCCAGTCTTCGAAGGGTTACTCAATTTTTCCTGTTGGAACCCTCGGGATACCTACCATGCTTGAGGAGGCGCCAAATATCATAGCACCAAAAATTGGCTATCTCGGGATCTTTTGTGGTGATAAGCTCAATGTGGTAGAAGTGGGTTAGTTTATCTTGATTTTGAACAAGGAAGGGGGTCTTTGTTATTCCTTCGAGCATGTCTACCATGGAGGCCAAGGTAGTAAGGGCATTGGCTAGGTTATTCTTTTCTCGAGGTAGGTAATGGAAAGTGATGTCTTGGAATTGGAGGGTAGTTCTTCTAAGTCGGCATGGAAGGGTTGGATTTTCTCATCCTTAACTCTCCATTTTCTGATCACTTGACCGATGATGAGGGTGAAATCCCCATAGACGTCTAGGCATTGAATACCTTTCTTGAGAGAAACCATGATGCCTACCGTGCATGCCTCATACTCAGTCATGTTATTGGTGCAAGGGAAATCCAACTTGATGACGATGGGAGTGTGAGAGTCATCTGGGGCGATCAGTAGTATCCTAATGCTATATCCCTTTCTGTTGGCAGCACCATCAAAGAACATTTGCCATCGGATATTGTCCCAGGCAGTGAAAAGGATGTTTTCATCTGGGAATTTGGAGATCCAGACATCGGCCTCATCCATGGGGTAATCAACGAGGTAGTCAGAGATGGTTATTCCTTTCATGTCTTTTTGCATGATGTACACGATATCAAACTCGGCTAGGAGCATCAACCCTCAGGCCATTCAGCTGGATAAGGCAGGTTTCTCAAGCAGGTATTTGATGGGGTCTATTTGGGATACAAGTTTAATGGTGAAGGCGAGCATGTAGTGACGTAACTTTTGGGTAACCCAGATAAGCACGATATATGCCTTTTCCAAAGCAATGTAGTTGACCTAGTATCCGGCCAATTTGCGATTGGCATAATAAATGGCTCTTTCTTTGCAAAAATCTTCAAGGTATTGGGCTAGCAAAGCCCCAGTTGCAGTGTCGATTATGGTTAGTTATAAGAGCAAGGCGAGACCAGGATGTGGTGGCATGAGTACTGAGGTTGAGTCAAGTATTGTTTGATTCGGTCAAAAGCTTTTTGGTAGGCCTCGTTCCAAACCTTAGTTGAATCCTTTCGTAGGAGTTTGAAGATAAGTTTGCAGATGAAGGTTAAATGGATGATGAACTGACTAATGTATTGCAATTTCCCAAGGAAACCTCGGACTTCTTTCTCTATTTGGGGAGATGGCATCTCAAGTATGTCTTTCATCTTGGCAGAATCTTCTACTATCCCTTTCTCACTGACCATGAATCCTAAGAGTTTTCCCTTTGTAACGCCGAAGTTGCATTTCTGCGAATTGAGTCTCATCTGATACTGTCGTATTAGTTTGAAAAATTTTCGAAGAGCGGAAACATGACCTTCCCTAGTCTTGGATTTGATAATCATATCATCCACATAGACCTCAACCTCTTTGTGAATCAGATCGTGAAGGATGGTTATGGTAGCCCTCTGATAGGTATTTCAAGCATTCTTGAGACCAAATGGCATGACAAGGTAGCCAAAGGTTCCCCACGGGGTGATGAATGCGATTTTTTCTTGATGGTCTGGGTGCATTTTAATTTGGTTGTATCCAACAAACCCATTGACAAATGACTTGAGAGCATGGCTGGTTGTGTTGTCCACGATCATGTCGATATTGGGAAGCGGGTAATCATCCTTTAGAGAGGCTTTGTTCAAGTCCCGGTAGTATACACACATCCAAACTTTTCCTTCTGATTTCGGCATGGGCACTATGTTGATTAGCCATGTGGGATATTCGATCACACGAATGAAACCTACGTTCAACTATTTGACCACCTCTTTTTTTACCTTGAGCGACCATTCGATGCGGAGCTTTCTCAACTTTTTTAACTGGCTTGTAATCTGGGAGAGTGGGAATCTCATGCTGAGCTATTTCAGGATCAATGTTGGGCATATCATCATAGGACCATGTGAAGACATCCACGAATTCCTTTAGCAATTCTTCGAGTTGTGCACGCTCATACTCGTTAAGGGTATCCCCTATCCTAATCTCGCGTAGTTGGCTACTAGAACCGAGGTTAATAACAACAGTCTCTTCTTTATTAACTTGAACGCGGTTATGTTGTTTATTTTTAGCCTTATTTAGATCAGTTAAGAATTGTTCATGTGCAAAATCATCATCATCAAAAGTTTTATTAGAATCTAAACAATTAATGTAAGGCATAACAAGATACTCAAAATCTTCATTTATTTCATTGATAGGAAAAATAACATTAAGAACCTCGTCAAAGGAGGCCTCGATTACATTTGAGAAAGGATAGACAACAGAAGAAGAAATAGGGTAAACATTGGGATCAGGGGAGATTTTAGCAGGTAGAACTGGCGCATCATGCCAGTTGAGGAGAGGTGTATCAGCAACTTTAATCAGTTGGGATGGATTCAGTGATGTAGTGCCCGAGTGAACCATGCAGAGTATTAGCCCCAGTGTCTGTAAGTTGAAGGAATCTTCGGAGTCACTTTCCTCAGTCTCTTCGATATCTTTGATGAGCAATTGTATATGGTGTTGGGAACTCTCGGCCCATGGGTAGATGTCTTGGTAGAAGATCTCCATTCCAGGCTTCATCATATTATCTGTATGGTAATACCATGGTTCTGTAAATCCACAAAAGGGTAAGTATTCGCTCTCTTTGATGAATCGTCCATTCAAGGAGTCACCTGGGATAGTCTGGATGCAGTCTAGTCCTCTCTTTAGTCGAGACAGATGGATCATTTTGAGCTCTTATTCTGATGGTTGATACCCTAAACCATAAGGAGGGAAAGCTTTCTTCAGTTTAATTGGATTGAGTATCCCTTGTTGTCTTTGTCCTAGCCCCAGTCCGAGCATGAAGTGCATGTTTCTGAACATCTGAATCACATTGACGTTGCCATGAGGGTCGTATTCTAGACAAACACTTTCTTTGAATTCATCCCCTGTCAAGAGTAGGAGTGGTTCAACTCGGAATCCTGATAGGAGCATATCACTTGACCCGTGCTGTATCTCAAGAATTGGACTGCTGGTTCTTGCACCCTTGGAATTGTTGTCGTCGCCAAAAATGGTGATGACTCGTCCGTCGGTGAAGAACTTCAACTTTTGATGGAGTGCGGAAGACACACCCTTGATACTGTGGAGCCACGGTCGTCCTAAAAATAGGTTGAAACAAGCTAGGATGTCAATAAATTGGAATTCGATGACATGGTTTATAGGGCCAGCCCCTATTACAAGCTTTATGGATCCCATCACCTCCCGACGGGTATTATCGTAGGCACGTATAGCAACGGAGGTGGGAGCGAGGTCACTTTCTTTTAGTCCTAAACATTTGAAGGTTCTCAGTGGGAAGACATTCAAGACGAATCCATTATCGACAAGAGAGAATGACACATCCTTCCCCATAAGTTCGACGGAGATGTTGAGTGCATGATTGTGGTTTGGCCCAATCTTGGGGATTTCTTCTTCGAAAAAGGATAGCATTCGGGTAGAGGTCAAGGATCCTCTGGTGTGGTAAAAGGAGGAACTGCGGGTTCAGTGAACAACTTGATCAAAGCGTTTCGTGCAGCTGAGAAGACATGAAAAGCCCCCATAGAGTGATGTTATCTTGAATTTTCTTTAGTTGATCTAGGATCTTGCTCTCCTCGAGGGTCATATCTGGCATAAGAAGGTCTTCCACGCCCTTCCCCTTGTCATTGACTGGTAAAGAGTTTGGGATCTGGTAATGCCTCCCTGAACTGGTCATGCAATGTAACACCACATACTTCTGGAGAATATGGAAATTAAGTAAATTGGAGATTTAAAAATTATTTAATTTGGAGAAAATTATTTAATTCAGTGATTTAAATTTAATTAATTTGGTTTAAGGTTTAACCGTACGAGTGTCGTAATTAAGGGTGTGAATGAAATGAATTTTTTTTTACTCGAATGATAATTTAGATGTCACAGATGATTCCGAAAGGGTCGAATTTGTCAAAATAGTATACCCGGGGGTACTAGTCGAGTGCCGGGACTTTTTTAGGCTAAACCGAGACCATACGAGGGCATTCTGGCCTTTTTACATTTTAGGGTGAGGAGACCCACGAATTTTAGAACTCTAAGTCAGATCATAAGAGTTAAAGGCTAGGGTTAGAGGGAAGAAAAACACACCATAACCACTAGAGAGAAGAGAAAAACAATTCCAAGGAAAAGGGAAGAAGTGGGAAGGATTCAAAGGAGACTTGCACCACAAATTCATTAGGAAGAAAGATTGAAGGAGAAAGATCACCAATCACCAACATCAATCACGAAATCAGACCTACTGGACATAAGGCAAGTGGTTTATTGCAAATTTATGAAGTTATAATACCCATGTGTAGGGATTTTTAAATAAATTGTTTTTATTGGAATTTCTTGGAGAAAAAGAATGGATTGATTACATATTGGAGTAGGATTGCATGTAGTTGGCATTAACATTTGTAGAGGACTAATAACAAATGAATTTACATTAGAAATTACGAATCTAAATCTGGGTTTATTATGTATAACCATGAAGAACTAAATTATCTAGGGTTTTGAGAGAAGTTAGATTGGGATTATTCTGGATGGATTTAGTAAGGATTTGATGATATATTTACGTTAAAAATGCTCCCTAAACATTTATAAGATGATTGGTGATATTGGGAAGAACTTTCATAAGGTGTAATGGAGTGTTGGATCTAACATACATGGTGAAACGTGGAAGAAGACGACCTGCACCTGTTCGATCGATCGATCGACTCAAGAATTTCGATCGATCGATAGTGTCGATCGATTGAATCCTTTAGTCGATTGATCGATTAAGCTGATTTTGGGCTATTTTGTTGATTAAGTTTTCTTTGATTCCAACGATGAAGGAAATTTTAGAGGAGTTATTATACCTATTAGGGGCTTGATAAAGACCTGTAGGGAGTATAATTAAGGTCCGTTCTAGCCGTTGAGTGTAAGGCTTGGAATATGGATCGACGGGGATAAACCGATCAAGTCGCGCATCGGAAACGTGAGAACTGAGTTACGGGGAGAGTCGACGTAAATCTAAGGTGTATATCAGTAGGTTAGAGATAATTTAAATACTGTTATAAATAAAGAGGTATCGAGAGATATTAGATTTGTGCGAATACTCTAATATGTACGATAGTGAGATAAATCTTTGAATAATAAGTACGGTAAGTATACAAGAGAAAAATACTTTGTACACACGAGAATAATTGGGGTGTGTGAATACCTACTGTTTTATATGAGTACGTGGGTTGTGTATGCCTATTTTGTACTTCCTTGTGATAGAATTGATAAGTTCGATGAGATATGCCGAACTACGCTCGATGAGACATTCTGTGCTAGGTTCGAGGTCACATTCCAAACGTTACTTGAGGAGAGCTTCCGAGCTAGGTTCGAGGAGACATTCCGAACCATTTTTCTTTAATGTGTGAATTAGGAACGATAACAGGATATGTTGTATTGGGTAAATGTGTGTGTGAAAGATATACCATCTGAATAATCTACTTAGGTGTAGTTAGTAGAGACGGTAGGTAGTGAGTACCTAAGAATATATTAAGTGTGAGAACTTAGTATTTAGGTAATGATAATAAAGTAAGAGTAATAATAATTTCTAGACATTCAGACACATACTTTATGGGCGATATGGGAAAGTTAAAGTGAAACTTAACTAATGACTTAATGTAAATTAAGGGTATCATGTAGCGTATTGTATGGGCGGTACTGATGAGCAAAATTGTCTGAGGTGTGTAGATGTTGGAGACCTTGTTAAACTGAGTAGCGAGAGTAGGTACGAATGTTTGGTGCGCACGATAGATGAGAGGTGAGGAAACTCAAGAGAGTGTGCGTGATCCTAACATGTGTAATAAATAACTGATATTTACTGCAATAAATTACTTGCTAAATATTTTCAAAATGTTTTGTGTACTAACACTTGTTGTAAAATCATTTTCAAAACCTTTTAAGTGTTCATCCACAGGGACGCCAAGCGTGACTTCATTCCAGGAATTTTGAAGTTGCAGCATAGGTGGGTGTTGCAGGGCCTTATTTAGACGCTTCTTTTTATCCTCCCTGATCTAGTGTAGGATCTCAGTTTTAGCACTCTCATTTTGGGACATGTTGTCCACTCATTATATTTTCAATTATTTTATTGTGTTGGATTTTGAGTTGGTTTTATTCCAGTTGTGGTTTTCTGCAAGACTTTAGTTTATTCAGTTATTTATGATGGTTGGTTTTCACATTGCTTAATTTATATTGTTTCGCTTGAGTTATATCTGTTTAATAAAGATAAAATCTAACACTATCTTAATTTAACTTAGGTGATTAGTAATAAAAAGGTTTTCGACAGTGATGCTAAGAATGAACCATTTAAGAAACCTGTTTTAAATTAAATTAAGGCTTGATCACCCTAGATTTAATTAGGCGGGGTGTCACAGATGGTATCAGAGCATCAGGTTCTAGTGTCCTTAGGATATGTGCGGCTTATTGCAATTTTAGTGCATCGTTACTTTGATATAGAGCCATATTCATAGGACTGTTTTATTATCCTTGCGTGTTTACGATATCGTCCTTCCATTAGAATTTTGTATAAAATGTGTACTTATACAAACATGAATTTTATTTCAGAATGCTGCCAAGGAGGGAGCGACCTAAGAGGGCGGACGCCAGAGATAAGGCTAGGGAGGGCCCTCAGGACCAGCAGGGACCCCCACCCCCACCACCAGAGATGATTTCTGCTACTCAGGTGGCGATGATAGTGTCACAAGCTGTGGAGACAGCTATGAGGGCCATGGAAGCCCATTTTCCTCAGCCTCGGGTACAGCAACCCGCGGACCCAGTTATTCTGGCCCATCCAGGGCATCCCACTTGGCACAGCATCAGGGAAATCTTTCAAAAATGTCACCCGCTAGAATTCCAAGGTGGCACAGATGTAGTTGCGGCTTACCAATGGAAGAGGAACATTCAACGCCATCTGCCCATGTTGGATTGTAGCGAAGTCCAAAAACAGAAGTTAGCTACCTTCAGACTAGCTGGAGCATCTCTACAGTGGTGGGAGTCGATGACCACTGCTTAGGAGAGAGATCAGATGATTATTTCAGAGTTTTGGGTGCGGTTTAACCGCAAGTACTTTCCGTTGGTAGTAGAGTCAGAGATGAGGAAAAATTTAATGAAGTAGTTCAAGGTGATCGTCCGGTAGTGGACTACGTGGAAGAATTCACTCGCCTGGCTAATTTTGCGCCCGATGAGGTAAGCAATGAAGAAAGGAAGAAAGAAAAATTCATGGGGGGTTTGGCCTGGAGGATCAGGCAGCATTTGATAAGTAACCCTGCACTGGTGACCTACACTGATGTCGTTCTTGCAACCTTATTTCACTGTCAGGATCATCACTTCCATACGAGGGGGAGCAAGAGAGGTGAGCCAAGACAGTCGGATAAGGCCAATGGGGGTAGTGCCGGTGAAACATCGCAGCAGCAGTCAGGTAGTCAACAGGGCCAAAATTCCCGACAGGGGAACTTTCCCTAGAGGTCCAGATTCGAAAGTTACCAACCTGGTGGGGGGGATAGGAAAGGACAGAGGAGATCATTTTTTAGACAGTGTTTTATATGTGGCTAGCAGGGTCACAGTTAGAGGCAATGTCCATAGCAGGACAGGGTTCAGCAGAAGAATGCCCAGCAGGAACATCGGGCTTTGATAGCTCCAGCACCAGCACCAGCCCCACAGTAGCACGGCCAGATGCACTATGGACGTATGTATAATGTCAGGGACGTACTGATGCCTCTAGCTCCAAAGGCACCGCCCGTGATAGAGGGTGCGTTTTCTATTTACTCGCTTAAGAGTTGGATTTTGTTTGATATTGGGCCTTAAATTATATTTTTAGGGCTAGTTTTGCACGAGCCATTGGCGTATTAGAGATGCCCTTTAGTCCCCTTGTGTGTGAGGAGTCACTAGTGAATTGTGGCACATTGAGGTATTCGATCTGAGGAGGAGTCGACATTATATTTGGGAGATTAAATCTTGCGTCATGATGATAGACTAAAATGTGGAGGATTTTCTTTTAGATTTATCCATATGAGAATGGAAATTTTAAGTGACCTGGGTGCTTCGTAAATGAGACTGTTAACACTCCAATTCGTGAGAGAGTCAGGATTTGTGAATGCGGTAGCTGTAATAACATTACTGGGTACATACATTATTAGTTATCGAGAGGGGGGATGGGAAACTTTTGTGTCACATGAGAGAGAATGGAGGCATACACCAAGGGTGGGTGCATGACGTGGTAGTCTACTACCTATGAGAATTATGAGAATCGAGTCGACTACTTGCTGAGTTTTGATCGGTTAGCGATGGATTTGGCTATAGTGGTAGATATAGCAAGATTTTGGGTTCTCGGTTCCATCATAAGATTATGGTTGGATAGGTAACACCTGAAAGAGGCTTTGATCTAGGTATGTGTGTATACATGTTATTATGTGTAGCATAATAGACTAATACGAATATGTGATTATATGTGTTGATACCAAAATTAATATGCTGATGTGGGCAAATAATACGAAGACACGTGTCAATCTACGTGGCACAATAGCGGCGAGGAAGTTCATTTCCCGACCAACCATGATTCTTTCCGAGCAACGAGGATACACCGAGGAACTCTAGCGCACCGAGGAACTCTAGCGCTCCGAGGTACTCTAGTGCTCCGAGGAACTCCTGATCAACGAGCAACTATGGCGGTCCGAGCTGCACCTCGGTCGTATCATTAATTGCCAGATAATCAACAGTTCAAATATTCATTGAATGCTTATATTCTTGACGCGCACGCTGCATTAAATGTATTACCCTTTCACATGTATATCATTTAATGTATCGAACCTTTCATGTACAGCCTCAAGGCTATAAATACCTTGTATCAACCCCATTCAAGGGGACCGGAATTTCTTGAGAGAACTTGTAATCAAGAATTCTGCAAACACTCAGCAATAACATAACAGTGGACGTAGGCTTTATTCCTAGCCGAACCACTTTAAAAATCTTTGTCTTATTTATTTATCTGTGATTGAATAATTAGAGCAATCTAATTTTTTACATCAACAGATTGGCGCCGTCTGTGGGAAACGACTGTTACTATCGTTTTTCATAAAAATCATTTATCATCAATGGCAGATAATCCAGAATCCAGTAATCGAAATGCTGGAAATACTGGAAATCTTCCAAATCCATCTGCACCTCCAGATCTGGCCGGAATTATGACAAATCTGGCTTAAGGACAAACCGCCATGCAAGAATCTATGAGGCAACTCATTCAAACTCTTCAAGGCGGTGCACCTACTTATTCAGGGCAAAGGAGTGATCATGGACAATCGCGATCCAGACGTACTGGGTCATATCGTAATGGAGAATCTAATGATTCTTCTTATCAACCTGGGCGAACTTCATCGATACGAGCTACGGATACAAATCAACCTATATCTCTCTCTCCGGAGAGAACCAGCGCTTTGGAAAGATTAAGCAGGGCATCTCCTTTCAGTCGGTTAGGACCAAGGAGAAACATGAGTCCACCTAGAGCTCCATCGAGAAGTGTTCGATCACCATCACGTTTGAGAGAAGGATCAGCACAATCACGACCAGCTACTCGTAGAGATAAATCACAGGAAGCTACATCAGAGCGATCAATTGCTCAGACTAAGCGGCCTGAGGAAGGAAATGAAGCATGGAAAGGTTCTATTCAGCGGTTGGAGGATAGATTAGGAGAAATGGCTAAGGCAAGGAACCCCTTACAGAGAACTTTTGTTCAAGGGACACCTTTTGTACAAGCCATTGTGGATTTTCCTACACCATCGAAATTCAAAGCACCTGTAGTGACTCCTAAGTACGATGGAAAAACAGATCCTGTACTTCATATAGAACAATACCAAGCTGCCGCCGACATATATGCCGTCCCCGATGAGATGAGGTGTAGAGCATTCTCGGGAACTCTTACCGGATCTGCACAGATATGGTATAACAATCTTCCTCGGGGTAAGATTTCAACTTTTATTCAATTAGCCGAGTTGTTCATTGGAAATTTTTGTTTTGGGGCGAAGACGGTAAAGCGAGTAGCACATTTGCTAAGTGTTAGACAAAAATCAGGTGAAAGTACTAGAGATTACATAACTCGTTTTAATAACGAGAAGTTGGAAGTCATAGATTACGAAGAAAAGACAGCAATCACTGCTTTGATGAGTGGTTTGCTGCCTAATAAGCTATACTACACCTTGGCCAAAGATCCACCTAAAACTATGTCCGAGTTGATGGCAAAAGCAGCCAAAATTATGAATGCCGAGGAGGCTATGGCTGCGAAGAAGAATATGGATAAAGAAGTAAAAGTGGAGGTCGACAAGTCTAAGAAAAAAGATTAGAAAGGTAATGGTGGTGACAAGCATTCCAGGAATAATAGGACAACGTTGGAAGTCCTAAAGAAGTACGATAATTATACCCCATTGAAAATGGGTATTAATCATGTTTTGTAAGAAATCAAGAATAGCGAGGAAATCAAGTGGCCAGAGAAACTGAGGACAAATCCCGATCTGAGGAATAAGGCCAAATATTGCGAGTTTCACAAAGATCATGGCCATATGACCAAAAATTGCATAGCCCTTCAGAACGAGATTGAAACACTCATCCGAAGAGGAAAGTTGTCAAAATATGTAGATCGTAGAGGTGAAAGGAAGAATGATGACAGAACTAGAGAGAGATCTAGATCTCCTTGTCGTGCAGAGGAGAAAAAGAAGAGGGATCATGACGATGATCCAGATGATGACCCTGATCTTCCCAAGAAGCCAAGGCAGCCTGAACGAGAGGTATTTTCCATTCGTTTTGGGTCATTTGATTGTAATGTTATTATAGGAGGAGATGCAGGAGGAGGAGACCTTACTGCAGAAAGAAAAGCTTACCTCGGAGAGGCTCAAGCTTGTTCATATATTCAGCGAATAAACCTGGCCGAGGATGATCGTCCGAGGAAGGTAAACAAAGAGAAGCTAGTGATTGGTTTTTCAAAAAACGACCTGGCAGGTGTTCTTTACCCTCATGATGATCCTTTGGTGATCAAAATGAGGATGAAGGATGTGGTCATTTCAAGGGTGTTAGTAGACAATGGTAGTTCGGCAGACATCATGTACTATTCATGCTTTGATAGCTTGAATTTAAAATTATCTCAATTGGAACCTTATCACAGACCCCTTCTGGGTTTTGCTGGCGAGAAAGTTTTTCCACTTGGGACGATCAAGTTGGATATACTCATTGGAACTTGGCCTGCTTGTCGAAAAGAAAGAATACGCTTCTTTGTGATGGATAAGAATGTGCAGTCAGCCTATAACATCATCATGGGAAGAGTTGGATTGAAGAAGTTCGAAGCAGTTCCATCTACAGTACATCAGTGTTTGAAATTCCCAACGAATTTTGGAGTCGGAATTATGAAAGGTGATCAAAAAGTAGCTCGGGAATGCTATTATTCGTCTGCTGAGCAAGAAGAACTTGAAGAATCAAGGAAAAAGACTACTACTTATCAAGTGGAGGAGGGTACAGAAATTGAAACTCTTGACCCTAGGGATGAATCTCAACTTGTAAAAGGACAGGTGGTGGAATCTACAGAAACTGTTATTCTGGACGACGAACATCCTGAACGAGTAACCTAGATAGGATCGTCGTTGGATGTTTCAATAAAACAGGAGTTGATAACTTTCTTGAGAAGCAGGAAGAATACTTTTGCTTGGAGTCATGAAGACATGCCAGGTATAGATCCAAACTTCTTATATCATGAGCTCAATGTGAATAAGGAGATCAAGCCTGTAAAGCAAAGAAGAAGAGTGTTTAGTCCCGAGAAGAACCAGGCTATACAAGAGGAGGTCGAGAAACTTCAGAAAGCCCAATTCATTGAAGATGTGAAATATCCAAATTGGTTGGCAAATGTGGTGATGGTAAAGAAGAAGAACAACAAATGGAGAATGTGTGTTGATTTCACTGATCTCAACAAGGCATGCCCAAAAGATCATTTTCCATTGCCCAGAATTGATCAACTAGTGGATGCTACCTCGGGACATGAGCTACTCAGCTTTATGGATGCTTATTCTGGCTACAATCAGATCAAAATGAAGCCGAAAGACAGGGAAAGTACTTCTTTTATTACCCCGAGGGGAACTTATTGTTATAATGTTATGCCTTTTGGTTTAAAAAATGCAGGTGCAACATATCAGCGGCTGATGAACAAGGTTTTTGCCGAACAAATCAGTTGCAATATGGAAGTCTATGTCGACGACATGCTCACCAAAAGCAAGAGAGCTACTGATCATCTAGTTGACTTAGGCCAGACCTTTGATCAACTGGACAAATACCAAATGAAGCTCAACCCGACGAAGTGTACCTTTGGAGTACGAGAAGGAATGTTCCTCGGATACATCGTCAATCAACGAGGTATTGAGGCAAATCCAGAAAAGATCAAAGCTCTTTTAGGGCTGCGATCCCCAACGATGAGGAAAGAAGTACAGAGTCTTACTAGACGAGTTGCAGCGCTCAACAGATTTGTATCCCGAGCAACTGATAAATGCCTCCCATTCTTCAAAACACTGCGAAAAAGTTTTGAGTGGACTGATGAATGTGAGAAGGCCTTTCAAGATTTGAAGAAGTATTTGGGAGCCCCACCATTGTTGTCTAGGCCAATAACTGGAGAGAAGCTGTACTTGTATTTGGCAGTATCAGAGAATGCAATTAGTTCAGCATTGATCAGATTGGAGAATGGAGTTCAGAAACCTATCTATTACACAAGTAAAGCTTTCCGAGGTGCAGAAATCAGGTACCCAAAGCTAGAAAAATTGGCATTGGCATTAATTGAAGCAAGTAGAAGAATGAGGCCATACTTCCAGGCCCATACAATCATTGTATATACTGACATGCCACTAAGACAAGCCCTTCACAAGCCAGAAAAATCAGGAAGATTGATGTATTGGGCAATAGAACTCGGTGAATATGATATTGTGTACGAACCCAGATCATCATTAAAGGGGCAAGCTGTAGCAGATTTTATAGCAGAATTCACATACCCTGATACCCCCGAGGAACAAAAGGTATTTGCTGACCTACCTGTGGACGATACAGTATCAACAGACACAAATCCGGACCAACTAAGGTTGGTAAAAGGACTTGTGGATGTAGAAAAATCATCATATTCAAACCCAGACCAACTAAGGTTGGAAAGGGCGCGAACAGATGACCGATGAGGAACGAAAGATACCAGGGAATGATGAAACAAAATAGCAGATATTTTACCGAGGAACTCTGACGGACAAGAAATTTGAAGACGAGGTACCTACATGGAAATTATATGTAGATGGATCATCGTGCACAGCTGGTTGTGGAGCAGGAATTGTTTTAAACACCCCAGATGATATTGATATGGAGTATGCCCTGAGATTCCAATTCAAAGCTTCCAATAACGAGGCTGAGTATGAGGCTATGATAGCAGGTTTTCATTTGGCGAAAGTTATGGAGGCACGGCAAATAATTATTTTCAGCGATTCTCAATTAATTGTGAATCAAATGATGGGAATATATGCAGTTAAAGGAGAATTAATGGTGAAGTACCATGCGAAGGTGATAGAGTTATTGGTAGAATTTGATGCTATTCAATTGGTGAGAATACCGAGGATGGAGAATGCTAGAGCAGACGCATTAGCCAGATTAGCGTCAGCTACGCGCACCGAGCTGCGAAGAACGATACCAATTGAAGTATTAGAAAGTCGGAGCATAGAAGAAGACCTGATGGTGAATATAATAACCCTTGATTTAGGACCATCTTGGATGGATCCTATCAGGGCATACATTGAAGAAGGAGAATTACCAGAGGACAAGCTAACTGCAAAGAAATTGAAGTATAAAGTTGCTCGGTATGTGTTAACTAATGGTG
Organism: Sambucus nigra; assembly: GCA_949130495.1. Taxonomy (NCBI): domain Eukaryota; kingdom Viridiplantae; phylum Streptophyta; class Magnoliopsida; order Dipsacales; family Adoxaceae; genus Sambucus; species Sambucus nigra. Next base: position 286,165,784 of record OX422218.1, read on the forward strand.
TTTTGTATAGACGAGGAATTATGGCAGGTTTGCAGAGATGTGTGCATCCATTAGAAGTCAAAGAATTGGTTGAAGAAATCCATGAAGGATCTTGTGGAGCTCATGTAACGGGTCGGACACTTTTGCAAAGGGTAATGACACAGGGATATTACTGGCCGACGATGAGGGCTGATTGTATAGCCTATGCCAAGAAGTGTGACAAGTGCCAACGTTTTTCCTCCATCCGAAGAACTCCACAAGCATTGTTGGCACCCATAACTTCACCTTGGCCATTTGCCATGTGGGGGGTTGATCTGGTTGGACCATTGCCGACGACCCGAGGAAGGTTCAAATATCTCGTCGTGGCAGTGGATTATTTTACTAAGTGGGTGGAAGCTGAACCACTAATTGATATGACGTACGAGAAGGTATATCAGTACATTTGGAAGAACATCATTTGTCGATATGGTCTCCCCCATGCATTCATCACAGACCATGGAACACAATTCGATAATGAAGAATTTGCTGCCTATTGTCACCAGTCGAACATTTTGAAATATCATTCAGCACCAGGCCATCCCCAAAGCAATGGACAGACTGAGGTGACAAACAGAACATTACTAAATGGTCTGAAGAAGAGGTTAAGTGAATCTAAAGCAAATTGGATCAATGAGCTCCAATCAGTACTATGGGCTTACCGAACAACTCCCCGAGCAGCAACTGGAGAATCACCATATATGCTAGCATTTGGAAGTGAGGCTGTGATACCTGCCGAGTTGGGTCTCCCAACGCATAGAGTACTGAATTTTAATTCCCCGGTCAGCGATTTGATGAGAATACTGGATTTGGATATGCTCGAGGAGGTTAGAGAAGAGGCAGCCATTAGGAATGCTGCTTACCAACAACGTACAGCTCTGTTTTACAACAAAAGGGTGAAGAAATATGATTTAAAAGAAGGGGATTATGTGCTAAAGAAAGTCATTCAGAAGCAAAATAAATTGGAAGCAAACTGGCATGGACCTTACCGAGTTACAGAGGTTGTTCGTCCAGGAACTTACAGAATAGCAACTCTAGAGGGAGAAGAATTTAAGAATGCGTGGAATGCTGAACACCTACGCAAGTATTATCAGTAATGTAAAATGTAAAGCATTTCCTTCATTATGAATAAAGAGAGGATGTTTCGCCACTTTCTTTCTGGTTGAAAGTTTTTCGTGGAATACTAGTGTAATACACTATGCACAAAAAGGCGCTCTAAGGAGCCAAAAGCTCTAAGGAGCCAAAAAATACTCCTTTGGTTAGGAGGCGCTCTAAGGAGCCAAAAAATACTCCTTTGGTTAGGAGACGCTCTAAGGAGCCAAAAGCTCTAAGGAGCCTAAAAATACTCCTTTGGTTAGGAGGCGCTCTAAGGAGCCAAAAGCTCTAAGGAGCCAAAAAATACTCCTTTGGTTAGGAAAAACAAAATATTCTAAAATACACCAAGTATAGTTGGTCGGGGATAAAGACCCACTAACTGTAGTTGGTCGACGAGGACAAATTATTGACCTTAGTTGGTCGGACACATTATTATATTTGAAATTGAACCAAGTATGGCTGGTCGGGGATAAAAACCCATCAACTGTAGTTGGTCGACAAACATTATTTATCCACCTTGGTCGGTTGGAAACAGTTTGAACAATTTATACTCATTACTTTATTATTAAGTGATTGAACAACCTTGATACTTCTAACTTTTATTACTAAGTTGGTTGATGGACAGCACAATATGGTTATCTTTTTAACAGATACATATGCACAAATATAAAGGTGATGGACAGCACAATATGGTTATCTTTTTAACAGATACATATGCACAAATATAAAGGTGTTGATAAACACAAGACAACAACAAAATTTACAGAAAATGAAAGTCTTTTCATTAAAATTCAAAATAAATTACAGATTACATGAATGTACTAACTACTACATTGATAGTCCTATTCTATTGGTTTCTTGCCCTTTGCTTTAGAAATAGGTTCTTCGCCGGCAGGAGGATCTTCCAGGCAAAGGGGAGAATTAATAAAGTTCAAGTCCTTCAACATTCTGACATTCATTATTGATGGTGTATCCATTAGATGCTCTGGACGAGATACTTCGATTTGGGAATGAAGGCTATAATCACCGAGGTATTTTGAAATTAGGCTAAGAGGAATGGAACGAGCTGGGATCCAAGCCATATCCAATTTGAAAGGTGGCACAGGAAAGTCTAGTAATCCTGGAGCATGATAATCCCATAAAAAATGCCCTCGCTCTAATTTTAACACGCCCAGTGCGTTCAACCACCCTTGCTTATAACCTTCATTATTGGCATGTTCAATGCGAGCATCCAAGTGAACAAGAGCTTCATTATATCCTGCCATCCAGAATTCCCTGGGTTGCTTATGAAATTGAAAGGTTAATCTATCCAACTGTTCGAGAAGGTTTTTGGCAAAGAGATCCTTAGTATGTAGAGCAGACTTCGTTGCAGTAAGTTGATCCTCCAAGGATAGATTTTTCTTGGACATTTCTGATAGAGCCTGATCTTTGACGTTTAATTGGAATGCTTGAGTTTCCAAAGTAGATTGGGTACGAGCCTCTTCGACATTGCGATTAAGAACTCTTGATCGGCTCCGAGAAGCAACTGGAGAACTTTGTTCCTCGACAATTCTTCCTCGTCCCCGAGAACCTCTACCTCGTCCCCGAGAAGTCCCAGAAGCGGCAGATCTTCTCAAGTTATCCAATTCTTGCCTTAGTTTGGCATTTTCAACCTCTAAGAACAAGAAACCTTCATCAGTAATAGGCACTAAAGCAGTGGAAGATGATGCCGCAGATTCATATTGAGCCAACTTTTTCTGTAAATTATTATTTTCTTGTTCCAGGATCTCGGCAATCTGCCTGCAAGCTTCAACTTCACCTTTTAGGGTCCTTTCCCTAACATCATATCCAGCAATGATCTTTTTATGGCCTGTTTCAGAGGAAAGTTGTTGATATCTATTTTCATAATCCTTGTGCAACGAAGCCATTGATGCATTGTGTTGATTTTGAAGATCCTCTATGGAACCATGAAGTTCCTCGATCAATTCGTAGTATGCCACATTATTGGCCACAGATCTATCAAGTAAATCCTTCAGGTACCGGTAAGCCTCAACTGCTTGTTCTGAGGCATCGTGACCAAGAATGTCAACAATCTCTGATACACTTAGGTCTGTATGACCAGCTTTATAATATCCATTGCATTGTCGCATCAACTCGGTATCAGGGGCAGATATCAATTCCATTCTGACCAAAAAACTAATAAAGAAGAGAAAGCAGGAGTTAATAAATAAGAGCAGACAGAGTATCAATAATGGAGCGGAACGAAGATGTATTTTATTAGATCATCAAAAAGGTTACATTGTTCGATTACAAGTAATGAAATATAGAAATGATACCGAACAACTTCACACCTTTTCCTTGTCCCCCAAGACTTTCTCGGGAGGCTGGGACGAGGAGCTCGGTTGCTCGGTGGTAACAACGGCTTGATCGGCAGGAATCTTCTCGGGAGGAGGAGGCATGGAAGAAATGTCCTCGTTGACAGAGGGTTGAGAAGCAGAGACTGGGTCACCCGTAGCCATAGAAGATTCATCTGAGACAGGCTCGTCTTCTTCTTCTTCCACAATTGCTGGAGGAGGACCAGGGAGGTGTTGTTGGAATAACTCAGAATCGTCTTTGACCTTCAACTCTTGCAGAGCAGGAACCCAGCCATCGTGGAAGTATTTCAACTTCCCATATTGGACTTGGGATGTCATTGCAGCAATCCCCTTATCCCATCCTTTCTCCCAACCAGCACTGAAATTTTTCTTGATTGCAACCTTTCTTCTCAACTTCTCCGAAGAGAGCTTCACATCCAATTCCTCTTTTTTGACCTTGATATCTCGCAGGGTAGATAACTCTTCCTCTGCCTTTTTCAGCTGGCCATCATATTCCTGATGTTTAACCTCTAAACCTTTTACTTTATCCTCCAAATTCTTAGAGGTTTCGGCCATTTTCACCTTCTCAGCTTCAGCCACAGCTAACTTCTTCTCCCAAACAGCTTTTTCGTCAACATACTGTTGACAAGATTCCTTTAAAGACTGGGTCAAACCCAACAGAGCATCCTCTACACCTGACGAGGAGCTTGAAGCTTTAATAGCTTCATCCTTCTTCACAATATTATTGAAACAGTTCACCAATTGAAAAGATGAGAAAAATAGCAAAGTCAATACAAAATGCAAGCTTTCAGAGAAAGAAAGAAAAACCAGAAGTATAAGAAATTTACTGAAGCAAGGTGACGAGCAGCTAAGGATGTCAGCATATCCCTAGGAATTCTTTCATCAATACCATGGACCTCGGGTACAACCGAGCTCATTGCAGAACTTGGAAGAATGATGTTTGGAACATCAGTACCACCAGCAAGTAGAGAGGAGGCAGTTTCAGCCGGAGTAACTAAGGATGATTTCCTCAATCTCTTCAACGGGAGTTCAGAACCTTCAACCAAAGAAGTCTTGGTCGGAGAGATTGTAATTACATCTACAGGAGCATTTTTCTTGCTCGGAACCATTGGGGGCTTCTCGATAGCTTTAGAAGACCCAGCATCCACCTTTTTAGTCCCCTCTGGGGCATCAGTTTTGCTTTTCTTGGCCCCAGCAATAGAAGTAACATCATCAAAGAGAGCAGGAGGAGCTCTTTTCTTACCCATCCTTCGACTTAAAGGAAGATGAGAATCTGAAGATGAACCTTCTGGAGTTGAAGCTGGTTCAGCAGGGCGAGCAGTATAAGAGGTTGTGTAACTCTTATACTGTAGCAGATATGAGGCAGACCTGATGTGTTCGTCTGCAATGTGCTTGTGCAAACCCCAAATAAGTTTCAGATGCTTGATATTAACCTCTGATTCTTTTGGAGTTCTTCTTTTGCTATCAACTGCAAATAAATACATAACGAGATATCAATCATACATTTTGTCAAACATGATGAAAGCATAATTTCATAAGTAAAATAAAATGAAAAATAAACCTATCCCATTGCCATATGGGGGGCATCTGGGACCGTTGTATACTTCATCTTCAGTTAAAGGGACATATTGCCAATTTTTTATAACCAACCCATGTTCAAAATAATCTCTATTTGAGTCAGGGAGGTTAACTACAAGAGCCCTATTCAGAAACCTAGTTTTTAAGTAATAAATATTATCTAGAGTGTCCCACTTATAGCAGTACATAATCTCAGGGATCCCAATACGAGTCCCATGAGTTAGATTTAATTTGTGTACCCCATTAATTATTCTCCATGAATTGGGGGCTATTTTTGCAGGGACAAGATCAAAATATTGACAAAACTCAAGACACAATGGATTTGGTGGAAAGGAAAAACCACATTCAGCAATAAAAAGACTGGGGAACCAACGTCCCTCAGCCAGACGAAAATAATTTTGAGGTTCAGAAAGTTCCTCCAAGATTACCCAAGATGGGATGGAAAAGTCAGAGCGGAACTTTTCAAGAGATTCAATAATGTAAACCATGATGAATAAAAGAAGAAGGAAGAAAATCTTACAGGGAGGAAGGAGGTCTGCTGACAACTAACGAAGGAAAAGATGAACGCACAAGAGAGAAGGAGAGAATAGAAAGCTTGAAGGCAGAAAATTGGAAAACGTAGAAGACGGTATGGTTACCTAAGAAGTTTAAATACTTTGCATTGGGAAGCGGCGAAAGAAATGATTACCAAAAAGAAACTACTGAACTTCTGGCTGCTAAAAGGACAAAAACTGCACGGAGATCGAAGCGCTTATAAAAAATTCAAAAAAGGGCGAAAGCTGCGAAATGAGAAGGAAATTTGAACACAATGTTCCTGAAACCCAGGGAAGTCATTTAATATTGCCATATACCGAGAAAGAATGTTCCATACTCCTCAAAGTTCGAAATATGAAACATTGGGGGCTTCTGTTGATACCAAAATTAATATGTTGATGTGGACGAATAATACGAAGACACGTGTCAATCTACGTGGCACAATAGCGGCGAGGAAGTTCATTTCCCGACCAACCATGATTATTTCCGAGCAACGAGGATACACCGAGGAACTCTAGCGCACCGAGGAACTCTAGCGCTCCGAGGTACTCTAGTGCTCCGAGGAACTCCTGATCAACGAGCAACTATGGCGGTCCGAGCTGCACCTCGGTCGTATCATTAATTGCCAGATAATCAACAATTCAAATATTCATTGAATGCTTATATTCTTGACGCGCACGCTGCATTAAATGTATTACCCTTTCACATGTATATCATTTAATGTATCGAACCTTTCATGTACAGCCTCAAGGCTATAAATACCTTGTATCAACCCCATTCAAGGGGACCGGAATTTCTTGAGAGAACTTGTAATCAAGAATTCTGCAAACACTCAGCAATAACATAACAGTGGACGTAGGCTTTATTCCTAGCCGAACCACTTTAAAAATCTTTGTCTTATTTATTTATCTGTGATTGAATAATTAGAGCAATCTAATTTTTTACATCAACAATATGGTTATATTTTATCCCGTAAAGTAAGGATGTCTACTGAGGTGAATCCGGGTGGTTAAATTTTTTTTTGAGCAGGGAGAGATAGCTCGGGCTTTATTTTGCGCAAGAGCTAGTGATAGTAAGGGCGCAGTATTTCATGTTGTCTTTTGTAGCATAAGAATAGGCGTGTATGGTTTTGTCTTAATAGACAAGTATTTGGGGTACGTACTATGGACTGAGGGTCTAACAGACCTCAACAACCGACAATGTTAGGTAGTAGTGTATCAGGGGGTTCCTTGTTTGGATTTCACATTATGAGACGTCCCACGCATGAAACATAGCGCAACGTTGGAAGTGGGGAGATGTTTGGTCATTAGTACATAGGTTAAGTACCCCGGCCATTATATATATGTGATATAACTATGGATTTGAAGTTATATTACGGGTCATGCCTAGCACAATCCGATAACTTTTGTGCGGTCAAGAACGGGTACAGGGTGTATGGGCGCCCTCGTTAACTAAAATACATATTTGTGTAATTCATAGTTAGAAACAGGAGAGATTGATTTGGCGAGCTTAGAGGCACATGATTGGAGAGTGATATTCGAGATTTGGAGCACTAGGTTCATCTGAATTTCAAGGTCGAAATTCCTTTGTAAGGGGATAAGTATGTAACACCCCGTACTTTTGGAGAATATGGAAATTACGTAAATTGGAGATTTAGAAATTATTTAATTTGGAGAAAATTATTTAATTCGGTGATTTAAATTTAATTAATTTTGTTTAAGGTTTAACTGTACGAGTTTCATAATTCAAGGTGGGAATGAAATGAATTTTTTTTACTCGAATGATAATTTCGAGGTAACAGATGATTCCGAAATGATCGAATTAGTCAAAATAGTATACCCGGGGGTACTAGTCGAGTGCCGGGGCTTTTTTAGGCTAAACCGAGCCCATACGAGGGCATTCTGGCCTTTTTACATTTTAGGGTGAGGAGACCCACGAATTTTAGAACTCTAAGTAAGATCATAAGAGTTGGAGGCTAGGGTTATAGAGAAGAAAAACACACCATAGCCACTAGAGAGAAGAGAAAAACAATTCCAAGGCAAAAAGGAAGAAGTGGGAAGGATTCAAAGGAGAATTGCACCACAAACTCATTGGAAAGAAAGATTGAAGGAGAAAGATCACCAATCACCAACATCAATCACGAAATTAGACCTACTGGACATAAGGCAAGTGATTTATTGCAAATTTATGAAGTTATAATACCCATGTGTAGGGATTTTTAAATAAATTGTTTTTATTGGAATTTCTTGGAGAAAAAGAATGGATTGATTACATATTGGAGTAGGATTTCATGTAGTTGGCCTTCACATTTGTAGAGGACTAATAACAAATGAATTTACATTGGAATTTACAAATCTAAATCTGGGTTTATGATGTATAACCATGAAAAACTAAATTATCTAGGGTTTTGAGAAAAGTTAGATTGGGATAGTTCTTTGATGGATTTAGTAAGGATTTGATGACATATTTACATTGAAAATGATCCCTAAACATTAATAAGATGATTGTTGATATTGGGAAGAACTTTCATAAGGTGTAATGGAGTGTTGGATCGGACAGACATGGTGAAACAAGGAAGAAGACAACCTGCACCTGTTCGATCGATCGATCGACTCAAGAATGTCGATCGATCGATGGTGTCGATCGATCGAAGCCTTTGGTCAATCGATCGATCAAAGCTGATTTTGGGCCCTTTTTATGGTTAAGTTTTCTTTGAATTCCAACGATGAGGGAAATTTTAGAGGTTTCATTATACCTATTAAGGGCTTGATAAAGACCAGTAGGGAGTATAATTAAAATCCATTCTAGCCATTGAGTGTAAGGCTTGGAATATGGATCGACGGGGATAAACCGATCAAGTCGCGCATCGAAAATGTGAGAACTGAGTTACGGGGAGAGTCGACGTAAATCTAAGGCGTATATCAGTAGGTTATTGATAGTTTAACTACTGTTATAAATAAAGAGGTATCGAGAGATCTTAGAGTTGTGCGAATACTCTAATATGTACGATAGTGAGATAAATCTTTGAATAATAAGTACGGTAAGTATACGAAAGAAAAATACTTCGTACAGACAGGAATAATTGGGTTGTGTGAATACCTACTGTTTTATATGAGTAAGTGGGTTGCGTATGCCTATTTTGTATTTCCTTGTGATAGGATTGATAAGTTCGATGAGATATGTCGAACTAGAGCCAGGTTCGAGGGGACATTCCAAATCACGTTCGAGGAGACATTTTGAACATTACTCTAGGAGATCTTCCGATCTAGGTTCGAGGAGACATTTCGAACCATTTGTCCTCAATGTGTGAAATAGGGTCGATAACAGGATATGCTGTATTGGGTATATGTGTGTGTGAAAGATATATCGCCTGAATAATCTACTTATGTGTAGTTATTAAAGAAGGTAGGTAGTTAGTACCTAAGAATAGATTAAGTGTGAGAACTTAATATTTAAGTAATGATAATAAACTAAGAGTAATGATAATTACTAGACATTCAGACACATACTATATGGGTAGTATGGGAAAGTTAAAGTTAAACTTAACTAATGACTTAATGTAAATTAAGGGTAGCATGTAGCGTATTGTATGGGCGGTACTGATGAGCTAAATTGCCTGAGGTCTGTAGATGTTGGAGAACTAGTTAAAGTGAGTAGCGAGAGTAGGTACGAACGTTTGGTGCACACGATAGATGAGAGGTGTGGAAACTCAAGAGAGTGTGTGTGATCCTAACATGTGTAATCAATAACTGATATTTACGGCCATAAATTACTTGCTAAATATTTTCAAAACGTTTTGTGTACTAACACTTGTTGTAAAAACATTTTCAAAACCTTTTAGGTGTCCATCCACAGGGATGCCAAGCGTGACTTCATTCCAGGAATTTCGGAGCGACAACATAGGTGGGTGTTGCAGGGCCTTGTTTAGACGCTTCTTTTTATCCTCCCTCATCTAGTGTAGGATCTTAGTTTTAGCACTCTCATTTTGGGACATGTTTTCCACTCGTTATATTTGCAGTTATTCTATTGTGTTAGATTTTGAGTTGGTTTTATTTCAGCCGTGATTTTTGGCAAGATTTTAGTTTATTCAGTTATTTATGATGGTTGGTTTTAACACTGCATAATTTATATTGTTCCGCTTGAGTTATATTTGTTTAATAAAGATAAAATCTGGCACAAGATTAATTTCACTTAGGTGGTTAGTAATAAAAAGGTTTTCGACCGTGATGCTAAGAATGAACCAGTAAAGAAACCTGTTTTAAATAAAATTAAGGATTGATCACCCAAGGTTTAATTAGGCGGGGTGTCACAGATGGTATCAGAGCATCAGGTTCTAGTGTCCTTAGGATTTGTACGACTTACTGCGATTTCAGCGCATCGTTACTTTGATATAGAGCCCTATTAATAGGACTTTTTATTATCCTTGCGTGTTTACGATATCATCCTTCCATTAGAATTTCGTATAAACTGTGTACTTATACAAACTTGAATTTTATTTCAGAATACCGCCAAGGAGGGAGCGAGATGAGAGGGAACACGCCAGAGATGAGGCTAGGGAGGGACCTCAGGACCAGCAGGGACCCCCACCCCCACCACCAGAGATGATTTCTGCTACTCAGGTGGCGGTGATAGTGTCACAGGCCGTGGAGACAGCTATGAGGTCCATGGCAGCCGATTTTCCTCATCCTCGGGCACAGCAACCCGCGAACTCAGTTATTCTGGTCCATCCAGGGCATCCCACTTGGCACAGCATCAGGGAAATCTTCCAGAAAGGCCACCCGCCAGAATTCCTAGGTGGCACGGATGTAGTGGCGGCTTGCTAATGGAAGAGGAACATTCAATGCCATCTGCGCATGTTGGATTGTAGCGAAGTCCAGAAACAAATGTTAGCTACCTTCAGACTAGTTGGAGCAGCTCTACAATGGTGGGATTCGGTGACCACTGCTGAGGAGAGAGATCAGATGATTATTTCAGAGTTTTGGGTGTGGTTTGACCGCAAGTACTTTTCGTCGGTAGTAGAGTTAGAGATAAGAAAGAAATTTAATTAAGTAGTTCAAGGTGATCGTTCGGTAGCGGACTACGAGGAAGAATTCACCCGCCTGGCTAATTTTGTGCCAGATGAGGAAAGCAATGAAGAAAGGAAGAAAGCAAAATTCATGGGGGGTTTGGCCAGGAGGATCAGGCAGTATTTTATAGTTAACCCTGAACCGGTGACCTACACTGATGTCGTTCATGCAACCTTATTACATCGTCAGGATTATCACTTCCATACGAGGGGGAGCAAGAGAGGTGAGCCAAGACAATCGGACAAGGCCAATGGGGGTAGTTATGGTGAAACACTGCTGCAGCAGTCAGGTAGTCAACAGGGGCAAAATTCTCGATAGGGGAACTTTCCCAAGAGGTCCAGATCCGAAAGTTACCAACCTGGTGGGGGAGATAGGCAAGGACAAGAAGGACAAAGGAGACCATTTCCGAGACAGTTTTTTATATATGGCCAACAAGGTCACAGACAGAGACAATGTCCACAGTAAAACAGGGTTCAGCAGCAGAATGCCCAACAGGAACATCGGGCTTTGATAGATCCAACACCCGCACCATCACCGCAGCAGTAGGTCCAGATGCACTATGGACGTGTGTATAACGTCAGGGACGTACCGATGCCTCTATCTCCAGAGGCACCGCCCGCGATAGATGGTACGCTTTCTATTTACTCGCTGAAGAGATGGATTTTGTTTGATATTGGGCCTTCAAAATATTTATTAGGGCTAGTTTTGCACGAGCCATTAGCATATTAGAAAAGCCCGATAGTCCCCTTGTGTGTGAGGAGTCACTAGTGAATTGTGGCACATTGACGTATTCGATCTGAGGAGGAGTCGATATTATATTTAGGAGATTAAATCTTGCGTCAAACTGATAGACTAGAATGTGGAGGATTTTCTTTTAGATTTATCCATATGAGTTTGGAAATTTTAAGCGACCTGGGTGCTTCGTAAATGAGACTGTTAACACTCCAATTCATAAGAGAGTCAGGTTTTGTGAATGCGGTAGCAGTAATAACCTTACTGGGTACGTACATTATTAGTTACTGGGAGGGGGTAGCGAAACTTTTATGTCGCATGAGAGAGCATGGAGGCATACACCAAGGGTGGGTGCATGACGTGGTAGTCTACTACCTTTAAGAATTATGAGAATCGAGTTGACTACTTGCCGAGTTTCGACCAGTTAGCGATGGATTAGGCTATATTGGTAGATATAGCAAAATTTCGGGTTCTCGGTTCCACCATAAGATTGTGCTTTGATAGTTAACACCTGAAAGAGGCTTTGACCTAGGTATGTGTGTATACATGTTATTATGTGTGGCATAATAGACTAATATGAATATGTGATTATATGGTTATAATTTATCCCGTAAAGTAAGGATGTCTACTGAGGTGAATCAAGGTGGTTAAATTTATTTTTGAGCAGGGAGAGATAGCTTGGCGTTTATTTTGCGCAAGAGCTAGTGATAGTAAGGGCGCGGTATTTCATGTTGTCTTTTGTAGCATAAGAATAGGCGTGTATGCTTTTGTATTAATAGACAAGTATTTGGGGGTACGTACGATGGACTGAGGGTCTAACGGACCTCAACGACCGACAATGTTAGGTAGTAGTGTATCGGGGGGTTCCTTGTTTGGATTTCGCTTTGCGAGACATCCCACCCATGAATCTTAGCGCAACGTTGGAATTGGGAAGATGTTTGGTCATTAGTACATAGGTTAAGTACCCCGACCATTATATATATGTGTGCGATATTACTACGGATTTGAAGTTATATTATAGGTCACGGCTAGCATAATCGAATAACTTTTATGCGGTCAAGCATGAGTACAGGGTGTATGGGCGCCCTCGTTAACTAGAATGCATATTTGTGTAATTTATACTTAGAAAGGGTAGAGATGGATATAGCGAGCTTAGAGGCACATGACTGGAGAGTGAGATTCAAGATTTGGAGCACTAGGTTCATCTGAATTTTGAGGACGAAATTCCTTTGTAAGGGGAGAAGTATGTATCACCCCGTACTTTTGGAGAATATGGAAATTAAGTAAATTGGAGATTTAGAAATTATTTAATTTGGAGAAAATTATTTAATTCGGTGATTTAAATTTAATTAATTTGGTTTAAGGTTTAACCATACGAGTGTCGTAATTCAAGGTGGGAATGAAATGAATTTTTTTTACTCGAATGATAATTTAGAGGTCAGAATTAATTCCAAAAGGGTTGAATTAGTCAAAATAGTATACCCGAGGATACTAGTTGAGTGCGAGACAATTTTAGGCTAAACCGAGCCCACACGAGGGCATTCGGGCCTTTTTACATTTTAGGGTGAGGAGACCAAAGAATTTTAGAACTCTAAGTCAGATCATAAGAGTTGGAGGCTAGGGTTAGAGAGAAGAAAAACACACCATAGCCACTAGAGAGAAGAGAGAAACAATTCCAATGCAAAAAGGAAGAAGTGGGAAGGATTTAAAGGAGACTTGCACCACAAACTCGTTGGGAAGAAAGATTGAAGGAGAAAGATCATCAATCACCAACATCAATCACGAAATCAGACCTACTGGATATAAGGCAAGTGGTTTATTGCAAATTTATGAAGTTATAATACCTATGTGTAGGGCATTTTAAATAGATTATTTTTATTGGAATTTCTTGAAGAAAAAGAATGGATTGATTAAATATTGGTGTAGTATTGCATGTAGTTGGCATTCAAATTTGTAGAGGACTAATTACAAATGAATTTACATGGGAAATTACGAATCTAAATCTGGGTTTATGATGTATAACCACGCAGAACTAAAATATCTAGGGTTTTGAGAAAATTTAGATTGGGATTGTTCTTGGATGGATTTAGTAAGGATTTGGTGATATATTTATGTTGAAAATGATCCCTAAACATTTATAAGATGATTGTTGATGTTGGGAAGAACTTTCATAAGGTTTAATGGAGTGTTGGATCAGACATATATGGATCACAATAATGTCGATCGATCGATGGTGTCGATCGATCGATGGTGTCGATCGATCAAAGCCTTTGGTCGATCGATCGATCAAAGATGATTTTGGGCCATTTTTGTTGATTAAGTTTTCTTTGAATTCCAACAATGAGAGAAATTTTACAGGTGTTATTATACCTATTAGGGGCTAGATAAATACCAGTAGGGAGTATAATTAAGGTTCGTTCTAGCCATTGAGTGTAAGGCTTGGAATATGGACCGACGGGGATAAACCGATCAAGTCGCGCATCGAAAATGTGAGAACTAAGTTACAGGGAGAGTCGACGTAAATCAAAGGTGTATATCAGTAGGTTGGAGATAGTTTAACTACTGTTATAAATAAGGAGGTATCAAGAGATCTTAGAGTGGTGAGATTACTCTAATATATACGATCGTGAGATAAATCTTTGAATAATAAGTACGGTAAGTATACGAGAGAAAAATACTTCGTACACACGGGAATAATTGGGTTGTGTGAATACCTACTGTTTTATATGAGTACGTGGGTTGTGTATGCCTATTTTGTATTTCCTTGTGAGAGGATTGATAAGTTCGATGAGATATGACGAACTACGCTCGATGAGACATTCCGAACCAGGTTCGAGGGGACATTCTGAATCGTGTTCGGGGAGACATTCCAAACATTACTCTAGGAGAGCTTTCAAGCCAGGTTCGAGGAGACATTTCGAACCATTTGTCCTTAATGTGTGAAATAGGATCGATAACAGGATATGTTGTATTTGGTATAGGTGTGTGTGAAAGATATATCGCCTGAATAATCTACTTATGTGTAGTTAGTAGAGAAGGTAAGTAGTGAGTACCTAAGAATAGATTAAGTGTGAGAACTTAATATTTAAGTAATGATAATAAATTAAGAGTAATGATAATTACAAGACATTCAGACACATAATGTATGGGCAATATGGGAAAGTTAAAGTGAAATGTAATACCCCGCATTTTTATCGATATTTATTTATGGGATTAATTATATTAAATGTGAATTAATTGAGAATTAATCCGGATAAAATACTAACGAGATGTGAGTTGGTATTTGATTATAATGTGTATATATGGCAATATATGAATATTGAAAATATTGAAATTGTCGCGAGGCTGAAATACGGCAATTTGGAAAATTCTGTCGGGACGCGCGTGATAGTCGCGTCAGGAATGTAATTATTTGAATTAAAAAGTGAATTTTATTTTTATCAACCCTATGGTCATTTTGAGTGCGCCAACGAGTCCGGAAGGGTCGAAATAGTCAGAAAACTCTAGCAGAGGGTTTAGTTTGGGTCCCGGTGCATTTTTAGGCCATACCGGCAACCCAAAAGGGTAGTTTGGTAATTTCGGAATTTTGGGAATTAAAACCCACGAAAATTAGAAGTAAAATCTGACTTATTCTTTATCCACTAAACCCACTAACAACACTAAATGACTTAATGGGCTACGGGAGTTATTGGAAGAAAATTTTAAGAAGTTCCTAAGGCAACCTCTAAACCACCATTGTCATCTTGGAGAAGAACTTATAGAAAGAGAAAGAGAGAGGAGAATTCTGCAGAGAGAGAGAGAGAGGAATTCAACCATCTTCAACCAACAGCAAATATGGAACATAAGCTAAGTGATTTAGTTACAATTAATTCCATGAATGTGTTCTTCCATGTTTAGGAAATTATCGAATTTTGTCTTGAAAGATTGATATAGACCCATGAATTTGAGGATTATAACTATGAACTATGTTAGGAATTGCATGTAGACATATTCTGGACGAATTATGAATTCAAAATATAACCCTTGATGATCTAAAAACGGATTTAAGAAGAGATTTATTAATGTTCTTGAAAGAAATAGAAAACTAGGGTTCTTGATGAAGTTTTGAACCAAATAAAGCTCTTGGTTGATGAATTATTGGTTTTAGAACGTTAACAATGTTGTAGGATGATTGTATGATGATATTATAACGTTATATTAGAGTTTCATGCATTATAATGGATTTTTGGGACGATTTGAGGACTGCAAAACGAAGCAGTCCGTAGCCTACCTGGTGCGATCGATCGATCGACATTCATCAGTCGATCGATCGACCACCATCGATCGATCGAGGTTCAAAGTCGATCGATCGACCTTCCCAGAATGAGTAAAATTTCCCTAGTTAAATTTTTATGATGATTAACCCTTAGAAAATATTATTGGAGACTTTATGAATATTCTTAGACTTAAGGAAGACCAGTAGGTATGGT
Organism: Sambucus nigra; assembly: GCA_949130495.1. NCBI lineage: Eukaryota > Viridiplantae > Streptophyta > Magnoliopsida > Dipsacales > Adoxaceae > Sambucus > Sambucus nigra. The sequence continues at coordinate 286,181,627 of OX422218.1, forward strand.
TATAAAGTTTGGACCTTAATTAGAATTCAATTTGAGGAATTATTCTAAAAGCTAATGAAATTCGACGAGTGAGATAATATTAGGGTTAAAAGAGTAAATTTGAATAAATTGATGAAATGAGGTTTGGGGCAGAAGTAAGGACCTTAAGAATAATGATGTTATATGTGGGAATAATAGGAAACTTAATAATCCCTTTGAGATAGGTTTTAAGTACTAGAAACTATGACGTGAGATGTGTCGACATTCTACATTTTATATTATCGGAAGACTTAAAATGTATAAAATTGGAATAATGGTATAAGGATGTAGAATGTACCTTTATTAATATTGAGACATCTAAGATGTGTGAATGCTTAGTATATGATTTTATGTGTATGACATACCTACCATACTTGCTATCACAGGAGGTTTACGTTCGCTTAGGTCCACCTAATCCTTGTGTTCCCGGATTTAGATTGGTACCTAGAGGACATAGTTCAAGGGAATGACTTATTTGTGAGTTAATAAGTCAGCTGACTATGGATCGTAGGTATGTACGTGACCATGGATATGTTGAATTATGTTCGCCTCCATTTTTATGTGTTGTGCTTACTCTAACAATTCCTCAGAGATTCGGAATTTGTAATCCTTATGTACATGATGTACCGGGATGGATAGCAGAGTATGTGTGCACCGCAGCTTAGCCTCGGGGTGCTTATATTGTATATTTATGATGTGAATAATATACGGTTAAATGAAAAGGAATTGTCATGTTTAATTATGAGAATAATTAATAGTAACTCCTTGAGAAGATAAGTAAGGGGATGACCTCCAGTAAACGGTAATGCTAATAATTGATAATCTGAGCTTAAGTAAAGCTAGCTATTTAAGTGATAACATTGGGGATTCATATTATGAGTCGAGTAGTTGGGTTAGAACTTACGACGGTTTAGTTAGATATAAATAACACATGAATGGGTACAGGAACGTTAGGAGTGCACGGTTAGACGAGAGGTGAGTATTTCATGTGAGAGCACGTCCTAACATGTATTTTGCATTTATTATTTTAAATGTAATTAAAGCACTTGCTGTTTTTAAAATACTCTCCACTTTCGGGCTCTGACCCGTTTGCTTTCAAATCTATTTTTTTTGTAAAAACCTTTTTAGGTGCCCAACCACAAGGACACCATGCATAGGATCTCTATTCAGGTGACGAGCTGTAGCTGTTGTGGAAGTTACAGGGCTTTGCTAGTAGACGCCTCTTTTCTAGTCTTGACTCCATATTCAGTTTCATCATTGTAGGGCATGTCGCCCATTTCTTTAGAGACACTTTATATTTCAGTTATTCAGATTTTGGTTTGTAATTAATTCAGGATGCAGACTTGTTTTATTTATTTTCCATATTGGGATTGTTGTGAGGAGTATTTCCTCTAGACTCTTTATTACTTGTTGATTACACTATTGGGACTTTATTGTGAATGGTTATGTTATTCTTTCATAATTCATTATTTGCATGTTAATCAGATTTTATTTAAAATTTGACAACATACTTTTTAAATACTAGGTGGTTAGAAATCATTAAAATGTTTTCGACAGTGATGCTATTAACTGAACCAACTTGGCATTTTGTATTAATTTAATAAAGGAGTAGCTACCCGGTATTTAATTAGTCGGGGTGTCACAGGTGGTATCAAAACATCAGGTTCTAGTGTCCTTTAGGATCTGTACGGCTTGTTATGTTTTCGAGCTTTCTTTGATGTAGAGCCCTATATTTTAGGACTGTTGTATTCTTTTATGTATGCTTCGCTCTTCAGCTATTTTAAGTTTATAACTGCGAACTTGTAGACTTTACTCTCATTTCAGATGCCTCCACGACGTGCGCAGCGAGTTCCTAGGGATGCACAGCCAGAGCCACCGCCAGCACCAGTATAGGGCACCATGAATGCCGCCGAGGTTGCAGCTATTATAGCCCAAGCGGTAAATGACGCCCTAGACGTTGTACAGCAGGCACCACCTCAGGCACCAATATCCGCGCCAGTTCAGGCACATGCATTCCCATCTTCTTGGGAACGCGTTCGTGATGCGTTTCAGAAAGCACACCCTCCGGAGTTCGTAGGTAGCTCCGATGTTGTGGTATCTAGTCAGTGGAGGAAAGATATTCAGAGGCACTTGAGGATGTATGAGTGCACCGATGTTCAGAGGCAGATACTAGCTACTTTCAAGACAGTGGGAGCTGCATTGCAGTGGTGGGAGTCTATTACCACCGTAGAGGAGAGAGATACTCTCATGATACAGGAGTTCTGGGTGCGGTTCGACCGCAAATATTTTTCATCAGCTGTTCACACGGAGATGAGAAGGAAGTTGATGAGCCTCAAGCAGGAGGGAAAGACTGTGGCCGAGTATGAGGCCGAATTCACTAACTTACTGAACATTGTTCCGGATGAGATACCGACGGAAGAGAAGAAGATTCAGAAGTTCACAGATGGATTGACTTGGAGGATCCGTCAGCATTTGTTAAGGAATCTCTCTTTAGCCACTTACTCTGATGTGGTTAATGTTGCACTGCTACACTGTCAGGATCACCGCTTTCACATGGTTGAGAGCAAGAGATCAGGAGAGTCCAGCCATCAGGGTAGGACTGGAGGAAATGGTGCCAGTGGGGCACAATCTGTTCAGGGGCAGAGGCAGGGTGACCAGGGTTCCCAGCAGGGGGATCATAAGAGGTTCAGATCTAGAAATTTCAGGCACGGACCGGGAGGTTTTAGGCAGGGCCAGGGGAGGAATGGTAACGGCCACCAGGGCCGAGGTCAGCAGGGGCAACGAGGGGTAAACTTCCAGGGGAAGTGTTTCATTTGTGGTAAGATTAGCCACAAACGTCAGGACTGTCCTGATAAGGGAGGGGCCCCACAACAGCAGCAGCAGGGTGCTCGACACGAGCCACAGAGGCCTATGTTTCCCGCCGCCCTCCCAGCACCACAGCAGATGGCAGCCTTACCGCCCATTCCAGCAGTCCCAGTTCAGCAGGGACAGCTTCAGTATGGGAGAGTGTATCAGCTCCAGCAGGTCGCAGCCCCATAGGATCCGCCATCCATTGAGGGTATGTTCTCTATTCAGGGGACTCTGGGGCATATTTTGTTTGACACGGGGCCACACATTGTCTCATTTCCATGAGATTTACACGCACTATTGGGTTATTAGACACCACATAGAGCACCTCTACTTGTGTATACTCACCGTTGAGTAGGGGTTCCATGATTTCGCTTATGTGTAGAGGTGTGGGTATAGAGATCGGGAGGTTTACTTTACCCGCTGATATGTTAGTGTTAGAGATGACCGAGTATGATGCCATTATTGGTATGGATTGGCTAGTTGCGTACCGAGCCATGATTGACTATTTAAGTAGGAGTATTATCTTTTCCATTCCCGAGCAGGAGATGTTTTTAGTGGCGATGCCTCGCCCTGAGGGAGGATCGTCCACTCATTTGTACTACATAGAGGGGGAGACCTCTAAGGAAGTGGTGATACCACTTGATTCAATTCCGGTTGTTCGAGAGTTCGCCGATGTATTTTAGGATATACCTGGATTACCTCCGAGTAGAGAGATAGATTTTGTGATTGATTTGATGCCGGGCACTCGGCCTATTGCCCGCGCACCTTACCGTATGGCTCCAGCTGAGATGAGAGAGTTACGGGATCAGATTGAGCAGTTGTTGGGTCAGGGGTTTATCCGGAGGAGTACTTCGTCGTGGGGTGCCCCTGTGTTATTTGTAAATAAGAGGGAGGGATCGTTGAGATTGTGTGTAGATTACCGGGAGTTGAATAAGGTCACGATACGGAATAAGTATCCGTTGCCCCGAATCGATGACTTATTCGACCAGCTGAGAGGAGCTTCTTTCTTCTCGAAGATTGATTTGCGATCTGGTTATCATCAGTTACGTATCAGGGAGGAGGACGTCTCGAAGACTACTTTCTTAACGAGATATGGTTCCTACGAGTTTTGGGTTATGCCTTTTGGTTTGACCAACGCTCCAGCAGTGTTTATGGAGTTGATGAATAGGGTGTTCAGAGAGTTCCTGGACCAGTTCGTCATTGTTTTCATTGATGACATTCTGGTTTACTCCCAGACAGAGGAGGAGCACGCCGAGCATTTGAGGCAGGTTTTGCAGACGCTACGTCAGAACGAGCTGTATGCAAAGTATGAGAAGTGCGGGTTTTGGCTGAAGGAGGTTCAGTTTTTGGGGCATATTATTTCCGATCGGGGGATATCTGTTGATTCGGGGAAGGTATTCGTGGTGAGGGAGTGGGTATAGCCCACAACACCGACTGAGATCCGTAGTTTCTTGGGCTTAGCAGGATACTACAGGAGGTTTATTCGAGGTTTCTCAAAGATAGCGGGTCCTTTGACCCATCTGACTCGTAAGGGTGTGCCATTCATTTGGAGTGATGCCTGTCAGTTGGCATTCGATGAGCTGAAGGACAAGTTGACCTCAGCACCTATTTTAGCATTGCTGAGACCGGGAGTTGAGTATCTAGTTTACACCGACGCGTCCTTACAAGGACTTGGAGGTGTATTGAAGTAGGAGAGTCAGGCCATAGCTTATGCTTCCCGTAAGCTTAAGCCTCACGAGAAGAATTACCCCACCCATGACTTGGAGTTAGCGGCAGTGGTATTTTCCCTTCGGATTTGGAGACATTATCTTTTGGGGGAGAAGTTTCGATTGTTCACGGACCACAAGTCCCTACAGTACCTATTCACGCAGAAGGAGTTGAATATACGACAGCGAAGGTGGCTTGAGTTTGTGAAGGATTATCAGTTCGATATCCAATATCACCCGGGGAAGGCTAATGTGGTAGCAGACGCGTTGAGCCGTAGGCCAGTAGATGAGGTGGCAGGGGTATGGAAGGTAAAGTGGAAGGAGTTGGGACACCAGGATGCAGTGGCCCGATCATTCATGTCGGTGATGACTGTTACACCGCATATTTTCACGAGAGTGGTAAAGGCACAAGCAGATGACTCATTCTGTCAGGAGCAGATAGTTCGATTATTAGCAGAGGGAGCCGAGTCCTATACCGTTAGCTCAGACGGGAGATTACGCTTCAATGGGAGACTGGTAGTTCCGGAAGGGGAGGAATTGCGACACGAGGTGATGGAAGAGTCGCACGGCTCACGGTTCGCGGTACATCCCGATGGGGACAAAATGTACCAGGACATGAGACGTCAGTATTGGTGGAGCGGGATGAAGAGAGATATTGTCATGTTTGTTTCTAAATGCGCCACTTGTCAGCTGGTAAAAGTGGATCATCAGAGACCGGCAGGACTTCTACAGCCATTAGAGGTCCCGATGTGGATGTGGGAGAGCATCTCCATGGACTTTATCACGGGGTTGCCTACGTCACAGAGAGGTCATGACTCCATTTGGGTAATTGTGGACAGGTTAACCAAAGTCGCTCATTTTCTACCCGTAAGGACCGACTACACTACGGGACAGTATGCCCAGCTTTTTATTGCAGAAATAGTGAGACTTCACGGTGTGCCCCTAAATATCGTGTTTGACCGAGATAAGATATTTGTTTCACGATTTTGGGAGAGTTTTCAGGAGGCCATGGGCACGGAATTGCGGTTGAGTACGGCTTATCATCCGCAGATCGATGGGCAAACCGAGCGTACAAATCAGATGTTGGAGGACATGTTGCGTATGTGCATCATTGATTTTGGGGGTGGATGGGAGGAGTATCTTCCACTGGTGGAGTTTGCTTACAACAACTCCTACCAGTTCACCACTGGCATGGCTCCATTTGAGGCGTTGTACGGTAGACCTTGTCGTTCCCCAGCATGTTGTTTGGAGGTGGGGGACAATAAACTACTTGGGCCGGAAGTGATTCAGGATACTTCGGCAAGGATAGAATTGATACGGAGTCGCATTCGGGTAGCTCAGGATCGGCAGAAGAGCTATGCTGATGCGGAGAGGTTCTTCAGGGAGTTCCAAGTGGGGGACCAGGTTTTACTCAGAGTATCTCTTATGAAGGGGATTATGCGATTTGGGAAGAAGGGGAAGTTGGCACCGAGATACGTGGGACCATTTCCTATCATCGAGCGGATTGGGTCTGTTGCGTATAGACTTGGGTTACCGGAGCATTTACACAGAATTCATGATGTGTTTCATATTTCCTCGCTAAGGAAATATCTTAGAGATGATTTGGCTCATTCTCACATTGCTTTGGAGGACATCGATCTCCAGCCCGATAGCTCCTACGAGGAGAGGCCGATTGCTATTTTGGACAGAAGTGAGTGGAAACTGCGGTCAAAGATAGTTCCGTTAGTACGCGTTCAGTGGCGGCATCATAATGTCGAGGAGTCCACATGGGAGCATGAGGATGAGATGCACAAACGTTATCCAGAGTTATTTTTACCAGGTACTTTCTAGTTCCGAATTTCGGGACGAAATTCTGTTATTAGGGGGGAAGTATGTAATACCCCGCATTTTTATCGATATTTATTTGTGGGATTAATTAGATTAAATGTGAATTAATTGAGAATTAATCCGCATAAAATACTAACGAGATGTGAGTTGGTATTTTATTATAATTTGTATATATGGCAATATATGAATATTGAAAATATTGAAATTGTCGCGAGGCTGAAATACGGCAATTTGGAAAATTCTGTCGGGACGCGCGTGACAGTCGCGTCAGGAATGTAATTATTTGAATTAAAAAGTGAATTTTATTTTTATCAACCGTATGGTCATTTTGAGTGCGCCAACGAGTCCGGAAGGGTCGAAATAGTCAGAAAACTCTAGCAGAGGGTTTAGTTTGGGTCCCGGGGCATTTTTAGGCCATACCGGCAACCCAAAAGGGTAGTTTGGTAATTTCGGAATTTTGGGAATTAAAACCCACGAAAATTAGAAGTAAAATCTGACTTATTCTTTATCCACTAAACCCACTAACAACACTAAATGACTTAATGGGCTACGGGAGTTATTGGAAGAAAATTTTAAGAAGTTCCTAAGGCAACCTCTAAACCACCATTGTCATTTTGGAGAAGAACTTGTAGAAAGAGAAAGAGAGAGGAGAATTCTGCAGAGAGAGAGAGAGAGGAATTCAACCATCTTCAACCAACAATATATCTGGAACATAAGGCAAGTGATTTAGTTACAATTAATTCCATGAATCTGTTCTTCCATGTTTAGGAAATTATCGAATTTTGTCTTGAAAGATTGATATAGACCCATGAATTTGAGGATTATAACTATGAACTATGTTAGGAATTGCATGTAGACATATTCTGGACGAATTATGAATTCAAAATATAACCCTTGATGATCTAAAAACGGATTTAAGAAGAGATTTATTTATGTTCTTGAAAGAAATAGAAAACTAGGATTCTTGATGAAGTTTTTATCCAAATAAAGCCCTTGGTTGATGAATTATTGGTTTTAGAACGTTAACAATGTTGTAGGATGATTGTATGATGATATTATAACATTATATTAGAGTTTTATGCATTATAATGGAGTTTTGGGACGATTTGAGGACTGCAAAAGGAAGCAGTCCGTAGCCTACCTGGTGCGATCGATCGATCGAGGTTCAAGGTCGATCGATCGACCTTCCCAGAATGAGTAAAATTTCCCTAGTTAATTTTTTATGATGATTAACCCTTAGAAAATATTATTGGAGACTTTATGAATATCCTTAGACTTAAGGAAGACCAGTAGGTATGGTTATAAAGTTTGGACCTTAATTAGAATTCAATTTGAGGAATTATTCTAAAAGCTAATGAAATTCGATGAGTGAGATAATATTAGGGTTAAAAGAGTAAATTTGAATAAATTGATGAAATGAGGTTTGGGGCAGAAGTAAGGACCTTAAGAATAATGATGTTATATGTGGGAATAATAGGAAACTTAATAATCCCTTTGAGATAGGTTTTAAGTACTAGAAACTATGATGTGTGATGTGTCGACATTCTACATTTTATATTATCGGAAGACTTAAAATGTATAAAATATGAATAATGGTATAAGGATGTAGAATGTACCTTTATTAATATTGAGACATCTAAGATGTGTGAATGCTTAGTATATGATTTTATGTGTTTGACATACCTACCATACTTGCTATCACGGGAGGTTTACGTTCGCTTAGGGCCATCTAATCCTTGTGTGCCCGGATTTAGATTGGTACCTAGAGGACATAGTTCAAGGGAATGACTTATTTGTGAGTTAATAAGTCAGTTGACTATGGAGCGTAGGTATGTACGTGACCATGGATATGTTGAATTATGTTCGCCTCAATTTTTATGTGTTGTGCTTACTCTAACAATTCCTCAGAGATTCGGAATTTGTAATCCTTATGTACGTGATGTACCGGGATGGATAGCAGAGTATGTGTGCACCGCAGCTTAGCCTCGGGGTGCTTATATTGTATATTTATGATGTGAATAATATACGGCTAAATGAAAAGGAATTGTCATGTTTAATTATGAGAATAATTAATAATAACTCCTTGAGAAGATAAGTAAGGGGATGACCTCTAGTAAACGGTAATGCTAATAATTGATAATCTGAGTTTAAGTAAAGTTATCTATTTAAGTGATAACATTGGGGATTCATATTATGAGTCGAGTAGTTGGGTTAGAACTTACGATGGTTTAGTTAGATATAAATAACACATGAATGGGTACAGGAACGTTAGGAGTGCACAGTTAGACGAGAGGTGAGTATTTCATGTGAGAGAAAATCCTAACATGTATTTTTCATTCATTGTTTTAAATGTAATTAAAGAACTTTATGTTTTTAAAATACTCTCCACTTTCGGGCTCTGACCCGTTTGCTTTCAAATCTATTTTTTTTGTAAAAACCTTTTTAGGTGCCCAACCACCAGGACACCATGCATAGGATCTCTATTCAGGTGACGAGTTGTAGCTGTTGTGGAAGTTACAGGGCTTTGCTAGTAGACGCCTCTTTTCTAGTCTTGACTCCATATTCAGTTTCATCATTGTAGGGCATGTCGCCCATTTATTTAGAGACACTTTATATTTCAGTTATTCAGATTTTGGTTTGTAATTAATTCAGAATGCAGACTTGTTTTATTTATTTTCCATATTGGGATTGTTGTGAGGAGTATTTCCTCTAGACTCTTTATTACTTGTTGATTACACTATTGGGACTTTATTGTGAATGGTTATGTTATTCTTTCATAATTCATTATTTGCATGTTAATCAGATTTAATTTAAAATTTGACAACTTACTTTTTAAATATTAGGTGGTTAGAAATCATTAAAATGTTTTCGACAGTGATGCTATTAACTGAACCAACTTGGCATTTTGTATTAATTTAATAAAGGAGTAGCTACCCGGTATTTAATTAGTCGGGGTGTCACATGAAACTTAACTAATGACTTAATGTAAATTAAGGGTAGCATGTAGGGTATTGTATGGGCGTTACTGATGATCTAAATTGTTTGAGGTGTGTAGATGATGGAGACCTAGTTAAAGTGAGTAACGAGACTAGGTAGGAACATTAGGTGCGCACGATAGATGAGAGGTGAGGAAACTCAAGAGAGTGTGCGTGATCCTAACATGTGTAATCAATAACTGATATTTATTTTGGTAATTTACTTTCTAAATATTTTCAAAATGTTTTGTGTACTAACACTTGCTGTAAAAACATTTTCAAAACCTTTTAGGTGTCCATCCACAGGGACGCCAACCGTGACTTCATTCCAGGAAGTTCGGAGCTGCAGCATAGGTGGGTGTTGCAGGGCCTTGTTTAGACGTTTCTTTTTATCCTCCCTGATCTAGTGTAGGATCTCAGTTTTAGAACTCTCATTTTGGGACATGTTGTCCACTCGTTATATTTTCAGTTATTCTATTATGTTGGATTTTGAGTTTGTTTTATTTTAGCCTTGGTTTTCGGTAAGACTTTAGTTTATTCAGTTATTTATGATGGTTGGTTTTTACACTGCTTAATTTATATTGTTCCGCTGGAGTTATATATGTTTAATAAAGATAAAATCTGGCACTAGCTTAATTTCACTTAGGTGGTTAGTAATAAAAAGGTTTTTGATAGTGATGCTAAGAATGAACCTTTTAAGAAACCTGTTTTAAATTAAATTAAGGCTTGATCACCCAAGGTTTAATTAGTCGGGTGTCACATGTAATTTACTGAAGAAAGGAAGAACGTGAATCCCATTTCCTTGTCAACCTCGGGTTGTTCCACAACCTTGTTTATTTCACCGAGGAGTTCTTCAAATGATATCATCCCACACATGTCGACTATCGGGCCAGTTTTCTCTAAAGCTTGGTCTTCATTCAAATCTTCGAATTCTTCCCCCTATCCGATAGCAACAATTCTATCTTTCCATGTAAAGTTAATACATTCCACAACTTCAACAGGTTCTTCATACATGTCTTCCCAATTGGTGGGTATGTGTAAGGGTGAAGGGACCAGGCACCCTTGTAGCTTCAAAGCATAGAATAACTCGGTGATACTGCAAATGTTATTGGTTTGTCTGAATAATTCTGCCATAATCTGGACAACATCATCTAGGCTGACTTCATCGATCAGCACTACCCAACTATCTGACTCTCGGTCCCATTTTTTTGCTCCCAAGAACAGCGTACTGAACCTTTCGCAATCAATGATCATATGTGAGGGAAATTTCAGCCCTAACTCTAGGAGTTAGTTTAAGACTTCTAATAATTCCATACTTCCATTTTCAGAACGGGTACGAACGACGATGCATACTCTAGTAAGGAGTAACAGTGCCTGATCAGCGAGGCTAGCGGGGTGTAGGAGGAAATATGGGGAAATTTGGAGAGGTTTGTATATGGGTGTGATTTGGGTTGAGGGATCAAATTTTGGCTTCTCTTCTAAGAAGATGGCATTGGCATGATTTGGGAGTGGGTTGTGAGTAGTGTTTGGCTTAGGATTGGATGGTAGGGCATTGGTACCCCGGTCAATTAGACCTTGGATTATGTTTCAGAGGTGAAAGCATTGGTAAGTGGTATGGGCAACTGTTTGGCATCTTCCTTGAAGTTTCTTGGGAGTGGATGACGAGGATTCAAGGGTTTAATAAGGTTTCGACTTAGCAGGGATTGATAAACTTTGGACAGGGGAGCATGGAGCTCTGTATATTCTTTTCGAACTAGGATGGGGCGGGTTTCTAGTGCCCATGATGTGGTTGGTTGAGAGATATTATTGATAGTTGAGACTATAGAACTGGCAGGCTTATCATATTTCCTGGGGGTGAACTGTCCGGACACCTTCTTCGGTTCGACATCTGTTTTAGCAAGACCTTCCTCGATTTCTACTCCTGCTTCTCTGAGAGCTCGGAAGTGAGGATATTATTGTCCTCCCATCATTTCTCGGACATCAAGCAATAAGTTCTTCTTCACTATGCTGACTTGTTCTTCCTCGGAAGGCTGATTGGTCATGGTAGCTGCTTTTTCCCTCCACTAGGCTATGAAGTTACTGACTGATTCCCCAGAGTTCTGTTTGAGCAGCTCTAAATCACGGTGGGTGACCTCAAGCACTTCATTATATTTGTACTGTAACATGAATTCCCAGGTTACATCCTCCCAAATACGAATTCTAAACTCTTCAAGAGACAAAAACCATCAGAGGGCGCTATCCTTCAGAGTTTGCTAAAATAATTGGGCCATCACTTCTTCGAAATCCCCTATTAGAGTCATGGAATGGTGATAACTGCAGAGATGAAAATTCGAGGGTCCACTTCCTTCGAATTTCTCGATATTTGGCATCTTGAACTTCTTGGGTAACCTCTCTTTAGGATAAGGAGACATGTGGGTCTAGTCCATGTAATTCCCTGAGATTATGACTTGGTCAAACTTCTTGGCGAGCATCTTGAGGTCCTCTTTGACTTTGTTCATCTCTTCTTCCTTCGGATCAATGATCATAGGAAAGTTGGCCCCATACTGGGCAAGGTTTTGCATTCGAAGCTGGGCAGGCGGCAGCCCATTAGAAAGAGGGGCATGTGGAGCATGCTAATACTCTTCAAGAACCCAGATAGGCTCGGGTGGACCCATAGCGCGAGGAAATAGGGCCTCGAGCTCTTGAGGAATGGGAACCTGGTTTTATTGCATTTCTCGGACCTCAGTTTGGAGGTTGTCAACTTGGACACGAGATGAGCTAGGACTGCCGTCAGATTCGACTGCACAACGGGTATTTGATATGTGTTCTCCATGGAAATCTAATGGATATCGGGCTCGAAAGAGGTAGCAGGGGAATGGATGGAACTCCGGGGTGACTTGACTGAAAACCTAACCCAATAAGGAGCCAGGCCAAGGGTTTGCGATCGACCTGAGAAGGCGCAAAAATGGGATTTATTTATTAGAAAAAGGGATGAAATTTTTTTCTTTTTGAGACGAAAAAACTAAGTTTTTTTTTTGGATTTGTGATAAAGAGAGGAGAAATGTTTTTAGCTTTTTGATAAATAAGGGAGAAATATTTTTAGATTTTTTTTTCGGGAGACGGACCTCAGCATGATTATTATAATTATTATGTTCTCACTTGTATTAAATTCTCCTAAATGCAAAATGAAATGTAGTACGGGACCCGAGCCTGTAAAAATTGCGTTTATAATATATGCAAAGATATGGATGGACTTGTGACCAGGCTTATGGATAGGGTCCCATTTTAAAAATGCATAAAAATTAGGGCGGCAGGCCGATATGAGATTTCGATAGAGTTTCAGGTAGAAATCGACAATCTAACATGTGTGTCCTAGGCTTGACACCTATATGTGGGTATGCAGTTGGTTGGGTGAATCGGAAAGGGTTCCCCCCTTTGGAGTGACTTCCACGATATACGTCTTGCTTTTGCGGGGAATCGGTACGTGTGGACAAGCCATTTGATATACTTAAGTGTACATGAATTGCCTCACTATATGCCTCATGGGGATGGTACGTGTATGAGTGAATTCGATATACTCGGTGTACGTGAACGATTTCCCTACGATATACCTCCCGTCATAACTTTGGTCAAGCGATACGATGTGGGGGAACCGTTCGATATACGTCGAAGGTACTTGGCCAATGGAAGGTAATAGTCATATCGCTTAGGCTAACTGCACCCTGCCGGACCAGCGCCCTTCACAAAGTGATCCTCTAGTTACTGGGTAAAATTTGGTCAATAACAATGCTCTTTGGTGATGTCGTGTGAATCATACATGATTCTCTTATTAGTATGTTATGAATAAAAGTGTTTTTCTTGATCATGCCAAATGGGGAGCAAAGTAAGAGTACTAATGGTATACCAAGAATGGGTGATGCGTGCAACATGTGGATATATGTGACCCTAGGTGCACGTGGTGTGAAGTGTACATAGAGAATTTTCTACAAGTGTGTGAACAGAAGCATAAGCATGAGGTACACATGAGTTGTAAAGGGGAACATAAAAATAGGGGGATATATAAGAAAATAAAACACCCATGTAAAAAGAGTCTCGCCCTCATAAGTCCCCAACAGAGTCGCCACTGTGGCTATCCCCGATCCTCACGGCAAAAGGGAGGCATGAGGGAGGATCCTAGGTCCCGCGCACCCCTATCGGGAGCGCTTCGGCCGATGTCATTTGGGTGAGGTGAAAAATGTAGAGAGATAGAGTCGCCAGTCTATTTTACTCAAAACATACAAAAGAAAGGGAACCATCCCGAAGGACAGCATCCAAAGACATACTGATGCATACGAAACCAAAATGATTCGAAAAGGGTTCGGAGGCTAAGTTACAAAATTGGAAGGTGTTAGGCACCCATTCCGCCCTTACGGTCTCTCATGGGTTTTTGCTATTTTCCTTTATTTTCCCCGTGATATGTGTGCATGTGTATATATAGTGGAGATAGGAATTATCGACTTGTACCATGGAAAAGGTAAAGCGAGTCACCCGTAGGAAGGTATAAAAATATTTGAAAATAGGATTTACGCGATTATCCTTACGTTGATCATTACGATGGAACGATAACACATATGGGATAATATGCTACTAAGAATAAATATATAGAATATAAAGGGATGGCGTTTAGAGAAAAATAAAAAAGGAGAGAAAAGGTAAAAATAGGACTCGAGTCTTCGATTTTATCCCGAGACGCCTACGTAGCCTATAGAGGCATCAAAGTCAACATAGTTGACAGGTAAAATGAGGGGCGGGGTTTGCCCCATAAATCCAACTTTGGACTTCTCTTATTTGTATGTGTGTGTATGTTTAGAAAAAGTGTTTTAGTTGTGAGAGAAGTGTAAGAAAAATGTGAGAATTCTCGTTTGGAATTTATGAGCAAACCCTCTTTTTCTTATTTTTTGGGTTTTTTATTTATATGAAAATAAGAGATGTGCAATAATACTAAATAAAAAAGTATATTAAGATATGTGAGATGAGGGACTAAAAGTGATAAGTAATGAAACAAATTAATGGTAATTTATGAGAATTGAAGGAGAGAATTGAGAAAATTGGACCTTCTTGAAGATCTTGAGCTTGATATTGAATTTTAGAGAGCAGCCCTTGCACTGGGATGATGATGGAGAGTTGTTAATTCACCAAGTTTGATGAAAAAGGTGATGAAAAGTGAAGGTTGGAAAGATTTTTGGATGTGGAAATAACGCTGACTTCGAGAGAGGTTTTCTTGATTGGCTGAGAGTGATATGTTTCTGATATGGGCTCCCTTGAAATGAGGCTTTATAGGCCTAGGGCATTAACAATCAGCATAGTCCTGTTCCTGCCAATCGGCAGGTGCGTTTAGGCACACGGCTGATAGGCAGGGTCTGGGACCTGTCGTTTGGCAGTGTCTTTCTGGTCTTTTCAGAAAATCGATCGCAGAGCGCAAACCATCGATCTGAATTATGCACGAGGCAGATAGTTGGAAAGGTAATTCAGAGAGCTTTAAAAGTCCTTTGGGCTTCTCCCAAGTTCGGGAGTTGACTTTAGGTCAAATGTGGTTCGAAGCATTCATCGGTCCATGGGACGGGGAATCGTCGGACGCAAACGGATCATTCTTCCGCATGGTAAGTTCGAATCCCGCACGGAGAGGACCGTTGGAAACGTTAGGAGATGTGTTTCGATATTCCAAAGAGTTTGATCTAGTTCAGGGAGTTGACTTTGGTCAACCGGGCCCAGGAAGCATTCGGTGACCTCTCGGAGTAAAAAAAATCATTCGTCCGTACTGTAAGTCAGAATCGCGCACGGAGTGGATCGTAGGAAAGGGGTTTTAGGTCCCTTTGAAGATTCATTCAATATTGATCGAGCTGAAGAGTTGACTTAGGTCAAACGGAGCCTGGGAGCATCCAATGGTCTCTAGATTAGGTTTCGAGAAAAATGGGTATAAATGGGGTTTGGATCCACCGGAGCTCCGGTTTGGGATGACTAGGGGTGGCATGGGGTGCCGCAGGTACGAACGTTGAAAAATAAGAGAATATTGGATAAATGGTTGTTTGAGCGACTAAATAAGTTAAATTAAAAGAATACGTGTCTTTTTTTCATATATATATATATATATATATATTATTTGTAATTCCTATTTTGAGATTTTTTTAATTAAGTCTTATTGACTGTTCAAACATTAATTAATTCTATGTTTAAAGGTATACGCAGTAAATATTACTGTATGTATATTTTTTTTCATTGAAATATTATGTACTCCATGGGTATTGTTTGATAAATATATGGATTTTTTTCCTTTGTCAACACAGTAAATTTTATTGTGTGTAATATTAACACAATAAATGTTACTTTTTGAGAAATGTCATAGATATAAAACTATGTCATTTTCTAGAGCATACAATAAAGTTTAATGTGTGTGTGATTTTTTCTTTGAAATTTTATAGGCTTCATAGATCTTATTTGATAGATCTCGGCGAGCAGATTTCAAAAATAGTAATTTTGCAAAAAGCGGATTTGTCAATCAAAAGTTATGATCATTTGAAGATTAAAAATAAGATGAAAAAAAAGTTCAACCATTTATGTAACTTCCCCAAGGAAGTTATGGATGGTTGGTTTTATAAGGGTAAAATTGTGAAAAAAAAGTTCCAAAAAATTAGTAATAAGACCTATTTAGTGGTTGAAAAGTCAATAGGACTTAGTCAGGGAAACTATTTTCTTATGGGACCTATATATAATAAACCCTTGATGCTATTATCACATTATATTAATTATGCTTGATTTTATTTCTATACTCCTTAGTGAACTAGTGAGTATGAGATTATCAGTTTAAAGATCATTGAATTTCTTTATGAGGCTTTTGTATATCCTTTATGAAATTATTGCTAATGCTTCACTCGATAAACCATTAATTCCACACACACTTTAACTCCTATATACTTATATTTATTATAGAACTTGTTAAAATATACTCAGTAACTTTGTTAATATCTTTCCTTACAGTTATTTCGCAAATGTAACTATAGGCAATGATGAACACTTCAGGAATCAGTTGATACATAAAGACAACGAGATGTTTTATTAGAAGAAATAAAACATAGAGCAACAGGAGAGATATGTATAGAAGTCTGACATAAGGACGAATGAGTTTTTAAACTACAGTTGTAAGATATTATAGTAATAACAAATATCTCGGTTAGTTTAGTATTTATGGATGATTTATGATTTAGTATTTCTTTAAGATTAAACTCTCACTCGAGAAATCGGGGTGTGACAAGTGCAACTTCAAATGACATTCTAGTGAATGACTGAAAGACATCTCTTTCGAACGTGGAAAACTTGTTCTAATGATGTACCAAATCTTGTTCGAATGACTTTCAATCAGATTTCAAACGACATTCCAGAATTGGCCAAAAGGCGACGTTCCAGATTTCATTCACACAATGGAATCTCATTCTAACGATACTGTGTAACTCCTTCGAATGACATGAAAAACTCATTCAAACAAATTAGCAAGATTTTTGAAAAAAAAAATAAAATATTTTGAAATAAAAACTCTTAAAAATATTAACCCCAGAAAAAACAAAGTATTTATCAAACTACCATAACTCTTCTGAATGTTATTCAGACGAACGATCTTCAATCTTACAATTGTCATCAACTTTTTCCTTAAATATGTAGAAACAGTCATGAAAGTGCAGTGGTGTGTAACGGGATAAGCCAAATAAAAAATAAACCGAGAAATTATATAACTTCCTCTTACAATTATATTATGCATGCACTAACGTATGTGGTCAATGTGTCGGTATTTCCATCATAATTTTTGAATCTGGGAGTTATGAATTTCTTGGGTGGTTTAGGTTAATCAATTGCTCTATAAAAATGTGCATTTGGGTGATGACATCCCTCCTAGCGAGTTCCCTGGTGGACTTATCCCCACAATTAGAGGGCTGCTCATCCATCTCTTTCTTAACGAGATTGTAGATACCGTGTCTACGATGTCCCACCTCTTGATCTTTTCTTGTCGCATGACTCTCATGCTCAGAGTACTCCTGATCACAATGTTAACTCCTTCTTTGGTTGTGAGTTTTAGTTACCTGAGGGCTAGGGTTCTGTCTATGGCGTTTTCATTTACCTCCATGTAGCTCTCGCTCCATCCTTTTCAAACGTCGCTGTAAACGTACATTTTCCTCCTCCTAAATGCGCGTGTCCTCCGCTTAATGGCGGATTTGCTGTTCATATGCATCGACCGATCATGATATTTGAGTGGATTTAGGTTGATTGTTGCTTTGCTCATAGTGTTTCTCTTGTGGGCGATAACTTGAATGAGGAGTTCCTTAACGCCTATTAGTGTGGATTTCAGATCTTACTTTGGATGCCGAAAGTCCATCCTATTGGTTGCCATTAAATGACACAGGTGCACTATGTGGGTGAGACATAATTATTTATTGGCTCTAACTGATTTAGGAAAAGAAAACTCGTTTCCTGTAAACGATACCAATTTTATGTGCAAGTATCCCACAAAAGATAACAATTAATACCAAACAGAATAAAACTAATGACACAACACAAATATTTATGTGGTTCAGTAATGGCCTACATCCACAGGGTGTGTTCTCCTTTCGTATTAATCTTTTCCTTATAACAAGAATTACATGCCCCATTTCCCTAGGGCAAGGGTTACATTTATAGGGGAGGAAGAGATGGTGTCATGAAGGGCTCTCCAACTTTCGATGAAGTCGTCGTTTAATTGTACTCATCTTTCCCAAAGATCCACGCAGGTGAAAATCTTGTTCATTGTTATCTTGATCTACGATATTTTACCCAATCATTATGGGTTGGTATTTATATGCCCCGAGTTATTTGGGATGTTCGAATTATTCTCTCACACAAACTTATTCGTTAACTAACATGTTTTAACGATGTGGTATTAAACCACTCAGGCTCATTTAAGAAACTTAAAAAATATTAAGCATTTATAATTCAAGTTATGACTTAATCAATTGACCAAACACTATAATATCACTAGACATAGATTATAGCACCAATCCACCCTCAATATGATATTTATATTTAATTACCTAAAAGTAGTAATATGAATGTACTAGAAAGGGGTTAAAGAATAACCTATCTTGTTTTTGTTGCCTTTCATTTTGAAGATTTTAGCTATGAATTTTTCATCTTAAAATTAGCATTCTCTAAAGAAATATTTCACTCACACTTTAGAATACACCTTTCCCAATGATACTAAAACTCAAAATAAGGTGGATCTCTCAAATGGTAGATCTTTCCAATTTTAAAAGATGTTTCATGTCGACCTCCATCAAATAAATATGTTCACTCTCAAACTTATAAGATGGACCATACAAACCTTGCAATAAACAAATTTTAATATTAAACTTTAGTGATGATATTAGAAAAACTATCATGCAAAACACGCATGAATACCAACATATCAAATTGAGAAAACATGTGTACAAGCGTGGTGTAGGAAATGAATACCAACACATCGATATTAGATACAAAGAATAATTTATCCAATGAATTATTTAGCTGACATTGATCATTTGTGCAAAGTAAAACTCATGTAATAAAAAATCATCTCATAATCCTTAGATAAAAATAAGTTCATAAAATGAATATGATAACCATATAACTTAATCAAAAATCAAAGAAACACTTTGTGAAGTTTTTAGGGGGATATGATATGTACACAAACATTGATAATGTAAGCACATAAACACATGATATAAAAAGTATATGATAAAATATCACTTAATGTAAGACCAAATATCCATGATAGTTTAAATGAAATTTCACACCAATGACATCGTAAGTTCCCAAACATAAAATTACCTCGGATTGGACTAAGATGTGGAAATTTACGAACTCCCTAGGCAATTAGAGTAACTACCAAGCAAGGTATATGGTTATGTGTATGTGGCATCAAATGGAGGAATAAAAACAATGGGGTTCACTTTCTAAGCAATAGATATGTTTACTTAATCAACCCTAACTTTAGGCAAAAATCTAAATTTTATAAACCTATTATAAATTCATTTCCAAACATTCCTTGGGAACTAATTTTCATCCTAAATAAGCATGTTGTTTTTCATCAATTTATCCCCCCCTCTTCTCTCATTTTTATTGACCATAAAGTCAACCTTTCTTATTATTGTCAAATCCATTTCTCAAATCTCTCAAGAAATAATTTTTCCTCACAACTTTAGGATAATTGTCAATTAACCTATAATAATTATTTACCGAATGCACACTAACAATAAGATAAATAAGGAAAGTGCTTGTTAAAATTATGTCTTGGTTTTTCGAAGTGCATGCTTCTCTTCCTTTTCAACTTCTTCCTTGTGAAACAATATTCAAATTATGGTTTTTATTCCCACAAAATGAGCAACCAAAATATCTTAAAGAATTTTTACCTTGCTTATTTTAAAATTAGGATCAAATTGTTCTTTTGTAAAGGACATAAGTACAACTTCCTCATTTATTTCATCTTGTTCCCATCACATTATCACCAAAATTTAGCCTCAAATCTTAATTGACTTGTCTCTTTTTCATTGTCTTTTGAATTATAAGAATAAGTTAAGCATTTCTTACAATGATTCACTTTCTTATAATGATTCGCTTGACCATGTTTAAAAAGAGTTTTTTTTAAGTTTATTATATCTTTCATCAAGTTCAAAACTCAAGGTTTTGCCTTTTTTAACTCAATAGACAATGCCATGAAGTAAATTTTGAGGAATTCATTTTGTTTCTCAATCGTATCTTTTTACATTATTAAAGGTTCATTTTCTCTCTTGCTTAAAGACAGTTCATCATTTAAGCCATTCACCGACTCTACTAACTCATAATTTTCAAGTTGAAATTTCTCAAGATTTAAAAAAAAATTAAAAGCATAAATTACATCATATATCTACCAACCTCAAAAACCTCAAAGTTGAATCAAGGATGTTTCAATTTAAAAAATTATTTTGACCATGGTATGATTATATGTCCTCTAATCAATTAACATTTATCCTAAGTGGTTAACTCGAGGTAACGTCGTTAATTAACCTTTATCCTAAGTGTTAACTCGGCGTAATGTCGTGAATGATTCGGAATGCGTTTGATGAAGTTTTCCGAAAACCTCTTAGACAAGACTAAAACAATGTCTTAGAAATCAAAATAAGACAATCTAAATAATAGCGGGTACATGAGTATACATATACTCTTACAATATATTTTTTTCCTATTATGTGACAAAACAACAAAAATAAATATTACAAGAAAATAAATCGAATTTCTCACTTATGACGCAAATTTCCGACCACGTGCTTATAAGATATATAGAATAAAATTACAAAAAATTTAAAGATAATATCATCATGGACTTTTACCAAAAAAAAAAACTTGTACCTATTTTTTTATCACACTTTAGCAAAATTCACCAAAATGTCAGTGTAAGGATTTAGATTCTGTTTTTAATCATATTGAATATACGATGCAATTAGCATCTAATAGTTTGGGGAGGTTTCTCAAAAACCACCTCAAATGGGAATTAGTAAAGTATGGGGGATCAGAGAGGGGATTCTTACCTGAGGAGAAAATCTAAGGACAACTCTCCATAACAGGGGGGGAATTATTACAGACCAACTTAAAGAATAGGGGGAAACTAATATTAAAGACTTTAACTTAATCTACTCTATTTGGGAAGATAGAAGAGTGTCCAGGAATTTAGTATCTATTTCGCAAGCGATCTTGTTTCTTGAGGATTGTTCCTGCATCATTCACATTATAGTTATTTTTATGGGGGTTTTGGAAAAGGGTTCTCGTAATCCTCAAAATGTATAAAAATAGGACACTCCAAATAATTTTATAAATTTAGTCCCAGTGTATAAAAACACCATGAGAAATGGTGAAAAATAGTGTCGCTAGCACGGATAAAAAAAATGAACTCCTAACTTTAAAGGACCACATAAATAAATGCTATTGTACCATAGGGACTAAATTTATAAACTTGAAAATCATTGTCCTAAAAATCCATATATGAAAAGGAATATGACCTTTACCTTAATTCTCTATATTTTTTAAAGATACAAATCTTGCAATAAGAGGTGTTTTGCCGATAAAGTTTATCTTTTAAGATTTTTCGGTGAGTTTAGTCGGTCTTGGTGGTTGATCTCCTTGGGTTGTGGAAAGCATCAACAAAAGTTCATGAATCAAAAAATAAAAAAGATATCAATTTTAAAAAGTGTTTGGGTTGTTTATGCAGATCCTGTCATCACATATGCTTTAAACTCTATTTTTGTGTTGTAGTTGGTTTTGATCAATTTTTGGGTTTATTATTTATACCGGGCTCTTCTATAGGTCCGAGGGTCATTTTTGCATTAGATAGGTTTTGTTCAGGGTTTGCAGAAAATCTAGTAATATATTCGAGAGTTTGGTTATTTTTAGGAAGAATTTGGAAGTTTTATTTGTGGTTGTAGTTTTATGGTGGTTCGGTCTTTGCTTGTTTCCTTCAAAATCCTTCTCACATGTTCATGGTTCTTCCTTCGTCTCCTGACCGTGTGGCTCAGAGTTTGAGTCAGGGTGTTTTTATAGTTTTTAGCTTGGAGTGGAGGATCCCGGTGTGGGCCCACCAGGGCTGTAGGGTTAAAATATTGGGAAGAAAAATCTATAAGGGTTAAAGATTGTTGAAAAATAACTCCAAGGTTTCTAAGGGTTAAAAATTGCTGGGAAATAAAAAAATAATATAGATAAATAGATACAAAAACTTAATAAATTTCTCCTCTTGGAAAATCGCCCTAAACCCTGAACATTGGCTTGGACTTCCACCCCATTGACAAAAATTCTTGGGTCCGCTATTAATTTTAACCCACCCCTTCGAGAAATCGTAGCTCCGCCTTCGTGACGTATGTAAATATTTGAAGTTTTTCAGTCTTTGACTCAGTTTATGGATCTTTGTGTGTACTTGATCGTGTATGGAAGAAGAGTCTACAAGTTTATGACAGATTATAAATGTGTATATATGTAACTTTTGAAATAGGTTTGAATCTTCAGAATTTATGGATCCGAGTGTTTCATCTTCAGTGTTCATAGAGACTCTTGGTAACGCATGTGGGTTTTGGTTGAGTTTTAAGTTTCTGTGGTTTTGATCTGTACCAATTTTGTGTTCTTTGTCTGCGTTGAGTGGAGTCTGTAAGTAGTAGAAGAGTTTAGTATAATCCAGCTTTTTCGTGTTACTAGGCTTTTATGAGCCCTACACTTTAATAGCGGGTAGAGCTTGATTTGGTTTGGCTTTATTGGGTTGGGCCGTACTTGGATCTTGTTCGGTAGTGGTTTCGTTGATCCTTTTCAGGCTTTGTATTCTTCGTATATTTTGGTCTTTGCCTTTTGCTATTATTATACTCTTACAATTTACCCAAAAAAAGAAAAAAAAATGAGGAAACTAATTCTTACGTGGAGCGTAACGTCACTAATTTCATGTCCAGTCATGTGAGTTCAAATAAAAAAACCTTTCGATGCTGAAGATAATCATATGCATGATAGTTCTGAAGTTTGGTCTTATGATTCCTAAGCATGTGATGAGGAAGGAGAAGAGGAGATGAATGATAAGGAGGAGAGTGAACTGCAAGTTTTCTTTCGTGAGTTATAATACCGATTTATTGAAGTTAAAAAAGGAGAACTTGAAGTCAGAGGCTAAGTTCAAAGAGCATAACAAAAAGAAAAAATGATATTAAATTAATTGAAGATTTAAGAGCACGTGACAAGACTCTTAAAGAGAATCTCGAATCTGTTGGGGGTAAGAGAGATAACATTCGTTAATTTTGTAAAAAATTTGAAGAAGTTGTCCCTAAAGTTTGACGATTCTAAACTTTTTCTTGAGTATATGATTATGTCTTTAGAAGAGAAATTAAGAGACTCGAGTCATGTCAAAATTCATTTGAAATCTAGGTCGGAGAAGTTGAATAAAATTTTAGGCACCGTCCAAATAAAAAATGATAAGGATGGAATTGACTTCGATTATCCAAATGCTTTTTATCCTAGAGCCAAGACCAAGATTTTAAGAGAGTCAATCATTGTCAGGGATGTTAAAAAAGGTAAGCGCAAGGGTCACGTTCCTCTTGTCTATACTTGCACACATTGCGGTAGGAAATTTCAGCTTAGGCATTTTTTATATGATCTTAGAATAAGTCTTAGGAAGTTTAGATCTCATGTCACCATGGTTCCCATAATTCGAGGCATTAATTTTTCATCTATTAGGGTTAGCAAATCAGATTTGGAGGCATTGAATATTAGACTTGTTGATTATCACATGTTTTCACACGATCCTTCGCATGTTGTATGATATGAGTGATTGTGTTTGCCTAATTTTAATACATTAGTTTTTGTGCTTCGTGTTATATATGTTGACTAGTTGTATAACGTTGTGTTTTTTGTATTTTTATTATTCATTTTTGGGGTCTATATGGGAAAAATACTAAAAGATTTTGCTTGTCCTTTGAGTCGTTTTTAAAAAAATTATAAAAATTTAAAAAGATTTTTTGGTTCGTATTGTTTAGTTAGTTTTACACATACTTTATAGCATATTGGTGTGTTGGAATCCCATTCACTCCACATTTTTCATGTGTCTGAGATATTAGAGTATGGTTTACAATGGTTTGGATTATTTCTTAATCATGCCTTCCGTGAAGTTGTTCGAATTTGGTTTGCTTAATAGATTCATCTAAGTATATGCCTTTGCATAACTTACACGAACTCTTTTGGATTTTAACTACTTATGTTTCATGAGCAAAAATAGGTACGCTCCTATCAATCTTGTCATATACATATCTATATATTTGGAGGATTTGTGTATGTAAGAACCACTGGATGAGTTTGCTCTTAAGAATAAAAAAAATATGGGAGTGTAATGGAAATGGCTATAAAGGGAGTAAATCTCCTTTACATGAAAAGCAACCATTGGAAAGAGCCTTTTAAAAGAAAAGAGAGGCAAAAGAAAAGAAGAAAAAAAATTACCAAGCCCAAGTTTAGAATTGATCATCAAACAATGATATCTTCAAAAAGAAAAGAGAGAGAAAAAATTGAATATCAACATTTTTTGGGGTGATAAGTTGAATACCAATGGGTTTGCCAATGAGTCCTATTTCAGCCTTTATGTTTGACTCTATTGATTTGAGAATCAATAATATCTTCGAGGATTGTGTACATTTTGTCCGTTTGTCCATTATGAGTTCACATTTTTTTTATCACATGAGACTTATTCTAAGTTTTATTAATTAATGCGATCAAATAAAACTCATTGTACAATCTTGAGTGTTTGGTACATATTTCTTTTATTTTCTAGTTCACATCCCTTCACTCTATATCACATTGGTTTAGAAATATTTTTTCCATACAAATGCGGAAAACTTATTGTCTTGTTTGTTTCTTATGTTATATATATATATATATATATATATATATATATAGCTTGTTTTGTTTTGGGTTTTTGCTTCAATTTAATCCATTTTCGCCATATATGTTTACATTGGTATCATATGCTTCAAATTCTTATCACATTGGTACCATATGTTTAATTATTTGGATTATTTGTGCTTGTGTTGCCGAGTTTAATTATCGTTGTTGTTTCACTTAACATTGCATGATATGTTGGTTTCCTTTATGATCACATGAGTCACGTTAAGGAGGTGAAGTTATTTCATATTAGGCATCTTTTCAGGCCAAAACGTTGGAGAAGTATTCTCTAAAGGGGAAATGTTTTAACAAAAGGGGAGGATTTTTACATATGTGGTTTTTATATAACACCCTCCTCTTTGAATTTGAAAGTTGCGTTAAGTGTTCTGGTTTAACCGACGATGCAAAAAAGTTTTATAAGAGCAAAATTACTTTAAGAGTTGGTGTCCGTCAAGTGTCAGATTTATACTTTTTTCCTTTTAGGGATGGAATTGAGTCTTGGAGAGCTTTGTGCCTGGTAGTTTATTTATTTATTTTTGGCTCTGTCATGGAATAGCTAAAGGGGAGATTTGTAAGGGTAAATTTCACATCAAGTCAATTTGTAACATTTATGATAAAATTAGCTTTATTTCATTTGAACAAAACTGTTTGAGTCATATGTTAGGATGCATTTTGTTTTTTCTTTAAGCATACGATGCATTAAAAATCATAGGGGCCCGAGTCAAAGCGACATCAAATTCCATGTGTAGTTTCGTCTACATTCATGGAACCTCGACAAGGTATGAATGGTGTATTATGTTGATCCCTGGATGTATGAATGGTGTATTATATTGATCCCTGGATTTCGTTTTGGGTGTTAATGTTTTTAAAAGTTTTATTCACATCATTTTTGAAAAACATTTCTTAAAAAAAATTATTTTGGTCTTAATAGTCATTCGAATGACATGTTTTATTCATTCGAACGAATTGTGCAATATCGTTCAAACGAATTATATAATTTCATTCAAATGTGATGGCAGGTTTCGTTCAAACAAGGTTTTAACAAGCTTTGAGACAGACGTTTCTATCGAAGTATAATGTTGTCGTTTGAAGGTCGTTGGAAGCTCATTCTAACGAGACAATCTCGTTTGCACAACTTTGAGTTTTGTTCGAACGAGATGCTTCGAGTTGCGTGTCGTTGTTTATTACTTTTTTCTATGTATACAAGGTACAACAAAGTTATTTTAAAATAGGGTTTGCAAAAATAGATTTCTAAATTAAATCTAAAGCGTCTTAAACCCTAATTTACACCCTTTGTTTGAGATCCAAAAATCATCTTTATATGCTTGTTTAGATTTCACATTTGAGCACCAAAATCAGTTTTACTCTTCATTATTGTTGAGAACGTTTCGTGTGATGGATAGCATGTTTCTTTGCGATGACGATTGACTGACCAAAGCACTAAGATCAATAGATACCAAGACGTGGGAGGCGCTTCCATTGTGAAAGTCGTTGGAAGGAATCCAACAGTGGCTTTGAAGAAAGTTCAATGAGAAATGAGTCTATTAAGGCTTGAAGGCAACGAGTCTGTGAGTAAGTCTAATTCGTCCTTGTATGATAATTATATCATAGTGGATTTGCATAAGAAGGTCGTCTGAGATTTTTTCCATTATGAATTTTTCTCGTACATTGTGGCGTTGTGGGTATTTAATTTTTTTCTTCTTGCTAATCACCTAGATGCATAATTAACGCAGGATAAAATTGGTTAATAGTTTACATAATGTATATTTAATTGGTGCATAATTAAAATTGAATTGATTACTAATTTAATTTAATTAGTTAATAATTAAAAATTGATGTCTGGCAATCCATATCCCTAGCTACCACTAACGTCTTCTCACATTATCTATTTTCCGTTAAAATGAGAGATTATATAAGAACTTCTAAAGTTTTTATATCCGGTATTCATCTTATTTTCTAGATCTCAATGAAATGTGTTATGAAAATATAATTTTTTATAAATAATTGAATATGAAGAGAATCTTATGGTTTTCTAAGGTATGTAAATATAACAATAAGGTATTCCACACATCAGAATAATTTTATTTGACAACTTCTTTGGTCCACTTCATGGTACACAATGGGCCAGTGGCAACCCTGACCTAAGACAACCGAGGCGATCTCCTTGGGGCCCTAATTAGGAGCCCCCGAATGAAAAAAAATATTTTTATAACCCTAATTTTTTCTTCAACTTTAGACCAGAATTTTAAATTAACACTATAACATACCCAAATATTGAAGATGTAATGTCAAAAGCTATCAAATTTAAGGGGCTAATTTATAACACAGACTAGACAATTTAGTTCCTTTTTTCAATCTCTATTACTCTTTAGTTTCTTTTATGGGGGGCAATTGAGAACACAAAAAAGTTTTGTTCAAAATGTGAGAAATTGAAATTTACGCGATCCTTGGACTAATTGATTGATTTGAAAGGTTCTTTTTAGGGAGATATGTTCGTAGATCCCACACGCGCACTAAGAGATGCATTAAGTCCCACGCGCGTTAAAACGTGTCGTGTAGTCCTGTCCGTCCAAGAAACTAACCGCTTTCTTTTATTTGCCCAAAATTACCCTCAGGAATACATAAACCACAAATACACAAAATCTGCACGTCGATTCATTTCTCTGCAATTTGATTCCCAAATCCGTTCACAATTATCAAATTCCATCACTTTAATCACTGTATCCACATTGAAAGCTCAAACAGTGCGTACATTTGGGAAAATTTCCACCAACCGTTCATCCACTTTTCAAATTACATAGGTGCGTTGATCATTTTCATGTGATTTGATACCTGCATTACAGTTCGTAACAAAAAATATGTTGAAATGATGGTTTCATCGTGAACGGGTTTCTTATGGTTTCATATTGTTAGGGTTTAAATTAGTGTTTAAACCCTAATTTGAGAAATCGTTCATCTTTTGGATTTACGTTTGGGACTTCATCATTTCCCAAGTGATTCAATAACTATTACACTTCCTATTACACACACAACACACAATAGTATGTTAGGTTTTAAATTAAACTAAGTTCTTACTTACATTATGCTTTGTAGATGTTTAATTTTTGTTAGTGTTTACAGCTTTAGTTTTTGTTAGTGTTTAGAACTTTCGTATTCCCTTACAAAAAATAGTTTGTTGGCATTTAAAAATGCACTGATCAAGCAAATTTATCTCTAAGTTCACAACTGTATATTTATCTATGTTCATAATTGAAAATTTTGAAGAGCTTTGAAAGTTGGTAAAATTTTTAGAAAATTTATCTATGTTGAGTGTTATATAAATTTCTGCAATAGAAAGTAAATTTATGAACAAAAAACATGGATAGTCAATCTACCAAAAAATTGATACCCAGTGATAATTTCAATGACGTGGAAAAACAAATATTTCAGAGAACATGGACTGAGAAAGATAACATTGCACTTTTAAAGGATATGATTGAGTATACCGCAATAAACGAGTTTGACCCGTTTGCCAATATGCTGCATTTTAATAATTTTATCAAGAAGTCGATGCATGTTGATGTGAACAATAACAAGGTGTTGTCGAAGCCAATGAGGCTTAAAAAGAAGATGTGAACAAAGCAACATTTTGGGAAACAATTTTTCTATCTTCAGGTTATGCATTTAAGTTATTACCATTATAAAGGCTTTGCAAATAAAAGTTGGTAAAGTTTTTAGTAAATTTATCTATGCTCTTCATTAACTCTGCAAAACCTTTATAATTTTCGTATAATCAATTGAATGGAAATGATAGTTTGGTTAACGAACCAATATGTAGCTATGCATGATATGTAGAAATATCAGGAGTAATTAGACTTATACATTACCTAATCTATCTATCTTCATCACTGAATGTGCATACAAATTTTATTTTGAACATCATAAAAAGTTGTGAAATTTTTATTAAATTTATCTGTGTTTTGTCAATCATTGTTGCACATACTAATGTCTCTCTTATTAGCAAAATTATATATATCTTCACTATATGCATTTAACTTATTAGGAAATGTATATATAAACTTAGATATATTTACACTTAATAAAAAGGTTTCTTATTGTTTTGCAAGGATTAAAAAAATGGTGAGTACACGAAGTTCTATGAATCATGAGGATCAGGATAAAACAGGGAACAAGCTGGAAGTTCCAATAATTTCATCAACTTCAAGGTACAATTCTTCTCTTTATTAGTTAACATTAGAACTATTCCTATATTATTGAAATGGTTGGCTTATATCTAAAAAGAGTGCACTCTTATTTATTTTTTATTTGAAAAAAATTCTTGGAACTCACTTAGTACTAATGTGAATTTTTTTTAAGGAGGCTAAAGAATAAGTATGAGAACAATGAAATATTTTGGGTAACAATTTATTTACTTTGACCTTATGCATTTGAGTTATTACCATTTTCAAAGGATTTGCACATAACACTTCATAAAGATTTTAGTAAATTTATCTATGTTCTTCCTTGAATGTTTAAAGGTTTTATTTTGAACATAAATAAAAGTTTTGAAAGTTTTTATCAAATTTAAAGTTTTGTTGCATATACTAATGTTCCCCATTATTTGTTGCAATTCATGCCAACGAGATACCACAACTGTGTACCACAATAAAAAAAAGTAGTCTCCATTATATAATAGTCTTGATCATTCATGATATGCACGATATGCATTTAAGTTATTAGCATTATATAGTAGTCTCCATTATATAGTAGTCTTGATAATTAAAAGTTGTGAAAGGCTTTGTACGCAACAATTGATAAAGATGTTAGAAAATTATCTATTTTGTTCCTTGAATGTGGAAAAACATTTAAAATGGTTGAATGTATAAATATACATACCCTAATAAGTTGAATGCCAACTAAAACAATATGTAACTATCCATGATATGTACAAAACTTTTGACGAAATAGAATAATATTGAACTTTATTGCTTATACATTAGGTAATCTTCATCATTTAATGTGCATAAAAAGAACATCAATAAAAGTTGTGAAATTTTTTATTAAATTTAATTTTCTTTGTTATTGGTTGCAATTCACTCCATCGAGATACCGTTGACATGGACCACAACAAATAAAAGAGTTGAATAGATTTTCGGAATTAATTTATCTATTTTCAGCATATGCATTTAAGTTATTAGCACACAACACTTGATAAAGATTTTAGTAAATTTATCTATGTTCTTCCTTCAATATACACAACGTTTTATAATGTTCGAATGTTTAAATATACTTAGCCTAACAAGTTCAATGCCTATGATGTTTTGCTTTGTGATGCCGCTGGCGCGGACCACAATAAATAAAAGACTTGCAATGGTTATGTGAAACAGTTTGTTTATCTTCACTGTATGCATTTAACTTATTATCGAAATTATATATATACATACAACCATTTTAAAGGTTTTCACAGTTCTTAAAGTTTTTACTAAATTTATCTATGTTTTTCCTAGAATGTGTATAATACTTGTAAGGCATCACATACAAGATAAACTTTGCTTGCATATTCGTAATGTTATTAATTTTTCTTACACACTTGTGTACATATTTCTTCACATACTAAAAATTATTTCAAACTTAGATATAATTCTTACTTATATATTTTTTAATTATTGTTCAAGATCTACAAGATCAACAAGTAGAAGAAGTAAAGATCATCAACTCCAAAAGATAAAAAAAAAGGAAAGAAAAAGTTCAAAATTCAGCTGATCAACCAACTTTTAGACTTTTGAGTGACACGGACTTCGACAATACTCAGTCTGCAAAAAAACCAGCTAAGAAGCCAATTGAGAAGGAGAATAAGAGAAATGAACTTGCAACAACCTCAAAGGCCTGCGCGAAAAAATATCTTCAATTTCGATCGAATTTGTTAGGAATTGCTCGCTTGTTGCAAGACCTTAAGCTCAAGCCTTGCCATAAGAAGGAACTGAAAAAAACTTCTTTTTGGGGAATTTTTAATGCTTTTTTGACCAAAGCTGTTACAAAAGAAGACTGTAGAAAATATGACCATAGTGTCATATCCTTGATAAAGTCTTATGATATCCAAAATAAGGGATTTAGAATTGGAAAACAGTTGGTTCGAATGACAATCAATGATGTATCTCTCATATTTGGAATACCGATCGGAACAGAAGAAGTAAATATAGGATATGGGTTCAAGCCTGACACACCATTTGTAAGAAGAAGGTTTAGAGATGTTACTATAATTAATGCCACAGCTATCCAAAAAGAGTTGAACACTGCAGTTAAAGGAAACAAAGTAGAAGATTGTAGAGATGTAGCAACGTTGTTATGTCTATATTTGTTTGCAACTCTTTTCTTCACATCAACTGGGAATACTGTGAAGTGGTCAGCAGTGAAGTACACGAAAAATCTCGAGGAGATGAGAAACTTAAATTGGTCAAGTTTGATACTAGATACATTGATGTCTTCTATCTACAGGAATTTTGACAAAGAGCCAGAGAAGGTTTCTGGTTGTGTGCCCTTACTACTTGTAAGTGACAAAATACACTAATATATATTTTCTATTTCATATCCTTGTTCATTATAAAATTTGTATATCATAAATGATTTAAATTGTTATATTTTCAACTTTTGTAGTACTGGTATTGCGAGCATACAACACTGTTGAAATCTCAAAAATCAATTCAATATCCTCGTTTTGTCAAGTGGAACCTCCCAGAATTAAACAAGGCGATGAAAAAAAGACCTGTTGAAACACTTCTTCAATCAGAGGTACTAATATATTCTTTGAAGAAACTGTTATATCATATACATATGTGATAATTTAACTTATAAACAAAAGTATTTTTTTTATCTAGGTCATAAAAGCACAGTTGATTCGAACAGAAGAAGAGGTGAAATTGATAGGGAAAGCACCAACATCAGCGATGGACGAATCTGCAGAAAAAGATTATGCATCACCAGTTGAAGCAAATGTTGAAAACGACGACGAACAGCTTGTTGATACTGATACGAGAGATGCTAGACATTTAGATGATTTAACCGAAGAGTTTGCTGCAGATTACCTGTCTGATCATCATCTAACAGATGCTGAAATTCAATCTCTCATCAAATTCCGTGATGATGCTCAACAAAATATGGAGGAATTGAAGAATGTGAAAGAAAAAAACAAAAAAATGAGGGTAGAGAAGAGAGATATGAAGGCAAAATTAAAAGTGATGAAGAAAGATTTCAAAATTCGAGTGAAGAAAGAAAAACGAACAGAAAAAAAACTTCAGAAAAAGAAAACTGAAATTCAAATTTTAAATATTCAGCTTCAACAGCAGAAGGAGGAGAATGCAACATTGGAGAAACAGATAAATTTGATGTATGAGAAAAGAGAAGAAGAACAAAGAATCAAACAGCTGTCGGTACATTAAACCCCAGCTGACAAAGCGAGTCCAGTAGCACTTAATTTTGAAAGTGCTGACCAAAGTCAAAGATCGGAGAATACAAAGAGAAAGCATGAAGAGATTGATGATCTCGATATGATGAAAGTGGATTCAGCAAAGAAAGCAAACTCAATGGTGGTGAAAATAAAAAACAAGAAAGATAGAAAAAAGAAGGAGGTGCAAGATTACGAATATCAACAAATTGGAAGAGTTACAAGGGCATCCAAAGGCCAACATATTCAAACAAGTCAAACATCCCCAATCAATATTGACTTGTTGAACTCACCATCACCTGTGAAATCAACATTCAAGAACCTCACCTTTCCGTCTAATAATCCAGTTGTTGAATGGTTACCACCAACAGTTATTTTCACTCTTCAATTGTTGTATAAGAAGAGTGGTCCAGGGTAAATTCATGTTAATGAAATGTTATTTTTATTATTTGTTATGGAGTATTAAATGACCATGTACATTACTAATCCTAATAATATTTTAATTCAATATTCAGGGCAATCATTTATGAGGAGTCAAGGTTGGGTGGGGTTACTTTTTCTGACATACAACAACTCATAGACTTGGGGCCTTTACGGGACAATGTAAGGAAAAGATAAATTTATCAATGTCTATTTACTACACTTGATATCTACTGTGTTTGTAAATAATTGATCAATTAATTTGAAATGTAATTTCAGGTTATAAATGCATACATGATGGTTTTGGAACATGATCAAAGAATCATGGAAGCTACAGCTCAATTGTCACCTTCACAAAAGCCATTCGGGGAACGAGACCATTTTTTCAGTTCAATGGCTTGGGTATATATTTATTTTCATTGCTTAATAATTTATGTTGATCTATTAGACAAACTTCTTATAATTTTACCAAACTCATATTAACAGCCTTTGATACGAGATAAAATGCCTTCGACAAAATATGTGGTTGACGATGTATTGAATGAAGTGACAAATTGCAAGTATGTACCTTAATTTTCTAGTTATATGTATATATTTCTAAATATTTTTATTTACTTGTTGCTAATGATATATGACATAATATCATTTCAGGTACTTATTCTTTCCCATAAACTCGGGAAAGAATAAAAATGACAAAACTCCATTCCATTGGACGTTGCTTGTATTGGACACAGAGGAAGGTCAATGGATGCACTTCAATTCAATGCTTCCAATAAATTCAAAGCAAGACCATTACATGGATGATGCATTTGCAGTGGTAAGTGCATATAATTAAATGATTTGTTTATAATTATCATTAGAAATTTTGGTTTATCTTTAACATTACATGTTGACACTGTTTTCATAATTTTTTGCTTCCTTTAGGAGTACGTCATCGACTGTTACAATAATTCTTCAGTCTCTTTAACTGTTAACACAAATTATAGTCTCTTTTGAAAGAATTGATTTTTCTATTCTTCACAATGAACTCAATAATGTGGCATGAAGACAAATTTTATATTGCAATATTTAGATAGTTGTATCAGAATATTAAATGCCAATTTCAGGTCGCAGATAAAATCATCCACTCCAACACTTAGAGATGAAATTTGGAAGTAAGATGGGTGTATAAAATTGCAGTTCCATATGTAGTTGGTTCCAAGAAATCATGACTTTTATATTTTTAGTGATATGAACTTTGGGCCGAATTTGTTTTATCATAGTTCATTAGCCTGCCTTTGAGTCCCCAAAACATCATAAATAATTGATTAATTTTTGTCTTTGACCTACATTTCTTTTGTTGTTCTTCATTTCAACTACCAAAAATTTCATTGTTTACTCTTTGCTGTTTATTTCATTTTTTGGCTCACTTGTTAACATATTATCCAACTATTTTAGTACTTTCTATTTATGTTACAATAATTACAAATCTTAATAATTTGTTTTTGTTGTTTTAGAGAGACTATGTTGAGCAACATTGGAGAAAGACCCTGCTTAGCGATGAAGCCAAATTTATCAAGCTGAAGGAAAATGGTTTGACCAGAAAAAGATTCAAATGCGACATGAACACAATTGCAAATTGCCCACAACAAGACCCCAATACGTAAACATCTATCCAATATATTTTATTTACGTATCATTAAATTGACACTATATTAGTAATTAATGAACTGTTTTCTTTTTATAGGCTTGATTGTGGAGTAATTGTATCCTACATCATGAAGAAGTTGTCCGAGAGAAAATCAATTTTAACGGACATAAAAAGGAATCACATGTGCTTTGTACGATCATTGATGATAAAGCAACTTCTGTCGCAGGGTCAAAAAATTGATGACTTGTAAATGAATGAAGTCATTTTGAAAGTTTGATGAAAACAGATTTTTGGCTTTGGCACTTGTACTTAATGAATGTATTAGCTTTAGTATAAACACTACTACAACTGTTTTGGATTGAAGATGGAATGCTGCATTGTAAGTTTGTTAGCAGCAGCAAATTTTGTCCTATTTCCACAAGCTATGTTAAATGAAGATTATCATTTTGAATGTGTTTGAAGATTAATATTGAATAGATATTCTGAATGTTAGTGCAACTTATTTGAGTAAAATAAATTTTGTACTCCAAAGGTACTACACAAACAAATGAAAATGAAATATTCCCATTATTTGATATTTATATTTTGCCAATTTTACAATATTGCAACACGTTCATAATTGGGGTTCACTATAAAAATGAACATTGTTACAATTCAACGATTGTTTCATTTCCATGTGATGATCACTTATTCCTAATCTAGTTGACATAAATTCACTCTATTAAACTCAAACTGATAAATTTACTGTATTAATGTCACACTGATAAATTTTACTTATTCCTGTTGTTTCTGCCTCCCATATTTCTTAAAAGTGCTCTACAAAAGTTCTTTAAACATCTTTAGAATTCTATGATATAGCAATTCATAGAATTTATATATGAATTGTTACAGCAGCCTGATTGGCCTTGACAACAGACTGAAATGCATTGTAATTTTGATCTCCTTGTTTAAGCAATTTAATGTTGGACTTCTGCTGCCATTAAATTTACTCTTGAGCCAAGTTGGTGATGTCTAGCAAAAATAGTAATAGTACTTGATGATGTCTACCAAAAATCTGCAGAAATAAACCTCAAATCAAATTTCAAAACCCAAAAAAAAAACCTTCAAAAAATTCAAATTTTAACACCAAATCAACCTAAATTAATCACCATTATCATTTCCACATGTCGCAATGACTAAAGGACCTCTGCTCCATGTCAAGCATCTTCACTGCCATGAACATCCACAACCTCCTACTATCAATGGCCACAACCTAAACCACCACCTGAACAAACCCACCATAAACCTTCAAAAGTAAAGAACTATATTGTAATCCTTTAGCCTTGAATCTGAACATGCCAAAGTTGCAAAGCAAGGACAGATACGTTGGGACGCTGGAACGTGAGGTACAAGAAAAAACGAAGTTGTTCATATCTAGGAAGCCTAATAATTTACAGATTTTCTTTTGCAAACTATATTGTTTTTTCGCATTTGAACACAACACACTAACTAAAAGACAGAAAACAATTTACTTACATTTTGTATAACAGCAAAATGTGTTTCTGTAATCTACATACTCAGCTAATAAATCTACATATTAAATTATTGAAATTTAATATGCAGTTAAACAAACCAAGCAAGAATATAAAACCAATATAAGAAAACAGTAACATACTATTATTCACATTTCAAAATATGAAAACATATATAATCCAATTAACTGCACAAAATTTTGTAAAGGTAATATAAAACTCTCCCTATCTACAAATTTCCGGGACAACTTTTTCTGTTATGTCCTACTTTTCGACAAGTCCCGCACTTAAATTCTCTCTTTTCTTCACCACGAGAAGCAATCCTCTTTTTTCTTGGCCTCCCAGCCATCCGCTTCGCACTAGGTGGACTAATGATTATTTATGTATCAGATTCGTCATCCCTTTCAAATGTAGGAACAGGATAAATCACTTCTCTATAAGATTGAACAAAATATTCCTTGCTGAAAAACTTATCAATGAACCTATTCAAATCCATCCCTGACTTTTGAATAGCAACAGCAGCATGAGCACATAAAAATCCATTCACTTGGTATTCACAACAGGAACAAGTTCTTTTCAACAGATCAACCATAACACTGTCCTTCAAATGAACCTCAAAGACAAATTCATATGCTTTAGTAACTCTCCAACTCCTACCTTCTTTTAACAAATTAGCAATTCGATTGTCAATTTTAGGACATAAACATCCATTCCATCTATTAGCAATCTCCCTACGGTCAGCCATCATCTTCATAATCTGCCCTCTAATATAATCAACCAACTCCATTATCGGCAAATGACGACCTTCACGGATCCATGAATTAAACGACTCCGCAACGTTCGAATACATTTCACCATATTTCTGACCTTCAAAATACGAATTCGTCCAATTTTCCCTATTCAAAGTCTGCAAGAACTTCCGAATTGGATCGGATCCTTCTTTAAGCAACAAATATAGTTTTTGGTGAAATTTGAATTGATTTGATTCATATGCCCAATTCCGAAACATGTTCACAAGATTGTCCCTCACAGGCTTTGAAAACGAACCGGATAAATGGTCTCTAAGGTTGTTCTTCAAGTG
This sequence comes from Sambucus nigra, assembly GCA_949130495.1. Lineage (NCBI taxonomy): Eukaryota > Viridiplantae > Streptophyta > Magnoliopsida > Dipsacales > Adoxaceae > Sambucus > Sambucus nigra. Next base: position 286,218,509 of record OX422218.1, read on the forward strand.
TTGCAAACAATAGAAGTGGAAACAATTCGGAAAAACTTTCGGAACCGATTTCAGAAGTCCTTTATTCCTATTTGATATAAAACTAATAACACGTGAAGATGTAACATGTGATAACTTCTCCAAAAACCATTCCCAATTTTCTTCTGTTTCAGAATCAACAATAGCAATTGCCAATGGAAACATTCCTGATCAAAAAAATTACGAAATTTATATTAAACAAGAATATAAACTGAAATAGATAAATTTACTATGAACAAAACAAAATAGTGTATACCTTGATTTCCGTTTTTTCCCTGTAGCCGCAAGAAGAATTCCTTTATATCGGGATTTCAGAAATGTGCCATCAAGAAACAATAGAGGACGACAAAAATTAAATCCTTCAATGCATGCATGGAATGACACAAATAACTTTTTAAACCGTCCCGAATCATCATCATAATCAATCTCAAATATGCTACCTGGATTAGAACTCAATAATGCTTCCCTATACCATCGAAGCCTATCAAATGATGCTGATTGATCACCATATATTTGTTGCTTAGCTCTCTCAATAGCCCACCATGCAAGATGATAATTGATAATCAATCCATAATTGTTTTGCACGTAATAAATGATATCCACGGGCCGCGTAAGGGGACGTCCTTTAATCTCCTCAACAATAAGAGATGCTACAAGTTCTGAACTAATCCTTGGATGTTTCGTTGTCTTGTATGCAGAGCCACACGTATGTTCATTTAGAAGATCCCTTACATAGAAAAACGAATTGCCCTTCTCTACACGACCGTGAACATACCATCCACACCCAGTACTAGCCTTGTAAAAACATTCAGCCGTTATCCTAACATTGGCATTCTTTACATAACGAAACTTAAACCCAATCTCAATTGAAAACATACACAAAACTCTCCGAAATTCAATAACACCTCCTTCAAACCTTTGACTAACATGACTTAAACCTTTCGACCAACCAGCAGACATCAAAACCTTCTCTCCATGTTTGGAAAAAGAATGGACCCAACTGACTTCATAATCCGTGTCACTCTCAACATAGGATTGAACACAACTACCACTACCACTCGTCAATTCATCATGCCTTTCAACCATTATCTTACTTGACACAGAAACATCAATACTTCGAACTGAATGAGACTCACAATAAAACATCAAATTTTCAAAATCCAACTCGCCATCCAATGCACAAAACGAATGCCCGGGCAGATTATAACTCAAACCAACAATTTCAGCAGATAACTCCTTCCATTTTGTGCATATATGACCAATCAAATCATCAAATCGTGTAGTCCTCCCACACTTCATCAAACAACTTTTCTCTCCAAATTTCAACATCAACAACATGAGAAAATCCATAACACCTACAAAACAATAAAAACACTATATCATCACATATGAACTACAAAATGAATCTGATTTAATTCATATTTAAAAATTTCAGCATCTAAACTACAAAACTGTTAATAAAAACCTCCTCATATGTGGACATTCAAACAGATAAATTCACATTGTTATCTGATAATGGTTTCATATGGCAAATACATCAAATCAGATAAATTCATTGCATTACATAAATCTTATTAACAAATAAATATGAACAGAGGCGCTCAAATTTATATGTCTCCTACGAATTCAATCACAAAATGATATTGCAATTAACTAAAAGGTTTCAATACACAATTCACAAAAATAATAGAACAAAAAATCAAGACAATTGCATCATATCAACAACGCAATTGCAAATAAAAAAATTAAAAACAGAATCCTTTCAAAAAAAAAACATCAATTACATCTTATTAACCTAAATATACAATGAAAATGAATAAAACCATAAAATTGACATAAACTTGCATAACATTGACACAATTATCACAAACCGACACACGATCTGCCTCCAATTTCTAAAAAACGACTTTGAATTGCAGTAATCTTCGATACCTTGAATCGATTTCTAAGGAAAAACGTCGATCACACAAAAACTACCAAAACCGCTCTGAATCGAAGTTTGAAAAGGGCAAAACAGTAAACATATTTCAAATTCTGGGTTCCGTAACGATAAAAAGGACTTCCCGTAACAATAAAACCAAAAAACGTGACTTAGGGTTAAATCCAAGCACGTGATGGAGTTTAAGTCACTCACGTGACAAAATTAGGACGCGCGTTTAATTAACCCTTCTTTTTAAACATCTTCGTTTTATTATCTATTTTATTAAATCAGGTAGCCTCTCGGGTTGTTATAAGTCTTCTTTCTTCCTACCTTGACTTCAACTTGATCCTAAACAATTTTTTCAAAACAAAAATTATGTGAATATTTTTTTCAATTTATTTTTAATACGTTAATCGTATATGTAGGGCACCCAATAGATGTCCTCCTTAGGCCCTAACATCTCAAGGGTAAAGGACCATATATTAGAACTATTGGGCCATTAAATCCGGGAAATGCAATTGTAATAGGAGGTCTAAGAAATAGAGATGGATGAGAAACTGTGTGAATCAGGTTCATTTTATTAGAAAAAGAAGAGAGAGAAACAAACTAATTGTTATAATTTGCTGTAATCAAATACATACGCATCCATATTGTTGAGGGTTGATAAAATTCTCAAATGTCATTAGTTGAAGCATTAATGACTTAATAACGAGTCTCGGTTTTCTCTCAGTCATTTATACTTTCACGATCGTGTTAACCCTCATATCTATCGTTTAGGTTGACGTTTTCAAAACAGCAGTTTTGTTATTTCAGTAATTATACTGTTTATAAACTAATTGAGTTAGGAAAATCCAAACTAATTTCAGCAGGGCATGGTGAAATAATAGGTGTACAATTATCACCACCAACATATAAAAACGTCTCCAAGAGATCTAGTACATAGAATTTTCAATACTCTCCCATCCGCATTTGCTTAACACTAGACCAAAACACCCTCCACCTCTACATCAGACTTTACATGATTTTCAAATAAGTGTTGCCTACATATTGGACAGGATGAATTTGACACTAACCATCTGTCTATACACTTAACATGGAAACAATGGTTACATCCTGGCAAGATCCTCACCTTCTCTCCTTCCCTAAATTCTCCAAGACATATCGAACAATCAATCCCATAAATATTTACCCCTGACCTGTAAACAACCACCGGAATCTGACTCAACAAATCCTTCTTGAGTTTAGCATTCTTGGCATTACGTATAATTCTTCGGCTACACCGTAATGCACAACGTACAAGTGAGTTTAGGCTTAGGACCAAAATGAGTGCACATAACAAGACAACTAAAATTATCACCAAGTAGATGTCGAAGTGAGCTTCACCAGCGTATATGCCACTTGTGCGGGCCCCATTGGTTTGTGAAATACTAATATCGGTGTCAAGGAGGATACGAGAAGAGAGGAATTGAAGCCTCGCCATGGTCAGTTTATGTGTAGTTTTCTTCAGTCCACACAAACTCTTAAATTTCAGAGAGCACCCAAATGGAGAATCCTTTTATCTCACTGCTGCAAATAATATAGATGAATCCAGCACGTCACCCCTATACAATTTTTAAGTAATATTGTGTCAAAGTGTGGAAATGAATGCTTTATTTATCTTAGATAGGAAAAATACATCGTGAGGATTAATATTGGCCAAGAGAGAAATGGGTCTTTGAGTAAAAGAGGAAGTGTTGAAAGGATTCCAACGAGATAGAACCCTGTAAAAATAGCACCTATTTGCATGGATAAAAAAAGTTAACAGATAAAGAGTATATGGGAGCGGCTGTTATTGTAATTTAGGACCATAGAACTCCAGAAGCTGGCCTCCTGAGAAAAACCGGTCCTCCATTACCATTTTATTTGAGGGCGAGAGAGAGATTCTTACTTGAGCACCATAACTGCTAAAGGTTTAGCCTTTTGTCCGCAAAGATTGAAAAAAAAAATTCTTATCATAAAATATTTCTTTTGTACAAAAGGAATAGGAGTTTAATCGTCTTCCTTATTCCAGTTGACGCTCAATTATAATAGGAGAAGATACACAAAATGACAGATCAGATATATTTTGGCAGGCAACTAACAGTAAGATATGAAAGGTGTGGTCAGATTTCAATTATCTCAATTATTTGGGCCCAAGGCAAAAAGAATAATCCCAAGTAACTGCGTCGGATTCAAACAGACAATAGCAGTGTCAATGTCATTATAGAACAAGCAATGATCCATCAATATTATAATCAAGGTTCCAAACTCTTCTGTCTAATATTTTGATTATGTTGATAGCGATATTACTGTTGTTGAGCAAATCCAAATTTTTGGATCATTGCATAAACAAAAGTGCAGTCCATATCAAGTCATTGTTGATATTTTCGACCTTGATTTTTAAGTGGCTAAAACTATTGCCAAATCAATAATTGTTCCGATCAATATAACGTGTAGGGTTGTAAACGGATATTCAAAAATTCGCATTCGTCCGATATCCGAATCCGAATTCACAGATATTTAATCGAAAATATGAAAACGGATACGCATATGGATACTCTATAAAAATATCCGAGAAAACGAATACAGATACGGATAGTACTAGTATCCGACAAGGATAATCCGTATCCGATGCGGAGTATTTATTTTATCGGATATCCGTTTTACTGGATATCCGTATCCGTCAAACATATGTTTAAAATATTACTAATAATATTAGTACTACTATTACTAATAAAATAATATTAAAAAAAAACATAATCGTTTATTCCCCAAAACAAAATAAACACATACTCCACTCAAAACGAAAAATTCTAAAGTTATTATTTTATTGGGTATATTATAAAATATCAAGTATTATTATTTTATTGGGTATATTATCATGGAGTTACACTAAAGTTACAATACACTCTATTACACACAACATACACCGACTAAAGAACATATACTCCACTCAAAATAAAAAAATAAAAACTAACTTCGTTTCATTTCTCTTTCTTACAAAATAAGATAAAAGAAACTCTCATGTGGTTGTTCGTTAGTTTCCTTAATTATAAATAAATGTAAAAGAGAAACAAAAAAAAATGTAAGAAAGAAACATAATAGAATGTAAGAGAAACAAAAAATTAAAGAGATGGTTTTGACTGTGATGAGAACTGAAGTTAACAACGTGTATATTATATACAAAATAAAAATGTATACTTATTAAAATAAAAATATCAGTATGTTTTGAAGACAAAAGGTCCATGAGGTTATCATTCTCAATAAATTTGATTAATCTAAAAGGTGCATATTTATTTCTACTATCATGGAATGCAACTGTTATTTTTTTTTTGGAAGGCTTTAAGCTTATATGGTTGTAAAGTATGGATGTCTTTAAGCCATATTATCATTATGGAATGATACTATTATTATGGAATCCATAATTGTTGATGTTAGGAGGCGGTAATTTTGTTATATATTTATTTGGATTGGATTGAATTTCATTGGATTGGATATTTTAATTGTTATTTTTTGCGATGGCTAAATAATGTAAACGGATACGGATATTATCCGAATCCGAGGTATCCGAGCGGATACGAATATGGATAGTTGTTTTAACTATCCAGGCGAATACGGATACGGATACGAATAGTACATTCAGATAGCGGATACGGATATGAAAAGTATGGTATCCGATCCGTACCCGTCCGTTTACCACCCCTAATAACGTGCTTTGTAAAAGAAAAATGCATCAGTTTAAAATATCACAAAATATCACTTGCTTTGACAAAAAATACAATCAGCTTGTTGAAATATTAAATAAAATTTATTAATATATTAAATTATTGAAATTACCTTATAAAAGAATTATAGGAACTATGTATCTAGTGATGATTGAGACTAAGGGGTTGGAGGTCATTCACATACTAATCCCTCTCTCTATGAGTTCTCTCTCATTTATGGGAATGAGAGAATGAGGAGGAGAGTCTTTGAGTGCATTAGCCTAGAGGACCAGAACCCTTCATTATATTTATAGACATCTAATTAGAACCCCATAAATTCTAATTAACTGACTCTTGAGTAACCAATAAGTGACTCTTGAGTAACACGACTCTTGAGTAACCAATAGGTGACTTTTGGGTAACCACACATTTCAGATTCTATATTTATTAGTTATAGTTCATCTATTTTGATCTTACCTAATTAGATAACTTCATTTGCCCATTTAAAAATTGAAGCTCAAATATAATTACTATTTTAATATGTGAGCCCACATTAAATTATTTGAAATATATAAAATATTTCAACAATCTCCCACTTGGGCTGTATAATAATTTCGAATGTAATTATATTCAATAACCTTATGTGCGCACCAAATTGCTTTCTATTCTTAAGACATCTCCGGAATCAATCCCGTCCATCTCCTATACTAGTATGAGACCAAAGCGACATTCGTTACATTTATGTGGTAACCCGATCCATCAATGATCACCACACCAAATATATTCAACGACGTAGATCAAGTATGGATGTGTGGATGAAAATTACATGCAATATGATCTTAGACATGCCTATTTCCAATTGGTCATAACTTTATTCCGTAGTGAGATCAAACCTTATTCTTTTAAACCTTATGTTATACCACAAAGACAATACATTCAGAGTAAACAAAAAAATGAAAATACCATCAACTTTATTCTGCAAAAAATTGAAACATGCATAAAGTATCTGAGTAGTGTCAAATGAAGGAACATTAAATCGAATACAAACTCCCACTAAAGCTGAATATCATCAAACTGAACAACACCCATATGGACAGTGTGCTCATGAAAGACCTCGGGTGGTAAGCCTTTGTAAGCGGATCTGCGAGCACAGAATTTGTTCTTATATGTTCAATAGACATTATCTTACTCTGAACTCTTCCCTTAACAACAAGAAACTTAGTGTATATGTTCTTAGCTTTCAATAAGATTTTGTTGTTATTCGAATATACAACTGCTGAATTATTGTCACAATATATCTGTAGTGGTCTTTCAATGCTATCCAAAATATGAAGCCCAGTGACAAAATTTTGCAGCTATATCGCATGATTTGTTACCTCATAACAGGCTATGAACTCCGCTGCCATAGTGGAAGGTGAAGTGAGTGACTGCTTAGCACTCAACCGATAATAGCACCTCCAGACAACATGTATACATAGCCAGAAGTTGATCTCTTAGTGTCTTGGCAACCCGTAAGATCGGCATCAGAATACCATATGATCTCCAAATTATCTGACTTCCGATAGGTGAGCATGTAACTTTTGTTCCTTATAAATACATCATAACTCATTTGGCTGCTTTCTAGTGATCCATTCCAGTGTTACTCAGATATCTGCCTAACATACCCAATATGTACTATTAAATCCGAGTGCGTACATAATTGAGCATACAAAAGTCCCCAATAGCTAAAGCATAAGGAACCTTTTTCATTTCTACACTTTCAGTCTCATTCTTGGGGCATTGACAAGGACTAAAATTTTCTCCCTTAGCAATAGGAGTATCTCCTTGTGCAAAATCTTTCATGTCAAATCTAGAGAGTACCTTCTCGATATAGCTCTTTTGGGACAATCTCTGTGTATCTTAATTCCCAAAACAAAAGAGGCATTCCCAAGGTTTTTCATTTCAAAATTCTTAGTTAGAAATTTATTGGTTTCGTGAAATGAGCCTATATCGCTGCTAGTCAATAGTATGTCATCGACATAGAGCAAAAAGAAGTTGATTTTACCATATATGGATTTCTTGATTTTGCAAACCATAGACTTTGGATCAACTGGGTCATCTTAACATCCATCTGATGATGCAGCTCTAAATCAAAATGATCTATAACGGCTGTTGACACCAAAATTAGTATGCTGATATAGACGAATAATAAGAAGACACGTGTCGATCTACGTGGCACAATAGCAACGAGGAGGTTTATTTCCCCGACTAAGTCATACTCACTCCGAGCAGCAAGTGTACTCCGAGGAACTCCAATACTCCGAGGAACTCCAACACTCTGAGGAACTCCTGAACGACGAACAACTAAGGCGGTTCGAGCTGCATCTCGGCCACAGCATTGATTGCCAAAGCTGCATCTCGGCCATAGCATTGATTGCCAGATAATCAACAGTTCAACTATTCATTGAATGCTTATCATACAGACGTATACTCTTAAAGGGCATTAATTATTTACCCTTTCACATGTACAACCTAAGGGCTATAAATACATTGTATCACCCTCATTCAAAGGGACCGGATTTTCTTGATAAAATTACATATCGAGAACTCCAAAACACTTGGAAATAACAGAAACAGTGGACGTAGGCCATTCTTATAAGGCTGAACCACTTTAAAATTCTTTGTCTCATTTATATTTATCTGTGATTAAATAATTAGAAGCAATCTAATTTTTTACATCAACAGATTGGCACCGTCTGTGAGAATCGACTTTTGTTATCGTTTTTCATCAAAAATCATTCATCATCAATGGCAGATAATCCTGAATCCAGCAATCAAAATGCCGGTAACGTTGGGAATCCTCCAAATCCCTCTGCACCTCCAGATATGGCAGGAATTATGACGAATCTGGCTCAAGGACAAACCGCCATGCAAGAAACAATGCGACAACTTATACAAACCCTTCATGGCGGTGCACCTGCACATTCAGGACAGAGAAGTGGTCAAAGACAAACTTATTTACTTTCTTCACGATCCAGGCGTACTGAGTCATATCGTAATGAGGAATCTGATGATTTCTCTTATCAACCTGGGCGAACTTCATCAATACAGGCTACAGATACTGCTCAACGTATCACTCTCTCTCCAGAGAGACCAAGTGCCTTGGAAAGACTGAGCAGGGTATCTCCTTTCAGCCGATTAGGCCCTAGGAGGAATAGGAGTCCTCCTAAGGCCATGCCGAGAAGTTTTCGACAACCATCAGATCTAAGAGAAGGATCAACACAATCACGACCAGTTGATCGTCAAGATAGATCTCAGGAGGCCACTTCAGAACAATCAATTGCTCGGACTAATAGGCCCGAGGAAGGAAAGGATGCGTAGAAAGGGTCCATTTAGCGGTTGGAGGATAGATTGGGAGAAATGGCTAAGGCGAAGAATCCCCTACAACGAACTTTTGTTCAAGGGACACCTTTTGTCCAGGCCATTGTGGATTTTCCTACACCATCAAAGTTTAAAGCCCCTATGGTGACCCCCAAATAAGATGGAAAGACAGATCCTATTCTTCACATAGAGCAATATCAAGCTGCTGCCGACATCTATGCTGCCCCCGACGAGATGAGATGCAGAGCATTCTCAGGAACTCTTACTGGATCTGTCCAGATATGGTACAACAATCTTCCTCGGGGTAAGATTTCAACTTTCTTTCAATTGGCCGAGTTGTTCATCTGCAATTTTTATTTTGGAGCGAAGCCAGTAAAACGAGTAGCACACTTGTTAAGTATTAGACAAAAATCTGATGAGAGTACTAGAGATTACATAACTCGTTTCAATAACGAGAAGCTGGAAGTCATAGATTATGAAGAGAAGACAGTAATCACCGCCTTGATGAGTGGGTTGTTGCCTAACAAATTGTATTACACTTTGGCCAAAGATCCACCCACAACTATGTCAGAGTTGATGGCAAAAGCGGCCAAAATCATGAATGCCGAGGAGGCTATGGCTGCAAAGAAGAATATGGATAAAGAAACCAAGGAGGAAGTCGACAAATCTAAGAAGAAATAGCATAAAGGAAATGGCGGTGACAAGCATTCCAAGAATAATAAGTCGTCCTGGGAAGTCCTGAAGAAATTCGATAATTATACTCCTTTGAAAATGGGTATTAATCATGTCTTGGAAGAAATCAAGAATAATGAAGAAGTAAGGTGGCCAAAGAAATTGAGGTCGGACCCTGATAAAAGAAATAGAGATAAATATTGCGAGTTTCATAAGGATCATGGTCATATGACTAAAAATTGCATAGCCCTCCAGAACGAGATTGAAACGCTCATTAGACGGGGAAAGTTGTCAAAGTATGTTGATCGTAGAAACGAAAGAGGAAATGAAAACCGAGCAAGAGAGAGGTCTAGATCTCCTCGTCGGGCAGAAGAAAACAGGAAAAGGGATCATGAAGATGATACAGAGGATGACCCCGATCTTCCTAAAAGGCCAAGGCAACCAGAACGCGAGGTATTTTCAATACGTTTTGGAACATTTGATTGTAATGTTATTACAGGCGGAGATGCAGGAGGAGGAGATCTTACTGCAGAAAGAAAAGCTTACCTCGGTGAGGCTCAGGCTTGCTCATACATTCAACGGATAAATTTGGCTGAGAAGGATCGCCCGAGGAAGATAAACAAAGAGAAGCTAGTCATTGGTTTTTCAAAAAACGACCTTGCAGGTGTTCTTTACCCTCACGACGACCCTTTAGTGATCAAAATGAGGATGAAAGAAGTAGTGATTTCAAGGGTTCTGGTAGATAATGGTAGTTCGGCAAACATCATGTTCTACTCATGCTTTGACAGTTTAAATTTAAAATTATCTCAATTGGAGCCTTATCACAGACCTCTCCTGGGTTTTGCTGGCGAGAAGGTTTTTCCACTTGGGACGATCAAGTTGGATATATTCATTGGAACTTGGCCTGCTTGTCGAACAGAAAGAATACGCTTCTTTGTGATGGATAAGAATGTGCAATCAGCTTACAACATCATCATGGGAAGAGTTGGTTTGAAGAAGTTCGAAGCAGTTCCATCTACAGTACATCAGTGCTTAAAATTCCCAACAAATTTCGGAGTAGGAGTTGTGAAAGGTGATCAAAAAGTAGCTCGGGAATGCTATTATTCATCTGCCGAGCAAGAGGAGCTTGAAGAGTCAAGGAAAAATACTACTACCTACCAGGTGGATGAAGGTACAAAAATTGAAACACTGGATCCCAAAGATGAATCCCAACTTGTAAAAGGACAGGTGGTGGAATCTACAGAAAATGTTATTCTGGACGATGAACACCCTGAACGAACAACTCAGATAGGTTCGTCGTTGGATGCTTCAATAAAACAGGAGTTAATAACTTTCTTGAGAAACATAAAGAAAACTTTTGCATGGAGTCATGAAGACATGCCAGGAATTGATCCAAACTTCTTATGTCACGAGCTCAATGTGAATAAGGAGATCAAGCCTGTAAAGCAGAGAAGAAGAGTATTTAGTCCCGAGAAGAATCAAGCTATACAAGAGGAGGTCGAGAAGCTCCAGAAAGCTCAATTCATTGAAGATGTGAAATATCCAGATTGGTTAGCAAATGTGGTGATGGTAAAGAAGAAAAACAATAAATGGAGAATGTGTGTTGATTTCACCGATCTCAACAAGGCATGCCCAAAGGATCACTTTCCATTACCTAGAATTGATCAACTAATGGATGCTACCTCGGGACACGAGCTTTTAAGCTTCATGGATGCTTACTCTGGCTACAATCAGATCAAAATGAAACCTGAAGATAGGGAAAGTACTTCTTTTATTACCCCTAGGGGAACTTATTGTTATAATGTTATGCCTTTTGGTTTGAAAAATGTAGGAGCGACATACCAGCGACTGATGAACAAGGTTTTTGCCGAACAAATCAGCTGCAATATGGAAGTCTATATCGATGATATGCTGACAAAAAGCAAGAAAGCTGCTGATCATCTAGTTGACTTAGGTCAGACCTTTGATCAACTGGATAAATACCAAATGAAGCTCAATCCGACGAAGTGCACATTTGGAGTACGAGAAGGAATGTTTCTCGGGTACATCGTCAACCAGCGAGGCATTGAGGCGAATCCAGAAAATATCAAAGCTCTTTTAGGGTTGCGATCTCCAACGACGAAGAAAGAGGTGTAGAGTCTTACAGGACGAGTTGCAGCGCTCAACAGATTTGTATCTCGAGCAACTGATAGATGCCTCACATTCTTCAAAACACTTCGAAAAACTTTCGAGTGGAATGATGAATGTGAAAAAGCTTTTCAAGACTTGAAGAAATATTTGGGAGCACCTCCACTGTTGTCCAGACCAGTAATGGGAGAAAAGTTGTACTTGTACCTGGCAGTATCAGAGAATGCAGTCAGCTCGGCATTGATCAGAATGGAGAATGGAGTCCAGAAGCCAATTTACTACACAAGTAAGGCTTTTCGAGGTGCAGAGATCAGGTACCCAAAGCTGGAAAAATTGGCATTGGCATTAATTGAGGCAAGTAGAAGAATGAGGCCATATTTCCAGGCCCATACCATCGTCGTGTATACCGACATGCCATTGAGACAAGCCCTTCATAAGCCAGAAAAATCAGGGAGACTGATGTACTGGGCAATAGAGCTCGGTGAATATGATATTGTGTATGAACCCGGATCATCATTAAAAGGGCAAGTTGTAGCAGACTTTATAGCAGAGTTTACATATCCTGATACCCCCGAAGAATAAAAGTTGCTCGCTGATCAACCTGTGGATGTTACAGGATCAACAAACACTAGCTCAGACCAACTCCGGTTGGTAAAAGGGCGAGTGGATGTTAAAAAATCAACAGACATAAGCTCAGACCAACTCCGGTTGGTAAAAGAGCTTGTGGATGTAGAAGGATCATCAAATTCGAACTCAGACCAACTCCGGTTGGTAAAAGGGAGAGAAGAGATGGTCGACGAAGAGCGAGAAATACCAGGGGAGGATGAAAGGAAACAGCAAATATTTCACCGAGGAACTTTGTCAGAGAAGAAATTTGAAGACGGGTTACCTACATGGAGATTATATGTAGATGGGTCATCTTGCACAACAGGTTGTGGAGCAGGGATTGTTTTGAACACTCCAGACGAGATTGACATGGAATATGCCCTGCGATTCCAATTCAAAGCTTCCAATAATGAGGCGGAGTATGAGGCCATGATAGAAGGTCTTAATTTAGCAAAGATTATGGAAGCGCAACAAGTGATGGTATTCAGTGATTCTCAATTAATTGTGAATCAGGTGATGGGGACATATGCAGTTAAAGGAGAATTAATGGTCAAGTATCATGCAAAGGTGATGGAGTTGTTGATAGAATTTGATGCCATTCAGTTGATTAGAATACCAAGAATGGAGAATGCACGAGCAGACGCACTGGCCCGATTAGCATCAGCTACTCGTACCGAGCTGCGAAGAACGATACCAATTGAAGTATTAGAAAGTCGAAGCATAGATGAAGACCTGACGATGAATATTATTACCCTTGATTTAGGACCATCTTGGATGGATCCCATCAGGGCATATATTGAGTAGGGAGAATTATCGGAGGATAAGCTCGCTGCCAAGAAATTGAAGTTTAAAGCTGCTCGGTATGTACTAATTAATGGTGTTTTGTATAAACGAGGAATTATGGCAGGTTTGCAAAGATGTGTACATCCCTCCGAGGTGAAAGAATTGATTGAAGAGATCCATGAAGGGTCCTGTGGAGCCCATGTAGCAGGTCGGACACTTTTGCAAAGGGTGATGACGCAGGGATACTACTGGCCGACGATGAGGGCTGATTGTATAGCCTATGCTAAGAGATGTGATAAATGCCAACGTTTTTCCTCCATCCGACGAACTCCACAAGCATTGTTGACACCCATAACTTCCCCTTGGCCATTTGCCATGTGGGGAATTGATTTGGTTGGACCACTGCCAACGATCCGAGGAAGATTCAAGTACCTCGTCGTCGCAGTGGATTATTTTACTAAGTGGGTAGAAGCTGAGCCTCTGATTGATATGACATACGAGAAGGTGTACCAGTTCGTTTGGAAGAACATCATCTGACGATATGGTCTCCCTCATGCCTTCATCACAGACCATGGAACACAATTTGATAACGAGGAGTTTGCCGCCTATTGTCATCAGTCAAACATTTTGAAGGTTCATTTAGCACCAGGCCATCCTCAAAGCAATGGACAGATTGAAGTGACGAACAGAACATTACTAAATGGTTTGAAGAAGAGGCTAAGTGAGGCTAAAGCTAATTGGATTAATGAGCTACAGTCAGTATTGTGGGCTTACCGAACAACTCCCCGAGCAGCAACGGGAGAATCACCATATATGCTGGCGTTTGGAAGTGAGGCTGTAATACCTGCCGATTTGGGTCTTCCAACACACAGAGTGCTGAATTTTAATTCCCCAGTCAGCGACTTAATGAGGAGATTAGATTTGGATATGCTCGAGGAGGTTAGAGAAGAGGCAGCCATTAGGAATGCTGCTTACTAGCAACGAACAGCCCTGTTCTACAATAAGAGGGTGAAAAAATGTGACTTAAAAGAAGGAGATTACGTTCTAAAGAAGGTCATTTAGAAGCACAATAAGTTGGAAGCAAACTGGCATGGACCTTACCGAGTTACAGAAGTTGTTCGACCAGGAACTTACCGAATAGCAACTCTAGAAGGAGAGGAATTCAAGAATGCATGGAATGCTGAACACCTATGCAAGTATTATCAGTGATGTAAAATGTAAAGCAGTTCCATCAATATGAATAAAACGATGATATTTCGTCATCTTCTCTCCTTTTATTGAAAGTTTTTCGGGGAATATTAGTGTTACACACTACAAACTATGATAGTTCAAGCTCAGACCAACTCCGGTTGGTAAAAGAGCGAGGACACAATAGTTCAAGCTCAGACCAACTCCGATTGGTAAAAGGGAGAGAACAAACATACTCCTTTGGTTAGGAGGCGTACACTAGCTCAGATCAACTCCGGTTGATAAAACGGCAAGTGGACATGATAGTTCGAACTCAGATCGACTCCGGTTGGTAAAAGGGCGAGAACACGATATTCCTAAAAATACCAACTCCGGTTGGTTAGGAAACCATACTCCTTTGGTTAGGAGGCTGACACTTGCTCAGACCAATTTTGGTAAAAGGGCAAGTGAACATGATAGTTCGAACTCAGACCAACTCCGGTTGGTAAAAGGGCGAGAACAAAACAACATTCCTAAAAATGCCAACGTGTTTGGCTAGGAAACAAAATATGCTCTCAAATGCCAACTTATGTTGGTCGGGAGGTAAGATTATTAGAGAAAATACATAAAGCTCCTCGAAGAACAAAATATTCCAAACTGAACCAAGTATGGTTGGTCGGGAATAAAAACCCACTAATTGTAGTTGGTCGACGAGGAGAATTTATCGACCTTGGTTGGTCGGACACATTTTATGAAAAAGACAAAAACTGAACCAAGTATGGTTGGTCGGGGATAAAAACCCACTACCTGTAGTTGGTCGACAAGGAGAAAGTATTCCAAATAGTACCAAGTATAGCTGGTCGGGGAGAAAAACCCACTAACTGTAGTTGGTCGATAAGCACAATTTAACAACCTTGGTTGGTTGGAAAAATTTTAAACATTTTTATACTCATTACTTTATTATTAAGTGATCGAGCAACATTACTAATACTTGTAACTTTTTTTACTGAGTTGGTCGATGAACCACACAATATTGTTAGGCAAGCACAAATATAAAGTGTTTGACAAATACAAGACAATAGCAATATAAATTTGCGAACAAAAATGAAACTCTTTCATTAAATTCAAAATGAATTACACAAATTTATTACATTTATATTAAAATTGTGTACTAATTATTACATCAGAATTTCCTATTCTACTGGTCTATTCCCTTCTGCTTTTGAAATAGGCTCCTCGCCAGCAGGAGGATCTTCCAGGCAAAGGGGAGAATTAATGAAGTTAAGATCTCGAAGCATTCTGACGTTCATTATTGAAGGTGTGTCCAGTAGATGCTCGGGACGAGATACCTCGATCTGAAAATGAAGATTTTAGTCACCGAGGTATTTTGCAATTAAGCTCCGAGGAATGGCACGAGCTGGGATCCATTCCATGTCCAAATTATACTGTGGCACAGGCAAGTCAAGTACCCTAGGATCATAATAGTCCCACAGGTAGTGTCCTTGTTCGAGCTTCAGCACGCCCAAGGCATTCAGCCAACCTTGCTTGTAGCCCTCATTATTGGCATTCTAGATACGATTATCCAAATGGAATAATGCTTCGTTGTATCCAGCCATCCAGAACTCCCTGGGCTATTTTTGAAATTGAAATGTTAACCTTTCAAACTTCTCGTGAAGACTCTGGATGAAAAGTTCATTAGTCTCCAACACTGATTTCTCTGAAGAAAGTTGTTTTTCCATCTCTCTAATTTTCTTTGACATGTCAGACAAGGCTTGATTCTTTGCCATTAATTGGAATGCTTGGTTTTCCAATGCTGATTGAGTACGAGCTTCTTCAACAGTACGACGAAGAACTCTTGATCGTCCCCGAGAAGGTTGAGTATTTTGTTCCTCGACAACATTCTGAGCAACTCTTCCTCGTCCACGAGAACCTCTTCCTCGTCCCCGAATAGCAGTAGAAGGCCCAGCTCTTCTCAAAGTATCTAACTCTTCTCGCAACTTGGCATTTTCCACTTTTAAAAATGAAAATCCTTCATCGGTGACCGGTACCAAGGCAGTGGAAGATGAAGCAGCAGACCTCAGCTGAGCTAATTCTTTTTGCAGATTGTTGTTTTCTTGTTCCAATAGCTCAGCGATTTGCCTGTGCCCTTCGACATCTGCTTTCAATGTTCTCTCTCTCACTTCATAGCCAGCAAGCATCTTGTCGTAGCTGTTTTCAGCACTAAGTTGTTTGATTTTCTTCTCATACCCTTCGTGCAAAAGAGCTGAAGACTCTTTATACTGCTGCTGAAGTTCATTGAGAGTACCTTGCAAGTCTTCAATCAATTCGTCATAAGCCACATTATTGTCTACAGCACGATCAAGAAGACATTTCAAGTATTGATATGCCTCCACTGCTTGCTCTGAAGCATCATGACCAAGGATGTCGGCAACTTTTGATGCACTCAATTCTGTGTGACCAGCCTTATAATATTCATGACATTACTGCATCAGCTTTGTATCATTAGCAGATAACAGATCCATCCTGGCCAGAAACTAGCAGAGAAAGAAAAAATAATCATAAAAAAGAAGATCAAGACAGAGTACAGATAGAAAAGAGACAATCATATGGAAGAAAAGAACTCAAATTTTATTAGATCATAGTGCAGAGTTACAAAGATCATTGGTTACACTTGAGAAAGAAGAAAAATAGAAAGAGAATACCGAACAACTTCACACCTTTTCCTTGTCTCCCAAGACTTTCTCGGGAGGCTGGGACGAGGAGCTCGGTTGCTCGGTTGGAACAATGAGTTGGTCGGCTAAAGCTGGAACTTGTTCAGGAGGAGCAGGCAGAGATGAAAGCTCCTCGTCGGCAGGCTGAGTAAGGATTTGATCACCCACTGCCATTGAAGATTCTTCGGAGGCACCTTCGTCCTCCTCTTCATCTTCAATAATTGGG
Organism: Sambucus nigra; assembly: GCA_949130495.1. Lineage (NCBI taxonomy): Eukaryota > Viridiplantae > Streptophyta > Magnoliopsida > Dipsacales > Adoxaceae > Sambucus > Sambucus nigra. Next base: position 286,235,822 of record OX422218.1, read on the forward strand.
GGAGGACCAGGGAGATGCTGTTGAAATAGCTCTGAATCCTCATTAACCTTCAATTCTTGCAGGGCAGCCACCCAACCATCTCGAAAGTATTTCAGACTCCCATATTGCACTTGGGTCATCATGGATGCTACCCCCTGTCCCATCCTTTGTCCCAACCAGTGCGGAAAGATTTTTTCACCACCACTTTTCTTTTCATTTTCTCCGAGGAGAGCTTCTCGGATAGAAGATCCTAGGTGGCCTTCAACTTAGCTTCCACCTCTTCCTTCTGGCGGTTCACTTCTCGCAGAAGGGACAATTCTTCTTCTGCCATTTTCATCTTGGCTTCAAGATCCCCAAAGCTCTTGAGCTTCTCGTCATACTTCTTTTTCTCTCCCTCCAAGTCTTTCACTTTATTTTCCAACTGCACCTTTTCTGCCTCAATTGCAGCCAACTTCTTCTCCCATTCAGCCCTATCCTCATCATACTTTTGATGGGAATCCTTCAAAGATTTGGTTAAACCCAACAAAGCATCCTCCACTCCAGACGAGGAGCTAGAAGCCTTGATTGCTTCATCCTTCTTCACAATGGTGTTAAAACAACTCACCAGCTGAAAAAAGAAGATAATGATAAGTCATCACAGAGATACATGTATTGATGGAAAGAAAGAAAATTCAGAATATGATAAACTTACTGAAGCAATGTGACGAGTAGCCAGGGATGTAAGCATATCCCTAGACATATTCTCCTTAATTCCTTGGACCTCGGGAATAATCCAAGTCTTTACCGAGCTCATCGCAGAGCTCGGGGGAATAATAGTTGGGACACCAGCTCCACTAACTTGCAGCTGGGGAATGGTTTCAGCCAAATTGACCGAGGAGGGTTTCTTCAGTCTCCTCGGTGGCACTTGAACAGTTTCAACCAACGAAGAGCTTTTGGTTGGGGAGATGGTGACCACTTCCACAGGTGCATCCTTCTTGCTCAGAGCCACTGGGGGCTTCTCGGCAGCCTTCTGAGGATCAACAGAAGGGGCAACATCTACTTTCTTTATCCCCTTTGGGACGTCAGTCTTGTTTCTTTTTCCATCTCCAGCAGAGGTAGTCTCCTCAAAGAGAGCAGGAACTCTTCTTTTGCCCATTTTCTGACTTAGAGGAATGTGAGATTCTGGAGAAGAGTCCTCAGGAACTGACACTGGTGCACTAGTGCTGACCACAGGACGAGCAGTGAAAGAGGTTGTATAACTCCTATACTGCAACAAATATGAAGCAGACCTGATGTGCTCGTCTGCAACTTTCTGATGCAAACTCCAGATAAGTTTCAAATGCTTGATATTAACTTCAGCTTCTTTTGGAGTTTTTCTCTTACTGTCAACTGCAAACAAATACATAGTGAAATATCAGTCATACATTTTATCAAACATAATGAAATTGTAATTTGCAAAAATAAAATAAAATGAAAATAACCTATCCCATTGCCATATGGAGGGCATCTGGGACCTTGATATACTTCATCTCCAATCAGAGGGGCATGTTGCCAATTTTTGATAACTACCCCATGTTCAAAATAATCCCTATTAGCATCAGGGAGGTTGACTACTAAAGCCCTATTCAAAAATTTAGTTTTTAAATAAAAAATATTATCTAGAACAGCCCATCTATAACAATACATAATCTCAGGAATTCCTATACGGGTTCCGTGGGTTTGATTTAACCTATACACCCCATTAACTATTCTCCATGTGTTGGGGGCTATTTTTGCAGGAACAACATAGAAATAATGACAGAACTCTAAGCACAAAGGGTTTGGTGGAAAAAAAAATCCACATTCAGCAATAAAGAGGCTGGGGAACCAATGTCCCTCAGCCAGACGAAAATAATTTAAAGGCTCAGAAAGATCCTCCAGAGTTACCCAAGATGGAATAGAAAAATCAGAACAGAATTTCTCAAGAGATTCGATAACATAAACCATGGCGAATAAAAGAAATGAAGAAGAAGGAAGAAGATCTTATAGGAAAAAGGAAGATTTGTTGACGACGAACGAAGAAAAGGATGAACGCACAAGAGAGAGAAAAACTATGGAAAACTCGAAAGCAGAAATTGGAAAAGGTAGAAGACGATGGGATTGCCTATGAAGCTTAAATACTTTGCCTTGGGAAGCGGCGAAAGAAATGATTACAAAAAAGAAACTATTATGCTACCGGCGGCTAAAAGGACAAAAAGTGCGCGAAGATCTAAGCGCTTATAAAAATTCTAAAAGGCAGATTCTGCGAATTTGGAAGGACATGCGAACACGGAGAAAATGCTCCTAAAAACCAGGAAAGTCATTTAATATTGCCATATACCGAGAAAGAATGTTCCATATTCCTCAAAGTTCGAAATATGAAACATTGGGGGCTTCTGTTGACACCAAAATTAGTATGCTGATATAGACGAATAATAAGAAGACACGTGTTGATCTACGTGGAACAATAGCAACGAGGAGGTTTATTTCCCTGACCAAGTCATACTCACTCCGAGCAGCAAGTGTACTCCGAGGAACTCCAATACTCCGAGGAACTCCAACACTCCGAGGAACTCCTGAACGACGAACAACTAAGGCGGTTCGAGCTGCATCTCGACCACAGCATTGATAGCCAGAGCTGCATCTCGGCCATAGCATTGATTGCCAGATAATCAACAGTTTAACTATTCATTAAATGCTCATCATACAGACGTATACTCTTAAAGGGCATTAATTGTTTACCCTTTCACATGTACAGCCTAAGGGCTATAAATACATTATATCACCCTCATTCAAAGGGACCGGATTTTCTTGATAAAATTACATATCGAGAACTCCAAAACACTTGGCAATAACAGAAACAGTGGACGTAGGCCATTCTTATAAGGCTGAACCACTTTAAAATTCTTTGTCTCATTTATATTTATCTGTGATTAAATAATTAGAACAATCTAATTTTTTACATCAACAACGGCTCATGAGGTTATTGAGTTTGCTCTTCTGAAATAATTCTTACATTTTGAGTAGGGAAGTCCTCATTATTGTCTCCTTCAACACTATCAGTAGGCTGAACAATGTTTGGGAGAGGAATTAATTTCTCTTCAAAGAAAATATTCTTATTCTTAACCATATCTTCCCCCTTAAACGCAACATCCTCAAGAAATCTCACATTTCCCGTCTCGAAAAGAGGACTTAGTTGAGGGATCAAAGAACTTAAAACCCCTCAACCGTTTAGTATACCCCACAAAATAGCAGTTAATAATTCTTGAGTTCAGTTACTTTTCAATTGGCCTATAAGGCCTTGCCTCAGCTGGACACCCCTAAATGTGTAAATCTTTAATGATAGGTTTTCAGCCCATCCATAGTTCATAATGGGTTTTAGCTACCGTTGTACAAAGTACTCTATTTAAAATATATACTGCAGTCTTAAGTGCCTCTCCCTAGAGTAAATCTGGAAAAGAAATATGATCAATCATATTTCTTACCATGTGCTTAAACGTTCTGTTTTTGCATCTAGGAATTTGGCAAAAGGTTCTAGACGTTGTTCACCTGATCTATCATATCTGTCATAGTATGCACCGGCATAGTCAGATTTGACAACTTTAATCTTCTTGCCTAGTTGATTTTCAACTTTGTCTTTGAAGGCCTTAACGCGTCCAGAGCTTGAGACTTCTCATGAATTAAATATAAATACCCATAATGAGAATAGTTATCTATAAAAGTGATAAAATACTATTGGCCATACTATGAAGCCGTAGGGAATGGACCGCAAATGCCAGAATGTATTAATTTTAAGACATCTTAACTCCTTTTGGAACTTAATTTCCTTATGTTTGTCTATTTCCCCTTTATACGCTCAATACAAACATCAAAGTTTGTGAAATTAAGGGGTTGAAGTATTCCATCTGACATAAGTCTCTCTATTCTCCTTTGGGAGATATGACCTAAACACTTGTGCCACAAAGCAACGGAATTCTCATTAGTTAATTTTAATTTTGCAAGGTTTCATTAAATGAAGCATTGGTGTTTAATAAATGTAAGTTATCAATTAAAGAACCAGTCGCAACCAAAGTAGAATTTAGAAAGAGAGTAACTTTATTATTGCTAAGTGAACAAGAATAATTGTATTTGTCCAAAATAAAAATAGAAACCAAGTTCTGTCTGAAAAATGGTACTACACAAGTCTTTATTAATTCAATAAAATGACCAGTTTCAAAAGATAATAAAAAGGTCCTAATTGCTTCAATTCCAACTATTTTTCCATCGCCCAGATAGATGAATCTTTCAGCATCATTTGGCAGTCGACTCCATAGACAATCATGCATAGACATAATTAAGTGAGAAGTGCAAAAGCCAAATTAACTTCCGAACAAACCAAAATGAGAAGTGTACATTTCTTTACACGCCATGTGGCGTAATTTGAATAACCCTTATTCACATGCCCAGGTTTCTAGAAAAGAAACAACAAATTGTGAATCCTGAACTTGTTTCTTTTATTGAACTTTAGGTTTGGGTTGTGATGTTACAACTGCAGTACCCTTATCATTAGTCCTTTTCCTATTTATGTTCCTTGAGGTATATGCAATATGAGTAATTTCAGTTATCTTTTCTCGCTTCAACCTTTCCTCTTCTTGCACACAATGTGAAATGAGCTCATTAAGAGTACATTTATCCTTTTGATTATTATAACTCACTATAAATTGTCCATAGTTTTCGGGAAGAGATATCAATAACAGATGCACAAGCAAGTTACCATACAGCTCTAACTTTAGTACTTTAAGTTTTGAAGTGATGTTAGACATCTCCATAATGTACTCCCATATGTTTCGTTTGCCTTTATATTTTATTTGGATAAGGTTAGCTAAAAGCGTACTTATCTAAGCCTTTTTGTTATTTGCAAAATATAATTCAATATCTTAAAGGAAATTTTTTATGGTTAACTCATCGGACATACCGCCCCTGAAATCTTCTAGAACATTGCGCTTTAGCATCATTAGACTTAAGCGATCAGAACGATCCCACTTCTCAAAGTTTGCTTTATCCGTAAGAGGAGCTAGTTGTTCCTTCCATGTCGTATAGTCTAAATTTATGCAACTGAAAACTATAAGAATGTCCTCTTTCCAGTTATTAAAGTTTGTACCATTAAGCACATGAATTGAGGTCATGTTGGCAGTAATATTAACAGAATAAGCAGTAACTTAATCCAAAAGAACAAATAAATTGCAAAAGCTCCAATTTAAAATTTATGTCATGGCATATTATAATAAAATAAAATGATAAATGCAGGACATAAATTTTATATAACTGTAATGGTGGAATGGTGGGCCCATCAATGAGAGACCTAGCACAACATTAGTATTTAGTCTTTGGACATAAATATTAACTTGTAAGTGGTACTCTCAGTCCAGAAAAAAATATTGATAATAAATCCGGTCAACTAACCCTCCTTTGAACTAATTAATTGTACATTATAGAATTCAGTCAAATAACTAACCTTCCTTTGGGCCGATTAATTGTCCACATGAAAACTATATAATTATCACATATTTAATTATGCATGTATATTTATTATTCAGCCAAATAATAATCTTCCTTTGGGCCGATTGTTACCCGTAGGAATAATAAATATATTAACATCATTTTTATATCTCAAAATAAATTAATCTATGCAATAGAAGTTACTTTGGTAACATATTACTTTAATTAATTCATTTAAAGATATAATACAATTTTGGTATTTTTTAAAGAAAATACCCCGATTGGGAATCAAACTTTATTAAAAATCTGAAACCAAATGATTTTTAATTAAATATGCAAGTATTTTGTACACGTAATTTTATACTTGCCTTAGTTCCCCCCTTACCCCCCCCCCCCCCCAAAAAAAATATATATATATATATGCATTTGGAAATAATTCTCACAAAAAAACTAATTTGGAACGAATTCCCACAAACATTGAGTTAGAATTAATTCCCCCAAAAAACTGAATTGAGTGCTCATTTATTTTTCCAAAAATGGAAATTTTTGAGTTATCACTACAGTGACATAAACAATCTCTTCAAGATCACTCTCAAATTCGCGGAATCATAAAATTAATTTTTAAGCGAGAGTTATTAGCATTGACATTATTACCAAAACTAGCAAAAATGCATTTTTAGGGGTCTAAACGATGTTAAATCACCGAGATAGGGTGGTGTCCATTGTTCCCAATGGGTTTTGTTTATTTCAGTATTTCCAGGTGACCACCAAAATTTCCTAAAATTTTGAATAAGAAAACTAAATATGTCGTTGAAAACGTCCCTCAAAATTCTAAATCAAGATTTCAACAATTCTTATATTAATCTTGAAAAAAGCAGAATTAATCCATCCAAATCCATTATGAATTAAACCATTTTGAGGAAAATCAAAAATCACCTTGGATTAACAATCCTTAACTAATTTGGGACTGTGATTATGAAAATTATCGCAAATCATACATAAATTCTGCATAGAATCCTAAAAGTTATATGAGTTCTAACTAGATCATATGTATGATAAATCAAACAAAATCACTTCTAAATTACAATCACAGTACCAATCCCAATAATCTAATATGAAGAGGCTCTGATACCAATTATTGGAATATTAAATAAAATTAATCAACATATTAGATTATCGTAATTACCTTATAAAAGAATCATAGGAACTGTGTACCTGAATCCATAGTGATGATTGAGACTAGGGGGTTGGAGGTCTTCCACAAACTAATCCCTCTCTCTATGAGTTCTCTCTCATTGGTGGGAATGAGGAGAAAAGTCTTTGAGTGCATTAGCCTTGGGGACCAGAATCCTTCATTATATTTATAGACATCTAATTAGAATCCCATAAATTCTAATTAGTTGACTCTTGAGTAACCAATAAGTGACTCTTGAGTAACCAATAGGTGACTTTGGGGTAACCACACATTTCAAATTCCACACTTATACCTGATGACTTTTGATCTTACCTCATTAGATCACTTCATTTTTCCATTTAAAAATTGAAGCTCAAATATAATTACTATTTTAATATGTGAGCCCACATTACATTATTTGGAATATATAAAATATTCCAACACTTAACATTTACATTTTTCTTTCTACGTTACCTAGATTTTTATTTGTGGTATGACTAATAACCTGTCTTGTGTTGTGTCATTTTGGGTTTGTATAACTCTAACTAGACCTTTTTAATTAATCAATCACTAACTTGCCCTATTTATTAAACTTATCAAGTTTCGGTTAACACACATAACACAGTAATCAAGTATATACTACTAAACCCTCATTCTCTCTTAAGTAGGCACACCACTGATAGCCACTTTAGACTAAAAATGCATCAAGTTCATTAATCATATTAGTTAATGTAATACCTAGCCCTGATAATTTATTTAAATTTTCTATAAAATATAATGGAGTAAGGTCTGGTGAGAATTATTGGGAATTGTGGGTCAATAATTGAAGGAAATAAAAGAACGGAAAGGAGGTCGTTCGAACGGCCTATGGGGGTTGTTTAAGCGAGATAAAGGTCGCGCGAAGCAGGTGTTCAAATGACCTTCGACCGATATCTCACTGCATTACAGTTCCAGATTGCCCAAACATCGAACAAGATAGACATGTCGTTCAAACGAGGTTCATGTCGTTCGAACGACACTACACCAAAAATAGCAATCTGGCACGGTTTAAAACTATGTCAGATCAAATCTGGCACGGTTTTGAACTGTGCCAGAATTAGGTGTTCCAAAATGGCCATTTTTTTCTGGCACGGTTTAAAAGTGTGCCAGATTTGGCCAAACAGGAACACTTCTGACACACTTTAAAATCGTGCCAGAATTAAATATTTCTGGCACACTTTTGGCACACTTTATAACTGCGCCAGATTGAGTACATTTTTGGTACAGTTCAAAACCGTGCCAAAATTTGATACACTTTTGGCACGATTTTGAACTGTGCCAAATTTTTGGATAAAAAAATAATTATAAATAATATTACCCAAAAAAAATCAACAACATTTCCACTATTATTCGTACTTGTTTTAGAATAACAAAACTTCAATAATAATAGAAAACCAACATGGAAAAAAGAGTATAACAAGAATATAAATAGTCTGCAACAACACTAATACACATCCAGACAATAAGCCCACTAAAAATTAATGGCTCAAATTCCATTAATAAAAAAATTATGTCAATACATATGAAATTCTTCTCAATACATGAGGGAATTTGAATTTTATCTCAATTCATGTCATTACATATGAAATTCATTTCAACACATATGAAATTCATCTCGATTCATCTTAAATTCCACAGTCTTCTCTTTAAGCATCACTAATATGTTAACTCCTCATTTATCAAGCAGCACTAAAAGGCCTTTACATGCACAATAATCAAACTTCCAATGAGTACCAACCTATAAAATAAACAAACAAAAAAGAGTAATTAATTCTTATCATTTGACAAGATTGAAGGTCAACAATTTAATAGAGACTAACATATATTCTTTCAATCACACAAGATCTGAAATCTAGTGCACATTACAAAATGCTATGGACAATGCTAGCTTTATATATATATATATATATATATATATATATATATATATATATATATAGAGAGAGAGAGAGAGAGAGAGAGACACACACACACACACACTAGGGTGTACCCATGCCGATGGCACGGTTATAAAAATGTTTTGTATAGTTCGTAATAGTAAATAAATCGGACAAAATATGGCACGCGATAACATGTATGAAGTCGTGTATGAAGTCTTGTATAATGTAAATAATAAATGTATTATATATTATAAGTGTAAATTTTAAGAGTATTGAATCATGTAAATTTAATTGATAAAGTTTTATTACAATACAAATGTGTAAGGAATTTAAAAAATTTGGACAGAGCTTCCTTTGTTTATAGGATAATCCACTTTGTTTAACAAATAAAAATACTCTAATACTAACAATAATAATAATCCGCCATGGACCTCATATAAACAACATCATTAATAGAAATCAACTTGTCAAAATATAACTAAGGCGACTGATCCACATTAGGATAGCTATATAAATGAAATGAAGCGAAAATGGGAAGTTGCTTATATACAAAAACTATTGCATATATGGTATACAAAACTTCTGCTTATATACAAAATTATTGCATAAAAAACTGTTGTGCACTACTATATTACATAATTGACTACAAATTAGAATATATCATGTAACATTGATGTATACTAAAATAATGAAGCCATAAAGATAGAACTAACCTCAATAATTTGTCGAGTTTCAAATGTGTTTTTGAGTGGCCTCTCGAGGATGAAAACCTTGTCATTTAACACGCATATACTCATGTACAATCACACGTACTAATAGGTACAAACAGTTAGCAAAATCTAAGAAGGCCCTGATATCAATTTGAAAATAGCGAAACAACAAACTAATTATCTTGACGCCTATTAGTACATTTAAAATAATGTGATTTAACCAATGTGTACAATTCATTCTACATTCATCCAATGGATGTATGCAAATACTCACAAAATGGAATCAAGGTAGATAAGCGATGTGTGTGTGTGTGCTCTTCCCGTACAACCTATATATAGGTTTTGAATTCGAGCAAGTTGGTAAAACACGATAAAAGTCCCATTCAGTGTCTTATTGCTTCCATCAGTTTTTCAATCCTGCCACCTCTTTTGTTGTCCCAAACAATTTGATTAATGTCAAAATAATTATGTTAAGGGCTAACCCTATACATCACAACCCATGGATCTAATCTATATTCTCAAACTACTATGTTAACGAATCAGCCGCGACTTTTAGGAAGCCTATTGGTTTTAAAGCCGAAACCAACTAAATGTTCAATGGTTCCTAAATTGATGCATAAGGGGGAAGTAACGTGTGACGGCCAACTCAGAAATGGGAATGAATTGGATATAGTAGACCATGCCCTCTTCCATATTTTCAAACGTGATACAATTGAATTGAATAAAGTGCAAATTTTTGAAAACGGAGTTGAGGCATTGGACGCTCAAGTAGAAGAGATAAATGATGGCTTGGAGTGACTTTTTAGGCTCGTGATTAAAAGAAGGGCTTCTCCCTTAAACATTGTTCCCAACTAATGACATGACAACACATTGCTCAATAGGAATATAGTTTTATTCACATTTAATAATGCATACTAACTCAGGAGAATTTAAGTCCAAATGTATCAAGATAAATAGAGTGTGACGATTAATCCTCCTTCAATTTATAATTCTTAACACATATTGATTATCAAAATTTCAGCAGGGTCGCAAATTAACGATCACCTTTGTAAAGCCTAAAGATTATATGGAAAACTTAATGTTTAAGGGATTTTAATCTGGGATTATACTTTTGAATTCCTTTTGGAGGTGGATATATTTTACTTCATACATTTTATTCTACATCCTTTAAACCTCTGGTATCCAATCCATCAATGGGTAATGAGTTTTTAGCCCTTTTGTTCAATCCGATGAACCTAATGATGTCGATCTAACTAAAGTATATTCACATCCTTTACTACATTTTCTCCAAGATATCTTAAGTTGACTAAATAATTGAAAATCAAGGAAGAAGAGGAAATTGGTTTCTTAAGACATCTGATCACAATGAAACACAGATGAAATAAATCACATGAAATATTATTATAATATCATCATTCACAGTCGATAACAATGGTACATTAATCAATTAAAATTACCTCCTAAAGATACGCAAAATTCCTTCACTCTTAGATTCACCGACCAAGATTCCAGCAACAATTTCGGCAATATCCTTGAAAGTTTCAAAGGAAATATATGAGCATTTAAAATATAAATTGCAGTCCAAGATTATACAACCAATTTTGGCAATATCCTACAATGTTTCAAAGGAAATATATGAGCTTATAAATTATAAATTATAGGAAACACTTTAAATATAGTATTATCTACTTAACATAACACAACAACCAAAATTCTATCTCCCAAATTAATGTATGTGAATAGCTCGCATACAAGGAACAATTATATCAATATATAATGTTTGAAAATAGTTGGGGCACATTTAGGATCTTACATGAAGGATCCAAACACAAATCAACGAAACACATATAAATTAAAACACATTGAACATTATTCTACTATCAAGACTAACCGTTGATAACAATGATACAACAATCACTTAAAATTACCTAGTAGAGATAATTGATATGCATTTTTAAATTCCAACCAAGATTGAAAAACCTACTACATAAATCTCATTCCACAACATATAGTAAAACAAATGGCATCCATAAAACTAATAATCTCAAAAACGTATTCTTCAAGCATAAGTGGGTGTACTCACCTCAAAATTTCTATAAATCAAATGCCCCACCATTATATATTCTTGAACATTTCCATTGATTCTTGAATATTCATTCCTTCCTCAAGTCTACGTACAAAAGCTATAAGAATAAAATCCCCTCTCTAAATTTTATGCAAATAATTGATATGTACTTTGTTAAATTCCAAAAATAATTTCAAAACCAAATAAACATATCTCATGACCCATGACTAAAGTAAAATAAAAGGCATTCCTTAAAACTATTACAACAAATCACGTCGTCCATGAAATCAATAAAACGATGTCGAAAAACATAGCAAAATTTAAATAAACACGTGATTTGCATTCCATTTATTGAAATTACAAATGGTATATATTTGCATTGGAGTTGAAACTATTTTTTAACTAATAGAAAACATCAACACAAACATGTAATACTGGGAAAAACATAATTTCAACAACAATACTATTGTAGACGATTAATAATTTCATATCCATCCATTGGTTGAAATTAGAAATGCTGGGAGAAATATTCATTGGAATTAACCTTGATGTATGAATTAGAAAATACAAATTACAAATGAGGGGAAAATTGATCTCCTCGCGCTTCAGATGCCATTGTGACAATTGGTTACTCCTGGGAGTAAATGTTGGGAAGTCAAGTAGACATTATACCTTTCAGTAGAAAATGGGGAAGTTGAAGTGAGGAAAGTGCGTGTATCCGGATTCTTATATGAGAATAAAAAGAAGGGTATTATGGGATTTGTAGAGTGTATTAGGGTATATTAGTCATAATACCATTATAATGGAACTCCCCTCTTTTTAGGTAGTAAGGATTATGTGTATACGTATGCATTGTAGTGATTAGTAAAGTATACATGTTGCCTATGATACGTGAGAGAAGAGCACGGGGAAATATCGATTCATTTTCCATCCTCGAGTTCTAACATTACCTTCATTTTCTAAAATCTACACAAAATATAATTTAATAAAAAAAACAATAAAAGAACACAACAATTAAGTATTGGGTAATCATAAATAACACAAGGATAGATCTGATTCAAAGATGGTGATTGAAATATCAAAATGGCATGCAATTTACCAGACTAACAGACTCCAAGTCCAAAAATATGTACAAGAACTTATTCCTCCCTTCAGAAAGTCAAACCACTCATATGATGAAACACATAATAGAAGCCACACTGAAAAAGGTCATATGATCAGAGAGGTTTGAGATATTGTTTGTCTTTCGATTGTTTTGGAATATTGCAATACAACACAAATGTAATCAAATAACACAATGGAATAACTAAATACACACTAAGGGTTCCATAACTCTCTTTCATATATACTAATAATAACTAATTTCAAAGCATGGGTAATCAATGATAAAAAAAAAGCAGACAACACTTTGTTTCGTATATACTCGCAGAGCTAAAAACATATAAAAATATATACAACCCTATAAAATTATGGCTAATAAATTAATATTATTCAACAATTAATCACAGTCTCAATCCCATTACTTGTAGCTATTAACAATATTGTACATGTTAAATCAAATTACCTTCAATTTTGGAGAAAGTGTTGTGAACAGAAAATAAGCCCTAGCTCAACAACCACATGGGTAGAAATGCAAATGGTAATATATAAAGATGAATGCCAAGGATAAAACATGATGTCTTCAAGTCCTTAATGTATAAGCACACATTTATAATCATACTTATAGAGGTCTAAAAATGAAGATATAAGAACCATACATTCCGAAAAAATAAAACAAGGTTCTTAAAAAGCGTGTGGGGATTTTAGAGAGAGTGTAGGTCACGGTTTTGAACCATACATGCATCACCAACCCTAGACATTCCATAAACAACAAACATAAAGAAATCAAATATAAATCGAGCATGAAAATGAACCACCAAACATATTATTCACAAGGAGTTCCAAACTACTCATGAAAGACCTAAAAGCTTGGTTCTCTCTCTCTCTCTCTCTAACCAAACATATATAAAACACGCACATACATGCATACATCTCCATAAATAAAGAAATAAAAACATAGAATCTACTATATCAAAAAATATTGTCGATCCAAACCCCAAGAATGGACTACAAATTTTAAGCTTCAACTCAAACAACATAAATAATAAAAACATGTTGTTACTTTATATGATTTATCTTGTACTGTACTATATAGCTATGATGAGAAGGATTTTCAACCATCGGATACAACTATCCCAAATTTTGCATCTGATATAACTATCCCAAATTTGCAAGAGAATATAAAGTAAATAAATCACACAAAAAAGTAATCCATTAACCTGGGCATTTTTTCATATAACTTTTGTGCAATGTAGAAAATGAAACATATCCAATGAAAACTAAATGTATCATCTGATGAATAACTGGAACAAAAACATGAACGAAGATTAGAAACCCAACAATAAAGTCAAGAATCACCAAAAGCTGAACAAAGAACATTAATTACCTCCAATGTAGATTAGATCGGAACAAACCAAAAGAACAACTTGAAGAACGTATGGGTGGAGCAGTAGGAGTGAGATATGACCAGAGAATGAGATTAGGGAGAGACGAATGGCAGAGCAACTGTGACTAAAACGTGAGGGAGAGAGAGCCTAGCAGGAAGGTTGAAAAATGAGAGGGATGAGTGAGCGGGAGCCTACAAAGCGAGTGAGTGTAATTTTTTTAGGGCATTTTATATTTTAGTCATGTGTACTTAATTTTGGCACACTTAAAAACAGTGGCAAATTTTGTCACTGTTTTAAAGTGTGCCAGTTTGTCATTAAACCGTGCCAGAATTTGGCACAATTTTAAACTGTGCCAGATTTTTAATATCAGGGTGTGCCAAATTGCTGTTTTTGGTGTAGTGCGACGTTCCTCAAAAATATTTTAATAAGATTGCCCTTGTGTGCTATCGTATTTTTGGCCCTTGATTTGGTGTTCTGTCAACCCTGGATGAGCCCAGAATGGACAAAACAAGATTTTTGGTCTTTAAGGGGTTTTTTATAAGGCTTGTTTTGGGCATTTGTTGGGAGAAAAATGGAAGAAGATGAGTTTTAATGTCTAAAAATGGACTTAAATTTTATAATCAAAGATAAGAATAATAGAAATAACTCAAACCACATACACAAGAGACAAAGATTTTAGAGTTGTACAGCTGTGAAATAGCCTACGTCCACTATTGTTGTTAATTAACTGGGTTTACAATAGCTCAGTATGGTGTATGAATGAATGATTCGAGTTGTCTCTTGAGCTAAGGGATTTGTTTGCATTTATAGGGGTGCAAAACCCTAAAGATGGAATGCTTTTATATTGCTAGGCATTTACATCTGTATATAATAAGTAAAAATCCTGGAATTCAAAGTTTGTTGATATTCCATCCGAGTAAGTGTTGATGTTCCTATTGATTGGCCTTCTGGAATTGGTCGGCATTCCAGCCGACTAAGTGTCTCTTAAGACATTCAAGCAAGCTGGTTGGTCATGTTGGATGATGGGTGTGCGCTTATAATTGGTCCACGTGGGAGTATAATTTTTACATACAACTAAAGTCCCATAATGCTTCATACTTGATGCTTGCTGAAAGTGTGGAGTGTTTAGTCCAGGAAATTTCTCGACGTACTGTTTTAGTGTTTGGTCGGTAGCCGACCTCCCATATTTGTAAAAAAAATTATTGGCACTGTTTGATGATGGCATTTTCGTGGATAATTCTAACTTTTTTGAGCCGCCAAAGGGAAGAATCGTCTTTTGACACTTTAAAAAGCGTACAATCGGCGGTAGCTATATGGTTCGTTCAGTTAATCATTTCCTTCCCATATCTCAAGGCAACCTATAAATTGGCATGAAACTTCCCTCTTTCTTTTCTACCTCAAATCTTCTGAACATTATTTTTCTCTTTGCTTTCGAGTTTTTATATGTGCGATCATTTGCTGCCATTTTTCTTCAGTTCTTGCTGAATCCTTAGATTCTTGTAAGATTTCCTTCCTTTCTCTCTATTTTATCGTCTTTTCTTTTGTTTCACCATGGTTCACATTGTTGATGAGAACTCTTTAGATGAATTTAGAGAAATGAATAAATTCACTTTTTAGTTGAATTTAGATATATGCAGGGTTCCTATTATGCCTATTCCCTTTTCAAGGGTCATTGGATCCCAGCTTTGTTCATAGCGGAGTGTTGTATAATTTTTCCACCAAATCCTTTTTTTCTTCAATTTTACCAATATTTTGATGTAGCTCCCGTCAGGGTAGACCCAACAATTGGAGAGTTGTAAATGGGGTCCATGAGTTAAATGAACTTTACGGGACCCATATTAGGGCTTTAGAGTTATTGTTTTGTTATAAATTGGTCACTATAGGAGAGAGCACTTACTATCTGAAGACTAGACAAACCAATGGGGCTTTAGTAGTTAATCTACCAGACTCCAATAAGGATCACTGGGAGTATGGTCTTATTGTTAAGAACTGTCAATATGTTCCCCTCGTCACTGGTGTAGTTTATACAGGTTCCAGATGCCCCCAATCAGGACGTGTCGTAGGTTGAATTTTATTAATGACTATTTTTTTATTTGCATTGTTGATATAGACTGACTAATATTATTTTTTTTATGCAGAGGACAGTAAAAAGAAGTGCCCCAAGGAAGGGGAAATTAACCTCAAATTTCAGTGGGTTTTGAATGAGAAGTTTGGGTAAGAACATCACAGGGCTACATCATTATTGCTGGAATACCAAAGTTTACTCATATCTTTTGTGAGCCAACCTACAGTTGATATGCCCTCAATTGCATTAACCTTGAAGATGATCATGTACCCACCACTTTAGTTATTGAATCTGTAGGTATTGAAGTTATTCTAGGAGGAACTTCTTCTTCATTCAAATCCTTGGACTTTCAGAAATTTCCCTTTCTCCTTGTATAGATATGATAAATAGGAAGATGCCCAATTTCATGGGTGGTCCCAGATCTCCTCCTCCCAAATTTGTTCATGTTGTCAATAAGAAGTCTACTTCCAGTGATAAGAGGCCTATTGCCGCTGATGAGACTCAGGTCGAGGCGCATCAGTTGAAGAGAATAAAAATAGTTTTGCCTAATCCTTCAAATTAGGCCAACAATCACAAATCGAGCAGTGGGCCTTAGCCACCAATAAAACCACCAGCCAATAAGAGTTGGTGAAAAAAATTCATGTTGACTTAGAAATTTGGGTCAGCCTCTGTTGTTGTTAACTCTGGTTTAGCCATAGGTTTAATCAAATTAGGGAACCTTCCAGCTGATTGGGCTACTTTAGCCCCTATGCCGAGATTCAGGCTCACTGAGAGAGCTTGCCATTATTTGGCTTTGGTAATTTTATCTTATTTTTTATTCTTGTTTGCCTTTTATTTATGAAATGAATTCATTTGATCCCTTACCTTTATTTACAATTCCTAATTGACTTCAACCAGATGATGTAGAAGGACCACCAACTGCGTTCATCTTCTGGAGATGTGGAAGAGGCCTTTGAAGGTCTGAAAAATTCTCTAAAATATTCTCGATGAGCTTTGGAGTCAAAGAAAAAGTCTTGGGAAGAAGAGTTGAAGAAGGCCAATGATTGGGCCATCATGACTGAACACAAAATAAAGACTGCCGAGGAGAGGGTCGAAGTTTTTGAAGCCAAAGCTAAAACTACTGAGGAGAAACTTGTAGAAGTCACCACCCAGGTTAAAAATGCTAAAGACAAAGTGACTGGCCTAACTTCTGAGGTGGTTTCTTTGAAGGCCAAAGGTAAAGATGCTTTTGATAAAGGCTAAGAAAAGGCCATGTTTGCTGCCTCTACTCAAATTAAGTCTAGGAAGACCTCCAAGCAGAGAATAGTTGTTCGGACAACTACAGATGAAGAAAGAACTCAGAAACCCGTTATCGACCAAACTACCCCGTTATAGGATAAATACAAGGCCATTACCAACCAAACGACTCAACTGAAGGCCAAGTATAGTGTTCTGAAAAAGCTAAAAAGTCAAGTGGAGAAACTTACCTTCCAATGTCACAAGCAACCTCGAGAAGTTTGGATGGAAGGTAATAATGAGGCTTTGGCTCATATGGATGATCATCTTGCTCAGAGCAATTGTGAAGGTTATAAATGGGGATGGATTAACTTGATGACTTTGCTAAAGTTTGATCAAAACAGTGAGTTGTGGTATTGGAATGACCATGGTCTCTTAGATTGTGAAAATCCTCCATTCAAATTAGATACCACATGGATTTCTCCTAATTTGATTCCCCATTGTCTGATAACTAAATATTTAATAGATTATGGCCTTCACGATGAGTGTTGATGTAAAAAACTAGATTTGATCTAATTATTTTAATCACAGATAAAAATAGATAAATAAATATAAGACAATAGATTTTTAAAGTGGTTCAGCCTTATGAGAATGACCTACGTCCACTGTTTTAAAATTTCTGACTGTTTGCCTATAATTCTTGATAAGTGAGTTTACCAAGAAATCCAGAGTCCCCCGCTAATAAGGAGGTTGCAATGTATTTACAGCCTTGAGGCTGTACATGTGAAAGGACAATGCGCTGTTATCTAGTAGACATATACATCAGTACGATAATAATGAGCATTTAATGCGCAGTTATCTTTTTTATTCTCCTGATTTGAATGCTCTGTACGTTGAGTTGCTCGGACCGCCTGAGTTGCTCGGTACACTTAAGTTGCTCGGAGCCTTAAGCTCCTCGGGGCGCCTAAGCTTCTTGGTATGATTGAGTTGCTCGGGGCGGTTGAGTAGCTCGGTGACAGTATGTTATTCGTTAAAAGTATTTGTAATGTCCACGTAGGTTGACATGTGTCTTCAAGTGAATAGTCCACATCAGCAGACTAAATTTGGTATCAACAGAAGCCCCCAATGTTTCACACTTTGAGGTTGAAGAAAAGTGTGGAATATTCTGCTCGAAAACTACTGAGATTATTGATTTTTTATGGATTTGAGGAAAATTTTCGTTGTATATAACTCCTTTTTGAACGCATAGTATCAGGATTAATAAATATTTTGAATTTTCATGACCACTTCGATATTTATGCCCTTTTATTCTTTTAGTCTTCGAAAACGCAAACGTCTTCCCTTGTAATCATTACCTTTCATTATTCCCGAGATAAAGTATTTAAGCGCAGCAGAAATCCTATCGTCTTTCACTTTTCAAATATGTATCTTTGAACTCTTCATTTCCTCTCTATCTTGTGCCTTCGTTCTTTCCATTGTTCATTGTCAACTGATCTCTCTTTTTCTGTAAGATTTTCTTCCCTCTCCTTTATTTACTTTGTTCATCATGGTTTATCTTGTTGAATCGCTTGACAAATTTCGATCTGAATTTTCAATCCCTTCATGGGTTAGTTTGGAAGAACTTTCTGAACCTTCTGATTATTTTTCTTTGGTTGAGGGACATTAGTTCCCAAGTCTTTTTGTGGCCTAATGTGGCTTTTCTTTCCCACCAAATCCCCTGTGTTTGGAGTTCTGCCAATATTTTGATGTTGTACCTGCAAGAATAGCTCCAAATACATGGAGGATAGTTAATGGCATACATAGGTTGAATCAACTTCATGGAACTCGATTAGGGATTCCAGAGATTATGTACTGCTATAGATGGGTTGTCAGTGATACCACATTCTATTTAAAAACTAGGTTCTTGAATAGAGCTTTAGTTATCAATCTTCCTGATGCCAATAGGGATTATTTTGATCATGGGGTTATTATGAAAAATTAGCAACACCCTCCATTAAGTGGAGCTGATGTATATCAAGGTCCCAGGTGTCCACCTTATGGCAATGGAATAAGTTGTTTTTATTTTTTGAGATCTTGTTTTCTTTGTGTTCGATAAAATGCATCACTGACATTTGTTTTTGTTTGTTACAATTGACAGTAAAAGAAAACCTCCAACAGAGGCTGATGTTAGTTTAAAGCATTTAAAATTTATTTGGGATTTGCATCAATCTGTTGATGAGGAGCATATTAGATCTGCTTCTTACTTGTTGCAATACAAAAGCTATACTTCATCTTTCACTGCTCGTCCTCGTCCAGTGGTAGTTAATCTTGACCAAGTACCAGCCTCTTGAGACTAGTGTGGAAGGTTCTTCCTCTAAGTCGAGTATTCCCATCAGTGATCTGATGAAGAAGAGAAGAGCTCCTGCCTTTTTGACAAATCTGCCTCTGCCACTGTGGAGGCAAAGAAAACTAAACAAGATGTCCCAGAAGAAAGGAGAAAAACCATTGATGTACCCCTCCTACTGCTGCCAAGAAGGCTGTCGAAAAGACCCCTATGGCCCCGAGCAAGACTATTGTTGTTTCTCCTTCAAGTGATGTTGTTATCATATCACCAATAAAGACAGCATCTTTAATTGAAAATGCTCCAGCTCCTTTGAGGAGATTAAATAAAAGTACTTCTGAGAGACCTGCTGAACCTATCTCTTAACCTTCAAATGTTGAAGGTAGTGTTCCATCTTTTGTTTATCCAAGCTCTGTTGTGAGTTTGGTAAGATCCTGGACTGTCCCAGAGGTCCAAGGCATTGAAGATACTTTTTCTCATGAGAGAATAACTACTCTGGCTGCTCAACACATTGCATCAGTAAGTACCTTTAGCTCGTCTTATTTATTTTTTAATACTATGTTCATGTATTGACTTAAAGTTCTGTCTTTTTTCAGCTTGTGACGTGTTTCAACAGCATTTTGAAGAAGAATGAAGCTATCAAGGCTTCAATCTCCTCAACAGTAGTAGAGGAAGCTTCTGTTGGGCTGACCCAATCTTTAAAAGATTCTCGTCAAAAGTACAAGGAAGATAAAGTTGCTTGGGAGAAGCAATTCAAGTCCATTGAGCTAGACACAAATCAAGCTGTGAATGCCTCCAAGGAGTTGGAGAAGAAGTTGAAGGAGTTTGAACAGAGTAATAAGGATTTTGAACAGAGCAACAAGGATCTTGAGGCTAACCTTAAGTTTGCTGAAGAGAAAGTTGTTAAACTTTAAGATCTTGAGCGGCAGAAAATGGAGGTGGAGGAAAAGTTAAAATCTACCGAGGAGCTTCTTAGGGAAAGGACCTCCCCGAAGAAGGCAAAAAGGAAGACTGCAGTAAAAAAATCCTTCAGTGGTGGTTGGGATAAGGGCTGGAACAAGGGTCTGGCTGCCATGTCTTCTCAAATGGAGTATGCCAGCATCAAATATTTTATGGATGGATGGGTAGTAGCCTTGTAGGAGCTTAAGGTTGCTGAGAATTCTGAGTTATTCTAGCAGCACTCATGGCCCTCCTCCCTCTCCTGGAGAAGAAGAAGAGGATGAAGCTGCTTCAGATGAATCTTCTATGACGACTGAAGATCAGGTCCCTGTTGTTCCTATTGTTCAACCTTCTGAGCAACTCCAACCAACTAGCACTCTGCCGAGCAGATACCCTTGTCCTCTGAGCAATCAGTCCCTTCCTCCAAACCTTCTGAGGAAGTCATAGGAAATAAGGAGAAGGTGTAAGTTGTTTGGGCTTTTTTGTTGCTTTCTTGAATGTAACCTTGGACTATGTATATCCTCTTATAATGAATAAAAATTCGAACTTTGGTTGTTCGTCTTGAATTTCTCTTTTACTTGCTCTGTCTGCATCATTATTGATTCTTTTTTATTTCTTCTCTTTGTTAGTTTATGGCTAGGATGGAGCTCTTATCATCTCATGACACAGAATTGATGAAGAAATGCAATAACTATTTTAAAGTTGGTCATGCAGATCTTAATGAGGCTCAAATCATTGATATCCTTCGTTCAGATGCTTCTGAACGAGCAGTTGAAGCTTATATATACTTAAAGTGCTTGCTCAATCGTGTTGTTGCCAACAATGTGGCCTACTACAAAATGATTGAAGATCTTCAAGGAATGATCGAGGAACTTCAGCAGCAGTATAAAGAGTCCTCCACACTTTTGCATCAAGGATATGAGAAGAAATATCAACAATTGAGTGCTGACAAAGGGTATGATAAATTCATCTCTGCTCATGAGAAGAAAGAGAGTGTTTTGAAGCTTGAAGTTGAAGAGCACAGGCATATCGCTAAGTCGTTGGAGCAGGAGAACATTGTTTTGCAAGAAGAGATAACATAACTCAAATCTGCTGCATCTTCTTCGGGAGCCTTGGTCCCTGTTAATGATGAAGGTTTTTCTTTCTTGGAGGTAGAAAATGCCAATTTACGAGATGAGTTAGAAACTTTGAAAAGAGATGGACCCTCCACATCTACTCGTGGACGAGCAAGATCTTCTTCTCGTGGACGAGCAAAAGCTGGTCGGGTTTCTATTGAAGAATCCAGAACTCAGTCGGCCTTGGAGAATCAGGCAGTTCAGTTGATGGCGAAGAATCAAGCTTTGGCAGAAATATCCAAGAAGATTCTGAATTTTAATGACCAACTTTCTTCCCAGAGTTCTGCTTTGGAAATAAGGAAATTCTCGTGAAAAGTCTCCACGAGCAACTGGAGAGGTTAACTTATTAGTTCCATAAACAACCCAGAGAGTTTTGGATGGCTGGGTATAACGAAGCCCTTTACTATCTTGATGCTCGGGTCCAGCAGTCAAATAACGAGGGGTACAAGCAAGGGTGGTTGAATGAATTGTGTGTGCTAAAATTGGAGCAGGGCCACTACTTATGGGATTATTTTGACCCTTGAGTGATCGATTTTCCCGTGCCTCCTTTTAAGCTTGACATTAGTTGGATTCTTACTTGGGCAATTCCTCAATGCTTGATCTCCAAGTATCTTGGCGATTACAGTCTTCATGCAAACTTTGAGACATCTCTCCCAGAGCACTTGCTTGATTGGCCCCCCGTTATGAATGATCGAATGCTGCGAGATTTAAATTTTACAAATTCCCCTTATGCATTAGATGATCCTCCTGCTGGGGTAGAACCTGTTTCAAAGGCAGAAGGGAAAAAACCAATAAAATAGGGTTTTTTATGTAATGAAGTATATTTTTCACATAATATATAATTCTACTTGATTTGAATGAAGAAATTTTTAGTCTTTTGCCATTTTATTTTCTTCTAAATAATTTGTATAATGTCCTTGCTTGTTGTTTGGTAAATATATATGTATATATATTATACTTATACCATTTGTTGTTTAATTATACTGACTTGTCACTCTTTGAGCCTAAGCAATGGAATGGTTTGCATCCCATGTTCCTGCTTAGTTGTAGTAATTTATTATGGATTACTTTGTTGCCTAGACAGTGGATACCCCGGGAGGTCGTCCAGCTTCTTGTCTAGTTTGGTACCAACCAACCGGAGTTGGTGGTATTGATTTCACGACCAACCGGAGTTTTTGCTAATTAGTTCTCGACCCACATGAGTTGGTGGTAATTGATTTTCGACCAACCGGAGTTAGTGGTAATTGACTCCTGACCAACCGGAGTTGGTGGTAATTAATTTCTCGACCAGTCGGAGTTGATGGTAATTGATTCCCGACCAACCGTAGTTGGTGGTAGTTAATTCCCGACCAACCGGAGTTGGTGGTAATTGATTCCCGACCAACCGGAGTTGGTGGTAATTGATTCTCGACCAACCGGAGTTGGTGGTAGTTGCTCTGAATTTGGTAATTGCTCTGAATTTGGTGTGTAGTATGTAGCACTAATATATTCCGGAAAAAAAAATCAACAAAGAAAGAAATTGGGTGAAACATCACTTTATTCATACTGAAGAAACTGCATTACATAGGAATTTTAATTACTGATAATACTTGCGCAGATGCTCTGCATTCCATGCATTCTTGAATTCTTCTCCTTCCAAGGTTTCAATCCTGTATGTCCCTGGATGAACAACTTCTGTTACTCTGTAGGGTCCATGCCAATTGGCTTCCAGTTTGTTATTCTTTTGGATCACTTTCTTCAGTACATAATCCCCTTCCTTGAAATCACACTTCTTCACTCTTTTGTTATAGAATAAAGTTATTTGTTGTTGATATGCTGCATTCCTGATTGTTGCTTCTTCCCTAACTTCTTCGAGAATATCCAGGTCTAATCTTCTCATCAAATCACTGACAGGAGAATTGAAATTAAGCACCCTATGCGTGGGTAGACCCAATTCAGAAGGTATGACATTCTCACTCCCAAATGCCAGCATGTATGGAGACTCTCCTGTTGTTGTTCGTGGTGTGGTACGATAAGCCCACAGCACAGAATGTAGCTCGTTAATCTAATTTTCTTTTGCATCATCCAGTCATTTTTTCAAACCATTCAGCAGCGTTCTATTTGTCACCCCAGTTTGCCCATTGCTTTGGGGATGGCCTGGTGCAAAATGGGTCTTCGGTACATTGGATTGATGACAATACTCAGCAAACTGCTCGTTATCAAACTGGGTTCCATAGTCTGTAATGACTGCATATGGAGACCATATCTGTAGATAATATTCTTCCAAATAAATTGATAGACTTTATCGTATGTCATATCAATGAGAGGCTCAGCTTCCACCCATTTGGTAAAGTAATCCACAATAACCACGAGGTATTTAAATCTTCCCCTGGTCTTTGGAAGTGGCCCGACCAAGTTTATTCCCCACATGGTGAATGGTCAAGGAGATGTGATGGGTGTTAACAATGCTTGGGGAGTTCTTCGAATAGAAGAGAAGCGTTGACATTTATCGCACTTCTTGGCATAAGCTGCACAATCAGCTCTCATCGTCGGCCAATAATACCCCTGCGTTGCTATTCTTTACAAAAGCGTCCGACCTGATACATGGGATCCATAAGATCCCTCATGAACCTCTTCAATCAAATCCTTCACTTAGGAGGGATGGACACATCTTTGTAGCCCTGCTATAACTCCTTGTCTATATAAAATGCCATTGGTCAATACATAATGAGCAGCTTTAAATGTTAGTTTCTTAGCTGCGAGTTTATCAGTTGGTAAAGCCCCCTCTTCAATATAGGCCCTGATGGGGTCCATCCAAGATGGTCCTAAGTCGAGGGCAATGAAATTCATCATCAGATCTTCGTCTATGCTCCGACCAACCAGGATTTCTATTGGGATTGTTCTTCGTAGCTCGGTGTGTGTGGATGATGCTAACCGAGCTAGGGCATCTGCTCTGATATTTTCTAATCTTGGTATTCTAATCAACTGAACTGCAGTAAAACTTGATACCACCTCCATTGCTTTTGCATGATACTTGACCGTTAATTCTCCTTTTGCTACATACAACAACAGAATTTGATTTACGATTAACTGGGAATCACTGAATACAACAACCTGCTCTGCCTTTATGGTTTTAGCCAGATTTAGGCCTAAGATCATAGCTTCATATTCAGCCTCATTATTAGAAAGCGCAGAGCATACTCCATATCAATCTCATCTGGACGGTTTAAAATAATTCCTGGTCCAATGCCTGTAGTGCACGAAGACCTATCCACGTACAAATTCCATATAGGTACTTCATTATCAAACTCTTGATCAGTCAGAGTTCCTTGGTGGAATATTTGATGCTTCCTTTTGTCCTCCTCCGGCACTTCTCGCTGCTCGTTGATCAATTTCTCTTGCTCGTCTACCGACATTAAATGATCGGGGTTTAAATTTGATGATCCTGTAACATCCACAGGGTGGTCTGTATTAAACTCCTATTCTTCGGAGGCACTTTCCTGAGTAAACTCTGCGATAAAATTCGCTACTGCCTGCCCCTTGAACGATGATCTAGGCTCATAAATTATATCGTATTCACCAAGTTCTACTACCTAATACATCAATCTTCCTGATTTCTCCAGTTTATGCAGAGCTTGTCTTAATGGCATATCGGTGTACACCACTATAGTATGGGCTTGGAAGTATGGCCTCATCCTTTTGCTTGCTTCGATCAGTGCTAGTGCCAACTTCTCCAACCTTGGATATATGATTTCTGCTCCTCGAAAAGACTTACTAATATAATAGACTAGTTTTTGTACTCCATCCTCCACTCTTATCAACGCCGAGCTTACTGCATTTTCTGAAACTGCCAGGTACAAGTATAGTTTTTCTCCCATTACTGGTCTAGATAACAATGGAGGTGTCCCTAGATATTTTTTCAATTCTTGAAAATCCTCCTCGCATTCATCATTCCATTTAAAAGTTTTTTGGAGTGTTTTGAAGAATGGGAGGCATCTGTCAGTTGCTCGTGACACAAACCTATTAAGTGCTGCAACTCGCCCGATGAGACTTTGCACTTCCTTCTTCGTGGTTGGATATCGTAGCTCAAATAGAGCCTTAATCTTTTTAGGGTTCGCCTCAATTCCTCGTTGGTTAATAATATATCCGAGAAATATGCCTTCTCGTAGTCCGAATATGCATTCGGTGGGATTTAGCTTCATTTGATATTTCTCTAATTGATCAAAGGTCTGACCTAGGTCAACTAGATAATCAGCATCTTTCTTGCTTTTCGTAAGAATAGCGTCAACATAAACCTCCATGTTATGACTTATTTGCTCTGCAAACACCTTATTCATCAGCCGCTGATATGTTGCACCTGCATTTTTAAGTCCAAAAGGCATAACATTATAGCAATAAGTTCCCCTTTGGGTGATAAAAGAGCTACTCTCCCTATCCTCGGGCTTCATTTTAATCTGGTTGTAACCAGAATAAGCATCCATGAAACTCAATAATTCATGCCCCGATGTAGCATCCACTAGTTGATCGATTCGGGGGAAAGAAAAATGATCCTTTGGGCATACCTTATTAAGATCAGTGAAGTATACACACATCCTCCACTTGTTATTTTTCTTCTTTACCATCACCACATTTTCTAGCCAGTCAGGATATTTGACATCCTCAATAAAAAAGGCTTTTTTTCTCTTCTCTACTTCTTCCTGTATGGCTTGATTCTTCTCAGGACTAAACACTCTTCTTCGCTGCTTCACTGGATTGATTTCCTTGTTCATGTTGAGCTCGTGACACCGAAAACTTGGGTCTATCCCTGGCATGTCTTCATGACTCCATGCAAAAGTCTTCTTTCTGCGCCTTAGAAATGCTATCAATTCCTATTTTATCGATATATCTAGTGATGCACCAATTTGAGTTGTTCGTTCTGGATGCTCGTTGTCCAGAATGATATTTTCGGTAACTTTCATGACCTGGCCCTTTACGAGCTGAGACTCGTCTCTAGGGTCTAACGTTTCAACCTCTGCATCCTCTATTTCATCGACTTGGTAAGTAGTAGTATTCTTTCTGGATTCTTCGCGTTCCTTCTATTCGGCAGATGAATAGTAGCACTCTCGAGCTACTTTCTGGTCACCTTTCACCACTCCTACTCCAAAGTTGGTTGGGAATTTTAAACATTGATGTACAGTAGATGGTACTGCTTTGAACTTCTTCAGACCTACCCTTCCCATGATGATATTGTAAGATGATTAGACATTTTTATCCATTACGAAAAAGCGTACTCTTTCTATTCGACAAGCAAGACATATACTGATAAGCATATCTAACTTGATCGTCCCAAGTGGAAAGACCTTATCGCCAGTAAAGCTAAAGAGGGGCCTATGATATGGCTCCAACTGGGCTAGCTTCAGATTCAAACTGTCAAAGCATGGATAGAACATGATATCTACCGAGCTACCATTATCCACTAGTACTCGTGAGATCACCACTTCCTTTATTCTCATCTTGATCATCAATGGGTCATCATGAGGATATAGTACACCTGCCAGGTCATTTTTAGAGAAACCGACGACCAGTTTGTCTTTATTCACCTTCCTCGGTAGATCATCTTTAGCTAAATTTTTTTGCTGAATGTACGAGCAAGCTTGAGCCTCATTGAGGTAAGCTTTTCTCTCCGCACTCAGATCTCCGCCTCCTGCATCTCCACCTGTAATAACATTACATTCAAATGATCCGAAATAGATTGAAAATACCTCATGTTCTGGCTGTCTTGGTCTTTTGGGGAGGTTGGGTTCATCTTATGGATCATCTTCGTGATCTCTCTTCTTGTCTTCTTTTGCTCGACGAGGAGACTTAGATCTTTGCCTTCCTCGATCGCTGGTCTTTCCACCATTTTGGCAATTAACATAATTAGCCAGTTTTCCTCGTCTGATGAGTGATTTAATTTCATTCTAGAGAACTATGCAACTTTTGGTCATGTGACCATGGTCTTTATGGAACTCGCAATATTTGGACTTATTCCTCTTGTCAGGATCTGCCTTCATTTTTTCTGGCCAATTTAGCTCCTCAATGTTCTTGATCTCTTCTAGAATGTGGTTTATATCTACCTTCGGAGGAGTATAATTTCCAAATTTCTTCAACTGTTCCAGTGCTTGCTTTGCTTTCGACTGCTTGTTGGCACTATTATTTTTCTGATCCTTCTTCTTAGTCTTGTCAGCCTTGACCTTGGTTTCCTTCATGTCTGTATTCTTCTTCACAACCATAGCTTCCTCGGCGTTCATAATCTTGGTTGCCTTTGCCATTAGTTCAGCCATGGTCCTATGTGGATCTTTGGCTAGAGTATAGTATAACTTGTCTGGCAACAGTCCACTCATCAGGGCAGTAATTGCTATTTTCTCCTCGTAATCAATAACTTCAAGTTTCTCATTATTGAAATGAGTAATATAGTCCCTGCTGCTTTCACCTGCCTTCTGTCTAACACTCAGCAAGTGCGCTACTCGTTTGACTGGTTTTGCTCCAAAACAGAAGTTCCCTATAAAGAGCTCTGCTAGTTGAAGGAAAGTCGCAATCTTTCCCCAAGGAAGGTTGTTGTACCATATCTGAGCTGATCCGGTAAGAGTTCCTAAAAATGCCCTGCATCTCATCTCATCTCATCTCATCTGGAACTACATAGATGTAGGCAGCAGCTTGGTACTGTTCTATATGAAGGATAGGGTCAGTTTTTCCATCATACTTAGGCGTCACCACAGGAGCTTTGAATTTTGATAGTGTGGGAAAATCCACAATTGCCTGTACAAATGGTGTCCCTCGGACAAAAGTTCTTTATAGAGGATTCTTGGCCTTAACCATTTCCCCTAATCTGTCCTCCAACCTCTGAATAGAACCTTTCCATACATTGTTTCCCACCTCGGGCCTATTTTTTTGAGTAATTGATCGCGCTGAGTTTTCCTCTTGGGATCTTTCATTACGGGTTGTTGGTCGTGATTGGGCAGAGCCTTCTCTTAGATCGGATGGTCATTGAGAGTTCCTCGACGCAATCCTAGGAGGACTTCTATTCCTCCTAGGTCCCAAACGATCAAAAGGAGAGACTCTACTCAACCTTTCTAGAGCAATAGTCCTTTCTGGAGATAAAGTGACGTTTCATTGAGAATCAGTAGCTCGTACTGAGGAAGTCCGACCAGGTTGATAAGAAAGATCATTAGATCTCTCAGTACGATATGATTCGGTGCGTCTAGATCAAGATTCCTCTAGTAATAGCGTTTGCCTAGTTCGCGAAGAGGGTAAACGAGTATTTCTCTAAATACTTCGTTGTCTTGATTGAGCCGGCGCTCCACGTTGAACAATTTGTATAAGTTGACGCATGGTTTCTTGCATGGCCGTTTGGACTTGGGCTAAATTATCCATTATGCCGGCCAGATCTGAAACATTTGGGGGAATAGATGGATTTGGAGGGATCCCAGCGTTTCGATTACTGGATTCCAGATTATCGGCCATTGATGATGAATTGTTTTCGTGAAAAATGTTAAGTATAGTCATTTCCCATAGATGGCGCCAATCTGTTGATGTAAAAAAATAGATTTGATCTAATATTTTAATCACAGATAAAAATAAATAAATAAATAAATATAAGACAATATATTTTTAAAGTGGTTCAGCCTTATGAGAATAGCCTACGTCCACTGTTTTTGTATTGCTGACAGTTTGCCTAGAATACTTGATAAGTGAGTTTACCAAGAAATCCAGAGTCCCCCGCTAATGAGGAGGTTATAATGTATTTATAGCCTTGAGGTTGTACATGTGAAAGGACAATGCGCTGTTATCTAGTAGACATATACATCTGTACGATAATAATGAGCATTTAATGCGCAGTCGTCTTTTTTATTCTCCTGATTTGAATGTTCGGACCGCCTGAGTTGCTCGGTACGCTTAAGTTGCTCGGAGCCTTAAGCTCCCCGGGCCGCCTAAGCTGCTCAGTATGATTGAGTTTCTCGGGGCGTTTGAGTAGCTCGGTGATAGTATGTTGTTCGTTGAAAGTGTTTGTAATGTCCACGTAGGTTGACACGTGTCTTCAAGTGAATGGTCCACGTCAGTAGACTAAATTTGGTATCAACAGAAGCCCCCAATGTTTCACACTTTGAGATTGAAAAAAAGTGTGGAATATTCTGCTCGAAAACTGCTCAGATTATTGGTTTTTTATGGATTTTAGGAAAATTTTCGGTGTATATAACTCCTTTTTGAACGTATAGTATCAGGCTTCATAAATATTTTGAATTTTCATGACCACTTCGATATTTGTGCCCTTTTATTCTTTTAGCCGCCGAAAATGCAAACGTCTTCCCTTGTAATCATTACCTTTCTCTATTCCCGAGATAAAGTATTTAAGCGTGGCAGAAATCCTATCGTCTTTCACTTTTTAAATCTGTATTGAACTCTTCATTTCCTCTCTATCTTGTGCCTTCGTTCTTTCCATTATTCATTGTCAACTGATCTCTCTTTTTCTGTAAGATTTTCTTCCCTCTCCTTTATTTACTTTGTTCATCATGGTTTATCTTGTTGAATCGCTTGACAAATTTCGGTCTGAATTTTCAATCCCTTCGTAGGTTATTTTGGAAGAACTTTCTGAACCTTTTGATTAAATTTAGTAACAACAATGAGCTTGAGATTATTCATCCTCCTCATTTAATCAATAAGCAGAGCAATAATAATCAACAATTATTGAGAGACTTTAATATGGTCAATTCCCCATATACACTGGATGATCCTCCAGTTGGCATGGACAAAGCCTAAAGAAAATGACTAGAAGAAGACAAAGCTCTAGGAAAATTACCAACAGAATAATTTTACAGCTTTTATTCTGCCTTTTGTTTATTCATAGCCATTGTAATGCACTTTTTTTCATCAATGAAATGTTGATTGAAGTTATATTATATAAGCTTATGGTTATGATTAATCTTTTTGTCGACTAAATAAGTTGTACAAAGATTAGTTAATCGGTTTATAGACTAAATAAACATCTCAAATGTTTATATTTGATTCATGCTTGAATCATGTATACGGCCTTTGATTCGACTAATGCACTTAGATAAAACTATAAATAGATTTATTATATTAAGTTGTTGCGTTTGTTATCATTGGCGACCAAGTGTATTACGAATGTATGAGTACTCCAATATGTTAACCCGATGAGGTAAAAATTTTAGTTTTCTTGACCTCTTGTTCGTGACTTGCCGAGGACAAATCACACATTAAGTTTGAAGTTTTCTAGAGTTGGAAAATTTTGAAAAATTTTGAACCATGCTATTTGGTGAAAAACTTTTTAAGAACTTTTCTGAAGTTAGAAAAGTTTGTAAAAGTTTGAACCAAACTTAACTTAAACTTTTTCATTAAACTAATTAAACTTTGCTTCGTTAGGCATCATACCCTAAAAAACAAAATAAAAAGGATGTATAACGTAGGAAAACTGAAATTTATAAATTTGAATAAATAGTTACACTAAAACTAAACTTGTAAAAGCAAATTACTGATAATACTTGCGCAAGTGATCTGCGTTCCAAGGATTTTTGAATTCTTACCCTTCCAAAGTTTCCAATTTGTAGGTTGTTGTTCAGATAACTGCCAAGATGCGGTATGGACCATGCTAATTAGGCTCCATCTTGTTATTTTTTTAGATTACTTTTTTAGCTACTAGGTTTCCTTATTTTAGGTTGGTCGACTTGACTCTTCGATTGTATAACCTTGCAGTCCTTTGTTGATAAGGGTCATCCTAAGGGCGGCATCTTCACGAATTTCTTCTATCATATCCAAATCTAGTCGCCTCATGATATCATTCTTGGGTGAATCAAAGATTAAAACCCTATGAGTGGGCAGACCTATCTTCACTGGAATTACTGCTTCAATGCTAAAAGTCGGCCGGTATAGAATTTATCCTGTTGCTGTTATGGGAATAGTCATGTATGCCCAAAAGACATAGTGAAGTTCATTAATCCAGTTTCCTTTAGATTCATCTAAATTTTTATTCAATCAATCTGTCAAGGTTTTATTGGTGATCTATATTTGTCCATTTCATTGGGGGTCACCAGGTACTGAATGAAGTTTTTGGATGCCTGACCGAATGTAATACTCTTCAAATTCTTTATTATCAAATCGAGTACCATGTTTGGTGATGAAAGAATAAGGCACTAAATATCTACAAATGATCTGC
The DNA here is from genome assembly GCA_949130495.1 of Sambucus nigra. Classification (NCBI taxonomy): domain Eukaryota; kingdom Viridiplantae; phylum Streptophyta; class Magnoliopsida; order Dipsacales; family Adoxaceae; genus Sambucus; species Sambucus nigra. The sequence continues at coordinate 286,267,452 of OX422218.1, forward strand.
TTCCAATAAATTAAAACACTATCTGATAGGGCATATCAACTAGGGGTTCCGCCTCCACCCATTTGGTAACATAATCAACAGCCACAATAAGGTACTTAAATCATCCTTTGGCAGTCAACAGTGGTCCAATCAAGTTATTTACCCATATAGCGAAAGGACATGGAGAAGTGATGGGAGTTAGACATGCTCCTGGTCTCCTATGAACGGTAGCAAACTTTTGGCATTTATCACACTTTTTTCGTGAAACCAACACAATCTGCTTTCATTGTTGTCCAGTTTTAACCTTTCATCGCTATTCTTTACCCGTGACCTTTCATCTATATGTGCCCCGCATGAACCCTCGTGCACCTCTTTGATCAAATTATTGAACTCATTTAGATGAACACAACGAAGTAATCGTGTATCCTCGAATGTACAATACACCTTTATCGAGAACATAATTAGCTTCTTTGTACCTCATCTTCTTGGCTTTCTTCTGGTCGGGAGGCAGTGTTCCTCTTTCAATATATTCTTTGGTTCGGTCCATCCTGGAAGGACTTAATTCCATAGTAATGACATTGATTTCCATCACATCAATGCTTCTATGAGAAGTAATGTACACTATAATTGTTCATTTGAGCTCTGTTAGAGTTGTTGAAGCAAGCCGAGCAAGAACATTTGCTCGGGAATTCTTAATCCTTGGAATCCTCACTATTTTAACTAAAGTGATCAGAGAGATAAATTTCATGGATTTTTGGTGGTATCTCATCATGGTTTCTCCTCTTACACCATAAATATGTTGCATTTGATTAATAATCAACTGGGAGTCGTTGTATACCAATACCTGGTCGGTACCCAGTGAGGATGCTAGTTGTAGTCCTGTGATCAACGCTTTATATTAAACCTCATTATTGAAAGCCTTGAATTGGAATCTCAACGCATATTTCACATTCAAGTTGTTCGGAGTATTGATGATGAGGCCTTCTCTACTTCTTATAACGCATGAGGACCCATGCATAAATAAATGCCAAGTTGGGAAGTCATTAGAGAGAACTTTGTCTATCAGTATTCCTTTCTAGAATATCTTCTGACTCTGTTGTGATTTCTCTTGACCAGTCGACGATTCGAGTCAGTCGACTATAATCTATATTTTCTTCGGAGCTAAGCTCTCTTCCAAAGAAGTCTCCTCGACGGGCAAACGTGGATTATGCTACTCCTCTGCATATGGGAACTCATCAAAAGAATCTGCCACTACTCGACCTTTTATTGCAACCCTTCTAACATAAATAATTTTATATTCTCCTTACTCCACTGCCCAAGACATTAATCTTCCTAACTTTTATGGCTTATACAATGCCTATTTCAGGGGCAAATTTGTATAAACGACAATGATATGAGCTTGGAAGTATGGACTCATCCTTCTCGATGCTTCAATAAGAGTCAAGGCTGACTTCTCCAAGTGTGGATATCTGACTTCAGCTCCTCGTAATGCCTTACTAGTGTAATATACTGGACTTTGAACTCTACTATCAAGTCGGATAAAGGTCGAGCTAACATCTAACTCTGAAATAGCCAAATATAAATATAATTGTTCTCCCAGAACTTGTCAGGAAAGGAGTGAGGGAGGACCCAAATACTTCTTCAGTTCCAAGAAAGCCTTTTCACATTCGTGATTCGATTCAAAACTTTTCTAAAAACTTTGAATAATCGAAGGCACTTATCAGTTGCTCGATAAACAAAGTTGTTTAACGCGAATACTCTTTTCGTGAGCTTTCGGATATTTTTGATACTTCTCGGGGACTGCATTTCAAGCAAAGCTTTCATTTTTGGGGGGTAATATTCTATTCCCATTTGGTTAACAATATATCTTAAGAACATTCCTACCTGTACTTCGAAGATGAATTTAATTGGATTGAACTTTATCTGGTGTTTCTCCAATTGATCAAAGGTTTTAGCCAAGTCTGCTATGTGGTCGGTAGCATGTTTGCTTTTAGTGAGCATATCATCTACGTAAACCTCCATATTTTTACCAATCTGCTCTTCAAAAACCTTATTTTCCAATCTCTGATAGGTAGATCTAGTATTTTTCAATCCAAAAGGCATGACATTATAGTAATATGTTCCTCAGCTAGTAAAGAAGGAAGTGCTTTCTTTGTCTTTGGGCTTCATCTTCATCTGGCTGTAACCAGAATAAGCACCGATAAAGCTGAGCAGCTCATGACCCCCTGTAGCATCAACCAATTGATCAATCCTTGGCAAATGAAAATGGCCTTTTGGATATGCCTTGTTGAGACCCGTAAAGTCCACACACGTGCGCCACTTGTTGATACTTCGTCTTTCGGTGACTTGATTTGGATGTGTGAGTCGTTGTGGTCAAACTTCGAGTATCAAAATTCCCTTGAATTACCGACAAAACTTGTTAAAAATTTAATATCATGGTAATTGGGGTATCAATCCAATTTCAAACGTCGAAACCGTTATCGTAAAAACTTGCAATTTCATTTTTTATTAAAAATCTTTTTTTTTATTTTTTTTATGTTTAAAAATAATTTCAAGGGAGAAAACGAAAATGTATGAAATTAAATAACTACTAAAATTTAAAAGTAACCGAGTTTAAGAATTTATGAGAAGAGACAACAGGTGGGATTACACCACATCGTCAATTTAATTTAATTTCTTAATTGTTCAATTGATACGTTCGAAATAATATTGAATTTAAAATTTAACTCTCGTTACAGTCATAAATTCAACACAATCTTTTTCAGCAATTAAATCCGGAATTGTCACTACGAATAAAAAAAATTATATTAATACTTTTTTTTACAAATTATCCGCTAAGATCAATTTATAAAAAATTGTACGAATCTTTAAATTGCACACATAGTTAATAATTTGATTTAGGAATAATCCCTATCTCTAGTTCGAATCCTAAAATCAAATATCTATTTTCAAAATTAATTTATTAACCCTTGTTAAAAAAATTAATTAATGATTGTCCCTATTTTAATTAGCCTAGAACAAATCCACGAAGAATTAATTCATTAAATTAAATCAACCTACGCGTTTCATCCCACCCTTTGAATGGGGTGTTTAGCCACGCTTGATTAAAAATCAAAAATAGTCACAAACATTCAATAGGAAATTAAATAGAAAAGGGCAAGAGATACAATACGCAGTAATTCCTCTGTCAAATGTGCGTATGAACGCGTGTCCCAATTTCTTCACATATAACTCAACTTGATTACAAAAATGAACCAAAATCTAAACCTAGTAATTTATTCTAAACCTAAACTATATTTTTTTCTATCCTATTGTAGTCTCTTTTTTTTTCCTATGTCTCTCGTGTCTTTCTTGTGTGAGAGGCCTTTTTTGATATAGTTACCACCTCCCTCTTTATAACCCACGATCTTGGTTTTTTTGGGGAGATTTGGTGGGATTTAATGTTTGGCTAAGTCAAAAGTTTTGAGAGAGACTTATCCCACGTCGATTTTGATGGTAAGGCAGTTCATATTTTCATGGAGTAGTTAACATGTAGGTTGAAGGAAATCAGGTTTGTGGGTTAATAGTTTGGTCAAAGATGGGTTCGGTTTTGTGAATTCGGGTTAGTTGTCGGGTTTAGGCGGGTTGCGAGTTGGGCGACCCAGGTGTGGAGCTAGTGGGCTGCTGTGAGAAGTGGGTCTTGGGTTCTGGTTGAAAGTGGTGGGTTTGTGGAGGTCAAATATGGGGTTTATGGGTGTTGATTGTGAGTATGGTGTGCAATAGTTTAGATGGGCTAGGATGGGGATGGGTTTTGGTTATAGAGGGAAGAGAGAGTGAGGAGATGTTGGGGAGATGGATGTGGGTTTGTTTGTGTGTATTAGGGTGTAGGGAAATAGGGTGAGGCACATGGGATGTGCTTAGGTGTGTGTTTAATTGTACCTAAAATAATAAAAGTAAAATATTATACTACCTAACTAAAAAAAATAATTAAACTAAAAATATAAAAATATAAAGATAAAAATAAAATCCTAATCTATATTAAATAATAAAATAAAAGAAATAAAAACTAAAAATCTAATAAAACTAAAAAAATAAAAAAATAAATTCCAACAACTAATCCTAATAAAATAAAATTAAGATTAAAAATTAAGAACTAATAAAAATCAAAATCAAAATTAAGAAATAGAAAAATAGAAAATAAATCCTAGAAAATTCTAAATAAATCTAAAATAAATCCTAATAATAAAACGAACTCAAATAAAAATCTAAAAAAACTATAAATGTGCAAACTTAACACACACAGGCTCGGGTGATGGATTGGGCTTGATGTCGGCTTAGGTTTGTTTCGGGGAGAGGGTTCGGGGCATCGAAACTGATCTTGGTATGCTCAAATGGAACTTTTGACTTCACGGTCTCTTTGATTTCTTCATTGAGCGCTTTTGACTGTAATTTTGTTGCAATTGACTGGATTTATCCCTATTTGATGTTGCAACTGCGTATTGACCTGCGAAATGATAAAATACGAACATAAGGTCATTTTTAGTTAAAATGAGTGACTAAAATGCTTCTATTCGGGGCATAAATTATTCACTTTTGGGTGCTTATCATACTACCTCCAAACAGAACATTGCTAATCCTCGAGCAAAATTAGAGAGAAAGCAGAGATAAATAGCCAAAAGTGTGCCACTTTCGCAGACACTGGCGATTGCTCTTAGCATGTGCAACAAGCCGTTAAACCTATAGGTTGCCCTACAGGACGAGTGCTGCCTTGTGAGGGTTTGCAATGAATGTACCCACAAAATTCAAAAGATTTTAATAGAATGGAGTCTCTTATTTTGACAAGGAAAAACTATACAACCTAACACAGAAGGCATCAAGGAGCACCATATTCAACTATCAAAATAAGAAAAAAAATTACTTAATACAAAGAGCGTAATCCTTCCTAAAACTCAGCATGAGTTGTGTGAAATAATTTTAAGTATCAATAGAGTAATTCCTAATCGCCTTTTATAGAATCAAAGCTTTGACTTCAATTCTCACTATATATATCTCTCTGAATCGAACTCTTTGATAATTAGGTAAGTGTATCTCACTAGTGTGTGAGGAGGTGAGTAAATGTAAACAAGTTCAAACATCTCACACACTTTATAGAAAATGACGGATGCATGAAAGAAATTTGATCTCATGAACAAATGCTAACCACTATGTCGAGAATGTCGAGTTATTCACCATATAGACTTCTCGTTTGCCCGAACACGTCACCATGGGTGAAAATGGGATTTATGTTAGACATGGGGGGGAAATGGGGAAGATGATGATATGATGGTAGGATTTTGAGGAGAGTGTGACATTTTAACTGACTAATGTCTTCATCTTTTGAATTTATGATCACATGCTTTCTTTTTCTTCTTTTTTTTATATTTTTTTGCTTCTTTATCTATTTTTTTATGCGATGCATTTTTCTTTTCACAAATGAAGACAATTTACATTGATAATTTCAAACACTCTTTTTCTCAAAAACGATGGTAATGATGGGAATTGACATATGGATGGTATTTGGGACATACATGGATAAGGGAATTATGAAAAATCGGTGAATGATAATGTGATACGGAAAAATGATAAGTGTATGGTCAAAATTGGTTTAATGCTCGGACAAACTGCAAGACACATGTTTGTTACAACTCGAAAGTAATGTCATTCTCAATGATTAAGCCAAATTTGGAAAATAATGAGATCATGCAACGACTAAGTGTGGTACCCAAGGAAAGTTGAGTCAACTCGTGACTCTGAGATACGTAAAAACCCTTAAAAAGGTGAAAAATTCAAATCTCACGGGTTTAAGTCACCACTAGTGATGTTCTAAGGCTCTCTTGATAATATAGTTACTCTTAAACTTTTGATTGTAATGTGATAGTGCAAATTGTTGAGTTTAGGAATTCATAGTGCAAGTACGCTTTTAAGAGGTATTATTTAATTTTATGGTTAAAGCGTAATTTTATGGTCGAACATGGGTATTTCGAGATTTCTAAAAGATCGATGATAGACAATTCATAAAAATTTAATTTTAACTGCGCAAAAAGTTTAAAACCACTTGTTTCTAAAAAAAATCAAAAGAAGTAAAATTTTGATAAATTCCCCCTCCAAACAAAAGAGAACATCATCCTCAATGTTTAAAACTATCTATAGAAAATGAAAAGCACAAGGTAGGAAAGATATTACCATAATGAACTGCTTATGAAATTGTATCGCATGGTGGAGTAGAGATGGGACCTGAAGAACAGATGCAACACAAAAATATTTACAAGTCTACAAAGCAAGTGAAAATCATTGGGTGATGTGAAACCCACCCCCAAACAGGATAAGACTCATACTCAGAAATAAGATATAGCGGGTTGCCTCTCGGTAGTGCTAAGTTTAACGTCTTCATCCAGACCAATTGGAACTCACCCAAAAAGACGGTATAATCTAGGAGAGAATGGGGTGGCAGAAAAATCAGGTGATGAAAATCATCACCAAATGAGACTAAACAGTCGGTCTTCATAAATCGGGTCAACAAGGTCAATTTATTCTATGTGAGTGGGGATTATCTCTAAAAAAGGCTTCAACCTTTGAAAGAGGCTACCATCCTTAGGATTTTGAACTGTGATGTCACCATAGGGAGTAACAGATTCAACAACAAAGGGTCCAGACCACCTGGTTTTTAACTTCCCGGGAAAGAGATGAAGATGGGAGTTGTATAATAACACTTTCTGACCAGGGTGGAATTCTTTGCGGAGGATGCTTTGGACATGGATCCACTTTATTTTGTCCCTGTACTTCTTGGACAAATCATAGGAATTATTTTGCATCTCCTCTAATTCATTGAGTTGTAGCTTTCGATGGATGCCAGCCTCGTCGATATCAAGATTAAGGGTTTTGACGACCCAACAGGCATGATGTTCAAGCTCGACGAGTAAGTGGCATGGTTTACCAAAGACCAAGCGAGAAGGAGACATGCCAATTAGAGTCTTAAAAGTAGTATGGTATGCCCACAAAGCATCATTCAAGCATAAGGACTAGTCTTTCCTGTTAGGATTAACTGTTTTTTCTAGGATTTGCTTGATTTCGTGGTTGGAAACTTAAATTTGACCACTAGTCTGAGGGTGGTAGGAGAGGCCAACTTTGTGGGTAACACTATACTTTTTCATGAGATTTTCAAAGACTCGATACAAAAATATTTTACCCCATCACTAATGATAGCTTTGGTAGTTCCAAAACGTGTGAAGAGATACTGCTTAAGAAAATTGACCACAATGCTATAGTCATTGGTGCGGCAAGAGATGTCTTTAATCCATTTGGAGACATAATCAAATGTAACAAGAATATATTAGAAGCTATGGGATGAGGGAAAAGGACCCATGAAATCAATTCCCCACGAATCAAAGATTTCGATGATAAGAATGGGTGTGAGAGGCATCGTATGACGTTGAGCAAGACGCCCAGATTATTTAGTGGTGGGCATCTCGAAAAAAATGGGAAAGTAGAAACCAGTTTGCAATATCTTGGTGGCAGTTTTCTTGGAGCTAAAGCGGCCACCACAGGCACCATCGTGATAAAAGGAGAGAATAATGGATTATTCATGGTCAGGAACACATCGAAGAATGACTTGATCAGTGTAATACTTAAAAAAGAATGGATCATCCCAAGAGTAAAACTTTACCCATGCCATGAACTTAGAACGATTGTGTTTCGACCAATGATTACGCAGTTGGTCGGTAACAAGGAAATTAACGATATCAGCATACCAAGGTGAGGTGGAGATAGCAAAAATTTCCTCATTGAGAAATGTTTTAGAAATAGGGACGGGATCAGATGAAGACGTAACAGTAATGCGGGAGATATGGTCGAAAACTAAATTTTTTCACCCTTTCTTATCATAAATTTCGAGGTCAAACTCTTGAAGCAAGAGAATCCAACGTATCAATCACGGCTTAGAATCCTTCTTGTGAAGAATCTGCCTCGAGGCGACATGGTCAGTGTAAATGATGATAGGGGAACCAGGGAAATATGACCTAATCTTATCTAGTTCAAATACGACAGCTAGTAACTCCTTTTTGGTGGTCGTGAAATAAAGTTGAGCATCATGTAGGGTTCTGCTAGCATAATAAATGACCTGATGATGCTTGTCAACCCTCTGACTAAGTACAACACCTAGAGAAAAATCAAAGGCATCACACATGATCTCAAAAGGTAAAGACCAATTAGGAGGCTGAATGATAGGAGCAGAAATGCGCTCGGTTTTCGGGCGCTCTGAAGAAGTGACACACGCGTAATCAAAGACAAAGGGATAATCTTTGGATAAAAAGGTCTGTTGAAGGTCGAGTGATTTTAGAAAAGTCCCTAATGAAATGATGGTAGAAGCTCGCATATCCTAAGAAGGGGCGAATGTCCTTAACAGACTTAGGAATGGGAAGTGTGGAAATTAAGTCGACTTTTGCTTTATCTACTTTAATACCGTCACGAGAGACAACGTAACCTGGAACAATTCCCTTTTTTACCATGAAGTGGCATTTTTCCCAAATGAGGACCAATTTGTTTTCTTGACAACGTATGAGAACCATAGTGAGGTGAGAAAGGCATTGTTAGAAGGAAGAACCAAACACATAAAAATCATACATAAAAATTTCGAGAAAACGTTCTACCATGTTATTAAAAATACTAATTATACACCGTTGAAAAGTCACGAGTACATTGTAAAGGCCAAATGGCATGCGGGAGTAGACAAAAGTGCCGAAGGGACTATGAAGGTAGTTTTCTCTTGGTCTTTAGGGGCAATAGGAATTAGGTTATATCCTGAATAGCCGTTAAGGAAGAAGTAATAATCATGGCCAGCTAAATGTTCGAGCATTTGGTCAATGTATGGAAGAGGGAAATGGTCCTTGCGAGTGACAACATTTAGCTTTTGATAGTCAATACAAACACGCCAGCCCGTTTGCATAAGGGTGGGCACAAGCTCAATGAAACTATTTTTTACGACGATGACACGAGGATTTTTTGGTACTATGTGAATGGGACTGATCCATTAACTATTCGATATAAGGTAGATAATACCAGCATCGAGAAATTTTAAAATCTCAGTGTGCACGACTTCTTTCATAGCAGGTGATGATGCTAGAAATAGCACCACCGGTTAAGGTGTTTGAAAGCTCAAACCAGTGATAACAATGGCAACACAAGTGTATACTAAGTATAAGAGATTGAGATGAGGAGAATAGGATGAACACCAATATATAAGTGGTTCAGCCAATTCGGCTTACACCCACTATGCAAGTGAGTGAGTAAGGTCACTAAAATAAGGAACTAACGGCTATGGATACAATCTCTTAAGCTTTCTCTCTCTTATGTATAAATTGACAGAGTTTCAGCTGGGGTTGTGATTTTGGATCCCTTTGCAAGGTAGAGGATGACCTCTATATATATTGTTTGTGGGGTGTAATGTACCCCCCCACGCATGCAATGAGCATGTGCATGGAGATCCAACCAGTGAAAGGATGACACCTGGCTAATCTTCAACTAAGTAATGATGACCTCAATATTCCCTCACGTGGAGGGAATGATTCAGTTATAATAGATTTGTCCACGTGCTTCAAACCATATATGTACACATAGAAGCTCGACTGTCTTTGCTTGGTATCAACCTCGTCGTGGGTGAGTATGAGGTTTGTGAGGTACGACCCTTGCCTTGGCTAGGAATTATATGATAACCTTAGCTGGGATGTTGGTCGAGGTTAGATATGTGGAATGTCGGTAAGGGCCGATGTTGACTTGACACTTGATGATGGGCCTGCAAGGCTATTGATTCTGGGTGGAACTTGTAACGTAGGCTAAAGCCATTGATGGGATTATTCATTGAGCCTAAGAGGCTTTGTTAATTATCGCATGGCACTTGCAACGTCGTCCATGGCCAACCTTATGGGTAGTTATCCAACGAAACATGTGGACCTCGACTGCTGCCTACATGAAAGGTAATTAGTAACGTCGGTCATCATCGACCTTATGAAGGACGAGATTACTGGTCATCAGTCTTGATCTCTTGTTATCTCGATTGTTACCCAGGTCGAGGTTGGTGCCTTCGAGCGAGAAGGTACAATTTGGACATATCAATCACCCCCTAGCCCTTAGTTACCTATGTGAGTAGGTGACTAAAGGGTATGCATGTCTGAGGCTGTATTTTTCTTGTGTCCCAACATTTTTTTTACATGTGTCAACTTCCGAAGTGGGTAGCATGCCTCACAAATGCAATGATAATGATGGCCTTTTGGGTTCCTAAGGCAATGATGGGCTTTGGGACGCGTGCAATCAGTTTAAGGGTTTAAACCCTTTTTTCTTCTCTTTCTTCCTCATTTCTTTCCATTTTTCCCGCCTATGCTTTCCTCTGCCTTTTTTCTCTCTTCAAGAGTTGCTGTTGCATTTTGGGTTTTCCTTATTTCTGATCTTTCTCTCCTTCATTTCACACTCAGACAGGTATCGTCTTCACCCTATTTCTTCATTTTCAGCCTTTAATTTTGGCTTTTGCTTTTTTTGGTGAAGATATAGGTTTTCTGATTATGGTTTTAAGGTTTTCTGATAGTACTTTGCATTTTTCGATGAGGTTGTTCTTGGTTGTTCTTGGCTTGAAATCATTCGAAAACTAAGTTTGATCCTTAGCTTAAGTTGTCCCTAGTTGTTTAGTTTAGAATCTTAAGTGTAGAGTCATCTTCTTTATGCTCAGAGCCCTTTATAAATTCATAGAAGACTTCCCTTTTCTCAGAGATAAGACCTTTGCAAAAATTAGGCAGATAGAGCTAGCCCAAGAGGAGGCTCGGAGGGCTGAGGCCTTCCCCCTCAGACTTATATTTCCACCACCTCTGAAAGTCATATACCCTGAGCCAGCCGAGCCTGCTGAGCCATAAGGGGGTCCAACTGACCCTTCTCCAATGTCTGAGTCTGAGTCGTCTACCTCAGACCCTATGTCTATAGACTCATTCCAAGAGGCAATGGATTTCCTCATTAGGCAAGATTAGGTCCCTGATCAAGCCGAGGTCTAAAGTCATGCCTTGTCCCACAATGGTGCTATAACTTCATGGACTTCTTCTAATTTTGAAGTTGTGGGTCCGAGTGTGGCTATTCCACCACCTATTGATGTTATTCCCCTGTCGGCCACCACAGGGGTTGAGTTCGCGCAGAGGTTCCCTGGAGGTGTTCCTACACCTGCCCAGGCCGATGTTTCCAGGGATGAGGATGACGGTAATGAGAGTGACATTAATACCTCAGAGGCCGCCGAGATAGAGAGTACTTTTACTAAGTATGCCCTCTTAGCCTTTAGGCATCTCTATTCTGTTGGTCCCTCCATCACACTTAGGAGACCTCTGAGAGGTGAGAGAGCCTTTGGTGACCGAGATGGATAAATTTGTGTGTACGAGCAGATGTTTAAGTTGGGATTTCATTTCCCCATCCATCCCACCATCAGAGCCATACTTTCACACATTAACCTTTCCCCTTCCTAATTATCCCCCAACGGCTGAAGGGTGATAATTGGTGTTATTATCCTTTGGAAGGCAGTCCATCACTCCGACCTTCCTGTTAGGGTCTTCACCGGATGCTATATCCCATCCTCTGCCAGAAACCACCCCAGCTACTATCACTTCCTAGCTAGGAAGTCGGACAAGAAGATGTTGCTGGTTACCCAGACCTCCAATCACAACTGGAAACCATGGTATTTCTTTGCCTCAGGGGCATGGGAATTTTGTCCTTGTGCCACCAATTCATCAATGGAGCCAAGGGTACCCCTGAAGTGGGGAAAGGTGTCACTTGCTGCGAAGGCCAACCCCGGGCTTAGCCAGGATAACTTATAGAAGGTTAAGGATATTCAAGATTAGGGGGAGCGTGGTTGGCTAGTCAAGTACGAACATCTGATGACCCCCTACTACCTCTCTGAGACTGGCTTAGGTGGAAGTCATCTGACCGAGCTTCGTAAGTGTTATATTTTTACAAGTTGTACCTCTGAGTTTTCATACCTCTAATTTATTAACTCGGATGTTTCTCTTTGCAGAACACCCGGAAGGTATCTCCGACGAGCTCTGGGAGATGTCAAATCCAAGCCTTGTTAAGATGATGAAGAAAGCAGGGCATAATGAAGCCCCACCTATACTCAAGCAGAACGTCGGCACATCTAAAGCCGACGCTACTAAGAAAAGAAAACCCCCTACTGACTCAGAGGATCAGAGGTCGAGTAAGCACTAAAAAGGAGATTGTGCCATCCCAATCTCTTCGAATGACGCATTGGCTTCTCGTCTGAAGTAGTTAAAAATTAGTGACAGCCTGATAGGCCATGGTTTGAAGGCAATGGATGCCATTGGCTCTGCGATAACCGATGCTGATAAGATCTTCTTACGCTCGATAGATACCCCTCTGCTGGCCGAGTTTTTCCTTCACAGGTCTATCCAGGTAAAACTTTTACTTTATTCCAAGTGTAACCTCTGCTTTAAACGGGTTTAGGCTTGAACTCATACATATGACTTTGTTTTGCAGGGTATTCTCACTAGGAACCAATTCGTTGACTCGACCCTAAGGAAGTTACCCCTCATTGAGAAGGGAAAAGAGGCCCAAAAGGTGGAAGCCTATTTAAATGCTGACGTTGAACATCTGAAGTTGTCCTTGGATGAGTCTGAGAATAAGGTGAAGCAGAAGGATAAGGATATGGCCAATCTTAAGAAGGACCACACCTCTGCTTTGTAGGCCAAGGACGACATCCTTCAGGCAAAGGTTGATGCTGCTCTCAAGGCTGCCCTTGAGGATGCCTCTGAGAAGATACTGGTCGACTACATAGTCTCTAACCAGTTTATAAGCTTTGGCTTTTAATATATCGAAAGAGGTATTAAGACAACTGGGAAGTGGGCAGCTTCTAAGGAGAAGGAGATAGGAAGCTTGACTCCCTCGAACTTTATTGGTCTGGGCTTCGGTGATTCTCATTTTGCTCAGGCCTTGCAAGAGGTTGAGGAGGAAGACGCTGCTCTGGCAAAGACTGCTCCATTAGAAGCTACAGAGACTGAGGATGTTAACCCTCAAGATGAAGGAGCCGAGGTTACCAACGTCGTCCAAAAGGACCCCATTGTGGCTGCAAGCCCTTAAACTTTAATTTTTGAAGCTTTTAACTTATAATTTTTTATTTACCTCAATGCTTTATAAACTCTGATAACATATTTTGAGGCATATCTGACTTGTAATTCTGACTACATGTTATACTATCTTCTTGAGATGATTTTGCTTCTTTCGATGAATGCTTTCTTGAATGTTGTCTTGCAAATCATACTTCCCATCAAGTGATGTTCAAGGACCGAGGTCGTCAAATTATGATGTTTACCCACATAAATTTCACCAAATTAATGATGTTTAAGGTCTCAGGTCATCAAATTATGATGTTTACCCTCATAAATTTCACCAAATTAATGATGTTTAAGGATTGATGTCATCAAATTATGATGTTTACCCTCATAAATTTCTCTAAATTAATGATGTTTAAGGTATGAGGTCCTCGTACTATGATGTTTCACCTCAGACCTTGTCACCAAATTATGATGTTTAAGGTCTGAGCTCATCAAATTAAGATGTTTACCCTCATAAATTTTACCAAATTAATGATATTTAAGGTCTGAGGTCATCATACTATGATGTTTCACCTCAGACCCTGTCACCAAATTATGATGTTTAAGGTCTGAGGTCATCAAATTATGATGTTTACCCTCATAAATTTTACCAAATTGATGATGTCTAAGGTCTGAGGTCATCATACTAAGATGTTTGACCTCAGACCCTGCCACCAAATTATGATGTTTAAGGTCCGAGTTTATCAAATTATGATCGATAACATCCTCCTCGAGCATGTTGTCGAGCCTTGTGTCTCCGTTGGCAGTGACTTTCTCTGCCTTCTTCTCCATAAATTCATTCAGGTGCCCAGTCTGGCCTAATTCTTCATGGTGAGACTTGAGAGCTTTGTAGTGCTCAGTTTTGTGCCCGCTTTCCTTGTGAAACGCACATCTTAGCGCGTTATTCCTCTTTAAGGGATCTCCGCCCATCTTTCTGCGCCACTTAAATAATGGCTCGTCCTTGACCTTTGCTAGGATCTTGTAAATTGGTTCTCTAAAGACAATGTTCACTACTTGAAATGCTTTTGAAGCATCGTTTTTATTCCCGCTCTTGGATCCACCCTTGCCCCCATTATTGCTCCCTTTCTTCTGGTTCTTAGCTTTGTCGCTACCTTTGGCAACGAACTTAGCTCAACCATTCTCCCCTGCACTGAGGCGGGTGACATCCAAAACTTTGGCGTATTTCTCGATGCGAGCCATTAGGTTATCAATGGTTGTGGCATCCTTTTTAGTGAGGGATTGGTGCAAGAGGCAAGAGATGGGTAGGATAATCTTAAAAGATGCCACAGTGACCTGCTCTGAGTAGTCCTTGACCTCGTTGATCAACTCCCAATACATTTTTGCATAGTCACGGAGGCTCTCCTAGGGCCTTTTCTTTATTGTCAACAAGGCATCCATCCTCTTCGAATGGGAGCTGCTGGTGATAAAGCGAGTTATGAAGAGCTCTGCCAGGGACTCGAAGCTCCTGATGGATCTGTGAGGGAGTCGATCGAACCACTTATGGGCTACATCATGAAAGCTCGATGGAAATATCCGACACATTAGGGCGTCTTATGGTTTCAGAGGGTCATGGCCTGCCTGTACTGCCTAACATAGTCGATAGGATCAGTCGTAAATTTTGAATCTAGGGATTGTGAACTTCTTGGGGGATTCTTCTTATTCTATATCCCTTAAGAAAGAGGATTTCATATGGTTCCTGAGCGCTCGCCTGGCTAGCTCTCGATCTGGCCCCCCGATGTGCTGGGTGCTGCTCCATTTCTCTTCGGACCAAATTTTGTATGTCATCATTTCCTCGACCTGGGCTCCTATAAAAATATAAAAATAAAATAAAAGAAATAAAAACTAAAAATCTAATAAAACTAAAAAAATAAAAAAATAAATTCCAACAACTAATCCTAATAAAATAAAATTAAGATTAAAAATTAAGAACTAATAAAAATCAAAATCAAAATTAAGAAATAGAAAAATAGAAAATAAATCCTAGAAAATTCTAAATAAATCTAAAATAAATCCTAATAATAAAACGAACTCAAATAAAAATCTAAAAAAACTATAAATGTGCAAACTTAACACACACAGGCTCGGGTGATGGATTGGGCTTGATGTCGGCTTAGGTTTGTTTCGGGGAGAGGGTTCGGGGCATCGAAACTGATCTTGGTATGCTCAAATGGAACTTTTGACTTCACGGTCTCTTTGATTTCTTCATTGAGCGCTTTTGACTGTAATTTTGTTGCAATTGACTGGATTTATCCCTATTTGATGTTGCAACTGCGTATTGACCTGCGAAATGATAAAATACGAACATAAGGTCATTTTTAGTTAAAATGAGTGACTAAAATGCTTCTATTCGGGGCATAAATTATTCACTTTTGGGTGCTTATCATACTACCTCCAAACAGAACATTGCTAATCCTCGAGCAAAATTAGAGAGAAAGCAGAGATAAATAGCCAAAAGTGTGCCACTTTCGCAGACACTGGCGATTGCTCTTAGCATGTGCAACAAGCCGTTAAACCTATAGGTTGCCCTACAGGACGAGTGCTGCCTTGTGAGGGTTTGCAATGAATGTACCCACAAAATTCAAAAGATTTTAATAGAATGGAGTCTCTTATTTTGACAAGGAAAAACTATACAACCTAACACAGAAGGCATCAAGGAGCACCATATTCAACTATCAAAATAAGAAAAAAAATTACTTAATACAAAGAGCGTAATCCTTCCTAAAACTCAGCATGAGTTGTGTGAAATAATTTTAAGTATCAATAGAGTAATTCCTAATCGCCTTTTATAGAATCAAAGCTTTGACTTCAATTCTCACTATATATATCTCTCTGAATCGAACTCTTTGATAATTAGGTAAGTGTATCTCACTAGTGTGTGAGGAGGTGAGTAAATGTAAACAAGTTCAAACATCTCACACACTTTATAGAAAATGACGGATGCATGAAAGAAATTTGATCTCATGAACAAATGCTAACCACTATGTCGAGAATGTCGAGTTATTCACCATATAGACTTCTCGTTTGCCCGAACACGTCACCATGGGTGAAAATGGGATTTATGTTAGACATGGGGGGGAAATGGGGAAGATGATGATATGATGGTAGGATTTTGAGGAGAGTGTGACATTTTAACTGACTAATGTCTTCATCTTTTGAATTTATGATCACATGCTTTCTTTTTCTTCTTTTTTTTATATTTTTTTGCTTCTTTATCTATTTTTTTATGCGATGCATTTTTCTTTTCACAAATGAAGACAATTTACATTGATAATTTCAAACACTCTTTTTCTCAAAAACGATGGTAATGATGGGAATTGACATGTGGATGGTATTTGGGACATACATGGATAAGGGAATTATGAAAAATCGGTGAATGATAATGTGATACGGAAAAATGATAAGTGTATGGTCAAAATTGGTTTAATGCTCGGACAAACTGCAAGACACATGTTTGTTACAACTCGAAAGTAATGTCATTCTCAATGATTAAGCCAAATTTGGAAAATAATGAGATCATGCAACGACTAAGTGTGGTACCCAAGGAAAGTTGAGTCAACTCGTGACTCTGAGATACGTAAAAACCCTTAAAAAGGTGAAAAATTCAAATCTCACGGGTTTAAGTCACCACTAGTGATGTTCTAAGGCTCTCTTGATAATATTGTTACTCTTAAACTTTTGATTGTAATGTGATAGTGCAAATTGTTGAGTTTAGGAATTCATAGTGCAAGTACGCTTTTAAGAGGTATTATTTAATTTTATGGTTAAAGCGTAATTTTATGGTCGAACATGGGTATTTCGAGATTTCTAAAAGATCGATGATAGACAATTCATAAAAATTTAATTTTAACTGCGCAAAAAGTTTAAAACCACTTGTTTCTAAAAAAAATCAAAAGAAGTAAAATTTTGATAAATTCCCCCTCCAAACAAAAGAGAACATCATCCTCAATGTTTAAAACTATCTATAGAAAATGAAAAGCACAAGGTAGGAAAGATATTACCATAATGAACTGCTTATGAAATTGTATCGCATGGTGGAGTAGAGATGGGACCTGAAGAACAGATGCAACACAAAAATATTTACAAGTCTACAAAGCAAGTGAAAATCATTGGGTGATGTGAAACCCACCCCCAAACAGGATAAGACTCATACTCAGAAATAAGATATAGCGGGTTGCCTCTTTGTAGTGCTAAGTTTAACGTCTTCATCCAGACCAATTGGAACTCACCCAAAAAGACGGTATAATCTAGGAGAGAATGGGGTGGCAGAAAAATCAGGTGATGAAAATCATCACCAAATGAGACTAAACAGTCGGTCTTCATAAATCGGGTCAACAAGGTCAATTTATTCTATGTGAGTGGGGATTATCTCTAAAAAAGGCTTCAACCTTTGAAAGAGGCTACCATCCTTAGGATTTTGAACTGTGATGTCACCATAGGGAGTAACAGATTCAACAACAAAGGGTCCAGACCACCTGGTTTTTAACTTCCCGGGAAAGAGATGAAGATGGGAGTTGTATAATAACACTTTCTGACCAGGGTGGAATTCTTTGCGGAGGATGCTTTGGACATGGATCCACTTTATTTTGTCCCTGTACTTCTTGGACAAATCATAGGAATTATTTTGCATCTCCTCTAATTCATTGAGTTGTAGCTTTCGATGGATGCCAGCCTCGTCGATATCAAGATTAAGGGTTTTGACGACCCAACAGGCATGATGTTCAAGCTCGACGAGTAAGTGGCATGGTTTACCAAAGACCAAGCGAGAAGGAGACATGCCAATTAGAGTCTTAAAAGTAGTATGGTATGCCCACAAAGCATCATTCAAGCATAAGGACTAGTCTTTCCTGTTAGGATTAACTGTTTTTTCTAGGATTTGCTTGATTTCGTGGTTGGAAACTTAAATTTGACCACTAGTCTGAGGGTGGTAGGAGAGGCCAACTTTGTGGGTAACACTATACTTTTTCATGAGATTTTCAAAGACTCGATACAAAAATATTTTACCCCATCACTAATGATAGCTTTGGTAGTTCCAAAACGTGTGAAGAGATACTGCTTAAGAAAATTGACCACAATGCTATAGTCATTGGTGCGGCAAGAGATGTCTTTAATCCATTTGGAGACATAATCAAATGTAACAAGAATATATTAGAAGCTATGGGATGAGGGAAAAGGACCCATGAAATCAATTCCCCACGAATCAAAGATTTCGATGATAAGAATGGGTGTGAGAGGCATCGTATGACGTTGAGCAAGACGCCCAGATTATTTAGTGGTGGGCATCTCGAAAAAAATGGGAAAGTAGAAACCAGTTTGCAATATCTTGGTGGCAGTTTTCTTGGAGCTAAAGCGGCCACCACAGGCACCATCGTGATAAAAGGAGAGAATAATGGATTATTCATGGTCAGGAACACATCGAAAAATGACTTGATCAGTGTAATACTTAAAAAAGAATGGATCATCCCAAGAGTAAAACTTTACCCATGCCATGAACTTAGAACGATTGTGTTTCGACCAATGATTACGCAGTTGGTCGGTAACAAGGAAATTAACGATATCAGCATACCAAGGTGAGGTGGAGATAGCAAAAATTTCCTCATTGAGAAATGTTTTAGAAATAGGGACGGGATCAGATGAAGACGTAACAGTAATGCGGGAGATATGGTCGAAAACTAAATTTTTTCACCCTTTCTTATCATAAATTTCGAGGTCAAACTCTTGAAGCAAGAGAATCCAACGTATCAATCACGGCTTAGAATCCTTCTTGTGAAGAATCTGCCTCGAGGCGACATGGTCAGTGTAAATGATGATAGGGGAACCAGGGAAATATGACCTAATCTTATCTAGTTCAAATACGACAGCTAGTAACTCCTTTTTGGTGGTCGTGAAATAAAGTTGAGCATCATGTAGGGTTCTGCTAGCATAATAAATGACCTGATGATGCTTGTCAACCCTCTGACTAAGTACAACACCTAGAGAAAAATCAAAGGCATCACACATGATCTCAAAAGGTAAAGACCAATTAGGAGGCTGAATGATAGGAGCAGAAATGCGCTCGGTCTTCGGGCGCTCTGAAGAAGTGACACACGCGTAATCAAAGACAAAGGGATAATCTTTGGATAAAAAGGTCTGTTGAAGGTCGAGTGATTTTAGAAAAGTCCCTAATGAAATGATGGTAGAAGCTCGCATATCCTAAGAAGGGGCGAATGTCCTTAACAGACTTAGGAATGGGAAGTGTGGAAATTAAGTCGACTTTTGCTTTATCTACTTTAATACCGTCACGAGAGACAACGTAACCTGGAACAATTCCCTTTTTTACCATGAAGTGGCATTTTTCCCAAATGAGGACCAATTTGTTTTCTTGACAACGTATGAGAACCATAGTGAGGTGAGAAAGGCATTGTTAGAAGGAAGAACCAAACACATAAAAATCATACATAAAAATTTCGAGAAAACGTTCTACCATGTTATTAAAAATACTAATTATACACCGTTGAAAAGTCACGAGTACATTGTAAAGGCCAAATGGCATGCGGGAGTAGACAAAAGTGCCGAAGGGACTATGAAGGTAGTTTTCTCTTGGTCTTTAGGGGCAATAGGAATTAGGTTATATCCTGAATAGCCGTTAAGGAAGAAGTAATAATCATGGCCAGCTAAATGTTCGAGCATTTGGTCAATATATGGAAGAGGGAAATGGTCCTTGCGAGTGACAACATTTAGCTTTTGATAGTCAATACAAACACGCCAGCCCGTTTGCATAAGGGTGGGCACAAGCTCATTGAAACTATTTTTTACGACGATGACACGAGGATTTTTTGGTACTATGTGAATGGGACTGATCCATTAACTATTCGATATAAGGTAGATAATACCAGCATCGAGAAATTTTAAAATCTCAGTGTGCACGACTTCTTTCATAGCAGGTGATGATGCTAGAAATAGCACCACCGGTTAAGGTGTTTGAAAGCTCAAACCAGTGATAACAATGGCAACACAAGTGTATACTAAGTATAAGAGATTGAGATGAGGAGAATAGGATGAACACCAATATATAAGTGGTTCAGCCAATTCGGCTTACACCCACTATGCAAGTGAGTGAGTAAGGTCACTAAAATAAGGAACTAACGGCTATGGATACAATCTCTTAAGCTTTCTCTCTCTTATGTATAAATTGACAGAGTTTCAGCTGGGGTTGTGATTTTGGATCCCTTTGCAATGTAGAGGATGACCTCTATATATATTGTTTGTGGGGTGTAATGTACCCCCCCACGCATGCAATGAGCATGTGCATGGAGATCCAACCAGTGAAAGGATGACACCTGGCTAATCTTCAACTAAGTAATGATGACCTCAATATTTCCTCACGTGGAGGGAATGATTCAGTTATAATAGATTTGTCCACGTGCTTCAAACCATATATGTACACATAGAAGCTCGACTGTCTTTGCTTGGTATCAACCTCGTCGTGGGTGAGTATGAGGTTTGTGAGGTACGACCCTTGCCTTGGCTAGGAATTATATGATAACCTTAGCTGGGATGTCGGTCGAGGTTAGATATGTGGAATGTCGGTAAGGGCCGATGTTGACTTGACACTTGATGATGGGCCTGCAAGGCTATTGATTCTGGGTGGAACTTGTAACGTAGGCTAAAGCCATTGATGGGATTATTCATTGAGCCTAAGAGGCTTTGTTAATTATCGCATGGCACTTGCAACGTCGTCCATGGCCAACCTTATGGGTAGTTATCCAACGAAACATGTGGACCTCGACTGCTGCCTACATGAAAGGTAATTAGTAATGTCGGTCATCATCGACCTTATGAAGGACGAGATTACTGGTCATCAGTCTTGATCTCTTGTTATCTCGATTGTTACCCAGGTCGAGGTTGGTGCCTTCGAGCGAGAAGGTACAATTTGGACATATCAATCACCCCCTAGCCCTTAGTTACCTATGTGAGTAGGTGACTAAAGGGTATGCATGTCTGAGGCTGTATTTTTCTTGTGTCCCAACATTTTTTTTACATGTGTCAACTTCCGAAGTGGGTAGCATGCCTCACAAATGCAATGATAATGATGGCCTTTTGGGTTCCTAAGGCAATGATGGGCTTTGGGACGCGTGCAATCAGTTTAAGGGTTTAAACCCTTTTTTCTTCTCTTTCTTCCTCATTTCTTTCCATTTTTCCCGCCTATGCTTTCCTCTGCCCTTTTTCTCTCTTCAAGAGTTGCTGTTGCATTTTGGGTTTTCCTTATTTCTGATCTTTCTCTCCTTCATTTCACACTCAGACAGGTATCGTCTTCACCCTATTTCTTCATTTTCAGCCTTTAATTTTGGCTTTTGCTTTTTTTGGTGAAGATATAGGTTTTCTGATTATGGTTTTAAGGTTTTCTGATAGTACTTTGCATTTTTCGATGAGGTTGTTCTTGGTTGTTCTTGGCTTGAAATCATTCGAAAACTAAGTTTGATCCTTAGCTTAAGTTGTCCCTAGTTGTTTAGTTTAGAATCTTAAGTGTAGAGTCATCTTCTTTATGCTCAGAGCCCTTTATAAATTCATAGAAGACTTCCCTTTTCTCAGAGATAAGACCTTTGCAAAAATTAGGCAGATAGAGCTAGCCCAAGAGGAGGCTCGGAGGGCTGAGGCCTTCCCCCTCAGACTTATATTTCCACCACCTCTGAAAGTCATATACCCTGAGCCAGCCGAGCCTGCTGAGCCATAAGGGGGTCCAACTGACCCTTCTCCAATGTCTGAGTCTGAGTCGTCTACCTCAGACCCTATGTCTATAGACTCATTCCAAGAGGCAATGGATTTCCTCATTAGGCAAGATTAGGTCCCTGATCAGGCCGAGGTCTAAAGTCATGCCTTGTCCCACAATGGTGCTATAACTTCATGGACTTCTTCTAATTTTGAAGTTGTGGGTCCGAGTGTGGCTATTCCACCACCTATTGATGTTATTCCCCTGTCGGCCACCACAGGGGTTGAGTTCGCGCAGAGGTTCCCTGGAGGTGTTCCTACACCTGCCCAGGCCGATGTTTCCAGGGATGAGGATGACGGTAATGAGAGTGACATTAATACCTCAGAGGCCGCCGAGATAGAGAGTACTTTTACTAAGTATGCCCTCTTAGCCTTTAGGCATCTCTATTCTGTTGGTCCCTCCATCACACTTAGGAGACCTCTGAGAGGTGAGAGAGCCTTTGGTGACCGAGATGGATAAATTTGTGTGTACGAGCAGATGTTTAAGTTGGGATTTCATTTCCCCATCCATCCCACCATCAGAGCCATACTTTCACACATTAACCTTTCCCCTTCCTAATTATCCCCCAACGGCTGAAGGGTGATAATTGGTGTTATTATCCTTTGGAAGGCAGTCCATCACTCCGACCTTCCTGTTAGGGTCTTCACCGGATGCTATATCCCATCCTCTGCCAGAAACCACCCCAGCTACTATCACTTCCTAGCTAGGAAGTCGGACAAGAAGATGTTGCTGGTTACCCAGACCTCCAATCACAACTGGAAACCATGGTATTTCTTTGCCTCAGGGGCATGGGAATTTTGTCCTTGTGCCACCAATTCATCAATGGAGCCAAGGGTACCCCTGAAGTGGGGAAAGGTGTCACTTGCTGCGAAGGCCAACCCCGGGCTTAGCCAGGATAACTTATAGAAGGTTAAGGATATTCAAGATTAGGGGGAGCGTGGTTGGCTAGTCAAGTACGAACATCTGATGACCCCCTACTACCTCTCTGAGACTGGCTTAGGTGGAAGTCATCTGACCGAGCTTCGTAAGTGTTATATTTTTACAAGTTGTACCTCTGAGTTTTCATACCTCTAATTTATTAACTCGGATGTTTCTCTTTGCAGAACACCCGGAAGGTATCTCCGACGAGCTCTGGGAGATGTCAAATCCAAGCCTTGTTAAGATGATGAAGAAAGCAGGGCATAATGAAGCCCCACCTATACTCAAGCAGAACGTCGGCACATCTAAAGCCGACGCTACTAAGAAAAGAAAACCCCCTACTGACTCAGAGGATCAGAGGTCGAGTAAGCACTAAAAAGGAGATTGTGCCATCCCAATCTCTTCGAATGACGCATTGGCTTCTCGTCTGAAGTAGTTAAAAATTAGTGACAGCCTGATAGGCCATGGTTTGAAGGCAATGGATGCCATTGGCTCTGCGATAACCGATGCTGATAAGATCTTCTTACGCTCGATAGATACCCCTCTGCTGGCCGAGTTTTTCCTTCACAGGTCTATCCAGGTAAAACTTTTACTTTATTCCAAGTGTAACCTCTGCTTTAAACGGGTTTAGGCTTGAACTCATACATATGACTTTGTTTTGCAGGGTATTCTCACTAGGAACCAATTCGTTGACTCGACCCTAAGGAAGTTACCCCTCATTGAGAAGGGAAAAGAGGCCCAAAAGGTGGAAGCCTATTTAAATGCTGACGTTGAACATCTGAAGTTGTCCTTGGATGAGTCTGAGAATAAGGTGAAGCAGAAGGATAAGGATATGGCCAATCTTAAGAAGGACCACACCTCTGCTTTGTAGGCCAAGGACGACATCCTTCAGGCAAAGGTTGATGCTGCTCTCAAGGCTGCCCTTGAGGATGCCTCTGAGAAGATACTGGTCGACTACATAGTCTCTAACCAGTTTATAAGCTTTGGCTTTTAATATATCGAAAGAGGTATTAAGACAACTGGGAAGTGGGCAGCTTCTAAGGAGAAGGAGACAGGAAGCTTGACTCCCTCGAACTTTATTGGTCTGGGCTTCGGTGATTCTCATTTTGCTCAGGCCTTGCAAGAGGTTGAGGAGGAAGACGCTGCTCTGGCAAAGACTGCTCCATTAGAAGCTACAGAGACTGAGGATGTTAACCCTCAAGATGAAGGAGCCGAGGTTACCAACGTCGTCCAAAAGGACCCCATTGTGGCTGCAAGCCCTTAAACTTTAATTTTTGAAGCTTTTAACTTATAATTTTTTATTTACCTCAATGCTTTATAAACTCTGATAACATATTTTGAGGCATATCTGACTTGTAATTCTGACTACATGTTATACTATCTTCTTGAGATGATTTTGCTTCTTTCGATGAATGCTTTCTTGAATGTTGTCTTGCAAATCATACTTCCCATCAAGTGATGTTCAAGGACCGAGGTCGTCAAATTATGATGTTTACCCACATAAATTTCACCAAATTAATGATGTTTAAGGTCTCAGGTCATCAAATTATGATGTTTACCCTCATAAATTTCACCAAATTAATGATGTTTAAGGATTGAGGTCATCAAATTATGATGTTTACCCTCATAAATTTCTCTAAATTAATGATGTTTAAGGTATGAGGTCCTCGTACTATGATGTTTCACCTCAGACCTTGTCACCAAATTATGATGTTTAAGGTCTGAGCTCATCAAATTAAGATGTTTACCCTCATAAATTTTACCAAATTAATGATATTTAAGGTCTGAGGTCATCATACTATGATGTTTCACCTCAGACCCTGTCACCAAATTATGATGTTTAAGGTCTGAGGTCATCAAATTATGATGTTTACCCTCATAAATTTTACCAAATTGATGATGTCTAAGGTCTGAGGTCATCATACTAAGATGTTTCACCTCAGACCCTGCCACCAAATTATGATGTTTAAGGTCCGAGTTTATCAAATTATGATCGATAACATCCTCCTCGAGCATGTTGTCGAGCCTTGTGTCTCCGTTGGCAGTGACTTTCTCTGCCTTCTTCTCCATAAATTCATTCAGGTGCCCAGTCTGGCCTAATTCTTCATGGTGAGACTTGAGAGCTTTGTAGTGCTCAGTTTTGTGCCCGCTTTCCTTGTGAAACGCACATCTTAGCGCGTTATTCCTCTTTAAGGGATCTCCGCCCATCTTTCTGCGCCACTTAAATAATGGCTCGTCCTTGACCTTTGCTAGGATCTTGTAAATTGGTTCTCTAAAGACAATGTTCACTACTTGAAATGCTTTTGAAGCATCGTTTTTATTCCCGCTCTTGGATCCACCCTTGCCCCCATTATTGCTCCCTTTCTTCTGGTTCTTAGCTTTGTCGCTACCTTTGGCAACGAACTTAGCTCAACCATTCTCCCCTGCACTGAGGCGGGTGACATCCAAAACTTTGGCGTATTTCTCGATGCGAGCCATTAGGTTATCAATGGTTGTGGCATCCTTTTTAGTGAGGGATTGGTGCAAGAGGCAAGAGATGGGTAGGATAATCTTAAAAGATGCCACAGTGACCTGCTCTGAGTAGTCCTTGACCTCGTTGATCAACTCCCAATACATTTTTGCATAGTCACGGAGGCTCTCCTAGGGCCTTTTCTTTATTGTCAACAAGGCATCCATCCTCTTCGAATGGGAGTTGCTGGTGATAAAGCGAGTTATGAAGAGCTCTGCCAGGGACTCGAAGCTCCTGATGGATCTGTGAGGGAGTCGATCGAACCACTTATGGGCTACATCATGAAAGCTCGATGGAAATATCCGACACATTAGGGCGTCTTATGGTTTCAGAGGGTCATGGCCTGCCTGTACTACCTAACATAGTCGATAGGATCAGTCGTAAATTTTGAATCTAGGGATTGTGAACTTCTTGGGGGATTCTTCTTATTCTATATCCCTTAAGAAAGAGGATTTCATATGGTTCCTGAGCGCTCGCCTGGCTAGCTCTCGATCTGGCCCCCCGATGTGCTGGGTGCTGCTCCATTTCTCTTCGGACCAAATTTTGTATGTCATCATTTCCTCGACCTGGGCTCCTATAGCCGTGTTTAATTGGGCTTCTTGTCTGGGCCAAAGTGACAAATCGAGGTACCCACACATGCGACACAAATTTAAGGAAAAATCCTCGAAGGGAAAAACTTTTTATTTTTAGAACTTTGAAGAATTTAAAAGACCATTGACTTACATACAACCTGATAATCGCCCACAAGTGTAACGCACAGTGTCTTCGTCAAACCTTCAAAGCAACGGCTAGAAATGTCGTCGGCTGGAATCTTTTGCAAGAACTCTAGATGGTCAGCAATAAAGAAGAAAACGGCTTCTTCACAAGTGTGAACTTTATAAGGACTCCCTCCACAATAGCACGTAGCTCTCCGGTTGTAGAGTTATCCCCACAAATAATGAACAACAGAAAATTGTGTTCTTAAACACTAAAACAATTCACCGAAGCATATGGGATTTTTGTTAATTGTAAACAAAAAGGGATTAAACCCTAAAAGAAGAAGTCAAAAGGATTCTGCAGTTTCGCAGTTTTTTGCCTTTTAAAACGCTGGGACTTCTTAATGAAAACGAAACAATTTAATGAGTATTTATAAGAAAACGCATTGCCTCGGTATTAGAGTTCGTTCCAACGAGAAAGCTATCTCGCGCGAATGAAGTACATATGTCATTCAAACGACATCGTGCGACATCCATATATCGCTCGAACGAGATAGCTATCTCGCTTGAACGACATGGGCGTCAAAATCGAGAATGCTTCAGGACTTAGAAAAAATACTCATACTCAAATTTTGATGAAAAAGTTCGCTCCAACACTTAGCAAATATTTTGTAAAAATATCCCAAAAGTTCTAAGTGGAAAGTTAAAGTATTAAAAACATAACCTTACCAAAGTAAACTTTGCGAAGTCATTTTGATGAAGAACTTGATTAATTCGGATCCGTCTTTGATTCTTGAATGTTCTTGAATGCTCTTCGTCGGTGTAGCGGTATACGACATAATTAATTGATAATGGACTTATAAAAATATGCCCTTACAATCTTCTTAAAATAGTAGGCATGCATCTAAGAGTAAATTGGGTAAGGATCAAATGGACATGAGGGGTGTGAGGATAAGGTGAGGGTATATAAGGTAAAAGACAAGACTGCATGTGGGAAATGGGTGTGTCATGTCAGAAGTGGGGGAATGAGGTAATGGGGATAAAATTCTCATTTGGGAGATAAGGGTTATTTTTGGAAAAAGGGATAAGTGGTTAGTTGGGGGGCAGTTTTGGAAAAATGAGGGTAAAAGGTTTTAAACATGTAGGATAAGTGATTTGGTTTTCCTTTTGTTTTGGGATTTGGCAAGTGATAAAATCATGCATTGCTTTGGAGCTCACGTGGGTTTGGTGAGAATGGGGATAAAAAAAAGGGGAAATGGGTTTGTGTTGGATATGGGTATAGCAAGAGGTGAGTTTTGGGTTTTCGAGTTTAGCCTCGGGTTGGATATAGGCTAGCCGAAGTTGTTTATTTGAATCCGATTTCGGGTTTAGTTAAGGGTGGTTTTGGTTGAGGTCTTCGGATCAAGTAGGCGGCATGGGTCTGGCCGTGGGTCGCGGGTAGCAGAAATGGGGTAGGGGATTCGGGTGTTGGCGAGTTGGGTTCGGCCGAGTTTGGTCCTATTTATGTTCAGTGAGAGTAGGTCAGAAGGTGGGCTGACAAGGTCAGAGCTCCGGGGCAGCTGGGGTTTAAGGTCGCCGAACATGGGATGTCATTGATTTGGGTTTGGTTAATGGTGTGTTGGATGTGAGAGAGATGAGATGGTTGTTTGGTGGTGGAGGTTAGTGTGTGATGAGGTTGTTTAGTTATGGAGGTTAGAAGGAGAGAGAGTGAGTGTTGGGAAGACTAAGGTAGGGGTGATAAGGTGTGGTAGGGTGTATGTTAGTTAGGTGAGATTGAGTGCAGGTGAGTGTATGGGATAAGGGTGAGGGAGAGGAGTTAGTTTTAGGTGTATTGGTGTGTGTAGGAGAGTTAGGGTGTATGGGTGTGTTTAATTTGTACCCTAACAACAAATAACACTAAAAAATAAAATTAATAAAACTAAAAATCTAAAAATAAAAAGTTAAATGAATCATGTATACGGCCTTAGATTCGACTAATGCACTTAGATAAAACTATAAATAGATTTATTGTACTAAGTTGCAGCATTTGTTATCATTGGCGACCAAGTGTATTAGGAATGTATGAGTATTCCAATATGTTAACCCGGTCAGGTAAAAATTTTAGCTTTCTTGACCTCTTGTTCGTGACTTGCCGGGGACAAATCATACATGAAGTTTGAACTTTTCTAGAGTTGGAAAAGTTTGAAAAAGTTTAAACCATGTTATTTGGTGAAAAAAAATTTAAGAATTTTTCTGAAGTTAGAAAAGTTTGAACCAAACTTAACTTAAACTTTTTAATTAAACTAATTAAACTTTGCTTTGTTAGGCATCATACCCCAAAAAACAAAACAAAAAGGATGTATAACGTAGAAAAACTGAAATTTATTAATTTGAATAAGTAGTTACATTAAAACTAAACTTGTAAAAGAAAATTACGGATAATACTTGCGCATGTGATCTGCGTTCCAGGGATTTTTGAATTCTTCCCCTTCCAAAGTTTCCAATTTGTAGGTTGTTGTTCAGATAACCGCCAAGATGCGGTATGGATCGTGCTAATTAGGCTCCAGCTTGTTATTTTTTTGGATTACTTTTTTAGCTACTAGGTTTCCTTATTTCAGATTGGTCGACTTGACTCTTCGATTGTAGAACCTTGCAGTCCTTTATTGATAAGGGTCATCCTAAGGGCGGCATCTTCATGGATTTCTTCTATCGTATCCAAATCTAGTCGCCTCATGATATCACTCTTGGGTGAATCAAAGTATAAAACCCTATGAGTGGGCAGACCTATCTTCACTGGAATTACTGCTTCAGTGCCGAAAGCTAGCCTGTATGGAGTTTATCCTGTTACTGTTATGGGAATAGTCATGTATGCCCAAAAGACATAGTGAAGTTCATTAATCCAGTTTCCTTTAGATTCATCTAACCTTTTCTTCAATACATCTATCAAGGTTTTGTTGGTGATCTCTGTTTTGCCATTTCATTGTGGGTGACCGAGTGTTGAATGAAGTTTTTGGATGCCTGACCGAATGCAATACTCTTCAAATTCTTTATTATCAAATCAAGTACCATGTTTGGAGATGAAAGAATAAGGCACTCCATATCTACAAATGATTTGCTTCCATATAAATTAAAACACTCTCTGATAGGGCATATCAACTAGGGGTTCTGTCTCCACCCATTTGGTAAAATAATCAACAGCTACAATAATGTACTTAAATCATCCTTTGGTAGTCAACAGTGGTCCGATCAAGTTATTTCCCCATATAGCGAAAAGACATGGAGAAGTGATGGGAGTTAGACATGCTCCTGGTCTCCTATGAACTGTAGCAAACTTTTGGCATTTATCACACTTTTTTGTGAAAGCAACACAATCTGCTTTCATTATTGGCCAGTTTTAACCTTTCATCGCTATTCTTTGCCCCAGTGACCTTTCAGTTATATGTGCCCCGTAAGAACACTCGTGCACCTCTTTGATCAAATTATCTACCTCATTTGGATGAACACAACAAAGTAATCATGTATCCTCGCATGTACAATACACCTTTGTCGAGAACATAATTGGCTTCTTTGTACCTCATCTTCTTGGCTTCCTTGTGGTCGGGAGGCAGTGTTCCTCTTTCAATATATTCTTTGATTCGATCCATCCTGGAAGGACCTAATTCCACAGTAATGACATTAATTTCCATCACATCAATACTTCTATGAGAAGTAACGTCCACTAGAATTGTTCGTTTGAGCTCTGTTAGTGTTTTGCTGAAGCAAGCCGAGCAAGAACATTTACTCGGGAATTCTTAATCCATGGAATCCTCACTATTTTAACTAAAGTGATCAGAGAGATAACTTCCATTGATTTTTAGTGGTATATCATCATGGTTTCTCCTCTTACACTATAAATCTATTCCATTTGATTAATAATCAATTGATAGTCGATGTATACTAATACCTGGTCGGTACCCAGTGAGGACGCTAGCAGTAGTCCTGTGATCAACGCTTCATATTCAGCCTCATTATTGAAAGCCTTGAATTGGAATCTCAACGCATATTCCACATTCAAGTTGTTCAGAGTATTGATGATGAGACCTTCTCTACTTCTTATAGCGTATGAGGACCCATGCATAAATAATTGCCAAGTTGGGAAGTCATTAGAGAGCACTTTGTCTATCAGTATTCCTTGCCAGAATATCTTCTGACTCTATTGCGATTTCTCTTGAGCAGTCGACGATTCGAGTCAGTTGGCTATAATCTCTATTTGCTTCGGAACTAATCTCTCTTCCATAGAAGTCTCCTCGGCAGGGAAACGTGGATTATGCTGATCCTCTGCATATGGGAACTCATCAAAAAAATCTTCCACTACACGAACTCTTATTGCAACCCTTGGGACATAAACAATTTTATATTCTCCTAACTCCACTGTCCAAGACATTAATCTTCCTAACTTTTCTGGCTTATACAATGCATGTTTCAGGGTCAAATCTGTATAAACGACAATGATATGAGCTTGGAAGTAAGGACTCATCCTTCTCGATGCTTCAATAAGAGTCAAGGCTAACCTCTCCAAGCGTGGATATCTGATTTCAGCTCCTCGTAATGCCTTTCTAGTGTAATATATTGGACTTTGAACTCTATTATCAAGTCGGATCAAGGTAGAGCTAACAGCTAACTCTGAAATAACCAAATATAAATATAATTGTTCTCCCAAAACTTGTCGGGAAAGGAGTGAGGGAGAACCTAAATAATTCTTCAGTTCCAAGAAAGACTTTTCACATTCATCATTCCATTCAAAAGTTTTTCTAAGAACTTTGAATAATCGAAGGCACTTATCAGTTGCTCGAGAAACAAAGAGGTTCAACGCGGACACTCTTTTCGTGAGCTTTCAGACATCTTTCATACTGGTCGGGGACTGCATTTCAAGCAAAGCTTTGACTTTTTCGAGGTAATATTCTATTCCCATTTGGTTGACAATATATCTTAAGAACATTCGTTCCTGTACTCCGAAGATTAATTTAATTGGATTGAACTTTATCTGGTGTTTCTCCAATAGATCAAAGGTTTTAGCCAAGTCTGCTTTGTGGTCGGTAGCATGTTTGCTTTTAGTGAGCATATCATCTACGTAAACCTCCATATTTTTACCGATCTACACTTCAAAAACCTTATTTACCAATATCTGATAGGTAGCTCTAGTATTTTTCAATCCAAAAGGCATGACATTATAGTAATACGATCCTCAGCTAGTAATGAAGGAAGTGCTTTCTTTGTCTTTGGGCTTCATTTTAATCCGGCTGTAACCAGATAAGCATCGATAAAGCTGAGCAGCTCATGACACCCTGTAGGATCAACCAATTGATCAATCCTTGGCAAATGAAAATGACCTTATGGATATGCCTTGTTGAGACCCGTAAAGTCCACACACATGCGCCACTTGTTGATACTTCGTCTTTCGTTGACTTGATTTGGATGAGTGAGTCGATGTGGTCAAACTTCGAGTATCAAAATTCCCTTAAATTACCTACAAAACTTGTTAAAAATTTAGTATCATGGTAAATTGGGGTATCAATCCAATTTCAAATGTCGAAACTGTTATCGTAAAAACTTGCAATTTCATTTTTTATTAAAAATCTTTTTTTTTATTTTTTTTTATGTTTAAAAATAATTTCAACGGAGAAAACGAAAATGTATGAAATTAAGTAACTACTAAAATTTAAAAGTAACCGAGTTTAAGAATTTATGAGAAGAGACAAAAGGTGGGATTACACCGCGTCATCAATTTAATTTAATTTCTTAATTGTTCAATTGATACGTTCGAAATAATATTGAATTTAAAATTTAACTCTCATTACAGTCATAAATTCAACACTATCTTTTTCAGCAATTAAATTCGAAATTGTCACTACGAATAAAAAAATTTATATTCATACTTTTTTTTGCAAATTATCCGCTAAGATGAATTTATAAAAAAATTGTATGAATTTTTAAATTGCACACACAGTTAATAATTTGATTTAGGAATAATCCCTATCTCTAGTTCGAATCCTAAAATCAAATATCTATTATCAAAATTAATTTATTAACCCTCGTTAAAAAAATTAATTAATGATTGTCCCTATTTTAATTAGCCTAGAACAAATCCATGAACAATTAATTCATTAAATTATATCAACCTACATGTTTCATTCCACCCCTTGAATGGGGTGTTTAGCCACACATGATTAAAAATCAAGAATAGTCACAAACATTCAACAGGAAATTACATAGAAAAGGGCAAGAAATACAATACGTAGTAATTCCTCTATCAAATGTGCGTATGAAAGCGCATCCCAATTTCTTCACAAATAACTCAACTTGATTACAAAAATGAACCAAAATCTAAACCTAGTAATTTATTCTAAACCTAAACTATATTTTTTTCTATCCTACTGTAGTCTCTTTTTTTTCTGTCTCTCATGTCTTTCTTGTGTCAGAGGCTTATTTTTTATATAGTTGCCACCTCCCTCTTTATAACCCACGATCTTGGTTTTTTTTGGGAGATTTGGTGGGATTTCATTTTTGGTTAAGTCAAAAGGTTTGAGAGAGACTTATCCCACGTGGGTTTTGTTGGTAAAGCAGTTCATATTTTCATGGAGTAGTTAACATATAGGTTGAAGGAAATCAGGTTTGTGGGTTAATAGTTTGGTCAAAGATGGGTTCGATTTGGTGAATTCGGGTTGGTTGTCGGGTTTAGGCGGGTTGCGAGTTGGGCGACCCAGGTGTGGAGTTAGTGGGCTGCTACGAGAAGGGGGTCTTGGGTTCTGGTTGAAAGTGGTAGGTTTATGGAGGTCAGATATGAGGTTTATGGGTGTTGACTGTGGGTATCTTGTGCAATAGTTTAGATGGGTTAGGATCGGGATGGGTTTTGGTTATAGAGGGAAGAGAGAGTGAGGAGATGTTGGGGAGATGGATGTGGGTTTGTTTGCATGTATTAGGGTGTAGGGAAATAGGGTGAGTCTCATGGGATGTGTTTAGGTGTGTGTTTAATTGTACCTAAAATAATAAAAATAAAATATTATACTACATAACTAAAAAAAATTAATTAAACTAAAAATATAAAAATATAAAGATAAAAATAAAATCCTAATCTTTATAAAATAATAAAATAAAAGAAATAAAAACTAAAAATCTAATAAAACTAAAAAATATAAATTCCATCAACTAATCCTAATAAAATAAAATAAAATAAAATAAAGATTAAAAATTAAGAACTAATAAAAATCAACATCAAAATAAAGAAATAGAAAAAAAGAAAAATAGAAAATAAATCCTAGAAAATTCTAAATAAATCTAAAATAAATCCTAAAAATAAAACGAACTCAAATAAAAATCTAAAAAAATAATAAAGGTGCAAACTTAACACACGGAGGCTCAAGTGATGGATTGGGCTTGGTGTAGGCTTAGGTTTGGTTCGGGGACAGGGTTCGAGGCATCGGAACTGATCTTGGTATGCTCAAATGGAACTTCTGATTTCACGGACTCTTTGATTTCTTCATTGAGCGCTTTTAACTGTTAATTTATTGCAATTGACTGGATTTATACCTATTTGATGATGCGACTGCGTATTGACCTGTGAAATGATAAAATACGAACATATGGCCCATTTTAATTAAAATGAGTGACTAAAATGCTTCTATTCGGGGCATAAATTATACACTTTTCGGTGCTTAACACACTACCCCTAAATAGAACATTGCTAATCCTCAAGCAAAATTAGAGAGAAAGCAGAGATAAATAGCCAAAAGTGTGCAACTTTCGCAGGCACTGACGATTGCACTTAGCATGTGCAACAAGCCGTTAAACCTATAGGTTGCCCTACAAGACGAGTGCTGTCTTATGAGGGTTTGCAGTGAATGTACCCACAAAATTCAAAAGATTTTAATAAAATGCAGTCTCTTATTTTGACAAGGAAAAGCTATACAACCCAACACAAAAGGCATCAACGAACACCATATTCAACTATCAAAATAAGAAATAAAATTACTTAATACAAAGAGCGTAATCCTTCCTAAAACTCAACATGAGTTGTGTGAAATAATTTGAAGTACCATTAGAGTAATTCCTAATCGCCTTTTGTAGAATCAAAGCTTTGACTTCAATTCTCACTAGATATATCTCTCTGAATCGGACTCTTTGAGAATTGGGTAAGTGTATGTCACTAGTGTGTGAGGAGGTGAGTAAATGTAAACAAGTTCAAACATCTCACACACTTTATAGAAAATGACGGATGGATGAAAGAAATTTGATCTCATGAACAAATGTAAACCACTATGTCGAGAATGTCGAGTTATGCATCATATAGACTTCTCGTTTTCCCGAACACGTCACCAAGGGTGAAAATGGGGTTTATGTATGACATGGGGAGGGGAAATGGGTAAGATGATGATATGATGGTAGGATTTTGAGGAGAGTGTGACATTTTGACTGACTAATGTCTTCATCTTTTGAATTTATGATCACATGCTTTATTTTTCTTTTTCTTTTTTATATTTTTTTCGCTTCTTTATCTATTTTTTTATGCGATGCATTTTTCTTTTCACAAATGAAGACAATTTACATTGATAATTTCAAACACTCTTTTTCTCAAAAACGATGGTAATGATGGGAATTGACATATGGATGGTATTTGGGACATACATGGATAAGGGAATTATGAAAAATCGGTGAATGATAATGTATGGTTAGAATTGGTTTAATGCTCGGACAAACCACAAGACACATGTTTCTTACAACTCGAAATTAATGTCATTCTCAGTGGTTAAACCAAATTTGGAAAATAATGAGATCATGCAACGACTAAGTGTGGTACCCAAGGAAAGTTGAGTCAACTCGTGACTCTGAGATACGTAAAAATCCTTAAAAAGGTGAAAAACTCAAATCTCACGGGTTTAAGTCACCACTAGTGATGTTGTAAGGCTCTCTTGAGAATATAGTTAATCTTCAACTTTTGATTATAATGTGATAGTGAAAATTGTTGAGTTTAGGAATTCATGGGGCAAGTACACTTTTAAGAGATATTATTTAATTTTATGGTTAAAGCGTAATTATAGGGTCAAACACGGGTATTCCAAGATTTCTAAAGAGGGATGATAGACAATTGATAAAAATTTAATTTTAACTGTGCAAAAAGTTTAAATCCACTTGTTTCTAAAAAAAATCAAAAGAAGTACCATTTTGATAAATCCCCCCCCCCCCCCAAACAATAGAGAACATCATCCTCCATGTTTAAAACTATATATAGAAAATGAAAAGTACGAGGTAGGAAAGATATTACCACAATGAACTGCTTATGAAATTGTATCGTATGGTGGAGCAGAGATGGGACTTGCAGAACAAATGCGACACAAAAATATGTACATGTCTATAAAGCAAGTGAAAATCATTGGGTGATGTGAAACCCACCCCCAAACAGGATACGACTCATACTCAGAAACAAGATATAGTGGGTTGCCTCTCTATAGTGCTAAGTTTAACTTCTTCATCTAGACCAATCGGAACTCACCCAAAAAAAAGGTATAATCTAGGAGAGAATGCGGTGGCAGAAATATTAGGTGATGAAAATCGTCACCAAATGAGACTGAACAGTCGATCTTCATAAATCGGGTCAACAAGGTCAATTTCTTCTATGTGAGTGGGGCTTAGCTCTAAAAAAGGCTTCAACACTACCATCCTTAGGATTTCGAACTGTGATGTCACCATAGGGAGTAACAGATTCAACAACAAAGGGTCCAGACCACCTGATTTTTAACTTCCCGGGAAAGAGATGAAGACGGGAGTTGTATAATAGCACTTTCTGATCAGGGTGGAATTCTTTGCAGAGGATGCTTTGGTCATGGATCCACTTCATTTTGTCCTTGTACTTCTTGGAAAAATCATAGGAATCATTTTGTATCTCCTCTAATTCATTGAGTTGGAGCTTTTGATGGATGCCAGCCTCGTCGATATCAAGATTAAGGGTTTTGACCATCCAATATGCATGATGTTCAAGCTCAACGGGTAAGTGGCATGGTTTACCAAAGATCAAGCGAGAAGGAGACATGACAATTAGAGTCTTAAAAGTAGTACGGTATGCCCACAAAGCATCATTCAAGCATAAGGACTAGTCTTTCCTGTTAGGATTAACTGTTTTTTCTCGGATTTGCTTGATTTCGTGGTTGGAAACTTCAATTTGACCACTAGTCTGAGGGTGGTAAGAGAAACCAACTTTGTGGGTAACACCATACTTTTTCACGAGATGTTCAAAGACTCGATACAAAAATGTTTAACCGCATCACTTATGATAGATTTGGGAGTTCCAAAACGTGGGAAGAGATACTCCTTAAAAAAATTGACCACAATGCGATAGTCATTGGTGCGGCAAGAGATGTCTTCAATCCATTTGGAGACATAATCAACTGCAACGAGAATATATTGGAAGCTATGGGATGAGGGAAAAGGACCTATGAAATCAATGACCCATGCATCAAAGATATCGATGATGAGAATGCGTGTGAGAGGCATCATATGACGATGAGAAAGACGCCCAGATTGTTGGAATTTGGCACAAGCCTGGCAGTAGTGGTGGGCATCTCGAAAAAAAATGGGCCAGTAGAAACCACTTTGCAAAATTTTTGTTGCGGGTTTCTTGGAGCTAAAGAGGCCACCACAGGCACCATCGTGATAAAAGGAGTGAATAATGGATTGTTCATGGTAAGGAACACATCGAAGAATGACTTGATTAGTGTAATACTTAAAAAGGAATGGATCATCCCAAGAGTAAAACTTTTCCCATGCCATGAACTTATAACGATCGTGTTTCGACTAATGATTGCGCAGTTGGTCGGTAATAAGGAAATTAATGATATCAGCATACCAAGGTGAGCTGGAGATAGCAACAAGTTGCTCATCGAGAAATGTTTTAGAAATAGGGATGGGATCATATGCAGACATAACAGTAATTCGGGAGATATGGTCGGCAACAAAAAATTTGCACCCTTTCTTATCACAAATTTTGAGGTCAAACTCTTGAAGTAAGAGAATCCACCGTATCAATCGTGGCTTAGAATCCTTCTTGTGAAAAAGGTGCCTCGATGCGGCGTGGTCGGTGTAAATGATGATAGGGGAACTGAGGAAATATGACCTAATCTTATCTAGTGCAAATACGACCGCTAGCAACTCCTTTTTGGTGGTCGTGTAATGAAGTTGAGCATCATGGAGGGTTTTGCTAGCATAATAAATGACCTGATGATGCCTGTCAACCCTCTGACCAAGTACAACACCTATAGAAAAATCAGAGGCATCACACATAATCTCAAAAGGTAAAGACCAATTAGGAGGCTGAATGATAGGAGCAGAAATGAGCTCGGGCTTCGAGCGCTCAAAATAAGTGACACACGCGTTATCAAAGACAAAGGGAATATCTTTGGATAAAAAGGGTTGTTAAAGGTCGAGCGATTTTAGAAAAGTCCTTAATGAAATGACAGTAGAAGCCTGCATATCCTAAGAAGGGGTGAATGTCCTTTACAGACTTAGGATTGGGAAGCGTGGAAATTTAGTCGACTTTTGCTTTATCTACTTCAATACCGTCACGAGAGACAACATGACCTAGAACAATTCCCTTTTTTACCATGAAGTGGAATTTATCCCAATTGAGTACCAATTTGTTTTCTTGACAACGTTTGAGGACTATAGTGAGGTGAGAAAGGCATTGTTAGAACGAAGAACCAAACACATAAAAATCATCCATAAAAACGTCAAGAAAACGTTCTACCATGTCATTAAAAATGCTAATCATACACCGTTGAAAAGTCGTGAGTGCATTGCAAAGGCCAACTGGCATGCGAGAGTAGGCAAAAGTGCTAAAGGGACATATGAAGGTAGTATTCTCTTGATCTTCTAGGGCAATAGGATTTGGTTGTATCCTCAATAGCCGTCAAGGAAGAAGTAATAATCATGGCCAGCTAAATGTTCGAGCATTTGGTCAATATATAGAAAAGGGAAATGGTCCTTGTGAGTGATAGCATTTAGTTTTTTATAGTCAATACAAACACGCCAGCCCGTTTGCATATGGGTGGGCACAAGCTCATTGTCACTATTTTTACGATGGTGACACCAGACTTTTTCGGTACTATGTGAATGGGACTGATCCATTAACTATTTGATATAAGGTAGATAATACCAGCATCGAGAAATTTTAAAATCTCAGCGTGCACGACTTCTTTCATAGCAGGTGATGATACTAGAAATAGCACCACCAGTCAAGGTGTTTGCAAGCTCAAACCAGTGATAATAATGGGAACGCAAGTGTATACTAAGTATAAGAGATTGAGATGAGGAGAAGAGAAGAGGATGAACACCAATATGTAAGTGGTTTAGCCAATTAGGCCTACGTCCACTGTGCAAGTGAGTGAGTAAGGTCACTAAAATAAGGCACTAATGGCCATGGATACAATCTCTCAAGCTTTCTCTATCTTTTGTATAAATTGACAAAGTTTCAGCTAGGGTTGTGATTTTGGATCCCTTTGCAAGGTAGATGACCTCTATATATAGTGTTTGTTGGGTGTAATGTACCCCCCACGCATGCAATGAGCATGTGCATAGAGATCCACCCAGTGAAAGGATGACACCTGGCTAATCTTCAACTAAGTAATGATGACCTCAATATTCCCTCACGTGGAGGGAATGATTCACTTATAATAGATTTGTTCAGGTGCTTCAAACCATACATGTACGCGGAGAAGCTTGGTTGTCTTTGCTTGGTAACAACCTCGGCCTGGGTAAGTACGAGGTTGGTGAGGTACGACCCTTGCCTTGGCTGGCAATTATATGATGACCTTAGTTGGGATGTCAGTCGAGGATAGATATGTGGAACATCGACAAGGGCCGATGTTGACTTGACACTTGATGCAGGGCCTATAAGGCTACTGATTCTGGGTGGAACTTGTAACGTTGGCTAAAGTTGATGATGGGATTATTCATTGAGCCTAAGAGGCTTTTCTAATTCTCGTGTGGCGCTTGCAACGTGGGCCATAGCCGACCTTATGGGTAGTTGATCTAATAAAACATGTGGACCTCGGTTGTTGCCTACATGAGAGGTAATTTGTAATGTCGATCGTTGCTGACCTTATGAAGGACGAGATTACTGGACGATATTATCCAGGCCGAGGTTGGTGCCTCCGAGATGGTAGGTATAATTTGGGCATATCAATCACCCCTTAGCCCTTAGTTACCTATGTGAGTAAGTGACTAAGGGATATGCATGTGTGAGGGTGTATTTTTCTTGTGTACCAACATTTCTTTTACATGTGTCAACTTCTAAAGTGGGTAGCGTGCCTGACAAGTGCAATGATGATGATGGCCTTTTGGGCTCCCAAGGCAATGATGGGCCTTTGAACACGTGCAATCAGTTTAAGGGTTTAAACCCTTTTTCGTTCTCTTTCTTCCTCACTTCTTTCCATTTTTCCCGCCTGTGCTTTCCTCGGAAATTTTTCTCTCTTCAAGAGTTGCTGCTGCGTTTTAGGGTTTCCTTGTTTCTGATCTTCCTCCCCTTCATTTCACACTTAGAAAGGTATCATCTTCACCATATTTCATCATTTTTAGACTTTAACTTTGGTTTTTTTCTTTTTTCGATGAAGATATAGGTTTTTCGGTTAGGGTTTTTAGGTTTTCTGGTGGTACTTTGCATTTTCTGGTGAGGCTATTCTTGGTTGTTATTGGCTTGAAATCATTCAAAAACCAAGTTTAATCCTTAGCTTAAGTTGTCCCCAGTTGTTTGTGGTTTAGAATCTTAAGTGTAGGGTCATCTTCTTTATGCTCAGAGCCCTTTGTAGGTTCATAAAAGACTTCCCTTCTCTCAGAGAGAAGACCTTTGCAAAAATTAGGCAGATATAGCTATCCCAAGAGGAGGCTCATAGAGCTGAGGTCTTCCCCCTTAGATGTATATTTACACCACCTCTGAAGGTCATATACCCTGAGCTAGACGAGCCTACTGAGCCAGTAGGGGGTCCAACTGACCCTTATCCAATGTTTGAGTCTGAGTCATCTACCTCAGACCCTATGTCTGTAGACTCATTCCAAGAGGCAATGGATTTCCCCATTAGGTAAGATCAGGTCCCTGATCAGGCCGAGGACCAAAGTCGTGCCTTGTCCCACAATGGTGCTAGTACTTCACGGACTTCTTTTGATGTTGAAGTTATGGGGTCGAGTGTGGATATTCCACCACATATTGATGTTATTCCCCTATCGAATGCCATAGGGGTTAATTTCGGGTAGGGGTTCCCTGCAGGTGTTCCTACACCTGCCCAGGTCGATGTTGCCAGGGATGAGGATGACGGTAATGAGAGTGATGTTGATACCTCGAAGGCTGTTGAGATAGAGACTACTGTTACTAAGTATGACCTATTAGCCTTTAGGAATCTCTATTTCATAGGTCCCTCCATCACACTTAGGAGACCTCTGAGAGGTGAGAGAGCCTTTGGTGGCCGAGATGGAGAAAACTGTATGTATGAGCAACTGTTTAAGCTGGGATTCCGTTTCCCCATACATCCCTCCATTAGAGCCATACTTTCACACATTAACCTTGCCCCTTCCCAATTATCCCCCAACACCTGGAGGGTGATAATTTGTGTTATTGTCCTTTGGAAGGCATTCCATCACTCAGATCTTCCGGTTAGGGTCTTCACCAGATGTTATATCCCATCCTCTACCAGAAACCACCCCAGCTACTATCATTTCCTAGCTAGGAAGAAGGACAAGAAGATGTTGTTGGTTACCCAGATTTCCAATCATAACTTGAAACCATCGTATTTCTTTACCTCAGGGGCATGGTAATTTGGTCCTTATGCCACCTCTTCATCAATGGAGCCGAGGGTACCCTTGAGGTGGGGAAAGGTGTGACTTACTATAAAGGCCGACCCTAGGCTTAGCGAGGATAACTTACAGAAGGTTAAGGACCCTCAAGATCAGGGGGAGCATGGTTGGCTAGTCAAGTACGAACATCTGATGACCCCCTACTACCTCTTTGAGACTGGCTTGGGGGAAGTCATCTGATCAAGCTTCATAAGTGTTATATTTTTACAAGTTGTACCTCTGAGTTTTCATACCTCTTATTTATTAACTCAGATATTTCTCTTTGCAGAACGCCAGGAATGTATCTCTAATGAGATCTGGGAGATGTCATATCCAAGCCTTGTTAAGATGATGAAGAAATTAGGGCATAATGCAGCCCCTCCTCCACCCAAGCAGAACGTCGGCACGTCTAAAGCCGATGCTACTAAGAAAAGGAAACCTCATAACAACTCGGAGTATCAGAAGCCGAGTAAGCACCAAAAAGGAGATCGTGCCATCCCAATCTCTTCGAATGACGTATTGGCTTCTCGTCTAGAGAAGCTAAAAATTAGCGATAGCCTAATAAGCTATGGTGCCATCAGCTCTGCGATGACCGATGCTGACAAGCGCTTCTTACGCTCGATAAATACCCCTCTGCTGACCAAGTTTTGCCTTCACAGGTCTATCCAGGTAAAACTGTTACTTTATTCCAAGTGTAACCTCTGCTTTAAACGTGTTTAATCTTGAACTCATACATATGACTTTGTTTTGTAGGGTATTCTCTCTATGCACCAATTCGTTGACTCGACCCGGAGGAAGTTACCCCTGATTGAGAAGGGGAAAGAGGCCCAAAAGGTGGAAGCCTCTTTAAATGCTGAGGTTGAACATCTGAAGTCATCCTTGGATGAGTCTGAGAATAAAGTGAAGCAGAAGGGTAAGTACAGGGCCAAGCTTAAGAAGGATCACACCACTGCTTTGCAGGCTAAGGACGACGTCCTTCAGGCAAAGGTCGATGCTGCTGTCAAAGCTGCCCTTGAGGATGCCTCTAAGAAGATACTGTCCGACTACAAAGTTTCTGACCAGTTTATAAGCTTTGGATTTGAATATCTCGAAATATTTATTAAGGCAACTGGGAAGTGGGTAGCTTCCAAGGAGAAGGAGACAGGAATATTGACTGCATCAGAATTTGTTGGTTTGGGCTTCGGGGATTCTCGTTTTGCTCAGGCCTTGCAAGAGGTTGAGGAGGAAGATGTTTCTCCTGCAGAGACTACGCCATTGGAAGCTACAGAGACTTGGGATGTTAACCCTCGAGATGAAGGAGCCGAGGTTACCAACATCGGTCAAAAGGAACCCATTGTGGCTGCAGACCCTAAAACTTTGATTTGTGAAGCTTTTAACTTATAATTTTTTGTTTATCTCAATTCTTTATAAACTCTAATAACATATTTTGAGGCATATTTGACTTGTAATTATAACTATATGTTATACTATCTTCTTGAGATGATTTTGCTTCTTTCGATGAATGTTATCTTGAATATTGTCTTGCAAATCATACTTCCCATCAAATGATGTTTAAGGTCCGAGGTCATCAAATTATGATGTTTACCCTAATAAATTTCACCAAATTAATGATGTTTAAGGTCTAAGGTCATCAAATTATGATGTTTACCCTCATAAATTTCACCAGATTAATGTTGTTTAAGGTTTGAGGTCATCATACTATGATGTTTCACCTCAGACCCTGTCACCGAATTATAATATTTAAGGTATGAGGTCATCAAATTAAGATGTTTACCCTCATAAATTTTACCAAATTAATGATGTTTAAGGTCTGAGGTCATCATACTATAATGTTTCACCTCAGACCCTATTACCAAATTATGATGTTTAAGATCTGAGGTCATCAAATTATGATGTGTACCCTCATAAATTTCACCAAATTAATGATATTTAAGGTCTGAGGTCGTCATACTATGATGTTTCAACTCAGACCCTATCACCAAATTATAATGTTTAAGGTCTGAGGTCATCAAATTATGATGTTTCCCTCATAAAATTCACCAAATGAATGATGTTTAATATCCGAGGTCATCAAATTATGATGTTTACCCTCATAGTTTTCATCAAATTAATGATGTTAAAGGTCTGAGGTCATCATACTATGATGTTTCACCTCAGACCCTGTTACTAAATTATGATGTTTAAGGTCTAAGGTCATCAAATTATGATGTTTCCCTCATAAATTTCACCAAATTAATGATGTTTAAGGTTTAAGGTCATCAAATTATGATATTTAAGGTCTGAGGTCGTCATACTATGATGTTTTACCTCAGACCATGTCACCAAATTATGATGTTTAAGGTCTGAGGTCATCAAATTATGATGTTTTCCTCATAAATTTTACCAAATTAATGATGCTTAAAGTCTGAGGCCATCAAATTATGATGTTTACCCTCATAAATTTCACCAAATTAATGATGTTTAAGGTTTGAGGTCATCATACTATGATGTTTCACCTTAGACCCTATCACCAAATTATGATGTTTAAGGTCTGAGGTCATCAAATTATGATGTTTACCCTCATAATTTTCACCAAATTAATGATGTTTAAGGTCTGAGGTCGTCATAATATGATGTGTCACCTCAGACCCTGTCATAAAATTATGATGTTTAAGGTATGAGGTCATTAAATTATGATGTTTCCCTCATAAATTTCACCAAATTAATGATGTTTAAAGTCTGAGGCCATCAAATTATGATGTTTCACTTCAAACCCTCTCACCAAATTATGATGTTTAAGGTCTGAGATCATTAAATTAAGATGTTTACCCTCATAAATTTCACCAAATTAATGATGTTTAGGGTCTGAGGTAATCAAATTATGATGTTTAACCTCATAAGATTACCACTAAAGCATGACCAAACAAAGTATTGACACAGGAACTGCTCTTCTCATTAACATTCTCTTCATAAAATGATATATTTACATAGAAACAACTACAACATCATATGTAATACTTCTTCATGTGATCAGCGTTCCATGGGTAGGTACCGGGTATAACCTCATCGACTACTTTATAAGGACCATGTAAGTTTGGGTGGAGCTTGTTTGTCTTCTTCAATAACTTCTTCAGCACTAGGTCTCCTACAGCTATAGGTCTTGATTTTACCCTTTGATTGTAGAACTTTATTATTCTCTGCTGGTAGGCTGCCTGTCAGATCTCAGCGTCTTCGCTTCTCTCCTCAATTAGATCCAAGTCAAGTATTCTTTCTTCCCCATTCCTTTGAGGGTCATAGGTCTGTACTCTGTGGGTAGGGAGTCCTACTTTTGTAGGTATTACTGCCTCTGAACCATAGGCCATCATAAATGGGGTTTTCCCCGTTGGTGTCCTTGTCGTTATCCTGTAAGCCCATAGCACTACATAAAGCTC
Source organism: Sambucus nigra (assembly GCA_949130495.1). NCBI lineage: Eukaryota > Viridiplantae > Streptophyta > Magnoliopsida > Dipsacales > Adoxaceae > Sambucus > Sambucus nigra. Next base: position 286,311,683 of record OX422218.1, read on the forward strand.
TTATATCCATCTCCCCCTGGCTTCTTCCAATCTCTTCTTAATCCCATCAAGGATTGTTCGGTTTGTGACTTCAGTTTTCCCATTTGCTTGGGGTCGGCCAGGAGAGGAGAAGAACTGCTTAATCCCCACTCTTTCATAATATTTTTCTAAGGATGCATTCTTGAATTGGGTTCCGTTGTCTGAGATGAGGGTGTTTGGAAGGCCGTGTCTGCATATAATTCTCTTTTAGATGAACTAGAAGGTCTTTTGCTCTATAATTGTGATCATCGGCTCAGCCTCGACCCACTTGGAGAAGTAATCAATTGCTACTATCAGAAATCGATAATTGTTAGCAGCTCTTGGCAATGGTCCCACAAAGTCAATCCCCCATATTGCAAATGGCCAAGGAGACCTGACTAACATCTTAGGTTGATGAGGTTAATGAGGGATAGTGGAAAATCTCTAGCACTTGTCACACCTGTTCACGTAGGCAGCAGCATCTTTGGCCAAAGTCGGCCACTAGTATCCCTGTGTAATTATCCTCTTGGCTAAAGGTTTTCCTCCTATGTGACTGGAGCAAGAACCCTCATGTACATCCTACAGAACATGGGGGACCTCTATGGGATGGACTCATCTGAGGAGAGGTGGTAGTAGGAAGCCTTTTTTATACAGGACATCTCCTATTATTGATAAATTGGCAGCCCTGTATCTCAATTTCCTCATTTCTAACTTCGAATCTGGCAGTTCTTCCTATCTTATATATCTCATAAGGGGGTCCATCCATGAGTCCCCTAGGTTCAACTTGGGGTAAAGGTTGGCAACCTCTTCTTTCTTAATAGTCGGTTTGAGCAAGATCTCAACTGGTACCGTCCTTCTGATGCCTATCATTGTTGTTGAAGCCAACCTTACTAGTGCATCTGCATGACTGTTGTCTTGTTAAGGTACCCTCTTCATCTTTACCTCTTTAAAGCCTTCTAGCGTCATTCTTACCTTCTTCAGATATTTTTCCATCCTTTTATCCTTGGCCTCATATACTCCAAGTACTTGGTTGACAACTAACCTCGAGTCACTATGTAGTAGGAGTCGGCCAACTCTGAGGGCTTTTTCTATGAAGAGCCCTACTATCAGCGCCTTATACTCAGACTCGTTGTTTGAAGCCTTGAAGTTAAACCTTGGCGCATATTCAACGTCGGTACTATCCGGGGCTGACAGTATCAGCCCTACGCCGCTTCCACTATCGCAAGAAAAACCATCTATGAAGAGGTTCCAAATATCTTCTTTTGAAGAGAAGATCCCCTCTGACAAGGTCCCTTGCCCGAAGAGGTACTTATCTTCCTCATTTTCAGCTAACCCTTTTCTAGCTCTGCTGAACACAACCTCTTTCGAGTTTAGAAAGACGTTGTTGTTTGATCCCTCTATAATCTCTAGATTATTCTCAATCGCATCCTCCTCCCATATGAACTCGACAACAATTTCTGCTAGTGCCTGCCCTTTGATGTCCACTCTGGGTTGATAAATAATGTCATATTCTCCCAACTCGATGCCCAAGGTCATCCATCTGCCTGACTTCTCGGGCTTGTGGAGGACCTGCCTTAGTGGGGAGTTAGTGAGGATGACCATAGAATGGGGTTGAAAATATGGCTTCATCTCGGCATCTATCATTTTAGAAATAGGGCTTCATCTCGGATCGTCCTCATCATCACCATCTGAGTCATCGTCCCTTCTCGCTGGGGGGTCATCTCGACATCTGTCATTTCTTTTTTTCTTAGGGTCTTATCTTCCCCTCTTAGGAGCTTTTTCATCGACGTATTTCCTCACCTTTTCAGATTTCAACATCTTCTCAATTTCGTCCTTCAATGTGAAGCACTTGTCTGTCAGATGGTTGTGGTCTTGGTGGAATTCACACCATAGGTTCTTGTTCCTCTTATGCGGAGGAGCCTTCAGCTTCTTCGACCATCTCAGGGACCAGTCATTTTTTATTTCGTTGAGGATGTGTTTGAAACTCATAGTTAAAGGAGTATAGTGTGCAAACTTCTGCAAACCTCTTTTTTCTATCTTTCTTCCTTTGGAACTTCCCGCTGCCACTTCCATTCTTATCCTCATACTTTACAGCCATAGCCTCTTCAACGTTCATGACCTTTCTTGCAGTTGCCAATAGTTCTGCCATGGACTTGGAAGGGTCTTTTGCAAGCTTCCACAATAACTTCCCTTTCTAGAGTCCCCCAATGAGGGCAATCATAGCTATATTCTCTTCATAATCTTCAATCTTCAACCTCTAATTTTTCTTTATTAAATCTGGCAATGTAGTCTCTTAGGCTCTCGTTCTTGCCTTATTTGATGTGCAGTAGACGAGTTGTCTTCTTTTGAGGTCTTACCCCAAAATAAAAATTATGAATGAACCATTCAGCCAAGCCCTTAAAGTTCTCGATAGAGTTCTTCGGAAGAGAGGTAAACCAGATGTGTGCAGCTCCCGTCAAAGTCCCAGAGAAGGCCCGGCACCTCATCTTATCTGGGATCAAATAAATATCTGTCATAGACTGGTATATATCGATATGATGCACAGGGTTGGTACTACCATCATATTTAGGAGACATCGTAGGTGATTTGAACTTGGCAAGGGTTGGGAAGTTCACTATCTTTGCCACAAATGGGGATCCCTCTGAGAACCCTCTTTGTAGTGGGTCTCGACTTTTGATAAGGTCTCCTATGTTCTCTTCAAGACGTTGAATGGAATTATTCCATGGTCTTGCAATGTCTCTCTAGCTGAGGTTGTCCCCATCCACCTCCAAAGGGTGAACTGAGGGTTCCCCGGCCGCTGCACAACGTCGGTTGTTGACCTCTTGACCACAGTCTCGACTTTGATGAGGTCGGCCCTGATGAGTCCGATGTCCCCCCTCTTACCTTTGAGAGCCAGCGGCACTTCGTGACCTATATAATCTCTGTCTTAGGTCATTCACTGGGCCGAGCCTTTAAAAGGCTGACCCTCTGCTCAAGCGATCAAAAGCTGATCCTCTTTGTTGGACACCCCGATCTTTTTTCCCCCACAACCTCTGCTTTGCTGAATAGGATGTACCGTGTTATTGGAAACCTCATACGGTTCCCAAAAGTCTTTCGGAGCCTCCTTCGCCTCCATATCTTCATACCTATCCTTAGGACAAGGGTTTCCTTGCCTCCCCAGACGTAAACACCTGGGGTCAGCAATGTCCCTCCTCCGTTGAGGGGTAGGTTAGTCTTTTCATGGTGCCTGGGGTGGTCCCCTAGCTTCAGGATGGGATTGAATAATTGTCAGAGTAATCATCTCCAGTGAGACCCCAGGTAGCCTCATCTTATTTTGACTGAGCTGTGCAAATTGCTCCTTTATTGCTTGATGTGTCGCAGCCAAAGATTTCAAGGTTGTAGCCACCTCAGTCATTTTGGACTAGGGTGGTGTCTGGCTGGAACTAGGTTCTCTAACACCAGATGGTGGAGGATGTGGTGGAAACTCGGGTGCCATATGTTAAAACTGAAGAGCTAGTGAGGAAAATGAGCTTAATACCTTTAAGGACCTCTTTCAATGGTGAAACAGTTCCACGAAAGGGGTGAGGCCTGGTTCACCACCAGAGTCTCTGGTGAGGTTAAGGTAGGAAAGGAAGAGTTATATCTTCTCGTTCCCACAGACAGTGCCAAAATGATGATGCTATAAATAGCACCACTGGTCAAGGTGTTTGTAAGCTCAAACTACTATAATAATGGCAGCACAAGTGTATACTAAGTATAAGAGATTGAGATAAGGAGAAGAGGATGAACACCAATATGTAAGTGGTTCAGCCAATTAGGCCTACGTCCACTGTGCAAGTGAGTGAGTAAGGTCACTAAAATAAGGCACTAATGGCCATGGATACAATCTCTCAAGCTTTCTCTCTCTTCTATAAATTGACAGAGTGTCAGCTAGGGTTGTGATTTTGGATTCCTTTGCAAGGTAGAGGATGACCTCTATATATAGTGTTTGTGGGGTGTAATGTACCCCCCAGGCATACAATGAGCATGTGCATGGAGATCCAGCCAGTGAAAGTATAACACCTGGATAATCTTCAACTAAGTAATGATGACCTCAATATTCCCTCACGTGGAGGGAATGATTCAGTTATAACAGATTTGTCCACGTCCTTCAAACCATACATGTACGCGTAGAAGCTCGGTTGTCTTTGATTATTACTAACCTCAGCCTGGGTGAGTGCGAGGTTGGTGAGGTACGACCCTTGCCTTGGCTGGGAATTATATGATGACCTTGGCTAAGATGTCAGCTGAGGTTAGATATGTGGAACGTCGGTAAGGGCCAATGTTGACTTGACACTTGATACTGGGTCTGCAAGGCTGCTGATTCTGGGTGGAACTTGTAACATCGGCTAAATCCAATGATGGTATTATTCATTGATCCTAAGAGGCTTTGTTGACTCTCGCGTGGCGCTTCCAATTTTGGCCATGGCCGACCTTATGGGTAGTTAATCCAACGAAACATGTGGACTTCGGTTATTGCCTACATGAGAGGTAATTAGTAACGTTGGCCATCGCCGACCTTATGAAGGACGAGATTACTGGTCGTCGATCTTGAGCTCTTGTTACCTTAGTCATTATCTAGTCCGAGGTTGGTGCCTCTGAGCTGGCAGGTACAATTTGGGCATATCAGCAGGGTTAAGTCGACATTAGGGTTCACGATAAGTCTTGGTGTTCGCCTCCAAATAAATGCGATGACTACAAATATTGGGGTTGACACCGTGAATGTCTGGAATGGTCCATCCTATAGAAGTGATATACTGAGTAGGAGTGTGGACTAATTGCTCTTTTTATGCAAGGGTCAATTCGGAAGCAATGATGACAAGGTTATGGTTGTTGGGGCCTAAGAAAGTATATTTCAACTCGGGAGGTAAGGACTTAAGCTCCAAACTAGTAGGTGACACAGGAGTGACGTTGGAATCAGATGCAAAAACGAAGTCCAGAGAACTATCAGTGCATAAAGTGGAGGAATCTGATGTGGTAGTGATTTCATAAGGTGGAACAGGGTGATCCATAGAGTGAAGAGTATCAACAAAGAGAGGCTCGAAGGGAGGAGCCCAAGAGTAAGTGTCTATCAATGGAGTGGAATCGAACATCGCATTTAGTTCAGAAATGGAGGAATCAATGTCAAAGTCAGATCCAAAATGAGCCAAGCATTTCTGGAAAGGATCGACAAGGTAAGTTTGGTCCAATATTTCGTTAACTAAGGAGTCAATCACACACACCTCATCAATAGAATCGACATCAACCTTTTGTTGCATAAGGTGGAAGATATTGACTTTGACAGTCATGTTTATGAAAGACAGATTCATGGAGCCGTGATAAAAATTGATGATGGCATTGGAAGTGACCAAAAAGGGGTGACCCAATATGATAGGAGTATTGGTTGGGTTGGACGTGGGAGTGTCTAAGATGATGAAATCCATAGGGTAGTAAAAGTCAAAAACTTTCACCAAAACATATTCAATTATGACTTTAGGCACTTTGATGGAATGTTCAGTAAGTTAAAGAGTAACCCGTGTAGGTTTCTTGTTTTGAAAACCTAAATCAAGGTAGAGGGTGTAAGGTAACAAATTAAAACTAGCCCCAAGATCAAGTAAAGCGCGAGTAGTGAATGTATTGCCTAACATGCAAGAGACAGTTGGACGACTGGGGTCTTTGTACTTCACAACACCGTTGTCGTGGAGAAGGGACGTGGCTTACTCAGTGATGAAGGCATCACGATGAACATTAGTCCTATGTTTAATAGTGCACAAGTCCTTCAAAAATTTAGCATATGAAGGAACTTGTTGAATCACGGTGAGGAAGGGAATGTTAATGTGAACATTCTGAAAAACTTTCTTGATCTCATCAACGTGCTGGGCTTTCTTAGTGGGATCCAACCGATGAGGGAAGGGTACTTTGGGCACATAAACAGAGGTGGGATCAGTAGGCTTTGACGCAGTGGTAGATGTGGTTATAAAGGATGGGGTAACTAGAGGGATAGGCTTTAAAGATGGGATGGGTGGGTTTGGGACATCACGGGGATCATTAACACCATTATCAATTTATTTTCCCGAGCAAAGAGTAGACATCGCTTTCATATCTGCATGGTAATTGGGTGGAGTGGAAGTGAAACCAACCTCATAGGCCGACTCATTAGCATTTCCCTTATGTCTAGTAATGGTTTAACTCGGGACACGACTTTTCTCTCGCTCATACTCAAATTAGTTGAAATGCTTATCAAGTCGTTGGAGGGCTTAACTCTGAGTGGTCATAAACTAAGTGAAGATAGTCTCGAGAAAAGAGGTCAACGAATTGGGCGGAGGGGAATAAAACGGGGTACCAACTCACGCTGAGAATTAAGTGGGTATGAATACTCATACGAAGGAGGGGGAATAGGAACAAGCAGATTGATGTTTTTGGAATGTATATCGTGGGGGACAAGGGATGATGGATAGTGTTGTTGATGGTAAGAAGCAGACTGATGTTGGCCAGGAAGGCGATGTTGCCTTTGTGGGTTATGTGGAAATTCAGGGGACCACCAACTTATTGTTGTGGTTGGGAAGGAGCGGCGTTGTGGTCATACTTATAGGATAAATAGGGGTGATTCCTATTGTTAGGATTGTACGTAAATGACGGGGGAATGGGTTTTCTAGTGGTATCAAAGGCACACGCTTGGGCCATGGTGGGTTCGGGATCATCGTGAAGGAGGGGGCACAAATGAGATAAATGATATTGACTTAGGCAAACATGCAAGAAGAAGGACTAGAATCGTTGACATTCATCACTTGTTTAGAAAGTGAAACATTTTGTTGCGTAGTACAACTGAGAGCGTCAACGGGCTTATTCAAAAAGTGTAAGCTCTGTAGCAAAGTTTGAAAATCGGGATCATTTTTTCCTCAAAAGTGTTCCCTACACGTGGTGGGTCGAATCTCAAAAATGCATTGGTACCCTCCCAATCTTGGGAGTCATCGCCTAATTAAAGGAGAAAATTATAGGCGGTAGTGGGAGTTAAATGCATGAACTTCCCTTTATGCATGGATTCAATCATGGTGGGAGAAGAAGGGATAAGACCATTGTAAAACTATGGACTAAGCGAATTTTCTCAAGACCGTGATGTGGGCAACTATTAATATAGTCTTAAATATGGCCCCATGCTTAACAAAATTGTTCAGTAGGCTTTTGTCTAAAATCTTGAATTGCTTGGCGCATTTCATTTATTTTGCTCATGGGATAGAACTTAGACATGAACTTCTTAACAAGTTGGTCCCAAGTTTGGATAGAATCAGGGGGCAAGGAATGGAGCCACATGGACGGATTAATTTTACAAATTTATTTACTAACATCAAATGGCGTCATTGTCGATTTCTTGAAGATTGAAGCCCGTGAAGATTTGTAATTTTTATTTTTTATTTTTAGTGTAGGTATTCCTTCTTCTCCCTCCTTAGACTGGTTGTTTAGGATTATTGAGGCTTTGTAATTAATTGGGGTGCAATTTGACACCATTTTATTTTTTGTAATAATTATTCAAACATTCCATAAAGAGAAAAGGGAAACTGGATAAGTTAAAGAGAGGGCATCCAAAGGCGAGGATTTTTGAAGCCTCTCTACTTTCGGTCGGTAGGACTCCCGAGGATGACTGAAGTTGGCGAACTTTCCCCCGATCGACTCAACTAGGTCTTCATCCCACGCGTGTAAAAATCGAGGGAGATAAACTCTTTATCACTGCGAATCTCCTGTAAGCGAGTCAATTTTTCTGTGTTACTTGCTCCTATGTGATTTTCAATTTCAAGGGAGAATAAAAAATGTATACAATTAAATAACTACTAAAATTTAAAAGTAACCGAGTTTAAGAATTTATGAGGAGAGACAAAAGGTGGGATTACACTGCGTCGTTAATTTAATTTAATTTCTTAATTGTTCAATAGATACGTTCGAAATAATATTGAATCTAAAATTTAACTCTCGTTACAATCATAAATTCAACACTATATTTTTAAAGAATTAAATCCGAAATTGTCACTACGGATAAAAAAAATTTAGATTCATACTTTTTTTTACAAATTATCTGGTAAGATCAATTTATGTAAAATTGTACGAATCTTTGAATGGCACACACGGAATTAACAATTTGATTTAGGAATAAGCCATATCTCTAGTTCGAATCCTAAAATCAAATATCAATTTTTATAATTAATTTATTAGCTCTCGTTAAATAAATTAATTAATGGTTATCCTTATTTTAATTAGCCTAGAACAAATCCATGAACAATTAATTCAATAAATTAAATCAACCTATGCGTTTCATCCCACCCCTTGAATGGGGTGTTCGGCCAAGCATGATTAAAAATCAAGAATAGTCACAAACATTCAAGAGGAAATTAAATAGAAAAGGGCAAGAAATACAATACGCCGTAATTCCTCTGTCAAATGTGTGCATGAACGAACGTCCTAATTTCTTCACAAATAATTCAGCTTGATTACAAAAATGAACCAAAATCTAAACCTAGTAATTTATTCTAAACCTAAACTATATTGTTTTGTATCCTACTGCAGTCTCTTTTTTTCTTTTTATATGTCTCTCGTGTCTTTCTTGTGTGAGAGCCCTTTTTTGAGATAGTTGCCACCTCCTTATTTATAACCCACGATCTTGGTTTTTTTTTTGGAGATTTGGTGGGATTTCATTTTAGGCTAAGTCAAAAGGTTTGAGAGAGACTTATCCCATGTGGGTTTTGTTGGTAAGGCAGTTCCTATTTTCATGGAGTAGTTAACAGGTAGGTTGAACGAAATCAGGTTTGTTGGTTAATAGTTTGGTCGACGCTGGGTTCGTTTTGGTGAATTCGGGTTGGTTGTCAGGTTTAGGTGGGTTGTGAGTTGGGCGATCCAGGTGTGGAGCTAGTGGGCTACTGCGAGAAGGGGGGCTTGGGTTCTGGCTGAAAGTGGTAGATTTATGGGGGTCGAATTTGGGGTTTATCGGTATTGATTGTGGGTATGGTGTGCAATAGTTTAGATGGGTTAGGATGGGGATGGGTTTTGGTTATAGAGGGAAGAGAGAGTGAGGAGATGTTGGGGAGATGGATGCGGGTTTGTTTGTGTGTATTAGGGTGGAGGGAAATAGGGTGAGGCTCATGGGATGTGTTTAGGTGTCTGTTTAATTGTACCTAAAATAATAAAAATAAAATATTATACTACCTAACTAAAAAATAATAATAAAACTAAAAAAATTAGAATATAAAAATAAAAATAAAATCCTAATCTATATAAAATAATAAAATAAAATAAATAAAAACTAAAAATCTAATCAAACTAAAAAAATTAAATTCCTACAACCAATCCTAATAAAATAAAATAAAATAAAATAAAATAAAATTAAGATTAAAAACTAAGAACTAATAAAAATCAAAATCAAAATAAAGAAATACAAAAAAGAAAATTAATCCTAGAAAACTCTAAATAAATCCTAAAAATAAAATGAACTCAAATAAAAATCTAAAAAAATAATAACGGTGTGAACTCAACACACAGAGGCTCGAGTGATGGACTGGGCTTGGTGTAGGCTTAGGTTTGGTTTGAGGACAGGGTTCGGGCGTCGGAACTGATCTGCACATGCTCAGATGGGATTTCTGACTTCTCGGTCTCTTTGATTTCTTCGTTGAGTGCTTTTGAGTGTTACTTTGTCCCAATTGATTGGATTTAGCCCTATTTGATGTTGTGACTGCGTATTGACCTGAGAAATGATAAAATACGAACATAAGTCCATTTTTAATTAAAATGAGTGACTAAAATGCTTCTATTCGGAGCATAAATTATACACTTTTGGGTTCTTATAACTTGTCATTTTTCTTCTTAACCAATATTACATTAGCTAGCAAACTAGGATAAAAAATATATTTAATGAACGGTGCTTGCTACAACTTTGCTACTCCCTCCTAAATTGCCACATTCGTCTTGGGACTGAAGACCCTTCCCATTTTCTTAATCGTCTTGGAACCTGGATAGATATTTAGTTCATGCACATAAAATTTTGATCAATACCTGACATATCTTCATGGCTCTAAGGAAAGTGATTCATTCTTGTTTTAGAGAAGGAGATAATTTAGAACCGATATAACTGGTCCTTTTTGGCTTCTCGTCGTCTAGCACTACTGCTTCTATTTCCTCCATCACTTATCCCTTTACCAGCTACTCTTCTTCCCGAGGGTCAAGAGTGTCGATGTGGAAAGTGGTTATGCTTTTCATTTGCATCTCCTTCTAGTTGGCAGTATAATAACACTCCTGACATATTTCTGATTCCCATTTACAATATGCCTACTCCATAGTTTGTTGGGAACTTTATACATCGGTGAAATGTTGATGGCACGGCTTCTAACTGCTTGATTCCCACTTTTCCCAGGATAATGTTATAAGCTGGTGGGACATTTTTATCTAATACAAAGAAATAAATTATTTTTCTCCTGCTTGCAGGCCAAGTGCTAACTAAGACCTCCAGCTTAATGGTCCTTAGTGGGTATACAATTTCCCCTGCAAATTCGATGAGAGGTAGATGGAATGGTTTTAGCTTACTGATCTTCAGCCCTAGGCGGTCAAAGGAATTATAGAACATTACATCGGCTGAACTCCCATTGTCAACTAAGACCCTTGCAACTTTTCCATGTTGAACTCTGCATGTAATAACAAATTGATCATCATGAGGATAGGGAACCCCATTCAGATCATTTTTGAAAAATCTAATTACTAGGCTCTCATTTTTAACCTTCCTTGGCCTATTATAACTGGATTTAACCATATCAATATGTCTAACAGTTGGGTAGGCTTTGGCTTCATTTTGATAACAATTTTTTTTCTGCTATGTCATTTCCTCCCCCGGCATCACCACCTTCAATAAAATGGCATCTAAAGGATATTATGCCAACTTCAACTTCTAGTTCATCAGACTTCTTCTAAAAGTATGGACCCTACTCAAAATAAATATTTTGGTCTCTCTTGTAATCATCCTTTTGTGACACCCCGACTAATTAAATACCGGGTAGCTACTCCTTTATTAAATCAATACAAAATGTCAAGTTGGTTCAGTTTATAGCATCACTGTCGAAAACATTTTAAAGATTACTAACCACCTAGTATTTAAAAAGTAAGTTGCCAAATTTTAAGTTAAGTCTGATTAACATGCAGTAAAAGAATAATGGAAGAACAACATAATCCATTCACCATAACGAAGTAATGAAATAACCAACAAATAGTAATAAGTCCGGAGGAAAAACTCCTCACAACAATCCCACAACTGAAAAATAATATGACAAGTCTGAAACCTGAATTAATTACAAACCAAAGTCTGAATAACTGAAATATAAAATGAAATGTCTCTAAAAGAAATGGGCGACATGCCCTACAACTGATGAAATCTTAATATAGAGTCAAGGTAAATGAAGCGTCTACTAGCAAGAACCCTGTAACTTCCACAATAGCTACAGCTCGTCACCTGACTGGAAATACTATGCATGGTGTCCTTGTGGCTGGGCACCTAAAATGGTTTTTACAAAAAGATAGATTTGAAAGCAAACGGGTCAGAGCCCGAATGTGGAGAGTATTTTGAAAACAGCAAGTGCTTTAATAACATTTAAAACAATAAATGCAAGATACATGTTAGGACGTGCTCTCACATGAAATACTCACCTCTCGTCTAACTGTGCACTCCTAACGTTCCTGTACCCATTCATATGTTTTCTCATAACTATCTAGTTCAAAAGAGTTTCTAACACTTCTACTCGGTTCACGTTTTAATTTCCAACCTTAACAATTAAATAGAGGGTTCTACTTTAATTCTCGGATTCCCAATTATTAACAAAACCATTTATTGATATCCGTCCCCTTTTATATTTTCATAACGTTACAATAACTATACTCACAATTTAACATAGAAAATTCTCTTTCATTTAACCGTATATTATTCACATCATAAATATACAATACAAGCACCCGAGGCTAAGCTGTGGTGCACACATACTCTGCTATCCATCCCGGTACATCACGTACATAAGGATCACGCATTCTGAATCTCTCAGGAATCGTTCTCAGATAACAACATCACAAACAATGGAGGCGAACACAGTCACATCACATGGGTCACATACATACCTACGCTCCCACGATCAGCAGACTTATTAACATCCCAATAAGTCCTTCTCTGACCTATGTTCATCGAGGTACCAATCTAAATCCGGGCAACACAAGGATAAGAAGGCCCTAAGCGAACGTAAACCTCCCGTGATAGCAAGTATGGTAGGTATGTCATACACATAAAATTATATGCTAAGTATTCACACATTTTAGATATCTCAATATTAATAAAGGTATACTCTACATCTTTATAAAATTATTCCAAATTTGTATATTTTACGTCTCCCGATAATATAAAAGGTAAACTGTCGACACGTCTCACGTCGTAGTTTCTTATACTTAAAACCTATCTAAAATAGATTATTAAGTTCCTATTATTCCCACATATAACATCTTTATTCCTAAGGTCCTTACTTCTGCTCCAAACCTCATTTCATCAAATTATTCAAATTTACACTATTAACCCAAATATTATCTCACTTATCGAATTTCATTAGCTTAGAATGATTCCTCAAATTGAATTCTCATTAAGGTCCAAATTTCATAACCAAGACTACTGGTCTTCCTTAAGTTTAAGGGTATACATAAGGTCTCCAATAATATTTTCCAAGGGTTACCACCATTAAAATTTAAAATAGGGAAAACTTTACTCATTCTGGGAAGGTCGATCGATCGACCTTTTCCTTCGATCGATCGATGGTGGTCGATCGATCGACTGATGAACATCGATCGATCGAATGCACCAGGTATGGCTACGGACTGCTTCGTTTTGCAGTTTTCAAATCATCCCAAAACATACTTTAAATGCATGAAACTCTAATATAACGTTATAGTATCATCATACAACCATCCTACAACATTATTAACGTTCTAAAATTAATAATTCATCAACCAAGGGCTATATTTGGATCAAATCTTCATCAAGAACCCTAGTTTTCTACTTCTTTCAAGAACATTGATAAAACCTCTTCTTAAATCCGTTTTTAGATCATCAAGGGTCATAATTTTGAATTCATAATTCATCCAGAATGTTTCTACATGCAGTCCCTAACATAAATTCATAGTTTTAACCTTTCAATTCATGGGTCTATATCAATCTTCCAAGATAATTTCGATAATTCCTAAACATGGAAAAGCATAGCATTGAATTAATTATAATTAAACCACTTGCCTCTAATCTTTCTCTGAATTTGAGGTTGAATCTTGAAGGTTGAATTGCCTTCTCTCTCTCTCTCTGCAGAATCCTTCTCTTTCTCTCTCCCTCTATAAGTTCTTCTCAAGGTGTTAATGGAGGTGGGGTTGGTTTTTGCCAAGTTCTAAGGTTTCTAACTTCTCCCGTAGCCCACTACCTAAATTGGGGTTGGAAATGGCTTAGTGGGTTAATACTAAGTCAGATTTTTAACTCTAATTTTCGTGGGTTTTAATTACCCAATTTCCGAAATTACCAAAATGCCCTTATAAGTTACCGGTATGGCCCAATAATGCCCCGGGACCCAAACTTAACCCCCGGCTAGTGTTTTCTGACTATTTTGACCCTTTCGAACACGTTGGCGCACTCAAAATGACTATATGGGTGATAAAAATAAAATTCACTTTTTAATTCAAATAATTATATTCCTAACGCGACTGTCATGCGCGTCCCAACAAAATTTTCCAAATTGCCGTGTTTCAATCTCGTGACAATTTCAATGTTTCCAATATTCATATATTGCCATATATACACATTATAATCAAATACTAACTCACATCTCATTAATATTTTATTCGGATTAATTTTCAATTAATACACATTTAATTCAATTAATCTCCAAAAATAAATATCGCGGAAATACGGGGTATTACACCTTTGCCCGGGCTGTAGATTCTGACCTCTTCCGATCAATTCTATTTCCATTTTGATTAACAATCTTTCTCAACTTCCCACTTTGAATAAGATTTTCTATCTCATTATTTAGTGCAATATAGCTGTTGTTGTTGTTCCCATAATCCCTGCGGAAGTCGCAGTACTTGGACTTATCCCTCTTATTGGGGGGGGGGGGGGGGTCTTTAATTTTCCAAGCCAATTCAAGTCTCGGTTTCTCTTTATCTCCTGTAGGATATGGTGAACACCCTTGTTAAGCATGGTATATTCATCATACTTCTTCATCGGTCTAATTTTTTATTTTTCTGATCTTTTTTTAAATAACTAGAATTGTTTTTCCCTTCACCTTTGGTATCAGAAGCTTCCTTAGCTTTCATGGCTTCCTCAGCATTCATTATTTTTCCAACTTTAGACATTATCTCTCTTATTACTGTAGGTAAAGTTTTTTCCAAGGCATAGTAAGGAACTTTGGCAAGTAATCCACTCATAAGTGCTACTATGACGGTTTTCTCCTCATACCCTACCACCTCTAACTTTTCATTGTTAAAACGAGTAATATATTCTCTAGTGATTTCTCCAAGCTTTTATCACACAGTCAAGAGATGAGTGAGACTCTTGATTGGCTTAGCCCAAAAAAAAGTTATTAATCAATAGTTCATCTAATTGATGAAAATCAGAGATCTCACCTCTAGAGAGATTATTATACCAAATTTTAGCTTGCCGGTGATAGAACTAGAGAAAGCGCTACATCTCATCTCATCGGGCACTTAGTAGATGTCTGTAGCAGCTTGATATTGCTCTATACGTAGAATGGGATCGATTTTCCCATCATACAGGTGAACCTTTGAGGATACTCCTTTGCAAGGGATTTTTTATCTTGTCCATTTCTCCTAACCTATATTCCAACCGTTGCATGGATCCTTTCCACGAATGATCCTCTGGTTTATATTATGTCGAGGTAGATTTGGCGACTTTGTTGTGCCTATGCTCTAAACACTCCTTGTGAGAGGTCTATTCGGCACGCATAGAGCCCCTTGTACTGGCCCTTGATCTGATGGAACCTTATTTATATTCCCGACGATGATCTTATTCCTTATAATTTCCTATGGTTACCCGGGACCTAGTTGATCAAAGGCAGACTCCCTGCTATGCCTTTCCAAGACACTGGGTCTTTCTTTGGAAAAAGACCCACCAACATAGTCAGTTGAGGGGAATGAAGAAGTTGCACTAGGATGACTGGTGTGGGTAACTGGTGGTAGCGTTGGTGGTGGTGGTGGCATTTCCCTTCTATAACTAGAGGACTAGAGTACGTAGACTACATAGTGCGAGCTAACTTTTTAATAGTCTCCTGTATAGCTTCTTGGACTTTAGCAAGGTTGAGAAGAATGCTTTGTAAATCTATCGCACTGGGAGGAACAGATGGAATTATGGTGTTACCTTCATTTCAAGTGTTATTTTCAGGATCATTCATTTCTTCGAGAATAAAGAAACAAAATTGATGATTAAGAACGATGACAGACACATTCCCACAGACTACGTTAATTTGTTGATGTCTGAAAATGGACTTACTTCAATTTTATAATCACATATAAGAATAATAGATATAACTCAAACCACACACACAAGAGAAAAAGATTTTAGAGTCATTTAGCTGTAAAATAGCCTATGTCCATTGGTGTTGTTATTTAGTTAGGTTTACAATAGCTCAATATGGCGTGTAAATGCATAATTCGAGTTGTCCCTTGAGCTATGGTATTAGTTTGAATTTATAAGGGTGCAAAACCCTAAAGATGGAATGCCTTCATATTGCAAGGCATTTACATCTGTATACATTAAGTAAAACTCTTAGAATTCAGAGTTGGACGGTATCCCATCCGAGTAACTGTTGATGTTCCTGTTGATTGGCCTTCTGGCATTGGTCGGCATTCCAGCCGACTAAGTGTCTCTTAAGCCGATCAAGTAAGATGGTCAGTCACGCTGGATGAGGAGTGTGAATTTATCATTGAACCACGTGGAAGTATAATTTTTACACATAATAATGAGAGGGTGACAAAGGGTGGTCTTCCACCATTTTTAGGTGTTTTTCTACCATTATTGGCCTTTCACCACCATAAACTACTATTTTCCACCATCTTCAAGCCTACAATACTCATTTCCACCATTGTTGAAGTGGAGCTACGAATTTTTTAGAAGTCTTGGGGGAAGTTCAAAGAAGATGATGGAAGCTTTCATGGCGTTGAAGGAGGTTTTTGGCTTGGAAGCTTGAAAGAAATACAAATGGATCATTTTGAAGGATGCATTTGGTAACCCCTCTAGGCCACCTTTGAAGCTAGGGGGTTCTCCTCCTACACTAACATTCATTCCACCATTTGGAGTCTTTAAAGGTGGAAAAATCTATCCTTAGTGTTTAAGACTCTATTTGCATTATTTGTAGTCTTGTTGTTAGATTACATAAGTAGGATGCATTTGATTTAACAATGAAAATTATGTGTAGTAAATAATAAACATTTTTATGGGATAAAAATGTTGTAAAAATATTATTTTATGGAAAATAAATTATGAAGTAAATATTCCAAAGTTTCTTGATATAAAGATTAAGACATTTATGAAAATGGTATATTTTTTAGAAAATCAATGTTAAACATTTCATGAAACAAAATGTTGAAATGGTGATTGATTTTGTTAAAAACATTGGTGAAATAATGTTTTCAAGTTTCTTACAAAAATGTAGATTTGATAAAAGATGGACATTGGTTGCGCTTAAAAGAAGTAAGAATATCATTATGACTTGAAATTACATTTTTGCAAAATGTTATGAATTTCTAGAATGAAAAACATGTTTAACCCATTTAATGAGATTTTAGGATTTAAACTACATCTTCTCATGTAGATAAACTTGTAGAATTTTGACAATAAATATGTGAACAAGTTTAAAGAAGTTTTTTGATGGGTTTAAACAAGAAATGAGAGAAGTAGAAATTCTAGTCTTTAAAGTGTGTGAAAAGGGGTTAAAGGTGTGATGAATGTAAGGGCATAAGACTACATGTATTGATAAGAAGGAAATGGTCTTTTTTTTATAAAGTAGTCTTTAAGTGTAATTAGATTCCTTGAATAAAGAAAGTAAAGAAATGTCTAATTTAGAAAAATATTTAGTAAAGGTGTTGAATAAGTGTTAATGGTTAAATTTTGGAAAGTTGCTGTGTATAACTTAATAATGTTGTAAACGGTTAACACTTATACTGATGTCTAAAAATGGACTTACTCCAATTTTATAATCACAGTTAATAATAACAGAAATCACTTAAACGACACACACAATTGACAAGAGTGGTTCAGCTCTAAAATAGCCCATGTCCACTGTTGTCGTTATTTAACTAGGTTTACAATAGCTCAATATGGTGCGTAAATGAATGATTCGAGTTGTCCCTTAAATTAAGGGATTAGTTCGCATTTATAGGGGTGAAAACCCCTAAAGATGGAACGCCTTTATATTGGAAGGCATTTACATCTGTATATAATAAGTAAAACTCTTGGAATTCAGAGTTAATTGGTATCCCATCCGAGTTACTATTGATGTTCCTGTTAATTGGCCTTCTGGCATTGGCCGGCATTCCAGTCGACTAAGTGTCTCTTAAGATGATCAAGTAAGCTGGTCAGTCACGCTGGATGACAAGTGTGCCCTTATCATTGGTTCACGTGGGAGTATAATTTTTACATACAACAAAAGTCCTAAATGCTTCATACTTGATGCTTGCATGAAAGTATGAAGTATTTAGTCCAGGAAATTGCTCGGTGTACAAAATATAATAAACTAAAGTGAAGTGGTAAGTGAGGTGTCAATCCACATTAAAGGAGTGAAACGAGAGAAAAACACATGTAATTTAAATTTTTTATTTTTTTATTTTTGAACTTTTTAGCATTTTCTATTTTTTTATGCTTTTTTCAAATATTAAAACAAGTTTTGTGAGAAGTTGAATTAACTAAACTAAATCAAGATCTAAACAAAACTAACTACAAAGTGTGATGAAAAATAAGTGAAATCTAACTAAAATAAGAGATAAAGTGAGGAAGTAAATATGAGAACAATCAAGGAATGGAATTACACCACAATTTCTAGTTAATCAATTTAATTAATTTGTTCAAATTAAGCTTCCCAAATTAGTATTGAAATTACAAATCAACTCTCATTGCAAATGTAATTTTAATAATAATCTTTTAGAGAATTAAATTTTACAATCCTATAACTCACAAAACGTAGATCTAAACATCATTTAACAAATCACCCCCTATGATCGATTTTCTAAATTAGTTTAAATCATAGAAATATGATTAAAGTTTAAATTCAAAGAAATAATTTCACATTTTAGAAAAACCTATCTCTAGTTAGATTCTAAGATGGAAATTAAGACTAGAATCTCGATTTTCTCTCGAAAACCATTTATCCTCTCTCGAGGAGTAAATTAAAAGTAAGATTGCAAAATTAATCATCAAAGGGAATTTTAATTTAATTAAACAAATTAAGTTCGAATAACAACAAATTAATGGATAATACATCCCCTTGAAAGGAGATTTTGCCTAACATCATATTAAACATGATAATCAAATAAACTAGGCAATTAAAATAAAAGTAGAGAAATGAACACTCAAACCAAATCTCTTTGAGTGAAATTGAACTCCAATCCTTGAATTTGCACACCATCCATTCAATTCGAGCCTCTAAATGATTTTTAATAATAAAAACACACTCAATTGAATTTATCACAAATTTATCACTCACTAATCTCTAACAAAAAAAAAATAAACTAAAACTACTTACAAAATGTTGTTTATCCTAATTTATTTTCTACTCTGGCCTATCACTCTAAGTCTCTCTAGAATTCTCTCTACCGTCCATTTCCAAAATGTCTTCATCTTATTTAAATAGTAGGCATGTAGCTAAGGGTAAATTGGGTGAGGATAAGGTGAGGGCATATAAGGTAAATGACAATAGTGCATATGGGAAATGGGTGTGTCATGTGAGAAGTGGGGGAATGAGGTAATGGGGGTAAAAATATTATTTGGGAGATGAGGGTTATTTTGGGAAAAAAGGGATAAGTGGTTAGTTGGGGGGGATTTTTGGGAAATGAGGGTAAAAGATTTTAAACATGTGGGATAAGTGATTTGGACTTTGGTTTTGCTTTAGGATTTGGAAGGTGATAAAATCCTGCATTACTTTGGAGCTCACATGGGTTTGGTGAGTGTTGATGTAAAAAATTAGATAGCTCTAATTATTCAATCACAGATAAATAAAATGAGACAAAGATTTTAAAGTGGTTCAGCCTTATTAGAATGGCCTACGTCCACTGATATGTTATTGCTGAGTGTTTAAAAATTCACGAGTATATGTTCTCTCAAGAAATTCCGGTCCCTTTGAATGAGGGTGATACAAGGTATTTATAGCCCTTAGGCTATACATGAAAGGGTTGATACATTAAATGATATACATATGAAATGGTAATACATTTAATGCAGCGTGTGTGTCAAGATGATAAACATTCAATGAATAATTGAATTGTTGATTATCTGGCAATTAATGCTACGGTCGAGATGCAGTTCGGACCGCCTTAGTTGCTCGTTGATCAGGAGTTCCTCGGAGCGCTAGAGTACCTCGGAGTGCTGAAGTTCCTCGGTGTATCCTCGTTGCTCGAAGAGAACATGAGTTGGTCGGGGAAATGAACTTCCTCGTTACTATTGTGCCAAGTAGATTGACACGTGTCTTCATATTATTCGTCCATATCAGCATATTAATTTTGGTATCAACAGAAGCCCCCAATGTTTCATATTTCAAACTTTGAGGAGTATGGAACATTCTTTCTCGGTATATGGCGATATTAAATGACTTTCCTGGGTTTTAGGAGCCTTTTCTTCATATTTGAATTTCTTTCAAATTCATAGAATCCGCCTTTTTCGAATTTTTATGAGTGCTTCGATCTTCGTGCATTTTTGTCCTTTTAGACGCCGGTGGCGTATTAGTTTCTTTTGTGTAATCATTTCCTTCGCAGCTTCCCAAGGTAAAGTATTTAAACTTCTTAGGTAACCATACCGTCTTCTACCTTTTCCAATTTTCTGCATTCAAGCTTTCTGTTCTCTCTCTCCCTTGTGCGTTCATCTTTTCCTTCGCTAGTTGTCAGCTCTTCCTTTTTCTGTAAGATTCTCTTCTTTTCTTCTGTATTTCTTTATTCACTATGGTTTATATTGTGGAGTCTGTTGAGAAATTTTGTTCCGATTTTTCCATTCCTTCCTGGGTAACTCTGGAGGTTCTTTCTGAGCCTTTAGATTATTTTCGATTGGCTGAGGGACATTGGTTCCCCAGTCTATTCATTGCTGAATGTGGATCTTTTCCGCCAAACCCCTTATGCTTAGAGTTCTGTCAGTACTTTGACGTTGTTCCTGCAAAAATAGCCCCCAATTCATGGAGAATAATTAATGGGGTGTATAAATTAAATCTAACTCATAGAACTCGTATAGGGATTCCTGAGATTATATATTGCTATAGATGGGCTATTTTAGATAATGTTTATTACTTAAAAACTAGGTTTTTAAATAGGGATCTTGTAGTTAACCTCCCTGATGCAAATAGAGATTATTTTGAACATGGGGTGGTGATTAAAAATTGGCAATATGCCCCCTTGGTTAGAGATGCAGTATACCAGGGTCCTAAATGCCCCCCATATGGCAATGGGATAGGTTTATTCTCATTTTCCTTTACTTATGAAATTATGCTTTTATCATATTTGACAAAATGTATGACTGATATTTCATTATGTATTTATTTGCAGTTGATAGTAAAAGAAAAACTCCAAAAGAATCAGAGGTTAATATCAAGCATCTGAAACTTATCTGGGGTTTGCATAAGAACGTTGCAGACGAGCACATCAGGTCTGCATCATATTTGCTGCAGTATAGGAGCTATACGACTTCTTATACTGCTCGTCCTGTGATTAGATCTGTTGAACCAGCCTCAACTCCAGAGGATTCTTCTTTAGATTCTCACATCCCTTTAAGTCAAAGAATGGGCAGGAAAAGAGCTCCCCCTGCTCTATTTGATGACACTACTTCTGCTGCTGAAGCCAAGAAAAGAAAAATTGATGTCCCAGAGGGGACTAAGAAGGTGGATGTTGCACCTTCCAAAGCTACCGAGAAGCCCCCAGTGGCTCCGAGCAAGAAGGTTGCTCCTGTGGAGATGACTGCTATCTCTCCGACCAAGAGCTCTTCCTTGGTTGAAATTGCTGAAGTTCCTTTGAGGAGATTGAGGAAATCGTCCTCAGTCAATTTGGCTAAAACTGCCAATCTGACTGAAACCATACCAGATGGTGGTGTTAGTGTTCCAACCATCATTCCTCCGAGCTCTGCCATGAGCTCGGTAAAAACTTGGATCATACCCGAGGTCCAAGGAATTGATGAAAAGATTTCTAGGGATATGCTGACATCCCTAACTACCTGTCACCTTGCTTCAGTAAATTTCTCACACTCTGAATTTCCTTTCTTTCTTTGAATACTTGTATTTTTGTACTGACCTGTCACTTTTTCCTTTGTTTAGCTGGTGAATTGTTTTGACAACATCGTGAAGAAAGATGAAGCAATTAAAGCTTCCAGCTCCTCGTCAGGAGTAAAGGATGCTCTGCTGGGTTTGACCCAATCCTTGAAAGATTCTCGTCAGCACCTCTAGCGCTCCGAGGAACTCCTGATCAACGAGCAACTAAGGCGGTCCGAACTGCATCTCGACCATAGCATTAATTGCCAGATAATCAACAATTCAATTATTCATTGAATGTTTATCATCTTGACGCACACGCTGCATTAAATGTATTACCATTTCATATGTATATCATTTAATGTATCAACCCTTTCATGTACAACCTAAGGGCTATAAATACCTTGTATCACCCTCATTCAAAGGGACCGGAATTTCTTGAGAGAACATATACTCGAGAATTCTTAAACACTCAGCAATAACATAACAGTGGACGTAGGCCATTCTTATAAGGCTGAACCACTTTAAAATCTTTGTCTCATTTTATTTATCTGTGATTGAATAATTAGAGCTATCTAATTTTTTACATCAACAGATTGGCGCCGTCTGTGGGAACGATTGTTACTATCATTTTTCACCAAAAATCGTCCATCATCAATGGCGGATAATCCAGAATCTAGCAATCGAAATGCTGGAAATACTGGATATCCTCAGAATCCCTCTGCACCTCCAGATATAGCCGGGATTATGACGAATCTGGCTCAAGGACAAACCGCCATGCAAGAAACAATGAGGCAACTCATACAAACCCTTCATGGTGGTGCACCTGCACGTTCAGGACAGCAAAGTGGTCAGAGGCAAACTTATTTACTTTCTTCACGATCCAGGCGTACTGAGTCACGTCGTAATGAGGAGTCTGATGATTTCTCTTATCAACCTGGGCGAACTTCGTAAATAAGGGCTACAGATACTGATCAACATATCACTCTCTCTCCAGAAAGACCCAGTGCTTTAGAAAGACTGAGTAGGATGTCTCCTTTCAGTCGATTAGGCCCTAGGAGGAATAGGAGTCCACCTAAGACCATGTCGAGGAGTTCTCGACAACCATCAGATCTAAGAGAAGGATCAGCACAATCACGACCGGCTGCTCGTCAAGATAGATTTCAAGAAGCTACCACAGAACGATCAAGTGCTCGAACCAATAGGTCCGAGGAAGGAAATGACGCGTGGAAAGGATCTCTCCAACGATTGGAGGATAAATTGGGATAAATGGCCAAAGCAAAGAACCCCCTACAACGAACTTTTGTTCGAGGAACACCTTTTGTACAGGCCATTGTGAATTTCCCTACACCGTCAAAGTTCAAAGCACCTGTAGTGACCCCCAAATATGATGGAAAGATTGATCATGTTCTTCACATAGAGCAATATCAAGCTGCTGCCGACATCTATGTCGTCCCCGACGAGATGAGATGCATAGCGTTCTCAGGAACTCTTACTGGAGCTGCCCAGATATGGTACAACAATCTTCCTAAGGGTAAGATTTCAACTTTCTTTCAGTTGGCCGAGTTGTTTATTGGCAATTTCTATTTTGGAGTAAAGCCAGTAAAACGAGTAGCACACTTGTTAAGTGTTAGATAAAAATCTGGTGAGAGTACTAGAGATTACATAACTCGTTTCAATAACGAGAAGCTGGAAGTCATAGATTACGAAGAAAAGACAGCAATCACCGCCTTGATGAGTGGGTTGTTACCTAATAAATTGTATTACACCTTGGCGAAAGATCCACCTAAAACTATGTCAGAGTTCATGGCAAAAGCGGCCAAAATCATGAACGCTGAGGAAGCTATGGCTGCAAAGAAGAATATGGATAAAGACACCAAGGTAGACGTCGACAAGTCTAAAAATAAAGAGCATAAGGGAAATGGCGGTGACAAACGTTCCAGAAATAATAAATCATCATGGGAAGTCCTGAAGAAATACGACAATTATACTCCTTTGAAAATGGGTATTCATCATGTCTTGGAAGAAATCAAGAACAACGAGGAGGTAAAATGGCCAAAGAAACTGAGGTCAGACCCTGATTCGAGGAGTAAGGATAAATATTGCGAGTTTCATAAAGATCATGGTCACATGACCAAAAATTGCATAGCTCTTCAGAACGAGATTGAAACACTCATCCGAAGAGGAAAGCTAGCAAAATATGTTGATCGGGGAGGTGAAAGAAAAAATAACGACCGAACTAGAGAGAGGTCTAGATCTCCTCGTCAAGCAGAAGAGAAAAAGAAGAGAAATCATGAAGATGATCCAGGTGATGACCCTGACCTTCCCAAGAAACCAAGACAGCCAGAACGAGAGGTATTTTCTATACGTTTTGGGTCATTTGATTGTAATGTCATTACAGGAGGAGATGCAGGAGGAGGAGACCTTACTGCAGAAAGAAAGGCTTACCTTGAAGAGGCTCAAGCTTGTTCATATATTCAGCGAATAAATCTGGCCGAGGACGATCGTCCGAGAAAGGTAAACAAAGAGAAGCTGGTCATTAGCTTTTCAAAAAACGACCTAGTAGGTGTTCTTTATCCTCACGACGATCCCCTGGTGATTAAAATGAGGATGAAGGAAGTAGTGATTTCAAGGGTGTTGGTAGACAATGGAAGTTCGGCAGACATCATGTACTATTCATGCTTTGACAGTTTGAATCTGAAATTATCTCAATTGGAACCGTATCACATACCCCTCCTGGGTTTTTCTGGTGAGAAAGTTTTTCCACTTGGGACGATCAAGTTGGACATATTCATTGGAACTTGGCCTGCTTGTCGAACAGAGAGAATACGCTTCTTTCTGATGGATAAGAATGTGCAGTCAGCCTACAACATCATCATGGGAAGAGTTGGTTTGAAGAAGTTCGAAGCAGTTCCATCTATAGTGCATCAGTGCTTAAAATTCCCAACAAATTTTGGAGTAGGAGTTGTGAAAGGTGATCAGAAAGTAGCTCGGGAATGCTATTATTCGTCTGCCGAGCAAGAGGAACTTGAAGATTCAAGAAAAAAGACTACTACCTACCAAGTGGATGAAGGTACAGAAATTGAAACACTGGATCCTCGAGATGAATCCCAACTTGTAAAAGGACAGGTGGTGGAATCTACAGAAAATATTATTCTGGACGACGAAGACCCTGAACGAGTAACCCAGATAGGTTCTATGTTGGATGCTTCAATAAAGCAGGAGTTGATAACTTTCTTGAGAAACAGGAAGAAAACTTTTGCGTGGAGTCATGAAGACATGCCAAGAATAGATCCAAACTTCTTATGTCAGGAGCTCAATGTGAATAAGGAGATCAAGCCTGTAAAGCAGAGAAGAAGGGTATTTAGCCCCGAGAAGAATCATGTTATACAAGAGGAGGTCGAGAAGCTCAAGAAAACCCAATTCATTGAAGACGTGAAGTATCCAGACTGGTTGGCAAACGTGGTGATGGTAAAAAAGAAAAACAATAAATGGAGAATGTGTGTTGATTTCACCGATCTTAACAAGGCGTGCCCAAAGGATCATTTTCCATTGCCCAGAATTGATCAACTAGTGGATGCTACCTCGAGACATGAGCTTCTCAGCTTCATGGATGCTTACTCTGGCTACAACCAGATCAAAATGAAACCTGAAGACAGGGAAAATACTTCTTTTATTACCCCTAGGGGAACTTATTGCTATAATGTTATGCCTTTTGGTTTGAAAAATGCAGGAGCGACATACCAGCGGCTGATGAACAAGGTTTTCACCGAACAAATCAGTTGCAACATGGAAGTCTATGTCGATGATATGCTGACAAAAAGCAAGAAAGCTACAGATCATCTAGTTGACTTAACTCAGACATTTGATCAACTGGATAAATACCAGATGAAGCTCAACCCGACGAAGTGCACATTTGGAGTACGAGAAGGAATATTTCTCAGGTACATTGTCAACCAGCGAGGCATTGAAGCAAATCCAGATAAGATCAAAGCTCTTTTAGGGTTGCGATCTCCAACAACAAAGAAAGAAGTGCAGAGTCTTACAGGACGAGTTGCAGCGCTCAACAGATTTGTGTCCCGAGCAACTGATAAATGCCTCCCATTCTTCAAAACACTTCGAAAAACTTTTGAGTGGACTGATGAATGTGAGAAGGCCTTTCAAGACTTGAAAAAGTATTTGGGAGCACCTCCATTGTTGTCCAGGCCAATAATAGGAGAGAAGTTGTACTTGTATCTGGCAGTATCAGAGAATGCAGTCAGTTCAGCATTGATCAGATTGGAGAATGGAGTCCAGAAACCAATCTATTACACAAGTAAGGCTTTCCGAGGTGCAGAAATCAGGTACCCAAAGCTGGAAAAATTGGCATTGGCATTAATTGAAGCAAGTAGAAGAATGAGGCCATATTTCCAGGCCCATACCATCGTCGTTTATACCGACATGCCACTGAGGCAAGCCCTTCATAAGCCAGAAAAGTCAGGGAGATTGATGTACTGGGCAATAGAGCTCGGTGAATATGATGTTGTGTATGAGCCCAGATCATCATTGAAAGGGCAAGCTGTAGCAGATTTTATAGCAGAGTTTACATATCCTGATACCCCCGAGGAACAAAAATTGCTCGCTGACCAACCTGTGGATGTTACAGGATCAACAGACATAAATCCAGACCAACTCCGGTTGGTAAAAGGACTTATGGATGAATAAAGATCATCAACTTCGAGCTCAGACCAGCTCCGGTTGATAAAAGAGCGAGAAAAGATGGTCGACGAGGAGCGAAAAGTGTCAGGGGAGGATGAAAAGAAGCAACAAATATTTCACCGAGGAACTCTGTCAGATAAGAAATTTGAAGACGGGTTGCCCATATGGAGATTATATGTAGATGGCTCATCTTGCACAGCAGGTTGTGGGGCAGGAATTGTTTTGAACACCCCAGACGAGATTGACATGGAATATGCTTTGCGATTCCAATTCAAAGCCTCCAATAATGAGGCTGAGTATGAGGCCATGATAGCAGGTCTTAATTTATCAAAGATTATGGAAGCGCAACAAGTGATGGTATTCAGTGATTCTCAATTGATTGTGAATCAGATGATGGGAACATATGCGATTAAAGGAGAACTAATGGTCAAGTATCATGCAAAGGTGATGGAATTGTTGGCAGAATTTGATGCCATTTAGTTGATCAGAATACCCAGAATAGAAAATGCACAAGCAGACGCACTGGCCCGACTAGCATCAGCTACTCGTACCGAGCTGCGAAGAACAATACCAATTGAAGTACTGGAAAGTTGGAGCATAGATGAAAACCTGACGATGAATGTTATTACCCTTGATTTAGGACCATCTTGGATGGATCCCATCAGGGTATATATTGAAGAGGGAGAATTGCCAGAGGATAAGCTCGCTGCCAAGAAATTAAAGTATAAAGCTGCTCGGTATGTATTAACTAATGGTATTTTATATAGACGAGGAATTATAGCAGGTTTGCAGAGATGTGTACATCCCTTCGAAGTGAAAGAATTGATTGAAGAGATCCATGAAGGGTATTGTGGAGCTCATGTAGCAGGTCGAACACTTTTGCAAAGGGTAATGACTCAAGGATACTACTGGCCGACGATGAGGGCTGATTGTATAGCCTATGCTAAGAAATGTGACAAGTGCCAACGTTTTTCCTCCATCCGAAGAACTCCACAAGCATTGTTGACACCAATAACTTCCCCTTGGCCATTTTCCATATGGGAATTGATTTGGTTGGACCACTGCCGACCACCCGAGGAAGATTCAAGTACCTCGTCGTTTCAGTGGACTATTTTACTAAGTGGGTAGAAGCTGAGCAGCTTATTGAAATGACATACGAGAAGGTATACCAGTTCGTTTGGAAGAACATCATCTGTCGATATGGTCTCCCTCATGCCTTCATCACAGATCATGGAACACAATTTGACAACGAGGAGTTTGCTGCCTATTGTCAACAATCAAACATCCTGAAGACCCATTCAGCACCAGGTCATCCTTAAAGCAATGGGCAGACTGAGGTGACAAACAGAACACTACTAAATGCTTTGACGAAGAGGCTAAGTGAAGCTAAAGCTAATTGGATTAATGAGCTACAATCAGTATTATGGGCTTACCGAACAACTCCTCGAGCAGCGACTGGAGAATCACCATACATGCTGGCATTTGGAAGTGAGGCTGTAATACCTGCTGAATTGGGTCTCCCAACACACAGAGTGCTAAATTTCAATTCCCCAGTGAGTGACTTGATGAGAAGATTAGATTTGGACATGCTCGAGGAGGTTAGAGAAGAGGCAGCCATTAGGAATGCTGCTTACCAACAACGCACAACTCTGTTCTACAACAAAAGGGTGAAGAAATGCGACTTAAAAGAAGGGGATTATGTGCTAAAGAAGGTCATTCAGAAGCACAATAAGCTTGAAGCCAACTGGCATGGACCTTACCGAGTTACAGAAGTTGACCGACCAGAAACTTACCGAATAGCAACTCTAGAAGGAGAGGAATTCAAGAATGCTTGGAATGCTGAACACATTCACAAGTATTATCAATGATGTAAAATGTACAACAGTTCCATCAATATGAATAAAACGATGATGTTTTCACCATTTTTCTCTCCTTTGTTTGAAAGTTTTTCGGGGAATACTAGTGTTGTACACTACGCTGCTCGACAGCAAAAAGAAGACGATAGTTCAGACCCACGACCAACTCAGGTTGGTAAAAGGGCGAGAACAAATGATATACTCCTTTGGTTAGGAGGCGTACACTTGCGTGATCAACTTTGGTTGGTAAAAGAGCTTGTGGACAAGATAGTTCGAAAGAACCTGATATACTCCTTTGGTTAGGAGGCGTACACTTGCGTGATCAACTTCGGTTGGTAAAAGAGCTTGTGGACAAGATAGTTCGAAAGAACCTGATAGTTCGAGCGTGATCAACTTCGATTGGTAAAATAGCGAGAACAAATTATACTCCTTTGGTTAGGAGGCGTACACTTGCGTGATCAACTTCGGTTGGTAAAAGAGCTTGTGGACAAGATAGTTCGAAAGAACCTGATAGTTCGAGCGTGATCAACTTCGGTTGGTAAAATAGCGAGAACAAATTATACTCCTTTGGTTAGGAGGCGTACACTTGCGTGATCAACTTCGGTTGGTAAAAGAGCTTGTGGACAAGATAGTTCGAAAGAACCCGATAGTTCAAACTCATGACCTACTCTGATTGGTAAGAGGGCAAGAGCAACATTCTTAAAAATGCCAATTTTGGCTGGTTAAGAAACAAAATATGCCAATTTATGTTGGTCGGAAAGTAAAATCATTCCAGAAAATACAAGAATTCCAAACTGAACCAAGTATAGTTGGTCGGTGATCAAAACTGTAATTGGTCGACGAGGATAAATTATCAACCTTGGTTGGTCGCACACATTTTATGAAAAAAATTTACCAAGTAGTGCTGATTGGAGATAAAAACCCATAAACTGTAGTTGGTCGACAAACACAATTTAACAACCTTGGTTGGTTGGAAACATTTTAAACATTTTATACTCATTACTTTATTATTAAGTGATTGAGCAACATTGATACTTGTAATTTTTATTACTAAGTTGGTTGATGAACAGCACCATATTGTTATCTTTTTAACAGATACATATGCCCAAATGTAAAAATGTTTGATAAACACAAAACAATAGCAATACAGATTTGCAAACAGAAAATGAAAGTCTTTCATTAAAATCAAAATAAATTACAAGCTACATATATGTGCTAACTGTTACATTGAAAAACCTATTCTATTGGTTTCTTTCCTTTAGCTTTTGAAACAGGCTCCTCGCCAGCAGGAGGATCCTCCAGGCAAAGAGGAGAATTAATGAAATTAATATCTCTGAGCATTCTGACGTTCATCACAGAAGGTGTATCCAAGAGATGCTCGGGACAAGATAATTCAATCTGAGAATGAAGACTATAGTCGCCAAGGTATTTTGAAATTAAGCTCCGAGGAATGGCACGAGCTGGGATCCACTCCATGTCTAGTTTATAAGGCGGTACAGGCAAGTCTAGTAGCCCAGGAGCATGATAATCCCATAAGAAATGGCCCTGCTCTAGCTTTAACACACCCAGGGCGTTCAACCATCCTTGTTTATAACCTTCGTTATTGGCACTTTCAAGATGAGCATCCAAGTGACAAAGGGCTTCATTGTAGCCTGCCATCCAAAACTCAAGAGGTTGTTTGTGAAATTGGAAAGTTATTCTCTCTAGTTTCTCGTGAAGGTTCCTGGCAAAAACATCTTTATCATTCAAAGCAGACTTCGTCGCAGTAAGTTGATCTTCCAAAGATAGGTTTTTCTTGGACATTTCAGATAAATCCCGATCTTTGGCGTTCAATTGGTATGCTTGAGTTTCCAATGTTGACAGAGTACGAGATTCTTCAACATTACGGCTGAGAACTCTTGATCGACTCCGAGAAGGTGAAGAATTTTGCTCCTCGACAACATTTTAAACAGCTCTTCCTCGCCCACGAGACCCTCTTCCTCGTCCCCGAGCAGTAGTAGAGATACCAGACCTTCTCAGAGTATCCAATTCTTGCCTTAATTTGGCGTTTTCAACCTCTAAGAATGAGAATCCTTCATCAGTGACCGGTACCAAGGCAGTAGAGGATGAAGCTGCAGACTCATATTGTGCCAACTTCTTCTGCAAATTATTGTTCTCATGTTCCAGCAGCTCGGCGATCTGTCTGCAGGCCTCAACTTCACCTTTTAGGGTTCTCTCCCTAACATCGTACCCAGCGATGATCTTTTTGTGACCTGTCTCAGAGGAAAGCTGTTGATACCTATTCTCATATTCCTTGTGCAACAAAGCAGTTGATTCATTGTGCTGACTCTGAAGATCTTCTAAGGAATAATGAAGCTCCTCAATCAAGTCATAGTAGGCCATGTTTTTTGCCACAGCTCGGTCAAGTAAATCCTTCAAGTACCGATAAGCCTCAATTGCTTGTTCTGAGGCATCATGGCCAAGGATGTCTGCAATTTCTGATACACTCAAATTTGTATGACCAGCTTTATAATATTCATGGCATTGCTGCATCAGCTTTGTATCATGTGCAGATATCAGTTCCATTCTAGCCACAAACTAATAATGAAAAGAAGACAACAGTCAACAAAAACAAATCATCAACAATAGAGATGAACAAAGATGTATTTTATTAGATCACAAAAAGATTACATTGTTTGATTACAAATAATGAAAGATAGAAATGATACCGAACAACTTCACACCTTTTCCTTGTCTCCCAAGACTTTCTCGGGAGGCTGGGACGAGGAGCTTGGTTGCTCGGTGGTAACAGCAGCTTGATCAGCAGGAGTTGAAATTTTCTCAGGAGGAGGAAGCATGGAAGAAATGTCCTCGTTGGCAGAAGGTAGAGATGCAGGGACTTGATCACCTATGGCCATGGAAGATTCATCAGAGATAGGCTCATCTTCTTCTTCTTCTACAATTGGTGGGGGAGGACCAGGGAGGTGTAGCTGAAATAGCTCAGAGTCGTCTTTGATCTTCAATTCCTGCAGTGCAGCTACCCAGCCATCTCGGAAGTATTTCAACTTCCCGTATTGTACTTGGGATGTCATCGCAGCAATCCCTTTTTCCCATCCTTTATCCCAGCCAGCGCTGAAGGATTTTTTAACTGCGAGCTTTCTTTTCAGCTTCTCCGAGGAGAGCTTCTCGGATAGAAGATCCTCGGCAGTCTTTAACTTCACATCCAATTCTTATTTTTGGCGCTTTACATCTCGCAGGACGGACAACTCTTCCTCTGCCTTTTTCAGCTTATCTTCAAGCTCTCCAAAGTTCTTGAGCTTGTCGTCATATTTTTTATCCTCAATCTCTAAACTTTTCACCTTATTCTCCAAACTCTTGGAGATCTCAGACAACTTCACCTTCTTAGCTTCAACTATAGACAACTTTTTCTCGCAGTCAGCTTTGTCCTCACTATACTGCTGACGAGAATCTTTCAAGGATTGGGTCATACCCAGCAGAGCATCCTCTACTCCCGACGAGGAGCTGGAAGCTTTAATTGCTTCATCTTTCTTCACGATGTTGTTAAAACAATTCACCAGCTAAACAAAGGAAAAAGTGACAGGTCAGTACAAAAATACAAGTATTCAAAGAAAGAAAGGAAATTCAGAGTGTGAGAAATTTACTGAAGCAAGGTGACGGGTAGCTAGGGATGTCAGCATATCCCTAGAAATCTTTTCATCAATTCCTTGGACCTCGGGTATGATCCAAGTTTTTACCGAGCTCATGGCAGAGCTCGGAGGAATGATGGTTGGAACACCAACACTACCAGCTGGTATGGTTTCAGTCAGATTGGCAGTTTCAGCCAAATTGACTGAGGACGATTTCCTCAATCTCCTCAAAGGAACTTCAGCAATTTCAACCAAGGAAGAGCTCTTGGTCGGAGAGATAGCAGTCATCTCCACAGGAGAAACCTTCTTGCTCGGAGCCATTGGGGGCTTCTCGGTAGCTTTGGAAGGCGCAACACCCACCTTCTTAGTCCCCTCTGGGACATCAATTTTGCTTTTCTTGGCTTCAGCAGCAGAAGTAGTATCATCAAATAGAGCAGGGGGAGCTCTTTTCCTGCCCATTCTTTGACTTAAAGGGATGTGAGAATCTGAAGAAGAATCCTCTGGAGTTGAGGCTGGCTCAACAGATCTAATCACAGGACGAGCAGTATAAGAAGTCGTATAGCTCCTATACTGTAGCAAATATGATGCAGACCTGATGTGCTCGTCTGCAACGTTCTTATGCAAACCCCAGATAAGTTTCAGATGCATAATATTAACCTCTGATTCTTTTGGAGTTTTTCTTTTACTATCAACTGCAAATAAATACATAATGAAATATCAGTCATGCATTTTGTCAAATATGATAAAAGCATAATTTCATAAGTAAAGGAAAATGAGAATAAACCTATCCCATTGCCATATGGGGGGCATTTAGGACCCTGGTATACTGCATCTCCAACCAAGGGGGCATATTGCCAATTTTTAATCACCACCCCATGTTCAAAATAATCTCTATTTGTATCAGGGAGGTTAACTACAAGAGCCCTATTTAAAAACCTAGTTTTTAAGTAATAAACATTATCTAAAATAGCCCATCTATAGCAATACATAATCTCAGGATCCCTATACGAGTTCCATGAGTTAGATTTAATTTATACACCCCATTAATTATTCTCCATGAATTGGGGGCTATTTTTGCAGGAACAACGTCAAAGTACTGACAGAACTCTAAGCATAAGGGGTTTGGCGGAAAAGAAAATCCACATTCAGCAATGAATAGACTGGGGAACCAATGTCCCTCAGCCAATCGAAAATAATCTAAAGGCTCAGAAAGAACCTCCAGAGTTACCCAGGAAGGAATGGAAAAATCGAAACGAAATTTCTCAACAGACTCCACAATATAAACCATAGTGAATAAAAGAAATACAGAAGAAAAGAAGAGAATCTTACAGAAAAAGGAAGAGCTGACAACTAGCGAAGGAAAAGATGAATGCACAAGGGAGAGAGAGAACAAAACGCTTGAATGCAGAAAATTGGAAAAGGTAGAAGACGGTATGGTTACCTAAGAAGTTTAAATACTTTACCTTGGTAAGATGCGAAGGAAATGATTACACAAAAGAAACTAATACGCCACCGGTGGCTAAAAGGACAAAAATGCACGAAGATCGAAGCACTCATAAAAATTCGAAAAAGACGGATTCTGTGAATTTGAAAGAAATTCAAATATGAAGAAAAGGCTCCTAAAACCCAGGAAAGTCATTTAATATCGCCATATACCGAGAAAGAATGTTCCATACTCCTCAAAGTTCGAAATATGAAACATTGGGGGCTTCTGTTGATACCAAAATTAATATGCTGATATGGACGAATAATATGAAGACACGTGTCAATCTACTTGGCACAATAGTAACAAGGAAGTTCATTTCCCCGACCAACTCATGTTCTCTCCGAGCAACGAGGATACACCGAGGAACTTCAGCACTCTGAGGTACTCTAGCGCTCCGAGGAACTCCTGATCAACGAGCAACTAAGGCGGTCCGAACTGCATCTCGACCGTAGCATTAATTTCCAGATAATCAACAGTTCAATTATTCATTGAATGTTTATCATCTTGACGCACACGCTGTATTAAATGTATTACCATTTCATATGTACATCATTTAATGTATCAACCCTTTCATGTACAGCCTAAGGGCTATAAATACCTTGTATCACCCTCATTCAAAGGGACCGGAATTTCTTGATAGAGCTTGTAATCGAGAATTCCCAAAACACTCAGCAATAACATAACAGTGGACGTAGGCCATTCTTATAAGGCTGAACCACTTTAAAAATCTTCGTCTCATTTTATTTATCTGTGATTGAATAATTAGAGCGATCTAATTTTTTACATCAACAGTGAGAATGGGCATAAAAAAGCGAAATGGGTTTGTGTTGGATATGGGTATAGAAGGAGGTGAGTTTTGGGTTTTCGGGTTTGGCATCGGGTTGGATATAGGCTGACCGAAGTTTGTTTATTTGAATTCAATTTCGGGTTCGGGTAGGGGTGGTTTTGGTTGAGGTCTTCAGAGCAAGTAGGCGGCATGGGTCTGGCCGTGGGTCGCGGGTAGAAGAAATGGGGCACGGGGATTCGGGTGTTGGCAAGTTGGGTTCGACGGAGTTTAGCCCCATTTATGTTTGGTCGGAGAAGGTCCGAAGGTGGGATGACAAGGTCGAAGCTCCAAGGCAGCTGGGGGTTGAGGTCTCTGGACATGGGATGTCGGGGATTTGGGTTTGGTTAATGGTTGGTTGCATGAGAGAGGGATGAGACGGTTATTTGGTGGTGGAGGTTAGTCTGTTATGAGGTTGTTTAGTTATGGAGGTTATCAGGAGAGAGAGTGAGTGTTGGGAAGAAAAAAGTAGGGATGATAAGGTGTGGTAGGGTGTATGTTAGTTAGGTGAGGGTGTGGCTGAGATTGGGTGTAGGTGAGTGTATGGGATGAGGATGAGGAGTAGTTTTAGGTGTATTGGTGTGTGTAGGAGAGTTAGGATGTATGAGTGTGTTTAATTTGTACCCTAAAAACAAATAACACTAAAAAATAAAAATCTAAAAATAAAATCCTACTCTAATAATAAAATAAAGATTCAATTAAAATAAAATCAAACTAACTAAAAAAACAAATAATAAAAAAATACTAAAAAATAAAAAAATAAAAATAAAAACTCGACACGCAAACTAAAAACACACAGACCCTAATATATACAAATATGAACAATAACTCAAATAAAAATCAAAATAAAACAAATAAGATAAAATTAAACTAATTATAAACTAAAAACAAACAAATCAAAAAAAGAGGAAAATATAAGAACAACTACTCGACGCGCATAAATAAAAAATATAAAAATTACTAAAAAAATGTACACGACTCGAAAATAAAATATATTTTAGAAATTAAAGACGACATAAATAAAAAAATCTAAAACATATAAAATAAAATAAAATAAAAGAGAATAAACCAAACACACACGGGGTATGGGTGGAGGGTTTAGGAAGGTCGGGGCTAGGCTAGGGTTACAGGACAAGGTATTTCGCTCCATGAATTACATATGTAACTTGATTTATCGCTTTTACTTCCGCAAGACACAATTGACCTTCAAAATAAACATTAACGCACATAAGACCCAAATTTTCGAGAATTAGCAACTAAAATATGTCTATTTTGGGCATAAAATGTACACTTTTTGGTGCTTATCACACCGCCCCCAAACAAAACATTACTAGTCCTCGAGAAAAATACAGAGAGAAAGAGATAAGAAGCCAAATGTGTACCACTTTCGCGGGCACTTGCTATTGCACTTAGCATGTGCAACAAGACTTTAAACATATAGGTTGCCATACATGATGAGTTGTGTCTCGTGAAGCTTTGCAGGGAATATACCCACAAAATTCTTATATGCAAACAGCAGTCTATCTCTTATTAGACATAGAATAATCGCACAATCCATGACATGATAAATATTTTGGAAAATATAAGCTAGAATTGTGTAAAAAATATTTAGCTAAGTAAATACACAAGGCACATCCTTCCAAAAACTCAACGTGTGCATGTGAATCAGTCAAAACGGGTCGAGTAATTCCTAGATAGCCTCTTCGGAATCAACGCTTCAACTTCAAAATCTCACTAGATATATCTCTGTCAAATGAACTCACGAGATTTGGGTAAGTGTATCACTCTTGTGTGTGAGGAGGTGAGTAAATGTAAGCAAGGCCAAACGTCTCACACACATATAAGAAATGACGCACATTTAGAAAGAAAAATGTTCTCATGAAAGAATGCCAATCACTATAGTGAGAACGTTGAGTTATTCACCACGTTAACTTTCATTTGCCCGAACATCTAGGGGAAATATGGAGGTATATGGGTGAGGGGGAAATGAAATGAGAAGGATGGGATATGAGGTAGGATGGTGATGGACGATGGATGAGTGATGGATGTGTATGCGAGAAGAGTGTATACACATGAAGAACAAATGTCTTTATTTAACACGGACTAACAATAAACTCTTTTCTTTTCTTTTCTCTTTTCTTTTATTTTCTTTTTCTTTTTTTTTCTTTCGCTATTTTCTATTTTTCTATTTTTTTGTTTTTCTCTTTTTTTCTCTTTTTCTTTATACCCTCAATCACTGAAGACATTTTATATTTGATAAACACTCATTTTCACAAAAATGAAAGTTGATATATGGATGGAGATGATATGTGATGATGAGGGGAATAAATTTGAATGTGTAATATGGAAGATCATGGGAATGTAATGGGTGAAGTGAATGGAAATGCGATATGGGAGAAAATCTAGTGATCGGGATAAATGTCAAGACACGTTTTTCTTACAACTCAAAAAAGATGTCGTTCTCAGTGATTAAGCCAAAAAATTTATGAAAAAATAATGAGATCATACAAGGATTTAAAGTACGGACCCAAACGAAGTTGAATCAACTTATGACTCGGAGATTGCATAAAACACTCTGAAAATGTGAAAGGCACAAATCTCACAAGCTAAAGTCTCTATTAGTGATCCTTAAGGGTTTCTTGGTAATTGTAGTACTCTTCAACTCTAAATCGTAGTGACGTGATAAGTGCACAAATTTTGTGGAGTCTAGAAATTCATGGTGCAGTATGCCTTGTTATGTATTACATAAGCTATTTAGAAAAAATAAAAAAATAAATCCACTAGCTTGATTCCTAGACTTAAAAAGATGGATGATAGAAAATTCACATCAATGAGTGAGATGAAAGAAATTGCATGAAATTTTAAAAATCAGATTCAAAAATCAAAAAAATTCAAAAGATATACGATTTTGATAAAATTCCCCACCCCCAAACAAAAAGGAACATCGTACTCGATGTTAAGTAAAATGATTTTTAAAATTGAGAGCATAAGGTAGGAAAGAGATCACCAGAATCAACCACTAATGAAGTGGACATATTAAGCCAAGAATAAACCTGAATGAGTGATAAAGAAAAAAAACGTGTACAAGTCTATAACATGACAAAACACAGGGTGATGTGAAACACCACTCCTGAACAGGATGAGACTCATACAAGAACAACGGGTTGTCTCCCAGTAGCGCTAAGTTTAATGTCTTCAGCCAGACCGAAGGGATCTCACCCTCAAGATAAGAAATATGAAAGCACGGGGTGGAAAACAAATTAGGGGATGATAATCAACCCCAAACAAGACTAAAGCATTAATCTTGTTAGATAAAGGTGAAAGGGGTCAATGCACTTGTATGGAAAAGTGCATCACACGATGCAAAGCATCCGTAGACCATGGGCGAGCGGGTATTAGGGTAAGGGTGAAGAGGTTTCGGTCTCGAGCCTTATTGAGCCTAAAGGTTAGGGCAACAAGGGCCTTATAAGCATGGTGATCAAGTTGGTGAGGGAGGCAAAATGGTGTGAAAATAGTGATGGGATGGGCCTCATAGAAATGACACGACTGTTCTATCAATGGATGATGATAATCATCATGCCGTGACACACCAGGGATCTGTCGATGGAAAAAATCAACACCACAAGAGAGTGGCGGGCATAGAATAACAAGCTCGGTGTCACGAGAGTGGAGAGTAGCACCATAAATACTCTCATGGAAGGTGGAGGATGGCCTTAGGTTAGGATCCAAATATATGGTTGGGAACATGAAATGTGTAAAATCAAGATCCAAACCAGGTGGTGTGAGGGAAGGGATAATGGGTGGGGTAAACGGTTAGGTAAAGGGTGTATCGGGTGCGATAAATGGTGGAGGAAGATGATTCAACTCAAGTGTAGGAGACACACACTCGTCGGGAGGAGTAAAGTAATACTCACAAGAGAGTGTGGTATCTAAAGATGGAGTGGTCAACTTTTGGACAAGACTATCACCAAGTAATGTGATGGTTGGTTCAAACGAGGCACCAAGATCGGAGATAGAGGAATCGCTAGAAATATTGCGCTCAAAAGGAGCCATGCATGGTGGAACATGATCCGTATCCGGAGAAGTAGAAACCATCTTGGATTCAATCTCAAGAAAATGGTGAGCACTCGTAGTCGTATCTATCCTAGGATCAAGGGGTTCCACAGGAACACACACGGTAGGGTCAATAGGTGTAGACTCGAGATTTTTTTTAGATTTATCGATAAGGGAATGTGAACCTTAAAGTGGGTTTCATTTGGATTTTATGGGAGCAAATCAGTGTCACTAATGAAAGGTAAGTAAACACAATTATAGACTTGGGCCCAGACCATGGAATGATCTCAACATCGAGATTCTCGAGAGGATAGGGTTGGTCACACTCAAAATCAGTGGCACAAGACGACGCATCATCACTCCACGTGGGGGAAATAATGGGTTGACTTGGGGTTAAGTCTGACTCTCTCTCACACTCAATTTTGTTTAATCTTTGTTCAAGCCTTTGAAGAGATTGATTTTGAATTTGAGTGTCTTGCTCTTGCTCGAGTATGAACTTTTGCAAACTCACTATTAACATGGCTATATGAATAATACTCAAAGGAAGTGTGTGGAACTGGGTCAATTGTGTCATACACGGGAGAAACATCTCCATGAGAGACAAAAGGATGATAATCAGTGGGTGCATAGTGAGGGAACTGATCGGGAGGAGGTGCACTAGGTTGCCATGACGACTGTTGGAACGTGTGAGGATCCACAACATCGGGTTAGGATTCGTATTGCGTGAAAGGGTGATTAGGCCTCCATGAATATCTAGGGTACTCACATAACTCGGGATTTGATACATCATGATAATAGGCCGAGGTGGGTTCCGGAACAGTGTCATAGGGATACACATGTTCCAGGGTGGGTTCGGAGGGATATGGAATGTAAGGGAACTCATAGGACATGTGATCGGCATAAGAACAATGGATGCACAACAAAGTATGCGACACGTCGACACTTGACACCAAGGGTGATGGAATAGGTGGTGCGTGCATAGATGGTGTAAGAATATCAATGGTACTTATGAGAGAGCTGAGACCACTAAGTGTATCATAAAGAGACGGATCGGGATCACTCTCACACGTGTCGCGTGTCAAAGGGAAATGACCAACGTAGTACCATAAGGGACGTTCTTCGTCCACGGGGAGAGAAATACTTTTTTAGATTTTTAAATTTTTTTCAAAAGAAAATAAAATATTTTTGGATTTTTCTGAAAATGAAAGAAAATATTTTTGGATCTTCTAAAAATAAAGGAAGAAAATGTTTTGGGATTTTTATTTTTTGAAAAATAGAGGAAGAAAATATTTTTGGAAGAAAATAGTGGGAAAAATATTTGGATTCTTTGAATTTCGAACGAACTCACTAAAATCGACTAACAAAAAATTGAATTGGATACACACAAGTCAAGGATAAATCCTAACTAGCACATAGCCAATTTTTATCTTCAAAATTAGTGAGAGGGTAGTCAAATTTTAATTAACTCGCGAACGATAAAAAATCACAAAATTTATATGCGTGATCGCCTTTGCAAAAATAATCTCCTATTGGACTACCTAGTTGATTGATTTTAAATTTAATGATGGCTAGGGTAGCACACAATTGGTAAGCGAGTGAGTCGAGTGATGAAATCCCTTCTCGTGAATGACCAGGTGTAGGTCTTAGCCAATTAATTCATCACACCATTCAAAAATAAAAGCGAGAATAAAATCAAACAAGAGCACGTAATCACACACAAGAATTGAATCGCAAACATGAGAGGCGCATGGGTTTTTAGAAATGTACCTCCGATGATTTTTACGTTGTGGGATGCTAAAAAATTTGAGTCGACCGGGGGGAGATTACGCCAGTCTCAGTCAGTCCCGGGAGTCCTACCGATCTAAAGTAGAGAGGTTTATTTTCCTCCTCTTTAGATGCCCTCTCTCCACCTTGTCCGATTTTCCTATCACGCTTTTCTTCGCAATTAATTATTACAAATTTAAATAAAAAATAAATGGTATCTCTAAGTACCGCAATACAAGCCAAGAATAAAAATCTTAATACAAGCCTTCTAAAAAAATGAAAAATATAAATGAATCACAAAATGGATCCTCTCAAGTTCTTCAAGCTCTAAAGAATGGCAACGACGCCATTTGATAGACGAACTTTTTGCGTATATTTCGTCGTTGCTTGAAAGTCCTCTAATAAAAAATCTCAAATACCTACAAAATATAATAAACTACAGTGTAGTGGTAAGTGAGGTATCAATCCACATCAAAGGAGTGAAATGAGAGGAAAACACATGCAATTCAAATTTTTTATTATTTTCTTTTTGGATTTTTTAGCATTTTCTATTTTTTATGCTTTTTTCAGATATTAAAATAATTTTTGTGAGAAGGTTAATTAACTAAACTGAATCAAGATCTAAACAAAACTAACTACAAAGTGTGATAAAAAATAAGTGAAATCTATCTAAAATAAGAGATAAAGTGAGGAAGTAAATGTGAGAGCAATCAGGGAATGGGATTACACCACAATTTTTAATTAATCTATTTAATTAATTTAATCAAATTAAACTTCCAAAATTAGTATTGAAATTACAAATAAACTCTCATTGCAAATATAATTTTAATAATAATCTTTTAGAGAATTAAATTTTACAATCCTACAACTCACAAAACGTAGATCTAAACATCATCTAACAAATCACCCGCAATGATCAATTTACTATATTAGTTTAAATCATAAAAATATGATTAGAGTTGAAATTCAATGAAATAATTTTACATTTTAGAAAAACCTATCTCTAGTTCGATTCTAAGATGAAAATTAAGACTAGAATCTCGATTTTCTCTCGAAAATCATTTACCCTCTCTTGAGGCGTAAATTAAAAGTAAGATTGCAAAATTAATCATCAAATTGAATTTTGATTTAATTAAACTAATTAAGTTCGAATAGCATAAAATTAATGGATAATCCCACCCCTTGAAAGGGGATTTAGCCTAACATCATATTAAACATGATAATAAAAAAACTAGGCAATTCAAATAAAAGTAGAGAAATGAACAATCAAACCAAATCTCTTTGAGTGAAATTGAACTTCAATCCTTGAATTTGCACATCATCCATTCAACTCGAGCCTCCAAATGATTTTTAATAATAAAAACACACTCAATTGAATTTCTCACAAATTTATCACTCACTAATCTCTAAAAAAAATAAAACTATTTACAAAATGTTGTTTATCGTAATTTATTTTCTACTCTAACCTATCTCTCTAACTCCCTCTACCATCCCTTTCCAAAATGGTCTTCATCTTTGTAAAATGAATAAATGCAGTGTATGATATCGGTTTGAATTAATTCACAAATTTCTATTTTGGCATACTTATTTAATTAGAGTCTATTTTTAAACAAAATTAATTCAGCCCCTAAACATGCATCTAAATGTGTTCGTGTGTCAAACCATAAATAAGTAAAGCATGTTGTGGTGACAAATAAATTCAGCACAAAATAACAAATAAAAGCAATCACCGGTATAAATAAGGAAATGAAAAGAATGACAATCACACACAACACAGGATGTACGTGGTTCGGCAAGAAGGCCTACGTCCACGGTGGTGCTCTCTGTATATTATTTCTCTTTACTCCGGGGAGTATTTTATAGAAAATAATATATGCCCTTTGCTCGGGGCGTAGGGTTTGTTATATACATATTATTTTGGAGGGTGGAGGAGTGGGACTCCCCCACATTAGCCCACAATACCTAAATTATCTCTGAAGAGAGATTTTAGGAACTGACTGGGTCAAAACTGAATTGGTTGAGGCATGGGGCCTTTAGACTTTGGGTCATGTTTAATTGGACTTCTCGTCTGGGTCAAAGTGACAAATCGAGGTACCCACAATTGCCCCTAAAATTCTTGGGTCATAATTTGGGCTCAATAATTTTAAATGATTTGTCATAATGGCTTTTCTATGATTCGTGCAACACTTTTGAACTTAAGCGCCCTTCCCGAACTGACTTAGGTGGCAGATTGCCTCGTTTCTGGTGCATCATGATTAGAAAGGTTTAAATCATTCTAGAGAGGGCGTTCCTTGGATCGTCGCTTTCATATCTCTTCGCATTCTCTTAATTTCTCCAATCTTTTACTGTAGCTCATTTCACTCCTAGGTTTCGTCTTCCATTTTCAAGATTTTTTCACATCTTATCATCGTCCCTGCTTGTGACTTTGCCTTGTCTCAAGCTGACTCTTACATTGTAAGTTCTTCTCACTTCTTCTTTTTCTTTTTTGTGTTGGAATTTTTTCATATCAGTTACTAGGGTTTTTCTTTTTCGATGTCAAAAATAAGCGATAGGTCGATAACTGAATTTAGGAAATACTATAACATTCCAAACTGGGTGGACATTGAATGCCCCCTGTCCCTTGTAGTGTCAGAGAAGTTGAGGGAGGTCACTGGATTCACGTTCTCTTGTTGTCCCAGAGGGGGGATTACTTTTCCCCCAAATAATTTATTTTTGCACTTTTTTTATTACTTCAATATAGTTCCTACACAATGCTCGCCCAATGTCTGGAAAATTGTCAATGGTGTGCATATAATAAATCAGCTCTATGGCACCAATCTAGGGCTTGATAAAATTTTATTATGTTACTCTTTTTCTCGAACAAGCTCTGGTCTTCTGTACCTCAAGGCTAGGAGTCTTGATAGGGTATTGGTAGTAAATTTACCTGATTCCCACAAGGACTACTGGTATGAGGGTTTTATTGCTAGAAATTGGTAGTTCCTTCCCCATATTGAAGAGTCGAGGTCTGGGAGATTTACGATTCCCTTTTATGGGGAGGAATACATAGGAGGTTTAGTTCTTGTCTTCTCGTTGATCCTCTGTTTATGTATGGTTTTTCTCATATCTTTCTCTTTTTCTTTTTCAGCGAAGATAAAGAACTCGGAGCCTGCTCTTAGTGAGATCCAAGCTGCTGAGCTGGTTAAAGTCTGGAAAATAAGGGAACTCTTGGCTGACGATGCGCATCCTCAATCAGCAGCGTTCCTTCTGGAGTACAAAAACGTTGGGTCCAGTTTCATTGCATGGCCTATGGATAGCATTCCTGATCTAGA
This sequence comes from Sambucus nigra, assembly GCA_949130495.1. NCBI lineage: Eukaryota > Viridiplantae > Streptophyta > Magnoliopsida > Dipsacales > Adoxaceae > Sambucus > Sambucus nigra. The sequence goes on from OX422218.1 coordinate 286,354,782, forward strand.
CATCACCAAAGAGGTTACCGCCGACCCTATCCAATTGGACAAAGAGGATAGCAGCTCTGGTGAGGAGAGCGAGGGTGCTAACAGGGGCAGTGCTAAAGACAATTCTAGTGAGGAGATCTCTGGTAGTGAAGAATCTTTTAGATCAGAAGAGGGTTCAGAAGTTCAAGAGTCTTCAGGGGATTCAAGTAGTTCCAGCGAAGAAAACATAGCTCCTCCCAGGAAGAATTTGATCCGAGATGATGATGATGATGTGCTTCTCTCTTATCGGTTGAAGAAGCAGAAGTATGGCAGTGGGGATATTACTACTGGTTCTCAGTTTTCTCCCCATGAGAAGGAGAAGAAGATGAAGTAGGAGGAGCTATCGAGAGAGAGGGAGAGAAAAAAGGAGGAGGAGGAGGAGGAGAAGAAGGTAGAGGAGAGAAAGAGAGCAAAGAAGGAGAGGAAAGAGAGGGAAGAGGAGAAGAGGAGAGAGCAGGTAAGGATAAAGGTGGGGCAAGCTCTGGTGCCTGTATCTGCTTTGCCTGAGGGGGCCTCTGTTTCCCTTTCTCCTCAGTTGGCTCCTGCATTGCTCGAAAGAGAAATCTTGCCGACTGATCGTCAGAAGGCGATGGGTACTAACCAGTTAGCCTTGAAGGCGAGTTAGAGGCTTGCCTTGGTAAGTCTGATTTTATTTCTCTATTATTGCAATATTATGTTCAATACTTCTCTTACTGACATTTCTCTTTTCTGCAATTTATGACTAATTTCATTGTCCTCTATCACAGCCGCGATGAGCTGGTGAGGAGGAACGCCGAGATGGAAAAGAAGAATGAAGAGCTGGAGGCCAGTCTGAAGACTTCTAATACTACACAAAAGTCTTCCAATCTTGCCCTTAGTAAAGCCAATCGATCAAAGGAATCGGTGACCAAGGAGTTCAATGAGTTGAGGTAGTCCTACGACTTGGTCTGATCGAGCAAGCTGGCTATGGTGGAGGAGAATAAGGTGTTAGTGAAAAAGGTTAAGAAGGTGGAATCCGAGTCTTACACCCTTAAGGAAAGCTCATACAACGCTGGATGGGCCACTGCGTATGAGGATGCTGATGTTGAGATTGGTTATATCAGTCGTCTGAATTTCAAGAAGGGTTGGAATAAGGCTCTCCTGGATGTTGAGGTGGATATTGACTCTCTACTCTTTGATGAGCACGGTCATGGCCCTAAGCATGTTGTGTATGAGGCACCTGCTCCTGCTATCAATGAATGAGTTTTTGTTGTCCAGATTACGGCTGCCGAAGTGCCCCTCAACTAGGGAATGGTGACTGCTCTGTCTGAAGGAGGTACGCCTGAAGCTGCTGCAGACAAGGGGAAGCAACCAACGACCTCAGAGCAGACTGAGGTTGCCAGCTAGTCCTTCTTAGGGAACTTTTTATATTTTTTTCTTTTATTTTTCTTTCCTTTTGATGATGTACTATGAATCCTTTCTTGATGAAATGAAGTTTTGTTCCCTGTTGCATACTGATTTCATTCTTTAATGCTTATATGTTCTGAAGCTGATTGATGTTGATGAGTATATACATGCTTCTTCTCAATTAGGAAGGATTCTTGGTCCTAATTCTAGTAACCAAGTTTGCCAAGCCTTTTTAAGGATTTGTAAGTCCCTTAGGTCGAGGAACCAGAGCTTTAAAGACCAGTCGGAGCTTGTTGCCAAACTGAAGCATAGGCTTCGGGAGATGGAAGAGGTTGGCGCTTTCGTTCAAGAGGAAGTGAATGATATGAGAGCTAAACTTTTGGATGCCTCCAAGATTAATTAGGTCAAGGAAGTTCTTCACAAGAGAATGAAGCTCTGCAGAGGGAGGTGTCACGACTTAGAAAGCATGCACCGAGCATTGCCTTTTAAGTTTTACGGGGTTCCTCTTCATCGACTGGTCCGCGAGCTAGTATAGATGATAGGGGTTGAGCTGGGGAATTGATGAGATTCGAGGAGATATTCTTCAAGCATACGTGATAGCTTCCGGGCTCCAAAGAGATGTTAAGCTGCTGAGGCATCTGTTCAAGAAAGGTCCTCGGTGAGTGTGGGCTGATGGTTATGATCAAGGTTGGACAGATGCTCCAACAAGGTTGGCAGAGGTTGAAGACCTATCCTTTATTAAGGGATGGTTGGAACTCAGTACCCTGGTATCATCATGAGATATACCCTTTGACTCTGATGCCTAACCCTTTCAGGAGGGATGACCAGTGGGTCCCCATAGATGCTATCCCCAGGCAATTACTGGAGCCAGATGCAAATGAATTCGAGTTAGAGTTAGATCCTCACCCAGACGATGGTCGAAGAGCGCAAGTAGCTTATTACCTTGCTTGTAGGCCTAACCCTCATTAGGATCTATTTAATTCATCCAATATAACCCTTTTGTAAATTCAGTGAAGTAATAATATAATTATGTTTTTGGCCATTTGCCGATTAAACATGTGTTGTGTGTTGTCCACTTTATTGATTTCTTATTTTGATTATCTTGGGCTTTTCTTAGCCGACTAGAGTTGTATTGCGTGAGTATCCTCCCAGTCTAGTATGCTTATAAGATACCATTATGCCCCCACTTTACCTTTTAGGTCGTTTCGTCACATTCCCTTAGGCCTAAGTGTGGCAATGGCGAGGACACACCTGGTGTTGGATGTTCTATCTGAACAGGGTTTATTTTAGCCAAACATCGTTTGGCGACAAATTTCGAGTTGGCCGAGATGCCTAAAGGTCCTCTATAGGGCTTCATATATTGCCCGAGGCAATGCTAAGAGGTTACGCGTGTTAAGTGATGAGAACCTGAGGAAGGTAAAACCCTGCTTATATGTGTCAAGAGGAGAGACTGTCACTTGGAAATGGTGTATAAGTTATAAAGTTTCCAAAAAGAAATCAACACTTCATAGAATGCCACTACCAAACAATCTTTTATTAATCAGAAAATAATTACAAATTTTGACATTGTAATAAAAGATCAAAATAGAAAATTAGAAGTATAATTTCTTTAAATTGGCTGCGTTCCAAGCTCGAGGTATCTCCCTGCCCTCCAGTGTTTCTAAGTGATAGGCTCCCTGTAGGTTGTCCCTTATCACCTTGAATGGTCCCTCCTAGTTTGGTCTAGCTTGCCATCTGATGGTTTTACTGCGCTGCCAAGAACTTTCCTTAGGACGTAGTCCCCAACTTGGAATGCCCTTAGATTGACCTTCTTATTATAGTGCTTTGCTAACTGTTCCTGATAGCTTACTAGTTTCACTAGAGCCAGCTCTCTGCGTTTGTCAGCTAGGTCAAGTTCAGCGAGTAATGTTGCATCGTTCTAGCCTTGGTTGACCAGGGTGGACCTCATGGTAGGGAGGCCAGCTTCTACGGGGATGATTGCCTCCATGCCATATGTCAGTGAGAATGGGGTTTCCCCTGTTGCTCATCGTGGGGTAGTGCGATATGCCCACAGGATATGTGGTAGCTCGCTCACCCATGCCCCCTTAGTTCACTCCAAATTCTTCTGCAATCCATCAATCACTATTTTATTGGAAGCTTCAGCTTGTCCGTTGCTATGGGGGTATGCCAGCGAGCTAAAATGGTGCCTGGTTTCGTGGTCGTTACATAAACCCTGGAAGAGGCCACTCTCGAACGTGTTCCGTTGTCAGTGATGATGGTATTGGGGATCTCGAAACGGGTGATAATGTTCTTCCATACAAACCTTATCATATCCGCGTCTTTGATGTTTGTCAGCGGATCTACCTCTATCCATTTGGTGAAGTGGTATATTGCGACCAACAAATACTTGAGATTATCAGCAATGGTAGGGAGAGGGCCCACGATGTCCATTCCCTATTGAGCGAAAGTCCAGGGGCTGGTAAGTGATTTTAGGTCGCTGACGAGCTGGTGAACCATAGGAGTGTGTAGTTGGCATTTCTCGTACTTGCGAGCATCCCAGAATCCTTCTGCATGTACGACTACCAGTAGCCTTCCTTCATTACTCGAAAGGCTAGCGACCTTCCCCTAATATAACTTCCACAGATTCCTTCATGGAACTCGTGCAGAACATGCTCAATTTCCTTTGGGTGAACACATTAGAGGTAAGAACCGGTGAAACACCTCTTATACAGTTTACCTTCAGGAGATAAGTGAAAGTGAGAAGCTTTGACTCTAATCTGATGTGCGGCCTTTTTATCATCTGGTAGGGCACTATATTTCAAATAATCCCTCAGGGGGTCCATCCAACTAGGGGTTGGTTCATTCTGAAGAATATGACATGCGTCTCGCTGCTTGTCGCTCTAGTTAATGCTCGATTGGGCAAGGAAGTTGATCAGAATTATTCTCATCAAGTCAGAATTAATCGCTGAGCTTAAGGTCTCTAGGGCGTCAGCGTGACTGTTTTGTCCTCTAGGAAACTATTGGACATTGACCTGTTCTAATTTAGACATTAACATTTTCAATATGGCGAGGTAGGCCGCCATTCTTTCATCCCTTGCGCTGAAGTCTCCACTTATCTAATTGGAGATCAGCTGTGAGTCACCGAACACGTGAAGTTATTTTGCACCCAATGCCTGTGCAGGCCTGCTATCAATGCTTCATACTCTGCTTCGTTGTTAGAGGCTTTAAATCCAAGCCTGATTCCTTATTCGAGGATTGTATCTTCTGGGGTGACCAGCACAATGCTCACTCCTGCTCCTTTGGAGTTGGAGGCTCCATCAATAAATAGATTCCAAACACCTTGCGCCGAGTGATCTTCCTTCTAACTAATGGGTTGAAGTTGATTGTGAGGATGTTCTCATGTGAATTCCACGATGAAGTCAGCGAAGACCTATCCCTTAATTGCATTCCTTGGCTGAAATTGGATGTCAAATCTCCCGAGTTTGACTGACTACTTGGATAGTCTACCGGACAGATTTATTTTTCGTAGGACTGCTTTAAGGGGGTGAGATGTAAGGACGATTATAAAGTGAGCTTCAAAGTAGTGCTTCAATTTCCTTGAGGCTACCACTAGTGCAAAGGCGAGCTTTTCCAGTGGTAGGTATTGCTGTTCAGCGTTCAAGAGGGTCTTGCTCGCGTAGGCATGGCTAGAAACTTCAAGGTACAGGTACAAGTAATCGTTCTCTTGAGGTATTATGAGCAAGGGTGGTGTGCTGAGATAAGCTTTGAGATCCTCTAATGCTTTTGAGCAATCCTGGTTCCACTCCACAGTTTTTCTTTTCTTCAATAGATGGAAGAATGGTTGTCACTTCTCGGATGACTTCGAGATGAACCAATTCAAGGTGGTGAGCATGGCTGTGAGCTTTTGTACCTCTCTTATCGTGCGGGGGGAGCTTCACCCTATTGATTGTGTCAATCTGGTCTGGGTTGGCTTCAATGCCTCTCTCGCTAACCAAGTACTCGATAAATTTTCCTGACTGGACACCAAAGGAACACTTACTTGCGTTGAGCTTCATTCGGTATTTCCTAAGGATTTCGAAGGTCCTTGATAGGTATGAGAGATGATCTTCTTTATGCCTGCTCTTAACAAGTATATCATCGATGTAGACCTCTATGGTATCTCCCATTTGGTCTTTAAACATTTTTGTGACCGATCGCTAGTAGGTTGCCCTTGTATTTTTTAGCCCAAATGGCATAACTTTGTAACAAAATAATCCAACAGTGGTGATGAATGTTGTCTTGTCTTGATCTAGTACGTATAGAGGAATATGGTGGTACCCGAAGTATGCATCCAGGAAACTCATTCTTTCATGAGCTACTGTGGCGTCCACTAACTGGTCGATCTTCGGGAGAGGGAAACTGTCCTTAGAGAATGCACTGTTAAGGTCAGTGAAGTCAATACAAACTCTCCATTTCCCATTGCTCTTTGGAACCAATACTGGGTTAGACAACCATTTAGGGAATTGAACTTCCCGTATGGATCCTGCATCCAGTAACTTCTCAACTTCTCTCTCCACAGCCTTGGCCTTCTCAGGTGCAATTTTCCGTGCTTTTTACGCGATTGGTTTGAAGGCCGGGTCAACGTGCAACCGATAACAAACCACGCTGGAATCAATCTCGAGCAGCTTGTAGGGTTCCCACGCAAAAATATCCAAGTTGTTTTGCAAAAGTGTTGTTAATTCCTTCTTCTCTCGATCTGTGAGAGAGTCTTCGATCAAGAACATCATGTCTTTATTGCTTCCCCGACTGTGACCTCCTCCAGGTTCTCCACGACCCGCTCAGAGGGGAGGAGCCTGGTCTCCTCCACTTCGGGTCTTCCATATTTTAACTGCTATTTGGAAGGCATCAAACCTCCCTGTTCTTCATCTTTCTCCTTGGCCTTCTCTACCTTCTTCTCCTGCCTTGGGCGGATGGCTACTATAAAGCACTTTCTTGCCATTGCCTGATCTCCATGAATTTCCATTACTCCTCACTCAGTCACATATTTGAGCTTCTGGTGGTAAGTGAAGGGGACGGCCTTCATCGCATGTATCCATCCTCTGCTAAGGATGTCCTAGTAGGGCGTAGGCCTGTCAACGGGTCGGAGACGGGTCGGGTTTAGGGAGATCCAGATCCGTGTAATCGGGTCTTCATCGGGTTCGGATCCGGGTCTTCATCGGGTCTACAATATTGGATCCAGACCCGGATCCGTTCGGGTCTTCAGGTCTCGGGTTCGGGTCCGGGTCTGGTCAAATATGTACATTTATTTTATATTTATTTTATTTTATCCCCTTTCTTTATTATTTAATCTTAAATTAAAATATTTTGTAATGTATTCTAGAATATTATTAGTATAAATAAAACATATATTACTTATATTTATTCTATACATAAATATATATTTTTATATATAATACTTACATGTTATATTGATAAGATATATTTATAAATATATATAAATTTATAGTATATATGTATATATATACAAAATAATAATGTACAATTCGGGTCGGGTCTTCGGGTCCGGGTCTTGTATAAGATCCAGACCCTACCCATTTAATAAACGGGTCTTCGGGTCTCGGGTCCAAAAAAATATGCTCAGACCCTATTATACTGATCGGGTTCGGGTCGGGTCCGGGTCCAGACCCGACCCACTGACAGGCCTAGTAGGGCGAGTCAATGCCAACCACAAAAAACTCGATCATCTTGGAGATGCTTCTTGCCCTTACTGGCAGTACAATCTTCCCCAAAGGTATGGTCACTTTACCAGCGAAACAGACTAGAGGGATAGTGGCTTCCTTCAAGTCGACTACGCTTAACTTCAACTTTCTGAATAGATCGAGATACATTACTTCAGATGAGCTACCCTAGTCGATGAGCAATTTATCGAGGTCGTAGTTAGCTATCCTGGGTGTAATGATCAAGGCATCATGATGTGGGATCCTTACCCCCACCAAATCTTTATCTGTGAACATAATGTGTTTGTTGCAGTCGACATCATCTGCTTGCTGACGGTTCCCTGCCTGTGTTTTAGCTAGATCGATTTGAAAAGCTTGCATTACTGCCGTAAGCTTTTTAACTTCCATTCGAGCTGAATTTTCTTGAATCTGCTTTAGGTACGATGCCCCATGAATCACTACGAAATCATGTACAACATCCTCCTCAAGCATGTTATCGGGCCTTGTGTCTCCATTGGCAGTGACTTTCTCTGTTTCTTCCTCGAGCATGTTCAACATATGTTCTATTTTTTGACTGAATATGGATGAACTGTCGTTCTATCTACTCTGTTTCTTCCTATCAACTATACAATACAAATGCTCATGCTGATGGTGTATTTGTGTGCATATTGTATTATGGTGACAATTATTATTCAACACAAAGAAATAAGAGAATCACAATCACCAAGTAAAATAAGGAATACAAAATGTCAATCACACAACAAAAGATGTGCGTGGTTCAGCAAAGGTTCCTACGTCCACGGTGGTGCAGTCAGTATTATTTCTATATACTCCGGAGAGTGATTACAGAGAATACAGTGTGTCCATATGCCCCGAACTTAGGGTTTATTATATAGATGTCCACTACTCCTCGCTCGGTCACATACTTGAGTTTCTGATGGTAGGTCGAGGAGACTGCCTTCATTGCGTGTAGCCACCCTCTGCCGAGGATAGCCTGATATGGCGAGTCAATGTCGACCACCAGAAATTCGATCATTTTAGAAACATTTCCTGCCCTTACTGGAAGCACGATTTTTCCCAAGGGGGTAGTCATCTTTCCAGCGAAGCCAACCAAAGAGATAGTGGCTTCCTTCAGGTCGGCAATGCTTAACTTCAATTTTCTGAACATCTCGAGATATATTATCTCGGACGAGCTTCCTTGGTCGACGAGCAACTTGTCGACGTCATAGTTTGCTATCTTGAGAGTAATGATTAAAGAATCATGATGTGGGGTTTTTACTCCTGTAATAGGGTAGTTAGATAAGATGGAGGCGTAACCCCTTTTGAGTATGGTGATGACAAGGTTAGTTAGAAAACACTAGTGATTTAGCCACAAGACACAAAGAGCAGTTTGGAATGTATGAAACCCATCTTATACTCACAAATCTCTCGTGTATAACTCACAATATAATAAAGAACTTCAGAAATAACTTAGCTAGAGGGAGAGAGAAGTAAGCACCCTAGATACACCTTGGTAGGCAGGCAAACATACTAAAAACTCTCAAGGATCTCTGTCATGTATTAAAAGCTTCGTAATAAATGACAAATGGTGGGTGGCAGAACTCTCTGGTTTTTTTAATAATTCTCTCTAGTAAATTTTCTCTAGTAATAACCTTTTGAACTTTCAAAAGATCATCCTTTCCTCAAAGGTGGTTGGGGTCCTTAAATACCCCCCCACACCACCCCCGAGGCAACTCAGTCATTAAAGACTATGAAAGACATCCCTCATACTTTATGTCACAACATTAAATGCATGATGCACTAGTTGTCTCCTACGTCATAAACATTAAATGCCAAGACATGCCTTTTGCCTAACCACTGTGTGTCAGGGGGTTGTTGTCGCAGATGTGGCTCACTAACTGCCTGACAGCCCCAAATACCACGGTGGTTTACTCAAGTGCATGTCTGACATTGTTTAGAAGGCTACTGACATCACCCACAGTAGATGTGACATTTAAGTAGAGGGTTGTTTGGTCCATAACTCAATGCCCGATGGAACTCCAAGCTGCTCCGCTTGAGGTTCCACGGTCAGGGTCCTTCGGTGTTTTACCAGGTGTATCTAAGATGGTCAAGACAAGCCCCAACGGTGCCCCACTTCTCAATTCTCCAAACTAAGTCCCTCTAAAGTTCCCACGGTGAGGTTGTTCGATAGAGCATGAAAGCTCTCCCAGGCCCTTCCAAGCCTGGTCTCTCGTGAGTACCGTTCGACCTCACACCCATTCATTATTCTCGTTACAACATTACAGTCGTTACAACTCGTAGTCAATATAAACAAAGCTATAATATGGCAAAGTAACAATAAGCTAAAGTACGAGTTGCCACGCCAAGCTGCCTCCCCAAGCTGCCACGCTTGAGTTGCCTCCCCAAGCTGCCACGCTTGAGTTGCCACGCTGATCTTATCCTTAGAACACTGTTGCTAATTGGTGGATTATCCCTAATCCAAGGATTACCTTCAGGCCCCCTCTACATTTGCCCCTTCGTGGAGGGATTTGTTGTGGGAACAAGAAGTGCCTCCATGAAAACTTCTTAATCCGATGAACCTTCTATGTCTGGCCTGCTGCTTTTTCCTAATGCTGAGCCTCAACCGTTCCAGCTTGAATATCTTAAGTTCTCCCGAAGGACCTGCTAATATTCTCCCAGTAATGTTCGAAAAAGAGAAAAATTCTCCCCGATGTAACTGAGTCATAACTAAACAACGTTTGAGCTTCTGTCGAGGGGACATCGTAGCTTTTTTTTGAACCGTTGGGACACCTTCTTTGTTGGGGGGTTTATTAAATATGAAAGAGAAAATCTTGGCGCCCAAAACTCAATCTTGCTTAGGAAGGTAACGGTGGCTGTTCCCTAGGTGTCACTTCATTAATGACGTAGCGTTGTCTTTTCCATTGTCAGAACACTTCCCAAAGTGCCACGTTTACATTTGAAATGATTGCAGGCGGCCACACACGTGCAATGGTGGGAAACTTAAACGACGAACTTAAAAAATTAAACGGACAAATCTCCCAAAAACTTAAAACCTTTCTTTCTCTTACTTTGCCACTACCTTCTTCAAATTTCCTTCGCTTTTAGAGAGAGAGAGAGAGAGAGCTTCCATTGTTGAGCATCTGAAACCTCCATTGCTGTTCAAGCTTGTGCCTTCCTTTTCTTGCTCTCATCTTCTACGCCACCTCCTGTGGTTGCTCTCCGCCATTGTCGTGCTCAGGCTCCTCTTACTCAAGGTTGTTTTTTGTTTGCTCTAACACTCTGTCATGGCGTCTCCAAGTTACCCCACCATCTCTTCAACCAGTGCGCCGCCTGCTACCGCTGTTGCTACCACTACTGCTGCTTCTGCTTTGGATGCTGTCCGTCGTGAACAGTTAAGGTTTTATCGTCGCTCTCCCATTTTTGGCGAGGATGATAGCTTTGCTGCTGCCTGCAAGACTGTCAACTTTGAATGCAAGTTTGAGACCGTAGTGCTGGGTGACGAGGACGAAGAACCCTCGAAGTGGGGCTTTCTTCCTCCAGAGGGGACTCTCCGGTTTCGTCTGGAGCGAGGGGACTTCCAATGGTCCCACATTGATTTCGAAGCACCAGGGGGTTCTCCTGCCCATTTTGCTGCTCGGAACTCTCACATGGTGAGTTCCCATGGTGATATTTTGAGTAAGATTGGCCTTCAACGGGCCAAATGGTTTGGTGAGTTTACACTCTCCAAAAATAATGCTGCTCTCCCCATTCTTGTTTCTCGTTGGAACGTGATGACTCACACATTCATTGCTGTGTGGGGCGAGTTTACGATAACTCTAGAAGATGTCTGCGAGCTTCTGGGGCTCGAAGAAACAGGTCATGAGCCTTATACCGATGAGCCTCTCGACGCCCAAGAGACTGCTGACCGTTTGGCGTTGGACCGAATATGCCGAAGTTGCATCGGTTCTTCAAACAAAGCCACCTTCACTCCGCTGATTAACTACTTCTTCAAGGGTTCTAGTGAAGGTAGTTCTTCAACTTCAACTGATGCCCCTGGCCAAGGTACTTCGTTAGAGCTCCCTGCTTACATCCTTGTGATTCTTTCCCATTTTCTTTTGACGGGAAAACCAAACGATCAGCCCCGAAGGGACCTTATCAACATATCCCTTCGTTTGGCCCGGGGCATCAAACTTCCTTTGGCTGCAATTGCCTTAGGGTCCCTCTACACCTGGCTCGACAGAACATTGTTCGACATGGAACGATCACTTGGCCGTTATAACCTGGCCAATTTTGCTAACAGCGTCCTTCTAACCAGCTTTTTTTACGTGCGCTTTCCTGTTGTAGCGGCCAAGGCCAACCGACCTCCTTCTGGGGAAACCATTCTGCCCCCACGCTCTTATATTTATCACAAGAGGCAGAGCCGAAAAGAGCTGATCGCCTCAATTGATCGTTTTGAGGACTTTGTTATGAGGCCTTATGGAGAGGACGCCTTTGTTCATACTTGTGATTTCTTCCAGAATGAATCCAGGGTGGTTCAGGTGGGGGTAGACATTGAAGATCCTCAGTTAGCCGTGGTGCTTCTCCTTTCTCCGGGGTATCTACCTTCCTACACCGAGTGGGGATATTCCAGCGAACATTATAACCCCAATCGGTGTAGTCGTCAATTTGGGTTTGATCAGGGGGCTCCTCGCTCAGTTTTCCAATCCTCAAACCCAAAGGTTAGCTTTAGCGAGGCATGTTCCTTATTTTCCTCCACTGCTGCGTGGGGGATAAGTGAATCAATGGCTGGGCGGGTCACCATTCCCTCCAACAAGAGGCAAGGGAATGTGACCAGTCTTTTTGCCATGAAGTTCTGGCCGAAACAACTGGCTAACATTGCTGAATTCATAGATGGCGAGCCTGTGTACCCTCCAGTTCTTTCGTTTTCTGCGTTGGAGCTGAGACTTAAAGGCAATTCCGTTCTGGGGATTGAGTTCCCTCTAAGCAAAAGCCCTAAGAGGCCTTCCGAAGAGCTTCCTCCATTATGCCCCATGACTCCTTTTGCCATGCCCAAAGCGAAAAGTGCTGGGGTATCCAGGAAGACTGCTCCTTCGACTGGAGCTACTGCTGATGAAGGGTCTTCGCAGCCATCGACCAAGAAGGCCAAGAGTGGGGTGGCCTCCACGAAAAAAACAAAGTCCAAATCCCAGAATCCTGTGGCAGCCCTTCCCATAGCCTCCGTTGCTCCTCCCATGTCTCCTGAAAGGGCCGAGAGGTTAAGGAGGGAGGCGCAGGCTGAGGTAGATCGGGTAAATGCAGAGTTTCAACGGCGCGCTGTCGTCGTTCCTCCTTCGGTTGCCTTTCCCACGATCGTCGTCGATCCCACTGAACCGCTGCAAGGAGGAGGAAAATTTCGAAGGTTCCTCAAGCCATTGGCAGTGATGTGACAAGGTCAAGGAGGAAGACTTTAGGCACCAAGTCCCAGCGGAAGCAAGCTCCCACGGTGCAAGCTTCTCATTCTTCTTCCCAATCTGAGGTATGTACACTTATCTTGTTCTCTTTTCCTCTTTATTTAGAGCAAGCTGCATTTGCTTATATATATTGTTCTTAACTACTTTGGTGCAGGGACTTAAAGAAACGGGGCCTCGTTCTCCTAGCCCCCCAAGTCCCCCTATAAGCCGTTTCGTGGGCGGTCGCTGTGGGGCCATCTCATCCGATACTACCCCACCCCGTTCGCCAATGGCCGGGCTTACTTACGCCCGTCGTTCAATCTTACGACGGGCGAGGGAGACAGTTATGGAGGGTGAGGTTATAGAGCCCATGGATGTCTCTTTGCCACTAGAGACAACACAATCTGAGACGACTACCTCAGTCCCCTCTGGCTCACTGGCTTCCTCTGAGGTTGTTCTCCCCATTGTTCTGGTTGCTGCAGGTGATCCTGAGGTAATTATTTCATACTTAATTTGTCTGATCTGGCATTCCTTCTCTTTCACCCCGTTCTGTGTGCTGAATTTAGGATGTTGGTTGCCCTAGGTCGAAGTATCCTCGCTGCTAGCAAACATTCTTCGTCCAACGGTGCTGGCGAGACCTCTGACCACAGTGCCCCTTTTCAACGTTCTGACTGAGGTAAGTTATTCTTGGATACATTTCGCCCTTTTTCTGTACTTGTTCCTCCTTACTAACATTGGCTTTTATATTACAGCTTTCCCCTGATCTTTCACCACCCTCATCTATTCCCAATGAACCCCTTGCGCTTGCCTTGGTACCTTATGTGGGCGAGGGAACTATGCCGATGGTTGAGGTTTCTGCGGCCAGAGACCCCGTTGAGGCTGATGAGGTAACAAGTCCCCTCCCAACAGTTCCTGCCGCTTTAACTTCCGTGATGACTCCCATTCCTGCCCCTGTTATGATTCAGGTACTTTCTTAATTCTCTGCATAAACTCCTTCTTATAACGGTGACTTAACAACGAAAACGCTTGTTAAGATTTTTATATAATCTCCACCTTATAACGGTGACTTAACAATGAAAACACTTGTTAAGATTTTTATATCATCTTCACCTTATAACGGTGACTTAACAACGAAAACACTTGTTAAGATTTTTATATAATCTCCACCTTATAACGGTGACTTAACAACGAAAACACTTGTTAAGATTTTTATATAATCTCCACCTTATAACGGTGACTTAACAACGAAAACAGTTGTTAAGTTTTTTATATAATCTCCACCTTATAACGGTGACTTAACAACGAAAACACTTGTTAAGATTTTTATATAATCTCCACCTTATAACGGTAACTTAACAATGAAAACACTTGTTAAGATTTTTATATAATCTCCACCTTATAACGGTGACTTAACAATGAAAACACTTGTTAAGATTTTTATATAATCTCCACCTTATAACGGTGACTTAACAATGAAAACACTTGTTAAGATTTTTATATAATCTCCACCTTATAATGGTGACTTAACAACGAAAACACTTGTTAAGATTTTTTATATAATCTTCACCTTATAACGGTGACTTAACAATGAAAACACTTGTTAAGATTTTTATATAATCTCCACCTTATAACGGTGACTTAACAATGAAAACACTTATTAAGATTTTTATATAATCTTCACCTTATAACGGTGACTTAACAATGAAAACACTATAATCTCACTGTTTCTTATATCTCTTCTCAGGTTGCTCGGGAGGATTCCTCACCAGCTTCACTTATGGGCACACCACGTCAGGAACCTGCTGTTTCGGAAGAATCTGACCATGCTGACCAAGGTTCCACAACTGGTGTTGAGGCAGAAAGTGAATCTAGGTGCGAATTGCCTCTCCCTGACTTAACTCCTCCTGCCTTTTGCCTAATGGTGCTTCACAATTCTCCCCAAATGCCTGTGAGCCATCGCTTGGTGATTGAGCAGTTGGTGAACCATCACCCCGAGACCTTCACTGTGGACTGCCTACGGTCCAATATTCCCGTGATGAGTCATCGACTGCAAGGCATGGCGATCGTTGTTGCTGAGATTGCCAATACTCCTACTTCCAGTGTTACCCGAGCCCTCATTAATCAGTTTTTGGGTTTTCTGAAGGAATTGGGTCGTGACGGTTTCCGTTTCGACTGGCTTATAGCGCATTTGAAAACTTTGAAGAGTCAGCAACTGATCGGCCAGAGGGAACTGCTGAGAAAGCACCAGGAGGATCAACGGGCTGAGGAGGTTAAGTTAGCTGAGCTGGCACCTCTTTTGGAATCGGCGGATGAAGAAATAAAGAATGCCGAAGAGGCTCTGCGTTTGGCCAAGCTAAAACGGGAGAGACTTCTTATTGAACGCGCACAGGTGCAAACCAGGCTAGAGGTTGCTGTCAACGCTCAAAGCTCCTTTGCGTCAGCTTCTTCGGGCCTTCCCGGGGATTTTTTCTCTTCCCCGGACCTATGGTTCCTCTTAGGGTAGCAAACTCCTGTATATATTTTCCTTCTTCGTCCATTTATGTAATTCTTGGGCAATAGTTCCCAATTTTTTTATAATGCTCTCTTGTTTATTGAATGAAAGAATGTATATTTTCCAGTTTTATCTTTGAGTTATGACTGCTTTCATATCAATGTTTATACTTCACGTCATTAATAAAACTTGTATATTCATAATCAAAGACTAGATACATCGATGGTACAAACTTAATTGTTTACACATGATAGACTTTCAACCATTTATTATTAATTTTGAATGGCTTATCTTCCTCCAACTTAGAAATTAAGCAATAACTTGAATCATGAGCTTCCTTCACGACGAAAGGTCCCTCCCAATTGGCTGCGAATTTTGGCAGAGGAAGTCCCCTAATGTGTTTCACCACTGCTTTCAAAACGAGATCTCCCTCTACGAACCTCCTTGGTCTTACCAGGTTGTCATATGCCCTAGAGAGCTGCCTTGTATACATTTGAAAATGTTGCATTGCGTTGTCTCTGTGTTCATCCAATGCCTCTAGCTACACATGCCTGTTCTGAGGAAGCATGCTACTTCGCAAGGTGTATCGAGTAGAGGGAACTTCCAACTCCACTGGAAGGATTGCCTCAGCCCCGTAGACAAGGGAGAACGGAGTGTACCCTGTGGGCTTCCTCTTCGTAGTTCGATAGGCCCACAATGCCGCTGGTATCTTGTCATCCCATGATCCTGGAAAGTCCTCCATCGTTTTAGCCAGGATATTAACCAGAGTTTTGTTAGTTGCTTTGGCCTGACCGTTCCTCTTCGGGTATGCCACCGTTGAAGTGTGATGAACGATGGAGTACTTGTCTGTAAGCATCGTTACTTCTGAGTTGACGAAGGGAGTCCCATTATCTGAGAGAATAACCTTTGGGATCCCAAAACGGCAAATGATATACTCTCTAATGAAGTTACTCACTACCCCAGTCGTTGCCCTTCTGAGTGGTATTGCTTCAGCCCATTTTGTAAAGCACTCCGTTGCTACCAGTATCCATATCTTGCCCCTCGACGAAGGGTGTATCGCCCCCACGAGGTCGAACGCCCAAGTGTGGAAAGGATAAGGCGTTGCCAGAGAATGTAAGTCCACCGATGGGGCATGGATCATATTTCCATGAAGTTGGCAAGCTTTGCATTTTCGAACAAATTCGGCAGAGTCTTTCTCCATCGTTGGCTAATAATATCCCAACGTCATCAGCTGATCATATAACTTGGCCCCTCCTATGTGAGCTGGGTCATGGTCTTGTTTGAGGACCTCAGTTGCCTCTTCTTTCATGATGCAACGCAATGGCTTGTTGAAGTACCCCCTTCGATAAAGCTGCCCCTCTTGGATATAGAACCTCGGGGCCCTTCGCTTCAGTCCCATCGCATCCACTTTCTCCGTTGGGACAGTTCCATCTTGAATAAAGTCGATATAGGGCTGCCTCCAATCTGTTTGGGCTTCTATGAAATGGCACTCAGCTGCTTCGAAAAATAGTTGACACTTATCACAATTCCGTTGTAGTTCTGCCGCATCCTGTTTCATTCTAGGCCAAAAATATCCCCCCTCTTTGAATTCTTCTATAGAGAGGTATCTCAGTTGTTTCGCAGTGCTCCTCATGTGTTTTCTTCAACCTCCGCTCTTCTTCCTCTGGCCCAATGCATCTCGATAACCATCCCCCTGCATTTCTGTAGTAAAGATTTCCCTGGTTTGTAAAGTATTGGGCCAACTCTCTTAGTCCCATAGCTCCTTCTCCAGATTCCAGTTGCTTCCTGATCTCTCCTCTCCAATTCGCGTCTCCCTCCATCGGTAGTATTGACTGCACCACCGAAGGAGCTGTTCTTCGTTGGATCGTAATGATAGTCGTATCGCTCCTCATGACCATCTTTTGAGCAATAGTGGCATAAGCGTCTGGATGACGGTTCATCATTCTGGGATATCTTCTGATTTTGGTCCGGAGGAACTGGCTGAGGAGCCTTTGAATGATCGTTCTGTACGGTGCCAAACTCATGTGCTTCAACGCATATTCTCCGTTAACTTGCTGAATTACTAAGTTCGAGTCACCCTTGATGCAGAGAGAACGAATTCCCCTTCGAAGAGCCTCCAGCAACCCTAGCACCAACGCCTCGTATTCTGCTTCGTTATTGGAGCAAGGGAAATCTAGTTTGTAGGAAAGGTAAATCTCCTTCGTTCCTTTTGAAAGGATGACCCCTGCCCCTCCTATTTTCTCTGCCGAAGACCCATCAAACTGCATCGTCCATTCCTCATCGGTTGCATCCAGATAGTTGGCTTGCAAGTCGTCTCCCAGAATGTCTTCTTTAGGTGGTTCAAACGTTCCTGATGGAAAGATTGCCAACAGATCAGCATACGCCTGGCTCTTGATGGCACGAGGAACCACACACTTTAAATCATATTCGGAGAGAATAAGGAACCACCTAGCTGCCCTGCCAATCAAGATAGTTCTAGCCAACAAATACTTAATAGGATCACATCTAGTTACAATATGAATTGTAAAAGATAGCATATAATGTCTAAGTTTTTGTGCTACAAAGACTAAGGCCAAACAATGCCTTTCCAGGCTGCTATATCTAATCTCTGGCCCATGTATGATCCTGCTGAGGTAATACACCGGCCGTTCTTTCCCGTCAATCTCTTATGCCAGTAAAGCTCCAACGGACCTTGTAGTTGAGGTGAGGTACAGCTGCAACGGTACTCCTGCCTGTGGAGGAACCATGATTTGTGGTGAAACGAGCAGCTTCTTCAACTCATCGAGAGACTTCTGGTGGTCCTTTTCCCATCTGAACTTTGT
This sequence comes from Sambucus nigra, assembly GCA_949130495.1. Taxonomy (NCBI): domain Eukaryota; kingdom Viridiplantae; phylum Streptophyta; class Magnoliopsida; order Dipsacales; family Adoxaceae; genus Sambucus; species Sambucus nigra. The sequence continues at coordinate 286,372,561 of OX422218.1, forward strand.
GTTTTTTCGCAGCAGCTGCATCAACGGGTGTGTTACCTCCGCCAATCCTGGTACAAATCTTCTGAGGTAAGAGACTTTACCGAGGAAACTTTTTAGCTCCTTCGCCGTTCTTGGGCACGGCATTTCTAAGATCGCGCGTTGTTTATCCTGGTCCATCTGCACCCCTTGTCGATCAACCACAAAGCCTAGAAACTTCCCGCATGTTACTCCAAAGACGCACTTCAATGGGTTCATCCTTAATTTATACTTCCTACATTGAGTAAACACCTTCTTTAAGTCGTTTAGGTGGGACTCCTCCTTCTTCGATTTGATGACCAAATCGTCCACATAGAATTCTACAAATTTGTGGAAGAAATCGTGAAAAATGGCCATCATTGTTCTTTGATAAGTAGCTCCCGCGTTCTTAAGTCCAAACGGCATTACTTTGTACATGAAATTGCCCAACGGGGTTCTGAATGACGTTTTCTCTGCGTCCGCGGGGTCCATCTTGATTTGGTTGTACCCTACGTACCCATCCATGAAGCTATACATCTCATGCCCAGCCGTGGCATCTATCAGGCTATCAATGGAGGGTAGAGGGAACTCATCTTTGGGGCAAGCCCTATTCAGATCTCTAAAATCCACACAGATCCTTATTTGGCTCTTGTCTTTCTTCCCTACTGGCACAATGCTAGATAGCCACAGGGGATGCTGTATTGGTTTGATGAATCCTGCTGCCAACAAACGCTGAACCTCTTCCTTGATCTTCAAGTCCAACTCAGGTTTATAAGTCCTTGTTGCCTGTTTCACCGGGATGGCTGAAGGTGTCACGTTTAGCTTGTGGCAGCTCACTTCCTCATCTAGCCCTTCCATTTCGGTATACTTCCATGCAAAGACATCTATGAACTCCCAGATTAGCCCAACCAGGGCTTCTCGCTTCTCCTTACCGAGATCCTTCGCTTCCCCTTCTCCTGCTAAGTTCAACTGCTCCAACTCTTGTGCCTGGGTTCTTGGTTGATTTGCCATGTAGTCTGGTTCTTCGGCGACCTCCTCCATGAACTCCTGTATGTTGGAGTTGTCTATCACCATACACTGTCCCTGCTGATCCACCAAGAAACACTCATATAACGGGTCAGCCCCATCCCCGGTCTCTTCGGCCGCCCGCTCACATCGTTATAAACGGTATACCACCTTCCCCTCTTCAGTGACCACCTTCTTGCATTGCCTGTTGGTAGTTGTTGCCACGGCCTTCCTCTTCCTTTCTCTCGAAGCCTCAGCGATCCTTCCTCCTGAAAAGCGACTCAGCACGCTTTGCCATTGGGCCTCATGCTCCATAGGATCCACTCCAAGCCTTACTTTGTTTTTGAGCTGCCTTGTGGTACTTTGAGGTCGAGGGATCATCTGATGGGTTTCTTCGGTCCTTACCCCTTCGTTACTCGTGGCTTCTTTACTTTGCTCGTTCAGAGGCCCCATTCTATCTTTGATCGAGGGAACCCATGCCCCCTCCATTCTTCTCGTTAGGACTCGAGCATCCTCTTCCAACTCCGTATAAAAGGGCGCATCTACAAAGTGAGCTTCCTCGATAGCAAAAGGCCTTTTTGTAGCCCTAATGGTCACTTCTGTTCCTTTGACATTCGCCTTGGCGCATTGATGATATGTTGAAGGAACTAAACCTTGATTGTGCATCCACACTCTTCCTATTAGTAAATGATAGGAAGTTGCACTTTCTATTACATGGAACTTGATGTGGGAACTCAGATTTCCCATTACAATTCCCACATTCACATACCCAATGGATTTGGAAGATTGGTTGTCATACCCTGAAATTACCAGAGGCATGGGGACCAACCATTCTTCCGGGATATCAGCTGCGTGGAAGGAGTTGATCGGCATAATGTTGATGGAAGCGCCCCCATCCATAAGCGTTCTTGCAAAACTAACCCCATTGATACTGGTCGTCATATACAAGGGCCTGTTATGAGGGAACCTTACAGCTCTATCTGCATCGCTGAAGGTCACCTCTAATAGGAAATTTTTCACCAGCCTCGCCATGGGTCCCCTCCATTTCAACGAGGGAACCGCGTCCTTCCTCGCGATGTCTAGGATTGCCTGAGTTATTTCCAGTCTGCTCTCCTTTGGTATCCCCACTTGATCGAAGAACCAAGCGAATTTTGGGGATTTTGAAACTGCGTTGTACTTAACGACTGCCTCCATTTCCTCGCCCTCAACGTTGTATACGTCTTCCACGTCTTTAGCGCTTGCTTCATCGTAGGCTAAAACTACGTTATCCATTCCTGTGGTGCAATGTCCCAGTGTTTCTTCGAATTCCCTTTGCCTCATTGTTGACCTTCCTTCTCCTCTTTCCGCCTCATCGTCGTAGGTCGTCACCAAGTTGGCCCCATGCGCTGGAAGCGGGTTGTTGTTAACGTTCTGTGGGGGGATCTGCAGTGTCCCTGCCTTCATGTACTTGTCAATGATTCTTCTTAGTGTGAAGCAGCTCTCTGTCGGGTGCTGGATCTTTCGATGAACCTGACAATACCTAGGATCCGCCTTCGTTGCGTCATCGGGTTCCTCTGAAGGAACGCCTTTTGGGAGGTAGACCGTTCCACCTTGGACCATGGTGTTATAACAACTCACCGCCTCTTCTATCGTGCATGGTAACGGTGGTGGGTCTTCTCTATCCCTTCCGAACTTCCTTTTGTTGTCCTTCTTCGCCGCCTTACCCCCATTTGTTCCTTCAGTGTATCCCACCCGTGGGGGTTGAGGCCTTCCTCCCCCAGGTTGTATCGGCTGTCTGAATATTATAGGCACCGCCACCGGGTTTGGTCGTACGACCAATGAGATGTTCCTTGCAGATTTTAAGAACGCCGAAAAAGTTCCCTCGCGCGTCTCATTGATAAGATGGCAGATGTACTCCGGGAGTAGTCCTTCGGCACAGATTTGTAATAGTTTGGATTCCTTGGCCTCCTCTCTCACGTCGAGAGACCTTTCCCTGAACCTCCGAGCGTACGCCACCACGTCTTCTCCTGGTCGTTGCTTCTCTCTCCCTAGTTGGGTCAGAGTGAATTCATCCTCTGCTAGAAAGAACTTTTGGACAAACAGCACATGCATCTCTTCCCACGTGGAAACACTTTTAGGGGCCAAATGAGAATACCACGTGTATGCTTTATCGGTTAGGGATTTGGAAAACTCCCTCAACCTGAGTTTCTTGTTGTTGCAATGCGCCCCTAGGTGCTCAATAAAACGTTTAATGTGCTCTTTCGGATTCCCACCCTTCCCTGTGTATTTTTCAAAGATGGGGGGAATATAATCCCTCGGGTAAGGCTCATCGTTGTATTCCTGAGGATAAGGTGTCCTAAAGTCGTCATAGACTGAAGCTACCTCGCCTATAGACTGTGAGGAAGCCTGCACAAATTTTAACATCTCCTTTTGCATTTCTCTCCTCATTTCCTCCATGGGCGATGGGGCAACGACCAATGGGGGTTTTGGCTGAATGACCGTTATAGTTGGAGCCATCGTTACAGTTGGCGCCGTTGATACTCCGGAGATTCCCATTGCCGGATTCACGACGGAGGGTATGCTTGCCGGGGCTGCTCCCGTTGTACCTGCGCCCGGTGGAACCGTTGGAGCTGCCCCTGGCGTTACGAAGGAATTGGCCTCAAGTCCTCCTAGCACCGTTGAAGCTGCAGGAGTTTGCAAAAACTCATAGAACTTGCTCATGAGGAGGGTCATCTGGGCAGGTCCCAGCCCAGCGCTCGTGGAAGCCTGCGTCACTCCTTGAGCGCCCGTTGTTGTCTGAACTGGGGGCACTTCTATTCGAGGAGCTCCGCTCCTTAAAGCCTCCAATTCTACTGCTGCTTGCTCTTCACTGTGTTGGATATCATCAAAGTTGAGCCTTCGATTAACGTTATCTTGCGCCATACTCCTTCCTTAGAAGAATGCCTCCCCAGCGGAGTCGCCAAATGTAAGAGGGTAGTTTAGATAAGATGAAGGCGTAACCCCTTTTGAGTATGGTGATGACAAGGTTAGTTAGAAAACACTAGTGATTTAGCCACAAGACACAAAGAGCAGTTTGGAATGTATGGAACCCATATTATACTCACAAATCTCTCGTGTATAACTCACAATATAATAAAGAACTTCAGAAATAACTTAGCTAGAGGGAGAGAGAAGTAAGCACCCTAGATACACCTTGGTAGGCAGGCAAGCATACTAAAAACTGTCATGGATCTCTGTCATGTATTAAAAGCTTCGTAATAAATGAAAAATGGTGGATGGCAGAACTCTCTGGTTTTTTTAATAATTCTCTCTAGTAAATTTTCTCTAGTAATAACCTTTTGAACTTTCAAAAGATCATCCTTTCCTCAAAGGTGGTTGGGGTCCTTCAATAGCCCCCCACACCACCCCCGAGGCAACTCAGTCATTAAAGACTATGAAAGACATCCCTCATACTTTATGTCACAACATTAAATGCCTGATGCACTAGTTGTCTCCTACGTCATAAACATTAAATGCCAAGACATGCCTTTTGCCTAACCACTGTGTGTCAGGGGGTTGTTGTCACAGAGGTGGCTCACTAACTGCCTGATAGCCCCAAATACCACGGTGGTTTACTCAAGTGCATGTCTGACATTGTTTAGAAGGCTACTGACATCACCCACAGTAGATGTGACATTTAAGTAGAGGGTTGTTTGGTCCATAACTCAATGCCCGATGGAACTCCAAGCTGCTCCGCTTGAGGTTCCACGGTCAGGGTCCTTCGGTGGTTTACCAGGTGTATCTAAGATGGTCAAGACAAGCCCCAACGGTGCCCCACTTCTCAATCCTCCAAACCAAGTCCCTCTAAAGTTCCCACGGTGAGGTTGTTCGATAGAGCATGAAAGCTCTCCCAGGCCCTACCAAGCCTGGTCTCTCGTGAGTACCGTTCGACCTCACACCCATTCATTATTCTCATTACAACATTACAGTCGTTACAACTCGTAGTCAATATAAACAAAGCTATAATATGGCAAAGTAAAAATAAGCTAAAGTACGAGTTTCCACGCCAAGCTGCCTCCCCAAGCTGCCACGCTTGAGTTGCCACGCTGATCTTATCCTTAGAACACTGTTGCTAATTGGTGGATTATCCCTAATCCCAGGATTACCTTCAGGCCCCCTCTACAACTCCCACTAGATCCTCATCTGTAAATACGATATTCTTACTATAGCCGACGTCATATGCTCGCCGATGCTTTCCTGACTGTGTTTTCGCGGATCGATCTGAAAAGATTGCATCACTGCTATAAGATTTTTTACCTCCATTTGAGCTGAATTTCCCTGAATCTGTTTTACGTCCGATACCCCATGAATTACTGCAAATTCATGGCCGGTATCATCTTTAAGCACATTATCAGGCCTTGCTTCTCTATGGGCAGCAACTTTCTCTACCTTTTTTTCCATGAATTTGTTCAGATGTTCGGACTGGACCAGCTCTTTGAGGTGGGACTTAAGAGCCTTGCAATGCTCAGTCTTATGTCCTCCTTCTTTGTGAAAAGCGCATCTCAGCGCGTTGTTTCTCTTCGAGGGATCTCATCCCATTTTCCTGGGCCACTTGATGAATGGCTCGTCTTTGATTTTTGTGAGAATTTTGTAAATTGGTTCTCTGAAGACTGTGTTGACCGCCAGAAATGCTTTCAACACATCACTCTTGCCTCCATTCTTGGATCCATTCTTGTCCCCATTCTTTCCTTCTTTCTTCTGGTTCTCAGTTTTATCACTGACCTTGGCAACGAGCTTAGCTCGATCGTTTTCCCCTGTGCTGAGGCAGGTCACATCTTCCACCTTAGCATGTTTCTCGATGCGGTCCATTAGGTCGTCGATGGTCATGGCTTCTTTCTTTGTCAGGGACTAGTACAGAAGGGAAGAGCTGGGTAGCCCAATTTTAAAAGAGGCCACTGCCACTTGCTCCGAGCAGTCCTCGACCTCGTTGAATAACTCCCAGTACCTCTTCGCGTAGTCTCGGAGGGTCTTTTGAGGCGTCTTTTTCATTGTTAACAAATCGTCCATCCTTTTGGGATGGGAGCTACTAGTAATGAATCGGACCGTAAAGAGTTCATCCAGCGACTTGAAACTCCTGATGGACCGATGGGGGAGCCTTCGAACCATTTCTGCGCCACGTCATGCAGGCTCGAGGGAAAAACCCGGTACATTAGTGCATCTCGATGGTTCCAGAGGGTCATGGTCTGTCGGTACTGCCTGACGTGATCAATGGGATCAGTCTTACCGTCATAAATTTCGAACCTTAGAATAGCAAACTTTTTGGGGGCTTCCTCTTCTTCTATTTCCCTCGAGAAAGGTGACTTCATCTGAGTTTGAGAGCTCGCCTAGCGAGTTCTCGGGTCGATCTGGTACCGTGATGTGCAGGGTGTTGGTCCATCTCCCTTCGGACCAGACTTCGTATGTTTTCGTTGCTGCGATATGGGCTCCTGTAATTGCAAGCTAGTTGCAGTTGCTCGAGCAGGTCGTCCTCCGACTCGTTTCCCTCAAATTTCTAGGATCCGCGCCTGGAGCTTCTTCATCGGCTGCGAGACTTTCTCGTCTGAGGGCTAGGAGTACGGTATGGACATCTCTTGCTACCACGATCGAGTTCTTTATCCGTCCTTTCTAACCTTCTTTTGAGGCGAGCATTCTTAGCTTCATATCTAATCCTGTGAGGAGCAGGCGGTTCTTGGATATCTCCTGCCTGGGGAGCATTACTACTGTGATCGGACATTTCGAACTCTTTTCTTGGTGTGGGCTTTCTCAGGGAAGATGAACGCTTCCCACAGACAGTGCCAATTGTGGTGACAATTATTATTCAACGTAAAGAAATAAAAGAAGCACAATCACCAAGCAAAATAAGGAATAAAAAATGCCAATCACACCTCGAAGAGCTTTTCACAAAGAAGGAGGACATAAGACTGAGCATTTCAAGGCTCTTAAGTCTCACCTCGAAGAGCTGGCCCAGTCCGGACATCTGAATGAATTCGTGGAAAAAAAGGCAGAGAAAGTTACTGCCTATAGAGAAGCAAGGCCTGATAACGTGCTTGAAGACGATGTCGTCCATGAATTCGCAATAATTCATGGGGTATCGAACATAAAACAGATTCAGGGAAATTCAGCTCGAATGGAGGTAAAAAAACTTACAGTAGTAATGCAAGCTTTTTAGATCGATCTAGTGAAAACACAGTCAGGAAAGCGTCGGCGAGCAGATGACGTCGACTATAGTAAGCATATCGTATTTATAGATGAAGATCTGGTGGGAGTAAGAACCCCACATCATGATGCTTTAATTATTAGTCTCAAGATAGCAAACTATGACGTCGACAAGTTGCTCGTCGACCAAGGAAGCTCGTCCGAGCTAATGTATCTCAACCTGTTCAGAAAATTAAAATTAAGCATTGCCGACCTGAAGGAATCCACTATCCCTTTGGTTGGCTTCGCTCGAAAGATGACTATGCCCTTGGGAAAAATCGTGCTGCCAGTAAGGGAAGGAAATGTTTCTAAAATGATTGAATTTCTGGTGGTCGACATTGACTCGCCATATCAGGCTATCCTCGGCAAAGGGTGGCTATACGCAATGAAGGCAGTCTCCTCGACCTACCATCAGAAACTCAAGTATGTGACTAAGCGAGGAGTAATGGAGATCCATGGCAATCAAGCGATGGCGAGAAGATGCTTCATAGCAGCCATCCGCCCAAAACCAGAGAAGAAGGCCGACAAGTCCAGCGAGAAGGTTGAAGAACAAGGAGGTCTGATACCTTCGAAATAGCAATTAAAATACGAAAGGCCCGGAGTAGAGGAGACGAGGCTCCTCCCCTCTGAACGTGTTATCGAGGACCTGGAGGAAATCATAGTTGGAGATTGCGATGACAGCAGGGTCTTCTTGATTGGAGCTTCTCTCACAGATTAGGAGAAGAAGTAATTGATGACCCTGCTAAGGAACAATATAGACGTCTTTGCGTGGGAACCATAGGAGCTGCCTGGAATTGATCCTAGTATGGTTTGTCATCAGCTGTACGTTGATCCCACCTTCAAACCAATCGTGCAGAAGGCACGGTGAACTGCACCCGAAAAGGAAAAAGTCTTGGAAAAACTGTTGGATGCAGGGTCCATACGGGAGGTACAATTCCCCAAATAGTTATCTAACCCAGTAGTAGTACCAAAAAGCAACGGGAAGTGGAGAGTTTGCATCGACTTCACTGACCTAAATAGAGCATGCCCTAAAGACAGTTTCCCCCTCCCAAAAATTAATCAACTGGTAGACGCCACAGCAGCTCATGAGATAATGAGTTTCCTGGACGCATACTCAGGGTATCATCAGATCCCTCTGTATACCCCAGACCAGGACAAAACAGCATTCATCACCACAGTTGGGTTATACTGCTACAAGGTCATGCCCTTCGGGCTAAAAAACGTAGGGGCAACCTACCAGCGGCTGGTCACCAAGATGTTAAAGGGCCAAATGGGAGACGCGATGGAGGTCTACATCGATGATATGCTGGTTAAAAGCAAGAAGAAATAAGACCACCTCACAGACCTATCAACCACCTTCGAAATCCTCAGGAAGTACCGAATGAAACTTAACGCGAGCAAGTGTTCTTTCGGTGTCCAGTCAGGAAAATTCCTTGGGTACTTGGTCAGTAAGAGAGGCATCAAGGCTAACCCAGACCAGATCGATGCAATAAACAGGGTACAACCTCCTTGAACAATCCGAGACGTACAGAAGCTCACCGGTATGCTCGCTGCCTTAAACCGCTTTATCTCTAAGTCCTCCGAGAAGTGCAAGCCTTTCCTCCAGCTTCTAAAAGGAAACAAAACGGTAGAATGGAACCCAGATTGCTCGCAGACATTGGATGAGCTCAAGGCTTACCTTAGCTCCCCACCACTGCTCGTCATACCACAGCAAACAGATTCTTTGTACTTATACCTCTTCATTTCCAACCACACTATCATATCAGCAGTCGATTATGACTTAAAAAGAATAATCCCCATCGATTTCCTCGCCCATCCGAGCATTAACCGTAACAGAAAGCCGCCAAGCATGAAGCAGATGATCCAAGTGGAGCCAGCACCCAGATGGATGGACCCTTTAAGGGACTATTTGAAGGATGGCACGCTCCCAGATGACAAGAAGACTGCTCACCAAATAAGAGTCAAAGTTGCTCGCTTTCACTTATCTCCAGAGGGCAAGCTATATAAGAGATCCTTCTCCGGTCCCTACCTTCAATGCGTTCACCCAAGGAATGTCGAGCAGGTTCCAGATGAGCTTCACGAGGGAATCTATGGAAGCCATATTGGAGGAAGGTCTCTGGCTTTCCGAGCAATGAAGGAAGGCTATTGGTGGCCATATATGCAAAGGGACTCTGCGATGTACATTCACAAGTTCCTGAAATGCTAACTTCACTCTCCTATGGTCCACCAACCTGCTAGCGACCTAAAATCACTGTCCAGCCCATGGCCATTCGCCCAATGGGGAATGGACATCGTAGGACCACTGCCGACAATTACAAGTATCTATTGGTCGTAACTGACTACTTCACTAAGTGGATCGAGGCAGAACCCCTGGAGAACATCCGAGATGCAGATATGATAAGATTCATATGGAAAAATATAATCACCCATTTTGGCATCCCCAGAACCATCATCACTGACAATGGAACGCAGTTTGAGAGCGGCTCCTTCAAGATTTTCTGTGACGAGCATGGAATTAGACACCATTACAGCTCGGTTGCCTATCCTCAGAGCAATGGCCAACCCGAGGCTTCCAATAAAATAGTGATCGACGGATTAAAAAAATGATTAGAGCAAGCCAAGGGCGCATGGGTAAATGAACTACCACATATTCTATGGGCCTATCGTACCACTCCACGACGAGCAATGGGGGAAACCCCATTCTCGTTGACGTATGGAATGGAGGCAATCATCCCATTAGAAGTAGGCTTGCCAACAATGAGGTCCAGCCTTGTCGACCAGGGCCATAATGATGCAGCATTGCTCACTGAGCTCGACCAAGACGATGAACGCCGAGAGCTAGCCCTAGTGAAACTAGCGAGCTATCAACAACAGCTCGCAAGGCACTATAACAAGAAGGTCAACCCAAGGGCATTCTGAGTTGGGGACTATGTCTTAAGAAAAGTCCTGGGCAGCACAGTAAAACCATCAGACGGCAAGCTAGGGCCAAACTAGGAAGGACCATTGAAGATAACAAGAGATAATCTGTAAGGTGCCTATCACTTAGAAACGCTGGAAGGCAGAGAGATACCCCGATCATGGAACGCAGCCAATCTCAAGAAATTCTATTTTTGAATTCTTCTTTTGTTCTTTATTTATGGAACTGGAAGTTCATTTTCCTTGTCATTAATAAAAAGTTATTTGGAAGTTGCATTCTATGAAGTATCAGTTAAGCTAATTTACAAGGTGTCAATGTATAAACTTTATACCCCACACACCTTTTCCAAGTAAAAGGCACACTGATCATTACACTATAGCAGGGAAATGACCCTCCTCAGGTTTTCATTATGAAATATGAAAGACCTCTTAGCATTGCCCCTGGAAATATATGAAGCCCTACAGGAGATCCTTAGGCACTATGGCCAAGTCAAAATTGATCACCAAACAATGTTTGGTTGAATAAAATCCTGATCGGATAGAGCATCCAACACCAGGTGTGTCCTCGCCAATTGCCACACTTAGGCCTAAGAAAGTGTGACGACACAACCTAAAAGGTAAAGTGAGGCAGAATGGTATCTCATTGGCATACTGGACTGGAAGGACACTTACTTGATAATGCGAACATACAAATCTAGTCAGCCAAGATAGGCTCAAGATTTTTTTAGCAAAGATGTGAAAAATATAAGACACTTGTTTAGTCGGCGAATTTTCACAAAACATAAATTTTATATTAATTCATCACATTTACAGCAAGTACAATACATGTTTAGTCGGTGAGCTCGCCCAAAACATCGACTTTACATCACTTCAATACAAAATATACAGAGTTACTACTGAAAGAGAATTTTAATGAGGGTGAGGCCTCCGAGCAAGATAATCAGCCACTTGAGCTCTTCGACCATCATCAGGAGGGGGAACTAACTCTTCCTCGACTTCGCTCGCATCCGACTCCAATAGGTGCTGAGGGATGGCATCAATGGGTATCCACTGATCATCTCTCCGGAAGGGGTTAGGCATTCGAGTGGAAGGAGATATTTCATGCCGATACCAGAGCATTGAGTTCCTTGGAACTTGCAGCTCCCTCAAGGCAGTCAACCACCCCTTGATGAAGGCAAGCTCTTCAAACTCTATCAGCCTCGTTGGAGCATCTAGCCAACCCTGATTGTAAGCATCGGCCCACACTCGTTAAGGTCCTTTCTTAAACAAGTGCCTTAATCGGGTGACGTCCCTCTGGAGCCCAGTAGTAATCACATATGCTCGCTAAACATCACCACGAAGCTCTTCCATTTCCCTAGCTGAACTCCTGGCATTCCTACCAACTCGTGGAACCGTTGGAGGGGTAGGGCCTCGCAGCACAGGAGGAATGCTGCTCGGGCCAGTTCCGACTCGCGATGAGGAAGAACCTCACAATACTGTAGGAGCAGTGCTCAACGCATGCTCCCTAAGTCGTGAGACCTATCTCCTCAAAGCTTCATTCTCCTTCTGAAGAATCTCCCCAACCTGGTTGATCTCAGAAGCATCTAGAAGCTTCGCACTTAATGTATTCACCTCCTCTTGAACTGAGGAACCAACTTCCTCCATCTCTTGGAGCCTGTCCTTCAGTTTGACAATAAGCTCAGTCTTCTCTATGTAGCGTTTGTTCCTTAATCGCAGTGATTTGTAAATCCTCACAAGCTATGACGAACTTCAGAGCTCACATCAGGACCATGCATTCTTCCCAATTGAGAAGTGGTTGGTATATAATCATCAACATCAATCGACTACAAGTAATAAAAAGGGAAACAAAAAGAAAAATAAATTAGTGCACTGGGGAGAAGAAACCTTTTCATTTCATTAATAAGGGTCAAAGTACATCGATCAGCAAAAAGGAAAATTACAAGCGAAGATACAAAAGTAACCCTAGAAGCAAATTGACTAGCAAACTCAGGCTGCCCAGAAGTAGCTGGTTACTTCCCCTTGTCAGCGACAGTAGAAGCACCCCCCTCAGTAGGGATAACCTCTGTCGCCTGAGCAAGGAGAACCTCGACAGGAATTGTCTGGGAGGTAGGACGCCTTCGATAATTGGGGCAGGGGCTTCTTTATCTATAGTTGGCTTCGGGCCCGGGTCGTGCTCGTCGAACAGAGGAGAGTCAACATCGATACCAGCAGCTAAGAGGGACTTGTTCCAGACTTTTTTAAAGTTCAGACGGCTGATGTAGCCTATTTGAACCTCGGCGTCTTCATATACGGCAGCCCACCCGGAGTTGTATGAGTCCTCCTTGATGGTGGCTGCCTGGGACTCTTTCTCCTTCAGTTGCTCGGTCAGCACCCTATTATCCTCAATGATGGCTAACTTGCTCGAGCAGACCAGGTCATAGGCCTGCCTTAGCTCGTTCAGCTCTTTAACCGTCGCATCCCTCTCTCGGTTGGAAGTAACGAGGGTCAGGTTAGAAGAAGCTCAGGCAGCATCAGCAGTCTTCAGATCAGCCTCCAGTTGAGTGCCCCTCACTTTCAAGGCAGCATTTTGCTGCTCCAGCTCGTTGTTCCTGCTCACTAGCTCATCGCGAGAGCGATAGAGCACGACGAAGTCAGTCACAAACTGCAAAAACAAAGAAGACATTAGGAAAAGAAAACAGCTAAAACTTATTAAAGCATTAGAGAAAAGAAAAGGTCTTACCAGGGCTAGCCTCTGGTTAGCTTGTAGGGACAATTGATCAGACCCCAGCGCCCTTTGGTGATCTGCAGGAAGAACTTCCCTCTCGAGCAGCGCAGGGACCAATTGAGGAGAAATGGCAACTGAGGCCCCCTCAAGAAATGCGGACACCGGGACTAAGGCCTGCCCAGCCTTCGTCCTTGATTCCATCTTTCTCCTCTCCTCCTCTTTCTCTTTTTCCATTCTCCTTTTCTCCTCCACCTTCTTTCTTTCCTCTTCCTTTTTTCTCTCTCTCATCTATTTTTCTTCTTTCCTCTTCCTCTCCTGCTCCTGAGCAGAAGATCGAGAGCCAGTAGCTACAGCCCCAGAGCAGGACTTCTACTTTTTCGACCTCTGAGCGAGGAGCACATGATCATCATTATCATCATCCCGAATTAAATTTTTCCTTGGAAGAGCCATTTCCTCGCTTGAACTGCTGGACGTGCTCGAAGAGTCTCGGGCTTCAGAAACCTCCTCTGAGTCAGAAGAATTATCACCACTGGAACTCCCCTAGCCCAAATTGCCTTCAGCACCTCCTACGATATCGCTCTCTGAACTGCTCTCCCCCTCGTCCAACTGAATGGGATCAGCAACAGTCTCTTTAGAGGTATCAAATTCAGGAATACTATCTACCGGCCTCGCTATAAAGCTAGAACCAACGTTCTTGTACTCGAGCAAGAAATCAACAGACCGGGGATGCTCGTCGTCGGCTAAGGGCTCCCTGATATTCCAGGCCTTGACCAATTCAGAAAGACGAACCTCGCTGAGAGCAGGTTCCAAGTTCTTCGACCTCGCTGAAAGAAAAATAGGAAAATTCATAAAGATCACAAATTAGTAAAGAGATTGAAAGAAGAGAGCAAAGACTACCTATGTATTCTTTCCCATAAAAGGGAACAGAGAACCTATCAGACCTCGACCCCTCAGTCTGGGGAGAGAACTGTCAATTTCTAGCAAGGAAGCCGTCTTGTCAATAGTCCTTATGGGAATCAGGTAGGTTTACTACCAATACCCGATCAGGACTCCTGGCTTTGAGATAAAGAACACCAGAACTGGTTCGAGAAAAAGAATAGAAAAAGCAGACCTCAGCGAGCCCTAATTTGGTGCCATAAAGCTGATTTATTCTATGCACACTGTTGATTATCTTCTACGCATTGGGCGAACACTGTGCAGGAACAATGTTGAAATAAACAAAGAAGTGCAAGAATAGATTATTGGGAGGAAAAGTAAGTCCCCCTTGGGAAAGCAACAAGACATGGATCTAATGGGCACCCTCTATCTCTCTAACGTTTCTAGGGGGAGAGGATCACTCAATCTCTACCCACTCAGGAATATTGTAAAACTTCCTAAACTCATAGACCGATCTATTACCAATCTTTGCCATTGGAAAACCCTAAAAAACTACCAATTCAAAGAAAAAAATACAAAGAGAAGGCACAGGGGACTTACAAGGCAAAAGTTGGACTTGAACGATGAAGAATCACAAGCCCAAATGACGAAGAAGATCGAAAGCAATAAGAATGAAGACCGGGAGAAGAGAACGTGAATCGCTAGAACTCGCAGAAAATGGGAGAGTACTGAGAAGCTTGAAACGACGATTGAGAAATGACTGATCTGGATAACTTTTGAGTGCTACTAATCATAATGCACAAACCACGAAGCAAGTGCCGCCTAACTCAGTCCTCAAACTTTGGAAAGAGTTGCACGGTGCACATAAGAGCCATTATGACAAGTCATTTAAATTTATTGATCCCAAAGTATGGCCCAACAAACTTAGGGGCAATTGTGGGTACTTTAAATTAGAATAATGGGCCTAGACGAGTAGCCCAATTGTAGTGGCCCAAAGTCCAGACCCCCCATCTCTTAATCGGTTATGATTTAGTCTTTTCCCATGTTCCCATTAAGAGGGGTTCTAGGAGAAGATGGAAAACGTGGGGGAATCCAACACCCCCACTCCCTGGGAATGGGCATCTATATAATAAACCCTAAGTCCGGGGCATAGGGACACACTGTATTCTCTGTAATCACTCTCCGGAGTATATAGAAATAATACTGCCTGCACCACCGTGAACGTAGGCACCTTTGCTGAACCACGTACATCTTTTGTTGTGTGATTGGCATTTTGTATTCCTTATTTTTCTTGGTGATTGTGCTTCTCTTATTTCTTTGTGTTGAATAATAATTTTCACCACGTGTACTTGCAATACATTACAACCTTATGTATTGATTCTACAGTTGGCTGAGTGTGTAAACAAAGCCGTTGGTAGAATTTCTTATTTCTTCTCATCATCCCTCCAGGTATTTTTTGAAGGATGATTTCATTTATGTTTTGGTTTAATTTCATTCTAACCAATCTATTATATGTTTGATTGTGTAGTATATGTTTGATTTCATGTATGTTTTGGTTTTATTTCATTTCTAATCCAAATTGTGTCCCTCTAGGTATATATTTGATCGTATGAATCTTAATATATAGTATAAAGTGGATGATTGGGATTATGTTTAGACTTTGATTTACTTATTTTTCATGAACTTTTTATGCTTGGGATTTCTATTTAGTATGGCTACTGAGATATATATAGTGAGACTGATTACATATTTTCAGCCTTGTTCCTCAGCTCTTGAAATAGGACAGAAGATAACTCAGATGAATTCTGAAATACCAAGCTCGTAACATATTTTCATTAATATCAGATAAAAAAATAGGATCATAAATAATAGTACATAGATAGGTTTTGTTTGGGACAAATTATTTTCAGCACATTAATAGGTTTTTCCTTCTATTTCGTTTAAATGCATTCAAAGGCACTTAGGAATTCAATTTTGAAAAGCATGCGGGGTAACTATGAGCAAATGATCTTAAACATGGGAAGATCAATGATTATTGAGTCGTTTTTAGCCTCTACGTCTTGGCATATTTACAGCGCTATGATTCATTTCAGTGAGATAATAAGCATATATAAGTTCATCTGATTATTCGAATATATTGGAGTATTTACACATATTTTGCAGAACATCCGATTACTTGCTAATTTTTTATGTTACGGTGGAAAAGTATTTGGAGCTACAATTTGAGTTCTAAGAAGACATAATAAGCATTTATAAGTTCCTTGTGCAATCTATTTTCTTCCTATTCGATGCCGTAAATAAAAGTAGGTGTTCCTCATATACACCTATACCTATATTTTCTTTGTATTGGGAAGTAACTACGCTTGAACAGCTGAGGCATACTAAGCCATGTATATATATTTCACCATACACAAAGAAGGAAGGGGGTAGGGTTATAGATGTCCTGCCCCACGATGGAAGTCCTAGCACATATATACACGATTTTCATTTTCATGTAAAGTTTTATTTTTTAGCGATTGGATATGTCCTTTCCATGAGAATCACAGATATAATACTTGCCTCTTTCACTACAAACGTAAAGATGAGCATATAACAAACATTATTTTAATTTCAATTCTCTTCATATGTAATAAGAAAACAAAAATTCCCATACACCATGTTATAGTACTTAGCATCTAGTAGGTAGACAAGAAGTGCTGACTTTTTTAATTCCATTCTTATCAAATTATTAAACTCAGGAAAGCCAACATAGACAATCAATATACTATAGATATCATTACAAACCTATTAGGAATCAATAGAAATTCTACTGCAATACACTTAGACCCAATACACTTAATATGGGCTCATACAAGACTATAGAAACATTAGGTGCTGGAAACCAGTAAACCTTTTCAGTCTGAATGTTAAAAGTAACAATCTGTATAGGGGAAGAGTCCCCATTTGTCCAAAGAATCTTGTGCACAACGTGTTCAAAGTAAACCCCCCATGTACCTTGCCAAATATAACAAGGGAAATTCCAACTCGTTCACCAAGAATTCACTTTTATCACTAGATACTTGTGATTAGTGACAACATTTTTTAAGCCCTCTTGGCACATTTTCGTGAATAGAGAATACATACACAAGACATAACTAATTTGGTGCAATTATTACTTCAACTTAAGGACCATAATAAGGGGCAAAAGCAAGAATAACTTCCACCAGAGTTAATCTTTCTCATCCCAGACTTTCATGTGATCATTAATCACCAATGCCATTTTAGGATGGCAGGTTCAATCTTGGAAGACTCCAAAAAATCATTTCCTTAAGCCTGATAGAAATTTTCGATCATATGACCTTACCACCATCTCTGTTTTCACTTAATTGTGTTTATATTTCCTAAATCGCATTATCATCTCCAATGCCACGCATTATCATCTCCAATGTCACTGTTGCAATACTTCTGATGGCCCAAATATTATAACATATGGTGAAGTTGTGGAGTCATTAATAGCTTTGTTTGGCCAGGTGTGCCATCACTTTTTGGATCACGTCGCATTATCAGCTCCAATGCCACGCATTATCATCTCCAATGCCACAGTTGCAATACCTCTAATGGACCAAATATTATAACATATGGTGAAGTTGTGGAGTCACTAATAGCTTAGTTTGGCCAGGTGTGCCATCAGTTTTTAGATCACATCGCATTATCAGCTCCAATGCCACAGTTGCAATACCTTTGATGGCCCAGATATTATAACATATGGTGAAGTTGTGGAGTCATTAATAGCTTTGTTTGGTTAGGTGTATCATCATTTTTTGGATCACATAGTTGTAATGCTCTCTTAAATGTTTCATAGTAGTTTTTTGTTTCAAGTGAGAAAACACGAAGACTAAAAAAACACATCCACCAGACATGTTTTCACAAAGTCATCCCTCATCTGAGCTTGGGGCTGGCAAATGCATTGCATTGACCTGTTGCAATATTAAAATCCATACTCTGATGAAATATTAGCAACCTCTGCATAACCGTTTATTTCATGTTTGGTCCTCGCAATTGTTAATTTACCACCCCATATCATGTTTCGATGGATAAATTAATGAGGTAGCAACTTCTTCCCCTCTTATTGTGTTGTGGTTGTTCACTAATATATTTCGATTATTTGGATTTTTGGACTATATTATGTTCTATAATAATACGATTCTTGACATTTATTGTTGGCTTATATTCATTTCGATTCATGTGTGTTTCCACCTTATTACTTACATTTACATGTTCATTAGGACATAGTTCAAACTCATGTTCTTTAATAAGAACTCGCTCCTCTAAATCATTTATAGATTGAAAAATATTCTTGAATTTCTTTTTGTTCCAGATTTTCAGCTTTTATTTGAGTAGATATCCAGGCATCTTGAATGATCTCTTTGACATTTGGAATTAGTGTATATTAATGACATATATCTTGGTTGGCAGAAAACATTGAGAGTTAGGAAACTTATCGGGAAGATTTAAAGCTTTTCATTGCGACTGGTGAAGAAGTCCTCTCTCTCATCCGCGTGCTTAATATTCAACATGTCATCACCCTTGTCCTTCCCACAAGTAAGTTTGTTATTTTTAAACTTTTGAAAGACGGCTAAATACCAAGCTCGGCAAAACAATGACTCAGAACATATAATGATAATATTTTTAAATTTTGTCTTGAATAAAATATTTGTATACTTTACGTCCCTTTTTTCGGATATTACACGGGCCCATTTCAAAACTTTGCCTTTGGGCCCCAAGTCAGGCTTGCAAAGACCACCCTAAAGTGTGAAAAAATTGTTGCTAAAAAGATGCTTCAATTTGAACTTTTTGATAAATGTTATTGAAGTCCATATAATTTAGACTACATTTCATGTATATTGTGTGTATTCAAAACAGGTTGCTAGGGGTAAGAGATCGAGACGAACTACATGCAAGGAAAATGAGGGTGCAAGATTATCATGTAAAGTCTCTAACTCACATGCATCGGAAGAAATTTATGCGAATGAAGTACCCAACATTGATTCTGTTGACAATGGCAAAAAAAAGAAGCGGGGACCATCAAAATTGAACGTAATTGCAACTGGGATAAAAGACCGTAAAGAGGTAAAATTCAATGAATTTGGGCAACCAATTGGGCTCAATTCCATCCAATTTAGTTATATGATTGGGATTTTAGCACGAGAATGCATACCATTAACACATAAAAGTTGGGATAAGGTGACAAGTGACATCAAGGATCAAATATGGGAGTTTGTTACTGTGAGTATTTTATTTATCTTCCCTTTACACTATTGTGTAATATTTTGAAAGTAACATTGTACATATTGCATTGTAACTAATATAGTGTATTTGTTCTGTATGATGTAGCAAAAATATAATCTTGAAGAATGCTGAAAGACCATTATTTTGGGTCAGACAGGCAAATCTTGGAAAGATTATAAGTCAATATTATCAACACAGATACGAGAACAAGCTAAAGGAACAAATTCCACTCGCCATCTTTCATTGCTCAAGCCCCCTAGAATCAAGTCAAATGAATGAGATGATTTTGTTAAATATCGTTTGTCACCTGAATTTTATGTAAGTGAATTTGATTTTTGATTTTTGATTTTTGATTTTTGATTTTTGATTTTTGATTTTTGATTTTTGATTTTTGATTTTTGATTTTTGATTTTTGATTTTTGATTTTTGATTTTTGATTTTTATCAATAGACTAAAGTCCCCTTTTAGTATTCTCGTATTTCTTGCAATTATACATGTTTTCTCATATTTAAATAGGAAACAAGTGAAAAGCATAAGCAGGCTAGAGAAAAGTAAATCCATCCGCACACAACTAGTCGTAGAGGCTATGCAAGACTTAAGGAAAACATGGTATGTTTTCGCTTTTAAAGTTGTATACTTCATAAATAGATTGCATTATTTGGTAATTCTATGTATTAATATTTTGTAGAAAGCTGAAGACCCAAATAAAACTATACGACGTGTTGATGTTTGGATAAGGGGACATAGGAGAGAAAATGGCGATTCGGTTAATCAAGTTGTTGGTGAAGCAATAGTAACGATTTAAACACTTACAGAACACTTTAAATTTTTTTTTGGAGCCACAATGTGCTTATTATATTTTTTTAATATGTTGAATTCTTATATTTGTTTTAGGAAAAGATGAAAAAAATTCCATCTCATGACTCAACATCATTGAGAGATGATGCAGTTGCAAAGGTGCTTGGTCCTGAACGTCCGGGTCATGTCCGGGGTCTTGAATTTGGGGTGAATCCTACGAAGGTAGATGCATCATTTCATAGCAATGCAAGGGTAAGGGCTCTTGAAAATCAAATTCAACAACTTTTGGAATGGAAGATGCACATAGAAAGTCGAATGACATAAGGAAATGAACCAAATGTGGTATTTTTTAAAAATTAAACATGATTCAATACATATATTTTCCCTTATTTTTTTTTTATTTACTTCACTTGGAATTTCTATAGGGTCAACATGAGGGTGGTGGGTACGCCATTCATAATCACGCACATACTCCACAGGTTATTGTTTATGAATAAGTGTAAATTGTTTTACTAGTTGCATTAATAATTATTTTTTAATCGTTTTCTTTGTAATATTTGTTAGTGCAATCAAGAAAGTTCATGTGCACAAAGTGCTCCACAAAGAAATTCTCACTGCAAATTGTTACATTGGTTAGGGACTGGAGAAGAAGTGGCAAGCGCAGAACTTGATTTTACATACCCGAAGACATTAGTACACCACCAAATTCTTGGGACTGATTGCTATAAAGTATGGGTTGTTGATATTTTAGTGCCCAAAGTGCCAGTTTTTTGATTCTCGGATGCGTTTTCCACACTTGATGATGCAAAAGGAAGTACCATAGCATGGCCACAACGATGCATTCATTTTGACTAATTATGTGAGTGGAATATAGTTCTTGAATTTCATTCTAAGAATTTTGCTTTGACATTCTCTCGTATTGATTTCAGAAAAATATAGGAATCAAGTCGGTAAGGTGTTTCTTCGTTGCTTTTTGGATTAAAGGTATACTTTGAATTTTTTTTTTTTCTTAATACAAGTGTGTTGTTAATTTACGAGAGTATTTACTAAAATTATTTTCTAAATAGGTACTTATTTTTTAAAGATGTTCAAGACATTTTGGGAGGAATGTTTTTGAAGAATGTTATTAATTATTTTTTGAAGGAAGATTACATTTTAACTTGTTAGGCTATGCTCGTATCATTATAATCCCATGTTTTTATGTGACTTGTAACACCTAAGTATTTATTCTCTCAACTGTTTTGGGCATAACTTTGATATTATGGTTATGAGTTCCTCTTAATTATATAAGTTTGTTTTAAATTTCAAGAATTGTGGAATGGCTGATTGTGATACAATCATATATGCGGATATGTTAATGTTAGTATAAGTAACATGCATTTTAGAAGCTAATTTTCATAAAAAAAAATTATACACCTTTAACGACATATTTTATACATCGTAAAATGATAATAACGACATTTATATTTAGTCGTGTATAATATTCACGACACGTAGGTTAAATCGTAAAATAACATCACGACATATATTAAGTAGTCGTGGAAGATTTTTTTGGGTAATGACTTTTACGACTAGTAATTACGTGTCGTGGATAATTGTTTTAACGACACTTGACATGTGTCGTGACGTAGTTTTACGACATCACAAAGGTGTCGTCGATATTTACGACTAATAACTAGGTGTCGTGAATATTTGTTTCAACGACACTTGGAAGATGTCGTGAAATAGTTTTACGACGCCACAAAAGTGTCGTCGATATTTACGGCTAATAACTAGGTGTCCTGAATATTTGTTTCAACGACACTTGGCAGGTGTCGTGAAATAATTTTACGACAGCACAAATGTGTCGATATAGAAGGTAACTTTCTACGACACACCCTTTAATGACTACATAAATTGTGTCGTGGAAACAATTTCACGACACCTATCAGGTGTCATGGAAATGACTTTTTGTTGTAGTGAGATCTTTAGCAAGCAACCCACTCATAAGTGATGTAATGGTCTTGTTCTTTTCATACTACACCACCTCTAGTTTTTCATTGTTAAAGCGTGTAATATATTCTCTAGTGCTTTCTCCTAGCTTTTGTCGCACGGTCAAGAGATGAGTTACACTATTGATCAGCTTAGACCTAAAACAGAATTTATCTATGAATAATTTGTAGGTCATTAATGCCCTGACCAGAATCCAAATCCGAATCCAATATTGTAGATCCGATTAAGACCCAATCAGAATTCAAATTCGAATCCGATTAAGTGCCTACTAAATGGATCTAAATCTCCCTAGATCCGGATCCAAACCCCACTTGTTGATAGGCGTAATTGAAATTGACGTTTCAATTAACTCATGTTCCAAAAATTAGGTCAAAATACATTTTCTACCTATTTTTAAAAAATTCATAAAATTATGCTAGCACACACCCTTATAAATAAGGTATTTTCAGCAGTTTTTTTATTGGATTTTTTAAAAGAAATAATAAATTTTATTTTGCCCTAATTTTTTAACACCTCTTGATTGGAACTAGGTGAAATAAAAAAATGAAAAAAAAAATAGGACTTAGAACTAGGTGTGATATATGGGTGGTATAGAAAACATGATTTATAAAATCCCCATATATATATACTAGGTTGTGCCCGTGCCGATGGCATAGTGGAATTGAATGCTAGTAAAATTCACATAATAAAATGTTCAAATCTCCCCCACCCATTTGTATTTGATTGGAATTCCCAAAAAAAAATATATATTACATGTTCTTTGAGTATCCCCAAAATTATGTGGGTAGAGCCAAGTGACTTGTCTTCATCTCCCTACAAACAATATTCTCTTATTTTTAAAGACCGCATCAGCGACAAGCACCCCTTATTTTTAAAATTATTATTTTTAAATCTTACAACATTTAAAACATTTTTTATATTTCTTAAAATTGTTCAAGGATGTAAAAAAAGTTTTTTTATTTATATTAAACTAAATTTTATTTTTTAGAACAATTTTTTAAAAAAAAATATTTTTTATATTAAAATAGTATTTTTTAACAATACATTTTTTATAATTTATAAAAATATTTCTTTCCTAATAAAATAGTTTTTTTTTTTTAATAACAAAAAAAAGTCAAATAAACGTATTAAAAACTATACCCTATTTTCTCAAAAAAAAACATCCAATGAAAGAATGTACAAAAAAGTTCTCATATGGAGCAAAAAAGGTGCAAAATCCTCTACCCATTCCCTAGAAAACACAACTTTTTTTTATAAGCAAAGTAGAAAAGACTACACACTGTAACTATGTAGTTACCTTAATAAAATAAAATATGGAGTAAAAAACCAAAAAATAAGGAGTATAGAAGTATCCACTGAGGTATCTTTCTCACTTAAAATGAAACCAGTAAATATTATTCATCCTTATAATATGAAAAAATGAAAATCAACATATGCATACTTACACATCTTATTCACGGTATTTAAAAATAAACATTAAAATCGATATTTCCAAAAAATGAATATGTCCAACTATGAAATTAAACAACCTAGTTATAATAAGGTTTTATTCAACAAAAATATAATTAAAAAAAAGTTATGAGAGAGTTATAAAAACCGACAAATGCCCAGAATTGAAACCCAAAGATCTGGTTTTAATTAAACAACAATAAAGAAAACTGGAAAAATGAGAGTTACAAAAAGAATTTAAAAGATGAGGTAGTACAACAACTATATGAAGCCTATGAAGCCATTAGTGAATCTTTTTCTTCGTTGGGTGTTCTTTTTGTTCATCTTCGTTTTTTTTATCAATCTTTTTCTCACCGCACGCTTCAAATTGTATCTAAAATATGGAATGAGGAGTAAGTTGAGTGAAACAAAAGAGAGTGAGAGACCCACAAAAATTTGAATCACAAAACTCTTAAGACCTGTAAAACTCGCCCAAAATGAATGAAAAAACTTGCCTGTAAAAAAACTATAAGCTGAGAAGCTCACCTGAAACAAAAATTTGAACCCAAAGCCACAAAAAATGGAATGAAAGCACCAAGACAAAAAAGAATGTGGGTGATAAACTAAACAACTGATTTCTTACTAAAATCGCTTAAACCGAACAAAAAAAGAACCCGAAACCATTAAAACAGTAAAAATTTACGATTGACGATCGTACATGTTTATCATTCCTCCCTGATCGTTGGATCAAAGCTTGAGAAGGTGTGTGCAAATCTTCTTCCATGTCTCCTGTCAGGCTCACGTTCGTCCATATCAAGCCTTTAGATATGGATGTTAACCAAAATTAGAAGCGGATAAACATCAAAAAATTGATACAATTTTAACCAAAATAAGGTTAAAGGAGATTCAAGTGTGTAATATGAATGTTAACCAAAATTATAAGCGCATAAATAGAAAAAGTGGGATCATATTGTTAAAGGAGATTCAAGTGTGGTTATATGTAAAAAAGATGAAAGTTGATACAATCAAATGGGATCATGCAAATATGCCAAATAAACTAAAAAAAAAGTTTGTTAGTGATAACCCAGTTAAATTAAGAACAGAAAAATAATGAAATGCAAAATCAATGGTGGACCAACATATTAATATAACCAGAAGCTCTTCACGATCGGACTCAACGAACGGGTCTACTAACGGGGATGAAATTACAAGAAAACTCTCACTTCACCCGATTTTCATATAATTTCAACCTCAAAACTACGTCATTTGGGGTGGTCCGTTAGTAGATCCGTTGTTTAGATCCGTTCCTGATCGGCTCTGACCAGGTAAATAAAAAACTTTGCTTCAAATATAAAAGTATAAAAATATAATGTAGACTAAAAAGATAATCTAAATAAAAAAAATCATATTAGAAAAATTCAGAGCTTTGGAAAACCCAAATCTGAAATGAAAATTTAAATCTAAACTAAATTTCTAAACAAATTACCATCGTAAAGTTAAAAACAAATTACCATGGGAGAGTGAAAGTAGAAGAGGGAGACTAAAAAAGGCATAAAATCAGAAACTCGAAAACTCGTCGTTGTACGGTACTCCCTCAGAAACTCACAAACATTGATGGAAGTTTACAACACATATCTCTCTCTTTCTCTCTCTAAAGAAGAAAATATAACCAACAGCTTCTTCTAATTAACAAACCTGATAGTGCATATCTAAACATGGAAACGAAAACTTTTTAGATGAAAGAAAAAGCGTAATGTATTGTCTTTAAGAATGATATTAACAGAAAAAAGTGACCCATGCTTCGAGATAGTTCTAGAGAGAGGGGAGGGGAGGGGATACAAACGTTTGTCAAAGAAGAATCTCTGGTAGTAGACGCAGGAGTCCATGAGGGAACCGTAATCTATAATTTGGTCTTCATAGAGAGAGAGAGTTTAGAGAGAATGGAACAAATGGTACAAAAGACAGCTAGGTTGAGTGTTTTACATTATGTGGGTAAGATCAAGTATTACCGGTAGTTCAAATTTGGATTCAACTAGAGGAAAAATAGTTTACAAAAGTGGATGAAATTGCTACAGAGTAAAAAATTGATAAGGCAAAAATAAAATAGGCGGTAAAAATTAATATAAAACGGTGTCGTTTTGGAGGGAGGGGGAGAAACCTTGGGCGGAACATGATGTTCCGCTTAAGGCTCTTCAAAAATCACTTTTTCACCCCAAATAATTTCACATAATACGATTTCTCCCCATATTTATTACCTCATCTTCCCACCTACATTTCAATCACAAAATTAAATTCAACTAATCTATTTAAATCAACCGACGGTAAATATTTTTTATCACTGAAAAAAAACACCAACTTCTAGCTACTATATCAAGCTGCTATATCAGGTAAACCCTCTCTTATTACGTTTTATTGTAAATTATTTATTTGTTAATTTTAATGTTCTATTTAATTACTTATTAATTAATGTATTATTTATTTACTAATTATTGGTTATGTTTTTGTTCGGTTCTTTAAATGTTTTTGTTCTTTAAAAAACTAATTACTAAATGTTCTATAAATATTTTTGTAAACTAATTAGTAAATGTTTTTGTTCTGTTTAATTTTTGTTGTGTTTATAAGTTATTTAAATGTTTATAGAAATTATTTAAGTTATTTAAGTGAATGTTTTTGTTTGGTTCGGTTATGTTTTTTTTATGTTTATGTTTTTAAGAAACTATTTAAGTGGATGTTTATAAAAAAAAAATAGTGAATGTTTTTAAAAAATTATTTAAGAAATTATCTATTTTGTTATGTTTTTTAAGAAAATATCTGTTTTGTTATTTTTTTAAATAATTATATGTTCTATTTTTGTAAGTGATATATATATATATTGTAGCTATAAAAAAAATTAATAAAATAGATAATTTCTATTTTGGTAAAAAAAATAATATATATTGTAGCTATAAAAAAAATATTTGATAATAATTTAAATGAAGATACTAGAGAGTAGAGAGTGCTTTGAATAAAATTCTAAATGGAAATGAAAATATAAATGGAAATGAAGATACTAGAAAGGGTTTAAACTTCGTATTTATAAAAAAAAAATAGCCGTTGAATAAATAGAGCCGTTTAAATAAAGTTGTTTGAATAATTTGGGGATAAAGCTGTTGGAATAATTTGGGGGTCAAAATAGAAATATGGAGAAACCTTATAAGCTTCTGCGGAACATGATGTTCCGCTTTACCCTTTTTTTTTTTTTTCTTGCGCGGAACATAGTTCAATTGTATCTTTGTTATTTTTTGCCTTAGCAATGTTTATATTTGCACTAATACCCTACCCATAACACACGTATATACCGCATATATAGCAGTTTAGCATACCCGTAAGGGTTGCTCTAAGGGTGGTAAGTTAAAAATTGATGGTTCAGACATACAGGGATTGCTTGAAGGAGGTAGTACACTTGCAAATGACTTTTGGCTTTAACAGTAGCTAACATAGCTTTTCAGTAGCTAACATAGCTTTTCAGGTGATCATTAGCTTTAAGGCCATCCACAGTGGGTAGCAGTGGCAATAGTGGACCCATATAAATAAAATGTCCATATAAGTCCACACACTAAAATATGGGGCCCATATTTTAGAAATATAAATTAATATGGGGCCCATATTTTAGAAGTAATGACCCATATGAAAATCTAAGTTATAACCCAATAATTCAAACAGCAAAAGCTAAAAACCTAAAAACCTCACCTCATATACCTTGAGCAGCCGCAGCCGTCTGACAGAAAAGGTGAGCATTATTTTTCAGCTTTTAAATCTAGAATTCAAAGTTGACATCGATATACATATATGTAAACGAATTTGACTGTGTAAACGAATTTGACTGTGTAAACGAATTTGACGAGTTATGCAATGCCAGCAGCGAACTTAAATCTAGAATTCAAAGTTGACTGTGATTTCAGCTTTTAATTTTTTATGTTTTAACTTTTGCTTTACTGCACAAAGTGCCAATTCCTTTCAAACAAAACAATTTGTTGAATTTGTAATTATTGGTGAATTTGTAACATTATTTTTCAATGTCAGCAGAAATCTGAGACGGAGCCATTTTCATCAGTTTGTAACACCGGATTTCTTGCCGGAAAATCACATCGGAGCTACACCAGACGCTGTGTGCTACACCGGATTTCTTGTGTGACGGAAATTCACATCGGAGCTCAATAACACCGGATTTACTGTCCGATCTCACGCCAAATCTGTATGTTTTCATTTTTTTTTAATTTTCTGTATACAATTTGTTCATTTTCTGTAAATGATTATTGATTCAAGAGAAAATTTACCCTTGATCTCTAAATGATGTAAATAAGATATAATAATGAACTAGAATATTTTTTTTTTCATTTTTGGACAATTTTTTTGCATTTTCTTTAACTAATTAAAATGAACTTAATTTTTTTAACTTATTAAATGTTCATTTTTTATCTAATTAAATGATGACTTATTTGTTCATTTTTTTAATCAATTAAATGATGACTTATTTGTTCATTTTCTAATTCATTTAAATGATGACTTATTTGTTCATTTTTTTAATTAATTAAATGATGACTTAGTTGTTCATTTTCTAATTCATTTAAATGATGACTTATTTGTTCATTTTTTTAATTAATTCATTTAAATGATGACTTATTTGTTCATTTTTTTAATTAATTAAATGATGACTTAATTAGCATTGGTGGGCGTATAATTAGTAAGTATCGTAGCTCAATTTTGCCCAGTAATGCTGAAGCATTGGTTTGCACCAGAGACTGGTTGTATGGTGTGCCAGGTAATTTACGATATTTTTTTAATTATATATATCTTTTAATATATATTAAATCATTTTGTTTATATTAAATGCATGAATTCAGCTCTAGAAAATTCAGATGATGATCTAGTTGAGGATTTTTCATCTCTTGTTGAACGAGTTGCTCAAGATCAAGGGCGTTGGTGAGATAACTCGTCTATTTATTTATTAATTTTATTAAAGTGAGGATTTTGGTAACTCATTTATTTGTTTATTAATTTTACAGGGAGTAATGTGCATGAGTTGAGTGCACATCTTAACTAAGTTGAATTGATGATGTTGAGGTAATTAATTAAATTTCTCAATGTATTATTGTGTTATTAGCTATTTCGTTTCAATTTTACCACATACATTTTTTTTTGCAGGGATTGATGTGCATTGCTTTGATTCTCAGATTCCATTGTGTGAAATTGTAATAGTGTAGAGTTAATATGTGGACTTATATTAAGAACACTTTTATTTGTTTGTATTGGACTTAAATTAGACATTTTTATTTGTTTGTTATATTTTTTATGCTTTATATGGTGGACTTAAATTGGACATTTTTTATTTAGTATTTTAGTTAAATGGTTTTATTTATTGGAATTATTTGAGACATGTTAAATGGATTTACTGTAACATTTTAATTTAGATTGAAAATTTCATTTTTAATTTTAATCTATTAGAAAATAACTGGTAGTAAAAATTGCTTAAGTATATTGAAAAACAACAAGTTTAAACAAAATGAGTACATGAATACTAAAATATTAACAGATTTGTTATTATAAAAAAAGCTATTTTTTCATTAAAAAAATGAAGTTTTTTCTTTTTAAGAAAAATTGTTCGGAAAAAAAAAAAAAAAAAAAAAAAAAAAAAAAAAACGGGCCAGCCCAGCCCAAACCCGGCCCATAACAGATTTGGTCCATATTCAGCCCAGCCCATATTAGGTCCAGCCCATATTTGGCCCGCCCATAACAGGTCCAGCCCGCTTGTTTGCCAGTGCTAACAGTGGGCGAACTAAATGTATAGATTTTGGTTTTTGGTTTTTGGTTATTACAATGGGTTGGAAAATATTTAGATTTAGGTGACAGAAAATGTAACGGGCATGTAAAATTAGATGATCGAAACACAATGTGTAAATGATCACCATACGATATGGGCGGATAAAAGGTAGCCGTCCAGACTGGACGTTTAAAAGATACCCGCTCAGATATATTGACAGAATGACTTTTATCCGTCCAACCCCATTTTATTTATCTGGGTGTTAAACTTTTACCCACCCAGATCTGGGCGTTAAACTTTTATCCGCCCAGATCGGTCACGTTATATTTTTACATTGTCTTGCATTTTTCCTAGTATAAAAACTCGTCTTAACAATGTAAGTCAAAAAACCTACATTTACATCTTTTTACATCTTTTTACACTTTCCCACTACAGATGGCCTAACATTTGGAAATGTACTAATATGAATTAGAGAAACACTATGCCGACACAGAGGTTGACACAGTCCCAGCGACACGGTGACGTGTCAACCTCTGATTGCATAAAAAATGTTTTTTTTATAATTGTACATTCTTTTTATAAAACAGTTTTTTTATCATCAAAATAAATATATAAAAAAAGCAGTTTTTATTTAAAAATAATATTGTCTTTTCAAAAACAATTTTGATAGTTTTTTTATATATAAAATTAATTTTTTTTAAATCACAATTGAACCAAAATCGTAAAAGATTCAAAAATATTTTATGATAAAAATAAAAAAATAATAATAATTACGAAAAATTCAAAGTTTAAGTACAAAAATATTGTTTTAGTGCCGTTTTTTTAATTGCAATTGGCTAATGCCGCTAGCGCGGCCCACATTCATTAAGACATGTGGGTCCGCACCAGCGGCACTAAAACTAATTTTTAGTGATTCAAAAATATTTTATGATAAAAAAAATAATAATTACGAAAAATTCAGGGTTTAAGTCTAAAAGTACATTTTTAGTGTCGTTTTTTATTGCAATTGGCTCGCGCCAGCGGCACTAAAAATTATTTTTTAGTACCACTAAAAATTATTTTTAGTGCAGCTAGCGTGGATCCACATCTCTTAATGAATGTGGGTTCGCGCCAACGGCACTAGCCAATTGCGATAAAAAAACGGCACTAAAAAAATATTTTTGTACTTAAATATTTTTATAAAATAGTTTTTTTATCATCAAATTAAATACTAAAAAATAATTTTTAGTGGTACTAAAAAATAATTTTTAGTGATTCAAAAATATTTGATGATAAAAAAATAATAATTACGAAAAATTCAGGGTTTAAGTCTAAAAATACATTTTTAGTGTCGTTTTTTATTGCAATTGGTTCGCGCCAGCGGCACTAAAAATTATTTTTTAGTACCACAATAAATTATTTTTAGTGCCGCTGGCGCGGACCCACATCTCTTAATGAATGTGGGTCCGCGCCAACGGCATTAGCCAATTGCTATAAAAAAACAGCACTAAAAAAAAATTTGTACTTAAAATTTTTTATAAAACAGTTTTTTTATCATCAAAATAAATACTAAAAAATAATTTTTAGTGCCGCTGGCGCGGACCCACATCTCTTAAAGAATGTGGTGTGACACCCCACCTAATTAAATATCGGGCGATCAATCCTTTATTAAATTAAAATCAAGGTGAACAGTTGGTTCATTCTTAGCATCACTGTCGCAAATTTAAATTTTCGAATTAAACACCCTAAATAATTAAGCTAAGTATCAAAACCATTTAAAACCTTATTTCCATTTTTATTGAATCCAATTATAAAACCTTTGACAATTAACAGTTTAAGAGACACATAATAATAGTAAGAATGTAAATGAACGCTCAAGAATTTAACAATCAAATAACAAATCACAACTTTAAAATACCAAAGGAAAACATCCTGACAGTAATAAAACCCGAAGTAAAAATACTGAAAGTAAATGAATTACAATCTCTGACAAAATCCAACTGGATAAGGAAAAAGGGCGACACATGCCCCACTCGATAAAAATGAACTAGAAATGGAGTCAACAATGAAGTCGTCTAAACAATGGCATGCAACTCCCACAAAAGCTACAGCACGTTCCATCCAAGGAATCCTAAGCATGACGCCCCTGTGGCTGGGCACCTATTATACATATACATATATATATATACACACACAAAAGAGAGAAGAGATAACAGCAAACGGGTCAGAGCCCGATTGTAAAACAGTTTTAAAATAGTTTAGCAAGTATTTAAAATGCTTACCGGTTAATGCAACAATCATATTAGTATGCGACACTCTCTTGAGAAATCTCCCCTCTCATCTAGTGTGCACGTCTACCGTACTAATGATTCTCATATCTCTCTCTAACTTATTCTCCATAAGTCTTATCATGTGAAATTAAGGTTATGTTATTCACTTTTAGAAAATCTATCTTTTCAAGATTTCTTACGTTAATTAGAATAATTTCGTATCGTTATAACGTTTCCGAATACTTATAGTGAAATTGAAAATTTATACATTGATTTACTTCTTTCACGCACAGTAGAAAGTTCTTATATAGATATACGTATATATATTAATTACTCGTATAATATATATACAAACAGCACCCCATATAAAATCTATGGTGCTAGGCTTCCATATATAAGTATATATATGCCAATCACTCATATAATATATATATACTAACGGCACACCACATAAAAACTATGGTGCTGGCATACTCTGCTATCAAGTCCCCGTATCACACAAACTAAGGGAAATACTAGTTTGGAATCACTCTCGAACTGTATTAACACAAAACACAAGCAAGTAGAGGCGAAGCATAGTTCCAAGTCACTAAGAGGTCAGCACATACCCTCACGTCTGTTAGGACCGTCTGACTATCAATCAGATAGCCTGTACCAAGAAATCCTATGTTCTAGGGTACAAGTCCATATCCCCCATAAAGGTCCCATCGAGATAAGACCGTCCCGGCGTGGAAACCCCCGTGATAGCAAGTAGCCCAAGTATGATTTTTACACAAAAATAATATATGCACAATCACACAGTCATATATATTTATATATATATATATATATATATATACACACACATCCCCATTATTGAATTAGGTGCGCTCACGACCCATAATTATAATTATCCGTTACTACACATTTTACTCGATTATTTTGTATAACGGACTCGTTCATTTTATTCTCGTAATTAAGTTATTCTAAACTCACTTCTCACCTCTCGAAGTATTATCTTTACCTAAGTACAATTTCAGTAGGCCCTCACTCACCTTCTATTCCAACTTCCTAGACAATTCGATTATTTAATCAACGCACGTATGATTTCCTAAGTATGTATATATCCCACTTGCCATTCCTTTCCCTTTCACTTTAAAGTCCCACATAACGGGGATTATCTTGATCCTACTGGTCCTTTTTATGTTTCATTATGTTCTAGCAACTCTAATCAAGATTTACTACGCACTAAATCGGATTAAGTTAACACGAGCAAAAATGCAGTTTTCCAGGAGGGGTCGATCGATTGATGAAAGGGGGTCGATCGATCGAACTATCGATCGATCGATGCTCTGGGCTCGATCGATCGATCCAGCAGTTATGGCGACACTGCAGAAAACCCAGCTACGAAAATCTTACCCCAAACTCATCCAAATCCTCATGTTTCAGTCCCAAACTCCCAACCACTTATACTACAAGTATTGTATACCCATATAAACAATATCCTACGTAAAACATGTGAGTTTTCATCAACTATAACAAAATAAAAGGGTAAAATCTATATGAATCTCAAGAACCCTAATATTTTTATTTAACTTAGTTTCTTCCATTCTTTTTCCAGATTTTCTATCATTAACACTATGGAAATTCGTGATTCAACCTCTACATGTGAAATGGATTTCCAGAATATGATCTTTACCTCTACAACATGAAATTTTTGTCTCCAATTAATGTTTTCTTTCAAGAACACTAATTCTAATCAACCCTAGACTAATATAAAAGGATGCATTAACTTGATTAAAGCAAGATAGATACTTGCCTGAAATTCAAAGTTTTGATTTGTGGAAGAATTTGGTGTGGTTGAGATCCTCGTTGCGCGATCTAACATTTGGCGATGACGGCGATGCAACCGGAGGAGTTCTTGGCCTAGAATTCCTTGGAAAGCTTCTCCTCTTCCTCTCCAATTGCCGTCATTAGTTTTTGGTTATGCTAACCCTAGAAGACAACAGTTACTATCTGATATAACCCTTGTAAATTCGTGGGTTTAATTACCCATAATTACGAATTGTCTAAAACACCCTCCCGGGGTACTAATTAAGCCTAAAAATGCCTCGAGACCCAAACTAAACCCCCGGGTACATTATTTTGACTATCTCGACCCTTTCGGACACTTTGGCTCACTCGAAATGACCATATGGGCAATTTATAATTTATTCACTTTATACAATAATAATTTAGTCCTGACAAGACACAGGCGCATCCCGACTTAATTTTCATAATTGTCATTTTATTCACACGTGATAATTTTATAAAATAAATCTCATATATTACTATACTCATCCAGTAACATTCAACAATTTTCAATAATTACTAACTCTCGTCACGCTAGTAAATATTTAAAACAATTTTTTGGATTAAAATTAAATTAATTTATCTCAATTAAATTTAATAAATACCTAAATTTAAATGCAATAAAAATACGCGGTATTACATACTTCCCCCCTAATAACGGAATTTCGTCCCGAAATTCAGAAAATAAGGCCTACCTGGTAGAATAATTCTGGATATCTATTCAGTACGCAAACTATTTACATTGTAAGGCGCTTAATTACTATAGCCCCCGCCTCACAGTAAGCTTGATTAACATTCTCATTGGAGACACTTCACATGATGCTCCTAACCGACAACATCGCATAGGTCACGCCTATACATTATAAATTTCCATTATCTCACTATCATTGGGAGGCCGCACCTCACTACATGGCAACTACTCGGATTTATCTAAATACAAAA
The DNA here is from genome assembly GCA_949130495.1 of Sambucus nigra. Lineage (NCBI taxonomy): Eukaryota > Viridiplantae > Streptophyta > Magnoliopsida > Dipsacales > Adoxaceae > Sambucus > Sambucus nigra. The sequence continues at coordinate 286,406,555 of OX422218.1, forward strand.
CTCCCATTCTGAGAAAACCATACGAACATTTGACCACTCTTGCTCGCCTACGACAGTCGTGGAATTCCACCATAGTTATCGGATTATTCTCGATCGATCCTAAAATTCTGATTATCCACTCACCTATAAAACATACTGAAGGAGAATAGTTGAGATTCTTTCACACCAAAACCTTAATAAGCACCTCGTACTCGACAAATAGGTACGAGTTCTTCTACAGAGCACTCCTGAAATCACCGTACCAAGATTTCAAAATTTCCTTCACGTGGCTTCACTAATCTTTAATCACCGTGCGCCTATTCCCTGGCTGAGGGTGATACATCCTACTCGAAACGAAACCTTATCTCTGCTGGTTCCTGAAATCCCGTATCAGAGGTGGGATCCACAAATCTCATCTCGATTTAGGAATTAATACTGTATCGGACCACATACTGGTGCGATCCTTCCTTTCAAAGGAAGCCTGAGGCACACTAGTTAATATTGTAAACTACCCCAAAGGAATATCAATCACTTCCTTCTTGGGCGACTTAACTCACATGTTTGGATGAACCCTTGATTTTGTTTTGAGGATGGTAACCCGTCCAAGAAACTTTACCGACTCTACCGACCTCTTCCAATTTCATAAATTGTCGATAAACACAAAATTCTCTTGATGATTCTCCTCTTTCAACCGAACTCTACCTATGGGCGGTGCATGTGGAGACTACTCACTACGTCCCGCTATACATCAATTTTTCCTTGAAATGTCTCACATTAAGTGACACGTAATACTCCCCTTCCTTCCTTGGTGTATGCCGAAAGTTTCGACTCGTGCTCTTTTCTCCACGATGTGCACTTCTGGATCTTTTATACCGTACTAACATCATCACTCTTTATATGGGCAAGTCCCTCTCACACTTGACTAATAACAACTCCGCTTCGAGTGTTCTTCATAATAATTTAAATTCTACTCTATTCAAGGAATACCCCTTCTTAAATGGCTTCCCACAGCCTTTCAATCAACATTAGGGTGTGTTATTTCAATTGCACACTTATGTATGGATTATCGCCCCTCATGTGACGTTTAATCCACTCTACTACTTTTACTTCGTTATGTTAGTCCCACAAACATATATTCCACACGTCTATTACCAGGCCCCTTCAACTCGGACGATTTTAACATCAGTTAACCAAGATGCCCACATTTTGTAACACCCGGACTACCCTGGGAGAGAGAACGGCGCGCTACTCATCCGTAGGACTAACTAAATCCAACAAAATATAAGGAATAGGGCATTCAAATTCCATGACAACAAAAGAGGAACAACGAATCTCAAACTTCTTCAGATAAATACAACAGTTTTTCCCAAATAGGTACAACAACAAAAATAAATCACTAACGCTCTATTCATCAAAATAAATACAAGTCATCTCTTTTGAATAATAAAATTCTTTCCAGATAATCCAAGCTAAAAATCATCCCAACTCTTTATTTACCTTGTGTTCTGAACGCGCTCATAACACTTGGGTACTCTCAATTACCCTAGAAATTAAAATTTTAAATCCTCCTTATCCTCATTCCACCCCTTAACTCGTGGTGATAAAACAAAACTTTCAATGATTTCTTACCACACAACCGGCTCCACTGGACTTAAATTAAAATTCGACTTCCAACTTACAGATATAATTACTTGATCCCATTTCGACCGGGGTACCGAACTCCTGGACTAATGACCAAACGTCTCCCTATTTCCAACCTTACGCTAAGTTTCATGCGTGGGATGTCTCGCAAAGCGAAATCCAAACAAGGAACCCCCCCAATACACTACAGCCTAGCATTGTCGGTTATTAAAATCCGTTAGGTCCTCCGTCCATAGCATGTACCCCTTTATTCCGTCTCCTGGTAGAAAAGTTACATTCCTCTCGTAATTATACTTACCAAAGAACCTTTCATCAATTACATTATCGTTCAGTATTGGTTGGTGGTAATTTCATTCCATAAACCTCGAACACATAGAATCGAAATTCTCAAAATCCATTTCCCTAATAATAGGGGTATAACTCTCAACTCCCACATCTCTAGAGGATAGATATAACAATGCACTCTTCCCATCACCAAGTTTTGAGTGTTAAACACAATACTGGGCTAAATCTTTTTGCTCAACAGTAAACCCGATACATACTAAATCATAATGACAAAGTCCATACATACATCGGTTTCGAATATCTCGAGCCCACTATCCCCTCTGAAGTCTCTAGGATAGATAATATCAGTGAGAGTCCGACCTTCTTGCAGGTGAAGCCTCACCAGAACAAAAACATGTTGCACTAATGCAACCACTCCGATAACCTTGCAATAATTGCCCACTATCGTACTAACCATTTCTATAACGTTGTAACAAAGATAATATCATACTTGCATACCGCATCATTACAACTAGTAACCTCAATAAAGTACATAGCACTGTTAATATACTCATTCATCATCCGCGGATAGCACTAAAGAAAAATCCCGCTACACTAGGGAAAGATATTCACATAATAATAACGTTTATAATTATACTCAATAAACTCGTCTCACATGCTAATCTAGCAATGAAGAAGATGTAGTGACTCGCTCGTGTCACATAAACACGCCTCATCCTCTGATGATACAACTTATACTTCCACCTTGCCAATCGTCATGGTTGCACAAATGGTCTCCGAACGTAACACGTCTACCCAAACCAAAATAAAACTACTTTAATCGTTGTCCTTTACTAGGCACCATATTCTTATCCCTTTTACTCACTTCGAAAAATAATATCGCATGCGATTTCACTCCCCACAATATACCTCAACACATAATCCACTTATCACCTATCCTACTAACCATGTTAGGATTTTCCTTCTCTCAAACTTTAGTAGACTCGATTCCTGTTGGTTACCCCGGTTATTCCCTTAGCCTTTTAGGCCCTAAAGAACATGTCACTGCCTATAATAGTCTTTACTAAATTTACCATCACTTGGTAAGAATTCAACTATCCGAATCATTTAAATGGGTCCCCGAATGTGTATCCACATCCCTTTATGGTGCTACACCACCACCGTTGTATTTAGTCTTATTCTCGACTAAATTCTTCGATTCTTTTAGCTTCCCACACAAAGGAGCATTATCATCTTCATTGACAAAATATGACATTTTCAACCTCTAAATCGGTCGTCCATCAGAATTTTCTCTTTGAGTGTTATCAACTATTATTACGAGTCGATCTCCCACTTGGAGTCGTTTCCTCCACTTGGATCTACATCTTCCGATATAAAATTCACTAACGGTTAAGATTCATATTCACAAATGGACCTCTATCACGTCCTTCTGTGATGAGTTCAGGACAACGTTCACTTCTAATCCTGAACATCTGATGAAGGAACCTACGGTTAATAATGTACCTAAGGTTCTCCTATAGACATAGCATTCCACTTTTAAAATTGGTGGTTGACTCCCATCATTATAACTTCATTCCGACAGCCAAGAAAATGTTCTCCAAATTTTCACTTTCAATTAGCCACACTCCGTCCTATATCCAAACCTTTGGATCATTTACCTCCTTTGGTAAACACACACAATTCCCTCATTTCTAGAATTCCCACTGACAGTTCTCTACACATTTTGTAACATGTTGGGTGAGTTTACTCTCGCACCTCATTCGACTATAGCAGCATTTGGAAATAATGGCTGCGCCTTAGTCACCTTTCCAGTCTCGGATTTTCGTGCCGTAATGGAGGCGACCTCGACTACGGTCATCATCCTCGAATATACTTTACAACCTCAACAGAGCCCTGCCTCCTCATGTCCGCTTAACGGTCCTCTTCTGACATCCGTCATCTCTCGGCACACGCACATATCCGAACGAAATTAGAATTCGCTAACGTATATACGTTATAGCAGGAGAACGAAATCTCATCAAAGAAATCGACAATCCTAAACATAGGTCTCTATATCAAACAAAGCAACGCTGAAAGCATAATAAGCCGCACAGATCCTAAAGGACACTAGAACCTGATGCTCTGATACCACCTGTGACACCCCGCTTAATTAAATACCGGGCGATAAATCCTTTATTAAACTAAAATCAAGGTGAACAGTTGGTTTATTCTTAGCATCACTATCGCAAATTTAAATTTTCAAATTAAACACCCTAAATATTTAAGCTAAGTGTCAAAACCATTTAAAACCTTATTTCCATTTTTATTGAATCCAATTATAAAACCTTTGACAATTAACAGTTTAAGAGACACATAATAATAATAAGAATGTAAATGAACGTTCAAGAATTTAACAATCAAATAACAAATCACAGCTTTAAAATACAAAAGGAAAACATCCTGACAGTAATAAATCCCGAAGTAAAAATACTGAAAGTAAATGAATTACAATCTCTGACAAAATCCAACTGGATAAGGAAAAAGGGCGACACATGCCCCACTGGATAAAACTGAACTAGAAATGGAGTCAACAATGAAGTCGTCTAAACAATGGTCTGCAACTCCCACAAAAGCTACAGCACGTTCCATCTAAGGAATCCTAAGCATGACGCCCCTGTGGCTGGGCACCTGTAATACATATATATATACAAGAGAGAAAAGATAACAACGAACGGGTCAGAGCCGATTGTAAAACAGTTTTAAAATAGTTTAGCAAGTATTTGAAATGCTTACCGACTAATGCAACAATCATATTAGTATGCGGCACTCTCTTGAGAAATCTCACCTCTCATCTAGTGTGCACGTCTACCTTACTAATGATTCTCATATATCTCTCCAACTTATTCTCCATAAGTCTTATCATGTGAAATTAAGGTTATGTTATTCACTTTTATAAAATCTATCTCTTCAAGATTTCTTACGTTAATTAGCATAATTCCGTATCGTCATAACGTTTTCGAATACTTATAGTGAAATTGAAAATTTATACATTGATTTACTTCTTTCACGCACAGTAGAAAGTTCTCATATAGATATACGTATATATATTAATTACTCGTATAATATATATACAAACAACACCCCACATAAAATCTATGGTCCTAGGCTTCCATATATAAGTATATATATGCCAATCACTCATATAATATATATTTACTAACAGCACCCCACATAAAAACTATGGTGCTGGCATACGATGCTATCAAGTCCCCATATCACACAAACTAAGAGAAATACTAGTTCGGAATCACTCTCGAACAGTATTAACACAAAACACAAGCAAATGGAGGCGAAGCATAGTTCCAAGTCACTAAGAGGTCAGCACATACCCTCACGTCTCTTAGGACCGTCTGACTATCAATCAGATAGCCTGTACCAAGGAATCCTATATTCTAGGGTACGAGTCCATATCCCCCATAAAGGTCCCATCGAGATAAGACCGTCCCGGCGCGGAAACCCCCGTGATAGCAAGTAGCCCGAGTATGATTTTTACACAGAAATAATATATGCACAATCACACAGTCATATATATATATACACATCCCCATTGTTGAATTAGGTGCGCTCACGACCCATAATTATAATTATTCGTTATTACACATTTTACTCAATTATTTCGTATAACGAACTCGTTCATTTTATTCTCGTAATTAAGTTATTCTAAACTCACTTCTCACCTCTCGAAGTATTATCTTTACCTAAGTACAATTTCTGTAGTCCCTCACTCACCTTCTATCCCAACTTCCTAGACATTTCGATTATTTAATCAACGCACGTATGATTTCCTAAGTATGTATATATCCCATTTGCCCTTCCTTTCCCTTTCACATTAAAGTCCCACATAACGGGGTTTATCTTGATCCTACTGGTCCTTTTTGTGTATTTCATTATGTTCTAGCAACTCTAATAAAGATTTACTACGCACCAAATCGGATTAAGTTAACACAAGCAAAAATGCAGTTTTTCAGGAGGAGTCGATCGATCGATGAAAGAGGGTCGATCGATCGAACTATCGATCGATCGATGCTCTGGGCTCGATCGATCGATCCAGCAGTTATGGCGAAATTGCAGAAAACCCAGCTATGGAAATCTTACCCCAAACTCATCAAAATCCTCATGTTTCAGTCCCAAACTCCCAACCACTTATACTACAAGTATTGTATACCCATATAAACTATATCCTACGTAAAACATGTGAGTTTTCATCAACTATAACAAAATAAAAGGGTAAAATCTATATGAATCTCAAGAACCCTAATATTTTTATTTAACTTAGGTTCTTCCATTCTTTTTCCAGATTTTCTATCATTAACACTATGGAAATTCGTGATTCAACCTCTATATGTGAAATGGATTTTCAGAATATTATCTTTACCTCTACAACATGAAATTTTTGTCTCCAATTAATGTTTTCTTTCAAGAACACTAATTCTAATCAACCCTAGACTAATATAAAAGGATGCATTAACTTGATTAAAGCAAGATAGATACTTGCCTGAAATTCAAAGTTTTGATTTGTGAAAGAATTTGGTGTGGTTGAGATCCTCGTTGCGCGATCTACCATTTGGCGGTGACGGCGATGCAACCGGAGGAGTTCTTGGCCTAGAACTCCTTGGAAAGCTTCTCCTCTTCCTCTCCAATGGTCGTCATTAGTTTTTGGTTATGCTAACCCTAGAAGACAACACTTACTATCTGATATAACCCTTGTAAATTCGTGGGTTTAATTACCCATAATTACGAAATGTCTAAAACGCCCTCTCGGGGTACTAATTAAGCCTAAAAACTCCCCGAGACCCAAACTAAATCCCCGGGTACATTATGTTGACTATCTCTACCCTTCCGGATACTTTGACGCACTCGAAATGACCATACGAACAACTTATAATTTATTCACTTTATATAATAATAATTTAGTCCTGACACGACACAGGCGCATCCCGACTTAATTTTCGTAATAGTCATTTTATTCACACGTGACAATTTCATAAAATAAATCTCATATATTACTATACTCATCCAGTAACATTCAACAATTTCCAATAATTACTAACTCTCGTCACGCTAGTAAATATTTAAAACCATTTTTCGGATTAAAATTAAATTAATTTATCTCAATTAAATTTAATAAATCCCTAAATTTAAAAGGAATAAAAATACGGGGTATTACATGTGAGTTCGCGCGAGCGGCACTAGCCAATTACAATAAAAACGACACTAAGCTGTTGTTTGTTTTTACCTCTTAAGTCTGAATCTCAACCATTCAGACTTAAGAGGTACCAAAAAGTGTTTGTCTTTTTAAATGATTAAGAGGCTAACACCTATATTTGGCTCTTAATGATTAAGAGGTAGACTTACCTATGAAGTCTGAATCTGAAGTCTGAATCGGTCTAAATACATTCATTCAGAGGTACATTCAGACATAAAAACAAACATATTTTTCAGATTCAGATTTCAAACTTCAGATTCAGTCTTCAGACTTCAGATTCAGATGAAAAAACAAACACAACCTAAAAATGTATTTTTAGACTTAAACCATGAATTTTTCGTAATTGTTATTATTTTATTTTTTTTATCATCAAATATTTTTGAATCACTAAAAATTATTTTTTAGTACCACTAAAAATTATTTTTAGTGTCACTGGCGCGAACCCACATGTCTTAATGAATGTGGGTCCGCGCTAGCGGCACTAGCCAATTGCAATAAAAAAACGGCACTAAAAAAATATTTTTTTACTTAAACTTTGATTTTTTTGTAATTATTATTTTTTTAATTTTTATCATCAAATATTTTTGAATCTTTTACGATTTTGGTTCAATTGTAATTTAAAAAAAATTGATTTTATATAAAAAAAAAACTGTCAAAATTGTTTTTAAAAGGACAGTACTTTTTTTAAATAAAAATTACTTTTTTTATTTATTTTGATGATAAAAAAACTGTTTTATAAAAAGAATGTACAATTGAAAAAAAAAATATTTTTTATGCAAACAAAGGTTGACACGTCACTGTGTCGCTGGGACTATGTCAACCTCTGTGTCGACATAGTGTTTCTCATTATTTTATGTAACGGCAAGAGAGTCGAGGATGGGAAAGAGGAGGGTGGAAGAAAGTGTAATGTCAGAAGCGGTAGAGCGCACAACAACGTGGGTGGAAGCCAAACGTGCTAATTTTTCACAATTCACATGTGGTTATTGTCACTTTTTACCAAGGTTCTTAAAAATACGGGGTGATGAAGGTGTAGAGGTCAAGTTTTAAGCTTTAGAAGTTTGGACGGGGGTTATGCGTAAAAAAAGTGTGAAAAGACGTTTAGGAATTTTTTAATATATTTTAATATTTTTTTACTATGGCAAGGCTATTAAAAGTACTAAAATGATACATACCTTAAAAATATGTCTAAATATTTGTAAATTAAAATACTATTTTTAAAAAAACAAAAAAATTGCGTTTTTCATGCCTTACTTCTAAAAAAACTCGCATTTTTTCACGCCTTACCCCTAAAAAGCGCATGTTTTTTTACGCCTTACCCCAAAAAACTTTGACCATCATTGACCACGCCTTAATTCATGCCTAAGGACAAAACTTGGCGTATCTAAAAAGCCTCGCGCCTAGGCGTGCCTCGGCGCTGCCTAGGCTCATTTTTTAGAACACTGCCGTTTACACATGGTATAGATACATACAAAATTTGTTTATATAAGTTTTGTATACAAAAATTTATATAATGTGGCAAAAAACCCCTCCTATATGTATATATATATTAGGATGTACCCGTGCCGATGGCATAATGAAAATATTTTATTAAATTTATTATTGCTCAAATATATTAGTAGTATTGGTTTTAATTGTTAAATAGATACTTACATTGAGCCTTGTGCCTCCTATGTGTCCAATGCACTGCCTGTTATCAAAGAACTTTAATTTCTTTTTAGTGTTTTAATATTTCCAAAATATATTATTTTACTCCCAAAACATTAGAATTATGAACATTTTTTCATTTCTCACATAGGCACATATATTATGAACACACGATAGCGCCACCTGGCAAATAGTTGAGTAAGAATTCAGAAAACAAATATTGGATAGCTTCACCAAATTGGCTCTATCAGTCATTTTCCCAAGAAAAAATCTATTTGCCCCGAGACAAATGTACCGAGATTTGTACATAGGACTAAAGACAAAAAAGTAAAGAAAGAGTTCATTAATACTTTTATTTGGATTTGTCTAATTGATTTTTTTTTAATAAAAAATTAAAAAATTATTTTTAATAAAAACGTTTTTTTAACTGTTTTAAAAAAAATGTTTTAACTTTTCATAATTTTTTTAAAAAATAAAAAAATATTTAAATGATATGGGTCCGTGCTAACAGCACTAATCAATCGCGATGATAATGTAGGTCCGCATCAATCACACTAATAAAATGCGATGATGATACGGGTCCGTGCCAATGACACTAACCAAACGCGATGATGATGTGGGGTCGCGCCAGCGGCACTAACTAATCACGATGATGTTATGGATCCGCGGCAACGATACTAACCAATCGCGATTATGGTGTAGGTTCGCGCCAGCTTTAAAAAAATAATTTTTCATATTTTTAATTAAAAAAAATGCATTTCAATCAAAGTTTTTATAATTTTTCATATTTTTAATTAAAAAAAATGCATTTCAATCAATTATTTTTCATAAAAAAATATTTTTTCATATTTTTAATTAAAAAATAATTTTTCATATGTTTTTAACTTTCTGTAGATGTTTAAAAAAAAAATTACACTATTTTTTTTTAAAATAACTTTTATTGAAAATTTGTATATTCAATCAAAGTCATTTTATTAAATGACGTGAGTCCACCCCAGCGGTACTAACCAATTGCGATGATGATGTAGGTCCGCGCCAGCGGCACTAACCAATCGCGATGATGTTATGAGTCCCGCGCCAACGGCACTATCCAATCGCGATTTTGGTGTAGGTTCGCACCAGCTTTAAAAAAATAACTTTTCATATTTTTAATTAAAAAAAATGCATTTCTTTAAAAATGCAATTTTTCATATGTTTTTAACTTTTTGTAGATGTTTGAAAAAAAACATTACACTATTTTTAAAAAAAATAACTTTTACTGAAAATTTGTATATTCAATCAAAGTCATTTTATTAAATGACGTGAGTCCACGCTAGCGGTACTAACCAATCGCAATGATGATGTGGGTCCGCGCCAGCGGCACTAACCAATCGCGATGGTGATGTAGGCTGTGTCAGCGCCACTAACCAATCGCGATGATTGTGTGAGTATGTATCAACGGCACTCATCAATGATGATTGTGTGGGTTCGCGTCAGTTTTTAAAAAAATGTTTTTCATATTTTTAATAAAAAAATGCAATTTTTCAAAAGTTTTTAAAACTGTATTTAAAAATAGTATTTAAATCGATTTTTCTGAATACAGAACCAAACGGGCTCATATTTATAAAAATAGTGTTTTAACCATTTTATTTACAATAACATTTTTAAAAACATCTTCTACATAATTTTTTTTCTATATAAAAAACTATATTTTTTCTTGAAAAACATTCTTTTTTTCGATAAATAAACTTTTTTTATATAAAAATCTTTTTTTTTCATGTTTTTTATATAAACATTGATTTTTTGATAATAAAAATATAATGTTATAAAACTATTTTTTTGTATAGTAATGTATTTAAAAATGAAGCATAAATGGATATGAAAAATATATAATAATATATTTAAATGGCACTTAGCCAACACATGCTTAAAAAAAAAAGAAACTATTTACTTTCAATAAAAAAAAACTGCTTTTTTTATATTAATAAAAAACTGACTTTTTTTATATAAAAAATTGTTTTTATATCCATTGTTGAAAACAAAAGAACAAGAAAAAAAAAAACTATGTGGCCACATCACTATGTACATCCTATGTACAAAAATTCTATGTACAAATAGAAAAGCTCTTTTCCCAATGTCATTAGTCTCGTCTTGTGTGGTCATTTCCACCGTCAGAGCACATGACAACTTAGGTGCAACTTTATTATAGGACCAAGGTTTAAGAGATTTGTGCTGGAACAGTATGATTGGCTTGGTCTTTTTCTCCGAAACTCAATATAGATTAGTTTTAAGTGTTAATAACAATATTTTTCAACACATAAAAAAAATACATACTCTAAAATTCAAACATGAAAAGAAATTATTTGTCAAACGCGGAATGACAGAAAAAAAAAGATGAAGGAAACATACAAAAATATCATTTCACTTCTACCTAACTGTTTGTTCCAAATTTTTTACAAAAACTAAAACTTCTACTATGTGCGATCCCGTTTGTTAGTTGTCTCTTGCAAAACTAAAATAGAGGGAGGGATATGACTTAGAAAGCTCACAAACTCACACTTACAGATCTTGTATTGGGTGGACAAATGCAATATGATATGTCATTTATCTACCCAACAAAGGCCAAAGACCCAAGTTTTGTTTGTTATATCTTGCTACCACCAGCAAACTGAAAATCAAGTTTGACAAATGATTATAGCTTTCAGAACTTGGCCAAATACGGTGGATATATACATACAAATACAGTGGATATATATTCACACAAATATATGATATATATACACGTCAATACAGTGAATAAAAAAGAACTTACTGCCAATAAATTGAATAAAAAAATTATATGATACATATACACGCACACGAATGCATATATGTAAACTTGTAGCTCAAACACCTTGAAAGCAATTTATCAAAAACCATAAAAGCAAGAGTTTAACCGAGTAGTTATCCCCTACAAAACTCATAGTTGTCCCCTACAAAACACATAGTTGCAAGATTAAAAACGTATTCCTAAAGAGTTCTTAGGTAACTAATAGTTGTCCCTTGAAAACTCAATGAAATACCTCTTCCCAAAAAACTAAGAAAATTAAAAACATTCTTCCCCCAAAACACCATTCAGCTATACCATTAAATTGCTATTTGAAGGTACAAACAGAGGAAAGAACAGTTCTCTCTCTCAACATGTCACATCCATGACCACACCGCCATCTTCTCCACCTCAACCTCATTCTTGATCATAACTTACCTGCAACACAAAAATACAAACAATTATTTTCATAGATAGAATTTCAGAAAAATCAAAAATAAAATTTTCAGAAACATAAATCACAAATATAATTATAAATCATAAATAGAAATCTAAACGGATGAACAAAAATACCTCAACTTTACAACTAAAACATAATAAGTATCAACAGCGTAAATAGTAAACATAAAATCTTGTTCACAAATGAAGTAAAAATAATCCTAAACTTACAATTTTGGGGTTTTGTCGTCTTTACCATGAAGAAAATGTAAAAAAGGGGGGGCATTTAGAGAAAGAGGGGAAGAGATAGAGAGATCTTGTACTTGTTTCGTATGGGGCATTTAGAACACATCCAAAACAAATTTGACCCTTTCAAAACAAATTTGAGAAGAAAAAGAAAATATCTATGTGCCGGTGTTGCTATCAATCGGTTAAAGAAAAGATAGTGAAGGCTTTACCTGATTTTGCTATCAATCAGCCTAACTATGAGGAGTGCCGGATAGGGATTAGAATATGGGTGGAGGTGCCCGAGTTCCACTTTGTTTAACTTTGTTTTACTTCAAAATTTGTTTAACTTCTAAGAACGATCGTGGTGTTGAGAGAGAGAGAGAGAGAGATGGCACATACATCCACGCACAGTTATAGAGATTGTGTTGAGAGAGGAATGAGTGTAAAATTTTAAATTAAAGTAAAATCCACTTCCGAATGCTTCTCGAGCCACGCAAAAAGAGCCACACACAGTTATCAAATCTGATGAAAGAGATTTTTGAATTAAATTACTAAATTGTCCCGAAAAGTAATTATGAGTCGTGGCACAATTTTGATGCAAATTTGTAAGAGTTAATTTGAGCGGTCAGTTGATAAAGACCAACTCCATCAAATTTGATCTCAACAGTTAGTTAGGGGAGACAAAAAAAGCCCTCTTCCTTTATTATATATATATATATATATATATAGTACTGCTCTTGTGCGGACCGATCCAGATTTTAAGAGTAAGGACCGGACATATGTCACCTGACAGTGACCCTAGAAGTTATCGAAATGTCCTCACTCTTAAAATCCGGATCGATCCGCACAAGAGCAGTACTATATATATATATATAATAAAGGAGGAGGTTTTTTTTATCTCTCCCAACTGATGGCTGTGATTACATCTTGCAGGATTTGGTCTTTATCAATTACCGACTGGGATCGAATGAGGAGGGAGTTTTTGTTTAACCCAACTGAAGGCTCAGATTAAAAGTTGTATTCAATTATCCTACACGCCACCTAGAGTGGCGAAAAAGGGCTACGAGGACTGTCTTCCTATATTTGTCTCTGTCAACACGCCACTATCAAACAGGCCATCTAACCTACAAAGATTGTCTCCCTGTATTACTCTCTCTCTTTAGCAAGCACTTCATACCTCACACCCTTAGACTGCCACTCCCACAAGCCCCCCATCTCCATAGCTCTAGGAACCTCCCCAGCTACCCCATCCTCCATGATCTACTACTGCCAGGCCGAATCTGTGAATCTCAAACTGAAACAAATATCCTTACCCCTATCCTCACCGTCGCCCCAGCCGCGTCACCACCCTCCCCTCAAGTCTCCATATCGCCACCATGTCCAACCTTGGGGCCAAGATCGCAACCGTCGGGTTCTGGATCGATGCCGGCTCTTAATTCAAGACAAAAGAGACCAACAGTACACCTCTTCGTTCTCCCGTGTCTCTTATCCTCCATCCGCCTCTCCGCCTTTGAGCAGATTATCAGTAGTTTTGAGAGTTTTGGGAAAAATCCCATCATCTTTGGGTATGGTGCCATCAGATCATCTTTGAAGTTTTTCCTTTTAATTTTTTCCATCAGATATTCTGAATATTTGAGTTTTTTCCTTTTTTTTTTTGCTTATAGAATATTAACAGTTATAAACAATATCAACGTCGGCAACCACTTCAACGTTGGTATATTCTATATATCTGTATAGCTTTGAGGGTGTATTTTAAATTGTTGAATCATATATCGTTTCTTTAGCTGTAGGTTCTTTTTATTTTTTTCTGTTTGGTTATATTTTTGTCTATTGGATTAAATTTGTCCATTAGTTTTTGTCCATTGTTTTGATACTAGCAGTTATTTATGTTTCTCTATTTGTCCATTAGTTTTTGTCCGAAGTTTTGATACTAGCAGTTATTAAAAGACGTAATATATTTTAACTGCTTGCCAAGAATAAGGTTTAGTTTGTTTAAAAAGTTAAGTCTGTTTAGATAGTTCTGATATTTTGTATGTGGTTCAAAATGGTTGACCCATTAGCTATGTTTCATGGTCCAAAATCATTCACTCCTAAATCATTCACACAAAGTAATTTGAGTGAATAATAAATGCAGATGTAGCTTCACGGGGCTAAAAAATTAGCTTTATTTTGAACTACAAACCAACCTTTGGGACTCACAAAATAATCCTAAATCTAAGAAACCACTGAGATACACTATTCAAAATCTGCATTCGGAGATCCGTTCTCTCTCTGTCTTTTCATCTTCCACAAATTAATATTTACCAATTAGTATTTTGGTAAAGGATATTTCATAACTATCCCGAGTAACTGATCTATGGATAATTATTCTACTTTTCATACATGGTTCATTATTTCTTATGTGTATTTTAATGTGAATTGTAAAAGTCTTCATGGGAAACTCTGTATTGCGACTAAGAGTAAGATATCGTGAAAACGGAGTTGGATTTAGTAATTTTTTTTTCGATATCTTTGTGTTTGGGTTTTAATTTTGAGAGTTTTTTTTAATTTTGTTAAATATAAGATTTAGATTTAGATTTTATAATTAGGTTTTGATTAGTTTTTTTTAGATGCACATGTTCTTGGTAAGACGTAGGATGTTTGTTGAAAAAATACATAGTAAAATTACAATTTGACAATTTATATGAAATGCAAAATATGCCTGGAAAAAAAAACAGATTTTTACTTTATTTTTATTATTTAAAATTTTACATTCCCTATATTATATATCTATATCTTATGTGTGTTTGTGAGAGGCCGTTTTGATATCCGTGTAAAAGAATTAAATATTTATTTATATAGATTGTATTTAGCATTTGTACGTAGCATTTATGTGGAACTATGACTATGGGTTGTGTGTCAGTGTGTTTACTGATGGTGGTTATGTTTGTCAGGTGTATTAGTAAGAAAGAGAGTAGAAATCTTCAATAGTACAACAAAATGAAAAGGAATAAATAAAATAATAAGAATAACAAAAGGTTGTATATATGTTTTGTGTGTGTGGGTTTAGTGATGGTGGTTGTCTCAAAATGTTGGGGGCTTTAAATATTACAACAAAATCAAAAGGAATAAATTTGTTTGATTAGAGATTTCGATGTAAAATATACTAAAGAATCTAGAAGAAAACGTAAAATAATTTTTTAAAAAGCTAAAAATATGTAAAATATGTTATTTTAGTAAAATACTATTTACTAAAAAAATATCAAGTGTATTTGTAAGATTACTTTTCAGAACTTTTTTTTAATGTCAAGTTATTTATTATATTCCAAATTAATTTTTGTAACTTAAATTATTGTGGAGCGTATAATAAAATGAATAATCTATTTAATGTAAATAAATGAATAATTTCATAACAAATATTAGATAATTTTTTTTCACTACAATCAATTATAATAAAAATTAAAGTCCAACAATATCTATCCCAAAATGTGGAGAAAGATAAATAGTACTAAGGAGATGTTATGGGAGTAAACCAAATCAAATCAAATCAAATCAAACCATTCGTGGTTCGGTTTGCGATTTTGTTTTTGATTGAGTTGATTCAAATTTCTTGAAATATTAAGCCAACATATCACAAAATTTAAACACATATATACCCAAGTTAACACCAAATATAATGGGGTAAAAAATATTTACCCTAAATTTTAATTTCAGTTTTTGAGTAAAGTATAATGAGAAGCTTAACCATGATAAGAAGAATACATGCCTTCACCATTACAAGAAAAATACAATTTATTCAAAACTTTTTTTGGTACAATATTTAATGTCCATTAGTTATGTTATTTTAAGACTGTATTTCCCATTTTATAAATTGAGTTCTTAAATGTTTCTTCACTGTTAAAAAATACGCAAGATAAAATTCATCTATAAACATTAATTGCAATTTTGAATTGGATGTTCCACAAACACATTTTGTTGGGCACATATTTTATTTTTATTCATTTGTTTAACCCATGGTCATCTAATAATGTGTCAAAAGTATTATGCACGTGTGTATCGCAATTTGATAAGTGGGTCGTAGGCAATGTATATGTTTGTCGCAATCACGAATAAATCTAGGCAACAATAACATTATGTTGCAGAATAGAAACAAATGAATTGTAACAAATGTGCAACCGTGCCATCGGTTAAAATTGAAATGGACACGATGGGACAATAATTTTTTAATAGCAAGAACATGTCCCAAATGAAATGGACGCGAGGGGACAATAATTTCTAATATTTTTACCAAACAAGCACAAGTAATATGAAGTGGGATTTTTACTATAACCATTGGTTGTATAAAAAAAGCTTCTTTTTGTCCATGCTCATTAAAATTGTTTCAATTTTTTATAGAGTTTAAATAATATTTTTCTAAATTTAAATGTGTATGCTTAAATATATTTTTAATCTAACATGTGTATTAATTCCGAATATTTTGCAATTATGAATAAATACGAGAAAGTTACAATTTTACATTTTCTACGTATTTCAAAATTTCCATGTTTTGTAACTAAAGTTCATTCGCCCCATTGGATATTATTTTCCATGTTCGTATATCAACGTTTTTTTTTAAATAAACTGTTTTTTTATTAACTATTATTTTTATGGCTTTACATGAAATCTTTGTTTCTAATATAAACATGATTAAGATAAAGGTGACAAGACACGACACGACATCAAATGACACGATACATAATCTTATTCTTTTACTAAGCACAAACATATTCCTACTAAGTAACATGATAAATGCACGTCTTTATATAGATGCATCATTTTCATATATTATTACTTATTAAGATAATGAATTATTTTGGATCGTATAAATGTTAATACATTAGTACATTTTAAACAGAATTAGATGCCACAAATGCTCACTATGTGTGTATTGATCATATTTAACGATTTTTTAAAATGGATTATTTTGTCACGCCGTCCATATGGACCATTTTATGATATTTAAAATTGGTCATCTAACTTCATTTTATTACATGTATCTATATTTGCACTATTGGCGATACGGGAATAAATTTATCGTCGTGCCATCGATACTGGTACAAAATATTACGGGAGCATATTTGTCGTTGTGCCATCGACATGGGTACAAAATATCACGGGAACACATTTATTTCTGTGCCATCGGCACGGGTACACCCTAGTATATATATATATATAGTACTGCTCTTGTGCGGACCGATCCGAATTTTAAGAGTACGGACCGGAAATTTGTCACCAGTCGGTGAGACCAGAAAAGAGAAAGAGTGTGCCTATAATTTAGTCGATAACTTCTAGGGTCACCGCCAGGTGACACATGTCCGGCCCTCACTCTTAAAATCTGGATTGGTCATCACAAGAGCAATTATCTATCTATCTATCTTTCTCTATATATATATATATATATATATATATATATATTACACACACAATGTTGATGCAAAAAACTAGACTAGGCTAATTAATTGATCACATAATATAGAAATAAAAGAGACGAGAATTTTAAAGTGGTTCAGCTTAAGGGAAGAGCCTACATCCACTGTTTTGTATTACTTTGGGATTGTTCAATTACCTCTCTTTTCGTGTGTCCCTTTGATGTAGGACTTACAACGTATTTATAGCCACCAGGGGGTGTACAAGAGTCGGAATATCAAAGGATGGAATGTCTTTATATCCTAGACATTTACATCTGTATAATCATTTATGTATACAACTATTGGTGTTTTCATGTCATCGTTGGTCGGTCTTCCAGTCATCGTTGGTCGGCATCCCTAGTGTTGGTTGGTATTTCATCCTTGCTAACTTTTATTAATCTTCCATTGTACAACACGTGTTAGAATCTGTATGGTCCACGTAGATGGATAATTTTTGGTATCAACAGAAGCCCCAAATATTCCATGCTTAATGTTTTTACAAGAGTATAGAGCATTTAGCTCATAAAGTTGCTCAGGCGGTAATTTTAGCACATAAAGTTGCTCGAGCAGTAATTTTAGCTCTTAAAGTTTCTTGGGAAACAATTTTAGGCTTGGTCGATTGCCGACTTCCCAAACTTGTAAAAATTATTGTTTAACTATGGAAATATAAGGTGCGTGGCATTTTTAAAACTATCCACAACTTTAACGAATCGTTTTTAGGCAAATCCATCTTTTCGGCCTTTAGTCGCCACCAATTCAATCAACGCTCCCTTTTAATTATTATTTTTTCAGTTTTCGAGGCAACCTATAAAGAGCGGGAAAAACCACGATCTTTTCTAACCTCAAATTTTATGAATGTTTTTGGCTACAGCGTCTTCAAGTTTTCTTTTTTCTCTCTTGTGCGATCGTTTTCTGTTCTTTATTTCTTGCTGAAATCTTAATTCCAGTAAGAACTCTTTCTCTTCTCTTATATTCTTCATCATGGTTTACTCTATTGATTCTCTTGATGAATTCATAAATGAATTTAAGATTCCCTCTTGGGTTATTTTGGAACACGCTACGTTATTTGCTGATTTTTTCACACTTGCTGAGGGTCACTGGTTTTTCTCTATCTTTATAGTTGAGTGTCGGTTTACCTTTCCTCCTAACCCCTTGTGCCTTGAGTTTTGTCAATACTTTCACGTTGTCCTAACTAGGGTAGCTCCCAATAATTGGAGGTTTGTAAATAAAGTGTATAGGTTGAATAAAATCCATGGAACCCATCTAGGGAT
Source organism: Sambucus nigra (assembly GCA_949130495.1). Lineage (NCBI taxonomy): Eukaryota > Viridiplantae > Streptophyta > Magnoliopsida > Dipsacales > Adoxaceae > Sambucus > Sambucus nigra. The sequence continues at coordinate 286,425,497 of OX422218.1, forward strand.
TCTAGAAATAATGTTTTATTATAAGTGGGTGAATAGTACCACCACTTTTTATTAAAAAACTAGGGCTGTAAACAAAGCGTTAGTAAATCTTCCAGACTTTAATAGGGATTATTTTGAGCATGGAGTTATTGTGAAAAGTTGTCAAAAACTCATGATGCTAAGTATCAGCACCACCAGATAAGAGGTGGTGGAGCTCAAACAACAGTAACAATGACAACAATAAAGTTATGTATATATATATATATGTATATAGAAGGAGGTGAGTAGAAGAGGAATAAAGACAATAATGTATAGTGGTTCAGCCAATCAGGCCTACATCTACTGTGAGTGTGTGATCCACTAAATATGGGCACTAATGGCTTTGGATACAATGCACGTAAGCTTTCTCTCTATCTGTTATGTACACAAATAGAGTTTCAGCTAGGGTTACAATTCTTGATCCTTTTTCAAGGTTGAAGGTGACAAATATATATAGGATTTGGGGGGTATAGTATACCCCCAAGCATGCATTGAACATGTGAATGATGATCTAGTTAATCCCCTGTTAACACCTAATTGGGCCACTTGTAGGTAATGATGACATAATATTCCCTCACGTGAGGGAAAGATCTTATTATAACGGTTTAGTCCACGTGCTACATGAGTCCCATGCGCACTGTCCCACGCGTCTCCCAAATCATGCACCATGATGGTGTCACCCTCGACTTATAGCGATAGGCCGAGGCTGATGCTGACCTAGTGGACGCCCTAATTACTGAACATAGGATAGTTGCATTGTCGGCCTACATAAGGTCGGATGGTCGTAGGGTCGTCTGTACTGCCCCAAGTTGAGGTTCCAATCTGTATGGGCTTGGGATAATTTGGGTCATCAAATTTGTCAATAGTAGGGTCATCCGATCGTACGATCATCTAGACTGTGTTGCCAATGATGTGGTTGGCATGGCTGACCCTTTATCTTTAGTATGACCCCTAGGGGTAGAAATACGTCTGAGCCTCGTCCTAGACGAGGTTACTATCGGCTTGGCCAAGGGTATATTTTGGTAAATCAATTACCCCATATCCCTTAGTCATCGATGTTGTCGAAGTGGCTGAGGGGTAATAATGTCTTTAGATATTAAGTTGATGAGTGGCCAGGCTGATGAGTGACACTTGTTAAATTGGTTGACATATTATCAAGTGTCAATCATCGTTTTTGTGTTCCCTAGAAATGACGGTTGCATATCACACTTGGTACTTTGTGCCCCCTAATAATGATTCTCCTCGTGGGTTATGAACCGCCTTAGTTATTCGGCCCAATAATATGACAAAGTATTTAAACATTTTGGAAATACTTTCTTCTCTTTCTTTTGCTTCTTCTTCGTGCGCATGCTCTCTCTCTCTAGTTTTAGCAGCTCAAACGCCATTTATGCCTTTTCTCCAGTGTTCCAAGCTATATTCAGCTTCGATCTTCACCCAGGTAACTTCTCTTCAACATTATTTCCATTTTATTTCTCTTTTATATTGAGTTTTATGTTACCTCTCCCATAGTTGTTTCTCTTCATTTTTACGGTGGGTTTTCAGTGATTTAGGGTTGCCCTTCCACCATTGATTGGTGGTTTTATGGCTAGATATTGGCAGCTAAGCTAGTTTGCCCCCTTGTCAACTATTTTGTGGTGATTCTGAGTCAAATTAGGGCCCTCTTAAATTTTTTGATGGCACTCCAATCATCCCTTCCGGCATGCTCCATATTCAGTCCCTCCTGTTCTTAGTTCTTGTGATCAACTTTTTAAGTTTAATCTTTTGGTCAACTTGGTGAATTATCTAACTTGTTTGTAGGTTATCACAGAAAAATCCTTAAGTGTAGGGTCTTCCTCTTAATGCTCCAAAGGCTTTATAATTTAGCCGAGGAGTTTCCCACTTTGAGAGAGAGGTGTTATACAAAGATTAGGAGAATAGAAGAGGAGAACGAGTCTAGACGTAGGGCCAAATATGTCTAAGTATGACCTATTTTCCTAATTCCATTAGCTACAGTTTTACCATCGCCCTCTGAGCCCTTTGGGTCGTCCTATCGTCCATCTGAGGGTCAAATTCAAGAAGAAGTCATGGATATACGATCCAGAGCGTCTTCATCTTTTGGTGCTGGGACCTCTAGAAGAGACGACCCCTCAAGCCTTAATCCCCGCGAACAGGCCGAGGGAATAGTTATCCCTGAAGCTGTCCCTGTTACTACTATGTTCCCCCTTAAATTCCAAGCCACTTTTCCAGGTGGCCCTCCACACTTTGAGAACGATGAGGCCGACGGAGATGGGGATGAGGGTAGTGGGGCCGAGAACAAAAATGAGAGTTCGAATTTTAAGGAAGAGGTCGACACTTCAACAGCCTCGGCTTATATCTCATCTGTCAAGGATCGTGATCTCTTATTATGGAGACATTCCTTTGGTGTAAAGCTCAACGTAACTATGAGGATCCCAGATGAAGATGAGAAGGTCTTTAAGGGGAAAGAGGGGAAAGTTTCCATGTACGAGCAGATGTTTAGGCTCGGTGTCAGGTTGCCTCTTCACCCTGCAATAATTGACACACTCTCTACTCTTGGGGTTGATCCTACCCAACTTCCTCCTAACTCCTGGAGGATCATCCTCGGCTACATCTCCCTTTGGAAGAGTATATTCATTGACGAGCCATCAGCTGGTCTGTTCCTAGCATGTTACAATATAACCTCTTCATCCAAACAAGATGGAGACTTCCATCTAGGGGCCAGGAAGTCTGATAAGAAACTTCTCCACGTTGCACAAACATTAAATCACGATTGGAAGAAGAGATTTTTCTTTATTTTCGGGGATAAGGAATTCCCCACCGGGGTTGATCCTCGAGAAGATAGCCCGAGGGTTCCTCGAGCATGGTCCAACCCCTCCATGAGAGCAAGGTCAGACCCTTGACTCATCTTAGACGAGAGATCGATAGTCGACTATCTAAGGGAGCAGGGGAAGGAGGGTACGATTCCCAAATTTAAAGATTTAATGACCCCTCTTCTCCTCAAAGAAGCTAGTCTGAGGGTCGGCCCTTTGACAGAACTATGTGAGTTGATTTATGTTTCAATTTTTTGAAGTGTTCCCTCGTTATTATTACTTGTATCTAACATGTCATCTTACCTTTGTAGGTCATCCTCCAGGCATACCTCACTCACTTTGGGAAATGTCAGCTCCAAGTCTACTGGTTGGTCTTAAGAAGAAAGGTAAACAGCCTCAACAACAGCAGAAGAAAGAAACTGATGTGGCGTCGATGACTGTGGGGCCGACCCCTATGGAATCACGAAAGAGGAAAGAGAGATATGCTCCTACGGAGGGTCGGCGTGAAGACACCACGAGGGTGAAGACGGATGCCTCATATCCGCACACTGAGGGGACGAGTTCCTCCTCCTCTCTAGATGCCTTATGGTCGGCCAACCTGACCGTGTTAAAGGATGACCCCACCTCTCTGATTGCCCATAGGAAGGATTCTATTGCTTCCATGTTCTCTGCCCCGTCCTCGTCTGACTATAACTTTTTAGTTAAAATGCCCCCGCCCAAAGTCTATGACTTTGGGCTTCACAGTCTGGGCCAGGTACTTTTACCACATCCCTTTTGTTTATAATTTAAGAAATATCAACTGTAACCTCGTCTAACTTTACCCTTGTCCTTTTCAATCTGTCTGCGCCTTTACATCAGCCATGAAGTGGATGGCTAAGAATTACCCAAAGATTCAAAAGGCTAAGAGTGTTGTTCAAAATGAGGCTAGCTTGTAGGCAAAGCTGGAGAGTCTCAAGAAAGAGATGGAGGGTGTGAGGGTCAACCATTCTAGGGTTCTCGAGGAGCTCTAAAAGGAGCAGGGTGAGCAACTGACGCAGAAGGACAATCTTCTTAAGGCCAAAGATGAGGCTCTAACCACTCAAGCGACACAATTTAAGTCAGACCTTGAAGCAGTTGTTCAAAGGGTAGGAGTCGATGTTGTGGAGGCCTACAAACTCTCTGATGAATTCCAAGGTTTCGGCCTTGAGTATTGGGAGAGAGGAATCAAGACGGCTTGTCCATTCGTCCCTATCTTGAAGTCGTTAATTTAGAAGACCCCTTGATGGCCGAGTATTTATCCCATGTGGAGTCTCAAACGGCCTTTGAGGAGACAAGAACATCTGAGAACCTGCCTCCAATCAATGTTGCTGACCCTGCTTTACTCTCTGAGGCAGATCTTTAGGGTGGTCATCTGTGAACTATACCCTCTTGATGTAATTTAATTTTTTACCCTCTTTTGAACATTCTGTATTATAACTCTTAGCGTTTTTAATGAAAGTGCCCTTCCCTTTCATTTGGTTTTTATTTTGCTTTATTTATAATTTGTGCTAACCATCTTCTAAGTCCTCCCTCGTCTTTCTTAAGAGTGAATGGAGGGTCATTCTACCATTCACTCTCATCATAGCCGAGGGTTGTTATCCACCAAATTAATGGTGTTTTCAAATATAAGTCCTCCCTCGTCTTTCTTGAGAGTGAATGGAGGGTCGTCCCTACCATTCACCCTCATCATATCTGAGGGTGGTTATCCACCAAATTAATGGTGTTTTTAAATATAAAGTAATCCCTCGTCTTTCTTGTGAGTGAATGGAGGGTCGTCCCTACCATTCTGCCTCATCATAGCCGAGGGTGGTTATCCACCAAATTAATGGTGTTTTCAAATACAAGTCCTCCCTCGTCTTTCTTGAGAGTGTGTGGAGGGTCGTCCCTGCCATTCACTCTCATCCTAGTCGAGGGAGATAATCCACTAAGTTAATAATGTTTTCAAATATTAAGTCCTCCCTCATCTTGCTTGAGAGTGAATTGAGGGTCATCCCTACCATTCACCCTCATCATAGCCAAGGGTGGTTATCTAATAAATTATTGGTGTTTTCAAATACAAGTCCTCCCTCGTCTTTCTTGAGAGTGAATGGAGGGTCGTCCCTACCATTCACCCTCATCAGCCGAGGGTGGTTATCCATCAAATTAATGGTGTTTTCAAATACAAGTCCTCCCTCGCCTTTCTTGGGAGTGTGTGGTCCCTGCCATTCACTCTCATCCTAGCCGAGGGAGATAATCCACCAAGTTAATGATGTTTTCATAACTAAATTCCCCTCGACGTTATTGACAGTATATAAATGAGGTTGTCCCCATCCATGATGTCATATCATCGAAGAGCATTTAAGCCCACTTCACCACGAATGATGTTCTGTAGCTTATCATGAATCACCCCGACAGATATCTAAATTAACAAATACAAGATGAGGGGACAATAAAATATTCTCATTAACATTCAAAGTGTTCTATGAAACAACACATGCATTGCAATCGTGAACAAGTAGGACATCAACTACAACATTATTGGTAATATTTCTTCAAATGATCTGCGTTCCAAGGGTTTGAAAAGGGTTCCCCCTCAAGGTTCTCTAGTCTATAGGTTCCTAGGACAACTTTATTGGTAACCCTGTATGGGCCATTCCAGTTCAGGTGGAGCTTGTTAGATTTTTGCCATGTCCTTTTGAGAACTAGGTCTCCCACAGCTATCGGCCTTTCCTTTTTTCTCTGGTTTTAATACCTGGTTGTCCTCTGCTGGTAGGTTGCTTGTCTTATCTCAGCGTCTTCTCTTCTTTACTCAATCAAGTATAGATCAAGTCTACTTTCTTCCATATTTCTCTGAGGGTCATACATTTGAATTCTGTGAGTGGGAAGCCTAATTTCAGTAGGGATGACGGCCTCTGAGCCATACGCCAATATGAAGGGGGTTTCCCCCGTAGGAGTTTTTACCATCGTCCTGCAGGCCCAAAGTACAGCATAAACTTCTTCGACCCATCTTCCTTTTACCTCTTCAAGTTTTTTCTTAATCTCATCCAGAATTATTCGGTTTGTTACCTCAGTTTTCCCAGTAGCCTGGGGTTGGCCTGGGGTAGAAAAGAACTGCTTGATCCCCACCCTTTCGTAGTACTTCTTAAGGGAAACATTCTTGAATTGAGTCCAAATATCTTAGATGAGAGTGTTTGGGAGACCATACCTTCATATGATATTCTTCCAGATGAACTGGAAGGTCTTATGCTCAGTGATCGTGATCATCGGCTCGGCCTCCACCCATTTTGAAAAATTATCGATCGCTACGATCAAATATCGATAGTTATTTACTGCCCTGGGTAGGGGTCCTACCAAATAGATTACCCATACTGAAAATGGCCACGGTGAGGTGATGGAAGTCAGAGGTTGATGAGGCTGATGGGGGGTGGTGGATAACCTCTGGCATTTGTCACACTTCTTCACTTATGTCGCAGCATCCTTAGCCAAAGTCAGCCATGAGTATCCTTGGGTGACTAACCTCTTAACTAGCGATCTTCACCTGATGTGACTCGAACAAGACCCCTCATGCACATCTTGTAAGATGTATGGAACCTTAGATGGGTGAACACACCTGAGCAATGGGAGTAAGAACCCTTTCTTGTATAGGGTATCCCCAATGACAGTAAATCTTGCAGCCCTGTATCTCAACTTCTTCCTCTCGAATTTCGCTTGCTGCATCTGCCCCTCTTTAATATATTTGTACATAGGGTCCATCCATGAGGCATGCATGTTCACATTTAGGCAGAAGTTAAGTGCTTTGTCTTCATCTTTAATCGCTGGCCGAAGAAGAATTTCTACCGGCATTATTCTTCTGATAACTGTTTTGGTTGTTGAGGCTAGTCTTATAAGTGCGTCGGCTCAGCTATTGTCTAGCTGAGGGACCCTCTTCAACTTTACTTCCTTAAATATTTTTAGCATTGATTTCACCTTCTCGAGATACTTGGCCATCCTTTCATCTTTGGCCTCATATGCTCCTAGTATTTGATTTACTACTAACCTTGAATTGCTATGCACCAAGAGTTGGCTGATACTAAGACCCCTGGCCAAAAAGAGGCCTACTATCAGGGCCTCATATTCTGATTCATTATTAGAGGCTTTGAAGTTGAATCTTAGGGCATACTCGATGTCCGTGCCATCCGGCGTTGACACTATTAATCCGACCCCGCTCTCATTTTCACAAGAGGACCCATCCATGAAGAGGCTCCACACAGCACCTTCTTCTGAAAAATTAACCTTAGATAGGGACCCCTATCTAAATAGGTAACTTCCTTCTTCGTTTTTAATAACTTTTTCTCTAACTTTGCTGGTCTCATCCTTATCTGTGAGAGGGTCAACGATCCTTTCTTGTTGGTTGTCTGTCTTTTCAAGATCTCCATCTCTAGTCTTAACCTTTTCCCAGGTGAATTCAGCCACAAAATCTGTTAAGGCTTGTCCCTTGATATCCATCTTGGGTTGGGATAAAATATCAAATTCTCCCAATTCAATTGCCCAGGCCATTAGCCTCCCTGATTTTTCTGGCTTGTGGATGACCTGCCTGAGAGAAAAGTCAGTTAGGACGACTATTATATGGGCCTGGAAGTATGAATTCATTCTCTTTGAGGCGTGAATAAATGCATAGGATAACTTTTCCATCCTATGGTATCTTTTCTCTTCTCCTTGAAGTTCTTTACTATTAAAATACATCGGCTTTTGCACCCCGTCTTCCTCTTTTACTATCGCAGCGCTGATGGTTGACTTTGAGACTGCTATGTATACATACAGCTTTTTACCTTGCACTGAACAAGATAAAAGCAATGGAGATGCCAGGTAGGACTTTAATTCTTTCAAAGCCCTGTCACATTCTTCATTCCACTCGAAGGATTTTCTGAGAACTTTGAAAAATAGTAGACATTTATCTGTGGCTCTGGATAGAAATCTATTCAAAGCAGTCACTCACCCTGTGAGCCTCTGAACATCTTTAATGGTCTTCAGGGTCTTCATTTCTAGCAGAGCCTTTATCTTCTCAGGATTGGCCTCAATAACCCTTTGATTGACGATAAACCCCAAGAACTTTCCAGCTCCGACCCCAAAGACGCACTTTGATGGGTCTTTATCCGATATTTGTCCATCGTGTTAAAGGTCCTCTTAAGGTCGGCTACATGATCCTTAGCTTTCAAACTTTTGGTCAGCATGTCATCTACATAGACATCCATAGACTTCCCAATTTGGTCCTCGAACATTTTATTCACGAGGCGCTGATAGGTTACCCCTTCATTTTTCATACCAAAGGGCATGACCCTATAATAGTAAGTCCCTTTGTCAGTAATGAAAGCTATTTTTTCTGAGTCATCAGGGTTTATGAGGATCTGATTGTAGCTTGAGGATGCATCCATGAAGCTCATTAGCTCATGACCTGTAGTAGCGTCCACCATCTGATCGACGTGGGGAAGAGGGAAACTGTCTTTGGGGCAGTACTTATTGAGGTCAGTGAAGGCCACACACATCCTCTATTTCCCATTTGCCTTGGGGACTATGACCGCATTAGACAACCATTCGGGATAGATAACCTCACTAATAAATTCCTTATGACTTCATATTTTTCTCGAGAATAAATTATCCTCTTCTGCTTTATCGGCTTGGCATTATCTATCACGTTGAAATTATGACACGTGATTTCAGGGTTGATTCCTGGCATGTCTGCATGACTCCATGCAAAGGCGTTATGTCTTCTCCTCAATAGCTTGATGAGCTCTTCTTTTATATCTGGCTTTAGGGCCTTGCCTACTTGGATGGTTTTTTTCAGTTTATCCTCATTAAGGATGATGGATTATACCTCTTTCGCAGCTTATCCATTCTTTAACTTAGTCTTATCCCTGGGGTCAAGGGTATCAATATTGTAAGTAGTGGTTGCTTTTTTGTGTGCCTCTCTTTCCTCGGCTGAGTTGAAGTAGCAGTCTCGTGCCGTCTTCTAGTCACCCTGAACTTTCCCTACCCCATAAGGAGCCGAGAATTTTATCATCTGGTGAACCGTCAAAGGCACGACCTCAAATTCCTTGAGGGATACTCGCCCCAGTATGAGGTTATAGGCTAAGAAAATGTTTTCATCCCTCAAGAAAAATTTGATCTTCCTCGTGATCCATTTCATCCACTCATCTCCCATTCTTACCCCAGCCTTATACATCCCCAGGGGATGAACTTTTTCTCCACTGAAATCGATCAGGGGATGATGGTATGGGACGAGCCTAGCGCGACTAAGTCCTAAGGCTTTGAAACATAGCTAAAACATCACGTCTGTAGAATTACCTCCATCTACCAAGATCCTCGGTACCTCACATTCGTGTACCCTGGTGGTGATGACGAGAGGTTCATCATGTGGGGCTAAGAGGCCCTTTAAGTCCATTATTGAGAAACCCACTATCAGAGTATCCATATCAACTTTCTTCCTCTTTTCTAGCTTGGCTTCGACAGAGGTTGAGTGCACAACTTTCGTTACTGCCTTCGCCTCAGCTACATGGGCCTTCCTGTCGGTGATTTCTGATCCTCCTCCATCTAGGCCCCCAAAGATCATTCCAACATCGAATAAAATCATATTAACCCTTTTCACAAGGCCATGTTCGTCCTTCGGTGGAAGGTCAGTATCATCATCCTTTGAGGGGTCATCAAGCCTGTCTGGAGAATCTTCTCTATATTTATCGCTTCTTTGCTTCCTAGGGTCAGCCTCTCGACCACTCTTGAAGGCACCCTTGTACATATACTTTCTCAATTTACCCTTTTTTAACATCTTTTCGATTTTATCTTTTAGAGCAAAACACTTATCGGTCAAATGGCCATGGTCTTGATGAAATTCGCACCACAAGTTTTTGTTCCTCTTGTGCGGAGGGGATCTCAACTTCTCAAGCCATTTTAAAGATCGGTCTCTCTTTATCTCATTCAGAATATGTTCGCAACAGACTGTTAGAGGGGTGTAATCTATAAACTCGTCGTCTGCTTGTCTTTTCTTCCCGTCCTTATTCTTTTTCTGGCATTTACCCCCACTAGTCCTTCCTTTTTCATCCTCATATTTAGCGGCCATTACCTCTTCGACATTCATCACCTTCCCCGCTATTTTCAGCAGCTCAACCATTGACTTTGGGGGTCTTCAACAAGCTTCCACAATAGCTTCCCCTTTTGGAGTCCTCCAATGAGGGCCGTAATGGCTATACTTTCTTCATAGTCTTCGACCTCTAACTTTTCTTTGTTAAACCTGGCTATGTAGCATCTGAGGCTCTCATTCCTCCCCTACTTAACATAGAGAAGGTGAGTGGTCTTCTTCTGTGTTCTCACTCCCAAGCAAAAGTTATGAATGAATCGGTCTGCTAGCTGCTTAAAGCTTTCAATGGAGTTCTTCGGAAAAGAGGTATACTAGACATATGCGGCCCCGATTAAAGTGCTGGGAAAATCTTGACACCTTATCTCATATGAGATAGAGTAAATGTCTGTTGTTTATTGGTACATCTCAATATGAGGGAGCGAGTTGGTACTCCCGTCATACCTTGGGGTGACCACAGGTGGCTTAAACTTGAACAACATTGGGAAGTTGACTATCCTAGCCATAAAGGGTGCGCCTGTGGAATATCCTCTTTGAAGAGGGTCTCGACTTTTCAGGATAACACCAATTTTATCCTCAAGCCTCTGAATCGATTCATTCCACAACCTCACAGGGTCGGCTTTGCCGATGTTATCCCCAACCGCTTCTCTGGGGTGAACTGAGGGCTCTGCTGCAGCCGACCTTCGTCAGCTGTTTACTTCTCCTTGACCGTCGTCTCATCCATGGGGGGTCGATCCTCATGGGGTCTGCCATCTACTGCCTCTCTTTTGGACCTTGCGAGACTTCTCGATCTGGATAATCTTTCCCTCTGGTCGTTGGGCCCAACCTTTAAAAGGTCAACCCTCTACTCAGACGGTCAAAAGCTGATCCTCTCGGGCGATCTTCAAGATTATGCCTCCTACACCTTCCTCGGCTCTCCTGGATAGGTTGTACAGTATTTTTAGAGACCTCATATGGCTCCCAGCATTCTATTGGAGCCTCTTCCACTTCCACATCGTCATATATATCCTCTGGGTAAGGGTTTCCTTGCATTCCCAGGCGTAAACTTCGGGGGTCAGCAACATCCCTCCGCCATTATGGAGGTGGCAAGTCTTTGCTTGGTGCCTGGGGTTGTCCCTAGCCTCGTGTTGTTCCTATGCAGCTCCAGGAGTAATCATCTCCGATGAGACTCCTGGTGGTCTCAATATGTTTGACTAAGAGTTACAAATTGCTCTTGCATAACCTGTTGGCTTGCTTCCAAAGACTTCAGGGTGACAGCCACCTCACCCACCTCAGACTGAGGTGGCATATGGCTAGAACTAGGTCCTACTCCACTTGCCGATAGAGGAGGTGGTGGTAACTCCGGTGCCATATATTTGAGCTGTGATGAGTTGAATGATCAAAAGACTAATGACCTTGAGAACCTTAATGAACCTCTTTTAATGGTGAAACAGCTCCACACAAAGGGGGAGAACTGGTTCACCACCAAAGTTTCCAGTGAGGTCAAGCTGTATAAAGGAAAAGATAACTTCTCGTTCCCACAGATGGTGCCAAACTGATGATGCTAAGTATTAGCACAACAGATAAGAGGAGGTGGAGCTCAAACAACAGTAACAATGGCAACAATAGAGTTATGTATATATATAAAAATATAAAAGGAGGTGAGTAGAAGAGGAATGAAGACAATGATGTATAGTGGTTCAGCCAATCGGGCCTACATCCACTTTGAGTGTGAGGTCCACTAAATATGGTCACTAATGGCTTTGGATACGATGCACGTAAGCTTTCTCTCTCTCTCTCTACTGTGTATACAAATAGAGTTTCAGCTAGGGTTTCAATTCTTGATCCTTTTGCAAGGTTGAAGGTGACAAATATATATATAAGACTTGGGGGGTATAGTATACCCCCCAAGCATGCATTGAGCATGTGAATGATGATCTAGCCAATCCCCTGTTGACACCTGGTTGGGCCACTTGTAGGTAATGATGACATAATATTCCCTCACGTGAGGGAATGGTCTTATTATAATAGTTTAGTCCATGTGCTACATGAGTCCCACGCGTCTCCCAAATCATGCGCCATGATGGTGTCACCCTTGGCTTATAGCGACAGGCCGAAGCTGATGCTGACCTAGTGGATGCCCTGATTACTGAACGTAGGATAGTTGCACTGTCGGCCTACATAAGGTCGGCTGGTCATAGGGTCGTCTGCACTGCCCCAACTCGAGCTTCCAATCTGTATAGGCATGGAGTGATTTGGGCCATCAAACTTGTCAATAGTAGGTTCGTCCAGTCGTACGGTCATCTGGACTGTGTTTCTAATGATGGAGTCGGTTTGGCTGACCCTTTATCTTTAGTATGACCCCCTGGGGGTAGAAATACTTCTGAGCCCTCATCCCAGATGAGGATACTATCGGCCTGGCCGAGGGTATATTTTGGTATATCGGTTGAGTTCTAGGGGTCTAGAGGCCCTTCTTTTGGCAATGGGAAAGGTTATTCTTCATTTAACTATTTTAACCTGTACATACTTATTTAAATGTAAAATTAATTATTTCTCTATAAATTTTGATTCCAGTCGATCAGAAGAGAAGGTGCCCAAAGGAAAGTGAATTGAATCTTAGGAAGTTGAAATTTATTTAGGTACTTCATCATAGGATTGACGAGGAGCACGTCAGGTCTGCATCTTATTTGCTGCAGTAGAAGAATACAATTTCCTCCTTTGTCGCTCGTCCTACTTCTTCCCCTGTAATTGACCTTAAGGATGAACCTCTTTCTACTTCTTCAGCTGGTGCATCTGGCAGTGGTGATATTGTTGCCCATTCCCCTTTTTCCTTAGATTCAAACTTGCCCCTTATCGTAGCGATGGGAAAGAAGAAGTTTCCCAACATTTTGGGAGACATATCTGCCAATCCCCCTTCCAAACAAGCTGATGAAGGGGTGAAAAATAAAGATGAGACTGGGAAGAAACCTCCAGCCAAGAAAGTTGAAGATTGCCCTTTGAAAAGGATAAGGAAAGCTCTTGCTTCTAAGTTAGCATAAGGTTCTTTTGCTATTCCTGACCGGCGTGAGTTGATTGATATATCTTTTTTGCCTCTCCAGTAGTCCTTGGCCCTGGATTGGCAAGACAACTAATAAATTCTGGGACTTTACCAGACAACAGGGTTGCTGCAACTGCATTAGATCATTCCAAAAACTCTAATATGGATGCTCAAAACCTTACTCTGGTATATTATTTAATCTTCTTTTATTTTATGTCTCTTTGTTTATTCTTTATAATACTAACTGTCCTTGTTATCTTTATGCAGTTCCTCGTTGACTTCAGCAATATGTTGGAGAAAGATGAGGCTCTGAAAGCTTCTTTTGGGGAAGTTAAAGAGGAGACTAAAGTTGCTGGGTGAAAAGTTACAGAAAGGCTTAGATGCTGAGAAAGTCAAGATCGCCCGGCTACCAAAGGATTTAGGTGTTGAGAAGGCAAAGAGGACTAAGGCTAGGGAGGCTAGCTTTAACAAAGGCTAGGATAATTCCATTAGATCAACTTCTTTGAAAATTAAGTTTGCGAAGAAGAAATGCTTTAAAGATGGTTGATCTGCTGCCCTGGTGGAGATCGGAAATCTAAAAGACTCCGAGCTATTTTTACGATATGATCCTCGGGCCCCTCCAAACCTGGACAAGGAAGTTGATGATGATGGGGGTTCCAGTGAATCTCTTATAATGATGGAGTCCACTGATCAACACCAGTATATTGATTTTTCTACCCCCTCCACAGTTAATCATCCAACTCCTTCTGCACATGCTTCTACTTCAGCTAATCCTAAGGCAGATAAGAAAAAGGTGTAGAACCGAAAAGCTTTTTATTTTCCTTTTTCAGTAGTTGTACTTTTTCTTTTTCTTTTTCTTTTTGAAGATGTATCTGTATTTTCCCTTTCTATTAATGAAAAGATAATTTATGTTCCTCTGCTTGTGTTTTTTTATGCTTTGCACCTTATTGATTGATAATTTTCTTCTTTTTAATAGTTTAGGGATAAATTGGAATACTTCTCATCTACTAACTCTTAGATAATCCAAAGTTGTAATGAGCTTTTCAAAGCATGTCACTTATCTTTGACTGATACCGAGCTACTGACGTTGCTTGGGGAAGGGGCATTCGAGCAAACCAAAGATACTTATATTCATCTGAAGTGTCTTCTTGATCGAGCAGTGGCCAACAACGTTTCCAACTACAAAATGATTAAACAACTGCAGGAAAACCATAATGAAGCTAGGGCACATTTGCATAAGGATTATGAGAAGAAATTTCAGGCCCTTAGTGAAGGTTAGGGCTTTGAGAAAAAGTTGCATAAATTTGCTTTTCATTTTTTAGGACAAGAATTCCTGCTTAAATATAAAGTGGATGAAGTAAGGGCCATTACCAAGCTTCTGGAGGAAGAAAACTACAATTTGAGATATGAACTTGATGCCTTGAAGTCATCCACTTCTGTTGTTGCTACTACAGATGAAGGTTACTATTTTTTAGAGGCTGAGAATGCAAGGTTGAGTGAGGAATTAGAGGTCCTGAAGAAATTAAAACCTGTTTCTTCATCTTTTCGAGCTAGAGTCAAATCTGCCCGAGGTACTACAGAACAAATCAGGACCCAACAGACCCTTACTAATAAAGATGCACAACTAAAAACAAAAGATCAAGCCATTGCTGAGATGTCCCAGAAGCTACAGGCCTTGTCCAAGCAACTATACACTCAATCTTCTCAATTACAAGCTAAGGATGGAGTGTTGAAGAAACTCCATTACCAGGTTGACAGATTGACCTTTTAGTTCAAAAAATAACCAAGGGAAGTCTGGATGGAAGGGTACAATGAAGCTTTGAGGCATCTTAATGACAGCTTCAACAAGCTAAGAATGATAGCTATAAATGGGGTGGAATGAATACTTTGACAGTGATGAAGGTTGATCAAAATAGCCAATTGTGGGACTGGTATGATCCAGGATTGCTTAAGCTTGACAATCCTCCATTTAAATTAGATGTCAATTAAATTCCAGTCCATCGTATTCCTCAATGAATGATTTCAAATACTTGGGAGATTATGAGCTTGGTGATGAATTAGAAATCATCCGACCTCCTCACCTGCTTGATCGTCCTAGTAGTAGCAATGCCAGAACGCTTTAGGATTTTAACTTCATTAATTCTCCTTACACTTTAGATGATCCTCCTGCTAGAATGGAACTTGCTTCCAAAGCTGAAGTGAAACGTTCTGCAGAATAAAGCTTTGAACTTTGATTTGTTAACACAGTCATGTAATTAATTTGATTGAATGAAATGGAAATTTGATCGATTTATCTTGTATTTGAATGTTAATCATTTATTTATCATTAGTTCTATTGATACACCTCTATTAAATTGAGTATCAATTACCAATGAGTGCGGATGTTCTACTAGCATACTTAGATTAAAATCTAAATTTAGAGCTAGTTAGATGAATACATAGGTTCTACTAGCATACTTAGATTAAAATCTAAATTTAGATCTGGCTACCCATGTGCCTTCAAAGGTTTTACTAATGCAACTAAATGTTAGGTTTTTGCATTAGATACCAGTGGTGTGACCAGGCGTATGTGGAATATGTGCTTACAATCCTCTTAAGGAATCTTTGCAACATTTTTCCTACACTTTGCCCAGTAGGATAAAGATCTTATTTTATCCTTATGTTTTTGGACCAAGTTTCTTGAGGACTTAGTTAATGATCAATTTTGTGGATTTTTTGAGCAACTTTTTGCTAATGCCGAGCAACTCCATCATATTCCTGTGTTCTACCAAGCCGCTTTCAAGGCAATATTTGCTTGGACCAGATGAGGCTGAATTCGACCAAGTGCATTTTTGAAGTGTAAAAAGGAATGTTCCTCGGATATATAGTAAATCAAAGGGTAATTGAAGAAAATCCATATAAGATCAAGGAATTAATTTAAATTCAATCCCCAACTTGTAAGAAGGACGTGTAAAGACTGACTGGGCGAGTAGCAGCACTGAACATATTTGTGTCCCGAGCTACAGATAGGTGACTGTCGTTCTTCAAGGTGCTCAGAAAGAGTTTTGAATGGAACGAATAATGTGAAAAATATTTTGTGGAATTGAAAAAGTATTTGGTGTTACCTCCATTACTCTCCCGACCAATCATAGGTGAAAAATTATACCTGTACTTAGCTGTTTCTGAATCGACTGCAAGTTCTATATTGATCCGAGAAGAGAATGGAATTAAAAAACCCATCTACTATACCAGTAAGGCTTTCTGAGGAGCAGAGACCGGATATCCTCACTTGGAGAATTGACGTTATCACTGATTGAAGCATCAAGACGTATGAAACCTTATTTCCATGTCCATATAATTATAGTTTACACTGCTATGCCTTTGAGGCAGGCTTTACATAAACCGAAGAAATCTGGTAAATTAAGTACTGGGCTGTGGAATTAGGGGAGTATGATATCATATATGAACTAAGGTCTTCTTTGATAGGCCAAGCAGTTGCATATTTTATAACAGAGTTCACTTACTCTGAGGTCCCCGAGAAACAAAGTGAACAGGCAGAACAAGAATCAGGAGGAAGTGATGTTAATAAGAAAGCTCCCAAAAAACCTTCTTCAAAAGAAGGAGTTGCTGACCTACTAGGTTCCTCTTCCCGAACACAGGAGATGACCAATAAGTATGAAGAAGCAAGAGGAAAAATATTCCACTATAGGAGTTTAACAAACCAAGCGTTTGACAACAACGCCCCGAGACAAAACTTATATATTGATGGGTCATCTTGTGCAACTGGCAGCGGAGCAAGTATAATACTTAACACTCCTGATGGTATTGATATTGAGTATGCCCTACGTTTTCAATTCCAGGCTTCAAACAATGAAGCAGAATATGAAGCCCTTATTATGGGCTTAAGTTTAGCCCAATCATTGAGTGTCGAGCAAGTTATAGCACACAGTGACTCTCAGCTGGTGGTGAACCAAATACTAGGTTTATATGGAGCTAAAAGAGAATTAACAAATAGGTATTTATCCAAGGTGATGGAAGTCATTGCAAAATTACCAACTATCTAGATGAACATAATCCCAACGTTAGAAAATGCCCGAACTGATGCCCTTGCTTAGCTAGCCTTAGCTACCAGGATTAAACACTAATGAACTATCCTTATCGAGATTTGGCCAATAGGAGCATAGATGAAGATTTTATGATCAAATTTATTGCCATAGATTTGGGGCCATCATGGATGGACCCCATCAGATGGTATATTAAAGAAGGAACTCTACCAACAAATATGGTGAAAGCAAAGAAGTTAAAGTATAAAGCAGCTCGGTATGTACTAGATAAAGGTGTTTTATATAAGAGATGACTAACAGCCAATTTGCAACGCCGTGTGAATCCATCAGAGGTTCAAGACCTAATTCAGGGAGTGCATCAGAGATCATATGGAGCTCAAGTAGCAGGGAAGCACTTCTGTAGAGAATCAGTGCGCAAGAATATTACTGGCCAATAATGCGAGCAGACTGTGCAACCTTTGCCAAGAAGTATGATAAATGTCAAAGATTCTCCACCATTCGGAAAACTCCACAAGCTACTCTCACTCCAATTACTTCACTATGGACATTTTCCATGTGGGGTATAGACTTGGTCAGATCACTTCCAACCACTGGAGGAAGATTTAAGTACTTGGTTGTCATATTAGTTTACAAAATGGGTTGAGGCAGAGCCCTTAATAGACATGCCCTATGAAAAGGTCTATCAGTGCATATGGAAAAGCATCTGTACGTATGGGTTGCCCTATGATTTCATTACCGACCATGGAACACAGTTTGATAATGATGAATTTGTAATTTACTGTGCTCACTCCAATATTCAAAAATTGCATTCAACTCTAGGATATCGTCAAAGTAATGGGCAAACTGAAGTTACGAACAATAATTTGCTTAACGAGTTGAAGAAACGGCTTGATGATGCGAAAGAAAATTGGATAAATGAGCTACATTCTGTGTTGTGGGCATACCGAACAACACTAAGAACAACAACTAGAGAATCCCCATATATGTTAGCATTTGGGACTGAAGTTTTCATTCCTGCCAAGCTTGGCTTACCATCCCATAGAGTTTTAAATTTTAACTCTCCTGTAAGTGACCTAATAAGAAGGTTGAATCTAGATATGCTGTAAGAAGTAAGAGAATGTTTTGCCCTAAGAAATGCAGCATACCAACAGAGAACAACCCGTTTTGACAATAAAAGGATGAAACTGACCAACTTGAAGGAAAGAGATTATGTGCTAACAAAAGTGCTGCAGAAAAATAACAAGCTTGGAGCAAATTTGCATGGGCCATACCGTATTTCAACAGTGATCTGGCCTGGAACTTTCGAATTGAAACCTTGGACAGCGAAGAATTCAAAAACCCAAGGCATGCGGAGCATCTCAGAAAATATTATCAATGATGTTGTAATCAATTTGAAATCAACTTTCACTCTTAATAAAATCAATAGTTCTTTTAATTTTTGTTTTTGATTTTTTTTAAAGCACTAGTGTTATGCACTACTGTATAGATAAATTAACAAAAGTTAGAAGTTGTACAAATTGTTGCTTGTCCCAGCAAATTTGCTTCAAAGATGCTCGGCTGAACACAGGAATACGATAGGGTTGCTCGACACAGGCAAAAAGTTGCTCGAAAAAGGCACAAAATTAATCATTGATACACAAAGTCCAAGGAAATAGGACGTTAAGTCCTCAAGAAACTTGGTCCACAAACGTAAGGATAAAATAAGATCTTTATCCTACTGGGCAAAGTGTAGGAATAATGTTGCAAAGATTCCTCAAGAGGAATGTAAGCACATATTCCACATACGCCTGGTCACACCACTGGTATCTAATGCAAAAACCTAACACTTGGTTGAATTTGTAAAATCTTTGGAGACACGTGGGTAACTAGATCAAAATTTAGATTTTAATCTAAGTATGCTACTAGAACCTATGTATTCATCTAACTAGCTCTAAATTTAGATTTTAATCTAAGTATGCTAGTAGAACATCTGAACTCATTGGTAATTGATACTCAATTTAATTGAAGTGTATCAATAGAACTAATGACAAAGAAAAGATTAACATTCAAATACAAGATAAGTTGATCAAATTTCCATTTCATTCAATTAAATTAATTAAATGACTATGTTAACAAAACAAAGTACAAAGCTTCATTTTGCAGGATTTTTTCCTTCAACTTTGGAAACAGGGTCCATTCCTGCAGTAGGGTCATCTAAAGTGTAAGGATAATTAATGAAGTTAAAGTCATGAAGCATTCTGGTATTGCTACTACTAGGACGATCAAGCAGGTGAGGAGATCGAATGATTTCTAATTCAGCAGGAAGCTCATAATCTCCCAAGTATTTTGAAATCAAGCATTGAGGAATATGATGGACGGGAATCCAATTGACATCTAATTTAAATGTGACATTATCAAGGTCAAGCAATCCTGGATCATACTAGTCCCGCAATTGGTAGTTTTGATCCACCTTTATCACTGTCAAAGCATTCATCCAACCCTATTTATAGCTCTTATTCTTAGACTGTTGAAGCATGTCATCAAGATGCCCTAGAGCCTCATTGTACCCTTCCATCCAGACTTCCCTTGGTTGTTTGTGTAATTGAAAGGTTAATTTGTCAACCTGGTAATGCAGTTTCTTCAACATTTTATCAATAGCTTGTAACTGAAAAGATTTAGTGGATAATTTCTAGGACAAGGCATGTAGTTTCTGGGACATCTCAGTAATGGGTTGATCTTTAGCTTTTAGTTGTTCAGCACTATTAGTAAGGGTCTGTTTGGTCCTGATTTCTTCTGTAGTACCTCGGCCAAGTTTAACTCTAGCTCGAGAAGATGAAGAAGTAGGGTTTGATTTCTTCAGGACCTTCAATTCTTCACTCAACCTTGCATTCTCTACCTCTAAAAAAGAGTGACCTCCATATGTAGTAGCAACAACAGTAGTGGATAACTTCAAGGCATCAAGTTCATCTCTTAAATTGTTTCTCTCTTCCTCCATAAGCTTAGCAATGGACCTTGCTTCAAACATTTTACGTTTAAGAAGGAATTGTTGTCTTAGACAATGAGAAGCAAATTTATCCAACTTTTGCTCAAAGCCCCAACCTTCACTAAAGGCCTAAAATTTCTTCTCATAATCCTCATGCAAATGTTCCTTAGCTTTATTATGGTCTTCCTGTAACACTTTAATCATTTTGTAGTGGGCAATGTTGTTAGCCACTACCCGATCAAAAAGACACGTCAGATGAACATAATTTTCTTTGGCTTGCTCGAATGCCCCTTCCTCGAGCAACGTCAGTAGGTCAGTATCAGTCAGAGATAAGTGACCATTTTCAAAAATCTCATTAAACCTCTGAAGTAACTCACAGTCAGTAGATAAGAAGCATTCCAATTTATCCATAAATTATTAAGAAGAAGAAAGTCATCAATCTAAAAGGTGCAGAGCACAGAAAAACACAAGTAGAGGAACACAAAAATTTCTCTTTTCATTAATAAAAAGGGAAAATATAAATACATCTTCAAAAAAAATACAACATCTAAAAAAGGAAAACAAAATGTTCCTCGGTTCTACCCCTTCTTCTTATCTGCCTCAGGATTAGCTGAAGTAGAAGTAGAAGCAGAAGCAGAAGCAGAAGTAGAAGAATGAGGAGGATTAACTATGGAGTGGGTAGAAAAATCAACATCCCAGTGTTGGTCGATAGACTCCATCACTATAAGAGATTCACTGGAACCCCCATCATCATCATCAACTTCCTCGTCTAGGTTTGGAGGGGCCCCAGGATCATGTCATAAAAATAACTCGGAGTCTTTTGGAGTGTCGACCTCCACCAGGGCAGCAGACCAACCATCCTTATAGCATTTCTTCTTCGCAAACTCAATTTGAGAAAAAGCTGATCCAATGGATTTATCCCAGACTTTGTTGAATCCATCCTCCCTAGCCTTAGTCCTCTTCGCCTTATCAACACCCAAATCCTACTGTAGCTGGGCAGTCTTGACTTTCTCAGTATCCAAGTCTTTCTGTAACTTGTTAGCCAGACCCCGAGCAGTTTCAACAACTCCTTCAGCAGATTTTGTCTTCTCTTGCCATTTCTTTTCTTCATTAGCCAATGCTTATTTGGAATCAAGTACTGATTTTTTTAGCTCATTAAAAGCCTCTTAAACTTCCCCATAATATACTTTAGAGCCTCATCTTTCTCCAACATGTTGTTGAAGTCAACGAGGAACCGCACGAAGACAACAAGGAAAGTCAGTATTATAAAAAACAAATAAAGAGATAAAAAATTAAAGAAGATAAAAGAATATACTAGGGCAAAGCTTTGAGCAGCCCTGTCAGAACTTTTGGAATGAGGTAATGCAGCTGCAGCACCCCTGTGGTTTGGTAAAGTTCGAAACTTTATTAGTTGTCTTGCCAATCCAGGGCCAAGGACCACTAAAGAGCATGAAGAAGATATATCGACCAACTTACGCTGGTCAGGAATAGTAGAAGAACCTTTTGCTAATTTAGAAGGACGCCATTTCCTTATCCTTTTCAAGGGGATCTCTTCAACTTTCTTAGCTGGAGGTTTCTTCCCAGTCTCTTCTTTATTTTTCACCCCTTTGTCAGCTTATTTGAAAGGGGGATTGGCATATATGTCTCCCAAAATATTGGGAAACTTCCTTGTTCCTATAGCTACATCAAGGGGCAAGTTTGAATCTATAAAAAAAGGGGGAATGGGTAGCAAGATGAGCACTTCCAGATGCAGCAGTTGAAGAAGTATAAAGAGGTTCTTCCTCAAGGTCAATTACAGGGGAAGACGTAGGACGAGTAGCAAAGGAGGAAATTGTATTCTTATACTACAGCAAATAAGATGCAGATCTAACGTGCTCCTTGCCAATCCTCTGATGAAGTCCCCAAATAAATTTTAAATCCCTAAGATTTACTTCACTTTCATTTGGGCACCTTCTCTTCTGATCAACTGCAATTAGAATTTACAGATCAACAATTAATACTACATTTAAATAAGTATGTATGGGGAAAAATATTTAAATAAGGAATAACCTATCCCATTACCAAAAGGATGGCATTTAAGCCCCTGATACTCAGCATTCCCAGTTAAAGGGGTGTATTGCCAATTTTTCACAACAACTCCATGTTCAAAATAATCCCTATTAGAGTCTGGAAGATTAACTACTAACGCTTTGTTTACGGCCCTAGTTTTGAAATAAAAAGAGGTGTCACTAATCACCCACTTATAACAAAATATTATTTCTGGAATCCCTAGATGGGTTCCATCGATTTGATTCAACCTATACACTCCATTTACAACCCTCCAAGTATTTAGGGGCTACCCTAGCTGGGAAAACATCAAAGTATTGACAAAACTTAAGGCACAAGGGATTGGGAGGAAATGTAAACCCACACTTAGCTATAAAGATAGAGGGAAACCAGTGACCCTCAGCAAGTGAGAAAAAATCAGTACGCAAAGTAGCGTGTTCCAAAACAACTCAAGAGGGAATCTTAAATTCATTTTTGAATTCATCAAGAGAATCAATAGAGTAAACCATGATGAAGAATAGAAGAGAAGAGAAAGAGTTCTTATAGGAATTTATGATTCAGCAAGAACTGAAGAACAGAAAACATCGCACAAGAGAGAAAAAGAAAGCTTGAAGACTCTGTAGCCAAAAATACTGAGAAAATTTTAGGTAAGAAAAGATCATGGCTTTTTCCACTCTTTATAGGTTGCCTCAAAAATAGGAAAAATAATGATTAAAAGGTAGCGTCGATTGAACTAGTGGTGGATAAAGGCAGAAAAGATGAATTTCCCCCAAAACGACTCGTTAAAGTTGTGGATAATTTCAAAAATGCCACATGCATTATATTTCCATAGTTAAACAATCATTTTTACAAGTATGGAAAGTCGACAACCGACAAAGCCTAAAATTGTTTTCTGAGCAACTTTAAGAGCTAAAATTGTAGCCCGAGCAACTTTAAGAGCTAAATGCCCCATACTCTTGTAAAAGCTTGAAGCATGGAACATTGGGGGCTTCTGGTCCCTGGGGGCTATAAATACATTGTAAACCCTATATCCAAGGGACACACGAAAAGAGAGGTAATTGAACAATCCCAAAGTAATACATAATAGTGAATGTAGGCTCTTCCATTAAGCCGAACCACTTTAAAATTCTCTTGTCTCTTTTATTTCTATTTATCAGTGATCAATTAATTAGCCTAGTCTAGTTTTTTGCATCAATTAAAACGTTATTCCTGCACTTTTACTAGTAGGATAAAGATCTTATTTTATCCTTATGTTTGTGGATCAAGTTTCTTGAGGACATAACATCCTATTAACTTGGACTTTGTGTATTAGTGATCAATTTTGTGGCTTTTTCGAGCAACTTTTTGCTTGTGTTGAGAAACTCCATCGTATTCATGTGTTCTGTCGAGCATCTTTCAGGGCAATATTTGCTGGGACGAGCAAAAATTTGTAGAACTTCTAACTTTTTTTAATTTAGTTATAAAGTAGTGCATAACACTAGTACTTCAAAAAAAATCAAAAATAAAAATTGAGAGAATTTATGATTTTATTAAGACTGAAAGTTGATCTCAAATTGATTACAACATCATTTATAATATTTTGTGAGATGTTTTGCATGCCATGGGTTTTTGAATTCTTTTTCGTCCAAGGTTTCAATTCAATAAGTTCCAGGTCAGATCACTGCTGAAATACGGTATGTCCCATGCCAATTAGCTTCAAGCTTGTTATTTTTCTACAGCACTTTCTTCAGCACATAATCTCCTTCCTTCAAGTTGGTCGGTTTCATCCTTTTATTGTAAAAATGGGTTATTCTCTGTTGGTATGCTGCATTTCTCAACGTAGCATCATCTTTTACTTCTTACAGCATACCTAGATCCAACCTTCTCATTAGGTCACTTATAGGAGAGTTAAAATTTAAAACTCTATGGGATGGTAAGCCCAGCTCGGCAGGAATGACAGCTTGAGTCCCAAATTCTAACATATATGGGCTTTCTCCAATCGTTATTCTTGGTGTTGTTCGGTATACCCATAATACAGGATGTAGCTCATTTATCCAATTTCCTTTCGCATCATCAAGCCATTTCTTCAAGCCATTTCTTCAAGCCATTAAGCAAAGTTTTATTCGTAACTTCAGTTTGCCCATTACTTTGAGGATGTCCTGGAGCTGAATGAAATCTTTGAATATTGGAGTGAGCGCAATAAATTACAAATTCATTATTATCAAACTGTGTTCCATGATCGGTAATGAAAGCATAGGGTAACCTATACCTACAGATAATGCTTTTCCATATAAACTGATAGACCTTTTCATAGGGCATGTCTATAAAGGGCTCTGCCTTAACCCATTTTGTAAAATAATCCACTGCAATAACTAAGTACTTAAATCTTCCTTGGGTGGTTGACAGTGGTCCGACCAAGTCTATACCTCACATGGAAATGGCCATGGTGAAGTAATTGGAGTGAGAGCAGCTTGTGGAGTTTTTCGAATGGTGGAGAATCTTTGACATTTATCTCACTTCTTGTGAAAAGGTTGCACAGTTTGCTCGCATTAGTGGCAAGTAATATCCTTTCTCACTGATTCTCTGCAGAAGTGTTCTTCCTACTACGTGAGCTCCACATGATCCTTCATGCACTTCCTGAATTAGATCTTGAACCTCTGATGGATGCACACAGCATTGCAAATTGAGTGTTAGTTCTCTCCTGTAAAAAACACCTTTATATAGTACATACTAAGATGCTTTATACTTCAACTTCTTTGATTCAACCAAATATGTTGGTAGAGTTCCTTCTTTAATGTACACTCGAATTAGGTCCATCCATGATAGCCCCATATCTATGGCAATAAAATTTATCATCAAATCTTCATCTATGCTCCTATTGGCCAAAATCTCGATAGGGATAGTTCGTCGGAGTTCAATATTGGTAGTTGAGGCTAGCCGAGCATGGGCATCAACTCGGGCATTGTCCAACCTTAGGATTTTGTTATCTGGATAATTGGTAATTTTTTAATAACTTCCATTACCTTGGATAATTTTTTAATAACTTCCAATCATTTGGTTCACCACCAGCTGAGAGTCACTGTGTCCTACAACTTGCTCGGCACTTAAATGATTTGGCTAAACTTAACCCCACAACAAGGGCTTCATATTTTGTTTCATTTTTTGAAGCCTGGAATTGAAAACATATGGCATACTCAATATCAATACCATTGGGAGTGTTAAGTATTATACCTTCTTCGCTGCCAGTTGCACAAGATAACCCATCAACACATAAGTTCCATATTGGGGAATTATTGTCAAACGCTTGGTCTATTAAACTCACATAGTGGAATATTTTTCCTCTCGATTCTTCATGCTTCCTAGTCATCTCCTGTGTTCGGGAAGAGGATTCTGGTAAGTCGGCAACTGCTTCTTTTGAATAAGGTTCTTCAGGAGATTTCTTATTAACATTACTTCCTACTGATTCTTATTCTGCCTTTTCACTTTATATGTCGAGGACCTCAGAGTAAGTGAACTCCACTACGAAATCTGCCACTGCTTGGCCTTTTAAAAAAGACCTTGGTTCATACATGATATCATACTCCCTTAATTTCACAGCCCAGTACATTAATCTACCAGATTTCTTCAATTTATGCAAAGCATGCCTTAGAGGCATATCAGTGTAAACTACGATTATATGGGCTCGGAAATAAGGTTTCATACGTCTTGATGCTTCAATCAGTGATAACGCCAATTTCTCTAAATGAGGGTACCTGATTTTTGCCCCTCGAAAAGCCTTGTTGGTATAGTAGACGGGTTTTTGAATTTCATTCTCTTCTCGAATCAATGCAGAACTTACAGCCGATTCAGAAACAACTAAGTACAGGTATAATTTTTCTCATGTGATTGATCGGGAGAGTAATAGAGGTGACCCCAAATAATTTTTCAATTCTATAAAATATTTTTCACATTCTTTGTTCCATTCAAAACTCTTTCTGAGCACCTTAAAGAACGACAGACACCTATCTGTAGCTCAGGACACAAATCTATTCAGTGCTGCTCTCGCCCAGTCAGTCTTTGTACATCCTTCTTGCAAGTTGGGGATTGCAATTCAATTAATTCCTTGATCTTATTTGGATTTTCTTCAATTCCCCTTTGATTTACTATGTATCCGAGTAACATTCCTTCTTGCACTCCAAAAATGCACTTGGTTGGATTTAGCCTCATCTGGTGTTTCTTAAGTTGATCAAAAGTATGTCTGAGGTCGGCAATGTGATCGAATGCCTTTTTTTTATAAGCATATCATCCACTTAGACTTCCATATTCTTTCCTATTTTCTCCTCAAACACCGTATTGACCAGCCTTTGACATGTAGCAGCTATATTTTTTAAACCAAAAGGCATAACATTATAACAGTATGTTCCTCGGGGAGTGATGAAAGAAATGATTTCCCTGTCCTCACGCTTCATTTTTATCTAGTTATAACCAGAATAAGCATCCATAAAACTGAGTGATTCATGTCCTTACGTTGCATCCATGAGTTGATCTATTCGGGGCAAAGGAAAATGATCCTTTGGGCATACTTTATTTAAATCTGTGAAATCTACACACAACCTCCACTTGTTATTTTTCTTTCTGACCATAACTACATTGTCCAACCATTCTAGATATTTCACTCCATTAATAAAATAATCTTTCTGATGCTTTTCGACTTCTTCCTGTATGGCTTGATTCTTCTCGGGGCTAGACACTCTTTGTCTTTGCTTTACTAGTTTGACTTCTTTATTTACGTGAGCTTGTGGCAAAGTAAATTGGGATCTATCCCAGGCATATCTTCATGACTCCAAACACATGATTTTTCTATTTAAGGGAGCTCACCAGTTCCTGTTTAAGAACAAGATCTAATGTTGTTCCTATTTGAGTGATACACTCCGGTTTGTCATCGTCTAACATAATGCTTCCAGTTACTTCCACAATCTGTCCCATTACTAGCTATGTTTCCTCCCTTGGGTCTAAGGTTTCAACCTCAGATTGTTCATCAAGATCAGGAGTATCCACTTGGTAGGTAGTGGTTTTCTTTTTTTTTCTTCCAAGTCTTCTTACTCGGCAGAAGATTAGTAACATCCCCGAGCTACTTTTTTATCACCTTTCACAATTCCTACCCCAAAGTTAGTAGGGAATTTTAGACACTGATGAACAGCGGATGGTACTGCCTCAAACTTCTTTAGCCCTACTCTTCCCATGATTATATTGTAAGCTGAATGGAGGTTTTTATACATTACAAAGAAATGAATCTTTTCTTTTCGGCTAGCTGGTCATGTGCCTATCATCACCTCCATATTAATGGTTCCCAAAGGAAAGACTTTCTCACCTACAAAGCCTATTAGTAGTCGACGATAGGGTTCTAATTGGTTGAGTTTAAAATCTAATTTGCTAAAACAAGGATAGAACATAATATTCACCGAGATTCCATTATCTACTAGTACTCTAGAGATAATGATTTCCTCCTTTCTGACTTTGATTACTAATGGGTCATCGTGAGTATATAGTACTCCTGAAAGGTCATTTTTAGAGAACCCAATTACTAGTCTATCTTTGCTAACCTTCTTTGGTCGATCTTCTTCGGTAAGGTTGATCCTCTGTATGTACGAGCAAGACTGTGTCTCATAAAGGTAAGCTTTTCGCTTGTTGTTTGATGTCCTCCTCTTACATCTCCACCTGTAATCATTTGGCAATCAAAAGAACCAAAATTGATACAGAATACCTCACGTCCTGGGTGCCAAGGTTTTTTAGGGAGATCGGGATCATTATCCTGGTCATCTTCATAAGTTCTTTTCTTCTCATCTCTGGGCTTGCAAGGAGATTTTGATCTTCAACGAATTCCCTCGGTGTTCTTCCAATCAACATACTGATTCATCTTTCCTCGTCGATTGAGAGTTTCAATCTCATTTTGAAGTGCTATGCAACGTTTCGTCATGTGACCGTGATGCCCGTGGAATTCGCAGTACTTAGTTTTATCTCTTTTGGTCAGGGAACTTCTCAGCTTATTAAGCCAACGCACATCTTTATTATGCTTGATTTCTTCCAAAATATGGTGAATACCCATGGTTAATGGAGTATAGTCATGGTACTTCTTGATTCACTCCAAAACTCCTTTCTGTTTTGATTCTCTATGTTCTTTAGGGTCTTTATAATCTTTCTTATCATTTTTTCCATCAACTTTTGTGCCCGAGCTACGCTTGGCTGCCATTGCTTCCTTGGCATTCATGATCTTTGCTTCTTTAGCCATCAGTTCTTCCATTTTCTTTGGAAGATCCTTGGCAAGAGCGTAATACATCTTTTCTGGGAGCAATCCACTCATGAGGGCGGTTCTCCTCATAATCTACGACTGCTAGTAATGAGTAATGTAATCTCTCGTGATCTTTCCTTCTTTCTGTCTTACACTAAGTAAGTCTGACACCCTTCACAAGCTTTGCTCCAAAGCAAAAGTTATTAATGCATAGCTCAGCCAGTTGGTTGAAGTTAGAAATTTATCCCCGAGGAAGACCATTGTACCAGATTTGGGCAGATCCAGTAACGGTTCCAGAAAAAGCTCTACATCTCATTTCGTCAGGGACTGCATAAATATTAACAGCTTCTTGATATTGTTCTATGTGGAGAACTGGATCAATTTTTCCATCATATTTGGGTGTTACTACTGGAGCCTTGAACTTTGTTGGAGTAAGAAAATCCACAATTGCCAACACAAATGGAGACCTTTTTACAAAACTTCTTTGCAGTGGGTTTCTTGTCTTTCCCATTTCCCATAATCTGTCTTCCAATCTTTGTATGGAGCCTTTCCATGCATCATTGGAAACATCGAATTTATGCGTTGCAACTTTATTAGTTGCTGAGCTTTCTTCTTGAAGTCATTGCTCGATCCGAGTAGCAGTTCGTTGGGCATTTTATCTAGATTGAGACGTGCTTTCCCTTTGATCGGATGGTCATCCGGTGTTACCTGACATTGCCCTAGGAATATTTTTGTTCCCCCTGGGTCCCAAACGATCGATGGGAGAAGCACGACTTAATCTCTCTAAGGCACTTGGCCTCTCTAGAGAATAAGATTGCGTGTGGAAAGATTCTGATGTCCCGAGTAATGAATTTGACTTTGGATGGTAGGAGACATCTCTTGTTGTCATCGAATGGTTGCACCGACCACCTCTTGATCATATATTAAATATATGATCATGTTAGTTTTGAAATTTAGATAAGTTAGTCCAACTACAGTTTTTTTGTTTACAATGCAAAATAAATGGAATTATATTTAAAATTAGTAAAAAAAGTATTAATTATTGTCGTGTCTCCGCCATGTCGCCTCCTAGTTTTTTAGATTTTTCGTTCGTGTTGTGTTTGACACAACGTGCGTGTCCGTACTTTATAGTTAATTAGACATTTTATGTTTTTTCAAGCTATTTTCTTTGCTTTATGTTTTATCATGATTCATTTCACCCTTCTATATTTCAATTTTGTTTCAAATATCTTGATAATAACCACCATACTTTTTGTTTTTATTTATGCAGATGATAATAACATTTATTTTTTAGCTTTTTTCAAGTTATGGGTGTTGGTGCTAGTCTTTGAACTAAAGGAGAGTTGTTATCAATTTAAGAGATGTGCCAGGGAAATGTGCTACCTAGGCGAAAGCATGTTGCAAATAAACGTGTAAGAGGGCCATACTCCGTAACTTCTCGAGTTACGATTTCTGATACTGATGAAGTGGGAGAGGCAACATCATCCAATAAATATGGTTACCTGTCTACCCCTGATATTAAGGAAGTAGATGAAGCACTTGAATTAAGTTGTGTGGATATAAAAGCTATGGTGAAGGACAGTGGCGTACCCAGGATTTTGAGTGAGTGGGTGCGGAACCTATGATGAATGCCTGGGGGATTTTTTTAGGGTTATTTTCATTTTAAAATAAATTCAATGTAGTCTCAATTACTCAAATAGTTATCCTAAATACAAAGTCAATATAACCATGAATTTTCAAATCCTAAATTTCAAGCGATAAATGAAAATACTCAATCAACTTGAAGCCTTAAATAACAACACCAAATTGGAACTTGACTCTTTCGCTCTTTTAAAATACTTCAACATATTGATCACCTCTGAAATAATAAAAAAAAAACAGAATATTACATCAATTTCAATAACAAATTACTATCAACTTTGAACCTAAATAAAATTACCCAAATATTCTCTAAATTTTTTTTTACCCAAACACTCTTTGAAAAAAAAAAAAAAACCCAAACAGCCGACATATACTAATTACTTCAAGATATTGATCACTTTTGAAATAATAAAAAAAACAGAATATTCTATCAATTTCAACAACTAATTACTATCAATTTTAAGCCCTAGAATAAAGTTACCCAAACATTCTCTAGAAAAAAAATACCTAAGCAATCTCTGAAAAAATACCCAAACACACTAAAAAAACAGCATACATTACTTTTCACAATCAAATGATAACATATTAACAAAAATAAACTAATTTCTAACAATAAATACTAAAGCTGAAATAAATAAGAAAAAAAAGAACTTACATGTAACAGGAGGAGCCGTCTGCTTCTGCAGAGATGAGAGAGCCAAATGAGAAAGAAGAGGAGATGTTGTCTTATCTCCACTCCATGAGGTTGGGTCACCCGTTTTGAAGAAACCCGATTTGAAATGTTGATTTTGGGACTATTCGGTTTAAGGTTTGTTTCCAAAAGTTGGTGTTTGGGTATTTTGGAATGATTTGAAGAAACCCGTTTAGAAATGCTGCTGACATAAGAGGAAGCGTGTGCTTTTTAAGTAATTATGAAATTTTCCCCTCAAGTATAAGAAACCCTTAATAAGATAGCTTTAACTTTAGAAAATTACACCAAGGTTTATATATTTTGGAAAAAATACTATAAATATTAAAAAAAATCCAAAAAAATACCGGGTGCGGCCGCACCCACTCGGGAATGAATAGGGACGCTCCTGGTGAAGGACCCTCTTCCTGATGCAATTAACCGGGATGAGACTATAATATCTAGCTTGGCAAAAAATATTATGGAGCAGTAGCCTAAAGAAGTTAATCATAATATAGTAGATGCAGATGCTCCCAGTTCTTCCATTGATAGTGGTGTTGAAGCTGTTCAAGTCAATGAACGTAATCTTGGAGATCGGTGCGCCGTCCATCAGAATAATGGGCTTAACCCCAACTTAATGGTATGGAATAATACCGCTCGTTCCTATGAGGGAGCATTTCCATGTCTCTTTTGGTTCAAACTGTTTGATTTGTTAATATACATACTGGTTTGAACATCGGGATATTTAATAGATACACTTACACTTACACACACAGGAAATCAAAGAGGTGTTTAGTCTCTCTCATTCATAATATGATTGACAAGTGGGGCTTATAGATTACTACTAGTCTTTGCTCTCCAAGAATCCTAGATAAGCTACATAATTGACCTATTTAGCTTTTTCACTTATCCTAATATTGGTGACCAATGTAGCGGCCATCAAAATTATGGGCTCCCAATTTATTGGGACGTAATAATACTGAAATGCTACCATCACTACAAGAATTTGCACCATTAGCAACATACAAATTATGTTGCTAAAGTTAGAAATATGTTGCTAAAAGCTTTTGCCAATTGTCTGTCTAGGAAACCCTTTGGCAACACAGCAGGCTTGTGTTGCTGAAGGTATACTTTTGTCAACACGCAATTGTGTTGCCAAAAGTATTTTTTAATTTGTCAAAATTTATAATAAAAAATATTATTTGTGTTGCCAAAAGTCACGCAACAGCAACAAAAATAGTTGTGTTGCCAAAAGCTATAGTTTTTGGCAGCACATGAGCTGTGTTGCCAAAACGTTATACCTTTGGCAACACAGGTCTTGTGTTGCCAAAAGCAATATCTTTGGCAACACAAGATTTGTGTTGCCAAAGGTACAGCTTTTGGCAACACAGGAGTTGTGTTGCCAAAGGTATAACCTTTTGGCAACACAGCTCTTGTGTTGCCAAAAGTCGTATCTTTGGCAACACAACTCCGGTGTTGCCAAAAGTCGTATCTTTGGCAACACAACTCTGGTGTTGCCAAAAGCCGTACCTTTGGCAACCAAACATGTGTTGCCATATCCAAAGTGATAGACGTAGATGATAACTTTTGGAGACAAAAAATTGTGTTGCTAAAAGTACAATATTTTTATTTATTACTTATTATTTTTTTCGCAATTGTAAGCACTTTTTTCATCAAACGTGCAACCTTATAATCCAAAATAACATTACGCATTTTTCATACAATCATAAGTAATACAAAATTCCACAATTTGCAACCAAATATCATAAATATGAATTACAAAATAATATTTCATCACAATCTAAGTATAAAGGTACAAAATAAATGTCTCCCAAATAAAAACGTAACAAAAGATGTAAACATGATCTAGCCTAATACATTAACACATTAAAATATGTTTAAAAAATCCACGTAAACTAAAACGACGATAATATCGCTCCCCTACACTATAAGAAACCGCAGCTCCAAGCCACCACGAACATAATAACTCCAAGCAAAATCCATCATAACCTGCACAAGATACAAAAATAAATGACTACATGGGTTTGTATAACTTCAAATGCATGTATGTTTGACTTGATCAATTTAAAACACTATTTAATTTCAGAAAATTTCGACAGAATTTCCTTTGTGTA
The DNA here is from genome assembly GCA_949130495.1 of Sambucus nigra. Taxonomy (NCBI): domain Eukaryota; kingdom Viridiplantae; phylum Streptophyta; class Magnoliopsida; order Dipsacales; family Adoxaceae; genus Sambucus; species Sambucus nigra. The sequence continues at coordinate 286,458,181 of OX422218.1, forward strand.
TTCATGAAATCCAACATGTTTTTAACATTAAAATAAACCCAACATCAAAAAAAGCAGCTAAACCACCATTAAATCCCTTTCACCAATTTAATATCTAAAAATAGTATCCGAGTAGCTACATAAACTAAAATAAGTATCCGAGTAGCTACGTACCTCAATCCTCCGTTTCCATTGACTTTTCCATGTGTCGCAAATCCATTTTCATTCTACACAAAATACAAAATAATTTATAATCTATCCGACTTCAAAAGATAATAATTATTTATAACTATTATAATTATATATATAAACATTTATATATAACTATAAAAACAAAGTGTCTAAAAAAAACATTTATATATATATAACTATAATAATCCAATTCACTGTGTCTAAAAAAACAAAGTGTCAATTTTTAAAAAAATTTGGGCATAATCTCTTTTGTTTATTGGACTATCCACCCTGTTTAAGAGGTAATGACAAATCCAACAATATAAAAAAAATCCCAAATTCGTCTACAAAAACTTCAATGAAACAAACTTCTTATTGGTCCGTGTTCGATGTGAACTAACCAACTATCACGTGTTCACTTCCATGGGGACATCACCATGGTACATCAAATAGCACTCCATATACCTCCCTTGACGGGGGTTCCATATGGCCATCATTGAAAATGGCTCGAAGGTGGTTCTGAGGTCCTCTACGAAAATCAATTCCATATCCTTCCTTATCTGACTTGAATATGGCCCACTCCCTAGAAAACATAGAAGAATACATTATACTGTCAAACAGGATATTAGAATGATAAAATATAGATCCTTGAACAATACCACAATTCAATTCCCTAACCATTGAAGTCCTAGCATATGATCAGACTACGCAAAACATAGTATACAAACATACATTATTATGAAGCAATTTATAACCATTAAAGTCCTAGCATATGATCAGGAGGGGAAGGAATTTATTTTAAAGCAATAGCGGTTCAGACATAGCTTAATTTTTTTCCACATGGAATGGGACTAGAGAGAATCATTTGAAAAACCATAATGTATATATATACTGGACAAAAAAGCTACAAACCCATTGAAATTCCAAGACATGTGTTAACATCATTATATACTGGACTGCAATGGAGAAACAAAAATAACAAGCATTCTAGTCAACGAGAGGGTCCCGACTTGCTTATGTGTCGACAAAACTACGAGTATCGTACATATCGTACTGTTATATATATATATATATATATATATATATATATATATTGCTAAACATGAGTCGATTTGTGGTTATAATTCTGGTAAATTTAAGCCTAATGAGCTTAACTATATAATTTTTGAAAAAGAATTATTAGCCATCAAATTAGCAATTAAAAAGTTTCATATATTTTTAGCACCAGAAGATTTTATTATAAGAACCGATAATCAGGCTGTCCGTGATTTTTTAACCAACAAAAGAAATATTTTAGAAGGACGCAGATTAAAATGGTTTAATCAAATTGCTACTTACACCTTTGAGGTAGAACATCTTAAAGGCACCAACAATTTCCTTGCAGACTTTTTAAGTAGGGAAAATTGTTAAAACCCACTAAACAAGTGGAGAATTTGTGAAAACCCCACTAAACCAGTGGATTTATATTAGACTACTCAGTGTAAACAACATATGAGTAGAAATAAGATGTTAATACACTCTAACAAGGAGGATATTAACAGTTTCAGGTATGGAAGACAAACAAAAGGGACAAAACATCCCTAGAGAGGACCAAGGACCTTGGATTACAATAGCTAAAAAGGCTAGTAGTTCAAGAAGAATTCCAGAAGTTTCAGTTAAACCAGTTGTTGCTTCAACATCCAATACACAGCCTAAAAAGGGCCATGTGTATGTTGTTTTTTGTGGAAGAAAACCAGGTTTTTACTATTCTTGGTACCATTGCCAAGAACAAACAAATGGCTTCCTAGGAGCATGTTACAAAAAATACAGTAATGAAGGGGAAGCAATATCAGACTGGGAAGAGTTTTTGAAAAAATTTAACCCACCCAATCTGATATATCAATTTGCAAAATTACAGAGCAAAGAAACCACCTTTGACTCTGAATTACATGATTTCATAAATCCAGGAATACCTTATCATATTTACAAACCTTTAAATGATTCCTGGAAATCTCACCTAGAAGGCAAGAAAAAAGATTTCAGAAAAAACTTAAGCCTTCTTGTTACTAGCATTGCTGAACAAACAGCATAGCTAGATTAATTAAAATCTTTAGCTCTGGAAATATTGAAAAACATCAATTTTGAAGATGAAGATTTTTCTTTACAGAAAATCAACATAATTTTTATCTACTGCAGAACTCCTGCAGAATGATTTTTCTGATAAAATTTTCAACAAAATCAGACGAATTTGTTTATTTGAAAAAGCAATACAAATACTACCAGATACAATCTTCAAGGTGGAAATTTTATCAAAAATTGAAGATCATGATCAAAAGGTAAAAAGCCTATTGATCCACCATGGTGAATTCTTGAATGTCCTTGATGGAAATGGAATTCCCAAACTTCATATGCATCTTGATGATGAATGGGATCCAGAAATTCTCAATTGGGGATTATGCAATAAGATCATTTATCAAGTTCATTTGGGAACAAAATTCACAGTTTTGCCAATGATGATCAAAACAATGATCACTCATGTTATGGACTTAGTAATGCGATGGAACCGCACTTTCACTCTGAAAATCATCGGAGGGGTAGGATGGAGACACCGAGAAAGATTTTATTCTCCTTACCAAATTTATTATCTCCGAAAAACTGAAGAATGGGATTGGGATGAAATGGAAAAGCAAGACCAAGATAATTTAGCTTATATTCGTTTGTGGATTTTCTGTGATTTGGGGAATTATCCATTGTTTTGGAATCTCCAAATCTCTCCAATTTATGAGTCTAAGCTGGATTGCCGTCTCATAAGGTCTTGGTTCAAAAATCTCAATAATATTTTCATCAAGATTGTGGATATTTGGTTTGGGTAAGTTGGTTAGTTCATGGATTGTTTTCCAATGAACAGCCAAATTGTGTGAAGTTTCTTTCATACCTACCCCCTTTGTTTGGATTTTGATTTTTATAGTGTCTGTAATATTGGGGTCATCAATAGATATGAAGAAATTTGGTTTTATATTAAACCAAATAATTCCATTAACCAAATTGGATTGGATTCCTCCAATTATAGCATTAACAGGATCATTAAATCTTTTATCTAGCACAAGTATGGCAATTGGAGTGTCCATGCCTTGTCTAAATAAAGCTGTTATGCAGATTTGGATTAAAACTACATGAACATATTTAATATGTGGATGTCTCTTTTTCCATCTTTTGATTTTGTTTAAATCAAAGATTATAATTTCTGTAGTATCATTATCAGTAGATCCTGCAGTAGTATTGCCTGCAAATTGTTCAAATATTCTTGTAGACAAGAAATTAAATTTGGACAATTTATAGACATCTTCTTTTTTAACCAATTGTTGTTGGTTTTCTATTTCTCTTAATTTCTCGTTGGTAAAAGTGATTTCTTCTCCAACTATATCTTTTAAAGTGATGGACTGTGTTTCAGTCTGATCACTGGATTTAATTTCCATTGTGTTAAACATGAAAATCATTTCTGTGTCAGAATCATCTGACTCTGATTCAGATTCTATTTCATATAGAATTTCATCATCTGAGACGTCTGATAGTTCATCTCCAAATGAAATCTCAAGTTCTTGTTCTTCAAGAAACTTGATCATTTTTCTTGCACTTTTCCCTTTGTTGGGGCATTCAGGCGCATAGTGACCTTCTTCATTGCAAATATAACATTTACATTTCTTAGTTGCGACTTCTCCCTTTTTAGGAGATTTCTTTTTCTTCTTCACATATTTTTTATGTTTAGAAGTATTAAATTTCTTTTTTCGCCAAGGTTTCCATTTAAATTTCTTTTTCTTTTTCTTTGACGATTTATTGGATTTTGGAAGTGGGTTACATCCAATTTTCCATTCTTCTTTTAATATTTTGTTACAACAAAGATATCCTGCACGGTTAGCAGATATACCATTTTTAATTTGTTTTTTGGCTTTAATATCAGGACATTTTTTAGTTATGCAACGCAAAACCCAAGCTATCATGTGACCAATGTTATCTGATTTATTTATACTACTCAGATATTCATGATATGTTTTCATGCATTCTTCATCCCATGGTGATGGGAGTTTATGGAAGAATTGGTCTAGCCAATATTTATCTTCTGGAGGGTTTACCAGAAAATAATATTTCTTATATATATTAGCAAATTCTTCAAAACGACAGATATCACACAATTCTATTTTAGAAAGTATGTATCTTGTGTCTTCTTGCAGGCGTGGTTCACCTGTAAATCCTATGAGATTTTCTTTTATTATAGTAGCAAATTCTTTTAATATATTATCAAAAGAATTTCCTATTGCTAGAAGTGCATCTTTTTGTGCTTTTCCAGCTGTAGATTTTCCCATTGCTGTAACCACATAAGGCAGTCACCTTCTAGTGTTGCAGCAAGATAGTCTAAGAATTTTTCTTTAGACCAGGTATTTTTGTAATTTGTTATCAAGATGGACATGGATTGTGCCCAATCATCGATATTTTGTTCCTGATCTTTAAAAGGAACATTTTGGAGATTTAAATAAATACCACCTGTAGCAACATTGCATTTATTCAAATCATCTCTTCTGGAGAAGTGCACAGTTGGTTCTTCTTCCTTGACACCACTTGTAGAAGCTTGACTTGTAGATGTATTTATATAATCTTTACGTTTTAAATACTCTTCTGCTTCTTCAGGATGTGTTTGAGAATATTCTTCCCAATTAAAATATTCCTCAAGGGGTTCTTGAGTTTTTCTTTTTCCTTCACTACTGATTATAGTGTAAGGAGTTTCTTCTTCATAATCTGAGTCGTAGTTCAACTCAAATTTGAAGTGAGTTAATAATCCTTTATATTCAGTATATGTTGACTGAATTTGTTGGATTAATTGGTTTCTTTCAGTTATATTAAGATTTTTGTCTTTATATAACTGTCTCCAATATTCAATTACTTCTTTGATATTAATATATTCTTCATAGTTATAAGATTGTTCTTTATTTGTATGAAGAACGTTAATATCTTTAGATCCATAGTATAGGCGAGGATTTTCGCTAGTACCTGGAGCATTCATTCCCATATTAGTAGGAATGGCAATAGTGTCTAATTTTTTTATTAGATCACTAATTTTTTCCTTGGTTTCTGGTTTTAGATCCAAGTTTACCATATTATCATATTCTTCTAATTTTCTTTCGACTTTGTTTAAGTCTACTTGAAGTTTAATAAGTCTTTCTTCATTCATTTTTTGGTGATCTTCAACTATTTTAGACCATCCAAATATCATATCTATTATAGTATTTAAAGTAGCACTTATATAAGCAATCTGTGTTTCAGATTTCTTATCTATATGCATATTATGATTAAACATAGATTCTTGCTTTTCTATCCATGGAGCTATACATTTTAAAATTCCTTTTAAATTTTGTTCTCCTCCCATTATAATTTTCAATGGTACCTAAGACCTCCTATTTCTGGTTGATGGTTCTTAAAACCAATGTCTAACAATAGCCTTAGAAAGCCACTGTTGGGCAAAACGGCCAAAAAGACATATGAGCTTTACAACCTAAACAGGTGTATGGGTTTTATGAAAATTATGCCGGAATTTAAACAGTAATTTCGTCGGAATTTAAATAGTATATCTTTCTGAAAAAGATTAACAAGGAGTGGTAGTGGGGCCTGCATCGTCTTCCCTAGATTTCGGTGCCTCCTCTACAGGAATTGCGTCTTTGAGATCAAGGGGTATTTCTAAACCATATGCATCCAGTCCAAGAACAATTGGAAAAACTTTATCCCACGGCAAGTACCTACCTCTAAATCTAACAACTAAGTTCTCATTTTTAACAAGTGATGCAAAAGAAAGTTTGAACCCTTCCTCAAATATACGGTGTGTGTTGAAGACTTCGGCAGCCACACTCAAACACATACCAGCATGAAGTAAGTCCCGACAAAGAGATATTTCAACCCTCGTGCCAGAACCAGTTTTCATATCTTTAGCGGGAAATATTATCTGCGTTACTAGGCTACTTCCTGCCCCTTTTTCAGAATTTTTATGATCTGTATATAATATTTTTTCCTCAATGGATTCAACATCAGCTGGTAGATCTAAGGAAATCTCTCTTCTTAGATAAGATTTAGAGGAAGACAATCCATCAGTATTTCTTGATTCGCCAACACCTTCATCTTCAGTCCCATTGGTATTTTTTCATATCTTTAGTGTCTTCATGAATCTCTAATGAGGAACCATTTCCAACTTGCATGGGTAATTCCAATAGCTCTAAACAGCTCTGAAATGTATCTTCACACTTACTACTAGCAGATAACTCTAAACAGTATATATATATATATATATATATATATAAAACAGTGTATCTATGAAGCACGGACACGTAACATGTGTTTCGACACGCGACACGCGACACGTGATTGATCCAAAAACTAGGATACGACACGCTATGATACGTACAATATATAACACATATTTAAATATATATTAATGAAATAAAATAGATTTTCTACATAAAATACATTATTAGAGCATTCTTAGCATGAAATTAAGAAAATGGACCATACAAAACAAAATTCAAACACACTTTGACCTTAAGAATCATAAATAAAGCACAATCACCATCACTTGAGTCAAAGTTGGCTCGTGGCTTCTGGGGGAGTGTTAGTGCTTCATAGGTGTCCGACACGTTGTAGGACACGACACGTTGGTTTCCGGGAGAGTGTCCGTGCTTCATAACAGTGTATATATACTAGTATATGTATGTATATTGTATATTATATATATATATATATATATATATATATATATATATATATATATATACTGTATATATATATAAGTATACTGTATATATATATATATATATATATATATAACATATAAATGTTAGTATATGTATGCATACTGTATATATACTAACATTTACACTGTATAATGTATGTATATATATGTATATATATAATGTATGTACATTATATATATATGTATATATATGTATATATACTAACATTTACAGTGTATAATGTATATATATATATATATATATATATATATATATATATATATATATATATATATATATATATATATATATATATATATATATATATATATACTGTATAATGTATGTATACTGTTATGTATATATATAATGTATGTATATTATATATATATGTATACTGTTATATATACTACTGTTAACAGTATATACACTGTTATAATATATGTATATATACTAACATTTATATGTTATACTACTGTTAACAGTATATACACTGTTATAATATATGTATATATACTAACATTTATATGTTATATATATATATATATATATATATATATATATATATATATATATACTGTTATATATACTGTATATTATATACAGTATACATACATATACTAATATATATACTCTGTTATATATACAGTATGCATACATATACTAATATATATACTCTGTTATAAATATATATATTATATATATATATATACAGTATACTTATATATATATATATATATATATATATATATATATATATATAATATACAGTATACATACATATACTAGTATATATACACTGTTATGAAGCACGGACACTCTCCCGGAAACCAACGTGTCGTGTCCTACAACGTGTCGGACACCTATGAAGCACTAACACTCCCCCAGAAGCCACGAGCCAACTTTGACTCAAGTGATGGTGATTGTGATTTATTTATGATTCTTAAGGTCAAAGTGTGTTTGAATTTTGTTTTGTATGGTCCATTTTCTTAATTTCATGCTAAGAATGCTCTAATAATGTATTTTATGTAGAAAATCTATTTTATTTCATTAATATATATTTAAATATGTGTTATATATTGTACATATCATAGCGTGTCGTATCCTAGTTTTTGGATCAATCACGTGTCGTGTGTCGCTTGTCGAAACACATGTTACGTGTTTGTGCTTCATAGATACACTGTTTTTTTTATATATATACTGTTTAGAGTTATCTGCTAGTAGTAAGTGTGAAGATACATTTCAGAGCTGTTTAGAGCTATTGGAATTACCCATGCAAGTTGGAAATGGTTCCTCATTAGAGATTCATGAAGACACTAAAGATATGAAAAAATACCAATGGGACTGAAGATGAAGGTGTTGGCGAATCAAGAAATACTGATGGATTGTCTTCCTCTAAATCTTATCTAAGAAGAGAGATTTCCTTAGATCTACCAGCTGATGTTGAATCCATTGAGGAAAAAATATTATATACAGATCATAAAAATTCTGAAAAAGGGGCAGGAAGTAGCCTAGTAACACAGATAATATTTCCCGCTAAAGATATGAAAATTGGTTCTGGCACGAGGGTTGAAATATCTCTTTGTCGGGACTTACTTCATGCTGGTATGGGTTTGAGTGTGGCTGCCGAAGTCTTCAACACACACCGTATATCTGAGGAAGAGTTCAAACTTTCTTTTGCATCACTTGTTAAAAATGAGAACTTAGTTGTTAGATTTAGAGGTAGGTACTTGCCGTGGGATAAAGCTGTTCCAATTGTTCTTGGACTGGATGCATATGGTTTAGAAATACCCCTTGATCTCAAAGACGTAATTCCTGTAGAGGAGGCACCGAAATCTAGGGAAGACGATGCAGGCCCCACTACCACTCCTAGTCGAAGATGGAGCCTATGGCAGACATTTAGAAGGGTTAAAGCGATTGAGGATACTAGTATTAACTTGTCTAGTGAGGAGGTGATTATTGATTTCTATTCTCCCTCAGAAAATTAATCAGTGGGACCCACTCTGTTATCTCCTCATAAGCAAGTTCTTAGGACAAATATCCCCACTACTGAGCAAATAGAATCTTTAAACCTAAGAGAAGGGCAAAATGTGGTCACTTTCATTTTTTCTACAAGGGTCCTATGAGTGCAAAAGGTTGAAGCTCATATATACTTGTGGAAGTGGAATGCACGGATTGTAATTTCAGATGTTGATGGGATAATTACCAAGTCTAATGTTCTTGGTCAGTTTATGCTCTTAGTTGGAAGGGATTGGACACAATCTGGGGTAGCTCGAATTTTCTGTGCAATTAAGGAGAATGGGTATAATATACTGTTTCTGAGTGCACATGCTATTTTTCAAGCATATTTAACTAGAATTTATTTAGTCAATATCAAGCAGGACGGAAAAGCTTTACCCACTGGACCTGTTGTTATATCAGTTGATCGCCTATTTCCCTCATTGTACGGAGAAGTAATAAGAAGAGCACCACATGAATTCAAGATCGCCTGTTTAGGGGATATTAAAGCACTTTTTCCTTCTGATTACAATCCATTCTATGCGGGCTTTGGTAACAGAGACACCGATGAGCTCAGTTATCATAAGATTGGGATTTCGAAGGGAAAAATGTTGATCATTAACCCCAAGGGTGAGGTGGCCATTAGTCATAGAACTGCTGTGAGGTCATACACCTCTTTACACACTAGTCAATGATATGTTCCCACCAACTTCAATGGTTGAGCAGGAAGATTATAATTCATGGAATTATTGGAGATTACCATTTACAGACATTGAGATATTGTAGAAATAGCCTTTTAATACGGGAAAAATAATCTTCAATGGTTCGGAGTATTTGACGATTAACGCAACATTCGGCAGCCTATATTGAGCCAATAGTTAAATTGTAAACAATTAGTCTTGTAATTGAAATTGGAGTATGATGTTCATTTAAAAAAAAGGGGGGAAGTTTACTCTTTATTGAAAACACAGCTCGGAAGTAAACATCTCTGTGGGGATAGAACATAAATTCTAAAACTACAATAAACTAACACTTGACATTTAATGAAGTAGCATATCCATTCAAAATAAAAGGATGACTTAATAAGGTAGACTAATGAAGAAAAAATAAAATTAGAACTTTATTTTGACCTATCAAGCTAAATTGATAAGCATGTGTACATAGATTTTAACAAATTGTACATATATACATGAATATTTGATAGATAATATATTAAGATGAATGACACAACATAAAGTCACAATTAGTTTCGAAGAAAAGGCATACCTGATCTAAAGTATGCTGTGCAAATTCAGTAGTAGAAATCATTACTCCGGCAGCAAACGAACCCAACTCAAGAGTTAAGCCCAGCTTATCGCTGCACTGAAAGATTAAAGGGTATACCAGAGTATTAAAAAAATGTTTACGCGTGCTTGGATTCAATAGAATCAATACATTTAACGAGAGCCCAGTAATCAAGAGATGTTTAATATTCAAGAGCATTAAAGTCAAAAACTTATTAATAACATCGTGGGTGCATATTGATACTTATTTTTTTTCTAAAATAAGTCCCAACCATTTTAGTACACTAGTCTTCATTTCTCAGATTCACGTTTCATTTCATCTTGTTTTTCGAAAGAAACTGGCGTAACAGTAACTTTGGCACAAAACAGAGTATACATCATTTCGAAGGGAGGTGGTCCCAACATATACATATTTTTCATGTGAAAACTTTAGTTTCACCTTTTGTGTGTGGTTGTGATTATGGTGGGGGGTAGGCAAGGTGTCCCCAGTAAGTCGCGAGAGGGTGCGGACGCACCACTGAATTTCTGTATTCTTGTTGTCATATATTTGGGATTTTTTTTAATTACATGGTGTTAACGTAATTTTTTGAAGCAAAAGATAAGTAGCCTCTTAGAAAGTTGAGAAAACTTTGTAATTACTTTCATAATTAAAGACAAACACGCTAGCTTATTCACTTACAGGGATTATAATTTTTCTTGTCTTGAAGAGAAAAACCATTCTTTCATTCCATCCCCCTGTCCATTCTTAGCCTCTCGCTGTCCATCAATGTGCCATTTTGTTCGCCAAGCACCTGTAATAATTTATTAGTCCATAGGGAGTCATTATAAATCAAACAAAAAATTAATACATTAAGCTGGGCATTTTGCCAAATACCTTTCGTGCAATGTTGAAACTTGAAACATATCCAATAGGGAATTTGATGAATAACTGGAACAAAAACATAAATGAATAATTAGATCTGAACAAACCAAATTTACATCTGAAATTGAAGAGCACGTGAGTACAGCCCCTACAGCTTGAAGAGCACATGGGTTTTATATGAAAAAAACAATGTGGGTTCTTTTGAAGGTATAATAGGTGAGTGTGCATTGAGAGTATGGCATCGTTGAAGCTCATCCAGAGAGGAATCAACACCAAAATCAGTAATATATGCAAACAACAAAATATGAACAATAAAAATACAAAACAAACAAAGATTCATCGTGTGTGCGTGTGTGCTATGGTGTGCTGTTGTGCTATAGTGCGTGTGTGCTGTTGTGCTATGGTGTTCTGTAATGCGTGTGTGCGTGTGTGCGTGCGTGCTGTTGTGCGTGTGAGATATGTAGATAGAGGAACTTGCTATGGTGGTCGGTGGAGCAGATTCATCCGGCGGTGGCGTAGAGATTCATCCGGCGGTGGAGGGATTCATCGAGATTGAGAAAGGGAAAACGGGGGTTTTGGGAGGGAAAGAGAATGGGAAAATGGGGATTTTCTTATTTTAGGTTTTTGTTTATTAAGATTTTAATATATTTTAAACATATAAATTCTATAAAAAAATACTTTTGGCATCATAGAATTCGTGTTGCCAAAGCCACCCTCTTTTCGCAACATAGGGTTATATTGTAGAAAGTCACTTGACTTTTGGCAACATCACACAATTTTGCTAAAGGTTCAAATAATTTCTCTCCCTCCTTTTAATAGTATCCCACTTAAAATTTTAGCGTTTGGCAACAAGCTTTATTTTATGTTGTCAAAGGTACAATGTAAAATAGTCTTTTGGCAACATAAATAAAATTTTGTTGCCAAAAGGGTATTTTTGGCAACACAAATAGCTTTTGTTGCTAAATATTGTTGCTAATGGTGCAAATTATGTGCAACCATTCGATGATAACAAGAGATGTCTCCTACCATCCAAGGTCAAATTCATTACTCAGGACATCAGAATCTTTCCACACGCAATCTTATTCTCTAGAGAGGTCAAGTGCCTTAGAGAGATTAAGTCGTGCTTCTCCCATCGATCGTTTGGGACCCAGGGGGAACAAAAATATTCCTAGGGCAATGTCAGGTAACACCGGATGACCATCCGATCAAAGGGAAAGCACATCTCAATCTAGATAAAATTCCCAACGAAATGCTACTCGGATTGAGCAACCTCCCCAAGCTAATGACGCCTCCCGAAAGCTAAGAACGGGCATTGGAAGCCCTTGTGATTGATGCTGCAAACCAACATAGGTAGTTGCTCTCCTCATTTTCAGCTATCATTAGCTTTCGGAAAATCAGGCGCCTTTATGGGCATTTTGTGTTCATTTAGATGTTCTCATTTCTGATATAACATATTGTCTCGATGCAAGATCTGTTTAAGATAATGGTCTTTTATAAGATAACATTTAATGGAATCGAGAAATCGAAATATGGCACTATAGAGTGAACTTGATTTCATGTACCTATATATATATATATATATATATATATGACTTTGTAAGGACAATACAAAGTTTAATTTAAAACAGCATAGGAAGAGTTTTTACTGTAAAGTAGAAACAGATGAAATATAAGACATAAGCATGAAAAATGGGCATGTGATATGTGAGACTAGACTTCATCCCCTAAATATATCTGAGGAACCTCTGTAGCATCCCTTGCCCAATCATCCTTTCAAGTTCATCCTTTAGTGCATAGCACTGCCCAGTGTCGTGGCCATGGTTCAGATGGAACTTGCACTAATTGGCTTTATTCCTCTTGTGGAGTGGAGCTTTGAGCTTCTCTGGCCACCTCAGCAGCTTGTCCTCCTTAATGGACTCAAAAATGTCTCCAATTGGGAAGGCCAATAGGGTGTAGGCCTTAGATCTCCCTTTTGTGTTCTCTGATTTCCGTTTTTGATTCTTGTTGATTGCTTTCACAGACGGACCATCTGGTACTGTCGCGGCAGCGAAGGCTGTTGAAGAAATGTTCCTGGATGCCACCCCCACATTATATGATGCCGCGACCTCTAGCATGAGGACCCTCTAAGTCAAGTAGTTGACCTGGGTCTGAAGTGAGGCATGACTGTCGTAGAGATGGTTGAGGTGATTGTATAGTTACATGATCTCATCGTTGACTTCTATGCTCTGGCTGGATTTTCCCTCCATTTTTTGCTTTTTTTAGTCTTTACAAAGTACATATAATCTGAGACACAGAAGTGAGTAATCTTAGAGGTGCTGGAGTAACCAAGTAAGAAATGGGGATGCAAGGTTTACGCTGCAGCATGGTACTACTGCTGAGGTCGCGGCCAGTAAGGCACATAGGTGCACTGCTGTGGCATTTGTATGGTGTTCACCAAGGTTGAGCTGGAGACCATCTGAGTCCGTCCTTTGATGTTTTGAATCTTCAGTAACAAATTCGCGCTAGTAGAGGCCGCGGCCATAAGGCATTTTAACCGCCCGGTCGCACCCCCTCCTAGGCAGCAAAGGGAGCAATCACAAAATTTTCAGTCGAGACTGAGTTTTTCTCTCCCAACACGTGGAGAGCATACCTACTAGGGTTTGTTAATGAGAGGACAGCCTCACGGTGCACAAAATGGCACAGTTTCAATGTTAAACCCTAGATCATAGGTCAAGAATAGCAAAAAACGGGATGAATACAATCCTTCCCTAACCACTCACTTTTTCGGGGCTAAAGCCCATCATGCTTTTCAACAGTGTCTATATGAAATGATGTCACAGGGGTATGAAAAATATATCTAAGGTCATAAAATGATGACCCAATAACAGATCTGACTATAACTAATACCCACTTAAGGGTGCGAATATAGAACAGAGCTGAATAACCAACATCTACCCATGAGATGATGATCCAAAGGATCCCCAGGGATCGAATAAGGTGTCTAAGAACTCATGCATAGAGAAACAAGATTGAAATATCTTGTTCCCACAGACGGCGCCAGATTGATGGTACGAAAAATCATCCACTAGGCATTCTCGTACCAGCAAATCATGTGTAAAATAAGTAATGAGCAAATAAAGCAAGTAAAGAGAGAGATAAGATAAGACATAGAGTGGTTCAGCCCTTAAAATAGTCCTACGTCCACTTTGGTGCTCTACTCTCATTATATGCGTTACATTGTACAGTATTATCAATCTGTATTAGGCGTACAAGTATAAGAATAAAGGAGAATACATGGTTATAGCGGTTCCGGGTGTACCGGAGATCTGGCTACGATGTAGATGAGTTGCCTCCAAGCTGTATGTTGAGGTTATGTAGAGAGAATTTGGTAAGTCTTCACTAGGTGTTGTAGAAACTGCCCTAAGGGAGAGGAATCGATCCCTTATTTCGAGGTATGGTCCTCTCTTTATAAGAGGTATGCGAGCTATGTTACCTGCCCCGAGCACGTAACGCATATCAAGTCTTGAGTTGCCGTAATAGAGAGGGATGCAGCCTGCAAGGCAAGTATATATGAGTGTTGCATCACACGAGGCTACAGCCAAAGGTTCCACGCCCTGTACTTGGTAGGGCTGCGGCCTGTATATAAGGCCAAATGATAAGTGTCGCGCCCTGTACTTGGTAGGGCCGCACCCTGTGCTGAGTATGGCCGCGGCCCATAAGCTTCTGTATGTTCCTGAGTAACTTCCGCGACAAGGTGCTATATTTGTACTATCAAGGAACACAAATTGTTGCACTCTCAATCTCTCATGTCTATATCACTCTACAGCCCTTACAAAAACAATCTCACTTTCTCTTGCTTACTCTTTCATTCATATTGCTTAAATTAATGAATCCAATTTATATATGCTTGGAATTAGCCACATCCATTGGATAAAAATAAGGTTGGATGGTTGAGATCAAAATAAGTATTCCAATTATAGACACCTACCAAGTTATTATTCCAATTTTAGGCCCCTAATACATGTTTTGACTCACCAACCATATTTTGAAAGCTCACAATATTTGACTCACCAACCACAATTTTTAGCCATAAACTCCAACAATCTCCACCTTGGTGAAAAACCCAACATCGCTCAATATAGAGATTTTCCACTTGTAAATCTTCAAGACATCAAACACGAGTCCACCTTGACAAAAAATTCCACAATTACCCCATGGAAAAGCTTCATGTTTGAAACACACACAAACGTACTCCGTTGGAAATTCTACATGTACCATGCTAGACATATATGAATCAAGAAACGATATCCTAACTCCATCTTGATTAATGTCGACTAATGCATACGTGTAGCATTTTTAACTAACTTAACTTGTCGACTCCGAAGGGGTCTTCATGATTTCCCCTTATCCAGTAGGTTTTCATATCTCACCCTTGCATGTTTCCTGGAAACATAACACCTATGCTTTCGTTGTTGTTCGCACAAATGAAGCACATCTCAAGTTCTTGATATCCTGTAAACCATGTTTCCTTGTAGTTTGAATCAGACGATACAAACCATCTCTATTTTCTCCTCTAGTTAGGACCATCCATCCACATGCGACTTTCATGACTCCACCTTCTATCGACACCCGGTAGCCTTTGGAATCTAATTAGCTAATTGATATTAGACTTTTACATATATGGAGAATAAGACACACGACCCAAAGTACGTTTTACACCGTTAAAAATCTTAATCTTCCTGCTCCCACCCCTTTTACGTTATAAGTTTTACCATTGGGAAATGTCATATAGCCTTTTCTTTTACATTTGGATGAATCAAAAATATCAATATTGGAGCACACAACCGGAAGTCTTCTCAAGACAAAGAGTTACCTTTGGAAATAGTGAGAGCATCTACAAAGCAATCATCGCTTTTTGCAGCAGTTATAGCCCCATTCCTTGCACTTGTAACACTATGGTCCTTTTTAACCAAATCTTGATAAAGACCTACTAGTCTTCCTATATTCACAGTTGATTTGCCTTTTCCTATTTTGTCCACTATTTCCTTTTCTAACTGTCAAAGCTTGACTGTGAAAAAATATGCCTTCTCCACCAACTTTCTTCTTTATAGTCACATGTAAGATGATGTCTTGCACAATGTCGTTGAACTTGAGGATTGTCTTCCCAAACATAAAGGGGGTGAAAAAATGATTGTATGAATCTGGCAATGATGCAAGGAACAACAAAGCTCGATCCGCCTTGCAGAATTGAACGTCTATCCGACTCAAGTCCTTGATTAAAGCTTTGAAAATATTAGTATGCTCCATGACATCCTCGCCTTACTCCATCTCTATCTTTAATAACCTCTTCTTGAGTTGAAGCTTATTTGACAGAGATTTTCCCAAGTATATATATCCTCAAGCTTGTCCCATAAGACCGTCGGCGTGGTCTCTACAATCACATGATTCAGCACATCATATGTGATATTCATCTCAATGGAAGATTTTTCCCTTTGATCAATGTCATACCATTCTACTCCCAACAAAGTAATCTCCACTCTTTGTTAAATAAGATAACCATGCATCCACATTTTCCATAAGCCAAAATTAATCTTTTTGTCAAAAGTCTTTATTTCCAACGTCGTAATACTTCCAGATCCATAACTTGAATTCCACTTCTTAGAGCTAAAAGTAATTACGGGAGTAACCACAGTTTCATTTTCACAGGCCGTTAATGACAAATCCCCTGCCTTGACCGTATACACAAGAATGCTTATCTCCATGGATAATAAAACACATTATAAGTAAAAAGAACAGGCAAGATAAAGTAAGAGTGTTTTGGTAAGGTTTGTAGAGCGAGATAGACATGAGAGATTGAGAGTGTAACAATTTGTGTTCATTATCTCTCATAGTGAAGATTCCCCCTCTCATCCTGTGGACGTAACCAATTTGGTGAACCACGTTAAATCTTTGTCTCTCTCTCATGTCTTCCTGTGAACCATGTTTCCTTATAGTTTGAATCATATGATACAAACCATATATCTTTTCTCCTCTCGCTCTTATACCAGTTATTAGGATTTAATGCCAAATCCTAAAAAAAATCACATTTACACTTGTTCAATTTCCATCTAATAGATTCAATTAGTTTTTTACTTGTTTTATCAAATCTAGGTTTTTAAATTTTTGAATTGACAATAATTGGAGTTATATCTTATTCACACACACACACACATACCCCTTTTTAGGATGTTGAAGATGTTCACATGGATACTAAGTTGCACCCTCACCATCCACTCGCAACCTCCTCATTTGTTTCCTATGCAATTTTCATCGTTTGGTTAGACATTTTAAATACTGATACATACTTAATAAGTTATGCATGTAAAATCTAGATATATAACTATGCATATATGTGTATTTTCAATTTTATAATTATTTTTAATTAAACATATTTGAAGATCGTGTGCTTATGACTTTTGGAACAATGCAATTGCCAAGTGCATCATGCGCTAGTATAATCAATTACACAATACTATGCGTACTAAAAACATGATTTTGTATTCATCTAATCGACCCATATTATTATACTCAATATTCTAAATTTATCTATGTCTTTTAGAACAACTTAGGCACTCTAAATAGCATATCGTTGAGCATTTCCTAATACCCAGACTATAGTTAAAAATTGGGCAGCCATGTCATGGACCGACACCACGACCTTGAACCATGAATCCATCAAATTTTGATTACCACTGATAAGCACCCACGATGAATCCGTTCTTTTATTTAAATAAATCTTACGGGATTCTAAGAAATCCTAAAATTTTAGTATAGATCTTAAAATTAGACGAGATTGGTGGTAATCTTAGAACAATGTCTATTATCTACAACTTCAGGTGAAATGAGAAACAATGTTGATTGAAACTTTCAGAAAGAGATTAGAGATCTAATATAGTATAAACTGAATCACAATACTTTTTCGAAAAGTGATGTTGATGTGTAAACTCGCCAAGGTCGTCCTCCTCAACTGTTAACATCTTTGCATCACAAGGGATTGATCAGAATAATTATTGTAAGATGATATTCACGAGTGATGTTCAAAATGTGAAATCATTGCTAGATTTCACAATATGTGAAATTAGAGAAAGAAAAATTTTAGTATGAAAATATTTTCGTATATGAGATTATCAGTATCAATATTTATGCTATGGTCTTTTCTTAAGCAGTGTAAGTATTTGTATGATAATTTATGTACTCATGGGAGGTAAAAATATCTTCGAATAAATAAAGTCACACAAGACATGTATATGAGCCCGAGTTACTCGAGGCTAAATTCATCTCACCAAGTATACCAACAGTCCATGATATAGTAGAAGACTTGATTCAACAATTAAGCCCTATTTAATTGTCCGCAAGATATCAAACAAGGCAAAGATTACATGCACCTCTTTAAATGAACTCTTACGAGGATTACTGGAGGACATATACATGGTTACTCTTGAGTCTTTGAATCTCTTTAAGGGAAAATTCACAATTGTATTGGTGAGACCTCTATAGCTTAAAAAAAAAGCTAGTTTTCTCTCCATTATTAGAGACTATAATGATAACACCCTTGCAAAACTGTCAACGTAAGCCAACGATGGGTGTACCACACAAATCCTTATCTCTCTTCTATGTTTATTTGCATTCTTTACATGTAAAAAAAATGCATCTATAATACTGTCCGTAGAAAAACTAAAGAATAATATAAGGAATAAGATTTTACTACCCGGAACATCAGGAAAATACTAATTTTGTAAAGATTTGTCAAATTATCCCACCAGTGTTGTGTTGCGTTTGCACACATGTGGGTGCTTCAATAAAAAAATAGAAACACGCACTATGCCGCCAAAATATATAACATTTTTATAAAATGGAACCCGGGGAAGAGACAGAGAATGGCCCTATTTATTATGGGCAAATTAATTACTATTATATTTGTGTATTAACTTCGTAAAAAAATTCAAGTATTTTATCTAAGTGATATGATTGGTAAAAATGTAACCTTCTTCGAAAACTGAAAGGGATAAAGTAATGGATAATTTATTTCTCTTCTAGTTTTGTTCTTTCTTGATTCCCAACATAAGAGGGCAGTGATTGGTGAGTTAGGATTTGTTCCAAATGACCAAGATATAACCTGCTTTGGAGAAGTCTTCACTAGGGATAAATGATAATAACAATAATGTAAGCAATTACAAATAAAGTTAATAAAAAATGGAGATAACAATAAGTAATGATTTTAAATGACAAGTTGTAAATGACAATATTCGATTCTCTCTATATGAAAGCTCATTTAATTTAAAATGAGATTACTGCATCACCTTATAACAAGCCTTATAAGTCTTTGAAGCAGTTTGGTGAACAGTAAGAATTTTGGACTTATTCTTTCACCTTCACCTTATCCTTAAGCCGAAACTCTCTCTCTCTCTCTCTCTCTCGCGCGTACGCGCGCTCTCTCTCCCCCCTCCATGATTAAGACTTTTTTTCTCTTCTCTTTTTTCTATCATTCTCTAAAATGACGAAACCATTATATTTGACCTTTTTGTGATGGGTACGATTTGATGAATTTTGGAGAAGATGGTCTTAATATGAGTCCGTGCACAGCACGTTCATGAGTTCAGTATTAATGAATGACAATATTATGAATGATTATATGTGAGGATTCTCGATAGTGTTAATACATTTAGTGCGAGAACAAACACACTTTTAGAAATAAAAATTGCAGTACCAAAACTAGGTAATGTTCAGTACTATGAGAAAATTTGCTTATGGGGAAGATTTCTTTCTCAAAGAGAGTTTATGGAGAGCAGGTGAGGGCAATGAATATTCGGAGGGAATAAGGAGATGATGACAGGTTTTTAACTGAATATTTTAGGAGATAATAGTAGAGGTTTTTAGGTAGTTAGTGGAGGAGAAGATGGAGTGGAGTTAAAGACTGATGCAATGATGATCTGGGAGTAAATGTAGTAGGTAATATATACATTGGTTTGTGAGATTATCTTAACCATTGATCTTTGGGTGTTTTACTAAGATTAACTACTATAGGTTTTGGGTTGTATTAATAATGGTGGGATAGGCCTTCAATCGCAATGGGATGGCCATTAAATGACTCTAATAGCGTATCTTGATAAGGCAGCTGGGTACGGTGGAAGGTGACTTTTAGGGGCTGGTGTTAATGGGGTAATTGTTAGTTGATCTTGAAGCCTTATTTAGAGGATTGTAGTGAGTTCGAGAATGATTCTCTTTACTTATTTAATGTGAATGGACGAGTGTTAGCCAAACAAACGTTACTCTATAGCCTGCATGTCAAATAGCCCTCTAGAGATCCCGAAACCATGTTTCGAATGAATCTTCAAGATTCGAATTGAGTTATGCGTAGCTCGACTCCCTTAACCTTTGGGATCTGAAATTTTATTACAATATCAACCAAATTCAGATAATAATTGGGGTTGGAACCGAGAGGAGTTTACGTTGGTTTGTCCATGGGTGGGGTACATGCTAATTTAATTGTTGTCACCTTAGCCTTTTCTTAAAACTCGAGTGACTTTGGAGAGAAAATTTGTTAAGTTTGTTAAAAGGGATTTCCAAGTGACATTAATAATAGATGAAGAGTATAAGTTATTATTATGATTATTATTATTATTATTATACCAACTAACCCCATTTACCTACTATGGGGTGCAAATCTTAATGGCCCAAATTTCGATAGCCCAAACAGCCCAACCCAGAGGTACAAACCACGATACTCAAGTTTGGATTAATGCCACGTGGGATAAACATGAAAGGCTCAATCTTGTTATCTATAATCTCAGAGGAGATCAACATGAATCAACAAACAAACCAATCGATAGCTAGGAGAGTTTTGACGTGGCTCAACCTCTCCTATCATTATAAATAAACACCCTTATCCAGAGGCAAAGGGGCGGGTAATACATTATTACGAAACTCATAATAATTAGTATTGCACAGAAAAACACCCCATGGATGTAAGCAATTGTCGAACTACGTAAATCCTTTGTGTCGTGATATTATTTTACTCCTTGATTATGCCCTCGTTGCATAGAAACATTAATTATGATTATTTGCACTCATAATTAGCATCGTTTCTGGAAATCGATTCTTTATCTCTTAAGCAAATTAAAACCAACGAGTTAAGCAATGTCTCACCCTTACAGTGCACCTGATGCAAGCGATCTACGAGTTGAGCTCCCTTTATATAGTGTCAGATCTGAGATCCACCAGGACAAAAATTAGGTCGTCAACCATCCACGATTTCTCCTACAGGAGAAACCTTCTGACTAGAGCAACGAGCAACCCAGATCAATGCAGATGTCGTGACTGGTTGACGCCTATGAAGAATGAATCCATCAAAAAAAGGAAGCAGCATGCCTCCAAGTGGAGGAAACCACACGTCTCCAATGACACCTGGAAAAAATGGATCGAGAGTTCCGTGGAAAAAATCGCAAGCATCGTAGTCGAACACCTAGCCCTTAGGAGATAAAAACTCGCAATCGAGGAAGGAGTTCACATCGTGAACGGGATCACTGAGCTAATAAAAGTTATTTGATAAGGTGAAACCAAGATGAAGGATGTCATATGCGCGATATACGAAGTGTTTTTTGGAGAGAAATGGATTAATACCCTACTAATCACGGGGCTAGGTCCACCAAGGACCTGGCAAGGAAAGGAGGGCACTTGTCACTCAGATGCAGTCCCCTTTTTAAGGGAGATTGAGGAGGAAAAGCCCCCAAAGAATTTCGCAACCCCAAGGTTCAAGATATACGATGGAAAGGTCGATCCCATATATCATGTACGTCAGTATAAGTAAGCGATAACCCTGTGGAACCATAACGACACCCTCATATGTCATATATTCCCATCCAGTATAAGAGATGTAGCCCAAAAGTGGTTCGAAAGCATGCCTTAATGAGCAATTCACACTCAAAAAAGATGGATTCTCTCCTCATAATGAGGAATAAACCACAAGAGACTTGACGAGATTATGCCAGGCGCTGTTGGGAAACCTTTGATGAGGACGAAGATTGCTCGAAGCAGGTCACCGTAGCATTGTTCAAGACAGGACTGACCCATAACTCCATGTTACACCAATCCCTCACCAACAAAGAGGCAAACATCATTGATGATCTTATATCGTGCATTGAAAAGTATGCCGAGGTGGAAGATGTTGTCTCCCTGAGGCAAGGCAAAAATGATCGCGCAAAGGCGACCAAGGGAAACGATAAAAAGATCAACCCAAGAAGGGGGTAAAAAGCCTAATAGAGGACATAAGAATAGGAGCAAGGTAGACCCATCCAAGGCTTTCCAGGTAATCAACACGATTTTCAAAGAACCAACTTAAAAGATCTCGAGCAAGATCAAGGACTAGCAATTTCTCAAATGGGTAAAGAAGAAAGGCGGTGATCCGAGCAAGATGAAAAAATGCTCTCAGGTGTGCTTACCACAAAGAAAATGGACACAAAAGGAGAATAATAGGGCCCTAAAATCCCATCTAGAAGTGTTAGCCCATGCGGTGAATTTTAACAAATAGATTGAGAAGAAATCTCACCAGGTTATCGAAAACACTTACCTAAAACCAAATAATGTTTTGGATGATTAAATGGGGCATAAATTTTTCATTATCCACGGTGCATTAGACCCCAAGAAGATCCAGGGCAACGCATATTGAATGGAGCCCAAGAAGGTCACTACAGTTGTGGAGGCCTTCCAAATTGACCCTGCCAAGAGTCAATCTGGCAAGCGTAAACGACCAGAAGATGTGGACTACAACAAGCACATATTCTTCACGAAAGACGATTTGATCGGAGTGAGAATCCAACACCATGATCCGCTAGTAATCATCCTCGATATTGTAAACTATTATGTGGAATCTAGTAATCGATTAAGAGACTTCCTTCGAAGCCATGCAATTGGATCTTTTTCACAAGCGCAAGTTAAAGATGGAAGAGTTGAAGGAAGCAATCGTTTCCCTAGTTGGCTTTACTGGAAAAATGATTATACCAATAGGGAAGGTGGTCTTACCAGTTAGGGCCAGTAATATCTCAAAACTAATCGAGTTCTTAGTAGTCAACATTGATTCTGCCTATCATGCCATCCTTGGAAGAGGATGGTAGAATGCCATGGAGGTTGTTCCCTCCACTACCACCAAAAGCTCAAGTGTGTTACATTGCAAGGAATATTGAAGATTAGAGACAACCGGGTCATTATTTAGAAGTGTTTTATCTCTTCAATCTGACCCAAACAAGAAAAAAAGGGAAAATGAATTCATTCCTGAAGCTGTAAGACCCCGTATTTTTAATGATTTTTAAAAAAAGGATTAATTAAATTAAAATGAGAAATTGATCCGATTTGAAATAAATATTGATTAGCAAGATAAGGGTTAATATTTATTTAGGTTGAATATTACTTAGTGAATGATTAATAATAACGATAATAAGATATTATAAATGTTGTGAGTGCGAAATATGGCAATTAAAGTAATTTAGTCGGGAAGTGCGTATTAGTCGTATCGGGACTTAAATTATGGAATAGAAAAGTAAATTATAAATAATTCATCCAAATGGTCATTTAAGGTGTGCCAAAGTGTCCAGAAGGGTCGAGATAGTCAGAAAAGTCTACCTGGGGGTTTAGTTTGGGTTTCGGGACAGTTTTAGACCAAACTGACACCCCGGGAGGGTAGTTTGGTCACTTTTACTTTTGGAGAAAAAGGATCTACGAAATTTTGAGGTTTATATCATCATCTACAGTGAGGGAATTAGGGTTACCAAACACAAAAATAGAGAGAGGCCATAGGAGGGAGAAGGAGAGGTGCCCAAGGTGCTCCAAGGCCAAGAACCACCACTTTTACACCATCGTTACCACTATCGCGTAGATCGGGAGACGAGGATCGAAACCATACCATCATCTACAACGGGTAAAACCTACTGTTAAAGTTCAGTATTTATCTTTCTTAACTTAGATAGATATAATATCCATGTTAGAAGTAAGTGATTTATTCATGAGTATCACATGTTTTGGCTTAATTTGGAGAATGTAAAACATGATCTTGGATAGGTATTGCATGTAGACTGAAAAATTATATGTTTAGAAATCGAAATCAGATTATAAGGAAGTAAGAAAACGAAATAAATCAAGACTTGGGGGTATATGAACATGGATGAACATGAAACTAGGGTTTGTTAATAATCGTGGATAAATCAGTTCAAAGGTTGAATCTTTAATGTTTTAATGATAATTTTACGTTGGAAATAAACCATAAGTGTATATTAAATGGTTGGGAATATGGGCTGTTGAATTGGTGAGGAACAATAATAGTTGGGTTAAGAAATTTGGAGAAAAACGTAACTGCTTATGGAAGAAGATGAGACTTGTAGCATTTCGAATCGATTCGGCCGAAGGGCGAATCGATTCAGTTCCTCGGATTTTGAAAGTTCTTCACTTTTTAATTTAAACCTTATGCAAAATGATCGAATTAACCTTTAAATTTATTTCTAGATCACAATTGGAGATATACTAAACACTAGTAAACAAATGTTAGATCTTAAGACATAATATTGTGAGATGAATATTGGGTCGAGGCTAAGTGTACTTAGTTAAAGAATGGAATTTAAATTCAGTACAAATATGATGATGTCACGGGTATCTTAGGGAACCTACAACTTAGATTAGTAGGAAAGAGTGGTTTACCTATTTAATTAACTTAAGGGACAGTTAGGAATAGTATTGAGTAATAGGGAACACTCGGGTTGTTATGAGAAGAAATATTATGTTAAATAAATAATACGTAGGCAATTCGAGGGTTATACACTACGTATGGAATATTGTGTTATAGGTTGTGAGTATACCTATCTTAATGAGATAAATGTACATGCAGTATGACTACCAATTATGTGACTTATGTGTATGATATACCCACGTTGCTTGCTATCAGGGGAGGTCTTAGAAAGGGGACAATCTCATCTTGATGAGCCCATTGGGGAGATTTTAGATTGGTGCCTCAGAATTTAGAACGTAGGTACGACTATCTGTGAAAACGATAGTTTTGATGGTAATATTTGTCTCCCATAGGCTTGGAACTATGTTCACCTCCAACTGTGTGTGAATTCTATTTATGGTTCGAGAGTGATTCCAAACCGGTAGTCCTTTATTCAGTACGTGATGTACTGGGACTTAATAGAAGAATACCACTACACCAAAAATGCTAATCTGGCACGCTTAGGCAATTATAATCTAGAACGATTTAGAACCGTGCCATATTGTGGCATAGTTTATTTACAATCAGTCACGATTTAAAGCGATGCCAAAATCTGGCACGGTTTAAAACCGTGCCAGATTTGAACACGGTTTATTAAAACAACAAAACCCTAAATAAAAAAAACCCTTACCTCATTAATTTTAACTAAAAAAGGTACTCTCTCACTTAGACGCAAGCAACTAACCCACCACAATCCTACCCGAGATCTTCCTCCAGCTCTGAGCCTACCTCAACCCCGATCAGCTTATACCTCAATATTGGTCATCTTCTTCCTCAGGTGAACCCCGGTCTCCTCTTCCTCAGGTAGAATAACTCATTTTTAGAATATGTGATTTTAGTTTTTGTTGGATTATATAGGTGTTTATAATATGAGATTTCATTTTTTTTGTTTGATTGTTAGTTGTTTAAATTAAGCGATTTCAGTTTGAAATGAGATAAGTCATGAGATATCCCTTTGCATACATATTGTCAAGTGTTGGGTATCTATTAACTAGTGAGAGAGTTGCCAAAAACTGGTTTTGGGTTTTTTTACAACAATGTACAAGTGTGTATAGATTTGTTCATGGAATTGGATAACAGAGATGGGACTGGTAACACCACAACAAAACAGATAATTAGTGGCAAAAAAATTCGTCACCAAACAAACAAATTTCGTCACCAAAAATATTTGGTGACAAAAAAAATTTCCTCAATCATCCGTCACGAAAGCCCCGTTGCTAAAGGTTTTGGTGACGAAAAACAGATTTCGTCACCAAATAGTACACCTTTTGGTGACAAAATATTCTGTGTCACGTAATAGTAGGTTTTTAGTGACAAAATTATTTGTAGCCAAATATCTTATTTTTTGTCACAAAAATGTCCATTTTGTCACCTAATGTATATGATAATATTCAAAAGAATAACCATTTAGTGACAAAATTAATATACTTCGGGGATAAATTATTTTTGTCACGAATTAAATTTTTTTGTCAAAAAATTATTAATTTGGAACTCATAATTTTTTTCATTTGTCATATAGATATTCTAGGGGTGTTCGCGGTCCGGTCCAGTCCGGTTTTAGGATTTTTAAGGACCGAACCGATTAAACCGGTCCTAAAAAAAATGGACCAAGATCGGACCGATTGTATCGGTCCCTCGACCCTTGTCGGTCCGGTTTTTTTTAGGATCGGTTCGGTCTAACTTGTCGGTCCTAAGATTAATAAATTAATCATTTAAAAAATGAAAATCATGTTAAAAAAATGTCCACACTTGTCCAAATTTTTACATAATTAGTGTGCATTTTTTAGCATAAAACCTGTCATTTTTTAGCATAAAACATGTCCATTTTTTAACATAAGTGATGTGCTGTCCAAAGCAAATTTTAGTATAAAAAGTGTCTAAATTTAAGAAAAAAATTGTCCAAATTTAAACAAATAAACAAGCTGTCCAAAACATTCAAAATTATCCATAAAGGGCTATCCAAACCATCCAAAATTAGCCATAGTAGGCTGCCCAAACTGTCCAAAATCAGTCGTAAAAAGAGCTATCCAAAATGCAGTCCAAAAGCCATAAAATGCAGCCCAGAAAGAGCTATAAAGAGGGCTGTCCAAAAACTATAAAATGCGGTACAAGTCCATAATAAAGTCCACAATAAAAAGCTAAAAAAATAAATGAAATGTCCACAATAAAGTCCGCGATATTGCCAAAAATTGTCCATAACGCTGCCCAAAATGATCTCCATCAACCTGAAATTCATCACAAAAAATTTCAAATATAATAAAAAACAGCCCAAATTAAATGCGAAAATATATTTGAAATATATGTTAGATAATCACTATACCTCAATAGCTCATCCATATCAAATAATGTCAATCCACTTTTGGTGATGTTCCCAACAAATCTGAAATAATAACATGATATGAAAGATGTTAGTTAATAATATTTTACATGAAAAAAATAAGTATTTAATATGATATGGTAGTTGTTACTTACCTCCATCTAATTGTTCTAGTTGCTCCACCTCATCCATGGCATCTCTAAGACTAATTGATTTTGATGAAGACTTGAGCCAATTTTGAGTACAAATAAGGGCTTCCACCGCGTTGGGGGAAAGTGAACTACGGAATGGATCAAGTATACGTTCCCCCGTACTAAATGCTGACTCCGAGGCCACGGTAGACACCGGAATTGCCAATACATCCCTTGCCACACGAGAAAGAACTTGGTACCTAAATGAATTACTTTTCCACCACACTAAAACATTAAAGCTTTTATCGGTTGCATCTTCATTAGTCTCAATCAAGTACTTCTCCACCTCCGACTTACTACGCCCTACACTATCTCCCGACTCTAAATGTTTTTTAAATTGGGTAGCTAAAAAAGCATGCCCATCAACATCATCATCTCCACCATTAACTACTAATTTAACGACGTCACATTGAGATGCATTTTGTGAACCATTTTGTACATTATTGTCACCATACCACTCATACAAACGTACAAGTACATTTTTTGCTCTCCTTGTCATCTCTTTTGCCACACTACTTTCATACATGCTATCAAACCAATATGACACATACCCCAATTTATATCTAGGGTCAAGCATAACCGCAACAAGTAACAACAAGTTTATCTTTTCAATATTCCAACACTTATCCATTTTTTTAACCATGTTATCTGCCATCGAAGCTATTTAATAATCCCCACTTCTTTTCAATTGGTTCAAATTGTTTTGTATTATAACAAGCTCATTGAAAAATAAATTTGAAGTGACGAATAATGAACCCAAAAACCTTAAAGTTGCATTGTAAAATATCTTCAAAAATTTCACAAGTGCCCTCACTTTCTCCCAATCAAGACTCAAAGGAGGTCCTAAGATAGTCCTCACACCCTTTCCCCTCCCCCTCACTTCATCATCCTCTTGGATTTCAAATTCTCCATTAAAGTAGGAAGCATAATTTTTATCCTCCTTCTCAAATTTTTCGGCTACATCCAACATTAAATATGTGGAGTTCCACCTTATTTGAACATCCAAGCACAACAAACCCTTACTCTCAATTTTCTCTTTCTCTACACACATTTTGAACATCAACAACCTAGACGGGGAGGACCTCACATACCTTACCGCATTGCGCACTTTAACAACCGACTCATCCATTTATTTTAACCCATCACCCACAATTAAGTTTAAGATATGAGCACAACATCGTATATGCAAATACTCATGTTCTAAAATAGTACCTTTCCAAGATTTGGTTTTTCTTTGCAAATATTTAATGGTACCATTGTTAGAACTAGCATTGTCAACAGTTACGGTAAAAATGGTATTAATCCTCCACTCCACTAACAATGATTCAATAACCTTCCCTAGCATCTCCCCCTTATGACTACGGACTTGGCAAAAGTTTAGAATTTTTTTTTGCAACTTCCATTTATCATCAATATAATGAGCCGTGAGGCACATATAATTTATATTTTGAATGGAAGTCCATGTGTCCGTCGTGATACATATTCTTTTACCCTTTAAATCACTTTGTAGCTTCACTTTCTCATTCAAATATATTGCTAAGCAATCTCTTGCAACCGTAATACGACTTGGGATTTTTGTAAATTTTGGTTGAACTATTCTCATAAATTGACGAAATCCCTCGCCCTCAACAAACCGAAAACGCAATTCATCAATGATTAACATCTTAGCAAGAGCATCACGACAAGCTTCTAAACTAAAACCAATTGCTACAAGACTCGCACACCTTCCCAAAAATTTCTTAAACTTTGAGATATGGGCCAACATATTTTTATTTCCATTTTTTATTGGATCACAAGCATATGTTGAGGGACAATAATTAAATTTTGCCCTACGTTTCTTTGGATCGCAACCTTGAATTTCAGTAAAATAATCCCAAGCATACAATTTTCGTTTAAAATTTTACCTCCAGTTTTTCAGGGGGTTGAAGAGGTGGATTTGTGCCTTGCATTACAGCTTGAGTAGAGGGAAGGCCACCTTCATTTTCATCCGTTTGAGCAGCCATTTTCTACAATATACAAGATAAATTTAGACAAATTATTATCTACCATAAATACAGAACCATAAGAATAAAATATTATCTATAATATAGAAAGTGAAGCATCAACATAAACTGATTTTGGAGAGCTCTTTTTACGAAGTTTTGTGTATGTAAAATCAGTCCAAAAGCCATAGTGTATGTAAAGAAGTTCTGTGTATGTAAAATCAATCCAAAAGCCATTATGTAAAGAAGTTATGTGTATGTAAAGCATCAGTAAATAAATGTACCAGTTAAGGCTGCGATGAGGGAAGGCTGCGATGAGGGGAAGGCTGTGCCAGTGAGGCTGCGTCGATTCAATCCTCTCCCAGCTACGATAGCAGCGGCGGCGGAGAGAGACGTCACTACATGCTATCAAACCAGCGGCGATGGAGAGAGATGATAGTAGCGGCGGCGGAGAGAGACAATAGCAGCGGCGACGGAGAGAGATGATAGCAGCGGCGGCGGAGAGAAACGATAGCAGCGGCGGCGGCGGAGATGAAGATCTATGGCAACGGCGTAGATGACGATCTAAGGCATCGACACAAATGAAGAAAAAGGAATGGATAGGTTAAGTCTTTAGAGAGAAAAACGGTTGGGCAACAAATGAAGAAAAGAAGGGAGGGAAGGGTTTTAGGTTTAGTTCATTAGGCTTTCTTTTTTTTATTTACGATCGTACCCTCCCCCTTTATTTAAGTTATTTTATATATAAAAATATAATAAAAATATATAGTAATATGAACAACCGGTCCGGGTCGTTCCAAAAAGGTTATTTAATGTGCCGGACCGAGGACCAGACCGACTACATCGGTCTGAAAAAAAAAACCTAGACCGAACCGGTGATAAAAAAAATCGGTAAAAATAGGGCGGTTCGGTTCGGCCCAGTTAGGTCCACCGGTCCAATCGGTCTTTTGAACACCCCTAAGATATTCAATCAAATAAATATTAATTATAGAATCAACATTTTATAAGTAATCAACTACCATCATATACATAATCAATATTAAGGTTCAAAAAGTTATTTAATTGATATGAAAGCATTCGTACAAATATCTCAAAACCATTGATCAATTACAAAGTAGCCTACATCGTTTGTTACAACACTTCAACTAGCCTCCAAAAAACAATTCCTAAGGCATTAGTTTCTAGCTTTATATTTCCCAAGGCGTTAGTTTCTAATCAATTACAAAGTATCCTCCAAAAAATAATTCCCAACAAGTTTATTAAGTTCTCCTTTCATCTTAATCATCATACCAAAAATAATTTCCAAAAAAGAATCCTCACAATGTCCCAATCTGCAATTCAAAAAGTAGCGAGACATTAGTTTCTAACTTTATAAGTCTATTAAAAATTGATAAATAGAATAACACCAATTAAGAAATAACACACATTGATCTAAACACCAACAAAATTACCAAATTTTATTTTATTTTTAATATTTTAGAAAAATTCGACAGCATTTCCTTTGTTTATAGACTAAAACCACCCTGTTAAATTGAAAAATAAAAAAAATCAAGAAATCCAACGACAATCCACCAAAATACCCCTTCCACCGATTCAAAAGATAAGGTAATACCATCGCCAATATTTAAAAAAAAATCGACAGAATGTCCTTTGTTTATCGACTAAAACCACCATGCTAAATTAAAAAATAAAAAGGTCAAGATACCCAATCACAATCCACCAAAATACCCCTTCCACCGATTCAGCATATAAAGTAATAGCATCACCAATAGAGATATTAAATAACTCAAGATGTGAATCCAACAATGTAATTTCAATAAATTTAGCATTGAAATTATTAAAAATTACCATATAGTAAATGTGGGAGGAATGGAACCTGATGCTTTTAAAGCATCATACAATTTGTCAAATCCAGATTGACGAGCCTCTAAGCGCTCCAAACGCTCATCACGAGCCTGTAGTTGTTCCTTTAACTCATGATTCGCTCTCTGAGCTTCCTTAAGGGCCTCCTCCAACTCCGCGTCTCGTCGTAATGCTTTTTATTTGGTAGCTTTCGGTCCATGCCCAAGACCTATAATATATCCCGATTTAGTACCAAGTACTCGATCCGCTATCTCATCGGGAGTCAAAGGTTCACTACCCTCGGGAGTAGGCTCGGCTTGCAACTATTTCATCTCAACCTGTAAAATAAATTGGTATATATATCATTTCATAAAATCGAAGTTATGGTATTTGTCTAATATATGTTATATTCTTACATATAGTTCCTCTGCCTCGGGAGAAGACCATTTTTCATTAGTGCAGTGGGTTTTCTTGTAGAACTCAATTCGATCTAGCTCCGCATTCTCCACATCATTCTTCATGATCACGAAAGAAAATCATTATCATGAATATTTGCGAACGATTAGATCCACTTTAGAAAAAACAAATATATAAAAATATATACCAAGTGATAACGAGCTGCTACAAATGCCCTCGACCCTTGATTGTGTTTGATAGTTTGCATCGCTCGATTATTCTTATTGACGTCACATTGTTTCTTCAATAATAGTTAATGGATAATGAGTATGTTATGTGTCAATTAAAAGAACGGAACTGTTATATTTTATAAATTTATTATACCTGATGCTCAGAACTAGAGAACAAATCACAAAGAGCATTCCAATTTTTCTTGACTCATGTTTTTTGGCTTATCACGTCGTGCCTCTTCAATTGATTTGTGTTTTTGAACCTTAGTCGATGTCTATATCTTGCACCCCTACTTCGACTCATAAGCAATTTTTCGACGTTGTTTTTAACATACTCGTCCCCTATTTTGTTGTCAAATTTGGACTGAAAATTCATAATTTATAAAAATTAGTATATAGAATAAATCAATTACTCAAGCACGTTTAATAACATAGTAGTTTTTACTTACATCGAATCGTTTGAAGGCTTCTTCTTTGTCATTTTCAGACATGTCCTTCCATTTCACAGGAACCGGGATGAGATTTCGTGCAATAATTCCCAATTCACTTGATAGTTTAGAAGATTGCGCCACATTTATTGACCTTCCCTTATCCCTTGCAATTTCAATAGTCAACTTCCTTCCATCCGACCTAGTCAACTTCTCAAGGCCCTTTCCTTTAGTTGGACCACGTATCCTTTTTGTCGTAGTGGAAGCTACAATTAAAGGATATATTAGTTCATCAAATACAATATATAATGAGGTGAGGCATTATAAAAATCATGATGTACACAATAAAGAGGGAACCCTTGAACATTCCAAGGAAATATTACCCACAACTACTTATAATATCTGTATGATTCGAGACTAGGAGTATGAAAAAATCATTTCACGAAATTCAGCATTGGTCAAGTATTACCTATATAGCGTTCATAATCACCAACATCACAGAAAAGAAGAGGAGGTTTGAATATATTGTTTTGATTAAAAATAAGTTTAAGGAGGAATATACCCTCCTCAGTGGCATATATGGAAAGGATATACCCTTAAGCCCAAACCCTCTTACTTACAAAACCTGAATGTACTGGAAATCAGTACTGGAAAATACTGATCAATACTGGAAATGTTTTTTAATGTACTTCCAAAGGTTGACAACAAAATCAGTACTGGAAAATACATGTTGGACAGTTTCCATATGGCCCTTTTCACAATAAAAACATTTAGTAGCTAGTTTATGCTATTTCAACCAATGATGTTTTTGACAACCATCTTCATTCGCTCCCAAAAGAAATTAGAAAATATTGCTACAATTTTGGATATTGTGTGTTTTAGGGGGTTTATAGCAGCAATAATGTGGATAGGAATAGACTGCAATATATGCTTGATCAAGATGAGCCTTCCTGGAGGGGTAGAACTGCTTTGTAGCTCCAATATTTCATTAGGGACCTGCTTTTTCTTTTGTGCTGTGTCTTGAAACTAGATATGAATTTCATCCTTTCTCACCGTTGTCTTCCCACAATACCATCCTTGAAACTGTGTCTAGCATTTATTCTCATCCAAACTTCTTACCTTCTTCGAAACACAATTACACCAGTTCCTGAGTGTTCTTTCACAGCAAGGGATGTCGACACGAGCCTTGGAGACAGATAACAAAGTAAGAAATTCCATCTGTTTAGAATATCAAATAGACCATTGTATTGATATCTGATAGTTCCAAGTGAATACCATTGATTACATTGACAGATCAAACTTTTTAATAATGAGAGAAATGGCACTTTAAGCCCCAATAGTCTAGGTTTACACTGAGTACATCTATATCAGCCACATTGGAACATGTTCACCGTTTCTTGGTCAACCTCTGTATAAGAAATGTAGTAATATGCCCGATGTTACCAAATACTCTCTACCTCCAATTACCTCATTCCAGATATCACATACACGTTTCCTATACTTCAACGTCCTGATTCTTCAAATGTTATGTCCCACTTCCCCCTTTTGTTTTGAAGAAAATAAAAGAATAACAAAGTAAAAGGATAAATGAAACAAATATGATGTTGCAAAGATCTCTAAATTTGTTCCCGCCTGAACAGATCTATGCATGTTCGTTCTAAAATGTTTAATGTGAAAAAGAAGTGATTTTCTTTTTCTCACTAAAATGGTATGAATCAATACCAAATGAAACTGCAAGAAATATAACTTTGAATATTTAGGCCACAAAAAGGCACTACCTTTCCAGAAAATTAGGCCAACTCAAAGTGCACATATGCCAAAATAGAAAATAAAGAACTTCAGAGTCCACTTCACAATTAGCGCTATCATCAAAATTTTAAAAAAAAGGATGACCACTGGCTAATATTATTTGATCAATCTAACTCTATAGATTTAGTAGCTAAATAATAGAGAAGTGACTTTAGCTACAACAAACCTTCCATTTTTATTATGCTTTAAGCTCTGGAAAAATAGGCTAAAAAAATACCATAATGCTACGATAATCCATTCAGCACTTGTCCATAACAGTAATGAAATGCTATAAGTACTCTATTCCCATAGTTTATATGTTTGACGCTATTTGCTTTGATGTTGTGCTAAATCATGCTATAATTACTGATGCAGCTTTGTCTTGGTAATTCTAGTTTTGGTACAGGTGCAAAGCAATATAGTAACATAGGGTTAGTCAAAGAAACCCTACGCGATGATGCTTTATGCAAAGTAATATAGTAACACAGCTTTATGGAACTCTACGCAATGATGCTTATTAAAAGAAACTCTAAAATGATGCTGTTGTTGGTAAATTGGAAGGAAAAGAAATTAACAGCAAAAGAAATTATTGATAAGCAATCATACACTGATTTCAAAGTCAATCAAACTCAAAGTGAAACTCAAACTCAATCCTGATTTCCAGTTTTAATTCAAAGTCAATGTTGTATATACATCCTTCGATAAATACCCACGAACACCAACAAGAAGAAATCGTTGTAAAAGAACATGACAATCATGACTTTTTAACCCCGACACTTTGCCATCACTTGTATTAACACACCGTGAGATATTAGAAGCGTATCCATCAGGTAACTTCACTGATTTTATAAACTCACAAAATCCTATTCTTTCCGACTTAGGCAATGTGTAACATGGGTGTGGCATCTTATACACATCACCATATGGCTTCAAATGTAGTTCCTTTCGTATTTTCATATCCTCCAAATCTTGTCTTGCTTTATAAGTGTACTTTGTCTTCCCTTTAATATCTAGTAATGTTCCCAACACACTTTCTCATATATTCTTCTCAATGTGAATAACATCTAAGTTGTGACGCAACTTTAGTGTTCGCCAATAAGGCAATTCAAAAAATATGCTCTTCTTAGTCCAATTCAACTCTTCTGACGTACACTTTCTCTTGCGATTATCTCCATGCTTCCCTGTTTTACAATCTCTGACATGATCCAACTATCTCAACACATCATCCCCATTCAATTCCACATGTTTCAATCGATGCTCAGGCAAACCATCAAACTTTTTACTCCTCCGCCATTTATGATCAGTTGGTAAATATCGTCGATGACCCATGTAACATATCTTATTTCGTAACTTATGCGAAGAAGTATGTTCATTACAAGTTGGACATGCCATGTATCCTTATGTGCACCACCCAGAAAAGTTAGCATATGAGGGAAAATCATTTATAGTCCATAAAACTGCTGCATGCATACGAAAGTTATTTGCTGCAGATGCGTCATGTGTCTCTACACCCACTTCCCACAACTCCTTCAATTCATCAACTAAAGGCTTTAGATACACATCTATATCTTTACCAGGTAAAGTAGGACCTGGAATAAGCAATGCCATCATAAAAAATGGATCCTTCATACACAACCAAGGAGGTAAATTATAAGGCGTAAGTATAATCGGCCATATGCTATATGAGTTGTGCATGTTACCAAAGGGATTAAACCCGTCACTTTCCAGTCCAAGCCTTACATTTAGAGGTTCTTGTGAAAACCATGCATTATCCTTGTCAAATTCCTTCCAAGTTGTAGAATTAACGGGATGTCTCAATTCATTGTCATTATCTTCAATCTTCTCTTTGTGCCACCTCATATCATCAGCCGTTTTCTTTGACATAAATAACCTTTGGAGTCTTGGTGTTAATGGAAAATAACGCAATACCTTGTGTGGGATATTTTTTCCCTTGTTATCATTAATTTTCCATCTAGACTCCCCACATATTGGACATTCTTCTTTACCTTTGAAATCCTTCCAAAATAGCTCACAATCATTTTTACAAACATAAATTGATTCATATCCCAAGCCCAAATCACACAACATGGTTTTTGCTTCGTAATGCGACTTAGGGAGCGTCTCGCCCTCAGGCAAAGCTTTTTTGAACAAATCAAGCACCATGTTGAAGGACTTGTTACTCCATCAGTTCATAACTTTACAACGAAGCAATTTTACAACAAATGACAGTGTCGAAAACTTCGTACAATTGGGATACAATTCACGTTCAGCCTCTTGCAATAACTTGTTGTAAGGACATATTTTCATAGGTCCGTTATCAATTTATTATGTCATATACCGCTACACCGTCGAAGAGCATTCAAGAGACATCTACATCAAAGACGGATCCAAATTACTCAAGTTCTTCATCATTCAAGACTCCGCGAAGTTTACTTTGGTAAGGTTATGTTTTAAATACCTTTACTTTTCACTTAGAGCTTTTGGGGGATTTTTACAAAATATTTTCTAAGTGTTGGAGCGGACTTTTTCATCAAATATTGAGAATGAGTATTTTTTCTAAGTTTTGAAGCGAACCTCGATTTTGACGCTCGGGTCGTTCGCGCGAGATAAGCATCTCGTTCGAATGAGATTGGAAGTCGCGCGATGTCGTTTGAATGACACGCATCCTTCGTTCGAGTGACATATGATTCTCGTTCAAACGAGCTCGAATTTCGAGGCGGTACATTTTTGTATAAATACTCATTAAATGGTAACATTTTCATTAAGAAGTCCATACGTTTTCCAGAACAGAAACACTGCCAAAGCAGTAATCTTTAGGCTTCTTATTTTTAGGGTTTTAATCCCTTTTTGTTTTCAATTCACAAAACTCCCATATGCTTTAGTGAATGGTTTTGGTGTTCAAGAACACAACTTTTGCCCTTGTTTATTCTTTGTGGGGAGAGCTCTACAAACGACAGCTGCATGCTATTGTGGAGGGAGTCCTTGTGAAGATTTCAGACTGCGTGTCTAGGATTGCGGTCCTTGTGGTATAGCTGCGTGTGAACCACTGTAGATTTCTAGCCGTTGCTTTGAAGGTTTAACGAAGACATCGTGCGTTACTCTTGTGGGCAATGCAAGTTGGTATGTAAGTCAATGGTCTTGTAAACTTTTCAAGGTTCTAGAAATAAAAGGTTTTGCCCTGCGGGGATTTTTTCTTAAACTTGTGTCGCATGCTTTATTTATTTTATGGTTTGACACACGCACACACGCAGTTGAATGATTTGGGGCTGATTTATTTTGATTTAAAAGTAGACTCTAATTAAACAAGGGTTCTTGGAAACTTGCGAATTTAATTTAATCAATTATCACACAGTCGCGTTTTCTCAAATTGGTATCAGAGCGGGTTACGCTAATTTATCGCGTGATCCTGATTTTTCAAGGATTTACTTTCTGATACAATTTGTCTACTCACGTTTACAAATTGGTATCAGAGCGGGTTACGCTAATTTATCGCGTATTCCTTTTTTCGCAAAATTTGTGTGATATTGATTTTTTTTGAAAAATCAGTTTTGTGAAAAATCGCAATTTTCCAATGGAACGTTCATTTAATAAGGAGCCTATTTTTGAAAAAGTTCACGACCGTGCTGAAAAATTAAAAAGTTTGAATTTGAAACTTTGCAAAAGAATTAAAGTTTTGGAAAAAGAAAATTCTCTCTTTAAAAGTAAGATTGAATATTTGCAAGCGTTTCAAACTCAAAGTGATATTTGTCGTGAGCACTTTGGTAATTTCTGTATTGATTTTGATTCTTTGAAAATTGCCAAAAAGAAGAGTGATGAGAAAGTCCTAGTTTTAGAGAATGAATTGAAGGACTTAAAAAATTCTAGGGTTCCCGTTTGTGCCGTCGAGGATAAAAAATTAATCGATGATTTTACGACACGTGAAAAAACTCTTAGGGATAAGTTTGTTTTAATTGAGGGGGAGCGTGATAAACTGTTAAGTTTAATTAAAAATTTGAAAAAGAAATCCCTGTCTTTGGAAGAGTCTAATTCTTTGCTTGAGTAAAAAATTTTGAAGTTAAAAAATGATTTGGCTGACTCAAGTAGATTTGATAGTGATGGTAATGGCTCATCTTGTTCTCATGCTTCTAGTGCTAAATCCAAAACCATTATTTGTTTTAGAGGGTCAACCGTTCCAAAGGATGTTAGAAAAGATCACACTTTAGGTGTCGTTCCACCCGTTTACACATGTTCATATTGTGGGAGGAAAGGTCACATTAGGAGATTTTATTTTGATCTTGGAAGAGATCCTAGGAATTCGAAGTCTAGTGTTTTATTGGTTCCCAAAATCCCGTGTCGACAAGTTACATCCGTTTGGGTTAGGAAATCACTTTTGGATACACTAGATTTTAGAATAGTTGATTCTCATTTGCTTGCACATGATTCTTCTCTTTCCATATCATATAGATGATTGTGTTTGCATGTTTGTCATACGCTAGTTATGCTTTTTGGTATATTTTTGCTAGCGTTGTGACATGTACTTTTTGTATAGATTTTTGCTTTTGACAAATTTTGAAAAATACAAAAATATTTTATTTTGACAAAATTTTTGAAAAATCTAAAAATATTTTTGTATTTTTCTTGCACCTTTTATGGATGGACACTTAGGATGATCGAGTCATAACATCATTCCATTTTTCATGTGACTATTTGATAGTGTTTTGAGACAATAGATCAATTCATCCATGTGCTTTATAATGTTTGGAGTCATTAAGATGTAATTAAGTGTTACTTCCTACATGTTTGACTCATGTTTCCTTTATTGCACACATGCACGGATTTGTTTGATTATTGTGCTTGTCTTATCACATGTTGGTTGGGTATTTTCACTTCAATCCTGTCCTTAAAACGAACCAAGCACGATAAATTTTGATAAGAAAATTTTGCATATAAAAACCGTTTTGTGAGTTTGTGTGCTTTGTTTGAAAACGGGGAAGGGCTGCAAAAGGTTCATTTTGCCTTTGCGAATACTAAGCCACCGTTAAATTGGACCTAAAAAATGGAGGAATTTTATTATCCGGGGTCCAAAGAGGTATAAAAGAGCCCGAAAAAATTTAAAGGCAATAAAAAGAAATTCATGCCTAATTATGGGCCATTTAGGTTTTTGCACCAATTCTCCAAAGTTTGAGAATTTAGTTTATTCACCTCTAAAAGAAAATATATGTGAGGGTGTTTGGTTGGAGATTTTAAACGGGTTTGCACGTCCTTGAAAATCTTGAAAAAGCGCTAAATAGTTTTGGACTTTATTGGTGTGTAAATCATTTAACTTTGATTTGTTGATTTGTATAAGATGTTGTCATCTAAATTCACGAAATTTTTACACCTAAGGATTCTTTTGATGTTCATTCATTAGGGGTACACGTATGCATCGTGCACATATGATTGATTGAGTTTATTTTCCTATCGAATGTGTTCACACCCATTCATTCCATTTCCATGCCTTGGTTGTTTTAATTTAAATCCATGGTGTGATTTTTTTTTTATCATATTTTTTTTAAAGTGGTATCTTATTTTTGTATGAAAAATTGAAAAATCCAAAAAAATAGTTTGTGAGATTTTTGGGATATCCCTTTGCATGCGCGTAGTTTGATCTTTGTTTGCATTTTTATCGTGACACTCCATGTTTTGATTATTTCTTCTCATTTGTCTATTTGGGGACATCATAAAAAGGGGGAGAATGAATTATCATGTTATGGGGGAGTTTTTGCATTATGGGGGAGATTTGATTATTAATGCTTTATTCTTATATCATTTTAAACTCGATGCGTCATGAAGGTTTTTGCTTTATCTCATGTGTGTAGGTACAAAGATTGAAGATCATGATGTTGCACACCCTGATGAGTAAAGCTTTGAGATTTGATGAAGATGATTGAAGAACTGTTTTGAGGTCTTGCAAATTTATTCATGGGAGGGTAGATTTGAATAGGCATTTTTGGTTTTTGATAATTTGGATTTTTTATGTATGTACCGGCATAGACATAGGGGGAGATTTTTAAGGACATATTTTCATAGGTCTGTTATCAATTTATTATGTCATATACCGCTACACCGTTAAAGAGCATTCAAGAGACATCTACATCAAAGACGGATCCGAATTACTCAAGTTCTTCATCTTTCAAGACTCCGCGAAGTTTACTTTGGTAAGGTTATGTTTTAAATACCTTTACTTTTCACTTAGAGCTTTTGGGGGATTTTTACAAAATATTTTCTAAGTGTTGGAGTGGACTTTTTCGTCAAATATTGAGAATGAGTATTTTTTTTAAGTTTTGAAGCGGACCTCGATTTTGACGCTCGGGTCGTTCGCGCGAGATAAGCATCTTGT
This sequence comes from Sambucus nigra, assembly GCA_949130495.1. Lineage (NCBI taxonomy): Eukaryota > Viridiplantae > Streptophyta > Magnoliopsida > Dipsacales > Adoxaceae > Sambucus > Sambucus nigra. The sequence continues at coordinate 286,498,520 of OX422218.1, forward strand.
TCGAACGAGATTGGAAGTCGCACGATGCAGTTTGAACGACACGCGTCCTTCGTTCGAGCGACATATGCTTCTCGTTCGAACGAGCTCGAATTTTGAGGCGATGCGTTTTTGTATAAATACTCATTAAATGATAACATTTTCATTAAGAAGTCCATTCGTTTTCCATAACAGAAACACTGCCAAAGCAGTAATCTTTAGGCTTCTTCTTTTTATGGTTTTAATCCCTTTTTGTTTTCAATTCACAAAACTCCCATATGCTTTAGTGAATTGTTTTGGTGTTCAAGAACACAACTTTTTCCCTTGTTTATTCTTTGTGTGGAGAGCTCTATAACCGACAGCTGCGTGCTATTGTGGAGGGAGTCCTTGTGAAGATTTCAGACTGCGTGTCTAGGATTACGGTCCTTGTGGTATAGCTGCACGTGAACCACTGCAGATTTCTAGCCGTTGCTTTGAAGGTTTGACGAAGACACCGTGCGTTACCTTTGTGGGCGATGCAAGTTGGTATGTAAGTCAATGGTCTTGTAAACTTTTCAAAGTTCTACAAATAAAAGGTTTTGCCCTGCGGGGATTTTTCCTTAAGCTTGTGTCGCATGCTTTATTTATTTTATGGTTTGACACACGCACACACGCAGTTGAATGATTTGGGGCTGATTTATTTTGATTTAAAAGTAGACTCTAATTAAACAAGGGTTCTTAGAAACTTGCGAATTTAATTTAATCAATTATCACACAGTCGTTTTCTCACTTGTCAAATGTTTTTGTTTTCCCTGCAATATTTTCTCGAGGATAGCTATCATTGGATTCCGCATGAATGGATTTATGGAAGGTGCGCCTTTGAATGTCGTCCAACATATCATGTATTACATCACCTTCTTCTTCATGACATGACATTTCATCATCATCATCATCATCATCATCATCATCATCATCATCATCATCATCATCATCATCGTCATCGTCATCGTCCTCATAAAAGGCACAAGATCCCCTTAAAAGGGAACCTTCTCCATGATGAATCCATTAAGTATAGCTCGTAGAAATACCATTAAAAAACAAATGGTCCTCAACTTCATCAATAGATCTAATATCGATATTCAAGCAATCGATGCACGGACATCTAATATCACTTGTTGGGCCCATGTGTTTCTTAACATACTGAACGAAAGATGTAACCCCAGTCACATATTTCTCACAGAATCTATTAGTTTCTTGGATCCAACTCCGATCCATCTCCATTTTAGAATCCTACGAAATTATTTCACAAACATGTTATATATAAATACAACATATTAACATGACATTGCAATCAACTAGTGATAAAATCAGACTACTGCAACTTATTATAAACGAAGTCGTTGTACTCATAAAAAGGATATGAGAAATTCGATTAAAACATTGACCTCAATGGAAGGCATTGCAAGATCCAGTTTAGACGTGATTTTTGTATATATGGAATTAGCAAAGACGATGCTCTCCCTTACATAAAGCAAGAGTTGATAGTTTAAGCTTTGACCTTGTAATTTCAATTATGTTTTGACATTGTTCTGTGGTTGCAAAGTTAAGAAAGTAAACTATTTGTGGCCTCCGAACTCAAACATGTGTAGATAATAAATAAGGCTCACGATTGGTATTCATCTTACGCAAAATAAGAAAGGATATATCAACACACTTTTTACAGATGCCTGATGCTGACAGACTAAGGGGCTAAGGAAACCCCTGGTCGATTTTTTTATGAGTTAATGCATTCAATTAAATGTCCACATCTGTTTTGACTGTCAAGTGGTGCACTAAACTATTTTCAGAAGCAATCTCTCCCCCAACCCCTTCCTCAAAAAAAAAAAATTACACCTATATAAGTTATCAAACATGCGTTGGGATAAAAAAATTACACCTATATAACTTCAGAAATCGAATTATGTCTTTAAATATGAGTTGGGATAAAAATAACATGGGTTCCTTATTCATTATTGAGAATCTAAATACACTGTAAAAATAACATGGGTTCCTTATTCATTATTAGTATGAAAAAAATATGTAAATCTCTTAGTTTTAAGGTCAAAATTCACTACGAGCAGCAATGTCCCCATTTTTACTGTCAAAATATTAACGAATATTTGTGAAGAGGATATTATAGCATTGAGAGAGAAGACGAGAGAGAAAACATTTCATACCTGATGCACTTAGATTTGAGTCGAGAGAGAAGACGTGAGGGTCGCGCTGAGAGAAGATGATATACGAGAGAGGCGAGAGATTTGTGAGCGTCTAATTTTCGGGGAACGATTTAGGTTTAGAATTCTGTCCTGTTAAAAAAGATTTAGGTTTAGAAGAATAGGTATTTTTTTAAGGAATAAGTGACGAGATGTTTTGTCACCAATTAAATTTTTTTTTGGTGATAAACGCATTTGTCACTAAATGATTGATATTTTTGTCACGAAAAGATGAATGGAACATTTTTTAGCGCGGGAATGATGGCGCCAAAATTTTAATGAGTATTTGGTGACAAATATTATTAATTTGTCACCAATTTAACATATGCACACTCAATTAGTGACGAAATTAATTTTCCTCACAAAAAGGTTACTTTTTGTGACAAAATTACTTTTGTCTTAATTTTTTTTATCACTAATAAGACATTCTGTTGTAGTGTAAAGATTGAATACGTACCAAAGGATTTTTTTTAATAATATAAATTTTTCACTATACAAATACATTCACATCTGTGAGTAAGATTTATAGTGCAAATTAATTGATTCTGTAAGGTTTGGAGTTGATGAGAAAATACGGTGGTGTTTGCTATTAAAATTATGAAACTTTGGCAAGGGAGAGAGGGAACCCGAATGAATATAAAGCGGTGAGGATAACTTTATTCTAGTTACTAAATGTTCAAGGTGAAGTAGCCCTAGATCTTGCATAAATCATGTCTGAGCCTAGATCTTATTTAGATCATGTTTGAGCGCCTAAATCTTATTTAGATCGTGTCTGATGGAGAGAAAAAACGATTGTTTATTTTTGTAGAAGAGCCTTTAAATATAATTGAACTAAATACATTTATTCAAAATTTTAATTGAAAATAAACAAATTTTGCTCAGTTTGAAATAAGATAACCCATGAGATATCCATTTGCGTACATGTTGTTGAGTGTTGGGTATTTGTTAACTATGCTTGCCAATTGTGTTATTGTTTATGTTTATCGTAAGGAGGGGAATGTCAATCTTCAACTTCAAGGTGTTCTTAATGGAAATGGCAATGGGAGAACTTCATAATCATGGCTTCAGGTGAGATTACAGTATGGAACATTTATTTTATGTTTGATTTTTAGAAAATGGAACTTCATAATATTTTGACATGTTAGTATGCTTGACTGATTTTGGTTCCCCGAGTTGTTTATAGCTAACCATACTTAGTTGAGTTAAATATTTAGGAATGAACTTTGGGTGTGTTAGGCAATCCCAATTAGAAGATATGGAATTGTGATTGGAGTATTGAATTCCAATGCTTTTGTTTTGTTAGAAAAGATGAGTTTAGAATTGTTGTGGAATTTTAATTGCATAAATCAAATTCCAGAGTACAAGTAAATTATTAAAAAGCTAACTATTATGGCTAGACATTGCAATACACATGTGCGGTTGTACATACCACATGCGTGTAAACATGCGTGTACGCACACACTCCACAATACCTATAGTTACAAACATATTGCACACCCACACTACAACACATTATTTAAGCATCAGATAAATAATGTGTTGATTTGCAGGAATATACATTGAACATATTGTTCCTAAATTACAGCTAACATAAAGCAACATAGGAATAATGTGTCAATTTGCTGGAATATGCAGAAAGAATATGTAAAAAGAATGGACTTTATAAACTATTTTCCATCATTAAATCATGAAAAAAATCAAAAAGTTCCTAGGTTATTGTTCTGACATGATTTTGTTTCAATTGCTGGAGAATATGTTATTACTCTAATATCTCATAAATGTTATCGAAGCAGACTTTTCCCCCCGAAGTCGTGCTTATAAAGGTTAATTGTTTATTATTAGTCCTTTTATGCTCTTAAATTGATTGAATGAGTGGGTTTGTAATGTTAAATATTTCTTTTTTATCCAGAAAACATGAATTGGACTCTTCTAAGGGAGTCGTTGCTGAATATGCTTCTGGTATGCTTTCAAGTTCTGAAGCTTTGTTCACTTTGATTATTTTTAATCTTTAAACATATGTCTCTGCACTTTCTTTTTCTTTAGCTTCATAATAATTATTGGGTAAATCGTTCCATTGGGATCAAGAAGGATAGTCTATGACGATAATTTGAAAATATTTAGAATATGACGATAATTTGAAAACATTTAGAGTTTGGCTTAAAAACATGTTGTTTGAGGTTGAAAACTCAAAACCATCCCCCAAACGGCGCCATAAGAGGCACAAACACCTCGCACGATACCAGTGTAATTCATTGGAACTAACCGTGTAGTCATGGGACTCTCGATTTGAGAATATGACGATAATTAAAAATTATCTAGATTGAGCTTAAAAATAAGCTGTTAAAGGGTGAAAACTCAAACCAGCACCCAAACGACCCCTTAAGAGGTACGAAAACCCCGCACGGGACCAATGCAACTCATAGGAACTGATCGTATAGCCACGAGATTCTCGGTTCGAGAATACGATGATAATTTGAAAATGTTTAGACTTTGGCTTAAAAACAAGTCGTTAAAGGGTGAACACTAAAACAAGCCCCCAAATAGCTCCGTAAGAGGCATGAAATCCTCGCACGGGACCAATGTAACTCGTAGGAGCTAATCGTGTAGTCACAGAATTCTCAGTTTGAGAATATAATGATAATTTGAAAATATTTAGACTTTAGCTTAAAAACATGCCGTTAAAGAGTGAAAACTTAAAACTAGCCCCAAACGGCCCCATAAGAGACATGAATACCTCACACGGACTAGTTTAACTCGTAGGAACTGCCCGCGTAGTCGCAAGACTCTCGGTTTGAGAATGTGATGATAATTTGAAAATATCTAGATTAAGCTTAAAAATAAGCCGTTAAAGGGTGAAAACTCAAACTAACCCTCAAACGGCCCCGTAAGAGGCATGAACATCTAGCACGGGACCAATGTAACTTGTAGGAACTAACCAAGTAGTCGCGGGATTCCTGATTTGAGAATATGCCAATGAAAATATTTAGACTTTGGCTTAAAAATATGTCATTAAAGGGTGAAAACTCAAACCATTCCTCAAATGTCCTCCCGTAAGAGGCACGAATACCTTGCACGGGACCCGTATAACTCATAGGAACTGAGCGCGTAATAATGGGACTCCCAGTTTGAGAATATGATAATAATTTCAAAACATCTATATTAAGATTAAAAATAAGTCGTTAAAGGGTTAAAACCCAAACCATCATGTAAACGGCCCCGTAAGAGCCATGAACTCCTCGCATGGGACCAATATAGCTCGTAGGAACTTACCACGTAGTCGCAGGACTCCCAGTTTGAGAATGTGATGATAATTTGAAAATATTTATACTTTGGCTTAAAACATGTCATTATAGAGTGAAAATCCAAACCAGCCCTCAAACAGCTCCGTAAGAGGCAGTAACACCTCTGACGAGACAAATGTAGCATGTAGGAACTGACCACCTAATCACGAGAATTTCGATTTAAGAATATAATGATAATTATAACCTGTATATGCAATTTTTCATTTTGTATACGATTTTTTTTTACAATTATTTAGTTACTGATATCATCTCTTTTTTGTATCCTATTTTTTTGCATAATAACATTTTATCGTTAGCTTTTATCCACGTGAAACACTCAAAGAAGTCGATGGTTTACAACAAGGGGATTGTTTATTTAGTGTTGTTAATATTCAGGGTTCTACTTTTTATGTGTTATAGTCGTGCAGGCTTTTGTAATTTTATTGTTAACTTTTATGGACGTGCGGACTTTTCTAATTTTATTGTTATATTTTATATCCGTGCGGGCTTTACATCATGCAGGTTTTATAATATCCAAAATACAGGGGGAAATTTGCCCTTTTTTGGGGTCTGTGAACTATTAAGACTTGTAATATTTTGAAGTTTGTATGTACAATAGTTTATTAACAACTTGCGAGATTCACAATTTGTGAATTGTCTTGTTTTTTTTTTGCAAGTAATTAATATTTTCCTACCAAATTTGGAATTTGCTGATTTTCCTAATTTGTTTTCAAATATTTTTTTTATTAATTGAAATCTGGCACGGTTTAAAACCGTGCCAAAAACATGTTAGATTCAATATCTATCACGGTTTAAAAGCGTGTCAAAAGCATGCCAACTTAAAGTCTGGCACAGTTTAAAAGTGTGCCAAAAGCGTGCCAGATTTGCCAATCCGGCACCCCTGATTCTGGCTCGATTTTCAATCGTGCTAGATTTGGTTTGGCAAGGTTTTAAATTGTGCTAGATTGCTATTCTTGGTGCAGTGTGCACATGAACCCCAGCTTAGCCTAGGGGTGTCGTATTATATATATATATATATATTGTAAGGGAAATAAATGTGTATATATGTGAAGTATTCTACTGTGACTCGTAGATGAGAAAGATAATAATATCCTGATTAATTTAAGTGGGTGGAAACTTAAATAACAAATAAGAAACCCATAATTGGCTAATCGATATTGAGAATTTCGGTAAAGTATTATATGGGTAAAAAAAGTGGGCGCAACAGGTTAGTTCATGTAATAAGGGACTTGGAACGACTAGTTAGGAGGGGTAGCATAACTAGGGCGGGTTAAAATATACGTTAGGAGTTCACAATAGTTGAGATATGAGAATCTCAAGTGAGAGTATGAGGATCTAACATGCATACAATATCTGGTATTTATGCACTTTAAATACTTGCTAAACTCTTATATTGTTTTCACTCGGGATCTGACCCGTTTCTTCCACATCTATTTCTTTTGTAAAATTATTTTAGGTGTCCATCCATAAGGACACCAGGTCTAGGAGTTCCTATCCTTTGACGTACTGCAGCTGCTATGGAGGTTGCAGGACCTTGCTATTAGACACCTCCATATTTACCATTTCTTTCTCATGAATTACTTATTCCAGTCGGGCATGTTGCCCATCATTATTCAGATGTTATTCAAAGATAGTGGATTTATATTCTTATTCCTTTTTAGTGATGGGATTTGTTTTCATTTTGGATTATTGTATTTGGGATTTAGGCTGAAAGTACTTACTCTAGTCACATTTATTTTATTTTGTCTCTCTATTCCTTATGAGATTGATTATTGAATGGTGTATGTTTAATTAATTATTTACTTCGTTTTATGTTAATCAACAAGATAAAAATTTGACACCAGCTTTTCAAATACTAGGTGGTTAGTAAATATTAAAAAGATTTCGACAATGATACTAAGAATGGACCAAGTTGGTATTCTCTTTTAATTTAATAAAGGACTGATCACCTGGTATTTAATTGGGAGGGGTGTCATAGATGGTATCACACTAACATATTCTAGAGTCTTTAGGATATGTGCGGATTATTATGTTTCCAACGAGACGTTCTTTGATGTAGAGCCCTATTATTAAGACCGTTGTATTCTTAATAGCGCATTTTCATCTTTATCTAATTTGAGATATATTAAATTGAGAACTTATGGAAACTGTTTCTTATTTCAGATGCCTCCCAGACATGCTCAGCGAACTACTACGAATGCGCAGCCAGAGCCTCAGCCAACTCCGGCCAAGGGTACCATGAATGCTACAGAGGTTGCCACTATAATTTCCCAGGTGGTTAATGCAGCTTTGGCAGTAGTATAGCATGCCCCACCCTAGGCACAGGTGGTGGAACCAGCCCAGGCACATGTGTTCCCTTCTACTTGGGAGCGTGTTAGGGATTCTTTTCAGAAGACCCATCCTCCAGAGTTTTCGGGGAGTTCCGATGTTTTTATGGCCAGCCAATGGAAGAACGATATACAGCAACACCTAAGGATGTATGAGTGCTCCGATGTTCAGAGGCAGATCATAGATACATTCAAGCTAGACGAAGCAGCACTACAATAGTGGAAGTCTACTACTACCACTGAGTAGAGAGACACTATGCTAAGACATGAGTTTTGGGAGCAGTTTTAATAGTAAGTGCTTCCTGTCCACCGTTCAGACTGAAATGAGGTAGAAATTTCTAGATCTCACCCAGAAGGGTAAGACTGTTGAGTATGAGGAGAAATTTACGAAGTTGACAAATCTGGTGCTAGGTGAGGTACCTACTGAAGAAAAGAGGATACAGTTATTCATGGATGGTATGACTTGGAAGATCCGACAGCATCTTTTGCGAAATCTTTCTTTGAGGACATACACAGATGTATTAAATGCTTCTTTGTTACACTTTTAGGATCACCGCTTCCATGTATAGGGAACAAACGAGCAGGAGAGTCCATCCAGCAGGACAGAACAAGGGGTAATAGTGCCAGTGGGGCACAATCATCTCAAAGTTAGTCCAAGTAGGGTCAGTAGAGTTCCCATCACGAGGATCTTGCTAAGAGATTTAGATTCGGTGATTACAGATAGGGACAGGGATATTTTAGGCAGGGCCATTAGGGATAACAGAGTCAGCACCAGCAGCGTGCACAGCAGGGCCACCGAGGATAATAGAAGGGTGGTAACATCCAACAGGGCTGAGGACAACAGGGTCATAGGGGAGGAAACTTTGCTAATCGGTGTTTTATTTGTGGCAATACTGTCCACAAACGTCAGGAGCCGCAGAAGGGTAGGTGCAGTAGCAGCAGGGCGCTCGTTTGGAGCCCCAGTGACCTATATTTCCCACCGCCATTCCAACATCGGCATAGATGCCAGAGTTGCCTTCCATCCTAGCTATTCCCGCAGCCCCACCTCAGCAAGGGCAGTTGCATTATGGGCGTGTGTATAACGTCCACCAAGCCGCAGTTTTACAGGCTCCACCCACCATTGAGGGTATGTTTTCTATAGATGGGACTATGGGGCGTATATTATTTGATACTGGTGCTTCACACTCATTCATATCCACTTGATTTGCACGGACCATGGGGTTTTTAGCAACGATAGAAAGTACAGTTACTTGTGTAGATTCACCATTGGGTAATGGGACGCTTATATTGTTTATCTGTCGGGGTGTGGGTATAGAGATTGAGAGATTTATTTTGACATGCTTGTGTTAGACATAACCGAGTACGATGCCATTATAGTCATGGATTGGATAGTCGCTTATAGGGATATGATTGACTGTTATAGTAGGAGTATTGTGTTCGTTATACCGGGTCAGGAGATGTTTTTAGTGGCGATGCCTCGTCCTGAGGAAGGATCGTCCACCCATTTATACTATATTGAGGAGGAGACCTCTAAAGGGATGGTGATTCCCCTAGATTTGATTCCAATCGTTTATGAGTTAGCTAGTGTGTTTCAGGAGATACCGGGAATACCTCCCAGTATGGATATAGAGTTTGTGATAGACTTAATGCCAGGCACTTGGTCGATAGCACTTGCACCTTATTGTATAGCGCCGACGAAGATGAGGGAGTTACCAGATCAGATCGAGAAGCTATTGGGATAGTGTTTCATCCGTAAGAGTACCTCGCCATGGGGTGCTCCCATTCTATTTATAAAGAAGAGAGATGGGTTGTTACGATTGTGTGTTGAATATCAGGAGTTGAATAAAGTCACGATACAAAATAAGTATTCGTTATCCCGAATCGATGACTTATTCGACCAACTGAAAGGAGCTACCTACTTCTCGAAGATAGATTTGAGATTCATGTATCACCAGTTGCATATCCAGGAGCAAGATGTGTCTAAGACTGCCTTCTTAATGAGATATGGGTCCTACGAGTTTAGAGTTATGCCATTTTGACTAACCAATGCACCATCCGTATTCATGGACTTGATGAGCAGGGTGTTCATAGAGTTCTTAGATCATTTTGTTATCATCTTCATTTATGACATTCTGATTTATTCCCGGACCGAGGAGGAGTATGCCGAGCATTTACAATGATTTTTAAAGACACTGAGTGAGCATCAGTTGTATGCTAAATATGAGAAATGCAGATTCTGGCTGCATGAGGTATAATTTTGGGGGGCATATTTTATCGGACAGTGGGATATAAGTGGATCCTAGTAAGGTGTCAACTGTGAGGGAGTGGGGACTGTCCACGACACTGATGGAGGTACATAGTTTCTTGGGTTTAGCAAGATATTACAGGGGGTTTATTCGAGGGTTTTCCAATATTAGGGGTCCTTTGACTAACTTGACTCGCAAAGGGGTGTCGTTCATCTAGGATGAAGCTTATCAATTGGTTTTAGATGAGCTGAAGGATAAGCTAACTTCAGCACCAATTCTAGCACTGCCTAGGCCGGGAGTGGAGTACCTAGTTTATACTGATGCATCCCTACAGGTACTTGGGGGAGTACATCAGCAGTAGGATCAAGCTATAACTTATGTTTCCCGTAAGCTTAAGCCACACGAGAGAAATTACCCCACATACGACTTGGAGTTGGCAACAGTCATGTTTGCATAACGAATTTGGAGACACTACCTTTAGGGAGAGAAGTTTCATCTATTCACAGATCACAAGTCCCTTCAATACTTATTCACTCGGCGAGAGCTAAATATGTGTCAGCGGAGGTGACTCGAATTTATGAAAGATTACCAGCTTGATATTCAGTATCATCCGGGAACGGCTTACATGGTGGCTAATGCATTGAGCTGTAGGTCAGAGGGTGATGTGGCCGAGGTGTGGAAAGAAAAATGGAAGGAGTTAGAACATCAGAATACACTGGTCAGATCTTTTATGTGAGTTATGACCATTACACCCCAGATTATCACGAGGGTGGTACAGGCCCAAGTTACGGATCCATTTTGTCAGGAGAGGATTCGATAGCTTTTGACCGGGGGAGAAGAGTCTTACTCAGTGAGTTTAGAGGGAGGTATGCACTTTAACGGTAGACTGAGTGTTCTAGAGGGAGAGGAGTTATGACACGCAGTGATGACAGAGTCACAAGAATCTAAATTTACGGTACATCCCTGTAGGGATAAGATGTACCAAGATATGAGGTGATAGTATTAATGGAAGGGGATGAAGAAATAAATTATCGAGTTTGTCTCGAAGTGTACAACATGCCAGCTAGTAAAGGTGGATCATGAGATACTAATGTGGAAATGGAAAGCATTTGCATGGATTTTATCACTGGGTTGCCTACTTCTATATGGGTGGTAGTGGATCAGTTGACCAAGGTAGTCCATTTCCTACCAGTCTGGACTGATTGTACCACGGTACAGTATGCCCAAATTTTCATTACAGAGATAGTGAGATTACATGGGGTTCCCCTAGATATTATGTCCGACGGGGAGAAGATTTTTGTGTCTCCCTTTTGGGAGAACTTCCAGGAAGCCATGGGCACGGAATTGTGATTGATTACTCTGTCCACCCAGATCAAGATCGCGCGCCCGGGGCGAGTATTTTGAAAGGTCTCATGGCCCCCTTTTTTGGGGAGCACTTCGGTCGTCGTCGGTGTGGGGTTAATGTAAAGATATGGATTCGCCAGCCTATTTTGCACAAAACTGGTAAAAGAAACTGTTGCCGCCTCGAGAGAGCGGCATCAAAGACAAACTGATGCATACGAAACCAATAGTTCAGAGGTTCGGGGGCTATGTTACGGAATGGGAAGGTGTTAGGCACCCATCCCGCCCTTTCTGTCTCTCATGGACTAGTGTTTTTATTTTCCTTTATTTGTCCATGAAGTGTGTGTGCGTGTATATATAATGGAGATCGGAATCGTTCAACTCATACCACGGGAAAGGTAGAGTGAGGTCATCCATATGAATGTTCCCAAAATAATATATATATATATATATATATATATATATATAGAGAGAGAGAGAGAGAGAGAGAGAGAGAGAGAGAGAAAATACGATTTGTGCATTTAAGGGGCGATATTGATCGTTATTATGAAACGACAATATGTGTTGGATGAAACGCTAATAAGGATAATATGTATCTTAATACAAGAGTGTAATGAAAATGAGGAATTTAGGAAAATTGGAGGATTTAGATACGTTGATCAATTAGAAACTTGAGAATATTGGAAAATTGGACTTGAGTCTCGAGTTTTAATCCGAAATGCCTACGCAGTCTATAAGGGCATCAAAGTCCACGTAGTTCGAATGCGGCATGGGGGTGGGGTTTATCCCATAGATCCGAACGGTATTTTATTATATGTGTGTGTGTAGAAAAATATGTTTTAGTTTTGAAAAAGTGTGATGGATAATCCTGTTCGGAATTTATGGGTGCCCTCTTTTTATTTTCTTTGGGATTATTTTATATAAAATAAAGTATGTGAAATATAATAATAAAAATATAGATATTAATGTGTATGAACTAAAGTGGGAACTAGATTATGAATCTAATGAAATTTATGCAAAAATAAGGAATTTAAAGAGACAGGTAAGGAATAGAACCTTCTTTGAAACTTGATCTTTGATCTCGGATGAACTCCCCTGAATATGAAATGAATTTTGTACGAGAAAGAATGTGATTTACTAAATTGCGTATGAAGAGGATGGGAATGTAAACTTAAATGGAACTTTACATGGAGGAACTTCGCTGATTTCGAGAGAATGTTGTTGAGATCACTGATGCTGATGGATCTGAGGTGTTGGTGTGCTTGGTAGTGAGGTCATGCCCTCCTTTTATAGGGTCAGGGGGTTGTCGATCAGCACAACCCTTGTCTTGCGTATCGATAAGTGACCCTAGACACACTACCGATAGGCAAGGATCTAGACCTGCCAATTGGCAGTCTCGTGTAGATTTTCCTGAAAAAATAGTCGTAGAACGTAATCCGTTGATCTGAATTGCACAAGGGATATATCTTTAGAAAGGTAATTCAGATACCTTTAAGAATCCTTTGGACCTCTCCCAAGTTTAGGAGTTTACTTTAGGCCAAATATGACTCGAAAGAGCTCATCGGTCCTTTGAACGGGAGATCGTCGGACGAAAATGGATCGTTCATCCATATGGTAAGTTATAATTGTACACGAGGTGGACTGTTGGAAAGGTTAGGAGATATACTGAAACATTCAAAAGAGTTTTTCTTAGTTCAAAAAGTTGACCATGGTCAACTGAGGCCCGGAAGCACCCGGTGACCTCTTGAAGTAACACAGATCGTTCGTCCATACCGTAAGTCAGAATCGTACATGGGGCAGACCGTTGGAAAGGGTATTTAGTTACCTTCAGAGATTCATTCCTTCTAATTTAAGATGAAGAGTTGACTTAGGTCAAAACGGAGCCCGAGAGCACCCGGTGGCCTCTGAATCAATTTTTAAGGGAAAACTGATCATCCGTCTGAACGATTATGCCATTTTCCGCACGGGGTAGATCATTGGAAATGGATTTTAGTCCCCTTATAAGATTCAAAGAGCTTTCTCTCTGACGATGAAGTCGATTGTGGTCAAATCGAGGCCTGGGAGCGCCCGATGGCCTCTAGACCGGTACTCGGAGTTCGACCTATGGTTTGTAGTGAAATGAAGAGGTTATATGGACCTAAGGAGAGACTTAGGGGGTCCTAGAATATGGTGTCTATATATCCCCTCGATAGGTGAGCTTGGAACAAACGAAAGCTTTCGAATAGACACCACATGATGTTTTTGGAAAAAGGTCGATTCTGCGGACCTAAGGGATGAGGATGACCGGTTCAAAGGGTCGAGGTCGATTCTGAGGACCTAAGGGGATGTTGGGGATGGACAATTCTGAGGACCTAATAGGGGGTGACAACTGAGGTCAAAGGTATGGAGTAACCAATCATATAGGTCGAGGTCAATTCTGAGGACCTAAGTTATAGCGATTAATTTTGTCCAATTCTGCAGGTCGAAGCCAATTCTGAGGCCTTATGTAGAGGCGACTAATTATAAGGGTCGAAGTCAATTGTATGGGCTTAAGTAGAAGCGACCAAGTTTGAGGGTTAAAGCCAATTCTAAGGGATTAATTAGAAGTGACCAATTCTACGGGTCAAAGCCAATTATGAGGTTTTAAGTAAAAGAGACCAATTCTGCGCGTCGAAGCCAATTCTGAGGGCTTAAGTAGAAGTGACCAATTATGTGGGTCGAAGCCAATTCTGAGGGATTAAGTTTTCTTTGGGAAATTTGGAGACTCCACTAGGGATATGTATCTTGTATTTCTTTTATGGATTTGGGGAAGCATTTGATCTTAGGTTCCTCTGGGTAAGAGCGAATAATCCGTGGGTTGGATGTTTCTCAGCTGGGGAATTTTTAAATTTCATGGTGTCCTTCAGAGACGTTCCTAGGGAGACAAGAAATTGATTTTGGGAATTCCTTTATGGAGATAAGAGTTCTTCCATGGGAATGAGTGTGGTAAAAATGTTTTCCTTGGTAAAAAGGGTTCTAAAATCCAATTGGCAAATTTTGGGATTTTTTGGGATTTTTTGGCATTTTTAGGAAATTTTTGTACGAAATTCTAAAGTGGGTGCCGACCCACATGGTTAGAAGGGTGCCAAACGGAAGTGAAATGGTCTTTTGAGGTACCTCGATCAGGTAAAGGGATAGTGCTTATCGATGGGTGGCAAGGAGATGCCAATCGGCATACCCCTTAGCCACATATAAAAAGGGTAGATTTCTCCTCATTTTTCATAGCTTTCTGACTTGCCTTCTTCTGCAATTACCTTATGCAAATCAATCTAACATTCCAAAGTCAAATATAGTTGAGTTCTCATGTAACACAACACAGATAGTGTGGCTTGATGCTGACGATTGGGCAGGCTTGGAATAAAGGGCTAGGGTGCTCCTTGCTTTGGGCAGCAAAAATGATTTTGAATCATTCGATCCAGTGGCAGATGATCGGAATCTCTTGTATGAGCCTTCACATCATCATTATTCTATGGTGGTGAACCCTGGAGACTATGTAAGTATTGATGACTTTTGGTATTCTCTTCCTTTTTACTTAGCGGGAAATCCTTATTTCTTGAACTTGATAAGTGTTTTTTCTTTTTTCTTTTGACAGTCTAATGTTTCTATGTTGACTATGAGTTCCTGAGGGATAACTAGGCTTAAGGATGTTTGGGAGCACCTTCCGTCTGTGGTGCGTTGGATGGTGTCATCAACTGATTTTGGGAGACTAGCATCTTCTCTAGATGAGACGCCTCGTTCTATGGTTGTTCTCTATGCTCTAGGGGATAGGTGGTGGGACACCACCCACACCTCTCATTCTGTCTTTGGAAAGATGATGATGACTCCCATAGACATACAACAGGTGCTGGGGCTGGATTGCGAGGGGGTGCAGATTGAGGTGTTTAGGACACTGAGGGTGACGTCGAAGGTGGTGACGGTGGCATTAGATGATGTGAAGTGGGTAGTCTTTGGGGATTCTTTTCACTTGTCTATTTTGAGAGAGTTATTACTATGGAGGAGGATTGAAGAGAGTGACGGGTGGCAGGTGTGGTAGATGGCTCATTTGTTTCTTTTACTAGTGTTGGGGGCTTTTCTGGTGGTGACGTTGTTCACTTATGGTTTCTGCCGTTCTTAAGGGTGTTTTCGGACATTCGTCTTTATGACTGGGGGAGCCTAACCTTGGAGACCCTTTATTATTCTCTTAATGGATTGAGATAGTGCTGTCGGTAAACTTTTACTCGAGCCACGTATATTTTTTAGGGATTCTTCATTTTTCGCATTTTTCTTTATGCATTCGCATTTTCCTTTACGCATTTTATTCTCAATTTCTTAATTGCTGAATTTTTACAGACGTGGTTCTATGAGGTGATTGGGTTTAACACCCAATTGATAGATTTGAAGGACAAGTCTGTTGGGGACTTTTACCAGACGTATCGGAGGAGGAAGTCGAGTCGGCAATCAAAGAAGTCCATTTCTCTGGAGACGGTGTGTCAGGTCTTGAATGGCCTGACGAGTGAGCGGATAAGTCCCCCTTTTTTTCTCGAGAATATCTTTCCCTTGATGATCTCTTATTCATATTGATCTTTTTCTCTTGATTAGGGAATTGGCAGGTGATCGTCTATCCCTGAGTGACGGTTAACCAACATTCGGGGTTAACTAGGGGACATGCGTAGATGCGGCGTCTCCTTGCGCATGAGTTTGGCTACTCTTAGTACCTCGAAGAGAGTTTAGTTGGACAGATTGTGGAGGATGAGGTTGTGGTGCCACCGGTGAAGCCTCTAGTGTATATGAGGCGAGTGTGGGAGATGTCAAACGATGCGCGAGTAGCGACGATGATGGGTGAGCCTTACTCGTCATATACCGACACGGCGGTGATGTGTCATTATATGGACTTTGTGTCGAGCTAGTTGATGCCACCTATCATATATGACGTGATGCCTCTTCCCTGCACGGGCTCAAGTTGGCAGGTGGGATCCTCCCACAGTGTAGGCAGTGCGTCGACATCAGTGGAGGCGACAACTTCGGAGGCTCTTTTTGTACGGCGGCCACTCCTACTTTCAATATTCGATGGGAAGATGGAGGGTCGGTGCGTATGCTGCACTGTCCTAATGCAATGGATCTGGAGGAGTTGGGCTTGACAGAGGACGTCCTTAGACTTGAGGTATACTTTTCATCTCTTTTTCTTTTGATTTCCTGATTTCTTTCTTTGCCTCGGACTGAGTGATTTTCTTTTTTCTGTTTTCTCAGAGCACATCCGGGTGACGACCACTTAGCTGAGGGACATTAGGGATTTCATATCTTTGGCGACTTCCCATATTCGGGATGCAATTCCGGTTCATTCTTGTTTGGTTTTGTCTGCCTCGTCTGAGTAAGGGTCTGGATCGGGGAGTGATGAGGAAAGAGAGTACGCCTCAGGAAGGAGGTTCCTAGAGAGAGAAAGAAGAGATAGTGTGATTGTAGGTGGAGAGAGAGAGAGAGAAAATTGGGTTTGGGCTGGGTCTCATTGTATTTCCTTATTTTTCCTGCAAAACTGATGTAACATAACAAAAATCTACGCCAATAAAATGAAGTTTTTTATGAATTTTCATTTTTAGTGATTAATGTGCATGCCCTTTTTACTTTGCTGCTGAGGCCGTAAAAAGAATTAAAAATGATTTGAGAAGGATTTTATTTTAAAATGGGATAAGTAAAAACATAGGGATAAGGAAATTTGGAATTCCCTATTGAAAAAATGGAAAAAGGGAATTTTCCCAAAAATAGGGTGGTGTCGATCGGTATGACCCCTGTCCTACCTATCGGCATATCAGTCCAGTCCAATCAATCCAAGGCTTTAATTCCATTTTCTTTAATTGCTTAGTACTTGGTGGTGTAAGTTTTCCTTCGATTTCTGCAGGGTTCCTTGTCTTGGTTTGAGAGTTTTCAAGTATAAATAGTGGTGTGGATGGATCTTTTTCTTCACACTTCCACATTCCTTCTCCTTTATATTCTTCTTTGATCACTATCTTTTTATTTTGTAATATGGCTCTCCCTTATAGTGTTGAGTTTGCTAACTAACTCTAAACCTTGGAAGCAATGTGTTCCTACAACGTTGACTACGATGCTTTCAACATGCGGCGAGTCTCTTTGTGGCGCAATCGACCCACATAGTGGAATATGCTGATGGCGGCAGTTGAGTTCTGGTACCCTAAAGACCATGTCTTTCGCTTCGGATTGGAAGATATCTACCCAATCTATGAAGAGTTTTCTACCATGTTGGGGATAAATCCCAGCATTGCAGCGGCTATGCCTTAGTTTTCTCGGTCCCTTAGGGAGGTATTGGTAGAACTTCTCCATATTTCACCTTCGACAGCCAGGTCGTTGGCCATAGGAGGAATGATTTTAATTTTTGTGGTGTTATATTTTGTGCATTTGCAGGATGTCAGTGATGGTGGATATACTGGGGCCATCATTCCGGGCCTGATTTCAAAACTGTTGTTGGTAACTGGGGAAATACTGATGGACCCCCAACTTGCAGCTACTGTTTCCTGGATATTGTACCATAGCAATCCCATGGTGGTGATACTGGCGAAGACTTTGAATGGTCTGGATGCCTGGCGAGAAGGTTGTTCTAACTTTTTGAGGGATAGCCCTGTAATGTTGTTCACGTAGCTGTTAGAGATGTTCCTTATGGCGGTCCTACCTGAGTTTCCTTTGTTGACGGTGCAAACTTCTAAACTTCTTCTCACTCTATTTCATCAGTGCAGGCCTGGACATCGAGAGCTGGGAAAACTGGTTCGTGGAGCACGGGGATCGAGTCTTACGTTGGTTAGTGCCTTAGTGGGGGGAGTTGTTTCCCATTCTGGAACTCAAAGAATACCGGTATGTTTGGTTAGTAGGCCTCCGGCAGATCTCTTTCTACTTTCCCGGGCAACGGCTGCGCTAATTTGGTGAGGAACAAATTGTGCCACCGCGAACACTGGATTTATTTCTTGTGGAGGATTTGACAGAGCATATACGCATGCATCTTGGCTCTTTATGGGAGAATATTTTAACATCATCTCATCCTTAATAGTTCGTTGGGCGGGTCTGGAATGTATCAGGGAACTACATGAAGTGGTTGTGAAGAAAGGTAGTGGTCAAGATGCTGGATGTGGAGACTGGGCAAAGGTGGTTTGTTGTATCTGACTCCATGGAGGGAGGTGTTGTGGTTTACCCCAAGATAGTCCGAGATTTATCGCTCAATGGAGAATCTGTGATACTCCATTCAGGCAGGGGAAGCTTGGGGACCCTAGGATGTGGATGATGATGGGGCTGGTTCCTCTGGCAGCTATGGGTAGGATTTGTGAAGCTTATATAATGGGTTTGGTTCCGTGTTTGGGAATAATTTGAGGGTCATTTTGGGAGTAGTGGGACTTGTTTTTATTTTGGTTTTAGGAAGGTAGGAGTGGGTGACAAGGGAAATTGTTTAACTCCTTATGCCGATGTAATCATGCTGAAATTTTAAATAATGAAATAAAGGAGTTTTTGATCATCTAGTTGTGCCTCTTTATGAGTTTTGCTTTTGAATTATCTATACCAATCTCTAAGGCATGCATAATTCTTTTGTTAATGTATATGTTAAAATGAACTGTCAATCTCAGGGATAAGAAAAGAATAGCATTTTGTGAAAAATAAGGGGGCCGTGCTCATGTAAAATGGATGAGCTGCCTATATGCCTCTAAGGGTTTTAAAAAAATTCTAAAATTCATTTTTTACAAGAAAAGGAGTTTTTTTAGAGGATCAGACCCCACATAGTTCTGAGTAGAGGGAAATAAAGATTTTTTTCCCAGAATAGAAGGGAGATGAGAAAAGTCGTAGCGCATTAATATTTCGGACTAAGGATAGAATTTATTGAGATGGTCCAGGTTTACTGGACGCGCCATCTCTTCTCCATCAAGGTCGGTGAGCATAGCAGCGCCACCGGATGGGATCTTCTTCACAATATAGGGGCCACTCCAATTGGTCTTGAATTTTCCTTTGGGGTCCCCGATGGTTCTACTATCTCTTTGAGCATCCCCTTCTCGGATACCGCGATCTATGACTCTCTTATTGAATGATCACGCTATATGATGATGGTATCCTTCTATGTGATATAGAGCATTTAGCCTTATTTCGTTCAAGAGTGACAACTCGTTGAGATAAATTTGATGCCAGTCTTCCTCGCTGACCTTGATTTTTAGCATAACACGCAATGAAGGGATTTCTAGCTCTACGGGTAGGACTGCTTCCATGCCGTAGACTAGAGAGTAAGGGGTAGCCCCAGTAGAGGTTCGAACTGAAGTTTGGTAGACCCAAAGGGCATAAGGGATCCTGTCGGCCCGATCTCAGTAACTCTCGATCATCTTGTTGATGATGGCTTTGAGGTTCTCATTGGTTGCTTCAACTGCTCCATTGGTTTGAGGTCAATATCTAGAGGACTCGTATCTCTGAATCATATACTCATCGACCACTTCTGTAACTTCTTCCTCGAAGTGTAACCCGTTGTCTGATACCAGCTCATGCGGGACCCCATATCGATAGATGATGTTCCTTCGGATGAACTTGGACACTTTCTTGGCATTCAGAACTGTGTGTGATTAGACTTCGACCCATTTAGTGAAGTAATCAATGGAAACCAGAATGAATTCATGTCCATTGAAGGATTTAGGCATAACCTTCCCTATGATGTCGATACCCCATGTGGAGAAAGTTCAGGGAGAAGTGATATTGCATAATTCCCACAAAGGCAAGTGTTGTAGGTTGGAAAACTACTGGCATTTGAGGTATCTTCAAACGTAGACTGTGTATTCCTGAACCATGGTAGTCCAATAGTAACCTTGTCGGATGATTTTCTTGGCAATCATATGGTCGTTCATGTGGGGTCCGCATTCCCCGCTGTGGATTTTCTGCATCATCTCTCTAATGTCAGTCCCTGCGATGGAGCGCAAATGGGTTCCATCGAAGTTTCTCTTGAACAGTGCTTTATCACAAATAATATACTGGGTAAACAATCTACGAAGGGTTGCTCAGTCTTTCTTGTCAAAATCTTGGTGGTACCTACCATACTTGACGAGGTGTCAAATATCATAGTACCAGTAGTTGGCTATCTCGGGATCTTCTTCTATGATGAGCTCAATGTGGTAGCAGTGGGTTGGTTTATCTTACTTTTGGATAATAAAAGGGACCATAGTTATTCCTTCACGCATATCGATCATAGAGTCTAGGGTATTAAGGGCATCGACTAGGTTGTTATTTGCTCGGGGTAAGTAGTGGAAGGTGATTTTTTGGAATTGGGAAGCTAGCACTTCTAAGTGTGCATGGAAGGGTAAGATTTTCTCATCCTTAACTTTCCATCTTCTGAGTACTTGATCGATGATGAGGATTGAATCCCCATAGACATCGAGGTATCGAATTCAAACTTTTAGGGCCTATCGTGCATGCCTCATATTCAGTCATGTTGTCGGTGCAAGGAAAATCCAACTTTATGGCAATGGGAGTGTGAGAGTCATCAGGGGTAATTAGAAGGATCTCAATGCCATACCCTTTCTTGTCGGCAGTGTCATCGAAGAACATCTGCCATCAAAGGTCTTCTTGGGATGTATAGAGGATATTATCATCTAGGAATTTGGAAATCCAGACATCAGCTTCTTCTATAGGGTAGTCAGCAAGGTAATTAGAGATGGATCTTCCTTTTATAGCTTTCTGTGTGACATATACAATATCAAACTCGGCTAAAAGCATCAACCAGCGGCCCATTCAACTGGAAAAAGTAGGCTTTTTGAGTAAATACTTTATATGATCCATTCGGGATACAAGTTTGAAGGGAAAGGAGATCATGTAGTGCCGTAGATTTTGGGTGACCCAGACAAGGGTGACGCATGCTTTCTCTAAGGATGTATAGCTAACTTCGTACTTGACCAACTTACGATTGGCATAAAAGATGGCTTTCTCTTTGCAATTTTCTTCAAGGTATTGGGCTAGCAAATCCCCAGCTGCGGTATCTATTATGGTTAGGTAAAGGAGTAGGGGAAGACCATGCTGCGGTGGCATGAGTGCCAGAGTTCGGGTTAGGTATTGCTTTATTTAGTCAAAGGCTTTTTGGCAAGCTTTATTACTGACTTTAGTCAAATCCTTTCGAAGGAGTTTGAAGATGGGCTCACAGATGGACAGTTGGCTGATGAATCAGTTGATATACTATAATTTTCCAAAGAATACCTAAATTTCCTTCTCCGTTCGGGGTGGCGTCATCTCGAGTAGGGCTTTCAGCTTGGCAGGATCTACTTTTATTTCTTTCTCACTAACCATAAATCCTAAAAGTTTTCCTTTGGTAACGCCGAAGACATATTTATATGGGTTAAGTCGCATCTGATATTGTCGTTGTCATTCGAAGAACTTCATGAGAGTGGGAACATGACCTTCCCTAGTCTTAGACTTGATAATCATATCATACACATAGACCCTGACTTCCTTTTATATCACATCGTGCAAGATGGTTGTGGAATCCCCCTGGTAGGTAGCCCCTGCATTTTTTAAACCAAATGGCATGACGACGTAGCAAAATGTTCCCCAAGGGTGATGAATGTGGTTTTCTTTTGATGATCTGGGTGAATTTTAATCTGATTATATCCAATAAACCCATCAACGAATGACTTGAGAGCGTGACTCGCCATGTTATCCACAATCATATCGATATTGGGTAGCGGGTAATCATCCTTTGGAGAGGCCTTATTCAAGTCACAATAGTCAACACACATGCGAACCTTACCTCCTAATTTCGATGTAGGTACGTTATTGGCTAGCCATGTTGAATATTCGATCACACGAATGAAACCCATATTCAACTGTTTGGCCACTTCTTCTTTAATTTTGAGTGACCATTCGGTACGGAGCTTTAGTAGTTTCTGTTTAGCTGGTTTGCATTCTGGGAGAGTGGGAATCTCATGTTGAGCTATCTTAGGATCAATATCGGACATGTCATTATAGGACCATGTGAAGACATTCACAAATTCCTTTAGTAATTCCTCAAATTACGCGCGCTCATTCTTGTCAAAGGTATTCCCTATACTAATCTCGTGCAGTTGGCTACTAGAATTGAGATTAATAACAATAATTTCATCTTCGTTAACTTGAACACGATTATGCTATTGGTTATTAAGATTATTTAGATCAGTTAAGAATTGTTCATTTGCAAAATCATCATCATCAAGAGTTTAATTAGAATCAAGACAATTAATGTAAGGCACAACAAGATACTCAAAATCTCTGTTTCTTTCATTGATAGGAAAAAAAGTATTGAGAACCTCATCAAAGGAGGTTTTGATTACTTCAGAGTTAGTAGGAACAACAAAAGAAGGGGAAATGGGATAAACATCAGGGTTAAGTTGAATATCAGTAGGTGGAACTGGTGTTGCATGCCAGTTGAGGAGAGGTGCATCAACATCTTTGATCAGGTGGGATGGATCCAATGATGTAGCCCCTAAGTGGATCATGCAGAGTGTCAGACCTAGTGTCTGCAAGTTGAAATAATCCTCGGTTTTAATTTCCTCAAAATCTCCAGTATCCGCTATGGTCTTCTTAGTGAGTGGTTTCACTTGATGCTGGGAACTTTCGGCCCACGAGTAGCTAACATGGAAAAAGATCTCCATTCTAGGTTTTATTTTCTTATCCACATGATCATAACATGATTCAGGAAAGAAGGGTAAATCTTCTCCTTCTCTGATGAATCTTCTATTTAAAGAATCTCTCAAGATAATTTTTCACTTTCTAGCCTTCTCTTCATTCGAGGTTGACGAATCATTCTGAGTTCTTCTTCTGACGGTTGATAGCCCAAGCCACGAGGAGAAAAGTCCTTCTTTAACATAATGGGTTCAAGTATCCCTTGATGTCATTATCCCAGCCTTAGCTCTAGTCCGAGCATGAAGTACATGTTCTTGAACATCTGGATTACATTGATGTTACCATGGGGTTATATTCAGGGCATACCCTAACTTTGAAATCGTCTCCTACTGGGAGTAAAAGTGGTTGTACCCGAAAACTTAATAAAAGCATATCATTTGTCTTGTATTGTATCTCTAGTACTAGATTGCTAGTGCTTGCATTCTTGGTATTATTATCATCGCCCAAAATGGTGATGACCTTCCCGTTGGTGAAGAATTTCAATTTTTGATGAAGGGAAGAAGATATCCCCTTGATGGTATGGAGCCATGGTCATCTGAGCAGCAGATTGAAATAGGCTAGGATATCGATGACTTAGAATTCAACAATCGAATTTAAAAGGCCAGCCCTTATTGCAAGCTTTATAAATCCCATTACTTCTTGGCGGGTATTATCGTAGGCACATACTGTGGTAGAGGTTGGAGCAAGGTCGCTTACTTTCAGTCCTAAACAATTGAGGGTCCTTAAGGAGAAGACATTCAGAGCTGACCCATTATTGACAACTAAAAGTGGGACAGTTTTTCCCATGACTTAAACAGAGATGTTGAGCGCATAATTGTGGTCTAAACCAATCTTGGATATTTGTTCTTCGAAGAAGGAGATCATTCTAGTAGAGGTCAGGGATCCGACTAGATTAACTGCTTCTTCTGGCGTGCTTGAGGGAAGAACTGTAGGTCCTGTAAGTAGCTTGATTAGGTCATTTCGGTGCAGTTAGGAAGACATAAAAGGTCCCCGTAGAGTGATGTTGGCTTAGGTTTTCTTCAACTGATCGAGGATCTTGCTCTTTTTGAGGGTCATGTCTGGAATAGGAAGATTCTCAATGCCCTTTCCTTTATCGCTTGCTGATGGTAGTAGGCTTGGGCTTTGGTAATGTCTCCCTGACCTGGTCATATAGTTCACAAAAGAAGGGGAAAATATAAAACCTATTCCTTCGTTGATCTCGAGTTTTTCAGCCACCTTGTTGATTTCTCATAGCAGCTCCTCAAACGATATTATTCTGCATATGCTGACTATCAGAATAGCTGTTTCTAGACCTTCCTCTGAATTATTGAATCCATCCCCCCATCCGGTAGCAATGATATTATCTTTCCATGAAAATTTAATACACCCCATAACTTCAATGGCTTCTTAAGTATAAATCCTCCCATTCGGCGGGGAGATGTAAAAGCGAAGGGACTAGACGCCCTTATAGTTTTAAAGTATTGAGTATCTTGAATATACTGTAAATATCACCTGTTTGTTAGAATGAATCCACCATAATCTAGGCCGTATCATCTAAACTGACTTCATCGGTCGGTACCACCCAATTGTCTAACTCTCAAGACCATTTTTGAGATTCTAAGGACAACACACTGAATCTCTGACAGTAGAAAATTATCAAGGGGGTAATTTCAGCCCAAACTCTAGGAGTTAGTTCAACACTTTTGTCAATTCCATATCTTTACCTCCAGAACGGGTGCGGATAGTGATGTATGCTCTGGTAAGGAGTGATAGAGCATGATCGGCGAATCTAGTAGGGTGTAGGAGAAAGTATAGGCATATTTGGAGAGGTTTGGGAGATTATATGGGTATGATTGGTGATTTTCTTGGTATGATCGAGGTAGAAGGGTCAAATTTTGGCTCTTCTTCTCGGAAGATGGCATTTGTATAATTTGAGAGTGGATTATGGGCAGTGTTTTGTTCAGGATTGGCTGGTGGGGTGATCACACCTCGATCAATCAAGACTTGGATCACATTTCGAAGGTGGAAGCATTGGTCAATGGTATGGCCAGTAGTTTGGTGAAAGTCACAATGGGCATCTAGCTTGAAATTTTTAGGAAGTGGACTTGGTAATAGACGAGGGTCCAATGGTTTGATAAGGTTTTTTCTTAAAAGGGCCTGGTAAACTTTGGAGAGGGGAGAATGAAGCTCGATGTAATCCTTCAGGACTGGGTTAGGGTGGCTTTTGGTGCCCATGAAGTGGCAGGATGAGAGATGTTATTGATGATTGATACTGCGGTATTAATTGGCTTTCTAAAATTTTGGGGAGCGAATTGTCCAGATACTTTCTTTAGCTCAGCTTCTATCTTGGCAAGGCCTTCTTCGATATACATTCCTACTTCTTGGATGGCTCAGAAATTAGGGTAGTATTGTCCTCCCATCATTGCTCGAACATGGGGTAAGAAGTTCATTTTCACAATGTTAACTTTCTCCTCTTCGAACGGTCGGTTGGTCGTTGTGGCTACTTTCTCTCTCCACCTTGCTATGAAGTTACTAAATGACTCCCCATGATTCTACTTGAGCAACTCTGAATCACGGTGGGTAACCTCTAACTCCTCGTTGTACTTATACAGTGACATGAAATCATGGGCAACATCGTCCCAACTGTGAATTCTGGGCTCTTTGAGAGATAAAAACCTATGGAGAGCGCTATCCTTCAAGGTCTGTTGGAACATTTAGTCCATTATTTCTTCGGAGTCCCCTACGAGAGTCATGGCTCGGTGATAATAACGGATAAGAAGAATTGAAGTTCCACTACCCCCAAACTTCTCGATGTTGGGCATCTTTAATTTTTTTGGTAACCTGGCTTGAGGATATGGAGACTTGTGGGTGTAGTCCACGTAATTCCTAGAATGTCTGACTTGGTCGAATTTCTTGGTCAACATCTTAAGGTCCTCCTTGACCTTGTTCAATTCTTCCTCCTTCGGATCAATGGTCACGGGTATGATAGCCCCTGACTGGGCAAGATTTGGCATAGGAAGCAGGGTTGGCGGTGGCCCATTACCAAGAGAAGCACGTGGAGCGTGCTATTATTCCTCGGGAACCCAAATAGGCTCGGGTGCAGGCTAATCCAGTGCGCGAGGGAAGAGGACCTTGCGCTCTTTGGGAATAGGGACCCAATTTCGTTGCATCTCATGAACCTTGATTTGAAGGTTGTCAATCTTGACAGTAAGTTGGGTTAGGACCGTCAACAAATTCGGCTGCACACTCGGCACCTGGTGTGTGTTCTCCATGGAAATTGTATGAATTCCAGATTCGGAGGAAGTGAGTGGATTGACGGAGCTTCGGGGTGGTTCGAATGAATATCGAAGCCAATAGCGAGCCAAGCCAAGGGTATGCGGTCGACCTAAGAAGGAAAAAAATTGGGATTTATTTTGGAAATGAAAGAAAAATATTTTTGACATTTTTAGAAAAGATGAGGACAAAATGTTTTTTTTGGGTAAAGGGAGGAAAATATTTTTTTAATAAGGAAGGAAGAATGTTTTTGGTATTATTGATAAAAGAGGAAAAATGTTTTTGCGCATAATTTTTATTTTATTTATTAGGTTCTCACTTATTAGGTTTACCTAAATACAAAAAGAAATGTCGAACGGGACCCGAGCCTAGAAAAATTAGGTTTGAAAAATATGTAAAAACTATGGTTGGACTTGTTACCAAGATCATGGGCAGGGTCCTCTTTTAAAAAATGCGCAAAAATTTGGGCTGCATGCCAACCCGGCATTTTGATAGAGTTTTGGGTTGAAATCGACAAACTAAATATGAGTGACCTAGGTTTGACACCTATATATGGGTATGAAGTTATTGGGTTAATTGGATGGTGTCCCCCCCTTTAGCATGACTTTCACGATATAAGCCTTCCTTTTGAGGGCAATAAGTACGTGTGGACAAGCCATTTGATATACCTGAGTGTACATGAATTGCCTCACTATATACCTCGTGAGGACAGTACATGTGAGAGAGAATTTGATATACTCGACATACGTGAACTAGTTCCCTGTGATATACCTCCCGTCATGACTTTGGTCAAGCAGTAGGATGAGGGGGGAACCATTTGATATACGTCGAAGGTACTTGGCCAATGGAAGGTGAGAATCATATCGCTTAGGCTAACTGGGACCTGTCGAACTAGCACCCATCACGAAGTGACTCCCCAGTTGTGGGACGAAATTTGGTCAATCGCAATGCTCTTTGGTGATGTAATTTGTAACATGTATGATTCTTGATTAGTATCTTGTGGAGAGAGTATCTTTATTGATGAGCATCGTGCCAAGGAGGGGGATAATGTAAAAGTAAGTAAATCCATACTAAGCATGGATATGTGAGAGTGAGTGGTGTGTAATTATCTACATGTGAGTATGTGGTAGTGAACTTAACCATGGATCAACTACATGTGGTGTGTGATAAGTGTGAGTGAGCATGGATATATACAAATGCGATATGTGGAGGTGTGTGTTAGTGACACCTAGGCATGGATTTCTAAGTGGTGTGTGCAATATGGGGATATAAGTGATCCTAGGTGCACGTGGTGTGAAGTGTACATGGAGAATTTCTATAAGTGTGTGAGTGAGTAATGATACAAGTATGAGGTATATGTGCAAGAAATAATGGAGGAGAGAGATGGTACATATAGGTAGGTGTATACGCACACAAGAAAACAAAACACCCATGCAGATAGAGTTTATCCCTATTATGAAAAATTCCCCAGTAGAGTCGCCACTGCAGCCATCCCGATCGAGATTGTACGGTGGCGGCGGGGGTGCACCCTTTTTTGGAGCGCTTCGATCGTCGTCGGTGTGGGGTAAATGTAAAGAGATGGATTCACCAGCCTATTTTACAAAAACTAGGCAAAAGAACATGTTTTCGTGTCGAGAGAGTGGCGTCAAAGAAAAACAAATGCATACGAAACCAATAGTTCGAAGGTTCGGGGTCTAAGTTACGAAATAGGAAGGTGTTAGGCACTCATCCCGCCCTTTCGTTCTCTCATGGGCTAGTGTTGTTATTTTCCTTAATTTCTCCATAAAGTGTGTGTGCGTGTATATATAATGGAGATCGGAATCATTCAACTCATACCATGGAAAAGGTAGAGTGAGTTCATCCATAGGAATGTTCCCAAAATAATATATATAGAACATACGATTTGTACGTTTATCGAAATATTTATCGTTATTATGAAACGACAATATGTATTGGATGAAACGCTAATAAGGATAATATGTATATTCATGCAATAATGTAATGAAAATGAGGAATTTAGGAAAATTGGAGGATTTAGAGAAGTTGATAAATTAGAAAATTGAGAATATTGGAAAATTGGAAAATTGGACTCGAGTCTCGGGTTTTAATCCGAAATGCCTACGGAGCCTATAAAGGTATCAAAGTCCACGTAGTTCGAATGCGGCATGCGGTGGGGTTTATCCCATATATCCAAACGGGATTTTATTATATGTGTGTGTGTAAAAAAATTTGTTTTAGTTTTCAAAAAAGTGTAACGGATAATCCTGTTCGAAATTTATGGGTGTAACCCTCTTTTTGTTTGTTTTGGGCTTTTTTTATAGAAAATAAAGTATGTGCAATATACTAATATAAATTTAGATATTAATGTGTATGAACTAAAGTAGAAACTAGATTATGAATCTAATGAAATTTATGCAAAAAATAAGGAATTTAAAGAGAGATGGAAGGAATTGGACCTTCTTTGAAACTTGATCTTTGATCTTGGATGAACTCCCTTGAATGTGAGATGAATGTTGGATGAGAGAGAATGTGATTTACTAAATTGGGTATGAAAAGGATGGGAATGTAAACTTGAATGGAACTTTACATGGAGGAACTTCACTTATTTCGAGAGAATGTTGTTGAGATCACTGATGTTGATGGATCTGAGGTGTTGGTGTGCCTGGTAGTGAGGTCATGCCCTACTTTTATAGGGTTAGGGGGTTACCGATCGGCACAACCCTTGTCATGCCTATCGATAGGTGACTCTAGACACACTGCCGATAGGCAAGGATCTGGACCTGCCAATTGGTAGTCTCGTGCCGATTTTCCTGAAAAAATGGTCATAGAACGTAATCCATTGATCTGAATCGTGAACGAGGCATATCATTAAAAGGTTAAATCAAATAACTTTAAGAGTCCTTTGGATCGCTCCCAGGTCCGGGAGTTGACTTTGGGCCAAATGTGGGTCAAAAGTGCACGTCGTTCCTTTGGATGAGAGATCGTCGGACAGAAATGGATCTTTTGTTCGTAGGTAAGTTAGAATCGTGCATTGGGTGGACCATTGGAAAGGTTAGGAGATGTACTTCGACATTCCAAATATTTTTGCTTAGTTAAAAATGTTGACCTTAGACAATCATCGCTCGTAAGTGCCCGGTGACCTCTCGGAATAAAATGAATCCTTCGTCCGTATCGTAAGTTCAAATCGCTCATGGGGTGGACCATTGGAAAGGGTATTCCGTGCCCTTTGGAGATTCATTCAGTCTCGTTCGAGATGAAGATTTGACTTAGGTCAAAATGGAGCCCGGGTGAGCTCGGTGGCCGCCAGATTAATTTTTGGGAGAAAACTAATCATTCGTCCGAACGGTTATGACATTTCACGCATGGGGCAGACCGTTGGAAGTAAATTCCAGTGCCCTTTGAAGATTCAAAGAGCTTATGCTCTGACAATGAAGTCGATTAGGGTCAAATTGGGGCCCAAGAGCGCCCGATGGCCTCTAGATCGGTACTCGAAGAGCGACTTAGGGTTTGTAGTGAAATGAAGAGGTGTTGGGGACCTAAGGAGAGACTTAGGGGATCATAGAATGTGGTGTCTACATGTATTTCTTATCACTCACAATGGGCAGACTAAGCGAACTAGTCAGATATTGGAAGATATGCTACAGATGTGCATTCTTGATTTTCAAGGAGGTTGGGAGTAGTATCTTCCACTACTAGAGTTCACGTACAATAACTCTTATCAGTTCACTATTGGCATGGATTCATTCGAGCCATTTTACGGAATACCTTGTCGTTCTCCCTCTTGTTAGCTAGAGGTGGGGGACAACAAGCTTCTCAGGCCAGAGTTGATTTAGGATACTTCGGCCAGGATTGAGATGATTCGGAGTCATATGTGGGTAGCTCAGGATAGACAAAAGAGTTACACTGATGCCAAACATTTCTTTGGGAGTTTAATGTGGGGGACCAGGTATTGCTACGCGTTTAATTAGATTCGAGAAGAAACGAAAATTTGCGCCAAGGTACGTAGGGCCATTTCCTATCATCGAGCAAATTGGGTCAGTGGCTTATAGACTTGGGTTATCGGAGTACTTGTATAGGATTCATGATGTGTTCCATATTTCTTCTCTAAGGATGTATCTCTAGGATGAGTTAGCTCACACCCGCGTTTCTTTAAAGGAGATTGACTTGCATCCCGATATCTCATATGAGGAGAGTCTATTCGCTATCCTAGACCATAGTGAGAGGAGATTGAGGTCAAAGGTAGTTCCACTTGTACGTGTTCAATGGGGGAATCATAGTGCCGATGAGTCTACTTGGGAGGGAAAGTATGAGATATATGACAAATAGCCAGAGTTATTCTTACCAGATATAATTTATTTTTTGAATTTCAAATTCCATTATTAGGGAGGAAGTATGTAATACCACGTATTTTTAATGGTTTTTAAAATAGGGATTAATTAAATTAAAATGAGAAATTAATCCGGTTTGAAATAAATATTGATTAGCAAGATAAGGGTTAATATTTATTTATGTTGTATATTACTTAGTGAATGAGTAATAATAATGATAATAAGATATTATAAATATCGTGAGTGCGAAATACGAAAATTACACTAATTTAGTCGGGACGTGTGTATTAGTCATGTCGGGACTTAAATTATGGAATAGAAAAGTAAATTGGAAATAAGTCATTCAAATGGTCATTTCAAGTGCGCCAAAGTGTCCGGAAGGGTCGAGATAATCAGAAAAGACAACCCGGGGGCTTAGTTTGGATTCCAGGGCAGTTTTAGACCAAACCAACCCCCGGGAGGGCATTGTGATCATTTTAAATTTTAAAGAAAATGGACCAACGAAATTATGAGGTTTATATCATCATCTATAGTGAGTGAATTAGGGTTACCAAACACAAAAATATAGAGAGTCCATAGGAGGTACAAGGATAGGTGCCCAAGGTGTTCCAAGGCCAAGAACCACCACTTTTGCACCACCGTCACCTCCATTGTGTAGATCGAGAGAGGAGGATCAAAACTATACCATTATCTACAACAAGTCAGACCTACTATTAAAGGCAAGTATTTATCTTTCTTAACATAGAAAATATATAATAACCATGGTGGAAGTAGGTGATTTATTCATGAGTATCACATGTTTGGGCATAATTTGGAGAATGTAAAAACATGATTTTGGATAGGTATTACATGTAGACTGAAACATTATATGTTTAGAAATTAAAATCAAATTATAAGGAAGTAAGAAAACAAAATAAATCTAGACTTGGGGGTATATGAATATGGATGAACATGAAACTAGGGTTTTGTTGATAATCGTGGATAAATCAGTTCTAAGGTTGAATCTTTGATGTTTTAATGATAATTTTACGTTGGAAATCAACCATGAGTGTATATTAAATGGATGGAAATCTGGGTTTTTGAATAGATGAGGAACAATGGGAGTTCGGTTAAGAAACTTGGAGAAAAATGTCACTGTGTATGGAAGCAGATGAGACCTGTAGCATTTCGAATCAATTAGGCCCAAGGGCAAATCGATTCGACTGGCGAATCGATTTCGTTCCTCAAATTTTGAAAGTTCAACCCTTTTTTATTTAGAGTTTATGGGAAACGACTAAATTAACCTTCTAATTGATTACTACATTATAATTGGAGATATAATAAACACCACTGGACAAATGTTAGATGTTAAGACTTAATATTATAAGATGAATATAGGGTCTAGGCTAAGTGTACTTTGTTAAAGAATGGAATTTAAATTCAGGAGAAATATGATGATGTCACGAGTATCTTAGGGAACCTACAACTTAGACTAGTACGAAAGAGTGGGCTACC
The DNA here is from genome assembly GCA_949130495.1 of Sambucus nigra. Taxonomy (NCBI): domain Eukaryota; kingdom Viridiplantae; phylum Streptophyta; class Magnoliopsida; order Dipsacales; family Adoxaceae; genus Sambucus; species Sambucus nigra. The sequence goes on from OX422218.1 coordinate 286,530,687, forward strand.
TATTGAATTAACTTAAGGGACACTTAGGGATCGTATTGAGTAATAGGGAACACTCGGGTTATTGTGAGAAGAAATATTATGCTAAATAAACGATACGTAGGGAATTCGAGGGTTATACACTACATATGGAATATTGTGTAATAGGTTGTGAGTATACCTATCTTAATGAGATAAATGTACATGCGGTCTGAATACCATTTATTTGACTTATATGTATGACATACCTACGTTTCTTGCTATCACGGGAGGTCTTAGGAAGGGAACAATCTCATCCTGATGAACCCATTGGGGGGATTTTAGATTGGTGCCTTAGAACATAGAACCTAGGTACGGGGTATCTGTGAAAATGGTAGTGTTGACGGTCATATAGGTGCGTGGGTATGTGCGTATCCAATAGGCTTGGAACTATGTTCTTCTCCAACTGTGTGTGAATTGTATTTATGGTTCGATAGTGATTTCAAACCAGTAGGCCTGTCAATCGAGCTCTATGAGTCGAGCTTATGGTTGATCAGGCTCGGCCCGATTTTTATTTACTTGACTCAAGCTCAAGCTCGGCCCGAACGAGCTTGAAAGTGCTCGGCTCACAAAGAAAATCGGGCTTCGGGCCCGACTTGAGCAGGCCCGAATCGGATATTCCAATACTTGTTTATTTAATTTAATAATAAATATTCATTTTTGAGCAATAAAAAACACATTTTAGCAATAAAAAATAGATTTCAGCGCTAAAAAAACGTAATTCAACGCTAATATTGACATTTCAGCATTAGTAAAATATATTTCAGCACTAAAAAACAGATTTCAATACTAAAAAAACACATTTCAGCACTAAAAAAAATAGATTTCTGCACGAATATTGACATTTCAGCATTAAAAAATCATATTTCAGTACTAAAATAACAGATTTCAACGCTAAAAAAAAATATATTTCAACACTAATATTGACATTTCAGCATTAAAAAAACAGATTAAGTAAAATAAATTGATAAATGACCCACCTTATTTTTGTTTCTTTAATATTAAGTCTAATAGTTTATTTGCATAAGGATAAAATTCTAAAAATTATTTTGTTTTAAAATATTTTTTACATATCATAGAAAATAAAATAATTTTGTATATATATATATATATATATATATATATATATATATATATATATTATTTCGGGCCGAGCATAGTTCGGGGTTGAAAGTGCTTCGCTCCCGCTCGGCTCATATTGAATTCGGGCTTAATATCACGGCTGAAACTCGGCTTGGCTCAAACTCAATAAAAGCTCAACCCAAATTTAGCGGGCCTAGCAAGCGAGCTTCGGGCCTGCTCGGCTCAATTGACAGGCCTACAAACCAGTAGTCCTTTATTTAGTACGTGATGTATCGAAACTTCATAGCAGAGTACACATGCACCGCAGCCTCGCCTAGGGGTATATATATATATATATATATATATATATATATATTGTAAGGGAAATAAATTTGTATATATGTGAGATAATAATATCCAAATTAATTTAAGTTGGTGGAAACTTAAATAACAAATAAGAAACCCATAATTGGATTATCGATATAGAGAATTTCGATAAAGTACTATATGCGTAAAAAAAGTGGGCGTAACGGGTTAATTCATGTAATAAGGGAATTGGATCGACTAGTTAGGCGACGTAAAATAACTAAAGCGGGTTATAAATCTACGTTATGACTGCACAATAGTTGATGGGTAAGAATCTCAAGTGAGAGTACGTGGATCTAACAAGTATACAATATCTGGTATTTATGCACTTTAAATACTTGCTACACTTTTAAACAGTTTTCACTCGGGCTCTGACCTGTTTCTTGGACATCTATTTCTTTTGTAAAAATATTTTAGGTTCCCAACCATAAGGATGCCAGGCCTAGGAGTTCCTATCCTTTGACCTGTTGCAGCTGCTGTGGAGATTGCAGGACCTTGCTATTAGACGCCTCCACATTTACCATTTATTTCTCATGAATTACTTATTCCATTCGGGCATGTTTCCCATCATTATTCTGATGTTATTCAAAGATAGTGGATTTATATTTTTATTCCTTTTCAGTGATGGGATTTTTTTTCATGTCGAATTATTGTATTTGGGATTTAGGCTAGAAGTACTTACTCCAGTCACATTTATTTTATTTTGTCTCTCTATTCCTTATGAGATTGATTATTTAATGGTGCATGTTTAAGTAATTATTTATTTGGTTTTACGTTAATCAACAAGATAAAAATTTGACACCAGCTTTTCAAATACTAGGTGGTTAGTAAATATTAAAAAAAATTCGATAGTGATGCTAAGAACGGACCAACTGGATATTCTATTTTAATTTAATAAATAACTGATCACCCGGTATTTAATTAGGTTGGGAGTCATAGAAGCATCCCAAGACAAAGCAACTCCATCCAAATAGCTAAAGTATGGAAGATCAAGGGTGGAAGTGATGTGAATCAACCCTGCAGATAGGGTCATGGAGAAATTAGAGGAGATAGCTTTCGATAGGGCACAACCGGACAAAAAAATCTTGATCGGCACCCCACTATCAGAGTAGGAGAGGGAGGAACTAATTTCTTCTCTGAAGCAAAATCAAGATGTATTATCAATCCCAAAGTTTCATTCCACCGACTCTATGTTCATCTCACACACCTGCCGATTGCACAAAAGGATCGCCTAACTGATCCAGAGAAAGCAAAGGCAGTGGAGACATAGGTGGGGAAACTTTTGAAGGCAAGGTCTATCAGAGAGGTTCAATTCCCAAAGTGGCTCTCAAAACTGGTGGTAGTAAAAAGGGAAACGACAAGTGGAGGGTGTGTGTGAATTTTACCGATCTCAATAAGGTTTGACCTAACGACAATTTTCCTATGCCTAAGATCGGTCAGTTGGCCGATGCCACATCCAGCCATGAGCGGATGAGTTTTTTGGATGTTTAGTCAAGATATCATCAAATTATTCTGTTCGGCCCCGACCAAGACAAAACTTCATTTCTAAACCTTCTTCACCTTTATTGCTATAAGGTTGTGCCTTTTGGTCTTAAAAATGCGTGAACTACATTTCAAAGACTGGTTATAGGAATGTTCAAGCTGCAGTTGGGAGACAAAAATGGACGTATATATTGATGATGTTCTCGTCAAGACCAAGATCAAAGCCGATCATCTGAACGATTTGGTGGAAACTTTTGAAACCCTTAAACGTTACAGAATGTGATGTGTATGAGATTTATAGCGACACGTGGTACGTGGCTGTGTCCCCAAGAGAAGACTATCTTTTATTTTATATTTTTAATTAGGGTTGATTGTCATTTTCTTTTATTTTCAGTCTTTAATTAGTCTCCAAGAATGTTTGGGGCTGATTAGTCATTTTTAGTTATTAGTTTTCCTTTTTGGTCTTTTTGGGTATTAGCTTGATTAACAAGCTAACTCCTCCAATAAATAGGCCCTTGAACCTCATTTGTAAACACACATTGAATATTGATGTGACACCCCGACTAATTAAACACCGGGTAGCTACTCCTTTATAAAATTAATTCAAAATGCCAAGTTGGCTCAGTTAAAAGCATCACTGTCGAAAACATTTTTATTATATCTAACCACCTAGTATTTAAAAAAGCAAGTTGCCAAATTTTAACTTAAGTCTGATTAACATGCAACAAGTGTAATGAAGAAATAAATAACACCATTCACCATACTGAAGTAAAACGAATAGCCATCACAATAGAGTAAATAAAGTCTGGAGGAAACCCCTCACTACAATCCCATAACTGAAAAAAATGAACTGAAACCATAATAAAACGTGCTAAAGTCTGAAAACTGAAGTATAAAAGATGTCTCTAAATAGAAATGGGCAACATGCCCTACAACGGATAGATGGTGACTCTGGAATCCAAAAGATAGAAGCGTCTACATGCAAATCCCTGTAGCTTCCACAAGCAGCTACAGCTCGTCACCTGAATGAGTATCCTATGCTTGGTGTCCTTGTGGTTGGGCACCTAAAATGGTTTTACAAAGAAAAAGAGATTTGAAAAGCAAACGGGTCAGAGCCCGAATGTGGAGTTATATTTTAAAAACCTGCAAGTGCTTCAAAAACATTTAAACATTAAATGCAAAGTACATGTTAGGACGTACACTCGCATGACATTCTCACCTCTCGTCTAACTGTGCACTCCTAACGTAAGTACCCATCTATAACTACCCTATCCACTAGCTAAGTGACAACGTAACTAGCTAGACTACTAAAGGTTCTACCCATTTTACTCGGTTAATTTAACATAACAACACTCGTAATTTAATAGAGGTTTAACGTAAACTCAGTTACTAACTATGCCATTGATATAACTATCAGCTAACTCATTATATATCTCGAAACAATACCGTAATATTTTTACAACATTAACATGAGGATTTCCATTAATTTAATGTATATTATTCACATCATAAATATATGATACAAGCACCCCGCAATTTAAGCTATGGTGCACACATACTCTGCTATCCATCCCGGTACATCACGTACATAAGGATCACATATTCCGAATCTCTCAGGAATAGTTTAGATAACACAAATCACAAATAGTGGAGGCGAACACAGTCACCATCACATGGGTCACGCACATACCTACGCTCCCATGGTCAGCGGACTTATTAATATCACAATAAGTCTTTCTATGACCTATGTTCATCAAGGTACCAGTCTATATCCCCCCCGTAGGCACACAAGGATTAGAGGGTCCTAAGCGAACGCAACCTCCCGTGATAGCAAGTATGGTAGGTATGTCATACAAACAATCCATATACTAATACTAAGTAAACACATGTCTTAGTAATACCATATTTTAATCGTAGTACATATTGCACTCTCGTACTAACTATAATTATCACAATTCATGCTATTCCGTTTTGTAATTATACGCGCTATAATTCATCCTTACATCGTAGTAGACACTCACGTCTCAACCCAAATGGTTCTTTGAATATAACTCTCGTATATAGTTTACTCCTCTCAATAATCCAAAAGTCCCAAATCTAACCTTACATCAAAAAAAGAAGGTCATCTATATCCTCGAACAAGTTTAAGGGGCTCCAAAAATCAAAACAGTCCAAAAAGGGTCAAACTGTCAACTCGTTAGAAGTCTCGTTCGAACGAGGCTTCGAACGAGCCTGGACTGTCAGGTCGTTAGAAGTCTCGTTCGAACGAGATCCCAGTTCGCTCGAACGAACTGGCCCTTCTAACGATATCTCGTTCGAACGAGATATCGAACGAAAATCCCCACTCGTTAATAACGACTGGTCAACTCGTTAGAAGCTCATTCGAACGAGCTCGTTCGAACGACCTGGGGGCTGCTTCTAACGAGTGGCCAGTTTCGGCCCAGATTTTTCCCCAATTCGTTTTTCACCATTTTTACTCCTCAAACCTTTTCTAAAATTCGTTCCAACAATATATTGAGTTCTCTAATCATCCTCAAACATGTTAAGGGCCTATACTAACATCATTAAAGGGTTTAATATCTTCTAAACATCATTAAATCACAATTTCTACAATAATTCCCAATTTCCTTCAAGAACATAAACCCTAGGTTCTTCTCATCAAAATTTCCCAGATTTTAATCCGTTAAAACATCACATAGATATGAAATCTCTGAATTTAAATCTTCAAACAAGGGTTCTACTTGCAAACCTATCCCAAAATTTAATAACAATCTTCCAATTTCATGGGTTTTCTTTTAACTCTTATATAAGATTGATTCACAAGGTTTCTAACATGGAAAAAGCATTCACTGCATAAGGAATGTAATTTAAATCACTTGCCTTGGTTTGATTCCGGATTTGGTGTTGGTTTGATGAAGTTTCTGCAGAGTTTCCTCTCTCTCTCTCTCTCTCCTTCTCCAAGCTTTCTTCTCCAAAAGGCTATGGTGGCTAGGGTTTGCTTTGGGGAAACTTATGAAAACCTAATTTAATAAACCTCCGTAGCTTGTTGGGTTAATAAGGGTTGGTTGGGGTCAATCCTTATCAGATTAAAACTCTCAATTTTCGTCACTTTTAATTACCCAAAAATACCAAATTACTAAAATACCCTTTAAGTTACCGGTATGGCCTAAAAATACCCCGGGACCCAAACTATACCCCCGGCTAGTGTTTTCTGACTATCTCGACCCTTCCGGACGCGTTGGCGCACTCAAAATGACCATACGGATTATAGATTTTAAATTCACTTTTATTAACAAAATATTATACCGTGACGCGGCGGTCCCACGCGTCTCAACAAAATTTCTAAAATGCCGTATATAAATCTCACGACAAATTTTATAATACCAAATACATATATAATCATATATGCACATAATCAAATACCAATTCGCATCTCATTAGTATTTATATCCCGGATTAATTTCCAATTAGTACGCAATTTAATTAATTAATCCCAAAATAAATATAGTCAAAAATACGGGGTATTACATACTTCCCCCCTAATAACTGAATTTCGTCCCGAAATTCGAAACTAGAAAGTACCTGCTAAAAACAGCTCTGGATAACGCTCGCGCATCTCATCCTCGCGCTCCCATGTGGACTCCTCGACATTGTGATGTTTCCACTGAATACGCACTAACGGGACTATCTTTGACCGCAATTTCCTCTCGCTTCGGTCCAAAATAGCAATTGGCCCCTCCTCGTAGGAGCTATCCGGCTGGAGATCGATGTCCTCCACAGCAATGTGCGAATGAGCCAAATTATCTCTAAGGTATTTCCTCAGCGAGGAAATATGGAACACATCGTGAATCCGATGCAAGTGCTCCGGTAGTCCAAGTCTATACGCAACGGGTCCGATCCGCTCAATAATAGGAAACGGCCCCACATACCTCGGTGCCAACTTTCCCTTCTTCCCGAATCGCATAATCCCCTTCATCGGAGAAACCCTGAGCAAAACCTGGTCCCCCACTTGGAACTCCCTGAAAAATCTCTTCGCATCTGCATAACTCTAATGCCTGTCTTGAGCTACCCGTATGCGACTCCGAATCAACTCAATCCTTGCCGAAGTATCCTGAATCACTTCCGGCCCAAGTAGTTTGTTGTCCCCCACCTCCAACCAACATGCTGGGGAACGACAAGGCCTACCGTACAATGCCTCGAACGGAGCCATGCCAATCATGAACTGATAGGAGTTGTTGTAAGCAAACTCCACCAGTGGAAGGTACTGCTCCCATCCACCCCCGAAGTCAATAATGCACATGCGTAGCATGTCCTCCAACATCTGGTTGGTGCGCTCTGTCTTCCCATCGGTCTGTGGATAATAAGCCGTACTCAACCGCAATTATGTGCCCATGGCCTCCTGGAAACTCTCCCAAAACCTCGAAACAAATATCTTGTCTCTGTCAGACACGATATTCAGGGGCACACCGTGAAGTCTCACAATCTCTGAAATGAAGAGCTGGGCATACTGTCCCGTAGTGTAGTCAGTCCTTACGGGTAAGAAGTGAGCGACCTTGGACAACCTATCCACAATTAACCAAACGGAGTCGTGACCCCTCTGCGACGTAGGCAACCCCGTGATAAAGTCCATGGATATGCTCTCCCACATCCACACCGGAACCTCCAATGGCTGTAGCAATCCTGCTGGTCTCTGATGGTCCACTTTTACAAGCTGACAAGTGGCGCATTTCGAGACAAACTCAGCGATATCTTTCTTCATACCGCTCCACCAATATTGCCGTCTCATGTCTTGGTACATTTTGTCCCCTCCTGGATGTACCGCGAACCGTGAGCCGTGCGACTCTGCCATCACATCGTGCCGCAATTCTTCCCCTTCCGGAACCACCAATCTCCCATTGAAGCGCAATCCCCCGTCTGAGCTAATGGTATAGGACTCGGCTCCCTCTGCTAGCAATCGAACTATCTGCTCCTGACAGAACATGTCATTAGCCTGTGCCCGTACTATCTTTGTGACAATCTGCGGGGTAACGGTCATCACAGACATGAAAGATCGGGCCACTGCATCTTGGTGTCCCAATTCCTTCCACTTGGCCTTCCACACCTCTGCCACCTCATCTGCTGGCCTGCGGCTCAACGCGTCTGCTACCACGTTAGCCTTACCCGGGTGGTACTGGATGTCGAACTGGTAGTCCTTCACAAATTCAAGCCACCTACGCTGCCGCATATTCAATTCCTTTTGCGTGAACAGGTACTGTAGTGACTTGTGGTCCGTGAACAGCTGAAACTTCTCCCCCAAAAGATAGTGCCTCAAAATCCGTAAGGCAAATACCACTGCCGCCAACTCCAAATCATGTGTGGGGTAATTCTTCTCATGAGGCTTAAGCTTACGGGAAGCATAAGCTATGGCCTGTCTCTCCTGCTGCAAAACACCTCCAAGCCCTTGCAAAGATGCATCGGTGTAAACCAAATACTCAACTCCCGGTCTCGGCAATGCTAACACAGGTGCTGAGGTCAATTTGTCCTTCAAGTCATCGAATGCCAACTGACAGGCATCACTCCAGATATATGGCACACCCTTACGAGTAAGATGTGTCAAAGGACCTGCTATCTCCGAGAAACCCCGAATAAACCTCCTGTAGTATCCTGCTAAGCCCAAGAAACTACGAATCTCTGTTGGTGTCGTGGGCTGTCCCCACTCCCTCACCGCTGACACCTTCCCCGGATCGACAGATATTCCTTGGTCGGAAATAATGTGACCCAAGAACTGGACCTCCTTCAGCCAAAACCCGCACTTCTCATATTTTGCATACAACTCGTTCTGACGAAGTGTCTGCAAAACCTGCCTCAAATGCTCGGCGTGCTCCTCCTCTGTCTGAGAGTAGACCAGAATGTCATCAATGAAGACAATGACAAATTGATCGAGGAAATCTCTGAACACCCTGTTCATCAAGTCCATAAACACTGCTGGAGCGTTGGTCAAGCCGAAAGGCATAACCCGAAACTCATAAGAACCATATCTCGACAAGAACGCAGTCTTCGAGACATCCTCCTCCCTGATACGCAACTGATGGTATCCCGACCTCAAGTCAATCTTCGAGAAGAAAGAAGCTCCTCTCAACTGGTCGAATAAGTCATCGATTCGAGACAACGGATACTTATTCCGTATCGTGACCTTATTCAACTCTCGGTAGTCCACGCACAATCTCAGTGAACCATCCCTCTTCTTCACAAACAAAACTGGAGCGCCCCAAGGTGAGGTACTCCTGCGAATAAAGCCCTGCCCTAACAGCTGCTCTATCTGATCCCGTAACTCTCGCATCTCAGCTGGAGCCATACGGTACGGTGCACGTGCTATAGGTCTCGTACCCAGTAGCAAATCAATAACGAAATTTATCTCTCGACTGGGTGGTAAGCCTGGTATCTCCTGAAACACATCTGAATACTCTCTGATAACCAGGATCGAATCCAAAGGAATCACAACCTCCTTAGAGGTATCCTCCTCTATGTAGTACAGATAAGCGGTCGATCCTCCCTCTGGGCGAGGCATCGCCACTACAAACATCTCTTGCCCCAGAATGGCAAAAACAATGCTCCCGCTGAAGCAATCAATCATGGCCCTATATGCTACGAGCCAATCCATACCGATGATCACATCGTGAACATGCATGTCTAACACTAACATGTCCGCAGGTAATACCAAACCACCAACCTCTACCCCCACTCCCCGGCATATAAAGAAAATAAGTGACCCACTCCCTAATGGTGAGTCGACACACGTCACTGTGCTCTCTGCCGTAGCTAACAATCCTAAAGCTTTCGCGAAGTGTGTAGCAATAAAACAGTGTGTAGCACCCGTATCAAATAACACCCGACCCATAGTGCCATGGATAGGAAACGTACCCTCGATCGCGGGCGGTGCCTGTGGAACTGCAGCCTGGTGAACGTTGTAGACACGTCCATACTGTAGTTGCCCCTGCTGAGCTGGGACTGCTGGGATGGGTGGCAATGCTGCCATCTGTGGCGGTGCAGGAAGAGCGGCGGGAAACATAGGTCTCTGTGGCTCCTGGTGAGCACCCTGCTGCTGCTGCTGTGGGGCCCTGCCCCTATCAGGACAATCCTGCTTCTTATGGCCAGTTTTGCCACAAGTGAAGCACTTCCCTGGGAAGTTCCCTCCCCTCTGCCCCTGCTGTCCCCGGCACTGGTGGCCGTTACCATTCCTCCCTTGGCCCTGCTGGCCCTGATGGAACTGCTGCCCATTCTGCCCCTGCTGGCCGTTTGGACCCTGATGGCCCTGGCGGACACCTCCCTGTCCCTGCCTGTAGTTCCCTGACCGGAACCTCTTATTGTCCCCCTGCTGGGTACCCTGCTCAATCTGTCTCTGCCCCTGATCGGTCTGTGCCCCGCTGGCACCATGTCCTCCAGTCCTGCCCTGATGGCTAGACTCTCCTGACCGCTTGCCCTCGGCCATATGAAAACGGTGGTCCTGGCAGTGCAACAATGCAGCGTTAACCACATCAGAATACGTGGCCAACGATAGGTTCCCTAGTAGATGCTGCCAGATCCTCCAATTCAACCCGTCGGTGAACTTCTCAATCTTCTTCTTCTCTGTTGGAATCTCGTCTGGAATGATATTCAACAGGTTAGTGAACTCGGCCTCATACTCGGCCACTGTCTTGCCCTCTTGCTTCAAACTCATCAGTTTCCTCCTCATCTCTGTATGAACTGCGGACGGAAAATACTTGCGGTCGAACCGCACCCAGAACTCCTGAATCGTGAGGGTATCCCTCTCCTCCGCAGTGGTGATAGACTCCCACCACTGTAGTGCAGATCCCACTAGCTTGAAAGTAGCTAGCACCTATTTCTGAACGTCAGTGCACTCATGCATCCTCAAATGCCTCTGTATGTCCTTCCTCCATTGGCTCGAGACTACCATGTCTGAGCTACCTGCAAACTCTGGCGGATGCGCTTTCTGAAAAGCGTCACGTACACGCTCCCAAGCAGACGGGAATGCATTAACCTGTACTGGCGCGGCAACCGGCGCCTGTGGTGGTGCCTGCTGAACAACGGCAATCGCGACATTCACCGCTTGAGCTACTATAGCTGCAACCTCAGCGGCGCTCAACATGCCCTGAACTGGAGCGGGCTGGGGTTCGGGCACTGCATTCCTGGGAACTCATCGTGCACGTCGTGGAGGCATCTGAAATAAGAACAAAGTTTATAAGTTCACGGTTTATAAACTTAAAATAGCTGAAGATCGAAGCATACACAAAAGAATACAACGGTCCTAAAATATAGGGCTCTATATCAAAGAAAACGTAGCGGAAACATAATAGTCGTACAGATCCTAAAGGACACTAGAACCTGATGCTCTGATACCACCTGTGACACCCCGACTAATTAAACACCGGGTAGCTACTCCTTTATAAAATTAATTCAAAATGCCAAGTTGGCTCAGTTAAAAGCATCACTGTCGAAAACATTTTTATTATATCTAACCACCTAGTATTTAAAAAAGCAAGTTGCCAAATTTTAACTTAAGTCTGATTAACATGCAACAAGTGTAATGAAGAAATAAATAACACCATTCACCATACTGAAGTAAAACGAATAGCCATCACAATAGAGTAAATAAAGTCTGGAGGAAACCCCTCACTACAATCCCATAACTGAAAAAAATGAACTGAAACCATAATAAAACGTGCTAAAGTCTGAAAACTGAAGTATAAAAGATGTCTCTAAATAGAAATGGGCAACATGCCCTACAACGGATAGATGGTGACTCTGGAATCCAAAAGATAGAAGCGTCTACATGCAAATCCCTGTAGCTTCCACAAGCAGCTACAGCTCGTCACCTGAATGAGTATCCTATGCTTGGTGTCCTTGTGGCTGGGCACCTAAAATGGTTTTACAAAGAAAAAGAGATTTGAAAAGCAAACGGGTCAGAGCCCGAATGTGGAGTTATATTTTAAAAACCTGCAAGTGCTTCAAAAACATTTAAACATTAAATGCAAAGTACATGTTAGGACGTACACTCGCATGACATTCTCACCTCTCGTCTAACTGTGCACTCCTAACGTAAGTACCCATCTATAACTACCCTATCCACTAGCTAAGTGACAACGTAACTAGCTAGACTACTAAAGGTTCTACCCATTTTACTCGGTTAATTTAACATAACAACGCTCGTAATTTAATAGAGGTTTAACGTAAACTCAGTTACTAACTATGCCATTGATATAACTATCAGCTAACTCATTATATATCTCGAAACAATACCGTAATATTTTTACAACATTAACATGAGGATTTCCATTAATTTAATGTATATTATTCACATCATAAATATACGATACAAGCACCCCGCAATCTAAGCTATGGTGCACACATACTCTGCTATCCATCCCGGTACATCACGTACATAAGGATCACATATTCCGAATCTCTCAGGAATAGTTTAGATAACACAAATCACAAATAGTGGAGGCGAACACAGTCACCATCACATGGGTCACGCACATACCTACGCTCCCATGGTCAGCGGACTTATTAATATCACAATAAGTCTTTCTATGACCTATGTTCATCAAGGTACCAGTCTATATCCCCCCCGTAGGCACACAAGGATTAGAGGGTCCTAAGCGAACGCAACCTCCCGTGATAGCAAGTATGGTAGGTATGTCATACAAACAATCCATATACTAATACTAAGTAAACACATGTCTTAGTAATACCATATTTTAATCGTAGTACATATTGCACTCTCGTACTAACTATAATTATCACAATTCATGCTATTCCGGTTTGTAATTATACGCGCTATAATTCATCCTTACATCGTAGTAGACACTCACGTCTCAACCCAAATGGTTCTTTGAATATAACTCTCGTATATAGTTTACTCCTCTCAATAATCCAAAAGTCCCAAATCTAACCTTACATCAAAAAAAGAAGGTCATCTATATCCTCGAACAAGTTTAAGGGGCTCCAAAAATCAAAACAGTCCAAAAAGGGTCAAACTGTCAACTCGTTAGAAGTCTCGTTCGAACGAGGCTTCGAACGAGTCTGGACTGTCAGGTCGTTAGAAGTCTCGTTCGAACGAGATCCCAGTTCGTTCGAACGAACTGACCCTTCTAACGATATCTCGTTCGAACGAGATATCGAACGAAAATCCCCACTCGTTAATAACGACTGGTCAACTCGTTAGAAGCTCGTTCGAACGAGCTCGTTCGAACGACCTGGGGGCTGCTTCTAACGAGTGGCCAGTTTCGGCCCAGATTTTTCCCCAATTCGTTTTTCACCATTTTTACTCCTCAAACCTTTTCTAAAATTCGTTCCAACAATATATTGAGTTCTCTAATCATCCTCAAACATGTTAAGGGGCTATACTAACATCATTAAAGGGTTTAATATCTTCTAAACATCATTAAATCACAATTTCTACAATAATTCCCAATTTCCTTCAAGAACATAAACCCTAGGTTCTTCTCATCAAAATTTCCCAGATTTTAATCCGTTAAAACATCACATAGATATGAAATCTCTGAATTTAAATCTTCAAATAAGGGTTCTACATGCAAACCTATCCCAAAATTTAATAACAATCTTCCAATTTCATGGGTTTTCTTTTAACTCTTATATAAGATTGATTCACAAGGTTTCTAACATGGAAAAAGCATTCACTGCATAAGGAATGTAATTTAAATCACTTGCCTTGGTTTGATTCCGGATTTGGTGTTGGTTTGATGAAGTTTTTGCAGAGTTTCCTCTCTCTCTCTCTCTCCTTCTCCAAGCTTTCTTCTCCAAAAGGCTATGGTGGCTAGGGTTTGCTTTGGGGAAACTTATAAAAACCTAATTTAATAAACCTCCGTAGCTTGTTGGGTTAATAAGGGTTGGTTGGGGTCAATCCTTATCAGATTACAACTCTCAATTTTCGTCACTTTTAATTACCCAAAAATACCAAATTACTAAAATACCCTTTAAGTTACCGGTATGGCCTAAAAATACCCCGGGACCCAAACTATACCCCCGGCTAGTGTTTTCTGACTATCTCGACCCTTCCGGACGCGTTGGCGCACTCAAAACGACCATACGGATTATAGATTTTAAATTCACTTTTATTAACAAAATATTATACCGTGACGCGGCGGTCCCACGCGTCTCAACAAAATTTCTAAAATGCCGTATATAAATCTCACGACAAATTTTATAATACCAAATACATATATAATCATATATGCACATAATCAAATACCAATTCACATCTCATTAGTATTTATAACCCGGATTAATTTCCAATTAGTACGCAATTTAATTAATTAATCCCAAAATAAATATAGTAAAAAATACGGGGTATTACAATTGAGCATTGAGAGAGAAAGAAATCCATTTCATTAGTATATTTTATTTGTTGTTGTTGTTGTTGTTGTTGTTATGTAGTTAATAGTTGTGTAGTGTAATAATAACGCTTTCGCATTTCTAGATTTACATCAAATTGGTATCAGAGATATGTTTGTTCTTGTTGTTCATCGTGGTGCATGAAGTGGGTTAAGAGTTGTGATTCCAACTTCGACAACCCTTCAATCGGTAGATTGATAAATGTCCAAATGAGAAACGGGTGGATAGAAATCCTAAATTTCATCACTGCTAAAAGGGGGGATACCAACACTTTTAGCCTCCTCTACCCTCCATCTGCACCACCACCCTCCTCCATCTCAACCTCTTATAGCCATTCAACCACCACCTCGTTTCCATGAATCTCTATCTTTTGTTTTATCTAAACGCGTACCCAAGAAATTCACAACCCTAAATTGAAACCCTAACCCTCAAAAACCCAAGAGCCTACAAACCCTAACCCTATAAAAAATACCCAAAATCCCGTCTCTACCCCACCCCCTTCCCCGATCCTTATTTGTAATTGAAAATGCGCCTGAAGGGGCCAGTACCACTTGTCGTAGTGGTCATCTGCCGAATAGAGGACGACTAGCCTTTTCTTCTCCAACCGAACCCCTCCCCCGCCGACTAGGGCCGAAATCCTTCCTCCTCCACTGATCCACTCCCCTTACCCCCCCCCCCCCCCATTAGCCCAAAAACACCTCTAAAACAACCCTCACCAACCAAGAAACCATCCCCACCCCCTCGTAACCCTATTTTTACCATATTTCTCCTTTTTTGCACTCACATATGCCCAACCGCAAGCAAATTCGACCCAAAATGGGTCTGCCCTACTTTGAGCCGATCTCACCCTCCCTATTGACCTCTAATCCGATCAATATTTGACACAACACATGAATTCCATGAGAAATGCTCCCCACTTGGGATCCATTTTTTGACTATTTACCATTTTTAGGCCCGACTTTCTAGGATATTGTCATCTTTAATCCACTTATTTTGCCATCATACTCGTAAAGGTGCGGTCGCCAGAGTTACCATCCGGTCAGATTCAGGGGTCCACCATGCCAAGTTGAAATCATATACTTGTGGTGTTGAGAAAGAGGATATGGTCATCAGTTTTTGGGGTCTCAAATTCCGTAGAGAGACATCATTGAGATTGGAGTATATCAGGACCAATTGTTGAAAGCCCATATGGGTCTAACACAAGTTCATCCGACCCATTTTCATGTTGGATTTAATTTGGGCTTTACTTTGGAAGCTAACACTTGTTGCGACTTGTGTACATTTGGAATTAATGAGTCAGCCCCTCCAAGCTCGAGGACGATCTTTTTTGAAGACGTAGAGAATATGTGTATGGTGTTTATAGCGACATGTGGCGCGTGGTTGTGACCCCGAAAAAAGATTACCCCTTATGTTCTACTTTTAGTTTAGGGTTTATTGCCATTTTCTTTTATTTTTAGTCTTTAATTAGTCTCCAAGCGTGTTTGAGTCTAATGAGTCATTTTTAGTTATTAGTTGTCCATTTTGGTCTTTTGGGGTATTAGCTTGATTAGCAAGCTAACTCCTCCTATAAATAGGTCATTGGCCCTCATTTGTAAGCACACCTTGCATATTGAGAATTAAGAATTGAGAGAGAAAGAAACCCATTTCATTAGTATAGTTTATTTTTTGTTTTTGCCGTGTAGTTAATAGTTTTGTACTGTAACAATAACACGTATTTGTAGATTTACATCATAATGAGGGTCAACGTGGCCAAATGCTCCTTTAGGGTGCAATCTAAAAAGCTCCTAGGGTATTTGGTTAGTAAAATGGGTATTAAGTCCAACTCCGACCAGATATTTGCGATCAATAACGTCCTCCCTCCAAAAACACTACGTGAGATTCAAAAGTTGACAAGAATGCTAGCAGCCCTTTTATCTCATAGTCTTCCGAACGATGTCGACTGTTTTTCAGTTATTGAAGAAGGAAAAATGCCTCACCTGGAGCTAAGAATGCTTAAATGCACTTGGAGAAATTAACTATTATCTAATCAAACCCCCTCTTCTGACTATTTAGGATCGAGGAGACCCTTTTTATCTCTACCTATCAGTTTCAATCCATGCAGTCAATTCGACCTTAGTAAAAAAAACACTCCTAGACGTCGAGCAATGATAACTCCCACTGGAAAAATTGGCCTATTCTTTAGTCATCGTGTTGCACAAATTGAAACACTACTTTAAAACTCACTCAATCATAGTCATCACTTTTTTTCCCTCAAAGTCATTTTTCGAAAGGTCGACCTCCTTGGATGGATGTCCAAATGGTTGATCGAACTTGGGAGATTTCATATACACTACCAACCAAGAAAGGCGATTAAGGATCAAGTGTTGGTTGATTTCATTACAAAATTTATAAGAAAAATGGCCCCAACGACCAACAGATTGCCGAACAGTTGAGGAGCCAAGAGATCGACTAGTCCAAAAAATGGACACTGTGTGTGAGAATGGCGCCTCCAATTCCAAGGGGCAGGAGTAGGGATTATACTCGTCTCATCGAATAATGCCATGATCGAGCAAGGAATCAGACTTGGCTTTGAGTCATCCAACAATGAAGCTGATTACGAAGCCCTCATCGCGGGACTACACAAAGGTCACTCAATGGGACCAATCCAACTTAATATATATATATATATAAAATAAAGTAGGAAACTTATGTATGTTATAAGTTTGGTCAATGATGTCATCATTATAATTTTTTTTGCACTTCCTCTTTTAACCTTTAAAATTTTGACTTCCCCCTCTTTTAACACACTCTAATTTATTTCCCCTTCTTTTTAAAATTCAAAAACAAGGGTAAGGTGGTACTCTTACTCTCATTACCCTTCTCTCCTCTCTCATTTTCCCACACCCTAGCCAACTTCTCACTTTTGCTTTTTGCCCGTCTCTCACTATCCATCTCTCTCTCTCGGTCGTGACATGAGAAAACCCTTCCTCGTCCATTAACCTCTCAAACACCACCCCTCCCACGTCGTCGCCCCTAGGTAACCATTTTCCCCGGTCTCTTACACACGCACACGCACACGCTCACCGGAGAAGCATCATAGTTATTATTGCAACGAATAGCCTAATGTTCTAGGTCCAATGCACTGTTTTGTTTATTTATTTTTCTAATCATTTTGTTCTTTAATATATTGTTCCAGATTTTTCTAATTTTTATTGCAGATTTTTCTAATCGATTTTTCCTCTTATTTTTCTAAGCATTTCTATTAATATATTGTTGCAGATTTTTGTTCTGAAGAGGATAATTTTTGTTCTCATCATTTGGGGTATTTTCTTGGGGTACTATACTATACGTTTCTAATCTTTTTGGGTATTTTTTAAACCTATACCTATCGATATATTGTTACAGATTTGTTCTCATCGTTTGGAGTATTTGTTTGGGGTACTACACAATACATGATGGTTGTACAGATTAGAGCATTTTATATTGCTTAATAAGTGTTTGATAAAAGCCCTGACTCATTTTTTTGTTGCTTAATAGGTGTTTGATAATAGGTAAACAGGCGGTTTTCGTATATTTTTTTATCAAGTTTGGGGTCTATTAATAGGTGTCTGCTAAAGCCCTAGCTAATAATTTTTTTAGACCTAGACCTATTGATATATTCTTACAGATCTGACAAAACATATTTGATACATGATAATTTTTGTTCTCCTCATTTCGGGTATTTCTTTGTGGTATTTTTTGGGGCTACTACACAATACGTTTCTAATTTTTTGTTTTTTTTAAACCTAAACCTATTGATATATTATAAAAAAGATTTGATACATTATAAAAAAAATTTGATACATTGGAAAACATATTTGATGGTTGTACATAATTGATAGTTGTACATATTTGAAATTTATAAATAACGTAATGGTGCGATTTTTATTGAATCTTTGTGATTTTTGGGGGTATTTCTACTACCCATTACGTTTCTACTATTTTTTGGACTATTGGGTTTACACGGCCTTGCCAGTTATATGAGGTTTATAGTTTTGTGGATGGGTTTATGGGATTATGGGTTTACACGGCCTTGCTAGTTATCAGCATTGATCTTCAAACATATGAGTGTACACAGACCGGGTGTCTCTTTAGGTTACTAGGGTTATGGGTTAACATGAACTGGATTTACACGAAGTAGGTTTACACGAGGTGGTTGTAGAGTTCTGTAAATTGTATGAGTTTACACGAACAGGGGCTTCTTTTGATTTCTATTTATACTTTCAATCAAGACTTCTTTCACTTTTCCCTAAACTTTTCCCTTTTTTTCTTTTTAAACTTTTCCAGTTCGCGTTATGTAATGGGAAGTTTTCATTCACTTTTCCCTAATTACAACTTTGTGTTTTTTTAGTTCAAACTAAGTTTTTGCAAATCTAAATTTTTGTTCGTGTTTTCATATTTTTTTGCAGAAATATTATAGTTGATCTCATAAAGATTGACAAGATAAACATCATACAATTAATTTATTTCCAAGGAAACACAATTCCAGATGATTTTTAACCGCTAAAAAAAATACAAATATCTTATTCTATTGGTTTTTTTCCTTCAGATTTAGGTACAGGATCCATTACAGTTGGAGGATCATCTAAAGCAAAAGAAGAATTGATAAAGTTCAAGTATAGCAGCATTCTGATATTGCTCGTACTTGGTCGCTCAAGCAAATGTGGAGCTCGGGATATCTCAAAATCTTCGTGAAAGTTGTAATGACCAAGGTATTTGAAGATCAAACACTGAGTAATGGACCTAACTGAAATCCAGCTAACATCTAGTTTGAAAGGAGGCACTGGTAGATTAAGTCATCCAGGGTCGCACCAATCCCACAACTTTGTTCCTTATTCAACCTTCATCACAGTTAGAGCATTCAACCATCCCTGTTTGTATCCCTCATTATTTGATTGTTTCAACCTGGCATCAAGATGGCATAAAGCTTCATTGTATTCCCCAAAACTCTCTGGGTTGCTTGTGGAATTGATAAGTCAATCTTTCAACATGCTGATGAAGCCTCTTCACCAAGTTTTCTTTACTCTCCAACGCAGAACTCTGATTGGAAAGTTACTTAGTAAGAGTTTGAATTTTTTGGGACATCTCAGCTAAAGCTTGATTTTTTTCCTTCAGTTGAGTAGCTTGATTTTCTAAAGCTTGTTGAGTCCTAGTCTCTTCAAGGTTATTTCGACTAGCTCTAGCTCTACCCCGAGAAGAGGATGCAGGTTTGGATTTCTCAAAGTTTCTAATTCTTCCTCAAAGAGGCATTCTCAGTCTCAAAAAAGGAAAAACCTTCATCATTAACTGGGACAAGCAGTAGATTTTAGCTATCTCAGTTCTTCTCTTAAAGCAATATTTTCCTCCTCCAGCATCTTAGCAATGTTTCTATGCTCCTCAACTTCAAGTTTTATCACACTCTCTCTCTTGTTATGGGCTGAAATAAATTTTTCATAACTCCGATCGACACTCAACTGTTGGAACTTCTTCTCATAATCTTCATGCAGAAGAGCAGTGGCTTCCTTATATTGAAATGGAAGTTCTTCGATCATTCCTTGGAGATCCTCAATCATTTCATAATAAGTCACATTATTTACAACAGCTTGATCAAGTAGACATTTAAATATTGGTAAGCATCAATTGCTCGCTCAGAGGCATCAGACCCAAGAATATCAATTATTTGTGCTTTTGTAAAATCTGCACGACCAATTTTGAAGTAATCAGTACACTTCTTCATAAACTTTGTATCATGAGCTGACAACAATTCCATCCTGGCAATGAACTAGCAGGGAAAAGTAAAACCAGATCAATAGTAGTACAGCTATATTGAACAAGTAAAGGAAAAACTCGGAATAAATAACAAAGTCCATTTTATTGATCATAAGAAAAGAGGGTACAACCAAAGATACAAAACAAAAGGGAAAAAATGAAGAAAGGCAACATATTACCGAACAATTCTACCCCTTCTCCTTATTCCCTACAACATCCTTAGCTGATTTTGAAGAAGGAATTGGTTGCTCGAAAGGTAGCTGGCATTGCTCGGTAGAAGTTGTTGTCTGCTGAACTTGCTCGAAGGACTGAGGGATAGTGGCAGCAGGTGTTTGATCTACTATCAACAAAGAAGATTCATCATATTTAGCTTCATCTTCTTCTTCTTCTTCTTCAATAGAAGGAGGAGGGCCATGAACATGTCTCTGAAATAGTTCAGAATCTTCAGTAACGTTTAACTCCTTCAACGCTGTAACCCATCCATCCCTTAAAGAACTTCAAAATTGCATACTCCATTTGAGTAGAGGCAGCAGTTACAACTTTATTCCACCCCTTGTCCCAGCCAGAGCTAAAGGACTTCTTCACATCAACTTTTCTCTTTACCCTCTTCGAAGAAAAATATTCTCTAAGAAGCTCTTCAACAGGCTTTACCTTCTCTTCAAGGTCTTTCTTACATCATTCATCCTCTTCAAGCTTTCCCACAACATCCACCTTGCTGGTAACGGCAACCTTAAATTTCTCCTTTACCTCCTTGGAAGTATTTATAGCTTATTATCGAGTTGTATCAGCCTCCTATTGAGCTGTATTAGCCTCCTTGGCAGCTTCCTCAGCTTTTTATTAAGCTATTTCAGTGGACTTGATTCTATTTTCCCAAGAAGTTTTATCCTCCTCGTACTTCTGTCAGGACTCCACCAAAGATTTTAACAACCCAGCAAGGGCTTCTTCTACTCCAATGTACGAAGTTGAATCTTTGATAGCCTCATCCTTCTCCACGATATTATTAAAGTACACCAAAAAATGCAAGAGAAAGGAAAGAACAAGTCAGAGTACGAACATTGTACGAAGAATCAAAATGACAAGTATAGCGACACTTTCTGATGCAAGGTGTTGGGCTACCAACTCAGTGACCTTCTCTCAAGGAGTAGACGTCTCAACAGCTCGGCAGTCAGGAAGGGTTCCAGACCAGATTAATTTCTTGGCCAAGCCAGGAGTAATGAGTGCTGGAGAATTAGCTCTCAAAGAAGGTACCTCAACCCCAGAAGGTTGAGCAGTAGCATCCACTATCTTCTCAGCAAGATGCCTTCTCAATCATCTTAAAAGAGCAGCTTCAATCAAAGGTGTTTCCACTTCTTGAATAAGGGCAACCCCTTTAATCAAAGGTGTTGCCTCTTTTAGAGCAATAGGGGGCTTCTTATTGATCTCCTTGACAACTATGATTGCTCCATCAGATGGAGCAACATCCTTTTTCTTAGTCCCTTCAACTAGGACATTATATTTTCTCCTCTTCGCCCCATCAGTACCAGGGGAAAATTTGGCAAAGAGATCAGGCATTCTCCTCTTCTTCATCATCGGGTCAGCAATAGAAGTACCCAAGTTAGAGGAAGATTCCTCAATAAATAAAGAAGATGTTAGAGCCTGCTCAAGATCAATCACCAAGGGAGGAGCAAGAGGTCAAGCAATAAAAGAGGAAGTGGTGTTCTTGTATCTCAGCAAATAGGAAGCAGACCTTGAAATTTCCCTTCCATTGTTGTCTCAAATTTTGAGAGACTTTGTGCTATTTATGTTTACAACATTTTGTGTGTGTTTCTTTATTGTTTTATTATTTTTTTTGTTTATATTTAAATTACTTTTGAATTTAATATTTCAAAATATAAATGATAATTATTTTTTTTGCTAACTTTATTTCTTTATTTTTTTATTTTACTTAATTTTATGTGTTTAAACATATACTCAAATAAACAAAGTTAATTTGTTTATTTAAAAGGTTTAAACAAAAATTAAAGGGCTGCGATTTGTTTTGGTTGAATGGCTATGATTTAGCCTTCTTGTGTTTGTCGGGTCGATCCGTGTGTACTGCTGTTGGTCCAATCAGTGCAAGTGGCGTATACCACACGAGTTGACCACGTGTGGTGCCAGCTTATTTCAACCGTTGAGTTTTTTTGTTTTCCATCTAAAACCCTTATCCTTTTATGGATATTACGCTGGTACCCCTTTGTTTTATGAAGGGACAGTTTTGTCCTCAGCCGCCTATGGTGAAAGGCATTTCTGCCCTTGGTTACTTGGTTTTTTATTTTACGGACCCTGCCCTTTCAGTGGTGGTATAAAAGGGATACGATCTTCATTTTTCATTTTTTAGGGTTTTGAGTTTATAAAAACGCAGCCAACATTTTCTCTCTCTTGTTTTTCCAAGAAGTTTCTGATTTCTTTTGAGGGATTCTCATATAAGTTTAACACGATATACACCTATTTGTGTGATGATCTCTTAAGCATTTGAGGGGTTTCTACTACTTTAAACCAAGATCGATTTCGATTTTGTTTAAGGGTTTGGTTGATGGATGTTTGTGGTGCATTTGGTTGGTGTAGTCTGGTGTTGTGTTCCTTGCGATTGATCCGTGGTTTATCATCTCTCCTGAGTTCGGCGTGCTTCTGCCGAGATTTTTTTTGAAGCTGTAGACTTTAGATCTACATTTTTTGAGGTATTATATATCTCTCTTTCTCTCTCTCTATATATATATATACTACATATATATTCTGTTTTATATAATCATACATATTGCTGTGTAGAAGTATATATATATTGATGTATATATATATATATATATATATATATATATATATATATATATATATATATATATATACATATATATACTCCGATTGCTGTGGTTTATTTATATGGGTGAAGAAATTTTTGTTCCATGTGTTCCTGATTCAAACTCACCTCTGTAACTCGGACTTAAATCTCACTGTGTCAACTCAGATTAAAACTCTGTTTTTACTTTTGTTAAAAGACCTAATTTTCGGACTAAGTTTTGGACTGTTTTTTGGACCTATATTTGGACTAATATTTGGACTGTTCTTGGACTTATTTCTGGACTGTTTTTGGACCCCTACTGCACAAATATTTGAACTGATCTTGGACTAAAATACATTTAATTTGTTTTAAACTCAGAATAGTTTGGATATGATTTTGACCTGTTCAAAATAAATTTTGTGTGTGGTTTCGTTTATTACCATTTCAGTTAGTCCCTGTTTGGTAATTTTTTGTGTAGATAAAAGTAGACCTAGTCTTCTTTTATTTACCAAAATATTTTGGTTTATTAAAACAACTTTTACAAATTAAAATCTGTGTATTGCACAACTTCACGGGGTCTCGGGTTTGAGGGTGTTGTTGTGCGTGTGTAGTGAGTGAGTGTTATTCCCTATTGCCGGGGTATTGAGTTGACTGATATTCAGTCAAGTTGGGTTGGCTTAGACTAGGCGGATTAAATACGGGTGTGTATTTGTTTAGTTTAAACTGTGGTGAACTTGGAGGACTGTAATTTGTAACTCATAATTGGTAATAGTGGACTTGGGTGCACGGGCTGTCCTGGGACTAGGGACACGGGGTTTTCCACCACGGTGGGTTCCTCGAGAACAAATATTGTGTCACTATCTACTTTTCCTCTTCCCATTCTAACTGTAATTATTTCAGCAACATCATTCCAAATACATCTTTACTTGTGTGGTTGCCCAAAACAATATTAATCAATATTTTAAATTAATTATTAAAAGAGTTGGAGTTTTTCTATTAAACTAAAAATAGATTTGGTGTGTTGGGTATTTCAGACTCACGTGTTCCCCAGTTATTGCTTGATCCAATCCCTAGATAAATTTGAAATATTTTATATTAATATCACTTTCTTTTGGGGATTTTCTCTTACAGTCAACTCCAACATAAAAAATAAATGTCGGTGACACATTTTATCAAACAAAAATAGAGCTAATCTCAAAAACAAAAACAACCTATCCCATTCCCATAAAGTGGACATCTAGGACCTTGGTACATGTCTTTCCCCTTTAATGGGGGGTTTTGCCAATTTTTCATCACAACCCCATGTTAAAAATAATCCCTATTTGCATCAGGGAGATTGACCACTAAAGCTCTTTTAGAAAACCTAGTTTTTAAATAAAAAGTGGTGTCGCTGGTAACCCATTTATAATAGTACATAATTTCAGGAATCCATAGACGAGTTCCATGAATTTGATTCAACCCATGTACACCATTAACTACCCTACATGTATTTGGAACTACTCTTGAAGGAACAATATCAAAATATTGGCAAAATTCCAAACACAGGGGATTGGGTGGGAAAGAAAAATCACATTCGACCACAAAAATAGAAGGAAAGCAATGTCCCATAGCTAGAGAAAATAAATCAGATGGGCAAGAAGATTCTTCTAGAATAACCCAAGAAAGAATCCCAAATCGGCCCTAAGCTTATCCAATAATTCGATAAGGTAAACCATGATGGCTAAAACAAAGAAAGAAGAAGGAAGGAAGAAGTTCTTACAGAAAAATTAAGAAATCATCTAAGGCAGATGACTGAGAAGACGATCGTAAGAAGAAAAATGAGAAGACAAAGAGTTTGGGAATCTAGATGGAAAAAGGTAGAAGATAATCTGCTTTTACCGCCTTTATATACGCTGCTTTGGAAAAAGCTAAAAGTAATAATCACAGATGACGACGATTGCATTTTCGGCGGCTAAAGAGACAAGTACCCAAGAGTTCACAAAAAATTGGAAATATTTACAAGTTTTCTCCCACTTCGTGCTCAAAACTATAATGCTGAGAAGAAAATTTTACAAGTGTCGAAGGTCTGTAACCAAACAAGACATGGGAAATATGCCCGAGTGTAAGGACATAATTTTATAAATGTCCGGGGTAGAATCTAGGAATTTTCTGTTTTTCCTAGATCACAGTTTGTATGTCTGATACCGCTACATTCGGCACGTCAACATGATCATCCACGACGGCCTTGATCGAAATCCATGAATCCATCATCTTCACACGTGCATCATGTTTCATGCTACATGCTGCTCAACCGTTCCCACTACTCCACTTCGTATTATTGGTAAAATGATTTATTGGAGTTGTTTATATTTGTATAAATATTTGCCAATTTTTCAGAAAATATTTTTCGAAGTCTGATTTAATTTTAACTCAAAAGCAGAAATTTTTCTAAGTGTAGAAGCGGAATTCCTCGGTCGACGAGCTCGTTCAAATGACATAGCACTGTCGTTCGAGCGACATAGGCATGTCGCGTGATCTCGTTTGAGCAACACGTGTCCTTCGTTCAAGCGACATGATTATCTCGATCGAACGACGTCGCCGCCTCAATTTTCATATAAATATCTAGCCACTTTCTACACGTTTTCCAAGTCTTTTTCACACACGATTTCTGCAATTAACAGTCCGGAAAACAAACTTCATGTTTTAAGGTTTTATACCTTTTTGATTCACATAAACACTCCCATATATGTAAGTGAATCTTTAAACCTTCAAGAGGATTATTTTTACTCATCTGGAGCAACTTGCGGAGAAGTCGTCTCTTCTTCATTGCTACCCATCTGGAGTTCTTGTGGGAGATTCTAGCCGATGACATCGGAACCGACACTTGAGGGTATTTCGTATGTCACTCTTGTTTTCATTGTAATCCGCGTAAACCGTTATTTACAAATTATAGTGAAAATAAAGAAGGTTTTGCCCCTTTGGGGGATTTTTCCTCATTTATGTGTTTTGTTTGTGATTGACTATTCTTGCATGTTCATATTGATTTCAATCACACCTAGATGCATGTTTTAGGATTTAATTGAAAAACATTGTTTAATTAAATAATTTCTTTATTTGAACAAACGCGCACTCTTCAAATTGGTATCAGAGCCAATTACACAATTATACTGTGTAATTTTCCACAAAATTTTCTAAGATATCAATTTTCTGAAAAATTGATTTTTGAAAAAGGGCATGTTCAATGTAGAAATTATATAATAAAATGCCAGTTTTTAACGGGGCAAATTATGCTTACTGGAAAGCCCGCATGAAATCTGCTTTAAAAGCCATTGATGAAAGAGTTTGGATTTCGGTTGAAAGAGGGTGGACACCTCCCTCCATCACTATTGATAACGTGACTAATTTAAAATATGTGGCTGCATGGACTGAAAAAGAATTTAAATGGTCATCTTTTAATTCTAAGGGATTAAGTGATATATGGATCCGTCACACCTTACGAGTTCCGATGGATAATGACGTGTACCACGTCAAAAGAGGCATGGGATGTTTTGCAACTTACCCATGAAGGAACTAATGCTATGAAAGAATCAAAATTGCAAAACTTAGCAACTCAATTTGAAAATATCACCATGCTTGAGACTGAATATTTTGATGAATTTTATGCTAGGTTATCTGATATTGTAAACACTAGCTTTAATCTTGGTGAACACATTCCTAATGCTTGAGTTGTTAAAAAGATTTTAAGATCACTACCTAAGCATTTTATCCCTAAAGTCTCTGTGCTAAATTCTATGGGTAATTTAAACACGCTTAAATTAGAGGAACTTGTAGGAGACTTACAAATGTATGAAATTGATATGTTTCCTAAATCTGTCAAGGTTAAAGATAAGGGAATTACACTTAATGCCCAAGATAGGAAGAGTGAGGGATCGGCAAGAAAGAGGGTAGAGGCATCTAGAAAAAAGGGAGATAGAAATGTTTGATTCCGAGTGCGACTTTGATTTAGATGATTTGGCACTGTTTGTAAAAAAATTCAAGAAAATTCTCAAATTCAAGAAAAATGGAAATTTCAAAGATAAAAAGAATTTTGAGAAAAATAAGTTTGAAAAGAAAAATGAAAAAGACTTTAAAGAGCCTCCTAAGAAAGACAGTGAGAGATTCTATAAGTGCGATGGTAAGGGTCATAGAGCTTTTGAGTGTGCTACTAGGCTGAACAGACTTGCCAAAGAAAAGGGCAAAGCTATCCTTAATGATACCCTTAGTCACGACAGTGAGGTCGAGTCAGTGGACTCTGGAGACGAGTCATGGCATGAGTGTAACTTCATCGCATTCATGGCTAGTCATGTGAGTACCTCTAGTACTCCTCACGACGATGAGGATGATGCTTCACGAGAACACCTCGACAGTGAGAATAAAGTGAGTGAGGGGGAGGATGATTCAAGTGAGAGCGAGATTAATCTTCAACGCACCTACGCTGAGTTATATAATGAGTAATTTAAAACTAAAAAGCGCAACAAAGCATTAGTTCTTAGGATCACCGCTTTAGAGGAACATTTCGAAGAAGCGAGAAAGAGAGAGTCCTCCACCTTCACTACCGTGAGAGAGAGAGAGAGAGAGAGAGAGAGAGAGAGAGAGAGAGAGAGAGAGAGAGTCTGCCTGTGTTGAGAGAGAAAGTTTTTATAGAGAGAGAGATACTATTTGGAGAGAGAGAGAGAGAGAGAGAGAGAGAGTTGTTTTAAGAAAGAGAAAGGGGACTTGACTAAACAAGTGGCTAGTCTTACGAGTGAGCTACATTCCTCCCTAGAGACTCAGAAGAAACTTGAATCCCTTATAGCCCTGCTTACTCATGATATTAAAAGAGCATGGGAAGTCAAGGTTCAAATCGAGGATAGATCTAGAAAGATGGGAAAGATGCTCCTCGATCCCGCTTTAGGTTTTGGTGATAGGCAGGGAATAGGTTTCGATAGTGCATCCATGTCCTAAATTGCACCTGGACCAGTTCCTGAGTTTACTACGACTCCATATGGCCATCATCAAAAACCACGAAGGAGAGTTCGACCAAGAAAAGCAAACCAAGGTCCGCCTAAGACTGTGTTCTTTTGTACGTACTGTAAAAGAAAAGGCAACCTCAGGGATTTTTACTATAGTTTGGGTCGGACACGACATACCACTGCTCCACCACATCGTACTGATGATTTTACCAGTCTGAGAGAGTGAGTTGAGTTTTTAGCTACCACATCACAGAGCTTAATGGAGGAACTCCGACGGATGTCTTTACCGTCAGTGAATGCTTCCCGCATCCCGGCTAAAACCAACAACAACAAGGTTAAACAAAAGGTTACCACTTCTTGGGTAACTAAGAAAGATGAAAAGTCCCTTGTTGTTCATGTCTCTCTCAAAGCACATAATACCTCACAGTGGTATTTTAATAGTGGGTGATCCAGACACATGACAGGTGATGTCTGATTTTTTACTTAGCTAGAGGATTATAATGAAGGTAGAGTCACCTTTGGAGATGGGAACAAGTCTAGCATCGTAGGATGAGGTACAATAGAGTTACCAGGATTTCCTAAGCTAGAGAATGTTTTATACATCAAAGGTTTGAAAGCAAACCTTCTCAGCATTAGCCAGTTGTGAGACATTGACTTTGTCGTAAAGTGTTATCGAGATGCGTGTAATGTCTATAATCAAGCCAGTAAACTTTTAGTGCAAGAGGTGAGGACAAAAGATAATTGCTATGGGACTATGTCCAAGTCCTCACTTGTCTGCAGCAGCGCCACGATCACTCCTATGGATCTGTGGAACCAACGTCTAGGTCACTTGAACTTTAGAGATTTGGCACGTTTAGCTAAAAAGGACCTAGTACGTGGCTTACCAACACTTGGAAAGACAACTTACACGATTTATGGACCCTGTTAGTTGGGAAAACAAATCCGTATCCCCCATAGAAAGTTGCATTCCATTACCACCTCCCGTGTACTTGAGTTGATTCAAATGGATCTTATGGGTCCTACTCGTACTGAGAGTCTGGGTGGTAAGAGGTATATCATCGTGATGGAGGATGATTTCTCCAAATATTTGATTGTAGAATTTTTGAGAGAGAAATCCGATGTTGTAGAGTTTTTAACGACCAAATGTCGTATCCTGCAAAATCAACACGGAGTCACTATTAACAGGATACGTAGCGACAACGACACAGAATTTAAGGAAGCAAAGGTAGATCTTTACTATGATAGCCTAGGAATCAAACATGAGTTTTCTGTTGTGAAGACTCCTCCGCAAAATGGGATTGTTGAGAGAAAGAACAGGACGATTCAGGAAATGGCTAGATCTATTCTTCTAGGTCGTAAAGTTGCTAGGAGATTTTGGGCAGAGGCAGTGTCTACTGCATGCCATACGGTGAATAGGGTTTACCTTTTTCCACACACACTTAATATGCCTTATGAATTGTGGACTGGAAAGAAGCCCAACCTTGCATATTTTCGTGTTTTGGAGATTAAATACTACATCCTACGGTATAGAGAGCAATTAGGAAAGTTTGACTCACGGAGCGACGAGGGAATATTGTTAGGATATTAATCAAATATTAGAGCGTATTGGGTTTTTAACCTGAAGAGCTCTAAGGTTATGGAGTCAATAAATGTCACCGTGCAAGATGACGAACCTCCGACGTTTATTGATCCTAGCCTTCAGTGTGAGGATGAGGACTTTTCTGGCAGCGATTTACTTATCCCTCACCCACACCCTGTGGACCCTACTCCTATGTTAGGGGACACACCTGATTGGGTTCGCAAGAGTCATGACCCTGCCTCCATTGTAGGCGATACCACCTTAGGAGTCAAGACTCGTGCTCAGCTAGAGAACGTTATTAATCATTTTTGCTACACGTCCACAGTCGAGCCCAAAAATTACAAAGAAGCTCTTAAGGATGAACACTGGATATCTGCTATGAAGGATGAGTTGCTTCAGTTTAAAAAGAACAATGTCTAGTAACTTGTCCCCCAACCTAGTGAGACTAATGTGATAGGTACCAGGTGGATTTTCAAGAATAAAATGGATGAAAATGGTACCATAATCATAAATAAGGCTAGGTTACTCGCTCAAGGCTACACACAGATAGAGGGTGTAGACTTTGGGGAGACATTTTCTCCTATTATGAGGCTTTAGTACATCCACTTACTACTCGCCATCGCATGTCATCTGCGCTTCAAGTTATACAAGATGGATGTCAAGAGTGACTTTCTAAATGGCATTCTACAGAAGGAGGTTTATGTGGAACAACCAAAAGGGTTTGAAGACCCGGAGCACGTCTACTATCTAAGGAAAGCCCTGTATGGTTTGAAGTAAGCACCCCATGCTTGGTACGAGAGGCTTACTCCCTATCTCTTAGCCCGTGGCTTCAAGAGAGGGGGGTTGATATGACATTATTCGTTAGGAGAGATCAAGGTGTTATTTTGGTTTCCCAGGTCTATATGGACGACATAGTCTTTGGATCCACGTGCTCCCAGTATGCTCACCACTTTGAGGAGGAGATGAAAAGTGACTTTGAGATGAGCATGGTAGGTGAGCTTACTTTCTTCCTTGGTCTCCAAGTTCATCAGCTAGAGGATGGGATGTTCATTTCCTAATCCAAGTATGTTAGAGACCTAGTGAAAAAATTTAGTTTAGACTCCGCTAAGCATGCACGTACACCTATGAGTACATCTATCAAGCTTAGTAAGGACACTTCAGACAAGGACGTAGAGCAAACCTTGTATCGAGGTATGATAGGTAGTATTATCTACTTGACTGTCAGTCGTCCCGATATAGCCTTTAGTGTTGGAGTCTGCGCGATATCAGGCATTCCCAAAAGATTCACACTTACTCGCTCTAAAACATATTATCAAATACGTGAGTGGGACTCTCTCATACGGTATTTGGTATTCCTTTGATACCGATAACCATTTGTCCGCCTATTCAAATGTCGAATGGGCTCGGGATGTAGATGGTTGTAAGAGAACTTCTGGTGGGTGTTTTTATTTTGGTTCTAATCTTGTCTCCCGGTTGAGTAAGAAGCAAAACTCCATCTCTTTATCCACTGCGTAGGTTGAGTACATCGCCGCCTGGAGTTGTTGCACGCAACTCTTGTAGATGAAGCAAATGTTGGAGGATTATGGGATTTCACAGAACACCATGACTATCTCTTGTGATAACACGAGTGGGATACACATATCTTGTAATTCGGTCCAACATTCGCACGTAAAGCACATCAGGATACGCGAGCACATTATACGACAGTTAGTTGAGGAGAAAGTCGTATCCCTGAGTTTTATACCCACCGACCTTCAGTTAGCCGATATTTTCACGAAACCTTTATATTCCCTTAGATTTCAGAATCTTAGGAAGTCTTTAAGGATTTGCAGAGTTGACTGAGAGGTTGGTTCGTGTCTAGGATAGGATGCATTGTCATGTTCATATCATATGATTCCTATTGCTAGTTTGTATTATTATTTGTTTGCTTTTTATATTTTTTTGAAAAATCCAAAAAAGATTTTATTTTTATAAAATTTTTAGAAAAGCACAAAAATATTTTTGTATTTTGGTTACACCTTTTATGGATGAGCATTTAAGATAGCCAAGTCACAATTTCATTCCATTTATCCATGTGACTGTTTGATAGTGATTTGAGACGCTACATCATTGCTTCCATGTGCTTTACATTATTTAGA
This sequence comes from Sambucus nigra, assembly GCA_949130495.1. Classification (NCBI taxonomy): domain Eukaryota; kingdom Viridiplantae; phylum Streptophyta; class Magnoliopsida; order Dipsacales; family Adoxaceae; genus Sambucus; species Sambucus nigra. The sequence goes on from OX422218.1 coordinate 286,562,253, forward strand.
GTCTTTGAGATGTGATTAGTGAAATATTTCTACATGTTTGGCTCCTTATATCCTTTATTGCACACATGCATGACTTTATTTGATTATTGTACTTGTCTATCACATATTGACTTGAGTGTTTCCATCTCAATTATGTCTATACAACGAACCAAATGCGATAAAACTTGACAAGATTGGAATGCATGTAAAAAATCATTTGGTGAGATTGTGTGGTATTTTAAAAAAGGTGAAGGACTATGAAAGGTAATTATCTATCTTTTTCGATTAAGCCACCGTTTAAATAGACCTAAAAATTGAGGAATTTTATTATCCAAGGTCCACAGAGGTTAAAAGAGCCCGAAAAAAATTTAAAGGCAATAAAAAGCAATACATGCCTCATATAGGCCATTAGGTTTCACCATCCATTCTCCAATGTTTGAGAATTTAGATCACCTCTATTCAAAATATAAATCTGAGGGAGTTTGGTTGGAGAATTTAAAACGGGTTTGCACTTCCTTGACAGTCCTGAAAAAGCATTAAACCGTTTTGGATGTTATTGGTGTGGAAATCACTTTGAGCTTTGATTTGCTGATTTAATTGAGTCAATGTCTCATATTTCCATCTTTTTACATTTAAGGAAGATGTTGAGTTCATTCGTTACGAGTATTCGATATTCATCGTGCACATATGTCATGTTTGTATGCATTGATTTTCCTCTCGAATTCTATCACAACCCTTAATTTCCGCAATCATCGACTTGGTTGTTTTTATGTTCTTTCATGGTGTGATTCCTTGTTGTATATTTTGTGTGAAAATTTTGAAAAATTCAAAAATAGGAAGTTTATTGCCTTGTGACTTTTTCCATATTTACACTTCTCATATCTGTCTATTTGGGGACATCATAAAAAGGGGGAGAATGAATTATGGGGGAGAATTTTTGTTGATTTATTAATTATTTGATTAAGCTTAATTGATCTTTAATTTTTGCATATCATTATATTTCAAACTGTTGCGTATCACGGGTATCTGCTTTATCTCATGTGCGTAGGTACAAAATTGATATTTATTGGATTGCATACCCTGATGAGAAAAGCTTTGAGAGTTTTCTGAAGATTTGAAGATGTTGAAGTTTGACTCACGACATGTCATTTAGTATTCTCAGTTTGAGGGCCCAATGGGGATATTAACTTATGTGTCATTTGTTTTAGGCAGATTGCATAATTCGGATTTTTTATGTATGTATCGGCATAGACATAGGGAGAGATTTGTAAGGACATAATTTTATAAATGTCCGAGGTAGAATCTAGGAATTTTTTATTTTTCCTAGATCACAGTTTGTATGTCTGATACCACTACATTCAGCACATCGACACGATCATCCACGACGGCCTTAATCCGAATCCATGCATCCATCATCTTCACACGTGTATCATGCTTCATGCGACATGCTGCTCAACCGTTCCCACTACTCCACTTCGTATTATTGATAAAATGATTTATTGAAGTTGTTTATATTTGCATAAACATTTGGGAATTTTTCAGAAAATATTTTTCGAAGTCTGATTTAATTTTAACTCAAAAGCAGAAATTTTTCTAAGTGTAGAAGCGAACTTACTCGGTCGACGATCTCGTTCAATGATATAGCACTGTCATTCGAGCGACATAGGCATGTCGCGCGATCTCATTCGAGAGACACGTGTCCTTCATTCGAGCGACATGATTATCTCATTCGAACGACGCCACCGCCTCGATTTTTGTATAAATATCTGGTCACTTTCTACACGTTTTCCAAGTCTTTTTCACACGCAATTTCTGCAATTAACAGCCCAGAAAATAGACTTCATATTTTAAGGTATTACGCCTTCTTTATTCACATAAACACTCCCATATATGTATGTGAATCTTCAAACCTTCAAGAGGATTGTTGTTACTCATCTGGAGTAACTTGTGGAGAAGTCGTCTCTTTTTCATTGCTTCCCATTTGGAGTTCTTACGGGAGATTCCAATCGATGACATCGGAATCGACACCTGAGGGTATTTCGTATGTCACTCTTGTTTTCATTGTAATCCATGTAAACCATTTTTTACAAATTATAGTGAAAATAAAAAAGGTTTTGCCCATTTGGGGGATTTTTTATCATTTGTGCATTTTGTTTGTGATTGAATGTTCTTGCATATTCATATTGATTTCATTCACACCTAGATGTATGTTTTAGGATTTAATTGGAAAACTGAGTTTAATTAAATAATTTCTTTATTTGAACAGATGCGTACACTTCACCGAGCAACTTTTGGGCATAATAGTTCACACTCTCGCATCTAATCTCAACTATGAAACATTGGCGGCTTCTGTTGATACAAAAATTAGTCAGATGATGTGGACCAGTTATCATAAGACACGTGTCATCCAGCATGGCATAATTATATACACCGAGCAACTTAACACGCCGAGCTACTCGGAATACCGAGCTACTATTTGGGAAGACCAAACGACCGAGACAAATTCTATGTGTAGAGGGAGCTTGAAAATAATCCTGAGATTAGGGATAATTCCCCCATTAACAACAATTTTTTGGATTAAGGCATCTCCAGTGAGGCAGTTCTAGCGTGGAAGCTCAAGCGTGGCAGCTCAAGCGAGGGAGTTCAAGCATGGCAGCTCAAGCGAGGCAACTTGGCGTGGCAACTCGTACTTTAGCTTGTTGAGTTGCTTAGTCATATCGTATCTTTGTTTATATTGACTATAAGCTATAATGGTTGTAAAGATGTAATGATGTAACGAGAATAATAATGAGTTTGTGTGAGGTCAAACGGTACTCGCGAGAGACCAAACTTGGCAGGGCCTGGAAGAGCTTTCATGCTCTATCGAATGACCTCGCCTTGGGAACCTTAGAGGGACTTGGTTTGGAGGATTAAGAAGTGAGGAACCTTTGAGGCTTTTCTAAACCATATTAGATACACCTAGTAAAACACCGAAGGACCCTTACCGTGGAACCTCGGGCGGAGCAGCTTGGAGTTCCATCGGCATTGAGTTATGAGCCAAACAACCCTCTACTTAGTGTCACATCCACTTTATCTGATGTCACTAACCAGCTAGGCAATATGAGACCTGCACTTGAGTAAACCACCGTGGTATTTGGGATTGTCAGATAGTTGGTGAGCCACCTCTGTAACAATAGCCCCCTGACACCCAGTGGTTAGGCAAAAGACATGTCTTGGCATTTAATGTTTATGACGTGGAGACAACTAGTGCATCAGGTATTTAATGTTTGAAACATAAATTATAAGGGATGTCTTTCACAGGCATTGATGGCAGAGTTGCCTCGGGGGTGGTGTGGGGGGATATTTAAGGACCCCAATCTCCTCTGAGGAGAGGAAGATCTTTTTTTAGAGTTATGAAGTGATTACTAGAGAGTTATTACAAACCAGAGAGTTTTCTCACCCACCATTGTCATTTATTACAAAGCTTTTAATACTTGATAGAGATTCTTAAGGGTGGTTGGTGTGTTTTGGCTGCCTGTCAAGTTGTATCTAGGATGCTTACTTCTCTCTCCCTCTAGCTAAGTCACTTCTAAGTTCATTACTACCTTCTGAGTTATACACGAGAGATCTGTGAGCTTAAACCGAATTTATCTTCATTGAGTAATGTTTGAATGTACTATGGTTAATCAATAGTGTTGCTAATTAACTTATCATTACTATACTCAAAAGGGGTTACGCCTCCATCTTATCTAAACTACCCTCTTATACAATTAATATTCTTATTATGTACCGATACATATGCCTATCTAATGACGGCGTATTTTCCATTCATATGGGCAGCTCAAGGGCTATAAATACATTGTAATACCCTCATAACGGGGTAAGCTATCATAAGCAAAGATAATCAAGATTAAGGCAAAACACCCAGTAATACAAAACAGTGGACGTAGGCCATTTAATTAAGGTTGGACCACTTTAAAACCCTTGTCTTATTTCTTATTTCATATTTATCTGTGATTAATTAATTTGATCAAATCTAGTTTTTTACATCAACAGTCATAATAGTGTTTTACTCCTTGATTGTTTCCCTATTGCTTATAATCATTAATTGTGATTATTTGCACTCACACCTACCACATAAAAATAAGGTAAAAAAAAGCAGTTCTCTCTTTCCTTTCATTTTTTCCACCAAATGAAGCATAAAAATTTATGTGTATTTAGTACATATAAGAAATCAATCTACATGGAAAACTACAAACACAAACGAATCAACAATTAAATTGACAAAACTTTGAACAAATAAGACGCGATATTTATTAGTATTTTAGGCTTTACTACCATTTCAGACATTTTAGTTAGCACTCATCCTATTTTTTCTAAAATTGTATTTATTCCCGTAAATGTCACTTGTCCCATGTCCCATAATTGTTGCAATGCAAGCAACAAGTAAAAAAGAAGTTAAGATTAATTAGAAATGAATTATTACAAAGTAGCAAGTGATTTAAAAAGCAAAAGCCATGAGATTACCTTTAGTAGACAACTTTAGAGCACACTCTCTAAATCGAGTGCTTACTTCTCTCTAGGGTGTGTCTAGGGTGCTTACTTCTCTCTCCCTCTAGCTAAGTCACTTCTAAGTTCATTACTACCTTCTAAGTTATACACGAGAGATCTGTGAGTTTAAACCGAATTTATCTTCATTGAGTCATGTTTGAATGTACTATGGTTAATCAATAGTTTTGCTATTTTAACTTATCATTACTATGCTCAAAAGGGGTTACGCCTCCATCTTATCTAAATTATCCTCTTACATTTGGCGACTCCGTTAGGGAGGCATTCTTCTAAACAAGGAGTATGGAGCAAGATAACGTTAATCGAAGGCACAACTTTGATGACATTCAACAAAATGAAGAGCAGGCGGTGAGAGAACTGGAGGCTCTAAGGGATAGGGCCCCTCGAATAGAGGTACCTCCAGTTCAGGCAACGACAGGCGTTCCAGGAGTGACACAAGCTTCCACGAGTGCTGCGTTGGGACCAGCTCAAGTGGCACTCCTCATGAATAAGTTTTACGAGTTATTGCAAACTCCAATAACTTCGATGGTGTTGGGAGGATTTGAAGCCAACTCCTTCGTAACACCATGGGCAGCCCCAATGGCCCCACTAAGTGCAGGTGTAATGGGAAAAACCCCAATAAGTATACCCTATGTTATGAATCCATCAGTGGGAACCTTGGGAGTATCAACGGCTCCAGCTGTTATGATTACTCCATCTGCAACGGGCACTCAGTCCATGGTCCCATTGGTTGTTGCCCTAGTAGCATCACCCATGGAGGAAATGAGGAAGGAGATGAAAAAAGAGATGCTGAAGTTCATGCATGCTTCCTCGCAATCTGCTGGCGAGGTAGCTTCGTCCTATGATGACTTTCGAACACCTTATCCCCAGGAATACAACGATGAGCCCTATCCAAAGGACTATATTCCTCCTATTTCTGAAAAATACACAGGGAAAGGTGGAAACCCGAAGGAGCACATTAAGCACTTCGTTGAACACTTGGGGGCGCATTGTAATAATAAGAAGCTCAGGTTTAGGGAGTTTTCTAAATTCTTAACCGATAAAGCATATACCTGGTATTCTCATTTGGCTCCCAAGAGCGTTTCTACATGGAAGGAGATGCATGTGTTGTTCATCCAAAAGTTTTTTCTGGCGCAAGATGAGTTTACTTTGACCCAACTGGGGAGGGAGAATCAACGACCTAGGGAAGAAGTGGTGGCGTACGTCCGAAGGTTCAGGGAAAGATCCCTTGATGTGAGGGAGGAGGCCAAAGAATCCAAGTTATTGCAGATCTGTGTGGAGGGGTTGCTTCCTAAGTACATCTGTCATCTCATTAATGAAACGTGCGAGGGGACTTTTTCGGCGTTCTTAAAAGCAGCAAAAAATATCTCCTTGGTGGTGCAACCAAATCCAGTGGTGGTGCCCATGATGTTTAGGCAATCGATACAGCCTATGGGGGGGAGGTCTCAGCCCCCACGGGTAGGGTACACCTAGGGAGCAGATGGGGGTAAGGCGATGAAGAAGGACAATAAGTGGAAGTTTGGAAGAGACAGGGAGGACCCACCACTATTGCCTTATATAGTGGAGGAGGGTGTCAGCTGTTACAATGCAATAGTCCAAGGAGGAACGGTCTATGAACCAAAGGGCATTGCCGTGGGGGAACCCGATGCTGCGACAAGGGGGATTCCAAATATTGTCAGATTCATCGAAAGATCCAGCATCCAACAGAGAGTTATTTCATGCTGAGGAGAATCATCGACAAGTACGTAAAGGCAGGGACGTTGCAAATAATTCCGTGGAACATTAACAACAACCCACTCCCAGCACATAGGGACAATTTGGTGGTGGCCTATGATGAAGAGGCAGAGAAAGAAGAAAGAGAGCCAACGTCGAAGCAGGAGGAATTCGAAGAAGCTCTGGAAAATTATACGAAGAAAATGGCTAATGTAGTAATAGCCTACGATGAGGCAAGCGCCAAAGATGTGGAGGACGTATACAGCATTAAAGGTGAGGAAGCAGACCCAGTCCTAGAGAACTGTGCAGTTTTAAAATCCCCAAAGTTTACCTGGTTCTTCAACTAGGTGGGGATATCGAAAGAGAGTAGGTTGAAAATAACCCAGGTGATACTTGACACTGCGAGGAAGAACGCAGTCCCTTCGCTGAGTTGAAAGGGACCCATGGACAGGTTGGTGAGGAGGTTTCTGTCAGAAGTAACCTTCAGCGATGCAGATAGGGCTGTAAGATTCCCTCATAACAGGCCATTGTATGTTATCGCCAGCGTCAACGGAATTAGTTTCATAAGGACTCTTATGGATGGAGGATCCTCCATCAATATTATGTCAATCAACTCCTTCCATGCAGCTAATATTCTAGAAGAAAGGTTGGTCCCCATGCCTTTGGTGATTTCGGGCTATGATAACCAATATTCCAAGTCCATTAGGTACGTTAATGTTGGGATTATAATGGGAAATCTGAGTTCCCATATCAAGTTTCACATAATAGAGAATGCAACTTCCTATCATCTGCTAATAGGAAGGGTGTGGATGCACAACCAAGGGCTAGTTCCTTCTACGTACCACCAATGCGCTAAGGCCAACATTAAGGGAACATAGGTGACCATTAGGGCTACGAAGAAGCCCTTCGCTGTCGAGGAAGCTCACTTGGTGGACGTGACATTTTACACAGAGTTAGAGGAGGATGTGCGGGTCCTAACGAGAAGAATGTAGGGAGCCTGGATTCCCTCGATCAGAGAAAGGATGGGGCCCTTGAACGAGCTGAATAAGGAGTTTGCAAGCAGCACAAGAGTAATGGCCCAAGAAGCTCACCAGGCGGTCCCTCGGTCTCAAAATATCTCATAGCAGCTGAAAGACAGAATAAGACCCATAGTGGATCCGATGGAGCATGAGGTCCAACGACAAAGTGTGCTGAGCTGATTTTCAGGAAAAAGAGTGGTCAAGGTTTCTAGAGAGAAGAAGAGGAAGGTAGCTACAGCTACCAGCAGACAGTGCAAGAAGGTCGTTACCGAAGAAGGAAAGGTGATATATCGATTATAATGGTGTGAACGGGTGGTTAAAGAAGCTGACAATGAGGCTGACCCGATATATGAGTGCTTTTTAGGGGATTAGAGGAGACAATGTATGATGATAGACAAATCCAATGTACAGAAATTTATAGAGGAAGTCGCCGAGGAACCAGAGTACATGGAGGATCAACCGAAACCACAGGCGCAAAAACTGGAGTAGTTGAACCTAGCAAAAGAAGAGGAGGACCCAAGGCCTATTTTTATCCCGAATGATCTCAGTAAGGAGAAACGAGAGGTTTTGGTTATGTTGATTCAAGAGTTCATAGACATTTTTATGTAGAAATACACGGAGATGGAAGGACTGGATAAAGGAGTCAGTTGTCACAAATTGAACGTAATGCCCTCAGCAATTCTGGTGAAACAAGTAATAATAATGTACAATCCTGAGCTAGACTTAAAGATACAGGAAGAGGTCCAGCACTTATTGGCGGCAGGGTTCATCAAACCGATACATCACCCACTTTGGCTGTCTAGCATTATCCCGGTGGAAAAAAAAGATAAAAACCAAATAAGGATCTGCGTGGACTTCAGAGATTTGAATAGAGCTTGCCCCAAGTATGAGTTCCCTCTGCCCTCCATTGATAGCTTGATATATGCAACGACTGGTCATTAAATGTATAGCTTCATGGATGGGTATGTAAGGTACAACCAGATCAAGATGGACCCCTCGGATGCAGAGAAAACGACGTTCCGGACCCCGTTGGGAAATTTCATGTACAGAGTAATGTCGTTTGGACTCAAGAACGCTGGGGCTACTTACCAGAGAACAATGATGGCCATTTTCCATGACTTCTTCCACAAATTTATGGAATTCTATGTGGATGATTTGGTCATCAAATCAAGGAAGGAGGATTCCCATCTAGGCGATTTGAGGAAGGTGTTTTCCCGATACAGGAAGTATAAATTGAGGATGAACCCACTGAAGTGTGTCTTTGGGGTAACAAGTGGGAAATTTCTAGGCTTCGTGGTTGATCGGCAAGGGGTACAGATGGACCAGGACAAGCAGCGAGCGATCTTCGGGATGCCAAGTCCAAAAACGACGAAGGAGCTGAAGAGTTTCCTCAATAAAGTCTCCTAACTTAGGAGATTTGTGCCTGGGTTAGCCGAGATGACACACCCATTGATGCAGCTGTTACGAAGGAACACGAAATTCAAGTGGGAGGAGGTTCACCAATATTCACTCACTAGGCTGAAGAAGCTGCTCGTTTCACCACAGATCATGGTTCCCCCCCTCCCCCCCCACGGGTAGGAATACCATTGTAGTTTTACCTCACATCCACCACAAGGTCCGTGGGAGCTTTATTGTCATAGGAGATTGATGGGGGAGAACGGTCGGTCTACTACCTCAGCAGAATCATACATGGGCCAGAAGTCAGATATAGTAGCTTGGAAAGGCATTATTTAGCCTTAGTCTTTGTAGCACAAAAACTTAGACATTATATGTTGTCTTTTATAATTCATATTGTAACTAGATGTGATCCTATTAAGTATTTTCTAGATAGAACTATATTGATTAGTAGAGCAGCTAGGTGGTTCCTCATCCTCTCCGAGTATGACTTGAAGTGTGTGGTTCCTCGAGCAATCAAAAGCCAAGCGTACGCCGACCAGTTGGTAATATTCCCCTCGGGAACATTTGAGCCACCCAAATAAAGTATTCTACGAGACGACTTGTAGGCCAATCACCTAGACACAACGGACGAAGAGTGGACGATGCAGTTTGATGGATCTTCGGTGGGAAAGAAAGGAGGAGCAGGGGTTATTCTTTCAAAAGGAATGGAGGAGATTTGCCTTTCCTATAAGTTAGATTTCCATTGTTCCAACAACTGGTAGAATATGAAGCATTGGTGTTGGGATTGCTACACCTTGCATCAAAGGTGATTCAAACTTGGTAATTCAGCAGGTGAACGAAGAATATGCGTTGAAGCACATGAGTTTAGCACCATACAGGATAATCATTCAGAAGCTCCTCTGCCAGTTCCATCGGACAAAGATCAAGATACATTCCAGAATAATTAACCACCATCCAGATGCCTACGCCACCATTGTCCAAAAAATGGTCATGAGGAACGATGCAACTATCGTCGTGATCCAACGAAGAACGGCTCCTTCGATAGTACAATTAATTTTATCGATGGAGGAGGACGCAGACTCGAGGAGAGGAATTAGGAAGCAACTGGAGTCTGGCAAAGAAACGGTGGGACTAGGAGAATTAACTCAGTACTTCACGAACTAGGAAAACCTTTTCTTTAAGAATGCATGAGGATGGTTGTTGAGGTGCATTATCCCAGAAGAGGCAGAGCGGAGATTCAAGAGAACACCTGAAGAGCACTGTGAGACAACTGAGATACCCCTCTACTGAAGAATGCAAAGAGAGGTGTATTTTTGGCCTATAATGAAACAAGACGCGGTGGAGCTACAACGGAAGTGCGACAAATGCCAGTTATTCTTCGAAGTAGCTGAATGTCATTTCGTGGAAGCTTAACCTAATTGAAGACAATCGTATATTGACTTTATCAGAGATGGAGTTGCCCCAACACAGAAAGTTAACGCGATAGGACTCAAGCGAAGGGCCCCGAGATTTTACGTTCATGAGGGGCAATTTTATCGAAGGAGATACTTTAGTAGGACATTGCGTTGCATCATGAAGAAAGAAATAGCTGAGGTACTTAAACAGGCGCACGATCCAGCTCACATAGGAGGGGGCAAGTTATATGACCAATTGATGACGTTGGGGTATTATTAGACAACAATGGAGAAAGACTCTGCTGAGTTAGTTCAAAAATACAAAGCTTTTCAACTTCATGAAAATATGATCCATGCCCCCATTGGTGGACCTACACTCCCTGGCGATGCCTTATCCTTTTCACACTTGGGAGTTCGACCTGGTAGGGGAAATACATCCGTCTTCGAGGGGGAAGATATGGATACTAGTAGCAACGGAGTGCTTCACAAAGTGGGCTGAAGCGGTACCACTGAGAAGGGCAACAGCGGGGGTGGTGATCAACTTCATCAGAGAATACATCATTTGCCATTTTGGGATCCCAAAGGTCATCCTTTCAGACAATGGAACCCCTTTCGTCAATTCAGAAGTAACAATGCTCACATATAAATACTCCATTGTCCATCATACTTCGACGGTGGCATATCCAAAGGGAAACGGTCAGGCCGAAACAACTAACAAAACTTTGGTTAATATCTTGGCTAAAATAATGGAGGATTTCCCAGGAGCGTAGGATGATAAGATACGGGTTGTATTGTGGGCCTATCGAACAACTAAAAGAAATCCCATAGGGTATACTCCGTTCTCCCTTGTCTATGGGGCCGAGGTGATTCTCCCAGTGGAGTTAGAAGTTCCCTCCGCTCGATATGCTTTGTGAAGTAGCATGCTCCCTCAGAATAGACATGTGCAGTTAGAATCATTGGATGAACACAGAGATAATGCGATGCAACACTTTCAAATGTATACGAAATAGCTCTCCAAAGCATATGATAACTTAGTGAGGCCAAGGAAGTTCGTGGAGGGAGACCTCATATTGAAAGCAGCAGTGAAACACATCAGGGGGCTTCCTCTACCCAAGTTTGCAGCAAATTAGGAAGGGCCTTTCATCGTAAAAGAAGCTCATGACTCAGGTTATTGCTTAATTTCTAGGATGGAAGAAGATAAACCATTCAAGATTAATAATAAATGGTTGAAAGTCTATCATGTGTAAGCAATTAGGTTTAAACCACTGATGTATCTACCTTTTGTTACGAATACATAACTTCTCTTTTTTTATGATGAGTATGCAAGTTCTTTTTATTATAACCCAAGTGGAAATAAAAGAATTATAGAACTTCATAATGTATGAAGGCAGTTGTAACACAAAGAAATGACATGGAAAACATATATCTTTCTTCATTCATAAACTTTGGGGCATTACAAAATTGAGAGCTATTGCCTAAGAATTACATAAGAAGAAGAAAAAAGAAAAACATATACAAAAGTTCATTAGCCTAAGAGGAACAACAGATTTGGGGAAGAGAAAAAATCTCCAGGATGGCCCGAAGAAGCTACTAGGCAAGACTGTTGGGCACTTATAGAAACCTCCAGCCTCATTTGCGCTTGTGTACGCTCGATGAGGAGCTTCTCTCGCTTCGACTTCGCCAAGTGTAGAGCTTCTTCGAGGTTCCCCACCTCTTTGTCAACGACTTCAAGAAGAGGTGCTAACTCAGCCAACTTAGCTTCCTCATCCCGTTGATCCTCCTGATGTTTCCGGAGTAGTTCTCTCTAGCTATCTAGTCGTTGGCTCTTCAAAGTTTTCAAATGCGTAATAAGCCAATCAAAATGAAAGCCATCATGACCCAACTCCTTCAGGTGACCCAGGAATTAGTTGAGGAGGGCTCTAGTATTGGTTGAGGTCAGAGTACTAGCAATCTCAACCACAACGGTATCCATACCCTGAAGCTTGTAACTCGTCACAGAGATGTTAGAATGCAGGCAATCCATGGTAAACATTTTGTGATGGTGGTTTACAAGAAGCTCAACTACCAAGAGATGGTTGAAAGGCATCTGAGGAGAACGCTGGAGCACCATCAGGCAGAAGGCACGAGGAGCCAAGTCAGGCAGAGAAAGCTCACAGCCAGATTCGCTCTCAGGAGCAACACCGATCGTGGAACCTTAATCGTTGTGGCTGGAATCTTCTGAAACAACGGGTTCCCGATGGGGTGAGGAGGTAGGTGAAAGAACTGGTGGAGAATCCTCCCAAGCAACCTGAGAACAGTTAGAGGAAATAATGAGTTTATGAAAATCTGAACAAGTGTTTTCGTTGTTAAGTCACCAATATAGGTGGAGTTTATGAAAATCTTAACAAGTGTTTTCGTTGTTAAGTCACCAATATAGGTGGAGTTTATGAAAATCTTAACAAGTGTTTTTGTTGTTAAGTCACCGATATAGGTAGAGTTTATGAAAATCTTAACAAGTGTTTTCGTTGTTAAGTCACCGATATAGGTGGAGTTTATGAAAAATCTTAACAAGTGTTTTCGTTGTTAAGTCACCGATATAGGTGGAGTTTATGAAAAATCTTAACAAGTATTTTCATTGTTAAGTCACCAATATAGGTGGAGTTTATCAAAAATCTTAACAAGTGTTTTCGTTGTTAAGCCGCCAATATAGGTGGTGTTTACGAAAAATCTTAACTAGTGTTTTCGTTGTTAAGTCACCGATATAGGTAGAGTTTATGAAAAACCTTAACAAGTGTTTTCGTTGTTAAGTCACCAAAGTAGGTGAAGTTTGAGAGACTGTGAAATGCATATAAATTATCGAAGTACCTCAGCAGTAGCATCAGCGAGAATAGGAGCCACCGTGGAGGCCTCAACGGCGCCCCTAACTAAAGAAGCCTCAACGGTCGGCAAAGCTCCCTCGCCAGCAAATGGTACCAAAGCCAACGAAGGAGTTTTGCTGAAAGAACACGAGGAACCTCCAAACGATGCCCCAGCATGGGCAGGCACTGAAGAAACACCACGCGGGGCAGCATCATTAACCTTGGCCTTGGAAAGGAAAAAGCCACTAAGAGCAAAGGGTGGGGTAAAGCTTGGAAAAAGCTGCAAATACAAAACCAAGTGTTAGACACAAGGAGCAAGTACATGAAAAAGGTAACAATACATCTAAGCATTACTTACCCCCGTTATGGCACCAAAAAGGGGAATTGCAGTCAGGGGTCTCGTTAGTGCAGTGGGAAGGAGAATGTTAGCTATCAGAGACGCCACTTCCACCTAAAACATACCAACATATCAGAATGATAAACAAAGAAATGGGATAAGGAAAAGACGTGAGACTTGACAAGAAATTTACCTCAGGGGAACTCTCCTCGACCACAATGATGGGCAGAGGGACCTCTTGCTCGGATGCTAATTCAGAAGAGGCTGGAGTAGTTGCCTCTGGTTGGGTCGATATTCCAACAGATCCAACGATAGCAGCCCCCGCAGCACCTTCTTTGTCCCGTTGGGAGGACAAACGTCGAGAGTAGGTAAGACCTATCATGGGGAAAAGGGGAGGAGTAGTATCGGCTTGAGAGACACCGAAATGCCCCCCCCCCTCCCCCCCCCCCCCCCACGAAACGGCTCACGGGGGAACTAGGGGAACCAAGGGGACTGGGCCTTTCTTCAACTCCCTGCACAAAAGTTATAAAAGAAATAATCAAATGCGGCTTGCCTTAAGAAAAGGGGAACAAGAACAAAATATACACACATACCTCAGATCCTGAGGGAGAACAAAAAAGTATAACCACTGGTGAAGGTGGAAAGGAGGCAGCAACAGAGGGAGCTGAGGATGGAGGTATCTCGGCTGTCCATTTCTTCTGGAACTTAGTACCCAGAGTTTTCTTCCTTGCATCCGTTGCATCAGCACCTTGAGGGTACCCTCGACCTTTTTCTCCTCTTTGTCGTTGGCTAAGTTGGATCAACCACGATCGTGGGAAAGGCAGTCGAAGGAGGAACGATGACAGCGCGCCATTGAAACTCAGCATTTATTCTTTCAACCTTAGCTTGAACCTGCCTCATTAGCTCTTCACTTACCTCTACAGACATGGGAGGGGGAATGGAGGCAATAGGGAATGCCTCCAAAGGAGTTTATGCTTGAGCTTTGGACTTGGACTTTGAGGACTTGGATTTTAAGGAAACCCCACTTTTATACTTCTTGGTCTTTTTAGCAAGTGGCTGAGAAGGCCTTTCCCCTGTTGCAGCTTCGGCCGAAGGGGCAGGTGGTTTGGGGGTTGCAGCGGCCTTGGGCATGGCAATGGGGATCATGGGGTAGTGTGGAGGAAGTTAAGTAGGAGGTACCTTAGGGTTCTGGCTTAGAGGGAACTCAAAACCAATAACATAATTATCCTTTAACCCCAACTCCAAGATTGAAAATGAAATAACTAGAGGATAAACGGGATCCCCTCGATGAATTCAGAAATTTGGGTCAGTTGTCTCGTCCAGTACTTTATTGCAAATAGAGGGGTCACGTCCCCTTGCCTGGTGATGCTGGGAATAATGACTCGCCCAGCAAAACCTTAGGGTTAGATGATTGAAAAACTGGGCGAGGAGCCCCTTGATCGAAACCAAACTGACGGCTACATCGATTGGGATTGTAGTGCTCACTGGTGTATCCCCACTCGGTGTAAGAGGGCAGGTATCCTGGCGAAAATAAAAGGACCACATCTAGTGGAGGGTCTTCAATAATGAGGTCCAGAGTAGTTGCCCGGACCACTCTTGCTTCATGTTTGAAAAAACCACAAGTGTAGAGAAAGATATCCTATTCATAGGGCCTCGTCACAAAATTCAAAAAATCATCGATAATGGAGGACAACTCCTTTCGGCTTTATCTCTTGTGATAAACAAATGAGGGTGGGGGCTGGTTTCCACCTAAGGAGGGAGGTTGGTCTTGGCTGCTAAGGCGAGGAAACACACATTGAGAAAGCTTGTTAAGAGGACACGGGATGCAAAGTTGGCCAGGTTATAACGACCCAGAGATAGTTCCATGTTGAAAAGGGTTCTATCAAACCATGTGTAGAGGGATCCCAAGGCAATTGCAGCCAGAGGAAGCTTGATACCCCGGGCCAAACGGAGGGGTATGTTGATAAGGTCCCTTCGAGGTTGGTCGTTGGGTTTCCCAGGTAAAAGGAAGCGAGAAAGAACGACAAGGATGTAGGTAGGAAGTTACAGCGATGTACCTTGATCGGGGGCAGCCTCAGAGGAACTACCTTCAAAAGGATCCTTGAAGAAATAGTTGATAAGAGGAGTGAAGGTAGCCTTGTTTGAAGTACTGATGCACCTTCGGCATATATGGTCTAACTCCAAACGGTCAGTAGTCTCTTGGGCATCCAGGGCTTCATCAAAATAGGGATCACGTCTTGTTGCCTCAAGGCCTAGGAGCTCACACACGTCCTCCAACGTTATTGTAAACTCGCCCCACGCAGCAATGAATGTATGAGTGATAACGTTCTAGCGAGATACCAGAACGGGAAGGGCAGCATTATTCTCGGATAGGGTGAACTCACCAAACCACTTGGCCCGATGAAGCCTAATTTTGGTGAGAGTATCAGCATGGGAACTCCGCATATGGGAGTTCCATGCAACAAAGTTAGCAAGAGAGCCCCCAGACCCTTCAAAGTTGATATGGGACCAAGGGAAGTAACCTCTCTCAAGACGAAAATGAAGAGTCCCCTCTGGAGGTAGAAAGACCCAGTCACCAGCACTTGTATCTTCATCACCAAGCGTCAGGGCATCATACTTGGCATTAAAAATTCAAGTCTTACAAAACCTAGCAAAGTCATCACCCTTATCGAATATAGGGGTCTGGTGGTAAAAGCGCAGCTGGTCCTAGCGAGAAGCAGTCAAGGAGGCGATAGTAGGGGTGGAGATAACGAGGGTGGCAGACGGGGCAGAAGTGGTGGGGTTACTTGAGGAGGCCATTGCAAACAAAAATAAAGTATAAAAAAAGAAGCTCGGTAAACGAAGGGTTGGGAATAAAGATGGAGAATCACAACCACTGGTGGTGGCATAAAAGATGAGAGAAGGAAGAAGCTAGGTAAGGGCTTGGTAAATAATGGAGTTCGCACAGAGTTCTCTCTAAAGAAGACGGGACCTTGAAGAAGATGAAGGAAAGAGAATGGTTGGAAAAAAGAGAAGTTTGAAATGTTTTAAGGAACTCGTCTATTGAGTTTCCCACCACCACCACACGTGCAAGGCCTCTATAATCATTTCAAATGAACATGTGGCACTTCGGGAAGTGTTTTGACAGCTGAAAAGACAATGCCACGTCATTTACGAAATAACGCATGGGGAATAGAAAGGGTTGCCTTCTTCAGCAAGTTTGAGTTTTGGCGTCAGAATTTTGTCAGACATATCCCAATATACTCCCAATGGAAAAGATGTCCCAACGGCTAAAAAAAACTACGATATCCCCTCGCCTTAAGTCCAAACGTTGTTTAAATTGTGACCAGATTACATCGGGGAGAATTTTTGCTTTTTCGAACATAGCGAAGTATTATAAGGGAGAATTTCACAGTCCTAATGATAGGGAAAGTCCTAATAAAGAATCACTGCTCACAACTACACTCCACAACGGCATGTACGGGATAATTTCACTTACCAACAGTCAAAACGGGAATTTGAGAAGGTTAGCAGGCCTTTCGAAAGAATTTCAAATAAAAGTTAGAACGGTTGAAGCTCAATATAAGGAAAAAGTGGCGATGTACCTTTGTTAAAGCATCAATAGGCCGTAGCGCTTCGGTTCAAGTACATCGAGGAGAATTTTACTTTTTCCTGGAGATTCTAACGCGGAGGTTCTAACGAAGGAAAGGATGCCATATTTTTTTACTCACAGAGGAGGTTCATCGGATTGAGAAGTTTTTGTGCAGACATTTCCTGTTCCTACAATAAATTTATCCACGAATGGGAAAATATAGAGGGGGCTTGAAGGTAATCCTGAGATTAGGGATAATTCCCCCATTAACAACAGTGTTTGGGATTAAGGCAGCTCAAGCGAGGCAGCTTGGCGTGGAAACTCATACTTTATCTTGTTGAGTTTCTTAGTTATATTGTATCTTTATTTATACTGACTATAAGCTATAATGGTTGTAATGATCTAATTATGTAACGAGAATAATAATGAGTTTGTGTGAGGTCAAACGGTACTCGCGAGAGACCAGGCTAGGCAGGGCCTGGGAGAGCTTTCATGCTCTATCGAACGACCTCGCCGTGGAAACCTCATAGGGACATGATTTGGAGGATTAAGTAGTGAGGCACTATTGGGGCTTGTCCTAACCATATTAGATACACCTGGTAAAATACCGAAGGACCCTTACCGTGGAACCTCGGGCGGAGCAGCTTAGAGTTTCATCGGGCATTGAGTTGTGAGCTAAACAACCCTCTACTTAATGTCACATCCACTTTATTTGATGTCACTAACCAGCTAGGCAATGTCAAACCTACACTTGAGTAAACCATCGTGGTATTTGGGGTTGTCAGATAGTTGGTGAGCCACCTCTGTAACAACAGCCCCCTGACACCCAGTGGTTAGGCAAAAGGTATGTCTTGGCATTTAATGTTTATGACGTGGAGAAAACTAGAGCATCAGGTATTTAATATTTGTGACATAAAGTATGAGAAATGTCTTTCACATGCATTGATGGCGGAGTTGCCTCGGGGGTGGTGTGGGAGGATATTTATGGACCCCAACCACCTCTGAGGAGAGGATGATCTTTTTTTAGAGTTCAGAAGTGATTACTAGAGAGTTATTACAAACCAGAGAGTTTACTCACCCACCATTGTCATTTATTATGAAGCTTTTAATACTTGATAGAGATTCTTAAGGGTGGTTGGTGTGTTTTGGCTGCCTGGCAAGGTATATCTAGGGTGCTTACTTCTCTCTCCCTCTAGCTAAGTCACTTCTAAGTTCATTACTACCTTCTGAGTTATACACGAGAGATCTGTGAGCTTAAATCGAATTTATCTTCATTGATTAATGTTTGAATGTACTATGGTTAATCAATAGTGTTGCTAATTAACTTATCATTACTATACTCAAAAGGGGTTACGCATCCATCTTATTTAAACTACCCTCTGTCACACCCCGCCTAATTCTGGCGTCGGCCGCCACCAAAATTAAGTCGGGCGTGAACTAAATAAATACCATTCTTAGCATGAGACAGATATGAGACATAAATAAATCAGTCCATAAGATAAATAATTGGTCAATCTCAAATGATCACAAATAACTAAGCGATAAAAGATCCATCACATGCTAACTCCAAAAATCCAATCTCCAATAATGATTAAATAAAATCTGAATAATCCCAATGGAAATCCTCTAAACAAATTTGGAACCAAAAAGGCCCAATAACTCCAAAATAGTCTCATAAATAAAACGACTGAATGGAAAGAGAAAATCCAACTACTAAAGCAGTAACATAAATCCAGCTGCACCTCCAAAAGATCTCCAATGAATCCTATGCAGCAACTCCTAAATATCCTGAAAAAGATTAGTCAACGCATGTGTCAGAGCCAAAGCCCCGAGCATGTAAACCGGCTACTCTCCTCAAATAGGGTCCTTGAACCCAGACAATAGTGCTATATATATCGACTATAACAATAGAATCTTTTAATTACGAGATTAATAATCACCATAATAAATTCATAATTACCCGCAAGGTTTTCATAAAAGCCACACCAATATGATTTTAATTAACCCACCTTCCCATAATGTTAAATTTAATTAATTTAACCGTGAATATTATTACCAAAACCCGTCCCCTTGTCAAGTCCGCCGTCTGGTCCGTTTTTATCCTGCGACCCTTGCGATATGACAAGGTTCCACACACGCACCCGTCCCCTTGTCAAGTCCGCCGTTTGGCCCGTTTTTATCCTGCGACCCTCGCGATATGACAAGGTTCCACACACGACACGACATAACTCGTCCTCTGACCCGTTCAAACTGTCGGCCCTAGACACATTATGTCGCCAATAAATTTTTAATATCCGTTTTAGTCCTGCGATATTAAATTCCACATTCCTTGTTTTCGTTAATCACATTAATTTCCCCCACCCTTAAAAGCGATGTGAAAATCCTCAAAAATAACCTTTAGTGCCAACTAAGGGTTCCCAAAAACAATATCGTCCTATCCTAAGCAAAGAATGATTATAAAATTTCACTCCACCTAGATATCAATCCTAGGCCATCACAATAAAGGTATAAAATAGAAAATCAGCCCCCACCCCAATTATATAACCCGTATAGACTTACACTAACTAGTCCCATACCTAATTAGCATAAATCGTAATTAAGGCCCACTTACTAGTCCCATACCTAACAAGTGTACTATAACAAGGGTGAAAACCAATTATCTACCATACCCAACCTTTCCGAAATATTATCATATTTCCATAGAGTAACACAATTCCAAATTATAACAACATTCATAATAATACTAAATTCCCATTTAAATAATTCAAATTAAAAAGTGGAAATCAAAGACACCTAAATATTATGATTTTCAGAATAATCGCTACATGCAAGTCCTATCATGATCCTTATTTTCCAACACAAGAAATTAAATTAAACTAGGGTTTTCACATGAAATATCAAAATTTACTTTTAAAAGGGCTCCTCTACATGCACATGCCCATAGCAAAGTCGACTACACCGACACAACCCAAAGAATACAAGTTATAAGTATTTGGTATCATTAATTTTGTTCATGTAAAACAGCCCCGAAGTTTATCTCTTCAATCTTTATATTCAAATCTTATTTTAGAAAACATGAGTTTAATGGAGGCTACAATCAAGACACATAACACTAAAGGAAAAGAATAGGGTCAACATGCCTGAATAAAAGTTGGTTTAGAAATCTGATCTTGAATGTGTATTCCTCTCAAAAATTTGATAAAGATTCGTTCTTGACGCGTCTTGAGAAAATCCGGTTAATCTTGACAAAACTTGAGTTGAAAGTTATGTAGAATGGGGCTAGGGTTTTGAGGTTGAAGAAGATGAAGAAGATGAGAGGATTCTGATTTTTGAGAAGGCTAAAATGTGTTTTAAAAGATCAAAACTCGTCACTTTATGTTTATATACCAAAAAGAATTAGAGTCCTAATCAAATACAAATACTTGAAAAAATCATTACGGACGATCGGACCGTTAGAATCGCTTGAAATTTTAGTATGTTGTAGCGAACGGCGAGATAGGACTGCTGACAAAAATTCAGGTTGATCGGACGGTCGAATTTCTAAAAATATTATTTTTACTAGAAAGTTTTATGTTTTGAGGACTCTTAGAGAGTTTTATATTTTGAGGACTCTTCTAAATAATAAAAATTCAATTAAAACTCCATTTTAATTTCGATTCCAATTCCGTTTGAAAATTTATTTTTCAAATATAAAAATCAACACTTTAAATTATAAAATTCACAAAACCCAAAATTTCATTTTTCTCCGATTTCCAAAATTAATTTAAAAATTCCCATTTAAAAAATCCGGGTTGTTACATACTTCCCCACTAGCAAAGAATTTTGTCCTCGAAATTATACAAAGCATACACATAAACACTTAAATCTCTTAAAAAGAAAATAAGGCTCACATATGCCTACCCGTAGAATGCCATAATTGGGCGCCCATACACCCAATTCTACGCGCACCTACCCCACGAGCAACAAAATAATATATATTGCCTATATACATACACATAACTATGAAAATAATGGCGTACCACATGCTCTCAAAATCCCCCACTCGATCCTATATCCGAAAGTCATTAAAATTATAACTTCCTCAAATTAAATCTCAACATCAAAAATCGATACATACGGTACCTAACATCTGTACTAAAATCTCCAAAATAATTATCGTCACCAAAATCCATTCTAAGGATCCCCACATCAAGCTTACTAATTCTAAACTCGATGCCTACAACGTCTTTAACTCAAAACTTCACATCTCCAAGAAACACATCTAACACGCATGCTAGACCCTCTACTTTAAGAAGTACGAATCAACAAGGGAATCAAAGATCGTCAACGCGGAAGCTAAACGGACTCATAACCTACGAGACCTAAGACCATGCTCTAATACCATCTGTCACACCCCGCCTAATTCTGGCGTCGGCCGCCACCAAAATTAAGCCGGGCGTGAACTAAATAAATACCATTCTTAGCATGAGACAGATATGAGACATAAATAAATCAGTCCATAAGATAAATAATTGGTCAATCTCAAATGATCACAAATAACTAAGCGATAAAAGATCCATCACATGCTAACTCCAAAAATCCAATCTCCAATAATGATTAAATAAAATCTGAATAATCCCAATGGAAATCCTCTAAACAAATTTGGAACCAAAAAGGCCCAATAACTCCAAAATAGTCTCATAAATAAAACGACTGAATGGAAAGAGAAAATCCAACTACTAAAGCAGTAACATAAATCCAGCTGCACCTCCAAAAGATCTCCAATGAATCCTATGCAGCAACTCCTAAATATCCTGAAAAAGATTAGTCAACGCATGTGTCAGAGCCAAAGCCCCGAGCATGTAAACCGGCTACTCTCCTCAAATAGGGTCCTTGAACCCAGACAATAGTGCTATATATATCGACTATAACAATAGAATCTTTTAATTACGAGATTAATAATCACCATAATAAATTCACAATTACCCGCAAGGTTTTCATAAAAGCCACACCAATATGATTTTAATTAACCCACCTTCCCATAATGTTAAATTTAATTAATTTAACCGTGAATATTATTACCAAAACCCGTCCCCTTGTCAAGTCCGCCGTCTGGTCCGTTTTTATCCTGCGACCCTTGCGATATGACAAGGTTCCACACACGCACCCGTCCCCTTGTCAAGTCCGCCGTTTGGCCCGTTTTTATCCTGCGACCCTCGCGATATGACAAGGTTCCACACACGACACGACATAACTCGTCCTCTGACCCGTTCAAACTGTCGGCCCTAGACACATTATGTCGCCAATAAATTTTTAATATCCGTTTTAGTCCTGCGATATTAAATTCCACATTCCTTGTTTTCGTTAATCACATTAATTTCCCCCACCCTTAAAAGCGATGTGAAAATCCTCAAAAATAACCTTTAGTGCCAACTAAGGGTTCCCAAAAACAATATCGTCCTATCCTAAGCAAAGAATGATTATAAAATTTTGCTCCACCTCGATATCAATCCTAGGCCATCACAATAAAGGTATAAAATAGAAAATCAGCCCCCACCCCAATTATATAACCCGCATAGACTTACACTAACTAGTCTCATACCTAATTAGCATAAATCGTAATTAAGGCCCACTTACTAGTCCCATACCTAACAAGTGTACTATTACAAGGGTGAAAACCAATTATCTACCATACCCAACCTTTCCGAAATATTATCATATTTCCATAGAGTAACACAATTCCAAATTATAACAACATTCATAATAATACTAAATTCCCATTTAAATAATTCAAATTAAAAAGTGGAAATCAAAGACACCTAAATAGTATGATTTTCAGAATAATCGCTACATGCAAGTCCTATCATGATCCTTATTTTCCAACACAAGAAATTAAATTAAACTAGGGTTTTCACATGAAATATCAAAATTTACTTTTAAAAGGGCTCCTCTACATGCACATGCCCATAGTAAAGTCGACTACACCGACAGAACCCAAAGAATACAAGTTATAAGTATTTGGTATCATTAATTTTGTTCATGTAAAACAGCCCCGAAGTTTATCTCTTCAATCTTTATATTCATATCTTATTTTAGAAAACATGAGTTTAATGGAGGCTACAATCAAGACACATAGCACTAAAGGAAAAGAATAGGGTCAACATGCCTGAATAAAAGTTGGTTTAGAAATCTGATCTTGAATTTGTATTCCTCTCAAAAATTTGATAAATATTCGTTCTTGACGCGTCTTGAGAAAATCCGGTTAATCTTGACAAAACTTGAGTTGAAAGTTATGTAGAATGGGGCTAGGGTTTTGAGGTTGAAGAAGATGAAGAAGATGAGAGGATTCTGATTTTTGAGAAGGCTAAAATTTGTTTTAAAAGATCTAAACTCGTCACTTTATGTTTATATACCAAAAAGAATTAGAGTCCTAATCAAATACAAATACTTGAAAAAATCATTACGGACGATCGGACCGTTAGAATCACTTGAAATTTTAGTATGTTGTAGCGAACGGCGAGACAGGACTGCTGACAAAAATTCAGGTTGATCGGACGGTCGAATTTCTAAAAATATTATTTTTACTAGAAAGTTTTATGTTTTGAGGACTCTTAGAGAGTTTTATATTTTGAGGACTCTTCTAAATAATAAAAATTCAATTAAAACTCCATTTTAATTTCGATTCCAATTCCGTTTGAAAATTTATTTTTCAAATATAAAAATCAACACTTTAAATTATAAAATTCATAAAACCCAAAATTTCATTTTTCTCCGATTTCCAAAATTAATTTAAAAATTCCCATTTAAAAAATCCGGGTTGTTACACCCTCTTACACAATGAATATTCTTATTATGTACCGATACATATGCCTATCTAATGACGGTGTATTGTCTATTCATATGGGCATCTCAAGGGCTATAAATACATTGTAATAACCTCATAACGGGGTAATCTATCATAAGCAAAGATAATCAAGATTAAGGCAAAACACCCAGCAATATAAAACAGTGGACGTAGGCCATTTCATTAAGGTTGAACCACTTTAAAAACCCCTTGTCTTATTTCTTATTTCATATTTATCTGTGATTAATTAATTAGATCAGATCTAGTTTTTTACATCAACAGTCATAATAGTGTTTTACTCCTTGATTGTTTCCTTATTGCTTAGAATCATTAATTGTGATTATTTGCACTCACACCTACCACATAAAAATAAGGTAAAAGAAAAGCATTTCTCTCTTTCCTTTCATTTTTTCCACCAAATGAAGGATAAAAATTTATGTGTATTTAGTACATATGAGAAATCAATCTACATGGAAAACTACAAAAACAAACGAATCAACAATTAAATTGACAAAACATTGAGCAAATAAGACGCGATATTTATTTGTATTTTAGGCTTTACTACCATTTCAGACATTTTAGTTAGCACTCATCCTATTTTTTCTAAAATTGTACTTATTCCCGTAAATGTCACTTGTCCCATGTCCCATAATTGTTGCAATGCAAGCAACAAATAAAAAAGAAGTTAAGATTAATTAGAAATGAATTATTACAAAGTAACAAGTGATTTAAAAAGCAAAAGCCATGAGATTACCTTTAGTAGACAACTTTGGAGCACACTCTCTAACTCGTTCACATATCCCATTACTTCCCTCACTATATCACCAAGTGAGCTACGGTTTCCAAAAAACAAGGACCCATTTTGGCCTTAGCTTCTTCGACATAAATCCTAACCCTAACCAGCTCCAAAGCATGATCCCCTTTATTCCTCACTAACACATTCTTACAAATCTCACCCTTCAGACTCCTCCGAAACCACAAACCCTATATCTTCACCACATCCAAATAATTGCCATTAAAAGTGAACTGCAATGCAATGGAATAATACGAGGCTTTCATAGGTCGTGAGACTTGAATTCCATCTCCTCGATTTATTCTAATATCCTAGAAAATAATATTGTTTGTTGTATATGAGTAGATTGTTATGAGAAGTAAATTTTTTAGGAGAGTAGAGTGGTTGTTTGAGAGAGGAAGGAGGTGAATTAAAGCATTTAATGAGGTATCGTGGCGTAAATGGTATTCGAGGATCCATCGATGTCCAATGATTATGCCTAAACTCAATAACAGATTTTAATCTTTGGTGTAGCTGAATATAACGCCAAATTTTGTAGTGAATCTAGGGTTTCCAAGCTTAGTGTCAATGGTACGTTGGGGGGAATTTTAAGGTCGGGAAACAACTAAACCAACCTCCAATTATGGCGCGGGAACTATGTATACGGATCATCTAATATTCCTATTTAAATATGGTTTGTGAGAATTTTCCACGTGGATTAGTGTGTTTACTCTATTTAAGAGCCTCATTTTTCGATTTAATGCCTCTTTCCCTTATCGAATTCACACGGTGAAGACATCTCGAGACAGCCTCCTCTAGAAAATGAACCAACTTTTCCTTATTTTTATATTCCCTGACTCTTCACATGTTCTCACGTACACTAAAACCCCCTTCACAATATGAACCAAATTCCTCTAAATATGGCGTTACCACTTCATCCTCACTCATCACCTTCCTTATCCATTGCCCATCACGTTTGCATCCAATATATAACTCAGCCTCAGTTGTTGGTACTGTCATCCATTTATACGATTTATTCCAAGAAAGGTAATTCATCTTATATGGGCTCTGCAACTTAGTTCCTGCTCCTGTTACTTAGTTTGTTGTAATAAATTTTCTATTACTTCATTTTTTTTCCAGTTTTTACAACGAAAATTATTTTATTTTTTCATTGGCTAAAATCCATCTTAGTTATTTTTTTTTTTTTTTGCATACAAAATCTCCTAGATCAATTTCTTCCGTTGATTTTTTTTTATTATTATTGTTATAGGACCTACATCTGTAATTTCATTTTTAGTAAGTATGTAAAACTAAAAAAAATCCTAAGATAATTTCATTAATCTCTATTTAAAGCATTTAAAACATTTCCCATTCTACATGTTACTTCAATTATTTTATGTATTTAAAACAAAAATTATTTTTTATTTTTCCCATTTGACTAAGATCCAATGTCCCCTGCATAAAATTACCCCATACCTTTACTTCCGGCTTCATTACGTATTTACATTTGAATCAATTCAGACTATATTGCTGAACAAATTGTTCATATTTTTGTAAACGATTCGAATTTCAATATTACTGCAATTTACTGGTTTGATCTTTCTTAATCTAACATGGAGTTAAAATTGTTTTGAAAAATTTTATTATCTTCGTTACTCTAATTTAAGATTATGTTTCCATACATACTATAGCATTGATATTTTTGTTGACAATAATTGATTCATTGTTCGTTCCTGTCATTTACCTTTGACATAATTATAACAGCTATATATATGGAGGAATTCTTATTTGGAGCATCTAACATTCAACATGGATTTATTTTCTTCGTTTAACATGGATTTACCGTTTAGTAAACATCATTTACTACCTGCATTGCTTTTACTTTATAGGCACCATCTGTTCAAATTCCACTGCTATTCAAACTGTACACATGTTTCACGTTTCTTATGGAATGTAGTTACAACCATCTATAGTAAATACTTATTGATTGGACATTTCATTTTGAAGTAAGCTGGGATTGTTGTTTATGAAGGTATTATTAATAATACTAGGGGTACAAATGAAAATTACATGCCCCATTCTATTTTCCAAGCTTCTCACAGTAGTGTAGGTATAGATATATTTGTAGGTAGACAACTTAATGGATGAAAACATTGGAATTGAGTTATTTATAGGGTGGAACTGCTCTTTTATAACTCACAATAAATTATAAATGGAATAATACTGCTATAGCAGCTAATCTATTAAACTCCATCATTTGGGATTAATATACTGCTTACTAGCCTGCGCATCGCTCTAGTCTAAATCCTAGTACTAATTAAAAAACAAAGGTTTTTTCACTATAGGGTAAAATGCATATTTAACCTTGAAATTTAGGTTATTTTCAATTTTAGTTTTGAAGTTTGAAAATCTACAAAGTTAATCCTGAAGTACAATTAAAATTGCAATTTAATCCACTGTTACATTCCGTAAAAAAAAATCAAACGAAAGGCTGAGTAGGTTTTCCACGTGGATTTCTTCTCTTATTTTTGCTTTTTTCTTTTAGCTCTTTATTGACCTTCTCCTCTATCTCTCACTTCACATGCGCACACACACATGTGTGTACAGTTGTGTGTGTGTGTGTGTGTGTGTGTGTGTGTGTGTAAATATAGTTATGTGTATAGTTGTGTATGTATATAAAAGTATGTGTGTGTGTGTGTAAAGTGAGAAAGGGAGGAGAAGGTCAAGAGAGGCTTAGAGAAAGAATAAAAAATGAGAGAATAAACCCACGTGTAAAACCCACTCAGCCTTCCGTATGATTTTTTTACGAAATGATAACGGTGGGCTAGATTACAATATTAATTATACTTCGGGATTAGCTTTGTAACTTTTCAAACTTCGGGTCTAAAATTGAAAATCACCCCAAACTTCAAGGTCAATTTTGCATTTTACCCTTTATACTTTAATACTTACTCATTTTCGATTTTAGACTTTAATACAACATAATCAATTTATTAGACTTCAATACATTTTTCATCACTAAACATTTAGCGATGAAAAATGTACTAAAGTCTAATAAATTGATTAAGTTGTATTAAAGTCTAAAATTTAAATTTGGTAATGTAATAACGTCAAAAAATATAAAAATAATCATGAATTAATAATTTGGCCATTAACCTATCACAATTATTTCGAAATGGTGATTAAACTACTACACATGTTAATTAATATCTCGAACTATTGAAACAGGTTTAAAATGGGCATTCCATCCATTTTGATCGTTAGCATGGATAGATAAAGATCATGAAAGTAAAACTAAAATTGCAAAAATATAGAAGGATAAAATAGTAACTAATCTATATTTATTTTCAAAATAAACAAAAAAAATAATCTTACTATTTTTTCTCTTTAATCCCGCCCTTCCCCTTCATGTTTTGCAATAGCCACGTTCTCTCTCTCTCTCTCTCTCTCTCTCTCTCTCTCTCTCTCTCTCTCTCTCCTTATCTCTCTCTCTTTCTCACACACATGCACACACATATCCCCCTAACTCCACTATTTTTTCTTCATTTACACAAATGTGTCCCCTCTCTGGTGAGCAATATATTTATTGGGTCAAACAATGGGTAGTAATTGTCTCTTACAACCCAACTATATTTTCATATTTGTTCATCTATGGAACAAACGTTTCATTGACTGGTAAGAAAATCTTATTCATTTCTTGAAATCATTGGTATCTTCTTCATTTCCTCTAAATATTCATTTCTTTTGCAAATTGACCTAATTAATTTTAGGGTCGATCATATAGTGATAAAATTAACCTCAGTAAATTTAGTTTGATTATTTTACAAAACAAAATTTTTTGTAAGTAGTTTCAAATTTCTGTTTACAAATCCTACAAAATTTGAGTACTTTTATATTCTATCATTTTAGAAAACAATTTATTTTTAAAAAAAAATATTAACTTATTTTTAGTTGTTAAATATTTAATTTATTGGTTATTGAGTGTAATCTTCAACCGGTTTGGAATAAACTCCAATAGGGTTTCTCACTGTTTGTATTGAAGTGAGGTAATTATTCATCATTTGGCATCCTACGTGAGCGAAAATATTCGTGCACCTTACACTTTGATTGTTATTTTATTTTTTATATGTTGACGTTGACATTAAAGGCCCATGCAAAAGATAAATTTGCATATTTGTTTAACCTTTTTGGCTTAAGACAATTTATTATATTATAGATATTTATTGTTTACATTAATGTGACAATTATCCGAGTTATTGTAACCTTCCACGCATCGCCCGAGCTATAACCTAGTGTGGGTCGTAAACTCCTAGACGTTGTTAGATTCAATGCACACAGACCCCAATATAATAATTATTGTAAAAGAGAATGATATCACACACACACACACAAAACACAAGATGTACATGGTTCAACAACTTTCCTACATCAATGGGGTGCTAAGGTTTGTTCTTTATTAGATGAGAATCCAAGTTGAAAAAGTTTAAGCATTACTCAGTGTTACATGCCACGGCCATACAGGGTGAGTTTACATTTATAAGGCAGCTTAAGAGAGTCATAAACCCCACTAACATCTATCCCTAAGAGTTTGTCCTTATCTTTTTATTATAGTTAGTCGTTTTGTGTAGTTTAGTTGAATTCTTCTTCTTATTTTGACCATATGACTTCTTCAATTATGGACCTATGTGGCCAATCACATGCTAGTAAAATGGTTGACCCTACATTTACCCCCAAGTCCAGGGGCACATTGAGATCTCTAAGCTTTGTGCGATAGTGCTAGCATCGTATTGTATAATTCCTTTAGATATGCGGGAGTCGAGAATTTAGATTTATCAACTTTGGGGAAGGCTTTTATCCATAGATATATTTTCCCTTGGATTTCCCCAGTACTGTTTCTAGGGGCAACGGATCTCGATAACCAACAGGGCTAGGCGATAGTGCATTGGCAGAGTTCCTTATTTGGATTTTTCTTGCGAGACTTCTCATGCATGAGGCTTCGTAAGTGCCGGGAGTTGATATACATTGGGCTCTAGGACATTGGTTTTATTATGTTAGACACGTATGAAGATGTAACATCGAGTAGTGAGCTATTATGTGATTTAAGGCCAGCAGAGACAATGAGTTCAACGTCGAGAGAACTCAGGGAGGTTTGCACCCGTAGTTGGATAAGTGGGGCAATCTTAAGAAGAATCAAGTCTCGATTAGTAGGGTAATAGAGTATATCTTTACTGTATGATCATTCAGTACATGTGTAGTTGATTTTTATGTATGTGGGTTTCACACTTGGTATTTGTGTATGTGAGCATATGGTATAGGGTGTATGGAATATGGATGCCCTAGTCAGTTAGATATTCAGTATCATTAGGGAAAGGTTTACGTTGTGGTAGATGCATAGAGCCATATGCCTGAAGGAAAGTTAGCAGTAGTTGTGGAAGGCAAAGTAAACTGAGCTTTGTCAGTAGGAGGAGATAGTCTTAGCATTTATAACAGTCATGGCCGTCATACCCGAGATCGTTTGAGGGTTATAAGAATAAGCAAGGGGTCCGTCTTATCAGGAAAGGGTTCAACGGTTACTGGCAGGTAGAAAGGAGTCTTAATCAGTCAGTTCTGAGGGTGGCTCATGCATCAATGGGAGGATGATTGTCCCAAATAACAAATACCTATCGCACATTTATGGAGGAGGTGAATGGGTTACAATTTTTGGTGAATCTAGGAAGGAATAAGATATACCAGGATGTGAGGAGGCTGTATTGGTGGGCCACTATGGGCAAGTTCGGGTGAAATACACGATCGGGAAGTGTGCCCAACTTTTCATTGCAAAAAGAGAGTGATCCTGCGAGAGGTGTCGCTCTCTTTGTGTCCCACTTCTGGAAGAGCTTTCAGGGGTGATAAGGAAAGAGTTGCGTTTGAGCACGATTTATCCTCCACAGACCGATTGGCAGATGGAGAGGGATATGCTGAGGATGTCTGGACTTTAAAGCTAACTGGGATCAATGTTTGTCTTTGATAGAGTTTATGTATAATAACTCGTGTCGGTTCACTATTAACATGGCACTATTTGAGGCTTTATATGAGAGACCTTGTCATTCGCCCTCTTGTTGGTTAGAGGTGGGGGACAATAAGTTACTCGGGTTAGGTTTAATTTAGGAGATGCCAGCGAAGATCGAGTTGATCAAGAGTCGCATTCTCGTAGTTCAAGGCAGTCAAAAGAGCTACGCCGATGCGAACCAGAGACATCTGGAGCTTAACATGGGTGATCAGGTGTTTATGCGGGCATCACCCATGAAGGGAATGATGCAGTTCGGGAAGAAGTGAAAGTTGGCTCCTGGGTATATGGGACATTTTCTCATTATCAAGAGGGTGGGGCCAGTTGCATATAGGTTAACCTTACCAGAGAAAATATAGTGGATTCATGATGCCTTTCATGTGTCGTTGTCAAGGAGGTATTACAGGGATGATGTGGTTTATCGGCATATAGTGTTGGAGGAGATTGAATACTGGTCGAATAATTTATATGAAGAGCGACCTATTGATATTTTGGACCGTAATTAGATGATGCTTCTATCAAAGGTGGTATTGTTAGTGCTTGTACAATGGGGAGGCATCATGTTGTTGCTGAGTCAAGCGTAGGAATGCGAGGGTGACAATAAGGAGAAGTATTCAGAACCTTACAGTAGTTATGTTCAAATTTTGAGGACGAAATTATGTTGTTAGGGGGAAGATTGTCATACCCCGTACTTTTATTATTATTATTATTTAATTTTCGTGTGACTAATATTATTAATTTAATTGGGGAAAATTAATTTGATTTTAGGAAATATTAATTAGCGA
Source organism: Sambucus nigra (assembly GCA_949130495.1). Classification (NCBI taxonomy): domain Eukaryota; kingdom Viridiplantae; phylum Streptophyta; class Magnoliopsida; order Dipsacales; family Adoxaceae; genus Sambucus; species Sambucus nigra. Next base: position 286,593,475 of record OX422218.1, read on the forward strand.
GATAAAGGATTTATATTTATTATAATTATTATTTATTTGTTTATAATAAGTAAATAGGTATGTGATTTATTATATGTCGCGTATGAGTGCAAGCGACAATTTATTATTTTGTGTCGATACTGTGTTACGTCGATGGATCAGTATAATTTATGGGCGACGCATAGGTTACGCACGTGTCGGTCCCGATTAATGAGATATTAGCATATTTGGAGTGAGGTGACTCAGATGACCTTTTTGACTGCACCGGTGATCCAGAAAGGGTCGAAATAGTCCATAATAGATACCAGGGTATTATGTTTGGGTTTGGGGACTTTTTAGACATAACGGGGCCCGTATAAGGGTAAGAGGATTATTTTACACATAGGGGTAAGAAGAAAAACGGGATTAGATTAGTTTAGGGGATATTTAAGAGCTTGGAAAGGTGCATGGCAGTCCACCTTTCATATTTTAAACAAGAGCTTGAGAGAGATAGCCCTCAAGAAGAGAAGAACAATAAGAAATAAGAGAAAGCTTGGAGAGGAGTAGAGTTGAATCAACCCGTCATCAGATTCATAGAGGACTTTGAATTTTAATCCACCAAAGCAAGTATTTACTTGCTTTATGTCACATTTTGATAGTAGTTATTTATTCTCATGATTAGAGATAGAAATCTGAAAATTAAGATGTCAAAGATTGAATTTTTCTTAATAGATTTAGAGATGCAAATGATAAAAGACTAGGGTTTGTAAATGAATCATTAATGGAGACCAATCATACGTGACATTCGAAATATATTCTGGGATTTAAATGGATGAACATGTAGAACTTGTATATAAAGCTTGGATATTTGATAATTAATATGGGAAAAATTTTGTATTGAATTAATTGGAAGTTTGATTAAAAATCCTAGGGTTTGATTCGGCATTTGGGGTTCATTTTATAATTAAATACCTCTGGAATGTTAGGTTAATGTTGTAATGGTTAATTTTTGTGTTTGGAGTGGGTGGAAACCTCCATTGGAGGGTTTGTGATATGTCACGAATATTGCATATTAGCACCCATTATCTTTATGCATTCCGAAACTTTTGTTTCTGTTACACCTTACTTTTATACTAATATACTGTATAACCTCGATTTTGGATATGTTTATGCTTTGCGTGGTTTATTTGAGCTTTTGTAGGTATTGTATTGCTTAACGGAGCAAGTTGTTGCATTCTGAGGAAGATCTGTCGTATGAAGCAACTTCAAGGGCATTTTAGACATTTCATACTTCATCTCTTGCTCAGTGGATTTCCATGGAAACAGTTTTCAAGGTGAAGCTCTATGTCTCCCTCATCTCTATGTCACCTCTTGCAACAGTCAATCCTAGTTTCGTATGACCGCAAACGGCACGGCATTTTGAATAGTAGCTTTTATCTCAACCATCCAACCTTATTTTGATCCAACGAATGTGGCTAATTCCTAGCATCTATAAATTGGTTTCATTCATTCATTCTAGCAGTATGAATAAAGAGAAGAAAAAAAAGTGGTAAAAAATAAGAGAGAGAGAGAGTTATAACGTGGTTCATTAAATTGTCTATGTCCATGGAGGATAGGAGAAATCTTCACTATGAGAAATAAGGAACATAAATTATTACACTTTCAATCCCTCATGTCTATATCACTCTACAGCCCATACCAAAACACTCTCACTTTCTCTTGCTTTCTCTTTTATTCATATTGCTAGAATGAATGAATGAATGAAGCTGGTTTATAGATGCTTGCAATTAGTCACACCCATTGTATCAAAATAAGGTTGGATGGCTGAGATCAAAGTAACTATTTTAATTATAGGCACCTACAAGGTTATTATTCCAATTATAGGCACCTAATACATGTTTTGACTCACCAACCATATTTTTAAATCTCACAATATTTAACTCACTAACCACAATTTTGAGCCATAAACTCCAACAATCTCCACGTTGACGAAAAACACAACATCGTTGAATACAAAGAGTTTCCACTTGTAAATCCTCAAGACATCAAACACAACTCCACCATGACAAAAATTTCCCCAATCACCCCATGTCAAGTCTTCTCGTTTGCAACACACATAAACGTACTCCATTGGCCTACATGTACCATGCAACACATATATGAATCAAGAAATGAGGTCCTAACTCAACCTTGATTAATATCGGCCATTGCATAGATGTATCATTTTTAACTGATTTTATTTATCGACTTCGAAGGGGGTCTTCATGATTTCCCCTTGTCCAGTAGGTTTTCCCATCTCATCCTCGCATGTTTCCTGGAAACATAACACCTATGTTTTCGTCATTTTACCCACAAACGAAGCGCGTCTCAAGTGATTCATATCATGTAAACCCTGTTTCCTTGTAGTTTGAATCAGACGATACAAACCATCTCTCTTTTCTCCTCTAGTTAGGACAATATAACCACATGCGACTTTCATGACTCCACCTTCTATTGACACACGGTAGCCTTTGGAATCCAATTGGCTAATTTATATTAGATGTTTGGCACACCATCTAAAGTACATTTTACACCATTTAACATCTTGATCTTCACTGTTTCCACCCCTTTTACGGCATAAATTTTACCATTGGGCAATGTCATATAGCCTTTTCTTTTACATTTGAATGAACCGAAACTATCTATAATGGAGCACACAATCGAAAGTCTTCTCGAGACAAAGAGTTACCTTTAGAAATAGTGAGATCATCTACAAATCAATCATCGCTTTCTGCAACATTTGTAGTAGCATTATCTCCACCATTTTCCTCCTTATTCCATGAAGGACATTCCCCTCTTTTATGGGATAAACATAAAAGGCTCAATCTTGTTATCTATAATCTCAGGGGAGATCAACATGAATAAAAAAATAAGCCAATTGATAGCTAGGAGAGTTTGGACGTGGCTCAACCACTCCTACTATTATAAATACACACCCTTATCCCGAGGCAAAGGGACGTGTAATCTATTATTGTGAAACTCATAAAGAATTAATATTACACAAAAAAACACACTGTGGATGTAGGTAGTTGCCGAACCACGTAAATTCTTTGTGTCGTGATATTGTTTTACTTCTTAATTGTGTCCTCATTGCTTAGAATCATTAATTATGACTATTTTACTCACAATTGGCGTCATTTGGGGGAACCGATTCTTTTTCGCTAAAGCAAATTAAAACCAACGAGTTAAGCAATGTCTCAGTCTCAAAGTTCACCAGTTGCGGGCGATCTACGAGCTCCCTTTACACAGAGTCAAATTTAAGATCCACCGGGACAGAAATCAGGTCGTTAACCATCCACAATTTTGACTATAGGAGCAGCCTTCAGAGCAGAGCAACGAGCAGCCCAGATCAATGCAAATGTCGTAACTGGTCGACGCCTATGATGAACGACTCCATTAAAAAGAGGAAGCAGCACGCCTCCAAGTGGAGGAAAACACACGTTTTCAACGATGCCTGACAAAAATGGATCGAGAGCTCCGTGGGAATAATCTCAAGCATCGTGGTCAAAAACTTAGCCCTCAGGCGAGCAAAACTCACCGCCGAGGAAGGATTTTGCACCGTGAACAGGATCATTGAGAGCACAAAATTTATTTAACAAGGAGAAACCAAGAAAAGGGACGTCATAAGCACAATATACGAAGTCTTTTTCGGAGAGAAATGGATCAACTCCCTACGAATCGCGGTGCTAAGTCCACCAAGGACCTGGCAAGGAAAGGAGGGCTCTTGTCACTCAGATGCAGCCCCCCTTTTCAAGAGCGATTGAGGGTGAAGATCCCTCAAAAAATTTTGCAACCCCAAGGTTCAAATTATACGATGGAAGGGCTGATCCCATAGATCACATATGTGAGTATAGGCAAGCGATGACCCTGTAAAGCCATAATGACGCCCTCATATGTCGTATATTTCCATCAAGTCTAAGAGATATCGCCTAAAAGTGGTTCAAAATCCTGCCTTGACGAGAAGTTAACACCTAAGAATAATGGATTATCTCCTCATAATGAGTAGGAAACTACAAGCGACTTTACGAGATTATGCCAAGCATTACTGGGAAACCTTTGATGAGGTCGAAGATTACTCGGAGTAGGTCACCGTAGCATTTTTCAAGATAGGCCTACCCCATTCCTCCATGTTACACCAATATCTCACCAAGAAGGAGGTAAACACCATCGATGATCTTATGTCACGCATTAAAAAGTATGCCAAGGTGGAAGATGTGATTGCCCTCGGGCCAGGAAAGGATGATCGCACAAAGGCGACCAAGGGAAACGATAAAGAAATCACCCCAAGAAGGAGATAAAAAGCAGAATGGAGGACCCAAGAATAGGGGTAAGGTAGATCCATCCAAGGCTTTCCAAGAGATCAACATGGTTTTTAAAGAACCAATTTACAAGATCTTAGGCAATATCAAGGACCAAAATTTCCTTAAATGGCCAAAGAAGATGGGCGGTAATCTGAGCAAGAGGAACAATGCTCTCAGGTGCGCTTACCACAAGGAAAATGAACACAAAACGGATAATTGAAGGGCCCTTAAATCCCATCTAGAAGTGTTTGCCCAGGTGAGTCATTTGAACGAATAGGTTAAGAAAAAAGCTCACCACATCATCAAAAACACTGACTAAAAAATAGATAATGTTTTGGATGATGAAGAGGGGCACAAATTTTTCATTATCCAACGTGATTTAGACACCAAGCAGATCCGGGGCAATGTAGTTTAAATGGAGCCTAAGAAGGTCACTGTAGTTATGGAGGCCTTCCAAATTGACCCTGCTAAGAGCTAGTTTAGCAAGCTGGCGACCAGGAGACGTGGACTACAGTAAGCACATAGTATTCATGGAAGACGATTTGATTGGAGTGAAAATCCCACACCATGATGCGTTAGTAATCACCTTCAAAATTATAAACTAGGACGTGGATAAGCTACTAATCGATCGAAGGAGTTCCTCTGAAGTCATGTACTTGGAGCTTTTTCACAAGCTCAAACTAAAGATGGAAGAGTTGAAAGAAGCAACTGTTTCTCTCATCGGCTTTGTTGGAAAGATGATTATGCCAGTAGGGAAGGTGGTCTTACTAGTTAGGGCCTGCAATATCTCAAAACTGATCGAGTTCCATGTGGTCCACATTGATTCTCCCTATTATGCCATCCTTGGAAGTGGATGATGGATGCCATGCAGGCTGTTCCCTCCACTTACCACTAAAAACTCAAGTGCATTATAGGGCGAGGAATAATGGAGATCAGAGGCAATCAGGTCATTGCTTAAAAGTGTTTTATCACTTCCATCAGACCCAAATAAGAAAAAAAGTAAGTTATTCCCGAAGCATCCTAGGACAAAGTAACGTTGTCCAAATAACAACTAAAGTACGGAATATTAGAGGTGGGAGAGACAAGAATCAACCCCGCAGCTAGGGTCATGGAGAAATTAGAGGAGATAGCTTTCAACTAGGCAGAACGGGACAAAAAATTCCTAATCAACACCACGCTATCCGAGCAGGAGATGGAGGAACTAATTTCTTTTCTAATGAAAAATTAAGACGAAACCACATGGCAGTTGTACGATATGCCTGGAATCGATCCCAAAGTTGCATTCCACAGACTTCATGTTGATCTCACACACCTGTTAATTGCACAAAAGGCTCGTCGGTCCTAGAGAAAGAAAAGGAAGTGGAGACATAAGTGGGGAAACTTCTAAAGAGAGGTCTATTAGAGAGGTTCAATTCTCAAAGTGGCTCTCAAAACTGGTGGTAGTAAAAAAAAGGTAACGACAAGTGGAGGGTATGCTTGAATTTCACAGACCTCAATAATGTTTGCCCCAAAGACAATTTTTCTCTTCCTAAGATCGATTAGCTGGCTGACGCCATAACCAGCTATGAGCAGATAATTTTTTTGCATGCTTACTCAGGATATCATCATATTCCTCTGTTCGGCCCCAACCAAAGCAAAACCTCATTTATAACCACTATAGGTTTTTATTGCTACAAGGTCATGCCTGTTGGCCTAACAAATGCAGGAGCTACATACCAAAAACTGGTTACAAGAATGTTTAAGCAACATTTGGGAGAAATGGTGGACGTATATTTTGATGACACGCTTGTTAAGAGGAAGATCAAAGCCGATTATCTGAAGTATTTGGAAAAAACTTTTGAAATCCTCAAATGTTACAGAGTGAGGCTCAATGTAGCCAAAATCTCCTTTGGGGTGTAATATGAAAAGTTCCTAGGGTATTTGGTCAGTAAAATCGGTAGTAAGGCCAACCTCGACCAGATAGTCTCGATCAATAACGTCTTGTCTCTAAAAACACTATGCGAGATTCAAAAGTTGACAGAAATGCTAGCAGACCTTAATCGTTTCATCTCAAAGTCCTTCGAACGATGTCGACCATTTTTTTAGCTATTGAAGAAGGAAAAAGGCCTCACCTGGAATGAAGAATGCATGAAGGCCCATGGGGAAATTAAGTATTATCTTATCAAACCCCCTCTTCTGAATATTTTAGATCGAGGAGACCCTATTTATCTCTACGTAGCAATTTCAATACATGTAGTCAATTCAAACTTAGTTTGCGAGAAGGAGGGGGATGTCAAACCCCCATTTACTATGTAAGCAAAACACTCCTAGACGTTGAGCAATGCTACCTCCCACTGGAAAATATGGCCTATTCCTTGGCCGTTAGTCGCATCGCGTAAATTGAAATACTACTTTGAAGCGAACTCAATCATAGTCATCACCCTTTTTCCTCTCAAAGCTATTTTTCGAAAGGTCGACATATCTGAACGGATGTCTAAATAGTCGATTAAACTTGGGAGATTTGATATACACTATCAACCAAGAACAACGATTAAGGGTCGCATGTTGGCTGACTTCATTGCAGAATTTGCAAGAAAAAATTACATCAACAACCAATAGATTGTCGAACAGTTGATGAGCCAAGAGATCGTCCAGTCTAGAAAGTGGACATTGTGTGTGTAGATGGCGACTCCAACTCCACGAGGCCAGGAGTAGGGATTATATTCGTCTCATCGAAGAATGCCATGATCGAGTAAGGAATTAGACCTGACTTTGATGCATCCAACAATGACGCTGAGTATGAAGCCCTCATCACCGGACTACATAAAGCTTACTCGACATATATATATATATATATATATATATTGTAATTCAAAGCTGGTATCCAACCAAGTAACGAAATATTTCAATGCTAATGATGAACGAATGGAGGCATACCTGCAGGTGGCTCATGATTTGATGACAAAATTTAAGGGAGTACACATTCAACAATTCCCCAAGGGCATAATGGCCATGCCAAAGCTCTAGCAGCATTAAGCTCGACAGTGGATTCTAGTCTAAAAAGAATTATCAAAGTAGAATTCCTTTTCAAACCCAGCATCACAAAATTCGTGGTCGATAAACAAGTTCTCGCCATACAAAAAAGTCCAAGCTGGATGGACTCAATAATCCCTTATCTGCAAAGCGATATCCTGACATTCGACAAAAAGGAAGCCCATTAAGTGAGGGTTAAATCTGTGTAATTTTATCTAACATAGGAAAGAAAACTCTATAAAAGATCCTTTACAGGAGCCTACTTCCAATGCATGCATCCAGACGATGTCGACTAAGTTCTGTATGAACTACACGATGGGATCTACGAAATCCAAGAAGGAGGAAGGTCTCTTGCCTTTCGAGTAATCAAACAAGGATACTAGTGGCCATATATGCAGAAGGATGCAACTTTTTATATCCAGAAGTGCAAGAAATGCCAGAAGTTCTCTCACATGCTCCATCATCCCGCTAATGATTTGAAGCCACTGACTAACCCGTGGCCATTCGCCTAATGGTGTTTGGATATTATAGGTCCACTCCTAACAGCATCAGGAAATTGGAAGTATCTTTTAGTCGGTACAGATTACTTCACCAATTGGATTAAAGCAGAGCCACTCGTGAACATCAGATACATACATGATTAGGTTCATCTAGAAAAACATCATAATGCGTTTTAGTATACCTAGGACGATCATCACAGATAATGGCACATAGTTTGAAAGTGGACCATTTCGAGGCTTCTACGATAGCCATGGCATCAAGCATCATTTTAGCTCTGTGGCCTACCCCCAGAGCAATGGGCAAGCAGAGGCCTATAACAAAATGATGCTCGATGGAATAAAGAAGATATTATAAAGAGGAAAAAGGAGCTTGGTAAGACGAGCTTTCTCACATCCTATAGGCATATCGCACTATGCCTCGAAGATTCACTAAGGAAACGCCTTTCGCTCTAACGTATGCGATGAAAGTTGTTATTCATTTTGAAGATGGATTACTAACCATGAGGTCCACTATGGCTAAGCAGGGGTTGAACGAGGACGTCGTGAGGAGTGAACTTAACCTAGTGAAAGAGCGAAGGGAGCAGACCATGATAAAGTTAGCCTCTTACCAATAATAACTAGCTAACATTACAAAAAGGGCATCAATTCGAAAAAATTTAGGTTGGCGATTATTTCCTTAAGAAAGTCCTCAGCAATGCCAAGAAACTTTTAGACGGAAAGTTGTCCTTGATTGGGAGGGACCATTCAAGGTCGTCACAGACAATTTGCAAGGAGACTACCATTTATGAAACAATGGGGGCATGGAGATACCAAGGTCATGGAACACAGCCAACCTCAAGAAGTTTTATTTTTAATTCTTTCTTTCTTAAGTTATTTCTAGGTTCATTAGTTTTCGAAAAAAAATTATTCTAGGACTTTAATGGTCGCAGTCTTATCTAGCTTTTTTAATAAAATATAAGCCTAAGTTATTCATTTAGCTGTTTAATATCATCTCAAAGTGGAAAACTTGAACTTTAATCACCACCTCAGTTTGATTACAATTAAAAGGTGTTTAAATTACAATTAAACTGGAGGTCACAAGGTCTTCGTCATGAAAAAACACGAAAGCTTCATGAATTACCCAGGTAAAAAAAAGACCTACGAGGGATCTCTTGCACTAAGTGAACCCGACCTTGGTCGAATAAAAATCCTGAGAATGTGGATGGCCCTAAAATTTGGTACATTTTTGCCAAAGTCTACTCTAGGCCTAAGGTAGTGTGATGAGACAACCTAAAAGGTAAGACATGACAATAAAACATATGTTTGGCATAATGGAATGGAAAAATACAAAATGAAGTATTACATAACCAACACATTTTTACATAAAGTTATACTACGCAAAAAAGTTCATTTACAACATTAGAAGGACAAAACTGATACAACCATTATCCCTGGTTAATAAGCGCCTCAACACTGGCCTCTCTTCGACCATCATCTAGATTTGGTCAGAATTCATCATCCCTCTCATGCAATGATTAATAATGCTTGGCCAGTTATAGAGGAACCGCATCCAAAGGAACCCAACTCTTTTACTCCCAAAGGGGGGATGGCAATATGCTGGACAGTCAACTTGGTACCAGTACCAAAGCTCAGAGTCCTTTGGGACTTTCAGAATCCCTAAGACATTCAGCCAAATATGTTTGTAAGCTAGCTTCTTTGCCTCATCCAACTTGATAAGGGCATCCATCCACCCCTCTTCATAGGAAGCGGACCATGCTGCATGAGGACCCTTTCTAAAGAGGTATCGAAGCTTGATTAAAGTCCCATCTTTACAACGCCCTCCCTTCTTCGGTCTTCTTTTACCAAAACGAGTTGATTCTTAATTGAATCATTTTCAGCTTATAAAAAAGAACCAACATCTTCAATGTCTTTGGCCTCGGCAAGTTGCCTTTTAAGGGAATTTATCTCCTCCTACATAAGAGTACCCCCGTATTTAAAGTCCTTCACATCATCTTTCAATTTGACCACTAAGGCTGACTGGTCATTATAGGCCTCAACTACTCTATGAAGAACCTTCCGAGTAGAAGATAAAGCACGGCGAGCTTGGACACTAGCTTCCTGACCAAGAATGACATCAAAATTACCAGTAAAAGAAGGAATTTCTCCCAGAACATAGATATGCTACAGAAAATTAAAAAAAAATCAGCAATAACGGATGACAATATTGAACATTGATAAAATCTTTCATTATAATAAAAATGGGCTAGATCCTTATAAACGAAGAACAAAGGGAAAAACAAAGATTCACAAGATAATTATTCTAACTAACTTTGGGCTCCCTTTACCTTCATTATCTCTTTCGTTTATGTACCCTTGACCCAAGCAGCCTCCGAGGATTCCTCATCGGCTCTAACGTTTTTATCTGCCCTTAGTGGTGAACTCAAATGGTGCTCGCCAAAAGGTTCGGCTTCAGCCAGGACATTGGCTCTCGTCAGAGCAGCATCCCAACCTTTCTTAAAGTTGGACCTCCTAATAAATCCCAACAGACGTTTGGCATCAACATAGGCCTCGTTGAAGCTAGTGTCATAACCTATGTCCTTGGTAGCAGTTAGAGCTTCAGTTTGATCCTTCTTCAACTAATCACGCTCGACCACCACTTGGTCATGATCAGTATTTAACTTGTCAAAATTATCCTTGAGAAGAGTAATCTCATCCTTTAGGCCACGCATTACCAATCCAGTGGATGACTTATTGGTCTCATAGCCTTCTACACAGTAGGCAAGGTAGATTGAGAGTTCCTATAAACGACGTTGATGTTATCTAATTTAGGTTGCTCAGAACGCTTCTCCCAAATAATGACAAAATCCATCACGGACTGCAAAGAAAATATCAAAGACTATGCCAAGATTCCAAGAGGACCAGCAACCCATATAAGCTAGAATAAAATTTTAATTTACTCGAGACAATGCCTAAGTAGCATGGGTAGAAAGTTGATCATACATCAACTGATTGACTTGTTTGCGATCAAGTGCGAGCACTCCACCCTTTAGCAGATCAAAAGATAAAGAGAGGTTCTTAGGTACTGACATCACTTGGTGAGTCCTCCCAAAATTATGGGAATCACCCTTCTTAAAAGGCACTAGAGACATTGAAGATGAATGGGTATTATCCTTCATTCTCTTCCCGCGAACTGATGAGTCCGGCACAGAAAAGGGCCCTCAGGCTTAGTCCTCTTGGGAACCTTACCCTTGGGGAAGTATAAGCTATATCATCATCATCGACCAATAAAATTCTCTTCTTGGAAGCCATTATCACTTCCTCAGCGACCAGAATAGACTTTACGTTCAAGGACTCAAAAGAGGAAGAAGCGGAAGCCTCCTCACTTGTAAAAGGGAGAGGAACCTTAGGTATTATTTCCATTAGGTGAGCTATAAAGTAGTTGGAGGAATTCTTGTACTCTAAAAGAAAAAATGCTGACCTTGGGTGATCCCCACCGGCGACTAGCGACCTTCATAAATTTTAGACCTTAATCAGCTCCTCCCTATTAATGTGAGAAAAAATGCTATTTCTTCTTTGATCGAGTTGGATAAAAGAAAGGAAAAATTCATTAGTAACAATTTAATTAAACGAAGCTCGGTACAAGGTAAATAAAGATCAACCTATATCACTTCCCCTTTCCGAGCATAAAAACCCCATGTACTATTCACCGTCTGGAAGAAATCAGTGTTGCCAATTTCTGATAATGAAACCTTGATCCCAATAGCCCTTATTGGAGTCAATAAGGTTGATAACTAATACTCTATCATCCGTCCTCACCTTCAGATATTAAATTCCATCCGTGGTGTAGGACCAAGAGTGGCAATATCTTATCTCTCGAATCCTAATATTGATCCCATATAACTCATTAATACAGAGAACGCCGTTAATAATACGTCATGTATTTGGGGCACATTTTGGAAAACCTACCTAAAAAAACTCATAGAATTATAGAAATTATTAATTAGGGGGAATTGTAATCAACCTTTCAGCCACTAAAAGGGTGTGAATCCAAAGACCACCCTCAACAGTGGCATAATTTCGGGGAACGAGGACACACTTAATCGTCACTTGGAAGGGGATCGAATATACTTTCCTATACTCATCCAACACCCTCTCATTAACACCACTTTTTAGGAAAGAAAGGACTACTCAACAAGAATAGAGAAGAGGAAGTGAAGATACTCAGAATAATCAAAAGAAAAATAAGCAAGAGCGAGGAGAACTTACAGGAATATTGTAAAGACGAATGCTCCAAACAAATTTTTTAAAAGAAGGAAGGTATACAAGCGACGGTGCAGAAGTCACTTTGAGAAAATAAAAACAAAATCCTAAAATTCTAATCATATGGAACAGAATTCGAAGTCATTAATGCAGCTGACGATTCATTTTTGGACCAAAGACCAGTGAACCCCTTTTCATACCTTGATAATTATAAAGCATGCCCTCGCATAAACTCAAACGTTGAATTATCATACACTAATCCTTCGGTCCAAAGAAGCATATAAAATCCTCCAACTTATTGTTGCGGAAGAATTTTAGGGACAATCGTGGGGTGCAAATTGTAATGGCCCAAATTTTGACAGCCTAAATAGGCCCAACCTAGAGGTACAAAACGTGTTACTCGAGTCAGGATTAATTTCATGTGGGATAAGCATGAAATGCTCAATCTTTTTATTTATAATCTCGAAGGATATCAACATGGATCAGCAAACGAGCCAATCGACAGTTGGGAGAGTTTGGACATGACTCAACCACTTCTATAATTATAAATATAACCCTTCCCCAGGATAAAGGTTCATGTAATTCATTATTACAAAACTCATAAAGAATTAACATACATAAAAAAAATACTCTATGAGCTAGAGTTGGCAAATGGGCGGGTGTGGGCGGAATTGGTCGGGTTGGTAACGGGTTAAGATCATATACGGACGGGTTAATAGCGGGTTGGTGGTTATTGCGGGTCGAATTAACCGTCGAACCATTTTTTCATTCAAAATTTTTAATTACAGATCCCTAATTTATATGAGTGGGAAGGGCACTTGGTTATTTCTTGACCCACCTAAACCCATAAATAATCGGTGACTTTTAATAAATTATATGCTACCCGCCTGAAACAAACACGCTGGTGTCCATTTTCAACCATTGCGGGTAGAATTGGGTGGACGGTACTATTTAGGTCCATTTTGTCAGCCTTACTGTGAACATAGACAATTGTCAAACCAGGTAAATCCTTTATGTCATAATATTTTTTTACTCCTTGAATGTTTCCCTATTGCTTAGAATCATTTACTGTGATTATTTGCACACACACACACCTGCCACACAAAAATAAGGTAAAAGAAAAAACTCTTTCTTTCCTTTCATTTTTTCGACCAAATGAAGCATAAAATTTATGTGTATTTAGTACCGATGAGCAATCAATCTACATGGAAAACTACAAACACGAACGAATCAATAATTAAATTGACAAAACTTTGAACAAATAAGGGGGCGATATTTATTAGTATTTTGGGTTGCACTCCCATTTCGATTATTTTAGTTGGCACTCATCCATTCTTTTTTTAAATTGTATTTATTCTAGTAAATGTCACTAGTCCCATGTCCCATAATTGTTGCAATGGAAGAAACAAGTAAAAAAGAAGTTAGGATCAATTATAAATGAAATATTACAATGTAGAAACTGATTTAAAAAGCAAAAGTCGTGAGATTATCTTTAATAGACTACCTTGGAGCACACTCTCTAACTTGATCAAATATCCTCACTGTATCACCATGTCTTCGACATAAATCCTAAACCTGATCGGCTCCAAAGCATGATCCCCTATATTCCTCACTAACATATTCTTACAAATCTCACCCTTCCAACTCCTCCAAAACCAGATACCCTACCTCTCCAAATACTGCATCCATTGAAAGTGCAATGCAACGGAATGGAACAATACGAGACTTGAATTCCAACGCCTCTATTTGTTCCAATATTCTCATAAATAATGTCGTTTGCGGTATAGGAGTAGATTGTTGTGAGAAATAAAGTTTTTACGAGAGTGGATTGGTTGTTGGATAGAGGAATGAGGAGGAGAATTAAAGCGTTTAATGAGGGATCGTGATGTAAATGGTATTCGAGGATACATCCATTGATTACGCCTAACCTCAATAACATATTTTAATTTTCGGTGTAGTTGAATACAATGCCAAATTTTGTAGTGAATCTAGGGTTCCAAGCTTAGTGTTGGTGGTGCGTTGAGGACAATTTTAAGGCCGGGAAACAAGTAAACCAACCTCCAATTATGGCGCGGGAACAATGTATACAAATGATACTAATTAAAAAACAAAGGTTTTTTCACCATAGTGTAAATGCATATTTAACCCTGAAATTTAGGTTATTTTCACTTTTAGATTTGAAGTTTGAAAATATACAAAGTTTATCCCCAAGTACAATTAAAATTGCAATTTAACCCACTATTATCATTCCGTAAAAAAAATCAAATGGAAGGCTAAGTGGGATTTCCATGTGGATTTCTTCTCTTATTTTTTCTTCTTCCTTTCAGCCCTCTCTTGGCCTTCTCTGCCATCTCTCACTATAGAGATAGAGAGAGAGAGAGAGAGAGAGAGAGAGAGAGAGAGAGAGAGATGTGTGTGTGTGTGTGTGTGTGTAAATATAGTTTTACGTATGCGTATAGTTGTGTATGTGTAAATATAGTTATATGTATGTGTATAGTTGTGTATGTATATAATAGTGTGTGTGTGTGTGCGTGTTCGCATGTGTGAGAGGAAGAATAAAAAAGGGGAGAAGAAACCCACGTGTAAAACCCACTCCGCCTTCCGTCTGAGTTTTTTGATGGAATGATAATTGTGGGTTAGATTAACTTTGTAACTTTTCAAAACCCACTCCGCCTTCCGTCTGAGTTTTTTGATGGAATGATAATTGTACTTTGGGATTAACTTTGTAACTTTTCAAACTTCTGATCTAAAGTTGAAAATCCACCCAAACCTCGAGGTCAAATTTGCATTTTATACTTTATACTTTAATACTTACTCATTTTCAATTTTAAACTTTAATACAACTTAATCAATTTATTAGACTTCAATACATTTTTCATCACTAAAGATTTAGCGACGAAAAATGTACTAAAGTCTAATATATTGATTAAGTTGTATTAAAGTCTAAAATCGAAAATTGGTAATGTATTAAAGTCAAAAAATGTAAAAAGAAACGTGAATTAATAATTTGGCCATTAACCTATCACAATTGTTTCGAAATGGTATTTAAACTATTAAACGTGTTAATTAAGCTCTCGAACTATAAAAACAGGTTTAAAATGGGCATTCCATCCATTTTGACCGTTAGCATGGATGGAGAAAGGTCATGAACGTAAAACTAAAATTGTGAAAATATAGAAGGCTAAAATAGTAATTAACCTATATTTATTTTCAAAGTAAACAAAAAAAATAATCTTACTATTTCTTTTCTCTAAACCCACCCTTCCCTTTCATCTTTTGCAACAACCCAGTTATTTCTCTCTCTCCCTCTCATTATCTTTACGTCTCTCTCTCTCTCTCTCTCTCTCACACACACACACACACACACATCCCCTAACTCCACTCTTTTTTCTCAATTTACACAAATCTATCCCACTCTTGTCAACCATATATTTATTAGGTCAAGCAAATGGGAAGTAATCGTCTCTTACAGACCAACTATCTACTCCATCTTTATTCATCTATGGCACAAATGCTTCTTCGACCAGTAAGAAAATCTTATGTATTTCTTGAAATCAGTAGTATCTTCTTCATTTCCTCTAAATATTCATTTCTTTTGCAAATTAACCGAAGTAATTTTAGGGTCGGTCATAGAGTGAGAAAATTAACTTAAGTAAATTTAGTTCGATTCTTTTGCAAAACATTTTATTTTGTAAATAGTTTCAATTTTCTATTTACAAATCCTACAAAATTTCAATATTTTATATTATATCATTTTAGAAAACAATTTTTTTAAATATTAAATTATTTTTAGTTGTTAAATATTTAATTTCTTGGTTGTTGAGTGTAATCTTCAACCGGTTGGAATAAACTCCAAGAGGGTTTCTGACTGTTTGTATTGAAGTGAGGTAATTATTCTTCATTTGGCATCCTACGCAAGAGAAAACATTCATGAACCTGACACTTTGATTATTATTTTACTTTTTATTTTTTGTCGTTTTCATTAATGTCCCATGTGAAAGATAAATTTTCATGTTTGCTGAACCTTTTTGGCTTAAGACAATTTATGATATTATAGATATTTATTGCTTACATCAACGATACTATTTTCGGACTTATTATAACCTTCCAGGCATCGCCCGAGCTATAACCTAGTCCGGGTCATAACTTCCTAGACGTTGTTAGATTCAATGGACACAAACCCAAATATAATAATTATTGTAAAAGAGAATGATATCACACACACACACACAACACAAGATGTACGTGGTTCAATAACTTTCCTACATCATTGGGGTGCTAGGGTTTGTTCTTTATAAGATGAGAATCCAAGTTGACAAAGTTTAAGCATTGCTCGGTGTTACATGCCATGCTCATACAGAGTGAGTTTACATTTATAAGGCAGTTTAAGAGAGTCATAAACCCCACTAACATCTATCCCCAAGAGTTTGTCAAATCTTTTTATCATAGCTAGTCGTTATATGTAGTTGAGGTGAATTGTTCTTCTTATTTTGATCGTATGACTTCTTCAATTATGGACCCATGTGGCTGATCACGTGCTAGTAAAATGGTTGAGCCCGCAATTACACCCCCAAGTCCAGGGGCTCATTGAGATTGCTAAGCTTTGTGCGATAGTGCAAGCGTCGTATTGTATGACTCCTTTAAAGATGAGGGAGTCGAGAATTCAAATTTATCAACTTTGGCGCAGGGTTTTGTCTGTGGGTATATTTTCCCTTGGGGTGCCCAATACTGTGTCTTGGACCAACAAATCTTAATAACCAACAAATCTAGGCGATAATGTATCGGGAGGGTTACTTGTTTGAATTTTTCTTGCGAGACTTTTCATACGTGAGGCTTAGTAAGTTCCAGGAGTTGAGAGACATTAGGCTCTAGGACATTGGTTTTATTATGCTAGACACGTATGAAGATGTAACATCGATTAGTGAGCCATTATGTGATTTAAGGCCAACGGAACCAAGGAGTGCAATTTCGAGAGCACTCAGGGAGTTTTACACACCTAGTGGTATAAGTGGGTCAATTTCAAGAAGAATCAAGTCGCGATTGGTAGAGTAATTGAGTATACCTTTATTATAAGATCATGCAGGACATATGCAGTTGATTTTTATGTATGCGGGTTGCATATGAGGTATTTGTGTGTGTGAGCACATGGTATTGGGTGTATGGATGCCCTAGTCAGTTCGATATTAAGTATCATCCGAGAAAGGCTTATGTGGTGGTAGATGCATAGAGACATTTGTTTGTAGGGCAGTTGGCAGTAGTTTTGAAAGGCAAAGTAGACTGAGCTTTGTTAGGAGGAGGAAATAGTCCTGGCATTTATAACAGTGATGTCCGTCATACCCGAGATCATTTGAGGGTTTTAGGAACATTAAAGGGATCCATGTTGTCAGGAGAGGGTTCAACAGTCAGTTCTTAGGGTGGTTCGAGAATCAATGGGAGGACGATTGTCCCATATAACAAGAACTTAGCGCGCAGTTATGAAATATGCAAATGGGTCACGATTTTTGGTGAATCTCGGAAGGAATAAGATGTGCTAGGATATGAGGAGGCAGTATTGGTGGGCCGATATGGGCCAGTTCGGGTGAAATACACGATTGTGTTATGTGCCCTGCTTTTCATTACAAAAAGAGAGCGAGCCTGCAAAAGGTGCCCCTTAACATTATTTTGGATCGAGATAATATCTTTGTGTTCCACTTTCGGCAGAGCTTTCAAGAGGTGATGGGGACAGAGTTGCATTTTAGCACAGCTTATCCTCCACGTATAAATGGGCAAATGGAGAATATGAATCAGTTGTTAGAGGATATGTTGAGGATGTGTATTCTTGACTTTAAAGGTAGCAGGGAGCAATGTTTGTCTTTGATAAAGTTCGCATAAATAACTCGTACCAGTTCACTATTGGCATGGCACCGTTTGAGGCTTTGTATGAGAGACCTTATCGTTCGCCCTATTATTGGTTAGTGGTGGGGGATAAAAATCTACTCGAGTTGGATTTAATTTAGGAGACGCGAGTGAAGATCGAGTTAATCAAGAGTCGCATTCGCGTAGCTCAGGACAGTCAAAAGAGATATGTTGATGCGAACCAGAGACACCTGGAGTTTGACGTGGGTGATCAAGTGTTTCTTTAGGCATTTCCTAAGAAGAGAGTGATGCGGTTCAGGAAGAAGTAAAAGTTTACGCGGTTCAGGAAGAAGCAAAAGTTTACGGCAGGGCATGTGGGGCCTTTTCCCATTATCGAGAAGGTGGGTCCAGTTGCGTATAGTCTAACCTTACCATATCAATTGCAGTGATTTCATGATGTGTTTCATGTGTCGTTGTCAAGGACGTATCTCAGGGATGATGTGGTTTATCGACATATAGCATTGGAGGAGTTTGAATTACGGTCGAATAATTTATATGAAGAGCGATCGGTTGACATTTTGGACCGTAGTGAGTCGAAGCTTCGGTCAATGGTGGTATCATTAGTGAGTGTAAATTGGGGGACATCATAATGTTACTGAGTGAGGTGTAGGAATGCGAGGGTGACATGCAGGAAAAGTATCCAGAACCTTATTACAGTTATGTTCAAATTTCGAGAATGAAATTTCATTATTAGGGGGAAGATTATCATACCCCGGACTTTATTATTATTTAATTTTCATGTGACTAATATTATTAATATAATTGGGAAAATTAAATTGGGTTTTAGTAAATATTAATTAGCGAGATAAAGGATTAATATTTATTTTAATTATTATTTACTTGCGTGTGATAAGTAAATAGTTATGTGATTTATTATATGTCGCGTATGAGTGAAACTGGCGGTTTATTATTATATGTCGATAGAGTGTTACATCGTCGGATCGGTATAATTTATGTGGCGATGCGTAGGTTATACACGTGTCGGCCCCGATTAATGAGATAATAATATATTTGGAGTGGGGTGACTCGGATGACCTTTTCGAGTTCACCGGTGATCCGAAACGGGTCGAAATAGTTCAGAATAGGTACCCGGGTGTTATGTTTGGGTTTTGGGGTTTTAGACATAACTGAGCCTGTATAAGGGAAGGAGGGTCATTTTACACTTAGTGCTAAGAAGAAAAATGGTATTAGATTAGTTAAAGGGATATTTAAGAGGTTGGGATGCTAGATGGCATCCCACCTTCATATTTTATACAAGAGATTGAAAGAGATAGCCCTGGAGAAGAGAAAAAGGATAGAAAGATTGGAGAGGAGTAGAGAGAGGACTCAACTCGTCATCAAATTCATAGAGGACTTCGAATTTTAATCCACCAAGGCAAGCAATTACTTTCTTTAAGTCACGATTTGATAGTAGTTATTTATTTTCATGATTAGAGGGAGAAATCTAAAAATTAAGATGTTAAGATTGAAATTTTCTTAATTGATATAGAGATTCAAATGATAAAAGACTAGGGTTTGTAAATGAATCAATAATGGAGATCAATCAAACGTGAAATTAGAACTATATTATGGCATTTAAATGGATGAACATGTTGATTATGTATATAAAGCTTTGATCTTTGATAATTAATTTGGGAAAAATCTTGTGTTGAATTAATTGGAAGTTTGATTTAAAATCCTAGGGTTTGATTAAGGATTTGGGGTTAATTTTATGATTAAATACTTTTGGAATGTTAGGATAATGTTGTAATAATTAATTTTTGTGTTTGGAGTCGGTGGAAGCCTCCACTAGAGGGTTTGTGATACGTCGCGAATATTGCATATTAGCACCCATTATCTTTATGCATTCTAGCACTTTTGTCTCCGTTATACCCTACTTTTATGCTCATATACTGTATAACCTCAGTTTTGGATATACTTATGCTTTGCAAGGTTTATTCTAGATTTTATAGGTATTGGATTGCTTAACGGAGCTAGTAGTTTCATTTTGAGAATGTTCCTTCAAGAGCGTTTTCGACATTTCATACTTTATCTCCTGCTCAGTGGGTTTCCATGGAAGTGTAGTTCGTTGAGTTAGCTTTGCGTACCCGCAAATGGCACGTCGTTTTGAGTCCGGATGATAAAGTTAGAGCCATTTCTATAATGGAAAATTTTCCCCTTTTGAAGAACCAAATGCCCCTCAAAACAGAGCTCTGATCGACCGGCCTTCAGACCCCGATCGACCGACCATTCAATATTTGCCTACGAAGGAAGACAGTGGTTGGGTTCTAGTTTGATCGATCGATCTATCGACCCTTCGGATCTTCAGGCGGTTGTTTCTTTTTCTTTTCTTTTTTTTCTTTTACCAACTTACTATATAAGTTGGTTTCGATTTATTTTGTATTATATACACGTTCATACTTAGTTTTTAGGTTAGAATAGGTTTGGTTTTTTGGGAGCTCATCTTCTCTCCCTCTCTCTTAGGGCTTCACCCATTTGGGTTGTAAGCAACACTATTCATTGTCTTTTCCGTTTATTTAAGCTTCGATTGTTCATTTCTTGATTTGTTAATTAGTTTTCTTAATTTATTTCTTGCTTTAATTTCCTCGCTTTAAATACATGCTTTGTAGCTAATTTAGTTTAGGTTGAGATTGATTGAACTCACCTTGGGTTAATGGGTTGCTTTGCTTTTGTGATGGGTTTTATGAGATTAAATGGGTTAGGTTGTTCTTGATTTTAATCCTAGGAGATTTAACCGGGTATATCATGTGTGTGCCGTATATACGACCTTGCGTGTATAATCTCGGGGATATTTGTTGACGCCAAAATAAATTAAGCTTTTATAACAATTTAGGGGGTGACAACTCTAGGTTTAATTAATTCTAAAAATGAGATTTAATCTTGATAGACTTGTCTTCCCATGTGACCATTTATTCTAATTAACTTGAGGTGAGGGATATTAGTCTCAATCATCCGTTTTTGTTAATCTTAGTTTAAATCCATGCCTAGTTTTATCTTTTGTTTTAACCTTCATCTTTTACACTTTTATTCTTGAAATAATAAATCAATTAAGGTCTAGAAACATTCCATGTGGATTCGATACCCATACTGGCTATTGTACTCTCTTAAAGAGTGTAGTTATAGTCTAGGTTATTTATATTGTGGTGAAAAACCAAACAACGACAACGTCCTTGTACGACCACTCGATTTCCCCCTCCTATCAGTTTGGAAAAGAAAAACCTGTGGAAGAAGATGTTCAGAAAACTGAACTAGTTCGCCCCGAGAAAACCTGATCGCTTTTGAAAGATCATTAAGGTTATGCATAATTAAATTACGAAGGCTTGGGCGCCGATTTCATATTTTTATGATTTTTTTAAAATTTTTTATGAATTTTCTACTAAAAGGTACACGATATCAAAATTTTAAATTAGTGGTTTTGGATTGGGCTTTCTTTTGAAAATCTTAATTTTTAGGGCATCGAATCGATTTGGTGTGCTAGCTTGCCCAGTTTTTGTTCATGTGTCATTTTGACCCGTTAGGACTTGGGGATTGACTGTGGGGGCTTCCGGGGTACTCTGGATTACTAAGGAAGACTTTACAAAGTTCGGTATGTATGATAGGTCAACTTTAAATGGGTTAGAGTGAGGAGAACCAAGGATTCAAGTGAGTGAAAATTTATTTAAATAATCGGGAAATTGGGTTGAACATCATGATTGGGTGAACCATGCGTAGTGGGATATGCGTAAGAGTTTTGTACTTATTATATATATACATATTAGAGTGACGTGTATATATATATATATATATATATATATATATATATATATATTTATATGTGTGTGTGTTATTTGTTTTATTAAACAAACCTACTCGTGAGTGCTATCGTATGAGGTTACGCATTGTGGGCAGTCCATCTTGGAATTTACTAGTGAGTGTTGGATTGATTTCCCAGATCATAGTACCGTTGCATGGACACTATCCATGTCGTGTGTGAGGATTAGTTTCAAGTTCAGTTGGGTGCGATGTGGTATGGTTGTGACCTTCGGTTGTATGTTTATGACCGTCTCCACTGTATGTGTTTCATTTAGGATCGGTGGTGAGATTTCGACTCGGTGGCTCGGTGTGATGCCTGGATCTAGATAGCACACGAGGGATGCATCCGTGAACTCCAAGCTCCAGGGATACAGTTATACGTATATTGCGAGTGGTATATATGCATGTTTTATATGATATTGTGTATCTATTTATTGCATGAGCGTAGCTATATTATGTTTATTACGTGATTATTTAATTATAGTAATTGTGTCGCTACAACATTGTTCACATACGTATATCTAGTGACGATAGTTATACTTAGCTAATAAAGAGTATCAGTGGGATTGGGTCCTAGTTAGACTAGGTAGTTTAATTAGGATAAATAAAATGAACACTTTAGGTTTGCACTATAGTTAAAAGGTGTGGTTTATCTCAAGTGAGTGCGTCCAGTAAATAATATAGTAATACACTACTGTCTTAATCGATTTAAAATAATTATCTACTTGCAAAATATTTTCTACTTTATGGGTTTTGACCCGCAAGCTTTTGTTTTTCCCTGTTTTTCTTTTTATACCTCAAGTCTGAAGCAGCAGTGGGGCCCGCAGGGATAGATTAATTCTTATCATACTGTAGTTGGGGATGCTACACCTTTGATTAGACGCCTCAGTCTATTTTATCTAGACAGGATCAGTCATTTCAGTTTCAATTTTAGTTTTGGGTGTGTTGCCCGTAGATGGATAGATTTTAACATTATTGTCAGACATTTACATTTTAGTGCTCAGTTACCGTGGATGTTTTATTTGGTCGCTCTTTTTATCTATTATTGCATGGGGATTATTCATTCATATTCAATTGTGTGGTTTTATTCATATTATTTATATTATATTATGATTATGACAGTGATGCTGAGAATGAACCATACTGAGATTCCTATTTTATTTTAGAGGATTGACCACCTGGTATTAGAATAGGTAGGTTGTCAAAAAAGGACCTCCTCGAAGAGGGGAGTGAAACCATATATCGTCACTTGAGGATGACGAGGCAACGAGACAACACGTCCACCACCCAACTAAATGTGGTAAGTGGGAATGGAAAGGTGCTGGACAGGAATATCCTCTATTGCCATTATCACGCCACTCCTCGAGCTATGCGTTGAAGGTACAGGCACACTATTACCCCTTTCAGATACTGTTGGCGATTGGTTCACACCCCCCCATATCATAGATAGACGGTGACATCAACCAATTAGTCGCAAAGTCTAATAATAACTTGTCGTCACATCCGTGTTCAGAACATAGGGCTCACCGGCTATTGCTATCGCCATCTCCTTCAACTTCCTTATGTACTGAGGAGGCGCTGATAGTGGAACCTCTACCTCACCCTCCATCACTCACCTTACCACCCTCTCTCCTAGGTACCAAACATATTCAAACTCGTGGGCCACCAGACTCCGCATCTGGGCATTAATGCCCGTAACCACCACAGCCCCCGAGGCCAGATGCCAAGGATAGAACGTCACCTATCCCCAAATAAAAGTGAGTCATCAAAAATCTAAAAAAAATACAAAAATGCACATAATCTAAAGAAAGATCCAAACCAGAACCTAACATAATCACTCGTTGGGTTGTTCAACACCATCCTCATATCCTTCATGACTAGGAACTCCTTGGAGCTCATATTCGACCTCCTCCACTGATACATCCTCGGGAACTCCCCCACCTCACTCACCTTTAGAGATGCCAACCTAACGCTATCCCCAATTACCTCATAATACCACGAATACAGAAGACTACACAATTTTTTCTCAAAATTTCGAAGAACAAAAAAAATAAGCAGAAAAATAAGAGCGGTATCTAAAAGTTACCTCCAGAAGGTAAACGAGCCCCATAAAAGTCTGTCGACCAATGTGAATCTCCCCCATTCATATAAATGAATCTCAGATATAACCCATAGAGAATAAAGAAAACATAAAAGGACGATGTCACCGCTTGTTGCTACCACAAATCCCCCCAACATAAATTGGGATGCCTACACTCGGTCAGTAACATCAATATGTTTGTCCATCAAGGTGTCTTTAAACACCGGTATCCTAATCGATTCCCCATAAACAATCTTCCCGATATTCCCCAAGGAAACCTGAATTGCAACCTCAAAAATGCGCAATTTCCGATCCATTATAATTGTTGGGCCTCACACTCCAACCCCGTCAACTGACGCACATCCATCAGAATGACCTCCATCTCTCACATGCCCAAATGGAACATATGAGTAGTGTCCCAACACCTCTCACCCAAAGTTCACAACACCGCTAAATACCGCAACGTATCATCCAAGACCCCTCCTAGAGGACTAAAATCGACAACCTTTACCATTAACTTCACCGCCTTATAGAGCTTCTCCCACACCTTCTTAATCCCCGAAGAACCCCGAGAGTGGATGCTCGATGAAGAAACATCGACCTGTACAAAAGAAAAAATCCTTAGATACCCAATAAAAATAAATAATAAACTCAAAAATAGGTGCAAACACTCACATAACCATTCGGATTCTTCACCCTCAAGGAGAGATGATTCTTAGGCTCCCTAAACAAGACCCTCTTTTTAGTCATGATCTCGAAGTTATCACATGCATTCTCTTCCCAAGTAGGGATGGCAACGGGTCGGGTTTGGGGAGGCTTTGTCAAAACTCTAATCTACCCCTTTATTTTTCTAAAACCTGCCTCGAGACCCGTGACGAGTTTTGTTTAACCCGCCCTGAACCCAATTAACTATAAACCCTCTAAACCCACCCCCACCCCATTTACATTAAACTAGTCAAAAACCCGTGCGGGGCGGGTTAAAACCCATATGTTAAACCCACATACTGCATATGTAACTTATATATATATAAGGTTTTAGTGTAAATAATATATAAAAGAATGGTATTTAAGTAAGTATAAGAAATAAACAGGGTGGGGCGGGTCGGCTATACTTATATATAGTAAACTGAATCAGCCCTGTTTAACTAACAAGTTTTTTTATAAAAACCCATACCCGTCCCATTTATTTTAAACGGGTTTTTAACCCGTCCCATTAAGGAAAGGTGGGGAGGGAACTCGACGAGGCAGGTTAAATTGCCATCCCTATTCCCAAGCACTAGAGCCCTATCATCGCGCCATTCCATATCACTTCAGTCATCGATAGTCATAAAAGGGTCGTTGGCCATGCCTTCCACAAGTCCCTTTGAAGGAATAATCTCTAAGACTGATTTCTAGAGAGAAAGAGAAAGAAGTTTGTTTGTAGGAGGTGTGACAAATGAGAAACCCGACCCTTTTTTATAAGGGACTAATGGGTATGCCGATCGGCAGTCCCCTGGTCATGCTTATTGGTAGTAACCTTTCCCCTTCCCTGAGAATCCCAGGAGTTTATGCCATGTGCTGATAGGCACACCCCTGCCTATGCCTATCGGCAGGCCCACTAATTTTTGTCACAAAAATTCTAAAAAATCCAAAAATTGCTTGAAACATTTGTAAAAAATCCCCAAAAGTAAAAACCTTAAAATCTAACAAAATCACAATCTTTTTCACAAATATAATGTATATAAAATTTATTCAAAAAAATTATAATCCCACATCTTCGTAAAAATCATTCCCAATCGTTTACACCCACAGAATTGGCCTTAACCCTCTCAGTCGGGTTCCTTTAACTCTTTAGGTCCGCAAAATTGACCTAAGCCAATAGAAATGGAGTTGACCCTATTAATCAGGTCGTTTTTATTCTTTAGGCTTGCAAAATTGGCCTCAACCCTATGAATCAAGTCGCTTTCACTCTTTAGACCCGTAGAATTGACCTAGGCCCACAGAATTGGCCTTCACCCTATGAATTCGGCCTCTTTCAATCTTTAGTTTCGCAGAATTGATCTAGGCCCATAAAATTGGCCTCGACCTTCTGATTCAGGGTGCTTTCACTCTTTTGGTCTGCATATTCATCTAGGCCCGCACAATTAGCCTCGACCCTCTGAATCAGGTCGCTTTAACTATTTGAGTCCTCACAATTGACCTAGGCTCGTAGAATTAGCCTCGACCCTCCGAATCAAACTTTTTTCACTCTTTAGGTCCTCTGAATGAAGTTTAACCCACCGAATCGATCATTTACAAATCTTTAGGTCCACTAGGTTACCCTAAATCCCTAGTATAGGCCTTGACCCGTTGAACTAACCGCTTACACTCCTTAAGTCCTCAGAATGAGACCTTTACTCTCCTTACTCGTAACTTCCTATAAAGGTGTCTATATTTTGACGACCTTCGCTTATCAACATCTTGCCTATCGGGGGCTGTGTAAAAACCTCATTCTTACACATTTTGAACAATTTTTTAGGTCCCTAACACCATCCTTTCGCCCTCGGACCTTAAATACTACTTCGTACCCTAACCCAAAGGCCATAAAGTTCTTCTAATCTCCATTTAACTATGGTTAAATCTTATAATTGAGAGTATCTTAATGCACTTCCATAGGTCTCTGAATACCTTTTGCAATAATCCATACCATGCGTGAATCGGCCCTACGATTCGCGCGTACTTGTCCTTTACTTCAAATATTGACCCAAAGGCCATCGGGAGATCTTGAGCTCTGTTTAACTTTGGTAAATGCTCTAAATCGAGAGTATCTCAATACACTTTCATAGGGCTTCGAATAATCTTTTCAACGATCCATACCATGCATTAAGCGGCATTACGGTTTGTGAGTACCTACCTTTTTACTCTAAAATCGAACCTAGATGCCACCGGGTACTTTCAAGCTCCATTTAACTTTGGTAAACTCTCACATTTGAGACTATATCAATGAATTTTCATAGGAATCTGAATACCCTTTTCAACGGTCCTGGTTGTACAGGATTCATACATATGGTTTGCATTTTATGTCCTTTTTTTTTCAAAAAAGCCCAATTTGGACTGCCTATAGGTACCCCTCTCCCTCTGCTTATCGGCATAGTGGTACTTTTCTTTGCCCGCAAGCCAGTAGATATGCCACTAGACAGGGACTAATCCAATAAGCAGACCCCCTAACCCTAAAACTTTCCTATTTAAAGAGGCCATGACCTCATTCTCAAGGACCCCTTCTCGAAATGTGGAGAGCTCCTGCCTCGAAACGAGTACATCGTCTTCCAAAAATGTCATTTTCCAGACATACTCGCCACATTTCCTTACATCTCTTTCACCACACCTTTGCATTCATTTCGCCATCACTTCATCACAAAAAAATAGCCTACATCACTTCAAAAATCAATAGCAAAGATTCATTTAATGTCTAATTCTATCATTTTCTATCTCATGTAACTAGTGTCATTTATCGCACTTTATTACTCTTAGCATGCCTTTTGCTTTAGTTTACTTTATCACGCTTAATAATCCCTTTTTATTACTTATATACACAAAAATATAGTCTTATAAATCTAAAAAAGCCAAAAAGAGGGTTTAATCATTAAACCCCAAATTGAAATGTTCCTCCCTTTTTTCTTACACTTTCTCCACCTGTGCACATTTTTCAACAAACTAAAAAAATGATGAAATTATAGTTTTTGATTCATGGTTCAAATACCACTCTTATGTGTTTTTGAACTATGTGGATGTTGATTGCATTTTTGGCTACATATGCAGCTCATGTTTTACTTAATATTTGAGTCCTCTTTTCTTATATTTTCACTTTATTCATTTTCACTTTTATTAATATCATATGCACACATGCGCACACACACACACACACACACACACACTAGTTTATATGTTGTCAGTAACCCCGTTAGGCATGCATATTCATTTCTTCATAATGAATCATGATCTGGTGTGTCGCTCACATTATATTATATTTTCATATTCTTATCCTCTTTTGTTAACACAATCCCATGAGACATTCATATATATTCCCTCATAGAAGGTTATGATCTCGCTTATTGCATATAGCATAGCCTTTCACATTGTTATATTTTAGCTGCCCCAACATGCGTATTCCATTATTTTTGATGGATTGTGATCCAGTGTGCTGCTCACATTTCAGCTAACTTTTAGATTATTATCTTTCTTTTTATTTATACTCCTTAGAATGACTCATCCCCATCTTTCCCGTTACATGGGTATTTCGATTTATTTTCTTACCCATTTCCCTCCACATACATTATACACACAAATTGCATTTTAGAGAAAAGGGAGAGTATTATCATAGCCCATGAGAGACCAAAAGGGAGGAATGGGTGGCTAACACCTTCCCATTCCATAACTTAGTCCCCAAACCTGCGATCTATTTAGTTTCATATGTATTAGTTTGTCTTTGATGTCATTTCTTCAGGGACAACTGCATCTTTTGCCTGTTATGAGCAAAACAGGCTAGCAAATCCATTTTCTATATATTCACCACTCTCACGACGAGCCCGTAAATATCGCGAGAGTGGTGAAACGGGAAGTTATCTTCCATAACTCCAATCTCCGTGAGTTAGCGACCTTTTCCTTTGGGGCGAACCCTGATCGAATTTTCCCCCGTTCTCTAAAATCTCGGGATAACCACAAAAGGCCTATCCCTATTGCCTTCTGGTCTCACTCACACGTACAAGACATCCCAAACCTAAGACTTCACCACAATCTAGGGATAAATCACTAAGCCTACCCGTTATTCTATGGCCTACAATACCAAAAACCATACTGTGACAACCCGCCTATTCTAATATTGGGTGGCCAATCCTTTATTAAAATTAAACAGGAATCCAGTATGATTTCATTCTTAGCATCACCGTCGCAACAAACTAATATAAACATAATACTAACATAAACATACACCAAATAAAATGGCAGCATAACTGATAAGCGAATAAGCATAAATAATGTAAACCGAATAAACCATCGGTTACCACAAATAATAATCTAACGTAACAATACTAAGGAGTAATAAATTATCTGACTCAAATGTAAAGTCCTATCCATCTACGAGTAGCATGCCCAAAGGAAATATTTAAACTGAATCATACCTAAATAGAATGGGCTGAGGTGCCTATAATCAAATATCGCAGCATCCATAACTACTACTTGCAATGACATGAATAAGAGGTTAAACCCGCGGTCCTTACTACTGCATACCTGAGGTTTGGGAAAATAATTTGACAATGGGACAAAGCCCGGAAAACATTTGAAAAACATTTTGCAAGTATTTAAATGCTTTAAACGTAAAGGTGCAGTATAGTACCTTAATAATCAACTTTCCATTTGCATTCACATGAGATCATTCCTCACCTCCCATTTATAGTGTGCACCTAACGCATTAATTTTATTGTCCTAATCATGTTACCTAGTTTTACTGGGACAATAACCGTAACCATAGCCCATCCCGCTAATAATCACCATTAGCTAATATATACAACCCTCACTAGGTATACTTTCGTAAGTGATTACATAGCTACACACATGATAGAAATAGATAATCACACAATATCGCATATACACATTCATATATATCACTCGTTATATATGTATATACTATATACTTCATGCCCAGAGCAATGACCTCGCAGATGCATTCCTCGTGTGTTATTGGGCTTTAAGTATACGACATACCACAACTGGGCCACCGGGCCAGAATCACTGAAACTAAACATAAACACAAACCATAGAGATGATCATAAACATACGTTCGGGGGTCACAACTATACCACATCGTACCCAAACGGATTCCAAACCAATACATATCCTCACACATAGATAGTGGCCATGCAATAGTAATCTGACCTAGGGAATCAATCCAACACATGTTGGCCATGCAACAGTACTCTAGCACGCTCCTCTTACCGTAGAACTCCTCCAATTACCTGTAGGGACGCATCAGTAAAGACAAAGTACTCCACTTAGGCAATGCGAGCACTGGTGCTGAAGTCAACTTGTCCTTCAGCTCAATAAAAGCCACCTGACAGTGGCCATCCTAAAAAAAAGGTACGCACATACGATTCAAATTCGTTAAGGAACTCTCAATCTTAGAAAATTATCTGATAAACTGGCAGTAGTAATTACTAATCCCAAAAAACTATGAACCTATGCCACTATCGTGGGCTGACTCCACTCCTTCACTGCTGACACCTTACTCGAATCCACATAAATCCCATCTCGAAGACTATATAACCCAAGAACTGCACTTCCCATAACTATAATCCACACTTCTCGAACTTGGCATACAATTGATGGTCTCACAAAGTCTGAAGAACCATTCATAAATGCTCTGCATGCTCGCCCTCTATCCGAGAATAAACCAAGATGTCAATTATGAAGACAATGAAAAATTGATCTAGGAAATCCCTGAACACTCGGTTCTTAAGATCCATGAAAATTTCTGATGCATTGGTTAGACCAAACGGAATAACCCTGAACTCGTAAGACTCATATCTCAACAAAATACGGTCTTAGGGACATACTTTCCCTGATACATAAATGATGGTACCCTAATCTCAAATTAATCTTTGCATAGTAGGTTGCTCCTCTTAGCTGATCAAACAAATCATCGATATGCAGCAACGAATACTTATTTTGAATCGTGACCTTATTCAATGACCCATACTGCTTCTTTGCAAATAATACTGAGGCACCCCTAGGTGAGGTACTTCTACAAATAAAATTGTGTCCCAGAAGCTGCTGAATTCGATCTCTCAACTCTCGCATCTCTAAAGGAGCCATACGATACGGTGCACGCACTATCGACCTAGTCCCCGTTGCTAAATCAATCATAAACTTAATCTCCCAACTCGGTGGTAACCCTGGTATCTCCTGAAATACATCAGCAAAGTCCTTAACCACGGGGATCTAATTTAATGAGAATAAAATACCCTCTGAAATCTCCTCCTCGATGTAATATAAATGTGTGCTCGACCCTCCCTCGCGATAAGGCATCGCCCTTAGAATAGCAAACACGATAGTCCTACTACAACAATCCACCATTGCTCTATATGTCAAAAAGATGTGTATCCCTAATATAACATTGTACTCATATATCTCCAAAATGAGAAAATCCGCTACCAAACATAACCCCCCAATATCTACACTTACTTCCCTACAGATGGAACGGATGAGAGCCTCTCTACGCAACAAAAATCTACAATCATGATAATAGCAGACGTTGTATCCACTAAACATGTCTCCCGTGTGAATTTAGTGCTAATAAAAGAATGTGACGCTCCTGTGTCAAGTAAAACCCACCCTATGTGCTCATGAATAGAAAAAAATACCCTCAAACAGAACTGGCCCACTGACATTATAAACACACATAAATTGTAAATACCCCTACAAAGGCGGTGTTGCTAGATCCACTGGTGGAATTGGTAGCTGTCGCCCATACTGGGCGTCCTACTGCTGACCCCTAGCCCTATGTGGGAAAGCATGCCACGTGTAGCCTTACTCCTCACATATGAAAATTCTACCCCATGAAGTCTTTCAGCCTCGAGCCCTAGTGAGGATGTCCCGTTCGCTAGCCCTACTGGCTCTAATATTCTTGACCCTAATGGCCTTCGGTCTAGTTCCCCTAGCCCTGTTAGCCCTAAAGAGAACGTTGTTAGCCCTGATGGCCCTGTCTGTACCCACTATCTCTTGGTCTAAACCTCTTAATCAAGTTCCCCCCATTGGGGACCTCGCACTTGTTGCCTGCCCTACTATTGCGATGCCCCATCGGCACCGCTGCCCCCAATATTGCCCTACTGGCTCGACTCTTCTATCTTCTTTGCTCCCCTCATATGGAAGCAATAATCCCAGCAGGGTAATAATATGGTGTTAATGACAGTAGTATAAGTCCTCAGCATCGGGTTACCCAACAGATGCTGACAAATCCTCCACGTGAGCCCGTCCATGAACTTTAAAATCCTCTTATCATCGGTGTTCACCTCATCTAGCATAAAGTTTGCTAGGCGAGTGAAATCCTCCTCGTACTCGACCACTGTCCGTCCTTCCTGCATAAGATCCAGAAATCTCATTCTCATATCTATTGGCATTGTAGATGGAAAGCACTTGCGGTTAAACAGCACCTAAAACTCCTGAATTGTCATATTACTCTCTCATCTGGCGTGGTGACTGACTTCCACCACTACAGAGCTGCCCTAACTAGCTTAAAAGTAGCTAGTACCTGCTTCTGAGTGTCACTGCACTCAACCATATGAAGATGGATCTAGATTTTATTCTTCTATTAGCTCATTGTAACTACATCTGCAATC
The DNA here is from genome assembly GCA_949130495.1 of Sambucus nigra. NCBI lineage: Eukaryota > Viridiplantae > Streptophyta > Magnoliopsida > Dipsacales > Adoxaceae > Sambucus > Sambucus nigra. Next base: position 286,625,639 of record OX422218.1, read on the forward strand.
CCCTGAAACTTCGATGGATGTCCCTTATGAAAGGCCTCCCTTACTTGTTCCCACATAGATGGCAGTGTGTGAGTTTGTACCGGTATTACCAGTGGTGGTGGTGGTTGTTGCGCCTGAGGTAGTCGTTGCACCATGGATGTCATGGCCGCATTAATTATTTGAGCTACGATGGTTGCGACCTCTACTACGATCACAGTCCCATAGGCTTCTTGCGGCTCCAGATGAGATTCCCTCTCCGCGACCCTTATTGTTGCATGTGCTGGTCTCCCTCTCCCGGTGTTTGGCATCTGAAACCAAACTAAAATTGTATGAGATTATACTCACTACACCAAATTGTCTATTTTATAACTAATTAAAAAATGATTTATAAATGTTCGTGACACTTACAAAAATTATAACAGTTTTAGTCACTTACAAAATTTATAAGTGTCTATGACTGATACAAAGTTATTAATATAACACGCAACAGATAATATAAAATCTGTGAGTGTCACATGTCTACCCTTCTAAGACTCCAAAGTGTTAAAAAAATTCCTTTACCTCTATTGTATTTTCAATATTCCCCCTTAAGAGAACCACCATCCCCGCTTAGCTTAAGTCTTCGACTCGTGCGGTTTTCATCCGTGGTCTCAGGCGTCTTCGGTCTCAGGTAAACCCATAGACCCTTATCTTTCACACCCATACACACGCACACACAAAATAGGTATTCTACTTTAATCGTGAGGTCTTCGGTCAAAGTGTTAAAATATCAATATGTTTTGAAAATTGATATTGAGATCTTTCATTGAATTTTTAATTTTGTTTTAATCGGCAGAGCTTTTTTTCATCTATTTTTTTTCTTGTCCTTGTATTAACAACAAGTTGATTAATCTACTCGTATTTTATTTATAGTTATTTAGCTTGCTCATCTTTTGTTAGTTATTTCGGTTCCATCTTTGGTCTCAGGCGGTTTTCTAGTCATCTTTGCTCTCATCGCGGCTCATCTTTGTTCTAAGGTGGTTTCTCTTCTCAGATTCAGGTACAAAATACTACCTATAATATATTTCTTTATAGTGTTTTTTTTGGAAGATGAGATGATCAAATACGGTTTAATACCAAATCGAATCATCCATAATATATTTTTATTAAAAAAAACCAAGAAAATTACTCAATTGATCCAAAAGTACAGAAAAATATAATAGATTTTCTAAATCAATCCATATGTTTATCTCGATTTGGAAGAAAATTTTTGTTTGTTCTTTCTGGAAAAGATGATGTTGTAGTGTTTTTTTATGTCAAATATTTTATAGGAGTCCAAATGACGACACCCATATAACATTACTTAATTAATAAGACAGACAATGAAATCTACTAAAACTAGATCAAACAATCACTGAATAATGAAAATTGGTATTATACTCGACATATTGGCATGGTCAACTTGTATGATATACTGGAACAGATAATATTTTATGGATGACAAAAAAACTTAACATATAAAATAATCAGTTTCTATTTATTCACAAATTGCCTTGGCTAATCAGAAGAGTGGCGCACCTTTGACACAATTAGGATGGCTACTGTTTATGCTTCACTACCAGTTCAGATACCTTCCCATTTTTCTTTTCATAGTCCTGCTTTAATTCTTCCAAACGCTTGGATTGTTGTAGTGTCTCCCTTTGTAATTTTCTAATAATATATTTTCGAAAAGCAATTTGTAATCAACAAGTAACTAGAAATAGTCAGTACTCGATGTTTTTGTGTGTGGTATTGGATTCAAATGGGACTAACTGTGGCAAGGTTCTAAAAAACGCGAGGCGTGATCAAGGCGTGGAGGCCAAGCCTTAAGCCTTAGAAGCCTAGGCGGGCCTTGGCGTAAAAAGGCGTGAAAAGGCGTTTAGGCATTTTTTAAATATATTTTAATATTTTTTGACTATGACAAGGCTATTTAAAATACTAAATTGGTACATACCTTAAAAATATGTCTAAATATTTGTAAATTAAAATACTATTTTTTAAAATACAAAAAAAAAACAAAAAAATTGCCTCTTTTCACGCCTTACTTCTAAAAAACTCGCGTTTTTTCACGCCTTACCCCCAAAAAATGCGCGTTTTTTCACGCCTTGCCCCAAAAAACGTTGACCATCGTTGACCACGCCTAGGGCCAAAACTTGGCGTATCTAAAAAGCCTCGCGCCTAGGCGCCGCCTAGGCGCGTTTTTTAGAACACTGAACTGTGGTTATAAACACAAATTTTCAACAAATAGTTTTAAAAACAACTTTTACAAAATAGGTTTCCAAACGCATATTCTACTAGTTTTAGGTTTTAAACACAGAAAACAGCCGAAACATAGACCAAGCGGGCCCTTAATTATTTTATTTTTAGCATTTTCTAACTTTTATAATATATATCGATTAACATTTATTTTTTATTAAATTTGTACAACTTGTAAAATATCATCACAACTTTATAAAGAGTGGATGAAAGAATCTGATAGAGGAACGCCACATTATATAAATGAGGTTGCTACATTTATCGATTTCGCGAGGAAAATGGTCGTGGAGAAACTATGTTTGCATGTCCATGCTGTAAATGTGAGAATGAAAATTTTCTCGACCTCAAAGATACTCATTTTCATTTGCTTCACCATGGTATCTTACATTCATACATATTTTGGCATCTACATGGGGAAAAGGAATATGTCGAGGGGAATGAACGTTAAAATGTTGAACAAAATGATGTCGTGCCTGAAGATCTGAGGATGGAGCAACTTGTTTATGATGCATTTGAAATGTTTAATCGATATGTTAATCATTTAACGGATTCCATTGGTAGAGACCAAGGTGGTGAAAATGGTTCTCGAACCCACGAGGAGCTAAAATACAAGTACATACATGGTAAGGCGAGTGAGCCATTGTATCCATCGTGTACTGAGAAACACACAACATTGTATATTCTTATCAAATTGAATAACATAAAGATAATACATCATTTGTCGGACAATATTTTAATTGATATCTTGGGTTTATTTAGGAGTTTTTGCCCAAAGAAAATTCAACACCAACAAAGTATCCAGATATGAAGAATAAAATTAAAGAAATTGGTATAGATTATAATATCATTCATACATGTCAGAATGATTATATCTTATACTGGAAGGAACATGCAAAGAAGGAGAAATGCCCAATATGCAACTTATCTAGATATCGATTTAGTTTAAATGGGGAGGGTAAAGTACCCATAAAGACAGTGAGGCATTTTTCGTTGATTCCAAGGCTGAAGAGATTGTTTAGTATACTATGGATTGGAAATGAAATGACTTGGCATGCTCGAGCGAAATATATTATAAATATTACGTGTCATCCCGTTGATTTATCAGCTTAGAAGTCTGCAAATATGAAATTGCCCGACTTTGTTGCTGAATCGTGTAATGTTCGTCTTGCTATAGCTACAGGTGGTTTTAATCCATACGGTAATCTCAGCACCAGTTATAGTTATTGGCCTGTCATTATTGCACCGTTAAATATGAAGTCGTCTTTGTGTATGAAAAGAGAGTTTTCCATGTTGTCAATTTGAAATCGAGGCCTAATGCACCGGGCAAGGACATAGAAGTTTATATTAAACCTTTAGTAGATGAGTTGAAATAATTATGGTTCGAAGGTGTAACAGCAGATGACTCCCACACAAAAGCTAATTTTACACTGATAGCTATGTTATTGTGGGTAATTCATGACTTTCCTGTATATGGCACTTTGTCTGGGTGCACTGTTCATGGTTACAAAGCTTGTCCAGTTTGTGTAGAAGAAGTCGACTCAGAACATCTTAAAAATAGTAAAAACATTTACTATCGGGTCCATAGAAGATTCCTTCTTCGCAATCACACGTTTAGGTTGGAAAAACACAACTTTAAAGCTCCACAAAGGTTGTCTGGTACTGAGATTGAATAGAAAGTAGCATACATTAAGTTGAGAATTGGTAAACAAAAAATTAAAAAGAAAAGGAAACGAAATGGGGACAACAATGATTGTACGGATCCAAATATCACAACTCCGTGGTCTCGAAGGTCCATTTTATTTGATTTGTCGTATTGGAAAGAGCATGATGTTGGACATGATTTAGATGTTATGCACATAGAGAAGAATGTCACCAATCATCTTTTGTAAAATATTTTGGACTTGAAAGATAAATTAAAAGACGTAACCAATACACTTAAAGATATGAAGATGATGGGGATAAAAAAAGTTATGGATGATCGTAAATGAATCTGGAAAAATTGTTAAACCTGTAGTTGCATTCACTTTAGGTAAAAAAGAAAAAGAGTGGTTCTTTCGTACCTTAAAGGAGTTAAGATTGTCGAAGGGTTTTTCTTCTAACTTGAGTAAGATTGTGACTTTAGAACCGCTCGAGTTGAAGGGACCTAAGTCATATGATTATCATGTGATTATGCAATATTTGCTTCCGATATTGCTTAAAAATGCTTATGCAAAGCACAAGGATTTGTTAGTTGCTATTCAGCGGTTAAGCATTTTTTTCAATGTGTTGTGCCCTAAGGTGATAAGGAAGGATGTTCTCGATTTAACTAAAAAGGCATATTGTTTGAGGCTATGTGTGTTTTAGAGAAGTATTTTCCACCCACATTTTTCATTGTAACAATCCACCTCATCATACATTTAGCCGGGGAAGCACTAAAATGTGACCCGATTAGATTTAGATGGATGTATACTTTTGAGAGGTAAGAGAATTACGTGTGATAATGTTTTTTAGATAAGTAGTACAATATAATATTTATTTATTAGTTTTCATTATGCTTTTTAGGTATAGGTTGATGAAAAATTATAAGAAGTACGTTGGCAACAAGAGGTATATTGAAAGGAGCATTGCTCATTGTAGAAGAATCAACACTTTATTGGATGGAGTACATACTTAAAGCATGCGAAGGAAATCACAAGTATACGCATGAAGATTTTCTTAATGAAGACGATGAATGTGCTAATGAGGGACCTTTAGTACAGGGGACGAAAGTGAAGTTAACCATGGTGCAATTTGGACAAGCCCGGAAATGGGTATTGCAAAAACATGATGAAGTGGGTGAATGGAAAATGTGAGTATATTAGTTTTGGATATGTTTTTTTATTTAATTTAACACGTATGATATGGTTAAATATTTTTTATTGGATGTAGGAAGTATGATATTTACTGGGAATCTACCTCTTGGCGTAATCGAAAGGGGGTACAATGAAGGGAAAAAATGAGGGTTTTGTTCCATGGTTGAATAAGGAGGTTTGCACGTAAGTCGACTATATGAAAATATGTGGTTATGTCTTTTTATATTTCAGTATACTTATTTGCCATTATATTTTGTAGCTACTAAAAAATCGATCAACCGATACAATGTTATGGCGGTTAGCCAACGGGCCAAAAAATGATGCACAATCATATAAGAAGTATTGCTCCAATGGGTTTGAATTTTCTACATGGGAAAATGACAAGCTTCAGGTAACGCAAAATAACGGTGTGTTTATGAAGTCATCACTAAGTTCAGATCAAGCGGGAAAGATACCAATTATAAAGAAGCAGAGACATCATATTACGAAATTATCCGTGACATATTTGAGTTGGAGTATAAGTCTTTCAAGATAGTCATATTTTATTGTGATTGGGTGAAATTAGAGGAAAATAGTAATGGCTGCAAAGTTGATCCTCACTCAAAGTTAGTGATGGTTAACTTAAGTAAGCTTAAGAATAAAGAGAGAATTGTTGATGAGTCGTTCATTCTTGCCTCTGAAGCAGCTCAAGTATTCTATGATAAGGATTTTTTAAGTGATGGAAGGTCCATTATTTTACATACTCCAAAGAGATTGAAGACAATGATGGACAACATTAAGGTTCCAGTCGTTTATCAATCCATTATTAAGGATAATGTAAATCTAAAGGATTTGCTCAATGTTGGCTGAACATATATGGCCTTTTGGACATGTTTACTAGTGTTTTCATTTCTCGAGTGTTTTATTTTCTTAAATTGAGTTTGTTCATATGCAAACATATTTTGTTATTTATCCCAGACTCCTGCTTGTTGAAACAACCCTTTCTATGCTACACATTTTGTTATTACCAAATTTTTAATTGATGTTAAAGCACCTTTTATAATAGATATGATGGGATCATGTTGATGTTGAATAGTGATTTATATGTTGGGTATTTAATGGCAATGATGATTTTTTAAATTCTTATTTTAGTTTTGTTGTCCTGCTTTGCACATTAATTTGTATGGTTTAGTTGTTTTGAAGCAGTATTCGATGTCTGTCGAAGGTAGTGACATAAGAGAAATAGTTATTATCGATGAGGGTAATCAAGTGGTGGGTAAGAAAAAAGGTCCATATATGTCTCGACTTAGGAAGATAGTTTGTGCTAATGTTCGGCGTAAAGTTCCAGTCAACTACAAAGATGACGTTTGGATTGAGATACTTGTAAAACATCAATAATATATCTATTTATTTGTTCTTTCTCTTTATGAATTATCTCATATCCTAAAAGCTAGATAATGTTTCTTAAGACCAAACAAGATATGATCTTCCATCATCTTATAAGCAACAATGTTTCAAAAATATGGCCTCTATCCAAGTTGAGGAGGTTATATTACATGACATATACAACGGATATAGAAAGGTTGGTGAATGTACCTCCCTATGTTAAGCCAGAGCAGTGGAGGGAGTTCGTGGATAATGAGGGTACGAAAGTTACCAGAAAGAAAAGTGAATTAGTGAAATCTAATAGATTTAAAATCAGGTCTACTCACATTAGTGAGCACAATGGTCAGGCCCAAGTCCGATACAAACTTGTAAGTATATTTTTTTTCAAACTTGGTATTCTTTCTCGATGAATTATTGTTTTGTAATCGAATATTTTCTAATCGGTGAATTATATTCTTGTAGAAAAAGAAAAAGGCCAATAATTTAGATGCCAACTCTAATCCCAATGATGATAACTCCGACTTCAATCCTAATGCCAATATCACACGTGTTGATGTGTGGATAGCCTCCCAATCTAGGCAAAATGGGACAGTCCCTGATAGCATTGCTTCAAGCATGAAAAGTGTTTGCAAAAAATAATGATTTGATAGTATAAAGTATATGATTAATTATGTTCAATGAGTTGCTAATATTTTTATTACATAATATATTATAGGAGAAGGTGAAAGCAAAGAATGTCGAGCTAAAAGAAAAGGGTATTGACCAATCTCAATCGTTGGAAACTGATGCGTTGTCCCAAGTATTTGTCATAGACAAAAGGGGACACACTCAAGGTGTAGGGTCTTCAGTGTCACTATCGTCTATTAAAGCTTCCATGCCAGCCCTTGTTCTAACTGAATGTATGAAAGGTCGATTGAAAACAATGGAGGCATCTATGAAAGGCATGACGAACACACTTGCTGACTTGGTTACATTTGTAAAGTCTAATATGGGTAAGCATCACTCCAGCCTCGCAAATGGAGAAAGTGCCATACATGTAACATGTGCTTCATCTAATGCAACACCGTGCGTACAAGAAGATGGTGTGTCTTGTGAGATTAAAGGTTTGAATGGTAAGGTGATTGCTAAGGGAACGATAGACGCGACTGTTTGAGAAAAAGTTCACTCGCACACCGTTGAGTATGAGCAAGAGGTAGTAGTGACTAGACACGATATTTGACCTCAATGTTGTTTACTTGGGCCAATAGGGTGGAGCTAAGGATTTGTGAGACGCTGGTACTGGGAGCTAGGTTGTGTGGCCGAAAGTAGTTGTCAAGTGTGTTTAATGATTTTCAATTTTTATTTTTTGATATGGACTTTGTAATTATGGATTTTAATGGTTTATGCTAGGTGTTGTTGTCTTATATTTTCGTTAGGAACTTTCCATAATGGATTGTATGCCTTTTGTGTTATTATCTTATGTGCATATTTTGATCTTTAACAAATTTTATTCTTTAATAGCTAAAACCTTTTTAACTCTGCCAATGAAAATATATATTTTGCATTATCGGTCCCATACCCGGATAAAGGAGGAGGAAAGAGGTTTAAAAAGTTAGCGGATAGTAAAAAGACCTAGTTGATGGCCTCATAGAAAATTAAGTACATTTTGTGTGATACGCGCGCGTGCCATGTCTATCGTGATGGATTAGATGATAATCAGGGGACACTAGACATACTGACGTGTTACAAAAATGTGTGGGCCTAAAATTACTCTTTTGATTATAGAATAATTATACGCTGGCACAGTTTTTTGGCACATTTCATGTGACACATGTCATGTCTATCGTGGTCGGTGATTTCAGTGATAATTAGCTGACATTAGACACAAATTGAATTTGAATGGCTTAGGAGAGTGATCCATAATGTCTTAAGTTCCACCAACAGAGGGCACTAATCAGATCGGGCCCTGTTTAGATGATTAATGACTATGGAGATGAATAAATTCTACCAAAAATAGTCGCAGAAAACTCTGTCTAGCCTTGACCAAGTTTTTCTGTTAGTCCAAGTGAATTTATTCTCGCGAAATCCAACATCCACTAACCCACACTCCATGAGAGATTCTCTGAAGTACGAGACATCCACCTACCTACCAATGTCAAGAAGACCAATATTGTCAGAATCCTATTGGTTGTTAATTGGTTGTTAAGTCAGTTACGGACTATAGTCGGTTAGTTACCTAAGTGTCAAGTTGTTAGTCGTTAGTTAGTTGCAAATTCTTTGTTAAATAGCCGAGATGTAACTTGTTGTAGGATATGATTGAAGTAATACAACGTCTCTCTCTTAATCCTCTATATCCTTCTCATCTTTATTCTCTCCATCTTCTCTAATCTCTTCTCTAATTCAATCTTCTATCCCTGTTTTTCCAAATTAATCAAATAACCATTGTTAATCAAGCCATGAGCTTAACAAGTGGTATCAAAGCCTTCGATTCTGCTCAAAATTAAAACCAAACCATGAACAGTAACCCTAACAACACAAAAGATGACAGAAACCAGACACATGCAAATGGAGAGACCCGTAGAAGAAATTCAGTAGCAACAAGAAGGAGTACAGGCTTATTTACAGAGTTTACAAGATTCTTTAGAATCTTTAATGGCCAGTGTGACCCTACAGTCCAAGAAATCTGATGAGAAATTTGATCAGATCAATGAGAAGTTGGCTAGGGCCATAGATAATCAAAAAGTAATACTTGGTAGTCCTCAAATGGGTAATCAACAGCAAGGACAGTGGAATCTTGATCCAGGAAGGAGAGGTCAATATCAAAGTCATGGTGGGTATGAAGGGTATAGGAGACCAAAAATTAAATGCCTTAAATTCAGTGGGAATGACCCTATAGGGTGGTTACATCAACTCCAAAGATTTTTTTGGTTTAACCCAATACCTGAGGAAGAGAAGGTTTTATTTGTAGCCTTACATGTGGAGGGAACTGTAGCTACGTGGTTCCAATCAATTTTTAAAGATTATACTCGGATAAGGTGGACTGCTGAGCGGTTGTGTGCAAGATTTGCACAAGGAGGATTCAATGATGTGGTAGCTAAGTTCAACAAACTGCAACAAGAAGACACAGTGACCAACTACCATATGAAGTTTGAAGAATTAAAACCTTTTGTCATGGCAAAGCAAAAGGGTCCCTCTGAGGAGTACTTCATCTCCAGTTTTTTTTTAGTGGGCTCAAGCATAAAGTAAAAGTACCAGTGAAAATGTTAGAACCGAAATCCCTAAACCATGCTATATGTTTAGCCAAGTTACAAGAATCAACCCTTAATCCCAAGAAACCCCAAACTACTTACCAAAATTTTAAGAACCTCACCAACCCTACATCAACCACCTTCAACAGCTATAGCTTCAAACAAACTAATCAACCCATTACCCGTGAAAAAGATTTCTGCAGCAGAAATGCAAGAAAGAAGACAAAAAGGTCTATGCTACCACTGTGATGAGCCCTACACCTATGGTCACAAATGAAAGAAAATGACCATTCATATGTTGATAACTCATGAGGAACCAGTGACAGTGGAAACACACGAACTAGAAACCACAGTGCATGACGAGACGAATGAATTGGGAATGGACATGGCTATATCACTGCAAGCTATGTCAGGATCACCTTCATACCAAACTATTATGATAAAGGGCAGAAGCAAGAAAAAGGATCTTAATATACTCATTGACTCTGGGAGTTCTCATAATTTTTTGGATCCTTTTACAGCCAAACAGATTTTATGCAACATAGTTCCAACATAAATTATGGGTTGCCATAGCAGATGGGGGAAAACTGGTTAGTGATTCCATGTTCCAAAATTTTAATTGGCAAATGCAAGGGTATGAATTTAAATCCAACATCAGGCTACTCAAATTGGGTGGGTGTGATATGGTGTTGGGTATTGAATGGTTAGAAAGGTTGGGGGAGGTGTTATTCAATTTCAAACAACGCACTCTCACTTTCAGTAGAGAGGGAACAAAAGTGCAACTGTGTGGAAATACTGAAGAAGGCCAACTCAAATTGATTAGTGGGAAAGCTATGCAAAAAATCTGTGACACTGGAGACTATGAAATTATGGGACAGTTATTCAGCATCACCACTAATGGTGACAGCCTGTAAGAAGAGGTAAACACACCACCTTTACTCCAGCTATTATTAGCATCATTTAGTGACATCTTCAAAGAGCCTATTGGCTTACCTCCTAGAAGAGCACATGACCATGATATACCATTAAAAAATGGTAGTGAACCTATAAGTTTGAGACCATATAGGTATCCATATGTGCAGAAAACATAAATTGAAAAAATAGTGAAAGATTTGTTAAACATACATGGAGTTATAAGACCTTCTAGTAGCCCTTTTACATCCCCAGTTCTTTTAGTAAGAAAGAAGGACCATACATGGAGAATGTGTGTTGACTATAGAGAATTGAACCAGCTCACTATAAAGGACAAATTCCCCATCCCTGTCATTGAAGAGTTATTGGATGAATTAGAGGGGGCTAGTGTGTTTTCTAAACTGGATTTGAGGTCGGGTTACCATCAAATCCGAGTGCATGAACCAGATATCCCTAAAACTGCCTTTAGGACTCATGAAGCCTCTATGAGTTCTTGGTAATGCCTTTTGGCCTCACCAATGCACCTGCCTCATTTCAATCTTTAATGAACACTGTTTTTAAACGATATTTGAGGCAATTGATCTTAGTTTTTTTTTATGATATTCTTGTGTACAGTCCCAATTTAAATACACATTACAAGCACCTACAATTGACCCTTGAACTACTGAGACACCATCAACTCTATGCTAAAATGAGTAAATGCTCGTTTGGGCAAAAACAACTTGAGTATCTTGGTCATATTATTTCTCAACAAGGTGTGGCAGCTGACAGTCTCAAGGTGGAAGCTATGTTGGATTGGCCCGTTCCTAAAAATATCAAGGCTCTAAGGGGATTTTTGGGCCTTACTGGTTATTACAGAAGATTTGTGAGAAACTATGGAATCATTTGCAGACCTCTTACACAGCTATTAAGGAAGGACCAGTTTAAATGGTCAGACAATGCTATTAGTGCCTTCAATACTCTTAAAAATGCTATGGCCACTACTCCTGTGTTGGCTTTGCCAAATTTTAAGGAGGAATTTGTCCTTGAAATAGATGCTTGCACTGAGGGTATTGGGGTCGTCTTGATGCAAGAAGGTAAACCTATAGCTTTTCTGAGTAAACAACTACCTCCAAAAAAAATGGGCTTATCTACTTATGAAAAGGAATTGTGGGCTATTGTCTTTGTTGTCCAAAAGTGGAGGTCATACTTGTTTGGGAATCATTTTACAATGAAAATAGATCATCAAAGCCTAAAGTACCTAATGGAGCAAAGGGTATCTTCTATGTTGCAACAAAAATGGCTTACTAAATTGCTAGGTTTTGACTATACCATCTCTTACAAAAGGGGAGTGGATAATAGGGTTGCAGATGCCCTATCTAGAAGGGAAGAAGACTCAGCCACTCTACAAACAGTGTCACAAGTACAATCTGCCTCGTATAAAGAAGTTCAGACCAGTTTAAAAGGTGATGCATTAGCCCAACAGTTGATTATAAAGATCATCAACAATCCTGAAGAGGTAGTGGGGTATTCTTACAACCAGGATACACTTAGATTCCAAGGCAGGCTCTACATTGGCTGCCAAGGGAACTTAAGACACAAGATTGTACATGAAGTGCACCACTCGAGCTCTGGGGGCCATTCAGGTATAAGAGTGACCACTAAAAGAATTGAACAGTTCTTTTACTGGCCCACCCTCAAACAAGAAGTGAAGAAGACCATTGCTGAGTGTGATATTTGCCAAAGGAACAAGAGTGAGCATGTCCCTTATCCTGGCCTTTTGCAACCCCTCCCCATTCCTACCCAACCATGGAATGATATTTCCATGGACTTCATTGACCATAAAACCTCTATCTTAGTGATAGTTGACAGATTCACTAAATAGTCTCACTTTATTTCCTTGACCCATCATTTCACAGCCATTCACATTGCACAACTTTTCTTTGATCACATTCATAAGTTGCATGGCCTACCCTCTACCATTGTCTCCGATAGAGATCCCATCTTTCTTAGCTCCTTTTGGACTCACCTTTTCAAACTTATTGGCACCCAACTTCATCATTCTTCAGCTTACCATCCTCAATCTGATGGACAAACTGAAAGAATAAGCCAATGCCTTGAAACTTACCTCAGATGTATGTGCACTGACAAACCTAAACAAGGGTCCAGATGGATATCTTTAGCAGAGTGGTGGTATAATACCGGTTACCACACTTCTATCCAAAGTACTCCCTTTTAAGCCTTATACGGATACAAACTCCCCCACCTCTCTATCCCACAAACTACTCACACTACTCACTCTGACATTAATCAGTTCTTGACTGAAAGAAAACTTATGATGCAGACACTCAGAGAACATCTACAACAAGCTCAAAACCGAATGAAGATATATGCTGACAAACATAGAACTGAAAGAACATTTGAAGTTGGTGACCTAGTGTATCTAAGATTGCAGCCACACAGACAGACCTCCCTAGCCCTGAGATGCAACCTTAAGCTGTCACCCAGATTTTATGGCCCCTTTAAAATCCTACAGAAAATTGGGACAATGGCCTATAAGCTGGATTTACCACCTCCTTCTACTATACATCCCATCTTCCACGTATCATTACTGAAAAAAAGAGTGGGAGATAGTACTGTACCAGTACAACAGCTTCCTATTATCAATGACCCCAATTTGTGGTTGAACCTATAGCTGTACTGGATCGTCGTTTAATTCGCCGGAATAACAGTCCTGTCCCTCAGCTTTTAATTCGGTGGTTTGGTACTGGCCCAGTGCAGTGATGCGACGTGGGAGGATGCAGCTCAGATCTCGCTCAGATTTCCCCAATTTGATCCTTGAGATCAAGGATTTAAAAAAGAGGAATTCAATGTCAGAATCCTATTGGTTGTTAATTGGTTGTTAATTCAGTTACGGACTATAGTCGGTTAGTTACCTAAGTGTCAAGTTGTTAGTCGTTAGTTAGTTGCAAACTCTTTGTTAAATAGCCGAGATGTAACCTGTTGTAGGATATGATTGAAGTAATACAACTTTCTCTCTCTTAATCCTCTATATCCTTCTCATCTCTATTCTCTCCATCTTCTCTAATCTCTTCTCTAATTCTATCTTCTGTCCCTGTTTTTCCAAATTAATCAAATAACCATTGTTAATCAAGCCATGAGCTTGACAAATATTTTCATCAGTAGAAAGGACAATAATTAATTCCCCTCGTATCAATTAGGGTAAGTTGTTATGAGCCTTAATGAGTTTTAATTCCTCCCCACAGCTCTTTCCTCTCATTCTTAGTGCATTTAACATAGACATTAGTAATAAGGATAGGGGTTTGGAGAGTAGGTGAATCCTGAACTGTGAGATGTTCAATATGGTTGGCAATACATTTGACACAAATTTCCTCCTTCCAAAAGCACAAGAGTTTTTTGAGCTATATTGACTTCCACCCCAGTAAAATTATGTTTCTTTTTACAGCTTGACTATTGGATATCACAGGTTCCATAATAGCCAAGGAAGTAATTTTGTTTATTCTGCAAAGTTTTTTATGTCTTTTAGGTGAATTCCCGATTCCTCCAATATTCCAGATAAGGCACTTGATCATTGACGGTTTAAGGGGTCAAGGGGTTGGTATCTTTGAAAAGAGACCCTGTCAGCCTCTTAGCTTGGTAAGTCTTCTTTTGCATCCATTTTTCAGTAATCAAAGAGGGACTCCTTTATCTGTAGTGACCTTTAAGTTGCCCTGTAGTTCAGCTCTGAGACTCACAGGTTTGGAATCTGCTACTCCATCATCATTTGGATCATAAGGACTCATATCATCAGGCACACGAAGTTTAGTATAAGTGGCAGACTTAGTGACATCCACATACTCTGAACACTATTTTGTCTGACCTAGGTTAACATGATTTGCCTCTGCCTCTGCCTCTGTCTTGGGACATCTGGGACAGAGATTGAATTGGTTTATGGTTGATCTATTAATAATCAGAGGGTCTCTAGCAATGGTTGGAGTTCAAGGCTTGGATTGATCATCCCTGACATCATGCTACCTCTGTTCAATATGCTGGATTACTTTTCTAGGGGAGGCACTTTGATTTGTTGATATCTAATACCACCACTGGTATTCAAACGGGAACAACTCATATCATTATTGTTAGCAATATGAGTAGGCTCATTCTTATTCATTTCATCAGTTTTCACAATAATAATGGACTCCTCAATCAGCCTATTTTCTAAAATCTGAACTGCATCGCTAACAGAACCACCAATGTTATTGTGCTCCTCATTGTGGTTCACACGTGCCATGTATATCGTGGTTAGTGATTTCAGTGATAATCAGCTAACATTCTGATTGCTTAGGCAGGCGGTTAGGACCAAGGCCTCTTGTTAGGGTCGATGATTCAGAGGTAATATATTTATATGTATGTGTCTCTATATATATTATTTTTTACTTTTTGATGCAGTACACATTTATTTGGCGCATATTATTGATGTTTGTTAAGTTGAATCTTTGTCATTATGGTGTTGCAACAGAGGTTGGTTAGAGAATTTTACAAGGCCCTTAATCAAGTGAACTCTGAGGAAATCCTAGATGGTCGAAAGATCCCCGAGTCTTATAGTCATGATGTTTCTGAAATGAAAATCAACAAGTATAATGCCAAGGACTTTGCTCTGATTTTGAAGGAAATGGTATTTGTTATTTTACTCAAAATATTAACATAGGAATTTAGGTCCATTAATATATTTGTTAACTGGTTTGTATATTTTAGGCACCATTTTGTGAAATAAGGGCATTTTGTATGGTACTTGTCTAATATCTCAATTAGAAATAGCCCTTATCAACTAACTTGAGATACAGTAATTCTGATTAGAGGATGCCCTAAAATCAGTTTGTTACCCTTTTTATTTGCCCTCTTGTCCTAACAATTACATCTGGCTTCCTTGTATAAAATATTATACTCACTCCCATTCATGTGCTTTTTAAAATACCTGCTACCCCTGCCGTTTGTCATATAGCTACGTAGGGTTAGTGTGAGAATTTTAAAATAAGAGGAAAAGCGAGTGTAATATTTCTAACAAGAGGAGAGGTGTGAGTAATTCTTAAAACAGGAGGTGTGATATCCGTTATTATGCCTAAAAAGAGGGATGATCATGTAATTTACCCCTATTTTTAATTTCCATTACTGGCAATAAATTTACCCCTGTTTTTAATTTCAATTATTGGCAATGAATATTAACATATTTATTATTGTTTGACCAGAGCATTAGAATATTCGCATGAGTAACTACAGCCCACAAGTGATACATAGAGATCTGAAATCATTTAATATTCTTCTAGATTCCATCTTCACTGCCAAGGAAAAAAAAAAGCAATAAAAATGCAAGTAGAGTCTATTCAGTAATGGGGGATGAGAAATTGTTGGTACACGAAATCCAAGACAAGATTACTTGAAATTTATGTTTGAGATCATTCCCAGTGTGGTGCTATTGTCTATATGGATTGATAGGAACCTTGGCAGTTTTGAAAGCACAAAGGTGAACTGCAGTTTGATCATTAATAAGGCCTGTCATTTAATTTCTTCAGTAGAGATTTCAACTCAAATTTGATTATATGCTCATCAAGACTTGCTTTGGATAATTCTCATCTACTTCTGTTGTGCTCACTTCTCTGCTGGATGATATGGCATGTGTGTATATCGATATTTCTCATAACAATCTCACTCGGTTTCAGGATTCAAAGTTCTTCAATGAAATGGTCACTGTGAATCAGCATGTGTACACTGCTCAGGTGAGGCAATTGCCAATTGGGGTTCGTTCTATTTTACAATTGAAGTTCACACTAACCGAGGATAGATGTGTATAATTGTTAAGAACTTGCAACGACTTCCATTTCATTTCTAATCTTTGGTATTATTGTGTATTTGACCGGTAATAACATATATCAGCTTGCAGGGTCCGAGACAATGGCATCATGGCAAGCCAATCTACTCTTTGAGCCCATTCAATTTGAGGTAGACCTCTCAAAACGAATTCAGAAATCACATCACACGATGAATTTATCAGAATGTTTTTATTGAAAATTGATGAATACAATGTATAAGACTACTCTTATATAAATGTACCATAATGGAGTAATTTTTTACATTCCTATTTTTTTAAACCTTTTTGTTATTCTTTTATTTAGGGATTGGATGTTCTCATGCATAGAGGTATATACGAGGCCGCAAAGGGGATTTACGAGCAAATGTTGCCCGAAGTCCACACGAATCTAAAACATCATGGTGATCGTGCCTCCTTCCGTTTTACCGGGCACTCTTTGGGGGGAAGCTTGTCATTGATTGTAAATCTCATGTTGTTGATAAGAGAACATGTCACGCCTTCTTTCTTGCTTTCGCTTATTACTTTTGGGGCACCTTCAATCATGTGTGGCGGAAACCATTTGCTTCGCAAGCTTGGATTACCTAAGAATCATCTCCATGCAATTACAGTGCACCGTGATATTGTACCCCGAGCTTTCTCTTGCAAGTATCCCAATCACGTGGCTAAACTTCTTAAGGCCGTCAATGGAAACTTCCGGAATCACCTGTGTCTTAGTAATCAGGTAAGAAATTCATTATTTAAGTAAGTGATAGGGACATTTGACTTCCACACACACACACACACATCGGAAAGTTTAGGATGCAATTGATGCTATTCTCAAAAGTTTTTAAATATTGAACTTTGGCCCCAATTTTAACATTTTTTTTACTTGACCATTACATATCATAGCAAATGATCAATGTGCTTTTTAGTTTAACCACGTACCATATGCTTGTCACTCTAAAGTAAGTATATAATTATATAATGCCTTTGGATATTTTGGTTATTTACAATGGGGAAATTACGAATGCCAAAGTCCAATAACTGCAAACTTGTGGGTACAAAAGTAACTTCTAAAGTAAGTATCTAATTTAGTTTTCTTAAATAAAATCAAAATTTAAGACAGTTCTAATTCCTTCTATTAAATTTCAGGTTTCATGCCATATTATCACTTTGGAGCCTGCTGATGTGAGGCTACTTATATTGAACACTGACAATTAAGGACATTTGGAAACTGGAGTTGGGTTGGATGATTTTAGTTACTACTTTTTTATCTAAGTTAGACATTTGAAGTTGGATTGCATAATTTTTATTACTACTTCTTTTTTTACATATAATGGATGAATTTTAGTACTACTTTATATATGAAATTATTTCTCATTTTAATTTAGTTTCTAGCTTCTAATTCTGAATTGGATTTTAATTGATATTCTGCTCATGTTAGGGGTTGTGGTTATAGGTCGAAAAATGTCTTTATATTCTGTTCATGTCAGGGGTTGAATTCAGCTGATCGAATTGCTTTGGATGAGGCCTTGCTAGTCAAATAATTTTATTATAATTTGTATAAAAATTTGTAAACGTTCTAAACACTAATAAAATGTCAAACGGTAACGGTTTTAAACACTTAAAAATCTTCAAACAGTAAGTCAAACGGTAACGGTTCTAAACACTTAAAAACCTTCAAACACTAACGATTTTAAACAAAAAACTTTCAAAAAGTAAGGGTTTTAAACACTTAAAAACCTTCAAACAATAACGATTTTAAACACTTAAAAACCTTCAATAATATTGGTTTTAAACACTTATAATCGGTTAACTATAGCACAAATACCTCCAAAAATATTAACTGATTGAACCGTTACTAATTTCCATTTGTAAATGTTTTCAAACATTACAAATAAATTATAACCCCTTGTTTTATAACAGTTTAAAACCGTTACTGTTTGATTTGTAAGTGTTTAAAACACTTATAAAATTGTGTATTTGGTGCAGTGACTTAAATATATGAAGAACGAAAATGTGCAATATGAAACTAACAATCCAAAACATGGGGCTCTATATCAAATAAATGCAACACTAACAACGTAGCAAGTTCTGACAAATTCTAAGGACATTAGAACCTCATGCTCTGATACCAACTGTGACACCATGCCTATTCTAATACCGGACGATCAATCATTTATTTAAATTAAATAGGAATCCAATATGATTTCATTCTTAGAATCATTTTCACAATAAACTAATATAAATATAAAACCAACATAAACATACACCAAATAAAATAACAGCATATCTGTTAAGCGAATAAACATAAATAATGTAAACTGAATAAACTATCAGTTACCACAAATACGAATCCAACGTAACAATATTGAGGAGTAATAAAATATCCGACTCAAATGTAAAGTCTTATCTGATGCACAAGTGTGGTTTCGTCTTCAACATATCTCAACATGGCCAAGGCCGACCCTGGCCACTCATCAAGGGAAAAATATATGGGACGACTTAGCAGAAGCCCAACCTTAAGTGGTCTCGTCCTCGGCCACTACTCAGACATATGACACATCAGCGATCCCAATTCTCTTACATACGTCCTCGGCCTCGTCTATGAGTAAAGGGGATCGAGTCTCATATGCAGACTCAAACCTAACTCAACACTCTGATGGTCATCCCTTCAGAAGACTAACATAACGACTCGACTCGGCCTGGTCCATGACGGTCGACCCTTGACACCTGGTAGAACGCACATGGACTGTGGGTTACAATCACACGTGGACAAATTGTTATAATAAGATCTTCATAAGTACGAGAGGGAATATTTCATCATCATGACATATGTGTGCCAGGGATTGGTGGGTGGTGCTAAAAGGATGCGTTATCCTGTGCATACTTATTACATGTTTAGGGGGTACATTGTGCACCCAAGGCTATAAATACCTATCATCTTCTTCCTTAAAGGGGATCGAAATTCTAAGACCTTAGCCCAATCTCTGTCAAACTCATCCTAGAGAGGGGAAGTGCTAGAGAGTTATATCTTGAGACATTAGAGCCCATTTGTTTAATATAAAAATATACAAACACATGCACATTAGAGTAGGCCAATGGTTGAACCACTTATATGATCGTGTCCATCCTCTTCCTATCATCTCCTTCTATATTTAATTTATTGCTCTTATCTCCATTACTATATATCACTAGCTTGAGCTTCATATAAGTTTAAGTGGTGATATATTTGGTATCATCATTTTGGCACCATTTTTGGGAAGCGAGGTTTCATCTTCTTCCTCGCATTTCTAGCTCAGCTCATACTTAAATATCTAGTGGTAATCCAGCTCCGCCATTGTTGGACCTGAATCACCATTAAAAGAGTTCTAGTTGGGACCTTCAAGCTTCTTTTAGCTCATCTAGTTCATCTACACTCTCACCGGAGATATAACTTCTGATTTACCTTCAGGCGTTGGCCCCAGCTCTAGCCAGGCACCACCTCAGTAAAAAAAATGGCTGACGTAATGGCGGCACTATGCTCGTTGGTGGCCAGCCAACAAAATATGCAAGAATAATTTATGGATTTAAGTTAAACCATGATGGCCAGGACTGTAGGTGTAGCGGTGGAGATCATCACTTTAGTCGCTAGGGAGGTTGTGGATGTGACGACTGAGAGACCACCCTTGGCCCAATAAAAGGAGGCGTAATGCCACCAGAGTCGGAGAGACGTGGCCGAACCAAGGCGACTTCGCTTAGGTAAACAAGTGCAAGAGGATCCTGATGATCAGGATTGTGATGATGATGATTATTGTGAACCATATGAGATTTCTGGCGACATAGTTTGCCCAGCACCAGTCAGCAAGGGAAATAGTGTAAGGCCGACACGAGAAGGATGACCCAAAACTTCAAGCTTTGACAGACTTAGAAGGGGGTCAACATTTGTCTATCTCAACCCAGTGGGAGACCTACGAGATCGACTCTCCCATTTATGCAGTAACATTACCTCTAGAGGGAATGGAGGATGTTGTGATTATCGGCCTCAGCAAGGTCGAGAGAGAGAACAAAGGGAGGTGAATAATCATCAGAGAACTACTGGACGAGAGCAAGTGCCTGATCCAGACGATAAGGGAGGCAAAGGAGACAATTAGGTGGCAGTAAAGAAACTTAAGAACAGTTCAATTCAGAGGCTGAAGGATAAGATTGGCGATTTGTTGAAGAGCCGAGACCCAATCCACAGGGGCTAAGTGGAAGGATCTTCCTTCGTAGCTAAGACTGTAAACTTCCCTATTCCATCTAGGTTCAAACCTCTTATTCTCACTCTAAAATATGATGGCAGTATGAATGTAATACATCACGTTAAGATGTATCAATGGGCAGTCAGCATTTACTCTGTCTCAAATGAGATGAGATGATAAGCCTTCTGTAGCATCCTTATTGGCGCAATTCACATGTGGTATACGTCTATGCCTAAGAACTCTATCAAGAATTTCAAATAGTTAGCTGAGAGATTCATCCACAACGTTTGCTTCAACATGAAGACTCCAAAGAAAGTGATTCATCTCTTATATGTGAAATAAGGGAAAAATGAGACACTAAGAGACTACATTATTCGATTCAACAAAGAGACACTTGAAATAGAGGACTGCGAAGAAAATATTTCTATGACAGCCCTAATGAGTGGGCTACAGAAAGGAAAACTACTCTGGAAGCTGGTCAAAGGAGAATATGAGAAAGAAGCAAGCGGGAGTAAGTCTCAAAAGAAGAAAGGAAAAGATGGAAATAAAAGGTCAGTCGACTAAAAATTTATCAGTTATACTCCATTGATAGTAAGTCTTGACCTAATCCTGAATGAAATTAAATATGACAGAGGACTTAGGTGGCCTGAAAATCTTAAGTCCCCTCCACATAAGAGGGACAAAAGCAAGTGGTGTGAGTTCCACCAAGACCATGACCATACGACAAACAAATGTTTTGCTCTCAAAGATGAGATTGAGAAAATGTTGAAGCAAAGAAAACTCTGAAATTATGTTGATTGGAGTGGTGCTAAGGACGATGCTAAAAAGAAACACGGTGGGACAAAAAATGAGATGCCAAGACAATAACCTCAGGCCGACAAGAAAGATAAAAAATCAGACAACAATGGGGATGACCCAGATCTCCTATATAAGATCCCTGAGCATAAGGGACACAAGCACATGATTTCCTTCGACGTTAAAATAATCAATGGAGGGATGGCTAGCAGAGGAACTGAGATGGTCGACTGTAAGGCACATATCGTAGAGGCAAAGTCGACACCCAAATGACTGGATGATAACTCGACTACTGCAGAGCCGAAGCCAAAAAAGATGAAGAAAGTAGATATGGACACCTCGGTGGTGGGCTTATCGCAAATGGACTTTAAGGGGATCTTACCCCACATGACGACCCTTTGGTCATTACCACCAGGGTTCATATGGGTACGATGTGTCTCGAATACTGGTGGACAATGACAGCTTAGCCAATGTCATGTTTTGGGACTGCTTCACTGGATTAAAGCTCAATAAGAAAAGGTTAGTGGCATATCACCAACCATTGATAGGTTTCATTGGAGAGAAGGTGCACCCACTGGGGGGATGTTTGAAATGGATGTCTGTATGGGTACCTGGCCGAGGTTCCTAATGAAGAAAGTAAACTTTTGTGATGGATGAGAATGTGTTCTCGGCCTACAATATCATCCTCAGTAGAGTAGCACTCAAAGAATTCGAGGCGGTCCCTTTTACAGTTTACCAAATGGTAAAATTCTCGACTCCTTATGGGGTAAGGAAGTGTAAGGTGACCAGGTAGAACCCTAAGATTGTTACTTCAGCTTGACAAAATAAAAGTAGGCTCGTAATAATCTCATAACCTCCTATAATATTGACACTTTTAACCCAAGGGATGCGAGGAAGCTGAAGAAAGGTGAGCCTATGGAGGAGGTAGAATCCATCATCCTCAAAGAGGACGAGCCAAAAAAAACATTCAAATCGTTTATCATTGAAGAAAGAGGTGAAAAAAAAGTTAATGGAGCTACTCAGGAAGAGATAGAGTATCTTCGCATGGAGCCATGGGGATATACCGGGGATTGACCTCAAAATTATCTGATATCGACTAAACATTGATAAAGATGCTAAACTAGTGAATCATAGGAGGAGGACTTATGCTATAAATAGGTACGAGGTCATCCAGGATGAGGTTAAAAAGCACCAATCAGTAGAGTTTTTTTTAAAAGTGCACTACCCAGATTGGCTGTCTAATGTTGTGATTTTTTCGAAAGCCAATAGGAAGTGGAGGATGTGTATAGACTTCACAGATTTAAACAAGTCTTGCCCAAAAGACAGCTTCCCTTTGCCCCTGATAGACCAAATGGTGGATGCCACCGCTGGGCACGAGCTGATGAGCTTCATGGATGCTTATTCGGGGTACAATAAAATATTTATGCATAAGGACGATGCCTATGAATTTTAACAGTAATATATCATACACACAGATTTATGCACAAGGACCACATGGACGACCTTGAGAGGACATTCGACATCATGGATCTCTATACGATGATGTTGAATTTGACAAAGTACATGTTCGACATCGACACCGAAAAGTTTCTCAACTTCATAGTCAATCAAAGGGGAATTGAGGCAAACCCGGAAAAAATAAGTCATTAATATATATGGAGATACCAAAGAGTATAAAAGACATGTAGAGGTTGACATGAAGAGTTACTGCTCTCAACCGCTTCATCTCCAGGGCCACAGATAAGTGTCTACCGTTCTTTAAGATCCTGAGAAAAGATTCATCTGGGATGAGAAATATGAGAAGGCTTTTCAAGATTTTAAAATTATTTGGGATCCCTGATGTTGTTATCTCGGTCGATTCAGGGGGAGAAGTTATTTTGTATTTGGCAATATCTGAGTCAACCATCAGTCATGCATTTGTATAAGATAATAAGGAGGTTAAAAAGCCTGTGAATTTTAATAGTAAGGCGCTTCAAGGGGCCGAGCTCAAGTATCCCAGGATGGAGAAACTAGCATATGCTCTAATCCACGCCATCATAAAAATAAAGCCCTATTTTCAATCTCATATTATGATGGTACTCACTGACACTCTTTTGAGGCAAGTCATCCATAAACTTGAGAAATTAGGTAGGCTGATGGCTTGGTCAATTGAGTTAGGAGATCCTGACATCATGTATTAGTCGAGGACTGCAATCAAGGGTCATGCATTGGCTAATTTTATAGAATAATTCACCTGGGCCGAAGTTGATACCGAAATAGAAGAGGATACAGTAGTGCTAGAAACAGTAACATGGAGCAAGTCGATGTTACAGACAAAGATTTTTTATTCTAAAATTGTGCATTGACATAGGGGCCTTTCTTAAAAGAAGTCCAAGTATGGAGACTTTTCATGGATAGTTCATCTTGCGAAAGTAGAAGTGGGGCCGGGTTGATACTCTCGGCCTCGGATAGAACAGATTCAAATATGCCCTGAGATTCAGTTTTAGAGCATCAAATAATGAATCAAAGTACGAGGCCCTTCTAGCAGGCCTCTCCCTCACCAAAGCAATGAATGTCTGCCAAATAGTTGTGCATAGTGACTCACAACTCGTTGTGAACCAAGTGTTGGGAATCTATGAGGCTAAGGGAGAAAATATGGCCAAGTAGTTAATAAGAGTGAGAAAGGTGATGGCCAATCTTGGGGAAGTCAGAGTGCAAAGGTGCGACACCCCGTCTATATTAATCACGGTTGATCAATCCTTTATCAAAATAAAACAGGATTCTCATATGGATCGTTCTCAACATCACTGTCAAAAATAAATTAATTACTAATAACCTATTAGTCCGAGTGTCAAATTTTAAACTTTCTAATCTTTTACTTAAGCGTACAAATAAATCCATCCACATAATTAATATAAACATTAATTGAATAAAATAATAACCGATAACTCTCGGTAAAACATTAATACAACCATATCGAATATGCGTAAACGAAAATGTGAAAAAAAAAATAACAGTCGGACAACATGCCTGAATATAACTCACGATACCTCCTATCTAGATCATAAGGAAGGAAGCGTCTAAAAAATCCCTGCTATCATCCACAGCTGCTGCAGCATAATTTGACTCGAAGGAACAATATCATCCAGGCGTCCCTGTGTCTGGACACCTAAAAGGTTTTTAAAATATTTGCAAGCGGGTCAGAGCCCAAAACGTTTTGAAAATATTTAGCATGTGTTTAAAATACTTTAATATTTAAAATATGATATTCTCCATATTTAAACTGGTGTCGCACTCACATGAGATACCCCTCACCTCTCATCTAGCAATGCAAACCTAACGCATGTATTTTAAACACCCTAGTTACGCTACCCCTCCTAACTAGCATCTCGCCAAACTTCTAAACTCCCACACGTTATCTCTTGCCCCACGTATTTAATATTCTAAGCCTTCCCCCGAACTTATGCATTATAAATTCTCACTTATAATTTACCCATTCATCAGGAATAACTTTCACTAGTTATAATACGCTATTCACGTTTTAGTGTCATTAGTCTCGTATATAATATTCTCATCTTTATATGCGTATATCACATTTTATTCCGGATTTTATTCTCCCGGATGTAACAATTTACTTCTCACTTTATTCTTTATTTTGTCTGTATATATATATATATATATATTCACATCTTCATATATATATACAATATACTATACACATCAACTATATCCATACTTATATATCACACACTATATAAGTATAATAACCATCCCTCAGAGTTATAACTCAATGGATGCAGTCTCTAGAATGCTATCATCTTCTAGGGAATACACACATCATCCTGGGTATCACCAGTTGGGATCTCACACCGACCTGATAAAAACATAACACAAACATATGGGAAGCGGCCATAGTTCCTCACCTGAAATCGAGACGAATCATACCCAAGACATTTCACCCATGATAAAAACCACACTGTATAAATATTGGACGCTATGACCTGGGAACTATACTCTCCCTGCATTCACTAGCCAGGGAATTTACCCACATCGCACAACTTCCCATGATAGCACTAGAGGGGTATGTTTCACATAAATATATCATACACACACATATATATTTACAATCACATCATATATACTCTCTATCTCTATCTTTCTCTCTCTCTCTATATATATATATATATATATATATATATATATATATATATATATATCACATCAAATCCGACTATTCATGCCTATCTCACGTGGCATTAGCCTATAATCCCGAATATACCAATTCGTATAAATTCATAAGTATACACACACTTATTTTAATCCCATAAGTATTCACTCACTTATTATACAATTATCACATTGATTTCTTCTGAATATTAGCTTATCACGTCTAGCTAGTATTCTAATTTCATCCTGATCGCACATTAGGATTTCACTCACATATTATCGTCACATACATTCTATACGCACAAATGTATATATACCCACCGAAATCATTTTCTCGAGTGTCGTTCTTCCCAAGCACTCCTAAAATTTATTACCCGAATCTTATTCCCACTAACCCGAGATTTATATATCACTCGTTTGATCTTTTAGAGGCCCTCACACTCTATTAGAATCCCCTAATATTTATCTCTAAAAGGAATTCTTCTCTAATCCTTTTAGTCCAAGAAAATTTTTGCAAATTTAACTGTCATAAACGAACCGAACCGATGGCCAGAAAAACTAAATAGTCCGGTAACCAATAAACGAACCAAACCAATGGCCCCCCAAACGAATCGGTCCGGTGACCCAAACAGAACCGCAATTCACTGGTTCGACGTATTCAGTTCGGGAGTTCATCATCTTCTCTAACTCCAAAATTTATGGTTTCTAACCTCACCAACCGTCACTATAAACATCTACATACTTATTTTAAACCAACACATAAATTTATTCATGGTGTTGATGTAAAAAACTAGATTGCTCTAATTATTCAATCACAGATAAATAAATAAGACAAAGATTTTTAAAGTGGTTCGGCTAGGAATAAAGCCTACGTCCATTGTTATGTTATTGCTGAATGTTTGCAGAATTCTTGATTACAAGTTCTCTCAAGAAATTCCGGTCCCCCTGAATGAGGATGATACAAGGTATTTATAGCCTTGAGGCTGTACATGAAAGGTTCGATACATTAAATGACATACATATGAAAAGGTAATACATTTAATGTAGCGTGGGCGTCAAGAATATAAACGTTCAATGAATAGTTGAACAGTTGTCCGTCTGGTAATTAATGATACGGCCGAGGTGCAGCTCGGACCGCCATAGTTGCTCGTTGTTCAGGAGTTCCTCGGAGTGCTAGAGTTCCTCGGTGCGCTAGAGTTCCTCGGTGTATCCTCGTTGCTCGGAAAGAATCATGGTTGGTCGGGAAATGAACTTCCTCACTGCTATTGTGCCACGTAGATTAACACGTGTCTTCGTATTATTCGTCCACATCAGCATATTAATTTTGGTATCAACAAAAGCCCCCAATGTTTCATATTTCGAACTTTGAGGAGTATGGAACATTCTTTCTCGGTATATGGCAATATTAAATGACTTTCCTGGGTTTCAGGAACATTGTGTTCAAACTCTCACTAACCATAATTGGTCGATGAGCACAATTTAACAACCTTGGTTGGTTGGAAAAAATTTAAACATTTTTATACTCATTACTTTATTATTAAGTGATCGAGCAACGTTACTAATACTTGTAACTTTTTTATTACTAAGTTGGTCGATGAACAGCACAATATTGTTATCTTTTTAACTTATACATATGCACAGATGTAGAGTATTTACAAGACAATAGCAATTAAGATTGCGAATAAAAATGAAAGTCTTTCATTAAATTCAAAAAACAAAATACATTGAGAATGAAAATGTATACTAACTATTACATTGAGATTCCTACTCTATTGGTTTCTTTCCCTCAGCTTTTGAAACAGGTTCCTCGCCAGCAGGAGGATCATCCAAAGCATAAGGGGAGTTTATGAAGTTAAGATCTTTCAGCATTCTGATGTTCATCACAGATGATCTGTCCGAGCAGCTCTTGCTCGTCCCCGAGAACCTCTTGCTCATCCCCAAGCATAGGTAGAAGTCAAAATCATCATCTACAGCACTAAGATCTTTGCTACTACTGTCTCGACCAATAATGAAGAAGAAGTTGTGTGAAAATGTTTCGAAGTCCACCACTAGCTTGGTACTAATCAGATTGAAGAGTTGGGTTCAAAAGCTAGTATGTTACTCGACAAAGTATTCAGAGGATCATAAATCAGAAGAATCAAGCACGTGAAGTTAGCATTAAGTTGCTCGACACAGGAAGCATTTGGTCGGCTGGCAAACCAATCAACATACTTGAAGATTATGACAAGCTACAAGTTGCATACTATGGCATGGCTGCATCCAAATTCCCAGGGGTGATACATAGCACACAGAGTACCTCAAAAGAAAGATTAGCAACCATCGATCAGCCTGCATCATATGTCGTCCAGGAGATAATGCACTTTATGTTGAACAAATCAAGAAAGTAGATCAAGATTTTCACGAGCACCGAGCAACACTGCAGAATAAATACTCTATCCTTTCAAGTAAACCATCAAGCATGGAGCATTGGGGGCTTCTGTTAAAGCAAAAATTCTCCATCTACGAGGACCAATTAGAAAATGACACGTGTCATCCTACGTGGCAATATTCAACACCCGAGGAGTGTTAGTCGGCACCCGAGGAGAGTTGGTCGGTACCCGAGGAGAGTTAGTCGACACCCGAGGAGAGTTGGTCGGCACCCGAGGAGTATTAGTTGGCACCCGAGGAGAGTTGGTCGGCATACCAACCAGGAAGATCAAAGGATAACTACGCATTTAATTATCATTAATGTACATTTATATTGTAGATGACAACACATAGCATACCAAGCAATTCAACAATTAGATTCGTTGAATGTAGACATAATGTATAAATGTCTACATATAATGAATCTCTTTATCCCCCACCACTATAAATACATGTATTCCCTTAGCCAAAAGGAGAAGAGATCCAAGAGATCCAAGAACCGAGAGACACCATACACAAGATCCATACCTTTTTCTCTCTTTACGCCACATTATGCTATTGTAAACCCTTGGGAATAAAATAACAGTGGACGTAGGCTTTTCCTTATAGCCGAACCACTTTAAAAATCTTTGTCTCTCATGTGCTTGATTGGATTGCTTTTATCTATTTATCTGTGATCATAAAAATGGGATTCGGTCCAGTTTTTTGCATCAACACATGGGATTTCTCAATTTAACTAAGATTGAAACCCTAACTTAGTTAATCCCCAATTTTATTCAACTCTTCTAATTTCTCACCAAAAAATTTACCATAAACATGGATTCAAACTCAGATTTCATATGGAGTTGTTATCACCTCAATTTATATGAAATCATTTCCAAAAAACCCATTTGATTCAAGAATCCTAACCCAAAAATCATATAGTGTACACCAACTAAAAAATTAAATGTAAACACACATAAATAGTTAAAGCAAGTTAAACACTTGCCTCGTTGGATAAATCCGACGACTTAGTGCCGGGATCCGCCGGAGCTTGGCAAGAATCTTCTCTTCTTCCTTTATCTTCTTTCTTTCTTTCAAAACTCGCCAATTAATATTTTATCCATTCATTTAATTTCTCAAATCATTTCTCCAAGTATAAAATTACACCCACCCAAGTAATTTAAATACCCATAAAAGTACGGGGTATTACATACTCCTCTCCTTACAGAGGAATTCCGTCCTCAAAATTCGGATACAACCGACACTAAGACTCGGGATCTTAAACAACACCATATCCTCTAGTACTCGATATCAATCTCAAAATAACATAAGGGTTACTCCACTATACACCCGCTAACGGTACCCACCTGTCTAAAGTCTTAATCACAATAGCTCCAGCTTCAAAACAAGCTTGTTCAATTCTTTTCATATTGATATACTCCATCAGTCATAAGGTCTCACCTTAAAAATGGCACATCACACATTGTGCTTCTACCAACGACATTTGAATAAGACGAGCCTATACATCACTGGATCTATCACCTCAATATTATTGTAAGGCCGCACATCACTAAGTTCCAGCTTTTCGTATCCATCCTAACAGTTTGTGGTTACTCCACTTTTGTCAACGGACTTTAACTCTCGCCCGGTCCAAAAATTTAATTTTCCACTCGCCTCTAATTAATGAGAGGGAGAATGGTCAGGCTTTTCCACACAAAACCTCAATAAGCACCTTGTCTACAACAAACAGGTACGAGTGACTCTACCAAACGGTAATTTCTCCTTTCAATTATCGTACTATGTTTTACTTCACTACAAGCTATGTCAGTTGCGAAAGTAAAATAATCGCAGTGTCTCCAGAATCGCGTTCATACCGCTTTATTAATCGTTAATCACCTCCCATCTACTCATCGGGCCATAGGTGACACGATTTGCCCATAACAAAATGCCATCCCTACTGCTTCCTGAAAATCCCTATCGGAGGTGGGGTTCAAGGATCTCATCCTGATTCACAATAATATTGGGTGACACCTTACACCGGTGCAAATCCTTCCTTCCAAAGAAAGGTTTGGTCACACTAACCTATTTCCTTCTATGAGTGGTGCACTCGGAGACAATCTCACTATGCCTAATCTAATACCAATTCCCACTTATAATATCTCACATGAAGTAGTACTTTATACTCCCCTTTTTTCCCCAGGGTATACCAAAAATCACGGCCCCTGTACTTTTTCTATAATGCGTACTTCTGGGCCCTTTTTACCTTATAGTCATCAATATTCTATTTACGCGCAAGCCATCCTCAACATTCGACTCAGTAAGACTCCGCTTCATTTTCCTATAATAGTTGGATTTTCCTCTTCTCAAGAGATATCCTTTTAAATGGCTTCCCACAGCCTTATAACTCATCTCGGGTGTGCTACTCTCATTGCACACATATACTTGGATCAGCGTCCTTCTCACACGACGTTTAATACATCCTACCATTCCAGCTCCGTTCATGGGCATATATTCCACGCATTTATTTCCATGTCCCTTTTAACTAGGACGATTTTAAAACCAGCTAACCAGGGCACCCATACACCCTATCATCCGTGCAATATTGGCATAACATAACAAACGTCTCACACACAACACACATTACTCTATTGCCCTCGCATTCTCAGCGTGGCTATAACACATGGGTATTCTCAATCACCTCCAAAATCGTAATTTAATCCTTCTCTACATTGTCCCACTCTTCAACTCGCGGTGAGAAGAAAAAATTTAGTGCTTCGTCACAACACTACCGGCTCCTCATGCTTTATAGCGTATAAGAGTTCTCAGCTCAAAGTTCTTTCACCACACATTCGTCAATTAACATACAAAACTGATGCCCTAGCATCCATCAACGTTTCTCTACTCACGACATTTATCAAGGTTCATGCGTGTCTTATCCCATAATCACATTCAAATAAGGAACTTTCCCAAATGCACTATCACTCATTATTGGCGGTAATCAAATTCTATAAACTTCAAACACATAACCGGGACTCTCAAAATCTTATCCCCGGACATATAAATATAAATATCAACTCCCACGTCTCTAAAGGAGTGATATAATAATGTGCCCTTCCTATCGCCAAGTCCTAAGAGCTAAACATAATAACGAGCTCAATCTCACCGCTCAACAGTAAACTCAATATACCCTGAGTCATATCAGTAAAGTCCCTACACACCGGGATTAAATATCTCGAAATAACTATACTCTCCGAAGTCTCCATTATAATATAATATAAATGCGAGCTCGACCCTCTTGTAGGTGAAGCATCACTAAATCAACGCATATTGACCTAGAACAACGAACACGATAGTCTTGCAATAACAACCCACTGTCGTTCTAACCATTTATGACCAGTCTATACTCATAATATCATACTCGTATAATATATCACTAGAACAAGTAATTCCCATAAAATATATACCACTATAACTATACCCGTTTCCCCGCGGATGAAACCAAAGATAACCCCATTATACCATGGAAAGTACATAAACATAATAATGTTATCAATATAACCACTAAACTTGCCTTACATGTGAACCTAGTGTTAATCAAAATATCATGACTCGCTCGCGTCACATAAAGCATACCTCATTCACCTGAGGATAAAACTCATTTTTCTACCTTGCTAATCGTCGTGGCTGCTTAAATTGTTCCTAGACATGACATGCTTGTCCGAACCGAATCAAAACTATCTTAATCATTGCCCTTGCTAGGCACCATACTCTTGTACCTTTACTCGCTTTAGGAAAAATCAACGTATGTGGTCTTACTCTCCACGTAAAAAATATCTCTTTATATAATCCCTTATTCCTGGAGATACTGACCGTATTAGGGTTGTCCTTCTCTCGGACCTTGGTAGCCTCGTCCCTGATGGCTATCCCTATTGTTCCTTTAGCTCCGCTGGCCCTAAGGAACACATTATTAGCTTTAACATCCCTAACTAAATCCACCATCACTTGGTAGGAATTTAGCTATCTGAATAATTTAAATGGGTCCCCTGATGGGTCTCCCTCCTGTGGTGTTTTTCTATAACTTCTTCATCTAGCCTTACTCTCTGACTAAATACTTCAACACTTTTAGCTCCCTTCACAAAGAAGCATTAATATTCTTATTGTCGAAAGCACGACATTGTCATCATCTGCATCAATTGTCCAAGCAAAATTTCCTTTAAGTACTGGAGACTCCTCTTGTGAGTCCATCACCCACTTTAGGACACTTTTCTCCATTATACCTACCTCATCGAGTACAAAGTTCGCTAGACAAATAAATTCTTTTTCACAAGTGGCCTCTACTCGACCCTCCCGTGATAAGTTCAGAACAACATTCACATCTCTTTCTGAATAACAAATGAAGGAACTTGTGGTCAAACCATACCTAAGATCCTTCCATAGGCATAATATTTACTTTTCAAATATGCTGATTGATTCCCACCACAACAACACTGCTCCCACGAGCTTAAAAAAATAAATTCCCCAAATTTTCACTTATGGGTATACTACACTCTATTGTACGCTAGAGCCTCTGGTTATCTTACATCCATTGGATAATACACACAATCTCCTCATTTTATAAAATTCCAACGGGTGGTCCTCTTCAAAGACCCCTCTGACTATCTCCCATTCTAACCACGCTGGGTGAGTCTAATTTGGCATCACTTTCCGCTATAGCGGTAATTGAAAATTACATGTTGCACCCTAGCAGTCTTTACAGACTCAAACTTCCAGAGCAACAATAGGGGTGACCTCGACTACGGTCATCATCCCCGAAATATTTTACAACTCCAACTGAGCTCCGCCTCCTGTTGTTCTCACAATGGCCCTCACTGGTCATCCTTCGCTTGTAAGCATACGAAGCACACCCGAACGCATATAAGATTCATTATAATTATACATTATCGCAGGAGAAAGAAATCTCACCATAGGAATCAACAATCCTAAGCATATGGCTCTATATCAAATAGAAAGCAGTGCTGAAAACGTAGTACGTCCGCACAGATTCCTAAGGACACTAGAACCTGATACTCTGATACCATCTGTGACACCACGCCTATTTTAATCACGGTTGATCAATCCTTTATCAAAATAAAACAGGATTCTCATATGGATCATTCTCAGCATTACTGTCGAAAACCAATTAATTACTAATAACCTATTAGGCCCGATGTCAAATTTTAAACTTTTTAATCTTTTACTTAAGCGTACAAATAAATCAATCAACACAATTAATATAAACATTAATTGAATAAAATAATAACTAATAACTCTCGGGAAAACATTAATGCAACCACATCGAATATACGTAAACAAAAAAATGAAAAATAAAATAAATGACAATAGTTGCACAACATGCCCGAATATAACTCACGATACCTCATATCCAGATCACAAGGAAGGAAACGTCTAAACAATCCCTGCTAGCATCCAAAGCTGCAGCAGCATCATTTGACTGGAAGGAATAATATCATCCAGGCGTCCCTGTGTCTGGACACCTAAAAGGTTTTTAAAATATTTGCAAGCGGGTCAGAGCCCAAAACGTTTTGAAAATATTTAGCAAGTGTTTAAAATACTTTAATACTTAACATATGATATTCTCCATATTTAATCTGGTGTCGCACTCACATAAGATACCCCTCACCTCTCATCTAGCAATGCACACCTAACGCATGTATTTTAAACACCCTAGTTACTCTACCCCACCTAACTAGCATCTCATCAAACTTCTAAACTCCCACACGCTATCTCATGCCCCGCGTATTTAATATTCTAAGCTTTCCCCTGAGCTTATGCATTACAAATTCTCACTTATAATTTATCCGTTCATCATGAATAACTTTCACTAGCTATAATACGCTATTTACGTTTTAGTGTTATTAGTCTCGTATATAATATTCTCATCGTTATATGCATATATCACATTTTATTCCGAATTTTACTCTCCCAGATGTAACAATTTACTTCTCGCTATGATCTGGGGACTATACTCTCCCTGCATTCACTAGCCAGGGAATTCACCCACATCGCGCAACTTCCCATGGTAGCACTAGAGGAGTATGTTCCACATAAATATATCATACACACACAAATATATTTACAATCATATCATATATATAATCTCTCTCTCTCTCTCTCTCTCTCTCTCTCTCTCTATATATATATATATATATATATATATATATATATATACATATACATAATATGATAGCACGGTTTTTGAAATTTTTTGAAAAATATCTTCACTTTTTGGATGTATGATATTTTCCTCTCTTTATGTCCATGCATGAAATGTCATGCTAAAGTGTGTTTTTTTTTCAATAAAAAGGGTTTTATTTTTATTTTTTTAAAAGGAAAAAAAATATTTTAAAAAAGGGAAATAATTTTAAATAATTTAATTTATATATATTTTAAAATATTTCTATTTTTTAATTTATATTTTTAAAATGATTTTTTTATTTTTTTTATTTATATTTTTAAATATTTTTTTATTTTTTTATTTTTTATCACGGGGGCAAATTATCGACGTGCCCTCGGCATGGGCATCCGCTAGTGTGTGTGTGTGTGTATATATATATCATCAAATCCGACTATTCATGCCTATCTCACGTGACGTTACCCTATAATCCTGAATATACCAATTAGTATAAATTCATAAGTATACACAAACTTATTTTAATCCAATAAGTATTCAGTCACTTATGATACAATTATCACATTGATTTCTTTCGAATATTAGCTTATCACGTCTAGCTAGTATTCTAATTTCATCCTACTTGCACATTCGGATTTCACTCACATATTATCGGCACATACATTCTATACGCACAAATGTATATATACCCACCGAAATCATTTTCCCGAGTGCCGTTCTTCCCAAACACTCCTAAAATTTATTACTCGGATCTTATTTCCGCTAACCCGAGATTTATATATCACCCGTTTAATCTTTTAGAGGCCCTCACACTCTATTTAGGATCCCCTAATATTTATCTCCAAAAGGAATTTTTCTCTAATCCTTTTAGTCCAAGAAAATTTCGCAAATTTAACTGTCATAAACGAACCGAACCGAGGGACAAAAAAACGAACCGGCTCCGGTAACCAATAAATGAACCGAACTGATGTCCCTAAAAAGGAACCGGTCCGGTGATCCAAACCGAATTGGAATTCACCGGTTCGACGTGTTCAGTTTGGGAGTTCATCATCTTCTCCAACTCCAAAATTTATGGTTTCTAACCTCACCAACCATCACTATAAAATCTTCATACTTTTTTTAAACCAACACTTCAATTTATTCATGGGATTCCTCAATTTAGCTAAGATTTAAACTCTAACTTAGTTAATCCCTAATTTTATTCAACTCTTCCAACTTCTTACCAAAAGTTTTACCATAAATATGGATTCAAACTCAGATTTCATATGGAGTTGTTATCAGCTCAATTTATATGAAATCATTTCCGAAAAACCCATTTGATTCAAGAATCCCAACCCAAAAATCATATAGCTTACACCAACTATAATATGAATTATAATCACACAGAAATAGTTAAAGCAAGTTAAACACTTGCCTCGTTGGATAAATCCGACGACCTCGTGCCGGGATCCGCCGAAGCTTGGTCGGAATCTCCTTTTCTTCTCCCTTTTCTTCCTTTCTCCTCTTTCTTTCTTTCTTTCTTTCTTTCTTTCTTTCTTTTCTTTCTATTTCTCTTTCTCTCGTGGCTTGTAAGAGAGAAATAAGGGTTATCCCCTTATTAACCCCAAAATTGACTCGTATACACAAATGCGAGTCCCTACTGATTCAAAAAGTCCCCGGAACCCAAACACTACTCCCATGTACTCTATTTTGACTATTTCGGTCCATCTGAGAACAACCGCGCACTCGAAATCCCCATCCAAGTCACTTATCAAAAATTAACCTTTTAAAATCTGATACAACTCCGCACGTATTTTTCGAATAAAATATTATTACTTATCGCTTTTTCCAACCGCGACATGATATAAAATAATCCAAAACTCGTCAATTAATATTTTATCCATTCATTTAGTTTCTCAAATCATTTCTCCAAGTATTAAATTACACCCACTCAAGTAAGTTAAATACCCATAAAGGTACAGGGTATTACAAAAGGATCCTTAGACAGGAAAATAGACGGGCCAATGCTCTAGCAAGGATAATTTCTTCTACCAAAATGGAGATCAGAAGGACCGTCCCATTTAAAAACATGTACAGGCCCAGTATTAACGAGGACGATAGTAGGCTTGAGTTTTTCCTAAATTTAAATCTCGTAGAGTCATGGATGGATCATCTCATCAAACATATTAGGGATGGAGAGCTCCCAAATACAAAGGGCGAGTGAAAAAAATTATCACACAGGGTGGAAAAATTCACCATTATATGGGACAACTTGTACAAAAAGGGCTTCCTACTTCATTTGCTCAGATGTGTACACCCTACTGAAGTGGAATACGTCTTACGAGATGTGCACAAGGAGTCATGCTCAATTCATATAGTGGAACAATCTCTGAAAAAAAGGATTGTGACGTAAGGATGCCGGTGGCCGACCCTTGCTAAGAACGTGGCCGACTATGTAAAGAAATGTGATAAATGCTAGAGATATGCTTGCATACCCAATCAGCCACATCAGTTTTTATTGTCCATTACAGCCCTTGGTTGTTTGCCATTTGGGGGATCAACCTAGTGGGACCTCTACCTAAAGTTTCATGTAATTATAGGCATCCGATTATGGAGATTGATTACTTATCAAATTGGGTGGAGGCCGAGGCCATTATTTCCATAATTGAGATAAAAACCTTTAAGTTCATTTAGAGAAACATCATTTGCAGGTATGGTTTACCCCACACCTTAATTTCTGATAATGGGAAGCAGTTCAAAAATATGTCCTTAGAGGTATATTGTGAGAGGGTCAACATCAAATAATTATACTCGGTGTCGGGTCGACCCCAAGCCAATGACTAGATCGAGGTCACCAATAGGACGATATTAGATAGAATCAAGAAGAAGTTAGAAGATGCAAAGGGTCTTTGGACAAACAAGTTACATGGAGTTTTATGGGCTTACAGGAAAATAGAGAAGACACCTACTGAGGAAACACCATTCATGCTAACTTATGGGTCAGAGGTAATGATCCTCATTGAGCTTGGTCTTCCTAGCCACAGAGTCCATACTTACAGCCCTAAGACCAACAATGAAGAAAGGAGGCCTAACCTAGACCTTATAGAATAAAGACGAGAGGACACCGAGGTCAAATAGGCAACATATCAACAAAAGGAAGCCAAATTCTATAATAAAAGGGTCAAATCAAGGACGATCGCTATCGGAGATTTGGTGTTGAAAAATGTTTGGCAGAAGCCGAACAAATTACATTCAAACTGGCACGACCCATATAGAGTCACTGAAGAGGTCATTCCTAGAACCTACAAATTGGAGAACCTAGAGGGGGAGCCTTTCTCCAATCTATGAAGTGCAAATCATTTGAAGAAATATTATCAATAGATTTGAGTGTTATTTGTGTGTCGTCCTCTTTGTGTGCAGAAATTGCTTGTATTTAGAATGTTTTGAAGTGATGAATGAAAAAGTGCAAGTGTTTCCTCATATCTCTGTTCTCAATTATCGAATGTGTAGTTTGAATTGATATAAACTAAAAAACATCATTCTTATGGTGAATCAGTTTTGGCTCACTCTCGGTGATACGGGAGACCATGGGAGAATCGTCTCGTCCATAAACTCTCAATAACACTGAGAGGGGGGAATAGTGTGATAACATCACTTAGGTGGTGAGAAATATAAACAATTTCAAATTAAAAATCATTTAAGTATGGTCGCACAAACATCAGTATGTGGTGACCTCAGAGTTAAAACTCCCTCGGCTAAGACTAGAGTGTATGAAGAGACGAGATTAGTTCATATACTCCTAAAGACGAAGAGAGTGGACTTATTAACATCATTGATTTGGTGATTAACATCATTAATTTGGTGACTTCAAATTAAAAATCATGTATGGTTACAGAAACATCACTATGTGGTGACCTCAGAGTTAAAACTCCCTTGGCGAAGATGAGAGTGTATGAAGAGATGAGACTCATCCACACACTCCCAAAGAGGATGAGGGGGGACTTATATAGCATCATTAATTTGGTGACTTGAAATTGAAAATCATTTAAGTATGGTTATTTTTAACATCACAATATGGTGATTTAAGTGTCGTCCTCACGATCTCAGAAACTACGAGAGAGAACTTAAGGTTAAAATCATTCATATGATTAAAATAATTCATATAGTAAAAATATCATCAACAATACGACACAAGACTTGGAAAACATAATGATCTGCATTAATGATGATGATGATGATGATTACATACATATAATGAAAAAAATGTCAAAGTTATAGATGAAGAGTTATAAAAATGTTCATAAAATAAAATTACACGAGGAAGGGGGTATAAATCACAGACGACCACCCTAAGCACTCGACTCATTAATGCTGGCCTCATCTCTAACTCTTGTCCTAGCAGCCTCATCTTCAACTTCTGCCCAGTAGCCTTATCAAAATGTGAACTGAGCTCTCGATTTAGGCCACCGCTTCAACATTGGCCAATGTTGTCTAAAGTAGAGGGTCGAACAGGCCAAGGGCCTCTAGATCTGGCTTAATGGAGGAGACATCCTTGGGGTATTTTAAAATTGCCCACTTACAGGCCATTTTTGCACCTCTTTCAAGGTACTGGCAACAGAAGTCGCCAAACTCGTCTAAATTCTTATAGGCCTCTACAGCCTCATCCTTGGCCTTCTTGATGGACTCTGCTATTACGATCGCATGGTTGGTCGTCAGAGAAGCCAAAGCATCATCTTTCTTTTTCCTTATAGCCATTAAAGCATTGTCATGCTCCCTCTTTAGATTAGCAAGGGCATCTTTATGGTCGAACCTCATGGAGTTCACCTCATCCTTCATGTCTCTCTCAGCCTGAAGGGCCCTCTCAACCTCTTACACCTGGGGGATCTTTTCGATCATCCACTTCGTGGCGCGAGCGAAGGCACACATGGATTGTAAAAAATCACTGATAAAATTTAATACGAGAAGATTCAACACTTGACAAATTAGAATAATTTTAAAGAAAGTAAAGTCATCATACCTAGGCCATGTGGTGGAGTTCGAAATTAAAGACCCGAGGCACGTATATTGAATCCAAAAAGCATTTGTCAAACTTGGCCGGGAAGTCAATGACGGCTACCTTTGATCTCACACCACTGGTGATGAGATAATCTGAGATCGCCTTAAGTTGGTCAAGATGAGTTGCAACGGCAACATAAATGGAGCTTTGGGAGCTAGGAGTCAACCTCGTGTCGGAAGAATGTTGTCTCGACCATGTCTCCCGCTGCTGGGGAAGGTTCCCCTCGTTGATCGGTCCTTTTTCTTTTGCCCGTCCTAGACATGGCCTGGGCCGCCAGTTGTGGTTTTCTTGCCAGCAGTATTGACGGGTTGTTTGCTACCCTTTAGGCTTAAAGTCGCTTGAAGGCTAGGGGTCATCATATTCTAAATATGATCTTGGGTATTAGGAGGATGACCTGCAAGAAAGATAAGACAATGGTTAGTAAAAATATTCAGAGTTGAGAAAACAGTTAAAATAAAAAGTATGGAAAACTTACACAATTTGTCTAGGGGTCAACCCCCAAACCTGACGACTACTAGGAAGGAAGGGGTCATCACTTCTTTGAACTGGGCCAGACCCCCATCCTTCCCCTGGAACCTCAAGAAGTCAACCCTCATCCTATCATCAATACTAAGGTATGGTTCCAACTTAGTAGGCTTTGAAGGATTTGCCTAAACACGGGGAACCCTTGGCTCAGTGTCATCATGGGTAGCGTTGGTTGCGAACTCCCAAGCCCTAGAGATGAAAAAATACTTTAACTTCCAGTGATGGTTCGATATTTGGTTGATTTGAAGGATTTTCTTATCGAGCTTTCTTATCTTTAGATGGTAATAACCCGAATCGGGGATCTGGTGCCGGATATATTGTAACTGGCTTTGAAGACGCCAACTAAAGGGTCGTCTTCATACTTCGACTTTTAAAGAGAGATAAAGTCGAGTATAATTATACAAGAGTTTGGCGTCAGCTGGGTAGGAGCAAGCCCCATTCTAAAAATAATGGATTGTACGGAAGGGTGGAAGGGAAGACAAAATCCAACCCGAAACATCTGGTCATAGAAGGTAACCTCGCCTTGTTGTTCGTCAAAGGATCTCTTATCCTCGTCTGGGACTCTCATAGTAATTTCTGACTTAATGCTGTACATGTGCCTCTAGATAAGGAGGTCAGACTCTCTAATGGTAGAATGACAAGTTTGGGCATAAGAAACATCAAGTGGTTCCCCGACTTCGGAATCAGAGTCATCAGCGGGAACCTCAACAGTCGAGACCCCACTTGGAAACCTCTCATAGAACTCTCCCTCAGTCATGGCCGACAGGGGAACAACCACAGGGAGTGTTTCCACATTAACCCTTGACTCCTCATAGGACTGGGAGGTAGAAGATTGGTGGCTTTATGAAGACTTGGTTGCATCAGACTCAACCATACGAGATGAGGGGACACGAAGAGCCCCTTAAAAGAGTCAATTGGTGAGGAAACTCGGGAAGACGAGGGACTACAGACCTTAGAAGATGAGGACGCGTGATCAGTCATCTAGTCCCCACTTCCATCAACTACTAGAGGAGGGATGACACCTAAGGGGATTTGGAAGATTATACGTGTAAGGTCGCCTCCAGCTTTTCTCTTTGCCTAGGCCTCTGCCTCACCCTTCCTTATCTCCTTAAGGATCTTATCACTGAAATGGGAGTATTGGTCTAAAAGCTCGTAAAGCACTATAACATCCAAAAGTTTGACTATAGTTTACTTAAAGATCAAAAGGAGGGACTCAAATGTTTTTATTCAAGAACACCAAGAACTTAAAGAATAAACCTCAACGGAGAAGATAACCGATGTTATGCCAGTAAAAATTATAATAGACAAACAGGGCGACAAACCACTTAGAAACATCGCTAAAAATCCCCTAACCAACACCAAATCACTATACCACCACTAAATATCCTAAAGCTAGCCATAAAACCACGTAGACAAGATGTCAAAAAAATAAAAATATGACCGAAAGAACTGAAAATAAGCAATGGGGCAGTCAATTGCAGAAAACTCAAGAAAAAGGCACTGAAATGTTACCTGGGTGAAAAAAAGACCAGGAAAGCTAGAGAATCCCTACAAGCCCGCTGAAATGCCTAGAAATTGAGAGAGAGAAAAGCTAAGGTTTGCAAGAACTTTTGGGCACGAAAGTGGAAGGTTTGGAGAAAAAAGAGAGAATGCTTGGTTTTTTGGTATTTAAACCAAGTAATGATTGGGAGCGATTATCCAAGAGCCAAATCATTACTTGGCACAACCACTAGGGAATAACTTACTAGACATGACATCGCCCTACCTTGGCAAGAACGCCAACCCATAAACCTATTGACAGGTCTCCAACTCAGAGCACTCCACTCAGGGACATTGAAATGACTGTACACTCAACCAAATAGGTTCACGGCCTGAGTAAACTCAGACAATAAGAAGACACTCTCATTGGGGGACAACTGACTATACCCCTTCCTCTTCCACTCGCATTGAAGACTAAGGGTCAGGGGGTGATTGATATACATAAGTGTGATCTCATCTTCAACATATCTCAACCCAGCCAAGGCTTACCCTGGCCACTAATCAAGGGAAATAAATATGGGATGACTCAGCAGAAGCCCAACCTCAAGTGGACTCATCCTTGGACACTAATCTAACACATAACACATCAGTAATCCTAGTTTATTACATACCTCCTCGGCCTTGTCCATGAGCAAAGGGGGTCAAGGATCATATACGGACTCAGAACTGACTCAACACTCTGATGGTTATCCCTTCAGAAGACTGACCTGATGACTCCTCTCAACCTGGTCCATGATGGACGATCCTTGACACATAGAAGAAGCACACGTGGACTGTGGGTCACTATCCCACGAGGATAAATCGTTATAATAAGATCTTCATGAGCATGTGAGGGAATATTTCATCATCATGACATATATGTGTTAGGGACAGATGGCTGGTGCTAATTAGATGCTTCATCATGTTCATTCTTATTACATATTTAGGGGGTACATTATGCACCCCTATGTTATAAATACCTATCATCTTCTTCCTTGAAGGGGATCAAAATTCTAAAACCCTAGCCCAAGCTCTATCAAACTCATCCTAGAGAGAGAAAGTGTTAGAGAGTTGTATCTTGTGCCATTAGAGCTCATTTGTTTAATATAAAAATACACAAACATCTGCATTGTGGAGGAGGCCAATAGCTGAACCACTTATATAATCGTGTTCATCCTCATTCCCTCATCACCTTCTATATTTACTTTATTGCTCTTATCTCCATTACTATAGATTGCTAGCTTGAGCTCCAAACAAGTTTAAGTGGTGATATCTCTAGTATCATCACTATCCATTAGGAAATACTGAAACTGAATCCTACCTATATATAATGGACTGAGGAGGCTATAATCAAATCTTACAACATTCAAAGATACTCCCCGTAATGGCATGAAGAAGAGGTTAAATCTGCAGTCCCTGTTGCTAGATACCTGGGGGTTGGGAAAATAATTTGACTACGGGTCAAAGCTCGAAATACATTTGAAAATATTTTTCAAGTATTTAAATGTTTTAAACATAAAGGTGCAGTATATTACCTTCATAATTAACTCTTCAGTCACACGTAAATGAGATCATTCCTCACCTTTTATCTAAAGTGAACACCTAACGCATTCATTTTATTATTATAATTATGATGTCCAGTCTAACTGGGACAATAACCGCTATCATACCCCAGCCCGCTAATAATCACCACTGGCTATATACACTGGCTAATATATACTACCCTCACTAGGTATACTTTCGCAAGTGATTACATAGCTACACACATGATAGAAATATATAATCACACAATATCTCATTTACCAATACATACATTACTCGCTATATACGTATATATCGTATCCCCAGAGCATATACCTGGCATATTCATCCCTCGTATGCTATCGGGCTCCAGGTATACCACGTACCACAAATGGGCCACTGGGTCAAAATCTAACCACCGAACCCAAACATGAATATAGACAATGGAGGCGGTCATAAATATACGTTCGGGGGCCACAACTATACCACATCGGACCCAACTGATCTTGAAACCAATACTTATCCTCTCATATGGATAGTGGCCATGCAACAGTACTATGACCTAGGAAATAATCCAACACCTGTTGATCAATGCCAGGGTGGATTGCCCACTACACGCAACTTCCTAACGATAGCACTACTGAGTAGGTATGTTAAAAAAAATATACTAGAAATCATATAAATATACAAATAACCCATAGTATATATATATATATATATATATATATATATATATAAGTACTGACTATGTATGAAAATACCACAGCATACTAGTCTACCAATCCCGAAGTCCGAACCTACTTCCCGATTTTTAATTTACTGTTCACTCACTTGTAATCCGATCCATCTCACTTGAAGCCATCCAACCGTTGGACTAAAACATGCACCAACCCCTGAGAATATCCCCTATTAATCCCAATCTACACCGAAAACCCATATGCCTATTTACCAAACACTAACAGGTCAAAACAACGCATAAAAAAAATTAAGACAAGCTAGAAAATCGAACCTGTTCCCTGGAAGTTTTAGGCTTAAATAGGGGAAATTTCCAAATTCTGGAAAACCGAATCGATTCGCCCAATGGACGAATCGATTCGAAAAGTAGTAGTTCATCTCCTTCGTTCAAATTTTATGTTTTTCACCATTTTTAACCCTTCAAACCTCCATTACACAGTCCCAAATTCCCAACCAAGTATACCAAACCATGTATTAACATATATAAATGATTTCTAATGTATCCAAATCATTAAATCGTCAA
Organism: Sambucus nigra; assembly: GCA_949130495.1. Taxonomy (NCBI): domain Eukaryota; kingdom Viridiplantae; phylum Streptophyta; class Magnoliopsida; order Dipsacales; family Adoxaceae; genus Sambucus; species Sambucus nigra. The sequence goes on from OX422218.1 coordinate 286,669,647, forward strand.
GGGGAATCATTTAAACCAGATTAATTTTACAATTTAATTCCCAAACCCTAGATTATTCTTTCGTTGTTCAAGAACATAAAAAAAAAACAGATTTCTCCATATTCTCATGTTACTAAAATATCAAATTCGAACTATATACATGAGTAAATTATATCAAATTCGAACTATATACAAGAAAATTTGAACTAGCCAATTAATATTTATCGAAACCAATTTAATTTTCCAATAAAATTAATAATTAAATGCACACATGGAAATAAAATACTCTCAAAAGTATGAGATATTACATTTTCCCCCATAACAATAGAATTTCATCCCAAAATTTGAATGCACCTGCTACAAAGAGCTCTAGATACTTTTCTTGTATGTTATCCTCGTGCCCTCAAGTCAATTTTGTGGTATTGTGATGTCCTACTACATATGTACTAAAAGTAAACTTTTGACTGAAGCTTTTGCATGCTACAACCCAAAATGGAAATAGGTCTCTCCTCGTAAGTAATGTCAGGATGTAAGTTTATCTCCTCCAATGTCATATGTCGGTAAGCCAAGTCATCCCCAAGATACCTCATCAATGACGACACGTGAAACACATGGTGAATCATCTGCAAATGCTCTGGTAAGGCAAGACTATACGTAATTGACCCTACCCTCTCAATGATGGAAAAAGACTCCACATACCTAGGTGCCAACTTTCCCTTTTTCCCGAACGGCATCACTCTCTTCATGGGAAATGCTCACAACAACACCTGATCACCCACATCAAACTCCAAGTGTCTTATTGTATCCCACCTCTAACCAATATGAGGGCAAACGATAAGGTCCCTCGTATAAATCCTTGAAAGGTGTCATGCCAATAGTAAACTGGTACATGTTATTATATGTAAACTCTACCAATGGTAAGTACTACTCCCAATTACCCTTAAAATCCAGAATACACATCCTCGACATATCCTCCAACACCTGATTCACCATCTCCGTCTGCCCATTGATATACGGGTGATACGTCATGATTAAACGTAACTCCATTCCCATATCCTCTTAAAAACTCTGTACAAAATAGGGCATAATGATTTTGTCTCGGTCCAAAATAATATTGGCCAGCACTTCGTGCAGACCCACTATCTCTGCATTGAAAAGTTAGTCATACCGCCCTATTATTTAATCCGTTCGAACAAGTAAGAAATGATCTAGCTTAGTCAAACAGTCCATAATAACTCAGATGGAATCATGCCCCCTCTGTGATGTTCGGTAATCTCATAATAAAATCAATCGATATGCTCTCTCACTTCCATACCGAAATCTCCAACGGCTTTAAAACCCTGATTGGTCTCTGATGATCAACCTCCATCATCTGACAAGTGGTGCACCTGGAGATAAATTTCATCATGTATTACTTTATATACTGAGTAGGACTCTGTTTCGTCTGCCAATAACTGTCGTACCTTCTCCTGACAAGAATGATCCCATGCATGTGCTTTCACAACCCTTAAAATGATCTCGAATGTGACAATTATCACTATCATATAAGCCCTGAGAATATCATCCTTCTGGCAAAGCTCATCCCACTTCACCTTCCAAACTGCTGCCAAATGCCCCGTAGGCATATGGCTCAGCGCATCTACCACCACGTTAGCCTTTCTCGAATGATACTGAATGTCGAACTCGTAATCCTTCACGAATTCAAGTCATATACGCTACCTTATATTTAGCTACTTCTGCATTAAAAAATACTGCATTGACTTATGGTCCATGAACAACCATAACTTATCCCCCAATAAGTAGTGCCTCTAAGTCCCCAAGGCAAAACTAACTGCTGCTAACTCCAAGTTGTGAATGGGATAGTTCTTCTCATGGGGCTTTAGCTTATGAGATGAAAAAGATATAGCACTCTTATCTTGTTGTAAAACTCACCCATGTCCTTTAGGAACGCATCGGTAAAGACAAAGTACTCCACTCCTCCCTTAGGCAATGCGAGAACTGGTGCTGAAGTCAAGTTGTCCTTTAACTCATCAAAAGCCAACTGATAGTGGTCATCCCAAACAAAAGGTATGCCCTTGTGATTTAAATTCGTTAAGGGGCCTGCAATCTTTAAAAACCCTTTGATACATCGATGGTAATAACTTCTTAATCATAGAAAATACGAACCTCCGTCAGTGTCATAGGCTGGCCCCACTCCCTCACCGCTGACACTTTACTCGGATCCACCGAAATCCCCCTCTTAGAGACTATATGACCCAAAAACTGCACCTCTTGTAACCAAAATCCACACTTTTCAAACTTGGCATACAACTTACGGTCTTACAAAGTTTGAAAAACATTTGCAAATGCTCTACGTGCTCTCCCTCTGTCCGAGAACAAACTAAGATGTCATCGATGAAGATAATGACGAACTGATCAAGAAAATTCATGAACACTTGGTTTATCAGATCTATGAAAACTTTGGGTGCATTGGTTAGCCCAAATGACATAGCCCTGAACTCATACAACCCGTATCTCGCCAAAAATGTGGTCTTAGGGTCATCATGCTCCCTCATACGTAACTGATGGTACCCTAATATCAAATTAATCTTCGAGAAGTAGACTGCTCCTCTCATTTGATCGAACAAGTCATCGACATACGCTAACGGATACTTATTTTGAATCGTAACCTTATTCTACTTTCGGTAGTCAATACACCACCTTAACGACCCATACTTCTTATTCACAAATAATATGGGTCACCCTAATGTGAGGTACTCCTACGGATAAAACCCTATCCAAAAAGATGATGAATCTAATCTCTCAACTCCAGCATCTCTAAATGAGCCATACGATACAACACATGCGCTATCAGCCTAGTCCCCGATGCTAAGTCGATCACAAACTCAATCTCGATGATAACCCCGGTATCTCCTAAAATACACCAGCAAAACCCCTAACCATATGGATAGAATCTAATAAGATGAAAATACCCTTCGAGTTCTCCTCCTTGGTGTAATATAAATGTCGACCCTCCCTTAAGATGACACATCGCCACAAGAAACATATCTTGCTCTGGAATAGCAAACATGATAGTCATATTATAACAGTCTATCATCTCTTTATACGTCGTTAAACAATCCATCATTAATATAACATTATACTTGTACATCTATAAAATGAGCAAATACTCTACCAAACATAACCTCCCAATGTCCACACCCACTCCCCTGTAGATGGATTGAAAGAGAACCCCGTTACCCAATAATGAATCTATGGTCATGATAATATGAGATGTTTTATCCACTAAACCCATCCAGTGCTAACAAAAGAATGTGATGCTCCCGTGTTGAATAATAACCGGCTCATGTGCCCATGAATAGGAAATATACCATTAAGCGATAGCAACACTAGTGGCCAAACTGCCCCACGGACATTTTAGACACGCCCAAGCTATAATTGTCCCTAATGAGGTGGTGCTGCTAGAACTGTTGGTGGGGATGGTAGCTGAAGCAGTTATTGCCCCTACTGGGCATCTTCTTACTGACCCCCAGCCCTATTCGAGCAAGCATGCCATATGTGGCCCTGTTCCCCACATACGAAATATCTCCCCATAAAGTTTACCGGCATTTGGACCTGGTGAGGCTTCCCCAATCACTGGCCATGGTGGCCCTGATATCCCCATTCCTAGTAGCCTCCAGTCTGATTTCCTTAGCCCTACTGGACTTAAGGAGCACACTGTTAGCCCTGACAACCCTGTTTGTACGCACTGTCTATAGGTCTGAACCTCTTATCCAAGTCCTCCTGTTGGGAACCCAATTCCAGCTACCTGCTATTGCGATTCCCCGTCGACTCCACTGTCTCCAATCTTGCCCGGCTAGCTAGACTCTCCTGTCCTATTTTCTCCCCTTAGATCGAAATGATAATCCTAGTTGTGTAGCAATGCGGCATTAACAACATCAGTATAAGTCCTCAACATCCGGTTACCCAACATATATTGATAGATCCTCCACATGATCCCTTTCATGAACTTTAAAATCCTCTTCTCATCAGTGTTCACCTCATATGGTACAAAGTTCACCACGCGAGTGAACTCTTCTTCGTACTCAACCACTGTCTGGCCTTATTGACATGAGATCCATAAATCTCCTCCTCATCTCTATCTGCACTGTCAACGGAAAGGACTTACGATCAAATTAAACTCAGAATTCTTAATCGTCATAGTAACTCTCGTTCTTCTGGCGTGGTGACTAACTCCCACCATTGCAGAGATGCCCCAACTAGTAAGTAGTACCTACTTTTCAGTGTCGTTACACTTTACTATATAAAGATGCCTTTTGATATCCTTCTTCTATTGGCTCGCAACAACTATATCTCCACTCCCATGAATCTCCGGTGGATGGCCCTTCTAAAAGCCCGCCCTGACTCGCGCCCATATGGACGGTAGTGTATGAGTCTGTACCAGTACTACCACTAGTAGTTATAGCTGCACCAGAGTCAGGTGTTACACCATGGCTGTCATGGTTGCGTTAACTGCCTCAGCTACGATGGTTGTGAACTTTGTTATGGTTATAGTCCCCTAAGCTGCCTATGGCTCTAGTTGAGCCTTCCTCTCCACGGACCTTCTTGCTACATGTGTTGGTATCCCCCTCATAGTGTTTGGCATCTGAAACCGAACCAAAATTATATGAGATTACACTTAGATATATAACACTAAAAGAAGAATGAAAATGTGCAATATGAAAGTAACAGTCCTAAACATAGGGCTCTATATCAAAGAAATGTAACGCTAATAATGTAGTACGTTCACACAGGTCCTAAGTACACTAGAACCTGGTACTATGATACCAATTGTGATACCCTGCCCATTATAATACCGAGAAATAATCCTTTATTAAATATAAATAGGAATCCAGTATGATTTCATTATTAGCATCACCGTCGCAACAACCTAATATAAACATGATACCAACATAAACATACACCAAATAAAATGACATCATAACTGATAAGCGAATAAGCATAAATAATGTAAACTAAATAAACCATCAGTCATCACAAATAATAATTTAACGTAAATTGAGAACCAATAAAATATCTGACTAAAATGTAAAGTCTTATTCATATACGGGAAACACGCCCAAAGAAAATGCTGAAACTGAATCCTACCGAGATAAAATGGACTGGGGCGGCTACAATCAAATCTGCAGCGTCCACAGCTACTACTCGTAACGATATAAAGAAGAGGCTAAACCTGCAGTCCCTGTTGCTGCATACCTAGGGTTTTAGAAAATAATTTGACAGCAGGTCAAAGTCTGAAAAACATTTGAAAATATTTTACAAGTATTTAAAAGCTTTAAACGTAAAGGTGCAGTGTATTACCTTCTTAATTAGCTTTTCAATCGCACTCATATGAGATCATTCCTCACTTCTCATCTATAGTGCGCACTTAACGCATTCATTTTATTATCCTAATCATACTACCGAGTCTAACTGGGACAATAACCACTAATATATCCCATTCCGCTAATAATCACCATTAGCTAATATATACTACCCTCACAAGGCATACTTTCGCAAGTGATTACATAGTTACACACATGATAGAAATATATAATCATGCAACATCTCATATATTCATACATATTTATCACTCGTTATATACATATATACCGCATCCCCAGAGCATGGACCTATTGGATTCATCCCTCGTGTGCTATCTGGCTCGAGGTATACCTACCACAACTGGGCCACCGAGTCAGAATCTCACCATCGAACTTAAACACAAATAACAAAGGCGTTCATAAACATAAGTTCGAGGGTCGCAACCATACTTCATCGCACCCAACTGGTCTTCAAATCAATACCTATTCTCACATATGGATAGTGGCCATGCAATAGTATTAGGACCCCGAGAATCAATCAAACACATGTTGGTCAATGCCAGGGTGGGTTGCGCACTATACACAACCTCCTAATGATAGCACTATTGAGTAAGTATATTCAAAACAAATACATAAGCAATCACACACATACACACACACACACACACACACACACACACATATATATATATATATATATATATATATATATATATATATATATATATATATATATATATATATATATATATATATATAGAGAGAGAGAGAGAGAGAGAGAGAGAGAGAGTACTGACTACGTACGAAAATCCCACAGCGTACTAGTCTACCAATCCCGAAGTTCTAGTCGGCATCACGATTTTTAATTTAGTATTCACTCACTTATAACCCAATTCATCTCACTCGAACCCATTTAACCTTTAGCTTAAAACAGGCACCAACCCCTCAGAATGTTCCCCGACAATCCTAATCTACCCTGGAAACCCATACCCCCATTTACCAAACACCTATGGGTCAAAATAATGCACAATAAAAATTGAGACGGACGAGAAAACCGAACCTATTAGCTGGCAGACCAAAGCAATTCAGTTAGCAATCCAGCTCGCTCCCCCAGTGAACCAATTCGATTTGCTGGGTTGCCCTTCATCTTTTACCTCGAGTTTTCACCTCCTAAACCCATCAATGGAGGTCATAAGACTCCCCAAACCATAAATTAATATCCCAGGTCAATACATAATCATCCTAGAAGTATTTTAACCCCAATATAAACCCGAATCCAACATCAAATCTCAAGGATTCCTAATTATTAATTTAATTCGTTCAACTCATAATTTATCCAACCTTAATACCCATTAATCTAACACCCTATCAATGTTCACCATGTCCATAATCATATTCCCATATTTATATCACAAATTTCTTATTAATTCTAATTCACATTAATATGATCAAACAAAAATCAAACCTCTTGATTAATCCCCAAATTTTCATCTTTAAATCCCTAGATTAATTATAAATTAACTATAAACATAATTAATTACATAAAATTACAAATCTAAAGCATGCAAACACTTACCTTGTTAGATTAAATTCTGAAGTCTCGACACGTAAAGATAAATTAATTCCGGAGATTGACTATTCTCTCTTCTCCATTCTTTCCTTCTCCCTTTTCTTCTCTTTGATCTCTGCCTTAATCTCCACTAAGAAGAGGCAAGAATGAGGTGCCACCCACTCCACTTAACCTTAAATAGCTCTTGGGCCATACTATGTATAAAAAGCCCTCGAAACCCAACTATAACCCTTGGGTACCTGCTTTGGACTATTTAGACCCATTCTGGATCACTGATGCACTCAAAAAGTCCATCCAAGTCACCCAACTCAAAATATACCATCATCTCATTAACCGGTTCTGACACGTGCGTACATTATGCATCGCCCTTAAACCAATTTAAATTCGTTATTTTAACTCTCTAACGACAATATAATAATCCACCACTTTTCACTCATTAAATGACAATTTAATAATTCACAATGTTATTTACTTATTACAAGCAATTAAATAATTATAATCATAGATATTAATCTTAAACTCGCCAATTAATATTTATCGAAACCAATTTAATTTCCCAATTAAATTCACACATGAAAATAAAATACTCTCAAAAGTACTGGGTATTACACATACGATGAAATCTCTCTGTGAACCCTTTTGATACACATATACCTAGACATAGGACCCTTTGGGAAAAATGACATGACAAGCTCGTCTACTCACTGAGGCACCGTTGCGGTCTGCTTCGTACTTGCGCCATAATGGAATGCCTCCTAGTATGTCACCGCGAGCATATACAAATGGTATGTCTTGCACATAAAACCACGCAAGTAATATCAACCCTTAATAATGGGATAAAGCAAACACATACACAATCCTTTACTAATAGGTTAATTTAAATCATATACACATATCGTCCTAATACTACTAGGCCATACTATAACCTCTATCATTAAAAGGTATAACACATCTTTAACCTTATATTATACCTATAATACATTATTCCTAACTACCTTGGGTTTTCGAATCTAGGTATAGTCTCGCCATACCGTATGCTAAAAGCACTCATAATCAACTAAATTCAATATTAATTAACTCTAGTCCAACCTTCCAAGGCATCGCGTCTAGGTAAAATCCCATGTCTAATTTAATGTTAACCTACCATAGATGATAACTATACTCTAGGGTTTTCAACACAATCTTAATCTCACTCAAAAGATATACGACCTAACAAGTCCATCATAATGACTTAAATAATTCTTGGTGAACTAATCCAATCCTTTAATTTTTATATTCCCGATCACCAAACCCATCCTAGACTCCTGTTTGCAGTCAAATACCCAATCCTCGAATTAACCCCTTTAAATCAATAATTTTCCCTAATATCCAAATGCCCCAAATACCAATCTCCAATAACTCAATTCATAATAATCTATCCTTATTCTACGAGTATATGAAAACTATAGGCTAATAAATCCTAGCCCTAGGCCCCAAAACCAAAATTTTCAACCAAATAGACAAAGACCCAAACTAGGCCTAACCTGAGACCATCGATCGATCGACGGCCTCGGGTCGATTTATCGATCATCCCCAAAATCCAACTCTTCACTCATTATAGTATTCATCCTCTTCAAGCATCTAATCAATAAAATCGCATCTTATACACAATTGGAACCTATTTTTAACATCAAATTCCAAAACTACCACAACATTAAAAAAATATTTTATAATCCAAGAACCCTAAATCTATCAATGTCTATGATTTAATAATTTTCATGTATCGATTCAATTAAACATAGGGCTTTTAGAAAATTCAGAATATAAAATAACTTATAATCATTCTCTACTAGTTTTAATCCAAGTTCATGAAGAAATAAAAAAATATGAAGGTGGTAATGAATCTAATTAACATCTATATTAGAGTCATTACGAAGATTAACTATTTAATCCTCAAAAATCAGATTTACGACATAATCTGATATATATTTCAATGAATATATACAATATTAAGACACATGCAATCATAATCAAACTCGATATAAACTTGCCTCATTTGATTTTGAGGAGAAATCATGCTAAAATCGCCAAATTTCTTTATATTCTCTTCAAGTTCCTTCTCTTTATCTCGATGAGCTTCTTCAAATTGTGTTTTATGTATAATGTGGCTCCTAAGGTCTCATTAAGCCCTTTAATTTTTGGAATTAAACTTGGGCCCAAAATGGGTTCCTAACTAAATGATCCAAAATAGCCTCTAAATGGTCTAAAAATCACCTTGGTCCAATACTAACCGAATAGGCATACAATCTACCATTATAAACTAAAAACTATGATTCCTAAAAGTCGAATACTAAGATACCAAACAAATAACTAATAGGTCAATTAGTTAACAATTAATCGATATGAGTCCAAATATTAATTAATTAATTTCGTGTCTTAAATCCGATTTCAAATCTGAATTAAATAACATACAAAATGTAAATAGTGACATCTCAAGTCACAATCAACCACACATAATTCATTTTCATCAATTTAATAATTCACAAAAAATATGGGGTATTACACCCAATTAACTAATAAAGCATAATCAGTGCCATCCAAATCGAGATCAGCGTCTAGGGGTGAGAAACGTGAACAAGGGTGATCTTATATGCAAATAGACATATTGGCATATGGATTTTCATTACAGGAAAACCGGTTAAAATTGTCAATGATTTCACTTCAAACATTAACATTTGTTATAATTGCTGACATCAGGAGTATCCGTCAACCATAAAAATCCATGCACATGCCCACTCCCTTGATGTTACCACTTAAATCAATACCAAAAATCAATCACGCCAACTCGTCCGTACAAAAATCCTTAGAAGGTATACATTTGATCTTTGGCCTCCTAGGAGGACACTTGACATCTCACGACTTTATAACATCCCTGGTCAATACTGAAATCCTATCAAATGTATGATTGGTAATATACCAAATGCGTATGTTTTCAAATAATTGTCAATTGAGAAATGATTATCAATATATTTCTTCAATTCATAACCACATCTTTGGATTACTATCGCAACATGATCACAAGGGTACCCACGAAGCTCCCATTGGAAAAATGAACATTTCCTTTCTTCGAGATTAACATTAAAATATTCCTCTAATCTTACCTCGAATATGAACTCATTCGACTTGTTAATCACCCAGATACAACTCGTCTTTAAAGACTCTCTAAATCAATGATCCATACATTGATATATAATTCTTCACCATGATTTTTCTTCATTATTATGTTTAGCAATATACTTTATAATTTGAATATTAATTGCATCAACTAGGTCCATAATGGGAAGATGACGAGCCTCTTGAATCCACGAATTAAATGATTAGACAACGTTTGAATACATCTCACCATACCGTAAATCCTTTAAATAAACATCAATCTAATGCTCTTTATCATTAACCTTACTATTCATCTGAGATAGCTAAAATTATATTTAGATGTTGAAAATAATAATTGTGATGAGATTATGGAAAACATTTGGCACCAATTTTAATAAATTTTTATTTATGCCTTATATAAATATGAAAACGCATGAAACATCCAGAACATTTGATAATTGCAGCATGAACCATTACCAATTTTCATCGTTTTCTAAATCAACTATATAAAATGCAATAGGAAACATGTCTGCATTTTTCCAAAAATATAATATATCAAAATCAAACAGTATAAAGTTATTGTATAATAATAAATTTATTTCAAGAGTTAGACTATGGATAATTATTGTCTCTATGGAAAAACACTAATAGTAGTGGTCTGAATAAAATTTACCATCAAACGGTTACCATCGAATGGTTACCTTGCAACAACAACGTCAAAACAACCATTTTATAAAAGCATGCAATGTACATTAATAATAATAATCATAGTGTCTTATAATATCCGATAGTTTAAAAAAGTCGTAGGGTAATACATATTATCTTGAGAACTAACTATATAACATTTTATGTTTTAGTATCAAATTATATTTTACTGACTAAAAAAGAGGTTGTTAATAATTTTACACATATTATCTTGTAAGTATAAGCTAATTTGTGTAAAAAGAATTAATATCTGTTAATGATAAAACAAAAGTTAATTCGAAGCCAACTTCAACTGCATATTTACATAACACTTCACGGAACTCAACAACCCCACATTTGAATCATTTTCTAACCTTATTAAATCCACTCGACCAACCAACAAATAATAAATTTCTACTGGAAGTATTTCATACGACCACAAATAAGTCATCTACACCATCAAAATCAGTTCATTCGGTTAAAGCTTCATCATTAAAATTTTCAACACATTCGCCATCACTAAAAATGAATTTTCTAGTCGAAGCATTGACGTTTATTGAATCGATGACATGATTATGACAATATGATAATAACATCCAATTTCTTCATCAATATCCAGTGCACATTATACGTGTTCTCCCAACATGCATAACGATGAAATGTAGTCATTCGAAATGTCAATCCACTTAGCTCTTATAAATGCAATTAATTCTAAAATCATTGTTGTATCTCGTAACATTCGGACTAGTGTGATATCCATGTACTTGCAAAACAATGTCACAAATGATTCCATTGATATTACAACACAAAATGAACAATACAATAACATCATAATCTGGGAAAATATATGTAGTATATAGTGCTATAATATTTCTATTATGCACGCTACTTAACCAAACTTATTCTCAATAATAAATTTCATATTGCTTTTACATATTTAATTGAATGATTTAACCAAAATAAAAGGGTAACCCTTATTACTCATCATAAAGCAACCAAGCATGACATTAAAAGTAACATTAAACTTAACAATTTTAGACACACTCAAACAAACAATTTATACAATATATGTTTACTGTCAGGTGGCAAATACCTCACTTATAACATTGAAAAAATTGAAAAATGTATTCATACATCACAAAATTGTGATTCTTTTAATCAAGTGTGACAAACCAATTATATTCATCGACAATAATACTTGATAAAATAATAATTACACATAAAAATAATAGTATGAACCCACAAAATAGCAACATATACAAAAAAAATATAAATTTTCGCTTCAGAATAACGAAACATTCTACAAATTATTGAGACAGTGAATATATACTGTCAAAATAATATATTATACGAACAACCCCATAAATAATTATTTCTCTAAAAAAAATATAGTACAGTATAACATTGATTCCATAATTACTCAAACAAAATAAGAAAATTATGGTTTTAACACACTAAATACATCACAGTTTATGCAAGGAATATGAAAAATCAACACTATTAGAAAACCCATTTCCTAAAAATTATAATTTCCCTCTATAAGAAAATGTAAGAAAAATACGAAAATTTAAATTGATTATTTACCTTCCTTTTGTTTCGTTTCAATTTAAAAATTCAAATTAAGACCTAAATAATAAAAACAGTTTAAAAAAGGGACTACAAAACTAGTTAAATAACCGATGATGTTGTAAAATAAACGGAACAAGCAGAGAATTTAGAGGGAGTGAGTCTTTCATTTCATTGATATATCAATGCTAAAGGAGTATGACCCATATATATGGTATAAAATAATGTAATCCAATAAACCTCTTAATAATTGTGGAATACCAGTAGATTGGCATACAAGTGGACATCCACTTAATACATTTTATAACACTCCCCCTTAGATGTACAATATATCCACCATTCAATGATTATTTCTAGAAAGGGGACAATGCTAATAATGGGGAGAAGCTGGATAGGGTTCTCATTAATGTGGAATGGCATGTCATGTTCTCTCAAGGTGGGGTAGTGGTTTTCCCTACTATGGGCTCTAACCATAGTCCCATCGTGTTTGAGACTAAACCTCATAGGCCCACCCACAAAAAGAAATTCAAATTTGAGGTTTTTTGGCTTAAGAAAAAAATGCCATGACGTTTTAAAGAAAAAATGGAGGATAGAAGTTCCAGGCTCAGACATGTTTAGGCTTTCATAAAAAAAACTTTTACCATCAAGGCAACATTGGCAAAATGGAGTTTCAAGAAGTTTAAAAATTCCAGGGTAGAGATTAAAAAACTACAACATAAGCTGATAGACCTTCAGTCTTGTACTTCTAACGAGTATTCAAATGGAGATGTAAGAACTATTTCAAATAATATCACGGCTTTGTGGGTGAGAGAAGAGATATATTGGGCTGTGAGATCTAGAGCGAACTAGATAAAATGGGGAGATAAAAATTCAAAATTCTTTCATGCTATTATCATCAAGATAAGGTGGAGGAATCACATAGCCGGACTAAAAAATGAAGAGGGTTTTGGGGTTAAGGGCAAGAAAAAACTTGATGAACTCGCTAATGATTTTTATAAAGATCTCTACCCCTCTTCAGGAAGATATGATTCATCAATGGTAACTTCTTTTATCCCCAATCTTGTCACTGAGGCTACAAATAGCTCTTTTAATGCCATTGTCACATTGGAAGAACTTAAGAGTGATGGGATGACAGATTTTTTTCTATCAAACTTTTGGGGAGGAAATCAAGTGGGATTTTTTGAAAGCAATTTTTTTTTCAATACTAGGAATCTACGTAGGTAATTGAATGAAACTAATGTGGTCATAATTCCTAAAAATCCTAATCATGAAAACCTATATTATTTTAGACACATTAGCCTCATAAATTTTACTAAAAACCATTTCATAAAGTTTAGCTACTAGACGTAAACCTATTATTGACCTTATCATGTAATTCCATAAAAGTGCCTTTATCACTGGAAGGCTGATTTAAGACAATATCATAGTGGCCCAAAAGATATTTGCTATCTTTAGGAGAAAAAGAAGAGGCAAAGATTATAATTATGCTTTAAAGTTGGACATGAATAAAGCCTATGACAGAGTTGAATAGGGCTTCCTCAATGATTTTCTTCTAGCATTTGGGTTCAATGATAAGTGGGGTAGATTTTGTTATGGAATGTGTTTCTTAGGTGAATTTTAAGATCCTTATCAATGGGGATAATCATACTTCTTTTAGACCTTCTAGAGGGCTTAGGCAAGGAGACACTCTCTCCCCTTTCTTATTTATCATTATCGTTAATTGCCTTTCCCTTTTAATCTCCAAGTCCATGTAAAATAACCTCCTTAAAGGAGTTAGGATTAATTCATAAACCCTCCTATCTCCTATATGTTTTTTGTTTATGATTCTCTCTTCTTCTTTAAAGGCAGTGAGGCTGAATGTGGGGCCCTCCTTGATTATCTCAACATTTGCTATCAAGTGTCTAGACACAGATCAATCTTTCTAAATTAGGTCGTATTTGTAGTATAAATATGCCTCTTCCTATTAAACAAACCCTATTTTAAAACCTCAATGTCCCTCTCCTTGATAAACTGACAAGTACCTTAGGCTTCCCTCTGATTGGGGAAAATTTAAGAATAAAACCCTCTCATGGCAGAAGGAAAAGATCCTCAACAAAGTGGAGGGTTGGAAAGAGAACTTTTTAAGTTATACAGGGAAATAAGTTTTAATAAATTCTATTCTAGAGGCTTCCCCCTCTTATGTTATGTCAATTTTTTAATTTTCAAAAGATTTCTGCTCTGACCTATCCTCTAGAATTGCTAATTTTTTGTAAAAAGGAGGTAAAGATAGGAAAGGAATATATTGGAAGGCATGGGACTTAATCTCTCAATCAAAGAAGGTAAGGGGTATGGGGTTTAGAGATTTTGAAAGACAAAACCAAGCCCTTCTAGCTAAACAAGCACGAAGGCTTATCTGTAATCCCGACTCCCTCTGAGTAAGACCTTAAAAAGTCTTTCTTTATAACATTGCACCTTTTGGAAGGTCCCATACTCATGAAAAGGTTATTGGATTTGGAATAGCCTCATGCATGAGAGAAGCCTTTTGAAATTCCAAGTTTTATAGCAAATGGGGAATGGGGTGGATATCAACATATGGGAAGACATGTGGGTGAATGGTAGTGTGCTTCCTCCCCATTTGAACACTAATAAAGTCAGTAAGGTTTGTAATCTCATTTGCCCATCCTCTTTTACATGGAACTCCCCCTGATTACTAGCCTCTTCCCCATGGATATTACTACTTCAGTCCTAAACTTTCCTCTCATCTTCCCTAGTGATAAAGATACTGTAATATGGCCTCACATAAATGATGGTCAACTATCAGTGTCTACAACTTACCAAATCATAACCACCAAAAAAGAATTAAAAAAAAACTCAATCCTACTTCAGCCTCACCCTGAGTTGTGGAAAAATATTTGGGTCATAAAATCCCTATCTAAAATCCTAAATTTTTTATGGAGATGCAGTAATGAGGGGTTAACAGTGAACCATTCTTTATGGAAGAAAAAGCGCAAAGAGGATCCTACTTGTAAAAATTTTGGAAAGAAAATTGAAGCCATTGAACACTTGCTAACTAGATGTGAGTGGACCAAACTAATTTGGGAGAGATTAACCCTTCCCAGTTCCATTATTCTCAGCCCTTATTTTAGAATTGAAAATTAGTTCTTTCATGTTCTAGTTAATTAGATAAAGCCTCACAAGAGGTGCCTGGTCAAAAGTTGTTATTTTCTTGCACATGTTGGATGACATGATAAACTAGAAATGAAACTATTTTTAGAATAGTTAACATCCATATATCTAAGGTGCTTTCTAATGCTCTGTCCTTAGCTGTGAACTACAGTAAGAGTTCTAAGGAGTTTATGCCTAAATATAGGGTAAACCCTCCCTTAACTTCTAGGAGTGTAAGCATTTGGACCCCTCCCTCTCAGTCTCGGATAAAAATCAATTGTGATTGTTCTTTTCTCGTTAACTCAAACACAGGCTCATTTGGTTTTAATTTTAGGAACTTTAAGGGTGAAATTATTTTTGGGAATGTTTCCTACTGCCCCTATACTATCTCAGCACTACAAATGGAAACCTTATCTCTAAGCTTAGTTGTTACTCATATAAATGAAAACAATCTTGTTAAAATCATTCTAGAATTTTACTTTAAAACCCTAGTTAATTGTATATAGAAGGATTCTTACTCCTTTTAGGAGATAATAGACAAAAAGCAGATACATGCCCTCATCAACCACTGCCATGAGATCCACTTCAACTATGTGTCTAAAAAGTCAAACTCTGCTGCTGATTGGCTCATGAAGATAAGTTCCTCTATGAATCTGCCTCACGATTGGCTTTACCATCTCCCTCTTCCTTTTATTAATATACTTAAGTTAGACTTCTCACAAGAAGGAGTAGGGTGATTTTGTTATATATTGGTCAGATCCTCATGAAGATTTATGTTTTCATGAAGATCTACTCGTATTTAGAAGGAGAACCCTAGTTTTTTTCTCTAGTTTCTCTCGGTGCTTTTTTTCTCGCTCAAAGAGGAAGACGAGGTGAAGGGTTTCTTAAATTGTTTTATTTAATTTTATGTGATTTTATTTTGAGCAGTACGTGTAAGATGTGGTGTGATATGTGTTGGTCAAACCGAGTAAGGCTTAACACCTGTTACCTCCTCTCTAATTTTCACCCACGTGTAACTCTTCCCCATTAATGAAATCAGCGTTGGCTGGCATTTAAAAAAATGATTGTTGCCTCATTAAGATCTTACTAAGAAAAAAAAGAGTGAAAAAAACAAAGTGAAGGAAAAAGAGTACAACTTTTGTGATCATTGAATTTGTATTGGACGTACTTAGTGTTGTCTTGTTAAAACCTTTAACTAGAAAACCCAATGGAAAAAAATCTAGTTAAAGAAAAAAGAGTACAATCATATATGTCCAAAATATTATGTTCTTATATTATCCGCCTGATAAAATGCTCCCCTTGATTGGATACTCTCCCTAATTATGATATTTCTCCGATGATTAAGTCGATGCATATCAATCTCATACACAACCTTCTGAAATGTTGCTCTGGAATGGGAACAAACTTGATCGACTATTACTTCAATTGTATTTTTCTTCATAAGCTTGACTTCCATAAGACTTAGGTGAAGAAGGATGAACATGTCACTTTATCGGATATATTTTACTTCAATAGCATAACTCTTCTAGAGTTTATGTGTTGCGTAACTCTTTTTGAATTCATATATATACAAGAACTAAAATATATTAATCATATCTCCCTTGATGTATCCTTTCTGAGCGTGGGTATACAAAAACCATTGCCCACATAATTAGTAGGAGGAACATATGTTGTTTAATGCAGGTCATAAGTCCTTTGATTGTTCCCTGTGAGGATTCCATAAATAACTTGTAACTATATAACTAACTAGAAAATGGTTATATATAAAAATATCATATGATATAATTGATATTAGTCACATTTTATGAAAGTCAATGGTAATTATTTTTTGCCAAGATATTGACTACAACTTTAATATGCACTATCATGCATTATGTTATGTATATCAATACACAAATAACGTATAAGTATGGTACTTCTGGACCAAACATGCACATATGGTATTTTGGAATCAAATTTATATATGTTATCCTCTTTAGGATAATATGGATAATTTAATATCCAAATATTGGAGACCATGAGTGTTGATACCAAAATTAGTATGCTAATATGGACGAATAATAAGAAGACACATGTCAGTCTACGTGGCACAATAGCGACGAGGAAGTCCATTTCCCTGACCAAGTCATGTATTCTCCGAGGAACTCCAACACTCCGAGGAACTCTTGAACGACGAGCAACTGAGGCGGTCCGAGCTGCATCTCGACCACAGCAGCTGCACCTCGGCCACAGCATTTATCGCCAGATAATCAACAGTTCAACTATTCATTGAATGCTTATCATCTTGACGCACACGCTTGAATAGCATTAAATGAATTACCCTTTCATGTACAGCCTAAGGGCTATAAATACCTTGTATCACCCTCATTCAAGGGGACTGGAATTTCTTGATAGTACTTGTAATCGAGAATTTCCAAACACTCAGCAATAACATAATAGTAGACGTAGGCCATTCATATAAGGCTGAACCACTTTAAAATTCTTTGTCTCATTTATTTATCCGTGATTGAATAATTAGAGTGATCTAATTTTTTACATCAATAGATTGGCGCCGTCTGTGGGAAACGACTGTTGTTATCGTTTTTCACCAAGAATTATTCATCATCAATGACAGACAATCCAGAATCTAGCAATCGAAACGCTGGAAATCCTCCAAATCCCTCTGCACCTCCAGATCTGGCTGGAATTATGACAAATCTGGCTCAAGGACAAACCGCCATGCAAGAAACAATGCGTCAACTCATACAAACCCTTCATGGCGGTGCACCTGCGCATTCAGGACAACGAAGTGGTCAGAAGCAAACCTATTTACTTTCTTCATGATCCAGGCGTACTGAGTCATATCGTAATGAGGAATCTAATGATTTCTCTTATCAACCTGGGTGAACTTTGTCAATACGGGCTACAGATACTGATCAACGTATCACTCTCTCTCCAGAAAGACCCAGCGCCTTGGAAAGACTGAGCAGAGTGTCTCCTTTCAGCCGATTAGGCCCTAGAAGGAATAGGAGTCCACCTAAGACCATGTCGAGAAGTTTTCGACAACCATCAGATCTAAGAGAATGATCAGCACAATCACGACCAGTTGCTCGTCAAGATAGATCTCAGGAGGCTACTTCAGAGCAATCAATTGCTCGAACTAATAGGCCCGAGGAGGGAAATGATGCGTGGAAAGGTTCCATTCAGCGGTTGGAGGATAGATTGGGAGAAATGGCTCAGGCAAAGAATCCCCTACAACGAACTTTTGTTCGAGGGACACCTTTTGTACAGGCCATTGTGGATTTTCCTACACCGTCGAAATTTAAAGCGCCCGTGGTGACCCCCAAGTATGATGGAAAGACAGATCATGTTCTTCACATAGAGCAGTATCAGGCTGCTGCTGACATCTATGTTGTCCCCGACGAGATGAGATGTAGATCATTCTCTGGAACTCTTACTGGATCTACCCAAATATGGTACAACAACCTTCCTCGGGGAAATATTTCAACTTTCTTTCAGTTGGCCGAGTTGTTCATTGGCAATTTCTGTTTTGGAGCAAAGCCAGTAAAAAGAGTAGCACACTTGTTAAGTGTTAGACAAAAATCTGGTGAGAGTACTAGAGATTACATAACTCGTTTCAATAACGAGAAGCTAGAAGTCATAGATTATGAAGAAAAGACAGCAATCACCACCTTGATGAGTGGGTTGTTGCCTAACAAGTTGTACTACACTTTGGCCAAAGATCCACCTACAACTATGTCAGAGTTAATGGCAAAAGCGGCCAAAATCATGAATGCCGAGGAGGCTATGGCTGCGAAGAAGAATATGGATAAAGAAACCAAGGTGGAAGTAGACAAATCTAAAAAGAAAGAGCATAAGGGCAATGGCGGTGACAGGCATTCCAAGAATAATAAAATATCATGGGAAGTCCTGAAGAAATTTGATAATTATACTCCTTTGAAAATGGGTATTAATCATGTCTTGGAGGAAATCAAGAATAACGAGGAGGTAAAGTGGCCGAAGAAACTGAGGTCAGACCCTGATACGAGGAACAGGGATAAATATTGCGAGTTTCATAAGAATCATGGTCATATGACCAAAAATTGCATAGCTCTTCAGAACGAGATTGAAACACTCATCCGAAGAGGAAAGCTAGCAAAGTATGTTGATCGGAGAGGGGAAAGAATAAATAATGATCGAACTAGAGAGAGGTCTAGATCTCCTCGTCGAGCAGAGGAGAAAAAGAAGAGAAATCATGAAGATGACCCCGATCTTCCCAAGAAACCAAGGCAGCCATAACGAGAGGTATTTTCTATACGTTTTGGTTCATTTAATTGTAATGTTATTACAGGAGGAGATGCAGGAGGAGGAGACCTTACTGCAGAAGGAAAGGCTTACCTTGGAGAGGCCCAAGCTTGCTCGTACATTCAGCGAATAAATTTGGCCGAGGAGGATCGTCCGAGGAAGGTAAACAAAGAGAAGCTGGTCATTGGCTTTTCAAAAAACGACCTGGCAGGTGTTCTTTACCCTCACGACGACCCTTTGGTGATCAAAATGAGGATGAAAGAAGTAGTGATTTCAAGGGTGCTGGTAGACAATGGTAGTTCAGCAAACACCATGTACTATTCATGCTTTGACAGTTTAAATTTGAAATTATCTCAATTGGAACCTTATCACAGACCTCCTCTGGGCTTTGCTGGCGAAAAAGTTTTTCCACTTGGGACGATCAAGTTGGATATATTCATTGGAACTTGGCCTGCTTGTCGAACAGAGAGAATACGCTTCTTTGTGATGGATAAGAATGTGCAGTCAGCTTACAACATCATCATGGGAAGAGTTGGTTTGAAGAAGTTCGAAGCAGTCCCATCTACAGTACATCAGTGCTTAAAATTCCCAATAAATTTTGGAGTAGAAGTTGTGAAAGGTGATCAAAAAGTAGCTCGGGAATGCTATTATTCATCTGCCGAGCAAGAGGAGCTTGAAGAGTCAAGAAAAAAGACTACTACCTACCAAGTGGATGAAGGTACAAAAATTAAAACATTGGATCCCAGAGATAAATCCCAACTTGTAAAAGGACAGGTGGTGGAATCTATAGAAAATGTTATTCTGGACGACGAGCACCCTGAACGAGTAACCCAGATAGGTTCGTCATTGGATGCCTCGATAAAACAGGAATTGATAACTTTCTTGCGAAACAGGAAGAAAACTTTTGCATGGAGTCATGAAGACATGCCAGGAATAGATCCAAACTTCTTATGCCATGAACTCAATGCGAATAAGGAGATCAAGCCTGTAAAGCAGAGAAGAAGAGTGTTTAGTCCCGAGAAGAATCAAGCCATACAAGAGGAGGTCGAGAAGCTCCAGAAAGCCCAATTCATTGAAGATGTGAAATATCCAGACTGGTTAGCAAATGTGGTGATGGTAAAGAAGAAAAACAATAAATGGAGAATGTGTGTTGATTTCACTGATCTCAACAAGGCCTGCCCAAAGGATCACTTTCCATTGCCCAGAATTGACCAACTAGTGGATGCTACCTCGGGACACGAGCTGCTCAGCTTCATGGACGCTTACTCTGGATACAACCAGATCAAAATGAAACCTGAAGACAGGGAAAGCACTTCTTTTATTACCCCTAGGGGAACTTATTGTTACAATGTTATGCCTTTTGGTTTGAAAAATGCAGGAGCGACATACCAGCGGCTGATGAACAAGGTTTTTTCCGAACAAATCAGTTGCAATATGGAGGTCTATGTCGACGATATGCTGACAAAGAGCAAGAAAGTTGCTGATCATCTAGTTGACTTAGGTCAGACCTTTGATCAACTGGATAAATACCAAATAAAGCTCAACCCAACGAAGTGCACCTTTGGAGTACGAGAAGGAATGTTCCTCGGGTACATCGTCAACCAGCGAGGCATTGAGGCAAATCCAGCAAAGATCAAAGCTCTTTTAGGGTTGCGATCTCCAACGACGAAGAAAGAGGTGCAGAGTCTTATAGGATGAGTTGCAGCGCTCAACAGATTTGTATCCCGAGCAACTGATAGATGCCTCCCATTCTTCAAAACACTTCGGAAAACTTTCGAGTGGAATGATGAATGTGAAAAAGCCTTTCAAGACTTGAAGAAATATCTGGGAGCACCTCCACTGTTGTCCAGGCCAGTAATGGGAGAAAAGTTGTACTTGTACCTGGCAGTATAAGAGAATGCAGTCAGCTCGGCATTGATCAGAATGGAGAATGGAGTCTAGAAGCCAATTTATTACACAAGTAAGGCTTTCCGAGGTGCAGAGATCAGGTACCCAAAGCTGGAAAAATTGGCATTGGCATTAATTGAAGCAAGTAGAAGAATGAGGCCATATTTCCAGGCCCATACCATTATCGTGTATACCGACATGCCATTGAGACAAGCCCTTCATAAGCCAGAAAAATCAGGGAGACTGATGTATTGGGCAATAGAGCTCGGCGAATATGATATTGTGTATGAACCCAGATCATCACTAAAAGGGCAGGCTGTAGCCGACTTTATAGCAGAATTTACATATCTTGATACCCCCGAGGAGCAAAAGTTGCTCGCTGACCAACCTGTGGATGTTACAGGATCAACAGACATAAGTCCAGATCAACTCCGGTTGGTAAAATGGCTTGTGGATGTAGAAAGATCATCAAATTCAAACCCAGACCAACTCCGGTTGGTAAAAGGGCGAGAAGAGATGGTCGACGAAGAGCGAGAAATACCAGGGGAGGATGAAAGGAAACAACAGATATTTCACCGAGGAACTTTGTCAGATAAAAAATTTGAAGACGAGTTACCTACATGGAGATTATATGTAGATGGATCATCTTGCACAACGGGTTGTGGAGCAGGGATTATTTTGAACACCCCAGACAAGATTGACGTGGAATATGACTTGCGATTCCAATTCAAAGCTTCCAATAATGAAGCCGAGTATGAGGCCATGATAGCAGGTCTTAATTTAGCAAAGATTATGGACGCACAACAAGTGAAGGTATTCAGTGATTCTCAATTAATTGTGAATCAGATGATGGGAACATATGCAGTTAAAGGAGAATTAATGGTCAAGTATCATGCAAAGGCGATAGAATTGTTAGCAGAATTCGATGCCATTCAGTTGATCCGAATACCAAGATTGGAGAATGCACGAGCAGACGCACTGGCCCGACTAGCATCAGCTACTCGTACCGAGTTGCGAAGAACAATACCAATTGAAGTATTAGGAAGTCGGAGCATAGATGAAGACCTGACGATGACTATTATTACCCTTGATTTAGGGCCATCTTGGATGGATCCCATCAGGGCATATATTGAGGAAGGAGAATTACCGGAGGATAAGCTCGCTGCCAAGAAATTGAAGTATAAAGCTGCTCGGTATGTACTAACTAATGGTGTTTTGTATAGACGAGGAATTATGGCAGGTTTGCAAAGATGTGTACATCCCTCCGAGGTGAAAGAATTGATTAAAGAGATCCACGAAGGGTCTTGTGGAGCGCATGTAGCAGGTCGGACACTTTTACAAAGAGTGATGACGCAGGGGTACTATTGGCCAACGATGAGGGCTGATTGTATAGCCTATGCTAAAAGATGTGATAAATGCCAACGTTTTTCTTCCATCCGACGTACTCCACAAGCATTGTTGACACCCATAACTTCCCCTTGGCCATTTTCCATGTGGGGAATAGATCTGGTTGGACCACTGCCAACGACCCGAGGAAGATTCAAATACCTCGTCGTGGCAGTGGATTATTTTACTAAGTGGGTAGAAGCTGAGCCACTTATTGATATGACATATGAGAAGGTATACAAATTCGTTTGGAAGAACATCATCTGCCGATATGGTCTCCCCCATGCCTTCATCACAGACCATGGAACACAATTTGATAACGAGGAGTTTGCTGCCTATTGTCGACAATCAAACATTTTAAAGACTCATTCAGCACCAAGCCATCCTCAAAGCAATGGACAGACTGAAGTGACGAACAGAACATTACTCAATGGTTTGAAGAAGAGGCTAAGTGAAGCTAAAGCTAATTGGATTAATGAGCTACAGTCAGTATTGTGGGCTTACCGAACAACTCCCCGAGCAGCAACTGGAGAATCACCATATATGCTGGCATTTGGAAGTGAAGCTGTAATACCTGCCGAGTTGGGTCTTCCAACACATAGAGTGCTGAATTTCAATTCCCCAGTCAGCGACTTAATGAGAAGATTGGATTTGGATATGCTCAAAGAGGTTAGAGAAGAGGCAGCCATTAGGAATGCTACTTATCAACAGCGAACAACCCTGTTCTACAACAAGAGGGTGAAAAAATGCGACTTAAAAGAAGGAGATTACGTGCTAAAAAAGGTCATTCAGAAGCACAATAAGTTGGAAGCAAACTGGCATGGACCTTACCGAGTTACTGCAGTTATCCGACCAGGAACTTACCGAATAGCGACTCTAGAAGGAGAGGAATTTAAGAATGCATGGAATGCTGAACACCTACGCAAATATTATCAGTGATGTAAAATGTAAAGCAGTTCCATCAATATGAATAAAACGATGATGTTTCTCTATCTTCTTTCTTTTTATCGAAAGTTTTTCGAGGAATACTAGTGTACAACACTACGCTGTTCAGCAACACTGATAGTTCAAACCCACGACCAACTCTGGTCGGTAAAAGGGCGAGAACAAACTATACTCCTTTGGTTAGGAGGCGTACACTAGTGTGACCAACTCAGGTTGGTAAAAGAGCTAGTGGACATGATAGTTCAAACCCACGACCAACTCCGGTTGGTAAAAGGGCGAGAACAAACTATACTCCTTTGGTTAGGAGGCATACACTAGCGTGACCAACTCAGGTTGGTAAAAGAGCTAGTGGACATGATAGTTCAAACCCACGACTAACTCCGGTTGGTAAAAGGGCAAGAACAAACTATACTCCTTTGGTTAGGAGGCGTACACTAGCGTGACCAACTCAGGTTGGTAAAAGAGCTAGTGGACATGATAGTTCAAACCCACGACCAACTCCGATTGGTAAAAGGGCAAGAACAAATTATACTCCTTTAGTTAGGAGGCGTACACTAGCGTGACCAACTTAGATTGGTAAAAGAGCTAGTGGACATGATAGTTCGAACTCAGACCAACTCCGGTTGGTAAAAGAGCGAGAACACGAGACTCCTAAAAAAGGCCAATCTCGGTTAGTTAGGAAACAAGATATGCTCTCAAATACCAACTTATGTTGGTCGGTAGGTAAGATTACTACAGAAAATACAAAAGTTCCTCGAAGAACAAAATATTCCAAACTGAACCAAGTATGGTTGGTCGAGGATAAAAACCCACTAATTGTAGTTGGTCGACGAGGAAAATTTATTGACCTTAGTTGGTCGGACATATTTTATGAAAAAGACAAAAATTTACCAAGTACGGTTAGACGGGGATAAACTCTCACTAACCATAGTTGGTCGACAAACACAATTTAACAACATTGGTTGGTTGGAAAATTTTTTAAACATTTTTATACTCATTACTTTATTATTAAGTGATCGAGCAACATTTCTAATACTTGTAAACTTTTTGTTATTAAGTTGGTCGATGAACCACACAATATTGATATGCAAGCACAAATATAAAGTGTTTGACAAGCACAAGACAATAGCAATACAGATTTGCAAACAGAAAATGAAAGTCTTTCATTAAAATTCAAAATGAATTACAAGTTACATATGTGTACTAACTATTACATTGAGATCCCTACTATATTGGTTTCTTTCCCTCTACTTTTGAAATAGGTTCCTCGCCAGCAGGCGGATCATTTAAAGTCTGAGGAGAGTTAATAAAGTTCAAGTCCTTCAGCATCCTAACGTTCATCACAGAAGGTGTGTCCAGTAGATGCTCGGGACGAGATACCTCAATCTGAGAATGAAGATTATAGTCACCGAGGTATTTTGCAATTAAGCTCCGAGGAATGGCACGAGCTGGGATCCATTCCATGTCCAATTTATAAGGTGGCACAGGCAAGTCTAGTATCCCAGGAGCATGATAATCCCATAAATAATGGCCCTGCTCTAGTTTTAATACACCCAGGGCGTTCAACCATCCCTGTTTATAACCTTCATTATTGGCATTTTCAAGGCGAGCATCCAAGTGACAAAGGGCCTCATTGTAGCCTGCCATCCAGAACTCACGAGGTTGTTTGTGGAATTGGAAAGTTATTCTCTCTAACTGCTCATGAAGGTTCCTGGCAAAAACATCCTTATTATTCAGAGCAGACTTTGTCGAAGCAAATTGATCCTCCAGAGTTTGGATTTTCTTAGACATTTCAGACAAAGCCCGATCTTTTGCATTCAATTGGAACGCTTGAGTTTCCAATGTTGATTGCCTACGAGCTTCTTCAACAGAACGACGAAGACCTCTTGGTCGTCCCCGAGCAGGTTGAATACTTTATTCCTCGTCAACATCCTGTGCAACTCTTCCTCATCCACGAGAACCTCTTCCTCGTCCCCGAGTAGCAGTAGAAGTACCCGACCTTCTCAAGGTATCCAACTCTTGCCTCAATTTGGCATTCTCAACCTCTAGAAAGGAAAATCCCTCGTCAGTCACTGGGATTACAGCTGTTGAAGAAGATGCTGCAGACTTATACTGTGCCAGCTCTTTCTGTAAATTATTATTTTCTTGCTCTAGCAGCTCGACAATCTGTCTACAGGCTTCAACTTCACCCTTTAGGGTTCTCTCTCTGACATCGTACCCAGCCAGAAGTTTGTCGTAGCCCTTCTCGGCAGAAATCTGCTGATACCTTTTTTCATACCCCTCATGCAACAGGGCAGTTGATTCCTTATACTGATTTTGAAGGTCTTCTAAGGTACATTGAAGATCCTCGATCATTTCGTAATAGGCCACATTATTGGCCACAGCCCGGTCAAGTAAACCCTCCAGGTACTGATAAGCCTCAACTGCCTGCTCAGAAGCATCATGACCAAGGATATCAGCAACTTCAGATGCACTTAGGTCTGTGTGACCAGCCTTATAATATTCATGGCATTGCTGCATCAACTTTGTATCATTGGCAGATAATAATTCCATTCTAGCCACAAACTAGTAAAGAAGAGAAGGCAAGAGTTAATAAAAGAAGAAGACAGAACACAAACAACGCAGAGGAACAAAAAAGGTGATTTTATTACATCATCAAAAGGAGTACAGCGTTCAGAATACATAGTATAAGTAAAAGAAAAATAGAAAGAAAATACCTAACAACTTCACACATTTTCCTTGTCTCCCAAGACTTTCTCGGGAGGCTGGGACGAAGAGCTTGGTTGCTCGGTGGGAACAATGAGTTGATTGGCAGAAGTTGAGACTTGTTCAGGAGGAGCAGGCAAAGACGAGATCTCCTCAGTGGCTGTCTGATTGGGTTGTGGAGCAAGGACTTGATCACCTACTATCATTGAAGACTCCTCGGACGCAGCTTCGTCTTCTTCCTCATCTTCAATTACAGGAGGGGGCCAGGAAGATGTTGTTGAAATAGTTCAGAGTCTTCGCTAACCTTCAGTTCCTGCAGGGCAGCAACCCAACCATCTCGGAAGTATTTCAAACTCCCATACTGCACCTGGGTCATCATTGATGCTACCCCCTATCCCATCCTTTATCCCAACCAGTTCGAAATGATTTTTTCACAGCCACCTTTCTTTTCATTTTCTCCGAGGAGAGCTTCTCGGATAGAAGATCCTCGGTGGTTTTCAACTTGGCCTCCACCTCCTCCTTCTGGCGATTTACTTCTCGCAGAAGGGTCAGCTCTTCCTCGGCCGATTTTAACTTATTTTCAAGCTCGCCAAAGCTTGTGAGCTTCTTAGCATATTTTTTATTCTCCCTCTCCAAGTCTCTCACCTTATTTCCCAACTGTACCTTCTCTGCTTCAGACGCAGCCAAATTCTTCTCCTATTCACCCCTATCCCCGTCGTATTTTTGACGGGATTCCTTCAAAGATTGGGCCAAGCCCTGTAAAGCATCCTCTACTCCAGACGAGGAGCTGGAAGCCTTGATTGCTTCATCTTTCTTCACTATGGTGTT
The DNA here is from genome assembly GCA_949130495.1 of Sambucus nigra. Classification (NCBI taxonomy): domain Eukaryota; kingdom Viridiplantae; phylum Streptophyta; class Magnoliopsida; order Dipsacales; family Adoxaceae; genus Sambucus; species Sambucus nigra. The sequence goes on from OX422218.1 coordinate 286,697,121, forward strand.
AAAGCAACTCACCAGCTGAAAAAGAAAATAATGATAAGTTAGTGCCGAGATACATATATTGACTAAAAGAAAGAAATTTTTTGGATAAGATAAACTTACTGAAGCAATGTGACGAGTAGCTAGGGATGTCAACATATCCCTAGACATGTTTTCCTCGATTCCTTGGACTTCAGGAATGGTCCAAGTCTTTACCGAGCTCATTACAGAACTCGGGGAAATAATGGTTGGAACACCAGCTCCACTAGCTTGGAGCTGGGGAATGGCTTCAGAAAAACTGACCGAGGAGGATTTCTTCAGTCTCCTCGGTGTCTTCTCAACAATCTCAACCAAAGAAGAACTTTTGGTTGGAGAGATGGTGATTACTTCCACAGGTGCATCCTTCTGCATAGGAGCCAATGGGGGCTTCTCGGCAGCCTTCTGAGGAGCAACAGAAGGAGCAGCATCCACTTTCTTTGTCCCCTTTGGGACATCAGCCTTGCTTCTTTTTCCATCTCCAGCAGAGGAAGCCTCCTCGAAGATAGCAGGAACTCTTCTTTTTCCCATCTTCTGACTCAGAGGAATGTGAGAGTCTGGTGAAGAATCCTCAGAAACTGGCAATGGTTCACTAATGTTGACCACAGGACGAGCAGTAAAGGACGATGTATAGCTCCTGTATTGCAACAAGTATGAAGCAGACCTGACGTGCTCGTCTGCAACTTTCTGATGCAAACTCCAGATATGTTTCAAATGCTTTATATTAACTTCTGATTCTTTGGGAGTTTTTCTCTTGCTGTCAACTGCAAACAAAAACATATTGAAATGTCAATCATGCATTTATTCAAACATAATGAAATCATAATTTCAGAAATAGAATAAAATGAAAATAACCTATCCCATTGCCATATGGAGGGCATTTGGGACCCTCATATACTGCATCTCCAACCAAAGGAGCATGTTGCCAATTTTTGATAACTACCCCATGTTCAAAATAATCCCTATTAGCATCAGGGAGATTGAATACTAAAGCCCTATTCAAAAATCTATTTTTTAAATAATAAACATTGTCTAGAACAGCCCATCTATAACAGTACATAATCTCAGGAATTCCTATACGAGTTCCATGAGTTTGATTTAACCTATACACCCCATTAACTATTCTCCATGTGTTGGGGGTTATTTTTGCAGGGACAACATCGAAATGTTGAAAGAACTCTAAACACAAAGGGTTTGGTGGAAAAGAAAATCCACATTCAGCAATAAAGAGGCTGGGGAACCAATGTCCCTCAGCCAAACGAAAGTAATTTGAAGGCTCAGAAAGATCCTCCAAAGTTACCCAAGATGGAATGGAATAATCTGAACGGAATTTTTCAAGAGATTCAATAATATAAACCATGGTGAATAAAAGAAATGAAGAAGAAGGAAGAAGAAGATCTTACAGGAATAAAGGGAGATCTGTTGACAACGAACGAAAACAAGGATGAATGCACAAGAGAAAGAAAGGCTATGGAAAACTCGAAAGCAGAAAATTGGAAAAGGTAGAAGATGGTATGATTGCCTAAGAAGCTTAAATACTTTGCCTTCGGAAACGGCGAAATAAATGATTACAAAAAAGAAACTATTACGCCACCGGCAGCTAAAAGGACAAAAAGTGCACAAAGATCGAAGCGCTTATAAAAATTCAAAAAGGCGAATTCTGCGAATTTGGAAAGAAATTCAAATACGAAGAAAATGCTCCTAAAACCCAGGAAGGTCATTTAATATTGCCATATACCGAGAAAGAATGTTCCATACTCCTCAAAGTTCGAAATATAAAACATTGGGGGCTTCTGTTGATACCAAAATTAGTATGCTAATATGGACGAATAATAAGAAGACACATGTCAGTCTACGTGGCACAATAGCGACGAGGAAGTCCATTTCCCTGACCAAGTCATGTATTCTCCGAGGAACTCCAACACTCCGAGGAACTCTTGAACGACGAGCAACTAAGGCGGTCCGAGCTGCATCTCGACCACAGCAGCTGCACCTCGGCCACAACATTTATTGCCAGATAATCAACAGTTCAACTATTCATTGAACGCTTATCATCTTGACGCACACGCTTAAATAGCATTAAATGAATTACCCTTTCATGTACAGCCTAAGGGCTATAAATACCTTGTATCACCCTCATTCAAGGGGACCGGAATTTCTTGATAGTACTTGTAATCGAGAATTTCCAAACACTCAACAATAACATAACAGTGGACGTAGGCCATTCATATAAGGCTGAACCACTTTAAAATTCTTTGTCTCATTTATTTATCTGTGATTGAATAATTAGAGTGATCTAATTTTTTACATCAACAATGAGTATACTAAAATTGTATGTTTAATATATATTAAAGTATCGTAGGACTTTTCAATTTATTTGTCTAATGGATCCGAATTTAACATAAACTGTGCTCGATCTGCAAGATGAGATAATAACTAGTTGCCCCAAGGTCATTAATTATTTTTTAATTCCTTATTTGGATATTTTTCACATAAATTGAACTTTTCAGGAGCACATCCCTCTAAGGATATTTTACATTTCAATTTAGCTCTTCAGGAGCACATCCATTTAAGGATATTATATAATGGCACATTGTATATATGATTTTTTTCATACCCTTCCTTAGACAAATATTTACTAAGACGGTTGTACTTATATCTAGATCTGTCAATGGGTCATGTCAAGTCATTTTTTATCGTGTTCGGTCTTATTGGGTTTGTGTCTAAACGGGTGACTTTTTTATCGTGTGAAAAAATTATATCCAAAACCCGACCCGTTATGTTAACATGTCGTGTCGTGTTCACTCGTTGATACCCATTAAGATAATAAATTATTATGAATTGTATACAAGCTGACATATTATCTCATTTTTGAACCCAAGTAGACCCATTAATTCATTGACATTACTAAATCTCTCATTTAGTAAAATTTATTATGATTAAATTAACATTATGCTACATAAATTATTTATATGTTCCAAGAGTATATCTTACTTACTTAAATTAATGGGTTATAACGGGTCTTATCGGGAATTAACGGGTGAAGGGGGTCAACACTAACCCGACCCGTTAACTATCGTGTCTTATCGGGTTGACACTGATATGACCCGAACCCATTAAGGGTTCACCTATTAACTTATAACTTCGTGTCGGTTCGTGTCGTGATATCGTGTCGTGCCTTATTTTTCCAGGTCTACTTATATCCTTTTGGATTGCCCGCTATACAATGAACATCTTAGTGCATTTAAGTACGTACTCCTTATCTTTACTTCAGGCAAAGAAACTCCTTCTGGGATTTTTATACGTATTCTTTGTCTAAATCCCGTATATATAAGTAGCTATAATATTCATGAGTCTTATATAATGTATTTCGAAAAAATTGCTAAGCTAGTTAGATATCTGAAAATTATCTACGACCATAGAGGGATGGTGTGTTCATTATAATCAATTTTGGTTTCTTCAGGAAACTTTGTGCATAAATCATGCATTTTTTCACGATTTTTAACATTTCCATTCTTATAAACACCCATTCGTAACCTTCAAGATTAACATCTTTTGATGTTTCTACTCCATGTCCAAATATACTACGTATATTAAGAGACTCAAATTATGCCACTGTGATATTTTCTCATTTTGACCAATGTATTCTTTTTTTACATTCATTCATAGTACATGAATTTGTAGTATCATTGCCCTTTGACTTTTGTGTAGCTACAACATATATAATTATATCATTGATGATCATCTTCGTTGATCCCAATTTTCTCTTGTATATATATAAAACATCGAGATCTCATTTAATATTAGGTACCTTTGCCAACTTCAAGGATTTATAATCACTCCGAGGACTTGTGTCTTTTCATAGACAACTTATTGGGTTTTATAGAAAATAAATTTTATTTCATAACCTCTCGTGGAGCGTTATGTATAAGTTCTTTTGGAGCGTTATTTGGGCATGATTTTATTTAACCTCCAATTATGGGGAGTCAAGTAGTTGGTACCTATAGGTTTGCCACACTTCTGGCGTGCAATAAATTCATTTGCTGCTGAATTTATTTTGTCATTTTAGCACAATAATTTTGGCAAGCACATTTACAACTAGTCCATGTGACATTTGATGTTTCCATATCATTTTTACTTTATTTTTGCATTAAGCGATACGGGAGATTACATGAGAAAGTAGAAATATTCCAAGATAATTCTCACTGTTCTTCTAGAATAAATCGTTCTTCGGGAATAATTTGTACTTCAGGTATGTTCTATCCCTTCCTAACAACATAAAGAATGTCTCATAAAAATAAAATTGCACATATACTAAAAACACTATATTTGTCAATGATTCAATAGAGAATGAATTACAAGTACTATATATACACCCTTGTGATAACAATAGTAATAAGTATTTTGTAAAAAAATCACAGGATATCATTTGTAATTTTAAAGGCTTATAAAAAGCACATAAGGTCATCAAAATGGTATTGTATAATATTACCTAATTGAACCATAGGGCTGCAATCTCATGACAAAGTGCTATTCTACAACAATAAATATTGTATAGTATAACTCCATGAATAATGAAATGAGAGTTTTTTACTAGTATAAGCTTTTGATATTCAATACTAAAAGTAATGCAAAATTACTTCTCATTATTTATTTCTTAAAAAATTTCTTTTATATAACTCACCACATATAAACGGGTGGATACCACATAACAACATTACATAGGCGCTTCTAGAGCCTTAGGTTCAATAATGATTAAACCTTTTATTATATTACATACTGAGTCTGAAAAATTTATGATTTTCAGAATAATGTGAGTTGTTTATTGTTTGCTAAACAAATGTCATTATATAATGACAGTTCAAAATTGTCAATTACAAGATTCAATATAGATTGTGTAGTGTGTGTCAGTCCAAATATATATGAATAATAATAATTTATGTTTCGATCAAGAGTTTGGTGACTAAACATAAATAAATGGAAGTATTTTAAAAAAAATATCGTTTCTAATAATTATCACATATTCACATAATGGGACAAATAACAAAAAGTTTAAGTTTAATAACAATGAATCTTTGAATTCTTAATGATCACAAACGAATTTCATAATTGAGGATATAAATCGTTTATGAAAAATAATTCAAAGATATATATATATATAGGGAGAGGTTCACAAGTGAACCTAAAAGATGAACTTTTTAATGAACCTTAACAAAATAACACCTAACAACTCATTACTTTTAATTTCTATGTTGTAATTGGTCCGCGCCAGCGGCAACGAACACGCGTGTCGATCCATCCCTAACTCCCTCACCCCCCCCCCCGGCACCCCACCCCACCCCCACCCCAACCACCACCATCACCATGGCAGCCCTTATAGCAGCCCCTATGGCAGCAGGGCTGCCATGGGGGTGGGGGGGTGGGCGCCTGGGTGGGTGGGTTGGGGTGGGGGTATTGGGGATCAATCGACACACGTGTCCGTTGCCGCTGGCGCGGACCAATTAAAACATAGGAATTCAAATTAATTAATTGTTAAGTATTTTTTTGTTAAGGTTCATTAAAAAGTCATCTTTTAGGTTCACGTGTGAACCTCTCTCTCTCTCTCTCTCTCTATATATATATATATAACACCCCGCCTAATTAAATACCGGGTGGCCAGTTCCATACCAAATTAAAACAGAATATATAGTTGGCTCATTCTTAGCATCACTGTCGAAAACATTTACAACTCACCCAATACCCAATTAAGCTGGTGTTAAAAACTTTTCAAATTTAAATTTCAACAAAACCATTTTTAGTTTAAGAATAACACTACACATTTTATTCTACAACACTGATAACACAATAAATAACACAAAAGAATTTAAATGCAGTTGGAATAAACATTCCCAAATAATATAAATCCATTACAATAATCCCAACAATATCAAATGTATTAAAAAGACACGAATACAATAGTATTTGACCTCGATAGAAAAGATAACTGAAATCCTTTGGGCGACATGCCCTACTAAGAGAATACTGTGAATCAAAAAGATGATAGGCGTCTAAGCAAAACTCCATAAATCCATAGCTCGTCAATATCAACTAAGGTTGGCGTCCCTGTTGTTGGACACCTGATATAGAAATACAATAGAAGAGAAAATATGCAAGGAAACGGGTCAGAGCCCGAATGTGTAGATGATTTTTAAAACAGCAAGTATTTAACAAGTGCAATAAAGCATTTATTATGTACATGTTAGATCCAACTTCTCACTTGCTATTATCACCTCTCAACTAGAGTGCACACTTAACGTTTCCTATTAACCTCCTAGTTAATGGTTCCTCTTTTCTAGTCTCCATATTATAATTCCATTCCCATATCATAATCCCCGTATGTCCCATACCATACGTCACATTATTGTTCATTTACATTTCTCATCGTTTCTCATTAACATGAATCATTTCTCATTAATATGAATTAAGTTTTTCAATTCTTTAAGAATAAACATTCATTAACTTAATTCCATTATCTTTCTCTATTCACCGTTATCTACAATTATCACACAGTAGATGATTTAACCACAATAAATCCAATCATTCCTTTAATCCATTATATATATATATTCATATATAATACGGCACCCCGAGTCACAGCTGCGGTGCAATGCATTACTCTGCTATCATGTCCCAATATCGCTTGTCGCCGAATAAGGGACTAAAGGTTCGTTAAGATTCCTCGAACCACAAACAACACCACAATCATTGGAGGCGAACATAGTTCTCATACCCATGGGTCACGCACATACCTACGTACCCATAGTCAGCGGGCTTATCAACTCCCCGATAAGTCTTTCATAGACCTATGTTCTCGAGCGACAAATCAAAGATCCTATGGATTCATCAGGATATGACTGCCCTCACGCCCAAACCTCCCACCGATAGCAAGTAAGCTAGGTATGTCATACACATAATCATTAATCAATCAAATAGGTATTATCATACCTATAGTATACTAACAACAAGGTACTCACATTAACCTTAGATTATTCCCTTACGTAGCATTATATCTCTTTAAATCCCACGTATTAAAATGTCATATCTTTACTTCATAATTTAATTATCCTCGCATCCTATAACATCTCTCCACTCTCGACATCGTTAAGGTTCATGCGCGGAGCGTCTCGCAAAGCGAAATCCAAACAAGGAACCCCTCCAATACACTACTACTTAACTTTGTCGATCGAGGAGGTCCGTCAACTTCAAATACGTGATCGGGATAACCTCATACCCTCTTTCAACCAAATGTGTTCTAAACTCCCATCTTTATCCAGGAGCCATACCACTACGCTCTTATACTACACTCATCCCTTGCGAAATTAATAATGAGCTTAAACTCAGTCCTTGATGTTTAAATTGTAACCCTAAGTCTACCCAGGTGTTAAATTCAATCACCACTACTGGACCTATCCTTAATCCTCAAGCAAACCAATTATAATCCAACAAATGAATCTAGCAACCGAAATTTCTTTAATTTAATTATCATCATTCTAATCAATTTAAATCCCAATCAAATTAATTCAAATCTTATTAAGGGTCTACTGATATTTTCTAAGTCCCATAATATCCCATTAACAAACACCAAAAATCTACCAAAGTTTTGGGATAAGAACCAACATTAAAAAGAAACAACATCATGAATTCTCATATTTTAAATACTCTGAAAAATCAGATCCAAAAATTATTCAAATCATCAATCCGACTTCAGATTTGGATTCTACACGAAAAATTGAGTCAGGTATGTGTTTTGAGTTTTTCTTAAATCTCATCCAAATGCACTCAAAAAGAAGATCTAAACATTCCAAATTAGCTCTTCTCATTCCACTCGTTTTTGCCTCTTTTTCCAGAAAATTATCAACATATTATCTTCAAGAACACAAAATGATATTCAGAATTTCTTCCATAGATATATGATTATTTCATGGATTATTATCAACCTACAACATGAGTTTGATTCCTACATATGTTCATACTTCCAGAAATCCATTACTACTCTATTTTTATCTTCCAAAAATGAAAAATCATCTCTTTTCATAATTATTCTAACATGGACAATATACGAACTTAAGTTGCAAATATCAAACACTTGCCTTTAATGAAGATCTGATCCTTTGGGGTTGAATAACATATGTGGTTCTCCCTTTTTTCGGCCACTTTCGGTGGTGGTTGGTGGTTGGTGGTGGTGACCTTTGGTCTTTAGTTCTCCTCCTTTCCAAGCAAGCTTCCAAGCAAGCTTCTTTTTCTTTCCAAGCAACCTTTCACTTTCTCTAAGAAGATGACCTTTCAATTTTGTGTAGAAGAGATGAATGAACCCACGTTCAACTAATCTCCAAATAGTTATAATAAGACAAAACCCGAAATCACTATTCATCCCCCTTGTAAAAATAACCAAAATGCCCTTTTGGGTTGTCTTTTCATTTCCAAATGACCCGAGACCCAAATCCAACATCCAAATAGACTTTTCTGACTATTTCAACCCTTCCGGATGCAACGACGCAGTCGAAATGACTATAAGGTCAATAGAAAAATAAATTTTCTTTTTAATTTAATAAATTAGTCCCGACACGTCCCATACCGCGTCTGACTATAAATCCAAATTACCGAAATTATATCACACCGTCATAATAATGACATCATATTCATATATTACCTAAATATCTTTAAGTAATATTCAGAATCATCTATTTTAATATCCACAATCCGGATAAAACCCAAATGAATTAATTAATAATAAAATCCAATTAATCCATTAAATTAAAATATAACCCATTTTAAAAGTCATAAAAATTACGGGGTATTACATACTTCCCCCCTTATAACAGAATTTCGTCCCGAAATTTAGGAATATAAATCATACCGGTAAGGTCAACTCCGAGTATAAATCTCACATCGCAAGAAATCTAAGATGTACCCCCCATACAGTACATTAACGAAAATCCCCATCAATGTTACACTAAGTCTCACCATATAGTTCCAACTGAATCAAATTTAAATTATACCCAATCTTCCCTATACCGTTCTCGTGACAAAGTTTGGGAAAAATGATCCTCACTTATCAAGTAAATACATCCTGAAGTCATAACTACTCACTGTTTCACAATAATGAAAACTACAACCATTCAACCATCCAGGGCGCCCATACACCCTATCGTACCACTTTCAATATTAACATTTTCGCAAAGGTTATAAACTCATATCCCAAAGACCTAACTTATTTCGACTCCCAAAAGACTCCTTTAAATAAGGCAAAGAAATGAATAGTTGGAAGTCAAAACAACTATTGAAAATTACTTAATGTTCGCCGACTTAGAATTCCAAGAGTTAAAAACATTTAAAAATTATTTTAAAATCCGTTTTAACTCCGTTTTCGAAACCGTTTGAAATTCTCGCATTTAAAAATAATAACCAGCATATCTGAGCAATACAAATAATTTTATCAAAAACTTTATTTTCCTCCATTTTCCAGAATTTAATTAAAATAACCCAAAATTACGCGGGTTGTTACACTTCCCCACTAACAATGGAATTTCGCCCTCAAAATTCGTCGAATGCCTAACTCTCAAAAAATCAGGCTAACAATCTCCAAAAATAATTTCGTCTCCAAAAATAAATTCCTCACATCTAATCTAGATGCCTATCACGAATATCACCTAAAATTTTCTATCTCCAAAAATTGCTAACCACGCAATGAACCCAAAACCCAAGCCCCGAGGATTGTCGTATACCTAAACTCTGATACCATTTGTAACACCCCGCCCGCTCGGGGAGAGCGAATAGAGCGCTAATGCAATAAAATATCTAAATCCACAAGTAACAAGGTATAGAGCGTCTAAATAAACCCACAATAATATAAATCCACTAATCTCAATTCTTCAAATACAACAAGTATCTCGAATTAAAATTACACCTATCTAACTCGAATAAAAATACAAATCTCCAAAGCTCTATACATCAAAATAATACAAATCTTTCCCAAACAATCCTCGCTAAACTAAATCTCCATACCTCCCAAAAATCCGCGCTAAACTGCCACTAAAAGAAAATATGGGGAAGTACACAATACGACAAGAAAGATGCTCAATAATTATATTAACGATGAACAAATCGTAACAACACGAGTACGAATATTCAAATCAAAATGCAAATCTCAAAGCATTTATCAATATAATTTCTCAATAACACTTTAACCGGGTCACCAGGCCTCACCACATCCGTATATGCTTTATCAAGCCATAGCCCGGGAAACAAGAATTTTGGCGGGTGCCCAACATCCGTGCCATATTAAAATCTCATGACAACGTGCTCATCAACAATATAATGATACCACATGAATCAAAATAATTTCAACAATTATTTTCCAGATCTCAATGAATTTATCAATTCAAATATGAGTTCAATTAAACAAGAATTCAAAGAGAATGACACTCGCGAGATTTAAGGAGCATATTGTGTGAAACCCCATACCTCAAACCATGATGAGAAACCAATGATCACATCCTCAAGATCAACACAAAAGATCTACAATAGCTCCTCCAAGAACATCCAACAAAATAACCCCAAGAACACCTATAATCTAAGGTTGGAACTCACAAATCTTAAGGGCCAATGTGTATGTAAAAATAAGAGGAATATAATATATATTTGCTGTCAAAAGTAGGTTAAAAGGCTTGCCCACGACTTCCTTTTATAATACAAAGAAATGAAGAGTTGAAATCCAAAAGACTCCTTTAAATAAGGTAAAGAAATGAAAAGTTGGAATTCAAAACAACTATTGAAAATTACTTAATGTTCGCCGATTTAGAATTCCAAGAGTTAAAAACATTTAAAAATCATTTTAAAATCCATTTTAACTCCGTTTTCAAAACCGTTTGAAATTCTCGCCTTTAAAAATAATAACCAGCATATCTGAGCAATACAAATAATTTTATCAAAAAATTTATTTTCATCCATTTTCCAGAATTTAATTCAAATAGCCCAAAATTACGCGGGTTGTTACACTTCCCCACTAACAATGGAATTTCGCCCTCGAAATTCGTCGAATGCCTAACTCTCAAAAAATCAGGCTAACAATCTCCAAAAATAATTTCGTCTCCAAAAATAAATTCCTCACATCTAATCTAGATGCCTATCACGAATATCACCTAAAATTTTCTATCTCCAAAAATTGCTAACCACGCAATGAACCCAAAATCCAAGCCCCGAGGATTGCCGTATACCTAAGCTCTGATACCATTTGTAACACCCCGCCCGCTCGAAGAGAGCAAACGGAGCGCTAATGCGATAAAATAACTTAATCCACAAGTAACAAGGTATAGAGCATCTAAATAAACCCACAATTATATAAATCCACTAATCTCAATTCTTCAAATACAACAAGTCTCTCGAATTAAAATTACAACTATCTAACTCGAATAAAAATACAAATCTCCAAAGCTCTATACATCAAAATAATACAAATCTTTCCCAAACAATCCTCGCTAAAATCAATCTCCATACCTCCCAAAAATCCGCGCTAACCTGCCACTAAAAGAAAATATGGGGAAGTACACAATATGACAAGAAAGATGCTCAACAATTATATTAAGGATGAACAAAGCGTAACAACACGAGTACGAATATTCAAATCAAAATGCAAATCTCAAAGCATTTATCAATATAATTTCTCAATAACACGTTAACCGGGTCACCAGGCCTCACCACATCTGTATATGGTTTATCAAGCCATAGCCCGGGAAACAGGAATTTTGGCGGGTGCCCAACATCCGTGACATATTAAAATCTCATGACAACGTGCTCATCAACAATATAATAATACCACATGAATCAAAATAATTTCAACAATTATTTTCCAGATCTCAATGAATTTATCAATTCAAATATGAGTTCAATTAAACAAGAATTCAAAGAGAATGACACTCGCGAGATTTAAGGAGCATATTGTGTGAAACCCCATACCTCAAACCATGATGAGAAACCAATGATCACATCCTCAAGATCAACACAAAAGATCTACAAAAGCTCCTCCAAGAACCTCCAACAAAATAGCCCAAGAACACCTCTAATCTAAGGTTGGAACTCACAAATCTCAAGGGCCAATGTGTATGTAAAAAGAAGAGGAATATAATATATATTTGCTGCCAAAAGTAGGTTAAAAGGCTTGCCCGCGACTTCCTTTTATAATGCAAAGAAATGAAGAGTTGGAATCCAAAAGACTCCTTTAAATAAGACAAAGAAATGAAAAGTTGGAAGTCAAAACAACTATTGAAAATTACTTAATGTTCGCCGACTTAGAATTCCAAGAGTTAAAAACATTTAAAAATCATTTTAAAATCCGTTTTAACTCCGTTTTCGAAACCGTTTGAAATTCTCGCCTTTAAAAATAATAACCAGCATATCTGAGCAATACAAATAATTTTATCAAAAACTTTATTTTCCTCCATTTTCCAGAAATTAATTAAAATAGCCGAAAATTACGCGGGTTGTTACACTTCCCCACTAACAATGGAATTTCGCCCTTGAAATTCGTCGAATGCCTAACTCTCAAAAAATCAGGCTAACAATCTCCAACAATAATTTCGTCTCCAAAAATAAATTCCTCACATCTACCCTAGATGCCTATCACGAATATCACCTAAAATCTTCTATCTCCAAAAATTGCTAACCACGCAATGAATCCAAAACCGAAGCCCCGAGGATGGCCGTATATCTAAGCTCTGATACCATTTGTACCACCCCGCCCGCTCGGGGAGAGCGAACGGAGCGCTAATGCGATAAAATAACTAAATCCACAAGTAACAAGGTATAGTGCGTCTAAATAAACCCACAATAATATAAATTCACTAATCTCAATTCTTCAAATACAACAAGTCTCTCGAATTAAAATTATAACAATCTAACTCGAATAACAATACAAATCTCCAAAGCTCTATACATCAAAATAATACAAATCTTTCCCAAACAATCCTCGCTAAAATCAATCTCCATACCTCCCCAAAATCCGCGCTAACCTGCCACTAAAAGAAAATATGGGAAAGTACACAATACGACAAGAAAGATGCTCAACAATTATATTAACGATGAACAAAGCGTAACAACATGAGTACGAATATTCAAATAAAAATGCAAATCTCAAAGCATTTATCAATATAATTTCTCAATAACACTTTAACCGGGTCACCAGGCTTCACCACATCCGTATATGCTTTATCAAGCCATAGCCCGGGAAATAGGAATTTTGGCGGGTGCCCAACATCCGTGCCATATTAAAATCTCATGACAACGTGCTCATCAACAATATAATGATACCACATGAATCAAAATAATTTCAACAATTATTTTCCAGATATCAATGAATTTATCAATTCAAATATGAGTTCAATTAAACAAGAATTCAAAGAGAATGACACTCGCGAGATTTAAGGAGCATATTGTGTGAAACCCCATACCTCAAACCATGATGAGAAACCAATGATCACATCCTCAAGATCAACACAAAAGATCTACAAAAGCTCCTCCAAGAACCTCCAATAAAATAGCCCCAAGAACACCTCTAATCTAAGGTACGAACTCACAAATCTCAAGGGCCAATGTGTATGTAAAAAGAGGAGGAATATAATATATATATTTTCTGCCAAAAGTAGGTTAAAAGGCTTGCCCACGACTTCCTTTTATAATGCAAAGAAATGAAGAGTTGGAATCCAAAAGACTCCATTAAATAAGGCAAAGAAATGAAAAGTTGGAAGTCAAATCAACTATTGAAAATTACTTAATGTTCATCGACTTAGATATCCAAGAGTTAAAAACATTTAAAAATCATTTTAAATTCCGTTTTAACTCCGTTTTCGAAACCGTTTGAAATTCTCGCCTTTAAAAATAATAACCAGCATATCTGAGCAATACAAATAATTTTATCAAAAACTTTATTTTCCTCCATTTTCCAGAAATTAATTCAAATAGCCCAAAATTACGCGGGTCGTTACACTTCCCCACTAACAATGGAATTTCGCCCTCGAAATTCGTCGAATGCCTAACTCTAAAAAAATCAGGCTAATAATCTCCAAAAATAATTTCGTCTCCAAAAATAAATTCCTCACATCTAATCTAGATGCCTATCACGAATATCACCTAAAATTTTCTATCTCCAAAAATTGCTAACCACGCAATGAACCCAAAACCCAGGCCCCGAGGATTGCCGTATACCTAAGCTCTGATACCATTTGTAACACCCCGCCCGCTCGGGGAGAGCGAACAGAGCGCTAATGCGATAAAATAACTAAATTCACAAGTAACAAGGTATAGAGTGTCTAAATAAACCCACAATAATATAAATCCACTAATCTCAAATCTTCAAATACAACAAGTCTCTCGAATTAAAATTACAACTATCTAACTCGAATAAAAATACAAATCTCCAAAGCTCTATACATCAAAATAATACAAATCTTTTCCAAACAATCCTCGCTAAAATCAATCTCCATACCTCCCCAAAATCCGCGCTAACGTGCCACTAAAAGAAAATATGGGAAAGTACACAATACGACAAGAAAGATGCTCAACAATTATATTAACGATGAACAAAGTGTAACAACACGAGTACGAATATTCAAATAAAAATGCAAATCTCAAAGCATTTATCAATATAATTTCTCAATAACACTTTAACCAGGTCACCAGGTTTCACCACATCCGTATATGCTTTATCAAGCCATAGCCCGGGAAATAGAAATTTTGGCGGGTGCCCAACATCCGTGCCATATTAAAATCTCATGACAACGTGCTCATCAACAATATAATGATACCACATGAATCAAAATAATTTCAACAATTATTTTCCAGATATCAATGAATTTATCAATTCAAATATGAGTTCAATTAAGCATGAATTCAAAGAGAATGACACTCGCGAGATTTAAGGAGCATATTGTGTGAAACCCCATACCTCAAACCATGATGAGAAACCAATGATCACATCCTCAAGATCAACACAAAAGATCTACAAAAGCTCCTCCAAGAACCTCCAATAAAATAGCCCCAAGAACACCTCTAATCTAAGGTCGGAACTCACAAATCTCAAGGGCCAATGTGTATGTAAAAAGAGGAGGAATATAATATATATTTGCTGCCAAAAGTAGGTTAAAAGGCTTGCCCGCGACTTCCTTTTATAATGCAAAGAAATGAAGAGTTGGAATCCAAAAGACTCCTTTAAATAAGGCAAAGAAATGAAAAGTTGGAAGTCAAAACAACTATTGAAAATTACTTAATGTTCGCCGACTTAGAATTCCAAGAGTTAAAAACATTTAAAAATCATTTTAAAATCCGTTTTAACTCCGTTTTCGAAACCGTTTGAAATTCTCGCCTTTAAAAATAATAACCAGAATATCTGAGCAATACAAATAATTTTATCAAAAACTTTATTTTCCTCCATTTTCCAGAAATTAATTCAAATAGCCCAAAATTACGCGGGTTGTTACACTTCCCCACTAACAATGGAATTTCGCCCTCGAAATTCGTCGAATGTCTAACTCTAAAAAAATCAGGCTAACAATCTCCAAAAATAATTTCGTCTCCAAAAATAAATTTCTCACATCTAATCTAGATGCCTATCATGAATATCACCTAAAATTTTTTATCTCAAAAAATTGCTAACCACGCAATGAACCCAAAACCCAAGCCCCGAGGATTGCCGTATACCTAAGCTCTGATACCATTTGTAACACCCCGCCCGCTCGGGGAGAGCGAACGGAGCACTAATGCGATAAAATAACTAAATCCACAAGTAACAAGAAATAGAGTGTCTAAATAAACCCACAATAATATAAATCCACTAATCTCAATTC
Organism: Sambucus nigra; assembly: GCA_949130495.1. NCBI lineage: Eukaryota > Viridiplantae > Streptophyta > Magnoliopsida > Dipsacales > Adoxaceae > Sambucus > Sambucus nigra. The sequence continues at coordinate 286,713,008 of OX422218.1, forward strand.
TTCAAATACAATAAGTCTCTCGAATTAAAATTACAACTATCTAACTCGAATAAAAATACAAATCTCCAAAGCTCTATACATCAAAATAATACAAATCTTTCCCAAACAATCCTCGCTAAAATCAATCTCCATACCTCCCCAAAATCCGCGCTAGCCTGCCACTAAAAGAAAATATGGGGAAGTACACAATACGACATGAAAGATGCTCAACAATTATATTAACGATGAACAAAGCGTAATAACACGAGTACGAATATTCAAATCAAAATGCAAATCTCAAAGAATTTATCAATATAATTTCTCAATAACACTTTAACCGGGTCACCAGGCCTCACCACATCCGTATATGCTTTATCAAGCCATAGCCCGAGAAACAGGAATTTTGGCGGGTGCCCAACATCCGTGCCATATTAAAATCTCATGACAACGTGCTCATCAACAATATAATGATACCATATGAATCTAAATAATTTCAACAATTATTTTCCAGATCTCAATGAATTTATCAATTCAAATATGAGTTCAATTAAACAAGAATTCAAAGAGAATGACACTCGCGAGATTTAAGGAGCATATTGTGTGAAACCCAATACCTCAAACCATGATGAGAAACATATGATCACATCCTCAAGATCAACACAAAAGATCTACAAGAGCTCCTCCAAGAACCTCCAACAAAATAGCCCCAAGAACACCTCTAATCTAAGGTTGAAACTCACAAATCACAAGGGCCAATGTGTATGTAAAAAGAAGAGGAATATAATATATATTTGCTGTCAAAAGTAGGTTAAAAGGCTTGCCCACGACTTCCTTTTATAATGCAAAGAAATGAAGAGTTGGAATCCAAAAGACTCCTTTAAATAAGGCAAAGAAATGAAAAGTTGGAAGTCAAAACAACTATTGAAAATTACTTAATGTTCGTCGATTTAGAATTCCAAGAGTTAAAAACATTTAAAAATCATTTTAAAATCCGTTTTAACTCCGTTTTCGAAACCGTTTGAAATTCTCGCCTTTAAAAATAATAACCCGCATATCTGAGCAATACAAATAATTTTATCAAAAACTTTATTTTCCTCCATTTTCCAGAAATTAATTCAAATAGCCCAAAATTACGCGGGTTGTTACACTTCCCCACTAACAATGGAATTTCGCCCTCGAAATTCGTCGAATGCCTAACTCTCAAAAAATCAGGCTAACAATCTCCAAAAATAATTTCGTCTCCAAAAATAAATTCGTCACATCTAATTTAGATGTCTATCACGAATATCACCTAAAATTTTCTATCTCCAAAAATTGCTAACCACGCAATGAACCCAAAACTCAAGCCCCGAGGATTGCCGTATACCTAAGCTATAATACCATTTGTAACACCCCGCCCGCTCGAGGAGAGCGAACGGAGCGCTAATGCGATAAAATAACTAAATCCACAAGTGACAAGGTATAGAGTGTCTAAATAAACCCACAATAATATAAATCCACTAATCTCAATTCTTCAAATATAACAAGTCACTCGAATTAAAATTACAACTATCTAACTCGAATAAAAATACAAATCTCCAAAGCTCTATACATCAAAATAATACAAATCTTTCCCAAACAATCCTCGCTAAAATCAATCTCCATACCACCCCAAAATTCGCGCTAACCTGCCACTAAAAGAAAATATGGGGAAGTACACAATACAACAAGAAAGATGCTCAACAATTATATTAACGATGAACAAAGCGTAACAACCCGAGTACGAATATTCAAATCAAAATGAAAATCTCAAAGCGTTTATCAATATAATTTCTCAATAACACTTTAACCGGGTCACCAGGCCTCACCACATCCGTATATGCTTTATCAAGCCATAGCCCGGGAAACAGGAATTTTGGCGGGTGACCAACATCCGTGCCATATTAAAATCTCGTGACAACGTGCTCATCAACAATATAATGATACCACATGAATCAAAATAATTTCAACAATTATTTTCTTGATCTCAATGAATTTATCAATTCAAATATGAGTTCAATTAAACAAGAATTCAAAGAGAATGACACTCGCGAGATTTAAGGAGCATATTGTGTGAAACCCCATACCTCAAACCATGATGAGAAACCAATGATCACATCCTCAAGATCAACACAAAAGATCTACAAAAGCTACTCCAAGAACCTCCAACAAAATAGCCCCAAGAACACCTCTAATCTAAGGTTGGAACTCACAAATCTCAAGGGCCAATGTGTATGTAAAAGGAAGAGGAATATAATATATATTTGCTGTCAAAAGTAGGTTAAAAGGCTTGCCCACGACTTCCTTTTATAATGCAAAGAAATGAAGAGTTGGAATCCAAAAGACTCCTTTAAATAAGGCAAAGAAATGAAAAGTTGGAAGTCAAAACAACTATTGAAAATTACTTAATGTTCGCCGACTTAGAATTCCAAGAGTTAAAAACATTTTAAAATCCGTTTTAACTCCGTTTTCGAAACCGTTTGAAATTCTCGCCTTTAAAAATAATAACCAGCATATCTGAGCAATACAAATAATTTTATCAAAAACTTTATTTTCCTCCATTTTCCAGAAATTAATTCAAATAGCCCAAAATTACGCGGGTCGTTACACTTCACCACTAACAATGGAATTTCGCCCTCGAAATTCGTCGAATGCCTAACTCTAAAAAAATCAGGCTAACAATCTCCAAAAATAATTTCGTCTCCAAAAATAAATTCCTCACATCTAATCTAGATGCCTATCACGAATATCACCTAAAATTTTCTATCTCCAAAAATTGCTAACCACGCAATGAACCCAAAACCCAAGCCCCGAGGATTGCCGTATACCTAAGCTCTAATACCATTTGTAACACCCCCCCGCTCGGGGAGAGCGAACGGAGCACTAATGCGATAAAATAACTAAATCCACAAGTAACAAGAAATAGAGTGTCTAAATAAACCCACAATAATATAAATCCACTAATCTCAATTCTTCAAATACAACAAGTCTCTCGAATTAAAATTACAACTATCTAACTCGAATAAAAATACAAATCTCCAAAGATCTATACATAAAAATAATACAAATCTTTCCCAAACAATCCTCGCTAAAATCAATCTCCATACCTCCCCAAAATCCGCGCTAGCCTGCCACTAAAAGAAAATATGGGGAAGTACACAATACGACAAGAAAGATGCTCAGCAATTATATTAACGATGAACAAAGCGTAATAACACGAGTACGAATATTCAAATCAAAATGCAAATCTCAAAGAATTTATCAATATAATTTATCAATAACACTTTAACCGGGTCACCAGGCCTCACCACATCCGTATATGGTTTATCAAGCCATAGCCCGAGAAACAGGAATTTTGGCGGGTGCCCAACATCCGTGCCATATTAAAATCTCATGACAACGTGCTCATCAGCAATATAATGATACCATATGAATCAAAATAATTTCAACAATTATTTTCCAGATCTCAATGAATTTATCAATTCAAATATGAGTTCAATTAAACAAGAATTCAAAGAGAATGACACTCGCGAGATTTAAGGAGCATATTGTGTGAAACCCAATACCTCAAACCATGATGAGAAACCAATGATCACATCCTCAAGATCAACACAAAAGATCTACAAGAGCTCCTCCAAGAACCTCCAACAAAATAGCCCCAAGAATACCTCTAATCTAAGGTTGAAACTCACAAATCGCAAGGGCCAATGTGTATGTAAAAAGAAGAGGAATATAATATATATTTGCTGTCAAAAGTAGGTTAAAAGGCTTGCCCACGACTTCCTTTTATAATGCAAAGAAATGAAGAGTTGGAATCCAAAAGACTCATTTAAATAAGGCAAAGAAATGAAAAGTTGGAAGTCAAAACAACTATTGAAAATTACTTAATGTTCGCCGACTTAGAATTCCAAGAGTTAAAAACATTTAAAAATCATTTTAAAATCCGTTTTAACTCCGTTTTGGAAACCGTTTGAAATTCTCGCCTTTAAAAATAATAACCAGCATATCTGAGCAATACAAATAATTTTATCAAAAACTTTATTTTCCTCCATTTTCCAGAAATTAATTCAAATAGCCCAAAATTACGCGGGTTGTTACACTTCCCCACTAACAATGTAATTTCGCCCTCGAAATTCGTCGAATGCCTAACTCTAAAAAAATCAGGCTAACAATCTCCAAAAATAATTTCGTCTCCAAAAATAAATTCGTCACATTTAATCTAGATGCCTATCACGAATATCACCTAAAATTTTCTATCTCCAAAAATTGCTAACCAAGCAATGAACCCAAAACTCAATCCCCGAGGATTGCCGTATACCTAAGCTCTAATACCATTTGTAACACCCCGCCCGCTCGGGAAGAGCGAACGGAGCGCTAATGCGATAAAATAACTAAATCCACAAGTAACAAGGTATAGAGTGTCTAAATAAACCCACAATAATATAAATCCACTAATCTCAATTCTTCAAATACAACAGGTCACTCGAATTAAAATTACAACTATCTAACTCGAATAAAAATACAAATCTCCAAAGCTCTATACATCAAAATAATACAAATCTTTCCCAAACAATCCTCGCTAAAATCAATCTCCATACCTCCCCAAAATCCGCGCTAACCTGCCACTAAAAGAAAATATGGGGAAGTACACAATACGACAAGAAAGATGCTCAACAATTATATTAACGATGAACAAAGCGTAACAACACGAGTACGAATATTCAAATCAAAATGCAAATCTCAAAGCGTTTATCAATATAATTTCTCAATAACACTTTAACCGGGTCACCAGGCCTCACCACATCCGTATATGCTTTATCAAGCCATAGCCCGGGAAACAGGAATTTTGGCGGGTGCCCAACATCCGTGCCATATTAAAATCTCGTGACAACGTGCTCATCAACAATATAATGATACCACATGAATCAAAATAATTTCAACAATTATTTTCCAGATCTCAATGAATTTATCAATTCAAATATGAGTTCAATTAAACAAGAATTCAAAGAGAATGACACTCGCGAGATTTAAGGAGCATATTGTGTGAAACCCCATACCTCAAACCATGATGAGAAACCAATGATCACATCCTCAAGATCAACACAAAAGATCTACAAAAGCTCCTCCAAGAACCTCTAACAAAATAGCCCAAGAACACCTCTAATCTAAGGTTGGAACTCACGAATCTCAAGGGCCAATGTGTATGTAAAAGGAAGAGGAATATAATATATATTTGCTGTCAAAAGTAGGTTAAAAGGCTTGCCCACGACTTCCTTTTATAATGCAAAGAAATGAAGAGTTGGAATCCAAAAGACTCCTTTAAATAAGGCAAAGAAATGAAAAGTTGGAAGTCAAAACAACTATTGAAAATTACTTAATGTTCGCCGACTTAGAATTCCAAGAGTTAAAAACATTTAAAAATCATTTTAAAATCCGTTTTAACTCCTTTTTCGAAACCGTTTGAAATTATCGCCTTTAAAAATAATAACCAACATATCTGAGCAATACAAATAATTTTATCAAAAACTTTATTTTCCTCCATTTTCCAGAATTTAATTCAAATAGCCCAAAATTACGCGGGTCGTTACACTTCCCCACTAACAATGGAATTTCGCCCTCGAAATTCGTCGAATGCCTAACTCTAAAAAAATCAGGCTAACAATCTCCAAAAATAATTTCGTCTCCAAAAATAAATTCCTCACATCTAATCTAGATGCCTATCACGAATATCACCTAAAATTTTCTATCTCCAAAAATTGCTAACCACGCAATGAACCCAAAACCCAAGCCCCGAGGATTGCCGTATACCTAAGCTCTAATACCATTTGTAACACCCCGCCCGCTCGGGGAGAGCGAACGGAGCACTAATGCGATAAAATAACTAAATCCACAAGTAACAAGGTATAGAGTGTCTAAATAAACCCACAATAATATAAATCCACTAATCTCAATTCTTCAAATACAACAAGTCTCTCGAATTAAAATTACAACTATCTAACTCGAATAAAAATACAAATCTCCAAAGCTCTATACATCAAAATAATACAAATCTTTCCCAAACAATCCTCGCTAAAATCAATCTCCATACCTCCCCAAAATTCGCGTTAGCCTGCTACTAAAAGAAAATATGGGGAAGTACACAATACGACAAGAAAGATGCTCAACAATTATATTAACGATGAACAAAGCGTAATAACACGAGTACGAATATTCAAATCAAAATGCAAATCTCAAAGAATTTATCAATATAATTTCTCAATAACACTTTAACCGGGTCACCAGGCCTCACCACATCCGTATATGCTTTATCAAGCCATAGCCCGAGAAACAGAAATTTTGGCGGGTGCCCAACATCCGTGCCATATTAAAATCTCATGACAACGTGCTCATCAACAATATAATGATACCGTATGAATCAAAATAATTTCAACAATTATTTTTCAGATCTCAATGAATTTATCAATTCAAATATGAGTTCAATTAAACAAGAATTCAAAGAGAATGACACTCGCGAGATTTAAGGAGCATATTGTGTAAAACCCCATACCTCAAACCATGATGAGAAACCAATGATCACATCCTCAAGATCAACACAAAAGATCTACAAGAGCTCCTCCAAGAACCTCCAACAAAATAGCCCCAAGAACACCTCTAATCTAAGGTTGGAACTCACAAATCTCAAGGGCCAATGTGTATGTAAAAAGAAGAGGAATATAATATATATTTGCTGTCAAAAGTAGGTTAAAAGGCTTGTCCACGACTTCCTTTTATAATGCAAAGAAATGAAGAGTTGGAATCCAAAAGACTCCTTTAAATAAGGCAAAGAAATGAAAAGTTGGAAGTCAAAACAACTATTGAAAATTACTTAATGTTCGCCGACTTAGAATTCCAAGAGTTAAAAACATTTAAAAATCATTTTAAAATTCGTTTCAACTCCGTTTTCGAAACCGTTTGAAATTCTCGCCTTTAAAAATAATAACCAGCATATCTGAGCAATACAAATAATTTTATCAAAAACTTTATTTTCCTCCATTTTCAGAAATTAATTCAAATAGCCCAAAATTACGCGGGTTGTTACACTTCCCCACTAACAATGTAATTTCGCCCTCGAAATTCGTCGAATGCCTAACTCTCAAAAAATCAGGCTAACAATCTCCAAAAATAATTTCGTCTCCAAAAATAAATTCCTCACATCTAATCTAGATGTCTATCACGAATATCACCTAAAATTTTCTATCTCCAAAAATTGCTAATCACGCAATGAATCCAAAACTCAAGCCCCGAAGATTGCCGTATACCTAAGCTCTAATACCATTTGTAACACCCCGCCCGCTCGGGGAGAGCGAACGGAGCGCTGATGCGATAAAATAACTAAATCCACAAGTAACAAGGTATAGAGTGTCTAAATAAACCCACAATAATATAAATCCACTAATCTCAATTCTTCAAATACAACAAGTCTCTCGAATTAAAATTACAACTATCTAACTCGAATAAAAATACAAATCTCCAAAGCTCTATACATCAAAATAATACAAATCTTTCCCAAACAATCCTCGCTAAAATCAATCTCCATACCTCCCCAAAATCCGCGCTAACCTGCCATTAAAAGAAAATATGGGGAAGTACACAATACGACAAGAAAGATGCTCAACAATTATATTAACGGTGAACAAAGCGTAATAACACGAGTACGAATATTCAAATCAAAATGCAAATCTCAAAACATTTATCAATAGCACTTTAACCGGGTCACCAGGCTTCACCACATCCGTATATGCTTTATCAAGTCATAGCCCGGGAAATATGAATTTTGGCGGGTGCCCAACATCCGTGCCATATTAAAATCTCATGACAACGTGCTCATCAACAATATAATGATACCACATGAATCAAAATAATTTCAACAATTATTTTACAGATCTCAATGAATTTATCAATTCAAATATGAGTTCAATTAAACAAGAATTCAAAGAGAATGACACTCGCGAGATTTAAGGAGCGTATTGTGTGAAACCCCATACCTCAAACCATGATGAGAAACCAATGATCACATCCTCAAGATCAACACAAAAGATCTACAAGAGCTCCTCCAAGAACCTCCAACAAAATAGCCCCAAGAACATCTCTAATCTAAGGTTGGAACTCACAAATCTCAAGGGCCAATGTGTATGTAAAAAGAAGAGGAATATAATATATATTTGCTGTCAAAAGTAGGTTAAAAGGCTTGTCCACGACTTCCTTTTATAATGCAAAGAAATGAAGAGTTGGAATCCAAAAGACTCCTTTTAATAAGGCAAAGAAATGAAAAGTTGGAAGTCAAAACAACTATTGAAAATTACTTAATGTTCGCCGACTTAGAATTCCAAGAGTTAAAAACATTTAAAAATCATTTTAAAATCCGTTTTAACTCCGTTTTCGAAACCGTTTGAAATTCTCGCCTTTAAAAATAATAACCAGCATATCTGAGCAATACAAATAATTTTATCAAAAACTTTATTTTCCTCCATTTTCCAGAATTTAATTCAAATAGCCCAAAATTACGCGGGTTGTTACAATATATATATATATATATATATATATATATATATATATATATATATATATATATATATATATATATGTCTAAAAGTCATGCTTTTTGATCACATTGTTTAATCGTTATGCTTCAAGCACAAAAAATTAATTATACGAATATCAAATCAGGATGTATATTTAAAAGATGAAAATTTTAATAATTAAAATAGAGAACTTTTGATGAATAAAAATTTCATATTCTTATCATATGTTAGAGACTTCAGGTTCGAAAATAAGAAACTTTAGGTTTCAAATATATAACAAAGTAATAAACTTTTAGTTTTCACAAAAAATTAGGGCTTAAACTAATATTGATCTTTTTTTTCAAAGGTATTAAACTTTTGAAGGGCATTAGCTTTTTTACCCTTTTGAACCAAAACTCCCGATTTGATAAAAAATGTTACAGAATCTTTCAAACGAGTGTCAAATATTTTTATTAACTTCGACTGATAATAATCCAACCTCTTTATTAAAAAAATGAGGGGCTTAATTTTTCACATTCTCTACACATTTTCAAGGCTCTAGTGTATATTAAATAATTGCAGTGTGAAAAGGAGTTAAAATTAAATATTATTAAAAGTAATTTAATACTGAAATGAAGCGCCAAGAGACAAAGTTTAGCAGTGAAACCATTAATATGATAGTTAAAGGGACACTTAATAATTAATAGAGTATTTAAAAATATATTTTATTTAATAAAAAATATAAAACGTCAAGAACTTGATAAGATATGTTTAAATACGCAATTTATTTTGAAACTAATCCTTAAAAATATTGTCTGGAGCTTCAGGTCCAACTTATAAATAATTATTTTAAGAACTTTAATAATTATATCTCGTAAATAATCAAAACTTCAAGTTTTGATTTATGAAATAATTTAGTTGGAGCTTCAAGTCCAAACAATTGGAAATAACATGAGAGCTACCGACTTCATATTTTATATCCCAATTAAAAAAATATTTTGTGAACTTTTGGTCACAATAATAAATACGAATCTTCAGATCATAAAAACAATTGGGGTACACTTAGTCTATCCCCCGTCGATTAGATAATCAAAACTCTAGGTTTGACTGTGATATATTTTCTTTTCACGTTTTAAGTTAAAATAATTTAGGAACTTCAAGTCCCAAAATATGAACGAAAAAAGTTCAATTTTCATATTTGAATAATGATTGGAGAGCTTTAGGTCCCAATTATAAATAATTAGGGCAATTTCATATCACAATATTAAATGTTTAGGGACATTTAAATACCCTGCCCAATTATATCAAAACTTCAAGTTTGATAAGGGATAAAATTATTTGTCACTTTAGATTAAAATATAAATAACCATTATTGGACATTTAATATCCTTACCCTTATCATAGAAATAATCAAAAACTTTAGTTTTTAGTTTAAATTATATTTTATTGGAACTTGGGATCCAAAATTTAAATACTAATTGAGAACTTTGAGTCTCAATTTTAAATGACTTGGGAACTTCTGGTCATAAATTAAAATGATTATATGAGAACTTCAGGTACCAAAATCTAATTAGTTACGGAACTTTAGGTCCAAAATCTAAATGTGACAGTGAAACTTCAAGTTTTAATAATCATAAAAAACTTGTAGTCATAGTCATTTATTTTTTTCTATACAAAAAGTTAAGTGTGACAGAGTAATAACTGTTCTAAAAAACCCGCTTAGGCTTAATGCTTGGGAGAAACGCCTCGCCTTACGCTTTTCACTCCTTATTCTTGGTAAAACCTTTAAGGCGCACTTTTTTCTAAAAACAACAATTCCTTAGTGAAACGATGTCACCTTTTAAAGAATTTGTTTACAAATCGGACCATTATCTTATTCAAAATAATCAAATAGTATTTTAATTTGCATATATTCAGACATATTTTTATGATATGTGCAATTTTTGTATTTTAATAGCCTTGTTATGGTTAAAAAATATTAAAATATATTAAGAAGGCCTAAACGTCTTTTCACGCCTTTTTACACCTAGCCCGCCTAGGCTTCTAAGGCTTAAGGCTTGGTCTCCACGCCTCAATCACGCCCCGCGTTTTTTAGAACCTTGGTAATTTTTCACAAATAAATATTCAAAGTGTGAATATGTAAGTTTTATGAATAACTAAAATTAGGGGAGCAATATAAAATATTTAAACGTATAAGCACCCAACTCACTTATTCCCGTCCCTATAAAATCACATCTCACTCTTCATATGCATAATGTTTTCTCACCGAATCAGTTATAAAAACATTCACGTCATGCTGTCAAAATAAGAAATCAAGTATTTCATATCCTTTGTATTTTCATTAAATAATAAATTTGAGATAAAATAAAAAAGACACAAATATTTTTTAAAAATTAAATATTTTATTTTATTAAACAACTCATACTTATAATACAAAATAAAATAATTCAATAAACTCTTCAATCATTATACATAAAAGTGAACATTCACGTAATAAACACCTTTTTGATTTTTGACTCTTTTGAATACTACCTCCATGATTTCTCTTTGTCGGTTCGTTAATTTGGTAATTTTACAATAGATGGGATGGGAAGAGACTTTTAAACTGCAAAGGGCCCTCCATTTCCGACTAAATTTCTCATCCATGGCATATTTATAAACCACATGATCCGCCGGAGACGGAAGAAAACACTTTTATAATAAACAAGTCAATTTCTTCTGTTCATTGTAATTCTCTCTCTCTCTTCAATATATATTTTATTTACCCAATCTCCGTGCTTACACGGTTGTACTACGTATAACCATCACAAAACTAAATCCTATGCAGATCCATCACAAATGTACCTCAATTTCTTCATCAATTTCCCTCATCTAATGCTCCACAGGTCTCTCTCTCTCTCTCTCTCTCTATATATATATATATATATATATATATATATATATTGATTTTGTATTAAAAGTAGCAGATCTAGGGTTTCGGAATGCTGAATTGCTCTTATTTGGTTTTTATTTTTAATTGAATGTTGTATTGATTGTTTTATGGAATGTCATTTTGTTTTTGATATTTGTTTCTGCAGTTGAGCTGGTTGGATTATTGATATTTGCCAAATTCGGATAAATTATTGGAATACAGTAAGGACTTTGATTGCTTTGCAATTTTATGGTTCATTATGGGTTCTTAGTTTTTGAGTGTTGTATTGATGTGTGGCAATTGTTGGGCATATTTGTAGATTTTGAGATCAAGAGTGATTAAAGATGAGTGAGGGCCAGCCTTTCCAGCTGGGGACGATTGGGGCGTTGAGTTTGTCTGTGGTTTCTTCGGTGTCTATTGTGATATGCAATAAGGCGCTAATGAGCACGCTTGGCTTCACTTTTGGTGAGCGATTGATTTCTGTATTGATGCAAATTGATAGTAGGCTTCCCTTAATTTTCATATGCTTTTGTACTATTCATGGGATGTTAAACAGAATTTACACAGCCCATTAGTTTCGGAATCTCACTTTATTTAATTACAAAATGGATGATATATATGTAATTGATATACATCACATATATATGTATATATAAATGTTGGTCAAAATCTATAATGTGTCACTAAAATCCAACTGTGTATAATGATGGGATTGAAGAAAAACTACTTTCAGGAGTTGTAAACTGAAAGTGTAGTGATCAAGCAAGTAAATGCTTTCCTGAACTGAATGAGCTTCCTTTATCGTAATGTGAGAAAGATCTTCATGATATGTTCTCATTTGAAGTAGCAGGAGCTAGTTAAAGAAGACAAAAAGAATATAAAGAGGCTAGTAGTTCCAGGGGAGTGAAAAGCCCTCTTTTTTTACCCTCCATATGGTTGATCTTGGCCTAGGACCAGAACAAGATCACAATATTTTACGAGTTGAATCTTTGTGTTTCCTCCGTTTCCAATGCTGTTGATCAATATGTTGTTGGCCTGGATATTCTTGTAGATGAGGTTTTTAGTTCCAATGAGGAGTGGCTTTCATTGACTTATCCACTGCAATGAGTGAAAGAGGTGGAGAACAAAGATGGGGTTAAAGCTTTTGAAGAACAGAAATTGTATAGTTGATGAGGGGGTTAGTTTGATTCTTTTTCATGTGGGACCCATTATGGAGAATGATGTTAGTTGTGGGAATGTTGTGTTGAATTGGAGGACTTCGATGGGCTTCTTAGTTCTTCCTCCTTGTTCATGTTTTCGATTAGTAGCGGTTGATCTTTCGGTGGATGAGGTTGAGGCGGGGGATGAAGACGGTCAGTATATTTTTTCTCTGTTTATGATTCTTCTTGATTGAATGTGAAATAATTTGAAGAATTTATCAATTATTATAGGAGTGTGATGTTAATGGAATGAAACAGAAGTTTTCAAGTTGTTCTGAGATATCGAGAATAATTGGAAGAAACTGGTTAAGAAAGAGAGGCAGAATGGGGAGACCTCTTGATGTAATGGGGTGGAGGCTTACACACAACAACAATTAATATTAGGGTTTCAATCATCTCTTTCATTCTCATTCCTCATATATTCAAGGTTCTTTCTGTTGCGCTAAAGCAAGACTATCTCTAGCGACCAAGACGACAAAACTCACTCGGGAATTTTATCAAATACTTGGTGTGCGGAAAACACCCAAGACCTTGTTCCCAAAATGAACTAGTGTGCAAACTCCCAATCGAATCAACCAAACATCAATGAAGAGACAATAAGAACATACAAGCAATCATCAAAGCAAAACAACAACGATATACCGTGGTTCACCCAAATTTGGGCTACATCCACCAAGGAGGATTTCTTCTTTCTATAGATAAATGGAGGAACCCAAAGGTTATACACACACACAATTTATCTCTCTTAGAAAGTCACTCACAACCTCACAAAAACTCACCCCTCAAATGGGAGCTCTATCTCTCTTTAGCTTTGATAACTCACAAAATAGCTCTCAAACTTGTCCTCCCTCAAAACCTAGAAATGACACTTGTATTTATAGATTTGAGCCAAAATGGCAAATTTGTAAATAAACCAAAACTGAAAAAATAGGAGAGCCAAAATCAACACTTACAAGAAAGACAACATCTCATATATATATAGGCGTAGGCTAGCATTGGGACCAGTTAAGTCAACACTTATTGACACTAAAAGTTCTATTTACCCTAATACTTAGGTAATATCTCTAAATATTCCTTATTCTACAAATAATAAAGAAATAAAATGAATGATAAAATACAATTAAAATATGCTCGGGATCCATGCACATCACCTCTAATACTAGGTAAGAAAGAGAATTGGAAATTGAAATCAATTGATTATGAAGTGATGAAGGACATCAGGTGCAGGAGCATGTGCATATGTTGGGTTATTATACTTGGGAAAAGGGTTCTTTTATCCAGAACTGGTATTGGGAGAGATCAAATGGGTATAAATGTAACATATGTAGTTTCTTTCACAAAGCGACTTTTGCTCAAGGCACCCCTTCATTATCAGGGGATCCTACCTGTCGTTTGTAATATGTACATATGTATGGCTCATACCTTTTGATGCTTTATAAATTCATGATGGAAGGTTAAAGTTGAGAGGGACCTGATTGAGATATCCCATTTGCAATTTGTGGACAATCTTTTTTTTTTCTCGTTTAGGACGAGTTTGACAATCAAGTGTACTCAATTAACTTATTTTGTTAGATCTTTGGCTTTAAATTGAGTTTGAACAAGAGTAAAGTGGTGGGGATAAATTTGTAAACCTCGGATTGTGAAGCATTGGCTAGTAGGTTTGGTTGTGGGGTAGAGTCTTAGCCTTTGTTGTACTTCAGTTTATGTGAGGAGGAAACTAGATTCATAATAGTTATTGGAGCCCGGTCTTGGATAAGATAAATTAAAATTTGGATGGATGGAAAAATGGTTGCTTCTCTAGTGGGGAGATTGACCTTGATAGCCTCGGTATAGCATTCTGATTTATCTCTTGTCTGTCTTTAAACTCATGGTAAAAATTGCCAAACTGATTGGAAAATATGATCATTTTAGTTATAGGAACAAAACCTAAAAGTAAAAGGGGATTGGGAATTGAGAACCTAATCATAAATAACAAAGCTTTGTAGCTAACTGTCTATGGAGTGATATTCTTTTGGCGTGCTATCATTAAAATCAACATGTGATGAATGTAAAGGGATGGAATTCACAAAAGAGTTGAGAGAGGCTCCCTTAGGACCCTTGAAAATCGCATCGCACACGGCATGGAATTCTTTTTAAGTGTCTCATTCAAGGTCTTAAAAGGCGCGAGGCGTGATCGAGGCCTAGAGGTCAAGCTTCAAGCCTTATGAGCCTAGGCGTAAAAAGGCGTCTTCCTTATTTTATTATTTTAATTATTCGAAGGTTAGTAATATAATAAAATAATACATACCTTGAATTTTGAAAATATATCCGTATGTTTGGTAGCCATCTTTCTCATATTCATGCTCCATAATCAATATACAAAATGTATTTCTCAACGTTTAAGACGCAATATACAAAATGTATTTTTCATAATTTAATAATCAATATCAATAATCGCTTAACAAAAAAATAATCAATATCAATAATCATTCAATAATCGATAATTGGTAATCAATAATCAATACAAAATGATTCAATATAAGAAATGTATTTTCACCTTTTAAACATAATCAAAAGAACACGTAAATTAATTAACAGTTTTATATGGATCTATAAATCTAACACATGAATATCCAATGCTACATGTTATTTATTCTTTAGTAATACAAAATGATATGTATTATATATTTTTAACGTTAGGATCTTAGATCAACATGATTATCACATATAATCATTATGCGAAACAAAAAACTATATTACAATCACATGCCTCCATCATGTCAAAACTGAAAAGATTCGCGGAGCAGTGGCTTCATCTTATTTTTGGCAAATTCGTGTTCTAGTTTCAGCGCATTCCAACGGTTAGATTTTCCTCTACGGTCAAAACACTATACAAAAATCAACTTTTGGTCGGAAGTCGGTCGGCAATATTAGGCTTTTTTTTTAGACGAGCGGCAGAAAGAGCCAGAGAAGTTTGACATAGTGCTTGTCTTTTGATCGTTTTGGACGAGGTATTGGTCCGGTTTGTGAAAAAAGCATTTAAAGGGTGATGTTATTTTACTAAAGCATTTTTTTTAAAGTGCACCTTAAACCTTTTTATCAAGAATAAGGAATAGGCAGGACGTTTATCCCAAACCTCAACTCTAGACGTGTCTTTTTCCATCCATCCAAATTTTAATTTATCTTATCAAGAATAAGAATAAGGAACACTGCTCTCATTGAAAGTAGTAGATGGTAAGTGCATTTTATTTCAGGTGAATTGTTGGGGGGGAGGGGTTTCATCTTTCCGATCCCTTTATCTCCTCGGTTATATGATTTGTTGTTTAGTAAAAATTATTCCATTGCTTCCATTACTGCGACTCTAATTATTTGGCCGCTTTGATTTTATTTATCTTTGTTTTGATTTTACTATTTTTAATTTAAAATATTTTTTTGCGAAAATCTTAGCAAGTCTGGGACAACGGAGTTCATCTCTTTGAGTGTCTCTTCATGAGGGGTTGAGAGAAGGGAGGAAGTGGATTTTAGACAACCAGGGGTTCTTTTGTAATTTCTATTTTCATTATCTTTGTGATGAACCATCCGTCCCTATTTTTGCTCCTTTTAATTTGATATATGGGCAGCCGGGATTCCTTCAGAAGTCGAGGTATTCCTTGGCTAGTGGTTCATGAGAAGGTTGACTTGTGAGTTACTTTAACGAAGGCCCAATTATTGTGTTTCCTCGGATTCGTGTTGTTTATACAAACTACAAAGATTAGGAGGGGAATCTGCACACATCTTTCTTCATTGTCTATTTGCCAGCTTATACAAACTACAAAGATTAGGAGGGGAATCTGCACACATCTTTCTTCATTGTCTATTTGCCAGCTTTCTGTGTAAGAAAGTTTTTGAGAAATGGTCGTTTATGGGGGCTTTACCTTTTAGCCCGATGTGCATCTTGCTTTGGATGTGAAATGATTGGGAAAGGGACCAAGATACATTGCTTGTGGAGATGTGTTGTATTAGCCGTATTTTGCACATGTGGATTGAAAGAAATGATAAAATCTTTGATGAGAAAGAGGTAGTAATGAATGGGTGTGGGAGAATTAAATTTGTAGCATTTTTGTATGCATCATTGTTAAAACCATCCTGCACCTGATGATTGAGCTGGAAAGGGGGTTGTTTTGGGGGGACTGCAGTAATATGGCAGGAATAAACCTTTTTGGTTGGTTTAGGCTGGCAGTAAAGACGAAGTGAAGGACCTGCAGAGTTGTATTCGCAGTGGGCTTTTATCTGTTTTGTTTTTGTTCTGGTTTTCATGTTCATTGTATAGTTTTAATTGTGTTCTCGCTGTAGCGTGGACTGCTGGTGCACTTAATCCTTGTATCCTTTTCATTTTCAGATAAATAAAATCGCTTGTTTCTTATAAAAAGAAGGAGAAAATGTCAACTACCTATATTAATCTTGTATATTCCGGGGTTTGGGGGTGGCTGAATGGGTATAGACCTAACATACTGCTTTTGCAAAGTGGTTACACTCGGATTGAGTCAAATTCTCATTACCATTTGGAAGAGTCTTGCTGGACGCGGACTCTGATTGACCCCCCTTTGGAAAAAAAATAATATTGCAGTATTCTTTTAGAGTTCCACCTTAAATGGAAAAACAAAATCCATTGATCGTGCTGCAAAATGTGTTTTGTTAAGTTGAATTGTTTGTTGCCAGAGTTGTGTGTGGCAAATAGTGAAGTTTCGTATGGCAATCTCTAAGACTTGTATTGATGTGTCTTTTGGAGCGATTTTGGGACTGAGATTAATGTGCGCAAAAGTTTGATTATTCTGGTTGGTACTGTGATGGGAGTGGAGATGCTAGCAGGGGTGTTGGGTTATAGTGTTAGGACACTTCCTACTTATTTTGGGCTCCCTCTTGGATCGGCTATAAGGCTAATCAAGTGGGATGTTGGAGAAAGTGGAAAGGAGGCTATCGGGTTGAAAATGGGCGTATTTTTCCGGGGGATTGACTCTTATCAAGAGTACGTTGTCTATACTCCCTACTCACTACCTAGCAATCTTCTCGCTCTCGGTGTGGGTGAGCGACTTTCATTGGAAGGGCGGCGAGGTTCAAATATAGTTTGGTGGGGTGTATAT
Source organism: Sambucus nigra (assembly GCA_949130495.1). Classification (NCBI taxonomy): domain Eukaryota; kingdom Viridiplantae; phylum Streptophyta; class Magnoliopsida; order Dipsacales; family Adoxaceae; genus Sambucus; species Sambucus nigra. The sequence continues at coordinate 286,730,754 of OX422218.1, forward strand.
ATGTATGCATTTCTTTAGCTAACGGGTGTACTGGGTGAAGGATATCTCATGCTTCAATCAAGCATCGCTCGAAAAATGATTGTGGCACTTTCTGTCGGAAGAGAGGAGGTTGTGGAAGAGGGCCATGGTGGCTAGATATGGAGAGGATCCGCATGGGTGGAGGAGCGACCAGCTCTGCACGAGGTGGGGCTGTGGAAACACATCATGAGTGTTTGGAACGACTTTAGAAAGTTCATGTCCTAAGGTGGGGGATGCAGGGTGATTTTGGCAAGACTTGTGGTGAGGTTTTATTGATGGAGAGGTTCCAGGAGTTATACCGAATAGTGCGGGATGGAGGGGCTGACGTGGTGGACTATCTGGGGTGGTGGTGGGGGAGGCGTATATGGAATCCATTATTGAGGCGACAGTTCAACGATTCGGAGTTGGAGGAGGTGGGGGACTTATGGAGGTGTTGGGAGAGTCGAGCTTCTTGAAAGGAGAGAAATATGTGTTTTCTTTGAGAGCAGGAGTGGGACAATCTTTGGTTGAAGTCGTTTTATTCATTTTTAAGGTGTGGGTTAGAGGATGTTTCCATGGAAGGTTGTGACTTACGAAAGCCCCCCCAAAAGTATCTCTCTTCACTTGGACGACTGCTAAAGGGGCTGTTTTGACCATTGATTACTTGGGAAAGAGGAGAAAGATGATCGTCACACTTTGTCTTTTATGCAAAAAGACGGGGAGTCGGTGAATCATGTATTACTTCATTGCGCTTTCACCAGGAGGTTAGTTTGCTTTATTCGGAGTGAAGTAGGTCATGTAAAATGTAAGCGGGTGGCTTGGAATATAACACCCATGTGTCTCGTGTGGACAGTTTGGAGAGAGCGGAACTACAAACGTTTCAAGGATATGGACGACTCGGACGAGGTGTTATGTGCATTGTACTTGTGGCCTACAACTAGTTCCCGCGGGTCTTTGTTGTCTTATATAGAGTTTTAGATGCTATGAGGTTAGGGAATTGATTTTGTGGCCCCTTTTATTTATTTTTATTTTATATCATGGGAGCATATATACTTGCGTTTTTTTTTTTGTGTATACTTCTTGTATACGGGTCTCGCCCCTTGCCCTTTTTTAAAGAAATTCTATATTTATAAAAAAATGAAATGAAATAGTTGACTGTCCATTGAATTTCAAGCACTATCATTACTTAGAACTAGTATATAAAGATGACATGATGCTCCATCCTGAATTTATAGGCCATGGAAAAACTAATGCAGTATCGTCCAATTTTTTTTTTTGAAATTTCTTGTGGAGGATTGATATCGATGGTCTCCTCGAATAAGGGATTCATAACGATAGTGAATGCTACAAATTTTATTAGTAAATTTGGTTGTCCGAAGTCTCACTTTATTGAACGTTCTGAGTTACGAGTTACGAACCCTACCAGTGCATTTGCTTTTATCAAGTACATAACCACTATTAATCTATTTTGCTTTTGTAGTTTTATTTTTAATATATGCAATTTCCCCCCAAATTATATGTTTGCTAGCCACTTTTGTTTTGTAATCATAGTCGTAGAGGAGATCCCCCCCCCCCAAAAAAAAAGATAATTATCTTGAAGTTGCTTTTATGTTTTGATTCTAACTTTGTGTCTTTGGTGCTTAGCTACAACTTTGACGAGCTGGCATTTATTGGTCACGTTTTGTTCACTTCATGTGGCATTATGGATGAAATTTTTTGAACACAAACCTTTTGATCCGAGAGCTGTTATGGGCTTTGGCATACTGAATGGTTCATCTATTGGACTTCTTAATCTTAGCCTTGGTTTCAATTCTGTTGGTTTTTACCAGGTAAAGTTCCCTTCGTCCTCTCTGCTGCAACTTATGTCTTCAAGTTATTGTTTTGGTACTTTTAGTTCATTTATAAAGGTGATTCGCTAACTTAAAAGGGCTTTTTCGGTTATACTATAATGATGTTGATATTAAGGACACCCCCTGGGTAACTGTAATTGTTATTGAGTTGTTTTATGTGACATTCCCCCGGGTGGTAATGCTATTATTTGAGTAGCCTTCTGTTAGATGGGTTAAGTCTAATTGTTTTGAAGACGGTCATCTCTAATATCAGCTTTATCTCAGGTGGTAACTCAAAAAACCATTCTTAACTTCAATTATTTTCAACTGAAATCCCATTTCTTGCTTAATGGTCACGAAGGTTTGGTATGGCATTTGCAATTGCAATGATTGATGATTGTATGCCCAAGGGAATAGCCTAGTGGCAGAGGCTCTTGCCTCACAACCTGAATGTCAAGAGTTGAAATCCTCTTGGGTCCACCTCCCATAGTGTGCTCTGGTATGTGCAGATTGGTGGGTCCAACCGTACCCTGGGGCAAAATATAAAAAAAGAAAAGAAAATACACTATAGAATGGTAGTTAAGGCAATATGCGTTTTACTACCTTACATGAACTGATGAATCATTCTTTATTAATTTTCGTCAAAATAATAAGCACAAAATAACAAAAGATTGTTTATGTTGAGAAATTATATTGTAAAAACATGTAATTGGGATTCTGCAAGCCATAATGACATAAAATCTTCTTTCATTCTAGGAATCTTAAAAGTTGTTGGATAATGGTGGCTTAAGATCCTGTCCTATCTTAATTATACCTTATTCAAGTTATTATGCAAAAGCCTTTAAAAATCATTGATCTAAAATGTTAGTTCCTGAACTCTCTCTCCTGAATTGGCATTGTAGATGACAAAGCTAGCAATCATCCCATGTACTGTTCTTTTGGAGACCATTTTCTTCAGGAAGATATTCAGGTTATGTACTTATATCAATCTTATCTTTACTATGATTATGCTTTTCTTATCTTAGAATTATTAATCTATATAATGATGCACTGTGCACCCTCAGCTTTGGAGCCAATTTCTTATCCTTTGGCCGAAATGTGATTCAGTTATTCAATTTTGGTATACTGACATGTAAATGACTATATTTTTATTTTTATTTTTATTGAGACTGTTGAATGCCAGTATATCATATATTGGTCAGCCCTTTAGGTAAAAGGTTCAGAAAAGGATAAACCAGAGAGGGTGGTTCCAAGAGGGCAGTTAAGTGATTGACGAGGTTCGATAACTTTGCCTACGCCCACAAGGGTTAGGTTGTTACTTTAATTCATAGGTTGTGAGTCAAGAGACTTCACCCTTGAGATTTTACAAGATATCTATCCACAAAGAGTTTTTGGGGATTCTTTTCTGGTGATGCTTGTGGAGATTTTAATGAAGTAGCCTTCTCCCTCTGTTACCCCTCTTCCAACTTGGGCACAACTGGTGTAATTGGACAGGAGCTTCAATGCTTGGATTTCTTTTGATTTCTTTGTCACTTCATTATCCATACCAGTTTACCAGATTGGACAGTAGACTTCAAAGAGGGGCCCACAGTTGTAACCCCATATAAATCTCAATGCCCTTAACGACTTGCTTAGATCCTTCTGTTGAACTTTAGATGCCCTCTCGGTTTCCAGTTTTCAACGTGTCAAAGCCCACTATCTAAGATTTTGACTAGATAGGGGCAAGGGTTCTTTAGCTGCAGCCTCCTCTTTAGAGTTCTTACTAGAGAGGGGGGTAGGGAGTTCTCTTGGTTATACACTCAGTATAAAAGCTCTTGGTTGTACGCCCATCCTACAGAGACGATTTATACTAGTACTTCCAACCCGTAAACCATTGGATGCGTAATGACTAGCAGGACCAACTTATGAGGTATCTTAGGGAGTAGTACTACCGGATCTAGCAAATTGTGGTTATTGGGCTTGTGTTGTCATTTTTCAATTGCATTCTTTGACATAGCATTGTGTATTGACTTGACACTGTCGTGTGTATATTGAATACATTAATTCTCATTTTATTCTCTCTCTTGCTTATTATCTTAGTGCTATGTGCAGTAACCTCTTATTCATCATCACATTAATATTTTTGTACGTCTTAACATATGGGTAAATCTAATTTTGGTATAAAAGGTGTACACACATTTATATATATACAATTATGTGTGCTTATACTTTCCTGACTGCCGTTTGCAGTAGGAAAGTCCAGCTTTCTCTTACCGTTCTCCTATTGGGTGTTGGAATTGCAACTGTAACTGATCTGCAGCTCAATGTCGTCGGTAGTGTCTTATCTCTACTCGCGATTGTTACGACATGCGTCGCCCAGATTGTATCCTTGGCTGAAGTGGCCTTTGTTGCTACTTTGCATGTTTCTTTTCCTATTTTATCAATGAAGTAAAATATTGCGAATTTGAAAAATAAATCTTTATCATGTTTTCTCCCCGAGTTTATTATAAGTTCTTAATTAGTTGATCTCAGATGACCAACACCATCCAGAAGAAGTTCAAGGTTTCTTCAACCCAACTCTTGTATCAATCTTGCCCCTATCAGGCAATCATTCTGTTCCTCACCGGCCCATTTGTAGATGGTCTTTTGACAGATCAGAATGTTTTTGCTTTCAAATATACCCCTCAAGTGCTGGTGAGAATCGTAACCTCTTTTTTTCGCTCCAAGATAGTTGAATATAGCATGAAACATTAAATTTCTTTGATCTTAATTGCAGGCGTTCATTGTTCTATCATGCCTAATTTCAGTCTCTGTAAACTTCAGTACCTTTCTGGTGATTGGAAAGACATCTCCAGTTACTTATCAGGTCCTGGGACATCTAAAAACGTGCCTTGTTTTGGCCTTTGGATACATTCTACTCCGGGACCCATTTAGCTGGAGGAACATTCTGGGTATCCTCGTTGCCATTGTTGGTATGGTACTCTATTCTTATTACTGCAGTATTGAGAGCCAGCAAAAGGCCAACGAAGCTTCAGCACAATTGTCACAGGTACATTCACATTCTTACTGGTTTTATATTTTCATCTCTTGATGAAATTGTGAGGAAAAGGTCCACTGTTTAGAATAGATCATTTTAAAATTATGAATTATAGATTTATACTGTTTAGAATCGCTTGCATCGAAATCTATAATGGGGGACAAAAGTTTTAAAATTATGGGGTGGAATGTCATCAACAAGTCATTTTTCTATAGATCATTTTGAGGCAATTACTTGTATAATGGGGGACAAAAGTTTTTTTTCCTCAATTGGGGTGGAATGTCATATCAGCAAGTCATTTTTCTATAAAAATGATAAAAAACAACGGCACGTGAAAAGAAAGGATAGGTGTAACTTTCTAATTGGTGACAGCTACTTGTATTTTTGCCCTTTTCTCGGTATAATTTCAATTTTTAAAAAAAAAGATGCATTGCCCTTTGATTTGTGCATGATTTTTTTACTGCAAGCTTATTTTGTCAATGAATCTCAACTGTTGATGTGTTTATACGAGGACAATAGATGACCACACACACACACACACACACACACACACACACACACACACACACGTATTCAAACTCTAAATTACTTCATCCTTAACCATATATTGGATTTAAGCGGCTAAAATAAGAAGTATATATGATGCTCTTTAGAAAAGCTGATTTACTAAATGTCTCCTATTTTGTAATGGTTTTAAGGCAAAGGAAAGCGAAAGTGATCCCCTAATAAATGTGGAAAATGGAGCTAGCATCTTAACTGATGGTGTTGTTCAGAAAGCCCCTGCATGGAATTCAAACAAGGACCTGCATGCATAAAAGTTTCCACAAACTTAAAAGTTTCCACAAACTTAAAAGTTTTTTTATTTGATCTAGTTCATATTTAGCGGACACAACTGTTCCAGTGAGGAAGATGTCGATGCAAGCATCGAGAGCCCTTGGTTTTAGGCATTTTTTAGAAGATAAAAGAGTTAAAAAGTTAATGTATGAGTTAGTACATCTGAAGGCTAAAGAAATTGTCCTTCGGTTATGTTACTTTGTATTAGGTATGTTCCCCAATAGAATGCATATGATTGGTTGGTTTTTGTTGTTCTGAGAATGATTAATAGAATCTCTCAATGTTGTCACGTTGTTTAGTGAAAAGAATGAAGAGATGCCAGCATAGAAGTTAAATGTTTATCCATTTTCACCAGAACTTATTACTAGTTTCCTACAAATTATAATCATGTTCGACCTTCTTACATCCATTTGTATGCTTTTACGTGATAATGTATGTTTGTTATTGCTACTTTTCTTTTCTTCTCTTCCCCCTTTCCCCTTTTCAATACACAGTTTGTATCCATGGTTTGTATCCATGGCCGGTCCTGGACATGTGCCAAATGGGCAATGGCACAGGATCCATTTTAGAGTATGCACCTATGTATGTATATTATAGGGGTCCATTAATATTTTATGCATATTAAAAATGTCAATTTTTAAAATAAGTTTAATTTTTAGGGCCCATTTTAGGTATTTAATATCTTTGTACAATACTTTTTTAGAAGGGTCCTAAATTAATTTTTGCACAGGGCACTCCCAATTTTAGGACCGACCCTGTTTGTATCTCAAATAATCTGGACCGTTGTATCTCAAATATTTTCGAAGGAAAGCATTTTTTTTGTAATATGTTCCTTTTCCATCTTTGCAATAATAAACACGCTAAGGAAAAACTGATGGAAGAGAAAAAGTGCATGCTGGAACCTTTTGGTTCCTATAACTTGACTTCATTCTCTCCCACTGTATTCACACCTTTTTCGATATTTGAAAATATCAGGCCAATTAGTCTGCATTGTAGCCTATAAAATAATTAATGATGTGACAATGGTGAACACAATAATCAAGAAGGATATGAGATGAGAATAGAGAAAAAGAGAATTTCATTTATTAATTAGGCATTTGTATATATATACACACGGGAGCCTCCATACAGGATTTTAAAAAAATACAAAAACATTTATTTTTAATTTTTTACGAGTTTTAAACAATTTAGGAGCAAAATGATTTTTTTTGGTATTTTAAAAAATTGGTCGATATTTGATTGTTTTATATTGCTTAAAACAGTCAAATATTGATCTGTTTTTTTTTTTAAATACAAAAGAAAAATATTTTGAGTTTATTTTTTAGAAGTCCCTTAAAATGTTTAAAATCTATACAAAAACATAAAAAAATCCAAAGAAGGACCAATTTTGTAAAATATCAATAAATTATTTTAATTTTTTTTTGTGTGCTGTTTAAATATTTTAGGGGATTTAAAAAAAAATCAACTCAAAATGTATTTTTTTTGCTATTTTAAAAAATTGGGTCTTGTACGTTTAAAAATTGATATGTTTTGACCTTTTTTTTAAAATAGCAAAAAAATTCATTTTGAGTTGATTTTTTTACAAGTACCCTGAAATGATTAAACACCACACAAAAAATAATATATATTTGATATTTTAAAAAATACACCTGTCTTGGGCACCCGTTATAGGGCACTGTCCAGGATCTCAATCTTATATATTATGACTTGTCATTTCCCCCAAGTTCAATTAAAAAATCCATTCATTTACCCCTCTCCCAATGCAAAATCAATATATATATGTGTAGTTTTAGTCGCTAAAATTTTGATTTTGGTTTTGCATTTGAAGATGCAAATGAATGAATTTGTTCGTCAAATTTGGTGGAGATGATCTTCATGAAAGCAAGGTCCTCACATAAGGTTCTTATTTTAAGGTTCATATATATATATATATATATATATATATATATATATATATATAGAGAGAGAGAGAGAGAGAGAGAGAGAGAGAGAGAGAGAGAGAGTTTATGAATAATTAGGTCGATAGATGTGAAACTAAAAAAGTCAAACTAACAAGAACTTAACAACAAAAAGTTCTTGTAAGGAAAAAAATTAGTCTTTGAGTAGATACATGAAATGATAGTAGTCATCTCGGGGATAAAATTCTACTTACATTTGATCAAATTATATGACTTTTATATTAAGAAAAGCGATTTTTTTCACTATTCAGACATATATGTCGTTTGAGTTCATGTATATTTATCAAATTGAGATTTAATTTGGCCTCTAAAGAAATTTTGATGTCATGTTAACTTGTATGATACATTTGGATATCGAAACCAAATAAAATGAGAAAATGTTACAACTTGTTATGCATATTAATATATTTTCTCTAATTCCTACCTTTTGAGCTTTAAACATTACAATTTGGTTGAAAACCTTACTTGTAAAGTTATATCAATTAAAATATATAAGACAATTAATTAAAACACGATAAAAAATAAATTATACACAATATGCATTTGAGAACCACCGTCAACAAATAAACTTGCATTAATGCAAGATTGACACAAAGTCTATGCATACAAAACTTTCTCATGTTTAAAATAAAGGACATTCAAGAATTAAAGTCTATTCTCTTAAAAATAAATGAAATTAAAGTGATAGACGTGTGTCAAAAGCTCCTTGCAAGAGAGCATTCACTACACCAAATCTTGCGAATGGTCACGCCCAGTGGGTCACGGCCCAAGTCCGTGTCCGCAACCAGCTGGTCGCGGACTTGGGCCGTGACCCACTCAATATTTGGCGTGACCATATTTATTATCACACTAAATTATTGATGCTCGGAAAGTGGTCACGGACCAAGGCCGTGACCACAGTGGTCACGGACTTAGGCCGTGACTAGGTCGTGACCATCTTGGCGCCAAACACGCGCCAAAATTCCCTCCAAGCTTGATCACGGGTGGGTCATGGCCCAAGTCCGTGATCCATGGCATGACGAAGAAGAGAGTACACATATTGGGGGTCACGGCTTAGGGTCGTGACCATTTTTTGGTGTGGGTCACGGCTAAGGGCCGTGACCATACCTCATTCAAGCACTAGGGTTGATGAAAAGGGTCGCGCATCACTGATCGAGGGTCACGGCTACGGGTCGTGACTATTTCTTGGTGTGGGTCACGACTATGGGCTGTGACCATGCCTCATTCAAGCACTAAGTGTGGATGGAAATGTCTCCAGCATGGCGGGTCACGGCTCTAGACCGTGACCAGTTCGAAGAAGCCAGAATACCCCATCTGCAATTTGTTGGTCGCGCACATGGTGGGTCACGGCTCTAGGCCGTGACCAGGTCGAAGAGCCAGGACTACCTCATCTGCATTTTATTGGTCGCGTCCATGGGGTCACGGCTCTTGGTCGTGACGAGGTTCAGGTATTAAAAATGAAAATTACCCGTTGCTTCTAATTTCTTATGTGCGGTTTGTAAGGCTGTTAGGGCTAAGCGATTCACGTGCCATTTCGTTTGGATTTCAATTGGATTTGCAAACATAAATCTACCCTGGTATGTATTGATTCATTTGGATTCATTTGGATTTCGTTATTTCTGTCTAAAGCCCTAATTTCTGTATATGTATGTGTAGATTTATGTTTGTATGTGTGTGTATGTATAGATTTTTGTTTATATTTGTGTGTATGTATAGATTTATGTGTATATATATGTTTTTGTGTGTAACTATGAACAAATAAATTATTTTTTTTATCAATACACCCTATATTGTATGTGTGTGTATGTATAGATTTATGTTAAATTTTTTTTTAGGATTTAGTAAACCCTAAATAGTATGTGTGTGTATGTATATATTATGTCAATAAACCCTAGATTGTATGTGTGTGTTCGTATAGATTATGCCAATAAACCTAGATTGTATGTGTGTATATTTTTTTTGACAAAATATAATTAAATGGATTTTTAATGAGTAAAAAAATTTACATCCACCTTGTCGTGATTTTATTGGGGGTTATATGCGTGCCACCCTAAATAGTATGCGGTGGAGACAGGTGGAGACCGGGTTGGGGGTTAGAAGCAACAAATAGTCCCTTAAGAATTTTGTAAGTGTTAATTTTGTTCTTGGACTTGGTATTTTCAATTTGGTTTTAGATTTGTCCTTGTGAAAAAAAAGGAATAGATATATACCTGGTTTAATTAGATTGGTGTTGGTTATATTATGATATACCTATTATGCCATTTTATATTATTGTTAAAATTGAATAAGTATTGGTTTTTGAAATGTAATCAAAATCAATTGTAATCTTCTCCATATGTGTGCATCTAATTTTTTTCTCAGTAGTAATCCTTATATACGTGAAAGAAAATATCAATGAGGATTAACGAATTTCAGTTCAAACAAGTTTACCACGAGTCAAGTTGGGACAGTGAGTGACGAAAGAACTAGCCCTGGTTTTCTTCCTTTGGTTTTGAATTTGTTTTTTTGGTTCTACCATTTTTTTAATTGAACATAACTGTTTGCAAAAAAATCATTATTTTTTCACTGTCATAGGATACATTGATGTTGGGGTCGAACTACTATCAAACATAATCTGAAATTGCATCGCTACTGGCACAGAGAAGGTTCTGATTGGCGTTGGGTGTAACAAAATATCCAGGTAAAAAGATGCCATCGAAGGTTGAAAACGTAAAACAAGCACAAAACGGCCCCGTAAGAGTCACGAACACCTCACACGGGACCCATGTGACTCGTAGGAACCGACCACGTAGTCACGGGACTCCCGGTTTGAGTGTACGACGTAAATTTGCAAAAAAATAAACTTAAGCATAAAAACGTGCCATCGAAGGGTGAAAACGTAAAACAGCCTTAAAACGGTCCCGTAAGAGTCACGAACCCCTCGCACGGGACTAATGTGACTCGTAGGAACTGACTGCGTAGTCACGGGGCTCCCGGTTTGAGTGTACGACGTAAATTTGTAAAAAAATAAACTTAAGCATAAAAATATGCCATCGAAGGGTGAAAATGTAAAACAACCTTAAAATGGTCCCGTAAGAGTCACGAACCCCTCGCACGGGACTAATGTGACTCGTAGGAATCGACCGCGTAGTCACGGGGCTCCCGATTTGAGTGTATGACGTAAATTTGTAAAAAGTTAGACTTAAGCATAAAAACATGCCATCGAAGGGTGAAAACATAAAATAGCCATAAAACGGTCCGGTAAGAGTCACGAACACCTCGCACGGGATTAATGTAACTCATAGAAATCGATCGCGTAATCACGGGGCTCCCGGTTAGAGTGCACGACGTAAATTTACAAAAAAATAGACTTGACCACAAAAACATGCTATCAAAGGGTGAAAACGTACAACAAGCACAAAACGGTCCCGTAAGAGTCACGAACACCTCGCACGGGACCAATGTGACTCGTAGGAACCGACCGCCTAGTAACGGGGCTTCCGGGTTGAGTGTACGACGCAAATTTACAAAAAAATAGACTTGAGCATAAAAATATTCCATCGAAGGGTGAAAACCTAAAATAGCCACTAAACGGTCCGGTAAGAGTCACAAACACCTCGCATGGGATCAATGTGACTTGTAGGAACCGACAACATAGTCACGGAGCTCCCGGTTTAAGTGTACGATGTAAATTTGCAAAAAGTTAGAATTGCATGCCATCGAAGGGTGAAAACGTAAAACAACCTTAAATTGGTCCCGTAAGAGTCACGAACACCTCGCACGGGACCAAAGTAACTCGTAGGAACCGACTGCGTAGTCACGGCGCTCCCGGTTTGAGTGTACGACATAAATTTGTAAGAAAATAGACTTAAGCATAAAAGCATGCCATCGAAGGGTGAAAACGTAAAAAAGCCACAAAACGGTTCCGTAAGAGTCACGAACACCTCGCATGGGACCAATGTTAATAGTAGGAACCGAACGGGTAGTCACAGGGATCCCGGTTTGACTGTACGGCGTAAATTTAAAAAAAAGTTAGACTTGAGAATAAAAAAGATGTTATCGAAGGGTGAAAACGTAAAACAACCACAAAACGGTCTGGTAAGAGTCATGAACACCTTGCACGGGACCAATCTGACTCGTAGGAACCGACCGTGTAGTCACGGGGCTCTCTGTTAGAGTGTACGACGTAAATTTGCAAAAAATTTAGACTTGAGCATAAAAACTTGTAATCAAGGGTGAAAACGTAAAACAACCACAAAAAGGTCCCGTAAGAGTCACGAAACCTCGCACGGGACCAATGCGACTCATAGAAACCGATCGCGTAGTCACGGGGCTCCCAGTTTGAGAATACTTTCTAAATTTGCACAAAGTTCGATCTGAGCATAAAAAGATGCCATCGAAGGTTGAAAATGTAAAACAAGCACAAAAAGGTCCCGTAAGAGTCACGAACACCTCACACGGGACTAGAGCTGGCAATTTTTGACACGATAACCCGTTTATGGTAATAACCCGAAATGACCCGAACTTGACACGATTAGCTTATATAGATTTAAAAGTACCCAAAACTTATACTCAAATGAAAATCAACGCGACCCGAAAATGACACGACTAACCCGAATTGCCACCCCTACACGGGACCCATGTGACTCGTAGGAACCGACCACGTAGTCACGGGGCTCCCGGTTTGAGTGTACGATGTAAATTTGTAAGAAAATAAACTTAAGCATAAAAACATGCCATCGAAGGGTGAAAATGTAAAACAGTCTTAAAACGGTCCCGTAAGAGTCACAAACCCCTCGCATGGGACTAATGTGACTCGTAGGAACCGACCGCGTGGTCACGGGGCTCCTGGTTTGATTGTACGACGTAAATTTGTAAAAAAATAAACTTAAGCATAAAAACATGCCATCGAAGGGTGAAAATGTAAAACAACCTTAAAACGGTCCCGTAAGAGTCACGAACCCCTCGTACGGGACTAATGTGACTCGTAGGAACCGACCGCGTAGTCACGGGGCTCCCAATTTGAGTGTATGACGTAAATTTGCAAAAAGTTAGACTTAAGCAAAAAAACATGCCATCGAAGGGTGAAAACGTAAAATATCCATAAAACGGTCCGGTAAGAGTCACGAACACGTCGCACGGGATTAATGTAACTCATAGAAATCGACCGCATAGTCACGGGACTCCCGGTTAGAGTGTACGGCGTAAATTTGCAACAAAAATAGACTTGAGCATAAAAACATGACATCGAAGGGTGAAAACGTACAACAAGCACAAAACGGTCCCGTAAGAGTTACGAACACCTCACACGGGACCAATGTGACTCGTAGGAACCGACCGCGTAGTAACGGGGCTTCTGGGTGAAAAAGCGCCGAATTTTTAATAATTGCAAAATTAAAATATAATTTCCTTTTAAATAAATGCGGAAGCGTTGAGATGGTTTTAACTTTCAAGTAAAACAACCAAGTTTTAATTTCTCAAAACAAATTAAAACATAATTCAAGTCCTAGAATTTGCCTAAGTCATAATTATCCATTATTCAAAGTTAGGCGAAACCAATTTTAGCAAGTGACTAGAATTACACAATTTTACCCAATATTAAATTAAAGTCCAATTTTAATATAGTGTGAGAATTAAACCGAATTTTATCTTGAAATTATCCTAAGCATGGATTCTAAATTTTGTGCAAGATAAAAATAAACAATGTCACACTACACCGCGATGTACGAGGAAAAACCCACTAACGGGAAAAAACCTCGGGACGGCCCTAGCCTCAAATCCACTAAAAACGGTATTACAAAATACAAGACAAAAGACTTACTTCCTAAACTCGAACCCTCTCAAGCCGTGATGCTCCTTCTTGTATCAACCTCCAATTAGCGGATAACCAACGGAGCTCCACCGTGGTCTCGGAATTCACCGATGGGACTTTATATGGTCACCGTCACCCAAGCATGGAGCCTTTCTCCTTATGGGTAGAATCTCAACAAAAGTCTTCTTTGTGATGGGGTGTAGAAGCAAACCCGAAACGTCTCTTGAATTCGGTAGAGAAAACCGGTGCCAAAAACTCCAAGCAATTGATATGAATATAGAAACTTGGATAAACAATTATTGGGTGTAAACTAGAGTGTGTATGAATTCTTCATTAAAAATTAACACTCAAAACTTGAACATTTTCCTAAACTAATTTTGCTCTCAAACTCTCTTTAGGAGATGAACAATGTTGGAAAAGTTGTCTTGGAAAATGTGTTTCTCGCACATAATAATGTATGAAAAAAGTTGGTTGAAAACCAAGTGGAAGAGTGGGGAAAAACTGCAAAAAACTGCCAAATAACTGTTCCCGCTGGAATCTCGTTCGAACGAACGTGATTCTCGTTCGAACGAGACTTCTAACGAGTGACCAGCCTGGGCTTGTTAGAAGTTCGTTAGATACCTCGTTAGAACGAACATTCGTTCGAACGACATATCGAACGACATATCGAACGACTGTCCAGTTAGGGTCGTTGGCAAAATTCGTTCGAACGACAAAACTCGTTCGAACGAAACTGGTTCGAACGACAAAACTCGTTCGAACGAAATCTGGTTCGAACGAAAAAACTCGTTCGAACGACATTTCTAACGAACGACCAGAAAGATTGAAAAATTCGATTTTGGCCCAGAAACTTTTATATACTTATATTAAAGTTCTATTTGATTCTTTCTGAAAATAAAATGCAGTATTTATTTCACCTAACACCCAATACAAATTGTTCCAAGCTCCTATATACATATAATTACATTCATACCTTGGGAGCATGGAACCTTAGTTGATGACGTAGAAACGAGGCACGCAAACCGGCATTTTGATGAAGCTTTAAATTCTTTGCCGCTACGTCTTCAACATACACTTCATAGGCTTGAGAATATTACAATAAATACTATCCTATGAATAAATGTTTTTGTCCGGAATTGAGCCAAAACTATATATGGACTAAATTGGAAATTTGTGTCCTTACAAATCTCCCCCTTTGGCTATTCCGGGATAAAAACCAAACAAAAATCCTAAAGGGCCGTCAAGCTCTACTAGACTCAAAACATAACCCGCCCAATCTTGACTCAACCCAAGGATCAAACGCTTTGCCATAGAAAGATGCCGCTTTTAGAATAATTCCTGCACACTTAAGCAAACTCATCAAATGCATAGGGAATATCAAAATATTAAATGCAATTAATTAATTACTCCCCCTAAATTAATTCTCCCTTTAAACACATGACCTACTTAGAAAGACGTCTCCCCCTAAGATAAATCTCCCCCAAACGAAGATACGATAAATGATAATAGGATTAGATACCATTTCTCCCCCTGTCATCATTCTCCCCCTTTTTGTTCGGGAATAGGCAAAGGATAAAGAACTAATAAACAACATGTGAAAGCTTAAAGTGATAAGACATGAAAGCATATGGGCAATAAAAGCAGGGCAAAGACAAACAAATATCATATATATATACATTAGAAATATACCAATATAGTATTTGCATATATATAGATATAAACACACACATGACACAAAATACAATAAGTTTGCACACTCGTATGGCAAAAATGTGTCATATGGAAACGGAGGTGTAGGGGTGTGAACTAGCAACAATTAAATTTAGACCCAAACACTTAAGAAACGTTCACGGAGTTCTCATTTGATTGCAAACTTCATCACATTGAAATATAACCTCATGTGACAATATAGATTGAACTCAATGAACAAACATACACAATGCATACAAGCCTAGCATGATGATGATTCTACAAACCAAATAGAGTCATGACATTAAAGACAACTAGGATAAACGGACATTGTGCAAACCGTTGATATACCATCCAATTCTCCCTCAATGAGCATATATATTCTTTTGTTTTTGAATGTATATATCATACAAACATAGGCCTTGGCAATTGCTTTTTGTTTAATGCCAAATATTCTGTTTTTAGGCCTTTGGATCACGTATTTCTTTTAGATCCAATCAACGGTGGCTTACTATCGCAAAGGATTTAATTCATCCTTTCGGAGCCCTTCCCCGTGCATATATGAATTTATCATGTTTTCATTTTTCACACAAATCTCACATGCAACGGATTTTGACATGCACTAGTCCTCCTAGGTCATAGATATGTAGATGACTAGATTGATAGGAGAACACCTCAAAAAGCTCAAATATAACATGTGACATTAAGATTTCAAAAGAGCTCGTGCATGTGTGAATAGAGGCATATAGAAATAGAATCCATTTAAACAATACAAAATCCAACTACTCCATATAAAACATGGTAAAGAACATTTTAAGGATTGAAAATCTAAACCAAAAGTTCTAGCCTCATGGAAGCGTAAACGATAGGATTCAAACACAAATATATGCCACATAAAGCGTGTCAAACAAAAATACACACAAAACAAAATCTTTTTGAGTTTTTAACATTTTTAATCAAAAATAAATATTTACTCAAAAGGACAAACAAAAATCATTTGTATTTTTCATTAAGCTTAAATGAAATAAATAAAACACAAATGATAAACAAAAATCTTTTTATATTATGCAGTCAATTCAAACAAAAATATAATACAAAAAGATAAACAAGTCATAATTTCTAGCATGTGATATGAAATAAGGCAATGACTAGAGAATGACTAAACAAGCATACATTTAGCATGTGAATATAGCATGGAGTACAAAAGCTAAAGTATGCAAACACTAACACATTTATCCTTTAGATTTAGCAAGGGAGGAGGCATGTGTAAGTAAATGAGAATCAAAATCCCTATTTTGTAAGGCAACCAAGTCGGATTTCCTAACCCAAATTAATGAAGAATTATTGGGGTGTAGGAACGTTAGCTATCGTGGTTACTTTACTATGGGATTTTCTAGGAATTCGTTTAAGATCTAAACAAAATTTCCTAAGATGACCTTGTCGACCACAATATGTACAAGTGAGAACATGTCGAAAAGATTTACTTAAGGAGTGATCTTTAAAGGTATTCCTAGTTGATTCTCCTAAAACATTGGTTTGGGCATTATGAGTAAATTCATTACAAGGATTGAAGCCTAAACCACAAGTGTCATTTTTAATTTGGACCGTTCCTAACATTTTATCTAGTTTTTCCGAACGACATTCCAAATCAAATTTGACAATACTAGAATCTTTTAATTTATTTTCCAATTCAACAATGTTAGATTCTAGTAAAACATTTCGCTCTTCAAAAGCAAGAAGCTCCTTTTTCAAGGATTCCATTAAACCCCTAAGGCTATCTCTTTCGCCTTCTACATATTCAAGCTTCTCTTGAAGAGTCCTCACATGTGTCCTAAGGTCTTCTATTAAGGCACTATCATCAACGACCTTGACACTCTTTCTTAAACAAGCTTCTAACTTCAAATTAGTTCTTTTCAAATTAATAGATTCTTTATATAGTTCATGAAAAGCATTATGAAGTTCACTCACATCAACCTCTTCTTCTTTTTCACTCTTACTTTCTTCTTCACTCTCACTATCATTAAAAATAAGGGAATCATGAACAATGACCTTGGAAGTGGCATGTGCAATCGTGTCATCAATCGATGAGTTCTCATTATCACTCACATGACTAGCTATAAAAGCCACAAAATTTTTCTTAGTGGGGGAATCGGGCTTTTCTTCCTTATCACTATCACTAAGGGTTGCATTATATGAAATAGGTCGCTTACCATCTTTCCTTAGTTTAGTGGGGCACTCATAAGCCCTATGGCCATAACCTTCACAACCAAAACACTTATTAGACCCGTCCCTATCTAAATGTTCATTACTAGGTTTAGGGATTTTCTCGGCTTTAGAAATCTTCTCGCTTTTATCATGTTTAGAAGAATCAAATTTCTTAAAATCATTTTTAACTTTATCTTTGTTAAATTTAAGAAATTTTCTAAATTTACGAGCAAACAAAGCCATGTCTTCCGAGTCACTGTCACTATCGCTCTCTACTACTTGTTTGACCTCTTTTCGGGCTTTTAAAGCAACACCCTTTTCAATTTTCTTTTCAGTTTTAGAGGGAAACATATCCAGTTCATAGGTTTGTAAATCACCTACAAGCTCTTCTAATTTCGTAGAGGCTAAAGTTGGTAAAGAATTTAAAACGGTCACCTTTGGAATAAATCTATCGGGTAGGGACCTTAAAATTTTCTTTACTACACGGTCGTCAGGTATTTTCTCTCCCAAGTTAAAGGATGAATTAACAATATCAGAAAGTCTAGCATAAAATTTATCAAAAGTTTCTTTTTCATCCATTTTGATAGTTTCAAATTGAGTGGTGAGGTTTTGGAGTTTAGAAGCTTTAACGACACTAGTTCCTTCATGAGTTAATTGTAAAATATCCCAAGCTTCTTTAGCGGTTTCACACGTCATAATACGTCGGAATTCATCCGGTGCGACAACGCTAAATAAGGCATTTAAACCACGGGAATTAAAATTTGCAAGTTTAAACTCATTTTCAGTCCATCTATCGATAGGTTTGGGAACACGTTCATTTTCAATTAGATGAGTTGGTGGGGAGTACCCGGTAACAACAGACATCCAAACACGTTCATCGATAGATTTAAGTGCCGATTTCATTCGCGCTTTCCAATACGCGTAGTTAGAACCATCAAAAATAGGAAATTTTGAAAATGGGGAAAAATACATTTTAGCCAAAAATTAAAGAATCTTAACGAAATAATTTATCGTTTTTGGCTCTGATACCAATTTGGAAAAGCGCCGGATTTTCAATAATTGCAAAATTAAAATATAATTTCCTTTTAAATAAATGCGGAAGCGTTGAGATGGTTTTAACTTTCAAGTAAAACAACCAAGTTTTAATTTCTCAAAACAAATTAAAACATAATTCAAGTCCTAGAATTTGCCTAAGTCATAACTATCCATTATTCAAAGTTAGGCGAAACCAACTTTAGCAAGTGACTAGAATTACACAATTTTACCCAATATTAAATTAAAGTCCAATTTTAATATAGTGTGAGAATTAAACCGAATTTTATCTTGAAATTATCCTAAGCATGGATTCTAAATTTTGTGCAAGATAAAAATAAACAATGTCACACTACAACGCGATGTACGAGAAAAAACCCACTAACGGGTAAAAACCTCGGGACGGCCCTAGCCTCAAATCCACTAAAAATGGTATTACAAAATACAAGACAAATGACTTACTTCCTAAACTCGAACCCTCTCAAGCCGTGATGCTCCTTCTTGTATCAACCTCCAATTAGCGGATAACCAACGGAGCTCCACCGTGGTCTCGGAATTCACCGATGGGACTTTATATGGTCACCGTCACCCAAGCATGGAGCCTTTCTCCTTGTGGGTAGAATCTCAACAAAAGTCTTCTTTGTGATGGGGTGTAGAAGCAAACCCGAAACGTCTCTTGAATTCGGTAGAGAAAATCGGTGCCAAAAACTCCAAGCAATTGATATGAATATAGAAACTTGGATAAACAATTATTGGGTGTAAACTAGAGTGTGTATGAATTCTTCATTAAAAATTAACACTCAAAACTTGAACATTTTCCTAAACTAATTTTGCTCTCAAACTCTCTTTAGGAGATGAACAATGTTGGAAAAGTTGTCTTGGAAAATGTGTTTCCCGCACATAATAATGTATGAAAAAAGTTGGTTGAAAACCAAGTGGAAGAGTGGGGAAAAACTGCCAAATAACTGTTCCCGCTGGAATCTCGTTCGAACGAACGTGATTCTCGTTCGAACGAGACTTCTAACGAGTGACCAGCCTGGGCTCATTAGAAGTTCGTTAGATACCTCGTTAGAACGAACATTCGTTCGAACGACATATCGAACGACATATCGAACGACTGTCCAGTTAGGGTCGTTGGCAAAATTCGTTCGAACGACAAAACTCGTTCGAACGAAATCTGGTTCGAACGACAAAACTCGTTCGAACGAAATTTCTAACGAACGACCAGAAAGATTGAAAAATTCGATTTTGGCCCAGAAACTTTTATATACTTATATTAAAGTTCTATTTGATTCTTTCTGAAAATAAAATGCAGTATTTATTTCACCTAACACCCAATACAAATTGTTCCAAGCTCCTATATACATATAATTACATTCATACCTTGGGAGCATGGAACCTTAGTTGATGACGTAGAAACGAGGCACGCAAACCGGCATTTTGATGAAGCTTTAAATTCTTTGCCGCTACGTCTTCAACATACACTTCATAGGCTTGAGAATATTACAATAAATACTATCCTATGAATAAATGGTTTTGTCCGGAATTGAGCCAAAACTATATATGGACTCAATTGGAAATTTGTGTCCTTACACTAGGTTGAGTGTACGACGCAAATTTGCAAAAAAATAGATTTGAGCATAAAAAATGCCATCGAAGGGTGAAAACCTAAAATAGCCACTAAACGGTCCGGTAAGAGTCACGAGCACCTCGCACGGGGCCAATGTGATTTGTATGAACCGACGACATAGTTACGGGGCTCCCGGTTTGAGTGTACGACTTATATTTGCAAAAAGTTAGAATTGCATGCCATCGAAGGGTGAAAACGTAAAACAACCTTAAAACGGTCCCGTAAGAGTCACGAACACCTCGCACGGGACGAATGTAACTCGTAGGAACCGATCGCGTAGTCACGGCTCTCCCTGTTGGAGTGTACGACATAAATTTGCAAAAAATTAGACTTCAGCATAAAAGCATGCTATCGAAGGGTGAAAACGTAAAAAAGCCACAAAATAGTCCCGTAAGAGTCACGAACACCTCGCACGGGACCAATGTTAATAGTAGGAACCGAACGGGTAGTCACAGGGATCCCGGTTGGAGTGTACGACGTAAATTTATAAAAAGTTAGACTTGAGAATAAAAAAGATGCTATCGAAGGGTGAAAACGTAAAACAACCACAAAACGATCTGGTAAGAGTCACGAAAATCTTGCACGGGACCAATCTGACTCGTAGGAACCGACCGTGTAGTCACGGGGCTCCCGATTAGAGTGTACGATGTAAATTTGAAAAAAAATTAGACTTGAGCATAAAAACTTGCAATCGAAAGGTGAAAACGTAAAACAGCCACAAAAAGGTCCCGTAAGAGTCACGAAGCCTCGCACGGGACCAATTCGACTCATAGGAACCGACCGCGTAGTCACGGGGCTCCCGATTTGAGAATACTTTCTAAATTTGCACAAAGTTCGACCTGAGCATAAAAAGATGCCATCGAAGGTTGAAAACATAAAACAAGCACAAAACGGTCCCGTAAGAGTCACGAACACCTTACACGGGACCCATGTGACTCGTAGGAACCGACCACGTAGTCACGGGAATCCCAGTTTGAGTGTACGACGTAAATTTGCAAAAAAATAAACTTAAGCATAAAAAAATGCCATCGAAGGGTGAAAACGTAAAACAGCCTTAAAACGGTCTCGTAAGAGTCACGAACCCCTCGCATGGGACTAATGTGACTCGTAGGAACCGACCGCGTGGTCACGGGGCTCCCGATTTGAGTGTATGACGTAAATTTGTAAAAAAATAAACTTAAGCATAAAAACATGCCATCGAAGGGTGAAAATATAAAACAGCCTTAAAACGGTCCCGCAAGAGTCACGAACCCCTCGCACGGGACTAATGTGACTCGTAGGAACCGACTGCGTAGTCACGGGGCTCCCAGTTTGAGTGTATGACGTAAATTTGCAAAAAGTTAGACTTAAGCAAAAAAACATGCCATCGAAGGGTGAAAACGTAAAATATCCATAAAACGGTCCGGTAAGAGTCACGAACACGTCGCACGGGATTAATGTAACTCATAGAAATCGACCGCATAGTCACGGGACTCCCGGTTAGAGTGTACGACGTAAATTTGCAAAAAAAATAGACTTGAGCATAAAAACATGCCATCGAAGGGTGAAAACGTAAAACAAGCACAAAACGTTCCCGTAAGAGTCACGAACACCTCGCATGGGACCAATGTGACTCGTAGGAACCGACCGCGCAGTAACGAGGCTTCCGGGTTGAGTGTACGAAGCAAATTTATAAAAATTAGACTTGAGCATAAAAACATGCCATCGAAGGGTCAAAACCTAAAATAGCCACTAAACGGTCCGGTAAGAGTCACGAACACCTCGCACGGGACCAATGCGACTTGTAGGAATCGACGACATAGTCACGGGGCTCCCGATTTGAGTGTACGACGTAAATTTACAAAAAGTTAGACTTGCATGCCATCGAAGGGTGAAAACGTAAAACAACCTTATAACGGTCCCGTAAGAGTCACCAACACCTCGCACGGACCAATGTAACTCGTAGGAACCGTCCGTATAGTCACGGCGCTCTCGGTTGGAGTGCACGACATAAATTTGCAAAAAAATAGACTTAAGCATAAAAGCATGCCATCGAAGGGTGAAAACGTAAAAAAGCCACAAAACGGCCCCGTAAGAGTCACGAACACCTCGCACGGTACCAATGAGCACCTGTGACACCCCGACTAATTAAATACCGGGTTGCTACTCCTTTATTAAATCAATTCAAAATGCCAAGTTGATTCAGTTAATAGCATCACTGTCGAAAACATTTTAAAGATTACTAACCACCTAGTATTCAAAAAGTAAGTTGCCAAATTTTAAATTAAGTCGGATTAACATGCAATACAAGAATAATGGAAGAACAACATAATCCACTCACCATAACGAAGTAATGAAATAACCAACAAATAGTAATAAGTCCGGAGGAAAAACTCCTCACAACAATCCCACGAATGAAATAATAACATAACTCTGAATCCTGAATTAATTACATGCCCGAAGTCTGAATAACTGAAATAAATGGAATGCCTCTAAAAGAAATGGGCGACATGCCCTACAACTGATAAATGCTGAATATAGAGTCAAGATAGATGAAGCGTCTACAAGCAAAGTCCTGTAACTTCCACAAACAGCTACAACTCGTCACCTGAATGAGGATCCTAAGCATGGTGTCCTTGTGGCTGGGCACCTAAAATGGTTTTTACAAAAATAGATTTGAAAGCAAATGGGTCAGAGCCCGAAAGTGGAAATCATTTTAAAAACAACAAGTGTTTTAATAACATTAAAACATTAAATGCAAAATACATGTTAGGACGTGCACTCACATGGAATTCTCACCTCTCGACTACATGTGCACTCCTAACGTACTATACCCATCTAAATGACATACATATCTAACCAAACCGTAATAAGTTCTACTCCTTACTACTCGATTCCCATATTACATTCTAGCTTTATCAATATAATTGAGGGCTTTACTTAAACTCAGATTCTCACTTCGTAATACAGTTCACTATCGGTTAACCCGTTATGTTTTCTCAAAACATTACCATAATTATATTCACAATACCAACAAGAAAGTTCCCATTAACTAAGTGTATATTATTCACGTCATAAATATACAATACAAGCACCCCGAGACTAAGCTGCGGTGCACACATACTCTGCTATCCATCCCGGTACATCACGTACATAAGGATCACACATTCCGAATCTCTCAAGAATCGTTCTCAGATAACAACAATCACAAACAATGGAGGCGAACACAGTCACATCACATGGGTCACGCACATACTTGCTCTCCCACGATCAACAAACTTATTAACATCCCAATAAGTCCTTCTCTGACCTATATTCATCGAGGTACCAGTCTAAATCCGGGCAACACAAGGATTAGAGGGCCCTAAGAGAACGTAAACCTCCCGTGATAGCAAGTATGGTAGGTATGTCATACACATAAAAGCAATACATATACTAAGTATGCACACATCTTAGTAATCACCATAATTTATTTGTAGTACACTTCTCATTCTCGTACCTACGTATAATGTTACACAATTTACATGATCCCGGTTGATACAATTATACCCGCCATTAATTGTTCTCACGTTGAAATAGACACTCACGTCCTAATCCATAATTTCCATTTGGTTCGAATCACACTTCTAGGTTTTACTCCTCTATATATCTCCAATGTCCCTACTATGTCAATTTATCATCAAGGGAAGGTTACCTCTACCATTAAATAAGGTTACGGGACAAGCGAAATCAAAACAGGCTAAAAAGCCTAAACTGTCAACTCGTTGGAAGTCTCGTTCGAACGAGGCTGTTCGAACGAGAGTTCGTTCGAACGAACTGGGTATCTAAAGAGATCTCGTTCGAACGAAAGGCATCGAATGAACATTCAACTCATTAGAAGGCAAACTGTCCACTCGTTAGAAGCTCGTTCGAACGACCTGGGTAGGTCTTCTAACGAGGGACCAGTTTCGAGCCCAGAAATTCCTTAACTCGTTTTTTCCAATTTTTCTACACCTCTAATCTCCTCTAAACATCAAACCAACAATTGTACTTGGGTTCTAATCAATCCTAAATATACTTAGGTCATATATTAACGTATTTAGTGGGATTAATTCATCCTAAATCTCATCCAAATATTAAATCTCCACATCTTCTTCCCCAATCTCAAGAACATGAACCCTATAAATTAAATTCATCCATAGGCAATAATAAATCCGTTTTTATGGTATAAAAGATGTATTTTTCCCTGACTAATCATCCTAACGTTGTTCTACATGCAATTTCCTCATAAAATTATAAATCTATACATCCAATTCAATGGGTTTTTATCATTCTCCAAGAACAATGAAATTCTGTAAATTTCCTAAAATTTCCTACGCATGGAAGAAGCATTCTTTGCAAAATATGTAATTAAACCACTTGCCTTATGTGTATCTCTGATTTTGATGACGAATTGATGGAGTGTTCTCTCTCTCTCTCTCTGCAGAATTCCTTCTCTCTCTCTCCAAGCTTTCTTCTCCAAGGTGCTAATGGTGGCTAGGGTTTGCCTTAGGAAATTTTGGAACAATTCTAATAACCCCCGTAGCCCATTAAGTCCTAATATGTGGTTAGTGGGTTTAGTGGGAAATTACCAAGTCAGATTTTTAATTCCCAATTTTCGTAGGTTTTAATTCCCAAAAATCCAAAATTACCAAACTACCCTTATACGTTGTCGGTGTGGCCTAAAAATGCCCTGGGACCCAAACCAAACCCCCGGCTAGTGTTTTCTGACTATCTCGACCCTTCCGGACGCGTTGGCGCACTCAAAACGACCATTCAGTTAATAGAAATAAAATTCACTTTTTAATTAAAATAAATATATTGCGGACGCGACGGTCACACGCGTCTTAACAAAATTTCCAAATTGCCGTATTTCAATCTCACGACCAATTTCATAATTTAGTATTCATATATAATCATATATGCACATTATAATCAAATACCAACTCGCATCTTGCTAGTATTTTAATCCGGATTAATTTCCAATTAATACGCATTTAATTCAATTAATCCCATAAATAAATATCGCAAAAATACGGGGTATTACATACTTCCCCCCTAATAACTGAATTTCGTCCCGAAATTCGGAACTAGAAAGTACCTGGTAAGAACAACTCTGGATAACGTTCGCGCATCTCATCCTCGCGCTCCCATGTGGACTCCTCGACATTATGATGTCGCCACTGAACACGCACTAACGGAACTATCTTTGACCGCAGCTTCCGCTCACTTCGGTCCAAAATAGCAATCGGCCCCTCCTCGTAGGAGCTATCATGCAGGAGATCGATGTCATCCAAGTCAATGTGAGAATGAATCAAATCGTCTCTAAGATATTTCCTTAGCGAGGAAATATGAAATACATCGTGAATCCGATGCAATTGTTCCGGTAACCCAAGCCTATACGCAACCGGTCCAATCCGCTCAATAATAGGAAATGGTCCCACATATCTTGGTGCCAACTTCCCTTTCTTCCCGAAACGCATAATCCCCTTCATAGGAGATACTCTGAGCAAAACCTGGTCCCCCACTTGGAACTCTCTGAAGAACCTCTTCGCATCAGCATAGCTCTTCTGCCGATCCTGAGCTACCCGAATGCGACTCCGAATCAATTCTATCCTCGCCGAAGTATCCTAAATTACTTCCGGCCCAAGTAGTTTGTTGTCCCCCACCTCCAACTAACATGCTGGGGAACGACAAGGTCTACCGTACAACGCCTCAAATGGAGCCATGACAATGGTGAACTGGTAGGAGTTGTTGTAAGCAAACTCTACCAGTGGAAGATACTGCTCCCATCCACCCCCGAAATCAATGATGCACATACGCAGCATGTCCTCCAACATCTGGTTTGTACACTCGGTTTGCCCATCGGTCTGCGGATGATATGCCGTAATCAACCGCAATTCCGTGCCCATGGCCTCCTGAAAACTTTCCCAAAACCGTGAAACAAATATCTTGTCTCGGTCAGACACGATATTAAGGGGCACACCGTGAAGTCTCACTATCTCTGCAATAAAGAGCTGGACATACTGTCCCGTAGTGTAGTCTGTCCTTACGGGTAGAAAATGAGCGACTTTGGTCAACATGTCCATAATTACCCAAATGGAGTCGTGACCTCTCTGTGACGTAGGCAACCCCGTGATAAAGTCCATGGAGATGCTCTCCCACATCCACATCGGGACCTCCAATGGCTGTAGAAGTCCTTCCGGTCTCTAATGATCCACTTTTACAAGATGACAAGTGGCGCATTTAGAAACAAACACGGCAATATCTCTCTTCATCCCGCTCCACCAATACTGTCGTCTCATGTCTTGGTACATTTTATCCCCACCGGGATGTACCGCGAATCGTGAGCCGTGCGACTCTGCCATCACCTCGTGTCGCAATTCCTCCCCTTTCGGAACTACTAATCTCCCATTGAAGCGTAATCCCCCGTCTGAGCTAACGGTATAGGATTCAGCTCCCTCTACGAGTAATCGAACTATCAGCTCCTGACAGAACGAGTCATCTGCTTGTGCCTTTACCACTCTCGTGACAATCTGCGGCGTAACAGTCATTACCGACATGAATGATCGGGCCACTGCATCCTGGTGTCCCAATTCTTTCCACTTGGCCTTCCACACCCCTGCCACCTCATCAACAGGTCTGCGGCTCAACGCGTCTGCTACCACGTTAGCCTTCCCCGGGTGGTATTGGATATCAAACTGATAATCTTTCACGAATTCAAGCCACCTCCGTTGCCGCATATTCAACTCCTTCTGCGTGAATAGGTACTGTAGGGACTTGTGGTCCGTGAACAATCGAAACTTCTCCCCCAAAAGGTAATGTCTCCAAATCCGAAGGGCAAATACCACTGCCGCTAACTCCAAGTCATGAGTGGGGTAATTCTTCTCATGAGGCTTAAGCTTACGGTAAGCATAAGCTATGGCCTGACTCTCCTGCTGTAATACACCTCCAAGTCCTTACAAGGACGCATCGGTGTAAACTAGATACTCAACTCCTGGTCTCGGCAATGCTAACACAGATGCTGAGGTCAACTTATCCTTCAACTCATCAAATGCCAACTGACAGGCATCACTCCAGATGAATGTCACACCCTTACGAGTCAGATGTGTCAGAGGACCCGCTATCTTCGAAAATCCTCGAATGAACCTCCTGTAGTATCCTTCTAGTCCCAAGAAACTACGGATCTCCGTCGGTGTCGTGGGCTGTCCCCACTCCCTCACCGCGGATACTTTCCCCGGATCAACAGATATCCCCCAGTCGGAAATAATGTGTCCCAAAAACTGGACCTCCTTCAGCCAAAACCCGCACTTCTCATATTTTGCATACAGCTCGTTCTGACGTAGTGTCTGCAAAACTTGCCTCAAATGCTCGGCGTGCTCCTCCTCTGTCTGGGAGTAAATCAGAATATCATCAATGAAGACAATGACAAAATGATCTAAGAAATCTCTGAACACCCTATTCATCAAGTCCATAAACACTGCTGGAGCGTTGGTCAAACCAAAAGGCATAACCCAAAACTCGTAAGAACCATATCTCGTTAAGAACGCAGTCTTCGAGACATCCTCTTCCCTGATACGCCACTGATGGTATCCCGATCGCAAATCAATCTTTGAGAATAAAGAAGCTCCTCTCAACTGGTCGAATAAGTCATCGATTCGAGGAAACGGATACTTATTCCGTATCGTGACCTTATTCAACTCTCGGTAATCCACACACAATCTCAGTGAACCATCTCTCTTCTTCACGAACAACACAGGGGCACCCCACGGCGAAGTACTCCTCCGTATAAACCCCTGACCCAACAACTGCTCAATCTGATCCCGTAACTCCCTCATCTCAGCTGGAGCCATACGGTACGGTGCGCGTGCTATAGGTCTCGTATCTGGTAATAAGTCTATGACAAAGTCTATCTCTCGACTGGGGGGTAGGCCTGGTATCTCCTGAAACACATCGGAATACTCCCTGACAACTGGGATCGAATCTAAAGGAATCACAACCTCCTTAGAGGTATCCTCCTCTATGTAATACAAATGAGCGGTCGAACCTCCCTCTGGGCGAGGCATCGCCACTACAAACATCTCTTGCCCCGGAATGGCAAAAACAACGCTCCCACCGAAGCAATCAATCACGGCTCTATAATCAGCGAGCCAATCCATACCGATAATCACATCGTGCACATGCATATCTAATACCAACATGTCTGCAGGTAATACCAGACTACCAATCTCTACCCCCACTCCCCGGCATATAAAGAAAATAAGCGACCCACTCCCCAATGGTGAGTCTACACACGTCACTGTGCTCTCTGCTGTGACTAACAACCCTAAGGCTTTCGCAAAATGTGTAGCTATAAAATAATGCGTTGCGCCCGTATCAAACAAAACCCGACCCATAGTACTATGGATAGGAAACATACCCTCAATCGCGGGTGGTGCCTGTGGAGCTGCTGCCTGGTGGACGTTATAGACACGCCCATACTGTAACTGCCCCTACTGCACAGGAACTGCTGGAATGGCTGGAAGTGCTGGCACCTGGGCTGGAGCTGGGAGGGCAGGTGGAAAAAGTGGCCTTTGTGGCTCATGTCGAGCACCCTGCTGCTGCTGCGGGGCCCTGCCCCTATCAGGACAGTCCTGGCGTTTATGACCAGTCTTGCCACAAACGAAACACTTTCCCGGGAAGTTCCCCCCTCTCTGTCCCTGCTGTCCCCGACCCTGGTGGCCGTTACCGTTCCTCCACTGGCCCTGCTGAAACTGCTGTTGACCATTCTGACCCTGCTGGTTCTGATGGCCGTTCGGACCCTGATGGCCCGGCCGGAAACCTCCTTGTCCGTGCCTGAAATTTCCCGACCTGAACCTCTTGTGATCCCCCTGCTGGGAACCCTGATCACCCTGCCTCTGCCCCTGAACAGAATATGCCCCATTGGTACCATTTCCCCCAGTCCTGCCCTGATGGCTGGAATCTCCTGACCTCTTGCCTTCAGTCATGTGAAAGCGATGGTCCTGGCAGTGTAACAGTGCAGCGTTAACCACATCAGAGTAAGCGGCCAACGATAGGTTTCCCAACAAATGCTGACGGATCCTCCAAGTCAACCCGTTTGTAAATTTCTGTATCTTCTTCTCCTCTGTCGGTATCTCATCCGGAACAATGTTCAGAAGATCAGTGAATTCGGCCTCATACTCGGCCACAGTCTTACCCTCCTGCTTGAGGCTCATCAACTTCCTCCTCATCTCCGTGTGAACAGCTGACGGAAAATATTTGCGGTCGAACCGCACCCAAAACTCCTGGATAGTGAGAGTATCTCTCTCCTCCATGGTGGTAATAGACTCCCACCACTGCAGTGCAGACCCCACTAGCTTAAAGGTAGCTAGTATCTGCTTCTGGACATCGGTGCACTCATACATCCTCAGGTGCCGCTGAATGTCCTTCCTCCACTGACTCGAAACCACAATATCGGAGCTACCTGCGAACTCCGGTGGGTGTGCTTTCTGAAAAGCATCACGTACACGTTCCCAAGCAGACGGGAATGCATGTGCCTGAATTGGCGCGGCTACTGGCGCCTGAGGTGGTGCCTGCTGAACTACTGCTAGTGATGCATTTACCGTCTGGGCCACAATGGCTGCAACCTCGGCGGCATTCATCATGCCCTGAACTGGTGCGGGCTGTGGTTCTGGCGTTGCATCCCTGGGAACCCGTTGTGCACGTCGTGGATGCATTCTGAAACAAGAATAATGTCTATAAGTTCGCAGTTATAAACTCAAAATAGCTGAAGAACGTAGCATAAACAAAAGAATACAACAGTCATAAAATATAGGGCTCTACATCAAAGAAAGCTCAGCGGAAACATAATAAGCCGTACAGATCCTAAAGGACACTAGAACCTGATGCTTTGATACCACCTGTGACACCCCGACTAATTAAATACCGGGTAGCTACTCCTTTATTAAATCAATTCAAAATGCCAAGTTGATTCAGTTAATAGCATCACTGTCGAAAACATTTTAAAGATTACTAACCACCTAGTATTCAAAAAGTAAGTTGCCAAATTTTAAATTAAGTCGGATTAACATGCAATACAAGAATAATGGAAGAACAACATAATCCGCTCACCATAACGAAGTAATGAAATAACCAACAAATAGTAATAAGTCCGGAGGAAAAACTCCTCACAACAATCCCACGAATGAAATAATAACATAACTCTGAATCCTGAATTAATTACATGCCCGAATCCGAATAACTGAAATAAATGGAATGCCTCTAAAAGAAATGGGCGACATGCCCTACAACTGATAAATGTTGAATATAGAGTCAAGATAGATGAAGCGTCTACAAGCAAAGTCCTGTAATTTCCACAAACAGCTACAGCTCGTCACCTGAATGAGGATCCTAAGCATGGTGTCCTTGTGGCTGGGCACCTAAAATGATTTTTACAAAAATAGATTTGAAAGTAAATGGGTCAGAGCCCGAAAGTGGAAATCATTTTAAAAACAGCAAGTGTTTTAATAACATTAAAACATTAAATGCAAAATACATGTTAGGACGTGCACTCACATGAAATTCTCACCTCTCGACTACATGTGCACTCCTAACGTACTATACCCATCTAAATGACATACATATCTAACCAAACCGTAATAAGTTCTACTCCTTACTACTCGATTCCCATATTACATTCTAGCTTTATCAATATAATTGAGGGCTTTACTTAAACTCAGATTCTCAATTTGTAATACAGTTCACTATCGGTTAACCCGTTATGTTTTCTCAAAACATTACCATAATTATATTCACAATACCAACAAGAAAGTTCCCATTAACTAAGTGTATATTATTCACGTCATAAATATACAATACAAGCACCCCGAGACTAAGCTGCGGTGCACACATACTCTGCTATCCATCCCGGTACATCACGTACATAAGGATCACGCATTCCGAATCTCTCAGGAATGGTTCTCAGATAACAACAATCACAAACAATGGAGGCGAACACAGTCACATCACATGGGCCAAGCACATACATGCGCTCCCACGATCAGCAGACTTATTAACATCCCAATAAGTCCTTCTCTGACCTATGTTCATCGAGGTAATAGTCTAAATCCGGGAAACACAAGGATTAGAGGGCCCTAAGCGAACGTAAACCTCCCGTGATAGCAAGTATGGTAGGTATGTCATACACATAAAAGCAATACATATACTAAGTATGCACACATCTTAGTAATCACCATAATTTATTTGTAGTACACTTATCATTCTAGTACCTACGTATAATGTTACACAATTTACATGATACTGGTTGATACAATTATACCCGCCATTAATTGTTCTCACGTTGAAATAGACACTCACGTCCTAATCCATAATTTCCATTTGGTTCGAATCACACTTCTAGGTTTTAATCCTCTATATATCTCCAATGTCCCTACTATGTCAATTTATCATCAAGGGAAGGTTACCTCTACCATTAAATAAGGTTACGGGACACGCGAAATCAAGATAGGCTAAAAAGCCTAAACTGTCAACTCGTTGGAAGTCTCGTTCGAACGAGGCTGTTCGAACGAGAGTTCGTTCGAACGAACTGGGTATCTAACGAGATCTCGTTCGAACGAAAGGCATCGAATGAACATTCAACTCGTTAGAAGGCAAACTGTCCACTCGTTAGAAGCTCATTCGAACGAGCTCGTTCGAACGACCTGGGTAGGTCTTCTAACGAGGGACCAATTTCGAGCCCAGAAATTCCTTAACTCGTTTTTTCCAATTTTTCTACACCTCTAATCTCCTCTAAACATCAAACCAACAATTGTACTTGGGTTCTAATCAATCCTAAATATACTTAGGTCATATATTAACGTATTTAGTGGGATTAATTCATCCTAAATATCATCCAAATATTAAATCTCCACATCTTCTTCCCCAATCTCAAGAACATGAACCCTAGAAATTAAATTCATCCATAGGCAATAATAAATCCGTTTTTATGGTATAAAAGATGTATTTTTCCCTGACTAATCATCCTAACATTGTTCTACATGCAATTTTCTCATAAAATTATAAATCTCTACATCCAATTCAATGGGTTTTTATCATTCTCCAAGAACAATGAAATTCTGTAAATTTATTAAAATTTCCTACGCATGGAAGAAGCATTCTTTGCAAAATATGTAATTAAACCACTTGCCTTATGTGTATCTCTGATTTTGATGACGAATTGATGGAGTGTTCTCTCTCTCTCTCTCTCTGCAGAATTCCTTCTCTCTCTCTCTCTCCAAGCTTTCTTCTCCAAGGTGCTAATAGTGGCTAGGGTTTGCCTTAGGAAATTTTGGAACAATTCTAATAACCCCCGTAGCCCATTAAGTCCTAAGATGTGGTTAGTGGGTTTAGTGGGCAATTACCAAGTCAGCTTTTTAATTCCCAATTTTCGTAGGTTTTAATTCCCAAAAATCCAAAATTACCAAACTACCCTTATACGTTGTCGGTGTGGCCTAAAAATGCCCCGGGACCCAAACCAAACCCCCGGCTAGTGTTTTCTGACTATCTCGACCCTTCCGGACGCGTTGGCGCACTCAAAATGACCATTCGGTTAATAGAAATAAAATTCACTTTTTAATTAAAATAAATATATTCCGGACGCGACTGTCACACGCGTCTCAACAAAATTTCCAAATTGCCGTATTTCAATCTCACGACCAATTTCATAATTTAGTATTCATATATAATCATATATGCACATTATAATCAAATACCAACTCGCATCTTGCTAGTATTTTAATCCGGATTAATTTCCAATTAATACGCATTTAATTCAATTAATCCCATAAATAAATATCACAAAAATACCGGGTATTACATGTTAATAGTAGGAACCAAACGGGTAGTCACAGGGATCCCGATTTGACTATGCGGCGTAAATTTGCAAAAAGTTAGACTTGAGAATAAAAAAGATGCCATCAAAGGGTGAAAACGTAAAACACCCATAAAACGGTTCCGCAAGAGTCATGAACATCTCACACGGGACCAATGTAAGTCGTAGGAACCGACCGTGTAGTCACAGCGCTCCCGGCTTGAGTGTACGTCATAAATTTGCAAAAAGTTAGAATTAAGCATAAAAACATGCCATGGAAGGGTGAAAACGTAAAACAAACACAAAATGGTCCCGTAAGAGTCACGAACACCTCGCACGGGACCAATGCGACTCGTAGGAACCGATCGCGTAGTCACGGGGCTCCCGGTTTGACTGTACGACGTAAATTTGCAAAAAGTTTGACTGAAGCATAAAAATATGCCATCGAATGTTGAAAACGCAAAACGAACACAAAACGGTCCCGTAAGAGTCACAAACATCTCGCACGGGACCAATGTGAGTCGTAGGAACCGACCGCGTATATATATATATATATATATATGCAGTGTTCTGCAGAGCAAGCATACCAGTATATATACTGCATATATATACTATATATACAGTATATATAATGGTATATATATGCATATATATAAAGTATATATACTTCATATATATATATACTAGTATATATACTGCTTTGCTGATTCTTTCTACCAATTGGTTTGTAACATTTGGACTTCATTCTCTATAGGATGACCTTTAGATGTCTTTGCTTTCAAACTTAGAAAACTTAAAGGGATTATGAGGAATTAGAGCAAATAAAATTTCATAAACATTTTTTAAAACTGTATTAACCTAAAGGATAAGGTTCTCAAAGCTGAGATCCATTATGAAGAGAATAAAACTCAAGACCTTTTGGTGGAGCTGAACAAAGTTAAGGCTAAATTAAATGATGCCTTATCATTTGGGGAGTAATTCTGGTTTCAAAAGTTCAAAAGGTAGTGGATCAAAAATGGAGATAGGAACTCTAAATACTATCATTCATTGGTGAATCAACATAGAAGGAATTGATTTATTCATAGAATAAAAAATGAGGACAACAACTTAGAGGAGTCAACTGAAGGAATGTCTAACACTGTTATTTATTATTTTTAAAATTTATTCACTGCACGTTCTACTGAGTCATTTGAAGTGTTAACTTATATCCCTGCCTTGGTGACTAACCAAATGAATGAAGATATGGAAAAGATTCCTGATGACATAGAAATTTTGGAAGCTCTTAAAAGTATTAATCCAAATAGTGTTGCATGTCTAGAGGGTTTCAACAACTCGTTCTTTATTCAATGTTAGGGCATTATTAAGAAATATTTAGTGTCAACTATTCAATCCTTATTTCTTAGAGCTGAAATTCCAAAATCCCGGGAAGAGACCCAAAATATGCCTTATTACTAAAATTCCAAACCCCTCCTCTTGTACTGACTTTAAACCAATTAGTCTATGCAATGTCTCCTATAAAATTTTCTAAAAAATCCTCAACTCTAGACTTTCTTCTTTTCTTCTAAGCCTCATTTCCCCATTCGAATTAGGTTTTGTCAAAAATAGAAACATTTAGACAACATCTTACTTAGTCAGGGAATGATGCAACATCTATGCAAGCCTTTTCATTTTAGCCTCAGAAGCTTTAAATAGAGGTCTTCATAATCTCATGCTAAATGGCAAAATTAAATCCTTCTCTTATCCTATAGGATGTGATTCAATTAGCCATCTTAGTTTTGCAGATGACCTTATCATTTTCACTTAGGGTTCTAAAAGTTGTCTAGATATTCTAATGGATTTTCTAAAGTTATATGAAAAATAATTAGGTATTTCAATTAATTGCAAAAAGAGTAGCTTCATTATGGGGAACAAAGAAAACATGAGCCATATTAAAAGTGTTGCAGATCTCACAAACATTAAACAAGAAAAAGGCAGTATTAAAAACATGGCGTTAGAGGGTGAAAACCTAAAATAACCCCCGAACGGCCCCGTGAGAGGCACCAACACCTCCCACGGGACCTATGTAACTCGTAAGAACTGAACGCCCAGCCGCGAGACTCCCGGTTTGATAATACGATGATAATTTTCATATTTCTAGACTTAAGCAAAACATGGCGTTAGAGAGTGAAAACTCAAAACAACCCCCGAATGGCCGCGTGGGTGGCACCAACATCTCCCACGGGACAAATGTAACTTTTAGGAACTGACCGCGCTGCCGCGGGTCTCCCGGTTTGAGAATACGATGGTAATTTGCATATTTCTAGACTTAGGCTTAAAAACATAGCGTTAGTGGGTGAAAACCCAAAACAGCCCTCGAACGATCACGTGGGTGGCACCAACACCTCCCACGGGACCAATGTAACTCATAGGAACTGATCGCGTAGCCGCGAGACTCCCGGTTTGAGAATACGACGATAATTTGCATATTTCTAGACTTAAGCAAAACATGGCGTTAAAGGGTGAAAACTTGAAACAACCCCCGAACGGCCCCATGGGTGGCACCAACACCTCCCACGGGACCAATGTAACTCGTAGGAACTAACCCCGCAGCCGCAGGTCTCCCGGTTAGAGAATACGACGATAATTTTCATATTTCTAGACTTAGGCTTAAAAACATGGCGTTAGAGGGTGAAAACTCGAAACAGCCCCCGAACGGCCCCGTGGGTGGCACCAAGACCTCCCACGGGACCAATGTAACTCGTAGGAATTGGCCGCGCAGCCGCGGGACTCCCAGTTTGAGAATACGACGATAATTTGTATATTTCTAGACTTAGGCTTAAAAATATGGCGTTAGAGGGTGAAAATCTAAAATAACCCCCGAACGGCCCTGTGGGTGGCACCAACACCTCCCACGGGACCAATGTAACTCGTAGGAACTGATCGCGTAGCCGCGAGACTCCCGGTTTGAGAAGACGACGATAATTTGAATATTTCTAGACTTAAGCAAAACGTGGCGTTAGAGGGTGAAAACTCGAAACAATCCCCGAACGGCCCCGTGGGTGGCACCAACACATCCCACGGGACCAATGTAACTCGTAGGAACTGACCCCACAGCCGCGGGTCTCCCGGTATGGGAATACGACGATAATTTGTATATTTCTAGACTTAGGCTTAAAAACACGGCACTAGAGGGTGAAAACTCGAAACAACCTCCGAACGGCCTTGTGGGTGATACCAACACCTCCCATGGGACCAATGTAACTTGTAGTAACTGACCATGCAGCCGCGGGACTTTCGATTTGAGAATACGACGGTAATTTGTATATTTTTAGACTTAGGCATAAAAATATTTATATGTTGATAATTTCAACTCATATATGCAATTTTTCAGCTTGATTAAATTTTTTGTAAAACTATTGGGTTATTGATATTTTTTTTTATGTATCATATCATTTGTAGGATTTTTGCACGCCGAACAAATGGAGGAGGAAATGGTTTACAATGTGAAGATTTTTTATATGTTGTGGACATTCAGGATTTTATTTTTTATGTGTTACGGTCGTGCGGACTTTTATTGTTTAGTTTTATGGCCGTGCGGGCTTTTATAATTTGATTGTTGAATTTTATGGCCGTGCGGGCTTTATAATAAGCAGGTTTTACATTTACAGGGTTTGGAATGTCAAGAAAATAGAGAAAAATCTGTCCAATTTTTTTTTGGTCCGTGAATTATTAAGACGTGTAATATTTTTAAGTTTGTATATATATATTTGTTTATTAACAACGTTCTCGATTCGCAATTTGTGATTTTTTTTATTGTTTTGCCAATAATAAATATTTATAACACCTCGTACGCGTCCAACGTTACACGTAGCAACCGACGGTGCACTCACAGGAACCCCAATTTTAGGATTGGACCAAAAAAATATATATTTTTTAATTATAGTTAAATATGGTCATGGACTTTGTCCATGAGCATTTTTATTTTTTTTGTCGCGCATAAAAATGGTCGCGGCCAAAGTCCGCGACCATTTTTTTTCTTTTTTCGTCACGGTTGTGGGTCACGGACTTCGGCCGCGACCATTTTTTTTAGTTTTTTTGTCACGGTTGTGGGTTGTGGACTTTGGCCGCGACCAATTTGTCACGATTGTGGGTCACGGATGAGGGCCGCGACAAATTTTTTTTTTGTCACGGTCGTGGGTCGCAGACTTTGACCGCGACCAATTTGTCACGGTTGTGGGTCACGGATGAGGGCCGCGACCATTTTTTTGTCACGGTCGTGGGTTGCAGACTTTGGCCGCGACTAATTTGTCACGGTTGTGGGTCACGGATGAGGGCCGTGACCCATCACGGTATGGGTCACGGCCCAAGTCCGCGACCATCTGCCGTGATCCCTCTCGGTCGTGATCATTTTTTGGTCATGGACTTGGGCCGCGACCCACGAAAATGATCACGCCCGAAATGGTCACGGCCCAAGTCCGCGACCCATAATTTTGGCCAGGGATTTTGGCCGTGACCAATCGCCAGTTTTGGTGTAGTGATTATATAATTATTATATATGATACAATCACAATTCTCTACAATCGACTAACAAATGACAAACTCAACCAATTTTAAATAGGTAGACCATATTGCTATTCCTAAGAATCAATTTCGAGAAATTGTGCAATCAAAGACAAGTAACCCTTTTGTGTGGCATTGGAGCCTCGAACATTTTGCCATTGCACTAGCCTTTGTGTTGGAAATTTATGAAGGAATTATAATAATTATGAATCTAAGTTACTACAAGGCACGTTCTAGGAACGCAGTCTTTTAGGCAATATTTCTCTCCTTCTGGATGAAAATCGCGAGTACACAATGTAATTGAAGTAAAAATTTGCCTTCAGGATACAATGCGGTGATGTTTCTTCTTTGATTCAAACTATGTATGGTTTGATCAAACCAAGAACACTCTGAAATGTTAAAGTAATAATGCCAGAAGGTAGAGGACGGAGAGAGGAGAATATAGCAATTTTTTTATGCCCAAAATAGAGGCCTGAAACTCTTTTTATAGTCATTTTTGTGGCTATTCATGAACAGCCACCTCCTTTCAGGCCTGCGATTCAGCAATCGTTGGATCAAGTATTTTCTGAATTCATTTGATCGCACGATCTAGATTTTACGTGTCGTCGTAAGCGAATGGACACACCCCTGTATAAAACACTTCAAGTCATTCTAACGGTTCAGATCATCCCGCTTGGGTTATAACATCCATTGATTAACTATAGCTATTAATCTAGTTGAGTTTTATAAAACTTTAGGCTCCCACGCTCCGAGCGATGATGCGCACGCGTGAGTTAATCTAACGGTTCAGATAATCCCGCTTGGATTATAACATCCCTTGTTCAGACCGATTAACTATAGCCATCGATCTGGTTGACTTTGACAAAATTTTAGGCTCTCACAATCTGAGTGACAATGATCCCCTGATCATATCGATTAACTATAGCCATCGATCTGGTTGGCTTTGACAAAACTTTAGGCTCCCACGCTCCGAGCGACGATGCATACGTGCGAAGTGCCAAGTGCACCATAAAAGCGCCCTAAGTCACCCTTTTGCACGTTGCGCGATCACACAAACGTGCGCCGCGTGTCACGATTGGAGGTGTTTCGCACCACCGCACAACACCATAGGATAACCTCTTTGACTAGAAGACTAAGTCATATTTTGTCTTTTAGTTATATACCCTTCTACTTTCTTGTAAAGTTTCTATGTGGGACACTAAAACCACACCCCCTTATTT
Organism: Sambucus nigra; assembly: GCA_949130495.1. NCBI lineage: Eukaryota > Viridiplantae > Streptophyta > Magnoliopsida > Dipsacales > Adoxaceae > Sambucus > Sambucus nigra. The sequence continues at coordinate 286,769,338 of OX422218.1, forward strand.
ACACCCATTTTGATTTAGCTTTCTCTCTCTACTAAAAGACCCAATATAAAAACCCAATAAATGAAAACTCCCTTATATAAAAACCCAATAAATGAAAACTCCCTTACACAATATTATTACTAAATTATATTACAAAATAAAACTCAATAATACAATTTAATTAATTAATCATATTTTGAAATTTCAACAATTCCCTACCATTTCAAAATACTCATAAATAAGAAATTGAAGATACAAGAGTATATAAACAGTAACAAAGTTTTTGGCATTATCACTAACATCTAGTACATAAATGAGAAGTGACTTTCGGACTTGAACTTACACTTAGTGAAAATAATTCAAAGCTTCATCAAGGTGCAGTGGTGAACGTACCTTGAACCAAGGACCCTTTGAGATGAGCCGAAACCATTTCACATACTAATCTTTGTGTTGAAGAGTGTTATTTACGTCCTTGTGCTTATCCTGATTTCATGAGTGTCTTAGGATCGGTTTTTGTCCCATAGAAAGCGGCCACACTTTCATCACTCATATAGGTAAATCAACTTCAGTGATTCTGCAGGTCACATTTATATGATTTATTAAGAAGTAAACTTCATCCTCTATCATGCAAAATACCAACACTAGTCACATAGGAATGAAATTTTACATATAAGTTCCTAGTGTTCCATAACTATCATTTAACTTGTTAGTACTGCATTGAACTTTGTCTATATTTTCAAGACATAAGTTCGTTTCCCATTATATATAGTTGATTTATTTTATAGACCTTAGTCCCATTCCTTTTGAGGTGATATATATCATTTCTCTAACAAGACATTTAATCAGGGTAAATTCTTGTTCGTTTCAATATAGTCAACTCTAATTACTCATTCTTTGAGTAATTGCCTCAAAATTTGATGTCTTAGACTAATATGTTTAGATTTTCCCTTATAAGTTATGCTTGAAACTTTGTATATTGTAGCCTGGTTATCACAATTAATCATAATAGGAGGAGATGACTTTTTCCATAACGGAATATCAAATAATAATTTTTTAAGACATTTCGCTTCTTTACTTGTATATGTTAGGGCTATGAATTCTGATTGCATTGTCGAACCTGACACATGTTTTTTTCTTGGATCCCTAAGAAATGTCCGCACCTCCTAGCGTAAATATCCAACCAGTTGTGGACTTGGATTTTTATTCAAGATTATTCCAACTGGAATCACTATATCATTCTAATACAGATGGATACCCTACATAATGTAAGCCGTGATCCATTGTCCTCCTCTTTAGGTATCTAAGTAATTTCGAAATTGCATTCCAATGTTCTTATCCTGGATTACTTGTAAACCTACATAACATTCCTATCGTATAGGCAATGTCTGATCTAGTGCAATGCATTGCATACACGAGACTTCCAATAACACTAGCATATTTAGGTTGATCCATTATATGCCCATTATTTTTCAATAATTTGATACTAGGATCAACACGTGTGGTTGCTGGCTTAAGTTCAAAATGATTGTATTTCTTAATAACCTTTTCAATATAGTGAGATTGAGATAACGCTAATGCATTGTCTTTTCTTACTATTTTGATTCCTAGAATCACATCAGCTTCCCCTAAATCTTTCATATCAAAGTTTGATGATAGAAACCTCTTAGTTTCTTCCACATATTTGAGACTGGACCCAAATATAAGCATGCCATCCACATACAAGCAAATAATGACTCCAATACCATTATTAAAATTATAATAAATGCATTTGTCGGCATCGTTTACTTTAAAACCATAGGATCTTATTATCTTATTACATAGGAGCTTGTTTAAGTCCATAAAGAGATTTACCTAGTTTACACACGTTCTATTCTTGGCCAGGCAAAACAAACCCTTCAGGTTGTTCCATATAAATCTCTTTTTCTAAATCACCATTTAGAAAGGCTGTTTTTACATTCATTTGATGAATCACTAAATTATGAATAGAAGCAGGAGATATTAATAGTCTAATGGAAGTTATGAGTGCAACGGGTGCATATGTGTCAAAATAACCAATTCCATATTTTTGTTTATATCATTTAGCAACTAATCTCGATTTAAATTTATTAATTGAACTATCCGGGTTTAATTTCCTTTTAAATATCCATTTGCACCTAATTGGTTTTGCTCGAGGGGGAAGATATGTAATAACCCAAGTTTGATTCGATAAAATTGAGTTAATTTCATCATTGATTACTTATTTCCAAACGATAGCATCCCTAGATGTTACCGCTTCATGAAATGTAGTCGATCATCTTCCACATTAAGAACAAAGTTGGTTTTGTACTTAGTTTCATTCACATCTCCTTCCATAAGATAAATTACAAAGTCAGGTCCAAATGTCTTCTCAGTTCTTTGTCTCTTACTTCTTCTTGGTTCAACGTCATCCGTTGATTCAAAAGGTGATATTAGTTGTGATGAAGCATTAAAAGGTGAGGCATTAATAGTCAAATTATTATTTTCCAACCCTTGGTTCAAAGTACGTGACTTTGTTAGATGTTCAAAAATTAAACATCCACCGACTCAATAATTTCTTGAGTTTCAAGATTCAGAAATCCATAAGTCGTACTATTGTTAGAGTATCTAATAAAAACACATTTGTAAATCCTATTTCCTAACTGGGGTCTTTTAGGTTCGGGTTTTCTTACATAAGCAAAACATCCCCAAACTTTGAGACGGTTAAGATTAGGTTTACGATTAAACAATAATTGATATGGTGTAATATCCTTGTTTTTCAATGAAACTCTATTTATAATATAGCATGCAGATAAAATTGCTTCACCCCATGTAGACAAAGGCAATTCATAACTGATTAACATTGCATTTATTATTTCAACCAAAGTCCTATTTTTTCTTTCCGTTATTCCATTTTGTTGCGGCATATATGGTGGCATAACTTGATGAATTATTCCACGACTATTACAAAATTGAATAAATTCATTTGGTTATTATTCACCACCTCTATCGGATTGTAGAACTTAGATTTTAAGATTTTATTGAGTTTCAACTTTTGCTTTAAAAATAAGAAATTTATTGAGTACTTCATCTTTACTTTTAAGTATATATATATATATATATATATATATATATATATATATATATATATATATATATATATATATATGGAGAAATATTTATTTTCTCCGCGAGTAACATTACTCTTCATATCATATGTATCACCATGTATAAGATCAAGCATTTCGGATGTCCTCTCAACAGATTTAAATGACTTTCTAGCTATCTTAGATTGAGCATAAATTTCACATTTATCATAATGGTCAATTTTACAATAAGAAATTAATCCTAGATTAGTCATATTTTTTATACTTCTATAATTAACATGACCTAATCTATTATGCTATAAAGAAATAGAATCAACCATATAAACAGACTTAATATCATTTATTATATTAAATTTGATCATGCCGTTACAAGAGTACCCTTTAACAATAAACTGACCATTCTTGAATAAGACAAGCTTATCCGACTCATACACAAGTTTGAAACCTCTCTCATTGAGATGGTCTATAGGCACAAGATTTTTACACATTTTCGGTACATGAAGTACATCAGTCAAAGTAAGAACCTTCCCAGAGTTAATTTCAACTCCACTGTGCCCTTTCCAATTACTTTGGTGTGGAGGTTATTCACCATTTTTACTTCCTTTCCATCGATCTCTTGACATGTTTTGAAAAGATAACGATCTTTGCAGATATAAACGGTTGTGTCGGTATCTAACCGCCACCCATATTCATTATCCACAGAATTTACTTCGCACACCATTGCAATAAGTTCTTCAACATTGTTTATTTCCTTTGCCACTTGTTTTTCCTTGACTGTCTTCTTTTTAAGTCGATATTCTCGAGCAAAGTGACCCGGTTTATAACAGAAGTAGCATTTACCTTTCTTCTTTTTATTTGCACCTTGTTTCTTAAAATTTTAATCATTCTTTGCTTTAAGTTTGGAATCTTTGGTACTTTTGGATGTTTGACCCTCAACCATATTTGCCTTGGATTGATTATCACTTTGATCTTCCTTCTTTTCCCGAATACGAGAATCTTCAACTGTGTATGTCTTTTCGTCACGGTTAATTTTATTCTTAAAGTTATTCCAAGCGGAAGGAAGTTTAGAAACAACCACCCCACCTGAAATTCATCTTGAAGGTTTATACTGGCGGCTTTAAGATCACTGACTATTTGTTGGAGTTCATGGGCTTGCGCAACGACCGATTTATCATTAGTTATTTTATAATTCATGTAATTAGAAATAAGAAACTTACGGTTACTCGCTTCCTCATTTTGATATTTATTCTCCAATGCATTCCATAATTCCTTTGCCGTAGGAATCATCTGATGTGCACTATAGACAATTTGAGATAATGCATTAAGAATGTGTCCCTGGCACATGAATTCATCTTCTTTCATCTTCACACGTTTTTTGCTTGATATCTTCAGTGTCTTCGTGTGTGGGTTCGGGAATAGGTTCAAGCCCGTAATCAAGAATATACGCCAATTTAGTAGATGTGAGAAAGAACATGATTTTTTCTTACCAATGGTGAAATTTTCGCCATCAAAACGATCCAGTCATACCAAATCTTAACTCATAACTTGGATGGATTGTGGTACCATTCCTTTCATTTTATTTCAGAAGTAGTATTGCTTAAAACTGTTGGGAATTTATGAAGGAATTATAATAATTATGAATCCAAGTTATTGCAACTACTTTTGTCCAACACAAGTACATGATTGAGTAAAATCTCTCCTCAGTATTCAGTTGAGATAGTTGTGAACAAGGAACCTATAGATTACCAACTTCTTATTGAGCGTTGAAACATGAAAGGTTGGATGAACGTTGCTTCCAAATGACAAGTGAAGTTCATAAGCTACCTTTTCATGTTTTTTACAATCTGAAAAGGCCAATAAAACTTTGGTGATAATTTCACACTTGTGTGCATGCTAAGTGAGTTTTGTTTATATGGTGCTTGAGTTTTGTTCAAAGTGGGTACTTTGCGCTCCAATTTCTCATTAATTATTTTATAGTTTTGCACATGTGAGTATATCACGTTATACTCCTTGCGAAGGAGAATGCGTTACCACTTCAAACCGTCTCAAAAGACGTGTGGGTCCAATATTAAATTGACCCTAAAATTAATCAAAGTTTGATTTTGTCAACTTAAATGAAACCCATAAATTCTAACAATTACTGATATACAACACAAAATTTCAAAAATAAATAAATGACCCTAGCAAATTATTTAGCAAAAATTGGGGAAAAAAAGAAAAATTGAAGCATTTCAGGCAAGATTGTGAAACATTACAGGTTTAAGTGTATTTACCCACACACTGACTTCCTGACCGATTCAAAATGTCAATTCTGTGTAATACTTTATTGGACGATGGTGTTCGCCGAGCATACCTGAGGTGAGGTCTCCACCAACCATATCATCCATACAGTTTTGACTTTATTTTAAGCAATTTGCCATGTTTATGGTTGGTGGAAGAGCTCAGGTAGTTGATGTAAAAACGATTAACAATGCTTCATTAAAGAAGTCTTATGATGTCATTGATTCATAAGCTTATTTAATATTTTGAACAGAGTGTGGCTTATAAGCTTAAAAAAGTCAAAATTTGTAAACCAACATAAACAAGTGGGGTTGTCATGTTAATGTTGGCGTCTATAAGTAAACAATTTCCATAGGCATTCCAACATGTGAAGATCATTAGCCAATAAGTGAGATAACAACAGAATATTCTGTTCTTAGTCCAACCCAATAATGCATCATACAAAAGTTTAATGTGACATGAATGATTATCTTAAATGACTTTACGTTTTAAAAAGTAAAACAAAATTCAATACGGATCCAGACATGTATTTCTTGTTTCAGTGTCTATCTTACTATGACAAAATATTAATTTATTATTTATAGAAAATGTTTTGTACAGTATAAACTTCAAGTTTATACCTACTCTCATACTTTATTCAAACTCTCTACTAATTTTTATATATCATAATTTAAGACGTACTTTTGCTTTTAAGAAAAAAGTATAATCGGCTACCTAGGGGTGTAAACGGATCGGGTCTGGGTATATCCAGATCCGATCCGGGTATATTTTTAGCGGATCGGGTCTTACCTGATTACTCGAAGGGTCTCAAAAATAGATCCAAACCCGGATCCGTTAAGGACCGGAGACCCGACCTGAATACCCGACCCAAATATATATATATATGTAAAACATATATATAAACATAAATATATATATCTGTTTATATATATGTTTACATAAAACATAAATATATATATCTGTTTATATATATGTTTTACATATATATGTTTATATATTATATATATATACATATATATAAACTAATTTTTTAATTTTTATTTAAATATTAATTTTTTTTTAATAAAAATAATAATAAAATAATAATGTATGTGCATACATGCATGCAACACATAAGATGTCATGCATGACAAACCCCACTAAGACACTATTCATAATATTATTGTCCCATATTATATAGATAGTAAAACTGTTTTTATACATACATATAAATAACTTATATATATATATGTATGTAAAACTGTTATTTATATATATATATATATATATATATATATATATATATATATATATATATATGTAAAACTGTTTTTATAAAATTGTTATTTTTATATATGACTTATATATATATATAAGTTAGTTATATATATATTTAGTAACTATAAAACTGTTTTTATATATAACTTATATATATGTAAAACTGTTATATATATATATAAGTTAGTTATATAAAATTGTTATTTTTATATATGACTTATATATATATATAAGTTAGTTATATATATATTTAGTAACTATAAAACTGTTTTTATATATAACTTATATATATGTAAAACTGTTATATATATATATAAGTTAGTTATATATATATATATATATATATATATATATATATATATATATATATATATATATATATACACACACATTCAGGTCGGGTCCTTATCGGATCGGAGTTATGTATATCCAGATCCGGTCCATTAACTAATTGGGTAATCGGATCTATAAAATTTGCTCAGATCCGTTAATTCAGGTCGGGTCCGAATTCAGACCCGGTCCATTGCTACCTACTTAGACCAGAATTATAAAGTATAATCTGACGTTTAATTTTTTAAAAGATTATAAAATAATACTAGGATGTGCCATAAGCATGACTGCAATTACATAAAACTCTTTAACTTAATTGATGTAAACATTATCCATTTTCTTATCTTTTTTAAAGAACCAATACCAATCTCGTTAGACTTAGGTAATACAAGACGAACGAATTTTGTCCACAACTAAACTGAAGATTCAGCAGGAGGTTTCCAGCAGTATATCATATTAGTTAGTTAAGGCAATTGTTTATAGAAGCTTTGATTTAAAGAATAAATCAGAATATTGTTTAGAAGACATAAAAACCAGAATACAATATCTGTTTGCATTTTTCATTGAGGAAAAAAGGAAGCTCAGATGCGCTTAATTTCGTCTGGAAGATGAGACGGACGTGAAGACCCTGTCATCACTGGGCGCAGAAATGTCATCATAGCTCTGCACCAGCCGGGAATCGAACCCGGGTCTGTACCGTGGCAGGGTACTATTCTACCACTAGACCACTGGTGCTTGATGAGGGCTTACTACAGTCTTCTTTTTACAGCTCTTGTGAATCATCTTGCTTTCTTTTTATACTCGTTCCCTTTTTTCGGTTGAATAACGTAAGTGGATAAGAGTTTCTTAATATATGAATGATATCTTTCTTTAATATTTAAAAACTAACTAACTTTAATTTTTTAACCCCTCATCAAGTGCAGGGGTGACAGTTCGAGTTAGTCGTGTTATTTTCGAATCGCGTTGATTTTTATTTTAGTATAAGTTTTGGGTACTCCTAACTCTATACAAGTTAATCGGGTCATATTGGGGCATTTCGGGTTATTACCGTAAACGGGTTATCGGGTAAAAAATTGTCAGCTCTAATCAAGTGGGAGTTAACATTACTATGTTATTGCATTATTTAAAACTTAGTCGGTCTCATAATTTTTAGCAAGGTTCTAAAAAACGCGGGGCGTGATTGAGGCGTGGAGGCCAAGCCTTAAGCCTTAGAAGCCTAGGCGGGCCTAGGCGTAAAAAGGCGTGAAAAGGCGTTTAGGCCTTCTTACTATATTTTAATATTTTTTAACTGTAACAAGGCTATTAAAATATAAAACTTTCACATATCATAAAAATATGTCTGAATATATGCAAATTAAAATACTATCTGATTATTTTGGATAAGATAATGGTCCGGTTTGTAAACAAATTCTTTAAAAGGTGACATCGTTTCACTAAGGCATTGTCGTTTTTAGAAAAAAGTGCGTCGTAAGGGTTTTACCAAGAATAAGGCGTGAAAAGCGTAAGGCGAGGCGTTTCTCCCAAGCCTTAAGCCTAGGCGTGCCTAGGCGGAGCCTAGGCGGGTTTTTTAGAACAGTGATTTTTAGTGATGATTTAATTTATATTATATTTGTAATATAATAGTATTAGAGTTGTTAATGTATAACCTTGCAAATAATGCCAAAATTACGTTTTTTTTCTACTTGATCAACCCTCTTTCTTCCCCCAACGATTTCTCTCACTTCTTTTATGTCCCTGTCCCTCTCTGTCGTCAAGGTGATCTTATATCTTCAATTCATTCTCACCCAAAATGATTTGGTTCCCATACTATAATATAATACATATCGGTGACGGTATAGGAAGAGGTAGTGCTAGAATACATGTGACAGACTCTAAACCTCCAGATATTATAAATAAACCTCCTTGCTCATTTGCAGAAGCCTTGAATAAATAAGAAATTTTAAAATCCATTCCCTTTAAAGCTCCATTGACAAACTCGTAATGAAAAATTACATTTAACCACAAAAAGATCCATATAATTTAACTATAATGGTTTCACCGCTAAATCTCTCCTATGCTCATACAAACAGGTAAAATTTCTCACTCTCAACTTCTCTCATGTTTCTCACTTATGGATTCTATTTTTTTTGCTGATTATTTCACTGAAATAGACTGGAATGTATTTTTTTATTTATAAAATTATACATTTAAGGTTCATTTATCACTTTTCTAAACAAAGTTTATTGTTCTCACTAATTTCTTTATTTTTTTACAGATCTATATAAGGTAATTTGAAATGTATTTTTTGTATTTACATTCAAGTTGTTTTATTTGACCTCTCTCTCTCTCTCTCTCACACACACACACACACACAAACATATATATATTTTTTAATCTTGAATCTTTATTTTTTTTTCAAAATACGGAAGTTCTTTTGGGGGAACTTTTTTGTTCCTCTCAATATCGTTTGGTGATCGTTCTGTTTGATTTTGATGATTTATGTGTTCGTTGAAATTTATGTAGCTCTAATGATTAATTTCGTTTTGTTTGCATATTCTCTCTCGCATATTCATTCTTTTTTTAGGGAATATATGTTAAAATCGAAAGATGGAATCCATTATATCTTTGGTTTGTTTTATAGATCTCTCACTCTAGGATTTAGTACACCACTGTTGATACCAAAATTTATCACCCTATGTGGACCAATTACAAGCCAACACGTGTCATCTAATGTGGCACTAGTCAAAGTCAGCATGATACAAAAGTCTGACCAACAGGGAAGTCCGACCAACAATGAAGCCCGACCAACTAGGAAGCCCGATCGACAATGAAGCCCGAGCAACTGGGAAGACCGACCAACTGTCGAAAATCCAGCCTGTACAGCCAACGAAGCGACAACAATCATACAACAAGTGTGAACAGTGAAGCGACAACAATAGTGTATTTAATTCTCATTATGTATTGATGTAAATGCCTAACAAGTAAAGGCATTCCATCCTTTCACACGACAACTATCAGTACCCCTCTTAGGCTATAAATACATTGTATCACCCTCATTGCAAGGGATCGAAAAACAAATCAAGGCAGTCAATACATAACAGTGGACGTAGGCTTTTCCATTGAGCCGAACCACTTTAAAATATCTTTGTCTTATTTGTTTTTGTTTATTTATCTGTGATCAATCAATTAGGCCTAGTCTAATTTTTTGCATCAACATATTAGCGTCGTCTGTGGGAACGTATTACTACCATAGCTGAAATTCCTGAATCAAGCACTAGAAATGAGGGAATTTCGCCTAATCCCTCTGTCCCTCCAAACAATAATGATTTAATTGGGATTTTGGCTAGCTTGGCCAAGGGTCAAGAGGCTATGCAAGAAATGATACGATGATTGACCCAAACTCTGCAAGCTCGAGTTCCTACACAATTCAATCAGAGGAATATGCCACCACCGTCAATAAGGAATATTGGGCATAGACATTCTCGAACTTAAAAGGATCCTTCATACCTTCCTGGAGTAACTTCTTCTATCAGAATTACTAACACCTCTTATGGACAATCCCTTATCCCAAAAAGATTGAGTGCCTTAGAAAGGCTAAGTAGGGCCTCTCCTTTCGATTATTTGGGACCCAAGGGAAATGCCCTCCGGGTTGCGTCGAGAAATACTCGATGACCAAGCGACTTGAGGGAAGGTTCAACCCAATCCAAATTGAACACTCGACGAACTGCTCGATCCAGCCAAAGAGAAAGCTCGCAAGGAGAAAGATTAGCACGATCAGTTGGTCGGCATAAAAAAGTCGCCACCCATAGATCTGATGCTGGCAGTGATGCTTGGAAAGGTTCCATTTAGAGCTTGGAAGATAGGTTGGGAGAAATGGCCAAGGCCAAGAATCCCCTCTTCATAAGTTTTACTAAGGGATCTCCTTTTGTGCAAACCATCGTAAACTTCCCTATTCCGACCAAGTTTAAAGCTCCAGTGGTCACTCCCAAGTATGATGGGAAGACTGATCCGGTTCTTCATATAGAACAATACCAATCAACGACTGATATATATGCTGTTCCTGATGAAATGAGGTGTGATGATGCTGAAATCTAGCACCACCAAATAAGTGATGATGAGCTCAAACTGTAGTAACCATGACATCCATAGAGAGGTATATGTATATGTGTGTAAGTGTGTAGAAGGAGATGAGTATAAGAAGAATAAGATGATGATGTATAGTGGTTCAACCAATTAGGCCTACATCCACTGTGAGTGTGTGATCCACTAAGTATGGGCACTAATGGCCTTGGATACAATGCACATAAGCTCACTTTATCTCTCTACTGTGTATATAAGTAGAGTTTTTGCTAGGGTTACAATTATCGATCCATGCCTCTCCCTGTAGGGTTGTAGGTGACAAGTATATATAGGTCTTGGGGGGTGTAGTGTACCCCCAAATATGCATGGTGCATGTGAATGATGATTTAGCCAATCTTCTGTTGACACATGTAGATGCCAAATGATGACATAATATACCCTTACGTGAGGGGGTGATCTTGTTATAACGGTCTTCCACGTGCCATGTGAGCCTCACGCGCACTGTTCCACACGTCTCCCAAGCCACGCGTTGTGATGATGTCACCCTCGGCCTGTGACATGAGGCCGAGGGCAAAGTTCCCTCCGGTAATGAGTCTAGCCTAATTTGGGCCTCGTACTATCGTACCCTCGGAGGGTCGTCTGGGCCTGATGAGGGGTCGATCCCTTGAAGGGTCGCCTGGGCCTGATGAAGGGTCGGCCCTTTGAAGGGTCATCTGGGCCTGATGAGGGGTCGGTCCCCTGAAGGGTCGTCTGGGCCTGATGAGGGGTCGGCCACTTGAAGGGTCATCTGGGCCTGATGAGGGGTCGTCCCCCTGGAGGGTCGTCTGGGCCTCGTCCAGTTACAGAGCGCCCTCGGCCTGACCGAGGGTACATACGGGTATATCAATCACCCCCAGCCCTTAGCCATCGATGTTGTTGAGATGGCTGAGGGATAGTGTTTCCTTTAAAATGAGTGTATGGCCAGTTAGATGCATGACACCTGTCAAGTTTTTATCCAACGTTGTTCCAGTTTTCTAGGCGTAACGGCTGCACACTGCTTGGGACTTCGTGCCCTAATGATGCCCTCTTCATGGGCTGTGCTCTGCATTGGTTAATGGGCCCTATCATTAGCAAGGTATTTAAGTAATTTTTGAAATTATTTATTTTCTTCTTCGCGCCTGAACTCTCTCTCTCTCTCTCTATCTTCTCACCAGCTTTCTAGCCATTTCTGCAATTTCGACGTTTCGAGTTTGGCAGTCCCGCTATTTCTTCTCAGGTAATCTCTCTGCCATAGTGCCCTCTTTATATTTATTTTTGTTTTCTTTCTTATTTTGGGCTCATAGGGTTGGATTCTCCCTAGGTTGTTTCATTACTTTTCTGGCGTATTCTCCGGTGGTCTGTTCTTGAATGTTCTTGATAAAAACCCTTTAATTCTTTGGTTTTGATCGAAAAGTCCAACCTGGTCAACTGTGAGATTGTTTGTAGTTGGCTTAGCCAAATTCTTCTAAATGTAGGGTCTTCCCCTTAATGCTTAGGAGGCTTTACAGTTTAGCCGAGGAGTTTCCATCCCTGAGAGAGAAGATCCTCGTAGAGATTAGGTGAATAGAGGAAGAGGAGGAGAGAAGACGAGGGGCCGACCCTAATTGGGTACGACCCATTTTTCCCATTCCTCTAGCCACAATAAAACCATCTGAGTCTTGTGGGTCATCCGGTCGTCCAGTCGAGAGTCATTCAGGAGAGATGGATGAGAGAGCGTCGTCACCAACTGGCGCTGGGCCTTCTGGGAGGAGAAAGACGTCTGATCTAAGCCCAAGCCGACAGGCCGAGGGTGTGGTCCCTTCTGAGGCTGTCCCTGTGACAACTTTATCCCCCCACACTGTCCGATGGTTTTTCCTCATGGGCCTCTGACAGGTGATGAGGCCGAGGGAGAGGGGACTGAGGATGATGGTGAGGACTCAGATGCTGACCCAGTTGACACCTATCATGCCTTGTCCTATATTTCCTCAGTCAGGGATTGTGACCTCTTGCTGTGGAGGCATGTAGTTGGTGTGCCTTCCAACATAAGTATGAGGGTTCCCTCTGAGTCTGAGAGGGTCTTTGAGGGTGAAGAGGGAGAGATAGCAGTGTACGAACAGATGTTTAAGGTCGGTGTTAGGTTCCCTCTGTACCCTGCCATTGTTAATATACTGTCAGCCCTCAGCGTTGCCCCCTCTCAGCTTCCTCCCAATTTCTGGAGGACGACCTCAGCTACATCTCCTTGTGAAAGAATGCCTTCACTGACGAGCCTTCCTCCGACGTGTTTTTGGCCTGTTATAATATCACTTCCTCGTCCAAACAACCTGGGTACTATCACCTGGGGCGAGGAGGTCTGATAAAAAACTTCTCCACGTGGTACAAACCTCCAACCACGATTGAAAGAAGAGATTTTTCTTCATTTCTGGAGAATGGGAATTTTCCACCGAGGCTCAACATTTGGACGATGGTCCGAGGGTTCCAAGAAGATGGTCTAACCCCTCGATGAAGGTCAGGTCAGATCCCGGACTTAGTCTGGACGAGAAGGACATAGTTGAGTATCTGAGGGAACGAGGGAAAGGGGGTGAACTGGCAAAGTTTGAAGATCTAATGACCCCTCGGTTCCTCAAGGAAGCTGGTCTGAGGGTCAGCCCCCTGACAGAGCTATGTGAGTTATATTATTTTTTGCACAATCTTTGCCTTTTTTCAAGTGTTTCATCTTTGCCTCTGCATTTTTCTGACGTGTCGTCTTCTTTTCAGCTCGTCCTGCAGGTATATCCGACCATCTTTGGGAAATAACTGCCCCGAGCTTACTATCTGGTTTGGGAAAGAAGAAAGGTAAGGAGCCTCAGCAAGCTCCGAGGAAGACAAAGACTGTGGGGCCGACGCATGTTGAGCCGTCCTCCGACAAGCAAAAGAGGAAAGAGCCAGAAGACCCCGTTGACCCTCAGCCAACTTCTAGGACGAGGGCAAGGGTGGAGGCGTCCGAGGGGACCGCCTCTTCTTCCAGTATGGGGGCCTTTTGGTCCCAAAACTTAGAATTTTTGAAGGCCGAGCTGTCTTCTCTGATTTCCAACCTGAGGGCGGCCAAGGCGTCTATATTTTCTGCCCCCTCGGCTGCCGACTATACGTTCTTATCCAAGATTCCCCCGACGAAGGTGTATGACTATGGTCTGCACACTCTGGCTCAGGTACTTGTTCATACTTTTTCTTCCTTAATTAAATTTTTCACCAACTATTTCCTCGGCCTCTTTACAACTGTTTATCATTTTTTTGTGCAGTCTGTCTGTGCCTTTACTTCGGCCACCAAGTGGATGGCTGAAATCAACAAATATTTCATGAGGCCGAGATGACCATTCAGCACGAGGCTGATCTACAGACGGAGTTAGAGACTGTAAGGGCTGAACTGGCGAGTGCCAGGACCGAACATGCTAGGGTCTTGGATGAGCTGACGAGGCAGCACGATGCAGACTTGCAGGCCAAGGATGCGCTTATAAAAGAGAAGGATGAGGCCTTGATCAACTTGGGGGTTCGTTCAAGACTGATCTTGAGGTGGCTGTAAAGAAAGCCGAGGCCGATGCTGTGGAGGCCTACAAACTGTCGGATGAGTTTCAAGGCTTCGGTCTTGAATACTTAGAGAGGGGGATTAGGACGACCTGCTGGTGGGTTGTCCTTAAGTTTGCTGATGCAGTATCTTGTGTCCGCCCCTGTATCGAAGCAGTCCAACTGGACGACCCCCTGATTGCTGAGGCTTTAGCACAGGTGGAGTCTCAAGTGCATGTCGAGGTTATCGGCACGTCTGAGGATGAACCTGTCATGGTCGTTGAGGAGACTTCTCTTATCGATGTTGATGTGATACCCCGCCTAATTAAATACCGGGCGATCACTCCTTTATTAAATTAAATCAAGGTAAACAGTTGGTTCATTCTCAGCATCACTGTCGATAAAAATAAATTTTCCAATTTAACACCCTAAATAATTAAGCTAAGTGTCAAAAATATTTTCATACAAACCTTCCAAATTTTAATTAACGAAAAAGATTTATTTAATTAAAACAACATTTCTACAATTAAGAATCACACCACAATAAACTAAATAACATAAACCATTCGTCAATCGAATATCAACATATGAAACTAAAATCACAAATCCATCCTGAATAAATCCCATAGAACAATACTGGAAAACTGAAATATAAATGACCCAACAACAAATGAAATAATGGAAAGGGCGACATATGCCCAATAAATGAGAATGCTAGAAGTGGAGTCAATAAAAGAAGCTGTCTACTCAAGTGACCTGCAACTCCCACCTAAGCTGCAGCACGTTCCTCTCAAGGGATCCTAGGCAAGACGCCCCTGTGGCTGGGCACCTGAAAATATACATATATATATATACAAGAGAGAGAGAGAAAAAGAAACGGGTCAGAGCCCGAAAGTGTGTTTGATTTTAAAATACGTTTAGCAAGTATTTAAATTGATACAGGCCAATGAAATAACATATTAGTACGTCACTCTCTTGAGAAAATACTCACCTCTCTTCTAATGTGCACACCTATCGCACTAACCTTCCCCACGGTTTCTTATCATTTAACGAACTAGTCTTGCTAAAAGATTTAACTTCACTTAGATTTCTCGCAAGATTTATAATTCACGACTCCATTTTAAAAAAATGTTCCAAACAGTAATCAAAGTCCTCCATTTTAACTTTATAAAAATTAATAAAGTTTTTACAGAGACATCTTACACTTTCTCAAAACAAGTATTTAATAATTTGAGTCAACAACCATGTCCTACTTATCAAATCTCAGTAGACAGTTTCAAATATCATAATCTCATATATATATTAACTACTCGTATAATATATATATATATATATATATATATATATATATATATATATATATATATATATATATATATATATAACAGCACCCCGAATAACACTATGGTGCGTGCATACTCTACTATCCAAAGCCCCATATCACTCATATTAAGGGGAATACATTCGGAATCACTCTCGAATTGTATTAACCGAAAAACACAAACAATTGAGGCGAAGCATAGATTCCAAGTCTCTAAGAGGATGGCACATACCGGCATCTCTTAGGACCGTTTGAACTATCACATCGATAGCCTGTACCAAGGATATCTATCTCCTAGGGTACAAGTCAATATCCCCCATAAAGGTCCCATCGAGATAAGACTTGTCCCAGCGCGGAAACCTCAGGGATAGTAAGTAGCGTGGGTATGATTTTCACATGCATATAATATGTGTACACACAATCATATAAATATACCACTTTATCATGTTAATATAGGTTCTTCTCATCACCCATAATTATACCATATATCCTTAATTTCACAGTTATAGAATTTCGTATAAGGTTTTATTCCTAACCTTAACTCGAAGGGTTTTCTCACTTATTACCTAACACTCATGGGCTACATCCTCACAAATCTGAATTTCAGTAAGTGTCTTTATTAGGTTCCAACGTAACTCTCTTACGTACCTCACCCTTTAAATTCATAAGTCCACTAATCCTAAAGTAAATATCCCATAAATACCATTTTCGATAAAGATAAAGGTTACAACATTTATTCATATACCCTACTGGTCCTCAATGTCTCCCAAATCAACTTATCAAGAGTGCCCAAGAATTATATCACGACAATTTGAATTTAAAGCATTTAAAGAGGGAATTAATAGTCTGCCAGGAGGGGTCGATCGATCGAAGCTTGGGGCTCGATCGATCAAACCTTCGATCGATGGAAGCTCTAGGCTCGATCGATCGATCAAGCAGGTCTGGGCAAAATTCTGCAGAATGCAGTTACGGGTTTCATCCAACTTCTTCATCTAAAACGATGTGTTTCCATTCTAATCGCCCCAAAAATCCTACTATCATCATTATAACATTATACCAGGTGTTTATAACGTAAAGCATGCGTGTAACTATCATTGAACATGGGTTTTCAACCTAAAATCATGTCTAATTATCAAGAACCCTAAAGTTTTCTTAAACAGATTTCTAATGAATCTTTCTCCAATATTTCTTTATTATGATCACCAAATTTCGTGGATTATTACCTCTACATGGCAAGGGTTTCCAGAATTTACATATACATCAATACTACATGGGTTCTCCTATAAAAAAAAATGAGGTTTTCTTCCATAGTTTATATCACAATTTATTCCTAAGCTAACATGAAGATTGCATCAACGAAAATAGCAAGTTTAAACACTTGCCTGGGATTTTGGTATGTAGATTCCCGAATGATTTTGGTATGGCTGCGTTCCTTGTCTCGTGATCTACGCGGTGGTGGTGGTGGCGGTGAAATCCGGTGGCTTTTTGGCCTTGGAGCTCTCTCCTCTCTTCTCCAATGGCCGTCACTTGATTTGTGAATGTTCTAACCCTAAGAGGCTGACCTAATGGCTGATATAGGTTGGCTGAAATTCGTGGGTTTAATTGCCCACTTAAGTAAAATGACTAAAATGCCCTCCCGGGGCATCAATTAGGCCTAAAAACGCCCCGAGATTCAAACTAAACCCCCGGGTACACTTTTCTGACTATCTCGACCCTTCCGGACGCGTTGGCGCACTCAAAACGACCATACGAACAACTTATAAAATATTCACTTTTTATTTAACAAATTTAGTCCCGACGTGACACGGGCACGTCCCAACTTAAATTTCCGAAATAGTCATTTAATTCACGTATGACATTCAATATAACCAATATAGTATATCACTATGCTCATTAGTAATATTCAACAAGTTTCACATAATTACTGACTCTCGTCACGTTAATAATTATAACATAATTAATTTCCGGATTTTTATTAAATAAACATTCTCATTAATTTAATAAATCCCCAAATTAATATAGCATAAAAAAAAATACGGGGTATTACATACTTCCCCCCTAATAACGGAATTTCATCCCGAAATTCGGAAAATAAGGCATACCTGGTAAAAACAACTCTGGATATCTCTCGCGTATATCTGCCTAAGCTCCCAAGTGGATTCCTCCACATTATGATTATGGACTCGCACAAGTGGAACCATTTTCGACCTCAATATCCTCTCACTATAGTCTGGAATAGCCACTGGTCTCTCCTCGTAAGAGCTATCAGACTGTAAATCTATCTCATCTATCACAATGTGAGTATAGGCTATATTATCCCAAAGATATCGTCTTAACGACGAGATGTGGAATACATCGTGGATGCGATGTAAATGTTCTGGCAATCCCAACCTGTATGCAACCGGCCCAATCCTCTCGATGATGGGAAATGGTCCCACATACCTCGGGGCCAATTTCCCCTTCTTTCCGAACCTCATCACTCCCTTCATAGGAGATACACGCAATAACACTTGATCCCCCACATTAAACTCCCGGAAGAACCGTTTCACATCGGCGTAGCTCTTCTGCCTGTCCTGGGCTACCCGAATACGACTCCTGATTATCTCAATCCTTGCGGAGGTCTCCTGAATCACTTCTGGTCCTAACAACTTGTTGTCCCCCACCTCGAGCCAACAAGTTAAAGAACGACAAGGCCTGCCATACAAAGCCTCAAATGGGGCCATACCAATCGTAAACTGATAAGAGTTATTATAAGTAAACTCTACCAGTGGAAGATGTGGCTCCCAACCTCCTCCAAAAATCTAGAACACACATGCGTAGCCTATCCTCTAACATCTGATTAGTACGCTCTGTCTGTCCATCTGTCTGCGGGTGGTAAGCTGAACTCAACCTCAACTCGGTACCCATAGCCTCCTGAAAACTTTCCCAGAAACGTGACACAAAATCTTGTCTCTATCTGACACAATATTCAGGGGCACCCCGTGTAATCTGACAAACTCAGCAATGAACAATTGAGCATACTGACTCGTAGTATAATCTGTCCGCACTGGCAGAAAATGAGCCACTTTGGTCAGACGGTCTATAATCACCCAGATAGAATCGTGGCCCCGCTGTGATGTAGACAACCCTGTAATGAAATACATGGATTCTCCCATTTCACGCAGGTACTTCCAACGGCTGAAGCAATCCTGATGGTTTCTGGTGGTCCACCTTCACCAGTTGGCAGGTAGAACACTTGAACACAAACTCAACGATGTCCTTCTTCATCCCACTCCACCAGTATTGACGCCTTATGTACTGGTACATTTTATCACCTCCCGGATGTACTGCAAATCGGGACCCGTGAGAATGAGTCATCACTTCATGATGTAACTCCGCTCCTTCTGGAACCACTAGTCTCCCATTAAACCGCACCTCCATCAGAGCTAACAGAATAGGACTCAGCACCCTCGGCTAGAAGTCGCACAATCTTCTCCTGGCAAACGGGTCTGTGGTCTGTGCCTGTATCATCCTCGTAACAATCTCAGGTGTGACTGACTTCACGGATATGAAAGAATGGCTACTGCGTCCTGGTGACCCAACTCCTTCCACTTTACTTTCCAGATGTTCGCTACATCGTCTACCGGTCTACGGCTCAACGCATCAGCAACTACGTTGGCCTTCCCTGGATGATACTGTATATCGAACTGGTAGCCCTTCACAAACTCTAACCACCTGCGCTGACGCATATTCAGCTCCTGCTGAGTGAACAGGTACTGCAGTGACTTATGGTCTGTGAACAAACGGAATTTCTCGCCCATTAAGTGGTGCCTCCAAATTCTCAATGCAAAGATGACCGCTGCTAACTCCAGGTCGTGGGTGGGGTAATTCTTCTCGTGCGGCTTAAGTTCGCGGGAAGCAAAAGCTATAGCCTTCTCCTCCTGCTAGAGCACACCTCCAAGTCCCCGTAAAGACGCATCGGTGTAAACCAGGTACTCCACACCTGGCTTCGGTAACGCAAGGACTGGCGCTGAAGTAAGTTTGTCTTTCATCTCATCGAAAGCCAATTGATAAGCGTCATCCCAAACATATGGTACCCCTTTGCGAGTCAGATTTGTCAATGGACACGCTATTTTGGAGAATCCCCGAATGAATCTCCTGTAGTATCCGGCTAACCCCAAGAAACTATGCACTTCTGTCGATGTCGTGGGCTGTCCCCACTCCCTCACCGCTGACACCTTGTTCGGGTCAACTGCAATCCCCTGCTTAGAAACAACATGGCCCAAGATCTGTACCTCTCGCAACCAGAATCCACACTTCTCGTACTTAGCATACCACTGATGCTCTCGTAGAGTCTGAAGAACCTGCCTCAAGTGCTCGGCATGCTCCTCCTCGGAGGGTGAATATATCAAGATGTCATCTGTGAAGACGATTACAAACTGATCCAAGAACTCTCTGAATACTCGATTCGTCAAGTCCATGAAAATGGCCGGGGCATTTGTGAGTCCGAACGGCATCACCCTGAACTCATAGGACCCATATCTCGATAAGAAGGCAGTCTTTGAAACATCCTGCTCTCTAATACGTAACTGATGGTACCCCGACCTCAGATCTATCTTCGAAAAGAAAGTTTCTCTCCTCAACTGGTCGATCAGATCATCGATTCAAGGCAACGGATACTTATTCCGTATCGTGACCTTGTTCAATTCACGGTAGTCCACACACAATCTTAGTGAACCATCTCTTTTTCTTCACAAACAAGACTGGAGCGCCCCAAGGTGAGGTACTCCTACGAATGAAGCCCTGACCTAACAGCTGCTCAATCTGATCTCGTGGCTCTCGCATCTCTGCTGGAGCCATACGGTACGGTGCGCGTGCTATAGGTCTCGTATCTGACAATAAATCTATAACAAAGTCTATCTCATGACTGGGCAGTAAGCCAGGTATCTCCTGAAACACATCGGAATACTCCCTGACAACAGGGATCGAATATAAGGGAATCACAACCTCCTTAGAGGTATCCTCCTCTATGTAATACAAATGAGCGATCGAACCTCCCTCTGGGCGAGGCATCGCCACTACAAACATCTCTTGCCCCGAAATGGCAAAAACAATGCTCCGCCGAAGTAGATAATCATGGCTCTATAAGCGGCGAGCCAATCCATACTGAATATAACATCATGCTAATGTATATCTAAGACTAACATATATACAGGTAATACTAAGCTACCAATCTCTACCCCCACTCCCGGGCATATAAAGAAAAATAAAAGACCCACTCCCAAGATGGTGAGTCTACACACGTCACTGAGCTCACTGCCGTGGCTAACAACCCTAAGGCTTTCGCAAAAAAATTAGCTTATAAAATAGTGCGTTGCACTCGTAACAAACAAATCTCGACTCATGGTAACATGGATAGAAAAACATACCCTCAACCGCGGGTGGCGCCTGCGGGGTTGCTGCCTGTGGGAAATTATAGACACGTCCGCCCTGTAGCTTTCTCTGCTGAACTGAGGCTGTTGGAAAAGGTGGCGGAGTTGGCTTCTGAGGTACATTGTCAGCACATTCCTGCCGTGGGGCCCTATTATTCTCTGGACATTTTTGACGCCTATGGCCATTCCTGCCACATTGGAAACACCTCCCCCGAAACTGTTTTCCTTCCTTACGGTATTGACTAGCCTTTCTTTTTCCCTGGTCTTGCTGGCCTTGAGGGGAAATCTGCGAAAAAACTATGTCAGGGCGAGGACAATCCATCCACTTGTGACCCGGTTGTACACATTTATAGCAGAGTTTCGAAATTCTTTGCCGGTCAGGTTGTAGTTTATCCCCAGTCTGATTCAGACAAGATTTACGTTTGTGGTCCTCCATTCCACAACCGAAACACCTCTTGGTGATTTCATTCTGAACCTGGCTTCGTTGTCCCTGACACTTTTGTCTCTGTACATAAATCTCGTTACTACTGGAACTGACTCTATCTTGATTGTTTTGTTGACGCAGATTCGGTGCCTTCGCACAATTTTCAACGTCAGTCACATGCACTAGGTTAACCTCTCTAGGTCTTTTGCCTCCTTTAAGTTGTAGGCTGCATTCTTGGTATTGTAGAACTGCAGTGGTAACTGCTTGTGCCACGATACCTGCTAACTCGACGGTTGATACTCTCCCTGGGGATACCTGAGGTGTGAGTTGATCTTGCTCGATGACTCCCTTAATCGTCTTAGCTAGTTCTTCTTGACGATCCATCTTAAAATTTAAGTAAATTTGGATGAGTTCATCATTCAAATAACCAAATCGCAGGAGTACGAAACTCCAAAGTATAGAGATAGACACAACATTCCTAGTAGTAGGGCTCTATGTCAAAGAAAGCAACGCTGAAACATAATAGGCCACACAGATCCTAAAGGACTCTAGAACCTGATGATCTGATACCACCTGTGATACCCCGCCTAATTAAATACCGGGTGATCACTCCTTTATTAAATTAAATCAAGGTAAACAGTTGGTTCATTCTCAGCATCACCGTCGATAAAAATAAATTTTCCAATTTAACACCCTAAATAATTAAGCTAAGTGTCAAAAATATTTTCATACAAACCTTCCAAATTTTAATTAACGAAAAAGATTCATTTAATTAAAACAACATTTCTACAATTAAGAATCACACCACAATAAACTAAATAACATAAACCATTCGTCAATCGAATATCAACATATGAAACTAAAATCACAAATCCATCCTGAATAAATCCCATAGAACAATACTGGAAAACTGAAATATAAATGACCCAACAACAAATGAAATAATGGAAAGGGCGACACATGCCCAATAAATGAGAATGCTAGAAGTGGAGTCAACAAAAGAAGCCGTCTACTCAAGTGACCTGCAACTCCCACCTAAGCTACAACATGTTCCTCTCAAGGGATCCTAGGCAAGACGCCCCTGTGGCTGGGCACCTGAAAATATACATATATATATACAAGAGAGAGAGAGAAAAAGAAACGGGTCAGAGCCCGAAAGTGTGTTTGATTTTAAAATACGTTTAGCAAGTATTTAAATTGATATAGGCTAATGCAATAACATATTAGTACGTCACTCTCTTGATAAA
Organism: Sambucus nigra; assembly: GCA_949130495.1. NCBI lineage: Eukaryota > Viridiplantae > Streptophyta > Magnoliopsida > Dipsacales > Adoxaceae > Sambucus > Sambucus nigra. Next base: position 286,792,281 of record OX422218.1, read on the forward strand.
ATACTCACCTCTCTTCTAATGTGAACAACTATCGCACTAACCTTCCCCACGGTTTCTTATCATTTAACGAACTAGTCTTTCTAAAAGATTTAACTTCACTTAGATTTCTCGAAAGATTTATAATTCACGACTCCATTTTAAAAGAATGTTCCAAACAGTAATCAAAGTCCTCCATTTTAACTTTATAAAAATCAATAAAGTTTTTACAGAGACTTCTTACACTTTCTCAAAACAAGTATTTAATAATTTGAGTCAACAACCATGTCCTACTTATCAAATCTCAGTAGACAGTTTCAAATATCATAATCTCATATATATATTAACTACTCGTATAATATATATATATATATAACAGCACCCCGAATAACACTATGGTGCGTGCATACTCTACTATCCAAAGCCCCATATCACTCATATTAAGGGGAATACATTCGGAATCACTCTCGAATTGTATTAACCGAAAAACACAAACAATTGAGGCGAAGCATAGATTCCAAGTCTCTAAGAGGATGGCACATACCGGCGTCTCTTAGGACCGTCTGAACTATCACATCGATAGCCTGTACCAAGGATATCTATCTCCTAGGGTACAAGTCAATATCCCCCATAAAGGTCCCATCGAGATAAGACTTGTCCCAGCGCGGAAACCTCAGGGATAGTAAGTAGCGTGGGTATGATTTTCACATGCATATAATATGTGTACACACAATCATATAAATATACCACTTTATCATGTTAATATAGGTTCTTCTCATCACCCATAATTATACCATATATCCTTAATTTCACAGTTATAGAATTTCGTATAAGGTTTTATTCCTAACCTTAACTCGAAGGGTTTTCTCACTTATTACCTAACACTCATGGGCTACATCCTCACAAATCTGAATTTCAGTAAGTGTCTTTATTAGGTTCCAACGTAACTCTCTTACGTACCTCACCCTTTAAATTCATAAGTCCACTAATCCTAAAGTAAATATCCCATAAATACCATTTTCGATAAAGATAAAGGTTACAACATTTATTTATATACCCTACTGGTCCTCAATGTCTCCCAAATCAACTTATCAAGAGTGCCCAAGAATTATATCACGACAATTTGAATTTAAAGCATTTAAAGAGGGAATTAATAGTCTGCCAGGAGGGGTCGATCGATCGAAGCTTGGGGCTCGATCGATCGAACCTTCGATCGATGGAAGCTCTAGGCTCGATCGATCGATCAAGCAGGTCTGGGCAAAATTCTGCAGAATGCAGTTACGGGTTTCATCCAACTTCTTCATCTAAAACGATGTGTTTCCATTCTAATCGCCCCAAAAATCCTACTATCATCATTATAACATTATACCAGGTGTTTATAACGTAAAGCATGCGTGTAACTATCATTGAACATGGGTTTTCAACCTAAAATCATGTCTAATTATCAAGAACCCTAAAGTTTTCTTAAACAGATTTCTAATGAATCTTTCTCCAATATTTCTTTATTATGATCACCAAATTTCGTGGATTATTACCTCTACATGGCAAGGGTTTCCAGAATTTACATATACATCAATACTACATGGGTTCTCCTATAAAAAAAAATGAGGTTTTCTTCCATAGTTTATATCACAATTTATTCCTAAGCTAACATGAAGATTGCATCAACGAAAATAGCAAGTTTAAACACTTGCCTGGGATTTTGGTATGTAGATTCCCGAATGATTTTGGTATGGCTGCGTTCCTTGTCTCGTGATCTACGCGGTGGTGGTGGTGGCGGTGAAATCCGGTGGCTTTTTGGCCTTGGAGCTCTCTCCTCTCTTCTCCAATGGCCGTCACTTGATTTGTGAATGTTCTAACCCTAAGAGGCTGACCTAATGGCTGATATAGGTTGGCTGAAATTCGTGGGTTTAATTGCCCACTTAAGTAAAATGACTAAAATGCCCTCCCGGGGCATCAATTAGGCCTAAAAACGCCCCGAGATTCAAACTAAACCCCCGGGTACACTTTTCTGACTATCTCGACCCTTCCGGACGCGTTGGCGCACTCAAAACGACCATACGAACAACTTATAAAATATTCACTTTTTATTTAACAAATTTAGTCCCGACGTGACACGGGCACGTCCCAACTTAAATTTCCGAAATAGTCATTTAATTCACGTATGACATTCAATATAACCAATATAGTATATCACTATGCTCATTAGTAATATTCAACAAGTTTCACATAATTACTGACTCTCGTCACGTTAATAATTATAACATAATTAATTTTCGGATTTTTATTAAATAAACATTCTCATTAATTTAATAAATCCCCAAATTAATATAGCATAAAAAAAATACGGGGTATTACAGTTGAGGCCCTGCCCTCTGATGCTGCTCAATAGGGTGGCTGTTTGTAGCCAATACCCTCTTTATGTACCCCATGAATGTACCTTATTTTTGTAGAACAAACATCCTTTTGTAATATTTCATTTATAATATCATCTCTCTTATTGTCTTCCATACTCGTCTCTTGTGTGATTTGTATTGTGAATTTTTTATATTAACAATATCACTAACCCCTCCCTCACCTTTCTTGAGGGTGAATGAGGGGTCGTCCCCAACATTCACCCTCATTATAGCCGAGGGTTGCTTTTACCAAATTAATGGCTTTTAAGTCCTCCCTCGTCTTTCTTGAGGGAAAAGGTGGGGTCGTCCCCACCATTGACCTTCATTATAGCCGAGGGTTGCTTTTACCAAATTAATGGTTTTTAAATCCTCCCTCGTCTTTCTTGAGGCCAAAGGTGGGGTCATCCCCACCATTGACCCTCATTATAGCCAAGGGTTGCTTTTACCAAATTAATGGTTTTTAAGTCCTCCCTCATCTTTCTTGAGGGCAAATGTGGGGTCGTCCCCACCATTGACCCTCATTATAGACAAGGGTTGCTTTTATTAAATTAATGGTTTTTAAGTCCTCCCTCGTCTTTCTTGAGGGCAAAGGTGGGGTCGTCCCCACCATTGACCCTCAGTATAGCCGAGGGTTGCTTTTACCAAATTAATGGTTTTTAAGTCCTCCCTCGTCTTTCTTGAGGGCAAAGGTGGGGTCGTCCCCACCATTGATGCTCATTATAGCCGAGGGTGGTTCCCCAAAGATGATCCCAAACATACTAGAACTGACAAACACAAAATGAGAGGAAACACTAATATTTCTCATTAACATTCCAAGGGTTCTGTTGGAGCAACACCCATTACAATTATGGCCCGTCAGGACATTACAACACTACTGATAGTATTTATTCAAATGATCTGCATTCCAGGGGTTGGAAAAGGGTTCCCCTTCTAGGTTTTCTAGTCTATAGGTCCCAGGGACAACTTCATCGATGACCCTATATGGGCCATGCCAATTCGGGTGGAGCTTGTTGGGCTTTTGCCAAGTCTATTTGAGGACTAAGTACCCCACTGCAATTGGTCTCCGTTTCACCCTCTGATTATAAAACCTTGCAGTCCTCTCCTGGTAGGCGGCTTACCTTATCTTGGCGTCCTCCCTCCTTTCCTCAATCAGGTCTAAGTCAAGTCTCCTCTCTTCTATATTTCTCTGGGTGGACCCTATGAGTAGGAAACCCAATCTCAGTGGGGATGACGGCTTCTAAGCCATAAGCCAACATGAACGGGGTTTCTCCTGTAGAGGTCTTTGCCATCGTCCTGTAGGCCCATAGTACAACATGTAACTCCTCAACCCATCTTCCTTTTTCCTCTTTAAGTCTCTTCTTGATCCCGTCTAGGATCGTCCTGTTTGTAACTTTCGTTTTCCCATTAGCCTGAGGTCGGCCTGGGGTAGAGAAGAATTGTTTGATACTCACCCTTTCACAGTATTTCTCTAGAGATGTATTCTTGAATTGAGTCCCGTTATCCGAGATGAGGGTTTTGGGAAACCATATCTGCATATAATGTTTTTCCATATAAACTGGAAGGTCTTCTTCTCTGTGATCATTACCATCGTATCCGCCTCCACCCATTTTGTAAAATAGTCAATTGCTACGATGAGGAACTGATAGTTATTGATGGCCCTAGGCAAGGGTCCTACTAGGTCAATCCCCCACACTGCAAATGGCTACGGGGATGTAATGGAAGTAAGAGGATGATGGGGTTAGTGAGGGATGATGTCAAATCTTTGACATTTGTCACACTTTTCCACATATGTCGTGGCATCTTTCCCCAAGGTCGGCCACCAGTACCCTTGGGTGATCACCCTCTTCGCTAAGGACCTGCCCCCAATGTGGCTCGAACATGACCCCTCATGCACGTCTTGTAAAATGCGCGGGACTTTAGATGGGTGCACACACCTAAGTAAGGGGAGAAAAAACCCCTTTGTGACACCCCGACTAATTAAATACCGGGTAGCTACTCCTTTATAAAATTAATTCAAAATGCCAAGTTAGCTCAGTTAATAGCATCACTGTCGAAAACATTTTATTATTTCTAACCACCTAGTATTTAAAAAGCAAGTTGCCAAATTTTTTTTTTTAGTCTGATTAACATGCAACAGATGAAATGAAGAAATAGATAACACCATTCACCATACTGAAGTAAAACGAATAACCATCACAATTAAGTAAATAAAGTCTGGAGGAAAACTCCTCACTACAATCCCATAACGGAAAATAAATAAACTGAAACAATACATGCTAAAGTCTGAAAACTGAAATGTAAAAGATGTCTAATAGAAATGGGCAACATGCCCTACAAATGATAGATAGTGACTCTGAAATCCAAAAGATAGAAGCGTCTACATGCAAATCCCTGTAGTTTCCACAAGCAGCTACAGCTCGTCACCTGAATGAGTATCCTATGCTTGGTGTCCTTGTGGCTGGTCACCTAAAATGGTTTTACAAGAAAAAGAGATTTGAAAAGCAAACGGGTCAGAGACCGAATGTGGAGTTATGTTTAAAAACCTGCAAGTGCTTTAAAAACATTTAAAACATTAAATGCAAAGTACATGTTAGGACGTACACTCGCATGATATTCTCACCTCTCGTCTAACTGTGCACTCCTAACATAAGTACCCATCTATAACGACCCATACTACTAGCTTATTGACAACATAACTAGCTAGACTGCCAAAGGTTCTACCCATTTTACTCGGTTCATTTAACCTAACAACGCTCGTAATTTAATAGAGGTTTAACGTAAACTCAGTTACTAAATATGCCATTGATATAACTATCAACTAACTCATTATATATCTCGAAACAATACCGTAGTATTTTTACAACATTAACATGATGATTCCCATTAATATAATGTATATTATTCACATCATAAATATACGATACAAGCACCCCGCAATCTAAGCTATGGTGCACACATACTCTGCTATCCATCCCGGTACATCACGTACATAAGGATCACATATTCCGAATCTCTCAGGAATAGTTCAGATAACACAAATCACAAATAGTGGAGGCGAACATAGTCACCATCACATGGGTCAAGCACATACTTACGCTCCCATGGTCAGCGGACTTATTAATATCACAATAAGTCTTTCTATGACCTATGTTCATCAAGGTACCAGTCTATATCCCCCCCGTAGGCACACAAGGATTAGAGGGTCCTAAGCGAACGCAACCTCCCGTGATAGCAAGTATGGTAGGTATGTCATACAAACAATCCATATACCAATACTAAGTAAACACACATCTTAGTAATACCGTATTTTAATCGTAGTACATATCGCATTCTCGTACTAACTATAATTATCCCAATTCGTACTATTCCGGTTTGTAATTATACGCGCTATAATTCATCCTCACATCGTAGTAGACACTCACGTCTCAACCCAAATGGTTCATTGAAATATAATTCTCGTATATAGTTTACTCCTCTCAATAATCCAAAAGTCCCAAATCTAACCTCACATCAATAAAGGAAGGTCATCTATAACCTCGAACAAGTTTAAGGGGCTCCAAAAATCAAAACAATCCAAAAAGGGTCAAACTGTCAACTCGTTAGAAGTCTCGTTCGAACGAGGCTTCGAACGAGTTTGGACTGTCAGGTCGTTAGAAGTCTCGTTCGAACGAGGCTGTTATAATGAGATCCCAGTTCGTTCGAACGAACTGACCCTTCTAACGATATCTCGTTCGAACGAGATATCGAACGAAAATCCCTACTCGTTAATAACGACTGGTCAACTCGTTAGAAGCTCCTTCGAACGAGCTCGTTCGAACGACCTGGGGGCTGCTTCTAACGAGTGGCCAGTTTCGGCCCAGATTATTCCAAGTACGTTTTTCACCATTTTTATTACTTCTAATCTCTTCCAAGGTTCATCCCAATAACGTTTTAGGGTCTCTAATTCATCCTAAACATATTTACATCATCTCCTAACATGTTTTCAAGGATTGAATCATCATAACATCAACTAAATTTACAAATCTCTACACTTTTCCCAATTTCTCTAGAACATGAACCCTAGGTTTAAATCATCCTCAAATCCCAGAATTTATTTCATTTTAATTCCTTCAAATCACAATTAATATAAGGGAAAATCATCTCCTATCATTCTACATGCAATTCTCTTCACAATATTCAAGTTCTAACTTCAAACTACATGGGTTTTCATTATCTTCCAAGAACAGTTGTAATTTATCAATCTTCTAACATGGAGGAAACATTCTACGAATTTAAATATGATTAAAACACTTGCCTTGGTTTGATTTCTGGTTTTGATGTGGATTCGGTGTAGAATTTTTGCAGAATTCCTCTCTCTCTCTCCTTCTCCAAGCTTTCTTCTCCAAAAAGCTATGGTGGCTAGGGTTTGCTTTGGGGGAACTTATGAAAACCTAATTTAATAAACCTCCGTAGCTTGTTGGGTTAATAAGGGTTGGTTGGGTCAATTCCTTATCAGATCACAACTCTCAATTTTCGTCACTTTTAATTACCCAAAAATACCAAATTACTAAAATACCCTTTATGGTGCCGGAATGGCCTAAAAATACCCCGGGACCCAAACTATACCCCCGGCTAGTGTTTTCTGACTATCTCGACCCTTCCGGACGCGTTGGCGCACTCAAAACCACCATATGGATTATAGATTTAAATTCACTTTTATTATCAAAATATTATACCGTGACGCGGCGGTCCCACGCGTCTCAACAAAATTTCTAAAATGCCGTATATAAATCCCACGACAAATTTTATAATACCAAGTACATATATAATCATATATGCACCTAATCAAATACCAATTCGCATCTCATTAGTATTTATAACCCGGATTAATTTCCAATTAATACGCATTTAATTAATTAATCCCAAAAATAAATATAGCCAAAAGTACGGGGTATTACACCCTTTTTGAACAAGGTGTCTCCAATGACAGTGAATTTTGCAGCTCTGTACCTCAGCTTCTTCCTTTCTTGCCTTGCTTCTGGCATCTCCTCCTCTTTAATGTATCTGATCAAAGGGTCCATCCATGAAGCTTCCTTAGAAAAATTTAAGCAAGTACCAAGTGTTCCCTCAACATCTTCTATAGTTGGTCGAAGCAAGATTTCCACTGGGACTGTCCTCCTGATATCTGTCCTAGTTGCCGAGGCCAACCTAGCGAGTGCATCAGCTCGACCATTATCGAGCCTAGGTATCCTTTTCAATTTTACTTCTCTGAAGCTCTTCAATAATATCACCACTTTCTCAAGATACTTGGTCATCCGTTCATCCTTGGCCTCGTAGGCTCCTAGTATCTGGTTCATTACTAGTCTTGAATCGTTGTGGACCAAAATCTGGCTGACACTAAGAGACTTAGCCAAGGAGAGTCCTGCTATCAGGGCATCATATTCGGATTCGTTGTTGGAGTCTTTGAAGTTGAACCTCAGGGCATACTCAATGTCTATGCCATCGGGTGATGATACTATCAGTCCAGCCCCACTTCCGCTATCGCAAGAGGACCCATCAACGAAGAGGCTCCACACAGTCTGCTCTTTTGAGAAACTTCCCTCGGTGAGGATCCCTTGTCTAAAGAGATATCTTCCCTCTTTATTTTCGACCACTTTTCTTCTAGCGGTGCTGGTCTCAGCCCTATCTACAGGTGTGTCGGTGAGTCTGCCTACGCTCTCCTCTTTAGCTTCATCATCTTCCCAGGTAAATTCAGTCATGAAATCTGCCAATGCTTGCCCCTTAATGGCCTTCCTAGGTTGATACACAATGTCAAACTCCCCAAATTCTATAGCACAGGCCATTAGCCTCCCTGATTTTTCTGGCTTGTGCAAGACCTGCCTAAGAGGAGAGTCAGTGAGGATGACCATTGTATGGGACTGGAAGTATGGCTTCATTTTTCTGGATGCATGGATCAAGGCATAGGATAACTTCTCCATCCTTGGGTATCTTTGCTCTACCCCCTGGAGTGCCTTACTGTTGAAGTACACAGGCTTCTGTACCCCATCTTCGTCTCTCACAATGGTTGCGCTGATGGCTGATTCTGAGATAACTAAGTACACATATAGTTTCTCACCCTGTACTAGCCGGGACAACAGCAAGGGAGACCCCAGGTATGACTTTAACTCTCTGAAAGCCTCATTACACTCTTCGCTCCATTCGAAGGCCTTTCTGAGAATTTTGAAGAACGGCAAACACTTGTCCGTGGCTCTGGACACGAACCTATTCAAAGCAGCCACTCTCCCTGTGATCCTCTGAACGTCTTTAATGGTCTTGGGGGTCTTCATCTCTAGTAGGGCCTTTATTTTCTCAGGGTTGGCCTCAATGCCTCTTTGATTCACGATAAACCCCAAGAATTTTCCGACCCAACCCCGAAGACACATTTGGACGAGTTGAGCTTCATCCGGTACTTGTCCATCGTGTTAAAGGTCCTCTTAAGGTCAGCCACATGATCCTCTGCCTTCAAACTCTTAGTCAGCATGTCATATACATAGACCTTCATAGACTCCCTAATTTGGTCTTCAAATATTTTATTTACAAAGCGCTAATACGTTGCCCCTGCATTCTTCAGGCCAAAGGTCATGTCCCTATAACAGTATGTCCCCTTATCGGTAATGAAGGCTATTTTCTCTGAGTCTTCAGGGTCCATGAAGATCTGGTTGTACCCTGAATAGGCATCCATGAAGCTCATGGTCTGCGGTAGCATCTACCATCTGGTAAATGCGGGGGAGAGGGAAGCTGTCTTTGGGACAATGCTTGTTGAGGTCGGTGAAGTCCACACACATTCTCCACTTCCTGTTGGCCTTTGGGACAATGACTGCATTTGACAGCCATTCAGGGTAGATGACCTCTCTGATAAACTCAACATCTTCTAATTTTTTAACCTCATCCCTTATGACCTCATACTTTTATCTAGAGTAAATTATGCTCTTCTGCTTTACCGTCTTTGCACCCTCTACCACGTTGAGCTTGTGCCACATGATTTCAAGGTCGATCCCCGGCATATCTGCATGACTCCATGCAAAGACGCTCTGTCTTCTCCTCAACAGTTTAATAAGGTCTTCCTTAATATTTGGCTTCAGAGACTTGCCGACTTGGACGGTTTTTTCTGGGTCATCCTCATTGAGGATGATGGATTCTACCTCTTCCGCGGCCTCTCCTTTCTTCAGGTTCGTCTTGTCTCTGGGGTCTAGGGTATTAATATTGTAAGTGGTTGTAGCCTTCTTGTGTGCCTCTCTTTCTTCAGCGGAGTTGTAATAACATTTCCGTGCTGTCGTCTGGTCTCCCTGAACTTCCCCCACCTCGTAAGGGGTTGAAAATTCAATCATCTGATGGACCGTAGACGGCACAGCTTCAAACCCCTTGAGGGCCACCCATCCTAGTATAATGCTGTAGGCCAAAAAGATATGTTCATCCATCACAAAGAAGATGACCTTCTTGGTAAGCCATCTCGGCCACTCGTCCCCCATCCTGACATCAGCCTCATACACTCCAAGGGAATGAAACTTTTCCCCACTGAACCAAATCAATGGGTGATTGTATGGGACGAGTCTAGCACGGCTGAGACCTAAGGCTTTGAAGCATGATCAAAACATCACATCTGCAGAGCTACACCCATCTACCAAGATCCTCGGCACCTCTCACCCGTGCACCCTGGTAGTGATGACGAGAGGGTCATCATATGGGGTTAAGAGGCCTTTGAAGTCCATTCTTGAGAATCCCACTATCAGAGTATCCATATCAACCTTCTTCCTCTTTTCTGACTTTGCCTCCAAAGAGGTTGAGTGCACAGTTTTCGTCACTGCCTTGGCTTCAGCTACATGGGCTTTCCTGTCTGCGACCTCTGACCCTCCTCCTGCTAGCCCCCCCGAGATCATTCCCATACTGAGAGAGATCATATTAAGTCTCTTGATAGGGCCGTGGTCGTCTCTCGGCGGGAGGTCAGGGTCGTCCTCATCATCAGAAGGGTCGTCCCCTTTTTTTGGAGGATCTTCTCGGCATGCATCACCTCTCTTCTTTCTGGGGTCGTTCCCTCTTGAAGGCACTCTTGTCAACGTACTTCCTCAGCTTCCATTCTTTTAACATTTTTCAATCTCATCTTTCAGAGCAAAGCATTTTTCTGTCACATGGCCATGGTCTTCGTGAAATTCGCACCACAGGTTTTTGTTCCTCTTGTTGGGGGCTTCCCTCAACTTCTCAGGCCACTTCAGGGACCGATCACTCTTTATCTCATTGATAATATGTTCACAGCTGACCGTTAGAGGGGTGTAATCAGCGAACTTGTCATCCGTAGACCTCTTCTTCCCCTCTTTGTTCTTCTTAGGGTACTTACCCCCTCTAGTGCCTCCTTTTTCATCTTCGTATTTTACGACCATCGCCTCTTCGGCGTTTATCACCTTTCCTGGTGTCGACAAAAATTCATCCATCGTCCTCGGAGGGTCTTCAGCAAGCTTCCATAATAGCTTCCCCTTTTGGAGTCCTCCAATCAGGGTTATCATAGCTATGCTCTCCTCATAGTCTTCCACCTCTAACTTTTCTTTGTTGAATCTGGATATGTAGTCTCTTAGACTCTCATTCTTCCCCTGCTTAACATAGAGCAGGTGTGTGGTCTTCTTCTGTGGCCTCATCCCAAATAAAAAGTTGTGGATGAATCGGTCTGCCAACTACTTAAAGTTTTCAATGGAGTTTTTTAGAAGGGACATATACTAGACATGTGCAGCCCCAGTCAGGGTACCAGAGAAGGAACGACACCTCATCTCATATGAGATAGAGTATATGTCTGCCGCTAATTAAATACATCTCAATATGGTGGACAGGGTTGGTACTCCCGTAATATCTTGGGGTGACCGTAGGTGGCTTGAACTTTAATGGCGTAGGTAAGTTGACTATCTTCGCCACAAAGGGTGAGCCTATGGAGTACCCTCTCTGAAGAGGGTCCCGGCTCTTCAGTATATCACCAATCTTATCCTTCAATCGCTGTATCGAGTCATTCCATGGCCTCGTAGGGTCGGCTTGGCCGATGTTATCCCCTGTCGCCTCTTTGAGGTGGACGGAGGGTCCTGCTGCAGCAGGCCTGTGTCGGCTGTTCACTTCCCCCTGGCCGTTGTCCCGTCCTTTGGGTCGGTCCCCATGGGGTCGTCCATCTGCTGCCTCCCTTCTGGACCTTGCAACACTCCTTATCTGGATAATTTTTCCTATAGGTCATTTATTGGGCCCAGCCTCTCAAAGGCCGACCCCCTGCTCAAGCGGTCAAAAGCAGAGCCTCTCGAGCGATCGTCAGGATTTTTCCCTCCACTCTTCCCTCTGCTCTCCTGGAGAGGTCGTACAGTATTGTTGGAGACCTCATACGGTTCCCAGCATTCTATGGGGGCCTCCTCCCCCTCCAGATCATCATACCTGTCCTCAGGGCAAGGGTTTCCTTGCCTCCCCAAGCGTCGACGCCGGGGGTCAGTAACATCCCTACGCCGCTGAGGGGGTGGCAGGTCTTTGCATGGTGCCTGGGGTGGTCCCCTGGCCTCATGCTACCCTGGAACCGCTGCCGAAGTAAGCATCTCAGGTGAGACCCCTGGAGGTCTTAGTATGTTCTGGCTTAGAGCTGTGAACTGCTCCTGCATGATCCGCTGGCTTGCTGCCAGAGACTTCAAGGATGTTGCCACATCATCCATCTCAGTCTGAGGTGGTGGCTGACTGGAACTGGGTCCTACTCCACTATTCGGTGGAGGGAGTGGTGGTGGCATCTCCGGTTCCATATGTTTGAGCTATGAAAAGCTGAACTGGAAAAAATACTGGTGAGCTTGAGAACCTTAGTGGGTCTCTTTTAATGGTGAAATATCTCCTCTCAAGGGGAGAACTAGTTCACCACCAGAGTGTCCAATGAGGTCAAGCTGTACAAAGGAAAAGATGTCTTCTCGTTCCCACAGACAGTGTCAAAAGTGATGATGAGCTCAAACTGTAGTAACCAGGACAACCATAGAGAGGTATATGTATATGTGTGTAAGTGTGTAGAAGGAGATGAGTATAAGAAGAACAAGATAATGATGTATAGTGGTTCAGCCAATTAGTCCTACATCCACTGTGAGTGTGTGATCCACTAAGTATGGGCACTAATGGCCTTGGATACAATGCACATAAGCTCACTTTCTCTCTCTACTGTGTGTATAAGCAGAGTTTTTGCTAGGGTTACAATTATCGATCCATGCCTCTCCCTGTAGGGTTGTAGGTGACAAGTATATATAGGTCTTGGGGGGTGTAGTGTACCCTCAAGTATGCATGGTGCATGTGAATGATGATTTAGCCAATCTCCTATTGACACCTGTAGATGCCAAATGATGACATAATATTCCCTCATGTGAGGAGGTGATCTTGTTATAACGGTCTTTCACGTGCCATGTGAGCCTCATGCGCACTGTTCCATGCGTCTCCTAAGCCACGCACTGTGATGATGTCACCCTCGGCCTGTGACATGAGGCTGAGGGAAAAGTTCCCTCCGATAATGAGTCTGGCCCAATTTGGTCCTCATACTGTTGTACCCTCGGAGGGTCGTCTGGGCCTGATGAGGGGTCATCCCCTTGAAGGGTTTCCTGGGCCTGATGAGGGGTCGACCCCTTGAAGGGTCGTCTGGGCCTGATGAGGGGTCGGCCCCCTGGAGTGTCGTCTGGGCCTGATGAGGGGTCGCCCACTTGAAGGGTCGTCTGGGCCTGATGAGGGGTCACCCACTTGAAGGGTCATCTGGGTCTGATGAGGGGTCGGCCCCTTAAAGGGTCGTCTGGGCCTGATGAGGGGTCGGCCCCCTGGAGGGTCGTCTGGGCCTGATGAGGGGTCGACCCCTTGAAGGTTCGTCTGGGCCTCGTCCAGTTGCAGGGCACCCTTGGCCTGGCCGAGGGTACATACGAGTATATCAAGGTACAGGGAATTTTTAGGAACAATCACTGGGTCTGCTCAAATCTGGTATAATAGTCTTCCTCGAGGGCAGATTTCTTGCTTTCAATTACTTGCCGAGCTATTCATTGGTAATTTTTGCTTTGGAGCAAAACCAGTGAAGCGAGTAGCTCATTTGCTTAGTGTGAGACATAAAGTGGGAGAAAGTATCAGGGATTAAATCACTCGTTTTAACAATGAGAAATTGGAAGTCATTGATTACGAAGAGAAGGCTACAATCATAACCCTCATGAGTGGTTTGCTCTCCAACAAACTGTATTATACTTTGGCAAAAGATCTCCCGAAGACGATGACAGAATTGATGGCCAAAGCAGTGAAGATTATGAACGCCGAGGAAGGTATGGCTGCTAAAAAGAATTTATATTCAAAGGCAGAAGCAAATATAGAAAGGAAGTCAGATAAGAAGGAGCACAAAAATCACAATGAGCGCAGGAATTCAAAATTAAAAGAAAGCCTAGATCGGCTCAGAAAATTTACCAATTACGCTCCCTTAACGGCGGATATACATAATATTTTGGAAGAAATCAAGCACAACAATGATTTGAGTTGGCCTAAAAAGTTAAGGTCACTTTCTGATAAGAGGGATAAGTCCAAGTATTATGAATTTCACAAAGATCATGGTCATACAACTAACCGGTGTACTGCTCTCCAGAATGAGATAGAAGCATTCATTTGAAGAGGAAAATTGGACAAATTTATTGATCGGAAGGTTGGTGGAAGAGCTGGAGGTAGAGGTCAATAAAGATCTAAATCACATGTTAGTCCTAGAGAAGATAAGAAGATGAACCTTAACGATGATCCAGAAGACGATCCTGATCTCCCCAAGAAGCCTAGATAACCTGAACGCGAGGTATTCACACTCAGTTTTAGATCATTTGATTGCAATATGATTACAGGTGGGGATACAAGAGGAGGAGATCATACAACTGAAAGGAAGGCTTACCTCAATGAGGCTCAAGCTTGTTCCTATATCCAGCGAATCAACCTTACCGAGAAAGACCAACTAAGAAAAGTTAATAAGGATAAGCTCGTAATTGGCTTTTCCAAGAATGATCTATCTGGAGTGTTGTATCCTCATGATGATCCTTTAGTAATCAGAGTCCGAATAAAAGAGATATTGGTGGCAAGAACATTAGTGGATAACGAAAGTTCGATATACATCATATTTTATCCCTGTTTTGATAGTTTGGGATTAAAACTCAGCCAACTAGAGCCTTACTACAGGCCACTCATTGGATTCTCTTGCGAGAAAGTATTTCCACTGGGAACAATCAAATTAGATGTGTTGATCGGGACATGGTCAACGAGCAGTACAAAGAAAGTGAGATTATTTATAATGGACAAAAATATTCATTCAGCCTATAACATGATCATGGGAAGAGTGGGATTGAAGAAGTTCGAAGTTGTACCTTCTACTGTTCATCAATGCCTGAAATTTACCACCAACTTCGGAGTGGGAATAGTAAAAGGAGATCAACAAGTAGCTCGGGAATGCCACTGTTCATCTGTTGAGGAGGAAGATATGTTAGAAGTAAAGAAGAAAACCACCACTTATCAAGTTGACATGTCTGAGCCGAACAATGAATCCGAGGTTGAAACCTTAGATCCAAGAGATGAATCTGAGCTCGTAAAAGGCCAAGTGATGGAAGCAATAAAAATCATTATTTTGGAAGATGATAAACCAGAACGAACTACTCAAGTAATAGCATCATTAGAACTGGCTCTTAAACAGGAATTGGTGGCTTTCTTAAGACAAAGAAAATAGGTGTTCGCGTGGATCCATAAAGATATACCAGGCATAGACCCAAATTTCCTATGCCATGAGCTTAATGTTAATAAAGAGGTTAAGCATGTGAAGCACCGAAGAAGAGTTTTTATCTCGGAGAAGAACCAGGCTATACAAGAAGAAATGGAGAAACTTAAAAAAGCTTTCTTTATCAAAGACATGAAATACTCGGACTAGTTGGTTAATGAAGTTATGGTCAAAAAGAAAAATAATAAGTTGAGGATGGGTGTGGGTTTTACTGACCTGAACAAATAGTGGCCAAATGATCATTTTCCTTTGCCACAAATTGATCAATTGGTGTATGCTACTTCAGGGCACGAGCTGTTAAGTTTCATGGATGCATATTCTGGTTATAGCCAGATCAAAATAAAACCAGAAGATAGAAAAAGTACTTCCTTTATTACTCCCTGAGGAACTTATTACTATAATTTTATGCCATTTGGTCTAAAAAATACAGGTGCTACTTATCAGAGACTGGTGAATAAAGTATTTGAGGAGAAGATATGCAAGAATATGGAGGTGTATGTTGATGATATGCTCACTAAGAGTAAAAAAGCTGCTGATCATATTGTCGACCTCAACCAGACATTTGTTCAATTGGAAAAGCACCAGATGAAGTTAAACCCAACAAAATGCGTCTTCGGAGTTTAGGAGGGAATGTTTCTCGGATATATAGTAAATTAAAGGCGCATTGAAGCTAATCCAGATAAGATTAAAGCTTTGATCGAAATGAATTCTCTGACCTGTAAAAAGGATGTTCAAAGGCTAACAGGGCGTGTAGCAGCACTCAATAAATTTGTGTCCCGAGCAACGGATAGGTGTTTGCCATTCTTTAAGGTACTCATAAAAACCTTTGAATAGAACGATGAATGTGGAAAAGCCTTTCTAGAATTGAAAAAGTACCTGGGAACACCACCACTACTCTCCCGACTAGTGTTGGGAGAAAAGCTGTATCTATATTTGGCAATTTTTGAGTCAGCTGTTAGCTTTGCCTTGATCAGGGAGGAGAATGGAGTCCAAAAGCCAGTTTATTACACTAACAAAGCTTTTCTAGGAGCAAAAGTTAGATATCCCAGACTGGAGAAATTAGCGTTGGCCTTAATTGAGGCTAGTAGACGAATGAAGCCATATTTTTAAGCTCACACCATAGTGGTATACACTGACATGCCACCGAGGCAATCTTTGCATAAGGCAGAGAAATTCGAGAGATTGATGTATTGGGCTGTGGAGTTGGGGGAATATGACCTTGAATACAAACCAAGAACTTATTTAAAAGTCCAAGCTGTGGCAAAAATTTATTGTAGAATTCACTTACCTAGAGATCCCCGAGCAACAAGGGATTCTAGCCGAGCAACATGTAAGAGTCATCAGATCTACTGAAGATATGCCCGACCAACTCTAAGCAAGGGAAACTGCAGAAAAAGTTACCACTAACCAACCAGAACCCTCTAGTGGAGTACAGGAAATGAAAAAGAAATATGAGGAGGTAAATGATTAAATTTTCTACTATGAAATTCTGACAAACCAAGCGTTTGACAACGATATTCCCATATGGATCTTGTACGTTGATGGGTCATCCTGTGCAATTGGATGTGGAGCTGGAATCATTCTCAATACTCCATATGAATTAGATATAGAGTACGCTCTATGATTCCAATTTCAAGCCTCCAATAATGAGGCATAATATAAAGCTGTGATTGTTGGGTTAAATCTAGCTAAATCACTGAATGCCGAGAAACTTGTGGTATACAGTGACTCACACTTGGTGGTAAATCAGGTGTTGAACTTATATGCATCTAAAGGAGAAATGATGATAAGATACTTAGCCAAAGTGTTGGATATAATTTCCACTTTTCTAGCTATCCAGATGATCAAAATTCTAAGATTGGAAAATGCCCGAGCAGATACACTTGCTCGGCTAGCTTCAGCAACCAGAATTGAGATGTGAAGAACTATTCCTATTGAAATACTTGCTAATAGGAGCATAGATAAATATCTGATGGTCAATTTTATTGCAGTTGATATGGGTCCATCTTGGATAGATCCTATAAGAGCATATATTGAATAAGGGATTCTTCTAGCTGACCTACTTAAATCTAAGAAGTTAAAATATAAAGCCGTAAGATATGTGCTAGATGATGGTGTGTTATAAAGAAGAGGATTAACTGCTAGTCTACAATGGTGTGTGCATCCATTGAAGTGAAGAATTTGGTTAAAGAAGTTCATGAAGGGTCCTACGGAGTCCATGTAGCAGGAAGAACGTTGTTGTAGAGAATCCACACACAGGGGTACTACTAGTCAACTATGCGAGCAGATTGTGCAGATTTTGCCAAGTAGTGTGATAAGGCCCAGAGGTTTTCCAACATACGCAAGGTTCCATAAGATCTCCTAACACCAATCACTTCACCTTTGCCCTTTGTTATGTGGGTAATTGACTTGGTTGGGCCCCTACCGACCACCCGAGGAAGTTTCAAGTACCTGGTTGTACCTGCTGATTACTTTACTAAATGGGTGGAAGCTGAACCATTGATCGATATGTCCTATGATAAGGTTTGTCAGTTTATTTGGAAGAATATCATA
Source organism: Sambucus nigra (assembly GCA_949130495.1). NCBI lineage: Eukaryota > Viridiplantae > Streptophyta > Magnoliopsida > Dipsacales > Adoxaceae > Sambucus > Sambucus nigra. Next base: position 286,809,975 of record OX422218.1, read on the forward strand.
TGCAAGTATGGCTTACCCTATGCCTTTATCACTGATCATGGTACACAGTTTGACAACGACGAATTTGCTACTTATTGTGCCCAATCCAACGTCCAAAAAATCCACTATGCTCTTGGCCATCCTCAAAGCAACACCCAAACATAGGAAACTAATTGAACTTTTCTGAATGGGTTGAATAAAAGGTTGGAAAATGCCAAATAGAATTGGAGCAATGAACTGTATTCTGTCTTATGGGCTTACCAAATAACTCCTAGAACAACTACTAGAGAAACTCCCTATATGTTAGCATTTGGTACTAAAGCAGTAATTCCTAACGAGCTAGGTTTACCTACGTACAAATTTCTTAACTTCAATACCCCAGTCAGTGACTTGATGAGAAGGCTGGACTTAAACATGCTGAAAGAGGTACATGAAGATGCGGCTTTAAGGAATGCAACCTATCAATAGCGGATTGCACGATTTTACAATAAGAGGGTGAAATCGAGCAACTTAAAAGTGGGTGATTATGTTTTGAAGAAAGTGATTTAGAAGAGTGTATACACCCCATTATAGCACCCCCTAATCTCTCCTTAGGTCCCTAGCACCCCTCTGCATCACTACGAACCTAGGTCATACTCCGAGTACTAACCTAGAGGCCATCGGGCCCTCCCAAGCTCCGTTTGACCAAAAATCCAACTCTTCAGCTCGATTGAGACTAAATAAATCTTCAAAGGACACTAAAACCCCTTTTCAACGGTCTGCCCCATCCGTGATTCTGACTTACGGTGAAGATGAACGAACCGTTTTCCCTCGACACTTAATTTGGAGGCCACCAGATGCTCCTGGGCTCTGTTTGACCAAAGTCAACTCTTCATCTCGATCGAGACTGAATGAATCTTCAATGGGCACTGAAACTCCTTTCCAATGGTCCATTCTGTCCCAATTCTGACTTACGGTATGGACCAACGATCTGTTTTACCCCAAAAGGTCACCGAACGCTTTCGTGCCCCAGTTGACCAAAGTCAACTCCCCAAACTGAGTCAAACTCTTTGTAATGTCAAATTTCATCTCATAACCTTTCCAACCGTCCACCCCGTGTGTGATTCTGACTTACTATGTGGACGAATGATCCGTTTGCGTCCGACGATCCACCGTTCAAAGGATCGACGAGCGCTTACGAGCCACATTTGACCCAAAGTCACTCTCGGACCCGGGAGCAGTCCAAAGGAGTTTCGAATTTATTTGAAGTACATTTCTATCGGTATACCCTGTGTGCGATTTGGATCAACAGATTGCGTTTTATGATAATTTTTCCAAAGGAATCTGAGCGAGACTGCCAAACGGCAGGTTCAAAATCCTGCCTATCGGCAGTGTGTCTAAAGATACCTGCCAATTGGCAGGATCAGATCTATGCCGATTGGTAATACCTTGGGCTAATAAAAAGTAGGTCTTGACCTTTCTACAAAGCACCCAAAAATCTGAGATCTATCACCATCAGCGAACTCAAAAAATCTCTCTAGAAGTCAGCGTGATTTTTACATCCAAATCCCTTTCCAACCCTCACTTTTCATCATCCTTTTCACCAAACTTGGTGAATTATCTATCCATCATCATCATCCAAGTGCAAGGGATTCTCTCCAACATTCAAGATCAAGCTCAAGATCTTCAAGAAGGTTCAACTTTCTCAACTCTCTCTTTAAACTCTCTTAAATTCGCATTAACTTATTTTATTACTTAGCAGTTTTATTCTCCCCGTCTCACATATCCTAATATACTTTCTATTTAGTATTATTGCACATTTCTTATTTTTCATATAAAACCCCAAAAAAATATAAGAAAAAGAGGGTTTGCTTATAAATTCCAAATGAGGATTCTCCCACCTTTCTCACACTTTTCTCACACTAAAACACCTTTTTACACACACACACACACACAAGAGAATTCCCCGGTTAGATTTATGGGATAAACCCCACCCCTCATTTTGCATATGAACTACGTGGACTTCGATGCCTCTATAGGTTACGTAGGCGTCTCGGGGTAAAATCCGAGACTCAAGTCCTATTTTTTCAATTTTCTATTCTTCAATTTTCCTAATTCTTTAACTTAATTATCTTAGATTCTCATCTCTACATATATATGTATTTGTTCTTAATAGCGTATTATTCAATACGTATTGACGTTTCGTTATAACGATCAACGCAAGGATAATCGCGTAAATCCCATTTTCTAATATTACTTTTATAAACATTCCTATAGATGACTCGCTTTATCTCTTCCATGATACAAGTCGATGATCCCTATCTCCATTAAATATACACATGCACACATATCACGGAGAATTAGAGGAAATAACAACAAATCCATGAGAGACTGCAAGGGCGGAATGGGTGCCTAACACCTTCCCATTTTGTAATTTAGCTTCCGAACCCTTCTCGAATCATTTTTGGTTTCGTATGTATCAGTGTGTCTTTGATGTTGTCCTTCCGGATGGATCCACCTGTCCTTCCGGATAGATCTACCTACTTTTGTCTTTTTTGAGTAAAATAGACTGGCGAATTGATCTCTCTATATTTTTCACTCCACACATCGCCGACGAGGGCCGAAGCGCTCCCGAGAGGGATGCACGGGACCAAGATCCTCCCTCTCTAATCTCTCTCTCTGTGAGGATCGGTGGATGGCCACAGTGGCGACTTCGCTGGGGACTTTTTTTGAGGGCTAGACTCTATCTACATGCGTATTTGTTTACCTATATATTCCTCTCTCTTCTACTCACTAGCACACACCTTCACACTTGTATATATCCATGCTTAGTGTAGATTTGCTTCTCATAGTCATACTTGCCCCCTGTTTATCATGATGTTCATCAATGAAGTATAAATCTCTCTGTAAGATACTGGTAAAAAGATCATGCATTTTGCACACTACTCCACCAAAAAGCATTGCCATTGACCAAATTTTGTCCCGTAACTGAACAGTCACTTCATAATGGGTGCTGGTCCGGCAGGGCACGGTTAGCCTAAGCGTAATGACTCTCACCTTCCATTGTCCAAGTACCTTACACGTATATCAAACGGTTCCCCCGCATCATACCGCTTGACCGAAGTCATGACGAGAGGTCTATTGCAGGGAATTCGTTTACGTACGTCGAGTATATCGAATTCGCTCTCACACGTACTATCCCCATGGGGTATATCGTAGGCAATTCATGTACACTCATGTATATCAAATGGCTTGTCCGCACGTACCAATTGCCCTCAAAAGCAAGACGTATACCGTGAAAGTCATGCCAAAGGGAGGAACCCTTTTCAATTAACCCAGCAAGACTGCATACCTGCATATAGGCGTCAGACCTAGGTCACTCATGTTAATTTGCCAGTTTCTACCCGAAACTTTGCCGAAATGACGGGTTGGCTTGTAGCCCAAATTCTCGAGTGATTTCGTCTTTTTTCAAAACGGTATACTTTCCATGAGCTTGGTAACAAGTCCAACTTTTTCACATTTTAATTTAAAACCCAATTTTTCCAAGCTCGAGTCCAGTCCGGCATTTCCTTTTTGCATTTAGGTAAACCTAATACAAGAGAGAACATAATAATTATAATAATCATGTTGAGACCCGTCTCCCATTCATTCTCTCCTCCATTTATCAAAAATACCAAAAAATTTATATTTCTCCTTTCTTTATCAAAAATCCAAAAACATACCTCCTCTCTCTATCGAAAATCCAAAAATATTATGTCTTCCAATCTCAAAAAGGAAAAAGCAATGTCAAAAATATTTTCATTCCTTCTTCAAAAATAAATCCCATTTTATGCCTTCTCAGGTCGATTGCGCACCCTTGGCCTGGCTCCTTATTGGCTTCGATTTTAAGTTAAATCACCCCGAACTTTCGTCCGTTCCCCTGCTACTTCTTTCGAGTCTGAAGTCCATCCGCTTTCCATGGAGAACACAGATTAAGTTGTGTAGCCAGATCTAATGGTAGTCTTAGCTCAGCTCGTGTCCAAGATTGACAACCTCCAGACCGATGTCCGCGAGATGAAACGAAACCAGGTCCTGTTCCTCAAGAGCACGAGGCCCTATTTCCTCGCGCTATGGGTCCACTCGAGCCTATCTGGGTTCTTGAAAAGTATTAACACGCTCCATGTGCCCCTTCTGCTGATGGGCCTCCACTTGCCCAGCTTCCTATGCCAAACCTTGCCCATCCTGGGTCTAACTTGCCTATGATCATGGATCCAAAAGAGGAATAGTTGAACAAGGTCAAAGAAGATCTCAAGATGCTAAGTAAAAAGTTCGACCAAGTCAGAATCTCTGAAAATTACATGGACTACACACACATGTCTCCTTATCCTAAAGCGAGATTACCCAAGAAGTTCAAGATGCCAAATATCGAGAAATTCGGAGGGAGTGGACCCCCGATTATTCATCTTCGAAGTTATCACCGTTCCATGACTCTCCTAAGGGCTTCTGAAGAAGTGATGGCCCAATTATTTTAACAAACTTTAAAGGATAACGCCCTCCGATAGTTTTTATCTCTCGAGGAGTCCAGAATCTGTAGCTGGGAGGAGGTAGCCCAAGAATTCATGTCTCAGTACAAATAAAATGAAGATCTTGAGGTCACCCGTCGTGATTTAGAGATGCTCAAATAGAACTCTGGGGAATCAGTCAGTAACTTCATAGCCCGAGGGAGGAAAAAATTAGCCACCATAACCAATCGGCCATCCGAAGAATAACAAGTCAACATAGTGAAGAAGAACTTCTTACCCCATATCCAAGCAAAAATGGGAGGACAATATTATCCACACTTCCTAGCTCTTAGAGAAGCAGGAGTAGAAATCGAGGAAGGTCTGGCTAAAACAGAAGTTGAACCAAAGAAAGTGTCCAGATAGTTCACTCCCAGAAAATATGATAATACTTTCAATGCTGTAACACCCCGCCTGCCCGGAGAGATCGGAGCGCCACTATCGATAAAACTAACCAAATACGCAAATAGCAAGGTATAGATCATCTAAAAAATCCCATAATATAAACGAAACCACTAATATCAATTCTTCAAATTCAATACAACAAAGTCTTTCGAAATAATATAAATCACCAATTCCCTATACAACACAATAAAATAATACAAATCTTTCAAAAAATATTCTTCCCAATACAATCCACGCTAAAATCATCCCAATTGGTCCATAGCGCTCAAATCCCCGCTAACCTATCAACTAAAAGAAAATATGGGGAAGTACACAATACGATAAGAAAGATGCTCAACAAATATATATTAGTGATGAATAAAGCGTAACAACACGAGTACAAAATATTCAAATCAAATGCAAATCTCAAAGCATTTATCAATAAATTTCTCAACAACACATTAATGGGTCACCAGGCCTCACCCCATCTGCATATGCTTTATCAAGCTGTAAGAGGGTACTTTAGATAAGACGGAGGCATAACCCCTTTGAAGTATAGTAATGATAAGTTAATTAGCTAAACCCTTGGATTAGTGATAGAACATGCAAACACAAACTCAATGAAGATAAGACTTAGTTTGATATCACCAATCTCTCGTGTATAACTCAGAGAGTGGTAAGGAAACTTAGAAGTAATTTAGTTACAGGGAGAGAGAAGTAAGCACCCTAGATACACCTTGGCAGGTAGTCAAACACACCCACCACCCACAAGAATCTTTATCAGGTATTAAAAGCTTCTTAATAACTGACAATAGTGGATGAATACGACCTCTATTTTTGTAATAACTCTTTATGATGTGTATTATCTATAGTAATGACTTCTTAAACTCTCAAAAGATCATTCCTCCTAAAGGGTGGTTGGGGTCCTTAAGTAGCCCCCACACCGTCCTCGAGGCAACTCAGTCATTAAAAACTATGAAAGACATCCCTCATACTTTATGTCACAACATTAAATACCTGATGCACTAGTTGTCTCCATGTCATAAACATCAAATGTCAAGACATGCCTTTTGCCTAACCATTGTGTGTCAGGGGGGCTGTGTCATAGAGGTGGCTCACCAACTGCTGTTTGGTTCATAACCCCACACCCGATGGAACTCCAAGCTGCTCCGTTCGAGGTTCCACGGTTAGGGTCCTTCGGTGTTTCACTAGGTGTATCTAAGATGGTTGGTACGAGCCCCAATGGTGCCTCATTTCTTAATCCTCCAAACTAAGTCCCTCTAAAGTTTCCACAGTGAGGTCATTCGATAGAGCATGAAAGCTCTCCCAGGCCCTGCCAAGCCTGGTCTCTCTCGAGTAACGTTTGACCTCACACTAAAACTCTTTATTATTCTCGTTACATCATTACAACCATTATAGCCTACAGTCAATATAAACAAAGATACAATATGACTAATACAACGAGATAAAATACAAGTTGTCTTGCTTGAGCTGCCTCGCTGAGTTGCCACGCTGAGCTGCCTCGACTTCTTAATCCAAAACACTGTTGCTAATGGGGGAATTATCCATAATCTCAGGATTGTCTTCAAGCCCCCTCTATATTTGCCCCTTCGTGGATAGATTTGTTGTTGGAACAAGAAATGTCTGCACGAAAACTTCTCAATCCGATAAACCTTTTCTACGTGGAAAAAAGTTCTGGCCTCTTTTCCTTCATTAGAACAACAAAGTTATATTCTCCAGGAAAAAGTGAAAATTCTCTCCGATGTACCTGAGACGAAGCACTACGGCTTGTTGGGGCTTGACGAAGGGATATCGCCACTTTTTCCTTATATTGCGTTTCAACTGTTCTAGCTTTATTATTATTTAAAAATCTCTCGAAAGGCCTGCTAACCTTCTCAAATACTCGTTTTGATTATTGGCAAGTGAGATTCTCCCTTGCAATGCCTTACTATGTTCGAACAACGTTTGAAGTTGTGACGAGGGGACATCGTAGCTGTTTTGTACCGTTGGGATATCTATTCCGTTGGGCGTTATTAGATATGTCTGACAAAAATTCTGGCACCAAAACTCAAACTTGCTGGAGAAGGCAACCCCTTTTGTTCCCTAAGCGTCGCTTCGTAAGTGAGGTGGCGCTGTCTTTTTAACTGTCAAAACACTTACCGAAGTGCCACATGTGCATTTGAAATGATTATAGGCGACTGTGCATGTGCGATGGTGGGAAACTCAAAAGACAGGTTTTAAAAGCTTCAAATGTCTCTTTTATTTCAAAACCCTTCTCTTTCCTTCATCTTCTTCAAGCTCCCGTATTTCTTAGAGAGAGAAACTTTTTGCGATCTCTGTGCGAAATCCATTGTTGCCTGATTCTTTTTTAGCTTCTTCCTCCTCTCATCCTTTATGCCACTGCCTATGGTTGTGCCACTCCACCTTCATTCCCATACCTTCTTTTATCAAGATTTTTTTTCTTACACTTCGTTATTGTCTGTAATAGCCTCTTTAAGCAACCCTGCCGCACCTGCCACCAGTGCTCCACCTGCCGCCTCTGTTGTCACCACTTCCTCTGCCGCCTCATTGACTGCTGCTCGTCAAGAACAGTTACATTTCTACCGCCGATATCCCATTTTCGACAAGGGTAATGACTTCGCTGGGTTTTTCAAGAGTTGCATTTTTAATGCCAAGTATGATGCCATGATGCTTGGTGATGATGTGAGAATTCTGATGACGGGGGCTTTCTACCTCCCGAGGGGACTCTCAACTTTCATCTTAAGCGAGGGGACTTCCCATGGTCCCACATCGACTTCTAAGGTCCCGTGGGCTCTCCTGCTCACTTTGCTACCTAAAACTCCCACATTCAGAGTTCCCATGTTGATAGCCTCACCAAGATTGGGCTTCAACGGGCCAAGTGGTTTGGTGAGTTCACCCTGTCCAAGAATAATGCTGCTCTTCCCGTTCTGGTATCTCGCTGGAACGTTACCACTCATACGTTCATAACTGCGTGGGGAGAATTTACAATAACGTTGGAGGATGTGTGCGAGCTCCTAGGCCTTGAGGCAATAGGCCATGAGCCCTATTATGATGAAGCGCTGGATGCCCAAGAGACTGCTGACCGTTTGGAGTTGGACCGTATATGCCGAAGGTGCATCGGTACTTAAAACAAAGCTACCTTCACTCCTCTTATCAACTATTTCTTCAAGGAACCTTTGGAAGGTAGTTCCTCGGAGGCTCCCCTGGACAAGGTTCATCGCTAAAACTTCCTGCCTATATCCTTATCATTCTTTCTCACTTCTTTTTAACGGGGAAGCCCAATGACCAGCCTCGAAGGGATCTCATCAACCTATCCCTCCGTTTGGCCCGGGGTATCAAGCTTCCTCTGGCTGCAATCGACTTGGGATCCCTCTACACATGGTTCGATAGCACTCTATTGGACATGGAACGCTCTCTGGGCCATTATAACTTGGCTAATTTCGCCAACTTTGTACTCCTCACAGGCTTTCTTTATGTACATTTCTCGGTCATAGCAGCCAAGACCAACCGCCCTCCTTCGGGGGAAACAATCCTGCCCCTTCGCTCCTTTATTTATCACAAAAGACAAATCAGAAAGGAGCTGACCTCCTTTATCGATGACTTTTCAAGATTTGTGATGAGGCCCTATAAAGAGGATATTTTTCTCTACACTTGTGATTTTTTCAAGCATGAGGCAAGAGTGGTCCAGGAAACTACTGTAGACCTCATTAAAGAAGACCCCTCACTAGCCGTGTTCCTTCTATTTTTTCCCGGATACCTACTCTCTTACACCGAGTGGGGATACACCAGCGAGAACTACAATCCCAACCGATGAAGCCGTAAATTTGGCTTTGATCAAGGGGATCCTCGCCCGATGTTTCAATTATCAAAACCCAAGGTCTTCTTCAGCGAGGCGTGTTCTCTATTTTCCTCAACTGCTGCGTGGGGAGTGAGTTCTACACTGGCTGGGTGAGTTACCATTCCTAGTATCACGAGGTAAGGGGACGTGACCCCTCTGTTTGCGACAAAGTACTGGCCGAGGCAACTGGGATAAATTTCTGAATTCGTCGAGGGGTAACCCCTATATCCTCCAGTACTTACGTTTTCAGCTTTGGAGTTGGGGTTGAAGGATAGCTCTGTTCTTGGAATTGAGTTCCGTCTAAGCCAGACCCCCAAAGAACCTCCCACTGAGCTTCATCCATACTGCCCCATAATCCCTATTGCCACACCCAAACCCAAGGCCGCCGCAACCCCCAAACCGACTGCCCCCTCGACCAAAGCTGCAATGGGAGAAGGGCCTTATGAGCCACCTGCCAAGAAGGTCAAGAAGTCTAAGTCCTCGAAGTCCAAGCTCCAGGTTAAAGCGCAAACACCTTTGGAAGCATTCCTAATTGCCTCCGTTCCCCCTCCCATATCTCCAGAGATGGCTGAAGAGCTGAGGATGTAGGTGCAAGCTGAAGTCGACAGAATGCATGCTAAGTTTTAACGGTGCACCATCATTGTTCCTCCTCTGGGTGCGTTTCCCACGATCGTGGTTGATCCCAGTGAGCCACCAGCAAAACGGAGAAGAAGATCGAGGTTGCCTGAAAGTGGTGGTGCCACGAGCTCAAGGAAGAAAACACTGGGAACCAAGTCCCAAAAGAAAAGGACGCTTGTGAAACCTCCATCCCCAGCTCCTTCTGCTGCTGCCTCTTCGCCACCTTCACCAGTGGTTATACCTTTTCATTCTCCCTCTGGATCTGAGGTATGTATGCATTATTTATTTCTTATTTCTCTTCCCTTAAGGTTTGTTGCATCTGCTCGTTTCTTAATAAGAAAGTGATTTGGTGCAAGGAGTTGAAGAGGAAGGTCCTAGTCCCCCAGTCCCCCGTAAGCAGTTTCGTGTGTGTGTGTGTGGGGGGGGGGGGGGTTGCAGTATCTCTCCAGCAGGCACTACTTCTCCCCCTTCCCCCTGATAAGTCTCACTTATTCTCATCACTCATCCTCCCAACGGGTTAGAGATGCTGCTGTGGGGGCCACTACCATTGAGTCTACTGAAATTCCTGGTGAACCAGAGGGAACTACTGCAGCCTTTTTAGAGTTACCATCGGAGCAGGAGGTCCCTCTTCCCCTTGTTGTGGTCGAGGAGAGTGCCCTGCAGGTAAATTTCTTGCCAAGTCTTACATCTTTTATTTGTCCCCTTGTTCTGTTTATTATTTCTAATATGTTGGTCCGTTTTAGGTGGCAGTGGCATCACTGATAGCTAACATTCTCCTTCATCCTGCATTGCCAAGGCCCCTTACTGCAGTTCCTCTTTTTGGTGCCATAACATGGGTAAGAAACGCTTAGATGTATGTCTCTCTTTTTGAGTATCAATTTTTGTTTCCTGACACTTAGCTTTGTTGCTGCAGCTTTCCCCAAGTCTCTCTCTGCCCTTTGCCCTTAGTGGCCTTTTTCCCTCCAAGGCCACGGTTGATGCTATTACTTTCGTTGGGGCATCTCTTAAAGATTCAACGTCTTCTTCCGATGATGCGCCCGTGTTGGCTTTAGTACCCTATGTTGGCGAGGGAAGTTTACTTACCATTGAAGCTTCTCCAGCCAAGGGCCCGGTTGAAGATGCTGAGGCGATGAGCCGCCTCCAATGGCTTCTACCACGAGGGCCCCCGTGGTGACTCCCGTTCTCGCTCCTACTGTTGCTGAGGTACTTTGCTAATTCCTATGTCTTTCTTAGTTTCTCAAACTTCACCTATGTAGGTGCCTTAATCAATGAAAAAGCTTGTTAAGTTTTTTTTTTCAAAAACTCCACCTATATCGGTGACTTGACAATGAAAACACTTGTTAAGATTTTTCCAAATATTCCACCTATATCGGTGACTTAACAACGAAAACACTTGTTAGGATTTTTCCCCAAAACTCCACCTATATCGGTGACTTAACAATGAAAACACTTGTTAAGATTTTTCCAAATACTCCACCTATATCGGTGACTTAACAATGAAAACACCGGTGACTTAACAATGAAAACACTTGTTAATATTTTTCCAAATACTCCACCTATATCGGTGACTTAACAACGAAAACACTTGTTAAGATTTTTTCCAAAAACTCCACCTATATCGGTGACTTAACAATGAAAACACTTGTTAAGATTTTTCAAAATACTCCACCTGTATCGGTGACTTAACAATGAAAACACTTGTTAAGATTTTTCCAAATACTCCACCTATATCGGTGACTTAACAACGAAAACACTTGTTAAGATTTTTACAAAAAACTCCACCTATATCGGTGACTTAACAACAAAAACACTTGTTAAGATTTTTCCCCAAAACTCCACCTATACCGGTGACTTAACAATAAAAACACTTGTTAAGATTTTTCCAAAAACTCCACCTATATCAGTGACTTAACAACGAAAACACTTGTTAAGATTTTTAGAAATAATCCACCTATATCGGTGACTTAACAACGAAAACACTTGTTAAGATTTTTTCATAACCTCCATGTTTCTTCTAACTGTTCTCAGGTTGCACAAGAGGATTCTCCGCCAGTTCCTTCGCCCATTGCCCTGCCGCACTGGGAACCTGTCGTTTCAGAAGATTCCACCCACGATGACTAAGGTTCCACGATCGGTGCCCCTGTCGATAGCGAATCTGGGTGCGAGCTTCCTCTGCCTGACCTGGCTTCTCACGCCTTCTACCTGATGGTACTCCACAGTTCTCCTCAAATGCCCACCCACCACCATTTGGAAATTGAGAAACTTATGAGCTATCATCCTGAAACCATCATGGTGGACTGCCTACGTTCAAACATCTCAGTTCTGTGCTACAAGCTTCAAGACACGACCACCGTCATTGCTAAAATTACCAATACTACCATTACAAATGTTACTCGATCCCTCCTCAATCAATTCCTGGGTTATCTGAGGGAGTTGGGTCGTGACGGGTTTCGTTTTGGCTGGATCATCGCGCATTTGAAGACTTTGAAGAGCCAGCGATTGGATAGCCAGAGGGAGCTCTTACGAAAACATTAGGAGGATCAGCGGGCCGAGGAAGCAACGTTGGCCAAGCTAACACCTCTTTTGGAAACCATTGACAAAGAGGTGGGGGACCTCGAAGAAGCTCTACCCGCGGTGAAGTCAAAACGAGAGAAACTCCTGATCGAGCACACACAGGCGTAAACAAGGTTAGAGGTTTCCATCAATGCTCAACGGTCTTGCCAAGCAGCTTCTTCGGGCCTCCCTAGATATTTTTTCTCTTCTCCAGATCTGTGGTTCCTTCTTGGTGAATGAACTTGTATATATATTTTTCTTTTCTTATCATGTAATTATTTGGCAATAGCTCCTAATTTTGTATTGCCCCAAAGTTTATGAATGGAAAAAGATACTTATTTCCTTATGCCATCTCTTCCTGTTACAATTGTTTACATAGATTATGAAGTGTGAAGTTCTATAATTCTTTCATCCCTACTTGAGCTATAATAAAAAGAACTTGTATACTCATCATAATAAAAACAAAGAACTTGTGTATTCATAACAGCCAGCTACATCAGTGGTCAAACATAACTGCCTACACATGATAGACTTTCAACCATTTATTGTTAATCTTGAATGGTTTGTCTTCTTCCATCTTAGAAATTAAGCAGTAACCTGAGTCATGAGCTTCCTTCACAATGAAAGGTCCTTCCCAATTTGCTGCAAACTTGGGTAGAGGAATCCCCCTGATATGTTTCATTGCTGCTTTCAATACAAGGTCTCCCTCCATGAATTTCCTTGGTCTCACTAGGTTATCATACGCCCTGGAGAGTTGCCTCGTGTACATTTGAAAGTGTTGCATCGCATTATCTCTGTGTTCGTCCAATGCTTCCAACTTCACATGCCTATTCTGGGGGAGTATGCTACTTCGCAAAGCATATCGAGTAGAGGGGACTTTTAGCTCTACTGGGAGAATCGCCTCGGCCCCATAAATAATAGAGAACAGTGTGTACCCCGTGGCCTTCCTCTTGGTTGTTCGATAGGCCCATAATAAAGATGGTATCTTATCATCCCACGATCCTGGGAAATCCTCCATTGTTTTAGCCAAGATATTGACCAAAGTTTTGTTAGTCACTTCAGTTTAACCGTTCCCCTTTGGGTATGCCACCGTCGAAGTGTAATGGACAATGGAGTATTTGTTTATGAGCATCATTACATCTGAATTCACGAAAGGGGTTCCATTGTGTGAAAGGATAACCTTTGGGATCCCAAAATTACAAATGATGTACTTTCTAATGAAGTTTCTCACCACTCCTGCTGTTGCCCTTCTCAGTGGTATTGCCTCGGCCCACTTTGTGAAGCAGTCCGTTGCCACTAGTATCCATATCTCCCCCCTCGAAGAAGGGTGTATTGACCCTACCAGGTTGAAAACCCAAGTGTTAAAAGGATAAGGCATTTCTAGGGAGTGTAAGTCCACTGACGGGGCATGGATCATATTTCCATGAAGTTGGTAAGATTTGCACTTTCAGATGAACTCAGATGAATCTTTCTCCATCGTTGGCTAATAGTATCCCAAAGTCATCAACTGGTCATATAACTTGGCCACTCCTATGTGAGCTGGATCATACGCCTGTTTGAGGACCTATGTTGCCTCTTCCCTCATGATACAATGCAAAGGCCTGTTGAAGTATCCCCTTCGATAGAGCTGTCCCTCCTGAACGTAGAATCTCGTGGTCCTTCACCGGAGTCCCATCGCGTTAATTTTCTCCGTTGGGATAACTCCATCTTTAATGAAGTCGCTATAGGGCTCTCTCTAGTCAGACTGATCTTCCATAAAATGACATTCAGCTGCCTCGAAGAATAGCTGGCATCTGTCGCATTTCCGTTGTAGCTCCGTCGCATCCTGCTTCATCTTAGGTAAAAAATACCCTCCTCTTTAAATTCTTCTGTAGAGGTGTATCTCAGTTGTTTCGCGGTGTGCTTCGTGTTTTTTTTCAATATTTTCTCTGCCTCTTCTGGACCGATGCATCTCGATAGCCATCCTCCTACGTTTCTAAAGTAAAGGTTTCCTTGGTTTGCAAAATATTGGGCCAATTCTCTGAGCCCCATCGTTCCTTTACCAGTTTCTAGTTGCCTTTTAATCTTTTCCCTCCAATCCCCATCCTTTTCTATTAGTATAATTGACTGCACCATCGAAGGATCTGTTCTTTGCTGGATCACGAAGGTAGTTGTATCGTTCGTCATGATCATCTTCTGGGCAATGGTGGCATATGCGTCTGGGTGGCGATTCATCGTTCTGGGTTACCTCTTGATCTTGGTTCGATGGAACTGGTAAAGGAGCCTCTGGATGATTGTTCTGTATGGTTCCAGGCTCATGTGTTTCAACGCATACTCTCTATTCACTTGATAAACCGCCAAGTTTAAATCCCCCTTGATGCAAAGTGACTGGATCCCCCTTCGGAGAGCCTCTAGTAATCATAACACCAATGCTTCATATTCCGCCTCGTTGTTGGAACAAGGGAAATCTAATTTGTAGGAAAGGCAAATCTCTTCCATTCCTTTTGACAGAATAACCCCTGCTCCTCCTTTTTTTTTTCTGTCGAGGATCCATCGAACTGCATTGTCCATTCCTCATCCGTTGCATCTAGGTGGTAGATCAGCGTATGCCTGGATTTTGATTGCGCGAGGAACCACGCACTTCAAGTCATATTCAGATAGGATGAGGAACCACCTAGCTGCCCTACTAATCAAAATCGTCCTTGCTAGCAAATACTTAATAGGATCACATCCAGTTATAATATGAATTGTAAAAGACAACATATAATGCCTAAGTTTTTGCACTACAAAGACTAAGGCTAAACATTGCCTTTCTAAGCTACTGTATCTAACTTCTGGTCCATGGATGATCCTGCTGAGGTAGTAGACTGTCTGTTCTTGCTCGTCAATCTCTTGTGCCAGCAAAGCTCCCACGGACCTCGTAGTAGATGTGAGGTATAGCTGCAACGGTATTCCTAACTTTGGGGGGACCATGGTCTGTGATGAAACGAGCAGTTTCTTCAGCCCGTTGAGAGACTCCTGGTGAACCTCCTCCCACTTGAACTTCATGTTCTTTTGCAACAGCTGAATCAATGGATGTGTTATTTTGGCTAATCCTGGCATAAATCTACGGAGGTAGGAGACTTTACGGATAAGACTCTTCAGCTCCTTTGTCGTTCTTGGTCATGGCATTTCTAAAATCGCCCATTGTTTGTCCTGGTCCATCTGCACCCCTTGTCGATCAACCACAAAGCCTAGGAATTTCCCACTTGTCACTCCAAAAACACACTTCAGTGGGTTCATCTTTAATTTACACTTCCTACAATGGGAGAATACCTTCCCCAAATCACTCAGATAAGACTCCTCCTTCCTCGATTTGATGACCAAATCATCCACATATAATTCCACAAATTTGTGGAAGAAGTAATGGAAAATGGCCATCATTGTTATCTGGTAGGTCGCCCCAGCGTTCTTAAGTCCAAACGGCATCACTTTGTATATGAAGTTGCATAACAAGGTTCTGAACGCTATTTTCTCTGCAACCATGGGGTCCATCTTGATCTGGTTATACCCTACATACCCATCCATGAAGCTGTACATCTCATGACCTGCCATTTCATCTATCAGGCTATCAATGGAGGGCAAAGGGAACTCATCTTTGGGATAATCTCTGTTCAAATCTCTGAAGTCCACGCAGATCCTTATTTAGTTTTTGTCTTTCTTCCCCATTGGGATAATACTAGATAGCCAGAGTGGGTGCTGTATCGGTGTGATGAACCTTACCATTAGTAGGCATTGAACCTTTTCCTTGATCTTCAAATCTAGCTCAGGTTTGTACGTTCTCGTCGCTTATTTCACCAAAATGGCTAAAGGCATTATGTTCAACTTGTGGCATCTTACCTCCTTATCCAACCCCTCCATCTCTGTGCTTTTCCACTCGAAGACGTCTATAAACTCCCGAATTAACCCAACCAAAGCCTCTCGTTTCTCCTTACTGATATCCTTTGAGATGAATATGGGCCTTGGATCTCCCCCTTCTTTGGCCAGGTTCAACTGCTCCAACTCTTGTGCCTATGGCTTTGGATGATCTGCCATGTATTCTGGTTCTTCGGCGATATCCTCTATGAGTTTTCGTATGTTGGAGTTATTTATCACCATGCATTGTCCCCGCTGATCCACCAGAAAGCATTCATATATCGGGTCAACCTCATCCTCAGTTTCCTCGGCCGCTCGCTCACACCGTTACAATCGATACACCACCTTTCCTTCCTCGATAACGACCTTCTTGTATTGTCTATTGGTAGTGGTGACTGCCTTCCTCTTCTTCTCTCTAGAAGCCTCGACCACTCTTTCTCCTGAGAACCGACTCAACACGCTTTATTGTTGGACCTCATGGTCCATCGGGTCTGCTATGGGACTCATTTTGTCTTTGAGCTGCTTCGAGATGCCCTGGGGCCGATGGACCACCTGGTGAGCTTCTTCGGCCATTTCCATTGTGCTGCTTGCAACCCCCTTCTTCTGCTCCTTTAAGGGCCCCATCCTTTCTCTGATCGAGGGAACCCACGCTCCCTTTATTCTTCTCATTAGGATCCAGACATCTTCCTCTAACTCTGTGTGAAATGCTGCGTCCAGCAAGTGAGCCTCCTCAACAGCGAAGGGCCTCTTCGTAGCCCTAATAGTCACCTCTGTTACCTTGATATTCACTTTAGCACATTGGTGGTACGTTGAGGGAACTAGCCCTTGGTTATGCGTCCATAATCTTCCTATTACCAGATGGTAGGAAGTTGCACTCTCTATCATGTGGAACTTGATATGGGAACTCAGATTTCCCATCACAATCCCAATATTAACGTACCCATGAATTTGGAAGATTGATTATCATACCCCGAAACTACCAAGGGCATGGGGACCAACCTTTCTTCTGGAATATTTACTGCATGGAAATAGTTGATCGATATGATATTGATGGAATCTCTCCCATCCATAAGAGTCCTTGCAAATCTAACTCCGTTGACACTGGCAGTCACACACAATGGCCTATTATGAGGGACCTTACGGCCCTATCTGCATCGCTGAAGGTTACTTCTGATAGAAACCTTCTTACGAACCTGGCCATGAGTCCCTTCCATCTTAGCGAAGGGACTGCGTTCTTCCTTGGAATATCAAGTATTTCCTGGATTATCTCCAACCTACTCTCCTTCGGTATCCCCACCTGGTCGAAGAACCAGGTGAACTTTGAGGATTTCGAAACTGCACAATATTCTAGAACTGGGTCTACTTCCTCACCTTCAACACCGTATACATCCTCCATATCCTTGGCGCTTGCTTCGTCATAAGCCAACACTACATTAGCCATTCCCCTCGTACAATCTTCTAGAGATTCTTCGTACTCTTCTTTATTCTTTGTTGACTCTCTTTCTCCTCTCTCAACCTCTTCATCATAGGCCACCACAAGATTGGCCTCATGTGCTGGCAGTGGATTATTGTTGACGTTATGTGGAGGGATTTGCAATGTCCCTGCCTTAACATATTTGTCGATGATTCTTCTCAGTGTAAAGCAGCTCTCGGTTGGATGCTGGATCCTTCGATAAACCTGGTAGTACTTTGGATCTTCCTTCGTTGCCACATCGGGCTCCCCAATGGGAATGTCCTTTGGCTCATAGACCGTTCCCCCTTGTACCATCGCATTGTAATAGCTGACAGCTTTTTCCACAGTACAAGGCAATGGTGGTGGGTCCTCCCTATCTCTTTCGAACTTCCTCTTATTATCCTTCTTTTATGTCTTGCCCCTATCGCCCCCCTCGGTGTACCCTACCCGTGGGGATTGAGATCTCCCCCCCACGGGTTGCATCGACTGCCTAAACATCGTGGGCACCACCACCGGATTGGGTCGCACCACCAAGGAGATATTCTTTATCGCTTTTAAGAACCCCACAAAAGTCCCCTCGCGCATCTCATTGATAAGATGGCAGATGTACTCAGGGAGCATCCCCTTAGAGCAGATCTGCAATATCTTAGATTCTTTGGCCTCCTCCCTCACGTCGCGGGATCTTTCCTTGAACCTTCGCACATAGGCCACCACTTCTTCCCTAGGTCTTTGCTTCTTCCTACCCAGTTGGCTCAAAGTAAACTCATCTTCTGCCGGAAAGAACTTCTGGACAAATAATACATGCATCTCCTTCCATGTAGAAATGTTGTTAGGAGTCAAATGGGAGTACCATGTATATGCCTTATCGGTTAAGGATTTGGAAAACTCCCTCAACCTAAGTTTCTTATTATTATAATGCGCTCCCAAGTGCTCGATAAAGTTCTTAATATGTTCCTTCGGGTTCCCCCCTTTCCCTGAGTATTTTTCAAAAATAGGAGGAATATAGTCCTTTCGATAGGGCTCATCATTGTATTCCTGGGGATAAGGTGTTCAAAAGTTGTCATAAATTGAAGCTACCTCTCCAGCAAATTGCAAGGAGGCTTGCATTAACTTCAACATCTCTTTCTGTATCTCCTTTCTAATTTCCTCCATGGGTGATGCTATTGGGGCAACAACCAACGGGACCATGGGCTGAGTACCCGTTGTAGCTGGAACAGTCATCATAGTTGGGGCCGTTGAAACCCCTGAGGTTCCCACGGTTGGATTCACAATAGAGGGTATGCTTGCTGGGACCGTTCCCGCCACACCTGCACCTGGTGGGGCCATTGTAGATGTCCCTGGTGTTACAAGGCATTGGCCTCCAATCCTCCCAACATCGTTGAAGCTGCTGGAGTTTGCAAAACACATAAAACTTCCTCATGAGGAGCGCCACCTGAGTGGGTCCCAACCCAGCTCTCGTGGAAGCTTGTGTCACCCCTGGAATGCCTGTCATCGCCTGAACCGGAGTTACCTCTATTCAAGGAACCCCATCCCTTAGAGCCTCCAGTTCTCTCACAGATTGTTCTTCATTGTGTTGGATGTCATCAAAGTTGAGCCTTTGATTAGCATTATCTTGCGCCATACTCCTTACTTAGAAGAATGCCTCCCCAGCAGAGTCTCCAAATGTAAGAGGGTACTTTAGATAAGATGGAGGCGTAACCCCTTTGAAGTATAGTAATGATAAGTTAATTAGCTAAACCCTTGGATTAGTGATAGAACACACAAACACAAACTCAATAAAGATAAGACTTAGTTTGATCTCACCAATCTCTCGTGTATAACTCAGAGAGTGGTAAGGAAACTTAGAAGTAATTTAGTTAGAGGGATAGATAAGTAAGCACCCTAGATACACCTTCGCAAGCAGCCAAACACACCCACCACCTATAAGAATCTCTATTAAGTATTAAAAGCTTCTTCATAACTGACAATGGTGGATGAATACGACCTCTGGTTTTATAATAACTATCTATGATGTGTATTCTCTCTAGTAATAACTTCTTAAACTCTCAAAAGATCATCCCTCCTTAAGGGTGGTTGGGTTACTGAAATAGCCCCCTACACCGTCCCCGAGGCAACTCAGTCATTAAAGACTATGAAAGACATCCCTCATACTTTATGTCACATCATTAAATACTTGATGCACTAGTTGTATCCACGTTATAAATATTAAATTCCAAGACATGCCTTTTGCCTAACCACTGTGTGTCAAGGGGGCTGTTGTCACAGAGGTGGCTCACCAACTGTCTGACAGCCCCAAATACCACGGTGGTTTACTCAAGTGTAGGTCTGACATTGTTTAGCTAACTAGTGACATCACCTATAGTAGATGTGACATTAAGTAGAGGGCTGTTTGGTTCACAACCCCATGCCCAATGGAACTCCAAGCTGCTCCGCCCGAGGTTCCACGGTTAGGGTCCTCAGTGTTTTACCAGGTGTATCTAAGATGGTTGGGACGAGCCCCAACAGTGTCTCACTTCTCAATCCTCCAAACCAAGTCCCTATAAAGTTCCCATGCTGAGGTCATTCGATAGAGCATGAAAGCTCTCCCAGGCCCTGCCAAGCCTGGTCTCTCGCGAGTACCATTTGACCTCACACTAAAACTCTTTATTATTCTCGTTACATCATTACAACCGTTATAGCTTACAGTCAATATATAAAAAAGATACAATATGACTAATACAACGAGCTAAAATACAAGTTGCCACGCTTGAGCTGCCTCGCTGAGTTGCCACGCTGAGCTGCCTCGGCTTCTTAATCCCAAACATTGTTGCTAATGGGGGAATTATTCATAATCTCAGGATTGCCTTCAAGCCCCCTCTACACAAGCCATATCCCTAGAAGCAGGAATTTTGGCGGGTGCCCAACATCCATGCCATATTAAAATCTCATGACAACGTGCTCAACAACAATATTGATGCCACATGAATCAAAATAATTTGACAATTATTTCAACAGATTTCAAAGAATTTAACAATTCAAATATGAGTTCAATTAAACATGAAATTAACGGAATAACTCTCGAGAGATTTAAAGAGCATATTGTGTAAAATTCCATACCTTAAAATCATTGCATGAATTGTCATATGAATTCTTTCTCTAAATATGATCGCACCATCACGTTCCTCTCGCAAAAATAATCAAATCATGTTCTGGCCCCAACACGAGATAACCCCAAATAATCCCATTTTAAAAACCCAGAAAAATCAGATCCAAAAATTATTCGAATCGCCAATCCGACTTTAGATTTGGATTCTACACGAAAAATGGAGCCAGGTATGTGTATTGGATTTTTCTCAAATCCCATCTGAATGTATTAAAAAAGAAGATCTAAACATTCCAAATTGGCTCTTCTCATTCCACTCGTTTTTGCCTATTTGGATCTCGTTTTTGGCCCCTCTTTTTCATCTTTCTTTCCTTATAATCACTCATAATATTCCTATTATAGTCCCTCTCTCAAACCCTATCTTGGAGACAAAGCTAACTCATATTACTATATTTCCCTTTAATTCAAAATTGTCAACTTTATATATTTCAACCATTACAAAATGTCCAAAAGCCAATTAAATTAGAATTTAAATATTCGATTCACTTCAAATAAAAAAAAAATATAATATCAATATCCCGATTAATAAAATAATAATATTATTAAAATTATATATCATATTCATAAATAAAGACCTCAAAATTACGGGATATTACATACTTCCCCCCTTGAAAAGGAATTTCGTCCTCGAAATTCGATGAAACCTAACACTCGAACTAAAATGTTACTCGATTATATTTCTCCAAAATCACACACAAAAGTCCTCAAATCAATTTTAAACATCGTCACTACGAAGCCTAAAATATCCTCAAAAATTTCTATCTCCAAAGAAAACATATCTAACCCGCATGCTAGAACCAATACCCAAGACCCGTACCTAAGCTCTGATACCATCTGTAACACCCCGCCCGCCCGGGGAGAGCGGAGCGGAGCGCCACTATCGATAAAACTAACCAAATCCGCAAATAACAAGGTATAGAGCATTTAAAAAAATCCCACAATATAAACGAAATCGCTAATCTCAATTCTACAAATTCAATATAACAAAGTCTCTCGAAATAATATAAATTACCAATGCTCTATACAACATAATAAAATAATACAAATCTTCCAAAAAATATTCTTCCCAAAACAATCCACGCTAAAATCATCCCAATTGGCCCACAACGCTCAAATCCCCGCTAACCTGCCAACTAAAAGAAAATATGGGAAAGTACACAATACGACAGGAAAGATACTCAACAAATATATATTAGCGATGAATAAATCATGACAACACGAGTACAAAATATTCAAATCAAATGCAAATCTCAAAGCATTTATCAATAAATTTCTCAACAACACATTAATGGGTCACCAGGCCTCACCCCATCCACATATGCTTTATCAACCCATAGCTCGGGAAGCAGAAATTTTGGCGGGTGCCCAACATCCGTGCCATATTAAAATCTCATGATAACATGCTCAACAACAATATAATGATGCCACATGAATCAAAATAATTCGAAAATTATTTCTCTAGATTTCAAAGAATTTAACAATTCAAATATGAGTTCAATTAAATATGAAATCAACGGAATAACTCTCGAGAGATTTAAAGAGCATATTGTGTAAAATCCCATATCTTAAAATCATTGCATGAATATTCATATAAATTCTTCCTCTAAATCTGATCGCACCATCACGTTCCTCTCACAAAAATAATCAAATCATGTTCTAGCCCCAACACGAGATAACCCCAAATAATCCCATTTTAAAAACCCATAAAAATCAGATGCAAAAATTATTTAAATTGCCAATCCGACTTCAGATTTGGATTTTACACGAAAAATTGAGTCAGGTATGTGTTTTGAATTTTTCTCAAATCCCATCTAAATGCACTAAAAAAGAAGATCTAAACATTCCAAATTGGCTCTTCTCATTCCACTCGTTTTTGCCTCTTTGGATTTCGTTTTTGGCCTCTCTTTTTCATCTCCCTTTCCTTAATCACTCATAATATTCCTTATATATCCCCTCTCTCAAACCCTATATTGGAAACTAAGCTAACGAATATTGCTATATTGCCCTTTAATTCAAAATTGTCAACTTTACATATTTCAACCATTACAAAATGTCCAAAAGCTAATTAAATTTGAATTTAAATATTCAATTCAATTCACTTCAAATAAAAATAAATATAATATCAATATCCCGATTAATAAAATAATAATATTATTAAAATTATATACCATATTCATAAATAAAGCCCTCAAAATTACGGGGTATTACAAATGCTGCAGTCTCAACCATCAGCAACATCTCCCAACCAACCACTCGTGGGCACCAGAAAGCCGCCCTGTCCCAGTCTTAAAGGAATACACCAAGCTCCATGCTCCCCTCTCCAAAGTTTATCAGTCCCTGTTAAGCCGAAACCTTATCAAACCCCTGGACTCCCGTCCATTGCCAAATCCACTTCCAAAAAACTTCAAGGCAAATGCCCATTGCACCTTTCACCAAACTGATGGCTATACCACCGACTAATGCTTTCGCCTTCGAAACATAATCCAAGGTCTGATTGACCGGGGTGACATTGCCCCACCAACCAATCCTAAGCCAAACACTACTCACAACCCACTCCCAAATCATGCCAATTCCATATTCCTAGAAGAGAATTCAGAATTTGAAACCTCAACTCAAATTACACCCATATACTCTCCCAAACCTCTCCAAACTTGCCCATATTTCCTCCTACAGCCTTCTAGCTTCGCTGATCAGGCATTGCCACTCCTTACCAGAGCATGCATCGTTGTTCGTACCCGTTCCGAAAATGGAAGTATGGAATTATCAAAAGTATTAAACCAACTCCTAGAGTTCAGGATGAAACTACCCTCGCAGATGATCATTGATTGCTAGAGGTTCAGTACGCTGTTCTTGAAAGCATGAAAAATGGGCATGAAAGTCAGACAGTTGGGTGGTACCAACTTATGAATTCAGCCTAGATGACGTTGTTCAGATCGTGGCAGAATTATTTAGGCAAACCAATAATATATGCAGTATGACTGAGTTACTTGATACTCTGAAGCTACAAGGGCACCTGGTCCCTTCACCAATACACCTCCTCGCAGAATGGGAGGACCCGTACGAAGAAGCCATTGAAGTCGTGGAACGCATTAGCTTTACATGGAAATACATAATTATTTCCACCGGATGGGGGAAAGGATTTGAAGATTTAAATCAAGAGCAAGCTTCAGAGAAAACTGGCCCGGTAACTGACATGTGTGGGATGATATCATTTGAATAACTCCTCGGAGAAATAAATAAGGTGGCAGAACAACCCGCGATTGACAAAGAAATAGGGTTCATGTTCTTCCCTTCTTCAGTAAATCACATGACCAGATTAGGGAGGCATTACCAGATCCTAAGCTTACTACCAACCAATGATAAAGGGAAGGGTGTTGAAAACCTTCCTATGCCATAGATGACCCTCAAGGATAGAAAGATCCTCGATTAACTGAAGAAGACTCAAGCTAACATCACTCTATGGGGACTTTTCATGTCTTTTCAGCTGCACAAAAATTCTTTGATCAAGTTGCTTACTGGACCCAGAGTTCCTCCTTCTACCACAGCAGAAGAAGCGATAAATTTAGTCGGATCCTTAACCTCTACCCGAATTCTATCCTTTTTCGAAGAGAAAATCCCCAAAATTCGGCCAAACCAAAATCATGCACTCAATATCTCCGTTTAAGTTATGGGGAAGATCGTACCCTTCTCACTTGTCGATAATGGACCCGCCTTGAATGTCTGCCCATTAAGAACCTTCAAATGCTTAGGACTGAAGGAAAGTGACCTCGCTCCAACCTCCGTTGTTGTATGTGACTATGATAATACCCGTCGGGAAGTGATGGGATCTATAAAACTTACAATAGGGACGGGCCCTATAAACCCTGTCATTGAATTCCAAGTCATTGACATCCCAGCTTGTTTCAACTTGTTGCTTGGATGACCTTGGCTCCACAATATCAAGGGTGTGTCTTCCTCGCTCCATCAGAAATTGAAGTTCTTCGTCGATGAGTGAGTCATCACCATTTTGGGCGACGACGACTGTGCCAAGAGTGTAAGTACCAGTAATCTAATCCTTGAGATACAGCACGAGTTAAATGATATGCTCATATCAAGATTTCGAGTTGAGCCACTTCTACTCCCGGTAGGGGATGATTTTTGAGAAAGGGTTTGTCCAGAATAAGACCCTCTTGGCAACGTCAATGTGATTCAAATATTCAAAAACATGCACTTCATGCCCAGACTAGGACTAGGATAAAGATAGCAAGGGATACTTGAACCCATTATGCTGAAAAAAGCTTTCCCTCCTTGTGGTTTGGGGTATCAACCAAAAAAACAAGAGCTTAGAATGATTCGCCAGTCTCGACCGAAGAGAAGACTAGACTGCATCCAGACTGTCCCAGGTGACTCTTTGAATGGATGATTCATCAAAGAGGGAGAAGAATTTCCCTTTTGCAGCTGTTCAAGACCATAGTATGACCATAAAGACAAGAAGATGAAGCCTATAATGGAGATCTTTTTCCAAGACAGCTACCCACCGGTCGAAAGTTCTCGACTCCATATACCAACGCTCATAAAAGATACCA
This sequence comes from Sambucus nigra, assembly GCA_949130495.1. NCBI lineage: Eukaryota > Viridiplantae > Streptophyta > Magnoliopsida > Dipsacales > Adoxaceae > Sambucus > Sambucus nigra. The sequence continues at coordinate 286,834,918 of OX422218.1, forward strand.
AAGATTTCGAGGAAAGTGACTCCGAGGATTCATTTAACTTACAGACACTAGGGCTGACACTCTGCATGGTTCATTCAATCCCTACGTCACTGGATCCATCCCACCTGATTAAAGATGGTTATACACCTCTCCTCAACTGGCATGCTGCGCCAGTTCTACCTGTTGAAATCCCACCTAACCCTAATGTTTACCCCATTTCTTCTTCTGTTGTCTATCCTTGCTCTAATGTAATCGCGACCTCCTTTGATGAGGTTCTCATTGTTTTTTTTCCTTTCAATGAAATAAATGAAGATTTTGAGTATCTTGTTGTGCCTTACATTAATTATTTAGATTCTAATTAAACTTTTGATGATGATGATTTTGCAAATGAATAATTCTTAACTGATCTAAATAAGGTTAATAACAAACAACATAACCGCGTTCAAGTTAATGAAGAGGAATCTATTATTGTTAACCTCGGTTCTAGTAGCCAATTGCGCGAGATTAGGATAGGGGATCCCCTTGGCGAGCATGAGCGCACCCAACTCGAAGAATTATTGAAGGAATTCGTGGATGTCTTCGCATGGTACTATGACGATATGCCCGACATTGATCCTGAAATAGCTCAACATGAGATCCCCACTCTTCCAGATTACAAGACGATTAAACAAAAGTTACGAAAGCTCCGCACCGAATGGTCGCTCAAAATCAAAAAAGAAGCGGTCAAACAGCTGAACGTGGGCTTCATCCGCGTGATCGAATATCCCACATGGCTAGCTAACATAGTGCCTATACCGAAATCAGGGGGAAAGTTTGGATGTGCGTAGACTACCGGGACTTGAACAAAGCCTCTCCGAAGTATGATTACCCACTACCCAATATCGACATGATCGTGGACAAAACATCCAATCATGCTCTTAAGTCATTCGTCGATGGGTTTTTCGGATACAACCACCATAACACCAAGAAAAAACGCTTTCATCACCTCGTGGGGAACCTTATGCTACACTGTTATGCCATTTGGTCTCAAGAATGCTGGGGCTACCTACCAGAGGGCTTCCAGAACCATCCTGCATGATCTGATTCATAAATAAGTCGAGGTCTATGTGGATGATATGATTATCAAATCCAAAACTAGAGAAGGTCATGTTCCCTCTCCCCAAAAGTTCTTCGAATGACTGTGACGGTATAATATGAGACTCAATCCACAAAAGTACATCTTTGGCATCACCAAAGGGAAACTCCTTAGATTTATGGTTAGAGAGAAAGGGATAAAAGAAGATCCTGCCAAGATAAAAGCCATACTTGAGATGCCAGCAACTAAAACAGAAAAGGAAGGTCCAAGGATTCCTTGGAAAATTGCAATACATCAGCCGATTCATCAGCTAGCTAACCTCCATCTACGAACCTATTTTCAAACTCCTCCGAAAGGATTCAACCAAGGGTTGGAATGAAGCCTGCCAAGAAGCCTTTGACCGAATCAAATAATATTTAACCCGACCTCTAGTACTCATGCAACCACAACCTGGTCTCCCCTTACTCCTATACCTAACCATAACTGACACTGCAGCTGGGTCTATACTAGCCCAATACCTTAAAGAATCCTGTAAAGAAAGAGCCATCTATTACGCCAGTCGCAAATTGGCCGAATACGAAGTTAACTATACTAATTTGGAAAAAGAATGTGTCGCGTTTGTTTAGGTCACCCAAAATTTACGACACTACATGCTCGCCTTCCCCAGCAAACATGTATCCCGAATGGACCCCATCAAGTACATGCTTGAGAAATCTGCCTTATTCATCCTAATGGATCGATGGTTGATGCTCCTAGATGAGTTTGATATCACGTACGTCATGCAAAAATCCATGAAAGGAAGATCCATCTCAGACTACATCGCTGACTACCCCATGCAAGAAGCTGATGTATGGATCTACAAATTCCTAGATGAAAACATCCTTTTCACCGCTCAAGATGACCTTCGATGGAAAATGTTCATCGACGACGCTGCTAACAAAAAGAGATATGGCTTTGGGATACTTCTGATCTCCCCAGATGACTGCCACACTCCCATCGCTATCAAGTTGGATTTTTCCTGCACCAATAACATGACTGAATACGAAGCATGTACGGTAGGCCTCAAGGTCACTCTCAAGAAAGGTATTCGATGCCTAGATGTCTATGTGAATTCTTCACTCATCATCGATTAAGTGCGCAAAAAATGGAAAGTTAAGGACGAGAAAATCCAACCCTTCCATTCCCACTTAAAAGAACTATCCTCCCAATTCCAAGATATCACATTCCACTCCCTACCTCGAGCAAAGAATAACCTAGTCGATGACCTTGCTACCTTAGCCTCCATGGTCGACATGCCCGAAGGAATAACAAAGTCCCCTTTCCTAGTTTAAAAGCTTGATAAACCAACCCACTGCTACCACATTGAGCTCATCACCAAAGAAGATCCTGAGCTAGATAATTACTATTATTATGATATTTGGCACCTCCTCAAGCATGGTTGGTATCCCGAAAGTTCCAATAAGAAAGACCGAGCAACCCTCCGAAGACCGGACGCCCAGTACATCATCTGTCACAAAACACTGTTCAAGAGAAACTTCGATGGAACCCATCTACACTGCATCATAGGGGCTGACATTGAAGAGATAATGCAGAAGATTCACAGTGGGGAATGCAAACCTCACATGAACGGTCACATTCTTGCCAACAAGATCATTCGAAAAGGCTACTACGGGAGTACCATGGTCCAGGATTACACTGCCTATGTTCGGAGATGCCTCAAATGCCAACAGTTTTCCAACCTTCAACACCTGCCTTTATGATAATTATACAACATGACTTCTCCCTGGACATTCTCCACCTGGGGCATCAACATCATAGGGACGGTTACATCCAAGGGTTCCAACGGGCATGAATTCATCCTAGTTGCCATTGATTACTTAACCAAATGGGTAAAAGTCGAGTCATACGCAATTCTGATTACCAAGAAAATGGCCAAATTCATCAGGAAGAACATCATCTGTCGATATGGGGTCCCGCACGAACTAGTGTCAGATAATGAGTTACACTTCGAGGCAAAAGTCACAGAAGTGGTCAACGAGTATGGGATTCAAAGACATAAATCTTCTCCCTACCGACCTCAAACCAATATTGCAGTCAAAGTCACCAACAAGAACCTCAAAGCCATCATCAGTAAGATAATCGAAAGCTGTTGAGATTGGGCCGATCGAATCCCTTACGCCTTCTAGGGCTACCGAACCTCAATCCGAACCTCTACTTGGGCTACCCCTTACTCTCTGGTCTACGATATGGAAGCAGTCCTACCCATTGAGCTAGAAATCCCTTCGCTTAGCATCATTCTCTAAAGCCAAGTCAGTGAGGAGGACTGGCATCAAAGCCGTCTCGACGAGCTATTACTCTTGGACGAAAGGAAACTGAAAGCGTTGTATCATATACAAGCATACCATCGCCGAATAGCGTGTTCATTCAATAAGAGAGTCAATGACCGCAGTGTCAGAGAAGGGGACTTAGCCCTTAAAGAAATCATAGAACCCATCTGGGACCTCAGAGGGTAGTTCAAGCCCAATTGGAGTGGCCCCTACATTGTAAAGAAGATCTTGTCAGGAGGTGCCGCTATGCTCACTGAACTTTATGGAGAAGAGATGACTCATCCATTCAACCTGGACCATCTCAAGAAATTATACCCCTAGTTCAAAACCTCGGTGCGCTACGACTCTTCCCATCTCCCTCTTTTCTAAAAAAAAATCTTCTTCATTTCCCTCTACCTAGAACTACGTGGGCCTGATCCTCTAATAAAAACCATTTGCTTTCAGAAAAATTCAAACTTTTTAAAACCTCCAGAGGTACGTAGGCATATCATACGTCTTACATGAGAACGACCCTTTCTTTTTCACAAAGAAACTATTTTCTTTCTTATCTCTGAGAACGGCAGTTCACTTTAACATATAATTGAACAAAAGGATTATGCATGCCTTAACGATCGATATAGATAATTCAAAATAAAAAATTCATCAAAAGTCACAACTGGATGGCCAAAAACTTGTTTATTTCACTAATAAGAAATTACAGTGCAAGGACATAAGAAAAGGAACGAATAACTACCCTCCCCCTACCTTCCTAAAAAGCCAAATAAACTCCCAAATTTATTCCCCATTATAAAGAAAACCCCCCAAGAGTCCTACCCACAGCTACCAGAGGAGCCCGCTCCATCAGCATCTACATCCTTGGGTCCCTAAGCTTCCCCTGCCTAAATAGAACACCGCAGACGCTCCATAGATCAATAAGCTAGAACCAGCCTCAAAAAAATCACAACACTTCCCTCCATGGTATCGGATAAGACAAACCACCTTTGTCCAGTCTTCACTACCAATATCTTGCTAACTACTCTTCTCCATAACCACTTTATATAATCCCTAGAGATGTGTCAGACTCTCCCAATAGACTGAGAAGGACGGGTCGACGAACATCGACTCTCCCCCAAAGAGCCACGCCGCATGTGCAGACGCTCTGTCATATCTTCTACCGAAAAGAAATCCAATGTCCGAGGTGTCACGATTTGATCCCAGCCAAATTAGCATAGAAGCTGCCAAGGGAAATAGAAAGAGGTCTGTCTGAGACCAACCAACCGAACGTTCGGGTATTCCCCCAGTTCTAGAATAGACAATAGCTGTCCCCACCAAGGTACTGACCAGTACAGACTTAGAGCCCCGTGCTCTACGAACTAGTTCTCCCAGCTCTCGGTGTCCAGGCCAACACTGATGAAATAGCATGAAAAGAAGTTGGGCTCAACCGGCAAAGAATATTTCAGAGGAGTCACCAAGAGGAATCTTTCAAACAGCCACATGAACAACAACACAGGGCTACCCCTCAGAAAGTCAGAACGATCTTCACGGCAGGCATCCTGGCCATTCAAAGTCTCCGCCAGAATCACCGTCGTAGGATTATGACGCTATGACATCCATGAACTAATGACTGCAAGTTGTGGCTCCACAAGCTGTTCCCCAGTCACCAGCAATGATTTTGAAACAAAGCCTAGAACGACAGCCCCGGTATAGTTAGCATCACCAACCTCCTGCAAATGCACAGATCGCAGCACCGCCATAAGGGAAATCATTCCTCCAATAACCAAAGGTCTACCCATTGATGGCTAGACATGGTGAAGTCCAGCCAACAGCTCCCGAGGAGATCGAGAAAACTTAAGCATAGCAGTCGTCACACTAGGGTTTACCCCCAACATGGTAGAAAACTCCTCAAAGGTCGGATAGAATTTTTCCAAGGCTAAGTGAAATACATGGTCTTCGAGGTACCAAAATTATACCATCGCCATCAGCATGTTCCACTCTATGGGCTGCTTACGACATAAAGAGACTTGACGCATGTTGAAAGCATCGTAGTCGACGTTGTAGGAGCACATTGCCTCCAAAGTCTCGAGGTAGTTGGCAAAACTCCACACTACCAGGGAGAGCCATTTTCACAAAATAAGGTAGTAGGAATGTGAAGGTGTGATGAAAACACTCCACCCTTACCCCCTTTTTATACTTGAAAACCCTCACAAAAGACAGAACCCTTGCAGAAATCGAAGGGAATCCTACCCCATAAGGTATCAAAAGCTGAAGGGACTACCAATCAAAGCCTTGATTGATTAGACTGGACTGACCTACCGATAGGCAGGACAAGAGGCTTGCCGATCGGTAACCCCCTTTTCTTGGAAACTCATCTTTTTCATCTTTTGCCAAAATAAAAAAATATAAAAAACATAGAATTTCAAACCCCTTTTCGTCTTTAAGTTATTTCTCAAATAAATTTTCCTTCACTTTAAAAAAAAAAATCCCTTTTTACGGTTTCAGTAGCAAAGTAAAAAGCGCATATGCATTCATCCATCATTAACAGAAGATAAAAAAAAAAACTTCATCTGCATTGCATATATATTTTCCGTGTTACATCAATTTTGCAGGAATTAAAGAAAAAATAGAAAAACAACGGGACTCAGCCCGAACCCATATTCTCGTTCTCACCTACCCTTCCCCTCTCTCTAATAACTTCCATCCCTGTGACGCGCTCTCTTTCCCCTGCGGCGAGATGACGCACCACCGCTACCTGAACCAGACTCCTTCCCGAATGAGGAAGATGACACCAAGTAAGAAGGAACAGGAACCGCATCCCGAATATGGGCAGTCGCCGAAGATATCCAATCCCTAATATCCCTCAGCCAAGTGGTGGACACTCGGACTTGCTGCAAGAAAGGAAGAATCAGTATCAAGTAAAGAAGACCAAAAGAAATCAAATAAAAGAGAAAAAAAATGTATACCACAGGATGAAGAACCTCCTCTATCAAGCCCAACTACTCTAGGTCCATCGCATGAGGATGATGAAACATAGGCACCATCCCTCCATCAACCCGTCGAATGTTGTAGGAAGGGGTATGCAACCGCGCAAAGGGAATCTACGAAGTCACCGCCGCGGATGTTGATGGACCACCACCACTATGGGAAGACCCCACTGGTCAACTCGAACCCGTATGAGGGAGAGGCAACACAACATATATGCTAGGCACCATCAACCAACTCGTCATAAAGTTCATATCATCATATGGCACATCCGTGTCGGTATATAAGAAATAGGACTTGCCAATCATCACCGCAATCCTAACATCTTCTTGCAACATCCTCTCTCACCTCATAGACATAGGGGGTCTCGCAGGTGGAACCACCACCTCCTCCTCAGCAATCTGTCGAACCACCCTCTCCCTGAGATGCCAAGAGTGGCCAAACTTATGCGCCACCAAACCCCTCATTTGCGTATTCACCCTAATCGACCCCGTGTCCTGACAGTCATTCCCCAAGGGTAAAAGGTCACCTGAAAAATCCCCAACAGATAAAATTTAATATGGAATCAGAACACACAAATACCAAGTCTGAAGAAGGAAAAGGTCTTACCCTATCACTGGTCAGGCCATTCGAGACCCGACTCACCGCCTACAGAGAATGAGACTTCCTCAACTGCTGATTGGCCTTCCGCCACCGATACAATGGACAAAAGTCCCCTATAGTCTCGTCCTTCAAAGCAATCAACTGGGTATTACACCCAATCACCTCATATAACCACGCGTGCTAAAGATAAGAATCAGCGATAAAAAAGAGATGTACAAGGAAAATGCGAATGCATGAAAGGAAAATGCACAAACTAAAGAATATCTCATGAAGATACGTGGCTCCAGTAAAACTGTGCCGACAGTATCGTCTAAATGCATCCAATAAAAAATAAAGGGTCGCCAAAGTCAGGCTCCCCCAATCATAGAGAGGTATGTTCGAAAACATTCTGAAGTATGGAAAAAATCACAAGTGGACAACGTCTCCGCTCGACGCCACCAGAAATCCCCCAACACCAGCAAAATAAACAATCGGGCCATCTTCCTTACCTGCATCCCATCCTCCACATAAATCACCCTACTCAACAAAACATCCCTCAGCAGAGACAAATGGATAGAGTCCCCAAATACTATCCTCCCCACATCACCTAGTTCCACCAGCACCGCCTCCGACCTCACCCGTAAAGAGCGATCCACCTCTATCTGCTCTCCATCACAATCCAGCCCCAGTAGCTGATGCACATCTATGGAAGTCACAGTCATCTCCCAAAGCCAAATTGGATGGTGTGGGTAGTGTCCCACCACCTCTCCCCCAAAGCACATAAGACCTCCGTCGAACGAGGCGTCTCATCCAGAACAGATGCCAGCCACCCAAAGACGACTGACGATACTACCCAATGCACAATAGATGGAAGGTTCTCCCAGACATCCTTAAACCCCGTCATCCCGCGGGCACGCATAGTCGATAAAAAAACATCAGACTGTTAAAGAAAAACCGTGTCAAAATCTAAGAAAAAAGTAAATCACCAAAAGAGAATGCCAAAATCATTTTGTACTTACATAACCACCACGGTTCACCACCATAGAAGAGCGATGATGCGATGGCTCCCGCAGTAAAGTCCTATTATCCGCAATCGGCTCAAATGCATCAAAAGAGCAAGAGGCATTCTGTCCCTCCACTCCACATTTGCCTAATCATCAACACCTAACCATTCCCTATGTCTCGAATTGCTCACAAAAGTGGCCATTTTTTAGGTTTCGAAACGTTAAGATTATTCGCAGAAAGGAATCGCAGAGAGAGAGAAGGCAAGAAGCTGTGAAAAATAAAGGAAAAGGTTCATGCCGATCGGCACTGCACCACCACATACCGATCGGCACTGACTTTCCACCTTCTCGAGGCAGTCCAAAAGTCTGTGCCACTGCCGAATGGCACCCTCCACACCATGCCGACCGGCACCCCCCCTAAATTTCCATACAAAAACTCCCATAAAATCCTGAAAAATCCTCAAAAAATTCCTAAAAATCCTATGGAGGATTTAGAACATTTTCACCAAGAAAAATTATTTTTTTCTCTCACACTCCCTCAAGCAGAACCCCTACTTCCCCAGTGGAACCCTAAAAAGTCAAGTGGATCTCTCCCCGGCAACGTCTCCAGAGGACCCCCTAGAGTATCCCAAAACTTCAGGTTATCTCATATTCCCAAGTGGAATCCTCAAAAAAACCATTACGACAAAAGTCTCAAATTTCCTCGAGAAAAAACGTCCAAACCCTGGATCACCTAATCATTTCCCGAGTGGAATTCACAACATCAAATTAGATATTCCCCCGCAAAGTCTCCAAAAGACACGAAAGTTTCCCCTGTAATCACCTCCCCAGCTCAAATCAAAATCACGAGGTGATTTCCCCAGTAGAGTTCCCTAAGAATATCTCAAATTAAGCTCTCAAAATTGGCTTCGATTCGCAGAATTGGTCATCCTAACCTAAGCCCTCAAAATTGGCTTTGATCTACAGAATTGGTCACCATAATTTAATCCCTCAGAATTGGTTCGACTTGTAAAAACGGTCATCAAAACTTTGACCCGCAAAATTGGTCTTCACAACCTAAGCCCTCAAAATTGGATTCGACCCGCAGAATTAGTCATCATAATTTAAGCCCTCAGAATTGGCTTCGACCCGCAGAATTGGTTATCACAATTTAAGCCCTCAAAATTGGCTTCGACCTGTAGAAACGGTCATCATAACTTCGACCCGCAGAATTGGCCATCATAATTTAAGCCCTCAGAATTGGCTTCGACCCACAGAATTTTCCATCACAACCTAAGCCCTCAGAATTGGCTTCGACCCACAGAATTGGTCATCACAACCTAAGCCCTCATAATTGTCTTCGACCCGCAGAATTGGTCATGACAATTTAAGCCCTCAAAATTGGCTTCGACCCACAGAATTGGTCATCACAATTTAAAGCCCTCAGAATTGGCTTCGACCCGCAGAATTGGTCACCTAAAATCAAGCCCTCAGAATTGGCTTCAACCCGCAGAATCGATTATCCTCGTTCCTTAAACCCCTATGAATTGGCTTCGACCCGCAGAATTGGTCACCTCAAATCAAGCCCTCAGAATTGGCTTCGACCCACAAAATCGGTCATCTTTGTTCCTTAAAGCCCTCAGAATTGGCTTCGACTCCCAAAATCGGTCACCCCCAGCATTTGCTTTAGGTCCTCGTAATTGACCTCAATATTTGGTCTTCACTTCCTTTAGACCATCCCCAGTATACCCCTAATGTCCCTAGAATCGACCTCGACCCTCTGAATTGGTCATCCTTATCCTTAGGTCCTCAAAATCGACCTCGACCCTCTGAATTGTTCATCCTTGTTTTCTTAGGTTCGTAGAATCGACTTCTCTTAAAGGCATCATACGGTGTCTATTCAACGGCTATCATTTGTTACTAAGTCACCAGTCGAAGGGATCTTTAGATGCCCCATTCTAGCACCCCCTAATCTCTCCTTATGTCCCTATCACCCCTGCATAACTACGAACCTAGGTCATACTTCGAGTATTAACCTAGAGGCCATCAGGCGCTTCCATGCTCCGTTTGACCAAAATTTAAACTCTTCAGCTCTATCGATACTGAATGAATCTTCAAAGGTCACTAAAATCCCTTTTCAACGGTCTACCCCATGCGTAATTCTAACTTACGGTGCGAACGAAAGACCCATTTTCCCTCAAAATATAATTTGGAGGCCACCAGATGCTCCTGGGCTCCATTTGACCAAAATTAAATCTTCAGCTTAATCGATACTGAATGAATCTTCAAAGGGCACTGAAACTTCTTTCCAACGGTTATATCTGGGCCTAATTCTGACTTACAGTACGGACGAACGATCCGTTTTACTCCGAAAGGTCATCGAATGCTTTCGAGCCCCAGTTGACCAAAGTTAACTCCCCAAAACGAGTCAAATTCTTTAGAATGTTTAATTTCATCTCTTAACCTTTCCAAAGGCTGCCCCGTGCATGATTCTGACTTACCATGCAGATGAAGGATTCGTTTACGTCCCATGATCCCCCGTCCAAAGGATCGATGAGCGCTTGAGCCATATTTGACCCAAAGTCAACTCCCTAACCTGGGAGAAGTCCAAGGACTTTTGAAGGTCTCTGAAGTACCTTCCCAGCGGTATGCCCCGTGCATAATTCAGATAAACAGATTGCGTTTTATGACCATTTTCCAAAGGAATCTAAACGAGACTTCCAAATGGCAGGTTTAAAATCCTGCCTATCGGTAGTGTGTCTAAAGACACCTGCTGATTGGTAGGACCATACCTATGCCTATTGGCAATGCTCTGGGCCTATAAAAAGGAGGGCCATACCTCATTTCAAAGCATCCATAAATCTGAGATCTATCACCCTCAGCGAACTCAGAAAACCTCTCTAGAAGTCGACGTGATTTCTACATCCAAATCCCTTTCTAACCCTCACTTTTCATCATCCTTTTCACTAAACTTGGTGAATTAACTATCCACCATCATCATCCAAGTACAAGGGCTACTCTCCAACATTCAAGATCAAGCTCAAGATCTTCAAGAAGGTCCAGCTTTCTCAACTCTCTCTTTAAACTCTCTTAAATTCGCATTAACTTGTTTTATTACTTAGCACTTTTATTCTCCCCGTATCACATTTCCTAATGTACTTTTTATTTGTTATTATTACACATTTCTTATTTTTCATATAAAAACCCCCAAAAAAAGAAAAAGTGGGTTTGCTTATAAATTCCAAACGGGGATTCTCCCACCTTTCTCACACTAAAACACCTTTTTACACACACACACACACACACACAAAGAATTCCCCAGTTAGATTTATGGGATAAACCCCACCCCTCGTTTTGCATACGAACTACGTGGAATTTTATGCCTCTATAGGCTACGTAGGCGTCTCGGGGTAAAACTCGAGACTCGAGTCCTATTTTTTCAATTTTCTATTCTTTTATTTTCCTAATTCTTTAACTTAATTATCTGAGATTCTCATCTCTACATGTACATGTATTTGTTCTTAATAGCACATTATTCAATACGTGTTGTCGTTTCATTATAACGATCAACGCAAGGATAATCGCGTAAATCCCATTTTCTAATATTACTTTTACAAACATTCATACGGATGACTCGCTTTATCTCTTTATGATACAAGTCGATGATCCCTATCTCCATTACATATACACATGCACACATATCGCGAAGAATTAGAGGAAATAATAACAAATCCATGAGAGACCGTAAGGGCGAAATGGCTGCCTAACACCTTCCCATTCCGTAACTTATCCTCCAAACCCTCCTTGAATCATTTTTGGTTTCGTATGTATTAGTATGTCTTTGATGCTGTCCTTCGGAATGGCTCCACCTTCTTTTGTTTGTTTTGAGTAAAATAGACTAGCGACTCCATCTCTCTACATTTTTCACCTCACACTTTTCCGACGACGGTCGAAGTGCTTCCGAGAGGGATGCGTGAGACAAAGATACTCCCTCTCTAATCTCTCTCTCTGTGAGGATCGGGGGTGGCCACAAAGAGCAATAATCTGGAAGCCATTTGGCATGGGCCATATCGTATTACTACAGTCATCCTCCATGCACATACCTAATTGAGACTTTGTAAGGGGAAGAATTCAAGAACCCATGGAATGTAGAACACCTGAGGAAATACTTTCAGTGATGTAATCATGCTGTATTAAGTTCATTTCAATGTTAATGTGAGTGCGATTTCCCCAAAACTGTTATATTTTTTTTCGTAATACTAGTGCTATGCACTATATTATGCATCTACAAAAATACCAACAATGTTGGTCGACAATAACAATGGCACTAATAAAGTTTTTCGTCAACCCAAAAATACCAATAATGTTGGTCGGCAACAACAAAGGCACCAACAAAGTTGGTCGTCAACCCAAAAATACCAACAATGTTGGTTGGCAACAATAAAGGCACCAACAAAGTTAGTCGTCAACATAAAAATACCAACAATGTTGGTTGTTAAAATAAACCACCAACTAAATGTTGGTCGGTATCAATAAAGGCACCAAATGCTTGGTTAAAGAAGACCCAAATGAATAATTTTCATCTAAATTGGGCTAAAAGATGGACAAATGTTCCACTCACGCCTGGGAACCGAGGTAACTAATGCAATTACCTAAAAACTTTAGGTACATTAGTAGAACCGTGGTGATGCATTGGAAATTGATATAATAGCTAGGATAATCCTAAGGATATCAACTGAACCGATGAAAAACTAAATATTAACTAAACGCTGATCCATTCATAGTCAAAGAGTAAATAAATATTCATATATGCAAAGTTTGACTAAAAGTTGATACATTCGTAAAATAAGATTTTCATTAAATTAAATGATTACATATTCTTTCTTAAACATGCAGAAACAAAATACAAAGCCTTATTTTAGATGACGTTTTTCTTTAGCCTTAGAAACGGGATCCATGCCAGCTGGAGGATCATCCAAAGTAAAAGGAGAATTGATGAAGTTAAAGTTCTGAAGCATCCTGTTATTGCTGCTACTAGGACGATCAAGCAGATGAGGTGATTGGACGATCTCCAGTTCATCATGTAGCTCATAATCTCTTAAGTATTTTGAAATCAAGCATTGAGGAATACGATGAACATGAATCCAGTTAACATCTAACTTGAATGAAGTATTGTCAAGCTCCAACAAACCTGGATCATACCAATCCCATAAAGAGTTGTTTTGATCCACCTTCATCACGGTTAAAGCATTCATCCAACCCCATTTATAGTTTTAATTCTTGTCCTTTTGAAGTCTATCGTGAAAATGCCACAAAGATTCATTATACCATCCATCCAAACTTCTCTTGACCGCTTGTGGAATTGAAAGGTTAATTTATCAACCTAAGTCTGCAGTTTCTTCAATACTCCATCCTTAACCTCTAATTGGAAAGATTGAATGGATAATTGTTTAGATAATGTCTACAGCTTCTGGGATATCTCATTAATAGCACGGTCTTTTGTTTTTAACTGTGCAACTTAATTGTCAAGGGCGTACTGGGTTCCTAATTTCATTTCAATGGTTCCTTGGTCAGGCCTAATTCTTTCTCGGGAGGAAGATGCAGGCATAATCTTTTTTAAAGCTTCCAATTCATCTCTCAATATTACATTTTTAGCCTCTAAAATGGAGTATCCCTCATTAGTAGGAACAACAATATCTCCAAATGCAGACTTCTAAAGATTAACTTCATTTGTCAAATTATTATTCTCCTCTTCTATAAGTTTGGCAACAGTTTTGGTTTCTTCAACTTCAAGCTTAAGCAAAGCTTCCTTTTTATTGTAAACATAAACAAAATTATTAAAACCCCGAACTACACTTAAGCTTTGATATTTCTGCTCATAGCTCTGGTGTAACAGCGCAGTGGATTCTTTAAACTGTTCTTGAAGTTATTCTATCATCTCATAGTAGGCAACATTGTTTGCTACCGCCCGATCAAATAAGTAATTCAAATACTTGTAGGATTCTTTAACCTGCTCTGATACATCATCACCGAGCAACTGAACAATTTCTTCTTCAGCAAGTTTGTATGACCTACTTTGCAAAAAGCATCGCACGTCCTCAGTAGCTCGGTATCATAGGAAGATAATTATTCCATCTTCTCTATAAACTAGCAAAAAGAAATGACCACCAATTAATAACAAGAATGGAGAATATGTATAATCAACAAGAGATAAAAAAGAACAAAAGGTTATTTTATTGATAAAAAAGAGTTCAAGTACAATAAAAATGAATAAAAAGAAACAAAAAAGAAAAGGGAAAATGCCGAACAACTTTAAACTTTCTCCCTATCATTATCAACCTTCTTATCCTGCTCAGAAGAAGGAATTACAAACTCGAGTTGCCTAGTTTGCTCGGTTGGAGGAAGAGAAGACTCAGAAATTTTAGGTTTGTCTATAACAGATTCAACCACGAGGGAAGACTCTCCAGAACCGGCTTCATCTTCAACCTCATCCTCAATGACTGGAGGAGGACCATGAGTATATCTCTAAAAAAGTTTAGAGCCCTCAACAGTGTTTAACTCTTAAAGAGAAGCAACCCAACCATCTCTGAAATATTTTTGTTTTACATATTTAATCTGAGTAGAGGCAGCAGAAATAACTTTGTTCCAGCCTTTGTCCCAACCAGTACTGAAGGATGCCTTCAAAGCAGGATTTCTCTTAGATCTGGTAGAGGATATAAGTTCTTCGACAACCTTTTCTCAGCCTTCTTCCTCCACATCATTTGAAGAAGAAACCCTAATTGCATCATCCTTCTCCAGTATATTATTAAACTGTACCAAGAACTGCAAGAGATGAAGACCAAGATGAGTATATGAGAAATATAAAATACAACTAAGCTAAGAAAATGGAAACTACTAACTGATGCAAGGCTCTTAGCAACCAATTCAGAAACCCTCACTCGAGGGAGCATGGCATCCACCCCCTGTGGTCTGGAAGAGTACCATACTTGATCAACTTCCTGGCCAAACTAGGGGTAATAGCTGCAGGAGGAACAACATCAGAATAGGGTAACTCAACCAAGGACAGTTGACCATTCACTTGGTCGACCTGCTTATCTGTAAGCCCTCTTATAAGTCTCCTCAAAGTAACTATAACATCTTTGGGATCTGCATCTTTGGGGGTTAAGTCTTTAGGGGCTGGGTCTTTGGGGGATGGGTCCTTGGGAACTGGGGACTTCTTAACACCCCCTAATCTTTTCTTGACTCCTTCAGTAGGTTCTTAGGATCCAGAAGTGCTACCACTGAGAAAGTCAGGAAACTTTATCTTCTTCATAATTTCAGATAGAGGAGTGACTGAATCGGCAATGACTTCTTGATCAAGATCAATTACCAGAACAAGAGAAGTAGCAGGTCTATAAATAAAAGAAGTAACACTATTTTTGTATTGAAGCAAATAGGAGGTGAACCTAACGTTCTCCTCAGCAACTATCTTGTGAAGGCCCCAGATAAACTTCAATTCTTTCAAATTTACTTCACTCTCCTTGGGGGACTTTTTTTTTTGTCAACTGTAATTCAATTTATAAAGCAACAATTAGTATGACATTTTATCAAATATAAACAGGGAAAATCTATTAAAACACAAAATAACCTATGTCGTTGCCAAAGAGCGGACATTTAGGTCCTTGATATTTAGCACCTCCAACTAAAGGGGCGTGCTGCCAATTTTTTACAACTACCCCATGATAAAATTAATCCCTATTAGAATCAAGGAGGTTAACAATTAAAGATTTACTAATTGTCCTAGTTTTCAAATAATAAGTAGCATCACTAGTTACCCATTTATAACAGAACCTTATTTATGGAATCCCTAGATGGGTTCCATAAATTTCATTTAACCTATATACTCCATTCACTACTCTCCATGTGTTAGGAGCCACTCTTGCAGGAACAATGTCAAATTATTGACAAAACTCCAGACACAGGGGATTGGGAGAAAATGTGAACCCACATTCAGTAATAAATATGGAAGGGAACTAATGGCCTTCAACAAGAGAGAAAAAAATTAGAAGGAAATGTGGGATGTTCCAGTACGACCCAAGATGGAATGTTAAATTAAATTTTGAATTTATCAAGCGACTCAATATAATAAACCATGATGAATAAAACAAAGAAGAAGAGAAGAAAAATTCTTACAAAATTTTAAGGATTCAGCAAGAACTGAAGACAGAAAATAAAACGATCGCACGAAAGTTTAAAGAACAAAGCAGCAGAATCAGAAGTGAGAGGTAAACGATAATCAAAGTTTTATCGCCCTTTTTATAACTCTCCTCAAAAACTGGGAAAAGTAATGATTAAAGAAAACGACCGTTGGGTTTACAACAACTAATAAAGGAAAAGATGAAGATACCCCATAAAAGTTTGCTAAAATTTGAAATATTTATAAAATTGCCATTCGCGCCCAAAAATCGTCAATCAAGTGGATAAATTTCACAAGTCTGGAAGGTCTGCAGCCGACCAAACAACCCGAACTACCGTTAAAACATAATATTTTACACTTTCGCATAAACTCCAAGTATGAAACATTGGGGGCTTCTGTTGATACCAAAATTTACCACCCTACGTGGACCAATTACAAGCCATCACATGTCATCCAATGTGGCACAAGTCCAAGTCAGCATGATACAAAAGCCCGACCAACAAGGAAGCCCGACCAACTCGGAAGCTCAACCAACTGGGAAGACCGACCAACTATTGGAAATCCATCCTGTACAGCCAACGAAGTGACAGTAATCATACAACCAGTGTAAATAGTGAAACGACAGCAATAGTGTATTTAATTCTCATTATGTATTGATGTAAATGCCTAATAAGTAAAGGAATTCCATCCTTTCACATGACAACTATCAGTACCCCTCTTGGGCTATAAATACATTATATCACCCTCATTACAAGGGATCGAAAAACAAATAAAGGCAGTCAATACATAACAGTGGACGTAGGCTTTTCCATTGAGCCGAACCACTTTAAAAACCTCTTTGTCTTATTTGTTTTTGTTTATTTATCTGTGATCAATCAATTAGGCCTAGTCTAGTTTTTTTCATCAACAACTACTAAAGTTCTAATGTTTAGGGTAAGGTATTCTCTATGTTAAACTTCAGTTTCTATGATCTTATATGGGCTTTTAAATCTCAGTTTTTGGTATCGGGTTAATGAAATATTCTGTGTTTTATTTTAGCTTTATGGTTCACAATTATTTTGTCCCTTTTTACAACAAAGCAGGGATTCAAATATTTGGAGTATATATTTACTTGGTAGTATCTTCAAATGCTTAATTAAAGTTAAGTTGTAGCTTAATAATTTTTCAGTTTTTGGTACCTGCTATTGAAGTAGCGACATGCTACAAATGAAATAATTTTTTTACCTCAAACGATAATGGACAATTAAAAATATGACACGAATAATACGATTAATATTTTTAACACGATAATACAAAAAAATAAGAATATAAATATGAATGAGATGACACTATTTTATGACTAACATTCATAATTTACACATGAAGAAGACATATCATTTTCGCTTTAAGTCAATTTTTGATCATTTTGTTTTATCGTGCCTAAAATTGTGACCCTACTTTTGTGTTCATTATTTTTAAGTGATTCACCACAAATATTAAGCAAACTATTGTACATAAGTATTTATTTTTATTGAGTATGATTAACTTAATTCAATTATAAGTGTTTATTGTATCCAACGCGCGCATCGCGCGGGTTACATGCTAGTTGTATATGAAAGTCATGATAACACTCATTAATGGAGTTAAGACCATATCCACTTCTTTCTGGTAAAATGACTCATAAAAATGGGCTAATTATGTTTTTACACAACTAAAGTTTGGGTGGTTCTTTAGACGATGATGCAAAATGCAACATATCTCGACAGTGTCATTGCAGGAGATGAAAAAAAGTTTTAGTGCAACAATTCATTTGCTGGGGAGAGGCAATTCAAACAACGTAAAAAATAAAAATCGAATAATGATAAAAGTGCTCTAGCAATAGTTGATTTATTGCGAGAACAAGTTTTTCCCTTGCCTATACGTGACAAATATCATGGCAAATTATCACATCATTAGTCACGATAGTATAAAGTTGGCTAGTGCTTTATAGCCATCCATTTCTTCATTTTAATTATGTAAACTTTAACACACACATTGAAGATTGTTTAACAAGTTAAACACCTAGCATAAACCCTTAAGATATTCCTATTAGCTCCCTTGTCTATTAATATTGACGCCATCAGGAATGTTCATTGCAAAATGGCTTCTTACTTAAACGTAGGGGTGGAAGTGGTACGGGTTTTTACCGTACTGTACCGTTTTGGTCCGAAAAAAATGGTTTTACTTTCATATATTAAAATACCAGAAACCAGTCTTACCGAAATCGAAATTACCGCAAAAAAGTCGGTTGATTTTGGTTTTAATATTTAAAAAACCGATTTACCAAAATTACCCTACCGAATTTACCGAAACCAGAAAAAACCGTACCGAACTTACCATATCGTACCGAATTTACCGAAACTAGAAAAAACCGTACCGAAATTACCGTACAGTACTGAATGTACCAAAATTACCATATCGAATTTATCGAAACCAGAAAAAAGTTGGTTTTGGTTTTGTCTTTGGTTTTAATATTTTAAAAAGTTGGTTAGTTTTATTTTTAGTTTTTTGGGGCTTTTAGTGTTGTTTATTGAAACCAGAAACCAGTGAAAGCCAGAATTTACTGAAACCAGAAAAAACCAGAAGAAACCAGAAAAAACCGAAATTACCGAAATACCGACCTGTTTGGTTTTGGTATTGATTTTGGTGTACCGGGTGGTAAACTGGTACGGTTTGGTTTTACCATCCACAGTTTGGTTTTGGTATTGGTATCTACTATTTATCGACCAAACCGTACCGCTTACACCCCTACTTAAACGTGATGAACATTTTCATTTCAACCAATTAGAAAAATTTGGAACGTTTTGTACAACGCTAACACTTAAGGAAAACTTCCCATTTATGTCATATTTAGAATGATTTTGATAGATTAAACCTTTTGTAATGTCTTATAATTGTGAAATTATTTATTGGCTTTTAAATTATATTTATGTGGGTTAATATTGAATTAAGATATTATAATAGCGGGATTTATAATTGTGAGTGCAATTAATCACAATAAAGTATTTTCAAAAAGCAGGGAATAAAAATAATATAATAAATGCTCACAACACAAGAATTTACGTAGTTCGACAACTGCCTACGTCCACGAAGAAGGTTATCAGTTCTTATTAATTCTCAGAAGGTTCGAAATTACTCCCCCTTTACTTTGGGGCGAGGGTTGTATTTATAGCAAAGAAAAGTAGTTGAGTTATATAAGGAACTATCATAACTCTTTATTAGGTAGTGTGGTGATTCCTTTTTTCTTGTCCGAGAATGAAGGCAATCAATTAATCCTGTGAATATCCATGTGATAAGCGTTTATGATTATACACGTGATAAGCATTTGCATTTATCCACGTGACACTAACCATGACTGGGACAATGTGTTGGGCCTTCTCGGTTCGCTAGAAATTGAGCTTTTGTGGTTTGGGACCTACAATTCCCCCTTAAATTCTTTGCCAAAATTAGGCCAAAGAATTTTAAATCCTTTGTAGGCCCAAATATTGAACCAAACAACCTTGAAATAGCTAGGTCGAACACGTTTGTGATTCACAAAAATCGACAAGCGTGCGCCATTATTGAAAATTTGAATCGCTAAAATTGTTCATGAGCTTTAATCCATATGATTACCCGCACACAGTTCGTTTTGCTTCTTACTTCTACTAAAAAAGACTTATGAAGTTCTTGCTTTCATTTTCTCTATAAGTTCTTTAGTTTCCTCTTACTTTTCTATTTTTCCATCTTCATAGCTGTTTGCATATTTTTGTTACTCCTCTATCTCTGTTAAAAATGGTGCACGTTCTTCACGAAAAGAACATAGATGGCTTTAGGAATACATACTCTATTCCTTCCTGAGTCCTTATTGAGTGTGCCCCTCTTCCCAGAAACCCTATAATGATTGATCGGGGTCATTGGATCCACAAACTTACTGTGGTTTAAGGGGGGTTAAACTTCCCTCCAAATCAACTTTTCCTAGAGTTATGTGAGTAATTTGGTGTAGTTTATGCTCAATAGGCCCTAAATACCTAGCGTATTGTTAATGGGGGTGCGTACGATCAACGAATTATATGGGACCCATCTAGGGGTCCCAGAAATGAGATAATGCTACTCCCGGTGTCACGCACTGATGTTGTTCAATAACCGAAGGCAAGGAAGGCCGATAGGGTTCTTGTAATTAACCTTCCTAATTTTAACACGGGATATTAGGATCGGGGTTTCATCGCTCGTAATTAGAAACATCCTCCTCTCCCTGAGGGAGAATAGTATACTGGATTCCTATGACCATCTTGGGAGAGTAATATGGCTTGACACTTACTTCTAATATGCATTTTTATGCATTCCATTTTTGAATTGTGTTGATTAATTAACTTTCTCTTCTTTGTTTCAATAGCTTGATCAAAGAATAAGGAGCCTTCCCTGACGCACATCAATAAAGATGAGATACTGAAAGTTTGGAAGTTAAGGGAGCTCTTAGCTGGTGGTGACCATCCTCGATTGGACTCCTTCCTTCTTGAATGTAAAAACTCTATTGGAAGCTTTACTGCTCATCTAGTTGGTATCATTCCTGACCTTTCTTGCCAGATGAGGAAGCTTCTGTCTCCTTTTCTTTTGAATCTCTTAACATTGGGTCCATCCTTATTAACGAAGAGGATTGAATGATGCCCAGGAAGAGGGTCTTGCTTGTAATACCACGCCTCGGTAAATTATTTAAATCTTGTATATGGATTATATATGAGGAGGAATAAATTATAGTTTAATTAAATAAAAGAGAATTAGGGGATTATTATATGGATTATGGAATTATTGCTGTGGGTACCCAAAATTAAGACCATGGGCCTGGACGAGTAGCTCAATTCTGGCGGCCCAAAGTCCAGGCCCCCACCTCTTATTTTGAATATGATTCGGTCTCTTCCCACGTTCCCATTAAGGGAGGTTATAGGGAGAGATGGAAGACGTGGGGGAATCCATCACCCCCACTTACCTAAATGTACATGTACATATAAAACCCTAGGTCCGGGGAAAAAGGACAGGTTGTATTCACTGTAATCACTCTCCGGAGTATATAGAAATAACACCGACTGTACCACCGTGGACGTACACACATTTTTGCTGAACCACTTACATCCTTTGTTGTGTGATTATCATTTTACATTCCTTGCTCTTACTTGGTGCTTGTCTTTTCGTATCTATTTGTGTTGCATAATAATTGTCACCACAATTGGCACCGTCTGTGGGAAACGTTCATCTTTCCATGAGAAGAGCCCACACCAAGAAAGGAGTTTAAAATGTTTGGTCACTACAGCAATGCCCCCTAGGCAGGGGATATTCAAGAACCACCTGCTCCTCGCAAGATTAGGTCTGAAGTTCGACGTTCAGATCAGAGGGCTCGCTTGGAAAGGCCAGCCTCAGAAGAGAGCCAAGGACCAGCGAGGTCCACAAATATATCCATATTAATTGATGCATACGAGGCAAGGCTCCACGAGCAGAGAGAGTCTTCTCACAGATACAAGGCTGAGAATGCTCGCTTAAAAAGAAAACTGGAAAGATTGGAGAGGGAGCTTCGTCCTGATAACAGGAGACGTCCATACCGCACTCTTAGCCCTCAAGCGAGCAAGTCTCATAGCCGAGGAAGGAGCCCTAGGCGGGGATATCAAAAGGTCGAAGGAGGAGAATCAGACGATGACCTCCGCGAGCAGATGCAAAGAGCTCGCCGTTACCAAAGCCCTGCTCACAGCGACGAGAACATACGAAATCTGGTCCGCAGGGAGATAGACCAACATCCTATCCACCACGGTACCAGATCGACCTGAGAACTCACTAGGTGAGCTCTCAAAATCCAGATGAAGTCACCTTTCACGAGGGAAATTGAGGAAGAAGAAGCCCCAAAGAAATTTTCCATTCCAAG
This sequence comes from Sambucus nigra, assembly GCA_949130495.1. NCBI lineage: Eukaryota > Viridiplantae > Streptophyta > Magnoliopsida > Dipsacales > Adoxaceae > Sambucus > Sambucus nigra. Next base: position 286,856,903 of record OX422218.1, read on the forward strand.
GTTCAAGATTTATGATGGTAAGACCGATCCCATTGATCACGTCAGGCAGTACTGACAGGCCATGACCCTCTGGAATCACCGGGATGCGCTAATGTGCTGAATTTTTCCTTCGAGCCTGCATGATGTAGAGCAGAAGTGGTTCAAAAGGCTCCCCCACCGGTCAATCAGGAGTTTCAAATCCTTAGCCGAACTTTTTATGGCCCGATTCATTACCAGTAGCTCCCATCCCAAAAAGATGGATGCTTTACTGACGATGAAGAAAACGCCTCAAGAGACCCTCCGAGACTACGCAAAGAGGTACTGGGAGTTATTCAATGAGATCGAGGATTGCACAGAGGAAGTGGCAGTGGCCTCTTTCAAAATCGTATCCCTAGTTCTTCCCTTCTATACCAGTCCCTAACGAAGAAGGAGGCTATGACAATTGACGATCGGATGGCTCGCATCGAGAAGTACGCTAAGGTGGAAGATGTCACCCGCCTCAGTACAAATGAAAACGGTCGAGCTAAACTCACTGCCAAGGGCAGTGACAAAGCTGAAAACCAGAAGAAAGGAGGAAAGAACGGGGAAAAAATGGCTCCAAGAACGGAGGGAACAATGATGCGTCGAAAGAATTCCAGGCGGTCAACACCATCTTCAAAGAACCAATTTACAAAATTCTCGCGAAGATTAAAGATGAGCCATTCATCAAGTGGCCCAGGAAAATGGGAGGAGATCCCTCGAAGAGGAACAATGCGCTAAGATGCGCTTTTCACAAAGAAGGAGGACATAAGACTGAGCATTGCAAAGCTCTTAAGTCTCAGCTCGTGGAGCTGGCCCAGTCTGGGCATTTGAGAGAATTTGTGGAGAAAAGGGCAGAGAAAGTGGCTGCCAATAGAGAGGCGAGACTTGACAACGTACTCGAGGATGACGCTGGACATGAGTTCGCGGTAATTCACGGGGCATCTGATGCCAAGAAGATACAAGGAAATTCAGCTCAAATGGAGATGAAGAAACTTACAGCGGTAATGCAGGCTTTTCAGATCGATCCAGCAAAGTCGTAGTCAGGAAAGCGTCGACGAGCGGATGACGTCAACTATAACAAGCAGATTGTCTTCACAGATGAAGATCTGGTGGGAGTGAGAACCCTACATCATGATGCTCTGATCATTACACTCAGGATAGCCAATTTTGATGTCGACAAGTTGCTCGTCGATCAAGGAAGCTCGTCCGAGGTAATGTATCTCGACCTATTCAGAAAATTGAAGTTAAGCGTTACCGACCTAAAGGAAGCTACTGTCCCTTTAGTTGGCTTCGCTGGAAAAATAACTATGCCTCTGGGAAAGATTGTACTATCGGTGCGCACCGAAAATGTCTCCAAGATGATCGAGTTTTTGGTAGTCGACATTGACTCGCCATATCAGGCCATCCTCGACAGGGGATGGCTTTATGCGATGAAGGAAATCTCCTCTACCTACCATCAGAAACTTAATTATGTAACCGATCGAGGAGTAATGGAGATCCACGGCGACCAAGCGATGGCAAGAAGGTGCTTCATAGCATCCATCCGACCAAAGCCAGAGAAGAAGGCCGATCAGCCCAACGAGAAAGTTGAAGAAGGTCTGACACCTTCTAAATAGAAATTAAACTACGAAAGACCTGGAGTAGAGGAGACCAGGCTCCTCCCCTCCGAGCATGTCGTCGAGGACCTGGTAGAAGTCACGGCTGGAGATGGCGACAGTAACAGAGTCTTCTTAATTGGAGCATCTCTCACCGACCAGGAACATAATGAATTGATAACTCTGCTAAGACGCAACGTAGATGTTTTTGCGTGGGAACCATACGAGCTGCCTGGAATCGATCCTGGTATGGTCTGTCATCAGTTGCACGGCGATCCCACCTTCAAACAGATCACACAGAAGGCACGGCGAACCGCACCCGAGAAGGCTAAAGCGATCAAAAAAGAAGTTGAAAAACTACTGGATGCGGGATCCATACGGGAAGTACAATTCCCCAAGTGGTTATCCAACCCAGTAGTAGTTCCAAAGAGCAACGGGAAGTGGAGAGTTTGCATCGACTTCACTGACCTCAACAAAGCGTTCCCTAAAGATAGTTTCCCCCTCCCAAAGATAGACCAACTAGTAGACGCCACTGCAGCTCATGAGAAAATGAGTTTTCTGGACGCATACTCGGGGTATCACCAAATCCCTTTATATGTCCCAGACCAAGACAAAACGGCGTTCATCACAACAGTTGGGTTATACTGCTACAAGGTCATGCCCTTTGGGCTTAAGAATGCAGGGGCAATATATCAGTGGCTGGTCACCAAGATGTTCAAGGACCAGATGGGAAACACCATGGAGGTCTACATCGATGACATGCTTGTTAAAAGTAAGAAAAAGGAAAATCACCTCTCAGACCTGTAAAACACCTTCGAAATCCTCAGGAAGTACCAAATGAAACTTAATGCAAGCAAGTGTTCTTTCGGTGTCCAGTCAGGGAAATTTCTTGGGTACTTGGTCAGTAAGAGAGGCATAGAGGCTAACCCAGACAAGATCGATGCCATTAGCAGGGTACAACCACCTCGCACAATCCGGGACATACAGAAGCTCACTGGAATGCTCGCCGCATTAAATCGTTTTATCTCTAAATCCTCCGAGAGGTGTCAGCCTTTCTACCAGCTTCTAAAGGGGAACAAGACAGTAGAGTGGAGCCCAGATTTCTCGCGAGCATTGGTCGAGCTCAAATCCAACTTAATCTCTCCACCGCTGCTCGTCATACCACGACAGACAGATTCTCTGTACCTGTACCTCTCTGTTTCCAACCACACTATAAGCTCTGCATTAATATGCGAGGTTGGCAGAATCCAACACCCCATTTATTACGCGAGTAAGACCCTACTGGACGCCGAGGATAGGTACCTTCCACTGGAGAAGATTGCCTTTGCACTAATAGTAGCCTCGAGGAAGCTGAAGCATTATTTTGAAGCCCACACTATTATCGTCCTTACATCGCACCCCTTAAAGCAATCTTGAGGAAAGCGAACTTGTCGGGCAGACTGTCTTAATGGTCAGTCGAGCTTAGGCGATTTAACTTCCAATTTCAACCAAGGACCGCAATCAAGGGGTAGATCCTTGTTGATTTCATAGCCGAATTTACGGGCGAGGAACCATCCTACCAATCTCGACCAACAAGACAAGAGGAGAACCAAGCAACAGAGGAAACCTGGAAACTGTTTGTTGATGGAGCCTCCAACTCAAAGGGGGAAGGGGTAGGCATTGTCCTCATTACTCTAGAGAACACAATCCTTGAACAAGGAATTAGGCTTGGATTTGCAGCCTCCAATAATGAAGCAGAGTACGAAGCCCTAATAGTCGGCCTCCAAAAGGCGCATACTTTGGGAGCAAAACATTTACAGGTGTTCGACGATTCCCAACTAGTCTCAAATCAGATAAGTGGAGATTATAATGCAAAGGATGAAAGAATGGCAGCCCACCTCACCCTAGTGAAGAAACTAATGTCAAGATTTGAAGAGGTCAACGTCCAGCAGTTTCCCAGGGTGCAAAACAGTCATGCTGATGCCTTGGCAGCCCTGAGTTTGGCAGTTGATTCCGACCTAAAAAGAGTTATCCCCATCGATTTCCTCACTTGTCCGAGAATTAACCGCGACAACAAGCCACCAAACCTGGAACAGGTACTCCAGGTGGGATCAGCCCCCAGCAGGATAGACCCTTTAAGGGACTATTTAAAGGATGGCACGCTCCCGGATGACAAGAAGATTGCCCACCAGATAAGAGTCAAAGCTGCTCACTTTCACTTATCCCCAGAAGGCAACTTGTATAAGAAATCCTTCTTCGGTCCCTACCTCCAATGCGTCCAACCAGGGGACGTCGAGAAAGTGCCACACGAGCTTCACGAAGGAATCTATGGAGGCCATATCGGAGGAAGGTCTCTAGCCTTTTGAGCAATGAAGGAAGGCTATTGGTGGCCATTTATGCAAAAGGACTCTGCAGTGTATGTCCGCAAATGCCTGAAATGCCAACTTCACGCTCCTATGGTCCACCAACCCGCCAGCAATCTAAAATCCCTTATCCCATGGCCATTCGCCCAATGGGGAATGGACATCGTGGGACCTCTGCCTACCGCCACCGACAATCGCAAATATCTGTTGGTTACGACTGACTACTTCACTAAATGGATCGAGGCAGAAACCCTGGCGAACATCCGAGATGCTGATATGATAAGGTTCATATGGAGGAATATAATCACTCGTTTTGGCATCCCCAGAACCATCATCACCGATAATAGAACACAGTTCGAAAGTGGCTCCTTTCAGAACTTTTGTAACGAACACGGTATCAGACACCACTTCAGTTTGGTGGCCTACCCTCAGAGCAATGGCCAAGTTGAGGCTTCCAACAAAACTATTATCGATGGATTAAAGAAGCGATTAGAGCAAGCCAAAGGCGCATGGGTAAATGAACTACCCCACATCCTATGGGCATACTGAACCACTCCTCGGCGAGCAACAAGAGAAACCCCATTTTCGCTGACATATGGCATGGAATAAATCATCCCACTCGAAGCAGGTTTGCTAACAATGAGGTCCAACCTTGTCGGCCAAGGCTATAATGATGCAGCACTGCTCGCTGAGCTCGACCTAGCCGACGAGCGCCGGGAGCTAGCCCTAGTGAAATTAGCGAGCTACCAGCAATAGCTCGTGAGGTATTACAACAAAATGGTTAACCCGAGGACATTCCAAATTGGGGACTACGTTCTAAGGAAAGTCCTGGGCAGCACAGTGAAACCATCAGATGACAAGCTAGGTCCAAACTGGGAAGGACCCTTTAAGATAACAAGAGACAATCTGCAGGGCGCCTATCACTTGGAAACGATGGAAGGAAGAGAAATACCACGAGCATGGAACGCAGACAATCTCAAGAGATTCTATTTTTAGATCATTCTTTTATTCTTTTGTTATGAAGCTAGAAGTTCACTTCCCTTATCATTAATGAAAGTTATTTAATTGGTTACATTCTGATAAGAAACAGCTGCATGAGATTTATCGTACCCCTTTTCCAAATAACAGGCACATTGATCACTACACTATAGCAGGGGAAATCCCTCCTCAGGTCATCGTTATCAAACACGAAGGACCTCTTAGCATTGCCCTTGGCAATATATGAATCCCTACAGGGGATCCTTAGGCAATATAACCAAATTTTATACTGGTCATCAAACCTACTTCTGTTGAGTAAAATCCTGATCGGATAAAGCATCCAACACCAGGTGTGTCCTCGCCAATTGCCCCACTTAGGCCTAAGGGAGTGTGACGACACAACCTAAAAGGTAAAGTGGTGCACAATGGTATCTCGGTATTATACTGGACTGGGAGGACACTTGCATGACAAAACAAACTTAGAAGATTATAAAGCAGCAAAAATATGAAGAATACGATGCATACGTTTAGTCGGCAAAATTGCCCAAAACATAAACTTTTCATTAATTCAACATATTTACAACAATGTTGATACATGTTTAGTCAGTGAGCTCACCCAAAGCATTTACATTATCAAAAATACAAAAAAATAGCAACTGGAAAAATCTCAATGGGGGGGAGGCCTCTGAGCGAGATAATCAGCCACTCGAGCTCTTCGTCCGTCATCGGGAACATGATCTAACTCTTCCTCAACCTCATTCGCATTCAACTCCAATAATTGCCGAGGGATGGCATCGATTAGGATCCATTGATCATCCCTCCGAAAGGGGTTAGGCATCAGGGTAGAGGGAGAAATCTCATGGAAATACCAGAGCATTGAGTTCCTCAGGACTTGCAACTCCTTCAAAGCACTCAGCCACCCCCTGACAAAGAAAAGCTCTTCGAACTCTGACAACCTTGTTGGAGCATCTGACCAACCCTAGTCATAGACATCAACCCACACTTATCGAGGACCTTTTCTGAACAGGTGCCACAGCCGAGTAACGTCCCTCTGAAGCCCAACAACAATCACATATGCTTGCTGGACATCACCACGAAGCTCTTCCATTTCCCTCTCTCAAAGTTCTTCTACCTCCTTATTTCGCCTCTTGGTGGTCCTGCCAGTTCACGAAACAGATGGACCAATGGAACCCCGCAGCACAGGAGGAATATCACCCTGACCAGCTCTAGCTCGCGATGACGAGGAACCCTGTAATACTGCTGGAGCAGTGCTCAGAGCATTCTCCCTAAGTCGTGAGACCTCTCTCCTCAGAACCTCATTCTCTTACTGAAGCATCTCACCAACCTGGTTGATCTCGAAAGCATCGAGAGGCTTTGCTCTCAATGCATTCACTTCTTCTTGCTCTGAAGCACCAACCTCTTCCATCTCCTGGAGCCTGTCCTTCAGCTTGGCCACAATTCAGATTTCTCATTATACTTCTGATTCCTAGATCTAAGGGATTTGCAAAGCTTAACGAAGGCCTGGCGAACTTTGGGACTCACATTAGGACCAAGGATCTTGCCCAATTGGGAAGTAGAAGGAATGTAATCATAAACCTCAATTAACTACAAGCAATTGAAAGACAAGGGAAAGAAAGAGACAAATCAGTGCACTGAGAAATAGAAGCCTTTTTTATTAATTAAGGTTGAAATTACATCGAACAATAAAAAGAAAGTTTACAGACAGAAAAAACCAAAAATACAAATCAATCCTAGAAAATAACTAGTGAGAAACCTCGGGTGGCCCAGAAGTCGATGGACCTTTCCTCTTGTCGGCATCAGCAAGAGCACCGCCCTCGATAGGGGTAATCTCTGTCGCCACAACCAGGGAAGCATCAGCAGGGGACGCCTGGGGGATAGGATCATCACCTTCAACAGCTGGGGTAGGGACTTCATCCATGGTTGGCTTCAGACCCGGGTCATGCTCGTCAAATAAGGGAGAATTGATGTCGATGCCAACATCCAAAAGGGACTTGTTCTAGCCCTTCTTGAAGTTTAGACGACTAATATAGCCTATCTGAACTTCAGCATCCTCGTATGTTGCAGTCCAACCAGAATTGTATGAGTCCTCCCTGGCAGTAATAGCCTCAGACTCCTTCTTCTTCAGCTTTTCAAAGAGCTCCCTGTTCTCCTCCATAAGAGTAAGTTTGCTCGAGCAAACCAGGTCATAGGCCTGTCGCGGCTCTTTCAAATCCTTGGCTGCCGCGTCCTTCTCCTTGTTGGAAATAGAAAGAGCCAGGTCAGATGATATTCGAGCAGCATCAACGGCTTTAAAACTAGCCTCGAGCTCAGTGCCCCTCAGTTTCAAGGCAGCATTTTCCTTCCCCAGCTCACTGTTTTTCTTCACCAGCTCATCGTGTGAACGATACAGCACGACGAAGTCAGTAACAAACTGCAGAAAAAAGAAGACATTAGAAGAGGGAAATGAGAGAATTCATAAAAACATGGGAGAGGAGGGAAAAACCTTACCAAAGCAAGCCTTTGACTAGCCTGAAAGGCCAATTGCTCGGACCCTACCGCCCTTTGGTGATTAGCCGGGAGGACAGCTCTCTCAAGCAGAGCAGGGGACAACTGGGGGGAAATTGCAACAAAGGCCCCCTCGGGCAGCGCGGACACCGGGACCAAGGCCTGCCCGGCCTTCGTCCTCGCTTATGCCCTCCTCTTCTCCTCCTCCCTCTCATTCTCTTTCTTCTTTCTCTCCTCTACCCTCCTCTTCTCTTCCATCTTCTTCTTCTCTTCTTCTTTTTTTCTCTCTCTCTCCCTTACCTGCTCCTCTTCCCTCCTCTTTCTCTCCTGCTCCTGAGCAGAGGACCGGGAACCAGTAGCCATAGCCCCAGAGCCAGATTTTTATTTCTTTGACCTCTGAGCGAGAAGCATATGGTCTTCATCATCATTATCCCGAATCAGGTTCTTCCATGGAGGAGACATCTCCTCGCTCGAACTACTAGACGTGATCAACGAATCTCGAGCTTTAGAGACCTCCCCACGATCAGAGGAGCTGCTACTATCAGAGCTACCTCCACCCAAATTACTTACTGCTCCTGCAAGGTCACTTTCAGAGCTGCTCTCCTCCTAGTCCAACTGAATAGGATCCGCAGCAGTCTCTTCGGGAAAATCAAACTCTGGGATACTTTCCACAGGCCTTGCTATGAAGCTGGAGCCAACGTTCTTGTACTCGAGTAGAAAGGCAGCAGACCTGGGATGCTCGCCGTCACCCAAAGGCTGCCTGATATTCCAAGCCTTAATCAATTCCGAGAGACGAACCTTGCTGAGAGCAGGCTCCAAGTTCTTTGACCTCGTTGTGGAAGAAAAAGCAAAGAAGTGTTAGAAAGATCACAAATCAACAAAAGTCGAAACAACAGTGCAATGTCTACCTATGTATTATTCCCCATAAAAGGGAACAGAGAACTTCTAAGACCTCAACCCTTCAAATTGGGGAGAAGACTACCAATTTCTAACAAGGAAACCTTCTTGCCAGTAGTCTTTATGGGAATCGGGTAGATTTACTACCAATACCCTGTCAGGGCTCCTAGCTTTGAGCTAGAGGACACCAGAGCTAGTTCAAGAAAAGGAATAGAAAAAATAGACCTCGGCGAGCCCTAACCTAGTACCATACAACTGATTTATCCTATATACGCCATTAACTATTTTCAACACATTGGGCGAGCATTGTGCAAGAATAATATTAAAATAGCCAAAGAAATGCAAAAACAAGTCATTGGGAGGAAAAGTGAGTCCCCCCTGGGAAAGCAACAAAACGTGGATCCAGTGGACATTATCTATCTCTCTAACGTTTCTAGGAGGGGAGACACATCACTCAATATCTACCCACTCAAGGACGTTGTAAAACTTCCTAAACTCAGAGACCGACATATTCCCAATCTTTGCCATTGGAAAACCCTAGAAAACTACAAACTCAAAGAGAAAGTACAAAGAAAAGGTACAGGAAACTTACAAGATAGAAGATCAACTCGAACGATGAAGAAGCACAGGCCCAAACGACAAGGAAGCAACGAGAATGGAGATTGAGAGAAGAAGGTACGAAGTGCTAGAACTCACAGAGAATGAAAAAGTGCTGGAAAGATTGAAGCGACAGTAGAAAAATGACTATCCCAAGAAACCTTCAAATTTTGCTAATCATAGTGCACAAGGTACGAAGCGGGTGCCGCCAAAATCAACTTCACAGCTTTCGAAGAATTGCAAAAGACCCATTATGTCTAATCATTTAAATTTATTGAGCCCATAAACATGGCCCAACAAACTTAGGGGCAATTGTGGGTACCCAAAATTAAGACCATGGGCCTAGACGAGTAGCCCAATTCTGGCGGCCCAAAGTCCAGGCCCCCACCTCTTAGTTTGAATATGATCCAGTCTCTTCCCACGTTCCCATTAAGGGAGGTTATAGTGAGAGATGGAAGACGTGGGGGAATCCATCACCCCCACTTACCTAAATGTACATGTACATATAAAACCCTAGGTTCGAGGCAAAAGGACAGGTTGTATTCACTGTAATCACTCTCCGGAGTATATAGAAATAACACCGACTGCACCACCATGGACGTAGGCACATCTTTGCTGAACCACGTACATCCTTTGTTGTGTGATTATCATTTTACATTCCTTGCTCTTACTTGGTTCTTATCTTTTCATATCGATTTGTGTTGCATAATAATTGTCACCACAATTGGCCATTGATTATATATATATATATATATATGTGTGTGTGTGTGTGTGTGTGTGTGTGTGTGTTTGTGTTGAAAAGAATGAACTGTAAAGGAGTTGGAATAAGAAGCTAACGTTATACGTTGGGCATTGCTTAGATTTCAGAATTTATTGAAGGGAAAAATGGGAAAACAGTAGCCTGGTCGTTCGAATGACCATACACGTCGTTCGAACGATGTGTAAAACTCCCCCCTCTCTCTCTCTCTCTTCGCTGTTAGCTACTTACTCGTCAACACCAATCTCAAGTCAGACTTGGCCTGACATTTTGATCGAGGTCAGATATAAACGTGGAGAAAATCATTGGCCTTGGTTTGTACATTTATAAGAACAAAGTGGGATTGTATATGTTGTTGACATGGTGGCCCTTGGATCGCATTGGTAAGATGTGTTGTCGAGTAAATATTTAATTAACACCTGATATGGGAAGGATTTTAGAGATAAGGTTTCCTTATTTGGGGCTAATCCTGTAGTTGGGTTATAAGAATAAAACCGAATAAGCTTCAGCACATTTTAGAACACTCTCTCCCTCTCTCTAACCCACAAGCCTTCTCCCATTTTGTTGGTGCATTAATTTCTTCCAGTTAGAATCTCAAACCGTACACACACCAGATTATACTCATTTTCCCATTGTCAAGGAAATATATGGCCACGAAATGTAGATCAAGAAGTTGTTAGTGGGGTTTTTTATGGGAGCATTCTTGGAGAAAGAAGGTGTATATGTGGAGGTATTTTTGGAATATGTTGGAGCTTCCATGGATACTATTGGTGGCAGTTTTTTGTGACTCCATTGAGGGCCACCTTTGGAGGTGGGGGAGTCACCCATCTTCACCACCACCACCACTTTAGAGTCATTTTGGTGGCTAACCTACTCTTATTACATTTGAGGTTTTATTAAATAAATAGTGAGTCTTTGTTGTGTATGATTATGAGTAGGATTATAAGAAATAATGTGTGTTCTTAGTAGACTAATATAGGCATTTTTATGGAATAAAAATGCTAGAAAATATTATTGTTACGTATTTTCTACTAAATCTGAAGTTAGACATTTTTATGAAATAAAAATGCAAGAAATGTCATCTTGGCATATTTTTAGTGAAAAAGAAACGATAAACATTTTTATGGAATAAAAATGTTGAAAAATGTTAGTTCGTTAAAAATAAAGAGTGAATACTTATTTCAAGCTTTTGAAATAATAAAAGTTGATATTTTATGAAAATGGCGTATTTTCTAGTAATTTTGATGAAGAACATGTTTAACCCATGTAATAGGAATTTTGGGTTTAAAATCCATGTTCTCTTGCGTATGAACTTGTAGTATTTCGACATAAAATGTATAAATAAGTTTAAAGAAGATTTTTTTGGGTTTAAACAAGAAATAATAAGAGTCGTAATTCTAGTCTTCAAGGTATGTGTAATTGGGACTAAAAGACATAGTGGGCATGAAGATAAAAGGCTCCATGTTAATAAAAAAATAGTATTATCTTGAAAAAGTTGTCTTAAGCATAAATGTATTTTTTGAATAAAGAAGTAAAGAAATATGAATGTTGGTAAAAAGTATTAGTTAAGGGTTAATAAGCAAACATGGAATGGTTAGTGAGTGTAACTTAGTAATAATGTGAAATATTAACACTTATGGGATTACAAAAAGATTAAAGGTGTAAAAGTGTTTCCAATCAAGACGAATGTACCCCAAATGTAAAAAGGTGTTAAAGGGTCAAAATACTTAAGGAGTTGGTGTGTATAACTCAATAGTATTTTGGGTGAAATTAACACTGGTGAAAAATGAGTAAAAGTATGGTTTGATAACAAATAAGTAAAATGACAATTTTACTTAAAGTGGAATATTTTTATGAAATAAATATGTTGGAAAGGGTGTTACACAAAATGGTCCTAAATGAATATGATTTTGTAATAAAAATCAAGATTAAAGTATAAACGACACAAAGTGATAAATTTTCAAGTGTAACACAAATTAGTGCGATAAAGTCCCGAATTTTGGCTTCAACCAGGTAACAGGGAAAGGAGATAATGTGGACATCTGTAAAATATTAAAACACGTTAAAAATACTCGTATGACACCAGGATGAAGCAAGAAGGGCCCTAAGCCCTTGGATGAAAATCCCTAAATCACTGGCCAGATTATATGGTGAGCATAGCCATCGGTGTAGAGCCCATGTAAGTATGCGGTATAGGAAGATTCTGAGAAAGTTAAATGAAACATATAATATATCAAGAAATGGGTTGTGTGGTAAATGAGTTAAAACAACCTAACTTTAATAGATGTAATAAATGTTCCGGTAAAGGTGAAATGGACTAGTTAATGCGTAAACCTACTAATGTCCATAAGACAAGGAAAAAGATTAAAGAAAGTGGATAAATGCATGATTAAGCAACCCAAATGGTGAAACCCGTATTTAACACAAGAATGTGTTGTTAAAGGGATTTTTGAAAGGTGAGTAAGTATTTTCTAACACGGCGAATGCGTGTGTTGAAATGGTAATTTTCAATGAAAATACAAAGTGCGTTTAAATACATGAAAGGGAAATTCCGATAGAGGAATGGTTTGGGTAAATCAAATGTAATGGTTTCAAGTATTGAATTGGGTGTGTTAAATAAGTAAGGAAATGCTAAAATGAGCAAAGGAAACCTTTATAAAGATTAAGGTTATTAAATCCGTGTAAGCAAGGTTTTTTAAAAGTAAAACGGTTAATACATTGGCATGTGTATTTCAAAGGTGTACATATGTAAGTATAAATACATATTTTCCCATGCATGTGGTTATAGCGTGTGAGTATTGTTTTCTTCCATTCGTTTCTATATTGCTCGTATAAATCCCACTGGGTATAATCTCACATCCCCTCTTTGTCACGACAGGTTAGGAGCGATTCCGTATTTCGAGGGCATTACACTGGTAAGTATGTCTTATTTATTGTGACACCCCGTCTAATTAAATACCGGGTAGCTACTCCTTTATTAAATTAAAACAGAATATCAAGTTGGCTCAGTCTTAGCATCACTGTTGAAAATATTTAATTAGTTATTAGCCACCTAATATTTATAAAAGTGAGATGCCAAATTTTATTAATTAAATTAACTTACAACTAAGTAATGAATAACCAACCATTCAATCATTCACATAAACAATCTCATAGGAACAACTAATGTAATGAGAAAAACTGAGTCTAGTTAAAACACTCCAATAATAGTCTAAAGGGAAAAATAATCCCAAAACATAAGTCTGAATAAATAATCCAACAACCTAAATAAAATGGAAGTCTAAAAACCGTTGTCTCTGAATAAGGGTGGGAAACATGCCCTAACTGATATGAATAACTCCGAAGGAAGCAAAGGTAGATGTGGAGGCATCTAATACCGAGGTCCTGTAACTTCCACACTAGATACGACACGTTAACATAATGGAACTTCTCTGCTTGGCGTCCCTGTGGCTGAGCACCTAAAATATTTTTACAAAAATACTAAATAGATTTGGAAGCAAACGGGTCAGATCCCGAGGTGAAAATATTTTAAAAATAGCAAGTGTTTAATTGCATTAACAGTAAATATTATATACATGTTAGTCACGTGCTATCACTTGAGATTCTCACCCCTCAATTATTGTCACACCTAACGCACTCTTTTAACCCATTCTAGTTATGCGACCACCTAAATAGCCTGTACCCAATCCGTGTTTACGGACTTCCTTACGATGCTTACTCGTATTACCCAATTAAGACATAATTATATTTCAAATACTCATCATTTAGATCAATTATCTCCTGATTTATTTAAGTTCTCACGTCTTTAAGTCATTAAACATCTTAGCCATTCTCATCTACTAAGCAATAGTGAACAATCATTATCACACACACACACACACACACACACACACACACACACACACACACACACATATATATATATATATATATATATATATATATATATATATATATATATCACTCTCAGTACATATATACACATATGGAATCCCTAGGATATGCTGCGGTGCTCGCATACTCTGTTATCGAATCCCGGTACATCACGTACATAAGGATCACGAGTTTCGAATAACTAAAAATCCGTATCAGTACAAATCATATTGGAGGCGAACATAGTCCACATACCCATGGGTTACACACATAACTACGCTCCCATGGTCAGCTGACTTATCAACTCACAATTAAGCCTTCACAATCCTATGTTCTTTAGGCACCAATTCTAAATCCCCCCGAAGGCATACAAGACAATATTACCTCTTCCTATAATCTCCCTTGATAGCAAGTATGGTAAGTATTTCATACACATAATAATCTATATACTAGGTAATTCACACAACCTAAGTAATCATCATATCAATATAGGTATAATCCTTACCTATATCATTGGACTCATATGTATAATAATATCATTCCTATTATTCCACGTAATATGCTTAGCGCGATAACTCTCATCGTATAATTTCGGGTACTTAAAACTAACCCCAAAGGTTACTAAGTCTCTCACTTGTCTCTAAGGTTATTTTAGTAATCTAAAGTCCCCTTACTACTGTCTCTAACCTTAAGTTATGGTTTATGTAAATTACATTCAAGTTCTCACAATTTCCAATCGTAACTCACTTGTCGGACACTCGTAAGTTTATTATTAAAACCCAAACCAAACTAATATTTTTGCAGCCTCAAATACACCCTCACTGACCTTCCCTAAGTCCCAATATGTTCAATATAGTCCATCCCAATAGTTTTTAAAAGTAAAAATTTGATTAAACCTTAAAAGGAAAATTTGTCACAAATGTAGGGGAGTCGATCGATCGATCGACCAGTTACAACCCAAAATTTCTTTCATTTTTATCCATCGTTTTGCCTCTAAAATTCATTACAAGATACCATTCTTCAAAGTAAACGTATATGATGTTATACCAACCTAAAATCATGATTTATAACATTCCAGAATCATCAAATCAATACAAAAATTTCATATAAATGTATATGTTCATCAAGTTCTCATGTGTAAACCCTAGGATAACTTCTCTCAATTTAAGATACCCAAATACTCAGATTTAATCCGTGATTTATATCATTAAGGTTATGATTCAATCTCTAATCTTTTCATAATTTCTCTACATGCAAAACCTACCCATATTCAAGATATAATTCTCCAAATTCATGAAATTATCAATATACCAAGTTTAGTCTCCCATTTTAAACTACCATGGATATTATATTTGCCAAATCTTAACAAGTTAAATCACTTGCTTTGAAATATAGGTTCTGATCCTTTGGAGAAGATGGTAGGGTGGTGTTGTTCTTTCTTCGGTCACAACTCCGACAATGATAGTGGTGCAAGGTGGTTGTTTAGCCCTAACAAACCCTTGGAAAACCTTTCTTTTCTCTCTACTTATCTCTCTCAAGTTTGTAGCTGCCAATGAACCTAATTACCCTAAGAGTTGGTTGATATAATAGTTCTAAATTTCGTAGGTCACTATTCATCAATTGATAAAATGATTAAAATACCCTCCCGGGTAGCCGATTTGGCCTAAAACTACCCTGGGACCCAAACTAAACCCTCGGGTAGAGTTTTCTGACTATCTCGATACTTTTGGATATATTGGCGCACTCAAAATGACCATAAGGATGATATAAAAAAAATTTACTTTATAATCCATTAAATTAGTCCCGACGCGACTGACACATGCGTCCTAACTTAATTTCCATATTTACCAAAATTACCATATTTTTTATTCGCGATAATTTTAACAATTCCATAATCATATATACTATACTCGCTCAGTAATATTCAACAAAATGATCATAATCAAATACTAACGCTCATCTCGTTAGTATTTAAATCCAGATTAAATTCCCATTTTAATTCAATTAATCTCATAATTAAAATCAATAACTAACATCCCATGCTGCACAATCTTTGTCGCTGGTAAGCCAAGAACTATTTCTCCTCAATTTTTTTTTTATTTTTGCTCTTGGGATGGATGCCACTAATGTCTTCCTTATTTATATACTTGTAGCTTGTGGAAGACCTTGTTCAAATTTTGGATAGTTGCGTGGACCAGTACAAAGCGAATAACGAGTTCGGTGAAGCTCTTCAAAAACCAAAGGAGGCCATAGCTAATGCCCATAAGTCCTAAGAGGAAGAGGAGAAGTCCACCAGTGATGTCATGGGAACACTGAAGATAAAAAATAATCGGATAAAGGTTAAAAATGATCAACTGAAGGTCAATCATGATCAGTTAATAAATGAGACTGAGGGCTTTCTTTTGGCCAAAGAGGCGAGCTACAAGAAATTCTATGCTAAAGCCTTCGAGGACGTCAATAACCAGTTTGCGTACATCCGAAAATCATTCGTTAAAAAAGTGTTGGATGAAACCTTATTGAGGACAGTGGAATCTGAACTCTTTGGTGAGCACAAGCCAGGCTCTCCACCAAGAATTGAAGAGGAAGATACCACTAGTGCCCCAGCCAACCAAAGTGGGGATGTGGCATCCAAGGGAAAGGATCCAGAAGATCATGAGTAGGTAAAGAACAAGAGTACTTAGTATATGACTATTTTTCTTGTACCTTTTTCCCTCAATATATTTGTAAGGGCTTTGCCTATTATGAAATTATTAGTGAAGAAGGCTTTCCCTTTATTGCAATGTTATCCAAATATTTTGCTGAATGTTCTTGTTGTTTATGTTTAATTTCTGTAGAATATTGATGAGGATTTTCCTTCCTTTGTTGGAATTTAAACATCCTTCTTAGTCAGGACGATAGTGCTCAGGCTTGTCGAGCATTTTTCTTTATCTGTAAGGCTCAAAAAAAGATTACTGGTGCCTACAAGAGCCAGTTAACCTTGGTGGCCAATCTAAAGGACCATGTAAAAGACTTAGGGGATGTGGAGGAAGAAAATAAATTGAAGGCTCAGCTCATTAGGATAAAATGCATATGGGATGCTAGTGCCCTCCTTCAGCCTGAGAACAAAGATCTCAAGAAGAGGCTTGTTGATGCTGAGGAGAGCAGTCAAAGAGATAATATTATGGTCATGGTACTTAATCACGATGTGACCAAGCTTTGCTACTTATTAAGAAGGGTTCCCTGAGCGGCGTGGTCGGAGGGTCATGGTGAAGGTTGGGCGAATGCTCCCGTCAGACTAGAGGAGAACAAGAGTGTGGCTTATAAACATGGTTGTATGAACTCTTTGGGGATTTTAAAAGTTCCTACGGATTATCAGCTTTAATATATGTACTAAGTTAATTGCCTAGTGTACTAGCATCCCCTATTGGAAGTGAAGAGAAGTGGGTCCCTTTGGACGTCGTTCCTCTCTAGTTCCCCAAGAGTTATATGGACTCCTATGATGGTGACGACGAGTTTAGACAAGACCCAAATGATAGACAAAGAAGGGATATTGCTGAGTTCCTTGTCTATCGATCATAGCTTATTCATTCTTTTATTAGGGCTTTAACTTTACTGTAATTGATATTTTTTGTAACTTGCAACTGAATGTTATAATTAAGTTTATTTAATACGAATCTTACGCATTTACCATTCCTTTATGCCACGCATGTGTTATATTTGTCTTATCTTACCTTTTAGGTTATGTCGTCACACTACCTTAGGACTAGAATATATTATGGAAAAATTGCACCTGGTTCAAAGGCAATTCACCCCTCAGGATTTTATTCGACCAAGTTGAGTTCATCTAATGCTTAGGTATCCCCTATAAGGCTTTTTCTTGCCTAAACAATTCATGAGGTCATTTATGTTTTTAAGGACATAGATTTGAAGACTTTAGGTTTAATTGAAATAAATAAATTTGTTACTGTGATTAAGCTAAGGTAACTCAGATCGACTTTTGTCAATTATTTCAAAATATGAGCCAGTCAATTTGGAACACTGAAAAGTAATTGAAAAGATATGTAATTGATCGAATAACCAATTCTAAGTAATTGATCGAATAACTTGGATATTTATTAATGACTTTAAATCAAAGTGTTAACATCATAAGTCTTGAAATGAAAATTTACAAAAACTAAACATCCTGGAAATAAAATTAAAAATCAAATTTCTTGAGGTTGGTCGCATTTCAGGCTCTGGGTATCTGTCTGCTCTTTATTATTTCCAAGTGATAGGATCTTTGCAGACCATCTTGAATTACTTTAAATGGTCCTTCCCAGTTGGGTCCTAACTTGTCGTCGAGGGGTCTTTTGGTGCTGAGTACTTTTCTGAGAAAATATTCCCTGATCAGTAATTTCTTCGAATTGACCGCTTTGTTGTATTATTTTGTCAAATGTTGTTGGTACAAGGCTAGTTTGATTATGGCATGTTCTTTCCATTCTTCTACTAGGTCAAGTTTAGCGCTAATGGCTTTGTCGTTAAGTCCTTATTCAATATTGTTTATCCTCATTGTTGGTAGACATGCTTCTAGTGGAATCCCGACTTTCAATCCATAAGTTAGAGCGAAAGGCATTTCTCCAATGGGCACCCAAAGAACATGAGAAATCTGATCCACCCAAGCCGTCGAGCATTGCTTTATTGGAGGCCTCTGCTTGTCCATTTCTCTGTGTGCCATTGTCTGTTATGATTGTCTTGGGTACCCAAAATGAGTTATGATGTTCCTCCAAATGAACCTGATCATGTCAGTGTCTCTGATGTTCGTCAGTGGTTAAGCTTCAATCCATTTTGTGAAGTAATCCATGCCGACCAATAAGGTCTTGCGATTTCCTTATGTATTTGGGAGTGGCTCTACAATGTCCAACCCCAACTACGTGAACAACCATGGATTGGTTAGGGACTTTTGTTCTCTGGCCGGTTGATAGGGGTGTAAACGAATATTTTTAAAATCTAAATCCGTCTAGTATCCGAGTTCGAATTTTGGCGATATTTATCCTAAAAACCAAATATGGATATGGATAGTATGTGTATCCGACTTGGTTAATCTGTATCCGAGGCGTAGTATCCTTATTTGTGGATATCCGTTTTTTGAATATCCATATCCGTATTGTATTTAGTAATAATTTATTATTAATATTAGTTATATATAATTATTATTTATCATATTTATTATATGTAGTATAGAATATAAATGTGTAATACAATAATGTTAATCATCAATTTTCACTCATTTAAAAAATCAAATGATAATGAATGCCTTGGAAAGAAAAAAGCAAAATAATAAAAAAGAACAAAAGGCGGACAAAACAAACTCAAACAAAACATTTGACCTAAATTTTGTCTATTTCATTTTACCCATTTTCTCCTTCTCCTTCATTTTTAGCGCACACCCTCTTTTCCAAAATCTTCTCTCTATTGGTACCTTGGAAAGCTCCTCCCCCCTCTCACCCCCACCACACACGTACTTATAACAACGCGCACACACACACAACAACATAATAACACACACACACACGCGCACACACATACTAACACACATAGATGTACACATATAAGCACATAATAATACACACACACACACACACACACATACACAGATGAATAAAGTAATACACACGCACACAACAATTGTTAGGGTAAAATTATTGATTCTAATTTCTAAGTTGTTGATTATTAAATGGTAGATCAATTTATTTATTGTAAATTATTGATTCTAAACAGTTAGGTTTTGATATTATTTTTTATACTAGTATTGATATTACATGTTAAAAAACGAAAGTCAATTGCAATTGATAAGCAATGTAAACGAATACGAATATTATCCGAATTCGGAGAATACGAGAGGATACAAATATAGATAGTTATTTTTAATATCCAAACAATTACGAATACACATATGGATAGTGCATCCCAATAGCGGATACGGATATGGATAACATGGTATTTACTTCATATCCATCCGTTTACCATCCCTACCGACTGATGAAGTATAGGGGAGAGATTTTGGCATTTTTCACACTTCCGAGCATAAGTAATTGTGTCTTTATACATATATGGCCACCAGTAGCCTTCTTTAATTGAACGAAAGTCTACGAATCTTCCTCATGCGCGACTCTCGTAAGTCCCTTGGTGTAGCTCATAGAGAACTTGGTCAATATCCTTTGGATGCCAGGGGCTCGTGAAGGATCTTCTATAAAGTGTTTCCCCAGGTCAAAGGTAAAAACTAGAAACTTTACCTTGATTTGATGATCTTGCTTTTTGGCAGTCGACAACATATCATTTTATAAGTAAGTGATAATTGAATCCATCCATCTTGAACCCTTTTCAATTGAGAGAACGTGTTTAGAATCCACCACCCTCATAATGATAGGTTTTGCAAGGAATTCCATTTAAGTTATTCTTCCGAGATTAGAATATAACGCTAAACTTAGGGCTACTTAAGCATCTGCATGACTAGTGTGCTCCCTAGGGAACTATTGAATGTGGACTTCCTTAAACTTTGGTATCATCTCGTGAACCACCTACAGGTATGAGGCCATACTTTTATACTTAGTGTTAAAGTATCTGCTGACTTGGTTAGATAAAAACATTGAATCATAATAAACTTCAAGGTGGTTTTCCCTCACTAAGTGAGCCTTACGCTGTCCAGCAATTAATGCATTGTACTCGGCCTCATTGTTGGGGGCTTCAAAGCCTAGGCTGATCCCTTGATTGATCATGGTATTCTCTGGCAATATAATAAAAATTCCTACCCCCGATCCTTTAGAATTAGAGGCACCATCCACGTATAATATCTGTAAGAGGGTAGTTTAGATAAGATGGAGGCGTAACCCCTTTGCGTATAGCAATGACAAGTTAAACAGTGACACTATTGATTAACCATAGGACATACAAACATTACTCAATGAAGATAAACTCATTTTGAACTCACAGATATCTCTTGTATAACTCAGAAGGTAGTAATGAACTTATAAGTAACTTAGCTAGAGGGAGAGAGAAGTAAGCACCCTAGATACACCTTGGCAGACAACCAAACACACCAACCACCCTCAAGAATCTCTGTCAAGTATTAAAAAGCTTCCTAATAAATGACAATGGTGGGTTAGTAAACTCTCTGGTTTGTAATAATTCTCTTTGATGTATATTATCTCTAGTAATAACTTCTGAACTCTAAAAAATATCATCCTCTCCTCAGAGGTGGTTGGGGTCCTTAAATAGCCTCCCACACTACTCCCGAGGAAACTCTGCCATTAATGCCTGTGAAAGACATCCCTTATACTTTATATCACAAACATTAAATACCCGATGCACTAGTTGTCTCCATGTCATAAACATTAAATGCCAAGACATGCCTTTTACCTAACTACTGTGTGTCAGGGGGCTGTTGTCACAGAGGTGGCTCACCAACTGTCTGACAACCCCAAATACCATGGTGGTTTACTCAAGTTCAGGTCTGACATTACCTAGATGGTTAGTGACATCAAATAAAGTGGATGTGATATTAAGTAGAGGGTTGTTTGGCTCACAACTCAACGCCCGACAAAACTCCAAGATGCTCCGCCCGAGGTTCCACGGTAACGGTTCTTCGGTTTTTTACCGGGTATATCTAAGATGTCCAGGACAAGCCCCAACAGTGCCTCACTTCTCAATACTTTAAACCAAGTCCCTCTAAAGTTCCCACGATGAGGTCATTCGATAGAGCATGAAATCTCTCCTAGGCCCAGCCAAGCCCGGTCTCTCACGAGTACCGTTTGACCTCACACTAAAACTCTTTATTTTTCTCGTTACATCATTACAACCGTTATAACTTATAGTCAATATAAACAAAAATACAGTATGACTAACACAATAAGCTAAAGTATGAGTTGCCATGCTAAGATGCCTCTCTGGGTTGCCACACTTGAGGTTCCACACTGAGCTGCCTCGATTTATTAATCCCAAACACTGTTTCTAATGGGGGAATTATTCATAATCTCAGGATTACCTTTAAGCCCCCTCAACAATATCCAATTCTTGGACTGATCCAGCTCATGGTCTTTCAACTGGTCGACCACCTGTTGATCGGTAGGGGAGCCTCCTTCTCCAAATTTTGCTACGAAGTCAGCCAATGCCTACCCCTTGATTGCTGTTTTGGTTGGTAGTTATGGGGAAAAAAATCATAACACAAATAATTATGAAAGACAAAAATCACTAAGAAAATAAGAACATCAAATAATTATAGTCACAACACAAGAATTTATGAGGTTCGGTAACTTGCCTACGTCCACAGGGAGGTCTACAGTTTCTATCGAGTAACTCTTGAGGTGTTTTTTTTCTAAATTCCCCTATGCCCCGGGCCAGGAGTACAATATATATTTTGTTAATTGAAAGTGGTTATAACCAACACGTTGGGCATGTATCCCTTGAATATCTTCCTGAGATTTTTAGGGATTGACCCAGTCATATCTATACTTCTAACTGCTAATCAAACCCCATAATTTAGGTCAGGCATTTGACTAATATGCTTAGGCTAGGTCGGCTACTCTTATGGTCTATTTTGACAATAGGTACCCATAATTTCCCCTAAAAAATTTGGGATCATAATTTGGGCTCATAAATTTTAAAAAATATCTCCTCGTCCCTCTTTGATGGCACTGCTGTAGTTCTTGCGATTAGAAGGGGTGTGAATCATCATTTGGCAAGGAGATTAAGTGGAAAATATTCTTCGATCAGTGTGCGCTATCATTGATGAGTTTAAACTGAAGCGTTGGAAGATTCTATCATCACTTGAACTCTTTGCTTCCTCCACTTCCAAGATATATCTTGCTCTCAAGCTGTTGTTTTCTCTTTCTCTTTCTCTTTCAAATTTATGGTTTTCCATCATTTCAATCTTCATTCTTTCATCATAAGTTCTCAGTCCCTTCTCTTTCTGTATTTCCTTTCGTCATTGCTTTTCTTTTTATTGTCTCATGGCAAGAATAGACAACAAGTCTCTGGTTAAATTATAAAATGCTATAATATCCCCAACTGGTTGGATATTGAGTGTGACCCTGTCCCTCTCAATGTCTGTGACATTGAGGATGGCCATTGGATTTATGTTGTTCTATTGTCTTAAGGGGTTTTAAACTTCCCCCCAAATTTTTTTGTTCTTTCATTTCTTTCAGTACTTCGATATAGTTCCATCTCAGTGTTCTCCAAATGTTTGGAAAATTATAAATGGCGTCCATAGAATAAATAAACTTTATGGCACTAACTTAGGATTGGTTGAAATCTGGTATACCTTTTCTTGCACGAGCTCTAGTCTTATTTATTTGAAAGCAAGGAGTCTAGACAAGGTATTGGTAGTGAACCTACTTGATTCCCATAAGGACTACTGGTCTGAGTGGTTAATTGCTAGAAACTTCTAATTCCCTCCCTAAGTAGGGGGAGAAGGGTACATGGGATCTTGGATCCCTACATATGGGGAGGAGTACATAGGTTATTATCCAACCTTATTGCTTGTTGATTGTTGCTCTAATGTGTTCTTCCTTTAATATTTTCTTCTCTTTTTTAGCGAAGTCTAAAATCAAGAGCCTATTCCTCACGAGATCTGTGATGCTGAGTTAATCAAAGCTTGGAAGATAAGGGAATCCATTATAGAAGGTGAACACCCCATGTCGGCTTCCTTCTTGTTAGAATACAAGAACACTACCACCAACTTTATCTCCCATCCAGTTGACTCCATTCCCCATTTTAATATCCCAGAGGAAGAGGAAAATGAGAAGGTGCTCTCAAACCCATCGAGCTAGATGATGAGGAAGAGAGCAACGCAGAAATAGGTGTTATTATAGGTTGAAGAGGTGGTAATGGTGAGGCAAGATCCAGTGAGGAGATATCCACTGAGGAAGAATATGGTGGAGAGTGGTCTAACGAGGAAGGTTCAAGTTCAGAAGATTCCAGGTCAAAAAGCTCCAGCGAGGAAGATATGGGTCCCCATAGAAGAAAAAGATTAATTCGTGGTGATGATGTCCTGTTGTTCAACAAGATGAAGATCTATAAGCTAAGGTCTGGGGATACTGCTAGTGGTTCCGAGATAATAACTCATGAGAAAGAGGTGGAAAGGAAGAGGAAAAAATGAGAAAAGAGAGAGAAAGAGAGAAAGAAAGAGAAAAGGAGGAAGAGATAAGAGGAGAATAATAAGAAAGAAGAGGAGAGGAGGAGAGTAGAAGAGAGGATGAAGAAAGCGCAGGCTTCTCTTGTGCCCATGGTTGTCCTAGTTGAGGGGGGCTTTGACCCCTCATCTCGCTCCAATGATGCTCTAGAGAGATGTGCTCATGGAGGACCGTAAGCGGTCTTCGAATATGGGTCCTGACCAGTTGGCCCTGAAAGTAGATCAAGGGCTTGCTTTGGTAAGGCCACTTCCCCTTTTCTCTATTTTTTTTTACTTGTACTTTCTTCGCGCTCTGTTTACTAACTTCTATCTCTTCTTACAGTTTTTGTCTGGCTATATCGTCCTTCGTCGCAGTCTAAATGAGTCAGCAAGGAGTAACTTTGAGCTTGAGGAGAGCCTGAAGACCTCCCAGGAGGCCCAAAAATACTTCAAGAAGGCTCTCATAAAGTTCGAGGCTTATTTTTCCAGGAAAAGGGCTGAAGCGGCCAAGGAGCTGAAGGAACTGTGTGGTGAGCAAATTGGTCATCACAGATAAAAATAAAGGGCTTGCTGAGAAGGCGAAGAGCCTAAAAATAGAGGTGGCTACTGTTAGAGAGAGTGGCTACAATGAGGGCTGGGAGGCAACATATAAAGATGCCCAAAAACATATCAACTACATCAGTGGGGCAAAATTTAAGAAAGGCTAGGTTCGAGCCTTAGTTGCTGATGGAGTTACTTCCAACTCCTCTCTGTTCGGCGAGTATAATCCTGGTCCCATGCTGATCATTGATGAAGAAGTACATGTTAATCGGACTATCGTGGAGCCTGCTGCTCCTGCCGCTAATATCCCTATTGGCTACCAGTGAGTGAATCTTACCCCAAGCGAGGGAGGTGTACTTGGAGCTAAGACAAGCGAGGTTGCCGCTAACAAGGGGAAGGAGCTAGCCCCCACCGACAAGGTTGAGGTCGCCCAGTAGACTTCTAGGTTTTTTCTTTTACTTGTGTATTTTGTATTCTTCCCTTTTGTCATCTAATGTATTTGTACCTGGATAGTGCCATTTTTTAATGAAATAAATAAATTTTATTTCTATATTCACTGATATATGGGTTTTGTGTGTTTGTTGATATTGATGATTACATTCCTGCTACCTCTCGTTTAGACCAAATCCTTGGTTCGAATGTAAGCGACCAAGTTTGCTGAGCTTTTATAAAAATTTATAAATCCCTTAAGGCAAGGAATTAGTACTACAAAGATCAGTCTGAAATAGTTGCCAGAATAAAGGATGGGCTTGCAGAGATGGAGGAGGTTGGTGCCTCCGTTCAAGAAGAGATGGATTCTCTAAAGGCTAAGTCGTTGGACGCATTTGAGATCAATCGAGTTGGGGAGGTTCTGCAGCAGGAAAATGATGCCTTGCAGAGGAGATTGCACGCCTTGAGGAAAATGCTCCAAGCAGTGCTCCCCGAGTTATTCAAAGTTCCTCTTCATTAGCCACGCGACGGGCTAAGAGAGATGACGGTAGTTCCCAGAGGGAGATTGTTGAGCTAAAGGGGGACATTTGGCAAGCATACGTAATCTCTTCCAGACTACAAAGAGACATCACAAGTCTATGAGATTTGTTTAGAAAGGGTCCTCAATAGGTGTGGGCTAATGGCTATGACCAAGGCTGGATAGATGCCCCCATAAACTTAAAGAAATAGAGGATTTGGCCTTTATTAGAGGGTGGCTAAGTGCCCTCAGGGAGTTGATGGTCCCCAAAAACTCTCCTCTGTGGTATAGGTATCAAATCATTCCTCCAATCTTGGAGCCAAATACCTTTCAAAGGGATGATCACTGGATCCCTATAGATGCTATTCCAAGCTAGCTATTGTAGCCGAGCTCGAATGAGGCTATGGAGAGCTTTGCCCCTCGCCCTGATGATGGTCAGAGAGCTCGAGTAGCGGAATACCTTGCCCAGTGACCTGGATCCTCTTAGGGTTGATTTATTTCACAACTTTTACATATGTAACTATGTAACTCTTAGTAAGAAATAAAATATTTATGTTTTGGGCATAGGTAGACTAAACATGTGTTTCATGCTTTCAACTTACTAATAGACTCTAGTTGTTTTGGGCAATTCAGCCGACTAAATGTCATTTAGAGTTTAATTTCAATTGAGCATTCCCCCAACCCAATATGCCTTAGCCATACCATTCTTCCCACTTTACCTTTTAGGTCGAGTCGTCACACTACTTTAGGCCTAAGTTGGGCAATAGCGAGAATACACCTGATTAATGGGTGATCCACCCGAGCAGGCTTTTTGAGCCAAACTATGTTGGAGACCAACCTAAGTTGTCCGTGTTGCCTAAGGATCCCCTATTGGTCTTTATTTGTTGCTGGAGAAACCTAGGAGGCCAATTATATTTTGGAACAAAGGTCTAAGAAGGGTTATTGCCTATTAACCTTGCTAATTATGCTTTAAAAAGTTTAGCTAGGATAGTCCAAACCACTGTATTGCAACTATGAGAGGTTAGTTCAAAAGATCCCTTGATTGAAGTAAGTTAACCATATTGTAATCCAGGTACTATATTATACTCATAAAAAGAGTGGAGCCTATAACTTGGAAAGGGTGCATATAACAAAACACATTTGAGACGATCATTACATGTAGAATGCCAAGGCCAATCGAGATTTATTAATCGAAGTCATAAACAAAGAGAAACATTAGTTAGTAAAATTAAAATTTTCCTAAACTAATGGTGCATAGATAGAGAAGTCTTAGAAGTAGAATTTCTTCAGGTTGAACACATTCCAAGGCCTTGGTATCTCCCTGCCCTCTAGTGTTTGCAAGTGGTAGGCTCCTTGCAAGTCATCCCTCACTACCTTGAAAGGTCCCTCCCAGTTTGGTCCCAGTTTGCCATTTGATGGTTTCACATTATTGCCAAGGACTTTTCTCAGGACATAGTCCCCAACTTGAAATTTCCTTGAAATTACTTTTTGGTTTTACTGTTTGGCTGATTTTTGCTGGAAGGATTCTAGTTTAACTAGAGCCAATTCTCTCCGTTCATTAGCTAAGTCAAGTTCAGTGAGTAATGCTTCATCATTATGGCATTGGTTGACCAATGTCAACCTCATGATAGGGAAACTAGATTCTATAGGGATAACTGCTTCCATTCCATATATGAGTGCAAAGGGCGTTTTTCCAGTTGCTCGCCTTGGGGTGGTGCGATAGGCCCAGAGGATGTGGGGCAATTTGTTAGCCCAAGATCCTTTGGCCCGCTCCTGGCATTACTTTAGTCCATCGATCACTGCCTTGTTGAAAGCCTAAATTTGACCATTGCTCTGGGGATATGTTATAGAGCTGAAGTAATGCCTTATTCCATGATCGTTGCAAAAACTTTGGAAGGGGCCACTCTCGAACTGGGTCCCGTTGTCAGTAATGATCATTTTGGGTATGCCAAAGTATGTAATGATGTTTTTCCATATAAACCTCATCATGTTTGTATCCTTAATGTTCGCCAGTGGTTTCGCCTCTATCGAGTGAAGTAGTCTGTGGAGACCAATATATACTTCTGATTTCCTATAGTAGTAAGTAGAGGACCTATTATGTCTAAACTCCACTAGGCGAAGGGCCACTGGCAGTTTAATGACTTTAGGTCATTGGCGAGTTGGTGGACCATGGGCGAGTGTTTTTGGCATTTTTTGCACTTTCGAACGTAGACTCCAGCGTCCTTCTGCATGTAGGCCCCTAATACCCTTATTTCATTGCTCGAAAGTCTAGTGACCTTCCTCCTATGTGACTTCCACAAACTCCCTCTTGAAGTTTGTGCAGAACGTGCACGACTTCTTGTGGATGAATGCACTGGAGGTAGGGGATGGTAAAGGATCTCTTATACAACTTCCCATCAGGAGATAAGTGAAAGCGAGCATCTTTGACTCTTATCTGATGAGCCAACCTCTTATCTCTTAGTAGAATATCACTTCATAAGTAGTCTGTAATGGGATCCATCTAGCTTATAGACCTTTTAATGTGGAGAATTTGCCCGGGTTTCAGTGGCCTAGTAGTCTGATCAGTGTTGGGCTATGCGAGGAAATTTATTTGGATTATTCTTATCAAGTAAAAGTCTATTGCTAAACTCAGAGCTGCTAGGGCATCTGCATGGCTGTTCTGTCCTCTAGGGAGCTGTTGAACATCCATTTAATCAAATTTGGCTATTAGTCCCTTCACAACGGTGAGATAAGCTTCCATCTTTCATCCTTTACATTAAAATCATCGTTTATCTGGTTAAATACCAGTTGAGACCCCTTAACAATTATGCTTTGCATAATCCAGTGATTAACGCCTCTTCATCTGCCTCATTATTGGAGGGTTCAAATCCCAATCTGATGCCTTACTTGAGTACTGTATTTTAGAAAGATACTAGTATGATACTTACTCTTTCCCCCTTGAGTTAGAGGCTCTATAAATGTACAAGGTCTAAATACTTGGTTCCTATAATCTCTCCCTTGGTCGACTGGTTTTTAACTGATCGACAAGTTGTCCTCCTATGAATTCAGCGATGAAATCAGCTAGGATTTGCCCCTTGATGGTTGTTCTTAGTTAAAAGTGAATATTAAATCTTTTGAGCTCGACTGACCTCTTTGACATTCGATTAGAGAGGCATTCTTTCCTTAGAACAACCTTCAAAGGGTGTGAAGTAACCACGAAGATAAAGTGGGCCTCAAAATAATGCTTCAGTTTCCTCGAGGCTATCACCAATGCATAAGCGAGCTTCTCGTATTGCAGGTACCGCTACTCGACTTCTAAAAGAGTCTAACTTGCATAGTAGACTGGATGATGTCTTCCTTCTCTTTCACATACCAAGGTGGAGCTTATAGCACGGTCTAACACAGCGAGGTAGAGGTATAAAGGATCGACCTCTCTAGGAATCACGAGCAAAGGGGACCTGTTCAGATAGGCCTTGAGTTCTTCTAAGGCTCTGGAGTAGTCCTCACTCCATGTTATGCCCTCATTTTTTTTCAGCAATTAAAACAAGGGTTGACATCATTATGAGGAATTTGAAATGAATTGGTTGAGCGCGAAGAGCATTCTGGTGAGCTTCTGTATATCTCTTACTATTCGAGGGGGGCTTAACTTTGTTGATGACATCAATTTGGTCGGGATTTGGCTCTATTCATCTCTTACTGACCAAGTATCCAAGGAATTTTGTTGACTGGACACCGAAAGAACACTTACTTGCGTTAAGCTTCATTCAATATTTCCTGAGGATATCAAAAGTCCTTTCTAGGTTAGAGAGGTAATCATCCTTAAGCTTTATCTTGACAAGCACGTCGTCGATGTAAACTTCCATAGTATCCCCTATTTTCTCTTTAAACCTCTTTGTAACTAGTCGTTGATAAGTCGCTCATGCATTCTTAAGATCGAAGGGCATAACTGTATAACAATACAAACCAACAGTGGTTATAAATGAGTTCTTATCTTAATCTTGCACGTGAAGGGGGATTTGGTGGTATCCAGAGTAGGCGTCTAAAAATCTCATCCTCTCATTAGCTGTTGTAGTTTC
This sequence comes from Sambucus nigra, assembly GCA_949130495.1. NCBI lineage: Eukaryota > Viridiplantae > Streptophyta > Magnoliopsida > Dipsacales > Adoxaceae > Sambucus > Sambucus nigra. The sequence continues at coordinate 286,886,111 of OX422218.1, forward strand.
GACTAGTTGATTAGTCTTTAGAATAGGGAAACTGTCTTTGGGACAGGCCCTGTTGAGGTTAGTGAAGTTGATACAAACTCTCCATTTTGCATTGCTCTTAGGAACCATTGTCGAGTGGGATAAACATTTAGGGAACTGAACCTCCCATATGGAACCTGTATCCAATAGCTTTTTGACCTCTTTTTCTAGTGCTTTATCTTTTTTCGGGGCTATTCTGCGAGCCTTTTGTGTGACTGGATTGAAGGCTGGGTCAACATGCAATTGATGATAAGTAATGGTGGGATCAATCCCAAGACGTTCGTAGGGTTCCCATGCAAAGACATCCAAATTTCTTCGGAGGAGGGTGACTAATTCTTTTTTCTCGTGATAGGTCAAGGACATATAATTCAAAACCATTTTCTCAGTCGAGCTATTTGCAACAGTGACTTCTTTCAGGTCTTCAACGACCCTTTTAGAGGGATGGAGCTTGGTCTCCCCCACTCCTGGTCAACTGTACCTTAGATGTTATTTAGAAGGTATCAACCCCTCTTGGGTTTCTTCCTTGATTTTTGATTCTTCAGTTTTCCTTTCCTGCTTGAGGAGAATGGATGTAATGAAATATTTCCTGGCCATAGTTTGGTTGCCATGTATCTCGACCACTCCTCGATATGTTATACACTTCATCTTTTGATGGTATGTTGAGGGTAAGACCTTCATTGCATGGATCCACGCCCTTCCGAAGATGGAGTGGTATGGAGATTTAATGTCAACTACTAAAACTCGATCATTTTTTAAATGCTTCCTACCCTGACTGGAAGGACAATCTTTCCCAAAGGAACTGTAACCTTTCCAGCGAAGCCGACCAATGGAACTGTGGCTTCCTTGAGGCTGGCTACGCTTAGTTTCAGCTTTCTGAACAACTCTAGGTAAATAACTTTAGACGAGATACCTTGGTTTACGAAAAACCTATCGATGTCCCAATTATCTATCCTGAGTGTGATGAACAGCGCATCATGATGAGGGGTTCTCCCCCTAATCAAGTCCTTATCAATGAACACGATGTGCTTATTGTAATCGACGTCCTCCGATCGTCGATGCTTCCTCGCTGAGTTTTAGCTAAGCCAATCTGAAAGACCTGCATGACTGCGGTATATTTCTTTACTTCGATCCGAGATGCATTTCCTTAAATTTGCTTGAGGTCTGATGGCCCATATATCACCGTGAACTCGTGGCCAATATCCTCCTCGAGAATGTTATCGGTACTTTGCTCACCATTTTCTTCTACCTTCTTTGCCTTATTTTCCATGAACTCATTAAGATAACCGGCTTGGTCCAGCTCTTTGAGATGAGATTTGAGGGATTTACAATGCTCAATTTTTTGGCCGCCCCTTGTGAAAGGTGCATCTTAGTGCGTTATTTCGCTTTGAGGGGTCTCCTCCCATATTCTTTGACCACTTAATAAATGACTCATCTATGATCTTAACAAGAATCTTGTATATTTTCTCCTTGAATACTGTGTTTACAGCCTAAAATGCCTTCGAGGCGTTGTTTTTATTTTCATTTTTAGAGCCATTTTTATCCCCATTCTTATTCCCTTTCTTCTGAGGTTCATTCTTCTCTATTCCTTTTCCAGCCTTTGTGTTACCATTATCCCCGTCATTAAGATAAGTCATATCCTCAACTTTGGCGTACTTCTCAATACGAGCCATCAAGTCGTCGATGGATATAGCCCCTTGCTTAGTTAAGTAATGGTGCAGGAGGTAGGAGATAAAAAAACTGATTTTTAAGAATTCTATGGAGACCTGCTCCGAGCAATCCTCGATTTCATTAAATATTTCCTAATACCTCTTCACGTACTCTCTGAGATTCTCTTACGGCTTCTTCTTCATAGTAAGCAGTGCATCCATCCTCTTCGAGTGGGAACTGCTTGTTATGAAGCGAGCCGTAAATTAATCATCCAGAGATTTGAAATTTCAGATGAACCTACGAGGTAGCTTCTCAAACCACTTCTTAACCACATCATGCAAGCTCTAAGGGAAGATTCGACACATGAGCGCATCATTGTGACTCCATAAAGTCATAGCTTGTCGGTATTTCCTGATATGGTTGATGGGGTCAGTCTTCCCATCGTAAATCTTGAACCTTGAAATCGTTAACTTCTTCAGGGCCTCTAATTCTTCTATTGCTCTTGAGAAAGGGGACTTCATTTGGGTTTTGAGAGCTCGCCTGGCTAGCTCTCTTATAGATCTGGCACTACAATGAGCTGGGTGCTGGTCTATCTCCCTTAGGACCAAACTTCATATGTCATCGTTCTATGGACCAGGACACCTATAACGGTGAGCTGGTTGCAGTCGTTCAAAATAGTCATCATCTAACCAGTGCTTCTCAGTTCTTTCTGTCCCCGACCTCGAGCTACGAGAATACTCGCCTGAGGTCTAGGAGTCTGGTTGTGGTGTCTCCTTGTGCTTTGATGGAGTTCTCTCTCCAACCTTTTTAATTGCCTCTTGAGGTGAACATTCTCATCTTGCTGCTGGCTAGTATCCTCCTCTTACTCTAGGAGTCTGGCTTCATAGGCGTTTATCAATCTAGAGATCTTGGTGGACTTGGGCAGCCCCTAGCTTTTTTTGGAGACTTGCCTCTCCTAGAAAAGTCTTGGGTTTAATGACGAGTATCAGACCTTACCCTTGGAGGGTTAGGTTGCTCCTGAATGTCTCCTGCTTGAGGGACGTTATTACTATGATGGGACATTGCTGGTTCTTATTGATGAAGTTTTTCATAGGAATAACAATCGTTTTCCACATACGGCGCCAATTGTGGTGAAAAAAATCACAACACAAATAATTATGAAAGAAAATAATCACCAAAAAAATAAGAACAATGAATAATCACAGTCACAACATAAGAATTTACGTGGTTTGGAAACTTGCCTACGTCCACGGGGAGGTCTACTGTTTCTATTGAGTAACTCTTGAGTTGTTTAATTGCTACATGCCCCTATGCCTCGGGCAAGGGGTAAAATATATATTATGTTGATTAAAAGTGATTGTAACCAACACGTTGGGCCAGTATCCCTTGAATATCTCTCCGAGATTTTTGGGGCTAGACCCGGTCATATCTTCACTTCTAATAACTAATCAAACCCCATAATTTGGTCTGGCACCTGACTAACCCGCTTGGGCTTGGCCGGCTACTCTTATGGGCGTTGTTGATAATAGGTACCCACAATAGTGTATATCAAATCTCTCGAGCTCTATTGACCACTTAAACATGCGTCCTGATAGGTTGGCTTTGCTAAGAATAATTTTAAGAGGGAAAAATGTGACAACTATGATGGAATGGGCCTCAAAGTAATGCTTTAGTTTTTGGAATGCGGTTACCAATATGTAAGCTAATTTCTCCAGTGATAAATAAAGATTTTCGGCATTCCGGAGCATCTTGCTGACGTAGTAAATAAGGAACAATTTTCTCTCTTTTTTTAGACCAAGGCCGAACTGATCGCATAGGTTAAAACTGTAAGGTAGAGGTAAAGAGGGTCCCCTCGATATGGAATTACTATCAGTGGGGGGTTTCTCTGATAAGATTTGATTTCCTTAAGTGACTTTGAACATTCATTGTTCTAGGCAAGGCTCTTTTCTTTAATGAGTACCTGAAAGAACGATATGCAACTCTTGGATAACTTGGAGAGGAAACAGTTTAAGGATGGGAGCATCCTGATCGGCTAGTGGATCTCTCGCAGTGTCTTTGACGAATGAACATTATTGATCGCTACTATCTGTTCGGGATTTGCCTCAATATCCTTTTTGCTGACCAGATAGCTAAGGAACTTTCTTGACTGGAGCTCAAATGAGCACTTGCTCACGTTGTGCTTCATCCGATAATGCATGAGGATCTCAAAGTTGTCCACCAATTCCTTAAGGTGGTCATCTTTGCACTTGCTCTATATGAGCATATTGTCAATGTAAATGTCTATCATTTCATCCATTTATTTCTTAAACATCTTAGTAACCAATCTCTGGTATGTGGTTGTCCTTTTTAAGGCCGAAAGGTATGATCTTATGATAGTATAAGCCCAGCGGGGTAGTGAATGAAGTTTTATCTTGGTCGAGACCGAACATGAGAATTTGGTGGTACCCCGAGTATGAATCTAGGAAACTCAATTATTCGTGGGATGCCATTGATATGCCCAATACTAGTACCTTGGCCGCGGAAGACTTAAGTATATAGCCGCTGCCTTGACTCAGACAGACTATGAACCCTCTCTATTATCCTTATAATTATTTCCTGGGTTATAGATAGGCCGTGCCATGTACGTGGACATTAGAGGGACACAACCTTACCCTTAATAGGCCATAACCACCTACCCCTTTAGCAGTGCATACTCTGTCACGTACTTACTCACGTTAGCATGTACTTACCATATGTCCTATGTTTAGAAGGGTTCCTTAATCGTAAAACTTATCCACTTGTCACGTGCTCCATACATGTGACACCACCATTTTACCTTTATAAATATAAGTACTTAACTTATTATTAAGAGGAAGATTTTGGCAGCAAAGCGCTTCCCAAATCTCTACACACCCTCTCTTTAGAAGTTCCAAGGCCTCCTGGGCTATACAAGTTTGCAACCCTCCACAGACTTGTTTTACAAGTCACATCCCTAAGTACACAACATTATATTCCTCATGTATTCTCTCCTTCTCTCTCTTTTGTATGCCTCTAATGGTAACTCAATCTTGATATAATGATTATATATAATGAGAGTTAGGCACTAAAGTAGACGTATGCTCATTTTATAGCCAAACTTCTCTTATTTTCTTTATTTATACTTTTACATTTGATATGATGATTGGGAATGATCTAGATATGATTTCTCACATCATCATTTTGGAACTTTCAGTGGAAAATGAGGTATTTAATCTAGATTCCTCTCAAATTGAGCTCCCAATACCTGATTTCATTCATAGGGACCCTGGGTCATCATCCCATGGGTGAGACTTGGTTTTGACCCACATTTTACATATAAACTCCCTTTGGAATCTTTATTTCTATATCTATTTTCTAAGCCTTTATGTATGGCCTTTAGATTTAATTTTCTTACCCCGATGATGTTGCCCTACCTAGTTCGTGTTGAAAAACTTAAAAGTCCATGGCCTCGTAAAGGCGAGTAACTAGGGAGGCATTCTTATTCATCTATTTCCATTTGTTCCTCATACTCTAAGAGTTTTGCTACCAAATTTTTTCTACTTTTCACCTTAAGACTTTTCATGTCCTTGGGTAGCCCTTAAAGAACCTTGTTGGTCATACTTTTATTGGCAAAACCTGGATTTTTGGTCCAATTCTAGATATTTTCATTCACTACCTTTTGCTAGATGCGGCCTCGTAGGTTAACTTCCTATAGGTGTTGTTCCCTATGCAACAGTTTATCCAATTTTGTACCTTTTGTTATATTATTATTTTTAAATGTTGAAATTCATGATAGAAAATGACGAGAATTACTATACAAACTTCCAGCGCGATCCATATGGCTTGTAAGGGGAGTTATGTGGCAAAAGGCTAGGTTTAATTATTAAAAAACTGATGATTCAATGGACAAAGTCTGACTGGGCGATTGTTCGAAGGACGAGTAAACTGTTCAAGATAGGTTACGGTGCCTATTTTTAATAACTTTTTAGTTTACCACTTAGAGAAAAGATCCCGAAAAGTTGTCCCATCCAATGAAATGAATGAGTGATCGGATTGAGCCCTAGTGGATAATTCTATGGAGGCCACAACAGGAGCCTCGGGTGATTTCTAGGCCTCGATCTCATTCTATTCGAACTTCAACAGGCACAACTACCCACTCCTTACTTTGAGGGCCACAACCAGTTGTCAGGAGGCGGCATCCCTATGTTTACTTTGGTTTTATCGGCATACCTTACTCTTCTGACTGTTGTTTAGATTATCTCGGAGTATATTTCTAAAGACTAACACAGAAGAAGCCATGGAAGGAAGGTTGGATCAGGTCCTCAACAAAATGAAGACGTGACCTAATTGTTGAGCTGCATTAATAATTTGTATAACAGTTAAGCCTCATTCCAAGGCTAGATCAATCTCATGGGTCAAAGAGTTATGATGCTGGAGTACGCAGCCTTTACCTCTCTGTAAAAGGTTGCGTCCACTGATGACAAGGCCGCATCCAAGTCCTTGAAAAAAAGAAAATATAAAGAGCCAGAAGTAGAGAAAGCCTGCAAAGACTTCACCCCCTCTGATTTTCAGTCTTGAGGACATCCTTGAGAGCATCAAAGAAGATAGTTTCTCAGGTGTTCGGAGACCTCCCATATAAGGGAAACCAATCCAAGTGGTGTGAATTTCACCAAGACCATGGTCACACCACCAATAACTTCTTTGCTTTGAAGAATGAGTTTGAAAGGCTTGTCAGGCAAGGAATGCTCCGGTAGTTCCTAGGAGATGCATCCCTTAATTGAGACAGCTGCATGCCTAACTTTGCCTAAGAATATTTCTGTTTTATTTTCTAAAGTAAGAAAAACTCGAAGTCTATATTTATATATGTCTTGAATTTCTTTAACAAATAATATATATATATATATATATATATATATATTATTTGTTAAAGAAATTCAAGACATATATAAATATAGACTATATATATATATATATATATATATATATATATATATATATATATATATATATATATATATATATATATATATATTGTGTATTTGTGTATTTGTGTATTTGTGTGTAAGTTTTATGACATGTGAATTCTTATTCTCGCCATCTAAAACATTTCGAAAGATTTTTATCTTAACAAGTTTGCAGAAAACCTAACATTCAATTATCCCAACGATTATAGCATATGGGAGAAGGAATATATAGAAGAGAAGAGATTGATGACCTTAAATGGAATTTAACATCCCTCTCATCGCAAAGGCATTCAAAGATATGGGATGCTTCAATTAGCCTTGGGGGCTCATAATACCCATTATTATCTTTCAAAGACACGGGATGCTTCTTTTTTAGCCTTAAGGGCTCCTAACACTCATTATTATCCCTGGGTGCATTGAAAATGAACCTAGATTAAAGAGGATTGATAATACCTATATATATAGCCGTGGGTGGCTTGATAATGAACCAAGTCTAGGGAGGCTTGAAAATACCGATATATAGCCATGGGTGGCTTAAAAGTACCCCAAAATAATGAAAGAAATTGCAGTCAGACAAGGAAGGTGGGTCGAAGACACTACTATCCGTAGCAAGGGAAGCAGTTAAAGGACCACGACAATATGACATCACTCCATCAAGAATTTTACAAGTGCCAAACCTAGTTATAAAGTCCAAAAATGGGTAATTTAATACACAGCTATCTTAACAACTACCGCGACATGTATCTACAGAATGAAAGCATGCGACTTAAAATATCTTAAGTGCATGTCCGCGGACTTTAGGCCACAACTAATTTCTCTCCTAAGTCTACATTATCTCAGCTTATCCTAAGACGCTATGGAATTCGTTTATGAAGAGTTACAACCTGCTCCTATAACTATTATGCTCATGCATACAAGGTAAATAATAAAATTCCACAGCCTGTTCAAGACTATGGATGATAAAGCAACATAGGCATTTAGATATACATTATATAAACTGTTAAAAGGAGGAAAAAACATGTCACAACATTCGATATGTGGCCATGGAAATAAATAATTCCAAAAAATTCTACAATGTTTAAAGTCATGGAGGGCCCGTGAAGCTTTGAAAAAAATTACAAGGCATAAATCAAAATCAAAGATGTTAAGATATTCAAGTTAAGATGTCGCATCCTCATCTTCATCACCGTCAGCATCATTGGTTGCGATCTTTGTCTCCTCCTCTTCATCAACTGCGGCTTCCTCAAACTGTTTCTTAGCCAACTCTTCTGCAACCTTCAACTTAGCCACACATTCCAGATGCTCAAGGTCACTTATTTTTCAAGATTATATTTTGTCTTTATATTCTAAAAAGTTTTTCAGGAACCTATGCCTCAGATCCTAGAAGCCGTAGAGGTAAGCCTTTTTGTCAACAAGGTAAAAATCTTTGGAAGTCTTGAATGAGGCCATAACATCTTCAACAACCTTCTTTAAAGATGTGACATAATCCTCATCCTTATTCTTCAAGGCTAAGGCATGGCTTGTTAAAATATGTTGGTTACTTGCCTCTACAATAGTTAACTTCTCGTGTATTATCACGGCTTGCCTCGCTGCCTCCATAACCTTAGCCTCAATAGCTTTTATGGCCTCTGTGGCTTGGGTGAAATTCTACTCAGCCTTATTTTTTTCCTTCACTGCTTCATCAACATTGGCATCTGCGTTTATCTTGTATGCATGAAGGTCTGCGACTGAAGACTTTTTACCAGACTCAAAGGAGGTAAACTTGGCGCTTTTCAGCTGGTCTTGATGCTAGACTATGCAGCCTTATACCGAGCATAAAATTTCTTAAATTCGACCCTCTTGGACATAGAAGACTCCACAAATTAAAAAGGAGTAATGAGTGTCCAAGTATTCAAAAATGATTGCAGATTTAAAAATGTTATAAGTTTTTACCCTCAATAAGCTGTGCAGGGTGTATTCTTCGAGGTCCTTTAATTTTTCATCCACCAGATGATTAATGTTAGATGCTTTTGCGGCATGCCTCATCCTCGCTATGTCTATAGCTATTGTGTCCTAAGAATATCTGGGGCCATGTTACCTCAATCTAGGCTGCAAATGCCCTTCCACTACTCTACCTGCTAAACTATGGGAAGTTGGCAGATTGGGGTTAACAACAGCCATGATCCGCAGAGGGGACCCAGTATTGGAAATGTAAATGGGGTTGGAACCTTCATGGAAATATCCACCATAATAGGATATTAGTCCTTTCGCATCCACTTGTGCCCTAATGTCATCATCAATTTGGGGGTCCGCAGCACCCTCAACAGCTTTTGAATCCTTCTTTGTTAGAGCATTTTCTTTCTTCGTTATAGGGGAAATCTCTTTGGGTAACCTATTCCTCTTCATACCCTTCTTTTTTATGGCATGGTTAAGGCCTTGAACGTCATCATCTATCTCATTGAGATGAGCAATAAAGAACTCTCTGTCAATCTCTTCTACGACACCACCTGGAAAAAGAAGTGTTAGTTTATGATAATCACCCTTCGCAGTAGTATTTAGAAGAAAAGGAAGTTACCTTTTGTTGTCTTCATGAGTTCTTTGTGGGTTGGGAAGCATCATCTTTTAAATAGCTTCCACGAAGTAACTATGCGAGCAAAGTTTTTCTGCTCGTCGTTTAAAAAGACTGCAGATTCAATCCTCTTCCTGTGCCAACTAGAATGTTTCAGGCCTATAAAAACTGTTCAATGGGTTAGTAAAGGCCTCGACAATTATCATAAAAAAGAAAATATGCAGTAAAAAAGTAGATAAGGAAAATAGAAAGGAGTGGTAGAGATTATACTTTGTTTGGGTGGGCAACCCCACTTCCGCAACACCCTTAACTCCCTTTTCCAATTCATTCTCTTTTGAGTGGATATGCCACCTATCCCCATAAATGAAAAATAATTTACCATTCTATTTTTTGACACTAGAAGGATTTCCTCTCAGCAAATACCTATCCCCATGACGCATACCGAAGTAGTAATAACACGGGTTATCTACAAAGTTCTCTTTGGGCCTGTAGAATTCAAAGAACTCCGTGATTGTTATATCCTTTTTGAAGTGCTTCTTCCAGATGACCAAGGCAGTATGGATTTCCACCCATTTGGATCTAATTGTACTGGGGCCAAATTCATGGCACTTAGAATTTTTCAAACTGGAAGTGGGCCTGGAAGTCACATCCCTAAGAGAAGGCATGAAGGGGGAAGCATAACCCATCATTAGGGACCGCGGAGCATGATCTCTGCTCCGCAGATGGTAGTGCGCATATTGTACCTTTAGGGAACTCACAAGCCTCAGCCAAGGCAATCAACCATTCTCCGTTCATAATGTAAGGGTGTTGAAGTCCACAGGCTCTTTTTCTGTCTCCTGGACACATCTAGAAGTGTCAGCTTCATTATTCCCGTCCTTTGCTGTGATAGCCCGTATTTTATGGCCTTTAAATTTGGGGAATTATTAAATTTAAATTGAGATATTAATCCGGAAATTTGTTTTAAATATTTACTAGTGTGACGAGAGTTAGTAATTATTGGAAATTGGTTGATTTGTTAAATATTACTTATTGAGTAAAGTAATATATAGAATTTATTTTATTAAAAATTATCACGAGTGAATGAAATGGCAATTATGGAAATTTAAGTCGGGACGCGCCTGTGTCGTGTCAGGACTAAATCGTTATTATTAAAAGTGAATAAATTATAAGTCACCCGTATGGTCATTTCGAGTGCACCAAAGTGTCCGGAAGGGTCAAGGTAGTCAGAAAAGTGTACTCGGGGGTTTAGTTTGGGTCTCGGGGCATTTTTAGGCCTGATTGACATCCCGGGAGGGTATATTAGACATTTTGTGTTTTTGGGTAATTAAACTCACGAATTTCCAAATGTTATATCATCCATTAGGAGTTGCCTTTTATTGTTAACAAACACATAACCTTAGAATGGCCAGTAGAGAAGAAGATAAGTAACTTTCCAAGCAACTTAAGGCCAAAGACTCACCCGTTTGCACCGCCACCACCACCAAAGCGTAGATCGCGCGACGAGGAACGCAACCATACCTCTTTCGTCCATAAATCAGAAACTCAAATTCGAGGCAAGTATCTTTCTTGATTTGTTTTTAGTTAATGTCTCACCCATGTTAGTTTAGTATTATCAAGAACATGTTTTATGAAAGAAATTGATAATTTAGAGACTTTAAATCGCATGTTTAGAGAAATTTAATATATTCTGGACATACCCATTACATGTAGAGGATTACCCATGAATTAATATGAATTTAGAAACAATAAATCTGGGAAATAATTAGAAGAATGTATGTTTCCTTCAAAATTAGGATTCTTGAGGATTATGTCAATTTTACCCCATTAATTCGATATCGTTGGTGAATTTGAACATGTTTCACGTAGGAAATCATGTAGTTAGGTATATAGTACCAGTAGTAATATTGTTTGGGAGTTTGGGAGAAATTGATAGAGGTTTTGAGTACTTTTGGAGATGAAACGCGTAGGGTAGTATATGCAGAATCTGAGAAATATCTGGGCGATCGATTGATCGACCTTGAATGTCGATCAATCGACTGGACCAATCGATCGACCCCCTATCTTCGATCGATCGAACTCTTCTGAATTTTGAAGCTTGTTCTTTATTCTTAATGATTAACCCTGTGTCACATTATGGGAACCCTTATACATATTTTATTTACCATAATGGGACATGGGAAAGACCAGTAGGGTGGTAGGCAAGGTTCGGGTGATACGATTCATATGTGATTTAACCGTGGGGTTTCGGGAATATAAATTTAGTGGAAAATCGTGCGTACGTTATAGTATATCTTGTGAGAATTAAGGAAGACTTAGACCAGTAGAGTAGTGAGGGTGCACCTACTGATTTTTATATTATTTTGAGAGGATACACTTCGAGATTCGAGAAGTACTTAAGGAATTGTTATACTTAATAGAATAAAAAGTGTGATTTACTTATACGTAGAACTCGAGCGTTATATGTTACGCATGGCTAGAATTATAATTATGGGTTGTGGGCGCACCTAATTAAGAAAATGTGAATATTTATATATAAAACTGTATGACTATGCTTATATTATGTATCTGTGTAAAAATCATACCCGGGCTACTTGTTATCACAGAGGTTTTCGCGCCGGGATAGTCTTATCTCGATTGGACCTTTATGAGGGATATTGACTCGTACCCTAGAAGATAGTATCCTCAGTATAGGCTATCTGAGAATGATAGTCAGATGTTCTAAGAGACATGAGGGCATGTGCTTACCTCTTAGGACCTGGAACTATGCTTCGCCTCCATTTTTTTGTGTATTGTGTTAATACAGTTCGAGAGTGATTCCGAACTAATATTTCCCTTAGTTTGTGTGATACGGGGACTTGATAGTAGAGTATGCCAGCACTATAGATTTTATGTGGGGTGCCGTTAGTATATATATTATATGTGTGACTAATATATATACGCATATCTATATGGAAAATTTCTACTGTGCATATAAGTAGATAAGTAATGAATAAATGCTTCAACTTTATTATAAGTGTTCGGGAACTTTATAACGGTAATGAATTATTCTAAAGGACGTAAGAAATCTTAAACAGAATGATTTCCTAAAGTAAATATCATAACCTTGCCTTTCACGTGATTAAACCTCATGGAGAATAAGTTAGAGAAACTTATGAGATTTATTAGTACGGTAGGCGTGCACACTAGATGAGATGTGAGAATTCTCAAGAGAGTGTCTCATACTAACACAGTTGTTGCATTAGCCGGTAAGAATTTTAAATACTTGCTAAACTATTTTTAAAACTGTTTTACACTCGGGCTCTGACCCGTTTCCTATCTTTTTCTCTCTTTCTTGTATATATATATATGTATGTATTATATGTGCCCAGCCACAGGGGCATCATGCATAGGTTCTTTGGATTGGACGCGTTGCAGCTGATGTGGGAGTTGCAGGTCGTTGCTTTAGACGTCCTCTTCATTGATTCTATTCATGTTTTAGTTCTGTTTAGTTAGGGCATGTGTCATCCGTTTCCCTACTGAGTTTGGATTTGTCAGATATTTACGTTTGTTTATATTTCCAATGTTCAGTAATTCCTTGGGAGTTAACTTTTGCCAGGATGATTTCATGTATGGTTATTTGACTTATTTTGGTTAATATAGATGGATAAATTCTTTTGTGTTGATTGATATCCGTAGCACTTATGTGATTCTTAGACTGTTGATTATTTAAAAAGATTTTCAAGTTGAAATTTGAAAATGGAAATAAGACTTTAAATTGTTTTGACACAACTTAACTATTTAGGGTGTTTAATTTGGAAATTTTATTTTGCGATAGGGATGCTAAGAATGAACCAACCGTTCACCTTGATTTTTAATTTAATAAAGGACTGATCACCCGGTATTTAATTAGGCGGGGCGTCACATTTGCTTCTACGTCTGACACATTGGTATCCCTTATAGCATTTACTTCAGCAGGAAGATGGTTGTTGGAGTGAGTATCCTCCTCCATCTCGTTCGTAGTTTCTTTCAGATCCCTACAATTAAAAGAATTTGCAGAATCAAAATTAATCTTCACGCAATTGAAGAAATCCCTAAGTCTACAAGGCCCACTAGTTTTCAAAGGTTTGATGTGAAGCACTACAGGAGGAGGAACACCAAAATGTCTTTTCTAAAAATCCTCCAAGTACGCCTAAGTGTTACAATGCACCAGTAAAAGAAGAAGGGCTCCGCAATTAAATGCCATGGCCATTATGATCAGAAGGACATTATTAAGGCCACAATAATATATAGCTTATAATAGTAGTTTGCAAGATAAAAGGAAAAGGCCACAGTGATGAGAATAAAGCATAATTTGAAAATAGGAAAACAAAAAGCATAAGGTTCAAGATGGAGGTCATGACGAGCTAACCTAAAGAGCCTAATGGGCTACAGCCAAATGGAACCTTAACCTAGGAATGATGTTATGATGAAGGCCATATCCAGTCACCTCAAATTAACTAATAGGCTGGAGCCAAAGGAAATCTAAGCACATGAGATAGACTACAGGACGTAACAAGTTAGTTCAAAATACACTAACAAGCCGCGGCGAAGGGGATAAACAGGTAAATAATTTGGATTCCTAACTTTCAAGGATCAAAAGCCAACACCCTAGGATTTTGTCCAAGATAACCAAGCACATTTTATGGGTGTTTTTGGCCAAAAATTAGATCCAAAATGGCAGCTAGGAAGAAAACTAACCTAGAAAAATTCCTATCGGCCAAATCCAATCATTTTTAACCTAGAATTACGTGCCAAAACACCTAAAAGACCCAATCTCATAGAAACACTAAAAAAATTACCCAAAAAATAGAAAATCTAGTAAACTGTAATTTCTACAGACATTAGGAAAATAAAATTCTAAATAAATAAATTAAGGGTTGTGGGATGTTCAAGCAATACAAAAAAGGCACGAAATGTATGGAAAAAAAATATGAAATAGGGTTGAAAAATGAAAATCCTAATTGGAATCAAAGAAAATCACCTTGAACTGCCTTGCACCACCACACAACCGCTGCTGGAAACTTGAAAATGAAGTTGCCAAAATTACCTCTCGATTTGCTCTAAAGTGTGCCAAAAAGGTAATGAGGCCATGACATTGCTTCATTCATATTATAGGGCACGACAAGGTGAACCATTATAATTTGTTGGCCGTGACACGTCTTCGTGTCCCAAGCAAACAAGAACTACTAAGATCGTAAATAATGACACCGCGGTAACGGGCATTGAACACACTCGCAGCACCAACTCGTAACCTCTGGCATATAGCTTGGGGGCTTATTGATATGCCCAATACCGATATCTTGGTCATGGAAGGCTTAAGTGTATGGCCGATGCCTGGGCTTAGAAAGATTGTGAACCCCTATCTGCTAGCCTTATAACTTCTGCCTGGAACATAGACAAGCCACGACAAGTACCTGGATAATAAAGGTGAAAAAATTCCACTTGAGACGTTTAATACAAGATTAAACTGTTAAAATGGCTCCGAACTGTTTGTTGAATAAACTCTTTTAATCAAAACAAAACTTAACACAAGATGTGTTTAAAAGATTATAAAAAAAATTGAATGAATTTGAACGAGTTATTTCAGATCTAGAGTTAACCAGTTTTGAAAAACAAAACTTAAACTATTAAATCATCTTAGCATAGAAGAAGGTGATGATAAAATGAAGAAGTACACAAGTAATTTTTAATGTGGTAAAACCCCACCCAATTGGGGAAACATCCACGGTGACCTCTACTTCACAAGATGAAAATCCAATAAAATCAGAATAACAATATACAAGCTATTTAACAATCAAACCACATAAACACACCTACACTAAGTTCAGAATCGCTACCAACTCCTCTGGATTAGATCTGACTTCTCTGAAGGATGCTGTCGTTGATGTTCTCTCCAGCTTCGTAATTTTACTTTATTCTAGTCTTTACGTCGACTTAAATACGTTCAAGATTATATAACCAACACTTTAAGTGTGGTAGAGTGAAAGTTTAGTGGTGATGTACTCTCTAACATATGCATGCAACACACTCACACTTAATACAGACATAATGATTTAACAAATTACAGAATCATTAGATATGAAAGATATTTTAAAATCAGTTTAGTCAAAACTAAATCAGACTTTTAGACCTTTCAAAATAACCGCAGATGAGGGAATCTTGTTGGGAAATATCCAAGATCCTAACACTTTCTTGTTTCGAAAATATTATATAGAAAGTGTAATCCCCAATCAAGATCTCAAAACTAGTTCTTATTCTGATAGTTTGAGTAAAATGAAATCGGAATGAAAATTGTTAGTTTAGGGTTTTAAAACATAGAATCAGTTTTAAAATAACCAACAAACAAGATTTCTCGAAATAAGAAATCAAAACAGTAAACTATATATATGATTTGTATCATAGAGACGAGATCTCAAGTTTCTATGTAGAGAAACTGAAAACTCTACCAACGTGAGTAAGTTGGAAGGATGATTAAGAACAAGAGAGGATTATCTTCTCAAAACATGATCTTAAACACTTAGGTTTAAAACTCTCAGAAAAGTATTTCTAGTTTAGGGTTTGACGAAGTTTGGATTAGGGTTTCCTTTCTCCTTCTTATCTTTTCTCTCTCTTCTTTCTACTATCTTTTTTTTTGCTCAAGCGAAGAAATATCAAAGGTCTCTAATTGCCTCACCCAATGCATATATTTATACTAGTGTTAGAAGGATCTGGAATGATGGTTCAAAATCAAGGACTGAGATTATTGGAAGTTAAAACAATTCAAATCTAAGGTCACAAGAAGCGGTGCAAAGGCCAACTATGATTGATTAAAATCAGATCATTTGGATTGATTCCAAACACATGCAGACCGTAGATTAAGACGATCCAAAGGTCCAGAATAAGTCACGGGTATGTGAGTGATAAGAAACACAAATCAAATCATTTTGTGTGCAATACATGTAAGCTCAAGATCAACTCTTAAACGCGTGTTTTTAAGTTCTAAAAAATTCCAGTTTCACCCACAAATATTTCTGCCGCTTTTGGATTCTTCCCAAGATTGTTTTAAGGAAAAATAAATATTTACAAATCAACCCAAAAACTTTATTAAGTTCTAATTTTAATTTCCAAAAATTATTTGAAATTCTTAGAAAATATTAAATAAATCCCAAAAATTATTTAAAAATCATTTTAAGGGGATTTTACTCACTCAAGATCATTACATGAATAAATCACTATATATATGCAATCCTAGTGGGTGGTGTAAGTGTTATATCTGTAAGAACTTGTAAAGGAATATTAGTGAAGCTTATAAAAGTTATGAGGCTTTTTGGTCCATCTAGGGATAGACACAATTTTGTCACTATTGTCAAACTATATGAGCTCCTATATAATGCAGACTCAAATGAGTCAAAGATATAGGGTGATTCAAAAGGGCCACAACCTTACCCTTGACCGACCACGGCCACCTACCCTTTCAGCAGTGCATACTCTACCGTAGACTTAGCCACATCAGCATGTACTTACCAGTTGTTCTATTTTTAGAAGGATTCTTCAATCGTAAAACTTATCCACTTTTCACATACTCTGTGCATGTGACATCACCTTTTACCTCTATAAATAGAAATACTCATCCCATAATTGAGAGGATGATTTTGTCAGTGAATCCCTACCCAAATCTCGAGACACCATTTCTCTAGAAGTCCTTTGGCCTCTTAGGCTATGAAAGTCGGTAACCCTCCACATACTTCTTCTATATGACTCTTCTCAGGCTTTAAAATATTATATTCCTCATGTATTCTCTCATTCACTCTCTCTCTTTTACGCCTCTAATGGCCACTCAATCTTAAACTAATGATTATACATAATGATAGTAAGACATTAAAGTGGACGCAGACTCATTTTATAGTCGAACCAATTTATATCTTGCGTTATACTTTTGCACTTGATATGATGGTTGGTAATAATATAGATATGATTTATCGCATCATCAGCTCTGGCATCGACCAGCTAATCTATTTTTGGCAGAGGCAAGCCATTTTGGGGTCAAGCCCTATTGAGATTGGTGAAGCCTTCATAGACTCTCCAATTGTCATTTATCTTGGAGACGACTATTGTATTTGAGAGCATTTTGGGAATTAAACTTCTTTGATGGATGGTGCCCCCAGAAGTTTTCCTACCTCCTTTTCCACCGACTTTGTCTTTTCTGGGGCAGTGCAACGAGCTTTCTATATGATTGGCTAAAATGTTGGGTCCACATGAAGACAATAGCAAATGACTGCGGGATCAATCCTCAACATGTCGTATAGATCGCATGTGAAAATGTCTAGGCTTTTCTTTATATTGGTGATCAACTCCTTTCTTTTTTTCCTGACAGAATTGTGTCAGCTAGAAACTTCCTCTCTTGTCGGCTTTTATAAAAAACTACTTCCCCCAACTTCTCCACAAACCTATCTATAGGGTGGATTATTATTTCTTTTTCCCCTGGACGACCATGTTGTAGTTCGTTTTTGGAGGGAGAGGATCCAGCCTGGGATGTCTCTGGGATGTCTTTCTTATCTTTCTTCTTCTTCTTCTTCTTCTTCTTCTTCTTCTTCTTCTTCTTCTTCTTCTTCTTCTTCTTCTTCTCCTATTTGGTCCTGATGGAAGCATATAGCATTTTCAAGCAATATTTTGATCGCCTCTAATCTCCATTACGCCCCGATCTGTGATACATATGAGTTTTTGGTAGTATATTGAAGGGACTTCTCTCATATCCTGTAGCAACCTTCTTCCAGGGATGTCTTGATAGTTTGAATCAACGTCGACCACTAGAAACTTAATAAGTTTAGAAATGTTACCTGCCTTCACTGGTAGGACTACCATATCTAATATCATGGTCATCATTCATAGGAAGTTGACCAGTGGGACAGTCTCTTCCTTTACATCTGAAATCTTCAATTTGAGCTCATGAAACAGCTCCAGGTACATTACCTCAGAAGAACTTCCTTGATCCCCAAGTATCTTGTCCACATACCACTTTACAATCTTAAGAGCGATTACTAGTGCATCGTGGTGTGGTGTTCTTACTCTGACCAAATCATCCTATGTAAACACTACGTGTTTTTTGTAATCCACATCCTCCGATCACATGCACTAGCCAGCTTGGCTCTTGGCAGGATCTATATGAAAATTCTCAAACATTATCGTGACCTTCTTGAGTTCCATCTGAACTGAATTACCGTGAATCTGCTTGAGGTCAGACACCCCTTGTATTACAACAAACTCATGTCATGTCTATTTATCCTGTATGTTATCTAGTTTTTGGTCATCATTAGTGAGGACCTGGTCAGCCTTCTTCTCTAGGTACTTGTTTAGAACCCCTACCTTGGCCAACTCCTCCAGATGATCTTTGAGGGCCTTGTAGTTTTCTGTCTTGTGTTCGTTATCCTTATGGAAGGCATACCGAATGTGTTGTTCCTCTTAGTCAGACCTCCTTCTATCTTCTTCAGCCACGTCCCTAGGATTTTATAAATTAGTTCTTTAAAACTAGTGTTTATGGCTTGAAAATTTTTGAAAGAATTTTCTTTGCCTCCGCTCTTGGTTATATTTTGCTTCTTATTGCCCCTTTTGAATCCCTTATACTCTTGACTCACTTGAGTCTATATTGTATAAGTGCTAATCTAGTTTGAAAATTATGACAAAATTATGTCCATCCTAGAAACCAAAGAACTTGAGAGATTGACTTGCTATATCATTCATATATCTTGTAGTGATTAAGATCTAATTACCAACACTCACACACAGTAGAATGCATCATATACATGTCATATTGCTTATTAATGTGTGTACATTTGTTGAGTATGTTTAAATCCCTAAATTTGAATTTTAAATATTTTTTGGGATTTTATAAACATTTTTTAATAAAGTTTTTTTAATTATAATTTGATTTTAGAAGTTTGTGGGTTCAATCTACAATTATGAATTAATGGGTTTAATGGCATAAAGTTGGTTTGGGTAGAAACCAAAAGCGGCAGAGACTTCAGGGTGTGATTGTAATTATTTTAAAACACGCATTTTATATTGTCTTATTGTTCACCACCTGTTTCTTGCTGATTGGTGGGATTTGCGTTTCTTTACTGAGTATACAATCGCGTATGCTTACAGCCGTTGGATCAAATCTTATCGACGATCTGCATGTTGTCTTTGGTAATCCCTGTGTATCCCTTTTGAACCAATCAGATGTTTTTTTAACCACCGCGTTCTGTGAGCCCTTGGATTTAAGTCAAACCCGCTTGACTCAATCCTGACCCTTGTTTTTGAACCTGAATCTCGATCCTTCTCTTCACCCTATAAAAAGGACCCTCCTCTCTATCGTCTAAGACTTTTGTCTAGTTTATTTTTTTGAGAAAAAGAGAGAGAAAGGAGAGAGAGAAGAGAGAAACTAGAAAGAGAGAGAGAGAGTTAGAAACCCTAACCCTTATTCATCAAGTTTCTTTCAAACCGAACATTTCTTCAAAAACTCCTACATATCCAAAACACTACCCTAAGTGTTCTTGAGTGTTTGAGAGTTTGAGTTGAGTTTGTTGTTGTTGCTGCTGTAACCTCTTGTTTGTTAGATCTTGTTCCCAACTTAAACTATTTTCTTAGATCTAGTTTCTGCTTCAATAGAAATTTCAGATCTATGTTCTGCATGTTACATCACACTTAGATTTACATAGTTTATTTCTCATCTTGAGAAATATATTGTTGATTCCTTTCTGAAAATTTCTTTTAACTTTGAAATCAACAATAAATGTTTTCTGTTTCTAGTTCTCTTAAAACTAAACCTTTGACCTAGTTTGGAATCACACTTGGAGGTTTTCAATCTCGAAAATCTTTTCAAAAATCTGAGATTGATTAAGATCTTGACTGTCTTCTAAGCAAGATATCCGTGGATTCTGGGATTGATTTAAAGGTCAAACAGGTTCAAAGTTTTGTGGTAAGAGAGAAAAGGAAAAATCACTGCATATAGCCTTATATGTAATTTGCTAGGACTGTTTGTACTTAATAAGTGTGTGTGTGTGTGCATGCGTGTGTTAGAAAGCACCTCCACAAACACTTTCACCCTACCACACGAAAAGTGTTGGTAATAAGATCTTGTGAACAAGAGTCGACGTAAAGTGCTAGAACAAATCTGAAGTTTACAAACTGGGAGAACAACATCAACAATCAGAACTGCAGAGAAGTGATAAGGTCACCAGAGGGTACATTCCTAAACTTATATAGGTCTGAGTTGTATGCATGTTAGTTAAATAGTTTGTAACTGGTAAATTTGTTTTAGTGGATTTTTATTTAACTCCGTAGAGGGAGTCGTGGATGTTTCCTCAAGTGGGTTGAGGTTTTACCACGTAAAAATCGTGATCTTAATCTTCCTACATATTCTCATCCCATTCTTGTTTGTGCTGAGTTTAAAGTTTGTTTAAACTGTTTTATAAACTTGTTAATCAAATCTTGCATAGATCTCGTACATACAATTTGTAGAGGGGGCTTGAAGCTCAGCGTGGCAACTCATGCGTGGCATCTTGGTGAGGTAGCTCAGCGTGGCAGCTTGGAGAAGCAGCTCAGCGTGGCAACTCAAGTGTGGCATCTTGGTGAGGCAGCTCAGCGTGGCATCTTGGGGAAGCATCTCAGCGTGGCAACTCAAGCATGGCATCTTGGTGAGGCAGCTCAGCGTGGCAGCTTGGGGAGGCAGCTCAGCGTGGCAACTCATACTTCAGCTTGTTGTGTTAATCATATTGTACCTTTGATTACATTCACTTTAAAGCTATAACGGTTGTAATGACATAACGATAATAATAATACAGTTTGGGTGAGGTCAAACGGTACTCACGAGAGACCAGGCATGGCAGGACCTGGGAGGGCTTTCATGCCCTATCGAATGACCTCACCATGGGAACTTTAGAGGGACTTGGTTTGGAGGATTGAGAAGTAAGGCACCGTTGGGGCTTGTCCTGACCATCTTAGATACACCTGGTAAAACACCGAAGGACCCTGACCATGGAACCTCAAGTGGAGCAGCTTGGAGTTCCATCGGGCATTGAGTTATGGACCAAACGACCCTCTACTTAATGTCACATCTACTGTGGGTGATGTCACTAGCCATCTAAACAATGTCAGACATGCACTTGAGTAAACCACCATGGTATTTGGGGTTGTCAGGCAGTTGGTGAGCCACCTCTGCGACAACAACCCCCTGACACACAGTGGTTAGGCAAAAGGCATGTCTTGGCATTTAATGTTTATGACGTGGAGACAACTAGTGCATCAGGCATTTAATGTTGTGACATAAAGTATGAGAGATGTCTTTCATAGTCTTTAATGAGTGAGTTGCCTCGGGGGTGGTGTGGGGGGCTATTTAAGGACCCCAACCACCTTTTAGGAGAGGATCCCCTCTTTGAGAATTGAAAAGAGTTATTGCAAACTAGAGAGTTCACTAACTCACCATTGTCATTTATTACGAAGCTTTTAATACTTGACAGAGATTCTTGAGGGTGTTTTGTGTGTTTTTACTTGCCCACCAGGGTGTGTCTAGGGTGCTTACTTCCCTCTCCCTCTGGCTAAGCCACTTCTAAAGTCCATTATTATGACCTGAGTTATACACGAGAGTTTTGTGAGTTTAAGTTGAGTCTATCCTCATTGGGTTCATGTTTTATGTGTTTTATCATTAACCTTAAGCTTTAACCAACTGACTTATTGTTACCATACTCAATAGGGGGTCAAGCCTCCATTTATAATCTAAAGTACCCTCTTACATTTGGCGACTCTGCTGGGGAGGCATCCTTCTAGAGAAGGAGTATGGCGCAGGATAATGGTACTAGAAGACTCAATTTCGATGACATACAGCATAATAAAGAACAGGCTGCGAGGGAGCAGGATGCCCTAAGAGATGGGGATCCTCGAGTAGAGGTACCGCTGGCTCCAACAACGATAGGCGTCCCAAGGGCTGCACAACCTTCCACAAGCGCAGGGCTGGGACCTGTCTAGATGGCGCTCCTCATGAGCAAATTTTACGAGTTCTTGCAAACCCCAGTAGCTTCAACTATGCTAGGAGGATTGGAAACTAATGCCTTCGTAACACCAGGAGTGGCCCCAGGGGCCCCACCAGGGGCAGGCATTACAGGAGCGGTCCCAGCAAGTGTACCCTCTGTTGTGAATCCAACTGCGGGCGGCTCAGGAGTTTCAACGGTGCAACCGATAACGTTCGCTCCGGTTGCAACGAGCGCTCAACCGTCTGCCCCGTTGCAGGTGGCCCCAGTAGCCTCTCCCTTGGAAGAGATGAGAAAAGAGATGCAGAAGGAGATGCTGAAGTTCATGCAGTCTTCCTCGCAGGCTGTGGGTGAGGTGGCAGCGGTCTATGACTACTTCCGGACACCCTACCCCCAGGAGTACAACGACGAACCCTACCAGAAGGACTATATTCCCCCTACCTTTGAAAAATACTCAGGGAAGGGCGGGAACCCGAAGGAACACATTAAGCGTTTCGTTGAACACTTGGGGGCGCATTGCAATGACAAAAAGCTTAGGCTGAGGGAGTTTTCCAAATCCCTGACTGATAAAGCATACACTTGGTACTCTCACCTGCCACCCAATAGTGTCTCCACGTGGGAGGAGATGCATGTATTATTTATCCGAAAGTTCTTCTTGGCAGAAGATGAGTTCACCTTAACCCAACTTGGCAGGGAGAGGCAAAAGCCAGGAGAGGAGGTAGTGGCCTACATCCGAAGGTTAAGGGAAAGGTCCCTCGACGTGAGGGAAGAAGCTAAGGAGGCTAGGTTACTACAAATTTGTGCTGAGGGATTACTTCCTGAGTATATCTGTCACCTGATCAATGAGACACGCGATGGAACATTTTCAGCATTCTTAAAGTCCGCAAGAAATATATCTTTGGTGGTGTGACCTAGCCCGGTAGTAGCTCCCATGATGTTCAGACAACCAATACAACCCATCGGGGGAAGGTCTCAGGCCCCACGGGTGGGATATGTCGAGAGGGAGGATGGGGGCAAGGCCCAGAAGAAGGACAACAAAAGAAAGTTTGGAAGGGATAGAGAAGACCCGCCATCGTTGCCTTGTACGGTGGAGGAGGCTATGAGTTACTATAACGCAATGGTACAAGGAGGAACGGTTTACGAACCGAATGGCGTCCCGGAGGAAGAACCTGACGCGACAACCAGGGCCAATCCCAAATATTGTCAGGTTCATCGAAAGGTCCAGCATCCAACAGAAAGCTGCTTCACGCTGCGAAGAATCATCGACAAGTACATGAAAGCAGGAACATTACAAATCCCCCCGCGGAACGTTAACAATAACCCGCTCCCGGCGCATGGGGCCAATGTTGTAACGGCCTATGATAAGGAGGCAGAGCGGGAGGGGGGAGGGGCAACAATGGAGTTCGATAAAGCACTGGAGTATTGCACTAGGGGAATGGCTAACGTAGTTCTGGCGTATGATGAAGCAAGTGCTAGGGACGTAAAAGACGCCTATAGCGCTGAGGGCGAGGAAACGGACCCAGTCATAGAATATAGCGCAGTTTCAAAATCTCCAAAGTTCACTTGGTTCTTCGATCAAGTGGGAATCCCAAAAGAAAGCAGAATGGAGATAACTCAGGCGATCTTGGATATTGCAAGAAGAAATGCAGTCCCCTCGCTAAGATGGACGGGACCCATGGCTAGGCTGGTAAAGAAGTTCCTATCAGAGGTAACGTTCTGTGATGCGGATAGAGCTGTAAGGTTCCCCCATAATAGGCCCCTGTATGTAACTGCCAGTATTAACGGGGTCAGCTTCGCCAGAACTCTTATGGTCGGGGGTGCCTCCATCAACATTATGCCAATCAACTCCTTCCACGCGGCTAATATTCCGGAAGAAAGGTTGGTTGCCATGCCCTTGGTAATCTCGGGCTACGATAATCAATCTTCCAAATCCATTGGGTATGTAAACGTGGGGATAATGATGGGAAATCTGAGTTCCCATATCAAATTCCATGTAATAGAAAGCGCAACTTCCTATCATTTATTAGTAGGGAGAGTATGGAAGCACAACCAGGGGTTAGTTCCCTCAACATACCACCAATGTGCTAAAGCGAATATCAAGGGGACAGAAGTGACTATTAGGGCAACTAAGAGGCCTTTCGCTATCGAAGAAGCACACTTGGTGGATGCAGCCTTTTATACAGAGCTCGAAGAGGACGTGCGAGTTCTAACGAGGAGAATGGAGGGAGCATGGGTCCCCTCAATTAGAGAAATAATGGGACCTTTAAATGAGAGTGGCGAGGAGAAGAGGAGCGGGGAAGCATATCGTGCGGTCCCTCGACCCCAGAACATTCCGAAGCAGCTCAAAGAAAAGATGAGACCTAGGATAGACCCGGGCGAGCATGAGGCCCAACGACAGAGCGTGTTAAGTCGTTTTTTAGGGGAAAGGATCGCTGAAGCTTCCAGAGAAAGGAAGAGAAAAGCCATAGCAACAACCACCAACAGGCAATGCAAGAAGATTGTCATTGAAGAGGGAAAAGTGGTGTACCGCTTGTAACGGTGTGAACGGGCGGCCGAAAAGATGGACAATGAGGTTGACCCGATATACGAGTGCTTTTTAGTGGATCAACGGGGGCAGTGTATGGTGATAGACAACTCTAGCATACAAGAATTCGTAGAAGATATCGCCGAAGAACCAGACTACATGACAGACCAACCAAGGCCCCAGGCGCAAGAGTTGGAGCAACTAAACCTAGCAGGAGAAGGGGAAGACCCAAGGCCTATCTTCATCTCGAAGGATCTTGTTAAGGAGAAACAAAAAGCCTTGGTTGACCTGATTCGGGAATTCATAGATGTCTTCGCATGGAAGTACACAGAAATGGAAGGGCTGGATGAGGAAGTGAGTTGCCACAAGTTGAACGTGATCCCTTCGGTTATTCCAGTAAAGCAGGCAACAAGAACGTACAAGCCTGAAATAGATTTAAAGATCAAAGAAGAGGTCCAACGCTTATTAACAGCAGGGTTTATCAGGCCTATACAACATCCCCTCTGGCTATCCAGCATTGTGCCAGTAGGGAAGAAAGACAAAAACCAAATAAGGATCTGCGTGGATTTCAGAGACTTGAATAGGGCTTGCCCTAAGGATGAGTTTCCCATACCCTCCATCGACAGTTTGATAGACGCCACGGCTGGTCATGAGATGTACAACTTCATGGATGGATATGTGGGATACAACCAGATCAAGATGGACCCTTCTGACGCAGAGAAAACAGCATTCAGAACGCCGTTGGGCAACTTCATGTACAAGGTAATGCCGTTTGGACTCAAGAACGCCGGAGCTACGTACCAAAGAAGGATGATGGCCATTTTTCATGACTTCTTCCACAAATTTATGGAATTCTACGTGGACGACTTGGTCATCAAATCGAAGAAGGAAGAGTCCCATCTGAACGATTTAAGGAAGGTGTTTGCTCGATGCAGGAGGTACAAGTTAAGGATGAACCCGTTAAAGTGTGTCTTCGGGGTAACAAGTGGTAAGTTTTTACGCTTCGTGGTTAATCGACAAGGGGTACAGATGGACCAGGATAACCAGCGGGCAATATTGGAGATGCCATGTCCAAGAACGGCGAAGGAGCTGAAAAGTTTTCTTGGAAAAGTCTCCTACATTAGGAGATTTATGCCCGGATTGGCCGAAATAACACACCCACTGATGCAGCTGCTGCGAAGGAACACGAAGTTCAGATGGGAGGAGATTCACCAGAAGTCCCTTGTTGGGCTGAAGAAACTACTCGTGTCACCACAAATAATGGTTTCTCCCCAGGCGGGAGCTTCGTTGCAGCTATACCTCACATCCACCACGAGGTCCGTTGGGGCTCTGCTAGCACAAGAAGTAGATGGGCAAGAACGGCCGGTTTACTACCTCAGCAGAATTATACATGGGCCAGAAGTTAGATATACTAGTTTAGAAAGGCATTGTTTAGCCTTGGTCTTCGTAGCACAAAAACTTAGGCCTTATATGCTGTCTTTTACCATTCATATTGTAACTAGATGCGACCCAATTAGGTATTTACTCGCAAAGACTATATTGATTGGCAGGGCAGCTAGATGGTTCCTTATTCTCTCTGAATATGACTTAAAATGTGTAGTCCCTCGTACAATCAAAAGCCAGGCGTATGCTGACCTATTGGCCATCTTCCCTTCAGGAACCTTCGAGCCACCTAGGAAAGACATTCCAGGAGATGATTTGCAGGCCAATTACCTGGATGCAACTGAGGAGGAATGGACGATGCAGTTCGATGGATCTTCGGCAGAAAAGAAGGGAGGATCAGGGGTTATTCTTTCAAAAGGGATGGAAGATATTGCCTTTCCTACAAACTAGATTTCCCCTGCTCTAATAACGAGGCAGAATATGAAGCGTTAGTACTAGGGCTTCTAGAGGCTCTTAGAAGAGGAATTCGCTCACTCTGCATTAAGGGCGACTCAAACTTAGTAATTCAGCAGGTGAACGGAGAATATGCGTTTAAACACATGAGCCTGGCGCCCTATAGAACAATCATTCAAAGGCTTCTCAACCAATTTCATCAGACCAAGATCAGGAGGCATCCCAGAACGATGAACCGCCATCCAGATGCCTATGCCACTATTTCCCAGAAGATGATAATGAAAACCAATGAGACCACAGTTGTGATTCAACGAAGAACAGCTCCTTTGGTAGTACAGTCAATACTGCCGATGGAGGAGGAGGTGGGCTGGAGAAGAGACATTAAGAAGCAACTGGAGTCTGGTGAGGGGGCGATGCTGCTAGGAGAGTTGGCCCAATATTTTACATGCCAGGTAAATCTCTACTTCAGAAATACAGGAGGATGGTTGTCAAGATGCGTCAGCCGCGAGGAGGCCGAGAAAATATTGAGGAAAACGCATGAGGAGCACTGCGAAACGACTGAGATACCTCTATATAGGAGAATTCAAAGGGAGGGATATTTCTGGCCTAAAATGAAGCAGGATGCGGCAGAGCTACAACGGAAATGCAACAAGTGTCAGCTATTCTTCGAAGCAGCTGAGTGCCATTTTATTGAAACTCAAACGGACTGGAGGCAGCCCTACATCGACTTTATTCAGGAGGGGGTTGTCCCAACAAAGAAAATAGATGCAATGGGTCTGAGGCGAAGGGATCCAAGGTTCTACGTCCAGGAGGTGCAGCTTTATCGAAAGGGGTACTTTAACAGGCCCTTGCGATGTATCACGAGGGAAGAAGCAGTGGAGGTCCTCAAACAAGCGCACGATCCAGCACATATAGGAGGTGCCAAGCTGTATGATCAGTTGATGACATTGGGGTATTATTGGCCAACAATGGAGAAAGACTCTGCTGAGTTTGTTCGGAAATGCAAGGCTTGCCAACTTCAAGGGAATATGATCCATGCCCCATCGACAGACTTGCACTCTCTATCAACGCCCTATACATTTCATACTTGGGCGTTCGACCAAGTGGGGGCAATTCACCCCTCTTCGAGAGGCAAGATATGGATACTAGTAGCAACAGAATGTTTCACAAAATGGGCCGAGGCAATACCACTCAAACGGGCAACGGCTGGGGTGGTGAGCAACTTCATCAGATAATACATCATTTGTCGTTTTGGGATCCCAAAAGTAATTCTTTCGGATAATGGGACGCCCTTCGTCAATTCTGAAGTAACAATGCTCACGGACAAATACTCCATTGTTCATCACACTTCAACAGTGGCATACCCAAAGGGAAATGGTCAGGCCGAAGCAACTAACAAAACCCTGATTAATATTTTGGCCAAAATGATGGAAGACTTTCCAGGGGCGTGGGATGACAAAATACCAGCTGTCCTGTGGGCCTATCGAATAACCAAGCGAAAACCCATGGGATACACGTCGTTCTCTCTTGTTTATGGCGCTGATGCAATCCTCCCAGTAGAATTGGAAGTTCCCTCTGCTCGTTATGCCTTGAGAAGTAGCATGTTACCTAACAGTAGACATGTACAGCTGGAAGCGTTGGATGAGCACAGAGATAACTCGATGCAACACTTTCAAATGTATACGAAACAACTTTCCAGGGCATATGACAACTTGGTGAGACCAAGGAAGTTCATGGAAGGAGACCTCGTATTGAAAGCGGAAGTAAAGCACATCAGGGGACTTCCTCTACCAAAGTTCGCAGCCAACTGGGAGGGACCTTACGTTGTGAAAGAAGCGCATGACTCAGGTTATTGCTTAATTTCGAAGATAGAAGAAGACAAGCCATTTAAGATTAACAATAAGTGGCTGAAGGTTTATCATGTGTAAAATAACCAAGTTTGAGCTGATGATTATATTGTTATAAATATACAAGTTTTGGGTGACATTTTTTTTAGAATAAAGAATTGCAGAAACACAAAACTCTATAGCACACAACACCAGTCACAACACATGAAGGGATTGAAAAGTATGCGTTCTTCATTCATAAACTATAGAGTATTACAAAATTTCCTTTGGAAGCTATTGCCCAAGAATTACATAGAGAAAAGAAGTAAAAGATCTGTATACAAGAAGTAACTACTCTAAAAGAAAAGATAAATCCGAGGAAGAGAAAAAATCTCCAGGCAGGCCCGAAGAGGCTGCTGTGAAAGACCGTTGGGAGTTAATGGAAACCTCCAGCCTCGTTTGTACTTGCGTACGTTCGATCAGGAGTCTCTCACGCTTCAGTTTGGCCAGGCACAAAGTTTCTTCGGCCTCCTTCGCCTCTTGATCCACTGCTTCCAAAAGAGGGGCCAATGCGACCAACCTAGCCTCCTCAGCTTGCTGGTCCTCCTGGTGCTTGCGCAATACCTCCCTCTGGCCGATCAGTTGCTGGTTTTTCAAGGTCTTCAGATACGTAATAAGACAGTCAAAACGGAAACCATCACGTCCCAACTCCTTCAGAAAACCTAGAAATTG
Source organism: Sambucus nigra (assembly GCA_949130495.1). Taxonomy (NCBI): domain Eukaryota; kingdom Viridiplantae; phylum Streptophyta; class Magnoliopsida; order Dipsacales; family Adoxaceae; genus Sambucus; species Sambucus nigra. The sequence continues at coordinate 286,915,204 of OX422218.1, forward strand.
GTTAAAAAGGGATCTGGTAACACTGGCAGTGGGGGTACTGGCAATTTCAGCAACAACGATCGCCATGCCTTGCAGTCTGTGACTCATCACATGAATATTTGAGCGCAGGCAATCTGTTGTGAAGGTCTCAGGATGGCGATCCACCAATTATTCAATCACTAGGCGATGGTTGACGGGCATTTGAGGAGACTGCCGAAGCACCATGAGGCAGAACGAGTGAGGATCTAGGTCAGGAAGAAGCAATTCGCACCCAGATTCGCTCTCGGCTGCAGCACCAGTCGTAGAACCTTGATCATCATGAATAGAATTTTCCGAAACAGCAGGTTCTCGGAACGGCGAGCCTACAGGTGAGAGAACTGGAGGCGAATTTTCCCGAGCAACCTAAAAAGAAAAAGCCCAAATAATGGAATTATGAATAAAAAAAAAAAACTTAACAAGTGTTTTCGTTGTTAAGTCACCGTTATAAGGTGGAGTTTATGGAAAAATCTTAACAAGTGTTTTCGTTGTTAAGTCACCGTTATAAGGTGGAATTTACGAAAAATCTTAACAAGTGTTTTCGTTGTTAAGTCACCGTTATAAGGTGGAGTTTATGAAAAAATCTTAACAAGTGTTTTCGTTGTTAAGTCACCGTTATAAGGTGGAATTTACGAAAAATCTTAACAAGTGTTTTCGTTGTTAAGTCACCGTTATAAGGTGGAGTTTATGAAAAAATCTTAACAAGTGTTTTCGTTGTTAAGTCACCGTTATAAGGTGGAATTTACGAAAAATCTTAACAAGTGTTTTCGTTGTTAAGTCACCGTTATAAGGTGGGGTTTATGAAAAAAACTTAACAAGTGCTTTCGTTGTTAAGTCACCGTTATAAGGTGGAGTTTGTGAAAAAAAACTTAACAAGTGTTTTCGTTGTTAAGTCACCGTTATAAGGTGGAATTTATGAAAAATTTTAACAAGTGTTTTCGTTGTTAAGTCACCGTTATAAGGTGGGGTTTATGAAAAAAACTTAACAAGTGCTTTCGTTGTTAAGTCACCGTTATAAGGTGGAGTTTGTGAAAAAAAACTTAACAAGTGTTTTCGTTGTTAAGTCACCGTTATAAGGGGGAGTTTAAGAACAATCTTATGAAAAATCATAAGATGGAGATTATGGAAAATCTTAACAAAAGATAGCAAGCAAAATATACCTCAGTCACAACGGGAGCATTTGGGGCAGCCACAGGGACAGGAACCGTTGGGGGAGCGATTATTACCCCAGATGCCATAACGAAGTCCCTGGATGCAGAAGCCTCCACACTTGTCCACACCTGATCACCCGTATAGGGCACAAGGGCCAGCATATTGGGTTCATCGTGAGAAGAGACTGAGCCCTCAAACAAAGCCACATCAGGAGGGGGTGTAAACACACCAACCTGGGCCCTCACTACAGGAGTTGGTGCAAGATCAGGAGAAAGCTGTGCACAAAGCCAAGTGTTAGAAAAGAAGAATGGGCACAGAAAATATGAAGGAATAGCTCGACTAGTTACTTACCTCAGTTATGGTGCTAAACAAAGGAATGACAGTAGGGGGTTTCATCAGCATCGTTGGAAGAAGAATGCTCGCCAACAACGAGGGCATTTCAACCTGGGGAACCCAAAACATATCACGATTCAGTAAGCCAAATAAGAAAAGAGTATGACCGAAAGGACTACAACAAATAAATTATAGAGCACATCATACCTCGGGCTCACTCTCCGCAACAAGTACAATGGGCAGAGGAACCTCAGGTGAGGCCTGTGAATAAGAAGGGACCACGGATGTTATCTCGGGATGTGCCACTTCGGGCAGGGTCACCACTTCAGGCGAGGAATCACTCGCATGATCAACGGCGTCACCTCCCACAAGGACTTCCCTCGCACGTTGGCTGACTCCACGGCGAGAATACGTAAGCCCCGTCATGGTGGAACGGGGAGGAGTCACATCGGTATGAGATACACCGAAGCGTCCCCCCACAAAAGGGCTCACGAGAGGACTGAAAGGGTCTGGTCTTTCTATTTCAGCTCCCTGCAAAACAGTTGTCAAAAAAGGGGGGAGGGATAAATATACACACAAGTAAAGACAGTCGTCCTTAAGAAAAAAGGAGATAATAATTAAGTCAGCCATACATACCTCCGATTCAGAAGGAGAACGAGAAGACACGACCACGGGCGAAGAGGGAGGAGTAGCAGCAACTGATGGGGCAGGGGTGGATTGCACCTCAGGGGTCGAGTGTACTTCAGGAATCCGTTTCTTCTGGGACTTGGTGCCCAGAGTCTTCTTCCTCGAGCTAGCTGCACTAATGCTGACCCCTTGAGGAACCCTGGAACTCTTCCTTTTTTTAGACGTTGGCTCTGAAGGATCCACCACCACCGTGGGGAAAGCAATGGAGGTAGGGACAACGAGTGCATGCCGTTGATACTCAGCATTTATTCGTTCCAGTTCTGCCTGGGCCTCCCTCCTCACACGCTCAGCCATCTCAGCAGGCATGGGAGGAGGAACGGAGGCTATGGGAAGAGCTGCCACGGGAGTTTGGGGCTTCTGGGACTTCGATTTCGATTTCGAGGTCCCACTCTTGGCCGTTCTTACCTTCTTAGCAGGTGGATGAGAAGCCCCCTCGTCGGTAGTAATTACAGTAGAGGGGGCAGCCTTCTTCGTAGCAGCAGTTTTGGCCTTTGGCGTGGCAACTGGGACCATGGCACAAAGTGGGGGAAGCTCGTTGGGAGGTGCTTTATGGATTGAACTTAGAGGGAATTCTATCCTAAGTACAGAGTTGCCTTTTAGCCCCAACTCCAGGGTAGAAAATGAAGAAACGGGAGGATACACAGGCTCTCCTTCAACAAACTCAACAATTTCAGCTAGTTGCTTCGACCAATACTTGGTGGCAAACTGAGGGGTCACATCCCCATGCCTAGTAATACTGGGAATGGTGACACGCCCAGCCATCGTTGAAGATATTCCCCACGCAGCAGTCAAAGAAAATAAGGAGCATGCCTCGCCAAAGGAGAATTTGGGATTTGATGATTGGAAAACTGGACGTGGCACCCCCTGGTCAAACCCAAATTGACGGCTGCATCGGTTGGGGTTATAATGCTCGCTCGAGTATCCCCACTCGGTGTAGGAGGGAAGATAGCCAGGAGAAAGCAGAAGAACCACAGCAAGCGAGGGATCCTCAATGTCAGGAGAAGCGTCCTGTATCAACCTGGCATCATGATGAAAAAATTTACAAGTATGGAAAAAGGCCTCTTCTTGATAGGGCCTCATAACGAAGCTCTCAAAACGATCAATCACGGAAATCAACTCCTTTCGGCTTTGTCTCTTATGATAAATGAAAGACCGTGGAGGCAAAATTATTTCATCTGAAGGAGGACTGTTGGGCTTGGCCGCTACGGCAGGAAAGCGAAAGTAGAGAAAGCTAGTCAGAAGCACACTGTTGGCAAAATTGGCCAAGTTGTAACGACCAATGGAGCGTTCCATGTCAAATAAAGTCCTGTCCAACCAGGTGTACAGGGATCCCAAGGCAATTGCAGCCAGGGGAAGCTTTATGCCTAGAGCTAGGAGAAGGGACAGGTTGATGAGGTCTCTTCGGGGCTGATCGTTGGGCTTGCCCGTCAAAAGGAAACGGGACAAAATCACAAGAATATAAGCAGGAAGCTCCAACGGCGTACCTTGACCAGGGGCAGTTGATGAAGAACTGCCTTCACTAGAACTCTGGAAGATATAATTGATCAAGGGAGAAAAAGTAGCTTTATTGGAAGAACCGATGCAGCTTCGACATATGCGATCCAACTCCAAACGATCCGCAGTCTCTTGAGCATCAAGAGCTTTATCGGTGTAAGGTTCATGGCCTGTTGCATCAAGACCCAGGAGCTCACACACATCCTCCAGAGTTATGGTAAACTCACCCCAGGCAGAAATGAACGTATGAGTATCCACGTTCCAGCGAGAAACCAGTATAGGCAAGGCAGCGTTGTTCTTTAATAGAGTAAACTCACCAAACCACCTTGCCCTTTGCAGCCCAATCTTAGTAAGGATATCAGTATAGGAACTCTGCATGTGAGAGTTCCAGGCAGCAAAGTGCGCGGGGGATCCCCCGGGTGCTTCAAAATCAATATGGGACCATGGGAAATCCCCTCGCTCTAAGCGAAATCTGAGAGTTCCTTCTGGGGGCAGAAATCCCCACTTAGACACCTCTTCGTCCTCATCACCCAACAAGAGGGCGTCAAACTTGGAGGAAAAGCAGACAGCCTTACAGGCAACAGCAAAGCCATCGCCCTCCCCAAAAATGGGAGAGCGACGGTAAAATCTCAGCTCTTCTTGGCGAGCAGCACCCAGGGCGGAAGCAGCAGTGGTGGCGGCAGACGGAACACTAGTGGCGGAAATGGTGGGGTTGCTTGAAGACGCCATGACGAACAGTGAAGCTGTAACAAAGAAATCTTCGAGAGAAATGGGATTGAGAGCAACAATGGAGATGGACGATCACAAATGGTGGTATAGCTCTTGCAACAATGGAGTCTCTCTCTCTCTCTTTCTAAAAAAGAAGCGACAGTCTGATGAAGAAGATAATAACGAAGTAAGGAAATAAGCAAAGAAGAAGGAAGAAGTGGAAAGAGACCCCTGAGGCCCACGTGTTTAAGGTTCAAAGTATTTTGAATATGGCTGTTGAGACTTTCGAGTTTGGCGTTTAGATTTCCCCACCCTCGCACGTGCACGGCCGCCTGTAATCATTTCACATGAACACGTGGCACTTCGGGAAGTGCTGTGACAGTTGAAAAGACAGCGCATGTCATTAATGAAATGACGCATAGAGAACAGGAAGCGTTGCCTTCTTCAGCAAGCTTGAGTTTTTGGCGCCAATCTTTTTGTCAGACTTATCTAACAAGGCCCCAACGAAGAAGATGTTCCAACGGTTACACAAAGAAAAATCCATCAAGTTGAGTCATTCGTGCAGACATTTCTTGTCCCAACAAATCTCTCCACGAGGGGGCAAATGTAGAGGGGGCTTGAAGCTCAGCGTGGCAACTCAAGCGTGGCATCTTGGTGAGGCAGCTCAGCGTGGCAACTCAAGCGTCACATCTTGGTGAGGCAGCTCAGCGTGGTAGCTTGGGGAAGCATCTCAGCGTGGAAACTCAAGCGTGGCATCTTGGTGAGGCAGCTCAGCGTGGCATCTTGGGGAGGCAGCTCAGTGTGGCAACTCAAGCGTGGCAACTCATACTTCAGCTTGTTGTGTTAATCATATTGTACCTTTGATTACATTCACTTTAAAGCTATAACGGTTGTAATGACATAACGATAATAATAATACAATTTTGGGTGAGGTCAAATGGTACTCACGAGAGACCAGGCATGGCAGGACCTGGGAGGGCTTTCATGCCCTATCGAATGACCTCACCATGGGAACTTTAAAGGGACTTGGTTTGGAGGATTGAGAAGTAAGGCACCGTTGGGGCTTGTCCTGACCATCTTAGATACACCTAGTAAAACACCGAAGGACCCTGACCATGGAACCTCAAGTGGAGCAGCTTGGAGTTCCATCGGGCATTGAGTTATGGACCAAACGACCCTCTACTTAATGTCACATATACTGTGGGTGATGTCACTAGCCATCTAAACAATGTCAGACATGAACTTGAGTAAACCACCGTGGTATTTGGGGCTGTCAGGCAGTTGGTGAGTCACTTCTGCGATAACAACCCCCTGACACACAGTGGTTAGGCAAAAGGCATGTCTTGGCATTTAATGTTTATGACGTGGAGACAACTAGTGCATCAGGCATTTAATGTTGTGACATAAAGTATGAGGGATGTCTTTCATAGTCTTTAATGACTGAGTTGCCTCGGGGGTGATGGGGGGGGGGGGGGGGGCTATTTAAGGACCCCAACCACCTTTGAGGAGAGGATCCCCTCTTTGAGAATTGAAAAGAGTTATTGCAAACTAGAGAGTTCACTGACTCACCATTGTCATTTATTACGAAGATTTTAATACTTTACAGAGATTCTTGAGGGTGTTTTGTGTGTTTTTACTTGCCCACCAGGGTGTGTCTAGGGTGCTTACTTCCCTCTCCCTCTGGCTAAGCCACTTCTAAAGTCCATTATTATGACCTGAGTTATACACGAGAGTTTTGTGAGTTTAAGTTGAGTCTATCCTCATTGGGTTCATGTTTTATGTGTTCTATCATAAACCTTAAGCTTTAACCAACTGACTTATTGTTACCATACTCAATAGGGAGTCAAGCCTCCATTTATAATCTAAAGTACCCTCTTACACTATTTTTATTAAACACATCTTTTGTTCAAATAGTTTTGGTTTTTAAGAAAAAAGTTTCTCCAAAAAACAGATCGAAGCTACTTAAATAGTTTATTTTTAATAAACGGCTTTAGTAACAGTTTTTCAATTGGTATCAGAGCCTTGGTAAACTACTTTTAAAGAGATCCTGTGTTTCTGAAATTATTTTCTGAAAATCAAATATGGACGAGAAAAATGAAAGATTTGGTAACTTGACCAGACCTCCAATCTTTGATGGAACTAATTTTGCTTACTGGAAAGTTAGGATGATTTCTTTCATTCAGGGAACTCTGGGAGATGATGTCTAGGACATTGTTGAAAATGGTTACATTTTTCCTACAAAACTAGCCACTGAAGGAAGTAATGAGAGGGTTAAGAAAGTATTAAGTGAGTTCACCCAAGAAGAGAAACAAGTTTCTCGAAATAATAACAAAGGAAAGAATGCCATATTTATTTCCATAAATGAACATGAGTTCAAAAGAATCTCATCTTGTACCTTTTCTAAGGAAGCTTGGGACACTTTGGTTACTGCTCATAAAGGAGACACTAGAGTTAAGGCTGCTAAAACTCAAATGCTCATTCAACAGTATAATTCCTTAATTATGTCTGAGACTGAGTCATTTGATGACTTCTATATGAACCTGACTGATATTGTGACAAAACTGCATGCTAATGGGATAACTTATGACAGATAAGAAATTGTATCTAAAATTCTGAGATCATTACCACAGAAATTTGATAACAAAAGATATGCTATTGAGGAAATGTGTGATAATAATCTCACTCCTGAACTACTCAGTAGTAAATCAAGAACTGTGGAAATGGAACTGGAATTTAAGAAACAATTGACCCAGTCCCATAGGAAACAGACTAGTTCCAATCTAAGCTTTTCTTCTAAATTGATAAAGCCTCAGTTTAACACTTCCAATGATGATTCTGATGAGGAATGCAATATAGAGAGTTTGGACAATCAGATTGACTTAATGTCAAAACAATTTAAGAAAATTATTAAGTTTAGAAACAACATGGCAAATAAACAAGGCAAGTCAAATTATCAAACTCCCTTTAATTCCAGACCTCATGAGAAAAGCCATGATAAAAATCACAAGGACTCTCATGCTAGACCTAACAGAGATCTTAAGAAGACTAAATGCTATAGATGTGGTAAACTAGGACACATTGCACAAGACTGTAGAGTTAACTTGAACACTCAAAACAAACACACTAGAGCCAACATTTGCAAAACATGGGATGATTCTAGTGACTTTGAAAATGAGGAACCTGAGTCATCTAATGTTTTTGACCCTTGCATGTCCTTCTTTGCCAAAATTATCTATAATGATGATATGCCTGTGTTTGTTAGTGAGGATGAATATAGTAATTCTATGTTTAATGTTTCAAATATTATTGTTACGGGTTTATATGCTTTGATTACTGAGAATATTGCTATCTCCTCTTCGGGGTGTGTGAGTCAAAGGGAAAGCGATAATGACGATGTCAATGGGTGTGTGAGTTCAAAGAATGAATCCTTAGGGGTCACTTCACACACTACACTTAGTGGCTCGGACAATGAAGACCTCCCAGACATTCACACACTTTATGCTAAAACTCTCAAGAAAAGCACTAGACTAGAAAAAATTGTGAAAGATCTCACCAAGAAGCTGGAAGATCTAAGCCTGATGGTCAAACTGAATGCTGAAGAGTATACTACCCAATGTTTAACTCATGAAAGTGAAATTAAAATGTTTGATCATAAATTCAAAGATTTGACTGAAACAAATGAAACTTTGGAGAAAAAATACAAAGGGACATTGTTAGAATTGGAACAAACTAAAGAAAAGACAGCAACTGTTTTTAAAAAAATTACAAAATTTGAAAACAACTCAAACTGTTTTGATGAATTTGTTGCTGAATCAAAAACCAATTCTGATGATCGAACGGGAATAGAATTTTGCCCCAATTTGAAGACACAAACAAAATCTTTTGAAACTATTAAATTTGTGTCAGGAGGTAAAAGACCTATTGAAACTTGTCCAGACTTTCCTTCTCTAAAAACTGAGTTTGATTCAAAACATCAAAATTTTAACATTGGGGAATCAAGTTACTCTAAACATGAAAGTTCACCTAAGGCTAAATACGTCTGCCCCTCTATTAGAAAGAGTGAGTCCACATTCAAACCTGTACTACCTAGTAATAGAGTTCAACCCCAAAATTCCTCAAAACCATTGTTTAGAGACTTTCCTAAGGAGACCCCAATTCTGAGCAATCTTTATTGCTCTTACTGTGATATATACGGTCACTCTTTTGATGGTTGCTATGCTAGGAGACTTGATAAACCATTCTGTTACCCTCCTATCTATCAGAACTTTAACTATTCTAGGAGGAGTCGCAACAATTATATACTTCCTAGACAACCAGATAAAAACTCTAATTATAGAAAGAGAAAAACCAAACCTAAAAGAACATTTCCTAGAAGGAATCCTAAGCACTTTCCTAAACCAAATGCTCATGTCTTTCATAAAATTCAAAATCATGCGCAAAATATTTTTCAACAAAAATCCAATGCTCGCAAATTTTATCAATTGAGAGCTAATAAGCGCAAAATGAAAACCAGAGCAATTTGGGTTAGAAAAGAAGATCTATTACCCCAGATGAAGTGAAATATGGTTATTACTGCCTTAAAAGCTGAGCACACATCATTTGGTTGGTATTTAGACTCTGGATGTTCTAAGCACATGACTGGGGATGATACTAAACTTTTGAACAAAACCAGCTTCGCTGGTGGTAAAGTCATTTTCGGTGATGGAGTATCATCTCAAATCATAGGCAAAGGAACTCTCCAAGAAGATGGACTTCCTGTTCTTGAAAATGTCGTTCTAGTTAAAGGTCTTGAGGCCAATCTTCCTAGTATCTCGTAATTTTTTGACTCAGATAATACTGTTACCTTTTCAAAGAACAATTGCAAAATTTTAAATGAAAAAGGTGAATGCATAATTACAGGATTCAGGACTCCTGATAATTGTTATACTGTCAGGAATAATTCTGAAATCTGTAATGTTGCCAGAATGGATGACAACGAGATATGGCATAACAGACTGGGTCATATAAATTACGATAATCTGAGTAGACTGACCTCTCAGGAAATAGTTAGAGGAGTCCCTAAAATCAAACCCATTCCTAACATTGTCTGTGGTTCTTGTCAGGAAGGTAAAATTCTTAAGGCACCTCATAAGAAAGTTAATGATATTCTTACCTCTAATCCCTTGGAGCTCATCCATATGGACCTAATGGGTCCCTCCCAAACTGTTAGTCTTTGTGGACACAGTTATATTTTAGTTATGGTTGATGACTTCACCAGATTTACTTGGGTAGCCTTTTTAAAACAAAAATCTGACACTTTTCAAACTTTTCTAAATATACTTCTTCGGATTGAAAATGAAAAGGACACTCAAGTAAATAGAATCCGTAGTGACAGAGGTGGAGAATTCAAAGAAACTGGTATAATAGAGTATTGTGACTATAATGGTTACAAACATGAGTTTAGTGCTCCTACGGCTCCTCAGCAAAAATGGAATCGCCGAGAGAAAGAATCGTACACTTCAAGAGATGGCACGTGTTATGTTACATGCCAAAAATCTGCCTAAATACTTTTGGGTAGAATCTATTCGTACTGTGTGTCACATAATAAATAGGGTCTATCTTAGAAAGAATTCCAAACAAACTCCTTACGAACTTTGGTACAATAAAAATCCCAATCTTAAGTACCTTAGACCCTTTGGTAGTATTTGTTATGTATGCAAAGATAGGGAACACTTGTCCAAATTTGAGAGCCGGGGAGATAAAGCTATATTTCTAGGATACTCGCCTAACAGTAGAGCCTATCGAGTGTATAATCTTCGCACTAAAACCTTGATGGAATCCATTAATGTAATTATAAGTGATACTACTGTAGAGAGTAAGACTAGTGAATCAACTATTAAAGAAGAGCTCACAAACAATGAAAATGACTCTTTGGAGATAGATAATTCATTACCAATTGAGATACCTGAAGTACCTAACTAGGTTTCTAAAGATCATCCCATAAATAACGTAGTTGGTAACCCTAGTGAGCCAGTGCGTACAAGATCCCAACTAAGAAATTATGCACATTATGCATGTTTTGTTTCCCTAGTGGAACCAAAGAATGTAAATGAGGCATTGGATGACTCTCACTGGATTTCTGCTATGCAGGAAGAACTACTTCAATTTTTCATTCATGATGTTTGGTATCTTGTTCCTCATCCTGATCACAAAAAGGTTATTGGCACACGTTGGATTTTTAAAAATAAGTCTGATGAAAGTGGGATAATAATTAAAAATAAAGCTAGATTAGTTGCTCAAGGATACTCTCAAATTGAAGGAATAGATTTTAACGAGACTTTTGCTCCTGTTACTCGTTTAGAATCTGTTCGTCTGCTCTTTGCTATAGCTTACCACATGCATTTTACACTTTATCAAATGGATGTCAAATCTGCATTCCTTAATGGAATATTGACTGAAGAGACCTATGTAGAACAACCTAAAGGGTTCATTGACCCTCAATATCCAAATCATGTATTTCGTCTTAAAAAGGCATTGTATGGCCTTAAACAAGCACCTAGAGCTTGGTATGAACGTCTTTTCAGTTTCCTCTTAGATAAAGGTTTCAAAAGAGGTGGAAACGATCAAACTCTTTTTGTCAAACATTTTGACAAACACATCATTATTTCTCAAGTTTATGTTGACGATATTATCTTTGGATCAACTTCTCCCTCAGAAGTAAAATCCTTCTCTGAAACTATGCATAAGGAATTTCAAATGTCCCTTATGGGGGAGTTACAATTCTTCTTAGGCCTTTAAGTCAAACAACATTTAGAAGGATTATTTGTATCGCAATCTAAGTATGCTTTAGAGATAGTAAAGAAATTTGGCCTCGAGAGTTCTAAGGATGCTAGAACGCCCATGAGTACTACGTTAAAACTTTCTAAAGATGAAAATGGAAAATCCGTAGATCCTACTATATATCGTAGTATGATAGGAACCTTACTATATCTTACTGCCTCACGTCCTGGTATTATGTATGCTCTGTGTGTTTGTGCACGTTATCAAAATAACCCTAAAGAGAGACATTTGAATTCTGTTAAACGTATTATTAAATATGTAAAAGGCACTCTGAATCTAGGACTTTGGTACATTAATGACACACCAAGCACTATTATTGGGTACACTGATGCTGACTGGGCTGGGTGTACTGATGATAGTGAAAGCACATCAGGAGCATGTTATTATATAGGTAATAACTTGGTAGGATGGAGTAATAAGAAACAAAATTGCACATCACTCTCAACAGCCGAATCTGAATACATAGCCGCTGGCAGCTGTTGTGCTCAATTATTATGGCTTAAACAAATGCTAAGTGATTATGGTCTTCAAGAAAACCAATTGCATCTCTATTGTGATAATCAAAGTGTGATTAATATTTCTTATAATCCTGTTCAAGACTCGCGAACAAAGCACATATAAATTAGACATCATTTTATATGCGAATTGGTTGAAACTAAGGAATTAGAAATCAATTATCTTCCTACTGATTTTCAACTCGCATATATGTTCACCAAACCTTTAGATTATAATAGATTCATTTCATTGCGTAAATCTATTGGTATGGTTTGTGCTGAGTAATGCCTTTGCTGATTATCCAAGTTTTTCCCTTTGTCCATTTGAGACAAAATGGGGGAGAAATTTGAGTCGTTATGAATATTTGTATATATGTAAACTGCTTGATCTTAGTGATTCATTACAGGTTTTTATACAGTTACTCTCAACTGATGTAATAGGGTATTCAATTGTAAATAGTTGAGTTATGTACTTTTGTTTTCTAGGATTTGGGTAGATAGAATCTTTATAGGAATAAGTTTTTCTTATTTTTTGTCGCCCTACGAGTTCTAGATGACTCAAAGGAGATTTTATCTCATATTTCCAAAGGGGGAGATTGAAGCCCTTATACTCTTGACTCACTTGAGTCTATATTGTATAAGTGCTCATCTAGTTTGGAAATTATGACAAAATTATGTCAATCTTAGAAACCAAAGAACCTCAGAGATTGACTTGCTATATCATTCATATATCTTGTAGTGATCTAGATCTAATTACCAACACTCACACACAGTAGAATATATCATATACATGTCATATTGCTTATTAATGTGTGTACATATGTTGAGTATGTTTAAATCCCTAAATTTGAATTTTAAATATTTTTTGGGATTTTATAAACATTTTTTAATAAAGTTTTTTTAATTAAAATTTGATTTTAGAAGTTTGTGGGTTCAATCTACAATTATGAATTAATGGGTTTAATGGCATAAAGTTGGTTTGGGTAGAAACCAAAAGCGGCAGAGACTTAAGGGTGTGATTATAATTATTTTAAAACACATGTTTTATATCGTCTTATTGTTCACCACCTGTTGCTTGCTGATTGGTGGGATTTGTGTTTCTTTACTGAGTGTACAATCGCGTATGCTTACAGCCGTTGGATCAAATCTTATCAACGATCTGCATGTTGTCTTTGGTAATCCCTGTGTATCCCTTTTGAACCAATCAGATGTTTTTTTAACCACCGCGTTCTGTGAGCCCTTGGATTTAAGTCAGACCAGCTTGACTCAAACCCGACCCTTGTTTTTGAACCTGATTCTCGATCCTTCTCTTCACCCTATGAAAAGGACCCTCCTCTCTATCGTTTAAGACTTTTGGCCAGTTTATTTTTTTGAGAAAAAAAAGAGAGAGTAGAGAGAAGAGAGAGAAAGGAGAGAGAGAAGAGAGAAACCAGAAAGAGAGAGAGAGTTAGAAACCCTAACCCTTGTTCATCAAGTTTCTTTCAAACCAAACACTTCTTCAAAAAATCCTACATATCCAAAACACTACCGTGAGTGTTCTTGAGTGTTTGAGATTTTGAGTTGAGTTTGTTGTTGTTGCTGTAACCTCTTGTTCGTTAGATCTTGTTCCCAACTTAAACTATTTTCTTAGATCTATTTTCTGCTTCAATAGAAATTTTAGATCTATGTTCTGCATGTTACATCACACTTATATTTACATAGTTTATTTCTCATCTTGAGAAATATATTGTTGATTCCTTTCTGAAAATTGCTTTTAACTTTGAAATCAACAATAAATGTTTTTTGTTTCTAGTTCCCTTAAAACTAAACCTTTGACCTAGTTTGGAATCACACTTGGAGGTTTTCAATCTCAAAAATCTTTTTAAAAATCTGAGATTGATTAAGATCTTGACTGTCTTCTAAGCAAGATATCCGTGGATTCTGGGATTGATTTAAAGGTCAAACAGGTTCAAAGTTTTGTGAGAAGAGAGAAAAAGAAAAATCACTGCATATAGCCTTATATGTAATTTGCTAGGACTGTTTGTACTTAATAAGTGTGTGTGTGCATGCATGTGTTAGAAAGCACCTCCACAAACACTTTCACCCTACCACACGAAAAGTGTTGGTAATAAGATCTTGTGAACAAGAGTCGACGTAAAGTGCTCGAACAAATCTGAAGTTTACAAACTGGGAGAACAACATCAACAATCAGAACTGTAGAGAAGTTATAAGGTCACTAGAGGGTACATTCATAAACTTATATAGGTCTGAGTTGTATGCATGTTAGTTAAATAGTTTGTAACTGGTAAATTTGTTTTAGTGGATTTTTATTTTACTCCGTACAGGGAGTCGTAGATGTTTCCTCAAGTGGGTTGAGGTTTTACCACGTAAAAATCGTGATCTTAATCTTCCTACATCTTCTCTTCCCATTCTTGTTTGTGCTGAGTTTAAAGTTTGTTTAAACTGTTTTATAAACTTGTTAATCAAATCTTGCATAGATCTCGTACATACTATTTTTATTAAACACATCTTGTGTTCAAATAGTTTTGGTTTTTAAGAAAAGAGTTTCTTTAAAAAACAGATCGGAGTTACTTAAATAGTTTATTTTTAATAAACGGCTTTAGTAACAGTTTTTCACCTTTTATGGGTGTTCTCTTTATCATTGCCCTTATTTTCCTTAGCTAAACCAGTCTCTATATGGATGGTACTGTCCACGTCCTCCACTTTAACATACTTTTCAATACATGACATGAGGTCTTCAATTGTGTCCGCATATTTCTTAGTAAGGGGCTTGTGCAACAAGGAAGGGGTGTGTGTGTGGGGGGGGGGAGCCAATCTTGAAATATGCTACAGCTACCTATTCCGAATAATTTTCCACCTCGTTGAACGTTTCCCAATAGCGTTTCACATACTCTTGTATGGTCTCCTGTGGCCTTTTCCTCACTGAGAGTAAAGAATCCATCCTATTTGGATATGAACTAGTGGTTATGAAGCTATCTGTGAAGGCCTCAATGAGAGACTTAAATCCCTTAACCGATCTGTGAGATAGTCTCTCAAACCACTTCCAAGAGAAGTCTCGTAAGTTGGATGGGAATATGAGACATATAAAAGCATTGTTATGATTCCATAAAGTAATGGCTTTGCTATATTGGTGAATGTGATCGATGGGGTCCATCTTTAAATTATAAATCTTGAGCCTTAGGGTTGTAAACTTCTTTGGGGGTTCCTCCTCCTCACTGGCCCTTGAGAATGGAGACTTAATTTGTGTGATTAGATCCCTTCTTGCTAAATCTTTTATGGATTTTGATCCTCAGTGTGCTGGGTGGTTGTCCATCTCTTTTCGTACCAAACTCCTTATATCATCCTAGTGAATTATTCATCCCGATGCCATCTCACCAGGTGACTTTCGCGCTCCGAATGCTCTTGATCTCACTCAATACTCCTTCCTCGGGTGCAAGTTTTCTCTCGAGAGAGATAAGAGTTCAACCATAATGTTTTTAATTATCTTGACGAAAATATTTATCTATCTTCTCCAGTCATCTCTGGAGGTGTGCATTCTCCTCCATTTTGAGGCGAGATGCCTCCTCTTGCTGTTGGAGTCATGCTTCATACGCATCGACCAATCTTGATTTCTTGGAATCACATTACTTTGCTTTTAGAGCTTCTCCTTCAGAAAAAATCTTAGATTCCCGTACTGGAAAACCTCAAATCTGATCCTGAGTGGAGCTAGGTCAACTCCACATCGCTAGCTTGCGGTGCACTATTTGGGTGGTGAAACATTTGTGTTTATTCTAAGTCTGGGTTGCTTTTGTGAAAAAAAGAGCTATTCCCACAGACGACACAAATTGTGAGTGCAATTAAGCAGGGAATAAAAAAATATTATAAATGCTCACAACATAAGTATTTACGTGGTTTGGTAACTGCCTATGTCCACAAAGAGGGTTCCCAGTTCTTATTAATTTCTCTGAAGGTTCAAAATTCCCCCCCCCCCCCCCTCCCCCTACCCTAGGGTGAGTTTTATATTTATAGCAATAAAAATTAGTTGAGTTGTATAAGGAAGCTTCCCATCTCTTTATTAGATCATGTGGTGATTCGTACTTATCTTATCCGAGAATGTATGTAACTAATTAATCCTATGAAAATGCATGTGATAAGCGTTTGTATTTATCCGCATGATAAGCATTTGTATTTATCCACGTCATACTAAACTTGACTAGGGAAACGTGTTGGGCCTGCTCGGATCGCCAAAAAATGGTACTTTATGGTTTGGGCTCCATAATAATCCTTATTGAGAGTATTTATGTTTTGTGACGGGATCAAGAAGAGTTTTGAGTGACAAAATGGTGTAGAAAACATGTGAAATTAAGGTTATGGGACAAGCAACCTATTGATCTAAGTTTATAGTTAATTAAATTGTGTTTGGGGTCCTTGTAAATGGGTTTTAACCTAATCTTATGGAGACTTGCGGGTTTGGCATTATGAACCCTATTAGTTAACTTAAAACTTTATTATCAAAACCATAGCCTCACGTTTGGAGTTTTAGAAATTACAAGAGAGTTGAAGGAAAAGAGAATTAAATATTTGAGGATATTCATCAATGATTCCTAGAGGAAGAAGAAAACCTCTATAACTAATCAAGGGTATGAATTACTGTATACTTTTCCCCTTCAATATGAATTAATTCTTTTAAAATTCATGTAACTAGTTAATCTAATTGATAAGATAAATGTTTTAGTTGAGAATTTTGATTTTAAATGTTAAGATTAAACTATTGAATTGTTGGAGATTGTACAAATTAGAATTATGGTCATAGAACTAGGGTTCTCATAAATACCATGTAATTAGGTTGTTGGTCTGTATTTTGATAAGATGTAGATTGAGAAATAATTTATGTTATAATTATGATTTCCTATACTAATTATAGAATTGGTATTAGATTGATAAGAATTGGTGAATAACAAACGAGGAATCTTAAAATTAGGATTATTGTTCAATGTGTATATGAAATCATGATGTAATTAAATTGATATAGATATGTTGGGTTCGATTTGTTGGAATTATATTGGGATTATATTGATTTAGAAGATGAAATTTGTCAAACATGAAGTTAGTTTTCGAAACTCAAAATCAAGTTAGTTCAGGATTAGTCCAATATTGAATCGATCCTAGAGATCACATTGATTCGATGCGCAAATATTCCCCATCACGCGGGGCTAATTAGTTGTAGCAGTTTTGTCCACGTGTTTCATTAATGTCCAGATCATATGTTCCACATGAGTTACCAATGATGATGCTGTAAGGTCTCAGTTATCCGAAACTGGTGAAGTGGCCTTCATTATGGACGAGGCCGATAGTGATGCCTATCCTAAAAATTGCTATAATTGGTATCGACCTGATGACAATGTATAGGGCTGACACATGGTACAATTGAGACTTAAAAATGTCGTGTCCCGAGTCCGACAGTTACCTTTGTGAGTGACAATATGTGTTCTCTGCAATGGTTCTCGAAGGCCGAGACTGTTGGACTTGGCCCAATATAATGTGGGCCCAGTTGAGGGTGAATCCAATATAGGCGGTGAGGGGGCATGCTGTTGAGTTGAGTCTCATCTAGACGAGGTCATACTTATGTATATCAATCACCCCTAGGCCTTAGTCTTTCATGTATATGGGAGGCTAGAGTGTAAAGTCATCTTCCAACATGTAATAAGATGTCCCTTCAGTGTCAGAGAGTATCTCAATGATGTTAGTAGGCTAAAGAAGTGTCAGAGATGTCATTTGAGGGTTCTGCCAGAAGTATCACTTCTCTATCCCCAAGTGGACACCTATCAGCTCATGGGTGGTGTGGTGGAAGCGTGAGATATGGCGGCTTGTGCCCTAATGATTTCGTATGGGTTACTTTACAACATTATTTTAATGTTTAAAAATAAAAAAAATTCTTCATTTCTCCTTCTTCCACATTTTTGCGCTCCTTCTGCGCATACAAACTAGAGTTTCAATTTGTTCTCTCTCTTTTGTTCTCCCATCTCAAGCAGTATTCTTCCTCCTTTGTTCATTCCCATCATTACTCTTCCTCAGTTAACTCTATTTCCCTTCTTATTAATCTTCATTTCTGCATTTTTTCCATTCATTTCTGCTTTCCATATGTTTTGACGAAGTTTATGTTTTTTGCCACCCTCTCTAGTTGCAGTAGGGTTATTTTGGCGGTTCCTAGGTAATATCTAAGTTACTCTCGGACTTGTAGTTAGAATTTTGGAGTCAGATTCAATTTTTAGGTTCTGGTTCGCTGTTTAGATGATTCTTTTGGTGACCTGCACTAGTGAGATTCATAACTTTTCTTGATTAGTTTTGAAGTGAAAATAATTTAGTTTCGTTTGTTAGATCTTTAGCTCAACTTGATCAAAAACCATTTGTGTTTTTCTTGTACCATAGATTGTAAGAGTTAGGAGAACAATTCCCAAAGTTCAGAGAGCCATACTCAGAGAGATTCATAAGGGCGAGGCAGAGGCCAAGAAGAGGGCCGAAGTCAAATCTAGACGTCCAATCAACCCTATACCTTTGTCTGTAGTTTATCCTCCCTTGCTCAATATATACCCAAATCCATCTAAACCTAAAGTTATTATTACCTTCAATGATTCAATGTCATTTTCTTTTATTGAGGGTCCTTTATCCAAATATTCCTTAGGTTATAGTCCAGATCATATTCCTAAACCTCCAAATTATTGATGGGGGTCTAGGGATGATTCTTTTAAGGAAGCCATGAAAGTCCCTAACTCTCGTCTGGATGAGAGTGGGGCGGTCGAGTCCTGTAAATGGGGCCATCCATAACACCAACCCTTCAGCCTGATAGCACTAAGATGGTGGTTTTAGAGATTTCTAATGATGAGGAGCCAAGAGTTGAAGTGGCATTCTGTTAGCCACCAACCATATTGGTTATGACTGAGGCCAAGTTTGTGAGATGGGATCCGCATGACTAAGCTCCCGTGGATATAGAAGACGATGATGATGTTAAGGATGAAATTGACATACCTTATGCCTCGACCATCCCAAGCGTCGTTCGAGAGACAGACTTAATACTGTAGATACACCTCTATGGTATAAAGTCTTCAATTAGGATGAGAGTCCCCTCGAAGGATGAGAGAGGTTTTAGCAGTCGAGTAGAGGGAGAATTTTTAGTTTATAAACAAATGTTTGAGGTCAGCTTTCACTTATCGATTCATCCAACTGTTAGGGCCATCCTCACGAGCATCGAATTCTCTCCCGCGTAATTAGCCCCCAATACATAGAGGATACTGTTTGGGGGGATTCAACTTGGGAAGTTTGTGTATTATCCTACCTTCCAGTTGACATATTTTGGTCTGCTAAACCGTATCCACCCAAAAGAATGCGTCGTGCTACTTCCATTTTATAGCTCGGTGCTCTGACAAAAAGTTTGTCCATATCAAATAAACTTCCAACCATATCTATAAGTCTCAATTTTTTTTATATCTGGTGACAAAGATTTGGACATCAATGTCTTTTTTGACATCAATGAGCCGATAGCCCCCCCAAAAGTGGGTTAGATTGACAATGGTGACCAAACTTAATCCTGGTCAGAGTTTCGATTCATGAGAGAGTATTGAATTCCTGCGCACCTCCGACAAAGATGATGGACGGGTGGTCTCTGAGGATCTAAAGACTTCGGATTTTTTGGTCAAGACAGGATTATGGGTTAGTACCTAATTGAATTGCGTATATTTTTCATAATTTCTCCAACTTTACTATCGTCCTCTCCCAATTTCATTTAGTCGACACTTATTTCTTGTTCTTTTTATAGATTGCCCACCAGGAGTTAGAGAGGTGACTTAAAAAATGGAAGCCACTATCACAAGCAAGCTCATCTCTCATTTGGTTAGGAAGAATGTTTTGCTGACACAACCACAAAAGAAAACAACCAAGGGTGGTCCCTCTATAATTGAGGGATCAACTAAAAGGAAGGATGTGCCTGAGGACACTGGTTCCAACCCTCATCCGGCACCAAAGAAGAGAAAGGACACCCTGTAGCGGACGATCAAGGACACTGCCATCCCCATCTCGGATGACACTACGATCTATGCCCATCTTGAGCAACTTAATATGATGGCCAACGCTTTGCTCTTTAGTCAGAATAGGTACCTAGTGGATGTTGTATCAACTGTCCCTGAGTGTGACAATCGATATTTTGATTCCCATAAACCCTCTCGAGTCATTGACTTAGCTCTGTATCGGACTACTCGGGTGATAATTATTAACATTCAACAATTTAAATTGAAATATTATATTATCTTGTACTAACTTATACTTTTTTTCTTATAGTCCCTGATTACGCTCTAGAATGTCCACCAACGGGTGAAGGAGGCCACTCAAAAGATTAAGGCAGCCGAGACTTCCATCTCTAAGAACTATGGACTCAAAAAGCAGCTTAAGGCTATCAATATGACTCATCAGAGTCTAATTACTGAGATAGAGATGAAGCACAAAGAGATGTTAAAGACTTAGAGGTTGGACCATAACGATAATATGGACGAGGTTAACTTAAAGATGGACCAGCTAGTTAAGGGTAAGGAAGCTGAGATTAAGGATGAAATGGAGAAGGTGATATCAACCTTCAAAGAGTTAGACGAATTCTCCAACTACTTCATTCAGTACTTGGAGAAGGGTGCCAAAATCTCTTGCCACCGGGTGCTGAACATACTCCCCGACTTTCCATCGGTCGACCCCCAGCTTAGCGAAATTTTAAAGTCATTTGATGTGGTGGACTCTGAGAGCATCAATGCTTTAAACCAAGTTTAGGCTAAGGCTGAAGCTGAAACTACTTTCGTCGAGACTATGGTGGCAAATCAAGAGGTGGCTGAGGTACCTGAAGGCGATGTTAATGACCAGGAGGGGAACACTGCCAACCCTCCTGTTACTTTTCATATGCTTATCAACACCGAGAATGCCAACACTGAGAACTAGATTTTATATCTCTGATGGGTGATCACCTGTGGTCTTTATGCCATTTTTTATTGTGTAACGTTGTCCTTTAAACAATATCATCTTCAAATATTGGTTATCTATAAAAAATGTTGTGAACAACTTTAACATCGTCGTGACTGAATTGAATGAATGGAATGCTGAATGTTGATTTTTCTTTGTACAAACTGTTGTCTGTGAGCTAAATTTTATCACCAATTATTGGTGTATGAGTATTTATCACCATTTAATGTAATGATGTTACACATAACCTCTATTAGGATGACTTTTACCCTCACCACTTAATGTGATGTTCAAGGGGTAATCCACCCTCTTGGTGTTATTGGAAGGATGTATTTGATCTGAGACTCCTTAATCATTCTCATATCGCTGAGAGAGAGTTATAAAATAATCCACCATAATAAATGATGTTACACAACCATAATTAAATTATTTTTACCCTCAAAACTTAAGGTAATGTTCGAGGGGTAATTACCCCCCCGGGTGTTATTAGAAGGATGTATTTGAGTCGAGACTCCTTAATCATCCTCGTGTCTCTTAGAGAGAGTTATAAACGAATCCACCATAACAATGATGTTACACAACCATAATTAAATTATATTTAATTTCGCGTTCACCACTAAAAGCGATGTTCGATGGGGTGATCCCCCTCTCGACGTTATAAGGACGGTATGAAGAAGTTGAGACTCCTCATACACTCTCGTGTCGTTGAGAGAGAGTTATTATTCACCATGATTAATTATGTTATAATTCACTATAATTAATGATGTTATTTTAGTTAAGTGTCGTACAAATCATGCATAAACTGATGATAAAATATGATAAGTATGAGGCTACACTTGAACTTTTCATTACATTGTAGCACTTTGGTACAATCTCCTTAACATATCAATAAAATTAAAATGGAAACAGTACATTGAAAAAAACATTCATTGGTCTTTTACATCGATGACATTAGTAGAACTACTACTAATATCTCTTTAGATGATCTACGTTTCATGGGTTGGAAAATAGTTCACCCTCTAGATTTTCAAGCCTAAACGTTCCTGCACAACCTCTTTTGTCACTCTAGAGGGCCACTATCAATTTGAGTGAATCTTTTTAGGTTTTTGCTAAAACTTCTTTAGGACCAGGGCTCCAATAGTTATAGGCTGAGACTTTACTCTCTTAATATAGAAATTTTATGCTCTCTATTGGTAGGTTGATAGTCTAATTGCAACATCCTTTCTCCTTTCTTTAATCATATCTAAGTCCAACCTATTTTCTTCAATGTTGACCCATATGTAACAAGTTAGGACTCTATGGCTGGTGAGTCTAAGATCTATCAGAATGACATCCTCAGACCCATAAGATAACATAAATGTCATTTTCTTGTTGAAGTTGTCCCCGTAGTCGTATAAGCCCATAGGACTCCATGCATCTCGTACGTCCACTTTTTTTTCGTTTTACAGGGTTTTCTTTATCCCATCAAGTAAGCTAATCTTTGTGACCTCATTTTGACTATTGGTTTGAGGTCGTCTAGGCGCGGAGAAGAACTACTTAATGTTTACCCTCGTGCAATATGCTTCCAAGGACGTGATCTTGAATTGCTTGCTATTATTTGATATAATTTTGTGGGGCAAGCCATATCAGCAGATGATGTTTCTCTATATGAACTTGAATGTTTTTATCCTAGTAATAGTTATCATCGCCTCATTCTCCACCCATTTTAAAAAGTAGTCAATCACCATATTAAAATATCTATAATTTCCTGTTACTTTAGGAAGAGGACCAACCAGATCAATTCCCCATACCGCAAATAACCGAGGTGCCATTATGGATGAGAGAAGTAGATGGGGCTCATATGGAATACTCATAAATCATTGTCACTTGCCACATTTCTTGACATACTCTGCTGAATATTTGGTAAGCATCGTCTAACATTACCTCCGAGTGACCATCCTCTTAGTGAGAGATCAACCACCAATATGGCTTGCACAAGAACCTTCATGCACGTCTTAGAGAACATATTTCATTTACGAGGGATGCACGCATTAGAACAGTGGGAGAAGGAAACCTCTCTTATAAAGAACATTACTTATGATGGTGAACTTGGCAGTCCAATATCTTATCTTCTTTCTTTTGACCTTCGATTTCGAAAGTTTCCCATCTAGGATATACTCAATTATGGTATTCGTCTAGGATTCCCTAAGATTGAAGTTCAGACAAAAATTCATCGAACTCTTGTCCCCTTTGATGATTGGCCTTTCCAATATTTTAACAGTCATAATATATCTGATATGAGTTCTAGTTATCGACACTAGTCTTACCAAGGCATAGGGTCAGCTATTTTTTAACCTCAGAATCTTTTTCGCTTCGAATTCTTTAAAATTTTCTAAAATGTTTCTTATTCTAGCCAGATATTTATCCATTTTCTCATATTTGACCTCGTAGACCTCCAATATCTAAGTAATAACCTATTAAGAATCATTGTGGGCTACCATTTAGTCGACGTTAAGTGATTTTGCAAGGGAGAGACCTGTCAATAATACCTCATACTCCAACTCATTATTTTATGACTTAAAGATGAACCTCAGGGGATACTCTATGTTTATACAATCCGTGACTGAGAGTATTAACCCAATGCTATTTTCAGGAGACGATCCATCCATAAACAAACTCTAAAGGGGCCCTCTTTTGAAATGGGACCTTCACCCAAAATTCCTTCCTTGAATAAAAAATCTTTTTCTGCAACATCGACCTAAGAATTCTCAGTCACTATTTCGTTTTGAACATATGCTAGCAATTCTACCTCTTCTTTAACCTCATCATCATCATTTGCCGCCCAGGTAAACTCATCCACTAAATCTGTTAGTGCTTGACCCTTAATTGTGTTTCTCGACTGATAAATGATGTCGAACTACCCTAACTCTAATGACTAAGCCATTACCCTACCCGATTTATGGAGTTTATGAATGATTTGGCTTAGTGGAGTGTTGGCACGTACCACCATTATATGCGCCTGAAAGTAAGGCTTTATTTTTCTTGAAGCAAGTATCAGTGCATATGCCAATTTTTCCATCTTTGGGTAATTCATCTCTGCACCTTAAAAATCTTTCTTGTTAAAATAGACTGGCTTTTGAACTTTATTGCCATATCAGACGATGGCTGCACTCATGGACAACTCCGAGACAACCAAATATAAAAATAATTTCCTTGTGCCGGGGTATGCCTCAATTCCCCTGTGATTTATAATAAACCCAAGGAATTTCAGTGTGCCGACCCGAAAGATGTACTTAGTTGGATTCAGTTGCATCTTATACCTGTCCATCGTGTAAAAGTCACGTTGTAGGTTAGTAATATGAGTTTTAGCCTCCAAGATCTTTGTCTACATGTCTTCTACACACACTTCTAAGGTTTTCCCAATCTAATCTTTGAACATCTTATTAACCAACCTCTGGTAGGTTTTCCTGCATTCTTCAAGCTGAAGGGCATTACTTCATAGCAATATGTTCCTTTATCAGTGACAAAGGATGTCTTCTCAACATCTTCTTCATTCAGGATGATCTGATTGTGCCCGGAGTATGTGTCCATAAAACTCATAATCTCATGAACAACCGTGGCATCCACCATTTGGTCGATTTGAGGTAGAGGAATTTGTCTTTTGGACAAGTTTTGTTAAGGTCAGTGAAATTTACCCACATCGTTCGCTTTCCATTTTGCTTTGTCATAATGATGACATTAGAGCTCCAGTTAGGATATTGTACCTCTCTAAAGAAGTATATCATATGCAACTTCTTCACCTCATCTTGAATCGCATTATATCTGTGTCTAGCAAAGGTCCCATATCTTTGCTTCACTGACTTTGCATTCTCATTAATATTGAGCTAATGACTGAAAATATCGGGGTCAATCCCTGGAATAGACTCATGGCTCAAAGAAAATATTCTATGCCTTTCCCTCAGGAGATTCACCAATACCTCCTTCACTTATGCTTTTAGGTAGCAGTGGCAATAGTGGACCCATATAAATAAAATGTCCATATAAGTCCACACACTAAAATATGGGGCCCATATTTTAGAAATATAAATTAATATGGGGCCCATATTTTAGAAGTAATGACCCATATGAAAATCTAAGTTATAACCCAATAATTCAAACAGCAAAAGCTAAAAACCTAAAAACCTCACCTCATATACCTTGAGCAGCCGCAGCCGTCTGACAGAAAAGGTGAGCATTATTTTTCAGCTTTTAAATCTAGAATTCAAAGTTGACATCGATATACATATATGTAAACGAATTTGACTGTGTAAACGAATTTGACTGTGTAAACGAATTTGACGAGTTATGCAATGCCAGCAGCGAACTTAAATCTAGAATTCAAAGTTGACTGTGATTTCAGCTTTTAATTTTTTATGTTTTAACTTTTGCTTTACTGCACAAAGTGCCAATTCCTTTCAAACAAAACAATTTGTTGAATTTGTAATTATTGGTGAATTTGTAACATTATTTTTCAATGTCAGCAGAAATCTGAGACGGAGCCATTTTCATCAGTTTGTAACACCGGATTTCTTGCCGGAAAATCACATCGGAGCTACACCAGACGCTGTGTGCTACACCGGATTTCTTGTGTGACGGAAATTCACATCGGAGCTCAATAACACCGGATTTACTGTCCGATCTCACGCCAAATCTGTATGTTTTCATTTTTTTTTAATTTTCTGTATACAATTTGTTCATTTTCTGTAAATGATTATTGATTCAAGAGAAAATTTACCCTTGATCTCTAAATGATGTAAATAAGATATAATAATGAACTAGAATATTTTTTTTTTCATTTTTGGACAATTTTTTTGCATTTTCTTTAACTAATTAAAATGAACTTAATTTTTTTAACTTATTAAATGTTCATTTTTTATCTAATTAAATGATGACTTATTTGTTCATTTTTTTAATCAATTAAATGATGACTTATTTGTTCATTTTCTAATTCATTTAAATGATGACTTATTTGTTCATTTTTTTAATTAATTAAATGATGACTTAGTTGTTCATTTTCTAATTCATTTAAATGATGACTTATTTGTTCATTTTTTTAATTAATTCATTTAAATGATGACTTATTTGTTCATTTTTTTAATTAATTAAATGATGACTTAATTAGCATTGGTGGGCGTATAATTAGTAAGTATCGTAGCTCAATTTTGCCCAGTAATGCTGAAGCATTGGTTTGCACCAGAGACTGGTTGTATGGTGTGCCAGGTAATTTACGATATTTTTTTAATTATATATATCTTTTAATATATATTAAATCATTTTGTTTATATTAAATGCATGAATTCAGCTCTAGAAAATTCAGATGATGATCTAGTTGAGGATTTTTCATCTCTTGTTGAACGAGTTGCTCAAGATCAAGGGCGTTGGTGAGATAACTCGTCTATTTATTTATTAATTTTATTAAAGTGAGGATTTTGGTAACTCATTTATTTGTTTATTAATTTTACAGGGAGTAATGTGCATGAGTTGAGTGCACATCTTAACTAAGTTGAATTGATGATGTTGAGGTAATTAATTAAATTTCTCAATGTATTATTGTGTTATTAGCTATTTCGTTTCAATTTTACCACATACATTTTTTTTTGCAGGGATTGATGTGCATTGCTTTGATTCTCAGATTCCATTGTGTGAAATTGTAATAGTGTAGAGTTAATATGTGGACTTATATTAAGAACACTTTTATTTGTTTGTATTGGACTTAAATTAGACATTTTTATTTGTTTGTTATATTTTTTATGCTTTATATGGTGGACTTAAATTGGACATTTTTTATTTAGTATTTTAGTTAAATGGTTTTATTTATTGGAATTATTTGAGACATGTTAAATGGATTTACTGTAACATTTTAATTTAGATTGAAAATTTCATTTTTAATTTTAATCTATTAGAAAATAACTGGTAGTAAAAATTGCTTAAGTATATTGAAAAACAACAAGTTTAAACAAAATGAGTACATGAATACTAAAATATTAACAGATTTGTTATTATAAAAAAAGCTATTTTTTCATTAAAAAAATGAAGTTTTTTCTTTTTAAGAAAAATTGTTCGGAAAAAAAAAAAAAAAAAAAAAAAAAAAAAAAAACGGGCCAGCCCAGCCCAAACCCGGCCCATAACAGATTTGGTCCATATTCAGCCCAGCCCATATTAGGTCCAGCCCATATTTGGCCCGCCCATAACAGGTCCAGCCCGCTTGTTTGCCAGTGCTACTTTTAGGGATGAACCAATTTTGATGATTTATTCTGGCTCGTCCTCATTGAGGATAATGGTAACTACCTCCTCAGTAGGTTCTCCCCTTTTACGCTTTCTTTCGTCTCTTAGGTCCAGAGTGTTAATATTATAGGAAGTCAATTCTCGCTTATGAGCCTCTCTCTCCACGATTGAGGTAAAGTAATACTCTTGAATTTCCACTTGGTCACCTTGAACTTTTTCTACTCCATAGGGAGTTAGGAATTTCATTTTTTAGTGAATGGTGGACAACACGGCCTCAAACTCTTATTATGGGAATAAGGTTAAGCCATTGTGGATACGCCTCGTAATACACATGGGGGGAAATGATATATAAATAAGGGGTTTGTAATACCCCGTATTTTTATGGCTTTTAAATTGGGGATTTATTAAATTTAATTGAGATATTAATTTAATATTAATTCAGATTTTATTTTAAATTTACTAGCGTGACTAGAGTTAGTAATTATTGGAAATTTATTGAATATTACTGGATGAGTAAAGTAATATATGAGATTGATTATATTAAAAATTGTCACGAGTGAATAGAATGACAATTATGAAAATTTAAGTCAGGACACGCCTGTGTCGTGTCAGGAATAAATTATTATTATAAACATGAATAAATTATAAGTCACCCGTATGGTCGTTTCGAGTGTGCCAAAGTGTACGGAAGGTTCGAGATAGTCAGAAAAGTGTACCCGGAGGTTTAGTTTGGGTCTCGGGGTATTTTTAGGCCTAATTGACATCCCGAGAGGGTTTTATAGACATTTTGTATCTTTGGGTAATTAAATCCATGAATTTTCTTAGGATATATCAGCCATTAGGAGTTGTCTTTTAGGGCTAACAAATAGAGAACCTAAGAACGACCATTAGAGAAGAAGGTGGAGAGTTTTCCAAGCAATCCAAGGCCTAGAACTCACTCGATTGCACCACCACCACCACCAAAATGTAGATCGCACGACGAGGAACACAACCATAACTTTTTCATCAACAAATCAGACCCTTGAATCCCAGGCAAGTATCTATCTTGCTGATTTATAGTTGACATTCCTTCCATGTTAGTCTAGGAATGAAAATCATATGTTTTAATGGAAGAATTATATGTTTTGGAAGAGAATTTATATGTGTTGTAGGCAGAATCCACGTAGTCTGAAATCTTGATCATATGTAGAGCATTAACCACGAATTTAGTATGATATTTGGGAAGAAAATCTGGATTAAAATAGAGGTTTGTGATTATTCATGCAAAATTTGGTCTTATAAAGAAATCTGGGATTAAACCCCCTTTTGATTGATTCGTTGAGGATTTATTGATGTTGTTACGTTAGAACTTGTTTATATATATTTCTTATACATTTGGATAACTTGGTTGGGAGTTTGGGATGAAATTATGGAGGTTTGGATGGGTTAGAATGATTGAACCTGTAGGTTGAAATTTGCAGAAAACTGGTCAAGAACTGCTTGATCGATCGATCGACCAAGAGCATCAATCGATCGACTATCAATCGATCGACCCCATTCCTCGATCGATCGATCCCTCTTGGAAAACCGCATGTTTTTCCCTTTTTGTTTAATCCGGATAAAATACGTGGAAACCTTTGAATATCTTTTAAATAGTATAATGGGACATGAAGAGGACCAGTAGGGTCTAAGTAGACTCCGCTGAGTGAAATTTAATATGGGATGAAATTGTGGGTTAACGGGGAATTATTCATACATTGGAAATTGTGCGTACGTTTACTAAAAGATTGAGAGTAGTGAACGATTTAGACAAGAAGGTAAGTAAGGGTATACCTACTGAAATTATATTTAGTGATAGAGACTACTTCGAGAGATGAGAAGTAAGTATGAAATAATTTATAAATGAGAATAAAAGAGATGAATCCATTATGCGAGATAATTGAGTAAAATTTGTGCTAAGAACGGATGATAATAATTATGGGTCATGGGCGAACTTAGTTTGGATAATGTGAATATCTATATATATATATGACTGTGTGACTGTACATATATTAAGTATTATGTATCGGTATAAAATCATACCCGGGCTACTTGCTATCACAGAGGTTTTCGCGTCGGGATAGTCTTATCTCGAGTGGACCATTATGGAAGATATTGACTCGTACCCTAGAAGATAGTATCCATGATACAGGCTATCTGGAAATGATAGTCAGATGGTTCTAAGAGACGCGAGGGTATGTGCTGACCTCTTAGGACTTGGAACTATGCTTCGCCTCCAATTGTATGTGTATTGTGTTAATACAGTTCGAGAGTGATTCCGAACTAGTGTTTCCCTTAGTACAAGTGATACAGGGACTTGGTAGCAGAGTACCATAGATTTTATGTGAGGTGCTAATAGTGTATATATATATATACACTTATATATGGAAACTTTCTACTGTGCGTGTGCGTATAAGTGATTAAGTAATGAATAAATGCTCCAACTTCATAACAAGTTTTCATGAATTTTGTAACGGTACTGAGTGGTTCGAAGTAACGTAAGAAAATGGAAGAGATTATTTTTCTAAAACTAAATATCATAGACTTAGTATTTCTCGAGATAAAACTTCATGAGAATAAATTTAATAGACTTATGTGATCAGTAGTACGGTAGGCGTGCGCACTAGATGAGAGGTGAGAATTCTCAAGAGAGTGTCGCGCACTAACATGGTGGTTATATTAGCCGATAAGCCTTTTAAATACTTGCTAAACTATCTTTAAAATGGTTTTACACTCGGGCTCTGACCCATTTTTTGTCATTTCTTTTTCTCTTGTATATATATGTATGTATTACAGGTAACTAGCCACAGGGGCATTATGCTTAGGTTCTTTGGATTGGACGTGCTGCAGCTTATGTGGGAGTTGCAGGCCCTTACTTTAGACAACCTCGTCATTAACTCAGTTACTATTTTAGATATTTATAGTTAGGGCATGTGTCGACCGATTTCCTATTCCAGTTGGATTTGTGAGAGATTTATGTTTATTTATATTTCTAGTGTTCAGTACTCTTCGGGAGTTAACTCTTGTCAGGATGATTTTATTTATAGTTCTTAAACTTGGTTTGGTTTATCTAGATGGTTTAATTCTTGTGTGTTAATTGCCATCCTTAGTATGTATGTGATTCTTAAACTGTTGGGTTTTAAAAAGGTTTTCATATTGAAATTTAATAAAAATAATAATAAGACTTTAAATTGTTTTGACACTCAGTTTAATTATATAGGGTGTTTAAATTGGAAATAATTATTTTTCCATAGTGATGCTGAGAATGAACCAACCGTCCACCTTGATTTTAATTTAATAAAGGAATTATCACCGGTATTTAATTAGACGAGGTGTTACAGGGCTCCAGTGTTTATTTGAGAAGAAATTAAAACTATGGTAGTGAGTCTGTTGAACCTGAGGAGACAGGATTGACTCTTGATGGTGGGATAATAATATTGACAGGATAGGGAAGAATTATAAGGTAGACTACATGGCATTTTGGGATGTTGTGAGATTTTGTATTTATTGTAGAACCTGGTCTATGAAGGATGAAACTTATTACTTTTTAGTTGACGTAGAGGTTAATGTTAGACATGATTTTTAGTTTCCTTCGGGAGGTATTTGAGAAAAACTATAAGATTTCATTGATATTTAACTCACAGATCTAACGTATGCTATTTGAAATGCTTCCAATGCCAGGAAAATACTACAAATGAACGAAATTCCATACTTAGAATTTTAATAAAATATCTGACATTAGGAATAGTTTAATAACCCAGGTGGAAAAATTCACGCATACATGATCATTAATGAAAGACTAATGTTTTGTATATCACTATGTATTTAAAACATTTGCTTTTTTTTCTTTAAGTTTGGTAGTGTATTTTATAGGGAAAAACATAAAGAGTTCGTCTAAAAATAGTAGAATGGTTTGGTTATTTTATATCTCACACCGAGTAAGGGAATGATACTAAAATTAATTACGTAATTTCGAAATTATTTAGTATCCCACTTATTATGGTCCTTAATCAGTCAAAAAGTAATTTGATTTAGTAGAGGCTAAGCAGTAAAAATTTATTGCGTTAGTGGGGAGTTTTTCCTTTAGTTTTGTCTGACTTTGATGGGAAATGGGGATATGGAACAAAGGAAATTTCGGCCCTCCTCCAGCATATAATTAGTAGGCTGGGTAGAATGAAAAAAATTCCAAAATTCCAAAAAATAAAATTAATCCTTCAAAATTCTGGAGTAATTCTGAATCAATTCTTGAGCACTAAAGTGAGGAGAAACATCATATGTCATCACTAAGAAATGGACAAAGGTGTGTTCTTTATTATGCAATTTATAAGCAATTAATCTGTAAATGCATGAACTTTAAATTACCAAGAATTTAAGTAGTAATTTTTTTTTGTATAATCATGCTTGAATAAAAAAACAGTATGTATAACATATGGTGTGAGCGCCTTAAGTTTACAATCTCATGATTTCCAATACGAATACTGCTAGTAGCATAAACGCTTTTTGTATGCTTCAAAATATCAGAAAAATAGTATGCCAAAAATAGAAAAATCTGGAAAATAGTTGAATAGGAAAATAATTCAAAAATGCTTCATCATGTTTATGAACCCTAATCTGTCGTATTAATGATCATCATTTTTATGTCTGTTATGTGATACGAAAAACCCTAATAATGATTCTTCTATGAATATAAAACTATTTCTAAAATTATTCGGATAAAAATTGATGATTACACCCAAAACAATTTTTGCGATTTTGCCACAATGAGTAATGTTGTTCAAAGTTTTAGTGTGTTATTGACCTGAAACTTTGTGGGTTAACTAGAAATGGCCCAATGATTAATATCCACCACCTTGGCCCGTGATGCAAAGTGTTTTTGACCATTCGAGACTGCTTAGGGCCTCAAAATCCTATTTTTTCCATTTTTGGTAATAACCTAAAGGCCTGTAACTTTCTCCAAAAATTAATTTTGATATTCCACGAATGATATTGAGTTATTGGACTGATTTACTTCAATTATATGGTGATAACTCAATTTTTACATTATTGACAAAAATCAAGTATTATGTAATTTTCATCATTATATGGGCAATTCTGTTTTGAGGTCTTTAGTTTAATGTTCGTTATAAAATTAGATGAAAACTTAACACATGGTGCAATCTGGATTTAATAACATTAGACCTTATGTGAGTACTTAATTGTTGACATTAAGTTCATGTAATCATGTTTATGAAATTGTGACAATAAACACAAATGCCACATGTAATGGAACCCCATATATTTTTGGAATAAAATAAAATTTCATAAGGATTAATTTAATTAGGTCAAATTAATAAATAAAAGTTGTGAGTAATTAGACCCAGTATTATTTATAAATTTTACAGTTGGACATTACTGATTTGGAATAAATCAAAAGGGATTTTATTTTAAATAAAAAGTATTTACATGTGTCACGTCACAATTAAAATATATTTTTGGATAAAAATATTCGTGACACACTTTGAAAGGTATTACAAGCTCATTCGGGCATGTTATACCCTTAGGAATGGTCCTGAGGTATATATATATATATATATATATATATATATATATATATATATATATATATATATATATATATATATATATATATATATATATATGTGAGTTGGGTAGTTATCGGGCTAGTTAGATTATGTATTTGAGCTCATTTGGGGGTCCAAAGTTGGGGCCTAAAGCTCAACTCGGGAACTGAAGACTAACATTATTTAATTAAAATTAACTGACTTATTTGGGAGTTACATCCAAGAACCCTAGACATAACCACCCAAGAGGAGGAGGAAGATACGCTCCTCTACCCAATCTCAGGCAAGGATTCTCTTGACATTCTTATTCAATTTATGCTATTCTTATATTAATATTAACTCCATGCTTAGATTTAAGGTTGAACCATGTCTTGAGTCAACATGATCCATGCGTAGATCCATTATTCTTTGTATTGAATCTATATTCATGTGATTTAAATTGAGGAATTATTGGGAAAACATATTGTAGAAACCTTTCAACAAATCTGGAAATTAATGGGGTAATGTAAGAAGAAATCTGGAAATTTCATGTTCATAAGTTCTTGACAAATTCATAATGATTTGATGATAATCTAAGGTTGGATTTGCGCTGTTGATGTAAAAAAACTAGATTTGATCTAATTATTTTAATCACAGATAAAAATAGATAAATGAATATAAGACAATAGATTTTTAAAGTGGTTCAGCCTTATGAGAATGGCCTACGTCCACTATTTTTGTATTGCTGATTGTTTGCCTAGAATTCTTGATAAGTGAGTTTACCAAGAAATTCAGAGTCCCCTTCTAATGAGGTGGTTACAATGTATTTATAGCCTTGAGGCTATACATGTGAAAGGACAATGCGTTGTTATCTAGTAGACATAAACATCTGTACGGTAATAATGAGCATTTAATGCGCAGTCGCCTTTTTTATTCTCCTGATTTGGATGCTCTGTACGTTGAGTTTCTCGAACCGCCTGAGTTTCTCAGTACACTTAAGTTGCTCTGAGCCTTAAGTTCCTCGGGGCGCCTAAGCTGCTCAGTATGATTGAGTTGCTCGGGGCACTTGAGTAGCTCGGTGACAGTATGTTGTTCGTTGAAAGTGTTTGTAATTGTCACGTAGATTGACACGTGTCCTCAAGTGAATGGTCCATGTCAGAAGACTAAATTTAGTATCAACGGAAGCCCCCAATGTTTCACACTTTAAGGTTGAAGAAAAAGGTGGAATATTCTGCTCGAAAACTGCTCAGATTATTGGTTTTTTATGGATTTTTCGTTGTATATAACTAATTTTTGAACGCATAATATCAGGCTTCATAAATATTTTGAATTTTCATGACCACTTCGATATTTGTGCCCTTTTATTCTTTTAGCCGCCGGAAACGCAAATGTATTCCCTTGTAATCATTGCCTTTCTCTATTCCCGAGATAAAGTATTTAAGCGCGACAGAAATTCTATCATCTTTCACTTTTCAAAAATGTATCTTTAAACTCTTCATTTCCTCTCTATCTTGTGCCTTCGTTCTTTCCATTGTTCATTGTCAACTGATCTCTCTTTTTCTGTAAGATTTTCTTCCCTTTCTTTTATTTACTTTGTTCATCACGGTTTATCTTGTTGAGTCGCTGGACAAATTTCGGTCTGAATTTTCAATCCCTTCGTGGGTTATTTTGGAAGAACTTTCTGAACCTTCTGATTATTTTTCTTTGGCTGAGGGACATTGGTTCCCAAGTCTTTTTGTGGCCGAATGTGGCTTTTCTTTCCCGCCAAATCCCCTGTGTTTGGAGTTCTGCCAATATTTTGATGTTGTACCTACAAGAATAGCTCTAAATACATGGAGGATAGTTAATGTCCTACATAGGTTGAATTAATTTCATGGAACTCGATTAGGGATTCCAGAGATTATGTACTGCTATAGATGGGTTGTCAGTGACACCACATTCTATTTAAAAACTAGGTTTTTGAATAGAGCTTTGTTGTCAATCTTCCTGATGCCAATAGAGATTATTTTGATCATGGGGTTGTTATGAAAAATTGGCAACACCCTCCATTAAATGGAGATGATGTATATCAAGGTCCTACGTGTCCATCTTATGGCAATGGAATATGCTGTTTTTATTTTTTGAAATCTTATTTTCTTTGTGTTCGATAAAATGCAACACTGACGTTTGTTTTTGTTTGTTAGAGTTGACAGTAAAAGAAAACCTCCAAAAGAGGATGATGTTAATTTAAAACATTTAAAACTTATCTGGGATTTTCATCAATCTAATGCTGAGGAGCATATTAGATCTGCTTCTTACTTGTTGCAATACAAAAGTTATACTTCATCTTTCACTGCTCGTCCTCGTCCTCGTCCAGTGGTAGTTAATCTTGACCAAGTACCAGCCTCTGAGACTAGTGTGGAAGGTTCTTCCTCTGAGTCGAGTATTCCCATTAGTGATCTGATGAAGAAGAGAAGAGCTCCTGCCTTTTTGACAAATCTGCCTCTGCCACTGTGGAGGCAAAGAAAAGTAAATAATATGTCCCAGAAGAAGGGAAAAAAACCATTGATGTACCCCCTCCTGCTGCTGCCAAGAAGGCTATCGAAAAGCCCCCTATGGCCCCGAGCAAGACTGTTGTTGTTTCTCCTTCAAGTGATGTTGTTATCATATCACCAATAAAGACAACATCTTTAATTGAAAATGCTCCAGCTCATCTGAGAAGATTAAAGAAAAGTTCTTCTGAGAGACCTGCTGAACCTGTCTCTCAACCTGTAAATATTGAAGGTAGTGTTCCATATTTTTTTTTCTCCAAGCTCTTCTGTGAGTTTGGTAAGATCCTGGACTGTCCCAAAGGTCCAAGGCATTGAAGATACTTTTTCTCGTGAGAGAATTACTACTCTGGCTGCTCAACACATTGCATCAGAAAGTACCTTTAGCTCGACTTCTTTATTTTTTAATACTATGTTCATGTATTGATTTAAAGTTCTGTCTTTTTTCATCTTGTGAAGTGTTTCAACAGCATTTGGAATAAGTATGAAGCTATCAAGGCTTCAAGATCCTCGGGAGGAGTAGAGGAAGCTTTTGTTGGGCTGACCCAATCTTTAAAAGATTCTCATCAAAAGTACGAGGAAGATAAAGTTTCTTGGGAGAAGCAATTCAAGTCCATTGAGCTAGACAGAAATCAAGCTGTGAATGCCTCTAAGAAGTTAGAGAAGAAGTTGAAGGAGTTTGAACAGAGCAATAAGGAGCTTGAGGCTAAGCTCAAGTCCGCTGAAGATAAAGTTGTCAAACTTCAAGATGTTAAGCGACAAAAAATGGAGGTGGAAGAAAAATTGAAGGCTACCGCGGAGCTTCTTAGGGAAAGGACCTCCTCGGAGAAGGCAAAAAGGAAAAATTCCATTAAAAAATCATTCAGTGCTGGTTGGGACAAAGGCTGGAACAAGGGCCTGGCTTCCATGTCTTCTCAAATAGAGTATGCCAGCGTCAAATATTTTAGGGATGGATGGGTAGCATCCTTGCAGGAGCTGAAGGTTGCTGAGAATTCTGAGTTATTCCAGCAGCACACTCATGGCCCTCCTCCCTCTCCTAGAGAAGAAGAAGAGGATGAAGCTGCTTCAGATGAATATTCTATGATGACTGGAGATCAGGTCCCTGCTGTTCCTGTTGTTCAACCTTTCGAGCAACTCCAACCAACCAGCACTTCTGTCGAGCAGCTACCCTTGTCCTCCGAGTAACCAGTCCCTTCCTCCAAAACTTCTGAGGAAGTCATAGGAAATAAGGAGAAGGTGTAAAGTTATTTGGTCTTTTTTATTTCTTTCTTGAATATAACCTTGGACTATGTATCTCCTCTTATGATGAATAAAAATTCGAACTTTGGTTGTTCGTCTTGACTTTCTCTTTTACTTGCTCTGTCTGCATCGTTATTGATTCTTTTTATTTCTTCTCTTTATTAGTTTATTGCTAGAATGGAGCTCTTATCAACTCATGATACAGAATTGATGAACAAATACAATGACTATTTTAAAGATGGTCATGCAGATATTTATGAGGCTCAAATCATCGATATCCTTGGTTCAGATGCTTCTGAACGAGCAGTTGAAGCTTATCAATACTTAAAGTGCTTGCTCGATCGTTCTGTTGCCAATAATGTGGCCTACTACAAAATGATTGAAGATCTCTAAGGAATGATCGAGGAACTTCAGCAGTAGTACAAAGAGTCCTCCAAACTTTTGCATCAAGGATATGAGAAGAAATATCAACAATTGAGTGCTGACAAAGGGTATGATAAGTTCATCTCTGCTCATGAGAAGAAAGAGAGTGTTCTGAAGCTTGAAGTTGAAGAGCACAGGCATATCGCTAAGTTGTTGGAGCAAGAGAACATTGCTTTGGAAGAAGAGATAAAATAACTCAAATCTGCTTCATCTTCTTCGGGAGCCTTGGTCCCTGTTAATGATGAAGGTTTTCTTTCTTAGAGGTCGAAAATGCCAACTTACGAGATGAGTTGGAAACTTTGAAAAGAGATGGACCCTCCACATCTACTCGTGGACGAGCAAGATCTTCTTCTCGTGGACGAGTAAGGGTTGGTCGGGTTTCTATTGAAGAATCGAGAACTCAATCGGCCTTGAAGAATCAGACAGTTCAATTGATGGTGAAGAATCAAGCTTTGGCAGAAATGTCCAAGAAAATTCTAAATTTTACTAACCAACTCTCTTCCTAGAGTTCTGCTTTGGAAAATAAGGAAATTCTGGTGAAGAGTCTCCACAAGAAACTGAAGAGGTTAACTTATTAGTTCCATAAACAACCTAGAGAGTTTTGGATGGCTGGGTCTAATGAAGCCCTTTACCATCTTAATGCTCGGATCCAGCAGTCAAATAAAGAGGGGTACAAGCAAGGGTGGTTGAATGCACTGTGTGTGCTAAAATTGGAGCAGGGCCACTACTTATGGGATTATTATGAAACTAGAGTGCTCAATTTGCCCGTGCCTCCTTTTAAGCTTGACATTAGTTGGATTCCTGCTCGGGCAATTCCTCAATGCTTGATCTCCAATTATTTCGGTGACTACAGTCTTCATGCAAACTTTGAGATATCTTGCCCAGAGCACTTGCTTGATAGGCCCTCCATGATGAATGTTCGAATGCTACGAGATCTAAATTTTATAAATTCCCCTTATGCATTAGATGATCCTCTTTCTAGGGTAGAGCCTGTTTCAAAGGCAGAAGGGAAAAAACCAATATAATAGGGTTTTTTATGTAATGAAGTATATTTTTCACATCATATGTAATTATACTTGATTTGAATGAAGAAATTTTTAGTCTTTTGCCATTTTATTTTTTTCTAAATAATTTTTATAATGTCCTTGCTTTTTAGTTGGTAAATATGTATGTATATATTATACTTATCCCATTTGTTATTTAATTATAGTGACTTGTCACTCTTTGGGCCTAAGCAATGAAATGATTTGCATCCCATGTTCCTGCTTAGTTGTAGTAATCTCTTATGGATTACTTTGTTGCCTAGATAGTGGATTCCCCGGGAGGTCGTCCAGCTTCTTGTCTAGTTTGGTACCAACCAACTGGAGTTGGTGGTATTGATTTCCTGACCAATCGGAGTTGGTGGTAATTAGTTCCCGACCAACCGAAGTTGGTGGTAATTGATTCCCGACCAACCGGAGTTGGTGGTAATTGATTCCCAACCAATCGGAGTTGTTAGTAATTAGTTCCCGACCAACTGAAGTTGGTGATAATTGATTCCCGACCAATCGGAGTTGGTGGTAATTGATTCCCGACCAATCGGAGTTGGTGGTAATTTATTCCCGACCAACCGGAGTTGGTGGTAATTGATTTCCCGACCAATCGGAGTTGATGATAATTGATTCCCGACCAACCAGAGTTGGTGGTAGTTAGTTCCCGACCAATCGGAGTTGGTTGTAATTGATTCTCGACCAATCGGAGTTGGTGGTAATTGATTCCCGACCAATCGGAGTTGGTGGTAGTTGCTCTGAATTTTGTAATTGCTCTGAATTTGGTGTGTAGTGTGTAGCACTAATATATTTCGAAAAAAAAATGCAACATAGAAAGAAACTGGGTGAAACATCACTTTATTCATACTGAAGAAACTGTATTACATAGGAATTTCAATTACTGATAATACTTGCGCAGATGCTCTGCATTCCATGCATTCTTGAATTCTTCTCCTTCCAAAGTTTCAATCCTGTGTGTCCTAGACGAACAACTTCTGTTACTCTGTAGGGTCCATGCCAATTGGCTTCCAGTTTGTTATTCTTTTAGATCACTTTCTTCACCACATAATCTCCTTCCTTCAAATCACATTTCTTCACTCTTTTGTTATAGAACAAAGTAGTTTGTTGTTGATATGTTGCATTCATGATTACTGCTTCTTCCCTAACTTCTTCGAGCATATCCAGGTCTAATCTTCTCATCAAATCACTGACAGGAGAATTGAAATTAAGCACCCTATGTATGGGTAGACCAAATTCAGCAGGTATGACAGCCTCACTCCCAAATGCCAACATGTATGGAGACTCTCCTATTGCTGTTCGTGGTGTGGTATGATAAGCCCACAGCACATAATGTAGCTCGTTAATCCAATTTCCTTTTGCATCATCTAGTCGTTTCTTCACACCATTCTTCCCATTGCTTTGTGGATGGCCTAGTGCAGAATGGGTCTTCAGTACATTGGATTGATGACAATACTCAGCAAACTCCTCGTTATCAAATTGGGTTTCATGGTCAGTAATGAATGCATGTGGGAGACCATATCTGCAGATAATATTCTTCCAAATAAATTGATAGACTTTGTTGTATGTCATATCAATGAGAGGCTCAGCTTCTATCCATTTGGTAAAGTAATCCACAACAACCATGAGGTATTTAAATCTTCCCCTGGTCGTTGGAACTGGACCGACCAAGTCTATTCCCCACATGAAGAATGGACAAGGAGACGTGATGGGTGTTAATAATGCTTGGGGAGTTCTTCGGATAGAAGAGAAGCGTTGACATTTATTGCACTTTTTGGCATAAGCTACACAATCATCTCTCATCGTCGGCCAGTAATACCCCTACGTTGTTATTCTTTGCAAAAGCGTCCGACCTGCTACATGGGCTCCACAAGATCCCTCATGAACCTCTTCGATCAAATCCTTCACTTCGAAGGGATGGACACATCTTTGTTGCCCTGCTATAACTCCTCGTCTATATAAAATGCCATTGGTCAATACATAACGAGCAGCTTTAAACTTTAGTTTCTTGGCTGTGAGTTTATCAGTTGGTAAAGCCACCTCTTCAATATAGGCCCTGATGGGGTTCATCCAAGATGGTCCCAAGTCGAGGGCAATGAAGTTCATCATCAGATCTTCATCTATGCTCTGAGCAACAAGGATTTCTATTGGGATTGTTCTTTGTAGCTCGGTGCGTGTGGCTAATGCTAACCGAGCTAGGGCGTCTGTTCTTGCATTTTCCAATCTTGGTATTTTAATCAACTGAACTGCAGTAAAACTTGATACAACCTACATTGCTTTTGCATGATACCTGATCATTAATTCTCCTTTTATCGCATACACCCCCAAAATTTGATTTACGATTAACTGTGAATCACTGAATACAACGACTTGCTCTGCCTTCATGGTTTTGGTTAGACTTAGACCCACGATCATTACTTTATATTCGGCCACATTATTAGAAGCCTTAAATTGAAATCGCAGAGCATACTCCACATTAATCTCATCCAAACTGTTTAAAATAATCCCTGCTCCACTGCCTGTAGTGCACGAAGAGCCATCCACATATAAATTCCATATAGGTACTTCATCATCAAATTTTTGATCAGACAGAGTTCCTCGATGGAATATTTGGTGCTTCCTTTTGTCCTCCTCCGACACTTCTCGCAGCTCGTTGATCATCTTCTCT
Source organism: Sambucus nigra (assembly GCA_949130495.1). NCBI lineage: Eukaryota > Viridiplantae > Streptophyta > Magnoliopsida > Dipsacales > Adoxaceae > Sambucus > Sambucus nigra. The sequence goes on from OX422218.1 coordinate 286,955,584, forward strand.
TGCTCTTCTACCGACGTGAGTTGGTCGGGGTTAAAATTTGATGATCCTGTAACATCCAAAGGTTGGTCTGTATTCAACTCCTGTTCTTCGGAGGCATCTTCTTGAGTAAACTCTGCGATAAAATTCACTACTGCCTGCCCTTTGAGCGACGATCTAGGCTCATAAACTATATCATATTCACCAAGTTCTACTACCCAGTACAACAATCTTCCTGATTTCTCCGGTTTATGCAGAGCTTGTCTTAATGGCATATCGGTGTACACCACTATAGTATGGGCTTGGAAGTATGGCCGCATCCTTCTGCTTGCTTCAATCAGTGCTAGTGCCAACTTCTCCAACCTTGGATATATGATTTCTGCTCCTCGGAAAGCCTTGCTGGTGTAATAAACTGGTTTTTGTACTCCGTCCTCCAACCTTATCAATGCCGAGCTAACTACATTCTCTGAAATTGACAGATACAAGTATAACCTTTCCCCCATCACTAGTCTGGACAATATTCGAGGTGTCCCTAGATATTTTTTCAACTCTTGAAAGGGCTCCTCACATTCATTATTCCACTCAAAAGTTTTTCGGAGTGTTTTGAAGAATGGTAGGCATCTGTCAGTTGCTCGTGACACAAACCTATTAAGTGCTGCAACTGGCCCTGTGAGACTTTGCACTTCCTTCTTCGTCGTTGGAGATCGTAGCTCCAATAGAGCCTTAATCTTTTCAGGGTTCGTCTCAATTCCTCGTTGGTTAATAATATATCCGAGAAACATGCCTTCTCGTACTCCGAATATGCATTTGGTGGGATTCAGCTTCATTTGATATTTCTCTAGTTGATCAAAGGTCTGACCTAGGTCAACTAGAAGATCAGCAGCTTTCTTGCTCTTCGTCAGCATATCGTCAACATAAACTTCCATGTTATGACTGATTTGCTCTACAAACACCTTATTCATCAGCCGCTGATATGTCACACCTGCATTTTTAAGTCCAAAAGGCATAACATTATAGCAATAAGTTCACCTTGGGGTGATAAAAGGGGTACTCTCCATGTCCTCCGGCTTCATTTTAATCTGGTTGTAACCAGAATAAGCATCCATGAAACTCAACAATTCATGCCCCGAGGTAGCATCCACTAGTTGATCGATTTGGGGCAAAGGAAAATGATCCTTTGGGCATGCCTTATTAAGATCAGTGAATTCTACACACATCCTCCACTTGTTATTTTTCTTCTTTACCATCACCACATTTGCTAGCCAATCAGGATATTTGACATCCTCAATAAAAAAGGCTTTTTGTGTCTTCTCTACTTCTTCCTGTATGGCTTGGTTCTTCTCAGGACTGAACACTCTTCTTCGCTGCTTCACTGACTTGATTTCCTTATTCAGGTTGAGCTCGTGACACAGGAAACTCGGGTCTACCCCTGGCATGTCTTCATGACTCTATGCAAAAGTCTTCTTTCTGCGCCTTAAAAATGCTATCAATTCCGGTTTTATCGATACATCCAGTGATGAACCGTTTTGAGTTCGTTCTGGATGCTCGTCGTCTAGAATGATATTTTCGGAAGCCTCCATGACCTGGACCTTCACAAGCTGAGACTCATCTCTAGGGTCTAACGTTTTAATCTCTGCATCTTCTATTGCATCCACTTGATAAGTAGTAGTCTTCTTTTTGGATTCTCCGCGTTCCTCCTGTTCGGCAGATGAATAGTAGCATTCTCGAGCTACTTTCTGGTCGCCTTTCACCTCTCCTACTCCAAAGTTGGTTGGGAATTTTAAGCATTGATGTACAGTAGATGGTACTACTTCGAACTTCTTCAGACCTACCCTTCCCATGATGATATTGTAAGCTGATTGGACATTTTTATCCATTACGAAAAAGTGTACTCTTTCTATTCGACAAGAAGGCCATGTATCGATAAGCATATTCAACTTGATCGTCCCAAGTGGAAAAACCTTCTCACAAGTAAAGCCAAGGAGGGGCCTATGATATGGCTCCAACTGGACTAGATTCAGATTTAAACTGTCAAAGCATGGATAGAACATGATATCTGTCGAGCTACCATTATCCACCAGTACTCGTGAAATCACCACTTCCTTTATTCTCATCTTGATCACCAATGGGTCATCATGAGGGTATAGTACACCTGCCAGGTCGTTCTTAGAGAAACCAATGACCAATTTGTCTTTATTCACCTTCTGCGGGCGATCATCTTCAGCCAAGTTTATTCGTTGAATGTACGAGAAAGCTTGAGCCTCATTGAGGTAATCTTTCCTTTCTGCAGTCATATCACCACCTCCTGCATCTCCACCTGTAATAACATTACATTCAAATGACCCAAAATGGATTGAAAATACCTCGCGTTCTGGCTGTCTTGGTCTTTTGGGGACATCGGGGTCATCTTCTGGATCATCACTGTGATCTCTTTTCTTGTCTTCTTTTGCTCGACAAGGAGACTTAGATCTTTTCCTTCCTCGATTGCTGGTCTTTCCACTATTTTGATGATCAACATACTTAGTCAATTTTCTCCGCCTGATGAGTGCTTCAATTTCATTCATGAGAGCAATGCAATGCTTGATCGTGTGACCATGGTCTTTATGGAATTCGCAATATTTGGACTTATTCCTCTTGTCAGGATCTGCCTTTATTTTATCTAGCCAGTTTAGCTCCTCGCTATTCTTGATCTCTTCCGGAATGTGATTTATATCTACCTTAAAAGGAGTATAATTTCCAAATTTCTTCAACTGTTCCAGTGCTTGCTTTATTTCGACTGCCTATTGCCACCATTATTCTTCTGATCCTTCTTCTCAGTCTTGTCATCCTCGACCTTGGTCTTCTTAGTGTTTGTATTCTTCTTCGCAGCCATAGCTTCCTCGGCATTCATGATTTTGGCTGCTTTTTCCAACAGTTCAGCCATGGTCCTAGGCGGATCTTTGGCTAAAGTGTAGTACAATTTATCTAGCAATAATCCACTCATTAGGGAAGTAATTGTTATTTTCTCCTCGTAATCAATAACTTCAAGTTTCTCGTTATTGAAACGAGTAATATAATCCCTGGTGCTTTCACCTACCTTCCGTCTAACACTTAGCAAGTGTGCTACTCATTTGACTGGTTTTGCTCCAAAATAGAAGTTCCTTATAAAGAGCTCTGCCAGTTGAAAGAAAGTCGCAATCTTCCCCCGAGGAAGGTTGTTGTACCATATCTGAGCTGATCCGGTAAGAGTTCCTGAAAATGCCCTGCATCTCATCTCGTCTGGAACTGCATAGATATCGACAGCAGCTTGGTATTGTTCTATACGAAGGATAGGGTTAGTTTTTCCATCATACTTAGGCATTACCACAGGAGCTTTAAATTTTGAAGGCGTGGGAAAATCCACAATTGCCTGTACGAATGGTCTCCCTTGGATAAAAGTTCTTTATAGAGGATTCTTGGCCTTAACCATTTTCCCTAATCTATCCTCCAGCCTTTGAATAGATCCCTTCCATGCGTCGTTTCCCTCCTCGGGTCTATTTATTCGAGCAACTGATCGTATTGAGTTTTCTTCTTGGGATCGAGCTGTTGGTCGTGATTGGGCAAAACCTTCCCTTAGATTGGATGGTCATGAAAAGTTCCTCGACACAATCCTAGGAGGAGTTTTGTTCCTCCTAGGGCCCAAACGATCAAAAGGAGAGACTCTACTCAATCTTTCTAGAGCACTAGTCCTTTCTGAAGATAGAGTGACGTTTCGTTGAGAATCTGTAGCTCGTACTGAGGAAGTCCACCCAGGTTGATAAGAAGGATCATTAGATCTCTCACTACGATATGATTTGGTGCGTCTAGATCGAGATTCCTCTGGGAATAACGTTTGCCTAGTTCGCGAAGAGGGTAAACAGGTATTTCTCTGAACACTTCGTTGTCCTAATTGGGCCGGCACTCCACCTTGAATAATTTGTATAAGTTGACGTATTGTTTCTTGCATGGTCGTCTGGCCTTGGGCCAAATTAGCCATTATACCAGCCAGATCTTGAACATTTGGGGGAGTAGAAAGGTTCCGAGGAACCCCAGTGTTTCGATTACTGGATTCGGGATTATCAAACATAGATGACGAATTGTTTTGGTGAAAAACGATAAGTACAGTCGTTTCCCACAGACGGCTCCAATCTGTTGATGTAAAAAAACTAGATTTAATCTAATTATTTTAATCACAGATAAAAATAGATAAATGAATATAAGATAATAGATTTTTAAACTGGTTCAGCCTTATGAGAATGGCCTACGTCCACTGTTTTTGTATTGCTGATTGTTTGCCTAGAATTCTTGATAAGTGAGTTTACCAAGAAATCCAGAGTCCCCTTCTAATGAGGAGGTTACAATGTATTTATAGCCTTGAGGCTGTAAATGTGAAAGGACAATGCGTTGTTATCTAGTAGACATATACATCTGTACGATAATAATGAGCATTTAATGCACAGTCGTCTTTTTGATTCCCCTGATTTGGATGCTATGTATGTTGAGTTGCTCGGATCGCCTGAGTTGCTCGGTACACTTAAGTTGCTCGGAGCCTTAAGCTCCTCGGGGCGCCTAAGCTGCTCGGTATGATTAAGTTGCTCGGGGCGCTTGAGTAGCTCTGTGGCAGTATGTTGTTCGTTGAAAGTGTTTGTAATTTCCACTTAGGTTGACACGTGTCTTCAAGTGAATGGTCCATGTCAGCAGACTAAATTTGGTATCAACATGCCCTTTGATGGTATTTATAATAAACCTATAATGTTTTAGGATTTGTATCCAAACTATGTTTCAAGTATTAAATCGTTGTAATGATATTTGGTGGAAGAGATTTCAAGAATGATATTTTCGTGTATAGATTTTTGTAGCAGAACTGGGCTTCTGCCCATCAGTGAATCGATTCAGTCTCCCAGGCGAATCGATTCGGCCAAGAGGCGAATTGTTTCGAGTCTGCCCAAGAGCCCAGTTTGGGCTATTTTTTATGGGCTAAGCTTTAGGCATTTATCCAAGTGAGGAACAATGGTGATTAAAACATAAAAAGAGTTTTATTTTGGATCTATATACGTATTTAGCAGGGATGGGTTCGTTATATAGAGGTGCATGCGTGATGACTTCGGATGCAAGTTATCTGGACAAATATTATGATTTACACAAAATTCTTGAATAAAGCCATATGAAATAAGTGGGTTAGATGGCAGAGATATACCTAGTGGATTTGGGTAATTTCGATAGGGGTACATAGAGGATAACACCGTAAAAGATACGGTAATAATATTATTATTAATTGAGGTGAATTAAAATAAAAAAGAAACACTTATTTGAGATAAGTGAAATGTGTGAAGTTAAAATTAATAATTAATTTCTGCAAATGATTATTGTATAAAAATGTTAAGTAGGAATGTATCCTAAGCCTAGGGAGCTAAGTCTAAATGGTTAACGTCGGTTGTGATAGTAGGTTAAGTGAGACTACTTACCCATATTAGAGGAATTCTTATATAATATATATAAACCTTATCGAAAAGGTAACAAGAAGTGAATGGCTATTAATAATTGGGAATGATTTAAGTCTATCTCAAGAAGACAATATGCTAAAATCATTAATTATATTGGTAAGGTTAGTTTGGGGATAACTATACCGATAATCATGCTGGTAAGGTTAGTTTGGGGATAACTATACCTCCAATGTTTCGGAAAGATTAGTTTGGAAATAACTATACCTATATGTTTAAAGAGAAATACATGATGAGGAAAATGTAATTTAAATACAAAAGGAAATGTATGAGACTCAATAATTAATCGAGAAGTAGTCATAAGATATCGACTTAAAAATGTGTTTTGTAATAATGGGCTAAAATGTCATGGTTAAGCTGGAAGAGCTATTCATTTATATGGATGAGGTCTCTTGGTATTAAAGTAGTTATAGAGTAATTGCTTATATGTATTGGATAATAAGATATATTATATTATTTGTGTGAACATACCTAGGTTTTTGGATCATCCTATCGGTTGGGGTTTCGTGCTTTCAAACAGTGTAGCACATGCCGACACAGGTGGGCTTGACGATTGTGTAGGTCATATAAGTACTACGTGGATGCGCCATCTACGAGAGCTAGGTGTTGACGCTGGTAGCCTTTGACTATTGGGTATGGGACGTGTACTGGAGTGCAGCGTAGGTACCGCACCTCTTGCTTGTGTTTTATTTCCCGTTTAGGATAAGGAATTCCTCCGGGTATTAGCGAAAAAGCACAAACCGGACGCCGAAGATAGATATCTTCGTGTGTCATATATATATATATATATATATATATTTCTTCATTTGCATATTGTGGGGTGCCTTTTATGGGAATGTGCCATTTTAGCCTATAGTTGTAAACAATGCTTAATGATAACAGGTTAGGACTAATATAATGATGTGGTTAATTAAGGATGAAGATGAGTCCTAATAAATAAGGTGATAGACAATTATTATTGAGAATAATAATTGTGTTGTCTAAGAATATAAACAATAATTAAAGAGAATGAATAACGTGGTAGACAATTATTAATGATATTAATAATTTGGTAGTCTAAGAGAATGCAACCTATAATATAATAGGGTATATTATGAGAAGTATGAATTAAATATCATATAATCTGAAGAGATAGACTAACGTTATGGAATATTACATAAGGTAAAAATAAACATTGAGTTTATATCAAAATGATTAGCCACATTATGAAATCCATTCAGGGGCTAGAGTGTTAAGTATAAATCCCCAATTTTAGTTAACGCATAGCTAGATGACTTATTCTTTACATGTCAAATTAAAAAATGGAAGTTACAATTTGTCATTATTATTTGAGGATACGAGTAGGACTGCTTTTAGACGAGAGGTGAGGTACTCATTCCATGTGAGCGTCGATGGAGAAACGTGAAGTATGGCTTAGTAACATTTTGCATATTTATTGGTGAAGAATCCTTGCAACTCTAGCGATCTGACCCAAATTATAAATGATTTCCACCTAGGTAATCTTAATGATAAGGATAGTAGGACTGACTATGGATCAGGCTTGCAGTTACATTAGACGTAGTGGATTTCGCTCCATTGATTCTAGTATAGAATGTATTTTAGTATTTTGTCATTTTATTTCATACTAGTATTTGTATGGGTATAAGCCCAAGAGTTTATTTATACCAGTTGTACTTAGCTTTACATTATGGATATTGTACAATGATTAAGTTTTTTTTATTCGTGTATTAAATCAATTTTATTCAGGTGTTTTATTTATTGTGGATTTTAACATAAAATAAAGAAACTTGTATTTCTTCAGTGCTGAGAATGGTACAAATTATTGATAAGCCCCATCTTCGGTGTACTGAGCATGGCCAGCTTTTACGGGAGAAAATGGGGGTTGTTACACCACAACTAAGGAACCATGATTATTTAAAATAAATGGGCAGTAGTTTTGTAATATCAAAATAATGTAATGTCAAATACATATGCCATAATATTAAAATTATTTAAACGATCTACCATTATATTTAACTCAACAATTCAATATTCAACCCCTTGCAAAATTATTGTGATATGTGTAAATTATTAATTCATGAACATTATTAAATTATTGCAGTTCCCCTTAACCCTTATTCGCATGCTGCCAACTATTCAAAATTTGATGCAACCAATTTTTGGAATGGAATGAGAAGGTCGAGTTTAGTCTAGGGGTTTTAGACCTATATATGGCTATCCTTGTTGAGGAACCCGTACCTATCACTTATAAAAAACAACGAGGATGAGATAGCGGTTCATGAGGCATGGTCTAATCCAATAGACTTGCCCTTATGTTCATGTCAGTGTGCGTTGCTACAAACATTAAGATTATATGTACACACACACATACACACACACACACATATATATATATATAGAGAGAGAGAGAGAGAGAGAGAATCATAATAATGCGTTTATGTGTCGATTGTTCCCATTTATCCTAGTAAATTTTGCCCAAAAGTGGTTCGAGAGGCTTCCCCATAGGTCGATTAAGAACTTTAAGTCCCTGGAAAAAGCATTCACAAGTAGCTTTATAATTAACAACTTGCATTTGAAGAGGATGTATTCTCTCCTCTCCACGAGGACAAAACCACAAGAGACATTATGGGAATATGCCAAACACCTTCAAAGAGGTGAAATATTGCTCGAAGCAGGTGTCCATAGCATCATTCAAGATTGAATTGCCCATACCTTCATACTAAACTAGTCTCTGACTAAGAAGGAAGCAGACATTCTCATATCGCATATTGAGAAGGATTCCAAGGTAAAAGACATGGTCAACCCCATGTAATGGGAAAATGGACACACAAATGCGATTAAAGGAAACGTTAAAGAAAATACCCCAATGGAGAGGAAAAAAAAGATGAATGGAGGATACATGAATGGGAGAAAGGCGGACTCATTCAAGGCATTCTAGGCCGTTAAAATAATTTTTAAGGAACCAAATAATAAAATCCTAGGCAAGATCAAGGACGAATAATTTCTCAGGTGGACGAAGAACATGGGAAGTGATAAGAGAAAGAGGAAAAATGCACTCCAATGCACCTACCACTAGGAGAACGAACAAAAAAAGAGAATTGCAAGGACCTAAAATCCCATCTGGAGGAGTTAGTCCAGGTAAGGATCTGAACGAATATATTAAGAACAAAGTTGATCAGGTTGCCACCAATGATGACCCAAAATAAGATAATGTGATGGACATTAAAATAGGGCACGGGTTTATAGTTATTCACGGGGCATCTGACCTCAAGAAGATCTTAGGCAATGCTTTTGGGATACAACTCAAAAAGGTCACAATAATAATGGAAGCCTTCCGGACTGATCCTGCCAAAAGTCAAGTTAGAAAACATAAGTAACCAAACGATGTGTATTACAATAAGCACATAGTCTTTATGGAAGACGATTTGATCGAGGTAAGAACCCCACACCATGATGGCCTAGTAATCACTCCCAGGATTGTAAATTAGGATATGGATAAGATACTAGTAAACAAGAGAGTTAGCCGAGATGATGTACCTAGATATTTTTCATAAGCTCAAACTGAAAATGACAGACTTGAAGGAAATAATCGTCCCATTGGATGGCTTAACTAGAAAGATAACCATCCCATTGAGAAAGGTAGTTATTCTTGTAAAGGTAGGAAAAATATCTAAAGTCATTGAATTTTTGGTGGTGTACATTGACTCACCAACCACACCATCCTCACGAGAGGGTGGATACACGCTATGAGGGTAGTGCCCTCAAGACACCGCCAAAAAAAAAGAATATGACAAGATATTTCTTGGAAGTGGTACATTGTTGCGATCAAGCCTAAGGAAAAAAATAAGAAAGAAAAGGAAGTCATCCCTGAAACATCTTAGGATGGAGCCACTCCATCCAATAGAAACTAAAATATGGTAGACCATGGTTAAAAGAGACAAGAGTTGATCCCACAGACGGGGTCGTAAAAAATTGAAAGAAGTAGTTTTTTATGTGAGCCGACTAGAAAGGAAATTTCTAATCGACGCAACACTGTCTGATCTAGAAAGGAAAGAATTAAGTGCTTTTCTGAAGCAAAGCCTAGATATTTTCACATGGGAGCCAAATGACATGCCAGGAATCGATCCCAGAGTCACTTGCCATCAACTTCATATTGGCCCAACATTTTCACCGATCATACAAAAGTCTCAGACACTTCCCCACAAAAGGCCAAGGTAGTGGAAAAAAGGTTGGGAAACTTCTAAAGGCAAGGTCCATTAGAGAAGTTCAATTCCTAAAATAGATCTCAAACCCGATGGTGGTCTGAAAGCAAAACGACTGCTAGAGAGTATGTGTGGACTTCATTGACCTCAATAAGTCTTGTTTAAAAGATATTTTCCCTCTCTTGAAGATAGATCAATTGATCAATGCCACAGTAACCAACGAGAAGATAATTTTCCTAGATGCGTACTCATGGTCCCACCGGATACCACTATTCAGCCCCGACCAAGATAAGACCTTATTTATCACCAACTTGGGCTTGTAATGTTATAATGTCATGCTTTTTGGCCTAAAAACTATTAGAATCATGTACCAGAGATTAGTTACTAAGATGTTCGAAGGACATATGGGAGAGACAATGGAGGTTTACATTGACAATATGCTCGTCAAGAGCGGGCACATAGACAATCATCTAAATGACTTAAGGGAAACTTTTAGAATCCTCTGGCACTATCGTATGAAGCTCCATGCAAGAAAATTATCCTTTGGGGTCCAGTTCAGAAAGTTCCTTGGCTATTTAGTTAAAAAAAAGAGGGATTGAAGTAAATTCGACCAGATAGTTGCAATCAATAGCGTTCAGTTGCTAAAATGTTGCGCAAAATTCAAAATCTAACTAGGATGCTGGAAGCTTCGAACTGTTTTATCTCTAAGTCATTCGAGCATTGCACACCATTCTTTTAACTGATAAAGAAAGAGAAAGGCCTCACCTGGAATGACTAATTCTTAAAAGTCCTTGAAAAAATTAAATCTTACATGAGCAAACCTCCTTTGTTAGCCATTCCAGACCAAGGAGACCCTATCTACCTTTACCTAGAAGTTTCAAGCCACACAATAAGCTTATCCTTAGTCTATGAAAAAGAAGGACAATAGTCACCCATTTAATACATTAGTAAGGCGCTCTTGAACGTCGAGAATCGCTACCTACCACTAGAGAAGTTGGCCTACTCTTTAGTCATTGTGTCCTAAAGTTAAGACACTACTTTGAGGCCCATTCCATCACACTCATCACATCATTTACCCTTAAAATTATTCTTTGTGAGGTTTACCTATCTAGATGCATGTCTAAATGGTCAATCGAACTCAGGAGGTTTGATACACACTATTAACCGAGAGCAACGATCAAAGTACAGGTGTTGACTGATTTTCTAGCAGAATTTATGGGAGAAGAATCACCTAACGACTAATAGGTCTACGATCAACTAAAGTATCATGATATGGACCAATCAGGGAAATGGATATTGTATATGGATGGTACCTCAAACTCTAAAGAGGTTGGAGTAGGGATTGTGCTCATCACACCGGAGAATGCCATGATCGAGAAGGAATTAGGTTGGGCCTTGAAGCATTTAACGATGAAGCCGAGTATGAAGGCCCGATATGCGAACTACATCAGGCTCACTTGTTGGGGGTAAATCACAGGGATGTATTGCGATTCAATAATGGTGATAAAGAATTCAACACCAAGGATGGCAATGTACCTACAAGTAGCTCATGATTTGATCCCAAAATTAGAGGAAGTCCACATTCAATAGTTCCATCGGGGTCGTAATAGTTACGTCGATGCCTTAGCAGCCCTAAGTTCAGTAGTGGATTGAAATCTAAGGAGCAAAATTAAAGTATAAGTCCTCAGCAAACCCACCATTATGAAGCCAGTGGTTTCCAAGCACATTCCTACTATGGAAAAAGGTCCAACCTGGATGGATCTGATAATTACCTATCTGCAAAATCATATATTTTTTACCAATAAAAAGTAAGCCCATCAAGTTAGGGTAAAAGCTATACGGTTTTATCTAGGATATGAAGAAAAATTTACAGAAGGTCACTCATAAGCCCTTACCTCCAATGCATGCATCCAAATGACGTCGACCAAGTTCTCTACGAACTACATAATGGGATTTATAGGATCCACGTGTTAGGAAGGTATCTTACTTTCCAAGCAATAAAAAAGGATATTGATAGCTATATATGCATAAATACACAAGCGCTTTTGTCCAGAAGTGTGAAAAGTTCCAAAAGTTTTCCCCCATGCTTCACCAACTCGTCAACGACTTAAAGTCATTGACTATTCTATGGCCATTCGTCCAGTAAGAGTTGGATATTGTAAATCCAGTCCCAATAGCACCAGGAAATTACAAGTACCTACAGGTTAGAAAAGATTATTTCTTAAAGTGGATCAAAGTAGAGTCACAGGAAAAAATTAGAGACACTATCATAACACGCTTTGGGATACCTAGGACAATCATTATAGACAATGTCATGCAGTTTGAAAGCGGGCCTTTCTTAAGTTTCTACAATAACTATGGAATCAAACACCATTTCATTTTTGTGTCATATCGCCAATGCATTGGTGAAGTAGAGGCATCCAATAAAATGATGCGTGATGACTTGATAAAGATTAAAAAGAGTAAAGGGAGCTTGGGTGGGTGAGCTTCCCCATGTTCTGTGGGCATAACATACAACACCTAAGAGGACCAATAGGGAAACGCCCATCGCTCTAACTTATTGAATGTAAACTATGATATCCCTAAAATTTAGTCTTCTAACCATGAGGTCCACCATTGCTGAGAAGGGTGACGATATCGACCGTGACCTTCATACGGAGCGAGAACTGCTAACTATGATGAATGCGCTAACTATGGATATGATGCCGAAAATTGATCTATTTTATATCACCCTTCAATTCGAATTAGCAAAAATAATGTCTCCTTGCATAATATGGATTCAAATATTCATGATCTGGATGTGAATGAGTCGAATTACTTTTCCCTCGGTTTATTAGGGAACTATCTCTCCGGGGATTGTGAAAGATGTTCCACTAGAAATATTCTTGTTATTGCTTCGACTCATATTCCCCAAAAATTGAATTCTCTCCAATAGCTCTAAATAAATTAAATACGTGCATTAAGATAGGAAGGTTTCTTATTCCACAATAATGAAATCACTTTTTCACTCTTTCATATACTAGGGGGTTCCACTTGGAAAATAAAATATTCCATACTAATAGATTCGGGTCTAGACGAAGCTATAGGCACTGAACTTGACCTTAAAGAAGAACGAAGGGAACATGCGATGATAAATCTAGCTTCCTACTAATAACAGTTAATGAAGAAACGAATTCACAATTGTAATTAAGCTAAGGTAATGTTGATTGATATTGTGATTGTGAATTTAAAATGTAAGCCTCCATTTTAAAACAATATTTAACAACTAACTGGACCACTTAGGCCTTTATTAAAAATGCTATATCAAACTGCGAGCATCATATGTTCTAAAATAAAAATTTACAAAAACCAAGTACGGTATAAATAACTTAAACTTAAGGAAGTGTGAACTCAAAAGAGAAACTTCCTGAGATTAGTTGTATTCTAAGATTTAGGTATCTCCCATCCCTCCACTGTGTCAATATGATGGTCTCCCTATAGATTGTCTCTGGTCACCTTTAATGGTCCTTCCCAATTAGGTCCCAATTTGTCGTATGAAATTTTTTTAGCTCCGCCGAGGATTTCTTTGAGGACATAATCGTTAGTGTAGAATTTCCTCGAATTAAATCCCTTGTTGTAATTACAATTAAACCTAAGGTCTCCAGACCTTCATCGTGAAAAATATAAAGACTTTATGAATTGCCCAGGAAAACAAAAGACATACAGGATGTCTCTAAGCATTGAATGAACCCGACTTTGGTCAGTCCTGAACAGGTGGATGGCCCTAAAACTAGGTGTATTTTTGCCATGGTCCATTCTAGGACTAAATTAGTCTGACGACATAACCTAAAAGGTAAGATAAGATAATAAAGTACATGCTCGACATAATGAAATGGAAAATGAAAAAGGATGATATTAAGTAAACAACTTGTTTCAAACAGTTACAAGTTATAAAAGTGTCATTTACAATAATAAAAGTATAAAAAAGAGGCAACAAGCTAAAATCGAGTGGTAAGAATAGCAATAATGGCCATTCTTTGGATATCATCAGGATTTGTTCGGAACTCATAATCACTTTAATAAGAAGACAAATAGCTCTTGGCCAACTGAATATGAATAGCATCTATAGGAACCCATTTTTCTTCATTGAGCAGGACAACCAACTTGGTACATATACCAAAGTTGAGAGTTCCTAGGACCCTTCAACTCCCCTAAGGAATTGATCTGACCAAGATTATAAGCTACGCTTTTTACCTCATCCAAGTTGATAGACATATCCTCTCACTCTTCCTCATCACCAGCAGACCACATTGCTTAGGGACCCATTCTGAAAAGATAACTCAGTTTAATGATGTTATGGCTAAGACCTATCACCATAACGTGAGCTCTGCGATTGCCATCCTATGCCTCAGTGATTTTATTTTTAAGGGAGTTATTTTCAATCTGAAAGAGGATTGTAACCTCTCCAACATCTTTTCCCCCCGTAAGTTATACTTTTAAGGAATCTGTCTCCTCCTCTATGAGGGTGATCACATTTCCTAAGTCTTTTATGTCGTCTTTCAGTCTAGCCCCTAAGGCATAATGGTCCTCGTAGGCATCAGTCATCCTTTTTAGGTACTTGTGAACATAGAAAAATGAGCGGGGAGCTTGAGCACTTGCATCCCGGTCAAGGAAGACATCAATGCTACTAACAAAAGAAGGAATGTCCTAAAAAATATTTGTGTACTGCAGAAAGTAAAGAGCAAAGAAGGAATATTCAGCAGTAATTCAACATATGATTGAAATTTAAAAAAGTCTTCCATTAATAGTTAAAATGGGAACTCCCTTACAAACAGATGTCATAGGAAAAATACAAGAGCATATAAGCTAATCGTTCCTAACTAAGTTTCCTTGCTTTTCACCTTCTCCTAGGTCTCTGGGACATTGCCCTTGGTAGCTTCAACAGAAGTCTAGTCGGTTGGAGTCTATGTAGTATCCTACTCATCAACTTTTGGCAGAGAACCAGGATTATACTTACTAAAACGTTTCGAGTCAGTAGGGATATTTGCCTGTACTAGAGCACTATCACATCCATTATTAAAGCTGAATTTCCTGATGGAGTCCAACTGGCGCTTGAAATCCTCAAACTCCTCAGTGTAAACTTTATTATAACTGTCCTCCTTAGCCAAAGAAATGTTTTCACACTCTTTATTCAAATGGTTACGCTCGACCACAAGCTGCTAGTTGGCAACCTTCAACTAGTTATGACCGCCCTTTATTGTGCGCATAACATCACCAGTGTACTGTTTCTCATAATTATAAACCCTCTTAGTAGCAATGAGGGCCTACTTGGATTTATCCAAGGTTACCATCATATCATCATTTATATTGGACCGATCAGAGCAACTATCCAGGATGGAGAAAAAATCCTCTACAAACTACAAACATGTAAATAAGAATCATATTAGAAATAAAAAAGAGGAATCCAGTAGCTTCAGAGTAGAACAAATGTAATTTTTAGCTTACCATGGATAATGCCTGAGCGACGTGGGATAAAAGTTGTTCGAAATAATACGATTTGACAAGCACTGCCCCTTTAAGTAAACTATAGGCCAAAGAAGGGTTCTTGGCTTTCGACATCACCTATGAGGTTCTCACAAAAGTGGGGGCTTCACACTTATTGGAGGGTTTATAAGAATGGAGGAATAGACCTTATCCTTCTTCTCATTATCACGAATTAATGAGTCTAATTCAGTGGCCGAAGGGCCATCGTTCTCAGTCTTCTTCAAAGACTTGGTCTTGGGGGAGGAGGGATTGACATCATCGTTATCAATCAGTAGTATTATTCTCTTGGGAGCTATTGAGTCTTCTTGACAGGAATGGACTCATCATTTAATAATTCAAAGGAGGAAGAATTAAAAGCTTCCTCAATTGGTGAAGGAAGTGGAAGATCAGGAATTATTTTTATTAGACGATCTATAAAACTGCTAATAGAATTCTTGTACTCGAGCAGAAAGGAGGCTGAATAGGGATGGTCACCACCTTGAACCAAGGGTCCCCTCAAATTCCAAACCTTCAACATCTCCTCCCTGTTGATATGGTCAACAAAAGGCTCTTTCTTGTTCGATAGAGATGCTCAGAAAAAAAGAAGAAAGTCTATCAGGAACCATACAATCAAGGGAAAATTCAAAAATTATAAAAGTAAAATATGAACCTATATCACTCTCCCATTCTAGGCACATAAACCCTTGGTACTTTTCACCCTCTGGGTTACCATTTTTCAGCAATTAAACCATGTTCCTGATATCCTTTGTTGGAATTAGAAGGTTAACCGCTAATACTTTATCATCATTCCTCAACTTCAAATATAAAATACCATATGTTGTGTGATACCAGGCATATAAAAATCTAATTTCAGGGATCCCAATGTTAGTACCACATAGTCCATTTATTCTATGAACTCTATTTACAATTCGCCATTTATTTAAAGCACACTAGGTAAGAACAATGTTAAAAACTCACAAATTTCCAGAAAAAGTTGGTTTAGGGGAATTGTTATTCCCCTGAGCTACCAAAAGGGTACGAATCTTATGGCATCCATTAACAAGAATACAATTTACGGGCACGGGGGAACATTCAATCGTAACCTAATAAGGAATTGAATAATCTTTCCTAAACTCCTTCTATCATTGACGGTATAAATCATTTTCAAAGAAGAAGAGAATGGAAGAAGAATTCGCAACTGTGAGTACAAGAAATCACAATTAAATATTTTAAAGAGCAAAATGAGCGAAAGAGTAAAGTAACTTGTGCAATACATAATATTTATGTGTTTTGATAACTGACTATATCCACAGAGGATTTTTTAGCTTTTATTAATTTCTCAGAGGTTCAGAATTACATCCCTCCATGTCCCAAGGTGAGGGTTTTAAATATAGTGAGAAAAATTAATTGAATTATTTAAGTAACTTTCTTACCTACTCATTAGCTCGTTGGTGATTCCTTATTTATCTCCTTAGAAAATGTAGGTAATCATATGGGTCTTCAATTATCCATGTGATATGTTCTTGTATTTGTCCATAAGATATTGAATTTGATTGGAGAAGTGTGTTGGACCTATTTAGGCTGCCAAAAATTGGGTCCTCGTGGTTTTGCCCTCGCCAATGCCCCGAAATTCTTTGCCAAGGCCAAAGAGTTTTTTATCCTTTGTGGTCCCAAATTGATCCCAATTCTTGAGAGGTGCACGGACATGTTCATGATTATTTTGAATCGTTAAGGATACGCTGGTACATGTAAAAAATTGAACCGTCAAAATAAATCTTGAGTGTTGTGCCTTATGTTTGACATGTCGAAACTCAATCCTTGATTTTTTTAAACTCTGTACCATCATTTTCCCTCTCGTTCTTGGTCAAAAAGACTCGCTGAAGCTCTTGTTCTCATACTTTATTCTGTAAGTTCTCTTTGACTCTTCTTGCTGTTCTATCTTCATAGTTGTTTCTTCTTATATTCGCTACATATTATTCTTTTATTCTTTCCTTCTGTGAAAATGGTTCACACTGTTCATATGAAGAACTTAGAGAATTTTAGAAAAACTTATTCAATCCCTTCTTGGGTTACAATCGAGTGTGCCCCCATGCTCAAAAACTGCGTTGCAATTGATAGTGACCATTGGATTCACACTCTTTTGATGGTTCAGGGGGAGATAAATTTCCCCTCAACTAACTTTTTCAGAGTTTTATGAATTTTTTATGTGTTTACTGCCCAATGTGATCCCAATATATGGCAGATTGTCAATGGGGTTTACAAAATTAACGAACTATATGGGACAAACCTAGGGATAACATAAATTAGGTTTGTTATTCCTTGTCCCGCATGACATTTGGTATTTTGCACCTAAAGTAGAGAAAGGCTGATAGGGTACTAGTAGTTAACCTTCCTGATTCCAATAAGGGATACTGGTATCAAGGTTTTATTTCTTGCAATTGGCAACATCCTCCTTTCCCAAAAGGTAAACAATACCATGGGCTTCCGTACCAAAAATGGGGGAGTGATATAGGTTAATACTTTTCTTTTATACCTTTTGTAATATTTTTATTGTGTGGTGACTAATAATGTTTCTTCTTTTCTTTATCTGAGAAGCTCGATCGAAGAAGAAAGATCCCTCTCTCACCTACATTAATGGGGAAGAGATACTGAAAGTGTAAGGACATAATTTACATTGTCCAGTTTACATTAGTGTACGTCGTATACCTTTACAACCATCAAAGATTTATTCAAGACCAGTCATGCATCGAGATAGATCCGAATATCAACATTCTTCAACAGAAAAGCCTCTGCGAGATGAATTTCGGTAAGGTTTTGTTTTAGTCCCTTAACGGTTCATTTAAAGTGTTGAATATTTTTTCTAAGTGTTTGAAAACTTTTCTAAACTATTTTTAATCAGTTGAGGCTTAGTTTTTCGTTAAATAGAATTTTTTCTAAGTGTTAAGGCGAACATTTTTTTACGCTAATGTCGGTCATCAGTATGTCGTTCGAGCTACATAATGATGTCGCATAAAGTCGCTTGAGCGACATTTGAGTTCGTTCGAGCCACGTCGTTATCTCATTCGAGCGATCTGCCGACTCAATTTTTTTATAAATAGTGTGTTAAATGAGTCATTGTTCCTCAAGAAGACCTGACGTTTTCCAGTACTCGAAAACTGCAATCTGCATAATACTTTTGTCTTCTTCAATTTAGGGTTTAAACTTTTGTTTCTCAATGTAACACCCCGCATTTTTCATGCATTAAATATTTAATTAATTCGGGAATTGAAAATTACTTGTGAGTCGTAATTTTAATTGAATTAATTAGGGAAATTTTATTTAAATATTAATCGGGGAGTAAATGGTTAATATTTACGGGAATTTATTTACTAAGTGAATAGTAATTATTTATGTAAGTCATTTCGAGTATTAATGACAGGGTATGCACTTATCTCAACCAGGAGTCGGTATAGACTAAAGGGGGTGGGGGGATAAGTATTTTTATATATTAATTCGGATGCCAATTCTGAGTGTACGGTTAAGTTCAGATGGGCCGAGATAGTCAGAAAAGTTTACCCGGGGGTAGTAAACGGGTAACGGGGCATTTTTAGACATAGTCGGGCCCACACGGGGGCAATTGGGTCATTTGGGCTTGGCCCATTAGGCAAAAAAACGGGATTTAGGTTAATTGTTAAGTTAGGAGAAGTAAGGAAACGACTGAGAGAGTTTTAGAAAAAGGCTAAGTGTATTAAGGAACCCTATTAGCAGTTAAAGGCAGTTTTGGGATCACTAGAGAACCAACAAGGATCATCTTCAACCTTGGAATTCATCTCCGAATCAGACACTACGAAACCTAAGGTAAGTGGATAACTTGCAATAGTATTGAATCTGTTTTTTTCAATTCATATTCATGTGATGTGTTTGATCAAAATTCGTTTTGGGTGTTCATGACATAAACAGGAGGTTTCGAAAATAATAATTTGATTTACGAACTTGAATGAGGATTCTTGTAGAAATCTGATATTATAAATTGATACATATCTGGTAAAATGATTTCTGGATAATTAAAAATGAATTTGGTGAAGGTATTTGGGGTGTAAATGGGTAAGGAATTAAAGATGACTATTTCCCCAAATTCAAAAATTGTAGTTAATGGACGAACTAATAACGTTGGTGGACATTTAGGAGGTCCCTAATAAGGTTCCCAACTTGTATTATTGTTAAGAAGGCTTGATATTGCTGGTAGAAGGAGTTAGGGTTTTATGAAACTCGTCCATGGCAGAACCTGTCTTCGTGAAGAAGACGAAGACCTGCTCGATCGATCGATCGATGGTCGGCAGATTTTGACAGTTCGTCCAGTTTTCTTTTATATGAAGAAAATTTAATTTAATATTTTCCAGGACTTAATTTGGTGAGGAATTTATACATGGGTTTTAAATCTAATTAATAGTGAATAAAGTTAATTAGAATTTGGAGACGACTTAGTGTGACATCATAATTTAAATTTGTTGGGTTTTGGAGAAATTAGGTGTGACACACTAAGGTTGAATTTCTGGGAAGGTGTTCGAAAGGATTAAATATAGATGTAGTGAACAAGTTCGGGGATAACGGTTGAGGAATACCGAGAGATAAATCTTATTTAGGTAAAGGCTAAATAATTCGGGAGTCGGGAATTTAGACTCGGGTGAGGTTAATTCGGACTACGAGAGTAAGTCCAATTTTATGGTGGGGGCGACACCAAAGGTGACTTAATTAATTAATGTGCGAATTAATTAATAATTAGAGTTGGACCATAAACTCTTAATAAATTAAATAGGCTTGTGTTACGGATTTTTGTACATGGTGTAACAGGGACATTTTGTATTTATATATATATACGGAGTGATAGTATATATATATAGTGTGTGTCCATTAATATCAGTGATTGATTATTATTAGTATATATTCTAGTGCTATAGGGGGAGGTTGCGCGTAGTGGATTAATCCCCTAGCTTGAGGAGTAGGGTGAGTATAATCCTAGGTCATAGCATCGTTTATATGGGTGAGGGGCATCTCACTTTCAGGGAAGGAATATGACCGCCTCCAATTCGTATGTTAAACTAAGTTAGTGAGCGAATCTGACTTGGGTAACTAGGTTATGTGAATACACCTAGTGGGATAGCACTTGAGAAAATTTATATTTTGTGAGTATTTTTACTCGGTCGAATGTTAGTATTAAATGTTATTTCAGTATGTTTGTGAATACTGTAATATAATTAAATATATAATTAGGTAAATAATTATATATGGGATAATTAATACGTAGTGTAAAATGTATCATGTGCATAACAGGGGTGAATGTTATATGAAATTAAAACGGGTAATGATTTAATTAAGTTTGACATTTATAATAACTTCAAAATCATGAATTAAGGCATACTCGGTTAGAGTAGGTTAATTTCAAGGGTTAACATAAGTATTGGGTCGGTAGCGTAGGACCTAGTAAATTATATGGAAGCGTTAATAGTGCACATTAGAGGAGGGATGAGGAAGTCCTCAAGAGAGTGCGACACTAACTAAAATATGAAGAGCATGCATATTTATTTATTACTGCAAGTTAATCATTTGTTAAATGTTTTCAAATGTTTTTGGGTACTAACCCTTGCTATAAAAAAATTTAAAAACCTTTTAGGTGTCCAACCACAGGGACGACAGGCTTGACTCTATTCCAGGTATCCTTTGCTGCAGCACATGTGGATGTTGCGGGGTTTTTGATAAACGCCTCCTTCTTTCATTCGTGTAGAAACTCTCTAGCAGTTATCTGAGCTTGTCGCTCACAATTTATTTATCAGTATTAGACTTGTTGAGATTTTCTTCTTATCTTTGCTTGTATTGGATATTTGGACCGATGGTTTATTCGGTTAGGTATTTTAATTATGGATGGTTATTTTTGTTAACTGTGATTGTGTATTATTTTATGTTCCGCATGAGTTTTATTTAATTAATTGAAAGATAAAAATTGGCACCAGTCTACTTTTCTCACTTAAGTGGTTAGTAATTAAAAAGACGGCAGTGATGCTAAGAATGGACCAACTGAGAAACCTTTTCTAACTTGATTTAGGAATGATCACCCGGGATTAATTAGGCGGGGTGTCACAGATGGTATTAGAGCATCAGGTTCTAGTGTCCTTAGGATCTGTGAAGCTTTCTACGTTTCAGCGTAGCACTCGGTTGTTATAGAGCCCTATTATTAGGACTGTTGATTCATTTTTCCGCTTATGAGTTATTGTACTTCTGTTGTGTATATTTTGTGTAAATTGTGTAGTTATACGATTCAACCTATTTCAGATGCCACCGAGGAGATTGAGAGCGTAGAGGGCTGAGGCTAGGGATGAGGTCAGAGAGGCTCACCAGGAGCCACAGGTACCGCCACCACCACCCCCACCCGAGTTGATTTCCACTACTCAGGTGGCAGTGATAGTGGCACAGGCGGTCGAGACAACAATGCGAGCTATGGCAGCTCACTTTCCACATCCCCAGGCACTGCCTCCAGTGGCACCAGCAGTTCAAGCTCCAGTGGGGCCACCATCTTGGCAGAGAATTAGGGAAACCTTCCATAAGGGTCACCGACCTGAGTTTCGGGGTAGCACAGACGTAGTAGAGGCTTATGACTGGAAGAAGAATATTCAGCGCCATCTGCACATGCTGGAGTGTACCGAAGTACAAAAACAGATGCTTGCTACCTTTCGTTTGTCGGGGGCAGCCTTACAGTGGTGGTAGTTAGTTACCACCGCCGAGGAGCGAGATTTGATGCTGATAGCAGAGTTCTGGGTGCGGTTTGACCGCAAAGGCTTTCCACCAGCAGTAGAGACTGAGATGAGAAAGAAATTCAGTGATTTAGTTCAGGGTGACCGATCAGTGGAAGACTACGAGGAAGAGTTCACCCGTTTGGCAAACTTTGTGCCAACTGAGGTGAGCGATGAGGAGCGGAAGAAATCGAGGTTTATGGACGGTTTAGCCTGGCGGATCAGGCAACACTTGATTAGGAATCCGGCGTTAGTGAAGTATACAGACGTCGTTAATGCCGTACTTGTACACTGCCAAGATCATCGCTTCCATGCGAAAGGGAGCAAGAGAACAGGGGAGCCGAGTCAACAGGGCAACGCCATTACTAGTAGTGACACAAGTGGTGCTCAACAACAGGCGGGCAGTCAGTAAGGGAATCAGGCTAAGAAGTTTAAGCCTGGTGGGTTCCGACCGGGAGGACAGGGGTTCAGGCAGGGGAAGTCGGGCCCGAATCAGCAGCAGCAGGTTCCTCAGGGCCGTCAGGGCCAAGGGAACAATGGGGGAGGCCAACAGGGCCAACGACAGGGGGATGGTCAGAGACGCTGTTTTGTCTGTGGCCAGCCAGGACATTTCAAGAGGGAATGCCCACAGAGGGGCAGCGGTCAAC
This sequence comes from Sambucus nigra, assembly GCA_949130495.1. Classification (NCBI taxonomy): domain Eukaryota; kingdom Viridiplantae; phylum Streptophyta; class Magnoliopsida; order Dipsacales; family Adoxaceae; genus Sambucus; species Sambucus nigra. Next base: position 286,978,173 of record OX422218.1, read on the forward strand.
AGTAGGAGGCCCAACAGGGGCAACGGGGGCAATTACCGCCAGCAGCACCAGCCCCACCCGCCCCACCTCAGTAGGGGCAGATGCACTACGGACGTGTGTATAACGTCCGGGATGTTCCCAATCCCCCGGCGCAGCAAGCACCGCCAGCAGTTGAGGGTATGTTTCTCATTCGTGATTATGAGGATAGTATTATTTTTTATACGGGAGCATCACATTCATTCATTAAATTAAATTTTGCTAAACGGGTCGGGCTACTAGAGACCGCGGGTAGTCTTCGGATGTGTGTAAAGTCGCTAGTAGGCAGCGGGGCTACGATTCACTCGATTTGTCAGGGTGTGGACATTTTGATTGGGATACTTAGTTTAGCAGCGGACCTCTTAGTGTTAGATATGGAGGGGTACGATGTCATCTTAGGTATGGATTGGTTGGCAGGTTATCGGGCAACGGTGGATTACTACGAGAGGACCATCGTGTTCTCCATTCCAGGGCAGGAAATGTTTTTGATAGCAATGCCACTACCTAAGGGAGGGTCATGCACACACTTGTATTACATTGAGGAAGAAACCTCACAGGTGGTGACTATTCCATTGGAATCAATCCGAGTGGTGAGAGACTTTGAGGATGTGTTTGAGGAGATACCAGGGTTTCCACGTAGCAGGTAAATCAAATTTGTGATCGATTTAGCACCGGGGACGAGGCCAATTGCTCGGGGCCCATACCGTATGGCCCCTTCAGAGATGCATGAGTTGAGGGAGAAAATTCAGCATCTTCTGGGGCAGGGTTTCATTCGACGAAGTACATCGCCGTGGGTTGCTCCGATGTTATTTGTGAAAAAGTGAGATGGCTCACTACGGTTATGCGTGGACTATAAAGAGCTGAATAAGGCCACGATACGGAATAAGTATCCGTTGCCTAGGATTGATGACCTATTTGACCAGTTGAGAGGGGCGTCTTATTTCTCTGAGGTCGAATTGAGGTCAGGGTATCATCAACTACGTATCCGAGAGGAGGATGTTTCGAAGACCGCTTTCCTATCGCGGTATGGATCTTACGAGTTCAGGGTGATGCCATTCGAGCTCACCAATGCACCAGCAGTGTTTATGGACCTCATGAACAGAGTCTTCAGGGAGTTTCTCGATGAGTTTGTTATCGTGTTCATTGATGACATCCCGATCTACTCGCGTACCGAGGAGGAGCACGCAGAGCACCCGCGCATAGTGCTACAGACATTGCGGGATCACCAGCTCTATGCCAAATTTGATAAGTGTGGATTTTGGCTACAGGAGGTTCAGTTTCTTGTCCACGTGATGTCAGACCGGGGTATTAAGGTGGATCCAAGTAAAGTATCAGTGGTGAGAGAGTGGGGACAGCCCACGACACCGACTGAAGTGCGCAGTTTTCTGGGGTTGGCCGGTTATTACAGATGGTTCATCAAAGGATTCTCAAAAATTGCGAGCCCTTTGACGAATCTGACCCGAAAAGGGGTACCTTTCACTTGGATTGATCATTGTCAATTAGCTTTCGATGAGTTAAAGGACAAGTTGACATCTGCACCCGTGCTTGCATTGCCTAAAGGAGGATTAGAGTATCGGATTTACACTAATGCATCCTTCCAGGGACTTGGGGGTGTGCTTCAGCAGGAGCAAAGGGCTATAGCTTATGCGTCCAGGAAGCTAAAGCCCCACGAGAGGAATTACCCCACTCACGACCTGGAGTTAGCATCAGTCATTTTTGCTTTGAGGATATGGAGACATTATCTCCTGGGGGAGCAGTTCACGTTATTCAGGGATCACAAATCACTTCAGTATCTCTTCACTCAGAAGGATCTAAATATGAGACAGAGGCGATGGCTAGAATTCGTGAAAGACTATCAGTTTGATATTCAGTAACATCCTGGTAAGGCTAATGTGGTAGCAGATGCATTGAGTCGGAGACCGACTGGGGAAATATCAGAAGTCTGGAAAGCGAAGTGGAGAGAACTTCGATACGAGGATGATGTATCCAGGGCTTGTATGTCAGCATTATCCATCACACCTGAGATCATTATGCGGGTTGTGAGGGCTCAGGCAGAGGATCAGACCTGCCAGGATAGGGTGAGCCAGTTGCTAGCTGAGGGAGCAGAGGGTTACTCGATCAACTCGGAGGGAGGCTTACGCCATAATGGGAGATTGATTGTGCCAGAGGAGGCGGAGTTGAGACAAGTTGTTATGATGGAGTCTCATGGGTCGAGATTCGCGGTACATCCCGGTGGGTATAAGATGTATCAGGATATGAGGAGGAAGTATTGGTGGGCAGGGATGAAACGGGACATAGCAGAGTTTGTTTCGAATGTACCACGTGTCAGCTGGTGAAAGTTGACCATCAGAGACCATCAGGGGTGCTACAGCCCCTTGAAATTCCTGTGTGGAAGTGGGAGAGCATCTCTATGGACTTTATTACAGGGTTACCGACATCGCAGAAAGGTCACGATTCCATATGGGTCATTGTGGATCGGTTGAACAAAGTGGCCCACTTCTTACCGGTTCGCACAGACTTTGAGACGATGCGTTATGCACAGCTATTCATAGCGGAGATTGTTAAGCTGCACGGGGTACCGATAAATATTGTGTCGGATAGGGACAAGATCTTTGTGGCCCATTTTTGACAGAGTTTTCAGGAGGCCATGGGCACAGAGTTACATTTGAGTACAGCCTATCACCCACAGACTGACGGACAGACTGAGAGAGTCAACCAGATGCTGGAAGATATGCTCATAATGTTCATATTAGACTTTGGGGGAGGTTGGGATAAATATATTCCTCTGGTGGAGTTTGCGTATAACAACTCTTACCAATTCACGATCGGCATGGCACCATTTGAGGCACTATACGGGAGACCTTGTCGTTCACCCGCTTGTTGGTTAGAGGTGGGGGACAACAAACTATTGGGGTCGGAGATCGTGCAGGAGAGATCTTCCAAGATAGAGCTGATCCGAGGGAGGATTCGGATAGCTCAGGATAGGCAGAAAAGTTACGCTGACGCTTCACGGAGACATGTGGAGTTAGAGGTTAGGGATCAGATATTGTTCCGGGTATTCCCTATGAAAGGGGTGATGAGGTTCGGCAAGAAGGGTAAGCTAGCACCGAGGTATGTGGGACCTTTCCCTATTATCGAGAGGGTGGGGCTTGTAGCCTACAGGATGGGATTGCCGGAGCACCTTCAGCGGATACACAACGTGTTCCGTGTGGCATCGCTGAAGAAATATCGAAAGGGCGAGAGGGACTTCTGGCACATTCCACACGAATAAATTGATTTACAGCCAGACATCTCCTATGAAGAGAGGCCGCTGGCTATTCTAGACCGTAGCGAGCGGAAATTATGATCCGAGATTGTTCCACTAGTTAGAGTACAATGGGGTCATCACAACATTGACGAGTCTACCTGGGAGCGGGAGGAGGATATGCGGGAGCAATATCCAGAGCTTTTCATCACACGTATGACCTAATTTCAGGGATGAAATTCCTTTGTAAGGGGGGAAGTATGTAACACCCCGCATTTTTCATGCATTAAATATTTAATTAATTCGGGAATTAAAAATTACTTGTGAGTCATAATTTTAATTGAATTAATTAGGGAAATTTTATTTAAATATTAATCGGGGAGTAAATGGTTAATATTTACGGGAATTTATTTACTAAGTGAATAGTAATTATTTATCTAAGTCATTTCGAGTATTAATGACAAGGTATGCACTTATCTCAACCGGGAGTCGGTATAGACTAAAGGGGGTGGGGGATAAGTATTTTTATAAATTAATTCGGATGCCAATTCTGAGTGTACGATTGAGTCTGGATGGGCCGAGATAGTCGGAAAAGTGTAACCGGGGGTAGTAAACGGGTCACGGAGCATTTTTAGACATAGTCGGGCCCACACGGGGGCAATTGGATCATTTGGGCTTGGCCCATTAGGCAAAAAACGGGATTTAGGTTCATTGTTAAGTTAGGAGAAGTAAGGGAACAGCTGAGAGAGTTTTAGAAAAAGGCTAAGTGTATTAAGGAACCCTATTAGCACTTAAAGGCAGTTTTGGGATCACTAGAGAACCAACAAGGATCATCTTCAACCTTGGAATTCATCTCCGAATCAGACACTACGAAACCTAAGGTAAGTGGATAACTTGCAATAGTATTGAATCTATTTTTTTCAATTCATATTCATGTGATGTGTTTGATCAAAATTCATTTTGGGTGTTCATGACATAAATAGGAGGTTTTGAAAATAATAATTTGATTTACGAATTTGAATGAGGATTCTTGTAGAAATCTGATATTATAAATTGATACATATCTGGTAGGATGATATCTGGATAATTAGAAATGAATTTGGTGAAGGGATTTGGGGTGTAAATGGGTAAGGAATTAAAGCTGACTATTTCCCCAAATTCAGAAATTGTAGTTAATGGACGAACTAATAACGTTTGTGGACATTCAAGAGGTCCCTAATAAGGTTCCCAACTTGTATTATTGTTAAGAATGCTTGAGATTGCTGGTAGAAGGAGTTAGGGTTTTATGAAACTCGTCTATGGCAGAACCTGTCTTCGTGAAGAAGACGAAGACCTGCTCGATCGATCGATCGATGGTCGGCAGATTTTGACAGTTCGTCCAGTTTTCTTTTATATGAAGAAAATTTAATTTAATATTTTCCAGGACTTAATTTGGTGAGGAATTTATACATGGGTTTTAAATCTAATTAATAGTGAATAAAGTTAATTAGAATTTGGAGACGACTTAGTGTGACATCATAATTTAAATTTGTTGGGTTTTGGAGAAATTAGGTGTGACACACTAAGGTTGAATTTCTGGGATAGTGTTCGGAAGGATTAAATATAGATGTAGTGAACAAGTCCGAGGATAACAGTTGAGGAATACCTAGAGATAAATCTTATTTAGGTAAAGGCTAAATAATTCGGGAGTCGGGAATTTAGACTCGGGTGAGGTTAACTCAGACTACGAGAGTAAGTCCAATTTTATGGTGGGGGCGACACCAAAGGTGACTTAATTAATTAATGTGCGAATTAATTAATAATTAGAGTTGGACCATAAACTCTTAATAAATTAAATAGGCTTGTGTTACGGATTTTGGTACATGGTGTAGCCGGGACATTTTGTATTTATATATATATATACGGAGTGATAGTATATATATATAGTGTGTGTGAATTAATATCAGTGATTGAATATTATTAGTATATACTCTAGTGCTATAGGGGGAGGTTGCGCGTAGTGGGTGAATCCCCTAGCTTGAGGAGTAGGGTGAGTATAATCCTAGGTCATAGCATCGTTTATATGGGTGAGGGGCATCTCACTTCCAGGGAAGGAATATGACCGCCTCCAATTCGTATGTTAAACTAAGTTAGTGAGCGAATCTGACTTGGGTAACTAGGTTATGTGAATACACCTAGTGGGATAGCACTTGAGAAAATTTATATTTTGTGAGTATTTTTACTCGGTCGAATGTTAGTATTAAATGTTATTTCAGTATGTTTGTGAATACTGTAATATAATTAAATATATAATTGGGTAAATAATTATATATGGGATAATTAATACGTAGTGTAAAATGTATCATATGCATAACAGGTGTGAAAGTTATATGAAATTAAAAAGGGTAATGATTTAATTAAGTTTGACGTTTATAATAACTTAAAAATCATGAATTAAGGCATACTCGGTTAGAGTAGGTTAATTTCAAGGGTTAACATAAGTATTGGGTCGGGATGGAAGCGTTAATAGTTCACATTAGAGGAGGGATGAGGAAGTTCTCAATAGACTGCGGCACTAACTAAAATATGAAGAGAATGCATATTTATTTATTACTGCAAGTTAATCATTTGTTAAATGTTTTCAAATGTTTTTGGGTACTAACCCTTGCTATAAAAAAATTTAAAAACCTTTTAGGTGTCCAACCATAGGGACGCCAGGCTTGACTCTATTCTAGGTATGCTTTGTTGCAGCACATGTGGATGTTGCGGGGTTTTTGATAGACACCTCCTTCTTTCATTCGTGTAGAAACTCTCTAGCAGTTATCTGAGCTTGTCGCTCACAATTCATTTATCAGTATTAGATTTGTTGAGATTTTCTTCTTATCTTTGCTTGTATTGGATATTTGGACCGATGGTTTATTCGGTTAGGTATTTTAATTGTGGATGGTTATTTTAGTTAACTGTGATTGTGTATTATTTTATGTTCCGCATGAGTTTTATTTAATTAATTGAAAGATAAAAATTGGCACCAGTCTGCTTTTCGCACTTAAGTGGTTAGTAATTAAAAAGACGACAGTGATGCTAAGAATGGACCAACTGAGAAACCTTTTCTAACTTGATTTAGGACTGATCACCCGGGATTAATTAGACCGGGTGTCACAGATGGTATCAGAGCATCAGGTTGTAGTGTCCTTAGGATCTGTGAAGCTTTCTACGTTTCAGCGTAGCACTCGGTTGTTATAGAGCCCTATTATTAGGACTGTGGATTCATTTTTCCGCTTATGAGTTATCGTATTTCTGCTGTGTATATTTTGTGAAATTGTGTACTTATACGATTCAACCTATTTCAGATGCCACCGAGGATATTGAGAGCGGAGAGGGCTGAGGCTAGGGATGAGGTCAGAGAGGCTCACCAGGAGCCACAGGTACCGCCACCCCCACCCCCACCCGAGTTGATTTCCACTACTCAGGTGGCAGTGATAATGGCACAGGCGGTCGAGACAGCAATGTGAGCTATGGAAGCTCACTTTCCACAGCCCCAGGCACCGCCTCCAGTGGCACCAGCAGTTCAAGCTCCAGTGGGGCCACCATCTTGGCAGAGAGTTAGGGAAACTTTCCAGAAGGGTCACCCACCTGAGTTTTGGGGTAGCACAGACGTAGTAGAGGCTTATGACTGGAAGAAGAATATTCAGCGCCATCTGCCCATGCTGGAGTGTATCGAAGTACAGAAATAGATGCTTGCTACCTTTTGTTTGTCGGGGGCAGCCTTACAGTGGTGGGAGTCAGTTACCACCGCCGAGGGGTGAGATTTGATGCTGATAGCAGAGTTCTGGGTGCGGTTTGACCGCAAATACTTTCCACCAGCAGTAGAGACTGAGATGATAAAGAAATTCAGTGATTTAGTTCAGGGTGACCGATCAGTTGCAGACTACGAGGAAGAGTTCACCCGTTTTCCAAACTTTGTGCCAACTGAGGTGAGCGATGAGGAGCGGAAGAAATCGAGGTTTATGGACGGTTTAGCCTGGCGGATCAGGCAACACTTGATTGGGAATCCGACGTTAGTGACATATACATACGTCGTTAATGCCGCACTTGTACACTGCCAGGATCATCGCTTCCATGCGAAGGGGAGCAAGAGAACAGGGGAGCCGAGTCATCAGGGCAAGGCCGTTACTATTAGTGACACAAGTGGTGCTCAGCAGCAGGCGGGCAGTCAGTATGGGAATCAAACTAATAAGTTTAAGCCTGGTGGGTTCCGACCGGGAGGACAGGGTTTCAGGCAGGGGCAGTCGGTCCCGAATCAGCAGCAGCAGGTTCCTCAGGGCCGTCAGGGCCAAGGGAACAATGGGGGAGGCCAACAGGGCCAACGACAGGGGGATGGTCAGAGACGCTGTTTTGTCTGTGGCCAGCCAGGACATTTCAAGAGGAAATTCCCATAGAGGGGCAGAGGTCAACAGCAGGAGGCCCAATAGGGGCAACGGGGGAAATTACCGCCAGCAGCACCAGCCCCACCTCAGCAGGGGCAGATGCACTATGGACATGTGTATAACGTCCGGGATGTTCCCAATCCCACGGCGCAGCAAGCACCGTCAGCAGTTGAGGGTATGTTTCTCATTCGTGATTATGAGGGTAGTATCCTTTTTTATACGGGAGCATCACATTCATTCATTAAATTAAATTTTTCTAAATGGGCCGGACTACTAGAGACCGCGGGTAGTCTTCGGATGTGTGTAGAGTCGCCAGTAGGCAGCGGGGCTACGATTCACTCGATTTGTCTGGGTGTGGACATTTTGATTGGGATACTTAGTTTAGCAGCGGACCTCTTAGTGTTAGATATGGAGGGGTACGATGTCATCTTAGGTATGGATTAGTTAACAGGTTATCGGGCGATGGTGGATTGCTATGCGAGGACCATCGTGTTCTCCATTCCAGGGTAGGATATGTTTTTTATAGCAATGCCACTACCTGAGGGAGGGTCACACACACACTTGTATTACATTGAGGAAGAAACCTCATAGGAGGTGAATATTCCATTGGAATCAATCCCAGTGGTGAGAGACTTTGAGGATGTGTTTCAGGAGATACTAGGGTTTCCACTTAGCAGGGAAATCGAATTTATGATCGATTTAGCACCGGGGACGAGGCCAATTGCTCGGGCCCCATACCGTATGGCCCCTTCATAGATGTGTGAATTGAGGGAGAAAATTCAGCATCTTCTGGGGCAGGGTTTCATTCGACGAAGTACATCGCCGTGGGGTGCTCCGGTGTTATTTGTGAAAAAGCGATATGGCTCACTACGATTATGCGTGGACTATAGAGAGCTGAATAAGGCCACGATACGGAATAAGTATCCGTTGCCTTGGATTGACGACCTATTTGACCAGTTGAGAGGGGCTTCTTATTTCTCTGAGGTCGACTTGAGGTCAGGGTATCATCAACTACGTATCCGAGAGGAGGATGTTTCGAAGACCGCTTTCCTGTCGCGGTATGGATCTTACGAGTTCAGGGTGATGCCATTCGGGCTCACCAATGCACCAGCAGTGTTTATGGACCTCATGAACAGAGTCTTCAGGGAGTTTCTCGATCAGTTTGTTATCGTGTTCATTGATGACATCCTAATCTACTCGCGTACCGAGGAGGAGCACGCAGAGTACCTGCGCATAGTGCTACAGACATTGCGGGATCACCAGCTCTATGCCAAATTCGGTAAGTGTGGATTTTGGCTACGGGAGGTTCAGTTTCTTGTCCACGTGATGTCAGACCGGGGTATTGTGGTGGATCCAAGTAAAGTATCGACGGTGAGGGAGTGGGGACAGCCCACGACACCGACTGAAGTGCGTAATTTTCTGGGGTTGGCCAGTTATTGCAGATGGTTCATCAAAGGATTCTCAAAAATTGCGAGCCCTTTGACGAATCTGACCCGAAAAGGGGTACCTTTCACTTGGAATGATCATTGTCAATTAGCTTTCGACGAGTTAAAGGACAAGTTGACATCTGCACCCGTGCTTGCATTGCCGAAAGGAGGATTAGAGTATCGGGTTTACACTGATGTATCCTTACAGGGACTTGGGGGTGTGCTTCAACAGGAGGAAAGGGCTATAGCTTATGCGTCTAGGAAGCTAAAGCCCCACGAGAGGAATTACCCCACTCACGACCTGGAGTTAGCAGCAGTCATTTTTGCTTTGAGGATATGGAGACATTATCTCCGGGGGGAGCAGTTCACGCTATTCAGGGATCACAAATCACTTCAGTATCTCTTCACTCAGAAGGATCTGAATATGAGACAGAGGCGATGGCTAGAATTCGTGAAATACTATCAGTTTGATATTCAGTATCATCCTGGTAAGGCTAATGTGGTAGCAGATGCATTGAGTCGGAGACCGACTGGGGAAATATCAGAAGTCTGAAAAGCGAAGTGGAGAGAACTTCGATACGAGGATGATGTATCCAGGGCTTGTATGTAAGAATTATCCATCACACCTGAGATCATTATGCGGGTTGTGAGGGCTCAGGCAGAGGATCAGACCTGTCAGGATAGGGTGAGCCAGTTGCTAGCTGAGGGAGCAGAGGGTTACTCGATCAGCTCGGAGGGAGGCTTACGCCATAATGGGAGATTGATTGTGCCAGAGGAGGCAGAGTTGAGACACGCTGTTATGATGGAGTCTCATGGGTCGAGATTCGCGGTACATCCCGGTGGGGATAAGATGTATCGGGATATGAGGAGGCAGTATTGGTGGGCAGGGATGAAACGGGACATATCAGAGTTTGTTTCGAAATGTACCACGTGTCAGCTGGTGAAAGTTGACCATCAGAGACCATCAGGGGTGCTACAGCCCCTTGAAATTCCTGTGTGGAAGTGGGAGAGCATCTCTATGGACTTCATTACAGGGTTATCGACATCACAAAAGGGTCACGATTCCATATGGTTCATTGTGGATCGGTTGACCAAAGTAGCCTACTTCCTACCGGTTCGCACAGACTTTGAGACGATGCGTTATGTGCAGCTATTCATAGCAGAGATTGTTAAGTTGCACGTGGTACCGATAAATATTGTGTCGGATAGGGACAAGATCTTTGTGGCCCATTTTTGGCAGAGTTTTCAGGAGGTTATGGGCACAGAGTTACATTTGAGTACAGCCTATCACCCACAGACTGACGGACAGACTGAGAGAGTCAACCAGATGCTGGAAGATATGCTCAGAATGTGCATATTAGACTTTGGGGGAGGTTGGGATAAATATCTTCCTCTGGTAGAGTTTACGTATAACAACTCTTACCAATTTACGATCGGCATGGCACCATTTGATGCACTATACGGGAGACCTTGTCGTTCACCCGCTTGTTGGTTAGAGGTAGGGGACAACAAACTATTGGGGCCGGAGATCGTGCAGGAGACATCTTTCAAGATAGAGCTGCTCCGAGGGAGGATTCGGATAGCTCAGGATAGGCAGAAAAGTTACGCTGACGCTTCACGGAGACATGTGGAGTTAGAGGTTGGGGATCAGGTATTGGTCCGGGTATCCCCTATGAAAGGGGTGATGAGGTTCGGCAAGAAGGGTAAACTATCACCGAGGTATGTAGGACCTTTCCCTATTATCGAGAGTGTGGGGCCTGTAGCCTACAGGCTGGGATTGCCGGAGCACCTTCAGCGGATACACAACGTGTTCCGTGTGGCATCGCTGAAGAAATATCGAAGGGGCGAGAGGGCCTTCTGGCACATTCCACTCGAATAAATTGATTTACATCCAGACATCTCCTATGAAGAGAGGCTTGTGGCTATTCTAGACTGTAGCGAGCGGAAATTATGATCCGAGGTTATTCCACTAGTTAGAGTACAGTGGGGTCATCACAACATTGACGAGTCTACCTGGGAGCGGGAGGAGGATATGCGGAAGCAATATCCAGGGCTTTTCATCACAGGTATGACCTAATTTCAGGGACGAAATTCCTTTGTAAGGGAGGAAATATGTAATTTTTTTTTTTTTTTTTTTGTAAAGAGGGACTGAGCCCCCTAAATATTATTAATCAGAGGAGAAAAAGCCTCTCCCAAATGGCAACTGAGCAAACTTAGATACAAGAAAGAAACTGGAAACTTAAAAAAGCAATAAAAAAGCAATAATAAAAGTCCCATTACAAGGGAAAAGGAAAATTATTTGAAAGAAGATCTAATGTAGCAACATCCCATCTTGTCCATCTTATAAGCTCCTTGAGATATCTTTGGAAGGTCCGAGAAATTGTTGAAGATTGAAGATGAAAGAATATTAACCCCATAGTTAGCAAGACTATCTGCAACCATATTTGATTCCCTGAAGCAGTGAACTAAAGAACTTTTGGTATTGATGAGATTCTCTTTGATTTCTTCCACACATTTAATAAGCTTCCAAGTCTGTTTCCAGTTTCGATTTATCAGATTCACCACATAAGAAGAATCAGATTCAATCACCACTTCCTCAAGATTGTATTCCAAGCAAAGATTTGATCCCAACCATAGACTTTTGATTTCCACAAATGAATTAGAAGCATATCCCTCATTCTGAGCATAGGCAAAAATGATGTCTCCTTTGTGATTTCTTAGAATGCCACCAATACCACTTCTTCCAGGATTACCTTTAGATGCCCCATCCACGTTTAATTTGAATTTATGAGGGGAGGGGTAGTTCCATTTGACAGGGATAGACACTTTAATATATTGTTTGATGTTGAGATAGAAAGTAGATTGAGGGAAGTATGTAACACCCCGCATTTTTCATTCATTAAATATTTAATTAATTCGGGAATTGAAAATTACTTGTGAGTCGTAATTTTAATTGAATTAATTAGGGAAATTTTATTTAAATATTAATCAGGGAGTAAATGGTAAATATTTACGGGAATTTATTTACTAAGTGAATAGTAATTATTTGTCTAAGTCATTTCGAGTATTAATGACAGGGTATGCACTTATCTCAACCGGGAGTCGGTATAGACTAAAGGGGGTGGGGGGATAAGTATTTTTATAAATTAATTCAGATGCCAATTCTGAGTGTACGGTTGAGTCCGGATGGGCCGAGATAGTCTGAAAAGTGTACCCGGGGGTAGTAAACGGGCCACGGAGCATTTTTAGACATAGTCGGGCCACACGAGGGCAATTGGGTCATTTGGGCTTGGCCCATTAGGCAAAAAATGGGATTTAGGTTAATTGTTAAGTTAGGAGAAGTAAGGAAACGGCTGAGAGAGTTTTAGAAAAAGGCTAAGTGTATTAAGGAACCCTAATAGCAGTTAAAGGCAGTTTTGGGATCACTAGAGAACCAACAAGGATCATCTTCAACATTGGAATTAATCTCCGAATCAGACACTACGAAACCTAAGGTAAGTGGATAACTTGCAATAGTATTGAATCTATTTTTTTCAATTCATATTCATGTGATGTGTTTGATCAAAATTCGTTTTGGGTGTTCATGACATAAACAGGAGGTTTTGAAAATAATAATCTGATTTACGAATTTGAATGGGGATTCTTGTGGAAATCTGATATTATAAATTGATACTTATCTCGTAGGATGATATCTGGATAATTAGAAACGAAATTGGTGAAGGAATTTGGGGTGTAAATGGGTAAGGAATTAAAGATGACTATTTCCCCAAATTCAGAAATTGTAGTTAATGGACGAACTAATAACGTTGGTGGACATTCAGGAGGTCCCTAATAAGGTTCCCAACTTGTATTATTGCTAAGAAGGCTTGAGATTGCTGGTCGAAGGAGTTAGGGTTTTATGAAACTCGTCCATGGCAGAACCTGTCTTCGTGAAGAAGACGAAGACCTGCTCGATCGATCGATCGATGGTCGACAGATTTTGACAGTTCGTCCAGTTTTCTTTTATATGAAGAAAATTTAATTTAATATTTTCCAGGACTTAATTTGGTGAGGAATTTATACATGGGTTTTAAATCTAATTAATAGTGAATAAAGTTAATTAGAATTTGGAGACGGCTTAGTGTGACATTATAATTTAAATTTGTTGGGTTTTGGAGAAATTAGGTGTGACACACTAAGGTTGAATTTCTGGGAAGGTGTTCGAAAGGATTAAATATAGATGTAGTGAACAAGTCCGGGGATAATGGTTGAGGAATACCGAGAGATAAATCTTATTTAGGTAAAGGCTAAATAATTCGGGAGTCGGGAATTTAGACTCGGGTGAGGTTAATTCGGACTACGAGAGTAAGTCTAATTTTATAGTGGGGGCGACACCAAAGGTGACTTAATTAATTAATGTACGAATTAATTAATAATTAGAGTTGGACCATAAACTCTTAATAAATTAAATAGGCTTGTGTTACGGATTTTGGTACATGGTGTAACAAGGACATTTTGTATTTATATATATATATGGAGTGATAGTATATATATATATATATATATATATATATATATATATATATATATATATATATATATATATATATAGTGTGTGTGTGTGTGCGCATTAATATCAGTGATTGAATATTATTAGTATATACTCTAGTGCTACAGGGGAGGTTGCGCGTAGTGGATGAATCCCCTAGCTTGAGGAGTAGGGTGAGTATAATCCTAGGTCATAGCATCTGTTTTATGGGTGAGGGGCATCTCACTTTCAAGGAAGGAATATGAACGCCTCCAATTCGTATGTTAAACTAAGTTAGTGAGCGAATCTGACTTGGGTAACTAGGTTATGTGAATACACCTAGTGGGATAGCACTTGAGAAAATTTATATTTTGTGAGTATTTTTACTCGGTCGAATGTTAGTATTAAATGTTATTTCAGTATGTTTGTGAATACTGTAATATAATTAAATATATAATTAGGTAAATAATTATATATGGGATAATTAATACGTAGTGTAAAATGTATCATGTGCATAACAGGTGTGAATGTTATATGAAATTAAAAAGGGTAATGATTTGATTAAGTTTGACGTTTATAATAACTTAAAAATCATGAATTAAGGCATACTCGGTTAGAGTAGGTTAATTTCAAGGGTTAACATAAGTATTGGGTCGGGAGCGTAGGACCTCGTAAATTATATGGAAGCGTTAATAGTGCACATTAGAGGAGGGATGATGAAGTCCTCAAGAGAGTGCGGCACTAACTAAAATATGAAGAGCATGCATATTTATTTATTACTGCAAGTTAATCATTTGTTAAATGTTTACAAATGTTTTTGGGTACTAACCCTTGCTATAAAAATTTTAAAAACCTTTTAGGTTTCCAACCACAGGGACGACAGGCTTGACTCTATTCCAGGTATCCTTTGCTGCAGCACATGTGGATGTTGCGAGGTTTTTGATAAACGCCTCCTTCTTTCATTCGTGTAGAAACTCTCTAGCAGTTATCTGAGCTTGTCGCTCACAATTGATTTATCAGTATTAGACTTGTTGAGATTTTCTTCTTATCTTTGCTTGTATTGGATATTTGGACCGATAGTTTATTCGGTTAGGTATTTTAATTATGGATGGTTATTTTTGTTAACTGTGATTGTGTATTATTTTATGTTCCGCATGAGTTTTATTTAATTAATTGAAAGATAAAAATTGGCACCAGTCTACTTTTCTCACTTAAGTGGTTAGTAATTAAAAAGACGACAGTGATGCTAAGAATGAACCAACTGAGAAACCTTTTCTAACTTGATTTAGGACTGATCACCCGGGATTAATTAGGCGGGGTGTCACACTCAATTCACAAAAATCCCAATAGTTTAGTGAACTGTTTTGGAACCCAATATATGATCTTGTTGAAGTTTCTCATGTAGAGAGGGTAGATCTACGGTTGACGACTGCATGTTATTTGGGATTACTCGTAGGTGTTCCTTGCTGAATTGGAGCTGTATGTTCTTGTGGATTTTCTGAGGTTGCTTCATTGCTGACTCTAGGATGTGTGTCTATGTGAGTGTTTACGGATATTCATTGCAGATTTCATTGTGTAAGTAAGTTGCGATTTATTTTATGTAGTGAAATAAAAAGGTTTTCCCTTTTGGGGTTTTTCCTGATATCTATGTGTCAGTAAATTTGTTTATAATGGTTTGATTTTACCTACATAATTATTTGTGTTTTAGGGCAGAATTTAATTTGATTTAAAATTGGCAATTGATCAAATAAGTTTACAATTGAAATTTGCGAATTAGTTTAAATTGATATCACAACAGCATTTACATATTAGTATCAGAGCAGGTTTCTCTAATTTATTGAGTGATTCTTGTTTTCTGCAAAATTTGTGTGATATTGATTTTTTTTTAAAAATCGTAATTTTTTCGATGGAGCACTGATATAATAAGATGTCCCTCTTTGATGGCATAAATCAATGTTTTTATGAGTTAAATAGTTTAAATTTGACGTTTTCCAAAGGAATTAAAGTTTTTGAAAAAGAAAATTGTCGTTTTAAATCCGCTATGGATCTTTTGCAAACGTTTCAAAATCAAAGAGATTTTTATTATGAGAGATTTATTGCCTTGGTCCATGACTTTAGAAAATTAGAATTGTCCAAAAATGAGAGTGATGATAGAGTCCTATTTTTAGAAAAAGACTTGGGATACGTTAAAAAATCTGGGGTTTGTGTTTATTTCAAAGAGGATAAAAATGTTTTAATCAATGATTTTGCGGCGCGTGAAAG
The DNA here is from genome assembly GCA_949130495.1 of Sambucus nigra. Taxonomy (NCBI): domain Eukaryota; kingdom Viridiplantae; phylum Streptophyta; class Magnoliopsida; order Dipsacales; family Adoxaceae; genus Sambucus; species Sambucus nigra. The sequence goes on from OX422218.1 coordinate 286,994,034, forward strand.
GACTTTTTGGGAACAATTTACTTTTATTGAGGTAGAGAGTGATAACCTTCTAAGAATGATTGAACATATGAAGAAGGAGTCCCTAAAATTGGAAGAGTCTAATTCTTTGCTTGAGTAAAAAATTTTGGAGTTCAAAAATAATTTAAAAGACTCGAGTAGTTTGTGTAGTGATGGTAATGGCTTGTCGTATTCTCATGTTTCGAGTGTTAAAGCCAAGACCATTATTCGTTTTAGAGGGTCAACCATATCCATGGATGTTAGAAAAGGTCAACCCATAGGTAACTTTCTTGGTGTGTTCACATGTTCATATTGTGATAGGAAAGGTCACCTTAAGCGTTTTTGTTTTAATCTTGGAAGAGGTCCTAGGAAGTTTAAGGATAGTGTCCCACTCGTTCCCATAACCCCTCGATTTAGATACACACCAGTTTGAATTAGGAAATCACTTTTGGAGACATTAAATGTTAGATTGGTTGAGTCTCACATGCTTGCACATGATGCATCATATGTTATTTCATATCGTTGATTGCTTGCATAGTTTATTTGTCATACGCTAGTTATGCTTCTTGATAAATTATTGCTAGTGTTATGACATGTGTACTTTTTGTATTAGATTTTTTATTTTTGAAAATTTTTGAAAAAATACAAAAAGATTTTCTATTTTTTGGAGAAAAATTGATAAAGCCAAAAAGATTTTATTTTGATATTTTTTTTGAAAAAAGACAAAAAGAGTTTTGTATTTTAGTTACACCGTTTATGGATGGACATTTAGGATGATCAAATCACAATTTCATTCCATATCCATGTAACAGTTTGATAGTGTTTTGATATGTCATAATTTCATTTTTGTGCTTTATAATGTTTGGAGTCATTACAATATAATTTGAGAGTACTACCTACATGTTTAACTCTTAGTCTTCTTTAATGCACACTTTCACGAATTTGTATGATTATTGTACATGTCTATCACATGTTGATCGAAATATTTTCATCTCAATCTCATCTTTAAAATGAACCAAATGCGATAAAACTCGACAATGAAAGTAGTGCATGTAATAACCGTTGCCCGTGAGAAATTTGTTTAATAGAAAAAAATGATGAGTGAACACGAGAAAAGGCTGCAAGAGTACAAAATTAACTCATCATGAAAGACACTATTTAAAAAAGGCCGAGAAAAAATTAAGGCAATAAAAATAATCATACGCAAAAAATCAGGCCAATAGGATTTCTCTAAGGAGAGAAAAGTAGATCACCTCAAGAGAAATTAAAATATATATTATTTATGAGGGAGTTTGGTAAGAAATGTAAAAAACGAGTTTGCACATCCTGACAAAATCTTGAAAAGCATTATATAGTTTTAGACGTTATTGGCATGGGAATCATTTTAGACTTTAATGTGTCGATTAGATTGAGTCGATGTCATATGAATTCACATATTTTGACACCTAAGGACGATTTTGAGATCACTCATTAGGAGCATCCGTATTCATCATGCACATATGTTATGTTTGATTGCATGATGGATTCAGTTTAAATATGCCTCTGAATAAAATTGTAAAAAAATGTGGAATCGATTGGCCCACCAAATCAATAAATAAAATCTCATAATATATGCGATAGAAGTGAAAAATAAATCTAACTACTAGAACATTTAGAATAAACTCGAGCTACACCTCTAAAAATATCTCCAATCACTCATATGCAGCAACTCCAGTGCTATACCTGAAATGTTATTCAACGCAATGGGTTATAACCCATCGCATGAATACAAGTATTCTCCCCAATTAGGGTCCGTGAACCCAGACATATATGATAAATACTGTAATAGAGTATTTTATTTTAAACGAGACAATTATTAACATTAGAGTAAAATATACTACTATCATCTAATCACGTAATTGTGCCACCCCAAAAGTTTAAGTCCAACTCATGTTATCACAACCTTATAATTATGCTAAAGTCATCATCTTTATTTAAATCGATTTATAAAATTATTATTATTATAGAGGCTCCTTCATAGCCAGGTGACCCTACTGTATGTCCTGAACTTATTCAGGCAGCCTAAAGTTATACACCACACACATTTCCCTTGTTATAGTCAGCGGACCCAATTCGTTAGCGCTGCACTTATTGACGAGGTTCCACGCACGATACGTCATAATAGGCAATCAACCCGTATTCTGTCAACCCTGCACTTATTGATGATGCCAACATACACCCACGTCGCAATAGCTTGCCAATTCGATTCTTTCAGTCCTACACTTATTAACGACACCTATCCATTTTAATACTCGCTTATTATCTTAGGCATTAATTGTAAATTTCTCATTATTTTATATTAGCCTCACCCTATAATAGAGCATAAATCCCCAAATCTACCCCTAGTCCCATACCTAGAGGTCTCCAAAACACAAGTACGTCCTACCCTATCATATAGGATAAATCTCTACCATTAATTTTCTTATAGTCTCGTGCCTAGACTATCGAATCAATAAGACAACACAAAAATCAGCCACACCCCGGAATATTCTATCCATAAAAATCTACATTAACTAGTCCCATACCTAGAAAGTGTTAACCACAACCAAGGTATACCCACTAGTCCCATACCGAGCAAGTATTCGTAACATTTAGGTGAGAGCGTACTACCCCAAATTCCGTTGTCCCGGTGATGATAAGTATAATTAAATCAATAGTTCACATAGGACATATTATCAATAATTCTACAAATTTCTCATACGATTACAAATAAATTTAATTTAATTCGTTCAATCCATCATCATAATTAACATAATTTATTTTATGCAACCAATATAATTTCCACATCATGGAAGTTTATGATGCACACAACAAAATTCTTTTTCATCACACCTACATAATTTTATGTCATTGTACAAGTCCCTTTTTAATCTAAATAAAATTAGTAAGGTTTTCTACATGCACCTATACCCATATTAATAAGAGTCCAAATCTTTACCCTAAGTACACAAGGGTTATGAGTCTTAAATCGTATTAAGATTTTTCATAAAAGCAGTCCCAAATAGATTTCACTTTCCTTAATTAAGGTTTCTAATTTGTTTTAAGAAAAACATGTAAATTAAGGTTTAGGCGATATTTAAAACGCATAATACTAAAAAGAGAGAATAAAAGTATTCACGCCTGAGGAAAAGTCAATTGAAAATTCTAATTAGATGGTTGTGTTCCTCTCGAAAAATTGATAAAGACTCGTTCTTGAACAATCTTGAGAAAATACTGTTTGACCCTTCAAAATTTGGGTTAAATTTTGATTTAATTTGGGACTAGGGTTTGTAGATGAAAGGTGGTAAAGATGTGGAGGACTTCTTGTTCAAAAATTTGTGAAAAAGTGTTTAGAAAAGTCTAATCCCTAGTTATTTTTATATGAAAAAATGATTAAAAGTTTTAATTAACTCAAACTCTAATTAAAAGCAACAAATTTGTTCCAGGCGAATCGATTCGCCCCTAAAGTCGAATCGATTCGGTCCTAAATAAGTCCACAGTTCGCCCCAAAGATGAGTATGTTATATAAAATCCCAATTTCTCCCCCGATTTCAATTCTGATTAAAATCATATTTTTCATAAATAAAATCTAACATATTAAATTGCTAAAAATAATTAAATCTATATTTTTTATTTTTCTAAATTCTGAATTAAATTAAATTATTCCCGATTTAAAATTACGAGTGTTGCACTACAATGACACTGTCGAGATATGTTGCATTTTGCATCATCATCTGGAGCACCACTCGTACTTTAGTTGTGTGATAATATTATTAGCCCATTTTACCACAAAAAATGGAGATGGTCTTAGCTCCATTAATGGGTGTTAACATAACTTTCGTATACAATTAAATTATCACTAAAAATTAAGAGACCGATTAAGTTTTAATCATCAATTTTTAAATGATGCAATAACATAGTAATGTTAACTCGCACTTGATGAGGGGTTAAAAAATTAAAGTTATAATATTAAAGAAAGATATCATTCATATATATTAAGAATTTCTTATCCACTTAGGTTATTCAACCAAAAAAAGGGAACAAGTATAAAAATAAAGGAAGCAAGATGATGCATATGTTTGCGTTAGATTCACAAGAGCTGTCACAAGAAGATGGTGGTAAGTAGTGATCAAGCACCCGGGTTGGATTCCCGGCTGCTGCATCTCATAGAGTGAGAGCTGTGATGACATATCTGCGCCAATGTGATGACAGGGTCTCACGTTCGTCTCATCTTCCAGACGAAATTAAGCGCATCTGAGCTTTCCTTTCGTACTGAGATTTTTTACCCTCATGAAATATGCATTTAAAACGGGTCTTCTTGTTTTCTCATGTCTGGGAGATTTGCAAACAGATATTGTATTCTGATTTTTATGCTTCTAAACAATATTCTGATTTATTCTTTAATTAATGAAAGCTTCCATAAACAAGTACCTTAACTAACTAATATGATATTTTGCTCCGCTGATTCTTTAGTTTAGTGGGAGACATAATTCGTTGGTCTTCTATTTGTTGTCTGCATCAATATTCATTACACTTGAAAACTATTAATAACAACAACACTTTCATCATTGTCTTAAACGCCGCCCCAAAGACTATATCACCAATTGTGAAATCCAATTAAAATCGAGAAAATAGCGGAGGAATTCGATTTTATCAATCATATATTTATTATTAGTAGTAGTAGTAGTAAATTTATTGCTTTTTATTTTTAATTTTTTGGGGGGTGGGGGCTTAGGAGATGATGAACAAATCAAATATAAATTTACGATGTACATGTGTACGTGATTTTTCTCAGTGTACATGAAATTGTATAATGTTCGTCAGAAAAAAATGCATAAGCATACATTTGCCTTTTGAATGGTTTATTTGAATGAATATATTAAAGCTATGGGATTAAGCTTTATTTAAATAATTTACAAATTTTGACTTTTTTTAAAGCTCATAAGCCACACTCCATTCAAAATATTAAATAAGGCTTATGAATCAATGACACCATAAGACTTCTTTAATGAAGCATTGTTAATTGCTTTTACATCAACTACCTGAGCAATTACACGAACCACAAACATGGCATATTGCTTAATGTTGAAGTCAAACTGTATGGATTATATGGTTGGTGGAGACCTCATCTCACCTCACCTCTCCTCTCCTCACCTCACCTCACCTCACGGTCTTAAGTCTTTAATTTCAATTTTTTAAATTTATTTGTATTTATTTTCATATTTTTAATTTTTTAATTGTTGATCTTATTCTAATCACTATGCAACATTTATCATTTTCTACGAAAAGAAAAAAGGAAAATGTTATGTGTCTCAAACAACTTCTCCAAATCATCTCCCAAATAGCTTTGAGTGTTATACCTTATGGTATGGGTCCCGCCAGGGCACAACTCATCAATACTATTTGGGAGAGATTTGGGGGAGTTATTTGGTACCCATAGCATCACTCAAGAAAAAATGTACAGTTACATAATCGTTATGAGTATTTTAGATGATTATAGGACTTACTATAATATTACAAATATATGGGATAGATGCTTGACAAATCTTAGGAGTCAGACTAAAGTCAAAAAACTAAATATGCACTGTATATGCATATTTGAAATTTTTGAAGCGGTTAAGAAAGTGTGGGGCTACATACACTTAAGCTATAATATTTTCTCAATCTTGGGTAAACTCTTTAAGATTTCTTTTTGCATTTTTTTGTATTTGCTTGAGACGATTGAATTATTTCACAACATTGTATTGTTTAACAATAGCACCAGACTTAATTGTTTTATGTAAGTTGTAGCATGAATTCCCACATACGTTGCACTTGTGATCCCTATTACCTAAAGTTTAAATAATCAAGTTGCCAAAAGTTTAGGTAATAGTGACAATGATATGGTATGTATTATGTATAGACTATCGGATGCCTTTGCAGATGGCAAGAATATAATATTATTATTTTTTATTCTCATGACACATTTGCATGTAGTGTTTATGGCCCAATTTAAGTCATGCGAAATTTTAATAAAACGAGGTCGAAAATGAATTTTTTTAAAATTAAATAAGCCTGTTCTAAACTATAACAAATTATTTATAGTGTTTTGTCATAATTTCCTTAGTCTAACGAGATTGGTTCTTTAAAAAAGATAAGAAAATGGATAATGTTTGCGTTAATTAAGTTATAGTTTTATGTAATTACAGTCATGCTTACCGCACATCATATTATTATTTTATAAACTTTTAAAAAATTAGATGTTATATATGTAAAGTTCAAATTATACTTTATAATTCTGGTTTAAATAGGTAGCAAATTTTACTTTTTTTCTTAAAAGAAAAAAGTATGTAGTAAATTATGATACACAAAAATTAGTAGCGAGTTGGAATAAAGTATGAGAGGAGGTATAAACTTGAACTTTATACTGTATAAAACATTTTCTATAAATAGTAAATTAATATTTTGTCATATTAAGTTACATCAAATACTAAAAAGCTTGTCAAATATTTTTTAATATACATTTAGTTCAAGCGTTTTATTTTGTACCAAGAAATCTCTTATTTTCTTATTTTTAAAAGTTCGCATCAACGACATGATAAAACCAATTCGAACGACTATTTGATGTATGAACCTACTAAGTTAGCCACTGAAACGAGAAATACATGTATGGATCCGTATTGAATTTTGTTTTACTTTTTAAAACGTAAAGTCGTTCAAGATAATCATTCACGTCGCATGAAACTTTTGTATGATGCATTATTGGGTTGGTAGAACAGAGTATTTTGTTGTTGTCTCACTTATTGGCTAATGATCTTCACATATTGGAATGTCAATGGAAATTGTTTACTTATAGACGCCAACATTAACATGAAAACCCCCACTTGTTTATGTTGGTTTAATGTTAAATTGATAATTTGCATATTATTATTAAATTGATATCACGTGATTTAATCAAAGTTATTATAATTGACAGAATGAAAGAAAAAAATAAAATTCATGTAGTTGACTCTAAATAATTGAAAAAACGCTTTGTTGAGTTGAGTTGTAGTTGGTAGCAACTAGGGGTGTTCATGGTACGGTAAAAGCCCGTACCGTACCGTTTCGTATCGAAAAAAAGTGGTAATGATTTACATTTTATACCTACCGAAAATCAACTATCGAAACCGAAATTACTGATTTTTTTGTGATTGATTTTGGTTTAAACATTTTAAAAATCGATTTACCGAAATTACCGCTTTTAAAATAACAAGCCATGAAATATAAAAAATACCATGATAATATACCAAATATATTGTGATGTAATATACCTAACTTGATAGTCATATAATTTTTCTTTGAATTTATGATAATCAAAATCATAACAAATATCAAAAGAAACAAAAAAATAAACAACTTTGACTAAATATAAAATTATATGAATTAATGCTTTGAGTATAACGAAAATACTATTATGATTTTGTGTTGTAAACAAATGTGGTAAACAAATAAATAAATTTAAAGGAACAACTAGTTATTGATTTCAATGTGGTAAATAATTTGGTAAACAAATGTGGTAAATAAAGAAAGAAAGTGCACAACTAGTTATTGATTTCAATGTGGTAAATAATTTTAACCGATTTTAATTCCTTTAAATAAATGTGTGGGGGCATTAGTTATTGAAATAAAGAAAAGTAAATGAAAAAAAAATTAAAGGCATTTTGGTGAAGTGCACTGCTAGCTCATGCTCTTGCCTTAAGGTGAAAGCATTTGGTGAAATGCCAAAGGTCTCACATCGGTTTACAAAGGAGATATTGCTCCTATCATTGATTATAAATACACACACCTTCCATTTACCAAGTTCCCAATTAAGTAGGTCATATCTAATGAGAAGGCCAACTGTTTTAGTATTAAATTTTGATGATCATTATTATTTTTTGGTCAATTAATTTGACTAAATAAAATGACGAAACCCTAGTATTTTTTCTTGGTTTGATTTTCTTAAAAAAAATTGAACATGTCATATTTATTTGGGAATTTGTCGAAAAAACCGATTTTACCCTGGTTTTATTGCAAACCATATGGTTTGGTTTTGGTTTACATTAGGTTGCGCCGTGCGGTAAAAACAGTAATTTGGGTTTTAGTATATGAAAACCGGTTTGGTATTGATATGGGCGATTTGCCGATCAAACCGACCGATACCCAGCCCTAGTTGTAACTTGTAAATAAATATATCTTTGTAATTTGTCGTGATATAAAGAGGGAGTTTAAGTGGGGTTAATTAAACAACCATTTATTTTAACATATTAATCATGATATTTTGATTTTCTTTTCATTGTCAACTTGTTAAAGAGGGACAATGTTCCCAGCCCTAACATTGAATTCCCCGTAAATTTAGGGTTTTCTGATTAACATAATTTCCTTACTTTACGTTTTGATAGTTTTAGAGTTTCTTTGATTGTTGTTACAAATATGAAGATTATATTATTTTAACATAAAAGCAATCTCCATTTACGAAATTGAATTTAGTCTTGCACAGATACTTTTTGGGGTTCAAGACATGTCAAAAACATTTAAAAATAAAGGTCCAACGATACAATATAACATTTCAATGTGTTCACTGCATTAGTGTATACATGATTTTTTGTATGCATACGCACATTTTTATATTGCATTTGTATTAGGTTTTTGTTTATAGTAGCATATAATGAACGTGGGACCTTAGTGCGGAAATATTTTATTTGTGGATTAAGCCAAAATATCTCGATATGGACTAAATTGGGAAGCTCTTTTTTTTCTTAGAAGAAATATGAATGTAAGTGATTTAAACAATTGTCTGTGTTTATAATAACACAATTTAATATATGTTTTAAAGCCAACTTGAAAATTAAAATAATATAATAGTGTATTATTAGAATAATTAAATGGTCAGTTAAAATTTGTGAAAATTAAGTTTAAGAAAAAACAACACTAATCTGAAGATTGTATATTAAACATTTTTCTTTTCATTTGTTATACAAACGTAGATGCTTAATTTAAGTAATTACCTACATTCATAACAACATTTCTTATTATCTAGTAGATTGGTATATTTATTGTTTTAAGTTATAAAACTACAAAGAGACCTAAACTCTTATCTCAATTTGATAGAAAGAACTAAAAAAAACTCTTACCTCAATAATCGTTTTATGATTATTGTATCTTATTTTATTTTAGTGATGCTAGAGAGACATGATTTTGCAACACAATTTTGTAACGTAAAAACACACGTTCGCATGTTATTGGTTGAAATATTTAATGACTATATTTACTCAAGATACCTATCAATGTACGCGAACACGTGTCTAATATCGCAAAACCTATTCCAAAATCATGTATTTATAGTATTTTTTATTTTATTGATATAACTTTGGCGGCAAATGATAGGCAACCAATTCAAAGAGTATAACTGAATAGTAATATATGGAAACTACATATGATTATGACCACACATGTCTAACACTAATATGGGTCACTTGAGTACAGATTCCTTGGTGCATTTGATCTTTTTCCTAGCCTTGTAAACGGATCGAATTCGAATCGGATCAGGCAAATTCAAATTCATATTCGTTTATGTTAAACGGATTCGAATCTGATCCGTTTATTAATCAGATCGGATCAAGCAAATCAAAATTCATATCCGTTTATGTTAAACGGATTCGGATCTGATCCGATTATCCGATTATCCATTTTATGTTAAACTTGATTTGCAACATTTTATTTTCAATTCTTATTTCATAAATTTATTTTGCAAATGTTCCAAAAAACAGATAATGAAATAAAGAACTATTATAACATATATCTAAAATATTATTAAATACAATATATATTAAATAAAAATATTATATATATATATATATATATAGAGAGAGAGAGAGAGAGAGGTAGGGGCTATCCTCACACCCCTCCCATCTTCCCCCACACCCTTTGGGTGACAAATGACATTTGTGCCCTTATGTTTATATAATTTAAATGTTTAATTTTTTCACCTCCAATTAAAATAAATACATTTAATAAAAATAAATAATTATATTTTTAATAAAAAAAAATGTTTTTTTATAAAAGAAAAATTGTTTATAAAACGTAAAATCTTATCTATTTTTTTTATTAAAAAACTGTTTATAATATGTAAAATTTGTTTTCTTAAAAAACGTGTTTTGACAAATTTTATTTACGATAAAAAAAAATTACTATTTTAAAAATAATTTTTAAAATAGACAGTTTAAAAATTGTTTTGATTATAAAAAAAATTGTTTTGGTTAAAACTGTTTTTTTTTATTAAAAACTATTTTGATTACAAAAAAATGTTTTAATAAAACAGTTAATTTATAAACAAAAAAATTAAAAACAGTTCTCTTTAATAAAAAGTTAAAAAAAACTGTTTATTAAAGAAAACTATTTTTTTTTAAATTGTATAAATTAATTGTTTTTTTAAAAAAACTGTAACTGTTTTAAAAAATCGAAAAACCATTTCCGTTGTCTTAAAAAAATAACTATTGTAAGGACGTAAATTTCCAATTGAGTCCTTTGTATTTTTGGCTCAATTCCGGACAAAAACGTTTGAGTCATAGGATAGAGTATATTGATCATCTTTCAAGCCTATGACATGTTTATTGAAGACGTAGCAGCCAAGTGTATAACGCTTCATCAAAATGTCGTAGTTTATGTGCCTCGTTTGTACGTCATCAACAGTAGTTCCATGCTCCCAAGGTATGAATGCATTTATATATATATAGGAGCTTGGAACAAGTTTATTGGGTGTTAGGTTTTTAAAACTGTATTTTTGTTTTCAGAATGTTTCTATTAAAACTTATATAAAATATATATATAATGTTTTTGGGCTTAAAAAGAAATTTTTTAACATTCTGTGAGTTCGTTCGAAGTGTCGTTCGAACGAGAATATCGTTCGAACCACAAGTCGTTCGAACGAGATTGCCAACGACTTTCCATTATGGCATACTGGAACTTCGTTCGAAATGTCATTCGAACGAGATGGTCGTTCTAACGAGATTTCTAACGAGCTTCTAACGAGTTCATACTGGAACTTCGTTAGAAGACTCGTTCGAACGAGAATGTCGTTCGAACGAGAATGTCGTTCGAACGAAATGTCGTTCGAACGAGATTTGGCGGGAACAGGTTTTTTGACAGTTTTGAGCAGTTTTGCCCACTTTCCCACTTGTTTTACCCCACTACCATTTGGCTGAATATCTATGTGCGGGAATAATTTTTTCTAACTGAAATTTTCATATCCTACCAACCTCTAGAGAGTGTTTGAGAGAAAAATTGTTGTAGGGAAAAGTTCATTATTTTAAAGTGTCAATTTTCAAGGAAAAATCAATATACACTTTAGTTTTACACCCATAGTTTTGTTTATCCAAGTTCATATATATATATATATATATATATATATATTGCTTGGAGTTTGGCACCGGGTTTATCTCTACATTAGTTTGAAGAGAAGTTTGGGTTTGCTTCTAAATCCCATAAAGAAAAAGAGGTTTTTGTGATTTACCCACTTGGAAAAAGGCTCCTAGTTCGAGTGACGGTGACCACATAAAGTCCGATCGGTGGATTTCGAGACCGCGGTGGAGCTCCGGGGTTATTTGCTAGGTGGAGGTGTTTACAAGAAGGAGCGTCGATGCTTGAGAGGGATCGAGTCGTGTGATGTAAGTCTTTTGTCTTGTAATTGTAAATTCCGTACTTAGTGGATTTGAGGCTAGGGCCATCCGATGTTGTTTTCCGTTGTGGGTTTTTCCTCGTACGTCACGGCGTAGTGTGATTGATTTATTTTTATCGTGCATAATGACTTAGAACTCATGCTTAGGATAAATCAAGATAAAATTAGTTCTAATTGTCACACTTAATTTAATTTGGTGCATAATTAAAGTTGGGTAATTGTTTATTTAATTCAAGTCTATTGTTAAAACTGGTTTGGCCTAATTTGGAAATAATGAGAAATATGACTTAGGCAAATTCTAGGACTTGGATTAATTAATTGGGTTTAAGTGAAAGTGATCTAATGAATTAATTTAATTTCACTTGGTTTAATTTTAATTTTGAAAAAGAAATTAAAATTTGGTAATTCGATTTATTGAACCCTCACCCTTTACGCTTCCGCATATCTATTTCATTAAAAGGAAATATAATTTTAAAAAAGGATTTTAAAGGATTTAAAATTGGGGGATTTGTTTTCACAACTATTTATAAAAATTGTTTATAAAAACTAAAACAATGTTTATATAATATAAAAGACAATTTTATTACAAAAATAAATTATTTTAGCTGTTAAAATAGTCTTTTATATATATTTTTTTTTACTAGAGCGACCCAAATCTTAACTATTTTTTTTATTAATAAAAAAATGTTTATAAAACGTGAAATTTATTAACTTAAAAAAGTGTTTTTTTCTGTTTACAAATTTTGTTTTTGGTGAAAAACTGTTTTTTCTACTATTTAAAAAATATTTTTTTACTATTTAAAAAAATGGTCCCCGTCAGTTGTATGTATAGGCAGTCTGACCACCTATACATACCGTTGGCCTGGACCAATATATTTAAAAAAATGGTTCTCGCCAGCCGTATGTATAGGTAGTCTGGCCGCCTATACATAACACTGTCGCGGACCATATTTTTTTAAAAAAGTAAAAAGATTATTTTTAAAATTGTACAAAAAAATAATTGTTAACCAAAAATAAAATTGGAAAAAAACTGTTTTTTAAGAAAATAAATTTTATCTTTATAAATAATTTTTTAATAATAAAAAAAATAGGTAAGATTTTACGTTTTATAAGCAGTTTTTTTATTTAAAATATAATTATTTGTTTTTAAGAAATATATTTATTTTAATTGGAGATGAAAAAATTGAACATTTAAATTATATAAGCATAAGAACACAAATGTCATTTGTGGTCAAAGGGTGTGGGGGAAGATGGGGGTGTGGGGATAGCCCCTCCATATTAATCGGATCATATTATTAACGGAACGAGGTATATGAATCTAAATTCGCTCCATTTATTAAACGGGTAATCGAGTAAGCGGGTAATCAAATTTTAGGCATAATCCATATTTGCTTAAATGGATCGGATTCCTATTCGGATTTGGATAAAATCCTATCCACTGAGAGACCTATGTTTTCCACCATAGATTTGATAAATTTTTAAAAATTCAGAAACTTACAAAATTACAAATTTACATGTGATTACAACATTATGCTTAAATATCACCTTTTTTTTGTGAACGTATATAAAAAAACGTTGGAATGAAGAAATGGAAAGGGTAATTGATAAGGTATTGCATCATTTTACTCAAATCTATAATATTATGTATAGTTTACAAGTTAGGTCATCCACAATGGTTACTATAAATCCATTGTAAATATTCTAAAGTGTGTCACAGTGGGAAGTTGGATCGGTAAAAGATGGAGGGGATCCATTATCCCTCCCTCGGAGTTATGGGAGAGATAGTGGAATCATTAAGAGAGGGGACAAGAGTTTAAACGGACAACGTTTGAACGTTTAAACTCTAAACGTGGAAGTTTTATACCTCCAACTCAGAGACGAAACTAAGTGAGGACCAAGGGAGGTCGTGGCCCCCCAAAAACATTTTAAGAATCCCGCTCCTATTATATTCATACTAAATAGGTCTTTGCTTTTTTTTTTTTTTTTAGTTTGAGTTTTTTCTTTCTTGTTTATTTGAGTTAATTTTTCATTAATAATCCCTAGCCTAAAATATGAGATGCTCCCACTCACCTAACTTTATCCTTTATTAAACCCAACACACTCCATCATAAAACTGAAATTCAATAGTTCTTCCTATACGAGTCACATAAAGTAGAAACTATAATTTTTTTTCCTCTAAATTTGCTTTAAAATTTTAAATTCAAACTTTTGACCTAATTGCAAATTAACTTTTGACTTTAATGATTTATTTTATTAAAAATCATATTTTTACCCTCAATTTTAGATTTTTGACATGATTGTAAAATTTGCAAAGAAACATTGTGTATCATACAACTAAGACTAACCCTGTTGTAAATTAATAATAATTAAAAAAAATCTAACTTAATTGATCCCCCACCCCCTCACTATTAGAAAACTACCACCACCCCTCTTCCCCTTCCTCCACCCCTCAACCAACTCCAGCACCCGCCCACCACCAACAATTTCTCATGGCTCTCTCCAAATATAAAGACCAAAGGATCGCGTTAATTGAATTGTGCGTGCAGGAGGAGATGGGATTCTAGTGGGCTAGTTGGGTTTTGGTGGTGGTATTGTGGTGTTTTGGGTTTGATGGTGATATACGCAGATTCAGACTGTTTTTCACAATTGTTTGAGCTTTTTTGATAATTTTTATTTGGGAAATGTAATGTGCACGTCATATAATCGCTAACTTTAATGCATCCCGGGTGTTGGAGGTAATGAACTAAATGATAATTGATCATAAGGGCAAAAAATTAAAAACTCCAATTGTCAAGACGTTGATGTGTATATAATAATAATAATAATAATAATAATAATAATAATAATAATAATAATAATAATAATAATAATAATAATAATAATAATAATAATGATGATGATGATGATGATGATGATAGAAAGGCGATTTTTCTTTTCAAATATTTTCTTTATTGAAAGTATTAAATATAAAATATATTTTTTTTTAAATTTTGATGGAATGTACAAAATTGTTCAAGTTATCATATTTTAAGATTTTCTTTAATAACAGTCTAATTAAATAAATTTTGAATACGGTTTTAAAAAATAATAATACTATTTCCATAGTTTAAAAAATTGTTTTTACTTTTTCATTTTGATATTACTTTGGTTGCATTTGATAGGCAACCAATTCAAAGACTATAACTGGATAGTAGTATATGGCAACTACATACGATTTTGACCACACATTTCTAACACTAATATGGGTCGCTTGAGTGCAGATCCCTTGGTGCATTTGATCTTGTTTTTCTAGGCCTGTAAACGGATCGGATTCGGATCGGATCAGGCAAATTCAAATCCATATCCGTTTATGTTAAACGGATTCGAATCCGATCCGTTTATTAATCAGATCGGATCAGGCAAATTCAAATTCATATCCATTTATGTTAAACGGATCTGATTATCCGTTTATGTTAAACTTGATTTGCAACATTTTTATTTTCAACACTTATTTCATAAATTTATTTTGCAAATGTTCCAAAAAAACAGATAATGAAATAAAGAAATATTATAATATATATTTAAAATATTATTAAATACAATATATATTAAATAAAAATATATTTTATATATATGTATATATATACATAAAGTTTCTTGTAAGGACCCTTTATGGTACAGACCCCGGTACATACCATTTTTTTTAAATAGTAAAAAAATAATTTTTTTTATGAAACTTCATGGATATGATCTTCACGTTGAAAAGATCATCTCCAATTGTTTTCATCAAAAAATTCAATAAAATAATCGTTGAGATGAGGTGATATGTAAAAAAATGGTATAAATGTGCATTTTTAACCGTTGAAATGTCGGGTCGGCGCCCGCCGCTTTATTGATTGAATTTTTTGATGAAACTTCATGGATATGATCTTCTCACAATCGAGATCATATCCATGAAGTTTCATAAAAAAAATTCAATCAAAAAGTGAGTGAGATGATCGCCGACATTTCAACGGTCAAAAATGCATATTTACACAATTTTTTTACATATCACCTCATCTCAATGGTTTTTTTTTTGAATTTTTTGATGAAAAAAATTGGAGATAATCTTCCCACCATGGAGATCATATCCATGAAATTTCATCAAAAAATTCTTTTTTTTACTATTTTAAAAAAATGGTATGTACCAGGGTCTGCACCATTAGGAGTCCTTACAGGAGAGGGTCTCATATATATATATATATATATATATATATATATATATATATATATATATATATATATATATATATATATATATATATATATATATATATTAAAAATATTAATCGGATCAGATTATTAACAGAACGAGGTATATGAATCTAAATCTGCTCCATTTAATAAACGGATAATCGGATAATCGGATTTTAGGCATGATCCATATCTACTTAAATGGATCAGATTCAGATTTGGATAAAATTCGATCCATTGATAAACCTATGTTTTCCACCATAGATTTGATAAATTTTTAAAAACTCAGAAACTTACAAAATTACAAATTTATATGTGATTACAATATTATGCTTGAATATCACATTTTTTTTGTGAACGTTTATAAAAAACGTTTAAATGAAGAAATGAAAAGGTTAATTGATAAGGTATTGCATCATTTTACTGAAATCTATAATATTATGTGTAGTTTACAAGTTAGGTCATTCATAATGGGTACTATAAATCCATTGTAAATCTTCTAAAGTGTGTCACAATGGGAAGTTGGATCAGTAAAAGAGGGAGGGGATCCATTATCCCTCCCTCAGAGTTATGGGAGAGATGGCGGAATCGTTAAGAGAAAGGACAAGAGTTCAAACGGACAACATTTGAACATTTTAACTCTAAACGTGGAAGTTTTATACATCCAGCTCAGAGACAAAACTGAGTGAGGACCAAGGGAGGTCATGGCCCCCCCAAAACTTTTTAAGAATCCCACTGCTATTATATTCATACTGAATAGGTCTTTTTTTTTTAGTCTGAGTTTTTTCTTTCTTGTTTGTTTGAGTTAATTTTTCACTAAAATCCTTACCCTAAAATATGAGATGCTCCCACTCACCTGACTCTCTCCTTTATCAAACCCAACACACGCCATCATAAAATTTAAATTCAATAGTTCTTCCTAGGGGTACACACGGTTCGATTTGGGTCAGTTTTGAGACTAATCCGAGAATCGAACTGAGATGGGTCGGTTCCAAATTTTTGGAACCGGAACCGAACGACAGTTATGCAGAACCGAACCAAACCAAACCAACGGTTCTCGAATCGGATCGGATCGGTTTTCGGTTCCAAAGTCATATTTCAAACTTAGTGAAATCTTAAGATTAATGTATTTCATAAATAATTTTTTTAAGGTCAAAATTAATTTTGATCCTTAATAACATAAGTTAGAAACTCAGGTAATCACAAAAATATAAATTACAAGTGTAAAGTATATAAAATAAATATATATGTAATTATAAATCGGTTCGGTCCCGGATTGGCTCGGTTCGGATCGATTTTCGGATCAGATTGTTTTTTTTCCCTTGGAACCGAGAACCGAATCGAAGTATCGATTTTATTTTTTTTAGAACCGGAACCGAACCATTGAGCAAAAAACCCGATCCAAACCGAACCAATGCAGTCGGTTTGGTTCGATTTATCGAATTTTCGGTTTCGTTGTGCACCCCTAGTTCTTCCTATAGGAGTCACATAAAGTAGAAACTATAATTTTTTTTCCTCTAAATTTGCTTTAAAATTTTAAATTCAAACTTTTGACCTAATTGCAAATTAACTTTTGAATAAAATGATTTATTTTATTAAAAATCAGATTTTTGACATGATTGTAAAATTTGCAAAGAAACATTGTGTATCATACAACTAAAACTAACCATGTTGTAAATTAATAATAATAAAAAATCTAACTTAATTGATCCCCCACCCCCTCACTATTAGAAAACTACCCCCACTCCTCCTCCCCTTCCTCCACCCCTCAACCAACTCCAGCACCCACCCACCACCAAAAATTTCTCATGGCTCTCTCCAAATATAAAGACCAAAGAATCGCATTAATTGAATTGCGCGCGCAGGGGGCGATGGGATTCTAGTGGGCTAGTTGGGTTTGGGTGGTGGTATTGTGGCGTTTTGGGTTTGGTGGTGATATATGCAGATTCATATATTTTTTTTCATAATTGTTTGAGCTTTTTTTATAATTTTTATTTGGGAAATGTAATGTGAACGTCATATAATCGTTAACTTTAACGCATCCCGTGTGTTGGAGGTAATGAACTAAATGATAATTGATCATAGGTGCAAAAAATTAAGAACTCCAATTGTCAAGACGTTGATGTGTATATAATAATAATAATAATAATAATAATAATAATAATAATAATAATAATAATAATAATAATGATGATGATGATAGAAAGGCGGTTTTTCTTTTCAAATATTTTCTTTATTGAAAGTATTAAATATAATTTTTTTTTTATATTTTGATGGAATGTACAAAATTGTTCAAGTTATCATATTTTAAGATTTTCTTTAATTATAGTCTAATTAATCAAATTTTGAATACTGGTGTTGAAACTATGTTCTTAGGCCGCGTTTAATACGCCGTATAAGGGGTCCGGATAGGATAGGATAAGAGTCGGATTGGATTGGATAGGATAAGGATAGACCGTATAAGGTTATTCCAATACAGCGTTTGGAACAGTTCCGAATAAGAAAACAGGATGGGATATAATAATACAGTCATGTGTTTGAAATGCTCCGGATAGGATTAATTTATCTTCAGTTTTCCAAAAATACCCTTCTTTTGTATTTAATAATAAAAAAATACAAAAATATATTGCTATCACATATTTTAACTCAATAACATAATATTTAATTCCACGTGGGATGTTAAAAAAATAATATTATGAGATGAAAATATGTATTTGTATTTATAATTTGTACACACTCAACCACTAGTAATCACTTACACGCGTACAAAAATCATGTGTACACAAACTAGCCGCCAGAAATAATGAGATAGTAAAATGGTTGCCTACTATCTTCTCTTTCGATTCAAAACAAATCAGTTGCAGAAAATTACTTGAAGTCACAACTGAATAACATCGATTTTATCCAAAATAGTCGTCGGAAACATACATAAACTAATAAATTGGATTGTACACAACTTTCAACTTGTCTAGCATAGAGGTTAATAATACATTAAAAAAATATGTGTAACAAAATATTAGCGGTGAATTAACAATACATAATTTTCAACTTGTCTAGTAGGTGAGTTAACATAATATTTGCATCGATTTAAGCCAAAATAGTAGTTCATGATAAAGCAACAAATAAAAATAAAAAATAAAAAAAAAGAAGAGGTTACTTACCGTGATGAAAAATATGAATGGAGAGTTATGTGAATCAAAGGGATCGCCGACTACTATCTAATACTTGAGATAGTGCAAGTTGCGTGAGTTTTTTTTATAACTTAATAAGGGTAGAGTAATAATTTTTAATCAAATTTTGACACCGTATAATTTTATACGACCTTGGAGGTGGAATTTTTTTATCCCACTCCTTATGGGATAAGGAACTCACTTTGGATAATTTATTACATCTCATATCCCATCCTAAATTACACCAAACATTGGATAGGATAATTTTATCCAATACGAATTTCTTATACGACGCATCAAACGAGGTCTTAGATTACTCAGAATAAGTGTCCTAATTTGCTATACGGAGGGGACTATAATTCATAGTGGGTTATCTTAACACTAAATACCGTCTTGAGTTCATTATTCTCCTACTTTAAAGGACGCTTCATGAATTTGAAATGAGGTCCAAGGGTTCAACCAATTAGCGTATTTCGATTGGATCACAAGTCGAAACGATACGATTTGACAAGAATTTTTTGAATACAAATATAATACGAAATGATTTTATATTTTTTTATTTAGTATGAACACGATATGAATAAAACACAATTAACACGATTTCAAAAAATTTGCATAAAATTAATCATAAATAGACACGAAAACATGAATAAAACACGATTAACACGATAACAAAACTAACACGATTTATAATTTTGACACGAAAACGACATGAAACAACTTCGTGTAAAAAAATTCAATACAAACACAAAATATTGTGTCAATTTTCAATCAATTTCATGTCATTTCATTTCGTATTTTCGTTTCGTTTTTAAAATTATCACTTAATTCAAGTGCACAATTCTTATGTGTTGAGCGTGAAAAGTAAGAATGCCGTGTGTTTGAGCTTCATATATAATTTTTGTGCGTTGAACTCCACACACACACAAGAATTTTATGACCCAATTATTTTTTCTAGTTTAATCACAAATTTTGATAATAACCAAAATTAGCGAGTGGTCTGCCTTCGCAAGGGCATGACAATGTAGGAAATCAATTAATCTTTACACGAAAAGTAATAAAATAGGATTTTACTATTACCACTCTCTCACAAGCTTTTCCTATTCCACTTTTATGTTCAAAGACCTTAATAGCCTTAAACCCACTAAACTCTTTTTCATTCATCCATAATTCATATTTATACCAAAACTTATCCACTTTCTTATCCCAATTAAAACAAATATTTTATTTATTTATTAAAGAAGTTTTATTTATATTAAAAACTGTTTATTATAAAAAACTGTTTTTAAATAATAAAAAAAAATTATATAAAAAATTGTTTTTACTTTTTATAACTGTTTTAAAAAAATACTATTTCCATAGTTTAAAAAAAAATTAAGCTTGTGGGGGAGTAGGAATAGATAAATTTAAATAAAAACACGTGTAAGGAGAGCGTGGGTGAACTAAGAAAAAATATAACAGAAAGACAAAAGGGTTTGTCATCACCTTTGGATAGATTTGGGGCTCAAGAGATGGGTGGGTCCAAACCCAAAGATGCTGATGCAAACAAGCTTATGAAATAAGTGGGGGGATGCATTTAGGATCATAATCATCCATACAAATTTAGTCAACTAAATACTTAACCAGCCGGTGAAACAGATGGGCTCCCCACTCTCACCTTTTGTTTTTTCCTCCGAAACCAACTCAGTGGCCAGCCGGCTCACCTTATCGTTATTTTTGCTCCTAAGTTTAATTAGATATTTTTTTTAATATATTACCGATTTTTATCTTACATTTTAATATAATTTAATCAAGTTCTTGGGCTTTGCTACATATTTACTGATAAATGTGAAAAATCAGCCACTAAATATGATTTTTTATGATATTTAGTGATGAAAAATGTACTAAAATCTATTAAATTGATTAAGTTGTATTAAAGTATAAAATCAAAAATTAATCATGTATTAAAGTAAAAAAAACAATAAAATGTTACAACATTAATTTTAATATAAATTTATTATACTCTCATTCCGTCCTAAAATAATAATTTTTGGGCTTAGTCTCATTTCTAAATTTTTATTAGACCGTCCACAATAGACATGGATGAAATGCATTAAAGATAGAGGATTAAGGGGTGAGGTTTAAGGAAAGCTCACGATGGGATGCAGGGAAACGGATAAATATTCACGTTTGAGGTTTAAAATAATAATTTTTTTCAGAAGGGAAATTGTTTCACTTCTTAATCAAGAACTTTCAAGAGTGGAAATGGCCCGCATCTAAGCTAGACGTGAGAATGTACTATGTTTGAACTCTAAACATGTAAAATTTTTGCGTTTGCACCCTTATTACCCCTTATAGGATATTCGTTAACATATTTTTGTTTTCCCTTTTGAAGGATCTTCTCACTACTATGATCCAGTTTGAAGGATCCACAATGGGTCTATGGTACCTATCGTGGATGACCCTAGGCTTCCCTCCCATATTTTTTTTAAAATTATAGTAAGCCCCATAACTATCCAAAACTTCCATCAACCATCTTGTAATCGTCCATCTTCATTTCCGCACTCGTAATATTAATCGTTAATTGAATGCATCCTTAAAAAAGGTCGTTTTTTAATAGTGACTATTAATTTGGGACGGAGCTAGTATATTTTTTTTTTAAGACTATGATAAGAGTAATTTATTTAAATGCTAATATATATTCTACTTATTTTGTCTTTTTGGTGTTGAGCTTTCAAAATTTAATATCTAAAAAAATATATATTTGATTTAGACAAAAATCATATATTTGGAAAACTCTCGTCAACATCCATGAAAATAGATACATGAAGGGTAGATAATCTAAACTTTTCAAAACAAAAATTTTACTCCTAACGTATTGTGGTTTACAAACCTTCAAACTAACTATCTCCCTATATAATTAATTCTGATTTACACGATCATTTTTCTCGTAAAACTCTTCATGTTATCTATCAAAAGAGTTTATAAAGCTTTATTAAATTTGATGTTTTTATAATTTCATTTCACCCTCAATAATTTATGTTTTACATGTGTGTTAATGATATCACTAGATTACCTAAAATGTAGTAGAACGATGCTAATTAAGGTTCACTGTTCCCCATACAAGATTTTATAGCGTACTCAATTTTCCTCCAATTGCTTCTTTTCTCAGTCACTATAAGGATTTAGCAAATAGACTTAGGTACAAGGTAATGCAATCTAAACTAAAATTTTAAATGTATCAATAAAAAATGAGAATTTTTGTATATAAGTACATTCATTTTTATGTGCACTTTATTGTAAAGAAATGATTTAAAGTTTTTTTTTATGATAAAAGTGCACACTTATTTTTATTAAGAGACATGTATTTTTATGAAAATACGAGTCATTTCATAAAAGTAGATGCATTTTTTATGTGTACTTTATCAAATACATGCAAAAGTTTGTGTGCTTTTGGTGAATTCATGTGTACCATTAAATTATGGTGCATAAGTTAATAGTTTTTTATTTTATTTTATTAATTTCACGTGTATAATAGTTAGTCCAATGGATTTATATTAATGATTTATCTCCTAGCAGTAGTAAATGAGAGAGGGAGCTCTGAATGGTAGATGCCTAATTAAAAATTAATTATTAATCTAAAAGATAATTTCTTTTTTAGATCAACAAAGGGTACAAAGCATCCTAAAGTCTATGTGACAAAGTGTTTTGTCAATGTTAGAATCTAATAAAATGTTCTCTCTAAGTTTAGACAACTGATTCTAATATTGTGAAAAGATAAAATAATTCATACGACATCGGATGTATGATGAAAAATCCACTAAAGGGAAAAAACCTCGTGAGGAAATAAATAAAAAATTCATTATGGTATGTATTTACAATTAGAAATAATGACTTACAATCACATAACGCGCTGTCAGACTATCTTCTCTTTTACACCATATTAAAGCATTAACAGCCGAAGCACGCTATACAAACGCGATTATTTTAGGTCACGGTTTATGTCTTCAAATCTTCCACATTTTTTTCTTTAAAGTGAAAGAACACTTTATTCTAAGGCAAATAAAGCACCGAGTAACCTCCAACTAAAATAAGGATGTCTGAGGTTATCCTATGGTTGAAAAGATTTAGTGAAATGTTTGGTTTCTCTAAAAAACCATTAAGTGTTTTTCAAGTTTTCAAAGTAAACAATGTTTAAGATCAAAAATATTTTAGAAAAAAAATGTCAAAACAAGCTTGAATATGAAAGCCTTACTTATTTGATTAAAAAATAAATCAAAAGAAACTTGATTAACACAACGAGAAGATAAATTTTGCTCATGAAAGATAAAATATTATCTCTTAGCTTCAAAAATTATCTTCTTATCTTAGTGGACTAGTGTAGCAACTCTTAAAATGTATACACACGTGTATCAAGACAAGTGGGACATAACTCAAGTGAGGATCAAAGAGTGAATGCAAAATCCTTTTGGCTTCCCAATCAAGATCATGTTTTGTCATTAACCTCAATAAGATTTATCTCAAAAAGGCATTTAAATCCAGCATGGTATCAGAGCATTAATTGTTGCGAAGACTTTTTTTATGACGAGAGAAGTCAATGACCAAGGTAATGTGAGTATATATGGATATTAAACACCGATATTTCGCTGACGCAAAGTTCTATTTTATTGCAAAGACAAAGTAAAGCATAAGGTCGCATATGGAAATAAATTTTCCCTCTTTTATTTATTTTTCACAAAAATTGTATTTTTTTTGTCCAACATATGACCAAGAAAAATTTAAATGCAAATGAAGCATATTTAAGTAAGTTTTATATGTAGGATGAATATATTGTATCATGTATTTGACAATCTCAAAAGCCTCTAAGTTAAATTAAAAGATTTTCCAATTAGGAAATTTAGTTAACTATGGGATTGAAACTAAGTCCTCTAGTCAATATACATTTAGACTAGACATTAAGTCAGGGAAACGACATGAATGATCCGATATGAATTTGATGAAGCTTTTTGAGAACCTCTAGGACTAGACTGAAAGTGTATTTTACAAAACATAATTAAGGCAGTCAAATGAGTCGGGGGCACATGAGTATACTATACTCTTACAATCTCACTCTTTGCCTATTTCATGACAAAAATACACAAAACCAAAATTATAAGAAAATAAATCAAATATATTACCTAAGACAAGACTTGCATAGCTAAAGGCACATATAATAGATATAATACAATGACAAAAAATATAATAATAAGATGCTCAACGGCTTCCTCAAATATCTTTGTGTACATATTTTCCTATCACATACTAACAAACTCATCATATACCGATGTGTAATCTGAAGACATAAAAATATTAGAGTAATAAGATGAAACATAGGAATGTAACAATGCATACATGTGAGCATCAAATTACTAAAGTAACTATCCCTTAACTATGCAATTCCTATCAACAATCATGAAATAACATGTAAGCACTTTCCATAACCCAAGATCCTCAATGTTATGCAATCCACCTATCTAGAAACATCTTGCACTTTCATCAAGAATGAGACAAAGGAAATAACTAAGCATATAATGAGATATGATAAAGCTAAGCATAAAAATAAGAGTAAACATGTTATTCAAACCAACAAAATGAGAGTACACCATATAATAAATTAGAAATTAATACAAAGATCTAGGCAATATATGATATATGTCTGTGTGTGTGTGTGAGAGAGAGAGGGAGAGAGAGAGATAAAATGGGCCTAAGATAACCACTGTCTCATTAAGAAAATGCCTAATCAGACGACCAGAGGGCAAAATGTAAACTTCATAAATTCCTCATAATAAGCCATAATGTGATCAAAGATTTTTCTCATCAAATCCGTACTATATCATTTTTCCAATCACATACAACAAGTAATCATGCTCGAAAGAAATCTCGTGTGGGTGCATAGTAGGAAAAATAAATGAGGATACCACCCTATTAAGAATATTAAGATCCTTAACACCTAGGACATGAGGAAAATTCTTTTGGGTTTGAATCTGGTAGTGGTCATCATATAAAAAAATATCACCTTCGATTTGATGGACCAGGAGTAAAAGTTTTAAAGGGGTATGAGGGTGTAGATTCTTCCTATAGATTTTACTGATGAGTAATCAACTCCTCATAAATAAATATCTTCATACCAAGGATTTGGGAAGTAAGGATTAAAAGTTTTATTTTATCATTTTCCTCTAAAACGGTTGTGTAAAATCCTCTTACCAAATAAGGATAACACTCCCTAGTTTTAGAAGAAAGACCAAGCCAACCAAGCATCTCCAAAAATCGAGGAATAAAGGTCTCAAATAGAGAATCCAAATCAATATAACATTCCCATTTAACATAGCACGAAGAGAAAAGGTCATCAAATTTAGAACTAGAACTGATAGGTGTCAATATACGTGAATTGGGAGCTATCAAAATAGCCTAAAAATCATGAACCAAAACAAAGAACAAAAATCCTGTGATAAAATGGAAATCGAAAATAGATAAACCAAAGTATCCTATACTAAAAACATGTGTAAGAGTTTCATATAAGAAAATGGGTCATACAATCATAAACTTTTACCCATACTTGTCCCTAGAGTAATAAAGTCCTAAATTAGTATTTAAATGTAATAAATTACAAGGACAAACACAAGAAAAACTATTCTAAGCTAAGTAATTTCACTTTAATAAAAATAAACTCATCATATCATAGAAAAAATCTACCATAAACCAAAACATATAACCCATAGCCTTAAGATCTAAAAAGGAAAAATACAAAAAATTTAAGAAATAAATGTTGGAAAACCAGGCTTGACATTTAAAACGAGAAAAAATGCATCCCTAGGAACTTTGATTAATAATGCATCGAACAAAAACAAGAACTTGGTTTAAAGAATAAATTTATAGTTTCAAGAAATAATACCATAGCGAATCTTGTTGTGATTCATATGAGGATAAATATGATGATGATGATGGCGACGATAATGATCTTACTGCCCACCCAAGGTATCCAAAAACCTTGTTAGATCTCTCTGAATATCTAGAATCTTATATCATATGATCCACCCAAAGTAAGTATTACGCGTGGGCACTCTTGGAGATGACGCCGTGGTGAAATATGAGAGAAATCACTTTCTCTCTCCTCACACCTTCACAAAAACACGATTAATATTTTTCCTCTCCCTTTATAAGCCTCTATAATGGATGATTCACTTAAAACCCTAGCCTATACCAATATAAATATGTATAAGTTATAGACTTAACCTTAACTAGGCTTCCATAAAGTTTGGGGCCCACTACTTGTGTATTGGACTATATTAGGGATTAAACATAAATAATTAAATTGGCATTCAAATAAATACTAATAAATCTCAATTACATTTATCGTAATTATTTTCTTTCTTTATTTAATCGCGATTAATTCCACTAAATAATCATGACTGCATTCCAATTTAATTATCTCTAAATCACTGGGAATAAAGAGATTTTATTTGCAAAGTTGATTATGCTACATAATATGATTCCCCACCTTCAGTGTATGATACCGGCTTGGACATATCAATTTACTGCTAATAAATTTTAACCAACATCGAATCAAAATCTTGATTCTCATAATTAAATTATTTCCTACTCTACCGGATTATAAAATAATCCATCAGCTGGCTTTTACTAGTTGAAAAAAAATATAAGTCTGTAAAAAAAGTTATCACAATCCAAGATATCTCGTGGACACGGATTCCTCTGAATTATGATCTTAGACTTACTCACACAACTATTGCCCAACTTACAATGATCTATTGAACCAATCTATAATTGAACTGCACCCATAGCAATCAAATAAATAATCATGCAAGCATTCTAGTCCTCATAACCCTCGCAATTAAGAATATATGCACCATTTGCAAATAGTGTGAAATTGCATAAGTCTAATCAATACAGTCCTTAAAATTAAATCTCATAGGTGGTCATGAGCAATATATTCCTGAATTTTTTTATCACAATTCTATTTTGAACTATCATACAAGTTCTTGAACCATCAAAAAGGTTCTCATATTTTGAGATAAACTAGTAGGATTGTACATAGTTTGAGATAAACTAGTAGGATTGTACACGCAATCATACCGATAGGACATCAACTCCATATTTAGATTATGAAATGTTAAATTGTACTAAAATCAAAATTCTAATCTCCTGTAATCAAGCCGAACCTAACTCACCAAAATTCCTACTAAGTAAAATTAGCTGACGTTATATACAATACATTTAAAGTATACATATAAGGCATTATTATAACCATGATTCTTATTTCAAAAAGAAATGGCATACCTTTATTATAAAGTAAACATACATGGTTGTAAGAATAAAACCCCAACGATCTCCCATTTAGTTTTAAAGCCATGTACCTATGCATATAACTCCTAGTCCCTCCACTCAACAGTTTGTTGCCTTGATATAAAAGGATTGACCAGTGCTATTCGATACAAACTTTATCATAAACTCATCACCTCCCTATTTGATATCTCGAACTAGGTGAAACCTACACTCAATGTTCTCATCCAAGATACTTAGGAAGTCCCATAGTTGTATAGCTTCTTTAGTTGCCTCCCAAGTGGAAACAACTTTGGCATGCTTAGTGGAGTCAACAATGCAAGATTGTTTCACATTCTTTCAAATTATATCTCAACTACCTTGGATAAACACATATTCTTATGTAGAAAACTTGGAATCCTTATCTGACTAAAAACCTAGCCTTTGTATCTAAACAACACTAGACTGTGAGATTGATATCTGTTGACCATGACAACATAGCATATTTTTTGTCTAGAACAAAATATAGCATGCATGAGGTTTCCCACCACCGTAGCATTAGTTATATTCCTAATTCCTTATGTCTAACCAAGTGTCTTAAGGCACTAATTCCTAGTTAGAAGGACTGCATGCTAAAATAAGAATATCTTTTCATAGAATCCCAATGTGAAACTTTTGAGTATAATTTTGATATAAGCATCTTTGGATAAGCCCAACATCCACTGTATCCAATCTAATGAAAGCTTGACCACAAGTATGTGACTAGATTTTCCTAAGCACTTTATATCGAGCTAACAAGGCAACCACACTTTTATGTGTGACAATATTTCCACCTCGTTCCCGATTAGGCAAATATTATTAAAAAATTATACTTAAAAATACCACTATGTTTTCATCATTCTTCTTATACTAACAAGTATAATTCCATCATTGATCAAAATAAAAAAAATTGATTACTTGACCAAGCTGAATCCTATAATACATTGGTGTTAGCTTAAATCCATAAATGGAAGTCACGAACTTACATCACTTTACTTTCTCGACTTCTTACTATGTACATGTCAAGACAATCGTTCAAGAACTATGTCTTGACATTAAAGGAATCCTAATGGACTAGCATGATTACCGATAGTAAGGTTTGCTCATAGTCAATCTCTTTTTTTTTAGTAAATCCTTTCACAAGCCTTGCATTAAAGGTTTGAACCTTCCCATCCATCTATATTTTAACTTATTGTGGATCCACTTGTGCCCAATGGGGTTTACCCCATTAAAAAGTATATAAGTCCCAAAACTTAATTTGAATACATTGAATCCTTTTTGGTATCCATAGTCATAGGTCAAACCAAAAGTCCTTGTCTTGGAATGCCTCGTTATAGTTGCAGGAACCCGATGCATGTTTGCCTAAATCATATCAATATGATCACCTGAAACACTAACCTTTAAAGATTTCTTTTGATGCTTCCACTATAAGTGATACGTGTATCCTGATCATCAGTAATACTCCCCCTGCTATTAGGCAGTGTATTATCAATATCAAGTTGTAATCCATCATATACGGGTGGTCCATCAACATTGATCATATGATGTTCCTTTTTATCTTGTAAGTCTAGCTTACCCTTGGGCTCGTGGTCTATTACATAACCCATTTTTATGAACTGGGCGATCATATAATAAATGACCTTATTGTACTTAGGAATATGATTTAAAATACTGTTATAACCTTTGGTATAACTATCAAAGAGACATACCTCTTGTAGTGCTCAGATTTTTGTGAAATTAATAAAATCGCATTGCGAGAAATTATTGGGAGTATTTAAATAGATTAATTTTGTAATCAAAGTTAAAGCAAAAAATTCATAAATTTTGCATACCGCGTACACGTGTTAATTAAATTACGCATTTTGAATCGAATTTTGGAAAATAATAAAAAGTCAAAATTTCTAATAAAAAATTTATGTTATGTAGAGCTTTTACGGTTGTAAACTTGGGTCAAGATAAACTCAAAAGTAAACTAATAATTATTAGTGTGGAACATCACTGAAAAAAATGAATTTCGAATTGAAGTTTGGATCGATCCGAAACAATTTCGAATTCGGCACACCTGGGGCAACAGTCTAATTCTCCTTTTTAGTTAGAAATATGGGCATGGTTATGGGTTAAAGAGGGAATCTAATCCTCATGATTTTAAAACATAATACTCGAATCCTTACCCCACCTAGCATGGTGGTTTGATTATTGAGAGATAGGGGGACCTTTAGTTTATCTTTGGGACATTATAGGAGAGAGTATGGGGGACTTTGTCCTCACAATCCTCCTCATTTATGCTGAAGTAAAATAGCCCCAAAACTAAGAACTTTGACCCTTCTTTCTTTGCTCATTTTAGTATCTTAAGCCCCCATAAACATCTCTATATATTAATTTTGAAAAACAGGCATTCCAATATTTAAATATCAAGGTTTAAAGAGGGTGTTAAGGGTGTTTATTTAGAGAAGAAAAGCTTATAAGGAGCTTAGAATTAGGAGCTTATTTGGTATTTCTTTCTACATGTTCTTCATACGATTTATATCTTCAAGAGCTAAGGGTTCTACACTATTTTCAAGTTTAAAATCAAGAATGATATATATATATATATATATATATATATATGTGTGTGTGTGTGTGTGTGTGTGTGTGTGTGTGTGTGTGATTTACATGACTATTTATGCTTATTATCACTATATATGAATATATGTTGATAAATATATGATAAAAATGGTGAAAAGTTGAAGTTCGAATTAAATTCAAATTTCTTAATGTTTAAGGAAGTTATTCCTAATAAAATCATGTTAAACTAGTTATTCATGACAAATGATATGTTGGACTTGGTGAAGAAATGTAGGATGCATATATGGGTTTATTTAGTTTAATTCCTTTCATTCATGAACAAAATCATATGTAGTTATGGGAAATGAATTTAATATGTTTAAAATAAATTTAAATATGTCTTGGAATATGAAATAGTAACGTTAAAAAAAAGAATATAATAGTCACATAAAATGACACTACTTTATGTGAAGAAAGTTTTAAATTTTTAAGAATTAAGGGGCTAAAAGTAAAAATAGTAAAGTATTGAGGTTAAAATATGGAATATAATAATATTTACACATAAAATGAAAAGAATACAAAGTATAAAATGAAAAGTTATAAATTTGTAAGAATAAGTCTTGATATATCAAATGTGTAGTTTTGGGGCCAAAAGAGTCATTTTATGAAAAGTATGGATTTAGTAGAAATCTTTGCAAACATGAGTATTAATTTGGAAAGTCAGTTTTAATTAAAGTATGATGAACACTGACGCAATGCAAAATGTGTGTGCTATGTGTGTACCTACGGCTCAAGTGCAAGCCGGTTGCTCAAGTAATAACCTACTAAGTCGGGGTCGAACCCTCAGGGAACAGGTCGCAAAACGATAACGAAAGTAGGGTTGGCTTATAAGATCAAGGTTTCAACTCGAGAAAGAAAGAACATGTGATTTTTTTATTTCGAGAAAATTCTATTTACCTAAACAAATTAGATTAAGCAAGAGCAATTTAAACTAATAAAAGCAAGAAGTTTAAACTTTGATTTTTAAAACACTTTTGGGAAAACAGAGTTGGGATTCGATCCTCTAAACCGTAGATTATCATTGATAAATATAAAGTTCTAGAAAACTATTTAATTAATTGAAAGAAGAGAATAAACTAATTCGAAGCACCAAATATATTTGGTCGTTAACCTGCGCGATACTTGGTCAACAAATTAATTAATGCGAATGATAAAATTATCAACACATATATTTCATCCTCAAACACTTCGGTTGCTTTCAAAAAATGGAGTTAATAGACCTAAAATATTAGTCTTGATTAAATTATCGAACTCCTAAAAATAATTATCTAATTAGGTCCAATTTTATATTTAACAATCCTAAGTTGGGTTCATTTTCCCCGACCCACTAATGATTTAGCTAGACATGGATTCAATCTCTATAATAATAATCATCATTATGCAAGAATTCATGATTGAATAACAAGAGAAAAGAGATGAAATTATTATACCGAGTTTGAAGAAATAAACTTGCACGCAAAAATCCACACCAAAAGAAGAGATTCGAAAAAAGAACAATTCTTGAATTAATTTGAAGTAGAAAACTGCAATCTTTGTTATCCAATTAATTGGAGTTCATAGGTTGCATAACCATGAATAATAATGTTAATGAGACTCCTAATAGTCTTAAACATCTACCAAAATTCGGCCAAAGAAGTTAACTTCGACCCAAACTACATTAGCTAAAATCTAGGAAAAGATAAGAAATTGCGGTAAAAACCAAACTCTCAGGCCAAACCCAACCCTCAACCAAAAGAGAAATGCCTCGCTTACCGAACCGATTTGGTCTTCAACTTTGCCTTTTTCTCCTTAATTATAGTTTTGCCCCTGGATTTCTTCTCAAGGTGAAATGGTCATAACTTCTTCACTATAGCTCGGATTGAGGTGTCGTTTCTTCCAGTGTTATTATAACTTCGAGATCTTCCACTTTATAAAAGCTCCTCCTTCGAGTTTTGGATGGAAAATTATTGATTTTCCCTTGACTTCCCTTCCTCACATATCTTTCACTGTTTTAACTTTTCTGTTTCATCCAATTGCACGATTCACCTGTAAAACATATGAGAAATATACAAAACATGAAGCAATTGTCAAAAAGGTTAGTAACAATAAATATAAGATAAATTCGGGATAAATGCAATGTTTAGGACCATAAAAATACCGAAAATAAAGGGATAAATATAGAATATTTTTGCTTAAGAAAATACAATAAGTGATTATAAAAAGAATAGAAAGTTCAAAGTTAATAAATTAAAATATAAGTCTTGATATAATAAAAGTTATATTTTAGTACAAAAATGTCAATTTATGAAAAGTTCGACTTATGAGTAGAATTTTTAAATTAAAGGACTCTAGTTAAAATAATTTGATTTTATGCGGTGAAAACTCATAATTTGTAAAGTAAAAGTAATAAGAAGCAATTTTGACAAAGTGTGTGAAATGTAAGTTTACAAATGTGCGTGAATCGTAAAAAGTACAATAAAATGTGTAAATAGGTATTTGAACTCAAATGTTAAAGTTTTATAAATGAATGATAATTAAAGTTATATTCAAAGCTGAAATACCGAGTTAAAGGTAAAATTAGAACGGACTTTTATTAATGTTTGAAATTTGGAATATAAGTGTCAAGACTAGTCTCATCCTGTGTATGTGGCCTCGTCGGCCAATAAAAAGAAAATAAAGAAAAAGGTTTAAAAATGATTAAGAAGGAAAGAAAGAAAAAAGGATTATAGAGATTGAACAAATAAAAGGCACTTGAAGGTAACCGAGAAATTTAAGAAGGGCTCAGAGTGCGACTTAATGCTTAGACCCCAGACAACTGATCAATAATATACTGTGGCATGGGGACAGTCAGTTAAAGGCTGCTACCCCGATTAATTAAGTGAAAATATGATTGTGATCATGGGTCTCATTAATGTAAATACAAGTTATAAAGTAACTTGGAAAAATGTGAGTGTACGTTAATGGCTAAATTAATGGTATTTGGATATTGTTAAAAGAAATATTAACTGTGAGTGGTCTTAACACCCGAGTTACATTGTCAAAACGTCAGTTTCATGTCACATTGCATTTTGTATGATAATACTTAAACAAATGAAGGAAGATTTCATAATCTCTAAAATATACTTTATATGTATAGATATTCTTTGTGTGTATTACTCTCCAAGTATTTCTCCTACTAGGCGCACACTCATATCCCACCATTTGTCACCCTCACCCCAACAAATACTTCAGGTAAAGATAAAGGCAGGGAAATCGTGAGAGGCAAGGAAGGATTTACATGCTCGTAGAGATCTATTTAGTATTTATCGTAAATGTGTTATTTAAATAGGACTTTGACTACGTTATTTGGAATCATTTTGAAGCATTTTAATTTTGATTTGTAATAAGATAGGATAATAGGGACTTTTTTAAATTTTTATTTATTATATTAATCTGGCAAAACTCATTTTATTTTAAGTGTCCTTATAAACTTTATAAAGCTAGACATCATTTCATTAATTAAGCCAAAGGAATTTTATGACAAAAATGAGAAAGTAATATTTTATTTCAAAATGAGGATTTTCTTAAAAGAAATCAAAGTATATAAGGTTTTCTGCAATTGATCCCCAGAATCGGGGCGTCACAGCACCCCCAGATCCAAAACATATCATACAATGAGTTTGTGCCCATTCCATAGTTCAACGGGATTTATAAGGACCAATTAAGAAGAAACCAAATTAGAATATATATGCCATCTCCTATGTAAAATCGCAATAAATATTTCAGCCTTGAATAAATAACTATGGACCTTATCATATTTAAAAGAGTCTTATTTCTTCCTACATTATACACCAATCCGAAGTGGAATATCTGGTGTAGACAACTGGCATGGAATCACACCTCCGATAAATGATACCTTATCTCTCCCAAGAGGTATACATCCCCATGATTAAATAGTAGAGTTTGGATTAGTTTACCTCACCTATGATCCGCTTAGCCATGTACACTTTGAACCAATCAAAGGCTTCAAACTGATGGTGCATAAGGTAAACACATCCATACCTTTGAGTAATCATCAATGAAAACGATGAAGAACTCAAAAACACCTCTTAATCGGATAGTCATAGGACCACATAAATCGAAATGAATTATTTCCAACACATTTTTGGCTTTTTAGCTTTTGGCCTTTAAGGTCCCCTTGGTTATTTTACCTTCTAAATGGGATTTAAGACTAGAAGTGCTTCTCGTTCCAATAAACTCACTTGTCCATTTCAAACCAGTCTTCGAATTCATTTTAGAATAAAATAACCTATGCGTAAGTGACAAAATTAAATTTGGCTCTATAAGAAAACTTTCTCTTTAATGATTTTTCCAACTAAATGATCCATTTCAAAATTTAGCAGTATTGTTGAAAGTATGGTTGGCAATTTTTGACACGATAACCCGTTTACGGTAATAACTCGAAATGACCCGAACATGACACGATTAGATTGTATAGATTTAAGCGTACCCAAAACTTATACTCAACTTAAAATCAAAACGACCCGAAAATGACACGACTAATCCGAATTGTCACCCCTAGTTGAAAGAGGCCTTATAATGAATATATTATCTTTCACTGTACCAGAACATATAGAAGATGTCATAAATTTGATAAAAATAATTTTATAAAAATCATCGAATATCCGTTCAAAACCAATTTCGAAAAAAAAGCTTTTATAAAACCAAGTATATTAAAATAATTTACCTACATTGTCTTTATGTCACCACCAAAATACGAAAAGATTTTCTACTACTTATACTATTGCCTTATTCTACTTACCCATTATTTAGAACATCTCTCTTTTAAGTAATTGTCCGATTACCTGGAACCTCTGCAAAGAGCTGTAGTCCTGATTTGTGGGTCTACATACCAGGTTGCCGTAGATAGGACCATAAATCATGTACTTAATTTTAAGAGAAAAAACAATACCGTGTCATTTCCTTATAAAGTTAGGAAAATCGGACATCATCTCTATGAAAGTTCTAACACTTATAGTAAAAACACATGCCTTTGAACTTTCACCACTACCAAGGAATATAAATATTTTTAGCCCTAAACAGTTGAACCTAAGACTTATACTTATCCTCCTACTTCCCTTTTGGAAAAAAAAATTAAATTTCCTCTCAACAACCAACACCAACCTTGGCTACCAATGATGTTCACTGCCTCCTAGTTTCCCCACCATATCTAATACAAATAATCCTTTGTCTAATAAATGCTTAAGATCATTTCAAGAATATGATTCTTTCTTGAGTTTCATCAACCAACACAAGAATTACTAAATTACTGCCGATCCATTATTTAAAATTAAAACATTCATATAGATTTTTTCCAATGGGGGGACAGAACATATTTAATACCTAATTTAAAAGAATTACCATAAATTTTAAAATTACCGTGATTTTGTGATCAATTCTCTTCTATGGGGAGGAAAACCAAACGCTAATACGAGGAATCAATCCGATCATAATTTTAAAATGTATGCCTTAATAATGGATTAAACCAATTTATTATCCCTTTAAATTAGAACAATGTCCAATTACATTTTTCGTCCTTTCAAATTATTCTAGTAAAAATTTTAGACTAAAAACGAGTGAGGAAAATTTGAATTCATTTTTGAAATCTTGGAATCATATTGAAAAGAAAATTTCCAATTTAACACAGGAGAATTAATTCGATTAAATTTAAAGTGGCATCCCTCAACTGCCAATAAAAAACTAATTCCGTCAGACATCCTAGATATTTTTCATCTTTGATTATGTAATCTGGATTTAGTTAGGAAACTTATGTCCCACACGATAAGTAGCCGATGTCTTTTGGTCCCACGTCTAATAATAGTGACTCGGATGGAAAGAATACCATTAGTTGTGTTTAAGTGCATACCATATGTTCGTTCGTTGAAATCAAACCCACTCGTGTAGAACTATTTTTTAATCACACATTATTTAGATTGAAGCTAAACTATTCCTTATCATAGAAATACAATCTTCAGACATGATGTACCATGACGAAATCGAAAAAGAAATGCATATTACACTTAAACTATTTCCTAATCTTTAATAAGGAACACAAAAATACAATCTTTCGGCGTGATATACCACTCGTGTAGAACTTTTTCGAGAGGAGGACAGAACTCACTCAAATTTAATTTCAATGAACTATCACTTAAGAGTTGTCACACCCCGCGTAATTCTGGTGTCGGCCGCCACCAAAACTAAGCCGGGTGCGAGTAAATAAATACCATTCTCAGCATGTGACAGATATGAGACATTATAAAATCATTCCACGAGATAAAAAATTTAATCAATCCAAAATGATAACAGCCAACTATGCGATAAAAGATCCATTACCATGATAAAATCCAAGTAATAAACTAATCTCTAATAGTATAAAACTGAATAAACTCCAACTAAATTCATAATGAAATATCTGTATAAAAGCCATATAACTTTGGAACCGAATGGCCCAATAAAACCATAAACCAAGTCTCAATGTAAATACGAAGGAAAGAAAACTAAACTAAACTAATACGTATAAAGTAAATAACTCTAGCTGCACCTCTGAGAAAGTCTCCAAATAATCATATGCATCTTCCCCAAACTTATTCCTGAAAAGGTTAGTTAACGCACGAGGACAGAGCCCCGAGCATGAATATACACTACTCCCCTCAAATAGGATCCTTGAACCCAGACAATAGCATTATACGCAATAAATATCACCATAGAGTATTTTAATTAAACAAATATAATTAAACATAGGAAAGATAAATTACTAACCACCCCAAAGATTCTTATGAAAATCATACCAATCTCATTTTAATTATCCCACAGTCCCAAAGTGTTAATTTAATTAACTTAAACCAAACACCATTATTCTCACTTTTTATTATGGCGGTCCTCCCACCCCGGGTGGTAATTTCTACCAAAGTTTAACACTTTTCCTTGCCAAAACGCTAGCCGAATCTGTTTAAATTGTCGATCCCCCGCAATTTGACAAGGTTCCACACACGACTCGACATAAATCGCAAGCTGACCCGTTTAAACTGTCAGCTCCCGCACATTATGTCGCAAATTTTAATACCCATGTTATTATCTTAGGTATTAATTCTCAATTCTCAATTTCATAATTTTTAAATTACCCCACCCTTTTAATAGATGTGAGATCCTCAAATTACCCCTTAGTTCCATACCTAAGGGTCCCCAAATACACATACGTCCTATCCTACATATAGGATAGATTACCAATATAAAACACGTCCTAGTCTCATGACGAGGCTAACGCAATGATAATAAAACATCAAAATCAGCCCACCCACTAAATATCAAATCCCCACGAATTTACACTAACTAGTCCCATACCTAGCAAGCATAAATTATAACCAAGGCCTACCCACTAGTCACATACCTAGTAAGCATCTTATAATAGAGGTGAGCAAATATACTACCAGAAAGCCCCTCGCCCAGGCGATGGAAAAAGTGAATATTAATAATAATCCATACAGTATCATAAATCATAAACACAACAGGACAATATAATCATAAAGGTCCCAATTTAATTTAAATCAATTCATCACGCTGTCTTTGATTCCAAAAGTGTTAAATTAATATACATGCAATAATTTCAATATGACATAAGCGTTTTCTTTTATAATTTCGCAACTTATTATAAGTGTGAGCACGTCCCAAAAATCATATAAATAAACTCAAATAAAATTCTACATGAGAGCCTACACCCAAAACCATAAACACCCCAAAATCTAACCTACGCACCCAAGGGTTTCAAGGATTAAATCACATTAAAAAATTTCACAAAAAGAGCCTTAAAATTAAGTGTCCACTTTCTCTAATTAAGTTGCTAATTTCTTTTAAGAAAAGCGTGCAAATAAGGATTTAGGAGAAACTTAAAACGCATAATACTAAAGGAAAGGAATAGAGTATTCATGCATGAGATTAGTCGGATAAAAAATTTGAGTTGACGGTTGGATTCCTCTTGAAATATTAACAAAGAAGTATTCTTGGACCCTCATGAGAAAACACCAATTGAGTCTTCAATTCTAGAGTTAAAACTTGTTAAAAGTTATTTCTAGGGGTTGGAGATGAGAGGAAATATGTTTGGAGAACCTTACTGGAGAAAAGTTTGAGAGAAAAGTGTTTTTAAAAGTCCCAGCCCCGTATCAATTTTGGTATTTAAAGGGCTTAAGAGTTAGAATACAATTAGGACTCTAATTAATCCACCGCCTCACCTGTCGCTCGAACAACATACTGTGTCGTTTGAACGCTCCAAACTTCAAAATAAAAGCTTTAAAACTCCGCCTCTACACTTAAAATAAATTTCATTAACGCAACAAAAAACGTACCTGTTTGTTAAAACATACTAAAAATCATTCTAACATTCTATTATAACTCCGATTTAATTCCGGTTAAAATTTACTACTCAAATATAAAAACCAACATGTTTAATTAGGAAAAACCATTAAATCCAAATTTTATTTTTCTCTAATAGTCCAATTAATTAATTAATAAAAACACGGGGTGTTACATACTTCCCCACTAGCAAAGGAATTTCGTCCTCGAAATTAAACGAAGCACACACATTAAATATAAATTCCCACAATGTAAAATAAGGCTCACATACGCCTACCCATAGAGTACTATGATTAGGCGCCCATACACCCAATTCTACCCGCACATAATCCCTCGATAAAAATACAATATATATATATATATATATATATAAGTATCATAAATAATTACATACCACGATACTCTACTAGCCAAGTCGTGGCTCCTGCGACGCCTATTCATCCCAAGGCTGAAGTAAGTAGAACCTCCCGTAACCGATATTGGTTGGTGTTGCGGTCACTCCCTGACCACCTGACGCTGCCAGTGCTGCTGGTGCTCCCTGAACACCTGCTGCTGCGCGAACTGGATGCCTCAGTCCTTGTTGTCCCTATCCTCCTCGATCTTGTTGCCCTTGTGTGACTTGACCCTATTGGGCCTGTGTCGCTTGGCCTTGTTGGCCTGGTCTCTTGTAACACCTAGCCCCCTGATGTCCTACTTTCCCATAGATAAAACATTCACCTTTAAAAGGTTCTGAACGTTTAGTAGTTGCTCGTTCTTCTACTTATCCTTATTGTTCCTAATTTGTTCTTTGTTTCTTCCACGCTTGGTCATTGCGACCCTTATTCTCACCACCTTGTCCATTTGAATCTTGTCACTTTCCCAACTTTTTTTTATAATTGGCCTTCTCTTGCCGTAGTAACATCGCGACATCCACAACCTGAGCATAAGTAGAGTATGTAGGGTTCCCCAACACCATCTGCCTAGTCGACCATGACAATCCCTTAATGAAACTCTCCATCTTCTTCCTCTCAGTATCATCCTATTCAGGTACAAATATTGATAAATTAGTGAACTCCTGCTCATACTCGACAATCGACTTTGATCCTTGTTCCAAGTCTATAAATTCCCTCTTCTTCGCACACCTAATAGCATATGGAATATATTTGTTATTAAACCTTATCTGAAAGTCCACATAACTCAATATATCTCTCTCCCTCGACATGGCGGCATTTTCCCACAATTGTAACGCATATCCTATCAACTTAAATGTCGCCAACATCTGCTTATGCACATCTGTGCAGTCCACCATTCTTAGGTGCCTTTCCATATCTGTCCTCTACTGGTGAGCAACCGTTGGGTCAGATACCCCTCCAAAGGTGGGAGGATTTCCCTTAAGAAAACTGGTTCTCACCATATCCCAAGTCAAAACGGGTGTACCCTGCTCCTGCCCCTGTAAAGTCAATTACCTCTATTTTCCCATCTCTAAACCGACCGTCGTGGTCTCTTGAATGATAGCCACTAACTCCTCGGCATCCAAAATGACCTGTCGCTACCTCTTCTGATCCGCGGGACCAGAAACAGAATCCTCTCTCCTACTCCCATCTCTCCTTATGTTCGCCATCTAAAAAGATAGGAACAAAGCAACATCTGACTCGGAATGACTAAGAGTACAAATCATCAAAAGGAATCAAAGATAATCAACGGGGAAACTAAGACATACTCATAACCTATGAGACCTAAGACCATGCTCTGGTACCATTTGTCACACCCCGCGTAATTCTGGTGTCTACTGCCACCAGAACTAAGTCGGGGGCAAGTAATAAATACCATTCTCAGCATGTGACAGATATGGACATTATACAATCAATCTACAAGATAAATAATTTAATCAATTCCAAATGATAATAACCAACTATGCGATAAAAGATCCATCACCATGCTAAACTCCAAGTAATAAACTAATATCCAATAGTGTAAAAATGAATAAACTCCAACTGAATTCATAATGAAATATCTGGATAAAACCCATACAACTTTAGAACCGAATGGCCCAACAAAACCATAAACTGAGTTTCAATGTAAATACGAAGGAAAGGAAATTAAACTAAACTAATATGCATAAAGTAAATAACTCCAAATACACCTCCAAGAAAGTCTCAAAATAATCCTATGCAGCTTTTCCAAACTTATTCCTGAAAATGTAAGTCAACGCACGAGGTCAGAGCCCCGAGCAAGAATACACACTACTCCCCTCAAATAGGATCTGTGAACCTAGACAAGAGCATTATACGCAATAAATATCACAATAGAGTATTTTAATTAAACAAATATAATTAAACGTGCGAACGATAAACGATAAATTACTAACCACACCCAAAGATTCTTATAAAAATCATACCAACATCATTTTAATTATCCCATAACACCAAAGTGTTAATTTAATTAACTTAAATCAAACACCATTATTCTCACTTTTTATTATGGCGGTCCTCCCGCCCCGGGTGGCAATTTCCACCAAAGTTTAACACTTTCCCTTGCCAAAACGCCAGCCGAATCTGTTTAAACAGTCGATCCCCCGTAATTTGACAAGGTTCCACACACAACACGACATAAATTGCAAGCCAACCCATTTAAACTATCAGCCCCCGCACATTATGTCGCCACAAATTTTAATAATTATCTTAGGTATTAATTCTCAATTTAACAATTTTTAAATTACTCCACCCTTTTAATCGATGTGATATT
The DNA here is from genome assembly GCA_949130495.1 of Sambucus nigra. NCBI lineage: Eukaryota > Viridiplantae > Streptophyta > Magnoliopsida > Dipsacales > Adoxaceae > Sambucus > Sambucus nigra. Next base: position 287,035,131 of record OX422218.1, read on the forward strand.
CTAAAATTACCCCTTAGTTCCATACCTAAGGGTCCCCAAGTACACATACGCCATATCCTACATATAGGATAAATTATCTGTATAAAACACATCCTACTCTCATGCCTAGGCTAACGCAATGATAATAAAACATAAAAATCAGCCCACCCACGGAATATAAAATCCCCATGAATTTACACTAACTAGTCCCATACCTATCAAGCATAAATTATAACCAAGGCCTACCCACTAGTCCCATACCTAGTAAGCATCCTATAATAGAGGTGAGCAAAGATACTATCCAAAAGCCCCTTGCCCCCATGATGTCAAAAGTGAATAATAATAATCCCCACAGTATCATAAATAATAAACACAACATGACAATATAATCATATGCAACTTCTCTAAAATTATTCCTGAAAAGGCTAGTTAACGTACGAGGTCAGAGACCCGAGCATGAATATACACTACTCCCCTCAAATAGGATCCTTGAACCCAAACAACAGCATTATATGCAATAAATATCACAATAGAGTATTTTAATTAAACAAATATAATTAAACACAGGAAAGATAAATTACTAACCACCCCCAAAGATTCTTATAAAAATCATACCAATCTCATTTTAATTATCCCATAGCCCCAAAGTGTTAATTTAATTAACTTAAACCAAACACCATTATTCTCACTTTTTATTATGGCGGTCCTCCCGCCCCGGGTGGTAATTTTCATTAAATTTTAACACTTCCCCTTGCCTAAACGCCACCCGAATCTATTTAAATTGTCGATCCCCCGCAATTTGACAAGGTTCCACACACGACTCGACATAAATCGCAAGCTGACTTGTTTAAACTGTCAGCTTCCGCACATTATGTCGCCACAAATTTTAATACCCATCTTATTATCTTAAGTATTAATTCTCAAATCTCAATTCTCAATTTCATAATTTTTAAATTACCCCACCCTTTTAATAGATGTGAGATCCTCAAATTACCCCTTAGTTCCATACCTAAGGGTCCCCAAATACACATACGTCCTATCCTACATATAGGATAGATTACCAATATAAAACACGTCCTAGTCTCATGACGAGGCTAACGTAATGATAATAAAACATCAAAATCAGCCCACCCACTAAATATCAAATCCCCACGAATTTACACTAACTAGTCCCATACCTAGCAAGCATAAATTATAATCAAGGCCTACCCACTAGTCCCATACCTAGTAAGCATCCTATAATAGAGGTGAGCAACGATACTACCAGAAAGCCCCTCGCCCCAGCGATGAAAAAAGTGATTAATAATAATCCACACAGTATCATAAATCATAAACACAACAGGACAATATAATCACAAAGGTCACAATTTAATTTAAACCAATTCATCACGCCGTCTTTGATTCCAAAAGTGTTAAATTAATTAACATGCAATAATTTCAATATGACACAAGCATTTTTTTTTATAATTTCGCAACTTATTATAAGTGTGAGCGCGTTCGAAAAACCATATATATAAACTTACATAAAATTCTACATGAAAGCCTACACCCAAAACCATAAACACCCAAAAATCTAACCTACGCACCCAAGGGTTTCAAGGATTAAATCATATTAAAAAATTTCATAAAAATACTCCCAAAATTAAGTGTCCACTTTCTTTAATTAAGTTGCTGATTACTTTTAACAAAAACATACAATTAAGGGTTTCGGCAACACTTAAAATGCATAATAGAAAAGGAAAGGAATAGAGTATTCATGCCTGAGATTTGTCGGATAAAAAATCTGAGTTGACGATTGGATTCCTCTTGAAATATTAGCAAAGTAGTGTTCTTGGACCCTCTTGAGAAAACACCAATTGAATCTTCAATTCTAGCGTTAAAACTTGTTAGAAGTTGATGCTAGGGGTTATAGATGAGAGGAAATATGTTTGGAGAAACTTACACGAGAAAAGTGTTTTTAAAAGTCCCAGCCCTGTATCAGTTTTGGTATTTAAAGGGTTTAAGAGCTAGAATATAATTAGGACTCTAATTAATCCACCGACTCACCTGTCGCTCGAACAACATACTGTGTCGTTTGAACGCCCCAAACTTCAAAATAAAATCTTTAAAACTCCGCCTCTACACTTAGAATAAGTTTCATTAACGTAACAAAAAATGTACCTGTTTGTTAAAACATACTAAAAATCATTCTAACATTCTATTATAACTCCGGTTTAATTTCGGTTAAAAATTTACTACTCAAATATAAAAACCAACATGTTTAATTATTAAAAACCATTAAATCTAAAATTTTATTTTTCTCGAATATTCCAATTAATTAATTAAGTTAATTAATGAAAACACAAGGTGTTACAAGAGTCTTGAGAATACCATATTTTCCAATTTTTTCGAATTCGATTTTTTTTTAATTTTTCGAAAAAATCGGATTGGAAATCGGAATAGTTATTTTATTTCCAAAAAAATTGAATTTTTTTCTGAAGAGGCATTTTTCGATCCGATCCGGCCGGAACACAACCCTAAGCTAACATGAGTAAGTAATCACATCACATTCTCAAAACACTACTGGAGACCGCAGATTTTATGAGGAAATACTTTTCCCATTTAATATTTTAAAGTTGAGGGTATATTAAAAATTAATTTATTCAATTCTAAATTACCAAAATAAATCCTTAGTAATTTCCCAATTTACTTGTACAAATTAAATTACATGATCTCACTATTTTAGTTTTTCAAAATGAAACCATTTTAAATTAAAATAAAATCCAGTGATAATATGCATAATCCTAAAACACACAAAACTAGGGTTTTCAAGCTTAGACAACATGGACCTTTCCAAAATATGATCAATCTGCAACCGAGTGTTCTGACACTAATTGGTGGGAAACTATGATTGACATTTAAATTGTACAAAAATTTCATCCCTGAGATCTTTCATTAAACATACATTATAAAGAAACTAAGAACTAGGTTTAAAGAATAAACCTAGGGTTTCAAAAACCATAACGAATCTTATTGTGATTTCTATATGGAGAAATATAATAATGATGGAGATGTTGATCTTTTTTACCTCCCATGGTATCCAAAAACCTTATTAGAATGCTCTAAACATATAAAATCTTCTAGTATATGATCCACCCAAAGTAATTGTTGTGCGTGAACAATCTTGGCGATGACAACATGGTGAAATATGAGAGAAATAACTTTATATCCCATCACCTCTACACAAAAACATGAATAATATTTTTCATCTCCCTCTCTAACTCTCTATAATAGATCATTTACCTAAAATCCTATATTATACTGACATAAACATGTATAAATCATGGGCTTAGGCTTAACTGTGCCTCAATATAGTTTCGGGACTACTACTTGGGTATTGGACTATGCAGATCCAAAATAAATAATTAAATTGGCATCCAAATAAATACGTTAAAATCCCAATTATTTAGCGTAATTATTTCCTTTATTTATTTAATAGCGATTAATTTCACTAAAAAATCATGATTGCACTCTAATTTAATTATTTATAAATCACTCAGATTAAAGAGTTATTATTTGAAAAGTTAGTTATGATACATAATATGATTTCCTGTGTTAAGTGTCTGATAGTTGCTTGTCAAATCAATTTTTCGCTAATCGATTTTAATAAACATCTAATCAAGTCTCTGATTCCCAGACTTAACTTATGTCCTAATCCACCGAATTATTAAATAATGCATTGATCGAGTTTTACTTATCGAAACAAAACATATAAGTCTATCAATGGGTATCAAAATCCAAGATATCTACTAGATATGGATTCCTATGAAATATGATCTCAAGCCTACTCACATAACCATTACCCAACTTGTGAGAATATATTGGCCCAATCAATAATTGAACTGCACCCACAGCAATCAAAAAATAATTGTGAAAGCATTTCAATCTTCATAACCCTTGGGATTAAGAATCTATACACCCTTCACAAATGGTGTGAGATTGCATAAGCCTAATCAACATAACCATTAGACTTAAATCTCATGGGTGGTCATGTTTGATAGATTCTAAAATGTATTGGTCACAATTCTTTTTTAATCTAGCATAAAAGTTCTCGAACCATCAAATGGGTTCCCTTAGTTTGAGATAAACTACTAGGATTGTACATGCAACCATATTGAATTGACGTCAACTCCCTATCTAGGTTATGAACTATCGAATTCTATTAAAAGTGAAATTCCCATTTCTTGTGATCAAGTCGAACAAACTCACTGGAATTCCTACTAAGTACAATTGACTGAAATTATATTACAATATATTTAAAGCATAAATATAAAGCATTATCGTAAGCATGATTTTTATTTCCAAATGAACTGACGCACCATTACTGAAAAGTAAAGGTCAAGCATGGTTTTAAGAATAAACCCCAAGAATAAACTTACCAAAATGATTAAAATCCACTAGATCAAGGAGTTGAACACCTAAAGCTTTTAAGGTATGAAAACGTGAGGAAAATAGATGAAACGGGTAAGCAAATAACTTGGATAGGGTAAAAAATAATGAAAGCCACGAAATGAGTTTTAAAATGGAAGTTTAACCATCCCATACTTTTTTGCAAATGCAAAGTCATCTCCTTGCTAGAGACATATGTAGTGAATCTTAGTGTTCACATGTCGCGAACATTTGCAGGGATTTCCAAATGTGAAGGAAGAAAGGCACAAGGATGCATACAATCTAACCTTCATATTTTTAAACAAGTACACTATATCCCTTGAAAAAACTAAACTTTGATATGACCACATATACTTTGAAAAATCACACTTTAGGTTCTTGGTTATGTCAATTACTCTAAACAAAGAATGATAAAGAATTCAAAGGACTAAAAGTAAAATTAAATCCATTTATAAATGAGAGTGATCTATAAACATAACTCATGATAGAACATAATAAAATGAGCATTAACTGTTAAAATCAATAATGGAGATTAATTTTTTAACTCAATTTCAAAATTTGGGTTTATGCATCTTCGAAAAAGTTCCATTTCTTTCCATAATTTTTAACTAACAATTTTGTCTTCTTAACTAAGAGATTTACGATTAAAATATTTAAAGTATCATATATTTGGCACTACCTAATTTTTTATAGATATAAATGTTTGAGACGTCGCTCCTAAAATGCTTTTTCAAGTGCAACTTTCACTCTTTAAAAAAAGGTGGGAAATTATTTCAAAATTTTCAAAGGTAGAATCCCACATCCTTAAGTTGCAGTCCTATCTACTATTTCTCTAAGGATTTTTGAATAATTTAGAAATTTGCCTTTTCAACTACAACTATAATTAAACTCTCTCATAAACAAAGGATTATAATGACACCCTTTTTTTAATTAAAATTTACATAAAATTTTAATTATTATTAGAAGCAAAAAACAAATCCCTTTATTATATATTACATGGAAACTTCTCATGTTATAGTGTGATGTAAAGTATATAAGTGATAAAAAAATACTCTAGAATTTGCAAGCTTAATCTACTTAGGCATTCCAAGCTATAAAACTCATAACATGGAGGGTATAAGTCATAAATGAAATCAACTACACAATATTTAAGCACGTAGATTAAAAGTGAATCATATGGTATATATGAATAACTACAAACATATAAAACAAAAATTGCACAGTAAAAAGGTTTCTACTACGAAAAACCAAACATCAATACCAAAAGATCATAATATGGAACCCAACCTAGATATAACCAAGGAACAAGATGAGAAATCTAAATCACATCCTATGCATATCTAATTAACCAAACTCTAATGACTTAGAGGATAAAAATCTCCTTCATCGCATTGGAAGGTCATCAAATTTGATTTGATTAATGTCAAGATTTCTAGACCAATTTTAATGTATTTAAGGTGTAAAAGATTCATACACGACTATGGTAGTAACAACTGTGGTTGTTTTTCCCTTAGTAATATTATTAGGGGCCCCTACCTTATTCTTAACATTACGATAAACACACCGACTATGCTTAAATTTATCCAAAGACACGGATGATTGAATAAAAAATTCTCTTAAGTTATATACCTTATGGTAATGGGTGCACTTGTAAGGCCTGAATTCTACCGAAAAGATAGACTATTTGAGTGCATGTTTCTTTAACTTGTAACAGAACACTTTCAAATTTCCCTATTTTCACAATAAGAACAAATGAGCTTCATCTTCCTTTTATTCTTCATGGATGATTCAGTTAAAGATGAACTTTCTATGAGAAATGGTAAAATGTATTGTGATGTGGGTCTCACAAGGCCAGGACAATCATAAGTCAACAGAACTTCACTACCAGAACATATACCTCTCTTAAGCACCCAAAACTGTACATTTTATACCCCGAATAGACGTACTTTAGTTGCTAATTTTCGGCAATTTGGGTCTTATGTGCTTAAATGTTTATCTTGTAGGTCAAACGTTCGTTTACTGTGTCAAAAGCTATATATCGAGGCAAATGCGCGTTGAATGGAGCTAAATTCCCTCCCCCGTAACCTTACCCTAGCCTAAACCTACCACAAACCCTGTGTGTGTTTAGTCTGTCCCTTTTTAATATTTTTTTGATTTTTAGTTTGAGTCATTTTATTTTTTATTTATTTAGTATTTTCTAGGTTTTGTTTTTTATTTTATCTTTATTAGTATAATTTTATTTTATTTTGATTTTGATTAGATTTTAGTTTTTATTATGATTATATTTTTTAGGATTTCGTTTATTTTTTAGTTTTATTTGATTTTATATTTATTTAGGATTTTAGTTTTAGTTTTAGTTTTATTAGATTTTATTTTTATTTCTTTTTTGTTTCATTTTTTATTTGAGTCTTTATTTTATTTTAGAGTAGGATTTTATTTTTTAGATTTTAACTTTTAATTAGTTAGTATTATATTTTTAGGTGTCCAAATTAAACACACACACACACACATAACCCATAACTCAAATACACACAAAAACCTCCCTCGCCCACACCAATCTCCCATACAACCTTACCATTCCAACCACTACCCCCACTATGCCGCAGCCTCTGACCTCCGTCAAACTAGCCAACCAACCTCTGATAGTCAGCATCGGCCAGCCACCGGCGGTGCCAACCTGACCCGAACATTGTCGCGAACGACTCAACCCCGTTCCCCTTCGCCTGTACCCTAGAATCTGGCCAGACTTGCAATCTAAATCGCGGTCCGGGTAGACCTTAAAATCGACGACCTCCCATGTCAAAACTCGAGACCCCCGCCATTCTCGTCCAGTTGCTCCGGTCAACCCAATTCTCACTCAACCTAACCCGAATCCAACTCAGGACCTCCAGCCCTTACATCCAACTCGACCCCCCTCCTCATCAGCCATCCTCCAATCCGATCTGCCATGGCCACAACCCGTGCCAACCATCACCCGGTGCAACCGTCACCTGCACCATTCCAAATCCGTGCCAACCCATACCCCTAACCCACCTACCTTATACCTCATTTCCCATTTTCCACAAAGACCAAAATTATGAGCTTCCAAAACCAAACAAAGACAAAACCAAATTCCAAACAAATTCCCATATCTTTAATAACCCAACTAACCACTTAAACCTTTACCCAAAATGTCCCCCAACTACCAATTTTCAACCATTTTAAAAAATAACCCTTAACTAAATTTGATTTTCTTTATTCCAATCCCCTCACCCACATGACCTCACACTCCTCTCACCATTTCCATGCACACTCAAGCCCATTCTCAAAAATACCCCTTTAGCTCCATAAACCACTATAAAAAGAAGACCTCACTACATAAAAAGGGAGTTGAAGATTGGGAAGACTAGAGAATAGAGAATTCTAGAGAGAGAAAGACTAGGTTACAAAAATAGGGAATTCTAGAGAGAAATAAATATTATAGAGAGGAGAATCAAATTGTAATTCAATTTTGTTAGTGTTTGTACACAATTGAGATAAGCTTGGATTTAATGCAAGTGCAATTTCTTTTCTCCTACATTTTGGTTTGAACTTCTTCTCTCTATATTTTTAATTTAATTTACTAACTTTTATTAGATTGTTATTAAGTGAATTATGACTATGGTTGGCTAATCACTCCATTCAAGGAGTGAAACGAAGCCCCATATATTCAATTAAATGTATTAATTAATCTAGTTTACTTTGTTTCATTTAGTTCATTTTCTTTTCATTCCTACATGAGTTTATGCATTGAGAAATGGTAAACTATCCTTGAGAAAAGATTAAAATCTAATATACTCTTCATTTTTGGATTCAAACTACAGATAGAATGACCCACTAATTAGAGTATATTACATTTTATTATACTCATACATTAAATTTTTGTTGGATTTATGATTTATTATATGAATCTACTCTAGCGAGTGATTTATATCATTTTTCTAAATCAATTATTCATTTGAGTTGTGGGGGTGAAAATTAAATTAACTAATTTTATATTAGTTTGTTTTGTCAAATGATGAGAACCAATTGATAAAATAAATTAATATTTAGAAAATTAGTAAACTAGAATAATTAACACATTTAATTGATAAAGTGGGCGTTAAGTTTCATTCCTTGAATATTTATCAAATTTAATTTCATCTCATTCTTATTACTTAGTTCTTATTTAGCACACTTGTTAGTTTGTTAATTTCATCTCTCATTTTAGTTTAGTGTTACTTCACATTTTCACCTAAAAAGTGTTTTAATATTTGAAAAACATAAAAAAATTAGAAAAACCCAAAAGTCTAAAAAAAATAATCAAGTGAATTATATTCATTATCCTCTCATTTTTAGCATGTTCACACCTTTGATGTGGATTGATACCTCACTTACCATTATACTCTAGTTTTGTCTACTTTTATAGGTTTGTGAAGATTTTTGATTGAAGATCTTTACAACAATGACAAACACACCGAAAAGTTCTTTCCATCACAACTTCAAAGTGGATGCAGACAAAGTACCAATATCTTGCACGAAGATTTTGGTCATTAAGTCAATCTTAGGGTCTTCACTATTTTACAAGGAAATCATTAAATTAAAAATCTCAACACTAAGAAAGTCATTGTTACTTCCCTCCATACTAAGTGGTTTAAAAAACATCACTTTTTAAGTTTCAAAATTTCTTTCAAAACTCTTACTCACCAATACTCTTTTATTTTAAAATTGGCTATCATGGTGGATAGTTTTACGTAATTCTTCTTCAGTTATGTCGACTCCTTAAAAAGTTAAGAATATACGGTGATGATATCATCATTCACTCCTTCACCATCATTTAAAGAGGTGTTGGTGGTAATGTCAACATTCACGGGAAAAGCATTAAATTCTCCAAATCATCCAACTCGTCAAGTATCCCTTTGGCCATAAATGTCATATTTTTATCAATGAGATATGTTTAATCCGAGTTTGAATCATCATCACTAAAAGTGACTTGATATTAATTCTTTACACTATTTTGACTCAGTTCCTAAGTACATTTCTTGTAATAATTTCCTTTATTACCACATATGATGTCACTTGGGGAATCCTACTTCTTTCCCTATTTTTTTTATCGCACTCAAGAACCGACCGATAAGATTTTGGATTGCCTTTAGTTGAACATCTCTTTTTCTATGTCTTGGAAAATTTCCTAGCGAGGAAGGCCATATCATTTTCACTGACATCAAATGAATCTAAAGATGGAGGACAATTGTGAGCTTTCACATTAAAGAATATGCTCTTATCTTTAATATGTTCTCTGTGGTGATAATTTAAATTAACCTAATAAGTTTGAAATGATCCAACTAACTCATAAACATTCATGGAAATTTTTAATAAATCTCAAACTTATCCGATGGCAACAACCTTTCCACTAAACCTAAAGGGAAAAGACCTGAGGATCTTATCGATGACGATTGCTTCTTTGACCACCTCACCTAAAACAAATGCCGAATTAATAATGTCATTTAGTTGAGCATAGAATTCATCAAAAGTTTCGTTATCCTTTATGGAAAGGAGTTAGATATGAGTGGTGAGGTGTTGAATATTCTCATGCTTCTCGGTGTAAGTGACTTTGTAGGTTATTTCCAAAATATCCCATGCCTCATTTGACATCGTTCACGTTAAAATACATGAAAATTTTTCAATTCTGGCACAATATAAGTTCCCAAACACCATGTTTCTCAAATTGAAGTAACTCATCTTACATTGCAAGGATCCCATACTCCTCTACGAGAGTGTAAGAGTATATTATACTCCGGTGCCCTTAATTTTTAGTTTTTCTTATTCCGATTTCCAAAACACACTTTGTGCGTCTGTCCTTGGGGCCTTTGTTATATGGTAAATCTTATTCCAAGTTCAAGATCTTGGATTCGTTTTGTTTTCATCCCTGGAATCACATGATGTCATTTAAGAGGAAGGTAGAATGACCCAGAGGATTTAGATTTTTTAGTGGTTACAAACACAAACAAATAAAATCTTATATCAAACTTTTTTTTGTGTTTTTCCCTTACCAAATGTTTTAGTGTTGTTTTTTATTTATAAAAATCTATGTTTTAAAAAGATATGTGTAAAATTACCAAAAGAGATTCAAGAGCGGAGACTTATCCTTGTGGGTCGCGAATATTCTGAGACTTATTGGAAAAACTTTGGTGATTTTCACACCTACACTCACGATAACGAAGCTTGACTTCAGTCGAACTCCCTATCATAGGTCACGACAAAAACCTTTGATATTGGATTAAAACTCTATCACTATCTGTGACCTTAGGTCACTAATCTTTCGCCTCCGTAAATACTTTAGTCATGTTCACGATGCCTCGACGACTGAAGTATTAAAATATCTTTTTTTCAAAACCAAATATCTTTTGATATATTTCCTCTCAAATCACCTTTTTTCCTGATGGGACATAATATCTTACGTCGTTACATCCTAATCATGGTGTATATGGGGTTTATCTTTGTTTTGATTTTTTTCATCATTTCTTTTATTTTTTTAAATCTATATAATCCCCCCTTTTCTCTACATTTTAATTAAGTTTCAAATATTTAAGAGATAATACCTAAGAGATAAGCCAAGTGTTTTTTGTTCTTCCTTTTTAAGCAAAAGAAAGCTTAGTTAAATACTTGTTAAATTTTTTCTTTCTTAATATTCTTTTCACATGATCAATATTTCATCTATTGATAAATAGTTAAGAGGAAGAAGAAATTTATTAGACCTGTCAAAAAACATGATAGCCCGTTAACACGACCCGACACAGAATTATAAGTTAGTGGGTTTACCTTTAATGGGTTTGGGTCATTAACGGGTTAACGGTACACTCGTTAACATTAAGGCTTCGGGTTTGGAAATTTACTTGTACCCGTTTTTACCCATTAATACCCGTCAACACTAATGGGTATTATAGGGTCACCCAACCCTTACCCAATAAGAATAACCATTAAAACCCATTATTTCTAAATCCTTTTAAACTAATAGGTACTATAGGGTCATCCAACTTATACCCAATAAGAATAACCATTAAAACCCATTATTTTTAACCTAATGAAGACTAATGGGTACTATAGGTCACCCAACCCGTTACCCATTTAGACCCAAAGTGATTTGTTAATAGTAGCGGGTGCTAAGAGTTCGGGATGTGTACCTGTTAATATTAACGGATCATGTTTGGGTATTGTCATTAGACCCGTCAGTATTAACGGGTTGTGTATGGGTTAAGGATGTTTTTACCCATTAACCTATTAACCCGACCTGCACACGACCCGACACGACCCGTTAACAGGTCTTCAATTTATGAGCCATCAGACAATTTTGTCACCGTTAAAAATTTTCAACCTAGGACCTTTATTACTTTGGAGATTATTTTGATCAAGTGGTTCATCAAGAGACTTTTTATCTGTAAAGAGGAAAAAACATAGAGTGGTTCAAGTGCAACATTATTGATCTAGATATCGAACATGTTAATATTCTCGTTGACATTGCCTAAGTCTCTGGCTTGATAAGAATCAGAGGAAAAAGTACAAGGTGTGAATTAACATACCGTGTGATCGTAAGATGTCTATCCCTTCTATAAGTAATTTTTCACGTTTTTAGTGAGATTTGTTGCATTGGCCTGAGGTTGTTTCCCATTAGTGGGGATTCTCCTCGTACATCTCATGTTATGTGCTAAAAAAATTTCCTCATGATTTATAACTTAAATGTTTAATTGAAATTAAAATTTAGCTTTTTATATAATTGGTAAATCTTATCTCATAAACCTTTGTTTCGTGTTATGATACGTTTCCTATGATCTTCGATGACGTTGGAGTCCCCATGATTTGTCCTTAACTATGACTAGTGGATCTTTATTACTCATGGACGGGTACAATCCTCTTTAGTCTCTTTGACGAGCAATGGGAACAACACCAGGGGTTGTGTCACTCTCGAGGACCGAGTCATTTTCATTAAGAATTAGGTTGGAGATACATCATTGAACTCCGTGCTATATAATTACATGACCTTAGAACATTTAAGTTTGTACATCTTGTGAGCTCTACTATTCTATAAATGCCAAAAAAATATTCCTTCATCGCTTCGGGAATCAAACTTACCCAAAGGATCTATATCTCTTAGAATGTAACAAGGACTCCCAAATACTAAGAAATACTTCATGTTGGTTTTATGTTTAATCCACAACTCATAACATATCATTCTTGTACCAGGATGATGATAAACTCTATTCATCGTTGGGCATGTGATTTTCACTAATTTTGCCAAAAATCTTAACGAAACATTCCTCCATTGGATCATGGACCGGGGCATCTCCTAAATCATTTTTCATCTCAGTGGTTACATTTTTTTGCTATAGATCACCAATGGTAGAAAACTCATGATTTATGCTGTGCATGTCACAATACTTGCCCACTTCATATTTGCAATACCCTGTATTTTTTAGAACTGGATTTAACTAATTAAGTGGGTCAATTAATTGAGGTTGGGATTTGAATTAAGAAAAGATTTAATTTAAATCAATTTGGTATTTTTGGAAAATTAAATGAATATTTTTAGGATTTATTTAATTAATTTATAATTTGGGGTTTTGGTATAAAATTCAAGGGAATTTGAGACTCTCCATACTTTCTTGGACTCCAAGATAAACTTAATACAAGTAAAATTTGTAATTAATGTAGAGTTTGAATAGTAAGCGATTATGAAAAGAATTTAATTCTAATTAAAATAGGAAAAGGAAAAACAAGAAAAGAAGAACAAGAGAGAGAGAGAGAGAGAGAGAGAGAGAGAACTCGCAATGCCTGGGTAGGGGGTTCACGGCCCTCGCAGCTACCCCAATTCAAGACCACAGTGGTGTATCGTCGCTATAGAGGCCTCAAACTGTTGTAGTGAATTTGGGTGCGGGGGCGGTGGATTTCAGCTGGGATCTTTGAGACGGTGTTTTGGTTTTCTCTCTAAAGACTTTGCGAAATTTATTTTCATTTATGCATACATCTTCCACCTTACACAAAATATAAACCTACGGACCCTATATTGTTTTAATACCTAAACACCATTAAAAACTTTCAACCTTAATTTAGGAGGCTTTACAATAAGATTTTATAGAAGGCCAAAGAAGAAAAGTTGATTTTTTTTTAAAGAGTAACAACTTGGGATAATCAAATTTACAGAATACTTTCATAGAAGGAATGATTATCAGTATTTTTCTCCTTAAGTATTATTTGATTTAATGTTGCCTAAAATATAATCATACATGTTTTGTAAATATGATTAGCAACTTAATTAGGGGACGTGATAACCTAATTGTAAATATGTTTTTTCTGAACTTATGAAATTGGATTTAATATTTGAAATTTTGCATCTTTATTGTACTTTGTTATTATTTGGTATTGGATCAAATCACATGTTAGATACAATATGTATTCCGAAAATATACTAAATGTTATATAATCATCTAAATGATGAATATTGATTAGAGCATTGAATATGTTGTTGGAAATTATTGAGTCACATTTTGGATTTATGATTGTTTTGGTTAAATCTCACCCGAATTAGAATATGTGATTTAGAAAACTTATTGGGATATTTTGTAGAGATTATAAATCATATGATTAAATTGATATAATGAACATGATATAGGATTTGTATAAATTTTGAATAAAAGAATATGACATTGGCCTAGATAATGTATAAAGTGTAGAAACTGCATATGTTAAAATAATGACATCATTGGGACGCTCGAATTATGTACTTTAGTTTGTAATTTGATTTATATTAATTGTAGTTGATACTTTCTAGGTCTGGGACTAAAGAGTAATAAATTTTATGCATGATGCTTTATATGTATGGGAGTATAGAGTTGTCATATTATTTGTAGTTTATGCTTTCTAGGTATGGGACTAGGAAGTGGTCAGTTTTACTAGGTGAGGGATTAGGTAATGTTTTCTGGTTTTGGGTCTTTCCTAGGTTTGAGACTAGGATATGTTTATATCTTTAGTTATTTTCCTAGGTGAGGGACAATGAGGTACATATAATTTTGGTGATCTCTAGGTATGGGACTAGGGATGAATTTGGTTTGTGATGCCTGAGAAATTTGGGAGCTAGTAGAAAATAATAAGATAAATAATGAGAATATAATAAATACCAAAGAAAATAACGAATATTAAAGATTGATGGATTATGGCGTCATTATATGCGCGGGTGTACATCAACTAGATATACTATATGTGTAACTTGAATTGTCTTATCTATTTTGACAAATATATGCGGGAGTTACGGTATGTACAAGGTCCAGTGTTGACTGGGCATTACGATGTGCGTGAGACCTAGGTAAACTAGATATGGTAATGGTTTTATGTGTCCGTCATGGTATGTGCTGGTGTCCAGTTTTGATTGGCAAGTACATAACCTAAGAAAATTCAATTACAGTTATGCTTATTGTGTGGGGTACGTCATGATATATGCGATTGACAATATGGGTCGTTATGCTATAATTTTGTATGTGAATTTGATGTGACGAGATAGTTGGCATGCAATGTGATGTGCATGGTCGCATAAAAGACAAACAAGCTATAGTGGTGTTGCAATTGGTGTAAATTAATATTGATAAAGATAATAAATGTTAATAAGTGTTGAAAGAAACACAATTAGAAATATGGGTAGTTAGTTTACATTGCTCGCATTGTTATTTATATCGATTAACATTAATTAAAATGTTTTATTGTGATATTTATCACATATAATACTTATAATTGGGTTCATGTAATCCTAACTGGGAAGAGTAATTGTATTCTTGCAGTGGGCTTTAACCCACTATACTTGACTAACTTTTGAGGATAGGTTGTTGTGTAGCTACATAGTTGAATATTATAGGAACTTACATAAAGAGATTTATTCTATTACATTAGTTTATTTTTCATTCCAATCGTTTATTTTATGATACAATTGTATTTGGATTTATTGGGTCCTTCAACTCCATAGTTGGTTTAAAGTTTTCAATTGGAGAGATTTTATTCATAACATTTATTTCATTTGATTTTTATGTTATTCGAGTTTTAGCATGGTGATGGATATTATTGTGATGGGTGGCTTACTTATAGTTGGATTGTATCAAATTATCTTGTGAATTTTTTTTAAATGTCTCATATTTCTATCATATGCTGAGAATGGTATTTTAATTCTATTAGCTGACATATCTTGGTATCAGGGCCTGATTACCCTCAATAGAAAAATTGCAAGTTGTTAAAATATTTTGTAAACATTGCACTGTTACTACTCCTCAACTTGAAAATGGAGCAATCATAAAGATTTTGAAGCAATTGACATTGCATTTCAACAAAATCGGCGATCTCATACTTCTCCCTAGGAAATCCTAAAATAAAAAACCTTGATAAGTTTTCCACCGTCACTATAATGTATTTTTTACCACCAATACTCTCAATGACCATATGCCCTAAGAGATCTATATGGATAAACTCGAGGACATGAGTGGTAGTAATGATACCAATGTTCATGTGTGGACTTTTAACTTGTTTACCCTTCTGACACATTTCGCACACATTCGAGGAAGACTTGCCTATTGAGAAGCCATGAACTAGGTCCTTCTTAACAATTTGTTTCAGTTCTCTAGAGTTTATGCAACCTTGTCGTTGATGTCACAAGTCAACATGGTCTACCTTGGCACTATGGCATATAAACGAGGACATAAAGTAACATCTTACCCTTCTCATTAAAAACTTCACAACCCTTTGGAGAGAAAATATTCAGAAGCTTTTTATTACACAATTGTTTTATGCTAATTAGATTAGCCTTGAAACCCTTCACATAAAATATATTTTCAAGATTAGGAATGACATAGACCTTAGTGGTTCCCTTACAAATTATGCTAAATTGGATACCATTTCCAAATATGACTTTTCACCCTTGTGTTCCTCAATGTGGACAAAAAAAGACTTGTCGTCGGTCATGTGTCTCGAGTAATAACTATCAAAGTAATACTGGGAGGTACATTACTCCTTTAAGATAGTGTGAATAATAAATTATTTAGGATCTTAATTTTTCCATCTTGGGGACTCTCTTATTTTTAATCTACGTTTCCATTCTCAACCTTAACTCTGTCAAGGAGAAACGAAGGACCAAACTTGTCCGGAACATCTCAATTAAAGACTCACTACTGTAAGAGTTCGAGTTGCTTTCACTAATGTAGGCATTTATGCCTTTATCTTCATTGTTCCTTTTCCATTTTAGAGTGGGATACTATAATGTTTGAGGCCAAACCATCTATAATTCGAATCATATCACCTTTTCCTCCTCTTATCAACTTGATTTTTTTTTATCTTGCCTACTAGAATAGTATTTAGCCATGTTAGTCTTAGGCTTCTCAAATATTTTGATGTTAAATCTAAAATCCCGAGGGTTAGGTTTTATAAAATTCTTAAATTTTTATGTCAATGTGGAAAACTCAACCTCATCCTCATCGAAATCGGCATCCAAGGCAAATGAATCAATCTTAAGTACCTTCAATGTGTTAGCCTTCTCTTTCTTTAGAGGGGGACAATTCTACAAGTAAACAATTTTAGAGATCTAATGGACTCTTGAAGCTTTATCTTGTAAGTTCTTCCTAAAATTTTCAAGGCAATGACGTGAGGGAGAACCTAGGTGGTAGTGACCTCTATATGGTATTATCAAAATCTACACCAAGACGTAGATTCCATCTAACTTTTACAAATCACTAATCACCATCGAATAATCTATAAAGCTCATTAATTTAATATCGAATCTCATTTGATATGTTAAAGAAATGACTAGCTAGTGCACATGCCCATCAAGTATATCCAGATTAAGACCTTAAGTTAACCTAATAATCATGATGTGTACATTATTTCATTAAAAATAATATGAAGACAATAACCGCAAGCCAGTCCATTTCAATACACATAATGTGAACTTGTAGTTTCATCAATTCCAGATATTAGGATATACAAAATCTTTTTCAATTTAAATATCATTATCACCATGTAAAGAAGAATAGGATAATTACACATCAAAATAAATAATGCGATAAGAATAATCCAAACAATAACTGAATAATCACCAACTAAAGTAAATAATAGTAAATCCCATACATCAACTATCTAATAACCCCTACTATATTATATATCTATGAATATCAACCGTAATAATAATGAAGGAATCCCGTTTGACATGGGACTCGTGAAAATGAAAACATAATGATAACTGAAAAAATTAAATCCTCTATAGTCTCATTTGAAATGAAATAAACGAATATCCAACGTCACCTATATCTCTGAATCTTGCCACTGGTGATGACTCAAGAGGGAAATAAATGGCTTCATATCAGAATCGGAATAATTTTGAGCCCGAGGACCATCTTGATCACCTGTAAATGTTCAACAAGGGAGATGGGTCAGATCCACTAGAAGATAATAAAATTAGGCAACTCAAATAAGTTATTTATGAAAAGGATAATTCCACAATTGTATATATTTAAATTCACTAAATATAATTCGTTATTTCACAATCCATTTTAATTACTTTAGACTCCACAATCAATTAATCTCTTAATTAATTAAACTTTAATTGCATCCAATCCATTCATATCAGAGTCCACCATCACGAAGTATGCACATAAATATCCGTAACTATATACAATTCCTTTGTCAACATCATGAGACCACCATCACATGTGACGTAAGAATAAAAATGATGCCTATATATACAATTATACCAATAATAACATGAGGCATCATACAGAATGCCTAAAAAATACTCTCCTATATCATGTCCAATCCACTATTAGATCCGATCAAGTATCATAGGGCACGCACAAGAAAAATTATTGCACATCTAGTCCAACCCTCATAAGAGGACAAGGCCACCATCATGTGTAATTGGCACATACTATGTTCTCTCCCAACACACATTACTTTGTTACTCTATCCTTTCCACTCATTCTGAATTTATTTATTCTCTTCTAAGAACTTTCTTTCAATTACAATGCTTGTATCATATTAAATTATCTTTTATTAGGGCCTTAAGTCGTTCTAGTAAATTTCTGTATTTCTTACTTCTCATTGCATCATAACCTACACCTACAATATTCATATTTTCCTAATTTGATATACATATATATATATATATATATATATATAAGTCTCAAGTCTTCCCACTTAAGTATAGTTAAAATATATTATAAGTGCCTTATTATCTCTTTTACTTTATTTATCTTAATTAAGGTCAAATAACTTTACCAACCTTTCACATTATTTATCTTTAGTAAATTTCCCCATGTTCAAGTATATTAATCTCATACTGTTTCATATTACCTAACAATACCTTAAATTTCATATTCCACTAAGCAATATTAATTAATTACTCTTTCATGGATGCCTAACATATAATTTTTAAGTATATGAATCTGACGTCTGAATTAATATCAACATTCCCTAAGTATGTGAATCTAACATGTTAATTATCATTATCTTTCACTAACATAATAATGTACTATATAAATAAATATTAGGTTACACTTACATATGATTTGTAGTCCAATATCAATGTATATGAGGTCTAAGTATATCACAGGTGATGTGAAAACCTAATTATCTCTAATCAAGTTTTAATTCTACATAATTAGTTTGGGTGAAAATTACCAGTTATATATATATACAAGGAGGAGAGTAGAACATTATCTTGCCTTGGAGTTTGTAAATATAAAATTATCTTGATGTTCTTCAAGTCATTTCTTCAACCTCTTTACACTATTCCTTCAATCATCTTCTTCATTTTTGTTGAATTCTTTGTTTGAAATTTATTTATGATGGTTTGAGGGTTGAGGGAAGTAAAAAGTGTTTAGGTATTGTAATTTAAGAGAAATTGTTGAAAATATATTAAAATTAAAAACTAATAAGCTTATAAATACCATTAAGTAGTAGGATATGTGTGTGTCTCGTTAGGGACCCTTGGCAACCACGCCCATGGCTACAATTAATTTAATTCTCCGATTGTAATTTTACTATTGAAATTCCAGATTTCTTTTTATTAATTAATTAGACCTTTTATTTATTTTATAATAATAATAAGAGCTATTACAGTTCCCCCTTAGCTAAAATAATTATGTCCTTGAAATTCACAAATACATACTTCTCTTAAATAAAAATCGGCTAATGTTGTCTCATAGTATCCTATCACTCCCACATGGAATCAATCTCACTATGATGACTCTACTGGACACAGACTAAAGGAATATTCTTATACCTTAACATTTGTACTCTACGGTATATGATACACTCATATTGCTCACTATAAGAAGAATTAAGCTAAAAATCAATATCTTCAAGGTCTATATGTTGATAAGAAACCTCATCTGGAACAAATATATGCAATATGGATACATGAAACACATTATGTACATGATCAAGATGATGTGAAAACACTAGTCTATATGAGATACTCCTCACTCGATCTATAATCATAAAAGGTTCTATAAATCTTGGGTCCAACTTCCCCTTCTTCCCAAAGAGAATCTCCCCCTTCACGAGTGATAAGTGTGGAAGTATTTTGTCTCCCACCATAAATTCTAAAGGTCTCCATCCCTTATTTTCATAAATCTTCTACCGACTCTGACAGTCTTAATCTAATCTTCAATCTTCGATCATTTTATTCGTATCTTGGAAGAATTATGGCCCCAATAATGTTCTCTTACCCGGCTTCAACTAACATGCGGGTGATCTTCAAGGTTTCCCATACAACACCTCATATGGTTAGATATCTATTATTTTTTTATGGTTGTTGTTGGAGGTGAACTCCAATAAAGATAAATGCACCTCCTAACTACCTTTAAACTCCAAAATTCACTCTCGCAATGTGTGTTCCAATATCTAGATCGCCCTATTCGTTGGCCCATCTTTGTAAGGGTGATACAACGTACGGTGGTGCAGATATGTTACCATATCCTTTTGAAAGTTATCCCACAAAGATCATATCCTTATTTGATACATTCGATAGTATAACCCTATCTAAATGAACTATCTCCACTAGACACAACCTGGCATACCGATCCAGTAAAAGTATTTACAAATTGGAAATAAACGATTTACCTTTGTCGGATATTACACTATCACCCATATAGAGTCATGATATCGAGGGCGTCAAAGGCAACCCAATGATAAAATCCATCAAGAGGTTATCCCACTTCCACTCAAGAATGGGTAAGGTTTGTAGTGTACTTGACGACCTCTGATGACCCACCTTTACCATCTAGCGTGTACTACCCTTGGACACAAACGTAGCAAAGTTATTCATCATACCTTCCTACTAATACTCTCTTTTTATGTCTTGATACATCTTATCCTATCTAGGATGAACCATGAATTGATAATTATGATCCTCCTACATAAGTTCTCTCCCTAGGTCCTCAATAAAAGGTACCATAAACCTCCCCTTACATCGTAAACCCATGTTTGATCCCACTGTATAAAATGTTACACTAGTAGTAAGAAGATCTACCACCTTTTTCTTGTATGTCGTGTCCCCCGTTTGTGATTTAAATACCTCATGAAGATATTAGGAGTCACTATGAGCATACCCATGAAATCTCTCTCGATATCGTTAACCACTTGTGATGAACCCCACTCTCACCTAAAGTTCAAACAAATTACCATTAATAAATTTACTCAATGTTTCAGCCATTACATACGCCTCCTCGAAAAGTACTGAATCGTGAAGTAGTCCTTGATGAACTCAAACCACCTGTGCAGCCTCATGTTCAGATCCTTCTAAGTAAATAAATACTGTAAGATCTTTTGGTCATTAAATATACTCAACTTCTTTCCTATAGATTATGCCTCCAAACATGTAGTGAAAATACCACCACCACCAACTCCAAGTCATGCGTTAGATATCTAACTTCGTGAGGTTTCAAATTTCGAGACGTATATACAATCAGTATGTCCTCCTGTATTAACACTCTACTAACCCCTCGAGGTAATCATTGGTGTAAAACAAATACTCAATCCCACTCCTAGGTAGAGATAAAACTCGTACGGAGGTTAACTTCTTCTTAAGAGTATGAAATGACTTCTGACACCTTTCACTCCTTACAAATTGAATTACTTTATTCATTAACTCTATCAATTTCCATATTATCCTTAAGAAAACCTAAATAAACATCCAATAACATCTTGTTAACCTCGAGAAATTGCAAACCTCTATAGATGTTAAGGGCTAACCCAAATCCAATACGACAAACACATTACTTGGATCCACTGATAAAACCTTATCCTAAACCACGTGACCTGACATCTGTAGGGATATCCTCTAATGTAAGGTGTGAGCCTCATATGTCCTTGAATAATTCAATATATCGTCAATGAAGAAAATAATGAAATTATTTGGATATATACGAAACACTCTATATATTAAATTCATGAATATGGATGGGGAATTGGTCAATAACAAATTCCATGATTCTAAACTCATAGGAACCATATCTAGTCAGGAATGAAGGCTTAGGCACATCCTCCTCCTATACCCTCAACTGGTGATATCATGGCTATAAATTTATTTTGGAAAAGAATGAAGCCCCATTCATTTAGTCAAACAAATCATCTACGCTCGCTAATGGATATTTATTCTTCATTGTAACTTATTCAACTCTCCATAATAACTTCATAATATTAATGATCCATCTTTTTTCTTCATAAAATGAATGGATCTCCCCATTGCTAAGTGCTTACTCAAATAAGCATTTTCTCCAAAATATGATTGATCTGCTCTCAACTAAATAGCAACCCTAGTAACTCCTCCAACACGTGTGCAAACTACAAAACCATGATAATAGAGTCTAAAGACATAATAATATCCTTATGGGTTTTCTCATCTACTAAGTGAAGATGAATCGTGGAACCACCATCTAGTCTAGTAATGGTCACCACGTGCATCTCTTATCACGGTATAACAAGCATCACCTCTCGTCCATTACAATATACAGATGCCATACACGTCACTAACTAATCAATCATCAATATAACATCATAAGCTTAAATATTCAAAACTAACAATTTGGCTACAAACTATAATCGACCAATATTTATCCCAATCCCATTGCAAGACTCAGAAATACGTATAGAAGCACCCAAAGGAGTAATAGTAGATAAAATCTTAGAATGCATATTCAATGATATAGCAATTTTTTTTTAAAAAAAAATCTATGAGGTACGAATGACTGTGTGACACCCGTGTCAAATAATACTCTAATTACAGTGATGTAAACATAAAATGTATAATTCACCTCTTAGACCAGTCCTTGCCTCGCCTGAGGAATCACTTATTATACTTTCCCTTGTTGTAGTTGGGGTCGAGGCTATGTGGAGGGTGCTACTGGAGGAGCCATTGGTGTCTGGTACCTCAGAGCTGCTAGTTTAATCCACTATTAAGGTCGATTTTACTAATGTTGTTGATGGGTTCTAAAGCTCTATTAGCCCTGATGGCCTTTACCTTATTGTCCCTGCAAAACTATCCATATTGTCCTTAGTTACCCTGACCAGGGAAAACTCGAGATATGATGATACCACATTTAATTATTAGAATTCTAAAGGTTCATAACCCTTTCATTTTCACTCATGTAAGAAAACATGTGCTAGGTCCAGTATAGATCTCTGATAGAACATAATTAAGCTCCCAATACCACAGCTTCCTTATAGAAGGAACCACAGTATAGCCATAGGGCTCAACTTATTCACTACTCTCCCAAAATGCTCGCTCACTCCATCACATCTCATGAAAAAATCTTAAAGGCCTCAACACCAGCATCCATCCATCTCTAACTTGCATATCGAACATCGGTATAAGGAGATTATCTCATCATGGTATGAAAAGAACTAACCACTAAAGGTATCATAACCTCTCTTCCACTAGAATTGATCGCTCACATCTATATTAAATGCACCCGCAAACTATTTTAGACCACCTTCAAGACTTTTTCCCACACACCACCTTGATACTATAGCCGCCAGATATCGGAGAGTGCCCGACCTTGCTATTATAGTCCACTCATTTCTCTTTAAGAGAATGAGCATGCATGGGAGACATGTGAATAGTGTATTACACTCTAAAATTATGAAACATAAACAAAATGAAGGGAAAATAGATAAAGAAAATATCTACCCATTATGATGAACACCGTCAACAACTATTAATACCCAAAAGTTAAAGTTTCGAATCATTTCCAATCATTAACGTATTCTATGCCTCATTGAGCCCTAAACTAAAACTTGATAATCCTTAGATAATTCCATCAGTTACTCCCTAAGTATCTATGTATTTATAATAAAGGCCGCATGGACCTTAGACTCTCTTGTCCAGAGCCCAATAGGTCTTTTAGATTGTAAAACCCTTTTTATGATCTAATAGATAGATAAACACCCTTTTATAGTGGACGTAGGATCCTCAATAGAGGTCCGAACCAATTTATATATTTGCCTATCACTTTTACACTTCTCCTTATGAACCTATATAAGGTCCTATGGGGAGAACCTATTGGGTCTAAGGTCTCAAATGATTTTAATACCCATAAAGATCTATTCCCCGTACCATCACAATGAAAACAAACTCCAGTGAAAGGAACCTATTAATCCCCATATTATTTGAAATGATATTGTTGACCTTGTCCTTATTGAGGGGTGTCCCTACATCTCTTGAGTTCCCTACTGGTTGGAAAAAAAATTCTTCTAGTGTCATTGGCCCTAAAATCACATTAGGTCTCCATCGGAACTTCCCTCTTTCTTGGGCCCAATATATTGTCCCACTTTATCCATTATCTTCTTGTGCTCTCTCTTATCCTAATAGTGCATTAAGGTTGCATTCAAAACCTAGGCATATGTAATATATGCCGAGTTTCACATTATCACCTGCTTAATAGGCTATGCGAAGCCCTACTTGAAGCAATTTATCTTCTTCTAATTCTCCTTATCCTCATTCAGTTTCTCTGGTGAAAATAGGGGAAACCTAATGAATCCCGCTCATACTGTGCCACTGTGGGGGAACCTTGGTCCATAAAGTAGGAATCATTCTTCTTTTGTTCCGTAACGGTGTGAAAAAAATAATATTCATAAAAAACTATTTATACTTAAACTGCTTATGCTATTGTGGTAGCACTCTCCTGCCACTAGAGATCATCTTTGATTAAGAGAAAAGTTGGTGGGTTGTTCTTGTTAATGTCTCCTTGACCTTTTCCCAAGTTGAAATAGCTGCTACAAGCTACGATACCACCTGACGACTCCCATACTAATTTTCCTCCATCCCTTATGCAATCGATAGCCTAATGAGCTCGATTATCTCCTAGGTCCCAAAATGATATTGGCCATGCACATCTAGTGCTGAACTAGCTGGATCCTACACATCTAGTGATAAACTAACTAGATCCATTCTCTCTAGAGTAGTGGGACTTATTTATCCTTCCCTTGCCGTTGATCTAGCTATCACTTACCTCTTCCTTACAAGTTCCATCTAAAAAATCCAACATAAATTCCCTATTAGTACTCGAGTCATAAATAAGAATGCAGAAGAAACGGTCCTATCAAAGATCAATACGAGGGAAAACTAGAATGGACTTATAAAACCTATTTTGCCTCGGACCAGGATCTGTTACCAACTGTAAACAACCACATATTCTAATATTTAGTTTGTTCTAGTCCAAATGTTAGGATATACAAATATATTTAGCAATTTAAATATTATTCTCACAGTGTTAATAAATAACGGGATAATCATGCATCAAAGAGTACGATAAGAATAATCCCCAAACACAATGACTAAATCAACACCAACGAAACTGAATAATATCAGTTTCATATATAAACTGTCTTAATAACTCATACTAGATCATAAATCCATGAGTCTCATCAACAATAACAAAATAAACCCCATTGACATGGGACCTGTGAAAATGAAAACATAGTGATGAACGAAGAAAGTAAATCATCCCCACTCTCAAATGAAATGAAATAAATGAAAATCCAAATTATCTTACATCTCTGAATCCTGCACTGGTGATTACTCAAGAGGAAAATGAATGACTCTGGGTGGAAAGAAAACTAACCCTCAGGTCCAACTTGATAACTTAGAATTGTTCAATGACGGAGATGGGTCAGTCCCACTCCAAGATAATGAAACTCCAAAACTCAAAGAAGCTATATATGTGAAGGATAATTACATAGTTTGAGCACGTGTGTTATTAATGCAAGTGTTTAACCTACAACAAACCTAAAGGGGAAGGGGTGAATAGGTTTAATTACATCTCATGGTCAACTTTTTGAAATTCAACGGATTTGCATTCAAATTCAAATCACTAAACACATGATTTAACAAAATGATTGTAAAATTTCTTGATTAACTGACACAACAAATAAATTAGGCTAATCTAGATAACAAAACTATATCAAACACACTTAATTCAAGTTTAACAAAATTCACTAGATTCACGTGTGATCTAAGTGACGTGTGTGATAAAATGTGTCCAAATGAATAGAAAATAATCACAGTAATCCACAAAATAAGGTTTATGAGGAAAAAACACCACCAAGGGGTAAAAAGGCTAAACACACTCTAATATATATTTCAAACTTCAAAAGATATTTTACACAAGGTAAAAAGATACCTCTCATTGAATCTCTCTCTTGTAGTTACCTATGGACCTTAAAACATTCCCTTGTAGATGATAGAAATCCACACCGATCTCCACAATGTGAATGAGGAACTCCAATCTCCTCATTGGAATCAATTCCACTCTTCAACTCCTCCAATGAATCAAAGTTCCTCCTCTTTTAGATCCATAAGTATGAGATCTTATGAATTCAAAGTAGATCATTGAATTATAATAGACTAATGCTGATATGATCAAAATCACTCTCAATTCACTCACAAAACACTAAGATCAACACATAAATCTAGGTTTTAAATAGTTTGTGGGGAACAATTTTGTGGAAAATTGAAGAAAAAGTATCTCTTGTGTTTAAAATTATGCCTAGAGAGGTTTCCCAATTGTGAAAAATACAAACCATTTGAAATGGGAGGGGAAATGACCTATTTATTCTAAATTTTCAAATTCTAGTTTCGTCGTGTGCATAGTTAACCTGTTTTCATGCGTACAAAGTTAGGTAGCAGCGACGTGTGCATGGAAACAATACAAAGGCGTGTGATCGGGTCAGTGTGCATGGTTAAAGGCACAATATACTCATAAATTCATTTGACTTTTCCCAAACATAATGTTCAGCTCCCAAAAACATTTTTATAAACCTCTGAGTCAATTTAACACTTGTACATCAAAATTTTAAAAATACTCACACATTTTGAAAAATCGTGCACGTGTGTGTTAGCCATGGACAATTCACGATGGATAAAAAATGTATAGTATTCAGTTGAAGTGTGCGTAGCAATGAAAGTCTTTTGTTGAGCATCTTATAAGATCTTCAATCATCAAAGGTCTATCTAAGACAATGACCGCACCTAAGTGAGTCATATCAAGTCTATATGACTTGAATGACTCAACGAATCAAATGTTTTGTCATGGGAAGTTAACAACTAATATGTATTACAAGATTACATTTTCAATTTCCCCCTTTGGCTATTCCGTGGCCAATCCCAAAATTCACTTTATTATCCCTACAAAACTGACACCTCATTAGCCATATAATGAGAGTAGTAGAAGTTAATGAAGAAAACCATCCAATAAACCAACAACACATCAATAGTTGTGTCTGAACAAAGGATTAGAGTTGTAATCACCATAACTATTCCTGAAAACATATGAAACACCAAAAAAAATCACACAGGCAATAGCATGCACAAAGAGAAACCCCCAATGCTTGATAATCCTCCAAAAATATTAATGAGATAGAGATGGAATGGGAACATGTGAACATGAAGTAAAGCATGTGAACACGTGAGAAATGAAGAAACATCATCTAACATCAATGATAACACAATGTAATACAACGCCCCCTTACCCCCACATAGCATATCCCAATAATAATCATTAGCGATTTAATTCCCCCTATCACATATATTTTCCCCCTATATGAAAAAATAATAAGAAAACAAAATCCTTCTTTTTGACACAAGCCTGTTTCGTGTATAGAAAGATACCTATTTTTACGAGGTATGCCTTTCCCGAATTTCGGGACGAAATTCCGTTATTAAGGGGGAAGTATGTGATACCTCGTATTTTTATGACTTTTAATTATGAGATTAATTAAATGAAATTGCTTTTAATTATGGGATTAATTAAATTAATTTGGGATAATTAATTGGGAATTAATTCAGATTTAAAAAACTAGCGACACAAGAGTTAATATTTGATTATGATGATAACGTTGAATATTACTGAGTGAATATGGTAATATATGATTATTGAATTTATTAAAACTCTCGCGAGTTGAAAATACGGCAGTTTCGGTAATTAAGTTGGGACGCGCGTGTCGATCGTGTCAGGAACCAATTTAATGAATTTAAAAGTAAATTCTTTTTATATCATCCATATGGTCATTTTGAGTGCGTCAACGTGTCCGTAAGGGTCAAGATAGTCAGAAAATACTAGTCGGGGGTTTAGTTTGGGTCCCAGGGTATTTTAGGCCCGGTAACCCGGGAGGATATTTTAGTCATTTTTACTAATTGAGGAATAGTGACCATGAATTTTAAGTGGATTATATCATCCAACACATAGGATCCTTAGGGTTTCCATCACCAAAATTCACAAATTCTCATTAAAGAAGAAGTGGAGGAAGTTACCAAAGGAGAACCACCACTTTTAGGCTTTTTGCATCACCGCCACCACCATCGGATGGACCGAGAAGAGATGATTACTCCCGTATCATCTTCTACAAAGGATCAGAACTTCTATTTCTAGGCAAGTGATTTAACTTGCAATAATTCAGTGCATACATCATCCATGTTATTTTAGAATTGGAGAATAATCTGGAAAAATGATGAATGAAGGGATTTGAAGAAATAAAATCTTAATCTTGGTAGGTTTTGCATATAGTTTATCTTCTGGGAATATAGCAGCCATGAAATTATGATCCATGTGTAGAGAATTATGAATTTGTAATGAATTATATAATATTCTTGAAGAAAATAAGAGAACTAGGGTTTTTATGAAAAATATATGATTTGATCCAAGAAATTGATTTTCTCATTATGATTTGATGATTCTAAAAAAATTGGAACTTATGTATTTATGTTGGTGTGTTGGTAGGAATAAATATTTGGGAGTTTGGGACAATATAGTAGAGGATTTGAGGGTTAAGTTTGATGAAACCCGTAGGAAAAATTATGCAGAATCGAAATACCTATTTGATCGATCGATCGACCCATGAATGTCGATCCATCGACTAGATCGATCTATCGACTGAATCGATCGATCGATCGACCCCTTTCCCTAGATCGATCGACTCCTTCTGATTTTTGTAGATTATTTTCCCTTTAAGGTTCGATAAATCCAAAGCTTATAAGAACTCTTAGGTGGATTAATAGGATATTATGGGACTTGATTAAGGTCAGTAGGGTTGTAGTTAATGCTTGGAATATAGTAAACCTTATGGGATTGAATGGAATACTTACGGGTGTTTACCGAGTGAGGTGCAGTTAGAAATTTTATGAAATTGGGATTGAAATTTAATAAATGTTAATTTAAGGTTAGGAATAGTAAAAGAAGGAATTTGAATTACTGAAATAACCTTCGAGGCAAGTGGGTGGCTTAGTAACCTTTTGAGATAGGTTTAAGTATTCGGATCTATACGATAAGAGAGTTGTCGCACTAAATATATTATGTAGAAAATATGGGATGACATTAAAATGCATATGTGACATGTAATATAGGATAAAGAATACCTATATTAATGTTGATAAATACTTAGGTTGTGTGATTACCTAGTGTATGGATGATTCTATATATGACATACCTACCATACTTGCTATCACGGGAGGTTGATTTTCGAAAAAGGACCATCTTATCTTTGTGTGCCTTTGAGGGGATTTAGATCGGTACCTTAAGGACATAGGATTGTGAATGACTTATTTGCGAGTTGATAAGTCAGTTGATCATGGGAGCGTAGGTATGTGCGTGACCCATGGGTATGTGAACAATGTTCGCCTCCAATATGTGTGATTTGTATTGAGACGATTCCTGAGCGATTCAGAATGCGTGATCCTTATGTACGTGATGTACTTGGATTCAATAACATAGTATGCGTGCACCGCAGCTTAGCCTAGGGGTGCCATATATGTATATATGTACAGAGAGTGATTTATATATGTACTTGTGACTGGTTCATTGTTACTTAGTTGATACAAATAACTAAAATATTTAAATGGGTTAAAAAAATGTGAGAATTTATATAGCACCTAAGATAAGTAATTTGATTAATGTAAATCTGAGATATAAGTATGATAGATTTGAGTAATACGCGTAGACACTCTATATTAGAATGTGAAAATAAGAGTTTGTACGGACTAGTTAGATAGTGACATAACTAGGATGGGCTAAGGATATACGTTAGGCGTGTACATTAGTTGAGGGGTGAGAAATTCATGTGAGAGTACGTAATTAACATGTATATTATATTTACTATTTAATACGGATAAACACTTGCTATTTTTAAACTATTTTCATCTCGGGCTCTGACCCGTTTTCCTCCAAATCTATTTTGTTTTGTAAAAACATTTTAGGTGCCTAGCCACAGGGGCGCCGAGCATAAGAGTTCCATTTTGAAGATGTGTTGTAGCTGCTATAAAAGCTACACGATCTCGATATTATACGCCTCTATGTTTATCCTTGGTTCCTTCAGAGTCATTCATGTCAGTTAGGGCATGTTGCCCATTCTTATTTAGAGTTTGGAGATAAAAACTTTCTTCATTTAATTATTGGTTTATTTATTCAGATTCTTGTATTGAGATTTTATTTTACTCTCGTATTATTATTGGAGTGTTCACTCCAGACTCAGTTTATTTTTTCCCGTTGGTTATTCATATGAGATTGTTTATGCGATTAATGGATGATGATTTAATTACTTGGTTAATTGTTAATTTAATAAAATTTAGCATCTCTCTATTTTAAATATTAGGTGGCTAGTAAGTAACTAAATGTTTTCGACAATGATGCTAAGATTGAACCAACTTGATATTCTGTATTAATTTAATAAAGGAGTAGATACCCATTATTTAATTAGTCGGAGTGTCACAGGTGGTATCAGAGCATCAAGTTATAGTTTTCTTTAGGATCTGTGTGGCTTATTATGCTTCCATCGTAACTTTCTTTGATATAGAGACCTATATTTAGGATTGTTGATTTTTTTGTTGAGATTTCATTCTCCTCCTATAATGTATATGCTAGTGAATCTTATTTGCATTCGGGTGTGTTCGTGTGCCCAACCATAAAGTATGTCAGGCGAGGGCAGTTGGGCGGATAACAGAAGGCAGAGCTCAGTTGAGGTTATAGGGTATGTTCAAGATGTGACACCCCGACTAATTAAATAACGGGTATCTACTCCTTTATTAAATTAATTCAAAATGCCAAGTTGGTTCAGTTAATAGCATCACTGTCGAAAACATTTAATGATTACTAACCACCTAGTATTTAAAAAGTAAGTTGTCAAATTTTAAATTAAATCTGATTAACATGCAATAAAAGAATTATGAAAGAGTAATGTAACCATTCACCAAAAAGAAGCAATATAATCACCAACAAATATTAATAAGTCTGGATGAAATACTCCTCACAACAATCCCACAACTGAAATAATAAAACAAGTCTGAATCCTGAATTAATTACATGCCAAAGATCTGAATAACTGAAATAAGAAATGTCTCTAATAGAAATGGGCGACATGCCCTACAAATGATGAAACTGAATATGGAGTCAAGACAAAAGAAGCGTCTACTAGAAAGGCCCTGTAACTTCCACAACAGCTACAGCTCGTCACCTGAATGGAAATCATATGCATGGTGTCCTTATGGCCGGGCACCTAAAAGGTTTTTACAAAAATAGATTTGAAAGCAAACGGGTCAGAGCCCCAAAGTGGAGAGTATTTTAAAAATAACAAGTGTTTTAATAACATTAAAACAATGAATGAAAAATACATGTTAGGACGTGCACTCACATGAAATCTTCACATCTCGACTAATTGTGCACTCCTAACGTACCGTACCCATCTAAGTGACATTCATATCTAACTAACCCGTCATAAGTTCTACCCCTTTCTACTCGATTCCCATTATACATTCTAACGTTATCAATTAAATAGAGGTTTTACTTAAACTCGAATTCTCAATTATTAGCAATACAATTCACTACAGGTTATCCCTTTTTATTTTCTCAAAGCGTTACCATTATTATACTCACAATAACAACATGAAAGTTCTCATTCTTTATGCGTATATTATTCACGTCATGAATATACAATACAAGCACCCGAGACTAAGCTGCGGTGCACACATACTCTGCTATCCATCCCGGTACATCACGTACATAAGGATCACGCATTCCGAATCTCTCAGGAATCGTTCTCAGATAACAACAATCACAAACAATGGAGGCAAACACAGTCACATCACATGGGTCACGCACATACCTACGCTCCCACGATCAGCAGTCTTATTAACTTCCCAATAAGTCCTTCTCTGACCTATGTTCTCGAGGTACCAATCTAAATCCGGGCACACAAAGATTAGATGGCCCTAAGCCAACGTAAACCTCCCGTGATGGCAAGTATGGTAGGTATGTCATACACATAAAATCATATACATATACTAAGCATGCACACATCCTAGTAATTATCATAATTTATTAGTGGTATACTTCTCATTCTTATACCAACTTTTAATGTCACGCAAGTCATATGTCCCCGGTTCAAATGTATTCAACTCATTTATTTTCCTCGCATCGTGATTAGTCACTCGCGTCCTAATCTACCAATATCATTTGGTTCAAATCATTCTTCTATATTTTACTCCTCAATATATCCCGGATATCCCAACTATATCAATTAGTCATCAAGGGAATGTTATATCTACAATTAAACAAGGTTACGGGACACTAGAAATCAAATCAGGCAAAAAAGGCCAATCTGTCAACTCGTTAGAAGTCTCGTTCGAATGAGAGTTCGTTCGAACGAAAGGGGCATCTAACGAGATCTCGTTCGAACGAAAGGCATCGAACGAACATCCAACTCGTTAGAAGTCAAACTGTCACCTTGTTAGAAGTTCGTTCGAACGAGCTCGTTCGAACGACCTGGGCAGGTCTTCTAACGAGATGCCAGTTTCGAGCCCAAAATTTTCCTATCTCGTTTTTCTCTATTTTCTTCACCTCTAATCCCATATAAAAATCATCCCAACAGTATTTTAAGGTTTCTAATCCACACTAAACATTAATAGGTCATAACTTAACATTTATATAGGGCCAAATCTTCCTAAACATCATCTAATTATCATAACTCCCCAATTTTTCCCAAACCTTATGAACATGAACCCTAGAAATTTAAAGTCTTCAATTTCCATAACATAAAGAGTAGTATTTATTTTAGTCCAATCACCCAATAAGAAATCTACATGCAAACCTATATAAAATCTGAATTTATAACTCCAATTTCATGGGTTTTTATAAATCTCCCAACACAATGCAAATATATCAATTTTCTAATCATGGAAGAAGCATTCGCTTGAAATTAAAGAAATTAAACCACTTGCCTCGGATTGTTCTTTGAATTTGGTGTTGAATGTTGAAGGTTGCCCTATCTCTTTCTCTCCCAAGGTTGAAGGTTGAAGATGGAGGTTAAGGTTTTCTCTTTGGGAACTTTTCTAACTTCCTCCTCTAACTCCCGTTGCCCTCTAATCAGTTAATTGCTGGTAATGGCTTAGTGGGTCATTAATATCCTAATATTTAACTCCCAAAATTCGTTGGTTAATAATCCTAAAATTTCAAAATTACCAAAATACCCTTTTAAGTTGTCGGTGTGGCCCAAAAATGCCCCGGGACCCAAATTAAACCCCCGACTAGTGTTTTTTAACTATTTTGACCCTTCCGGACGCGTTGGCGCACTCAAAATGACCATACGGTTGATAAAAATAAAATCATCTTTTTAATTAAAATAATTATATTCCTGACGCGACTGTCACAAGCGTCCTAACAAAATTTCCAAATTGCCGTATTTCAATTTCACGACAAATTCAATATATTCAATATTCATTATAATCAAATAATACCCATTATAATCAAATACCAACTCACATCTCGTTAGTATTTTATCCGGATTAATTCTCAATTAATACCTATTTAATTCAATTAATCCCATAAATAAATATCACAAAAATACGGGGTATTACATACTTCCCCCCTAATAACAGAATTTCGTCCCGAAATTCGGAACTAAAAAGTACCTGGTAAAAACAACTCTGGATAACGTTCGCGCATCTCATCCTCGTTCTCCCATGTGGACTCCTCGGTATTATGATGCCGCCACTGAACACGTACTAACGGAACTATCTTTGACCGCAGTTTTCGCTCACTTCGATCCAAAATAGCAATCGGCCCCTCCTCGTAGGAGCTATCGGGCTGGAGATCGATGTCCTCCAAAGCAATGTGAGAATGAGCCAAATCATCTCTAAGATATTTCCTTAGTGAGGAAATATGAAACACATCATGAATCCTGTGTAAATGCTCCGGTAGTCCAAGTTTATACGCAACAGACCCAATCCGCTCGATGATAGGAAATGGTCCCACGTATCTCGGTGCCAACTTCCCCTTCTTCCCAAATCGCATAATCCCCTTCATAGGAGATACTCTGAGTAAAACTTGGTCCCCCACTTGGAATTCCCTGAAGAACCTCTTCGCATCAGCATAGCTCTTCTGCCGATCCTGAGCTACCCGAATGCGATTCCGTAACAATTCTATTCTCGCCGAAGTATCCTGAATCACTTACGGCCCAAGTAGTTTGTTGTCCCCCACCTCCAACCAACATGCTGGGGAACGACAAGGTCTACCGTACAACGCCTCAAATGGAGCCATGCCAATGGTGAACTGGTAGGAGCTGTTGTAAGCAAACTCCACCAGTGGAAGATACTGTTCCCATCCACCCCCAAAGTCAATGATGCACATACGCAACATGTCCTCCAACATCTGGTTTGTACGCTCGGTTTGCCCATCGGTCTGTGGGTGATATGCCGTACTCAACCGCAATTCTGTGCCCATGGCCTCCTGAAAACTCTCCCAAAACCGTGAAACAAATATCTTGTCTCGGTCAGACACGATATTTAGGGGAACACCGTGAAGTCTCACTATTTCTGCTATAAAGATCTGGGCATACTTTCCCGTAGTGTAGTCGGTCCTTACGGGTAGAAAATGAGCGACTTTGGTCAACCTGTCCACAATTACCCAAATGGATTCGTGACCTCTCTGTGACGTAGGCAATCCCGTGATAAAGTCCATGGATATGCTCTCCCACATCCACATCGGGACCTCTAATGGCTGTAGAAGTCCTGCCGGTCTCTGATGATCCACTTTTACCAACTGACAAGTGGCGCATTTAGAAATAAACACGGCGATATCTCTCTTCATCCCGCTCCCCCAATACTGACGTCTCATGTCTTGGTACATTTTGTCCCCACCGGGATGTACCGCGAACCGTGAGCCGTGCGACTCTGCCATCACCTCGTGTCGCAATTCCTCCCCTTCCGAAACTACCAGTCTCCCATTGAAGCGTAATCCCCCGTCTGAGCTAACGGTATAGGACTCGGCTCCCTCTGCTAGTAATCGAACTATCTGCTCCTGACAGAACGGGTCATTTGCTTGTGCCTTTACCACCTTCGCGACAATCTGCAGTGTAATAGTCATCACAGACATGAACGATCGGGCCACTGCATCCTGGTGTCCCAACTCTTTCCACTTTTCCTTCCACACCCCTGCCACCTCACCTACTAGCCTACGACTCAACGCGTCGGCTACCACATTAGCCTTCCCCGGGTGATATTAGATGTCAAACTGATAGTCCTTCACAAACTCAAGCCACCTTCGCTGCCGCATATTCAACTCCTTCTGCGTGAATAGGTACTACAAGGACTTGTGGTCCGTGAACAATTAAAATTTCTCCCCCAAAAGATAATGTCTCCAAATCCGTAGGGCAAATACAACTGCCGCTAACTATAAATCATGAGTGGGGTAATTCTTTTCGTGAGGCTTAAGCTTACGAGACGCATAAGCTATGGCCTGACTCTCCTGCTGCAATACACCTCCAAGTCCTTGTAAGGACGCATCGGTGTAAACTAGATACTCAACTCCCGGTCTCGGCAATGCTAACACAGGTGCTAAGGTCAATTTGTCTTTAAACTCATCGAATGCCAACTGACAGGCATCACTCCAAATGAACGGCACACCCTTACGAGTCAGATGTGTCAAAGGACCCGCTATCTTTGAGAATCCCCGAATAAACCTCCTGTAGTATCCTCCTAAGCCCAAGAAACTACGGATCTCAGTCGGTTTCGTGGGCTGTCCCCACTCCCTTACCGCAGATACCTTCCCCAGATCAACAGATATCTCCCGGTCGGAAATAATATGCCCCAAAAACTGAACCTCCTTCAGCCAAAACCCACACTTCTCATATTTTGCATACAACTCGTTCTGACGCAGCGTCTACAAAACCTGCCTCAAATGCTCGGCGTGCTCCTCCTCTGTCTGGGAGTAAACCAGAATATCATCAATGAAGACAATGATGAACTGATCTAGGAACTCTCTGAACACCCTATTCATCAAGTCTATAAACACGGCTGGAGCATTGGTCAAACCAAAAGGCATAACCCGAAACTCGTAGGAACCATATCTCGTTAAGAAAGCAGTCTTCGAGACGTCCTCCTCCCTGATACGCAACTGATGGTATCCCGATCGCAAATCAATCTTTGAGAAGAAAGAAGCTCCCCTCAGCTGGTCGAATAAGTCATCGATTCGGGGCAACGAATACTTATTCCGTATCGTGACCTTATTCAACTCCCGGTAATCCACACACAACCTCAACGATCCATCCCTCTTCTTAACGAACAACACAGGGGCACCCCACGGCGAAGTACTCCTCCGTATAAACCCCTGACCCAACAACTGCTCAATCTGATCCCATAACTCTCTCATCTCAACTGGAGCCATACAGTAAGGTGTGCGGGTAATAGGCCGAGTGCCCGGCATCAAATCAATCATAAAATCTATCTCCCTACTCGGAGGTAGTCCAGGTATATCCTGAAATACATCGGCGAACTCACTAACAACGGGTATCGAATCAAGTGGTATCACCACTTCCTTAGAGGTCTCCTCCTCTATGTAGTACAAATGAGTGGACGATCCTCCCTTAGGGCGAGGCATCGCCACTAAAAACATCTCCTGCCCGGGAATGGCAAATATAATACTCCTACTAAAACAGTTAATCATGGCTCGGTACGCAACTAGCCAATCCATACCAATAATGGCATCATACTCGGTCATCTCTAACACTAACATATCCGCGGGTAAAGTAAACCTCCCAATCTCTATACCCATGCCTCTACATACATGGGAAATCACGGAACCCCTACTCAACGGCGAATCTACACAAGTAATCGTACTCTCGGCGGTGTCTAACAACCCAATGGTGCGTGCAAATCTCATAGCAATGAAACAGTGTGTAGCCCCCGTGTCAAATAAAATACTCTCCATAGTTCCCTGAATAGAGAACATACCCTCAATGGCCGGTGGATCCTGTGGGGTTGCGGCCTGCTGAAGCTGATATACTCTCTCATACTGAAGCTGCCCCTGCTGAACTGGGACCGCTGGAATGGGTGGTAAAGCTGCCATCTGTGGTGGTGCCGGGAGGGCGGCGGGAAACATAGGCCTCTGCGGCTGCTGTCGAGCACCCTGCTGCTGCTGCTGCGGGACCCTGCCCCTATCAGGACAATCCTGACGTTTGTGGCCAATCTTACCACAAATGAAACACTTCCCCTGGAAGTTTCCCCCTCGCTGCCCCTGCTGACCACGGCCCTGGTGATCGTTAGCATTTCTGCCCTGGCCTTACTGGCCCTGCTGAAACTGTTGTTGACCATTCTGCCCCTGTTGGCCGTTTGGACCCTGATGGCCCTGCCTAAAACCTCCCTGACCGTGCCTGAAATTCCCTGATCTGAACCTCTTATGATCCCCCTGTTGAGAACCCTGGTCACCCTGCCTCTGCCCTTGAGTAGATTGTGCCCCACTGGCACCATTTCCTCCAGTCCTGCCCTGATGGCTGGACTCTCCTGATCTCTTGCTCTCAGCCATGTGAAAGCGGTGATCCTGGCAGTGTAATAGTGCAGCGTTAACCACGTCAGAATAAGTGGTCAACGAGAGGTTCCCCAATTAATGCTGACGGATCCTCCATGTCAATCCATCGGTAAACTTCTGGATCTTCTTCTCTTCTGTCGGTATTTCATTCGGAATAATATTCAGTAGATTTGTGAATTCGGCCTCATACTCGGCCACAGTCTTACCCTCCTTCCTGAGATTCATTAACTTCCTCCTCATTTCCGTGTGAACGGCTGACGGAAAATACTTGCGGTTGAACCGCACCCAAAACTCCTGTATCGTGAGAGTATCTCTCTCCTCCCCGGTGGTAATAGACTCTCACCACTGCAGTGCAGATCCCACTAGCTTGAAAGTAGATAGTACCTTCTTCTGAACATCGGTGCACTCATACATCCTCAAGTGCCTCTGAATGTCTTTCCTCCACTGACTTGAAACCACAACATCGGAGCTACCTGCGAACTCCAGTGGGTGTGCTTTCTGAAAAGCATCACGAATGCGTTCCCAAGCAGACGGGAATGCATGTGCCTGAACTGGCGCGGCTACTGGCCCCTGGGGTGGTGACTGCTGTACAACGGCTAGAGCGACATTTACCGCTTGGGTTACAATGGCTGCAACCTCAGCGGCATTCATGGTGCCCTGTACTGGTGCTGGCTGGGGCTCTGGCTGTTCATCCCTAGGAACCCGTGGTGCACGTCGTGGAGGCATCTGAAATAAGAGTAAGGTCTATAAGTTCGCAGTTATAAATCCAAAATAGCTGAAGAGCGAAGCATACATAAAAGAATACAACAGTCCTAAAATATAGGGCTCTACATCAAAGAAAGCTCAGCGGAAACACAACAAGCTGTACAGATCCTAAAGGACACTAGAACCTGATGCTCTGATACCACCTGTGACACCCCGACTAATTAAATACCGGGTAGCTACTCCTTTATTAAATTAATTCAAAATGCCAAGTTGGTTCAGTTAATAGCATCACTGTCGAAAACATTTAATGATTACTAACCACCTAGTATTTAAAAAGTAAGTTGTCA
This sequence comes from Sambucus nigra, assembly GCA_949130495.1. Lineage (NCBI taxonomy): Eukaryota > Viridiplantae > Streptophyta > Magnoliopsida > Dipsacales > Adoxaceae > Sambucus > Sambucus nigra. The sequence continues at coordinate 287,073,955 of OX422218.1, forward strand.
AATTTTAAATTAAATCTGATTAACATGCAATAAAAGAATTATGAAAGAGTAATGTAACCATTCACCAAAAAGAAGCAATATAATCACCAACAAATATTAATAAGTCTAGAGGAAATACTCCTCACAAAAATCCCACAACTGAAATAATAAAACAAGTATGAATCCTGAATTAATTACATGCCAAAGATCTGAATAACTGAAATAAGAAATGTCTCTAATAGAAATGGGCGACATGCCCTACAAATGATGAAACTGAATATGGAGTCAAGACAAAAGAAGCGTCTACTAGCAAGGCCCTGTAACTTCCACAACAGCTACAGCTCGTCACCTGAATGGAAATCATATGCATGGTGTCCTTGTGGCTGGGCACCTAAAAGGTTTTTACAAAAATAGATTTGAAAGCAAACGGGTCAGAGCCCCAAAGTGGAGAGTATTTTAAAAATAACAAGTGTTTTAATAACATTAAAATAATGAATGCAAAATACATGTTAGGACGTGCACTCACATGAAATCCTCACCTCTCGACTAATTGTGCACTCCTAACGTACCGTACCCATCTAAGTGACATTCATATCTAACTAACCCGTCATAAGTTCTACCCCTTTCTACTCGATTCCCATTATACATTCTAACGTTATCAATTAAATAGAGGTTTTACTTAAACTCGAATTCTCAATTATTAGCAATACAATTCACTACAGGTTATCCCTTTTTATTTTCTCAAAGCGTTACCATTATTATACTCACAATAACAACATGAAAGTTCTCATTCTTTAAGCGTATATTATTCACGTCATGAATATACAATACAAACACCCGAGACTAAGCTGCGGTGCACACATACTCTGCTATCCATCCCGGTACATCACGTACATAAGGATCACGCATTCCAAATCTCTCAGGAATCGTTCTCAGATAACAACAATCACAAATAATGGAGGCAAACACAGTCACATCACATGGGTCACGCACATACCTACGCTCCCACGATCAGCAGTCTTATTAACTTCCCAATAAGTCCTTCTCTGACCTATGTTCTCGAGGTACCAATCTAAATCCGGGCACACAAAGATTAGATGGCCCTAAGCCAACGTAAACCTCCCTTGATAGCAAGTATGGTAGGTATGTCATACACATAAAATCATATACATATACTAAGCATGCACACATCCTAGTAATTATCATAATTTATTAGTGGTATACTTCTCATTCTTATACCAACTTTTAATGTCACGCAAGTCATATGTCCCCGGTTCAAATGTATTCAACTCATTTATTTTCCTCGCATCGTGATTAGTCACTCGCGTCCTAATCTACCAATATCATTTGGTTCAAATCATTCTTCTATATTTTACTCCTCAATATATCCCGGATATCCCAACTATATCAATTAGTCATCAAGGGAATGTTATCTCTACAATTAAACAAGGTTACGGGACACTAGAAATCAAATCAGGCAAAAAAGGCCAATCTGTCAACTCGTTAGAAGTCTCGTTCGAATGAGAGTTCGTTCGAACGAAAGGGGCATCTAACGAGATCTCGTTCGAACGAAAGGCATCGAACGAACATCCAACTCGTTAGAAGTCAAACTGTCACCTCGTTAGAAGCTCGTTCGAACGAGCTCGTTCGAACGACCTGGGCAAGTCTTCTAACGAGATGCCAGTTTCGAGCCCAGAATTTTCCTATCTCGTTTTTCTCTATTTTCTTCACCTCTAATCCCATATAAAAATCGTCCCAACAGTATTTTAAGGTTTCTAATCCACACTAAACATTCGTAGGTCATAACTTAACATTTATATAGGGCCAAATCTTCCTAAACATCATCTAATTATCATAACTCCCCAATTTTTCCCAAACCTTATGAACATGAACTCTAGAAATTTAAAGTCTTCAATTCCCATAAATAAATCCGTTTTTGTAACATAAAAAGTAGTATTTCTTTTAGTCCAATCACCCAATAACAAATCTACATGCAAACCTATATCAAATCTGAATTTATAACTCCAATTTCATGGGTTTTTATAAATATCCCAACACAATGCAAATATATCAATTTTCTAATCTTGGAAGAAGCATTCGCTTAAAATTAACGAAATTAAACCACTTGCCTCGGATTGTTCTCTGAATTTGGTGTTGAATGTTAAAGGTTGCTCTACCTCTTTCTCTCCCAAGGTTGAAGGTTACCGGGGGTTTAATTTGGGTCCCGGGGCATTTTTGGGCCACACCGGCAACTTAAAAGGGTATTTTGGTAATTTTAAAATTTTAAGATTATTAACCAACGAATTTTAGGAATTAAATATTAGGATATTAATGACCCACTAAGCCATTACCAGCAATTAACTGATTAGAGGGCAACGGGAGTTAGAGGAGGAAGTTAGAAAAGTTCCCAAAAAGAAAACCTTAACCTCCATAAGTGCTAGCAATACTTCTTATCAGTTAACCTTCAACCTTGGGAGAGAAATGACCATCCTATTGATAAAAATAAAATCCGCTTTTTAATTAAAATAATTCTATTCCTGACGCGACTGTCACACGCGTCCTAACAAAATTTCCAAATTGCCGTATTTCAATTTCACAACAAATTCAATATATTCAATATTCATTATAATCAAATAATACCCATTATAATACCAACTCACATCTCGTTAGTATTTTATCCGGATTAATTCTCAATTAATACCAATTTAATTCAATTAATCCCATAAATAAATATCACAAAAATACGGGGTATTACACAAGAATGATGACCGTAGTTGAGGTTACCCCTATTATGACATGGAAAGCCAGGACGATAAAGACGAATAGGTCACAACATATGACTTGGGCATATGTCAAAGCGGAGTCAAATCAGAAAGTGGAGTCAAATTAGACTCACCCAACGTGGTTGGATTGGGAGAGAGTCAGACGAAACATTAAAGAGAACCAATAGTGAAAATTCTAGAATTGCGAAAATGGTGTGTGTTAGCCAACGAAAGTAAAATATCCAAATGCTTGGGCATATGTCGAAGTGTGGCTAACCGGAAGTGAAATTCGAGTTAAAAATTTTCTTGGCTCGTCGGATCAAAGTTATAATGGTAGGAGTCAATCACCACATTTATTAGTGGAATGTTGTGTCAATGGAAGGGTATTAGGTATAGTTTAACCGCAAGTTCCTTCATCAGATATTCAGGATAAGATGGGAACGTTGTTCTGAAATCACACAAGAGTGTTGGAGAGAGGTCCTTTTGTGAAAAGAAATTTAATTAATTAGCGAATCTTGCAGCAGATGAATTAGGTACATTGGAGAAGATGATTTTAAAGTGGGAAATTAACTCATAAGAAGTATTGCTAGCACTTATGGGGAATGATGCTTGGACGGTTAATGCAGATGGTAACTATGTCGCGTTTTGTCAATATGGATGTTAATGCATCCTTGTGCGAGGAGCTACAAGGATCGAAGAATTTAGTCAGAGAGTAAGACTGGGTGAAACGGTGTTAGTGAAGTACCACAAGGGGGAGACCTATCAGGGGACTCATTTAAACGATTCGGATAGTTGAATTTTTACAGAGCGATGATGAATTTAGGAAGGGCTGTTGAAGCTAGTAGCATGTTCCTTAGGTCCAACAAAGCTAAGGGAACAACTGAGGTAGCCATTAGAATCGAGACTACCAAAGTCCGAGAGAAGGACAACCCTAACATGGTCAGTATGATCGGAGATATGTGGATTATGTGTAGAGGTATTTTGGGGAGAGTAAAACCCCATGTGTTAAATTTTCTCGAAGCGAGTAAAGGGAAAAGGGTATGGTGCTTACCAAGGGCAATAGTTATTGTAATTTTCGGTTTGGTTCGGATAGACGTGTTATGTCCAATAACCATTTAAACAACGAGGGCGATTGGCAAGGTAGAAGTATGAGTTTTACTCTTAGAGGATGAGACGTATTTTATATGACACGAATGAGTCACTACATTTTGATCACTATTAGATTCACATCTGAGACGAGTTTAATGTATATATCGAATACGTTGTTATTATGTAAATGTTTTCCCTGGTATAGCGGGGTTACCTTTAGAGTTATCCGCGGAGGATGAATGTGTGTGTCGATAGTTATATATACTTTATTGAGATTACTCGTTTTAGTGATGTGTTATACGAGTATGATATTATTCTGATTATGGTTTTATAGTGATGATTAGATCGATAGTGGGCGAATGTCTATCGGGGTTACTACCTTAGTGTAGGACAATTTGTTCTGAAGAAAACTCACATGCGAGAGGTCAGGGCTCGCATTTATATATGTATATATTATAGAGACTTCGAAAGGTATAATAGTCTCGAGATATTCGATCCCGGTATGTGTAGGAACTTTATTGATATGATTCGGAGTGTATTGGGTTTACTGTTCAGCGAAAATATTTAGCTTGTTATTATGTTAAACGCTCAGGGCTTGGTAATAGAAAGAGCGCATTGTTATATCACTTCTTTAAAGACGTGAGAGTTAAGACTCATAGTTGTATGTCTGGGGACAGGATTTCGAGAGCCCCGATTATATGTGCACGATATTTATGGAATGTGATTAGCACCAATGTTAAGTGATCGTGTCTTTGAGAGGAAGTTCCTTGTTTAATAATTGTGGAATAACAATGGGCATTCACTTAATATATAATATAAAATAAAATAACTCAATAAACTATTTAATAATTATAAAATACCCACTGTTTAAAAAAAACCTCCTAGGTTTGACGCTTGGGAGAAACGCCTCGCTTTAATTTTTTGACGCATCATGCTTGGTAAAACCTTTAAGGCGCAATTTTTCTATAAAAACAACAATTCTTTAGTGAAACGATATCGCCTTTTAAAGATATTTTTACAAATTCGACCATTATCTCATAAAAAATAATCAAATAGTATTTTAATTTGTAAATATTCAGGCATATTTTTATGATATGTATAATTTTAGTATTTTAATAGCCTTGTTATGGTTAAAAAATATTAAAAATCCTTAACGTCTTTTCACCCCTAAGGTCCGTTTAGACTTCTAAAATTTAAGACTTGACTTTCACGCCTCGATCACGTCCCGCACTTTTTAGAATCTTGAAAATACCAATAGATATCAAATAATACATATTTTTAACCGTTAAACCCCAATACACATTGATTTTCTTTTTTTAAGCTTGTGTTTCGAGCCAAGCCATGGTTGAGCCATACTTAAAAACTCTTGTTAATCTTTTGGCATCATAAATTGTAATCTTTCTCCGGATAACGTCGTCAAAGTTTGTCATCACTTGACACACCATCTCATTCACCTGCCATGAGAAGCTGCCAACTCCCTTATGTGGGTCCCACACACCACATCACACAGTTCCGTCCACTCCTCTTATTACATTATCCCCACCACCCACGACTCGAAATCTCCACTTTCATTTCTCTCTCCTAAAATCTCAATTAGATTTGGTCTCGTGTGTGTGTATCAACAACTCAACAAATGATACCAACAAAGCGTAGCCACAGATTCTTCAAGTTCAGGTCCCAAACAATGTCACTAATTGTGTTCTACTTGTATACTCCTTTCGTTTTCTAACTTTTTGGAATTAACGGTACCCCACCACCAAAACCATAACGTTTAACTTTCCCTCCCACCTCAAAAATTCTAATTCTCAGCAAAAATATCCCCATCACACTCCCACTTTGGTACCAACATCTCACTTTGATATTCCTGTGTCTTATCAAATGTTTGCTGCTAACAACTACGACTTCTCTCGTGCTATTGTGGAACTGGCTTCGATCATGCTAACGGTTGACTACTCTAGGCTCTTTTGGCTTCTCTTTCGTGTTTTCTCATATGAAAACCACCACGGAAAACCTCGAATCTAAAGGATTTTTTACTCAACACCCTTACACAAACACCAAATATTCTCCCCCTCCCCCTCCCTCCCTCCCTCTCTCTCTCTCTCTCTCTCTCTATATATATATATATATATATATATATATATATATATATAATATTATTCAGGTTTTTTCACTAGCTCAAAGATGTCTCAGCGACGATTAAAATACACGGGTGAAGAAGCAAATGATGAAAATGGATATGTTGAAACTGACCCAACTGGTCGGTTTGGTCGTGTAAGTTTCAATTTTAATAATTGTATAATACATATATACCTACACAGACGTATATATGTGTGTGCACACGAGTTAGAACTTTGAACATATTATTTCTTTTTATTTTTCTGTTCTTTTGTTGATTATCAAAATTAGATGACAATTTTATAAGGAATGAGCACATAATAGTTTCATATTATATGATGTAAAAAACGGTGTTGTAGTCTATAGATTTGTAATTTATTGGTGGAATGTTCAATTTGGTTTAGTGTTTACGTTTTTAAAAAAAAATTGAGTTAATAGTTTGAATTCTTTCTATCATGCCGGGGTCTTCAATCGATTATAATGGTGATGTATAAAGTATTTCTAGTTTATTGTAGTATAAATAAAGAAACAAAATAGATAAATTTTCTGATTTTTGGATGCCAGGAGAGAATGAATGATCATTAATGAATTTTCATTACTGGGAAATTGATACCTGTTGGCTAATTCCCAAAGCAATTTTGGCGTTTACCAAATTTTCTTTGTGGGGTTTGAGCTCTCTCTCTCTCTCTCTCTCTCTCTCTCTCTCTCTCTCTATATATATATATATATATATATATATATATATATATATATATATATATATATATATATATAGCGAGAGGTTCACAAGTGGACCAAAAGAATGGACTTTTTAATGGACCTTAACAAAAAATACATAATAACACATTAATTTTAATTCCTATAGTGTAATTGGTTCGCGCCAACGACACCAAATACGCGTGTCGATCGATCCCCCACCCCCCACACGCCTCCCACCCTCTCACCCCCACCCCCATGGCAGCCCTGCTGTCATAAGGGCTGCCACAAGGGCTGCTATGGTGATGGTGGTGGTTGGGGGGTGGGGGGTGGGGGGGGTTAGTGGGGTGAAGATGTGGTCTCGGGTGTCGCTGGCGCGGACCAATTACACTATAGGAATTAAAATTAATGTGTTATTATGTGTTTCTTGTTAAGGTCCATTAAAAATTCCATTCTTTTGGTCCACTTGTGAACCTCTCCCTATATATATATACTAGCGAATACCCGTGCCTGAAGGCATGACAAAAATTTTAAAAATACGTAATAGTGAAATGGCAAAAATTTCAAAAGTACATAATCGCAAAACGGTAAAAATATCATTCCCCAAATCATAAATAGAGAACAACTACAAAGCTATCCTAAATCATAAATAAAGGGAATTGTGAAATATTGAAAACAAAAGTTCTTGCCCAAGAAAAAGTGTCTTCTGCCAAAGAACCATCAACAATTGCAAAAACAATTGAATTTCAACCCAAACACATAAAATCTTAACCAAAACAATTGCAAAAACAGATTCTCAACCAAAACACATAAAAGCATAGATAATAAATAACAAAGATGGCCAAGAAAGTGAGTAGGAGAATTAATAAGGTTTTAGCCTTCAAATATAAAAAATTGAAACTTAAATAGACTTTCATCACCAACCAAGTGGAGGTTTAGAATACCTTATCCTTTATTCCTTGCTAAAACCTTCCCCAAATCTGAAAAAGACACAAACTTGTTTAACATTATAACAGGTATGAGCATACATTATAACATTACAACATGTATTACCAATAAAGGCACTCTCGATTTTTCCTACCACATAACCTCATTTATGGAAAACACTACTTGATGTGACTATAGTAAGATACTGATCAATATTATATATAAAAAATCAAAAATAGAATTACACAAAAAAATATACAAAACTATGTCACTCTTGACATAACATGAACAATACAAATAGATTCCAATGGGGAATCACTCAAAAAATAATTAAAAGATAAATTGATTTAAAATAACTATTTTTATTAAATTCCATATGAATCCTAACTATTCAAGAACTTTATAATAACACACAATCACTCTAAATCAAACTACCACACGTGCACAATGTATGTAAAAATATTAAAAGCATGAAGCAAATGATATGGACAGGCATTTTAAGGGAACCTGCAAAGTAATAAGAATAGAAAATTAAATATTACACATATATTCATCATAATGAGAATAAAGAACTCATATTTTTAAGAATCAGAACTTACAAAGGAAAATATTCTTCAACCCTGTCAGCACCACATAACCATAATGTCAACATGTAGTAGACAATAACTTTTTAGTGAAAACACATTCCTTAATCTACTTTATAAAACTTAAAATTAATGTGTTATTATGTGTTTCTTGTTAAGGTCCATTAAAAATTCCATTCTTTTGGTCCACTTGTGAACCTCTCCCTATATATATATATATATATATATATATATATAGATATAGATATAGACACATGTGAGGTTCGCACTCTTAAAATGCGGACTGGTTCGCACAAAAACAGTATAGATATAGACACATGTCCGGTCCGCACTCTTAAAATGCGGAGTGGTCCGCACAAGAGCATTATTTTATATATATATATAAAATGATCCTGTGTGGACTGACCCGCATAGATATAAAACAAACCCTCTAAATTCTATCAATTTCTTCACCCCGAGAAATTATGAGCTAAATTATCAGCCCTCTCTCTCTTTTTTGGAGGCTCACCGCAAGGTGCCATCCAATGTATTGTTTTTGGTTATCTAATTTTTATTTCTATTTTGACGTAATCAACTAATCACATTTTACAATTTGATAATGACCATTGATTTGGTGTTTTGGACCGAGGAAGCATATATATAATTGTACAACTTGCAACCCACAAATCTTTTATTGTGACCAGCTTTGTAGATAAATTAAATAATCTTTACTGCAGTTTTTGTTTTACATGTCTGATCAGAAATTGGACTAAAGTCAAGGGAAATGGATATAAAAGTAATATAATACATGTCAATTCCATGAAGACTATTAAATTTTGTCGTAGAAGTGTTACATCTTGTGTTCAAGTGCATAGAATGACTTATAATAGCTGTAAATAATCAATCTTATTGGTTCAAATCTTAGTCTTATCAGGTTATTTTATCTGTCATATTCACAATGAAAATAATTAGACATGACATATAATATATATATAATGAACATCTGTTATATTAATTAACAACATAAGAGAATATTTAAAAGTAATACAATTATTAAAATATCCATTATAGAACAAAGTCAATTTCTCAAAAAACTATGTATTGATAGAAAACTGAACTTATTAAATATTAATTATTAGAGATTCAACTGTTCATCATTTTTCTGTGGGCTACAATGGATGTGGGATGGGGGGATCAAACTCAAGCTCCTTAGTGGAGGTGTCGTTCGTGCCTGCCATGGCTAGTTGAGAGTCAAGTTTTCACCTTAATCAACCTTAAATAACATTGAAAAAAATAATTAAACTCTTTATTTTATATTTTGTATTGGTAAAAATTCATTTTTTGGTGCTCAATGAATTATGCTGTGATAAAACTTGGAAGGTTTCAGTTTGTAAGAATTTGATTCTAAACCAAATTACATCAATTTCTTCAAATTTAAATATAAGTAAACTTCATTTATAATTGCTCTAGTTGAAAGTAAATTATATCAAAAATATGATTATAAAGTCATCAAGATGTTTAATTTTCTATTTTTTACCGAACATGTTATTACATTAGTCAGTTTAAAGTCGAAATCATATATAAGAAATCTCTTTTTGAATTTATATTTAATTATAATTTACTTTCATCCCCTTTTGAGTTTACGAGCAACATTAGTTCTATATTTTTAGAAAATATTTTATATATTTTATTTTATTAATTGAATGAGTTCAGCAATCTTGTAAGTGGCGTATTCTTAGGTTGCGTTTGTTTTTTCATTTGAATCTGAAGTCTGAAATGATGTAACTCTACCTCTTAATCATTAAAAGCCAAATATAGGCATTAGCCTCTTAATCATTTAAAAAAACAAACAATTTTTGGTACCTCTTAAGTCTGAATGGTTCAAATTCAGACTTAAGAGATAAAAACAAACAACACCTTAATGTTTTTTGTTTCAACAAGACTAGAAATGGAATATAATTGCCGCCCAGGTAGATATGACATGCCCATTCTCTAGGAAGGTAGATCAGCAATGAGATGCCCATCCTCACTCTCCAATCCCTGCATTTCAAACTATCCTAAGAGTACGGTTAGTAGTAAGGCCCCAAAACAAGGCAGGGGGATATCACTGATCCGAAGGCTACCGGGATGAAGACAACGCGAGCATCACGTACGTCTTCGGTCTCCCTACCAGGTGGATTGCTAGGTCCCAAGATTCAAAAGGATTTGAAAGGTACCTAAAGCGTAACCCAACGGCCCATCAGGACCTTTAGAGAATATTTGTTTTGGTAGAGCGGAAGGGGCTCTTCCTCCCTTAACCCAGGGGGTGTGGTAGAGCGGAAGGGGCTCTTCCTCCCTTAACCAAGGGTCGGGGGTTCGATCCCCGCCTTGGGCATGAAGCAGCCTTAAATCTTTGGGCCAGCTGTCCCACCCATCGAGGTGCCTACAAATCAGCGAAGGGATTAGTCACTAAGTCGCTAGTGGATACCCTGGTGTAAACGAAAAAAAAAAAGAATATTTGTTTTGGAGCCTAAAACACAAAACTCGTTGGGGCCTCGAGGCTCCAGGGATTGAGAGAGAAACACCACAACTCCCCGTTACCGCGATAATTCTCATCCTACAACCTTTATCATTTGAAAGGATCACTAGCAGTGTCTCCACTACTTGTACCCTTGTACACATGGGAGTCTACACGATCCCGAGTTGTAGTGGAATTTTGAGATTTATTAATATATAATACAAATAATTTTTAGGAAAAGTTCTATATATTCAAAGTATAATGTTTTCAAAATTTGATGATCTTTTATACTTATGTGTCGAGATTTTTGGAAAGAGTTTTAATGTCTAGTTTGCACTTTTTTATATTCTTATACAATTTCCCAAAAAAAAAAAAAATCAGTAGTGTTGTGATCTGTTTTACACTATTTTTTTTAATTAGAAAATACGAAAATGTTGAAGAAAAGGTTTGTTAATAGATTGTCAATTCTTTTTACGGCAATTTCAGAAAAAGTCGCTCCACATTTATTTATATATTTTAACTCTTAGTCCAAATCTATTTTTTTGGGGTTATAAAAAGTTCCTCACCATATAAAACACTAAAAAACACTCTCGTCTCTTCGTATCATCAATTGACCACACCTCCTCTCCTCCTTCAACAACTCCAGCAACCTTTGCCTCCTAAGCTTCGATGATCACATCATCTTCCTTTTTTCGTTGTGAAATATTAGCACAAATATTTGAATTGATGATGTTCTACAATTTTGTTGTGTTTCCAGGTTTTATGTTACTTTTACAGTGGGTTGATGTTATGATTAGTAGATTGGATGTTTAAAATAAAGTAAAAAGTGTCACAAAAGTTAGACGAGACTTTTTGGAACATAAAAAGAAAAAGGTGTACTAAATGCAAAATATACGTATTTCCTAGGGACAAAACGTTACTTTTCTCTTCTTTTTACCGCATATAGACAATCTTATAATTTAAGTTTTTCTTTCTTTCATTTTTTCCTATTACTTTTTGCTTGTCAGACATAGGTTCAGCTTTGGACAATTTTATTGGAGATGGATCAAAGTGTTCAATTAAAAATATGAATTATATTCCATTTGGGTGATTATTATTTCGCTTTGGTAAATTATTGCATATGTATATCTGGTTACTGAAGGATTATTGGTGAGAGAGATTAATTGAGATTATTCACCTCAGATTTTTGAACTATGCACCTTTGTATCAACATAAACATAATACTTTAGGTAACCAATTTTTATTACACTAGATAAACGGATGGGGAATTCGAGTCAATTCATTCTTGATAAAGCAACCCCTAATTATGTACGAGTAGGGATAAATGATAATTGAGAAATGTAATATTAATATTTCTCTTTATACGTTTTTTCACTATTAGTTCTCCCTCCTTCGCAAATTAATAATCCCTCTTTCCTTTTTAGTTCATCCCAAATTAATAATCATGCTTCGAAAAATAGTATATAAAACTATCTGAAATATACAAAATTACCCATCCGAACCGAACAGCACGAACAATCATCCAAGTGCATGTCTTGCATATTAAGGTATTCATTATCTTTAGGAGGATAAATTTGGGAAGTAATTTAAAATGTTTGATTCAAACAGTTTAATTTGGGAAACAAAGTTCTATGGATGAAACTTTTTGAAAATGAATTTGTATGCATACTATGGCTCAACGTAGTAGTGGGAATAACCGGCACAATTGAACAATTAATCCTTAATTAACTGTTTTTTAATTGATTGACAAATTGGGTAAGTTGGTAGATTGATTAGATACTGTATTTGGGGCGTGCTTGATTGAAGTGGGTGGAAAATATTAGCATGGACAATGTAAATAATGTGCATTATAAGGTTGTACTTTCTGCAAACCTGGAAAAAATTCTCAAAGAAAATTTAGACAATCAAACGCACCAAAAGTTGGAAAATATGAAATTTTCATGTCAAATATTGCCAATAAAACAAAACCTAAGTGTTTTATATGTATTATGGCAGTTTGAGGAAGTGCTTGGAAAAGGAGCAATGAAAACTGTGTACAAGGCAATTGATGAAGTCTTAGGAGTGGAAGTGGCATGGAACCAGGTCAGACTCCATGACTTGCTGCAGTCACCAGAGGACTTACAGCGCTTGTACTCTGAGGTACACCTACTCAGCACCCTCAATCATGATTCGATCATCCGATTATATGCCTCTTGGATTGATGTTGATCAAAGAACCTTCAATTTCATCACCGAAATGTTCACTTCCGGGACCCTCAGAGAGTAATTAACTTCCTGTATTTTATTGTTGCTAAAGCACTCGTTCTATATAGTTGAATAGGTGGAGTTTTATGTATTTAACATTTAATATTTTCTACTCAACAAAATCAATAAGTAAATGATGTAACGCAGATATAGAAAGAAGTATAAGAGAATTGACATTCAAGCTATCAAAACTTGGGCCCGCCAGATCCTTGCTGGACTTATTTATCTGCATGGCCATGATCCTCCGGTGATCCATAGAGACCTCAAGTGTGACAACATCTTTGTCAATGGTCATCTCGGACAAGTAAAGATTGGCGATTTTGGGCTGGCAGCGATTCTCCATAGTACCCAAACAGCACATAGTGTCATTGGTACTCATCTCTAACTTTAACATTTTTTTGGTATGACATCAGTAGTTTCGCGTTACCAGAAATTGTGCAATGCAACCAACACGCATGTTTCTTTTACTGTGATCTTGGGTCCATAGACTAATAGTTAGATCAGGGGTTGTGCTTAATTGGTGAAATGGTAATCCTTTTTGTCATTTAACTTAATATGTACTCTTTGAGTTTGTTATTAGATAAATCAGGATAATTGAATCCCAAATTAGTCATCATAAAATACACTTGATTGCTCATTTGGTTCGATTGTTTGGGTATTTATTAGAATATCAGACTTCCCTCATGTACGACTTGATAAACATGGACAGATTACACACTAAACTCTAAAAATCTTTTACTAAAGTTTGAAAAAACTAGCACTTAGTTCATGCTAGAGTGGGATATTTGATCAAAACATGAAGATTGGGGGGCCTACAAGTTCCAGGCACCTGTTAGGCCTGGATCATTTTGAGCTACTTTTGGCTAATGTAGTGGCTTTTATGCTTGTGAACAATTCTTAAATGAAGGATGTTGTGAGTCATCTGCTTATGAATCCTCTTGGATATAAAAGGGATCTTCTTTTGATATTAAAGGAATATTCATTTAGATATAGAAGGGATCTTAGGATTTCATCTCTCTTTGATATGTTTGGGAATTGAGAGCGTGTTCCCATAGAGGCAAGAAATATAAAGGGCTTTATATATATTTAAAGTTGATTTCAAGATAAGATGGGTGAACCTCGGGTTGGAAATGAACTCCTGTGAGATCCAACAATGTACCTAGTTTTCTCAAATAGTGGAACCATTCTCTCTAAAATGGATGTAGGTAAATGTATTTTTTTCCCAACCACGTTTAATCTCGTGTTCATCTTTGTGATTTTTGTTTGTTTGTAATATACACGCAATGAAACTTAATATGTTGAAAAGAAATGGAAATTATAGCAAAACTAAATATCTCATGTCATCTCTCCAATCAAATGTAGCATGAGGGAGTCACCTTATATAGAAGGTTCCATATAAGATGATGTCATCTGTGATGTCACGTGTAGTGAGTCTCAATCATGACATCATTAGAGGCTAACTGATGTGCTGTGGTTGAGCGAAAGCGAATATTACACTACACAACAACAACAACAACAACAACAATGTTAAATGTCGAGGAAACTCTCTCTTTAATTTTTCATTTATAAAAGTCAAGTTGTGATTACAAATGGAGGCTAAAGACCTTATTTATTGGGTGATGTTAGCTTGCAAGTCAAGCTAATTCTAAAAGCCAAGAGATTAACAAGGACAAAATAAACAAGACAAATAATCTCTAGCTATACTTGGAGGCCAAGTAAAGACCCTAATAGGACTAAAGTACTAAAATACCCTAATCTAGAATATTCCAAAAGAATATTCATTTATTTTATTAATAAAAAATAAAATAAAATACAATTTAAAATCAAAATTTGTTTTTTGACCTGCCTTCTTGCGCCATGTGTAATGCATATACATCACTCTCCCCTCCTTCGAAAAAGCTCCTCCTCGAGCTTGAGGGGGAAATTGAATGAGCTTGTGCCACCAAAATAAAAATGTGGAATATTTTTTTCTCTTTAATTGTGGCGCAAATTGAATTTTATGGAAATTTGTGGTCCCATGCCTAAATTGCTTTAACAATTGGAATTTTGGGTTGAGCCCATATGTTTCTAGCCCCAAAAAGACAACAAGTGGGCTTGTAATTTTCATTGGGCCACACTCACCCATTATAACCTCAACGCCCACTACTTTCTTTATATAACATGGATGGAGACCACTAGCCAGACAACATGGTCATTAAACCCTTTAATGAGCCCAGATTCTGAATGGGGAGAATATGGGCAGATCCCTCTTCCACCCGTGTCATGCCTCTCCCAAACATCACCCCACAAAGCCCTAACACTCGCCTCATTAATCATGACCTCCCCAAGCCGAACCACGTTCTCATCCCACTTTCGATGTTATCCCAACTGTCGTCAATTGAAAACACGACAATATTGTTCGTTCCAAGTGCATAGGCCATTAAGCAACAAGCATTCGACATATCGATTGTCATTGACGCTCTGAGCTCGCCTAATCTCCATCTTCTCCTTCATTTCGGTCGTCATTTTTAGCTGGAATTTCACCGGTTGAACCTTCCCGTCCATTTACTCCGCCGAGCACCTCACTAGAGAAAGGGATGGCGAGGTATACCTCCGGCACTGCCATAAACATCTCTTCTCTCTCCTTTCTAGTATATTTCCTCACCGAAACTCATACAACCACCAAAATTCTCAATAATAGCGCCGAAAGACTTTGACGGGGCCTTGTCGTCACTTTGTCCTTCCTGTTTTGGACAAAGGTGACCAAATCGATGGTCAGATCTGCTAGAGATTTTGTGCGGGGCCTGAGGGGGTGTTTGACGATTTGCCGCTTGAAATGGGGACATCCCTGGAGGCCGAGAAGGCTTCCTAAAGGTCTTTCCTCATCATCCCAATCCTCAAGCCCTTCAAATTCATTTTCGTATTCTTTTTCTCCTGAATCCCAGTAAGATTCATTGTTATCCTGAGATGATGATGAATATGGTGACTGGCAGCAGGGTGGCGATGGTTGTGTGGCGGCGATAACTTCCAAGGCCCACTCATCGCGGCTCTACCGCGCCCTTAGGTTGAGGTCCATTCATCGTAACAATTCTTTGTCAAATAGGTGATCGATTTTTGGGGTTTCGATCACTAACCCTGATGCCATTGGAACATTTACCTGCCAAGATGCCCTCCCGGACAATCGGTTGTTCCGAGTTGAAGACATAACTCAGATCGGGCTTCGTATACCATTTAATGCAAAAACACACCAAGAGCGAATTTGATGTGCAGTGAATGAGCGGAAGCAAATATTACACTACACGACAACAATGATAAATGTAAAGGAAACTGACTCTTTACTTCATTTATAAAAGTTAAGTTTTAATTCTTATTTATAGAGTAATGTTAGCTTGCTAGTCAAGCTTAACTCTAAAAGCTAAAAGACTAAAAGTGACAAAATAAACAAAAGATAAAAATAACCTCTAGTTATACTTGGAGGCTATGTAAGGACCCTAATATGACTAAAGTACTAAAATACCCTAATCTAGAATATTCCAAATGAATATTCATTTATTTTACTAATAAAAAATATAATAAAATATAATTAAACATCAGAATTTTCTTTTGGACCCGCCTCCTTCCCCATGTGTCATGCATCTACATCGTTAATCTAAAACCCTATAAAAGTATCTATGAAGAAACGTACAATAATAATTTCATCCCTCATTCTCCCGCATCACTCTCACCCGCAAGAAGAATCCTGGTGAGAGAAGTTAGGGTGGATGTGCAGATATCGGCCTCTTGCTGCGAGTGGAAGTGTAAATTATCCTTGAAGCTATGACTCCCTCAACTCGATTGATATGAGAGGCCCCAATAAAGTTGGAGGGAAGGATGTGCGCTGAGTTGTCCTGTTGTTGAGCATTAAGCTAGTGCCCACCTAACGAACATGAAGACCCTTACTGTCTCTCTCGAAGTCTTGTCCATCTTCGGATTATTCTCTATTCTATCTGACTTAATTTTTCAAGTGAAATCACGTGCCTTAGTCTGATTAGATTACCTCACCTTTTGTCGTCTAAACGAACTACTCCTAGCCTCACTAAAAGGCACATGAGTTTCATGGAAAGGGTTGAGATCCACCATGTTACACGTGTGGACTCGCAAGTCGGTCGGAAGGTCTACCTCTTAGAAATCTTTCCACAACAACAGATGATGGGGAAGGGGCCGAAACGTTGCATTAGTCAATTGTGTCCCTTGTCATGACTTTGTTCTTTGTGAAGTATACCATCATAGGGTAAAAAATGAGGCGACGACGACGATGATTACCTGTGCACTCTTGTGAGAGGTATATATGCGCATAAGCGTGAGTAAATAATAAGCCAGTTGCAAATTCTTAAGCGGATGGATACACCCGAGTAGTGGGTGGTATGTCAAGAAGATAAACAGGTATCATGGATGTGGCCACCATCTAGATGGTGGCCACATCCATGATACCCATTTGTCTCTGATGGTAACTACCCTTCACATCCATCTTAAAGAATACGCAAGCCTGTAAATCTAATTAATTCTCCATTCCTGGGCGAAAAGCGATAATTAATTGTAACATGACTATACACACACATTAATCACCTACCATATTTTCTCGATGTAAGTTTAGTAATGCATAGGGTGACATGCTCCCGATGTAACCCAAGGTCACACAACTCAAAAGCATACTCTATGTTGAAGATCTACATGCTCTGATTGTTCATCTGATAGCGAGGTAATGCTGACAACTGTGCCCTCGTACAAAAGCAATAGCATATTGGATGTCCTAAAGGAGTCAATAGAGTTGGGGGAAACTTTGTCCGTGGGTGGAAAGTGTGATTACAAGGTCATAACACATCCCCTCCTCCTCTTAATATCAACTAATAATGTGGAAAAAGAGAGTAAAGAGGCTGGCAAAGAACGGAACTTCCCCTTACGCATGGGATGCAATTGTGTCTCCTCACCGTTGTAGCAAAAATGTATATGTTTGTATTGTCCTTTGGATGGTATACTGTTGCGATTATACCGCCTTGATTTATCAAGGGATGATAGGTGGTCATATCCACAAAGGTGTAGAAAATCTCATCGGGTGTGGCCCAATAGAGCCAGAACGTGACACCGATTGTCGGGGACGAGTTGAGCTCCACCTCCAAATCGTACAATACGATATGGGGATCGCAACGGATCAGTGGGTAAACCAAGATTTCATGATGTATCGGGAGATGAGATTGTCACTTAAGCCACTAATTATGATGATGGCGCACAACTTCCTTTTGGACAAGAAACAAGAACTAGTTATTGAATAAGTTGTTGTGTAACCAATTGGGACCCAAAAGGGTGGTCATGGGGGTTGTTGGGGGTGCGAGTTATGGCCAAAGTGATATAGGTAGGTTAGGCGTCAGTCGGTATTGTGGATGTGGAGGTGGGATAGGAAGATTCACGTGTGCGAACGCTATAATACGTGGTGCGGAGCGGCCAAATAGCAAGGGCTTCAATTCAAGTGGTGCGTGGTGGTAGAGTTCGATGAGCTTAGGGTTTTAGGGTCGTTAAACGTAAGCGGAGGTTGGTTGGGGATGTGATAAGGGTCGCAAGGTGAGTTTTAACAAGGTTGACTAGGGGAGGGGTTAGTGTTGGAGATTGGCCCAGCTTTGTTTTGCATCCGTATAGATGCAAGTTATATAAAAGATGTAGAGGGGATCGCGGGGTAGATACATTCGGGTTTCAACAAAATAAGGAGGGTTTGGGGCATAACGAAGAAATTAGGGTTTTGGTGTAGGCAAGATAAGAGGGAGGCGAGCCTCTGGGGTCTCGGTTATGGACACAAGAGGGGGTGTTGGGGGGTCATCGCTGAACAAAAAGGAGAGGGGTGGCTTTGATGGGCCATCTCCTTCAGTGGAAGTCGTAGGTCGTAGGACCCTACCTGTTGGTGCTTGAGTTGCTGGCGTGGGGCGGGACTGAATGAGGGACTCATTCCTTTATAATTGTGTTATAATCTTCTTTATCTCCGCCTTATACCATCACCTAACTTCCTAATCGTCCCACTTCACTTCAATGTTGGTATCCCAAGCGCATCATTATGCATCGGAAATTAATACACACACGGAAAGTGTTGGGAAACATATTTTTATATGTCCTATGTTTGTGGTATTCTTGATTTTATGGGATTAGATTAGGGATTTATTTTCTTTATTTCAGCCTTATATTTTGGTAAAACCTTCCTAATGTTCAACCTTGTCATTTGGTAAAACCTCCCTAATGTAACATCTTGTACACATATAACTATATGGCTTGGCATCTTTGTTGAGATATCCAAATGCACATTTCTCTCTCTTGCTTTCTGGTATAAGAGCATCATGACTCTTTGTGACCTCTCTCTTCCCCCTTTTACCACTTCGCTGAGTCATACCCACCACCCTATACACCCCCGCAAATTTTTATTTTCTCTTCCCCAGGCATCGTTGACCCTCTCTTCTCCTTCTTTTAGCCTCGGCGATCCTCTCTCCTCTTCCCAGGCCTGCGACAGCCCCCTTTTCACAGGGGCGGGTGCGATCACCAAGGGGCTATCTCCCCTTGGTTTTGTCCCTGATGTTCTAATTATGTACTAAGGGTCTGTGAGGATCTCTTTAATTGAAGGGTTGCCGGTTTGATTTTAGGCAGCAATCGCAGGTGTTGTTCGGCGGATTTGTTTGTATATTTGGACCAGCCTTCGCTAGTTCCTTTTTTCTGGATGTTTTTGTCTAAGGCATAACTCTATATTCTGATTTATGTTAGTTCCTGCTTTTTTTTGGGCCGTGTTGCTATTATCGATGTTCCCTCAGCATCTATTTTTTTTAGCATACGTGTGGGCCGTGTAGCAAAGAAACGTTTAATTCTACCCAACACACACCTTTACAAATAGTTTATTGTTAATTGGACAAACTTATGCATCATGGTCACGATCGCTACGCCTTTATATTGGTGGAAACGGAAAATCTGGGTGGCTATTAGGTACTATTAAAAATTTCGACCCGAGTGACGCTAAATATGCTCAATGGGATATGGATAACGGCACTATCTTGACTTGGATATTATGTTCAATGGAGCCACAAATCTACAGTATATTCACGTTCTATGACACAATAGATTATCTTTGGAATGCTTTGAATTAAACGTATGCTCACTATCATAGTGATGCCCGTATTTTTGAGTTGCATCACAAGATCTCCCGTGCCGCTCAAGAGGTGCTTAGTATATCTGTCCAAGAATATTGTGGGTACTTAAAGAGTGTCGATGGTAAGAATTGGCATAATATGTGCCTCTTAATGAGTTCCCCCTTGAGGCACCATCCCTTTTTGTTAAGAGACTTGACGGGAAACACACGTATCAGTTTCTGATGGGTCTACGTTCTGAGTTTAATCATCTCAAAACTCAAATCCTAAACTCTTATCCTATGCTATCATTGAGTTATGCATGGAATGAAGGCTTTGCCTGGCTCGATATTTACCTTTTTCAGGTGCACCATCTACCGATCAGATGGATTTTGCTATTAGTTCTAGGTCCCAATTTGGTGATGGGATGATTGTTTGCTCTCACTGTGGTACTCGGAGGCATCTAAGGCCTGTTGCTTCAAACTTCATCCTGATTTGAAGCAAAAATTCCTCAGTATCGGATAATCTCATACCACATGCACCGCTGCCATTGCTTGGATTTCTCCTACTGTGACTCATGCACCGGTTGTCACGGCTTCACCTACTGTTGCTTTTATAGACATCAGCAAATTTCAGTGTCAGATTGGCTTCATCCTAGAGCATCTTGGATCTTTATCTTCTATAGTGGGATCTTCCTCCTCCACTGCGACCATTGATAAAGGTACACCCTTTGCTTTTCATGTAAGGGCTTGCAAGCCCAGTTGGGTTCTGGACTCGGGGGCTAGTGATCACATGACTGGTGAGTCATCTATTCTTTCTTGCATGACTCATATTAGTCCACTGCCTTGCTCATGTATCTTTTGCCCATGTAAAAAACATAGGACATATTTGCTTAACCCAATCTATTACCCTCTCATATGTTCTTCATATACCTATTTTTGCCTTTTAACTTATTATCAGTTAGTCGTCTTACCAAAAATCTAAATTATTATTAGTTAGTCGTCTTACCAAAAATCTAAATTGTGCTGTCATCTTCTTACCTAGACATTGCCTTTTACAGTACTTGATTTTGAAGAAGGTCTTTAGCTTGGGAATCGAGCGTGATGGGCTTTACCACTCTAGGGAGTCGTTTTCATAAACATCCAATCTTCAAGCTTCCGTTATACCTAAATCCAATTCTCATGACTTTTCTCAAAAGACCAAGTCTTTGGCACTCTCGTTTAGATTATTTCAATTTTCAATATTTATGTCTGCTATTTCCTTCATTAGTTAACGCTTGTAAAGACAATAAGTTTCAATATGAAGTTTGTGAACTTTCTAAGCATATGAGGACAATTTCCTATATTGATGATTACTCCCGATCTGATGATGGATGTGAGTATATATCCAACGAGTTTCGTTCTCAATTAGGTCCAAAGGGCATTTTACACCAGCTTACGTGTCCTTGCACCCCTGAACAAAATGGAGTAGCTGAGCGTAAAAACCACCATCTTATGTCTATTGTCCGATGCTTATTAAATGGTATGAAATTGCCCAAGTCATATTGGCACCTTGCTGTCTTAACAACCGCATTTATTAATAAACATACCCATAATCTGGTGTTTGGATGATAAAGGCTCCTCTTCAGTGTCTTAGACCTGATTGTACTCTTTTTTCTATCCTCCCTCGGGTGTTCGGATGCACATATTTTGTTCAGAATCGAAGTCCCTCTCGTCATAAGTTGGATAATAAATCCATTAAATGCATTTTTGTGGGGCACTCATCTATATCCAAAGGTTGTCGTTGTTATCATCCTGAATCTAAACACATGTATCATTCTCTTGATTTTACTTTTCATGAGAATCTTCCCTTTTATGGTGATAACAATGTGTTGCAAGACATGGCTCCTTCGACCCAAGAGTATGGGCATTCCTCTCTTATTCTCCCCATTCCCTTCTTTGATGAGAATCTCGTGTTTGAGGAATCTTCATCCATGCCTTCTGACCCCCCCACCCCCCACCCTTGCAGGTGTATTCGCGTCACCCTCGGACTCCCCTTCCAAAATCTTCTTCATTAACATATCTCTTTCATCTCCTACTATACATGACTCCATTCACCGATACCCTTCGCATTGTCGAATACCTCCTAATTGTTATGGTCTTTCTAGCACTTCTCACCCCCAATATCTTTCATACGATAAAATTTCAGGTCCATATAAAGCTTTTCTTGGTAAGCTTGACTCAGTTTCCATTCCTCGAACTGTATCTGAAGCTCTCCAGAATATAAATTGGGTAGTTTCCATGCAAGCAGAAATGGATGCTCTTCAGCATAATGGTACTTGGGATCTTGTATCATTGCCCCCCGGTGGGAAGATAGTTGGATACAAATGGGTCTTTAGTGTGAAATACCTTATAGATGGCTCTGTTGATCGGTATAAAGCCTGACTGGTAACCAAAGAATTCACTTAGGTTACCGGTAAAGACTTTGGTGCGACCTTTGCTCCCATTGCAAAACTGACATCAGTACGTCTCCTCATCTCCCTTCCAGCCCCTCATTCTTGGCCTCTCCATCAACTATATGTCAAGAATGTCTCTCTTAATGGATATCTCACTAAGAATATTTATATGGATCTTCTACCGGGTTTTCGGGTTGAGGGGGAGTATTCAGGAAAAGTCCATCAGCTTCGTAAGTCCCTTAAGTAGTCTCCCCATTCTTGGTTCAGTCACTTCAGTGATGTGATTATATCTATGGATATTGTCCGGTGTCATTCGGATCATATATGCTTTATTCGTCGTCAGCCCGATGGTGAATGTATTATTTTGTTAGTGTGTGTTGATGATATATTATAATCATTGGAGATGAAAGTATTGGAATTGATCAGGTGAAACACGACATTGGGAAAGCATTTGATGTGAAGGACTTGGGATTGAGGTTGCTTAGTCTCGTACAGGGATTTCTTTATCCCAACGCAAATACATTTTGGATCTTCTCGAGGACACTGGGATGATGGGTTGATGTCCTGTATCGACTCCTATGGACCCTAATCTCAAGTTTTCAGTAGAAACCAATAATTTACTCCCAGATCCTTCGATTTATCAGAGACTTGTTGGCCGTCTTATCTACCTGATCAATACTAGGCCAGATTTGACCTTTGCCGTCAGTATGCTTAATCAGTTTATGCATGCTCCTCGCACGGCTCATATTGACGTGGTCTATATCGTATTTTGAGGTACCTCAAGTTCAGTCCAAGACTTGGATTATACTACACTTATGGGAGTTAGTCAGGTTTCTCGTATTTCACTGATGCAAACTATGCTGGTTCCAAAACGGATAGACTTTCGACTTTCTGCACTTTCTGTGGTTCCCATCTTATTTCATGGAAGAGCAAAAAGCAAGCAATTATTTCTTGTTCTTTAGCAGAAGATGAGTATCAATTTATGGCTCAAGAGACTTGTGAGCTTTCATGGCTTCGTTCATTGTTGTGTGAAATGGGTTTTAAAGGGTCGTCTGAATTGTTTTGTGATAATAAATCTGCAATTATGCTTGCTTCCGATTATGTGCTTCATGGAAGAACTAAACTTGTGCGGATTGTTTTTCACTTTATTCACGAGAAAGCCTGAACTGGCATCATTCATCCAAGCTTCGTCTCTTCTTGAGATCAGACAACAGACTTTTTCACAAAATCAGTCGAACCTTCTCTTCTCAAATCTTCCATTTCCAAGTTGGGCTCCAGCTTGACGGGGAGTATTGAAAAACATATTTTTATGTGTCCTATGATTGTGGTATTCCTGATTTTATGGGATTAGGTCAGGTATTTATTTTCTTTATTTCAGCCTTATATTTTGGTAAAACCTTCCTAATGTTTCAGCCTTGTATTTTGGTAGAACCTTCCTAATGTAACATTTTGTACACATAAATATATGGATTGGGCTCTCATATCCCATTACACATTTGTCTCTTGCTTTTGAAAGAAATCAAAGTCATAACAAACCTCAGTATCTCATATCATCACTTGAATCAGAATGTAGTGTCCTCACAAGTGAGGGAGTCACTCCATGATAGGGTATATGGGAATAATGGGGAAGGTTCTAATTAGGATAATGTCATGGATAATGTCACGTGTGGTGGGTCTCAATCATGACATAGTCAGAGTCTAATTAGCCTTTAGGACCCTTCAAAGTATCTATAAAGAAAAGCACAATAGTAACCCTCATCCCTAATGCTCCTGCATCAGTTTATATCTTTATTTCTTGCCTACCCGCCCGCCCCCCGCGCGCGCGCGCACATACAGAAACACCCATAAATTTCCATTTTTTGGTTGGGTGTGGTGCCGTTGGTGACAGAACAAAGAGATCATCATGTATAGACTCAATTTTCTGCATTGCAAAAGTTCCTTGTAATTGGTTCAGTATGTTGAGTTGAACAATCTTTTTTGTTCAGCTATTGTTGACTTCTGCATAATTTCTTATTTACTAAGGAAGTTTTATTTTCTTGGTTTTAGGCACGCCAGAGTTCATGGCCCCGGAGCTATACGACGAAAATTACAATGAATTGGTTGATGTATACTCATTTGGCATGTGTGTTTTAGAGATGCTTACTTCCGAATATCCATACAACGAATGCACCAACCCAGCACAAATATACAAGAAAGTCACAGCGGTAAGGTCATGATTTGTTAATTTTCCGGCTTTAAAAAGTAAATTGCAACAATCAAAATCTGACCCAAATGCCAACTCTCATTATTTAGGGTAAGCTACCAAAGTCATTCTACCAACTTAAAGACTTGGAAGCCCAGCGCTTCATTGGAAAATGCTTGGTAACTGCTTCAAAGAGATTATCAGCAAACGAATTAATGCTCGATCCTTTTCTTGAAATGGATGAAGATGAACTGGTGGGTGCACAAAGGCCATTTTTGAATGACAGCATAGGAATTGGGGAACTGCGGTTGAATGAGAACCCACCAAGGACCCACATGACTGTAACAGGGAAATTGAATCCTGAAGATGATACCATCTTTCTTAAAGTGCAAATTGGGGATGAAGAAGGTATCACCATCAAATCCCTTTCTCAATCATGCCATTAACTCTCTGGTTAGCTGATTTTATAAATAAGCAATGCTAGCAGTCATATACATATTTTCATATCACAAAATAGAAGAAATAGGAGGTTTAGTTATTCATAGTCATGTCATCCCTAATGCGGCACATGTAATGCAATTTTAGTTTAGTATTGCTCGGATTGGGAAAAGGGAATGTTAATATGTGATAAAGAAATAGGGGTGCAACAATTTTTTTAAGTGATAATTGTTCTTGGTTTTATATTTTTGAACAGAAAAACATTTTTTTTTAATTTTCTATTTGGAGTTAGTTTAAGAGTTTTGAAAACTAAAACACCAAAATTAACAAGGGGCTTTGTAAATTTAGGACCTGTTGTAATATGTATTTTGGAAACAGGACAACAAACATTTTATTTATAGTTTTAGTCCCTATTTTTGAATAAAGCCGCTGGCGCGGACCCATATTCATAAAACGTTAACCAATCACAGCATGCCACGTGTCCTTTTAATTTGAAAATAGGGACTAAAAATGGAAACGAAATGTTTGTTGTCCTATATCCGTAATCAATATTATTTTAAGTCTTAAAAATACATAATCTAAATTAACAAATCAAAAATACCAAAAAGATCGAATACTCAAATACTGGAAATACATTGTACAATACAATAATGTTTATTTAAATTTAACCATCCATGTTATAACTCATAAAACCCAAAAAAGGAAAAAAAAGGAAAATGCCCAAACACACAAAACCAAATAAAAAAACTGTAAACAAAATTACTGGAAAATTATCAAAATATATAAAAAATCCGGTGAATCTGATCAGTTTGGAATTTTATCCATGGTGGACTTACATAGATAATTGGCTGGTTATAAAGCATGGATAGGGACAGGAGACATATGTATGACACAACACGGATACGACAAATTCTAAAGGTCGTACCGAGTGCTCAAGGCTCCCGCTCAACTGCAAGGTCTGGGAGAGGCAGATGTCGGTTGGCCTTACCCCATATATGGAGAGGTTGCTCTCATGTCTCAAACCCTAGACCAACGGTAGCTTGGGCGACGGCATTTGCCATCGCACCTCTTTTAAAGGTCGTACCCAGTGCACGAGGATCTCGCTCAACTGCAGGGTCTGGGAGAGGCGGATGTTGCCTTACCCTCATTTATGGAGAGGGTGCTCCCATGTCTCGAACCTGAGACCAACCGTAGCTTGGGCGATGGCACTTTGTCAATAGAAAAAACATTTTGTCAATATATATGTAGAAAGTGAAGTACAAACAAGAAATATTTGTTCATACGAAGTGAATTTAATAACAAGGTTGTAGTGTGAAACAGTGAATAAAATCGGTCCACTGAGATTACATGAGAAGAGAGAAGAAAAAAACGGTAAAGAAGGCAATAAGAATAAAAAAAAAGTCATCCTAAAATATGATATACTTGTACATCAAGTGTGGACAAGTGAAAAAAGTGACCACATTAATTTCATATTTGAATTTTGGACATGTAAAAAAATAAGTGTCAGAAAGTCCACGAGTTTCAGGAGAATATCCCTGTTCAATGCATGTCGGACATGTTGCTTCTTAAAAATATTTGTGCTTTCTTGTTGGATGGTCAATGCAACAATCCCAAATTTTTGGTTGCTGTTGCACAATTGTTGTTTATGTGTTTCGTGTTTAATGCAGGATCTGTTAGGAATGTATATTTTCCCTTTGACATTGTAAGTGATACTCCAGTTGATGTTGCGACTGAAATGGTGAAGGAGTTAGAGATCACGGACTGGGAGCCTTTTGAAATTGCCGATATGATTGAAGGAGAGATTTCTGCTCTGGTCCCACATTGGAAGAAATGGGGTCACCCTAATTCAGATCACTGCCATATACTTAATTATCAAGAAGATGATGATGATCACCACCACCCTTTCCCCTCCTTTTCCTCTTGCTCGTCATCTCAAGTGTCCCTTTCGGGTTTGATCACTTCCCATCCGATGGCTGAAAGGACTTATGGTTGTGATTGGATCCAAGGTATGGTTATTATGATTAAATGTACTATTAGGCTGACACATGTAAATGGTAGAGCTCATGTGATGTAATTGCGATATAAAACACTTTCAAACTATACAATATTTAATTACTTCCTCCGCCTCAAATTAGGAGTCACTATTGAAAATCATTTTTACTTTTTAACAAAATATTGGATAAATTGCAATACAATTTGCCACCTTATTTTATTAATATTAAAGGGGATATTTGCAATCTGAAAAGTAGTTTAGGGGGTTTATTGCATTTACCCATGTATGTATTCAACGGTCAGGATAAAAACTTAAGAACTAAACATGTTAGTTTCTTTCATCCTCTTACACCCCCTCCACAACACCCCCATCCCCTCCACAAGAAAACTAAAAATAAAGTTGAAATCACCTAATGAGTTTGTTTCCCTCCTTTTTAATGGGTTATTTTCCTCTAAGCTTCCTTTCTTCTGTATCCACTTTGTTGCGTAGATTAGATGCTTAATTCTTTGATTGCCGTGGTAACACTTGGAAACATATGTTGTTTACAGATGACACGTCTGATGACTCCAGTTCTCAAAGTTCCTTAGTCTCGGGAAAATATTCCAACATGAATTACTATTATGGCGATGAGCACGATTCTGATTTAAGCCCTACTAAAACACATCAGCACCCTGCTGCAACAACCCACAACTCTACAAGGTTTTGTGGGGAACAAAATTCTAGCTCCCCGGCCTCGATCGCTAAAAAGTCCCCAGTTGCTTCGACTTCTAAAGATAAAGGTTTGATGGACGGAGGTAGATTAACAAGAAACCGGTCCCTAGTTGACATGCGGAGCCAGTTGCTCCACCGGTCAATAGTGGAGGAGGTGAATAAGAGACGGTTGTTCAAGACAGTTGGTGCTGTTGAAAATATAGGGTTTCAGTCACCTTATAAAGCATCCAACAAGCCTATCAAGGCTTCTGTGAAGGCTACAACTGATGGTAAGAGGCATGGTCATAAAGGAAGAAGAGTTTAAGTTATCCTTATTGTAAAATGCAAGAAACCCTTTAACCTATTGCTTTAATATTGCAAATATGCCCCTAGTATCCCTTAAACTACGGAAAAAGTTACAAATACCCCTCATGTGTTGGTGGTGGTGAACTGGTGGTTATTTACATGTAACATAATATTTCAGGATGTTTCTTGTGATTTAGACTGTGAGATATAATCTGAGGTTGAAGGTAGTATAATAGAATGTAAATATATGTACATGTCTGGTGTGAAAGACTCTGTTTGTTTGTAAAAGATCGTTGGTTCTAGTTTTGAGCGATGATGCTATCTCCTTACTACCAGTCAACTTTAGGATTCCTTTTTTAACTCCCAAGATTTTTATTAACCTGTCACAAGGATTAAACTAAGTCTCACTCTATAAGATACCAATCTTAACATATAAAGAAGGCAGGGGAGATGGCTATAATATGGCTGTCTGATAGCTCATCTGTAAATAAGGGGATCCATTGGTGTGTCCTAGTCACTTTCGAGCTTTCAATAAGATTTGAGACAGGACTGGCAAAAGCTAGTTTGCTGTAGTTTTTTTTTTTTCCTTAAAAATATGTTTTAGCTTGTATTGCAATTCTTGATCTAGATTAAGTGCCTTGATGAATGGAATTTTTTTTTGATGTTGCCAACGACATCAAGCTATGATGTGGCCCAATCGAACTTCATTCTTCCTTTCCTTTTTTTCATCACGCTCTCTCCTCGTTAAAAACTTACATGCACACTAAAATCATTTCTAATGGTTTGCTGTTAAAGACTTGCATGCCTAACAATATTAATTGATAACATGCATACTAATATTTATAATTATTTTAATATTCTTTTAACTATATTTTTTAGGATTAAATACCAAAAAGTTCGTCAAATATTTTTTAATACAAATTTAGTCCAAGCTTTTTATTTTGTACCAAAAAGTCCCTTATTCTCTTATCTTTAAAGGTTCGCGCCAGCGGCATGGTAAAATCTTTTTTTTTTTGGTGTAAAATAAAAAGACTTGAACTATACATATATTAAAAGAAGTTCAAGGGACTATTTGGTATATGCCCCTATTTTTTATTAGTAAACGAGTTGTAATTAACAAAAAAAAAATTGAAGTAAGACAAGAGTTATAATTGACATACACCACAAAATCACTAAAGTAAAACAAGAGTTATAATTGACATACACCACAAAATCACTAAATTAAATATAAAAACTGAGATATTGTACTAGAATTGACTATTATTTGGTCCTCTCACTTCTTCATCCAAGTCGATAAATTCTTCCATCGCTGACATATTCAAATCAAATCCCTATGTAAAAAAATTATAAAAATATGAGGAAATATGAATCAAGCAATTAGCGTAATAAATAAAAAAATATTTCAAAACATACCTGCACATTGTTAGGCATATCTGATGGTCCAACTGAATGATTCGTTTGGATGCCATCTGCATTTGATGATACACCTACAAATGGATGATGATATTAATTGAAACTTAAAAATAAGAATGAAAAATTAATTTAATGTTAAATAACGCTTAACTAACCTGTACATTTTTTTTGTTCTTCTTTCTTTTTTCCTTTTCAATTGCACCTTTATTTCTCCCCGTTGCTCCTTTATTTGCTTTCCTTCGTGACGGATCTCGAATTTTTATGTTGGCATTTGATTTATCCAAGTACTCTTCACTCATTTTATCTTGAGTAGCGTCAATATCCGACTTCAAAAAATTATCCAATATTTCCAATGCCATACCTAAAAGTGCTTTAGTGAATGGTACATAAGTTTTGGTGCTAGTACCTTTCACAGTTATAGTCAATGCAAGGTATGCCAACTCACTATATTCCACAATGTTGGATGGTTGAAAATCTATTTGAATCGATCCTCCCCGATTGTCCATAACAACGCCATCTTTTGCATCTTTCGTCCACCCTTTCAAATAGTATTGAGGTGGAATTTCTAGTAACCGCCTGTGGTGGATCACTTTCAACGAGTGTGGACAAAGAATTTCCACAAACTCAAGCATCTTGCAACTACAATTGATGGTGTAATTTGAAGAATCAAATGTGACGGTGCGCGATTTACCACGGAAGGAAGATATCGTGTATATGGTGATTGTTCCAATCTCATCACCAACCTCAGCAAACATATCCAATGTATGGATATGTCCCTACACCTCATTCTTTGAATTTGATTAATACAATCCATTTGGGTGAAATTCAAATTTTGAGGCCCTCTAATCTCAGCACAGATGTATGAATAAATATTAGTTGATCCAATACCAGCTGTTGATGTAAATAATTAGATTATCTCTAATTAATCAAGATAAAAGATTTTTAAAGTGGTTCAGCCTTAAGGGAATTGGCCTACGTCCACTGTTTTGTTATTGCTGACTGTTTGGGAATTCTCGATTACAGGTTTTACCAAGAAATTTCGAGTCCCCTGCTAATGAGGAGGTTACAATGTATTTATAGCCTTCAGGCTGTACATGCGAGAGAATATTACTTATATGTCCAATAGGCGTGTACATTTGTATGATAATAATCAACATTTAATGCGCATTCAATCCTCTTAATTATTCGGTTATAAATGCTCCGAACGAGGTGCAGCTCGGACCGCCTAAGTAGGTACAGTAAGGTTCCTCGGAGAGCGCCTGTTGCTCGGAGTGTCTGAGTTGGTCGGGGAGGTTGAGTTCCTCGAAGTCAAGGTGTTGTTCAGAAATGTTAGTAAGTGCCATGTAGATTGACACGTGTCTCCACTTAACTGATCCATGTCAGCAGATTAAATTTGGTATCAACAGAAGCCCCCAATGTTTCACAGTTCGAGGTTGAGGAGTGTGGAACATTCTTCTTGAAATATGACGGGATTAAATAGTCATCCTGAATTTTAGGAGTGTTTTCCTTGTATTTAATTTTCCTTTCGAATTCATAGAATTAGACTTTTTTGAATTTTTTCCACTGCTTTGGTCTCCGTGCCTTTTTTGTCTTTTTAGCCGCCGGTAGCGCAAACGTCTTTTTTTGTAATCATTATTTTTACCCCTTCCCAAGGTAAGGTATGTAAGCGTTGCAGAAAATTCTATCGTCTCTTACTTTTTCAAATCTGTATCTTTGATCTCTCCATTTCTTCTCCATCTTGTGCGTTCATTCCTTTCATCGTTCGTTATCAACTGATCTACCCTTCTTCTGTAAGATCTTCTTCCTTCTCTTTTATTTTCTTTGTTCATCATGGTTTACCTTATTGAGTCGCTTGATAAATTTCGCTCTGATTTTTCTATTCCTTCTTGGGTCATTTTGGAAGAGCTTTCTGAGCCTTCTGACTATTTTTGTTTGGCTGAGGGACATTGGTTCCCCAGTCTCTTTGTAGCTGAATGTGACTTTTCTTTTCCTCCAAACCCCTTGTATTTGGAATTCTGTCAATATTTTGACGTAGTACCTACAAAAATAGCCCCCAATACATGGAGAATAGTTAATGGAGTCCATAGGTTAAATCAGATTCATGGAACCCGTTTAGGAATTCCAGAGATTATGTTTTTCTATAGATGGGTTGTCAGTGATAATACTTTTTATTTGAAAACTAGGTTTTTAAATAGGGCTTTAGTTGTCAATCTCCCAGATGCCAACAGGGATTAATTCGAGCATGGGGTTGTTATGAAAAATTGGCAACATGCTCCATTAACTGAAACGACGTATATCAGGGTCCCAGATGCCCTCCCTATGGCAACGGGATAGGTTGTTTTTATTTTATTTAGTTTTTGAAATCATGTTTTCTTTATATTCGATAAAATGCGTCACTGATATTTTGATTTTTATTTATTTGCAGTTGACAGCAAAAGAAGGTCTCCAAAGGAGACAAAAGTTAACTTAAAGCATCTAAAACTTATCTGGGGTTTGCATCAAGCTGTTGCTGACGAACATATCAGATCAACCTCATACTTGTTGCAGTACAAGAGTTACATCTCGTCTTTCACTGCTCGTCCAGTGATAAGTAACATAGAGCCAGCACCAGTTTCTGAAGGTTCTTCTCCTGAATCACATATTCCTCTCAGTGACAGAATAAAGAGAAGAAGAGCTCCTGCCCTCTTCGATAAGTCTTCCTCTACTGCTGGAGAGGCAAAGAAAAGTAAGCAGGATGTCCCAGAAAAGGGATAAGACAAATTGATGCACCTCCTCCAGCTGTTAAGAAGGTTGCCGAGAAGCCTCCTGTGGCTCCAAGCAAGATTGCAGCTGTTTCCCCTCCAAGCGAGGTTGTAGTTATATCACCGACCAAGATGACATCCTTGGTCGAGAATGTTCCTGCTCCCACAAGGAAGTTGAAGAAAATCTCCTCGAATAATTTGGCTGAATCCATCTCTCAGCCTCTAACTACTGGAAGTGATGTTCCCACTTTTGTTGCTCCGAGCTCTGCCATGAGCTCGGTGAAGTCTTGGATCATCCCCGAGATCCAAGGTATTAAAGACAGTCTTTCTCGGGATAGGGTTACCACCCTGGCAGCTCAACACATTGCCTCAGTAAGTATTACTAATCTAAACTTTCATTTTTCAATGTTATGTCCCTGTACTGACATACGGTTATTTTCTTTTTCTCAGTTGGTAACATGCTTTAATACTATTCTGAAGAAGGATGAAGCTATTAAAGCTTCGAGCTCCTCGTCAGGTGTGGAGGAAGCTCTTGTAGGTCTGACACAGTCATTAAAGGATTCTCGTCAGAAGTATGTCGATGATAAAGCTGCTTGGGAGAAGCAGCTCAATTCCACCGAGCAGGAGAGAGATCAGGCTGTTGAAGTCTCCAAGGGTTTGGATAAGAAGATAAAAGACTTGGAGAGTAAGAATAAAGAGCTCGAGGGGAAGCTCCAAAATGCTGAAGAGCTTGAAAGTAAGCTCAAGTCTGCTGAGGAAGAGTTAAACAAGCTTTGTGAAGTTGGTCGTCAGAAGGAAGAAAAGGAGAATAAATTGAAGGCTGTCGAGGAGCTCCTCAAGGAAAGGACCTCCTCGGAGAGAGAAAAAAGAAGAAAGGCTATTAAGAAATCCTTCAGCGCTGGCTGGGATAAGGGGTGGAATGAGGGTTTGGCTGCCATGGTTTCACAAATGGAATATGGCAGCCTCAAGTACTTTAGGGATGGCTGGGTCGCTGCTCTAAGAGAGACGAATGTTGATGAGAATTCAGACCTATTTCAGCGACACATCCCTGGCCCCCCTCCATCTCCTGGGGAAGAAGAAGAGGATGAAGCTGCCTCCGAGGAATCCTCCATGGTGATTGGAGATCAGATTTCTCATGCCCCAGTTGTCCAGACTTCCCATGAGCAGCTTCAACCAACCAATATTTCAGTCGAGTAGTTTCTAGCACCCACCGAACAACCTTCTATGCCATCCGAGCAACCTACCTCCTCGTCCAAACTTCCCTAGAAAGTTTTGGGAAACAAGGAGAAGGTGTAGAGTTGTTCGGACTTTTATCTCTGTTTATTTTTGTTAAATGTAACTCTGAACTATGTACTTCTCTTTTATGATGCAATAAAATTTGAATTTTTGATTGTTCATACTGTTGACTCTCTTCTTCTTACTCTGTTTGCACTCTTATTGATTCTTGCTATCTCTTCCTTTTACTAGTTTATGGCTAGGATGGAATTGTTATCAACTCATGATACAAAATTGCTGAAACAATGCAATGTATACTTCAAAGCTGGTCATACAGATATGACTGAAGCTCAAATCGTTGATATCCTCGGTCCAGATGCTTCAGAGCGAGCAATTGAAGCCTACCAGTATTTAAAGTGCCTGCTCGACCGGGCAGTGGCTAACAATGTAGCATATTATGAGATTGTAGGAGGGTACTTTAGATTATATATGGAGGCGTAACCCCTATTGAGTATGGTAATGAAAAGTTAATTGGCCAAAGCTTTGGATTAATGATAGAACACATAAACATGAACCCAATGAAGATAGACCCAGCTTAAACTCACAAAGCTCTCGTGTCTAACTCAGGAAATAATAATGAACTTTAAAAGTAACCTAGCTAGAGGGAGAGAGAAGTAAGCACCCTAGATACACCTTGGTAGGCAGGTAAAACCACACCAAATACCCTCTGGAATCTCTGTCGAATATTGAAAGCTTTATAATAAATGACAATGGTGAGTGAGTAAACTCTCTGGTTTGTAATAACTCTCTCTGGTGTGTATTCTCTCTCGCAATAACTTCTGAACTCTCCAAAAGTCCTCTCCTTCCTCAAAGGTGGTTGGGGTCCTTAAATAGCCCCCCACACCACCCCCGAGGCAACTCAGTCATTAAAACTATGAAAGACATCCCTCATACTTTATGTCACAATATTAAATGCCTGATGCACTAGTTGTCTCCACGTCATAAACATTAAATGCCAAGACATGCCTTTTGCCTAACCACTGTGTGTCAGGGGGCTGTTGTCGCAGAGGTGGCTCACCAACTGCCTGACAGCCCCAAATACCACGGTGGTTTACTCAAGTGCAGGTCTGACATTGTTTAGCTGTCTAGTGACATCACCTACAGTAGATGTGACATTAAGTAAAGGGCTACTTAGTCCATAACTCAATGCCCGATGGAACTCCAAGCTGCTCCGCTTGAGGTTCCACGGTCAGGGTCCTTCGGTGTTTTACCAGGTGTATCTAAGATGGTCAGGACAAGCCCCAACGGTGACTTACTTCTCAATCCTCCAAACCAAGTCCCTCTAAAGTTCCCACGGTGAGGTCATTCGATAGAGCATAATAGCTCTCACAGGCCCTGCCAAGCCTGGTCTCTCGCAAGTACCATTTGACTTCACACTAAAACTCTTTATTATTCTCGCTACATTATTACGACCGTTATAGCTTACAGTAAAGGTAACCAAAGATACAATATGACTAACACAACAAGCTGAAGTACGAGTTGCCACACTTGAGTTGCCACGCTAATTTGCCACGCTATGCTGCCACGCTTGAGTTGCCTCTATTGCGTTAATCCTCCAACGCTATTGCTAATTAGGGAATTATCCCTAATCTCAGGATTACCTTCAAGCCCCCTCTACATTTTCCCCCTCGTGTAGGGATTGGTTGTGGGAGCAAGAAATGCCTGCACGAAAACTTCTCAATCCGATGAACCTTTCTTTGTTGTGAAAAGATTCAGGCCTTTTTCCTTTATGCAGAACCGTTGGGACATCTTCTTCGTTGGGGCTTTATTAGATAAGTCTGACAAGAAATTTTGTTGGTGCCAAAACTCAAGCTTGTATAGGAAGGCAACGATTAGTGTTCCCCAGACGTCACTTCATTAATGATGTGGCGCAGTCCTCTCAACTGTCAAAGAACTTCCCAAGGTGCCATGTGTTCATTGGAAATGATTGTAGGTGGCCTTGCACGTGTGATGGTGGGAGATTGAAACGACAACCCCAAAATTTTCAAACAGCCATATTAAAAAAACTTTGAACCTTCTCCTTTGTTTTTTCTTACTCTGTTACTATCTTCTTCAGACTGGCGTTTCTTTTTTATATATATAGAGAGAAACTCCATTGTTGCAAGAGCTTCATTCTTCACCTTCTATACCATCACTTATGATCGTGTTTCTCCATTCTCGCTCTCAATCCCTTTTTTCTCGAAGCTTTCTCTGTTACGGTGTCATTATTTTCCATGGCGTCTTCAAGCGACCCCACCGTGTCTCTCACCAGTGTTCCGTCTGCCACCACCACTGCTGCCTCCGCCCTGGGTGCTGCCCGCCAGGAACAGCTGAGGTTTTATCGTCGCTCTCCCATTTTTGTGGAGGGTGATGACTTTGCTGTTGCCTGTAAGACTGTTTGTTTTTCTTCTAAGTTTGACGCCCTACTGTTGGGTGATGAGGATGAAGAATTGTCTAAGTGGGGCTTTCTGCCCCCAGAAGGAACTCTCAGATTTCGCTTGGAGCGAGGGGACTTTCCATGGTCCCACATTGATTTCGAAGCACCCGGGGGATCCCCTGCCCACTTTGCTGCCTGGAACTCCCACATGTAGAGTTCCTATGCTGATATCCTCACCAAGATTGGACTGCAACGGGCTAAATGGTTTGGTGAGTTCACTCTCTCAAAGAACAATGCTTCCCTTCCTGTCTTGGTCTCTCGATGGAACGTGGCTACTCATACGTTCATCGCTGCGTGGGGTGAGTTCATCATCACTCTGGAGGACGTGTGCGAGATTTTGGGCCTCGATGCAATAGGTCATGAGCCCTGCACCGATGAGGCTCTTGATGCCCAAGAGACTACCGATCATTTGGAGTTGGATCGTATATGCCGAAGCTGCATTGGCTCATCCAACAAAGCTAATTTTTCTCCCTTGATTAGTTATTTCTTCAAGGGTTCTGGTGAAGGCAGTTCTTCAACAGATGCTCCTGGTCAAGGTACACAGTTGGAACTTCCTGCCTACATTCTTGTGATTCTTTCCCATTTTCTTTTGACGGGCAAACCCAACGACCAGCCCTGAAGGGACCTTATCAACCTGTCCCTTCGCTTGGCTCGAGGCATAAAACTCCCACTGGCTGCAATTGCCTTGGGATCCCTCTACACCTGGCTGGATAGGATTTTGTTTGACATGGAACGCTCTCTTGGCCGTTATAACTTGGCCAATTTTGCCAAAAATGTTCTTCTGACCAGCTTCCTTTACTTCTGCTTTCCTGCCGTAGCGGCCAAGACCAACAGTCCTCCTTCGGGGGAAATAATTCTGCCTCCACGATCTTTCATTTATCACAAGAGATAAAGCCGAAAGGAGATGATTTCTGTGATTGACCGTTTCGAGAACTTCGTTATGAGGCCTTATCAGGAAGAGGTCTTCTTTCACACTTGTGATTTTTTTCATTATGAAGCCAGAGTGATATAGGACCCTTCTCCCGATATTGAGGATCCCTTGCTTGATGTGGTCCTTCTGTTTTCTCCACGATATCTTCCCTCCTACACCGAGTGGGGATATACGAGCGAGCATCATAATCCCAACCGATGTAGCCGCCAGTTTGGGTTTGACCAGGGGGCGCCACGTCCAGTGTTTCAATCGTCAAACCCCAAGGTCTCCTTTGGCGAGGCATGTTCCCTCTTTTCTTCGACCGCTGCATGGGGGATATGTTCAACAATGGCTGGGCGTGTCACCATTCCCAGTATTACTAGGCATGGGGATGTGACCCCTTTGTTTGCCACCAAGTACTGGCCGAAACAACTAGCTGAAATTGCTGAGTTCGTTGAGGGAGATCCGGTGTATCCTCCCGTTTCTTCATTTTCTGCCCTGGATTTGGGGCTAAAAGGCAACTCTGTACTTGGGATAGAATTCCCTCTGAGTTCAACCCCCAAAGAACCTCCTATCGATTTCCCCCCATTTTGTCCCATGGTCCCAGTTATAACGCCAAAACCCAGGACTCCTGCTGCTCCAAAGAAGGCTGCCCCCTCTACTGCAGCTACTACCAACGAGGGGGCTTCTCAACCACCTGCCAAGAAGGCAAAAAAGGCCAAGAGTGGGACATCAAAGTCGAAATCGAAGTCCCAGAAGCCCCAAACTCCCGTGGCAGCTCTTCCCATAGCCTCCATTCCACCTCCTATGCTTGCTGAGATGGATGAACGTGTAAGGAGGGAGGCCCAAGCAGAAATAGACCGAATAAATGCCGAGTATCAACGGCATGCAGTCGTTGTTCCTTCTTCCCTTGCTTTCCCCATGGTGGTGGTTGATCCTGCAGAGCCAACGGCTAGGAGGAGAAAGAGCTCTAGGGTTCCTCAAGGGGTCAGTACTGGTGCAGCGGGATCGAGGATGAAGACTCTGGGCACCAAGTCCCAGAAGAAATGAACTCCTGAGGTGCACCAAACCCCTGAGGTGCATTCAACTCCTTCCCCTTCTGTTGCTGTTACTCCTCCTTCTTCGCCCGTGGTCGTGTTTTCTTGTTCTCATTATGAATCGGAGGTATGTATGCCTGATTTAGTTATTATCTCCTTTTGCTTAAGGACGACTGTCTTTACTTATATATATATTTTTCTTTAATTGACAACTGTGGTGCAGGGAGTTGAAATAGAAAGACCAGACCCCTCTAGTCCTACCGTGAGCCCTTTTGTGGGGGGACGCTTTGGTGCATCTCGTACCGATGTGACTCCTCCCCGTTCCCCCATGACGGGGCTTACCTATTCTCGCCGTGCAGGAAATCAACGTGCAAGGGAAGTCGTTGTGGTAGGTGATTCCTCGCCTGAAGTGGTAACACAACCCGAAATAACACAATCCTAGATAACACCCTCGGTCCCTTCTGATTTATAGGCCTCACCTGAGGTTCCTCTACCCATTGTTCTTGTTGAGGAGAGTGAGCCCGAGGTATGATTTCCTCTATAATTTATTTGTTGTAGTCTTTTCGGTCCCACTCTTTTCTTATTTGGCTTGCTGAATTCTGATATGTTTTGGGTACCCCAGGTTGAAATATCCTCGTTGTTGGCAAGCGTTCTTCTTCCGACGACGCTGATGAGACCCCTGACTGCCATTCCTCTCTTTAGCACCATAACTGAGGTAAGTAACACGTAGAGATATTTCTTCATATTTTCTGTGCCCATTCTTCTTTTCTAACACTTGCCTTTGTGCCACAGTTTTCTCCTGATCTTGCACCAACTCCTGCAGTCAGGGCCCAGGTTGGTGCTTGTAGCCAACATAGTGGTGTGTTTACACCCCATCGTGTTGTGCCTTTGTTTGGGAGCTCAGTGTCTTCACCTGATGAACCCAGTATGCTGGCCATGGTGCCCTATACAGGTGATAGAGTTTTGCGAAGAGTGGAGGCTTCTGCGTCCAGGGACCCCGTTATGGCTTCTGGGGTAATAATCTCTCCCCCAACGGTTCCTGTCCCTGCGGCTGTCCCATATGCTCCCGTTGTGACTGAAGTATTTTTGTTAACTTTTGTTAAGATTTTCCATAATCTCCATCTTATGATTTTTCATAAGATTTTTCTTAAACTTCACCTTATAACGATGATTTAACAACGAAAACACTTGTTAAGTTTTTTCATAAACTCCACCTTATAACGGTGACTTAACAACGAAAACGCTTGTTAAGATTTTTCATAAACTCTACCTTATAACGGTGACTTAACAACGAAAACACTTGTTAAGTTTTTTCCATAAACTCCACCTTATAACGGTGACTTAACAATGAAAAGACTTGTTAAGATTTTTCATAAACTCCACCTTATAACGGTGACTTAACAATGAAAACACTTGTTAAGTTTTTCCATAAATTCCACCTTATAACGGTGACTTAATAACGAAAACACTTGTTAAGTTTTTTCATAAACTCCACCTTATAACGGTGACTTAACAACGAAAACGCTTGTTAAGATTTTTTATAAACTCCACCTTATAACGGTGACGTAACAACAAAAACGCTTGTTAAGATTTTTCATAAACTCCACCTTATAACGGTGACTTAACAACGAAAACGCTTGTTAAGATTTTTCATAAACTCCACCTTATGATTTTTTTTCATAAGTTCATCATGTGCGCTATCTCTTTTCAGGTTGCTCGGGAAAATTCTCCCCCAGCTCTTTCGCTTGTAGGCTCACCCTTCTGAGAACCTGATGTTTCAGAAAATTCTGGTCATGATGATCAAGGTTCCACGACTGGTGCTGCAGCCGAGAGCGAGTCTGGGTGCGAACTGCCTCTTCCTGACCTGACTCCTCACGCGTTCTGCCTAATGGTGCTTCGACAGTCTCCTCAAATGCCTATCAATCACCGCTTGGTAATCGAACAACTGGTGAATCGCCACCCTGAGACCTTCACACCAGATTGCCTGCGCTCCAATATTCACGTGATGAGTCACAGACTTCAAGGCATGGCGATCGTTGTTGCTGAAATTGCCAGTACCCCTACTGCGAGTGTTACCAGATGCCTTCTTAACCAATTTTTGGGTTTTCTGAGGGAGTTGGGGCGTGATGGTTTCCGTTTTGACTGGCTTATAACGTATCTGAAGACTTTGAAGAACCAGCAACTGATCGGCCAGAGGGAAGTGTTACGAAAGCACCAGGAGGACCAGCAAGCTGAGGAAGCTAGGTTGGTCGCATTGGCACCCCTTTTGGAAGCAGTGGATCAAGAGGTAAAGGATGCCGAAGAAGCTTTGTGCCTGGTCAAACTGAAGCGCGAGAGACTCCTGATCGAATGTACACAAGTGCAAACGAGACTGGAGGTTTCTATTAATGCCCAATGATCTTTCACAGCAGCTTCTTCGGGCCTTCCTGGAGATTTTTTCTCTTCCTCAGATTTATCGTTTCTTTTAGATTAGTTGCCTCTTGTATACAGATCCTCCACTTGCCTTTATCTATGTAATTATTGGGCGATAGTTCCCAAACAAATTTTGTAATGCTCTATTGTTTATGAATGAAGAATATATACTTTTCAATCCCTTCGTGTGTTGTGATTGTTGTTGTATGCTATAGAGTTTTGTATTTCTGCCATTCCTCCATTATGCTAAAAAATGTCACCCAAAACTTGTATATTTATAACAATAACTAGTCATAACATCAGTTCAAACTTGGTTATTTACACATGATAAACCTTCAGCCACTTATTGTTAATCTTAAATGGCTTATCTTCCTCTAACTTCGAAATTAAACAATAACCTGAGTCATGGGCTTCTTTCACAATGAAAGGTCCCTCCCAATTAGCTGCAAAATTTGGTAGAGGAACCCCCTGATGTGTTTCACTGTCGCTTTCAATACGAGGTCTCCCTTCACGAATTTCCTTGGTCTCACCAAGTTATCGTACGCCCTTGAAAGTTGCCTCGTATATATTTGGAAGTTCTGCATCGAATTATCTCTGTGTTCATCCAACGCTTCCAACTGTACATGTCTACTTTGAGGAAGCATGCTACTTCGCAAAGCATAGCGAGCAGAGGGAACTTCCAATTCTACTGGGAGGATTGCTTCGGCCCCATAAACAAGAGAGAACGGCATATATCCCGTGGGTTTTCGCTTGGTTGTTCGATAGGCCCACAAGACAGCTGGTATCTTGTCATCCCACGCCCCTGGAAAGTCTTCCATCATTTTGGCCAAAATATTAACCAAGGTTTTATTAGTTGCTTCGGCCTGACCATTTCCCTTTGGGTATGCCACCGTTGAAGTGTGATGAACAATGGAGTACTTGTCCGTGAGCATTGCTACTTCGGAGTTGACGAAGGGGGTCCCATTATCTGAGAGAATAACTTTTGGGATCCCAAAACGGCAAATGATGTATTCTCTGATGAAGTTGCTTACCACCCCAGCCGTTGCCCGTCTGAGTGGTATCGCCTCGGCCCATTTTGTGAAACATTCTGTTGCTACTAGTATCCATATCTTGCCTCTCGAAGAGGGGTGTATTTCCCCCACTAGGTCGAACGCCCAAGTATGAAATGGATAGGGTGTTGATAGAGAGTGCAAGTCTACCGATGGGGCATGGATCATATTCCTATGAAGTTGGCAAGCTTTGCATTTTCGAACGAACTCCGTAGAGTCTTTCTCCATCGTTGGCTAATAATACCCCAATGTCATCAACTAATCATACAGCTTGGCTCCTCCTATATGTGCTGGATCGTGCGCTTGTTTGAGGACCTCCACTGCTTCTTCCTTCGTGACACATCGCAAAGGCCTGTTAAATTACCCCTTTCGATAGAGCTTCCCCCCTGGACGTAGAACCTTGGAGTCCTTCGCCTCAGACCTATTGCATCAATTTTCTCCATTGGGACAACCCCCTCCTGAATGAAGTCGATGTAGGGCTGCCTCCAGTCCGTTTGAGCTTCAATGAAATGGCACTCAGCTGCCTCAAAGAATAGCTGACACTTATTGCACTTCCGTTGCAGCTCTACTTCATCTTGCTTCATCCTAGGCCAGAAATTCCCCTCCCTTTGAATTCTCCTATATAGAGGAATCTCAGTCGTTTCGCAGTGCTCCTCATGCGTTTTCCTCAATATTTGCTCGGCTTCCTCTGGGCTGACGCATCTTGAAAACCATCCTCCTGTATTTCTAAAATAGAGATTTCCCTGGCTTGTAAAATATTGGGCCAACTCTCTTAGCCCCATTGCCCCCTCACCAGACTCCAGCTGCTTCCTAATATCTCTTCTCCAGCCCACCTCTTCCTTCATCGGTAGTATTGACTGTACTACCGAAGGAGCTGTTCTTCGTTGGATCACAACTGTAGTCTCATTGGTTTTCATTATCATCTTCTGGGCAATAGTGGCATAGGCGTCTGGATGGAGGTTCATCGTTCTGGGATGTCTCCTGATCTTGGTCTGATGGAACTGGTTGAGGAGCCTTTGAATGATTGTTCTATAGGGTGCCAGGCTCATGTGTTTCAACGCATATTCTCCGTTTACCTGCTGAATTACTAAGTTCGAGTCACCCTTAATGCAGAGTGAACGAATTCCCCTCCGAAGAGCCTCTAGAAGCCCTAGTACCAACGCCTCATATTCTGCCTCCTTATTAGAGCAAGGGAAATCTAGTTTGTAGGAAAGGAAAATCTCTTCCATCCCTTTTGAAAGAACAACCCCTGCTCCTCCCTTCTTTTCTATCGAAGATCCATCGAACTGCATCGTCCATTCCTCCTCAGTTGCATCCAGGTAATTGGCCTGCAAATCATCTCCTAGAATGTCTTCCCTAGGCGGCTTGAAGGTTCCTGAAGGGAAGATGGCCAATAGGTCAGCATACGCCTGGCTTTTGATTGTGCGAGGGACCATACATTTTAAGTCATATTCAGAGAGAATAAGGAACCATCTAGCTGCCCTGCCAATCAATATAGTCTTTGGGAGAAAATACCTAATTGGGTCGCATCTAGTTACAATATGAATGGTAAAAGACAGCATATAATGCCTAAGTTTTTGTGCTACAAAGACCAAGGCTAAACAATGCCTTTCTAAGCTACTATATCTAATTTCTGGCCCATGTATAATTCTGCTGAGGTAGTAAACCGACTGTTCTTGCCCGTCCACTTCTTGTGCTAGCAGAGCTCCAACGGAACTCGTGGTGGATGTAAGGTATAGCTGCAACGGAGCTCTTGCTTGGGGAGGAACCATGATTTGTGGTGATACAAGAAGCTTCTTCAACCCAACAAGGGACTTCTGGTGAACCTCTTCCCATCTGAATTTCGTGTTCCTTCGTAGCAGCTGCATCAGTGGGTGTGTTATTTCGGCCAATACAGGCACAAATCTCCTAAGGTAGGAGACTTTATCGAGAAAACTTTTTAGCTCCTTCGCCGTTCTTGGACATGGCATCTCCAAGATTGCCCGCTGTTTATCCTGGTCTATCTGTGCCCCTTGTCGATTAACCACGAAGCCTAAAAACTTACCACTTGTTACTCCGAAGACACACTTTAACGGGTTCATCCTTAACTTGTACCTCCTGCACCGAGCAAACACCTTCCTTAAATCGTTCAGATGGGACTCCTCCTTCTTCGATTTGATGACCAAGTCGTGTACGTAGAATTCCACAAATTTGTGGAAGAAGTCATGAAAAATGGCCATCATCGTTCTTTGGTACGTAGCTCCGGCGTTCTTGAGTCCAAACGACATTACTTTGTACATGAAGTTGCCCAACGGAGTTCTGAATGCTGTTTTCTCTGCATCAGAGGGGTCCATCTTGATCTGGTTGTATCCCACATATCCATCCATGAAGCTATACATCTCATGACCAACCGTGGAATCTATCAAACTGTCGATGGAGGGTAGGGGAAACTCATCCTTGGGGCAAGCCCTATTCAAGTCTCTGAAGTCCACGCAGATCCTTATTTGGTTTT
Organism: Sambucus nigra; assembly: GCA_949130495.1. Classification (NCBI taxonomy): domain Eukaryota; kingdom Viridiplantae; phylum Streptophyta; class Magnoliopsida; order Dipsacales; family Adoxaceae; genus Sambucus; species Sambucus nigra. Next base: position 287,117,722 of record OX422218.1, read on the forward strand.
TGTCTTTCTTCCCCACTGGCACAATGCTGGATAGCCAGAGAGGATGTTGTATTGGCTTGATAAATCCTGCTGCCAATAAGGGTTGGACCTCTTCTTTAATCTTTAAATCTAGTTCAGGCTTGTAAGTTCTTGTTTCCTACTTCACCGGAATAGCTGAAGGCATCACGTTCAGCTTGTGGCAGCTCACTTCCTCATCCAGCCCTTCCATTTCAGTGTACTTCCATGTGAAGACATCTATGAACTCCTGAATCAGGTCAACCAAGGCTTCTTGTTTCTCCTTAACAAGATCTTTCGAGATAAAGATAGGCCTTGGATCTTCCCCTTCTCCTGCTAGGTTTAGCTGCTCCAACTCTTGTGCCTGGGGCCTTGGTTGGTCTGCCATGTAGTCTGGTTCTTCGGCGACATCTTCTACGAACTCTTGTATGTTGGAGTTGTCTATCACCATACACTTCCCCTGTTGATCTACTAAAAAACACTCATATATTGGGTCAACCTTATTGTTAGTCTTTTTGACCGCGCGCTCACACCGTTATAAGCGGTACACCACTTTTCCTTCTTCAGTGACAATTCTCTTGCATTGCCTGCTGGTGGCTGTTGCCACGACCTTTCTTTTCCTCTCTCTGTAAGCCTCAGCGATTCTTTCCCTTGAAAAATGACTCAACACGCTTTGTCATTGGACCTCATGCTCTCCTGGGTCTGTCCTAGTCCTCATCTTGTCTTTGAGCTGCTTCGAGATGTTTTGGGGTCGAGGGACCGCCCGATATGTTTCCTCGATCCTCTTCCCCTCACCACTCTCATTTAAAGGCCCCATTCTTTCTCTAATCGAGGGGACCCATGCTCCCTCCATTCTCCTCGTTAGAACTCGCACGTCCTCTTCGAGCTCTGTATAAAAGGCTGCATCCACCAAGTGTGCTTCTTCGATAGCGAAAGGCCTCTTAGTTTCCCTAATAGTCACTTCTGTCCCCTTGATATTCGCCTTAGCACATTGATGGTAAGTTGAGGGAACTAACCCTTGGTTGTGCATCCATACTCTCCCTATTAACAAATGATAGGAAGTTGCGCTTTCTATTACATGGAACTTGATATGGGAACTCATATTTCCCATCACTATCCCCACGTTCACATACCCGATGGATTTGGAAGATTGATTATCGTAGCCTGAGATTACCAAGGGCATGGGAACCAACCTTTCCTCTGGAATATTAGCCGTGTGGAAGGAGTTTATTGGCATAATGTTGATGGAAGCACCCCCATCCATAAGAGTCCTTGCAAAGTTAACCCCGTTAACACTAGCGGTTACATACAGAGGCCTATTATGGGGGAACCTTACAACTCTATCCGCATCGCTGAAAGTTACCTCTGATAGGAACTTCTTTACCAGCCTAGCCATGGGTCCCCTCCATCTTAGCGAGGGGACTGCATTTCTCCTTACAATATCTAAGATCGCCTGAGTTATCTCCATTCTGCTCTCTTTTGGGATTCCCACTTGGTCGAAGAACCAAGTGAACTTTGGAGATTTTGAAACTGCGCTATATTCTACGAATGGGTCCGTTACCTCTGATAGGAACTTCTTTACTAGCCTAGCCATGGGTCCCCTCCATCTTAGCGAGGGGACTGCATTTCTCCTTGCAATATCTAAGATCGCCTGAGTTATCTCCATTCTGCTCTCTTTTGGGATTCCCACTTGGTCGAAGAACCAAGTGAACTTTGGAGATTTTGAAACTGCGCTATATTCTACGAATGGGTCCGTTTCCTCACCCTCAACGCTGTAGGCGTCTTCTACGACCCTAGCACTTGCTTCATCATACGCTAGAACTACGTTAGCCATTCCCCTGGTGCAATGCTCCAGTGCCTCATCGAACTCCTTCATCGTTGCCCCTCCCCTCTCCCTTTCTGCCTCCTTGTCATAGGCTGTCACCAGATTGGCCCCATGTGCTGGGAGTGGGCTATTGTTAATGTTCTGCGGGGGGATTTGCAATGTCCCTGCCTTAATGTATTTGTCGATGATCCTTTGCAGCGTGAAGCAGCTCTCTGTTGGATGCTGGACCTTTCGATGAACCTGACAATATTTGGGATCAGCCCTAGTTGTCGCGTCGGGCTCTTCCGCCGGAACACCCTTTGGTTCATAAACTGTTCCGCCTTGGACCATTGCGTTATAGCAACTCACAGCCTCCTCCACCGTACAAGGTAACAGTGGCGGGTCTTCTCTATCTCTTCCGAACTTTCTTTTGCTGTCCTTCCCCGGCGCCTTGCCCCCATCCTCTCTCTTGACATATCCCACCCGTGGGGCCTGAGGCCTTCCTCCCAGGGGTTGTATCGGCTGTCTGAACACCATGGGAGCCACTACCGAGCTAGGTCGCACCACCAAAGAGATTTTTCTTGCGGATTTTAAGAATGCTGAAAATGTTCCCTCGCGTGTCTCATTGATTAGGTGGCAGATATACTCAGGAAGTAGTCCCTCAGCACAAATCTGTAGTAACCTGGCCTCCTTAGCTTCTTCCCTTACATCGAGGGACCTTTCCCTAAACCTTCGAATATAGGCCACTACCTCTTCTCCTGGCCTCTGCCTCTCCCTGCCAAGTTGGGTTAGGGTGAACTCATCTTCTGCCAAGAAGAACTTTCGGACAAACAATACATGCATCTCCTCCCACGTAGAGACACTATTGGGAGGCAGATGAGAGTACCAAGTGTATGCTTTATCAGTCAGGGATTTGGAGAACTCCCTCAATCTAAGCTTTTTGTCATTGCAGTGCGCTCCTAAATGTTCAACGAAACACTTAATGTGTTCCTTCGGGTTCCCACCCTTCCCTGAGTATTTTTCAAAGGTAGGGGGAATATAGTCCTTCGGGTAGGGCTCGTCGTTGTATTCCTGGGGGTAAGGTGTTCGGAAGTCGTCGTAGATCGATGCCACCTCGCCCATAGCCTGCGAGGAAGCCTGCATGTACTTCAGCATTTCCCTCTGCATCTCTTTTCTCATTTCTTCCATGGGCGAGGCCACTGGGGCCACCTGCAGTGGGGTAGAGGGTTGAGCGCTCCTGAGGTACCCACTGCCGGGTTCACCCCAAAAGATACACCCGATGGGATCGTTCCTACAATGCCTGTCCCTAGTGGGACCGTTGGGGCTACTCCTGGTGTTACGAAAGTGTTAGCCTCTAGCCCTCCCAGCATAGTTGAAGCCACCGGAGTTTGCAAGAACTCGTGAAACTTGCTCATGAGGAGGGCAATCTGAGCGGGTCCCAACCCCATGATCGCGGGAGGTTGGGCCGCCCCTGGGATGCCTAACGTTGCTGGCGCCAGAGGTACCTCTACTCGAGGAGCCCCATCTCTTAGGGCCTCTTGCTCTCTCGCAGCCTGTTCTTCATTATGCTGAATGTCATCGAAATTGAGTCGTCGAGTAGAATTATCTTGCGCCATACTCCTTATCTAGAAGGATGCCTCCCCAGCAGAGTCGCCAAATGTAGGAGGGTACTTTAGATTATATATGGAGGCGTAACCCCTATTGAGTATGGTAATGACAAGTTAATTGGCCAAAGCTTTGGATTAATGATAGAACACATAAACATGAACCCAATGAAGATAGACCCAGCTTAAACTCACAAAGCTCTCGTGTCTAACTCAGGAAATAATAATGAACTTTAAAAGTAACCTAGCTAGAGTGAGAGAGAAGTAATCACCCTAGATACACCTTGGTAGGCAGGTAAAACCACACCAAATACCCTCTGGAATCTCTGTCGAATATTGAAAGCTTTATAATAAATGACAATGGTGAGTGAGTAAACTCTCTGGTTTGCAATAACTCTCTCTGGTGTGTATTCTGTCTCGCAATAACTTCTGAACTCTCCAAAAGTCCTCTCCTTCCTCAAAGGTGGCTGGGGTCCTTAAATAGCCCCCCACACCACCCCCGAGGCAACTCAGTCATTAAAACTATGAAAGACATCCCTCATACTTTATGTCACAATATTAAATGCCTGATACACTAGTTGTCTCCACGTCATAAACATTAAATGCCAAGACATGCCTTTTGCCTAACCACTGTGTGTCAGGGGGCTATTGTCGCAGAGGTGGCTCACCAACTGCCTGACAGCCCCAAATACCACGGTGGTTTACTCAAGTGCAGGCCTGATATTGTTTAGCTGGCTAGTGACATCACCTACAGTAGATGTGATATTAAGTACAGGGCTACTTGGTCCATAACTCAATGCCTGATGGAACTCTAAGCTGCTCCGCTTGAGGTTCCACGGTCAGGGTCCTTCGGTGTTTTACCAGGTGTATCTAAGATGGTTAGGACAAGCCCCAACGGTGCCTTACTTCTCAATCCTCCAAACCAAGTCCCTCTAAAGTTCCCACGGTGAGGTCATTCGATAGAGCATGACAGCTCTCCCAGGCCCTGCCAAGCCTGGTCTCTCGCAAGTACCGTTTGACTTCACACTAAAACTCTTTATTATTCTCGTTACATCATTACAACCGTTATAGCTTACAATAAATGTAACCAAAGATACAATATGACTAACACAACAAGATGAAGTATGAGTTACCACGCTAAGCTGCCACGCTAAGTTGCCACGCTATGCTGTCACGCTTGAGTTGCCTCTATTGCATTAATCCTCCAACACTGTTGCTAATTAGGGAATTATCCCTAATCTCAGGATTACCTTCAAGCCCCCTCTACAGAGATGATTGGAGACCTCCAGGGCACTCTCGAGTAGCTTCAACAATAATACAAGGAATCTACAGCCCTTTTGCACCAGGGATATGAGAAGAAGTATCAGCAACTAAGTGCTGATAAAGGATATAATAGATTGTTTGCTTCTTACGATATAAAGGAAAGGACTTTGAAGACCGAGGTTGAAGAGCATAGGCAGATCGCCAAATTGTTAGAGCAGGAAAATAATAATTTGCGAGGAGAGATATCTCAGCTGAAATCTGCAGCCTCTACCTCAAGAGCCTTAGTTCTTGTCAACGATGAAGGTTTTTATTTCTTGGAGGTCGAAAATGCCAATCTGAGAGACGAATTGGAAACCTTGAAGAGAACTGGTCCTTCTACCTCTGCTCGCGGACGAGCAAGAGCTTCTCGGGGACGAGCAAGGGCTGCTCGAGTTACTATTGAAGAAGCTAGAACGCAGGCAGCCTTGGAGAATCAAGCATTCCAGTTGGTGGAGAAGAATCAAGCATTAGCTGAGATGTCCAAGAAGATTCTGAATCTGAATGAGCAGCTCTCTGCACAAAAGTCTGCCTTGGAGAGTAAAGAACTTTTAACGAAGAACCTCCACGAGCAACTGGAAAGGTTAACCTATCAATTCCACAAGAAACCCAGAGAGTTATGGATGGCTGGTTATAATTAAGCCCTCTACCATCTAGATGATCGGATCCAAAATGCAAATAATGTGGGTTACAAGCAAGGATGGCTGAATGCCTTGGGTGTGCTGTAATTGGAACAGGGTCACTATTTGTGGGATTACTATGACCCTGGGTTGCTCGAGTTTCCGGTGCCACCTTTCAAACTGGATATGAGCTGGATTCCTGCTCGGGCGATTCCTCAATGTCTGATTTCAAAGTATCTCGGTGACTACAATCTTCATTCCAATTTCGAGATATCTCTCCCTGAACACCTACTTGATCGTCCCTCAGTAATGAATGTCAGGATGCTTAAAGATATAAATTTCATCAATTCCCCCTATGCCTTAGACGATCCTCCCGCTGGTGAAGAACCTATTTCAAAGGCAGAGGGGAAGAAACCAATAGAATAGGATTCTTGATGTAACAATTTTTATGTATTTCATTCTCAATGTATTTTGTTTTGGATTTAATGAAAAACTTATAGTTTTCTTTGCAATCTTAATTGTCATTGTCCTTGGAAATATTTTGTAAGACATTTTCTAATGAATGTGCATGTATATCTGTTGAAAAGATAAAGATATTTTTGTTGACTATCTGAATTGATGATAATTATCTGACGACCAAGCAGAGTTAGTGATATTTTGTTTCTCGATCAAATTTGGTGGTAATCTAAAATGTCATAAGTATAAAAAATATATCACTTTTTAATTTTAAGCCCTGAAATGACTTTCATTTGTTTAACCAATTGTTTCTGACCAACCGGAGTTGGTGGTTTTTGTTCCCGACCAACCTTAGTTGGCAAATTTTTATTCCTGACCAACCTTAGCTGGTAGATTTTTATTCCCAATGAACCTTAGCTGGTAAATTTTCTTCCCAACCAACCGTAGTTAGTATTTCTGGGAAATTTTTTATTCCCGACCAACTTATAGTTGGTGGATTTTCTTCCAAACCAGCCGTAGTTGGTATTTCTGGAAAAAAAATTATTCCCGACCAACTATAGTTGGTGGATTTTCTTCCCAACCAGCCGTAGTTGGTATTTCTGGAAAAAAAATTATTCCCGACCAACTATAGTTGGTGGATTTTCTTCCCAACCAGCCGTAGTTGGTATTTCTGGAAAAAAATTTATTCCCGACCAACTATAGTTGGTGGATTTTCTTCCCAACCAACCGTAGTTGGTATTTCTGGGAAATTTTTTATTCCCGACCAACTTATAGTTGGTGGATTTTCTTCCCAACCAACCGTAGTTGGTATTTCTGGGAAATTTGAAATTTTTTGCGTAGTGTGTAGCACTAATACTCCGAAAAATTTTCAACAAAAGGAGATAATTGGGCGAAATATCCAAAACTTTATTCATATCGAAGAAAACTGCATTACATAGAGATTAAATTACTGATAATATTTGCGCAGATGCTCTGCGTTCCATGCATTCTTAAACTCCTCTTCTTCTAAGGTTTCGATTCTATATGTACCTGGTCGAACAACCTCTGTTATTCTGTAGGGCCCATGCCAGTTAACTTCCAGTTTATTGTGCTTTTGAATTACTTTCTTTAGCACATAGTCTCCTTCTTTCAGGTTGCACTTCTTCACTCTCTTGTTGTAGAACAGAGCTGTTCGTTGCTGGTATGCAACATTCCTGATGGTTGCTTCTTCTCTAACTTCCTCGAGCATATCCAAGTCCAATCTTCTCATCAAGTCGCTGATGGGAGAATTGAAATTCAGCACTCTGTGTGTTGGGAGACCCAGCTCGGCAGGTATAACAGCTTCACTTCCAAATGCCAACATATATGGAGATTCTCCTGTGGCTGCTCGTGGAGTAGTACGATAAGCCCATAGTACAGAATGTAGCTCGTTGATCCAATTTGCCTTTGCATCATTTAATCTTTTCTTCAAGCCATTCAGCAGCGTTCTGCTTGTCACTTCAGTTTGTCCATTGCTTTGAGGGTGGCCTGGTGCAGAGTGGGTTTTCAATATGTTCGACTGATGACAATACGCAGCAAACTCCTCATTGTCGAATTGGGTTCCATGGTCTGTGATGAAAGCATGAGGAAGACCATATCTACAAATGATGTTCTTCCATATAAATTGATACACTTTGTCATATGTCATATCGATAAGGGGCTCAACTTCCACCCACTTAGTAAAGTAATCCACTGTGACGACGAGATATTTAAACCTTCCTCTGGTCGTTGGAAGTGGCCCGACCAAGTCAATTACCCACATGGCAAATGGCCAAGGGGAAGTAATGGGTGTCAACAATGCTTGGGGAGTTCTTCGGATAGTGGAGAAGCGTTGACATTTGTCACATTTTTTGGCATAGGCTATGCAATCAGCCCTCATTGTTGGCCAATAGTATCCCTGCGTCATTATCCTTTGCAGAAGTGTCCGACCTGCTACATGGGCTCCACAAGACCCTTCATGGACTTTTTCGATCAAGTCTTTCACCTCGGTGGGATGTACACATCTCTGCAAACCAGCTATAATTCCTTGTCTATATAGAACACCATTGGTCAATACATAACGAGCATCTTTAAACTTTAGTTTCTTGGCTGCGAGTTTATCAGTTGGCAAATATCCTTCTTCAATATATGTCCTGATAGGATCCATCCAAGATGGTCCTAAATCAAGGGTAATAAAGTTCATCATCAGATCTTCATCTATGATCCGACTAGCCAAGACTTCTATTGGGATTGTTCTTCGTAGCTCGGTGCGTGTGGCTGAAGCTAACCGAGCTAAGGCATCTGCTCTGGCATTCTCCAATCTTGGTATTCTAATTATTTGCACTGCCATCAGACTTGATAAAATCTCCATCGCTTTTGCATGATACCTAATAATTAATTCTCCTTTGGCTGCATATACTCCCAACATTTGATTTACGATCAATTACGAGTCACTGAATACAATAACCTGCTCTGCCCCCATGGTTTTTGCCAAACTAAGACCTGCGATCATAGCTTCATATTTAACCTCATTATTAGAAGCCTTGAATTGGAAGCGCAAAGCATACTCCACATCGACCTCGTCCGGGCTGTTCAAAATAATCCCTGCTCCACAACCTGTAGTATACGAAGATCCATCTACATATAGATTCCATATAGGTACCTCATCTTCAAATTTTTTATTGGACAGAGTTCCTCGGTGGAATATTTTCTGTTTCCTTTTATCCTCCTCTAGCACTTCTTGCTGCTCGTCGACCATCTTCTCTTGCTCGCCGACCACCTTAAGTTGATCAGGATTTAAATTTGATGATCCTGTAACATCCACAGGTTGGTTGGTGTGCAACTTTTGCTCCTCGGAGGTATCAGGATAGGTGAACTCTGCTATAAAATCTGCTACTGCTTGCCCTTTTAGTGACGATCTAGGCTCATAAACTATGTCATATTCACCCAATTCTACTGCCCAGTACATCAATCTCCCTGATTTTTCTGGTTTATGAAGAGCTTGCCTCACTGGCATATCAGTATACACAACTATGGTATGAGCTTGGAAGTACGGCCTCATTCTCCTACTTGCCTCGATCAATGCTAGTGCCAACTTTTCCAGTCTTGGATATCTGATCTCTGCTCCTCGGAAGGCCTTACTAGTGTAATAGATCAGTTTTTGCACTCCATCCTCCATTCTTATCAATGCCGAGCTAACTGCATTCTCCGACATTGCCAAATATAAATACAATCTTTCTCCCATCACTGGCTTGGACAACAGTGGAGGTGCTCCCAGATATTTCTTCAATTCTTGAAAGGCTTTCTCGCATTCTTCATTCCATTCAAACATTTTTCGGAGTGTTTTGAAGAATGGGAGGCATCTATTAGTTGCTCGTGATACAAATCTGTTAAGTGCTGCAACTCGCCCTGTGAGACTTTGGACCTCCTTCTTCATCGTTGGAGACCGCAGCCCCAATAGAGCCTTGATCTTTTCAGGGTTTGCTTCAATACCTCGTTGGTTGACAATATATCCGAGGAACATGCCTTCTCGTACTCCGAATTTGTGGGATTCAACTTCATTTGATATTTATCTAGTTGATCAAATGTCTGACCTAAGTCAATTAGATGGTCAACAACTCTCTTGCTTTTCGTCAGCATATCATTAACATAAACTTTCATATTGAAACTGATTTTCTCTGCAAACACTTTGTTCATCAGCAGCTGATATGTTGCACTTGCATTTTTCAAACCAAAAGGCATAACATTATAACAATAAGTTTCTCTAGGGGTAATGAAAGAGGTACTCTCCCTATCTTCAGGTTTTATTTTAATCTGGTTGTAACCAGAATAAGCATCCATGAAGCTCAAAAACTCGTGTCCCGAGGTAGCATCCACTAGTTGATCAATTCGGGGCAAAGGAAAATGATCCTTTGGGCATGCCTTGTTAAGGTCGGTAAAGTCTACACACACCCTCCACTTGTTATTTTTCTTCTTCACCATAACCACATTAGCCAACCAGTCTGGATATTTGACATCTTCAATAAAGCAAGCATTCTGGAGCTTCTCGACCTCCTCTTGTATAGCTTGGTTCTTCTCGGGGCTGAACACTCTTCGTCTCTGCTTCACTGGCTTGATCTCCTGATTCACATTGAGCTCGTGACATAAGAAATTTGGATCTATTCCTGGAATATCCTCATGACTCCAAGCAAAAGTTTATTTTCTGCTTTTTTGGAAAACTATCAATTCCTGTTTTAGTGAGGCATCTAACGATGAACCTATTTGAGTTGTTATTTCCGGGTGCTCGTCGTCCAAAATTATATTTTCAGTAGCTTCCACCACCTGACCTTTCACGAGCTGCGATTCGTCTCTAGGATCCAATGTTTCAATCTCTGCGCCTTCATCCACTTGGTAGGTCGTAGTATTTTTCCTAGATTCCTCCAGTTCTTCTTGCTCGGCAGATGAGTAATAACATTCCCGAGCAACTTTTTGGTCACCCTTTACAACTCCTACTCCAAAATTAGTCGGAAACTTCAGACATTGATGTACAGTAGATGGTACTGCTTCGAACTTCTTCAAACCTACCCTTCCCATGATGATATTGTAAGCTGACTGGACATTCTTATCCATCATAAAGAAACGTACTCTTTCTGTTCGACAAGCAGGCCATGTGCCGATGAACATATCCAACTTGATCGTCCCAAGTGGAAAGACTTTCTCGCCAGCAAACCCAAGGAGGGGTCTGTGATAAGGTTCCAACTGAGATAACTTTAGATTTAAACTATTGAAGCATGAGTAGAACATGATATCCGTCGAGCTACCATTATCCACCAGTACTTTTGAGATTATTACTTCCTTCATCCTCATTTTGATCACCAGTGGATCATCATGAGGATATAGTACACCTGCGAGGTCGTTCTTGGAGAAACCAATGACCAGTTTTTCTTTGTTCACCTTCCTCGGGCGATCATCCTCAGCTAGATTTATTCACTGAATGTATGAACAAGCTTGAGCTTCATTGAGGTAAGCTTTCCTTCCTGCAGTAAGGTCCCCACCTCCTGCATCTCCACCTGTAATAACGTTACAATCAAATGATCCAAAACGAATTGAAAATACCTCACGTTCTGGCTGTCTTGGTCTCTTGGGGAGATCGGGGTCGTCCTCTGGATCATCTTCATGATCTCTTTTCTTATTTTCTTTTGCTCGACGAGGAGATCTAGACATCTGTCTTGCTCGGTGGTTGCTTTTTCTTTCATTTCTTCGATCAACATGCTTGTCCAGCTTTCCTCGTCTGATGAGTGCTTCGATTTCATTCTGGAGAGCTATGCAATTTTTGGTCGTGTGACCATAGTCTTTATGGAACTCGCAATATTTGGCCTTATTCCTCTTGTCAGGATCTGACTTAATTTTCTCAGGCCAGTTTAGTTCCTCGCTATTCTTGATTTCCTCCAGGACATGGTTTATGTCTACTTTCAAAGGAGTATAATTTTCAAATTTCTTCAATATTTCCCATGATGGCTTTGTTTTTGACTACTTGTCACCACCATTGTTCTTATGTTCTATCTTTTTAGCCTTATCAACCTCCACCTTGATCTCTTTGGTGTCCTTGTTCTTCTTCGCAGCCATAGCCTCCTCGGTATTCATGATCTTGGCCGCTTTTGCCATTAGTTTTGACATTGTTCTGGGTGGATCTTTGGACAAAGTATAGTACAATTTATTGGGCAACAGTCCACTCATCAAAGCAGTAATTGCTGTCTTTTCCTCGTAATCAATAACTTCGAGCTTCTCGTTATTGAAACGAGTTATGTAATCCCTGGTGCTCTCACCTGTTTTTTGTCTAACACTTAACAAATGTGCCACTCGTTTAACTGGCTTTGCTCCAAAATAGAAATTTCCAATGAAGAGCTCGGCCAGTTGAAAGAAATTTGTAATCTTCCCCCGAGGAAGATTATTGTACCATATTTGTGCAGATCCGGTAAAAGTTCCCGAAAATGCCCTGCATCTCATCTCGTTTGGCACGACATAGATGTCGGCAACAGCTTGGTATTGTTCTATATGAAGGACAGGGTCAGTTTTTCCATCATATTTAGGGGTCACAACAGGTGCTTTGAACTTCGATGGTGTGGGAAAATCCACAATTTCTTGTATAAAAGGCGTCCCTTGGACAAAAGTTCTTTGTAGAGGATTCTTGGCCTTAACCATTTCCCCTAGTCTATCCTCCAACCTTTGAATAGAGCTTTTCCATGCATCCTTTCCCTCCTCGGGTCTATTGGTTCGAGCAATTGATCGTGTTGAAGTCGCTTCCTGGGATCTATCTTGTCGTGCAACTGGTTGTGATTGGGCAGAACCCTCTCTTAGATCAGATGGTCGTCGAAAGTTTCTCGACATAGCCTTAGGAGGACTTTTATTCTTCCTAGGGCCCAATCGATCAAAAGGAGAGATCCTACTTAATCTCTCCAATGCACTAGTCCTTTCTGGAGAGAGAGTGATGTGTTGTTCAGTATCTGTGGCTCGTACTGACGAAGTTCGACCCAGTTGATAAGAAAAATCATCAGACTTCTCAGTGCGATATGAATCGCTTTGCCTAATACGCGAAGAAACTAAATGGGTATTTCTTTGAACACTTCGTTGTCCTTAATGGGTCGGCGCTCCACACTGGATAGTTTGCATGAGTTATCGCATAGTCTCTTGAATGACGGTCTGGCCCTGAGCTAAGGTAGCCATTATTCCAGCAAGATCTTGGACTTTTGGAGGAGCGGATGGATTTGGGGGGTTTCCAGCATTTCGATTGCTGGATTCAGGATTATCAGCCATTGGTGATGAATTGTTTTGGTGAAAAACGATAATTACAGTCGTTTTCCACAGACGGCGCCAATCTGTTGATGTAAAAAATTAGATTATCTCTAATTAATCAATCACAGATAAAAATAAACAAGATAAAAGATTTTTAAAGTGATTCAGCCTTAAGGGAATTGGCCTACGTCCACTGTTTTGTTATTGCTGACCGTTTGGTAATTCTCGATTACAGGTTTTACCAAGAAATTCCAAGTCCCCTGCTAATGAGGAGGTTACAATGTATTTATAGCCTTCAGGCTGTACATGCGAGAGAATATTACATATCTGTCCAATAGGCGTGTACATCTGTATGATAATAATCAACATTTAATGCGCATTCAATCCTCTTAATTATTCGGTTATAAATGCTCCGAACGAGGTGCAGCTCGGACCGTCTGAGCTGCTCAAACAGCCTAAGTAGCTCGGTATATATGAGTTGGTCGGTACAAAAGTTCCTCGGGGAGCGCCTCTTTCTCGGAGTGTCTGAGTTGGTCGGGGAGGTTAAGTTCCTCGAAGTCAAGGTGTTGTTCAGAAATGTTAGTAAGTGCCATGTAGATTGACACGTGTCTCCACTTAACTGATCTATGTCAGTAGATTAAATTTGATATCAACCCCAGCATAATGCATATTCTGCATAACTCTAGCCCGAGAATCAATAATCTTACGTTGGGACCTCAAATGATGTACTTCACTTGGCGGTGCTAGCTCGTGGTTATGCATTTCGTTAAAATCAACCACATGAAAAGAATCTCCCACTCTTTTAATAATAAGACGTGCTTCACATTGTGTTATGGTTGTAAATCTAGGATTCAACAGAGATCCTTTAGGATGCTTCTGATAAAGGCCTTCTTTAGAACAACATAAAATTCTTCTTATGATAATTTTATCTTTTCCTCTTGAAGTAGATGATTGACGCACACTAAAACCAATTGAACGAGCGTAACGATTGTAAAAATCATAAGCTTCATTTTCGGAATGAAATATCATTCCAACTTTAGGTATATTTTCGAATTCTTCATTTTCAGCATCTATCCTACAAATATATAAAAAGTATATTAGAGATAAAAAAAATATTAAAAAAACTGTTTTTTACAACGAAAAAAGGTGAAAATATTGAAATTGTTACTAATAAACTCTACAAAAAATAAAAAACTGTTTTTTTACAACATTATTTTTTAGTAAAGAATAATAAAAAAAAAGTTACTAAAAACCAATTTTTTTGTTTGAGGAAAAAATAGTGGTTAATATAAAAAAAACAGTTTCGTACCTCTTTAAAATTCACTTGTTACCTTCTTCAAGATGTAGCAAAAAAAGGAAAAGAATAATTAGAAATAAAAAAAATATTAAAAAAACTATTTTTTACACCAAAAAAAGTTGAAAATAAGGAAACTGTTTTTTTAACAAAAAACCGTTTTTTAAGAAAAAAATATTTAAAAAAACTATTTTTTAATAAAAAAAATTACAAATAAACTCTATAGAAAAATAAAAACTATTTTTTTACAACTTTATTTTTTTGGAAAGAATAATAAAAAAAAGTTACTAATAAAGTCTACAAAAAATAAAAAACTATTTTTTTAGGAAAGATTAATAAAAAAAAGTTACTAAAAAACAGTTTTTTTGTTTGAGGAAAAAATAGTGATCAACATAAAAAAAACAGTTTCGTACCTCTTTAAAATTCACTTGTTACCTTCTTCAAGATGTGGCAAAAAAAGAAAAGAATAATAGAGAGAGAGATATTTGAATAATGAGAGTTGAAAAACCAAACCAAAACATAAATAATATATATAGAGGATTATTTGACAACTACTCAAATTTAATCAATATCGACTTACTCTTTTTTCTATAAAATATATTTATCGTGAAACTATTTACAAGGTAATATTAACGGATATATGAATTAATATTGTTAGGCATGCAAGTCTTTAACAGCAAACCATTGGAAATGGTTTTAGTGTGCATGCAAGTCTTTAATGAGGAGAGAGAATGATTAAAAGAAGGAAAGAAAGAATGAAGTTTGATTGGGCGACATCATAGCGTGATGTCGTTGGCAACATCAAATTTTTTTCCTAATGAATGTTATGTGAAGATTTATCATATGAATGTAGTTTGTGGTTTGTGTATAAACATAAGTTTATTCGGTCACTAAAGCTTTGATTATCAAATGGTTTATCTTGGAAAATGGGAGTGTTAATATAATTAGTTGACAACATATGCAACGGTAAAATTGTGTACGTGTAAGCTCCTAGTATTCTTCAGTAGCGAAAACCACGTGCACTGATTAAGCCATATTACTAGTTCTGTTTTAAAATTGATGACCTTTTTCTATTTTTCAATAAATGATTAAAATTCAATGACTTTACTCACTAGAACTACTCCGTAACATTAAAGAGGATTGAAAACTCCAAAAACTGAAGGCGAGGATAATTAATATAAAATGGTTGTTGGAAAAGATTAAGTGTCAAGTCAATTTCTGAAATGGCCCTGTAATTGGGAAAAGCCAAATTTCCTTGTAAATGCATAAAAACAACTTCAATTTCATACAAGAAGAAATGCACAAGTAGAATTGCTAGTGTATTATTGAGATTACTTTATCTTCTTGCCCAAGTGTTGAGTTGACATCAGGTGGAAGCCTTCAAACATTGATCCCGTGTCCCTTCAACCATTCTCTGCCGCCATAAGTGGACAAAATGACAAGAATGCCATCATCATTATTTGTGTAGTGGTGGCAAAATGGGTTTCAAATGATAAAACAATTCATATTAGTCTAGTCATGATAAAACGATTCATCTTACTCCAGTCATTTATAGATGTGACCTATTTTTAAAAGCTACGAGTCAAATTTGGACCCATATTTGAAAGCTACGAGTCAAATATGAGTCTATATTTGAAAGTTACGGATCAAAATATGAAGTCCATTTTTAAATGGTACGAGTAAAATATGAGTTTTTTACATATATTTGGAATTGTAATACTTATTTGGATAGAAAAAAATGGGTTGCCCAACCCATATTTGGTTCGATCCATATTTAGCCTAACCCATGTTTGCCCTGCCCAAATTAGATCCAGCCCATAGTTTTGCCACTACTATTTGTGTGTAATGTGTGAGAGAGTATTGAAATATTGATATTCAATTGGTTAATATACGACCATGTTGTGTGAAGCTCATATTTAAGGCCTCATTATTTAATCTTCATTGTAACAGGTCATTTTTTTATAAGTTATGACACCCACATTTAACTTATTCAACATTTTAAAATAAAAATCAAACACAAATGTATACTTAAGATTTAATTTGTAATCACTAAGTCCATTCACAATGGAATGGGTTTGAAATGTGTAAATCTTGACAATTAACTTTTAAGATATTGTTATCGCTTAAAACTACTATACTGATTTGTCTTAGCTGAAGTACACTAATTAGAAGTAGATAACAAATAATAGATAAGAGATGTAAATTACTAAAATACTAAACTAGAGAAAATAGTAAAGAGATGAGAGAAAGAGAATAGGAATCAGATTTACGTGGTTCGACTAAAAAAGGTACCTACGTCCACAGGTGCTGTGTTTATTGTATTGAATCACTAGGAAAAATTTATGAATGAATATAATAGTGAAACTTTTAAGTTCTTTCTAGAATTGTACAACATAATAGTAAGAAAAATATCTGGGCTCCCCCAAATGTGGGCGTGTGTGTTATTTATAGGCTGTTAAAAGAGAGATAATAACGACTGCCACGTGTCTTGCCTTTAGAAGTTAGGCAAGTACATGCCTTATAAATTAGGTAAAAGAATAATCATCAAGTTAGTTATGGTCACATGGGAGGAAATATTTGCATAATTTCCTCGCATGTGTGCACTACTGACGTTATCCAATCACATAGTACATGTCTTCTATAACGAAGTTAATTAACAGTATTAGCTGGATATTGACTAACAAGGTTAGATGGCCTTATTAGACTGTTGGGGTCCACCAGGTTGCTAGTTGGGTTGATCTCATTTATGTAGGTATGAGTCCAAGTGTCCTCTTTTAATTGGTACACGAGTCATACCATATTTATTGGGTTAATAATAGCTCCTAAGACTTTGCTCACGATTGTAGCTTGTAGCGAATTCTCTGAAGTATCATGTCTTTTGGGCAGATGTCGAGAAAATTGAGTGACTAAAGTTTTAACTCGTGAAGTGTCATCGACTTATGTTCTAGTCAGATTACAAGGATCTCTTTGGCTAGGGATGTCCTCGGCTCGTTTGTGGCCGAGCACATATACTTGTGAAATTTTTAAGAATTTTTTTACTTGGGCTTGAGGTTGCCACGTGTCAGATATTGATGGTTGCGGAAAACTTATTAAGATGGGTGTGTCTGGGGCAATGTGATGGTAGTTTTAAGGCGTCAGTTGTTTTCTCAAGGCATGACGTTACGCTTACTTCCACAAAGTGTAATAATTACCGCCAATAATCTACAAAAACCGCTTTTCTGAAATCCTTCGCGTGCTTTAGAGAAAAACCATTTTCCTGTTAAGAACCTTTTTTTCTCCGACTAACGCTTCTCATTTTCTTCCATTTTTGGCCGTTTTCCTTCTTGAAAGCTTCTTTCCAGGGAGGATTTCTCTTTTTAGTTGTTCACTGACTGTTTGTATCCATTTCCTAAGTCGTCTTTCGTAGTATAGGGTTCCAGGTACGCCTTTTGCCCTTCTCTAGTTTTTTAAGGTCTTCTCTATAATTTTCTCGTTCTTCGTTGCGATTTGTTGCACTTAGCTAGTATTGTTACTGATTTGACTTTTGATTGGTGTTTGGTTACTAGAGTTAGTGATTTTAGGTGGCCATTTAGTTTGTTGGCCTAGGGTTTCATAGGTTTATATTTTTGAGGTGTTCTGGGTTTTTCCTCACCCATATTCTTTGTTTTAAAATTAAAGAACTCCCAAGCCTTTTCTACTCTCCAAAGCCTACCCTTGATGAGTGAAAACTCTTGGGTTGAGAGAGCGTCGAATCGTACTCGTGAAACCAACAAACTCTACCCTGGTTTCTACGAGGCCAGAAGACCAAATACTCTGTAAGTTATCTGCCCTGAAGACGATCCAAACCACCCCAATTTCACCCCAAAGTTCCATCCTCTATTGGTTCGGCTCCTCAGTTTTAATTGTGAAGTACAATCGTTCAAAGTTTCAAGGTTTCGCTAGCTCAGACAACATCAACCATGATTCTGGTGGCAAGAATTATGCTAACACATATTCTGAAGTGCCCTTAGTTGACCTTGTGACATTTGACGAAGAGGTTATGTCCATAGATCCTACAAAACCTTCTACTTCTTCGGTTGTGGTACATATAGATGAGGAGGGCGAGAATGAACCTAATAATTTGTATGAAGCTGCTAACATTGAAACCCGGTAACATGGTTGTAATATAACCGAATACGAACTGGATGAAATGCAATAATTGTATTCTATTTCTATTAACATCTCTTGCAGGTTACCAGTTTATGATAAGAGAGTTTATGATCGACTAATTGCTGACGAGATTTTCTTCTCAGTCTAGGCATTATTAGTTGGAGTTCGTGTACCACTCCATCCTATAACTAGATCAATCCTGAGAGGGTATGGAGTGGATCCCACCCAACTTCCCCCAAATGCTTACCGAATAATTTTGGGATCGATGTATTGAAATATACATACAAGGTTTGACATTTCTAGGGATGTCTTTAGGATAATATACGGTATCAAGGATAATGCTAAAGCCCTTAGATAATACTAATTTTTTCCAAAAAAATCACATTTAAAGCCGGTGAAGGTGACTCAAACAAGAAATCACAGTTGGAAGAATAAATTAATGTTTGTATCCGACGAATGGGAGTTTGACCCAAATAAATGAGGGGGATCCAACTGAAATTAATCTCGGGTAATGGTATAGGATGAATCATATTGGTACATAGACTTTATCTGTATGTTATCTTATCCCCGTTAACTGAATTGTGATAATTTTTCATCTATTTTTTTTAGTGAAGAAAGCTCCTAAGTTGTCCAGTATTCAGGAAGATTTGGTAGAGAGGATTTTCACGAAAAACTCATCAACTTATGAGGCCTTATTCACCTGAATTTTTTTTACTGATTACGAATATTACGCACATATAGGAGGTGTTGAATTATAGGAAGTACCATAGCATTGCTTACAGCCAAAGTGCCACCTACTAACGGGGCTAAAGAGGACGAGGAGGAGATTAGAAAAGGTAAAAATAATTCCAAGTGTGGCTGTCTTCAACTTTTAATATTCTTGTGCAGCTTCAACTTTAACTCCACCTCTTCTACTTTTCGAGTTGATCGTGTGGTATGGCACCCAAGCAAACTGATCGTAACGCCATTGAGCCAACTCGTAAGTAGAGGCTTGATCAAGAGGCAAAGAAGAGAGCCGATGCTAAGGTCAAACATAAAAAGAAGGGTGAAGCCAAGACCAAGAAAAGGGATGAGGCTGACGCCTAAAAGAAAGTTGGCGTTGTTGCTAAGGCCAGAGAGCAAAGGGAAGTCAATGCCTATTCTGATGCTCCTGATACTAGAAATAAGAGGCAGATAGATGATCCCACAACCCAAGGTGATCCCAAGCATCCAATAACCTAGGAACCAAGGTCGACATGTCCTACTTTAGAGAGGGTGATGATTGAAGGGAATCCCTCCCATCGTCTTGCTAGAGAAGCGGGGCCATCCTACCATTATTTTGAGTTGGAAAAGTTCAAATTTAACCCTGCAAACATCATCACTACTAATCAACTGAAGAAGAACAAAATCTCCATATTCCACCACCTGTACAATGCAGTGGATGTGCTCAGCTACCACAGGCACAATCTAGATTTTGAATTCCTCAGAAGTTTAAATTTTGATGTTCTGTGGAAGGTCTCCCATCACGGGTGTTTGTAATAAGTTTCTTAGTAAATTTCTATCTGTTTGTTTTTTAAACTCTTTACTATTTTTCGATCTCATTATTTTAACTTTTTTCTAGGTGATATGGCCACTACCATTTTTCAAGATAAAGCTATGACCAATGTTTATGCCTATGAGTAGGAGAAAAGTTTTACTATAGAGCTCTGCCAAAAGAATGCTAAGCTACAGGAAGATGTCGACAAGTCTAAAGATAAGTTGAATAAGGCTTGTGACTCGCTATAAGAGAGGGATGGCCAGCTTGTCACAAAGACCATGGATCTTAGCTCGGATGAAGAAGTGAACAAAAAACTAAAGGAGCAGGTTAACAATAACGCCACAAAGAATTAAAGTCTTGAAGAGACCCTTACCAAAGCCAATGAAGCTCTCGCCAAATCCAACGAGGCTCTTGTGAAAGTTGAAGAGAGTGTTGTTGAGAATTTTAAGGCCTCCACTCATAGTTGAGAAAATGACCTTCTTCATAGATGGTTATGAATAACTGAAAAAGGGTAGTGAAACATTATCCTAATGTCACATAGGTTGTTGGTAAATAGGAGGGGGATGATGTGGAGGCCAGACCCTTGTCCATTGAGGATGAAATAGACACGGGTGAGTAGGATGACTAGGCTAATGGTGAAAGTAAGCAAGTTGATCCCACTCTTATTGCTCCTGAAATTGCTCTAATAGATGCCGAAGAGACTCCTCGTGACATACTTATGGTTGAGGCTACCAATGGAAATGTCTCTCATATTCCTCCTGTCAATCAATAAGATCCTACAACTTGAGTTCTGTGACTTATTATTTTTGTGAAGCTTTAATTTGTTACTGCTCGCATTAGTTTTTGAACAATGTTTGTATGCTTGAAATTTCTGAAAATCTATGTAAATGGTTGACATTGAAATTTGAATGGATGATTTATTTTTTCCATCCATGATTGTTTTTCTTTTTACATATGTTGTTTTTCTCAACTAAGTTATTAGCCTTCACCTATTAGTCAAGTGTTTTTGATTGTGAAAAATATTTTTTATAAAGTTAACGTGGTCATGACTTGCTAACCTGCCACTATTTTATCATATGGTCTCGTGGTTAGATCTTGTCAACCTGACCTGACTTACTACCTATTAAATAAAGATGGGCCTAACATTAGTTTAGTCTTAGGGTCTTGTGATTGGATCTTGTCAACATGACCTGACTTACTGACTACCAATTGGACGAACCTAAGTTATCATAATAGGGATTTACCATTGCTTTAGCCATCTTATTGGTAGTATGGATGGATCTTCTTGTCTTGACGACGTGACAACATTTATTTCCCAGGTCAGTTAAATGTACTGGGATTTATCCTTGCTTTAGTCAACTTACTAGTCATTTGTGATTGAATCTTGTAGACCTGATCGTGTGACAACACTGCTTTCCTAAATTTGGCAAAATTCTTGATCCTAACCTAGCTAAGATGAGGCCATTCATGAAGTGTGATTGTAATCATTTTGATATGATCCACTTTGAGATGAATTCATCCTAGGCTTCTCCCATCTCTTACACCAATGAACTAGGCATTGAATAATGAAAAAAAACTTGAATTAAATGACACAATATATAGGGAAAATTGAAAATTCTCATTGATATCCTGAAAACTGATTACAAGTATTTTGACCTAATTACATATATATTTTGCATCTCAAACTGCAGTTTTCTCTCCCCTACTGGTATTATCTTTTCTGGTGTTCGGAGTTCCATAGATTTTTGAATTGCTCACTCTCTATGCCATCACTCCGATAAGTCCCCAGTCTTATTACTACGAAAATTCTTTAGGGTTCATGCTAGTTAGGTTCCATCTTATTTCCTTTATGTATCATTTTCTTTAGGACATAATACCATTCTTTCAAATTACTCGACTTTACCCTTTTGTTGTAAAACCGTGTTTACTGGTATGATGCCACCGTAGCGCTGCATGGTCCCTGAGTTCTTTGACCAAATCAGGTTTTAATTTTTCTCATGAGATCATTATTAGGTGAGTTTAAGTTGAGCACCTTGTAACTAGGTAGGCTGATCTCCATGGGTACTACCTCCTCGGTGCCAAATGCTAGTACAAAAGGCGTTTCACCCTGTGTTGTCCTCAACGTAGTTCTATAAGCCGAAAGCGCACTCTGTAGCTCGTTGATCCATTTCCATTTAGCATCATTTAATTTCCTCTTCATTCCATCCAACAGGGTTATCTTTGTAATCTCAATCTTTCCGTTGCACTGGGATGGGCAGGCACATAATAAAGCTTATTAATCTTCAATTTGATATAACTTTCTTCAAACTAGTCGTTATCAAACTGGGTGCCATGGTCAATAATGAATTAATATGGCATCCTATACCAGAAGATAATGTTCTTTCATATAAAATGGAAGACCTTCTTGTAAGGCATCACCAACAGGCACTCAACTTCCACTCACACTACACCAAAATGGGTAAATTGTCACCTTTCAGCCGGCCAGCCTTGTCAAGATCATTGACCGTGACAAAAAAACACGCGTTTTATGTCACGGTCATTGACCTTGACACGACCGTGACAACGAATTGTCACGGTCAATGACCGTGACAATTATTTAAATTCTTGTCACGGTCAAAGACCTTGACACGACCGTGACAATATTCTCAGCAAAAACCCTACACCCCCTTCTTTTTTCCCTCCCGCGCCGTTCCCTCCATTTCTCTCTCTCTCTCTCTCGACGCTGTTCTCTCTCTCTCTCTCTACTTTCAGGTCCATTTTCTCTCTCTCTCTCTCTCTCTCTTTCATTTATATATATATTTGTGTGTATATTTGTGTGTATGTGTATATATATATGTGTGTATGTGTGTGCGTGGAGGGGGGCAGGGGGTGGGGGGTGGGGCGGGGGAGGGGGTGGGGACGGTGGAGGGGGGCAGGGTGGGGCAGGGGGTGGTGGAGGGTGGGGTGGTGTGTGTGTGTGTGTGTGTGTGTGTGTGTGGTGGTGTGTGGTGGGGGAGGGGGTGGGGTGGGGTGTGGTGGTGTGTGTGTGTGTGTGTGTGGTGGTGTGTGGTGGGGGAGGGGGTGGTGGAGGGGTGGGGCAGGGGGTGGTTAGGGGTGGGGTGTGTGTGTGTGTGTGGTGGTGTGTGGTGGGGGAGGGCGTGGGGTGGGGTGGGGTGTGTGTGTGTGTGTGTGTGTGGTGGTGTGTGGTGGTGGAGGGGGGCAGGGGTGGGGTGGGGTGGCAATTTTTGACACGACACGATACCCGACACGAACTCGACACGAACTCGGATGATAAATTATTTATGTGTTGCAAGAATTTGAAATTAATTAAATTAAGTTATTGTAGGCGTATGAGTGCTATGATTGGTTAAGAGAGAAGAAAAAAATTATTTTATATTTTACTTAATGGGTTATGCGGGTCAACCCGAACACGACACGATAATAAATAGGTCGGGTTAGTGTTTGCTCATCTGACACGATTAGTTAAATGGGTCGGGTTAGGGTTGACTAATACTTAACACGAACCCGACATGACACGACCCGAACACGACACGACGCACACGAATTGCCACCCCTAGTGGGAATTGATATCCAAGACATGTATTTGAATTGATATCTATTTATTTGAATTGATAGAATTGTTTCTAGGATAATAATCCTACTATAAGATAATTGCTCAAAATAAATATTAAATAATAATTACTAAGATATCAATTCAAATAAAGTCTTAATAACCTAACCAAAAGAAATAAAATAAAATATCAAATAAATTATCATCCACCTCATAGACATTCCCTACCAATCATTTTAAGATAATTTTATCCTTATAAAGATAATAGATTATGTAATTTTAGGACTTAAAATAATATTGATTATGGATATAGGACAACAAACATTTTGTTTCCATTTTTTGTCCCTATTTTCAAATTAAAGGGACACGTGGCATGTTATGATTGGTTAACGTTTTATGAATATGGGTCCGCGCCAGCGGTTTTATTAAAAAATAGGGACTAAAATCATAAATAAAATGTTTGTTGTCCTATTTTCAAAATACATATTACAATAAATCCTAAATTTACAAACCCCTAAAGATAAATACCTTTGATTGCAAAGCATGCACTTGTATTATTTCGACGTGTAATTTGGAAATGCTTGTTTTTCTTTCTAGAGACCCGTGTCGTCAAAACTTGGTAGTGTTCGAGTGTGTTTTTATCACTAAATTATTATTTCACTAACAAATACTCCTTATATCCTAGATTAAGAGTCCATATTTATTTTTTGTACTTACTAATAATACACTTAATCAATGGCTAGGATTAACCCTTATTCACTATTATGAAATTTGGTTAATTGATTATTTAAAAAAAAAAAGCAAAAGTAGACTAACATATATACACAACACTAAAAGTAGACATCAATTTTATAAATAATTGATATTTTCATTCAAAATATGTGTGTGTGTGTGTGTGTGTGTGTGTGCGTGTGGCGGGGGTGGGGTGGGGTGGGTAGGGGTGGTGTGTGTGTGTGTGCGTGTGGGGGGGGGGGTGGTATTGACGGAACTTACACATACGTTATAATATAGACGAAACATTTTTTTATCTGTACTAATAACATTTTTTCTATCTGTACTAATAACATTTTTTTTACAGCAAAAATGTCTCCTTCAGATGTTAGGGCGAAGATGATGATGCTGTTTATGATGATGTCGTCGTCTGGGTTCCGTGGTAGCGGAGGCGACGAGGGCTCCTCCGCCCCTAGGCTCCCCAAATATGGAAAATTTGGGATTACCGTCGAAAACAAGTCGGAGCTTTTAGCGAGATCCCTCGAGCTGCTAAAGACGGTCATCGGCCCGGGGTTTATGAGTTGGAAGGAGGTGCCGTATGAGCTCAAGTTAGCTGTTTAGGCGGCACTACAGGTAATATTTATATGAATATTTCAATTTCAATTTCAATTTATATTTATATTTATATTTATATTTATATTTATATTTATATTTATATTTATATTTATATTTATATTTATATTTATACGCAACTAGCATTGTATTTGTTGGACAGGAACAATTCAACTTGGATCCAAAGCTACGCGATTCCGTCTTCGAGCAGTTGAGGGAGCAACACAAGACGTGGAAAAAAAATATGCGGACACGGTACTTTGGAAAAACACGAGAGACCATTTTACAATGGCGCAGATCCGTCCCGCCCAAGGAGCCGATCTCATTGGCACAATGGCAAAAGTTCATTGACAATGAGATCGAGGATCGACAATTGGCATCTCGCCAATCGGGGAGGGAAAATCGGGCTAAAAAGACGGACGTGCACTACTCCGGCCGGACCTCTTACGCTGAGGTGGAGCATAGGATGAAGGTAATATTTAATTTATCTATAACTACAGAAATATATTATTGGATATTATTTTACTTTGCGGGGCCGATACTAATTTTACTTTACTTTATTTTATTTCAGGGGGTAGGGAGTGGGCCAGGGGGTAAGCCACATAGACTCGATACTTATGTGGCTCTTCGGACGAAGAAGGGGAAGGACAAGGAGGTGTCCCCGAGCGTCGCGGCCACGATTGTAAGTAATCCGACAGTTTAATTATTGTTAATTACGTTATAATTTTTTAGTTTACTTATTTTACTAATCATGTGCTTTTTGTCGTTTCAGGCAAAGCTTAAGGAAGTGCATGAGTCGCAGTCTGATGCCGACAAGGCATCTTTGTCCACAGACGCACTCAGCCAAGTGCTTGGCTCTGATCGCAAGGGGAGGACAAGGGGAGTGAGCTCGCGGGTGGCCAAATCTAGGATCATCGGATTGGAGACGAGCGACACCGGGTTGGCTCGAACGGTGGATTCACACGACGCGAAGCTGTCCCGTTTGGAGGCGACGGTCCAAGATATGTACGCATTCATGAAGCGTACGTTGGGTGGAGACCGTAAAGAGAAAGGGAAAGGGAAGGAGAAGGCGGTGGAGGAGGAGGTGCGGGAGGACGAGGAGGTGCGGGAGGACGAGGCGCAGGATGACGAGGATGTGGACCTCGCTGCTTCATCACCGACACGTTCGTACTTCGACGATCCACTTCCCTATTTGACGCCCTCCAACAGACCATTATCGACAATTGGTTGGCCGAGCGTGTTCATATTGGACATATTTGATGGCCAGCGGATAGGGCGGGGATTGAGGGACCCGAACATCGTCGAGGGTGGACTAGTCCATGGACGTGTGCTTCAAGAGATGGAGTCCAGGGTGCTCGTCACGCATGTCATACCCGGGAAGGAGAACTCCCTATTGTGGTTGCGCGAACAATACGGCACGACGTAGATTAGTGGGTGCGTCAATTCGTATGTCGTGTGGCCTACTCACCTCCTAAGTTTTATCTAAGACATGTAGTAACATTATTTTTAAGTTTGTCCATTTTAATTATATTTGGATTATATCGTCATGTATATTATTTTTACTTTGAAGATTTGGATTATACTGTCATGAATATATATTTGCATTATCTTTAGTTTGTGTTGGATATATGATGTTTGGAACAGGTACAACGTTGCTATAACAGGTACAAATATACTGCTGGGCAGTGGCGGTGGCCATACTGCCCAGCAGATTTTTTTTAAATTCTGCCCAGAATTGTCACGGTCATTGACCGTGACAAAACCGTGACAACATTTGTCACGGGCTTGTCACGGTCATTGACCGTGACAATTTTTTTAAAAAGGGTCACGGCTTTGTCACGGTTATAAACCGTGACAAACGTGTCACGGTCATTGACCTTGACACGACCGTGACACAAAACGCGAGTTTTGTGTCAAGGTCAATGACCGTGACAAAAAAATTTGTCTCGCCTCGAAATGTCACGGTCATTGACCTTGACAAGGTGAATTTGTCAAGGTCAATGACCT
The DNA here is from genome assembly GCA_949130495.1 of Sambucus nigra. Classification (NCBI taxonomy): domain Eukaryota; kingdom Viridiplantae; phylum Streptophyta; class Magnoliopsida; order Dipsacales; family Adoxaceae; genus Sambucus; species Sambucus nigra. The sequence goes on from OX422218.1 coordinate 287,144,085, forward strand.
TGACAAATGGGCAGATTTGGTGTAGTGTCAGTTCGTGAAGTAGTCTACTGCAATAACTGAATACTGTAATATGCCCATTGTCTTTGGCAATGGGTCAACCTTATCAATACACCACGTTTTAAAAAGGAAATGAGGATGTGATTGGTGCGAGATCTTCCCGGAGTCTTTTTTGGATCAAAACATATCATTGGCCCTTATCACACTTTCTGGTGTAATCCACGTAATCTTTCTTCATGGTCAGCCAATAGTACCCTTGAGAGCTAACCCATTTTACTAGTGACTTGCCTACTGAAGGTGCTCAATACAACCCTCATAAACCTTCTTAATTAGGTCGGTTACCTCAGAAGGATGAACACACCTCAATAGGGACATAATAAATCCTTTCCTAAATAAAATTCCACCTTTCAATACATATCTTGCCTCTTTGTAGCGATGTGTACGTGCTTCCTTAGAGTCTTTCAGTATTGTGATGGTCTCCAAATATTCTTCGATGGGATCCATACAAGACGGACCCATGTTTAACTCCATTAAAAGAACACACTCCTCCTTTATGTTGTGATGTTATAAGATCTCAACAGGTAAAATTCTCCAGGGTTTGGATCTCATAGATGACTCCAAACGAGCTAATGTATCTATTCAGGAATTTTCAAATCTAGAATTCTGACCATTTGCATGACCGAGAACCTTAACAGTAACACTTTCAACTTTACTAGATATATTTTCGTAGTCTCATCTCTTGCTTCATATACTTCGAGCACCTGGTTCATAACCAATTGAGAGTCACTATGCGCTGAGAACCGCTCAGCGCCCAATGACGACGCGAGTCCCAGTCCTGCTACTAGAGCTTTATATTTTTCCTCATTGTTGGAAGCATCACATTGAACATAAGGGTGTAGTCCACATCTGCCCCATTAGGTATTGTAATGACCAGTTTAACTCCACTATCATTGGCACATTACAAGTCATCCATAAATAAATGCCACACCAGAGGTTCTTTCTCAAAGTTGCCTTTAAATAAGGACCTAATTTTGAAAACCTTTTTCATTTTCTCTAACTATCGATATCTTTCTTCATGTCTGGTCGATGAATCTGGTTCCTCATTATTTTGATCATTTGGCTTTTATATTTTTTGCTCGGATGGCTTCCCCTTGTAAGTAAACTCAATTATAAAATCAACAAGAGATTGACCCTAAATTTTTGTTCTCAATTCGTAAAAAAATTCATACTCTCCCGAAACCATATTCTCAGCCATTAGCCTATCAGTTTTTTTGTTTTGTTTTGTGGATAGCTCATCGACGAGGTAGGTGTGTATACATCAGAATTGAATTGGTCTGGAAGTATGGCTTCATCCTTTGATAAGCATCGATCAAAGCTAGTGATAACTTCTCCAGTCCAGGGTGCCAAATTTTAGCTCCATTGTACTCTTTGCTGGCATAATATGTCAGCTTTTGTACTCTATCTTCTAGACATGCCAGGGTCGAGCTCACTGCAGACTCAGACATTGTGAGGTGTAAATAAAACTTTTCACCAAGGATTGACATTGACAATAATGGCCCATATTCGAGGTATTTCTTCAACTCCAAAAAGGATTTATTTCATTCTTCATTCCACTCAGAGGTATTTATAATCACCCTGGAGAATGGAAGATAGCGATCAGTTAGCATTGAAATAAACTTATTTAGAGCAGCTACTCGTCCAATGAGGCTTTGGATATCCTACTTGATTTTGGGAGGATCCATATTGATCAATGCCCAGATCTTTTCAAGTTTAGTCTCTATGACCCTCTAATAAATAATAAAGTTGTGGAACTTTCCTTTTCTTACTTCAAAAACACATTTCATTTGGTTCAACTTCATTTAATACTTCTCCAGCTGATCAAATGTTCGACTGAGGTCATAAATAGGATTGGATGCCTTTTTTCTCTTCGTCAAATTGTCATCTACATAAACTTCTATGGTTTTCCCAATCTTCTCTTCAAAGATCTTATTGACTAGTCTTTGGTATGTTGCTCCAGTATTTTTTTGTCCCGAAGGGCATAATGTTGTAGTGACATATACCTCAGATGGTGATGAATGAGGACTTCTCCCGATCTTAAGGTTTTATCCTTATCTGATTGTACCCGAATATTCATCCATGAAGTTGAGAAGCTCGTGCCCAGTAGTGGTGTTGACCAGTTGGTCAATTCGGGGCAGAGGGTAATGATCCTCTGGGCAATCTCTGTTCAGGTCAGTGAAATTGATGCACATACACCATTTTTTATTCTTTTTTTGTACAATCAAAATGTTGGAGAGACAATCTTTATAAATCACATACTTGATAAATTTCCCCTTTTTCAATTTGTCAATTTCTTCCTAAATAAACATATTTTTCTCTTTACATAACACATGGCGTTTCAGCTTGACGAGCTTCGTATATTTCACTATACTGAGTTCATAGCAGAGGATAACTGGTTATATTCCGGGCATATCCTATTGACCGCAAGAAAACACATTCTTCTCCTGTCTCAAAAAATCTATTAATTCCTTCTTTAGAGCTTGATCCAACGACCAGTTTATCTTCATCTCGAGAATCCTATGTCTCGATCTAATAAGTAGTGGTTAACTTTTATGTTCCTCCTTCTCTGCAGATGTGTAGTATCATTCATATGATTTTTCCTAGTTTCCTTTCACAACTCCTATGCCATAGCTTATTGGTAACTTTAAACATTTATGGTTGGTGGAGGAAATAACTTCAAACTTCTTCAAGCCTACCTTGCTGAAGATAATATTGTAAGCCGATTCTACGTTCTTATCAAGGATGAAGAAATGCATTATAATGATGAGAGGTCATCCATGTCCTAATAATGACTTTCATTTCAATTATTTCAAGGGGTTACACCTTCTCCCTTGAAAAATCTAATGAGTGGCCCATGGTACTGTGACACCCTGCCTAATTAAATACCGGGTGATCAGTCCTTTATTAAATTATAATCAAGGTGAACGGTTGGTTCATTTTTAGCATCACTGTCGTAAAAATAACTTTTCCAATTTAACACCCTGAATAATTATGCTAAGTGTCAAAACCATTTTAGACATTAGTTTCCAAGTTTTTTTTATATAAACGAGCATTTAAACTTTACGAAATTCATAAATAAAGAATCACACAACAACTATACTGGAACAAACAATCCAATAATTAAACATCCAATTAAGTAATTCCAACATTAAAATTTAAAGGAAAAACATCCTGACAGTAATAAATCCCAAAGTGTAAATACTAGAAAATAAATGAATCACAATGTCCAATGAAACAACTGAATAATGGAAAGGGCGACACATGCCCAACTGGAATAAATAATGCTAGGAGTAGAATCAAATAAATGAGGTCGTCTAAGCAAGAGGCCTGCAACTCCCACCTAAGCTGCAGCGCGTTCCTTCCAAAGGATCCTATGCAAGACGCCCCTGTGGCTGGGCACCTGTAATACATACATACATATATATATATATATATATATATATATATATATACAAGTGGGAAAGAAAATGGAAACGGGTTAGAGCCCGATTGTAAAAACGATTTAAAATTTGTTTAGCAAGTATTTAAAATGTTTACTGGCCAATGCAACAACGTATTAGTGTGGCACTCCCTTGAGAGATTCTCACCTCTCTTCTAATGTGCACATCTATCGCACTAACCTTCCCAACGGTTTAACTTATCTTATCTTAGGTTACTCGTAAGATTTAAACTGAAGAATTCAACTCTTTAAGAGGTAGATTTCATTTAATAACAAAGTTCCCATTTAACCTTTATTTACTAATAAAGTTTCCCGGTAATATACTATACTTTCAAAACACGTATTTCTCAATTGAAATAATTATTCATTTCTTACTTACCATAAACACAGGAGGTAATTCACATATTTAAAAATTTAATATATATATTCAATACCCATGTAATATATATATTCTAACAGCACCCCACATAAAAATTATGGTGCGGGCATACTCTGCTATCCAGTCTCCGTATCACTCGTACTAAGGGAAATACAAGTTCGGAATCACTCTCGAACTGTATTAACACAAACATAAACAATATTGAGGCGAAGCATAGAGTCCCGGTCTCTAAGAGGTCAACATATGCCCCCACGTCTCTTAGGCCGTCTGACTATCGATCCGATTATCCTGTACCAAAGGATCTATATCTTCTAGGGTACGAGTCAATATCCCCCATAAAGGTCCCATCGAGATAAGACTGTCCCAGCGCGGTAACCTCAGGGATAGCAAGTAGCGCGGGCATGGTTTTCACACGTATATAATATATGCATAAACACAATCATATAAATATACTACTATTACCATATCAAATTTAGGTACATCTCATAACCCATAATTATGATATTTATCCTTATTTCTCATTATTTAGTTATCACGTATAACGTTTCTTTTCTTACTTTAATCTGTGGAATTATCCCAACTTATCAAGTGACACTCGTGGGTTCCTATCCTCCCAAGTGTAATTTTAGTAGGTACTCATTTATTTTCCAACGTAACTACTTTACTCGTCTCCCCCTTTTTATACATAGTTCCATCGTTCCTTATATGTAAACATCCCCGAAAAATGTAAATCTCGTCTTACTTTAAGGGTTTCCTATTTTTAATAAGTCCTACTGGTCCCCTTTATCTTCTAAAATATTTTAATAAGGATGTACAAAGATTATTACTCAATTAAATTGAATTCATCTATTTAAAAAGGGGAAATATGAGTCTGCCAGGAGGGGTCGATCGATCAATGGTAGGAGCTCGATCGATCGATGCGTCGATCGATCGACACTCCTGGTTCGATTGATCGATCAAACAGGTATGGAGAATCTGCAGAAAAACCAGTTACGGGTTCTATCATCTAACCTCATCCAAATCCAGATTTTTAACACCCAAACTCCCAGAAATTTATACTACAAACATTATAAATCCAAACTAACAATGTTCTACGTAAGGCATGTGAATTTTCATCAATATCCATGGATTAAAGGGCCAAAACTTATATAAATCTCATGAACCCTAGAAATTTCTTTAACTTTGTTCTAATCAACATTTTTACAGAATTTCTACTTCTAATCCATCATAAATCCATGGTTCAACCTCTACATATGAAGGGAATTTCCAGATTATCATTTATATCATTACTACATGCAATTTTCCTATCTCTAACATGGGTTTTCTTATATGAAACTCGTCCTAATCAACCCTAGACTAACATGAATGATGCATTAACGAAATTAAGCAAGATAAATACTTGCCTGGGAATTTTTGGTCTCTGATTTGTGATGAAATCAGTGTGGTTACGATCCTTACGACGTGATCTATCGTTTGGCGGCGACGGCGGCGCAAACGGAGGAGTTTTCGGCCTAGAACACCTTGGCAAGCTCTCTCCTTCCCTCTCCTATGGCCGTCATTTGTCTTTGGTTGTGTTAACCCTAGAAGACAACCCTAGGCATCTGATATAACCCTTGTAAATTCGTGGGTTTAATTACCCAAAATTATTAAATGTCCAAAATGCCCTCCCGGGGTACTAATTTAGCCTAAAAACGCCCCGAGACCCAAACTAAACCCCCGGGTAAACTTTTCTGACTATCTCGACCCTTATGAACACTTTGGTGCACTCAAAATGACCATACGATTGACTTATAATTTATTCACTTTTATTAATCAATATTTAGTCCCGACACGACACAGGCGCGTCCCGACTTAAATTTTCAAAATTGTCATTTTATTCACTCATGACATTTTGCAGAACCAATATTATATTACTTTACTCATTAGTAATATTCAACAAGTTTCCAATGATTACTAACTCTCGTCATGTTAGTAATTAAATATAATTAATTTCCGGATTTATATTAAATTAATAACTCACATTAAATTTAATAAATCCCCAAATTTAGAAAGCATAAAAATACGGGGTATTACAGGTACTGTTCAAGCTTTCTATCTTCTAACTTCAACCTAGTGAAATAATCATAAATTAATTCATTCGGTGGAAGTTTCGTTATCCACTAAGATTCTTTCCACTCTCCTCTCATATACCATCATGGTGACAACAAGGGGGTCGTGGTGTGGATATAATAAATTCTACATATCATATTTGGAAAAACAAAAAATACAACAATCTTTATTTACTTTTTGAAGGTGGATCAACGCAACTTCTACTAGATTAAACTCTTTGACGCGAACAAAAAGCTTTTGCCTCATTCAGGTAGGTTTTCCATTTTATGGTTCATCATCACCGTTAGTATCTCTTCTAGTAATAAAATGACATCCCAAGGAGATCATATCAACATCATACACCTGTTCCTTGGGCTTCTTTAGCAAATATAGATTAGTTTTATCAACAGAGTCCTCGTCTCATCCACATTTCTCTTATGCACCCTTACAAGTAAAATTAGATTGTCTCCTAGGATTTTGCTTTCCTTTGAGTTGATATGCTCAGCCAGACTTGTCAACTTACTTTGTTAGCTTGCCTCATTAGATTAAGGCCTTGATATCATTCATTAAGGCCATGCATTTATCAGTATTGTTGCCATGATCATTGAAGAACTCCCCGTCCTTTCTTTATTCCTTCTATTCGATGGAGACTTAAACTTTCCTGACCACTTGAGGTCATTACTTAGATCTCCTTAAGGATGTGGTGGACACCCGTAGTAAGCAGTGCGTAATCATCATATCTTTTCGACTAATTTATCTTCTTGGAGTCTTTGAACTTTTCTTTCTTGTTTGAGCTCCTGATATTATCAAACTTCACATGTATGGACTCTTTTGCTGCCATTACCTCCTCGGCATTCACAATATTCACCGCCTTGGACAGGAGATCGACCATTGTACTCAACGGTTCTTTTTCCAATGCCCAGTACATCTTTTCAGACAATAATACACTCATTATGGCGGTGATTACAATCTTCTCATAATAATCTACCACCTCAAGGTTTTTTGTATTGAAATAAGTGTTGAAGTTCTTTATCGTTTCACCCACCTATTATCGAACACTTAACAAGTGAGCCACCCTTTCCCTATCTTGGTTTCGAAATAGATATTATTAACAAAGTTTTCGGCTAATTATTTGAAGCTTGAATTTCCCTCTACGATGGTTATTTTACCATATTTGGGATGATCTAGTGAAAGTACTAGATAAATCTCTGCATCGCATCTCATCTGGGATAGAGCAAATGTCTGAAGCAACTTAATACTACTCCACATGCAATATTGGCTTTGATTTTATAGTATACCTTGGAGTGATAACTGAAGGTTTGAACTTCACATGTATTGGATAACCCACTACAGAAATTATAAATGGACATCCTTAAATATAACCCTTCTATAAAGGGTTCTTCATCTTCATTAGATCGCCCATTCGATCTTCCAGACATTGAATTGACCCCTTTCAGGGTTGTTCCTCCATCTTGGATTTCACGATCTTCTTTGTTCATCCTCGACCCTAACCGAGCCTCGTACACTTGGTCTTGACCTAGTCGAGCACTCTACCCTCCTAGCCTTAAATCTCCCTAATTCTTTTATATGCTCCATTGTCTCTATAGGTTCTCTGTACTGGTGTGCTCGTGTAACTCTTAGGCACAGTTCATTAAATGAAGAGGCTCTTACCATCCTTCCTAATATACTTGGTAATTCCATTGAATAGGTTTGATCATCATCATCCCCGTTGATTAGATAGTGGACGTTGTTCCAGGCCTGTATGATCTATCATCTCTCCCAGATCCAGAGTATTAGACCTTCTCCCCTTGACATATAAGCCAAAATATACCCTCCTTAGTCTCTTTACTACTCGATCGTGGTGTGCCTGCCTACTTTCCATGTATAGGGCTAGAAGTGTCATTTCAAGCCTCCTGTTAGAGGTTTCCCTAACCACTGGGGTAATCAAGTTCATCTCTAGCCTATTTTATCCAACCAAAATACTTTGATTCAATTACTTCATGTTTTCCTGTATAACTTTCTAAATTCTAGATCCCTTGTAAGTCTCACATACCTATAGGTGTGGAGGGTGGATCTCCGTCTCCAGTTCGACTACTTTCTTCATTCTCAACCATTTTTAACAAAAATTTAAATAAATAAAGTACCGTGGTAGCAAAAATAGAGTATTGCAAAAAATAACAAATGATATTGAAGGATACATGAATATAAAGAAGGAATATGTAAATTTAATGGAGGATTAAAATAGTTAGAGAGAATTTAACTAAAATTATTAAGAAGAAGTGAAACCCAGCTGAATCGGAGTGTGATCCACTAGTTTACCAAAAATAGATATCCTCGAGTTTAAGAAATTGAAAATGGTGGAAAGTGACAATGGCAAAGCCATTCCCATAGACAAAGCTAATATGTTATTAGCTAAAACTAGTATATTAATTTGTCTTAGATTAACTACACCAATTAGAAGCAGATTTGTTGAAGTACTAAACTAGCAAAAATAGTAGAGAGACGATAAAAAGAGAATAAGAACCAGATTTATGTGGTTTGACCCAAAAAAATGCCTACGTCCACAGGTGCAGAGTTTGTTGTATTGAATTACCGGGAAAAAGTCACGAATGAATACAATAGCGAAGCTCTCAAGTTCTCTTTAGAATTGGGCAACATAACAGTAAGAAAAATATCTCGGATCCCCCAAATGTGGGTGTGTGTGTCATTTATAGGCTGTTAAAAGAGAGATAATAAAGAGTACCACGTGTCTTGACATTATAAGTTAGGCAAGTACACGCCTTACATGTAAGTTAAGAGAATAATCATCAAGTTAGTTAGGGGAACATGAGGGAATAATATCATATTTTCCTCATGTGTGTGCACTACTGACGTCATCCAATCACGTAATACATGCCTGCTATAATGGAGTTAATTAAGAATGTTAGCTGATTGTTAACTAACGGGGTTAGATGACCTGATTAGATTGCTGGGATCGATTAGATTTTTAGCTAGGTTGATCCCATTCCTATAAGTATGGGTTCATGTGTCCTCTTCTTATTTGTCCACGATCCATACCATATTTATGGTATAACAAATATATTTTTAAGTTCACAATGGCAGTGTATAATTTAGTCTCTGCCCTAAACCTTTTATCGTGAAAGTGGGCCCAACTCCTACGCTAAAATGTTTAATGTGTTTGAGATGATTTTTTATTGATAATTTCCATGTTAGAATGTTTAGAAAGGCATTGGGTCCTACTTTACACAATGTCTTTCAACCATATAATTTCACATCTCCACTACACAAAGTCCCTGAAATGCCCACTGCAAGTTCGTATTGTGTAAATGTTAAACCCATTGTGGAGGGCCTACTATAAAATTTTGAAATTTATTTTTAACCTACAACATTTACCTTAACCTTAAAACCATGGTATAAACCCTGATTGGGAGGGGCTACACCGAATCTCCTCACAGAAGGAATGAGATCATACCACCTAGAGAAATAGATGGAACTTGTCTACCTAGGTTATCGAATTCCATAAACCTTAGGAATTTTTGTTAATAAGTGTTCATATAAATTTATCTTAATTTTTAGATGAATAAAAGTATTTAAAGTTAGATTAGAAATAAATTGTTAGAATTCTGATTTTAGTTTCACTGTTGTGTGAATTATCAACAACCGACTTTAGTTTCATTATTGTGTGAATTATTAACAAAGCTTTTTCGATGATAATCTGCCAATTACCGCAATGACCACATCCATTGGATAAGTTAACCAATAATGCATAAGACTAAGCTAAAATATATCAACTAAGTCTACAGAGGGCTAAGTTTTTGTAGAAAAGTTCAAACTAATATAGAACAAATCAACCAAACCTAAAGAGGATAAGAAAAATAGGGGTTCGTTGCTATTTTTGTGGTGGTGGTGGTAGTAGTGGAGGTCGCCCTGGTAATGGGGTGGCAGTTAAGCATTGAGGTTAGGGTTATGGAGTAATGACACTACATTGAAACAAGCTATTAGTAACGGTATTTTATTTTTACTAAAAAATAAGTACAAATAACTTTTCTAGCCATTATTGCACTTCTTTTACACGTAGGAGTACTTAAGATCGGTAGTTATAACAGTAGGTCGAGCCCTTTATTTTTTATGAGTGATTTTAGGTATAAAAAGGGTCTTGGATGGGAGTTTCATCACCACACTTTAATTTTCTTTTTACCTATTTTCCAAATCTTCTTCCCTTCTTGAATGGAGGTTCCATGATCGAAGCATTCACAGCTTACCTTGAGGGTTTGGAGTCTTTACAACGTCAATTATGAAGCTTTTAACTTTTTCCCCGCCACCTTGTGGCATAATCATTCCATGGATTGGAATCTTTTAGGAGCAACATTGAAGTTTTGGTATCTGGAGGACCATATGTTTCAATTTGGCGTAGATGAAGTATGTCCCACTTATGAGGAGTTTTCTACGATGTTGTGCATTAACCTTGGTGTTGCGATAACTATGCTGGACCTATTCCATTCCCCTTAGGCATCATTAATTGAGGTACTTCACATTTCTTCTTCGATTGCTGGACAATTGGTGCATGGAGGAATTATTGTTCTCATGGCAGTATTGAATTCAGTGTGTTGAATAGACAATATTGATAATGGTTTCGCTAGTGTCGTGGCCTTGGGATTGACTACCAGGCTTCTTTTAGTAACTAGTGATATGACAAAGGATTCCCAGGTTGCCATGACAGTGCTGTTGATGTCTCACCACTGTAATCCTATTGCAGTTATACCAACGGAGACTCAGAATGGATTGAATGCCTAGAAAAAAGGTCAGGCTATGTGGTTGTTGGAGAGACTGTGCCTAAACGTTCTCTTAGAGTACCCTCTAGCAGGTGTTCTTAATTTCTTTGACGTTTTTTTTCATCTTTGGCCCATATGTGGATTACTAGGTGAATTGTCTTGTAGAGCACAGGATTAGGAATCTTCGTTGTCCAGTGCCATGGTGGGGAAAACTGCAGCCTGTTCTACAACTGGGTGACTACTGGTATATCCGATTTGTAGGTTTTTTCCAGACTTCCTTGTATTTTCCTTGGCGACTTCTCATCAAGTAGGTTGGGAGCATATTGTTCTCCTCGTATAACTAAATTCTTTCCTATAGAATATCTATCTGAATCTCCGAGGATGATCCTGGGACCTTTGTGGCAGTGTCTCCGACCATCTACACGACCATCTCAATCTGTCAACGAGACTAGGTTTATACTTAGGGATTATTTAAAATGGTTATGGAATAAGGTAGTTATGAAGATTTATATTGAGGAGACTGGACAAAGGTGTCTTGTGATGATTGATGCTCTAGAAAAGGGCATTGTTGTTTCATCCAAGCTGATTAAGGCACAGCGTTGTATGGAGTTGATATGAAAGTGTAGTCAGGATTGGGATTCTTGGGGTCTCGGGGTACTAGAAATAATGACAAGGCAAGCCCATCGGGAAGTTGAAACAGGTATTGTAGGGAACACGGGGGGAAGAGTTTTATCAATACGTGGGTTTGTTGGGTAGGTTAAGTTTGAGATGTTTGTAAGGTGTTTTGCAGTTTCTCGTTCACGTCGCTGATGTGTCATGTAATCGTCGTATTTCATTTTTTTAATAAAACATGACGATGGTTTCAACGTATTCTATCATGCCTTTAAAGATTTTATTTTGTTTGGACTATTTATACTAATTCCTCAGGCATACATAATCCTTTTGTTCATTTAAATGACAAGTGAGGTTAGTGATCTTTGGGGGAGAAAATAATAACATTTTATGAAAGAGAAAGGACTCTACACAAAGTATTTTTGTGGGCTGCCTATGCACCTCTGTGGGATTTGAAAATTGCTAGTTTTTATTTTTAAAAGATGATTTTTGAGAGGAACAAGTCAAAAGTAATTTTGAGTAGAGAGGAGAGGGAAGATTTGTAAAAAAATAAGGGAGTTGAGAAGAGTCATAACGTGATGAGAGTTTAAACCATCGATAAAAATTCTTAAGATGATCCAATTTGATTGGATGCGATATCTCCTCTCCATCGAGGTTTGTGAGCATAGCAGCGCCACCTGACAAAATTTTCTTTACTATGTAGGGCCTGCTCCAATTAGGTTTTAACTTCCCTCTCGGATCCCAAATGGTTTTTATGATTTATTTGAGGAGACATCTCTCTTGTGAACACCGCAGTCCTTGACTCTTTTATTGAATGTTTGCACAATATGGAGATGATACCCTTATATATGATATAGGGTTTTTAATCTTCTTTCATCCAAGAGCACAAGTTCATCATAGTGGCTTTGCTTCCAATCTTCTTTATTGACTTGACTTTCAAGCATAACCCATAAGAAAGGTATTTTAAGTTCGACAGGTAAGGAAGCCTCCATGCCATATATTAGGGAGTAGGGGTAGCCCCGGTGGGCATTCTGATGGAGGTACAATATCCCAGAGGGCTTATGGGATCTAGTCGACCCAGTCTTTGTAACTTTTGGTTATTTTGATGATTATGGACTTGAGGCTTTTATTGGAGGCTTTAATATCCCCATTGGTTTGCGGTTAGTAAGGAGAGGATCACTACATCTGGATTTCGTACTCATCAACAAGTTCTGTGACCTCAGCTTCAAAATGGATCCCATTATTTGTTACTAGCTCGTAAGGAACTCCACAGTGGTGTAATTTGTTCTTTTCGATGAAGTTGGCTACTTTCTTTTCATTCAAAACTGCATATGACTTGGATTTAACCCACTTTGTGAAGTAGTCAATGGAACCAAGATGAATTGATACTCATTCGATGCCTTGGGATTAACTTTCTTGATGATGTCTATACCCAAAGTGGAGAAGGGCCAAGGTGAATCCATATTATACAACTCTGAGGGATGCAAGTGCTGAAGGTTGGAAAATTATTGGCGTTTGAGGCATCGCCTGACATAAGCTGCACAGTCTTGTACCATGGTGGACCAGTAGTATACTTTACATATGATCTTCTTGGAAAGCATATGACTATTCATGTGGGGTTCACATTCCCCATTATGGATTTTTTGCATCATGTCTTCGATCCCGACCCCTGGTATGCAATACAAGTGGGTTGCATCAAAATTTCTTTTGAAGAGTTCCTTATCACGAATGATGTACTGAGAATACTGCCAGTGAAGGGTTACCCGCTCTTTCTTACAACATCCTAATGATATGTACCATGCTTGAGGAGGTGATAAATGTCATAATACCATAACCCAACCATTTACGAGTCTTCTTTTATTACGAGCTCAATGTAGTAGGAGTGAGTGGGTGTTGCCTATTTTTAGACTAGAAAGGAGTCCATTGTTATTCCCTCAGACATGTCGACCATGGACGCTAGAGTTGCCGATGCATCGGCTAGACTGTTTCTCGGGCGAGGAAGGTGGTGGAAGATAATTTTTTTGATATCAACGCGCTTGATTCCTTTCTCGAGGGAAATCTTGAGCCCTACGGTACATGCTTCATATTCGATCATGTTGTTGGTGTAATGGAATTCTAATTTGATGTCAATGAGAGTGTGAGTGTTGTCGAGAGCGAGTAGAAGTATCCCAATACTATATCCTTTCATGTTAGTATCTTCATCGAAGAACATCTGCTATTTTAGCTCCTAGTGAGAGGCATAAAGAATGTCTTTATATGGGAATTTAAAAATCCAAACCTCAGATACCCCCCATGGGATTGTCAATAAGGTAGTCGAAAATGGCTATTCCTTTCATGGGTTTCAACGTAACATACATGATGTTGAATTCCTATGGTAACATCAACCATCGGGCCATACGACTGGATAAAGCATGCTTCTCCAATAGGTATTTCATTGGATCCTTTCGAGACACCAGTTTGATAAGGAATTCAAACTTGTAGTGTTAAGATTTTTCATGACCCAGACTAAAACGACACACGTGTTGTCGAATGTGGTATAGTTCACCTCATTCCCTGCTATCTTTCAATTAACATAGTAGATGGTCCTCTCTTTGCGTTATTCTTTGACTCATTGGGCTATCATAGATCATGCTATGTTGTCAGTGATTGTGAGGTATAGGAAGAGGGGGAGACTTTGCTGCAGTGTCATGAGCGCCAGAGGTCGGGTGAGGTACCGCTTGATCTGATCAAATGTCTCTTGTCATACCTCATTCTAGAATTTGTTTAAATCTTTCCAAAGGAGTTTGAAGATAAGCTCACCGATGGAGACCAGCTGATTGATGAACCGTCTGATATATTAGAGTTTTCCCAAGAAACTAAGAACTTTTTTCTCCATCCGAGGCGATAGCATTTTGAGAATCACTTTTTATTTGGCAAGGTATGCTTAGATCCCTTTCTCATGACCATGAAGCCAATGAGTTTTCCTTTCGTGACACCGAACACATATTTCTATGGGTTGAGGCGCATATGATACTGTCGCTATCATTCAAAGAATTTCTTCAAGGCAGATATGTGACCTTCTCGAGACTTGGACTTGATGATCATGTCATTAACATATAATTCAACCTCTTTGTGGATAAGGTCATGTAAAATGGTCGTAGTGTACTTTTAGTTGGTAGCCCTGGCATTCTTAAGACTAAATGGCATGACTGTGTAGTAAAAAGTTCCCCACAGGGTGATGAATGGGGTCTTTTCCTGATGGTCTGGATACATCTTAATCTGATTATACCCAGGAAAACCATCGCCAAATTATTCAAGGGTGTGACTAGCAATGTTTTCGATGATTATGTTGATGTTGGTTAGAGGATAATCATCCTTTGGGGACTTTTTGTTCAGATTCGATAGTCAACGCACATGAGGACTTTTCCTCGTGATTTGGCATCGGGACGATGTTTGCAAGCCATATGGGATATTAGACCATGCTGATGAACCTTACGTTTAACTGTTTAACCACTTTGTTTTTGGCCTTGAGAGACCATTTTATCTGGAGCTTTCTCAATTTCTATTTGATAGACTTGCTTTCTATAAATGTAGGAATCTCGTGTTGTATAATTTTTGGATCAATATCAGGCTTGTAGATGTAGGACCATGTGAAGACATCCATAAATTCCTTTAGAAGATCTTTAAATTGTGACCGTTCATTGTCATTGAAGGGTGGATCCTGTCCTAATCTTGTACGAATGGTTGCTAGAACCGAGATTGATAACAATAGTCTCATCATCATTAGTTTGAACACGGTTACATTATTTAGTTTTTTTCCTTTTGAGATCAGGTAAGAATTATTCATTTATTATATCATCGTCATTAATTGTTTGACTAGAATCCAAACAATTAACAAAAGGCACAACAAGATACTCAAAATCATCATTCATTATATTATAAGTATTTTAAAAAAATACATTGGTAAGGACCTCATCAAAGGATACCTCATTCATAATTACATCAGAGATAGAAGAAAATGGAGTAGATTGAGATGTTTCTTGTAGGGGTGAATAACAAGGTTAAGATTGACTTGGGAAGGCTTGGCAAAGATGGCATAATAATTGAGGAGTTGTTCACTAGCAGTGATGATATTTTTGGATGGATCAAACGGCTCGACCCCCATGTGGATCATCCAGATATCCAACCCCAATGTATGCAGGTTAAACGACTCATTGACATCACTGCCTTCGGAGTTTTTTTGTCATTTTCAATAGCGTTGATGGTCAGAGGATCCACCTCATGCTTCTGTTCTTCATCCTAGATAACCTCGTACCCAAAGAAAATTTCCAGTACTCGCTTTATCTTTTTCTCCACAAGGTCATATAATGGCTCAGGGTATCCACAAAAAGGGAAGTCTTCACCCTCCTTAATAAATCTCTCATTTATGGAATTTCTTGAGACCATATTTTTTGTTCCCAATATTATCTTTTGGTATGGATGGCGGTGTGATCTGAGTTTAGCTGGTGATGGTTGGTAACACAAGTTACAGGGGGAAAGGCTTCCTTCAAAATTATAGGCTCGAGTATTCCTTATTGATGGCGTACCAGCCCCATTTCGGGCATGAAATGAATATTTTTGAACATCTTATTCACATTGACATTACTGTTTAGGTAGCGCTCCGTATATATTTGGTCTTTAAAATTATCCCCGATTGGGATGGGAAGTGGATTAATCTTAAAGACTGAGAGGAGAAAGTCATTAAGCCCATGATGAATTTATAATACCGAGTTACTATTAACGACACCATCAGAGTTATCATCATCCCTGAGAATAGTGATGACCTAATCATTGGCAAAGAATTTCAATTTCTGATCAAGGGATGAAGATACACCTTGGATACTGTGGAGTTAAGGGCGGCCAATGAGCAAGTTGAAGTAGGCTAGTATATTGATGAGTTAGAACTCGGTACAAGGGAAAATAGGACCAACCCTTAATGTGAGTTTTATGGACCCCATAACCTCTCGACGGGTATTATCATAGTTGCACACAACAATAGAAGTTAGAGTCATGTAATTGACCTTTATCCCTAGGCAGCTGAGGGTCCTTAATAGGTTTAAATCATATATATTGTCAATAAGTTCTAGTGGAACTATTTTCTCCTTGACTTCTACTGAGATATTGAGAGCGTAGTTACATTCAAGACCGATTTTAAGTATTTCCTCCTCAAAGAAGAAGATAAGACTTATTGTTGTTAGAGATCCTATCATATGAACGACTTCATCGGGAGTAATAGTGGGAGGAAACATGGATCCTGTGAGGAATTTTACTCGGAGTATTTTTGTGCAGTTGGGAGAACATAAAACGCCCCCACAGAGTGATACTGACCTAGGTCTTTTTAAGTTGCTCGAGGACCTTACTTTCTCCACCTGTTATTTTCGGCATCGAGAGTAATTCAACAACTCCTTTTCCCTTATTTTTACCTAATGATGGGATGATCGAATCTTTATAGTGCTGCCCGAATCGAGTAATATAATTTATAGGGGCGGGAGAATAGAAACCCAGTATTTTCATCTATCTCGGGCGCAGTGGATACCTTATTAATCCCTTATAGTAATTTTTTGAAAGAAATCATTCCTCATAAGGAGGCAAGTGAATTGGCATCTTTACAATTCGATTCATCCTCTGGGATATTAAAATCATCACCCTATCCGATGGCAATAATTCCATCCTTATATAAAAAGTCAATATATCCCACAACCTCCATGGCCTCATAATATAAGTCTTTCCATTTAGCAGGGAGTTGTTGGGAGGAAGTGACTAGATACCCTTAGAGTTTTAAGACCGTGAGTAGCTCGAGGACAATATGTATTTATTGCTCCTTGAAAAATACATCAGATATAACATAAACAATGTCGTCTAAACTAAATTCTTTCGCTCGTATGAACCATTCATCGGATTTCTATGCCCACCTCCGGGCTTCCCTGAACATGGTGCTGATTTTTTAACAATTATCCTCTTCGAGGGTCATTTTTTTGGAAAATTTCAGCCAAAGTTCCTGAAGTTGATCTAAGACTGTTGGCAGTTCCATACCTCCCTCTTCTGAATAGGTACGAACAACTATACAGGCCCTGGTGAGGATAGATAGAGCCTGGTCGACGGGATTCCTAGGATATAGGAGGAAGGCAGGATAAATCTTGAGGTTTTTGGGTGAACTAGTGGATGAATCACGTGTTTCGATGGGATTTCTTCTAGTGGAAGTGTCGAATTCTAGATTTTATTCTAAGAGGATGGCATTTAACACGATTTCGTGCATCGGGTGAGGGTTATGAGTGGTATTGGATTTTGGATTAGCTGGAGGGGTAATAATTCCCTTGTCTATGATGCTTTGGATGGAAATAATGATTGGTGGTGTGCGCGGTGATTTAATGGAAGTCGCAATGGGCATCATGCTTGAAATTTTGCGGAAAGGGGCCTGGTAATTATTGGGGTTCTAAAGTTTGATGATATTTCTGGATATTAGAGCTTAGTAGACATATGATAATGGTGCATGAAGTTTGGTATATTATTTTTTGGTTGGATTGGGATGACTTTCGAGGATCCATGAGGTAGTCGGTTGAGAGATGTTATTGATTATTAAGATTGAGGTGTTGGTCGACTTATCATGCTTTCGATGGATGAACTGCCTAGTTATTTTTTTTTGGCTCAAATTCAATTTTTGGATTCGTGACCCCTTCTTCGATTTCTACCCATGCTTACCGAAGAACTCTGAAATGGGGTTTGTATTGGCTTCCTATTGAAGTTCTGATATGTGGTAGAAAGTTTTTCTTTACAAGGATTAACTTCTCTTCTTCTGATGGTCGGTTTGTCATAGTGGTGGCCTTCTCCCTCCATTATCTGATAAAACCACTAATTGATTCCCTCAGGTTTTTCTTAAATATCTCAAGGTCTTGATGGGTGACCTCTAGTTCTTCGTTGTACTTGTACCAAGTCATGAATTGAGGGGCCACATCCTGCCCGTTATGGATTTTGGATTCTTCCAGTGACATAAACCATAAGAGGGAACTTTCTATGTGAGTTTATTGGAACAATTGTGCCATTATCTCTTCCGATGATCCGAGGAGAGTCATGGAATGATGGTATTTACATAAGTGTACATTTGGAGGTCTGTTGCCTTTGAACGTTAATATTGAACTTCTTTGGTAGTCGAACTATAGGATGGGGAGACATGTGGGTGTGATCCATATAGTTCCCTGAGAATTTAACTTGGTTAGAATTTTTAGACAATAATTTGAGGTCTTCTTTGACCTTGTACAAATCTTCTTCTTTGGTATCAACAAGGATATGAATTGGCAGATTACCCCCTGGATGGGCAAGATTTGGTATTGACAGTTGATCTGGTGGTGACCCATTGACAGGAGGGGCACACGAGACATGTTGGTATTCTTTTAGAACCCACACTGGTTCTAGAGATTATGGACCCATAGCACAGGGGACGATGATATCAGGCTTGAGAGCCTCGGGAGTCTGAACCAATGTCGTTGGATTTCTTGGACCTCTATCTGAAGATTGTTGATCTTGGGACTGCACTGAGAAAGAATTTCCATTAGATATGAATGGACATTTGCATTCTATCAAGGTTCTTCATGAATAGTCTTCGGAGGGATTGTTTGAATTCTGTAGAAGTATCATAGAAAGCAGTGGAACCCCGAAGTGACTTGATAGAGGCTCTGATCCAATAAAGATCCAAGCCAAGATTAGGGTATATGATTGCATCTGAGATGGAAAAATAGTTTTTGTGTTTATTATGAGGGGAAAATGAAATTTTTTGGTAAATATAATTTTTTGAAAAAAGGGAGAATATGTTTTTGGTATTTTTGAAAAAAATGAAGAAAGGGAAAGTCCTCAGCATAATTATTATTATTAGGTTCCACTTGTATAATGTTCCACCTAGGGTGCAAGTGAAATACCAACAGTACCCTAGTTGGGAAGAGATAGGATACATGATGTAAGACACAATTTCACTTGTTTTAAAACTCACGGTCAGGGTGCAAAATAGTGCAAAATTCGAGCGGTAAGGTGACCCAAAATTTTGGCAGAGTTTCACATTAAAACTGATAGACTAGGTATGAGTGTCCTAGGGCAGACGCTTATATGAGGGTAATGTATTGGCGGGTTAGTGGAACGTTTCCCCCCTTTGTCATGACTTCCATGATATACCTCTTACCTATAAGGACAACCATTCATCGGTAAGTGTAGAAAATCCATTTGATATAATGAGCATATGTGAATTTCCTCAAGATATACCTTGTGGAGATGGGATTTACGAAAGTGAATTCTATATACTCAACGTACGTGAACGAGTTCCCTGTTATACGCCTCCCGTCATGAGTTTGGTCAAGCGATACGATTTGGGGGGTGGGGAACCATTAGATATATAATTAAGGTACTTGGCCAATGGAAGGTGGGAATCATATTGCTTAAGTTAACTGTGCCCGCCAAGACCGACACCCATCACGAAGTGACCCTCCAGTAAGGTACAAAATTTTGGTCAATACTGTTAGGCTCAAGTGATATAGTGAGAAAATACAAAAGTCTTATTAGAATTTTATTTGGAGTTTTATGTATGTTATACGAGAGAAATTCTTCTACTATGAGGGAGAGCATTGAATATAAAAGTAGCATGGGGTGAGGGTGATAATCATGGAGAGTGAATCTAGAAAATATATACATGAGATATGGAGCCTATACAAATCATAATGATACATGAAAAGTGTCAGGCATGTGAATACATACAAGTGGGGTGTGAAGTATGTGCAAAGTGGGGATGACATGTGAATATGTGAAACTGACGACATATGTGGGTATATGCATAAAAGAAAGAAATATAGAATTATGTGCTAGTGAGACTAAGCATGGATATCTATAAGTGGTGTGTGAAACATATGAGAAACATGTGGCTATATAAAAGTGAGAAGAATGTGAGAGTGTGTCATAGTGAAACTAAGCATGGATATCTACAAGTGGTGTGGATCATGTGCAAATTTAGCGAAACATTGTAGCTATATACAAGTGAATAAAGCATGGAGAATGTGATATGAAGGTGGTATATGCATGTGATGAGAAGAATATAGACATCATGGCATGAAAAAGGCATATATATAACACATAAGTATAAGAGTAAGAAGGATATACAAATGGAGGCAAATACACACATGTAGAAAAATAGAGAGAAAAAGAAAAAAAACCCAATGTGAAATAGAGTCCAGTCCTCTAAAATAAAAAGTTCCCAATGGAGTCCCCACTATGAACGTTCGGGATTCCTCCGGCATGGGATCTTTCCAAAAGGAAAGATAAGATCTCTCAGTGCTTGTGAGGATTCGAGGATGGAGGTCCTCTTGTCGTCACTCACATGATCTTCGCGGGCTGCCATGGATATAAATTGAACGTCATCAAAAGGGGAGAAAAATATAGAAAACGGAGTATCCAGTCTATTTTTCCCAAAACAGGAAAAGGAATGTAGACGTTCTTAAAAGAACGACATCAAAAGACAAATTTATGGATACGAAACCAAATGAATCGAGGGTCCGTGGACTAAGATACCGAATGGGAACGTATTGTGCACCCTTACCTCCCTTTCGATCTCTCATGGGATATAATAATGTTCTCATTTTTCTCCAAGATGTGAGTCATCTTTATAAAGCGTGTGCTTTGAAAATAGGCGAGGAAAATAAATCATCCTAGTCACGCTATAGGAAGGATGGAGAGGGATCATACTAAGGAGTATACTAAAAAAAGAATAATATGAAATTATGGTGTTAGTAACCACTCACATACACTATGAGGAAGTGAACGTGTATGTCGGGTGGGAATACTAATATACAGGCGTATATATATGCTCTATACTATTAAATCTGAGATATAAACAAAGTAGTGCAATGAACAAACTAGGACTCGAATCCTAATAATGGTTCGTGACTCCTACGTGGCCATAATAGGCATCCAAGTACACATAATTCGACATGTCTGAAAGGTGGGGTTTAACCCATAAACCCAATTTTAGGACTCCTCGTTAGTTGGTTTTGAAGAAAACATGCTTAAGTGTAAAAGTGTAGAAAAAGTGAGGAAATCCAACTTTGGAGTTTATAGGTGAACCCTCTTTTTTGGCCTGTGTGTATAGCTAATTGTGCCTGCATGTATAGCTAATATAACTGTCCAATTTAAAAGATTTGATCGTTAAGTTTCTTATATGAAAGTTCGTTTTGATTAAAATTCTCACAGGATCCACTAAAAAAAAGAACACTCGGAATTGGGTAGTTTCTCTCGGTATATGTGAATAAAAGAGTAATTTCAATGAACAAATGTCAAATATACTTCATGAAAGACGGACATTTTATAATGGGTGAATATGATCTCGTGAATGGAAAATTGAATACTTCGAAAACTTGAATCACACCATATATCCTAATCATTCTCCCCACACTATAACTAACTTCATTTGAGATCAATTAGGACTTTCTTTAGGTTGTATTGTAGGCTCGGTTTTGATTAGAAAGAACGGGTTTTTGGAGTTTCAATTTTTTTAGAGAATATAGAGGTTATCCGTATTTTGAATTTTTAAGGAACTTTTTTCAACCTCCATTTTCTTTTCTTTTTCGATTCACATACTCCTTTTTCTCTTTTTTGTTTCAGAATTCTTTCGATCTTCCTCCCTTTTTTTTTTACACATTATTATAGCAAACATTCTTCTTTTGGCCTTTTCCCCTGATTTTACCTTGATATTCTCAAAAAGTGGGCATGGATTTTTGGGTTTTCAATGAAAGGAGCATTTTTCTTTTTAAGCATAAATGGGTTACAATGGGATAATGTAGAAAAGGATAAATTTGGGCTTTTATTTTTGGGTTTTCAAAATGATGGCCTAATCTCATTTCTCAGGTTCCGTTAAGTTACTTTTGTGTCTCAAGTCAACTTATTAAGACATTAGTGTGTACGATTCATATTTTGACTGTCCATTTTCAGTAATCGAACCAAACAAAGATTTTGAGATCATTGACTAATTAAGAGCTGAAGGAAAGTTTGAGTTATTCTAACTAAGATTGATTTAAATTTCTCAAAAATGATGAATGGCACAAAAATCTCACCGAGTTACGATCTCCACATTTATTCGTAATCTTAATAACTTTCGCCCAATATCCTTTTTTGATAATATTATATGGCTAAGTGTCAAAAATTTATAAGTTAAGAGATTTGAGAATTAATTCTATATTAAGAAATCTATTCAAAACTCAATTATATTGAAAATCTTTTTGGATTTTTTAAAATTTTCTATTTTTTTTCAAACCGTTGAAAAATGACCTCAATACCCCCAAACCTAATTTCTACATTGTCCTCAATGTACAAGATAAAAATTGAAAAGGCGGGAAAGATATTACCGTAATGAGGGACTTTTTCTAACGCACAATTCTTGTAAAATAAAAACTATGATACAACAATAATGACCTAATTTCATGTTCACTCATGGTACACTGGGTCTTGGAGGAGAATGTCCTCCACTTACTGATCTCGTAATTCCAGTTATGGCTTCAACCTTTGACCACTAACTTTGAAAATTTCACTATTTTTCAATTACCCCATGTGGGTAGACCGTCTTAACAACAAAAGGACCAAACCATCTAAACCTTAATTTACCAAGAAAAAGATGCAGTGTAGAGTTATACAAGAGAAATTTTTGATCAGGTTCGAATGACTTCCATAGGATGGACTTGTCATGGAACATTTTCGTTTTCTCTTTGTACAATTTTGCATTTTCGTATGCATCATTCCGAATCTCCTCTAACCCATTGAGCTGGAGTTTTCGAACCTCTCCCGCAGCAGGTAAATCAAAATTGATGGTCTTAATGGCCCTATAGGCTTTATGCTCTAACTCTACCAAAAGATGACAGGATTTTTCGTAGACACGCCTATATGGGGACATACCAAGTGGGGTTTTGTAGGCAGTGAGAAGTGCATCTAGTAACCGTAAGGACTAGTCCTTTATATTTGGATTCACTGTTTTCTCGATGATTAGCTTGATTTTCTAATTGTAAATTTTTACTTGTCCACTGGTTTACGGGTGATAAGAGCATCATACTTTATGCGTGACTGAATACTTTTTCATGAGACTCTCAAATGACCGATTGCAGAAATGGGTTCCTTGATCGCTAATAATGGCTTGAGGTGTACCGAATCGGGGAAAAAATGTTTTATCGAATAAATTTGACTACCACATGTCGATCATTTGTCTGACTCGGTACAACTTTGACCCACGTAGACACATAATCAACTGCTAAAAGGATGTAAAGATTACCGTAAGAGTTCGAGAATGGACCCATGAAATCGATGCCCCAACATCCAAAAACCTTAATAATCAATATGGGATTTAAGGGCATCATATTTCGATGACTGATCTTTCCTAAACTTTGGCATTGATCATAACTTCTACAATAGTCATTTGAATCACGAAAAATTATGGGCCAATAGAGTCCACACTGCAAAATTTTCGCAGCGATTTTCTTAGTACTAAAATAACCTCCAAAGGCTTGATCATGGCAAAAAGAGATTATTCAATGAATTTTGTGATTGGGGACACACTTGCGAATGATTTATTCGGGACAATACTTAAAGAGGTATGGATCATCCCAAAAGGAATGCTTGGCTTACTTAAGAAATTTGGAACAATCTTATTTAGTCCAATATAAGGGCATCTCACCTGTTGCAAGATAGTTCACAATATCGGCAAACTAAGGAAGCTGTGAAACAAGCATTAGTTTCTGATTGGGGAAGGAATCATTAAGTGGTAAAAAGTCATTGGATGATTCAACGGTTAACCTAGATAGGTGATCCGCCACTACATTCTCACAACCCTTCTTATCTTGAATCTCGAGGTCAAACTCTTGCAGTAATAGAATCCATCTAATAAGTAGAGCCTTAGCGTCATTTTTAGACAAAATGTATCATAAGGCTGCGTGATCGATGAAAATAATAACCTTGAATCCTATTAAGTAATACCTAAACTTTTCTAGCGCGAAGGCGACAGCAAGGAGCTCTTTCTTGGTGGTGGAATAATTCACTTGAACACCAGTAAGAGTCCTGCTAGCGTAGTATACAACATGAGTAAGTTTCTCATCATGCTAATGAAGAACCGTACCTAAGGCATAATCAGAAGCATCACACATGATTTCAAAGGGCTGAATCCAGTCTAGAGGTCACATAATAGGTACTGAGGTTAATTCCTTCTTTAACCTGTCAAAGGCTTGAAGTTAATCATCAGTGAATTCAAAGGGTGCTTCTTTGGCAAGAAAATTGCACAAAGGTCGAGAGATTTTTCTGAAATCCTTAATGAATCTCCGATAAAAATCGGCGTGTCCTAAGAATGATCGAATTTCATGCACAGTTTTTTGGGGAGGGAGATTAGAAATGGGATCAATTTTAGCCTTATCAACCTCGATACCTTTTTTAGATATTATATGACCTAACACTATGCCCTGTTTAACCATAAAGTGTCATTTCTCCCAGTTAAGTACAAGGTTCTTGTCCTTACACCTATTTAGAACGAGGGTGAGGTTGTGGAGGCACTCATTAAAGCTAGACCCAAACACTGAAAAATCATCCATAAAAACTTTAAGAAACCTTTCAACTATGTCTGAAAACATACTCATCATGCATCACTGAAAGGTAACAGGTTCATTGCACAACCCAAAAGGCATGCGTCGATATGCAAAAGTACCAAATGGACAGGTGAATGTTGTTTTCTATTCATCCTCGGGAGTGATTGGAATTTGATTATAGATGGAATAACTGTTAAGAAAACAATAATAGGGATGATTGGCTAATTTCTTAAGCATTTGGTCTATGAAAGGAAGAGGAAAGTGATCCTTCCTTGAGATGGCATTCAACTTCCTGTAGTCTATGCATATACTCCAATCGGTTTGAATTCTACTGGGTACTAACTCATCATTATCATTTTTCACCACCGTCACACCAGATTTCTTTGGCACAACTTGAATGGGGATGACCCATTGACTATCAGAGATGGGATAGATAATACCCGCATCCAACAGTTTGATCACGTCACCTCGGATGACTTCTTTCAGGTTGGGGTTAAGTCTACGTTATGCTTCACGGGAGTTTTTAGCGTTATCTTCTAAGTGTATCATGTGCATTCACACTGACGGACTTATCCCTTTAATATCCTCTATGGTCCATCCAAGGGCTTCTTTGTGTTCACTAAGAACACACAACAACCTACCTTCCTGTTCTTTGTCCAAGTCAGATGAGATGATGACAAGCAAGGTGTCAAAAGGTCCTAAGAACCTATATTCGAGAGGTTCAGGTAATGGTTTTAACTCAAGTTTGGGGGATTTCTCAAGAGAGGGTGGGATTGGAGACGAAGAGAGTAAAAGAGGTCCGGGTTTAGATTTCCAAACTCCCACTTGGGGAAGAGTCGAGGAGGGCATTAACTTATTCAATTGAGTATTTAATGTCAAATTCAGATCCAAAATGGGCAAGGCATGTCGCTAAAGGTTAGTCATTATAAGTATGTTAAAAAATCTCTTGGATGATGGTGTTACTCATATCAACGTCCAAGGGTTCATCGTCATCTGGTGGTTATTTGGCCAAATTGAAAACATTAAGGTCCATAGTCATGTTTCCAAATGATAATTTCAATTGGCCACTACGACACCTAATGACGACATCAGACGTGGCAAGGAATGGACGACCTAAAATCACCGGAATCTGTGCATTAGGATTAGGCACATGTTGGGTGTCCAGAACCAAAAAATCGACTGTAAATAAAAATTCTCTAACTTTTATCAAGACATACTCAACAACACCTCTTGGAATCTTAACATATCGGTTAACCAAGGATATGGTAATACTAGTTGGCCTTAATTCTCCCAAGCCTAATTTCTCATTTACTGTGTAGGGAAGAAGGTTCATGCTGACTCCCAGATCCAGAAGGGCTTTCTCAATTATATGTTCCCCTTTTTTGATAGAGATCGTCAGAGTGCCGGGATCTTTATACTTGATAGGGGTACTATATGAGATGATCGAACTTGCTTTCTCGGCGAGGAAAGGTTTCTTTGGAACGTTTGTGCTTCTCTTGAAGGTACAAAAGCCCTTCAAAAATTTGGTGTATGATGGAACTTGTTGTATAGAATCAAGAAATGTGATATTGATTTGTACGTGATTGAATGCTTCTAAAATTTTATCCGCTTACGCCCTTTTCTTTTGTGGCATTAAACGTTGTGGAAATGGGGATTTCTGGATGTAGGTCTCAACAAATGGTTTAGAAGATGAGGGCGAGGAAGAAGTCGGAGCCACATGTGGGTCCTTCTTTTCATTACCTTTCTCGAATTCAGTCATGATGGGTCGTGAGACATTATTCTCAATTTTTACCTGACCTCGCGACTAAGATTTTGTCTCAAAAGTGCGTTTTCCTCTAGGCTCAAGTGCAAGCCTGTCGCTCAAGTAATAACCCGGTAAGTCGGGATCGTATCCACGGGGATCGAGATTGCCAAATAGTAATAAGAAAAATTATTAAATCTTGAAATGATTTCTTAAAAGAAACAAAAAGATGATTAATGATTGGGAAAATTTCTAGTGAAATAAAAATTTACTTAAGAAAAAACAAACTGAAAATTGCAAAAAAATTTAGATCTGACAAATGGGAGAAAATAGGGTAGGGTACAATCCCTCCATCCTTAACAAATTACCGTATATAATACTAGAATTGTAAATTAAAATTATTGACTAGATCCGGTCTTTATAAATTCTAAGCATTACATATATGAGGGATCTAGCCCGCATCATATGAAATCAAAGATAGATATAAAGCGGTGAATGATAAATCATACTCGCAATGCGTTCTTAAACATCTCAAGTACCTAAGGCAAGAGAGATTAAAAGATTGACAATGTTTGTATGAGTTTCTTTCACGATTCAATCAATATTTTAATTTAACCTCTATTTTCTACATAAATAATTTGCCTTGGATTAAGTTCATGTACCCCACCCCTTGGGAATTTAGCTACTCATGATTTGGTTCAAGAATAAATTCACATATAAAATTATGGATCTACAAGACATTGATAACAAATTGCAAAACAATTGAAAATTGAAAATAGAATTGAGATTAAATAAGAGAAGGGAATTTGATACTTGAATTGAATTGAAGAATTGATACTTGAAATCTGCACTAGATGAACTTGAATCTTCAAAGATACAAATTAGGGCTTTTCTAAGAATATGAAAAACTAAAAAGGATTTCTAAAAAAATGAATTTCTCTCTCTAATTTCTATTCTACTCTATAGAATTTGTCTCCCTTTCTCTAGAATTCAACTCCCCTTGAAAATGAGGTAGGGCTTGGTCTTTTATAGCACCAAGTTGCACGAATTTGGCATCAAATTTCGCTTGTGGCACAAGTTTTCCAAGAGTTGCACTGCATTAAATGCATAATCAATTGCCTGGATTTCGCATGACCGGACCGGTCCATTATCGCGCAACTTCAAAACATCGTAACTTCTTCACCGTAGCTCGGATTGAGGTGCTGTTTTTTCCAGTGTTCTTGTAATTTAGAGATCTTCAACTTTCTAGTTGGCCCCACCTCCGGACTAAGGCTGAAAAATTACGAAAATTCCCTTCAACTCTCCATTTCTTGGTTTCTTTCACTGTTTTGAGTTCTCCTTCGCACTAACTTGCGTGAAATACCTGTAAAACACATGAGAAATACAAAAAACACGAAATACTTGCCAAAAGGGGTTAGTAGCATAATTACAAGACAAATCCAAGATATTTACACTACACGGGATCATAAAAATACCGAAATTAAGGGGATAAATGTGAAGAATATGTGCCTAATCACCTAAGCATGGTGATAGCCTTATCATGCTCTTGGGTAGTGGACGTGCTAGTGTTGTCCTGGACAAAATACTGACCCCTAGGCATATTACCTTAGGATTAGGCTCGGGTTGGCTTGGGAACATTTCTTTTATTTCTCTCTCTCAAAGCATTGGCTAGTTGACTCACTTGTACCTCTAATTTGGCAAACGATTGGGTGTAGGCATGCTAGTTTTGTTGTGTAGATTGGAGGACACTTTGCATGGTCTTTTGGAATTGCAGGGTGCTTTAGGCAAGTAAATTCATTGCTTTTTCTAAAGATTGAATCTTTTGGGGTGAAGGAAACGACGGTGTGGGGGTGCTCTTTTGGAAATCCGGGGGTGGGTTACTTAAAGATTGATCTCCACTACCCTGGTCTTGACCTTTAGACCATGAAAAATTAGGGTGATCCTTTCAACCTGGATTGTAAGTGGTAGAAAATGGATCGTATTTGGGCCTGTTTTGATAGAGGGTGTTGGCCTGCTTGGTTATAACTTTGTTGGTAGAAAGGGTGGGGCAACTTTTGACGAGGTGGTCAAAACTATCGCAAAGAAAGCATATAGGTGACCCTACATGTTGCACGACGGCAGGTAACACTTGATTACCCTCATTTCTCATTTCTAAGGATTGTAAACGTCAGTCTAATGTAGCCACTTTGACATTCAATTCAAAACCTTATTTTTCTTGGTGAGCATTACCCTCCTTAATTGCGGTGGCCCTAGAATCCCAATGGGGTGCCCATCGCTGGGAATTTTGAGCAACGAATTCTAAAAACGACCATGCATCAGTCTCACTCTTCTCTGTGAAATCTCCACCACACATTAGTTCAATCATAGACCGAGTAGTATAATCGAAACCCTCATACAAAATCTGGATTTGACGACCCAATTCGATTCCATGGTGAGGACATTGCAGGAGCAAGTCCTTGAATCTTTCTAGGTACATCCATAGAGCCTCTTCCTCTTTTTGATTGAAAGTATTGATGGAGTGACGTATTGCCACCGTCTTTTGGTTAGGTAAAAACTTTTGCAAAAATTCTACACTCAACTGATTCCATGTAGCGATTGAGTTTGAGTTAAGTGAGAGTAGCCAACTCTTAGCTTTGTCCTTCAAAGAAAATGAAAACAATTTTAGTTTAACAATATCATCGGTGAGTTGTTGTAACTTAACCGTTCCACAAATTTCTTCAAACTCACGCACGTGGAGGTATGGGTCCTCCTTTTCTGTGCTTCAAAAAATGGGAAGTAAATGAATTATTCCCGACTTGAACTCAAAATTGTTTGCATTATGCGGGGAAATAAGTATGCGTGATGGTTGGTTCGACCTATTAGGATACAGGTAAACCTTTAGGGCACGAGTTGCTAGCTCATCTCCCATCTCGATGCTAATAGAGGTGATACCTATAACAGTATCGGGAATACTAGACTCCACTATAGCTAAACGACCAGTAGTATCTCAAAACCATCCTACCATACACCGCGGTCACTCAATATATATATATATATATATAAGGAAACCAAATTAATTCGACTTAAGACCACATAATTCCTAAACTAGCACAAAACAATTTGAGTTTATCTAAGTTAGGTAACGGAAAATTCAATTTTTAATATCCAGTTTCCCGAGGTTATTCATTGACAAGGGGTCTCTGAAATAATCTCCCTAATTAGAAAGATCCTTCTCATGTCCGAGGGAGAATTTAAAAGACGACCAACTACAGACTATCGCCTCAAATTCCAAATTTTTCCTCCAAGTAGGTGGTTAGTATGAAGACTCATTAAAAACCACCAGTCCTAGTCAAGGTAAAAAATGGAACCGATTTGACAATTCCGCATTTGGATTAGCTTTTAATCCTAGCCTTGTTAAGAGTTTTCCTATGAGTTATTTTATGACCTATGGCTAATGTCTAATCAATTTTAAGTTGAAATGATGGCTCGAGTAATGCAAATGCTCGGATAGCTTAGTGGTTTATGGGCCAAGGGAGGGTGATTAAATCCCAACCTTATCTCAAAATTGGATTTTTCCCTTAATTCAAATTATGCAACGTTCTTATGAAAATTTGTGAAAATAGTTTCACGTCAGAGCACACAAGACTTACCTCTAGCGTGGACTTTTTACGGTCACTTGTTTACGCCGGGCCGGAGTTTTATTTGACGTCGATTGGAGGGAAACGTAGCTTACGTTTCAGTCGTCTTTGAGAGTACCTTATGCGCGTGGCAAGATTGCATAAGAAACCTGAGCGCTTTCACACGTTTGCTTGCTTTTCCGGGTTTTTTCTTCTTTTTTTTTTATATTTTTTTCTGAAAAAGAACACAAAACTATACCAAGGGTAAAGTGCACAAAAAATATTAAATACAAGAATAATTACACATGCACTTACGGTGTACTTCGATATAAACAAGTGAAAAAGAACAAATAAAACAAGAAAAAAATATTCTATTATTAGGGAAATAAAATTATGTGCTACGTTTTTTTTTTCTTTTTCAAATTTTAGGTACTCTTACCATTTAACTAGTTTAAAAAAAAACTAATTAAGCACTAAAGACGTTAAATCTGATTTTTTTAATATTCTAAAAAAGAAATCTGTTGGAATAAATAAGAATAAATAGAATTTTGATTTTTTTTCTTTTTTTTTCTCCAAATTACGAAACTTTGAAATCTGGAGATTTAAAAAAAAATTATTTCATTTTTTTTTTCAAATTTTAGGTACTTTTATGACATAACTAGTGTTAAAAACACTATTTACTCATAAAACACTCAAATTCGATTTAAATAATTTTTTTTGTTTTGCTTTTTTAATAATAAAAAAAATGCTACTGTTTTTTTTATAGATATATTCTCTTTTTTTTTACTAGTCTGAAAGTCAAAACTTTTAAAATCAACCGAAATCCTCGGCAACGGCGCCAAAAACTTGTTGTCAAATTTTAAATGTTAAAATTACCGCAAGTGCACGGGCTATTGAAATATAGCGGATGTAAGTACGGGTTGAACCCACAGAGATTGTGACAATTATTATAAAGTATCGACTGCCCAACCAGACAAATGAGTGTATAAATATATAATTTGAGTTTTAAAACCAAAATGAGACTAAATTAAATAAATGACTACAAATGATGATATCACATATGGTAGAAAACTAGGACGTTAGGTCCATTTATCATATTTAATTAAAGTCGCATGTTAATTTAGTCCAATATTTTTCCAAATTTGTAACTCAAAATATGTCGACTCTCGTCGCGCATATTTCGAAAAATAAAACAATACATGTCTCAAAATACTTTAATGTCTCTAAAAATAGACACCTTAAATCCCTATTTCCTAAAAAAATATCACTTTTCAATTTTTTAATGTGTATTTAAGCATGAGATATCAAAACAATTTAATGCCAGTATATCCCATCAAAAATTACAACTTTAAATTCTCGAAATATGATTTAACAATTAAGTTCAGAGGCTTAAAACACATTCTCGTGTAGTTTTAAATGAATACCGAATTTTATTTTCAATTAATACATGTTGGGAATAAATATTGAATTAAATTAAAATGCACAAATTAATTAATAATGATAAACTTCACCTAGTCCTAGAAATAAAATTACTCACACATCATAAATAGAACACAATATTGCAAGATGAAATAATAATTTTCATTAATAATAATCAACTTACAAACTTTTGGGTCCAAGATTTGAATTTTAATACACAATATTCCTCCCAAGATGCACAAAATTAATCTCTCAAACACTCAAAGATTCATTCAAAATTAAATAGTGTTTGTGTCTCACTGCCTTGATTTCTCCCTCTATATTCGGTTGGAATTAAATTCGGTACCCGTTTTTTTCTGTGTCTATCCCTTGAGCTGCCCGAAAACTCCTCTTTTTATAACCCCGCGACTTCTTTATTCTGATGCTTTTTTTAAATATAATTTTGTGGGATTCTTCAATCGTGGGTTTGAGGAGGCGTGGGTTTGTATGTAGTGGGTATGAGACTGAAATCGAGCCAGGTAGGTGGTTTCATTTTGGTTGGACGAGAGAGAAAGGGGGTGGGGAAGATGATGGGTAATGGAGGATGAGAGAGAGTGTGTGGGTGGTGTAAGGAAGAAGAAGGTAGGGGTGTTTTGGTAATGGAGGTTTAATGCTAATGGAGGCGAGGTTGGTTGATTTGGGGGTAGGATAGAGAATCGTATAGGGAGTGTTGGAAGATGGTAAATAGTGATAGATGGGTGATTTGGTGTGTGTGGTGTATGGTAGGACTAGTGTGTGTGTGAGAGAGTTGTTTGGGTGTATGAGTGTGTATGGGAATAATATGTGTGTGTCTAATTATACACGTAGTAAAATTAACCAAATTATTTACAGCTCAATTAAAAATTACAAAAATAATAAAAATAAAAATAAATAATTTTAACTAAAAAACAATAAGGGACTAAAGAAAAGAATAAAAATAAATTAATAAAACTAAAAGAATAAATCTAGAAATAATAACATATAATGAGATAAAAATTGTACAATGAGTCAAATAAAATAACTAACACTAAGATAGCAATACAACATATAAAATGACACACTTTAAATAATATTTACATAAAATAATGAAACAGTCAATGTGACAATAAAGACTCTAAAAAAATTAAAAATAAAATAAATATGATATGCAAACAAATAAAACATCACAAAAAATATATACATGATTCAAATAAAAATTTAAAAATATATGAATATAAACACACACACAAGGTGTAGGTATGGGTTGGGCTCGGTTTAAGGGTTGGTTTGGATTAGGGGAATGATTTTGACTTCGGGCATGAATTTTGACTTTCTTTCAGTTTCAAACTTTGCATGGCCATAATTTCTTCGTTTAAACTTTTATTGATACGTCCTTTAAATCCATCCATCCCTTGATTCAAGGCCTTCAATTTCCGTGTTTGGTCCGAGTCTAAAACTAATCATTTCAATTTACAATTGCTCGTGAAGGTGAGTAAGTGACCTTTTCAAGCTCAATCTGCTTCCGGACTTCACCGCTTGCATTTTAAACCCGTCAATACTAAAAAACAACCTTGTATAAGCGATTAACAATGAATATAAGATGTGAGTGTGAAATTCTCAAAATTGCATTATTAGCCCCATTTATGCTGAAATTTTTAATTTTCGTTTAAATAATAAAAATGACTCTAAAAGTTTTTTTATATTTATGATGCAAGGGGCCTAACAAGGCCAAGATTTGGGTATAAATATTATAAAATAATGAACTCATCACAAGTCCATGACAAACATTATAAACGTGCTTATCACGGTTTTTAGCCATGACAAAAAACATGTATTTTTTTTATCAGGGTCTTTGACTATGACAAGGGTGGCCGGGTCAAGGGTGACATTTTAGGCTTTTTGTTATAGTGATCCTTAAAGGTATACTTCTCTTTAGAGTATTTCTTCTCAGCGGGTTGTTCATGGTCTTAGGGGAGTAAACGTTGAAAAATAGAGCCCGAAGATCTAGTCATGGGAGAGAGAGAAAATAGGCTTGGTAGCGAAAGAGAGCTGAATGAAAGGGGTGATGGATCCAAAATGAAAAATAAACATAGTTTTAGTATTTTTAATAACAAATTTTTGCACGCCTTAAAACCATGTCAAATTTTGGCACCAATTTACATCGCGCCAAATTTTAGTAAAACACTCCAAATTTTGGCTCAATTTTTAACTATGTCAAATTCTCAATTTGTAAGAGTGCCCAATTGGCATTTTCGATGTAGTATTTATTGAATGCTCGTGGGTAGTCCTAGTTGTGGTAAGAAGCCTTGAGAAATATTTTTTGGAGTAAGGCTAATTCATCATATCGGGCTTGTGCCCAATCAGTCTCTGTTATTGGCTTTCCAGTTTGATTAGGACAACATGTATATAATAAATGAGTGAATAGGGGTAACCCCTGTGACAACCCAGATATAATTATGACAAATTATATTTAAATCATGCTTATCTTATGTAATATGGATAATTTGTTATTAGTATATCTTACTCTAAGGGATTATGTTTAGTCTAATCCTACTTTCATAAATCGTGAAATATCGAGTAATGTACGAACACAATGTTTTCTAATTTTTGATAGAAATATTCCTCTTTAAGACTAGTTTTGACCATTATAACATTACAAATGACTTGAGGTGAAAACTAGATAGTTCTATAGATATGAGTTAGGGTTGTAACACAACAAACGGTGCATCAAACGGATGTCCAAGTAAGAAGTTAGGCCGAATTTACGAACAAGGGGCAAATCTATCCATTTCCTTTAAGTGGTAAATTGTCTTTTAGTAAACCACATGGCTAATTTTGATTGGATGGAAAGGAGGCATGCCTTTCCCGACTTAAAACTCTTCTTTTAACTTATTTCTTCAGTAAATATAACCCTAGATTCAGTTTTGAGAGATTTAAGCTTAAGGAAAGAGAAGTAGAAGTTAAGGAAGAAAGGGTTACAAGGAAAAGCTAGGAAAACTATTCCAAGAAAATCCTTAAGGTGTTTCCAAGGTAAAATTATGTGTTAAGATTATTTTAATCTTCTATTATACTTATTTCAAAGTATAAAAATCGTGACGTATTGATTAAAATTCCATTCTCCTTTGTGATAAAATGTATTGGTTCATATGTGAGATAAGTGGTGTTATAGGTCATATTGCTTTGTATTGAAACCCTTTGTATTCAAACTTGCATATCTCTTTGTGTACTTACTGGAATTCAGAAATTCCAATTTGATATGAAAATAGACTCATATATTCATATCATATCCGAAAATTAGAATTTAACTCCTTATGTTTAGGCCTTAGTGATGGTTGCAAGTTGGTATATAGTTGCTGTTTGTATATTTCGTTTCGGTATGCCCTAAGTTTGGTCAAGATTTTGAGATAGCAAATGAAGTCCAAATATTATGAAACTTTAATTATGTACTATTCAATATGTTTACTGAAAGTTTACTTAAAATCATAGAAAGTTATGCTGTATAAAAATTATGAAAATTCTTGGAAATTGAAGGAACAATAGAGGAACTTGTAGGGAAGATTTCTTGTGTTATAAAGAAATGGTCATAACTTGCTCTAGGAGGCTTGAAAAATTAAACCATCACTTGTATTGGAAAGTATATTCATATATGTTTTCATATTGATAAGGTTGGACACCTGTATTCATACAATTTAGGAATATGGGATGGTTAAGTATGGAGGATAATAATTTGAGGCCATACTGGATACCTCATGAAAGAAGGTTTATATCTGCTCTTTCCCAAGGGTGTTTGAGTACATATTTCAAGTGTATATACATTGAGAAGTATAATTTTATGTTTACTTGATTTTAGTTATAAATTCCTTACGAGGTAGTTTCTATGGTTGAATGTTCATAACCTTATCAACTTATATACCATTGTTTCGTCTTTACACATGTTTCATGGAATGTGACTTGAGTAGAATTATATTGTTATTGTAAAGTCATTGAAAGTTACATAGATATATTAAGATAATACTTATGATTGAGATTCAGTATGGATTTAGTTGTATTAACAGGTGTAATGTCAAATCAACCAAGTTCATCCCCACCTGAGGGAAACGTGAATACATAGTTGACAACCCAAGGTGAGTGTACTTACTGAGTTGATTATGGATATGATGTGTATGTATTATATATTGAGATGATATGGCTTATTAAAAGTCATGAGATGTTGAGATGTTATGACTTATTAAAAGTCAAGAGATGTTGAGATGTTATGACTTTATAAAAGTCAAGATATGTTGAATTGCTATGCAATTCAGGAGATGTTAGGTTATTAAAACCTATAGAGATGATTATTGCCTACGGGCCGGAGATGTGGGGTTTATTGACTCCGGATATATTTATGGCCTAATTTGGACCAGAGATGGATATATTTATATGTTGAGATGTTAATATAGTACTTTTACTATATAGAATTCACTGAGTTTTTAAACTCATGGTTTTATATGTTTACATTTTCTGGTTTTGAAGCTGCCACTGCCAAGTCTAGGATGGTGAGTGAATAGTAGTATTGTCTCGTCAGTTTGTTTTGTACATTGTACTAGTTGTCATTAAGTTAAGTGGTATGGGAGTTTTGTTTAAATTGTGTCTCCTTAAAATGATTGTATTTTTTTTTAATTCCGCATAACAACTTTGAAGTTGTTTTAATGTATATTACTAAATAAATAAATAAATAATAAGTGTGGTTTGTGAACTATTGAGTTAATTATATCCTAATGGGGTTAGGGGGTGACAACTTGGTATCAGAGCTTTAGGTTTTTATATTCTGGGGTTAGAGAGTCTAGATATGGCAATGGCAGAAATAGCGTTGTGTGGGTCATTTATATTAACTTGTGAGAAATACTAACCATTATGTTAGAAATAAATGTTGTATTCTTGTTTATATAATTGTGGTTTGTGACAGATAGTAAGCTATGGAAGGAGAAAATGTTCATGAGAGGGTGGATGAGGAGTCTTCAAATATAGTAAACCAACAAAATCCAAATAATGTAGAGGGGGATCCTGAACAACTTACAGATATGCAGAAAATGGCTCGTGCCATGACTTTAATGGCAGAACAACAAAACATGTTTATGACGCAAATAGCAAAACAGCAAGCCAAGTACTTAAAGGAGCAGACTTTAGCTAGAAGAGAAAGGGAAATACAAAGAGAGGAGAAGAATACTCTGTACGAGAAGTTTATAAAATTGAACCCCCCAGCATTCTCAGGTTCTGTAGATCCTTTAGAAGTTGAGGCTTGGGTTAGAGACATAGAAACTATCTTCGGGGTGATGAATGTACCTGGTGCTCAGAAGGTAATTTTGGCCACTTTCATATTAAAGTGCGAAGCTAAATATTAGTGGGAGTCTTCCAAACATTTATTGCTTACTCCGGAGGGAGGTGAGGTAATTACTTGGGATTCCTTTATTAAAGTCTTATATGAAAAGTATTTTCCTCGCATGTATCGGAAGCAAAAAGAGAGAGAATTTTTATCATTGACTCAGGGGAATATGTCGGCCAGGGAGTATGAAACTAAATTCATATCTTTGTCTCGATTTTCATTACGTTTCTTACACAATGAGGAGGATAAATGCACTAGATTTTAGGATGGGTGGAATTTGATTATCAAGTCTAGAGTCATTGCACTTGAAAAGGTAGATTATACTTCATTAGTTAACAAAGCTATGATGGTTGAAAGAGATGTTAATGATGTAATAAAGAATAGGAACAAACTGGAAAGAGGAGTAGATTTAATCCATATCATCAAAAGGAAGGCAATATAGAATACTCGAAACAGGAAGTCAAAGATTTTGGCGCTGTAGAGGGTCTGGATATTTTGTTCGAAATAGGACACCAAGCAGTTTAGGGGTGCAGGATCGATGGGCCAACATAATAGACAACAGGAGAATGACAATGGGCTGTCTAAGCCTGCAACATGCTATTTTTGCAAAGCTGAGGGCCATATCAGTCTAGATTGTCCCAAGTTAATGGGGGTAGAGTGTTATCACCATCATCAAATTGATCATACTAAAAAAAACTGTCCTATGCTACTGGGAGGGATTCAATCAGCTACTACTAGTCGAGGCTCATCACCTGGAGGCATAGGGAGAGGAGGAGGTAGAGGAAAGACTAATGGATCCAGGGCTCCGGGAAGGATATTTGCTATGACTTTACAGGATGCTCAGGCTACTCCATAGGTGGTGACAGGTACATTTTCTGTCATGAGTAAACATGCTTACGTGCTTATTGATCCAGGTTCTACTCATTCATTTGTAACACTGTCATTTACCATGCATTTGGGTAGACCATGTTCTTATCTAGATTGTGGTTTATATATTTCTACACCTATGGGGGATGTGATGTTAGTGGAGCTTATGTATAAAAATTGTGTATTGTATATGGGGGAGAGGGAGTGGACCATTGATTTAATTCCATTAGATATTTGAGATTTTGATATTATCTTGTATATGGACTGGTTATCTTCCTACCATGCATTGATTGAATGTTTTCGTAAGGAGGTTATAATTAATATGCTGGGGGAGGAAGAATTCAAATTTACTGGGGAAAGAAACGTGGTTCCAAACTGTCTTATTTCTGCCCTTCGGGCGAGGAAATTGTTAAATAAGGGTTGTCAAGGCTTTTTAGCATATATTGTGGATACAAACAGGGAATTGCAAAAATCAGAAGATATCCTAGTAGTTAAGGATTTTGCAGATATTTTCCCAGATGCATTACCAGGATTGCCACCTAGCGTAGAGGTAGTGTTTACTATCGATTTAGTGCCTAGTAAAACTCCAGTTTCTATTTCTCCATATAGAATGGTGCCTGTGGAACTAAAGGAGTTAAAGGTTCAACTGCAAGATTTGCTAGACAGAGGTTTTATTCGACCCAGTGCATCACCATGGGGTGCTCCGGTATTATTTGTGAAAAAGAAATACGGCACTATGCGACTTTCCATTGATTATCGACAGTTAAACAAGGTAACTATTCGAAATAAATATCCATTGCCTCGTATTGATGATTTGTTTGATCAATTAAAGGGTGCTAAAGTGTTTTCATAAATTGATTTGACATCGGGTTATCATCAATTAAGGGTGAGAGATTGTGACATTTCTAAGACAACTGTTCGTTCTCGCTATGGTCATTATGAATTTTTGGTAATGCCATTTGGGTTAACAAATGCTTCTGCAGTGTTTATGGATTTAATGAATCAGGTATTTCATCCTTTCATAGATTCATTTGTGATTGTCTTTATCGATGATGTTTTGATATACTCACCTAGCCAAGAGGAACACAAGAAGCATCTAAGTGTTGTATTGCAAGTTTTACGAGATAGCCAATTGTTTTCTAAGTTTAGCAAATGTGAGTTTTGGTTGAATCAGGTAGTATTTCTGGGGCATATTGTTTCGGGAGATGGAATTTATGTTGACCCTAAAAAGGTAGAGGCAATTGTGCAATGGGAAAGACCAAGAAATGTAACGAAGATAAGGATTTTTCTAGGATTGGCTGGATATTATAGAAGATTCATAAAGGGGTTTTCATCTATACCCTTACTGTTGACTCAATTAACTTGAAAGGAAGTGAAATTTGTGTGGAGTGATGAATGTCAGTAATGCTTTGAAAAGTTAAAAAATAGGCTAGTATCAGCTCCAGTTCTCACTGTTCCATCCAGTGGAGAAGGTTTTGTTATTTATACTGACGCTTCACATCATGGTGTGGGTTGTGTTTCATGCAACATGGAAAGGTAATTTCTTATGCATCTAGACAGTTGAAGACGCATGAACGTAATCCTACACATGATTTAGAACTTATGGCTATTATTTTTGCCTTGAAATTATGGAGACATCATTTATATGGAGAGACATGTGAAATTTTCACTGACCATCAAAGTTTGAAGTACTTATTTACACAGAGAGACTTGAATTTGAGGCAAAGGCGTTGGATAGAGTTGATTAAAGACTATGACTGTACCATTCATCATCATCCTAGTAAGGCCAATGTAGTAGCAAATGCTTTCAGTCGAAAATCATCAGGAATTCTAGGTTGCATACGGTGTGCACGTGTGGGAAATATCATTGACTTGGCATCGATGGGCATTGAATTAAGTTTTCCAAAAAGGGGAGGCTTATTAGCACATGTCATAGTGAGACCTTTATTGGTAGAACACATAAGAAAATTTCAAGTCAGTGATCCATTCATAAAGAAGAAGAAATAAGATGTCCTGGATGGTAAAGAGAGTGAATTTGAGATTAAGAATGATGAATCGTTGTGTTATAAAAATAGGATTTGTGTACCGAATGATCCACCCTTAAAGAAGGATATATTAGAAGAGGCACATAGTTCTATTTACTCTATGCATCCGGGAGGTACCAAAATGTACAGAGATTTGAAAGAGTATTACTGGTGGAATAATATGAAATGAGAGATTGCAGAATTTGTAGCTAAATGTTTAGTATGTTAGCAAGTGAAAGCAGAGCATTAGAAGCCGACAGGATTATTGCAGTCATTGCCTATTTCGGAATGGAAGTTGGAGCATATAACGATGGATTTTGTTACAAGATTACCACGGTCACCAAAGGGGAATGATTCTATTTGGGTGATTGTAGACTGATTGACAAAGTCAACCCATTTTCTTCCAGTTAAGACCACCTACACTGTTGACAAGTATGCTCATATGTATGTTGATGAGATTATCCGTTTACATGGGGCACCAGTGTTAATTGTATCAGATAGAGATCCAACGTTCACTTATAAGTTTTGGCCTAGTTTACAGAATGCCATTGGCACAAGTTTGAAGTTCAAAACTGCATTTCATCCACAAAACGATGGGTAATCTAAAAGGATGATTTAAATATTAGAAGACATGTTACGAGCTTGTGTATTTGACTTCAAGGGTAGTTGGGATGATCATTTGCCATTGATGGAATTCTCGTATAATAATAGTTATCAGTCCACCATTGGTATGGCTCTGTATGAAGCTTTATATGGGAGAAGATGTAGAACGCCTTTGTGTTGGGATGAAGTAGGTGAAAGGAAACTTTTGGGTCCTAAATTGATAGATATGACAACAAAAAAGATTAAAATGACCCGGGAACGGATAAAGATAGCGCAAAGCAGGCAAAAATTTGATGCAGATAAAAGGAAGTATCCACTTGAATTTCAGAAGGGATATTTTGTATTTCTACGTATTTCACCATGGAAAGGAGTTATGTGATTTGGGAAGAAGGGGAAACTAAGTCCAAGATACATTGGACCATATGAGGTGTTGGAAAGAATCGGGAACCTGGCATATAGACTAGCATTACCTCCAAGATTTATCTTGTTTACATGATGTATTTCACGTATCTATTCTTCGTAAGTATTTGGCAGATCCATCTCATCAGTTGAAAACTCAACCAATTGAACTGAAGGAAGACTTGTCGTACATCGAGGAACCAATTGAAATTATTGTTCGTAAGGAGCAAGTATTGAGAAATAAAGTTATTCCCTCAGTTAAAGTTATGTGGATGAGCCATGGTATTAAAGAAGCAACTTGGGAAACGGAGGATAGCATGAAGAAACAGTATCCCCATTTGTTTGGTAAATGAACTTCATAATAAATTTCGGGGACGAAATTTTCTAGGGGGGGAGGTTGTGACAACCCGGATATAATTATGATAAATTATATTTAAATCATGCTTATATTATGTGATATGGATAATTTGTTATTAGTATATCTAATTCTAAGTTATTATGTTTTTGTCTAATCCTACTTTCATAAATCGTGAAATGTCGAGTTATGTACGAACACAAAGTTTTGTTATTTTCAATAGAAATATTCTTGTTTAAGACTAGTTTTGACCCTTATAACATTACAAATGACTTGAGGTGAAAAATAGATAGTTGTATACATGTGAGTTAGGGTTGTAACACAACAAACGATGCATCAAACGGATGTCCGAGTAAGAAGTTAGGCCGAATTTACGAACAAGGGGCAAATTTGTCCATTTCCTTTAAGTGGTAAATTGTCTTTTAGTAAACCATATGGCTTATTTTTATTGGATGGAAAGGAGGCATGCCTTTGCCGACTTAAAAATATTCTTCTAACTTATTTCTGTAGCAAATATAACCCTAGTTTCAGTTTTGAGAGATTTAAGATTAAGGAAAGAGAAATAGAAGTTAAGGAAGAAAGGGTTACAAGGAAAAGCTAGGAAAACTATTCCAAGAAAATCCTTAAGGTGTTTCCAAGATAAAATTATGTGTTAATATTATTTTAATATTCTATTATACTTATTTCAAAGTATACAAATAGTGAATTATTGATTAAAATTCCATCCTCATTCGTGATAAAATGTATTGGTTCATATGTGAGATAAGTGGTGTTATAGGTCATACTGCTTTGTATTGAAACCCTTTGTATTCAAACTTGCATATCTCTTTGTGCAGTTACTGGAATTAAGAAATTCCAATTGGATATGAAAATATACTAATATATTCATATCATATCAGAAAATTAGAATCTAACACCTTATTTTTAGGCCTTAGTGATGGTTGCAAGTTGGTATATAGTTGTTGTTTGTATATTTCATTTCGGTATGCCCTGAGTTTGGTCAAGCTTTTGAGATAGAATATGAAGTCCAAATATTATGAAACTTTAATTCTGTAATATTAAATATGTTTACTGAAAGGTTGTTGAAAATCATAGAAAGTTATTCTATATAAAAATTTTGAAAATTCTTGGAACTGAAGGAACAATAGAGGAACTTGTAGGGCAGATTTCTTGTGTTATAAAGAAATGGTCATAACTTGCTCTAGGAGGCTTGAAAAATTAAACCATCACCTGTAATGGAAAGTATATTCATATATGTTTTCATATTGATAAGGTTGGACACCTGTATTTATACAATTTAGGAATATGGCATGGTTAAGTATGGAGGACAATAATTTGAGGCCATACTGGATACCTCATGAAAGAAGGTTTATATCTCCTCTTTCCCAAGAGTGTTTGAGTACATATTTCATGTGTATATACATTGACAAGTACACTTTTATGTTTACTTGATTTTAGTTATAAATTCCTTACGAGGTAGTTTCTATGGTTTAATGTTCATAACCTTATCAACATATATACCATTGTTTCGTCTTTACACTTGTTTCATGGAATGTGACTTGAGTAGAATTACATTGTTGTTGTAAAGTCATTGAAAGTTACATAGATATATTAAGATAATAATTATGATTGAGATTCAGTACTGATTTAGTTGGATTAACAGGTGTAAGGTCAAATCAACCAAGTTCAGCCCCACCTGAGGGAAACGTGAATATATAGTTGACAACCCAAGGTGAGTGTACTTACTGAGTTGATTATGGATATGATGTGTATGTATTATATATTGAGATGATATGGCTTATTAAAAGTCATGAGATGTTGAGATGTTATGACTTATTAAAAGTCAAGAGATGTTGAGATGTTATGACTTTATAAAAGTCAAGATATGTTGACTTGATATGCAAGTTGAGATGTTATGACTTTATGAAAGTCAAGATATGTTGAATTGCTATGCAATTCAGGAGATGTTAGGTTATTAAAACCTATAGAGATAGTTATTGCCTACGGGAAGGAGATGTGGGGTTTATTAACTCCGGATATGTTTGTGGACTAATTTGTCCCAGAGATGGATATATTTATATGTTGAGATGTTAATATAGTACTTTTACTATATAGAATTCACTGAGTTTTTAAACTCATGGTTTTATATGTTTACAATTTCAGGTTTTGAAGCTGCCACTGCCAAGTCTAGGATGGTGAGTGAATAGTAGTATTGTCTCGTCAGTTTGTTTTGTACATTGTACTAGTTGTAATTAAGTTAAGTGGTATGGGAGTTTTGTTTAAATTATGTCTCCTTAAAACGATTGTATTTTTTTTAATTCCGCATAACAACTTTGAAGTTGTTTTAACGTGTATTACTAAATAAATAAATAAATAATAAGTGTGGTTTGTGAACTATTGAGTTAATTATATCCTAATGGGGTTAGGGGGTGACAACTTGGTATCAGAGCTTTAGGTTTTTATATTTTGGGGTTAGAGACTCTAGATATGGCAGTGGCATAAATAGCGTTGTGTGGGTCATTTATATTAACTTGTGAGAAATACTAACCATTATGTTAGAAATAAATGTTGTATTCTTGTTTATATAATTGTGGTTTGTGACAGATACTAAGCTATGGAAGGAGCAAATGTTCATGAGAGGGTGGATGAGGAGTCTTTAAATATAGTAAACCAACAAAATCCAAATAATTTAGAGGGGGCTCCTGAACAACTTACAGATATGCAGAAAATGGCTCGTGCCATGACTTTAATGGCAGAACAACAAAACATGTTTATGACGCATATAGCAAAACAACAAGCCAAGTACTTAGAGGAGCAGACTTTGGCCAGAAGAGAAAGGGAAATACAACGAGAGGAGAAGAATACTCTGTACGAGAAGTTTATCAAATTGAACCCCCCAGCATTCTCAGGTTCTGTAGATCCTTTAGAAGTTGAGGCTTGGGTTAGAGACATAGAAACTATCTTCGGGGTGATGAATGTACCTGGTGCTCAGAAGGTAATTTTGGCTACTTTCATATTAAAGGGCGAAGCTAAA
This sequence comes from Sambucus nigra, assembly GCA_949130495.1. Taxonomy (NCBI): domain Eukaryota; kingdom Viridiplantae; phylum Streptophyta; class Magnoliopsida; order Dipsacales; family Adoxaceae; genus Sambucus; species Sambucus nigra. The sequence goes on from OX422218.1 coordinate 287,188,430, forward strand.
TATTAGTGGGAGTCTTCCAAACATTTATTGCTTACTCCGGAGGGAGGTGAGGTAATTACTTGGGATTCCTTTATTAAAGTCTTATATGAAAAGTATTTTCCTCGCATGTATCGAAAGCAAAAAGAGAGAGAATTTTTATCATTGACTCAGGGGAATATGTCGGTCAGGGAGTATGAAAATAAATTCATATCTTTGTCTATATTTTCATTACGTTTCTTACACAATGAGGAGGATAAATGCACTAAATTTCAGGATGGGTTGAATTTGGTTATCAAGTCTAGACTCACTGCACTTGAAATGGTAGATTATACTTCATTAGTTAACAAAGATATGATGCTTAAAGGAGATGTTAATGATGCAATAAAGAATAGGGAACAAAGGGGAAATAGGAGTAGATTTGATCCATCTCAGCAAAAGGAAGGCAATATAGAATACTCGAAATAGGGAAGTCAAAGATTTCAGTGCAGTAGAGGGTCTGGAAATTTTATTCAGAATAGGACACTAAGTAGTTTTAGGGGTGCAGGATCGATGGGCCAACATAATAGACAACAGGAGAATGACAATGTGCAGTCTAAGCCTGTTACATGCTATTTTTGCAAAGCTGAGGACCATATCAGTCCAGATTGTCCCAAGTTAAAGGGGGTAGAGTGTTATCACCATCATCAAATTGGTCATACCAAAAAGAACTGTCCTGTGCTACTGGGAGGGATTAAATCAGCTACTACTGGTCTAGGATCATCACCTAGAGGCATTGGGAGAGGAGGAGGTAGAGGACAGGCTATTGGATCCAGGGCTCCGGGAATGATATTTGCTATGACTTTACAGGATGCTCAGGCTACTCCAGAGGTGGTGACATGTACGTTTTCTGTCATGAACAAACATGCTTACGTGCTTATTGATCCAGGTTCAACTCATTCATTTGTAACACTGTCATTTACCATGCATTTGGGTAGACCATGTTCTTATCTAGATTATGGCTTATATATTTCTACACCTATGGGGGATGTGATGTTAGTGGAGCTTATGTATAAAAATTGTGTATTGTATATGGGGGAGAGGGAGTGGACTATTGATTTAATTCCATTAGATATTAGATATTTTGATATTATCTTAGGTATGGACTGGTTATCTTGGGTATGGACTGGTTATCTTACCAAAAGTCAAACTCTTCAGCTCAATCGAGACTGAATGAATCTTTAAAGGGCACTCTAACCCATTTTCAACGGTCCGTCCCATGCGCGATTCTGACTTATCATGCGGACGAACGACCCGTTTTCCCCCGAAACCTGATCTAGAGGCCACCGGGTGCTCCTAGGCTCCATTTGACCTAAGTCAACTCTTCATCTCGACCGAGATTGAATGAATATTCAAAGGGCATTGAAACCCCTTTCCAATGGTCCACTCCGTGCTCGATTTCGACTTACGATACGGAGGAACAATCTGTTTTATTCTGAGAGGCCACTAAATTCTTCCAAGTCCTGGTTGACCAAAGTCAACTCCCCAAACTAGGTCAAACTCTTTGGAATGTTGAAGTACATCTCCCAACCTTTCCAATGGTCCTCCCCATGTGCAATTCTGACTCACCATGCGGACGAACGATCCGTTTGCGTCCGAAGTTTTCCTGTCCAAAGGATCAATGAGCTCTTTCGAGCCATATTTGACCCAAAGTAGGCCCTCGAACTCGGGAGTAGTCCAAAGGACTTTCGAAGGTCTCTAAATTAGCATTCCAAAGGTCTTCCCCATGCACGATTCGGATCAACGGTTTGCGATTAGCGATCGATTTTCCAAAAAGGCCTGATAGACACTACCAAACAGCAGGTCCCAGACCCTACCTATCGGTAGTGTGCCTAAACACACCTGCCGATTGGAATGACTAGGGATATACCGATCGGCAATGCCCTGGGCCTATAAAAAATAGGCCTTAACCTCATTGCAGGGGGAGTCTAGATCAGATAGACATCACTCCCAGCAAATCCAAAAAACCTCTCTCGAAGTCAGCGTGATTTCCACATCCAAATCCCTTTCCAACATTCACTTTTCATCAAACTTGGTGAATTCATTACCCTCCATCATCATCCAAGTGAAAGGGCTGGTCTCCAACATTCAAGATCAAGCTCAAGATCTTCAGAAAGTTATAATTTCTCAATTCTCTCCTTAAATTCTCATAAATTCGCATTAATTTGTTTTATTATTTAGCGCTTTTATTATCTCATCTCACATATCCTAATATACTTTTTACTAAGTATTATTGCACACCTCCTATTTTCATACAAATAAAAAACCCAAAAAATAAGAAAAAGAGGGTTTGGTCATAAATTCCAAACGGGAATTCTCACACTTTTCTTACACTTTTCTCATAACTAAAACACGTTTTTACACACACAACACACAAATAAGAGAAGTCACCGGTTGGATTAATGGGATAAACCCCACCCCTCGTTTTGCATGCGAACTACGTGAACTTTAATGCCTCTATAGGCTACGTAGGCGTCTTGGGATAAAACCCGAGACTCGAGTCCTATTCTCACTTTTTCTTTCATTTTCTATTTTCTCTAAACTCAACTCTCTCATATTACATATATTTATATATCTGTTCTTTATGGCGTATTATTCCACATACATTATCGTTTCATTATAACGATCAACGTAAGGATAATCAGCTAAATCCTATTTTCTAATATTATTTCTATGAACCTTCCTACGGATGACTCGCTTTATCTCTTCCATGATACAAGTCGAGGATTCCTATCTCCACTATATATACACATGCACACATATCACGGGGAAACTAAAGGAAAATAGCAAAAACCCATGAGAGATCGTAAGGGCAGAATGGGTGCCTAACACCTTCCTATTTCGTAACTTAGCCTCCGGACCCTTCTTAAATCATTTTGGTTTCGTATGTATCAGTATGTCCTTGGATGCTGTCCTTCGGGATGACGCCCTTTCTTTTGTCTATTTTGAGTAAAATAGACTGGAGACTCCATCTCTCTACATTTTTCACCTCATCAATGACGCCTGCCGAAGCGCTCCTTAGAGGGACGCACGAGACCTAGGATTCTCACTCTACCCGCCCGCTACGAGGATCGGGGATGGACACAGTGGAAACTCCACTGGGGACTTTATTTTGAGGGCTAGACTCTATTTACATGGATGTTATGCTTGTTTATATTTCCCCCCATTTTTCATGTTCCCCTTTTCCATGTGTACCCCATACTTATGCTTCTATTCACACACTTGTAGAAAAATTCTCCATGTACACTTCACACCACATGCACCTAGGATCACATATATCCATATGTTGCACGCATCACTCACCCATACTTGGTATACCATTTGTACTTGTATTTTGCTCCCTGTTTGGCATGCTCAAGAAAGACATTCTCATAAGATACTAATAAGAGAATCATGCATGATTCACACGACATCACCAAAGAGCATTATGATTGACCAAATTTTAGCCAGTAACTGTAGGGTCACTTGGTGATGGGCGTTGGTCCGACAGGGGGCAGTTAGCCTAAGAAATATGACTCTCACCTTCCATTGACCAAGTACCTTCGACGTATATCGAACGGTTCCCCCTCATCGTACCGCTTGACCGAAGTCATGAGGGGAGGTATATCGCAGGGAACTCATTTACGTACGCTGAGTATATCGAATTCTCTCTCACACATACCGTCCCCACGAGGTATATAATGAGGCAATTCACATACACTCAGGTATATCAAATGGCTTGTCCACACGTACTGATTACCCGCGAGAGCAAGACGTATATCGTGAAAGTCACGCCAAAGGGCGAAACCCTTTCAGATTTTCCCAACCAACTGCATACCCGCATATAGGTGTCAAGCCTAGGACACACATATTAGATTGGCGGTTTTAACTCAAAACTCTGCCGAAATTTTGGGTCGGCCTGCCGCCCAAATTTTCATGGATTTTTAAAATGGGACCCTGTCCGTGATCCTGGTCACAAGTTCAGTCATAGCTTTGCATATATTACAAACCCAAATTTTCCAGGCTCGGGCCCCGTTCGACATTTCATTTTGCATTTAGGAGAATTTAATACAAGTGATCACATAACAATCGTAATAATCATGCTGAGACTGTCTCCCAATTTTTTTTCCCTTTCTTTATAAAAAATCCAAAAAAATTTCTCCTTTTCTTTATAAAAAATCCAAAAATATTTTGTCTTTTAATCTAAAAAAAAAATGTCAAAAATATTTTCATCCCTTTTTTCTCAAAAACAAATCCCATTTGACGCCTTTTCAGGTCGATCGCATGCCCTTGCCCTGGCTCCTTATTGGCTTCGATCTTCAGTCAAATCACCCCAGAGTTCTGTCCGTTCCCTCTTACTTCTTTCGAGTTCGGTATCCATCCGCTTTCCATGGAGAACACAGATCAAGTACCTATTGTGCAGCCGGATCTGACGACAGTCCTAGCTTAGCTCGTGTCCAAGATTGACAACCTCCAAACTGAGGTCCGAGAGATGAAACGAAACCAGGTTCCGGTTCCTCAAGAACCCGAGGCCCTATTCCCTCATGCTATGGGTCCACCCGAGCCTATTTGGGTTCCCGAAGAATATCAACACGGTCCATGTGCCCCTCTTATTAATGGGCCGCCGCCTACCCAGCTTCCGATGCCAAACCTTGCCTAGCATGGGGCCAACTTGCCTATGATCATTGATCCAAAAGAGGAGTTTAACAAGGTTAAAGAAGACCTCAAGATGCTCACTAAGAAGTTTAACCAAGTCAGAATCTCTGGGAATTACATGGACTACACCCACATGTCTCCTTATCCTAAAGCGAGGTTACCTGAGAAGTTCAAGATGCCAAATATCAAGAAATTCGAAGGAAGTGGACCCCCGATCGTTCATCTCCGTAGTTATCACCATTCGATGACTCTACTAGGGGCTTCTGAAGAAGTGATGGCCCAAATGTTTCAGCAAACTTTGAAGGATAGCACCCTCCGATGGTTTTTGTGTCTTGAAGAGTCCAAAATTCGTAGCTGGGAGGATGTGGCTCGAGAATTCATGTCATAGTACAAATATAACGAAGATCTTGAGGTCACCCATCGTGATTTAGATCTGCTCAAACAAAACTCTGGGGAATCAGTCAGTGACTTCATAGCCCGATGGAGGGAAAAATCAGCTACCATGAGCAATAGACCTTCCGAGGAAGAACAAGTCAACATAGTGAAGAAGAACTTCTTACCCCATGTCCTAGCAACTATGGGAGGACAATACTATCCTCACTTCCGAGCTCTCAGAGAAGCAGGAGTAGAAATCGAGGAGGGTATGGCTAAAATAGAAATTAAATAGAAGAAGGTGTTCGGACAGTTTACCCCCAGAAAATATGACAAACCTGCCAGTGCCGCAGTCTCAACCATCAACAACATCTATCAACCAACCACATCATGGGCAACAGAAAGCTGCCCTATCCCAGTCCGTAAGGAATATACCGAGCTCCATGCTCCCCTCTCCAAAGTTTACCAGGACCTGTTAAGCCGAAACCTTATCAAACCCTTGGACCCCCGTCCTTTTCCTAATCCACTCCCAAGAAACTTCAAGGCAGATGCTCATTGCGCCTTTCACCAAACTGCTAGCCATACCACCGACCAATGCTTTCACCTCCAAAATGTAATCCAAGGTTTAATTGACCGGGGTACCATTGCCCCACCAGCTAATCTTAAGCCAAACACTACTCACAACCCACTCCCAAATCATGCCAATGCCATCTTCTTAAAAGAAAACCCAAAATTTGATCCCTCAACACAAATCACACCCATATACTCTCCTAAAAGTCTCTAAACCTGCCCATATTTCCTCCTATACCCTACTAGCCTCGCTGATCAGGCGCTGTCACTCCTAACCAGAGCATGCATCGCTGTCTGTACCTATTCTAAAAATGGAGGTATGGAATTATCATAAGTGTTAAACCAACTCTTGGAGTTCGGGCTGAAATTGCCCTCACAGATGATCATTGATTGTCAGAGGTTCAGTACGCTGTTCTTGGAAGCATGAAAATGGGTCCGAGAGTCAGACAAATGGGTGGTACCAATCGATGAAGTCATCTTGGATGATGTCGTCTTGATCATGGTACAATCATTCAGTCAAACCAACGATATTTGCAATATGACCAATTTACTTAATACTCTGAAATTACAAGGGCGTATGGTCCCTTCACCTTCACATATCCCCATAGCATGGGAAGACCTGTATGAAGAAGCCATTTAAGTTGTGGAAAGCATTGACTTTACATGGAAAGATAGAATTATTTCCATCGGATGGGGGGAAGAGTTCAAAAATTTGAATGAAGATCAAGCTTCAGATAAAACTGGCCCGGTAGAAGACATGTGTGGGATGATATCATTTGAAGAACTCCTTAGAGAAATAAACAAGGTGGAAAAACAACCCAAGATTGACGAAGAAACAAGATTCATGTTCTTCTCTTCTTCAGTAAATCACATGACCAGATCAGGGAGGCATTACCAAATCCCAAGATCACTACTAGCCAATGACAAAGGGAAGGGCGTTGAAAACCTTCCTATGCCAGAAATGACCATCGAGGAAAGCAAGATACTCGATCAACTGAAGAAAAATCAAGATAACATCACTCTATGGGGGCTTTTCATGTCTTCTCAGCTGCACATAAATGCTTTGATCAAGTTACTCACTGGACCCACATTTCCTCCCTCTACCACACTAGAAGAAGCAGTAAATTTGGTCAGATCCTTGACCTCTACCCGGATGCTATCCTTTTTCGAAGAAGAAATCCCTAAAATTGGGCCAAACCACAATCATGCACTCAACATCTCCATCGAAGTTATGGGGAAGGTCGTACCACTCTCTCTTGTCGATAATGGATCTGCCTTGAATGTTTTCCCACTAAGAACCTTCAGATGCTTAGGACTAAAAGAAAGTAACCTCGCTCCATCCTATGCTATTGTACGTGCATATGATAATACCCATCGGGAGTTGATGAGATACATAAATCTTGTAATAGGGGCTGACCATATAAACCCTGATTCCAAGTTATTGACATCTCAGCTTGTTTCAACTTGTTTTTAGGACAGTATCAAGGATGTGTCTTCCTCGCTCCATCAGAAATTGAAGTTCTTTGCCAATGGACGAGTCATCACCATTTTGGGCGATGACGGCAATGCCAAGGGTGTAAGTACCAGCAGTCTGATCCTTAAGATACAGCACGGGTCAAATGATATGCTCCTATTAGGATTTCTAGTTGAACCACTTCTACTCCTGGCAGGGGACAACTTCAAAGAGAGGGTTTGTCCAGAATACGACCCTCATGGCAACGTCAATGTGATTCAGATGTTCAGAAACATGAACTTCATGCCCGAACTAGGGTTAGGACAAAGACAAAAAGGGATACTTGAGATTATTTAACTAAAGAAAGCTTTCCCTCCTTGTGGTTTGGGGTATCAACCATCAGAACAAGAGCTCAGAATGATCCGCCAGTCTCGACTAAAGAGAGGACTAGACTGCATTCAGACTATCCCAGGTAACTCCTTGAATGGAAGATTCATCAAAGAGGGTGGAGACTTCTCCTTTTGTGGCTTTCTGGAACCATGGTATGACCATACAGACAAGAAGATGAAGCCTGGAATGGAGATCTTTTTCCAAGACAGCTACCCATGGGCCAAAAGTTCCGAACACCGTGTACAACCTCTCATAAAAAATACCAAAGATTATGAGGAAGGTGACTCCGAGGACTCATTTAATTTACAGACACTAGGGCTGACACTCTGCATGGTTCACTCAGGCACTACATCACTGGATCCATTCCACATGATTAAAGATGCTGATACAACACTCCTCAATTGGTATGATGCGCTGGTTCTACCTGTTCAAATCTCACATAACCCCAATGTTTACCCCATTTCTTCTTCTTCTGTTATCCATCGTTTCTCAAATGTAATCGAGACCTCCTTTGATGAGGTTCTCATTGCTATTTTTCCTATTAATGAAATAAACGAAGATTTTGAGTATCTTGTTACCTTACATTAACTGTTTAGATTCTAATCAAACTTTTGATGATGATGATTTTACAAATGAATAATTCTTAACTGATCTAAATAAGGTTAATAATAAACAACATAATTGCGTTCAAGTTAATAAGGAAGAGACTGTTGTTGTTAACCTCAGTTCTAGTAGCCAACATCGTGAGATTAGGATAGGGGCTACCCTTGATGAGCATGAGTGCGCACAACTCAAAGAATTGCTAAAGGAATTTGTGGATGTCTTCGCATGGTCTTATGATGATATGCCTGGAATTGATCCCGAAATTGGTCAGCATAAGATCCCCACTCTTCCAGATTACAAGCCGGTTAAACAAAAGCTAAGAAAGCTCCGCACCGAATGGTCGCTCAAAGTCAAAGAAGAGGTGGTTAAACAGCTAAACGTAGGCTTTATTTGTGTGATTGAATATCCCACATGGCTAGCTAACATAGTGCCTGTGCCAAAATTAGGAGGGAAGGTTCGAATGTGTGTAAACTACCGAGACTTAAACAAAGCCACTCCAAAAGATGATTATTCGCTACCCAATATCGACATGATCATGGATAACACAACTAGTCATGATCTTAAGTCATTCATCGATGGTTTTTCGGATATAACCAAATTACAATGCACCCAGATCACCATGAAAAGACCACGTTCATCACCCTATGGGGAACCTTTTGCTACACTGTCATGCCATTTGGTCTCAAGAATGTTGGGGCTAACTACCAGAGGGCTTCCACAACCATCCTGCACGATCCAATTCACAAAGAGTTTGAGATTTATGTGGATGATATGATTATCAAAGCCAAAACTAGAGAAGGTCATATTCCCGCTCTTCAAAAGTTCTTCGAAAGACTGCGACAGTATCAGATGAGACTCAATCAGCAAAAATGAATCTTCGGCATTACAAAAGGAAAACTATTGGGATTCATGGTCAGTGAGAAAGGGATAGAAGCAGATTCTGCCAAGCTAAAAGCCATACTTGAGATGCCACCTCCCTGAATAGAGAAACAAGTTCAAAGTTTTCTTGGGAAATTGCAATACATCAGCCGGTTCATCAGCTAGTTAACTTTCATTTACGAACCTATTTTCAAACTACTCCGAAAGGATTGGACCAAGGTTTGGAACGAGGCCTATCAATAAGCTTTTGACCAAATCAAATAATACCTGACTCAACCTTCGGTACTCATGCCACCACAGCCTGGTCTCCCTTTGTTTCTATACCTAACCATAACCGACACTGTAGCTGGGGATTTTCTAGCCCAATACCTTAAAGATTCCTGTAAAGAAAGATCCATCTATTATGCCTGTCGTAAATTGGATGGATATGAAGTCAACTACACTACTTTGGAAAAGGCATGTGTCACGCTTGTCTGGGTCACCTAAAAGTTACGGCACTACCTGCTCGCCTTCCCCATCAAACTTGTATCCTGAATGGACCCCATCAAATACCTTCTTGAGAAACCCGCCTTATCTATCCAAATGTCCCGATAGTTGATGCTCCTAGACGAGTTTGATATCATGTACGTCACGCAGAAAGCCATGAAAGGAAGAGCCATCTCGATCGTTGACTACCCTATAGAAGAAGCTGATGTCCGGGTCTTCGAATTCCCAGATAAAAACATCCTCTACGCTGCTCGAGACGACCCTCGATGGCATATGTTCTTTGATGACACTACCAACAAAAAGGGATATGGCATTGTGATACTTCTAATTGCCCCAGATGACTCCCACACTCCCATCGCCATCAAATTAGATTTCCCTTGCACCAACAACATGACTAAATACGAGGCATGCACGGTAGGCCTCAAGGTTGCTCTCAAGAAAGGTATTCAATACCTAGATGTCTACGAGGATTCCGCCCTCATTATCGGTCAAGTGCTCTGAAAGTGGAGAGTCAAGGACGAGAAGCTCCAACCCTTCCATGCCCACTTAGAAGGGCTAGCCTCCCAATTCCAAGATATCACCTTCCATTACCTACCTCGAACAAAGAATAACCTAGCTTATGACCTTGCTACCTTGGCCTCCATGGTCGACATGCACGAAGGAATAACCATGTTCCCCTTCCAGATTCAAAAGAAAGACAAACCAACCCATTGCTACCACATTGAGCTTGTCTCAGTAGAAGATCCCGAGCTAGCCAATTGTTGGTACTATGATATCTGGTGCCTCCTCAAGTATGGTAGGTATCCTAAGGGTTCCAACAAGAAATAACGAGCAACCCTTCGAAGACTGGCCGCCCAGTACATAATCTGTCATAAAGCACTGCTCAAAAGGAACTTCGATGGAACTCATCTACACTGCATCGCGGGGGCTGACATGGAAGAGGTGATGCAAAGAATCCACAACGGGGAATGCGGACCTCACATGAAAGGTCACATTCTTGCCAAAAAGATCATTCGGTAAGGCTACTACTGGACCACCATGACCCATGATTGCATCGCCTATGTCTAGAGATGCCTCAAATGCCAATAGTTCTCCAATCTTCAACACCTGCCTCCGCGAGAATTATACAACATGGCTTCTCCCTGGTTATTCTCCACCTGGGTTATCGACATTATAGGGAAGGTTACACCCAAGGCCTCTAACGGTCATGAGTTCATCCTAGTCGCCATTGATTACTTCACCAAATGGGTCAAAGCCGAGTCATACATAGCCAAGAAAGTCACCAAATTCATAAAAAAAATCATCTATCGATATTGGGTCCCTCACGAGTTAGTGTCAGATAACGGGTTTCATTTCGAGGAAGAAGTCACAAAAGTGGTCAATGAATATGGGATTCAGAGACACAAATCTTCTCCCTACCAACCTCAGACAAATGGTGCAGTTGAAGTCTCCAGCAAGAACCTCAAAGCCATCATCAGCAAGATGACCAAAAGCTGTCGAGACTGGGCCTACCGGATCCCATATGCCCTCTGGGGCTACCAAACCTCAATCCGAACCTCAATCTGAACCTCTACTCGGGCTACCCCTTACTCTCTAGTCTACGGAATGGAAGCAGTCCTACCCGTGGAGTTGGAAATACCCTCACTGCGCGTCATGCTTGAAAGCAAAATCAGTGAAGAAGACTGGTGCCAAAGCAGTCTTGACAAGTTGACCCTCCTAGATGAAAAGAGATTGAAAGCTCTATACCACATATAAGGGTACCATCGTCGAATAACGCATTCATTAAATAAGAGAGTCAAGGACTGCGGTGTCCGAGAGGTGGATTTAGCCCTAAAAGAAATAGTAGAGCCCATCTGGGACCCCAGAGGGAAATTTAAACCCAATTGGAGTGGCCCCTACATTATAAAGAAAATCTTATCCGGTGGTGCCGCCATGCTCATTGATTGAGATGGGGAGGAGATGGCTCATCCAGTCAACTTGGACCGTCTCATGAAATTTTAACCCTAGTCCGAAATCTCGACTCGCTACGACTCTTCTCATCTCCCTTCTATTATAAAAAAAAAACTCTTCATTTCCCTCTACCCAGAACTACGTGGGCCTGATCCTCTACAAAACCATTTTCAAACAAATTAAAAGTTTTCAAAACCCCAAAGGTATGTAGGTAGCTCATACATCTTACATGAGCACGACCCTTTCTTTTTCACAAAAAACTATTATTTCTTATCTTCGAGAACGATAGTTCATTCTAACATATACTTGAACAAAAGGATTATGCATGCCTTAGCGATCGGTATAAATAATTCAAAAATATATAACTCATCAAAAGGCACAACTGGATGATCAAAAACTTGTTTATTTCACTAATAAGAAATTACGGTACCAATTGCATAAGAAAAGGAACGGATAACTCCCTTCCCCCTACTTTCATAAAAAGCCAAATAAAATCCCCACATTTATTCCCCATTATAAAATAAACTCTCCAAGAGTCCTATCCACAGCTACCAGAGGAGCCCTCTCCGTCATCATCATCTGCATCCTGGGGTCCCCAAGCTTCCCCTGCCTGAATGGAGTGCCGTAGACGCTCCATGGATCGATAGGCTCGAACCAGCCTCGGAAAAACCATAACATCTCCTTCCATGGTATTAAATAAGATAAGAGACCTTTGTCCAGTCTCCACTGCCAACATCTTGCTGACTACTCTCCTCCACAACCACTTCATATAATCATCAAGGATATGCCAAACTCTCCCAACATACTGAGAGGGACAGGTCGACCAATGACGACTCTCCCACAAAGATCCAAGCCGCATACGCAGACGCTCAGCCAATTCTTCTACCGAAAAGAAATCTAGTGTCCGAGGTGGCATGACCTGCTCCCAACCAAATTGGCGCAGAAGCCGCTAAGGGAAATAGAAAGAGGTCTGTTTGAGACTAATTAGCTAGACATACGGGTATTCTCCCAGTTCCAGCATAGGTAGTAACTGTCCCCACCAAGACATTGACTAATACATATTCAAAGCCCCATGATCCACAAACCAGTTCTCCCAGCTCTCAATATCCAATCCGATGCTGATGAAATGGCGCGAAAAGAAATTAGGTACAGCCGACAAAGGGTACTCTGGAGGAGTCACCAGGCGGAGTCTTTCAGACAACCACATGAATAGCATCGCGGGGCTACACCTCAGAAAGTCAGAACGACCTTTTTGCCAGGCATCCAGGCCATTTAAAGTCTCCACTAGTGTTGATACCAAAATTAGTATGCTGATATGGACGAATAATCAGAAGACATGTGTCAATCTACGTGGCACAATAGCCACGAGGAAGTTCATTCCCCCGACCTAGTCATACTCATTCCGAGCAACAAGTGTACTCCTAGGAACTCCAACTCTCCAAGGAACTCCAGCTCTCCGAGGAACACTTGAATGACGAGGAACTAAGGCGGTTCGAGCTGCATCTCGACCACAGCATTGATTGCCAGATAATCAACAGTTTAACTATTCATTGAATGCTTATCATCTTGACACACACGTTTGAAGAGCATTAAATGAGTTACCCTTTCATATGAATATCATTTAATGTATCACCCTTTCAGATTATAGCCTCAAGGCTATAAATACATTGTATTACCCTCATTCAAAGGGACCGGAATTTCTTGATAGAACTTGTAATGGAGAATTCCCAAACACTCAGCAATAACATAACAGCGGACGTAGGCCATTCATATAAGGCTGAACCACTTTAAAATTCTTTGTCTCATTTATTTATCTGTGATTGAATAATTATAGTAACCTAATTTTTTACATCAACAGATTGGCGCCGTCTGTGGGAACGATTGTTATTATCGTTTTTCACCAAAAATCATTCATCATCAATGGCAGATAATCCGGAATCTAGCAATCGAAACGCTGGAAATGCTGGAAATCTTCCAAATCCTTCTGCACCTCCAGATCTGGCTGGAATTATGATGAATCTGGCTTAAGGACAAACCGCCATGCAAGAGACAATGTGGCAACTCATCCAAACCCTTCATGGCGGTGCACCTGCACATTCAGGACAACGAAGTGGTCAGCGGCAAACCTATTTACTTTCTTCATGATCCAGGCATACAGATGCATATAGTAATGAGGAATCTGATGATTTCTCTTATCAACCTGGGCAAACTTCATCAATACGGGCCACAGATACTGAGCAACGTATTACTCTTTCTCCAGAGAGGACCAGTGCCTTGGAAAGACTCAGCAGGGTGTCTCCTTTTAGTCAATTAGGCCCTAGGAGGAATAGGAGTCCACCTAAAGCAGTGTCGAGGAGTTTTCGACAACCGTCAGATCTAAGAGAAGGATCGGCACAATCACGACCAGTTCCTCATCAAGATAGATATCAGGAGGCCACTTCAGAACAATCAATTGCTCGAACTAATAGGCCCGAGAAAGGAAATGATGTGTGGAAAGGGTCCATTCAGCGGTTGGAGGATAGATTGGGAGAAATGGCTAAGGCGAAGAATCCCCTACAATGAACTTTTGTTCAAGGGACACCTTTTGTCAAGGCTATTGTGGATTTTCCTACACCGTCAAAGTTTAAAGCACCTGTAGTGACCCCCAAATACTATGGAAAGACAGATCCTGTTCTGGACATAGAGCAGTATCAAGCTGCTGCCGACATCTATGCTGTCCCGGACGAGATGAGATGCAGAGCATTCTCAGGAACTCTTACGGGATCTGGCCAGATATGGTACAACAATCTTCCTCGGGGTAAGATTTTAACTTTCTTTCAGTTGGCTGAGTTGTTCATTGGCAATTTCTGTTTTGGTGCAAAACCAGTAAAACGAGTAGCACACTTGTTAAGTGTTAGACAAAAATCTGGTGAGAGTACTAGAGATTACATAACTCATTTCAATAACGAGAAGCTAGAAGTCATATATTGTGAAGAGAAGACAGCAATCACCGCCTTGATGAGTGGGTTGTTGCCTAACAAGTTGTATTACACCTTGGCCAAAGATCCACCTACAACTATGTCAGAGTTGATGGCAAAAGCGGCCAAAATCATGAATGCCGAAGAGGCTATGGCTGCGAAGAAGAATATGGATAAAGAAACCAAGGAAGAAGGCAACAAATCTAAGAAGAAAGAGAATAAGGGCAATGGCGGTGACAAACATTCCAAGAATAATAAGTCGTCATGGGAAGTCCTGAAGAAATTCGATAATTATACTCCTTTAAAAACGAGTATTAATCATGTCTTGGAAGAAATCAAGAATAAAGAGGAAGTAAAATGGCCAAAGAAACTGAGGTCAGACCCTGACACGAGGAATAGGGAGAAATATTGCGAGTTCCATAAGGATCATGGACATATGACCAAAAATTGCATAGCTCTTCAGAACGAGATTGAAACACTCATCCGAAGAGGGAAACTAGCAAAGTATGTTGATCGGGGAGGTGAAAGAAGAAATAATGGCCGAACTAGAGAGAGGTCTAGATCTCCTCGTCGAGTAGAGGAGAAAAAGAAGAGAGACCATGAAGATGATCCAGATGATGACCCCGATCTTCCCAAGAAACCAAGGCAGCCAGAACGAGAGGTATTTTCAATAAGCTTTGGGTCATTTGATTGTAATGTCATTACAGGTGGCGATGCAGGAGGATGAGATCTTACTGCAGAAAGAAAAGCTTACCTCGGTGAGGCTCAGGCTTGCTCGTACATTCAGCGAATAAATTTGGCTGAGGAAGATCTCCCGAGGAAGGTAAATAAAGAGAAGCTGGTCATTGGTTTTTTCAAAAAACGACCTTGCAGGTGTTCTTTACCCTCACGACGACCCTTTGGTGATCAAAATGAGGATGAAAGAAGTAGTGATTTCAAGGGTTTTGGTAGATAATGGTAGTTCGACGGACATCATGTACTACTCATGCTTTGACAGTTTAAATTTGAAATTATCTCAATTGGAACCTTATCACAGGCCTCTCCTGGGTTTTGCTGGCGAGAAAGTCTTTCCACTTGGGACGATCAAGTTGGATATATTCATTGGAACTTGGCCTGCTTGTAGAACAGAGATAATGCGCTTCTTTGTGATGGATAAGAATGTGCAGTCAGCTTACAACATCATCATGGGAAGAGTTGGTTTGAAGAAGTTCGAAGCAGTCCCATCTACAGTACATCAGTGCTTAAAATTCCCAACAAATTTCGGAGTAGGAGTTGTGAAAGGTGATCAAAAAGTAGCTCGAGAATGCTATTATTTATCTGCCGAGCAAGAGGAGCTTGAAGAGTCAAGGAAAAAGACTACTACCTACCAGGTGGAGGAAGGTACATAAATTGAAACACTTGATCCCAGAGATGAATCCCAACTTGTAAAAGGACAGGTGGTGGAATCTACAGAAAATGTTATTCTGGACGATGAGCACCCTGAACGAGTAACCCAGATAGGTTCGTCGTTGGATGTTTCAATAAAACAGGAGTTGATAACTTTCTTGAGAAACAGGAAGAAAACTTTTGCATGGAGTCATGAGGACATGCCAGGAATAGATCCAAATTTCTTATGTCATGAGCTCAATGTAAATAAGGAGATCAAACCTGTAAAGCAGAGAAGAAGAGTATTTAGTCCCGAGAAGAATCAAGCTATACAAGAGCAGGTCGACAAGCTCTAGAAAGCCCAATTCATTGAAGATGTGAAATATCCAGACTGGTTAGCCAACGTGGTGATGGTAAAGAAGAAAAATAATAAATGGAGAATGTGTGTTGATTTCACCGATCTCAACAAGGCATGCCCAAAGGATCACTTTCCATTGCCCATAATTGATCAATTAGTGGACGCCACCTCGGGACACGAGCTGCTCAGCTTCATGGACGCTTACTCTGGCTACAACCAGATCAAAATGAAACCTGAAGACAGGGAAAGTACTTCTTTTATTACACCTAGGGGAACTTATTGCTATAATGTTATGCCTTTTGGTTTGAAAAATGCAGGAGCGACATACCAGCGGCTGATGAACAAGGTTTTTACCGAACAAATCAGTTGCAATATGGAAGTTTATGTCGATGATATGCTAACAAAGAGCAAGAAAGATGATGATCATCTAGTTGACTTAGGTCAGACCTTTGATCAACTGGATAAATACCAAATGAAGCTCAACCCGACGAAGTGCACATTTGGAGTACGAGAAGGAATGTTCCTCGGGTACATCGTCAACCAGCGAGGCATTGAGGCGAATCCAGAAAAGATCAAATCTCTTTTAGGGTTGCAATCTCCAACGACGAAGAAAGAGGTGCAGAGTCTTACAGGACGAGTTGTAGCGCTCAACAGATTTGTATCCCGAGCAACTGATAGATGCCTCCCATTATTCAAAACACTTCGAAAAACTTTCGAGTGGAATGGTGAATGTGAAAAAGACTTTCAAGACTTGAAGAAATATTTGAGAGCACCTCCACTGTTGTCTAGGCCAGTAATGGGAGAAAAGTTGTACTTATACCTGGCAGTATCAGAGAATGCAGTCAGCTCGGCATTGATCAGATTGGAGAATGGAGTCCAGAAGCCAATTTATTACATAAGTAAGGCTTTCCGAGGTGCAGAGACCAGGTACCCAAAGCTGGAAAAATTGGCATTGGCATTAATTGAGGCAAGTAGAAGAATGAGGCCATATTTCCAGGCCCATACCATCGTCGTGTATACCGACATGCCATTGAGACAAGCCCTTCATAAGCCAGAAAAATCAGGGAGACTGATGTACTGGGCAATAGAACTCGGTGAATATGATATTGTGTATGAACCCAGATCATCAATAAAAGGGCAGGCTGTAGCAGACTTTATAGTAGAGTTTACATATCCTGATACCCCCTAGGAATAAAAGTGGCTCGCTGACCAACCTGTGGATGTTACATGATCAATAAACATAAGTCCAGACCAACTCCGTTTGGTAAAAGGGCTTGTGGATGTAGAAAGATCATCAAATTCAAACCCAGACCAACTCCGGTTGGTAAAAGGGCGAGAAGAGATGGTCGACGAGGAGCGAAAATTACCAGGGGAGGATGAAAGAAAAAACCAGATATTTCACCGAGGAACTCTGTCAGGGAAGAAATTTGAAGATGAATTACCTACATGGAGATTGTATGTAGATGGGTCATCTTGCACAACAGGTTGTGGAGCATGGATTGTTTTGAAAACCCAGACGAGATTGACATGGAATATTCCCTGCGATTTCAATTCAAAGCCTCCAATAATGAGGCTGATTATGAGGCCATGATAGCTGGTCTTAATTTAGCAAAGATTATGGAAGCACAACAAGTGATGGTATTCAGCGATTCTCAATTAATTGTGAATCAGATGATGGGAACATATACAGTTAAAGGAGAATTAATGTTCAAGTATCATGCAAAGGTGATGGAGTTGTTGGCAGAATTTGAAGCCATTCAGTTGATCAGAATACCAAGAATGGAAAATGCACAAGCAGACGCACTGGCCCGACTAGCATCAGCTACTCGTACCGAGTTGCGAAGAACGATACCAATTGAAGTATTAGAAAGTCGAAGCATAGATGAAGACTTGACGATGAATGTTATTACCCTTGATTTAGGACCATCTTGGATGGATCCCATCAGGGCATATATTGAGGAGGGAGAATTACCGGAGGATAAGCTCTCTACAAAGAAATTGAAGTTTAAAGCTGCTCGGTATGTACTAACTAATGGTGTTTTGTATAGACGAGGAATTATGGTAGGTCTGCAGAGATGTGTACATCCCTCCGAGGTGAAAGAATTGATTGAAGAGATCCATGAAGGGTCTTGTGGAGCACATGTAGCAGGTTGGACACTTTTACAAAGAGTGATGACGCGAGGGTACTACTGGCAACCGATGAGGGCTGATTGTATAGCCTATGCCAAAAGATGTGATAAATGCCAACGTTTTTCTTCCATCCGACGTACTCCACAAGCATTGTTGACACCCATAACTTCCCCTTGGCCATTTGCCATATGGGGAATGGATTTGGTTGGACCACTGCCAACAACCCGAGGAAGATTCAAGTACCTCATCGTTGCAGTGGATTATTTTACTAAGTGGGTAGAAGCTGAGACACTTATTGATATGACATACGAGAAGGTATACCGGTTCGTTTGGAAGAACATAATCTGCCGATATGGTCTCCCTCATGCTTTCATCACAGACCATGGAACACAATTCGATAACGAAGATTTTTATCGCCTATTGTCATCAGTCAAACATTTTGAAGATTCATTCAGCACCAGGCCATCCTCAAAGCAATGGACAGACTAAAGTGACGAACAAAACATTGCTAAATGGTTTGAAGAAGAGGCTAAGTGAGGCTAAGGCTAATTGGATTAATGAGCTACAGTCAGTATTGTGGGCTTACCGAACAACTCCCCGAGCAGCAACTGGAGAATCACCATATATGCTGGCGTTTGGAATTGAGGCTGTAATACCTGCCGAGTTGGGTCTTCCAACACACAGATTGCTGAATTTCAATTCCCCAGTCAGCGACTTAATGAGAAGATTGGATTTGAATATGCTCGAGGAGGTTAGAGAAGAGGCAGCCATTAGGAATGCTGCTTACCAACAACGAACATCTCTATTATACAACAAGAGGGTGAAGAAATGCGACTTAAAAGAAGGAGATTATGTGCTAAAGAAGGTCATTCAGAAGCACAATAAATTGGAAGCAAACTGGCATGGACCTTACAGAAGTTGTTCGACCAGGAACTTACCGCATAGCAACTCTAGAAGGAGAGGAATTTAAGAATGCATGGAATGTTGAACACCTACGCAAGTATTATCAGTGATGTAAAATGTAAAGCAGTTCCATCAATATGAGTAAAACGATGATATTTCACCATCTTCTTTCTTTTATTGAAAGTCTTTCGGGGAATACTAGTGTGCAACACTACGCTGTTCAGCAATAAAAGCAACACCGATAGTTCAAACCCAGATCAACTCCGGTTGGTAAAAGGGCGAGAACAAACTATACTCCTTTGGTTAGGAGGCGTACACTAGCTCAGACCAACTCCGGTTGGTAAAAGAGTTAGTGGACATGATAGTTCGAACTTAGACCAACTCCGATTGGTAAAAGAGCGAGAACACGATAGTTCGAACCCAGACCAACTCCGGTTGGTAAAAGGGCGAGAACAAACTAAACTCCTTTGGTTAGGAGGCGTACACTAGCTCAGACCAACTCCGGTTGGTAAAAGAGTTAGTGGACATGATAGTTCGAACTCAGACCAACTCCGGTTGGTAAAAGAGCGAGAACACGATAGTTTGAACCCAGACCAACTCCGGTTAGTAAAAGGGCAAGAACAGCCCATACTCCTTTGGTTAGGAGGCGTACATTAGCTCAGACCAACTCCGGTTGGTAAAAGAGTTAGTGGAAGCAAGATATGCTCTCAAATGCCAACTTATGTTGGTCGGGAGGTAAGATTACCACATAAAATACAAAAGTTCCTCGTAGAACAATATATTCCAAACTGAACCAAGTATGGTTAGTCGGGGATAAAAACCCACTAACTGTAGTTGGTCGACGAGGAAAATTCATCGACCTTGGTTGGTCGGGCACATTTTATGAAAAAGACAAAAAGTTACCAAGTATGGTTAGTCGGGGATAAAATCTCACTAACTATAATTGGTCGACAAGCTTATTTTTACAACCTTGGTTGGTTGGAATAATTTTCAATATTTTTATACTCATTACTTTATTATTAAGTGATCAAGAAACATTTTTAATACTTGTAACTTTTTATTACTAAGTTGGTTGTTGAACCACACAATATTGTTATGCAAGCACAAATATAAAGTGTTGACAAATACAAGACAATAGCAATACATATTTGCAAATAAAAATGAAAGTCTTTCATTAAAATTCAAAATAAATTACAAGTTACATTGATAATTATATGGATATGTATACTAACTATTACATAAGAATTTCCTATTCTATTGGTTTTTTCCCCTCAGCCTTCGATACAGGTTCCTCGCCAGCAGGCGGATCATTTAAAGACTGAGGAGAATTAATGAAGTTCAAGTTCTTCAGCATCCTAACGTTCATCACAGAAGGTCGATCTAGGAGATGCTCAGGACGAGATACCTCAAACTGAGAATGCAAACTGTAGTCACCAAGATACTTCGCAATTAATCTCTGAGGAATGGAACGAGCTGGGATCCATTCCATGTCCAAATTAAATGGTGGCACAGGCAAGTCGAGCAATCCGGGCTCATAGTAGTCCCACAAATAATGTCCCTGCTCGAGTTTCAACACACATAAGGCATTCAGCCAGCCTTGTTTGTAGCCCTCATTATTGGCATTCTGGATACGAGCATCTAAATGGAATAGTGCCTCATTGTATCCAGCCATCCAAAATTCCCTGGGCTGTTTATGGAATTGAAATGTTAACCTCTCAAGCTTCTCATGAACACTCTGGATGAAAAGTTCCTTAGTCTCCAACGCTGATTACTTTGCAGAGATTTATGGTTCCAATTCTCTAACTTTCTTGGACAGTTCAGACAAGGCTCGATCTTTTGCCATCAATTGGAATGCTTGATTTTCCAACGCTGAATGAGTATGAGCTTCATCAACCATACGACGAAGAACTCTTGATCGACCCCGAGTAGGTGGAGTACTTTGTTCCTCGGCAACATTCTGTGCAACTCTTCCTCGTCCACGAGAACCTCTTCCTCGTCCCCGAGTAGCAGTAGAAGTACCAGACCTTTTCAAGGTGTCCAACTCTTGACTTAATTTGGCATTCTCAACCTCTAAGAATGAAAATCCCTAGTCGTTCACTGGTATTACAGCTGTTGAAGAAGAAGCTGCAGACTTATATTGTGCTAGCTCTTTTTGCAAATTGTTATTCTCTTGCTCCAGCAGCTCAGCAATCTGTCTACATGCTTCAACTTCACCCTTTAGGGTTCTCTACCTAACATCATATCCAGCAAAGAGCTTCTCGTAGCCCTTCTCGGCAGAAATCTGCTGGTACTTTTTCTCATAACCCTCATGCAATAGGGCAGATGATTCCTTATACTAATTCTGAAGATCTTATAGAGTACATTGAAGCTCTTCGATCATCTCGTAGTACGCCACATTATTGGCCACAGCTCGGTCAAGTAAATATTTCAAGTACTGATAAGATTCCACTGCCTGCTCTGAAGCACCATGGCCAAGGATATCAGGAATTTCTGATGCACTCAGGTTAGTATGGCCAGCTGTAAAATATTCATGGCATTGCTACATCAGTTTTGTATCATTGGCAGATAACAAGTCCATTCTATCCATAAACTAGTAAAGAGGAGAAGGCAAGAGTTAATAAAAGAAGCAGACAGAACATCAACAACGTAGAGGAACAAAAAAGGTGATTTTATTACATCATCAAAAGAAGTACAGCGCTCAGAATACAAATTACAAGTAAAAGAAAAATAGAAAGGGAATACCGAACAACTTCACACCTTTTCCTTGTCTCCCAAGACTTTCTCGGGAGGTTGGGACGAGGAGCTTAGTTTCTCGGTGGGAACAATGAGTTGGTCGGCAGAAGTTGGGACTTATTCAGGAGGAGAAAGCAAAGACGAAATCTCCTCGGTGGCTGTCTGATTGGGTTGTGAAGCAAGGACTAGCTCACTCACTGTCATTGAAGATTCCTCGGATGCAGCTTTGTCTTCTTCCTCATCTTCATTTCTAGGAGGGGGCCAGGAAGATGTTGTTGAAACAGCTCAGAATCCTCATTGACCTTCAATTCTTGCAGGGCAGCAACCCAACCATCTCGAAAGTATTTCAAACTCCCATACTGCACCTGGGTCATCATGGCTGCTACCCCCCTGTCCCATCCTTTATCCCAACCGGTATGAAAATATTTTTTTCACAGCCACTTTTCTTTTCATTTTCTCCGAGGAGAGCTTCTCGGATAGAAGATCCTCGGTGTCTTTCAACTTGACCTCCACCTCCTCCTTCTGGCGATTTACTTCTCGCAGAAGGGATAGCTCTTCCTCAGCCGATTTCAACTTATTTTCAAGCTCCCCAAAGCTTGTGAGCTTCTCGGCATATTTTTTATTCTCTCTCTCTAAGTTTTTCACCTTATTTCCCAACTGCACCTTCTCTGTCTCAGATGCAGCCAACTTCTTTTCCCATTCACCCCTATCCTCGTCATACTTTTGACGAGAATCCTTCAAAGATTGGGCTAAGCCCTGTAAAGCATCCTCTACTCCAGACGAAGAGCTAGAAGCCTTGATCGCTTCATCTTTCTTCACTATGGTGTTAAAGCAACTCACCAGCTGGAAAAAGAAGAAAATAATGATAAGTCATTGTAGAGATACATTTATTGATGAAAAGAAAGAAAGTTCTGAATAAGAGAAACTTACTGAAGCAATGTGATGAGTATCCAGGGATGTCAGCATATCCCTGGACATGTTCTCCTCAATTCCTTGGACTTCAGGAATGGTCCAAGTCGTTACCGAGCTCATTGCAGAAATCGGAGGAATAATGATTGGAACACCAGTTCCACTAACTGGAAGCTGGGGGATGGTTTCAGAAAAACTGACCGAGGAGGATTTCTTTAATCTCCTCAGTGGCACTTCAACAGTTTCAACCAAAGAAAAGATTTTGGTTGGGGAAATGGCGATCACTTCCACAAGTGCATCCTTCTTGCTCGGAGCCACTGGGGGCTTCTCGGCAGCCTTCTGAGGAGGAACAGAAGGGCAGCATCAACTTTCTTTGTCCCCTTTGAGACGTCAGATTTATTTCTTTTACCCTCTCCAGCAGAGGCAGTCTCCTCAAAGATAGCAGGAACTCTCCTCTTGCCCATTTTCTGACTTAGAGGAATGTGAGATTTTGGAGAAGAGTCCTCAGAAGCTGGAAATGGTTCACTAATGCTGACCACAGGACGAACAGTAAAGGATGATGTATAGCTCCTGTACTGCAACAAGTATGAAGCAGACCTGACGTGCTCGTCTGCAATTTTCTGATGCAACTTCCAGTTAAGTTTCAAATGCTTAATGTTAACTTCTGATTATTTTGGAATTTTTCTCTTACCGTCAACTGCAAACAAATACATATTGAAATGTCAATCACGCATTTATTCAAACATAATGAAATCATAGTTTCAGAAATAAAATAAAATGAAAATAACCTATCCCGTTGCCATATGGAGGGCATTTGGGACCTTCATATATTTCGTCTCCAACCAAAGGGGCATGTTGCCAATTTTTGATAACTACCCCATGTTCAAAATAATCCCTATTAGCATCAGGGAGATTGACTACTAAGGCCCTATTCAAAAATCTAGTTTTTAAATAAAAAACATTGTCTAGAACAACCCATCTATAACAGTACATAATCTCAGGAATTCCTATACGAGTTCCATGAGTTTGATTTAACCTATGCACCATATTAACTATTCTCCATGTATTGGGGGCTATTTTTACAGGAACAACATCGAAATACTGACAGAACTCTAAGCACAAAGGGTTTGGTGGAAAAGAAAATCCACATTCAGTAATAAAGACGCTGGGGAACCAATGTCCCTCAGCCAAGTTAAAATAATTTGAAGGCTCAGAAACATCCTCCGCAGTTACCCAAGATGGAATAGAGAAATCAGAACGGAATTTCTCAAGAGATTCAATAATATAAACCATGGTGAATAAAAGAGATGAAGAAGAAGGAAGAAGATCTTACAGGAAAAAGGGAGATCTGTTGACAACGAACGAAAACAAGGATGAACGCACAAGAGAAAGAAAGACAATGGAAAACTCGAAAGCAGAAATTGGAAAAGGTAGAAGATGGTGATATTGTCTATGAAGTTTAAATACTTTGCCTTGGGAAACGGCGAAAGAAATGATTACAAAAAGGAAACTATTAAGCTACCGGCGACTAAAAGGACAAAAAGTGCACGAAGATCGAAGCGCTTATAAAAATGCAAAAAGGCGGA
The DNA here is from genome assembly GCA_949130495.1 of Sambucus nigra. Lineage (NCBI taxonomy): Eukaryota > Viridiplantae > Streptophyta > Magnoliopsida > Dipsacales > Adoxaceae > Sambucus > Sambucus nigra. Next base: position 287,212,724 of record OX422218.1, read on the forward strand.
TTCTGCGAATTTGGAAGGAAATTCAAATACGAAGAAAATGATCCTAAAACCCAGGAAGGTCATTTAATATTGCCATATACCGAGAGAGAATTTTCCATACTCCTCAAAGTTCAAAATATGAAACATTGGGGGCTTCTGTTGATACCAAAATTAGTATGCTGATATGGACGAATAATAAGAAGACATGTGTCAATCTACGTGGCACAATAGCCACGAGGAAGTTCATTCCCCCGACCTAGTCATACTCACTCCGAGCAACAAGTGTACTCCGAGGAACTCCAGCTCTCCGAGGAACTCTTGAACGACGAGCAACTAAGGCGGTTCGAGCTGCATCTTGACCACAGCATTGATTGCCAGATAATCAACAGTTTAACTATTCATTGAATGCTTATCATCTTGACACACACGTTTGAAGAGCATTAAATGAGTTACCCTTTCATATGAATATCATTTAATGTATCACCCTTTCAGATTATAGCCTCAAGGCTATAAATACATTGTATTACCCTCATTCAAAGGGACCGGAATTTCTTGATAGAACTTGTAATGGAGAATTCCCAAACACTCAGCAATAACATAACAGCGGACGTAGGCCATTCATATAAGGCTGAACCACTTTAAAATTCTTTGTCTCATTTATTTATCTGTGATTGAATAATTAGAGTAACCTAATTTTTTACATCAACAACCAGTATCACCGCCGCAGGATTGCGATGGTATGACATCCAAGAAGTAATGGCTGCAAATTATGGGTCCACCAGCAGTAATTTTGAAACCAAGCCCAGAACAATGGCTCTGGCGTATCCAGCATCGCTAACCTCCTACAAATGCATGAATTGTAACACCTCCGAAAGAGAGATAATTTCTTCAACAACTAGTGGTCTAGCCGCCAAAGGAAAAATATGAAGAAGCCTGGCCAATAAATCCCTAGGAGAATGGGAAAACTCAGGCAGAGACACGGCAACACTGGGATTTATCCCCAACATGGAAGAAAATTCCTCATAGGTAGGACAAACCTCATCCAACCCAAAGCAGAATACATGGTCTTCGGGGTACCAAAATTATACCGCCGCCATCAGCATGTTCCATTTTATGGGGCGGTTGCTCCACAAAGAGACTCGACACATGTTGAAAGCATCGTAGTTAACATTATAAGAGAACATTTCTTCCAGGGCTTCGAGGTAGTTAGAAAACTCAATGCTACCAAGGAGAGCCATCTTGCAAGACTAAAAGATAGTAGGCAAGTAAGTAAGAATGTGAAGGTGTGATGAAAACACTCCACCCTTACCCCTTTTTTATACTTGAAAACCCTCACAAAAGATATAATCCCTGTAAAAATCGAAGGGAATCCTACCCCACAAAGTACAAAAGGATGAAGAGGGAACCAAATCAGAACTTTGAATTGATGGGACTGGACTTGAATGCCGATAGGTAGGGCAAGGGACTTGCCGATCGGCAACCCCCTATTTTTGAAAATTTCCCTTTTTCCTCTTTTGTCAAAATTAGAAACTCATAAAAAATAAACTGATATTCTCAACAGAATTTCAAAAATCCCCTTCCACCCCTGTATAATCTCTCATTTAAAAAAAAAACTTTACTTCTAAATTCCAAAAATATCTCTTTTTACGATCTTAGCAGCAAAGTAAAAAGCGCATGTGCATGCATTCATTCACCTTTAACAGAAGATAATAAAAAAATCCATTTCATATATTAGTGTTCTGTGTTACATCAATGTCGCAGAAAATAAAAAAAAGCAAAAAAAATAATAGGACTCAGCCCGAACCCACATTCTCTCTCTCTCTCACACCTACCCTTCACCCATCTCTCTAAGAGCTTCCACCCCGACAATGCGCTCTCTTTCCCTTACGGTGAGACGACGTACCACCACTACCCGAGCCAGAGTCCTCCCCGAACGAATCAGATGACACCAAGCAAGAAGGAACATGAATCGCATCCCGAATATGGGTAGTCGCCGAATATATCCAGTCTCTGATGTCCCTCAGCCAAGTGGTCGACACCCCGACTTGCTGCGAGGAAAAGGAAAAATTAGTATCAAGCAGAAAAGATAAAAATAGAAAAGAAACCAAAAAGAGGAAAAGCATAGAAAAGTATACCGCATGATGAAGGACCTCCTCTGTCAAACCCATCTCCTTTGGATCCATCACATGAGGATGGTGAAACATAGGCACCATCCCCCCATCAGCTTGCCTAATGTTGTATGAAGGGGTATGGAACCGCACAAAAGGAACCTCCAAAGTCGCTGCTGTCCCAGACGTAGACATACCATCGCCGCTGTGGGAGGACCCCACTGCCCGACTCGAACTCGCAGGAGGGAAAGACAAGGCATCATATATGTTGGGCGCCATCAACCAGCTCGTCACAAAGTCCATATAGTCATATGGAGCATCCGTATCAGTGTACAACAGGTAGGACTCGTTGATCATCGCCGTAATCCTCGCCTCCTCCGGCAGCAGTCACTCCCACCTTATAGACATAAGAGGCCTCGTAGGTGGCACCATCACTTCCTCAGCAATCTGTCGGACCACCCTCTCCCCGAGATACCAAGAGTGGCCAAACTCATGCGCCAACAAACATCTCATCTACGTGTTCACCCCAGTCACCCCCGTGTTCTGAATGGCCGTCCCCTAAGGGTAAAAGGTGACCTGAAAATCCACACTAGGCATAAGTTAATACAGAATCAGAACATGCAAAAGATAAACACTGAAAAGGAAAAAGTCTTACCCTACCACTGGTCAGGCCATTAAAGGACTGACGCATTGCCTCCAGAGAAAAAGATCCCTTCGACTGTCGGTTGGCCTTCCGCCACCGGTACAACTGACATAAGTCCCCAACAGTCTCATCCTTCAAAGCGATCAGCTGGGTATTACACCCAATCACCTCATAGAACCACGTCTGCCAAAGATAATAAGTTGTAATAAAAAAAAGACGCATAAAGAAAGTGCGAATTCATGAAAGGAAAGCGTGCAAATTAAAGAATACCTCAAGGATATACGTGGCTCTAGTAAAAGGTTGCCGACAGCACTGACTGAATGCATCCTGAGAAAAATAGAGGGTAGCCAAAGTCAGGCTCCCCCAATCGTAGAAAGGGATGTTCGAAAACACCCTCAGGTACGACCATCTCCGCTCGACGCCACCATAAAGCCTCCCAGCACCAGCAAGATAAACAATCGGGCCATTTGCCTCACCTATAGCCCATCCTCCACATCAACCACCCTACTCAGCAAAACATCCCTTAGCAGGGATAACCGAATAGAATCCCCAGACACTATCCTCCCTATGTCACTAGCCGCTTCACGCACTGCCTCCGGCCTCACCCGTAGAGAACGATCCACCTCTATCTGCTCCCCATCATAATCCATCCCTAGTAGCTGCTGCACATCTATGGGAGTCACGGTCCTCTCCCCGAAATTAAAATGGAAGGAGTGGGTAGTATCCCACCATATCTCCCCCAGGGAGCACAAGACCGCTGTCGAATGAGGCATCTCATCCAATGCAGACGCCAACCCCCCAAAACCCGCTGAGGATACCACCCAATGCACCACAGGTGGAAGATGCTCCTAAACATCCTTAAGCCCAGTTGTCCCTCGGGCACGCACGTTCTTCAAAGAGAAGTCATACTGTCAAAAGAAAAAAACCTTGTCAAAATTCAAGAAGAAAAGGAAAAATCACCAAAAAGAGAAGAATGCCAAAAGTCAGGTTACCTACATAACCGCCAGGGTTCACCACCCTTGAAGAGAGATGATGCGAAGACTCCCTCATCAAGGTTCGCTCATCCACAACCAGCTTGAATGCGTTAAACGAGTTCTTGATCCCTAAAGCTTGAGGCGCCCTGGCCCTCCATTCCACATTCGCCCAGTCATCAACTGTCAACCACTCCCTGTGTACAACAGTGCTCACGAAAGCGGCCATTTTTTAGAGATCGAAATGATAGAATGATTCACAAAGGAAAATCACAGAAAGAGAGATGGTAAGAACCTGTGAAAAATGAAGGGAATTCGCCCCCTTTATATAGGATGCTAAGGGTCATGCTGATCGTCATTAACCCCCCAATCACCGATCGGCACTACCCTTTTACCTTCCCAAGGCAGTCCAAAAGTCCGTGCCACTGCCGAATGGCACCCCCCATACCATGCTGACCGTCACCTCCCTTGAAATTTCGTACAAAAACTCCCAGAAAATACCAAAAAATCATGAAAAATCCTCAAAAAATTCCTAAAAAACCCAGGAAGGATCTAAAACATTTTCAATAAGAGAATTCCACACTCCCTCAAGCGGAACCCCTATTTCCCCAACGGAGCTCTAAAGAGCCAAGTGAATTCCCTTCGGGAAATGTCCCCAGAGAATCTCTAAGGATCACCTCCTATACCCCAAAGGTCTTAAACCTCCCCGAGCAATACATCCAATACCTAGACCACCTAATCACTCTCCCAGCGGAGTTTTTAGCATCAAATTTGCCCTTCCTCCATAGAATCTCTAAAATCACAAGGATTTCCCCGGCCATTGGCTCCCGAGCTCAAATCAAGATCACAAGGTAATTTTCCTCGACAAAATTCCAAAGAATCATTCTCCTTCGGTGAAGTCTCCAAAAAACATTAGAATTTCCCCAGCAATTGGCTCCCCAGCTCATTCACTATTCCCCCGCAAAACCTAAAATCCAATCTTTATCCCCAGCAGAATCCCTAATTTTCTCGAAGAAAATGTACACCTTAGTTACGTCAGAATTGACCTCGGCCCTCGGTCGTCACCTTAGTTAGTTCAGAATTGACCTCGATCTTGGAGCGTCACCTTAAGCCCATAAAATTGGCTTCGACCCGCATAATTGGTCATCTCTCCAAATCCCGTAGAGTTAGTTTTGACCCACAGAATCGATCACCCTCATCTTTAAGCCCTCAGAATTAGCTGCGACCCGCAGAATTGGTTATCTCATCTTTAAGCCTGCAGAATTGGATTTGACCCACAAAATTGGTCATCTCACCTTAAAGCCCACAAAATAGGCTTTGACCCGCAGAATTGGTCATCTCATCTTCAAGCCCGCAGAATTGGCTTCAACCCGCAGAATTTGTCATCTTTCCAAAGCCCGCAGAGTTGGCTTCGACCCGTAGAATTGGTCACCCTCATCTTCAAGCCCTCTTTTGACCCCCAAAATTGGTCATCTCACCTTAAGGCCACAGAATTGTCTTTGACCCGCAGAATTGGTCACCCCAACTTAAGCCCGCAGAATTGGCTTCGACCCGCAGAATTGGTCATATCACCTTAAGCCCACAGAATTGGATTCGACCCACATAATTGGTCATCTCATCTTTAAGCTCATAGAATTGGATTCGACCCACAGAATTGGTTATCTCATCTTCAAGCCCTTAGAATTGGCTTCGACCGTAGAATTGGTCACCCCAACCTAAGCCCTCAGAATTGGCTTCGACCCATAGAATTGGTCACCCACATCGTTGCTTTGGTCATCACTTCCTTTAAGACCATCCCCAGCATGCCCCCAAGACAGCAAAATTGGTCATCCTTATTTCCTTAAATCCTCAGAATCAACCTCGACCCTCTGAATTGATCATCATATTCCAAAGGCATCATACGGTGTCTATTCGATGGCTATTAGTTGTTCCAAACTCATCCGTAGAGGGGCTCTATAGGCACCCCTTTCTGTTACCCCCTAAACTCTCCTTAGGTCCCTAGCACCTCCCTTCATCACTGAAAACCCAGGTCATACCTCGAGTACCGACCTAGAGGCCATCAGACGCTCCTAGGCTCTGTTTGACTAAAAGTTAAACTCTTTAACTCGATTGAGACTGAATGAATATTCAAAGGGCATCGAAACCCCTTTTCAACAGTCCGTCCCGTGCGCAATTCTGACTTATCATGCAGACGAACGACCCGTTTTCCCTTAAAACCTGATCTAGAGGCCACCGGGCGCTCCCGAGCTCCATTTGACCCAAGTCAACTATTGAGCTCGACCGATACTGAATGAATCTTCAAAGGGAACTAAAACCCATTTCTAATGGTCCACTTCGTGCGTGATTCTAACTTATGGTACGGACGAACGATCCGTTTTACTCTGAGAGGTCACCAAATGCTTCCAAGGCCCGGTTGACCAAAGTCAACTCCCCAAATCGGGTCAAACTCTTTGGAATGTCGAAGCACATCTCCTAACCTTTCCAATGGTCTACCCCGTGGGTGATTCTAACTCACCATGCGGACGAACGATCCGTTTGCATCAGAAGTTTTCCCCTTCCAAAGGATCGACGAGCGCTTTCGAGCCACATTTGACCCAAAGTCATCTCCTAAACCTGGGAGAAGTCCAAAGGACTTTTGAAGGTATCTGAATTACCTTTCCAGCGGTCCACCTCGTGCACGATTCAGATTAATGTTTTACGCTTAGCGATCGATTTTCCAAAAAGGCCTGAAAGACACTACCAAGCGGCAGGTCCCAGACCCTGCCTATCGGCAGTGTGCCAAAACACACCTGCCGATTGATAGGACCATGTCTATGCCGATTGGAAATGCCCTGGGCCTATAAAAAGGAGGCCTTGACCTCATTACAAGGGGAGTCCATATCAGATAGACATCACTCCCAGCAAATCCAAAAAACCTCTCTCAAAGTCAGTGTGATTTTCACATCCAAATACCTTTCCAACCTTCACTTTTCATTATCCTTTTCATCAAACTTGGTGAATTCATTACCCTCCATCATCATCATCATCTAAGTGCAAGGACTGCTCTCCAACATTCAAGATCAAGCTCAAGATGTTCAAGAAGGTCCAATTTTCTCAATTCTCTCCTTAAAATCTCATAAATTCGCATTAATTTGTTTTATTATTTATCGCTTTTATTCTCTCATCTCACATATCGTAATATACTTTTTACTTATTATTATTGCACATCTCATATTTTCATACAAATAAAAAACCCAAAAAAGAAGAAAAAGAGGGTTTGCTCATAAATTCCAAACGAAAATTCTCTCACTTTTGTCACAACTAAAATACTTTTTTACACACACAACACAAAAATAAGAGAAGTCCCCGATTGGATTTATGGGATAAACCTCACCCCTCATTTTTCATGCGAACTACGTGGACTTTGATGCCTCTATAGGCTACGTAGGGGTCTTGGGATAAAACTCGAGACTCGAGTCCTATTCTCACTTTTTATTTTATTTTCTATTTTCTCTAAACTCAACTCTCTTAGATTGCATATATTTATATATGCATATATTTGTTCTTAGTGGCGTATTATTTCACATACGTTATCGTTCCATTATAACGATCAACGCAAGGATAATCACGTAAATCCTATTTTCTAATATTATTTCTATGAACCTTCCTACGGATGGCTCGCTTTATCTCTCCATGATACAAGTCTAGGATTCCTATCTCCACTATATATACACATGCACACATATCACGAGGAAAGTAAAGGAAATTAGCAAAAACCCATGAGAGATCGTAAGGGAGGAATGGGTTCCTAACACCTTCCTATTTCGTAACTTAGCCTCCGGACCCTTCTTGAATAATTTTGATTTCGTATGTATCAGTATGTACTTGGATGCTGTCCTTCGGGATGGCTCCCTTTCTTTTGTCTATTTTGAGTAAAATAGACTGGCGATTCCATCTCTCTACATTTTTCACCTCATCAATGATGCCGATCGAAGCGCTCCCGAGAGGGATGCACGGGACCTAGGATCCTCACTCTACCCGCCCGCTGTGAGGATCGGGGATGGACATATAGTGGATGGTTCACTCTTTTCTGTAACTCTCTACATATTAGGTTAGCATTGCTTCTACGATTGTGTCTGTGTTAGTCATGATGAGGAGTAGGGGCTACCCCTGCCGAGGAGGTATTAATACTTATGAGTGAGAGAGGTATTCTTATATGTTCTCTAATGCTTTTTGAAACTAAGCATTTTATTCTTTGGGGGAGTATTTCTTCAAAAGTTGCAAGATAGGTTCACAAGTGGTTGTGAGCTGGTTGATGAACCGTCTTATGAATCAGAGTCAACCACGGAATCCTCTTACTTATTTCTCCACCTTAGCGGTGGAATTTATTGTATGACCTTGATTTTAAAGGGTTCCACATTTCTTACTTCTTTGTTGACATTGAATTCAATAACTTTCCCTTTAGAATTCCAAAGACACACTTATGAGGATTCAACCTCAGTTTGAAAAGGCGAAGTCTTTGGGAGAATGTTTTTAAATTCCAAGATGCTTCCTTCACAATTCTTTAACTTGATGAGTACATTCCCCACATAAAACTCCATCTCTTTATATATATGAGATCGTGTAAGATGGTTCTCACTACTTTTTGATAGGTTGCCTTTGCATTCTTAAGGCTGAACAACATGATTGTGTAATAATATGTCCCACACGAAGTAATGAAGTAGTATTCTCCTAGTGTATTGGGTGCATTTTTTATGAATGTACCCTGCAAAACCATCCACAGAGTATTTTAATTTGTTGGTCTCATTGTCTACTAGTAGGTCCACATGATGTAGTGGGAAGTCATCTTTGGGGCATGCTTTATTGAGATCCCTATAGTTCACACACATTCAGACCTTTCCATTAGCCTTGGGAATGAGTACAATATTGGCAAGCCATGTTGGGTATTCTCCTTCTTAAATGAACCCACTATTGAACCGTTTGTCCACTTATTCCTTAACTTTGGTGGCCATTTGGGTATTAACCCGTGGAGATGTTTTCGATTGGTTTTGCATATGGGAGAGATGGGATATTTTACATAACAAATTATTGGATTGATTCCGTGAAAGTCGGTATGGGACTATGTGAACAGTTTAATAAAACTATTGAGAAGGTTCATCAGTTTGTCTTGTTCACTTTTTCTAAATGAGGACCCTATTAGTAGGAGTTTGGGGTTTTTGGTGGTGCTCAAATTTATGGTTTATTTCGTATTCGTTGGGAAACGTACAACTCCTTGGAATTTGATCAAATTTTTGTAAGTGTTTTAAGTATTTTAGGTCTGCAGAGTTATCATTATTAGGTGTGAGATTTGGTCCGTTGTTGGGTTCATAATAATCATACATAATACATAAGGGCAAGTACTGGAATCACAATACATTATTACATTCAATACATAATTTGTTTTTCTTTCATGTTTTCCTTAGTATTTTTGACATCCAATATTAAGTAGGTTTTTCCTTTAAAAACAAATTTTTAAAAATTATAGAAAAATAAATAGGCTTCTAAATATATGAATTTACTTAAAATTGTAAAACAATTTCAGGGCTTTTGATAAACTTAAAACGATTAGCAAATTCCCACGCTCAAATTTTGATAATAATTGTTTTTAATTTTTTTGATAACATGAGGTGAAGATATAATTTTAAGCAACAATTATATATTTAGTTTAAAATAAGTAGGTTATACAATTAAAGTTATCCATCCAAACTTCGGAATTAACCAACACTAGGAAAAGTAATATAATTTTCAACTTAATGTGTCAATGCTTCACACGATTACAGACACAACACGAGTGTAAACATTTATGTTGTATATCAAACCATTACTCCACAAACTAGAACGGTCATGGCATGTGGATCACGACCCAGGACCCTGACCACATGGTTACGATCCTAGGCCATTACCAGAGTCAAAATCGTGTGACTGACACTGTGACCAGGAAAAAGGATGACAATTAATGGCTTTGCTCACGACCATAGACTGTGAGCATAGGGATCACATCTTAGGTTCGTGATAATTTTATGACTAAATGGAACCAGATCTCCCGCCAAAGTGGGCCACGTTCGCGAACCGTGACCAAATTTATGACAAATATAATGATTTTAGTTAAGAGTGGTCACGGCCCAGGAACATGACCATTTTGAAATAGTTATGACATCTGGTCATGATCAAGGACTGTGAATCTAGGCCGTGACCACTTACTTTTTTACCCATCACTAACTTTATCACGGTTTTGTGATGTGAACATGTTGGTGACATGCAAAAAATTAAGTGGTAACGACCTGGGATCATGGTGCAGTACCGTGACTAGACGCCAATACATATAAACATCCTAACCTCTGGAAATATTTCACGATCTCTCTCCCTCTCTCTAAACACATGCTACCTCTCTCCTCCATCCATCGCCTCTCTCTCTCTCTCTCTCTCTCCCCTTCTCTCTCTCTCAGGTACCCTCTCTCTATACATGGTTTATCATTGTTGGAATATCATGGATATAATGGGGTTGATTGATTATGTATGCATTGTCATTATATGGATTATTTTATTGAATTAGATTGGATGTTGTGCTAAAAATTATTTCGATCTGTTTGGGGATGTGATGCATTTGGGTATTTATGGTGGATTATGTTGATCTATTTTGAGGATTTTTGTGGTTATATAAGAGCCTATTTGTGTGATTAGGAAACCCAATTCCAATTTTCAATTGAAAATGTTCTAATTGTAAACAAACCCATTTATATGAGCTCAAAGTTTTTCCATGAATTTGAGTTGGGGTGGTTTATGGTTTGAGGACTTTTATGGATCTATGACCCTTGTGGGTGTGATTGGAAAACCCAATTCCAATTTTATACTAAGAATTTTCCAATGTGTAAACAACTATGAATTTGAGTTGGGTGATTAGGGTTGACTCATTTGGGGTTTAGGGTTTGAGACATTTTATGTTATGGTTATGTGACCTTTTAGGTGTGTTTGTGAACCCCAATTTCAGTTTTGGAATTGGTTTTTTAAATCACACTATTTTCATCATTTTTTATACTAAAATACCATATTTCCATTTCGGTTTGTGTTACCTAATTATAGAATCTGTTTGTTTTCATGTCATTTATTAAACATTATTGGGGTTTTCATGTATGAGGTTTCCTTTGAACAATATTTGATTTGCGATAATATTCCCTTTGAACATTGTTGGGGTCTTCATGGATGAGTAAATAGTGTTGGCATTTTCATATATGAGTTTTAAAGTGAGTATAATACATCATTTGTTTAGTTTAGTTTTTATACCCATTAGTTAGATATGAAATTGTGGTTATTTCTCTTACCATTTTCAATTGAAAATATGTATAATTTTTTTAATTTTGAATGTTGATTGAAATTCTTATTGAAATTGGCAGGGTGATAGAAGGATAAAGTTTTTTTTAATTAATGAATATAGATTATAAAGATAATACAACTTTCGGTGTGGAACATTGAAGAATTGGTCAAATTGTTAAGGTAAACTTTGTATTTCTGTTAATTATTGTATATGTGTGTGAGTATGAATTAGTGTGTGTAATAGAATGGAGGTGTAGAAAGTGTTCGAGAGAGGCACACACATACACAATGAATTGATTGTAATGAGTAGATAGACAATTTGATGTGCCCCCAGCCTTATTTATACTTACACGTGTATAACACGTACAAACACATGCACATGGATAACACATATAAATATGATCACATATATAACAAATACACACACACACACACACACACACACACACACATATATACACTCACGTGTTTTCTCCTCATTTCATGTGCGCATGAAATATGAGAACAATAACTGAAGTTCAACTGATTATAGGTGTTTACTTTATTCAAGTAACTTAACTTATCTTTTCTTCTACATAACATAGTCTTATAACTCTTTGCTTGACTGTTATAACTACGTATATGTGTACAATGCGTATAATTCAACTTGTACATGTCTTTGGTTTGCTATTACAATGCACACATTGGGTGGAAATATAGTAATTTTAGGATTAGTTTATTTAAAATTAGCTTAATTTTGACTTATTGGTCTTGTGCGGGTGAATAATATGGGTAATACTAATTGGTTGGTTATTGAGTTCATGTTCACCCCCAATTTAAGTGATTATTATTTGGGTGAACACAAATTGGTGGAAGGGGTCGCACATTTGGTGGACTTGTAGTAATTTTATGATTGATTTAAATGAAATGAACTTAATTTGGACTTACTGATATTTGTAGGGTGAATGCAAATAGGCAAAAGGAGGCATAAGAATGTTAAGTATTAATAAAATAAGATAAACATAAATTGGATCATTTGAAAAATAACAACTAGTTAATGATTAATTAGAGCCATTACTTGTAGGACTCATATTTACACCCTCATATATTTTTCTCAGGAAAAATGAGACATGGAGATAATCAATGGTAATAAGAGTTTGAGAAGTCACAATTGGACCACACTTATACATTTCTTATTAGTGAGCATCATATAGAGGGTATTCCTATTTACAGGTATGGGAATAAGAATATTGGACATTTTAACTACCTTGCAAATTAGGGAGTTCATATCTCACAAGAGTACATGTTCAATTGTATTCTATTTTCCCTACTACAAATCTTGGATAATGTAGTAGAACATATATTTCATCTACATAATCCTGACGTAGACCTGACATTACTTACATTGCTAGAAAAGGTGAATACAACTATGTAAAGATAACATTGACCAAGACTACGATGTCTCGTCATTTGTCAATAAGTTAAAGAAAAAAGGACTCCGAGTTCATATCACGAAAATCTAGACATTAATGATTGATACGCTTCCTCCTATATGGCCACATGCAAAAGTTCATAGATTTTTAAAAAGTAATACCGAATGGATGGAGATTAGACACATTTAACATATTTTAAAGTCTTATTATGAGAAATAATATACATATATATTGTCGTAAACATGATAGTATAATGACTTCGGCTCGTGTTTTGTTCTATTATAGATAATGTCGAAAGACAATGGAGGTAACATGCCAAATGATGACAAGGCACCTCTTGGATTCTAATCGTCTGCACCAAACCTGGATTCTCATCACACCTAGGTGAACGATACTCTTCTCCGCTAATGGTTCACTCTGCCACAACATCTATGAGTAGGCAACAAATGCATGTTAATCTAATACCCCCACCCCTGTTACCAACACCTCCTGAGCAAATGAGAATAAGCCCATTGGGTTTTACCTTCTCGAGAATAACCTTAGTGGCACTAAAAATGACATCCAGATCTTTAAATCATAGTTTTTGTCACTTTGAAAAATGAATTCGGGAGTCGGGACAACAGATAACTGGAACGTAGTTGATTAAGCCATCAAGGACGACATTTTTGAACAACTTTGTAAGATTTTTTCACTCCGCATTCGTTCAAAGCAAAAGGTTTTTTCCCGAATTGCTAAATAATTGAGAACGGATCGGAGGAACCTTAGACAAATACATTTCCCGAAGGGGGCATCAAGCTTCAACATTTTGGTAATAAAATATTGAGTCCCTACAAATGTTTGAATGTCGGTCGATCAATGGAACAACTTTTTAGAAAATGAGGCGATGGACAAAAGTCTGGTCCAGAGGGAAAAAACTAAACAAAACCGAGCGAAGAAAGTTGATGTCCACGTGCTCTTGTTTAAATCATATGAAGATTTAAGGATTGAATAATCAGAAAGGGCAAAGGTTGGTCCTGTTGCCAGTAAAAAACTTATCGAGGTAACTTTAATGTGTATGCTCGATAGGACAAAGATAATAAATTCCTACCACACTTAGCTCTGACTCTAGTGAGTATGAACAATTATCTATTTATATATGTAAATTTTATATAAAATAATATTAAAATCATGAAAATAAATATTATTTTATTCTAAAAGTACCGATCGAAACCATTAGCAGTATGTCTGCTTCGAGCCCTTATGATGACATTGAAGGTGATGTACTAAACCAGACCTTTGAAAATGACAAAAGAGGGAGGACTAAAAATATCAGATCATATATGCCGAAAACCAAACTAAAATACATTGAACCTCTCACGGACAAGCTCTCTTCGGTGAGGAAAAAGCATCTCAAGTAAAAAGTAAATTCAGTCCAAGACAGTTAGGGATGTGCAATATATTAAGAGTAATCTGGGAGTGTTGTTGGATGAAATTTGATGCCTTATGTCCTTATTTACCTAAGGTTTTTGGCCCCATATACCTCCTCAAGATTACCCCTGCCCTTCTTCTCAACGTTTCCCCTATCCTCCTTTTCAAGGTTTCCCTTTATAAGTATCTCCTCCTTCAACATTACCCTCCCAGTGGTCCCTCCCTCCATAGTCCTAGATCATCGTCATCCACTCACGGTGACCATGGAAACAAGTAATATGTAAGTAAATAGTCTAATACAAGGATTATTGACACGTGCACATTGGTTTCCTTGAATTTTGAGCACTTATTCATAATATCCCTTTACAGATGGATGAGGATCAAATATTGGTTGATAACATATATATAGTTTGCAGAGAAGATCCTGTGTACGTTGATAGTCAAGAAGGGACTTGGATGAAATACTATCATAATTATTTTATCATTTGTCCAGTTAATTTGTTAGCCAGGCCGAGTTTATGAACAATGTTTAGTTTGAGAACAAGTTGTAATATTTTGTATAATTTGAGTTAATTTAAGTTTGTCACATTATCTTAAATGTTTTGAATGAATTATGAATTGTGAGCTCTTGTATGCAACACGAACTTTATTTCCATCTATTAATATAGGTGAATTGAATTTTGAATATTATTTAATGGATTTATCACATTACAAAGAGTGGATGGGGGAGAGTAACCGAATATCTGGTAAGCATGTAAAGGGAATTAAATATTTTATAAAATACACATATAAAAAATCTCAAAAGTGATAAGATTTTGTGTTCGTGCACCGTGGTATGAAAGGAAAATGTGAGGGCAAGAATTATCACAATAAAGGATCGAGAAAGCAATATCGAGATGAAAGTAAATAATCACACACACAATAACAGATGTACATGGTTCGGCAACTTGCCTATGTCCATGGAGAGTTTACTATGTTCTAATTAGTGTCTCTTAATAATTGAGGTTACATCCCTTTGCCCCGAATTAGGATTTATAATTTATACTTGTAGAAAATAAGTGATTGAGTTATACAAGTAACTGAATTAGCTTATAGATAACTCGTGGTGTCTCTTCTCGATAATAAAACCGCAATAAAGTTTAGGAAATCTTATAATATCCCTAAATGGGTGGAAAAAGATTGTGCCCCATACCCAGAGATGTCCAAGTATTGAGGACGGGCACTGGATTCATACCTTTTTGATTAGACATGAGGGTTTAACTTTCCACCAAACTCTTTTTTTTTTTGAGATTTTTCATGTACTTTGATGTTGTTCATCCTAAATGCAACCCAAATGTCTGGAAAACGGTGAATGGAGTCCATAGAACCAACGAACTTATGGAACCAACTTGGGGCTTGCTGAACTTTGCTATTTCTATGTCTGGTCGCGCACTAACGATGGTGTTCTATACTTGAAAACTAGAAAACCGATAGGGTCTTGGTTGTGAACTTGCTTGACTCCTACAAGGATTACAGGGGACAAGGCTTTATTGCCAAAAATTGGAAGCATCCTCCCCTCCTTGAGTGTGTGAAGGACCGAATTCCTTGGATCCTTGATTGATGGGAGGATCACATAGGTTTCTGTCTCTTTTAGATCTGTTTGCTTGCTTGCTACTTTTGTTTCCTGTGTTCTGATTTATATTTTCTTCCTTTATATTGCAGCTCATGATAAGAATCAAGAACCCACCCTCTGGGAGCTGAGAGTTACTGATCTCATTAAAGCTTGGAATGTCTAAGAAAGATGTAATACCCTGTATTCCACATGTATTTATAATTTAATTGACTGAGTAATTAAATAGAAAATACGTTTTAATTTTAATTACGTGAGTAGAGTAATTGAATATGATTTAATGATAATTATGATTATTAAGTGAATAAATAATAATTGTGATTATTAAATATTAATCGAGAGATAGACACTGATTAATATTATGACTCGAATTTACTAAGTGTGAATAGTAAATATTGATAGTTAATTTGTATGACATAACGAGTGATATGGACGCACTTGATTTTTTTCTCACCCGGGTGTCATGTGTAGACTAAATTGAGGATGAAATAGGAAATATATTTTAAGTGACTCAAATGATAATTTAGAGGTCAGAGATGATTCCAAAAGGGTCGAATTAGTCAAACTATATACCCAAGAGTACTTGTTGGGTATTGGGGCATTTTTAGGCTAAACCGGGACCGTACGGGGGCGTTCTAGTCTTTTGGTATATGGGGCTGAGGAGAACTAAGAATTTTGGAGTGTTTTATCAGCTGATTAAAAGTGGGATTAGGGTTAGAAACCTCATAACACAAAGGGAAGCCATTAGAGAGAGAAGATAGATCATTCTCAGGGCTAAAAGGGTAAATTGTGGGAGATTTCAAGGAGTTCTTGCACCACAAGTGATTAAGGAAGGAATATTAGAGGATAAACCAACCCAATACCTTCTGCAAACTCAAAATCAGATCATCTCTAATTAGTCAAGTGGTGATTTGTAAATTATTTTGAGTTATAATATCCATGCATAGGATTTATGAACAGTTGATTTTGATGAACATTCTTGGAGAAAAAGAATTGATTAATTGCATGTTTGGGGTGGAAATCACATGTAGTTAGATTTACATCTGTAGAGGATTGAAAATAAGAGGAATCATGAATGTTAAAACGAATTAAAATTTGGGTTAATGATTGAAGACATGGGAAGAACATGTCATACTAGGGTTTTTGAATAATTAGAAGATTTGAATTATTATGGGCTAAATTGGAAGGATTTATAATGTTTAATTCATTGGACATCATCCTAGCACATGTAGGAATAGTTAGGTATTGTTAGTTATAAGTTTGGTGGATTATCATGGGAGTTAGATAATTGAATATGGTGGAAAATGCATGAAGAAGAAGAAGAACTGCGTCTGTCATTGCTCGATCGATCGACCCTTGAATGTCGATCGATCGATCGAAGATCAAGGTCGATCGATTGACCTAAGATGAATTTGGGTTCTTTTGTTGGTTGAGTCCTATTCGATAACCGATGCTTGAGGGGAACCTTAGTGATGATTTTATACCTATATAGGGAATTAGAGAGTACCAGTAGGTTAATAGTGGGAGTCCGTTAGAATCAATGAGTGCAAGAATTAAAGTGATGGACCGATGAGGGTAAACCGATCGAGTAGTGTATCGGGGATTTGGGATTTGAGTTTCGAAGAGAGTAAACGTCATCCCAAGAAGTATACCAGTAGGTTAAAGATATCTTAACTACTGAAATTAATAGAGGGGTAACTCGGGCCCTTAGAGTTGTATGAATACCCAATTAAAATACGATAATGAGATAAATCATAAATTAATAAGTACGGTGAATATTAAAGAGGAAATATTACATACGAGAAATATTATTAAGTTGCGTGTATACCTACTGAATTATATAGATACAAAGGTGGAGAGAATACCTCCAATATAATTGCCTATATTAGGGTCAAGGTAGGATTCCGAACTAATATATGGAAATAGTTAGTTGGGGTTATGACGATAGAGTTCTGAACCAATGCATGTATAAAGTTTCATTAGTGGGGTCGAGGTGATATTCTGAGCTACTACATGAATTGAACTGGGGGTCGAGGTGACATTCTGAACCAAACCTTGTTCTTGGTGTCGATGGACTATTCCGAATCAAGAGTACTTGATGTGTGTTAAAAGGACATATTAGTAATGAGTGAATTTATAAGTATATATTATGTGTGAAATGTATACTGTATTAATAATCTACTTGTGAGTTAGTAGATAATGAGATGCCGTGAATACATCAAAAATCAAACTAAGTAGGGAAACTTAATTATAATTCCGTTAAAGGTAACAAGGCGTGAACAATTATTTAAGTTTATAAATCATGAGATATGGTTACTATTACATACTAAGTGGGCGGTATGGGAACTTAGTCGCATATATGAGTTCAGTTGAATACTTTAGTTTAGTTAGCTTGGGTGGTATAGCTAGGTGGGATAAGTACGGGAAGTTAGGCGTGCATGATAGATGAGGGGTGAGGTAACTCAAGAGAGTGTACGCTAAATCTTAGCATGTGTGATCAATAGCTCATTTTATTATGATAATCACTTGCTAAATATTTTCAAAACGTTTTGAGTACTAACTCTTGCTATCAAAATATTTTCAAAACTCTTTGCGGTGTCCGGCCAAAGGGACGCTAGACTCGAGGATTCAGTCCAGGGACTCGTAGCTACCGCTTTATGGAGGCTAGTAGGACTTTGCATAGACGACTCTTTTATGCAGATCTAGTGTAGGATCTCCTCTTTAGTAATTTGTATTGGTACATGTCATCCATTACATTATTTCAGTTATTCAATTTTGGATTACGTTGGTTTTACTTAGAAATTTTGGTTTTTAGCTGAATGTTGACTCGAAAAGATTTTATTCTTTATATATTGTGTGGTGGTTTGAATTATAGCATATTGTGAATGTTTAATTTATTTTCGCAAGAGAAATTAGTTTGGGTTAATGAAAGATAAAATTTGGCACCGGTCTAATTTCACTTAGGTGAATAATAATTAAAAAGTTTTCGACACCGATGCTAAGAATGAACCAACTGAGAAACCTGTTTTAATTTGATTTAGAACTGATCACCCGGGATTTAATTAGGAAGGGTGTCAGAGATGGTATCGGAGCATCAGGTTCGAGTGTCCTTAGGATCTGAGCAGCTTACTACGACTTCAGCGTTTCGTTCTCTTGATGTACCTATGTTAGGACTATTGCTTTTGTACTTCTGCTATTCGATTTTGCATAAACTGTGTATTTATACAATTCGATCTGTTTTCAGATGCCACTGAGGAGATAACGAGCAGAAAGAGTCGAGGCTAGAGATGAGGTAAGAGAGGCTTATCAGGAGCCACCGCCATCGCCACCCCGACACCACTCGAGATGATTTATTCTACTCATGTGGCCATGATAGTGGCTCAGGCCATTGAGATAGCTATGAGGGCCATGGTAGCCCATTTTCCTCACCCACAGGCATAGCCTCCAGTGGCACTAGCATTTCAGGCCCCGGTAGGGCCACCTTCTTGGTCGTGAGTCAGGGAGAACTTAAAGAAGGGCCATCCGCCCGAGTTTTAGGAAAGTACTGACATGGTAGAGGCTTGCGACTGGAAGAAGAATATTCAATGCCATCTGCGCATGCTTGAATGTACCGAGGCAAAAATAAGATGCTTACTACTTTCCGTCTGTCGGGAGCAGCCTTATAGTGGTGGGAGTTAATTACCACCACAGAGGCGATGGACTTGATGAAATTTTTTTGAGTTTGGGGTGTGATTTGACCGCAAGTACTTCTCGCCAATAGTGGAGTCAGATATAAGGAAGAAATTTAGCGAAGTGGTTCAGGGTGATCGCTCAGTAGCCGACTATGAGGAGGAGTTCACCCGTCTGGATAACTTTGTGCTAGACAAGGTGAGCAACGAGGATCGAAAGGAGCAACGAGGAACGAAAGAAGTCCAAGTTCATGAATGGTTTCGCCTGGAGGATCAGACAACATTTGATCGATAACCCAACACTGATGACATATACAGATGTCATCAATGCCACACTAGTGCACTGTCGGAGTCATCGCTTCCATGCGAAGGGGCTAGCCGGGCATGGCAAATGGGGGTAGTGACAACAGAACACCGCAGGATCTGAGCCTCTTACTAGGACTTCAGCATTTAGTTCTCTTGATGTTGAGACCTATGTTAGGACTGTTGCTTTTGTCTTTGCGTAGTTAAGATATCATACTTATGCTATTGGATTTTATATAAACTGTGTACTTATACAATTCCATATGTTTTTAGATGCCACCGAGTAGACTGCGAGTAGAGAGAGCCAAGGCTAGAGATGAGGTAAGTGAGGCTTATAAGGAGACACATGCACCGCCACCCCCACCCCCACCCGAGATAGTTTCTGCTACTCAGGTGGCCGTGATAGTGGCTCAGGCCGCTGAAACAGCTATGAGGGCCATGGCAGCCCATTTTCCTCAGCCCCAGGCACAGCCTCCAGTGGCACCAATAATTTAGGCCCCGATAGGGACACCTTCTTGGCAGCGAGTCAGGAAGACCTTTAAGAAGGGCCATCCGCCCGAGTTTCATGGTAGTACTGATGTGGTAGAGGCTTTCAATCTGAAGAAGAATATTCTGCGCCATCTGCGCATGCTTAAATATACCGAGGCACAAAAGAAGATGCTTTCTACTTTTCATCTGTTGGGAGAAGCCTTACATTGGTGGGAGTCAATTACCACTGTAGAGGAGAGGGACTTGATGACGATTTCTGAGTTTTGGGTGTGGTTTGACCAAAAGTACTTCCCACCTACAGTAGAGTCAGAGATGAGGAAGAAATTTAGCAAAGTGGTTCAGGGTGATCGCTCAGTAGCCGACTATGAGGAGGATTTCACCCGTTTGGATAACTTTGTTCCAGATGAGGTGAGCAACGAGGAGCGAAAGAAGTCCAAGTTCATGAATGGTTTGGCTGGGAGGATGAGGCAACATTTGATCGGTAACCCAGCACTGGTGACATATACAGATGTCATCAACGCCACACTAGTCCACTATCGGGATCATCGCTACCATGCGAAGGGAAGAAAGAGGGGTGAGCCTAGCCAACCGGGCAAGGGAAATG
The DNA here is from genome assembly GCA_949130495.1 of Sambucus nigra. NCBI lineage: Eukaryota > Viridiplantae > Streptophyta > Magnoliopsida > Dipsacales > Adoxaceae > Sambucus > Sambucus nigra. The sequence continues at coordinate 287,233,246 of OX422218.1, forward strand.
TAGGTAGTGACAATAGCACACCGTAGGATCTGAGCGGCTTACTACGACTTCAACGTTTCGTTGTCTTGATGTAGAGCCCTATGTTAGGACTGTTGCCTTTTTCTTTGCATACTTAAGATATCGTACTTTTACTATTGGATTTTGTATTAATTGTCTACTTATACAATTCGATCCATTTTCAGATGCCACTGAGGAGACAACAAGCAGAGAGATCCGTGGCCAGAGATGAGGTAAGGGAGGCTTATCAGGAACCACAGGCACCCCCACCCTCACCCCCACCCGAGATGATTTCTACTACTCAGGTGGCTGTGATAGTGTCTCAGGCCGTTGAGATAGTTATGAGGGCCATGAAAACCCATTTTCCTCAGCCCCAAGCACAATCTATAGTGGCACCAGTAGTTCAGGCCCTGGTAGGGCCACCTTCTTGGCAGCGATTCATGAAAATCTTTAGGAAGGGCCATCCGCTCGAGTTTCAGGGAAGTACTTGTGATTCCCCGCCTAATTAAATACTGGGTGATCAGTCCTTTATTAAATTAACTCAAAGTGTCCGGTTGGTTCATTCTTAACATCACTGTTAAAAAATAATTTTTTTTATTAATCACCTAATAAATAATTAAGCTAAGTGTCAAAACATTTAATCTTATAAATTAAGTTTGATTATTATTATTAATAATGAAACCATTTTCACGAATACAAATGATAGTATTAAAACCAAACCATCCAAATGAAAGAACATGCAAGATAAATCAATTCAATTAAAATATCCCAAAACGTAGGATAAGGACATAAATAGAATAATCTCAACTAAATTGAATACTGACATGAATAAAGAATACAAATATCTGAACTAGATAAAAACTGGAAATGGGCGACACATGCCCTATCTAATGAGAACTAAATGAAAGGCTGAGAAGAAAAGGATTAAGTCATCTACGGCAAAGACCTGCAACTCCCACACTAGCTGATGCACGTCAACCGTCCAAATATCCAAGACTGACACCCCTGTGGCTGGGCACCTGTAATACATATATATATACACAAGAGAGAGAAAAGATGACAGAAAATGGGTCAGTGCCCAAGTGTAAAACAACTTTAAAATAGTTTAGCAAGTATTTAAAATGCTTACCAGTTGATATTACATAAATGCTAGTTCTCGACACTCTCTTGAGAATTCTCACCTCTCATCTAGTGTGCACGCTTATCGTACTACTAAAATGGCTCATAAGTCTAACCCAAATCTCCTCCCATAGATTCTGATTCGCGAGACCGTATGCCTATGATTAACTAAAATAACATCTTATTAAGGATTATTTAAGTTAATTATGCATATCTCAATAATGCTATGAAATCTCAAGTATTTACTATGATTAGGAGCGTTCATTCAATATTTATATACTAACACACAGTAGAATATTTTGAGGTATATGTATATATATTACTCACTCATACAATATATATACTAATCGGCACCCCACATAAAATCTATGGTGCTGGCATACTCTGCTATTAAGACCCTGTACCTCTCGTACAAATGAGGGAAATACTAGTTCGGACTCACTCTCGAACTGTATTAACAAAAAATACACATATTGGAGGCGAAGCATAGTTTCAAGTCACTAAAACTACACCAAAAATGCTAATCTGGCACAATTTATTCATAATCTGGCACGGTTTAAAATAGTGCCAAAATATAGCACAATTTTAAATCGTGCTAAATATGAGTACGTTTAATTAAAAAAATAAACACCCCAATTTTTAGTCGGGACCAAACTCATTCTAACCTAAGTCTCTCTCTCCTCAACCTCAATCTAACCTAAGTCTCTCTCTCTCTCTCTCTCTCCCCGATCCATCATACTCCATGACTCTATCCACAAAACCATAGAGCCTCCATCATCCCCGTAGCGCAGGCGAAATGGGTCACCGAAATCGGGTTCGCTCCAATGGAGGAAGGGTCACAGTCTCCACGTGGCACAGGCTGAGTCATTGATATCGAGATCGGAGACGTTGTCGCTGTTGAGAGAAGGGTCGAATCCGAGCGAGTCGATGGAGGGTGGATATTCGAAGGTGGACATGTGATTCCATTATGTTTCTACTGGTTTTGCTTGCCAAAGGTCCGATCTGAGGTTTTTGCTTGCCAAAGGTGCACGTTACCAATACCGACCTTTTCCCACATATCAGTATCAAAGATGCCCCATTGTCAGTCTCTCTCTCTCTCTCTCTCTCTCTCTCTCTCTCTCTCAAATGGTAATGGATTATTTTATTTTTATTCTTAGGTAATTTTTGCTTTTCTCTTATTACTAAAAAATCAGTGTTTGTTTTAGCTTAGGTGTTGTGGTCATCATTGAAAATTGTGGTAATTTTAGTGTACATAAAATTGGTCTTGTTGTGATTTGTGCCCATTTTAGTTAATTTAGAAATTTGTTTTTTCATATACAAACAATATTTGTATTGTGAATTGTAATATTTATGAAAATAAGAGCTTCTTCATGTTTAGTTTTCTCTCTTTGCATCACCCCTTGCGTTATATGAAATTCAAGGAGCTCTACCTTGGTGTGTGTGCTGAGAATTGGGTAAAGAGCCATGTGTGTGTGTGAGCGAGATTTGTTTATTTATTCTAACTGGATGAGATGTCAATTTTGTTCAATTTATGAGTATCATATCATGATCTGTGCATTATTGAAAATAAGAATAGAAGATTGTGAGCACATGTTCTCACGTGGACTGTTGTTTTCTTAATATACAATTTGAAAGGAAGAACATTAAAGAAAAACAAATGTGGTTGTGTGGATCCTTTATGGGTTGTTCATGTTTAATTATATTCATTCTTATCAAATTTAAGCGTATAATGACATCTACAATATTAAGAATGAGTTTATCACATATTGAGGACATCTTACTGCAATTAGTTATAATTTTTTGTGAAGGAGGAATCATAATTAAGGGTTACTATTATACAAACCTTCATCTGCTCAGTATATATTGTAGCAATACACAACAGCCTCAGGGGGGGGGGGGGGGGATCTTCAAAACTCAATTCATAACGCTTATGCGATGGGAAAGGTGAGGATTCCAGCCTTTGATATCGAGACAATAACAAAATGATAAAGAACATAAATTCCTCAATGGAGGTATCAAAATATGTCTACATTTTTTAAATCATGATAATAATTATATCAATACGTATTGTTAAAAATGAGTACTAGGTATGAATATATAATGCCTTTTTGGATTTATCGGGATGACTAAATGCATAATTATATGAATACATAATGTCATCCCGACATTTTTTATCACCTGTCTTCTTTTTTCCACGTGGTTGATAAGAATGGGAATGTAAACTCGTGTTCTCTTTTATCACATGTCTATGCCTAACCAAGTTGCCTTGATAAAAATTTTCCTTTCATATAGATGTTACTCACCTTGCGCTACCTCAATTGGATATAGTGAAGACCAGCACCGATCAAGGCAGCCCTCGCGGAGAGCGGGACATTATACCACTCGAACTAATATCCTCTCACCCCGGGAATCCAAAATATATCAAGGCAGGCCCCATTGATTCGTGGAACATGGATCACATGCCCAGCAGCGAGCCTAACGATGTTAAATTCAAGCCACAAATAGGCCTAGAGGTGACAGAAACATCAAAATCTATTTGTTTTGTTTAAAATACTAAGTCAGATTTATGTTCTTTTTTATTCTTTTTCAAGTGAATCATTTTGTGGGCTATTTTTTTCTTTGTTTAAGTCGGTTCATAACCTTAGTTAAATAAGGTGGTCTGTAAATTTTCTAGAGAAATCTCCATATTCTGAAGCATAAGTAACCACAAAAAGATAAAAGCAATCAAAGAAACACAAATAATCTTTGAGAAAACTACAAACGTAAACTCCTAATGAAAAAAACTACAAAGTTAAACAAGAAGTCCTTGATAGGTGTTCCTTAGATTCTTCCCTTCATTTAATGCTTGTGAAAGGGTATCAACTGATCTGTAGTTGACATCAAGAGTCGTCCTCAAACTATATTTTTATACTATTAGAAAATGTTGAATTATTTTAAGGAGTTCATCATTGAACTTCATAATGAAGAATAACTATCTCTAATGAATAGGGATCTTTTTGGATGGATGAGCTCTTATAGTGTTTATGTTTAATGTTTTCTAAATTGCTTACATATATATCTTGTTCTAATGTATTGTCTCTCTAATTGTGATTTCGCTGCTCTAGGTGGATCCAAAAATGGTGAAAAGGATGAACAACATGTAGAAGATTCGGTGTTAGGCCTAGAGACGGGTGGAGTGGTCAAAGGGAAGATAGTGTTTTTCAAGGGTGCATTCATGTGGTCATTCAGGTTGTGATTTTCACCTTGGATAGTATAGTTACATTTGATTAATTTAGTAGATACTATTGGTATGTTATTTTGGTGCTCATGTTGAATTTTCTAATCATTTTGCAGAGGGTGAACTTCAACTAGTAGGAAATTCAGTCCCAGATTTTAAGGAAGAGGTTATATTTAATCAAGAATTCATCAAGGTAACGTATAACATAATTATGAAATATTAGTTTCAATGTCCTATGCATATAAACAGTACTTTTTATTTAGTTAAATAATGGTTTTGCACTTGGGGACCTAGTTATCATAGTAGACCCAGGACATGCAAAAGTAATCATGATCGTAATATCTTATATACTTTGTAATATGTTTAGAAAAATTGTTGATCAAATTAATAATTATTGACACTTGAAAACATGCGGTTAGAACCAATTTCCAAAACCAATAACCAATGTGACTCATAGGACCTCGATAATTTGGAAATCACTAGACTTAGTCTTGAAAACATGCATTTAAAGGGCAAAAGCCCAAGACATCCCTTAAATGGCACCGTGAGAGGCACGAACACCTCTCACGGGACTAGTGTGACTCACAAGAATTGACCACGTAGTCACGGGACTCCCAAATTGAGAATATGATAATAATTTGAACTGACCCCGTGAGAGGCCTGGACACCTCGCACGGTACATATGTAACTCGTAGGAACTGACCGCGTAGTCAAGGGTCTACCGGTTTATGAATATGACGATAATTTGAAAATATCTAGATTAGGCTTAAAAATAAGCGGTTAAAGGGTGAAAACCCAAACCATCCCCCAAACGTCCCCGTAAGAGGCTCTAACACCTCGCACGAGACCAACGTAACTTGTACTTATAGATCTCATAGTCATGGTTCTTTCGGTTTGAGAATATGATGATAATTTGAAAATATCGAGCTTAGTCTTAAAAATAAGCCGTTATAGGGTGAAATCCCAAACTAGGCCCCAAACGGCCCCGTAAGAGGCATGCCCACCTCACACAGGACCAATGTAACTCGTAGGAACTGACCGCGTAGTCACAGGACTTCCTGTTTGAGAATATAACGAGAATTCACAAATTTGTAGACTTAGGCTTGCAAATAAGCCGTTAAAGGGTGAAAACCCAAACAAACTCCAAACGGCCCCGTAAGAGGCACTAACACCTCGTATGAGACTAACGTAACTCATAGGAACTGATCGCGTAGTCACGGTTCTCCTGATTTGAGAATATGATGATAATTTGAAAATATCTAGCTTAGGCTTAAAAACAAGTTGTTGAAGGGTGAAACCCCAAACCAGGCCCCAAACGGCACCGTAAGAGGCATGAACACCTCACACGGGACCAATGTAACTCGTAGGAACTGACCGCGTAGTCATGAGACTCCCTGTTTAAGAATATAACGAGAATTTTCAAATCTATAGACTTAGGCTTGAAAACAAGCTGTTAAAAGGCAAAAACCCAAACCAACCCCCAAACGACCCCGTAAGAGGCACTAACACCTCGTATGAGACTAACGTAACTCGTAGGAACTGATCGTGTAGTCACGGTTCTCCCGGTTTGAGAATAAGATGATAATTTGAAAATATCTAGCTAAGGCTTAAAAATAAGCATTGAAGGGTGAAACCCCAAACCAGTCCCCAAATGGCCGCGTAAGAGGCATGAACACCTCACACGGGACCAATGTAACTCTTAGGAAATGACGGCGTAGTCACGGGCCTACAGTTTATGAATATGATGATAATTTGAAAATATCTATATTAGACTTAAAAATAAGCCGTTAAAGGGTGAAAACCCAAACCAGCCCCAAAACATCCTCGTAAGAGGCATTAACACCTCGCACGGGACCAACGTAACTCGTACGAACAGATCGCGAAGTCACGATTCTTCCCATTTGAGAATATGATGATAATTTGAAAATATCTAGCTTAGGCTTAAAAACAAGACGTTAAAGGGTGAAATCCCAAACTAGGCCCCAAACGGCCTCGTAAGAGGCATGAACACCTCACACGGGACCAATGTAACTTGTAGGAACTGACCGCGTAGTCACGGGACTCACTGTTTAATAATATAATGAGAATTTGGAAATCTGTAGACTTAGGCTTGAAAACAAGCCGTTAAAGGGTCAAAATCCAAACCAACCCCCAAACAGACCCGTAGGAGGCAATAACACCTCGTATGAGACTAACGTAACTCGTAGAAACTGATCGCGTAGTCACGGTTCTCCCGGTTTGAGAATATGACGATAATTTGAAAATATCTAGCTTAGGCTTAAAAAAAGCCGTTAAAGGGTGAAACCCCAAACCAGGCCCGAAACGGCCCGTTAAGGGGCATGAACACCTCACATGGGACAAATGTAATTCGTAGGAACTGACTGCGTAGTCACGGGACTCCCTGTTTGAGAATATAATGAGAATTTGCAAATATGTAGACTTAGGCTTGAAAACAAGCTGTTAAAGGGTTAAAACCCATAATAACCCCCAAACGACCCCGTAAGAGGCACTAACACCTCGTATGAGACTAACGTAACTCATAGGAACTGATCGTGTAGTCATGGTTCTCCCGATTTGAGAATATGATGATAATTTGAAAATATCTAGTTTAGGCTTAAAAACAAGCCGTTGAAGGGTGAAACCCCAAACCAATCCCCAAACGGGCCCGTAAGAGGCACGAACACCTCACACGGGACTAACGTAACTCGTAGGAACTGACTGCGTAGTAACGGGACTCCCTGTTTAAGAATATAATGAAAATTTGCAAATCTGTAGACTTAGGCTTGAAAACAAGCTGTTAAGGGGTGAAAATCCAAACCAGCCCCTAAACGTCCCCGTAAGAGGCACTAACACCTCGCACGGGACCAACGTAACTCGTACGAACAGATCACATAGTCATGATTCTTCCAGTTTAAGAATATGATGATAATTTGAAAATATCTAGCTTAGGCTAAAAAATAAGCCGTTAAAGGGTGAAATCCCAAACCAGGCCGAAACGACCCTATAAGAGGCATGGACACCTCAAACGGGACCAATGTAACTCGTAGGAACTAATCGCGTAGTCACGGGACTCCCTGTTTGAGAATATAATGAGAATTTATAATTATGTACACTTAGGCTTGAAAATAAGCCGTTAAAGGGTGAAAATCCAAACCAACTCCCAAATGACCCCGTAAGAGGCACTAACACCTTGTATGAGACTAACGTAACTCGATGGTACTGATCGCGTAGTCACATTTCTCCCGGTTTGAGAATATGACAATAATTTGAAAATATCTAGCTTAGGCTTAAAAATAAGCCGTTGAAGGGTGAAACCCCAAACCAGTCCCCAAACGGCCCCGTAAGAGGCATGAACACCTCACACGGGACCAATGTAACTCGTAGGAACTGACCACATAGTCACGGGACTCCCTGTTTGAGAATATAACGAGAACTTGCAAATCTGTAGACTTAGGATTGAAAATAAGCTATTAAAGGGTGAAAACCCAAACCAGCCCCCAAACGTCCCCGTAAGAGGCACTAACACCTCGCACGGGACCAACGTAACTCGTATGAACAGATCGCATAGTCACGATTCTTCCAGTTTGAGAATATGATGATAATTTGAAAATATCTAGCTTTGGCTTAAAAATAAGCCGTTAAAGGGTGAAATCCTAAACCAGGCCCGAAACGGCCCCATAAGAGGTATGAACACCTCACACGGGACCAATGTAACTCGTAAGAACTGACCGCGTAGTCACGTCACTTCCTGTTTGAGAATATAATGAGAATTTGCAAATCTGTAGACTTAGGCTTGAAAACTAGCCGTTAAAGGGTGAAAACCCAAACCAACACCCAAATGGCCTTGTAAGAGGCACTAACACCTCGTATGAGAGTAACGTAACACGTAGGAACTGATCGCATAGTCACGGTTCTCCCAATTTGAGAATATGATGATAATTTGAAAATATCTAGCTTAGGCTTAAAAACAAGCCGTTGAAGGGTGAAACCCCAAACTAGGCCCCAAACGGCCCCGTAAGAGGCATGAACACCTAACACGGGTCTCCCAGTTTGAGCATATGACGATAATTTGAAAATTTATAGATTAGGCTTAAAAACAAGCCGTTAAAGGGTAAAAATCCAAACCAGCCCTCAATCGGCTCCATAAGAGATACTAACACATCGTATGAAATTGATGTAACTCGTATGAACTAACCACATACTTACGAGACTTTCAGTTTGAGAATATAATGATAATTGTGACTCGTATATGCAATTTTTCTGCTAGAATACGATTTTTTAAAAAATGACTTGGTTACTAATATCGTATCTTTTTTGTGTCCTATTTTGTTTTGTAAGATGACATTCAATCGCTAGCTTTATCCAATTGGAACACACTAAGAAGTCAATGCTTTACAACAGAAGGATTATTTATTTAGTGTCGTTAATATTTAGGATTCTATTTTTCGTGTTATGGCCAAGCACGCTTTAGTAGTTTTATTGTTTACTTTTTTGGCCGAGCTGGCTATAGTAGTTTTATTGTCGACTTTTATGGCCGTGCGGGCTTTATATTGGTATATTTTATGTTAGCAGGTTTTGGAATGCTAAAAAATAGAGGAAACTCTGCCCAATTTTTTTTTTTTATCTGGGAACTATTAACTCTTGTAATTTTTTGAAGTTATTATCGTCTTTTATGGCCATGCAGGCTTTATATTGGTATTAACTCTTGTAATTTTTTGAATTTTGTATGCACATTAGTTTATCAACAACCCGCGATATTCATAATTTATGAATTTTTCATAATTTGTGAATTTTCTTGATTTTTTTTGCAAATTAATAAATATTTTTCTTATCAGATTTGGAATTTGCAGATTTTCCAGATTTGTTTCCTATTATTTTTTTTATTAATTGAAAAATCTGGCACGGTTTTAAACCGTGCCAAAACCGTGCCAATTTATAAAAATGAGCACGCGTATAAAACAATCTAGCACGCTTTATAACTGTGTCAAAAGCGTGCCAGTTAATAGACAATTTGGCACGATTTCAACATGTGCCAAAAGCGTGTCAGATCTAACATCTGGCACGGTTTAAAAGCATGCCAGATAAAAAACTAGCACAGTTTAAAAGTGTGCCAGTTTGGAAAATTTGGCACGGTTTTAAACCACGCCAGAAAATCTGGCACCCCTGATTCTGGCACGGTTTTTAACCGTGGAAGATTGCGTCTGACGCTGTTGTAAACCGTGTCGGTTTCCTGTTTTTAGTGTAGTGTAAGAGGTCAGAACATACCCTCACGTCTCTTAACACCGTCTGACTATCATTCTCGGATAGCCTGTACCAAGGATCCTATGTTCTAGGGTACGAGTCAATATCCCCCATAAATCTCACATCAGAATAAGACTGTCCCGACGCGAAAACCTCTGTGATAATAAGTAGCGCGGGTATGATTAAACACAGATATACAAATAATATATATACATGCACTCTTATATATATATTTACATTAATCAGCTAGGTACGCCCATGACCTATAACATATTCTAGCCATGCTTAACATATGACACTCGCTTTTTACGTATAAGTAAATTACTCTTTTTATCCTCATATCGAATAAAAATAAAATCAATAGGTGCACCCTCACTACTCTACAGGTCTAAGTCTTTCTCAATTCTCACAAGACATGCTATAACGTACGCACGATTTCCCACAAAGTTTATATTCCCGAAACCCCACAATTAAATATCATATAAACTCGTCTTACCCGGACCCTATTTATACTCTACTGGTCCTTGTCATGTCCCATTAAGATATTTAAATTAATTCCAAAGGTCCTTACACAATGGGGTTGAATTAACATAAAAAGGGAAAATGTTTTAGTTTTCAGGAGGGGTCGATCAATCGATGAAAAGGGTCGATCGATCAATCCAGTCGATCGATTGACATTCTTGAGTCAATTGATCGATCAAGCAGGTGTTGGCCCAGTTTTTTGCAATTTAAACCTATAGGTTTCCTTAACAATAATCCTCAAAACCTCCATTAATTTGTCCCAAACTCCCAAACAAATAATCCAATAGTTGTATCATACTACATACATGATTTCTAACATGAAACATATACGAATTCATCAAGGGCCATCAATTAAAGGGTTAATTCAATCATATACATCAAGAACCCTACTTTTATCCTCATGATCAATATCTTCCTAATTCTTCAAGATTTTAGCCTCCACTGAACATCAATTTCATGGTTAATCATCTACATGCAACTATAGGATTGTCCTAACATAATTTATATTCAGAATTTTAATCTAAATCTCCCATAGCTCAATTATCTTTCATGAAAACATAATTTATTATCTCCTACACTAGCATGGATGTGTTATCAACTAAAGAAAAACAAGTTAGATACTTGCCTTAGAGATGAAAGTCTGAATCATTGATGATGATGGGTATGGTTTTGTTCCTCGTTCCCCGATCTACGCTTTGGTGGTGGGATTGGTGAGGATGGTGTTGGCTAGGTGGTTTTCTCCCTTGGAAGCCTTACTTATTCCTTAGCGTCTCTGCACCTCCAAAGTTTCTAACCCTCGAGGACTCTCTCTCCCCACAGATATAAACTCTCTATTTTCGTCATTAATTAAGGCTAAAAATGGGTAATTACTAAAATGCCCTCCCGGATTACCGGTTAGGCCTAAAAACATCCTGAGACCCAAACTAAACCCATAAGTACACTTTTTTTACTATCTCGACCCTTTCGAACACATTGGCGCACTCGAAATGACCATACGGGCAACATATAATTAATTCACTTTTATTTCATTAATTTAGTCCCGACACGACACATGCACGTCCCAACTTAATTTCTATAATTGTCATATTAATCAATCGCGATAATTTCTCATATATTACTTTACTCATATAGTAATATTCAACATTATTCTTACTAATAATTACTAACTCTCATCACGTTAGTAAATATTTATTTTTAAATCCGGATTAATATTAAATTTATTTATCCCAATTTAATTTAACTAATACCATAATTAAATTCCATATAAATACGGGGTATTACAGGACTGACGTGGTAGAGGCTTGCGATTGGACGAAGAATATTCAGCGCCATTTGTGCATGATTAAATGTACCGAGGCGCAGAAGAAGATGCTTGCTACTTTCCATCTGTCGGGAGTAGCCTTACAGTGGTGGGAGTCAATTACCACCATAGAGGAGAGGGACTTGATGATGATTTCTGAGTTTTGGGTGTGGTTTGAGCGCAAGTACTTCCCGCCTGTAGTGGAGTCAGAGATGAGGTAGAAATTTAGCGAAATGTTTCAGGGTGATCGCTTAGTAGCCGACTATGAGGGGGAGTTCACCCGTCTGGCTAACTTTGTGCCAGACGAGGTGAGCAATGAGGAGCAAAATAAGTCCAAGTTCATGAATGGTTTTGCCTAGAGGATCAGGCAACATTTGATCGGTAACCCAGAACTGATGACAAATAGATATGTCATTATCGCCACACTAGTGCACTGTTGGGATCATCGCTTCCATGCGAAGGGAAGCAAGAGGGGTTTGCCTAGCCAGCCAGGCAAGGAAAATTGGAGTAGTGACAGCAGCACACCGCATCAGCAAACAATGGGTTAGCAGGGGAACTCGGCCAAGAGGTTTTGGTATGGGAGACATCGATCTGATAGGTAGGGACAACAAGTTCCTCAGGGCCATCAGGGCCAAGGGAACCAAGGGGGTGGCCAACAGGGCCAAGGCCGTCAGGGCCAATAGGTCCAAAGGTAGAGACAGTTCCAGGGGAAGTGTTTCACATGTGGCCAGTGGGGTCACAAGAGTAGGACTTGTCCATAGGGATATAGGGCACAACAACAGGGGCAGCAGGCTCCGTTAGCCCCAGAACCAGTATAGGCCCCACAGCAGCTACAGGGCTAAATGCACTACGGGCGTGTGTACAACGTTCGATGTGCCTTTTTAGCCAGCACCTCCGGCATCGGCGATAGTCGCGGGTATGTTTCCTATCCATAGGCATATGGGTAGTATTCAGTTTGACACGGTTGAGACACATTCATTTATTTCCACTATATTTTCACGACCAATCAGTTTTTTAGAGACAGTTGACACTCACCTTATGTGTGTTGAGTCACTGATGGGTAGTGGACCCTTATACACTCGATCTGTAGGGGTGTGGACATTATGATCGGGAGATTGAGTCTAGCGTCAGACCTTCTAGTGTTAGATATGGAGGGTTATGACCTCATCCTAGGCATGGATTGGTTGGCGGGTGATAGGGTGATAATAGATTATTATGAGAGGACGATCATTTTTACTATTTCGGGACAAGAGATTTTCCTAGTGGCGATGCCTCTTCTTGAGGGAGGATCGTGCACTCACTTATATTACATTGAGGAGGAGACCTCATAGGAGGTGGTTGTTTCTCGGGACTAAATCCCAGTCGTGAGGGATTTCGAGGATGTTTTACAGGAGATACTAGGGTTACCACCCAGTAGAGAAATTGAGTTCGTTATCGACTTAGCATCGGGAATGAGACCGATTGCCAGAGCATTGTATCACATGGCCCCTTTGGAAATCTGAGAGTTGAGAGAGAAGATTCGGCATCTCTTGGGATAGGGTTTCATTCGACAAAGTACATTGCCAAGGGGTGCGTGCGCCGGTGTTATTTGTAAAGAAAAGGGATGGTTTGCTTCATTTTTGTATAGATTACAGGGAGCTGAACATGGTGAAGATACATAATAAGTATCTGTTAGCTAGGATTGACGATTTTTTTGATCAGTTGGGAGGGGCTGCGTACTTCTCAAAGATCGATTTGAGGTCAGGTTACCTTCAGTTGCGTATTTGAGAGGAGTATGTACTTAAAACTACATTCTTGTCGCGGTACGAGTCATATGAGTTCAGAGTGATGCCAATTGGGCTCACTAAGGTGCCGAAAGTGTTTATGGACCTCAGGAACAGGGTATTCAGGGAGTTTTTGGACCCGTTTATGATTGTATTCATCGACAATATTCTGGTTTAATCTTGAATGGAGGAGGAGCATGCCGAGTAGTTAAGTATGGTTCTTCAGATGTTACGGGACCATCAATTGTATGCCAAATTCAAGAAGTGTGGATTTTGGCTTTGGTAAGTTCAGTTTATTGGCCACATTGTGTCCGACAAAGGCATTGCTGCTGATCTGAGTAAGTTATCAGCGGTCAGGGAGTTGGGATAGCCCACGACACTGACCAAGGTTCAGATCTTTTTGGGGTTGGGCGGTTAATATTATCACTTCATCAAGGGGTTCTCAAAGATTTTTGGTCCTTTGACTAACTTGACTCATAAGGGATTACCATTAGTGTGGAGCGACTACTTTCAGTTAGCATTTGATGAGCTAAAGGACAAGTTGACATCAACACCTATACTTCCATTGCCTAGGAGTGGATTGGAGTACCGGGTCTATATTGACGCATCCTTACAGGGACTTGGGGGTGTGTTACAGCAGGAGGAAAGGGCAATAGCTTATGGTTCTTGAAATCTAAAGCCACATGAGAAGAATTACCCCAGCCACAACCTCGAGTTTGCAGCGATCGTCTTTGCTTTGAGGATATGGAGACATTATCTTCTGAGGGAGGAGTTCACTTTATTCATGGATCATAAGTCACTTAAGTATCTCTTCACACAGAAGGATCTTAACATGAGGCAGAGGCGGTGGCTTGAATTTGTAAAGGATTACTAGTTTGATATACAATATCATTCTGGCAAGGCTAACGTGGTGGCACACACATTGAGCCGAAGACCTACTGGAGAATTGGCAGAGGTTTGGAAAGTGAAGTGGAGCAAACTTCGACATGAGGGTGAGGTTGCTAGATGATACATGGAAGTCTTAGCTATCACTCCCGAGAGTGTTATGTGGGTGGTGAGGGCACAAGCAGAGGACCCGTTCTATCAGGAAAAAGTACGACAGTTACTAGACGAGGGGAGGATTCCTACTCCATTATCTTCGAGGGTGGACTACGATTGAATGGGAGTCTGGTAGTACTCGAGGATGAATATTTGAGGCACGTAGTCATGACATAGTTGCACGGGTCGAGATTTTTGGTACATCCTGATGGGGATAAGATGTACCAGGATATACGACGACAGTATTGGTGGTCGGGTATGAAGCGAGACATAATAGAGTTTGTATCGAAGTGTGTTACATGTCAGCTTATGAAAGTTGACCATCAGATACCTTCAGGAATGCTACAGCCATAGGAGATTCCCATGTGGAAATGGGAGATCATTTCGATGGACTTTATTACTGGACTACCGACATCGTAGAGGGGTCATGATTCCATATGGGTGATAGTGGATCGGTTGACCAAGGTAGCTCATTTCTTGCTGATTCGTAATGATTTTGATACGATGCAGTACGCCCAACTATTCATTTCAGATATCATTAAGCTGCATGGGTTTCCTATTAATATTGTGTCTGATAGAGACAAAATATTTGTGTCGCATTTCGGGAAGATTTTTTAGGAGGTCATGGGCATAGACTTACGGTTGAGTACGACGTATCACCCGCTAATAGACGAGCAGACTGAAAGGGTAAATAAAATGATTGAGGATATATATCCTAGATTTTAGGGGAAGTTGGGAACGATTTCTTCCACTAGTAGAGTTTACGTATAGCAACTCTTACCAATTCACTATTGGTATGGCTCCATTCGAGGCACTTTATGGGACGCCTTATCGTTCACCCGCCTGCTAGTTAGAGGTGGGGAACAACAAGCTATTGGGGTAGAGATGATACAGGAGAATTCTACCAAGATAGAGTTTATTCGAGGACATATTTGAATAGATCAGGATAGGCAGAAGAGTTATGCTGATGCCAGTAGGAGACACGTGGATCTAGAAGTGGGTGACCAGGTGTTGATTCGAGTATCTCCTATGAAGGGGATTATGAGGTTAGATAAGAAGGGGAAGTTATAACCAAGATATGTGGGATTGTTCACTATTATTGAGAGGGTGGGACTGGTAGTGTATAGATTGGGACTCCCAAAGCATCTTCAGCGGATACACGACGTGTTCCATGTGGCGTCGCTGAAGAAATACAAGAGGAGTGAGAGAGCCTTCTGGCATATTCCACTTGAGGAAATTGATTTGCATCTAGATGTCTCATATGAGGAGATACCCCGTGGCTATTATGGATCATAGCGAGCATAAGCATCGATGCAAGGTAGTACCGTTAGTGCGAGTACAGTGGGGACACCACAATGTTGATGAGTCGACATGGGTGCGGGAGAAGGATATGCGAGAGCAGTATCTAGAGTTATTCACCGCAGGAATATCCTAATTTGGAGGACAAAATTTATTTGTAAAGGGGGGAGTATGTAATACCTTGTGTTTCATGCATATTTAGAATTTAATTGATTTAGTAATTAAATAAAAAAATACGTTTTAATTTAAATTACGTGAGTAGAGTAATTTAATATGATTTAATGTTTATTATGATTATTAAGTGAATAAATAATAGTTGTGATTATTAAATATTAATTGAGAGATAGACACTGATTAATATTATAACTCGAATTTACTAAGTGTGAATCGTAAATATTGATAGTTAATTTGTACAACATAGCGAGTGATATGGACGTACTTGATTTTAATATCACCCGGGTGTAACGTGTAGTCTAAATTGAGGATGAGATAGGTAATATATTTTTAGTGACTCAAATGATAAGTTAGAGATCACAGATGATTCCGAAAGGGTCGAATAAGTCAAAATAGTATACCCAAGGGTACTAGTCGGTTACCGGGGCATTTTTGGGCTAAGCCGGGACAGTACGGGGGCGTTATAGTCTTTTGGCATATGGGCTGACGAAACCTACGAATTTTGGAGTGTTTTATTAGATGATTAAAAATGTGGTTAGGGTTAGAAACCTCATAACACAAAGGGAAGCCATTAGAGAGAGAAGATAGACCATTCTCAAGGATAAAAGTGAAAATCGTGGGAGATTTCACGGAGTTCTTGCACCACAAGTGATTAAGGAAGGAAGATTATAGGAGAAAGCTACCCAATACCTTCGTCACACTCGAAATCAAATTCTCTAATAAGGCAAGTGGTTATTTGCAAATCATTTTGAGTTATAATATCCATGCGTAGGATTTATGAATAATTAATTTTGATGAACATTCTTGGAGAAAAAGAATTGATTAATTGCATGTTTGGTTAGAAACCATATGTAGTTAGATTTACATTTGTAGAGGATTGAAAATGAGAGGAATCATGAATGTTAAAATGAATTAAAATCTGAGTTGATGATTGAAGACATGGGAAGAACATGCTATACTAGGGTTCTTAAATAATTCGAAGATTTGAATTATTCTGGGCTAAATTGGAAGGATTTATAATGTTTAATTAGTTGGAAATCATCCTAGCACAACTAGGAATGGTTAGGTTGGTTACAAGTTTGGTGGATTATCATGGGAGTTAGATAATAGAATATGGTGGAAAACTTATGAAGAAGAAGAAGAACTGCGCCTGCCACTGCTTGATCGATTGATTAACCCTTGAATGTCGATCGATCGACCCAGGATGATTTTGGGTTCTTTTATTGGTTGAGTCCTATTCAATGGCCGAATATTGCGGGGAACCTTACTAATAATTTTTTACCTATGTAGGGAATTAGTGTAACACCCTGCCTAATTAAACATCGGGTGATCAAGCCTTTATTAAATTAAAACAAGTTTCTCAAATGGTTCATTCTTAGCATCACTGTCGATAACCTTTTAATTACTTATCACCTATGAAAAATTAGACCGATGCCAAATTTTATCTTTCTTAAAACGTATAAATAAACCATGCGAAACAAAGTATAACAATCACCATGTACTACAACCCAATAAACAAATTATAAGTATAAGAGAACAAGAGTATTACCGAATAACTATCGGCGAAAAATCCCAAAACAACAATAGAACAACCACTAGTCTGAAACCAAACATCTGAGACTGATACCAGACCACAAGTCCATACATAAAATAGTGTGAGATCTTGCACTAGATCTGAAAGAGAGATATCGTCTAATCGAAATCCTGTAAGCATCCACTGTGTTACATCTTCGAGTCCCTGGAATGAAATCAACATACATGGCGTCCCTGTGGCTAGACACCTAAAAGGTTTCGAAAATATTTTATATCAAGAGTTAGTACTCAAAACATTTTTAAAATATTTATCAAGCGTTTATCGAAATATAAAATGCGATTATTGATTACACACGTTAGGTTCTCGTACACTCTCTTGAGTTTACTCACTCCTCATCTATTGTGCACACCTAACGTTCTACACTTAGCCTGCCTAGCCATATCTCCCAAGCTAACTAGGACTAAAGTAATCATCTGAACTTATATATACCTAAGTTCTCGTACCGCCCATACAGTACATCCATTTCATTAACATCTCGCGAAGGTTAATTATTTGTCAAGTAACATTTCACCTATTTTATGTTTCAAAACTTCTCATTTAGTTTCACTACTAAATTTCTACAATTCTCACAATTAATATCTTCCCACTTTTGTAATTAAGTTTCACTACTTAAATTACTAATTAGATATTATCTATCTAACGTTACGTTTCGTAATTAAGTTTCACTAAATAACTTACCAGTTTGATATGTATCGTTAAACACATCATATATCAATCTACTAACACACAGAAGTAGAATATCATTAAGTATATATTTCACACACAATATATACTAAATATCAGTCATTACTACTATGTCCTTTTGACACACGTAAAGGACTCTTGGTTCGGAACGATTCATCGATCCCAAGTAAGAATTTGTTCGGAATGATACATCGACCCCAATTATTTATATACACATATTCTGGCTCGGACTCTTTCATAATGCCACCAGTTCGAAGGTTTGGTTCGGCATTTTACATCGACCCCAAATCTATGTTAACCCAATGTTAGTTCGGAATACTCCATCGAACCTAACATATAATAACCCTACGTTAGTTCAGAATACATCATTCACCCTAACGTAGTTAATTTAGGTATACATATCTCAACCTAATAGTTCATACAATTTAGTAGGTACACACCCGGCCTATCCATCATACTTGTACGTAATATAGTATTCTCTTATATTAACAGTATTCGTCAATTTATGATTTCTCACTATCATATTTATTTGAGTATTCACTCAACTCTAAGGGTCGTAGTTACCCCTCACATATAATTTCAGTAGTTATTACTTACCATACTGGTCTATCACTTGAATTGAGTTTACCTCGCCTCGTAACACAATTCCAAATTCCCCGATACTTTACTCAATCAGTTTATTCTCGTCGGTCCATAATATAAGTCCTACATCTAATGGCCTTACCGAACCTCAACAATATACCTACTAGTATTATTCCCATTCCCATATAAGTATAATATAAATCCTAGAATTACCATTCATTCCCGGGAATCAAAGAAACCTTAACCAAGGAAGGATTTGAGAAAAAAACCTTAAGTCGATCGATCGACCCAAGGAAGGATTTGAGAAAAAAACCTTACCATTCAAGATCGATGGATCGATCGATCAGGGGTAGCAGCAGTTCGTCTTCTACGTTAGTTTCTTCTTCCCTTAACAAGTCTCCAAATTCATTATAGTACACAAAACTTCGACCCAATTATCACAACATGTTCCCACATATACTAGGACAATTTCCAACGTTTCAAATACATCAAAACCTCAATTCATTTAAAGAAATAATGGATTTAACTCAGAATTCCTTAAAACCCTAGTTAGGGTGTTCTTCCCATATATTCATTCAAAAACCCAGATTTTATTCCAAAATAATTATCAAATTAGCCCTGAATATTATTCCTCTACATATGTTAAATCATTCTACATGCGATTCCTATCCCAACATGCATAAATATCATTCATTTCTTATCAAGATAGTGATTTAACAAAACTATTCAAAAACCCTATACATAGGTATTATAACTTTATAATTTTTATAATAAACAACTTGCCTTGACATAGGGGTTATGATTTCGTGGATTTGATGATGGATTGATGCTTCTCTTCTTCAAGCCTTCCTCCTTTGGCTCCTAGGATGCAAGATCCAAACCCAACCTCTTCAAAGGCATCTTCTAAGCCTTGAGAATGATTTTTTTCTCTGTCTCTAATGGTCTTGGTGTTTACATGGGTGTTCTAACCCTAACCCCTCTTTCATACGGCTGATAAGAGACTATTAAATTCGTAGGTCTCAATACCCTCACATTTTAAAAGACCAAAATGCCCCCGAACGGTCTCGGTATAGTCCAAAATTACCCCAAGACTCAACTAGTACCCCCGGGTATACTATTTTGACTAATTCGACTCTTTCAGACTCATCTCTGGCCTCTAAATTATCATTTGAGTCACTTAAAAATATATTACTCGTTCTCATCCTAAAATGGTCTACACGTGCTAAGTAACCATTTACTACTTGTGCTAAGTAAATAGTTAGAGGCAATATTAATCAATATCTATCTCTCGCTTAATACTCCCTATTCACAATTATTAATAAATCTCACTAAATTACTTTTCTTGCGTAATTCAAATCAAATCGTATTTTCTAATTTAATTCTCCAATTTAATTAAATAGAAATACTAAAAAATACGGGGTGTTACAATTAGAGAGTACCAGTAGGTGTATAGTGGGGGTTTGTTAGAATCATTGAGTGCAAGAATTGAAGTGATGGACCGATGAGGGTAAACCGATCAAGTAGTGTATCCGGAATTTGGGATTTGAGTTTCGAAGAGAGTAAAAGTCATCCCAAGAAGTATACCTGTAGGTTAGAGATAACTTAACTACTGAAATGAATAGAGGAGTAACTAGGTCCCTTAGAGTTGTGTGAATACTCAATTAAAATATGATAGTGAGATAAATCGTAAATTTATAAGTACAGTGAATATTAAAGAGGAAATAATATGTACGAGAAATATTATTAGGTTGCGTGTATACCTACTAAATTATATAATTACTTAGGTGGAGATAATACCTAAAGTATAATTGCCTATATTAGGGTCGAGGTAGGATTCCGAACTAATATATGGAAATAGTTAGTTGGTGTCGTGATGATAGAGTTCCGAACCAATGCATGTATAAGGTTTCATTTGTGGGGTCGAGGTGATATTCCGAACTACTACGTGAAATGAACTTGGGGTCGAGGTGAAATTTTGAACCAAACCTTGTACTTGGTGTCGATGGACCATTCTGAACCAAGAGTCCTTGATGTGTGTTAAAAGGACATATTAGTAATGAATGAATTTATAAGTATATATTGTGTGTTCAATTTATACTGTATTAATAATCTACTTATGTGAGTTAGTAGATAATGAGATGCCGTGAATACATCTAAAAGCAAATTAAGTAGGGAAACTTAATTATAATTCAGTTAAAGGTAACAAGGCATGAACAATTATCTAAGTTTATAAATAATGATATATGGTTACTATTACATACTAAGTGGGCGGTATGGGAACCTAGTCGCATAGATGAGTTCAGTTGAATACTTTAGTTCAGTTAGCTTGGGTGGTATAGCTAGGTGGTCTAAGTACAGGATGTTAGACATGCACGATAGATGAGGGGTGAGGTAACTCAAGAGAGTGTACGCTAAATCTTAACATGTGTAATCAATAACTCATTTTATTGTGATAATAACTTGCTAAACATTTTCAAAATGTTTTGAGTACTAACTCTTGCTATCAGAATATTTTTAAAACCCTTTTAGGTGTCCAGCCACAGGGACGCAAGACTTATGGATTCAGTTCAGGGACCGGTAACTGCAGCTTTGTGGAGGCTAGCAGGACTTTGCATAGATGACTCATTTATTCAGATCTAGTGTAGGATCTACTCTTTAGTATTTTTTATTGGGAGATGTCGTCCATTACATTATTTCAGTTATTCAATTTTGGATTATGTTGATTTTATTTGGAAGTTTTGGTTTTAGCCGAATGTTTACCCGAAAAGATTTTATTCTTTATATATTGTGTGGTGGTTTGAATTATAGCATATTGTGAATGTTTAATTTATTTTCGCATGAGAAATTAGTTTGGGTTAATGAAAGATAAAGTATGGCATCAGTCTAATTTCACTTAGGTTATTAATAATTACAAAGTTTTCGACGGTGATGCTAAGAATGAACCAACTGAGAAACATGTTTTAATTTGATTTAGGTCTGATCACCCAGGATTTAATTATGTAGGGTGTTACAAAAGACTACCTGATGGCTGACACCCCTACGTTGCAGCTTACTTTCTAGACTACAAAAACACTACTAGCAGTTTCATTGCTGGACCAATTAACAAAGTCCCTATCTTAGAACTTCCTAAAGAAGGGCCCTTTAAACGAATTGAGGTAGAGGAAAAGTAGGAAGAACAAGAGGAAGGAGTAAAAGAGGAAGAAGGAAAGGAAGAAGAAGATGAGGAAGAAGAAGAAGAAGAAAAAGAGGAAATATCTCCCCTATAAAGAGAAGGGTGTTAAACATTGATGATGACGATCAGGCCATGCTGTTTGATCGGATGAAATATCTGAAAAGAGCTAATAAGGATTCCACTAAAGTCAGTGGTTCTATCTTGTAGACCAAGGAAAAGGAGAAGAAGAGAGAAGAGGAAGGGAAGAGAAGAGAGAAAGAAAGAGAAATAAAGAAAGAAAGAAGAGATGAATCCTAAAAGAAGTTATCCTTGAAGGCCCCTGATGACCCTTCCTTTCTCTGGCTGCTGAGGGGTCCAGTGTGTCCAACACTCCTATACTTTCCCCTAATTTGAAGAAGGAATCCTTGCTTGCGGCCGACCGGGAGTGCTCCTCGCGGCTGGGGTCGACCCATATGGAACTCAAGTCCACACAAGGACTTGCTCTGGTAAATATCCTCTTTTCTTTTATCATATCATTATATTCATCTTCTACACATTAATCCTTCTTTTTCTATCCTCGCATTTTTTGTTTAGTTTTATTACCCTTATGGAGGGCATGCCGAATAATCCAAGAAGTATGAGGAACTAAAAGAAGCCCTGAAGAAATCCAAACAACACTTAGCTGATGCCCATGCTTCACTTGATCAGGAGAGAGAGAATTTGATAAAGGTCTATGGTGATCTTCAGGTAGCCAATAGTTGTGTTAGCGTAGAGAAGGAGAAACTTATCAAGGAAAATCTGGGCCTGGTTGGGAAGGTTCAGAAGTTGGAGGAAGAGATCCCAAGAATAAAAGATAACAGCTATATAGAAGGATGGGATACGGCCTATGCCGATGCTGAAATCCAGATCGCTTATGCCAAGAATGTATCTTCTAAGAAAGGATGAGATCAAGTATTGGGGGTAGCGAGAGTCCCTCCAGAATTCTACCTGTTCCAGCTTCATCCTCTAGGGCCTTATCCAATTGTTGATAAGGAGCCTGAAGTTGGTTAGCCTACCGACCATGCTGAGAAAGGTTCTACCAAGGTCGGGATGGATTTAAACCAAGACAGGAGGGCTGCCAAGAAATGAAAGGTGCCAAAAAACTTCGATCAGGTGAAGGAGTAAAGTTCCATAGTTTTAGGGATTTTTCTTTTTTCCCATGCCTCATAATTTTCTTTGTCTGGTTGTACTGGCTTTTTTCCTCCCTTTAAATATCAATAAAAAAGACTTCTTCTTTTATTTATGTTGTCGCTTTTCCTTTCATGCTGATATTCGTTGTGTTTATTTATTCTGCTGCTTGTAACCTGTTGTCGTTGAGGACTACATCCCTCCTACCTTAATTTTAGGGAGAAGTTTTGGTTTAGGCATTAGTGGACAGGTCCATAAAGCCTTCTTGAAGATCTGAAAGTAGCTGAAAGTGAGGACTGAACACTACAACGATAATAGGTTACAAGCTAAAGGATGACCTCTAAGTTATGGGGAAAATTGGCTCCTCAATGAAGGAGGAAATAAATGGTTTGAGGTCCCAACTCTTACTGAGAAAGGACATAGTCCAAGTAAGCGAGCTAATCTAAACCGAAAATGATGCCTTTAAGAAGGAGGTCACCGAGCTGAAAAAGGATGTCCAAAGTGGATATGTCATTGCAGCTGGTCTCCAAAGGGATGTTACCAAATTGAGGCATCTCTTCAGAATGGGCCCTAGAGAAGCGTGGGCAGTGGTTTATAATGAAGGTTGGACTAATGCACCAGCAAGGCTGAAATAAGCTGAGGAGGTGGCATTCAAACGTGGGTGGTTGACTTCCCTCAGGGAGCTCAAAACTCCAAAGTAATAAGACCTATAGTATAAGTACCAGGTGGATTGCCCAGCTTATTGCCAACCTCCTTTCTCGAAGGATGATAAATGGATCCCAGTTGATGCCATTCATGCCCAGTTTCTAAATCATTATCTTGAATATGACGAGGAGGTGTTCGTTCCTAATCCAAATGACTGTCGAAAAGCACACATAGCAGATTATCTTGCTCGCCATCCATAGTTGGTTTGAGTACTTTTATGGTTTTTGGTGTATCTTGTATTTTTATAATTGTACTCTCTAGTTCTTTTCTAGAATGTATAACATTTAATTATCAAATGTTCCATATTATGAGCGTGTGGTGACTAAATATGAGTTAATGATTACTTTTGTATTTTGACTATCGACTAGGAAGAGTTGACATTTACCATTCACTTAGGACTCTTGTTGACCATATAATACTGTTAATCATTTTGGGCTCTTTGATGACTAAATGAATCATGAAAAGTGTTAACCATTTTAGGCCTTTGCTGACTAAATGAGTTAATAACTTGTGTCGAACATTCTCCCAGTCCAGTATGCCTTAGAAATATCATTCCATCTACCTTACGCTTTAGGTTGTGTCATCACACTCCCTTAGGCCTAAGTGAGATGATGGTGAAAATTCACCTGGCTAATAGGCCATCCACCCAATCAGGTTTTAAACGATGAACACAATTGGCGACCAACCTAGGTTTGCTTTTTTAACTAAATATCCCCTGCAGGGCTTTTGTTGTTGCCAAGGAAACTCGTGAGGTCTATTATGTTTTTTTATGATAAAGACTTGAAGGTTGTAGTAATTGAAATAAACTCTAATAAATTTTTGTAATTATTGTGAACCCTGCTCAGCATGATGAGATCCATTGATTGGAATAAGTTGAATAACTTATTGTAATCCATATGAGTTCTGTTATGTGCGAGGAAGTTCCTTGGTTGAAATAAGTTTACCAAATTTTTGTAACCAAAGGTGATTCCATATTATGTTAAGAGAATACAGTTATCATTTGGAAATGGTGCATAATATTGATATACATAACATAAAATTGAGACAACCAGTATGAAAAATCGAAATACGAAGGCCACTGGGCCTTCTTTATTCCTTGAATAATAATCTTAGAGCAGCATAAGTTTGAAATGAAAATTTATGTAAACTAAATGCTCTAAGAAAAGATTAAGAAGACTAAAAGTATAACTTCTTGAGGTTAGATGCATTCCATGCACTTGGTATCTCCCCTCCCTCCAGTATTTCCAAGTGATATGCTCCTTGAAGGTTGTCCCTGATCACCTTGAAAGGTCCTTCGCAGTTTGGTCCCAGATTTCCATCTGACGGTTTTACTTCACTATCAAGGACTTTACATAGGATGTAATCTCCTACCTAGAATTTCCTTTGATTAACTTTCTTGTTATACTATTTAGCTAGCTACTGCTGATATGAAATAAACTTGATCATTACATGTTATCTTTATTCGTCTACTAAGTCAAGTTCAGTGGGCAATGCGTCATCGTTTAGCCCTTGGTCGATAAAGTTGCTTCTCATGGAAGGGAGACCTTCTTCAATCAGGATAAGAACTCCCATTCCACAGGTGATCATGAAGGTTGTTTCCCCATTTGGTCTCCTAGGAGTAGTACGGTAGGCCCAAAGGACATAGGAGAGCTCGACCACCCAAGCACCTTTTGCCATTCCATCCTCTTCTTTAAGCCATCGAGCATCATTTTTTAAAATCTTTAGATTAACCGTTGCTTTGGGGGTACGCCACAAAGTTAAAATGATGCTTAATTCTATGATCATCACAAAAGCTTTAAAAAAACATGCTTTTAAACTACGTGTCATTATCGGTGATGAGAGTTCTTGGTACTCCAAAGCATGTTATGACACTCTTCCAGATGAACCTTGTCATATAGGCAATACGGATGTTCTCTAGTGATTCTGCCTCTACTCATTTGGTGAAGTAGTCTGTGCCGACCAGCAGATACTTGCGATTCCCAGGGGCAGTAGGTAGTGGTCCCACAATATCCAGTCCCCATTGTACAAATGTCTAATGACTGGTCAAGGATTTTAGGCCGCTAGCTGGCTAATGGACCAAATGATAGAATTTTTGACATTTTTCACATCTGCAAGCATATTTACTTGCATATTTTTCCATGTGAGTCCACTAGTAGATTTCCTTGATTGCTCAAAAAGCCAACGACCTCCTTCATGCATGAATCTCATAAATACTATCATGAAGCTTCTTAAGAACTTTATTGGTGTCCTGTGGGTGAACGCACTGAAGGTAAGGGCCTGTGAAGGATCTTCTGTAGATCTTCCCTCCAAGGGTGAGGAAGAAATTGACTGCTTTCACTCTTACCTTATGAGCCACTTTCCTATCATCCGACAGCGTGTCACTCCATAAATAGGCACTAACGGGGTCTACCCAACTAGGGGCACTTTCTGTGAGGAGGATATGCTCAACGATCACTGTTTAGTCGATGCTAGGCTAGGCGAGGAACTCTACCTGAATAGTATTTCTGAGATTAGAGTCCACCGCTGAGCTTAGGGATGTTAAGGCGTCAATGTGATTGTTTTAACCTCAGGGAAACTATTGAATATTAACCTTCTCAAATCCTTCCATAAGGCCTTTCACTACGGTGACGTATTCTACTATCCTGTCATCTTTTGCGTTAAAATATCCACTCACTTGCTTGGAGACCAGTTTCGAATCGCTGTATATGTTGAGGTTCTTTTCCCCCAGTAACTGGGCTTTGCGTAGGCCATCAATCAACGCTTCGTATTCATTTTTGTTATTGGAGGCTTCAAATTCCAACCTGATTCCTTACTCGATGACAACATCTTTAGGTGTGATGAATACAACCCCAACTCCCCCCCTTAGAATTTTAATCTCCATCACCATATAGGGTCCAATCCTTATACTGAGCTTCCTTATCTGTTGATTTTTAATTTACCTGTTGGTCGCTGGGCTGGTCCCCCATGAATTCGGCGATACCGATCCCTTAATTGATGTTCTTATCTGAAAGTGAATATCAAACTGAGGCGACTTTAAAAGGGTTTCTAGCGTTTTCTTCCATCAACTTAAGTTTAAGCCGGTCGCTCAAGTAATAATTCGATACAAATGGGTATCGAACACAGGGACTAAGATAAAGAATCATGGCGATGAATAGGAAAGATGATTAACCTTTAATTGACTATAGAAAAGGAAGGAAAAGATGATTAATTTGAGATCCGTTAACCAACTAAAACAAGTAAATTTAAACTAATGACTTAACTACGCATGCAGGAATAATGAATCGATTTTAAACTGTATGAAAGAATGGGATTATGGTACACTCCCCCGAACCATCGGTAATTGCATAGAACATAAAAGCTTCAAAATTTTTATTCTCCATTCTAACAGACATCAAATACTCTCTAAGAATTTGACATATGAGGATTTTACTCTGCACAATATTAAATTAAAAATTGTATTTGATGAGGATGAGAAATTATCAAAAAGCCAATTGTACCCTTAAGCATTTCGGTAACCTAGGGCAAATAAAATTAAAAGACTTACAACTTTTATCTTGATAAAATTCAAGCCTTTCAATGAAGAATTATTTTTTATTCACTTTTAAATCCATATGTGTTCCCTAGGTTGGGTTTATCTACCCGAACCCGTTAGAAATCTGGCCTGAGATGGTAAAACTGTAACTAATCATGATAACTACATTGTATGAAATCATTCTGACGTGAAGAGTGTAATCAAACATGTGAAAAAGAGTTTTAGCTAGTAACTAATGAATCATAAGACAAAAATATGAGAGAAATTGAAAGAACTAATGAAACTATACTTTTATTGAAGAAAAACCCTTGAATTCAATGTAAAAGATGAACAATTATTGACGAAGATTAATCATACGGTCCTTGCCTTCAAGAAGCTCTCAAAACTATGTAAAAATGAACAATCCAATGTCAGGTATCACAAGAGAATATATCTCATACGTTATATTAAGTGTTTGCACCATGCACAACTTTATTTTTAAAAAATAAAAATTCAAATTTCGTCTCACCGAACCGGTTTGAAATTTCCTTCTTTACTGGGTGAACTAGTTCTCTTATTCTATCTTGTAGAACCGGTTCTGAGTCTTGATCTTCGGTTTGGTTTGGCTTTGGCAGTTTTCCAAACTGGTTCCCCTTTGTTTCCATTAGTTTGGTTTGCATCTTCCAGTGAGTAGATCCTATTCGCTTGTCTGAATTACTTCTTTCTCCTTTTTGAGTTCTTCTCAACTTTGAAGCTTCATAACTTTACTCGGATTTGGATGTCGTTTCTTACGATGTGCCTGTGGACTCAAGGTCTTCGAGTTCTCTTTTCTGCATCTGAATTTGGGGTGTAAAATTACTCTTTTTCCCTTGACTTTTCTTCTTTTCTTTTTTCTTAATTTTGAGTTTTCTCTTTTCTTCATATAAAATACCTTCAAAATTTAAGATAAATACATGAAACTCGATGAACTAGATGGAATATGTCAGTAGGAAATATATGAGATAAATCCTCTCAATTTACACCGCACGGGGTAATAAAAGCCTTTAAATTACGGGGACGAATATGAAGAATTTATGCCTGATCAAATCCCCTAACTTAGAACTTTGATCGTCTCGAGCAATGTAAAAGAATCACAACAAGGTCAAAACACTTAGCAAACATGATATTAGGATATAATACCTATTTCGCGGGCAAGCAATTGCATTTAGCATATGTAACGATCCTTTAAACCCTTAGATTACCCTAGTAGGACGAGTGGTTTTGTGCGGGTTTCCAGTGAATATAACCACAAAATTCATTTTTCAACTCAAAGAAAAAAAATCAAAATACTTAAAAATTGTACAATTGAAACTCCCTAAAAATAATAACCATAAATTTCTATTCGAGTGTCTCAATTTGCAGTGTGTGTGTGTGTGCGAATCCAAAAAATAAACCGCTAACTTCCTTCGATTGATCATTACATTACTTTACAAAAATTCGTTTTGATTCAAATGCTCAAAGGATGATCTTACAAATGAATCACTCGGAATGTGGATAATTCTCTCGGTATGTGCGATATAAAGAGTAAATGTAATGGGAAACTAATTCACGCGAACAAATTTGAATGTTGAAATTTTTATGGTGAAAAGATCTCATCATCGGAGTATGGTCATTTGAAAATGGAAAACATCGCCTCTTATCCACACCAATTAATCTCTCTCTTTATCTTTTAGTGTCTTTGGCTCTCAACGCGGTAATTAGTTTTGTTATTTGGACTCAGTTAGGACTTTTTAGAGTTTAAGGTGTATTGGGTAAAAAGTGGGAATGATTGGGAAATTCGAAATTAGAAAATTTTCTTATGATGTTCGATAGTGTTTTTTCGGGCTTTTGCTCATTTCCTTTTTCTTTTTCTATTTTTTTTTTCTATTTTTTCTTTTTATTTTCTATTTTTATTGAGCTCTTATTCTATTTTTCTTGCCCCTTTTTATGCACTTTTTGGACGTAATGGATGGATTTTTCAATTTTCACAATTCTAGACTAATTGGATTTTTGGGTTACAAACAAAAAGGAAATTTTTTTATTAGGCTCAAATTGGGTTGCAAAGGGATAATTTTATATAACTTTTTTTTTTCTCTAATATTCTTGGGGTAAACAAACGAGGTCCTACTTCATTGTCTGAATTTCTAACTATTTTACAATATGCGTAACGAGATTATATTTAATTTAGAGATATTTTGAACGCATTTTCCAAGACAACATCTCGCTCGCTTCCCGTAACCGATCAAAACAAAAATTTGAGATCTTCAACGACTTATTAAAGCACTGAAACGGACTTTGAGTTAATTATAACTCAGATTGATTTAGAAAAATCTCAAAAAGCGATAGGCTCAAAATCTCACCGGGTTAATTAATCTCTACACTTATTCGTTAAGTCGTTAATTTTCGCACAATTTCCATATTTGGTCCATTCGAATTTGTGCTCTCAATTTTTACAATTTGAGACTTCAAACAAATTTTTTGTGATATTTTCAAAAAATTTAAATTCTAATTTTTTATTTATTTTGAAGAAAAATATTTTTTGCTTTTTCGAATTTTTGGAGATTTATGCAATTTTCTAATTTTTTTGAAATTTTTGGCATTTTGAAACTTGTGAAAATTTTAAAGCGCATGCATACCCCCCTAACAAAGACTTTTGCAAAGTCCCTAAGCAAAAGGACTAAAATCCAAACAAAAGGAGATTGTGTAAAATAAACAAAGGCCAAAATGCAATTTTTTTTATATTAACAAAAATCAAATACAAGTCATAGAGAGATAGTACATAGTTCCTTGTAACAAGATATACAATCAAGCGCCAAAAAATAAAGAACTACATAGGTGAAACACAAACAACCCAGACTAAGAGCGGGGCCTACTGTGGGGGTGGATGAGATGTGCCGGGTGTGCTAGGATCATAGGGGTCGTAAAAATATATCGGTAGAGAGATGTCGGACCCTACATGCAAGTGATACATTTCGGCTTGGAGCCGAATCATCATCTTAGTGTCGCACTCATTGTTGAGCTCAAAATTGGTAAAACGGGTTTCCAAAGAGTCGATGCGTTGGGAAATCATCGTTGTGTTGAAATGAGCTTCATCGAATTCCCCCTTGGGCTCATCATCCATATCTTAACCTTCCTCCCCTTCTTTCTCCATAAAAACATGCTTGTTCGCCTGAGGGGAGTGTAGAACATCCATTTTCTGCTCACTACTCGTTCGTGATTTCTACCTAATGGGTTTTGGAAGGCGGGGAAGCGCTCAGGGAGCTCCAATGTTGGCGTCTCCAAGTATGGAAGTGATGATATATGGATATGGGAGGGAATCTTTACCCTTACGATCCATGTCAGTATGGATAATTTTGTCATAAAAGATGCAAGCAAGGTGGATAATAGTGCTCGTATCGATGAGGTGGAATAAAAGGTTGGCTTAGGGAGGTCGCATTGCCGAGTCATTTGAAGTTTGTAGGATATTGGAACAAATAATATGGAAGGCGATGTGGGCCCTTTCATTTCGATTCCCCATGGGTAAGGTGACTCGATCCCAAAAATTACCAGGGATAACGCGGTTACTGAATGCGCTTTTCCTAACTGGCACGCCATTGCTGGGGTAATCATACCAGTTGGGGCTTGGAACCCTCATAGCCCGCAACTTTTGGAATAGAATTTCAAGTGATAAGCGTATTTGAGTCTTATCAACATATGGTTCGTCCTCGAATTCTCCCATGAAGACGAGAGTGCCATAAAACATGCACACTTCTTCTTCCCAGACCGCTGGACTGAGCTCCTACAAAAAGCAAAACCACACCTTCAGTAGAAAAGATTTGTGACTGATTGAGGTAGTTCACCCCCACTTAACTTGCTGCTCAATGTGCATAAAGCGTGCTACGGTAAAGAGGGTGACGCACCAAATGAGAGCTTGGCGAGAGAGGAAATCGCCATTTCCATTGGGGAGGATTTTGGTTGATTCATACTTGATAGGTCTCTCTCTATTTCCTATGGGAGAGGGATTGGAATTTCTGGAAAAAAATTGAGATTGGAAGAAGAGATTTTAGGGGTGAGGTGGAATGGGGTAGTGGGTTGTATTATAGGTGAGGATGGGGTGTGGGGGATGGATTTGGAGGGAAAAGTAATGGAGGGAAAAGGGGATGAATATTGGAGTTAAAAAGCGGTGGCTAATGGAGGGAAATCGGAATTGGAGGGAAGAATGTGGAGGGAGAGAGTTGGAGGGAAAGGCAGATGAACCAATGGGGAAGATGAAAAAATTTACAGAAAAATTGAACTGGTTCGGCGTCAGCGCGAACCAATTCGCCACCTTTTTTATTTTAATCAAACCGAGCAGCGAACCACTTTGGTCCCTTAGTGAAGAAAAGGTCCAACATGTTCGGTAGACTGTAAAACCATCCAACTTTTTCATCCTAAAATAACTAAGTGTGGAATTCTTCTGAACTCAATTTTTCAAAAAAATCCCAAAATTTTCCCACGCATAATTTTTATCTGAAATACGGGATAACTCCCCTCGAAATGATCTACACTCTCTCTTGTTCCTAGCGTTCATATATCTATGAACTTGCCTCCTAAAGAACTCTAACGACCCTAACCTACTCAACTAACTAATGTACACAAGACTCACCCCATACTGTGTTTCACTCTCAATCAACCCCGTAAACGGGGTCCAACAACCAAATTGTGTCGTCTTGTTAAACACATTCCTCTAAATATGGATTTAGGTGTTGTCCATTAACTTTTAATGTGTCTCCCATTCTGGATCTTCTAACTCGATGGCTCCATGGGAAAATACTTCTGTCACAACGAATGGGCCAGTCCACCGCGAACGTTATTATTTGAGAAACAAATGTAGACGGGAGTAGTAGAGAAGAACTTTTTGACCTGAATTAAACTCCTTACATCAAATAATTTTATCATGTGTGAGTTTCATCCTTTCTTTAGATATTTTTGCATTCTCATACGCATTATTTTGTATCTCTTCCAACTCATTCAATTGAAGCTTGCGTGCTTCACCGACTTTGTCCATATTGTAGTTCAACCTCTTGATTGCCCAATATGCTTTGTGTTCAAGCTCCACGGGGAGATGACAATGCTTTCCATATATAAAGATAAATGGGGACATCTATAGGGGTTTATTATATGCGGTTCTATAAGACCATAACGAATCATTCAACCGTAGGGACCAATCTTTCTGATTAGGATCGACGGTCTTTTCGAGAATATTCTTGATTTCACGATTGGTTAATTCGGCTTGACCACTTTTTTGGGGGTGATAGGTCGTCCCAACCTTGTGGATGACCCCACACTTTTTCATAAATTTTGCGAATGGCCAGTTGCAAAAGTGTTTGCCATTGTCACTAACAATTGCTTTCGAAGATCCGAAGCGAGAAAGTACGTGTTTTTGTAAAACCTTATTCACCGCCTTATTGTCATTAATCTTTGTAGCTATCGCCTCAACCCATTTTGACGCACAATCTACTTCAACTAGGATGTATAAGAAGACAAAGGAAGGAGGAAAATGGCCCATGAAGTCAATACCCTAATAATCAAATATCTCAATGACGAATATGGGGGTCAATGGCATCATGTCTCATCGAGTGATGACTCCCATCCTTTGACATCTATCATAAGATTTTCAATACGCATTAATATCCTAAAAAATTATGGGCCAATATAGACCACTTTGAAGGATCTTAGCGGTCGTCTTATTCGTCAGAAAAAGGGCCTCCACAGGCTTTCATATGACAAAAACGAATGACACTAGAAATCTCTTCATTCAAAAAACATCTTCGAATGATTTGGTAAGCGCAATACTTGAAAAAATAGGGATCATCATAGAAGAACCAGCACGACCATGTGAGGAATTTCTTTCTCTCTTACGGTGTCCAATCAGAAGGAACGACTCTCGTGACAAGGTAATTCACTATGTTCGCAAACTAGGGGAGAGAATAAGTGTAAAATGACTGTTCATCGAGAAAATATTCATTTATGGGTATAGGATCACTAGGTACGTCGGAGGAAAGCAAGGACAAGTGGTCAAAGATGACATTTTCTACTATTTTCTTGTCTTTTATAGGGAGATTGAACTCTTGTTGGAGTAGGATCCACCTTATAAGGCGTGGCTTAGCATACTTTTTGGAAAGGAGTTACTTAAGCACCGTGCGGTTAGTAAAGCATGTAATTGGAAAACCAATGAGGTAAGAGCGGAATTTATCTAGGGAAAAAACTACGGCTAGAAATTCTTTCTCCGTGGTGGAGTAATTGAGTTGCAGTCTGGTTAGCATTCGTCTAGCGTAGTAGATGATGTGAGCCTTCTTATCTTTTCTTTGGCCCAAAATAGCCCTTATAGCATAATCATTTGCATGAGACACGAGCTCTAATGGAAGGGGCCAATCCGGAGCTTGCATAATGGGAGTGAAAAACATGCATGCTTTTCAATTTATCAAAAGCTCTTTGGCATGCTTCATTCCACTCAAAGGGGACATCTTTCATAAGTAGGTTACTCAAGGCCCTAGCGATGACATTAAAGTCCTTAATAAACCTCCGATAAAAACCCGCATGGACTAAAAAAGAGCACACATCCTTTAGTAATTTAGGTGGGGGAAGCTTGGCTATGCATCTATTTTTTCCCTATCAACCTCAATTACTTTGGTTGACACTATGTGGCCAAGAATATTTATCCGGTAACCATAAAATGGAACTTCTCCCAATCTATTTCCAAGTTCTTTTCCATAGAATGGGCTAGCACTTCTTCAAGATTCGTATGACAAAGGTCAAAAGCGGGGCCAAAGACACTAAAGTCATCTATGAAAACCTCAAGGCCTCTTTCGACCATATCGCTTAAGAGACTAAGCATGCACCTTTGAAAGGTCGCGGGTGCATTGAACAATCCAAATGGCATACGTTTGTAGGCAAACGTGCCAAAAGGACATGTGAAAGTCGATTTATGTTGATCAATCACATCTACCTCAATTTGGTTATATCCAGAATAACCATCGAGAAAGTAATGGTATGGGTCTCCCGCTACTCTCTTTAGCATTTGGTCGATGAATGGTAAAGGTAAATGATATTTTCTCGTACGGGCATTGAGCTTCTTGTAGTCAGTTCAAACATGCCACCCGATGGTGGTGCATTAAGGAATTAGCTCACCCTTAGCATTCTCAACCATAGTGTAAGAAGGCCCTTTAACAAGTGCTTTAGGTAAAATCAACTTTTTCAATTAAATTCAGTTGCTTCCAATTTTATCTTCTTTAAACCCTAAACACGAATCTAAACAATTTAATCCATTGAACAATTAAAGCATGCGAAAAAAGAAATAATTTTAGGAAAAAATCCCCCAAAGCCAAAAACCTTTTTATTTCAGTGTAATTTGTAAATCACAATTTACACAGATGACAATGAAATACAGTGACACACGAATACCCTCAGCTGTCGGTCGGTGTCATCAACAATAGATCCACACACAACGAACCTACATGAACAATAGTCCAATCTTCAGCAAGGAATACCCTCAAACACTCCCAATGACCTGAGTCAGCAATTGTCTTCTAGTGAATGTGTTCAAGATCACAAACCTTGGAACAATGTAATTTGATCTTGAATAAACTTTGGATGAAACTAAACAGAATGGGAATTTTCAAAACTGTTCATCTCATTGAAAAATGTCTATGCAGTGTTGTTTTTATAACTGAGAAAACTAGAGTCCAACAAAATTGAAACTCCAATTTCGAGGTGATGGCTCTCGTTCGAGCGATATGCAATGTCGTTTGAACGACATGCAGTGCCGTTAGAAGGAGTTATTCTATCCTTTGAACGACATCTTCATTTAAACAATATCCTCAAATATTTAATAAAATATTTTAGCTCAGATATAATTAAAAAAGCGTTTTCAAAACATTAATTTTAATTCCCAAAAATTAAAAACATTTAATTCATCAAGAATTTAAAAAAAATTCTAAATCACATAAATTCCTTTGATTATTCATGCCTGAGTGATCTTAGAACACACCAATCATGATATTGAAACTTGACTTGATTTCTTCTTCATGACTTTTAATTGAAAGACCTTAATTCTTGAATCTTTGTAGGCTTCAAATTATTCTCGAATAAAAAAAAACTAGTCTAGACTCAATTTGTTTTGTCCGTAATTAGGCCAATTACAAATAAATTTGACTCGATTAGAAAATTTTGCTTACAATTCTCCCCCTTTGGCTATTCCAGGACAAAATAAAAAATAAAAATTCTAGTTGTACTCAAATGTCCTATCCCCAAAACCCAAATAAGAAAATACAGGACATGCATAAATTATGAAGCATCATGTGAGTCTAAGTTTGTCTCTAAATGTGATGTAGCAATTAATATCTGAATATCTAAACAAGTACCTACACACATGAGACATAAACAAATATACCCAAGTAAAGTATAGAGGAATATAAAAATATTAATCATTAAATTTAAATAAAACTCTAATTTTTAATTAAGCTCCTCTTACATCACATATCTCTCCCCTTTTTTTGCTTGGAATAGACAAATCGTGGGACATACAAATATAGCAAGTATAATTGGGTATAAATGACATGCAAGATAAAATATTACAGTGGATATGAGAAAATGGCAGTAAGTAAATATCATAATCCTTAATACCATAACTGCATCATAATATATATACATCTGAGACACATAAATTGAATGTATCATCAAGTGTCCATGAGTACATCATATGAGATAAATATCATAATACATAAAGTATCCAAAAACTCAAATACAATTTCTCTAGAAAAATAAATACATCAAAATGTTTCCTCCTCCTCCTCCTCCTCATCATCATCATCAGCATCAACATATGTAGCTGTAATATTGCCCAATCCTGATGAACCGGCTCCTCTGCTCATCTCCCGACGTCTCATCTCATCAAAGAAATCATTCATCTAGGCGTCACTATGTGCACAAGCCTCATCCTCTTCCTGAAAGCGCGCCATCATCGCGTTGTACATCTGGGACTATGATGCCACCTGTGTCTGTAGGGAATCAAAATCCATCGCAGTGGCCTAGATCTAGATGGATGAGACCGAGAGGGTATAAAACTAGGCTCCAATGGACTAGATGGATCTCTAGAAAAAATACTATCGCTCGATGGAGGTCTTATTCTCGCATCAGACGGAAGATGACTCTCAGAATGTGTTAATGTACTGCGATCGATGACAGAAGGAGAAAAAGGCAGATATCACCCTATAAAATAGGAGCTCTAGCAGGGGTGAAAATACGAGAAACCAGGAGTCCATATGGAAGAGAGGGGCGAACAAGAATTGTACCAATAATGGTAACTGAGGACATCTCCCAAAATAGAAGAGACAGTAAATCAATGTCCCACCCCTAACAAACTTCTTACATGAAATAAACAATGTCGAAGCCAATTTGAGTGTGATTGACTCGAGGATAAATAGATGAATACACAAACCGATTAAGAATCCTAAATGTTGTATGAAACTGATAATCATAGATGGTACAACCTATGTGAGGAACCCAAAACCAATACTGAATAATGTCCTCAGCAGTAGGACAGTCCTCTGAAAAACAAGTAAAAATAGCATCTGGGATTCGAGGCAAGTGTAGGGTCTCAGAGATGAGATTAACAGTGACAAAAAGCTGGACACCTCGAACAGATGATTGGATCCCAGAAGGAGTATGGATAGCCTTATAATGAAACTCTTGAATAATATCAGGATATACCATACCTTGTGCATCAAACATTATATCCCATCCTCTACTTGTCATCCAAATAGGTATAGATATCTTAGTAAATTGTGAGACACAAAATGAACGCTCCCTAACGATGACGCGAATGTGTAGACCAAGATGACAATAGTGCTCGTACTCAAACACATCGTAACAACGCACTAGTGAGAAAAGGGGTCTATCACTCCTAGATCGATGAGCATGTGATTAGGTGGATGGTTCATCTAACCTACCTGATGGGGCATGCCTACGTCTAGGTGGCATGACAAATAAGCAGGTAAAACTCACGTAGAGTAGGATGGGGATAAGACAAGATACTGACGCCTAAGAGCCTATCTCCGTACACATCCAATCGCACCACCAGATAAACCAAACAAAACCAACCAATAAAAAAGAATAATACCAATCAGCATCAAAACAAATAAACTATCACAGTGG
Organism: Sambucus nigra; assembly: GCA_949130495.1. Taxonomy (NCBI): domain Eukaryota; kingdom Viridiplantae; phylum Streptophyta; class Magnoliopsida; order Dipsacales; family Adoxaceae; genus Sambucus; species Sambucus nigra. The sequence goes on from OX422218.1 coordinate 287,270,501, forward strand.
CCTAAAAAATAAATAAACCCCATTTGAGAGGTACTGTAGGTATCCAAAAAATGTGATTATTTTGAATAAACCATGAACACCCTATTTTCAGATTCAGTATGGACAAAAAAATTAAACAAAAATGTAGTGGTGTCTATGAGATTTAAGTTAAAAAAAATCCAATCTTTAAAAAACCAACACTCGGTTTTTTCATTTCAAACCAAAAGAGACAAGAACAATACATCAAATCAGTGAATAAGATGAGAAAAATAATGTATTGTTCAAGATTTTTAACACATTTTAATTTGATTTTAAAATCAACTACAGTACCACCTCAAAATACCTCAAAACCAGCTCAGAACATGGTAAATACTTTAATACGAAAATCTGAGACCACAAATCTGCTAAAAGAATGATTTTAGGACTAAATCCGATTTAATCCACTCAATTTGGTTAAAAAATGAGGTCGAGTGAAGAATGGTGTAAGGTCGTTCGAACACAAGCAGCAAGAGTGGGTTTTTCTTAGATAGAACAAACGAACTATTCTGACTCAAAGGAGGTTTTATAATAACCCTAGTGTTGTTCGAACTAAATCAGTATCGTTCCAACGAAAGTGCATTTATTTTGAACGACCTATTTCGTGCGAGATCAGGTATGGTTTGAACGAGAACATATATCATTTGAATGATATGAAAAAAGTACAACCAAAAATTTCCACCCAAAAATTTACTGTAAAACTACCAAGAAAACAGACTCAATTAATTTTTTTGTGAAATTCATGCCAACAAGTAGTCAATGTGCTCAAATATGGATATGAAGTGTATGGGCGTGTACTACCACAAATGAGTCACAATCCTAATAGATCAAAACGTTTAAGATGCTCTAATTGATAGCAATATGTCAATAAACATTGTTATAGTCATGTGTGACAATTAATAGATGGGCTTAATGAACTATACAATCAACATACACACAAATCTAGAATTTTGACGATTCTACAAACAATAGCGTCATGATGCAATGTTTCATCACTAGGATTCGTGGTGCAAACCCATTTTTACTTTCCATCCGAACAACCTCATAAATAATACTCACTTATTTTTCTTTTGAGGAGATCTAAACTAAATGGCCCAATTTTTTGGCATATTTATCTTTTTATTGCTGTTTAATTTTTTCGAGGATCTTTTTATACGGTGGCTACCACGACGAGTCAATTTTACACTCTCGCTGCCCTTTCTCATTAACACTCATCATTTTTTTTGCATTTTAGTTCCTTACAGTAGGGTTCTTATATGCACACGTCCTCTTATGACTACTTACGTATTGATGAAAAAATTGAGATAAGAATGTCTCACTAAACTCAAATATGCATGTGATGTCAAACATTCATAAAAACTCGTGCATGTGTGCAAGAATGGCATATATACAAAGTTGAATCCAAAAGCATATCAATGTCGAGACAACTCCATTATGACAATGGTTAAGATCATTCAACACATCAATAATTGTGACTAAATGTCCTAGACACATGGATAATGAAGTGATGGGGGTCCAAGCACACCAACAAGACATATGAAACATGAAAATTCACGACTCAAAAATAAAAAATCTTTTTGTATTTTTCAAAAATATTCAAAAACTAAAAATCTTTTTGTATTTTTTTTAAATAGACTCGAAATGACAACTGGATAAACGTCATAACTCTAGAGAGAGAATATATCGCAAAACCACACTAGAGTATGACAAACCGATGAATACGCTCCGTCGAAAGATGAGACGTGTGGATATCCACGTGAAATGACACGCGTATCACCAAGTCTAATCCCTAACGCCTCTAAATATGATTTTCTAACCCAAGTGGGTTTGAAATGACGAGTGGGGGATTTTGAAACAGGAAGGGATGCATTTTTTAACTTTATAGGAACGTGTTTAAGATCGTAGAAGAAACACTAAAGATGACCTCTCCTACCGTAATGAGTGCAAGTGTAGATACGACGGGGAGTGTTCATTATGGGACGATTATATCTAACGTTCCTAGGCGGCTCTCTCCAAATAACCTTGGGTGGCTCTCTAGCTAGCCTGGTATTGGCCTTGGGAACGGGTGGAATATGTTTATCGAAGCCAACACCACACCTATTATATTTGATTTGGACGATTCCTAAGATTTTGTCTACCTTCTCGGACCTAGCTTCCAAATCAAATTTAATCTTACTCGAATCTCTAAATCTCTCCTCAAGCTCACCTATCCTCGATTCAAGTAAATGTTTATAATTCTCAAACTCAAGTAGTTCCTTTTTCATAGATTCAAACTACCCGACCCAAATCAGATATTTAATTTACTCACGTGCATTTGAAATACACTTGAACACTTACAGATAGATTCAAAATGCTTACCAACAATCTCAAAGGAGATATTCAGGGACAACACGAATTGTCCACGTGTTAATTAAGTTCCTTGTACAACTCAATCTATTACTTCTATGCATCTATAAATTGTAAAGCCTGACCCGAGGCAAAGGGAATTAATCTCGAGCATTGAGAGAAACTATAATAAAAAGAGTAACCTTTCCGTGGACGTAGGGACGTTGTCGAACCACGAATATCGTTGTTATGTGCGTGATTTTTCATTATGTTTTCTGTGATTGTTTCTTGTATCTTTATTGTGATAATTCTTGTACTCATAATAGGTGCTGTCTGTGGGAATCAATTTCTATTCCTACGAAAACATTCAGTAACAAAAATCCCGTGATGTATCACCAGAGTAGTAACATTCCTCAGGTTGGAAATGTGCAAGAAGACCCATCCCCACTTAGGGTCAGGTCATAGATTCGTCTGCATACAAATCCTAAGTTTCTCCAAGAAAGGCAACATTTTGAAGATAACTAGGGATAACCTTAGTCTACTTAGATCTCTAGGTTGGTCAATTCTTATGAAGGAAGGCTTCAAGAACAAGAATAGGCCACATGTCTCCAGGTGGAAGAAAATGTTCGCCTTCAGCGGCGACTTGAAAGGAAGGAAATAGATATCCATAGAGATACAGGGAAACACCGTGATAAAATTCTTAGTCCTTAGGCGAGTAATACTCATAGCCGAGGGAGGGGCTATACATGCGGACATGATAGAAATGAACATGGAAAATCAGAGCACGGTAGATCAGAGCATGGCCAGTCTGAGAGGCACACATGAGTAACGATCGACATAATGAGGATATTGCTTAAGATCTGGTTCGTAGAGAGATGAACCAACATCCAGCCCATCGAGGATCTAAGTATACTATGGAGCTAGCTAGGAGAGCTCTTACTACTTTGATGAAATCCCCCATTGCAAGAGAGGTCCAATAAGAAGAATCCCCAAAGAAGTTCATCATTCCAAGGTTCAAAATTTAGGACAAGAAGATAGATCACATTAACCACATTCGACATTACAGACAAGAGATGAACTTATGGAGACACAACAACACGCTGATTTGTAAGATTTTCAGTTATAGACTATACGACGAATCACATAAGTGGTTCAAGAAGTAGCCTCATAGGTCGATCATAAATTTCAAGGCCCTAGAAGAGACTTTTACTGCTCGTTTCATAATTAGCAGCTCGCATCCCAAGCAGATGGATGCACTTCTCACGATGAAGAAAAAGACGCAAGAAAGCCTTTGTGATTATGCTAATACGTATTGGAAAGTATTCAACGAAGTTAAAGAATTCTCGGAGCATGTTATAGTTACATCCTTCAAAATTAGTTTACCGACCACGTCTTCGTTGCACCAGTCCCTTACCAAAAAGGATGCCAACACTATTGATGATCTCATGGCTCGTATTGAGAAATACACCAAAGTGGAAGATGTTGTTCACTCTAGTGCAGGGGACAACAATTGAGAAAAAGTAACCAATGGAGGAGAAAATAGTGTGAAGCCCTTATGCTTTTGACTCATTTGAGTCTAGACTGTATAAGAGCTCATCTAGTTTGGAAATTGTGACAAAATAGTGTCCATCCTAGAAACCAAAGAGCTTCAGAGATTGGGTTGCTTCTTCTTCCATACATCTTGTGATGATCCTGAGACTATAGCCATCACTCACACACTTAGAATTTCATTCTTGCATTTCATATTGCACCACTATGTGTATTAATGTTGTGAGTGTGTTTAAATCCCTCAATTTGATTTTTAATAATTTTTTGGGAATTTAAAACATATTTTAAACAAGGTTTTATTTAATTAAAACTTGATTTAAAAGGTCTTGGGGTTAATGTATAAATATGGATTGTTGTGATTATTGGCCTAAAGTTACTCTGGGCAGAAACCGAAAGCGCTAGAGACTCTAGGGTTGGCTTTGTAATTAATTTGGGACGCACGTTTACATTCATCCTCAGGCCTACACCTGATGTCCTCTGATTGGCCTGAATTGTGTTTCGTTACTGAGACAAACCATCGCGTGCTTTCAGCCCTTAGATCAACCCTTATCGATGGCCTGCATGTCTTTTGAGTGAATCCCCGTGTAATCCCTTAAGCCAATCACAGCCTGTTTAATCCACCGCCTGTTGTGAGCCCTTAGATTGTAGTCAAAGGAGCTTGACTCAATCAGAGCCCTTGATTTTGAACGAAGCTCTGGAATCTTCTTCTCTTCCTATTTAAAGGCCTCTCATCTCAGCCTTCGAAAGCTTTTGCCATTTTGAAAAGTCTTAGAGAATAGAGAGAGGAGAGAGAAGAGAGAAGAGAGAAGAGAGAAGTTAGAGAGAGAAACCAAACCCTAGTTAGAAACCCTAACTTCGTCAAAATACCTCTAAACCTAAACCACTAACCTCTCCATAAACACCATAACCAAATAAACACCATCTTTAGTGTTTCTTGAGTTATGAGAGTTCGAGTTGAGTGATTCTTGGTTTGCTGAAATCCTTGTGTTCATAAATCTTATTTCCAACATAGACATAGACTCAGATCTTGTTTCTCTTTCAATAGAAATCATAGATCTGAAGTTTTTCGTGTCACAACACACTTAGTTGCATTTATTTCTCATCTTGAGAATTTCGTTGTTGATTGTTTTCTGATAAAACATTTTCTTACTTCAGAATCAACAATAGATGTTTTTCTATTTCTGTTTTTACAAAACCTAACCTGACCTAGTGGGATTCGCACTTGGAGGGTTCTCAATCCACATAATATTTTCAAAAGTTATTGAGAAAGGTCTTGACCGATTTCTTAAGCAAGATCTCCGTGGAATCTGGGTTATATTGAAAGGTCAAATAGGTTCTTGGTTTTGTAAGAAAGAAAAATAACAAATACACTGCATATAGACTTTATATGTGATTTGTTAGGATCGTCTGTAACTAATAAGTGTGTGTGTGTGCATGCATGTGTTTTAGAACACCATTCACAAACATCTTCACACTACAAACACTGAAAGTGTTGGCTATAAGATTTGGTGAACATAAGTCGACGTAAAGTGCTGAAACAAAGAAGAGTTGACAAACTGAGACAACTACATCAACAAACAAGATCTGCAGAAAAGTTAAGGACACCAGAGGGTACAATCCTGAACTTGTATAGATTTGTTTTTGTGTGCATGTTAGTTAAATAGGTTGTAACTCATATATTTGTTTTAGTGATTATTTTTGTTTTACTCCGTAGAGGGAGTCGTGGATGTTTCCTCAAGGTTGAGGTTTTACCACGTAAAAATCCTGAGTATCAATATTTCTACATCTTCTCATCTCATTCTGATTGTGTGCTGAGTTTAAAACATTTTAAACGGTTTACTAAAACTTGTTATCAAATCTTGTCCATATCTCGTACATACTTTTGTTAACACATCTTGTGTTCAAATCGTTTTGATTTAAGTAAAGAGTTTCTTCAACAAACTTTCGGAGTTGCTTAAATAGTTTATTTTCATAAACGGCTTTGGCAACGCTATTTCAATTGGTATCAGAGCTTTTGGTGAACTTCTTTCAAAAAGATCCTGAGTTTCTGAAACTGTTTTCTCAAAATCAATTATGGACGAGAAAAACGAAAGATATGGTAACTTGACCAGACCTCCAGTCTTTGATGGAACCAATTTTTCTTACTGGAAAGTAAGAATGATTGCTTTCATTCAAGGCACTCTGGGATATGATGTCTGGGATATTATTGAAAATGGATACTCTTATCCAACTAAACCAGCCACTGAAGGAAGTACTGAGAGGATTAAGAAAATATTGAGTGAGTTTACTCAAGAAGAGAAACAGGTTTCTCGAAATAATAACAAAGGCAAGAATGCTATATTTATGTCTATTAACGAACATGAGTTCAAGAGAATCTCATCCTGTACCACTTCCAAGGAAGTATGGGATACCTTGATTACTGCCCATGAAGGAGACTCTAGGGTAAAAGCTGCTAAGACTCAGATGTTAATCCAACAGTATAATACCTTAATCATGTCTGAATCTGAGTCTTTCGATGATTTCTATATGAACCTTACTGATATTGTCACTAAACTTCATGCCAATGGTATAACTTATGATAGACAAGAAATTGTCTCTAAAATTCTGAGATCATTACCACAGAAATTTGACAATAAAAGATATGCTATTGAGGAGATGTGTGATATAAATCTAACTCCTGAATTACTCAGTAGCAAATTAAGAACTGTGGAAATGGAATTAGAGTTTAAGAAACAATTGACCCACAGTAATAGGAAACATACCAATTCCAATCTTAGCTTTACTTCTAAGATGACTAAGCCTGAGTTAAACATTCCTAGTAATGATTCTGATGAGGACTGTGACTTAGAAAGTCTAGATAATCAGATTGCCCTAATGTCAAAACAATTTAAGAAAATTGTTAAATTTAGAAACAGTGTTGCAAACAGACAGGGCAAGTCTAATTATTCTACTCCTTCAAATCACAAACCTCATGAGAAACCTCATGACAAACAGAACAAGGACAACACAAGACCTCACAGAGACCTCAAGAAGACTGAATGCTATAGATGTGGTAAACTAGGACACATTGCTCAAGACTGTAGAGTTAATTTGAATGCCCAAAACAAACACTCTAGAGCCAACATCTGCAAAACCTGGGATGACTCAAGTGATTCTGAAAATGAGGAACCTGAGACATCTGATGGTTTTGATCCTTGTTTATCTTTCTTTGCCAAAATCATATATAATGATGATATGCCTGTGCTTGATATTGAGGATGAGCCTAGTAATTCTAGTTCTGTTATCTTGAATCATACTTTAACTGGTTTAGATGCTTTACTTACTGAGAATATTAATACTTCTTCTTCGGGGTGTGTGAGTCAAAGGGGAATCGATAATGCTGATGTCAATGGGTGCGTGAGTTTAAGAAATGAAACCTTAGGGGTCACTTCACACACCTCACTTAGTGACTCAGATAATGATGATCTCCCAGATATACACACTCTATATACTAAAACTCTAAAGAAAAGCACTAGACTAGAAAAGATTGTGAAAGATCTTACCAAAAAGCTAGAGGATCTAAGCCTAATGGTAAAACTGAATGCTGAAGAGTATACTACACAATGCATGTCTCATGACAGTGAAGTTAAAGTGTTTGATGAAAAACTGAAAACTTTGACTGAAGCTAATGAAATTCTGGAGAAAAAATACAAAGGGACATTATTAGAATTGGAACAAACAAAAGAAAAGACAGCAACTGTTTTCAAAAAAATTGCCAAATTTGAAAATAATTCAAACTGTTTTGATGGATTTGTTGCTGAATCTAAAACCAATTCTGATGATAGAACTGGAATAGGGTTTTGCCCCAATTTGAAGACACAAACAAAACATGTTGAACCTATAAAATTTGTGTCAGGAGGCAAAAGACCTATTGAAACATGTCCAGACTTTCATTCTCTAAAAATTAAGTTTGATCATCAAAACACTAACACTGAAGATGCAAGTTGCTCTAAGCATGAAAGTTTACCAAAGGGAAAATATGTCTGCCCCCCAATTAGGAAAAGTGAACCTGCCTTCAAACCTGTGCTACCTAGGAATAAAATTCAGCCTCAAAATTTCTCAAAACCTTTGTTTAGAGACTTTTCTAAGGAAAACCCTATTCTGAGCAATCTTTATTGCTCCTATTGTGATATATATGGTCACTCTTTCGATAATTGCTATGCTAGGAGATTGATTAAACCTGTCTACAATTCTTCCATATATCCTAACTTTAACTACTCTAGGAGGAGTCGTAACAACTATGTCCTTCACAGGCCACCAAACAAAAACTCTAACTATAGGAATAGAAAGACTAAACCTAAAAGGACATTTACTAGAAGGATTCCCAGAAACTTTTTTAAATCAAATGCTCAGGAATTCAAATTTATTCAAAATCATGCGCAAAATGTTTTTCAACAAAAATCTAATGCTCGCAAATTTTATCAAATAAGAGCAAACAAGCGCAAACAGAAAACCAGAGCAATTTGGGTTAGAAAAGATGATCTAGTACCCCAGATGAAGTGTAATATTGTTGTTTCAGCCTTAAAAGCTGAACTTACGTCTTCTGGTTGGTATTTGGATTCTGGATGTTCCAAGAATATGACAGGTGATGATACAAAACTTTTGGATAAAACTCACTTTGATGGTGGAAAAGTTGTTTTTGGTGATGGAGTATCATCCCAGATCATAGGCAAAGGAACTCTTAAAGAAAAAGGTCTTCCTGTTCTTGAAAATGTTCTCTTAGTTAAAGGTCTTAAGGCTAATTTACTTAGCATTTCGCAATTTTGTGACTCAAACTATACTGTTACCTTTTCAAAGAACAATTGCAAGATTTTAAATGAAAAGGGAGAATGCTTAATTACAGGATTCAGGACTCCTGACAATTGTTATACTGTCATGTCTAGTTCTGAAATCTGTAATGTTGCCAGAATGGATGACAACGAGATATGGCATAACAGAATGGGTCACATTAATTACGAAAATTTGAGTAAATTGTCCTGTCAACAAATAGTTAGAGGAATACCAAAAATTAAACCTATTCATAACATTGTCTGTGGTCCCTGTCAAGAAGGAAAAATTGTAAAAGCACCTCATAAAAGGGTTAAAGATATCCTTACCTCTAATCCCTTAGAACTCATCCATATGGACCTAATGGGTCCTTCTCAAACTGTTAGTCTTTTTGGACACAGTTATATTCTAGTTATGGTTGATGACTTCACCAGATTCACTTGGGTAGCTTTCTTAAAACAAAAATCCGATACTTTTCAAACCTTTTTAAAGATTCTTTTACGGATTGAGAATGAAAAAGACACTCAAGTGAATAGAATCAGAAGTGATAGAGGTGGTGAATTCAAAGACACTGGTATTGTAGAATATTGTGACTATAATGGTTACAAACATGAGTTCAGTGCTCCTAAGACCCCTCAACAAAATGGAATAGCTGAGAGAAAGAATCGAACTCTTCAAGAGATGGCACGTGTCATGCTCCATGCCAAGAACTTACCTAAGTATTTTTGGGTAGAATCTATTCGTACAGCTTGCCATCTTATTAATAGGGTCTATCTTAGAAAGAATTCGAAACAAACCTCTTATGAACTTTGGTACAATAAAAAGCCTAATCTTAAGTACCTTAGAACCTTTGGTAGTACCTGCTATGTGTGCAAAGATAGGGAACACTTATCAAAATTTGAGAGTAGAGGAGATAAAGCCATATTCTTAGGATATTCACCTAACAGTAGAGCTTATCGAGTGTATAATCTTGGCACTAAGACCTTAATGGAATCCATAAATGTAATTGTTAGTGACACTACTGCAGAAAGCAAGACTAATGAATTAACTATAGAAGAAGAATCGTCAAATATTTTAGAAAATGACTCTTCTGAAATAGATAATTCATTACCTATTGAGTCACCTGAAGTACCTAACTGGGTTTCTAAATACCATCCCATTAACAATGTAGTTGGTAACCCTAGTGAACCAGTACGCACAAGATCCCAACTTAGAAATTATGCTCTCTATGCATGCTTTGTTTCTCTCTTGGAACCAAAGAATGTAAATGAGGCATTGAATGACACTCACTGGATTTCTGCTATGTAGGATGAACTTTTACAATTTGTCATTCATGATGTTTGGTTTCTTGTTCCATGCCCTGATCACAAAAAGGTTATTGGTACTCGTTGGATTTTCAAAAATAAAACTGATGAAAATGGGATGATAATTAGAAATAAAGCTAGATTAGTTGCTCAAGGTTATTCCCAAATAGAAGGAATTGATTTTAACGAGACTTTTGCTCCTGTTACTCGTTTAGAATCAGTCCGTCTGCTTCTTGCTATAGCTTGTCACATGCATTTTACATTATATCAAATGGATGTTAAATCTGCGTTCCTTAATGGAATACTTGCCGAGGAAACCTATGTAGAACAACCTAAAGGGTTTATTGACCCTAATTATCCTAATCATGTATTTCGGTTGAAAAAGGCTTTATATGGTCTTAAGCAAGCTCCTAGAGCTTGGTATGAGCGCCTGTCCAGTTTTCTGCTGGACAAAGGTTTCAAAAGAGGTGGAAATGACCAAACCTTATTTGTCAAACATTTTGGCAAACACATTACTATCGCTCAAGTCTATGTAGATGATATCATATTTGGATCCACTTCTACCTCAGAAGTAAAATCTTTTGCTGAAATTATGAGTAAGGAATTTCAGATGTCCCTTATGGGGGAGTTACAGTTCTTCCTAGGTCTCCAAGTCAAACAACAACCAGATGGATTGTTTCTTTCGCAGACTAAGTACGCATTAGAGATAGTTAAAAAATTTGGCCTCGAGAGTGCTAAAAGTGCTAAAACGCCTATGAGTACTACAGAGAATTATCTAAAGATGAAAATGGAAAATCTGTAGACTCTACCTTATATCGTAGTATGATTGGCACATTACTCTATCTGACTGCCTCGCGTCCTGATATCATGTATGCTGTTTGTGTTTGTGCACGTTATCAAAACAACCCCAAGGAGAGCCATTTAAACGTTGTTAAACGTATAATTAAATATGTTAAAGGCACTCTAAATTTAGGAATTTGGTACACGAATGACACACCTAGCACTATTATTGGGTACACTGATGCTGATTGGGCTGGGTGTACTGATGATAGTAAAAGCACTTCAGGCGCATGTTGTTATATTGGTAATAACTTGGTAGGATGGAGTAGTAAAAAGCAGAACTGCACATCTCTCTCGACTGCTGAATCTGAATACATAGCCGCCGGTAGCTGTTGTACCCAATTATTATGGCTTAAACAAATGCTAAGTGATTATGGTATTCTAGAACCCACACTTCATCTCTATTGTGATAATAAAAGTGCGATTAATATTTCTAAGAACCCAGTTCAACACTCGCGAACTAAGCACATTAAAATAAGACATCATTTTATTCGTGAATTAGTTGAAACCAAGGAATTAGAAATCAATTATCTTTCTACTGATCTACAACTTGCAGATTTATTTACCAAACCTCTTGATTATAATAGATTCATCTCTTTACGTAAATCTATTGGTATGATTTGTGTTGAGTAAATACCTGTTATATTTGCCAAGTTCTTTCCCTTTGTCCATTTGAGACAAAATGGGGGAGAAATTTGAGTCTATTGCATATACTAAAAAGCTTGATCTTAGTAATTTTTTGCAGGTATTCTTCTTGTACAGTCATTCTTGTTTGTAATAATAGGATGTTAAACTGTATATAGTTGAGTTATGTAATTTTTGATTTCTAGGATTTGGGTAGATAGATCTTTTATAGGAATAGGATTTTCTTATTTGTTGTAGCCCTACGAGTTGAGATGACTCAAAGGAGATTTTGTCTCATATTTCCAAAGGGGGAGATTGAAGCCCTTATGCTTTTGACTCATTTGAGTCTAGACTGTATAAGAGCTCATCTAGTTTGGAAATTGTGACAAAATAGTGTCCATCCTAGAAACCAAAGAGCTTCAGAGATTGGGTTGCTTCTTCTTCCATACATCTTGTGATGATCCTGAGACTATAGCCATCACTCACACACTTAGAATTTCATTCTTGCATTTCATATTGCACCACTATGTGTATTAATGTTGTGAGTGTGTTTAAATCCCTCAATTTGATTTTTAATAATTTTTTGGGAATTTAAAACATATTTTAAACAAGGTTTTATTTAATTAAAACTTGATTTAAAAGGTCTTGGGGTTAATGTATAAATATGGATTGTTGTGATTATTGGCCTAAAGTTACTCTGGGCAGAAACCGAAAGCGCTAGAGACTCTAGGGTTGGCTTTGTAATTAATTTGGGACGCACGTTTACATTCATCCTCAGGCCTACACCTGATGTCCTCTGATTGGCCTGAATTGTGTTTCGTTACTGAGACAAACCATCGCGTGCTTTCAGCCCTTAGATCAACCCTTATCGATGGCCTGCATGTCTTTTGAGTGAATCCCCGTGTAATCCCTTAAGCCAATCACAGCCTGTTTAATCCACCGCCTGTTGTGAGCCCTTAGATTGTAGTCAAAGGAGCTTGACTCAATCAGAGCCCTTGATTTTGAACGAAGCTCTGGAATCTTCTTCTCTTCCTATTTAAAGGCCTCTCATCTCAGCCTTCGAAAGCTTTTGCCATTTTGAAAAGTCTTAGAGAATAGAGAGAGGAGAGAGAAGAGAGAAGAGAGAAGAGAGAAGTTAGAGAGAGAAACCAAACCCTAGTTAGAAACCCTAACTTCGTCAAAATACCTCTAAACCTAAACCACTAACCTCTCCATAAACACCATAACCAAATAAACACCATCTTTAGTGTTTCTTGAGTTATGAGAGTTCGAGTTGAGTGATTCTTGGTTTGCTGAAATCCTTGTGTTCATAAATCTTATTTCCAACATAGACATAGACTCAGATCTTGTTTCTCTTTCAATAGAAATCATAGATCTGAAGTTTTTCGTGTCACAACACACTTAGTTGCATTTATTTCTCATCTTGAGAATTTCGTTGTTGATTGTTTTCTGATAAAACATTTTCTTACTTCAGAATCAACAATAGATGCTTTTCTATTTCTGTTTTTACAAAACCTAACCTGACCTAGTGGGATTCGCACTTGGAGGGTTCTCAATCCACATAATATTTTCAAAAGTTATTGAGAAAGGTCTTGACCGATTTCTTAAGCAAGATCTCTGTGGAATCTGGGTTATATTGAAAGGTCAAATAGGTTCTTGGTTTTGTAAGAAAGAAAAATAACAAATACACTGCATATAGACTTTATATGTGATTTGTTAGGATCGTCTGTAACTAATAAGTGTGTGTGTGTGCATGCATGTGTTTTAGAACACCATTCACAAACATCTTCACACTACAAACACTGAAAGTGTTGGCTATAAGATTTGGTGAACATAAGTCGACGTAAAGTGCTGAAACAAAGAAGAGTTGACAAACTGAGACAACTACATCAACAAACAAGATCTGCAGAAAAGTTAAGGACGCCAGAGGGTACAATCCTGAACTTGTATAGATTTGTTTTTGTGTGCATGTTAGTTAAATAGGTTGTAACTCATATATTTGTTTTAGTGATTGTTTTTGTTTTACTCCGTAGAGGGAGTCGTGGATGTTTCCTCAAGGTTGAGGTTTTACCACGTAAAAATCCTGAGTATCAATATTTCTACATCTTCTCATCTCATTCTGATTGTGTGCTGAGTTTAAAACATTTTAAACTGTTTACTAAAACTTGTTATCAAATCTTGTCCATATCTCGTACATACTTTTGTTAACACATCTTGTGTTCAAATCATTTTGATTTAAGTAAAGAGTTTCTTCAACAAACTTTCGGAGTTGCTTAAATAGTTTATTTTCATAAACGGCTTTGGCAACGCTATTTCATAGTGATACTCTAAAGAAGGGGAACAAGAACGGGGGCAAGAATGGCTCCAAGAATATAAATAAGGCTGATGCTTCCAAGGCGTTCTAGGATGTTAACAAAGTCTTCAAGGAACCTATTTATAAGATCTTGAGAAAGATCAAAGACCAACTATTCATTAAGTGGCCCAAAAATATGGGTGGAAACCCAACGAAAAGAAATAACGCGCTGAGATGCGCATTCCACATGGAGGGCGGCCACAAGACTAAAAATTACATGGCTCTGAAGTCATACTTAGAGGAGCTGACCGAAGCTGGGAACCTCAATGAGTACATAGAGAATAAAGATGCTAAGGTCGTAGCCAATGGCGACCATAATCCAAGCAACGTCCTTAATGATGACATGGGACATGAGTTCACGATGACCCAAAGGGCATCAGACATTAAGCAGATACAAGAGAATGTCATTCAAATGGAGATAAAAAGGGCAATTACTGTTATGAAGGTATTTCAGATTGACCCTGCTAAAACCCAAGTGCGTAAGCATCGTTAATAAGAGGACTTCTACTACACCAAGAAGATTTGGTTAGAGTGAGGACCGCACATCATAATGCATTGGTAATTACCCTCAGAATTTCCAATTGAGGTGTCGACAAGCTGCTCGTGGACTAGGGGAGTTCATATAGGTGATTTTACTAGATTTTTTCCATATGATGAAGATAAACCTCATCTACCTTAAGGAGTCCACAGTTCCATTGGTTAGCTTCGTGGGGAGAATCACAATGTTGTTGGGAAAGAGATTCCTGTCAGTCAGAGAAAAAACATCTCGAAGCTGATTGAGTTCATAGTAGTAGACATATAACCCCTATATCATGCCATATTGGGGAGAGGTTGGCTACACGCCATGAGGTTCGTACCATCCACCTACAACTAAAAGCTGAAGTGTATCACCGATCGGGGCGTGGTTGAAATTCGTGGTGACCAGGACACTGTAAGGAAGTGCTTCATCGCAGCTATCTTCCCCAGGAAAGAGACAAATAAGGAACTAAAGGATTCTCAGGATGAAGCCCAGTAGGGGCTAAACCCACTAAATATTAATTATGGTATAGCTAACCAGGGTACACCCCTCTAACTCGATCGTTGAAAGCCTGGAAGAAGGTCGAGCCAATGACAACTTTCCAGAGAGGAAATTTTTTATCAAAAAATCGATTGCCTTTCTGAAAAGAAATCTATATGTTTTCTCTTGGGAACCATATAATTTGCCAAGGATTTATCCCAACGTAGCCTTCCATCGCATGCATGTTGATTCGACCTTTAATTAGATCACCTACAAGGCCTATCAAATAGCCTCTGACAAGGCTAAAGCGGTACAAAATGCAGTGGGGAAGCTACTGGATGAAGGATCCATTAGGGACATTCAGTTCCCCAAATGGCTATCTAATCGAGTAGTGGTATATAAGAACAACGATAGTTGAAGGATCTGTATTAATTTCACAGATCTTAACAGAGCATATCCCAAAGACAGCTTCCCACTACCTAAAATTGATCAGTTGGTTGACGCTACGACATAACATAAAATGATGAGTTTTCTGGACGCCTATTCAGGGTACCATCAGATTTCGTTATTCGGCCCCGACCAGGATAAAACGTCTTTCATAACCTCCATTAGGCTATACTACTACAAGGTTATGCCATTTGTCCTAAAGAATGAAGGGGAGACTTATCAGAGGTTGGTGACCAAGATGTTCAAGAGACAAATGGGAGATATGATGGATGTTTACATTGACGATATGCTAGTCAAGAGAAAGAACAAGGGTAACAACCTCATGTACTTAGCCATGACCTTTGATATCCTCACGAAATAGTAAATGAAACTTAATGCAATTAAGTGTTCATTCGATGTCCAGTCAGGAAAGTTCTTGGTCTATTTGATTAGTAAAAGTGGAATTGAGGCCAATCCAATTCAGATTGATGATATCACCAAGGTTTTGCCTCCATATATGTTATAAGATGTTTAGAAGCTCATTGGTATACTCAATACACTCAATTGCTTTATCTCCAAGTCTTCAGAACACTATCAACCATTCTTCTAGCTCCTAATAAATGACGAACGCCTCATGTGGAATAATGACTGTTCAAGAGATTTGGAGGAAATCAAATCCTATCTTAGGAAACCGCCAATGCTAGTGATTCTAGAGGATAAAGACCCATTGTATCTTTACCTTGCAGTACCAGACCACGCTGTAAGTTCCGATCTGGTGTGTGAGAAAGAGGGAGGATATCACCATATTTATTATGCTAGAAAGACACTTCTGGATGCAGAAAAATGCTAATTACCCCTAGAAAAGTCTGTCTACGCCCTTGTGGCCGCCTCAAGAAAGTTAAAATATTACTTTGAAGCTCACTCAATAACAGTGAGAACTTAGATCTTGATCTTTCTTTATCCACTGAACAAGCCTTCATGCTAGATGTTATACCTAATTAAGAGGATATTTGGAATGATATCCAAGATCTTAATGAAGATGGCTGCACCGGTCCAGATGGTTACCATGGTTTATTTTACTAAACCTTTTGGCAAATCATCAAATCTGACCTTATAAATGATGTTTGTTACTTCTTTTCAGGTGGTGAACTCCCTAAAAGCTGGACTAGCACCAATATTATCCTCATTCCAAAGTCCACAAACCCCTCTGTTTGCATAGATTTTAGGCCTATTAGCCTTTGCAACTTCTGTTTCAAGATAATTACAAAAATCCTTGCTTCAAGACTATCTCAAGTTCTCCCATCCATTATTGGCCTATCTCAAGCTGGCTTCATCAAATGGAGAAAAGTGGCTGATAATATTCTCCTTGCTCAAGAGCTTATGCAGAATATTGGTAAGAAGACCTTTGGTTCTAATGTTGTCATCAAATTAGACCTATCAAAGGCGTATGATAGAGTTTCATGGTTGTTCCTTATTAAAACCCTAAGAAAATTTCGATTTTCTGAAATCTGGATTGATAGAATTTGGAGGATTATTTCAAATAACTGGTTTTCAACTATTATCAATGGTCAAAGTTCTAGTTTTTTCAAGTCTTTTAGAGGTCTCAAGTAGGGGGATCCCCTCTCTCTTGGCCTATTTATTTTGGTAGCTGAAACTTTTAATAAAGGTTTGCATAAGCTATTTTCTAATGGCCATATTAAACCTTTTTCTCTCCCTAGAAATATCCCCCTCATAAGTAATTTAAGCTTTGCTGATGACACTATTATTTTCAGCAATGGGGGTCCTCATAGCATCAAAAATTTGATCAAGTTCCTCAAAAAATTTGAAATTGCTTCTGGGCGATTAATCAATTTTTCCAAAAGCAGTTTCACTGTCCATCACTCCATCTCTTCCAATAGAATTAAATCTATTGCCCAAATTTCTAAACTAGTCCTTCAAAAAATCTCCCATTAGATACCTTGGTTATCCCATTTATTATGGGAGAAGTAAGCATTCCTATTTCGAAGATCTGATCCTTAAAATCAGATCTAGACTTGACTCTTAGCAATCTAAATTCCTTTCTCTTCCAGGAAGAAGAACTCTCATCTCTTCTGTCCTATCATCTATTCCAGTCCATACTATTATAGCTCTAAACCCCACAAAAAGACCATTTCAATTATTCATAATCTTTTCAGTAACTTTTTATGGGGGAATTCTAAGGATTTTGGTGCTAAGTTTCACTGGAAGAAATGGACTGACATCTATTTTCCTATTGAAAAAGGTGGTTTGGGGTTCAGAAAAATGTAAGATGTTTGCAATTCAGCCAGTTTGAAACTCAATTGGAACCTGAAAACCAGTCCTAGCCTTTGGTCTGTTCTATACAGTGCAAAATACAAGGGTGGTAATACTCAAGTTCTCATCGTAGAATTCAAGAGTTTAAAAGCATTTCTGATCAATATTCCACTATCATCAATGGAACTGTAGACACCCCATTTTGTTACCCCTAACTCTCCTTAGGTCCCTAGTACCTCCCCTCATCACTACGAACCTAGGTCATGTCCCGAGTACTGAACTGGAAGCCATCGGGCACCCCCCGGCTCAGTTTGACCAAAAAGTCAAACTCTTCGTCTCGACCGAAACTAAATGAATCTTCGAAGGGCACTGAATACCCTTTCGAATGGTCCATCCCATGGGCGATTCCGACTTACCATGCGGACGAAAGATCCGTTTGCGTTCGAAACCTGACCTAGAGGCCACCGGGCGCTCCCGAGCTCTGTTTGACCTAAGTCAACTCTTCAGCTCAACCGAGGCTGAATGAATCTTTGAAGGGCACTGAATCCCCTTTCCAACGGTCCATCCCGTGTGCGATTCCGACTTTCCATACGGACGAATGATCCGTTTGACTCCGAGAGGTCACCGAATTCTTCTCGGACCCGGTTGACCAAAGTCAACTATTTGAATCGACTCAAACTCTTGGGATATCGAAGTACATCTCCTAACCTTTCCAACGATCCACCCCGTACACGATTTGGACTTACCATGCGGACGAATGATCCGTTTGCGTTCGAACGATTCCCCGTCCAATGGATCGACAAATGCTTCCGAGCCATATTTGACCCAAAGTCAACTCTCGAACCCGGAAGCGATCCAAAGTACTTTCGAAGGTCTCTGAATTACATTTCCAATGGTATGCCCTGTGCACAATTCTGACCAACGGTTTTCCCTCGACGATCGATATTTTGAAAAAGTGTGAAGCGCACTGCCAATTGGCAAGTTCCAGACCCTGCCTATCGGCTCCCGCCTGCCGATAGGCAGGAAGGGGTCTATGCTGATTGGAACTGACCTGAGCCTATAAAAGGAGGTCTTAACATCATTTGCAAAAGAGAGCCCAGATCTGATAAAAATCTCTCTGAACGAACCCCAGAAACCTCTCTCAAAGGCAGCGTGATTTCAACATCCAAATGCCCTTTTTACTTCCACTTTTCATCATCCTTTTCATCAAACTTCGTGAAATAACCACTCTCCATCATCATCCAAGTGCAAGGACTGCTCTCCAACATTCAAGATCAAGCTCAAGATCTTCAAGAAGGTCCAACTTTCTCAAACTCTCTCTTAAAATTCTCTTAAATTCACAATAACTTGTTTTCTTGCTTAGCAGTTTTATTATATCACCTCACACATCCTAAATATA
The DNA here is from genome assembly GCA_949130495.1 of Sambucus nigra. Lineage (NCBI taxonomy): Eukaryota > Viridiplantae > Streptophyta > Magnoliopsida > Dipsacales > Adoxaceae > Sambucus > Sambucus nigra. Next base: position 287,289,409 of record OX422218.1, read on the forward strand.
CCTTTCATTTAGTATTATTGCACATCTCATATTTTGATATAAATAAAAACCCAAAAAACAAGAAAAAGAGTGTTTGCTCATAAATTCCAAGTAGGGATTCTCACACTTTTTCCACACTTTTCTCACAATCTAAACATTTTTTCTACACACACACACACTCACAAATAAGAGATTCCCCATTTGGATTTATGGGATAAACCCCACCCCTCATTTTGTATGCGAACTACGTGGACTTTGATGCCTTTATAGGCTACGTAGGCGTCTCGGGGTAAAACTCGAGGCTCGAATCCTTTTTCTCACATTTTATCTTATCTTATATCTTATTTTAATCCATTTTCCTTACATGCTATATACTTGCACTTAGTGATGTTTTACTCCATATGCATTATCGTTCCATTATAACGATCAACATAGGGGTAATCGCGTAAATCTTATTTTTCTAATATTATTCTTATATCTTCCTACGTATGACTCGCTTTATCTTTTCCATGATACAAGTCGAGGATTCCTACCTCCATTCTATATATACACATGCACACATATCATGGGGGGAAATATAAAGGAAAATAGCAAATATTCATGAGAGATCTAAAGGGCGGAATGGGTGCCTAACACCTTCCCATTTCGTAACTAATCCTCCGAACCCTTCTCGAATTATTTTGGTTTCGCACGCACCAGTATGTCTTTGGATGCCATCCTTCGGGGTGGATTCCCCTTTTTCTTTTGTCTGTTTTGAGTAAAATAGACTGGCGACTCTGAATCTCTCTACATTTTTTTACACCACAAACGACGCCGGCCGAAGCGCTCCCGAGAGGGACACGCAGGACCCGAAGGATCCTTTCCACCACGCGCTCGCCCGCGCGGCGAGGATCGTGGATGGCCACAGTGGCGACTGCGCTGGGGACATGTGTTTGTTTTGTGGTCTTGACTCTATTTACATGAATGTTATATTTGCTTATGTTTCCCCCCATATCTGCATGTTCCCCTTTCTCAGATGTATCCCAAGCTTATGCTTATGTTCACACACTTGTAGAAAATTCTCCATGTACACTTCACACCACGTGCACCTAGGATCACACGTATATCCCCATGTTACACGCATCACCCGTCCATACTTCGTGTACCTTTTGGGATACTCATACTCGGCTCCCTATTTGGCATAATCAAGAAAGGCATTCTCATCATAAGATACCAATAAGAGAATCATGCATGATTCACACAACATCACCAAAGAGTATTGATATTGAAAAAATTTTACCCAGTAACTAGAGGGTCACTTCGTGATGGGCGCTGGTCCGACAGGTCGCAGTTAGCCTAAGAGATATGAATCTCACCTTCCATTGGCCAAGTACCTTCGACATGTATCGAACGATTTCCCCTCATCGTACCGCTTGATCGAAGTCATGACGGGAGGTATATCGCAGGGAATTTGTTCACGTATGCCGAGTATATCGAATTCGCTCTCACATGTACCGTCCCCATGAGGTATATGGTGAGGCAATTCACGTACACTCAGGTATATCAAATAACTTGTCCACACGTACCGATTGCACGCAAGAGCAAGGCGTATATCGTGGAAGTCACGCCAAAGGGAGGAACCCATGCCGATTCACCCAACCAACTGCATACCTGCATATAGGTGTCAAACTTAGGACATGCACTTTAGATTGCCGGTTTCAACCCAAAACTCTGCCGAAATTCCGAGTCGGCCTGCCATCCAATTTTCGTGCATTTTTAAAATGCGAGCCTGCCCATGAGCCTGGTTACAAGTCCAAACCGTAGCTTTTCATATATTAAAAACCCCACTTTTCCAGGCTCGGGTCCCGTTCGGCATTGCATTTAGAAGAATTAAATACAAGTGAAAACATAATAATTGTAATAATCACGCTGAGTTCCGTCTCCAAAAACATTTCTCCATTCTTTATCAAAAATCCAAAAACATTTCTCCCTTCTTTATCAAAAATCTAGAAAAATAGTTCTTCCTTTTTTCTCAAAAATAAATCTCATCCTACGCCTTCTCAAGTCGATCGCAAGCCCTTGGCCTGGCCCCCTATTGGCTTCGGTCTTCAGTCAAATCAACCCGGAGTTTCGTCCATTCTTTTACTACTTCTTTCGAGTCCGGAATCCATCCATCTTCTATAGAGAATACAGATCAAGCACCAGTCATATAGCTGGATCTGACGACAGTCCTACCTCATCTCGTGTCCAAGATTGACAACCTCCAAATCGAGGTCCGAGAAATGCAACAAAACTAAGTTCCCATTCCTCAAGATACCGAGGCCCTATTCCCTCGTGCTATAGGTCCACCTGAGCCTATCTGGATTCCCAAAGAATATTAGCAGGCTCCACGTGCCCCTCCTGCCAATGGGCCGCCGCCTGCCCAGCTTCCAATGCCAAGCATTGCCCAGCATATGGCTAACCTGCCCATGGTCGCTGATCCAAAGGAGGAGGAGTTGAATAAAGTCAAAGAGGATCTCAAGATGCTCACCAAGAAGTTTGACCAAGTCAGGATCTCTAGTAATTACATGGACGACACCCACATGTCTCCTTATCCTAAAGCGAGGTTACCCGAGAAGTTCAAGATGCCAAATATCGAGAAGTTCGGAGGGAGTGGCCCCCCAATTGTTCATCTTCGTAGTTACCACCATTCCATGACTCTACTAGGGGCTTCTGAGGAGGTGATGACCCAATTGTTTCAGCAAGCTTTGAAGGATAGTGCCCTCCGGTGGTTCTTATCTCTTGAGGAATTCAGAATCCGTAACTGGGAGGATGTAGCCCGAGAATTCATGTCGCAGTACAAATACAACGAAGAACTTGAGGTCACCCATCGTGATTTAGAGATGCTCAAACAGAACCCTGGGGAATCAGTCAGTAACTTCATAACTCGATGGAAGGAGCAAGCGACCACCATGACTAATCGACCATCCGAGGAAGATCAGGTCAACATAGTGAAGAAGAACATCTTACCCCATGCCTGAGTGACGATGGGAGGACAATACTATCCCCACTTCCGAGCTCTGAGAGAGGCTGGAATGAAAATCGAGGAAAGCATCGTTAAAATAGAGGTTGAACCAAAGAAGGTTTCTGGACAGTTCACCCCTAAAAAGTATGACAAGCCTGCCAGTGCTACAGTCTCAACCATCAACAACATCTCCTAACCAACCACATCATGGGCACCAGAAAGTCACCCTACCCCCATCCGAAGGGAATACACTGAGCTCCATGCTCCCCTCTCCAAATTTTACCAAGCCCTGTTAAGCCGAAACCTTATCAAACCCTTGGATCCCCGTCTCTTGCCAAATTTCCCAAGAAACTTCAAGAATGATGCTCATTGCGCCTTTCACCAAACTGCTGGCCATACCACTGACCAATGCTTTCACCTCCGAAACTTAATCCAAGATCTCATTGACCGGGTACCATCGCCCCACCAGCCAATCCTAAGCCAAACACTACTCACAACCCACTCCTAAATCACACCATTGCCATCTTCTTAGAAGAAAACCCAGATTTCGATCCCTTAACTCAAATCACACCCATATACTCTCCTAAACCTCTTCAAATTTGCCCATATTTTCTCCTGCACCCTACTAGCCTCGCTGATCAGGCACTGTCACTCCTTACCAGAGCATGCATCGCTATCCGTACCCGTTCTGAAAATGGAAGTATGGAATTATCAGAGGTGTTAAACCAACTCCTAGAGTTCGGGCTGAAATTGCCCTCACAGATGGTCATCGATTGCCAAAAGTTCAGTACGTTATTCCTGAAAGCACAAAAATGGGCCTGAGATTCAGAAAAATGGGTGGTACCAACCGACGAAGTCAGCCTAGATGATGTTGTCCAGAATATGGCAGAATTATTCGAGCAAACCAATAGCATTTGCAGTATCACGGGGTTACTTGACACTTTGAAGCTACAAGGTCGCTTGGTCCCTTCAATCACACATATCCCCACAAAATGGGAGAACTTGTATGAAGAAGCCGTTGAAGTTTTGGAATGCATCGACTTTACATGGAAAGACATAATTATTGCCACCAGATGGGGGGAAGAATTCAAAGATTCAAGTGAAGAACAAGCTTCATGAAGAGCTTTCCCAGTAGCCGACATATGTGGGATGATATCATTTGAAGAACTCCTCGAAGAAATAAATAAGGTGGCAGAACAACCTGAGATTGATGAGGAAACGGGGTTCATATTCTTTCCTTCTTCAATAAATCACATGACCAGATCAGGGAGACATTACCAGGTTCCAAGCTCACTACCAGCAAATGACAAAGGGAAGGGTGTTAAAAACCTTCCTATGCCAGAGATGACCATCGAGGAGAGCAAGATCCAAGATCAACTGAAGAAAACCCAGCTAACATCACTCTATGGGGGCTTTTCATGTCTTCCCAGCTGCACATAAATGTTTTAATCAAATTGATCACTGGACCCGTAGTTCCTCTATCTACCACACCAGAAGAAGCGGTAAATCTGGTCGGATGCCTGACCACTACTCGAATGCTATCATTTTCTGAAGAAATCCTCAGAATTGGCCCAAATCACAATCATGCACTTAACATCTCCGTCGAAGTTATGGGAAAGGTCGTGCCGCTCTCCCTTGTCGATAACGGATCCGCCTTGAACGTTTGCCCTATGAGAACCTTCAAGTGTTTAGGCCTGAAAGAAAGCGACCTCGCTCCAATCTCCGCCACTGTGCGTGCCTACGATAATACCCGTCGTGAGGTGATGGGATCCATAAAACTTGTAATAGGGGTTGGCCCTATAAACCTTGTTGTTGAATTCCAAGTCATAGACATCCCAGCTTGTTTCAACCTATTGCTCGGACGCCCCTGGCTCCACAATATCAAGGGTGTGTCATCCTCACTCCATCAAAAATTGAAGTTCTTCGTCGACGGGGGAGTCATCACTATTTTTGGCGACAACGAAAATGTCGAGGGTGTAAGCACCAGCAGTCCAATTCTTGAGATACATCACGGGTCAAATGATATGCTCCTATCATGATTCCGAGTCGAGCCACTCCTACTCCTGGCAGGGGACAGTTTCAAAGAAAGGGTTTGTCAAGAATATGACCCTCATGGCAATGTCAATGTTATTCAGATGTTCAAAAACATGCACTTCATGCTCGGACTAGTGCTGGGGCAAAGGCAGCAAGGGATACTTGGACCCATCGAACTGAAGAAAGCTTTTCCTCCTTGTGGCTTGGGGTATCAGCCATCAGAACAAGAGCTCAGAATGATCTGCCAGTCTCGACCAAAGAGAGGATTATACTGCATACGAACTATCTTAGGAGACTCCCTAAATGGACAATTCACCAAAGAAGGCGAAGACTTCCCCTTTTGCGGCTTTCCAGAACCATGGTATGACCACACAGACAAGAAGATAAAACCTGGAATGGAGATCTTTTTCCAAGATAGCTACCCATGGGTCGAAAGTTTCCCACACCAAGTACAATCTCTCATCAAAGATACCAAAGAGACTGAGGAAGGAGATTCCGAAGATTCCTTCAACTTACATACACTGGGGCTGGCACTCTGCATGGTTCATTCAGGCACTACATCAATGGACCCATCCCGTCTGATTAAAGATGCTGATGCTCCCCTCCTCAACTAGCATGCTGCGCCAGTTCTACCTCTTGAAATCTCCCCTAACCCCAATATTTACCCTATTTCTTCTTCTATTGTCTATCCTTGCTCAAATTTAATCGAGACCTCTTTTGATGAGGTCCTCAATGCTATTTTTCCTATCAATTAAATAAATGAAAATTTTGAGTATCTTGATGTGCCTTACATTAACTGATTGAATTCTAATCAAACTTTTGATGATGATGATTTTGAGAATGAAAAACTATTAACTGATTTAAATAAGGTTAATAATAAACAACATAACCGCGTTCAAGTTAATGAAGAAGGGACTGTTGTTATTAATCTCGGTTCTAGTAGCCAACTGCACGAGATTAGGATAGGGGCCACCCTTGACGAGCATGAGCGTTCACAACTCGAAGAATTGCTGAAGGAGTTCGTGGATGTCTCTGCATGGTTGTATGATGATATGCCTAGTATCGATCCTGAAATAGCTCGGCACGAGATCCCCACTCTCCCAGATTACAAGCCAGTCAAAAAAAATTGAGAAAACTCCGCACCGAATGGTCGCTCAAGGTCAATGAAGAGGTGGTCAAACAGTTGAATGTGGGTTTCATTCGGGTGATCGAATATCCCACATGGCTAGACAACATTGTACTTGTGCCGAAATTAGGAGGAAAGGTTCGAATGTGTGTAGATTATCGAGATTTAAACAAAGCTTCTCCGAAGGATGATTATACGCTACCCAATATCGACATGATCATGGACAACACAGCCAGTCATGCTCTCAAGTCATTCATCGACGGGTTTGCCGGATACAACCAAATCAAGATGCACCCCGACCACCAAGAGAAAATCGCATTCATCACCCCATGGGGGACCTTTTGCTACACCGTTATGCCATTCGGTCTCAAGAATGCTGGGGCTACCTACCAAAGCCATCCTGCACGACCTGATTCACAAAGAGGTTGAGGATTATGTGGATGATATGATTATCAAGATCAAAACTAGAGAAGGTCATGTTCCCGCTCTCCAGAAGTTCTCCGAACGACTGTGACGATATCAGATGCGACTCAATCCACAGAAGTGTGTCTTTGGCATTACAAAGGGAAAACTCTTGGGATTCATGGTGAGCGAAAAGAGGATAGAAGCAGATCCTGCAAAGCTGAAGGCCATACTTGAGATGCCACCACCCCGAATAGAGAAAGAAGTCCGAGGTTTTCTTGGAAAATTTCAATATATCAGCCGGTTCATCAGCCAGCTAACCTCCATCTGTGAACCAATCTTCAAGCTCCTCCGAAAGGATGCAACCAAGGTTTGGAATGAGGCTTGCCAAGAAGCTTTTGACCAAATCAAACAATATCTAACCCAACCTCCAGTTCTCATGCCACCACAGCCTGGTCTCCCTTTACCCCTATACCTAACCATAATCGACACTGCAGCTGGGGATTTGCTAGACTAATATCTTGAAGACTCCCGTAAAGAAAGAGCCATATATTACGCCAGTCGCAAATTGGCCACGTACAAGGTCAACTACACTGCTTTAGAAAAGGCATGTGTCACACTTGTCTGGGTCGCCCAAAAATTACGACACTACATGCTCGCCTTCCCCATCAAACTTGTATCCCGAATGGATCCCATCAAATACTTGCTTGAGAAACCTGACTTATCCAGTCGAATGGCCCGAAGGTTGATGCTCCTAACCGAGTTCGATATTGTGTACGTCACACAAAAAGTTATTAAAGGAAGAGCCATCTCTGACTACCTCGCCAATTACCCCATAGAAGAAGCAGATGTCCAGATCTCCGAATTCACAGATGAAAATATTCTCTGCACCACTCAAGACCGCCCTCGATGGAAAATGTTCTTTGATGGCGCTGCCAACAAAAAGGGATATGGCATTGGGATACTTCTGATCGCCCCAGATGACTCCCACACTCCCATCGCCATTAAATTGGATTTCCCTTGCACCAATAACATGACGAAATACGAGGCATGCACAGTGGGCCTCAAGGTTTCTCTTAAGAAAGGTATTCAATACCTTGATGTCTACAGGGATTCTACCCTTATCATCGATCAAGTGCTCAGAAAGTGGAAAGTCAAGGACGAAAAGATCCAACCCTTTCATGCCCAACTAGAAGAGTTAGCCTCCCAGTTTTGAGATATCACCTTCCATTACCTACCCCGAGCAAAGAATAACCTAGCCGATGCTCTCGCCACCTTGGCCTCCATGGTCGACTTGCCCGAAGGAATAACAATGACCCCCTTCCTAGTTCAAAAGCAAGACGAACCGACCCATTGCTACCATATTGAGCTTATCTCCATCGAAGATCCCGAACTAGCCGATTGCTGGTACTATGATATCTGGTGCCTCCTCAAACATGGTAGGTATCCCGAGGGTTCCAACAAGAAAGATCGAATGACCCTCCAAAGACTGGCTGCCCAGTACATCATCTGTCATAAAGCTCTACTCTAGAGGAATTTCGATGGAACTCATCTGCACTTCATCGCAGAGGCCGAGATTGAGAAAATAATGCATAAAGTCCACAGTGGGGAATGCGGACCCCACATGAACGGTCACATGCTTGCCAAGAAGATCATCCGATAAGGATACTACTGGACCACCATGATCCACGATTGCACCGCCTATGTCCGGAGGTGCCTCAAATGCCAACGATTCTCTAACCTTTAACACTTGCCTCCGCGAGAATTATACAACATGACCTCTCCCTGGCCATTCTCCACCTGGGGTGTCGACATCATAGGGAAGGTTACACCAAAGGCTTCAAACGGACATGAGTTCATCCTAGTTACCATCGATTACTTCACTAAATAGGTCAAACCGGAGTCATACGCAGTATTGAACGCTAAGAAAGTGGCCAAGTTCCTCAAGAAAAATATCATCTGCCGATATAGGGTCCCGCACGAGCTAGTATCAGATAACTTGCTGCACTTCGAAGCAGAAGTCATAAAAGTAGTCAACTTGTATGGGATTTAGAGACACAAATCTTCTCCGTACCGACCTCAGACCAATGGTGCAGTTAAAGACGCAAACAAGAACCTCAAAGCCATCATCAGCAAGATGACTGAAAGTTGTAGGGATTGGGAAGACCGAATCCCATATGCCCTTTGGGGCTATCGAACCTCAATCCGAACCTCTACTGGGGCTACCCCTTACTCCCTGGTCTACGAAATGGAAGCAGTCCTACCTGTTGAGCTGGAAATACCCTCACTACACGTCATGCTCGAAAGCGAGGTTAGTGAAGAAGACTGGTGCCAAAGCCATCTTGATGAGCTAGCCCTCCTAGATGAAAGAAGATTAAAAGCTCTTTACCACATACAGGAGTACCATCGCTGAATAGTGCGATCATTCAATAAGAGAGTCAAGGACCGCGGTGTCCGGGAGGGGATTTAGCCCTCAAAGAGATAATAGAACCCATCTGGGACCCCAGAGGGAAATTCAAGCCCAATTGGAGCGATCCCTACATCGTGAAGAAAATCTTATCCGGCGGTGCCTCCATGCTCACTGACCTGGATGGGGAGGACATGGCTCGTCCAGTCAACCTGGATTGACTCAAGAAATTCTACCCCTAGTCCGAAATCTCGGTGCGCTATGATTCTTATCATCCTCCTTCTATTCTAAAAAAACACTTTATTTATCTCTACCCAGAACTACGTGGGCCTGATCCTCTACAAAAACTATTTTTAAAACTTTTCAAAACCCCCAGAGGTACATTGGAAGCTCATGCAGCTCACATGAGTGCGACCCCTTTCTTTTTCACAAAATGCTATTCTTTTCTTACCTCCAAGAACGGCGGTTCATTCTAAAATTATTTGAACAAAAGGATTATGTATTCCTTAACGATCCGTATAGATAATTCAAAAACACGAAATTCATCGAAAGGCACAACTGGGTGATCAGAAACTTGTTTATTTCATTAATAAGAAATTAGAGTACGGATTACATAAGAAAAAGGAACGGATAACTCCTTTCCCCATTACCATAAAAAGCCAAATAAAATCCCCACATCTATTACAGAAAATAAACTCTCCAAGAATTTTACCCACAACTGCCAGAAGAGCCTGCACCCTCATCATCTACATCTTGAGGTCCCCAAGTTTCCCCTGCCTGAATAGAGTGCCGTAAACATTCCATAGATCGATGAGCCTTAACCATCTTCGAAAAAACCACAACACCCCCTTCCATGGAGTCAGATAAAACAAACCATCTTTGTCCAGTCTCCACTGCCAACATCTTGCTGACTACTTTCCTCCACAACCACTTCATATAATCTTTGGGGACATGGCAAACCTTCCCGACAGACTGAGAGGGACGGGTCAACGGACGCCTATTTCCCCATAGAGACCCCATTAACAGACGCAGGCGCTCAGTCAAATCTTCTACCGAAAAGAAATTCGAGGTCCCGGGGGCACGACCTACGCCCAGCCAAATTGACGCAAAAGTCGCCAAGGAAAATAAAAAGAGGTTTATCTGAGACCAACCAGCCGCACATATGAATATTCTCCTAGCTCCAGAACAGGATGCAACTGCCTCCACCAAGGCACTGACCAATACAGACCACAAGCCCCATGCTCCAAAAGCCAATTCTCCCCGTTCTCAACATACACGCCAATGCGGATGAAGTAGCGTGAAAAGAAGTTGTGTACGTCCAGCAAGGGATATTCTGGAGGAGTTGACAAGCGAAATCTTTCAGACAACCACATGAACAGCATCACAGGGATACCCCTCAACAAGTTAGAACGGCCTTCTCTCCAGGCGTCCAAGCCATTCAGGGTCTCTTCCAGTATCACCACCGCAGGATTATGATGGTATGACATCCATGAAGTAATGGCTGCAAGTTGTGGGTCCACTTGCACCTCCCCAGTCACCAGCAGCAATTTGGAAACCAGACCCAGAAAAATGGCTCTTGCATAGCCAGCATCACCTACTTCCCACAAATGCACGGACCGCAGCACCGTCGGGAGGGAGATCATTACTTCGGCAACCAATGATCCAGCCGCTGAAGGAGAAATATAAAGAAGCCCGGCCAAAAAATCCCTGGGAGAGGGAGAAAATTCAGGCAAAGCCGCAGCAACACTGGGATTTACACCCAGTATGGCCAAAAATTCCTCGTAGGTAGGACAAACTTCTTCCAATCCAAAGCGGAATACGTGGTCTTCGGGGTACCAAAATTGTACCGCCACCATCAACACGTTCCACTCAAAAGGCAGATTGCGCCACAGGGAGACTCGACGCATGTTGAAAGCATCATAGTCGACATTATAAGAGCACATTGCTTCCAAGGATTCGAGGTAGTTGGCAAACTCGGTGCTACCAGGGAGAGCCATCTTACAAGGCTAAAAGATAATGGGCAAGTGGGTAAGAATGAAAAGGTGTAATGAAAACACTCCACCCTTACCCCTCTTTATACTTGAAAATCCTCATAAGGGACATAATCCCTGCAAAAATCGGAGGGAATCCTACCCCACAAGGTACCAAAGGCTGAAGAGGGTACCAATCAAAGCTTTAAATTGATGGAACTGGACTGAACTGCCAATAGGCAGGTCAGGGTGCTTGCCAATCGGCAATCCCCCATTTTTGGAAATTTCTCTTTTTCCTCTTTTGTCAAAGCAGAAAACTCAATAAAAATAAATTGATATTCTCAATAGAATTTCAAGAATCCCTTTTTCTCCTTATATATTTTATCCTTTTAACTAAAAAATTTCCAAAAATATTCCTTTTTACGGTCTCAGCAGCAAAGTAAAAAGCGCATATGCATGCATTCATTCATTATTAATAAAAGACAATAAAAAAACTCCATTGCATTGCATATATTTGTGTTCTGTGTTACATCAATGGTGCAGGAAATGAAAAGAAGGAAAAACAAAAACAACGGGACTCAGCCCGAACCCACATTCTCTCTCTCTCTCTCTCTCTCTCTCTCTCAAGAGCTTCCACCCTGGTGACGTGCTCTCTTTCCCCTTCGGCGAGACGATGCGCCACCACTACCCAAGCTCGATTCCTCTCCGAACGAAGCAGACGATACCAAGCAAGAAGGAACCGGAACCGCATCCCGAATGTGGGCAGTTACCGAAGATATCCAATCTCTGATGTCCCTGAGCCAAGTGGTTAACACCCGGACTTGCTGCAAGAAAAGGCGAAATCAGTATCAAAGCAGAAATGTCCAAAATAGAAAGGAAAGTAAGAGAGGAACAAAAAGGTTTACCGCAGGACGAAGGACCTCCTTTGTCAAACCCAATTCCTCCGGATCCATCGTGTGAGGACGGTGAAACATAGGTACCATCCCTCCATCAGCCCACCGGCTGCCGCTGCAGATGCCAACGGACCACCACCGCTGTGGGAAGATACCACCGCCTGACTCGAACCCATCGGAGGGTAGGGCAACGCATCATATATGCTGGGCGCCATCAACCAGATCGTCACAAAGTCCATGTAGTCATACGGTGCAGCCATATCGGTGTATAGCAAATAGGACTCACCGATCATCGTCGCGAGCCTCTCATCCTCCAACAGTTGTCGCTCCCGCCTCATAGATGTAGGAGGCTGAGCGGGTGGCACCACCACCTCCTCCTCAATAATCTGGCGAATCACCCTCTCCCAAGGTACCAGGAATGGCTGAACTCATGCGTCAAAAAGTACCTCATCCGCGCATTCACCCCGGTCACCCCCGCATCCTGAATGGCTATCCCCCAGGGATAAAAGGTCACCTGAAAATCTCCAAGCAAGCACAAATCAATACAAGATCAGAAGGAGCAAAAATTAAGACTAAAATGGAAAGAGTCTTACCCTACCACTAGTCAGGTCATTCAAGTCCTAACGCACCGCCTCCAGGGAGAGAGATCCCTTCGACTACCAATTGGCCTTATGCCATCGATACAATCGACAGAAGTCCCCAACAGTGTCGTCCTTCAAAGTAATCAGCGGGGTATTGCACCCAATCACCTCATAGAACTACGTCTAAATTCATAAACAAAAAGAGAAGAATAAGGAAAATACGAATGCATGAAAGGAAAATGTGAATGCATGAAAATAAGATGCGCAAATTAAAGAATACCTCAAGAAGGTACGTGGCCCTAGTAAAGGTCTGCCGGCAGCACCAGCTGAATGTGTCCAGAAAAGAGTAAAGGGTCGCCAAGGTTAGAGTCCCCTAATCATAGAAAGGGATGTTCGAAAACATCCTCAAGTACGACAGAAACTACAAATGGACGACGTCGCCGCTCGACGCCACAAAAAAACCTCCCAACACCAGCAGAATAAATAATTGGGCCATCTGCCTCACTTATAGCCCGTCCTCCACATCGATTACCCTGCTCAGCAGAACGTCCTTCAGCAGGGACAGATGGATAGAATCTCCAGAAATAATCCTCCTCACATAACCAAGTGCCGCATGCACTGCCTCCGGTCTCACCCGTAAAGAGCGATCCACCTCTATTTGCTCCCCATCACAATCCAGCCCCAGTAGCTGCTGCACATCTACGGGAGTCACAGTCATCTCCCCGAAGCTGAAATGAAAGGTGTGGGTAGTGTCCCACCACCTCTCTCCCAAAGCGTACAAGACCGATGTCGAATGAGGCGTCTCATCCAGCGCCGATGCCAACCTCCCAAAACTCGCTGATGATACCACCCAGTGCACCACAGGTGGGAGATGCTCCCAAACATCCCTGATCCCCGTTGTACCACGAGCACGGATGTTCTTCAAAGAAATATCAGACTGAAAAAAGGAAAAATATCATCAAAAATCCAAGAAAGAGAAGTCACCAAAAGAGAAAAATGCCGAAGGTCAGGTTACTTACATCACCCTCGAAGAGCGATGACGCGATGGCTCCCGCAGCAAGGTCCGTTCATCCGCAACAGGCTCAAACACATCAAAGGAGTTCTCACTTCCCAAAGCAACGGGCACCCTGTCCCTCCAATCCACATTTGCCCAATCATCAACGGTCAACCACTCCCGGTGGATTGCAGTGCTCATAAAGGCGGCCTTTTCTTGAAGATCAGAAGGCTAGAACGATTTGTAGAAGAATCGCAGAGAGAGAGAAAGCAAAAGAAGCTGTGAAAAAAATGAGGGGATTTGCCTCCTTTTTATAGGATGCCAAGCGCCATGCCGATCGGCACCTGCCCCTACCATACCGATCGGCACTGACCCCTCACCTTCCCGAGGCAGCCCAAAAGTCCGTGCCATCGCCGAATGGCACCTCTCACACTATACCGATCGGCACCCCCCCTAAATTTCGTACATAAATTCCCGAAAAATCCTTAGAAAATTCCTAAAAATCTCAGGATGGATTTTGAACATTTTTACCAAGAAAATTTCGCGTTCCCTCAAGCGGAACCCCTTGTTTCCACAGAGAAATCCTCAAAGGCCAAGCGAAACTCCTCCCGGCAAAGATTCGAAGGATCTCTAAGGATCGCCTGATCACTTCCCCAGCGGAATTCTTTTACAGCACCGAAATAGGTTGTTCCCCCCTGCGAGGTCTTCTAAAAAGCTCCCCCAGCTATCAGCTCCCCAACTCATATCAAAATCATAAAGCTCTTTCTCCAGCAGAATCAAATTCCAATCTTTATCTACTTTTGGGTCAGAATTGGCCCCGGTCTTGGATCGTCACCTGAGTCAGGTTAGAATTGATCTCGGTCCTCGGTCGTCACCACTTTTGGGTCAGAATTGGCCCCGATCTTGGATCGTCACCTGAGTTAGGTCAGAATTGACCTCGGTCCTCAGTCATCACCACTTTTGGGTCAGAATTGGCCCCGGTCTTGGATCATCACCTGAGTTGGGTCAGAATTGGCCTCGGTCCTCGATCATCACCACTTTTGGGTCAGAATTGGCCCCGGTCTTGGATCATCACCTGAGTTAGGTCAGATTTGGCCTCGGTCCTCGATCGTCACCACTTTTGGGTCAGAATTGGCCCCGGTCTTGGATCGTCACCTGAGTTAGGTTAGAATTGACCTCGATCCTCGATCTTCACCACTTTTGGGTCAGAATTGGCCCTGGTCTTGGATCGTCACCTGAGTTAGGTCAGAATTGACCTCGATCCTCGATCGTCATCACTTTTGGGTCAGAATTGGCACCGGTCTTGGATCGTCACCTGAGTTAGGTCAGAATTGACCTCGGTCCTCGGTCGTCACCATTTTTGGGTTAGAATTGGCCCCGGTCCTGGATCGTCACCTGAGTTAGATCAGAATTGACCTCGGTCCTTGGTCGTCACCACTCTTGGGTCAGAATTAGCCCTGGTCTTGGATCGTCACCTGAGTTGGGTCAGAATTGACCCCGATCCTCAGTCGTCACCACTCTTTTGGGTCACAATTGACCTCGGTTATTAGACCTTCACCCTAAGCCCGCAAAATTGGGTTTGACCCGCAGAATCGGTCGCCCTCATCACTTAAGCCCACAGATTCGGCTTTAATCCGCAGAATTGATCATCCCCAGCACACTCCTTAGGTCCTGAGAATCGCCCTCAACCCTCTAAATCGGTCATACTCTCTCAAAATCATCATGTGGTGTCTATTCGACGGTCATCATTTGTTCCAAACTCACCCATTAAGGGGCTCTGTAGACACCCCATTTGGTTACCCCCTAACTCTCCTTAGGTCCCTAGTACCTCCCCTCATCACTACGAACCTAGGTCATGTCCCGAGTACTGAGCTGGAAGCCATCGGGCACCCCCAGGCTCAGTTTGACCAAAAAGTCAAACTCTTCATCTCGATCGAGACTGAATGAATATTCAAAAGTCACTGAATACCCTATCCCAAAGGGCCATCCCGTGTGCGATTCCGACTTACCATGCGGACGAATGATCCGTTTAAGTCCGAAACCTGACCTAAAGGCCACCGAGCGCTCTCGGGCTCTGTTTGACCTAAGTTAACTCTTTAGCTCAACTGAGGCTGAATGAATCTTCGAAGGGCACTAAATCCCATTTCCAACGGTCCATCCCGTGCGCGATTCTGACTTTTCATACGGATGAACGATTCGTTTGACTCCAAGAGGTCACCGAATTCTTCTCGGACCTGGTTGACCAAAGTCAACTATTCGAACTGGGTCAAACTCTTTGGAATTCGAAGTCAATCTCCTAACCTTTCCAATGGTCCATCTCGTGCACGATTTGGACTTACCATGCGAACGAACAATCCGTTTGCGTCCGAACGATTCCCCATCCAATAGACCGACAAATAATTCTAAGCCACATTTAAACCAAATTCAACTCTCGAACCCGGAAGCGGTCCAAAGGACTTTCTAAGGTCTCTGAATTACCTTTCCAAAGGTATGCCCCGTGCACGATTCTGACCAACGGTTTGCCCTCGGCTGCCGATTTTCTGAAAAAGCATAAAGCGCACTGCCAATTGGCAGGTTCCAGACCCTGCCTATCGGCACCTGCCTACCGATAGGCAGGAAGGGGTCTATGCCGATCAGCACTGACCTGAGCCTATAAAAGGAGTTATTCACCTCATTTGCAAAAGAGAGCCCAGATCTGATAAAAATCTCTCTGAACGAACCCCAGAAACCTCTCTCGAAGGCAGCGTGATTTCAACATCCAAATCCCCCTTTTACTTCCACTTTTCATCATCCTTTTCATCAAACTTGGTGAAATAACCACTCTTAATCATCATCCAAGGGCAAGGACTGCTCTCCAACATTCAAGATCAAGCTCAAGATCTTCAAGAAGGTCCAACTTTCTCAAACTCTCTCTTAAAATTCTCTTAAATTCCCAATAACTTGTTTTCTTGCTTAGCACTTTTATTATATCACCTCACACATCCTAAATATACCTTTTATTTAGTATTATTGCACATCTCATATTTTCATATAAATAAAAACCCCAAAAATAAGAAGAAGGGGGTTTTCTCATAAATTCCAAGTAGGGATTCTCACACTTTTTCCACACTTTTCTCACAATCTAAACACTTTTTCTACACACACACACACACACACACACACACACACACACACACACACACACATACACACACTCAAAAATAAGAGATTCCCCATTTGGATTTATGGGATAAACCCCACCCCTCATTTTGTATGCGAACTAGGTGGACTTTGATGCCTCTATAGGCTACGTAGGCGTCTAGGGGTAAAACCCGAGACTCGAGTCCTTTTTCTCACATTTTATCTTATCTTCTATCTTCTTTTAATCCATTTTCCTTACATGCTATATACTTGCTCTTAGTGACGTTTTACTCCATATGCGTTATCGTTCCATTATAACGATCAATGTAGGGGTAATCGCGTAAATCTTATTTTTCTAATATTATTCTTATATCTTCCTACGGATGACTCGCTTTATCTTTTCCATGATACAAGTCGAGGATTCCTACCTCCATTCTATATATACACATGCACACATATCACGGGGGGAAATATAAAGGAAAATAGCAAATATTCATGAGAGATCTAAAGGGCGGAATGGGTGCCTAACACCTTCCCATTTCGTAACTAATCCTCCGAACCCTTCTCGAATTATTTTGGTTTCGCACGCACCAGTATGTCTTTGGATGCCATCCTTCGGGGTGGATTCCCCTTTTTCTTTTGTCTGTTTTGAGTAAAATAGACTGGCGACTCTGAATCTCTCTACATTTTTTTACACCACAAACGATGCCGGACGAAGTGCTCTCGAGAGGGACGTGCAGGACCCAAAGGATCCTTTCCACCACGTGCTCGCCCGCGCGGCGAGGATCGGGGATGGCCACAGGAACCACATATTGGACTCCCACTCAAGATGGTCAATTCTCATCTAAATATGCTTGGAAGATTATCAGGTCTGCTAAACCTGTCTCTACAGTGTTTAAATTCATTTGGAATCCAGATATTCCTAAAAAAATATCTTTATTTCTTTGGAAATGTCTACACAATATTGTCCCTTTAGATGTGACTATTCAAGGTATGGGGATCAAAATTGCGTCCAGATGCCGTTGCTGCTATAATTCTTCTGAATCTATGCACCATTTGTTTCTAAATGGTTCTATTGCTCAATCAGTATGGAAACACTTTGCTCAGCTGCTTGGCGTTCATATTTCTTACTATTCTCTTCATATGAATCTTATGTCCTGGTGGTTAAGGTGTCCCATTCAAGATTATCTCAAATTCATCTTTACCATTGTACCTGCTGCTATCATTTGGGAAATATGGATTTGCAGAAATTTATGTGTTTTTAATGGTGTTAAAATGGTAGCCAAGAATATTATTCATCAAGTTTATGACCTTATTCAATCTTGTGCTTATCATAAAACCTTCAAGTCCTCTACCAGAAACTTTGATTTCATCATCTAATCTTTCAAGCTGATAGTTGCCTCATATGTCCCTAGTTATTTTCTCATTTTCCATTGGATCAAACCTCCGGATGGCTTTGCTAAACTGAATTGTGATGGAGCTTCCAAAGGAAATCCAGGTCTTTTTGGATCAGGTGGTATAATCAGAGATCGCATGGGTCGACTAATTGAGGGTTTCTCATCTTTTGAAGGTTTTATTACCAACAACAAAGCTGAGATATTGGCCATTATTAGGGGATTAAAACTTTGTATATCAATAAGTCTGCACAATATCATTGTAGAATCTGATTCTAAATTGGTGATTAACATGCTTAATGGTATTATGAAGTCGATTCCCTGGTCCATTATTGAAGTTTTTTATGATATCAAGCTCCTTCAAGTCAAGTTTCAAGTGAAATTTCAGCATACTTGGAGGGAGAATAATAAGGTTGCAGACAGTCTATCCAATCATGGAGTAGATTCTAAATGTTACTCTTCTTTCAGTCAAGCTAGAGATCTTCCTTTTTCAGCTAGAGGCCACTACAAAATGGATCTTCAAGGTGTTCAATCCATCAAAATTTTCAAATAAATTTAGTTCCTATATGTTTTTGGTTTTTCTTATCCTTTCTCTAGCTTGTATAAGCCACTTTGGTAGGGCTATTCTACCTTCTTTAATAAATTTGAAATTTGATTAAAAAAAAAAATAACAGTGAGAACTTCTTACCCCCTCAAAGCTGTTCTTTGGAAAGTCAACCTCTCTGTATGACTCTTAAAGTGGTCGACGGATCTCAGAAGATTCGATATCCACTTTCAACTAAGAACAACAATTAAGGGACAAGTCCTGGAAGGTTTCATCGTTGAATTCATGGGGGACCAACCAATCGACCAACAGGGAGTGGAGCAATAAATAAATGAGGAAGCACAGTCTAAGAATTGGACCCTATACGTTGATGAAGCCTCCGATTCTAAGGGGGCATGAGTTAGAATCATCCTCATCACTCTGAAAGATGGTGTCATCGAGTAAGAAATTAGATTGGGATTTGAGGCCTCCGATAATGAAGTTGAATACGAAGAACAAATTCGTGGCTTGCACAAGGCCCAACTACTAGGAGCAAAGTGCCTTCACGTGTTTGGAAACTCCAAACTGGTGTCCAAGTAAGTAAGTGGCGACTTTAACGCAAAAGATGATAGAATGGAATCCTACCTCTTTGTGGTAAAATGACTTATGTAAGGGTTTAAGATGATGGACATTCAATAGTTCCCCAGGGGGAATAACAGTCATGTAGATGCCTTTGCAGCCCTGAGCTTAGAAGTAGACACTAATCTTAGAAGAATCATTCAGATACAGTTCCTCGCCCAGCCAAGCATTGACCACACAGTTATACTCGAGCAAGTCCTCCTCACAGATAAGGATTATAATTAGATGGATCCCATCATCACCTATCTACCACTACACCAAAAAGACCAAAATGTCACTTTTGAGCTGGCCACCCTCGTTAGGGTCATTTATCGTGACAAAAAATACGCATTTTTTGTCACGGTCATTGACCTTGACAAGCCCGTGACAAAGACTTGTCACTGTCAATGATCGTGACAAGAACTGTTATCACGATCTTGTCACGGTCATTGACCGTTACAATATTATAAACTTATCACGATCAATGACCATGATAGGTCCGTGACAAGTTTATCAGTAAAAAAACCCTCCCTCTTATTTTTTCCCACAGTTTTCTACTCCCTCCATTTCTCTCTCTCTCTCTCCCAGGTATTTTTCTTCTGTCTTTCTCTTTCATTTGTATATATGTGTGTATATGTGTTCATGTGTGTTTGTATATGTGTATGTGTGTATGTACATGGGTGTGTGTGAGTGCATGTGTGTGTGGTGGGCGGGAGGGGGTGGTGGGGCAGGGGTGGGGGTGGTGGAGAGGGGGTATATGGGTGTGTGTTGGAGGAGGGGTACATGGGTGTGTGTGTGTGTGACTGTGTGTGTGAGTGTGTGTGCATTTGTGTGTGTGTGTGCGTATGTGTAGTGGGGCAGGGGGTGGTGGGGCGGGTGGTGGAGCAGGGAGGCATTTGTGTGTGGGGTTGGGGGGTTGGGTTTGTGTGTGTGCAGTTGTGTATGTGTGTGTAAGTGGTGGGGCAGGGGTGGTGGTGGTGGGGAGGGGCGGTGGTGGGGTAGGGGTTGTGGGGTGTGTATGCGTCTTTGTATATATGTGTGTGTTGAAATTAATTGTTGTTTAGTTTAATACTTAAAATTAAATGTTAATGGTTATTTAGGATTTGAAATTAATGTTTAGTTTAGGACTTGAAATTAATTGTTAATGTTGATTGGACATTATAAATATTGTTTCTTTATTTTTATTTAGGTTTGAAATTGTTATTATTGAATTAATTGAGAAGATGAATTAGATGGAGTACGGGATACATATTTGTTGGTTTGTTGTTGCTGTTGGTTATGTTGGACGGAGGTGGTTGGATATGGAAGTTTTTTGTTAAATTTTTTAAAAATACTTAATTTAATTCACACAAATAAATCCGTAAATATTTATATTGTCTTAATTTGTTGAGTTGGTTAATTTTGGAAGTGGCGCGACCACTAGATTATTTTTAAAATGGGGGGAGGAGGAGTTTTCGAATTTTTCTAAAATAACTTTCTGTCACCACCCGTTCGAGAGTGGAACGACCACAGACTTATCATAATTAAATGAAACATACCTACAATTACACATAGTGCACATAGATACTAGCTCGCTAGTTCTTATGCATACACATTCAATAGCCCTTAGACCCGTTCGAGAGTCATTACCCTTGTAATTAGATCTTTCGAATTGTCCCATTTGGACAGTTTGGGACTGCATAATTTCTGTATAATAATATTCTTAGTGGCTTAAAGTTGTTACGTTTGGAGGAAGTTCTGCAGTCCTATCCTAATGTTCTCTGAATACATACTAGATTGGCAAGTGTGAGTGTTATTTCAATTGATCAATTGAAATAGCATTCACACTTTCCAATCTCTGTCTTGTACTTAGAGAACTATGGAGATATGCTGCCGAATTTTTCTCAAATCGTAACAATGTACATGAGCTGTTAAGTATATTACAGAAATATGTGGTCTTGAATGGGATATGACCACTCACCCTTTAGAGGAGATGGAGGAAATAGGAATTACTATTATAAATTGAAATTTAAAAATCGAATATAAATAAGACATAATTAATTGAAACATATTATAAATCTAAGTTTTGTTTATACTAATCCACTAATATACACTTCTTACCTTTAATAGGTGATTGTTTGTAGTAGTTGTGATGTGATATCCTAAATACAAAGAGTGGATGGGGGAGACAAATAGATTGGGGGATGTTTTTCGTAGAGGTGCTAATGAATTTGTGAAATATGCAAAGAGATGTTATAATGACGAAGAGTTTCCTTGTCCGTGTTCTAGGTGTAAGAATGGTAAGGTGTTTGAGTGGAAAACAATTGAACTGCATTTGTTAAGATCGGGTATGCAAGATAATTATCGATTTTGGAGTTTTCACGGTGAATTGAAAGTTCCTTTTATCCCCGAATAACCTTCATAACAACCTTCAACAAGTAGGATAGATGTAGAAGGGGATGATGTAGATCATAATATGTTAGAGGATTTAGTTTATGATGCGTACATAGTTCATGGAGTGGAGGAGAATGAGGCCACTGACGATGTACAAGGTTCAGTTGCTCATGAAGATATCACAATAAACCTTGACGATGACTACCAAAGATAAAAATTTAAGGCGACCCAACTATTATACTCTGGCTCTGAGAAAGATCAAATAACTTTACATGCCATGGTTGGTTTACACAGTTTGAATACACAATACGGTTTGTCTAAAAATAGTGTAACATGAATTCTGAATTGGGTGAAGGGCTTACTACCCAAGGAGAATACGCTTTCAAATAGCTATCCTGTTAAGAAGAATAGTTTGAATGGTTTGGTAATGAAGTATAAATTGATTCATGCTTGTGTGTATGACTTCATACTATACCAAAAGGAGTATGAAAATCTCGATCGTTGTCCGGTATGCGATGAACCTAGAGTGTCCAATCTACTGGCAAGGAATGCACAAGCTTAAAAGTGATTCAAAAAGTGTTGAAATATTTTCCCGTTGGGCCTAGATTAAAGAGATTTTTCACAGTACCATGTATAGTGGATGCAATGACTTGGCATGCTAGGGCAAAAGTAGGGGATAATCTTATGCGTCATCCTATTGATTCTACATCTTGGAGGATGATGAGTTATGAGTATCCCGATTTTTCTCGAGAACAACATAATATTCATTTGGCTATATCAACATATGGTTTCAATCCATTTGGAAATCTAAGCACCATTCAGAGTGTATGTCCAGGGATCCTATCCCCACTCAACCTCCCTCCTTCACAGTGTATAAGACCTGAATTTTCGATGCTGTCTTTATTAATACCTAGGCAAAAGGCACCAAGTGATGACATCGACGTCGATCTGGCTCCTTTGGTAGAAGAATTAAATGAGTTATGGGAATAGGGTGTGCAAGCATTTGATTCTTTTAGAAAAGGAGAGTTTACGCTGAAGGCTATGTTGATGTGGGCAACTCATGATTTTCCAGCTTATGGGACCTTATCTGGTTGTGTAGTACATGGTTATTTGGGGTGTCCTATTTATGGAGAGGAGATTGAATCTCTTCGTCTCCCCGCTAGCTAAAAACAATGGCACAATCAGACAACAATTTTAGGCTATGGTTGTCATATGAGGTAATAATAATGAAAATGCCTATTATATAACGTTACATGATAGTAAAAATTTACCACTAACCTAATTAATTTATCTCTATTCTCATCTCTTAAAGACGGGTGATGCGATATCAAGGCTTGCACATCTAGCCACTGGACCCTTGTTCATGGCACAAGAGTAAAAAAGTATCGATTGAACGGTAACGTATTTGGCGCAAGGGTGTATGAGGAAAATACAAATGTACATAACTCGGGCATTTCATATAAGGCTCTTACTTTCTTTCGATCGATCGCCAAAGATAAAAACCTCATTGAAGCTGAAATGACTTACTATGGTGTAATTCGAAATATATTTGAATTTGACTATGTAATCTTTAAAGAGGTCATATTTTACTGTGATTGGGTAAGAGTTGAGGAGAAACATACTTGTAAAGTTGATCCTGGCACCAATTTGATCATGGTTGACTTGTCCAAGTTGAAGAGCAACGAACACGTGAGCGATGAGCCATTTGTTTGTGCATTTCAAAAGGTTAACCAAGTGTTTTGCTGAGAGTATATTAGCAACGATCCATGGTCAATCGTCCTACATGAGCCAAAGCGTCTAAATAGTAGTGCGAATGACTTGGCTGCTCCTACCTAATATCAATCCATTTTTTATGATAACCCGAATTTGAAATAATTTTTTAATTTGTAATAAGTATTCCAATTTAGCGCATGTAGTAGTATTTTATTATTATTCGACATCGGTTTAATGCTTTTAATTCATTTGTACTTGATCATTTTCACTCTTTTTATCTCTCTCTTTCCTTCGTATATGTGTGTGAGTTAAACAGTAAAAAGTATTCCAAACATTGGTTTAACGCTTTTTATTCATTTGTACTTGATTACATTAGCGCATGTACTATTTAGACTTAATGTTTGCGTGTCTTCTTCTAATTCATTTTGAATTTGTACTAATAACAACATTTTTTTACAGAAAATGTCTCCTTCAGGGATTAAGGCAAGGATGATGATGATGATAATGATAATGTCTTCTGGGCCCGAGAGTAACGGAGGTGACGAGGGCTCCTCGACCCCTACGCTCCCTAAATGGGGCAAATTGAGAATGGCCGTCAAGAACAAGATGGGGATATTATCTAGATCCCTCGAGGTGCTAAAGACGATTATCATCCCGGGGTACACTAGTTAGAGGGAGGCGCCAAATGATCTCAAGTTAGCTATTTGGGCGGCACTACATGTAATATATTTATATTTATATTTATATTTCAATTTCTATTTCAATTTATATATATATTTCTATTTATTCGCAACTAACATTGTATTTTTTTGACAAGAATATTTCAGCCTAGCCCCAGAGCTCCGCGATTCTGTCTTAGAGAAGTTAAGGGAGAAACACAAGACATGGAAGAAAAATTTGCGAGGTTGGTACTTTGGAAAGACTCGAGACTCCATTATTAGAATGTGTGAGTTCATCCCGCCGAAGGGTCTGATCTCATTAGCACAATGGAAAAAGTCCATTGACAATGAGATCGAGGAGCAACAATTGACAGCTCGCCAATCGGGGAAAAAAGATGGACGTGCACTACTCCGGCCGGACGTCTTCCGTCGAGGTGGAGCATAGGATGATGGTTAGTTTTTATTTTTCTATAATTACATAAATATGTTATTTTTCATTATTTTAGTTTGCAGGCCCGATACTAATTTTGCATTATTTTATTTCAGGGGACGGGGAGTGTCCTTGGGGGTAGGCCACATAGGCTCGATGCCTACGTGGAAATTAAAATGAAGAAGGGGAAGGATAAGGAGGTGTCCCCAAGCGTCGCGGCCACGATTGTAAGTAATTCGACAGTTTACTTTTTGTTAATTACGTTATAATTTTTTATTTACTTATTTAACTAATCATGTGCTTTTTGTCGTTTTAGGCAAAGCTTAAGGAAGTGCTTGAGTCATAGTTTGATACCGATAAGGCATCATTGTCCATGGATGCACTCAACCAAGTGCTTAGCGCTGATCGCAAGGGGAGGACAAGGGGGTGAGCTCGCAGTTGGCCAAATATAGGATAATTGGATTAGAGATGAGCAACAACGGGTTGGCTCATCAGGTGAATTCGCATGATGCGAAGCTATCAAGATTGGAGGCGACTTTCCAAGATATGTTCTCATTCATGAAGCGTTGGTTAGGCGGAAAGGTAAAGGGGAAGGGGAAAGAGAAGGTGGTGGTGGAGGAGGAGGTAGAGGAGGACGAGGACATGGACATCGCTACTTCATCGCCGACATGTGTGGACTCACCAATTAATGATCCAGTCCCCTACCTAGCTCCTGTCAAGTGGCCTATGTCAATAATTGGTTGATCGAACGTGTTTATACTCAACGTATTTGATGGCACACGGATATGAAGGGGGTTGAGGGGCTCGAATACCATCTAGGGTATGTTAGTTCATGGACGTGCGCTTCAAGACGTCGATACCAAGGTGCTCTTCATGCATGTGATAATCGGTAAGGAGAATGCCCCATTGTGGTTGCGCGAACAATGCGGCGTGATGCATATTCAGGTGTGTCTCAATGCATTTGTCTTGTGGCCTTACTTCCTCCTCAAACCTACCACATGACATTATTTGGATCTATTTTATCTGGACACTTGGATTATATTTCTATTGTTTTGATTTATTACATTTTGGTTTGGATATGGAATTATGTATGCAATGATTTGGTGCATTATTTTTATTTTATTTGGATATATGTTGTCTAAATAGGTACAATTTTGCTATAACATGTACAAATATACTGCTGGGCAGTGGCAGTGGTCAAATCGCCTAGTAGATTTTTTTTAAATTCTGCCCAGATTTGTCACGATCAATGACTGTGATAATTTTTTAAAGATTGTCACGAGTTTTGACCGTGACAAATATTATCAAGGTCAAATACCGTGACATGATCGGGACAAGTTCGTGACAACAAAAGTTATCACCCCTAGAATTGTCACGGTCATTGACCTTGATAAGTCCAAATTGTCAAGGTTAATGATTGTGACAATTCGATAGATTTAGTGTCGTATACTGCTACAAGTTTGTTGAAGAATTGAAAAGCGTACATCTACAACGACAATCTGAGTTTCAGGTCCACTTCAACAATCATGCCCAACAAGGATTTGAGATGCTATAGTGTTGCTATTACATGTTTGACTCCTTTTATCCTTTATTGCACACGAGCATGAATTTATTTGACGTTTGTTCTTGTCAAATCACATGTCGATTATGCGTTTTCATCTCAATTCTGTCTATTAAAATGAACCAAATGCAATAAAACAAGATAATAAAATATGTGAATTTTTCAAACCATTTGCCATGAGTTTGTGCGAATTTTATAAATGGTGAAAGACTACGAAAAGTACACATTTATCCTTTGCGATTAAGCCGCCATTTAAATTGGATCTAAAAAATTGAGGAATTTTAATTATCCGGGGTCCAAAGAGTTTATAAGAGCCCAAAAAAATTACATGGCAATAAAAAGAAATATATGCCAATTATGGGCCATTAGGTTTATTCACCAATTCTCCATTATTTGAGAATTTAGATCACCTCGAAAAGAAAATATATATGAGGGAGTTTGGTTGGAAATTTAAAACGTCTTTGCACGTCCTTAAAAAGTCTAGAAAAAGCATGAAAAATGTTTTAAGACGTTATTGGTGTGAAAATCATGTTGACTTTGATTTGTTTTTTTATATAAGACGATGTCATCTATATTCAACAATTTTACACCAAAGGACTGTTTTTGATGTTCATTCGTTAGGAGTACACTTATGCATCTTTCACATATGATATGATTGAGTTTATTTTCCTATCGAATTTGTTCACAACCATTCATTCCGTTTCCACGATTTGGTCGTCTTAATATTCATTCATGGTGTGTGATTTTTGTAACATCATTTTTTGTTATTTATAAAATATTTAAAAAATTCAAAAATAGTTTGTTTGCTTGGTTTTTCGTGACACCCCGATTTGTTTTATGAGATTTATTCTTTTCCTTATCTATTTCAGACAAATAATAAGGGGAGAACGAATTATGATATTATGGGGGAGTTTTAAGTATGGGGGAGATTTGATTATTCTTTCATGTTTATGATTTATATCATTTCGAACTCGATGCATCACGAGGTTGTTTCTTTATCTCATGTGTGTAGGTGCAATTGAAGATTTTTGGAGTGCACACCCTGATGAGAAAATCATGGAGATTTGAAAAGTTGATTGTTGAAGACAAGTTTGAAAAGCTTGAAGACTTGATCAATTTATCTTTCCATGTTTGAGTTTATGGGAGGGTAGATTTGTATAGGTTATTTTTGAGTTTGATAATTCGGATATTTTTTTTTTGTACTAGCATAGATATAGGGGGAGATTTGCAAGGACATATTCTGTCACATTTAGTATGTCGTATACCGCTACAAGTTTATCGAAGAATTGGAAAGCGTACATCTACAACGACAATCCAAATTTCAGGTCGACTTCAACAATCATGCCAAACAAGGACGGATTTGGTAAATGTGGTTAAGTTCCATTTACATTTCGCATAAAAAGTGTTGGGAATTTTTTTATGAAAAATAAAATATTTTTACCTTTTATAAAAATTATTTAAATATTTTAAATAAAAACAAAATATTTAAAAAATGATTTTTTAAATATTTTAAATGATTTTTATTTATCAAAAACATTTTTATCATAAAATATTTTTGATAACTGTTCTCAGATATGTAAGAATGTTGGTTTCAAGGTTTCCAAAAGTTTTAAAACTCTGTAAAACGAATCTCGAGATTTGTGTTTGGTCGTTCAAACGAGAGCCTATCTCGTTCGAACAAGACCAGAAGTCGTTTGAACGACATGACAGTTCGTTCGAACAAGATTATTGACACATCACCGCCTTAAAAGGTTTATAAATAGGGTGTCATACTTCGTTATTTCGTGTGGAGAAACACTGGTTTTAACATAATACGTTTCGAGTGTTTTTGGTTTATTCTCCATCACTTTGGGGTTCAAAACTTTGTTTTACAATTCACAAATCCCAGTGATTTTGTGTGAGTTGTTTTATGGAACCCAAAACTTAGTTTTGTTGGGAGCTTAGATTTTGTTCATCCTTGGTGGGGAGATCTCTAGAACTGAAAATTTGTATGCTATTATGGAGGGAGACTCTATAAAGTTTATGAAAAACAATAGTTTTTCTGAATAAATGCTCTGATACCACTTATTGGAGCACGAGGCCCCCAATTTCATATTCTTACTACAAAAAGTAATTTCCTTTTAGATGCGGAAGCGAGATGGTTCAACTTAAACAAATTAACAAATTTTAATTTATATTCAAATTAAAATTAAACACAACTTAAAGTGGAATTAAATTAATTAACAATAACATATTTCACTTAAACCATATTAACTCAAGTCAAGTCCTAGAAATTTTCCTAAGTCATATTTTCAATATTATCAAATTAGGCCAAAGCAAATTTAACAAATTAAATGACGACTTGAATTAAATTAACTAAACATTACCCAAATTAAATTTTAACCAATTTAATTGAGTGTGACAGTTAAACCAAATTTTATCTTGAATTAGCCTAAGCATGCGTTCTAAGTTATTGTGCAAGATAAAAGTAAATCAGTCACACTACGCCGCGATGTACGCGGAAAAACCCTCAACGGGAAAAAACCTCGGACGGCCCTGGCCTAACAAATTCACTAAGTACGGTATGAATTTTACAAAGATTCGACAAGAGGACTTACACAACCGACTCGACTCCCTTCAAGCCTTGACGTGCTCCTTCGATCTTGAACCTCCGCCTAGTGAATAATCCTAGAGTCCACCGGAACCTTGGAGTCCACCAATTGAGACCAAACAACCATCAACCACAGATGGTGCCTTTCACCATGTGATAATGCCAAAGCAAAATAAAAACTTCTTCTTCTTTGAGGGATGTAGAAGCAAACCCAAATAACTCTCCAAACGGTAGAGTGAAACCCGGTGCCAAACAAACCCCAAGCAAGTATATAACAATAGGAACTTGGATTAAACTTAAAACTAATGGGTGTATGTGTTTTTGGCAGAAATTAATTCATGAAGACTTAAAAACAAAAAAATATGAACTTTTGATTTTGGAAATTCTCTCTCAATATTTCTCTCTCAAAGTGTCAAAATTTATCTGAAAAAGGTTAGTTCCCGCACATATAAAATCTGGGAAAACGTTAGTGGGAACAAGGGTGGGAAAGTGGGAAAAAACTACCAAAAAACTGTTCCCGACAAATCTCGTTCGAACGACATTTTCGTTGGAACGACATTTCGTTCGAATGACACTTCTAATGATAAGTCAGAACGAAAAAAAAATTCTCGTTTAAAATCTCGTTCGAAAGACTTTGGATCTCATTGAAATGACATTTATTCTTGTTCGAATGACCTTTCATGATTGTAGTAATTTCGATACGAACGCGTGGCCGCTAGTTTTGTATTTTCTGATTTTTTTGGATTTGATATTATTTTTCTACTGAAAGATGTCCGGGAACAAAATCTTTAGAACTATCAATTCCGAGAACAAAATCTTTAGGACTATGAGTTCAAAAAAAGTTTGACAAAAATATCGTAGCACCCAAAAATAAATTTCCAAGATCCTATATGTATATATATATTAATGCATGCATACCTTTAGGATACATTGGAATCCACATGTTGATGACGTGAAACTTGGCACACTAAACTCGGCATTTGATGAAGCTTAATAATCTTGGCCGCTACGTCTTCAACAAACACGTCATAGGCTTGGATGGATACAATTGAACACTATCCTATGACTCAAAGGTTTTTGTTCGGAATTGAGCCAACACTACATTGAGACTCAATCAGAGAATTGTGTCCTTACAAATCTCTCCCTTTGGCTATTCCGGAACAAAAACCAATAAAAATCCTAAAGGGCAGTCAAGCTCTACTTAACTTATAAAAATGTCCCACCCAAAATAAAAATACAATAGCTTGACTCAAAACAACCCAAGGATTAATATCTTTGCCGACAATGAAAGTTGCCACTTAGAAGAATTCTTGCACACTTAATCAAACTATCAAACGCATATGGAATATCAAGAATATTAAATGCATAAAATAAATTACTTCCCCTAAATTAATTCTCCCCTTTATCAACTATGATCAACCTATTACGATAACATTCACCCCCTAAGTTAAATCTCCTAAACTTAGATAGGATAACAATAGGATTAGATACCATTTCTCCCCCTATCATTCTCCCCCTTTTTGTTCAGGAATAGACAAAGGCTAAAGAATCAAAACATAACTTATCTCCCCCAATTAATTCATATACTCCCCCTAAACTAAACAAGGGATGAAAAGAATGGGATAACAATCTAAACATGCATTAGCGCATAAAGTGATGAGAATCATTAAAGCACATGGGCAAAAAAATCATAACTAATCCAAAAAATAATAACGGATACCAACTAAGATGCAAGAAAATGATACCAATATGATACATAAAGTATTAAGAATGTGATATCAACAAGAAAGCAACAAGATAGATACCAATTATGAATTAGAGCATAGATGGACTAGAAAGCAAGGCAAAGACCAAATAAAATATCATATATATACATACTCTAAATATACCAATAATACGCACACACATATATATAGATATAAACTCACAGATGACACAAAATACAATAAATTTTTCACACTCGTATGGCAAAAATGTGTCATAAGGAAATGAAAGTGTAGAGGTGTGAACTAGTAACAATTAAATTTAGACCCAAACACTTAAAACATGTTCACAGAGTTCTCATTTGATTGCAAACTTTATCACATTTGAATATAACCTCATGTGATAATATAAATTGAACTCAATGAACAAACATACACAATGCATACAAGCCAAGACTTTTGATGATTCTACAAACCAATAGAGTCATGACATTAAAAGTACAACTAGGATAAACGGACATTGTGCAAACCGTTGATATACCATCCCATCTCCCTCAATAAGCATATATATTTGACTGAACATATCAAACATAAATAGGTCGTGGCAATTATTTTTCTTTTTAATGCCATAATTCAATTTAAGGCCTTTGGACCACGTATTTCTTTTAGGTCCAAACAAACGGTGGCTTACTATTCGCAAAGTATAATAAATTCTTTCGGAGCCCTTCCCCATGCACATTTATATATAATATTTTTTATTCTCACAAATCTCACGTGCAATTAATTTTGACATGCACTAGTCCTCCTGGGTCACAAGTATGTAGATGACAAGATTGGTAGGAGAACATATCACAAATCTCAAATATAACATGTGAAGTTAAGGTGCAAAAATCTCGTGCATGTGTGTAAAGGAGGCATATAAAAATAAATCCATTTATTCAACACAAAATCCAACTACTCCATGTAAGCATGGTAAAGAACATAATAAGGATTAACAATCTAAACCAAAAGTTCTAGCCACATGGGAGCGAAAAAAATGGGATTATAACACAAGTGTATGCCACATAAAGTGTGTCAAACTAAAATACACACAAAAAAAAATCTTCTTGAGTTTTTTGACTTTTTAAACCAAAAATAAAAAATATTTACTCAAAAGACACACAAAAATCATTTGTATTTTTCATTAAGCTTAAATTACCATGAGATAAAAATGTAAATGATAAACAAAAATCTTTTTGTATTTTTCATTTAATGCAAACTAAAATGAAAGAAATAGAATACAAAAGATAAACAAAAATCATTATTCTAGCATGTGATTAAGCATGAAGCATAGACTAGAAAATGATTAAACAAGCATACATTTAGCATGATAATATAGCATGAAACACAAAAGCTAAAGTATGCACACAAAACTAGCACATTCAACCTTTAGATTTTGCAAGGGAGGTTTCATGTGAAAGAAAATGAGAATCAACAAATCTAATATCTAGCGCATCTAAGAATGATTTTCGAACCCATATAGATGTATATTTAAAATGATGGGATTTGGAAATTAATGAAATGCTAGACATAGACTTCCTAGGACTTCTTTTAAGATCAAAACAAAATGACCTAAGGTGACCTTTCCTACCACAATGCAAGCATGTGTAAACACGAGGAACGTTACCTGAGGTGTGACCTTTTCTAAAGTCCTTGGATAAAGTTGACCCTCTAAAACAAACAATGGTCTTACCTTTAGCAACATAAGTATTTGAACTAGATGATCTAGAACCATTACAACTACTACTCGAGTCTTGTAAATTATTTTTCATATTTAAAATTTTGGACTCAAGTAATAAATTGGACTCCTCAATTTTACAGGACTCCTTCTATAAATTTTCTATAACTCCTAGAAGGTTATCACTCTCCCCCTCAATGTGAGCAAACTTGTCCCTAAGAGTCTTTTCTCGACAATCACTCTCTTTCTTGGACTTTTTTAAAATATTAAAATTGTAATTTATGTCCATGAGCTTTTCACGAAAAATATCTTTTTCAGATAGCGAGGTTTGCAAAAATTCAACTTTAGTTTTAAAACAAGAATTTTCATTTTCAAGAAATTTAAATCTTTTTGCAAATCTCAAATTTAATGATCTTAATTTTTCATTACACTTATTAAGCCCATTAAACTCCTCTCAAATATTAAAAACTTCATTAATATTAGAAATGGACAAATTATCATTAAGACGTCCCATCGAGAGATACAAAAAATGAGAGTGAGTAAAATAAACCACCTAAAAATACAAGGAGCACAAAAATTATAAAAGCCGAAAAAGGGATCTTTAACGCGATAAATTAGCACTCCGGCTCTGATACCACTTTGAAAAACAATAATTTTTCTGAATCAATGCTCTGATACCACTTGTTTGAACACGAGGCCCCCAATTTTATATTCTTACTACAAAAAGTAATTTCCTTTTAGATGCGGAAGCGAGATGGTGCAACCTAAACAAATTGACAAATTTTAATTTCTATTCAAATTAAAATTAAACACAACTTAAAGTGAAATTAAATTAATTAACAATAACATATTTCACGTAAACCATATTAACTCAAGTCAAGTCCTAGAAATTTGCCTAAGTCATATTTTCAATATTATCAAATTAGGCCAAACCATATTTAACAAATTAAACGACGACTTAAATTAAATTAACTAAACACTACCCAAATAAAATGTGCACCAATTTAATTAAATGTGACAGTTAAACCAAATTTTATCTTGAATTAACCTAAGCATGCGGTCTAAGTTATTGTGCAAGATAAAATTAAATCAGTCACACTACGCCGCGATGTACGAGGAAAAACCCACAACGAGAAAAAACCTTGAACGGCCCTGGCCTAACAAATTCACTAAGTACGGTATGAATTTTACAAAGACTCGATAATAGGACTTCCACAATTGACTCCACTCCCTTCAAGACTTGACGCGCTCCTTCGTTCTTCAACCTCCTCCTAGCGAATAATCTCGGAGTCCACCGGAACCTTGGAGTCTACCAATTGAGACCAAGCAACCATCAACCACACATGGTGCCTTTCACCATGTGAGAATGCCACAAGAAAACAAAAACTTCTTCTTCTTTGAGGGATATAGAAGAAAACCCAAACAACTCATCAAACGGTAGAGTGAAACCCGGTGCCAAACAAACCCCAAGCAAGTATATAACAATAGAAACTTGGATCAAACTTAAAACTAATGAGTGTATGTGTTTTTGGTAGAAATTAATTCATAAAAACTTAAAAACACAAAAACATAAACTTTTGATTTTGCAAATTCTCTCTCAATATTTCTCTCTCAAAGTGTGTCAAAAGTTATCTGAAAAAGGTTAGTTCCCACACATATAAAATCTGGGAAAAAGTTACTGGGAACAAAGGTGGGAAAGTGGGAAAAAACTTCCAAAAAACTGTTCCCGCCAAATGTCGTTCGAACGACACTTCTAACGATAAGTCAGAACGAAAAAAAAATTCTCGTTTAAAATCCCATTCGAAAGACTTTGGATCTCGTTTGAACGTCATTTATTCTCGTTCGAATGACCTTTCATGATTGTAGATAATTTCGATACGAACGCGTGGCCGCCAGTTTCGTATTTTTCAAATTATTTTTGGATTTAATATGATTTTTCTACTGAAAGGTGTCCGAGAACAAAATCTTTAGAACTATGAATTCCGAGAACAAAATCTTTAGGACTATGAATTCAAAAAAAGTTAACAAAAATATACTAACACCCAAAATAAATTTCCAAGCTCCTATATATATTAATGCATGCATACCTTTAGGAGACATTGGAATCCACATGTTGATGACGTGAAACTTGGCACATTAAACTCGGCATTTGATGAAGATTTATAATCTTGGCCGCTACGTCTTCAACAAACACGTCATAGGCTTGGATGGATACAATAGAACACTATCCTATGACTCAAACATTTTTGTTCGAAATTGAGCCACACTACATTGAGACTCAATCGGAGAATTGTGTCCTGATAGAGACTCTATGAAGTTTATGACTGCGTGTCATTAAGGATCTTCTTTGTGTTGATTCTTTACTGAAAATTGCATGTTAGGGCTGCGTGTCCATGTGGTATTGCTGCGTGTAAACCACTGTTGATTTCTAAACCGGTACTTTGAAGATTTGATGAAGGCACCGTGCGTTACACTTGTGGGAAATTTTCAAGTGGTCTATAAGTCAAAGGTATTGTAAATTATTTCAAAGTTCTAGAAATATAAAAGGTTTTTCCCTTGTGGGGGATTTTACCTGAAGCTCGTGAATATTTAATTTGTTTTGACACATAGTTGCATATTTTTAGGGGTGAACTAAAATTGGTTTAAAATTGAGTTTTATATAATTTAGAATCAAATTGTGTGAAACCACCCAAAGGAAATTATTCTTGGGCTAACAATTGGCTTATTAACATTTCTTGATCGCATCTCAGTATTACGCAACCTTCCAAATGTTAACTCCCTCGTGCATAGCAAAACTCCTTGGGATTACAACAAGTTTTTCAACTTGTTCCAATCAAGTAATCTCATTTTCCAAGTAGGGTTAGAAGTAATTATAACAAGTTAATAAGAGTGGTTCAATTACTACAACCCTCAAGTCTTTGTTTCAAACAAAATAGACCTCATGAGTTGCCCCGACAATAACAAAATCCCTACAGGGGATCCTTAGGAAACAAATCCAGCTTAGGTTAGTCGCCAACTGGGTTGGTCTTAAAAAACCCCGCTCTAATGTATAGCCCAT
Source organism: Sambucus nigra (assembly GCA_949130495.1). NCBI lineage: Eukaryota > Viridiplantae > Streptophyta > Magnoliopsida > Dipsacales > Adoxaceae > Sambucus > Sambucus nigra. The sequence continues at coordinate 287,324,237 of OX422218.1, forward strand.
CGACCAAGTACATTCTAACCATCATCTCACTTAGTTCTAAGGGGTGTGAAAACACAACCTAAAAGGTAAAGTATATATAATGATGCTACTAAGGCATATTGGGCTGGGAGAATGTTGAAACGCATAGTAACAAATGGCTAATAATTGTTTTTAATATCATTTAGTTGGCTGAAAAACCCAAAATAATTAAACCTATGTATTAGTCCATTTAAATAGTAAGAGGCCTAAAATGGTCAATCAGTATTGATTGGTCGACAAAGATTTTGAGTAACTGATGAGCAACAACTCTTTCTATTTCAAATATAAGTAATAATTATTAAGACTTGTTTAGTCTGAATATGCTCAAAATATGGAAAAAGTTAATAAATGAAGCTTTGTATTAACAAAAATACAATTACATTAAGACCAAAATACACGAGGACCTAATATGGGCCAGGATGGCGAGCTAGGTATTCTGCAATGACATATTTTTTACCATCATCTGGTTTAGGGGTGAGCTCCTCCACATCATCATCAAAGTCTTGCTCCAAGAGTTGGGCAGGGATAATATCAGTCGGGATCCACTGGTCATCTTTAGAGAAAGGATTATGGCGGTAGGCTGCACACTCGACTTGGTATTTATACCAAAGTCTGGACTCCCTAGGTATCTTAACTTCCCTAAGGGAAATTAGGCACTCATGAGTAAAGGCGACTTCCTCTTCCTCATTAAGCTTTGCGAGGGGCATCTACCCAGCCAGGATTGTAACCCTCTGCCCGGGCTTCTCGAGGTCCCATTTTGCATGAATTCCTCAGCCTTTTAACATCCTCCTAAAGCCTAGCCACAACTTCTTTTAGCCCGATGACCTCCTTCCTTAGAGCATTATTCTCGGCCTGGAGCGTTTCACCCACTTTGCCTACTTCAATGGTCTCCAACTTGGCTCTCAAAGAATTTACCTCATCCTAAACTGAAGATCCAATCTCATTCATGGCTTTAAGATCTTCCTTTAGCTTGGCAAAAATTTCAAACTAATTTTTATATTGCTCCGTCCTTGTCTTTAGAGACTTGCAGATCTTCATAAACACCTTGTGAGCTTTCACACTGATGTTGGGACCAAGGATCATCCCTAACCATGAACTGGGGGGATGTTGTCCTCATCAGATTACAAATTACATAGGCAAAGCCACATATATCAGTATATATGAAAGTAGTAAATGAAAATTAATAAAGAAAATTCTCTTTCACTCATTGATAAAGGGTAAGAAAAAGGTCGGTACAATAAGGAAAATTACAACGATTTAAAAGTAGAAAAAAAAGATCCCCTAATCTAGATGGCTTATTCCTTCACCTACTCGACTTCAATGATGGCCTTCCCCTTTTCAGCATCCCTTTGATCTTGGTCAGCATTCACGTCGACCTCAATAGGCCCATCCTTAGCATGATCGATAGGCTGACTAGAACCCTCCTCTTCCTCTTCAAAGGGGTCAGGCCCAAAAATATAGAGGCTGAAAATATTATAGCCAACAGGAGTCCTCATAACTTTTAAGGCCTAGTCCCAGCCTTTCTTTAAGGCCACATTTCTTCCATAAGCGAGCTAGAGCTCAGCATCAATGTATGCTTTATTGAAGCTTTCTAGATAGTTGTCATTTTTTTCTCGAGGGAGCTCCTCCTCCAGCTTCAATACTTTATTGGATAGACCCTAATTCTCCTCGACCATTTTTTCCTTCTCTGAGACTACCTTTTTCTCGGATGCCTCCAAGTTTGTAAAGGCTTTGGCTGACTTCTCTCTGTCCTGCTCCCATGCTAGGTGAGCATAAATAAAGGCATTTCTCTCACTCCCTAGAGCATATTTCAGCTTTTGGTTACTTCTGGACTGATTGGCGTGATCATCCAAAAGAGTTGTGAAATCAGACAAAAATTACACAGAAGGGGGAAATAACAAGTTAGTATGAATAAGAAAAAATGTAGAAGAAAAATAATTACAAAAAATTGTGAAGAGACTTACCAGGGCAATCCCCAGAGTAAATTTGAGGGCGAGCTGGTATGAAACCAACCTTGCATGCTCATGATCATCAACGAGCACTGCCCCTTTTAAGAGATTGGGGGCAAGGGAAGGGATATCACCCATACTATCCCCCTCAGATTCAGCAGCATGAAAGGGGACTGTAGAAGCCCTCAATATTAATTTCCTTATGGCTTCCTCCCTCCTCTCCTCTCTCTTCTTTTCTTTCTCTTTATTTCTCTCTCTCTCTCTCTCTCTCTGTCTGTGTCTTTTCTCATTTGTTCGTCCTCTCTCTTCTTCTCCTTTTACTTTTCTTTCCCCTTTCCTGCTATGATAGAACTACTAGCCCCAGGGGAATTAATTTCAGACATCTTTAAAGACTTGAGCCGATCAGACAAGGTTGTCTGGTCACAATCATCATCTAGACTCAGTTTTCTCCTCTTTATCAAGGGATCCATATCTTCTTCTTCTTCCTCCTCCTCCTCCTCCTTCTCCTCCTCCTCCTCTCCTTTTTCCTCATCCTCTAGAACAATTGGGTTATAAGGACCAACTTTAGGATCTTTCAAGTTCGAGACCTTATTGACCTGGTGTGTGATCAGATAGGGTTGTCTGATCACCATCATCATCAAGCCTTAGTTTTCTCCTCTTTATTAAGGGATCCATATCTTTTTCTTATTATTCTTCTTCTTCTTTTTCTTCTTCTTCTTCTTCTTCTTCTTCCTCCTCCTCCTCCTCATCTCCCTTTTCCTCCTCCTCTAGCACGATTTGGTCAGAAGGACCAACTTTAGGAGCCTTTAAGTTTGGGACCTTGTTGACCTGGTTTGTAATAAAGAGAATGTTGAAGAAGAGGAACCCTGTAATGATTAGCGACGGAGAAAGAAGTTTGAACTGAGGTGACAAATGAGATGGATCTTCAATTTGAAACTCAACACCAATGATGAACACGACATCCTAGGATGATTTTTGGTGCTTCATCTAGCTGCTCGGACGATGATACCCTCACTCATTTATAGAAACTACAAATATGCCATGGTGTTTGGATCAGGATAAGCGCACCTCTGTAAGTTCATTATATTTACAAAAGTTCCACTCCGGTTGCTAAAGTAAAAGTTTCAATTTATAGGCCTTTAATGCAGTTAAATATTATCGGCCCAAAGTTCACAAGGCCCAAATTTTTTAAGGGCAATTGTGGAGACCCATTTTTTATGGTCCATGAGAGTAGCCGACCAAACCAGTCTGGCTAAAGCGCTTCTTGACCCAAATCAAATATTTAATTTACTCACGTGTATTTGAAATACACTAGAACACTTATGGATACATTCAAATTGATTACCAACAATCTCGGAGGAGATATTCGGGGACACTATGGATTATCCACGTGTTAATTGAGTTTCTTGTACAACTCAATCTCTTACTTTTATGCATCTATAAATTGTAAACCCTGTCTGGGGAAAAATGATGTAATGTCGAGCATTGAGAGACACTATAATAAAATATTAACCTCTCTATGAACATGGGCAAGTTATCCAACCACGTATATCGTTGTTGTGTGTGTGATTTTGCATTATTCTTTCTGTGATTGTTTCGTGGATCTTTATTGCAATAATTCGTGTACTCAGTATATTCTATATTATAATTTAATTTACCTTTAGGAAGTATGAGGATGAAATTGCCCAAAATAAGAGGAGAAATTGTAGGAATAATGATTTTATGGCATGAATATCAAAAGAGATAATTTCCACCTCTTATTTTTGCTGTTTTTTATTCATATGTGGTAAAAACATACCCTAATACAAATTCATTAATTAATGCATCTTCTAAAAAGAGGTGATGTCTCTTCAAGGCTTGCATGCCTAGCAAAAGGTCCCACATTTCGTGCGAAAGAGTTCAAGAAATTCCGCACCAACCGTTTTGATTTTGTTTCATATCCATGTGAGGAAAAACTTTTCACGTAAAATAACAAAATTTCAGTTTCTTCCTTGACTACGTATGTTGATAGAAAAAGCAATAAAAATCCAAAAGATAAGGTGCTAACCTATTATGGGATTATCCAATAAATTTTGGAACTCAATTATTTAGATTTCATGAATACTATATTCTATTGTGACTGGGTGAAGGTGGAGAACACTATGAGTGCTGGTAAAGTGATCCTAATTTAAAACTTATCATGGTAAATTTATCTAAGATGAAGAATAACGATCACATAGTCGATGCGCCTTTTATTTGTGCATTTCAGAACGTAAAGAAGGTATTCTACTCATAGTGCATAAAAATGGCAATTGGTCTACTATTGTGCATGCACCTAAGGGTATGACTACTCAAATAGGTGCATAAAAGGATCTAAAATAGTTCGAGTCTGCTCTTGATGACAACCCTAATTTAAAGGATCTTTTAGTTGATTTAGAGGATAATTGAATATCAAAATATTATTTTACCCATGACAATACTATTTGTATCCAATTATTATATTGGCCATTGACAATCATATTTGTATCCAAATTGTATCCTATTATGATATTGGCACTATATTGGCGCTTTAGTTTGATTTATGAATGTTTAGTTTAAATTATGAATGTTTAGTTAAATGGCATGGTGATTTACTTTGCATTGTCAACTCCACGATTACAATATTACTAAATTATATATGAATTGGTTGTTCAATACATGTTTTTTTAGGGGAGGTTGCCTAAAAAAAAGTATTTTTTATTCAATGGATATGGTCACGGCCCTAATTTGTGACACCAATTTTTTTTTTTTAAAAAATAAATAATTCGTCATAGTCCAAGACAGTGACCAATTATTTATTTATTTTTTTTAAATAATTGGGGGTCAGGGATTAAGGTCGTGACCTAATTTGAACATTATCCCACCCATGTTCATGGACCTGGGCGATTTGGATTGTGATCACATAACCATTATTATCCCACTCTAGTCACGGATTTAGTTCCTGACCACGAAGTCATGGACTAAGTCCTTATACATGGGGCCAATATTATGTCACGGGAGAGGCCATGACCCCCATTTAGGGTCACGAATTATGTCTATGCCCACTGATTTTCCTCACGGGAAAAATGGTCATGGCCGAGCTTAGTGACCATTGTCGGTATATGTTGTAGTGAACACATGTTACACTTGACCTATGTTTTGACTAGTGTTGAACTTGAAGATCATGTGCTTTATAATATTACTACACTTTAATGCCCAAAACAAAAAATTATAATCCCACTCCTCAAGATTAAAAATTGCTTAATAGTAGATAACTACTAACCTAATCCATTCAAACATTTGACTTTCACTACCATTTTAGCACATAAAACTAACCACTACAAGAGTAAATTTTAATATCCTTTCAAAACTAAAAACATGGAGGAAACCTAAAGGTAATTATTATTGTCAAATAGTTATTAATTATGGACTATGATATAAACCAAAAATCATGTGAAGCTAAAATTTCAGTTTTGAACCATGAAGGATTAAACAAGGGCATGGCTATTTGAGTTACTCCATTATAATAATCCAACAACATTACTGAAATTTCATATTGTTAAAATTTATGTAGAGCAATACTAAAAGAAAAATGATTAATAGGGACAAGAGTATTTGAGATGGCCGTATCATTTTGTCCCTTAAAAGAACCATTTGAGACGAATTTTAATTACTGACCCTTAAAGTATATATATATATATATATATATATATATATATATATATTTATTTATTTAGAACGATTTTTATTTTCCGTCCTTTATGTGAGTGAATTTTTAGTGCTTATTTTAATGGAAAAATATAAACCATGGATTTTAATAACCGTGGTTTATAGAACAAATTGATAAATTGTAAAAGGGACGGAAGGAAATCCATCCCATTTGATCAATTTATACCACAAAAAATCGTTCCATTTGATAAATTATAAAAGGGACAGAAGAAAAATCATCCCATTTGGTAAATTGTAAAAAGGGCAAAAGAAAATCGTCCCGTTTGATAAACCAAGTCTTTTCCCACTCTATTCATTTTCCCTTTCTTCTAAGAGAACCATTTCATAAACTTGCTCAATATTATCAATCTCTTCTCTATCTCTCTTATCGAAAATGTCCCCCTTCGTTCCTCCCCCTCTTCCCCCACCTTCTCCTTCCCCACCTCGCCCTGCTCTTGCCACACCCGTCCCTGCCCCATCCCACACGTACCCCCTTCCTCTGCGAATCTCGTCTCCTCTACCCCTGCCCCACCACTGATAATTCTTCTCCCTCATCTCTATTTTTTTATTAATCTGATGTTAGCTTGTGTAGTAGATGTTATACTTTTCTTATTTTTTAATTGATGTTAGCTTTTGTAGATTAGTTTGGTTAGATTTGTCTTGTAGATTCCAAATTATAGATTATTTTGTTTATTTGTAATAGATTAGTTTTTTAATTGATATTAATTTTATAAACTACAAATTATGTTTTTAATTGATGTAAGTTTAAGATTAGTTTGTTTGTTTGTTTGTTGTGTCAATTAGTTTATTGAAAACTATTTATTTGTATTCTTGTCCCCGAATCGTTATGTCCCCTATGAATTGCTCCGTGATGAACACATTCATTTTTTATGCTGGATATTGGACACTATTAATTCTCGTCACGGGTCTGCGTGTGATCTTTTATGTTTTAATTTAGTCATTCCCTCTTATTTTTTTATCGTATAATTATTCTTTTCAATGAAGTTGTTTTTTTCCAAGCCTTATATGTTATGTTTATGTATAGTCCTATTAATTGAACCACGCGATTTGAAATTCACATTTTAGGTACCCCACAAGGTTAAGAAACTAATTTTGTATGATTACAGGAGCAGAATAGTTCAGAATGTACAAAATCAAACATTTGAGTATGATTTGTTTTAAAATGATTAGATAACTACTGCATTGATATGATGAATATAGTACCCTTCTGTAGAAGGAGTACAATGGGAATGTGTCGAAGCCTTTCCACCTAGTCCTATCACTTACAAGCCGCGGACTTACCTTTTATATGCCTCACTAGCCTACTGCCACAGCCTCTCATACGCAGGGTGCGGACTTTACTTGCTACAGGGTGCGACACCTACTTGTTACAGGGTTCGACCCAAGTCTGATCTTATTAACTGGGCCGCAGCTCCTTTCATCACAACAATAATACCTAAACCTCCTATATATAGAGGTCCACACCTTGAGATAGGGGTGATTGATTCCTGATCCGAGCTCTCGGTTTATTTCTTACACTGACACCTAGCTCAAAGCCATCTATTCTCTCGACATCGCTCAGCATAGCTTGGGGGCTTCTCTCTATCATCGCAGATGACATCCCGGAGCCACCAGAATCATCACAGTCATAACTATATTCTATTCTCATGCTTTTACGCCTCTTTAGGACTAATTACTATGTACAAAACACCATATAGAATGAGAGTACGACACCAAAGTGGACGTAGGCTCATTTTTTATAGCCGAACCACTCTATATCTTGTCTTTTATCTGTCTGTACTTGCTCTATTTGCTTATTATGCACTTTATACTTGATTTGGTGGTACGAGAACGACAAGTGGACGATTTCTCGTTTCATCATGCATCATGCAAAGTGTCTTATGTATGATATTAGTTGTAAAGAATTTATGCATTTTTTTTTATTAAAAGGATGCATATGAACCTTGTTCACCAACGCTTACATTTTAGGAAACCGACCTAAGTAGTCGTGTATGTTTTTCAAATTGGGTAGTACGTTTTTCATGAGTAGAACATATCAGAAACAAGGAAGTTGTGATCCGTTTCTTCTACTAAAAGTAAAATATCACGTTTGTAGATACCTTTTAATGTATGTTTTTACCATATGAAAACATAGATTTGCATTTTAGGTTGTTTTGTAGACATGAAAACAGAGATTTGCATTTTAGGCTGTTTTATAGATTTGTTTTTACCATATTAGGGGAAGGTGGATGTGCAAAATCCTTGAGACATGATATCTACGAACATAACCATGGGTTATTCATATCTACTTTAAAGCAAGGTAAATTTCATGACTGAGATTCTAATTGTACGTTATCTTCTGTGTTGAAATAATGTGCATATATTTTGTTCTCGAAGAATTGATTTTTCATCGCTCCATTTTGAAGTACACTTATGTAATTTTAGTATACAAGTATTTATGGGGCATGTGGTTTTCAGGAAACCCATCCATTTAACTTTTCATTTTACATAATATCAATATAGGAGTAGCCTATTGCCTATTTTTAAATGCAAACTGAGTAACATATTGAAACCTAATGCTCTTCTGGCAATTTGTTTCCCTCAGTTATTTGAACTATAAAAATTCTCATCAATTGGATAATTGCCTTTCCCTTTTTCTAGGTATTAGGATCTGGTCACCCTCATGATTTTCATTTTTCTTTTTTTGCAAAATGTTTGCTCAAATATCAAGAAGTCAAAATGATGGGGGCAAACTCAGTATCAAACAAATAATAGGGGAGAGACTTGTAGGAATTGACCGCATAGTCACGAAACTTCGGGTTTAATAATATGATGATAACTTGAAAATCTATATACTTCGGCTTGTAAATATGTCGTTACAGATTTAAAACAAAAAATCACCCGCAAATGGCCCCATAAACGACACAAACACCTCGCACAAGACGAATGTAACTTGTAGGAATTGGACGCATATTCACAATACTCTTAGTTTGAGTATATACCGATAATTTGTAAATATCTAGATTTAGGCATAAAAATATGCCATTAAAGGGCGAATATACCCCATTAAAGATACGAACACCTCGCACGGGACCAATCTACGACAAAAGAACTAATCGTGTAGTCAAGGGACTCCCAGTTTGAGTATATGACACTAATTTATAAATATATAAACATAGGCTTTAAAATATGCCGTTAAAATGAAAAAATCCAAAATAACCCCAAACAATCCCGTAACAGACAAGAACACCTACCACGGGACCAGCATAACCTGTAGGAACTAATCTCATAGTCACGGGACTCCCGGTTTGACAATATGATGATACATTGTAAATATCTAGACTTAAGCTTAAAAATATGCCATAAATGGAAAAAATACAAAACATCCCCCAAAAGGCCCAATAAGAAGCATGAATATCTTGCACAAGACCAATATAACTCGAAAAACTAGCTTCACAGTGACGGGACTTCTGGTTTAAGTATATGACGATAATATATCTAGACTTGGGCTTATAAATTTGTTAAAGGGAGAAAATCCAAAGCAACCCCCAAATGGCTCGTAAAAAATATAAACACCTCCCACGGAACCAATGTAACTCGTAAGAACTAACCATATAGTCACAGGACTACCAGTTTAAAATATGACGATAATTTTTATATATCTCGACTTAGGCTTACAAATATATCATAAAAGTTCGAAAACTCAAAATAGCTTCCAAACGGCCCCATAAGCTCCATAAACACCTCACACAGGGCCAATGTAACTCCTAGGAACTAGCCATGTGGTCACGGGACACCCTCTTTGAGAGTATGATGATAATTTCTAAATATCTAGACTTAGGATTAAAACATGTCGTCAAAGGGAGAAAATGCAAAACTGCCAGTAAACGACTCTCTAAGAGGTATGAAATCCTCGTTCGAGATGAATGTAACTCGTGGGAACTGACCGAATAGTCACGGGACTCTCAATTTGTTATATTATGAAATTTTAAAAATTCCTAAACTTAGTCTTAAAAACATGTCGTTCGAGGTGTAAAACCCAAAACAGCCCCAAACGATCCTATACGAGACATAAACATCTCGTATGAGACTAAATGATAAACCAAGAACTCTTCACCAAATACGAGTTAACACACAATATTATAATTGATCAACACCCAGATCGAACTCTCAAGACACTCATGTATAACTGAAACAATAATAAAGGAAACTCATAAGTAACTCAGTCAAAAGGAGAGAGAAGTAAGCACCCTAGATACACCTTGGCAGGCATCCAATACACCACCAAGCTCTGAAGGATTTTTGGTTTAACTATAAAAACCTTTATAATAAATGACAATGCTGGGTGAGTAAGAACTATGGTTTACAATAACTTCTCTTAAGCACTCTGGTTTATAATAACTTCTCTCTGGTATATTCTCTCTCTAGAAATAAATCTCTAGAAAAGAACCGCCTTTCTCAGAGATGGTTGAGGCTAATAAATAGCCCCCACACCACTCCCGAGATTCCTTAGTCCATTACAGCTATGAACGAACGTCCCTCCATACTTTACATCACAAAAATTAAATGCTTGATGGGCCAGTCAACTCTATGTCATAAAAATTAAATACCAAGACATGCCTTTTGCCTAACCACTTTGTATTATAGGTCTATCACCTATAGAGGTGGCTCACCAAACCGTCTGACAACCCCTAATACTACAGTGGTTTACTCCAGTTTGGATTTGGCTCAAAGGTCAACAAATGAGGGAACTCTTGGTTATTTTGCACAAGCTTTAATGGTTAAAGGTTACTCGGTGTTTTACCAGTTATATCTAAGATAGTCAGGACAAGCCCTAACGCTGCCTTACTTTTTAATCCTCCAAACCATGTCTCTCTAATGTCCCCATGATGTGGTCATTCAGTAGAGCATGTAAACTCTCCTAGCCCATGCCAGGCCTGGTCTCTCGTGAGTACAGTTTGACCTCACACTGAATATTATAGTATTTACATCATTATGATCAATGTTAACAATTTAACTAAATAACAAACATGAAGTAAAGGGTGAGCTGTATCGACCAATATCCTCACTGAACTGCCACAGAGTTTCCACACTGATCTGCCACGCTGAGCTATCTCGATACTTTCATGCTACTTCCTTTCCTTAAGTCTCTTCTATTAGCTGGGGAGGCTTATCTCTAATGTAAAGATTATTTTCAGTCCCCCTACATTTTCCCCTTCGTGTAGAGATTTTTTATGGCAACAAGAAATGTCTGGACAAAAACTTCTCAATTCGATTAACCTTAACCTTATGGGAAGACAATTTTTTTACCTGTATATCTTCATTGTAACTTTTTTCGTTATCTCTTCCAGAAAAAAGTAAAATTCTCACCGATATACCTCATCCATAGCTCTGTAGATTCTCGGCTAATGGCGAAGGGACATCGCTACTTTTTCACTCGTTACATCTCACTCGTTCTGCCTTCTTTGATAGTGGTTGAAATTCTCCCAAAATATCTGAGGAAACTGCTGACCCATTCTGGTTGTTCAGAATTTAAATTCTCCCCTATTTATATATTTCCCAAAGTAACCTTTGAACTTTAAGTTCTCCCCAGTTTCGTCATTCCGTTATTCTTCCTCATTTTATCTTCTTTAAAAAGTAAAATTCTCCCCGATGTACCTGAGTTTGAAGTAACTCCAAATCGAATTATGGCGTGGGGACATCGTGAAATTTTTGAACTGCGCTGCGTGGAGCCTTTCCTATAATGTTGAAACTCTCCCTAATGCCTCTTCAACCCATTTTAACTCAGTTTGGGTTTTCAACGTGGGACCTTTGTTTGATTGAAAACAAAATTTGGCTATAAAACTTAACTTCTCTTGAAAGCACCACACCTTTTCCTAAACGTCACCTCATTAATGACGTGAGCCTATCTTTTAAACTGTCAAAGTGTGCCCCGAAGTGCTAGATGTGCACTTGCAATCATTTTGGCGGCTTGGCGCGTTCTTCTGTGGGAAACTCAAACGTTCACTTGATTTTAAATGACTAATTCTCAACACTTAAGTCACTTTTTTGTCTTCGTCTCTTTGCTTACCTTCATACTTACAGAGATTTTTTAAAGAGAAAAGATCAAACCTCTATTGTTGTTGCTGGTTTTCTTCTCCTTCATCTTCCTTTTTTAGTCTCTACCTCTCTCAATCTTTGTTACTTCACCATTTCCAAGTCTTTCTTTCCTCTCTACATACTCATCACCTGTAATGTCTTCTTCAAGCTCTCCGGTCACCCCTGCCACTAGTGCTCCGCCTGCCATCACCACTGCTACTACTACTATGGATTCCACCACCTTGGAGGTTTCTCGCTAAGAACAACTGTATTTTTATCATCGATCTCTTATCTTTGGAAAGGGTTATGACTTTTGGGGTGCTTATACACTACACCAAAACTGGCGATTGGTCACGGCCAAAATCCCTGACCAAAACTGTGGGTCGCGGACTTAGGCCGTGACCATTTTGGGCGTGACCATTTTCGTGGGTCGCGGCCCACGTCCGTGACCAAAAAATGGTCACGGCCGAGAGGGGTCACGGCAGATGGTCGCGGACTTGGGCCGTGACCCATGCCGTGACGGGTCGCGGCCCTCATCCGTGACCCACAACCGTGACAAATTGGTCGTGGCCAAAGTCCGCGACCCACAACCGTGACAAAAAAAAATTAAAAAAAATCGTCGCGGTTGAAGTTCGTGACGCAGGACCGTGATGAAAAAAAGGAAAAAATGGTCACAGACTTTGACCGTGACCCATAACCGTGACCAAAAATATAAAAAAAATGGTCGCGGTCCAAGTCCGTGACCCACAACCGTGACGAAAAAAATAAAAATGGTCATGGACAAAGTCCATGACCATATTTAACTATAATTTTTTAAAAAATGTATTTTTTTGGTCCAATCCTAAAATTGGAGGTCCTGTGAGTGCACCGTCACTTGCTACGTGTAACGTTGGACGCGTACCAAGTGTTACAAATATTTATTATTGGCAAAATAATAAAAAAAATCACAAATTGCGAATCGAGAACGTTGTTAATAAACAAATATATATACAAACTTAAAAATATTACACGTCTTAATAATTCACATAGCAAAAAAAATTGGGCAGAGTTTTCCCTATTCTCTTGACATTCCAAAACCTGTAAATGTAAAACCTACTTACTATAAAGCCCGCACGGCCATAAAATTCAACAATCGAATTATAAAAGCCCCCAGGGCCATAAAACTAAATAATAAAAGCATGCACGACTGTAACACATAAAAAAACAAAATCCTGAATGTCCACAACATATAAAAAATCTTCATGTTGTAAACCACTGCCTCCTTCATTTGTTCCGCGTGCAAAAATCCTACAAATGATAGGATACATAAAAAAAATATCAGTAAGCAAGTAGTTTTACAAAAAAATTAATCAAGCTGAAAAATTGCATATATGAGTTAAAATTATCAACATATCAATATTTTATGCCTAAGTCTAGAAATATGAAAATTACCGTCGTATTCTCGAACCGGGAGTCCCGCGGATGCGTGGTCAGTTCCTACGAGTTACATTGGTCCCGTGGGAGGTGTTGGTGCCACCCACGGGGCCGTTCGGGGGGTGTTTCGAGTTTTCACCCTCTAACGCCAAGTTTTTAAGCCTAAGTCAAGAAATATGCAAATTATCATCGTATTCTCAATCCGGTAGATCCGCGGCTGCGGGGTGAGTTCCTACTAGTTACATTGGTCCCGTGGGAGATGTTGGTGCCACCCACGGGGCCGTTCAGGGATTGTTTCGAGTTTTCACCCTCTATCGCGATGTTTTGCTTAAGTCTAGAAATATGCAAATTACCGTCGTATTCTCTAACCGGGAGTCTCGCGAATGCGCGGTCAGTTCCTACGAGTTATATTGGTCCCGTGGGAGGTATTGGTGCCACCCACGCATTCTCTAGCACATTGACAGGGCATCCCACGCATGGTCCACCTCTGATGAGTGCATTATTTTGTATATTTTATACCCAAATTTATACTTTGTTAGTCCCATTTTAGTGTATTTAATAAGTTCATAGGACTATTTTATTAAAAAGAGAAAAAAATGGGAGAATGATTGAATTCATATTGAAAATGTCAATTTTAAGTAAAAAAATAGGCACTTTGATAATTTTATAATATTCTTGTGCTAATTTGTAGATACGGCATCCCACGCATGGTCCACCTCTGATGAGTGCATTATTTTGTATATTTTATACCCAAATTTATACTTTGTTAGTCCCATTTTAGTGTATTTAATAAGTTCATAGGACTACTTTATTAAAAAGAGAAAAAAATGGGAGAATGATTGAATTCATATTGAAAATGTCAATTTTAAGTAAAAAATAGGCACTTTGATAATTTTATAATATTCTTGTGCTAATTTGTGAAAAAAGTTGCCTAGTGAAATTTTTGCACATAATGATGGAATTTGGTGCAAATTGATGATCAATTCAAAAAAGGCGCAAAAAAGCTTATTTTTACGGTCGTTAAAAAAAAAGGCTATATTTGCACTTGTGAAATCGTAAAAAGGTCAGAAATTTGTATTCCCCGATTTGGGCGAAACTCGGCATGCATGTTCAGCAAGAAAAGATAAGAGTTTTCGAGTGGGGAAAAATTCTGTCCCTTATCACGATCCAAAGATTAAAGAGGTGGAGAGATAGCTACAAACACCATTCGGACAATCAGAAAGAGTCCCATCACAACTCAAATAACTCACCACTTGTCCTATAAAAAGGACCCTTGGGATCATAATTTCGTAGACAATTAGAGAGGATCTTCGTGGAGGATTTCTAGGAGCAACTTTGAGTGATTGTAATCAATTTGAGGGCCAAGTTTTTATCATTTTTTTAGAGGATTGAAGATTGTTATGAGAGAACTATTTGTAAGTTTGGTTTATTAATCAAGATCCCTACTCATTCTTGCAATTTCTCTTTCATTATGGTAGCTTGATTCTTATATTAGGAGTAAGGTGAAGTTTATCATAGTTAGCTAATATTGTCACATTAATTTTATCGTTGTTTATTACCTACTTGTTTTAATTGCTATTAAAGGTTCGATATTCATTTTAAAGCGACACGAGAGTGTGTTTTAGACCCTTCAAGATTGCTTTGTCAAATCAAGTTTTGAGATTTAAAAATAGTGATTTTTGATGGATTATGCTTGCACTTTTATTGTTTTGATAGTCCATGCTTAAACACGTTTGCGAATTTTAAAACCTGTATTTTCTAAGGGAATAGGGCTTTTAGCCGTCTATTAGAGACATTAAAAATATTATGACCATAACCGTCACATTTTCCGAATTAAACGCGGCGAGAGTCGGTTTAATTTGAGTTATAAAAAGGGAATGACAACATTAAATTAGTGTGCAATATTAGTTACGTGATATATGGACCCCGAATCCTAATTGTTTCCTAATTGTTTACAAATATCTTTTGTTACTCTCATTTATCATAGTTGCTTTTAAATATTATAGTTCATAATTATTCTCTATCCCATTTCCTCTAGTTGGACAATTGCAATTCTTTTAAAAGTTAAAATTGACAAATCTCTGTGGATTCGACCCGTACTTAAACTTGCTATTCTATAATAGCCCGTACACTTGCGGTATTTTATAAATTGACAACAAGTTTTTGACGCCGTTGTCGGGGATTTGTTCGATTTTTAAATTAAAAAAAAAGAGTTGTGATTTTCGGACTAGTTTTTTTTACTTTTCGCATTTTTATTAGTAAAAATTCATAAAAAAAAAAGTAGAAATTTCTAGAAAAAAAATCAACAGCAATATTTTTATTTTTTTGTGTAAAAAAATAAATAAAATCTTATTTAAGTTTTTTTTAGTAAATAGCACTTTTAGCACTAAGTTTATCCTAAAATACATAAAAAAACTTGAAAAAACTTGAAAAAAAAATTCTGGAAATTTCCATATTCGTTTTTTTCTGTAGGTAGACCCTAAAAAAATTTAAAAAAATTCGAAAATTCTTTTTTTTATCAAGTATTCAAAAAAAAAATAGTTTCATATGTGTGCTTTGTTTTTTTATTTTTTTGTTAAATACACCACTAGTGTGTGTGTCATTTTTTTGGTTCTTCTCTTTTCGTTAATTTTTTTTGTGTATGTGTTGCACTTTAAGTTTGGTGTAGTTTTTTTTTCAGAAGAACATTGAAAAAATAGGGCAAAAGGAAAGAAAAATTCAAAAAAGTGTGCAACGGTGCGCAAACGTGAAAAAAAATTGTACAATGTTGCCACGAGCACAAGGAACTCCCAGGGACGACTGAAATGTAGGTGGCGTTTCCCTCCGATCGACGTCAACTTAAACTTTGGCCCGGCGTAAACAAGTGATCGTAAAAAGTCCACGCCGGAGGTACATTTTTGTGTGTGTGTGTGCTCCTATGTGGTTTAATTTCGCATTTAATTTAGCACGTTGCATAAATTGACTTAAGGGCAAAACCCGTGTGAAAGATAAGGTGGGGATTTCATCACCTCTCCTTGGCCCGAAAATGACTAATTATCCAAGCATTTGCGTATCCCACGCCATCACATTTAATTTAAAATCAAGTAGACATTGGCCCTAGGATATCACATAGCTTATAGGAAACCTCTTAACGAGGCTAGAGTTAAAAGCTACTCCAACCCGAACTTGTCAAATCAATTTCGTTTCACCTTGTCTAGGATTGGTGGTTTTTAATGCGGTCTTCGTACCGACCACCTACCTGGAGGAAAAAAAGGATTTAAAGGAGATAACCCAGTTGGTCGTCTTTTAAATTCTCCCTTGTCAAAGAGTAAGAGTTGTCTAATTTGGGAGATTAATTCGGAGACCCGTACTGTCATCGATTAATCTCGAGAAAACTAGATTTAAAAAATAAAATTCCCTTCACCTAAATTAGATAATTCAATTTGTTGTGTGTTAGCTAGGAATTACGTGGTTTGAGTCAAATATTTTTTTCATCACATAAAAAAAATCGAGTGAGTTGAGTGTATGCGAAGTTGGTTTCAAAATCATACCGTTCGTTTGTCGAGTGTGAAGTCTATCATTCCCAACACTTACGTAGGTAGATTTTCGATATTCACCGAGATGGGAGACGAGTTAGCACCACGTGACCTTAAAGATTACCTTTATCCGACTAGGTTTAGTCAGCCGTCATGTATACTTCTACCCGTTCACAGTGCAAACAATTTCCAATTCCATTCGGGAACAATCCAATTGTTTCCCCTGTTTCGGGGTACTAAAAAAAAGGATCCCTACCTTCACGTGCGTGCATTCAAGGAGATATGTGGGATCATTAATTACCAAAAACTCTCCGATGATATTGCTAAGCTTAAATTGTTAATGTTCTCGTTGAAAGACAAAGCTAAGAGTTGGTTTAACTCGGTAAAACCCGAATCCATCACCACTTGGAACCAAATGAGTGTCACCTTCCTACAACAATTCTTTCCAAACCAAAAGATGGCGTCGATACGTCACGCCATCAATACATTTAGCCAAAAGGAGGGAGAAGCATATTGGATGTATTTGGAGTGATTCAAGGACTTTCTACTGCAATGTCCACACCATGGAATTGAGACGGGATGCCAAGTCCAAATTGTATATGAGGGGTTCGATTGTAACACCTGAACTATGCTCGAGTCACTATGTAATGGTGATTTTACCGAGAAGAGTGAGGTCGATGCGTGGGTATTTCTATAAGCCATAGCCAGAAAGTCCTAGCGATGGGAACCCAATAGACAATCTAGATCCACCACCTCCAATGAGGGTTTCGCTCACCAAGTCTAACAAAGTTATGATTTAAATGCCAAAGTGGCCACATTGGCCCGACGTTTAGAAACATTAGACAAGCGAAACGAGCAATCGAAGCGCACCTGCGATCGTTCAACATGTAGGTTCCCCTATGTGTATACTTTGTGATGCATTCGACCACTTAGTCGAAAATTTCCCCGCCCTTCTGGCCCACAAGGTACTCACTGAGCATAACAATGCCCTCTACCAAAATAGGCCAAAGTATGACCCATATTCCAATACATAAAATTCAGGGTGGTGAAACCACCCCAATATTTCATGGTCCAAGGGTCAATACCTAGGAAGTGGAGGTCAATATTTTGATAACCACCCTCGGGTTTCCAAAAGAATGCCACCGCACCTTCAAATCTCTCATCCCAAAAGATCCAATCTTTAGAGGATACGATGAACCTTCTTGCCTAAAGTACTCTTCAATTCCAGCAAACCACTCAAAATATCTTCTAATCCACCCAGCAAAGCATGCACGCGAATACTTAATCCATTACCAAACTCGAGGTTCAAATGAGCCAACTAGCTAATGTGTTGAGTGAGAGGAATAAGGGAACATTCCCGAGTCCGTCCGAACCCAATCCAAAGGGTAACATGCCTAGGGGTCAATTTGTTATTCAAGACGGCACGAGCGCATCACACACCCAAGAGCATGCGAAAGCCATCATCACGCATAGGTTTGACAAGGAAGTAGAGAAAAACATTTCACCACCTACCGAGAGTGAATCCGAGAAAGGTAAGGAAAAGGAAATCCATTCGTGGATCCAACATCTTCCTCACCCTTATCTTCCGATCCATTTGTCGACACCTATGTCCCAAAAGCTCCGTTTCCCTAGCATTTGGTGTCCCAAAAGAAAAAGGCGCAAGTTGATAAGATTTTGGAAGTATTAAAGCAAGTACAAATCAATATCCCACTGCTTGATGATATTTAACAAGTCCCGTCGTACGCCAAATTTATTAAGGACGTTTGTACCTTCAAGAGAAGCACCAACGTACCCAAGAAATCTTTTCTCACCGAGCAAGCAAGATCGATCACTTCTCATCGAATTCCCATCAAGTATAAGGATCCCGGTACTCCAACGATCTCTATCAATATAGGGGAACACCTCGTGGATAAATCCCTTCGAGATTTAGGAGCAAGTGTGAACCTTCTATCGTACACCGTGTACGAGAAACTAGGTTTGGGGGAGTTAAAACCGACTAGGATTACCTTTTCCTTAGCCTATTGTTCTGTGAAAATCCCGAGAGGTATTGTTGAGGATGTCCTAATTAAAGTGGGTGAATTTATATTTCCCGTCGACTTTGTTGTCTTGGACACCCAACAAGTGCAAAATCATATTGCACAAATCCCTACTATTTTGGGTCGTCCTTTCCTCACCACATTTGATGCTGTCATTAGGTGTCATAGCAACCAATTGAACCTATCCTTTGGGAACATGACTATGGACCATAATGTGTTCAATTTAGCCAAACAACCACCAGATGACGATGAACCCGTGGTTATTGACATGATTGATAGTATTGTCCAAGAGACTTTCGCGCAAACTTATAATGACGACCCTTTAGAATCTTATCTTGCCTTTTTTGGGTCCTAATTTGATATCGAACTGTCCATCAAAGAAGCAAACGCCCTCCTAGACACTGCCCCTATCATGGAAGTAGGAAATTGGAAGTCTAAACCTGATCCCCTCTCACTTTCCTCATCACCTATTCCACCCTCGATTGAGGAAGCTCCCGAGCTTGAATTGAAGCCACTACCTGCAACGCTCGAGTATTGGTTCTTAGGACCTGCTGAATCCTTATATGTTATCATCGCGTCTGACTTAGATAAAGAATAGGAAGAAAAACTGTTGTATCTTCTCAAAGAACCCAAGGAGGCCATAGGATGGACCATAACCGACATTAAGGGGATAAGTCCCTCGGTGTGCATGCATAGGATACACTTAGAAGATAATGCTAAAAATTCTCGTAAAGCACAACGTAGACTTAATCCCAATATGAAAGAGTTCGTTCGAGCCGAGGTGCTAAAATTGCTCGATGCGAGTATCATCTACCACATCTCTGATAGCCAATGGTTCAGTAATGTTCAAGTGGTCCTTAAGAAATCTAGTGTTACGATGGTGAAAAATAACGATGATGAGTTAGTACCTACAAGGATTCAAACTGGTTGGCGAGTGTGTATTGATTATAGGAAGTTAAACACTGTTACACGAAAGGATCACTTTCCTCTTCATTTCATAGACCAAATGCTAGAGAGATTAGATGGCTATGCATATTACTATTTTCTCGATGGGTACTCCAGCTACAATCAAATTACCATTGCTCCCAAGGATCAAGAGAAAACCACTTTTACGTGTCCATTTGGTACTTTTTCCTACCGACGCATGTCCTTTGGGTTATGCAATGCACCCTCTACCTTTCAGCGGTGCATGATGAGTATCTTTTAGGATATGGTGGAATGTTTTCTCGAAGTCTTTATGGATGATTTTCTGTATTTGGGTCTAGTTTTGATGAGTGCCTCGACCACCTCACCTTCATTCTGAAGAGGTGTAAGGAAAAGAACCTTGTGCTTAATTGGGAGAAGTGTCACTTTATGGTCAAATAAGGCATAGATCTAGGTCACATCATTTCTGAAAAGGGTATTGAGGTAGATAAAGCTAAAATATATCTCACTTCTAATCTTCCACCCCCTAAAACTGTTCGTAAAGTTCAGTCATTCTAAGGACACGCCGGTTTCTATCAGAGATTTATTAAGGATTTTAGTAAAATCTCTCGACCCTTATGAAATATTCTTACCAAGGACACACCCTTCGATGTCACTAACGAATGCCTTCAAGACTTTGAAAGGATAAAGAAGTAATTGACATCTGCACCTATTACGAGACCCCCCGACTGGAGTCAGCCGTTTGAGATCATGTGTGACGCTTTTGACTATGCCATAGGTGCGGTTCTTGGTCAGCATAATGAGAAACTTCCTCACGTCATCTATTATGCTAGTAGGAATATTAATGATGCCCAATTGAACTATTCCACGACTGAAAAAGAGTTCCTCGCTGTTGTTTTTGCTCTTGAGAAGTTTAGGTCTTACTTGATAGGATCCAAAGTTATTATTTTTACCGATCACTCAGCCCTGCGATACCTTTTATCTAAAAAGGATGCTGAGGGCCATCTCATTAGGTGGATCCTATTACTGCAAGAGTTTGACCTTGAAATTCGGGATAAAAAGGGATGTGATAATGTAGTGGCAGACCACTTGTCTAGGTTAACCATTGAATCATCCGATAACCTCTTGCCACTAAATGAGTCCTTTCCTGATGAGTAACTGATGCTTGTCTCTCAGCTTCCATGGTTCACCGATATTACGAACTATCTTGTGACGGGTGAAATGCCACTACATTGGTCTAAGAAAGATCGTTCCAAATTTTTAAAGGAAGCCAAGCATTTCTTTTGGGATGACCCGTATCTTTTCAAGTATTATCCCGATCAAATCATTCGAAAGTGTTTACCCAATCACGAGATTCAAAGCGTAATCTCTTTCTGCCATGACCAAGCCTATGGAGGTCATTTCAGTGCTAAAAAGACCACTGTAAAATTTTTATAGTGTGGATTCTATTGGCCCACCATTTTTCGTCACTCGAATGATTATAGTAGGAGTTATGACCGTTGCCAACGGTTAGGAAAGATCACACGTAGGAACATGATGCCCTTAAATCCCATTCTGATTATCGAGGTTTTTAATTGTTGGGGCATTGATTTTATGGGTCCATTCCCAAATTCCTACGAGAATATTTACATTCTTTTGGCAGTTGATTATGTATCTAAGTGGGTAGAATCCATACCGTGTAGGACGAATAATCTCCATGTGGTGGTCAAATTCATTCGAGAAAATATTTTCTCTCGTTTCGGTACGCCTCAAGCCATCATTAGCGATCATGGAACCTATTTCTGTAATCGATCCTTCGAGAGTCTCATGAAAAAGTATTCGGTCACGCACAAAGTAGGGTCTTCTTATCACCCTCAAACCAGTGGTCAAGTTGAAGTTTCCAATAGGCAAATCAAGAAAATCATCGAGAAGATAGTGAATCCGAATCGAAAGAATTGTTCCTCAAGGATATTGGATGCACTATGGGCTTATCGCACTGCCTACAAAACGCCACTTGGTATGTCCCCGTATAGGCTTGTCTATAGAAAAGCCTGCCACCTTCTGGTAGAGTTAGAACACAAGGCCTATTGGGCCATTAAGACCTTTAATTTCGATTTACCTGCTGCGAAAGAGGTCCAAAAACTCCAAATCAATGAGTTGGAAGAGATTAGGAATGATGCGTATGAAAATGCAAAATTGTATAAGGAGAAAATGAAAATGTTACATGACAAGCCCATCCTACGGAAGTCATTTGAGCCTGGACAGAAAGTTCTCTAGTACAATTCTAGATTGCATCTCTTTCCTAGTAAGTTGAGTTCTAGATGGTCCGGTCCCTGTATTGTTAGGACAATCTACTAACATGGGGCAGTTGAGATAGAGAATCCTAAAAATGGTGAAATTTTCAAAGTTAATCGTCACAGGTTGAAGCCATATCTGGAATTGAGAGATCGGGAAGTGGAGGACATTCTCCTCCAAGACCCTATGTACCAAGAGTGAACATGAAATTGGGTCATTGTTATTGTATCATAATTTTCGTTTTACAGGAATTATGCGTTGGAAACAGTCCCTCATTACGGTAATATCTTTCATATCTTTCCCACCTTTTCAATTTTTGTCTTTTACATTGAGGACAACGTAGAAATTAGGTTTGGGGGTATTGAGGTCATTTTTCTTCGAAAAAAAATCATAAATCCAAAAAGATTTTCAAGATAATTGAGTTTTGAAATGATTTCTTAATATAGAATTAATTCATGGATCTCTCAACTTATGAAATTTTTTACACATTAGCCATACAATATGATCGAAAATGGATCTTGAGGCGAAAGTTAAAATGCTTAACGAATGAATGTGGAGGTTTTATCCTGGTGAGATTTTTATGTCATTAATCATTTTTGAGAGATTTAAATCAATTCGAGTTAAAATAACTCAAAATTTCCTTCAGTGACAAATTCGTTGATGATATCAAATTCATTGATTTGTTCGATTATTGAAGATAAAAAGTCAAAATGTGAATCTTAAAGCACTAGAAGTCTTAGTAAGTCGTCTTGAGACACGAATCAACTTAACAAAACTTGAGAAATGAGATTAGGCCATCGTTTGAAAGCCCAAAAATAAGCCTAAACTCCGACCTTTTTATAATATTCCGTTGCAAGCCCATTTGAGCCAAAAAGAAAATGAGCCTTTTGTTGAAAAACCATTTTCCTACCCAACTCCAACTTGGAGTTTAAAGCCTATAAAAACAAGCCATTCCTATTTTCTGAGAATACTAGGGTAAAAATACAATAGGAAAAAGGCCAAAAGAAAATGAGGTTGCAAGAATGATGTTAAAAAAAAGGAAAGAAAAATGTGAAAATGGAGGTGAGAAAAAGTGCCTGGAAGTCAAAATACCGAAAAACCTCTTTATTCTCAGAAGTTTTGAACTCCAAACAACCATTCTGTCTAGCCAAAATCCGAGCCTACAATACAACCAAAGAAAGTCCTAATCGATCTCAAGTGAAGTTAGTTAAGGTGCGGAGAGAAGATGAATAGGATCTATGATGCTTTTCAATAAGTAATCGATTTTTTGTTCATGAGATCATATTCATCCATTATATAAAAGTCCATTTTTGATCATGTATATGTGAAAATTGTTCATTTAAATTTACTCTTTTATTCACATATACCGAGAGAAAATAATCCATTTTTTCGTGTTTGATTGAGAGTGCATTCCGTGAGATTTTGAAATCAAAACAAACTTTCGGATAAGAAATGTAACGATCAAATCTTTTGAAATGGACAGTTATATTGGCTGTGCACACACACACGATAAGTTGAGATTGAAAAGTGAAGTTCAACTATATTTATGAAGTTTGCATTCAAACTTGGTTATATTGCTTTTGTGTCTTTTGTATTAAGACAATTTTTTAAGTTTGTGGGTATATTCACTGCAAACCCTCACGAGACAAAACTCGTCCACTAGAGTAACCTAGGGGTTGAACGGCTTATTGCACATGCTAAGTGCAATCGTGATTCCTACGAAAGTGAGTTAGATTTTAAATTTTAGTTTTGCTCGAGGACTAGCAAAGTTTAGGTTTAGGGGTATTTGATGAGAGCATTATTTTGTATATTTTATACCCAACTTTATACTTTGTTAGTTCCATTTTAGTGCATTTAATAAGTTCGTAGGACCATTTCATTAAAAAGAGGAAAAAAATGTGAGAATGATTGAATTCATATTGAAAATGGCAATTTTAAGTAAAAAATGGGCACTTCGATAATTTTATAATATTCTTGTGCTAATTTGTGAAAAAAGTTGCCTAGTGAATTTTTTGCAGGTAATGATGGAATTTGGTGCAAATTGATGATCAATTCAAAAAAAGCGTGAAAAAGTTGTATTTTACGGTCGTTCGAAAAAAAGCTAAAAAGGTCGGAAATTTTTATTCTCCGATTTGGACGAAACTCGGCATGCGCGTTCAGCAAGAAAAGATAAGAGTTTTCGAGTGGGGGGAAATTTCGTCCCTTATCACGATGCAAAGATTAAAGAGGTGGAGAGATAGCTACAAACACCATTTGGCCAATCAGAAAGAGTCCCACCACAACTCAAATACCTCACCACTTGTTTTATAAAAAAGACCCTTGGGCTCATAATTTTGTAGAAAATTAGAGAGGAATTTCGTGGAGGATTTCGAGGAGCAACTTTAAATGATTGTAATCAATTTGAGGGCATGTTTTTATCATTTTTTTAGAGGATTGAAGATTGTTATGAGAGAACTATTTGCAAGTTTGGTTTATTAATGAAGATATCTACTCATTCTTGAAATTTCTCTTTCATTATGGTAGCTTGATTCTTATATTAGGAGTAGGGTGAAGTTTATCATAGTTAGCTAATATTGTCACATTAATTTTATCGTTGTTTATTACCTACTTGTTTTAATTGCTATTAAAGGTTCGGTATTCATTTTAAAGCGACACGAGAGTGTGTTTTAGACCCTTCAAGATTGTTTTGTCAAATCAAGTTTTGAGATTTAAAAATAGTAATTTTTGATGGATTATGCTTGCACTTTTATTGTTTTAATAGTCCATGCTTAAACACATTTGCGAATTTTAAAACCTGTATTTTCTAAGGGAATAGGGCTTTTAGCCATCTATTAGAGACATTAAAAATATTATGATCATAACCATCACATTTTCCGAATTAAATGCGGCGAGAGTCGGTTTAATTTGAGTTATAAAAAGGGAATGACAACATTAAATTAGTGTGCAATATTAGTTACGTGATATATGGACCCCGAATCCTAATTATTTCCTAATTATTTACAAATATCTTGTGTTACTCTCATTTATCGCAGTTGCTTTTATTTAGTGTAGTTCATAAATATTCTCTATCCCATTTCGTCTAGTTAGACAACTGCAATTCTTTTAAAAGTTAAAATTGACAAATCTCTTTGGGTTCGACCCGTACTTACACTTGTTATTCTATAATAGCCCGTACACTTGCGGTATTTTATAAATTAACAACAACCTCCCTTCCCAATAACTCAATAGGGAGTTTTAAGCAACTAGCTGATAGTTTTGTCCACAATTTCTACAGCAAACAATCCTTG
Source organism: Sambucus nigra (assembly GCA_949130495.1). Lineage (NCBI taxonomy): Eukaryota > Viridiplantae > Streptophyta > Magnoliopsida > Dipsacales > Adoxaceae > Sambucus > Sambucus nigra. Next base: position 287,349,436 of record OX422218.1, read on the forward strand.
GAATGAGTTCATGCAGAGGTTGGAGAACAAAATAGGGGATATCATGAAAAACTGAGACCTCTTGCAGAGGCGATATCATGAAGGATCTCCATTTGTGGAAAAGATAATGAGCTACCCAACCCCAACCAAGTTCAATCTGCTAGTGGTTACTCTGAAGTATGACGGGGGCTCGAATCTAGTGCAACATGTGGAGCTGTATCAATCAGCCTTCGACATCTATTCAATCTCAAACGAGATGAGATGTCGAGTATTCTCTAGAACATTAACATGCGCAGCCCAAGTATGGTTCACCTCCCTTCCCAAGAAATTAATATGGAGTTTTAAGCAGCTAGTCGATAGTTTTGCCATAATTTCTACTTTGGGGGTGAAACCTAGGAAGCAGACGACCCACCTGTTGTACATCAAACATGGAAAGGACGAGACTCTGAGGGAATATATAACCCATTTTAACAATGAGAAGCTGGAAGTCAAAGATTAAGAAGAAAGTATCGCAATGACATCCCTTATAGTAGGTCCTTAGAAAGGAAAGCTACTCTGGAAGCTAGACGAGGACCCTTCAAAGTCCATGGCTGAACTCCTGACAACGGTCGGGAAATTCATGAATACAGAGGAGTCTAAGGGGAGAGTCATGAACGCAGAGGAGTCATGAAGAAAATAGATCCCACGGTGATGGAAAGTTTCAGAAGTCTAAGGGGAAGGGTAGCAAGAAAAGGTCGATGGATGACACAATTGCGAAATATACCCCTCTGATAGTCAGTTGTGAGCACATTTTGAACGAGATAAAAAAATAACCGGTCTCTTAGGTGGCCGAAAAAGTTAAAGACGGATCCTCATAAGAGAAATAGAAATCTTTGGTGCGAATTTCACCAAGATCATGGGCACATCACCGATAAATGCTTCTCCCGCAAAGACGAGATAGAAAAAATGTTGAAGTCTGGTAAGTTGAGGAAATATGTTGATAAGAGCGGTACAGGCCAGGGTCGAGATGATCAAGGCTGAGACGACCCCGGAAAAAGGAAAAAAATGATAAATGCAAAGAGGATACTCTATCCATGTGGGATGACCCTTCGAATAATGATAGTGATGATTCAGATCTCCCACCAAAGGACGATAACGCCCCAGTGAAGAGTCTCAACATGATTTTTTGGTGTAGGCCTGATTTGTGGTGGCCTAGGAGGAGGAGGCTCTGAGGTGGCCGATCGCAAGGCGCATGTGGCCAAGGCAAAATCAATAGCTAAGGCTGAGGTTGTAAACTCAGCCTCTACGGGTATTAAGCCCGAAAAAAGGAATAAAGTGGATATGGAAACCCTCATATTCGTCTTTTCAAGGCTAGATTTTAAAGGTATCCTAGCTCCTCATGATGACCCGCTCGTTATAATCACCAGGGTACATGGAAGTGAGGTACCAAGAATCTTTGTTGATGGAGGAAGCTCTGCAAATGTCATGTTCGGGCCATGCTTCAAAGGCTTAGGACTTAGCCGGTCCAGGCTCATACCATACCATCATCCTGTGATAGGATTCAATTGAGAAAAGGTTCACCCTCTTGGGATTTCCGAAATGGATGTCAGAATGGGAGACAAGTGGCCGAAGTGGCTGACCAAGAAGATCAACTTTTTTATAATGGATAAGAACGTCTTCTCGGCTTATAACCTCATATTGGGATGAGTAGCTCTCAAAGAGTTTGGAGCCGTGCATTCTACGGTTCACCAAATGATAAAATTCTCGACTCCTTATGGAGTAGGGGAAGTTCAAGGTGACCAAACGTCGACACGAGAGTGCTAATTTAACTCAACAGAGGAGAGAGTAGCACGCAAGAAAGCAATAACTGCATACAACATTGACACCCTTGGTCTTAAAGACGAGACAAAAATCAAGAAAGGGGAGGCTATGAACGAGGTAGAATCCATCGTCCTCAATGAGGACGAGTCAAAAAAAACTATCTAGGTCGGCAAAGCCTTAAAACAAGAGATCAAGGATGAGCTGATTGAATTTCTGAGGAAGAGACAAAGTATCTTCGCATAGTCACGATGACATGCCTGGGATTGACCCAAAAGTAATATCTCATAAGTTGAATGTTGTTGATGGTGCAAAGCTGATAAGGCAAAGGAGGAGGGTCTACTCAAGGGAGAAGTACGAGATCATTAGAGATGGGGTTAAAAAGCTTGAGAAGGCTAAGTTCATCAGAGAGGTGATATACACTGAATGGATTTCAAATGCTTTCATTGTACCTAAAGTCAATGGAAAATGGAGAATGTGCATGGACTTCACTAATTTGAACAAGTCTTATCCTAAAGACAAATTCCCTCTCCCTTTTATTGATCAGACAGTTAATGCTACGACCGGACATGAATTGATGAGTTTTATTGATGCCTACTCAGGCTATAACCAAATCTTCATGGACCTGGTCGATGAAGAGAAGACAACCTTTATCACTGACTAAGGGACCTACTGCTACACGGTCATGCCTTTTGGTATGAAGAATGCTGGGGCCACTAAGCAGCATCTAGTAAATAATATTTTTTAAGATCAAATAGGGAAGACGATGGAGGTATATGTCGATGATATGCTTACGAAGAGTCTGAAGGCTGACACATATGTGGCCGACCTTGAACAAACGTTCAATATAATGGATGAGTACAAAATGAAGCTCAATCCAACGAAGTGTGTGTTTGGCGTTGGAGCTAGTAAGTTTCTGGGATTCATCATAAATTATAGAGGAATAGAGGCCAAACCTGAGAAGATCAAAACCTTGATAGAAATGCAAACCCCAAAGACCATTAAGGACGTTCAGAGGCTCACTGGACGAGTGGTTTCTCTAAACATGTTCGTCTCTAAATCCACTGATAAATGTTTACGATTCTTTAAAGTTCTCTAAAAATCTTTTAAGTAGGACGAGGAATGCGAGAGAGCCTTTATGGAGATAAAGTCTTATCTCGGCTCTTCACTTTTATTGTCTCATCCTGTCTAAGGAGAGAAACTTTTTTTATACTTGGTCATGTTTGAGCCAGCTATTAGCACAACGATAGTACGAGATGATAAGGGTGTGCAAATACCAATGTATTTCAATAGCAATGCCCTCCACGGGCTGAACGAAGGTATCCAAAGATGGAGAAACTGGTTATGCCCTAATTCATTCTTAAAGAAAGATGATGCCATACTTCCAAGCCCATATTATGGTCATCTTAACAGACTCACCCCTCAGATCATCCACAAACTCGAGAAATTGGGTAGGTTGATTGTCTTGGCCATTGAGCTGGGAGAATATGACATAGTCTACCAGCTGAGGGTGACAATCAAGGGGAAGGCCTTAGCAGACTTTATGGAAAAGTTCACATGGTATAAAGCCGATAGCTAAGAAATGGACAGTCTTGAAAGGTCGGTAGAAACCAGTATCGAACCGGCAGAGGTCGAGACAAGTACGGTGAGACCTCTTACAGCCGATACTGATAAGTTTTTTCTCAGAAATGGTGTTATGGAAGAAGGGACATTTTCAGAAGGGATAGTGTGGAACTTGTTTGTTGATGGTTTATCCTTCAAAAATGGGAGTGGAGCTGACCTAATTATGTTGGACCCAAACGAAACAAATATAGAGTACGCGTCTAAATTCAGGTTTAAGGAATAAAATAATGAGTCAGAGTATGAGGCCCTAATAGCCGAAATCTCCCTGGCCAGAGCTCTCAAAGTTGGCCAACTTTTAGTACATAGTGACTCTAATCTTGTAGTTAATTAGGTCCTGGGGATTTATGAAGCCAAAGATAATATAATGACAAGTTACCTAGCAAAGGTGAGGAAGATGATGAATGGATTTAATGAGATCACAGTCAAAACGGTGCCTTGACTGGATAATAGCTGAGCTGACACTCTGGAAAGGCTATCCTTGGCCACACGAATAGAGACCAGGAGGACGGTGCAAGTAGAAATCCTTTATCGGCTGACCATAGAAGAGGATGACACAAAGCTTAATTTTTGCTTCAATTTAAACGTAGGACCATCTTGGATGGACCCCCTTATTCAGTATATCAGAGAGGGTAGTTTGTTAGAGTCTAAGGCCGAAAGAAGGAAGTTGAGATACAAAGCCGTTAAGTTCTCTATCTTAGGGGACGTGCTATACAAGAAGGGTTTTCTTTTACCTCTGCTAAGATGTGTCCACCCGACTGAGGTAGGGTATATTTTGAAGCATGTTCACGAGGGGTCTTATTTAAGCCACATCGGAAGCAGGTCATTAGCCAAGAGGATCGTCACTCAGGGATATTGGTGGGCGACCTTGACCAAAGATGCCACCGACTATGTCAAGAAGCATGACAGGTATCAAAGGTTCACCACAATCCCTCATCCACCTCATCAACCACTAACATACATCACCTCTCCGTGGCCATTTGTAGTGTGGGGGATAGACTTGGTAGGACCACTTCCAAGGGCCACATTAAACTATAGATATTTTATTATTGAAATAGACTACTTGTCCAAATGGGTGGAAGCCGAGGTTATGGTCACCATAACAGAGAAAAAGGCATTCCAGTTCATGTGGAAGAATATTATCTACAGGTATGGCCTTCCTAACACTCGCATCTCTGATAATGGGTAACAATTCAAGAACATCTCTTTAGAGAAATAATGCAAGAAGATCGACATCAAATAGTTCTTCTCATCGTCTGGCCAACCCTAGACCAATGGTCAGACTGAAGTCACCAATAGAACTATTCTTGATGGAATCATGAAAAAGTTGGAAGATGCTAAGGGGAGATGGACTGAAGAAGTACATGTTGTACTATAAGCTTACCGTACGACAGTGAAAATGCCGACCGGGGAGATCCCGTTCATGTTAGCTTATGGTTCAAAAGTTATGGTGCCTATAGATATTGGTATCCCCACTCACAAAATTCAGATGTATGAACTTGAAGGAAATATGGGAGAGAGAATACTTGACCTAGATCTGATTGAAGAGATAACAGAAGATGCAGAGGTTAGACAAGTAGCCTACCAGCAAAGGACGGCTAAGTTCTACAACAAGAGGGAAAAAGCAAGGCTGGTAGCTATGGGAGATTTAGTTCTAAAAAGGATGTGGTAGAAACCTAACAAGCTCCATGCCAACTGACATGATCCTTATAGAGTTACTGATGAAGTCGTCCCAGGGACCTAACGGCTGGAAAATCTAGAGGGATATCCCTTCTCCAACCCCTGGAATGCCGACCATTTAAGAAGATATTACCAATAAAAGATCTTGGAGATTATCTTGTATGTTTTTCTTTTTCCATTTTATGATATAGCCTATAAATGAAAATTATCTCGCATGTGTTCCCTCATATCTTGTTTGTAACAATTAAATTATATGGTCGAAAAGTACTCAAGCTATAAAATATCATTTGTGGTAAGACAACATCAACCCAACCTTTGTGAAATGATAACCTAGGAAGGAGCCGACCCCATCCATGGATATTCAATAACACCAAGAAGGGTTAATTTAATTATTAAAACATCATTAACTTGGTGAAAAAACCTCTCTCGACCGAGACGACAGTGCATGGACTAGACGATGATCAACCATACACTCTCAAAAAGACAAGAGGGGGTATGGCATAACACCATAATTTGGTGAGTCCAAATTTAAAATCACTTGGGTGTGGTTCATTATTTAAACATTCTTAATTTGGTGAAAATGAGATGAAACATCATTAGTTTGGTGATCTCAAACCTTAAACATCATTAATTTGGTATGTTCTTTCATTAGATGTGATATGATGTTTCATTACATGTGATTTTGATGTGATCTCAAACATCATTAGTTGGTGGTATCATACTTCAAAAGATAGCAAGCACTAGAAGGAAAAATTATGGAAAGAAAAAATTCATCCCTTAATAATCAGAGGTTATAGATAGAAGAATTCGCAAATACAAAATACCTCAGGGCCGACTGCCTTAACAAGGAGCCTAGAGGGCTGTACATCACCCATGGTCAGGGTCAACCCATCACCTTTTTGAACAGTCTCATTAACTTCGAGATTGGTGATCTCATCCCCATCGTCATGGGAAACCATCTCCTCCTTGTTTACAGTAAGCTCCAAAGGACTAGTCTTTATAGGAGAACTAGTATCATTTTCAACCTCGACCAAAGCATCTCCGAGGTGAGTATCACTAAATCCAGGGTCCACGAAGTCATCCGACGACAAGCTCCCGGTCTCTGCGTGCTTATTGGTTGCCCATCGGGCAACAATCTTGATGCCTCTCTCCAGATAATCAAAGATGAAGTCTACAAATTCGTCAGACACTTTATAGTCGGTAATGATTTGGTCCTTAGCCTCTGCCAAGGCAGCTTTAACAGGGGCATCAATGTTGGCCTTTATGCTCTCATCCTTATCCTTAAGAGATTTGTCATCGTCGGCCTTCATAGTGGCGATCAGATCTTTCTAATTCTTTAGATCCCCCATGACCTTGTCAAGGTCGGCCTTCCAGGCCTTCTATGCTTTTTCAGCATCTTGGCCCTTTTGAATTAAGGGAAGCCTCTTCAGAGTCCAGTTTGCCAAGTGGTGAAGATAAACTGCATCCTGCAATATAAGAGGCAGACACTTAAGTACGGGACACAGGAAATGAAGGGACAACACTTCAGTGAATGGTTTTTTCTTAAAGATACCTGGACAGTTCGGTGAACGGTGAATTCAACCAGCGGGGGGATGTCTATGGATTGAAGGAAATGTTTATCATCCTCTGAGATGAGGGAGATGAAGGCGTCTGTAACCTTCAGGCTATGACCAATGACGCTATTGTCACTTATTTTCAGCTAAGACAGATGATCAGCGAGAGCATCGTTCATTCAAATAGGGATGGCACGGTTGGAATATTGAGTTTTGGAAGGTCGAGTGGAGGTTTGATTGACTGAATGAACATTCCTCTTCTTGCCGGAACCATCGGTTCTGCTAGAGCCGACATTATTCTTCGATAGTACAGTTAAAGGGGAAGCCTTGTTTCCACGCCTGTCAATAAGCTTGCTCAAATTTGGGGTCGATATCTTCCAAAGATCGTCTGAAATTCCTTCTGGACGCTCTACAAAAGAAAAGTCTCAGAATCATTTTATCGGCTATACAAAGGTACGAGGCATCACTTAGCAACAATAATAACATAACTTACGAAGTTCATTCAGGGGCCACCCCAAGACCTGTATGAGCAAGGTAGTACGGGGTCTTCAGATGCTCAAACTTCATAAGACAACCTTTATCACCTTGGCTACAAAGTTTGTTAATCATCTCACAGGCATCAGGGCTCAATATCGGGTAAGCTTTGTCCAATATAGGGACCTTGGCCTACCTCAGAGAAGTTCTAGGCATAGACGTCCCACATGCTTAGTTGGGGTCGAACTCCTAAGCACCCAAAACGAAGAAGTATCAGGGTTTCCAATTGTAGTTGGAGGTCTAAGTCACCAATAAGATTTTCTTTTTAGAATTCCTGGCTATAAAATGATAGTAACCTGGATGAGTCTTGGAAGATGATGGTGTGTAACAGCCAAGGAATATGTGAACTGGAAGGTTGGTTTGATACAAAGCCTTTCAAAGGATGATTGATCCAATTATAACTCTCCACACATTCAGAGATAACTGAGAAAGGGAAAGGTTTATGTGAGCAAGGATGGCTAGGATTATGGGTTGAATTGGAAGATGAAAACCTAACTTAAACATCTGCTCGTAGACACAAATCTCACCATCTCGACCGTTAAAGGCTCTCTCGTTCTCGAGAGGTATCCTTATAAAAATAGCTAAATCTATGCCGTAGAGGTGTCTGAAGACTAAGAGATCAGCCTCAGATACATAACTCTCATACTTAGTGGCGATGGAGGTATTAACCTCACTCTCCTCCTCACTGTTATTCTCCAGTACCTTAGCCTGGGTGTTGTTCGGGTTACCGTTAGGGAACCTCTCAACGAACTCAGCTCCAGTCATGAACGATAATGGAATAACATTTATTAAAGGAGGGAATGCAACATTAGGTTCTAATATTTCCACAGAATCAGAGTCAGGCAATTATTCAACTTCTTTAGAAGATGAGATACGAGAGGAAACCTCTGCAACATCAGAATCTACACTTTGCATAGGTGAATAATCCATAGCCTCTTCATATGAATCCATGCTCTCGACTTATTTAGAGGTGGACATAGGGTTAGAAGCAGACAACTCTGACATTGGTTCACCAATCTCAACGACTTGGGGGTATACTACAACTAAGGGTGCTAGAAAGATATGACGAACTGGAAAATCCCCGGCCTTTTGACTCTCGTATTGAGCTTCCTCTATCTACCTAATCTTGTCAAAACACTTCTCTTTCAAGTTAGGGAAGTCCTCTGCTAACTTGTACAAGGGTCATAGCATCCGAAGGATGAGGCTACACTTGGGTGAAACATGAAAACGTAATAAAGGGCAAACAACTTAAATTTTGACTGTAGTTGACTCAAGGATCAAACCTTGGGAATTTAAAAGGTTTTCCTAAGAACACCAAGAACAAACCTAACTTGACCAACCGTAGATGATGATCGGAGTTTTCCTGAAAACCTAGACACTTGCAATCTAACCCTAAAAACTCCTCACGACCGCCCAATCACACTCTAAGCCACCAATAAAGTTCCTTTCTCTGCCTAAAGACCTCTTAAAAATGGAAGGATAGCCACCTGGAAATCAAAACACAAACTGGAAAAATTCAAACAACAATTAAAATTGCTAGAAATGAAGAAAGTTAGGGTAAAGAAGGTACCTGAACAAACCTAAGCTATTGAAGCAGGGCAGTTTTTTCGCAGTTTGGTAGCTATGGAGATTTTTGCAAAAAAGGAGTAAAGGCATGAAGGTTTGTTTGGGTAAGAAAGGGAAATAAAAAAAATTGGGGCTTTAAATCTCCCCTAATGATTATGCACGTTTCTCAATATTGCCATTATTGAGGGCACGAAACCCTAAGCATGAAGGTACCCAATTAAACTTAGGGCAGACGCCAACCTACCAGATCAGTGACATGCTTCACCCACTCATCCATTAAGATGCATACAGCAAACACATAAGAAATATCCCATTAATGCCCTCACCAACTCATACCTCTCAACCTCCTATTCACACAGAAGGCTAAGGGCTAGGGGGATTGATATGGCCAAAGTGTACCCTCGCCTCTTAGGACGAGTGGAGTCCCATCTCATGGCCGATTTGTCATAGGGGCCCCATATATAATTGGCGGGGTCGTCTTGATAATGGATGGCTTCATCTCAACTAGCCTTGGCCATATGGAAAGCCGAGACCGCAAGAGCATCACGTGTTAAGTAAGGACCCGCTTTATACTCTGCTATGGTCTATAATAGGAGTGACCGCGCTAATCCAACCTCGACCTGATATATTTAATCGAGGTTATACTTGTGTCTATGAGCATGGGATCATCCTATCGAAGTTAGTAACCTCGTATCCTACTAGCCATAGCTCCCAGCAAATGATACCAAGCAGCGTGAGCATATGCAAGTATAGAAGTGGCATGAACATGTGGAAAATTCTGTTATAATAAGATCATTCCCTCACTTGAGGGAATATTACATCATTATTATATCCATGCTCCAGGAACAAGTTCCTTCATCTTATTAGGAGTTTCCTCATGCACATGTTGATTACATGCTTAGGGGGTACATTACACCCCCCCCCCCCCCCCATGCCCTATATATAAACTTCATCTTCTCCATAATAAAGGATTGATCTTTTTTTAATTCAAAACCCTAATAAAACTCTGTCCAATTGTATACAAAAGAGGGTGAGATCTTTGAGTGCTGTATCCATGGCCATTAGTGCCCTTATTTAGTGGATTTCTCACACACTCACATAGTAGTGTAGGCCTAATTAGCTGAACCACTTTAAATCATTGAGTTCATCTTCTTATCCTCATCTCCTTATCTCATATATACATATATCCATATCCATTATTGTGTTGTGATTGAGCTTAAGCTACTCATAATATCATCTTAATCTGGTGGTACTGATTACAGCCTCGTCATCTTGAATTCTAGAGTTATCAATAACCTTATATTTCCCTTGTTGGTCTATCGGGAAACATTCATACACCGGGTCAACCTCTTCACTAACCTTTAGATCATCTCCTTCGACTGCCCGCTCACACCCTCAGAGGAGGTAAATTACTATTCCATACTCTGTAATTTTCTTCTTGCATTGCCTACTTACCGTTATAATAGCCTTCCTCTTCCTTTATCTCAAAGCCTCTGCCAGCCTGCTTCCAGAAAAACTGCTCAGTACACTCTGCCGTTGGACCTCATGCCCCATCAGATCATTCTATGTCTGAGCTGTTTCGAGAGATTCCGCATTTTGGGATCACCAAGGTAAACTTCCTCATCCACTTTTTTCCTCTTTCTCCTTCACTGTTCTAACCATTCACAGGCCCCATCTGTTCTCTAATAAATGAAACTCTTGTCCCCGTTATCCTCCTTGTCAAGACCCTGGCATCTTCCTCTAACTTTGTTTAGAAAGCTGCATCCACGAGATGAGCTTCTTTGATGGTGAAAGGCTTTTTCGTTGCCCATATGACTACTTTAGTCCCTTTCACATTGGCCTTCGCACATTGGTGATATGTCGAAGTGACTAAGACATAATTATGCATAAAAACCCTTCTTATCAGAAGGTGGTATGAAGTAACACTCTCAATCACGTGGAATTTGAAATGCAAAGTAAGATTCCCCATCGCAATCCCAGCGTTCACGTATCAAATTGACTTGGATGATTGGTCATCATAATAAAAAATTACCAAAGGCATTGGTATCAACCTCTCCACTAGAATGTTGGTTGTCTAGAAAGAACTGATCGACATGATGTTTATTGATGCTTCCCCATCCCTAAAGTCTCCTGCGAAGCTCACTCCATTAATACTAACAGTTACATACAGGGGACTGTTATGTGGTAACCTTACATCCATGCCATCATCACTAAAGGTTACCTCAGATAAAAACTTCCTCGCTAACCTAGCCATGGGACCCTTCCACCTCAGCGAGGGTACTACGTTTCTTCGTGCGATGTCTAAAATTACCTTCTTTATCTCCAAACGACTCTCTTTTGGCATCCTTACTTAGTCAAAGAATCATGAGAACTTAGATGATTGTGATACTTCCAGGTACTCCAAACCTTGTTTAATCTCTTCTCCTTCCAAGTTGTACACATCTTCCACATCCCTTGCACTAACTCATCGCAAGTTATCTCCACGTTGGCTATCCCCTAGTACAGTCCTCCAATGCATCCTTAAATTCTTCTCGTTGGATCTCTAGCTCTCTTTCTTCCCATTCAGTCTCCTCATCATAAGAAACTATAAGAATATCCCCATGTGGTGGCAGGGGGTTAGCGTTTACATTCTCTTGAGGGATTTGTAGATTCCCTATCTTAATGTGTTTGATTATGATCTTTCTTAGTGTGAAACCAGTTTCCATTGGATGACCCACCTTTCGATGGATCTGACAGTGTTTCAAACACTTTTAGGTACCAAGTGAGAGTACCAGGTGTAAGCCTTATCGGTTAGGGATTTAGAAAAGACCATCTATCTAAGTTTCTTATTATTGCAGTGAGCCCCCAGATACTTGATGAAGTGTTTGATATGTTCATTCGGGTTCACCCCTCCTTGTGTACTTATTAAATACAGGAGGAATGTAGTCCTTTGGGTAAGGCTCATTGCTATATTCCTGGGGATAAGGAGTACGAAAATCATCATACACCGATGCTATCTCGTTGTCTAATTGCGAGGAAGCTACTATCATATTCAACATTTCCTTAACATCTCGTTCCTCATTTATTCCAAGGAAGACACATGTGTTTTCTCAGCTACTAGAGCAATAAGTTGAAGGACCATAGGTGGAATACTCATTACACCTGGAGAACTTTCCACAGGTGGATCTCCCGTCACACCTGGGACACCCATCATTGTGATAGGAGTGGGTACTGTGCTCATAGGGCCAGTACCCATTGAAGCTGAGCTTAATGGGGCTATCATAGCTGTCATTGGTGTTACGAAGGAAATAGGGTCAAATCCACCCAAAAACGTAGCAATGGGAGTCTGTAAAAACTCAAAGAACTTACCCATGAGAAGGGCCATCTGTTCTTGTCCCATTCCAGCACTAGTGGAAGTTTGCCTCAACCCAGGGATGCCTGTTGTCGTTTGAACTGGGAGAACCTCCACCCGAGGAACCCCATCCCCGACAGCCTCAAGCTCCCTCACAACTTATTCATCATTACACTGAATAACATCAAAATATATCACACGGTTAGCATTATCTATGCCATACTTTTAGGAGAATACCTCCCCAGCAGAGTCACCAAATGTAAAAGGGTAGTCCCCTTCTAGCCTGGGAGTATGGTAATACTAGTTGAGGTGTAACCCCTATAGGTATGGTGATAAATGATAACCCAAGAACTCTTCAACAAATACGAGTTAACACACAATATTATATTTTATCAACACCAGATCGAACTCACAAGACACTCGTGTATAACTCAAATAATTATAAAGAAAACTCAGAAGTAACTCAGTCAAAGGGAGAGAGAAGTAGGCACCCTAGATACACCTTGACAGGCAACCAACACACCAATAGCCTCTGAAATATTTCTGGATTAGATTTTAAAATCTTCACAATAAATGATAATGGTGGGTGTGTAAGAACTCTGGTTTATAATAACTTCTCTTTTGTATATTCTCTCTCTAGCAATAAATATCTAGAAAAGAACCCCTCTCCAGAGCTGGTTGAGGCCAATAAATATCCCCCACACCACTCCCGAGATGCCTTAGTCCCTTACAGCTGTGAATGGACATCCCCCCATACTTTATATCACAAACATTAAATGCCTGATAAACCAGTTAGCTCTATGTTATAAACATTAAATACCAAGACATGTCTTTTGCCTAACCATTGTGTGTTAGAGGGCTGTTATCAACAAATGTGGCTCACCAAATCATCTGATAGCCTCCAATACCATAATGGTTTACTCGAGTTTGGATTTTATAGTGACTAGCTGGCTAGTGACATCACATAAGGTAGTTTTGACTTTAGGTAAAGGAATGTTTGGTTCAAGGGTCAATAAATGATGAAACCCAGGGATACTCCACACAACATTTCACGGTGAAAGGTTACTCGGTGTTTTACTAGGTGTATCTAAGATGGTCAGGACAAGCCCTAACACTGCCTTACTTCTCAATCCTCCAAACCAAGTCCCTCTAAAGTTCTAACGATGAGGTCATTCGGTAGAGCATGTAAGCTCTCCCAGTCCCTTCCAGTCCTGATCTCTCACGAGTACCATTTCACATCACACTGAATATTATAGTTATTACATCATTGCGATCAATGTTAACAATTTAACTAAATAACAAACAAGAACTAAGGGGTGAGCTGTATCGTCCAATCTCCTCGTTGAGCTGCCATGCTGAGTTGCCACACTGAGTTGTCTCGATGCCTTTATACTGCTTCCTTCCCTTAAGTCTATTCTATTAGTTTGGAAGGCTTATCTCTAATCTAAAGATTATCTTCAAGCCCCCTACAAATATAACTTATAAGAACTAACCGCATAGTCATGGGACTCTTGGTTGAAGAATATGATGATAATTTACAAATATCTAAACTTAGGCTTAAAATGATGCCGTTAAAAGGAAAAAATCCAAAATAGTCCCCCGAACGGCCTCGTAAGAGACATGAACACCTCATACGGAACCCATAAAAGTCATAGGAGATATCCCCATAGTTAAGATACTCCCAATTTAAGAATATGATTATAATTTGAAGATCTTTATACTTTTGCTTAAAAACATGTTATTAGAGATTTAAAACCCAAAATAGCCCCCAAACGGCCCCGTTAGAGACACAAACATCTTATAGGGGACCAATATAACTCGTAGGAACTGATCGCATAGTCATAGGACGCTATAAGGGCAAGTTTTATAATTGCTCAATTTAGTTTTTAGTTGGATTATCCCGTTACACCCCACTGAACCTTCATGATTACTTCCACATCTTCGAAGACAAGAAGTTGATGACATTTGAAAGATTGAAGATCGTTCATCACAACAACTTTCAGAACTGTTATGAGGAGGTTTGTTAAAGTCTTTAATTATCTAGGGGATAATTAAAAAAAATAAGAGTTTGAATTTAAAGTTTTCAAAATGTTTAAATTGAGTTTAAATGTTTTTTTGAAAACTCCCCAACTTGTTAGGATGAGGTTGATTGGTTGTTCAAAAAAGTTACATAGTATTGTTAGAACAAGGTTCCTTCGTTCGCATGAAATCTGGAATGTTGCCTTTTGGTTAGTTTTGGAGTATCGTTTGTAGTTTCATTGGATGTTGTTCAAGTGAGATTGGGTATGTCATTAGAACTAGCTTCTCAAGTTCGAAAAAAATCTGAAGCAACGTCTTTTTGGAAGCATTGAAATGTCATTCAAAGTTCTGTTGGAAACACGTTCAAGCGAGAAAGGGTATGTCGTTCAAATGAGGTACCAGGTCATTCCAACAAGCGCGCGAGTTTTTATTTTTCAAACCAATCTAATCCGAATCTCTAATGCCTATATTTTTGCAACAACTTTCCTTATAAATAGAGATACGATATTAGAGCTTTGGAGAACTCAATTTAAACTTTTGAAAAATCCCTTTAAGAGTTCCTTTTGTGATCAAACTCTACCATTTTTCATTAAAAACTCATGGATTTTTAGAGATAACTTTATCAAATCAAGAAGAACATATTTCAAGTTCACGAACCCTTATAGAGTTCATCTCTACTGCTGATTTGTGGAGTTGAGGATCTACTACTAAAGAAGAAGGTTGATCGGTGGATACCGGGGGAAGACACGGTGCTGGACTGTGCTATATTCTACGAATATTTAAAGACCCTGCGTGTTATACTTAGTCGTGTTAAGTATTTTGTAAGTTAATTGTGTCTGTCAAACTCTTTACAGTGTTGAATACTAGGTTTTGCTCAAAAGGGATTTTTCCTCACTTCTTTGCATGTTGATTTAACTGTATGATTGATTAGTATTTTAATTTGGACTTTATTATCGCATGTACACCTAATTTCTAATCAAGATAACATTTGGGTAAAATTGAAATTATGTGTGATTAGACTAAGATACGAATAAATCCATAGGAAATCCCATCTTGTGTTTCTCAAACTGGTATCAGAGTCGATTACACTAAGTTTTTGTATGATACTTTAAAATTTGGGTTTTATATATAATTTTTATAATAGGGTACCGATTTTGATGGGTCGAATTATGCCAACTGGAAATCTAGGATGAGGTTTATTTTAAAATTTATTGATGAAAGAGTCTGACTAGTTTGTGAAAGAGGGTGGACACCACCCACAGTGATAATAGCGATGTCATGGGTCCAAAAACTATCACTTCTTGGAAATAAGATGAATTTAATGGAGTGATTTTAACTCATGTAGTTTAAGTTCCATTTCTAGAGATGTCATCCCTAACGAGTTTCCCTGCATCATGATGTGTACCACATCTAAGGAAGCATGGGATATCCTCCAACTCACTCGCAAGGGTACCGACGCTGTGAAAGCTTATAATTTTCAAAACCTCACGACACAATTTGAGACTATCACTATGCTAGAGAATGAGTCTTTTGATGAATTTTATGCATAATTGTCTGATATCATTAACTCTAGCTTAATTTAGGTGAGAAAATTCCTGAGACGCATATAGTTAAAAATATTTTGAGGTCCCTTCCATCCAAATTTATTCCTAAGGTTATTTCCCTTAATTCATTGGTTATATTAGATACACTTAGGTTATAACAACTCATACGAGACATTCAAACTTATGAGATCGACATGTTTCCCAAACTTATTAAGCCTAGGGGAAAAGGAATTGCTTTACAAGTTCAATCTAAAAAGAAAGAGGAGGTTTATTCTAACGCCGAGTATGACTTTGATTTTGATGATCTTTCCCTTTTTGCAAAAAAATTCAAAAAAATTCTCAAACTTAGAAAAGAAAATTCTTCCATGGAAAATAAAAGTTTTAAGAAAGATTAAAAAATATAAATCGGGTAAGAAAAAATTTGAAAAAGAAAGAAAAGATTACCCTAAGAAAGATGAAGAAAGATGTTATGAATGCGAGGGCAATGGTCATAAATCTCATAAATGTGCTATGAGATTAAAGAGACAAGGAAAAGGTAGAGCTACCTTCAATGACATGCTTAGTGATAGAGATGTCAAGGTGGTAGATTTCGGGGACTAATCACCACATGGATGTAACTTAACCACGTTCATGGTCTGTTATGTTAGGACATCTAGTACACCTCACGTCGATGAGGAAGTTTATAAACATGATAACCTCGATAGCGAGTCTATTCATTCTGGAGAGAGTTAGGGAGAAGAAGTTTTGAGTGAGGGAAAAAGGGACCTTCAATGTTCTTATGTCAAAATTTACGTTGAGTACTTTGAAACGAAAAAGAAAAACAAAGGTTTAAAGCTTAGAGTTTTATATTTAAAGACGGATTTAGGAGAGGTGAAAGAAAGAAATTCCTCGGTGAGAGTTTCTTTAAAAGAGATAGTCACTTTAGTTGAGAGGGAAAATAATGACTGGACCAACAAAGTGGCTAGTCTTACGATAGATCTTCAAACATCCATGGAGACTCGTGAGAAACTTGAAGCCCTTGTATCCCAACTTGGGAAAAATCTCGAACGTGCCCAGGTGGTCAAGGTTACTATAGAGGATACATAAAATAGGCTAGAAAGATGATCCTCGGTCTCGCTTGGAGAGGAATAGGTTACGATGGTGCATCCGTTTCCCATGTCGCACCGGAATTGATTCCTAAATTTGTGGTGGATCCTTATGGGCCTGGACCTAAACAACAAAAGAGAGTTTAAACTAAGAAAGCGAACTAAGGTTGACCCAAATAAGTCTATGTTTACACCTATTACAAAAGGAAAGGTCACCTTAGAGAATTTTTCTACAATTTAGGAATAACTCAACGTACACAAACTCCCGCATACTGTTATAGTGACTATTCTAGTCTTAGAGAGAAAGTTGAGTTCCTAGTCATAATTCACAAAGCTTAATGGAAGAACTTCAACAGATGTCTATGTCTTTTGATAATGCTTCTAATTCTACGAATAGATCCAATCATGATAAGGGCAAACAAAAAGGTATCTCCACTTGTGTACCTAAGCAAGACGCCAAAGCCCTTACTGTTCACATTGCTCCCAAGGTTTAAAATACTTTCCAGTGGTATTTTAATAGCGGGTTCTCTAGGCTCATGACCGATGACATATCTTTTTTCACAAACCTTATGGATTGTAAGGATGCCAAAGTCAGCTTTAGAGAAGGGAGTAGGTCTAGTATTTTAGGATGTGGATGTGTTGAGATACCCAAATTTCCTTAACTATATAAGATGTTGTGAGTAAAAGGGATGAAAGCGAACTTAGTTAGCATAAGCCAATTATGCGATGCAAATTTTGCGATAAAATTTGACTAGTCCAAATGTAACGTATATGATCAATCGAGTGAACTTTTTTTATAAGGAGTGAACACCAAAGATAATTGGTATGGGATCATTCCTAAGTCCTCCTTTATTTTCAATAATTCCACGATCACCTATATGGACCTTTGGTATCAATGACTAGGTCATGTGAACTTTATATATCTTTAGAGATTAGTGAAAAGGGACCCAGTTCGTGGATTACCGTCACTTGGGAAACTAACTTTCTTAATTTGTGGACCTTACCGATAAGGAAAACAAATTTGATGTCCTGATCAGAAGTTGAATACCATTATCACCACACGTGTTTTGGAGTTGGTTCACATGGATATTATGGGTCCTACTTGTTCGGAGAGTTTAGGTGGTAAAAGATCATAATGGTCGATGAATTTTTGAGATACTTTATTCTTGGATTTCTTAGGGAAAATTCTTATGAGATTGAGTTCTTAACAATTAAGTGTCGTGTCCTACAAAACCAACACAGTGTCACTATTAATTGAATGTGTAGGGATAATGGAACTAAATGTAAACAAGTTAGAGTTGATAGTTATTATGAAGGAGTGAGCATCAAACACGAGTTTTTGACCGTTCTCTCCCCTGAATAAAATGGGATAGTCAATAGGAAGAACTCGATAATACAAGAGATACTTAGATCCATGATTCTTGGGAGAAACGTGTCGAGACGTTTTTTGTTAGAGGCAGTAAGTACTGCATTCCATATGATGAATAGGTTATATCTTCGCCCACACACACTATACACACCATATGAGTTGTGTACAGAGAAGAAGCCCAACCTATTGGATTTTTATGTCTTTGAGAGTACTTGATACATCTTGAGAGATAGTGAACACTTAGGAAAGTTCGACTCCCAGAGCGATGAGGGGATATTTTTAGGTTATTTATCATCGAGTAGGGATTATAGGGCATTTAACCTTACAATGTCTAAGGTTATGGAGTCAATAAATGACACGACTGGAGATGATGAGCCATCGATAACTATTAACCATAACCCCGAGTGTGAGGACGATGCACCCCTGGTGACGATCCTAGTATTCCTAATACTACCCAGTGGACCCCACTTGTGATTTAGAGGATCCATCCTCTTGAGTTCGAAAGACTCATTACCCTTCCTCTATACTTGGTGATCCCACACTAGGTGTCAATAATTGTGCTTAACTTAAGAATATGGTTAGCTACCTTTGATACAGCTCCTTAATCAAGCATAAGAATGTGAAAGAAGCACTCAAGGATAACCAATGGATATCCGCAGTACAAGATAAGTTGCTTGAGTTTTGAAATAATGATGTCTAGGAGTTAGTCCCTCGACCTAGATAGACAAATGTGATAGGTACGAAGTGGATTTACAAGAATAAGATGGATGAGAATAGTACAATAGTTCGTAATAAAGCTAGGTTGGTCGCTTAATGCTACACACATATTGAGCGTGTAGACTTTGACAAGACATTCTCACTCTTGTTGTTAGGATTGAGTTCATCCTCTTACTACTTTTCATAGCATGTCATCTGCACTTCAAGTTAAATTAAATGGATATCAACAGTGCATTCTTTAACGACATTCTACAGGAGAAAGTTTACATGAAACAACTAGAGGGGTTTGAAGACTCAAAGCACCCAAGATACTTATTTTATCTTAATAAGGCCCTGTATGGTTTAAAGTACCTCGTGCTTGGTAGAGAGGCTCACTTCTAATTTTTTAGCTCATGGCTTTAAGAGAGGGGGAGTGGATAAGACGCTGTTTGTAAGGAGAGAGAGTGGTTCTATATTAGTTGCCCAAGTCTATGTATACGACATAGTATTTGGATCCATGTGTTCCCGAAATGATCACACTTTTGAAGAGGAGATGAAGAGTGAGTTTGAGATTGGAATGGTTAGTGATCTTATGTTCTTCTTAGGTATCTAGGTGCGTTAGCTTGAGGAAGGGATATTCATATCTCAATCGAAGTATGCTAGGGACCTAGTGAAGAAGTTTAGTTTATACTCCGCTAAGAACTCATTCACCCCTGTGAGTACATCGACTAGGCTTAGCAAAGACACTTTAGGCAAGGACGTAGAGCAAATCCTTTATAAAAGAATTATTGGTAGCCTTCTCTACTTGATAGTTAGTCATCTCAAAATTGCCTATAGCGTTGGAGTTTGTGTGCGATATCAAGCGATAATTGTAAATAAATGTATCATCAAATACGTAAGTGGAACTCTTTCCTACAGTATTTGGTATTCCTTTATTATCAATGACTATTTGTCCACATATTCGTATGTTGATTGGATCGGTGATGTTGATGGTTGTAGGAGCACCTCAGATGGGTGTTTTACTTTGGGAGCGCTCTTGTCTCTTGGTTGAGCAAGAAGTAAAAATCCATAACTTTTCCCACAATAGAGGTTGGGTATATAACCGCCTAGAGTTATTTCACGCAACTCTTATTGATGAAGCGGATTTTGGAAGATTATGGGATTACACAAGGCAAAATGACTATTTCTGTGATAAAACGAGTTCAATCCATGTATCCCGTAATCCGGTCCAACATTCTCCCACAAAGCATATTAGCATACGTGAGAATTTTATTCATGATGTCGTTCAGGAGAAGGTCGTGTTCTTAAGCTTTATGAGCACCAAACGTCAATTAGTCGATATTTTCACAAAATCTTTAGATAGTCTTTGGGTATATGCTCCGTTAATTGAGTTCGAATACTTTATCTAGTAGAGGATATTAAGCATGATCATATCTTACATTCTTTTTGCTAGATTGTATTTTCATTGCATTCATATGTTTTTCTTTTTTATATATGTAGAAAAATTCAAAAAGATTTTTGGTTTTTAAGAAAAAGTTTAAAAAATTGAAAAAGATTTTATCTTGATATTTTTTTGAAAAGGACGAAAAGATTTTGCATTTTCGTTTTTCACTATACATGAATGACCATTTAAGATTTTCGGATCATGTATACATTCTATGGATTCATATAATTTTTTCATAGTGCTTTGAGTCATGGATTTGTTTCGTTAGTGTGCTTAATAATGTGTGGATAATATTTCATGGATCATTGATGATTACTTTCTACATGTTAGACTCTTTGTCATCTTTATTTCAATCCTGCATGGACTTTTTGAACATTGTACTTACTTATCATGTGTCAAATATGGTGTTCTCATCTCAATCTTGCTTAATAATGAACCAAATGTAAAACGAGATAAGTTGTGCTTGTAAGGACCATTTCTTGAATTTCGTTTTTTGGAAAAGATCATTAAATGTTAAGCAATGGAAGGGGAATACGAAAGAGCAAAATTCTTTTTGCGTTAAAATCTACCATTTGAAAAAAGAGCCTAAAAAGATTAACGATACACAAAAAAGAATTGCTAAAGCCATTTATTTTATATTCATTGATGCTTCGCTACATATGAGCATTATGATATCTTCGAAATATTTGAGAGTGAATTCTTAAATATGTGAGATTTTGAGGGTGTTATAATGTAGAAAATCAATAGGTTTTCACAATATACTCTTTTAAAAAGCATTAAATAGTTTGACATTATTGATATTATAATCATTTAAATTCATGGAATATTGCATAAATCGAGTCAATTTCATTTATGTTCAACATTTTACACCTAAGGTTGAAATTGAGTTCTTTCTTTTGAAGTGTCTCATGACTTTGTGCACCTATGTTATGAATGCTTATGTTGATTTGCCTATGAAAATTGTTGACACAATTTTATTTCATTTTCATGATCTAGATATTTTAGTGTTATTCCATGGTGTTATGTATTTTTGTACCTATATGTACCTCTTATACTTATATTTCTTTTTATACTTGAAAATTTTCAAAACGGCACACCAACATCGGGTTCTTAGTTTTCTGATTTTGGTATCATTGCATGTGCTTTACGGATTATGTTTATGATGGTATCTTTGCTTATTCATGTGATGCTTATTATTCAAGATTAGATTCTAACCCTTTATCTATTAAGAATAAAAAGGGGGAGAAAAAATTAAGGGGGAGTTTTAGTTTGATTTAAAACTTGTACGCATCACGATATTTCTTGTTTAATGTGTGTAGGTCTCTTCCGCTTTAGAATCTCATGGACTACACAAGATAAAGAAAAAATTAGCTAAGGGGATAACAATTTTTAGTTGAAGACTCATATATTTTACGCATTTTTGTTTCTTGATTTGGGAGGGAATTAGTTTTATTAATCTTAGGGTTCAATTTAGCTTCGATTTGTGTTTTATACCGGAAAAGCCAAATGGGGATATTTGTAAGAGAAATATTTATAATTGATCAAATTAATTTTTAGTTGGCTCATTCCGTTACACCCCACTGTACCTTCATGACTACTTCCACGTATTTGAAGACAAGAAGTTGATGACATCTGAAAGATTGAAGATCATTCGTCACAGCAACTTTCAGAAGAGTTATGAAGAGGTTTGGTAAAGCCTTTAATTATCCAATGGATATCTTGAAAATCAGAGTTTGTATTAAAAAAATTTAAAAAGTTTAAAATGAGTTAAAATGTTTTTTTGAAAACTCGTTAATTCGTAACTCGTTAGAACGAGTTTAAAAGATTGTTCGAACGAAATCAGGAATGTCACTTTTTGGTTAGTTCTGGAATGTCGTTCGAAGTTTCGTTGGATGTAATTCAAACGAGATTGGGTATGTTCTTAGAATAAGTTTCTCACGTTCAAACAAAATCTGAGGTGATTTTTTTTTTGCAGCTCTAGAATGTCATTCGAAGTTTCATTAGAAACAAGTTCGAACGAGAAAGGGTACGCCATTCGAACCAGGTACCGGGTCATTCGAAAGAGCGCGCGAGTTTTTATTTTTTAAACAAATATGATTCAAATCTCTAATGCCTATTTTTTATAACAACTTTCCTTCTAAATAGAGATTCGGGATTACAATTTTTGACATGTTAATTTAGACTTTGAAGAAGCCCTTTTAGAGTTCTTTTTGTGTTCAAACTCTACCATTTTTCATCCAAACCCCATGAATTTTTAAATATCACTTTATCAAACCAAGAAGAATATATTTCAAGTTCAAGAACCCTTATAGGGTTCATCTTTACTGTTGATTTGTGGAATGAAGGCTCTAGTGCTGAAGAAGAAGGTTGATTAATGGATACTAAGGGAAGAACGCTTCCTGTGAATGGTGATGGACTCTGCTGTATTCTATAGAAAAATTAAAGACCCTACCCATTATACTTGGTCGTGATAAGTAGTTTGTAAGTCAATTATCTCTATCAAACTCTTTTCAGTGTTGAATATTAGGTTTTTCCTGAAAGGGATTTTTCCTTACTTCTTTGCATGATTGGTTTGACTCTCTGATGGATTAATATTGAAATTTAAACTTCATAATTGCATGTACACCTAATTGAAAATCAATATAAAATTTGGGAAAAATTGAATTTGTGTGTGATTAGCCAAAGATACAAATAAATCCATAGAATACCCCATCTTGTGTTTTCTCAGACTACCGATTTGAGAATATGACGATAATTTGTAAATATCTAGCGTTAGGCTTAAAAATATGTTGTTAAAGGAAAAAAAAAATGCAAAAAAGCCCTGTAAGCCAATGTAACACATAGGAACTTACTACATAGTCACTAGACCCTTGGTTTAAGAATATGAAAATCATTTGAAAATGTCTAGACTTGGGCTAAAAAATATGTCGTTAAAGGGTAAAAACCCGAAATAACCCCAAACGGTCCCATAAAAGACACGAACACCTAGCACAAAACTAAAGTAACAGAAAAGGAACTGACCACATAGTCACGGAACTCCGAATTTCAGAATATGATGATAATTTTAAAATATCTAAACTTAGGCTTAAAACATGTCGTTAATGGATGAAAACCAAAAATAACTCCCAAATAGTCCCATAAGAGACACGAATACCACACATGAGGCCAATGTAACTCGTATGAACTAACAACGTAGTCACGAGACTCCTCATTTGAGACTATGATTATAATTTATAAATATTTAGACTTAAGCTTAAAACATGCTATTAAAGGGTGAAAATGATAAACAACCCCCAAACGGTTGTGTAAGAGATGTGAACACCTCGCACGAGAGCAATGTAACTCGTAGGTACTGATCACATAGTCACGGGACTCTTCATTTGAGAATATGATAATAATTTACAAATACCTAGATTAAGATTTAAAAAAATGTTGTTAAAGGGTGAAAATCCAAAACATCTCCGAAACAGCCTCATTAGAGACATAAATAACTCACACGAGACCAATGTAGCTTATAAGATCTCAATGCATAATCACGGGATTCCGATTTGAAAATATGACGACAATTTACCAATATCTAGACTTAGGATTAAAAACATATTATAAATGGTAAAAATGCAAAACAACCATAACACGACCCCTATTAGAGGCATGGATGCCTCGTACTCGACCATTGTAAGACGTAGCAACTGACCGCATAGTCACAAGATTTTTGGTTTGAGAATAGGATGATAATTTGTAAATATTTAGACTTAGGCTTAAAAACATGTCGTTAAAGGTTTAAAATGCAAAACAATAATTAGACGGCTCCGTAAAAGGCACGAATACCTCACCCGAAATTGATTATCTCGTAGGTACTGACCGTAAAGTCACATGACTCCCGGTTTGATAATATAACGATAGTTTACAAATATTTAGACTTAGATTTAAAACATGACACTAAAGGTAAAAACCACAAAATAGACTCCAAACGACACCATAAGATAAATGAACACCTTGCACGGGGCCAGTGTAACTCGTTAGAATTGATTGCATAGTCATGGGACTCCTAGTTGAGTATGACAATAATTTACAAATGCCTATACTTGCTTAAAAACATGCCTTTTGAGGGAAAAAATCCAAAATAGCTCCTAAACGGCCCTATATGAGACACAAACAGTTCCCGCGAGACCAATGTAACTCACAAGAATTAACCGCATAGTCACGAGATTCCCGATTTGAAAATATAATGATAATTTACAAATATATAGACTTAGGTTTAAAAATATGCCATTAAAGGGTGAAAACCATAAACATACACAAAATGGCCCTTCCGGGACTCTCGATTTGAGAATATGATGATAATTTATAAATATATAGACTTGGACTTAATAACAAGCCGTTAGATGTTTAAAATGCAAAAAACCACCAAATGGACCCGTAAAAGGCATGAACACCTCGCATGGGATCAATGTAACTCATAGGAACTGACCGTATAGTCACGGAACTCTTGGTTTAAGAATGTGACGATAATTTTAAAATATCTAGACTTAGGCTTAAAAACATGTCGTTAAAGGGTGAAAACCTAAAACAACCCGTAAGAGATCCCCTAAAAGACATGAAGATCTCACACGAGACTAATGTAACTCGTAAAAACTGATCGCTTAGTCACGAGACTCCCGCTTTTAGAGTAAGACGATAATTTGTAAATATATAGACTTAGACTTTAAAACTTGCCGTTAAATGGAGAAAACGCAAAAGAACCACCAAACGACCCCATAAGAGATATGAACACCTCGCATGTGACTAATGTAACTCGTTTAAACTGATCGTGTAATCACCAAACTATGGATTTGATAATATAATGGTAATTTTTAAATCTCGCGACTTAGTCTTAAAAATATGTCGTTGGAGGTTTAAACTCAAACAACCCTTAAATGGTCCCGTAAGAGACATGAACACCTTGTACGGAACCAAGAAAACTTGTAGGAATTGTCCGCATAGCCATGGGACTCCGGGTTTAAGAATATGATGATGATTTGTAAATATCTTGAGTTAAACGTAAAAACACGCCGTTAAAGAGAGAAAATTCAAAACAACCCCCAAATAGTCCTGTAAAAGACACAAACACCTCGCACATGATAAATGTAACTCGTTGGAACTAATCACATAGACACATAACTTTTGATTTAAGAATATGATGATAATTTGTAGAGGTCTAGATTTAGGCTTAAAAGAATGCCCTTCAAGGGGAAAAACCCAAAAAAACTTCCAAATGGGCTCGTAAGAAACACAAACACCTTGCACAGGATCAATATAACACGTAGAAATTGACTGCATAGTCAAGGGACTCCCAATTTGATAATACGAAGATAATTTGCAAATACGTAGGCAGTCTTAAAAACATGCTATTAGAGGTTTAAATGTAAAACAACCCCCAAAAGGCCTCGTAAGAGACAAAAACACCTCATACGGGACCAATATAACTCGTAGGCTTGAATGCGTTTTCACGAGTCTCCCGATTTGATAATAAGATGATAATTTACAAACTTGGATTTAAAAACATGTCGTTAAAGGGTGTAAATGCAAAACAACCACCAAACGGGCCCTTAAGAAGTACAAACCCTCGCACGAGATCGATGTAACTTATAGGAACAGAAGACATAGTCCTGAGACTCCCGATTTGAGAATATGTTGATAATTTAAAAATCGCTAGATTTAGGCTTCAAAATATGCGGTTAGAGGTTTAAAACCTGAAAAATCCAAATGGCCCCGTAAAAGATATGAACGCCTCGTTTGGGACTAATGTAACTCATAAGAACTCACCGACTAGTCATGGGGCTCTCGGTTTGAGAATATGATGATACTTTGTAAATATTTAGACTTAGGCTTTAAAACATGCCGTTATAGGGAAAAACCCCAAAATAACCCCCAAACAGCCTGTTAAAGACATGAAAACCTCACACAAGGCGAATGTAACTCATAAAAATTTATTGCATAGTCATGGGACTCTCCGTTTGTGAATATGATGATAATTTACAAATATGTAGACTTAGGCGTAAAAACACGTGGTTAAAGGTAAAAAACTCAAAATATCTCCCCAAACGAATCTGTAAGGGACACGAACACCTCACACGGGACCAATGTAACTCATAGGAACTAATTGCATCTTCATGGGACTCCGAGTTTGAAAATATAACGATAATTTGTAAAAATCTAGACTTGGGCTTATAACATGCATTTAAAGGGAGAAAAAATAAATAATCTACTAAACGGCCTCGTAAGAGGCACGCACACGTCGCATGAGATCAATGTAACTTATACGAACTGATCGCATGGTCACGGGTCTTCCGATTTGAGAATATGATGAAAATTTGCAAATCGCTAGACTTGTCTTAAAAAATATCGTTCGAGGTTTAAAATCCAAAACAGCACCCAAACGGCCCCGTAAGAGACACGAATACCTCACACGAGACCAATATAACTCATAGGAGCTGACAAAATTGTTATAGAATAATATAATGATAATTTGTAAATACTTAGACTTGCGCTTAAAAACATGCTAATAAAGGGCAAAACCCCAAAAAAAAACCTCGTAAAAGACATTAATACCTCACACGGGACCAATATAACTCGCACAACCTAACTGCATAGTCACAGGACCCCCGATTTGAGAATGTGACGATAATTTACAAATATCTAGACTCAGGCTTAAATATGTCGTTATAGATTGAAAACCCAAAATAGGCCCTGTAAGAAACACGAATACTTCATACAGGACCAACGTAACTCGTAGGAACTAACCATGTAGTTACTAGACTCTCGATTTGAGAATAATATGACAATTTGTCAATATCTAGCCTTAGTTTTAAAAACATGTCGTTAGGGGGGAAATGCATAATAACAACCAAACGGCCTATTAAGAGGCATACAAAACTCGCTTGTGACCAACCTAACTCATTGGAACTGACCGCGTAGCCACGGCACACCCAACTTGAGAATATGGCGATAAATTTCATATCTCAAGACTTAGGATTAAAAATATGCATTTAAAGGGAGAAAAAGAAAACCAACCATCAAACGACCCATAAGAGACACGCACACATTGCACAGTTACAATGTAACTCGTAGAAATCGGCCACATAGTCACGGGACTCCCTGTTTGAGAATAAGATGATAATTTGCAAATATTTCAAATTAGGATTAAAAATACGTCATTAAAGGGATGAAAATGCAAAATAATCATCAAACGGACCATTCACAAGCACAAACACCTCTCACCGGGCAAATGTAACTCATAAAAATTGACCATGTAGTAACAAAACTCTCAGTTTGAGAATACGATGAAAATTTGAAAATACCCAGACTTAGGCTTCAAAATATGTCGTTAGAGGTTGAAAACCCCAAACAACCCCCAAATGGACCCATAAGAGACACGAACACTTCACACGTAACCAACATAACTCGTGAAAAGTGACCGCATAGTCACGGGGTTCCCGGTTTGAGAATATGATGATAATTTACAAATATCTAGGCTTAGGATTAAAAACATGCTGTTAAAGGGAGAAAACTCATAGCAACCCCTAAACGGTCCCATAAGATACACGAACACCTCACATGGGACCAACTCGTACTAACTGACCTCGTAGTCACGGGACTCCAAGTTTAATAATATGACAATAATTTGCGAACATTTCGACTTTTAATGTAATATGACGATAAGTATATGCAATTTTTTTGCTTGAATAGAACTTTTTAAATATTATTTGATTACTGATATCTTCTCAGTTTTGTATCCTATCTTTTTTGCACGTTAATATTCCAGTGTTAGCTTTTATCCACGCGGATCACAATAACATGTAAATGGTTTATATCAGGTAGATTGTGTATTTATTATTGTTGACATTTGAGATTGTTATTTTTGATGTGTTATGGTCGTGCGAACTTTTGTAATGATTAAACAGGTTGATTTTCATGTATAAACAAAGAAAACTCTGTCAAAATTTTTAAAAAATTGTAAAGAGTTGTCGATACGATTAGTTAGTATATTTAAATATGTTAATTTATCATAATATTGTTTACTATACAAAGTTTATTTTACTATAATCTTATTTTAATAAATGCTTATTTATTGATTGTAGGTTATGTACAAGTAGTTGAATAGACGAGCTTTTTAGCATGTCTACTATATGTATGACATTGAGAGAATTTTTTGTGCTTGAGTGCTATATTTATATTCTTAATTTAAGGATGACTTTTATTTTGACAATTTGATTTTATACTAATTAGCATGGTTTTACAATCATTGAAGTATTTCAACTTGGGTGAGACAATTGTTTGTTCTTATTGATTTAAAGATTTATTTTGGATTGTTGGATGTAGTTTAATGGTATAATTTTTTGTTGGATATGTGTTTCAATGAAGTTAATATATTGTATTTGTGGTTGGATGACTTGACTTATAATACAAATTGATGTCATTTATAGCATACTCTATACAATAAATTAATTTTTTATATCATTTTTTATTCAATTGGGATAGTTCAAACCGTCCTTTGTTTTAATCAATTGAGAATGCTTTTTGGGACACCAATGATAAAGAACAGTTTTTGACCGATGCAAAATCTATCCTAAACAGTCTTTTGGGACAGTCAAAATGTTTTTACTACAACATGCATGAGAATAATTATCCATTATGCATCACGTGAATCCCGTGCATTAACAATGAATTTGATGAATAAGATTACTAAGACCCTATATGGAAGGTAAAAAAATTACATAGGAATATCCAAATAGTGAAAGGAAGACAATTTCCTTTACATATGGAGAAGTGGCATATTGAACAAGATTTCCTCAAATGCCTTCCCAATGAAATCATGATACTCATCTGAATTCAATAAAAGGTAACAGTCAAGTAGCTCTTCCAAATCCTTGGGGGCCCGGATATTATTCTCTACAATCATCTCCACCATTGATTCCCTAAAGTCCTTCCGAGGATCCAGTGATGACTTCACCACTGCAAAGCTCTCCCTTTGAAACTTGTTAGAGACACTCTTTCTGCCATCAACTCCAACTTTCTTGTTTGCCAATCTTGGAGAATTGGCCATGAGCTTTACTCCTGCATTAGTAGTACTCTTTTTATTGCCCTTTCTTATGTCGTTCACTCTCTCCTTCAAATTTGCTGGCTTTCCCAAGTTTTTTGTAGAGGGCTTGTAAATGGTTTTTCTCTTTGGTGATATAGGGAAATGGGTGTCTGAGGCTCTGGGGTGTGTGGGTGAATTGAGGAAATAGTGAGCTCTAATGGGCTGCGTGGGGCAGTAATATTGGGAATGAGAACAGTTTGGCTTGTGTGATGTTGGAGATTGAGAGGGTTGTTTTTCATTGATAGGATGAGAGGTTTTATCGTTTTTGGTTTTGCTCATGCCTCTGAGCTTGTAAAAGCAGGCATTTGGTATCATGTTTGATAATCTGAACTTGTAGTTCCCCATCCAGGATGACCTTGTGCTTTTATGTGAGTTTTGTTTCTGATTTCCCTTACATCATGTCGCTGGATGTAACGTACATATATAGGCAGGTTTTATGCAACTTAACTTGTCAAAATATATGCCCCACAAAATTAATATTTAGCAAAGTTCTGCCATAGTTGGGAGTGTTGTATGGGATGTGACATCCTACTGAAGTGATGCGTTCCTAAAGAATTATATAAATAAAATTAATGAGAATTTTTTTTCCTGCGGCAGCAAGTGTTGTGCTATACAAAATTTGTAAATGTTAAGAAGATCCGTTGTTATTAGTGGCGGATCCAGGAATTTAATTGAAGTGGAGCGAAAATTTGTGACGAAGGCCGGGGGTTCGGGGGCTCCCGCCCCCGAGCCGATTTTTTTGGATTTTTACTTTTTTTTTTTTGTAATTTTTACCCTTAAAAATGTTTGAGGTAGTAATTAACTAAATTTGGATTCTTACTTTGTTCGTGGTGTTTTTTTATAATATTACCCTAAAGGGTTGTGTGTTGTCTCATCTTTTCCGTTTAAAAAATTTCTCCATGACTTTCTATTTAAAAAATACCACATATTTCAGACTACATAAAAAATTGCTATTACAAAAAAATAGGCTACTAAAAAAATTAGGCTACATAAAAAATTAAATACACGTACATAAAATTTCTACACATACATAAAATTAGGCTACATAAAAAATCAAACTACACATTATCACATACAAAAAATTAAGCTACACATCATCACATACAAAAAAAAAATACCTGAAACGAATAGCTGGACTGGATAGTGGTGCCGAGAGGGAGGAAGTCGAGCCGCTGCTGTGCTGGGAGATAGAGGGTGGGAGGCGCAGGGGAAGGGAGGGGGGAGGGGAAATATGTTTAGGAAAGAAGGGAAATGATGAGATAAATGAGATGAGAGGCAGCCGCTGCTGCGTTATTTTTGTAGGTTTAATATTTTAGGTAATTACAATCTTACACCCTCAGTTTTGTAAATAATTAGAGAGAATTTTACCAAAAAATCCTATAATTTTTAAAAAAAAATCCCAACTGGGGCGATCGCCCCAGTTCGTCCTATGCTCCATCCGCCCCTGATTGTTATTTCAGTAATTTTCACTTTTCATACGAATAAGTGTTAATGCATGAGGTGCGTCATTTAGTTGGCCTACACCATTTTAAAGATTCTCTTTTAACATAGGTTAAGTTGGCGCTGTAGGATCCATTTGGTTTGTTGTGAAATATTTTTTACCGCGTTAAAAAATAATTCACCTAGGTAAATATGTGTTTGGTTGGACATTTAACATGATGAAATAAAATGAATACGGTGAAACTTTAACCATTTTAAACCATGGGTAAAGTGAACAATTTAACAGGTAAAAATAATAGAATTTATCTTATTACTCGACTAATCTTTCTTATTTCTAATTACAACTATCACACATTCAGTTCTCCCTCTCAATTAACACGATCATTAAATATTCTTTAATTTTTTTTAAAATTTTATTTTTTATTTAAAAAAATTTAAAAATGTTAAAAGAAAATTTTAAATTTTAAAAAAATTAATTTTTTTTAATAATTTAAATAATTAAAAAAATTAAAAATAAGTAAAAAAATGGAATAATTATTCCTACACTCTCTATGACTTCCCCCACACCCTTTTCAATATTTAAATAATAAAAGATCAAAAGACTCTATGCATATATGATTTGAACAAATATGATCTTTTTCCAGAAAATCTATTACTTTAAAAAAAATGTAATATTATGAAAAAAATAAAAATATAATTTTTTGAACATAAAAATCCTAGTATTCTAGTAAATTAAAATTTTAATATTCTGAAAATATAAAAATTATAAAAGTTATTTTTTCATTTAAAAAACATTATGTTATTTATGAAAAAAACATATTATTTTTTATTTAAATGGATGTTGATAAAAAACTGTTTCGTTATTTATTTAAAAAAATGGACATTCTTTTTATCATTTCTAGTTAAAAACTGTTTCTTTTATTTATTTAAAAAATTATTTCGTTTTTTATTTTTTCAGTTAAAAATTGTTTCTTTTAATATTTTAAAAATAATTCATGGCAGCAGTATGTATAGGCAGTCTGACCACTTAAACATGCCGTTAGAGCGGACCAATGTATTA
Organism: Sambucus nigra; assembly: GCA_949130495.1. Lineage (NCBI taxonomy): Eukaryota > Viridiplantae > Streptophyta > Magnoliopsida > Dipsacales > Adoxaceae > Sambucus > Sambucus nigra. Next base: position 287,381,274 of record OX422218.1, read on the forward strand.
GAAAAAATGCTCCATGCCAGCGGCATATATAGGTGGTCGGACTGCATATACAGACCGCTGTCGCGGAGAATATTTTTTCAAAATAGTAATAAAATTATTTTTCATATAATAAAGAAAACAGTTTTTAACCAAAAATAAAATTTGTTAATAAAAAAACACTTTTTTAAGAAAAACAGTGTCTTAAGATATTTTTTTTTTACGTTTTATAAAAAGTTTTTTAATAAAACAAATAGATAAGATTTTAGGTTTTATAAATAGTTTTTTTTTATTATTATTTATAAAAAACAGTTTTTTTATTGAAAATATAATTTTTTGTTTTTATCAAATGTATTTATTTTAGTTAGAGGTGAAAAAATTGGACAATTAGATTTTATAAATTTAAGGGCACAATTGGCATTTATTATTCAAAGGATGTGGAGGAACATATGGAGGGTGTGGGAATAGCTATTCCCATACAAAAAAAATTAAAAAATAAAAAAAATGAATATTTGTTTGGTGCATGATAATGTGTTTGGAATTTTTTTACTAATTGGGATGGTTTCATAGTTGTGAACTATTTTTTTTTAAATTCTTTTAATTGAAACACTTTTTTTCATAGTTGGGACTTTTTTTTTAATTAGGACTTTTTTTATTTTAAATTATGGGTAATTTTTTTCAATGTTGAAAACTTTTTTTTTAATTGGGACTGTTTTTTCATTGTTGAAAACTATTTTTTTAATTGTGGATTACAGTTTTTATAGTTGGCTTTTTTTTTTTTAATTGTGATTGTTTTTTACAAATAATAGTTTTTTTTCATTGTTGGATTTTTTTTTTAAATTGAGACTGTTTTCTTTTTTAATTATGACTTTTTTTTATTGATACTGTTTTTTTTTTACTTATTTGTCTTGCGTAGCCAAATATGACTAGTTGTGTGTGAGGGGGGGGGGGGGGGGGGGGGAGGGGGGGATTGGGTCAAATTTGAGTTTGAGGTAAATGTAAATTTTTTAATCGCTATTGACACTTGTGTGATGAAAATCAAAATAGTTATGTACATTTGAAGTATGAGGGTAACATGATTATTTTATTCTTTTACCATATTCATCTTCAACATTCAAATAACAAATGGTGAAAAAATTAAAATTTTCACCTAATGAAAACTCGACCATCTAAACGGATATGGTGAAAATAAAATCACCAAACTAATAATTTATCTTTTACTTTTAACACGGTGAAAGGTGAAAAATATTTCACCATGAACCAAGCGGGCGCTTACTCTAAATTTTCTTTAAATTTACCTTTCATGAGCATATCCACGATCGTCTGTGCTCTTAAGAGGCAATCTCTGAAAATCTACTATGCAAAATACCATTGGTTAGAGAGTCTAAATTTAGTTGAGACTAATATAATGAATTGGTTTAGTTTTGTTATCATCACCCCAGCGCAGTATTTTGATTCATGCTAGATTATCGAAAATGGCATTTGCTAAAGCCTAATTATATGACAATGTGTGTTGTTAAAGACGAAATGTATGAAGAACAGTGTCCAACATTTTCAGTAAGGAAAAAATATATTGAAAATCAATGTGTAATATTAATATGCACACACATAATATTTCATTTGTTGGAGATCCAAAAAACTAAAAACAAATATATATTATAACGATTCTTATGGTTTAATTGTGCCAATTAATGAGATTTAGGTGTCTTGTTAACTCTCTCTAAATGAGCAATAATTTTTTTTTTCAAATATCAATATAATAAATTTTAGGGTTATTTAATTTTAGTACAACATATTTTAAAAATAACATTTAATATTTTATAGTGACATTAATATATGGATATTGACATTAACTATTTGCCCAGTTAATCATACTATCCTGGTAATAATGCTACTGTATAGAATAAAATTGTTTTTAAAAATATAAGGGCCTACACATTAAAAGAAACACTTTTCTAGGAACTAAATATTAATTAACCTTAAATTTTACTATATATAACTTTCACCTATTTTTGAGAAAAATAGTTATTAGTGTTATTTCCATCCTCTCACCACACACCAAAAGAATTAAATCTTCATGTGATTTGGCAAAGTTCAATCCAAAAAGTTATTTTTATTTAATTTTGTGGCACATCTTAATTTTTTAAAAAAAAAAAAAAAAATTTAATGTTGATTAAGAGTTACGTATTATATGGTATATGTACATGTATATATAATATGATATGATATGGTATAATAATATATGGGGTGATATGTATCAATAGATAGACTCCAGAAGTAAATTACAAATGTACAATAATGATTTAGATGAACATTACGTATATTGACGTAAATGACGTCATATGGGAGGAATAAAAAATGGGAGTAAGAAAAGATAATTCTCTCTTAAACTCTCTCAAATTTCTATATCTCAAAATGGAAGAATGCCCCAATTGAGGCTACATATGGGTATTTATAGAATCGAGGTTGTTTGGCTTCTAAACTAAGAATCTAATTACATTTATGTCGCTAAAAGCCAATAACCTTCATTCTTCTAAATACTAACAAAAGAAAAATATAATGAAATGCTAAAAATAAAAGAAAGACTAAAAAATAACAAAAATATGATAAAATCCTAAAAATACCAAAAATAGACCATAATTCTTCATTCACATCATTCTCTCCACCTTCGAAAAAGTTCGTCCTTGAACTTCAAGATTGAGGTTGAATGCAAAATTCTCAAAATTGCGGAAGAGGCAAAATTTGAGGAGCCAAAATAGAATTTCCTGAAAATTTGAAGAAGATTCGTCAATTCTTGCGTCAATCTTCATCTACTCCCTCTTGCCACTCGCATGAATCTTCAAAAAGATCTACCCCTGGGGTCAAAAACCAAGGTTTTGGTGTCAACCTTAGTTCTTGCACATGTTCTAGATTGGGCAAAATGGACCGAAATTTGATTGATTTTGTGGGATAGGGTTCTTGGATATTTTCGGGGGATCTTTGATGGGTCAGGGTAAAGAAATAGGTGTTCTTAAACGGTGGGGACAATTTTCGGAAATTTTGGTGGGTCGTGAATCATGAGAGGGGTGGGTTGCACTCGAATTGGAATATGTTGTGCCGTAAGGTGTTTGAAGACTCCCAACTGATTTGGACAACCCTTGGTGGTTGTCCGACTTCGGGGATTGTAGACAGGGGACTAGAGGGTGGGAGGCCTCGGGATGGATATGGTTTGGGTCTGGTGGGATTCGTACATAATGAACGGTGGTGGGCGGGGCTGAATTGGTCAAATCAGGGGTTGGTTGTCTTGGAAAAAGAGTGCAGTAGGGCCTCGGGATTTGTCGGTCACCCGAAGTGACTTTAGTGGGGGTTGGGCGGCTGCGTGGTGGTCCTGGGTGGTGGGCAGTGGCACCTGCTGACCCAGGGGATATTTCGGTTGGTGTAATCCACCTCCAACACCACTAGACAAGGCGGGTAGAGGGGTGATGAATTAGGGTTTGTTGGGGTCACTTGAGTTTGGGGTATAAGGGTGGAAATAGTTGCGGAAGCGTGGGTGAAGGAATTTTGGGGGCTAGGGTTAATAATGGTGGGTGGTTCGAGGTGTCGTTGGGGGCGGTGGAGGGGGTATGTCGAAATTTGGAGGATGAGAGGGTCGTGATGCGAGATGGTTGTTGGTGGAGGACTACGCACTTCACTTTCATCCATCCGAGCCATTAATCGGTTGAGGGCCTCCAAGATTTGATTCTAAGGATTTTCGATGGAGGTGTTCATCTTTTCTTCAACCCACCTTGACGCTGTTTACTAGTTTTTGTTTTACAACAACAACAACAACAACCGGTGGAGCGAGGAGGTTGCTTGGCCACTAAGATAAGAATCTAATTACATTTATGTCGCTAAGAGCCAATGACCTTTCTTCTTCTAAATACTAACAAAAAAGGAAAATACAATGACATACTAAAAATAAAAGAAAGACTAAAAAATAATAAAAATATTACAAAATACAAAAATTGCTCATAATTCTTCATTCACATCATAGATATTTCTATATTTTATTATTGGGGAGACCAGAGTTAAGATGACACATGACCTGTACGTGTTCGGCATATGCCCGCAAGCTTCTTATGCATCAAGTTAATTGAGAATCCAAGTCGCACCAAATTTTTGCATCTATATTTCTTGGGATGACTTAAACTGATAAGAAATAAATTTTAACTTCTAGGGATAGGTGTTAGTGGAACTTAGCACTCCCCTAAACTCCTCTATAAATGTAGACTCGCCCCACTTGGGGACAAACATCGGAGATTATAACGTCGACTGTACTACAACTGTGACTATTTGTTCTCTAAGTTAATAAAATAAAAACTCCAAATTCCATAGACGTAGGTATGTTGTGGAACAACATATACTCATTTGTTGTGCTTTTGATCCTCATTCTTAAATATATATATTTTTAATTTAACTTTTGCGCTTTGAATACAAACATTGGTAAAAAAAAATTACTGCCTACATTATAACCCAAAATTATACAAAGCCACGCATCAGGCGAGCTGAAAAGTAGTGCTAATGGAGTTTCTGGAGCATACTCTATATGGCAATGAGAGATATTTTCAATGCTTTCTACTTTATTCTACGTAGAAAAGTAGCTTACACTGGAGCAACTGCAAACATGCCGATATGTAATTTTAGTGCAATTCATGAATCTCGAAATAAAAAATAATATTAGACATATTTTTAATTTGCAACTCATGTAGTTTTTTCATGTCAAAAAGAAGTTGCATAGTAAAAAGATTATATGCCAATGACAGTTTTGCAAATTAAATACCCACAGTGAATGTTACGACAACACATTGTGAATTGTATGTTTTCTTTAGGTTTTCACTGTTGACAAATGACTCGTGGAAACTAAGTAATGGTCGGAGATGGTTTCAAAAGAAAAACTCATTTACATTATCCAGTTTACCTTTGTATGATTCTAGCCTACCTTATCTTATTATTTCTAACTTGCCGCCTGCTACTTCTGTCCCCCGTATTCATTTCTAAAGAGTTGAAGTTTGGTGATGATATGAAAGCAGAGCTGCGGACATTATTACCACATACATGTGGCTTTCTTGCATACCTAACTGGTATTACTTTTTTTTTTGTGCGTGTGTTATTAAAAAAATGAATTGCACATTAAAATAATTGAAGTTTGTTGTCTCTACTTTAAGTTAGTTATAACTTTAAAGAAGTATAAATTGCCCAGCATTGCTCATAAATGATTGTAGTTTAGGTGTAAATTTGGGAACTTAATATTACAATAGGATCACAATGTTGGAGTTTGTAGCTTTTTACGTGTTGATAAATAATATTTTAATGAATTTTAGGATTAATTTAATATAAAATTTACACGTCTTTTGAGATGGTTTGAAGTCGTAACGTGATCGCCTCCGTTCCGTGAGGACTATAGTACTCAAATTTATAAAACCATAAATCATTGAAATATAAATTATCATTCGAAGCAATATATATAATTTAGTTTAAGTGTGTTCTTAAAGTTATACTCACACAGATAAATATGAGAAATTGGTGTACTATTTTATAACCTATTGTGGCTTTTGAATTTGATGTATTTGGAGTATCCCAACTTTTTAAAGGAGGGAGGAGGATCTACATGAGCTTGGATTGACTTCCAAGTCCATATGCCCGCACCACCGTGGCCGCCCTCCCTTTCGGTTCGGCACAGCTGTGAGCTTTGACTTGCCAAAATATTAATTTGTGAACTTTTTATTTATGGTTCCAATTTTTTATGTGTCTTTTATTTATTTGCCCAATGTTTATTTCGTTTCCAACAGCTAATTTTATTCCAACTGTGACAGTTTGCAATGATTTTAACTGTTTTTTAACTGCTATTTATTTTGTATTCGCTAGTCCATTTTCGTGTTCATAATAAAATAGAGTACTTCCATCGTTGGGTCGTTACTTGTGATTTAAAGTTATTGCAAGTATTGATTTTGTATCCTGAAACATGATTATCAATGAGTCCGTAAAGCATCGTTGCAGGATAAATCTAGTGTTGAATATGAAAAGACAATACTATGTGATAATTGATTAACTTCGCAAATTTCTAATATAGCACACTTATTGAATTTCAGCCCCTAAACATGCATCTAAGGTGCGTGTGTCAACCCATAAATAAATAAAGCATGTAACACAAAAATTATGCTGAGACACAGAATTCAGGAAAAAACCCCTTTCGGGTAAAACCTTTATTTCACTATGAATATACAAGCCGCAACTTACAATTACATAGAGAAATCTGTAATGGATCAACGCGCAGCCAACCCACAAAGACACGTAGTCTTCAACTCAGCAAGAGAATACACGCAACACCCTCCAAGGACTCGCAGCCCAAACAACGAAGAAAGAACCGCAGCTCTTCTTAATGACACGCAGCCATAAAACTTTGTAGAGACTCCCTCAGCAATGACACGCAGCCCTCGGTTGCAAAGATCTCTCCACAAAGATGAACAACAACAAAGTTTGTGTTCTAGGGTTCCAAAAGATTCACAAAAGTAATTGGGATTTTTGGTGTGAATCAAAAAGAGTCTTGGGACTCAAAAAGGTGAAGTCTTGTTGTGTTTGTACTCTTAAAAACGTTTTCTCAAAGACTTAAAAAATACACCACCGAAATAGGTATATATATAAGAAAAATAAGTTGGTGGAAAAATAACTCACGGAACTGTTCGAGTATATCCCAGGCGGACCGGTCCGGCTTGGGGGCGGATCGGTCCGACCTCGGATCGGTTCTTTTAAAATTTTCTTTCTTCGGTTCGCATTCGATCCGTGGTATACTGGACCTCGAGCAAGGCGGATCGATCCGGTTGAGGGACAGATCGGTCCGGTAGGGGGCGGACCGGTCCGGTTTTCCCAGAAAAATAAAATCCTTTTAAAAGCCTCATTTTGCTTTAAAAAACTTACTTCTTATTTTTATAAAAAATATTTTATAAAAATTTCCCAATACTAAATATGAACTTTAAGGAACGTAAAAACAAAATTTTACCAAGTTCATTCTTGCAGAGGCTATGATGTTGAAGATGCTTTGATATTCGGATCCATTGATGTAGATGCGATCTTGAGTTTCTTCAACGGTGTAACGGCGTACGACATATAAATTGATAATGGACAAAAATGTCCTTACAAATCTCCCCCTATGTCTATGCCGGTACATACATAAAAATATCCGAATTATCAACTTATGACCTCTACAAATCTACCCTCCCATGAACCCTAAAGATGGAAAGATAAAAAGGTATAAATCTTCATCGTTTGTTCTTCAATCTTCAACAATCATTAAATCTCAAAGATTTTCTCATCAGGGTGTGCAACATATTGATCTTCAATCTTCATACCTACACACATGAGACAAAGAAAATACCACGTGACATATCGAGTTTGAAATGAGATAAACATGGATATCAATATGTGATAAAAACATAAGCAACATCTCAAAAACTCCCCTAAAATTCAAACTCCCCCATAATATGATAATTCTTTCTCCCCCTTTTTATGATGTCCCCAAATAGACAAATGAGAAGAATGAATCAAATAAGCAAAGTCGGGGTGTCACGGTGCAAAACAAATACAAACTATTTTTGATTTTTCAAATTTTTCATACAAAGATAGGATACCAATTTGAACAAATATGATACAAAAATCACACCATGGATTTAGACTCAAACAACCAAGTCATGGAGACGGAATGAATGGGTGTGAACACATTCTATAGGTAAATCAACGCAAGCAATCATATGTGCACGATGCATATGTGTACACCTAACGAATGAACATCAAAGGTATCCTTAGGTGTAAAAGATTGTTGAATTTAGATGACATCGTCTTATGCAAATCAACAAATCAAAGTCAAATGATTTCCACACCAATAACGTCCAAAACTATATAGCGCATTTTCAAGAATTTCAAGGACGTGCAAACCCGTTTTAAATTCTCCAACCAAACACCCTCATATATATTTTCTTTTAGAGGTAATCTAAATTCTCAAACTTTGGAGAATTGGTGCAAAAACCTAAATGGCCCATATTTTGGCATGAATATCTTTTTATTGCCTTTAATTTTTTTCGGGCTCTTTTAACCTCTTTGGACCTCGGATAATAAAATTCCTCAATTTTTAGGTCCTTTTTAACGGTGGCTTTTGCGCAAAGGATAGATGATTACCTTTCGCAGCCCCTCCCTGTTATCAAACAAATCAGACAAACTCACAAAACGGTTTTTATATGCACAATTTCCTTATAAAAATTATCGCGTTTGATTCATTTTAAAGACAGGATTGGAGTAAAAACACCCAACCAACATGTGATAAGATAAGCACAATAATCAAACAAATCCGTGCATGTGTGCAATAAAGGAAACATGAGTCAAACTTGTAGGAAGTAACACTTAATTACATCTTAATGACTCCAAACATTATAAAGCACATGGATGAATTGACCTATTGTCTCAAAACACTATCAAATAGTCACATGAAAATGGAATGATGTTGTGACTTGGTCATCCAAAGTGTTCATCCATAAACGGCGCAAACAAAAACAAAAATCTTTTTGGATTTTTCAAAATTTTCAAAACAAAAATATATACAAAAATGATACATACTAGCAATAGGCAAACAATGACATCATGAAAATCACCCTATGCTAGTAAACAAGTCAAACCTCAATCATTAGGTGCAGAGGGGTTTTCCAAAGGCGGTGACAGCTTATGAAAAACCTCCATCAATTCTTGTGAAGTTTTGACTAAAAACTTAACTTGTTCACCTAAATGTGCAAACTCTCTCATGTAGTCTCCGGGAGCATGTAAAGTATCATGTGTGGGTGCATGTGTGCCAGAAACACGTGTAGAAGCAAAACGTGACACATACCCCAACCTAAAACAAAATTCCCTAAGGTGCCCTCTCCTCTTGCAATGTGAGCAAACATAAATAGGCCTAGGAACACCTCTCTCAAAAACTCTAGGACGCACTTTCCTAATAGGAATGGGACGCCTAGGTGGGTTAGGGTGAGACACATGTGAAACTGTCACTAAAGTGGGAACCGGCTCGGGTGCTGATTGGGAAGAAGAAGCACCGTCATGACTTATTCCTAACTTCTCACCTTTACCCTTAAGAACCACCTTTTCAACCTTCTTAGGTGCGTTCTCAAACTTGACTTTGACCTCCCGGGCATGTTCGAGATCACTCTCGAGTTGGGATACACGTGTCGTCAGACTAGACAACGTGTCGGCCAAATCACACTTCTCCTTTCTCAAAACCTCCTTCTCTTTCTCCAAATCTAAAACCCGACGACCTAAATCCCTATTATACTTCTTTGTTTTCAAGGTCTCGGTGTACAAATCTCTAAAAGCTTTTTGGAGCTCACTTCCATCTCCACTTTCACTCTCACTTTCTCCCTCACTTGAAGAACATGAATCACTATTATCGCTCTCGTGTGCACTTTTGTGAGACAAACTGGGTGTGCTTACACGACTAGAAAAGGCGACAACCATCCCATGTCCTAAATCTTTATCCGACACATCTCCCTCATCATCACTAAGTGTGGCAGGCATGGCTACTTTCTTCCCTTTCTTTCTAAGCCAAGTAGGACACTCAAACGACTTATGTCCCTTACCCCCACATTCAAAACAGGTGATGTTCTCTAAGTCTTCCTCACACTCCTCATCAGAGTCATTCCTCTCATCACTTTCTTTGCCCTTTCCTTTCCTTTTATTTTTCTCAAAAAAATTCTTTTTATTGGAAGAATTATTTCTTTTCATGTTGAGAAATTTTTTAAAGTTTTTCGCAAACAAGGCCATATTATCAAAATCAACATCTTCCTCAGAATCAGACTCACAAACTTTTTCTTTCTTTTTCTTAAAATGAGTCTTTAAAGCAATACCATTATCCTTAGCCTTAATGGTTTTAGGAAACATGTCAATCTCATAGGTTTGAAGATCTCCTACAAGTTCTTCCAACTTAAGTGATTTCAGATTTCCCAAAGAGTTCAAAATAGTGACTTTAGGAATAAAGCGTTTTGGAAGAGATCTCAAAATCTTTTTAACGACATGCGTGTTATCAATCACCTCACCCAAATTAAAACTAGTGTTAACAATGTCCGACAAACGTGCATAAAATTCATCAAAGCATTCGGACTCAGACATGGTGATAGTCTCAAATTGGGTGGCCAGATTTTGTAACTTAGACTCTTTAACAGCGTTCGTACCCTCATGTGTCAGTTTCAAAACATCCAAAGCCTCCTTAGACGTGGAGCACGTCATGATTCGGCGATACTCATCAGGAGTGATAGCACCAGAAATAGCACTCAGACCACGGGAGTTAAAATTGGACAACTTATAATCATCCTCAGTCCAGGCTGACACGGGTTTTAGAGAGGTGATGTTATTAACAGTGACCGTGGGAGGAGTCCAACCATTTTCGCAAAGCAACCAAACCCGCTCGTCAATAGATTTTAAAATCGATTTCATACGAGCTTTCCAATAGGCATAATTAGACCCATAAAAAATAGGCATCTGATTATATAAGTGCTCCATAGAAAAAAATGCGAATTTTCACAAAACTGATTTTTCAAAAAAAATCAATATCACACGATTTTGCGAAAAATAGGAATATGCAATAAATTAGCGTAACCTGCTCTGATACCAATTTGAAAAGACAATACTATGTGATAATTGATTAACTTCGCAAATTTCTAATATAGCACACTTATTGAATTTCAGCCCCTAAACATGCATCTAAGGTGCGTGTGTCAACCCATAAATAAATAAAGCATGTAACACAAAAATTATGCTGAGACACAGAATTCAGGAAAAAAACCCTTTCGGGTAAAACCTTTATTTCACTATGAATATACAAGACGCAACTTACAATTACATAGAGAAATCTGTAATGGATCAACGCGCAGCCAACCCACAAAGACACGCAGTCTTCAACTCAGCAAGAGAATACACGCAGCACCCTCCAAGGACTCGCAGCCCAAACAACGAAGAAAGAACCGCAGCTCTTCTTAATGACACGCATCCATAAAACTTTATAGAGACTCCCTCAGCAATGACACGCAGCCCTCGGTTGCAAAGATCTCTCCACAAAGATGAACAACAACAAAGTTTGTGTTCTAGGGTTCCAAAAGATTCACAAAAGTAATTGGGATTTTTGGTGTGAATCAAAAAGAGTCTTGGGACTCAAAAAGTTGAAGTCTTGTTTTGTTTGTACTCTTAAAAACGTTTTCTCAAAGACTTAAAAAATACACCACCGAAATAGGTATATATATAGGAAAAATAAGTTGGTGAAAAAATAACTCACGGAACTGTTCGAGTATATCCCAGGCGGACCGGTCCGGCTTGGGGGCGGATCGGTCCGACCTCGGATCGGTTCTTTTAAAATTTTCTTTCTTCGGTTCGCATTCGATCCGTGGTATACTGGACCTCGAGCAAGGCGGATCGGTCCGGTTGAGGGACGGATCGGTCCGGTAGGGGGCGGACAGGTCCGGTTTTCCCAGAAAAATAAAATCATTTTAAAAGCCTCATTTTGCTTTAAAAAACTTACTTCTTATTTTTATAAAAAATATTTTATAAAAATTTTCCAATACTAAATATGAACTTTAAGGAACGTAAAAACAAAATTTTACCAAGTTCATTCTTGCAGAGGCTATGATGTTGAAGATGCTTTGATATTCGGATCCGTTGATGTAGATGCGATCTTGAGTTTCTTCAACGGTGTAACGGCGTACGACATATAAATTGATAATGGACAAAAATGTCCTTACAGAATACTTGCCACAATCATTTAGCATGATTATTTCAAATTATTATAAATATATATATTTTCCTGTATATATATATATTCTGTAATTTAATTAATTAAAATTATTTTGAATGACAAATAATAGGAGGTTGTTAGATCAGTCGGTGCTAACTTGGCAAATTAGAAAGTGATTAGTATTTCTCCATCTGTGTACGTACCTTTGTTGGTGTTTTGCAATGACCATTGCATGTGATTGTAAATAGTGATTTCAGGTATGGGGATGTCGCCAGAAGAGGGTAAATAATAATCTGTGAGCAGTATTTGTTGCCAAAAAGGGATAAGCGATAATTGATGCATCTCACGAAGTATAGTTGAATTCAACCATAGGATAACCATATTACATGGAGATGTCTTAGTGAATGATTAGAGAAAAGATTTATTTTAAGAAGGTAAAGACGATTTAGAAGTTGCTAAGAAGGGAAAGACATGAAAGGAAAAGAAAATGTCCAAAAATGGTTTTATTGTAGAGGGGGCTAACATAGTAGAAATTTGTTAATTACCCTTACTGAAAGTATGGTTGATTTTAGTCGATTTGATTATTAAATAGAGTATATCAATATCATATCAACTTTGAAATCATCAAATCAAAATTATTAATTATATCAGCCGGTACACCAATCCATAAATCAAAACCAAATCGTACGATATATCGATAAAATCGGTATTTTGCGGTAAATTTGATTTTTCAAAAAATACGATAGATTTCGGTAAATTTCTCTTTACAGTACACTACACTAAATCTGTCGAATTGTCACGGTCATTGACCATGACAAGTTGGACTTGTCAATGTCAATGACAAATCTGGGGGTGACAACTTTTGTTATCACGGACGTGTCACGGTCATTGACCGTGACAAGTTCATTAGAATTGTCACGGTCATGTTACGGTCTATGACCTTGACAAGTTTTGTCACGGTCAAAGATCGTGACAAGTTTTATTTATCACACACTTGTCGTGGTCAATGATCGTGACAATTCTGGGCAGAATTGAAAAAAAATCTACTGGGCAGTATGGCCACTGCCACTTCCCGACAGTATATTTGTACCTGTTATAGAAACGTTGTACCTGTTCAAACATCATATGTCCAAATAAAATAGAGATAATGCAAATATACATTCAAAACAATATGCATCATGATATAATCCAAATATAATTCAAATGTAACAACTTAAAAAAATTCAATTCAAATAATGTCACTACATGTCTAGGGTAATGTTAGCTCTGAGGAGGTGAGTAGACCACACAATATACGAATTGACACACCCAACAATATACATTGTGCCGCATTGTTCGCGCAACCACAATGGGGAGATCGTCTTCCTGGGTATCACATGCGTGATGAGCACCTTGGACTCGATGTCTTAAAGCGAACGTCGATGAACTGGCATGCCTTGGACGGTATTCGGGTCCCTCAACCCTCGCCCTATCCGCTGGCCATCAAATATATCTAGTAAAAACACTCTTGGACAACCAAGTGTCGACATCGATCAGTCGAAGGGAGCCAAATAGGGGAGTGGATCATTAAAGTCCGCACGTGTCGGCGATAAAGCAGCGAGGTCCACATCATCTCCATCCTGCAGCTCGTTCTCCTCCACCTCCTCCTCCACCACCTTCTTCTTCCCTTTTCCCTTACGGTTTCCACCAAACGAACGCTTAATGAATGAGAACATATCTTGGATCGTCGCCTCCAAACGAGACAACTTCGCGTCATATGAGTCCACCATTCGAGCATATTTGGTACTACTTAGTACGTAATGATAATTTCTTTATACCACTTGTCTAAACCCTTTTATATGCATATTTAAAAAAAATAGAAAATAACCTACATAATTGTGTCATCTCCATAACTATATATAAATATTAAATTATATAGTCCATATAACTCGAATAAATATCAACCCTAGTCGTTATATTATATAACAAAATAAAATGAAAATGTTCCACGTTCTTTGTTTCTTGCACTCCCCACTTCTTCATCTAAAAAAAAAATATGAATATTAACATATTGCATAAAAAATGTCGAAACCAACAAAAAAATCATTTGTACAAAAAAATTACAAAAAATGTACTAAATAGAAAACAAAATAGAGTGCAAAACTGTAATACCCCGTGACTTTGGGACTGAGAAATTAAATTTTTGGGAGAAATAAAATATATTTTAAAATTTGAGAATTTTAGAATTTGGAAATTGAGGTCCAAAAATTGAGGGAGTTATAAAGTATTCCGGATGATGATTCTGAGTGCGCCATTGATTCCGGATAGGTCGAGATAGTCGAAATGTCTGTCCTTGGGTTTTATATCGGTTCTGGAATATTTTTAAGTTAGTTTGACTCGAATTGAAGTAAACGAGTCATTTAAAGTGTGTATTATCATTAAAAATTGGGACTTATATTTTAAAGGTTTGAGAGGCTTACAAATTCACCCCACCTCATTTGAGAAAAAGATAGAAACAGAAAGAAAGTGAGGAAGAAGAAAAGAAGAGGAGAGAGGAGAAAGCTTGGAGATTCCGGTAATTACACGGTCCTGGGGATGATTCAACCTCTACAATTTTGAGGCAAGTGTTTAATCTTGCTAAATATTTCATTTGTGTATTTTATTTCATAATTTGTGGATAAAAGAAATGGATTTTTGGGTGATACGTTAAAACCTAGATTTTTGGGACTAAAATTTGAATTTGATGTTTATACATGGGATTGATGACATATAAATTGATGGGATGAGATGTAGGATGGGTTTTAACGTTAGGGTTCGTCCAAAAATGGAAAAAGGGACAAGCTATCTGGTATGGCTGGTCGACCGCGGCCAGGGGGCCGGTCGACCGCGCCTCAAAGGAAAAGCCTACTGCATTATTCGTAGGGCAAAATTTAGAACCGCGGTCGACCGGGGGTCAGGGACCGGTCGACCGATCCTCTGTTTTTAGCCTAAGAATTGAATTTTCTTTAACCACATTTTCTTTTGGGTTTAGAACTTAGTGACCTTCTTAATTAATGTATTATAGAGGGTTATGTTATAATATTAAGGGATGGGTGCCTTAAGGTGATTAGGGGCATTTAGACCTGTTTTAGAAATGGATTATGAGAGCATGATGCCTCTTTTAGTAAGGAAAATATTGTGGGACTTAAAGATAGTTTGATAACAGTAATGTAATTGTGGTGGGCTATCATGAAATAGCTATAACTTATAGAGATAGTCCCTTTTTGCTTATGTTCGTTTGAAGTCAAGGGGTATTGCGATATATGCTTTTGATGATTATCGAATAGAATTGTTATGTGTGTACTTCTAGCCGAGATTATTATTACCCATTTATGTGCAATTAATAATAGATATTCCGAGGAATGACGGGGTTATTAGAAATGAATTGGGATTGAGCTCGTAGATTACCGACTAATAGGTTATGTTTACACTTATAGCCGGAATGATTATCGTATACTGGTATGCATCTGGCTATAGATGGTATGGGTATGATGATGGATAAGTACGTTCGATGTTAAGGGTTCATAGGAGCCATTGAATCGTAGGCAAAATTGAGAACGATTGGACTGTACTATCAACTAGCATAGGTTGTGATGTAATGTTCGTCAGAATAGTTACTATATATCTATATGTGATTAATAATGGAGATTCCCATACTTGATGGGATCATGGAAGAAATCTAGGATGAAGCTTGAGGTTTGCAGACTATTAGTTAGGTGTTTACCAATAGTCGAAACTATCACTAGATATATCGATGTGATTTATGATATAGATGGGATGTGTAGTGATGTTACATACATTAAACTTTGGGTTGATAACCTTAATGTTGAATATATTGGAAGATTATTCATATCATAGGGGTAATGGATGAATATGTTTCAAGTGAGGGTTATATAACGAATTAAGTTAATAAGCTTGGAACGACGAGTAGTATATTGAGGATTATGTATACTTATAGCCGAGTTTATAAATTTCATACATACAGACGAGAGATGGTATGTATATATGTTTGTAATTATGGCGTGAATATCTATACCGTGTGTGATGGGTTGATTATATGATGTGATCATATGGATGTATATATGTAGTGTGAATGATATATATACTTAATGTGTGATGTATACCCGACACATACTATCATGGGAAGTTGCGCGATGAGGGTGAGCCCCTGGCTTGAGGAGCAGGGTGTGGATAGTCCCCAAGTCATAGTCGCCCATTGTTATTTGTGTGATTTTATTTTAGGGGTGAGAAGTCTTGGGTATGAGTCGTTCTCACTTTCCAGTAGGAACTATGACCGCTTCCCATACGTTAGGATTGATTTCGTCGCCAGGGCGGTGTGATAATAGTCCGATAGGTGGTGACCCTGGGAGGAAGTGAGTAATTCCTAGAAGATGATAGCATGGTGAAGTATTTTGGTATCCCATAATTGTTTATGTTATGTGGATTGCAATGTGTACATTATGTGTGTTATGTATACGTGGTTATAGGAATGAACGATTGCTTATTTATATTTAGAGTAAATATAAATATATAAATATATTTATATATATCCTATAGGTGAAGAGGATATAGAGTTTCAATGGTGGACATGTTGTGTGATATTGGTGTACTAGTTTATCAGGGTAGAAGGATCATACTTAGAGACAATTGCGGTTATATCGACACCAAGGATTTAAATAAAGATGGTATTAAATACTTAGGGAGTTGTAGTAGTAGGATTGGTGTGGATGACATAATGGATCCCTAAGATCAACATTGTCAAGGAGTAGTGTATCAGGGGGGTTCCTTATTTGAATTTCGCTTTGCGAGACCCCCCACGCACGAAACGTAGTGCAATTTTGAGAGTGGAGAGAAGTTTTGTCCTTAGTACTTGAATGTATGTTATTTAGAGAATAAACTCTTATATTGAAACCTAATGTTAATGTGTGTCGTGCTAAGACTAATAATTTGTCTGAGCATATAAATAGAGACAATAAATCCTGGTAAGGCATGTATATATATATATATATGTGGGGTTAGAGTGGAAAGGGTTTTTGAGTTATGTTAGGATGGCAGGTCATGCGGGTATGGGATGTGCGTATGGTAAGGTTGGTTATCCTTAAGTGGGTGGGGTAAGTTAATTAAGGTTCCAGGACACGATTAGGTGCGCGCTGTAGATGAGAAGTGAGTTGGGGGTTTCACGAGAGTGCGACTCCACTTTAATTATGAAATGTTGCATTTATATTTATTATGCACGGTTAACACATTTGCTGCAAATATTTTACACCTCGAGCTCTTACCCGTTTATATTTTGTCTTTTGATATATATATATATATATATATATATATATATATATATATATATATATATATATATATATATATAGTACTACAGGTGTCCCACCACAATGATACCGTGGATGCTTTCCTATCTAGTGTCTTGGGAGCTGTAACAGATGCGGGTTGTTGCAGGATTTAGATTGTAGTCGCTTTAGGTTTCTGTGTAAATCTAGATAGGATTCTTTTTTTGTGTCGGGTAACACCAAAGGATTATTTATAGCGATTTATAGTTCTTCTTTATGGATGTTGTACTGTCTGTGACCCGACAACTTATTCGGGTATATTTCCTTTTATGTACTCTTTTTATTTTAATGTTTAGCACTTCTTTTATCATGGTACTTGTGTGCTTTCTACCTTTTCCACTAGTTCTATATTGTTGGTTTGTTGTCCGTTGCATGTTTTATTTAATTTTTGGCATCTGCTTTTATAGTTACGGGTAGTTAGCCTTATCTATTTTAGTATAGTCTGTTGATGCTGAGAATGAGCCATCTGAGATTCCTAATTTAATGTAGTATAGGGCTGGCCACCCATTATTATTTTAAGCGGGGTGTCACAGATGGTATCAGAGCATCAGGTTCTGGTGTCATTAGGATCTGTGCGGGTTTTCTGCATTCCTCTGCAAGCATTCTTGATGTAGAGCCATACTATTAGGATTGTTGTGTTCACTACGTTTATCTTCTTCTGTGAGGTATACTCACTTGCACGACGTTTTGACACAGTTGATTTCGTCTCAGATGTCGCCAAAAACAAGTCATCCAGGAAGGGGCAAGATGAGAGATGCAATACCCATAACAGATTTTAGGTACGCTTTGACTGGAGATATTTTTTTTTCGCGACTCAGGCGGAGATAAGGAGGAGATTTCTAGCGGCGACTCAAGGTGATCTAACGGTGGTTGAGTAAGAAGGAAAATTTACTCAAATGGAGAATTTTTTTATCGATAAGGTAAGTACCGAGGATAAGCGAATAGTGAAGCCCTTGGGAGGTTTAGATTGACGAATTCGTTAACACTTGTTAGGAAAACTGGTGTTGGTGAATTTTACCGATGTGAGGTGTGTGGCATTATCCCAATGTCGGGAGTATCTCCTTCTTGGAAGAGGGAGTAAGAAATTTGGAGACTTGGGTTCTTTGGGTAGGATTGAAGGAGTTGATACCAAAGGAGCCAGATCATCGCCGCATCAGGATATTAGGCAGGACTCATGGGGGTCGCAATAGCATTTTGTCCTTCATGATGATTAGGAAGGATTTTAGGGAAGATGTTTCTCTTGTGGAGAAATAGGCTTTAGGAAGAAAGATTGTCCTAGAAGGGGTAGAGGACTTTGAACAGGGATTCATGGATGAAGTAAAGCAAATAGAATATGGAAGTATAAGGTATGATACCTTTCTTTCGGTTTATGTCACGCTTGTACGGTATTGGGAGCGTCGCATATAAGGTATAACGAGTGGTTAACCGCCATAACCATAAAGTGTACAGAATTTCCTTGGAGGAAGGAGTGAGTAATTACGGCCTTTGTATGGAATCTTTTGGGGTAATAAACCGTCTCGTGATGAGAAAGTAGAGAGTTATGCTATTGATTTTCGGAAGTGCTGACTGTTAAGGTTTGTTAAGTAGTGGTTATAAGGTTATTATTTTATAGATAGGCTAGGGAAAGTAATTATGGTATTCCAATAAGGGAAGGACTTACCTTGCGACAATGTTTTTATGTAATGTAAAGAATTTTTATAGTTGAGGAGTTTCAGAGTTCAACAAATTCATTGTTGAATGAGGAATTTATCTCAAGGTTGTGTTATCTTTGAGATCTAGTTATTGGTAGGAGCATTGTATTTGTTGAGGCCTTGTGTCTTGAACATAAGGTGTTTGTTTGGCGTGTCGAAAGACATGGAATTATTATATATTATATTCTTATATAGGCCTTCGGGCAATATATTTAATTCAAAAATCTTTTATAAAACCTTGATCATGGTTCAACTGATCTCAATCCCCGACATAGCTTCACAGTAGTGTATTGGGAGGGTTCCTTATTTGGATTTCGCTTGTGAGACCTCCCGTGCATAAAGGTAGCGAATGTCAGGAATTGAGAAGAGTTTAACCATTGGAAACTTCATACTTTTATATACTTAATATGCTATTATAGATTAAGTTGTTGAGAGTTATATTACGATTTTGAGGTTAGGGAGCCAGGTTATGTTTTTACGAGTTAAGCTCGGGTACAGGGTGTATGGGCGCCTTGGGTAGCTAGTTTGATTTTAAAGTTTATATGGCTCGATATGAGAAGTGGGAGAGATAGGTATAGTAATATTGAGGGTAGATGTAAGAACTAGATGAGGTTCGGAGTCCTAGGCATAACTCAAATTTTGAGGATGAAATTTTCGTAAGGGGGTAAGTCTGTAATACCCCGTGACTTTGGGACTGAGAAATTAAATTTTTGGGAGAAATAAAATATATTTAAATTTGAGAATTTTAGAATTTGGAAATTGAGGACGTTATCAAGTATTCCGGATGATGATTCTGAGTGCGCCATTGATTCCAGATATGTCGAGATAGTCGAAATGACTGTCCTTGGATTTTATTTCGGTTCCGAAATATTTTTAAGTTAGTTTGACTCGAATTGGAGTAAACGAGTCATTTAAAGTGTGTATTATCATTAAAAATTGGGAGTTATGTTTTAAATGTTTAAGAGGCTTACGAATTCAACCCACCTCATTTGAGAGAAAGAGAGAAAGAGAAAGAAAGAGAGAAATAAGAAAAGAAGAGGAGAGAGGAGAAAGATTGGAGATTCCGTCCTATACGTGGTCCCGGGGATGATTCAACCTCTACAATTTTGAGGCAAGTGTTTAATCTTGCTAAATATTTTATTTGTGTATTTTATTTCATAATTTGTGGATAAAAGAATTGGATTTTCGGGTTATATGTTAAAACCTAGATTTTTGGGACTAAAATTTTAATTTGATGTTTATACATGGGATTGATGACATATAAATTGATGGGATGAGATGTAGGATGAGTTTTAACATTAAGAATATGATTGACTTAAAGATTGGGGGTTAGATGATGATATATGAGTGTTTCGAGAGTTAGGGTTCGTCCAAAAATGGAAAAAGGGCCAAGATATCTGGTATAGCCGGTCGACCGCAGCCAAGGGGCCGGTCGACTGCACCTCAAAGGAAAAGCCTATTGCATTCTTCGTAGGGAAAAATTTAGAACTGCGGTCGACCGGGGGTAAGGGGTCGATCGACCGGTCCTCTGTTTTTAGCCTTTTTAGTGAATGTCTTATAGAGGTTTATGTTATAATATTAAGGGATTGGTGCCTTAGGGTGATTAGTGGCATTCAGACCTATTTTAGAAATGGATTATGAGAGAATGATGCCTTTTTTAGTAAGGAAAAGATGATGGGACTTAAAGATAGTCGGATAACATTAATGTAAGTGTGGTGGGCTATCATGAAATAGCTATAAGTTGTAGAGATAGTGCCTTTTTACTTTTGTGCGTGAAGTCATGTGGTATTGAGGTATACGCTTTTGATGATTACCGAATAGAATTTTTATGTGTGTACTTCTAGCCGAGATAGTTACATGTGAAATTAATGATAGATATTCCGAGGAATGGTGAGGTTATAAGAAATGAATTGGGATTGATCTCATAGATTACCAACTAATAGGTTGTGTTTATACTTATAGCCGGAATGATTATCTTATACTGGCATGCATCTGGTTATAGATGGTATGGGTATGATGATGGATAAGTACGTTCGATGTTAAGGGTTCATAGGAGCCATTGAATCGTAGGCAGAATTGAGAACAATTGGACTGTACTATCAACTAGCATAGGTTATGATGTAATGTTCGTCAGAATAGTTACTATATATCTATATGTGATTAATAATGGAGATTCCCATACTTGATGGGATCATGGAATAAATCTAGGATGAAGCTTGAGGTTTGCAGACTATTAGTTAGGTGTTTACCAATAGTCGAAACTATTACTAGATATATCAATGTGATTTAGGATATAGATGGGATGTGTAGTGATTGTTACATACATTAAACTTTGGGTTGATAACCTTAATGTTGAATATATTGGAAGACTATTCATATCATAGGGGTAATGGATGAATATGTTTCAAGTGAGGGATCGTATTTATATAACGAATTAAGTTAATACGCTTGGAATGACGGCTAGTATAGTGAGGATTATGTATACTTATAGCCGAGTTTATAAATTTCAAACATACGAATGAGAGAGGGTATATATATATATATATATATATAGAGAGAGAGAGAGAGAGAGAGATGTATATATGTGTGTACTTATGGCGTGAATATCTATACCGTGTGTGATGGGTTGATTATATGATGTGATATTATGGATGTATATATGTAATGTGAATGATATATATACTTAATGTGTGATGCATCCCCGACACATGAAATCATGGAAAGTTGCACGATGGGGGTGAGCCCTTAGCTTGAGGAGCAGGGTGTGGATAGTCCCCAGGTCATAGTCGTCCATTTTTTTGTGTGATTTTATTTTGGGGATGAGAAGTCTTCGGTATGAGTCATTCTCACTTTTCGGTAGGAACTATGACCGCTTCCCATATGTTAGGATTGATTTTGTCACCATGGCGGTGTGATAATAGTCCGATAGGTGGTGACCCCGGGAGAAAGTGAGTAATTCCTAGAAGATGATAGCATGGTGAAGTATTTGGTATCCTATAACCGTTTATGTTATGCAGATTGCAATGTGTACATTATGTGTGCTATGTATATGTGGTTATAGGAATGAACGATTGCTTATTTATATTTAGAGTAAATATAAATATATTTATATATATCCTATAGGCGAAGAGCATATGGAGTTTCTATGGTGTACATCTTGTGTGATTTCGGTGTACTAGTTCATCAGGGTCGAAGGATCGTATTTAGAGACAATTGCGGTTATACCGACCCCAAGGATTTTAATAGAGATGGTATTAAATACTTAGGTAGTTGCAGTAGTAGGATTGGTGCGGATGACATAATGGATCCCCACGATCAGCATTGTCAAGGAGTAGTGTATCGGGGGGTTCCTTATTTGGATTTCACTTTACGAGACACCCCACGCACGAAACGTAGTGCAATGTTGAGAGTGGAGAGAAGTTTTGTCCTTAGTACTTCAATGTATTTTATTTAGAGAATTAACTCTTATATTGAAACCTAATGTTAATGTGTGTCGTGCTAAGACTAATAATTTTTGTAAGCATATAAATAGAGACAATAAATCCTGGTTAGGCATATATATATATATATATATATATATATATATATATATATATATATGTGTGTGGGGGGGGGGGGGGTTAGAATGGAAAGGGTTTTTGGGTTATGTTAGGACGGCAGGTCATTCGGGTATAGGCCATGACTATGGTATGGTAGGTTGTCCTTAAGTGGGTGGGGTAACTTAATTAAGGTTCGAGGACACGATTAGGTGCGCGCTATAGATGAGAGGTGAGTTGGGGGTTTCACGAGAGTGCGATTCCACTTTAATTATGAAATATTGCATTTATATTTATTATGCACGGTTAACACACTTACTGCAAATATTTTACACCTCGGGCTCTGACCCGTTTATATTTCTCTTTTTCTATATATATATATATATATATATATTGTATTACAGGTATCCCACCGCAAGGATACCGTGAATGCTTTCCTATCCAGTGTCTTGGGTGCCGTAACAGATGCAGACTGTTATGGGATTTAGATTGTAGTCGCTTCCTATTTCTGTGTAAATCTAGATAGGATTCTTTTTGTGTGTCGGGTAACACCCAAGGATTATTAGTAGCTGTTTATAGTTCTTCTTTATGGATGTTGTATTGTTTGTGACCCGACAGCTTATTCGGGTATATTTTCTTTTATGTACTCTTTTTATTTTAATGTTTAGCACTTCTTTTATCATGGTACTTGTGTACTTTCTACCTTTTCCATTAGTTCTATATTGTTGGTTTGTTGCCCGTTGCATGTTTTCTTTATTTTTGGCATCCGCTTTTATAGTTTCGGGTAGTTAGCCTTATCTATTTTAGTATAGTCTGTTGATGCTGAGAATGAGCCATATGAGATTCCTGATTTAATGTAGTATAGGGCTGACCCCCAGTTATTATTTTAAGCGAGGTGTCACAAAACAATGTGTATAATACGTTTTTATATATAATATTAACTGCTGCAGCAACAACAACAATAATAATAATAGTGCAACGAAATAAATACCGCCTCGACGTATAATTTAACCAAATAGTTTAAATTATGAAATGACTTGAGTTTATTTCAACAAATGAGTTGGAGCTGACCATTGAGATTATAGGGATTATTTTATTTATAAACGTTAACACTTTGTCACAAAATATAAGAATTTACATTAACAAAATCAACACACAATATAAACTCATTAATATTTCATCACAACATGTAGTGCTCTTGTGGAAATTAACATAGATATTTGAACGAAGTCTTTAACTTTATAAAGTTTTGTACATAACTAAATTAATAAAAGTATGACATAGGACAATTAACTTTTATAATATAATACCGTATATATAAAGCATTCCTCCTATATATATATATATATATATATATATATATATATATATATATATATATATAGAGAGAGAGAGAGAGAGAGAGAGAGAGAGATGGATAGATAGATAGATAGATAGATAGATAGATAGATAGATAGATAGAGATAGAGAGAGAGAGAGAGAGAGAGAGAGAGAGAGAAAGAGAGAGAGGTTATCATGCATACTCCAGTTTCATACTAAAAAAATAATTTTTGACTAATTTTGGACTAAAAAAATAATAATTTTGGACTAATTTTTTTTATGATTTTAAACATTTGAGTAGGACCATGAAAAAAATCAACTCAAAATGATTTTTTTTGGTATTTTTAAAAAACCTGTAAAACTTTGTCAATTTTTAACAACTTAAAAATTGACAAAGTTTGACCAGTTTTTTGAAATAGCAAAACAATTCATTATGAATTGATTTTTTTGTGGTTCTATTGAAATGTTTAAAAATCATAAAAAAATCATCCCAATTTTTTTTTTACCATTTTAAAAAATGGTCCGCACAAAGGGTATGCAAACTAATTATGCATGATATATATATATATATTTTGCAGTAGACCCATTTATCTTACTGAAATTTGGACGAAATTTAAGACTGAAAAACCAAGCATGCTTTGAACAAAACAACATAATGTATATATGAAATTTAAGTTGGAGGGATGAGTTAGAAATTACCGAGAGATACATGGTGGGTCAAAGAAGAGAGTGTAATACCCCGTATTTTTAAGTACTTAGAATTTAATTAATTCGGTTATTTTTAAAATACACGTGTGCTGTTATTTAAGTGAATTAAATATTACGTGTTTATAAAAAATATATATGGAGAGATAATAATAATTAATATTTATGGAATAAATTTACTAAGTGAGCTATAAATAATCGGTGATAATTATTATACGTCGTAGGGATTGATATCAACGTGACTGTGTTATATCTCAATCGAGAGTCGCGTGTAGACTATATTGATGTCGAGATTGAAAATTTATGATCACGATTTTTAGGTCAAGTCGATTTCGAATGGGTCGAAATAGGTAGAATTTTATACCTGGGTGTATTAATTGGGTCCCGGAGCAATTTTAGATTGACATGGCACTATGTACGAAAATTTCGATCATTTAGGAGTTTAGGGTGGACGAAACTCCGAATTTCAGAGTATTATATCAACCCCTTTGAGTTAGAGGCTAGGGTTACAACACTTGGGGAGAGAGGAGAGGAATGAGAGAAGAACCCTAGCCTATCCCACACCTTTTCGCATCACCAACGCTTCCGGAGTTGAGATCGGATCAAGAGAAGAACATCATCATCATCTTAGAATGAAAATAAAATGTGCTATTACAAGGCAAATTTCTATCTTCAAAATCTTTAAGCATGTTATAATACCTATGGTAGTGTATGGTTGTAATTACATAATTTGGGTTGATTCTTGGGATTTATATGGGTGTAATTCTTGATTTGGGGTAGGATTCATGCTAGAATTAATCATTTTTTGCTAATAATACGAAATATGAGATTTTATTACGATAAATTGTAAGGACATGATTTTATAAATGTCTAGGGTAGAATCTAGGAATTTTTTATTTGTCTTGGATCACAGTTTGTATGTCTGATACCTCTACATTCGACACGTCAACACGATCATCAACGACGGCCTTGATCCGAATTCATGCATCCATCAACTTCACATGTACATCATGCTTCATGTAATGTTCTGTTCAACTGTTCCCACTAGTCCACTATGCAATATTGGTAAAAAGATTTATTGGAATTGTTTATATTTGCATAAATATTTGGAAATTTTTTAGAACATATTTTTTGAAGTCTGAAATATTTTTTTATCGAAAGAAGAAAATTTTCTAAGTGAAGAAGAGTAGTGCCTCGATCGTTGAACTCGTTCAAACGAGTTTGCATAGTCATTCGAGTGACATAAGTATCTCGCTCTAAGTCTTTCGAACGACATGTGTCCTTCATTCGAGCAAGATGCCTATGTCGTTCGAGCACCGCTGCCGCCTCAATTTTTGTATAAATACCACTGTGCCTTCTACACATTTTTTAAGTCTTTTTCCAACACGATTTCTGCGAAAAACTGCCTAGAAAACAGACTTTACTATTTAAGGTTTTACACCTTGTTTATTCACATAAACACTCCCATCTATGTATGCGAATTTTTAAACCTTCATGAGGATCGTTCTTACTCATCTGGAGTAATTTGTGGAGAAGTCATTATTTTCTTCATTGCTGCCCACTTGGAGTTCTTGCGGGAGATTCCAGCCAAGACATAGAAATCGAGGCCTGAGGGTATTTCTTTATCCCTCTTATTTTCATTATAATCCGTGTAACCGTTTTTACAAATTATAGTGAAAATAAAAAGGTTTTGCCCCTTTGGGGGATTTTTCCTCATTTGTGTGTTTTGTGTGTGATTAATTATTTTTGTATGATCATATTGATTTCAATCACACCTAGATGCATGTTTTAGGATTTAATTGAAAAAATAGATATTTAATTAAATAATTTCTAATTTGAACGCAAGCGCACTATTCAAATTGGTATTAGAGTCTGTTGCACTAAGTTATTGTGTTTTGATCCTATTTTTCACAAAAATGGCTTTTGGTGGTTTTGATGATCTTCAATGTCGATTTTTTTAAAACGTTAATTGAAAAATTCACATGAACTCTTGTTTTAAATCTTCTGTTGAAAAAGACTTTGAGAGGTGTCCTTGTTGTGAGGATGTTAGTCACACGTTAGATGAGTGTACAACAAATTTAAAGAATAAATTGAATAAACCGATTTCTCATGTTTCTACCCTTAGTGATAGTGATTCGGAAGAAGAAGTCTTTTATGATTCTAGGCGAGAGATTCCCATCCGTGTGATTAGTGATGATAGTGAGGGTGACGGGAGTGAGGATGAAAGTGTAGATAATCGTGACTTGTAAACTTCTTTCAATTGAACTTTATGCTGAATCTTTGAAAATGAAGAAAGAAAATTTGAAATTGAAAGCTCAAGTGAAAGAGTGTTCCTTAAAAAATAATGATTTTTTAGTTGAAGAACTTTGGGCATATGAGAAAATTTTGAAAGAGAAGCTTGCACATGATTCTTCTCTTGCCATATCATATAGATGATTGTGTTTTCATGTTTGTTATACACTAGTAATGGTTTCATGATATATATTTGCTAGTGTGATGACATGTACTTTTTGTATAAATTTTTTCTTTTGAAATTTTTTGAAAAATACAAAAATATTTTAATTTGAAAAATCCGAAGAAGAGTTTTGTAGTTTGTTTACACCTTTTATGGATGAAAACTTAGGATGACCGAGTAACAACATCATTCCATTTTTTTATGTGACTATTTGATAATGTTTTGAGACAATAGGTTAATTCATCCATGTGCTTGATAATGTTTGGAGTCATTAAGATGTAATTAAGTGTTACTACCTACATGTTTGACTCATGATTTCCTTTATTGCACAAATGCATGGATTTATTTGATTATTATTATCACATGTTGGTTGGTTGTTTTCACTTCAATCATGTCCTTAAAACGAACCAAGCGCAATAAAACTTGATAAGAAAGTTGTGCATGTAAGAGCCGTTTGTGATTTTATGTGATTTATTTGAAAATGGTGAAGGGCTACGAAAGTTACTCATCTATCCTTTGCGATTAAGCCTCCATTTAATTAGACCTAAAAATTGAGGAATTTTGTTATCTGGGGTTTCAAAGAGCCCAAAAAAATTTAAAGGCAATAAAAAGAAATTCATGCCAATTATGGGTCATTTAGGTTTTTGCACTAATTCTCCAAAGTTTGAGAATTTAGTTTATACACCTCTAAAAGAAAATATCTATGAGGGAGTTTCGACGGAGAATTAAAACGGGTTTGCACGTCCTTGAAAGTCTAAAAAAGCGCTAAATAGTTTTGGACGTTATTGGTGTGGAAATCACTTTGACTTTGATTTGTTGATTTCCATAAGACGATGTCATCTAAATTCAATAATTTTTACACCTAAGGATACTTTTAATGTTCATTCGTTAGGAGTACACATATGCATTGTGCACATATGATTGATTGAGTTGATTTTCCTGTCGAATATCTTCACACCCATACATTCCATTTCCATGACTTGGTTGTTTTAGTTTAAATTCATGGTGTGATTTTTAGCATCTTATTTTTGTATGAAAAATTGAAAAATCTAAAAATAGTTTGTGAAATTTTTGAGATACTCCTTTGCATGCGTGTAGTTTGATTCATGTTTGCTATGAATTTTGTCGTGACACTCCATGTTTTAATTGTTTCTTATTATCTGTCTATTTAGGGACAACATAAAAAGGAGGAGAAAGGATTATCATGTTATGGGGGAGTTTTTGCATTATGGGGGAGTTTTGATTTATTAATGATTTATTCTTATATCATTTCAAACTTGATCCGTCATGAAGGTATTTTCTTTATCTCATGTGTGTAGGTACAAAGTTGATGATTATTGGTTTGCACACCCTGATGAGAAAAGCTTTGGGAGTTTCTGAAGAGATGAAGATTTGAAGATGCTGAAGTTTGATTGTCGACATGTCATTTAGTATTCTCAGTTTGAGGGTTTAATGGGTATATTATCATGTATGTTATTTGATAGAATAATTCGGATTTTTATGTATGTACCGGCATAGACATATTGGGAAATTTCTATGGACATAATTTTATACTCTAGGAATTTTCTATTTGTCCTAGATCACAGTTTGTATGTCTGACACCGCTACATTCGGCACGTCAACATGATCATCCACGATGGACTTTATCCGAATTTATGCATCCATTATCTTCAAACGTGCATCATGCTTCATGAAACGTTTTCCTCAATCGTTCCCACTACTTGACTACGCAATATTGGTAAAAAGATTTATTGGAGTTGTTTATATTTGCATAAATATTTGGGAATTTTTTAGAAAATATTTTTTGAAGTCTAAAATATTTTTTATCGAAAGTAATTTTTTTTTCTAAGTGTAGAAGCGGATTGCCTCGCTCGTCGATCTTGTTTAAACGAGTTTGCACTATCATTCGAGCGAGATAAGCATCTCACGCGAAGCCGTTCGAACGACACGTGCCCTTCGTTCGAGCGAGATGCCTATCTCGTTCGAGCGCTGCTGTCGCCTCGATTTTTGTATAAATACCAGTGTGCCTTCTACACATTTTTTTAAGTATTTTCCAACACGATTTCGGCAAAAAACTGCCCAGAAAACAGACTTCATTCTTTAAGGTTTTACACCTTGTTTATTCACGTAAACACTCCCATCTATGTATGTGAATTGTTAAACTTTCATGAGGATCGTGCTTACTCATCTGGAGTAATTTATGGAGAAGTCGTTCTCTTCTTCATTGATGCTCACCTGGAGTTCATACAGAAGGTTCCAGTTGAGACATGGAAACTGGCGCCTGAGGGTATTTCTTTATCGCTCTTATTTTTATTGTAATCTGTGTAACTGTTTTTATGAATTATAGTGGAAATAAAAAGGTTTTGCCCCTTTGGGGGATTTTTCCTCATTTGTGTGTTTTATGTGTGATTAATTATTATTGCATGATCATATTGATTTCAATCACTCCTAGATGCATGTTTTAGGATTTAATTGAAAAAACTGAGATTTAATTAAATAATTTCAAATTTGAACGCAAGCGCACTCTTCATAAATTTAAGCAAATACGGGTATCTTAATGATTATGCATGAAGAACATCAAAATATAGGGTTTTGGGAATTATGAAATTTAAATCTATTTATGGATAAAATTCTTATAGATTTGATGTATTATTTATGTTAGAAATTATCCCTACATATATGTTTGATTTTTTGGTATGTTGGATGTGAGTTTAAAAAGGTTTCACGGAGGTTTGAGGTGTTAACTGTGAGAAAAATGAGTTTGGGATGACGCTACCAAAACCCAGGATCGATCGATCGATCTTGGGCTGTCGATGGATCGATCAATTTTGTCGATCGATCGACCAAAGCTGAATTTATTTAAATAGTTTTCCTAATCGATGACCGTGGGGAACTTTAATGATGTTATACTAACTATATAAAGACTTATAGGAGATCATAGACATATAGTTAAGGCCTAGTTTAATATTAATGAGTGTAAAATTGGAATTAAGACCGATGAGAGTTAACCAATTGTGTTGCGTATCGAGAAATTATAAATCGGGTTATGAGAAAAGTAAACTATAACCTAAGATCAATACCAATAGAATAATGATGTGTACTATTGAAATGACTTAAGGGATAATTTGGACTCTTTGGGTAGCGAGTGCTACTCGAAAAAATGGATATAATACTATGTGTGAATCATTAGTACATTGAGTATTCGAGAGATATAAATACTACATACTGGATATTATTTGGGTTATGTGTGTGTGTGTGTGTGTGGTGTGTGTGTGTATGTTATGTGAATACCAATTAGGTGTGTGAACATACCTACATTGCCTGCTATCATGGGAGGTTCCATGCAAAGGACGATCCCACCTTGGCACTTCCAGGGAGGCCTGGATGTGTGTCCCGAAACATTGAACTTAAGGCGGATCACTATTTGAGAATGTATAGTGGGACCAGCATGTCATTTAGGTATGTTAGGTATGTGCGTAGTCCAAAAGCTTAAAACTATATTGGCCTCCATTGTGTGTTGTTTGATTTATGGTTCGAGGAGACATTCCAAACTGATAGTCCTTGATTTGGTACCAGAGTTATATTGACTTGATAGCAGAGTATGCATACATCGCGGTGGCCATTCAGAGGGATGCTATAGTTGTATATTTATAGTGTGATAAATATATAAAAATGTGATTATTCTAGTTATGTGTGATGGTAGAAAAGATATAAGGTGTATATTTAAAAATAATGTAAGTATGAGAAACTTAATTAATGGTGCAATAATAATATTCAAATAATATTAATTATTGATTTTACGGTAGCATATCATATGGGCGGTACGGGTGAGCTAAACCTGTTGTGGTTAGTTATATACTTACGTCTAGTTAGGCAGGGTGGTATAGCTATGTGGGTTTAATAAAGGACGTTAGGTGTGCGCTATAGTTGAGAGGTGAGGAACACAAGGGAGTGTACGAAAAACTAACGTGTGTATCTAATAACTGCTTTTAAACTACGATTTAAATACTTACTAAATATTTTTGAAATATTTTGGGCTCTTACCCGTGTCAAATCTATTTTCAAAAACTTTTAGGTGTCCAACCATAGGGACGCCAATCTTGGTGATTCATTCTAGGGATTCGTAGCTACAGTACTTGTGGAGATATGCAGGACTTGTGTATACGCTTCAGTTATTCATTCGTAGATTAGGATTTATAATCAATATTTTATTTGGGCATGTTTCCCATTCAGTTGATACATTCATTCAGTTTCATTTCAGTAGACTTATGGTTTTGATATTAGTTTTAGAATCGGTGGTCTATTAGGTATTTCACATTTATCTATTTATCCTATGATGATTCAAACTGCTATTATTGTGTGGATGGTTGAGTTATATTATTTCTATTTTTGTATGTTATTTTATGTTAATGAAAGATAAAATTTGGCACCGACTTAATTTAACATGGGTGGTTAGTAATTTAAAAAGTTTCGACAGTGATGCTAAGAATGAACTAAATGGGATTCTTGTTTATTTTGACAAAGGACTGATCGCCCGTGGTTAAAATAGGCAGGGTATCATAGATGGTATCGGAGCATCAAGTTCTAGAGTCCATAGTATCTGTATGACTTACTACGATTTTAATGTAACGTCCTTTCATATAGAGCCTTATTATTAGGACTGTTGCATTAACTTTTACGTATTCGAGATTTTGTTCTTCGGCTATTATTTTTGTATTAACTGTGAACTCATACAATTCAACTTGGTTTCAGATACCACCTAGGAGGAAATAACAGGCTAAGATCTCCAAAAGATTATATGTTAAACAGGTTCAATAGGTACTTCAAGTACCACAGGGTATGGTGACAAATACAGAGGTGGCTGGTATTGTAACATAAACAATTACCGTCGCATTATTTCACTACCAAGATCATCGTTTCCAGCTGATAGGGAGGAAGAGAACAATGGAATATAGGCAATTGGGCAGGTCAAAAAACAACGATAGTAGTGGAATGCCGAAGTTGCAACGATAGGTTACTGGAGGTGATTAAGGCCAAGAGAGTAATGGATATAGCCAGAAGAGTCAAGGCCATTAGGGCCAACAGATCCTGAAGAAAGGATACTTCATTAATAGATGTTTTATATGTAGAAAGAATGGCCACAAGCGTCAACTTTGTCCTCAACAAGCTAAGGATAAGCCTCGATCTGATCACCAGGGTCTAAAGCAGAAAGGCTTCGATGGTCGTTGTTTTATTTATGGTGAGATGGGTCACCGAAAGAAAGATTTCTCATAGTAGGGTAGAGTACCATAGTAGGGAGTCTAGTAGGGGCAACAAGCGCAACGTTACCCTGCAATACCAACTTCACCAATACTATGCCAAAAATTGGAATCTAGAACGGTTAAAAATAGCGCTAGACCCAATTTAGCATGGTTTAAAATCGTGTCGGAATCAGGGGTGCCAGATTTTCTAGCATGATTTAAAACCGTGCCAGATTTCCCAATCTAGCACACTTTTGACATGCTTTTAAACCATGCCAGATTTTAACCTGGCACGCTTTTGGTATACTTTAAAACCGTGATAGATATTGAATCTGTCACGCTTTTGCCATTGTTTAAAACCGTGCCAAATTTCCATTTTTCTGGCACGCTTTTAGCAAGTTTATAAATCATGCCAGATTTCTTATAAGCGTACTCAAAATTTATAATTTTTTATGATTTTGGCACAATTTTAAACCGTGCCAGATTTTTCAATTAATAAAAAAAATAATATTTGGAAACAAATTTGAAAAATCAGCAAATTCCAAATCTGGCAGTAAAAATATTTATTATTTTCATAACAAAATCAAGAAAATTCACAAATTATGAATATCGCACGTTATTGATGAACTAATGTACACACAAACATCAAAATATTACAAGTGTTAATGGTTCACAGATAAGAAAAAAATTGGTCAGAGTTTCCTCTATTTTCTGGACATTCCAAAACTTGCTATTATAAAACCTGCTAATATAAAGCGTGCACAACCATAAAATATAACAATAAATTTATAAAAGCCTGCACGCCCATAATATTTGATGATAAAACTACTAAAGCTTGCACCACCATAAAAGTTAACAATAAAACTACTAAAGTCGGCACGGCCATAACAAAAAAAAATAGACACCTGAATATTAACGACACTAAATAAGTAATCCCCCTATTGTAAGACATTGACTTCTTCGTGTGTTCCACGTAGATGAAAGCTAACGATTAAATGTTATCCTGCAAAAAAATAGGATAAAAAAAATTATAATATTAGTAACCAAGTAATTTTAAAAAAATCCTAGTCAGGCCGAAAAATGCATATACGAGTTACAATTATTATTATATTCTCAAACTGGAAGTCTCATGACTACATGGTTAGTCTCGTGTGAGGTGTTCATGCCTCTTACGGGGGCCTTTTAGGGGTTGATTTGGGTTTTCACTCTTTAACGACTTGTTTTTCAACCTAATACATAAATTTTCAAATTATCATCATATTCTAAAATCGGGAAACCGGTGACTACGCGACCAGTTCCTATAAGTTACATTGGTCCTGTGTGAGGTGTTTGTGCCTCTTATGGGGCCGTTTGGGGATTTGCATTTTCACCCTTTAACGACTTATTATTAAGCATAATCTAGATATTTTCAAATTATCGTCATATTCTCAAACAAGGAGACCCGTGACTACGCGGTCAGTTTCTACAAGTTATATTGGTCTCGTGCAAGGTGTTCATGCCTCTTATGGGGACATTTGAGGGATGGTTTAGGTTTTCACCCTTTAACGACTTATTTCTAAACCTAATCCACATATTTTCAAATTATCGCCATATTCTAAAACCAAAATACCCGTGATTACATGGTCAGTTCCTACGAGTTACATTAATCGCGTGCGAGGTGTTTGTGCCTCTTACGGAGCCATTTGAGGGCTAGTTTGGGTTTTCACCATTTAACAAGTTGTTTTCAAACCTAATCTAGTTATTTTTAAATTATCATTATATTCTCAAACTGGGAGATCCGTAACAATGCGGTCAGTTCCTACAAGTTACATTGATCTCGTGTGAGGTGTTCACGCCTCTTACGGGGTCATTTGGGGCTGGTTTGAGTTTTCACCCTTTAATGACATGTTTCTTATCCTAATCTAAATATTTTCAAATTATCGTCACATTCTTAAATCGGGAGACCCCTGACTATGTGGTCAGTTTCTATAAGTTACATTGGTCCCGTGTGAGCTGTTCATGCCTCTTATAGGGCCGTTTGGGAGTTCACCCTGTAACGGCTTATTTTTGCCTAATCTAAATATTTTTAAATTATCATCATATTCTCAAACCGATAGACCCATCACTACGTGTTTAGTTCCTACAAGTTACATTGGTCCCGTGCGAGGTGTTCATGCCTCTTACGGGGCTAGTTTGAATTTTCACCATTTAACGACTTATTTTTTAGCGAAATATAGATACTTTTAAATTATCATCATATTCTCAAACAGGGAGACCTGTGACTATGCGGTCAGTTCCTACGAGTTACAATTTTCCCGTGCGAGGTGTTCATGCCTCTTACAGAGACATTTGGGGGCTGGTTTTGATTTTTACCCTTTAACAGCTTATTTTTAAATCTAATCTAGATATTTTCAAATTATCGTCATATTCTTAAACTGGGAGACCCGTGACTACCCGACCAGTTCCTATGAGTTACATTGGTCCCATACGAGCTACTCATAACTCTTACGGGGACGTTTGTGGGCTGGTTTGGGTTTTCACCCTTTAACAGATTTTTTAAGCCTGATCTAGATATTTTTAAATTAGTGTCATATTCTCAAACGGGGAGACCTGTGACTATGTGATCAGTTCCTACGAGTTACATTGTTCCCGTATGAGGTCTTCATGCCTTTCACGAGGACGTTTAGGGGCTGGTTTGAGTTTTCACCCTCTAACGGCTTATTTTTAAGCCTAATTTAAATATTTTCAAATTATTGTCATATTCTCAAACCGGGAGACCTATGACTAAGGGGACAGTTCCTACGAGTTACATTCATCCCATGCGAGGTGTTCATACCTCTAACGGGGCCATTTGGGAGCTAGTTTGGGTATTCACCCTCTAACATAATGTTTTTAAGCCTACTCTATATATTTTCACATTATCGCCCTCTATCGACATAATTATTTTGATTTAGGACACCATAATATATTAATGTTGTTAACAGCAAGACAATTTTAACAATAGGGAACTAAAATGTATTTTAAGCATCAAATAAAGAGGATACCAAAGTATGTATTAAGTATGAGAGAGAGTGAAAACTAAAAAAATATTATCTTTGATAAAAGATCAGTTTATCATTATCATTCGGTTGTGTAATCAATTGGAGGGATAAAGTCATCGCGCCAATACAAAAATCCATTGTTAGACATATCTCCCAATGTCGCGAAAGATCCTTGTTTGCCATCCCAAACTGGATATTCAGGCACTTTTATGAGGTCGAGTATGATATTCACTTCTCACTTTCCTAACTCCTGGAAGTGAACTGAAGATACAGCTCCTAGTGGCAATTTCCTATCATAACCGACAACTTAACCAGTGTGAGATAGTATTTTTCATTACATCATCGATCTAAAACTTGAGACTTGGGATGTAGGGGGAGTAAAAGGACTAGAATGAGTTGCAGTGTTTGGAGATGGTAATACATGAGTATTATGTCCAACACATGCAAACTTTTGACTCTCAAAATTATTTACAAAATATGAGAATGTAGACTTCACATCCTCCATTTCTTCTCTGAGGTTATCCACATGATCCTTCCAACTTTCGTTGTCCGCATTTCCCTCTTGAACTATTTCTTGAGCAAATTCAAACGCCAATATAGCTGTTCTAGAAATTATAAACCCAACGCAACGAACACGTCCTCGCGTGTCTTTCCCAAATACATCAAAAATTGGCTTAGCATCCAATGTCTCATCTTGACCACTTGCTTGGTATATATCTAGAAGCATTTTAACCTTATCATGTACATATAGACATTAAATCTATCATTTTTATTACATATTGGGTAAAAGAAGCAAAGAGGAAAACATTAAAACTAAATTACCGCAAGTGCTTTATCATGAGGCACATAATCCCCTCCTTGTACTTTATGAGTCGACAACCCCAATTTAGCATGGGTTGGTTCACGTCCATGCTCCCTTTTCCAATTCTTTATAGCTCCGGCATAACCATAATTACCCATGTTATGAGTAGTCATTTGCCCACAATTTTGTTTTATCTCTTTATTCTTTTTCACAAATCCTTTTGGGCTTGTACAACTTCATTGTCATAAAATACCTCCCAATCCTCAGGTTTAACATTTTGAGGAACATTGTCACTCCACTTTGTAACATTGCCACCCTTCAAGTTTACCCTTATCTTGGCCTTAAACTTCTTCCAAGACAAGTTAGCTTTTTTCATAAACATGCTTTTTTTATTTTCTTTCACATCGGGAAAATCTTTCTACAATATATGAAAGAAACAAAATTAATCATTATGTAATTAAATTTAGTAACTATTACAATTGTATTCAAAGAGGAAAAATAGTATACCTTGAACATTGTCCAAATTTGACTCTTATATCACACGTCTACATGTCATATAAGAAACCGGTGCATGCGTCCTTGCAAGGTCTCCCCATCTAGTGTAGGGTGTAGCTTAATTATCCCCCACAAGAAGGCCATACTCATTAAATCTTAATCTCTTAGTAGAAAGTGCATCACCCATTGTCGAAGAACTCGAAGCAACCTTCGAACGGGAGTTTGATTCTGGTGTCGCACCACTTGGTATGATTAACATTTTAAATGAATACATGTCAATTCATCCCCATAAAAAACCAGCCGCATACCTACTATAGTATGGTTAACTTTTTAAGATGAATACATGTCAATTCAACCCCAAAACAAACTATCCTTGTACTTGCTATAGTATGGTTAACTTTTTAATATGAATACATATCAATTCAACCCATACCAAAGCAGCCCCATACCTGCTAATATAAATACAACCCCGTAACTTTTTAATATGAATAAAACCCTATAACTTTTTAATAAACAGATCGAACAGTATAAAAATGATATCAAAGCTCAATAGATTCAATAGATTGACAATAACTAAAAACCAAAGTTCAGTAGATTCATTAGATTGACAATAACTAAATACCAATTCAAATAGTAAAATAATGATACCAGGTTCGAACATGAAACCATTACACTAAATAATTACATTATATGAATTCAATGTCTAAAAGTTCGAGCAACTTCTCATTTTCCTCGAGAATGGCGTCATACATTGTACGATCAATCTCAATTGCATCTATTTCTTTTGTCAGTCTCTTGGGAGAGTGGAAAATAATCGACTACCCGTTAAACTTGAGGTCTTTATAATAAAACACTTGATTGCTTTAGATACAAGGATGAACGGATCATCGTGTATTGAATTTTTACTCATGAGCTTACTAAGGTTAACCATCACTAATTTTGAGGTCTGGTCAACTTTTCAAACATTGTTATCATCCACGTCCACCCAATCACAATAAAAGACTATATGTGTGAACTCAATATAATTCAAGTCGAGTATTTGTCTAATAACTCCATAAAAAGTTATGAGGACCTCCTTCTTATTAAATGCCTTCACGGATACACCACTACTCTGAAAGTTACGATTCTCTTCATAACCATTGCATTGGTACTTGTCGTAGTTAGTAACCTTATGGAGTGGGACATCGACATAGGACAAAATTTCAAAATCATTAGATCTTAAGGCCTACAAGGAAATGAGTAATTTTTAAAAATATTTTTATAGAAAGAAGGTTATGATTAAAAAACAAGCACCTAGATAAATAAAGTCTTTCCTCGTTCCTTAGCCAATGGATGAAATCATCAATTCTATGCATTGATGTAGTCCCTGTTAACCCAAATTTGCTAAAAAAAACGAATTTCAACATTAAGAAATTTTTAGTTACAATAAAATAATATGAATTAGTAATGGGTTACATGTTTACATTCTCCACTCATCAACGCCATGGTATTGAAATCGAACCCATCTTCGTACTTGTTCATACTGCACATTATTTAAGGTTAACTCCTTACCTTACCTAATGCTCGTTGACATATTGAGTAATCAAACTCATCATCAAGAAAATCCTTATGGTTCCTCTTATGAGTTCCTTCACCTCTAATCGACACGTATTCCCTGGCATAAAAAGAAGCTTCATGTAATAAATATGCATTAACAATGCTCCCTTCGTTATACCTCTTATTTCGTGACCAGCTTTTGTATCTTCTCATTTATCTTTTAAATAACCACATTGCATGATATCTAGGTGGTCCAACTATCATCACCTCATCGACTAAATAGTGCATGAGGTGGATCATGACCACAAAAAGGTAGGTGGAAAGTAAATTTTAAGGACACAAAGTGCCTCTACAATTGCTTATTTTGCCTTCAAATGATGTTCCCTAAAATCACTTTTTCACAAATAACATTAAAGAATATGCATATCCGTTGTATAGCTTTAAAAAAAGACTTATGATCTGGAAATGAATACATAAGCAACACAGGAAGCAATCGTTGCATAATGACGTGATAATCACGAGACTTAAGATTGGTTAATACAGGAGATTCAAGGTAACATAATTACTAAAATTTAATGAAAAGCCAATCGGTACCTTCAATGTTTTCAAGGTGTGATAAAATGATTTTTTCTCTTCTTTGCCTAATTCAAAAGGTATTGATGGCATTTTCCTTTTATTACTACCTTCAACATCTTGCATCCATAATTTCTCTTAAGATTAAACGGGTCCTTTAACTCTTCCCGGTCTTTAACTGTATCTTTATTTGACTATCTTTTCACTGAGAGTATGGTACCTGAAAGAGTCTCTATTATGCTCTTTTCAACGTGCATAATGTCTAAATTATTTTAAATATCATGATCCTGCCAGTACTCTAAGTCAAAGAAAATGTACCTCCTCGAAAAACCCTCGGTGCTTGTGAGATCCTCATCATCACCTTCACTTGGATGATCATCATTATCTACATCATCTTCCAATACTATTTCCTTTTTCCCTTTACCCTTAACTTTCCCTTCACCTTTACCCTTTCCATTCCCTTTGATCTTCCTCTTCCACACTCCCTCTTCCTCTCCCTCTCCCTATTTTCGATCACCTTTTGGAGTGATAAATGATACAATTTGCTCAACCTCTACACTTGTCAACTTTTGTGGAGCCATAACAGTCTCTATTTTACCATTAAATGTTTGCTTTGATGTGTTGTACCTATAAGGATGGTTTTAGGGAAGGAACATGCGAGATCATTGATAGAAACATTCATTGACTTGCGAAGATAAACAGAAGGTGTGTTTGTAGAGCAAACAGGACACCCTTAGTAACCTTGAGTTAAACAACCTGCTAACATCCCATAAGCAGGAAAATCATGAATAACCCACATCAACATGGCTTTTAACTAAAAATATTCATTTTTATTTGCATCCCAAGCCTCCACTCCAGACCATAAGATCTATAGATCATCGACCAAGGGTTGGAGTAAGACATCAATATTACTTAATGGTGACTTTGTCTTGAGAATCAGTATAATCAACATTGAAAACTCACTCTTCATACACATTGATGGGAGAGGGTTAAGAGGCTGAATAATCACTGGCTAACAACTATAGTTATGACCAAACATGTTATTAGGTTTAAACCACTAGATGCTATAGACACCCCATTCTAATACCCCATAACCTCTCCTTAGGTCCCCATCACCTCCCTTCATCATTGCAAACACAAGTCATTCCCCGGATACTGACCTAGAGGTCATCGGACACTTCCAAGCTCCGTTTGACCAAAAAGTCAATCTCTTTACCTTGACTGAGACTGAATGAATCTTCGAAGGGTACTGAATCCCCTCTCCAACGGTCCATCCTGTGCATGATTCTAACTTACCATGCGGATAAACGACCCGTTTTCCCCCGAAACCCGATCACACGGCCACCGGGCTCTCCCGAGCTCCATTTGACCAAAAATTCAAACTCTTTAGCTCGATCGAGACCGAATGAATCTTCAAAGGTCATTAAAACCCCTTTCCAATGATCCACCCCGTGCGTGATTCTGACTTACGGAACGGACAAACGATCCATTTTATTTCGAGAGGTCATCGAATGCTTCCAAGGCCCAGTTGACCAAAGTTAACATCCCAAACTGGGTCAAAATCTTTGGAATGTAAAATTACATCTCCTAAAATTTCCAACAGTCTACCTCGTACACGATTCTGACTTACCATACGGATGAACGATCCGTTTGCATCTGAAGTTTCCCCTTCCAAAGGATCGATGAGCTCTTCAGAGCCACATTTGACCCAAAGTCAACTCTCGAACCTGGGAGTAGTCCAAAGGACTTACGAAGGTCTCTGAATTACCTTTCCAATGGTTTGCCCTGCACGATTTGGATCAACGGTTTGTACCCTACGACCAATTTTTTGATGGAGCCCGAAAGAGACTGCCAAACGACAAGTCCTAGACCCTGCCTATCGATAGTGTGCCTAAACGCACTGGCCGATTGGCAGGAATAGGTCTATGATGATTGGCAATTCCCTAGTCCTATAAAAAGGTGGGTTTGACCACATTGCAAAGGGAGCCCAGATCTGAAATACCTCACTCTCAACGAATCCAGAAAACCTCTCTCGAAGTCAACACGATTTCCACATTAAAATCCCTTTTCATCCTTCTATTTTCATCATCATTTTCATCAAACTTGGTGAATTAAGTATCCTCCATCATCATCCAAGTGCAAGGGCTGCTCTCCATTATCCAAGATCAAGCTCAAGATCTCCAAGAAGTTCCAACTCTTCCAACTCTCTCCTTGAATTCTCATAAATTCACATCAACTTGTTTTTATTACTTAGCACTTTTATTCTCTCATCTCACGTATCCTAATATACTTTTTATTTAGTAATATTGCACATCTTTTATTTTCATACAAATAAAAACTCAAAAAAGAAAAAAAGAAAATAGAGGATTTGCTTACAAATTCCAAATGGGAATTCTCACACTTTTCTCACAACTAAAACACTTTTTTACACACACGCACACACATACAAGATAAGCCCCCGGTTGGATTTATGGGATAAATCCCATCCCTCGTTTTGCATATGAACTATGTGGAATTTGATGCCTCTATAGGCTATGTAGGCGTCTCGGGGTAAAACCCGAGACTCGAGTCCTTTTTCTACTCTTTTCCCATTTTCAATATTCTTTAGACTTAAATATCTCAAATTCTATGTATTTACATATATATATTTGTTCTCAATAGCGTATTATTCCACATGCATTATCATTCCCCTATAATGATCAACTTTAGGATAATCGCATAAATCCTATTTTCTAATATTAATTTTAGGAACATTCTTGTGGATGACTCGCTTTATCTCTTCCATTATACAAGTCGATGATTCCTATCTCCACTACATATACCCATGCACACATATCACGGGGAAATAAAGGAAACAACAACAACCTATGAGATATCGCAAGGGAGGAATGGGTGCCTAACACCTTCCCATTTCGTAACTTAGCCTCCGAATCCTTTTTGAATCATTTTGGTTTCGTATGTATCATTATATCTTTGGATGCTGTCCTTCCGGATGGATCCCTTTTCTTTTGTCTGTTTTTAGTAAAATAACTAGTGGCTCTATCTCTCTAAATTTTTCACATCATTAACCGATGAAAATCGAAGCTCTCCCAAGAGGGACGCGCGAGACCTATAGGGATCTTCTCCCGGTGCGCCGCGGGGGGGGGGGGGGGGGGGATATATCCGGGGGATGGACACAGTGGCAACTCTGCTGGGGATTTTATTTTGAGGGCTAGACTATATTTACGTGGATGTTATGCTTGTTTATATTTTCCCCCATTTTTCATGTTCCCCTTTTTCATGTATACCCCATACTTATGCCTCTATTCACACACTTGTAGAAAAATTGTCCATGTACACTTCACACCACGTGCACCTAGGATCACATATATCCATATGTTGCATGCATCACCCTTCCATACTTAGTGTACCATTGGTACTTGCACTTTGCTCCCTGTTGGGCATGATCAAGAAAGACACTCTCATCATAAGATACTAATAAGAGAATCATGCATAATTCACATAATATCACCAAAGAGCATTGTGATTGACCAAATTTTATCCAGTAACTGGAGGGTTACTTCGTGATGGGAGCTGGTCTGGCAGGGCACAGTTAGCCTAAGTGATATCGAACGGTTCCCCCGCATCGTACCGCTTGACCGAAGTCATGATGGGAGGTATATCGCAGGGAACTCGTTCACGTACGCCGAGTATATCAAATTCGTTCTCACACGTACCATCCCCACGAGGTACATGGTGAGGTAATTCACGTACACTCAGGTATATCAAATGTCTTGTCCACACGTACCGATGGCCTGCAAGAGCAAGGTGTATATGATGGAAGTCACGTCGAAGGCAGGAACCCTTTTCGATTCACCCAACCAACTGCATACCCGCATATAGGTGTCAAGCCTAGGACACACATATAAGATTGCCAGTTTCAACCCGAAACTCTACAGAAATTTCAGGTCGGCCTGCCGCCCAAATTTTCGCACATTTTTAAAATGGGACCTTGCCCGTGGGCCTGGTTACAAATCCAACCATAGCTTTACATATGTTACAAACCTAACTTTTCCAGGTTCGGGTCCCATCTGACATTTCATTTTGCATTTAGGAGAATTTAATACAAGTGAGAACATAATAATCATAATAATCCTGCTGAGACCATCTCCCAAAAAAAATTAAAAAACATTTCTCCTTTCTTTATCAAAAATCCAAAAACATTCCACCTTTCTTTATCAAAAATTCAAAACCATTTCTCCCTTCTTTATCAAAAATCCAAAAATATTTTGTTTTTCAATCTCAAAAAGAAAGAAAAAAATGTCAGAAATATTTTCATTCTTTTTCTCAAAAATAAATCCCATTTTACTCCCTCTCAGGTCTATCGCACGCCCTTGGCCTGGCTCCTTATTGACTTCGATCTTCAGTCAAATCACCTCGGAGTTTGGTCCGTTCCCCTGTTACTTATTTTGAGTTCGGTATCCATACTCTTTCGATAGAGAACACAGACCAAGCACCTATTATGTATCGAGATCTGACGACAGTCCTAGCTCAGCTCGTGTCCAAGATTGACAACCTCCAGACTGAGGTTCGGGAGATGCAATGAAACCAGGTTCTTATTCCTCAAGAGCCTGAGGCCCTATTACCTCGCGCTATGGGTCCACTTGAGCCTATCTGGGTTCCCGAAGAATATCAGCATGATCCACTCCTGTTAATGCGCCGCCGCCTGCCTAGCTTCCTATGATGAACCTTACCCAACCTGGGGCTAACTTGCCTGTGATCGTTGATCCAAAAGGGGAAGAATTGAACAAAGTCAAAGAAGATCTCAATATTCTAACTAAGAAGTTCGACCAAGTCCGAATCTCCGAAAATTACATGGACTACACCCACATGTCTCCTTATCCTAAAGCAAGGTTACCCAAGAAATTCAAGATGCCAAATATTGAGAAATTTAGAGGAAGTGGACCCCCGATCGTCCATCTTCGCAGTTATCTCCAAGCCATGACTCCCCTAGGGGCGTCCAAAGAGGTAAGGGCCCAATTATTGAAGTAAACTTTAAAGGATAGCGCCCTCCGATGGTTTTTATCTCTCGAGGAGTCCAGAATCCGTAGCTGGGAGAATGTGGCCTGAGAATTCATGTTGCAGTACAAGTATAACAAAGAGCTTGAGGTCACCTGCCATCATTTAGAGCTGCTTAAACAGAACTCTGGAGAATCAGTCAGTAACTTCATAGCCCGATGGAGGGAAAAAGAAGCTACCATAATCAATCGGCCATCCGAGGAAGAACAAGTCAACATAGTGAAGAAGAATTTATTGCCCCATGTCCGAGCAACGATGGGAGGACAATACTATTCCCACTTTCGAGCTCTCAGAGAAGTAGGAGTGGAAATCGAGGAAGGTCTTGCTAAAATAGAGATTGAACCAAAGAAGGTGTCCAGACAGCTCACCCCCAGAAAGTATGACAATTCTGCCAGTACTGCAGTCTCAACCATCAACAATATTTCTCAACTAACCACTCATGGGCACTAGAAATTCGCCCTGTCCCAATCCGAAAGGAATACACCAAGCTCCATGATCCCCTCGCCAAGGTTTATCAAGCCCTGCTAAGCCGAAACCTTATCAAACCCTTGGATCTCCGTCCATTGCCAAATCCACTTCAAAGAAACTTCAAGGAAGATGCCCATTATGCCTTTCAACAAATCGTTGGTTATACCACTGACCAATGATTTCACCTTCAAAACATAATCCAAGGTCTAATTGATCGGGGTACCATTGCCCCACCATCCAATCCTAATACAAACACTACTCACAACCCACTCCCAAATCATAACAATGCTATCTTCCTAGAAATGAACCCAGAATTTAATCCCTCAACTCAAATCACACCCATATACTTTGCTAAACCTCTCCAAACTTGCCCATATTTCCTCCTATACCCTGCTAGCCTCGCAGTTCAGGCACTGTCACTCCTTACTAGAGCATGCATCGTCGCCCGTATCCTTTTCGAAAAATAGAAGTATGGAATTATCAGAAGTGTTAAACCAACTCTTGGAGTTCGGGATGAAATTGCCCTCACAAATGACCATTGATTTCCATAGGTTCAGTACGCTATTCTTGGAACGATGAAAATGGGCCCGAGAGTCAGACCTTTGGGTAGTACCAACTGATGAAGTCAACCTAGATGATGCTGTCCAGATCATGACAGAATTATTCAGGCAAACCAACGACATCTGTAGTATGATCGAGTTATTGATACTCTGAAATTGTAAGGGCTCATGTCCCCTCACCCTTACATATCCCCACAGAATGGGAAGACATATATAAAGAAGCCATTGAAGTTGTGGAATGCATCGACTTTACATGGAAGGACATAATTGTTGCCACCGGATGGGGGGAAGAATTAGAGGATTCGAATGAAGAACAAGACATCGAGAAAATTGGCCCGGTAGCTTACATATGTGGGATGATATCATTTAAGGAGCTCCTCAAAGAAATAAACAAAGTTACAGA
This sequence comes from Sambucus nigra, assembly GCA_949130495.1. Taxonomy (NCBI): domain Eukaryota; kingdom Viridiplantae; phylum Streptophyta; class Magnoliopsida; order Dipsacales; family Adoxaceae; genus Sambucus; species Sambucus nigra. The sequence goes on from OX422218.1 coordinate 287,426,248, forward strand.
ACAATCCGAAATTGACGAAGAAACAGGGTTTATGTTCTTTCCTTCTTCAGTAAATCATATGACCAGATCAGGGAGGCATTACCATATCCCAAGCTCACTACCAGCCAATTGTGACACCCCGCCTAATTAAATATCGGGCGATCACTCCTTTATCAAATTAAATCAAGGTAAACAGTTGGTTCATTCTCAGCATCACTGTCGATAAAAAAATAATTTTTCCAATTTAACACCCTAAATAATTAAGCTAAGTGTCAAAACATTTTTCATACAAACTTCCAAATTTTATTAAAGAAAAGATTTTATTAATACCAAAACAACATTTCTACATTATAGAATCACACCACGAAATCTAAATAAAACCATACATTCACCAATCAAATGTCAATAATATAAAGCTAAAATCATAAACCATCCTGAAACAAATCCCATAAACAATACTGGAATAACTGAAATATAAAAATCCCCAACAATAAATGAAATGATAAAAAGGGCGACACGTACCCCATAAATGAGAGTAATAGGAGTGGAATCAATGACAGAAGCCGTCTACTCAAGGGACCTGCAACTCCCACCTAAGCTGCAGCTCGTTCTTCTCAAAGAATCCTAAGCAAGACGCCCCTGTGGCTGGGCACCTGAAAAATATACATATATATACAAGAGAGAGAGAGAAAAAAAAAAGGAAACGGGTCAGGGCCCGAAAGTGTGTTTGATTTTAGAATACGTTAAGCAAGTATTTAAATTGATACAGGCCAATGCAACTTCATATTAGTTCGTCTCTCTCTTGAGAAATACTCACCTCTCTTCTAATGTGCACTCCTATCGTACTAGCCTTCCCAATGGTTCGTTTATCTTAACTTACTCAAATGTTTTCAAAAACTGAACGATAACAATATTATAAAAAGGTTACTTTCAATTTGTAGTATTCCTCTCGTTTTAGCTTCATTAAATTATAAGATTTCCCCGTACCTTTTCATATTTTCACAAAACAAGTATTTAATAATTTGAGTCAACAACCACGTTCTACTTATCAAATCACAGTAGGCAGTTCAAAGTTTATAACCTCATATATATATTAACTACTCGCATAAAATATATATATAATGGCACCCCAACTAAACTATGGTGCGGGCATACTCTGCTATCCAATCCCCGTATCGCTCACATAAAGGGAAATACAAGTTCGGAATCACTCTCGAACTGTATTAACATATACAAAACAACGTTGAGGCGAAGCATAGATTCCAAGTCCAAGAGGTCAGTACATACCCACACGTCTCTTAGGACCGTCCGACTATCAATTTAATAGCCCGTACCTAGGATCTCTATCTTCTAGGGTACGATTCAATATCCCCATAAAGCAACACAGGATACGATCGCCCCAGCGCGGTAACCTCAGGGATAGCAAGTAGCGCGGGTACGTTTTTCACATGTATATAATATATGTACACACATTCATATAAATATACCGATTTCATCATATTAATATAGGTCACTCTCATTACCCATAATTACAACCTTTGTCCTAAATTTCACCTTATTAGTATAACGTATAAGGTTTCGCCTCTAACCTTAATTCGAAGGGTTTTCTCACTCATTACCTAATACTCATGGGTTATAACTTTACAATTCTAAAATTCAGTAAATAACTTCATTTGATTCCAACGTAACTCTCTTACGCACCTCACCCTTAAGTTTCATAAATCTAACAACCTAAAGTAAATATCCCATAATTACCATCTTCGTTGAAGATTAAAGGTTCTAACATATGTCCATATACTCTACTGGTCCTCAATATCTCCCAAATCATTTTATTTAGAATGCCCAAGGTTTATTCCACGATAAATTAATTCGACTAATTAAACAAGGGGAATAATAGGCTGCCAGGGAGGGTCGATCGATCGACGTCTGGGGTCGACCGATCGAACCTTCGATCGATCGACGATCTAGGGTCGATCGATCGATCGAGCAGGTCTGTGAAAATTCTGCAGAAACTGCAGTGACGGGGTTGCTTAGGTTTCTTCATCAAAACTCATATTTTCCAACTCTAATTGACCCAAAAAGTGTACTGCTTACATCCTAACATAATTCCAGGTTTCTTTAACGATCAGCATGCGTATATACATCAATAAACATGATTAAACAACCTAATATTTCATCTAATCATCAAGAACCCTACAGTTTTCTTAACCTTTGTTCTAATAAGTTTTCTCCAGAAATTCCTTCTAACAAATCATCATAATTTCGTGGGTTAAACATCTACTTCACATATTAATTTCCAGAATAAGGTTCATATGATTTCTACATGCAAATCCCTATCAAAATTGGGTTTTCCTCCATGGATTATACTCTTAATCATTCCTACACTAACATGATTATTGCACCAACGAAAATACGCAAGTTAAACACTTGCCTGGGATTTCAGAGGTCTGGTTTCCTGCTGATATTGGTATGGCTGCGTTCTCCTCCTCGCGATCTACGCGTTGGTGGTGACGGTGGTGCAAAAGGTGGTGTTTTTGGCCTTGAATCACCTAGCAAGGTCTCTCCTCTCTTCTCCACTAGCCGTCTTAGGGTTCTGAATGATCTAACCCTAAAAGGCTGACTTAAATGGCTGCTAAGGATGGCTGAAATTCGTGGGTTTAATTACCCTAATTTGTAAAATTACCAAAACGCCCTCCCGGGTCACTAATTAAGCCTAAAAACATCCCGAGACCCAAACTAAACCCCCGGGTACACTTTTCTGACTATCTCGACCCTTCCGGACGCGTTGGCGCACTCAAAACGACCATACGGACAACTCATAAATATTTACTTTTATTTCTCAATAATTAGTCCCGACGCGACACGGGCGCGTCCCGACTAAAATTACCAAAATTGTCATTTTCATTCACTCGTGACATTTACCATATATTACTATGCTCTTAAGTAATATTCAACAATTTCATATTATTACTAACTCACGTCACGTTAATAATTATAACATAATTAATTTCCGGATTTTTATTAAATAAATCCCCAAATTAATTATAGCATAAAAATACGGGGTATTACATACTTCCCCCCTAATAACGGAATTTCGTCCCGAAATTCGGAAAATAAGGCATACCTGGTAAAAACAACTCTGGATATCTCTCACGCATATCTGCCTCACGCTCCCAAGTGGATTCCTTCACATTATGATGTTCCCACTGGACCCGCACGAGTGGAACTATTTTCGACCTCAATCTCCTCTCACTGTAGTCTAGAATAGCCACCGGTCTCTCCTCGTAAGAGCTATCCGACTGCAAGTCGATCTCATCTATCGCAATGTGAGTATGGGCCATATCATCCCGAAGGTATCGTCTCAACGACGAGATGTGGAATACATCGTGGATGCGATGTAAATGTTCTGGCAAACCCAACCTGTATGCTACTGGCCCAATTCTCTCGATGATGGGAAATGGTCCTACGTACCTCGGAGCCAACTTCCCCTTCTTCCCGAACCTCATCACTCCTTTCATAGGAGATACACGCAACAACACTTGATCTCCCACATTAAACTCCCGGAAAAATCGTTTTGCATCGGCGTAGCGCTTCTGTCTGTCTTGGGCTACCCGAATACGACTCCTGATTATCTCAATCCTCGCGGAGGTCTCCTGGATCACTTATGGTCCTAATAACTTGTTGTCCCCCACTTCGAGCCAACAGGTTGGAGAGCGACAAGGCCTGCCGTACAAAGCTTCAAATGGAGCCATGCCAATCGTAAACTGATAGGAGTTATTATAAGCAAACTCGACCAGTGGAAGATGTGGCTCCCAACCTCCCCCGAAGTCGAGGATACACATGCGTAGCATATCTTCCAACATCTGATTAGTACGCTCTGTCTGTCCATCTGTCTGTGGGTGGTAAGCTGAACTCAGTCTCAACTCTGTACCCATAGCCTCCTGAAAGCTTTCCCAGAAACGCGACACAAAAATCTTGTCTCTGTCTGACACAATATTCAGGGGCACCCCATGTAATCTGACAATCTCAGCGATGAATAGTTGGGCATACTGACCCGTGGTATAATCTATCCTTACTGGCAGAAAATGAGCCACCTTGGTCAGACGGTCTACAATCACCCAGATTGAATCGTGGCCTCGCTGTGATGTAGGCAACCCTGTAATGAAGTCCATGGAAATACTTTCCCACTTCCACGCAGGTACTTCCAACGGCTGAAGTAATCCCGACGGTTTCTGGTGGTCCACCTTCACCAGCTGGCAAGTAGAACATTTGGACACAAATTCAGCGATGTCCTTCTTCATCCCACTCCACCAGTACTGACGTCTCATATCCTGGTACATCTTATCGCCTCCCGGATGTACAGCAAATCGGGACCCATGAGAATGAGTCATCACCTCATGACGTAGCTCTGCTCCTTCTGGAACCACTAATCTCCCATTAAACCGCAACCCTCCATCCGAACTAACAGAATAGGACTCAGCACCCTCGGCTAGAAATCGTACAATCTGCTCCTGACAAAATGGGTCTGTGGTCTGTGCCTGTATCACCCTAGTAACAATCTCGGGTGTGACTGTCATCACGGATATGAAAGAACGTGCTACTGCGTCTTGGTGACCCAACTCCTTCCATTTTGCTTTCCAGATGTCCGCCACATCATCAACCGGTCTACGGCTCAACGCATCAGCAACTACGTTGGCTTTCCCCGGATGATACTGTATATCGAACTGGTAATCTTTTACAAACTCTAACCATCTGCGCTGACGCATATTCAGCTCTCGCTGAGTGAACAGGTACTGCAGTGACTTATGGTCTGTGAACAAACGGAATTTCTCGCCCAATAATTAGTGCCTCCAAATTCTCAATGCAAAGACGACCGCAGCTAACTCCAGGTCGTGGGTGGGGTAATTCTTCTCATGCGGCTTAAGCTTGCGGGAAGCAAAAGCTATAGCCTTCTCTTCCTGCTGAAGTACTCCCCCAAGTCCTCGTAAGGACGCATCTGTGTAAACCAGGTACTCTACACCCGGCTTCGGTAGAGCAAGGACTGGTGCCGAAGTAAGCTTGTCCTTCAGCTCGTCAAAAGCCAACTGACAAGCGTCATCCCAAACATATGGTACCCCCTTGCGAGTTAGATTCGTCAATGGACCCGCTATTTTGGAGAACCCCCAAATGAACCTCCTGTAGTATCCGGCCAACCCCAAGAAACTACGTACTTCCGTCGGTGTCGTGGGCTGCCCCCACTCCCTCACCGCTGACACTTTGCTCGGGTCAACTGCTATCCCCTGCTCAGAAACAACATGGCCTAAGAATTGTACCTCTCGCAACCAGAATCCACACTTCTCGTACTTAGCATACAACTGATGTTCTCGCAGAGTCTGAAGAACCTGCCTCAAGTGTTCGGCATGCTCCTCCTCGGAGCGTGAATATATCAAGATATCATCTATGAAGACGATGACGAACTGATCCAAGAACTCTCTGAACACTCGGTTCATCAAGTCCATGAAAACGGCTGGGGCATTTGTGAGTCCGAACGGCATCACCCTGAACTCATAGGACCCATATCTCGACAAGAAGGCAGTCTTCGAAACATCCTGCTCTCTAATTCGTAACTGATGGTACCCCGACCTCAGATCTATCTTCGAAAAGAAAGTTGCTCCCCTTAACTGGTCGAACAGATCATCGATTCGAGGCAACGGATACTTGTTCCGTATCGTGACCTTGTTTAACTCCCGGTAGTCCACACACAATCTCAGCGAGCCATCTCTCTTCTTCACAAATAAGACTGGAGCGCCCCACGGTGAGGTACTCCTACGAATGAAACCCTGACCTAATAGCTGCTCAATCTGATCTCGTAGCTCTCGCATCTCTGCCGGAGCCATACGGTACGGTGCGCGTGCTATAGGTCTCGTATCCGGCAATAAGTCTATAACGAAGTCTATCTCACGACTGGGCGGTAGGCCTGGTATCTCCTGAAACACATCGGAATACTCCCTAACAACTGGGATCGAATCCAAAGGAATCACAACCTCCTTAGAGGTATCCTCCTCAATGTAATATAAATGAGCGGTCGAACCTCCCTCTGGGAGAGGCATCGCTACTACAAACATCTCTTGCCCCGGAATGGCAAAAACAATGCTCCCACCAAAGCAATCAATTATGGCTCTATAAGATGCGAGCCAATCCATACCAATAATCACGTCATGCTCGTGCATGTCTAAGACTAGCATGTCTGCAGGCAATACCAAGCTACCAATCTCTATCCCTACTCCCCGGCATATAAAGAATACAAGTGACCCACTCCCCAGTGGTGAGTCGACACACGTTACGGTGCTCTCTGCTGTGGCTAACAATCCTAAGGACTTCGCAAAATGCATAGCTATAAAACAGTGCGTTGCCCCCGTATCAAACAAAACTTTACCCATAGTACCATGGATAGGAAACATACCCTCAATCGCGGGTGGTGCCTGTGGAGCTGCTGCCTGGTGGACGTTATAGACACGTCCGTACTGCAATTGCCCCTGCTGCACTGGAGCTGCTGGAATGGCTGGTAGGGCTGGCATCTGGGCTGGAGCTGGAAGGGCAGGTGGAAAGAGTGGTCTCTGCGGCTCATTACGGGCTCCCTGCTGTTGTGGGGCCCTATCGCCCTCTGGGCAATCCTGACGCTTATGGCCGTGCTTGCCACACACAAAACACCAGCCTCTGAAATTACCTCCCCTCTGTCCCTGCTGACCACGGCCCTGCTGGCCGTTACCTCCACGCCATTGGCCCTGTTGGCCCTGATGTGCACGCTGTTGACCTTGCTGGCCCTGCTGTTGACCCTGCGGTCGGTGTTGGCCCTACTGGCCCTGCTGATTAGGCTGACCCTGATGGCCCTGCCTGAATCCCCCGAATCCCTGCCTAGAATCACCTGAACGGAATCGCTTAGCAGGGTCCCCCTGATGGGAACTCTGCTCGTGCTGACGAGTCTGTCCCTGAGTTGGTGCCCCACTGGCACTATTACCCCCGGTCCTGCCCTGCTGGCTGGACTCTCCTGCTCTCTTGCTTCCCTGAATATGGAAGCGGTGATCCTGGCAATGTAGTAGCGCTTCATTGAGTACGTCAGTGAAAGTACTCAGGGATAGATTCCCAATAAGGTGCTGACGGATCCTCCAAGCTAACCCGTCGACGAACAGCAAAACTTTCTTGCTCTCAGTGGGTGCCTCATCCGGCACAATAGTGAGAAGTCTCGTGAACTCTTCCTCATACTCGGCTACAGTAAGGTTTTCCTGCTTCAGATTTAGCAATTTCCGCCTCATCTCAGTCTGCACTGCGGGTGGAAAGTACTTGCGGTCAAACCGCTCCCAGAACATCTGAATAGGAATCGTGTCCCTCTCCTCCAAAGTAGTAGTGGACTCCCACCACTGTAATGCGGCTCCCACCAGTTTAAAAGAGGCCAATAGCTGCTTCTACACTTCGGTGCACTCATACATACGGAGGTGCCGCTGGATGTCCTTCTTCCATTGGCTGACAGTAATAATATCGGAGCTACCAGAAAACTCAGGGGGATGTGCTTTCTGAAAAGCATCCCGAACTCTCTCCCATGCAGATGGAAGCTGTGCTGGTACTGGCGCCACTGCTTGGACCTGTGGTGGAGCCTGCTGAATCACCGCTATCGCGGCATTTACCGCCTGAGCAACGATGGCGGCTACCTCATTCGCATTCATAGTGCCGGGTGCCGGAGCTGCTGGCTGGTCGGCTTGGGCACGCCTATCTTTCGGAGCACGTCTCGGAGGCATCTGAAACGTGAACAAGTTTATTAGTCTACAGTTATCAACAAATCTCAAATAGTTGAAGACTTAAACGTGAAAGCAAGAATACAACAGTCCTAACAATAGGGCTCTATAGCAATAACGTTAAGCTGAAAGCGAAAATAAGCCGTACAGATCCTATGGACACTAGAACCTGATGCTCTGATACCACCTGTGACACCCCGCCTAATTAAATACCGGGCGATCACTCCTTTATCAAATTAAATCAAGGTAAACAGTTGGTTCATTCTCAGCATCACTGTCGATAAAAAAATAATTTTTCCAATTTAACACCCTAAATAATTAAGCTAAGTGTCAAAACATTTTTCATACAAACTTCCAAATTTTATTAAAGAAAAGATTTTATTAATACCAAAACAACATTTCTACATTATAGAATCACACCACGAAATCCAAATAAAACCATACATTCACCAATCGAATGTCAATAATATAAAGCTAAAATCATAAACCATCCTGAAACAAATCCCATAAACAATACTGGAATAACTGAAATATAAAAATCCCCAACAATAAATGAAATGATAAAAAGGGCGACACGTGCCCCATAAATGAGAGTAATAGGAGTGGAATCAATGACAGAATCCGTCTACTCAAGGGACCTGCAACTCCCACCTAAGCTGCAGCTCGTTCTTCTCAAAGAATCCTAAGCAAGACGCCCCTGTGGCTGGGCACCTGAAAAATATACATATATATACAAGAGAGAGAGAGAAAAAAAAAGGAAACGGGTCAGGGCCCGAAAGTGTGTTTGATTTTAGAATACGTTAAGCAAGTATTTAAATTGATACAGGCCAATGCAACTTCATATTAGTTCGTCTCTCTCTTGAGAAATACTCACCTCTCTTCTAATGTGCACTCCTATCGTACTAGCCTTCCCAATGGTTCGTTTATCTTAACTTACTCAAATGTTTTCAAAAACTGAACGATAACAATATTATAAAAAGGTTACTTTCAATTTGTAGTATTCCTCTCGTTTTAGCTTCATTAAATTATAAGATTTCCCCGTACCTTTTCATATTTTCACAAAACAAGTATTTAATAATTTGAGTCAACAACCACGTTCTACTTATCAAATCACAGTAGGCAGTTCAATGTTTATAACCTCATATATATATTAACTACTCGCATAAAATATATATATAATGGCACCCCAACTAAACTATGGTGCGGGCATACTCTGCTATCCAATCCCCGTATCGCTCACATAAAGGGAAATACAAGTTCGGAATCACTCTCGAACTGTATTAACATATACAAAACAACGTTGAGGCGAAGCATAGATTCCAAGTCCAAGAGGTCAGTACATACCCACACGTCTCTTAGGACCGTCCGACTATCAATTTAATAGCCCGTACCTAGGATCTCTATCTTCTAGGGTACGATTCAATATCCCCATAAAGCAACACAGGATACGATCGTCCCAGCGCGGTAACCTCAGGGATAGCAAGTAGCGCGGGTACGTTTTTCACATGTATATAATATATGTACACACATTCATATAAATATACCGATTTCATCATATTAATATAGGTCACTCTCATTACCCATAATTACAACCTTTGTCCTAAATTTCACCTTATTAGTATAACGTATAAGGTTTCGCCTCTAACCTTAATTCGAAGGGTTTTCTCACTCATTACCTAATACTCATGGGTTATAACTTTACAATTCTAAAATTCAGTAAATAACTTCATTTGATTCCAACGTAACTCTCTTACGCACCTCACCCTTAAGTTTCATAAATCTAACAACCTAAAGTAAATATCCCATAATTACCATCTTCGTTGAAGATTAAAGGTTCTAACATATGTCCATATACTCTACTGGTCCTCAATATCTCCCAAATCATTTTATTTAGAATGCCCAAGGTTTATTCCACGATAAATTAATTCGACTAATTAAACAAGGGGAATAATAGGCTGCCAGGGAGGGTCGATCGATCGACGTCTGGGGTCGACCGATCGAACCTTCGATCGATCGACGATCTAGGGTCGATCGATCGATCGAGCAGGTCTGTGAAAATTCTGCAGAAACTGCAGTGACGGGGTTGCTTAGGTTTCTTCATCAAAACTCATATTTTCCAACTCTAATTGACCCAAAAAGTGTACTGCTTACATCCTAACATAATTCCAGGTTTCTTTAACGATCAGCATGCGTATATACATCAATAAACATGATTAAACAACCTAATATTTCATCTAATCATCAAGAACCCTACAGTTTTCTTAACCTTTGTTCTAATAAGTTTTCTCCAGAAATTCCTTCTAACAAATCATCATAATTTCGTGGGTTAAACATCTACTTCACATATTAATTTCCAGAATAAGGTTCATATGATTTCTACATGCAAATCCCTATCAAAATTGGGTTTTCCTCCATGGATTATACTCTTAATCATTCCTACACTAACATGATTATTGCACCAACGAAAATACGCAAGTTAAACACTTGCCTGGGATTTCAGAGGTCTGGTTTCCTGCTGATATTGGTATGGCTGCGTTCTCCTCCTCGTGATCTACGCGTTGGTGGTGACGGTGGTGCAAAAGGTGGTGTTTTTGGCCTTGAATCACCTAGCAAGGTCTCTCCTCTCTTCTCCACTAGCCGTCTTAGGGTTCTGAATGATCTAACCCTAAAAGGCTGACTTAAATGGCTGCTAAGGATGGCTGAAATTCGTGGGTTTAATTACCCTAATTTGTAAAATTACCAAAACGCCCTCCCGGGTCACTAATTAAGCCTAAAAACATCCCGAGACCCAAACTAAACCCCCGGGTATACTTTTCTGACTATCTCGACCCTTCCGGACGCGTTGGCGCACTCAAAACGACCATACGGACAACTCATAAAATATTTACTTTTATTTCTCAATATTTAGTCCCGACGCGACACGGGCGCGTCCCGACTAAAATTACCAAAATTGTCATTTTCATTCACTCGTGACATTTACCATATATTAGTATGCTCTTAAGTAATATTCAACAATTTCATATTATTACTAACTCACGCCACGTTAATAATTATAACATAATTAATTTCCGGATTTTTATTAAATAAATCCCCAAATTAATTATAGCATAAAAATACGGGGTATTACACCAATGACAAAGGGAAGGGCGTTGAAAACCTTCCTATGAAAGAGATAATCCTTGAGGAGAGCAAGATCCTCGAGCAACTAAAGAAAACTCAAGCTAACATCACTCTATGGGGGATTTTCATGTCTTCTCAGCTGCACAGAAATTCCTTGATCAAGTTGCTCACTAGACCCATAGTTCCTTCTTCTACCACACCAGAAGACGCGATAAATTTGATCGGATCCTTGACCTCTACCCGAATGATATCCTTTTCCGAAGAAAAAATCCCCAAAATTGGGCCCAACGACAATCATGCACCCAATATCTCCGTCGAAGTTATGGGGAAAATCATAGCACTCTCTCTTGTCGATAATGGATCCACCTTGAATGCATGCTCATTAAGAACCTTTAAATGCTTAGGACTGAAAGAAAGTGACCTCGCTCCAACTTCCGCTGCTGTACGTGCCTATGATAATACCTGTCGGGAGTCGATGGGATCCATAAAACTTGTAATAAGGAATGGCCCTATAAACCCTGTTGTTGAATTCAAAGTTATTGATATCCCATCTTCTTTCAAACTGTTCCTTGGATGACCTTGGCTCCACAGTATTAAGGGTGTGTCTTCCTCACTCCATCAGAAATTGAAGTTATTCGTCGACGAACGAGTCATCACCATTTTGGGCGACAACGATAATGCTAAGGGTGAAAGTACTAGCAATCAGATCCTTGGGATACAACACGGGTCAAATGATATGCTCCTATCAGGATTTCGAATTGAACCACTCCTACTCCCGGCAGGGGACGATTTCAAAGAAAGGGTTTGTCCAGAATATGAACCTCATGGCAACGTCAATGTGATTCAGATGTTCAGAAACATGAACTTCATGCCCGGACTGGGGCTAGGACAAAGAAAACAAGGGATACTTAATCCCATTGAACTGAAGAAAGCTTTCCCTCCTTGTGGTTTGGGGTATCAACCATCAGAATAAGAGCTCAGAATGATCCTCCAGTCTCTACCAAAGAGATGACTAGACTGCATCAAGACTATCTCAGGTGACTCCTTGAATGGACAATTCATCAAAGTGGGTGAAGACTTCCCCTTTTTTGGCTTTTCGAAACCATGGTATGACCATACAGACAAAAAGATGAAAACCAAAATGGAGATCTTTTTCTAAGGCAGCTACCTATGGACTGAAAGCTCCCAACACCGTGTACAACCACTCCTCAAAGATACCAAATATTCTGAGGAAAGTGACTCTGAGGAATCATTCAACTTGCAAACACTGGGGCTGACACTCTGAATGGTTCATTCAAGCACTACATCACTCGATCCATTCCGTATGATTAAAGATATTGATACACCTCTCCTCAACTGGCATGTTGCGCCGGTTCTACCTGTTAAAATCCCACCTAACCCCAATGTTTACCTCATTTCTTATCCTGTTGTCTATCCTTGCTCAAATGTAATCGAAACCTCCTTTGATGAAGTTCTCAATGCTTTTTTTCCTATCAATGAAATAAACGAAGATTTTGAGTATCTTATTGTGCCTTACATTAATTGTTTAGATTCTAGTCAAATTGTTGATGATGATGATTTTGCAAATGAATAATTCTTAACTGATTTAAATAAGGTTAATAATAAACAACATAACCGTGTTCAAGTTAACGAAGAAGAGACTATTATTAACCTCGATTCTAGTAGCCAACATCGCGAGATTAGGATAGGGGCTATCCTTGACGAGCATGAGCGTGCACAACTCGAAGAATTGCTAAAGGAATTTGTGAATGTCTTCGCATGGTCCTATGAAGATATGCCCGACATTGACCCTGAAATAGCTCAACATGAGATCCCCATTCTTCCAGATTACAAGCTAGTTAAACAAAGGTTGATAAAGCTCCTCACCGAATGGTCGCTCAGAGTCAAAGAAGAGGTGGTCAAACAACTGAATGTAGGCTTCATTCGTGTGACGGAATATCCCACATGGCTTGCCAACATAGTGTTTGTGTCGAAATCAGGAGGGAATGTTCGGATGTGTGTAGACTACTGGGACTTGAACAAAGCCTCTCCAAAAGATGATTATCCACTACCCAATATCGACATGATCATGAACAACATAGCCAGTCATGCTCTTAAGTCATTATTCGACGGGTTTGCCGGATGCAACAAAATCAAAATGCACCGAGGCCACCAAAAAAGGACCACATTCATCACCCCATGGAACCCATTTGCTACACTGTCATGCCATTTGGTCTCAAGAATGTTGGGGCTACCTACCAGAGGGCTGCCATAACCATCATGCACGATCTGATTCATAAAAAAGTTGAGGTCGATGTGGATGATATGATTATCAAATCCAAGACTAGAGAAGGACATGCCCCCGCTCTCCGAAAGTTCTTCGAACTACTGAGACAGTATCAGATAAGACTCAATCCATAGAAATGTATCTTCGGAGTTACAAAGGGAAAATTCTTGGGATTCATGGTCAGTGAGAAAGGGATAGAAGTAGATCCTGCCAAGATGAAAAACATACTTGAGATGCCACCTCCCCAAATGGAGAAATAAGTCTGAGGTTTTCTTGGGAAATTGCAATACATCAGCCAGTTAACCTCCATCTGCGAACCCATTTTTAAACTACTCCGAAAGGATTCAACCAAGGTTTAGAATGAGGCCGGCCAAGAAGCTTTTGACCAAATCAAGCAATATCTGACCCAACCCCCGTTACTCATAGCCTGTTCTACCTTTTCTCCTCTACCTAACCATAACCAACACTATAGCCGGGGCTTTTCTATCCCAATACCTTGAAGATTTCCAAAAAGAAAGAGCCATCTATTATGCCAGTCGCAAATTGACCGGATACGAAGTCAACTTCACTGCTTTAGAAAAGGCACGTGTCGCTCTTGTCTGGGTCATCCAAAAGTTGCGGCACTACATGCTCTCCTTCCCCTTTAAAATTGTATCCCAAATGGACCCCATTAAATACCTGCTTGAGAAACCCACCTTATCCAGCCGAATGGCCTGATGGTTGATGCTCATAGCCGAGTTCGAGATCGTGTACATCACGCAGAAAGCCATGAAAGGAAGATCCATCTCTGACTACCTTGTTAATTACCCTATGGATGAAGCTGATGTTTGGATCTTTGAATTCCCAGATGAAAACATCCTTTGCACTGCCCAGGACAATCTCCGGTGGAAAATGTTCTTTGAAGGCACTGCCAATAAAAAGGGATATAGCATTGGGATACTTCTGATTGCCCCAGGACACTCCCATACTCCCATCGCCATCAAATTGGATTTCTCTTGGACCAACAACATGACTAAATACTAGGAATGCGCGGTAGGCCTCAAAGTTGCTCTCAAGAAAGGTATTCAATACCTACATGTCTACGGGGATTCCGCCCTCATCATCCGTCAAGTGCTCAGAAAATGAAGAGTCAAGGACGAGAAACTCCAACTCTTTCATGCCCACTTAGAAGAACGAGCCTCCCAATTTCAAGAGACCACCTTCCATTACCTACCTCGACCAAAAAATAACCTAGCTGAGGCCCTTGCTACCTTGGCCTCCATGGTCGACATGACCGAAGGAATAACAATGACCCTCTTCCAAGTTCAAAAGTAAGATAAACCTACCCACTGCTACCACATTGAGCTCATCACCGCATAAGATCCTGAGCTAGCCATTTGCTGGTACTATGATAGTCGGAAACTCCTCAAATATGGTAGGTATACTGAGGGTTACAATAAGAAAGACCGAGCGACCATCCGAATACTGGCCGCCGAGCACATCATCTTTCATAAAACACTATTCAAGAGGAACTTCGATGGAACCCATCTACATTGCATCGCAGGGGATGACATTGAAGAGGTAATGTCAAGAATCCAAAGCGAGAATGCGGGTCCGATATGAAATGTCACATGCTTGGCAAGAAGATCATCTGATAAGGCTACTACTCGACCACCATGACCCAGGATTGCAGTGCCTATGTTCAGAGATGCCTCAAATGCCAACAGTTCTCCAATATTTAGCATCTGCCTCCGCATGAATTATACAACATGACTTTCCCCTGGTCATTCTCCACCTCGGGTATCAACATCATAGGGAAGGTTACACCAAAGGATTCCAACGGGCATGAGTTCATCCTAGTTGCCATTGATTACTTCACCAAATAGGTCGAAGCTGAGTCATACACAGAGCTGAATGCCAAGAAAGTGGCCAAATTCATCAAGAAAAACATCATTTGTCGATATGGGGACCTGCACGAACTAGTACTAGACAACGGGTTGCATTTCGAGGAAGAAGTTATAAAAGTGGTCAGCGAGTATGGGATTCAGAGACATAAATCTTCTCCTTACCGACCTCAGACCAATGGTGCAATCGAAGCTGCTAATAAGAACCTCAAAGCCATAATCAGTAAGATGATCGAAAGTTGTCGAGATTGGGCCGACCAAATCCCTTACGCCCTCTGGTGATACTCAACCTCAATCCGAACCTCTACTGGGGCTACTCCTTAGTCTCTAGTCTACGGCATGGAAGCAGTCCTACCCATGGAGCTAGAAATACCCTCATTGTGTGTTATGCTTGAAAGCAAGTTCAACGAAGAAGAATGGTGCCAAAGCCGTCTTTATGATCTGACCCTCCTATATGAAAGGAGATTGAAAGCTTTATACCACATACAAGGGTTCCATCGCTAAATAACCCGATTATTCAATAAGTGAGTCAAGGACTACGGTGTTCGAGAGGGTGATTTATCCCTCAAAGAAATAATAGAACCCATCTGGGACCCCAGAGGGAAATTGAAGCCCAATTATAGCGGCCCATACATTGTCAAGAAGATCTTATCTGGCGGTGCTACCATGCTCACCAACCTAGATGGAGAAGACATGGCTCGTCCAGTCAACCTGGACCGTCTCAAAAAATTCTACCCCTAGTCCAAAATCTTGACGCACTAAGTCTCTTCTCATCTCCCTTCTATTCTAAAAAAAATCTTCATTTCCCTCTATCGAGAACTACTGGGCCTAATCCTCTACAAAAACCATTTTCAAATTTTTTTCAAAACCCGAGAGGTACTTAGGCAGCTCACACATTTACATGAGCACATCCCTTTCTTTTTCACAAAAAACTATTCTTTTCTTATCTCCGAGAACGACAGTTCATTCTAACATATACTTTAACAAAATGATTAGTATGCCTTAGCGATCGGTATAAATAATTCAAAAATACAAAACTCATAAAAGAAGGCAGAACTAGATGATCAAAAACTTGTTTATTTCACGAATAAGAAATTACGGTACAATTACATAAGAAAAGGAACTGATAATTCCATCCCCCTACCTTCAAATCCAAATAAATTCCCAAACTAATTTTTCGGTACAAAATAAACTATCTAAGAGTCCTATCCACAGCTACCAGAGGATCCTGCTCCGTCATCATCGTCTACATCCTAGGGTCCCCAAGCTTCCCCTGCCTGAATAGAGTGCCGCGAATGCTCCATGGACTAATATACTCAAACCATCGTTGAAAAAACCACAACACCTCCTTCCATGGTATTAAATAAGGAAAAGCATCTTTGTCCAGTCTCCACTTCCAACATCTTGCTAACTACTCTCCTCCATAACCACTTCATATAATCCACAGGGATGTGCCAAACTCTCCCAACAGACTGAGAGGGACGGGTCGACGGACACCGACTCTCCCACATAGAGCCAATCCGCATGCGCAGATGCTCAGTCAAATCTTCTACCGAAAATAAATCTAGTGGCCGAGGTGGCACGACCTGCACCCAGCCAAATTAGCGCAGAAGCTGCCAAGAGAAATAGAAAGAGGTGTATCTGAGACAAACCAGCCGAATGTACGGATATTCTCCCAGCTCCAAAATAGGCAACAACTGTCCCCACCAAGGCACTGACCAGTACAGATGCCCCACAAACCAGTTCTCCCAGCTCTTAATATCTAAGCCAACGCTGATTAAATGACGCGAGAAGAAGTTAGGTACAACCGACAAAGGATATTCTGGAAGAGTCACCAGGCGAAGTCTTTCAGACAACCACATGAACGGTATCACGGGGCTACCCCTCAGAAAGTCAAAACAACCTTCTTACCAGGCATACAGGCCATTTAAATTCTCCGCCAGTATCACCGCTACATGATTGCGATGGTATGACATCGATGAAGTAACGATAACAAGTTGTGGGTCCACTAGCAATTCACTAGTCACCAACAACAATTTTGAAACCAAGCCCAGAACAATAGCTCTGGCGTATCCAGCATCACCAACCCCCTATAAATGCACGAATTATAACACCGCTAAAAGGGAGATCATTCCTCCAACAACCACTGGCCTAGCCGCCGAAGGTGAAATACGAAGAAGCCTGACCAACAAATCCCTGGGAGAATGGGAAAATTTAGGTAAAGCCGCAGCAATGCTGGGATTTATCCCTAGCATGGTAGAAAACTCTTCGTAGGTAGGATAAACCTCATCCAACCCAAAGAGGAATACATGGTCTTCGGGGTACCAAAATTGTACCGCCGCCATCAGCATGTTCCACTCAATGGGCCGATTGCGCCACAAAGAGACTCGACGCATGTTGAAAGCATCGTAGTCGACATTATAAAAGCCCATTACTTCCAGGGCTTTGAGGTAGTTAGCAAAATCAATGCTACCAGGGAGATCCATGAAGAAATAGTAAGCAAGTGAGAATGTGGGAAAATAAAGGTGTGAGGGTGTGATGGAAATACTGCACCTTTACCCCCTTTTTTATACTTGCAAACCCTCACAAAAGACATAACCCCTGCAGAAATCGGAGGGAATCCTTCCCCACAAATTACCAAAGGCTGAAGAGGGTATTAATCAAGGTTTTGAATTGATGGGACTGGACTTGACTGCCGATAGGCAGGACAAGGGGCTTGCCGATCGGCAACCCCCTACTTTTGAAAATTTTCCTTTTTTGTCAAAATCAGAAAAAATTGATATTCTCAACAAAATTTCAAAAATCCCCTTTTCATCTTGTATAATTTCTCACCTTTAAAATTTTACTTCAAAATCCTAAAAATATCTCTTTTTACGGTCTTAGCAGCAAAGTAAAAAGCACATGTGCATGCATTCATTCATCATTAACAAAAGATAATAAAAAAAATCCATTGCATTGCATATATATATTTTTTATGTTACATCAAATTTTTTAGGAAATAAAGAAAAGAAAAAAAAATGGGACATAGCCCGAACCCACGCTTTCTCTCTCTCCCTCTAACCTAAACTTCACCCATGCGACACGCTCTCTTCCTACCTATGATGAGACGACGCACCACCGCTACCCGAGCCAGACTCCTCCCCAGACAAAGCAGACGGCACCAAACAAGAAGGAAACGGGACTGCATCCCAAATATGGGCAGTCATCGAAGATATCCAGTCTCTGATACCCCTCAACCAAGTGGTCGACACCCGAACTTGTTGCAAGAAAAGGAAGAATTGGTATCAAAGCAGAAAAGAATGAAAAAGAAAGAAAGAGAGGAACGAAAAGGTATACCTCAGGACGAAGGACCTCCTCTGTCAAGCCCAACTCCTACGGATCCATCGCATGAGGATGATGCAGCATAGGCACCATCCCTTCATCAGCCCGCCGAATGTTGTACGAAGGGGTATGCAACTGCACGAAGGGAACTTCCGAAGTCACCACGATAGACGTTGACAGACCACCACCACTGTGGGAGGATCCCACCGACTGACTCAAACCCACAGGAGGGAAATGAAAGGCATCATATATTCTAGGATCCATTATCCCGCTCGTCACAAAGTCCATGTAATCATACGACGTAGCTGCATCAGTGCACAACAGGTAGGACTTGCCGATCATCATCGTGATCCTTACATACTTCGGCAACAGCCGTTCCCCCCTCATAGACATAAGAGGCTGCGCAGGTGGCACCACCACCTCCTCCTCACTGATCTGTTAAACTACCCTCTCCTGAGATACCAAGAGTGGACAAACTCATGCTCCAGTAAGCACCGCAACTGTGCGTTCATCCTAGTCAATCCCGTGTCCTGAATAACAACCCCCCAAGGGTAAAAGGTCACCTGAAAATCCTAAGCAAGTATAAGCTAATAAAAAATTAGAGCATACAAAGAACATAACTAAGGAAGGAAAAGTCTTACCCTATCACTAGTCAGGCCATTCAAGACCTGACGCACCGCCTCGAGAGAAAGAGATCCTCTCGACTTTCGATTGGCCTTGCGCCATCGATACAACCGGCATAAGTCTCCAAAAGTCTCATGCTTCAAAGTGACCAGCTGGGTATTACACCCAATCACCTCATAGAACCACGTCTCCCAAAGATAAGAACTTGTAATAAAAAAACTGAGACGCATAAGGAACGTGCAAATGCATGAAAGGAAAATGCGCAAATTTAAGAATACCTCAAGAAGACACACGGCTCCAGTAAAAGTCTGCCAGCAGCACCGGCTGAATGCATTCATAAAAAAAATAAAGGGTATCCAAAGTCAAGCTCCCCCAATCATAGAAAGGGTTGTTCGAAAACACCCTCAAGTACGACAAGAACCACAAGTGGATGACGTCGTCGCTCGATGCCACCATAAATCTCCCCAGCGCTAGCAAGATAAACAACCAGGCCGTGTGCCTCACCTATAGCCCATCCTCCACATCAACCACCCTACCCAACAAAACATCCTTCAATAAGGACAACCGAATGGAATCCCCAGATACTATCCTCCCCACGTCATCGAGCGCCCCCCGCACTACCTCATGTCTCACCCGCAGGGAGCGATCCACCTCTATCTGTTCCCCATCGTAATCTAGACCCAGTGTATGCTGCACATCTATGGGAGTCACAGTCATCTCGCGAAAGCCAAAATGGAAGGTGTGGGTAATGTCCCGCCATCTCTCCCCCAGAGCGCACAATTCCACTGTCGAACGAGGCGTCTCATCCAGTGCAGATGTCACCTCCCAAAACTCGTTAATGATACCACCTAATGCACCAAAGGTGGAAGATGCTCCCAGATATCCTTAAGCCCTATTATCCCACGGGCACACATGTTCTTCAAAGAAACATCAGACTGCCAAAAGACAAAAACCTTGTCAAAATCCAAGAAAAAAGGAAAACACAAAAAGGAATCCCAAAGGTCATATTTACTTACATAACCACTAAGGTTATCCACCCTCGAAGAGCGATGACGTGATGTCTCCCACAGCAGGATCCGCTCATCTGCAACTGGCTCAAATGCATCAAAGGAGTTATTGATCCCAAAAGCAAGAGGCGCCCTAACCCTCCATTCCATGTTCGCCCAATCATCAACAGTCAACCACTCCCTGTGTACAGTAGTGCTCATAAAAGCGGCCATTTTTTAGATTATGAAATGCTAGAACGATTTGCAGAGGAAAATCGCAGAAAGAGAGAAGGAAAGAAGCTGTGAAAAATGAAGGGAATTCGCCCCCTTTATATAGGATGCCAAGGGTCATACCGATCGTAACCCCCACCTATCGATCGACACTACCCCTTTATCTTCTCGAGGCTGCCCAAAAGTCTATGCCATTGCCGAATGGCACCCTCTACACCATGCCGACCAGCACCCCCCTTAAAATTTTGTAAAAAAATTCCCTAAAAATATCATAAAACCCTAAACAATCTTAAGAAAATTCCTAAATATAGGAAATATTTAGAACATCTTCACCAAGGAAATTTCGCACTCCCTCAAATGGAACCCCTATTTCCCCAGTGGGACTCTCACAAGCCAAGTGAATCTTCTCCCATGATCGCCTCCTATACCCCAAAGGTCTCAAACCTCCCCGAGCAATACATCCAATACCCGAACCACCTAATGACTTCGCTAGTGGAGTTTACAGCATCAAATTTGCCTTTCCTCTGCAAAGTCTCCAAAAGACACAAGGATTTCCCCAGCAATCGGCTCCCCAGTCATGAGGTAATTTCCCCGATAGAATTCCAGAGAATCATTCTCACCATCAACGTCTCCAAAGGACGCTCTAAATTTTCCCCAGCTCATTCGCTATTCCCTAGCAGAACCCAAAATCCAATCTTTATCCCCAACAAAATCCCTAATTTTCTCGAAGGAAATATACACCTCTTTTAGGATAGAATTGACCTTGGTCTTGGATTTTCACATTAGTTAGGTCAGAATTGACCTCGGTCCTCGGTCGTCACCTCTCTTAGGTTGGAATTGACCTCATTCTTGCATCGTCACCTTAGTTAGGTCAGAATTGACCTCGGTCCTCGGTCGTCACCTCTCTTAGGTCAGAATTCAACTCGGTCTTGGATCGTCAACTTAGTTAGGTTATAATTGACCTCGGTCCTTGGTCGTCACCTCTCTTAGGTCAGAATTGACCTCGATCCTCGATCGTCACCTCTCTTAGGTCAGAATTGACCTCAGTTTTGGATCGTCACCTTAAGCTCGCAGAATTGGCTTCGACCCGTAGAATTGGTCATCTCACCTTAAGCCCACAGAATTAGCTTCGACACGCATAATTGGTCATCTCAACTTAAGCCCGTAGAATTAGTCACCTCACCTTAAGCCAGCAGAATTGGATTCGACTCGCAAAATTGGTCATCTCACCTTAAGCCCGCAGAATTGACTTCGACCCGCATAATTGGTCATCTCAACTTAAGCCCACAGAATTGGTTTTGACCCATAGAATTGGTCATCTCACCTTAAGCCCATAGAATTGACTTTAACTCGCAGAATTGGTCACCCCCATCATTGCTTTGGTCATCACTTCTTTTAAGACCACCCCAACATGTTCCTTCAAGACCGTAGAATTGGCTTCGACCCGCCGAATAGTTCACCCTCATCTTTAAGCCCTCAGAATTGGATTCGACCCACAGAATCGATCATCCTCATCCTTAGGTCCTCAAAATCGACCTCGACCCTTCGGTTATTCTCTTTTAAAGGCATTATGTGGTGTTTATTCGACAGCTATCATTTGTTCTAAACTTACCCATAGAGGGGCTCTATAGACACCCCATTCTAATTCCCCTTAAACCTCTCCTTAGGCCCCTAACACCTCCCTTCATCATTGCAAACCCAAGTCATACCCCGGGTAACTAACCTAGAGGTCATCGAACACTCCCAAGCTTTGTTTGACCAAAAAGTCAAACTCTTCAACTCAATCGAGACTGAATGAATCTTCAAATGGAATTGAATCCCCTCTCTAATTGTCTTTCCCGTACACGATTCTCACTCACCATGCAAACGAATGAACATTTTCCCTTGAAACCTAATTAGGAGGCCACCGGGTACTCCCGAGCTCCGTTTGACCAAAAATTCAAAATCTTCAACTCGACCAAGACTGGTTGAATCTTCAAAGGGCACTAAAAACCCTTTCTAATGATCTACCCCATGCGCGATTCTAACTTACGGTACAGACGAACGATCCATTTTATTCTGAGAGGTCATTGAATGCTTCCAAGGACCGGTTGACCAAAGTCAACTCCTCAAACTGGGTCAAACTCTTTGGAATGTGAAATTATATCTCCTAAACTTTCCAATGGTCCACCCCATGGGCAATTCTGACTTACCATATGAATGAACGATCCATTTGTGTTTGAAGTTTCCCCGTACAAAGGAGCGATGAGAGCTTCAGAGCCACATTTGACCCAAAGTCAACCCCTGAACCCAGGAGCGGTCCAAAGGACTTTAAAAGGTCTCTGAATTACATTTGCAACGGTCTTTCCCATGTGCAATTCGAATCAATATTTTTCTCTCTATAACCAATTTTCTGAAGGAGCCTGAAGGAGACTACCAAACGGCAGGTCCCAAACCCTGCCTATCGGCAGTGTGCCTAAACTCACCTGCTGATTGGCAGGACTAGGGCTATGCCGATCGAAAATTCCCCGGGCCTATAAAAATGTGGGCTTAACCTCATTATAAATGGATCCCAGATCTTAAATACCTCACTCTCAACGAATCCAGAAAACCTCTCTCGAAGTCAGTGCAATTTCCACATCCAAATCCCTTTTGAACCTTCACATTTCATCATCCTTTTCATCAAGATTGGTAAATTAAGTATCCTCCATCATCATCCAAGTGCAAGGGCTTCTCTCCAACAACCAAGATCAAGCTCAAGATCTGCAAGAAGGTCCAACTCTTCCAACTCTCTCCTTGAATTCTCATAAATTTGCATTAACTTGTTTTATTACTTAACACTTTTATTCTCTTATCTCACATATCCTAATATACTTTTTATGTGGTATTATTGCACATATTTTATTTTCATATAAATAAAAAATAAAAAAAAAATAAGAAAAAAGCAGATTTGCTCACAAATTCCAAATGGGAATTCACACACTTTTCTCACAACTAAAACACTTTTTTACACACACACACACGCACATACAAGAGAAGTCCCCGGTTGGATTTATGGGATAAATCCCACCCCTCATTTTGCATACGAATAATGTGTACTTTGATTCCTCTATAGGCTACGTAGGCGTCACGGGGTAAAACCCGAGACTCGAGTCATTTTATTACTCTTTTCCCATTTTTCTATATTCTTTATACACAGTTCTCTTAAATTCCATGTATTTACATATATATATATATATATTTGTTCTCAATGGCATATTATTCCACATGTGTTATCATTCCCCTATAATGATCAACGCTAGGATAATCGCATAAATCCTATTTTCTAATATTACTTTTAGGAACACTCCTGTGGATGGCTCACTTTATCTCTTCCATGATACAAGTCGATGATTCCTATCTCCACTACATATACACATGCACACATATCACGGGGAAATAAAAGAAACAACCACAACCCATGAGAGACCGGAAGGGCGGAATGGGTGCCTAACACCTTCCCATTTCATAACTTAATCATTTTGGTTTCGTATGTATCAATATGTCTTTGGATGTTGTCCTTCGGGATGAATCCCTTTTCTTTTGTCTGTTTTGATTAAAATAGACTGACGACTCTATCTCTCTACATTTTTCACCTCATTCATCGACGCCGGACGAAATGCTCCCGAGAGGAATGCACGAGACCTAGAGGTATCCTCTCCCACCGCACCGCAGGGGGATATCCCCGGGGGATGGCCATAGTTGCTATTTCAAGTCGAAGATTTTATGGATTATTGGAAAATTATCTCCACTTAATGTTTGCATTTACCCACTCTGCTAAATCTCGGGGATGACGAATAAATTCCATACAACAGCTTTCTCGAGCGTGACAAGTCATTTTCTCGGCTATCCATTTAATGGTATATAATCTCTTTAGCCTAGGAATTAAAGGAAAATATCACATTACCTTCTTAGGAACCTTACGAAACTTCTTTTGGCCATTGTAATTTACAATTTCCTCTTTATCATCATCTCTTGAAGAATACTTATATCGCAAAGCACCATATTTTAAACATTTATTATAGTTTTCATGCTCTTTCCAAAATAACATGCAATTGTTAATGCACACATCATTATACATAGTCCATACTAAGAATCGTGTTCTTCATTTCGGTATAACTAGTTGTCAAGTTGTTCCCTTTAAGGAATAACTCATTCAACAATCTAAGAATTGTACATGTGGCGCCGCTGACAAATTAAATTGTATTTTTATATCATTTAACTTCACAAGAGCATACATGGTGGTATGGCATGACGAACCAGGAGGTGGGTGTAGTGGATCCATTTCGAGCTGATGTAAACGCTCATACTTCTTGCTTTTGCATGTATGTGTGTGAGAATCATTCGGAACGTCAAAAGTTTGGGGCCCTTCATCCCCACCTACACAATTAGGTGCACTAGGACCCGCTTCAGTCGTGAACATCACACAAAAATCATTCACGAGGTCATCCAGAGTCATACTATTAAACACATCAATGTGTTCTCCAATATTAGTCAGAGCGGCAAGTTGTGTTGGTCACAAGACTAGATTAAGAATTGGCGTCTCCCCATGAAAAATCCATAACATGTAATTTATATCCATACCATAGTTTATAAAATAGACAACGATTTCATCTAAAGTAACATGTCCTTTCCTATTGAGACAACGCCTGCACAAACATGAATGTATATCCCCAGGAATAGTGTTATGCACATACTGCATAAACTCTTAAACCTCATCTCTATACACATCGATCTCAAATTTTTTCTCCTTTATCCAATATTTATTAATCATCGATGACATCCTAATAAACATTTGGTTCCATAATGTGTTAATAAAATCTCATCACATAAAATAACTTTTCAAAATTTCAACAAGAGGAGCTGTGGAGCATTTTTAAATTATAGAAATCATATATAATACATTCTAATTATCCAATTTGATACCAATTAGCCAATTCGGTTCAATTAATAAATTTATGGTTTAGTTACATAAATTAAATGATTTAACTAAATCAATTTTTATTTTAACCTTTTCCAAACATGAATCCTATAATTATCATATTTATTCAAAGGGAAAAAGTAGGACTTAGTCCTTGTCTTAAAAATGGAGTGCTTCATTTGTCAAACATATAACTCTTAGCCTGTTAATTTCGATTGGTTTTCTTCCCAGTATTTATCTCCTAGTTTTTCCTCCTCAAGCCCTAGATTTACTTGCCCCTAAATTGTCCCATAAGTATTCTCTATCTCCACACTCAACTCTTTTAGGTTTAAGGTTAAGAATAATGATATGAGGCTTAGGGTTAGGTTATGTTTCTATTTTAGTAACCCAACTTGTCTCACTTAAATATTTTTTTGGGCACTAAGGTCCTTCACCCTTAATGTATACCTTATAAAGGACAACATGTGATGCATTAAAATTGCATTGGTATAAAAAAATGCGAGGGATAACATGTATAAAAATGATGTGGTTGTTACAGTAATACTTAATATTCTTTGGCACTGTAAAGGTGTTAGATAAAAAGAATTAGTGAAAGGTAAATAATTTTTGACATTATACCATATTTTATGAAATCATACCTCACCCAAATCTTAAAGAAAACACTCTCTGAAGGAATCCCAAAAATACCCCTCATGTACACCAACTTAAAAAATATACTATTTTTTAAAACTCGAAAAATTCAAAATTATCCCATTGTTGCCTTCACAATTGTTTAACACAGGCAAACCTGCAACCTAATGATCAACCTAAATAAACTACTAGAAACTATGATATCAAATTTCCTATCTTAGTGGACAAACTAAGATGCATTTTGGGGATACACCAATAACCATTATATCCTTACCATCGAATATATCTCCACAAGATAACCCATCGAATGTCAGAATAATTTCCCTAACTGAAACCCAAATGCCAACTAAATCCCCCCCCCCCCAAAGACACAAATCACGTCACTCATCAAGGTACTAACATCCAATACATAACCATACTAAATGTACGAGACTCAAAAGAATCACTTATCATACTTGGCTAACCTTTACCCTAACAATTAGTAGTGGTCCAAAATAATATTTTTGAGGATTTTTCACTTTAAAAAATATGCAAAAAAATTAACAATAAGATCCGATAATTCACACTATCTACGCAGCACTATTGGAGGATGGAAAAGGCTCCCACTATTTGAATGTATCATATGTGCATTCACACTATGCACTACGACCCTTTTTCTCAAAGGATAAGTCATATACCACTCAAGATCAGGAAATTTGATGGTAGAACATGCAACCCAAAGAACCAGTAATTGAAATACCTGCGTTGATTCAATTTCATGGATAGTGTGGATGATGGAGGTGTCGGGAGGCAGTGACAATGAGGCACCATGTAGCGTGGGCAAGATGGATGATGGCAGTTCGTGGTTAGTTTCGATGATGGAGGTGCCGTGAGTAAGCGATGATGAGGCACCACGTAGTATGGATCGGGGAGTAAAGTCGGGTAGCGTGGAGAGAGAGAGAGAGAGAGAGTTTAGAATGATTTGGTCGCTCTTGAAATTTTGGTCCCCTCTAGAAATTTTGGGGTGTTATTTTTTAATGAAATTTACCCTTATTTGGCACAGTTTAAAATCGTGCTAGACTTTAGCATAGTTTTAAACCGTGCCTATTTATTACAAAATTACGTTAGATTCTAGAACGGTTTAAAACCGTGCCAGAATCTCCTTCCCTTAGCATGCCAGATTAGCATTTTTGGTGTATTGAGCCCCACAACAATGGGGGAAACTACAGTATGGACATTCCTATAATGTTTATTATACAGTCATGCCATGGACACGATAGGCGCCACTAGTAGTAGAAGGTACTTTCCCTATTCATGGACCTGAGGGTAGGATTTTGTATGATATGGGGGCATAAAACTCATTTATAGCTAATAGATTTCCACATTCAGCAGATTTATTAAAGACAGTCGGCAGTCTCCTTATGTGTGTAGAGTCACCTTTGGGGTAGTTGGTCTCTTATACACTAGATCTATAGGGGTGTAAATTTTGACATTAGGAGACTATGTTTAGCCGCAAACCTTCGAGTGTTAGATATGAAGGGTTACGATGTCATCTTGCGCATGGGAAGGTTAGTAGGTTACAAAGAGACGGTGGACTGCTTCTGGAGGACCATCGTGGTTTCTATTCCGGGACAAGAGATGTTCCTTGTGGTGATATCACTACCCGAGGGAGGGTTGAGCACACACTGATACTATATTTAGGAGGAGACCTCATAGGAGGTGATTGTCTCTTTGGATTCTATTCTAGTGGTAAGGAGTTTGAGGAGGTGTTCCAGGAGATACCCGAGCTGCCGCCCAGTTAGGGAATTGAGTTCGTTATTATCGTAGCACCGAGTACGAGATCGATTGCTCGAGTTCCATATCACATGGGCACCATTAGAGATGCAGGAGTTGAGGAACTAGATTCTGCAGTTCCTGGGGCAGAGTTTCATTTGATAAGCATCCAAAATTGTTGAAATAATATCCCCAATAAACTGTTTTTAATTACTAATTCTGGGTATAATCTGTGTTATATGCGTACGTCTTTATTGTAGGTCAAATGCCTCATGCGGAGTTTCAAGCATAAAATCAAGGAAAAATAAGACAAAGATGCGATTAAATGAGATAAACCCCAATCCCCATACCTATTACCTTATCCCCTAACCGAGCTCACACCTACCTAATCCTATCCCGATCCTCGTGTGTGTTTAGTTTGCACCTTTTAGATTTTTTATGATTTTTATTTGAGTCATTTATAATTTTAAGAATTTATTTTATATTTTATTTTGAGTCGAGTATATTTTTAGGATTTATTTGTGCGTATAGTTGTATATATTAGAGTTCGTATTGTGCGTCTCGTATTTTTATATTTTTATAGGTGTGAGTTTTATTTTTATTTGATTTTTAGTTTTTATTATTAGTTTCATTTTATTAATATTTTATTTTTAATTGATTAGGTTTATTAGTGTTATTTTAATTTAAGTCTTTGTCTTTAGATTAGGATTTTTTTTATGTTTTAATAAATTTTATATTTTCTTTAGTTTTATTTTATTAAATTAGGATTTAATTTTTTTTTTAGTATTTAAGTATATATTTTTTAGTTTTTTTAATTAATTTTAATCGTATGAAGTTTTAGTTTTAGGTACAAAATAAATAAACACACACACACACACCCTACTCTTATACACTCACCCACACCCAATACACACTCTCTCTTATCATAGAGCTTAACCACACCCAACTATCTCTCTCTCCTCTCATCCCTCACCTCCATTAATAGAAATCGGCGATTTCCTTCAAACCAATACCCCCAACTCACCACATTATCCCTCCTAAAACCACCTAGACGACCCACATTCGAATTAACCCTGAAGCTTAATCTTACATGTATCTGTTCACCCTGATTCTATTTATACCTAAGACCTATCTCCAAACTCCGTCTGCATTCCCTCAATAGTACCAACTCCGACAACTATACGGAAAACCCATACCCAAGTTATGCCACCATCATAATCGAAACCAAACCGTGATCTAACTCTACCTAACCTTAAACCCAAAACTAGTGAACCATTCCATCTCAAACCCAGAGTTGTTAAAACACTGACTACCATAAATAACTTCCATCCACTACCCATCATTCCCATATTTCCACCGGACCATAACCCGATTTCACCCCTCTTTAACCCGCGACCCAAGAACCTTCCAGAACCAACCCAAATTCGGCCACACCTTAAACCCGAATGTTGGAATTTATGTATTCAAAAGTAGAAATAAAACACTTTTATTAATCACGATTCATTTAACTTTAATACAATGATGTAACAATTCTTCAATACAATTATTGTTGAACTTCGAATAAATTTTGAAACTTCAAGGCGTGATGTCACTTTCCTAAATATAGTATTTGCCCCACCAAGATAATTCGGTATACAAACGGGAATCCGAAAATCCGTACTCAAGATAAAATGAAGCAATTACACTGTTTACAAATTGTATGTTTGATGACAACACTTGGATGTAGCAGCGAAGAACATATAAGAAAGATCCTATTCTATTTTTGTACATAAACAGAGTAAGATAATTTTTGTATCTCTTGAAAATGTAAGTGAGTAATTGCATGGGTTGGAAATTCTGAAACTGGAATTATATAAATTATGTACATTTTCAAAATTGTCAACCTTTATTTATAGGAAATGAAAGGTTGTGTTTCAAGAGTCATGATTTTTGAATTTAACAGTCTTTATTACTTTTGAAATGGTATGACTGGTAATTATCAATAGTTATAAGCCATTTCTCGAACAAATACAATTAAACTGACCGGTTTTACATGGACCAACCAAAAAGTGACTCCACTTGAGCTACCGCAACCCACCCCGAACGAATCCCAGCAACCCGCTACCACTGCGGACATGCAAAGTACAAAGTGCGCCACTAGCGCCTCTACATCCCACTGCGTCATGCGTGCGCGCGTGTGTGCGTGTGTATAGTGCTTCACACCGTATTTGAGCTCTCTTGAATATCTTTCTTAAATGATTTATGAATTAACTCTTCATCTTCCATTTCTACTTATTAAGTGCACACATTCTTTATATTTTTTCAATGTGGGACACAAAGTTAGCCCACTTCTTTTATAACTTAGTGGGTGTCACTTAGCTTTGATCATTTTCAATGTGGGACACTTTCCCTGTGACAATCCGGATATAATTATGATTAATTAGTCTTGGAATCATTCTTAGCTTATGTGATACGAGTAATGTGATTATAAAAATATATAATGTTAGGCATTATTTTTAATCTAATCCTACCTTCATAAGGCATGAAATGTCGAATTAGTTATAAACAAAATTTTTTGAAGATTTCGGTAGAAATGTTCGTATTGGAAACTAGTTTTGACCATCGTAACATAACAATTGACTTTAGGTAAAAACTATATAGTTGTATATATATGAATTAGGTATGTAAGACAACAAGCAGTGTGTAAAATAGAGGTCCGAGTAAAGAGTTATGCTAAAATTATGAAACAGAGGAAAATCTGTCAATTCGTTAAATAGTATTTTGTCTTATTAGTATAAGAAATGGTTTGTTTGGATTGGTTGGAGAATGAGGTGGGTTTATCACTTTAATAACTTGAAATAACCTTCTCCTTCATCATATTTCATCCATGAAATAGTTTTAGCCTGATGAGAGAGGATTGGTAAGTCTAGGAAGGAAAAAGTGAGGAGAAAAATTGGAGAAAAATTCGTGGAAATTACGTAAAAGTCTCGAAGGTAATCTAACTGTAAATCTCATTATTTTCCATATATTACTGTTCTAAATGATATTAATCATCAATTTTTTTTAAACTTTCAGGCCTTGATATATATGTATGGTTAGATACAAGTTTAAGCTATGTTGAATGTGTAAACCCTTAAAATTGCTTCGTTTAGAAACCTTGTGTATTCAAACTTCTATATATTTTTGTATACTTACTCAAATTTAATAATTCCTAGTTGAGATTAAAATAGACTCATATATGTATAGCATATCCGAAACTTATGTAAAAATACCAAGAAATAAATCTTGGGTGATAGTTTGAAATTCAGGTATAGAATCTGCCCCAAAAGAGTAAGTATGCACACCATGTGTTCGATGTTTTGCTGACATTATAAGTGAACTTTAAAAGTTATGAAAATTTAATTTTATATTATTCAATATGTTTATTGAAATTTTGTGGAAGAGAAGTTGACTGAACGATAAAGGATCCTATAGGGTGGATTTGCTATGTAGTAAAGAAATGGACTTATCTTGCTATAGGAAACTTGAAATTATGTGTTGTGTTTTGTATTGGAAACCTAGTATGTTAAGTATTGGATTACTAGGAAGAAACTAAATAATGTTTGGGCTATGATTTGGATATGTTAAGTATCTTAACATGAATTTAGATGAAACTTCATCTATGATAATCAATCTGAATGGAATCATATGATGCTTATGAATTGAGTTACACTGGAGTTATTCTTTGGATTGCAAATATTCTTATGATGATACTAATATTGTATGAATGATAGGAAGGGAAGAAGAACTGGTTGATCAAGTATCGTACAAAGGAAAAGAAAAAGGCTGATAAGTTGCCAATGTGAGTGTCCTTATGATTATTTCAAATATACAGATATGTGAATGATATGATAATATGAATATATCTCTAAGAGCAGGATTGGTTTGAATAATTCGGTATTCAGGATTTATTTGGATATTAAATTTCCCGAATTTATTTGGGTCATATGATCCAGGATCGGTTTGAATACTTCGGTATTCAGGATTTGTTTGGATATTAAAATATCCATGATTGTTTGGGTTTTATGAGCCAGCATTTATTTAGGTCTCATGATTCAGGATTGGAATTGGACAAAGATCTAATGATTTGTTTTGTCTTATGATAAGGATTTGTTGGAACTTATGTTCCTGGATTTATTATTGCCAATGCGCAGGATTGTTTGAATTTTATATCTATATATTTGATATACAATTGCTATTTCACTACAGGAATGGATTGTTTGGATTTTATATCCACAAATTTTATATAGAATTTCTATTTCACTGCAGGAATGGATTTTTTGGATTTTATATCCACATATTTGATATAGAATTTCTATTTCATTGTAGGAATAAATTGTATAGATTTTATAACCACAACTTTGATATAAAATTGCTATTTATTGCAGGAAGGGATTATTTTGATTTTATATCTAGAGATTTGATATAGAATTTCTATTTCGTAGCAGGGCACGATTATTTAGATTTATATCCGCAGATTTGATAAAGAACTGTTATTTCATTTAAGGAAACAAGTACCACACTAAACTTAATGCTAACAGTCTATATTTTAACATTTTCAAGTTTGTACGTTGCATCTAGGATATCATGTGATCGATGATTTGAGAGTTGCACTGTTAGAAAGAGTTGGGTATTAGACATGGGGATTTTGTCTTTGTCATACTGAGGTTTTACTACACTCGGACATCTTATATATTGAGTTAGCACGGGTTGATTTGATGATTATAATATTTAATCATAGGCAATTATAGTATAACATGTTCGCTTAATCATGACTCTGATGTTATTTATGTTATGGTACCAAGAACATAATTACGTTTATTGTACATGAAAAAAAAATTGGTAAATGAATTATATTTCTAATGGACTGAAGATTATGATTTAATTATATTATGGATGAAATGATTAGAATGGATTTGGGGTTGGGGTTTGACAATTAGTGTTATCCGAGCATCTAGGTTATTAATTTTGGACGTATGTGATGGTTAGATGGCAGTTGTTGAGTTGATTTGATATTTATGAATTTTTTATGTGCTAACCAATAATTTAGTATTATATACTGTTTGTGTTGGTTGTTATAACACGGTTATTATAGATCGAACCTGGGGCATGGGACAAGCCAGTGGTTCCAGGCCTGGTGGATGTGTCTTTATGAAGAAAGAAGCTCAGGTTACTCTAGATGTGGTGATAAGTACACTTTCTATTACTAATATAAGTGTTTATGTTTTGATTGATCCCGGTTCCACACATTTTTTATGTCTTATACTTTTGCTATATATATAAATAGACCATGTACTCATTTAGATGTGGTTTTTGGTATTTCCACGACTATGGGGGTTAGGGATACAGTTATAGACTTACTTCCATTGGATATATCTGATTTTGACATAATTCTTGGAATGGATTCGTTATCTAAATATCATGCGTCTATGGATTGTTTCCATAAGGAAGTAATTTTTAATATGCCTCGTGAGTCTGAATTTAAATTTGTGACGGAAAGGAAAATTATTACCAGTTGCATCATATCTGCTATTCAGACGAGATGTTCCTATTGTACGAGATTTTACAGAAGTGTTTCCTAGTGAGTTGCCTGGTTTACTTCCAGAAAGAGGAGTTGAATTTAGTATTGAATTAGCACAGGGGACAACCCCTATTTATATGGCACTGCATAGAATGACACCTGTATAATTGAAACAACTCAAGATTCAGTTGTAGGATTTACTTAATAGGGGTTTCATACAACTTAGTATATCTCCATGGGGTGCACCAGTTTTATTTGTGAAAAAGAAAGATCGTACTATACGTTTGTGTAGCGATTATAGGCAATTGAATAAAGCTACAGTTAAGAACAAATATTGTTTACCCAGTATAAATGATTTGTTTAATCAGTTGAAAGGTGCTAAAGTGTTTTTAATGATAGACTTGAGATCAGGTTATCATCAGTTGAGGGTGAAGGAAGAGGATATTTCTAAAACTTTTTTTCATACGTGGTATGGTCATTTTGAATTACGGGTGATGCCTTTTGGATTAACTAATGCTCTAGTTATATTTATGGATCTTTTGAATTGGTTTCTGCATCCTTTTGTTGATTCATTGGTGATAGTTTTTATTGATTATATTTTGATTTACTCATGTGATATGATAGAACATGAAAATCATCTAAAAACTGTTTTGAATGTGTTGAAAGATAAGAAATTGTATGCTAAGTTTAGCAAGTGTGAATTTTAGCTATCATAAGTTGTATTTTTAGGCCATGTTATTTTTGGGGATGGTATAAGTGTTAATCCTAAAAGGGTATAAGCTATTGTAAAAAGGGAGAGGCCTAATAATTTGACTGGGGTGAGGACTTTTTTGGGATTATCTCGATATTATAGGAGGTTTATTCAGGGATTTTCTTCAATTGCCTTGCCAATGAGTAAATTAACCCAAAAAGATGTCAAGTTTGAATGGAATTTTGATTGGGAAAATATTTTTGAAGAATTGAAAAAGAGGTTAGTAATTACACATGTTCTTACTACTCCACATAGTGGAGATAGTTTTGTTATTTATAAAGATGCTTCACATTAGGGGTTGGGTTGTGTTTTTATGTAGCATGGTAAGGTTATTTCTTTTTCTTTTAGACAATTGCGTACACATGAATGTAATTATCATACACATGATTTAGAACTTGCTGCTATTGTGTTTGCTCTGAAATTATGGTGTCATTATTTGTATGATGAAGTGTGAAATTTTTTACTCACCATCGAAGTCTTAAGTATTTATATACTCAGAAAGAGTTGAATTTGAGGAAGAGACGATGGATGGAGTTAATTAAAGATTATGACTGTTCAATTTACTACCATTCAGGTAAGGAAAATGTAGTTGCGGATGCTCTCAGTAGAAAGGCTTCAAACGGGTTATCTTGTATGTAGTGTGCTAGAGTTACCCACATTATGGAGTTAAGATTGATGGGAATGGAATTGTAGCTAACAGATGGGGATATATTTCTTGCTCATGTAAGCGTGAGACCTTTATTAGCTACCCTTATTCATGATTTTCAAAGTCAGGAACCATTTCTGGAGAAAAAATGGAAAGATGTCTGAGATGGTAAGTCTGAAGATTTTTGTATTGTTAATCATGGCACTTTATTATATAAGCATCAATTAAGTGTACCTAATGTGGGTGGATTGAAAGAGTAAATTTTATATGAGGCTCATAATTCCATTTATACTATGCATCCTGGTATTAATAAAACGTATAATTGATTTTGTTTCTAGAAGCCTTATATGTCAGCAAGTGAAAGTGGAACATCAGAAACCTACAGGTTTTGTTCAGCCATTGCCAATATTGGAATGGAAATGGGATCATGTAATGATGGATTTTATGGTTGGTCTTCCTCGATATCAGAAGGCGTCGGATTTGATTTGGGTAGTGGTGGAGAAATTGACCACGTCAGCTCAATTTCTAACAGTCAAGACTATGTATACATTTGATAGGTATGCGAGATTATATATTAATGAGATTATTCGATTGCATGGAGCACCTGTTCTATTATTTTAGGTAGGGGTCCTACTTTTAAATCCAGATTTTGGGATAGTTTACAGTATGCTATTGGTACTAACTTAAGGTTTAGTATAACTTTTCATCCTCAGACAGATGGGCAGTCTGAAAGGACCATATAGATTTTGGAGGATATGCTTAGAGCTTGTGTTCTTGATTTCAAAGGAAACTGGGATGAATATTTTCCTGTGATAGAATTCGCATATAACAATAGTTTTCAGCCTACTATTGGTATGGCTCCATATGAGACATTGTATGATAGATGGTGTCGTACACCAGTATGTTTGGGTGAAGTTGACGAAGTAAAGATAGAGGGTCGAGAGTTGATTAACATCACCACTGAAAAAGTGAAGATTATTCAAGATAGAATGAGAACAACTCAAAGCAGACATAAAAGTTATGCGGATAAATGGAGAAAACGATTTGGAATTATAGAAAGAGAACTTTGTGTTTCTTTGGATATCACCGGGGGAAGGAGTTATGAGGTTTGTAAAGAATGGGAAGTAAAGTCCACACTATATTAAACCTTATAGAATTCTTAAGAAAGTCGGGATGATTGCCTATAAGTTAGCATTACCACTAGAGTTAGCCCGATTACATGATGTTTTACATGTTTCTATGTTGAGAAAGTATATAGCGGATCCTTCACATGTATTGGTGGAACAACCTATTGAGTTGAAGGAAGACTTGGACTATGTAGAATAATCACTTGCTATTGTGGATAGGAAGGAACAAATAATGAGATCCAAAGTGATACCACTTGTGAAAGTTTTGTGGAGAAGGAATTTTATAGAAGAAGATACATGGGAGAGTGAGGATATCATGAAGTTGCGTTATCTACATTTGTTTGATTTGGACAACCAATGTATGTCAATTTCGGGGATGAAGTTTCCTAATGGGGGGAGAGTTGTGACAACCCGAATATAATTATGATTAATTAGTCTTGGAATCATGATTAGCTTATGTGATATGAGTAATGTGATTAATAAAATATATAATGTTAGTTTATTATGTTTAGTCTAATCTTACCTTCATAAGGCATGAAATGTCGAATTAGTTACAAACACAAAATTTTAAAGCTTTCAGTAGGAATGTTAATGTTGGAAACTAATTTTGACCATCGTAACATAACAATTGACTTAAGGTGAAAACTATAAAGTTGTATCTCTCTCTCTCTCTCCCTCTCTCTCTCTCTCTCTCTCTCTCTCTCTATATATATATATATATATATATATATATATATATATATATATATATATATATATGAATTAGGTTTGTAACACAACAAACGGTTTGTAAAACAGAGGTTCGAGTAAAGAGTTATGCTGAAATTTTGAAACAGGGGCAAATCGGTCCATTCGTTAAGTAGTATTTTGTCTTATTCGTATAAGAAATGGTTAGTTTTGATTTGTTGGAGAAGGATATGGGTTTGGACTAATTTAAACACTTGAAATAACCTTCTCCTTTATCATATTTCATCCATAAAAGAGTTTTAGCTTGAGGAGAGAGGATCAGTAAGTCTAGGAAGGAGGAAGAGGAGAAAAAAATTGGAGAAACATCCGTAGAAATTACGTTAAAGTCCTGAAGGTAATCCTAACCTTATATCTCATTATTTTTCATATATTACTGTTTGAAATGATATTAATCATCATTTTTTTTATTAAACCTTCAAGCCTTTATGTATATGTATGGTTAGATGCAAGTTTAAGCTATGTTGAATGTGTAAACCCTTAAAATTGCTTCGTTTAGAAACCGTGTGTATTCAAACTTCTATATATTTTTGTATACTTACTCGAATTGAATAATACTAGTTGGAGACTAAAATAGACTCCAATATGTATAGACTATCCAAAAATTATATAAAAATACCAAGAGATGAATCTTGGGTGATAGTTTGAAGTTCA
This sequence comes from Sambucus nigra, assembly GCA_949130495.1. Lineage (NCBI taxonomy): Eukaryota > Viridiplantae > Streptophyta > Magnoliopsida > Dipsacales > Adoxaceae > Sambucus > Sambucus nigra. The sequence continues at coordinate 287,463,230 of OX422218.1, forward strand.
GGTATAAAATCCACCCCAAAAGAGTGAGTATGCACACCATGTGTTCGATGTTTTGCTGACATAGAAAATGAACCTAAAAATTATGAAACTTTAATTTTGTATTATTCAATATGTTTATTAAAATATTATGGAAGATCATAGAAAATGTAGAAAAATTATGATAATTCCTGGAAATTGACTGAATGATAGAGGAGCCCATAGGGTGGGTTTGCTATGTAGTAAAGAAATTGGCATATCTTGATCTAGGAAACTTAAAATGATGTGTCGTATTTCGTATTGGAAATGTAATATGTTAAGGATTGGATTACCAAGAAGAAACTAAAGATTTCTTGGGCTATGATTTTGATATGTTAAATATCTTACCATGAATTTAGATGAAACTTTATTTATGATAATTTATCTGAATGGAATCATATAATGCTTATAAATTGAGTTATGTTGGAGTTATTCTTTGAATTGAAAATATTCTTATCATGATACTAATATTATAATAATGATAAGTAAAGGAAGAACAACCGGTTGAACAAGTGTTGGACAAAGGAAAAGGAAAAACTTGATAAATTTCTAAGGAGGGTGTACTTATGTTTATGTCAAAGATAAATATATGTGAATCATATGATAATATGAATATAGATCTAAGAGAAGGATTGGTTTGAATACTTCGATATTCAGGATTTGTTTGGATATTAAAATATTCAGGATTTATTTGGGTCATATGATCCAGGATTGGTTTGAATACTTCGGCATTCAGGATTTTTTTGGATATTAAAATCTCTAGGATTGTTTGGGTCTTATGATCATGGATTTGTTTGGGTCTCATGATCTAGGATTGAAATTGGACAAAGATCCAATGATTTATTTTGACTTATGACAAAGATTTGTTGGAACTTATGTTTCAGGATTTGTTATTGCCAACAGGCAGGATTGTTTGGATTTTATATCCACATATTTGATATAGAATTGCTATTTCACTGCAGGAATATATTGTTTGGATTTTATATCCACATATTTGATATAGAATTTCCATTTTATTACAGGAATAGATTGTTTGGATTTTATATCCACATATTTGATATAGAATTGCTATTTCATTGCAAGAATGGATTATTTGGATTTTATATCCACATATTTGATATGGAATTGGTATTTTATTACTGGAAGGATTTGTTTGGAATTTATATCCACAGATTTGATATATAATTGCTATTTCATATCAAGGCAGGATTATTTAGATTTTATATCCACAGATTTGATAAAGAACTGTTATTTCATTTCAGGGAAGGAGTACCTCACTAAGCTTAATGCTTATAGTTTATATTTTAACATTTTTAGGTTTGTACGCTGCCAACTAGGATATCATATGATCGGTGATTTGTGAGTTGCACCGTTAGAAAGAACTGGGTATTAGACATGGGGATTTTGTCATTGTCACACTGAGGTTTTACTACACTAGCACATCTTATATATTGAGTTAGCATGGGTTGATTTGATGATTATATTATTTAATCATAGGCAATTATAGTATAGCATGTTCTCTTAATCATGACTCGGATGTTAATTACGTTATGGTACAAAGAACATGAGTATGCTTACATGAAAAACAATATTGTTAGATGAATTATATTTCAAATGGACCGAAGATTATGATTTAATTATAATATAGATGAAATGATTAGAATGGATTTGGGATTGGGGTGTGACACTCCCTTTTATATTGGGTTTGTTTCCCACTTTTATCCACACACTTCCAATGTGGGATAAGCTTTCACACAACACTTTTACTCACTTATTTTAAAAATCTCCAACATTCCGTTACACCTACCCGAATCCAAAACAAAGTCACATGTGCATAGACTTTCGCGCCATTTTCCTATTATAATCCCTTCCAAAACCCATTTACCTGTCACCCAAGCCAAAACCAATTACTATTGTCCTTCGTTCACTAATCCATCCAAACCTATTACCTATAAAATTCAAACATCTGCCATTCTCTAAAAATAAAAGTCACATGTTCTAAATAACTTTTACGCCCTTTTCCTAAACTACCCTCATCCACTATACCTTCCAAGTTTACCCTTATCTCCATGCCTCTTATAAAAGAAGACCCTCTATTCATTTAAAAAAAAAAGAGTGGTGAGAAAGTAGAGTTTGCAAGTAAGCAAGAAAATAGTGCAAGTGATAGAAAAACAATTGTAGAGATAACTTTTATTAGTTTAGTGAGAGAAAAGAGTGACAAAAAATTGGTAGCATCAAAAGAGATTTTGTGTTATATATTGATTGGTTGAAAACTCTCTTCTCTCATACTTTTTTGAAGTCCATTGTTTATTTTATGTCTTGGAATCCCATTATAGAGGGATAATCTCCCATTTAAGGGATGAAATAAAGCCCCCACGGATCCGACTTATCTTGCTTGCTAATTTTTTTTTTTTGAGTTTCTCTGATTAGTAACTTTGATTCCTACACTTTTTTTTTGCATTGAGAAACAGAAAACTATCCTTGAGAAAGGACTGAGAGTTTGTGTTTTAATTTTATCATTTTGATGCAAACTAGAAATAGGCTTTTCAACATGGTCAAAATTGGAATATAATTTTAATCTACTCTTTTTTTATATTGTTTAATTAAAATTCGTTTGGTGAATTTTCCCTAGCGAGTGATTCATTTGATTAGTTTTAATTCATTTTAAGTAGTGTTGTAGTAATTAAAATTACATTTCTAAACGAATATTTAATTAACTCATTAGTGTAATGAGAATTAACTTTTGAATTAAATGAATATTTTGAAAATCAACCAAATTAAAATAGTTCAAATTAGTTTTAGTTGTATGAAATAGGGGTGAATCTCATTCCTTGTTTCTTTCTCATATTAATTTATTCACTTGTTTTATTTCTGATCATTTTATTACTTAGATTACCTTAGATTTTTATTCAACTAGATTTAGTCTCATTCACACCTTGAAAATTAGATTTAAAAAAAAATAGAAAGTATATATATATATAGTTACACATTTGAAAGTGAATTGCATTTATAGTCTCATTTTAGTTCTCTTACTCTTGAATGTTGGTTCGGCATCCTTACTTACCATTATACACGTTGATATTATGTTTGTAGGTTGAATGTTTTTTATTGGAAAAAGTCTTGTTCTACAACGATATACTAAAAATAATTTTGATCAAAGATGTAAACAATTTGACTCCGAATGAGAGAAAGGTGGATTCCCGAGTTAACCCCTTGTTAACCCTAAGGGGAATGGTAAAGAGTTGGCTTATGAGGTTGGATCTTCATCCACTCCCCCCACATTCTACGCGGACATGAAAGCAGTATCTACTCTACGATCGGGAAAATAAGTTTATAATGATTTTGATGTCCCCCATGACGTACAAACCCCACCCATCCCGAAATTCTAATTATATCCTCTCCCTAAGGTTCTACCACCTAATAAATCTGAAGAAAATATCGAGTCTAAACATAATGAGACCACCACTATTTACGTGCCCAAAGTACCCTTCCCTCACATGTTGGCTCCGACAAAAAAAGCCCAACAATTTGATGAGATCAGGAAAGTATTTGAGAATGTTCACATTAACATTCCATTCCTCACCGTGATTTAACAAGTTCCCTCATATGCCAAATTCTTGAAGGAGTTGTGCACTGCCAAACTTCAGACGAATGTGCCTCGTGATACCTTCATCACTGATCAAGCCACGTCTGTTATCCATGAGAACGATGTTGTGAAGTACAATGACCCCGATTGTCTTATTATCTCTTGCATGTTAGGGTGTAAGTTCACTTCTCGATCTCTGCTTGATCTTGGAGCTAGTAATAATTTGTTATCTTATCCCCTTTACCTCGAGTTAGATTTACAATATATGAAACCAACCTGGGTTACTCTTCAACTTGTTGACCATTCCGTGAAAGTGCCTAAAGGAATAGTTGAAGATGTTTTGGTGAAAGTTTTTGACTTTACCATATGGATTTCATCATCTTAGACACTCCTGCACCCGACCCAACCAATATTCCTATCATCTTGTGTCACCCCTTTTTGGAAACTATAAATGCCATCATCAATTATCGTGATGGGTCCATGAATCTTTCTTTTAGTAATATGACCATTTAAGTCAATATCTTACACCTTATGCAACAAAAGGCCAATGTTGATTCTATTGATGAGGCATTCGTATGATTGAGTCCTTGGTCCAAAAGATGTTGGATCAAACATACCCCGAAGATCCTATCCAACAATGTTTGGCTCACTTTGGGTCCGACTTTGATATTGATTCCTCCTTCTCTGAAGTGAATTCCTTGATGGATTCCATACTACTGATGGACATTTCCATATAGGCCACCCCATTTGAGCCTCTCTTTGTCGTTACTCTTCTTTTTGTGGATGACCTAGATAACCCATGCCCCGATATTTTCCCGAACTCTGTTTCTGCCTCTGAGTCCGATGCCTCTCCTGAGCCGCCACCTAGTTTGGAGCTTAATCCCTTTCCTACTGAGTTGAAATATTCTTTCTCAGTCCCAAGCCAACATCAGCCAGTCATAATTTCTTCCGACTTGACCCCGGATCAAGAAGAGCAATTGGTCCACACTCTCACTTAACATAGAACTATTATAGGGTGGACCATTTTAGACATTCACACTATGAGCCCTAATGTTTCTAGCCATTGCATTCATTTGGAGGAGAATGCCAAGAATTCTCGTGAGCCCCAACATCGACTCAATCCTGCAATAAAAGAAATTTTGAGAGTTGAAATTTTAAAATTGCTTGTTGTCAGTATAATTTACCCTATATCGGATAACCAATGGGTCAGTCCCATTCATGTGGTGTCTAAAATATCTGGTTCCACCGTCGTAAAAAATGGTGATGATGAGCTTGTGACCACCCACATACAAATCGACTGGTGTGGTTTGTATTGATTATAGAAAGCTCAATATTGTCACTCAAAAGGAACATTTTCCTCTCTCGTACATTAACCAAATGATTGAACGTTTAGTAAGCCATACCTACTACTTCTTCCTTGATGAATATTTAGGGAAGAAAAAAAATACCCATTGCCCCTGAAGACCAAGATAAGACTACCTTTACTTGTCCCTTTGGCACATTTGCGTACTCTCTTGTATGCCTTTTGGCCTTTGCAATGAACCTGCGACTTTTCAAAGGCATTTGACTAGTATTTTCAATGACATGGTAGAGCATTTTCTCTAAGTCTTTATGGAAACTTTTTTCATTTTTTATTCATCATTTGAACAATGCCTATATCGCCACACTATGGTCCTTCAGTGCTGTCGAGAAAAGAAGTTGGTCCTCAATTAGAAAAAATGTAATTTCTAGGTAAAAGGGGTATTGTTTTAGTTCCCATTGACTCCAAGTTCGGTATTGAGGTAGATAAAGCGAAAATCTACTTGATTTCCATGCTTCCCATTCCTAAGTCTGTTAAGTACATTCGCTCCTTCTTAGGACATACAGGCTTCTACTAACCCTTTATTAAAGACTCTTCGAAAATCGCTCGACCTTTAACAACATGTATCATTTGAATTTGAGTTGATTAAAGACTTTATTTCCACGCTTCCCATTTGAATTTGATGATACATGTATCACAACGTTTGAGGGATTCAAAGTCGATCTCACTTTCTCTCTAATCAGTTAACCTCCCAATTCCTCTCTCCCATTTAAGCTCATATGTGATGCATTTGTTTTTTCACTTGGTATTTCTATTGGACAGAGGGTTAACAAGCACCCTAACGTCATCTATTATGCTAGAAAAACCGTCCATGATGCTCAACTTAATTACACAACCACAGAAAAAGAGTTACTGGCAATAGTGTTTACTCTTAATAAGATTTGATCATATTTTGTAGGTTCCCCTGTCATCGTGTACACTAACTATGTTGCCCTAAGGCACCTTCTTCACAAAAAGGATTCAAAACCACGATTGATAAGGTGGATTCTGTTAGTACAAGAGTTTAACCTTGAAATATGGGATAAGAAAGGTTGTGAAAATGTAGTCGCTAACCATCTTTCTCGAATTACTCTAACGTCTGACTCCGATCATGTCACCATTGTCGGGTCATTTCCCGATGAAAAACTTTTATCTATCTCCACCTTGCCTTGGTATGTTTATATTGTCAATTTCCTCATTACCGACTAACTTCCCAATCATTGGTCGAAACAGGATCGATCCAAATTCATGGAGAATGTGAAATTTTACTCTTGAGATGAATCAAAACTTTTGAAGTATTGCACTAATAAAGTCATTTGCCGTTGTGTTCCCGAGTGTGAACATCTAAGTATTATGTCCTTCTACCATAATAGTGCATGTGGTGCCCACTTTAGCTCAAAGAAAACTTTAACCAAAGTTTTACAAAGTGGTTTCTTTTGGCCCACACTTTTTCGAGATGCCCATCACTATTGATAAGCATGTTCTAAATGCCAATAATCTGTGCATATATCTCGACGTCATATGATGCCTCTCACACCCATCCTGATTGTTGAAATCTTTGATGTGTGGGGTATTGATTTTATAGGACCATTTCCCTCCTATCATAGTTTATAGTATATTCTAGTTTTTGTTTACTATGTCCCCAAATAGATTGAAGCAATCACTTTTCGCACCAATGACCTCGCATTGTAGTCAATTTTCTTAAAGAGTATGTTTTCACATGTCTTGGAACCCCCCTCCCCCCCAAAGCTATCACTAGTGATGGGGTAGGAATTTTTGTAATCAATTATTTAAACACCTTATCAAAAAGTATGGTGTTACCCACAAGGTTGGTCTTTTTTACCATCCTCAAACTAGTGGTCAAGTTGAGGTCTCCAACTGCGAGATCAAGCAAATTCCTCTAAAAAGCATCAATCCTAATAGAAAAGACTAGTCCTTACACTTCAACGACTCATTGTGGGCGTACCGTATTGCTTATAAGACTCCGATTGGCATGTCTCCTTATCGATTGGTCTTTGGCAAGCCTTGCCACCTTCTTGTCGAGCTCGAACATCATGCATATTGGGATATCAAAGACCTTAATTTTAATATAGATAAGGCAGGAGCCCATAGGAATCTAAAACTTAATGAATTGGAGGAAACAAGAAATGATGCCTATGATTTGTCCAAGAAGTACAAGGACAAGATGAATTGGATCCATGACTAAAGCACAATGACAAAATAATTCCGCCTTAGTCCAAAAGTTTTGTTATACAATTCCCGTCTTCATATCTTTCTCGAGAAATTGAAAATCAGGTGGTCTATGCCCTTCATGGTTGAGTCAATCACTCCTTATGGCTCCATCACCATTCAAAATCCCAAGGATAGCAGAATTTTTCAAGTCAACGATCAACTTTTGAAGCCTTTATTAGAGTTAGGCTCCACTCAAGTTGAAGATATTCACCTTGTTGACCCAATCTATGAAGATTAACAATTCAGTCTTGTTTGGGGGTGTTTATCATCACCCCGTTTTATCCCACCCCATATTTTCATAGTTCTTATCTTTAGGGTGAATTCCCTTCGGTCGGGTTAAAAACATTAAATTTAGCACTAGCGATAGGCAACCCGCTGTTCTGTGTATAAGTCTTATCCTATTTGGGGATGGTGTTTCCCACCACTGAATGCTTTACCATGTCTATTGACTTGTACAAATTTTTATCTCTTTACTTATTGAGGTTCATCTTGGCTACATATGGTCCACTTAATTAGCAGTTGATTATGGTAATCTCTTTCCTCCCTTGTACACTCAATTTAAAAAAAAAAAAAATTGTTTATCATTGAGGGCGATGTTCCTTATTATTTGGGATGGAGAATTTTATCAAAATCGTAGTTATTTTGAAAAAAATCATTTTAAGGACTTTATTTTTAAAATTTTTGGGAAGTTTCTTTCATCTCACTCATTAACGTGAATTTTTTTATCATCTATCTTTAAGTTTATGAATCGATCTAGACGATAACTTTTTCTAAATAGCTTATGTAATACGTACCAAGGCATTTTGCAACATGAATTTCTAGACTAAACAATATTATCACTTTATCACATCCCTAAGGTTTAGAGTTTAAGAGTACTATAATTATCAAGAAGACCTTAAGGATCACAAGTGGAGACTTTAGGTTGTGAAATTCATGTCTTTCACCTTTTAGAAATTATTATGTAATCTTCAAGTCACAAATTGATTTAAATTCCTTTGGGTCCGCACTTAATCATTGTATGATCTCATTATTCTTCACTAAATTTTTGGCTTGATCACTGAGAATGACATCACTTTTGATTTGTAAGAAACATATCTCTTGAAGTTTTCCTCAATCACCAGATTTTCAACCATACACGAATCGAATTCCACATCCATACACCTTTTATTTTTCCTATCATCACCATTCCATCCCTATTACCACCTATTTTCACCCACCATTTTGAAATAGGGAAGAGTATTGATAGTATAAAAGAGAAAAGCCATTGTAGAGAGTGTTTGCATTTTTACCAAATACTTATCTCACAGATCATTTAGATGAAGAAACATTTAGATACAAATCTATATTAGGGTTATTTGTAGCAGATTGATCTCAGCCGTAGATGAGTATTTGGAAGTTAAAAAAATGTGAAAAAAGAGAAAAAAAGAAAAGAAAAGAAAAAGAGAAAGTTAGAAATCAAGATCTTGTGAAATAAAGACATTTGTTACACAAGTGTATTACACTCTTCTCAAATATCCATCCATTATATCACCATCCTAACTCATCTCATCCTATTCTTCTCATTTCATTTCCTCCCCACCCATAATAATCCTTATTTCTCCTAAATGTTCGGTCAAACGAAGGTAAACGTGGTGAATAACTCAACATTTTTACTATAGTTATTAGCATTCTTTCATGAGATTATTTTTCTTTCTAAAATGTTCGTTCTTTCTTATATGTGTGTGAGATGTTTGACCTTACTTAAATTCACTCACATCATCACACACAAGAACGATACACTTACCTAAATCTCTTGAGTTTGTTTGAGAGAGATATATTCGTGAGATTTGGAAGTTGAAGCATTGATTCCAAAAGGCGATCTAGGAATTACTCTTATGATATTCAACCCATTTTGACTGATTCACACCACATACGTTGAGTTCTAGGAAGGATGTGCAATGAGTGTTCACTTAGCTAAACTTTTTATACACTTCTAACTTGTATTCTTTAAAATATTTATCTCGTGTTGGATTTTATGATTGTTATACCTCTAATAAGATATTGACTGCCCTTTGTAATTAAATAATTTTATGGGTAAATTCCCTGCAAATCCTCACAAGACAAAACTGGTCATATAAGGCAACCTATAGGTTTAAAGGCTTGTCACACATGCTAAGTGCCCGCAAAGGTGGCACACTTTTGGTTTCTTATCTTTCTTTATCTCTATTTTTTCTTGAGGACTTGAGGGTGGTATGATGAGCACCCAAAAGTGTTGAAATAATATATCAAATAGACGATTTTTAATTGCTAATTCTCGGTAAACTTGTCTTATATGCGGACATATCTTTATTGTAGGTAAATGCCTCTTGTGAAGTTTAAACCATAAATTCGAGGTAAAATACAACACATATGCATTTACATGCGCTAAACCCCAATCCCCGTACGTATTACCTCATCCCCTAACTAAGCCCATACCTCCATAATCCCGTCCCGGCCCTCGTGTGTGTTTAGTCTGCACCTTTTTGATTTTTTTAAATTTTTATTCGAGTCCTTTATAATTTTAGAATATATTTTATATCTTATTTTGAGTCGTGTATATTTTTAGGATTTATTTGTGTGTATAATTGTATATATTGGAGGTCGTATTATGCGTCAGGTATTTTTATATTTTTATATGTGCGAGTTTTATTTTTATTTTTATTTGATTTTTAGTTTTTATTTTTAGTTACATTTTATTAATATTTTATTATATTTTATTTATAATAGGTTGGTTTATTAGTATTATTTTTGTTTAAACCTTTTATCTTGATTCATTTTTTTTTTAATTTTAATAAATTTTATATTTTCTTTAGTTTTATATTATTAAATTAGGATTTCAAATTTTAGTTTTTTTATTAGTATTTAAGTAGAATTTATTTTAGTTCGATTTTTATTAATTTTAGTCCTGGGAAGTTTTAGTTTTTGGTAAAAAAAAAAAATAAACACACACATATACGCCCTACTCCTATACACTCACCCACACCCAATACGCACTTATCATAGACCTTAGCCACACCGAATTATATCTCTCTCCTCTCATCCCACACCTCCACTAACATAAGTCGACCATTTCCTTCAAACCAATGCCCCTAACTCACCACCTTATCCCTCCAATCAGCCAATAAACCACCGATGACCATGAACCCATAATTAATCCACCACCGGCCTTAACCTGCAAAACGGGAACCTAAAATCACCTAGATGTAACAAATCCCATTTTCTCACGTAAAGGTTGGCTAGGCACGATATGCCGAAGATGGGTCTTATCTATCAATTAATACCATTCTCAGCACAACGTAATATAAATATTATTATTTTAAAGGCCGATAGTTTAACTCTATGAATATTTCCATGACAATAATTAAACTCAAACCAACACCAACTAAATACTAAATCCAACAGCAAGTAAAAGTTTCAACTCCAGCATAATATAAAGAAATCTCATGCTTATACCTTTACAAATGTTTCCAAATAAAATAAATATGACTGGAAAAGCACTTATGCTAGACTCAATAATCTAAAAGATGATAAGAAAGATAGATCGTAAGGCCGGTACAGAAATAATCCCGCTATCCCTGTCTAAACACAACCTGGGGGGAAAATATTGAAATTTGGGTCAGGGCCGGAGGTGTGCAAGAATTAATTTATTTAATTTAAGATGCAATAATACAGTTGATGCAAAATAAATGCCCCCTTCGTTACTCACGTGCATATAACACCTCACCCCTCAACTAAATATGCATCCCAATAAGTCAAAAATAATAACTATGACAACGTGTCAAATTAATAATAATGAATTTGTCGATAATGAAATGATTAAGTGGAACGACTACATTTAATTTCCAATACCCATAATATCCCAGTCTATTAAATTCCACATCAATGGCATAAACATCAATTATGCATTAAGAATCAAAATTGTAATTTATGTCCACATTCTTAGATATTTTAATTTATTTCATATAAAGTTCGGGTAATTATATATATGTCCTTAATATATTTGACACACAAAGGCAACTACCGTCGGTGTCTAGTTCGTACACTGTCGGCAAGTCCGAAGGAATCTCTTATCCTAAGCGGACATCACAAAACACACACAAGATGGGTACGATCCCTATGTAGGATACCTATTCACGGCCCATACCCAGCGGTTACACAGACTGGGTCAGCGTCAACACCTACCTCCTCGTAGATAGGGACTCCACATAGTACCTGTATGACCTACACAATTACCAAGTCCACCTACGTCGGCATGTGGTACCTTATCTAAACGCACGAACCTCCGAGCTGATAGGAAGGTCCAAGAACACATTGGTATGTCCACACAAATACATATAAGTATATATTAGTATCTCATATAATATGTATAGGTAACTACTCCATAATTACGATAAGGAAGTCCCACATAAGATTCACAATTATTAATAACTTTCCATCTAGTGTATTATTAATTCCGCTCCATTGAATAATTACTTAACCAACTAGTTAATTGTAATTTTTCCTATTTAATGTGGGTACATTTGTAATTTTTACAAAATTCATTATTGTCCCAAACTCGGTTCCACTCACTCACTTGGGATCATTAAAATACTCATAACCAAACCCCAATCCTCATACCCTCATTCATGTTAATACTCCATAATACCAAATCTCCCAATACCCTAGGTATTAAACTTCCATCTAATTTTTCTCTAATTAAATTCAAAAGAAAAACATAATCCCAAAAGAGATTAAGAAAGAGGAACGAATTACCAAACGTCCCTTAATTTTGCTCAAACGACATCTGGGGTCATTCACGTTCCATCTCATATCGCTCGAACGGGGGCCCACGTTGCTTGAACAACCCTTCGTCTTCTTCCTCACGCCGTTTCATAATTTCTTTTCTTCCCAGAATCAAACTCAACCCAGAAAACAATATACTTCAAACTCATAAACCAAACCGAGGAAAATAATAAGCTCGAACCCAAAGTTTATATCTGTTTAGGATTTTAACGATTTCAAACTCGATCCCAGAAACATAATTTTTATCCCCAAAAAAATTATATTTGTTAAGGATTTTAGCGATTTAAAACATTCTCCAAATTCCAATCCTATTTAATTCATAATATGGGGCATTTATCATGGGATTTACAATAAAATTTCAGTCCATCTATCAACAACAATACTTTCTACATCAATTATTCAAGATGTCCCCAATTAACTATCAAAACCCTAAGGAATCTACCATGAATTTCAAGATTTTGATACCTAAATTTATTGGACTAATTCTATAATAAATTCAGTCCTCTAAATGAACAAAATATTTGTTCCTCGTCAAATTAATCGGATGAAAACTAAATTCCAGAAATTTTACTGTTATTATGATGCATCAAGAAAATACATTGGAAACTTATATTAAGCAAGAGAATTCTTCCCTTAATAGATTCGTACAAGAAGCTCCTTGAATTTATGTTCTATTTTATTCCCTTTTTGGTTTCTCTCCTCCCTCTCTTGATAGCAGTTACGTTAGCTCTTTACAAATAATTGTGGGGGAGTTCTTTATCCCCACTTAAACACAAATTATAACCTATATCCTAAGTTGGATTTAAAACCCGAATTTTGGACCCCCAAAGGGACCCGAACTTATAACCCAACTAGCCCAAAAGTTCCCTAACATATATACTATTAACCCGGGACTATTTTTAAAGGTTTAAAACACCTAAACGTGCCTTCAATGCTTCCCAAAATGTGTCCCAATTATTTCTATTTCACTTAGACATTTTTATTACGTTCCAACGACACGCGCTCATAAATTTATTTATGTGTTATTTATTTTTCACTAGCAAGCCCATTATGTCCAATTAAGTTTTATATTTATATTATCATGAATAATTTTTTATTTAAAATTTAAAATTTTACTCATTTAATTTAATCCTTCCAATTTAATTTATTCTCAAAATAAATTCAAAATAATTAAATTTATTTATGTCATAATATTTTATTCTGAAATTACGGGGTATTACACTGGACGACCCACCATTCGAACCAAACCGCAACCTCAACCTTCCCTCTATTTGTTCAACTCGATTCCATTCACACCCAAGCCCTATCTCCAAACTCTGGCCTGCCTTCCCTCAATAGTATCAAATGCGGCCACTCGTCGGGAAACCCATACTCGAGTTTTGCTAACACCATAATCGAAACCAAACTGTGACCCACTTTTACCTAACCTTAAACCCAAAACTAGCAATCCATTCTGTGTCAAACTCAAAGATGTCAAAACTTCGATAATATAAACAACTTCCGCTTCCCATACCTCCAACAGACCTTAACCTGATTTTACCCCTCTTCAACCTGTGACTCAAGAACCCGCCAGAACCATACCAATTCCAGCCACACCTTAAACCCGGATCCATTACAGCAACCTGAATCCAAAATAAAGTCACATGTGCATAGACTTCTGCCCCATTTTCCTAAAAAAAACTGCCAAAACCCATTTGCCTTTGACCCAAATCACAACCAATTTCAACTATCCTTCCTTCACTAATCCGAACAATCTCACTACCTACAAAACCCAAGAATCTGCCATTCTCTAAAAATATAAGTCACATGTTCTAAATGACTTTTATCCCCTTTTCCTAAACTACCCTCATCCATTATACCTTCCAATTTTACCCTTATCCCCATGCCTCCTATGAAAGGAGACCCTCTCTTCATTTAAAAAAAAAAGAGTGGGGAGCAAGTAGAGCGTGCAAGGAAGCAAACAAATAGTGAAAGGGATAGAAAAAAAATTATATAGAGAGATTTTATTAGTTTAGTGAGTGAAAAGACTGACAAATTTTTTTTGGTAGCATCAAAGGAGATTTTGTGTTATATATTGATTGGTTAAACACTCTCTTCTCTCATACTCTTATGAAGTCCATTGTTTATTTTATATATTGGAATCCCATTATGGAGGGCTAATCTCCCATTTAAGGGATGAAATGAAGCCCCCATGTATCCAACTTATCTAGCTGGCTAATTTTATTTTTATTTGATTTCCTTTTATTAATAACTTTGCTTCCTACACTTGGTTTTTGCATTGAGAAATGGAAAGCTATCCTTGAGAAAGGATTGAAAGTTTGTGCTGTAATTCTATCATTTTGATTCAAACTAGAAATAGGCTTTTCAATATGGTCAAAATTAAAATGTAATTTTCATCTACTATTATTTTATATTGTTTAATTAAAATTAGTTTGGTGAATTTTCCCTAGCGGGTGATTCATTTGATTAGTTTTAATTCATTTTGAGTAGTGTTGTAGGAATTAAAATTAGTTTTTTAAAAGAATATTTAATTAACTCATTTGTGAAATGAGAATTAACTTTTGACTTAAATGAATATTTTGGAAATCAACCAAATTAAAATAGTTCAAATTAGTTTTAGTTGTGTGAAGTGGGGGTGGATTTCATTCCTTATTTCTTTCTCGTATTAATTTATTCACTTGTTTGATTTCTAATCATTTTATTACTTAGATTACCTTAGATTTGTATTCACCTAGATTTAGTCTCATTCAGACATTGATTTTTTTTTAAATAGTAAATAAAAAATATATATATAGTTACACATTTGAAGGTGAATTGCATTTCTAGTCTCATTTTAGCCCTTTTAATGCTGAAAGTTGGTTTGACATACTTACTTACCATTATACAAGTTCATATTGTGTTTGTAGGTTGAAGGGGTTTGATTGAAAAAAGGCTTGTTCTACAATGATACACTAAAAAGCATTTCGATAATCATTTGACGGAGTACATTGCCGTGAGGTGTGCTGGTGTTGTTTGTCAAGAAAATGTATGGGTCTATTCGTTTGTGTATTCATTATAGTGAGTTGAACAAGGACACGATTCGAATTAAGTATCCACTGCCTCGAATCGATGACCTTTGCGCGTCAGAGAGGAAGACGTTCCTAAGACCGCTTTCCTGAAATGATATGGATCGTTCAAACTCAGGATGTTTTCATTTGGGATCGCCAATACGCCAATAGTGTTCATGGATCTTATGAATCGGGCTTTCAAAGAGTTCCTTGACTAGTTCGTGATCGTATTCATTGACGATATTCTAGTTTACTCTTGTTTTGAGGATTAGCAAGCAAAGCATTTGTGTATGGTTCTACGGATTCTACGGGACCATCAATTGTTCGACAAATTCGAGAAGCGTGGATTTTAGATGTGGGAGGTGCAGTATCTAGGCCACATTGGGTTTTAGAGGGGCAGTGATGTTGATCCGAGTATGGTATTGACGGTGAGGGAGTGGGGACAACCCATGACTCTGATCAGATATTATCATCACTTAATTGATTACGGGTATGTTGATGAGTCTGACTCATAAGGGGGTGCCGTTTGTTTGGGACGATCACTATCAATTAGCTTTCGATGAGCTAAAGGACAAATTAACTTTAGCACATGTGCTCACATTACCGAGGGGAGGAGTGGAGTACCGTGTTTTTACATATGCATCCTTATAGGGACTTAGGGGGGTATTACAACAGGAGGAAAGGGATATAGCTTATGCATCTCTAACGTTAAGACCCACGACAGGAATTAGCCCATGCATGACCTTGAGTTAGCAGCGATTGTGTTTACTTTAAGGATTTGGAAGCATTATCTTTTGGGGGAGAATTTTATCTTATTCTCGGACCAAAAATCACTTTTGTATTTGTTCACACGGAAGAATTTGAATATGAGGCAGATGAGATGGTTGAAGTTCGTGAAGGATTACTGTTTTATATTAAGTATCATTCTGGAAAGGCTGATGTGGTGGCACACGTGTTGAGCCGATGGACTGCTGGGGAGATATCAGAGGTTTGGAAGGCGAAGTGGAGGGAGTTTTTATCCGATGATGAGGTTTCCAGATATTGTATGTCCATATTAGCTGTCACTCTAAAGATTTTTATGCTATTTTTGAAAGCATAGGCATGCCAGGATAGAGTACGCTAGTTATTAGCAAATGGGCCAGAGTTTTATTCGATTAGTTCCGAGGGAGGCTTGTGCTTAAATGGGATACTCGAGGTTCTACAGGATGAGGATTTAAGACATATAGTGATGTCAGAGTCTCATGAGTTGAGGTTTACGATACATCACATCGGGAACAAAATGTATCAGGATATCCATAGGCAATATTGGTGATCGAGGATGAAGCGGGACATAGCGAAGTTTATCTTGAAGTGTACTACCTACCATCTAGTAAAGGTAGACCACCAAAGATTGATAGGGATGTTTCATCCACTAGAAGTCCCAGTGTGGAAGTGGGAGAGCATATTTATTGATTTCATTATCGGGTTATCGATAGCGTAGAGAGGTCACCACTCCATCTGGGTGATAGTGGATCAGTTGACTAAGGTGGGACATTTTATATTGGTTCATATAGATTTTGAGATGAGGTAGTATGCACAGTTGTTTATTGCTAAGATAGTGATGTTACACGGGATTTCGATTAATATTGTGTCGAATTGGGACAAAATTTTTATGTCCCACTTCTACCAGAGTTGTCAAGAGGCTATGGGCACGGATTTACGTTTGAGTACAACGTATCACCCATAGATAGATGGGTAGATGGAACAAGTTAGGATATGTTGAGGATATTCATACTTGACAATGGGGGAGTATGGGAGAAGTACCTTCCATTGGCGGAGTTTGAGCATAATAACTCCTACCTGTTCACTATTAGTATGGAACCCATTGAGGGACTGTATGGACGGTCTTGTCATTCTCCCACTTGCTAGTTAGAGGTAGGGGACAAAATGTTATTAGGGCCAAAGATGATTTCGGAAACTACTTCCAAGATTGAGCTGATTCATGGGCGCATCTGTATAATGCAGGATAGGTAAATAGTTATGTTAATGCAGACATGAGGCAGATAGAGATAGAGGTTGGTCACTAGGTTTTAGTGAGGGCTCCCATGAAGGAATTCATAAGGTGCAGCAAGAAAGAGAAGCTAGCACTGATATATGTAGGACCTTTTCTAATTATCAAGAGGGTAGGACCAGTTGCATATAGGCTGGGCTTACCAGAGCTCTTACACCAGATTCACGATATGTTCCACGTGTCATTGTTGAAGAAGAAATAGAGGAGCGAGAGAGATTTTTAGCACATTCCATTAGAGGAGATAGACTTGCATCCAGATATTTCTTACGAGGAGAGACCAATGGCGATACTTTATTATAGTAAGCATAAGTTGCGGTATAAGGTGGTACAGTTGGTTTTGAGTTAAGTGGAGGCACCATAATATTGACGAATCGATATAGGAGATGGAAGATGACATGAGAGAACAGTATCCAGAGCTATTCACCGCAGGTACGTCCTAATTTTGAGGACAAAATTCCTTTGTAAGGGTTGTAAGTATGTAACAACCCGTATTTATGAGTATTTAGAATTAAATTAATTAGATTGTTTTTTAATAAAATGCATGCCGTAATTTAAATGAATTAAATTTTATGTGTGTATAAAATATTGATCATTAGAGATAATGATTAATATTTATGGAATAAATTTACTAAGTGAGTGTAAATAAATGGTGATAATTTTTATACGTCGTAGCGAGTGATATCGACGTGACTGTGTTATATCTCAACTAGGAGTCACGTGTAGACTATATTGAGGTTGAGATATGAAATTTATGTAGAGTGACTTGAATGATTATTTCGAGGTCACGGTCCATTCCGAATGGGTCGAAATAGGCAAAATAATATACTCGGATGTATTGATTGGGTCCCAGGGTGATTTTAGACCAACCTGGCACCACGTAAGGGCGTTTTGATCATTTAGGGGTCAAGGGTAGAAGGAACTCTAAACTTGAGAATGTTATATCAGTCCCTTTGAGTTATAGGTTAGGGTTACAACACTTGGGATAGAGGATAGTCCATAAGAGATGAAAAAGAGAAGAACCCTAGGTTATCCCTCACCATTTGCATCACCAACGTTGTCAAAATTGAGATCAGAGCAAGGGAAGAACATCATCATTGATAAGCACTCAAAAGTGTTAATTTAAGCCCCCAATATGTGCATTTTATTCACTCGTTTTTAATAAAAATTGGCCTTATGTTCGTATTTTTTATTTCTCAGGTCAATACGCAGTTGCGATACAAATAATACTAAATCAGTATAATTACAACAGACTAGTGGTCAAAAGAATGCATCGAAGAAATCAAAGAGACCGTGAAGTCATAAGTCCCATTGAGCTTGGCCAGATGAGTTACGATGTACCGAGCCCAATCCCATAAAGCTAGCCTACCCTAAACCAAACCTAATCCTTCCCCGAGCCCAGTGTTTGTTGAGTTTGTACCTTTATAATTTTTTTAGATTTTTTTTAATTTTGTGTCGATTTTATTTTTAGGATTTATTTTAGAATTTTCTAGGTTTTATTTTCTATTTTTTTAGTGTGTTTTATTTTCTATTTTTTTAGTGTGTTTTATTTTTTATTTTTTTAGTGTGTTTTATTTTGATTTTTATTAGTTTTTTATTTTTAGTCTTTATTTTATTTTATTAGGATTAGTTTTTAGGAAGTTATTTTTTTTAGTTTTAGTTTTTGTTTTCATCTTATTTTATTAGGATATGTTTTTTTTAAGAATTTATTTTTCTAGTTTTATTATTTTTTTTAGGATTTTAGTTAGTTTATTTTTTTTAATCTGTACAATCTAACACACACACACATTAACTACCCTACACCTCACTCCACAACAATAACTCCACCACCTAACTACTATTCATCTTCTTCCCTACACCTCATTTCTCTCCTCAACCTCCATAACCTTACAATCTAACACACACACACACACATTAACTACCCTACACCTCACTACACCGCAATAACTCCCCCACCCAACTACTTTTCATCTTCTTCCCTACACCTCATTCTCTCTCCTCAACCTCCTTAACCATACACACACACACACACACACACACACATTAACTACCCTACACCTTACTCCACCACAACAACTCCCCCACCTAACTACTATTCATCTTCTTCCCTACACCTCATTCTCTCTCCTCAACCTCCATAATCACATAATTTTGAACCCACACCATGATCCACCAATCCTAAACCAAAATCAACCCCCTCTCTAATTTTATCAACCTAAAGCCTTGAACCCAACTCCCAACGAACTCATGAAACCGAATGTCCACCCATCTGCTCAAACCCACCTCCATCCGACCTGGTCGACCTCAGAAACACCACCACCGAAACTCGCAAACCTAAGCCGACCCACTACCCACCTTCTCTAAACTCGATTTCAACCTCACTTTCCAAACCTCCACTCCACAAACCCATACCCAGGCAACCATTTCCCCAAAACAAACCCGTCGGCGAACCCCAAACAACCTGAATCCTAACAGACCCAAGCGCCCACGAACCTTCAACCCGTGACCCTTGCTTCGGCAATCCATACTCCCCAACCCGTCGCGACCAAACTCAAGACCAAAAACCACCCCCATACTTGGAAACCCATTATCACAAAACCAAAATCCCAAAAGAATAGGAACTCCCAAGCCAACTGTCAAAATTTTAAATAAACCCTCAGGCTTCTATTGTTGGTCAAGTTCAATCCCATAAAATCTCTTCTCAACAAAAAAATTACGGGGGTTATAAAAGAAAGTGCAAGTCACTAGAGAGAAGGGGAGACTCTCATATCAGATGAGGGAAAAAGAAGAGAGAAACGGTATATATTATGTACAATAAAAATTTCCAAAAAGTACAAAAAAATTAATTTAGTGTTAGACTAAATTTTAGGTTTAGTGTTTATTTTTATTTTTGTAATCAAGTGCTGAAAATTGTGAAGAAGTTGGACGCATGTCAAGGCGCATTTCAAGACATATTTGTGGAAAAAATTACGTATCGTATTTCTTCGTTATTTTTTCAATTTATATCCTTCTTGACATATTATTGATTGTTGTTTATGCACACATGATAATGTTTGGCTAAGCACTATATTCAAGAGGTGGGATGCACTGCGTAGTATATTAATTTAATTAATTGGTTTCATTAATCTTCTATTTCTAGGTTCATTAATTTAGACTTGTCACAAAATAATTTATGTAACAAGAGTTAATAAATTAAATTTTAAAAATTAATTTTTTGTGACACCCCAACTAATTAAATACCGGGTAGCTACTCCTTTATTAAAATTAATACAAAATGCCATGTTGGTTCAGTTAATAGCATCACTGTCGAAAATATTTTAATGATTACTAACCACCTAGTATTTAAAAAGCGAGTTGCCAATTTTAAATTAAATCTGATTAACATGAAGTAAGTGAAGAATAAAAATAACATAACCATACGCAATAAAGTCCCAATAGTGTAATCAACAAAAAATAAAGAGTCTGGAGGAAATACTCCTCACAACAATCCCACAACTGAAATAAATAAAAGAGTATCCTGAATTAATTACATGCCAACAATCTGAATACTTGAAATGTGAAATGCCTCTAATAGAAATGGATGACATGCCCTACAAATGATGAAAACTGAATAGAGTCAAGACAAAAGAAGCGTCTACTAGCAAGGCCCTGTAACTTCCACAAACACCTACAGCTCGTCACCTGAATGGAAATCCTATGCATGGTGTCCTTGTGGCTGGGCACCTAAAAGGTTTTTACAAAAATAGATTTGAAAGCAAACGGGTCAGAGCCCAAAAGTGGAGAGTATTTTAAAAATATCAAGTTCTTTAATAACATTAAAACAAAGAATGAAAAATACATGTTAGGAAGTTCTCTCACATGAAATACTCACCTCTCGTCTAATCATGCACTCCTAACGTACAGTACCCATCTAAGTGATATTTATATCTAACTAAACTGCCATAAGTTCTAACCCATCTACTCGATTCACAATATGAATTCCCAATGTTATCACTTGAATAAATAGCTTTACTTAAACTCGGATTCTCAATTATTAGAATTACCATTTACTGGAGGTTATCCCCTTATTTATCTTCTCAAGGAGTTACTATAAATTATTCTCATAATTAAACATGACAAGTCTATTCATTTAACCGTATATCATTCACATCATAAATATACAATACAAGCACCCTGAGACTAAGCTGCGGTGCACTCATACTCTGCTATCCATCCCGGTACATCACGTACATGAGGATCACGCATTTCGAATCTCTCAGGAATCGTTCTCAGATAACAACAATCACAAACAATGGAGGCGAACACAGTCACATCACATAGGTCACGCTCATACCTACGCTCCCATGATCAGCAGACTTATTAACTTCAAATAAGTCCTTCTCTGACCTATGTCCTCGAGGTACCAATCTATATCCCCCCGTAGGCACACAAAGAATAGATGGCCCTAAGAGAACGCAAACCTCCCGTGATAGCAAGCATGGTATGTATGTCATACACATAAAATCATATACATATACTAAGCATACACACATCTTAGTAACTACCATAAATTATTAGTGGTATACTTCTCATTCTCATACCAACTTATAATGTTACACAATTCTCATATACCCGGTTAATACAAATATTTAAGTCGTCAATAATCCTCACATCGTACATAGTCACTAGAGTCCTAATCCACAAATATCATTTGGTTCACTCCTCATTATATCACAATTCTCCCAATTATACCAAATAGTTAACAAGGGAAGGTTATCTCTGCAATGAAATATGGTTACGGGACACTAGAAATCGAATCAGGCCAAAAAGGCCAATCTGTCAACTCGTTAGAAGTCTCGTTCGAACGAAAGGGGCATATAAAGAGCATCCAACTCATTAGAACGAAAACTGTCAACTCTTTAGAAGCTCGTTCGAACGAGCTCGTTCGAACGACCTGGGCAGGTCTTCTAACGAGGTGACAGTTTTGAGCCCAGAATTCCTAAATTCGTTTTTCCTCCAACTTTCTCTTCTCAAAACTCATCCAAACATTATCCCAACAGTGTTTTAAGGTTCCTAATCATTCCTAAACATAGTTAGGTCGTATTTTAATATATTTATGAGGTCAAGTCTCCCTAAACAACACCCAATTATCAAATCTTTTAATATTCCCCCAACCCTTATGAATATGAACCCTAGAAAATTAAAGTCATCAATATCCACAATTAAATCCGTTTTGGTAATATAAAAGATGTATTTCTAACAATATAATCGCCCAAACATAATTCTACATGCAATCTCTTTATCAAAACATGAATTTATAACTCCAATTACATGGGATTTTTTAAGTCTCCCAATATAATGCAATAATATCAATTTCTAAGCATGGAAGAAGCATTCACTTGAAATTAACGTAATTAAACCACTTGCCTTGGATTATTCTGTGAATTTGGTGTTGAATTGATGAGGGTTGCTCTCTCTCCTTTTTTCTCCCAAGGTTGAAGGTTGAAGATGAAGGTTAAGGTTTTCTCTTTTGAGAACCTCTCCTAACTTCTCATGAAACTCCCGTTGCCCTCTAATCAGTTAATTGCTGGTAATGGGTTAGTGGGTCATTAATATCATAATATTTAATTCCCAAAATTCGTTGGTTAATAATCCTAAAATTTCAAAATTACCAAAATACCCTTTTAAGTTGCCGGTATGGCCCAAAAATGCCCCGGGACCCAAACTAAACGCCCGGCTAGTGTTCTCTGACTATATCGATCCTTCCGGACACGTTGGGGCACTCAAAATGACCATATGGTTGATAAAAATAAAATCCCCCTTTTTTAATTAAATAATGTTCCTGGCACGACTGTCACACACATCCCAACAAAATTTCCAAATTGCCGTATTTCTATCTCGCGATAATTTTAATATTCTCAATATTCATATATTGCCATATATAGGCATTATAATCAAATACCAACTCACATCTCGTTAGTATTTTATCTGGATTAATTCTCAATTTATACACATTTAATTCAATTAATCCCATAAATAAATATCACAAAAAATACGGGGTATTACATACTTCCCCCTTAATAACAGAATTTCATCCCGAAATTCGGAACTAGAAAGTACGTGGTACAAATAATTCTGGATAACGTTTGCGCATCTCATCCTCGCGCTCCCATGTGGAATCATCAACATTATGATGCCGCCACTGAACACGTACTAACGGAACTATCTTTGACCGCAGTTTTCGCTCACTTCGGTCCAAAATAGCAATCGGCCCCTCCTCGTAGGAGCTATCAGGCTGGAGATCGATGTCCTCCAAAGCAATGTGAGAATGAGCCAAATCGTCCCTAAGATATTTCCTTAGCGAGGAAATATGAAACACATCATGTATCCTGTTCAAATGCTCCGGTAACCCAAGTCTATATGCAACAGACCCAACTCGCTCGATGATAGGAAATTGCCCCACATATCTCGGTGCCAACTTCCCCTTCTTCCCAAATCGCGTAATTCCCTTCATAGGAGATACTCTTAGTAAAACTTGGTCCCCCACTTGGAACTCCCTGAAGAACCTCTTCCTATCAGTATAACTCTTCTATCGATCCTCAGCTACCCGAATGCGACTCCGTATCAGTTCTATCCTCGCCGAAGTATCCTGAATCACTTCCGACCTAAGTAGTTTGTTGTCCCCCACCTCCAACCAACATGTTGGGGAACGACAAGGTCTACCGTACAATGCCTCAAATGGATCCATGCCAATGGTGAACTGGTAGGAGTTGTTGTAAGCAAACTCCACCAGTGGAAGATATTGCTCCCATCCACCCCCAAAATCAATGATTCACATATGCAACATGTCCTCCAACATCTGGTTTATACGCTCGGTTTGCCCGTCGGTCTGCGGGTGATACGCCGTACTCAACCGCAATTCCGTGCCCATGGCCTCCTGAAAACTCTCCTAAAACCGTGAAACAAATATCTTGTCTCTGTCAGACACGATATTTAGGGGCACACCGTGAAGTCTCACTATTTCTGCAATAAAAAGCTTGGCATACTGTCCCATAGTGTAGTCTGTCCTTACGGGTAAAAAATGAGCGACTTTGGTCAACCTGTCCACAATTACCCAAATGGAGTCGTGACCCCTCTGTGACGTATGTAACCCAGTGATAAAGTCCATGGATATGCTCTCCCACATTCACATCGGGACCTCTAATGGCTGTAGATGTCCTGCTGGTCTCTGATGATCCACTTTTACCAGCTGACAAGTGGCGCATTTAGAAACAAACACGATAATATCTCTCTTCATCCCGCTCCACCAATACTGTCGTCTCATATCTTGGTACATTTTGTCCCCACTGGGATGTACCGCGAACTGTGAGTCATGCGACTCTTCCATCACCTCGTGTCGTAATTCCTCCCCTTCCGGAACTACCAGTCTCCCATTAAAGCGTAATCCCCTATCTGAGCTAATAGTATAGGATTCGTCTCCCTCTGTTAGTAACCGAACTATCTGCTCCTGATAGAACAAGTCATTTGCCTGTGCCTTTACCACCTTCGTGACAATCTGCGGTGTAACAGTCATCACAGACATGAACGATCTGGCCACTGCATCCTGGTGTCCCATCTCATTCCACTTTGCCTTCCACACCCCTTCCACCTCATCTACTGGCCTACGGCTCAACGAGTCTGCTACTACGTTATCCTTCCCAATGTGATATTGGATATCAAACTGATAGTCCATCACAAACTCAAGCCACCTCCGTTGCCTCATATTCAACTCCTTCTGCGTGAATAGGTATTGTAGGGACTTGTGGTCCGTGAACAATCGAAACTTCTCCCCCAAGAGATAATGCCTCCAAATCCAAAGGGCAAATACAACTGTCGCTAACTCCAAATCATGAGTGGGGTAATTCTATTCGTGAGGCTTAAGCTTACGGGACACATAAGCTATGGCCTGACTCTCCTGCTTCAATACACCTCCAAGTCCTTGTAAGGACGCGTCGGTGTAAACTAGATACTCAACTCCCGGTCTCGGTAATGTTAACACAGGTGCTGAGGTCAACTTATCCTTCAACTCATCGAATACCAACTGACAGGCATCACTCCAGATGAATGGCACACCCTTACGAGTCAGATTTGTCAAAGGACCCGCTATCTTAAAGAAACCCCGAATGAACCTTCTGTAGTATCCTGCTAGGCCCAAGAAACTAAAGATCTTAGTCGGTGTCGTGGGCTGTCCCTACCCCCTTATCGCAGAGACCTTCCCCGGATCAACAAATATCCCCCGGTGGGAAATAATATGCCCCAAAAACTGAACCTCCTTCAGCCAGAACCCGCACTTCTCATAATTTTCATACAACTCGTTCTGACGTAGCGTCTGTAAAACCTTCCTCAAATGCTCGGCATGCTCCTCCTCTGTCTGGGAGTAAACCAGAATATCATCAATGAAGACAATGACGAACTGATCTAGGAACTCTCTGAACACCCTATTCATCAAGTCCATAAACACGGCTGGAGCATTGGTCAAACCAAAAGGCATAACCCGAAACTCGTAGGAACCATATCTCATTAAGAAAGCATTCTTCGAGACGTCCTCCTCCCTAATACGCAACTGATGGTATCCCGATCGCAAATCAATCTTTGAGAAGAAAGAAGCACCTCTCAGCTGGTCGAATAAGTGATCGATTCGGGGCAACGGATACTTATTCCGTATCTTGGCCTTATTCAACTCCCGATAATCTACACACAACCTCAACGATCCATCCCTCTTCTTTACGAACAACACAGGGGCACCCCACGACGAAGTACTCCTCCGAATAAACCCCTGACCCAACAACTGCTCAATCTGGTCTCGTAACTCTCTCATTTCAGCTGGAGCCATACGGTAAGGTGCGCGGGCAATAGGCCGAGTGCCCGGTGTCAAATCGATCACAAACTCTATCTCCCTACTCGGAGGTAATCCAGGTATATCCTGAAATACATCGGCAGACTCTCGAACAACCGAAATCGAATCAAGCGGTATCACCACTTCCTTAGAGGTCTACTCCTCTATATAGTACAAATGAGTGGACGATCCTCCCTCAGGACGAGGCATCGCCACTAAAAACATCTCCTACCCGGGAATGGCAAAGATAATACTCCTACTAAAACAGTCAGTCATGGCTCGATACGCAACTAGCCAATCCATACCAATGGCATCATACTCGGTCATCTCTAACACTAACATATCCGCGGGTAAAGTAAACCTCCCAATCTCTATACCCACGCCTCTACATACAAGGCAAATCACAGAACCCCTACTCAAAGGTGAATCTACACAAGTAACCGTACTCTCGGCGGTGTCTAACAACCCAATGGTGGTGCAAATCTCATAGCTATGAAGCAATGTTTAGCCCCCGTGTCAAATAAAATACACCCCAGAGTCCCCTGAATAGAGAACATACCCTCAATGGCTGGTGGATCCTGTGGGGCTGTGACCTGCTGGAGCTAATACACTCTCCCATACTGAAGCTGTCCCTGTTGAACTAGGACAGCTAGAATGGGTGGTAATGCTGCCATCTGTGGTGGTGCCGGGAGGGCGGCGGGAAACATAGGCCTCTGCGGCTCCTGTCGGGCACCATGCTGCTGCTGCTGTGGGGCCCTACCCCTATCCGGACAATCCTGGCGTTTATGGCCAGTCTTGCCACAAATGTAACACTTCCCCAGGAAGTTTTCCCCTCTTTGTCCCTGCTGCCCTCGGCCCTGGTGGTCGTTTCCATTCTTCCCCTGGCCATACTGGCCCTGCTGAAACTGCTATTGACCATTCTGACCCTGTTGGCCCTGATGGCCGTTCGAACTTTGGTGGCCCTGCCTAAAACCTCCTTGTCCACTCCTGAAACTTCCAGATCTGAATCTCTTATGATCCCCCTATTGGGAACCCTGATCACCCTGCCTATGCTATCCTTGAGCAGATTGTGCCCCGCTGGCACCATTTCCCCCAGTCCTGCCCTGATGGCTGGACTCTCCTGATCTTTTGCTCTCAGACATGTGAAAGAGGTGATCTTGGAAATGTAGTAATGCAGCGTTAACCACGTCAGAATAAGTGGCCAACGAGATATTCCCCAATAAATGCTGACGGATCCTCCAAGTCAATCCATCTGTAAACTTCTGAATCTTTTTCTCCTCGGTCGGTATTTCATCCGGAACAATGTTCAGTAAATTAGTGAATTCGGCCTCATACTCGGCCACAGTTCTTCCCTCCTGTCTGAGATTCATTAACTTCCACCTCATTTCCGTGTGAATGGCTGACGAAAAATACTTGCGGTCAAATCGCACCCAAAACTCCTGTATCGTGAGAGTATCTCTCTCCTCCCCGGTGGTAATAGACTCCCATCACTGCAGTGAAGATCCCACTAGCTTGAAAGTAGCTAGTACCTTCTTTTGAATATCGATGCACTCATACATCCTCAAGTGCCTCTGAATGTCTTTCCTCCACTGACTTGAAACCACAACATCGGAGCTACCTGCGAACTCCGGCGGGTGCGCTTTCTGAAAAGAATCACGTACACATTCCCAAGCAAATGGGAATGCATGTGCCTGAACTGGCGAGGCTAATGGCGCCTGAGGTGGTGCCTGCTGTACAACTGCTAGAG
The DNA here is from genome assembly GCA_949130495.1 of Sambucus nigra. Lineage (NCBI taxonomy): Eukaryota > Viridiplantae > Streptophyta > Magnoliopsida > Dipsacales > Adoxaceae > Sambucus > Sambucus nigra. Next base: position 287,490,897 of record OX422218.1, read on the forward strand.
CGGCATTTATCGCTTGGGCTACAATGGCTGCAACCTCAGCGGCATTCATGGTGCCCTGTACTGGTGTTGGCTGGGGCTCTGGCTGTGCATCCCTAGGAACCCATGGTGCACGTCGTGGAGGCATCTGAAATAAGAGTAATGTCTATAAGTTCGCAGTTATAAACCCAACATAGCTGAAGAGCGAAGCATACATAAAAGAATACAACAGTCCTAAAATATAGGGCTCTACAACAAAGAAAGCTCAGCGGAACATAATAAGCCGTACAGATCCTAAAGGACACTAGAACCTAATGCTCTGATACCACCTGTGACACCCCGACTAATTAAATACCAGGTATCTACTCCTTTATTAAAATTAATACAAAATGCCAAGTTGGTTCAGTTAATAGCATCACTGTCGAAAACATTTTAATGATTACTAACCACCTAGTATTTAAAAAGCGAGTTGCCAATTTTAAATTAAATCTGATTAATGTGAAGTAAGTGAAGAATAAAAATAACATAACCATACACAATAAAGTCCCAATAGTGTAATCAACAAGAAATAAAGAGTCTGGAGGAAATACTCCTCACAACAATCCCACAACTGAAATAAATAAAAGAGTATCCTGAATTAATTACATGCCAACAATCTGAATACTTGAAATATGAAATGCCTCTAATAGAAATGGATGACATGCCCTACAAATGATGAAAACTGAATAGAGTCAAGACAAAAGAAGCGTCTACTAGCAAGGCCCTGTAACTTCCACAAACACCTACAGCTCGTCACCTGAATGGAAATCCTATGCATGGTGTCCTTGTGGCTGGGCACCTAAAAGGTTTTTACAAAAATAGATTTGAAAGCAAACGGGTCAGAGCCCAAAAGTGGAGAGTATTTTAAAAATATCAAGTTCTTTAATAACATTAAAACAAAGAATGCAAAATACATGTTAGGAAGTTCTCTCACATGAAATACTCACCTCTCGTCTAATCATGCACTCCTAACGTACAATACCCATCTAAGTGATATTTATATCTAACTAAACTGAAATAAGTTCTAACCCATTTACTCGATTCACAATATGAATTCCCAATGTTATCACTTGAATAAATAGCTTTACTTAAACTCGGATTCTCAATTATTAGCATTACCATTTACAAGAGGTTATCCCCTCATTTATCTTCTCAAGGAGTTACTATAAATTATTCTCATAATTAAACATGACAAGTCTGTTCATTTAACCGTATATCATTCACATCATAAATATACAATACAAGCACCCCGAGACTAAGCTGCGGTGCACACATACTCTGCTATCCATCCCGGTACATCACGTACATAAGGATCACGCATTCCGAATCTCTCAGGAATCGTTCTCAGATAACAACAATCACAAATAATGGAGGCAAACACAATCACATCACATAGGTCACGCACATACCTACGCTCCCATGATCAGCAGACTTATTAACTTCACAATAAGTCCTTCTCTGACCTATGTCCTCGAGGTACCAATCTATATCCCCCCGTAGGCACACAAAGAATAGATGACCCTAAGCGAACGCAAACCTCCCGTGATAGCAAGCATGGTAGGTATGTCATACACATAAAATCATATACATATACTAAGAATACACACATCTTAGTAATTACCATAAATTATTAGTGGTATACTTCTCATTCTCATACCAACTTATAATGTTACACAATTCTCATATACTCGGTTAATACAAATATTTAAGTCGTCAATAATCCTCACATCGTACATAGTCACTAGCATCCTAATACACAAATATCATTTGGTTCACTCCTCATTATATCCCAATTCTCCCAATTATACCAAATAGTTAACAAGGTAAGGTTATCTCTGCAATTAAATATGGTTACGGGACACTAGAAATCGAATCAGGCCAAAAAGGCCAATCTTTCAACTCGTTAGAAGTCTCATTCGAACGAGGTCGTTCGAACGAGAGTTCGTTCGAACGAAAGGGGCATCTAACGAGCATCCAACTCATTAGAAGGCAAACTGTCAACTCGTTATAAGCTCGTTCGAACGAGCTCGTTCGAACGACCTGGGCAGGTCTTCTAACGAGGTGATAGTTTCGAGCCCAGAATTCCTAAATTCGTTTGTCCTCCAACTTTCTCTTTTCAAAACTCATCCAAAAATTATCCCAACAGTGTTTTAAGGTTCCTAATCATTCCTAAACATACTTAGGTCGTATTTTAACATATTTATGGGGTCAAGTCTCCCTAAACAACACCCAATTATCAAATCTTTTAATATTCCCCCAACCCTTATGAATATGAACCCTAGAAAATTAAAGTCAGCAATATCCACAATTAAATCCGTTTTTGTAATATAAAAGATGTATTTCTAACAATATAATCGCCTAAACATAATTCTACATGCAATCTCTTTATCAAAACATGAATTTATAACTCCAATTACATGGGGTTTTACAAGTCTCCCAATACAATGCAATAATATCAATTTCTAAGCATGGAAGAAGCATTCGCTTGAAATTAATGTAATTAAACCACTTGCCTTGGATTATTCTGTGAATTTGGTGTTGAATTGATGAGGGTTGCTCTCTCTCCTTTTTTCTCCCAAGGTTGAAGGTTGAAGATGAAGGTTAAGGTTTTCTCTTTTGAGAACCTCTCCTAACTTCTCATGAAACTCCCGTTGCCCTCTAATCAGTTAATTGCTGGTAATGGGTTAGTGGGTCATTAATATCCTAATATTTAATTCCCAAAATTCGTTGGTTAATAATCCTAAAATTTCAAAATTATCAAAATACCCTTTTAAGTTGCCGGTATGGCCCAAAAATGCCCCGGGACCCAAACTAAACGCCCGACTAGTGTTCTCTGACTATATCGATCCTTCCGAACACGTTGGCGCACTCAAAATGACCATATGGTTGATAAAAATAAAATCCCCCTTTTTTAATTAAATAATGTTCCTGGCGCGACTGTCACACACATCCCAACAAAATTTCCAAATTGCCGTATTTCTATCTCGCGATAATGTTAATATTCTCAATATTCATATATTGCCATATATACGCATTATAATCAAATACCAACTCACATCTCGTTAGTATTTTATCTGGATTAATTCTCAATTTGTACACATTTAATTCAATTAATCCCATAAATAAATATCACAAAAAATACGGGGTATTACATACTTCCCCCTTAATAACAGAATTTTGTCCCGAAATTCGGAACTAGAAAGTACCTGGTACAAATAACTCTGGATAACGTTTGCGCATCTCATCCTCGCGCTCCAATGTGGAATCATCAACATTATGATACCGCCACTGAACACGTACTAACGGAACTATCTTTGACCGCAGTTTCCGCTCACTTCGGTCCAAAATAGCAATCGGCCCCTCCTCGTAGGAGCTATCAGGCTGGAGATCGATGTCCTCCAAAGCAATGTGAGAATGAGCCAAATCGTCCCTAAGATATTTCCTTAGCGAGGAAATATGAAACACATCATGTATCCTGTGCAAATGCTCCGGTAACCCAAGTCTATATGCAACAGACCCAACTCGCTCGATGATAGGAAATGGCCCCACATATCTCGGTGCCAACTACCCCTTCTTCCCAAATCGCATAATTCCCTTCATAGGAGATACTCTGAGTAAAACTTGGTCCCCCACTTGGAACTCCCTGAAGAACCTCTTCCCATCAGTATAGCTCTTCTATCGATCCTCGGCTACCCGAATGCGACTCCGTATTAATTCTATCCTCGCCGAAGTATCCTGAATCACTTCCGTCCCAAGTAGTTTGTTGTCCCCCACCTCCAACCAACATGCTGGGGAACGACAAGGTCTACCGTACAACGCCTTAAATGGATCCATGCCAATGGTGAACTGGTAGGAGTTGTTGTAAGCAAACTCCACCAGTGGAAGATACTGCTCCCATCCCCCACCAAAATCAATGATTCACATATGCAACATGTCCTCCAACATCTGGTTTATACGCTCGGTTTGCCCGTCAGTCTGCGGGTGATACGCCGTACTCAACCGCAATTCCGTGCCCATGGCCTCCTGAAAACTCTCCCAAAACCGTAAAACAAATATCTTGTCTCTGTCAGACACGATATTTAGGGGCACACCGTGAAGTCTCACTATTTCTGCAATAAAAAGCTTGACATACTGTCCCATAGTGTAGTCTGTCCTTACGGGTAAAAAATGAGCGACTTTGGTCAACCTGTCCACAATTACCCAAATGGAGTCGTGACCCCTCTGTGACGTATGTAACCCAGTGATAAAGTCCATGGATATGCTCTCCCACATTCACATCGGGACCTCTAATGGCTGTAGAAGTCCTGTCGGTCTCTGATGATCCACTTTTACTAGCTGACAAGTGGAGCATTTAGAAACAAACACGACAATATCTCTCTTCATCCCGCTCCACCAATACTGTCGTCTCATATCTTGGTACATTTTGTCCCCACCGGGATGTACCGTGAACTGTGAGTCGTGCGACTCTTCCATCACCTCGTGTCGTAATTCCTCCCCTTCTGGAACTACCAGTCTCCCATTAAAGCGTAATCCCCTATCTGAGCTAACAGTATAGGATTCGGCTCCCACTGTTAGTAACCGAACTATCTGCTCCTGACAGAACAAGTCATTTGCCTGTGCCTTTACCACCTTCGTGACAATCTACGGTGTAACAGTCATCACAGACATGAACGATCTGGCCACTGCATCCTGGTGTCCCAACTCTTTCCACTTTGCCTTCCACACCCCTTCCACCTCATCTACTGGCCTACGGCTCAACGAGTCTGCTACTACATTAGCCTTCCCCAGGTGATATTGGATATCAAACTGATAGTCCATCACAAACTCAAGCCACCTCCGTTGCCGCATATTCAACTCCTTCTGCGTGAATAGGTATTGTAGGGACTTGTGGTCCGTGAACAATCGAAACTTCTCCCCCAAGAGATAATGTCTCCAAATCCTAAGGGCAAATACAACTGTCGCTAACTCCAAATCATAAGTTGGGTAATTCTGTTCGTGAGGCTTAAGCTTACGGGACGCATAAGCTATGGCCTGACTCTCCTGCTTCAATACACCTCCAAGTCCTTGTACGGACGCGTCGGTGTAAACTAGATACTCAACTCCCGGTCTCGGAAATGCCAACACAGGTGCTGAGGTCAACTTATCCTTCAACTCATCGAATGCCAACTGACAGGCATCACTCCAGATGGATGGCACACCCTTACGAGTCAGATTGGTCAAAGGACCCGCTATCTTAAAGAAACCCCGAATGAACCTTCTGTAGTATCCTGCTAGGCCCAAGAAACAACAGATCTTAGTTGGTGTCGTGGGCTGTCCCTACCCCCTTATCGCGGATACCTTCCCCGGATCAACAAATATCCCCCGGTGGGAAATAATATGCCCCAAAAACTGAACCTCCTTCAGCCAGAATCCGCACTTCTCATATTTTGCATACATCTCGTTCTGACGTAGCATCTGTAAACCTTCCTCAAATGCTCGGCATGCTCCTCCTCTGTCTGGGAGTAAACCAGAATATCATCAATGAAGACAATGACGAACTGATCTAGGAACTCTCTGAACACCCTATTCATTAAGTCCATAAACACGGCTGGAGCATTGGTCAAACCAAAAGGCATAACCCGAAACTCGTAGGAACCATATCTCATTAAGAAAGCAGTCTTCGAGACGTCCTCCTCCCTAATACACAACTGATGGTATCCCGATCGCAAATCAATCTTTGAGAAGAAAGAAGCACCTCTCAGCTGGTCGAATAAGTGATCGATTCGGGGCAACGGATACTTATTCCGTATCGTGGCCTTATTCAACTCCCGGTAATCTACACACAACCTCAACGATCCATACCTCTTCTTTACGAACAACACAGGGGCACCCCACGACGAAGTACTCCTCCGAATAAACCCCTGACCCAATAACTGCTCAATCTGATCTCGTAACTCTCTCATTTCAGCTGGAGCCATACGGTAAGGTGCGCGGGCAATAGGCCGAGTGCCCGGTGTCAAATTGATCACAAACTCTATCTCCCTACTCGGAGGTAATATATGTATATCCTGAAATACATCGGCAGACTCTCGAACAACCGGAATCGAATCAAGCGGTATCACCACTTCCTTAGAGGTCTCCTCCTCTATATAGTACAAATGAGTGGACGATCCTCCCTCAGGACGAGGCATCGCCACTAAAAACATCTCCTGCCCGGGAATGGCAAAGATAATACTCCTACTAAAATAGTCAATCATGGCTCGATACGCAACTAGCCAATCCATACCAATGGCATCATACTCGGTCATCTCTAACACTAACATATCCGCGGGTAAAGTAAACCTCCCAATCTCTATACCCACGCCTCGACATACAAGGGAAATCACGGAACCCCTACTCAAAGGCGAATCTACACAAGTAACCGTACTCTCGGCGGTGTCTAACAACCCAATGGTGCGTGCAAATCTCATAGCTATGAAGCAATGTGTAGCCCCCGTGTCAAATAAAATACACCCCAGAGTCCCCTGAATAGAGAACATACCCTCAATGGCTGGTGGATCGTGTGGGGCTGTGACCTGCTGGAGCTGATACACTCTCCCATACTGAAGCTGTCCCTGTTGAACTAGGACTGCTGGAATGGGTGGTAATGATGCCATCTGTGGTGGTGCCGGGAGGGCGGCGGGAAACATAGGCCTCTGCGGCTCCTGTCGGGCACCATGCTGCTGCTGCTGCGGGGCCCTACCCCTATCCGGACAATCTTGGCGTTTATGGCCAGTCTTGCCACAAATGTAACACTTCCTCGGGAAGTTTTCCCCTCTTTGTCCCTGCTGCCCTCGGTCCTGGTGGTCGTTTCCATTCTTCCCTGGCCATACTGGCCCTGCTGAAACTGCTATTGACCATTCTGACCCTGTTGGCCCTGATGGCCGTCCGAACTTTGGTGGCCCTGCCTAAAACCTCCTTGTCCACTCCTGAAACTTCCAGATCTGAATCTCTTATGATCCCCCTGTTGGGAACCCTGATCACCCTGCCTATGCTGTCCTTGAGCAGATTGTGCCCCGCTGGCACCATTTCCCCCAGTCCTGCCCTGATGGCTGGACTCTCCTGATCTTTTGCTCTCAGACATGTGAAAGCGGTGATCCTGGCAATGTAGTAATGCAGCGTTAACCACGTCAGAATAAGTGGCCAACGAGATATTCCCCAATAAATGCTGACGGATCCTCCAAGTCAATCCATCTGTAAACTTCTGAATCTTTTTCTCCTCGATCGGTATTTCAATCGGAACAATGCTCAGTAAATTAGTGAATTCGGCCTCATACTCGGCCACAGTTCTTCCCTCCTGTCTGAGATTCATTAACTTCCACCTCATTTCCGTGTGAATGGCTAACGGAAAATACTTGCGGTCAAACCGCACCCAAAACTCCTGTATCGTGAGAGTATCTCTCTCCTCCCCGGTGGTAATAGACTCCCATCACTGCAGTGAATATCCCACTAGCTTGAAAGTAGCTAGTACCTTCTTCTGAATATCGATGCACTCATACATCCTCAAGTGCCTCTGAATGTCTTTCCTCCACTGACTTGAAACCACAACATCAGAGCTACCTGCGAACTCCGGCGGGTGCGCTTTCTGAAAAGCATCACGTACACATTCCCAAGCAAATGGGAATGCATGTGCCTGAACTGGCGCGGATAATGGCGCCTGAGGTGGTGCCTGTTGTACAACTGCTAGAGCGACATTTACCGCTTGGGCTACAATGGCTGCAACCTCAGTGGCATTCATGGTGCCCTGTACTGGTGTTGGCTGGGGCTCTGGCTGTGCATCCCTAGGAACCCATGGTGCACGTCGTGGAGGCATCTGAAATAAGAGTAAGGTCTATAAGTTTGCAGTTATAAACCCAACATAGCTGAAGAGCGAAGCATACATAAAAGAATACAACAGTCCTAAAATATAGGGCTCTACATCAAAGAAAGCTCAGCGGAACATAGTAAGTCGTACAGATCCTAAAGGACACTAGAACCTAATGCTCTGATACCACCTGTGACACCCCGACTAATTAAATACCAGGTATCTACTCCTTTATTAAAATTAATACAAAATGCCAAGTTGGTTCGGTAAATAGCATCACTGTCGAAAACATTTTAATGATTACTAACCACCTAGTATTTAAAAAGCGAGTTGCCAATTTTAAATTAAATCTGATTAACGTGAAGTAAGTGAAGAATAAAAATAACATAACCATACACAATGAAGTCCCAATAGTGTAATCAACAAGAAATAAAGAGTCTGGAGGAAATACTCCTCACAACAATCCCACAACTGAAATAAATAAAAGAGTATCCTGAATTAATTACATGCCAACAATCTGAATACTTGAAATATGAAATGCCTCTAATAGAAATGGGCGACATGCCCTACAAATGATGAAAACTGAATAGAGTCAAGACAAAAGAAGCGTCTACTAGCAAGGCCCTGTAACTTCCACAAACAGCTACAGCTCGTAACCTGAATGGAAATCCTATTCATGGTGTCCTTGTGGCTGGGAACCTAAAAGGTTTTTATAAAAATAGATTTGAAAGCAAACGGGTCAGAGCCCGAAAGTGGAGAGTATTTTAAAAATAGCAAGTTCTTTAATAACATTAAAACAAAGAATGCAAAATACATGTTAGGACGTTCTCTCACATGAAATACTCACCTCTCGTCTAATCGTGCACTCCTAACGTACAGTACCCATCTAAGTGATATTTATATCTAACTAAACCGACATAAGTTCTAACCCATCTACTCGATTCACAATATGAATTCCCAATGTTATCACTTGAATAAATAGCTTTACTTAAACTCGGATTCTCAATTATTAGCATTACCATTTACTGGAGGTTATCCCCTTATTTATCTTCTCAAGGAGTTACTATAAATTATTCTCATAATTAATCATGACAAGTCTGTTCATTTAACCGTATATCATTCACATCATAAATATACAATACAAGCACCCCGAGACTAAGCTGCGGTGCACACATACTCTGCTATCCATCCCGGTACATCACGTACATAAGGATCACGCATTCCGAATCTCTCAGGAATCGTTCTCAGATAACAACAATCACAAACAATGGTGGCAAAACACAATCACATCACATATGTCACGCACATACCTACGCTCCCATGATCAGCAGACTTATTAACTGCACAATAAGTCCTTCTCTGACCTATGTCCTCGAGGTACCAATCTATATCCCCCCGTAGGCACACAAAGAATAGATGACCCTAAGCGAACGCAAACATCCCGTGATAGCAAGCATGGTAGGTATGTCATACACATAAAATCATATACATATACTAAGCATACACACATCTTAGTAATTACCATAAATTATTAGTGGTATAATTCTCATTCTCATACCAACTTATAATGTTACACAATTCTCATATACTCGGTTAATACAAATATTTAAGTCGTCAATAATCCTCACATCGTACATAGTCACTAGCATCCTAATCCACAAATATCATTTAGTTCACTCCTCATTATATCCCAATTATACCAAATAGTTAACAAGGTAAGGTTATCTCTGCAATTAAATATGGTTACGGGACACTAGAAATCGAATCAGGCCAAAAAGGCCAATCTTTCAACTCGTTAGAAGTCTCATTCGAACGAGGTCGTTCGAATGAGAGTTCGTTCGAACGAAAGGGGCATCTAACGAGCATCCAACTCATTAGAAGGCAAACTGTCAACTCGTTAGAAGCTCGTTCGAACGAGCTCGTTCGAACAACCTGGGCAGGTCTTCTAACGAGGTGATAGTTTCGAGCCCAGAATTCCTAAATTCGTTTTTCCTCCAACTTTCTCTTCTCAAAACTCATCCAAACATTATCCCAATAGTGTTTTAAGGTTCCTAATCATTCCTAAACATACTTAGGTCGTATTTTAACATATTTATGGGATCAAGTCTCCCTGAACAACACCCAATTATCAAATCTCCCAATATTCCCCCAACCCTTATGAATATGAACCCTAGAAAATTAAAGTCATCAATATCCACAATTAAATCCGTTTTTGTAATATAAAAGATGTATTTCTAACAATATAATCGCCCAAACATAATTCTACATGCAATCTCTTTATCAAATACTGAATTTATAACTCCAATTACATGGGTTGTTACAAGTCTCCCAATACAATGCAATAATATCAATTTCTAAGCATGGAAGAAGCATTCGCTTGAAATTAACGTAATTAAACCACTTTCCTTGGATTATTCTCTGAATTTGGTGTTGAATTGATGAGGGTTGCTCTCTCTCCTTTTTTCTCCCAAGGTTAAAGGTTGAAGATGAAGGTTAAGGTTTTCTCTTTTGGGAACCTCTCCTAACTTCTCATGAAACTCCCGTTGTCCTCTAATCAGTTAATTGCTGGTAATGGGTTAGTGGGTCATTAATATCTAATATTTAATTCCCAAAATTCGTTGGTTAATAATCCTAAAATTTCAAAATTACCAAAATACCCTTTTAAGTTGCCGGTATGGCCTAAAAATGCCATGAGACCCAAACTAAACCCCCGGCTAGTGTTTTCTGACTATATCGACCCTTCCGGACACGTTGGCGCACTCAAAATGACCATACAGTTGATAAAAATAAAATCCCCCTTTTTTTAATTAAATAATGTTCCTGGCGCGACTGTCACACGCGTCCCAACAAAATTTCCAAATTGTCGTATTTCTATCTCGCGACAATTTTAATATTCTCAATATTCATATATTGCCATATATACGCATTATAATCAAATACCAACTCACATCTCGTTAGTATTTTATCCGGATTAATTCTCAATTTATACACATTTAATTCAATTAACCCCATAAATAAATATCACAAAAAATACGGGGTATTACATTTTTGATTTTGGGAATTGAACCAGAGATAGGTGTTTCCTAAAATTAAATATTAATTTGATGTTGAAATTAGAGAATTGGTAGAGTTTTTATTAAATTGATCCTAGTGGGTAATTTTCTTGAAAATAGTATAATTCTTAATTTTTCATCGTATAACATTTTTTAATTAGTTTTCTAATTTTTTTAATTTATAATTGTAACGAGAGTTAGATTATCGATTTAATATTATCTCAAAATATTTCAAATTAATAAATTGAGAAACTAAAATAATTGATATTGCGGTGTAATCTCATCTCTTGACTTTCTCACAGTTATCACACTCGGTTACATATTATTTTTCTGTATTTACTCAATTCATATTTTTATCATTTATTAGTTAATTTTCAATTGAAATTATTTTTAAAAAAAATTACAAAAAAATTTAATAAAAAAATTTGAATTGGAAGTTTTCACAAAAATTGTTTCACCCTTGGAAGTTGGATCGATACGTGTACTTATGGCAATACGAGTTGTTTTAAACAAGTTTTGTAGGTATTCAAAGGAATTTTGAGATTGACTTTTTAAGACAATGACCGTGCGCAAAAAGCCTCTTATCAAATGGCGCCGTTGCAGACAAAGTGGAAGACTTGTAATTTTTTTTTTTTTTTCTATTTTTTATTTTTTAGTTGTAGTTATTCCTTCCCCCTCATCCTTAAACTAGTTGTATAGGATTTTTTATGATTTTTGTATTTATTTGGGTGCATTTTGACACCATATTATATTTGTAATAATTATTCATAAAAAAATGAAAAGGGAAACGGGACAAAGTAGAGAGGGACGTCCAAAGGCGACTATTTTTGAAGTCTCTCTACTTTGGGTCAGTAGGACTCTCGGGGATGACTGAGATAGGCGAGATCTCCCCTAGGTCGACTCAATTCGATCTTCACCCCACACGTGTAAAAACTGTGGGAGGTAAATTCTTTATCACTCCCGAATCTCCTGCAAGCGAGTTAATTTTGTGTGCTACTTGCTCCTATGTGCTTTTAATTTCTGTATCACACTTCAATTGAATGGTTTGATGAATTAATTTATGTAAGACCTGGAACCGGTCATTAAAACGAGAAGGGATTTCATCACCCAACTCACTCGCTTATCCATTGTGTGCTACGCTAGCTGTTATTAAATTTAAAATCAATCAACTAGCTAGCCCCGTAGGAACACATTTTTACAACAGGCGATCACAAAGATAAATTCCATGATTTTTGTCGCCCACAGACTTAATTAAATTTTGACTACCCCTTTCACTAATTTTACAGATAATAATTCGCTATGCTCGTTAGGATTTTACCTTTACTCGTATGTATCAAATTCAATTCTTTCGGTAGTCAGTTTTAGTTTTCTCATCCAAATCAGGAGTCCTTTTTCTCCTATTTTTTGAAAAATTCCAAAAATATTTTCATTCTCTGTTTAAAAATATTTTCAAAAATCCCAAAAAGTTTTTACTTATTTCCATATTTAAAATGCCAAAAACATTTTCTTATTTTCAAAAATCATAAAAAGATTTTCTTTTCTTTTGAAAAATATTTAAAAAACTAAAAAATATTCCTCTCGTCATGGCCAACGAACATCCTTTATGGGAATACTTTGGTCATTTTCCCTTCTCTCGAAGCTTGTTGGGCGTTGAGCCCGAATCGAACCTATATACACTACTTCATGGCTTTCACTCTCAATCACACACTATTGATACTCTTACGTCATCCACGCCCACATCTCCTACTACACCGCCTCCGGTGCTGAGTATCAACACATACCATGCTTCGCCGTGCAGACACTGCTTTCTTGTTGATCATTTGTCCCATGAGTGTCCATTTATATTCTCTGGATCTGAACCCAATATGGAACATATGTATCCATATGAGACTGTTTTGGAATGCCCTCGCCGTATTCTCACGACATATCCAATGTCAAAGGGTATGAGTACCCAAGCTATTCATGGTGCCCTGATCACCCTTCCATGCAATATGAATCGCAATGCCATGCTATGGATTCTTACGATTTCCAGGAGTCGTCATCGCTACCTCGTGCACCTCATACCATCAGTCCCCTTACTATTCTCCTCGTGCTGATCAACCTTTTGTCTCTCACGGAGATTCTTCTCTCGTGTATGACCAACTTGACCCCATTCACCACACTTCATATGAGTATAATCCATATCCTATTGTTTCTCACGAGTTGTGTCCACCTCAACCACCACCGCCACCCACCAACACTTCACCGCCACCATGCCCATCCGATCTCGAGAGCTTATTGCACAAGTTATTCATGAAACATGAGCACACTCTTAAATCTTAAAATGAAGCCCTTTAACGGCTTGAACAAAGGTTAAATAATTTTGAGTGTGCGCAAGAGCCGTATTCCACCACAAGTCAGCCCATTGTTTCCCCCACGTGGAAATGATGATAAGTCGACTTGTGATACAAATTTTGAGTGTGACCAACCCTATCATACTGAGAATATTGAAGTTGAGACCACCCCGTGGTCTGGGCCCCAAGTTGACAATTGTGTTTACATATCCATTGATTGTGAGACTGATCCCACACCGCCCTACCCTCTCGAACCCACCACTGAGATTCACTTTTCCCCTCCTATAGAATCCTTGATTTTGCCCGAGTCTACACATTTGGATCATTTCCCCTGTGTTCTTGAGGAACCAATTATTTATAGGGTCGCTCCGGCTGTGAGTGCTTCCCAGTGTCCTGAGATTGAATTAGAGTTGGTTTCTATCTCTCTAGTTATGGATCATATCGACCATGCTTGGATCTTGTTGAGTCAACTATTAATGTTGATTCCTCTATCTCGGATTTGGATGCCTCGTTTGAATTTTCCACCAAGATTGATGGTCACACATTAGGGGAGAAGTTGACCACTCCATATTTAGATACCATACTCCCTTATGAGTTTTCCTTTCCTCTTCTCGAGGAGTATGTGTCCCCTTCTCTCGAATTAGATCATCTTCCCCCACATTTTATCCCACCCGACCCTCCTATTGTCTCTACCACGCCACCACTTGATACGAACCTTGGTATTATAATTTCCCTGTTCATATCTAAGTATTTAGGTCCTCACTTACACCCACCCTCCACCCTAGTGATCCACGATCCCATTTGTGCATTTTTCGTCGACACCACCATCCATGTGAGTGTTCATACTACTCTCCCTATATGTGACACCGAGCTTGTTATTCTATGCACATAACTTCCTTCTGGTGTTTATTTTTTCCAGATACCGCTAAGTGGCATGTCACGGTGCGAACATTATCATCGTCCATTTATAAAACGGTCGTGCACTTTCTCTGAGGCCCACACCATCAGTATTGACAATCCATTTTGCCACCTTATACAATTTTAGCACCATTCACATAGGGCCCTAGTTTCCCTCACCTTTACGCTCATTAAGGCCCGTGACTAGTGCTTGTTCACCCTCATGCTTACCCATCTTTGCCTTACCGTAATACCCACACACCCATGGTCCACCGATGCTTTTCATCGTGTAATGCACTTTGTTATACAAGTGCATTGACCATTTTTAGCCTTTATCCAACAAGACTGACGCTTCAGTCTTGCTTGGGGGTGATTCTCGTAACCAAATTTTTTCTGCCACCCCGTACTTTCATAGATCTTATCTTTAGGGTGAGATTGGTTCGGTATGGCCGAAGACATTAAACCTAGCGCTCCTGGGAGGTAGCCATAGATAATTGTTTCTGAGTATGAGTATTATCCTGTTTGGGGGTGATGTGTGTTTGGGGGTGGTGTTTCACATCACCCAATGATTTTCACATGCTTTATAGACTTGTGCGTATTTGTGTCTCATATGTTCCTCAGGTTTCCTCTCTGCTCTATCATGTGGTACATTTTTCTTAGAGGTTCATTATGATAATATCTTTCCACCCATGTGCTTTTTATTTATATATAGTTTTAAATATCGAGGACGATGTTTGCTTTTGTTTAGGGGTGGAAAATTTATCAAAGGCGTACCTCTTTTAAAAAAATTCAGGAACAAGTCATTTTAAACATTTTGTGTAGTTAAATTAAAACTTTTATGACATGAATTGTTTATCATCCTTCTTTTATAAATCTCGGAATACCTGTGTTTGACCCAAAATTTCGCTTTTAACCTTAAATCAATTAATGCCTCTTAAAGCGTACTTGTACTATGAATTTATAGACTCAAGAATTTGCACTATCACTTTTGCAATCAAAAGTTGAAGAGTAACGATATTCTCAAGAGAGCCTTAAAGATCACTAGTGGCGACTTAAACCCGTGAGATTTGAGATTTTCACCTTTTTTGAGGATTTTTATGTATCTCCGAGTCACAAGTTCGCTCAACTTTATTTGGATACCGCACTTAGCCATTGCACGGTCTCATTATTTTTTTCAAATTTGGCTTAATCACTGAGAATGACATTACTTTCGAGTTGTAAGAAACATGT
This sequence comes from Sambucus nigra, assembly GCA_949130495.1. NCBI lineage: Eukaryota > Viridiplantae > Streptophyta > Magnoliopsida > Dipsacales > Adoxaceae > Sambucus > Sambucus nigra. Next base: position 287,506,247 of record OX422218.1, read on the forward strand.
GTCTTGTAGTTTGTCCCGAGCATTAAACCATTTTTTCCCATACATTCATCTTTTTCCATATCACATTATCACTCACTTATTATCTTTCCATATTTCCCTTGTCCATTCTATATACCATACATACATTGTTTCCCATCACTACCATCAATTTTGAGAAAAAGAGTGTTTGAAATTTTCCATGTAAATTGTCTTCATTTTTGTATGAAAATAAAAATGCATCGCAATAAAAAAGAGAAAAACAAACAAAAAAAATAAATAGAAAAAGAAGCAGAAAAGAAAAAGAAAAAGAAATAGAAAAGAAGAAAAGGAAAGGAAAGCATGCGATCTAAAATTCAAAAGATGGAGACATTAGTAAGTCATAATGTGTTTCACTCTTCTCAAAAACCCTACATCATCTTCTTCATTTTTCCCTCATACCTTACATAAACCCTATTTTCACCCTTAGTAAGGTGTTCGGGCAAACGAGAAGTCTATATGGTGAATAAATTGCCATTCTTAACACAGTGGTTGGCACTCCTTTATGAGATCAATTTTCTTTCATATATCCGTCATTTTTTATAAAGTGTGTTTGACGTTTAAAATTGTTTACATTTACTCACCTCCTCACACACTAGAGAGATACACTTACCCAATTTTCAGAGAGTTCAATTCAGAGAGATATATCTAGTGGAAATTGAAGTCAAAGCTTTGATTATATAAAGGCAATCTCGAAATTACTCTAATGATACTTAAAATTGTTTCAGACAACACATGTAGAGTTTTAGGAAAGATTACGCTTTTTGTATTAAGTAATTTTATACTTTGATAGTTGAACATTATATTCCTCGATGTTTTTTTAGTTAGGTTGTATAGCGTTTCATCGTCAAAATAAGAGACTGTATTTTAATAAATTTTGTGGTATATTCACTGCAAACCCTCACGAGACACCACTCGTCCTGCAGAGAAACCTATAGGTTTAACAGTTTGTCGCATAGGCTAAGTGCAATCGTCAGTGCCTGCGAAAGTGGCACACTTTTGTTTACTTATCTCTCTTTTCTCTCAATTTTTGCTCGAGGACTAACAATGTTCTGTTTGGGGGTGGTGTGATAAGCACCCAGAAATGTTAATTTAAGCCCCGAATATGTGTATTTTAGTCACTCGTTTTAATTAAAATTGACCTTATGTTTGTATTTGTTTATTTCTCAGATCAATACGCAGTTGCGATATAAATAATACTAAATTAGTAAAATTAGGACACAATAGCGATCAAAAGCATGCATCGAAGAAATCAAAGAGACCGCGAAGTTCGAAGTCCCATTGAGCTTGCCCAGATGAGTTCCAATGTCCCGAGCCCAATCCCGTAAACCTAGCCTACCCTAAACCAAACATAATCCTTCCCCGTGCCCGACGTGTGTTGAATTTGTACCTTTATTATTTTTTTTTAGATTTTTTTTTATTTTGTGTCGTTTTTATTTTTAGGATTTATTTTAGAATTTTCTAGGTTTTATTTTCTATTTATTTATTTTATTTGTTTTTTATTAGTGTGTTTTATTTTTATTTTTATTAGTTTTTAATTTTTAGTCATTAATTTATTTTATTTTATTAGGATTAGTTTTTAGGAAGTAATTTTTTTTAGTTTTAGTTTTTATCTTATTTTATTAGGATATATTTTTTTTAGGAATTAATTTTTCTAGTTTTATTAGGTTTTTTTATAAGACTTTGGTTTTATTTTTATTTTATTCGAATTTTTTTTAGTTTTATTAGATTTTTTTTAGGATTTTAGTTAGTTTATTTTTTAATGTGTTCAATCTAACACACACACACACACACACATTAACGACCCTACACCTCACTAAACCACAACTCTTCCACCTAACTACTATTCATCTTCTTCCCTACACATCATTTCTCTCCTCAACCTCCATAACCATACAATCTAACACACACACACACACACACGCATTAACTACTCTACACCTCACTACACCGCAATAACTCCTCCACCCAACTACTATTCTTCTTCTTCTTCCCTATACCTCATTCTCTCTCCTCGTCCTCCATAACCACACAATTTTCAACCCACGCCTTCATCCACTAATCCAAAACAAAAATCGAACCCCTCTCTAATTTTATCAATCCAAGGCCTTGAACCCAACACCCAACGAACACATGAAACCGGACCTCCACCCATCTGCTCAAAACCACCTCCATCCGACCTGGACGACATCAAAAACACCACCATCAAAACTCGCGAACCCGAGTAGACCCACGACCCACCTGCTCCAAACTCGATTTTAACCTCCACCTGTTGGACTGCCACTCCACAACCCCATACCTGGGCAGCCATTTACCCAAACCAAACCCGTTGGTGAACCCCAAACAACCAAAATCCTAGCAGACCCAAGCACCCACGAACCTTTAACCTGCGACCCTTGCTCCGAAAATCCATACTCCCCAACCCGTCGCGACCAAATCCGAGACCAGCAACAACCCCCATACCCAAAAACCCATTTACATAAAACTAAAATCCCAAAAGAATAGGAACTTCCAAGCCAACTGTCAAAATTTTAAATCAGCCCTCATGCTTCTATTATTGGTCAAATTCAATCCCATAAAATCTCTTCTCAACAAATCAATTACGGGGGTTAAAAAAGATAGTGCAACTCACTAGAGAGAAGGGGGCTCACATATCAGACTAGAGAAAAAGAAGAGAGAAACAGTGTATATTATGTACGATAAAAAATTCTAAAAAATACAAAAAGAAATAGTTTAGTGTTAGAATAAATTTTAGGTTTAGCTTTTATTTTTATTTTTATTTTTGTAATCAAGTGTTGTAAATTGTGAAGAAGTTGGACACATGTCAAGGTGCATTGCAAGACATATTTATGAAAAAAAATTGTGTATCGTATTTCTTCATTCTCTTTTCAATTCATATCCTTCTTGACATATTATTAATTGTTGTTTACGCACACATCATAATGTTTGGCTAAACATCCTATTCAAAAGGTGGGATGCACTGAGTAGGATATTAATTTAATTAATTTGTTTCATTAATTTTATATTTCCAGGTTCATTAATTTAGACTTGTCACAAATTAATTTATGTAATGAGAGTTAATAAATTAATTTAAAAAATTAATTTTTGATTTTGGGAATCGAACTAGAGATAGGTGTTTCCTATAATTAAATATTAATTTAGTGTTGAAATTAGGGAATTGGTACATTTTTTATTAAATTGATCCTAGCGGGTAATTTCCTTGAAAATAGCATAATTCTTAACTTTTCATCATGTGACGTTTTTTAATTAATTTTCTGAAAAAGATTTTATTAAATTTAAAATTGTAATGAGAGTTAGATTATCGATTTAGTATTATCTCGAAATATTTCAAATTAATAAACTAAGAAATTAAAATAGTTGATAACGTGGTGTAATCTCGTGTCTTGACTTTCTCACAACTATCACACTCGGTTACATATTATTTTTCTTTATTTAGTCAATTCATATTTTTAGAATTTATTAGTTAATTTTTCCTTGACATAGTTTTTAAAAAAATAATAAAAAAAATATTTTAATAAAAAAAATTGAATTGCAAGTTTTCGCAATAATTGTTTCACCCTTGGAAGTTGGATTGATGCCCGTACTTACCACAGTACGAGTTGTTTTAAACAAGTTTTATAGGTACTCAAGGGAATTTTGAGATTGGCTTTTGAAGACAACGACCATACGCAAGAAGCCTCTTATCAATCATCATCATCTTAGAATGAAAATCAGACCTGCTATTACAACGAAAGTGTTTATCTTGCAAATCTCTAAGCATGTTATAATACCTATGGTAGTGTAGGGGTATAATTACATTCTTTGGGTTTATTCTTGGGATTTATAAGAGTGTGATTAATGATTTGGGGTGGGATTCATGTTAAAATTAATCCCTTTATACAAATAATACGAAATATGATATTTCATGAGGATAACTTTAAACAAATCTGGGTATCTTGATGACTATGCATGAAGAACTTCAAAATCTAAGGTTTGGGGAATTATGAAATTTAAATCTGTTTATGGATATAATTCTTATAGATTTGATGTATTATTTATGTTAGAAAGTGTCCCTATACATATGTTTGTGTGACACCCCGCCTAATTAAATACCGGGCAATCAAACCTTTATTAAATTAAAATCAAGGTGAACAGTTGGTTCATTCTTAGCATCACTGTCGTAAAAATAACTTTTCAAATTTAAACACCCTAATTAATTAAGCTAAGTGTCAAAACCACTTTAGACATTAGTTTCCAAATTCTATTTATAACCAATGTTAAAAACTTTACATAATTCAATATAAAAGAATCACACCACAATTATCCTTGAACATATAATCCAAATACTTTAAACATTCAACAACTAAATCCCAACATTTAAAACTTAAAGTAAAACATCCAGACAGTAATAAATCCCAACGTGATAATACTAGAAATATATGAATCACAATGTCCAATAAAATTATTGGATAATGGAAACGGGAGACACATGCCGAACTGAATAAATATGCTAGGAGTGGAATCAAATAAATGAAGTCGTCTAAGCAAGAGGCCTGTAACTCCCACCTAAGTTGCAGCGCGTTCCTTCCAAAGGATCCTATGCAAGACGCCCCTGTGATTGGGCACCTGTAAAATATACATATATATACAAGAGAGAAAAGAAAATGGAAACGGGTCAGAGCCCGATTGTAAAAATGATTTAAAATTTGTTTAGAAAGTATTTAAAATGTTTACTGGCCAATGCAATAACATATTAGTGCGGCACTCCCTTGAGGAATTCTCACCTCTCTTCTAATGTGCACACCTATCGCACTAACCTTCCCAATGGTTTAACTTATCTTATCTTAGTTTGCTCGTAAGATTTAAAGTGGCGATTCAACTGTTTAAGGAGTAAATTCCATTTAATAACAAGACTCTCATTTTAACTTTATTCGCTAATAAATTTTCCCAGTATCATATTATACATTTCAAAACAAGTATTTCCAAATTAAAATCATTATTCATATCTTACATACCATAAACACAGTAGGAAGTTCCCAATTTTAGAATTAAATATATATTAAATACTCGTATAATATATATATATATATATATATATATATATATATATATATATATATATATATATATATATATTCTAACAGCACCCCACATAAAAATTATGGTGCAGGCATACTCTGCTATCCAATCCCCGTCTCACTCGTACTAAGGGAAATACAAGTTCGGAATCACTCTCGAACTGTATTAACACATACACAAACAATATTGAGGCGAAGCATAGATTCCAAGTCTCTAAGAGGTCAGCACACACCCTCACGTCTCTTAGGACCGTCTGACCATCGATCAGATAGAATGTACCAAGGATATCTATCTTCTAGGGTAAGAGTCAATATCCCCGATAAAGCCACATCGAGATAAGACTGTCCTAGCGCGGTAACCTTAGGGATAGAAAGTAGCGCAGACATGATTTTTACACGTATATAGTATATGCATAAACACAGTCATATAAATATACTACTATTACCATATCTCTTTAGGTACCTTTCATCACCCATGATATAATATTTATCCTTATTTCTCAATCTTTAGTCATCACGTATAATGGTTCGTCTCTTACTTCAATTGAGGGATTAATCCAACTTACTACGTAACACCCATGGACTCTATCCTCCCAAGTGTAGAATTTAGTAGGCCCTCATCTATTTTTCCAACGTAACTATTTTACCCGTCTCTCCCTGTAATACACAACCCCACCGTCCCTTATGTGTAAGCATCCCAAAAATGTAAATCTCGTCTTAGATTAAAGGTCTCATAGTTATTAATAAGTCCTACTGGTCTCCTTTACCTTCCAAAATATTTTAATAAGGATGTCCAAAGATTTTTACTCATTTAATTTGAATTCAAAAATTTTAAAGGGGAAATATGAGTCTGCCAGTAGGGGTCGATCGATTGATGGCAGGAGCTCGATCGATCGATGCGTCGATCGATCGACAGTCCTGGTTCGATCGATCGATCAAACAGGTATGGCGAATTCTGCAGATTAACAGTTACGGGTTCTAACATCCAACCTCAACCAAATCAATATTTTAACACGCAAACTCCCAGAAATTCGTACTACAAACGTTAATAACCCAAACTAACAATCTTCTATGTAAATTATGTGAATTTTCATTAAGAACCATGGATTAAAAGGCAAAACTTATATAAACTTCATGAACCCTAGAATTTTCTTTAACTTTGTTCTAATCAGTCACTTTCCATAATTTCTACTCCTAATAGATCATAAATCCGTGGTTCAACCTCTACATATAAAGGGGATTTCCAGATTTTTATTTATATCATTACTACAAGCAATCTCCTATCTCCAACATAGGTTTTCTTCTATGAAATACATCCTAATCAATCCTAGACTAACATGAATGATGCATTAACGAATTTAAATAAGATAAATACTTGCCTGGGAATTTCAAAGTTCTGATTTGTGAACGAATTTGGTGTGGTTGCGTTCCCCGTCGCACGATCTACGCGTTGGTGGTGGTGGCGGTGCAACCGGGTGAATTTTTGGCCTAGAACACCTTGGCAAGCTCTCTCCTTTCCTATCCTATGGCCATCACTTGTCTTTGGTTGTGTTAACCCTAGAATAAAACCTTAGACATCTGATATAACCCTTGAAAATTCGTGGGTTTAATTGCCCAAAATTATAAAATGTCCAAAATGCCCTCCCGGGGCGCTAAATAAGCCTAAAAGCACCCCGAGACCCAAACTAAACCCCCGAGTACACTTTTTTGACTATCTAGATCCTTCCGGACACTTTGGGGCACTCAAAACGACCATATGAGAAACTTATAATTTATTCACTTTTATTAATCAATATTTAGTCCCGACGCGATACGGGCGCGTCCCGACTCAAATTTTCCAAAATTGTCATTATATCCACTATTGACATTTAATAAAACCAATATTATATATTACTCTACTCATTAGTAATATTCAACAAGTTTCCCATAATTACTAACTCACATCACATTAATAATTATAAAGTAATTAATTTTTGGATTTATATTAACTTAATAACTGACATTAAATTTAATAAATCCCCAAATTTATAAGGCATAAAAATACGGGGTATTACATACTTCCCCCTTAATAACTGAAATTCGTCCCGAAATTCAGAAAATAAGGAATACCTGGTAAGAATAAATCTGTATATCTCTCGCGCATATCTGCCTCGTCCTCCCAAGTGGATTCCTCCACATTATGATGCTCCCACTGGACCCATACAAGTGGAACTACCTTCGACCTCAATCTCCTCTCGCTATGGTCTAGGATAGCCACCAGTCTCTCTTTGTAAGATCTGTCAGGCTGTAAGTCTATCTCCTCTATCGCGATGTGGGTGTGAGCCATGTCATCCCGAAGATATCGTCTCAACGACGAGATGTGGAATACATCGTGAATGCGATGTAAATGCTCTGGCAGTCCCAACTTGTATGATATCGGCCCAATACTCTCGATAATGGGAAATGGTCCTACGTACCTCGGGGCCAATTTCCCTTTCTTCCCGAACCTCATTACTCCTTTCATATGAGATACACATAGTAACACTTGGTCCCCCACATTAAACTCCCGGAAGAACCGTTTCGCATCGGCGTAGCTTTTCTGCCTGTCCTGGGCTACTCGAATGCGACTCCTGATCATCTCAATCCTAGCGAAGGTTTCCTGAATCACCTCTGGTTCGAGCAGCTTGTTATCCCCCACCTCTAGCCAACAAGTTGGGGAATGACAAAGCCTGCCATACAAAGCCTCGAATGGAGCCATTCCAATCGTGAACTGATAAGAGTTATTATAAGTGAACTCTACCAGTGGAAGATGTGTCTCCTAACCTCCTCCAAAATTAAGAACATACATGTGTAGCATATCCTCCAACATCTGATTAGTACGCTCTATCTGTCCATCAGTCTGTGGTTGATAAGATAAACTTAACCTCAACTCTATACCCATAGCCTCCTGAAAGATCTCCTAGAAGCGTGACACGAAAATCTTATCTATATCTGACACAATATTAAGGGGCACCCCATGTAATCTGACAATCTCTACAATGAACAACTGAGCATACTGACCCGTGGTATAGTCTGTTCGCACTGGCAGAAAATAAGCCACCTTGGTCAAACGTCTACAATCACCCAGATAGAGTCGTGACCCCGCTGTGATGTTGGCAACCCTGTAATAAAGTCCATGGAAATACTCTTCCACTTCCACACGGGTATTTCCAATGGCTGAAGTAACCCTGACGGTCTCTGATGGTCCACCTTTACCAGCTGGCAGGTAGAACACTTGGACACAAACACATCAATGTCCTTCTTCATCCCACTCCACCAGTATTGCCGCCTCATATTGTGGTACATCTTATCTCCTCCAGGATGTACCACAAATCGAGACCCGTGAGACTAGCTCATTTGGCACTATGGTGAGAAGTCTTGTGAACTCCTCTTCATACTCGGCAACGGTAGAATTCTCCTGCTTCAAGTTCAGTAATTTCCGCCTCATCTTAGTCTGCACGGCGGGTGGAAAATATTTGTGATCAAACTGCTCCCAGAATGACTGAATCGGGATAGTATCCCTCTCCTCCAAGGTGGTGGTGGATTCCCACCACTGCAAAGCGGCCCCCACTAACTTGAAGGAAGCCAATAACTATTTTTGGACGTCTGTGCACTCATACATACGCAGATGCCTCTGGATATCTTTCTTCCATTTGCTGACGATAATGATATCTGAACTACCCGATAACTCAGGGGGATGCGCCTTCTGAAAGGCCTCCCCAACCCGCTCCCATGCAGATGAAAGCGGTGCAGGTACTGGCGCCACTGCCTGAATCTGGGGTGGAGCCTGCTGTACCACCGCTAGCGCGGCATTCACCGCCTGAGCAACAATAACGACTACCTCATTGGCATTCATCGTACCCTAAGCTGGAGCTACTGGCTGCTCGGCTTGGGTACGTCTATCCTTTGGTGCACGTCTCAGAGGCATCTGAAATGTGAAGAAATTTATTAGTCTACAACTATTATTAAATCTCAAATAGCTGAAGACTTAAACGTAAAAGAAAGAATACAACAATCCTAAAATATGGCTCTATAGCAAAAATGTTAAGATGAAAGAGAAATAAGCCGTACAGATCCTAAAGACACTAGAACCTGATGCTCTGATACAACCTGTGACACCCCGCCTAATTAAATACCGGGCGATCAATCCTTTGTTAAATTAAAATCAAGGTGAACAGTTGGTTCATTCTTAGCATCACTGTCATAAAAATAACTTTTCCAATTTAAACACCCTAATTAATTAGGCTAAGTGTCAAACCACTTTAGACATTACTTTCAAAATTCTATTTATAACCAATGATTAAAAACTTTACATAATTCGATCTTAAAGAATCACACCAAAATTATCCTCGAACATATAATCCAAATAATTTAAACATTCAACAACTAAATCCCAACATTTAAAACTTAAAGTAAAACATCCAAACAGTAATAAATCCCAACGTGACAATACTAGAAATAAATGAATCACAATGTCTAATAAAATAACTGGATAATGGAAACGGGAGACACATGCCCAACTGAATAAATATGCTAGGAGTGGAATCAAATAAATGAAGTCGTCTAAGAAAGAGGCCTGTAACTTCCACCTAAGCTGCAGCGCGTTCCTTCCAAAGGATCCTATGCAAGACGCCCCTGTGGATGGGCACCAGTAAAATATACATATATATACAAGAGAGAAAAGAAAATGGAAATGGATCAGAGCCCGATTGTAAAAATGATTTAAAATTTGTTTAGCAAGTATTTAAAATGTTTACTGGCCAATGCAATAACATATTAGTGCGGCACTCCCTTGAGGAATTCTCACCTCTCTTCTAATGTGCACACCTATCGTACTAACCTTCCCAACGGTTTAACTTATCTTATCTTAGTTTGCTCGTAAGATTTAAAGTGGCGATTCAACTGTTTAAGGAATAAATTCAATTTAATAACAAGACTCTCATTTTAACTTTATTCGCTAATAAATTTTCCCAGTATCATATTATACTTGTCAAAACAAGTATTTCCAAATTGAAATCATTATTCATATCTTACTTACCATAAACAGAGTAGGAATTTCCCAATTTCAGAATTAAATATATATTAAATACTCGTATAATATATATATATATATATATATATATATATATATATATATATATATATATATATATATATATATATATATATTCTAACAGCACCCCACATAAAAATTATGGCGCGGGCATACTCTGCTATCCAATCCCCCTCAGACTCGTACTAAGGGAAATACAAGTTCGGAATCACTCTCGAGCTGTATTAACACATACACAAACAATATTGAGGCGAAGCACATATTCCAATTCTCTAAGAGGTCAGTACACACCCTCACGTCTCTTAGGACCGTCTGACCATCGATCAGATAGCCTGTACCAAGATATCTATCTTCTAGGGTACGAGTCAATATCCCCGATAAATCCATATCGAGATAAGACTGTCCTATCACGGTAACCTCAGGGATAGCAAGTAGCGTGGGCATGATTTTCACACGTATATAGTATATTCATAAACACAGTCATATAAATATACTACTATTACCATATCTCTTTAGGTACCTTTCATCACCCATGATATAATATTTATCCTTATTTCTCAATCTTTAGTTATCACGTATAACGGTTCGTCTCTTACTTTAATTGAGTGATTAATCCAACTTACTACGTAACACCCATGGACTCTATCCTCCCAAGTGTAGAATTTAGTAGGCCCTCATCTATTTTTCCAATGTAACTATTTTACGCGTCTCTCCCTGTATTACAGAACCCCATCGTCCCTTATGTGTAAGCATCCCAAAAATGTAAATCTCATCTTAGATTAAAGGTCTCATAGTTATTAATAAGTCCTACTGGTCTCCTTTACCTTCCAAAATATTTCAATAAGGATGTCCAAAGATTTTTACTCATTTAATTTGAATCAAAAAATTTAAAAGGGGAAATATGAGTCTGCCAGTAGGGGTCGATCGATTGATGGCAGGAGCTCGATCGATCGATGCGTCGATCGATCGACAGTCCTGGTTCGATCGATCGATCAAACAGGTATGGCGAATTTTGCAGATTAACAGTTACGGGTTCTAACATCCAACCTCAACCAAATCAATATTTTAACACGCAAACTCCCAGAAATTCGTACTACAAACGTTAATAACCCAAACTAACAATATTCTACGTAAAGCATGTGAATTTTCATTATTAACCATGGATTAAAAGGGCAAAACTTATATAAACTTCATAAACCCTAGAATTTTCTTTAACTTTGTTCTAATCAGTCCCTTTCTAGAATTTCTACTCCTAATACATCATAAATCTGTGGTTCAACCTCTACATACAAAGGGGATTTCCAGATTTCTGTTTATATCATTACTACATGCAACCTCCTATCTCCAACATGGGTTTTCTTCTATGAAATACATCCTAATCAATCCTAGACTAACATGAATGATGCATTAAAAAATTTAATCAAGATAAATACTTCCCTAGGAATTTCAGAGTTCTGATTTGTGAATGAATTTGGTGTGGTTGCGTTCCCCGTCGCGCGATTTACGCGTTGGTAGTGGTGGCGGTGCAACCGGGTGAATTTTTGGCCTAGAACACCTTGGCAAGCTCTCTCCTTTCCTCTCCTATGGCTGTCACTTGTCTTTGGTTGTGTTAAACCTAGAAGACAACCTTAGACATCTGATATAACCCTTGAAAATTCGTGGGTTTAATTACCCAAAATTACAAAATGTCCAAAATGCCCTCCCGGGGCGCTAAATAAGCCTAAAAACACCCCGAGACCCAAACTAAACCCCCGGGTACACTTTTATGACTATCTCAACCCTTCCGGACACTTTGACGCACTCAAAAATACCATACAAGCAACTTATAATTTATTCACTTTTATTAATCAATATTTAGTCCCGATGCGACACGGGCGCGTCCCGACTCAAATTTTCCAAAATTTTCATTTTATCCACTATTGATATTTAATAGAACCATTATTATATATTACTCTACTCATTAGTAATATTCAACAAGTTTCCCATAATTACTAACTCACATCACGTTAATAATTATAAAGTAATTAATTTTCGGATTTATATTAACTTAATAACTCACATTAAATTTAATAAATCCCCAAATTTATAAAGCATAAAAATATGGGGTATTACAGTTTGACGTTTGGGTATGTTGGATGAGAGTTTATGAAGGTTTCATGGAGGTTTGAGGTGTTAACCATGGAGAAAAATGAGTTTGAGACTAAGCTGCCAAACCCAGGATCGATCGATTGATCGTGGGTTGTTAATTGACCGATGGATCGATTGATTGTCTAATTTTGTCGATAGATCGACCAAAGCTGAAATGAGGATCTTTTATTTATTTCAATAGTTTTCATTGCCGACGAATGTGGGGAACTCTAGTGATGTTATATTAACAATATAAAGACTTATAGGAGATCAGTAGACATATAGTTAATGACTAGTTTAATCTTAATGAGGGTAAAATTGGAATTAAGACTGACGAGAGTTAACCGATTGTGTTGCGTATCAAGAAATTACAAATCGGGTTACGGGAAGAGTACTTTATAACCTAAGATATATACCAGTAGGATAACGATATTTACTACTGAAACTACTCGAGGGATAATTAGGACCCTTCTAGTAGTGAGTGATACTTGGAAAAATATATATAATATTAAGTGAGAATTGTTAGTAAGCTGTGTATACCTATATTGTGTGTGTGTGTGTGTGTGTGTGTGTCTATATATATATATATATAGGCTGTGTTAATACCTATTATGTGTTTTTTATTGTTGGAGCGGAAGTACAACCGTCTATTGAAAATGCATATTGATTGAACGACAAAAAATATTACAAATGCGCAAAATCCTATAAAGCAGAATAAGAATTTACCTTCGAGATCTCTTTGATTTGATATCATCTTAGCATAAACCGTATGTGATGACAAGTGATTAAGAATGCAGGACCGATGCACCTCATGATCTTCTACTGTATTGTTCATATGGACAATCAAGAGCAGAGTGTGGGCTCTTCCTTCGCGACCACCTTTTCTTCTCCTCTTTCCTTTTTACCGTCTCTCTTTCTCACAAGTTCGAATTTGGATCTTTTGAGTATCAAAGAGTGATGGCTAGCTTATGAAATAATTAGCCTTAGGCGCATATATATAGTCTATTGTAGAGACCCATAGTAAATATAAGTATATGAATCCTACTGGGCCTGAGAAAACCTAATCCTACCCGGATCCTAATCTCACTCCTTTAATTATTATTCATACCACTAAATAATTATAATTTCAACTCCACTTCTTAACTCAAAATTATATTTCGAGTTCCTCATTATTAATTACGTAATTCTCCCCACGTTAAGGTTACTAATACTCATTAATAAAATAAATTACTGATAATTTATTTGATTAAATTCTTTAAGTCCTTGAGCGATCTAACTTAACTTATTTGTAGTGTCTGATTAGCATAATATACCTACAGGTTTTGACACATTCAAAACGTATAAGCATCTCCAGGGCATATCACCAGTCTTTATACCGAGACATGGATTCCATCCATAAAAGACTTTCAGCATACAAAAATCACCACTACCCAATCTATCAAGAATATTGATCCAATGATGAATCTCATCCAAAAGGTCAAAGAAATAAATAACTAGTGCATGTGTTTATCAATCATATTCGGATTAAGAGCCTTAAGTAAAGTTAATAATCACGAGCTTTACATTGTATTATATAATCAATATAAAGACAGTAACCTCAAGCTGGTCCCATTAAATACACATAAAGTGTACTAGCACAATAAGATAAAACTATACAATTTTTTATAATTAAGAGTGTCCTACTAAAATATTGTGCTACAACCCTACTGATGGTGTGTCCAGTTCCATCTAAGAATGTGAATGATAAAACTTATATTATATAAGAACTAGTGATTTGATACTATGTGTGTAAGTTGCGCTCTACACAACAAATTACCTACTGAGCAGAATAAAAGACATCGACAATATGTAAAATAATGCCAATATTATGCCAATACATGATTCTCATTAAAAGAGGAAAAATTGATTTTATTTTAATAATAAATCCATAACTAAAACTATTACATAAAGTATGGTTTTAGTCTACTTCTATAACAATCTCCCACTTAGACTCAAAGCCATGTTACAATGCATCTCACTCCCATCCTCTCTACGTGACTATTGTAAGAACAAATTTCCAATTAATATGAGTTTATATGTATTGGCATTATTCCGAACAAAAACCAATTTCAGTCATAGATAGATTTTTACTTGTGAGGATTTCCACATAGTGTATGATGTTGTTTTGAAGAGGTAGCGGCCAAGCTTCAAAGATAGATCTTATCGTATTTATTGGTCCATGTTTTACGAATTCATTTCACATTGCGTTCCGAGATACTCTTAGGTATGAACGCATAATGTTTATAGGACTCAAAAAATATTTTAAGGATGTTATTTTGTTTAAAAATGATTTTAAAAGTTTAAAAATGCTTTTTAAAAGGTTTTAACTTCGTTTATTCATAGATAAACTCGTTTTAAAGTCATGTAGACCTTTTCCTGGTGTTTAGAAGGATCAAACGACATTTGATGTTGTTCAAACTACATTAGCAGGTAGTTTTAACGACATGCATGTCTCGTTCGAATGAGATGTGTATACTCGTTTTAACGAAAGGCTAATATTGTTCTAACGATGCATCGACTTACATTTTTTATTTAAGGATTCTTTTTCTCAGAATTTTGAGGTGTGCAGAACAAAAATTATAGAAATAAAACCCTTTCATTTTCTACAATTGTTTACAAAGGTTTTCAAACAGAAAAACATCCTTTGTGTTTCAAGATCCGATCTTTCATATACATATGCTATAGAGATCTTGGTTTAGCCCCATCCGGAGTTTGTTCATCTCTTTGAACATTTGTTTTGTCGAGTTTTACAATGAAGACGTGGTGGACTCTGTGTTCTGAATCATAAACGGTTACTATAGCTGCATCGGTGGATACCGAGACATACATGGACTCGTGTGTTGTGTATATGGCATAGATGGACTCCTGCGTTGCACTGTGGAGGAGCGGTTGAAGCATAGAAGAGCGTCAAAGCTTGTGGGCTATCGAGTCATTGAGTAAGTCTACGGTCTGTAGTTTGTTATTCCATATCATAGTGATTGTCTAGCTTGGGCCATCCGAGGTTTTTTGCCCTAGTGGTTTCCTCGTACATCAGCGTTGTGTGTTTTGTGGACCTGATTTATTTTACGTCTTAATCACCTAGATGCACATTTACGATTAACAAGATAAAATTTGGGTTAAGTAAAATTAGTTCACAAAATTTGGTGCGAATTAAAATTGGAAAAAGGTCTTTTTGGAAAAATTATTTTCACCTAAAGCACAAATAAAATGAGGAGACTACAAATTGGTATCAGGGCTAGAATTGTTTTTATTGTGTATGATCCCATGTACTTGTAGGAATGAATTTAAAAAATTTTGAGGCTTTTAGATCTCCTATTTTTATGGCACTAATTATGTGAAATTTCTTCCACCCGAGGATGAGGGAAACATTTCTTGAGATGCGCCCATGAAACAATCTCCATAAGCACACATAAACATACTCTGATTTCATGCAAGTTTTTCTAATAACATATATCTAATCAAATCAAGAAAAACTTTATTATCTAACTAATCAGATTTTAATACATGCGGAAATTAAAATCAATTAAATCTGATTTAATTAAAAGTTAAATTAATAACAATTTGATTTATTACGTTACAATCCAATATATCAAATATGAAGAATTATTCCAATTTAAATCATGTAACAATTTTAATTCTAAATCATACAAAGAATAAGATGAGGATAAGAAGATAACAAGTATGATTTTTCAACGTGGTAAAAACCCAAACTAGGGAAAACATCCATGACTCCCTCTACGGAGTAAAAAAAAAATTTCACTAAAAAGAATTATCGGTTACAAGCTATATAACAAACTAAACACACAAACAGACCTATAAAAGTTTAGGAATGTACCCTCTGGTATCGTATCCTTCTAACTTCTCTGCAGTTCTGATTGTTGTAGTTGTTCTCTCAACTTCGTAACTCCGTCATTCTTCTTTAGCAAATTCCAACTCAGTCAAAATTGATCTCTCAACAACATTCTTATTGTGCAAAACTTGTAAGTGAATATGTTCTAAATGAAAACCATGCAAGAACTTAATTCATAACACAAGCATATAATTTTTCTTCAAAAACTTAACAAAAATATATTTGTAATCAAGCAAATAAGTTTTCTATAAAAACTTAAGAATAATTCATTTTCAATTAAGACCAATTAAGTTTTCTACAAAAACTTACAAAATAAATTTTCAATCAAAAATCTTATAAACATTCTTTATAAGAAATACATGCAACACTTATCATGAACACACAACAAGATTATTCAAACATTTAACATGTGTTCTCAATCTCTCAAAAATATAATATTCAATTTTATGAGGAAAGTGTTTTTCAAATTATTTCACAAATATGAGAAAACAGATCTTTTAAAAAGATTTTCAATAAACATGCAAGATCCGGAGAAATTCTGATTTAAACAACATATAGCATTTAACACAAAATCAGAATATTTAGATCATAAAAATATTCAATAAAATTCGGATCTAAAAATCTAAGGAATTCTAGTTTTTGTAAAAAAAATTATTTCAGCATGAAAGTACATAAATTCTCTCTACAATAACACAATATTTCAATCTCTAAAGTTATGAGATGATGTGTAAGTTGATTGAGAATTTAAAAACAAAAACAGAATTAAGATGAAGTAGAATGAACACAATGTGTGTAAAAATAATACTTCCTTCTCTCTTAGATCTCTCTCTCTAATTCTCAATATTTTTCTCTCTAAAAATATTAAATCCTCTTGTGTTTCTCACTCTAGCAAATATGACTGAAAAAGTCTCTCTAAAAATCTAACTCCAATAAACTCTGAAATGAAGTTTATATAGGTGAGAAAACAATATTCTAGAAACTTTTAAAATCAAGGGTTTAGATTAAAAATTATTAATCAAAGGTTGTGATTAATTCGAGTTAAAACTAATTAACAAATTTTAACAACTCACAACTTTAAGTCGGTTATAAACAACTCAAGAACCTAAAACCACTAACAGATATAAACAAGACTGGTATAGGGTTTTGGTTGTAACAAACTTCTCAACGTTCATATTATGACATCTGGCATGTAAAACAAAAGCACTCAGTCTAAGCCAATGGTATCTAAAGAATATCTGGCTGCCAGTTAAAAGGATGTAACTGAAATGGTATAGCTGGCACACTTCGAAAGGTCAAAACCTCAAACACGAAACAACCTAATGGTTCAAGCCGAAAGCTATACTAGGGATATGACTATTTAATATATGCACTGGACTAGCAGGTGTAATTCGGTCAAGTCAAGTCATAACTAAAATCTTTAATCAGGTCAAATCCATAAAAGCTATGGGTACATGTCACACAAAGTGACGAAACCAACTAGAGGTAATGGCTGGTGCTTAAAGCTATGACAGGCCAAGAGTAAAACCTATAATCTCCAATGGTATTGGGAATGAACTAAGGTTTAAAAATAAACCTAAGACAGCGTACTAACATATGGCTTCTAAAATATTAGACTTAGGTACAATACCTATAGAAATATCTAGCTGGTCCGAAACTACACGAAGGGTTCAATAGGACAACTATGGCCGAAAGTCACATGAAAGTTAGTAGCTAAGGTTTAAAAAAAATAAACCTAAATCCTAAAAATCTATTCTGAGCAAATAGGGAATTGTCAAATATCGATTTAAAGGTCCTAAGAATTCTAGCTGGTCAAATATATGGTACAAAGATTTGAATACCACTAGCAGGTGTATACGCTAAGAGCTAAAGGAATGAGGTATGGCCTTTAAGATCTAGCGAGTTAAATGGACCTAAGACTAAAAAAAACAATATCGGATAACACGCAAAGTTAAAAAAAAACTTATTTCCTATGGAGTCAACACATATAAGATCTAGTCAAGTCTAATAGCAGGTCTAGGGCTGAAAATCTAAGGCTTCACAGGCAATTACTAAAAGTGATAGGTAAGGGACGAAATTGTGTAAAGGCATGAAAGTTGATATAGCAGGTACTGTTCTTATACCTAAAGTGACACAAGGTCAAATCGACAAACCTATACCTGAAGAAGCTAGCAGTTGAGGCATGGAACCTATAACTCTTAACATGTACTACCATATATATACAAACATGACATTTCCTAAGGATACAAAAGTTAACACTGACTTTTAATAAAACAAACAATTTGTTTAAAACATATTATTATATTTCAAAAATTACATTTTCAAAATGAAAAATTATTTTTAAAAATAAATTTCGAAAATGATTTTAAAATAAGAATTTTATTTTAAATCAAAATTACACCAATTTTATTAAAAGATTATTTTCACAAAAAAAATAATTTCATTTTAGAAAAACTGTTTAGGCTCACAATTAATAAGACACAATTAAAATCATAGATCAAGAAATATGCATGTGTGCCTAATGTGTCAAGTGCAAATGTGCAATATACGTGAATACCTTTACTCGAATATGTCGTTGAGTAGAGTCGAGGCATGTTGAGTCGTCGAATAACGTCTTAAGATGTACCAAGGAGAAGGCGCGCACTAAAAATATGTTTTGGCACGATATCCAAATTAGTTGAAACGCCTAAATAATATAGACTCAAGTAAGTCAAAGATTTAGGGTGTTTCATTTTGCTCGTCGGGAAATGTGAATGAAAAATACACTTAAGGCTATAGATGAGCGTGTTTGGTTAGAAGTCGAAAAAAGTGGTCACCACTAATCACAAGAGATTGAGAGTCCACTAGTTTAAAACCTGTTGAGTTAGGGACTGAAGCTGAACATACACTTGCACTTTATAATTCTAAGGGTTTAAATGTTATTTCCTTGTGTGTCACCTCGGAAGAATATAATCGTATTATGATGTGTGAAATGTCAAAAGAGTCTTAGGATGTTCTTGCACTTACTCATGTGGGAACTATCACGGTCAGGGCATTTAAACTTCAAAACCTCACTAGCTAATTTCAGACGATTAAGATGTTAGAGAGTGAAATGTTTTATGAGTTTAAAACTAATTATCCCATATTGTCAACTTGTAGTTTAACTTGGGAGAGAAAATACCTGATAACCGTGTCATAAAGAAAATCTTAAGGTCATTACCTACTATATTTGACTAAAAAGTGACCGTTTTAAAATCCCTAGGTATGCTGGAATCAACAAAACGAGAAGAGATTGTAGGTGACTTATAAACCTATGAAATTGACATGATTACCTAAAAGAAAGTTCTAAATAAAGAAAAGGGCATTGCTTTGAAAGCCCATAAGCAGGAGACTAAAGATTCAAATGATGATTTCGACACCAATTTTGAGGATGTAACTTTGTTGGTAAAGAATTTCAAAAAGTTTCTTAAGTTCCAAAAGCAATCGAAAGATGCCAAAAGTCTTGAGAAATTCAAGAACAACAAAGTAGATCACGTATCTAAGAAAAAGTAAGAATGATAAGGGGGATGAGTCAGATAAATGTTTTGGTTGTGAGGGTTATGGCCATAAAGTAGCGGATTTCCCCACTTGATTTAATAAAGAGGGAAAGAAACTGATTGCATATAATATCATTTTAAGTGATAATGCATCGGAAGATGGAGAGAGTTCCCCCATTGAGCGCAACTTTATAGATTTTATGTCTTTTCATGTGAGTGATGATGATAAATCTTCTCATGAAGATACTCGTGTTAACGACACTTTCGAGGTTGTTTCTGTGAATCCCAAGTGAGTCAGGGTGAAGCTAATGAGGAGGAGGAGGAGGAGGAGGAGGAGGATGTGAGCGATTTGCAAGTTTCCTTTAATGATTTATATGAGGAAGTGGTAAAGGTGAAAAAGGAAAACTTGAAGTTACAAGATAAATTAAAAGAGCATTCCTTAGAAAATAATAATTCATTGATTGAGGATCTTAGGGCACAGGAGAAGATTCTTCGAGAGAAACTACCATACGTTGAGGGTGAGAGAGATATTCTTTGTGGTTTGATGGAGGCTTTAAAGAAAGAGATTCTAGAGTTTAAAGAGTCTAGACGTTTACTTGAGTCTATGATTAGTGATCCTGAGGAAAAATTAAGAGACTCGAGTAAGGTGAAGTTTGATTTGGAGGCTAGGTCGAAAAAGTTGGATAGGATTTTAGGCACCGTCAAAATCAAGGATGATAGGTGTGTTATAGGCTTTGACGATCGTGTTGCACCCATCCCCAAAGTCAATACCAATTATGTGAGAGAGACATCTAGGAACGTTACGAGAGTTCAACATTTAGGTCGCATTCCTCGTCGTGTTTACACTTGCACTCATTACGGTAGGAAGGGTCACCTTAGACGTTATTGATATGACCTTAAAAATGCTCCTAGGAAGTTTAGGAATAAAGTTGTTTTGGTTCCCCAAACTCCCATTCATCATTACACACCTCCCTGGGGTTAGGAAATAGGACTTAGAGGCTCTAGGAATTAAACTTACTGACTCTTATTTGCTTACAGATGATACTTCTCATGATATTTCTTATCGATGATTGTGTTAGACATTTTTGTCATATGCTAGTCTTTGCTTCATGATAAATATTTTACTAGTGTTATGACATGTGTATCTCTTTGTATTATATTTTTCGTTTATTTCATTCTTATTTGAAAATACAAAAAGATTTTTAGTTTCATATATTTTTGAGAAAATACAAGAATATTTTGTCTTTCCAGTCAAAAATATTTTTGAAAAAAAACACGAAAAGATTTTCGGTTTAAATTTGTGTCGTGAGTTTACTTGATTGATGTGGCATTGGTGTGCTTGGACCCCCATCATTTCCTTATCCATATGGATTGGACATTTGATCTTAATTATAGATGTTTAAAATGATCTTAACCATTGATTAATGGGGTTGTTTCGAAGTTGATGTGCATTTAGATTCGACTTTGTATTTATGTCATCACACACAAGCATGAGCTTTTATAAATGTTTGACTTCTGATGCGTATTTGAGTTTAGTGAGACGTTCTCCTCTCAATTTTTTCATCTATGCGTAATTAGACTTAAGAGGAGGTCTGCATGTTCGAACCATTTGCCATGAGGATAGATATTGCTTAAATTCAAAAAATGATGAGTGTTCACGAGAAAGGGCTGTGAGAGTATAATAAACTCATCATGAAAGCCACTGTTTAAAGTAGTCCAAGAAAAAATTAATGCAATAAAAAGAAACATATGCCAAAATGGGGCCAATAGGATTTCTCTAATGTCAGAAAAATAGAAACCTCGAAAGAACTGTAAAAAGAAAATATGAATATTTGAGGGGTGTTTGTATGGAAATTACTACGGGTTCACCTTGAATTCTAATGTTGAAAAATCTTGTCATGACGCTATTGTTTGCTGAATCAACAAAATTACAGATTTGTGTGCATGTTGTTCGTTTAGTTCATTCAGCTTAATATATTAATTGTCACATGGGGCTAAAACTTAGTTTATGACATTTAGATAGTAATTAGAGCTTCTTGATCATTTCAATATGTCAAAATTGTGATTTATTTTTTGTAGTTCATGACCATTCATTATGTATTCATGTTTGAGAACATTGATACTATGTTAGCATGAAACTCACATTTTCTATTTTGAGTTTGTTTTGCTACTGTTTTGATTTTCCAGTTGCTGTTTCAAGAAAAAATTTCACTAGGTAAAAGATAATCATTTTTAGAGATGGAAAATAAAGTTTTTTGAAGTCATTCAAACCACTTCTGGATGTCGTTCAAACAACATTTCAAGGTCATTCAAAGTGTGTTTCTCGTGAGATTAGAAAAAGTGTCAGGTATGGTTACGAGATAGGTCTCTTTTAGGTCATTTCTTGATTTTCATCACGCTACGCCTTACTATTTTAGGTCATATCTTGGATTGATGGAAAGGGATCTTATATCGTTCAAACGACACTACTTTGTCGTTCGAACGACCAGAGTTGACTTTTTTACTCTTTGTTCTTCTTTTGTACCTGCTTTGTATATATACTAATATTATAATGTTTTAGTACATCTAGGTTGGTTTGGACAGTTTACATACAGCTGATTGTGATTATTCATCACTGAATCTTATAGTGCATTATTTTGTTTGGTCACATCATTCCTCATATTGATGATTCATATTTGTGACTATTTGCTAACTAGGATTTGGTACCTTGTTATTATTATTAGCTGGCTAACCATGTTTATATATGTATGCTTCATATGCTTATTCTCATGATAGATATGATGATATTTCATTTATCTTTTTTCACTTATTGTCTATATGAGACAAAAAGCGAGAGAGATAGTTGTGAAGTAGGGAGATTTTTGTGATTTTGTTTGATAAGCACATATTTTAATCATTTTTTTACATATTGATATCACATTGATTTGAGATATATCGAAAAATATGTGTACTTTTACTTTTTCGTATCATATGTTTTGCTCACATGTTTAACAAATGGTTTGATTTACAAGTTGATATCATACGATTTTATATCATTTGTTCCTCCATAACTCACATGGTATTTTTTGTTTCGTGTGTGTAGTGATTATTCAGAGATTGGAGATTTTGCGACTTCATCACACGAAGAGAGTTCATGCTGTCAGTCCGACATTTATTTACTAGATCGTGTCCTATATTTTCTTTTTGGTATTATGGGATGGGATTTAGGTCATTCGGCTTGACAAACCGAGTTAGGCATTTCACTCGTTTTTGGTTTTGTCACAGAATAGGCATAGAGGGAGATTTGTAAGGACAAATTTCCAAATATTGTCAATTTGTATGTATTAGTATTATTCCAGACAAAAAATAATTTGAGTCATAGATAGAGTTTTACTTGTTATGATTCCCACATAGTCTATGACGTTGTTTTGAAGACATAGTGACCAAGTTTCAAAGATAGATCATGCTGTGTTTATTGGTGCACATTTCAAGTCTTCAAATCACATTACATTCGGAGATACTCTCAGGTATGAACACATAATGTTTATGGTACTAAAAAAAATTATTTTAAGGATGTTATTTTGTTTAAAAATGATTTTAAAAGGTTAAAAAAGTTTTTTTTTAAAGGTTTTAACTTCGTTTATTTTGAGATAAACTCATTTTAGAGTCGTGTAGATCGTTCCCTAGTGTTTAGAAGGACCAAACGACATTTTTTGTCACTAAAACCACATGCATGTCTCTTTCAAACGAGATATGTATAGTCGTTCTATCGACATGCTAATATCGTTCTAACGATGCACCAACTTAAGTTTTTTATTTAAGGATACTTTTTCTCAGAATTTTGAGGTGTGCAGAATAAATATTACAGATTCAAAACCCCTTCGTTTTCTGTACTTATTTACAAAGGTTTTCAAAGATAAAAACATCCTTTGAATTTCAAGATCCGATCTTTCATATACAAATATAATAGAGATCTTGGTTTAGCACGATCTGGAGTTTGTTCATCTCTGTGAATATTTATTTCGTCGTGTTTTACAGTGATGCAGCTGCGGACTCCATGTTTTGAATCATAGACGGTTGTCGTAACTGCATTGGTGGGTATAGAAACATATGTGTACTCATGTGTTGTGGACCTAATACAGGTAGACTCCTACGTACACTATGGATGAGCAATTTAAGCATAAATGAGAATCAAGGCTTGGGGGGCATCAAGTGGTGCTGTAAGTCTAATGTTTGTACTTTGTAATACCGTATCATAGTGATTGTCTAGCTTGGGTCGTTCGAGGTAATTTCCCTTAGCAGTTTCCTCGTACATCAGCATTGTATGTTTTGTGTACTTGATTTATTTTACTTGCTTAATAACCTAGATGCTTGTTTAGGATTAATAAGATAAAATTGGGTTAAGTAAAATTGGTTCACAAAACTTGGTGCGAATTAAAATTGGAGAAAGTTTATTTTTTGGAAAAACTATTTTCACATAAAGCACGCATAAAAAGAGTGGCCTACAACTATAAAAAGTCTTGGCTGGTAAGATCTTCATTGAAGAGTTTGCTAGGTTGTTCTCTGATGAAACCTTTATAACTATGACATTACCTCCATACACAAATTCTCAAAGAGGTAATACTTATGCTCGATATGTTTACCTCTCTTATGTCTCCTGGATTCCTTTGAGTTAGTAATCGCATTGCTATCATCACAATAAAGTATAATAGTCGATTGAACTAAAGGTACTACTCCTAGTTCCATTAGGAAGTTTTTAACCATACTGCTTCCTTGGTTTCCTCGAAGGCCAACACATATTCAGCTTCCATGGTGCAATCAAAAATGCAAGATTTCTTGATACTCGTCCAACTAATGGCTCCACCTCCAAGGGTAAATACATATATAGAGGTAGACTTTCTAGAGTCTCTATCAGGCTTAAAATCTGAATCGGTGTACCCAAGAGGTACTGGACTCTCTACCTGGTAAAATAGCATATAGTCTCGTGTTCTTTTCAGGTATTTGAGTATATGCTTTACCATAATCCAGTATTCTTGCCCAGGGTTAGATTGATCTCTACTAACCATGCCAATAGCAAAGAAGATAGTAGGTCTATTATATAGCCTAACATACATAAGTCTCCCAACTGTCGAAGCATAAGGGATGCTTTTCATCTTCTCTATCTCATCAGGTGTCTTGGGACATCGATCTTTGGAAAGAGATATTACATGTTTAAAAGGGAGGAACCCTTTCTTGGATTCTTTCATGCTAAATCTAGAAATAATGGAATCAATATAAGTTGCTTGTGATAAACCCAACATCATATTCTTGCAATCACGCATAAGCTTGATCCTAAGGATATGACTAGCCACTCCTAAGTCTTTCATATTGAATTGGTTGGACAACTACACTCTAAATTAATACAACACTCCAACATCATTTCCAATGAGAATAATGTCATACACATACAATACTAAAAACACCACTACATTTTCGTTGCATTTCTTGTACATACAAGACTCATCTGGACATCGATCAAAAGTAAAAGATTTAATTACCTTATCAAAACAAATGTTACAAGTTCTAGATGCTTGGTTAAGTCCATAAATCGACTTCTTAAGCTTACATAATTTATGCTCTTGTCCTTGGGTAATAAAATCGTATGGTTGCACCATATAGATACACCCGTTAAGATTTCCATTAAGAAATGCAATCTTTACATCCATTTGACAAATTTTATAATCGAAATGAATCGCAATGGATAAGAGAATTTGAATGGACTTCATCATAGCTATGGGTAAGAAGGTTTCCTCATAATCGATGCCCTATTTATGAGTAAATCCTTTTGTAACAAGTCGTGCCTTAAAGGTTTCAACCTTCTCATCCACCCCTTTTTTTCTCTTATAGACCCACTTGTAACCTATGGGTTTTACGCCTTAAGGTGGATCTATAAGACTTAAGACCCGATTGGAACACATTGATTCCACCTTTGAATTCATAGCTTTAAGCCAAAGTTATGCATCTTTATCTTAGATAGCCTCGTTGTAGTTATAGGGATCGACTTCGAGTTCATCAAGGACATTGTTATGAGACTCTCCCAAGAACATAAACCATTCAGGTTGACGTATAACCCTCCTACTACCACGAGGTTGTCCTTGTGCTGGTATACTAGTGTAAACACGTAGTGTTATTTCATCAGGTATTGATGGTGTTTAAGAATCTTTTTGGTTACCTTGTAACTCATTAGGAACAAATTTACTTATGGGATTATGATCCCTTATATAATTCTCTTCCAAGAATAAGGCATTGGTTATAACAATGACCTTCTTATCCTTAGGCTCATAGTATAAATAACCCTTAGTTTCCTTAGGATATCTTATAAAGAAACAAACTTATGATCTTGATTCCAACTTACTAGGATCTCTCTTCAGCAGATGTGTTGGACTACACTGGATCCGAATATATTTCATACTAGGCTTGCGCTCAATCCACAATTCCTTAGGTTTATTAGAGCCCACCTTTGAAGGTACCGAGTTCAGTAAATAAGTGGTCATTTCTAAATCATGTCCCCAAAAGGAATATTGGATATCTTTATAACTCGATATGGACCTAATCATATCCAAAAGAGTCATGTTTCTCCTTTCTGCTACACCATTTTGCCGAGGCATACTAGGTGCAGAAAATTAGGATGTGATCCCTTGATCTTCTAGATATTATCTAAACTCCCCTAAGAGGTACTCGCCACTACGGTCAGATCGTAGTGTCTCGATACTTTTACGTCGATGATTCTCCACTTCTTTTCCATAAACTGTGAATTTCTCAAAGGCTTCGAACTTATGGTGCATTAGGTAAACGTACCCATACCTTGAGTAATCATCTATAAAAGTCATAAAATAATCAAATCCCCCTCTTTCTCAAGTTGTCATCAATCCACATATATCAGAATGAACCAATTCGAACAGTTATTTGGCTATATCCCTTGGTCAAGAAAGGCCTCTTGGTCATTTTACCTTCTAAACATGATTCACAAACTAGAAGTGCCTCCACTTCTAGTGAAATCAAATTCCATAAAAGGGTAAAAAAGAAATTGAAATCAAATTACTTCTAATGGAAGGTGCATAAAGACAATCTTTTATAACTAAACTCCTATCATTATTAAAGCTTAAATGAACATCTCCCACAACAACTATCGCTAATCTCGTAGTATCTCCCATAGTCAAATAAATCTCTACATCACTTAGCCCATATAAATAATTGCATACATAATTAGTGGCTTCCTTATCTACACACCCGATACTGGTAGTATGAACCACAAAATAAAATTCAACAAAAAATAAATGGAATTTACTCGTATTGTTCAGTTTATTGCGAAAAGCCAAACAATTTATTTTCCACTGTCCTAATTGATTACAACGAAAACACTTTCCCTTAGGATTTTTCACACATCCGTAAGGCCCACGAGCTGGCTGAGGGACTATAACCTGTTTCTTAGCCTTTTTCTTCTTCTTAATCTTGCCCATAGGGTTAGAAGTAGAACCATTATTAGCAACAACAGAACTTACTGACTTCTAATGAGACCCTCAACTTCTTGTAATTCTTTAAGTAGTTTCGCTAAACAGTAAGAAAGTTTGTTCATGTTGTAATTTAGGTGAAACTTCATAAAGGACTCAGGCAGCGACTGGAGAACAATATCGACCTGGGTTTGCCCATCGATTTCCCCTCCAAGGATTTCAAGATCATTGAGAAGAGACATTATCCTTAAAATATATTCCCTAACTGGGGTCCCTTCAGTTATGTTTGTGTTCATTAGTTCTTTCATGGAAACCTGCCTTGCAGCACGATTTTAATACCCAAACATATCTTTGAGGTTCAGCATCATGTCATAGGCATGGTCCATTGACGGATGCTGATGTTGCAGAATAGTTGGCATAAATGCCAAAATGTAACACCCCGCCATCTAATCAACCTTGAGATGGCTTCACAAGACAGATCTCATACAGCATATACTTATACCCTTCAACAGTCAACACAATATCAACATTTCTTTTCAGTCAACGTAATTAGGTCTAGTTTATTTATTTTTCTTGAGAATGACAACAACTGGATTGAAAGAGCTTCCCATCTTAAAACTACGAATCAAATAATAAAAGGATATAAAACTTTTTGAATTATAAATTAAAATTAATGTTCCCTCCATCAATTTTAAAAGAATTCGTCGACATCTCAATTACCATTTGAATAGTATTCCTCTTTAGATAACCTACTTTTCAAAAGAAATTAGGCAGTCTTATTCATTTTAATTTTATATCTAGACAACACCTATGTCAATAAAATTGAATAGTCGATACTTTGTTCCCACAAAATCATAGCATTCCAATTAGGAGAACCTACCATTATTTTATGTCTAAGTGTATACCATCAACAAAGTTTGGATTATCTCATATTCCATAGAATCCTCTTTTTGGGGCCGCCTATTTAAATAATGAATCCAAAATTACCCTTAAGAGAATTTATACCGACTACCAGAATAATTTCCATTCGTCTTTGAAGGACCTACTTATTATTGAAAGTCTACAAATCATTGATGGAGACCATGGGATTTGCTCTTGGAAAATTCCCTCTCCCACTTTGTAATTTAAAAAAGTTTGTGAGGGTTAATAAAATAAATGTGTCCAACTTTTAATTAATTTGAAAAATCTATTATATTTGATATATTTCCATAAATACCGGTATATCCCTATTTAATATATCAAGAAAATGTGTGGTAAATAAAAAATAATTCAAATACCCTTGATCGCTAAAAAATACTCAATTTCTTATTCTCTAACCACATATATTAATGTCTAGAATTCAAAATAATTATGAATTATTCACATTTAACATCTACATAATTGAAGTCCAGTCAGTATACCTTGTTCATAATTCTAAGGGAATCGTTAACACATATTAATAACCCAACAATTAAAACCTAATTAATGAAGACATAAATCAACATAAATACAAAAATGATATAAATAAGGATTCCTAACTATTATGGTCAAGATACAACTCTGTTGTAGATTAGAATTCTCAATAGTCATCCTTGAACTCAAGCACTTCAGGCTTCCACTACGCTGGGGAGGTACGATCAAAACAGTAACAATTTACACATGTACTATGCCTCCATGAAGGAGTTCACATTCTATATTAATATTACATTAATCCAGCATAAAAAAATATCAATTAATAAACCATCGTCAGATATAATCATATAAAACAAAATCATAAATATATGACCATAATAGTGGATTAGATCGCTGCAAAACAGAAGTTAGCATAGATATATATTCTACCCAACATCCATGCACATATATGATTGTTTTGAAAGGACAACATGGATGAATTCAACCTATACGTGGTATCAACGGGGATCTGATACCAATTATTGGAGCGAAAGTCCAAGGGTTTATTGAAAATGCGTATAGATTTAACTACAAAAAATATTGCATCTATGCAAAATCCTATAAAGCGGAATAATAATTTACCTTTGAGATATCTTTGATTTGATCTCATCTTACCACAAACCGTATGTGACAACAATTGATCTAGAATGCAGGCCTGATGCAGCTTATGTTCTTCAAACTATTTTCTTGATATAGATGTCACGAGCAGAGTGTGGGCTCTTACTTTATGATCGCCTTTTCTTCTTCTCTTTCCTCCTTGTCGTCTCTCTTTATCACAGGTCCGAATTTGGGTATTTTGAGTATCAAATATTGATTGTTAGCTTAAGAAATAATGAGCCTTAGGTGCGTATATATAGGCTTCAGTAGGGACCCTATGGAGAGATAAGGATATGGCTCCTAATGGGCCTGAGAAAATCTAATCCTTCCTGGATCCTAATCTCAATCCCTTAACTATAATTAATACCACTAAATAATTATGATTGCAACTCCTCTCCTTAACTCAAAATTATATTTTGAGCTCCTTATTATTAATTACTTATTTCTCCATACGTTAAGATTACAGATTCCTGTTAATAAAATAAATTAGTGATAATTTGATTTCTTAACTTATTTAAGTCGTTAAGTGATCGAACTTAACTTATTTGTAGTGTCTAATTAACATAATCCACTTATAGGTTTTGACATATACAAAACATATAAGCATCTCCAAGGGGTATCGCTAGTCTCTATACCGAGACGTGGATTCCATCTGTAAAAGATTATTGATCCAATAATTAATCACCATAAAAGATTATTGATCGAATAATGAATCTCACCCGAAAGGTCAAAGGAATAAATAACTAGTGCATGTGCGCATCAATTATACCTAGATTAAGAGCCTTAAATAAACCTAATAATCACGAGGTTTACATTGTCTTATAAAATCAATATAAAGACAATTACCTCAAGGTGGTCCTATTCAATACTCATAAAGTGTAATAGCACAATAAGTTAAAACTATATAGTTTTCCTTAATCAAGGTAGACCTACTAATATATTATGCTACAACCCTACTTATGGTGTGTTCATCTCCATCTAAGACTATGAACAATAAAACTTATATTCTACAAGAACTGGTGAACTGATCCTCTGTGTGTAAGCCATACTCTATACACCAGAAAACCTGTTGAGCAAAATAAAAGACACCGAAAATATATAAAATAATGCAAACATTATGTCCATACATGATTCTCATTAAAATTGAAAAAAAATGATTTTATTTTAATTATAAATACATAACTAAAACTATTATATAAACCATGGTTTTAGTCTACTTTTCTAACATTAATCTTTGTGAATGTACCTATGTTGCCTGCTATCATGGGAGGTTCCGTGCGGAGGGTGACCCCATCTTAACGATTTTAGCGAACTCTGGATATTTTCCCCAGAACATATAACTTAGGGTGGCTCACTATTTGTGAGTATATAGTGGGATCGGCATGTCATCTGGGTACGTTAGGTACGAGCATAGCCCAAAGGCTTAGAACTATGTTCGCCTCCATTGTGTGTTGTTTGATTTATGATTCGAGGAGTCATTTTGAATTGATAGTCCTTGATTTGGTATGAGAGGTATATGGAATTGATAGCAGAGTATTCATGCATTGTGGTGGCTATTTCGGGGGATGCTATAGTTGTATATATTATAATGACAAATATATACAAATATGATGATTCTACTTATGTGTGATAGTAGAAAAGATAGATGGTATATATCTAAAAGTAATTTAAGTACGAGAAACTTAATTAATGGTGCAATAATAATATTCAGTTAACATTAATTATTGGTTTTACGGTAGCGTATCCTATGGGCGGTACGAGTGAGCTAAATATGTTTTGGTTAGTTAGATACTTTTTTCTAGTGTTTTCAATTTCATAAAATACCGCAAGTGCACGGGCTATTATAGAATAGAGAGTGTAAGTACGAGTCGAACCCACGAGGATTTATCAATTTTTTTTCATTAAAAATTATTGTGAGTGTCCAACTAGACAAAATGGGTTTGGAATTTGGATGTGATATTAACTAAGCAAAACAAACAAAAATTAAGACTATAAGGGATATAATCAAGGGATCGTGAAAACTAGGACATTGGATCCATTTATCACGTTTAACTAACACTGTTCAATAATTTAAATTCGTCATTCTTAATTTTATAACTCAAATTAAACCGACTCTCGTCGTATTTAATTCGAAAAATAACACGTCATAAGTCCAAAATAAAATTTAATGTCTCTAAATTTAGATGCCTAAAATTCCTATTCCCTTAAAAAGTTCACTTTTAAATATGAAAATATAGTCTTAAAGCATGGGCGATCAATGAATCTAATAAAAGTATAACCCATCAAAAAGTACTCATACTTCAAAAACATGATTTTTTTCAAACAAGGCCGAAGGTTTAAAATGCACTCTCTTGTTGTTTTAAACGAATACCAAAATTTTAAATCCTTTAACACATATCGAAAAAAAAACAAATTTAAATCATGCACAATATTAATCAGACATGATAAATTTCACCTAGTCCTAGTAAAGAAATTAAGCAAGCATAATTGTTGACATAAGAAATTTGCAAGAATGAATACTAATTTTCATTAAAATAAACAAACTTACAAATGGTGTGTCACAAATATTCTTGACAGAATTCCTCCCTCAAAATAATTATTCGACCTCAAATATAAATAAAGCACTCAAACTAAAACTACCAACAATTATTCTAAAGTGGCTCTCTACAACTCTGTGTCAAAAAATAATGAACCCAAGGGTCCTATTTTTAAGCTCAGGAATAAGGTATTTTGATGGGGTGGGACTCTCCCTGATTGGTTGTATTTCAGCTGATAATTATCTCATGGAGTCTTGGGAAAAGTTGGAGATAATTATCCCCAATTTTGGCACAATTCACGTCACTTATTCACAACACCATCTTTAATCGCATTTTTGACCTCCGAAACTTCAAAATCTCATTTTCATCCGAACTTAAAAGTTGTGAGACTTGTCAAGAAATTTCCAAAAAGCTATGGTACGGCCTCAATGGACACTCGAGTAATTTTATAAAAAAATATTTAGTACAACTGTGTTAATCGTGTCGTGTCGTGTCGTGTTGCGAGGTATCCTGACAATTTTTCCACATCGACTCCTTTGTTGTCCAAATTTTCGGGACACCTGTAAAAATGCAAAATGAAATTAATTAATTCAAATTTAGGTCACAAATATTTATAATTTACAAAATTATCCCTATTTGCATTTTAGCCCCCGAAATTCATTAATTGCTCGTTTTAATTCAGAATTCAACCAAATTTCAGAGAGAACTTTATTTTGCCTAGATAAACATTTAAAAATTATTTTCAAGCCCATAAAGTTTCTGAAATTACATTTTCATCCCCTAGAGTTATTTAAATTATTTTTATAACTCAAGTATTATTCAAACTTGCATTTTTCTTTTAATTTACGAAAAAGACTCTAAAAGCTCATTATTTATAATACAATGGGCCTAACAATGCCTAGATTTGAATGTAATTCATGTAAAATCTAAAATTTTACATGTGCAAAACTAAAATTTTAAAATCTAACTCACTTTCGTAGGAATCACGATTGCACTTAGCATGTGCAACAAGCCTTTAAACCCCTAGGTTGCCCTACTGGACGAGTTTTGTCTCGTGAGGTTTTGTAGTGAATATACCCACAAAATTCAAAATCTTGACTTAATACAAAAGACCCAAAAGTAATATAACCAAGTTTGAATGAAAACTTCATAAATAGAGTAGAACTTCACTTTTCAATCTCAACTTATCGTGTGAGTGTGCATAAACAATATAACCGTCCATTTCAAAAAATTTGATTGTTACATATCTTATTCAAAAGTTCATTTTGATTTTAAAATCTCGCGGAATGCACTCACAATCGAACACTCGAAGACGGGTTATTTTCTCTCGGTATATGTGAATAAAAGAGTAATATAACACGAACAAATTTCACATATACATGATCCAAAAACGAACTTTTTTATAATGGATGAATATGATCTCATGAATGGAAAATCGATTACTTTTTGAAAACATTGAATCGTACAATAGATCCTATTGATCGTCTCTCCAGACTATAACTAACTTCCCTTGAGATCGATTAGGACTTTCTTTGGTTGTATTGTAGGCTCGGATTTTAGCTAGAAAAAATGGCTTTGGAGTTCAAAAATTTCTGAGAATTTCGATTAGGACTTTCTCTGGTATTTTAACTTTTAGGAACTTTTCTTCCAACCTCTATTTTATTTTTCTTTCGCTTTTTCTTTTCAAACTCACATTAAAAAAAAATATTTATTTCTTCCTCCTTTTTTTCCTTTCTTCACACATTATTTTTGCACCCTCCTTTTCTTTTGACCTTTTTCCTACCGTAATTTTACCCTATTCTCAGAAAATGGGTATGGATTCTTTTTATTGGCTTTAAACTCCCAGTTGGAGTGGGTAGGATAGTGGGCTTTCAACAAAAAGTATATCTTTTATTTTTCTTTTTTTGGCTCAAATGGGCTTGCAATAGAATAATGTAAAAGGGTTAGATTTTAGGCTTAATTTTGGGCTTTCAAACGATGGCGTAATCTCAGTTCTCAAGTTTCGTTAATTTGATGTGTGTCTTAAGATGACTTACTAAGTCTTCTAGTGCTTAAGATTCACATTTTTACTTTTTGTTTTCAGTAATCGAACAAAACAATGAATTTGAGATCATCAACAAATTTATCACTGAATGAAAGTTTGAGTTATTTTAGCTCGGATTGATTTAAATATCTTGAAAATAATGAATGGCATAAAATCTCACCGGGATAAAATCTCCACATTTATTCGTTAAGCACATTAAATTTCTCCTCAATATCCCTTTTCGATCATATTATATGGCTATTGTGTAAAAATTTCATAAGTTAAGAGATCCATGAATTAATTCTATATTAAGAAATCGTTTCAATACTCAATTATATTGAAAATCTTTTTGTTTTTTAGAATGGTATTTTTAAAAAAAAATACTATTCTTACCCCCAAACATAATTTTTACACTGTCCTCAATGTATGCTCAAAATATAAATATGGACAAAGAAAATCAAATACATAAGTAAAATGACGATATTACCCGGGAATTTCCACTTAAGTTACCAACTTCCCACCGATCTCACATGCATTGCATCATAAATCAAAAGTATGAACAATTGAGAGTCAATCCAATCGATAAAGTACACACATGAAGGCACATAATGAATGTGGTGAGTGAAATTATCGAGGTGCGCAGTCACTTTATAACATAGATGGTTAGTCTCGAAGGGACTATCATAATGAAATTTTGAATAACATGGTAATCATAGGTTTCCCTTAAACTCAAGAATGAATAAATCGAGCTCTAAATCAGACGATACTCTACTCATTTACTCAATCTCATCCAAATATTCTAATGACATAGGTGGACGTCATGGAAAAGGATAATGCGGTATGATAAAACATGCGTCACCAGGTGAAAATGCTCGGATGATCTTCTCAATCTCGTCACTAGTAGATAAAATCTCATGCGTCAGCATACTCTCAAAAGGCTCGGGTTTTCATTCACAGAGAAGGAATTAATCCATCCTATCATCCCAATCTCTCTCATCTAAATGAAAAAAAGAGTCCAATAAATATTGTACATCAACAGTAAGCTCCTCATCAACCAGGACAAATTCTTTTTCAAATTCTTCAAGACTCATATCTAAAGACAAATCAGGTGGCCTATCATGTAGATCGGTTGTGTCACTATCCCATGGGGTAGTGACATCATTCATTTCTTCAACGTACTTGACTTCATTCTCTCCCTCATCAGATGATGACCTCTCTAAATTAAAAACATTCAAATCCATGGTCATGTTCCCAAACGATAGGTTCAGTTGCCCACTACGACATCGAATGACAGCGTCGAAGGTGGACAAAGAGGGCCGATCGAGGATGATCAGGATTTGTACGACTGAGTTTAGTACATGTTGCATGTCTAAGACTACAAAGTCTACTGGAAAAATAAACTCACCCACTTTAATCAATACATCTTCTACAACACCTTTAGGCCCCTTAATGGATCGGTCGACAAAGGACAAGGTCATCTTAATGGGCTTTAAGTCCCCCAAACCTAGTTTCTCGTACATGGTGTATGGTAGAAGGTTCACGCTTGTTCCTAAGTCTAAGAGGGATTTCTCAAAGTGATGCTTCCCTATCTCAATAGATATTTTCGGTGTCGCAGGATCCTTATACTTGATAAAAGTTTTATAGAAAATGATCGAGCTTACTTGCTCGAGTAAAAAAGCTTTCTTGAGCACGTTGGTGTGTCTCTTGAAGGTACAAAGGTCCTTCAAAAATTTAGCATATGAGGAGGCCTATTGTATAGAGTCAATCAATGGGATATTGATTTGTACTTGCTTGAATACTTCTAACATCTTATCAACTTATGACTTTTTCTTTTGGGGCCCCAATCGCTGGGGAAATGGAGCTTTTGGAACATAGGTCTCTACAGATGTCTCGGAAGATAAGGGTGGGGAGGAAGTTATATCCACATGTGGATCTTCCTTCTCCTTAAGTTTTTTGGATTCACTCTCGATGGGTGGTGAGACATTCTTTTCGACTTCCTTACCAGACCTAAGTGACGCGACCACAAATGTGTTTAGTGTGCGTTCTATATTGGATCAAGTGCAAGCCTTTCACTTAAGTAATATCCCGATAAGTCGGGTATCAATTCTTTTGGAAAAAGGATGAATGAGTTCTTAATGACAGATTAGCCGAGATTCTTCCTAATATTATATCCCCTAACCAATCTAGTTTTCTAAAAGGGAGAAGTATAAACGATAACATTCTTCTTGCTCATGAGTTATCTCAAACTATAGGAAAAAAAGTTCGTGATCATAATGTTATTATTAAATTAGACATGGAAAAGGCTTATGATAAAGTGTATTGGCCTTTCCTATGTCAAGTTTTGAGGAAATTTGGATTTAATGAAATGTTTATAGACATGATTTGGAGATTAATTTCAAATAATTGGTTCTCTATTTTCATAAATGGGCAAAGTAAAGGTTTTTTTCAATCTTTTAGATGCTTAGGCAAGGTGACCCCCTGTCTCCTAGCTTGTTTATTATAGCTGCTGAATGTTTAAGTAGAAATATACATAATTTGTTCAAGAATGGTAAAGCGACTCCTTTCTCCCATCCTAAGAATTGTAATCTGATTTCTCACTTGGCTTATGCTGATGATATTATAATCTTTGCTAATGGGAGCAAGAAAAGTTTACTTGCTATTACTAAATTGATTAAAACATATGAAAATACCTCCGGTCAGTCTATAAACATTTCTAAAACCTCTATTTATATTGATAAAAATCTCTCCCCGGCTATTAGAACTATGGTGGGAACCAATTTTGGTTTATCTATTAAAACTTTGCCCATGAAGTATTTTGGTTGTAACATTAATAAAGGGAGGATTAAGCTGTCTCAATTCTCTGATCTTATGAACTCTATTAGAGATAAGCTTAATTCTTGGTCGTCTAAGTTGATATCTCAAGCTGGTAGGGTAACTCTGATTAGATGTGTTATGTTATCCATCCCTATTCACATCATTTCTGTTGTTAGCCCCCCTAAAACTATTATTAAAAGATTGCACAATATCTTTTCTAAATTTTATTGGGGTGGTGTTAATAAAGATAAACCTTACCAATGGTCTAAATGGGATGAAATGTGTTTTCCATTTGAAGAAGGAGGTTTAAATTTTAGAAGAATGGACGATATCATTAACGCTTCTAGCATGAAATTGTATTGGAAGTTTTTATTTGATAAAGGTATTTGGGCCTCTTTTATGAGATCTAAATATCACAATAGAATGTTTTTGAAGTCTGGATCCTCTACTATTAGAAGAATTAAATCTATATCTAGCATAGATTATGATCATATTGACTTTGACAATCAAATATGGATTCCTTCATACTCTGAAGATTTCTCTTTGAAAGAAGCTTTTCAAATATGTAGGAAAAACAATCCAATTTCTCTCACTTGGAAAATAAATTGGGCTATAGAATGTCCCATAAAAATTTCTAATTTTATTTCAAAATTACTGAATAATTCTGTGCCTTTTGAGACTGAAATCCAAAAAATTGGTATAAGAATTGCTTCGGTTTGCAGGGAATGTTTAGCTAATGATGATAGTGACAAACATGTTTTGCTAGATTGTAATTTAGCTAAAAAGTATGGCAATATTTTTGTCATCTTTTCAAAGTTACTCCTAAGAATACTTCTTGCAGGGCTATGCTTTTATCTTGGTGGATGATTAAAAATAACAAAGATTTTCTACAAGTTCTTTTTGCCATAACTCCTAAAATTATTTTTTAGGAATTGTGGAAGTCTAGAAATAGATTGGTTTTTGAAAATTCAAAGTCTTCTGCTAATTTTATAATAAATCAAATTATTTTTTTAGCCTCTTCTGTTCTACATAATCTAAAAATCTATGGTACTCCTAACTCTGACGATTTTCAAATCATAAACCTATTTCATGTTCACATTAATCCTAAAGTTGTTCAGATAATAAAATGCGTTTGGTCTAATCCCCCAAGTGGTGTTTTTAAATTAAATATTGATGGAGCTTCGAAAGGAAATCTAGGAAATAGTGGTATTGGAGGGGTAATTAGAGACTCCAACGGGAACTTCATTGTTGGGTTTGAAAAATCTATAGGAGTTCAATCCTCATTTTTTGCTGAAAGTTTGGCCCTCGTGGAAGGAATGAAATTGGTTACTCAATTAAATATTCAAAAAGTGATAGTGGAATCTGATTGCAAGCTATTAATAGATGTGTTATTGAAAAAGCCTAAACCTCCCTGGCAAGCTAGAAAGATTCTTCAAGACTTCCAATGCTCTGATGAAGTGATTTTCAATCATATATGGAGACAATCAAACTCAGTCGCTGATCATTTAGCTTCGCGGGCTTCTCTTTTTAACACGTTTTCTATATATTGGGATCATAGCTCTCTCCCGAGGTTGGTTAAAGGTTTACTTAAGCTGGATAGTCTGCATACTCCGCAAATAAGGCATAGAATTTTTAAGATGTAAATGGGGTTGAGATAAATCCCCATATTTCTTTCAAGTTTTCTATATGTAATGGGGTTATTATAAAATCCCATATTTATCGCTTTCTTTCTAGAGTATTGGACCCAACCTCTACTTTTTAAGTTTGCTTGGGTTTGTAAGCTTCGGAGAGGCTTTTTCTCCTTATTATATTAATAAAACGTGTGGGGGCTCCGTCCCTCTTTGATAAAAAAAAAAATCGCGATGACGTTGGAAAGATAAAGGAATCCTAGCTTTGACTCTAAAAGACATGAAAAGATGATTTGGGGGATGAAACAACTAAAACTAGATGCAAATTTTAGAGTAACAACTAATAAAACTAAGAACTAACAATATGTAACTACACTAAATAAACGAAATGCTGATGATAAATGGATTAAAGATTTAACTATGAGATGAGAACAAGAGGTTGGATTACAATCCCCCACACCCTAGTAATTCACTTCATATGATACTAGATTCAGAATTAAGATTTTAAATGAACCCAGTCTTTCTCAATCCTAAGCATTCCATATATAAGGGATCGTAGCCCGCACCATATAAAATCAAAAGCAAGAACAAATCGATGTCACATTAACCGATACGCGCATCGCACTCTTAAGCATCCTGGTTACCTTGGGCAAAAGAGATCAAAAGTCCTACGACGATTGCAACAGTTAAACAACACGATTCATCTAAGATTTTAATTCAAAACTCTATTTTTCATTATGGTGACTTACATCGGGTGGGGTTCATGCACCCCAACCCTTAGAAAATTAGTTGGACATGATGAACTTAGGGAAAAATATGTTTTTTAGGAAATAGAACATTAAATCTAAAAAAACTAAATGAAAAGAGAATTTGTAGATTCAACCAACAATTAAACTAATGAGCAATTGAAAACATAAAAGGAAAGATGTTACTTGAATTGTAGAAATTCGATTCAAATCCTTACAACAAAATGTTCTTATGGAAAAACTAAGGGTTTTGACTACAAAAACCCTCTACTGCTAATGAGGTAACCTAAAAATTTGAACTCCTAATATTATGTAACCAACTAGAATAAATATCTCCGAAATTGACAAGAGTTTGACCTAATTAAAACTTTGTTAAAAGGATAAAAAATCTTAGAAAAATCGCAAGCGGTCCGGACCCATTGGGTAAAGCGGTCCGGACCCCCCTTATTTCAAACAGCGAACTTTGGGCAAGGGAGGTCCGGATCCCTTTTAGAAAAAAGGTACGAATCACAACCCTTTTTTATTCAAACTTCCTAGACATGCGGTCTAGACCCTTTTCTAGGGCAGTTCGGACCATCTACCAGATTCATGCAGGGATCTTTTTTGGAGTTTTCTCATCTTCAAATGCTAATAACTTTTTCACCGCAACTCGGATTGAAGTGTAGTTTATTCCAGTGTTATTATGATAAAAAAATCATCAACTCTCTTGTTGGCTTTGACTTAGGACTAAGGCTGCAAAATTTTGAAATTGCTCCTAGACTTTCCTTCTTTGATTTCTTTCTCAGATTTTCCAATTTCTTTCTTCCTCAATGCTTTAAATACCTTCAAAACTCATGAGAAATACACAAAACTAGATATACTTAATAGAAATAATCAATAGCAAGGAAATGCGATAATTCAACTCATTTTGCATTCCTTGAGATGATAAAAGTCCCTAAATTAAGGGAATAAATTTGAAAGAATTTGAGCCTAATCAAACCCCCTAACTTTGAAGTTTTCTCATCCGGAGCAATGTAAAAGAATTTAACTATGGATACACTCTCAAAATTTTCATTTTATTTGGACAGAATACCACTTTCATGGGCAAGCGATTGCATTGAGCGTATACAACAAGCCTTTAAACCCCTAGGTTACCCTAGTAGGACGAGTTGTGTCTCATGAGGGTTTGCAGTGAATATACCCACAAAATTCTAGTCAAAGAAAATTTAAAATATTCAAAAATTGTATAATTTAAAGTTTTCCAGAAAATAGTCATCATCAATTCATGTTCAAGAGTCTCAAATCATAGTGGGTGTGTGTACGAAGCTAGAAATTTAACCGTGAATTTCCACCGATTCATCATTACGTTACTTTCTTAAAAATTTGTTTTGATTCAATTGCTCACGGAATACTCTCTCAAACGAATTCCTCAAAAATCTGACTATTTTTGCTCGGTGTGCGTGTCATAAGGAGTAAATGCATTGGAATACGAATTCATGCATAGTAATTTTAGAAGGCGGAAATTTATAGGGTGAAAAGATCTCATCATCGGATTACGGTTACAAGGAAATGGAATCATGGCCTCTAGTTCACACCTTTAATCTCTTTTGTTATCTTTGCGCCTTAACTCTCCACGTAGTAACCAATTTTTCAATTTGGACTCGGTTAGGACTTTATCGGGTTATAAGGTTTAATGGGAAATGGTTTGTGACATTCGAAATGGGAAAATATTCTTAAAATGCCCATTGGTACTTTTTCAGGCATTTGCTTATTTTCTCTTCTTTTTCATTTTTTTTTCTATTTTTCACATTTTTCTTTTTCTTTCTATTTTTATTGAGCATTTTCTATTTTTATTCCCCCTTTTTATCACACCATTGGGACTAAATTCTGGATTTCCAATCTTCCCAATTCCAGGTCGTTTGGGTGTTTTCGTGTTGTCAAATGAAAAAGGGAAAAAAATATTCGGCTCAAATTGGGTTGCAAAAAGGGTACTTTTCATGACTTTTTATGGCCAATATTTTTGGGTGATAAACGAGGGCCTACTTCATTGCCCAAATTATTAATTGCATTAACATATGAGTCTCAAGGTTGATTAAATTTAAAGATTTATTAAGTGCGTTTTTCGAGACAACATCTCACACGTTTTCATAATCGATCAAAACAAGGGTATTGAGATCACAACGACTTACTTTAAACGCTGAATTGAACGTTGAGTTAACCATTAACTTGGATTGATTTAAAAAAAAAAACTTAAAAAAAGTGATAGGCTCGAATCTCACCGGGGTGTTTAATCTCAACACTTATTCGTAAAGTCATCAATTTTCTTTCAATTTCCATCTTTGATCAATTTCGGCTTTGTGTAATTTATTTTTACAATTTGAGACTTTAAACCGAATTTTAATGATATTTTTGAAAATTTTAAATCCCAAATTTTATTCATTTTCAAGAAAAATATTTTTGGCTTTTCGAATTTTTTCAAATTTTTTCGGCATTTTGAAAATTTGTGAAGTTTTAGAAATTTATACTTGCCCCCCCCCCCCAACTTAGACTTTCGCATTGTCCCCAATCAAAAGGTCTAAAATCTAAATAAGGGAAAATA
The DNA here is from genome assembly GCA_949130495.1 of Sambucus nigra. Taxonomy (NCBI): domain Eukaryota; kingdom Viridiplantae; phylum Streptophyta; class Magnoliopsida; order Dipsacales; family Adoxaceae; genus Sambucus; species Sambucus nigra. The sequence goes on from OX422218.1 coordinate 287,547,762, forward strand.
AGAGTGTAATAAGTAAATCAAACAAATTGAGAAAATGCAAAATTTTTATATATGCTAAACTGTGGTACACAAACAACAAGGAAACACAAACATTAATAAGAATCAGGCCAAAACAGCAATAACCATCACAATCATACAAAACGCATCACTGGGGTGGTGGGTGGGAAAGGTTGGATTTGGAGGGAAATAGAATGAATTTTGTGAGGAGATTGGTGGGGGAAAACGAAGTGGATGGAAGTGAAGGGATTGGGGAAAGAGGGCTACACCTAGGGAAGGAACGAAGAAAGTAGAGAGCGGTCTGAATCGGGTGCTCAGGGGCGGTCCGAATCGCTGCTGGATTTTGGACAAAATTCCCCTAACTTGATTTATACTCCTCTCTTGTACTTTAAAGGCTCTCCCACCTTGATGACAACTCTATCATGAACCGATTATCGCTCAATCCTCACTTCGAAATCCGGGGCTACTCACAATGTGTGCTTCCTACCTGCTTAATGTGGTCCGCACTTATTTATTGATCCTACCTTACCTATCCTAACCGACATATTTCTACTATACGCAATAATCACCCCATACGCATCGGGGGCGTGAAGACCTAGCTCTCTCTCTTAAAACTCACCTGACCCCACTCATAGGGTCCGATGCTCTCCTCGTTTATCCCGTCCTAGGATTATAAACCAACAATCGGAACAAGTTGGTCCCCTTCCAAAAAGTGAAGGAGTCGCCTTGAGATTTGTGATATGTGCTTTGAATGGGATTCTCCAGGTGTCCAATTTACGCGCAGCTTACTTGTCCCGATTTAGAGTGGTCCTCTTGGTCGAAACTGGAGGAACTAATCAAACCTTGATCTCTTTTCCCTTGGTAAGGTTGGGTCGGGATCTAAATCATAAGAGACTTTCGATTCCCCCGCTTTCACATCCAAAAACTCTAATGGGCTGGGTTGCATGCATCGATCGTTCTCTCGCTCGGGTGAAACCCTCCTAGCTTTCTCCTCAATTCTCATTGAGGGCTCAAGTTGCATGAGCGAATGGTTACAACGAAGGAATTCATCTATCGTTTCTTGCCATTCGCTCTCTTGTAAGTCAATAAATGAGTTAAAGTGAGATTGAACTTCAACATTGAGGATCTCATACATTGGCCCATATTCCCTAACTCTCTTTCTTGCCTAACATTCACTTACTCTCTCTCACTATCCTCGAATCTTTCTATCCTGCTCTCGCCTAAGTGCTCTCTCCCTCTCCCAATGGCGGTCATTACACACACCTCTCCTACTTTGCTCTTATCCTTAGAATTGTTGCTCTCACTTTGTGCTACGAAGCCTACCACTTGTGAGACCTCTCCTGCTCGTGTGCTTCCTCTATAAGATCCAGTTCTCGTAGTTCCCTTCTATCACCCTCGTTCTTAATGTTATTAAAGATGTTAGTCTCGAGGGCCATGTTCCCAAATGTTAATTGCATTCGCACACTCCTAGTATTGATGAGTGTGTTAGGCGTAGCTAAGAATGGGCAGCCAATGATGATGGGGACATGATTACTCGGGAGAATGGATTTCTCCTCGCCCCAAATGATAAAATCTACCAGAAAGTAGAACGTGCCAATTTGGACAATTACATCCTCAACAACTCCCTAAGGAATCTTCACGGAGCGATCCGTAAGTTTGAGGGTCATGATTGTTGTCTTGAGGGATCCCAAATCAAGTTTCTTATAGATTGAATAGGAAAGAATGTTAACACTTGCCCCTAAATATATTAGCCCCCTTTCTATTCGATTCTTCCCCATGATGCACGAGATGGTGGGTGAACCCGTATCTTTATATTTTAGTGGAATATCACTCAGCAACACAGAGCTGAGGTTCTGTGACAGACACACATTCGTCTTCGCCTTTAGCCTCCTATTCAGTGTGAATAAGTCCTTAATGACTTTTGCATAAGCTGGAAATTTCTTGATGGCATCAAGGAAAGGTAAATTTAACTTAAATTGCTTAAGAACATCTAAGATATCATCCCGGGAGGTCTCTTTGGATTAAAGGACCAACCTTTGAGGATATGGGGATGCACTCAGAGGTTTCACCACCACTCCAGGCTCTCTTGTGCCACCATTACTACTCTTTTTCTTAAAGACATCGTGTCAGGTGAAATTTCCTTTTCATTTTTATCATCATGTGGAAGAGGTGAAAGGTTAATTACTCTCCCACTACGCAGAGTGGTAATTGAACTACATTGTTCAGAATGTTCTTAGGATGTAGCGCTAACACTTGATTGATCTTGGGGCAATCATTGCCCTTGGGACGGAAACTTACCTTTCTCTTGGATACTTAATATAGATTGCAACTTTAAGATGTTCACATTCATGTCAGCGAGCATGCAATCATATCTAGCATTGGTTTCACTCTGGGAGTTGATAAACTGGTTTATTATATCCTCGAGGTTCTCCCCTGTGGAGTAATATATGGATCTAGAGGAGTTGGTGCTTGCTGAAATTGAGGAGGGGTGGAGGTGGGACAACCTGTGAATGCGGGTTCATCGCATCTTGTGGTTGTCCATAGTTAAAACCAGGGAGGTTTCTCCATGAAGGGTTATATGAGTTATGTAAGGACATTTTTGTCCATTATCAATTTGTTATGTCTCATGCCGTTACACCGTTGAAGAAATTCAAGATTCATACAGTCATCAACGGATCCGAATATCAAAAGAAGAAGAGGAATCAAAGTCTGACAGGCCGTACCGGTCCGCCCAGAATAAATGAACCGATCCGCCTGCGGACCGGTCCGCCTACTGAAATCTAGTATACCCTGTACCAATTACGAACCGAAGATGCCAAATATAAAAATAACCGATCCGCCTACCCGTACCGGTCCGCCTCAGACCCGAACCAGTCCGCCTGGGATAAACACAAACAGATCGTGCAGAGATTTTTTAGGCCCAGGACTTCTGTTATAAACCCACTACGGAAAGTGGTTTTCCAAGACTTCTACACACGATTTTCAGAGTACAAAAAATTTTAAGTCTTCACCTATTGAGTACCAAGACTCTAGGTTTTTGATTCACAAAAATTTACAAACACTTGTGAATCACTCTGCAACCCAGGAACGCACTTTTACTGTTCATACCATTGTGGAGAAGACCGTTCTTCTTCTTCATTGCAGCCCTACTGAAAAGGGATAACTCCAGCCGCCGACTACAGAATCTGACACCTGAGGGTAATTCTTAGTCACTTGTATTTTCATTGTAATTCAAAATTGTATAGTTACAATATTATAATAAAAATAAATGGTTTTGCCCCTTTGGAGGATTTTTCCTCAATTGTGTGTGTTTGATTAATCTTCATGATCTATTTCTTGATTAAATCACACCTAGTTGCATGTTTAGGGTTTGTTTAAGTTAAAAGGTGTTTAATATATAATTTTCTCATTTGAACGCAAGAGCATACTCTCTCAAATTGGTATCAGAGCAGGTTACACTAATATATCGCGTATTCCTATTTTTCACAAAATTTTTCCAAGATATCAATTTTCTGAAAAAAATTGATTTTTGAAAAAGTGCGTGTTGAAATGGAGAAGTTATATAATAAAATGCCAGTTTTTGACGGGACAAACTATGCCTATTGGAAAGCCCGTACGAGGTCTTCATTAAAATCCATTGATGAGCGTGTTTGGATTTTGGTTGAAAGAAGGTGGACACCTCCCTCCGTGACTGTTGATAATGTGATCAACTTGGAACCTTTCACTTCTTGGACTGAAGAATAATTTAAATGGTCATCTTTTAATTCTAAGGGTCTAAGTGCTATTTCTGGGTCTGTCACACCTGATGAGTTCAAATGAATAATGACGTGCACCACGTCAAAAGAGGCATTAGATGTTTTACAACTCACCCATGAAGGAACAAATGTTGTGAAAGAGTCTAAATTGCAAAATTTAACAACTCAATTTGAAACCATAACCATGCATGAATCTGAATGCTTTGATGAATTTTCTGCTAGACTTTCTGACATTGTGAATACTAGCTTTAATCTTAGTGAACATATTCCTAATGCTAGAGTTGTTAAAAATATTCTTCGTTCTTTGCCTAATCGTTTTATCCCTAAAGTCACTGTGCTAAATTCTATGGGTAATTTAAATACGCTAAAATTGGAAGAACTCGTAGGAGATTTGCAAACATATGAAATTGATATGTTCCCTAAAACTTCTAAATCTAAAGATAAGGGAATTGCACTTAATGCCCAAGAGAGAAGGAGTGAGGGGTCGGCTAGATGTAGGGTAGAGTCATCTAGAAAGAGAGAGACTGACACGTCAGATTCTGAGTGTGACTTTGACTTAGATGATTTGGCTCTTTTTGCAAAAAAATTCAAGAGGATTCTCAAATTTAAGAAAAATGGCAATTTTAAAGATAAAAAGAAATTTGAGAAAAATAAGTTTGAAAAAAAAAATGAAAAAGACTCCAAAAATCCTCCTAAGAAAGAAAGTGAGAGATGCTTTGAGTACGATGGTAGGGGTCATAGAGCCTTTGAGTGTGCCACTCGTCTGAATAGAGAGAAAGGGAAAGATGTCCTTAATGCTACTCTTAGCGACGACAGTGAGGTCGAGACGGTGGATTCAGAAGATGAGTCACCGCATGAGTGTAACTTCACTGCATTCATGGCCAGTCAAGTGAGCACTCCTAGTTCTCTTCACGACGATGAGGATGATGCTTCACATGGACACCTCGACAGTGAGATCGATGTGAGTGAGGGGGAGGATAACTCAAGTGAGAGCGAGAGTGATATTCAACGCGCCTACGCTGAGTTATATTCTGAGTCATTTAAAACTAAAAAATGTAACAAAGCGTTAGTCCTTAAAATCACCAGCTTAGAGGAAGAATTAAGAAAAGCGAGAGAGAGAGAGTCCTCCACCTTCACCGCCCTGAACGAGAGAGAATCTGCCTGTATCAAGAAAGGGAGTTTGTTTAGAGAGAGAGAAAGTGTTTTTGAGAAAGAAAGAGGGGATTTGACTAAACAAGTGGCTAGTCTTACGAGTGAGATCCATTCCTCCATGGAGACTCAAAGGAAACTTGAAGCCCTTGTTGCCTCCTCTGCCCCGCTTTAGGTTTTGGTGATCGGCAGGGAATTGGTTATGATGGTGCCTCCACCTCCCAAATTTCTCATGGACCAGTTCTTGAGTTTACTACAAATCCTTATGGCCATCGTCAAAAACCTTGAAGGAGAGTTCGACCAAGAAAAGAAAACCAAGGTCCGCCTTTTACTGTGTTATTTTGTACTTATTGCAAAAAAAAGGCCACCTTAGGGAGTCTTGCTATAGCATGGGTCGGACACGACGTACTACTGCTTCACCATGTCATACTGATGAGTTTTCTAGTCTGAGAGAGCAAGTTGAGTTCTTAGCTGCCACGACCCAGAGTTTAATGGAAGAATTCCGACGGATGTCTTTGCCGTTAGTGAATGCTTCTCACATTCTAGATAAAACCAACAACAACAAAGGAAAACAAAAGGTCATCTCTGCTTGGGTGCCTAAGAAAGATAAAAGGCCTTCGTTGTTCATGTTGCTCTCAAAGCACACAACACCTCACAGTGGTATTTTGATAGTGGGTGCTCCAGACATATGACAGGTGATGCCTCATTTTTTACGACTCTTGAGGATTATCAGGATGGCAGAGTCACTTTTGGAGATGGGAGCAATTCTAGCATTATAGGACGTGGTACTATCGAGTTACCTGGATTTCCTAAGCTAAAAAATGTTTTGTACGTCAAAGGTTTGAAAGCAAACCTTCTCAGCATTAGCCAGCTGTGCGACACTGACTTTACAGTAAAGTTTAACTGGTACGCGTGTAAAGTCTACAATCAAGCCGGTAAACTTTTGATGCAAGGGGTGAGGACCGAGGATAATTGCTATGGGACTGAGCCCACGTCCTCACTTGTCTGCAACAGCGCCACGATCACTCCTATGGATTTGTGGCACCAACGTCTAGGTCACGTAAACGTTAGAGATATCAATCGCTTAGCTAAAAAGGACCTAGTACGTGGATTACCATCTCTTGGAAAGTCAACTTCAACCGTTTGTGGACCCTGTCAGTTGGGAAAACAAATTTGTAGTCCTCATAGGAAGTTGCATTCCATTACCACTTCTCGTGTTCTTGAGTTGATTCACATGGATCTTATGGGTCCCACTCGTACTGAGAGTCTAGGTGGTAAGAGGTACATTCTTGTGATGGTAGATGATTTCTCTAGGTACTCCATTATAGGTTTTCTGAGAGAGAAATCCGATGCTGTAGAATTTTTAACGACCAAGTGCCGTGTCCTGCAAAATCAACACGGTGTCACTATTAATAGGATGCGTAGTGACAATGGCACTGAATTCACATAAGCAAAGGTAGATCTTTACTGTGATAGCCTCGGGATCGAACATGAGTTTTCTGCTAAGAGAACTCCTCAGCAAAATGGGATTGTTGAGAGAAAGAATATAACGATCCAAGAAATTGCTAGATCTATGCTTCTAGGTCGTAAAGTTTCTAGGAGATTTTGGGCAGAGGCAGTGTCTACTGCATGCCACATGGTGAATAGGGTTTATTTGCGTCCACACACACTTCATACTCCTTATGAGTTGTGGACTGGCAAGAAGCCCAACCTGGCATATTTACGTATTTTTGGGAGTAAATGATACATCCTACGGGATAGAGAGCAATTAGGAAAGTTCGACTCCCGGAGCGACGAGGGAATATTTCTAGGATATTCATCGAATGGCAGAGCGTAACGGGTTTTTAACCTGAAGAGCTCTAAGGTTATGGAATCAATAAACGTCACCGTGCAAGATGACGAACCTCCGACGGTTATTGATCCTAACCTTCAGTGTGAGGATGAGGACTCGTCTGATAGTGATCCAATTGTCCCCCACCCACACTCTGTGGTCCCTACTCTTGTGCTAGGGGACACACCTGCTTGGTTTCGCAAGAGTCATGACCCTTCTACCATTTTTGGTGATCCCACTCTAGGGGTCAAGACTCGTGATCAGCTAGACAACGTTTTTAGCCATCTTTGCTACACGTCCAAAGTCGAGCCCAAGAACCAAAAAGAAGCACTCAAGGATGAACACTGGATATCTGCTATGCAGGATGAGTTGCTTCAGTTTAAAAAGAATAATGTCTGGGAACTAGTACCCCGACCTAGTGAGACTAATGTGATAGGTACCCGGTGGATTTTTAAGAATAAAATGGATGAAAATGGTACCATAATAAAAAATAAGGCTAGGTTGGTCACTCAAGGCTACACACAGATAGAGGGTGTAGACTTTGGGGAGACATTTTCTCCTGTTTCGAGGCTTGAGTTCGTCCGTCTCCTGCTCGCCATCGCATGTCATCTACGCTTCAAGTTATATCAGATGGATGTCAAGAGTGACGTTCTGAATGGCATTCTACAGGAGGAGGTTTATGTGGAACAACCAAAAGGGTTTGAAGACCCTTAGCACCCGGAGCATGTCTACTATCTGAGGAAATCCTTGTATGGTTTGAAGCAAGCACCCCGTGCTTGGTACGAGAGTCTTACTTCCTATCTCTTAGCTCGTGGATTCAAGAGAGGGGGAGTAGATATGACGTTATTCGTCAGGAGAGATGACGGTGCTATTTTGGTTGCCCTAGTCTATGTGGACGACATAGTCTTTGGCTCCACATGCTCCAAGCATGATCACCACTTTGAGGAGGAGATGAAAAGTGAGTTTGAAATGAGCATGGTTGGTGAGCTTATATTCTTCCTTGGTATCCAGGTTCGTCAGCTAGAGGATGGGATGTTCATCTCCCAATCCAAGTATGCTAGAGACCTGGTGAAGAAATTCGGTTTAAACTCCGCTAAGCATGCACGTACACCTATGAGTACCACTACCAAGCTTAGTAAGGACACTTCAGGCAAGGACGTAGAGCAAACCTTATATCGGAGTATGATTGGTAGTCTTCTCTACTTGACTTCCAGTCGTCCCGACATCGCCTTTAGTGTTGGAGTCTGTGCACGATATCAGGCATCCCCAAAAGAGTCACATTTACTTGCTCTAAAACGTATTATTAAATACGTGAGTGGGACTCTCTCATACGGTATTTGCTATTGCTTTGATACCGATGACCGTTTGTCCACCTATTAGGATGCTGATTGGGCCGGGGATGTATATGGTTGTAGGAGCACTTCTGGTGGGTGTTTCTATTTTGGTTCTGCTCTTGTCTCCTGGATGAGCAAGAAGCAAAATTCCATCTCTTTGTCCACTACGGAGGCTGAGTACATAGCCGCCGGGATTTGTTGCACACAACTCTTGTGGATGAAGCAAATGCTGGAGGATTATGGGATTTCACAGGACACCATGACCATTTCCTGTGACAACATGAGCATGATACACATATCCTGCAATCCAGTTCAGCATTCGCGCACCAAGCACATCAGGATACGTGAGCACTTTATTCGTCAGTTAGTTGAGGAGAACACTGTATTCCTGAGTTTTGTTCCCACCGACCGTAAGTTAGCCAACATTTTCACGAAACCTTTAGATGCCCTTAGATTTGAGAGTCTTAGGAATTCTTTGGGAATTTGCACAGTTGACTGAGGGGTTGGTCTATGTCTAGAATAGGATGTTTCTTCATGTTCATATCATATGCTTCCTATTGCTAGTCTGTTTTATATGTACCATTGCTTGTTGTACAACTATTTATTTATTCTTTTTGCTTTTTATATTTCTTTTGAAAAATACAAAAAGATTTTATTTTTACTAAAATTTTTGAAAAATCCAAAAAGATTTCTGTTTTTGCTCCTTATATGGATGAGAATTTAAGATAGCCAAGTCACAACTTCATTCCATATATCCATATGACTGTTTGATAGAGATTTGAGAGGCTACATCATTTCATCCATGTGCTTTACATTGTTTGGAGTCTTTGAGATGTAATTAGTGATATCTTCCTACATGTTTGACTCCTATATCCTTTATTGCACACATGCACGACTATATTTGATTATTGCACTTGTCTATCTCATATTGGCTTGAATGTTTCCATCTCAATTCTGTCTATACAACTTACAATATGCGATAAAACATGACAAGATTGGAATGCATGTAAAAACCGTTTTGGTGAGACTGTGTGTTTTTCTACAAACAAGGAGGGGATGCGAAAGGTAATCATCTATCCTTTGCACAAAATCCACCGTTAAAAAGGACCTAAAAAATGGAGGAATTTTAATATCCGAGGTCCAAAGAGCCCGAAAAAATTTAAAGGCAATAAAAAGCACTTCATGCCAAATATGGGCCACTTAGGTTTCACCATTAATTCTCCAAAGTTTGAGAATTTAGAATACCTCTATTCAAAATTTATATCTGAGGAAGCTTGGTTGGAGAATCGTTAAACGGGTTTGCACTTCCTTGAAAGTCCTAAAAAAGCATAAAATCATTTTGGACGTTATTGGTGTGAAAATCACTTTGAGCTTTGATTTGTTGATTTGATTAAGTCAATATCTTATATTGTCATTCTTTTACACCAAAGGACGCAGTTGAGTTCATTCTCTAGGAGTATCCAATATTCATTGTGCACATATGTCGTGTTTGTATGCATTGATTTTCCTATCGAATTTGATCACACCACTTCATTTACGCTATCATCGAGTTGGTTATTTTTGTGATCATTCATGGTGTGATTTTATCCTAGTGACACTCCATACTTGATTATTTGATTTATTTCTCTCATTTGTCTATTTGGGAACATCATAAAAAGGGGGAGAATGAATTATCTTATTATGGGGGAGATTTGTAAGTTTGAGTTTTCTCATAAATTGGTATATATGTCTATCTCATTTCAAACTCAATACGTCACTTGGTATTTTGTCTTTTCTCATGTGTGTAGGTACTACATGGTTTATCATTGGATTGCACACCCTGATGAGAAAAGTGTTGAGATTCCTGAAGAGTTTAAGAGAAAGCGTTGAAGTCTTATTCAATTGTATATTTCCAGTTTTGGGTTCATGGAAGGGTAGATTTGTATAGGCATCTTTAGTTGTTTGATAATTCGGATGTTTGTTTTTATGTATGTACCGGCATAGACATAGGGGGAGAATCGTAAGGACATTTTTGTCCATTATCAATTTGTTATGTCACACGTCGTTACACCATTGAAGAAATTCAATATTCATACAGTCATCAACGGATTCGAATATCAAAAGAAGAAGAGGAATCAAAGTCTGACAGGCCGGACCGGTCCGCCCAGAATAAACGAACCGATCCTCCTGCAGACCGGTCTGCCTCAGACCCGGACTGGTCCGCCTGCTAAAAGCCAGTATACCCCGGACCGATTGCGAACCGAATATGCCAAATATAAAAAGAACCGGTCCGCCTACCCGGACCGGTCCGCCTCAGACCCGGATCGGTCCGCCTGGGATAAACACAAACAGATCGTGCAGAGATTTTTTAGGCCCAGGACTCCTGTTATAAACCCACTACGAAAAGTGGTTTTCCAAGACTTCTACACACGATTTTCAGAGTACAAAAAACTCTATGTCTTCACCTATTGAGTACTAAGACTCTAGGTTTTTGATTCACACAAATTTCCAAACACTTGTGAATCACTCTGCAACCCAGGAACGCACTTTTGCTGTTCATACCATTATGGAGAAGACCGTTCTTCTTCTTCATTGCAGCCATACTGAAAAGGGATAACTCTGGCCGCCGACTACAGAATCTGACACCTGAGGGTAATTCTTAGTCACTTGTATTTTCATTATAATCTGAAATTGTACAGTTACAATATTATAATGAAAATAATTGGTTTTGCCCCTTTGGGGGATTTTTCCTCAATTGTGTGTGTTTGATTAATCTTCATGATCTATTCTTGATTAAATCACACCTAGTTGCATGTTTAGGGTTTGTTTCAGTTAAAAGGTGTTTAATATATAATTTTCTCATTTGAACGCAAGCGCATACTCTCTCAAGTTCCCATGTGGGGCATTAAAATTTCCATTGAATCCTCCTATAGCATCCATCTACTCGATGTGCATGGCTTTGTAGGCGAAAATCATCGGGCATGCCTTTGTGGAATGGCCCGCCTCACAGATAGCACACACCTTTTCTTTAGCGACCCGGATGGATCCGAAGATATCTCTCAATCGACTATCAAGTAAATCTTTCATATCTCTCTGAAACTGATCGAATCGACGGTCTATTAAGGTATTATTATTGAATTAATATAGACCGGATCCAGTCGGAGCGATAGATGCTTGTTTAGGTCGGACTTGGGTATTAGGATCAGGTGTGTCCCATGCTTGAGTAGTCTCAGCAGCATACTTAAGATGGGCCTCAACATCATTAGAGTCTAATTCCTAGAATGGTCATTCACACATAGTTTTCACAAGTTATTTAGAAGTCACTGTCAACCCATTATGGAAGAAAGAGATCAAGTGGTGTTTTTTAAATCCATGATGGGGACATGCGCTTGCCAACTCTTGAAATCGTTCCCAACACCTATCAAAAGGCTCATTATCTTGTTGTTAGAAAGCTTGTATTTGAGTCTTGACAGAGTTGGTCTTGTGCGGTGAGTAGAATTTTGAGAGAAATTTATATTGCATATCATTCTAGGAAATAATAGAGTTCGGGGGTAGAGACCATAGCTAGATCTTAGCTTTATCCTTTAAGGAAAAAGGGAAAAGCTTTAGGCAAACGACATCCTACGTGTAAGCTAGATCACTAAATGTCTCCCACGCCTCTTCGAACTCTCTTATGTGAAAGTATAGTTTCTCCGAATCCATGCCATAGAAAATAGGGAGAATCTATATCATCCTAATGCGGAAGTGGAAATGACCGACATTATACGGAAGTAAAATGCAAACAGGTTTGACAGTTCGTTCATGAAAGAATAAGTATTTCATGGGACGATAGGGTGGATTTCCCTCTCAAGTGCCGAAACTAGCGGCGTCAGACATCGCTCTCTCTTCAAATGACTCGGAATCCTCACTCGGTGTCCTAGATGTGTGGCCCAAGCATTTACTCAGGGTGTAACTAGCAATAGAGTGCTCAATAGTAGAAGGTGGAATCCAAAACTGTGGAACACGAGGCGTGTGGGGACTGTCAGAATTATACTCAACAATTGGATTTTCGTGAATTTTGGTTGGAGTATTTTGAGTAGTTTGAGTAAGTTCAAGATTTTTCATTAAAGGCTTTTGAGAGATGATTTTTTTTTTTATTTGGTCTAAGCTTTAGATTGACTCGATCTGACCTAAGTCTACCTAATTCCCTGGAAACGACGCAAAAACCTTGACGCGACCACAAATGTGTCTAGTGTGCCTACTATTTAGGCTCAAGTGAAAGTCTGTCGCTCAAGTAATATCCTGATAAGTCGGGTATTGATCCTCAAGTAAAAAGGACGAACGAATTCGTGACGATGTTGGAAAGATGAATGAATCCTAGCTTTGACTTTAAAAGAAAATAAAAGATGATTTGGGGATGAAACAACTACAACTAGATACAAATTTTAGAGTAACAACTAATGAAACTAAGAACTAATAATATGCAACTATACTAATTAAACGAAATGCTGATGATAAATGGATTAAAGATTTAACTATGAGATGATAACAAGAGGTTGGATTACAATCCCCCACACCCTAGTAATTCACTTCATAGGATACTAGATTGGGAATTAAGATTTTAAATGAACCCAGTCTTTATTTATCCTAAGCATTCCATATATAAGGGATCGTAGCCCGCACCATATGAAATCAAAGGCAATAACAAAGAGTTGTCGCATTAATCGATACGCGCGTCGCACTCTTAAGCATCCTGGTTACCTAGGGAAAATGAGATAAAAAGTCCTACGACGGTTGCAACAGTTATGCAACACGATTCATCTAAGATTTTAATTCAAAATTCTATTTCCCATTATGCTGACTTACATCGGGTGGGGTTCATGCACCCCAACCCTCAGAAAATTAGTTGGGCATGATTAACTTAGAGAAAAACATGGTTTTTGAGAAATAGAACATTAAATCTAAAGAAACTAAATGAAAATAGAATTGTCAGATTCAAACCAACAATTAACATAATGAGAAATTGAAAACCTAAAGGAAAGATGTTACTTGAATTGCAAAAATTCGATTCAAATCCTTACAGCGAAATGTTCTTATGGAAAAGCTATGGTTTTTTACTACAAAAACCCTCTTCTCCTAATTAGTTAATCTAAAAATTTGAACTTGTATTATAATGTAACCAACTAAAATAAATATCTCCGAAATTTACAAGAGTTTGACCCAATTAAATCTCTGAGAAAAGGATAGAAAATCAGAGAAAAATCACAAGCGACCCAGACCCACCGGGCCAGGCTGTCTGAACCCCCATATTTCAAACAGAGGACCTTAGGCAAGGGCGGTCCGGATCCTTTTTATAAAAAGGTACAGATCTCACCCTTTTTTATTCAGAACTGTCTAGCCATGCGGTCCGAACCCTTTTCCAGGGCAGTTCGGACCACCTGCCAGATTCATGCATGGATCTTTTTTGGACTTTTCTCATCTTCAAATGATGGTAACTTTTTCACCGTAGCTCGGATTGAAGTACCGTTTCTTCCGGTGTTCTTGTGGTCGAAAAATATTCAACTCTCCAATTGTCTTTGACACGGGACTAAGTCTACAAAATTATAAAATTTCCCCTAGACTGTCCTTATTTGATTTATTTCTCAGGTTTTCTAATTTCTTTCTTCCTCAATGCTTTAAATACCTGAAAAACTCATGAGAAATGCACGAAACTAGATATACTTGTTAGAAGGAGTAAGTGGCAACGAAATATGATAATTCAACTCATTTTCCATTACTCGAGATGATAAAAGTCACTAAATTAAGGGGATAAATTCAGAAGAATTTGAACCTTATCACTAAGCGTGATGATTGCTTTGACATCCTCTTGGGTTTGTGGTGAACCGACGTTATCTTGCACAAAATATTGACCTTTAGGTAAGTTACCTTTAGGATTGGTCTCAGGTTGACTCAGGAATGTCCCTTGTTTCTCTCACTCAACGCGTTCGCTAATTGACTCACTTGAACCTCGAGTTTCGCTATGGATTGAGTGTTTGCATGAAAGCTTTGTTGGGTGGATTGGAGGACATTTTGAGTGGTTTGCTATAATTGGAGGGAAATTTTAGCAATAAAATTCATCGTATCCTCTAAAGCTTGGATCTTTTGGGAAGAAGGATACGATGGTTCGGGGGCATTCTTTTAGAAACCCAGAGGTGGATTACTAGAAGATTAAGCTCCACTTTCTTGGTATTGACCTTTAAACCACGAAAAATTAGGGTGGTATCGCCACCCCGGATTGTACGCATTGGAATACGGGTCGTACTTCGACCTATTTGGTAGAGGACATTAGCTCGCTCGGTGAGTGCCTTGTGGGTCAGAAAGGGTAGGAAAATTCTCAAGTAAGTGGTCGAATGCATTGCAAAGTATACACCTAGGGGAACCTACATGTTAAATTACTGCATGTGTGGTTTAATTGACCTCTTTGCTCGTCTCTGAAGCTTTTAAACATCGGGCCAATGTGGCCACTTGGGCATTTAAATCATAACTTTGTTTGACTTGGTGAGAGAAACCCTCATTGGATGTGGTGGACCTAGATTCTCTATTGGGTTCCCATCATTAGGACTTTTTCGTTACGAATTCTAGGAATAACCGAGAGTTGATCTCACTTTTCTCGATAAAATCACCGTTACATAGTGACTCGAGCATAGTTCTAGTATTACAATCGAACCCCTTATACAAAATTTGGACTTTGAGTCCCATCTCAATCCCATGGTATGGACATTGAAGTAGCAAGTCCTTGAATCTCTCCAAATATATCCACAATTATTCTCCCTCCTTTTGGCTAAATGTGTTGATGGCCTGACTTATCTACGCCATCTTTTGGTTGCAAAAGAATTTTTGCAGGAAGGAGACACTCATTTTGTTCCAAGTGGTGATGGATTCGGGTGTTAACGAGTTAAACCAGCTTTTGGATTTGTCTTTCAATGAGAATGGGAACAATTTAAGTTTTTCAATCTCATCGGTGAGTTATTGATACTTAATGGTCCCATATATCTCTTCGAATTACTGAATATGAAGGTAGGGATCCTCTTTATCTATACCTCGAAACACAGGCAACATTTGGATTGTTCCATGAAGGAATAGGAAATTATTTGCAGTGTGATCGGGTAGACGTATGCATGAAGGTTGACTCAACCTAGCCAGATAAAGGTAATATTTAAGGGCATGTGGCGCTAACTCGTCTCCCATTTCGGTGAGTATAAAAAATCTACCTACATAAATATCGGGAGTGATAGAATCCACACTTGATAATCGACCAGTATGATCTCGAAACAAACTTCGCATACATTGAGCTCACTCGATTTTTTTTATATAATTTTTTTTATGTGAAGAAAAAAAAAAATTGACTCAAACCACGTAATTCCTAGATAACACACATCAAATTGAATTATCTAATTTAGGTGAGGGAAATTTCAATTTTAAAATCTAGTTTTTGTAAGATTAATCGACGATAGCAGGGGTCTCCGAATTAATCTCCCTAATTAAATAACTCCTAATCTTTGATAAGGGAGAATTTAAAAGACGACCGATTACGGCTATCGCCTCAAATTCTATTTTTTTCCTCCAGGTAGGTGGTCGGTACGAAGACACATTAAAAGCCACTAATCCTAGATAAGGAGAAATGAAATCGATTTGACAAATTCGTATTAGAGTAGCTTTTAATTCTAGCCTCGTTAAGAGGTTTCCCATGAGCTATGTGATATCCTAACACCAACGTCTACTTGATTTGAAATTAAATGTGATGGCTTGAGATATGCAAATGCTTGAATATTTAGTGATTTTCAGGCAAGGAAGGGTGATGAAATCCCCACCTTATCTTTCACACAGGTGTTGCCCTTAAGTCAATATATACAACGTGCTAAATTAAGTATGAAATTAAATCACGTAGGAGCACATAAAAATGTACCTCCGGCGTGGACTTTTTCCGATCGCTTGTTTATTTCGGGCCGAAGTTTAATTTGATGTCGATCGGAGGGAAACGCTGCCTGCGTTTCAGTCATCCCCGAGAGTTCCTTGTGCTCGTGGCAAGATTGCACAATTTTTTTTTCTTCGCGTGCGCACACTGTTAACACTTTTTTTGAAATTTTCTTCACCTTTTCTTCTTCTTCTTATTCTTCTTCTTCTTCTTCTTCTTTTTTATTCTTAATATGCTTCTGGAAAGAAAAAAATGAACTACACCAAATGTAAAGTGCGACACATAAAAAAATAAAAGAAAAGAAAGGAAAAAAAAATAACACGACACACGCACTAGTGGTGCATTTGACCCACACAAAAAAAAACACTTATGAAGCATTTTTTAATCTGGAAAAAACAAAATTACTACTGGGAATAAAAATTATTTTTTTGAATTTTCGGATTTTTTGTTTCTTAATTTTTTTTAGGGTCTACGTACTTAAAAAAATCTAGAAATTTCCAAGAAAAAATATTTTTTTTCAAGTTTTTTCAATTTTTTTTATGTATTTTAGGATAAACTAGTGCTAAAAATGTTATTTATTAAAAAAAACTTAAATCTGATTTATTGTTTTTGCCTAGAAAAATAGAAATATTATTGCCGATTTTTTTTCTTCAGAATTTCTACCTTTTGTTTATGAATTTTTACTAACAAAAATGCGAAAAGTAATAAAAAAACTAGTCCGAAAGTCCCCACTATTTTTTTTTAAATCAAACAAATTCTCGGCAACGGCGCCAAAAAACTTGTTGTCAATTTTATAAAATACCGCAAGTGCACGAGCTATTATAGAATAGCGAGTGTAAGTATAAGTCAAATCCACGAGGATTTATCAAATTTTTCATTAAAAATTATTGTGACTGTCCAACTAGACGAAATGGATTTGAAATTGAGATGTGATGTTAACTAAGCAAAAAAAAGTAAGACTATGAGAGATATAATCAAGGGAGCGTGAAAACTAGGATGTTGGATCCATTTATCACGTTTAACTAACATCGTTCAATAATTTAAATTCGTCATTCCTTATTTTATAACTCAAATTAAATCGACTCTCGTCATATTTAATTCAGAAAAATAACACGTTATAACTCCAAAATAAAATTTAACCTATCTAAATTTAGACGCCTAAAATCCCAATTCCCTTAAAATGTTCACTTTTAAATTTCAAAATATAGTCTTTAAGCATGGGTTATCAATCAATTTAATTAAAGTATAACCCATCAAAAAGTACTCATAATTTAAAAAAATGATTTTTTTTCAAACAATGCCGAAGGTTTAAAACACACTCCCATGTTGTTTTAAATGAATATCGAATTTTTAAAACATATAACACATATCGGGGGAAAAAATATTTTAAATCATGCACAATATTAATCAAACATGATAAATTTTACCTAGTCCTAGTAAAGAAATTAAGCGAGCATAACTGTTGACATAATAAATTTGAAAGAATGAATACTAATTTTCATTCAAATAAACAAACATACAAATGGTGTGTCAAAAATATTCTTGACATAATTCCTATGTCAAAATAATTATTCGGCCTCAAATATAAATAAAACACTAAAACTAAAACTAACAATAAGTATTCTAAAGTGGCTCTCTACAACTCTCGCTAAAAAATAATGAACCCAAGTGATATGCCCTAAATGTACCTAAAATCTCAAAGACACCAACCTGGGCCCATGGTCGAGGTAACAAGGGCCCTAGATTGGCAACCAGTGATCTCGTCCAAAGCAAGGTCGGCTATGGCCGATGTTACTAGTTGCCTCACAGTCAGGCAACAACTGAGTTCTTCATGATCCATGGGGGCAGTTATCCATCAGGTCGTCCGGAGCTGACATCACGCCTACTTCATACATCAACCTCGGCTGGGTACATGCCGAGGAAGGAAGGTCTACACCATCGTAATCAACCTCAGCTGGGAATCAGCCAACGTTCCAACTACTCCCACATAACCCCGGCCCAGACCGACGTTATAACCTCACCTGCCTTGCCTCGGGTTTCTGATGAACCGAGACCATCAAGAATAACTTCAGATTGGGCAGCAGCCAGACTTCACCAACCTCGTACTCTTCCAAGCCGAGGTTGCATCAATCAAAGACGGCCGAGAATTAACAAGCATATGCAAGGATAGGAACACGTGTATAAAGTCAGTTGTAACTGAATCAATCCCCTCACGTGAGGGAATATTTCATCATCATTATCTACATGTGATAGTGACAGATGTCTTCATTAGATTGGCCAGATCAACTCACACATGCTCATTACATGCATGGGGGTGCATTACACCCCCCCACACTATATATGCTTGCCTTCTCCTGCATGGAGAGGGGGATAAAAAATTACAACCCTAGAAGAAACTCTGTCATTTTACACATATAGAGAGAAAGCTTGAGAGATTGTATCCATGGTCGTTAGTGCCTTATTTTAGTGATCTTACTCACTCACTCACACTGTGGACGTATGCCTAATTGGCTGAACCACTTATGTATTAGTGTTCGTACTATTCTCCTCATCCCTATCTCCTATATTTGGTGTATACTTGAACTGCCATTGTTATCACTGATTTGAGCTTACAAACACCTTAAAGGGTGGTGTTATTTCCCGCATCATCAAGGGTCCTCTTTATAGGCGTAGGGATAGGGTATTTGGATGGGGTAGGACTCTCTGTGATTGGTTGTAGATGATAATTATCTCATGGAGTTTTGGGAAGAGTTGGAGATAATTATCCCCAATTTTGGCACTATTCACATCACTCATTTACACCACCAGCATTAATTGCATTTTTTACCTCCAAAACTTCAAAATCTCATGTTCGTCCGAAATTCAAAGTTGTGAGTCTTGTCAAGAACTTTACGAAAAGCTATGGCATGGCCTCAACGGAATCTGGAGCGATTTTATAAAAAATATTTAGTACAATTGTGTTAACCGTGTTATGTCGTGTCGCGTCGCGACGTATCCTGGCAATTTTTGCACATCAACTCCTTTGTTGTCCAAATTTTCGGGCCACCTGTAAAAATGCAAAATAATATTAATTAATTTAAATTTTGGTCACAAATATTTAAAATTTACAAAATTATCCCTATTTGCAATTTAGCCTCCTAAATTCATTAATTGCTCGTTTTAATTCAGAATTTAACCAAATTTTAGAGAGAACTTTATTTTGCCTAGATAAACATTTAAAAATTACATAAAATTTCTAAAATTATTGTTTCACCCCCAGAGTTATTAAAATCACATTTTTAACTCAAATTTTATTCAAACTGCATTTTTCTTTTAATTTACGAAAAGACTCTAAAATCTCATTATTTATGATACAACGGGCCTAACAATGCCTAGATTTGAACGTTATTCCGGCAAAATAATGCACTCATCATCTAGTGAGGAGTTGTTTCACCATTGAAAAAGGTCCATTAAGGTACAAAGCTCATCTACTCCACAAGCACCTTAGTGTTAACATAGGGCACCGGAGTTACCACCACCTCTTCCAGTGCCTAATGCTGGAGGACCTAGTTCCAGCCAGGCACCGCCTCAGTCCGAAATGGTGGAGGTGGAAGCAGCCTTGAGGTTGTTGGCTGCAACGCAACAAGCAATAAAGGAGGTATTTGCACAACTTAGTCAAAATAATATAAGACCACCTGGGGTCTCACCGGAGATGATTACTCCAGCGGTAGCTCAGCCCCATCCTGAAGCCAGGGGACCACCCCAGGCACCGCGAAAAGACCAACCTACACCTCATCGGAGGATGGACGTTGCTGACCCTAGGCGTTTGCATCTGGGGAGGTAAGGACACCCTTGACCTGAGGATAGGTATAACGATTTGGAGGTATAATAGGTTCCAGAAGATTGTTGGGAACCGTATAAGGTTTCAAATGACACAGTGCATCCTATCCAGTGGAGCCGAGATTATGGAGGTAGAAGAGGTGAAGAAGCCTAACAAAGAGGGTCATCTTTTGATCGATTGAGCAGAGGGTCGGCCTTTGAATGGCTCGGTCCAGTAAATGACCTAAGACAGAGGTTGTCCAGGTCAATAAGTGCTGCTGACTCACAAAGGGAAGAGAGGGAACGTCGGCCTCATCAAGCCGACCACCCATAGGACGAGGTAGGGACCATGAAGAGGTCAATAATCGACGTTGTGCTGCGGATGGGGAACCCTCAGTCCACCCCTTGGAGGTGGCTGGGGACAACCTCGGCCAGGCCGACATTGCAAGGCCATGGAATGACTTAATCCAACGTCTTGAGGAAAAGATAGGAGACCTCATAAAAATCCAAGACCCACTGTAAAGTGGTTTCTCAGAGGGCTCTCCATTCGTGGCTAAGGTAGTGATCTTCCCAACCCCTGCCATGCTTAAGTCGCCCACGGTGTCTCCCAAGTATGATGGTAGCACCACCCCTGTACATCATATTGAGATGTACCAGTCTGCGACGGACATTACTCAATACCAGATGAGATGAAGTGTCGGGCCTTCTCTATGACTTTGACGGGAGCTGCGCACATCTGGTTTACCTCTCTTCCGAAGAACTCAATAGAGAACTTTAAGGGCTTGGCTAAACGGTTCATTCACAATTTCTATTTTGGGGTTCGACCTCAAAAGAAGACCACTCATCTGCTATATGTGAAACAAGGCAAGAATGAGATCCTAAAAGACTACATCGCAAGATTCAACAAAGAAAAACTAGAGGTTGAAGATTACGAAGAGAACATATCTATGACCACTCTCATAGGAGGTCTCCAGAAAGGGAAGTTATTGTGGAAACTTGCAGAAGAGCCTCCTAAGTCTATGGCAGAATTACTGGAAATTACAGGTAAGGTCATGAACGCTGAAGCGACCATGGACACAAAGTACAAGGATGAGAACGGCAGTGGCAGCGGGAAGTTCCACAGAAAGAAGGATGGAAATAAGAGGTCAGCTGATGACAAGTTTGCACACTATACCCCTCTAACCGTGAGCTGCGAACACATCCTCAATGAGATCAAGAATGACTAGTCTCTGAGATGGCCCGAGAAGCTGAAGGCTCCTCCACATAAGAGGAACAGGAACTTATGGTGCGAGTTCCACCAAGACCATGGCCATGTGACAAACAAGTGCTTCGCCTTAAAGGATGAGATCGAGAAGATGTTTGAAAATTAAATAGGCAAGACTATGGAGGTGTATGTAGACGCTATGTTGACGAAGATCTTAAAGTCCTGCACTCACATGGCAGACCTAGAAAAGACCTTCGATACCATGGACTTGAACATAATGAAACTCAATCCCGCGAAGTGTGTCTTCGGGGTAGGATCCGAGAAATTTCTTAGCTTCATTATCAATTAGAGGGGAATAGAGGCGAACCCTGAGAAAATCAAGGCTTTGCTTGACATGAAGCCACCAAGGAGTATCAAGGACGTTCATAGGCTCACTAGAAGGGTAGCTTCACTCAACAGATTCATTTTCAGAGTGATGGACAAGTGTCTTCCGTTCTTTAAGGTGCTTAGAAAGTCCTTCGAATGGGACAAAGAGTGTGATGAGGCTTTTAATCAACTCAAGTGGTACCTCAGATCTCCCTTGCTCTTATCTCGGCCCATAGCGGGAGATAAGTTGTATGTTTATCTAGTGGTCTCTGAATGAGCTATAAGTGCAGCCATAGTACGAGAAGATGTGGGGGTCCAAAGTCCTGTACACTTAAACAGTAAGGACCTTCAAGGCTCTGAACAAAACTATCCTCGAATGGAAAAGTTGGCCTACGCTTTGATACACGCTTCTAGGAAGATCAAGCCCTACTTTAAAGCCCATTCCATGGTCATCCTCACTGACTCCCCACTAAGATAGGTCCTCTACAAACCTGAGAAGTCGGGTAGATTAATGACACGGGCCATTGAGTTGGGAGAGTATGACCTTACTTATCAACCCGGGGTAGCTATTAAAGGGCAGACACTTGAAAATTTTATTGCGGACTTCACATGGGAAGACGCCAAAGTTGAGAATAGCCTAAAGACTGCAGAGGAATCAAACAGTAACTTCTTTCGAGACTCGAAAGAGGTTGTGTCCAATAGATCCAGAAACGTAATAGCCCAAAATGAGGAAGACCGGTACCTCTTCAAGCAAGGAATCATGTCAGAGGGGAGCTTCTGATCAGATAAAGATATCTGGAACCTCTTTATTAACGGGTCTTATTGAAAAAATGGAAGCGGTACAGGGCTGATACTCTCGGCCCTGAATGGTACAACATTGAATATGCACTAAGGTTTAAATTCAAGGCATCAAACAACAAGTCAGAATATGAGGCCATGATAGGGGACCTCTCCTTAGAAAAGACCCTTAGGGTAAGACGACTACTACTTCATAATGACCCAAAGTTAGTTATTAACCAAGTGTTTAGAGTTTATGAGGCCAAGGATGAAAGGATGGACAAATACCTGAAGAGGGTAAGAATGATGTTAAAAGGTTTCGAAGAGGTAAGGATGAAGAGGGTGAAGCGACAAAACAACAGCTACACAGATGCACTAGCAAGGTTGGCTTCAGCAACAAGGACAGATATCAGAAGGACAGTTCCAGTTGAGATCCTGCTCAAGCCTACCATTGAAGAAAAAGAGGTTAGTAACTCAGAGAGGGAGGACTGCCGAAATCAAAGTTAGAGAGGAGGAAACTGAGGTACAGAACTACAAAGTTCTCAATAATAGGAGATGTCCTATATAAGAAAGGATTTCTATTACCTTTCCTCAGATGTGTTCATCCCACAGAAGTTCTCCGCGTGCTACAGGAGGTACACGGTGGTTCTTGCTCCAGTCACATAGGAGGAAGACCTTTAGCCAAGAGGATTATCACACAGGGATACTGGTGGCCAACATTGCCCAAGGATGCTGCAGCCTACGTGAAGAGGTGCAATAAATGCCAAAGATTCTCCACTATCCACTATCCGCCATTAACCTCATCAGCCTATGACGTCAATAATTTCTCCTTGGCCATTCGCAGTATGGGTAATTGACTTGGTGGGTCCCCTACCAAGAGCTGGGAATAACTACAAGTTTTTTATAATTTCCATTGACTATTTATCCAAATGGGAGTAGGCTGAGTTGATGATAATGATTACAGAGCATAAGACCTCCCAATTCATCTCGAAGGGCATCATATGCAGACATGGCCTCCCTAACACCCTCATATCAGACAACGAAACCTAGTTCAAAAACTCTTCCTTCGAGAAATATTGCAAGAGAGTTAGGATCAAGGAATTTTTCTCTTCTCCTGGCCAATCTCAGGAAAATGGTCAAACCAAAGTCACAAATAGAACAATCCTTGACGGGATCAAGAAGAGGTTAGAAGAATCTAAGGGGAGATGGACTGAAGATGTTTATGTTGTGTTATGGGCCTACAAAGCAACGACTAGGACACTAATGGGGGAAACCCCATTTATGTTAGCACATGGCTCAGAATCTATCAAACCAACAAAAATAGGACTCCTCGCTCACAAGGTTCAGAACTATGACCCTAAGAAGAATAGGGAGGAGAGAAGACTTGACCTAGATTTAATTGAGGAGATAAAAGAAGACACAAAGGTCAGACAAGCAGCCTATCAGTAGAGAACAACAAAGATCTACAATCAAAGGGTGAAATCAAGACCCATAGCCATGGGAGACCTAATGTTGAAGAAAACATTGCATAAGGTAAACAAACTTCATCCAAATTGGCATGGCCATTACAAAGTGATCGAAGAGGTTGTACCCGAGACCTATATGTTGGAAAAACTTAAGGGGGGACATTTTTTTAATCCATAGAATGTTGATCATTTGAAAAAGTATTACACATGATGTTGCAATGATTCCTATGTAAATGTATCAACTTATGAGGAGATTATTAATGAGAAGATCAGTTCCTGTGTTAACTCTTGGTTCATGATGCTTTGATGAATATTATGGGGATAACATCTTAGTTGATGACCTCAGACCTTAAAACATCATAGTTTGGTGACAAGGTCTAAGGTGAACATCACACTTGGATGACCTCAGACCTTAAACATCATTAATTTGGTGAATATCTTATGGGGGTGACATCTTAGTTGATGACCTCGGACCTTAAAACATCATAGTTCGGTGACAAGGTCTGAGGTGAACATCACAGTTGGATGACCTCATACCTTAAACATCATTAATTTCGTGAATATCTTATGGGTGTAACATCTTAGTTGATTACCTCAGACCTAAAAACATTGTAGTTTGGTGACAAGGTCTGAGGTGAACATCACACTTTGATGACCTCAGACCTTAAACATCATTAATTTGGTGAATATATTATGGGGGTAACATATTAGTTGATGATCTCAGACCTTAAAACAGAATGGTTTGGTGACAAGGTCTGAGGTGAACATCACACTTTGATGACCTCAGACCTTAAACATCATTAATTTGGTGAATATCTTATGGGGGTAACATCTTAGTTGATGACTTCAGACCATAAAACATCATAGTTTGGTGACAAGGTCTGAGGTGAACATCACACTTGGATGACCTCAGACCTTGAACATCATTAATTTGGTGAATATATTATGGGGGTAACATCTTAGTTGATGACCTCAAACCTTAAAACATCATAGTTTGGTGACAAGGTCTGAGGTGAACATCAAACTTGGATGACCTCAGACCTTAAACATCATTAATATGGTGAATATCTTATGGGGGTAACATCTTAGTTGATGACCTCAGACCTTAAAACATCATAGTTTGGTGATAAGGTCTGAGGTGAACATCACACTTGGAAGACCTCAGACCTTAAACATCATTCATTTGTTGAATATCTTATGGGGGTAACATCTTAGTTGATGACCTCAAACCTTAAAACACCATAGTTTGGTGACAAGGTATGAGGTGAACATCACACTTGGCTGACCTCAGACCTTAAACATCATTAATTTGGTGAATATATTATGGGGGTAACATCTTAGTTGATGAACTCAGACCTTCAAACATCATAGTTTGGTGATAAGGTCAGAGGTGAACATCACACTTGGATGACCTCAGACCTTAAACATCATTAATTTAGTGAATATGTTATGGGGGTAACATCTTAGTTGATGATCTCAGACCTTAAAACATCATAGTTTGGTGACAAGGTCCGAGGTGAACATCACACTTGGATGACCTCAGACCTTAAACATCATTAATTTGGTGAATATCTTATGGGGGTAACATCTTAGTTGATGACCTCAGGCATTAAAACATCATAGTTTGGTGACAAGGTCTGAGGTGAACATCGCACTTTGATGACATCAAGCCTTAAATATCATTAATTTGGTGAATATCTTATGGGGGTAACATCTTAGTTGATGACCTCAGACCTTAAAATAAAATAGTTTGGTGATAAGGTCTGAGGTGAACATCACACTTGGATGACCTCAGACCTTAAACATCAATAATTTGGTGAATATATTATGAGGGTAACATCTTAGTTGATGACCTCGAACCTTCAAATAATGTTACAAGGTTGATAGAGACATCATTATATTGAGGCTTCAGACCTTAATACAAACACATTGCATGACATAGAGAACAATTCAAAGAACATTCAGCAAAAGAAATAAAGCCCTCTTCAGAGGTTGATATAACATGAAGTTAAGAATTACAAGTCAAGAGCTAACAGGAAATGTTATCAAAAGTTATAAATCGATATGGATCAGAAATAAAAATTACAAGGGCTTCACAAAATGTATTTAAGTATCTACAATCTCAGGGTTAGTAGTCATGCCCCCATCTCGTTGGCCAAGGTTTGTCACTTCTACCCCATCATTGTGAGGACCCACGTCTTCAGTCCTGGTATATTCTTATATAACAGTGTCGTTAGGTGCGACACTTCCTTCCTCCTCGACCTCTTTAAGGCCTGAGCAAATCGAGGATCAACAAAACCCAGACCAACGAAGTCAGAGGCTTCTAAGGTCCCTGACTCTTTCTCCTTTATTGCAGCCCATTTTCCAGTGTCCTTCACACCTCTTTCGAGGTATTCAAAGGCAAAGTTGACAAATTCATCCGAGACCTTATACTCCTCCAAAATCTTCTCTGAGGCGTCATCCAAAGAAGCCTTAACAGCGACATCGACCTTGTGTTGAAGAGAGTTAGCACGAATCTTCAGGGCAGAGCTATGATCCTTCTTAAGCTTGTCCATGTCCTTCTCCTGCCGTTTAACATTAGCCTTAGACTTCTCTAAGGAAGCCTTCAGACGCTCCACTTCAGTATTCAGAGCAGCCTCAGTCTTTTGGGCCTCTTTACCCTTCTCAGTCAGAGGAAGCTTCCTCAGAGTCCAGTCAATAAACTGGTGCATGGTGAGGAGACCCTGCAGAGCATGTGCATAAATGTCAGTTCAAGATTGGATATAATTCAAAGCCGATATTACACTTATCTAGAAAAAGCAAAAAGTCTTACTTGGATTAATCGATGGAGGGAGAACTCGGCCAACAGAGGAGTGTCTAGAGAACGACAAAACTGTTTATCAGAGTCGGTTATGACGGAGCCGATAGCGTCCAGGGCCTTCAGACTCTAGCCGATAAGACTATCGACTATCTTCAGTTTCTCTAGACGAGCAACAAATGCGTCCTTAGAGGAGATGGGGATCGCGTGATCCCACTTGGATGTTTTCTTCTTCTACCTATGATCCTCAGGATCATGATCAGTGGATCTCCTCTCCTTGGAGGCCTTGGCCCTTAAAGTAGTAGTAGTAGTAGGAGGAGGCACAGTTTGACCTGCTTTCTTCACAAGTTTTGTAAGACTAGGGGCTGACATCTCCCAAAAGTCATCCGAAATTCCTTTGGGACGCTCTGTAAATAAAAAGATCTGAGTTAAAAGATTAGAGATGTAACAAAATCAGAGGTATAACTTATTAAAATAATAAAGTAACTTATGGAGCTCGGTCAGAGGACTCCCCCCAAGTTCGGTTTCAGAGAGGTAGTGGGGGGTCATCAAATGCTTGTACTTGACCAACAGATAATGATCCCCCTGATATTGAAGGTCTTTGACCTTCTGAAGGTAATTTTGGCTTAACCCAGGGTTGGCCCTAGCAGCCATTGACACCTTTCTCCATTTCAGGGGTATTCTCGGCTCTAAGGATGAAGAGGGGGCACAGGGGACGAAATCCCATTATCTTGAGGCGAAGAAATATTGTGGTTTCCAGTTATGGTTCGAAGTCTGGGTAACCAGCAACATCTTCTTGTTGGACTTTCAAGCTACAAAGTGGTAATAACTCGGATGATTCCTAGCAGAGGAGGGGACGTAGCACCCTGTGAAGACCTAGACGGGAAGGTTTGAATGATGGATTTCCCTCCATAAGACTATAGCTCCATTTATCACCCTCCAGGCATTGGAGGATAATTGGGAAGGATCCAAGTTAATATTGGATAGTATGGACCTAATTATTTGATGAATGGGAAGATGAAATCCTAACTTAAACATCTGCTCATATACGCAGATCTCACCATCTCGACCGCAAAATGCCCTCTTGTCCCTCAGAATCCTCCTAAGTTTTATGGATGGACTTATAGAATACAAATGTCTGAAAGCTAGGAGGTCGAGTTCGCTGATAGTGTTCTCTATCTCGGCTGCCTCCGAGGTGTCAACATTGCTTTCACTACCATCGTCCTCATCCCGATCAACATCGGCTTGAGCAGAAGAGGGAGCACCATCAGGGAACCTCTGAGCAAACTCAGCTCATGTGGCGGTCGATAGGGGAATAACGTCAAGGGTTGGGGGAACAACCACACTAGGTCCTATAATTTCGACATCAGAGGAAGAATACGAGGTGCTAGAACTCTTGTTAGACGAGTCACTGCTGGAAACCTCGGCTTGGTCAGGGGCCTGGTCCATCTGGATAGCATATTCCATGGCCTCTTGGAAAGAATCCACAGACATAGGGTCTGAGGTAGACGACTCAGACTCAGACATCAGAACAGGTTTTACTGGGATCTCTGCAGGCACAGATGGCTCAGGATATATCACATTTAGAGGAGGTGGGAATATAGGCCTGAGAGGGAATGCCTCTGCCCTACGAGCTTCCTCTTGTGCTCGATCTATTTGTCTAATCTTTTCTAAGGTTTTCTCCCTAAGAGAAGGGAATTCCTCTAAGAGTTGATAAAGGGGTCTGAGCATATGGGACGACCTTACACGTACGGACTCAAGCTAAAAATAAACAGGAGGACATAACAATTAAAGATCAAATATGTCTATTTGAAAAGAAAGCCAACCAAAAATAGTCAAGAACAGCTCACCGAAGAACTCATAAACTCACCGAAAAATGCAACAAATGGAAACAAAGGCTGAAAAAATGGCAAAGAAGAGGTAATAAGCAATACCTGATGAAATACGAGGAGAAGAATAGGAAGATTGGCAAGAAAAATCCACAAAATGCACCCTCAACCAAGCTCTGGAAGAGAGAGAAAATGAAGAAGGCTCAGGCAGGAGAAAGGGAAGGAAATCAAGAAGAAAAGGGGGAAGGGGTTAAAACCCTCAAATCCACTTTCACGCGCCCCAAGGCCCATAATTGCCTTGGGATCCCAAAATACCATCATCGTTTCACTTGTCAAGCATGCAACCTACTTCAAAGCTGACACGTGTCAAGAAAATATTGGAACATAAAGAAATCCAACCTCGGACATATATACCCCTTAGTTAGCTGTTCACATAGGTAACTAACGGCTAGGGGTGATTGATATGCCCTAAATGTACCTAAAAGCTCAAAGACACCAACCTCGGCCCAGAAGATGGCCGAGGTAACAAGGGCCCCAGATTGGCAACCGATGATCTCGTCTAAAGCAAGGTCGGCTATGGCCGACGTTACTAGTTCCCTCACAGTCAGGCAACAACTTAGGTCTTCATTATCCATGGGGGTAGTTATCCATCATGTCGTCCAGAGCCGACATCACGCCCACTTCATATATCAACCTCGATTGGGTACAAGCCGAGGAAGCAAGGACTATGATTAGGCACATATTCTTCATATTTATCCCCTTAATTTCGGTATTTTTATGATCCCGTGCAGTGTAAATATCTTGGATTTATATAGTATTTATGCTACTAACCTTTTTTGGAAAGTATTTCGTGTTTTGTGTATTTCTCATGTGTTTTACAGGTATTTCACGCAAGTTAGTGCGAAGGAGAAATCAAAACAGTGAAAGAAACCAAGAAATGGAGAGTTGAAGGGCATTTTCATAATTTTTTAGCCTTAGTCCGAAGGTGGGGCCAACTAGAAAGTTGAATAGTTATAAATTACAAGAATACTGGAAAAAACGGCACCTCAATCCGAGCTACGGTGAAGAAGTTACGATGTTTTGAAGTTGCGTGATAATGAAGAGTCTGGATGTGCGGATTTCTGTAATTAATTATGCATTTAATGCAGTGCAACTCTTGGAAAACTTGTTCCACAAGCGAAATTTGATGCCAAATTCGTGAAACTTGGTGCTATAAAAGACCAAGCCCTACCTCATTTTCAAATGAGGGGAGTGGAATTCTAGTGAGAGGGGGTTGCTAGAGAGAGGGAGTGGAATTCTAGAGAGAGGGAGTTGCTAGAGAGAGGCTAGGTTAGGAGTAGGTTAGAAGTGCTAGATTGAATTTTAGGGTTAGATTTTGAGAGAAAATTTTCTATTCCTGCAAGAGTTTTCATGAACCCTAGTTTGTAAGAAATTCTGGATTCCAATTCCATTTTTGTTGCTGAATTCAAGTAATATCTTTCCATTCTCTATTTTTATTATTTGCAAATTATTTCCCATGTCTTGTAGATCCATAATTTTGTGTGTGAATTTATTCTTGAACCAAATCATGAGTAGCTAAATTCCCAAGGGTTGGGGTACATGAACTCAATCCAAGGCAAATTATTTATGTAGAAAATAGAGGTTAAATTAAAATATTGATTGAATCGTGAAAGCACCGCTTGATATTTATCTTTGATTTCGTATGGTGAGGGCTTGAACCTCATATACGTAATGCTTAGAATATATAAAGACTGGATTCATTCACCGCTTTATATCTATCTTTGATTTCATATGATGCGGGCTAGATCCCTCATATATGTAATGCTTAGAATGTATAAAGACCGGATCTAGTCAATAATTTTAATTTACAATTCTAGTATTCTATACGGTAATTTGTTAAGGATTGATGGATTGTACCCTACCCTATTTTCTACCATTTGTCAGATCTAATTTCTTTTGCACTTTTTAGTTTGTTTTTCTTAATTAATTTTTTAATAGAAATTTTCCCAATTTTTAATCATCTTTTCGTTTCTTTTACGAAATCATTTCAAGATTTAATAATTTTTCTTATTACTATTTGGCAATCTCGATCCCTATGGATACGATCCCGACTTACCGGGTTTATTACTTGAGCGACAGGCTTGCACTTGAGCCTAGATTGTACGAACTTTTGAGACAAATATTAAGTCGCGTCAGACTACACCATCATAATCAACCTCGGTTGGGAATTAACTAACGTTCCAACTACTCCCACATAACCCCGGCCCAGGCCAACGTTATAACCTCACCTGCCTTGCCTCAGGTTTCTGCTCAACTGAGACCATCACGAATAAATTCAGATTAGGTAGCAGCCAGATTTAACCAACCTCGTACTCTTCTAGGTCGAAGTTTCATTGATCAAAGACGACCGAGCATTGACACGCGTATGCAAGGATAGGAACACGTGTAGAAAGTCAGTTGTAACTGAATCAATCCCCTAACACGAGGGAATATTTCATCATCATTCTCTACATGTGATAGTGACAGATGTCTTCATTAGATTGGCCAGATCAACCCACACATGCTCATTACATGCATGGGGGTGCATTATACCCCCCACACACTATATATACTTTCCTTCTCCTGCATGGAGAGGGGGATCCAAAATTACAACCCTAGCTGAAACTCTGTCATTTTACACAATAGAGAGAGAAAGCTTGAGAGATTGTATCCATACTTATTAGTGCCTTATTCTAGTGACCTTACTCACTCACTTGCGCAGTGGACGTAGGCCTAATTGGCTAAACCACTTATATATTGGTGTTCGTCCTCTTCTCCTCATCCCCATCTCCTATATTTGGTGTATACTTGAACTGCCCTTGTTATCACTGATTTGAGCTTACAAACACCTTAAAGGGTGGTTCTATTTCCAACATCATCAAGGGTCCTATTTATAGGCTTAGGGATAGGGTATTTGGATGGGGTAGGACTCTCTGTGATTGGTTGTAGCTGATAATTATCTCATGGAGTCTTGGGAAGAGTTGGAGATAATTATTCGCAATTTTGGTACTATTCACGTCACTTATTCACACCACTAGCTTTAATCGCATTTTTTACCTCCAAAACTTCAAAATCTCATTTTCGTTCCGAACTTCCAAGTTGGGAGTCTTGTTAAGACCTTTACGAAAAGCTATGGCACGTCCTCAACGGAATCTAGAACGATTTTGTAAAAATTATTTAGTACAACTGTGTTAACCGTGTTGTGTCGTGTCGCGTCGCGATGTATCCTGACAATTTTTGCACATCGACTCCTTTGTTGTCCAAATTTTCGGGGCACCTGTAAAAATGCAAAATAATAATAATTAATTTAAATTTTGGTCACAAATATTTAAAATTTAAAAAATTATCCCTATTTGCATTTTAGCCTCCGAAATTCATTAATTGCTCGTTTTAATTCATAATTTAACCAAATTTCACAGAGAACTTTATTTTGCCTAGATAAATATTTAAAAATTATTTCCAAACCCATAAAATTTCTAAACTTATAGTTTCACGCCCCAGAGTTATTAAAATCACATTTTTAAATCAAATTTTATTCAAACTACTTTTTTATTTTAATTTGCAAAAACACTCTAAAAGATAATTATTTATGATACAACGGGCCTAACAATGCCTAGATTTGAACATAATTCAGGCAAAATAATGCACTCATTGATATGCCCCAAGTGTCACCTCGGCTCAGGGACACCAACCTCAGTCGATATTATGGCCGACACTGGAAAATCCTTGGGTCAGCAACCAACACCCTCGGTCATATGAGGGTCGGCCATAGCCGACATCACTACCAACCTCTTCAGGGGGAGACTGCATGAATTAGGGGGCCGACAATTCGAATGATCACCTGGGTGATGACAACCTCGGCCGAGGCTAGGCCGAGGTTACAAGGAACCACACTACTACCAAGGGCGACCTCACCAATAATTCAGCTGATGTACCAGGCACATGCCGGCTTAACCTCGGTCCAGGCCGACTTCGATTCCTTACCTCGACTTCACTGAAGCCGAGACCATCATGTCTCATCTTGGATTGAATGAGCAGCATGACCTTACCAGCCTCGGCCTCATCCAGGCCGAGGTCATGATGAAGCACAGGCCGGACACTTATTGACATGTGGATAAGGACACGTAAACACAAATTAGTTATAACAAATCATTCCCCCACGTGGAGGTACTATTTCATCATCATTCTCTATTTGTGAAATTGACAGATGTCTTCATCTAATTGGCTAGATCAACACACACATGCTCATTTCATGCATATGGGGTACATTACACCCTCCAGGTACTATATATAGAGGTCATCCTCTACTTTGCAAAGGATCCGAAATTATCAACCCTTGCTAAAACTCTGTTCAAATACACAGTAGAGAGAGAAAGATTGAGAGATTGTATCCATGGCCATTAAAGCCCTCATACAGTGATACACATCATACACTTGCACAGTGGACGTAGGCCAGATGGGCTGAACAACTTATATTCCGATGTGAATCCTCTTCTCCTCACCTCCATCTACTATATGTGTATTATGCTGCCATTATGCTTCCATTGTTAACATTGAATTGAGCTTACTAGCACCTTCAAGGGTGGTGTTATTTTCAGCATCATCATTTTGGCGCCGTCTGTGGGAACGCGAATCTGTTTCTTCCTTTTCTTCAGCTTAACCTCACCAGAGACTCTGGTGGTGAAACAGGCACCACCCCTTGCGTGGAGCTGCTTCACCATCGAAAGGGGTCCTTTAAGGTATTAAGCTCACCAGCTACTTAAGCTCTTTATTGATTAACACATGGCACTAGAATTACCACCACCTCTTCCGCCCCCTGGTGGGGGAGGGTCTAGCTCCAGCCAGGCACCGCCTCAGTCCGAAATAGCGGAGGTAGCTGCAGCCTTGAGGTCATTGAATGCAACGCAACAAGCTATGCAGGAGAAGTTTGCACAACTCAGCCAAACTATGATGAGGCCACCTGGAGTGTCACCGGAGATGATCACTTCGGTGGCTATCCAGCCTCATCCTGACACTAGGGGACCACCCCAGGCACCAATGAAGGACCAGCCTGCACCCCAATGGAGGAGGGATGTTGATGACACTAGGCGCTTACACCTGGGGAGGCAAGGAAACCCTTGCCCGGAGGACAGGTATGACGATCTAGAGGTGGAAGAGGTTCCGAAAGATTACTGGGAGCCATATAAGGTATCGAATAATACGATACATACTCTTCAGCAGAGCCGAGGATGTATCGACCGAAGAGGTGAAGAGGCCCAACAACAAGGATCAGTTTTTGATCGATTGAGTAGAGGGTCCACCTTTGAGAGGTTGGGCCCAGTGAATGACCTAAGACAGAGGTTATCTAGGTCGAGAAATGCTGCCAACTCACAAAGAGGAGACATACTAGGTCGGCCTGACCAGGGTCGACCAGGTGAAAGAAGGGGTAGAGACTAGGAAGAGGTCAACAACCGATGTTATGCTAAGGTAGGGGAACCCTCAGTCCATCCCTTAGAGGTGGATGGGGACAACCTCGGCCAGGCCGATGGCAGGAGACCATGGAATGACTCTATCTAACGTCTTGAGGAGAAGATAGGAGACCTCATCAAAAGTAGGGACCCATTGCAAAGGGGTTACTCAGAAGGCTCTCCATTTGTGGCTAAGATAGTGAGCTTCCCGACTCCTATTAAGTTCAAACCTCCCGTGGTGTCTCCCAAGTATGATGGTAGCACCAACCCTGTACACCACATTAAGATGTATCAGTCAGCTGCGAACATCTACTTGATACCTGATGAGATGAAGTGTAGGGCCTTCTCTGGGACCTTCACATGAGTAGCACATAGTTGGTTTACTTCTCTTCCAAAGGATTCGATTGAGAATTTCAAGGGCTTCACTGAACGATTCATTCACAAATTCTGCTTTGGGGTAAGACCTCAAAAGAAGACCACTCACCTACTGTACGTCAAGCAAGGTAAGGACGAGAGCCTAAGAGACTACATCGCCAGGTTCAATAAAGAGAAACTGGAGGTTGAAGATTATGAAGAGAATATAGCCATGACCACCCTCATAGGAGGTCTTCTGAAAGGGAAGTTATTGTGGAAACTTGTGAAAGAGCCTCCTAGATCTGGCCGAGCTACTGGCAACTGCGGGGAAAGTCATGAATACCGAAGAGGCAATGGCTACCAAGTATGAGGATGAGAACCGCGGTAGTAGCGGGAAGTCTCGGAGAAAGAAAGATGGAAAAAAGAGGTCAGCCAATGACAAGTTCGCTCACTATACTCCTCCAACTGTGAGCTGTGAGCATATCCTCAACGAGATCAAGAATGACAGGACTCTGAGGTGGCTAGAGAAACTCAAGGCCCCACCACATAAGAGGAACAAAAACTTGCTGTATGAGTTCCACAAGGACCATGGCCATGTCACAGATAGATGCTTTGCCTTAAAGGACGAGATTGAAAAGATGTTAAAGTCCATAAAGTTGAGGAAGTATGTTGATGGTAAGACACCTAAAGGGGGAAGAGATGACCCTGGGAAGAGACAAAATGACAGATGCCGTGATGATGTCCCAGCTAGAAGGGATAATGATTTAGAAGGTGATGATGAAGACGATCCGGACCTTCCACCGAAAGATGACAACACCCCAGTGAATACGGTTGGCATGATCTCCTTTGTTATTGACACCATATGTGGAAGACTTGCAGGAGGTGGCTCTGAAGTGGCTGACAGGAAAGCTCATGTGGCAGCGGCCAATTCAGCGGCCAAACATGATATTGTCAATCTAATGTCTTCCGATGCAGTGCAGAAGAGAAAGAAGGTGGACATGGACACCCTTATAGTTAGGTTCTCCTGACTCGACTTCAAAGGTATCTTAGCCCGCCCCATGATGACCCTTTGGTAATAACAACAAGGGTTCATGGGTGCGAGGTGCAGATGATCCTCGTGGACGGGGGGAGTATAGTAGACGTGATGTTTTGGCCTTGCTTCAAGAGCCTAGGTCTTAGAAGAGCTAGGCTGGTACCCAATCATCATCCTTTGATGGGCTTCAGCGGCAAAAAGGTCCACCCATTGGGCATGTATGAGATGGACATTCAGATGGGTGACCAGTGGCTTAAGAGGTTAACCCGGAAGATAAATTTTTTTATGATTGACGAAAACATCTTCTCGGCCTACAACCTCATTATAGGAAGACTGGCTCTTAAGGAATTTAAAGTTGTGCCATCGACGGTCCACCAGATGCTGAAATTCTTGCCCCCCTATGGGGTACGGGAAGTGCAAGGTGACCAGACCATAGAACGATAATGTTACTTCAACTTGCCCGAAGAGAGATAGATGCCTATAAGAGGGAAACCAGCACCTATAGCATTGATACATTGGACCCAAGAGATGAAACAAAGTTGAAAAAGGGAGACGCCACGGAAGAGGTAGAGTCCATCGTCCTCAATGAGGACGAGTCAGAAAAAACCATCCAGGTCGAAAAATCCCTGAAGATAGAAATCAAGGAAGAGCTGATAAACTTCCTCAGGAAGATGCGAAATGTCTTCGCTTGGAGTCACGCGGACATGCCCGATATCAACCCTGATGTTATGAGTCACAAGCTCAACGTAACCAACGATGCCAGGACTATCAAACAAAGATGAAGAGTTTACCCCAGGGAGAAGTACGAAGTCATTCGGGAAGAGGTAAAAAAATTAGAAGAGGCTGAGTTTATAAGAGAAGTTATATATCCGGAGTGGTTATCGAATGCAGTCATCATTCCCAAAGCCAATGGGAAGTGGATAATGTGTGTTGATTTCACTAACCTGAACAGGTCTTGCCCAAAAGACAGCTATCCCTTTCCTCGGATAGATCAGATGGTGGATGCTACTGCAGGACATGAGATCATGAGTTTCATGGACACATATTCAGGCTACAACCGGATCTTTATGGATGCGGAAGACTCAGAGAAGACAACCTTTATTACCGAAAAAGGGACGTACTGTTATAAAGTGATGCCCTTCGGTCTGAAAAATGCAGGGGCAACATACCAACGTCTTATGAATAAGGTGTTCAAAAATCAAATAGGAAAGACTATGGAGGTGTATGTAGATGATATGCTGACGAAGAGCTTAAAAGCTTACAATCATGTGGTAGACCTCGAAAAGACCTTCGATACTATGGACTTCGGGGTAGGAGCTGGGAAGTTTCTGGGATTCATTGTCAATCAAAGAGGAATTGAAGCAAACCCTGAGAAAATCAAGGCTTTGCTTGATATGAAGACACCGAGGAGTATCAAAGACATCCAAAGACTCACGGGGAGAGTGGCTGCACTTAACAGATTTGTTTCCAGGGCAACGGACAAGTGTCTTCCATTCTTTAAAGTGCTTAGAAAGTCGTTCCAGTGGGACGAAGAGTGCGAAGAAGCATTCAACCAACTCAAGTCTTACCTTGGGTCTCCCTTGTTATTATCTCGGCCCATAGGAGGAGAGAAATTATATGTGTATCTAGCAGTCTCTGAATCGGCTATCAGTGTAGCCATAGTGCAGGAAGACGTTGGAATCCAAAGGCCTGTGTTTTTCAACAGTAAAGCCCTTCAAGGGTCTGAACAAAACTACCCTCGTATGGAAAAGCTGGCCTATGCCCTGATTCATGCTTTAAGGAAGATGAAGCCCTACTTCCAAGCCCACTCCATGGTTATCCTCACCGACTCCCCACTAAGACAGGTCCTGTATAAACCTAAGAAATAGGGAATATTGATGACTTGGGCTATTGAGTTGGGGGAATATGACCTTACCTACCAACCTAGGACAACCATCAAGGGGAAGGCCCTCACAAACTTTATTACTGAGTTCACTTGGGAAGAGGCCGAGGCAAAGAATGACCTAGAGGGCGCTAAAGGGACAAACAGTAGTGTCTTCTAAGAACAGGAAGAGACTACACCAAATGTCTTCTGAGGGAAGGAAGAGGTGGCACCGAGCACATTCGGAGGCCAGGAAGAGGTTATACCCAAAAAGATCAGGGGAAGAGTAGCGGAGAATGATGAGGATCGGTACCTCTTCAAGCAAGGAATTATGTCAAAGAGGGCCTTCTCATCATATACAGACATTTGGAATATCATTGTTGATGGTTACTCCTGTGATAGTGGAAGCGGTGCAGGGATGATACTTTTAGCTCCAGATGGTGCCAACATTAAATACGCTTTGAGATTCAACTCCCAGGCATCTAAAAATGAGTCAGAGTATGAGGCCATGATAGCAGGTCTCTCATTGGCAAAGACTCTGGGAGTAAGATGAATCTTACTTCATTGCGACTCAAGGTTAGTTGTCAATCAAGTGTTGGGAGTCTATGAAGCCAAAGACGAAAGGATGGCTAAGTACCTTAAGAAGGCTTGAACGATGTTAGAATATTTTAAAGAGATGAACTGAAGAGAGTACCTCGACAAAGTAACAGCCACACAGACGTATTGGCAAGGTTGGCCTCGGCGATAAAGACATACGTCAGAAGGACAGTTTCGATCGAGGTCTTAGGAAAAGTGACCATTGAGAAAAAAGAGGTATTTAACTCTTATCTCAATCTGAACCTAGGAGACTCATGGATGGACCCCATCGTCAGATATATCAAAAAGGGAGAGCTGCCCGAATCCAAGATAGAGAGGGGGAAATTGAGATATAGGGCTACGAAGTTCTCGATAGTAGGAGACGTCCTATACAAGAAGGGGTTTCTGTTGCCTCTCCTCAGATGTGTGCATCCCACCGAAGTTCCCCGGGTCTTACAGGAAGTTTATAAGGTTTCTTGCTCCAGTCACATAGGAGGAAGACCCTTGGCCAAGAGAATCATTACATAGGGATATTGGTGGCCAACCTTGGCTAAAGATGCTGCAGCTTACGTGAAGATGTGTGATAACTGTCAGAGATTCTCCTCTATTCCTCATCAACCTCATCAACATATGATGTCAATCACCTCTCCATGGCCATTTGTAGTATGGGTAATTGACTTAGTAGGACCCCTACCAAGAGCTGCCAACAGTTACTGATTCCTGATAGTCGCCATTGACTACTTCTCAAAGTGGGTGGAGGTAGAGACGATGATAACGATCACAGAACAAAAGACCTTCTAATTTATTTAAAGGAACATCATATGCAGACATGGCCTCCCCAACACTCTCATCTTAGATAATGTAACCCAGTTCAAGAACTCCCCTTTAGAAAAATATTACGTAAGAGTTGGGATAAAGCAGTTCTTCTCATCTCCTGGCAGACCTCAGGCAAATGGTCAGAACGAATTCACGAACAGAACAATCCTCTATGGAATCAAGAAGAGGTTAGAAGAAGCGAAGGGAAGATGGACTGAAGAGATTTACGCTGTGTTATGGGCCTATAAAACCACGATAAGAACACCGACAGGAGAAACCCCGTTCATGCTAGCCCATGGATCAGAGGCCGTCATACCAACATAAGTGGGGCTCCCAACCCATAAGGTTAAGATCTATGACCCTCATAAAAATGAGGAAGAGAGGAGACTAGACCTAGATCTGATTAAAGAGAGAAGAGAAGATGCAAAAATCAGACAAGCAGCTTACCAACAAAGAGCAGTAAAATTCTACAATCAGAGGTGAAGTTAAGACCCATCACCGTGGGAGACCTAGTACTGAAGAAGACCTTGCAAAAAATGAAGAAGCTCCACCCAAACTGGCATGGTCCCTATAAAGTGACAGAAGAGGTTGTGCCTGGCACCTACAGGCTAGAAAACCTAGAAGGGGAACCTTTCTCTAACCCATGGAATGCTGATCACCTAAAGAAGTACTACATATGATGTTGCAAAGAGTTAATGTAAATGTACCATCTTATTAGGAAAAGGTTATTAATGAGAGATCAGTTTTTGTATCAATTCTTGCTTCATTGTGCTCTAATGGTAGAAATAATAAGGACAACATATTAGGTGATGACCTCAGACACTTATAACATCACTTAGTGGTGACAAGGTCTGAGGTCAGACACCATCCTTAAATGACCTCAGACCCTTAACAACATTAATTTGGTGAGATTAATTATGAGGATAACATCTTAGGTGATGACCTCAGACCCTTATAACATCACTCAGTGGTGACAAGGTCTAAGGTCAGACACCATCCTTGAATGACCTCAAACCCTTAACATCGTTAATTTGGTGAGATTAATTATGAGGATAACATCTTAGGTGATGACCTCAGACCCTTATAACATCACTCAGAGGTGACAGGGTCTGAGGTCAGACACCATCCTTGAATGACCTCAGACCCTTAACATCATTAATTTGGTGAGATTAATTATGAAGGTGACCTCCTAGTTGATGACCTCAGACCTTATAACTCCACTGTGGTGACTAGGTCTGAGGTAAGACTATTGATTAAGTTTAAGAAGACATCATTGCGATAAGACTTCAGAGTTAAAACAACACATGACAAAAACATTCAACAAAACAAACGAAGTGAAAAACCCTCAGAGGTTACCATTCCAATTGTAAAAATACAAAGATACAAGTTTCATATGTTCTTCAGAGATTACAAACAGTGAGGGGTTACAAAATAAAGCTTCACAATTAAGCATAAGGATTAGAGGGGAGAGTGCTGGCATCCTCGGCCTAATTTTCTTGGCCAATGTTTATCACCTTGGCCCCATCTTCTCTGTGGTCAGCTCCTAGCTCAGTGCATTCCAGTGTGGAAGTCTTTGCAGGTGCAATAACCTCAACTTCAACCTCCTGAAGGGCTTGGGCGAGCCGAGGGTTAGCAAAGCGAGGCCTATAAAATCAGAGGCCTTCAAACTCCCAGCCTCCTTCTCCTTGACAACCGCACATTTGATAGTAGCTTTAATACCACTTTTAAGGTACTCAAAGCCAAAGCTCATGAACTCATCTGAGGATTTATAATCTGCAAGTATCCCCTCAAAGGCGTCATTAAGGGTTGCCTTCACCACAGAGTCGACCTTCTGCTGGAGGACATCGTCCTTTGCCTGCAGAGCCACAGTATGATCCTTCTTAAGTTTGGAGAACTCTTTCTCCAGCCCCTTCACCTTCTTCTTGGAACCCTATAATACAGAGTTCAGACGTTTGATCTCGGCATTTAGTGAATTATATACTTTCTCGACCTCTTGACCCTTCTGGATGAGGGACATCTTCCTTAAAGTCTAATTGGCTAGATGATGCATTGCAGCCACCCTACAAAACATATGATCGTGTGAATAAGTTAAAAATCAAATAAGAGGTTACACCTGGAAACTATAAAGAAATATGAAGTCATACCTGAATGGACCTGTGGAGGCCAACTCAACCAGCAGGGGTGTGTCCATGGAACAGTAAAAACATTTGTCTGCCTCGTTCATGGGAGAGATGATAGCATCCAGAGCCTGCAGACTAAGGCCTATGATGCTGTCATTGATCTTCAATTTCTTTATACGAGACGCCAATGTTTTTGCAGAGGATATGAGGATGGCAGAATCCCCGCCTTTTTTTAGTCTGCCTCTGATCTTCAGGGGCATGGTCGGTAGCACCTCTCTTTTTCGTGGTCTGAGCCTTTGAGGTTGAGGGAGCTGGAGGAGGAGCATTCAGACCTTCCTTCTTAAGAAGCTTGGTCAGACTCGGTGCTGCCATTTCCCAGAGTTCGTCTATACACCTTTCGGACGCTCTGCAAAAAAGAAAAGTCTGAGTTAGAAGAGCAGACATGCATAAACTCATAGGTATAACTTAAATGACAAACACTTACCAAGCTCTGTAAGAGGGATTCCCCCTAAACCAGTCTCAGAGAGGTAGTGGGGGGTCATTAGATGCTCAAATTTCATGAGCAGACCATGCATGACCTGGTCCTGAAGGTTCTTGACCTTTTAAAGGTTTTGCAGGCTCAGAACAGGGTCGGCCTTGGTAGACATTGTGACCTTACCCCATCTTAAGGGCGTCCTCGACTCTAGCAGGGAAGAGGGAGCACATGGACCAAATTCCCATGGCCCAGAAGCAAAGAAGTATCGAGGCTTCCAGTTATGGTTGGAAGTCTGAGTTACCGGAAGCATCTTATTCTCAGGCTTTCGAGCTACAAAATGATAGTAACTCGAATGGTTTTTGGCAGATGAAGGGATATAACATCCTACAAAGACCCGGACTGGAAGGTCTGAATGGTGAACAACCCTTCATAGGACTATGGCCCCAATTATGACCCTACATGCATTAGGTGACAATTGGTAAGGGGCCAAATTGATGTAGGCTAATATGGACATAATAATGGGATGGATGGGCAAACAAAACCCTAACTTGAACATCTTTTTGTACAAGCAGATCTCACAATCACGACCGTGGTAAGACCTCTCTTCCCTCAGAGGTCTCCTGAGCTTTATGGAGGGGCTGATGGAGTATAGATATCTGAAGCAAAGAAGGTCTACCTCAGTAACGGTACTCTCGATCTCAGCCGCCTCAGAGACTTCGACAATACTTTCAACGTCATCATCATCATCATTGTTTAACTCAACGTCAGCCTGAGTAGGCAATGATGGATTACTTGGGAACCTCTGAGCGAACTCAACCCCGGTGACGGTCGACAGGGGAATGGAGTCAAGTATTGGTGTAATGGACACACTCGGTGCAACAATCTCAACCTCCGAGGAAGAGGACGATGTGCTTTAATTTTTATGGGACGAGGCCCGACTAGATACCTCGGCTTGATCAGGGGCCTGATCTTGCTGAGTTGTGAAGTCCATGGCCTCTTGGAAAGATTCCACAAATATAGGGTCTGAGGTGGAAGACTCAGACATCGGTATGGGTTCAGCAGGGACCTCTGTTTGACTAACTGGTTCCAACGGTTCAGGGTATACTACCTTCAGGGGTGGTGGAAAGATGGATCTAAGAGGGAATTACTGTAACCTACGAGCCTCCTCCTGAGCTCTTTCTATTTGCCTAATTTTCTCTAAAGTCTTCTCTCTGAGAGAAGGGAACTCCTCAAGAAGTTAGTAAAGGGGTCTGAGCATCAGAGGCAGACCCTACACTTACAACTCTCCTAAAACAATAAACAAAAGCTGTTTTGTTTTTTATTCAACTAAAGATCAAACTATGAAACCAATGGGAAAAAGCTATTCGCCCAAAAAAATGGAGCCCTCGCCGAAAACCTAAGAGAACTCGCCAAAAAATGTAGAAGTAAGAACATTACAGGAAAAATAAAGAAGAAAGTATGGCAGAGGTTACCCGAGGATGAAATGGTAAGGAAGAAGGAAGAAGACGCGAGGAATCACCACCAAAAGCTTCGAGCAAAAGACTTTCTAGAGAGAGAGACTGCTACAGAAACAAATCAAGCCAGAAATGAGAATGAAGAAGAAAGGAGGGAAATAGGGTGTAAACCCTTAAATATGGAGGCACGTTTCCCAAGTCCCATCATTTCCTTGGGAGCCCCAAAGGACGGTTGACAACCCGTGCTTGCCAGGCAAGCCACACTTCAGCAATGGACAAGTGTCAAATGAACATTGGGACATAGAAAAAAGACCTTGGAGGGGAAGTGATCCCATAGTCACCTGCTCTCTCATGTAACTAAGGGCCGGGGGGTGATTCATATGCCCCAAGTGTCACCTCGTCTCATGGACACCAACCTCGGTCGATATTATGGCCAACACTAGAAAAGCCTTGTGTCAGCAACTAGCACCCTCGGCCATATGAGGGTCGGCCATAGCCGACATCACTACCAACCTCTTCAGGGGGAGACTGCATGAATTAGGGGGCCGACAGTTCCAATGATCACCCGGGTGATGACAACCTCGGCCGAGGCTAGGACGAGGTTACAAGGAACCACACTACTACCAAAGGCGACCTCACCAATAATTCAGCTGATGTACTAGGCACATACCGACTTAACCTCATCCCAGGCCGACTTCGATTGCTTACCTCGGCTTCACTTAAGCCGAGACCTTCATGGCTCATCTCGGATTGAATGAGTAGCATGACCTTACCAACTTCGGACTCATCCATGCCGAGGTTATGATCAAGCATACACCGAGCACTTATTGACATGTGGATAAGGACATGTAGACATAAATCAGTTATAAAAAACCATTCCCCTCACGTGGAGGGAATATTTCATCATCACTCTCTACATGTGACATTGAAAAATGTCTTCATCTAATTGGCTAGATCAACACACACATGCGCATTGCATGCATAGGGGGTACATTACACCCTCCAAGTACTAAATATAGAGGTCATCCTCTACCTTGCAAAGGATCCGAAATTAGCAACCCTAGCTAAAACTCTGTTCAAATACACAGTAGAGAGAGAAAGCTTGAGAGATTGTATCCATGGCCATTAGAGCCCTCATACAGTGATACACATCATACACTTGCACAGTGGACGTAGG
Source organism: Sambucus nigra (assembly GCA_949130495.1). Classification (NCBI taxonomy): domain Eukaryota; kingdom Viridiplantae; phylum Streptophyta; class Magnoliopsida; order Dipsacales; family Adoxaceae; genus Sambucus; species Sambucus nigra. Next base: position 287,591,329 of record OX422218.1, read on the forward strand.
CCAGATTGGCTGAACCACTTATATTCCGGTGTGAGTCCTCTTCTCCTCACCTCCATCTACTATATGTGTATGTACTCTTATGCTGCCATTGTTAACATTGAATTAAGCTTACAAGCACCTTCAAGGGTGGTGTTATTTTAACTCATCATCTAGTTAGTCTGGGTAGCATAGCTAGGTGGGTTTAATAGGGGACGTTAGATGTGCATTATAGCTGAGAGTTGAGGAACTCAAGGGAGTGTACATGAAACTAACGTGTGTATCTAATAACTTCTTTTGAGCTGCAATTTCAATAATTGAATAATGTTTTATGAAGGTTTTGGGATCTGATCCGTGTCAAATTTATTTTCAAAATATTTTAGGTGTCCATCTAGAGGAACGCCAAGCTTGATGATTCATTATAGGGATGTGTAGTCGCAGCACTTGTGGAGGCACGCAGAACTTGTATAGTCGCTTCAGTTATTCATTCCTAAATTAGGATTTATTATTAGTATTTAATTTGGGCATGTTTTCCCTTTAGTTTATACATTCATTGAGTTTTATTTATCAAACTATGTATTTACATTCAGTTCCATTTCAGTAAACTTATTACCTAAATATTAGTTTTGCAACCGGTGGTTTATTCGGTATTTCTCATTTATCTATTTATCCTATGATGATTCAGACTACTATTATTATGTGGATGGTTGAGTTATATTATTTCTATATCCGCATATTATTTTATGTTAATGAAAGATAAAGTTTGACACCCACTTAATTTAACATAGGTGATTAGTAATTTAACAAGTTTCGAGAGTGATGCTAAGAATGAACCAAATGAGATTCTTATTTATTTTGATAAAGGACTGATCACTCGTGGTTAAAATAGTCGGTGTGTTACAGAGAGAAGCAAATTTTTTTCCCTTCTAACTTTTGCAATTCATTTAAGGTGATTATATACCTAAAGATTAGTGGGTGAGATGAGTTTGATTAAAGGGTTCAAATTCTCTTATGCAAGTCACTTGGCTTGTGACTATTTGGGTTTTTTCTATGAACGTGCGAGTGGGTAAATTATAATTTGGAGGTTTGATTTAATATTTAAAGTTAAAATGATTTTTTTTGGATTAAAAATATTAGTAATTTTTTTTAAAAAAATTGGTATACTTAATATAGTAAATTGGTAATTTTTTACGCTAATTTTGATAATTTTGGTATTTATATTTTGGTACAGTAATATCGGTAAATGAATTTTCAAAATGCATAAACCAAAACCAACCATAAAATAGTTAGTAATTTTGGTTTTAGTAAATAAATATAATAAATCACTATCATTTTTTTCCGGACAGAACGGTATGGTGGGGTAAAAACCATACCGTAACTAGTTCTATTGTACAGGCTTATTTTAAATTATTATGAATAAATATTTGTCTCTCTATATATATGAAAAGGTTTAAAATGTTGGAATTAAAGTTATCCTATTTACGTGAATCGATTTAATTTGGAGAATTTAATGGGTATGCTTGTGAGATTTCTTTAAGTTTGAGTAATAATGGAGAACAATACAAGATACAATACAACATATAAAAAAAAGCTACCGTCTTTCATCAGAGCAAGAAGAACAAGTAACGGGGTATCCAAGGAGTTTAGAGTACCCCCTAAAAATGATTATACTACAACTCTTGAAGTGCACAAGTCACCAAGTTAACAACAAAGTAATTAACTAGCACATGAGATATCGTGGAAAGGTCTTTCTTGGTCATTAATTTTGAAGTGGTAACTATTACGTCAACTCCTTCGCCGTCATGATACGTAGGTAATAATTATTAAAATAGAAATATGATGATAAACAAGTTGTTTAAAGAAGGCTTGGATGAATATTGGGGTTAATAATAATGCTATAACTGAAATTTTGGCTATCAAGGATGGTTTAAAACTGGCTAGTAGTAAAGGTATTTGTAGTATTCACATTGAAACAGATTCCATGATGACTTTTCATTTTTTTGTAGGGAGCAATATTCTAACCAAAATATACAGGCACTGCTCCGGGATTTCCTTAGGGAGGCTCGTTAGTTTCAGGAAGTCTGGATATATTTTTGTGATAAGGAGGCCAATGGAGTGGTAGACATATTGGCCAAAATTGGTAATATTAATATATATATATATATATATATGAATGTAATTTTCTGTACACCTCCTTAGTTTATCCACAAACCACTTTGGAATGATCAAGTAGGTAGTTTGGTTCGTAGGTTTCTGGATAAACTACTAGTTTTTACTCCTACTCTGATGTAATATAAAGTTTTGGTTTGTTAAAAAAACAAAGAAGACCTAGATGAAACTTATCCTCGTATTCTATGGGCGTCATTATGGTTTGAGATTATGTTTGGACGAAATATTTGTTATTACACAATCTATCAATTTTTCTCCCCCCTAAATCGGGAATAGGTCTAAATACTAGACCTTTAAATCTCATTATATCCAACAATTTTCAGTTGCAAGCAAGAATTTATGACTAGAACTTCCTTGATTTGGGAGTCCCTATGGTTAGCATCTCACCATACCGACTTATGAGACTGAAAACCTTAGGTCGTGTTAGTGGAAGATTATTGCGTGGTTATTGGCGATGTTATTTATGGTGATCTAGGGTATAACAACGTGAGGATCTTGCTCAATCATACTAGATATAATAAGGGAAATTTTGGTCGCTGCAATCACGTTGGTATCATTTTGAATTTTTTCAATTGTATGGATTTGATATCTCAAGAACTGCCTAAAGTCATTCAATTACTTTGGCATATTATCACCAAAAAATTTCAGGGTTATATCTACATGAACTATTATTGTTTTTTGTTAAGAGAAAAAGCATAAATACTATATAAGAAGTATCAATTTCCCTACGGATGCCGCCAAATATTATAACGAAAAATTCATGTAAAATCAAGTTACCATAACTAAAAACGAAAAAATCAATTCATTAAGATTTTTTTTGCCTACATTTAAATAAGTTTAATGTTCATTATTAATGGATAGATAAGCTAAAACTTGATAACTATAAGTAAAAGATTAAGTACAAGAATGACATTATATCTATAACAATTATGAGAGAAATTGTGTTACATTTTGTGGATTCTTCCCAACCTAGTGGACTATGAAGTTATGGCTCGTTCTAGGTAACACTCACCTATTACCATATGACCTATTTATATATATATATCTTTAAGTCATCTTATGAGTTACTTAAGAATCCCTTTTCATTTGATATTTCATAAAAAAAAGCCCCGTTAAAACAAATCTACAAGATGTATGTTTTACATTATTTCTAATTTTGGATATAAAAACATAAACCAATTTTGAAAAAAACATATAAATTAGTACAAAATTTTCATCATTTTATATACATATGTGAGAGATGGGAATGCGAGAAGTAGTTAACAAAAAATAGTTATTGATTTCACGTTTAACTTAAAATTTGTTTCCCTAACGCAAAAGTAAATGAAAAAATATAAGAAAGTGTGGTGCAATGCTTGAAAAATCCTAAATCCAATCCATCTTGTAAAAATAGCATTGAATTGAGAGAGTGTTTAATGCAAATTGGATTGGTGTGCATCAAATGTACTCGTATTTAAAGAGAGGTGAATAATGTTGCTGGTAGGTTGGCTAAGATAGGTCTTCAATATTGCTCTAGTTTATGGATGGATCATTTGCAACTAATATTGATATTGTAGTGCAAAAGGACTACGGTGGTATCCCCAATTACAAATTTAACTGAATATAGATCAAATGTAGTCTATTTGCAATACGTATTCAGACTTAATTATTTATAAAATCAAGTTGGCTCATATGAATCTAGTTTGAATTTTTAAGGGTCTTGCGAACTTCATATGATAAAGAATTACATTATGCCAACCTAGTTTGGATTATCTTGGGAAGCTCGTAATTTTCTTTACTTCAAAAAATCGAGTATAAGTTGTCTAATAATATATCTTAATCTAATTTAATAAGACGTGCTACATAGTTTGCTTAATGTAATTCTTGGATGTGAAAAACTCGTTCATGATCCAATTTGTTGTCATTGGTACATCCAACTTAATATAAGACCAGTGATACGATATTATTATTAGACGTGGTAACGGAAATCAACTTAAATTTGATATATTACACCAATAAGTTTATTTGTAAGATTACTTATATGCCAATATAAGATTTTGACACATTTCATGTGACATATTGAAATACTGTGTCTAGCTTTATTGGCAAAAAATGTTGAAATATTATGCTGTCCTACAATTACTTCATTCAGAATGGTTTATATATATTTTTTGTAAAGAGGGTATATGATTTTATATGACATATGAGGAGTAATATGTTCTCAACTATGCCCTAATTTATGATCAATGACGTTAATTCAACTCTCTCATATTATTATAGAATGTAAATTACATGACCCTGACCTATTTGTTAAAGATTAATATGACCCTCAAAATTTATTCTTTGAGGTCCTTATATTTTAACAATAGTGGTAGTTTTACAAATAAATTTTTCAAACTTTTTATACAAATTGATGTGACATCGATCAATGAGCGTGCGTGACTACACTTTGAAGGTTTTCATTTCCCTTCTCTCCATTATTAATTAGTGTCACATTAGTTTGTACAATTTATTTATAATCCTAATATTTTTCATATTTTTAATTCTCTAACTAATAAATTATGATGATCACTTTAACTCTCATGGAGTGAGGGCTAATAATTTTGAGCATGTTATTGTATAAGGAGTGAAGTTATTGATGGAAGATTGAGGCACGTACCCCACTTCTTATTTTTTTTCTTTTTGGGAAATAATAAGAATACAATATTATACTTCCATTCCATATTAATAGTTATTTGAAAATGACAGTTTTTAACCAATCGTTCAATCAACAACCAAGATTAAGTTCACTGTCAAATTTGATTCGTGGATTTCGTTTAAAAAATGAAAAGAAGACTATTAATTTGAGATGGAAGAATTAGGATAATAGAATTAAGTGTAAGTTTTTTCCAAAACTAGATGATATAATGGATTGCTAATTTATTGTTTTAAGGAGATGTATAACATACTAGTTTTGCCTTTTTTGTGTGATATAACAAGAATGTGTTCTTATTTGAATAATTGAATATATGAGCTTATTCTTAAGACATGTCCAATATGTTTATACTTGATAAAATTTATAATATAGCAAAGAGAATTCAATATTCATTTCTGTAATATAGCACTAATATATGATCAAAATTTATTTTATAACAAGAATAATTGTATCAATTTTTTTTCCATTTTAGTTCCATTTTTAAACTTTTGTTAGACTCTCATCCCATGTAATTTTTAAATTGTATAAGTCCCATAATAATCCAAAATCGATATGTAATCCCCTTTAACCGCCTCTCTTCTTTTTGCGGAGAATGACACTTGTTTCATATGTGTTTCAAGATGACCAATAAATAAAAAAACAAATACATGAAAGTGATTACAAATGAATTTTTAAATATTGGACCAAATATTTAAGATTCCTTATTTTTATTTATTGAAATTTTGTTATTGTGTATCATAGATGTAATACAATCAGTTTATTTTTTGGGCTATTCTCGAGATAAGTCCTTTGGACTACCTATTCTCTAAAGTAGTCCGTACACAAAATAATTCAAGGGTTTCCAGTGAATCCAAACCCTTTTCTCAGAGGATTAAGGGCCATTTTCTTTCCCATGCTAGTAGATGAGTAAAGGAAATGGGTGCATACCCAATTTTGCTATTTATTTAACGGGTTGGGAAGGTTATTATTATTTTTAGGTCCTTATTTTATTAACATAGCCAGGATTGTTTTTATTTTTTAAAAATAAAATTATTCTCTTCGTGCTATAAATGAGTTTTTTTTTTAAATACTAAGAGCTGGCTTGATTACAAAGTTTAAAAATGATTAAAAATTGTTAAATTTTATGTGAAATTGGAAAAATAGTGGAAAAACATAGGAGGGGGTTTAATCTTACTTTTGGAGATTTCCATGCAAATCTATTTTTTTGGGGGGGGTGGGGTGGGGGTGGTGGGGGGGGGGGGGTGGGGGGGAGGGAGGGGAGAGTAAGATGTATTTTTTTGACGAAAAATGATAAAACTATGAAGAACCTTTCATATATGTGACAACCCGCAATCCGAAATAGGGGGTGGCCAACCCGATACTCCAATATAACAGGAATCAAGGATGGAATCATTCTCAGCATCACAACAAAATACAAAGTATATAGGATAACCACTCCATATTTCAGAAAAAAACGGGTTGCCAAAAATTTTGGTTTTAAAGTTAAGGAAAGAATTTAAACAACCCAACTTAAAAAGCAAGTGGAATTCCAGAATAAATTATACTACATACACATTAAGTATACAATAAGGGACCGAAGATGTTGTCGGTCAACAGACTTGTACAAGAATATTAAACAAGTTTAATAAATTACAATATACATTACATTAGACAAGTACAAAATCTTGGGCCTCACGCTCGAGTAAATGACTCGAACTTAGCTAAAGTACAAAGATGGAGGCGTCTATTGCAATATATCCCGTAATACCCGCAAAGCATCACGGCTCTCCAAAAACACCGGGATAGAAAGTCAGATCAGGCGTCCTTGCGGCGGAGCACCTGAGCGGATACAAGATACATGCACAACAAGAAATATGAATGGGTCAGGGCCCGGTTTTATATGATCACCAGATGAATAAAGAGTATGACAGTTATGAATGGTAAATCATGACTAAAAGAAATAAGAATCTACCTACACAATTTAAAACATAAGCTAAGACATTTTGATTTATCAATAAATTTAATTAAGTTATGCAAGAGAATAAGAATAATTAACATTAATCTAAAAACTTCCATCACATACTCTGATTCATCTCATAGTTCTATTCCTTATTAGGAATTATAATCATATTTATACGCTCTTTGTGGCATTCCATTCCTTATCAGGAATATCATCATTATCATATGCTCTTTATGGCATTTATCATACATCAAGTACCACTTGATTCAGAATGGTTATATTCTTATGCATATAACGATTCTAAGACCGCCCCTCCGAGTTTCCCCACTGGGCACGCCCCTAAATGACCATCATCTTCTAGGGGCCTATCAAATAAGGTAGCGTGGCCACATATAACGCAAGACATCGGGAAGTGGCCATATGCCTGCGGGAGAGTCAAGACCACGCCTGGAATCTCCTCACCAGCCCAGAAAACATAACATAATCGCGCATATGGACTAGGACTATATCCACCCTGCATTCATTAGCCAGGGGGCATCACCAAGCGCGCGAACTTCCCTTGTGATGTCATTTAGAGAGGTGTGTTTAAGTAAATTAGCATTTACCATATTCATGATTAAGTAAATTATCATTTACCATCATTATTACCATTTCCATTTCATTTTCATTTACCCCTTTTTCACATGTATGTTTCATTTTATTCTAAACCATAATCATTTACTTTGTAGTTACATCATATTTTATCCGGAGCCATACGATAATTTATATCGTCATTATAACCTCAAAGAATGAGTGAACTCCCAATTTCATTCACCCAACACTCTTCTATGGTGTTATAATATTAACTATCAAGGCCAACATAGCTCAATTGAGCTTCTAAAGTCTCCCAAACATAACACTACAACTCCTAGTTTCATAATAATCAACTATAAGAAAAGAATGCCCTAACCTCAAGTTGGCATATCCCCGGAAAAGTCCCCACATAACCCATTCCTAATGTAGGGTAATTAACTAACTCATCTAGAACTCTAGGACACTAAGTTTACTTCATACAAGAAGGTTCCTAGGACCTAAACTTAAAGAAAATGAATTATAATTGAGTTATAAAATTAACTCAAAAACAGCAGGAAAACGAATCGATTCGTCCAAGGGCCGAATCGATTCGCCTCAGCGAATCGATTCGCCGAAAAAGTGAATCGGTTAGGACTTAAAGACCTTGGATTCTTTAAACTTCCGAATCGATTCGGCTTGGACCCGAATCGATTCGATCCAAGCAGACCTGAAAACTGGCCCTATGCGAATCGATTCGCCCCTGCGAATGTGCAAAGAATGGGTTAAGGGTTATGAACCCTAGTTTTCCCAAAACTCAAATCTCTTCCATTCTTACACACATCCAACATCAATAATCTACCCCAAATCATCCTATATGATTATTAATTTCTATAACCCACAATTTCATCATCATAAAATAGGATTAGGGCTAAAACACAATAAATTTCATTTTTTTATCTATAAATGCTAATACACAACTATCACACAATTTAATCATCTTAAATCATATATTAGCAAGTAGAAAACTTACCCTAGGGTTGAAATCTCAGACTCTCTCATTTCTCCTCTTTTCTCCCAAGCCTCTCTCTCTCTCTCTCTCTCTCTCTCTCTCTCTCTCTCTCTCTCTCTCTCTCTCTCTCTCTCTCTCTCTCTCTCTCTCTCTCTCTCTATGTTAGGTAACACACACAAATGATTAATGAAATAAGGGGCAAGACTTAAATCGTGGCTTAAGTCTAAAGTACCCAACATTAAAATGACTCCCAAATACGCATTTAAGTTAAAACCAGACAAATGTTCCTGGAATCCAAAAATACAACATGGCACTTATTTTGACTGTCTCCCACCTTCCGGGACTAACTACACCCTCCAAACTGGCATCCAGAAATTTTATAATTTATTTCGAGTTCCAATTTCATTTAAACCATAATGTCATTTAAAATACATGACACTATAAAACATGCAACATGACGATATTTACCTACACATACGGTAAATATGCAACATTCCAGTAAATATTAACTTTTATCTCATTCGATTAATATTTACTCCAGTTCCAACATTTTATATAATTACCTTATGCGGTAAATTAATACAAAATGAGTCTCCTAAAAGCGAGGGTTGTTACATACTCCCCCCCCTTATGAGGGAATTTTTCCCTCAAAATTCGGGCTTACCCTAATCGTATAAAGGGTATACTATCCTAAACTATCATTCTATCACTCTTCATAACCCCTCAATATTGTGGCGTCCCAAATGGAATCGGACTAAGGTCATCAATATCGATCTCAGTCTACATTCTTCGTGTTCTAACATGACTCAAAGCGTTCCTCTCGAACTATCGATCCTAACTTCCTACGGAGGAAGACGATGCCCACATGACTCGGTGAAATTTGCCTTGCCTTCTGAATCACGTTACATCCCACCTCAGAGATACCTACACCAGTGCTAAATAGCTTAATCCCAATAATACTCAACTTCTCTTCACATAGGCGTATCCCCTTCAAGCATACGGGTCAATAAGCCTAATCATTAAGGAAATGTTCCGGGACCACTCCAAGTCCAAGGAACATATCGTCCGTTGGTCTCATCCAACGAGTACGCAAATTATTAAACTGGCGACACAAGGTCACAAATGGTGCCATACCTTCGAAAATGATCTGAATTATTGTACGAAAATTTCCATCCATACAAGCTACTGCCCCCGTCCATCTATTTAGCCTAAGGCTCATCTTCAAGGTACGCCTTTCGGCCTTGGATTAACTTCCTCCATTCGTTCGTCCACTCTAGGGTGGTAAGATATACTCCATTTCCATACGGTTCCCATTTCTTCATGGAAACATTACCAAAACTTCGACATGAAAATCTAGTCTCGGTCCACCACTATCGTTAGGCACTTCACACGGTTTTACCACCCCTCCTTAAAGGGCAGAAAGTACTCCTCTACATTGAGTCCACACACAATGGCCGGAAAAGCAATGATTTGGTCGAACGATCAACACTTTCCTCAAATAGTATCAGGACCATTTCGATGTCGGCAATTCAATAAGGACGTCTATGAATATACCCTTCTTCGTTCCACCACTACTCTCTTCATGCTAGTAGGTGATATGGTCAGTCACAGACATGAATGCTCTTGATCCAAAGTCTTCCTTGTTGTGCTGATTCTACTTGTCTTTCCATCCCATCATAAATCTTCCGACGAGTTTTCTACTTGACGCATCTACTACCCCAATCGCATTCCCTTAGTGAAAGGGACTGTCCACTTGATAGTCCTTTATGAACTCCATACGCTAACTTTATTCTTCCTACAACAAATTGCAACAACTTGTTGCTCGCGAAAAAGACCAACATTCCTGCCCAAGAAGTAATGCCTCTATTTCTTTAAGGCGATTTCTACCGCAATGAATTCTAAATCAAGTGTGGAATAATACTTCCCACAAAGTTTAAGTTTGTCAGACGCATAAACAACTGGTCCATGCTCCAGTATTATTACTCCCCATCCTGGAAGAGACTTATTCATTAAATCCACCCTCGAGCTTACTAACATGGGCTCAGGAGTGAAAGTCAGCTCATCATTTTACTCCCCAAAAGTTGGGTTACCAAAGTAACACTCTAACAAGAGAGGCCTCATCACATGCCCTAAAGGCCTTACGTCCTAAAGATCCTAAGGTCGATCTATATATATCCTATCTAAGTCGTAGACGTATAATACTAAGTATATCCCTAGTGTTCAAGAACTTTCCCAACTCCTGACATTCTCTCGGTTTCATGCGTGGGACGTCTCGCCGAAGCGAAATCCAGACAAGGAACCCTCCCGTTACACTACTACCTCGCATCGTCGGTCATCAAGATATAACGTTCTAAGTCACATGATTGGGACCGGAAAAATTCTAACTCTCAACCGTACTAATAAGATTCTACTTCTATGTCTTACCATTCAAATAATTGAGGGTTTTAACTAATCGGATATTTACTTTAAGTAAAGTCTCACAAATATTTATCCCATAACATATATACATCTTTCTAAATAGCCTTCTCATCAAGGCATAACCTTAAGTCTAAATTCGACTTCATATCTCAGTCTCCCTCACATCAATCAGAGGAGACAACTATATTCAATGCTTCTATCTCGCACTTTATTATCCCTTAATCACTCTTATACGTGATTCTTGGCTAAACCTTTTAACCCAACTTTCAATCAACAAAATAAAATAAAATAAAATAAAATAAAATAAAAGAAGAAAAATAACAACATCTCTCCACTTCCAACGTTGTTGAGGTTCACGCATGGAGCGTCCCGCAAAAGCGGAATCCAAACAAGGAACCCTTCCTATGCAATACTACTCAACCTTGTTGGTCTTGGAGATAAGGCATAACAATTACATACAATGGAAATAAATAATCAAACAAGATAACAAGATAACACAACAAGTAATGAAAATCTCCTACTTACCTCAAACCACCTTTATAAAATCTCAACCTGTATCTAGGAGAGATATTATAGATCAACTAGTTCCATTTGGAAACTAGAAGAAAGATAGCCTCACAATTTAATTGCTTGTTATCACCCCAATCAAACCAATATATCTTTGCTCGTATAATACACATAATACAAGTAGAACATAACGTACATAATACTTAAAAAGAAAATATATCATCACTCGCTTTATAACGAGTGAAGGAAAATATAAAACTTCCCTACCACGGAAGTCATATAATTACTCTATTTATAATAGAGTCGATACTACCACAAGCTCTACATACACACCCGAATTTACAAAAAAAACAACACTACTCTATCTTATCATGGGGGATGCACCACCCACTAGTAAGGTGGAATTCCCACCCACATTCTTGCCAATAACTCCGAGTTAATACTAATGGTTCTCAGAAATCGTATTCGAGTCTTGTTCGAACCAAATTACTTCCATCAATTCCCCAGCTACGCATCTTATCTTTGCCCTGATTTTCCAACAACATAATCAAAACGAGTGGTTCTACACTCCGCGTCACAATAGCCTGCGTAGTTCCTTTCACTACACCAAAACTGGCGATTGGTCACGGCCAAAATCCCTGACAAAAACTGTGGGTCGCGGACTTGGGCCATACCCATTTCGGGCGTGACCATTTTCGTGCGTCATGGACCAAGTCCGTGACCAAAAAATGGTCACGGCCGACAGGGGGTCACGGCAGATGGTCGCGGACTTGGACCGTGACGGGTCGCGGCCCTCATCCGTGACCCATAACCGTGACAAATTGGTCGCGGCCAAAGTCCGTGACCCACGACCGTGACAAAAAAAATAAAAAATAAATGGTCGCGGTCCTCATTCGTGATCCACAACCATGACAAATTGGTCGCGGCCAAAGTCCGCGACCCACAACAGTGATAAAAAAATAAATAAAAATTCGTCGCGGTCCTAATCCGTGACCCACTACCGTGACAAATTGGTTGCGGCCAAAGTCCGCGACCCACAACCGTGACCAAAAAAAAAATGCTCGCGGTCCAAGTCTGTGACCCACGGCCGTGACGAAAAAAGGAAAAAAAATGATCGCGGACTTTGGCTGTGACCCATAACCGTGACCAAAAATATAAAAAAAATGGTTGCGGCCCAAGTCCGCGACCATTTTTATGCTTGACGAAAAAAATAAAAATGGATTTAATTATAATTTTAAAAAAATGTATTTTTTTGGTCTAATCCTAAAATTGGGGGTCCTGTGACTACACCTAAAATTGGGGGTCCAATCACAAACTGCGAATCGAGAACGTTGTTCATAAACAAATATATACACAAACATATAAATATTAAGAGTCTTAATAATTCACAGACCAAAAAAAAATTGGGTAGAGTTTCCTCTATTTTCTTGACATTCCAAAACCTGTAAATGTAAAACCTACTTATTATAATGCCCGCACAACCATAAAATTCAACAATCAAATTATAAAAGTCCCCACGACCATAAAACAAAACAATCAAAGACGGCACAACAGTAACACAAAAAACAAAATCCTAAATGTCCGCAACATATAAACATTCTACATGATGTACTTCATTGCATCCTTCGTTAGTTCCACGTGCAAAAATCCAACAAATGATATGATACATAAAAAAACATCAGTAACCAAATAGTTTTACAAAAAAATTAATCAAGCTGAAAAATTGCATATATGAGTTAAAATTATCAGTAACCAAGTAGAAATATGCAAATTACCGTCGTTTTGAGACCCACGGTTGCGGGGTCAGTTCCTATGAGTTACATTGGTCCCGTGGGAGGTGTTGATGCCACCCACGGGGCCGTTCCCGTGGAAGGTGTTCATGCCACTCACGGGGCCCTTCGGGAGCTGTTTCGAGTTTTCACCCTCTAACCCCATGTTTTGCTTAAGTCTAGAAATATGCAAATTACCGTCGTACTCCCAAATACGGAGACCCGCGGTTGCGGGATCCCTTCCTACGAGTTATATTGGTCCTGTGGCAGGTGTTGGTGCCACCCGCGGGGCCGTTCGGGGCTTGTTTTGACTTTTCACCCTCTAATGTCATGTTTTTAAGTTTAAGTCTAGAAATATGCAAATTACCATCGTATTCTAAAACCGGGAGACCCGCAGCTACGGGGGTAATTCCTACGAGTTACATTGGTTCAGTGGGAGGTGTTCGTGCCACCCACGGGGCTGTTTGGGGGCTGTTTCGAGTTTTCACCCTCTAACGCCATATTTTTAAGCTTAAGTCTAGAAATATGAAAATTATCATCGTACTCTCAAACCGGGAGACCGGCGGATGCGGGGTCAGTTCCTACGAGTTACATTGGTCCCGTAGGAGGTGTTGGTGCCACCCACGGGGCCGTTTCGAGTTTTCACCCACTAACGTCATGTTTTGCTTAAGTCTAGAAATATGCAAATTACCATCGTACTCTCAAATTGGGAGACCCGCGGCTGGGGGTCAGTTCCTACGAGTTACATTGGTCCCGTGGGAGGTGTTGGTGCTACCCACGGGGCAATTTGGAGGCTGTTTCGAGTTTTCACTCTCTAACACCATGTTTTTAACCCTAAGTCAAGAAATATGAAAATTACCATCGTATTCTAAAATCGGGAGACCTGCGGAAGCGGGGCCAGTTCCTACGAGTTACATTGGTCTTGTAGGAGGTGTTGGTGCCACCCACGGGGCCGTTCTGGGGCTGTTTCGAGTTTTCACCCTCTAACGCCCTATTTTCCTTAAGTCTAGAAATGTGCAAATTACCGTTGTACTCTCAAACCGGGAGTCTCGCAGTTTCACGGTCTATTCCTACGAGTCACATTGGTCCAGTGGGAGGTGTTGGTTCCACCCACGAGGCTGTTCGGGGGCTATTTCGACTTTTCACCCTCTAACGACATGTTTTTAAGCCTAAGTCTAGAAATATGAAAATTACCGTCGTATTCTCAAACCGGGAGACCCACGGCTACGGGGTCAGTTCCTACGAGTTACATTGGTCCCGTGGGAGGCGTTGGTGCCACCGACCGAGCCGTTTGGGGGCTGTTTCGAGTTTTCACCCACTAACGCGATGTTTTTAAGCCTAAGTCTAGAAATATGCAAATTATCATTGTACTCTCAAACCGGCCTACCAGTTACATTATCCCGTGGGAGGTGTTGGTGCCACTCGCTGGGCCGTTTGGGGGTTGTTTTGACTTTTCACCCTCTAACGTCATATTTTTCTTAGGTCTAAAAATATGCAAATAACCTTTGTACTCTTAAACCGGGAGTCCCGCGGCTGCGGGGTCTGTTCCTACGAGTTACATTGGTCCCTTGGGAGGTGTTGGTGCCACCCACGGGCTGTTCATGGCCTATTTCGAGTTTTCACCCTCTAACACCAAGTTTTTTTAGCCTAAGTCAAGAAATATACAAATTATCATCGTATTCCCAAATTGGGTCAGTTCCTACGAGTTACATTGGTCCCGTGGGAGGTGTTGGTGCCACCCACGGGGCCGTTCGGGTGTTGTTTTGTGTTTTCACCCTCTAACTCCATGTTTTTTTGAACTCGTAAAATATGCAAATTACCGTCGTACTCTCAAACCGGGAGTCCCGCGACTGTGGGGTCAGTTCCTACGAGTTACATTATTTTGTGGGAGGTGTTGGTGCAACCCCCGGGGCCGTTCGGGGGCTGTTTCGAGTTTTCACCCTCTAACGCCATGTTTTGCTTAAGTCTATAAATAGGCAAATTACCATCGTACTCTCACACCGGGAGACACGTGGCTACGGGGTCAGTTCCTACGAGTTACATTAGTCCCGTGGGAGGTGTTGGTGCCACCCTCGGGGCCGTTTGGGGGCTGTTTCGACTTTTCACACCCTAACGTCAAGTTTTTAAGTCTAAGTCTAGAAATATACAAATTATCTTCGTATTCTCAAACCGAGAGACCCGCGGCTGCGGGGTTAATTCCTACGAGTTACATTGGTCTCGTGCGAGGTGTTGGTGCCACCCACGGGGCCGTTCAGGGGTTGTCTCGAGTTTTCATCCTCTAAAGCCATGTTTTTAAGCCTAAGTCTAGAAATAGGCAAATTATCACCGTACTCTCAAATTGGGTGACCCACGCCTGTTGGGTCAGTTCCAACGAGTTACATTGGTCTAGTGGGAGGTGTTGATGGCACCCGCGAGGCCGTTCGGGGGATGTTTCGAGTTTTCATCCTCTAACGCCATGTTTTGCTTAAGTTTAGAAATATGCGAATTACCGTCGTACTCTCAAATGGGGAGACCCGCAACTGTGGCGTTAGTTCCTACGAGTTACATTGGTCCCGTGGTAGGTGTTGGTGCCACCCACAGGGCCATTCGAGGGTTGTTTCGAGTTTTCCCCGTCTAATGCCATGTTTTTAAGCCTAAGCAAGAAATATGCAAATTATAGTCGTATTCTCAAATCGGGAGACCCGCTACGAGTTACTTTTGTCCCGTAGGAGGTGTTGGTGCCACCCACGGGGCCGTTCGGGGGCTGTTCCGACTTTTGGCCCTCTAACGCCATGTTTGCTTATGTCTAGAAATATGCGAATTACCATCGTACTCTCAAACTGGGAGTCTCGTGGCTGTGCGAGAAGTTCCTACGAGTTACATTGGTCCCGTGGGAGGTGTTGGTGCCACCCACGGGGCCGTTCGGGGGCTGTTTCGACTTTTAACCCTCTAACGTCATGCTTTTAAGCCTAAGTCAAGTAATATGAAAATTACCGCCATATTCTCAAACAGGGAGACCCGCGGCTGCGGGGTCAGTTCCTACGAGTTACATTGGTCCCGTGAGAGGTGTTGGTGCCACCCACGGGGCCATTAGGGGGCTGTTTCGAGTTTTCACCCTCTAACGCCATATTTTGCTCAAGTCTAGAAATATACAGATTACCATCATACTCTCAATTCGGGGGACCCGCGGCTGCGGGATCAGTTCTTACGAGTTACATTGGTCCTGTGGGAGGTGTTGGTGCCACCCACAGGGCCGTTCGGGGTTCGTTTTGAGTTTTCACCCTCTAACGCCATGTTTTGCTTAAGTCCACATATATGCAAATTATCATCGTACTCTCAAATCGGAAGACCCGCGGCTACGGGGTTAGTTCCTACGAGTTATATTGGTCCCGTGGGAGGTGTTGGTGCCACCCACGGGCCCATTCGGAAGCTATTACGTGTTTTCAACCTCTAACGCCGTGTTTTTAAGCCTATGTCAAGCAATATGTAAATTATCATTGTATTCTCAAATCGGGAGACCCGCGACTACGGGATCAGTTCCTTCGAGGTACATTGGTGTCGTGGGAGGTGTTGGTGTCACTCAAGAGGCCGTTCGGGGGCTGTTTCCAGTTTTCACCCTCTAACGCCACGTTTTGCTTGAGTCTAGAAATATGAAAATTATCATGGTGCTCTCAAACTGGGATTCTCCCAGCTGCACGGTCAGTTCCTACGAGTTACATTGGTCCCGTGGGAGGTGCTGGTGCCACCTACGGGGCCGTTCGGGGGCAGTTTCAACTTTTCACCCTCTAACATCATGTTTTTAAGCCTAAGACTAGAAATATGAAAATTACCGTCGTATTCTCAAATCGGGAGACCCGCGGCTGCTGGGTCAGTTCCTACGATTACATTGGTCCCATGGGGGTCGTTGGTGCCACCAATGGGGCCGTTTGGGGGCTGTTTTGAGTTTTCCCCCTCTAACGCCATGTTTTTAAGTCTAAGTATAGAAATATGAAAATTATCATCATACTCTCAAACCGAGAGTCCCGCGATGGCGGGGTTAAGTCCTTCCAGTTACATTGTCCCGTGAGAGGTGTTGGCACCACTCGCGGGGCCATTCGGGGGCTATTTTGACTTTTCACCCTCTAATGTCATATTTTTCTTAAGTCTAGAAATATGCAAATTACCATCATACTCTCAGATCGGGAGACCCGCAGCTGCGGGGTCAGTTCCTACGAGTTACATTGGTCCCGTGGGAGGTGTTGGTGCCACCCACGGGGCCGTTCGGGGGTTGTTTCGAGTTTTCACCCTCTAACGCCATGTTTTGATTATGTCTAGAAATATGCAAATTATCATCGTACTCTCAAACTGGGAGTCTCATGGCTGCGCGATCAATTCCTACGAGTTACATCGGTCCGGTGGGAGGTGTTGGTGCCACCCACGGAGCCGTTCGGGGGCTGTTTCGAGTTTTCACTCTCTAACGTCATGTTTTTAAGCCTAAGTCTAGAAAGATGAAAATTACCGTCTTACTCTTAAACTAGGAGACCTGCGGCTGCGGGGTCAGTTCCTATGAGTTACATTGGTCCCGTGGGAGGTGTTGGTGCCACCCACGGGGCCGTTTGGGGGCTGATTCGAGTTTTCACCTACTAACGCCATGTTTTTAAGCCTAAGTCTAGAAATTTGCAAATTATCATCGTACTCTCAAACCGGGAGACTCGCGATGGCGGGGTCATTTCCTACCAGTTACATTGTCCCATGGGAGGTGTTGGCGCCACTCGCGGGGCCATTCGGGGGCTATTTTGACTTTTCACCCTCTAACGTCATATTTTTCTTAAGTCTCAAAATATGCATATTCTTTTTGTACACTCAAATCGGGAGACCCGCGACTGCGGGGTCAGTTCCTACGAGTTACATTGGTCCCGTGGGAGGTGTTGGTGCCAACCACGGGGGCCGTTCCTGGGCTGTTTCGAGTTTTCACCAACTAACACAAGTTTTTAAGCCTAAGTCAAGAAATATGCAAATTATCATCGTATTCCCATATCGGGAGACCCAAGGCTGCGGGGTAAGTTCCTACGACTTACATTGGTCCCGTGGGAAGTGTTGGTGCCACCCACGGGGCCGTTCGAGTGCTGTTTTGTGGTTTCACCCTCTAACGCCATGTTTTGTTGAACTCTAGAAATATGCAAATTACCGTCGTACTCTCAAACCGGGAGACCCGCGGCTGTGGGGTCAGTTCCTACGAGTTACATTATTTCGTGGGAGGTGTTGGTGCCACCCACGGGACCGTTTGGGGGCTGTTTCGAGTTTTCACCCTCTAACGCCATGTTTTGCTTAAGTCTATAAATATGCAAATTACCAACGTACTCTCAAACCGGGAGACCCATGGTTGTGGGGTCAGTTCCTACGAGTCACATTAGTCCCGTGGGAGGTGTTGGTGCCACCCTCGGGGCCGTTTGGGGGCTGTTTTGACTTTTCACACCCTAACGTCAAGTTTTTAAGTCTAAGTCTAAAAATATGCAAATTACCGTCGTAATCTCAAACCGAGAGACCCGCGGCTGAAGGGTTATTTCCTACGAGTTACATTGGTGTCGTGCGAGGTGTTGGTGCCACCCACGGGGCCGTTCAGGGGCTGTTTTGAGATTTCACCCTCTAAATTCATGTTTTTAAGCCTAAGTCTAGAAATATGCTAATTATCATCGTACTCTCAAATCGGGTGACCCGCGGCTGCTGGGTCAGTTCCTACGAGTTACGTTAGTCTAGTGGGAGGTGTTGGTGCCACCCACGAGGCCCTTCGGGGGATGTTTCGAGTATTCATTCTCTAATGCCATGTTTTGGTTAAGTTTAGAAATATGCGAAATACCATCGTACTCTCAAATAGGGAGTCCCACGGCTGTGGCGTTTGTTCCTACGAGTTACATTGGTCCCGTGGTAGGTGTTGGTGCCACCCACGGGGTCATTCGGGGGTTGTTTCCAGTTTTCACCCTCTAATACCTTGTTTTTAAACCTAAGTCAAGAAATATGCAAATTATCGTCGTATTCTGAAATCGGGAGACCCGCGGCTGCGGGGTCTATTCCTACGAGTTACTTTTGTCCCGTAGGAGGTGTTGGTGCCACCCACGGGGCCGTTCGAGGGCTATTATGAGTTTTGGCCCTCTAACGCCATGTTTTTCTTACGTCTAGAAATATGCGAATTACCGTCGTACACTCAAATTGGGAGTCTCGCGGCTGCGCGATCAGTTCCTATTAGTTACATTGGTCTCGTGGGAGGTGTTGGTGCCACCCACGGGGCCGTTCGGGTAATGTTTTGTGTTTTCACCCTCTAACGCCATGTTTTTAACCCTAAGTCTAGAAATATGAAAATTACCCCCGTATTCTCAAATTGGGAGACCCGCGGCTGCGGAATTAGTTCCTACGAGTTACATTGGTCCCGTGGGAGGTGTTGGTGACACCCACGGGGCCGTTCGGGGGCCGTTTTGAGTTTTCACCCTCTAACGCCATGTTTTGCTTAAGTCTAGAAATATGCAAATTACCATCGTACTCTCAAATCGGAAGACCCACGGCTGCGGGGTTAGTTCCTACGATTTATATTGGTCCCGTGGGAGGTGTTGGTGCCACCCACGGGCCCATTCGGAGTCGATTTCGTGTTTTCAACCTCTAATGCCTTGTTTTTAAGCCTATGTCAAGCAATATGAAAATTATCATCGTATTCTCAAATCGGGAGACCCGCGGCTATAGGGTTAGTTCCTACGAGTTACATTGGTCTCGTGGGAGGTGTTGGTGCCACCCACGAGGCCGTTCGGGGGCTGTTTAGATTTTTCACCCTCTAACGCCACATTTTGCTTGAGTCTAGAAATATGAAAATTATCGTGGTACTCTCAAACCGGGAGCCTCGCGGCTGCACGGTCAGTTCCTACGAGTTACATTGGTCCCGTGGGAGGTATTGGTGCCACCTACGGGGCCGTTCGGGGGCAGTTTCGCTCTAACATTATGTTTTTATGCCTAAGTCTAGAAATATATAAATTACAGTCGTATTCTCAAATCGGGAGACCCGCGGTTGCGGGGTCAGTTCCTACGAGTTACATTGGTCCCGTGGGGGGCGTTGGTGCCACGAATGGGGCCGTTTGGGGGCTGTTTTGAGTTTTCCCATTCTAACGCTCTGTTTTTAAGTCTAAGTATAGAATTATGCAAATTATCATCGTACTCTTAAACCGAGAGACCCGCGATGGCGGGGTCAGTTCCTTCCAGTTACATTGTCCCGTGGGAGGTGTTGGCGCCACTCGCGGGGCCGTTAGGGGGCTATTTTGACTTTTCACCCTCTAATGTCATATTTTGCTTAAGTCTAGAAATATGCAAATAACCATCGTACTCTCAGACCGGGAAACCCGCGGCTACGGGGTCTGTTCCTACGAGTTACATTGGTCCCGTGGGTGGTGTTAGTGCAACCCACGGGGCCGTTCGGGGGTTGTTTCGAGTTTTCACCCTCTAACGCCATATTTTGATTATGTCTAGAAATATGCGAATTACCGTCGTACTCTCAAACTGGGAGTCTCACGGCTGCGCAATCAGTTCCTACGAGTTACAACGGTCCCGTGGGAGGTGTTGGTGCCACCCACGGGGCCGTTCGGGGGCTGTTTTGAGTTTTCACCCTCTAACGTCATGTTTTTAAGCCTAAGTCTTGAAAGATGAAAATTACTGTCGTACTCTCATACTAGGAGACCCGCGTCTGCGGGGTCAGTTCCTACGAGTTACATTGATCCCGTGGGAGGTGTTGGTGCCACCCACGGGGCCGTTTGGGGGCTGTTTTGAGTTTTCATCCACTAACGCAATGTTTTTAAGCCCAAGTCTAGAAATATGCGAATTACCGTCGTACTCTCAAACTGGGAGTCTCACGGCTGCGCAATCAGTTCCTACGAGTTACAACGGTCCCGTGGGAGGTGTTGGCGCCACTCGCATGGCCGTTCGGGGGCTGTTTTGAGTTTTCACCCTCTAACGTCATGTTTTTAAGCCTAAGTCTTGAAAGATGAAAATTACTGTCGTACTCTCATACTAGGAGACCCGCGTCTGCGGGGTCAGTTCCTACGAGTTACATTGATCCCGTGGGAGGTGTTGGTGCCACCCACGGGGCCGTTTGGGGGCTGTTTTGAGTTTTCATCCACTAACGCAATGTTTTTAAGCCCAAGTCTAGAAATATGCAAATTATCATCGTACTCTCAAACCGGGAGACCCGCGATGGCGGGGTCATTTCCTACCAGTAACATTGTCCCGTGGGAGGTGTTGGCGCCACTCGCATGGCCGTTTGGGGGCTATTTTGACTTTTCACCCTCAAACGTCATATTTTTCTATAGTCTAAAAATATTCAAATTATCGTTGTACTCTCAAACCGGGAGACCCGCGGCTGCGGGGTCAGTTCCTACGAGTTACATTGATCCCGTGGGAGGTGTTGGTGCCACCCACGGGGCCGTTTGGGGGCTGTTTTGAGTTTTCACCCACTAACGCAATGTTTTTAAGCCCAAGTCTAGAAATATGCAAATTATCATCGTACTCTCAAACCGGGAGACCCGCGATGGCGGGGTCATTTCCTACCAGTAACATTGTCCCGTGGGAGGTGTTGGCGCCACTCGCATGGCCGTTTGGGGGCTATTTTGACTTTTCACCCTCAAACGTCATATTTTTCTATAGTCTAAAAATATTCAAATTATCGTTGTACTCTCAAACCGGGAGACCCGCGGCTGCGGGGTCAGTTCCTACGAGTTACATTGGTCCCGTGGGAGGTGTTGGTGCCACCCACGGGGCCGTTCAAGGGTTGTTTCGAGTTTTCACCCTCTAACGCCAAGTTTTTAAGACTAAGTCAAGAAATATGCAAATTATCATCGTATTCCCAAATCGGAAGACCCGCGGCTGCGGGGTCAGTTCCTACGAGTTACATTGGTCCAGTGGGAGGTGTTGGTGCCACCCTCGGGGCCGTTCGGGTGCTGTTTCTTATTTTCACCCTCTAACGCCATGTTTTATTGAACTCTAGAAATATGCAAATTACCGTCGTACTCTCAGACCAGGAGACCCGGGGCTGTGGGGTCAGTTCCAACGAGTTACATTATTTCGTGGGAGGTGTTGGTGCCACCCATGGGGCCGTTCGGGGGCTATTTCGAGTTTTCACCCTCTAACGCCATGTTTTACTTAAGTCTATAAATAAGAAAATTACCATCGTACTCTCAAACCGGGAGACCCACGGCTGTGGGATCAGTTCCTACGTGTTACATTAGTCCCGTGGGAGGGGTTGGTGCCACCCTCGGGGCCGTTTGGGGGCTGTTTCGACTTTTCACACCCTAACGCCAAGTTTTTAAGTCTAAGTCTAGAAATATGCAAATTACCATCGTACTCTCAAACCGAGAGACCCGCGGCTGAGGGGTTAATTCCTACGAGTTACATTGGTCTCGTGCGAGGTGTTGGTGCCACCCACGGGGCCGTTCAGGGGCTGTTTTGAGTTTTCACCCTCTAAAGCCATGTTCTTAAGCCTAAGTCTAGAAATACGCTAATTATCATCGTACTCTCAAATCGGGTGACCCGCGACTGGAGGGTCAGTTCCTACGAGTTACATTAGTCTAGTGGGAGGTGTTGGTGCCACCCACGAGGTCGTTCAGGGGCTGTTTCAAGTAATTATTCTCTAACGCCATGTTTTGCTTAAGTTTAGAAATATACGAATTACTGTCGTACTCTCAAATGGGGAGTCCCGCGGCTGTGGCGTTAGTTCCTACGAGTTACATTGGTCCCGTGGTAGGTGTTGGTGCCACCCACGGGGTCATTCGGGGGTTGTTTCGAGTTTTCACCCTCTAATACCATGTTAAGTCAAGAAATATGTAAATTATCGTCGTATTCTCAAATCGGGATACCCGCGGCTGCGGGGTCAGTTCCTACGAGTTACTTTTGTCCCGTAGGAGGTGTTGGTGCCACCCACGGGGCCGTTCGGGGGATGTTCCGAGTTTTGGCACTCTAACGCCATGTTCTGCTTATGTCTAGAAATATGCAAATTACCGTCGTACTCTCAAGCTGGGAGTCTCGTGGCTGCGCGATTAGTTCCTACGAGTTATATTGGTCCCGTGGGAGGTGTTGGTGCCACCCACGGGGCCGTTCGGGGGCTGTTTTGACTTTTAACCCTGTAACGTCATGTTTTTAAGCCTAAGTCTTGAATTATGAAAATTACCGCCGTATTCTCAAACCGAGAGACCCGCGGCTGCGGGGTCAGTTCCTACGAGTTACATTGGTCCCGTGGGAGGTGTTGGTGCCACCCACGGGGCCGTTCAAGGGCTGTTTCGAGTTTTCACCCTCTAACGCCAAGTTTTTAAAGCGAAGTCAAGAAATATGCAAATTATCATCGTATTCCCAAATCGGAAGACCCGCGGCTGCGGGGTCAGTTCCTACGAGTTACATTGGTCCAGTGGGAGGTGTTGGTGCCACCCTCGGGGCCGTTCGGGTGCTGTTTCTTATTTTCACCCTCTAACGCCATGTTTTATTGAACTCTAGAAATATGCAAATTACCGTCGTACTCTCAGACTAGGAGACCCGCGGCTGTGGGGTCAGTTCCAACGAGTTACATTATTTCATGGGAGGTGTTGGTGCCACCCATGGGGCCGTTAGGGGGCTGTTTCGAGTTTTCACCCTCTAACGCCATGTTTTACTTAAGTCTATAAATAAGCAAATTACCATCGTACTCTCAAACCAGGAGACCCACGACTGTGGGGTCAGTTCCTACGTGTTACATTAGTCCCGTGGGAGGGGTTGGTGCCACCCTCGGGGCCGTTTGGGGGCTGTTTCGACTTTTCACACCCTAACGTCAAGTTTTTAATTCTAAGTCTAGAAATATGCAAATTACCATCGTACTCTCAAACCGAGAGACCCGCGGCTGAGGGGTTAATTCCTACGAGTTACATTGGTCTCGTGCGAGGTGTTGGTGCCACCCACGGGGCCGTTCAGGGGCTGTTTTGAGTTTTCACCCTCTAAAGCCATGTTCTTAAGCCTAAGTCTAGAAATACGCTAATTATCATCGTACTCTCAAATCGGGTGACCCGCGACTGGAGGGTCAGTTCCTACGAGTTACATTGGTCTAGTGGGAGGTATTGGTGCCACCCACGAGGTCGTTCGGGGGCTGTTTCGAGTATTTATTCTCTAACGCCATGTTTTGCTTAAGTTTAGAAATATACGAATTACTGTCGTACTCTCAAATGGGGAGTCCCGCGGCTGTGGCGTTAGTTCCTACGAGTTACATTGGTCCCGTGGTAGGTGTTGGTGCCACCCACGGGGTCATTCGGGGGTTGTTTCGAGTTTTCACCCTCTAATACCATGTTAAGTCAAGAAATATGTAAATTATCATCGTATTCTCAAATCGGGATACCCGCGGCTGCGGGGTCAGTTCCTACGAGTTACTTTTGTCCCGTAGGAGGTGTTGGTGCCACCCACGGGGCCGTTCGGGGGATGTTCCGAGTTTTGGCCCTCTAACGCCATGTTCTGCTTATGTCTAGAAATATGCAAATTACCGTCGTACTCTCAAACTGGGAGTCTCGTGGCTGCGCGATCAGTTCCTACGAGTTATATTGGTCCCGTGGGAGGTGTTGGTGCCACCCACGGGGCCGTTCGGGGGCTGTTTTGACTTTTAACCCTGTAACGTCATGTTTTTAAGCCTAAGTCTTGAATTACGAAAATTACCGCCGTATTCTCAAACCGAGAGACCCGCGGCTGCGGGGTCAGTTCCTACGAGTTACATTGGTCCCGTGGGAGGTGTTGGTGCCACCCACGGGGCCGTTCGGGGCTGTTTTGAGTTTTCACCCTCTAACGCCATGTTTTGCTCAGGTCTAAAAATATTCAAATTACAGTCGTACTCTCAAACCGGGAGTCTTGTGGCTGCCCGGTCACTTCCTACGAGTTACATTGGTCCCGTGGGAGGTGTTGGTGCCACCCACGGGGCCGTTCGAGGGAGTTTCGACTTTTCACCCTCTAACGTCATGTTTTTAAGCCTAAGTTTAGAAATATGAAAATTACCATCGTATTCCCAAACCGAGAGACCCGCGGCTGCGGGGTCAGTTCCTATGAGTTACATTGGTCCCGTGGGGGGCGTTGGTGCCACCAATGGCGCCGTTTGGGGGCTGTTTTGAGTTTTCCCCCTCTAACACCATGTTTTTAAGTCTAAGTATAGAAATATGCAAATTATCATCCTACTCTCAAACCGAGAGACCCGCGATGGCGGGGTCAGTTCCTTCCAGTTACATTGGTCCCGTGGGAGGTGTTTGCGCCACTCGCGGGGCCGTTCGGGGGCTATTTTGACTTCTAACCCTCTAATGTCATAATTTGCTTAAGTCTAGAAATATGAAAATTACCATCGTACTCTCAACCGGGAGACTCGCGATTGAGGGGTCAGTTCCTACGAGTTACATTGGTCCCGTGGGAGGTGTTGGTGCCACCCACGGGACCGTTCGGGGGTTGTTTCGAGTTTTCACCCTCTAACGCCATGTTTAGCTTATGTCTAGAAATATGCAAATTACCATCGTAATATCAAACTGGGAGTCTCGCGGCTGTGCGGTCAGTTCCTATGAGTTACATTGGTCCCGTGGGAGGTGTTGGTGCCACCCACGGGGCCGTTCGGGGGCTATTTCGAGTTTTAACCCTCTAACATCATGTTTTTTAACCTAAGTCTAGAAATATGAAAATTACAGTCGTATTCTCAAACCGGGAGACCCGAGACTGCGGGGTCAGTTCCTACGAGTTACATTGGTCCCGTGGTAGGTGTTGGTGCCACCCACGGGGCCGTTCGGGGGCTGTTTCAAGTTTTCACCCTCTAACGCCATGTTTTGTTTAAGTCTAGAAATACACAAATTACCATCTTACTCTCATACCGGGAGACCCGCGGCTGTGGGATCAGTTCGTACGAGTTACATTGGTCCCGTGGGAGCTGTTGGTGCCACCCACGGGGCCGTTCGGGGGCTGTTTCGAGTTTTCACCCTCTAACGCCATGTTTTTAAGTCTAAGTCAAGAAATACGCAAATTATCGTCGTATTCTCAAACCGGGAGACCCGCGGCTGCGGGGTCAGTTCCTACGAGTTACATTGGTCCCGTGGGAGGTGTTGGTGCCACACGGGGCCGTTCAGGAGGTGTTTCGAGTTTTCACCCTGTAACGACATATTTTACTTAAGTCTAGAAATATGCAAATTATTCTCGTACTCTCAAACCGGGAGACCCGCGGCAGCGAGGTTAGTTCCTACGAGTAATATTATTCCCGTGGTAGGTGTTGGTGCCACCTGCGGGGCCATTCGGGGGCTGTTTCGAGTTTTCACCCTCTAACGTCATGTTTTTAAGTCTAAGTCTAAAATATGCGAATTACCATCGTATTCTCAAACAGGCAGACCCGCGGCTGCGGGGTTTATTCCTACGAGTTAGATTGGTCCCGTGGGAGGTGTTGGTGCCACCCACGGGGCCGTTCGGGCGCTGTTTCGAGTTTTCATCCTCTAACGCCCTGCTTTTAAGCTTAAGTCTAGAAATATTAAAATTATCGTCGAACTCTCAAACCGGGAGATCGACGGCTGCGGGGTTAGTTCCTAAGAGTTACATTGGTCCCATGGGAGGTGTTGGTGCCACCCACTGGGCCATTCGGTGGTCGTTTTGAGTTTTCACCCTCTAACGCCTTGTATTGCTTAAGTCTAGAAATATGAAAATTACCATCGTACTCTTAAATCGGGAGACCCGATGGAGCGGGGTTAGTTCCTACGAGTTACACTGGTCCCGTGGGAGGTGTTGGTGCCACCAACGGGGCCATTCAGAGGCTGTTTCATGTTTTCACCCTCCAACGCCATGTTTTTAAGCCAAAGTCAAGAAATATGCAAATAATCATCGTATTCTCAAAAAGGGAGACCCGCGGTTGTGGGGCCAGTTCTTACGAGTTACATTGGTCCCCTGGGAGGTGTTGGTGCCACCCACGGGGCCGTTTGGGTGCTGTTTCGAGTTTTCACCCTCTAACGCCATGTTTTATTGAACTTTAGAAAAATGCAAATTATCGTCGTACTCTCAAACCCGGAGACCCGAGTCTCTGGGGTCCGTTCCTACAAGTTACATTCTTCCGTGGGAGGTGTTGGTTCCACCAACGGGGCCGTTCGGGGGGCTGTTTCGAGTTTTCACCCTCTAATGCCAGGTTTTGCTTAAGTCTATAAATATGAAAATTACCATCATACTCTCAAACCGGGAGACCCACTGCTGCGGGGTCAGTTCCTACGAGTTATATTAATCCCGTGGGAGGTGTTGCTGCCACCCTCGGGGCCGTTCGGGGGCTGTTTCGACTTTTCACACCCTAGTGTCATGTTTTTAAGTCTAAGTCTAGAAATATAGAAATTATCGTCGTATTCTCAATTCGAGAAACCCGCGGCTACGGGGTTAATTCCTACGAGTTACATTGGTCCTGTACGAGGTGTTGGTGCCACCCACGGGACCGTTCGGGGGCTGTTTCGAGTTTTCACCCTCTAAAGCCATGTTTTTAACCCTAAGTCAAGAAATATGAAA
The DNA here is from genome assembly GCA_949130495.1 of Sambucus nigra. Classification (NCBI taxonomy): domain Eukaryota; kingdom Viridiplantae; phylum Streptophyta; class Magnoliopsida; order Dipsacales; family Adoxaceae; genus Sambucus; species Sambucus nigra. The sequence goes on from OX422218.1 coordinate 287,618,832, forward strand.
ATTATCATCGTACTCTGAAATCGAGTGACTCGCGGCTGCGGGGTCAGTTCCTACGAGTTACATTGGTCTCGTGGGAGGTGTTAGTGCCACCCACGAGGCCGTTCGGTGGCTATTTCGACTTTTCACCCTCTAAGTCATGTTTTGCTTAAGTCTAGAAATATGAAAATTTCGATCGTACTCTCAAACCGGGAGACCCGCGACTACGGGGTTAGTTCCTACGAGTTACATGGGTCCCGTGGGAGGTGTTGGTACCACCCACGGAGCCATTCGGGGGCTGTTTCGACTTCTCACCCTCTATTGGCAAGTTTTTAAGCCTAAGTAAAGAAATATGAAAATTATAATTGTATTCTCAAACCGGGAGATCCACGGCTGCGGGGTCAGTTCCTACGAGTTACATTAGTCCCGTGTGAGGTGTTGGTGCCACCCACGGGGCCGTTCGGGGGCTCTTTTGAGTTTTCACCCTCTAACACCACGTTTTGCTGAACTCTAAAAATATGGAAAAAACCATCGAACTCTCAAACTGGGAGACTCGCGGCTGCGGGGTCAGCTCCTACAAGTTACATTGGTCCCATGGGAGGTGTTGGTGCCACCCATGGGGCCGTTCGGGGAATATTTCGAGTTTTCACCCTCTAACGTCATGTTTTTTAGCCTAAGTCCAGAAATATGCAAATTACCATCGTACTCTCAAACCGGGAGACCCGCGACTGCGGGGTTAGTTCCTACGAGTTACATTCGTCCCGTGGGACGTATTGGTGCCACCCACGGGTCCGTTCGGGGGATGTTTCGAGTTTTCGCCCTCTAACGCCATGTTTTTAAGCCTAAGTCTAGACATATGCAAATTATCATCGTACTCACAAACCAGGAGATCCGCGACTGCGGGGTCAGTTCCTACAATTTACATTGGTTCCGTGGGAGGTGTTGGTTCCACATGGGGCCGTTCGGGAGATGTTTCGAGTTTTATCCCTCTAACGCCATGTTTTGCTTAAGTCTAGAAATATTAAAATTACTGTCGTAGTCTCACACCGGGAGATCCGCAGTTGCGGAGTCAGTTCCTACAAGTTACATTGGTCCCATGGGAGGTGTTAGTGCCACCCGTGGGGCCGTCCGGGGGCTGTTTCGACTTTTCCCACTCTAACGTCATGTTTTTAAGTCAAACTCTTGAAAAATGTAAATTACCTCTGTATTCTCAAACTAGGAGACCCACGGCAGCGGGGTTAATTCCTACGAGTTACATTGGACCCGTGGGAGGTCTTGGTGTCACCCACGGGGCCGTTCGGGGGCCATTTTGAGTTTTCACCCTCTAACGCCATGTTTTTCTTAAGTCTAAAATATGCAAATTACAATCTTCCTATCAAATCGGGAGGCCCACGAGTGTGGGGTTAGTTCCTATGAGTCACATTGATCCCGTGGGAGGTGTTGGTGCCACCCATGGGGCCATTCGGAGGCTATTTCGAGTTTTCACCCTCTAACGCCATGTTTTTAAGCCTAAGTTAATAAATATGCAAATTATCATCGTATTCTCAAACCGAGAGACCCGCGGTTGCGGGGTCAGTTCCTACGAGTTACATTGGTCTCGTGGGAGGTGTTGGTGCCACCCACGGGGTCGTTCGGGGGCTATTTCGAGTTTTCACCCTCTAACGCCATGTTTTGCTTAAGTCTAAAAATATGAAAATTACCATTGTAATCTCAAACCGAGAGTCTCGTGGCTACACGGTCAGTTCCTACGAGTTACATTGGTCCTGTGGGAGGTGTTGGTTCCACCCACGGGGCCGTTCGGTGGCTGTTTCGACTTTTCACCCTCTAACGCCATGTTTTGTTTAAGTCTAGAAATATGCAAATTAATGTCGTACTCTCAAATCGGGAGACCCACGGCTGCGGGATCATTTCCTATGAGTTACATTGGTCCTGTGGGAGCTATTGGTGCCACCCACGGGGCCGTTCAGGGGCTGTTTCGAGTTTTCACCCTCTAACGCCATGTTTTTAAGTCTAAGTCAAGAAATACGCAAATTATCATCGTATAATCAAACTGGGAGACCCGCGGCTGCGGGGTCAGTTCCTACGAGTTACATTGGTTCCGTGGGAGGTGTTGGTGCCACACGGGGCCGTTCGGGAGGTGTTTCGAGCTTTCACCCTCTAACGCCATGTTTTGCTTAAGTCTAGAAATATGCAAATTATCGTCGTACTCTTAAACCAGGAGACCCGCGGCTGCGGGGTTAGTTCCTACGATTTACATTGGTCCCATGGGAGGTGTTAGTGCCACCCGCGAGGCCGTTCGGGGGCTGTTTCGACTTTTCACCCTCTAACGTCATGTTTTTAAGTCAAAGTCTAGAAATATGCAAATTACCATCGTATTCTCAAACTTGGAGACTCGCAGCTGCGAGGTTATTTCCTACGAGTTACATTGGTCCCGTGGGAGGTTTTGGTGCCTCCCATGGGGCCGTTCGGGGGCTATTTCGAGTTTTCACCCTCTAACGCCAAGTTTTTAAGCTTAAGTCTAGAAATATGCAAATTATCATCGTACTATCAAACCGGGAGATCGATGACTGTTGGGACAGTTCCTACGAGTTACATTGGTCCCGTGGGAGGTGTTGGTGCAACCCACGGGGCTGTTCGGGGGCCGTTTTGAGTTTTCACCCTCTAATGCCTTGTTTTTCTTAAGCCTGGAAGTATGCAAATTACCATCGTACTCTCAAATCGGGAGACTCGCGGCTGTGGCGTTAGTTCGTACGAGTCACATTAGCCCCATGGGAGGTGTTGGTGCCACCCACGGGGCCATTCGGGGGCTGTTTCGAGTTTCCACCCTCAAATGCGATGTTTTTAAGATTAAGTCAAGAAATATGCAGATTAACGTCATATTCTCAAATCGGGAGATCCGCGGATGTGGGGTCAGTTCCTATAAGTTACTTTGGTCCCGTACGAGGTGTTGGTGCCACCCACGGGTCCGTTCGGGGGCTGTTTTGAGTTTCCTCCCTCTAACGCCATGTTTTGCTTATGTCTAGAAATATGGGAATTACCATCGTACTCTAAAATTGGGAGTCTCGAGGCTGCGCGATCAGTTCCTATGAGTTACATTGGTCCCGTGGGAGGTGTTAGTGCCACCTACGGGGTCGTTCTGGCGCTGTTTCGACTTTTAACCCTCTAACGTAATGTTTTTAAGCCTAAGTCTAGAAATATGAAAATTACCGTCGTGTTCTCAAACCGCGAGACCCGTGGCTGCGGGGTCAGTTCTTACAAGTTACATTGGTCCCGTGGGAGGTGTTGGTGCCACCCACGGGGCCGTTCAGGGGTTTTTTCGAGTTTTCACCCTCTAACGCCATGTTTTTATGCCTAAGTCTAGAAATATGCAAATTATCATCGTACTCTCAAATCGGGAGACCCGCGACTGCGGGGTCAGTTCCTACGAGTTACATTGGTCCCGTGGGAGGTGTTGGTGCCACCCGCGGGGCCTTTCGGGGGCTGTTTCGACTTTTCACCTCCTAGCGTCATGTTTTGCTTAAGTCTAGAAATATAAAAATTATCATCGTACTCTCAAACCGGGAGACCCACGGCTGCGGGGTCAGTTCCTACGAGTTCATTGGTCCCGTGGGAGGTGTTGGTACCACCCACGGGGCCATTCGGAGGCTGTTTGGAGTTTTCATCCTCTAACGCCATGCTTTTAAGCCTAAGTCACGAAATATGGAAATTATCGTCGTATTCTCAAACCCACAGACCCGCGGATGTGGGGTCTATTCCTAAGAGTTACATTTGTCTCGTGGGAGGTGTTGGTGCCACCCACGGGGCCGTTCGGGGGCTGTTTCGATTTTTCACCCTGTTACGCCATGTTTTGCTTAAGTTTATAAATATGAAAATTACCGTCATATTCTCAAACCGAGAGACCCATGGCTGCGGGGTCAGTTCCTATGAGTTACTTTGTTCCCGTGGGAGGTGTTAATGCCACCCGTGGGGCCGTTCGGGGGCTATTTCGACTTTTCACCCTCTAACGTCATGTTTTTCTTAAGTCTAGATATATGAAAATTACCATCGTACTCTCAAACCTTGAGATCCTCGGCTGTGGGGTCATTTCCTACGAGTTACATTGGTCCCGTGGGAGGTGTATGTACCACCCATGGGGCCGTTCAGGGGCTGTTTCGAGTTCTCACCCTCTAACGCCAAGTTATTAAGCCTAAGTGAAGAAATATGAAAATTATCGTCGTACTCTCAAACCGGGAGACCCGCGGCTGCGGGGTCAGTTCCTACGAGTTACATTAGTTCCGTGGGAGGTATTGGTGCCAACCACGGGGCCGTTCGGGGGCTGTTTTGAGTTTTCGCCCTCTAACACAATGTTTTTTTGAACTCTAAAAAGATGCAAATTACCGTCGTACTCTCAAACCGGGAGCCCGCGGCTGCGGGGTCAGTTCCTACGAGTTACATTGGTCCCGTGGGAGGTGTTAGTGCCACCGACGGGGCCGTTCGTGGGATATTTCAAGTTTTCACCCTCTAACGACATGTTTTTAAGCCTAAGTCCAGAAATACGCAAATTACCATCGTACTCTCAAACCGGGAGACCCGCGACTGCGGGGTTAGTTCCAACGAGTTACATTCGTCCCGTGGGAGGTGTTGGTGCCACCCACCAGTCCGTTCGGGGGATGTTTTGAGTTTTCGCCCTCTAACGCCATGTTTTTAAGCCTAAGTCTAGAAATATGCAAATTATCATCGTACTCACAAAGCGGGAGACCCGCGATTGCGGGGTCAGTTCCTACGAGTTACATTGGTTCCGTGGGAGGTGTTGGTGCCACATGGGGTCGTTCATGGGCTGTTTTGAGTTTTCACCCTCTAACGCCATGTTTTGCTTAAGTCTAGAAATATCGAAATTATCGTCGTACTCTCAAACCTTGAGATCCGCAGCTGCGGGGTCAGTTCCTACAAGTTACATTGGTCCCGTGGGAGGTGTTGGTGCCACCCGTGGGGCCGTTCGGGGGCTATTTCGACTTTTCACCCTCTAACGCCATGTTTTTAAGTCTAACTCTAGAAATATGCAATTTACCGCCGTATTCTCAAACTGGGAGACCCGCGGCAGCGGGGTTAATTCCTATGAGATACATTGGACCCGTTGGAGGTGTTGGTGCCACCCACGGGGTCGTTCGGGGGCCGTTTCGAGTTTTCACCCTCTAACACCATGTTTTGCTTTAGTCTAGAAATTTGCAAATTACCATTGTAAAATCAAATCGGGAGACCCACGGCTGTGGGATTAGTTCCTACGAGTTACATTGGTCCCGTGGGAGGTGTTGGTGCCACCCACGGGGCCATTCGGAGGTTGTTTAGAGTTTTCACCCTCTGACCCCATCTTTTTAAGCCTAAGTTAAGAAATATGCAAATTATCATCGTATTCTCAAACCGGGAGACCCACAGTTGTGGGGTCAGTTCCTACGAGTTACATTGGTCTCATGGGAGGTGTTGGTGCCACCCACAGGGCCGTTCGGGTGCTGTTTCGTGTTTTCACCCTCTAACGCCATGTTTTTCTTAACTCTAACAATATGCAAATTACTGTTGTACAATCAAACTGGGAGTCTCGCGGCTGCACGGTCAGTTCCTATGAGTTACATTGGTCCCGTGGGAGCTGTTGGTGCCACCCACGGGGCCGTTCGGGGGCTATTTTGAATTTTCACCCTCTAACGCCATGTTTTTAAGTCTAAGTCATGAAATACGTAAACTATCATCGTATTCTCAAATCGGGAGACCCGCAGCTGTGGGGGTCAGTTCCTACGAGTTACATTTCTCCCGTGGGAGGTGTTGATGCCACACGGGGCCGTTCGGGAGGTGTTTCGAGTTTTCACCCTCTAACGCCATGTTTTGCTTAAGTCTAGAAATATGAAAATTATCGCCATACTCTTAAATCGGGAGACGCTTGTGTACGGGGTTAGTTCCTACGAGTTACATTCGTCCCGTGGGAGGTGTTGGTGCCACTCGCGAGGCCGTTCGGAGGCTGTTTCGACTTTTCACCCACTAACGTCATGTTTTTAAGTCTAAGTCTAAAAATATTCAAATTACCATCGTATTCTTAAACCGAGAGACCCGCGGCTAGGGGGTTAATTCCTACGAGTTACATTGGTCCCGTGGGAGGTGTTGGTGCCACCCACGGGGCCGTTCGGGGGCCGTTTCGAGTTTTCACCCTCTAACGCCAAGTTTTTTAGCTTAAGTCAAGAAATATGCAAATTATCATCGTACTCTCAACCCGGGAGAACGAAGGCTACAAGGTCAGTTCCTACGAGTGACATTGGTCACATGGGAGGTGTTGGTGCAACCCACGGGGCCGTTCGAGGGCCGTTTTGAGTTTTCACCCTCTAACGCCATGTTTTGCTTAAGTCTAGAAATATGCAAATTACCATCGTACTCTCAAATTGCGTAACCCGTGGCTGCGGGGTTAGTTCCTATGAGTTACATTGGTCCCTTGGGAGGTGTTGGTGCCACCCACGGGGCCATACAGAGGCTGTTTCGTGTTTTCACCCTCTAACGCCTTGTTTTTAAGCCTAAGTCAAGAAATATGAAAATTATGATCGTATTCTCAAAAAGGGAGACCCGCGGCTCCGAGGTCAGTTCTTACGAGTTGCATTGGTCCCGTGGGAGGTGTTGGTGCCACCCACGGGGCCGTTCGATTGTTGTTTCGAGTTTTCACCCTCTAACGCCATGTTTTATTAAACTCTAGAAAAATGCGCAGTACCATTGAACTCTCAAACCCGGAGACCCGCGTCTGTGGGGTCAGTTCCTACGAGTAACATTCCTCTGTGGGAGGTGCTGGTTCCACCCACGGGGCCGTTCGGGGGCTGTTTCGAATTTTCACCCTCTAACGCCATGTTTTGCTTAACTCAATAAATATGAAAATTACCGTTGTACCCTATAACCGGGAGACCCAAGGCTGGGGGGTCAGTTCCTACGAGCTACATTAGTCCCATGGGAGGTGTTGGTGCCACCCTTGGGGCCGTTCGGGGGTTGTTTCGACTTTTCACACCCTAACGTCATGTTTTTAAGTCTAAGTCTAAAAATATACAAATTACCGTCGTATTCTCAAACCGGCAGACCCTCGGCTACGGGGTTAATTCCTATGAGTTACATTGGTCCCGTACGAGGTGTCGGTGCCACCCACGGGGCCGTTCGAGGGCTGTTTTGAGTTTTCACCCTCTAAATCCATGTTTTTAAGCCTAAGTCTAGAAATATGAAAATTATCATCGTACTATCAAATCGAGTGACCCGCGGCTGCGGGGTCAGTTCCTACGAGTTACATTGGTCTCGTGGGAGGTGTTGATGCCACCCAAGAGGCCGTTCGGGGGCTGTTTTGATTTTTCACCCTCTAACGCCATGTTTTTCTTAAGTCTTAAAGTCTGCAAATTACCATCGTACTCTCAAATCGGTAGACCTGCGGCTGTGGCGTTAGTTCCTAAGAGTTACATTGGTCCCATGGGAGGTGTTGGTGCCACCCACGGGGCAATTCGGGGGCTGTTTCGAGTTTCCACCCTCTAATGCCATGTTTTTAGGCAAAGTCAAGAAATATGCAAATTATAGTCGTATTCTCAAACCGAAAGACCCGCGGCTGCGGGGTCAGTTCCTACAACTTACTTTGGTCCCGTAGGACGTGTTGGTGCGACCCACGTGTCCGTCAGGGGGCTGTTTTGAGTTTTCTCCCCCTAACACCATGTTTTGCTTATGTCTAGAAATATGCGAATTACTGTCGTACTCTCAAATTGGGAGTCTTGCGATGACGTGATCAGTTCCTATGAGTTACATTGGTCCGTGGGAGGTGTTGGTGCCACCCACGGGGCCGTTCGGGTACTGTTTCGACTTTTAACCCTCTAACGTCATGTTTTTATGCCTAAGTCTAGAAATATGAAAATTATCATCGTACACTCAAACTGAGAGACCCGTAATTGCGGGGTCAGTTCCTACGAGTTACATTTGTCCCGTGGGAGGTGTTGGTGCCACCCGCGGGGCCGTTTGTGAGTTGTTTTTACTTTTCACCCTTTAACGTCATGTTTTGCTTACGTCTAAAAATATGAAAATTACCATCCTACTCTCAAACCGGGAGCCCGCGGCTACGGGGTGAGTTCCTACGAGTTCATTGGTCCCGTGGGACGTGTTTGTGCCACACACGGGGCCATTTAGAGGTTGTTTCGAGTTTTCCTCCTCTAACGCCATGTTTTTAAGCCTATGTCATGAAATGTGCAAATTATCATCGTATTCTCAATCTGGGAGACCCGCGGCTGCGGGGTCAGTTCCTACGACTTATATTGGTCCCGTGGGAGGTGTTGGTGCCACCCACGGGGCCGTTTGGGTGCTCTTTCAAGTTTTCACCCTCTAACGCCATGTTATGTTGAACTCTAGAAATATACAAATTATCGCCGTACTCTCAAACCGGGAGACCCACGAATGTGGGGTCAGTTCGTACGAGTTACATCGTCCCGTGGGAGGTGTTGGTGCCACCCACGGGGCCGTTCGACGGCTGTTTCGAGTTTTCACCCTCTAATGCCATATTTTGCTTACGTCTATAAATATGCAAATTACCGTCGTACTCTCAAACCGGGAGACCCGCGGCTCTGGGGTCAGTTCTTAGGAGTTACATTGGTCCCGTGGGAGGTGTTGGTGCCACCCTCAGGGCCGTTCGGGGGCTGTTTCGACTTTTCACCCTCTAACGCCATACTTTGTTCAACTATAGAAATATGAAAATTACCGTCATATTCTCAAACTGGGAGCCCCGCGTCTACGGGGTCAGTTACTACGAGTTACATTGGTCCCGTGGGAGGTGTTGGTGCCAGCCACGAGGCTGTTCTGGGGCTGTTTCGAGTTTTCACCCTCTAACGTGATGTCTTTAAGCCTAAGTCTAAAAATATGCAAATTATCGTCGTACTCTCAAACCGGGAGACCCGCGACTACGGGGTCAGTTCCTACGAGTTACATTGGTCCCATGGGAGGTGTTGGTGCCCCCCGCGGTGCCGTTCGGGGGCTGTTTCGACTTTTCACCCTCTAACGTCATGTTTTGCTTAAGTCTAAAAATATGAAAATTACTGTTGTACTCTTAAACCGGGAGACCCGCGGCTGCGAGGTCAGTTCCTATGAGTTACATTGGTCCCGTGGGAGGGGTTGGTGCCACCCACGGGGCCGTTCAGGGGCTGTTTCGAGTTTTCACCCTCTAACGCCATGTTTTGATGAACTCCAAAAATATGCAAATTACCATCGTACTCTTAAACCAGGAGACCCGCGGCTGCGGGGTCAGTTCCTACGAGTTACATTGGTCCGGTGGGAGGTGTTGGTGCCACCCAAGAAGCCGTTCGGGGGATATTTTGAGTTTTCACCCTCTAACGTCCTGTTTTTAAGCCTAAGGCCAAAAATATGCAAATTACCATCGTACTCTCAAACCGGGAGACCCGCGACAGCGGGGTTAGTTCCTAAGAGTTACATTGGTCCCATGGGAGGTGTTGGTGCCACCCACGGGGCCATTCGGGGGCTGTTTCGAGTTTCCAGCCTCTAATGCCATGTTTTTAAACAAAGTCAATAAATATGCAAATTATAGTCGTATTCTCAAACCGAAAGACCCGCGGCTGCGGAGTCAGTTCCTACAACTTACGTTGGTCCCGTAGGACGTGTTGGTGCGACCCACGTGTCCGTTCGGGGGCTGTTTTGAGTTTTCTCCCTCTAACACCATGTTTTGCTTATGTCTAGAAATATGCGAATTACTGTCGTACTCTCAAATTGGGAGTCTTGCGGTGACGTGATCAGTTCCTACGAGTTACATTGGTCCGTGGGAGGTGTTGGTGCCACCCACGGGGCCGTTCGGGTACTGTTTCGACTTTTAACCCTCTAACGTCATGTTTTTAAGCCTAAGTCTAGAAATATGCAAATTATCATCATACACTCAAACCGAGAGACCCGTAATTGCGGGGTCAGTTCCTACGAGTTACATTTGTCCCGTGGGAGGTGTTGGTGCCACCCGCGGGGCCGTTTGTGGGTTGTTTTTACTTTTCACCCTCTAACGTCATGTTTTGCTTAAATCTAGAAATATGAAAATTACCATCGTACTCTCAAACCGGGAGCCCGCGGCTACGGGGTCAGTTCCTACGAGTTCATTGGTCCCATGGGACGTGTTGGTGTCACCCACGGGGCCATTTAGAGGTTGTTTCGAGTTTTCCTCCTCTAACGCCATGTTTTTAAGCCTATGTCACGAAATGTGCAAATTATCATCATATTCTCAATCTGGGAGACCCGCGGCTGCGGGGTCAGTTCCTACGACTTATATTGGTCCCGTGGGAGGTGTTGGTGCCACCCACGAGGCCGTTTGGGTGCTCTTTCAAGTTTTCACCCTCTAACGCCATGTTATGTTGAACTCTAGAAATATACAAATTATCGCTGTACTCTCAAACCGGGAGACCCACGGATGTGGGGTCAGTTCCTACGAGTTACATTGTCCCGTGGGAGGTGTTGGTGCCACCCACGGGGCCGTTCGACGGCTGTTTTGAGTTTTCACCCTCTAATGCCATATTTTGCTTACGTCTATAAATATGCAAATTACCGTCGTACTCTCAAACCGGGAGACCCGCGGCTCTGGGGTCAGTTCTTAGGAGTTACATTGGTCCCGTGGGAGGTGTTGGTGCCACCCTCGGGGCCGTTCGGGGGCTGTTTCGACTTTTCACCCTCTAACACCATACTTTGTTCAACTCTAGAAATATGAAAATTACCGTCATATTCTCAAACTGGGAGCCCCACGTTTACGGGGTCAGTTACTACGAGTTACATTGGTCCCGTGGGAGGTGTTGGTGCCAGCCACGAGGCCGTTCAGGGGCTGTTTCGAGTTTTCACCCTCTAACGTCATGTTTTTAAGCCTAAGTCTAAAAATATGCAAATTATCGTTGTACTCTAAAACTGGGTGACCCGCGACTACGGGGTCAATTCCTACGAGTTACATTGGTCCCGTGGGAGGTGTTGGTGCCCCCCGCGGTGCCGTTCGGGGGCTGTTTCGACTTTTCACCCTCTAACGTCATGTTTTGCTTAAGTCTAAAAATATGAAAATTATTATTGTACACTCAAATCGGGAGACCCGCGGCTGCGAGGTCAGTTCCTATGAGTTACATTGGTCCCATGGGAGGTGTTGGTGCCACCCACGGGGCCGTTCGGGGGCTGTTTCGATTTTTCACCCTCTAACGCCATGTTTTGATGAACTCTAAAAATATGCAAATTACCGTCGTACTCTCAAACCAGGAGACCTGCGGTTGCGGGGTTAGTTCCTACGAGTTACATTGGTCCCGTGGGAGGTGTTGGTGCCACCCACGGAGCCGTTCGGGGGATACTTTGAGTTTTCACCCACTAACGTCCTGTTTTTAAGCTTAAGGCCAGAAATATGCAAATTACCATCGTACTCTCGAACCAGGAGACCCGCGACAGCGGGGTTAGTTCCTACGAGTTACATTGGTCCCGTGGGTAGTGTTGGTGCCACCCATGGGGCCGTTCGGGGGCTGTTTCGAGTTTTCACCCTCTAATGCCATGTTTTTAAGTCTCAGTCAAGAAATACGCAAATTATCATCGTGTTCTCAAACCAGGAGACCCGTGGCTGCGGGGTCAGTTCCTACGAGTTACATTAGTTCCGTGGGAGGTGTTGGTGCCACATGGGGCCGTTCGGGAGCTGTTTCGAGTTTTCACCCTCTAACGCCATTTTTTGCTTAAGTCTAGAAATATCCAAATTACCGTCGTACTCTCAAACCGGGAGACCCGCGGCTGCCTGGTCAGTTCCTGCGTGTTACATTGGTCCCGTGGGAGGTGTTGGTGCCACCCGCGGGGCTATTCGGAGGCTGTTTCGACTTTTCACCCTCTAACGTCATGTTTTTCTTAAGTCTAAAAATATGAAAATTACTGTTGAACTCTCAAACCGGGAGACCAGCGGTTGTGAGGTCAGTTCCTACGAGTTTCATTGGTCCCGTGGGAGGTGTTGGTGCCACCCACGGGGTCGTTCGGGGGCTGTTTCGAGTTTTCACCCTCTAACGCCATGTTTTGATGAACTCTAAAAATATGCAAATTACCGTCGTACTCTCAAACCAGGAAACCGGCGGCTGCGGGGTCAGTTCCTACGAGTTACATTGGTCCCGTGGGAGGTGTTGGTGCCACCCACGGAGCCGTTCGGGGGATATTTTGAGTTTTCACCCTCTAACATCCTGTTTTTAAGCCTAAGTCCAGAAATATGCAAATTACCATCGTACTCTGAAACCGGGAGACCCGCGACTGCGGGGTTAGTTCCTACGAGTTACATGGGTCCCGTGGGAGGTGTTGGTGCCACCCACGGGGCCGTTTGTGGGCTGTTTCGAGTATTCACCCTCTAATGCCATGTTTTTAAGTCTAAGTCAAGAAATACGCAAATTATCGTCGTATTCTCAAACCGGGAGACCCGCGGCTGCGGGGTCTGTTCCTACGAGTTACATTGGTTCCGTGGGAGGTGTTGGTGCCACATGGGGCCGTTCGGGAGCTGTTTCGAGTTTTCACCCTCTAACTCCATTTTTTGCTTAAGTCTAGAAATATCCAAATTACAGTCGTACTCTCAAACCAGGAGACGCGCGGCTGCGGGGTCAGTTCCTACGTGTTACATTGGTCCCATGGGAGGTGTTGGTGTCACTCGCGGGGCCATTCGGAGCCTGTTTCGACTTTTCACCTTCTAACGTCATGTTTTTAAGTCTAAGTCCAGAAATATGCAAATTACAGTCGTATTCTCAAATCGGGAGACTCGCGGGTGCGGGGTTAATTCCTACGAGTTACATTGGTCCCGTGGGAGGTGTTAGTGCCACCCGCGGGGCCGTTCGGGGGCCGTTTTGAGTTTTCACCCTCTAACGCCATGTTCTCTTTAAGTCTAAAAATATGCAAATTACCATCGTACTCTCAAATCGGGTTACCCGCGGCTGCGGGGTCAGTTCCTACGAGTTACATTGGTCTTGTGGGAGGTGTTAGTGCCACCCACGGGGCCATTCGGAGGCTGTTTCGAGTTTTTACCCTCTAACGCCATGTTTTTAAGCCCAATTCAATAAATATGCAAATTATCATCGTATTCTCAAACTGGGAGACCCGCGGTTGTGGGGTCAGTTCCTACGAGTTACATTGGTCTCGTGGGAGGTGTTGGTGCCACCCATAGGCCGTTCGGGGGCTATTTCGAGTTTTCACCCTCTAACGCTAAGTTTTACCTAAGTCTAGAAATGTGCAAATTACCATTGTACTCTCAAACCGGGAGTCTCGCGACTTCTCGGTCATTTCCTAGGAGTTACATTGGTCCCGTGGGAGGTGTTGGTGCCACACACATGGTCGTTTGGGGGCTGTTTCCTCTTTTCACCCTCTAATGTCAAGTTTTTAAGCCTAAATCTAGAAATTACAAAATAACCATTGTATTCTCAAACTGGGAGACCCGCGGCTGCGGGGTCAATTCCTACGAGTTACATTGGTCTCGTGGGAGGCGTTGGTGCCACCTACGGGGTCGTTTGGGGGTTGTTTCGAGTTTTCACCCTCTAACGCCATGTTTTTAAGCCTAAGTCTAGAAATATAAAAATTATCCTCGTACTCATAAATCGGGAGACCCGCGACGGCGGGGTCAGTTCCTACTAGTTACATTTGTCCCGTGGGAGGTGTTGGCGCCACTCACGGGGCCGTTCGGGGGCTATTTTGACTGTTCACCCTCTAACATCGTATTTTGCTTAAGTCTAGAAATATGCAAATTACCGTCATACTCTCAAACCGGGAGACCTGCAACTGAGGGGTCAGTTCTTACGAGTTACATTGGTCCCGTGGGAGGTGTTGGTACCACCCATGGGGCCGTTCGTGGGTTATATCGAGTTTTCACCCACGAACGCCATGTTTTTAAGCCTAAGTTAAGAAATATGCAAATTATAATCGTATTCACAAATCGGGAGACCCGCAGCTGCGGGGTCAGTTCCTACGAGTTAGATTGGTCCCGTGGGAGGTGTTGGTGCCACCGATGGGGCCGTTCGGGGGCTGTTTCAAGTTTTCACCCTCTAACGCCATGTTTTGCTTATATCTATAAATATGCAAATTACTGTCGTACTCTCAAACCGGGAGACCCGTGGCTGCGGGGTCAGTTCCTACGAGTTACATTGGGCCCGTGGGAGGTGTTGGTGCCACCCTCGGGGCCGTTCGGGGGCTGTTTCGACTTTTCACACCCTAACGTCATGTTTCTAAGTCTAAGTCTAGAAATATGCAAATTACCGTCGTATTCTCAAATCGGAAGACCCGCGACTGCGGGGTTAATTCCTTCGACTTACATTCGTCCCGTGCGAGGTGTTGGCGCCACTCGCGGGGTCGTTCGGGGGCAATTTTGACTTTTCATCCTCTAACGTCATATTTTGCTTAAGTATAGAAATATGTAAATTACCGTCATACTCTCAAACCGGGAGACCCGCGACTGGGGGGTCAGTTCCTACGAGTTACATTGGTCCCAGGCGAGGTGTTGGTACCACCCGCGGGGCCGTTCGGGGGCTATTTCGACTTTTCACCCTCAAACATCATGTTTTTAAGTCTAAGTCTAGAAATATGCAAATTATAGTCGTATTCTTAAACCGGGAGACCCGCGGCCGTGGGGTCAGTTCCTACGAGTTACATTGGTCCTGTGGGAGGTGTTGGTGCCACCCACGGTGCCATTCGGGGGCTGTTTTGAGTTTTCACCCTCTAACGCCATGTTTTTAAGCTTAAGTTAAGAAATATGCAAATTATCATCGTACTCTCAAACCGGGAGATCGGAGGCTACGGGTCCAGTTCGTACGAGTTACATTGGTCCCGTGGGAGGTGTTGGCGCCACCCACGGGGTCGTTCGGGGGCTCATTTCGAGTTTTCACCCTCTAACGCCATGTTTTTAAGCTTAAGTCTAGAAATATGTAAATTATTATCGTACTGTCAAACCGGGAGACTGGTAGCTCCGGGGTTAGTTCCTACGAGGTACATTCGTCCCGTGGGAGGTGTTAGTGCCACCCACGGGGCCTTTCGGGGGCCATATCGAGTTTTCACTCTCTAACGCCATGTTTTGCTTCAGTCTAGAAATATGCAAATTACCATCGTACTCTCAAATCCGGTGACCCGCGGCTGTGGGGTTAGTTCCTAAAAGTTACATTGGTCCCGTGGGAGGTGTTGGTGCCACCCACGGGGCCATTCGGGGGCTATTTAGACTTTTCACACGCTGACGTCATGTTTTTAAGTCTAAGTCTATAAATATGTAAAATTACAGTCGTATTATCAAATCGGGAGACTCGCGGCTGCGGGGTTAATTCCTTCGAGTTACATTGGTCCCGTGGGATGTGTTGGTGCCACCCGCGGGGCCGTTCGGGGGCCGTTTTGACTTTTCACCCTCTAACGCCATGTTTTTCTTAAGTCTAGAAATATGCAAATTACTGTCGTACAATCAAATTGGGGGACCCGCGGTTGCGGGATTAGTTCCTACGAGTTACCTTGGTCTTGTGGGAGGTGTTGGTGCCACCCACGGGGCCATTCAGAGGCTGTTTCGTGTTTTTACCCTCTAACGCCATGTTTTTAAGCCTAAGTCAATAAATATGGAAATTATCATCGTATTCTGAAACTGGGAGACCCGCGATTGCGGGGTTAGTTCCTACGAGTTACATTGGTCTCGTGGGAGGTGTTGGTGCCACCCATGGGGCCGTTCGGGGACTGTTTCGAGTTTTCACCCTCTAACGCCATGTTTTACCTTAGTCTAGAAATATGCAAATTACCATTGTACTCTCAAACCGGGAGTCTCGCGACTGCTCGATCAGTTCCTATGAGTTACATTGGTGCCGTGGGAGGTGTTGGTACCACCCACGGGGCCGTTCGGGTGCTGTTTCCACTTTCCACCCTCTAATGTCAAGTTTTTCAGCCTAAATCTAGAAATAAGAAAATTACCATTGTATTTTCAAATGGGGAGACCCGCGGCTGCGGGGTCAGGTCCTACGAGTTACATTGGTCTCGTGGGAGGCATTGGTGCCACCTACGGGGTCGTTTGGGGGTTGTTTAGAGTTTTCATCCTCTAACGCCATGTTTTTAAGCCTAAGTCTAGAATTATGCAAATTATCATCATACTCTCAAATCGGGAGACCCGCGACGGCGGGGTCAGTTCCTACTAGTTACATTGGTCCTGTGGGAGGTGTTTGCGCCACTCACGGGGCCGTTCGGGGGCTATTTTGACTGTTCACCCACTAACATCGTATTTTGCTTAAGTCTAGAAATATGCAAATTACTGGCATACTCTCAAATCGGGAGACCCGCGGCTGCGGGGTCAGTTCCTACGAGTTACATTGGTCCGATGGGAGGTGTTGGTTCCACCCACGGGGCCGTTCGTGGGTAGTTTCGAGTTTTCACCCTCTAACGCCATGTTTTTAAGCCTAAGTCAAGAAATATGCAAATTATCATCGTATTCCCAAATCGGGAGACCTGCGGCTGCGGGGTCTGTTCCTAGTAGTTACATAGGCCCCGTGGGAGGTGTTGGTGCCACCCATGGGGGCGTTCGGGGGATGTTTCAAATTTTCACCCTCTAACGCCATGTTTTGCTTAAGTCTATAAATATGCAAATTACCTTCGTACTCTCAAACCGGGAGACCCGTTGCTGCGGGGTCAGTTCCTACGAGTTACATTGGGCTTGTGGGAGGTGTTGGTGCCACCCTCGGGGCCGTTCGGGGGCTGTTTCAACTTTTCACCCCCTAACGTCATGTTTTTAAGTCTATGTCTAGAAATATGCAAATTACAATCGTATTCTCAAATCGGCAGACCCGCGGCTGCGAGATTAATTCCTTCGAGTTACATTCGTCCCTTGCGAGGTGTTGGCGCCACTCGCGGGGCCGTTCGGGGGCTATTTTGACTTTTCAGCCTCTAATGTCATATTTTGTTTAAGTATAGAATATGCAAATTACCGTCATTCTCTCAAACCGGGAGACCTGCGGCTGCAGGGTCAGTTCCTACGAGTTACATTGGTCCCGTGGGAGGTGTTGGTGCCACCCACGAGGCCGTTCGGGGCTTGTTTCGAGTTTTCACCCTCTAACGCCATGCTTTTAAGCCTAAGTCTAGAAATATGCAAATTATCGTCGTACTCTTAAATCGGGAGACCCGCGACTGCGGGGTCTGTTCCTACGATTTACATTGGTCCTGTGGGAGGTGTTGGTGCCACCCGCGGGGCCGCTCGGTGGCTATTGATACTTTTCACCCTCTAACGTCATGTTCTGCTTAAGCCTCAAAATATGAAAATTACAGTCGTACTCTCAAACCGGGAGACCCGCAGCTGCGAGGTTAGTTTGTACGAGTTACGTTGGTCCCGTGGGAGCTGTTGGTGCCACCCACGGGGCCGTTCGGGGGTTGTTTCGAGTTTTCACCCTCTAACGTCATGTTATTAAGACTATGTCCAGAAATATGCATATTACCATCGTACTCTCAAACCGGGAGACCTGCGGCTACGGGGTCAGTTCCTACGAGTTACTTTTGTCCCGTGGGAGATTTTGGTGCCACCCACGGGGCCGTTCAGGGTCTATTTCGATTTTTGCCCTCTAACGCCATGTTTTTAAGCCTAAGTCTAGAAATATGCAAATTATCATCATACTCTCAAATCGTGAGACCCGCGACTGCGGGGTCAGTTCCTACGAGTTACATTGGTCCCGTGGGAGGTGTTGGTTCCACAAGGGGCCGTTCGGGAGCTGTTTTGAGTTTTCACCTTCTAACGCCATGTTTTGCTTAAGTCTAGAAATATGCAAATTACCATCGTACTTGCAAACCGGGAGACCCACGTCTGCGGGGTCAGTTTCTACGAGTTACATTGGTCCCGTGTGAGGTGTTAGTGCCACCCGCGGGGCCGTTAGGGGGCTATTTCGACTATTCACCCTCAAACATCATGTTTTTAAGTCTATGTCTAGATATATGAAAATTATAGTCGTATTCTCAAACCGGGAGACCCACGGCTGCGGGGTCAGTCCTACGAGTTATATTTGTCCCGTGGGAGGTGTTGGTACCACCCACGGTGCCATTCGGGGGCTATTTTGAGTTTTCACCCTCTAACGCCATGTTTTTAATCTAAAGTCAAGAAATATACAAATTATCATCGTACTAACAAAACCGGGAGATCGGCGGCTGTGGGGCCAGTTCGTACGAGTTACATTGGTCCCGTGGGAGGTGTTGGTGCCACCCACGGGGTCGTTCGGGGGCCGTTTCGAGTTTTCACCCTCTAACGCCATGTTTGTAAGATTAAGTCCAGAAATATGAAAATTATCATCGTACTCTCAAACCGGGAGACTGGCGGCTCCAGGGTTAGTTCCTAGGAGGTACATTGGTCCCGTGGGAGGTGTTGGTGCCTCCCACGGGGCCTTTCGGGGGCCGTATCGAGTTTTCACCCTCTAATGCCATGTTTTGCTTATGTCTAGAAATATACAAATTACCATCGTACTCTCAAATCGGGTGACCCGCGACTTTGGGGTTAGTTCCTACGAGTTATATTGGTCCCTTGGGAGGTGTTGGTGCCACCCACGGGGCCATTCGGGGCCATTTAGACTTTTCACACGCTGACGTCATGTTTTTAAGTCTAAGTATAGAAATATGCAAATTACATTCGTATTCTCAAACTGGGAGACCCGCGGCTGCAGAGTTAATTTCCTACGAGTTACATTAATCCCGTGGGAGGTGTTGGTTCCACCCGCGGGGCCGTTCGGGGGTCGTTTTGAGTTTTCACCCTCTAACGCCATGTTTTTCTTAAGTCTAGAAATATGCAAATTACCGTCTTACTCTCAAATCAGGTGACCCGCGGCTGCCGGGTTAGTTGCTGCGAGTTACATTGGTCTTGTGGGAGGTGTTCGTGCCACCCACGGGGCCATTCGGAGGCTGTTTCGAGTTTTTACCCTCTAACGCCATGTTTTTAAGCCTAAGTAAAAAAATATGTAAATTATCATCGTATTCTCAAACTGGGAGACCCGCGGTTGTGGGGTCAGTTCCTACGAGTTACATTGGTCTCGTGGGAGGTGTTGGTGCCACCCACGGGGCCGTTCGGGGGTTGTTTCGAGTTTTCACCCTCTAACGCCATGTTTCACCTAAGTCTAGAAATATGCAATTACCATTGTACTCTCAAACCGGGAGTCTCGCGACTGCTCGGTCAGTTCCTACGAGTTACATTGGTCCCGTGGGAGGTGTTGGTGCCACCCACGGGGACGTTCGGGGGATGTTTCGACTTTTCTCCCTCTAATATCATGTTTTTAAGCCTAAATCTAGAAATAAGAAAATTACCGTCGTATTCTCAAACTGGGAGACCCGCGGCTGCGGGTTCAGTTCCTACGAGTTACATTGGTCTCGTGGGAGATGTTGGTGCCACCCATGGGGCCGTTCGGGGGCTGTTTCGACTTTTCACACCGTAACGTCATGTTTTTAAGTCTAAGTCTAGAAATATGCAAATTACCGTCGTATTCTCAAATCGGCAGACTCGCGGCTGCGGGGCTAATTCCTTCGAGTTACATTCGTCCCGTGCGAGGTGTTGGCGCCACTCGCGGGGCCGTACGGGGGCTATTTTGACTATTCATCCTCTAACGTCATATTTTGCTTAAGTATAGAAATATGCAAATTACCGTCATACTCTCAAACCGAGAGACCCGCGGCTATGGGGTCAGCTCCTACGAGTTACATTGGTCCCGTGGGAGGTGTTGGTGCCACCCACAAGGCCTTTCGGGGGTTATTTTGAGTTTTCACCCTCTAACGCCATGTTTTTAATCCTAAGTCTAGAAATATGCAAATTATCGTTGTACTCTCAAACCGAGAGACACGCGACTGTGGGGTCTGTTCCTACGAGTTGCATTGGTCCTGTGGGCCGTTCGATGGCTATTGATACTTTTCACCCTCTAACGTCATGTTTTGCTTAAGTCTCAGAATATGAAAATTACCGTAGTACTCTCAAACCGGGAGAACCGCGGCGGTGAGGTCAGTTTGTACGAGTTACATTGGTCCCGTGGGAGGTGTTGGTGCCACTCACGGGGCCGTTCGGGTACTGTTTCGAGTTTTCACCCTCTAACGCCAAGTTTTTAAGCCTAAGTCAAGAAATATGCAAATTATCATCGTATTCTCAATCCGGGAGACCCACCGCTACGGGGTCAGTTCCTACTAGTTACATTGGTCCCGTGGTTGGTGTTCTGCCACCCACGGGGCCGTTCGGGGGCTGTTTCGAGTTTTCACCGTCAAACGCCATGTTTTTCTAAACTCTAGAAATACGCAAATTACCTTGTATTCTCAAACCGAGAGACCCGGGGCTGCGGCGTCAGTTCCTACGAGTCATATTGGTCCCGTGGGAGGTGTTGGTGCACCCCACAGGACGTTCAGGTGTTATTTTGAGTTTTCACCCTCTAACGCCAAGTTTTTAAGCCTAAGTTAGGAAATATGCAAATAATCATTATACTCTCAATTCGGGAGACCCGCGAATGCGGGGTGAGTTCCTACGAGTTACATTTGTCCCGTGCGAGGTGTTGATGCCACCCGCGGGACTGTTCGGGGGCTGTTTCAACTTTTCACCCTCTAACATCATGTTTTTAAGTCTAAGTCTATAAATATGAAAATTACCATCGTACTCTCAAACTGGGAGACCTGTGGCTGCGGGGTCAGTTCTAACGTGTTACATTGGTCCCGTGAGTGGTGTTTGTGCCACCCTCGGGGCCATTCGAGGGTTGTTTCGACTTTTCACACCCTAACGTCATGTTATTAAGTCTAAGTCAAGAAATATGCAAATTAGCATCGTATTCTCAAATCGGAAGACCCGCGGCTGCGGGGTTAATTCCTACGAGTTACATTCATCCCGTGCGAGGTGTTGGTGCCACCCATGGGGCCGTTCGGGGGCTGTTTCGAGTTTTCATCTTCTAACGCCATCTTTTTAAGCCTAAGTCTAGAAATATACAAATCATCATTGTACTCTCAAATCGGGTGACCTGCGGTTGCGGTGACAGTTCCTACGAGTTACATTGGTCTCGTGGGAGGTGTTGGTGCCACACACGGGGCCGTTCGGGGGCTTTTTTTTTACTTTTCACCCTCTAACGTCATTTTTTAAGCCTAAGTCTAGAAAGATTAAAATTTCCGTCGTACTCTCAAATCGGAGACCCGCGACTGCGGGGTCAGTTCCTACGAGTTACATTGGTCCCGTGGGAGGGGTTGGTGCCACCCACGGGGCCGTTCAGGGGCTGTTTCGAGTTTTCACCGTCTAACGCCATGTTATTAAGTCTAAGTCTGAAAATATGCAAATTATCATCGTACTCGCAAACCGGGAGACCCGCGACTGCGGGGTCAGTTCCTACGAGTTACATTGGTCCCGTAGGAGGTGTTGGGGCCACCCGCGGGGCCGTTCGGGGGATTTTTTGACTTTTCACCCTCTAACGTCATGTTTTGCTTAAGTCTAAAAATATGAGAATTACCATCATACTCTCAAACTGGGAGATCCGCAGCAACGAGGTCTGTTCCTACGAGTTACATTGGTCCCGTGGGAGGTGTTAGTGCCACCCACGGGGCCATTCGGGGGCTGTTTTGAGTTTTCACCCTCTAACGTCATGTTTTTAAGGTTAAGTCTAAAAATATGAAAATTACCATCATACTCTCAAACCGGGAGACCCGCAGCAACGAGGTATGTTCCTACGAGTTACATTGGTCCCGTGGGAGGTGTTAGTGCCACCCACGGGGCCATTCGGGGGCTGTTTTGAGTTTTCACCCTCTAACGTCATGTTTTTAAGCTTAAGTCCAGAAATTTGCAAATTGCCATCGTACTCTCAAATCGGGAGACCCGCGGCTGCAGGGTCAGTTCCTACGAGTTACATTGGTCCCGTGGGAGATTTTGGTGCCACCCACGGGGCCGTTCGAGGGCTGTTTTGAGTTTTTGCCCTCCAACGCCATGTTTTTAAGCCTAAGATTAGAGATATGAAAACTATCATCATACTCTCAAATCGGGAAACCCGCGACTACGGGGTCAGTTCCTATGAGTTACATTGGTCCCGTGGGAGGTGTTGGTACCACACGGGGCTGTTCGGGAGCTGTTTTGAGTTTTCACGCTCTAACGCCAAGTTTTTCTTAAGTCTAAAAATATAAAAATTACCGTCGTACTCTCAAACCGGGAGACCCGCGAATGCGGGATCAATTCCTATGAGTTACATTGTTCCCGTGCGAGGTGTAGGTGCCACCCGCGGGGCCGTTCGGGGGATGTTTCGACTTTTCACCCTCTAACGTCATGTTTTTAAGTCTAAGTCTAGAAAGATGCAAATTACAGTCGTATTCTCAAACTAGGAGACCCGCCGTTGCGAGGTCAGTTCCTACGAGTTACATTGGTCCCGTGGGAGGTGTTTGTGCCACCCACGGGGCCATTTGGGGTCTGTTTCGAGTTTTCACCCTATAACGCCATATTTTAAAGCTTAAATCTAGAAATATGCAAATTATCATCGTACTCTCAATCCGAGAGACCGGCGGCTGCGGGGTCCTTTCCTGCGAGTTACATTGGTCCCGTGGGAGGCATTGGTGCCACCCACGGGGCCATTCGGGGGCCGTTTCAAGTTTTCACCCTCTAACGCTTGTTTTGCTTAAGTCTAGAAATATGAAAATTACCTTCATACTCTCAAATTGGGAGACCCAAGGCTGCGGGGTTAGTTCCTACGAGTTACATTGGTCCTGTGGGAGGTGTTGGTGCCACCCACGGGGCCATTCGGACGCTGTTTCGAGTTTTCACCCTCTAACGCCATGTTTTTAAGCCTAAGTCAAGAAATATGAAAATTATCATCGTATTCTCAAATCGGGAGACCCGTGGTTGCGGGGTCAGTTCCTACGAATTACATTGGACCCATGGGAGGTGTTAGTGCCACACGGGGTTGTTTCGAATTTTCACCCTCTAATGCCATGTTTTGCTTAAGTCTAGAAATATGCAACTTACCGTCGTACTCTCAAATCGGGAGGCCCGCGGCTGCGGGGTCAGATCCTATGAGTTACATTGGTCCCGTGGGAGGTGTTGGTGCCACCTGCGGGCCCGTTCGGGGGATGTTTCGAATTTTCACCCTCTAATGTCATGTTTTTAAGTCTAAGTCTAGAAATATGCAAATTATCGTCGTATTCTCAAATCGGCAGACCCGCGGCTGTAGGGTCAGTTCCTACGAGTTACATTGGTCCCGTGGGAGATTTTGGTGCCACCCACGGGGCCGTTCGAGGGCTGTTTTGAGTTTTTGCCCTCCAACGCCATGTTTTTAAGCCTAAGATTAGAAATATGAAAACTATCATCATACTCTCAAATCGAAAGACCCGCGACTGCGGGGTCAGTTCCTATGAGTTACATTGGTCCCGTGGGAGGTGTTGGTACCACACAGGGCCGTTCGGGAGCTGTTTTGAGTTTTCACGCTCTAACGCCAAGTTTTTCTTAAGTCTAAAAATATAAAAATTACCGTCGTACTCTCAAACCGGGAGACCCGCGAATGCGGGATCAATTCCGATGAGTTACATTGTTCCCGTGCGAGGTGTAGGTGCCACCCGCGGGGCCGTTCGGGGGATGTTTCGACTTTTCACCCTCTAACGTCATGTTTTTAAGTCTAAGTCTAGAAAGATGCAAATTACAGTCGTATTCTCAAACTAGGAGACCCGCCGTTGCGAGGTCAGTTCCTACGAGTTACATTGGTCCCGTGGGAGGTGTTTGTGCCACCCACGGGGCCATTTGGGGTCTGTTTCGAGTTTTCACCCTATAACGCCATATTTTAAAGCTTAAATCTAGAAATATGCAAATTATCATCGTACTCTCAATCCGAGAGACCGGCGGCTGCGGGGTCCTTTCCTGCGAGCTACATTGGTCCCGTGGGAGGCGTTGGTGCCACCCACGGGGCCATTCGGGGGCCGTTTCAAGTTTTCACCCTCTAACGCTTGTTTTGCTTAAGTCTAGAAATATGAAAATTACCTTCATACTCTCAAATTGGGAGACCCAAGGCTGCGGGGTTAGTTCCTACGAGTTACATTGGTCCTGTGGGAGGTGTTGGTGCCACCCACGGGGCCATTCGGACGCTGTTTCGAGTTTTCACCCTCTAACGCCATGTTTTTAAGCCTAAGTCAAGAAATATGAAAATTATTATCGTATTCTCAAATCGTGAGACCCGTGGTTGCGGGGTCAGTTCCTACGAATTACATTGGACCCATGGGAGGTGTTAGTGCCACACGGGGTTGTTTCGAATTTTCACCCTCTAACGCCATGTTTTGCTTAAGTCTAGAAATATGCAACTTACCGTCGTACTCTCAAATCGGGAGGCCCGCGGCTGCGGGGTCAGATCCTATGAGTTACATTGGTCCCGTGGGAGGTGTTGGTGCCACCTGCGAGCCCGTTCGGGGGATGTTTCGAATTTTCACCCTCTAATGTCATGTTTTTAAGTCTAAGTCTAGAAATATGCAAATTATCGTCGTATTCTCAAATCGGCAGACCTGCGGCTGCGGGGTTAATTCCTACGAGTTGCATTGGTCCCGTGGGAGGTGTTGGTGCCACCCACGTGGCCGTTCGGGGGTTTTTTCGTGTTTTCACCCTCTAACGCCATGTTTTTAAGCTTAAGTTTAGAGATATGAAAATTATCATCGTAGTCTCAAACCGGGAGACCGGCGACTGCGGGGTCAGTTCCTACGACCTAAAATGGTCCCGTGGGAGGTGTTGGTTCCACGCACGGGGCCATTCGGGGTCCGTTTTGAGTTTTCACCCTTTAGTGCCATGTTTTGCTTAAGTCTAGAAATATACAAATTCCCATCGTACTCTCAAATCGGGAGAACCGCGGCTGCGGGGTTAGTTCCTACGAGTTACATTGGTCTCGTGGGAGGTGTTGGTGCCACCCACGAGGCCGTTCGGGGGCTGTTTCGATTTTTCACCCTCTAATGCCATGTTTTTAAGATTAAGTCTAGAAATATGCAAATTATCATCATACTCTCAAACCGAGAGACCGGTGGCTGCGCGGTCAGTTCCTACGAGTTACATTGGTCCCGTGGGAGGCGTTGGTGCCACCCACGGGGCCGTTTCAAGTTTTCAACCTCTAACGCATGTTTCGCTTAAGTATAGAAATATTCAAATTACCATCGTACTCTCAAATCGAGACACCCGCTGCTGCGGGGTTAGTTCCTACGAGTTACATTGGTCCCGTGGGAGGTGTTGGTGCCACCCACGGGGCCATTCGGAGGCTGTTTCGAGTTTTCACCCTCTAAAGCCATGTTTTTAAGCCTAAGTCAAGTAATATGCAAATTATCATCATATTCGCAAATCGGGAGACCCGCGGTTGCGGGGTCAGTTCTTACGAGTTACATTGGTCCCATGGGAGGTGTTGGTGCCACACGGGGCCGTTCAGGAGTTGTTTCAAGTTTTCGCCCTCTAACGCCATGTTTTTAAGCCTAAGTCTAGAAATATGCAAATTATCATCATACTCTCAAATCGAGAGACCCGCGGCTGTGGGGTCATTTCCTACGAGTTACATTGGTCCCGTGGGAGGTGTTGGTGCCACCTGCGGGGCCGTTCGGGGGATGTTTCGAATTTTCACCCTCTAACGTCATGTTTTTAAGTATAAGTCTAGAAATATGCAAATTATCATCGTATTCTCAAATCGGGAGACCTGCGGCTGCGGGGTTAATTCTTACGAGTTACATTGGTCCCATGGGAGGTGTTGGTGCCACCCACGGGGCCGTTCGGGGTTTTTTTCGAGTTTCCACCCTCTAACGCCATGTTTTTAAGCTTAAGTTTAGAAATATGGAAATTATCATCGTAGTCTCAAACCGGGAGATCGGCGGCTATAGGGTCAGTTCCTACGAGCTATATTGGTCCCGTGGGAGGTGTTGGTTCCACGCACGGGTCCATTCGGGGTCCGTTTTGTGTTTTCACCCTCTAGCGCCATGTTTTACTTAAGTCTAGAAATATGTAATTTACCATCGTACTCTCAAATTAGGAGACACGCGGCTGCGGGGTTAGTTCCTACGAGTTACATTGGTCCCGTGGGAGGTGTTGGTGCCACCCACGGGGCCATTCGGAGGCTGTTTCGAGTTTTCACCCTCTAACGCCATGTTTTTAAGCCTTAATCAAGAAATATGTAAATTCTCATGGTATTCTCAAACCGGGAGGCCTGCGGTTGTGGGGTCAGTTCTTACGAGTTATATTGGTCTCGTGGGCGGTGTTGGTGCCACCCGCGGGGCCATTCGGGGGCTATTTCGAGTTTTCACCCTCTAACGCCATTCTTTTAAGCCTAAGTATAGAAATATGAAAATTACCATTGTACTCTCAAACTGGGAGTGTCGCGGCTGCACGATCAGTTCCTACGAGTTACATTGGTCCTGTGGGAGGTGTTGGTGCCACCCACGGGGCCGTTCGGGGGATGTTTCGACTTTTCACCCTCTAACGTCATGTTTTTAAGCCTAATTCAAGAAATATGAAAATTACCATCGTATTCTAAAACCGGGAGACCCGCGGCTATGGGGTCAGTTCCTACTAGTTACATAGGTCCCGTGGGAGGCGTTGGTGCCACCCATGGGGCCGTTTGGGGGCGGTTTTGAGTTTTCACCCTCTAACGCCATGTTTCTAATCCAAAGTCTAGAAATATTCAAATTATCATCGTACTCTCAAACCGAGAGACCCACGACGGCGGGGTCAGTTCCTACCAGTTACATTGGTCCCGTAGGAGGTGTTGGCGCCACTCGCGGGGCCGTTCGGGGCTGTTTTGACTTTTTACCCTCTAACATCAAATTTTTCTTAAGTCTAGGAAAATGCAAATTACCGTCATACTCTCAAATCGAGAGACCCGTGGCTACGGGGTCAGTTCCTACGAGATACATTGGTCCCATGGGAGGTGTTGGTGGCACCCACGGGACTGTTCGGGGGCTGTTTCGAGTTTTCACCCTCTAACGCCAAGTTTTTAAGCCTAAGTCAAGAAATATGCAAATTATCATCGTATTACCAAACCGGGAGACCCGTGTCTGTGGGGTCAGTTCCTACGAGTTATATTGGTCCCGTGGGAGGTATTGGTGGCACCCACGGGGCCATTCGGGTGCTGTTTTGAGTTTTCACCCTCTAACGCCATGTGATGTTGAACTCTCGAAATATGTAAATTACTGTCGTACTATCAAACCGGGAGACCTGCAGCTCTGAGGTCAGTTCCTACGAGTTACATTATCCCGTGGAAGGTGTTTGTGCCACCCACGGGGCCGTTCGGGGGCTGTTTCGAGTTTTCACCCTCTAACGCCATATTTTGCTTAAGTCTAGAAATATGCAAATTACCTTTGTACTCTCAAACTCGAAGTCTCGCGGTGGCACGGTCAGTTCCTACAAGTTACATTGGTCCCGTGGGAGGTCTTGGAGACACCCTCGAGGCAGTTCGGGGGCTGTTTTGACTTTTCACCCTCTAACGTCAAGTTTTTAAGCCTAAGTCCAGAAATACGAAAATTATCATCGTATTCTCAAACCGGGAGACCCACGACTGTGGGGTCAGTTCCTACGAGCTACATTGGTCCCGTGGGAGGCGTTGGTGTCACCCACAGGGTCGTTTGGGGGATGTTTCGAGTTTTCACCCTCTAACGCCATGTTTTCAAGCCTAAGTCTAGAAATATGAAAATTATCATCGTACTCTCAAACCGGGAGACCTGCGACGGCGGGGTCAGTTCCTACGAGTTACATTTGTCCCGTGGGAGGTGGTGGCGCCACTCGCGGTGCCGTTCGGGGGCTATTTTGACTTTTCACCCTCTAACGTCATATTTTGCTTAAGTCTAGAAATATGAAAATTACCGTCATACTCTCAAACTGGGAGACCCGCTGTTGCGAGGTCTATTCCGACGAGTTACATTGGTCCCGTGGGAGGTGTTGGTGCCACCCACGGGGCCGTTCGCGGGTTGTTTTGAGTTTTCACCCCCTATTGCTATGTTTTTAAGCCTAAGTCAAGAAATATGCAAATTATCATCGTATTACCAAATCGGGAGACCCGCGGCTGCGGGGTCAGTTCCTAGGAGATACATTGGTCCCGTGGGAGGGGTTGGTGCCACCCACGGGGCCGTTCGGGTGCTGTTTCGAGTTTTGACCCTCTTATTCCATGTTATGTTGAACTCTAGAAATATTCAAATTACCATCGTACCCTCAAACCGGGATACCCACAGCTATGGAGTCATTTCCTATGAGTTACATTGTCCCGTGGGAGGTGTTTGTGCCACCCACGGGGCCGTTCGGGGGCTGTTTCGAGTTTTCACCCTATAACGCCAAGTTTGGCTTAAGTCTATATATACGAAAATTACCGTCGCACACTCAAACCGGGAGACCCATGGCTGTGGGGTCGGTTCCTACGAGTTACATTGTCCCGTGGGAGGTGTTGGTGCCACCCACGGTGCCGTTTGGGGGCTGTTTCGAGTTTTCACCCTTTAACGCCATGTTTTACTTAAGTCTAAAAATATGAAAATTACCGTCGTACTCTCAAACCGGGAGACCCGCTGCTACGAGATTAATTTCTACGAGGTACATTGGTCCCGTGGGAGGTGTTGGTGCCACCCACTGGGCTGTTCGGGGGCTGTTTTGATTTTTCACCCTCTAACCCCAGTTTTTTAAGCCTAAGTCAAGAAATATGCAAATTATCGTCATATTCTCAATCCGGGAGACCCTCGGCTGCAGGCTCAGTTCCTACTAGTTACATTGGTCCCGTGGTTGGTGTTGGTACCACCCACGGGGCCGTTCGAGGGTTGTTTGGAGTTTTCACCCTCTAACGCCATGTTTTGCTGAACTCTAGAAATATGCAAATTACCGTCATACTCTAAAACAGAGAGACCCGCGGCTGCAGGGTCAGTTGCTTCGAGTTACAATGGTCCCGTGGGAGGTGTTGGTGCCACCCAAAGGGCCGTTCGGGGGCTCTTTCTAGATTTCACCCTCTAGCGTCATGTTTTTAATCCTAAGTCTAGAAATATGCAAATTATCATCGTACTCTCAAGCTGTGAGACCCGCGACTGCGGGGTCAGTTCCTACGAGATACATTGGTCCCTTGGGAGGTGTTGGTGCTACAAGGGGCCGTTTGGGAGCTGTTTCGAGTTTTCACCCTCTAACGCCATGTTTTGCTTAAGTCTAGAAATATGCAAATTACCGTCGTACTCTCAAACCGGGAGACTCGTGGCTGCGGGGTCATTTCCTACGAGTTACATTGGATCTGTGGGAGGTGTTGGTGCCACCCACGGAACCGTTCGGGGATGTTTCGAGTTTTCACCCTCTAACGCCATGTTTTTAAGCCTAAGTCAAGAAATATGCAAATTATCACCGTATTCTCAAACCGGGAGACCCGCGGCTACGGGGTCAGTTCCTACGAGTAACATTGGTCCCGTAGGAGGTGTTGTTGCCACCCACGGGGCCGCTCGGGGGCTATTTCGAGCTATCACCCTCTAACGCCATGTTTTGCTAAAATCGAGAAATATGCAAATTAACGTCTTACTCTCAAATCGGGAGACCAGTGGCTGCGGGGTCAGTTCTTACGAGTTATATTGGTCCCATGGGAGGTGTTGGTGCCACCCACGGGGCCGTTCGGGGGCTGTTTCTAGATTTCACCCTCTAGCATCATGTTTTTAAGCCTAAGTCTAGAAATATGCAAATTATCATCGTACTCTCAAACTGTGAGACCCGCGACTGCGGGGTCAGTTCCTACGAGTTACATTGGTCCCGTGGGAGGTGTTGATGCTACAAGGGGCCGTTTGGGAGTTGTTTCGAGTTTTCACCCTCTAACGCCATGTTTTGCTTAAGTCTAGAAATATGCAAATTACCGTCGTACTCTCAAACCGGGAGACTCGTGGCTGCGGGGTCAGTTCCTACGAGTTACATTGGATCTGTGGGAGGTGTTGGTGCCACCCACGGAGCCGTTCGGGGATGTTTCGAGTTTTCACCCTCTAACGCCATGTTTTTAAGCCTAAGTCAAGAAATATGCAAATTATCACCGTATTCTCAAACCGGGAGACCCGCGGCTACGGGGTCAGTTCCTACGAGTAACATTGGTCCCGTAGGAGGTGTTGTTGCCACCCACGGGGCCGCTCGGGGGCTATTTCGAGCTATCACCCTCTAACGCCATGTTTTGTTAAAATCGAGAAATATGCAAATTAACGTCTTACTCTCAAATCGGGAGACCCGTGGCTGCGGGGTCAGTTCTTACGAGTTATATTGGTCCCATGGGAGGTGTTGGTGCCACCCACGGGGCCGTTCGTGGGCTGTTTCGAGTTTTCACCCTCTAAGGCCATGTTTTGCTTAAGTATAGAAATATGCAAATTACCGTTGTACTCTCAAACCGGGAGTCTCACAGCTGTATGATCAGTTCCTACGAGTTACATTGGTCCCGTGGGAGGTGTTGGTACCACCCACGGGGCCATTCGGGGGCTGTTTCAACTTTTCACCCTCTAACGTTAAGTTTTTAAGTCTAAGTCTAGAAATATGCAAATTACTGTCGTATTCTCAAACCGGGAGACCCGCGGCTGCGGGGTTAATTCCTATGAGTTACATTGGTCCCGTGTGAGGTGTTGCTGCCACCCACGGGGCCGTTCGGGGGCTGTTTTGAGTTTTGACCCTCTAACGCCATATTTTTAAGCTTAAGTCTAGAAATATGCAAATTATCATCGTACTCTCAAATCGAGAAATCGGCGGCTGCGGGGTCAGTTCTTACGCGTTACATTGGTCTCGTGGGAGGTGTTGGTGCCACCCACGGGGCCGTTCAGGGGCCGTTTTGAGTTTTCACCCTCTAACGTCATGTTTTGCTTAAGTCTAGAAATATGAAAATTACCATCATAGTCTCAAATCGGGAGACCCCCAGCTGCGGGTTCAGTTACTACGAGTTACATTGGTCCCGCGGGAGGTGTTGGGGCCACCCTCGGGGCCATTCGGAGGCTGTTTCGAGTTATCACCCTCTAACCCCATGTTTTGATTAAGGCTAGAACTATGCAAATTACTGTTGTACTCTCAAACCCGGAGTCTCGCGGCTGCATGGCCAGTTCCTACAAGTTACATTGGTCATGTGGGAGGTCTTGGAGCCACCCTCGAGGTAGTTTGGGGGCTGTTTTGACTTTTCACCCTCTAACGTCAAGTTTTTAAGCCTAAGTCAAGAAATATAAAAATTATCGTCGTATTCTCAAATCGGGAGACCCACAGCTGCAGGGTCAGTTCCTACGAGCTACAATGGTCCCGTGGGAGGCGTTGGTGCCACCCACGGGGTCGTTTGGGAGCTGTTTCGAGTTTTCACCCTCTAACGCCACGTTTTCAAGCCTAAGTCTAGAAATATGCAAATTATCGTCGTACTCTCAAATCGGGAGACCCGCGACGGCGGGGTCAGTTCCTACCAGTTACATTTGTCCCGTGGGATGTGTTGGAGCCACTCGCGGTGCCATTCGGGGGCTATTTTTATTTTTCACCCTCTAACGTCATATTTTGCTTAAGTCTAGAAATATGCAAATCACCGTCATACTCTCAAATCAGGAGACCCGCTGCTGCGGGGTCTGTTCCTACGAGTTACATTGGTCCCGTGGGAGGTGTTGGTGCCACCCACGGGGCCGTTCGCGGGTTGTTTCGAGTTTTCACCCTCTAATGCTATGTTTTTAAGCCTAAGTCAATAAATATGCAAATTATGATCGTACTACCAAATCGGGAGACCCGCGGCTGTGGGGTCAGTTCCTACAAGTTACATTGGTCCTGTGGGAGGTGTTGGTGCCACCCACGGGGCCGTTCGGGTGCTGTTTTGAGTTTTGACCCTCTAATTCCTTGTTATGTTTAACTCTAGAAATATTCAAATTATCGTCGTACTCTCAAACCGGGAGACCCACAGCTATGGGGTCATTTCCTACGAGTTACATTGTCCCGTGGGAGGTGTTTGTGCCACCCACGGGGCCGTTCGGGGGCTGTTTCGAGTTTTCACCCTATAACGCCTAGTTTTACTTAAGTCCATAAATTTAAAAAATACCATCGTACACTCAAACCGGGAGACCCACAGCTGTGGGGTCAGTTCCTACGAGTTACATTGTTCCGTGGGAGGTGTTTGTGTCACCCACGGTGCTGTTCGGGGGCTGTTTCGAGTTTTCAACCTCTAACGCCAAGTTTTTAAGCCTAAGTCAATAAATATGCAAATTATTGTCGTATTCTCAATCCGGGAGACCCGCGGCTGCGGGCTCAGTTCCTACTAGATACAATGGTCCCGTGGTTGGTGTTGGTACCACCCACGGGGCCGTTCGAGGGCTGTTTGGAGTTTTCATCCTCTAACGCCATGTTTTGCTGAACTCTAGAAATATGCAAATTACCGTCGTACTCTAAAACCGAGAGTCCCGCGACTGCCGGGTCAGTTGCTTCGAGTTATAATGGTCCCGTGGGAGATGTTGGTGCAACCCACGGGGCCGTTCGGGGGCTGTTTCGAGTTATCACCCTCTAACGTCATGTTTTTAAGTCTAAGTCTAGAAATATGCAAATTATCATCGTCCTCTGAAACCGGGAGACCCGCGATGGCGGGGTCAGTTCCTACAAGTAACATTGGTCCCGCGGGAGGTGTTGGTGCCACCCGCGGGGTCGTTAGGGGGTTGTTTCGACTTTTCACCCTCCAACGTCATGTTTTGCTTAAGTCTAAAAATATGAAAATTACCGTCGTACTCTCAAACCGGGAGACCAGCGGCTGTAGGATCAGTTTTTAGGAGTTACATTGGTCCTGTAGGAGGTGTTAGTGCCACCTACGTGGCCGTTCGGGAGATGTTTCGAGTTTTCACAATCTAACGCCATGTTTTTAAGCCTAAGTCTAGAAATATGCAAATTACCGTCATATTCTCAAACCGGGAGAACCGCGGCTGCGAGATTAGTTGCTACGAGTTACATTGGTCCCTTGGGAGGTGTTGGTGCCACCCACGGGGCCGTTCGAGGTCTATTTCGAGTTTTCACCCCCTAACGCCAAGGTTTTAAGCCTAAGTCAAGAAATATGCAAATTATCATCGTATTCTCAATCCGAGAGACCCGCGGCTGTGAGGTCAGTTCCTACTAGTAACATTGGTCCAGTGGTTGGTGTTGGTGCAACCCACGGGGCCGTTCGAGGGCTGTTTGGAGTTTTCACCCTCTAATGCCATGTTTTGATGAACTCTAGAAATATGAAAATTACCGTCGTACTCTCAAACCGGGAGACCCGCGACTGCGAGGTCAGTTCCTTCGAGTTATATTGGTCCCGTGGAGGTGTTGGTGCCACCCACGGGTCCGTTCGGGGGCTATTTTGAGTTTTCACCCTCTAGCCTCATGCTTTTAAGCCTAAGTCTAGAAATATGAAAATTACCATCGTATTCTCAAACCGGGAGACCCACGGCTGCGGAGTCAGTTCCACGAGTTACATTGGTCCCGTGGGATGTGTTGGTGCCACCCACAGGGTCGTTTGGGGGCTGTTTCGAGTTTTCACCCTCTAACGCCATGTTTTCAAGCCTAAGTCTAGAAATATGCATATTATCATCGTACTGTCAAACCGGGAGACCCGAGACGGCGGGGTCAGTTCCTATCAGTTACATTTATCCCGTGGGAGGTGTTGGCGCCACTCGCGGGGCCGTTCGGGGGCTATTTTGACTTTTCACCCTCTAACGTCATATTTTGCATAAGTCTAGAAATATGCAAATTGTCGTCATACTCTCAAACAGGGAGACCCGCTGCTGCGGGGTCTGTTCCTACGAGTTACATTGGTCCCCTGGGAGGTGTTAGTGCCACCCACGGGGCCGTTAGCGGGTTGTTTCGAGTTTTTTCCCTCTAATGCTATGTTTTTAAGCCTAAGTCAAGAAATATGAAAATTATCATCGTATTACCAAATCGGGAGACCCGCGGCTGCGGGGTCAGTTCCTACGAGTTACATTGGTCCCGTGGGAGGTGTTGGTGTAACCCACGGGGCCGTTCGGGTGTTGTTTCGAGTTTTGCCCCTCTAATTCCATGTTTTGCTGAACTCTAGAAATATGCAAATTACCGTCGTACTCTAAAACCGAGAGACCCGCGACTGCAGGGTCAGTTGCTTCGAGTTACAATGGTCCCGTGGGAGATGTTGGTGCCACCCACGGGGCCGTTCGGGGGATGTTTCGAGTTATCACCCTCTAGCGTCATGTTTTTAAGACTAAGTCTTGAAATATGCAAATTATCATCATACTTTGAAACCGGGAGACTCGCGATGGCGGGGTCAGTTCCTAGGAGTTACATTGGTCCCGTGGGAGGTGTTGGTGCTACACGGGGCCGTTTGGGAGTTGTTTCGAGTTTTCACCCTCTAATGCCATGTTTTGCTTAAGTCTAGAAATATGAAAATTATCGTCGTACTCTAAAACCGGGAGACCCGTGGCTACGGGGTCAGTTCCTACGAGTTACATTGGCTCCGCGGGAGGTGTTGGTGCCACCCACGGGGCCGTTCGAGGGCTGTTTCGACTTTTCACCCTCTAACGTCGTGTTTTGCTTAAGTCTAGAAATATGAAAATTACTGTCGTACTCTCAAATCGAGAGACCCGTTGCGGCGAGATTAGTTGCTACGAGTTACATTGGTCCCGTGTGAGGTGTTGCTGCCACCCACGGGGCCGTTCGGGGGCTGTTTTGAGTTTTGACCCTCTAACGCCATATTTTTAAGCTTAAGTCTAGAAATATGCAAATTATCATCGTACTCTCAAATCGAGAAATCGGCGGCTGCGGGGTCAGTTCCTACGCGTTACATTGCTCTCGTGGGAGGTGTTGGTGCCACCCACGGGGTCGTTCAGGGGCCGTTTTGAGTTTTCACCCTCTAACGTCATGTTTTGCTTAAGTCTAGAAATATGAAAATTACCATCATACTCTCAAATCGGGAGACCCGCAGCTGCGGGTTCAGTTACTACGAGTTACATTGGTCCCGCGGGAGGTGTTGGGGCCACCCTCGGGGCCATTCGGAGGCTGTTTCGAGTTTTCACCCTCTAACCCCATGTTTTGATTAAGGCTAAAACTATGCAAATTACTGTTGTACTCTCAAACCCGGAGTCTCGCGGCTGCATGGCCTGTTCCTACAAGTTACATTGGTCATGTGGGAGGTCTTGGAGCCACCCTCGAGGTAGTTTGGGGGCTGTTTTGACTTTTCACCCTCTAACGTCAAGTTTTTAAGCCTAAGTCAAGAAATATGAAAATTATCGTCGTATTCTCAAATCGGGAGACCCACAGCTACGGGGTCAGTTCCTACGAGCTACAATGGTCCCGTGGGAGGCGTTGGTGCCACCCACGGGGTCATTTGGGGGCTGTTTCGAGTTTTCACCCTCTAACGCCATGTTTTCAAGCCTAAGTCTAGAAATATGCAAATTATCGTCGTACTCTCAAACCGGGAGACCCGCGACGGCGGGGTCAGTTCCTACCAGTTACATTTGTCCCATGGGATGTGTTGGAGCCACTCGCGGTGCCATTCGGGGGCTATTTTTATTTTTCACCCTCTAACGTCATATTTTGCTTAAGTCTAGAAATATGCAAATCACCGTCATACTCTCAAATCAGGAGACCCGCTGCTACGGAGTCTGTTCCTACGAGTTACATTGGTCCCGTGGGAGGTGTTGGTGCCACCCACGGGGCCGTTCGCGGGTTGTTTCGAGTTTTCACCCTCTAATGCTATGTTTTTAAGCCTAAGTCAATAAATATGCAAATTATGATCGTACTACCAAATCGGGAGACCCGCGGCTGTGGGGTCAGTTCCTACAAGTTACATTGGTCCTGTGGGAGGTGTTGGTGCCACCCACGGGGCCGTTGGGGTGCTGTTTTGAGTTTTGACCCTCTAATTCCTTGTTATGTTGAACTCTAGAAATATTCAAATTATCGTCGTACTCTCAAACCGGGAGACCCACAGCTATGGGGTCATTTCCTACGAGTTACATTGTCCCGTGGGAGGTGTTTGTGCCACCCACGGGGCCGTTCGGGGGCTGTTTCGAGTTTTCACCCTATAACGCCTAGTTTTACTTAAGTCTATAAATTTAAAAAATACCATCGTACACTCAAACCGAGAGACCCACAGCTGTGGGGTCAGTTCCTACGAGTTACATTGTTCCGTGGGAGGTGTTTGTGTCACCCACGGTGCTGTTCGGGGGCTGTTTCGAGTTTTCAACCTCTAACGCCATGTTTTGCTTAAGTCTAGAAATATGAAAATTACCGTCGTACTCTCAAACCTGGAGACCCGCTGCTGCGAGATTAGTTGCTACGAGGTACATTGGTCCCGTGGGAGGTTTGGTGCCACCCACGGGGCCGTTCAGGGGCTGTTTCGAGTTTTCACCCTCTAACGCCAAGTTTTTAAGCCTAAGTCAATAAATATGCAAATTATTGTCATATTCTCAATCCGGGAGACCCGCGGCTGCGGGCTCAGTTCCTACTAGATACAATGGTCCCGTGGTTGGTGTTGGTACCACCCACGGGGCCGTTCAAGGGCTGTTTGGAGTTTTCATCCTCTAACGCCATGTTTTGCTGAACTCTAGAAATATGCAAATTACCGTCGTACTCTAAAACCGAGAGTCCCGCGACTGCCGGGTTAGTTGCTTCGAGTTACAATGGTCCCGTGGGAGATGTTGGTGCAACCCACGGGGCCGTTCGGGGGCTGTTTCGAGTTATCACCCTCTAGCGTCATGTTTTTAAGTCTAAGTCTAGAAATATGCAAATTATCATCGTCCTCTGAAACCGGGAGACCCGCGATGGCGGGGTCAGTTCCTACAAGTAACATTGGTCCCGCGGGAGGTGTTGGTGCCACCCGCGGGGTCGTTAGGGGGTTGTTTCGACTTTTCACCCTCCAACGTCATGTTTTGCTTAAGTCTAAAAATATGAAAATTACCGTCGTACTCTCAAACCGGGAGACCAGCGGCTGTAGGATCAGTTTTTAGGAGTTACATTGGTCCTGTAGGAGGTGTTAGTGCCACCTACGTGGCCGTTCGGGAGATGTTTCGAGTTTTCACAATCTAACGCCATGTTTTTAAGCCTAAGTCTAGAAATATGCAAATTACCGTCATATTCTCAAACCGGGAGAACCGCGGCTGCGAGATTAGTTGCTACGAGTTACATTGGTCCCTTGGGAGGTGTTGGTGCCACCCACGGGGCCGTTCGAGGGCTATTTCGAGTTTTCACCCCCTAACGCCAAGGTTTTAAGCCTAAGTCAAGAAATATGCAAATTATCATCGTATTCTCAATCCGAGAGACCCGCGGCTGTGAGGTCAGTTCCTACTAGTAACATTGGTCCAGTGGTTGGTGTTGGTGCAACCCACGGGACCGTTCGAGGGCTGTTTGGAGTTTTCACCCTCTAATGCCATGTTTTGATGAACTCTAGAAATATGAAAATTACCATCGTACTCTCAAACCGGGAGACCCGCGACTGCGAGGTCAGTTCCTTCGAGTTATATTGGTCCCGTGGAGGTGTTGGTGCCACCCACGGGTCCGTTCGGGGGCTATTTTGAGTTTTCACCCTCTAGCCTCATGTTTTTAAGCCTAAGTCTAGAAATATGAAAATTACCATCGTATTCTCAAACCGGGAGACCCACGGCTGCGGAGTCAGTTCCACGAGTTACATTGGTCCCGTGGGATGCGTTGGTGCCACCCACAGGGTCGTTTGGGGGCTGTTTCGAGTTTTCACCCTCTAGCGCCATGTTTTCAAGCCTAAGTCTAGAAATATGCATATTATCATCGTACTGTCAAACCGGGAGACCCGAGACGGCGGGGTCAGTTCCTATCAGTTACATTTATCCCGTGGGAGGTGTTGGCGCCACTCGCGGGGCCGTTCGGGGGCTATTTTGACTTTTCACCCTCTAACGTCATATTTTGCATAAGTCTAGAAATATGCAAATTGCCGTCATACTCTCAAACAGGGAGACCCGCTGCTGCGGGGTCTGTTCCTACGAGTTACATTGGTCCCCTGGGAGGTGTTAGTGCCACCCACGGGGCCGTTAGCGGGTTGTTTCGAGTTTTTTCCCTCTAATGCTATGTTTTTAAGCCTAAGTCAAGAAATATGAAAATTATCATCGTATTACCAAATCGG
Source organism: Sambucus nigra (assembly GCA_949130495.1). Taxonomy (NCBI): domain Eukaryota; kingdom Viridiplantae; phylum Streptophyta; class Magnoliopsida; order Dipsacales; family Adoxaceae; genus Sambucus; species Sambucus nigra. The sequence goes on from OX422218.1 coordinate 287,656,787, forward strand.
GAGACCCGCGGCTGCGGGGTCAGTTCCTACGAGTTACATTGGTCCCGTGGGATGTGTTGGTGCAACCCACGGGGCCGTTCGGGTGTTGTTTCGAGTTTTGCCCCTCTAATTCCATGTTTTGCTGAACTCTAGAAATATGCAAATTACCGTCGTACTCTAAAACCGAGAGACCCGCGACTGCAGGGTCAGTTGCTTCGAGTTACAATGGTCCCGTGGGAGATGTTGGTGCCACCCACGGGGCCGTTCGGGGGATGTTTCGAGTTATCACCCTCTAGCTTCATGTTTTTAAGACTAAGTCTTGAAATATGCAAATTATCATCATACTTTGAAACCGGGAGACTCGCGATGGCGGGGTCAGTTCCTAGGAGTTACATTGGTCCCGTGGGAGGTGTTGGTGCTACACGGGGCCGTTTGGGAGTTGTTTCGAGTTTTCACCCTCTAATGCCATGTTTTGCTTAAGTCTAGAAATATGAAAATTATCGTCGTACTCTAAAACCGGGAGACCCGTGGCTGCGGGGTCAGTTCCTACGAGTTACATTGGCTCCGCGGGAGGTGTTGGTGCCACCCACGGGGCCGTTCGAGGGCTGTTTCGACTTTTCACCCTCTAACGTCGTGTTTTGCTTAAGTCTAGAAATACGAAAATTACTGTCGTACTCTCAAATCGAGAGACCCGTTGCGGCGAGATTAGTTGCTACGAGTTACATTGGTCCTGTGGGAGGTGTTGGTGCCACCCACGGGGCCGTTCGAGGTCTATTTCGAGTTTTCACCCTCTAACGCCAAGGTTTTAAGCCTAAGTCAATAAATATGCAAATTATCATCGTATTCTCAATCCGAGAGACCCGCGGCTGTGAGGTCAGTTCCTACTAGTAACATTGGTCCAGTGGTTGGTGTTGGTGCAACCCACGGGGCCGTTCGAGGGCTGTTTGGAGTTTTCACCCTCTAATGCCATGTTTTGATGAACTCTAGAAATATGCAAATTACCGTCGTACTCTCAAACCGGGAGTCCCGGGACTGCGAGGTCAGTTCCTTCGAGTTATATTGGTCCCGTGGAGGTGTTGGTGCCACCCACGGGTCCGTTCGGGGGCTATTTTGAGTTTTCACCCTCTAGCCTCATGTTTTTAAGCCTAAGTCTAGAAATATGAAAATTACCATCGTATTCTCAAACCGGGAGACCCACGGCTGCGGAGTCAGTTCCACGAGTTACATTGGTCCCGTGGGATGCGTTGGTGCCACCCACAGGGTCGTTTGGGGGCTGTTTCGAGTTTTCACCCTCTAACGCCATGTTTTCAAGCCTAAGTCTAGAAATATGCATATTATCATCGTACTGTCAAACCGGGAGACCCGAGATGGCGGGGTCAGTTCCTATCAGTTACATTTATCCCGTGGGAGGTGTTGGCGCCACTCGCGGGGCCGTTCGGGGGCTATTTTGACTTTTCACCCTCTAACGTCATATTTTTCATAAGTCTAGAAATATGCAAATTGCCGTCATACTCTCAAACAGGGAGACCCGCTGCTGCGGGGTCTGTTCCTACGAGTTACATTGGTCCCCTGGGAGGTGTTAGTGCCACCCACGGGGCCGTTAGCGGGTTGTTTCGAGTTTTTTCCCTCTAATGCTATGTTTTTAAGCCTAAGTCAAGAAATATGAAAATTATCATCGTATTACCAAATCGGGAGACCCGCGGCTGCGGGGTCAGTTCCTACGAGTTACATTGGTCCCGTGGGAGGTGTTGGTGCAACCCACGGGGCCGTTCGGGTGTTGTTTCGAGTTTTGCCCCTCTAATTCCATGTTTTGCTGAACTCTAGAAATATGCAAATTACCGTCGTACTCTAAAACCGAGAGACCCGCGACTGCAGGGTCAGTTGCTTCGAGTTACAATGGTCCCGTGGGAGATGTTGGTGCCACCCACGGGGCCGTTCGGGGGATGTTTCGAGTTATCACCCTCTAGCTTCATGTTTTTAAGACTAAGTCTTGAAATATGCAAATTATCATCATACTTTGAAACCGGGAGACTCGCGATGGCGGGGTCAGTTCCTAGGAGTTACATTGGTCCCGTGGGAGGTGTTGGTGATACACGGGGCCGTTTGGGAGTTGTTTCGAGTTTTCACCCTCTAATGCCATGTTTTGCTTAAGTCTAGAAATATGCAAATTATCGTCGTACTCTAAAACCGGGAGACCCGTGGCTGCGGGGTCAGTTCCTACGAGTTACATTGGCTCCGCGGGAGGTGTTGGTGCCACCCACGGGGCCGTTCGAGGGCTGTTTCGACTTTTCACCCTCTAACGTCGTGTTTTGCTTAAGTCTAGAAATATGAAAATTACTGTCGTACTCTCAAATCGAGAGACCCGTTGCGGCGAGATTAGTTGCTACGAGTTACATTGGTCCCGTGGGACGTGTTGGTGCCACCCACGGGGCCGTTCGGGGGCTGTTTCGAGTTTTCACCCTCTAACGCCAAGTTTTTAAGCCTAAGTCAAGAAATATGCAAATTATTGTCGTATTCTCAATCCGGGAGACCCGCGGCTGCGGGCACAGTTCCTATTAGTTACATTGGTCCCGTGGTTGGTGTTGGTGCCACCCATGGGGCCGTTCGAGGGCTGTTTGGAGTTTTCACCCTCTAACGCCATGTTTTACGAAACTATAGAAATATGCAAATTACCGTCATACTCTAAAACTGAGAGACCCGCGACTGCAGAGTCAGTTTATTCGAGTTACATTGGTCCCGTGGGAGGTGTTGGTGCCACCCACGGGGCCGTTCGGGGGCTGTTTTGAGTTTTCACCCACTAGTGTCATGTTTTTAAGCCTAAGTCTAGAAATATGTAAATTATCATCGTACTCTCAAACTGGGAGACCCACGACTGCGGGGTCAGTTCCTACGAGTTACATTGGTCCCGTGGGAGTTGTTGGTGCTACACGGGGCCTTTTGGGAGCTGTTTCGAGTTTTCACTCTCTAACGCCATGTTTTGCTTATGTCTAGAAATATGAAAATTACCGACGTACTCTCAAACCGGGAGCCCCGTGGTTGCGGGGTCAGATCCTATGAGTTACATTGGATCCGTGGGAGGTGTTGGGGACACCCACGGAGCCGTTCGGGGGATGTTTTGAGTTTTCAGCCTCTAACGGCAAGTTTTTAAGCCTAAGTCAAGAAATATGCAAATTATCGTCGTATTCTCAAACCGGGAGACCCGCGACTGCGGGGTCAATTCCTACGAGTAACATTGGTCCCGTGGGAGGTTTTGTTGCCTCCCACGAGGCCGTTCGGGGGCTGTTTCGAGTTTTCACCCTCTAACGCCATGTTTTGCTAAACTCTGGAAATATGCAAATTACTGTCTTACTCTCAAAACGGGAGACCCGTGGCTGCGGGGTCAATTCATACGAGTTACATTGGTCCCGTGGGAGGTGTTGGTGCCACCCACGGGGCCGTTCGTGGGATGTCTCGAGTTTTCACCCTCTAAGGCCATGTCTTGCTTAAGTCTAGAAATATTCAAATTACCGTTGTACTATCAAATTGGGAGTCTCGCGGCTGCACAGTTAGTTCCTACGAGTTACATTGGTCCCGTGGGAGGTGTTGGTTCCACCCACGGGGCCGTTTGGGGGCTGTTTCGACTTTTCACCCTCTAACGTCAAGTTTTTAAGCCTAAGTCTTGAAATATGCAAATTATCATCGTACTCTCAAACCGGGAGACCCGCGATGGCGGTGTCAGTTCCTACCAGTTACATTGGTCCCCTGGGAGGTGTTGCCGCCACTCGCGGGGCCGTTCGGGGGCTATTTTGACTTTTCACCCTCTAACGTCATATTTTGCTTAAGTCTAGAAATATGCAAAATACCATCATACTCTCAAACCTGGAGACCCGCGGATGCGAGGTTTGTTCCTACGAGTTATATTGGTCTCGTGGGAGGTGTTGGTGCCACCGTCGGGGCCGTTCGGGGGTTGTTTTGACTTTTCTCACCCTAACGTCATGTTTTTAAGTCTAAGTCTAGAAATACGCAAATTACCATCGTATTCTCAAACCGGGAGACCCGCGGCTATGGGTTAATTCCTACGAGTTACATTGGTCCCGTAAGAGGTGTTGGTGCCATTCAAGGGGTCGTTCGGGGGCTGGTTTGAGTTTTCACCCTCTAACGCCATGTTTTTAACCCTAACTCCAGAAATATGCAAATTGTCATCGTACTCTCAAATCTGGTGACCCTTGGCTGCAGGGTGAGTTCGTACGAGTTACATTGCTCCCATGGGAGGCGTTAATGCCACCCACGAGGCCGTTCGGGGGCTGTTTAGAGTTTTCACCCTCTAACGCCATATTTTGTTGAACTCTAGAAATATGAAAATTATTGTCGTGGGTCAGTTCCAACAAGTTACATTGGTCCCTTGGGAGGTGTTGGTGCCACCCACAGGGCCGTTCGCGGGTTGTTTCGAGTTTTCACCCTCTAATGCTATGTTTTTAAGCCTAAGCCAAGAAATATGTAAATTATCATCGTATTACGAAATCGGGAGACCCGCGGATGCGGAGTCAGTTCCTACAAGTTACATTGGTCCTGTGGGTGGTGTTGGTGCCACCCATGGGGCCGTTCGGGTGTTGTTTCGAGTTTTTCCATCTAATTCCATGTTATGTTGAACTCTAGAAATATTCAAATTACCTTCTTACTATCATACCGGGAGACCCACAGCTGTGGAGTCATTTCCTACGAGTTACAATGTCCCGTGGGAGCTGTTTGTGCCACCCACGGTGCCGTTCGGGGGATGTTTCGAGTTTTCACCCTCTAATGCCATGTTTTTCTTAAGTCTATAAATATGCAAATTACCGCCGTACACTCAAACCGGGAGACCCACAGCTGTGGGGTCAGTTCCTACAAGTTACATTGTCCCATGGGAGGTGTTTGTGCCACCCACGGGGCCGTTCGCGGGCTGTTTCGAGTTTTCACCCTCTAACGCCATGTTTTGCTTAAGTCTATAAATATGCAAATTACCATCGTACTCTCAAACCTAGAGACCCGCGGATGCGGGGTTAGTTCCTACGAGTTATATTGGTCCCGTGGGAGGTGTTGGTGCCACCGTCGGGGCCGTTCGGGGGTTGTTTCGACTTTTCTCACCCTAACGTCATGTTTTAAGTCTAAGTCTAGAAATACGCAAATTACCATCGTATTCTCAAACCGGGAGACCCGCGGCTATGGGTTAATTCCTACGAGTTACATTGGTCCCGTACGAGGTGTTGGTGCCATTCAAGGGGTCGTTCGGGGGCTGGTTTGAGTTTTCACCCTCTAACGCCATGTTTTTAACCCTAACTCCAGAAATACGCAAATTGTCATCGTACTCTCAAATCTGGTGACCCTTGGCTGCAGGGTGAGTTCGTACGAGTTACATTGCTCCCATGGGAGGCGTTAATGCCACCCACGAGGCCGTTCGGGGGCTGTTTAGAGTTTTCACCCTCTAACGCCATATTTTGTTGAACTCTAGAAATATGAAAATTATTGTCGTGGGTCAGTTCCAACAAGTTACATTGGTCCCTTGGGAGGTGTTGGTGCCACCCACAGGGCCGTTCGCGGGTTGTTTCGAGTTTTCACCCTCTAATGCTATGTTTTTAAGCCTAAGCCAAGAAATATGTAAATTATCATCGTATTACGAAATCGGGAGACCCGCGGATGCGGAGTCAGTTCCTACAAGTTACATTGGTCCTGTGGGTGGTGTTGGTGCCACCCATGGGGCCGTTCGGGTGTTGTTTCGAGTTTTTCCATCTAATTCCATGTTATGTTGAACTCTAGAAATATTCAAATTACCTTCTTACTATCATACCGGGAGACCCACAGCTGTGGGGTCATTTCCTACGAGTTACAATGTCCCGTGGGAGCTGTTTGTGCCACCCACGGTGCCGTTCGGGGGCTGTTTCGAGTTTTCACCCTCTAATGCCATGTTTTTCTTAAGTCTATAAATATGCAAATTACCGCCGTACACTCAAACCGGGAGACCCACAGCTGTGGGGTCAGTTCCTACAAGTTACATTGTCCCATGGGAGGTGTTTGTGCCACCCACGGGGCCGTTCGCGGGCTGTTTCGAGTTTTCACCCTCTAACGCCATGTTTTGCTTAAGTCTATAAATATGCAAATTACCATCGTACTCTCAAACCTAGAGACCCGCGGATGCGGGGTTAGTTCCTACGAGTTATATTGGTCCCGTGGGAGGTGTTGGTGCCACCGTCGGGGCCGTTCGGGGGTTGTTTCGACTTTTCTCACCCTAACGTCATGTTTTAAGTCTAAGTCTAGAAATACACAAATTACCATCGTATTCTCAAATCGGGAGACCCGCGGCTGAGGGGGTAATTCCTACGAGTTACATTGGTCCCGTGCGAGGTGTTGGTGCCATCCAAGGGGTCGTTCGGGGGCTGTTTTGAGTTTTCACCCTCTAACGCCATATTTTTAACCCTAACTCCAGAAATACGCAAATTATCATCGTACTCTCAAATCTGGTGACCCTTGGCTGCGGGGTGAGTTCGTACGAGTTAACTTGCTCCCATGGGAGGTGTTAATTCCACCCACGAGGCCGTTCGGGGGCTGTTTCGAGTTTTCACCCTCTAACGCCATATTTTGTTGAACTCTAGAAATATGAAAATTACCGTCGTATTCTCAAACCGAGAGACCCGTGGCTGCGGGGTCAGTTCCTACGAGTTACATTGGTCCCGTGGGAGGTGTTGCAGCCACCCACGGGGCCATTCGGAGGCTGTTTCGAGTTTTCACCCTCTAACGCCATGTTTTTAAGCCTAAGTCTAGAAATATGATAATTATCATCGTACTCTCAAACCGGGAGACCCGCGACTACGGGGTCAGTTCCTACGAGTTACATTGGTCCCGTGGGAGGTGTTGGTGCCACCCGCGGGGTCGTTCGGGGGTTGTTTCGACTTTTCACCCCCAAACGTCTTGTTTTACTAAACTCTAGAAATAGGAAAATTATAGTTGTACCCTGAAACCGGGAGACCCGCGGCTGCGTGATTAGTTGCTATGAGTTACATGGGTCCCGTGGGAGGTGTTGATGCCACCCACGAGGCTGTTCGGGGGCTGTTTCGAGTTTTCACCCTCTAACGTCATGTTTTTAAGCCTAAGTCTAGAAATATGCAAATCATCATCGTACTCTCAAACCGGGAGACCCGCAACTGCGGGGTCAGTTCCTACGAGTTCCACTGGTCCTGTGGGAGGTGTTGGTGCCACACGGGGCCGTTTGGGAGCTGTTTCGAGTTTTCACCCTCTAATGCCATGTTTTTCTTAATCTAGAAATATGCAAATTACCGTCATACTCTCAAATCGGGAGACTCGTGGCTACGGAGTCAGTTCCTACGAGTTACATTGGATCCGTTGGAGTTGTTGGAGCCACCCACGGAGCCGTTCGGGGGATGTTTAGAGTTTTCACCCTCTAACGCCAAGTTTTTAATCCTAAGTCAAAAAATATGCAAATTATCGTCGTATTCTCAAACCGGGAGACCCGCGGCTGCGGGGTTAGTTCCTACGAGTTACATTTGTCCCGTGGGAGGTGTTGTTGCCACCCATTGGGCCGTTCGGGGGCTGTTTTGAGTTTTCACCCTCTAACGCCATGTTTTGCTGAACTCTAGAAATATGCAAATTACCGCCTGACTCTCAAACCGGGAAACCCGTGGCTGCGGGGTCAGTTCCTACGAATTACATTGGTCTCGTGGGAGGTGTTGGTGCCACCCACGGGGCCGTTCGCGGGCTATTTTGTGTTTTCACCCTCTAACGCCAAGTTTTTAAGCCTAAGTCAAGAAATATGCAAATTATCATCATATTACCAAATCGGGAGACCCTCGGCTGCGGGGTCAGTTCCTATGAGTTACATTGGTCCCGTGGGGGGTATTGGTGCCACCCACGGGGTCGTTCGGGTGCTGTTTCGAGTTTTCACCCTCTAATGCCATGTTATGTTGAACTCTAAAAATATTTAAATTACCATCGTACTCTCAAACTGGGAGACCCACGGCTGTGGGGTCAGTTCCTACGAGTTACATTGTCCCGTGGGAGGTGTTTGTCCCACCCACGGGGCCGTTCGGGGGCTGTTTCGAGTTTTCACTCTCTAACGCCATGTTTTGCTTAAGTCTATAAATATGCAAATTATCATCGTACTCTCAAACCAAGAGTCCCACAGCTGTGGGGTCAGTTCCTAAGAGTTACATTGTCCCGTCGGAGGTGTTTGTGCCACCCACGGGGCCATTCGGGGGATGTTTTGAGTTTTCACCCTCTAACGCCATATTTTGCTTGAGTCTATAAATATGAAAATTACCGTCGTACTCTCAAATCGGGAGACCCTCGGCTGCGGGGTCAGTTCCTATGAGTTACATTGGTCCCGTGGGAGGTGTTGGTGCCACCCTCGGGGCCATTCGGGGGCTGTTTCGACTTTTAACACCCTAACGTCATGTTTTTACGTTTAAGTCTAGAAATACGCAAATTAGCGTCTTATTCTCAAACCGGGAGACCCGCGACTGAGGGGTTAATTCCTATGAGTTACATTGGTCCCATGCGAGGAGTTGGTGCCACCCAATGGGTCGTTCGGGGGAAGTTTCGAGTTTTCACCCTCTAACGCCATGTTTTTAATCCTAAGTCTAGAAATATGCAAATTATCATCGTACTCTCAAATCAGGTGACCCATGGATACGGGGTCAGTTCCTACGTGTTACATTGCTCCCGTGCGAGGTGTTGGTGCCACCCACGGGGCCGTTCGAGGGCTGTTTCGAGTTTTCATCCTCTAACGCCATGTTATTAAGCTTAAGTCTAGAAATAAGAAAATTATCATCGTACTCTCAAATCGGGAAACCCGCGACTGCGAGGTCAGTTCCTACGAGTAACATTGGTCCCGTGGGAGGTGTTGGTACCACCCACGGGGTCGTTAGGGGGTTGTTTCGACTTTTCACCCTCCAACGTCATGTTTTGCTTAAGTCTAAAAATATGAAAATTACCGTCGTACTCTCAAACCGGGAGACCAGCGGCTGTAGGGTCAGTTTTTACGAGTTACATTGGTCCTGTAGGAGGTGTTAGTGCCACCTACGGGGCCGTTCGGGAGATGTTTCGAGTTTTCACAATCTAACGCCATGTTTTTAAGCCTAAGTCTAGAAATATTCAAATTACCGTCATATTCTCAAACCGGGAGAACCGCGGCTGCGAGATTAGTTGCTACGAGTTACATTGGTCCCTTGGGAGGTGTTGGTGCCACCCACGGGGCCGTTCGAGGGCTATTTCGAGTTTTCACCCTCTAACGCCAAGGTTTTAAGCCTAAGTCAAGAAATATGCAAATTATCATCGTATTCTCAATCCGAGAGACCCGCGGCTGTGAGGTCAGTTCCTACTAGTAACATTGGTCCAGTGGTTGGTGTTGGTGCAACCCACGGGGCCGTTCGAGGGCTGTTTGGAGTTTTCACCCTCTAATGCCATGTTTTGATGAACTCTAGAAATATGCAAATTACCGTCGTACTCTCAAACCGGGAGACCCGCGACTGCGAGGTCAGTTCCTTCGAGTTACATTGGTCCCGTGGAGGTGTTAGTGCCACCCACGGGTCTGTTCGGGGGCTATTTTGAGTTTTCACCCTCTAGCCTCATGTTTTTAAGCCTAAGTCTAGAAATATGCAAATTATCATCGTACTCTCAAATCGGGAGACCCGCGACTGCGGGGTCAGTTCAAACGAGTTACATTGGTTCCGTGGGAGGTGTTGGTGCCACACGGGGCCGTTCGGGAGCTATTTCGAGTTTGCACCCTGTAACGTCATGATTTGCTTAAGTCTAGAAATAGGCAAATTACCGTCATACTCTCAAACCAAGAGGCTCGCGGGTTCGGGCTCAGTTCCTATGAGTTAGATTGGATCCGTGGGAGGTGTTGGTGCCACCCGCGGGGCCGTTCGGAGGCTGTTTCGACTTTTCACCCTCTAACGTAATGTTTTTAAGTCTAAGTCTAGAAATATGCAAATTACCATCATATTCTCAAGCCGGGAGACCCACGGCTGCGGGGTTAATTCCTACGAGTTACATTGGTCCCGTGGGAGGTGTTGGCGCCACCCACGGGGCCGTTCGGGGGCTGTTTCGAGTTTTCACCCTCTAATGCCATGTTTTGCTGAACTCTAGAAATATACTGACTACCGTCGTACTCTCAAACCGGGAGACTCGTGGCTACGGGGTCAGTTCCTACGACTTATATTGGATCCGTGGGAGGTATTGGTGCCACCCACGGAGCCGTTCGGGGGATGTTTCGAGTTTTCACCCTCTAACGCCAAGTTTTTAAGCCTAAGTGAAGAAATATGCAAATTATCACCGTATTCTCAAATCGGGAGACCCGCGGCTACGGGGGTCAGTTCCTACGAGTAACATTGGTCCCGTGGGAGGTGTTGTTGCCACCCACGGGGCCGTTCGGGGGCTGTTTTGAGTTTTCACCCTCTAACGCCTTGTTTTGCTGAACTCTAAAAATATGCAAATTACCGCCTTACTATCAAACCGGGAGACCCGTGGCTGCGGGACCAGTTCATACGAGTTATATTGGTCCCGTGGGAGGTGTTGGTGCCACCCACGGGGCTGTTCGGGGGCGGTTTCGAGTTTTCACCCTCTAAGGACATGTTTTGATTAAGTCTAAAAATATGCAAATTATCATTGTACTCTCAAACCGAGAGTCTCGCAGCTGTACGGTCAGTTCCTACGAGTTACATTGGTCCCGTGGGAGGTGTTGGAGCCACCCACGGGGCCGTTCGGGGGCTGTTTCGACTTTTCACCCTCAAACGTCAAGTTGTTAAGCCTAAGTCTTGAAATATAAAAATTACAATCGTATTCTCAAACCGAGAGACCCACGACTGCGGGGTCAGTTCCTACGAGTTACATTGTCCCGTCGGAGGTGTTTGTGCCACTCGCGGGGCCGTTCGGGGGCTATTTTGACTTTTCACCCTCTAACGTCATATTTTTCTTAAGTCTAGAAATATGCAAATTGCCGTCATACTCTCAAACAGGGAGACCCGCTGCTGCGGGGTCTGTTCCTACGAGTTACATTGGTCCCGTGGGAGGTGTTAGTGCCACCCACGGGGCCGTTTTCGGGTTGTTTCCAGTTTTTTTCCCTCTAATGCTATGTTTTTAAGCCTAAGTCAAGAAATATGCAAATTATCGTCGTATTACCAAATCGGGAGACCCGCGGGTGCGGGGTCAGTTCCTACGAGTTACATTGGTCCCGGGGGAGGTGTTGGTGCAACCCACAGGGACGTTCGGGTGTTGTTTCGAGTTTTGCCCCTCTAATTCCATGTTTTGCTGAACTCTAGAAATATGCAAATTACCGTCATACTCTAAAACCGAGAGACCCGCGGCTGCAGAGTCAGTTTATTCGAGTTACATTGGTCCCGTGGGAGGTGTTGGTGCCACCCACGGGGCCGTTCGGGGGCTGTTTTGAGTTTTCACCCACTAGTGTCATGTTTTTAAGCCTAAGTCTAGAAATATGTAAATTATCATCGTACTCTCAAACTGGGAGACCCATGACAGCGGGGTCAGTTCCTACGAGTTACATTGGTCCCGTGGGAGTTGTTGGTGCCACACGGGGCCTTTTGGGAGCTGTTTCTAGTTTTCACTCTCTAACGCCATGTTTTGCTTATGTCTAGAAATATGCAAATTACCGACGTACTCTCAAATCGGGAGACCCGTGGTTGCAGGGTCAGTTCCTATGAGTTACATTGGATCCGTGGGAGGTGTTGGGGACACCCACAGAGCCGTTCGGGGGATGTTTCGAGTTTTCACCCTCTAATGGCAAGTTTTTAAGCCTAAGTCAAGAAATATGCAAATTATCATCGTATTCTCAAACCGGGAGACCCGCGGCTGCGGGGTCAATTCCTACGAGTAACATTGGTCCCGTGGGAGGTTTTGTTGCCACCCACGAGGCCGTTCGGGGGCTGTTTCGAGTTTTCACCCTCTAACGCCATGTTTTGCTGAACTCTAGAAATATGCAAATTACTGTCTTACTCTCAAACCGGGAGACCCGTGGCTGCGGGATCAGTTCATACGAGTTACATTGGTCCCGTGGGAGATGTTGGTGCCACCCACGGGGCCGTTCGTGGGATGTCTCGAGTTTTCACCCTCTAAGGCCATGTCTTGCTTAAGTCAAGAAATATTCAAATTACCGTTGTACTATCAAACTGGGAGTCTCGCGGCTGTACGGTCAGTTCCTACGAGTTACATTGGTCCCGTGGGAGGTGTTGGTGCCACCCACGGGGCCGTTTGGGGGCTGTTTCGACTTTTCACCCTCTAACGTCAAGTTTTTAAGCCTAAGTCTTGAAATATGCAAATTATCATCGTACTCTCAAACCGGGAGACCCACGATGGCGGTGTCAGTTCCTACCAGTTACATTGGTCCCCTGGGAGGTGTTGGCGCCACTCGCGGGGCCGTTCGGGGGCTTTTTTGACTTTTCACCCTCTAACGTCATATTTTGCTTAAGTCTAGAAATATGCAAAATACCATCATACTCTCAAACCTGGAGACCCGCGGATGCGGGGTTTGTTCCTACGAGTTATATTGGTCTCGTGGGAGGTGTTGGTGCCACCCTCGGGGCCGTTCGGGGGTTGTTTTGACTTTTCTCACCCTAACGTCATGTTTTTAAGTCTAAGTCTAGAAATACGCAAATTACCATCGTATTCTCAGACCGGGAGACTCGCGGCTATGGGTTAATTCCTACGAGTTACATTGGTCCCGTGCGAGGTGTTGGTGCCATCCAAGGGGTCGTTCGGGGGCTAGTTTGAGTTTTCACCCTCTAACGCGATGTTTTTAACCCTAACTCCAGAAATACGCAAATTGTCATCGTACTCTCAAATCTGGTGACCCTTGGCTGCAGGGTGAGTTCGTACGAGTTACATTGCTCCCATGGGAGGCGTTAATGCCACCCACGAGGCCGTTCGGGGGCTGTTTAGAGTTTTCACCCTCTAACGCCATATTTTGTTGAACTCTAGAAATATGAAAATTACCGTTGTGGGTCAGTTCCAACAAGTTATATTGGTCCCTTGGGAGGTGTTAGTGCCACCCACAGAGCCATTTCCGGGTTGTTTCGAGTTTTCACCCTCTAATGCTATGTTTTTAAGCCTAAGCCAAAAGTATGCAAATTATCATCGTATTACCAAATCGGGAGACCCGCGGCTGCGGAATTAGTTCCTACAAGTTACATTGGTCCCGTGGGAGGTGTTGTTGCCACCCATGGGGCCGTTCGGGTGTTGTTTCGAGTTTTTCCATCTAATTCCATGTTATGTTGAACTCTAGAAATATTCAAATTACCTTCTTACTATCATACCGGGAGACCCACAGCTGTGGGGTCATTTCCTACGAGTTACAATGTCCCGTGGGAGCTGTTTGTGCCACCCGCGGTGCCGTTCGGGGGCTGTTTCGAGTTTTCACCCTCTAATGCCATGTTTTTCTTAAGTCTATAAATATGCAAATTACCGCCGTACACTCAAACCGGGAGACCCACAGCTGTGGGGTCAGTTCCTACAAGTTACATTGTCCCATGGGAGGTGTTTGTGCCACCCACGTGGCCGTTCGCGGGCTGTTTCGAGTTTTCACCCTCTAACGCCATGTTTTGCTTAAGTCTATAAATATGCAAATTACCGTCGTAATCTCAAACCTAGAGACCCGCGGATGCGAGGTTAGTTCCTACGAGTTATATTGGTCCCGTGGGAGGTGTTGGTGCCACCCTCGGGGCCGTTCGGGGGTTGTTTCGAATTTTCTCACCCTAACGTCATGTTTTTAAGTCTAAGTCTAGAAATACGCAAATTACCATCGTATTCTCAAATAGGGAGACCCGCGGCTCAGGGGGTAATTCCTACGAGTTACATTGGTCCCGTGCAAGGTGTTGGTGCCATCCAAGGGGTCGTTCGGGGGCTGTTTTGAGTTTTCACCCTCTAACGCCATGTTTTTAACCCTAACTCCAAAAATACGCAAATTATCATCGTACTCTCAAATCTGGTGACCCTTGGCCGGGGTGAGTTCGTACGAGTTAACTTGCTCCCACGGGAGGTGTTAATTCCACCCACGAGGCCGTTCGGGGGCTGTTTCGAGTTTTCACCCTCTAACGCCATATTTTGTTGAACTCTAAAAATATGAAAATTACCGTCGTATTCTCAAACTGAGAGACCCGCGGCTGCGGGGTCAGTTCCTACGAGTTACATTGGTCCCGTGGGAGGTGTTGCAGCCACCCACGGGGCCATTCGGGGGCTGATTCGAGTTTTCACCCTCTAACGCCATGTTTTTAAGCCTAAGTCTAGAAATATGATAATTATCATCGTACTCTCAAACCGGGAGACCCGCGACTACGGGGTCAGTTCCTACGAGTTACATTGGTCCCGTGGGAGGTGTTGGTGCCACCCGCGGGGTCGTTCGCGGGTTGTTTCGACTTTTCACCCCCAAATGTCTTGTTTTACTGAACTCTAGAAATAGGAAAATTATAGTCGTACCCTCAAACCGGGAGACCCGCGGCTGCGTGATTAGTTGCTATGAGTTACATGGGTCCCGTGGGAGGTGTTGATGCCACCCACGAGGCTGTTCGGGGGTTGTTTCGAGTTTTCACCCTCTAACGTCATGTTTTTAAGCCTAAGTCTAAAAATATGCAAATCATCATCGTACTCTCAAACCGGGAGACCCGCAACTGCGAGGTCAGTTCCTACGAGTTCCTTTGGTCTTGTGGGAGGTGTTGGTGCCACACGGGGCCGTTTGGGAGCTGTTTCGAGTTTTCACCCTCTAACGCCATGTTTTTCTTAAGTCTAGAAATATGCAAATTACCGTCGTACTCTCAAACCGGGAGACCCGTGGCTGTGGAGTCAGTTCCTACGAGTAACATTGGATCCGTTGGAGTTGTTGGAGCCACCCACGGAGCCGTTCGGGGGATGTTTAGAGTTTTCACCCTCTAACGCCAAGTTTTTAATCCTAAGTCAAGAAATTTGCAAATTATCGTCGTATTCTCAAACTGGGAGACCCGCGGCTGCGAGGTCAGTTCCTACGAGTAACATTTGTCCCGTGGGAGGTGTTGTTGGCACCCACGGGGCCGTTCGGGGGCTGTTTTGAGTTTTCACCCTCTAACGCCATGTTTTGCTGAACTCTAGAAGTATACAAATTACAGCCTTACTCTCAAACCGGGAAACCCGTGGCTGCGGGGTCAGTTCCTACGAATTACATTGGTCTCGTGGGAGGTGTTGGTGCCACCCACGGGGCCGTTCGCGGGCTATTTTGTGTTTTCACCCTCTAACGCCAAGTTTTTAAGCCTAAGTCAAGAAATATGCAAATTATCATCATATTATCAAATCGGGAGACCCTCAGCTGCGGGGTCAGTTCCTACGAGTTACATTTGTCCCGTGGGAGGTGTTGGTGCCACCCACGGGGTCGTTCGGGTTCTGTTTCGAGTTTTCACCCTCTAATGCCATGTTATGTTGAACTCTAGAAATATTTAAATTACCATCGTACTCTCAAACTGGGAGACCCACGGCTGTGGGGTCAGTTCCTACGAGTTACATTGTTCCGTAGGAGGTGTTTGTCCCACCCACGGGGCCGTTCGGGGGCTGTTTTGAGTTTTCACTCTCTAACGCCATGTTTTGCTTAAGTCTATAAATATGCAAATTATCATCGTACTCTCAAACCAAGAGTCCCACAGCTGTGGGGTCAGTTCCTAAGAGTTACATTGTCCCGTCGGAGGTGTTTGTGCCACCCACGGGGCCATTCGGGGGATGTTTTGAGTTTTCACCCTCTAACGCCATATTTTGCTTGAGTCTATAAATATGCAAATTACCGTCGTACTCTCAAATCGGGAGACCCTCGGCTGTGGGGTCAGTTCCTATGAGTTACATTGGTCCCGTGGGAGGTGTTGGTGCCACCCTCGGGGACGTTCAGGGGCTGTTTCGACTTTTAACACCCTAACGTCATGTTTTTACGTTTAAGTCTAGAAATACGCAAATTAGCGTCTTGTTCTCAAACCGGGAGACCCGCGACTGAGGGGTTAATTCCTATGAGTTACATTGGTCCCATGCGAGGAGTTGGTGCCACCCAATGGGTCGTTCGGGGGAAGTTTCGAGTTTTCACCCTCTAACACCATGTTTTTAATCCTAAGTCTAGAAATATGCAAATTATCATCGTACTCTCAAATCAGGTGACCCACGGATACGGGGTCAGTTCCTACGTGTTACATTGCTCCCGTGCGAGGTGTTGGTGCCACCCACGGGGCCGTTCGAGGGTTGTTTTGAGTTTTCATCCTCTAACGCTATGTTATTAAGCTTAAGTCTAGAAATAAGCAAATTATCATCGTACTCTCAAATCGGGAAACCCGCGACTGCGGGGTCAGTTCCTACGAGTAACATTGGTCCCGTGGGAGGTGTTGGTGCCACCCGCGGGGTCGTTAGGGGGTTGTTTCAACTTTTCACCCTCCAACGTCATGTTTTGCTTTAGTCTAAAAGATGAAAATTACCGTCGTACTCTCAAACCGAGAGACCAGCGGCTGTAGGGTCAGTTTTTACGAGTTACATTGGTCCTGTAGGAGGTGTTAGTGCCACCTACGGGGCCGTTCGGGAGATGTTTCGAGTTTTCACAATCTAACGCCATGTTTTTAAGCCTAAGTCTAGAAATATGCAAATTACCGTCATATTCTCAAACCGGGAGAACCGCGGCTGCGAGATTAGTTGCTACGAGTTACATTGGTCCCTTGGGAGGTGTTGGTGCCACCCACGGGGCCGTTCGAGGGCTATTTCGAGTTTTCACCCTCTAACGCCAAGGTTTTAAGCCTAAGTCAAGAAATATGCAAATTATCATCGTATTCTCAATCCGAGAGACCCGCGACTGTGAGGTCAGTTCCTACTAGTAACATTGGTCCAGTGGTTGGTGTTGGTGCCACCCATATGGCCGTTCGAGGGCTGTTTGGAATTTTCACCCTCTAATGCCATGTTTTGCTGAACTCTAGAAATATACAAATTACCGTCGTACTCTCAAACCGGGAGACCCGCGACTGCGAGGTCAGTTCCTTCGAGTTACATTGGTCCCGTGGGAGGTGTTAGTGCCACCCACGGGTCCGTTCGGGGGCTATTTTGAGTTTTCACCCTCTGGCCTCATGTTGTTAAGCCTAAGTCTATAAATATGCAAATTATCATCGTACTCTCAAACCGGGAGACCCGCGACGGCGGGGTCAGTTCCTACCTGTTACATTGGTCCCGTGGGAGGTGTTGGCCCCACTCGCGGGGCCATTCGGATGCTATTTTAACTTTTCACCCTCTAACGTCATATTTTGCTTAAGTATAAAAATATGCAAATTACCGTCATACTCTCAAACCGGGAGACCCACGGCTGCGGGGTCAGTTCCTACGAGTTACATTGGTCCCGTGGGAGGTGTTGGTGCCACCCACAGGGCCGTTCGCGGGCTGTTTTGAGTTTTCACCCTCAAACGCCAAGCTTTTAAGCCTAAGTGAAGAAATATGAAAATTATCATCGTATTACCTAATCGGGAGACCCTCGGCTACAGGGTCAGTTCCTACGAGTTACATTGGTTTCGTGGGAGGTGTTGGTGCCACCCACGGGGTCGTTCGGGTGCTGTTTTAAGTTTTCACCCTCTAATGCCATGTTATGTTAAATTCTAGTAATATTTAAATTACCGTCGTACTCTCAAACCGGGAGACCCACGGCTGTGGGGTCAGTTCCTACGAGTTACATTGTCCCGTGGGAGGCGTTTGTGCCACCCATGGGGCCATTCGGGGCCTGTTTTGAGGTTTCACCCTCTAATGCCATGTTTTGCTTAAGTCTATAAATATGCAAATTACCATCGTACTCTCAAACCAGGAGACCCACAAATGTGGGTTCAGTTCCTACGAGTTACATTGTCCCATGGGAGGCGTTTGTGCCACCCACGGGGCCGTTCGGGGGCTGTTTCGAGTTTTCACCCTCTAATGCCATGTTTTGCTTAACTGTATAAATATGCAAATTACCATCGTACTCTCAAACTAGGAGACCCATAACTGTGGGTTCAGTTCCTACGAGTTACATTGTCCCGTGGGAGGTGTTTGTGCCACCCACGGGGCCGTTCGGGGGCTGTTTTGAGTTTTCACCCTCTAACGCCATGTTTTGCTTAAGTCTATAAATATGCAAATTACCATCGTACTCTCACACTGGGAGACCCGCGGCAGCGGGGTCAGTTCCTACGAGTTACATTGGTCCCGTGGGAGGTGTTGGTGCCACCCTCGGGGCCGTTCGGGGGCTGTTTCGACTTTTCACACCCTAACGTCATGTTTTTAAGTCTATGTCTGGAAATACACAAATTACCGTCGTATTCTCAAACCGGGAGACCCGCGGCTGAGGGGTTAATTCCTACGAGTTACATTGGTCCCGTGCGAGATATTGGTGCCACCCAAGGGGTCATTCTGGGGTGTTTCGAGTTTTCACCCTCTAACGCCATGTTTTTAAGCCTTAGTCTAGAAATATGCAAATTATCATCGTACTCTCAAATCGGGTGACCCACGGCTATGAGGTCAGTTCCTACGAGTTACATTGCTCCCGTGGGAGGTGTTGATGCCCCCCACGAGGCCGTTCGGGGGCTGTTTCGAGTTTTCACCCTCTAACACTATATTTTGCTGAACTCTGGAAATATGCAAATTACCGTCGTATTCTCAAATCGGGAGACCCGAGGCTGCGGGGTTAATTCCTACGAGTTACATTGGTCCCGTGGGAGGTGTTGGTGCCACCCACGGGGCCGTTCGGGGGCTGTTTCGAGTTTTAACCCTCTAACGCCAAGTTTTTAAGCTTAAGTTTTGAAATATGAAAATTATCATCGTAGTCTCAAACCGGGAGACCAGCGGCTGCGGGGTCAGTTCCTACGAGCTACATTGGTCCCGTGGGAGGTGTTGGTTGCACCCACGGGGCCGTTTGGGGGCCGTTTCGAGTTTTCACCCTCTAACGCCATGTTTTACTTAAGTTTAGAAATATGCAAATTAAAATTGTACTCTCAAATCGGGAGACCCGCGGTTGGGGGGTTAGATCCTACGAGTTATATTGGTCCCGTGGGAGGTGTTGGTGCCACCCACGGGGCCATTCGGAGGCTATTTTGAGTTTTCACCCTCTAACACCATGTTTTTAAGCCTAAGTCAAGAAATATGCAATTTATCATCGTATTCTCAAACCGGGAGGCCTGCGGTTGCAGGGGCAGTTCCTACGAGTTACATGGGTCTGGTGGGAGGCGTTGGTGCCACCCACGGGGACGTTCAGGGGCTGTTTTGAGGTTTCACCTCTAACGCTACGTTTTGAACTCTAAGTATAGAAATATGCAAATTACCATTGTACTCTCAAACCAGGAGTCTCGCGGCTGCACGGTGAGTTCCTACGAGTTACATTGGTCCCCTGGGAGGTGTTGGTGCCACCCACGAGGCCGTTCGGGGGCTATTTCGACTTTTCAACCTCTAACGTCATGTTTTTAAGTCTAAGTCTAGAAATATGAAAATTACCGTCGTATTCTCAAACCTGGAGACCCGCGGCTGTGGGGTCAGTTCCTACTAGTTACATTGGTCCCATGGGAGGCATTGGTACCACCCACGAGGCCGTTTGGAGGCTGTTTCGAGTTTTAACCCTCGAACACCATGTTTTTAAGCCTAACTCTAGAAATAAATTATCATCGTACTCTCAAACCGGGAGACCCACGACGGCGGGGTCAGTTCCTACCAGTTACATTGGTCCCGTGGGAGGTGTTGGCGCCACTCGCGGGGCCGTTCGGGGGATGTTTTGACTTTTCACCCTCTAACGTCATACTTTGCTTAGGTCTAGAAATATGCAAATTACCATCATACTCTCAAACCGGAAGACCCGCGGTTGCAGGGTCAGTTCCTACGAGTTACATTGCTCCTATGGGAGGTGTTGACGCCACCCACGGGGCCGTTCGGGGCTGTTTCGAGTTTTCACCCTCTGATGCCAAGTTTTTAAGCATAAGTCCGGAAATATAAAAATTATCATCGTATTCCCAGACCGGGAGACCCGCGGCTGCTGGGTCAGTTCCTACGAGTTACATTGGTCCAGTGGGAGGTGTTGGTGGCACGCACGGGGCCGTTCGGGTGCTGTTTTGAGGTTTCACCCTCTAACACCATATTTTTAAGCTTAAGTCTAGAAATATGAAAATTATCATCGTACTCTCAAACTGGGAGTCCAGGGGCTGCGGGGTCAGTTCCTACGAGTTTCATTGGTCCCGTGGGAGGTGTTGGTGTCAATCACGGGGTCATTTCGAGTTTTCACCCTGTAACAACATGTTTTGCTTAAGTCTAGAAATATTAAAATTACGATCGTACTCTCAAATCGGGAGACCTGCGGCTACAGGGTTAGTTCCTACGGGTTACATTGGTCCCGTGGGAGGTGTTGGGACCACCCACGGGGCCATTCGGAGGCTGTTTCGAGTTTTCACCCTCTAACGCCATGTTTTTAAGCCTAAGTAAAGAAATATGCAAATTATCATCGTATTCTCAAATCGGGAGACTCGCGGTTGCGGGGTCAGTTCCTACAAGTTACATTGGTCTCGTGGGAGGTGTTCGTGCCACCCACTGGGCCGTTCGGGGGCTGTTTCGAGTATTCACCCTCTAACGCCATGTTTTGCTTAAGTCTAGAAAAATGCAAATTACCATTGTACTTTCAAATCGGGAGTCTCGCGGCTGTACGACCAGTTCCTACAAGTTATATTGGTCCCGTGGGTGGTGTTGGTGATGCCCACGGAGCCGTTCGGGGGCTGTTTTGACTTTTCACCCTCTAACGTCAAGTTTATAAGTCTAAGTCTAGAAATATGAAAATTATCATCGTATTCTCAAATCGGGAGACCCACGGCTGCGGGGTCAGTTCCTACGAGTTACAATGGTCCCGTGGGAGGTATTGGTGGCACCCACGGGGCCATTCGGGTGCTGTTTTGAGTTTTCACCCTCTAACGCCATGTGATGTTGAACTCTAGAAATATGTAAATTACTGTCGTACTATCAAACTGGGAGACCCACAGCTCTGAGGTCAGTTCCTACGAGTTACATTATCCCGTGGGAGGTGTTTGTGCCACCCACGGGGTCGTTTGGGGGTTGTTTCGAGTTTTCACCCTCTAACGCCATATTTTCAAGCCTATGTATAGAAATATGCAAATTATCATCGTACTCTCAAACCGGGAGACCCGCGACGGCGGGTGATGATGCTGGGAATCAGCACCACCAGGTAAGGTGTTTCCAAGCTCTATATGTATATAACAATGGTAGTACAGCTATAAAAAGAGGCAAGAGAAGGAGGTGAGGATATGAGGAGATTAACACCGGAATATAGGTGGTTCAGCCTGTTTGGCCTACGTCCACAGTGAGTGTGTGAGTAATATCACTGAAAGATGGTACTAATGACCATGGGTACAATTCCCTCAACCTCTCTCTCTCTCTCTACAGTATATTTTGACAGGGTTTCTGCTAGGGTTGCCTGAATGAGATCCCTTTGCAAGGTTGGGGATGACCCCTATATATAGTGTCTAGGGAGTGTAATGTACCCCCCATGCATGCAGTGAGCATGTGTGTGATATCCTCACCAATGTGGGAATGCCACCTGTCCTTGTCACATGTAAGCAATAATGATGAAATATTCTCCCCCATGTGGAGAATAATCTTGTTACAACAGATTTGTGCCCGGGTGTCTTTATCCAAATGTTAGCAGATGCTCGGTAGTCATGTTGGTGAATGACCTCGGCCTGGGAGAGGCCGAGCTGTAGAGGTTTGGTATCCGCTCAATCCGGGAAGTGTCATAAGGAGTCTTGGCCTGATCCCAGCCAAGACATCATGCTGGGGTCGGCCCGAGCCAAGGTTGGACATGCAGCATGCTGATGATTATTAATACCTCTGGTAGCCTCGGCCTAAGCCGAGGTAGGATCCGCGTTGAAGATGAAGTGGCTTCTTGTCCTCTCGGCCTACTGATGGCCGAGGTTGCTATTCCTGGGTACTTTAGGATGCTGTTGTTGTCTGCGACATGCATAGTGTCCTCGGGGAGGTGTAAGTAGTAGTGTCAGCCTGTGCCGAGGTAGTCCTGGCCGAGGGATGATATCGTGGGCCTTTACCCCTCATTGGGTCGATCAATGTCTCAGCCATTATCTCGTCCAAGGTAGGTATCCCTGAGCCGAGGTTATACTTGGGCATATCAATCACCCCCCAGTCCTTAGTCATTTGCGAGAGTAGGGGGCTAGAGGATTCTCACCTCCGAGGCCTGTTCACCCCAAGTCCAACACCTGTACGACACCTGTCCCAGGCTAAGGCGTGCCCACTTGGCTTACGTGCGCTGTCAATTGTCCCTTGGGTTTCCCAAGGCAATGATGAGCCTTAGGAAGTGTGCCTAGGTATTTAAGGGTTAAACCCTTTCTTTATCTTTCTACTTCCTCATTTCTCTCTTTCGCGCGCTGTTTTCTGCAACTTCTCTCTCCGAGGCCTCTTTGTTCCACCGCCCTTTCAGCAGAGGATCCGATCCGTTTCTTGCGAGATTTCTTCTTTTCCAACCATCAAATCATCTTCAGGTACCTCTCCCTCCCCATTTCCTTCATTTTTGGCATTTTGATTTGAAATTTTCGGCGAGGTTTTGAGTTTTCCGGTGGTTCTATGAGTTTTCCAGCGAGTAATTGAATTTTCTGGTGAACTAGGTTTTTTGAAAAACTCCTTAATTTGATCTTTGGGCTCCTTTATTTTTCAAGCCTAACTTGTTTGTAGTTTTAGGAGTTCTCCTCAAGTTTAGGGTCGATCAAAGTTTTGGGTCGTCCCCTGATGCTCAGACCCTTGTACCAACTTCTTGAGGACTTCCCTTCTCTTAGAGAAAAGACCTTAGAGAAAATTAGGCAAATAGAGAGAGCTCAGGAAGAAGCTCGTAGGTCATAGGAATTCCCTGTCAGACCCCTCTTTCCTCCACCTCTCAAGGTGGTATACCCTCGTCCACCTGAGAATTTCTATCAGACAGACGTCTCTGCCAATAACTTGCCGATGTCTGAGTCTGAGTCTTCCACCTCCGACCCAATGTCTGTGGACTCTTTCCAAGAGGCCATGGATTTTACTCCTCAGACTGGTCAGGACCCTGACCAGGCCGAGGTCTCCAGCCGCGCCTCATCTCAAAACGGCACAGGTACCTCAGGTTCTTCTTCCGAGGTTGAACTTGTCGAGCCAAGTGTGGCTGTGACACCCATTCTAGATGCTATCCCCCTGTCGGCCGTTACTGGGGGCGAGTTTGCTCAGAGGTTCCCTTGTAATCAGTCTACGTCTGCTCCAGCCGACGTTGAGCCTGACGATGATGAGGACGCAGAAAGTGATGTTGACGTATCTGAGGCGGCCGAGTACGAGAGCACTGTCACTGAGGTGGATCTATTTCACTTCAGATACCTATACTCCATCAGTCCCTCAATCCAATTAAGGAGACCTCTGAGGGAAGAGAGGGCCTACCATGGTCAAGATGGAGAAGTCTGCTTGTACGAGAAGATGTTCAAACTAGGTTTTCGTCTTCCCTTTCACCCTGTCATTAGGTCCATTCTTTCCTTTATCAATTTGGCCCCCTCGCAGCTCTCTCCCAATGCTTGGAGAGTTATTATAGGGGCCATCATCTTGTGGAGGGCAGTCCACCACTCTGACCTCCCAGTTCAGGTCTTTGTTGGGTGTTACATTCCCACCTCGGCCAAGAATCATCTGAGCTACTATCACTTCGTGGCTCGGAGGCCTGAGAAAAAGATGCTCTTGGTCACTCAGACCTCGAATAATAATTGGAAACCTCAGTACTTTTTCGCCTCAGGGCCGTGGGAATTTTGCCCATCTATTCCCTCTTCCATTTTTGAGCCGAGAATACCCCTCAAATGGGGTAATGTCACCATGTCTGCAAGGGCCGATCCAGGACTAAGTGTTCAAAATAGCAAAAAGGTGAAGGCCCTATAAGACCAAGGGGCACATGGACTGTTTATCAAGTTCGAGCATCTGCTGACCCCTCAGTATCTCTCAGGGACAAGCTTAGGTGGAAGTCCCCTAGTTGACTTTGGTAAGGATTTTTCTTTTTAGTTCAAGTCTAACCTCTGATCATTCATATTTGATTCCTAATCCTTATCTTTTCACTTTTGCAGAGAGACCACTAGGCGTTTCGGACGAGTTATGGGAGATGGCAGCTCCAAGTTTGGCTAGGCTCGTCAAGAAGACTGGTTTGAGCGCTCCTCCACATGCTCCCTCAACATCCAAATCTAAGAAGAGGTCCCCTGAGGTCCATGCCTCTGAGGATCAGAGGCCGACCTCTAGGCAAAAGAAGACTTCAGATGCTGCGATCCCTATCACAGCCGACACATTATCAGCTCGTCTGGACCAGCTAAAGCTTACCGACAGCGTGGTCGGCAACAACAGGCAGGCCATGGATGCCCTTGCCAACGTGATGACTGATGCCGACAAACATTTTTATAGGGCCATGGACACTCATATGATGGTTGAGTTCGGCCTCCACAGAGCCGTCCAGGTATGGCTTGTTCCTTTTGCCAATATTTTTGCATGTACAACGTCTGAATTTATTTCCCTCTAACCTCTTTATTATCTGTGCAGGGTGTGACCGCCATGTACCAGATATCTAACTGGGCCCTGAGGAAATTGCCTCTGATTCAGAAGGGGCAAGAGGCTGAGAAGGTTGAGACACCCTGAAGGCAGAGGTTGACCGTCTGCGGTCAGAGTTGCTGAATGCCGAGACTAAGGCCCAGAACTCTGAAAATAAGGCCCAGGGTCTAGAAAAAGATATCTCTGAACTCGTCCAAAGCCACACCAAGGCCCTGAAGGACAAGGACGATGCCCTGCAGAGGAAGGTCAATGCTGCTGTGAAGGCTTCTCTTGCAGATGCCTCAGAGAAAATAATTGCTGATTACAAGGTCTCTGGGGAGTTCATAGGTTTTGGTCTGGAATACCTCGAAAGAGATATCAAGGCCACCACCAAATGGGCCGAGGTCAGGGAAACCGAGGTTGGCACTATAAAGGCCTCCGACTTTGTGGGCCTCGGCCTCGCCGACCCTCAGTTTGCCCAGGCCTTGCAAGAGATAGAGGACGAGGCTGCTCCCCTGGTCAGACTGTTACTCTGGAAGGGACTGATCTCGGAGGGACTGATCCTGCCGATGAAGTGGCTGAGGTGACCAATGATGAACAGGCCAACCCAGACGAGACATTGAATGTTCCTCCCTCAGATGCTTAACTTGGCCTTGTATTTTGTATTTTTTGATTTGTAACTCTGGGCTTGTAATTTATCAGACACCTAAATGTTGTAATTTCTTCCATGTATTGAATGCCAATGTCTTCCTTCATCTTGATCTCTGAATGTATTTGAATGCTACGCAATCTCTAAAGTCATTACTTAATATTATGATGTCATAACCATTACTTAAGGGTCTGAGGTTATCTAACCCAGGTGTCTGAGCTCAGACCTCGTCACCACCGAGTGATGTTATAAGGGTCTGAGGTCATCACCTAAGAGGTTAGCCTCATAAATGAATATCACCAAATCAATGATGTTAAGGGTCTGAGGTTATCTAACCCAGGTGTCTGAGCTCAGACCTCGTCACCACCGAGTGATGTTATAAGGGTCTGAGGTCATCACCTAAGAGGTTAGCCTCATAAATGAATATCACCAAATCAATGATGTTAAGTGTCTGAGGTCCTCTAACCAAGGTATCTGAGCTCAGACCTCGTCACCACCGAGTGATGTTATGAGGGTCTGAGGTCGTCACCTAAGAGGTTAGCCTCATAATAAGTGCATCAAATTAATGATGTTAAGGGTCTGAGGTCATCTAACCCAGGTGTCTGAGCTCAGACCTCGTCACCACCGAGTGATGTTATGAGGGTCTGAGGTCATCACCTAAGAGGTTAGCCTCATAATAAGTGTCACCAAATTAATGATGTTAAGGGTCTGAGGTCATCTAACCCAGGTGTCTGAGCTCAGACCTCGTCACCACCGAGTGATGTTATGAGGGTCTGAGGTCGTCACCTAAGAGGTTAGCCTTATAATAAGTGTCACCAAATTAATGATGTTAAGCGTCTGAGGTCATCTAACCCAGGTGTCTGAGCTCAGACCTCGTCACCACCGAGTGATGTTATGAGGGTCTAAGGTCGTCACCTAAGAGGTTAGCCTCATAATAAGTGTCACCAAATTAATGATGTTAAGGGTCTGAGGTCATCTAACCCAGGTGTCTAAGCTCAGACCTCGTCACCACCGAGTGATGTTATGAGGGTCTGAGGTCATCACCTAAGAGGTTAGCCTCATAATAAGTATCACCAAATTAATGATGTTAAGGGTCTAAGGTCATCTAACCCAGGTGTCTGAGCTCAGACCTCGTCACCACCGAGTGATGTTATGAGAGTCTGAGGTCGTCACCTAAGAGGTTAGCCTCATAATAAGTGTCACCAAATTAATGATGTTAAGGGTCTGAGGTCATCTAACCCAGGTGTCTGAGCTCAGACCTCGTCACCACCGAGTGATGTTATGAGGGTCTGAGGTCATCACCTAAGAGGTTAGCCTTATGATAAGTGTCACCAAATTAATGATGTTATTTCCCTATAATATCTTTGCTCTAAGAATGGAACAAGAATTTGCCACGGAAACTGATCTTTATTAATAACGTCTTCTCGATAAGATGATACATTTACAAATTACAAATCCTATGCAACATCATATGAAATATCTCTTCATGTGGTGAGCATTCAACGGGTTGGTGAAAGGTTCTCTCTCTAAGTTCTCTATCCTATATGTGCCAGGCACAACCTCTTCTGTTACTTTGTAGGGGCCATGCCAGTTCGGGTGTAGCTTGTTTGCCTTCTGTAGGGTCTTCTTAAGTGCTAGGTCTCCCACCGCAATGGGTCTTGACTTCACCCTTTGATTGTAGAATATTGCTGCCCTTTACTGATAGGCTACTTTCCTGACCTCTGCATCTTTTCTTCTCTCTTCAATGAGATCCAGGTCTAGCCTTCTCTTCTTCCCATTGTTGTCAGGGTCGTAGGTCTGAATCCGATGAGTCGGGAGTCCTACCTCCGTTGGTATGACTGCCTCGGAGCCATGTGCCAGCATGAATGGGGTTTCTCCTGTGGGTGTCCTTGTCATTGTTCTGTAAGCCCATAGCACAGCATAGACTTCTTCTATCCATCTCCCCTTCGCATCTTCTAACCTCTTCTTGATTCCATCCAAGATAGTCCTATTTGTGACCTCGGTCTGGCCATTTGCCTGAGGTCGACCAGGAGATGAGAAGAACTGCTTAATCCCCACACTTTGGCAATACTTCTCCAAGGAGGAGTTCTTGAACTGGGTCCCATTATCCTAGATAAGCGTGTTTGGGAGGCTATACCTACATATGATGTTCTTCCAGATGAACTGAAAGGTCTTCTGCTCCGTAATTGTTATCATTGGTTCGACCTCTACCCATTTTGAAAAGTAGTCAATGGCAACTATCAAGAATCTATAGTTGTTGACAGCTCTTGGTAAAGGTCCTACCAAATCAATCCCCCATACCGCAAATGGCCATGGAGAAGAGATCGACATCATAGACTGATGGGGTTGGTGAGGGATAGTGGCGAACCTCTGACATTTGTCACACCTCTTCACATAGTCAGCAGCGTCCCTAGACAAGGTGGGCCACCAGTATCCCTAAGTGATGATCCTCTTGGCTAAGGGTCTTCCTCCTATGTGGCTGGAGCTGGAGCCTTCATGAACCTCCTGTAAGATCCGAGGTACCTCCACAGGATGCACACATCTGAGGAGGGGCAAGAGAAACCCCTTTTTATTCAAGACGTCTCCTACCAATGAGAACTTTGCAGCTCTGTATCTCAACTTTTTTCTTTCCATCTTAGACTCAGGTAGCTCCCCCTCTCTTAGGTATCTGACAATCGGGTCAATCCACGAGTCTCCCAGGTTTACATTGTGACAAGGGTTACATACCGCGTCCTCCTCGATACTTGCCTTTCCTAAGACTTCAATTGGGATGGTTCTTCCCAAGTCTGTCTTCGTTGCTGAGGCCAGCCTTGCCAATGCATCAGCGTGATTATTGCTCAGTCTAGGCACTCTCTTCAGTTTGGCCTCTTCAAAGTACTCTAGCAACCCTCTTACTTTCTTTAGGTATTTTGCCATCCTTTCATCCTTGGCCTCGTATTCCCCCAGCACTTGATTGACAACCAACCTCGAGTCGCTATGGAGTAGGAGCCGCTTTACTCGAAGAGCTGTTGCCAACAAGAGACCTGCTATCATGGCCTCATACTCAGACTCGTTATTGGAGGCCTTAAAGTTGAATCTCAAGGCGTACTCAATATTGGCACCATCTAGAGCCGAGAGTACTAGCCCCGCGCCGCTTCCATGGTCACAAGAAGAGCCATCAACGAAGAGGCTCCACACGTCCGCATCGGATGAGAAGACCCCTTCACTCATAACCCCCTTCTTGAAGAGGTACCGATCCTCTTCGTTCTCTTCCACTCTGCTCCGATTTTTTCCTGGTACAACCTCTTCTCGGCCTTGGAAGACATTTGGTGCCACCTCTTCTGAATTTTGGAAGATACTATGGTTTGTCTCTTCGCCGTCATCCAGGCCTTTCTCTGTCTCGGCCTCTTTCGGGCCTCTATGTGCCTCTTCCCAGGTGAACTCTACGATAAAGTCTGCGAGGGTCTGCCCCTTGATGGCTGTCCTGGGCTGGTAGGTAAGATCATACTCTCCTAGCTCGATGGCCCAGGTCATCAATCTTTCGGACTTTTCAGGCTTGTGCAGAACCTGCCGTAGTGGTGAGTCGGTGAGGTCTATCATAGAGTGAGCTTGAAAGTAAGGCTTCATCTTCCTTGAGGCATGTATCAGTGCATAAGCCAACTTCTCCATCCGGGGATAGTTTTGTTCAGACCCTTGAAGGGCCTTGCTATTGAAGTACACGGGTCTCTGAACCCCATCCTCTTCTCATATGATGGCTGCGCTAATGGCTGACTCAGAGACTTCCAGGTACACAAACAACCTCTCTCCTGCGATGGGCCGGGACAGCAGCAAGGGAGACCCCAAGTAGGACTTAAGTTGATCAAAAGCCTTTTCACACTCTCCGTCCCACTGGAAGGCCTTTCTCAGAACTTTAAAGAATAGAAGACACTTATTTGTGGCTCTAGAAACAAACCTGTTAAGGGCTGCCATCCTTCCAGTGAGTCTCTGAACATCCTTGATACTCCTAGGAGTCTTCATGTCAAGTAACGCCTTGATTTTCTCCGGGTTTGCTTCAATCTCCCTATGATTAACGATGAACCCCAGGAACTTCTCGGCTCCTACCCCGAAGACACATTTTTCCAGGTTGAGCTTCATTCTGTAGGAGTCCATGACATCAAATGTCTTCTCAAGGTCCGCTAAGTGAGTACATGCTTTCAGTCTCTTCGTTAGCATATCGTCCACATACACCTCCATGGTCTTACCTATATTCTCCTCGAACATCTTATTGACAAGACGTTGATACGTTGCCCCAGCATTTTTCAGACCAAAGGGCATCACCTTGTAACAGTACGTCCCCTTGTCAGTAATGAAGGTTGTCTTCTCAGAGTCCTCGTCATCCATGAAGATTTGGTTATAACCTGAATAAGCATCCATGAAACTCATAAGCTCGTGCCCTTCTGTTGCATCCACCATCTGGTCTATCCTAGGCAAGGGATAGCTATCTTTCGGGCAAGACCTGTTCAGGTCTGTGAAAGCTACACACATCCGCCACTTTCCATTGGCCTTAGGCACGATGACTGCATTTGAGAGCCACTCTGGATAAGTAACCTCTCTTATAAACTCGGCCTCTTCCAACTTCTTCACCTCTTCCCGGATGACCTCGTACTTCTCTCTGGAGTAGATCCTTCGCCTCTGTTTAATAGGCCTAGCAACTCCATCCACGTTGAGCCTGTGGGTCATGATCCCAGGGTTGATGCCAGGCATGTCTCAATGACTCCACGCGAAGACGCTCTGCCTCGTCCTAAGGAAGTTTATCAGCTCTTCCTTGATCCCTTGCTCCAGGGCCTTGCCGACCTGGACGGTTTTTTCCGTCTCGTCCTCATCGAGGATGATGGATTCTACCTCTTCCACGACCTCGCCCTTCTTTAATTTTGTTTCATCTCTGGGATCAAGTGTGTCAATGCCGTAAGTGGCGGTTGCTCTCTTATGGGCCTCTCGCACTTCGACCGAGTTGAAATAACACTCCCGCGCCGTGGTCTGGTCCCCTTTCACTTCCCCTACCCCATAAGGAGTCGGGAATTTTAGCATCTGGTTGACCGTTGACGGCACGACTTCAAACTCCTTGAGGTCCACTCTTCCAATGATGAGATTGTAGGCCGAGAAGATATTTTCGTCCATGACAAAAAGGTTTATCTTCTTAGTCAGCCTCTTAGGCCACTCATCTCCCATCCGTACATCCATTTCATACATTCCCAATGGGTGTACCTTCTCACCACTGAAGCCTATCAATGGGTGATGGTAGGGCACCAGCCTTGCCCTGCTAAGACCCAAGCTCTTGAAACAAGGCCAAAACATCACATCTGCTGAGCTTCCCCCATCTATGAGGATTCTCCCTACATTGCACCCATGCACCCTTGTTGTTATGACAAGAGGGTCATCATGGGGGGCTAAGTTGCCCTTGAAGTCAAGTATGGAGAATCCCACCACTAGGGTGTCCATGTCTACCTTCTTTCTTTTCTGTACCGCATCAGAAGAGGTCAGATTCACAACCTCAGTCTTGACCACTGAATTGGCCTCCGCTACATGAGCCTTCCTATCGGCTAACTCAGAGCCTCCTCCTGCGAATCCCCCGCATATGGTGCTAACACCAAAGGAGATCATTCCTACCCTCTTCACTGGGGTATTGTAATCCTTAGGTGGGAGATCCGGGTCATCACCATCATCATCCTCTGAATCATCATGCCTTCTAGTCGGGACATCCTCGCGGCACTCGTCATCTCTTCTCTTCCTAGGGTCTTATCTTCCACCCTTCAGGGCCTTGCCATCCACATACTTTCTAAGTTTCCCGAATTTTAGCATCTTCTCGATCTCGTCCTTCAGAGCGAAGCATTTTTCTGTGACATGTCCGTGATCCTGATGGAACTCACACCAGAGGTTTTTATTCCTCTTATGTGGTGGGGATTTCAATTTTTCTAGCCATCTCAGAGCCCGGTCAGTCTTGATCTCATTAAGGATGTGCTCACAGCTCACAGTCAGAGGAGTGTAATGAGCGAACTTGTCGTCTGTTGACCTCTTCTTCCCCTCTTTCTTGCCCTGGGACCTTATAGTGCTGCCACGGTTCTCCTCCTCATATTTGGAAGCCATTGCCTCTTCCGCATTCATCACTCTCCCCGCTGTTGTCAGCAGCTCTGCCATAGACTTAGGAGGGTCTTCCGCTAACTTCCATAATAGCTTCCCCTTGTGGAGGCCTCCTATAAGGGCGGTCATGGCTATGCTCTCTTCATAGTCTTCCACCTCCAACTTCTCCTTGTTGAACCTTGCTATGTAGTCTCTTAGGCTTTCGCCCTTAGCCTGTTTAACATACAAGAGGTGGGTAGTCTTCTTCTGAGGTCTTACCCCAAAGCAGAAGTCATGGATGAACTGCTCTGCTAGGCCCTTGAAGTTTTCAATCGAGTTCTTTGGAAGAGAGGTGAACCAACTATGAGCTGCCCCTGTCAAGGTCCCTGAGAAGGCCCTACACTTCATCTCATCAGAGATCGAGTAAATATCTGCCGCCGACTGATACATCTCGATATGGTGCACTGGGTTAGTGCTGCCATCATACTTAGGCGTCACTGTAGGAGGCTTGAACTTAGCTGGGGTTGGGAATCCCACTATCCTAGCTACAAACGGGGAACCCTACGAGTAGCCCCTCTGCAATGGGTCCCTGCTCGTGATGAGGTCCCCTATCTTCTCTTCAAGACATTGGATTGAGTCATTCCAGGGTCTTCTCTCTTCAGCTAGGATGAGGTTATCCCCTGCCACCTCCCTACGATGGACAGAGGGTTCCCCAGCCACAACACGCTGACTATTGACCTCTTCCTGCTCCCTGGCTCTTCTCTCCAAGGGTCGACCTTGATGTGGCCGAGCCGGCCTATTACCTCTTTGAGAGCATGCCGCGCTCCTT
Source organism: Sambucus nigra (assembly GCA_949130495.1). Taxonomy (NCBI): domain Eukaryota; kingdom Viridiplantae; phylum Streptophyta; class Magnoliopsida; order Dipsacales; family Adoxaceae; genus Sambucus; species Sambucus nigra. Next base: position 287,688,862 of record OX422218.1, read on the forward strand.
GACCTCGATAGCCTTTGCCTCAGGTCATTGACTGGGCCCAGCCTTTCGAAGGCCGACCCTCTACTCAACCTGTTAAAGGCCGACCCTCTCTACTGGGCCTCACCTCCTCCTCGGCCGACACATCCTTGACTCTGCCTATCAAAGGCCGACCCTCTTTGTTGGGCCTCGTCTCTTCTTCGGCCGAAGCATCCTTGGCTCTCCCTGTCAAAGGCCGACCCTCTTTGTTGGGCCTCATCTCTTCTTCGGCCGACACATCCTTGGCTCTGCCTAAGAGGTCGTATAGTGTTATCTGACACCTCATACGGCTCCCAGCAGTCTTCCGGGGCCTCTTCAACTTCTAGGTCATCATACCTGTCCTCCGGTCAAGGGTTTCCTTGCCTCCCCAGGAGCAAGCGCCTAGGGCCAGCAACGTCCCTCCTCCGCTGGGGTGGAGGTTGGTCCTTCGTGGGCGCCTGGGGTGGTCCCCTGGCGTCGGGATGAGGCTGAGATGCCGCCGGAGTTATCATATCCTGGGAGACCCCAGGTGGCCTCATCATCATGGTGTGGCTGAGTTGGGAAAATTGCTCCTTCATAGATTGTTGTGTTGCAGCTAAAGATTTCAAAGCTGCAGCCACCTCCGCCATTTCGGACTGGGGAGGAGCCTGACTGGAACTAGCCCCTCCACCTCCAGGCGGCGGAAGAGGTGATGGTAATTCCAGTGCCATGTACTATCAATAAGGAGCTTGAATAGCAAGTAAGCTTAATACCTTAAAGGACCTCTGTCAATGGTGAAACAGCTCCACAGAAGGGGTGGTTACTGGTTCACCACCAGAGTCTCCGGTGAGGTAAAGCTCAAGATTAGGAAGAGACAGCCTCTCGATTCCCACAGACGGCGCCAAAATGATGATGCTGGGAATCAGCACCACCAGGTAAGGTGTTTCCAAGCTCTATATGTATATAACAATGGCAGTACAGCCATAAAAAGAGGCAATAGAAGGAGGTGAGGATATGAGGAGATTAACACCGGAATATAGGTGGTTCAGCCTGTTTGGCCTACATCCACAGTGAGTGTGTGAGTAATATCATTGAAAGATGGTACTAATGACCATGGGTACAATTCCCTCAAGCTCTCTCTCTCTCTATAGTATATTTTGACAGGGTTTCTGCTAGGGTTGCCTGAATGAGATCCCTTTGCAAGGTTGGGGATGACCCCTATATATAGTGTCTAGGGGGTGTAATGTACGCCCCATGCATGCAGTGAGCATGTGTGTGATATCCTCACCAATATGGGAATGCCACCTGTCCTTGTCACATGTAAGCAATGATGATGAAATATTCTCCCCCATGTGGAGAATAATCTTGTTACAACTGATTTGTGCCCAGGTGTCTTTATCCAAATGTTAACAGATGCTCAGCAGTCATGTTGGTGAATGACCTCGGCCTGGGAGAGGCCGAGCTGTAGAGGCTTGGTATCCGCTCAATTAGGGAAGTGTCATAAGGAGTCTCGGCCTGATCCCAACCGAGACATCATGTTGGGGTCGGCCCGAGCCGAGGTTGGACATGCAGCATGCTGATGATTATTAATACCTCTGGTAGCCTCGGCCTAAGCCGAGGTAGGATCCGCGTTAAAGATGAAGTGGCTTCTTGTCCTCTCGGCCTACTGATGGCCGAGGTTGCTATTCCTGGGTACTTTAGGATGCTGTTGATGTCTGCGACGCGCGTAGTGTCCTCGGGGAGGTGTAAGTAGTAGTGTCGGCCTGTGCCGAGGTAGTCGTGGTCGAGGGATGATATCGTGGGCCTTTACCCCTCATTGGGTCGATCAATGTCTCGGCCATTATCTCGGCCGAGGTAGGTATCCCTAAGCTGAGGTTATACTTGTGCATATCAGCGGGGTCAGGTCCTACCAGTTACGTTGGTCCCGTGGGAAGTGTTGGCGCCACTCGCGGGGCCGTTCGGGGGCTATTTTGACTTTTCACCATGTAACGTCATATTTTGCTTAAGTCTAGAAATATGAAAATTACCATCATACTCTCAAATCGGGAGACCCGCGACTCTAAGGTCAGTTCCAACGAGTTACATTGGTCCTGTGGGAGGTGTTGGTGCCATCCACTGGGACGTTCTGGGGTTGTTTTAAGTTTTGACCCTCTAATCCCATGTTTTGCTTAAGTCTATAAATATGCTAATTACCAGACACACAGCTGTGGGGTCAGTGCCTACGAGTTACATTGTCCTGTGGGAGGTGTTTGTGCCACCCACGGGGCCGTTCGGGGGCTGTTTTGAGTTTTCACCCTCTAACGCCATGTTTTGGTTAAGTCTATAAATCAATAAATTACCGTCGTACTCTAAAACCGGGAGACCCGCGGCTGCGGGGTCAGTTCCTACGAGTTACATTGGTCTCGTGGGAGGTTTTGGTGCCACCCATGGGGCCGTTCGGGGGTTGTTTCGAGTTTTCACCCTCTAACGCCATGTTTTTAAGTCTAAGTCTAGAAATACACAAATTTCTGTCGTATTCTCAATCCGGGAGACCCGCGGCTGAGGGGTTAATTCCTACGAGTTACATTGGTCCCGTGCGAGGTGTTGTTGCCACCCACGGGGCCGTTCGGGGGCTGTTTCGAGTTTTCACCCTCTAACGCCATGTTTTTAAGACTAAGTATAGAAATAATTAAATTATCTTCGTACTCTCAAACCAGGAGACCCGCGACTGCGGGGTCAGTTCCTACGAGTGACATTGGTCTCGTTGGAGGTGTTGGTGCCACCCGCGGGGTCGTTCGGGGGTTATTTTGACTTTTCACCCTCCAACGTCATGTTTTTCTTAAGTCTAGAAATATGAAAATTACCGTCGTATTCTCAAACCGGGAGATCCGCGGCTGCGGGGTCAGTTTCTACGAGTTACATTGGTCCCGTGGGAGGTGTTGGTGCCACCCACGGGGCCGTTCGGGGTTTGTTTCGAGTTTTCACCCTCTAACGCCATGTTTTTAAGCCTAAGTCTAGAAATAAGAATATTATCGTCGTACTCTCAAACCAGGAGACCCGCGACTGCGGGGTGAGTTCCTACGAGTAACATTAGTCCGTCGGAGGTGTTGGTGCCACCCGCGGGGCCGTTCGGGGGTTGTTTTGACTTTTCACCCTCAAACGTTAGGTTTTGCTTATGTCTAGAAAATTTCAAAATTACCGTCATATTCTCAAACCGGGAGACCCGCGGCTGTGGGGTCTGTTCCTACGAGTTACATTGGTCCCGTGGGAGGTGTTAGTGCCACCCACGGGGCCGTTCGGGGGCTGTTTCGAGTTTTCACCCTCTAACGCCATGTTTTTAAGCCTAAGTCAAGAAATATGGAAATTATTGTCGTATTCTCAATCCGGGAGACCCGCGGCTGCGGGGTTAGTTCCTACTAGTTACATTGCACTTGTGGTTGGTGCCACCCACGGGGCCGTTCGAGGCTGTTTGGAGTTTTCACCCTCTAACGCCATGTTTTGTATAACTCTAGAAATATGAAAATTACCGTCGTACTCTCAAACCGGGAGACCCGCAGCTGCGGGGTCAGTTCCTACGAGTTACATTGGTACCGTGGGAGGTGTTGCTGCCACCCACGGGGCCGTTCGAGGGCTGTTTCGAGTTTTCATCCTCTAGCGTTATGTTTTTAAGCCTAAGTTTAGAAATATGCGAATTATCATCGTACTCTCAAACCGGGAGACCCGCAGCTGCGGGGTCAGTTACTACGAGTTACATGGGTCCCGTAGGAGGTGTTGGTTCCACACGGGGCCGTTCGAGAGCTGTTTCCAGTTTTCACCCTCTAACGCCATGTTTTTCTTAAGTCTAGAAATATGCAAATTACCGTCGTACTCTCAAACCGGGAGACCCACAATAGTGGGGTCAGTTCCTACGAGTTATATTATCCCGTGGGAGGTATTGGTACCACCCCGGGGCCGTTCGGGGGCTGTTTCGAGTTTTCACCTTCTAACACCATGTTTTGCTTAAGTCTATAAATATGAAAATTATCGTCATACTCTCAAACCGGGAGACTCGCGGCTATGGGGTCAGTTCCTACGAGTTACATTGGTCCCGTGGGAGGTGTTGGTGCCACCCTCGGGGCTGTTTCGACTTTTCACACTCTCACATCATGTTTTCAAGTCTATGTATAGAAATATGAAAATTACCATTGTATTCTCAAATCGGGAGACCCATGGCTGCAGGGCTAATTCCTACGAGTTACATTGGTCCCGTGTGAGGTGTTGGTACCACCCACAGGGCCGTTCGGGGGATGTTTTGAGTTTTCACCGTCTAACGCCGTATTTTTAAGCTTAAGTCTAGAAATATGCAAATTATCATCGTAGTCTCAAACTGGGAGACCGACGGCTGCGAGGTCAGTTCCTACGAGTTACATTGGTCCCGTGGGACGTGTTGGTGCCACCCACGGGGCCGTTTCGAGTTTTCACCCTCTAACGCTATATTTTGCTTAAGTCTAAAAATATGAAAATTACCATCGTACTCTCAAATCGGGAGACCCACGGCTACGAGGTTAGTCCCTACGAGTTACATTGGTCCCGTGGGAGGTGTTAGGACCACCCACGGGGCCATTCGAAGGCTGTTTCGAGTTTTCACCCTCTAACGCCATGTTTTTAAGCCTAAGTCAAGAAATATGCAAATTATCATCGTATTATCAAATCGGGAGACCCGCTGTTGCGGGGTCAATTCCTACGAGTTACATTGGTCCCGTGTGAGGTGTTGGTGCCACCCACGGGGCCGTTCGGGGGATGTTTTGAGTTTTCACCGTCTAACGCCGTATTTTTAACCTTAAGTCTAGAAATATGCAAATTATCATCGTACTCTCAAATTGGGAGACCGGCGGCCGCAGGGTCAGTTCCTACCAGTTACATTGGTCCCGTGGGACGTGTTGGTGCCACCCACGGGGCCGTTTCGAGTTTTCACCCTCTAGCGCTATATTTTGCTTAAGTCTAGAAATATCCAAATTACCATCGTACTCTCAAATCGGAAGTCCCGCGACTGCGGGGTCAGTCCCTACGAGTTACATTGGTCCCGTGGGAGGTGTTAGGACCACCCACGGGGCCATTCGAAGGCTGTTTCGAGTTTTCACCCTCTAACGCCATGTTTTTAAGCCTAAGTCAAGAAATATGCAAATTATCATCGTATTATCAAATCGGGAGACCCGCGGTTGCGGGGTCAGTTCCTACGAGTTACATTGGTCTCGTGGGAGGTGTTGGTGCCACCCACTGGGCCGTTCGGGGGATGTTTCGAGTTTTCACCCTCCAACGCCATGTTTTGCTTAAGTCTTTAAATATGAAAATTACCGTTGTACTCTCAAATCGGGAGTCTCGCGGCTGCACGGTCAGTTCCTACGAGTTACATTGGTCCCGTGGGTGGTGTTGTTGCCACCGATGGGGTCGTTTGGGGGCTGTTTTTACTTTTCACCCTCTAAAGTCAAGTTTTTAACCCTAAGTCTAGAAATATGAAAATGATCATCGTATTCTCAAACCGAGAGACCCACGGCTGCGAGGTCAGTTCCTACGAGTTAAATTGGTCCCGTGGGAGGCGTTGGTGCCACCCACGGGGTCGTTTGGTGGTTGCTTCGAGTTTTCACCCTCTAACGCCATGTTTTCAAGCCTAAGTCTAGAAATATGAAAATTATCAACGTACTCTCAAACCGGGAGACCCGCGACGGCGGGGTCAGTTCCTACCAGTTACATTGGTCCCGTGGGAAGTGTTGGCGCCACTCGCGGGGCCGTTCGGGAGCTATTTTCACTTTTCACCATGTAACGTCATATTTTGCTTAAGTCTAGAAATATGCAAATTACCATCATACTCTCAAATCGGGAGACACGCGGCTGCAAGGTCAGTTCCTACGAGTTACATTGGTCCCGTGGGAGGTATTGGTGCCACCCACGGGGCCGTTCGGGTGCTATTTTGAGATTTCACCCTCTAATGTCATGTTATGTTGAACTCTAGAAATATTCAAATTACCTTCTTACTCTCAAACCGGGAGACCCACAGCTGTGGGGTCAGTTCCTACGAGTTACATTGTCCCGTGGGCGCGTTTGTGCCACCCAGGGGGCCGTTCGGGGGCTGTTTCGAGTTTTCACCCTCAAACGCCATGTTTTGCTTAAGTCTATAAATATGGAAATTACCATCGTACTCTCAAACCGGGAGACCCACAGCTGTGGGGTCAGTTCCTACGAGTTACATTGTCCCGTGGGAGGTGTTTGTGCCACCCACGGGGCCATTCGGGGGCTGTTTCAAGTTTTCACCGTCTAACGCCATGTTTTGCTTAAGTGTATAAATCTACAAATTACTTCGTAGTCTCAAACTAGGAGACTCGCAGCTGCGGGGTCAGTTCCTACGAGTTACATTGGTCCCGTGGGAGGTATTGGTACCACCCTCGGGGCCGTTCGGGGGTTGTTTCGACTTTTCTCACCCTAACGTCATGTTTTTAAGTCTAAGTATAGAAATACACAAATTTCAATCATATTCTCAAACCGGGAGACCCGCGGCTGAGGGGTTAATTCCTACGAGTTACATTGGTCCCGTGCGAGGTGTTGGTGCCACCCACAGGGCCGTTCGGGGGCTGTTTCGAGTTTTCACCCTCTAACGCCATGTTTTTAAGCCTAAGTCTAGAAATATGAAAATTATCATCGTACTCTCAAACCAGGAGACCCGCGACTGTGGGGTCAGTTCCTACGAGTAACATTGGTCCCGTGGGAGGTGTTGGTGCCACCACGGGGGCCGTTCGGGGGCTGTTTCGACTTTTCACCCTCCAACGTCATGTTTTGCTTAAGTCTAGAAATAAGAAAATTACCGTCATATTGCGGCTACGGGGTCAGTTCCTACGAGTTACATTGGTCCCGTGGGAGGTGTTGGTGCCACCCACGGGGCCGTTCGGGGGCTGTTTCGATTTTTCACCCTCTAACGCCAAGTTTTTTAGCCTAAGTCAAGAAATATGCTAATTATCGTCGTATTCTCAATTGGGGAGACCCGCGGTTGCGGGGTTAGTTCCTACTAGTTACATTGGTCCCGTGGTTGGTGTTGGTGCCACCCACAGGGCCGTTTGAGGGCTGTTTGGAGTTTTCACCCTCTAACGCCATGTTTTGCAGAACTCTAGAATTATGAAAATTACCGTCGTACTCTTAAATCGGGAGACCCACGGCTTTGGGGTCAGTTCCTACGAGTTACATTGGTAACCTGGGAGGTGTTGCTGCCACCCAGTGGGCCGTTCGGGGGCTGTTTATAGTTTTCACCATCTAGCGTCATGTTTTTAAGCCTAAGTTTAGAAATATGCAAATTTTTGTCGTACTCTCGAATCGGTAGACCCACGGCTGAGTGGTTATGACACACCCCAACCTAGTTACTTATAATTATGTTTGAAACTCAAAGTGAGTCAAACCATGATTAATTTAACCAAACCATAAACAATAGTTTTAATTTCAGAGTCATCATTGTAAATCCATATATCTGAAAACCTTTTTACAACCTCAGAGTAGTCACACTTGTACAAACCTGCTTGAAGGAAAATTTAACTTAATTACATCATTTACATTTACAAAAAATCATAGTTTCTCCCATTCTGGCTAACCCAACCGACCTCCTTGATTCGTTAGTGACATCGCGTTACCTGAAAATGTGAACATAGGAACCATGAGCAAAATAGCCCAGCGAATGCATCACTACTATACTACTGCATAAATTTACATGCAATATATAATGTCCATATAATTATGAATTAACTTATCTGGCTCATTCAGAATGAATGACCAACTTTTCCGAATCATGATTCACATGTCCTGCCTAATAGACAATTCTCCCCCATTCCTGGTCGAGGAGTAACCCCTTGTCATTAATAGACAAATCTCCCCCTTTCCTGGTCGAGGAGTAACCCCTCATTTAGGTAAACCGAAATGAACAATTTCATATTCACTATATTATGATCATATCAATCTCACGATACAAATATCTATTTCCAGTGAGTACACTCACCTTGGTTGACAACTATGTATTCACGTTTTCTTCTGGTGGAGCTGAAATGGGTTGATTAGACCTTACACCTGTCAATCCAACTAAATCAGTACTTAACCTCAATCATAAATATTATCCAAACATAATTATGTAACTTTACGTGACTATACATCAACAATAGAATTCCAATTAAGTCACATTCCATAAAACATAGGTAAAGGCAAAACAATGATATACATGTTGATAAAGTTACGGACATTCAACCGTAGGAAATACCTTATGAGGAATTCATAACCAAAGTCAAGTAAACATGAAATTATACTCCTCAATGTATATACACATGAAACATGTACTCAAATTACCCTTTGTAAGGATGAAATACAAACATTCATTCAAGGGGTACCCAGTATGGCCTGAAATTATTGTCTTACATACTTAACCATCCTATATTCCTAAATTGTACAAATACAGGGGTCCAACCTCATCAATATGAAAACATATATGAATATACTATCCATTACCAGTGACGGTATAATTTTTCAAGCTTCCTAGGGCAAGTTATGACCATTTCACTACAACACAAGAAATTTGCCCTACAAGCTCCTCTATTGTTCCTTCGAATTCCCAGAATTTTCATAATTTTTGTACATCATAAATTTCCATGATTTTTAACTAATTTTCAGTAAACATACTTAATAGTACATAATTAAATTTTCATAATGTTTTGACTTCATTTGATATCTCAAAAGCTCGACTAAACTTAGGGCATACCGAAATTAAGTATACAAATAGCAACCATGTATAAAATTGAAATCATCATTACAGCCTAACCACAAGGAGATAAATTCTCATTTTCGGGTATGATATGAATATATGAGTCTAATTTCATATCTAATTTGAATTTCTCAATTCCAGTAAGCACACAAAGAGATATGAAAGTTTGAATGCAAGGGGTTTCAATACAAAGCAATTTTAAAGGTTTCTACATTCAACTTAACATAAACTTGCATCTAACCATACATACATATAAAGGGCTGAAACTTTCATAAACCTATGATTATTTATATCATATAAATCAGTAATATAAGATAAATGACAAGATTTTCAATTAGGATTACCCTTGGGACTTTTACGTAATTTCCACGGATTTTTCTACACCTTTTCTCCTCACTTTTCCTTCCTAAACTCCCTAATTCTCTTTCCTCAAGGTGAAACCCTTTCATGGATGATTTTGGTTGATGTATAAATCTATTTCAAGGGTATAAGGTCTGAAAAGGCTGCCTCCCAAGACAACCAATCAAATTAAACCATTTGGTTTAATAAAAGACAAAATACCACTTAAAGGGAATGGACAACTTTGCCCTTTGTTTGTAAATTCGGTATAACTCTTTACTCGGGCGTCCATTTGATGATCCGTTTGTTGTGTTACAACCCTAACTCACATGTCTACAACTATATAGTTTTCACCTCAAGTCATTTATAATGTTATAAAGGTCAAAACTAGTCTCTAACAGGAACCTTTCTATCGAAAACAACAAAATTTGTGTTTGTAAATAATTCGACCTTTCATGATTTATGAAAGTAGAATTATAATAAACATAATCACTTAACATTAGATATACTAATATCACATTATTCATATCACATAAGATAATAATGATATAAATATAATTCATCATAATTATATTCGGGTTGTCCCAACTTCCCCCCTTAGAAAATTTCGTCCCCGAAATTTAATATGAAGGTCACTTACCAAACAAATGGGGATACTATTTCCTCATGCTATCCTCCGTTTCCCAAGTTGCTTCTTTAACTCCATGGCTCATCCACATAACCTTAACTAAGGGAATAACTTTATTTCTCAGTACTTGGTCCTTACGATCAATAATTTCCATTGGTTCCTCGATGTACGATAAGTCTTCCTTCAGTTCAATTGGTTGAGTTTTCAACTGATGAGATGGATCCACCAAATACTTACGAAGAATCGATACGTGAAATACATCATGTAAACGAGACAACTTTGAAGGCAATGATAATCTATATGCCAGGGCCCCAATTCTTTCCAACACCTCATATGGTCCAATGTATCTTGGACATAGTTTCCCTTTTTTCCCAAATCTCATAACACCTTTACATGGTGAAATACGCAGGAATACAAAAACTCCCTTCTGAAATTACAATGGATGCTTCCTCTTATCTACAAAAAATTTATGCTTGCTTTTCGCTATCTTTATCCTTTCCCGAATCATTTTTATCTTTTTAGTTGTCATATCTATCAATTCAGGACCCAAAATTTTCCTTTCACCCACTTCATCCCAACACAAAGGCATTCTACATCTCCTCCCATATAAAGCTTCATGAGGAGCCATACCAATAGTCGACTGATAACTATTATTATATGAAAATTCCATCAATGGCAAATGATCATCCCAACTACCTTTGACTTCAAATACACGGGCTCGTAACATGTCTTCTAATATTTGAATCGTCCTTTCTGATTGCCCATCAGTTTGTGGATGAAACGCAGTGCTGAACTTTAAACTTGTGCCCATGGAATTTTGGAGATGAGGCCAAAACTAAGAAGTGAATGTTGGATCTCTATCTGATATAATTGACACCGGTGCCCCATGTAAATGGATAATCTCATCAACGTACATACGTGCATACTTGTCAACAGTGTAGGTGTTCTTAACTGGGAGAAAATGAGCTGACTTCGTCAATCGGTCTACAATCACCCAAATAGAATCATGCCCCTTTGGTGACCGGGGTAATCCTATAACAAAGTCCATTGTTATATGCTCCCACTTCCATTCCGGAATAGGCACAGACTGCAATAATCCTGTCGGCTTCTGATGTTCTGCTTTCACTTGCTGGCATACTAAACATTTAGCTACGAACTCTGCAATCTCACATTTCATATTATTCCACCAGTAATATTCTTTTAAATCTCTGTACATTTTGGTACCTCCCGGATGCAAGAGTAAATAGAACTATGTGCCTCTTCTAATATATCTTTCTTTAAGGGTGGATCATTCGGTACACAAATCCTATTTTTATAACACAACGATTCATCATTATTAATCTCAAAGTCACTATCTCTACCATCCCTAACTTCTTGTTTCTTCTTCTCAAGGAATGGATCACTGATCTGCAAATTTTGTATGCGTTCTGCTAATAAAGGTCTCACTGTGACATGTGCTAATAATCCTCCGCTTTTTGAAAACTTTAATTCAATCCCCATCGATGCCAAGTCAAGAATATTTCCAACACGGGCACACCGTATGCAACCAAGCATACCTGATGATTTTCGACTCAAAGCATCTGCTACCACATTGGCCTTCCCATGATGATGATGAATGGTACAGTCATAGTCTTTAATCAGCTCTATCCAACGCCTCTGTCTCAAATTCAGTTCTTTCTGTGTAAACAAGTATTTCAAACTTTGATGATCTGTAAATATCTCACAAGTTTCTCCATACAAGTAATGTCTCCACAACTTTAAAGAAAAAACAATGGTTGCTAGATCCAAATCATGTGTAGGGTAATTTCATTCATGCGTCTTTAATTGTCTGGAAGCATATGCTATTACCTTCCCATTTTGCATAAGAACACAACCTAAACCCTGAAATGAAGCATCTGTATATATCATAAAAGACTCATTCCCACATAGAATAGTAAGTATAGGGGCTGAAATCAACCGATTCTTTAATTCTTTAAAACTCCTCTCACATTTTTCATCCCATACAAACTTCACTTCTTTACGAGTCAATTTTGCCAGTGGTAATACTATTGCTGAAAATCCCTCAGTGAATCTGCGATGGGAACCTGCCAATCCTAGGAAACTCCTAATTTCTGTCGCATTCTTAGGAATTTCCCATTCAACAATTGCTTCCACTTTCTTTGGATCAACATGAATCCCATTTCCCGAGACCACGTGCCCTAAAAACAAAATTTCATTCAACTAAAACTCACACTTGCTGAATTTAGCAAACAATTTTTTCTCTCTTAAAATCTGCAATACAAGTCTCAAATGCTTCTCATGTTCCTCCATGCTACGCGAGTAAATCAACACATCATCTATGAATACAATCACAAATGAATCAATGAAAGGCTGGAATACCCAATTCATCAAATCCATAAAAACTGCTGGAGCATTAGTTAATCCAGAAGGCATCACTAAAAACTCATAGTGCCCGTATCGAGTCCGAAAAGCTGTTTTGGAAATATCACTATCCTTCACATTCAGTTGGTGGTAACCCGATCTCAAATCAATCTTCGAAAATACTGTGGCCCTCTGTAATTGTTCAAACAAGTCATCGATACGAGGTAGAGGGTACTTATTTCTAATGGTCACCTTATTCAACTGCCGATAATTAATACATAATCGTATTGTCCCATCTTTCTTTTTCACAAATAACACTGGTGCTCCCCATGGCGAAACACTAGGCCGAATGAAACCTATGCTTATCAGATCTTGTAATTGCACTTTTAATTCTTTCAACTCTGTTGGTGCCACTCTATATGGAGCAAGAGAAATTGGACCAGTACCTAGAATTAATTCAATAAAAAACTCTACTTCCCTGTCAGGTGGCAATCCTGGCAATTCCTCTGGGAAGACATCAGAAAATTCTCTAACCACTGGTATATCTTCAACTTTAAGTGCTTACTTACTAACATCAACCACATATGCAAAATACCCTGTACAACCCTTACTCAATAACTTTCTACTCTTTATTGTTGAGATAAGACAATTAGGGACAACATTCCTTTCCCCTGTAAATTTGAACTCGGGTTCACCAGGAAGATGAAATGTAACTTATTTTTGAAAACAATTAATGGAAGCATGATATGATGATAACCAATCCATCCCCAATATAATATCGAAATCTCGAATGGCCAACGGTATCAAATCAACATAGAAATATCGCTCACCAATTCGTAAGACGCAATCTTTATAAACATGCTCAACTAGAATTACACTTTCCATTGGGGTAAAAATATATAAGGCACAATTGAGGAATGAACATGGTCTACCCAAATATGAAACAATATGTAATTCCACAAATGAATGCGTAGATCCGGGATCAATGAGTGCATATAGATCTTTGTTTGTAATAAAAAGTTTACCTGTAACCACTTCAGGTGTAGCATGGGCATCTTGGAATGTCATCGTAAACACTCTTCCTCATGCCTTCGATCCACTTGATTGTCCTGTACCTCTTCCCCTGGTGGCACTTCCTAGAAAGGATCCTTTATGAGGCCCCACACTACTGACTGAAACTGCTCCTGATAACATCGGATAATTCTTTCTCAGATGGACCTTCTGATGACAGTTGAAACATTCTATACTCGGTAACTTTGGGAAATTTCTTTTTATATGGCCCGATGTACCACAAAAGAAACAAACATTCGAATCTCCTTGCGCTGAAGCTCCTGAACTTCTTCCACTAATAGCCTCACCCTTCTGCGAACCACCTCCCATACCTCTACCATGCTGAAATTTCTGCCCTCCAAGTCTTGAATATTCTGTATTACTACCTTTTTCATAACTTGGATTGAATCTGCTTCTCTTTACACCTTGTTCTCGATTCCCTCTTGCTTCATTCACGTCATTTTCTACCAGCAGGGCTTTATTCACCAAGGCTGAATAAATAACAGTCTCTAAAGCCGACAACCTTGATTTAATAACTAACTCAAGTCCGTCAAGAAATCGGCTACACATGTCTTCCTCATTCCGGATAAACCTCGAAGCAAACCGAGATAAGGCTGTAATTTTGTCTTGATATTCCCTAACAGTCATGCTTCCCTGATTCAACAGGAAATATTCTTTCTCCTTTTGTTTTCGATACATCGGAGGAAAATAATTATCATACAAGGCTTTAACAAAAGAATCCCATGAGATCACATTACCACCTCCTGGAGTAATCAACAAATGTTTGGTGGCATCCCACCAATATTTAGCTTCTCCTTTCAGCATGTACGTCACCAAGATCACTCATTGATTTTCAGGCATTCTCATCACCCCAAAAATAAGTTCAATCTATTTAACCCATTCTTCTGCCTCTGCTGGATCAACTGCTCCTTCAAACGATGGTGGGTTCATCTTAATAAATTTCTCATGTGAATTACTTCTTTCTTCCCGGTGTATCACCTCCTCAGCCCTAGCTAAGGCTCATGCCTCCAATTGCCTGGTCTGTTGTTCTTCCATCTGAACCATAAATCTAGCTTGCTGCTCTGCCATTAGCGTCATAGCATGTGCCATGTTTTGCATATCTGTCAGTTGTTCTGGATCAGGTTCTACATTTATCTGAATAGGTTGCTCAACCTCCGCCTCTGCTGGAATATTTGAAGCCTCATCTTCTAATCTCACATTTACATTCCCTCTTTCCATTCTCTTATATCTGAAATGAATCAAAGATATAACAACATGCAGATATACGTATCTTTCCTAACATAATCGTTAGTATCAAATAAAATATATTTCTTACATTCACGGCCAAATCTAGACTCTTCTCACTCCAGAACCTCTAAAACCTAGGCTCTGATACCAAAAGATGACACACCCCAACCCAGTTACTTATAATAAAGTTTGAAAGTCAAAGTGAGTCAAACCATGATTAATTTAACCAAACCATAAACAAGAGTTTTAATTTCAGAGGCATCATTGTAAATCCATATATCTGAAAGCTTTTTTTCAACCTCAGAGTAGTCACACTTGTACAAACCTGCTTGAAGGAAAATTGAACTTAATTACATCATTTACATTTACACAAAATCATAATATCTCCCATTCCTGGCTAACCCAACCCGACCTCCTAGATTTGGCAGTGACATCGCGTTACCTGAAAATGTGAACATAGGAACCATGAGCAAAATAGCCCGGTGAATGCATCACTACTATACTACTGCATAAATTTACATGCAATATATAATGTCCATATAATTATGAATTAACTTATCTGGCTCATTCATAATGAATGACCAACTTTTCTGAATCATGATTCACATATCCTGTCTAAATAGACAATTCTCCCCCATTCCTGGTCGAGGAGTAACCCCTTGTCATTAATAGACAAATCTCCCCCATTCCTAGTCGAGGAGTAACCCCTCATTTCGGTAAACCAAAATGAACAATTTTATATTCATTATATTATTATCATATCAATAACACGATACAAATATCTCTTTCCAGTGAGTACACTCACCTTGGTTGACAACTATGTATTCACGTTTTCTTCTGGTGGAGCTGAACTGGGTTGATTAGACCTTACACCTGTCAATCCAACTAAATCAGTACTGAACCTCAATCATAAATATTATCCAAACATAATTATGTAACTTTCCATGACTATACATCAACAATATAATTCCAATTAAGTCACATTCCATAAAACATAGGTAAAGGCAAAACAATGATATACATGTTGATAAAGTTACGGACATTCAACCGTAGGAAATACCTTATGAGGAATTTATAACCAAAGTCAAGTAAACATGAAATTATACTCCTTAATGTATATACACATGAAACATTTACTCAAAGTAACCTTTGTAAGGACGAAATACAAACATTCATTCAAGGGGTACCCAGTATGGCCTGAAATTATTATCTTACATACTTAACCATCCTATATTCCTAAATTGTACAAATACAGGGGTCCAAACTCATCAATATGAAAACATATATGAATATACTATCCAGTACAAGTGATGGTGTAATTTTTCAAGCTTCCTACGACAAGTTATGACCATTTCTCTACAACACAAGAAATCTGCCCTACAAGCTCCTCTATTGTTCCTCCGAATTCCCAGAATTTTCATAATTTTTCTACAGCATAACTTTCCATGATTTTTATCTCATTTTTATAACACATACTTAATAGTATGTAATGAAAGTTTCATAATTTTTTGACTTCATTTGCTATCTGAAAAGCTCGACTAAACTTAGAGCATACGAAAATCAAGTATACAAACAGCAATCATGTACCAAATTGAAATCATCATTACGGCCTAACCACAATGAGATAAATTCTAATTTTAGGGTATGATATGAATATATGAGTCTAGTTTCATATCAAATTTGAATTTCTGAATTTAACTAAGCACACAAAGAGATATGCAAGTTTGAATGCAAGGGGTTTCAATACAAAGCAATTTTAAGGGTTTCTACATTCAACTTAACATAAACTTGCATCTAACCATACATACATATAAAGGGCTGAAAATTTAGTAAACCTATGATGATTTATATCATATAAATCAGTAATATAAGATAAATGACAAGATTTTCAATTAGGATTACCTTTGGCCCTTTTACGTAATTTCCACGTATTTTTCTACACCTTTTCTCCTCACTTTTCCTTCCTAAACTCCCTAATTCTCTTTCCTCAAGGTGAAAACCTTTCATGGATGATTTTGTCTGAAGGGTAAAGATATTTCAAGGGTATAAGGTCGGAAAAGGCTGCCTCCCAAGCCAACCAATCAAATTAAACCATTTGGTTTAATAAAAGACAAAATACCACTTAAAGGGAATGGACAACTTTGCCCTTTGTTCGTAAATTCGGTATAACTCTTTACTCGGGCATCCATTTGATGATCCATTTGTTGTGTTACAACCCTAACTCACATGTCTACAACTATATAATTTTCACCTCAAGTCATTTATAATGTTATAAAGGTCAAAACTAGTCTCTAACATGAACCTTTCTACCGAAAACAACAAAATTTGTGTTTGTAAATAATTCGACCTTTCATGATCTATGAAAGGTGGATTAAAATAAACATAATCACTTAACATTAGATATAATAATATCACATTATTAATATCACATAAGATAAGAATGATTTAAATATAATTCATCATAATTATATTCGGGTTGTCACAGGTAAATTCCTACGAGTTACATTGATCCCGTGCAAGGTGTTGGTGCCACCCACGGGGCTGTTCAGGGCTATTTCAAGTGTTCACCCTCTAACGCCATGTTTTTAAGCCTAAGTCTAGAAATATGCAAATTATCATCATATTCTCAAACCAGGAAACCCGCGACTGCGGGGTCAGTTCCTACGAGTTACATTGGTCCCGTGGGAGGTGTTAGTGCCACCCGCGGGGCCGTTCGGGGGCCGTTTCGACTATTCACCCTCTAACGTCATGTTTTTCTTAAGGCTAGAAATATGAAAATTACCGTCGTATTCTCAAACCGGGAGACCCGCGGGTGCGGAGTCAGTTCCTAAGAGTTACATTGGTCCCGTGGGAGGTGTTGGTGCCACACACGGGGCCGTTCGGGGGTTGTTTCGAGTTTTCACCCGCTAACGCCAAGTTTTTAAGCTTAAGTCAAGAAATATGAAAATTATCGTGGTATTCTCAATCCGGGAGACCCGCGGCTGAGAGGACAGTTCCTGGTTGGTGTTTGTGCCACCCACGGGGCCGTTCGAGGGTTGTTTGGAGTTTTCACCCTCTAACGTCATGTTTTGCTGAACTCTAGAAATATGAAAATTACTGTCGTACTCACAAATCGGCAGACCCGCGGCTGCAGGGTTAGTTCCTACGAGTTATATTGGTCCCGTGGGAGATGTTGGTGCCACCCACGGGGTCCTTCGGGGGCTGTTTCGAGTTTTCACCCTCTAAGGTTGTGTTTTTAAGCCTAAGTCTAGAAATATGCAAATTATCATCATACTCTCAAACCGGGAGACCTGCGACTGCGGGATCGCTTCCTACGAGTTACATTTGTCCCGTGGGAGGTGTTGGTGACACACGGGGCCGTTCAGGAGCTGTTTCGAGTTTTCACCCTCTAACGCCATGTCTTGCTTAAGTATAGAAATATGAAAATTACTATCGTACTCTCAAACCGGGAGACCCGCGGCTGTGGGGTCAGTTCCTATGAGTTACATTGGACCTGTGGGAGGTGTTGGTTCCACCCGCGGGGCCGTTCGGGGGCTGTTTCGACTTTTCACCCTCTAACGTCATGTTTTTAAGTCTAAGTCTAGAAATATTCAAATTACCATCATATTCTCAAATCAGGAGAACCGCGGATGCGGGGTTAATTCCTATTAGTTACATTGGTCCCGTGGGTGGTGTTGGTGCAACCCACGGGGCGGTTCGGGGGCTGTTTCTAGTTTTCACCCTGTAACACCATGTTTTTAAGATTAAGTCTAGAAATATGAAAATTATCATGATACTCTCAAACCGGGAGATCGGCGGCTGTGGGGTCAGTACCTACGAGTTACATTGGTCTCGTGGGAGGTGTTTGTGCCACCCACGGGGCCGTTCGGGGGCTATTTCGAGTTTTCACCCTCTAACGCCATGTTTTGCTGAACTCTAGAAATATGCAACATACCGTCGTACTCTCAAATCGGGAGACCCGCGGCTGCGGGGTCTTTTCCTATGATTTATATTGGTCCCGTGGGAGGTGTTGGTGCCACCCACGGGTCCGTTCGGGGGCAATTTCAAGTTTTCACCCTCTACGAGTTAAATTGGCCCCGTACGGGTGTTGTTTCGAGTTTTGACCCTCTAACGCAATGTTATGTTGAACTCTAGAAATATGCAAATTATCGTCGTACTCTCAAACCGGGAGACCTGTGGTTGTGGGGTCAGTTCCTACGAGTTACATAATCCCGTGGGAGGTGTTGGTGCCACCCACGGGGCCGTTCGGGGGTTGTTTCCAGTTTCACCCTCTAACGCTATGTTTTGCTTTTACCTATAAATATGAAAATTACCACCGTACTCTCAAACCGAGAGACCCGCGGCTATGGGGTCAGTTCCTACGAGTTATATTGGTCCCGTAGGAGGTGTTGCTGCCACCCTCGGGGCCGTTCGAGGGCTGTTTTGACTTTTCACACGCTGACATCATGTTTTTAAGTCTAAGTCTAGAAATAGGCAAATTATCATCAAATTCTCAAATCGGGTGACCCACGGCTGCGGGGTTAATTCCTACGAGTTACATTGGTCCCGTGGAAGGTGTTGGTGCCACCCACAGGCCATTCGGGGGCTATTTCGAGTTTTTAACCTCTAACGCAATGTTTTTAAGCCTAAGTCTAGAAATATGCAAATTATCATCGTACTCTCAAATCGGGTGACCCGCGGCTGCGGGGTCAGTTTTTACGAGTTACATTGGTCCCATGAGAGGTGTTGGTGCCACATACGAGGCCGTTCGAGGGATATTTCGAGTTTTCACCCTCTAACGCCATGTTTTTCTTAAGTCTAGAAATATGCAAATTAAGATCGTACTCCCAAATCGGGAGACTCACGGCTGAAGGGTTAGTTCGTACGAGTTACATTGGTCCCGTGGGAGCTGTTGGTGCCACCCACGGGGCCATTCGGGGGCTGTTTTGAGTTTTCACCCTATAATGCCATGTTTTTAAGCCTAAGTCAAGAAATATGTAAATTATCGTTGTATTCTCAAATCGGGAGACCCACGGCTGCGGGTTCAGTTACTACGAGTTACATTGGTCCCGTGGGCGGTGTTGGTGCCAACCACGGGGCCGTTCAGGGGTTGTTTCGACTTTTCACCCTCTAACTCGATGTTTTTCTTAAGTCTAGAAATATGCAAATTACCGTCGTACTCTCAAAGTGGGAGTCTCGTGGATGCTTGATCAGTTCCTACGAGTTACATTGGTCCCGTGGGAGGTGTTGGTGCCACCCACGGGGCTGTTTGGGGGTTGTTCCGAGTTTTCACCCTCTAACGTCATGTTTTTAAGCCTAAGTCTAGAAATATGAAAATTACCATCGTATTCTCAAACCGGGAGACCCGCGGCTATGGGGTCAGTTCCTACGAGTTACATTGATCCCGTGGGAGGTGTTGGTGCCACCCACGGGGCCTTTCGGGTGCTGTTGCGAGTTTACAGCCTCTAACACCATATTTTTAAGACTAAGTCTAGAAATATACAAATTATCATCGTACTCTCAAACCGGGAGATCTGCGATTACGGGGTCAGTTCATGCGAGTTACATTGGGCTCGTGGGAGGTGTTGGTGCCACCCGCGGGTCCGTTCGGGGGCAGTTTTGACTTTTCAGCCACTAACGTCATGTTATCCTTACGTCTAAAAATATGCAAATTACCATCGTACTCTCAAACCGGGACAACCACGGCTGCGGGGTAAGTTCCTACGAGTTACATTGGTCCCGTGGGATGTGTTGGTGCCACCCACGGGGTCGTTCGGGGGCTATTTCGAGTTTTCGCCCTCTAACGCCTTGTTTTTAAGCCTAAGTCTAGAAATATGCAAATTATCATTGTACTCTCAAACCGGGACACCCACGATGACGGGGGCAGTTCCTACCAGTTACATTGGTCCCGTGGGAGGTGTTGGCGCCACTCGCGGGGCTGTTCGGGGGCTGTTTTGACTTTTCACCCTCTAACGTCATATTTTTCTTAACTTTAGAAATATGAAAATTACCATCATACTCTCAAACCGGGAGACCCGCGGCTGTGGGGTCAGTTCCTACGAGTTAAATTTGTCTCGTGGGAGGTGTTGGTGCCACCCACGGGGCCGTTCGGGGGCTGTTTCGAGTTTTCACCCTCTAACGTTAAGTTTTTAAGCCTAAGTCAAGGAATATGCAAATTATCATCATATTCCCAAACCGGGAGACCCGTGGATGCGGGGTCAGTTCCTGCGAGTTACATTGGTCCCGTGGGAGGTGTTAGTGCCACCTACGGGGCCGTTCGTGTGCTATTTCGAGTTTTGACCCTCTAACGCAATGTTATGTTGAACTCTAAAAATATGCAAATTATCATCGTACTCTCAAACCGGGAGACCCGTGGTTGTGTGGTCAGTTCCTACGAGTTACATAATCCCATGGGAGGTGTTGGTGCCACCCACGGGGCCGTTCAGGGGTTGTTTCCAATTTTCACCCTCTAATGCTATGTTTTGCTTAAGCCTATAAATATGCAAATTACCGCCGTACTCTCAAACCGGGAGACCCGCGGCTATGGGGTCAGTTCCTACGAGTTACATTGGTCGCGTGGGAGGTGTTGCTGCCACCCACCGGGCCGTTCGGGGGCTGCTTTGAGTTTTCACACGCTGACATCATGTTTTTAAGTCTAAGTCTAGAAATATGCAAATTATCATCGTATTCTCAAATTGGGTGACCCGCGGCTGCGGGGTTAATTCCTACGAGTTACATTGGTCCAGTGGGAGGTGTTGGTGCCACCCACGGGGCCGTTTGGGGGCTATTTCAAGTTTTCAACCTCTAATGCCATGTTTTTAAGCCAATGTCTAGAAATATGCAAATTATCATTGTACTCTCAAATCGGGTGATCCGCGGCTGCGGGGTCAGTTCCTACGAGTTACATTGGTCCCGTGAGAGGTGTTGGTGCCACCTATGAGGCCGTTCGAGGGATGTTCCGAGTTTTCACCCTCTAACGCCATGTTTTGCTTAAGTCTAAAAATATATAAATTACCATCGTACTCTCAAATCGGGAGACTCGCAGCTGAGGGGTTAGTTCGTACGAGTTACATCGGTCCCGTGGGAGGTGTTTGTGCCTCCCACGGGGCCTTTCGGGTGCTGTTGCGAGTTTACAGCCTCTAACAACATATTTTTAAGCCTAAGTTTAGAAATATGCAAATTATCATCGTACTCTCAAACCGAGAGACCTACGATTACGGGGTCAGTTCCTGCGAGTTATATTGGTCTCGTGGGAGGTGTTGGTGCCACCCGTGGGTCCGTTCGGGGGCAGTTTCGACTTTTCACCCTCTAATGTCATGTTTTCCTTACGTCTAAAAATATGCAAATTACCATCGTACCCTCAAACCGGGAGACCCAAGGCTGTGAGGTAAGTTCCTACGAGTTACATTGGACCCGTGGGAGTTGTTGGTGCCACCCACGGGGCTGTTTGGGGTCTGTTTCGAGTTTCCCCCTTCTAACGGCATGTTTTTAAGCCTAAGTCAAGAAATTTGAACATTATCATCGTACTCTCAAATCGGGATACCCGCGGCTGCGGGGTCAGTTCCTACGAGTCACTTTGGTCTCGTGGGAGGTGTTGGTGCCACCCACGGGGCCATTCGGGGGTTGTTTCGAGTTTTCACCCTCTAACGTCATGTTTTTAAGCCTAAGTCTAGAAATATGTAAATTACCATCGTACTCACAAACTGGGAGACCCGCGACTAGGGGGTCAGTTCCTACGAGTTACATTGGTCCCGTGGGAGGTGTTGGTGCCACCCACGGGGCCGTTCGGGGACTATTTTGAGTTTTCGCCCTCTAATGCCATGTTTTTAAGCCTAAGTCTGGATATATACAAATTATCATCGTACTCCCAAACCGGGAGACCCGAGGCTACGGGGTCAGTTCCTACGAGTTACATTGGTCCCGTGGGAGGTGTTAGTGCCACCTACAGGGCCGTTCGGGTGCTGTTTCGAGTTTTAACCCTCTAACGCAATGTTATATTGAACTCTAGAAATATGAAAATTACCGTCGTACTCTCAAACCGGGAGACCCGTGGTTGTGGGGTCATTTCCTACGAGTTACATAATCCCGTGTGAGGTGTTGGTGCCACCCACGGGGCCATTCGGGGGTTGTTTCCAGTTTTCACCCTCTAACGCTATGTTTTGCTTAAGCCTATAAACATGCAAATTACCACTGTACTCTCAAACTGGGAGACCCGCGGCTATGGGGTCAGTTCCTACGAGTTACATTGGTCCCGTGGGAAGTGTTGCGGCCACCCTCGGGGCCGTCTGGGGGCTGTTTTGACTTTTCACACGCTGACGTCATGTTTTTAAGTCTAAGTCTAGAAATATGCAAATTATCATCGTATTCTCAAATCGGGTGACCCGCGACTGCGGGGTTAATTCCTACGAGTTACATTGGTGCAGTGGGAGGTGTTGGTGCCACCCACGGGGCCGTTTGGGGGCTATTTCGAGTTTTCAACCTCTAACGCCATGTTTTTAAGGCAACGTCTAGAAATATGCAAATTATCATCATACTCTCAAATCGGGTGATCCGCGGCTGCGGGGTTAGTTCCTACGAGTTACATTGGTCCCGTGAGAGGTGTTGGTGCCACCTACGAGGCCGTTCGAGGGATGTTCCGAGGTTTCACCCTCTAACGCCATGTTTTGCTTA
Organism: Sambucus nigra; assembly: GCA_949130495.1. Lineage (NCBI taxonomy): Eukaryota > Viridiplantae > Streptophyta > Magnoliopsida > Dipsacales > Adoxaceae > Sambucus > Sambucus nigra. The sequence goes on from OX422218.1 coordinate 287,711,853, forward strand.
AGTCTAGAAATATACAAATTACCATCGTACTCTGAAATTGGGAGACTCGCAGCTGAGGGGTTAGTTCGTACGAGTTACATTGGTCCCGTGGGAGGTGTTGGTGCCACCCACGGGGCCATTCGGGGGATGTTTCGAGTTTTCACCCTCTAATGCCATGTTTTTAAGCCTAAGTCAAGAAATATAAAAATTATCGTCATATTCTCAAATCGGGAGACCCACGGCTGCGGGGTCAGTTCCTACGAGCAACATTAGTCCCGTGGACGGTGTTGGTGCAAGCCACGAGGCTGTTCGGGGGTTGTCTCGAGTTTTCACCTTCTAACTCCATGTTTTGCTTAAGTCTAGAAATATGCAAATTATCGTCGTACTCTCAAACTGGGAGTCTCGCGGCTGCGCAATCAGTTCCTACGAGTTACATTGGTCCCGTGGGAGGTGTTGGTGCCACCCACGGGGCCGTTCGGGGGCTATTTCGACTTTTCACCCTCTAACGTCATGTTTTTAAGACTAAGTCTATAAATATCAAAATTACCATCGTATTCTCAAACAGGGAGACCCGCGGCTATGGGGTCAGTTCCTACGAGTTACATTGGTCCCGTGGGAGGAGTTGGTGCCACCCACGGGGCCTTTCAGGTGCTGTTGCGAGTTTACAGCCTCTAACAACATATTTTTAAGCCTATGTCTAGAAATATGCAAATTATCTTCGTACTCTCAAATCGGGAGACCTGCGATTACGGGGTCAGTTCCTGCGAGTTACATTGGTCTCGTGGGAGGTCTTGGTGCCACCCGCGGGTCCGTTCGGGGGCAGTTTCGACTTTTCACCCTCTAACGTCATGTTTTCCTTACATTTAAAAATATGCAAATTACCATCGTACTCTCAAACCGGGAGACCCACGGCTGCGGGGTAAGTTCCTACGAGTTACATTGGTCCTGTGGGAGTTGTTGGTGCCACCCACGGGGCCGTTCGGGGTCTGTTTCGAGTTTCCCCCTTCTAACGCCATTTTTTTAAGCCTAAGTCAAGAAATTTGAACATTATCATCATACTCTCAAATCGAGAGACCCGCGGCTGCGGGGTCAGTTCCTACGAGTTACATTGGTCCCGTGGGTGGTATTGGTGCCACCCACGAGGCCATTCGGGGGCTGTTTCGAGTTTTCACCCTCTAAAGTCATGTTTTTAAGCCTAAGTCTAGAAATATGCAAATTACCATCGTACTCACAAACTGGGAGACCCGCGACTACGGGGTCAGTTCCTACGAGTTACATTGGTCCCGTGGGAGGTGTTGGTGCCACCCACGGGGCCGTTCGGGGGCTATTTTGAGTTTTCTCCCTCTAACGCCATGTTTTTAAGCCTAAGTCTGGATATATGCAAATTATCATCGTACTCTAAAACCGGGAGACCCGGGGCTATGGAGTCAGTTCCTACGAGTCACATTGGTCCCGTGGGAGGTGTTAGTGCCACCTACGGGGCCGTTCGGGTGCTGTTTCGAGTTTTGACCCTCTAACGCAATGTTATATTTAACTCTAGAAATATGAAAATTACCGTCGTACTCTCAAACCGGGAGACCCGTGGTTGTGGGGTCAGTTCCTACGAGTTACATAATCCCGTGGGAGGTGTTGTTGCCACCCACGGGGCCGTTCGGGGGTTGTTTCCAGTTTTCAGCCTCCAATGCTATGTTTTGCTTAAGCCTATAAATATTCAAATTACCGTCGTACTCTCAAACTGGGAGACCAGAGGCTATGGGGTCAGTTCCTACGAGTTACATTGGTCCCGTGGGAGGTGTTGCGGCCACCCCCGGGGCCGTTCGGGGGCTGTTTTGACTTTTCACACGCTGACATCATGTTTTTAAGTTTAAGTCTAGAAATATACAAATTATCATCGTATTCTCAAATAGGGTGACCCGCGACTGCGGGGTTAATTCCTACGAGTTACATTGGTTTAGTGGGAGGTGTTGGTGCCACCCACAGGGCCGTTTGGGGGCTATTACGAGTTTTCAACCTCTAATGCCATTTTTTTAAGCCAACATCTAGAAATATGAAAATTATCATCGTACTCTCAAATCGGGTGATCCGCGGTTGCGGGGTCAGTTCCTATGAGTTACATTGGTCCCGTTAGAGGTGTTGGTGCCACCTACGAGGCCGTTCGAGGGATGTTCCGAGTTTTCACCCTCAAACGCCATGTTTTGCTTAAGTCTAGAAATATACAAATTACCATCGTACTCTCAAATCGGGAGACTCGTAGCTAAGTGGTTAGTTCGTACGAGTTACATTGGTCCCGTGGGAGGTGTTGGTTCCACCCACGGGGCCATTCGGGGGCTGTTTCGAGTTTTCACCCTCTAATGCCATGTTTTTAAGCCCAAGTCCAATAATATACAAATTATCGTCATATTCTCAAATCGGGAGACCCACGGCTGCGGGGTCAGTTCCTATGAGCTACATTGGTCCCGTGGACGGTGTTGGTGCTAGCCACGAGGCCGTTCGAGGGTTGTCTCGAGTTTTCACCATCTAACTATATGTTTTGCTTAAGTCTAGAAATATGCAAATTACCGTCGTACTCTCAAACTGGGAGTCTCGCGGCTGCGCAATCAATTCCTACGTTGGTCCCGTGGGAGGTGTTGGTGCCCCCCACGGGGCCGTTCGGGGGCTGTTTTGACTTTTTACCCTCTAACGTCATGTTTTTAAACCTAAGTCTATAAATATGAAAATTACCATCGTATTCTTAAACCGGGAGACCCGCGGCTATGGGGTCAGTTCCTATGAGTTACATTGGTCCCGTGGGAGGTGTTGGTGCCACCCACGGGGCCTTTCAGGTGCTGTTGCGAGTTTACAGCCTCTAACAGCATATTTTTAAGCCTATGTCTAAAAATATGCAAATTATCTTCGTACTCTCAAACCGGGAGACCTGCGATTACGGTGTCAGTTCCTGCGAGTTACATTGGTCTCGTGGGAGGTGTTGGTGCCACCCGCGGGTTCGTTCGGGGGCAGTCTCGACTTTTCACCCTCTAACGTCATGTTTTCCTTACATTTAAAAATATGAAAATTACCATCGTACTCTCAAACCGGGAGACCCACGGCTGCGGGGTAAGTTCCTACGAGTTACATTGGTCCCGTGGGAGTTGTTTCTGCCACCCACGAGGCCATTCGGGGGCTGTTTCGAGTTTTCACTCTTAAAGTCATGTTTTTAAGCCTAAGTCTAGAAATATGCAAATTACCATCGTACTCACAAACTGGGAGACCCGCGACTACGGGGTCAGTTCCTACGAGTTATATTGGTCCCGTGGGAGGTGTTGGTGCCACCCACGGGGCCGTTCGGGGGCTATTTTGAGGTTTGACCCTCTAACGCCATGTTTTTAAGCCTAAGTCTGGAAATATGCAAATTATCATCGTACTCTCAAATCGGGAGACCCGCGACTGCGGGGTCAGCTCCTACGAGTTACATTGGTCCCGTGGTAGGTGTTGGTGCCACCCGCGGGGACGTTCGGGGGCAGTTTCGACTTTCCACCCTCTAACATCATGTTTTGCTTCAGTCTAAAAACATGCAAATTACCATCGTACTCTCAAATCGGGAGACCCGCGACTGCGGGGTCAGTTACTATGAGTTACATTGGTCTAGTGGGAGGTGTTGGTGCCACCCACGGAGCCGTTCGGGGGATGTTTCGAGTTTTCACCCTCTAACTCCATGTTTTGCTGAACTCTAGAAATATGTAAATTACTGTCTTACTCTCAAACCGGGAGACACGTGGCTGCGGGGTCAGTTCACACGAGTTACATTGGCCCTGTGGGAGGTGTTGGTGCCACCCACGAGGTCGTTCGGGGGCTGTTTTGAGTTTTCACTTTCTAACGCCATGTTTTGCTTAACTCTAGAAATCTAAAAAATTATCGTCGTACTCTCAAACCGGGTGTCTCATGGCTGCGCCGTCAGTTCCTACGAGTTACATTGGTCCCGTGGGAGGTGTTGGTGCCACCCACGAGGCCGTTCGGGGGATGTTTCGACTTTTCACCCTCTAACGTCATGTTTTTAAGCCTAACTCTAGAAATATGAAAATTACCATTGTATTCCCAAACCGGAAGACTCGCGGCTGCGGGGTCAGTTCCTACGAGTTACATTGGTCCCGTGGGAGGTGTTGGTGCCACCCACAGGGCCGTTCGGGGGATGTTTCTAGTTTTCGCCCTCTAACGCCATGTTTTTAAGCCTAAGTCTAAAAATATGCAAATTATCATCGTACTCTAAAACCGGGAGCCCCACGATGGCGGGGTCAGTTCCTACCAGTTACATTGGTCCCGTGGGAGGTGTTGGCGCCACTCGCGGGGCCGTTTGGGGGATGTTTTGAATTTTCACCCTCTAACATTATATTTTTCTTAAGTTTAGAAATATGAAAATTACCATCATACTCTCAAACCGGGAGACCCGCGGATGCAGGGTCAGTTCCTACGAGTTAAATTTGTCCCTTGGGAGGTGTTGGTGCCACCCATGGGGCCGTTCGGGGGCTATTTCGAGTTTTCACCCTCTAACGCAAAGTTTTGAAGCCTAAGTCAAGAAATATGCAAATTATCATCATATTCCCAAACCGGGAGACCCGCGGCTGCGGGGTCAGTTCCTACGAGTTACATTTGTCCCGTGGGAGGTGTTAGTGCCACCTACGGGGCCGTTCGGGTGCTGTTTCGAGTTTTGACCCTCTAACGCAATGTTATGTTGAACTCTAGAAATATGCAAATTACCTTTGTACTCTCAAATCGGGAGACCCGTGATTATGGGGTCAGTTCCTACGAGTTACATAATCCCGTGGGAGGTGTTGGTGCCACCCACGGGGCCGTTCGGGGGTTGTTTCCAATTTTCACCCTCTAACGCTATGTTTTGCTTAAGCCTATAAATATGCAAATGATCGCCGTACTATCAAATCGGGAGACCTATGGCTATGGGGTCAGTTCCTACGAGTTACATTGGTCCCGTGGGAGGTGTTGCTGCCACCCTCGGGGTCGTTCGGGGGTTGTTTTGACTTTTCACACGCTGACATCATGTTTTTAAGTCTAAGTCTAGAAATATGCAAATTATCATCGTATTCTCAAATTGGGTGACCCGCGGCTGCGGGGTTAATTCCTACGAGTTACATTGGTCAAGTGGGAGGTGTTGGTGCCACCCACGGGGCCGTTTGGGGGCTATTTCGAGTTTTCAACCCCTAACGCCATGTTTTTAAGCCAATGTCTAGAAATATGCAAATTATCATCGTACTCTCAATTCGGGTGATCCACGGCTCCGGGGTCAGTTCCTACGAGTTACATTGGTCCCGTGAGAGGTGTTGGTGCCACCTACGAGGCCGTTCGAGGGATGTTTCGAGTTTTCACCCTCTAACGCCATGTTTTGCTGCCTAAGTCAAGAAATATACAAATTATCGTCGTATGCACAAATCGGGAGACCCACGGCTGCGGGGTCAGTTCCTACGAGCTACATTGGTCCCGTGGGCAGTGTTGGTGCTAGTCACGAGGCCGTTCGGGGGTTGTCTCGAGTTTTCACCCTATTACTCCATATTTTGCTGAAGTCTAGAAATATGCAAATTACCATCGTACTCTGAAGCTGGGAGTCTCGCAGCTGCGCGATCAGTTCCTACGAGTTACATTGCTCCCGTGGGAGGTGTTGCTGCCAACCACGGGGCCGTTCAGGGGCTGTTTCGACTTTTCACCCTCTAACATCATGTTTTTAAGCCTAAGTCTAGATATATGAAAATTACCATTGTATTCTCAAACCGGGAGACCCGCGGCTATGGGGTCAGTTCCTACGAGTTAATTGGTCCCGTGGGAGGTGTTGGTGCCACCCAAAAGGCCTTTTGGGTGCTGTTGCGAGTTTACAGCCTCTAACAGCATATTTTTAAGCCTAAGTCAAGAAATATTCAAATTATAATCGTACTCTCAAACCGGGAGACCTGTGATTACGGGGTCAGTTCCTGCGAGTTACATTGGTCTGGTGGGAGGTGTTGGTACCACCCGCGGGTCCGTTCGGGGGAAGCTTTGACTTTTCACCCTCTAACGTCATGTTTTCCTTACGTCTAAAAATATGCAAATTACCATCGTACTCTCAAACCGGGAGAACCACGGCTGTGGGGTAAGTTCCTATGAGTTACATTGGTCCTGTGGGAGTTGTTGGTGCCACCCAATGGGCCGTTCGGGGTCTGTTTCGTGTTTCCCCTTCTAACGCCATGTTTTTATGCCTAAGTCAAGAAATTTGAACATTATCATCGTACTCTTAAATCGGGAGACCCGCGGCTGCGGGGTCAGTTCCTACGAGTCACATTGGTCTCGTGGGAGGTGTTGGTGCAACCCACGGGGCCATTCGGGAGCTGTTCCGAGTTTTCACCCTCTAACGTCATGTTTTTAAGCCTAAGTCTAGAAATATGCAAATTACCATCGTACTCTCAAACTGGGAGACCCACGACTGCACTGTAAGTTCTTACGAGTTATATTGGGCTCGTGGGAGGTGTTGGTGCCACCCACAGGGTCGTTCGGGGGATGTTTTTGGTTTTCATCCTCTAACGCCATGTTTTTAAGCCTAAGTCTGGATATATGCAAATTATTATCGTACTCTCAAATCGGGAGACCCGCGACTGCGGGGTCAGTTCCTACGAGTTACATTGGTCCCGTGGGAGGTGTTAGTGCCACCCGCGGGGACGTTCGGGGGCAGTTTCGACTTTCAACCCTCTAACGTCATGTTTAGCTAAAGTTTAAAAATATGCAAATTACCATCGTACTCTCAAACCGGGAGACTCGCGGCTGTGGGGTAAATTCCTATGAGTTACATTGGTCCAGTGGGAGGTGTTGGTGCCACCCACGGAGCCGTTCGGGGGATGTTTCGAGTTTTCACCCTCTAACGCCAAGTTTTTAAGCCTACGTCAAGAAATATGCAAATTGTCGCCGTATTCTCAAACCGGGAGACCCGTTGCTGCGGGTTCAGTTCCTACGAGTGACATTGGTCCTGTGGGAGGTGTTGTTGCCACCCACGAGGCCATTCGGGGGCTATTTCGAGTTTTCACCCTCTAACGCCATGTTTTACTGAACTCTAAAAATATACAAATTACCGTCTTACTCTCAAACCGGGAGACCTGTGGCTGCGGGGTCAGTTCATATGAGTTACATTGGTCCAGTGGGAGGTGTTGGTACCACCCACGAGGCCGTTCGGGGGCAGTTTTAAGTTTTCACCCTCTAACGCCATGTTTTGCTTAAGTCTAGAAATCTGAAAAATTACCGTCGTACTCTCAAACCGGGTGTCTCGTGGCTGCTCCGTCAATTCCTACGAGTTACATTGGTCCCGTGGGAGGTGTTGGTGCCACCCACGGCGCCGTTCGGGGGTTGTTTCGACTTTTCAGCCACTAAGGTCATGTTTTTAAGCCTAAGTCTAGAAATAAGAAAATTACCATCGTATTCTCAAATTGGGAGACCCGCAGCTGTGGAGTTAGTTCCTACGAGTTACATTGGTCCCGTGGGAGGTTTTGGTGTCACCCACGGGACTGTTCGACAACTGTTTCGAGTTTTCACCCTCTAACGCCATGTTTTTAAGCCTAAGTCTAGAAATATGCCAATTATCACCGTACTCTCTAACCGTGAGACCCGCGACTGCTCGGTCAGTTCCTACGAGTTACATTGGTCCTGTGAGAGGTGTTGGTGCCACCCACGGGGCCATTCGGGGGCTGTTTCGAGTTTTCACCCTCTAACGTCATGTTTTTAACCCTAAGTCTAGAAATATGCAAATTATCATCGTACTCCCAAACCGAGGGACCCGCGACTGCCGGGTCAGTTCCTACGAGTTACATTGGGCTCGTGGGAGGTGTTGGTGCCACCCGCGGGGCCGTTCGAGGGCAGTTTCGACTTTCCAACCTCTAACGTCATGTTTTGCTTATGTCTAGAAATATGAAAATTACCATCGTACTCTCAAACCGGGAGACCCGCGGCTGCGGGGTCAGTTCCTATGAGTTACATTGGTCCAGTGGGAGGTGTTGGTGTCACCCCCGAAGCCGTTCGGGGGATGTTTCGAGTTTTCACCCTCTAATGCCAAGTTTTTAAGCCTAAGTCAAGAAATATGCAAATTATCGCCGTATTCTCAAATCGGGAGACCCTTGGCTGGGGGGTCAGTTTGTACGAGTAACATTGGTCCCGTCGGAGGTGTTGGTTCCACCCACGGGGCCGTTCGGGGGCTATTTTGAGTTTCCACCCTCTAACGCCATGTTTTGTTGAACTCTAGAAATATGCAAATTACCGTCTTACTCTCAAACCGGGAGACCCGTGGCTGCGGGGTAAGTTCATACGAGTTACATTATTCCCGTGGGAGGTGTTGGTGCCACCCACGAAGCCGTCCGGTGGCTATTTCAAGTTTTCACCCTCTAACGCCATGTTTTGCTGAACTCTAGAAATATAAAAATTACCGTCGTATTCTCAAACTGGTAGACCAGCAGCTGTGGGGTCAGTTCCTATGAGTTACATTGATCCCGTGGGAGGTGTTGGTGTCACCCACGGGACTGTTCGGCGACTGCTTCGAGTTTTCACCCTCTAACGCCATGTTTTTAAGCCTAAGTCTAGAAATATGCAAATTATCATCGTACTCTCAAACCGGGAGACCCGCGGCTGCGGGGTCATTTCCTACGAGTTACAATGGTCCCGTGGGAAGTGTTGGTGCCATCCACTGGGACGTTCGTGGGTTGTTTCGAGTTTTCACCCTCTAACATCTTGTTTGTAAGCCTAAGTCTAGAAATATTCAAATTACCATCGTACTCTCAAACGGGGTGACCGGGGCTGCGGGGTCAATTCCTACGAGTTACATTGGTCCCTTGGGAGGTGTTAGTGCCGCCCACGGGGCCGTTCAGGGGTTGTTGTGAGTTTTCACCTTCTAACACCATGTTTTTAAGCCTAAGCCTAGAAATAAGAAAATTATTATCGTAATCTCAAAATGTTAGAACCACGGTTGCGGGGTCAGTTCCTACGAGTTACACTGGTCCCGTGGGAGACGTTGGTGCCACCCTCGAGGCCGTTCGGGGGCTGTTTCGAGTTTTCACCTTTTAACACCATATTTTTATACTTATGTCTATAAATACACAAATTATCGTCGTATTCTCAAACCGGGAGTCACGCGGCTGCGGGGTCAGTTCCTACGAGTTACATTGGTCCCGTGGGAGGCGTTGGTGCCACCCACGGGGCCATTCGGGAGTAATTTCGAGTTTTCACCCTCTAACGCCATGTTTTTAAGCCTAAGTCAAGAAATATGCAAATTATCATCGTATTCTCAAATCGGGGGTCCCGCGGCAACGGGGTCAGTTCCTACAAGTTACATTGGTCCCGTGGGAGGTGTTGCTGCCATCCACGGGGCCGTTCGGGGGTTGTTTGGAGTTTTGCCCCTCTAACGCCATGTTTTGCTAAAACTGGGAGTCTTTCGACTGCGCGGTCAGTTCCTACGAGTTAGGTTTGTCCCTTGGGAGGTGTTGGTGCCATCCACGGGGCCGTTCGGGGGTTATTTCGTGTTTTCACCCTCTTATGCCATGTTTTACTTAAGTCTGAAAATATGCAAATTACCATCGTATTCTCAAACCGAGAATCTCGCGACTGCGTAGTCCGTTCCTACCAGTTACATTGGTTCCGTGGGAGGTGTTGGTGCCTCCCACGGGGATGGTTGGGGGCTGTTTCGAGTTTTCAACCTCTAACGTCATGTTTTTAAGCTTAAGTCTAGAAATACACAAATGACCGTCGTATTCTCAAAACGGGAGTCTCTCGGATGCGGGGTCAGTTCCTACGAGTTACATTGGTCCCGTGGCAGGTGTTGGTGCCACCCATGGGGACATTCGGGCGTTGTTTCGAGTTTTCACCGTCTAACGCCATATTTTGCTTAAGTTAAGAAATTGGCAAATTATCATCGTATTCTAAAACCTGGAGTCTCGTGACTGCACTGTAAGTTCTTACGAGTTATATTGGTCCTGTGGGTGGTGTTGGTGCCACCCACAGGGCCGTTCAGGGGCAGTTTATGGTTTTCAACCTCTAACGCCATGTTTTTAAGCCTAAGTCTAGAACTATGAAAATTATCATCATATTCTCAAACCGTTAGAACTGCGACTGCGGGTTCACTTCCTACGAGTTACATTAGTCCCATGGGAGGTGTTGGTGCCACCCACGGGGCCGTTCGGAGGTTGTTTTGAGTTTTCACCCTCTAACGCCATGTATTGCTTAAGTCTATAAATATGCGAATTACCGTCGTACTCTCAAACCAGGAGTCTCGCGGCTTTGCGATCAGTTCCTATAAGTTACATTGGTCTCGTGGGAGGTGTTGGTACCACCCACGGGGACGTTCGGGGTCTGTTTGGAGTTTTCATCCTCTAACGCCATGTTTTATAGCCTAGGTCTAGAAATATGCAAATTATCGTCGTATTTTCAAACCTGGAGTCCCGCGGCTGAGCGGTCAGTTCCTACGGGTAGCATTGGTCCCGTGGGAGGTGCTGGTGCCACCCTAGGGACCGTTCAGGGGATGTCTTGGGTTTTCACCCTCTAACGCCATGTTTTTAAGCCCAAGTCTAGAAAAATGAAAATTACCATCGTATTCTCAAACCGGGAGTCTCGCGGCTGCACGGTCAGTTCCTACGTGTTACATTTGTCATGTGGGAGGTGTGGGTGCCACCCACGGGGATGATCAGGGGTTGTTTCGAGTTTTAACCCTCTAACGCCTTATTTTTAAGCCTAAGTCAATAAATACGCAAATTACCATTGTATTCTCAAACCGGGAGTCGCGCGGGTGTGGGTTCAGTTCCTACGAGTTATATTGGTCCCGTGGGAAGTGTTGGTGCCATCCACTGGGACGTTCTAGGGTTGTTTCAAGTTTTCACCCTCTAACCCCATGTTTGGTTTAAGTCTAGAAATATGCAAATTACCTTCGTACTCTCAAACCGGGAGACTCGCGGCTATGGGGTCAGTTCCTACGAGTTACATTGGTCCCATGTGAGGTGTTGGTGCCACCCATGGGGCCATTCGGGGGTTGTTTTGGGTTTTCATCTTCTAACGCCATGTTTTTAAGACTAAGTCTAGAAATATGCAAATTATCGTCGTATTCTCAAATCGGGAGAACCGCGGCTGCAGGGTCAGTTCTTACGAGTTACATTGGTCCCGTGAGAGGTGTTGGTGCTACCCACGGGGGCGTTCGGGGGCTGTTTTACGTTTTCACCCTCTAACGCCATGTTTTTAAGCCTAAGTCTAGAAATATGAAAATTATCGTCGTATTCTCAAATCAGGAGACCCGCGACCGCGGGGTCTGTTCCTACGAGTTACATTGGTCCTGTGGGTGGTGTTGGTGCCACCCACGGGGCCGTTCGGGGGCTATTTCGAGTTTTCACCATCTAACGCCATGTTTTGCTTAAGTCTAGAAATATGCAAATTATTGTCGTATTCTCAAACCGGGAGTCTCGTTGCTGCGCGGTCAGTTCCTACGAGTTACATTGGTCTCGTGGGAGGTGTTGGTGCCATTCACGGGGACATTCGGGAGATAATTCAAGTTTTCACCCTCTAACGCCATGTTTTTAAGCTTAAGTCTAGAAATAAGAAAATTACCATCGTATTCTCAAATTGGGAGTCTCGCGGCTGCGTTGTCAGTTCCTACGAGTTACATTGGTACAATGGGAGATGTTTGTGCTACCCACGGGGATGGTCTGGGGCTGTTTCGAGTTTTCATCCTCTCATGCCATGTTTTTAAGCCTAACTCTTGAAATACGCAAATTACCACGGTATTCTCAAATCGGGAGTCCTGCGACTGCGGGGTTAGTTCCTACGGGTTACATTGGTCCCGTAGGAGGTGTTGGTGCCACCCACGGGGATGTTCGGGGGTTATTTCTAGTTTTCACCCTCAAACGCCATGTTTTGCTTCAGTTTAAAAATTTCCAAATTATCATCATATTGTAAAACCGGGAATCTTGCGGCTGCAAGGTCAGTCCCTACGAGTTACATTAGTCCCGTGGGAGGTGTTGGGGCCACCCACGGGGGCCGTTCAGGACTATTTTGGGTTTTCACCCTCTAACGCCATATTTTTAAGCCTAAGTCTAGAAATATTCAAATTATCGTCATATTCTCAAACCGGGAGACTTGCGGCTGCGGGGTCAGTTCCTACGAGTTACATTGGTCCTGTGGGAGGTGTTGGTGCCACCCACGGGGCCGTACGGGGTCTATTTGGGGTTTTCACCCTCTAACGTCATGTTTTTAAGCCTGTGTAGAAATATTAAAATTACCGTCATATTCTCAAACCGTGAGTCCCTGGGTTGTGCTGTCAGTTCCTACGAGTCACATTGGTTCCGTGGAAAGTGTTGGTGCCACTCACGGGACCCTTTGGGGGATGTTTCGTATTTTCACCCACTAACGCCATGTTTTTAAGCCTAAGTCAAGAAATATGCAAATTATCATCATATTCTCAAACTGGAAGTCCCACGATCGCTCGGTAAATTCCTACGAGTTACATTGGTCCCGTGCGAGGCGTTGGTGCCACTCAGGGGGTCGTTTGGGGGTTGTTTTGGGTTTTCACCCACTAACGTCATGTTTTTAAGCATAAGTCTAGAAATATGAAAATTATCATCGTATTCTAAAAATGGGAGACTCGCGGATGCGGGTTCAGTTCCTACGAGTTACATTGATCCCGTGAGAGGTGTTGGTGCCACCCACGGGGCCGTTCGGGGGCTGTTTCGAGTTTTTATCCTCTAACGCCATGTTTTTAAGCTTAAGTCTAGAAATATAAAAATTATCATCGTACTCTCAAACCGGGAGACCCGCGACTGCGGGGTCAGTTCCTACGAGTTGCATTGGTCCCGTAGGAGGTGTTGGTGCCACCCGCGGGGCCATTCAGGGGATGTTTCAACTTTTCACCCTCTAACTTCATGTTTTGCTTAAGTCTAGAAATATGCAAATTATCGTCGTACTCTAAAACCAGGAGACCCGCGGCTACGGGGTCAGTTCCTACGAGTTACATGGGTCCCATGGGAGGTGTTGGTACCATCCACGGGGTCGTTCGGGGTCTGTTTCGAGTTTTCACCCTCTAACGCCAAGTTTTTAATCCTAAGTTAAGAAATATTAAAATTATCGCCTTATTCTCAAATCGAGAGAGCCACGGTTGCGGGGTCAATTCCTACGAGTTACATTTGTCCCGTGGGAGGTGTTGGTGCCACCCATGGGGTCGTTCGGGGGTTGTTTCTAGTTTTCACCCTCTAACGCCATATTTTGCTGAACTCTAAAAATATGCAAATTACCGTCGTACACTCAAACCGTGAGACCCGCGGCTGCGGGGTCAGTTCCTATGAGTTACATTGGTCCTGTGGGAGGTGCTGGTGCCACACACGGGGCCGTTCGGGGGCTGTTTTGAGTTTTCACCCTGTAACTACATGTTTTTAAGCCTAAGTCTATAAATATGCAAATTATCGTCATACTCTAAAACCGGGAGACCGGCGACTGCGGGGTCAGTTCCTACGAGTTACATTGGTCCCGTGGGAGGTGTTAGTGCCACCCACGGGGCCGTTCGGGGGCTGTTTCGAGTTTTCATCCTCTAACGCCATGTTTTTCCTAAGTCTAAAAATATGCAAATTATCATCGTATTCTCAAATCGAGAGACCAACGGTTGTGAGGTCAATTCTTATGAGTTACATTGGTCCCGTGGGAGGTGTTGATGCCACCCACGGGGCCGTTTGTGGGTTATTTCGAGTTTTCACCCTCAAATGCCATGTTTTGCTGAACTTTAGAAATATGAAAATTACTGTCGTACTCTCAAACCGGGAGACCCGCGGCTGCGGGGTCAGTTCCTACGAGTTACATTGGTCTCGTGGGAGCTGTTGGTGCCACCCACGGGGCCGTTAGGGGGCTGTTTCGAGTTTTCTCCCTCTACCGCCCTGTTTTACTTAAGTCTAGAAATATGCAAATTGCATCTTACTCTCAAACTGGAAGACCCGTGACTACGGGGTCAGTTCCTAAGAGTTACATTGGTCCCGTGGGAGGTGTTGGTGCCACCCGCGGGGCCGTTCGGGGGCTTCTTCGAGTCTTCACCCTCTAACGCCATGTTTTTAAGCCCAAGTCAAGAAATATGAAAATTACCATCGTATTATCACACCAGGAGACCCGCGGCTGCGGGGTCAGTTCCTACGAGTTACATTGGTCCCGTGGGAGGTGTTTGTGCCACCCACGGGGCCATTCGGGTGTTGTTTTTAGTTTTCTCCCTCTAACGGCATGTTTTTAAGCCCAAGTCAAGAAATATGCCAATTTCTGTCCTACTCTCAAATCGAGAGACCCACGACTGCATGATGAGTTCCTACTAGTTACATTGGTCCCGTGGGAGGTGTTGGTGCCACTCGCGGGGATGGTCAGGGGCTGTTTCTAGTTTTCACCCTCTAACGCTAATATTTTTAAGCCTAAGTCTAGAAATATGAAAATTATCATCGTACTCTCAAATCGGGGGACCTGCGGCTGCGGGTTCAGTTCTTACGAGTTTCATTGGTCCCGTGGGAGGTGTTGGTGCAACCCACGGGGCCGTTCGGGGGTTGTTTTGATTTTTCACCCTCTAACGCTAAGTTTTAAAGCCTAAGTCAAGAAATATGCAAATTATCATCGTATTCTCAAACCGGGAGACCCGCGAATGTGGGGTCAGTTCCTATGAGTTACATTGGTCCCATGGGAGGTGTTGGTACCACCCACGGGGCCGTTCAGGAGGTTTTTCGAGTTTTCACCCTCTAACGCGTTGTTTTGCTGAACTCTAGAAATATGCAAATTATCATCATATTTTCAAACCGGGAGACCCGAGCTGCGAGTTCAGTTCCCACAAGTTATATTAGTCCCGTGGGTGGTGTTGGTGCCACCCTCGGGGCCGTTCGGGGGCTTCTTCGAGTTTTCACCCTCTAACATTATGTTCTTAAGCCTAAGTCCAGAAATATGCAAATTACCGTCGTACTCTCAAACGGGCAGACCCGCGACTGCGGGGTCATTTCCGACGAGATACATTGATCCCGTGGGAGGTGATAGTGCCACCCACGGGGCCGTTCGAGGGTTGTTTCGACTTTTCACCCTCTAACGTCATGTTTTTAAGCCTAATTATAGAAATATGAAAATTACCATCGTATTCTCAAATCGGGAGTCTCGCGGATGTGCGATCAGTTCCTACGAGTTACATTAGTCCCATGGTAGGTGTTGGTGCCACCTACGGGGATGGTTAGGGGCTGTTTCGAGTTTTCACCCTCTAACGCTAATGTTTTTAAGCCTAAGTCTAGAAATATGCAAATTACCATTGTATTCTCAAATTGGGAGTCCCGCGGCTGCTGGGTCAGTTCCTACGAGATATATTGGTCCCGTGGGAGGTGTTGGTGCCACCCACGGGGATGGTCAAGGGTTGTTTCGAGTTTTCACCCTCTAACGCCATGTTTTTAAGCTTATATCTAGAAATATGCAAATTACCATCGTGTTTTCAAGCCGAGAGTCTCGCGGATGCGAGTTCATTTCCTACGAGTTACATTCGTCCCGTGGGAAGTGTTGGTGCCATCCACGGGGAAGTTCGGGGGTTGTTTTGAGTTTTCACCCTCTAACGTCATGTTTTGTATAAGTTAATAAATTATCATCGTACTCTCAAACCGTGAGACCTGCGGCTGCGGTTTCAGTTCCTACGAGTTACATTGGTCCCGTTGGAGGTGTTTGTGCCACCCACGGTGCCGTTCTAGGGTTATTTTTAGTTTTCAACAACTAACGCCATGTTTTGAATCCCAAGTCTAGAAATATGCAAATTATCATCTTACTCTCAAACCGGGAGACCCGCGGCTGCGGGGTTAGTTCCTACAAGTTACATTGGTCCCGTGGGAGGTGTTGGTGCCACCCACGTGGCCGTTCGGGGGCGATTTCGAGTTTTCACCCTCTAACGCCATGTTTTGATTAAGTCTATAAATATGTAAATTACCATCGTACTCTCAAATCGGGAGACTCGTGGCTACGGGGTTAGTTCCTACGAGTTACATTGGTCCAGTGGGAGGTGTTGGTGCCACCCACGGGGCCATTCGGGGGCTGCTTCGAGTTTTCACCCTCTAACGCCATGTTTTTAAGCCTATGTCCAGAAATATGCAGATTATCATCGTATTCTCAAACCGGGAGACCCGCGCCTGCGGGGTTAGTTCCTACGAGTTACATTGGTCCCGTGGTAGGTGTTGGTGCCACCCACGAGGCCGTTCAGGGGCTGTTTCGAGTTTTCATCCTCTAACACCATGTTTTGCTTATGTCTAGAAATATGGAAATTACCGTTGTACTCTTAAACTGGGAGTCTTGCGGCTGCGCGATCAGTTCCTATGAGTTACATTGGTCCCGTGGGAGGTGTTGGTGCCACCCACGGGGCCGTTCGGGTGCTGTTTTGACTTTTAACCCACTAACCTCATGTTTTTAATCCTAAGTCTAGAAATATGCAAATTACCGTCGTACACTCAAACCGTGAGACCCGCGGCTGCGGGGTCAGTTCCTATGAGTTACATTGGTCCTGTGGGAGGTGCTGGTGCCACACACGGGGCCGTTCGGGGGCTGTTTTGAGTTTTCACCCTGTAACTACATGTTTTTAAGCCTAAGTCTATAAATATGCAAATTATCGTCCTACTCTAAAACCGGGAGACCGGCGACTGCGGGGTCAGTTCCTACGAGTTACATTGGTCCCGTGGGAGGTGTTGGTGCCACCCACGGGGCCGTTCGGGGGCTGTTTCGAGTTTTCATCCTCTAACGCCATGTTTTTCCTAAGTCTAAAAATATGCAAATTATCATCGTATTCTCAAATCGAGAGACCAACGGTTGTGAGGTCAATTCCTATGAGTTACATTGGTCCCGTGGGAGGTGTTGTTGCCACCCACGGGGCCGTTTGTGGGTTGTTTCGAGTTTTCACCCTCAAATGCCATGTTTTGCTGAACTTTAGAAATATGAAAATTACTGTCGTACTCTCAAACCGGGAGACCCGCGGCTGCGGGGTCAGTTCCTATGAGTTACATTGGTCTCGTGGGAGCTGTTGGTGCCACCCACGGGGCCGTTAGGGGGCTGTTTCGAGTTTTCTCCCTCTACCGCCCTGTTTTACTTAAGTCTAGAAATATGCAAATTGCCATCTTACTCTCAAACTGGAAGACCCGCGACTACGTGGTCAGTTCCTAAGAGTTACATTGGTCCTGTGGGAGGTGTTGGTGCCACCCGTGGGGCCGTTCGGGGGCTTCTTCGAGTCTTCACCCTCTAACGCCATGTTTTTAAGCCCAAGTCAAGAAATATGAAAATTACCATCGTATTATCACACCAGGAGACCCGCGGCTGCGGGGTCAGTTCCTACGAGTTACATTGGTCCCGTGGGAGGTGTTTGTGCCACCCACGGGGCCATTCGGGTGTTGTTTTTAGTTTTCTCCCTCTAACGGCATGTTTTTAAGCCCAAGTCAAGAAATATGCCAATTTCTGTCCTACTCTCAAATCGAGAGACCCACGACTGCATGATGAGTTCCTACTAGTTACATTGGTCCCGTGGGAGGTGTTGGTGCCACTCGCGGGGATGGTCAGGGGCTGTTTCTAGTTTTCACCCTCTAACGCTAATATTTTTAAGCCTAAGTCTAGAAATATGAAAATTATCATCGTACTCTCAAATCGGGGGACCTGCGGCTGCGGGTTCAGTTCTTACGAGTTTCATTGGTCCCGTGGGAGGTGTTGGTGCAACCCACGGGGCCGTTCGGGGGTTGTTTTGATTTTTCACCCTCTAACGCTAAGTTTTAAAGCCTAAGTCAAGAAATATGCAAATTATCATCGTATTCTCAAACCGGGAGACCCGCGAATGTGGGGTCAGTTCCTATGAGTTACATTGGTCCCATGGGAGGTGTTGGTACCACCCACGGGGCCGTTCAGGAGGTTTTTCGAGTTTTCACCCTCTAACGCGTTGTTTTGCTGAACTCTAGAAATATGCAAATTATCATCATATTTTCAAACCGGGAGACCCGAGCTGCGGGTTCAGTTCCCACAAGTTATATTAGTCCCGTGGGTGGTGTTGGTGCCACCCTCGGGGCCGTTCGGGGGCTTCTTCGAGTTTTCACCCTCTAACATTATGTTCTTAAGCCTAAGTCCAGAAATATGCAAATTACCGTCGTACTCTCAAACGGGCAGACCCGCGACTGCGGGGTCATTTCCGACGAGATACATTGATCCCGTGGGAGGTGATAGTGCCACCCACGGGGCCGTTCGAGGGTTGTTTCGACTTTTCACCCTCTGACGTCATGTTTTTAAGCCTAATTATAGAAATATGGAAATTACCATCGTATTCTCAAATCGGGAGTCTCGCGGATGTGCGATCAGTTCCTACGAGTTACATTAGTCCCATGGTAGGTGTTGGTGCCACCTACGGGGATGGTTAGGGGCTGTTTCGAGTTTTCACCCTCTAACGCTAATGTTTTTAAGCCTAAGTCTAGAAATATGCAAATTACCATTGTATTCTCAAATTGGGAGTCCCGCGGCTGCTGGGTCAGTTCCTACGAGATATATTGGTCCCGTGGGAGGTGTTGGTGCCACCCACGGGGATGGTCAAGGGTTGTTTCGAGTTTTCACCCTCTAACGCCATGTTTTTAAGCTTATATCTAGAAATATGCAAATTACCATCGTGTTTTCAAGCCGAGAGTCTCGCGGATGCGAGTTCATTTCCTACGAGTTACATTCGTCCCGTGGGAAGTGTTGGTGCCATCCACGGGGAAGTTCGGGGGTTGTTTTGAGTTTTCACCCTCTAACGTCATGTTTTGTATAAGTTAATAAATTATCATCGTACTCTCAAACCGTGAGACCTGCGGCTGCGGTTTCAGTTCCTACGAGTTACATTGGTCCCGTTGGAGGTGTTTGTGCCACCCACGGTGCCGTTCTAGGGTTATTTTTAGTTTTCAACAACTAACGCCATGTTTTGAATCCCAAGTCTAGAAATATGCAAATTATCATCTTACTCTCAAACCGGGAGACCCGCGGCTGCGGGGTTAGTTCCTACAAGTTACATTGGTCCCGTGGGAGGTGTTGGTGCCACCCACGTGGCCGTTCGGGGGCGATTTCGAGTTTTCACCCTCTAACGCCATGTTTTGATTAAGTCTATAAATATGTAAATTACCATCGTACTCTCAAATCGGGAGACTCGTGGCTACGGGGTTAGTTCCTACGAGTTACATTGGTCCAGTGGGAGGTGTTGGTGCCACCCACGGGGCCATTCGGGGGCTGCTTCGAGTTTTCACCCTCTAACGCCATGTTTTTAAGCCTATGTCCAGAAATATGCAGATTATCATCGTATTCTCAAACCGGGAGACCCGCGCCTGCGGGGTTAGTTCCTACGAGTTACATTGGTCCCGTGGTAGGTGTTGGTGCCACCCACGAGGCCGTTCAGGGGCTGTTTCGAGTTTTCATCCTCTAACACCATGTTTTGCTTATGTCTAGAAATATGGAAATTACCGTTGTACTCTTAAACTGGGAGTCTTGCGGCTGCGCGATCAGTTCCTATGAGTTACATTGGTCCCGTGGGAGGTGTTGGTGCCACCCACGGGGCCGTTCGGGTGCTGTTTTGACTTTTAACCCACTAACCTCATGTTTTTAATCCTAAGTCTAGAAATATGCAAATTACCGTCGTACACTCAAACCGTGAGACCCGCGGCTGCGGGGTCAGTTCCTATGAGTTACATTGGTCCTGTGGGAGGTGCTGGTGCCACACACGGGGCCGTTCGGGGGCTGTTTTGAGTTTTCACCCTGTAACTACATGTTTTTAAGCCTAAGTCTATAAATATGCAAATTATCGTCCTACTCTAAAACCGGGAGACCGGCGACTGCGGGGTCAGTTCCTACGAGTTACATTGGTCCCGTGGGAGGTGTTGGTGCCACCCACGGGGCCGTTCGGGGGCTGTTTCGAGTTTTCATCCTCTAACGCCATGTTTTTCCTAAGTCTAAAAATATGCAAATTATCATCGTATTCTCAAATCGAGAGACCAACGGTTGTGAGGTCAATTCCTATGAGTTACATTGGTCCCGTGGGAGGTGTTGTTGCCACCCACGGGGCCGTTTGTGGGTTGTTTCGAGTTTTCACCCTCAAATGCCATGTTTTGCTGAACTTTAGAAATATGAAAATTACTGTCGTACTCTCAAACCGGGAGACCCGCGGCTGCGGGGTCAGTTCCTATGAGTTACATTGGTCTCGTGGGAGCTGTTGGTGCCACCCACGGGGCCGTTAGGGGGCTGTTTCGAGTTTTCTCCCTCTACCGCCCTGTTTTACTTAAGTCTAGAAATATGCAAATTGCCATCTTACTCTCAAACTGGAAGACCCGCGACTACGTGGTCAGTTCCTAAGAGTTACATTGGTCCTGTGGGAGGTGTTGGTGCCACCCGTGGGGCCGTTCGGGGGCTTCTTCGAGTCTTCACCCTCTAACGCCATGTTTTTAAGCCCAAGTCAAGAAATATGAAAATTACCATCGTATTATCACACCAGGAGACCCGCGGCTGCGGGGTCAGTTCCTACGAGTTACATTGGTCCCGTGGGAGGTGTTTGTGCCACCCACGGGGCCATTCGGGTGTTGTTTTTAGTTTTCTCCCTCTAACGGCATGTTTTTAAGCCCAAGTCAAGAAATATGCCAATTTCTGTCCTACTCTCAAATCGAGAGACCCACGACTGCATGATGAGTTCCTACTAGTTACATTGGTCCCGTGGGAGGTGTTGGTGCCACTCGCGGGGATGGTCAGGGGCTGTTTCTAGTTTTCACCCTCTAACGCTAATATTTTTAAGCCTAAGTCTAGAAATATGAAAATTATCATCGTACTCTCAAATCGGGGGACCTGCGGCTGCGGGTTCAGTTCTTACGAGTTTCATTGGTCCCGTGGGAGGTGTTGGTGCAACCCACGGGGCCGTTCGGGGGTTGTTTTGATTTTTCACCCTCTAACGCTAAGTTTTAAAGCCTAAGTCAAGAAATATGCAAATTATCATCGTATTCTCAAACCGGGAGACCCGCGAATGTGGGGTCAGTTCCTATGAGTTACATTGGTCCCATGGGAGGTGTTGGTACCACCCACGGGGCCGTTCAGGAGGTTTTTCGAGTTTTCACCCTCTAACGCGTTGTTTTGCTGAACTCTAGAAATATGCAAATTATCATCATATTTTCAAACCGGGAGACCCGAGCTGCGGGTTCAGTTCCCACAAGTTATATTAGTCCCGTGGGTGGTGTTGGTGCCACCCTCGGGGCCGTTCGGGGGCTTCTTCGAGTTTTCACCCTCTAACATTATGTTCTTAAGCCTAAGTCCAGAAATATGCAAATTACCGTCGTACTCTCAAACGGGCAGACCCGCGACTGCGGGGTCATTTCCGACGAGATACATTGATCCCGTGGGAGGTGATAGTGCCACCCACGGGGCCGTTCGAGGGTTGTTTCGACTTTTCACCCTCTGACGTCATGTTTTTAAGCCTAATTATAGAAATATGGAAATTACCATCGTATTCTCAAATCGGGAGTCTCGCGGATGTGCGATCAGTTCCTACGAGTTACATTAGTCCCATGGTAGGTGTTGGTGCCACCTACGGGGATGGTTAGGGGCTGTTTCGAGTTTTCACCCTCTAACGCTAATGTTTTTAAGCCTAAGTCTAGAAATATGCAAATTACCATTGTATTCTCAAATTGGGAGTCCCGCGGCTGCTGGGTCAGTTCCTACGAGATATATTGGTCCCGTGGGAGGTGTTGGTGCCACCCACGGGGATGGTCAAGGGTTGTTTCGAGTTTTCACCCTCTAACGCCATGTTTTTAAGCTTATATCTAGAAATATGCAAATTACCATCGTGTTTTCAAGCCGAGAGTCTCGCGGATGCGAGTTCATTTCCTACGAGTTACATTCGTCCCGTGGGAAGTGTTGGTGCCATCCACGGGGAAGTTCGGGGGTTGTTTTGAGTTTTCACCCTCTAACGTCATGTTTTGTATAAGTTAATAAATTATCATCGTACTCTCAAACCGTGAGACCTGCGGCTGCGGTTTCAGTTCCTACGAGTTACATTGGTCCCGTTGGAGGTGTTTGTGCCACCCACGGTGCCGTTCTAGGGTTATTTTTAGTTTTCAACAACTAACGCCATGTTTTGAATCCCAAGTCTAGAAATATGCAAATTATCATCTTACTCTCAAACCGGGAGACCCGCGGCTGCGGGGTTAGTTCCTACAAGTTACATTGGTCCCGTGGGAGGTGTTGGTGCCACCCACGTGGCCGTTCGGGGGCGATTTCGAGTTTTCACCCTCTAACGCCATGTTTTGATTAAGTCTATAAATATGTAAATTACCATCGTACTCTCAAATCGGGAGACTCGTGGCTACGGGGTTAGTTCCTACGAGTTACATTGGTCCAGTGGGAGGTGTTGGTGCCACCCACGGGGCCATTCGGGGGCTGCTTCGAGTTTTCACCCTCTAACGCCATGTTTTTAAGCCTATGTCCAGAAATATGCAGATTATCATCGTATTCTCAAACCGGGAGACCCGCGCCTGCGGGGTTAGTTCCTACGAGTTACATTGGTCCCGTGGTAGGTGTTGGTGCCACCCACGAGGCCGTTCAGGGGCTGTTTCGAGTTTTCATCCTCTAACACCATGTTTTGCTTATGTCTAGAAATATGGAAATTACCGTTGTACTCTTAAACTGGGAGTCTTGCGGCTGCGCGATCAGTTCCTATGAGTTACATTGGTCCCGTGGGAGGTGTTGGTGCCACCCACGGGGCCGTTTCGGGTGCTGTTTTGACTTTTAACCCACTAACCTCATGTTTTTAATCCTAAGTCTAGAAATATGCAAATTACCGTCGTACACTCAAACCGTGAGACCCGCGGCTGCGGGGTCAGTCCCTACGAGTTACATTGGTTCCGTGGGAGGTGTTGGTGCAACCCACGGGGCCGTTCGGGGGTTGTTTCGACTTTTCCCCCTCTAACGTCATGTTTTTAAGCCTAAGTCTGGAAATATGAAAATTATTGTCGTACTCTCAAAACGGGAGACCCGCGGCTGTGGGGTCAGTTCCTACGAGTTACATTGGTCCCGTGAGAGGTGTTGGTGCCACCCACGGGGCCTTTCGGGGGCTGTTTCGAGTTTTCACCCTCTAACGCCATGTTTTGCCTAAGTCTAAAAATATGCAAATTATCATCGTATTCTCAAACCGAGAGACCAACGGTTGTGAGGTCAATTCCTATGAGTTACATTGGTCCCGTGGGAGGTGTTGTTGCCACCCACGGGGCCGTTTGTGGGTTGTTTCGAGTTTTCACCCTCAAATGCCATGTTTTGCTGAACTTTAGAAATATGAAAATTACTGTTGTACTCTCAAACCGGGAGACCCGCGGCTGCGGGGTCAGTTCCTATGAGTTACATTGGTCTCGTGGGAGCTGTTGGTGCCACCCACGGGGCCGTTAGGGGGCTGTTTCGAGTTTTCTCCCTCTACCACCCTATTTTACTTAAGTGTAGAAATATGCAAATTGTCATCTTACTCTCAAACTCGAAGACTCGCGACTACGTGGTCAGTTCCTAAGAGTTACATTGGTCCTGTGGGAGGTGTTGGTGCCACCCGTGGGGCCGTTCGGGGGCTTCTTCGAGTCTTCACCCTCTAACGCCATGTTTTTAAGTCCAAGTCAAGAAATATGAAAATTACCATCGTATTATCACCCCAGGAGACCCGCGGCTGCGGGGTCAGTTCCTACGAGTTACATTGGTCCCGTGGGAGGTGTTTGTACCACCCACGGGGCCATTCGGGTGTTGTTTTTAGTTTTCACCCTCTAACGGCATGTTTTTAAGCCCAAGTCAAGAAATATGCCAATTTCTGTCCTACTCTCAAATCGAGAGACCCGCGACAGCACGATGAGTTCCTACTAGTTACATTGGTCCCGTGGGAGGTGTTGGTGCCACTCGCGGGGATGGTCAGGGGCTGTTTCTAGTTTTCACCCTCTAACGCTAATGTTTTTAAGCCTAAGTCTAGAAATATGAAAATTATCATCGTACTCTCAAATCGGGGGACCTGCGGCTACGGGTTCAGTTCTTACGAGTTTCATTGGTCCCGTGGGAGGTGTTGGTGCAACCCACGGGGCCGTTCGGGGGTTGTTTTGATTTTTCACCCTCTAACGCCAAGTTTTAAAGCCTAAGTCAAGAAATATGCAAATTATCGTCGTATTCTCAAACCGGGAGACCCGCGATTGTGGGGTCAGTTCCTATGAGTTACATTGGTCCCATGGGAGGTGTTGGTACCACCCACGGGGCCGTTCAGGAGCTTTTTCGAGTTTTCACCCTCTAACGCATTGTTTTGCTGAACTCTAGAAATATGCAAATTATCATCGTATTTTCAAACCGGGAGGCCCGAGCTGCGGGTTCAGTTCCCACAAGTTATATTAGTCCCGTGGGTGGTGTTGGTGCCACCCTCGGGGCAGTTCGGGGGCTTCTTCGAGTTTTCACCCTCTAACATTATGTTCTTAAGCCTAAGTCCAGAAATATGCAAATTACTGTCGTACTCTCAAACGGGGAGACCCGCGACTGCGGGGTCATTTTTGACAAGTTACATTGGTCCCGTGGGAGGTGATAGTGCCACCCACGGGGCCGTTCGAGGGTTGTTTCGACTTTTCACCCTCTGACGTCATGTTTTTAAGCCTAAGTATAGAAATATGGAAATTACCATCGTATTCCCAAATCGGGAGTCTCGCGGATGCGCGATCAGTTCCTACGAGTTACATTAGTCCCATGGTAGGTGTTGGTGCCACCTACGGGGATGGTTAGGGGCTGTTTCGAGTTTTCACCCTCTAACGCTAATGTTTTTAAGCCTAAGTCTAGAAATATGCAAATTACCATTGTATTCTCAAATTGGGAGTCCCGCGGCTGCTGGGTCAGTTCCTACGAGATATATTGGTCCCGTGGGAGGTGTTGGTGCCACCCACGGTGATGGTCAAGGGTTGTTTTGAGTTTTCACCCTCTAACGCCATGTTTTTAAGCTTATATCTAGAAATATGCAAATTACCATCGTGTTTTCAAGCCGAGAGTCTCGCGGATGCGGGTTCATTTCCTACGAGTTACATTCGTCCCGTGGGAAGTGTTGGTGCCATCCACGGGGAAGTTCGGGGGTTGTTTTGATTTTTCACCCTCTAACGTCATGTTTTGTATAAGTTAATAAATTATCATCGTACTCTCAAACCGTGAGACCTGCGGCTGCGGTTTCAGTTCCTACGAGTTACATTGGTCCCGTTGGAGGTGTTTGTGCCACCCACGGTGCCGTTCTAGGGTTGTTTTGAGTTTTCAACAACTAACGCCATGTTTTGAATCCTAAGTCTAGAAATATGCAAATTATCATCTTACTCTCAAACCGGGAGACCCGCGGCTGCGGGGTTAGTTCCTACGAGTTACATTGGTCCGGTGGGAGGTGTTGGTGCCACCCACGTGGCCGTTCGGGGGCGATTTCGAGTTTTCACCCTCTAACGCCATGTTTTGATTAAGTCTATAAATATGTAAATTACCATCGTACTCTCAAATCGGGAGACTCGCGGCTACGGGGTTAGTTCCTACGAGTTACATTGGTCCAGTGGGAGGTGTTGGTGCCACCCACGGGGCCATTCGGGGGCTGTTTTGAGTTTTCACCCTCTAACGCCATGTTTTTAAGATAATGTCCAGAAATATGCAGATTATCATCGTATTCTCAAACCGGGAGACCCGCGCCTGCGGGGTTACTTCCGACGAGTTACATTGGTCCCGTGGTAGGTGTTGGTGCCACCCACGAGGCCGTTCAGGGGCTGTTTCGAGTTTTCATCCTCTAACGCCATGTTTTTCTTATGTCTAGAAATATGGAAATTACCATTGTACTCTCAAACTGGGAGTCTTGCGGCTGCGCGATCAGTTCCTACGAGTTACATTGGTCCCGTGGGAGGTGTTGGTGCCACCCACGGGGCCGTTCGGGTGCTATTTTGACTTTTAACCCACTAACCTCATGTTTTTAATCCTAAGTCTAGAAATATGAAAATTACCATCGTACTGTCAAGCAGGGAGACCCGCGGCTGCGGGGCCAGTTCCTACGAGTTACATTGGTTCCGTGGGAGGTGTTGGTGCCACCCACGGGGCCGTTCGGGGGCTGTTTCGACTTTCCCCCTCTAACGTCATGTTTTTAAGCCTAAGTCTAGAAATATGAAAATTATTGTCGTACTCTCAAAACGGGAGACCCGCGGCTGTGGGGTCATTTCCTACGAGTTACATTGGTCCCGTGGGAGGTGTTGGTGCCACCCACGGGGCCTTTCGGGGGTTGTTTCAGGTTTTCTCCCTCAAACGCCATGTTTTGCTAAACTCTAGAAATATGTAAATTACCGTCTTACTTTCAAACTGGGATAGCCGAGCTGTGGGTTCAGTTCCTACGAGTTATATTGGTCCCGTGGGTGGTGTTGGTGCCACCCACGGGGCTGTCCAGGGGCTTCTTCGAGTTTTCACACTCTAACTTCTTGTTTTTAAGCCTAAGTCCAGAAATATGGAAATTACCATCATACTCTCAAACGAGGAGACCCACAGCTACGGGGTCAGTTCCTACGAGTTACATTGGTCCCGTGGGAGGTGTTGGTGCCAACCACGGGGCCGTTCGGGGGTTATTTCGAGTTTTCGCCCTCTAACACCATGTTTTTAAGCCTACATCTAGAAATATGTAAATTATCATCGTATTCTCAAATCGGGAGTCTCGCGGCTGCGCAATCAGTTCCTACGAGTTACACTGGTTCCATGGGAGGTGTTGGTGCCACCTACAAGGATGGTCAGGGGTTGTTTCGAGTTTTCACCCTCTACTGCTAATGTTTTTTAGCCTAAGTCTAGAAATATGAAAATTACCATCGTATTTTCAAACCGGGAGTCTCGCGGCTGCTGGGTCAGTTCCTACGAGTTATATTGGTCCCGTGGGAGGTGTTGGTGCCACCCACGGGGATGGTCAGGTGCTATTTCGAGTTTTCACCCCCTAACGCCATTTTTAAGCCTAAATCTAGAAATACACAAATTACCATCCAATTCTCAAATTGAGAGTCTTGCGGCTGCGGGGTCTGTTCCTACGAGTTACATTCGTCCCGTGGGAAGTGTTGGTGCCATCCATGGGGACGTTCCGGGGTTGTTTCGAGTTTTCACCCTCTAACGTCATGTTTTGTATAAGTTTGTAAATTATCATCGTACTCTCAAACCGGGAGACCCGCGGCGTCGGGGTCAGTTCCTACGAGTTACATTGGTCCCGTGGGAAGTGCTTGTGCCACCCATAGGGTCGTTCGGGGGTTGTTTCGATTTTTCACCCTCTAATGCCATGTTTTCCTTAAGTCTAGAAATATGCAAATTACCATTGTACTCTCAAACCGAGAGTCTCGCGGATGGACGGTGAGTTCCTACGAGTTACATTGGTCTCATGGGTGGTGTTGGTGCCACCCACGGGGCCGTTCGGGGGCTGTTTCGACTTTTCTCCCTCTAACGTCATGTTTTTAAGTTTAGGTATAGAAATATACAAATTACCATCGTACTCTCAAGTCGGGAGACCCGCGGCAACGGGGTTAGTTCCTACTAATTACATTGGTCCCGTGGGAGGTGTTGGTGCCACCCACGGAGCCATTCGGGGGCAGTTTCGAGTTTTCACCCTCTAACGCCATGTTTTTAAGACTAAGTCAAGAAATATGCTAATTATCGTCGTATTCTCAAACCGGGAGACCTGCGGGTGCGGGGTTCATTCCTAAGAGATACATTGGTCCCGCGGGAGGTGTTGGTGCCACCCACGAGGCCGTTCAGGGGTTGTTTCGAGTTTTAAGCCTAAGTCTAGAAATATGCAAATTACCGCTTAGGTCTAGAAATATGAAAATTAAGATCATACATGCAAACTGGGAGTCTCGCGGCTACGCGGTCAGTCCCTACGAGTTACATTGGCCCCGTGGGAGGTGTTGGTGCCACCCATCGGGCCGTTCGGAGGCTGTTTCGACTTTTTATCCTCTAACGTCATTTTTTTAGCCTTAGTCTGGAAAGATGAAAATTACCATCGTACTCTCAAACCTGGAGACCTGCGGCTGCGGGGTTAGTTCCTACGAGTTACATTGGTCCTGTGGGAAGTGTTGGTGCCACCCATGGGGCCATTCGGGAACTATTTCGAGTTTTCACCCTCTAACGCCATGTTTTTAAGCCCAAGTCAAGAAATATGAAAATTACAATCGTATTATCACACCAGGAGACCCGCGGCTTCGGGGTCAGTTCCTACGAGTTACATTGGTCCCGTGGGAGGTGTTGGTGCCACCCACGGGGCCGTTCGGGGGCTGTTTCGAGTTTATACCCTCTAATGCCATGTTTTTAAGCCTAAGTCAAGAAATATGAAAATTATCGTCGTATTCTCAAACCGGGAGACTTGCGGTTGTTGGGTCAGTTCGTACGAGTTACATTGGTCCCGTGGGAGGTGTTCGTACCACCCACGGGGCCGTTCAGGGGCTGTTTAGAGTTTTCACCCTCTAACGCCATGTTTTGCTGAACTCTAGAAATATGCAAATTACCTTCGTACTTTCAAATCGGGAGACCCGGGCTGCGAGTTCAGTTCCTACGAGTTACATTGGTCCCGTGGGTGGTATTGGTGCCACCCACTGGGCCGTTCGGGGGCTTCTTCGAGTTTTCACCCTCTAACGTCATGTATTTAAGCCTAAGTCCAGAAATATGAAAATTACCATCATACTCTCAAATCGGGAGACCCGCGGCTGCGGGGTCAGTTCCTACGAGTTACATTGGTCTCGTGGGAGGTTTTGGTGCCACCCATGGGGCCGTTCGGGGGTTGTTTCGAGTTTTCACCCTCTAACGCCATGTTTTTAATCCTAAGTATATAAATATGCAAATTATCGTCTTATTCTAAAATCGGGAGTCTCGCGGCTGCGCGATCAGTTCCTACGAGTTACATAGGTCCCATGGGAGGTGTTGGTGCCACCTAGAGGGATGGTCAGTGGATGTTTCGAGTTTTCACCCTCTAACGCTAATGTTTTTAAGCCTACGTCTAGAAATATGCAAATTACCATCGTATTCTCAAACCGGGAGTCCCGTGGCTGCTGTCTCAGTTCCTACGAGTTACATTGGTCCGATGGGAGGTGTTGGTGCTACCCACGGGGATGGTCAGGGGGTGTTTCGAGTTTTCACCCTCTAACGCCTTGTTTTTAAGCCTATATCTAGAAATACGCAAATTACCATCGTATTCTCAAACCGAGAGTCCTGCGGCTGCGGGGTCAGTTCCTATGAGTTACATTCATCCCATGGGAAGTGTTGGTGCCATCCACGGGGACGTTTCGGGGTTGTTTTGAGTTTTCACCCTCTAACGTCATGTTTTGTATAAGTTTGTAAATTATCATCATACTCTCAAACCGGTAGACTCGCAGCTGCGGGGTCAGTTCCTACGTGTTACATTGGTCCCGTGGGAGGTATTGGTGCCACCCACGGGGATGGTCAGGGGCTGTTTCGAGTTTTCACCCTCTAACGCGATGTTTTTAAGCCTATATCTAGAAATATGCAAATTACCATCATATTCTCATACCGAGAGTCCCGCGGCTGCGGAGTCAGTTCCTAAGAGTTACATTCATCCCGTGGGAAGTGTTGGTGCCATCCACGGGGACGTTTTGTGGTTGTTTCGAGTTTTCACCCTCTAACATCATGTTTTTTATAAGTTTGTAAATTATCGTGATACTCTTAAACCGGGAGACCCGCGACAGCGGGGTCAGTTCCTACAAGTTACATTGGTCCCGTGGGAGGTGTTGGTGCCACCCACGGTGCCGTTCGGGGGCTGTTTCGAGTTTTCACCAAAAAATGCCATGTTTTGAAGACTAAGTGTAGAAATATTCAAATTATCATTGTACTCTCAAACCGGGAGACCCGCGGCTGCGGGGTCAGTTCTTACGAGTTACATTGGTCCCGTGGGAGGTGTTAGTGCCACCCACAGGGCCGTTCGGGGACTGTTTAGAGTTTTCACCCTACAACGCCATGTTTTGCTTAACTCTATAAGTATGCAAATTACCATTGTACTCTCAAATCGGGAGACCCGTGGCTATGGGGTTAGTTCCTACGAGTTACATTGGTCCCGTGGGAGGTGTTGGTGCCACCAATGGGGCCATGCAGGGGCTGTTTTGAGTTTTCTCCCTCTAACGCCATGTTTTGGTTAGGTCTAAAAATATGCAAATTTCCGTCGTACTCTCCAATCGGGAGTCTCGCGGCCGCGCGGTTAGTTCCTACGAGTGAGATTGGTCCCATGGGAGGTGTTGGTGCCACCCACGGGGCCGTTCGGGGGCTGTTTTGACTTTTCACCCTCTAAACATGTTTTTAAGCCCTATATGCAAATTATCATCGTACTCTCAAACCGGGAGACCCGCGACTGGGCGGTCAGTTCCTACGAGTTACATTGGTCCCTTGGGATGTGTTGGTGCCACCCGCGGGGCCATTCGGGTGCTATTTCGACTTTCCACCTTCTAACGTCATGTTTTGCTTAAGTCTAGAAATATGCAAATTACCGTCATACTCTCAAACCGGGAGACCCGCAGCTGCGAGGTCAAATCCTGTGAGTTACATGGTCCCGTGGGAGGTGTTGGTGCCACCCACGGGGCCGTTGGGGGGTTGTTTTGATCTTTCACCCTCTAACGCCATGTTTTACTAAACTCTAAAGATATGCAAATTACCGTCGTGCTCTCAAACCGGGAGACCCGTGACTACGGGGTCAGTTCCTATGAGTTATATTTGTCCCGTGGGAGGTGTTGGTGCCACTCGCGGGGATGGTCAGGGGCTGTTTCGAGTTTTCACCCTCTAACGCTAATGTTTTTAAGCCTAAGTCTAGAAATACCAAAATTATCATCGTACTCTCAAACCGGGGGACCTGCGGCTGCGGGGTCAGTTCTTACGAGTTTCATTGGTCCCGTGGGAGGTGTTGGTGCCACCCACGGGGCCGTTCGGGGGTTGTTTCGATTTTTCACCCTCTAACGCCAAGTTTTATAGCCTAAGTCAAGAAATATGCAAATTATCATCATATTCTCATACCGGGAGACCCGCGATTGTGGGGTCAGTTCCTACGAGTTACATTGGTCCCATGGGAGGTGTTGGTACCACCCACGGGGCCGTTCAGGAGGTTTTTCGAGTTTTCACCCTCTAACGCGTTGTTTTGCTGAACTCTAGAAATATGCAAATTACCGTCGTATTTTCAAACCGGGAGACCCGAGCTGCGGGTTCAGTTCCTACAAGTTATATTAGTCCCGTGGGTGGTGTTGGTGCCACCCTCTGGGCCGTTCGGGGGCTTCTTCGAGTTTTCACCCTCTAACATTATGTTCATAAGCCTAAGTCCAGAAATATGCAAATTACCGTCGTACTCTCAAACGGGGAGACCCGCGGCTGCGGGGTCATTTCCTACGAGTTACATTGATCCCGTGGGAGGTGATAGTGCCACCCACGGGGCCGTTCGAGGGTTGTTTTGACTTTTCACCCTCTAACGTCATGTTTTTAAGCCTAAGTCTCGAAATATTGAAATTACCATCGTATTCTCAAATCGGGAGTCTCGCGGATGCGCGATCAGTTCCTACGAGTTACATTAGTCCCATGGTAAGTGTTGGTGCCACCTACGGGGATAGTCAGGGGCTGTTTTGAGTTTTCACCCTCTAACGCTAATTTTTTTAAGCCTAAGTCTAGAAATATGCAAATTACGATTGTATTCTCAAACTGGGAGTCCCGCGGCTGCTGGGTCAGTTCCTACGAGATATATTGGTCCCGTGGGAGGTGTTGGTGCCACCCACGGGGATGGTCAGGGGTTGTTTCGAGTTTTCACCCTCTAACGCCATGTTTTTAAGCATATATCTAGAAATATACAAATTACCATCGTGTTCTCAAGCCGAGAGTCTCGCGGATGCGGGTTCATTTCCTACGAGTTACATTCGTCCCGTGGGAAGTGTTGGTGCCATCCACGGGGAAGTTCGGGGGTTGTTTCGAGTTTTCACCCTCTAACGTCATGTTTTGTATAAGTTAAAAAATTACCATCGTACTCTCAAACCGTGAGACCTGCGGCTGCGGTTTCAGTTCCTACGAGTTACATTGGTCCCGTTGGAGGTGTTGGTGCCACCCACGATGCCGTTCTAGGGTTGTTTTGAGTTTTTAACAACTAACTCCATGTTTTGAATCCTAAGTCTAGAAATATACAAATTATCATCTTACTCTCAAACCGGGAGACCCGCGGCTGCGGGGTTAGTTCCTACGAGTTACATTGGTCCCGTGGGAGGTGTTGGTGCCACCCACGTGGCCGTTCGGGGGAGATTTTGAGTTTTCACCCTCTAACGCCATGTTTTGATTAAGTCTATAAATATGTAAATTACCATCGTACTCTCAAATCGGGAGACCCGCGGCTACGGGGTTTGTTCCTACGAGTTACATTGGTCCAGTGGGAGGTGTTGGTGCCACCCACGGGGCCATTCGGGGGCTGTTTCGAGTTTTCACCCTCTAACGCCATGTTTTTAAGCCTATGTCCAGAAATATGCATATTATCATCGTATTCTCAAACCGGGAGACCCGCGCCTGCGGGGTTAGTTCCTACGAGTTACATTGGTCCCGTGGGAGGTGTTGGTGCCACCCACGAGGCCGTTCAGGGGCTATTTCGAGTTTTCATCCTCTAACGCCATGTTTTGCTTATGTATAGAAATATGGAAATTACCGTTGTACTCTCAAACTGGGAGTCTTGCGGCTGCGCGATCAGTTCCTACGAGTTACATTGGTCCCGTGGGAGGTGTTGGTGCCACCCACGGGGCTGTTCGGGTGCTGTTTTGACTTTTAACCCACTAACCTCATATTTTTAATCCTAAGTCTAGAAATATGAAAATTACCATCGTACTCTCAAACAGGTAGACCCGCGGTTGCGGGGCCAGTTCCTACGAGTTACATTGGTTTCGTGGGAGGTGTTGGTGCCACCCACGGGGCCATTCGGGGGCTGTTTCGACTTTTCCCTCTACAAACGTCATGTTTTTAAGCCTAAGTCTAGAAATATGAAAATTACCGTCGTACTCTCAAAACGAGAGACCCGCGGCTGTGGGGTCATTTCCTACGAGTTACATTAGTCCCGTGGGAGGTGTTGGTGCCACCCACGGGGCATTTCGAGGGTTGTTTCGGGTTTTCTCCCTCTAAAGCCATGTTTTGCTGAACTCTAGAAATATGTAAATTACCGTCTTACTTTCAAACTGAGATAGCCAAGCTGTGGGTTCAGTTCCTACGAGTTATATTGTTCCCGTGGGTGGTGTTGGTGCCACCCACGGGGCTGTCCGGGGGCTTCTTCGAGTTTTCACCCTCTAACATCATGTTTTTAAGCCTAAGTCCACAAATATGGAAATTACCATCATACTCTCAAACGAGGAGACCCACGGCTACGGGGTCAGTTCCTACGAGTTACATTGGTCCCGTGGGAGGTGTTGGTGCCAACCACGGGGCCGTTCGGGGATTATTTCGAGTTTGCGCCCTCTAACGCCATGTTTTTAAGCCTACGTCTAGAAATATGCAAATTATCATCGTATTCTCAAATCGGGAGTCTCGCGGCTGCGCGATCAGTTCCTATGAGTTACACTGGTTCCATGGGAGGTGTTGGTGCCACATACAAGGATGGTCAGGGGTTGTTTCGAGTTTTCACCCTCTACTGCTAATGTTTTTTAGCGTAAGTCTAGAAATATGAAAATTTCCATCGTATTCTCAAACCGGGAGTCTCGCGGCTGCTGGATCAGTTTCTACGAGTTATATTGGTCCCGTGGGAGGTGTTAGTGCCACCCACGGGGATGGTCAGGTGCTGTTTCGAATTTTCACCCCCTAACCCCATTTTTTAGGCCTAAATCTAGAAATACACAAATTACCATCCAATTCTCAAATTGAGAGTCTCGCGGCAGCGGGGTCTGTTCCTATGAGTTACATTCGTCCCGTGGGAAGTGTTAGTGCCATCCACGGGGACGTTCGGGGGTTGTTTCGAGTTTTCACCCTCTAACGTCATGTTTTGTATAAGTTTGTAAATTATCATCGTACTCTCAAACCGGGGGACCCGCGGCGTCGGGGTCAGTTCCTACGAGTTACATTGGTCCCGTGGGAGGTGTTTGTGCCACCCACGGGGCCGTTCGGGGGTTGTTTCGATTTTTCACCCTCTAATGCCATGTTTTGATTAAGTCTAGAAATATGCAAATTACCATTGTACTCTCAAACCGAGAGTCTCGCGGCTGGACGGTCAGTTCCTACGAGTTACATTGGTCTCGTGGGTGGTGTTGGTGCCACCCACAGGGCCGTTCGGGGGCTGTTTCGACTTTTCACCCACTAACGTCATGTTTTTAAGTCTAGGTATAGAAATATGCAAATTACCATCATACTCTCAAATCGGGAGACCCGCGGCAACGGGGTTAGTTCCTACGAATTACATTGGTCCCGTGGGAGGTGTTGGTGCCACCCACGGGGCCATTCGGGGGCAGTTTCGAGTTTTCACCCTCTAACGCCATGTTTTTAAGACTAAGTCAAGAAATATGCTAATTATCGTCGTATTCTCAAACCGGGAGACCTGCGGGTGCGGGGTTCATTCCTAAGAGATACATTGGTCCCGTGGGAGGTGTTGGTGCCACCCACGAGGCCGTTCAGGGGTTTTTTCGAGTTTTAAGCCTAAGTCTAGAAATATGCAAATTACCGCTTAGGTCTAGAAATATGAAAATTACCATCATACATGCAAACTGGGAGTCTCATGGCTACGCGGTCAGTTCCTACGAGTTACATTGGCCCCGTGGGAGGTGTTAGTGCCACCCACGGGGCCGTTCAGGGGCTGTTTCGACTTTTCACCCTCTAACATCATGTTTTTTAGCCTTAGTCTGGAAAGATGAAAACTACCATCGTACTCTCAAACCTGGAGACCTGCGGCTACGGGGTTAGTTCCTACGAGTTACATTGGTCCTGTGGGAAGTGTTGGTGCCACCCATGGGGCCATTCGGGAACTATTTCGAGTTTTCACCCTCTAACGCCATGTTTTTAAGCCCAAGTCAAGAAATATGAAAATTACCATCGTATTATCAAACCAGGAGACCCGCGGCTGAGGGGTCAGTTCCTACGAGTTACATTGGTCCCGTGGGAGGTGTTGGTGCCACCCACGGGGCCTTTCGGGGGCTGTTTCGAGTTTTCACCCTCTAACGCCATGTTTTGCCTAAGTCTAAAAATATGCAAATTATCATCGTATTCTCAAACCGAGAGACCAACGGTTGTGAGGTCAATTCCTATGAGATACATTGGTCCCGTGGGAGGTGTTGTTGCCACCCACGGGGCCGTTCGGGGGATGTTTCGAGTTTACACCCTCTAATGCCATGTTTTTAAGCCTATGTCAAGAAATATGAAAATTATCGTCGTATTCTCAAACCAAGAGACTTGCGGTTGTGGGGTCAGTTCCTACGAGTTACATTGGTCCCGTGGGAGGTGTTCGTACCACCCACGGGGCCGTTCAGGTGCTGTTTTGAGTTTTCACCCTCTAACGCCATGTTTTGCTGAACCCTAGAAATATGCAAATTACCTTCGTACTTTCAAATCGGGAGACCCGGGCTGCGGGTTTAGTTCCTACGAGATACATTGGTCCCGTGGGTGGTATTGGTGCCACCCACTGGGCCGTTCGGGGGCTTCTTCGAGTTTTCACCCTCTAACGTCATGTATTTAAGCCTAAGTCCAGAAATATGCAAATTACCATCATACTCTCAAATCGGGAGACCCGCGGCTGCGGGGTCAGTTCCTACGAGTTACATTGGTCTCATGGGAGGTTTTGGTGCCACCCATGGGGCCGTTCGGGGGTTGTTTCGAGTTTTCACCCTTTACGACATGTTTTTAATCCTAAGTATAGAAATATGCAAATTATCGTCTTATTCTCAAATCGGGAGTCTCGCGGCTGCGCGATCAGTTCCTACGAGTTACATAGGTCCCATGGGAGGTGTTGGTGCCACCTAGAGGGATGGTCAGTGGATGTTTCGAGTTTTCACCCTCTAACGCTAATGTTTTTAAGCCTACGTCTAGAAATATGCAAATTACCATCGTATTCTCAAACCGGGAGTCCCGCGGCTGCTGTCTCAGTTCCTACCAGTTACATTGGTCCTGTGGGAGGTGTTGCTGCTACCCACGGGGATGGTCAGGGGTTGTTTCGAGTTTTCACCCTCTAACGCCTTGTGTTTAAGCCTATATCTAGAAATATGCAAATTACCATCGTATTCTCAAACCGAGAGTCCTGCAGCTGCGGGGTCAGTTCCTATGAGTTACATTCATCCCATGGGAAGTGTTGGTGCCATCCACGGGGACGTTCCGGGGTTGTTTTGAGTTTTCACCCTCTAACGTCATGTTTTGTATAAGTTTGTAAATTATCGTCATACTCTCAAACCGGTAGACTCGCAGCTGCGGGGTCAGTTCCTACGAGTTACATTGGTCCCGTGGGAGGTATTGGTGCCACCCACGGGGATGGTCAGGAGCTGTTTCGAGTTTTCACCCTCTAACGCGATGTTTTTAAGCCTATATCAAGAAATATGCAAATTACCATCATATTCTCAAACCGAGAGTCCCGCGGCTGCGGAGTCAGTTCCTAAGAGTTACATTCATCCCGTGGGAAGTGTTGGTGCCATCCACGGGGACGTCTGGGGGTTGTTTCGAGTTTTCACCCTCTAACGTCATGTTTTTTATAAGTTTGTAAATTATCGTCATACTCTTAAACCGGGAGACCCGCGGCAGCGGGGTCAGTTCCTACGAGTTACATTGGTCCCGTGGGAGGTGTTGGTGCCACCCACGGTGCCGTTCGGGGGCTGTTTCGAGTTTTCACCAAAAAAATGCCATATTTTGAAGACTAAGTGTAGAAATATTCAAATTATCATTGTACTCTCAAACCGGGAGACCCGCGGCTACGGGGTCAGTTCTTACGAGTTACATTGGTCCCGTGGGAGGTGTTAGTGCCACCCACAGGGCCGTTCGGGTGCTATTTCGAGTTTTCACCCTACAACACCATGTTTTGTTTAACTCTAAAAATACGCAAATTACCATTGTACTCTCAAATCGGGAGGGCCGTGGCTACGGGGTTAGTTCCTACGAGTTACATTGGTCCCGTGGGAGGTGTTGGTGCCACCAATGGGGCCATGCGGGGGCTGTTTCGAGTTTTCTCCCTCTAACGCCATGTTTTGCTTAGGTCTAAAAATATGCAAATTACCGTCGTACTCTCCAATCGGGAGTCTCGCGGCCGCGCGGTTAGTTCCTACGTGTTAGATTGGTCCCATGGGAGGTGTTGGTGCCACCCACGGGGCCGTTCGGGGGTTGTTTTGACTTTTCACCCTCTAAAGATGTTTTCAAGCCTTATATGCAAATTATCATCGTACTCTCAAACCGGGAGACCCGCGACTGGGGGGTCAGTTCCTACGAGTTACATTGGTCCCTTGGGATGTGTTGGTGCCACCCGCGGGGCCATTCGGGTGCTATTTCGACTTTCCACCTTCTAACGTCATGTTTTGCTTAAGTCTAGAAATATGCAAATTACCGTCATACTCTCAAACCGGGAGACCTGCAGCTGCGAGGTCAAATCTCGTGAGTTACATGGTCCCCTGGGAGGTGTTGGTGCCACCCACGGGGCCGTTCGGGGGTTGTTTCGATCTTTCACCCTCTAACGCCATGTTTTACTAAACTCTAAAGATATGTAAATTACCGTCGTGATCTCAAACCGGGAGACCTGCGACTATGGGGTCGGTTCCTATGAGTTATATTGGTCCCGTGGGAGGTATTGGTGCCACCCACTGGACGGTTCGGGGGCTTCTTCGAGTTTTCCCCCTCTAACGTCATGTTTTTAAGCCTAAGTACAGAAATATTTAAATTTCCATCGAACTCTCGAATCGGGAGACCCGCGACTCCGGGGTCAGTTCCTACAAGTTACATTGTTCCCATGGGAGGTGTTGGTGCCATCCATGGGTCCGTTCGGGGGCTATATCGAGTTTTCACCCTCTAACGCCATGTTTTTAAGCCTAAGTCTATAAATATGCAAATTACCATCGTATTCTCAAACCAGGAGTCTCACGGCTGCACGATCAGTTCCTACGAGTTACATATGTCTCATGGGAGGTGTTGGTGCCACCCACGGGGATGGTTAGGGGCTGTTTTGCATTTTCACCCTCTAATGCTAATGTTTTTATGCCAAAGTCTAGAAATATGCAAATTACCATCGTACACTCAAACCAGGGGACCCGCGACTGCGGAGTCCGTACTTACGAGTGAGATTGGTCCCGTAGAAGGTGTTGGTGCCACCCACGGGGCCATTCGGGGGCTGTTTCGTGTTTTCACCCTCTAACGCCATGTTTTTAAGCCTAAGTCAAGAAAAATACAAATTATCGTCGTATTCTAAAACCGGGATACCTGCGACTACGGGGTTAGTTCCTACGAGTTACATTAGTCCCGTGGGAGGTGTTGGTGCCACCCACGAGGCCGTTCAGGGGCTGTTTTGAGTTTTCATCCTCTAATGCCATGTTTTGCTTAGGTCTAAAAATATGCAAATTACAGTCGTACTCTCAAACCTGGAGTCTTGCGGCTGCCCGGTCACTTCCTATGAGTTACATTGGTCCCGTGGGAAGTGTTGGTGCCACCCACGGGGTCGTTCGGGGGCTGTTTCAACTTTTCACCCTCTAATGTCATGTTTTTAAGACTAAGTCTAGAAAGATGAAAACTATCATCGTACTCTCAAATCGGGAGACCCTCGGCTACGGGGTCAGTTCCTACGAGTTACAATGGTCCCATGGGAGGTGTTTGTGCCACCCATGGGAATGTTCGGGGGTTATTTCGAGTTTTCAACCTCTAAACATGTTTTTAAGCCTTATATGCAAATTATCATCGTACTCTCAAACTGGGAGACCCGCGACTGCAGGGTCAGTTCCTATGAGTTACATTGGTCCCGTGGATGGTGTTGGTGCCTCCCATGGGGCCGTTCGGGGGTTGTTTCGAGTTTTCACCCTCTAACGCCCACTTTTTAAGCCTAAGTCTAAAAATTTGCAAATCACCATCGTATTCTCAAACGGGAGTCTCACGGCAGCACGATCAGTTCCTACGAGTTACATTGGTCCCGTGGGAGGTGTTCGTGCCACCCACGGGGATGGTCAGTTGCTGTTTTGAGTTTTAACCCACTAACGCTAATGTTTTTAAGCCTAAGTCTAGAAATATGCAAATTGTCATCGTACTCTCAAACAGGGAGACCCGCGGCTGCGGGGTTAGTTCCTACGAGTTACATTGGTCCCGTGGGAGGTGTTGGTGCCACCCACGGGGCCATTCGAGGGCTGTTTCCAGTTTTCACCCTCTAACGCCATGTTTTTAAACCTAAGCTAAGAAATATGCAATTATCATCGTATTCTCAAACTGGGAGACCCGCGGCTATGGGGTTAGTTCCTACGAGTTATATTGGTCCCGTGGGAGGTGTTGGTCCCACCTACGAGGACGTTCAGGGGCTATTTCGAGTTTTCATTCTCTAACGCTATGTTTTTCTTTGGTATAGAAATATGAAAATTACCGTCGTACTCTCAAACCGAGAGTCTCGCGACTGCGCGGTCAGTTCCTACGAGTTACATTGGTGCTGTGGGAGGTGTTGGTGCCACCCACGGGCCGTTTGGGGGCTGTTTCGACTTTTCACCCTCTAACGTCATGTTTTTAAGCCTAAGTCTTGAAAGATGAAAAATATCGTCGTACTCTCAAACTGGGAAACCCGCGACTGCGGGGTCAGTTCCTACGAGTAACATTGGTCCCGTGGGAGGTGTTAGTGCCACCCGCAGGGCCGTTCGGGTGTTGTTTTGACTTTTCACCCTCTGACGTTATGTTTTGCTTAAGTCTAGAAATATGCAAATTACCGTCGTACTCTTAAACCGGGAGACCCGCAGCTGCGGGGTCAGTTCCTATGAGTTACATTGGTCTCGTGGGAGGTGTTGGTGCCACCCACGAGGCCGTTCGGGGGCAGTTTCGAGTTTTCACCCTCTAACGCCATGTTTTTAAGCTTAAGTATAGAAATATGCAAATTACCGTCATACTCTCAAACCAGGAGACCCGCGGCTGCGGGGTCTGCTCCTACGAATTTTATTGGTCCCGTGGGAGGTGTTGGTGCCACCCACTTGACGGTTCGGAAGCTTCTTCGAGTTTTCACCCTCTAACGTCCTGTTTTTAATCCTAATCCAGAAATATGCAAATTTTTGTCGTACTCTCGAATCGGGAGACCCGCGGTTGCGCGATCAGTTCCTACGAGTTACATTGGTCCCGTGGGAGTTGTTGGTGCCACCCACGGGGCCGTTCGGGGTTTGTTTCGAGTTTCCCCCTTTTAACGCCATGTTTTTAAGCCAAAGTCAAGAAATTTGAACAGTATCATCGTACTCTCAAATCGGGAGACCCGCGGCTACGGGGTCAGTTCCTACGAGTTACATTAGTCCCGTGGGAGGTGTTGGTGCCACCCATCTAGCCGTTTGA
Organism: Sambucus nigra; assembly: GCA_949130495.1. Classification (NCBI taxonomy): domain Eukaryota; kingdom Viridiplantae; phylum Streptophyta; class Magnoliopsida; order Dipsacales; family Adoxaceae; genus Sambucus; species Sambucus nigra. Next base: position 287,752,287 of record OX422218.1, read on the forward strand.
GGGCTGTTTCGAGTTTTCACCCTCTAACGCCATGTTTTTAAGCCTAAGTCTAGAAATATGCAAATTACCATCGTATTCTCAAACTGGGAGTCTCACGGTAGCGCGATCAGTTCCTACGAGTTACATCGGTTCTGTGGGAGATTTTGGTGCCACCCACGGTGATGGTCAGGGGCTGTTTCGATTTTTCATCCTCTGACGCTAATGTTTTTAAGCCTAAGTCCAGAAATATGCAAATTACCATCGTACTCTCAAACCGGGGGACCCGCAGCTGCGGGGTCAGTTCTTACGAGTTGCATTGGTCCCGTGGGAGGTGTTGGTGCCACCCACGGGGCCGTTCTGGGGATGTTTTGACTTTTCACCCTCTAATGTCATGTTTTTAGGCCTAAGTCTAGAAAGATGAAAATTACCATTGTTCTCTCAAACCGGGAGACCCACGGCTGCGGGGTTAGTTCCTACGAGTTACATTGGTCCCATGGGAGGTGTTGTTGCCACCCACAGGGCAATTCGGTGGCTGTTTCGATTTTCACCCTCAAACGCCATATTTTTAAGCCTAAGTCAAGAAATATGCAAATTATCGATGTATTCTCAAACTGGGAGACCCGCGGCTGCGGGGTTAGTTCCTACGAGTTACATTGGTCCCGTGGGAGGTGTTGGTAAAACCCACGGGGCCGTTTAGGGGTTGTTTCGAGTTTTCACCCTCTAACGCCATGTTTTTAAGCCTAAGTCAAGAAATATGCAAATTAAAATCATATTCTCAAACCGGGAGACCCGCGGCTGTGGGGTCAGTTCCTACCAGTTACATTGGTCTCGTGGGAGGTGTAGGTGCCACCCACGGCGCCGTTCGGGGGCTGTTTGGAGCTTTCAGCCTCTAACGCCATGTTTTGCTGAACTCTAGAAATATGCAAATTACCGTCGTACTCTCAAACCGAGAGAGCCGCGGGTGCGGGGTCAGTTCCTACGAGTTATATTGGTCCCGTGTGAGGTGTTGGTGCCACCCACGGGGAGATTCGAGGGACTTCGTCCAGTTTTCACCATCTAACGTCATGTTTTAAAGCATAAGTCCAGAAATATGCAAATTGCCATCATACTCTCAAATCGGGATACCCGCGGCTACGGGGTCAGTTCCTACGAGTTACATTAGTCTCGTGGGAGGTGTTGGTGGCACCCACGAGGTCGTTCGGAGGCTATTTCGAGTTTTCACCCTCTAATGCCATGTTTTTAGGCCTAAGTCGAGAAATATGAAAATTACCATCATATTCTCAAACCGAGAGTCTCACAGTTGTGCGATCAATTCCTACGAGTTACATTGGTCCCGTGGGAGATGTTGTTGATACCCACGGGGATGGTCAGGGGCTGTTTCGAGTTTTCACCATCTAACGCTAATGTTTTTAAGACTAAGTTTAGAAATATGAAAATTACCGTTGTACTCTCAAACCGAGAGACCCGCGGCTACGGGGTTAGTTCCTACGAGTTACTTTTGTCCCGATAGAGGTTTTGGTGCCACCCACGGTGCCATTCGGGGGCTATTTCGAGTTTTGACCCTCTAACGCCATATTTTTAAGCATAAGTAAAGAAATATGGAAATTATCATCATATTTTCAATTCGGTAGACCCACGGCGGTGGGGTTAGTTCCTACGAGTTACATTGGTCCCGTGGGAGGTGTTGGTGCCACCCACGAGGCCGTTCAGGGGCTCTTTCGAGTTTTTATCCTCTAACGCCATGTTTTGCTTAGGTCTAGAAATATGCAAATTACCATCGTACAATCAAACCGGGAGTCTCGCGGCTGCGCGGTTTGTTCGTACGAGTTACATTGGTCCCATGGGAGGTGTTGGTGCCACCCATGGGGCCATTCGGGGGCTGTTTTGAGTTTTCACCCTCTAACGCCATGTTTTTAAGCCTAAGTCAAGAAATATCCAAATTATCGTCATATTCTTAAACCGGGAGACCCACAGTGGCGGGGTTAGTTCCTACAAGTTACATTGGTCCCGTGGGAGGTGTTGGTGACACCCACGAGGCCGTTCAGGGGTTGTTTCGAGTTTTCATCCTCTAACGCCATGTTTTGCTTAGGTCTAGAAATATGCAAATTACCATTGTACTCTCAAACCGAGAGTCTTGCGGCTGTGCGGTTAGTTCCTACGAGTTATATTGGTCCCGTGGGAGGTGTTGGTGCCACCCACGGGGTCGTTCGGGGGCTATTTTGACTTTTCACCCTCTAACGTCATGTTTTTAAGCCTAAGTCTAGAAAGATGAAAATTATCATCGTACTATCAAATCGGGAGACCCGCGGCTGCGGGGTCAGTTCCAACGAGTTACATTGGTCCCGTGGGAGGTGTTGGTGCCACTCATGGGGCCGTTCGGGGGTTGTTTTGACTTTTCACCCTCTAACGTCATGTTTTTAACCCTAAGTCTAGAAAGATGAAAATTATCGTCGTACTCACAAACCGGGAGACCCGCGGCTGCGGGGTCAGTTCCTACGAGTTACATTGGTCCCGTGGGAGGCGTTGGTGCTACCCATGGGGCCGTTCTTGGGCTGTTTCGAGTTTTCACCCTCTAAACATGTTTTTAAGCCTTATATGCAAATTGTCATCGTACTCTCAAACCGAGAGACCCGCGGCTGCGGGGTCAGTTCCTACGAGTTATATTCGTCAAGTGGGAGGTGTTGGTGCCACCCACAGGACGGTTCGGGGGATTTTTTGAGTTTTCAACCTCCAACATCTTGTTTTTAAGCCTAAGTCCAGAAATATGCAAATTTCCGCCGTACTCTCGAATTAGGAGACCTGTGACTGCGGGGTCAGTTCCTACGAGTATCATTGGTCCCGTGGGAGGTGTTAGTGCCACCCGTGGGTCCGTTCGGGGGCTGTTTCGAGTTTTCACCTACTAACACCATGTTTTTAAGCCTAAGTATAGAAATATGCAAATTACCATCGTATTCTCAAACCGTGAGTCTCCATGCTACGCGATCGGTTCCTACGAGTTACATTGCTCCCGTGGGAGGTGTTGGTGCCACCCACGGGGATGGTCAGGGGCTGTTTCGAGTTTTCAACCTCTAACGCAAACATTTTTAAGTCTATGTCTAGAAATATGAAAATTACCATCATACTCTCAAACCGGGGGACCTGCGGCTGCGGGGTCAGTTCTTACGAGTTACATTGGTCTCGTGGGAGGTGTTGGTGCCACCCACGGGGCTGTTGGGGGTTTTTTTCGAGTTTTCACCCTCTAACAACAAGTTTTAAAGCCTAAGTCAAGAAATATGTAAATTATCATCGTATTCTCAAACCGGGAGACAAACGGCGGCGGGGTTAGTTCCTACGAGTTACATTGGTCCCGTAGGAGGTGTTGGTTCCACCCACGAGGCCGTTCAGGGGATGTTTCGAGTTTTCATCCTCTAACGCCATGTTTTGCTTAGGTCAAGAAATATGCAAATTACAGTCGTACTCTCAAATCGGGAGTCTCGCGGCTTTGCGATCTGTTCCTACGAGTTACATTGGTCCCGTGGGAGGTGTTGGTGCCACTCATGGGGCCATTCGGGGGCTGTTTCGAGTTTTCACCCTCTAACGCCATGTTTTTAAGCCTAAGTCAAGAAATATGCAAATTATCATCATATTCTCAAACCAGGAGACCCACGGCGGCGGGGTTAGTTCCTACGAGTTACATTGGTCCCATGGGAGGTATTGGTGCCACCCACGAGGCCGTTCAGGGGCTATTTCGAGTTTTCATCCTCTAACGCCATGTTTTTCTTAGGTCTAGAAATATGCAAATTACCGTCGTACTCTCCAACCGGGAGTCACGCGGCTGTGCGGTTAGTTCCTACGAGTTACATTGGTCCCGTGGGAGGTGTTGGTGCCACCCACGGGGCCGTTCGGGGGTTGTTTTGACCTTTCACCCTCTAACGTCATGTTTTTAAGCCTAAGTCTAGAAAGATGAAAATTATCATTGTACTCTCAAATCGGGAGACCCGCGGCTGCGGGGTCAGTTCCTACAAGTTACATTGGTCCTGTGGGAGGTGTTGGTGCCACCCATGGGGCCGTTCGGGGGCTGGTTCGAATTTTCACCCTCTAACGTCATGTTTTTAAGCCTAAGTCTAGAAAGATGAGAATTATCATCGTACTCTCAAACCGGGATACCCGCGGCTGCGTGGTCAGTTCCTACGAGTTACATTGGTCCCGTGGGAGGTGTTGGTGCCGCCCATGGGGCCGTTCGGGGGCTGTTTTGAGTTTTCACCCTCTACACATGTTTTTAAGCCTTATATGCAAACTGTCATCGTATTCTCAAACTGGGAGACCCGTGACTGCGGGGTCAATTCCTACGAGTTACATTGGTCCCGTGGGAGGTGTTGGTGCCACCCGTGGGTTCGTTCAGGGGTTGTTTCGAGTTTTCACCCTCAAATGCCATGTTTTTAAGCCTAAGTCTAGAAATATGCAAATTGCCATCGTATTCTCAAACCGGGAGTCTCACTGCAGCGCGATCAATTACTACGAGTTACATTGGTCCCGTGGGAGGTGGTGGTGCCACCCATGGGGCCGTTCGGGTGCTGTTTCGAGTTTTCACCCTCTAACGCCATGTTTTTATGCCTAAGTCTAGAAATATGCAAATTATAATCGTACTGTCAAACCGGGATACCCGTGACTGCGGGGTCAGTTCCTACGAGTAACATTGGTCCCGTGGGAGGTGTTGGTGCCACCCACGGGGCCGTTCGTGGGTTGTGTGGAGTTTTCACCCTCTAACGCTAAGTTTTTAAGCCTAAGTCAAGAAATATGCAAATTATCATCGTATTCTCGAACCGGGAGTCTCACGGATACGCGATCAATTCCTACGAGTTACATTGGTCCCGTGGGAGATGTTGGTGCCACCCACGGGGATGGTTAGGGGTTGTTTTGAGTTTTCACCCTCTAACCCTAATGTTTTTAAGACTAAGTATAGAAATATGCAAATTACCATTGTACTCTCAAACCGAGAGACCCGCGGCTGCGGGGTCAGTTCCTACGAGTTACATTGGTCCCGTGGGAGGTTTTGGTGCAATCCACGGGGCCGTTTGGGCGTTGTTTCGAGTTTTCACCCTCTAACGCCATGTTTTGAAGCCTAAGTTAAGAAATATGCAAATTATCGTTGTATTCTCAAATCGGGAGACCCGCGGCTATGGGGGTCAGTTCTTACGAGTTACATTGTTCCCGTGGGAGGTGTTGGTGCCACTCACGGGGCCGTTCGGGGGCTGTTTCGTGTTTTCACCCTCTAACACCATATTTTGCTAAACGCTAGAAATATGCAAATTACCGTCGTACTCTCCAACTGGGACACCCAAGGCTGCGGGGTCAACTCCTACGAGTTACATTTGTCCCGTAGGAGGTGTTGGTGACACCCACGGGACCGTTCGGGGGCTTCTTCGAGTTTTGAACCTCTAACGTCATGTTTTTAAGCCTAAGTCAAGAAATATTCAAATTACCATCGTAATCTCAAACCAGGAGACCCGCGGCTGCGGGGTCAGTTCCTCCGAGTTACATTGGTCCTGTGGGAGGTGTTGGTGCCACCCACGGGGCCGTTCGGGGGCTGTTTCGAGTTTTCACCCTCTAATGCCATTTTTTAAGACTAAGTCTAGAATTAGGCAAATTACCATCGTATTATCAAACCGGGAGTCTCACGGCTGCACGATCAATTCCTACGAGTTACATTGGTCCCGTGGGAGATGTTGGTGCCACCCACGGGGATGGTCAGGGGATATTTCGAGTTTTCACCCTCTAACGCTAATATTTTTAAGACTAGGTCTAGAAATATGCAAATTACCATCGCACTCACAAAACGGGAGACCCGCGGCTACGGGGTCAGTTCCTATGAGTTATATTGGTCCCGTGGGAGGTGTTGGGGCCACCCATGGGGCCGTTCGGGGGTTATTTTGACTTTTCACCCTCTAATGTCATGTTTTTAGGCCTAAGTCTAGAAATATGAAAATTACCATTGTTCTCTCAAATCGGGAGACCCGCGGCTGCGGGGTTAGTTCCTACGAGTTACATTGGTACCGTGGGAGGTGTTGGTGCCACCCACGGGGCCATTCGGGAGCTGTTTCGAGTTTTCACCCTCTAACGTAATGTTTTTAAGCCTAAGTCTAGAAAGATGAAACTTACCGTTGTACTCTCAAATCGGGAGACCCGAGGCTGCGGGGTCAGTTCCTACGAGTTATATTGGTCCCGTGGGAGGTATTGGTGCCACCCACTGGCGGTTCGGTAGCTTCTTCGAGTTTTCACCCTCTAACGTCATGTTTTTATGCGTAAGTCCAGAAATATGTAAATTTCCATCGTACTCTCGAATTGGGAGACCCGCGGCTGTGGGGTCAGTTCCTACAAGTTACATTGGTCCCGAGGGAGGTGTTGGTGCCACCCACGGGGCCATTCGGGGGCTATTTCGAGTTTTCACCCTCTAACGCCATGTTTTTAAGCCTAAGTCTAGAAATATGCAAATTACCATCATATTCTCAAACCGGGAGTCTTGCGGCTGCACGATCAGATCCTACGAGTTACAATTGTCTCGTGGCAGGTGTTGGTGCCACCCACGGTGAAGGTCAGGGGCTGTTTCGAGTTTTCACCCTCTAACGCCATATTTTTAATCCTATGTCTAGAAATACGCAAATTACCGTCATATTCTAAAATCGGGAGTCTCGCGGCTACGGGGTCAATTCCTATGAGTTACGTTGGTCCCGTGGGAAGTGGTGGTGGCGTCCACGGGGACGTTCGAGGGTTATTTCTAGTTTTCACCCTCTAACGTCATGTTTTGTGTTTAAATTTGCAAATTATCGTCATACTCTTAAACTGGGAGACTCGCGGATGCGGGGTCAGTTCCAACGAAGTACATTGATCGCGTGGGCGGTGTTGCGGCCACTCGCGGGGCCGTTCGGGTGATGTTTTTACTTTTCACCCTCTAACGCCATGTTTTTAAACCTAAGTCTAGAAATATGCAAATTATCATCGTACTCTCAAACAGGGAGACCCGCGGCTGCGGGGTCAGTTCCTACGAGTAACATTGGTCCTGTGGGTAGTGTTGGTGCCACCCGTGGGTCCGTTCGGGGGATGTTTTGAGTTTCACCCTCTAACGCCATGTTTTTATGACTAAGTCAAGAATTAGGCAAATTACCATCGTATTATCAAATCGAGAGTCTCACTGCAGCGCGATCAGTTACTACGAGTTACATTGGTCCCGTGGGAGGTGTTGGTGCCACCCACGGGGCCGTTCGGGTGCTGTTTCGAGTTTTCACCCTCTAACTCCATGTTTTTAAGCCTAAGCCCAGAAATATTCAAATTACCATCGTAATCTCAAACCAGGAGACCCGCGGCTGCGGGGTCAGTTCCTCCGAGTTACATTGGTCCTGTGGGAGGTGTTGGTGCCACCCACGGGGCCGTTCGGGGGTTGTGTCGAGTTTTCACCTTCTAACGCTAATTTTTTAAGCCTAAGTTAAGAAATATGGAAATTATCATCGTATTCTCGAACCGGGAGTCTCACGGCTACGCGATCAATTCCTACGAGTTACATTTGTCCCGTGGGAGATGTTGGTGCCACCCACGGGGATGTTTCGGGGCTGTTTTGAGTTTTCACCCTCAAACCCTAATGTTTTTAAGACTAAGTCTAGAAATATATAAATTACCATTGTACTCTCAAACCGAGAGACCCGCGGCTGCGGGGTCAGTTCCTACGAGTTACATTAGTCCCGTGGGAGGTTTTGGTGCCACCCACGGGGCCGTTCGGGCGTTGTTTCGAGTTTTCACCCTCTAACGCCATGTTTTGAAGCCTAAGTTAAGAAATATGCAAATTATCGTCGTATTCTCAAATCGGGAGACCCGCGGCTATGGGGGTCAGTACTTACGAGTTACATTGGTCCCGTGGGAGCTGTTGGTGCCACTCACGGGGCCGTTCGGGGGCTGTTTTGTGTTTTCACCCTCTAACGCCATATTTTGCGAAACTCTAGAAATATGCAAATTATCGTCGTACTCTCAAATCAGGAGACCCGCGGCTGTGGGGCCAACTCCTACGAGTTACATTTGTCCCGTAGGAGGTGTTGGTGACTCCCACGGGACCGTTCGGGGGCTTCTTCGAGTTTTGAACCTCTAACGTCATGTTTTTAAGCCTAAGTCCAGAAATATGCAAATTACCATCGGAATCTCAAACCAGGAGACCCGCGATTGCGGGGTCAGTTCCTACGAGTTACGTTGGTCCCGTGGGAGGTGTTGGTGCCACCCACGGGGCCGTTCGGGGGCTGTTTCGAGTTTTCACCCTCTAATGCCATGTTTTTAAGACTAAGTCTAGAAATATGCAAATTACCATCGTATTCTCAAACCGGGAGTCTCACGGCTGCACGATCAACCCCTACGAGTTACATTGGTCCCGTGGGAGATGTGGGTGCCACCCACGGGGATGGTGAGGGCATATTTCGAGTTTTCACCCTCTAATGCTAATGTTTTTAAGCCTATGTCTAGAAATATGCAAATTACCGTCGTACTCACAAACCGAGAGACCCGCGGCTGCGGAGTCAGTTCCTATGAGTTATATTTGTCCCGTGGGAGGTGTTGGGGCAACCCATGGGGCCGTTCGGGGGTTATTTTTACTTTTCACCCTCTAATGTCATGTTTTTAGGCCTAAGTCTAGAAAGATGAAAATTACCATTATTCTCTCAAACCGGGAGACCCGCGGCTGCGGGGTTAGTTCCTACGAGTTACATTGGTACCGTGGTAGGTGTTGGTGCCACCTACGAGGCCATTCAGGGGCTGTTTCGAGTTTTCACCCTCTAACGTAATGTTTTTAAGCCTAAGTCTAAAAAGATGAAAATTACCGTTGTACTCTCAAACCGAGAGACCCGAGGTTGCGGGGTCAGTTCCTACGAGTTATATTGGTCCCGTGGGAGGTGTTGGTGCCACCCACTGGCGGTTCGGTAGCTTCTTCGAGTTTTCACCCTCTAACGTCATTTTTTTATGCATAAGTCCAGAAATATGCAAATTTCCATCGTACTCTCGAATTGGGAGACCCGCGGCTGTGGGGTCAGTTCCTACAAGTTACATTGGTCCCGAGGGAGGTGTTGGTGCCACCCACGGGGCCATTCGGGGGCTATTTCAAGTTTTCACCCTCTAACGCCATGTTTTTAAGCCTAAGTCTAGAAATATGCAAATTACCGTCGTAGTCTCAAACCGGGAGTCTTGCGGTTGCGCAATCAGATCCTACGAGTTACATTGGTCTCGTGGGAGGTGCTGGTGCCACCCACGGGGAAGGTCAGGGGCTGTTTCGAGTTTTCACCCTCTAACGCCATTTTTTTAAGCCTATGTCTAGAAATACACAAATTATCGTCATATTATAAAATCGGGAGTCTCGTGGCTGCGGGGTCAATTCCTACGAGTTACGTTGGTCCCGTGGGAAGTGGTGGTGGCATCCACGGGGACGTTCGAGGGTTATTTCGAGTTTTCACCCTCTAACGTCATGTTTTGTTTAAATTTGTAAATTACCGTCATACTCTTAAACTGGGAGACCCGCGGATGCGGGGTCAGTTCGTACGAGTTACATTGATCCCGTGGGCGGTGTTGAGGCCACTCGCGGGGCCGTTCGAGTGACTTTTCACCCTCTAACGCCATGTTTTTAAGCATAAGTCTAGAAATATACAAATTGTCATCGTACTCTCAAACAGGGAGACCCGCGGCTGTGGGGTCAGTTCCTATGAGTTACATTGGTCCCGTGGGAGGTGTTGGTGCCACCCACAGGGCCGTTCGGGGGCTATTTCGAGTTTTCACCCTCTAATGCCATGTTTTTAAGCCAAAGTCTGGAAATATGGAAATTACCACCGTCTTCTCAAATCGGGAGTCTCACGGCTGCGCGATCAATTCCTATGAGTTACATTGGTCCCGTGGGAGAGGTTGGTGCCACCCACGGGGATGGTTAGGGGATGTTTTGAGTTTTCACCCTCTAACGCTAATGTTTTTAAGCCTAGGTCTAGAAATATGCAAATTACCATTGTACTAACAAACCGGGAGACCTGCGTCTGCGGGGTTAGTTCCTATGAGTTACATTGGTCCCGTGGGTGGTGTTGGTGCCACCCACGGGCCGTTCGGGAGCTATTTTGACTTTTCACCCTCTAACGTCATGTTTTTAGGCCTAAGTTTAGAAAGATGAAAATTACCGTTGTTCTCTCAAACCGGGAGACCCGCGGCTATGGGGTTAGTTCCTACGAGTTACATTGGTACCGTGGGAGGTGTTGGTGCCACCCACGGGGCCATTCGGGGGTTGTTTCGAGTTTTCATCCTTTAACGTCATGTTTTTAAGCTTAAGTCTAGAAAGATGAAAATTATCGTTGTACTCTCAAACCGGGAGACCCGCGACTGCGGGGTCACTTCCTACGAGTTATATTGGTCCCGTGGGAGGTGTTGGTGCCACCCACTCGATGGTTCGGTGGCTTCTTCGAGTTTTCACCCTCAAACGTCATGTTTTTAAGCTTAAGTCTAGAAATATGAAAATTTCCATCGTACTCTTGAATTAGGAGACCCGCGGCTGCGGGGTCAGTTCCTACGAGTTACATTAGTCCCGAGGGAGGTGTTGGTGCCACCCACGGGGCCATTCGGGGCCAGTTTCGAGTTTTCACGCTCTAACGCAATGTTTTTAAGCCTATGTCTATAAATACGTAAATTACCGTCGTATTCTGAAATCGGGAGTCTCACGGCTGCGGGGTCAGTTCCTACGAGTTACGTTGGTCCCGTGGGAAGTGTTGGTGGCATCCATAGGGACGTTCGGTGGTTATTTTGAGTTTTCACCCTCTAACGTCATGTTTTGTTTAAATTTGCAAATTACCATCATACCCTCAAACGTGGAGACCCGCTAATGCGGGGTCAGTTCCTACGAGTTACATTGGTCCCGTGGGCGGTGTTGAGGCCACCTCCGTGACAGTTCGGGTGCTATTTCAACTTTTCACCCTCTAACGCCATGTTTTTAACCCTAAGTCTAGAAATATGCAAATTATCATCGTACTCTCAAACAGGGAGACCCGCGGCTGCGGGGTCAGTTCCTACGAGTTACATTGATCCCGTGGGAGGTGTTGGTGCCACCCACGGTTCCGTTCGGGTGTTATTTCTAGTTTTCACCCTCTAACGTCATATTTTTAAGCCTAAGTCTAGAAATAAGAAAATTATCGTCTTACTCTGAAACCGAGAGACCCGCGATTGCGCGGTCAGTTCCTACGAGTTACATTCGTCCCGTGGGAGGTGTTGGTGCCACCCGCGGGGCCGTTCGGGTGCTATTTCGACTTTTAACCGGCTAACGACATGTTTTGATTAAGTTTAAAAATATGCAAATTACCATCGTACTCTCAAACCGGGAGACCCGCGGCTACGGGGTCAGTTCCTATGAGTTATGTTGGTCTCGTGGGAGGTGTTGGTGCCACCCCTGGGGCCGTTTAGGGGATGTTTTGAGTTTGCACCCTCTAACGCCAAGTTTTTAAGCCTAAGTCAAGAAATATGCAAATTATCGTCGTATTCTCAAATTGGGAGACCCGAAGCTGCGGGGTCAGTTCTAATGAGTTACATTGGTCTCGTGGGAGGTTATGCTGCCATCCACGGGGCCGTTCGAGGGCTATTTCGAGCTTTCACCCTCAAACGCCATGTTTTACTAAACTCATAAAATAGGCAAATTGCCATCGTACTCTCAAACCGAGAGACCCGCGGCTGTAGGGTCAGTTCCTACGAGTTGCATTGGTCTCGTGGGAGGTGTTGGTGCCACCCATGGGGCGGTCAGGGGGCTTCTTCGAGTTTTCACCCTCTAACGTAATGTTTTTAAGCCTAAGTCCAAAAATATGTAAATTACCGTCGTACTCTCAAATGGGGAGACACGCGACTGCGGGGTCAGTTCCTACGAGTTACATTGGTCCCATGCGAGGTGTTGGTGCCACCCAGGGGGCCATTCGGGGGATGTTTTGAGTTTTCACCCTCTAACGGCATGTTTTTAAGCCTAAGTTTATAAATATACAAATTACTGTCGTATTCTCAAATCGGGAGTCTCGTGGCTGCGCGATCAGTTCCTACGAGTTATATTGGTCCCATGGGAGGTGTTGGTGCCACCTACGGGGATGGTCCGGGGTTGTTTCTAGTTTTCACCCTCTAATGCTAATGTTTTTAGGCCTAAGTCTTGGAATATGGTAATTATCTTCGTACTCTCAAACTGGGAGACCCGCGGCTGCGGGTTCAGTTCCTACGAGTTACATTGGTCCCGTAGGAGGTGTTGGTGCCACCCGTAGGGCCATTCAGGGGCTATTTTGACTTTTCACCCTCTAACATCATGTTTTGCTTAAGTCTAAGAATATGAAAATTACCATCTTACTCTCAAACCGGGAGACCCGCGGCTACGGGGTTTGTTACTACGAGTTACATTGGTTCCGTGGGAGGTGTTAGTGCCACCCACGGGGCCATTCGGGGTCTTCTTCCCTTTTTCACCCTATATCGTCATGTTTTTAAGCCTAAGTCCAGAAATATGCAAATTACCGTCGTACTCTCAAACTGGGAGACCCGCGGCTGCAGGGTCAGTTTCTACGAGTTGCAATGGTCCTGCACGAGTTGTTAGTTCCACCTACGGGGCCGTTCGGGAGCTGTTTCAAGTTTTCACAATCTAATGCCATGTTTTTAAGCCTAAGTCTAGAAATATGCAAATTACTGTCATATTCTCAAATCGGGAGTCTCGCGGCTAAGCGATCATTTCCTACGAGTTACATTGGTCACGTAGGAGGTGTTGGAGCCACCCACGGGGATGGTCGAGGGCTGTTTCAAGTTTTCACCCTCTAATGCCATATTTTTTTGAACTCTAGAAATATGCAAATTACCATCATACTCTCAAACCAGGAGACCCGCGACTGCAGGGTCAGTTCCTACGAGTTACATTAGTCCCTTGGGAGGTGTTGGTGCCACCCACGGGGCCATTCGGGGGCTTCTTCGAGTTTTCACCCTATAACGTCATGTTTTTAATCCTAAGTCCAGAAATATGCAAATTACCGTCGTACTCTCAAACCGGGAGACCCGCAGTTACGGGGTCAGTTTCTACGAGTTACATTGGTCCTGTAGGAGTTGTTAGTGCCACCTACGGGGCCGTTCTGGAGCTGTTTCGAGTTTTCACAATCTAATGACTTGTTTTTAAACCTAAGTCTAAAAATATGCAAATTACAGTCATATTCTCAAATCGGGAGTCTCGCGGCTAAGCGATCAGTTCCTACGAGTTACATTGGTCACGTGGGAGGTGTTGGAGCCACCCACGGGGATGGTCGAGGGCTGTTTCAAGTTTTCACCCTCTAATGCCATATTTTTTTGAACTCTAGAAATATGCAAATTACCGTCATATTCTCAAACCGGGAGTCCCGCGGTTGTTGGGTCAGTTCCTACGAGTTACATTAGTCCCTTGGGAGGTGTTGGTGCCACCCATGGGGCCATTCGGGGGCTTCTTCGAGTTTTCACCCTATAACGTCATGTTTTTAAGCCTAAGTCCAGAAATTTGCAAATTACCATCGTAGTCTCAAACCGGGAGACCCGCGGTTACGGGGTCAGTTTCTACGAGTTACATTGGTCCTGTAGGAGTTGTTAGTGCCACCTACGGGGCCGTTCTGGTGCTGTTTCGAGTTTTCACAATCTAATGCCATGTTTTGAAACCTAAGTCTAAAAATATGCAAATTACCATCATATTCTCAAATCGGGAGTCTCGCGGCTAAGCGATCAGTTCCTACGAGTTACATTGGTCACGTGGGAGGTGTTGGAGCCACCCATGGGGATGCTCGGGGGCTGTTTCGAGTTTTCACCCTCTAACGCTAATGTTTTTAAGCCTAAGTATAGAAATATATGAATAACCATCGTATTCTCAAACCGGGAGTCCCGCGGTTGTTGGGTCAGTTCCTACAAGTTACATTGGTGCCGTGGGAGGTCTTGGTGCCACCCGCGGGGCCGTTCGGGGGTTGTTTCGAGTTTTCATCCTCTAACGCCATGTTTTTAAGCCTAACTCTAGAAATATGTAAATTACCATCGTATTCTCAAATCGGGTGTCTCGCGGCTGCGCGGTCAGTTCCTACAAGTTACATTGGTTCCGTGGGAGGTGTTGGTGCCACCCACAAGGCCGTTTGGGGGCTATTTCGAGCTTTCACCATCTAACGCCATGTTTTGCTGAACTCTAGAAATATGTAAATTACCGTCGTACTCTCAAACCGAGAGACCCGCGGCTGCGAGGTCAGTTCCTACGAGTTACATTGGTCCCGTGGGAGGTGTTGGTGCCACCCATGGGGCCGTTCGGGGGCTGTTTCGAGTTTTCACCCTCTAACTCCATATTTTGTTAGACTCTAGAAATATGCAAATTACCATCATACTCTCAAACCGGGAGAACCGCGGATGCAGGGTCAGTTCCTACGAGTTACATTAGTCCCGTGGGAGGTGTTGGTGCCACCCACGAGGCCATCCGGGGGTTTCTTCGAGTTTTCACCCTATAACGTCATGGTTTTAAGCCTAAGTCCAGAAATATGAAAATTAGCATTGTACTCTCAAACCGGGAGACCCGCGGCTGCGGGGTCAGTTTCTAAGAGTTACATTGGTCCTGCAGGAGTTGTTAGTGCCACCTACGGGGCCGTTCGGGAGCTGTTTCGAGTTTTCACAATCTAACGCCATGTTTTTAAGCCTAAGTATATAAATATGCAAATTACCATCATATTCTCAAATCGGGAGTCTCGCGGCTAAGCGATCAGTTCCTACGAGTTACATTGGTCCCGTGGGAGGTGTTGGAGCCACCCACGGGGATGGTCGAGGGCTGTTTCAAGTTTTCACCCTCTAATGCCATATTTTTTTGAACTCTAGAAATATGCAAATTACCATCATACTCTCAAACCAGGAGACCCGCGACTGCAGGGTCAGTTCCTACGAGTTACATTAGTCCCTTGGGAGGTGTTGGTGCCACCCACGGGGCCATTCGGGGGCTTCTTCGAGTTTTCACCCTATAACGTCATGTTTTTAAGCCTAAGTCCAGAAATAGGCAAATTACCATCGTACTCTCAAACCGGGAGACCCGCGGTTACGGGGTCAGTTTCTACGAGTTACATTGGTCCTGTAGGAGTTGTTAGTGCCACCTACGGGGCCATTCTGGAGCTGTTTCGAGTTTTCACAATCTAATGACTTGTTTTTAAACCTAAGTCTAAAAATATGCAAATTACAGTCATATTCTCAAATCGGGAGTCTCGCGGCTAAGCGATCAGTTCCTACGAGTTACATTGGTCACGTGGGAGGTGTTGGAGCCACCCACGGGGATGGTCGACGGCTGTTTCAAGTTTTCACCCTCTAATGCCATATTTTTTTTAACTCTAGAAATATGCAAATTACCATCATACTCTCAAACCAGGAGACCCGCGACTGCAGGGTCAGTTCCTACGAGTTACATTAGTCCCTTGGGAGGTGTTGGTGCCACCCACGGGGCCATTCGGGGGCTTCTTCGAGTTTTCACCCTATAACGTCATGTTTTTAAGCCTAAGTCCAGAAATTTGCAAATTACCATCGTAGTCTCAAACCGGGAGACCCGCGGTTACGGGGTCAGTTTCTACGAGTTACATTGGTCCTGTAGGAGTTGTTAGTGCCACCTACGGGGCCGTTTTGGTGATGTTTCGAGTTTTCACAATCTAATGCCATGTTTTTAAACCTAAGTCTAAAAATATGCAAATTACCGTCATATTCTCAAATCGGGAGTCTCGCGGCTAAGCGATCAGTTCCTACGAGTTACATTGGTCACGTGGGAGGTGTTGGAACCACCCATGGGGATGCTCGGGGGCTGTTTTGGGTTTTCACCCTCTAACACTAATGTTTTTAAGCCTAAGTATAGAAATATATGAATAACCGTCGTATTCTCAAACCGAAAGTCCCGCGGTTGTTGGGTCAGTTCCTACAAGTTACATTGGTCCCGTGGGAGGTGTTGGTGCCACCCGCGGGGCCGTTCGGGGGTTGTTTCGAGTTTTCATCCTCTAACGCCATGTTTTTAAGCCTAAGTCTAGAAATATGTAAATTACCGTCGTATTCTCAAATCGGGAGTCTCGCGGCTGCGCGGTCAGTTCCTACGAGTTACATTGGTCCCGTAGGAGGTGTTGGTGCCACCCACAAGGCCGTTTGGGGGCTATTTCGAGCTTTCACCATCTAACGCCATATTTTTCTGAACTTTAAAAATATGTAAATTACCGTTGTACTCTCAAACCGAGAGACTCGCGGCTGCGAGGTCAGTTCCTACGAGTTACATTGGTCCCGTGGGAAGTGTTGGTGCCACCCATGGGGCCGTTCGGGGGTTGTTTCGAGTTTTCACCCTCTAACTCCATATTTTGTTGGACTCTAGAAATATGCAAATTACCATCATACTCTCAAACAGGGAGAACCGCGGCTGCGGGGTTAGTTCCTACGAGTTACATTAGTCCCGTGGGAGGTGTTGGTGCCACCCACGAGGCCATTCGGGGGCTTCTTCGAGTTTTCACCCTATAACGTCATGGTTTTAAGCCTAAGTCTAGAAATATGAAAATTACCGTCGTACTCTCAAACCGGGAGACCCGCGGCTGTGGGGTCAGTTTCTACGAGTTACATGGATCTCGTGGGAGGTGTTAGTGCCACCTACCGGGCCGTTCGGGAGCTGTTTCGAGTTTTCACAATCTAACGCCATGTTTTTAAGCCTAAGTATATAAATATGCAAATTACAGTCGTATTCTCAAATTGGGAGTCTCGCGGCTGCGCGATCAGTTCCTACGAGTTACATTGGTCCCGTGGGAGGTGTTGGTGCCACTAACGGGGCCATTTAGGGGTTGTTTCCAGTTTTCCCCCTCGAACGCCAAATATTTTAGCCTAAGTCAAGAAATATGCAAATTATCATCATACTCTCAAACCGAGAGACCCGCAGCTGCGGGGTCAGTTCCTACCAGTTACATTGGTCCCGTGGGAGGTGCTGGTGCCACCCACGGGGAGATTTGGGGGCTTCTTCAAGTTTTCACCCTCTAACGTCATGTTTTTAAGCCTAAGTCCAGAAATATGTATATTTCCATCATACTTTCAAGTCGGGAGACCCGCGGCTGCGGGGTCAGTTCCTACGAGTTACATTGGTCCCGTGGGAGGCATTGGTGCCACCCACGGGGCCGTTCAGGGGGTGTTTCGAGTTTTCACCCTCTAACACCATATTTTAACTCTAAGATTAGAAATATACAAATTACCATCGTATTCTCAAACCAGGAGTCTCGCGGCATCACGATCGGTTACTACGAGTTACATTGGTCTCGTGGGAGGTGTTAGTGCCATCTACGGGAATGGTCAGGGGTTGTTTCGAGTATTCACCCTCTAACGCTATTGTTTTTAAGAGTAAGTCTAGAAATATGCAAATTACCCTCGTACTCTCAAACTGGGAGACCCGCGGTTGCGGGGTCAGTTCCTACGAGTTACATTGGTCCCATGGGAGGAGTTAGTGCCAACCACGGGGCCGTTCTGGGGCTATTTCGAGTTTTCACCCTCTAACGCCAAGTTTTTAAGCCTAAGCCAAGAAATATGCAAATTATCATCGTATTCTCAAATAGGGAGACCCGCGGATGCGGGGTTGATTCCTACGAGTTACATTGGTCCCGTGGGAGGTGTTAGTGCCACCCATGGGGCCGTTCGGAGGTTGTTTCGAGTTTTCACCCTCTAACGCCATATTTTGTTGAACTCTAGAAATATGCAAATTACCATCGTACTCTCAAACCGGGAGACCCGCGGTTGCGAGGTCAATTCTTACGAGTTACATTAGTTCCGTGGGAGGTGTTGGTTCCACCCACGGGTCCATTCGGGGGCTTCTTCGAGTTTTTACCCTATAATGTAATGTTTTTAATCCTAAGTCCAGAAATATGAAAATTACCACCGCATTCTCAAACCGGGAGTCTCGTGGCTTCACGATCAGCTCCTACGAGTTACATTGGTCCCGTGGGAGGTTTTGGTGCAACCCACGTGGATGGTCATGGGCTATTTTGAGTTTTCACCCTCTAACGCTAATGTTTTTAAGCCTAAGTCTAGAAATATGAAAATTACCATAGCATTTTTAAACTGGGCATCCCGCGGCTGCTGGGCCAGTTCCTACGAGTTACATTGATCCCGTGAGAGGTGTTGGTGCCACCCACGAGGCCATTCGGGTGCTGTTTCGAGTTTTCACCCTCTAACTCCATGTTTTTAACCTTAAGTCAAGAAATATGCAAATTATCATCGTATTATCAAACCGGGAGACCCGCGGCTGCGGGGTTAGTTCCTACGAGTTACATTAGTCCCGTGGGAGGTGTTGCTGCCACCCACGGGGCCGTTCGAGGGCTGTTTCGAGTTTTCACCCTCTAACGCCATGTTTTTCTTAAGTCTAAAAATATAAAAATTATCATCGTACTCTCAAACCAGGAGTCTCGCAGCTGCGCAGTCAGTTCATACGAGTTACATTGGTCCCGTGGGAGGTGTTGGTGCCACCCATGGGGCCTTTCTGTTTCGAATTTTCACCCTCTAACGCCATGTTTTTAAGCCTAAGTCTAGAAATATGCAAATTATCATCGTACTCTCAAATCGGGTGACCCGCGACTGCGGAGTCAGTTCCTACGAGTTACATTGGTCCCGTGGGAGGTGTTGGTGCCACCCACAAGGTTGTTCGGGGGCTGTTTCGAGTTTTCACCCTCAAACGCCATGTTTTGCTTAAGTCTAGAAATATGCAAATTACCATCGTTCTCTCAAATCGGGTGACCCGCGGCTGTGGGGTTAGTTCCTATGAGTTACATTGGTCCCGTGGGGGGTATTGGTGCCACCCACGGGGCCATTCGGGGGATGTTTTGAGTTTTCACCCTCTAATGCCATGTTTTTAGGCCTAAGTCAAGAAATATGCAAATTATCAACGTATTCTCAAACCGGGAGACCCGCGGTTGCGGGGTCAGTTCCTACGAGTTCCTTTGGTCCCGTAGGAGGTGTTGGTGCCACCCACAGGGCCGTTTGGGGGCTATTTCGAGTTTTCTCCCTCTAACGCCATGTTTTGCTTATGTCTAGAAATATGCAAATTACCGTCGTACTCTCAAACTGGGAGTCTCGCGGCTGCGCGATCAGTTCCTAAGAGTTACATTGGTCCCGTGGGAGGTGTTGATGCCACCCACGGGTCCGTTAGGGGGCTGTTTCGACTTTTAACCCCAAAACGTCATGTTTTTAATCCTAAGTTTAGAAATATGAAAATTACCATCATTTTCTCAAACCGGGAGATCCACGGCTGCCGGGTCAGATCCTACGAGTTCCTTTGGTCCCGTAGGAGGTGCTGGTGCCACCCACGGGGCCGTTCGGGGGCTATTTCGAGTTTTCTCCCTCTAACGCCATGCTTTTCTTATGTCTAGAAATATGCAAATTACCATCGTACTCTCAAACTGGGAGTCTCGCGGCTGCGTGATCAGTTCCTATGAGTTACATTGGTCCCGTGGGAGGTGTTGGTGCCGCCCATGGGGCCATTCGGGGGCTTCTTCGAGTTTTCACCCTATAACGTCATATTTTTAAGCCTAAGTCCAGAAATATAAAAATTACCATCGTACTCTCAAACCGAGAGACTCGCGACTGCGGGGTCAGTTTCTACGAGTTACATTGGTCCCGTGGGAGGTGTTGGTGCCACCCACGGGGATGGTCGGGGGCTTCTTCGAGGTTTTGGTGCCATCCACGGGGACTTTTGGGGTTTGTTTCGAGTTTTCACCCTCTAACGCCATGTTTTGTTTAAGTTTGCAAATTACCGTCGTACTCTCAAACTCGGAGACCCGCGGTTGCGGGGTCAGTTCCTACGAGTTACATTGGTCCCGTGGGAGGTGTTGGTGCCACCCACGGGGCCATTCGGGGGCTACTTCGAGTTTTCACCCTCTAACGCCATATTTTTAAGCTTAAGTCAAGAAATATGCAAATTATCATCGTATTCTCAAATCGGGAGTCCCGCGGCTACGGGGTCAGTTCTTACGAGTTATATTGGTCCCGTGGGAGGTGTTGGCGCCACCGATAGAGCCGTTCGGGGGATGTTTTGGGTTTTCATCCTCTAACGCCATCTTTTTAAGCCTAAGTTTAGAAGTGTGCAAATTATCTTCGTATTCTCAAACCGGGAGAACCGCGGCTGCGGGTTCAGTTCCTATGAGTTACATTGGTACCATAGGAGGTGTTGGTGCCACCCACGGGGCCGTTCGGGGGTTGTTTCGAGTTTTCACCCTCTAACGCCATTTCTTTCATAAGTCTAGAAATATGCAAATTACCATCGTACTCTCACACCTGGAGTTTCGTGGCTGCGCGGTCAGTTCCTATGAGTTACATTGGTCCCGTGGGAGGTGTTGGTACCACCCACGGGGACGTTCGGGGTATGTTTTTAATTTTCATCCTCTAACGCCATGTTTTTAAGCCTAGATCTAGAAATTTGCAAATTGTTGTCGTATTTTCAAACCTGGAGTCCCGCGGCTATGCGGTCAGTTCCTACGGGTAACATTGGTCCCGTGGGAGGTGCTGGTGCCACCTAAGGGGTCGTTTAGGGGGTGTTTCGGGTTTTCACCCTCTAACGCCATGTTTTTAAGTCTAAATCTAGAAAAATGCAAATTACCATCTTATTCTCAAACCGGGAGTCTCACGGCTGCGGGGTTAGTACCTACAAGTTACATTGGTCCCGTGAGAGGTTTTGGTCCCACCCACGAGGCCGTTCCGGGGCTGTTTCGAGTTTTCATCCTCTAACGCCATGTTTTGTTTAGGTCTAGAAATATGCAAATTACAGTCGTACTCTTAAATCAAGAGACCCGCGGCTGCGGGGTCTGTTCCTACGAGTAACATTGGTCCCGTTGGAGGTGTTGGTGCCACCCACGGGGCGATTCGGGGGCTTCTTCGAGTTTTCGCCCTCGGAAGTCATGTTTTTAAGTCTAAGTCCAGAAATATGTAAATTGTCATCATACTCTGAAACCAGGATACCCACGGCTGTGGGGTCAGTTCGTACGAGTTACATTGGTCCCGTGGGAAGTGTTGGTGCCACCCATGGGGCCCTTCGGGGGCTGTTTCGAGTTTTCACCCTCTAACGCCATGTTTTTAAGCCTTATATGAAAATTATCATCGTACTCTAAAACCGGGAGACCCGGGACTACGGGGTCAGTTCCTACGAGTTACATTGTGAAGTACCTTATACCTTTGACTTGCTTAAGTCTATACTGTATAAGTGTTCAACTAGTTTGGAAATAGTGACAAAATTGGTTGTCCAACTTAGAATCCAAAGAGCCTCAGATCTTATCTCTCTAATCCTCTTCAATGATCCATGAAGGTATAAATTGAATCACACCACACACAATTAGAAGTGCATACATGTGTTCATATTGCTTAAAATTGAGTGTGTGTTTAATTCCCCTTGAATTGGAGCTTTAATAATTTTTTGGGAATTTTTAAATATTTTTTAAACATTTTTAAACATTTTTTAAATAAATGTTTTTATTAATAAAATGGGTTATAAAATTTGTGGGGTTAATATTCTATTTTTTAAACTTCATTTCTCACTCGAATGTTTGGTTGGGTAGAATCTCAAAGCGCTAGAGACTTCAGGGTACCTTCTGTAATTACTTTGGACGCGCGTGTGTGAGCCTCTCATATGTTAACACTTGTCATCCTCCGGGTGTACCTATTTGTGTTTTTTATGTGAGAAGGTTGGATGGTTGATTGCTGAACGTTGGATCATTCCTAATCGAGGGTTTGCATGTGTTCTTAGTTAATCTCGGTGCTATCCATGTGAACCAATCACAATCATTTTTAATCACCGTTGTTTTATAACCTTTGGATCAAGTCAAAGTTTGCAAGACTTGATCTCAGCCCTTGATTTCACTCGAACATCCAGAACCTTCCCTCAGCCCTATATATACCCTCCACTTCTCAGCCTTAGAAGACTTTTGGGCATTCGTCTTTTTGAGAAAAAAAAATAAGAGATAAGTGAGAGAGAAGAGAGAAAAGAAAAGAGAGAAGAGAGAAAAGAAAGAGAGAAGAGAGAGAAAGGGAAACTGTTAGCCAAACCCTAACCCTAACCCTAAACACTTCAACTCTGAAACAAACCTTCGTATATTCAACCCCAAACACAACCCTGAGTGTTTGAGAGAGAGAGAGAGAGTGGTTTGTTCATATCGAAGCTGTAACCTCCTTATCTTTGATCTTTTCACAACTTAAACAGTCGTGTGAAGATCTTGTTTCTTTTTCATAGAAACTTTAGATCTACACTCTGCATGTTATATTTTCACTAGATCTGCATATTTACTAGTTGATTTAAGAAAATCTTTACTGATTTAGTTTTGAAAATGTTTTGTTGTTTCCATTCTAACGAAACTTAACCCTGACCTAGTTGGATTCACACTTGGAGATTTTCAATCTCACAAATGTTTTCAAAAAGAGATTGATTAAGATCTTGACCAATTTTTAAAGCGAGATATCTGTTGAATCTGGGATAGAATAAAGGTCAAAAAGGGTTCAAGTTCTGTGAGAAAGAAATAAACTGAAATCACTGCATATAGACTTTATATGTAATTTACTAGGACTGTCTGTAAATCTAAGTGTGTGTGAGTTCATGCATATTGGTAGGAATCACTACGCAAACACTTAACACACTACTACACTGGAAGTGTTGTGTATAAGATCAGAGATCATTGAGTCGACATAAGGAAACTAAAGCAAAGGAAGTTAGCAAACTGGAAGAACATAATCAACAAATCAGATCTATGAGAAGTTAGAAGGACACCAAGTGGGGTATATTCCTAAACTTAGAATAGGTTGATTTGTGTGCTTGCATGTTGTATTGTTTGTAACTATTATTTGTTATTAGTGGATTTTTACTTTTGTGACTTAGAAGTCACCGTGGATGTTTCCTCTATTGGGAGAGGTTTTATCACGTTAAAAATTGTGTGTTGATTATCTTCATCTAGTCATCTCATTCTATAAGTGTGCTGAATTTTTGAAACTGCCTTAGTTTTAAAAACTGATTACACAGTCTTAATTACTCTCGGACATAAGTTTCGTTGTAAACACATCTTATTTATAATTTTTAGTTTCAAAAGAAAAGGGTTTCTTCAACAAACATCTCGGAGTTGCTTATATAGTTTAATCTTGTATTAAACGGCATTAGCGACGTTTTTCAACTGGTATCAGAGCCCTGTTAACTTTTATTTCAAAAGATCTTGCGTTTCTGAAATAGTTTTCTGAAGAACCTAACTATGGACGAGAAGAATGAAAGGTTTGGTAATCTCTCCAAACCTCCACTCTTTGATGGAAACAACTTTGCTTACTGGAAAGTAAGAATGGTTGCCTTCATCCAAGGGACTTTAGGAGATGATGTCTGGGACATTATTGAAAACGGATACACTTATCCTACTAAACCAGCCACTGAAGGAAGTGATGAGAGGGTAAAGAAAATCTTAAGTGAGTTTACCCAAGAAGAAAAAACTATTTCTCGAAATAACAATAAAGGCAAGAATGCCATTTTTATGTCTATTAATGAGTATGAGTTCAAGAGAATCTCATCTTGTGCCACTTCTAAGGAAGCATGGGACACATTAATCACTGCCCATGAAGGAGACTCAAGAGTTAAAGCTGCTAAAACTCAAATGCTTATCCAGCAGTACAACTCTTTGATCATTTCTGATTCTGAGTCTTTTGATGATTTTTACATGAACTTGACTGATATAATCACTAAGTTGCATGCTAATGGTATTACTTATGATAGAAATGAAATTGTTTCTAAAATCCTAAGGTCATTACCACAAAAGTTTGACAGTAAGAGGTATGCTATTGAGGAAATGAATGATCAAAACCTTACCCCTAAGTTACTCAGTAGCAAACTTAGGACTCTGGAAATGGAATTAGACTTTATGAAACAATTAAATCATTCTCAAAGAAAACAACCCAACTCTAACTTGCGTTTTGCCTCTAAGATACCCAAACTTGAGTCTAATTTGACCAACTCTAACTCTGATGAGGAGTTCAATATAGACAAACTAGATAATCAGATTGCCTTGATGTCTAAACAATTTAAGAAAATTGTCAAATTTCGAAACAAACAAGCATCTAAACAAGGCAAGCCTAATTATCATACTCTGTCTAATCCCAAACCTCATAAGAGAGGCCTTGATAAACATCCTAAGGACAACAACTCCAGACCCACTAGAGACCTTAAAAAGATTGAATGTTTTAGATGTGGGAAACTAGGTCACATTGATCACGATTGAAGAGTTAATCTAAATAAAGCCAACACACACAATAGAGCCAATGTCTGTAAAACTTGGGATGATTCAAGTGAATCTGATGAAGAGGAACTTGAGTCATCAAATGTACTTGACCCTTGCATGTCCTTTTATGCTAAGATCATTTACAATGATGATATGCCTGTGTGTGATAATGATGCTTCTACTCCTTCTTGTGTGAATACTGTTTTGACTGGCCCAGATGCTTTATTATCTTAAAATGTTGCTAGTTCTAATTCCGTGTGTGTGAGTCAAAGTGATCTCGATAATGACGATGCAAATGGGTGCATGAGTACTAAAACTGAATCGTTAGGGGTCACTACACACACTTCACTTAGCGACTCAGACACTGAGGACCTCCCAGATATTCATACATTGCATGCTAAAACTCTCAAAAAAGGCACTAGACTGGAGAAGACTATTAGAGACCTGACTAAGAAATTAGATGGTCTAAGTCTTATTGTGAAGCTGAATGCCGAAGAGTACACTAACCAGTGTCTGTCTCATCAATCTGAAATTGAAACTTTTGATCAAAAATTAAAAGAATTGACTAAAATTAATGAAAATATGGAAATGAAATACAAGGGAACATTATTAGAACTGGAGGAAGCAAAAACGAAGACAACTACTGTTTTCAAAAAGTTTTCTAAGTTTGAAAGAAATTCAAATTGTTTTACTGACTTTGTTGTTGACTCCAAGACCAATTCTGATGATAGAACCGGTATTGGATTTTGTCCTAAGAACAAACCACAAACTACAAAACTTGAACCTATTAAGTTTGTGTCTGGGGGCAAAAGACCAATTGAAACATGTCCAGATTTTCAATTTATTAAAAAAGAATTTGGTCAAAAGAAACAACAGAAAGACATTGGAGAGTCTAGTAATTCTAAGGCTGACACTACACTTAAGACTAAATACGTCTGTCCTTTGATCAGAAAGGCTGAATCTACCTTTAAAACCATCCCTCCTAGGAATAACACTTCTGAACAGAATGCTGTGAAACCCATTTTTAGAAGTTTTCCTAAGGAAGTTCATCCCTCGAGCAATCAATATTGCTCCTACTGTGACATTTATGGTCATTCCTTTGAAGGTTGCTATGCTAGACGTCTAAATACTCCTGTGTATAACACTTCTGTCTACAATAACTTTAACTATTCTAGGCAAAATCGTAACCATTATGTCCTTCCAAGACAACCTGACAAGAACTCTAACTACAGAAATAGAAAGACCAAAACTAAGAGTTCATTTAAGAGAAAGGCTCCCAGAAACTTTCCTAAACCAAAAGCTCAAATTTTCCACAATAATCAGTTTGTTGCACCAAATGTTTTTCTACAAAAAGCTGTTTCTCGAAAGTTTTATCAAATGAGGGAAAACTTACGTAAAATTAAAACTAGAGCTATTTGGGTTAGAAAAGATGATCTTTTACCCCAAATGAAGTGTAATATTGTTATCACTGCCTTAAAAGCTGAACACACTTCATCTGGTTGGTATTTAGATTCAGGATGCTCCAAACATATGACAGGAGATGAAACCAAACTTTTAAACAAAACCAGATTTTCTGGTGGGAAAGTAGTTTTTGGTGCTGGAGTTTCATCTCAGATCATAGGTAAAGGAACCCTAAAAGAAGAAGGAATGCCTGTTCTCGAAAATGTTCTATTAGTTAAAGGCCTTAAAGCCAACATCCTAAGTATATCACAATTTTGTGACTCTGACCATACTGTTACCTTTTTAAAGGACAATTGTAAAATTCTAAATGATAAAGGTAAATGCATTATTACAGGATTTAGAACACCTGACAATTGTTATACTGTCAAGACTAGTTCTGAAACCTGTAACATTGTCAGAATGGATGACAATGAAATCTGGCATAATCGTATGGGTCACCTAAGTTATGATATCCTTGGTAGATTGTCTAGTCAAGAGATTGTTAGAGGAATTCCTAAAATTAAACCTATTTCAAGTGTTGTCTGTGGTCATTGCCAGGAAGGAAAAATAGTTAAGACTTCGCATAAAAAGGTTAAAGACATCCTCACCTCTAGACCTCTAGATCTCATCAATATGGACCTTATTGGTCCTTCTAGAACTGTAAGTCTTTATGGACACAGTTATATCCTTGTCATGGTTGATGATTTTACACGATTCACTTGGGTTGCCTTCTTGAAACATAAATCTGACACGTTTCAGAATTTTTTAAAAATCTTACTTAGAATTGAAAATGAGAAGGACACACAAGTCAATCGTATTCGTAGTGATAGAGGGGGAGAGTTCATAGACACAGGAATAGTTGAATATTATGACTACAACTGTTACAAACACGAATTCAGTGCACCTAAGACCCCTCAGCAGAACGGTGTTGCCGAAAGGAAAAATCGAACTCTTCAAGAGATGGCACGAGTCATGCTCCATGCCAAATCCCTACCTAAATACTTCTGGGTAGAATCTATTAGAACTGCCTGTCATATCACTAATAGGGTCTATCTAAGGAAAAACTCTAAACAAACCCCTTATGAGTTGTGGTACGGTAAGAAGCATAATCTGAAATATCTAAGAACTTTCGGAAGTCAATGTTATGCCTGTAAAGACAGAGAACATTTGTCTAAATTCGAAGCTCGTGGTGATAAAGCCATCTTCTTAGGATACTCCCCAAACAGTCGTGCTTATCGTATATACAATCTGCGTACTAAGGCCCTTATGGAATCGATAAATGTAATTGTAAGAGACACTATTGTCGAAAATAAGATATCTGAATCACCTATTATGATTGAATCTGAAAATGATTTCAAAACTGATTCACCAGAAATAGATGACTCATTACCTACTGAGAGTCCAGAAGTACCTGGCTGGGTCTCTAAAGACCATCCCATTGACAACGTGGTCGATAATCCTAATGAGCCAGTTCGTACTAGATCCCAGTTAAGAAATTATGCTAATTATGCATGTTTCGTCTCCCTTGTGGAACCGAAAAATGTTAATGAAGCATTGAATGACACACACTGGATTTCTGCTATGAAGGAAGAACTTTTACAATTTGTCATTCACAATGTCTGGTATCTTGTACCTCGGCCTCAAAACAAAAATGTTATTGGAACACGTTGGATCTTTAAGAACAAATCTGATGAAAATGGGGTGATTCTTAGAAACAAAGCTAGACTTGTTGCTCAAGGTTACTCTTAAATAGAAGGGATAGATTTCAGCGAGACATTTGCCCCTGTCACTCGTCTTGAATCTGTTCGACTTCTTTTCGCCATAGCGTGTCACTTAAAATTCACACTTTATCAAATGGACGTCAAATCTGCTTTCCTAAACGGAATTATGTCCGAAGAAACGTATGTAGAACAACCCAAAGGGTTCATTGACCCTAAATACCCTAACCATGTCTTTCGTCTAAAAAAGGCTCTATATGGCTTAAAACAAGCTCCTCGAGCTTGGTGTGAACGCCTTTCCAACTTTTTGTTGGATAAGGGTTTTAAGAGAGGAGGAAATAACCAGACTCTCTTTGTCAAACATTTTGATAAAAACATTATTATAGCCCAAGTCTATGTAGACGACATCATATTCGGGTCAACTTCAAACTATGAAGTTAAATCCTTTTTTGCTATTATGCATAAGGAGTTTCATATGTCCCTTATGGGGGAGCTACAACTTTTCTTAGGATTTCAAGTGAAACAGAATTCTGATGGTCTATTTGTCTCTCAAACTAAGTATGCCTTAGACCTTGTTAAGAAATTTGGTTTAGAGAATGCTAAAGTTGCCAAAACGCCTATGAGTACTACTGTTAAATTAAGAAAAGATGAAACTGGTAAGTCAGTTGATTCCACACTTTACCGTAGTATGATTGGTAGCCTACTCTATCTAACTGCCTCACGACCAGACATAATGTATGATGTATGTCTGTGTGCTCGTTATCAGAATAACCCTAAAGAGAGCCATTTATATTGTGTAAAACGTATAATAAAGTACATAAAAGGCACTCTCAATCTTGGACTTAGGTACACTAATGATACCTGCAGCACCATCATAGGGTATACTGATGCTGATTGGGCCGGTTGTACTGATGACAGTAAAAGTACATCAGGTGCCTGTTATTATGTCGGCAATAATTTAGTTGGTTGGAGTAGTAAAAAACAGAATTGTACATCTTTATCTACGGCTGAGTCCGAATATATAGCAGCAGGAAGTTGTTGTGCTCAATTATTATGGATAAAACAGATGTTAAGCGATTTTTGGATAAAAGAAGATCAATTACAATTGTATTGTGACAATCAAAGCTCCATTAACATATCTAAAAACCCGGTTCAACACTCGCGAACTAAGCATATTAAAATAAGACATCATTTTATACGCGAACTTGTTGAAACTAAGGAATTAGAAATTCATTACCTACCTACTGATCTGCAACTTGCAGATATGTTCACTAAACCTCTAGACTATAATAAATTTCTGTATTTGGGAAATTCTACACGCATGGTATGCGCTGATTAAACTCTTAAGACCTTAAGTTTTACCCTTTGTCCATTTGAGACAAAATGGGGGAGAAATTTGAGTTTTATGAGTTCAATATTTTGTTCACATTTCATCTAAACTGCTTGATCTTAGTGTGTATATTTGCAGGAATCTCTTCTAGTGATTGTCTACCTTTTCTAGTGTAAAAATATGTAAATAGTTGAGTTATGTAATTTTTGACTTTCTAGAAAATGGGTAGATAGTATCTTTTGTATAGGACTAGGTTTTATTTTTTGGTTCCCTACGAGTTTTAAGCTAACTCAAAGGAGATTTTGTCTCATATTTCCAAAGGGGGATATTGAAGCACCTTATACCATTGACTTGCTTAAGTCTATACTGTATAAGTGTTCAACTAGTTTGGAAATAGTGACAAAATTGGTTGTCCAACTTAGAATCCAAAGAGCCTCAGATCTTATCTCTCTAATCCTCTTCAATGATCCATAAAGGTATAAATTGAATCACACCACACACAATTAGAAGTGCATACATGTGTTCATATTGCTTAAAATTGAGTGTGTGTTTAATTCCCCTTGAATTGGAGCTTTAATAATTTTTTGGGAATTTCTAAATATTTTTTAAACATTTTAAAACATTTTTTAAATAAATGTTTTAATTAATAAAATGGGATTATAAAATTTGTGGGGTTAATATTCTATTTTGTAAACTTCATTTCTCACTCGAATGTTTGGTTGGGTAGAATCTCAAAGCGCTAGAGACTTCAGGGTACCTTCGGTAATTACTTTGGACGCGCGTGTGTGAGCCTCTCATATGTTAACACTTGTCATCCTCCGGATGTACCTATTTGTGTTTTTTATGTGAGAAGGTTGGATGGTTGATTGCTGAACGTTGGATCATTCCTAATCGAGGGTCTGCATGTGTTCTTAGTTAATCCCAGTGCTATCCATATGAACCAATCACAATCATTTTTAATCACCGCTGTTTTATAACCTTTGGATCAAGTCAAAGTTTGCAAGACTTGATCTCAGCCCTTGATTTCCCTCGAACATCCAGAACCTTCCCTCAGCCCTATATATACCCTCCACTTCTCAGCCTTAGAAGACTTTTGGGCATTCGTCTTTCTAAGAAAAAAAAATAAGAGAGAAGTGAGAGAGAAATGAGAAAAGAAAAGAGAGAAGAGAGAAAAGAAAGAGAGAAGAGAGAGAAAGGGAAACTGTTAGCCAAACCCTAACCCTAACCCTAAACACTTCAACTCTGAAACAAACCTTCGTATATTCAACCCCAAACACAACCCTGAGTGTTTGAGAGAGAGAGAGTGGTTTGTTCATATCGAAGCTGTAACCTCCTTGTCTTTGATCTTGTTCACAACTTAAACAGTCGTGTGAAGATCTTGTTTCTTTTTCATAGAAACTTTAGATCTACACTCTTCATGTTACATTTTCACTAGATCTGCATATTTACTACTTGATTTAAGAAAATCTTTATTGATTTAGTTTTGAAAATGCTTTGTGGTTTCTATTCTTACGAAACTTAACCCTGACCTAGTTGGATTCACACTTGGAGATTTTCAATCTCACAAATGTTTTCAAAAAGAGATTGATTAAGATCTTGAACGATTTTTAAAGCGAGATATCCGTGGAATCTGGGATAGAATAAAGGTCAAAAAGGGTTCAAGTTCTGTGAGAAAGAAATAAACTAAAATCACTGCATATAGACTTTATATGTAATTTACTAGGACTGTCTGTAAATCTAAATGTGTGTTAGTTCATGCATGTTGGTAGGAATCACTACACAAACACTTAACACACTACTACACTGGAAGTGTTGTGTATAAGATCAAAGATCATTGAGTCGACATAAGGAAGCTAAAGCAAAGGAAGTTAGCAAACTGGAAGAACATCCTCAACAAATCAGATTTATGAGAAGTTAGAAGGACACCAAGTGGGGTATATTGCTAAACTTAGAATAGGTTGATTTGTGTGCTTGCATGTTGTATTGTTTGTAACTATTATTTGTTATTAGTGGATTTTTACTTTTTTGACTTAGAAGTCACCGTGGATGTTTCCTCTGTTGGGGGAGGTTTTACCACGTTAAAAACTGTGTGTTGATTATCTTCATCGACTCATCTCATTCTATAAGTGTGCTGAATTTTTGAAACTGCCTTAGTTTTAAAAACTGATTACACAGTCTTAATTACTCTCGTACATTAGTTTCTTTGTAAACACATCTTGTTTATAATTTTTAGTTTCAAAATAAAAGGGTTTCTTCAACAAACACCTCGGAGTTTCTTATACAGTTTAATCTTGTATTAAACGGCATTAGCGACGTTTTTCACATTGGTCCCGCGGGAGGTGTTGGTGCCACCCACGGGGATGGTCAGGGGTTGTTTGGAGTTTTCACCCTCTAACGCCATGTTTTTAAGCCTAATTCTAGAATTACACAAATTACCGTGGTATTCTTAAACCGGGAGTCCCGCAGGTGTGGGGTCATTTCCTACGAGTTACATTGGTCCCGTGGGAAGTGTTGGTGTCATCCACTGGGACGTTATTGGGTTGTTTCAACTTTTGACCCTCTAACCCCAAGTTTTACTTAAGTCTATAAATATGCAAATTGTCATCGTACTCTCAAACCGAGAGACCCGCGGCTGCGGGTTCAGTTCCTACGAGTTACATTTGTCCTGTGGGAGGTGTTGGTGCCACCACGGGGCCATTCGGGGGCTTCTTCGAGTTTTCACACTATAACGTCATATTTTTAAGCCTAAGTCCAGAAATATACAAATTACCGTCGTACTCTCAAACCGAGAGACCCGCGGCTGCGGGGTCAGTTTCTACGAGTTACATTGGTCCCTTGGGAAGTGTTGGTGCCATCCACGGGGACGTTCGGGGGTTGTTTCGAATTTTCACCCTCTAACTCCATATTTTCTTTAAGTTTGCAAATTACCGTCGTACTCTCAAACTGGGAGACCCACGACTGCGGGGTCAGTTCCTACGAGTTACATTGGTCCCGTGGGAGGTGTTGGTGCCACTTACGGGGATGGTCGAGGGTAGTTTTGAGTTTTCACCCTCTAACGCCATGTTTTTAAGCCTAAGTCTAGAAATACACAAATTACCGTCGTATTCTCAAGCCGGGAGTCCCGCGGGTGTGGGGTTATTTCCTACGAGTCATATTGGTCCTGTGTGAAGTGTTTGTGCCATCCACTGGGACGTTATGGGGTTGTTTCAAGTTTTTACCCTCTAACCCCATGTTTTGCTTAAGTCTATAAATATGCAAATTATCGTCATACTCTCAAATCGGGAGACCCGCGGCTGCGGGGTCAGTTCCTACGAATTACATTGGTCTTGTGGGAGGTGTTGGTGCCACCCATGGGGGCGTTCGGGAGCTGTTTTGGGTTTTCATCCTCTAACGCCATGTTTTTAAGACTAAGTCTAGAAATATGCAAATTATCGTCGTATTCTCAAATCGGGAGAACTGCGGTTCCGAGGTGAGTTCCTACGAGTTACATTGGTCCCGTGGGAGGTGTTGGTGCCACCCACGGTGGCGTTCAGGGGCCGTTTTAGGTTTTCACCCTCTAACGCCATGTTTTTAAGGCTAAGTCTATAAATATGCAAATTATCGTCATATTCTCAAATCGAGAGACCCGCAACTGCGGGGTCAGTTCCTACGAGTTACAATTGTACCATAGGAGGTGTTGGTACCACCCATGGGGCCGTTCGGGGGTTGTTTCGAGTTTTCTCCCTCTAACGCCATGTTTTACTTAAGTCTAAAAATATGCCTATTACCGTCGTACTCTTAAACCGGGAGTCTCGCTGCTGCGCGATCAGTTCCTACGAGTTACATTGGTCTCGTGGGAGGTGTTGATGCCATTCACGGGGACTTTTGGGGGATATTTCGAGTTTTCACCCTCTAACGCCATGTTTTTAAGCTTAAGTCTAGAAATATATAAATTACCATCGTATTCTCAAATTGGGAGTCTAGCGGCTGCGTGGTCAGCTCCTACGAGTTATATTGGGACCGTGGGAGATGTTGGTGCTACCCATGGGGATGGTCGGGGGCTGTTTTGAGTTTTAACCCTCTAACGTCATGTTTTTAAGCCTAAGTCTAAAAATACGCAAATTTCCATCATATTCTCAAATCGAGAGTTCCACGACTGCGGGGTCAGTTCCTATGAGTTACATTGGTCCCGTAGGAGGTGTTGGTGCCACCCACGGGGACAGTCGGGGTTGTTTCGAGTTTTCACCCTCTAAGGGAATGTTTTGCTTCAGTTTAGAAATTTCCAAATTATCATCGTACTGTAAAACCGGGATTCTCGCGGCTGCGAGGTCAGTTACTACGAGTTACATAAGTCCCGTGGGAGGTGTTGGGGCCACCCACGGGGCCGTTCGGGGGCTGTTTTTGGATTTCATCCTCTAACGCCATGTTGTTAAGCCTAAGTATAGAAATATACAAATTATCATCATATTCTCAAACTGGGAGAACCGCGACTGCGGGGTCAGTTACTACGAGTTACATTGGTCCCGTGGGAGGTATTGGTGCCACCCACAGGGGCCGTTCGGCACTGTTTTGGGTTTTCACCTGCTAACGCCATGTTTTTAAGCCTAAGTTTAGAAATTTGAAAATTATCATCGTATTCTCAAACTGCAAGACTCGCGGCTGCGGGGTCAGTTCCTTCGAGTTAAATTGGTCACGTGGGAGGTGTTGGTGCCATCCACGGGGCCGTTCGGGGGCTTATTCGACTTTTCACCCTGTAACGCCTTGTTTTGCTTAAGTCTAGAAATTTTCAAATTACCATCGTATTCTCAAACTGGGAGTCCCGAGGTTGCGCGGACAGTTTCAACGAGTCACATTGGTCCCTTGGGAGGTGTTGGTGCCCCCCACGGGGTCGTACGAGGGCTATTTGGGGTTTTCACCCTCTAACGTCATGTTTTTAAGCCTGTGTAGAAATATTAAAATTACCATCGTATTCTCAAACCGTGAGTCCCAAGGCTGCGCTGTCAGTTCCTACGAATCACATTGGTTCCGTGGAAACTGTTGGTACCACTCACGGGACCGTTTGGGCGCTAATGGTATTTTCACCCACTAACGCCATGTTTTTAAGCCTAGGTCTAAAAATATGCAGATTATCGTCATATTCTCAAACTGGAAGTCCCATGATCACTCAGTAAGTTCCTACGAGTTACATTGGTCCCGTGCGAGCTTTTGATGCCACTCAGGGGGCCGTTTGGGGGTTGTTTCGAGTTTTCACCCACTAACATCATGTTTTTAAGCCTAAGTCTAGAAATATGAAAATTATCGTCGTACTCTCAAACCAGGATACCCGCGGCTGCAGGGTCAGTTCCTACGAGTTACATTGATCTCGTGGGAGCTATTGGTGCCACCCACGGGGCCGATCGGGGGCTGTTTCGAGTTTTCACCCTCTAACGCCATGTTTTGGTTAAGTGTAGAAATATGCAAATTACCGTCGTACTCTTAAATCGAGAGACCCGCGGCTGCGGGGTCAGTTCCTACGAGTTACAATGGTCTCGTGGGAGGTGTTCGTGCCACCCACGGGGCCGTTCGGGGGCTGTTTCGACTTTCCACCCTCTAACGTCATGTTTTTAAGTCTAGGTCTAGAAATATGCAAATTACCATCGTATTCTCAAAATTGGAGACTCGCGGCTGCTGGGTTAATTCCTACGAGTTACATTGGTCCAGTGGGAGGTGTTGGTGCCACCCAGGGGGCCATTCGGGAGCTGTTTCGAGTTTTCACCCTCTAACGCCTTATTTTTAAGCCTAAGTCAAGAAATTTTCAATTTATCGTGGTATTCTCAAACCGGGAGTCCCGCGGGTGTGGGGTCATTTCCTACGAGTTACATTGGTCCCGTGGGAAGTGTTGGTGCCATCCACTGGGACGTTACAGGGTTGTTTCGTATTTTCACCCTCTAATGCCATGTTCTTAAGCCTAAGTCTACAAATATGAAAATTATCGTCATATTCTCAAACTGGAAGTCCCATGATCGCTCAGTAAGTTCCTACGAGTTACATTGATCCCGTGCGAGGTGTTGGTGCCACTCACGGGGTAGTTCGGGGGTTGTGTCGAGTTTTCACCCTCTAACGCTAAGTTTTTAAGACTAAGTCAAGAAATATGCAAATTATCATCGTATTCTCGAACCAAGAGTCTCACGGCTACGCGATCAACTCCTACGAGTTACATTGGTCCCATGGGAGATGTTGGTGCCACCCACGGGGATAGTTAGGGGTTGTTTTGAGTTTTCATCCTCTAACGCCATGTTTTTAAGCCTAAGTCTAAAAATATGATAATTATCATCGTACTCTCAAACCGGGAGACCCGCGACTGCGGGGTCAGTTCCTATGAGTTACATTGGTCTCATGGGAGCTGTTTCGAGTTTTCACCCTCTAACGCCTTGTTTTTAAGCCTAATTCAAGAAATTTGCAAATTATCGTTGTATTCTCAAACCAGGAGAGCAACGGTTGCGGGGTCAGTTCCTACGAGTTACATTGGTCCCGTGGGCGGTGTTGGTGCCACCCACGGGGCCATTCGGTGGCCGTTTTGAGTTTTCACCCTCTAACGCCATGTTTTGCTGAACTCTAGAAATATGCAAATTACTGTCGTACTCTCAAACCAGGAGACCCGCGGCTGTAGGGTCAGTTCCTACGAGTTACATTAGTCCCGTGGGAGGTGTTGGTGCCACCCACGGGGCCGTTCGGGGGCTATTTCGAGTTTTCACCCTCTAATGCCAAGTTTTTATGCCTAAGTCAAGAAATATACAAATTATCGTAGTATTCTAATACCGAGAGACCCACGGCTGCGGGGTCAATTCCTACGAGTTACATTGGTCCCGTGGGAGGTGTTGGTACCACTCACGGGGCCGTTCGGGGGTTATTTCTAGTTTTCACCTTCTAACGCCATGTTTTGTTGAACTCTAGAAATATGAAAATTATCATCATATTCTCAAACCGAAATACCCGCGGTTGTGGGGTCGCTCCCTACGAGTTACATTGGTCCCGTAGGAGGTGTTGGTACCATCCACGTGGCCGTTCAAGGGCTGTTTCGAGTTTTCACCCTCTAAGGCCATGTTTTGCTGAACTCTAAAAATATGCAAACTACCATCATACTTTCAAACCGGGAGACCCGAGAGTACGGGGTCAGTTCCTACGAGTTACATTGGTCCCGTGGGAGGTGTTGGTGCCACCCGCGAGGCCATTCGGGGGCTGTTTTGACTTTTCACCCTCTAACGTCATGTTTTTCTTAAGTCTAGAAATATGAAAATTACCATCGTACTATAAAACCGGGAGGCCCGCGGGTGCGGGGTCTATTCCTACTAGTTACATTGGTCCTGTGGGAGGTGTTTGTGCCACCCACGGGGCCATTCGGGGGCTGTTTCGAGTTTACACCCTCTAATGCCATGTTTTTAAGCCTAAGTCAAGAATTATGCAAGTTATCGTCGTATTCTCAAACCGGGAGAACCGCGGTTATGGGGTCAGTTCCTACAAGTTACATCGGTCCCGTGGGAAGTGTTGGTACCACCCACAGGTCCGTTCAGGGGTTGTTTCGAGTTTTCACCCTCTAACGCCATGTTTTGCTGAAATATAAAAATATGCAAATTACCGTCGTACTTTCAAACCGGGAGACACGGGCTGTGAGTTCAGTTCCTACGAGTTATATTAGTCCCGTGGGTGGTGTTGGTGCCACCCACGGGGTCGTTCGGGGGCTTCTTCGAGTTTTCACCCTCTAACGTCATGTTTTTAAGCCTAAGTCCAGAAATATGCAAATTACCGGCGTACTCTCAAAAGGGGGAGACCCGCGGCTGCGGGGTCAGTTCCTACGAGTTACATTGGTCCCGTGGGAGGTGTTGGTGCCACCCACGGGCCCGTTCGGGGGTCGTTTCTAGTTTTAAGCCTAAGTCGAAAAATATGCAAATTACCATCGTATTCTCAATCTAGTGTCCCGCGGCTGCGGGGTCAGTTGCTACGAGTTACATTAGTCCCGTGGAAAGTGTTGGTGCCATCCACGGGGACATTTGGGGGTTGCTTCGAGTTTTCCCCCTCTAACATCATGTTTTGTATAAGTTTGTAAATTATCGTCGTACTCTCAAATCGGGAGACCCGTGGCTATTGGGTCAGTTCCTACGAGTTATATTGGTCCCGTGGGAGGTGTTGGTGCCACCCACGGTGCCGTTCGGGGGCTGTTTCGAGTTTTCACCCACTAACGCCATGTTTTTATGCCTAAGTCTAGAAATATGCGAATTATCATCGTACTCTCAAATCGGGAGATCCGCGGCTGCGGGGTCAGTTCTTACGAGTAACATTGGTCCCGTAGGAGGTGTTGATGCCACCCACGGGGCCGTTCGGGGGCTATTTCGAGTTTTCACCTTCTAACGCCATATTTTGCTAGATCTAGAAATATGAAAATTACCATCCTACTCTCAAATCGGGATACCCGCGGCTCCGGGGTTAGTTCCTACGAGTTACATTGGTCTTGTGGGAGGTGTTGGTGCCACCCACGGGGCCATTCGGGGTTTTCTTCAAGTTTTCACCCTCTAACGCTATGTTTTTAAGACTAAGTCCAGAAATATGCAAATTAATGTTGTACTCTCAAACGGGGAGACCCGCGATTGCGGGGTCAGTTCCTATGAGTTACATTGGTCCCGTGGGAGGTGTTGGTGCCCCCATGGGGCCATTCGGGGATTGTTTTGAGTTTTCACCCTCTAACGCCATGTTTTTAAGCCTAAGTCTAGAAATATGTAAATTACCGTCGAATTCTCAAATCGGGAGTCTCGCGGCTGCGCGATCAGTTCCTACGAGTTATATTAGTCCCATTGGAGGTGTTGGTGCCACCTACGGGGATGGTCAGGGGCTGTTTCGAGTTTTCACCCTCAAACACTAATGTTTTTAAGCCTAAGTCTAAAAATGTGCAAATGACCATCGTACTCTCAAACCGGGATTCCCGCAGCTGCTGGGTTAGTTCCTACGAGTTATATTGGTCCCGTGGGAGGTGTTGGTGCCACCCACGGGGATGGTCAGGGGCAGTTTCGAGTTTTCACCACCTAACGCCATTGTTTTAAGCCTATATCTAGAAATACGAAAATTACCATCGTATTCTCAAACCGAGAGTCCCGCGGTTGCGAGGGAAGTTCCTACGAGTTGCATTCATCCCGTGGGAAGTGTTGGTGCCATCCACGGGGACGTTCGGGGGTTGTTTCGAGTTTTCAGCCTCTAACGTCATGTTTTGTATAAGTTTGTAAATTATCGTTGTACTCTCAAACCGAGAGACCCGCGACTGCGCGGTCAATTCCAATGAGTTACATTAGTCCAGTGGGAGGTGTTGGTGCCACCCACGGGGGCCGTTCGGGGGCTGTTTCTTGATTTCACCCTCTAACGCCATGTTTTGTTGAACTCTATAAATATGCAAATTATCGTCGTACTCTCAAACCGTGAGACCCACGGCTACGGGGTCAGTTCCTACGAGTTACATTGGTCCCGTGGGAGGTGCTGGTGCCACCAACAGGGCCGTTCGGGGGCTGTGTTGGGTTTTCACCCTCTAACGTCATGTTTCTAAGCCTAAGTATAGAAATATGCAAATTACCGTCGTACTCTTAAATTGGGAGACCCGCGATTGCGGGGTCAGCTCCTACGACTTACATTGGTCCCGTGGGAGTTGTTGGTGCCACCCACGGGGCCGTTCAGGGGCTGTTTCGAGTTTTCACCCTCTAACACCATGTTTTTAAGCCTAAGTCAAGAAATTTGCAAATTATCATCGTACTCTCAAATCGGGAGACCAACGGCTGCAGAGTCAGTTCCTACGAGTTACATTAGTTCCGTGGGAGGTGTTGGTGCCACCCACGGGGCCGTTCGGTGGCTGTTTTGAGTTTTTGGCCTCTAACACCACATTTTGCTGAACTCTAAAAATATGAAAATTATTGTCGTACTCTCAAACCGGGAGACTCGCGGCTGCGAGGTCAGTTCCTATGAGTTACATTGGTCCGGTGGGAGCTGTTGGTGCCACCCACGGGGCCGTTCGGGGGCTGTTTCGAGTTTTCACCCTCTAATGCCATGTTTTTCTTAAGTCTAGAAATATGCAAATTATCATTGTACTCTTAAATCGATAGATCTGTGGCTATGGGGCCAATTCCTACGAGTTACATTGGTCCCGTGGGAGGTGTTGGTGCCACCCAGGGGGCCGTTCGGGAGCTGTTTCGAGTTTTCACCTTCTAACGCCTTGTTTTAAAGCCTAAGTCAAGAAATTTGCAAATTATCATTGTATTATCAAACCGGGAGACAAACGGCTACGGGGTCATTTCCTACGAGTTACATTGGTCCCGTGGGAGGTGTTGGTGCCACCCACGGGGCCGTTCGCGGGTCGTTTCGAGTTTTCACCCTCTAACGCCATGTTTTGCTGAACTCTAAAAATATGAAAATTACTATCGTACTCTCAAACCGGGAGGCCCCCGGCTGCGGGGTCAGTTCCTACGTGTTACATTGGTCCCGTGGGAGGTGTTGGTGCCACCCATAGGGGCCGTTCGGGATTGTTTTGGGTTTTCACCCTCTAACGCCTTGTTGTTAAGCCTAAGTCTAGAAATATGCAAATTATCTTTGTATTCTCAAACCGGGCGAACCGCGGCTACGGGGTCAGTTCCTACGAGCTACATTGGTCCCGTGGGAAGTATTGGTGCCACCCACAGGGGCCGTTTGGGACTGTTTTGGGTTTTCACCCTCTAACGCCATGTTTTTAAGCATAAGTCTAGAAATATGCAGATTATCATTGTATTCTCAAACCACGAGACTCGCGGCTGCGGGGTCAGTTCCTTCGAGTTACATTGGTCCCGTGGGAGGTGTTGGTGCCATCCACGAGGCTGTTCGGGGGCTGATTCGACTTTTCACCCGTGGGAGGTGTTGGTGCCATCCACGGGGCCATTGGTACCCTCTAACGCCATGTTTTGCTTAATTCTAGAAATTTTCAAATTACCATCTTAATCTCAAACTGGGAGTCCCAGGGTTGGACGGACAGTTTCAACGAGTCACATTGGTCCCGTGGGAGGTGTTGGTGCAACCCACGGGGACCGTATGGGGGCTATTTGGGGTTTTCACCCTCTAACGTCATGTTTTTAAGCCTGTGTATAAATATTAAAATTACCATCATATTCTCAAACCGTGAGTCCCTGGGTTGCGCTGTCAGTTCCTACGAGTCACATTGGTCCCGTGGAAAGTGTTGGTACCATTCACGGGTCCGTTTGGGGGCTGTTTCGTATTATCACCCTCTAACGCCATATTTATAAGCCTAAGTCTAGAAATATGAAAATTATCATCATATTCTCAAACTGTAAATCCCATGATCGCTCAGTAAGTTCCTACGAGTTACATTGGTCCCGTGCGAGGTGTTGGTGCCACTCAGGGGGCCGTTTGGGGGTTGTTTCGGGTTTTCACCCACTAACGTCATGTTTTTAAGCCTAAGTCAAAAAATATGCAAATTATCATCGTATTCTCAAAACGAGAGACTCGCGGCTGTGGGTTCCGTTCCTTCGAGTTATATTGGTCCCATGAGAGGTGTTGGTGCCACCCACGGGGCCGTTCGGGGGCTGTTTCGAGTTTTCATCCTCTAACGCCATGTTTTTAAGCCTAAGTCTAGAAATGTGCAAATTATCATTGTATTTTCAAATCGGGAGACCAACGGCTGTGGGGTCAGTTCCTGCGAGTTACATTGGTCCCGTGGGAGGTGTAGGTGCCACCCGCGGGGCCATTCGGAGGTTGTTACGACTTTTCACCCTCTAACGTCATATTTTGCTTAAGTCTAGGAATATGAAAATTATCGTTCTAATCTCAAACCACGAGATCCGTGGCTGCGGGGTCAATTCCTACGAGTTACATTGGTATTGTGGGAGATGTTGGTGCCACCCACGGGGCCGTTCGGGAGGAGTTTCGAGTTTTCACCCTCTAACGCCATGTTTTTAAGCCTAAGTCAAGAAATTTGCAAATTATCGTTGTATTCTCAAATTGGGAGACCAACGGCTGTGGGGTCAGTTCCTACGAGTTACATTGGTCCCGTGGGAGGTGTTGGTGCCACCCACGGGGCCGTTCGGGGGCCGTTTTGAGTTTTCAACCTCTAATGCCATGTTTTGCTAAACTCTAGAAATATGAAAATTACTGTCGTACTCTTAAACAGGGATACCCGCGGCTGTGGGGTCAGTTCCTACGAGTTACATAGGTCCCATGGGATGTGTTGGTGCCACCCACGGGGCCGTTCGGGGGCTGTTTCGAGTTTTCACCCTCTAACGCCATGTTTTTAAGCCTAAGTCAAGAAATTTGCAAATTATCGTTGTATTCTCAAATCGGGAGACCAACGGATGTGGGGTCAATTCCTACGAGTTACATTGGTCCCGTGGGAGGTGTTGGTACCACCCACGGGGCCGTTCGGGGGCTATTTGGGGTTTTCACCCTCTAACGCCATGTTTTGCTAAACTCTAGAAATATGCAAATTACCGTCGTACTCTCAAACCCTGAGACTCGCGGCTGCGGGGTCAGTTCTTACGAGTTACATTGGTCCCGTGGGAGGTGCTGGTGTCACCAACGAGGCTGTTTGGGGTGCTGTTTCGAGTTTTCACCCTCTAATGCCATGTTTTGCTTAAGTCTAGAAATATGCAAATTATCGTCGTACTCTTAAATCGAGAGACCTGCGGCTGCGGGGCCAGTTCTTACGAGTTACATTGGTCCTGTGGGAGGTGTTGGTGCCACCCGCGGGGCCGTTCGGGGCTTGTTTCGACTTTTCACCCTCTAACGTCATGTTTTTAAGTCTAAGTCTAGAAATATGCAAATTACCGTTGTATTCTCAAACTTGGAGACCGGCGGCTGTGGGGTTAATTCCTACGAGTTACATTGGTCCCGTGGGAGGTGTTGGTGCCACCCACGGGGCCGTTCGGGGGCTGTTTCGAGTTTTCACCCTCTAACGCCATGTTTTTAAGCCTAAGTCAAGAAATTTGCAAATTATCGTTGTATTCTCAAATCGGGAGACCAACGGCTGTGGGGTCAATTCCTACGAGTTACATTGGTCCCGTGGGAGGTGTTGGTACCACCCACGGGGCCGTTCGGGGGCATTTTGGGGTTTTCACCCTCTAACGCCATGTTTTGCTAAACTCTAGAAATATGCAAATTATCGTCGTACTCTCAAACCCTGAGACTCGCGGCTGCGGGGTCAGTTCTTACGAGTTACATTGGTCCCGTGGGAGGTGCTGGTGTCACCAACGAGGCCGTTCGGGGGCTGTTTCGAGTTTTCACCCTCTAACGTCATCTTTTTAAGCCTAAGTATAGAAATATGCAAATTACCATCGTACTCTTAAACCGGGAGACCCGCGATTGCGGGGCAGCTCCTATGAGTTACATTGGTCCCGTGGGAGGTGTTGGTGCCACCCACGGGGCCGTTCGGGGGCTGTTTCGAGTTTCCACCTTCTAACACCATATTTTTAAGCCTAAGTCAAGAAATTTGAAAATTATCATCGTATTCTCAAACCGAGAGACCAACGGCTGTGGAGTCAGTTCCTACGAGTTACATTAGTCCCGTGGGAGGTGTTGGTGCCACCCACGGGGCCGTTCGGTGGCTGTTTCGAGTTTTCACCATCTAACGCCATATTTTGCTGCACTCTAGAAATATGAAAATAATTATCGTAGTCTCAAACCAGGAGACCCACGGCTGCGAGGTCAGTTCCTATGAGTTACATTTGTCCCGTGGGAGCTGTTGGTGCCACCCACGGGGCCGTTCGGGGGCTGTTTCGAGTTTTCACCCTCTAATGCCATGTTTTGCTTAAGTCTAGAAATATGCAAATTATCGTCGTACTCTTAAATCGAGAGACCTGCGGCTGCGGGGCCAGTTCTTACGAGTTACATTGGTCCTGTGGGAGGTGTTGGTGCCACCCGCGGGGCCGTTCGGGGCTTGTTTCGACTTTTCACCCTCTAACGTCATGTTTTTAAGTCTAAGTCTAGAAATATGCAAATTACCGTTGTATTCTCAAACTTGGAGACCCGTGGCTGTGGGGTTAATTCCTACGAGTTACATTGGTCTCGTGGGAGGTGTTGGTGCCACCCAGGGGGCCGGTCGGGAGCTGTTTCGAGTTTTCACCCTCTAACGCCTTGTTTTTAAGCCTAAGTCAAGAAATTTGCAAATTACCGTTGTATTCTCAAATCGGGAGACCATAGGCTGCGGGGTAAGTTCCTACGAGTTACATTAGTCCCGTGGGAGGTGTTGGTGCCACCCACGAGGCCGTTCGCGGGCCGTTTCAAGTTTTCACCCTCTAACGCCATGTTTTGCTAAACTCTAAAAATATGAAAATTACTGTCGTACTCTCAAACTAGGAGACCCGCGGCTGCGGGGTCAGTTCCTACGAGTTACATTGTTCCAGTGGGACGTATTGGTGCCACCCACTGGGGCCGTTAGAGACTATTTGTGGTTTTCACCCTCTAACGCCATGTTTTTAAGCCTAACTCTAAAAATATGCAAATTATCGCCATATTCTCAAATTGTGAGACCCGCGGCTACGGGGTTAGTTTCTATGAGTTACATTGGTTCCGTGGGAGGTGTTGGTTCCACCCACGGGGCCATTCGGGGGCAGTTTTGAGTTTTTTCCCTCTAAAGCCATGTTTTTAAGCC
Organism: Sambucus nigra; assembly: GCA_949130495.1. NCBI lineage: Eukaryota > Viridiplantae > Streptophyta > Magnoliopsida > Dipsacales > Adoxaceae > Sambucus > Sambucus nigra. Next base: position 287,795,619 of record OX422218.1, read on the forward strand.
CAAGTCAAGAAATATGAAAATTTCCATCGTATTTTCAAACCGGGAGACCCGCGACTGCGGGGTCAGCTCCTACGAGTTTCATTGGTCCCGTGGGAGGTTTTGGTGCCACCCACGGGACCATTCGGGGGCTGTTTTGGCTTTTTAAGCCTAAGTCAAGAAATATGCAAATTATCATCGTATTCTCAAACCAAAAGACTCGCGGTTGTTGGGTCGGTTCCTACGAGTTACATTGGTCCCATGGGAGGTGTTGGTACCACCCACGGGGCCGTTCAGGGGCTGTTTCGAGGTTTCATCCTCTAACGCCATGTTTTGCAGAACTCTAGAAATATGCAAATTACAGTCGTACTTTCAAATCGGGAGACCCGCGGCTGCGCGGTCAGTTCCTACGAGTTGCATTAGTCCCGTGGGAGTTGTTGGTGCCACCCACGGTGCCGTTCGGGGGCTGTTTTTAGTTTTCACCCACTAACGCCATGTTTTTAAGCCTAAGTCTATAAATATGCAAATTATCATCGTACTGTCAAACCGGGAGACCCGCGACTGCGGGGTCAGTTCCTACGAGTAACATTGGTCCCGTGGGAGGTGTTGGTGCCACCCACGGGGCCGTTCGGGGGTTGTGTCAAGTTTTCACCCTCTAACGCTATGTTGTTAAACCTAAGTCAAGAAATATGCAAATTATCATCGTATTCTCGAACTGGGAGTCTCACGGCTACGCGATCAATTCCTACGAGTTACATTGGTCCCGTGGGAGATGTTGGTGCCACCCACGGGGATGGTCAGGGGCTGTTTTGAGTTTTCACCCTGTAACCCTAATGTTTTCAAGCCTAAGTCTAGAAATATGCAAATTACCATTGTACTCTCAAACTGAGAGACCCGCGGCTGCGGGGTCAGTTCCTACGAGTTACATTGGTCCCGTGGGAGGTTTTGGTGCCACCCACGGGGCCGTTCGGGCGTTGTTTCGAGTTTTCACCCTCTAACGCCATGTTTTGAAGCCTAAGTTAAGAAATATGCAAATTATCATCGTATTCTTAAATCGGGAGACCCGCGGCTGTGGGGGTCAGTTCTTACGAGTTACATTGGTCCCGTGGGAGGTGTTGGTGCCACTCACGGGGCTGTTCGGGGGTTGTTTCGTGTTTTCACCGTCTAATGCCATATTTTGCTAAACTCTAGAAATATGCAAATTATCGTAGTACTCTCAAACCGGGAGACCCGCGGCTACGGGGTCAACTCCTACGAGTTACATTTGTCCCATAGGAGGTATTGGTGACACCTACGGGACCGTTCGGGGGCTTCTTCGAGTTTTGAACCTTTAACGTCATGTTTTTAAGCCTAAGTCCATAATTATGCAAATTACCATCGTAATCTCAAACCAAGAGACCCGAGGCTGCGAGGTTAGTTCCTAAGAGTTACATTGGTCCCGTGGGAGGTGTTGGTGCCACCCACGGGGCCATTCGGGGGATGTTTTGAGTTTTCACCCTCTAATGCCATGTTTTTAAGATTAAGTCTAGAATTATGCAAATTACCATCGTATTCTCAAACCGGGAGTCTCACGGCTGCGCGATCAACCCCTACGAGTTACATTGGTCCCGTGGGAGATGTGGGTGCCACCCACGGGGATGGTGAGGGCATATTTCGAGTTTTCACCCTCTAACGCTAATGTTTTTAAGCCTATGTCTAGAAATATGCAAATTACCGTCGTACTCACAAACCGAGAGACCCGCGGCTGCGGGGTCAGTTCCTATGAGTTATCTTTGTCCCGTGGGAGGTGTTGGGGCAACCCATGGGGCCGTTCGGGGGTTATTTTTACTTTTCACCCTCTAATGTCATGTTTTTAGGCCTAAGTCTAGAAAGATGAAAATTACCGTTGTTCTCTGAAACCGGGAGACCTGCGGCTGCGGGGTTAGTTCCTACGAGTTACATTGGTACCGTGGGAGGTGTTGGTGCCACCTACGGGGCCATTCGGGGGCTGTTTCGAGTTTTCACCCTCTAACGTAATGTTTTTAAGCCTAAGTCAAGAAAGATGAAAATTACCATTGTACTCTCAAATCGGGAGACCCGAGGCTGCGGGGTCAGTTCCTACGAGTTATATTGGTCCCGTGGGAGGTGTTGGTGCCACCCACTGGCGGTTAGGTAGCTTCTACGAGTTTTCACCCTCTAACGTCATGTTTTTATGCGTATGTCCAGAAATATGCAAATTTCCATCGTACTCTCGAATTGGGAGACCCGCGGCTGCGGGGTCAGTTCCTACAAGTTACATTGGTCCCGAGGGAGGTGTTGGTGCCACCCACGGGGCCATTCGGGGGCTATTTCGAATTTTCACCCTCTAACGCCATGTTTTTAAGCCTAAGTCTAGAAATATAAAATTACCGTCGTATTCTCAAACCGGGAGTCTTGCGGCTGCGCGATCAGATCCTACGAGTTACATTGGTCTCGTAGGAGGTGCTGGTGCCACCCACGGGGAAGGTCAGGGGCTGTTTCGAGTTTTTGCCCTCTAACGCCATATTTTTAAGCCTATGTCTAGAAATACGCAAATTACCGTCATATTCTAAAATCGGGAGTCTCGCGGCTGCGGGGTCAATTCCTACGAGTTACGTTGGTCCTGTGGGAAGTGGTGGTGGCATCCACGGGGACGTTCGAGGGTTATTTCGAGTTTTCACCCTCTAACGTCATGTTTTGTTTAAATTTGCAAATTACCGTCATACTCTTAAACTGGGAGACCCGCGGATTCGGGGTCAGTTCCTACGAGTTACATTGATCCCGTGGGCGGTGTTGAGGCCACTCGCAGGGCCGTTCGGGTGCTGTTTTGACTTTTCACCCTCTAACGCCATGTTTTTAAGCCTAAGTCTAGAAATATGCAAATTATCATCGTACTCTCAAACAGGGAGACCCGCGGCTGCGGGGTCAGTTCCTATGAGTTACATTGGTCCCGTGGGAGGTGTTGGTGCCACCCACGGGCCGTTCGGGGGCCATTTTGAGTTTTCACCCTCTAATGCCATGTTTTTAAGCCAAAGTCTAGAAATATGGAAATTACTATCGTATTCTCAAACCGGGAGTCTCACGGTTGCGCGATCAATTCCTACGAGTTACATTGGTCCCGTGGGAGAGGTTGGTGCCACCCACGGGAATGGTTAGGGGATGTTTTGAGTTTTCACCCTCTAACGCTAATGTTTTTAAGCCTAGGCCTAGAAATATGCAAATTACCATTGTACTAACAAACCGGGAGACCCGCGGCTGCGGGGTCAGTTCCTATGAGTTACATTGGTCCCGGGGGTGGTGTTGGTGCCACCCACGGGGCCGTTCGGGAGCTATTTTGACTTTTTACCCTCTAACGTCATGCTTTTAGGCCTAAGTCTAGAAAGATGAAAATTACCGTTGTTCTCTCAAACCGGGAGACCCGCAGCTACGGGGTTAGTTCCTACGAGTTACATTGGTACCGTGGGAGGTGTTGGTGCCACCCACGGGGCCATTTGGGGGTTGTTTCGAGTTTTCACCCTTTAACATCATGTTTTTAAGCCTAAGTCTAGAAAGATGAAAATTATCGTTGTACTCTCAAACCGGGAGACCCGCGACTGCGGGGTCACTTCCTACGAGTTATATTGGTCCCGTGGGAGGTGTTGGTGCAACCCACTGGACGGTTCGGTGGCTTCTTCGAGTTTTCACCCTCTAACGTCATGTTTTTAAGCTTAAGTCCAGAAATATGAAAATTTCCATCGTACTCTCGAATTGGGAGACCCGCGGCTGCGGGGTCAGTTCCTATGAGTTACATTAGTCGCGAGGGAGGTGTTGGTGCCACCTGCGGGGCCATTCGGGGCCTGTTTCGAGTTTTCACGCTCTAACGCAATGTTTTTAAGCCTATGTCTATAAATACGCAAATTACCGTCATATTCTGAAATCGGGAGTCTCGCGGCTGCGGGGTCAGTTCCTACGAGTTACGTTGGTCCTGTGGGAAGTGTTGGTGGCATCCACAGGGACGTTCGGGGGTTATTTCGAGTTTTCTCCCTCTAACGTCATATTTTGTTTAAATTTGCAAATTACCATCATACCCTCAAACCGGGAGACCCGCGGATGCGGGGTCAGTTCCTACGAGTTACATTGGTCCCGTGGGCGGTGTTGAGGCCACCCGCGTGGCCGGTCGGGTGCTATTTCAACTTTTCACCCTCTAACGCCATGTTTTTAACCCTAAGTCTAGAAATATGCAAATTATCATCGTACTCTCAAACAGGGAGACCCGCGGCTGCGGGCTCAGTTCCTACGAGTTACATTGGTCCCGAGGGAGGTGTTGGTGCCACCCACGGGGCCGTTCGGGGGCTGTTTCGAGCTTTCACCCTCTAACGTCATATTTTTAAGCCTAAGTCTAGAAATATGCAAATTATCGTCTTACTCTGAAACCGAGAGACCCGCGATTGCGCAGTAAGCTCCTACGAGTTACATTGGTCCCGTGGGTGGTGTTGGTGCCACCCGCGGGGCCGTTCGGGTGCTATTTCGACTTTTAACCCTCTAACGTCATGTTTTGCTCAAGTCTAAAAATATGCAAATTACCATCGTACTCTCAAACCGGGAGACCCGCGGCTACGGGGTCAGTTCCTATGAGTTACGTTGGTCTCGTGGGAGGTGTTGGTGCCACCCCCGGGGCCGTTTAGAGGATGTTTTGAGTTTCCACCCTCTAACGCCAAGGTTTTAAGCCTAAGTCAAGAAATTTGCAAATTATGGTCGTATTCTCAAATCGGGAGACCCGGAGCTGCGGGGTCAGTTCCAACGAGTTATATTGGTCTTGTGGGAGGTTATGGTGCCATCCACGGGGCCGTTCGAGGGCTATTTCGAGCTTTCACCCTCAAACACCATGTTTTGCTAAACTCTAAAAATAGGTAAATTGCCATCGTACTCTCAAACGGAGAGACCCGTGGCTGTAGGGTCCATTCCTACGAGTTACATTGGTCTCGTGGGAGGTGTTGGTGCCACCCATGGGGCGGTCCAGGGGCTTCTTCTAGTTTTCACCATCTAACGTCATGTTTTTAAGCCTAAGTACAAAAATATGTAAATTACCGTCGTACTCTCAAATCGGGAGACACGCGGCTGCGGGGTCAGTTCCTGCGAGTTACATTGGTCCCATGCGAGGTGTTGGTGCCACCCAGGGGTCCATTCGGGGGCTGTTTTGGGTTTTCACCCTCTAACACCATGTTTTTAATCCTAAGCTTAGAAATATACAAATTACTGTCGTATTCTCAAATCGGGAGTCTCGTGGATGCGCGATCAGTTCCTACTAGTTATATTGGTCCCATGGGAGGTGTTGGTGCCACCTACGGGGATGGTCAGGGGTTGTTTCTAGTTTTCACCCTCTAATGCTAATGTTTTTAAGCCTAAGTCTTGAAATATGGTACTTATCGTCGTACTCTCAAAATGGGAGACCCGCGGCTACGGGTTCAGTTCCTACGAGATACATTGGTCCCGTAGGAGGTGTTGGTGCCACCCGCAGGGCCGTTCAGGGGCTATTTCGACTTTTCACCCTCTAACATCATGTTTTGCTTAAGTCTAAGAATATGCAAATTACCATCGTACTCTCAAACCGAGAGACCCGCGACTACAGGGTCAGTTCCTACGAGTTACATTGGCCCCGTGGGAGGTGTTAGTGCCACCCACGGGGCCATTCGGGGGCTTCTTCGAGTTTTCACCCTATAACGTCATGTTTTTAAGCCTAAGTCCAAAAATATGCAAATTACCATCGTACTCTCAAACCGGGAGACCCGCGGCTGCGGGGTCAATTTCTACTAGTTACATTGGTTCTGTAGGAGTTGTTAGTGCCACCTACGGGGTCGTTCGGGAGCTGTTTTGAGTTTTCACAATCTAATGCCATGTTTTTAAGCCTAAGTCTAGAAATATGCAAATTACCGTCATATTCTCAAATCGGGAGTCTCGCGGCTAAGCGATCAGTTCCTACGAGTTACATTGGTCACGTGGGAGGTGTTGGAACCACCCACGGGGATGGTCGGGGGGCTGTTTCAAGTTTTCACCCTCTAACGCCATATTTTTTTGAACTCTATATATATGCAAATTACCATCATACTCTCAAACCGGGAGACCCATGACTGCAGGGTCAGTTCCTACGAGTTACATTAGTCCCGTGGGAGGTGTTGGTGCCACCCACGGGACCATTCGGGGGCTTCTTCGAGTTTTCACCCTATAACATCATGATTTTAAGCCTAAGTCTAGAAATATGCAAATTACCGTCGTACTCTCAAACCGGGAGACCCGCGGCTGCGGGGTCATTTTCTACGAGTTACATTGGTCCTGTAGGAGTTGTTAGTGCCACCTACGGGGCCGTTCGAGAGCTGTTTCGAGCTTTCACAATCTAATGCCATGTTTTTAAGCCTAAGTCTCGAAATATGCAAATTACCATCATATTCTCAAATCGGGAGTCTCGCGGCTAAGCGATCAGTTCCGACGAGTTGCATTGGTCACGTGGGAGGTGTTGGAGCCACCCACGGGGATGGTCGGGGGCTGTTTCGAGTTTTCACCCTCTAACGTTAATGTTTTTAAGCCTAAGTATAGAAATATATGAATAACCATCGTATTCTCAAACCGAGAGACCCGCGGCAGCGAGGTCAGTTCCTACGAGTTACATTGGTCCCGTGGGAGGTGTTGTGCCACACATGGGGCCGTTCGGGGGCTGTTTCGAGTTTTCACCCTCTAACTCCATATTTTGTTAGACTCTAGAAATATGCAAATTACCATCATACTCTCAAACCGGGATAACCGCGGCTGCGGGGTCAGTTCCTACGAGTTAAATTAGTCCCGTGGGAGGTATTGGTGCCACCCACGAGGCCATTCGGGGGCTTCTTCGAGTTTTCACCCTATAACATCATGGTTTTAAGCCTAAGTCCAGAAATATGCAAATTACCATCGTACTCTCAAACCGGGAGACACGCGGCTGCGGGGTCAGTTTCTATGAGTTACATGGGTCTCGTGGGAGGTGTTAGTGCCACCTACGGGGCCGTTCGTGAGCTGTTTCGAGTTTTGACAATCTAACGCCATGTTTTTAAGCCTAAGTATATAAATATGCAAATTACCGTCCTATTCTCAAATCGGGAGTCTCGCGGCTGCGCGATCAGTTCCTACGAGTTACATTCGTCCCGTGGGAGGGGTTGGTGCCACCAACGGGGCCATTTAGGGGTTGTTTCCAGTTTTCCCCCTCGAACTACGCAAATTATCATCGTATTCTCAAATCGGGAGACCCGCGGCTGCGGGGTCAGTTCCTATGATTTACATTGGTCCCATGGGAGGTGTTGGTGCTACCCACAAGGCCGTTCGGGGGCTATTTCGAGCTTTCACCCTCTAACGCCATGTTTTGCTGAACTCTAGAAATATGTAAATTACCGTTATACTCTCAAACCGAGAGACCCGCAGCTACGGGGTCAGTTCCTACCAGTTACATTGGTCCCGTGGGAGGTGCTGGTGCCACCCACGGGGTGATTTGGTGTCTTCTTCAAGTTTTCACCCTCTAACGTCATGTTTTTAAACCTAAGTCCACAAATATGTAAATTTCCATCGTACTTTCAAGTCGGGAGACCCGCGGCTGCGGGGTCGGTTCCTACGAGTTACATTGGTCTCGTGGGAGGCATTGGTGCCACCCACGGGGACGTTTAGGGGGTGTTTCGAATTTTTACCCTCTAACGCCATATTTTTAACCCTAAGATTAGAAATATACAAATTACCGTCTTCTTATCAAACCAAGAGTCTCGCGGCAGCGCGATCGGTTCTTACGAGTTACATTGGTCTCGTGGGAGCTGTTAGTGCCATCTATGGGGATGGTCAGGGGCTGTTTCGATTATTCACCCTCTAACGCTATTGTTTTTAAGCCTAAGTCTAAAAATATGCAAATTACCATCGTACTCTCAAATTGGGAGACCCGCGGTTGCGGGGTCAGTTCCTACGAGTTGCATTGGTCCCGTGGGAGGAGTTAGTGCCACCCACGGGGCCGTTCTGGGGCTATTTCGAATTTTCACCCTCTAACGCCAAGTTTTTAAGCCTAAGCCAAGAAATATGCAAATTATCATCGTATTCTCAAATAGGGAGACCCACGGTTGCGGGGTTGATTCCTACGAGTTACATTGGTCCCGTGGGAGGTGTTAGTGCCACCCACGGGGCCATTCGGGGGCTGTTTCGAGTTTTCACCTTCTAACGCCATATTTTGTTGAACTCTAGAAATATGCAAATTACCATCGTACTCTCAAACCGGGAGACCCACGGTTGCTGGGTCAATTCTTACGAGTTACATTAGTTCCGTGGGAGGTGTTGGTGCCACCCACGGTGCCATTCGGGGGCTTCTTCGAGTTTTTACCCTATAATGTAAAGTTTTTAAGCCTAAGTCTAGAAATATGCAAATTGTTGTCGTACTCTCAAACCGGGAGACCCGTGGCTGTGGGGTCAGTTTCTACGAGTTACATTCGTCTCGTGGGAGGAATTAGTGCCACCTACGGGGGCGTTCAGGGTCTGTTTCGACCTTTCACCCTCTAACGCCACCGTCTAGAAATATGCAAATTACCACCGTATTCTCAATCCGGGAGTTTCGCGGCTGCGCGGTCAGTTCCTACGAGTTACATTGGTACCGTGGGAGGTGTTGGTGCCACCAACGGGGATGGTCAGGGGATATTTTGAGTTTTCACCCTCTAACGCTAATGTTTTTAAGCCTAAGTCTAGAAATATGCAAATTACCATAGCATTCTCAAACAGGGAGTCCCGCGGCTCCTAGGCCAGTTCCTACGAGTTACATTAATCCCGTGAGAGGTGTTGGTGCCACCCACGAGGCCATTCGGGAGGTGTTTCTAGTTTTCACCCTCTAACGCCATGTTTTTAACCTTAAGTCAAGAAATATGCAAATTATCATTGTATTATCAAACCGGGAGACCCGCGGCTGCGGGGTTAGTTCCTGCGAGTTACATTAGTCCCGTGGGAGGTATTGGTGCCACCCACGGGGCCGTTCGAGGGTTGTTTCGAGTTTTCACCCTCTAACGCCATGTTTTGCTTAAGTCTAGAAATATGAAAATTATTATCGTACTCTCAAACCAGGAGTCTCGCGGCTGCGCAGTCACTTCCTACGAGTTACATTGGTCCCGTGGGAGGTGTTGGTGCCACCCATGGGGCCTTTCTGTTTCGAATTTTCACCCTCTAACGCCATGTTTTTAAGCCTAAGTCTAGAAATATGAAAATTATCATCGTACTCTCAAATCGGGTGACCCGCGACTACGGAGTCAGTTCCTACGAGTTACATTGGTCCCGGGGGGGGTGTTGGTGCCACCCACAAGGTTGTTTGGGGGCTGTTTCGAGTTTTCACCCTCTAACGCCATGTTTTGCTTAAGTCTAGAGATATGAAAATTACCATCGTTCTCTCAAATCGGGAGACCCGCGGCGGTGGGGTTAGTTCCTATGAGTTACATTGGTCCCGTGGGGGGTATTGGTGCCACCCACGGGGCCATTCGGGGGCTGTTTCGAGTTTTCACTCTCTAATGCCATGTTTTTAAGCCTAAGTCAAGAAATATGCAAATTATCGTCGTATTCTCAAACCGAGAGACACGCGGTTGTGGGGTCAGTTCCTACGAGTTCCTTTGGTCCCGTAGGAGGTGTTGGTGCCTCCCACAGGGCCGTTTGGGGGCTATTTCGAGTTTTCTCCCTCTAACGCCATGTTTTGCTTATGTCTAGAAATATGCAAATTACCACCGTACTCTAAAACTGGGAGTCTCGCTGCTGCGCGATTAGTTCCTACGAGTTACATTGGTCCCGTGGGAGGTGTTGATGTCACCCAGGGGTCCGTTAGGGGGCTGTTTCGAATTTTAACCCCAAAACGTCATGTTTTTAATCCTAAGTTTAGAAATATGAAAATTACCTACATATTCTCAAACCGGGAGACCCACGGCTGCGGGGTCAGGTCCTACGAGTTCCTTTGGTCCCGTAGGAGGTGTTGGTGCCACCCACGGGGCCGTTCGGGGCCTATTTCGAGTTTTCTCCCTCTAACGCCATGCTTTTCTTATGTCTAGAAATATGCAAATTACCATCGTACTCTCAAACTAGGAGTCTCGCGGCTGTACGATCAATTCCTACGAGTTACATTGGTCCCGTGGGAGGTGTTGGTGCCACCCATGGGGCTATTCGGGGGCTTCTTCGAGTTTTCACCCTATAACGTCATATTTTTAAGCCTAAGTCCAGAAATATAAAAATTACCGTCGTACTCTCAAACCGAGAGACTCGCGACTGTGGGGTCAGTTTCTACGAGTTACATTGGTCCCGTGGGAAGTGTTGGTGCCATCCACGGGGACGTTTGGGGTTTGTTTCGAGTTTTCACCCTCTAAAGCCATGTTTTGTTTAAGTTTGCAAATTACCTTCGTACTCTCAAACTCGGAGACCCGCGGTTGCGGGGTCAGTTCCTACGAGTTACATTGGTCCCGTGGGAGGTGTTGGTGCCATCCACGGGGCCATTCGGGGGCTGTTTCGAGTTTTCAACCTCTAACGCCATATTTTTATAAGCTTAAGTCAAGAAATATGCAAATTATCATCGTATTCTCAAATCGGGAGTCCTGTGGCTGCGGGGTCAGTTCCTACGAGTTATATTGGTCCCGTGGGAGGTGTTGGCGCCACCCACAGAGCCGTTCGGTGGCTGTTTTGGTTTTTCATCCTCTAACGCCATCTTTTTAAGCCTAAGTTTAGAAGTGTGTAAATTATTGTCGTATTCTCAAACCGGGAGAACCGCGGCTGCGGGTTCTGCTCCTATGAGTTACATTGGTCCCATACGAGGTGTTGGTGCCACCCACGGGGCCGTTCGGGGGTTGTTTCGAGTTTTCACCCTCTAACGCCATGTCTTTCTTAAGTCTGGAAATATGCAAATTACCATCGTTCTCTCAAACCAGGAGTCTCGTGGCTGCGCGATCAGTTCCTATGAGTTACATTGGTCGCGTGGGAGGTGTTGGTACCACCCACGGGGACATTCGGGGCCTGTTTTTAATTTTCATCCTCTAACGCCATGTTTTTAAGCCTACATCTAGAAATATGAAAATTATTGTCGTATTTTCAAACCTGGAGTCCCGCGGCTATGCGGTCAGTTCCTACGGGTAACATTGGTCCCGTGGGAGGTGCTGGTGCCACCTAAGGGGTCGTTCAGGGGTTGTTTTGGGTTTTCTCCCTCTAACGCCATGTTTTTAAGTCTAAATCTAGAAAAATGCAAATTACCATCATATTCTCAAACCGGGAGTCTCACGGCTGCGGGGTTAGTTCCTACGAGTTACATTGGTCCCGTGGGAGGTTTTGGTGCCACCCACGAGGCCGTTCAGGGGTTGTTTTAAGTTTTCATCCTCTAACGCCATGTTTTACTTAGGTCTAGAAATATGAAAATTGCAGTCGTACTCTTAAATCGAGAGACCCGCAGCTGCGGGGTCAGTTCCTACGAGTAACATTGGTCGCGTTGGAGGTGTTGGTGCCACCCACGGGGCGATCCCGGGGCTTTTTCGATTTTTCACCCTCTGAAGTCATGTTTTTAAGTCTATGTCCAGAAATATGTAAATTGTCATCGTACTCTGAAACCAGGATACCCACGGCTGTGGGGTCACTTCGAACGAGTTACATTGGTCCCGTGGGAGGTGTTGGTGCCACCCATGGGGCCCTTCGGGGGTTGTTTCGAGTTTTCACCCTCTAACGCCATGTTTTTAAGCCTTATATTAAAATTATCATTGTACTGTCAATCCGGGAGACTCGCGACTGCGGGGTCAGTTCCTACGAGTTACATTGGTCCCGTGGGAGGTGTTGGTGCTACCCACGGGGATGGTCGGGGGTTGTTTCGAGTTTCCACCCTCTAACGCCATGTTTTTAAGCCTAAGTCTAGAAATACACAAATTATCGTGGTATTCTCAAACCGGGAGTCCCGCAGGTGTGGGGTCATTTACTACGAGTTGCATCGATCCCGTGGGAAATGTTGGTGTCATCCACTAGGACGTTATTAGGTTGTTTTAACTTTTGACCCTCTAACCCCAAGTTTTACTTAAGTCTATAAATATGCAAATTGTCGTCGTACTCTCAAACCGAGAGACCCGCGGCTGCGGGTTCAGTTCCTACGAGTTACATTGGTCCTGTGGGAGGTGTTGGTGCCACCCACGGGGCCATTCGGGGGCTTCTTCGAGTTTTCACACTATAACGTCGTATTTTTAAGCCTAAGTCCGGAAATATACAAATTACCTTCGTACTCTCAAACCGAGAGACCCGCGGCTGCGGGGTCAGTTTCTACGAGTTACATTGGTACCGTGGGAAGTGTTGGTGCCATCCACAGGGACGTTCGGGGGTTATTTCGAGTTTCCACCCTCTAACTCCATGTTTTGTTTAAGTTTGCAAATTACCATCATACTCTCAAACTGGGAGTCCCGCGGCTACGGGGTCAGTTCCTACGAGTTACATTGGTTCCGTGGGAGGTGTTGGTGCCACTCACGGGGATGGTCGAGGGTAGTTTTGAGTTTTCACCCTCTAACGCCATGTTTTTAAGCCTAAGTCTAGAAATACACAAATTACCGTCGTATTCTCAAGCCGGGAGTCCCGCGGGTGTGAGGTCATTTCCTACGAGTTATATTGGTCCCGTGGGAAGTGTTGATGCCATCCACTGGGACGTTATGGGGTTGTTTCAAGTTTTTACCCTCTAACCCCATGATTTGTGTAAGTCTATAAATATGCAAATTATCGTCATACTCTCAAATCGGGAGACCCGCGGCTGCGGGGTCAGTTCCTACGAATTACATTGGTCCTGTGGGAGGTGTTGGTGCCACCCATGAGGGCGTTCGGGAGCTGTTTTGGGTTTTCATCCTCTAACGCCATGTTTTTAATACTAAGTCTAGAAATATGCAAATTATCGTCGTATTCTCAAATCGGGAGAACTGCGGTTGCGGGGTGAGTTCCTACGAGTTACATTGGTCCCGTGGGAGGTGTTGGTGCCACCCACGGTGGCGTTCGGGGGCCGTTTTAGGTTTTCACCCTCTAACGCCATTTTTTTAAGCCTAAGTCTATAAATATGCAAATTATCATCGTATTCTCGAATCGAGAGACCCGCAACTGTGGGGTCAGTTCCTACGAGTTACAATTGTACCATAGGAGGTGTTGGTACCACCCACGGGGCCGTTCGGGGGTTGTTTCGAGTTTTCTCCCTCTAACGCCATGTTTTACTTAAGTCTAGAAATATGCAAATTACCGTCGTACTCTTAAACTGGGAGTCTCGCTGCTGCGCAGTCAGTTCCTACGAGTTACATTGGTCTCGTGGGACGTGTTGATGCCATTCACGGGGACTTTTGGGGGATATTTCGACTCTTCACTCTCTAACACCATGTTTTTAAGCTTAAGTCTAGAAATATATAAATTACCATCGTATTCTCAAATTGGGAGTCTAGCGGCTGCGTGGTCAGCTCCTACGAGTTATATTGGGACCGTGGGAGATGTTGGTGCTACCCACGGGGATGGTCGGGGGCTGTTTTGAGTTTTAACCCTCTAACGCCATGTTTTTAAGCCTAAGTCTAAAAATACGAAAATTTCCATCATATTCTCAAATCGAGAGTTCCGCGACTGCGGGGTCAGTTCCTACGAGTTACATTGGTCCCGTAGCAGGTGTTGGTGCCACCCACGGGGACGTTCGGGGGTTGTTTCAAGTTTTCACCCTCTAAGGGCATGTTTTGCTTCAGTTTAGAATTTTCCAAATTATCATCGTACTGTTAAACCGGGAGTCTCGTGGCTGCAAGTTCAGTTACTACGAGTTACATTAGTCCCGTGGGAGGTGTTGGGGCCACCCACGGGGCCGTTCGGAGGCTGTTTTGGGATTTCATCCTCTAACGCCATGTTGTTAAGCCTAAGTCTAGAAATATGCAAATTATCATCGTATTCTCAAACTGGGAGAACCACGGCTGCGGGGTCAGTTCTTATGAGTTACATTGGTCCCGTGGGAGGTATTGGTGCCACCCACAGGAGCCGTTCGGCACTGTTTTGGGTTTTCACCTGCTAACGCCATGTTTTTAAGCCTAAGTCTAGAAATATGCAAATTATCATCGTATTCTCAAACTGCGAGACTCATGGCTGCGGGGTCAGTTCCTTCGAGTTACATTGGTCCCGTAGGAGGTGTTGGTGCCATCCACGGGGCCGTTCGGGGGCTTATTCGACTTTTCACCCTGTAACGCCTTGTTTTGCTTAAGTCTAGAAATTTTCAAATTACCATCGTATTCTCAAACTAGAAGTCCCGAGGTTGCGCGAACAGTTTCAACGAGTCACATTGGTCCCGGGGGAGGTGTTGGTGCCACCCACGGGGCCGTACGGGGGCTATTTGGGGTTTTCACCCTCTAACGTCATGTTTTTAAGCCTGTGTAGAAATATTAAAATTTCCGTCGTATTCTCAAACCGTGAGTCCCAGGGCTGCGCTGTCAGTTCCTACGAGTCACATTGGTCCCGTGGAAACTGTTGGTACCACTCACGGGACCGTTTGGGCGCTAATGGTATTTTCACCCACTAACGCCATGTTTTTAAGCCTAAGTCTAGAAATAGGCAAATTATCGTCATATTCTCAAACTGAAAGTCCCATGATCGCTCAGTAAGTTCCTACGAGTTACATTGGTCCCATGCGAGGTGTTGGTGCCACTCAGGGGGGCGTTTAGGGGTTGTTTCGGGTTTTCACCCACTAACGTCATGTTCTTAAGCCTAAGTCTAGAAATATGAAAATTATCATCATACTCTCAAACCAGGAGACCCGCAGATGCAGGGTCAGTTCCTACGAGTTACATTGGTCTCGTGGGAGCTATTGGTACCACCCACGGGGCCGATCTGGGGCTGTTTCGAGTTTTCACCCTATAAAATGTTTTGGTTAAGTCTAGAAATATGCAAATTACCATCGTACTTTTAAATCGAGAGACCCACGAATGCGGGGTCAGTTCCTACGAGTTACAATGGTCTCGTGGGAGGTGTTAGTGCCACCCGCGGGGCCGTTCGGTGGCTGTTTCGACTTTCCACCCTCTAACGTCATGTTTTTACGTCTAAGTCTAGAAATATGCAAATTACCATCGTATTCTCAAAATTGGAGACCCGCGGCTGCTGGGTTAATTCCTACGAGTTACATTGGTCCCGTGGGAGGTGTTGGTGCCACCCAGGGGGCCGTTCGGGAGCTATTTTGAGTTTTCACCCTCTAACGCCTTATTTTTAAGCCTAAGTCAAGAAATTTGCAATTTATCGTGGTATTCTCAAACCGGGAGTCCCGCGGGTGTGGGGTCATTTCCTACGAGTTACATTGGTCCCGTGGGAAGTGTTGGTGCCATCCACTGGGACGTTATGGGGCTGTTTCGTATTTTCACCCTCTAACGCCATGTTCTTAAGCCTAAGTCGATAAATATGAAAATTATCGACATATTCTCAAACTGGAAGTCCCATGATCGCTCTGTAAGTTCCTACGAGTTACATTGGTCCCGTGGGAGGTGTTGGTGCCACCCACGGGGCCATTCGGGGGTTGTTTTGAGTTTTCACCCTCCAACGTCATGTTTTTAAGTCTAAGTCTAGAAATATGCAAATTACCATCGTATTCTCAAACTTGGAGACCCGCGGCTGCGGGGTTAATTCCTACGAGTTACATTGGTCCCGTGGGAGGTGTTGGTGCCACCCAGGGGGCCGTTCGGGAGCTATTTCGAGGTTTCACCCTCTAACGCCATGTTTTTAAGCCTAAGTCAAGAAATTTGCAAATTATCGTTGTATTCTGAAACCAGGAGACCAACGACTACGGGGTCAGTTCCTACGAGTTACATTGGTCCCGTGGGAGGTGTTGGTGCCACCCACGGGGCCGTTCGGTGGCCGTTTTGAGTTTTCACCCTCTAACGCCATGTTTTGCTGAACTCTAGAAATATGAAAATTATTATCGTACTCTCAAACCGGGAGACCCGCGGCTGTGGGGTCAGTTCCTACGAGTTACATTAGTCCCATGGGAGGTGTTGGTACCACCCACGGGGCCGTTCGGGGGCTATTTCGAGTTTTCACCCTCTAATGCCAAGTTTTTAAGCCTAAGTCAAGAAATATACAAATTATCATTGTATTCTCAAACCGAGAGACCCGCGGCTGCGGGGTCAATTCCAACGAGTTACATTAGTCCTGTGGGAGGTGTTGGTACCACCCACGGGGCCGTTCGGGGGCTGTTTCTAGTTTTCACCTTTTAACGCCATGTTTTGTTGAACTCTAGAAATATGCAAATTACAGTCGTACTCTCAAATCGTGAGACCCGTGGCTGCGGAATCAGTTCCTACGAGTTATGTTGGTCCCGTGGGAGGTGCTGGTGCCAACAACGGGGCCGTTCGGGTGCTGTTTCTGTTTTTCACCCTTTAACGTCATGTTTTTAAGCCTAAATATAGAAATAAGCAAATTACCGTCGTACTCTTAAATCGGGAGACCCGCGATTGCGGGGTCAGCTCCAACGAGTTACATTGGTTCCGTGGGAGGTGTTGGTGTCACCCAAGGGGCCGTTCGGGTCTTGTTTAGAGTTTTCACGCTCTAACGCCATGTTTTTAAGACTAAGTCAATAAATTTGCAAATTATCATCATATTCTCAAACCGGGAGACCAACGGCTGCGGAGTCAGTTTCTACGAGTTACAGTAGTCCCGTGGGAGGTGTTGGTGCCACCCACGGGGCTGTTCGGTGGCTGTTTCGAGTTTTCACCCTCTAACGCCATGTTTTACTGAACGCTGGAAATATGAAAATTATTGTCATACTCTCAAACCGGGAGACCCGCGGCTGCGGGGTCAGTTCCTATGAGTTACATTGGTCCCGTGGGAGTTATTGGTGCCACCCACGGGGCCATTCGGTGGCTGTTTCGAGTTTTCACCCTATAATGCCATGTTTTGCTTAAATTTAGAAATATGAAAACTACCGTCGTACTCTTTAATTGAGATACCCGCGGATGCGGGGTCCGTTCCTATGAGTTACATTGGTCCCGTTGGAGGTGTTGGTACCTCCCGCGGGGCCGTTCAAGGGATGTTTCAACTTTTCACCCTCTAACGACATGTTTTTAAGTCTAAGTCTAGAAATATGCAAATTACCATTGTATTCTCAAACTTGGAGACCCACGACTGTGGGGTTAATTCCTACGAGTTACATTGGTCCCGTGGGAGGTGTTGGTGCCACCCAGGGGGCCATTCGGGAGCTGTTTCGAGGTTTCACCCTCTAAGCCATGTTTTTAAGCCTAAGTCAAGATATTTTCAAATTATCATTGTATTCTCCAACCGGGAGACCAATGGCTGCGGGGTCGGTTCCTACGAGTTACATTGGTCCCGTGGGAGGTGTTAGTGCCACCCACGGGGCCATTCGCTGGACGTTTCGAGTTTTCACCCTCTAACGCCATGTTTTGCTGAACTCTAGAAATATGAAAATTAATGTCGTACTCTCAAACCGGGAGACCCGCGGCTGCGGGGTCAGTTCCTATGAGTTACATTGGTCCCGTGGGAGTTGTTGGTGCCACCCACGGGGTCGTTCGGGGACTATTTCTAGTTTTCACCCTCTAATGCCATGTTTTTCTTAAGTCTAGAAATATGCAAATTATCGTAGTACTCTTAAACCGAGAGATCCGCTGCTACGGGGTCAGTTCCTACGAGTTACATTGGTACCGTGGGAGGTGTTGGTGCCACTTGAGGGGTCGTTCGGGGGTTGTTTCGACTTTTCACCCTCTAACGTCATGTTTTTAAG
Organism: Sambucus nigra; assembly: GCA_949130495.1. NCBI lineage: Eukaryota > Viridiplantae > Streptophyta > Magnoliopsida > Dipsacales > Adoxaceae > Sambucus > Sambucus nigra. Next base: position 287,813,329 of record OX422218.1, read on the forward strand.
TCTAAGTCTAAAAATATGCAAATTACCGTCGTATTCTCAAACTTGGAGACCCGCGGCTACGGGGTTAATTCCTACAAGTTACATTGGTCCCGTGAGAGGTGTTGGTGCCACCCAGGTGGCCGTTCGGGACCTGTTGTGAGTTTTCACCCTCTAACACCATGTTTTTAAGCCTATGTCTAGAAATATGCAAATTATCATAATACTCTCAAACCAGGAGACCCGCGGCTGCGGGGTCAGTTCCTACGAGTTACATTAGTCCCGTGGAAGGTGTTGGTGACGCCCACGGGGCCGTTCGGGGTCTGTTTCTAGTTTTCCCACTCTAACGCCATGTTTTGCTTAAGTCTCATAATATACAAATTACCATCGTACTCTCAAATCGGGAGACCCGCGACTGCGGGGTTTGTTCCTAAGAGTTACATTGGTCCCTTGGGAGGTATTGGTGCCACCCACGGGGCCATTCGGGGGTTTTTTCGAGTTTTCACCCTCTAACGCCATGTTTTTAAGCCCAAGTCAAGAAATATGAAAATTACCATCGTATTTTCAAACCGGGAGACCCGCGGCAGCGGGGTCAGCTCCTACGAGTTTCATTGGTCCCGTGGGAGGTGTTGGTGCCACCCACGGGGTCATTCGGGGGCTGTTTTGAGTTTTCACCCTCCAACGCCACGTTTTTAAGCCTAAGTCAAGAAATATGAAAATTATAATCGTATTCTCAAACCAAAATACCTGCGGTTGTGGGGTCACTTCCTACGTGTTACATTGGTCCCGTAGGAGGTGTTGGTACCATCCACGTGGCCGTTCAGGGGCTGTTTCGAGTTTTCGCCCTCTAACGCCATGTTTTGCAGAAATATAAAAATATGCTAATTACCGTCGTACTGTCAAACTGAGAGACCTGGGCTGTGAGTTCAGTTCCTACGAGTTATATTAGTCCCGTGGGTGGTGTTGGTGCCACCCACGGGGTCATTCGGCGGCTTCTTCGAGTTTTCACCCTCTAACATCATGCTTTTAAGCTTAAGTCCAGAAATATGCAAATTACCGTCGTACGCTCAAACTGGGAGACCCGCGGCCGCGGGGTCAGTTCCTACGAGTTACATTGGTCCCGTGGGAGGTGTTGGTGCCACCCACGGGGGGGTTCGGGGGTTGTTTCGAGTTTTAATCCTAAGTCTAAAAATATGAAAATTACCATCGTATTCTCAAATCGAGTGTCCCGCGGATGCGGGGTCAGTTGCTACGAGTTACATTCGTCACGTGGAAAGTGTTGGTGCCATCCACGGGGGCATTTGGGGGTTGTTTCGAGTTTTCCCCCTCTAACGTCAAGTTTTGTATAAGTTTGTAAATTATCGTCGTACTCTCAAATCGGGAGACCCGTGGCTATGGGGTCAGTTCCTACGGGTTATATTGGTCCCGTGGGAGGTGTTGGTGCCACCCACGGTGCCGTTCGGGGGCTGTTTCGAGTTTTCACCCACTAACGCCATGTTTTTAAGCCTAAGTCTTGAAATATGCAAATTATCATCGTACTCTCAAATTGGGAGATCCGCGGTTGCGGGGTCAGTTCTTACGAGTTACATTGGTCCCGTAGGAGGTGTTGATGCCACTCACGGGGCCGTTCGGGGGCTATTTCGATTTTTCACCTTCTAACGTCATATTTTGCTAGATCTAGAAATATGCAAATTACCATCCTACTCTCAAATCGGGAGACCCGCGGCTCCGGGGTTAGTTCCTACGAGTTACATTAGTCCGGTGGGAGGTGTTGGTGCCACCCACGGTGCCGTTCGGGGGCTATTTTGAGTTTTCACCCACTAACGCCATGTTTTTAAGCCCAAGTCTAGAAATATGTAAATTATTATTGTACTCTCAAACCGGGAGACCCGCGGCTGCGGGGTCAGTTCTTACGAGTTACTTTTATCCCGTGGGAGGTTTTGGTACCACCCACGGTGCCGTTCGGGGGCTGTTTCGAGTTTTCACCCTCTAACGCCATGTTTTGCTTAAGTCTAGAAATATGCAAATTACCATCGTACTCTCAAATCGGGAGACCCACGGCTACGGGGTTAGTTCCTACGAGTTACATAGGTCCCGTGGGAGGTGTTGGTGCAAACCACGGGGCCTTTCGGGGGTTATTTCGAGTTTTCACCCTATAACGCCATGCTTTTAAGCCTAAGTCAAGAAATATAAAAAATTATCATAGTATTTTCAAACCGGGAGACCCGCGGCCGTGGGGTTAGTTCCTACGAGTTACATTCGTCCGATGGGAGGTGTTGGTGCCACCCACGAGGCCGTTCAGGGGCTGTTTCGTGTTTTCATCCTCTAACGCCATGTTTTGCTTAGGTCTAAAAATATGCAAATTACCGTCGTAATCTCAAACCAGGAGTCTCGCATCTGCGCGATCAGTTCCTATGATTTACATTTGTCCCGTGGGAGGTGTTGGTGCCACCCACGGGGCCGTTCGGGGGCTGTTTCGACTTTTCACCCTCTAACATCATGTTTTTAAGCCTTAGTCTAGAGAGATGATAATTACCGTCGTACTCTCAAACCGGGAGACCCGCGGCTGTGGGGTTAGTTCCTACGAGTTACATTGGTCCCGTGGAAGGTGTTGGTGCCACCCACGGGACCATTCGGGGGTTGTTTCGAGTTTTCACCCTCTAACGCCATGTTTTTAAGCACATGTTAAGAAATGTGCAATTTACCGTCGTATTCTCAAATCGGGAGTCTCGCGGCTGCGCGATCAGTTCCTACCAGTTATATTGGTCCCATGGGAGGTGTTGGTGCGACCTACGCAGATGGTCCGGGGCTATTTCGAGTTTTCACCCTCTAACGCTAATGGTTTTAAGCCTAAGTCTAGAAATCTGCAAAATACCATCGTATTCACAAACCGGGAGTCCCGCAACTGATGGGTCAGTTCCTACGCATTATATTGGTCCCGTGGGAGGTGTTGGTGCCACCTACAGGGATGGTCAGGGGTTGTTTCGAGTTTTCACCACCTAACGCCATGTTTTAAGCCTATATCTAGAAATACGCAAATTACCATCGTATTCTCAAACCGAGAGTCCCGCGACTGCGGGGTCAGTTCCTATGAGTTACAATCGTCCCGTGTGAAGTGTTGGTGCCATCCACGGGGACGTTTTGGGGTTGTTTTGAGTTTTAACTATCTAACATCATGTTTTGTATATGTTTGTAAATTATCGTCGTACTCTCAATCCGGGAGACCCGCGACTGCGCGGTCAGTTCCTACGAGTTACATTAGTCCCGTGGTAGGTGTTGGTGCCACCCACGGTGCCGTTCGGGGGCTATTTTTAGTTTTCACCCACTAACGCCATGTTTTTAAGCCTAAATCTAGAAATATGCAAATTATCATTGTACTCTCAAACCGGGAGACCCGTGGCTACGGGGTCAGTTCTTACGAGTTACTTTTGTCTCGTGGGAGGTGTTAGTGCCACCCACGGGGCCGTTCGGGGGTTGTTTCGAGTTTTCACACGCTAACACCATGTTTTACTTAAGTTTAGAAATATGCAAATTACCATTGTATTCTCAAATCGGGAGACCCGCGGCTACGGGGTAGTTCCTACGAGTTACATTGGTCCCGTGGGAGGTGTTGGTGCCACCCATAGGGCCTTTCGGGAGCTGTTTCGATTTTTCACCCTCTAACGCCATGTTTTTAAGCCTAAGTCTAGAAATATGCAAATTATCATCGTATTCTCAAACAGCGAGACTCGCGGCTGCGGGGTCAGTTCCTTCGAGTTACATTTGTCCCGTGGGAGGTGTTGGTGCCATCCCCGGGGCCGGTCGGGGGCTGTTTCGAGTTTTCACCCTCTAACGCCATTTTTTGCTTAAGTCTAGAAATTTTCGAATTACCATCGTATTCTCAAACTGGGAGTCCCGAGGTTGCGCTGACAGTTTCAACGAGTCACATTGGTCCCGTGGGAGGTGTTGGTGCCACCCACGGGGCCGTACGGGGGCTATTGGGAGTTTTCACCCTCTAACGTCATGTTTTTAAGCCTGTGTAGAAATATTAAAATTACCGTCGTATTCTCAAACCGTGAGTCCTGGGGCAGCGCTGTCAGTTCCTACGAGTCACATTGGTCCCGTGGAAAGTGTTGGTACCACTCACGGGACCGTTTGGGGGCCGATTCGTATTTTCACCCACTAACGCCATGTTTTTAAGCCTAAGTCTAGAAATATGCAAATTATCGTCATATTCTCAAACGGGAAGTTCCATGATCGCACAGTAAGTTCCTACGAGTTACATTGGTCCCGTACGAGGTGTTGGTGCCACTCAGGGGGTTGTTTCGAGTTTTTACCCACTAACGTCATGTTTTTAATCCTATGTCTAGAAATATGAAAATTATCATCGTATTCTCAAAACGGGAGACTCGCGGCTACGGGTTCCGTTCCTACGAGTTACATTGGTCTCGTGAGAGGTGTTGGTGCCACCCACGGGGCCGTTCGGGGGCTGTTTCGAGTTTTCATCCTCTAACGCCATGTTTTTGAACCTAAGTCTAGAAATATGAAAATTATCATCGTACTCTCAAATCGGGAGACCCGCGACTGCGGGGTCAGTTCCTACGAGTTACATTGGTCCCGTGGAAGGTGTTGGTGCCACCCACGGGGCCGTTCGGGGGTTATTTCGACTTTTCACACTCTAACGCCATGTTTTTCCTAAGTCTAGAAATATGCAAATTATCAATGTACTCTCAAACCAGGAGACCCATGGCTGCGGGGTCAGTTCCTACGAGTTACATTTGTCTCGTGGGAGATGTTGGTGCCACCCACGGGGCCGTTCGGGGGCTGTTTCGTGTTTTCACCCACTAACTCCATGTTTTGGTTAGGTCTAGAAATATGCAAATTAACGTCGTACTCTTAAATCGAGATACCCGCGGCTGAGGGGTCAGTTCCTATGAGTTACATGGGTCTCGTGGGAGGTGTTGGTGCCACCCGCGGGGCCGTTCGGGGGCTCTTTCGACTTTTCACCCTCTAACGTCACGTTTTTAAGTCTAAGTCTAGAAATATGCAAATTACCGTCGTATTCTGAAAATTGGAGACCCGCAGCTGCAGAGTTAATTCCTACGAGTTACATTGGTCCCGTGGGAGGTGTTGGTGCCACCCAGGGGGCCGTTCGGGAGCTGTTTCGAGTTTTCACCCTCTAACGCCATATTTTTCAGCCTAAGTCAAGAAATTGGCAAATTATCATTGTATTCTCAAACCAGGAGACCAACGACTGCGGGGTCAGTTCCTACAAGTTACATTGGTCCCGTGGGAGGTGTTGGTGCCACCCACGGGACCGTTCGACGGCCGTTTCGAGTTTTCCCCCTCTAACGCCACGTTTTGATGAACTCTAGAAATATGAAAATTACTGTCGTACTCTCAAATCGGGAGACCCTCTACTGTGGGGTCAGTTACTATGAGTTACATTGGTCCCATGGGAGGTGTTGGGTCCACCCACGGGGCCATTCGGGGGCTGTTTCGATTTTTCACCCTCTAATGCCAAGTTTTAAAGCCTAAGTCGAGAAATAAGTAAATTATCATCGTATTCTCAAATCGAGAGAGCTGCGGCTACGGGGTCAATTCCTACGAGTTACATTGGTCCCGTATGAGGAGTTGGTACCACTCACGGGGCCGTTCAGGGGCTGTTTCTAGTTTTCACCCTCTAACGCCATGTTTTGTTGAACTCTAGAAATATGCAAATTATCATCGTACTCTCAAACCGTGAGACCCACAGCTGCGGGGTCAGTTCCTACGAGTTACATTGTTCCCGTGGGAGGTACTGGTGCCACCAACGGGGCTGTTCGGGGGTTTTTCCGGGTTTTCACCCTCTAACGTCATGTTTCTAAGCCTAAGTATAGAAATATGCAAATTACCATCGTACTCTTAAATCGGGAGACCCGCGATTGCGGGGTCAGCTCCAACGAGTAACATTGGTCCCTTGGGAGGTGTTGGTGCCACCCACGGGGCCGTTCAGGGGCCGTTTCGAGTTTTCACCCTCTAAGGCCATGTTTTTAAGCCTAAGTCAAGAAATTTGCAAATTATTATCGTATTCTCAAACCGGGAGATCAACGGTTGCGGAGTCAGTTCCCACGAGTTATATTAGTCCCGTGAGAGGTGTTGGTGCCACCCACGGGGCCGTTCGGTGGCTGTTTCCAGTTTTCACCCTCTAATGCCATATTTTAGTGAACTTTAGAAATATGAAAATTATTGTCGTACTCTCAAAACGGGAGACCCGTGGCTGCGAGGTCAGTTCCTATAAGTTACATTGGTCCCATGGGAGCTGTTGGTGGCACCAGCGGGGCCATTCGGAGGTTGTTTTGAGTTGTCACCCTCTAATGCCATGTTTTGCTTAAGTCTAAAAATATGCAAATTATCGTCGTACTCTTAAATCGAGAGACCTGCGGATGCGGGGCCAGTTCCTACGAGTTAAATTTGTCCCGTGGGGGGTGTTGGTGCCACCCAAGCCCTTCGGGGGCTGTTTCGACTTTTCACCCTCTAACGTCATGTTTTTAAGTCTAAGTCTAGAAATATGAAAATTACCATCGTATTCTCAAACTTGGAGACCCTTGGCTGCGGGGTTAATTCCTACGAGTAACATTGGTCCCGTGGGAGGTGTTGGTGCCACCCAGGGGGCCGTTCGGGAGTTGTTTCAATTTTTCACCCTCTAACGCCTTGTTTTTAAGCCTAAGTCAAGAAATTTGCAAATTATCGTTGTATTCTCCGATCGGGAGTCCCGCGGTTGTGGGGTCATTTCCTACGAGTTACATTGGTCCCGTGGGAAGTGTTACTGCCATCCACTGGGGCGTTATGGGGCTGTTTCGTATTTTCACCCACTAACGCCATGTTTTGAAGCCTAAGTATAGAAATATGAAAATTATCGTCGTATTCTCAAACTGGAAGTCCCATGATCCCTCAGTAAGTTCCTACGAGTTACATTGGTCCCGTGCGAGGTGTTGGTGCCACTTAGGGGGGCGTTTGGGGGTTGTTTCGGGTTTTCACCCACTAACGTCATGTTTTTAAGCCTAAGTCTAGAAATATGCAAATTATCATCGTATTCTCAAAATGAGAAACTCGCGGCTGCGGTATCCGTTCCTACAAGTTACATTGGTCCCGTGAGAGGTGTTGGTGCCACCCACGTGGCAGTTCGGGGGTTGTTTCGAGTTTTCATCCTCTAACGCCATGTTTTTAAGCTTAAGTCTAGAAATATGCAAATTATCATCGTACTCTCAAACTGGGAGACCCGCGACTGAGGGGTCAGTTCCTAAGAGTTACATTGGTCCCGTGGGAGGTGTTGGTGCCACCTGCGGGGCCATTCGGAGGTTGTTTCGACTTTTCACCCTCTAACGTCATATTTTGCTTAAGTCTAGAAATATGAAAATTATGGTTGTACTCTAAAACCAGGAGACCCGTGGCTGAGGGGTCAGTTCCTACGAGTTACATTGGTCCCGTGGGAGGTGTTGGTGCCACACATGGGGCCGTTCGGGGGCCGTTTCGAGTACTCCCCCTCAAACGCCATGTTTTGCTGAACTCTAGAAATATGAAAATTACTGTCGTACTCTCAAACCGAGAGACCCGCGATTGTGGGGTTAGTTCCTATGAGTTATAGTGGTCCCATGGGAGGTGTTGGTGCCACCCACGGGGCCGTTCGGGGGCTGTTTCGAGTTTTAACCCTCTAATGCCAAGTTTTTAAGCCTAAGTCAAGAAATAAGCAAATTATCGTCGTATTCTCAAATTAAGAGACCCGCGGCTGCGGGGTCAATTCCTACGAGTTACATTGGTCCCGTGGGAGGTGTTGGTACCACCCACGGGGCCGTTCGGGGGCTGTTTCGAGTTTTCACCCTCTAACGCCATGTTTTTCTGAACTCTAGAAATATGCAAATTACTGACGTACTCTCAAACCGTGAGACCCACGGCTACGGGGTCAGTTCCTACGAGTTACATTGGTCCCGTGGGAGGTGCTGGTGCCACCAACAGGGTCGTTCGGGGGCTGTTTCGGGTTTTCACCCTCTAATATCATGTTTCTAAGCCTAAGTTTAGAAATATGCAAATTACTGTCGTACTCTTAAATCGGGAGACCCGCGATTGCGGGGTCAGCTCCTACGAGTTACATTGGTCCCGTGGGAGGTGTTGGTGCCATCCACGGGGCCGTTTAGGGGCTGTTTCGAGTTTTCACCCTCTAACGCCATGTTTTTAAGCCTAAGTCAAGAAATTTGCAAATTATCATCGTATTCTCAAATCGGGAGACCAACGTCTGCGGAGTCAGTTCCTACGAGTTATATTAGTCCCGTGGGACGTGTTGGTGCCACCCATGAGGCCGTTCGGTGGCTGTTTCGAGTTTTCAGCCTCTAACGCCACATTTTGCTGAACTGTAAAAACATGAAAATTATTGTCGTACTCTCAAACCGGGAGGCTCGCGGCTACGAGGTCAGTTCCTATGAGTTACATTAGTCCGGTGGGAGCTGTTGGTGCCACCCACGGGGCCGTTCGGGGGCTGTTTCGAGTTTTCACCCTCTAATGCCATGTTTTGCTTAAGTCTTGAAATATGCAAATTATCGTCGTGCTCTTAAATCGAGAGATCTGTGGCTGCGGGGCCAGTTCCAACGAGTTACATTGGTCCCATGGGAGGTGTTGGTGCCACCCGCGGGGCCGTTCGGGGGCTGTTTGGACTTTTCACCCTCTAACGTCATGTTTTTAAGTCTAAGTCTAGAAATATGCAAATTACCATCGTATTCTCAAACTTGGAGACCCGCGGCTGCGGGGTTAATTCCTACGAGTTACATTGGTCCCGTGGGAGGTGTTGGTGCCACCCAGGGGGCCGTTCGCGAGCTGTTTCGAGTTTTCACCCTCTAACGCCTTATTTTAAAGCCTAAGTCAAGAAATTTGCAAATTATCATTGTATTCTCAAACCGGGAGACAAACGACTGCGGGGTCAGTTCCTACGAGTTACATTGGTCCCGTGGGAGGTGTTGGTGCCACCCACGGGACCGTTCGGCGGCCGTTTCGAGTTTTCCCCCTCTAACGCCATGTTTTGATGAACTCTAGAAATATGAAAATTACTGTCATACTCTCAAATCGGGAGACCCGCTACTGTGGGGTCAGTTACTATGAGTTACTTTGGTCCCATGGGAGGTGTTGGTTCCTCCCACGGGGCCGTTCGGGGGCTGTTTCGATTTTTCACCCTCTAATGCCAAGTTTTAAAGCCTAAGTCAAGAAATAAGCAAATTATCGTCGTATTCTCAAACCGAGAGAGCCGCGGCTGCGGGGTCAATTCCTACGAGTTACATTGGTCCCGTAGGAGGAGTTGGTACCACTCACGGGGCCGTTCAGGGGCTGTTTCTAATTTTCACCCTCTAACGCCATGTTTTGCTGAACTCTAGAAATATGCAAATTATCATCGTACTCTCAAACCGTGAGACCCGCAGCTGCGGGGTCAGTTCCTACGAGTTACATTGTTCCCGTGGGAGGTACTGGTGCCACCAACGGGGCCGTTCGGGGGCTGTTCCGGGTTTTCACCCTCTAACGTCATGTTTCTAAGCCTAAGTATAGAAATATGCAAATTACCATCGTACTCTTAAATCGAGAGACCCGCGATTGCGGGGTCAGCTCCAACGAGTAACATTGGTCCATTGGGAGGTGTTGGTGACACCCACGGGGCCGTTCAGGGGCTATTTCGAGTTTTCACCCTCTAAGGTCATGTTTTTAAGCCTAAGTCAAGAAATTTGCAAATTATTATCGTATTCTCAAACCGGGAGATCAACGGTTGCGGAGTCAGTTCCTACGAGTTATATTAGTCCTGTGAGAGGTGTTGGTGCCACCCACGGGGCCGTTCGGTGGCTGTTTCCAGTTTTCACCCTCTAATGCCATATTTTAGTGAACTCTAGAAATATGAAAATTATTGTCGTACTCTCAAACCGGGAGACTCGTGGCTGCGAGGTTAGTTCCTATAAGTTACATTGGTCCCGTGGGAGCTGTTGGTGGCACCCGCGGGGCCGTTCGGGGGTTGTTTTGAGTTGTCACCCTCTAATGCCATGTTTTGCTTAAGTCTAGAAATATGAAAATTATCGTCGTACTCTTAAATCGAGATACCTGCGGCTGTGGGGCCAGTTCCTACGAGTTAAATTTGTCCCGTGGGGGGTGTTGGTGCCACCCACGGGGCCGTTCGGGGGCTGTTTCGAGCTTTCACGCTCTAACGTTATGTTTTTAAGTCTAAGTCTAGAAATATGAAAATTACCATCGTATTCTCAAACTTGGAGACCCTTGGCTGCGGGGTTAATTCCTACGAGTAACATTGGTCCCGTGGGAGGTGTTGGTGCCACCCAGGGGGCCGTTCGGGAGTTGTTTCAATTTTTCACCCTCTAACGCCTTGTTTTTAAGCCTAAGTCAAGAAATTTGCAAATTATCGTTGTATTCTCCGATCGGGAGTCCCGCGGCTGTGGGGTCATTTCCTACGAGTTACATTGGTCCCGTGGGAAGTGTTACTGCCATCCACTGGGGCATTATGGGGATGTTTCGTCTTTTCACCCACTAACGCCATGTTTTGAAGGCTAAGTATAGAAATATGAAAATTATCGTCATATTCTCAAACTGGAAGTCCCATGATCCCTCAGTAAGTTCCTACGAGTTACATTGGTCCCGTGCGAGGTGTTGGTGCCACTCAGGGGGCCGTTTGGGGGTTATTTCGGGTTTTCACCCTCTAACGTCATGTTTTTAAGCCTAAGTCTATAAATATGCAAATTATCATCGTATTCTCAAAATGGGAATCTCGCGGCTACGGTATCCGTTCCTACGAGTTACATTGGTCCCGTGAGAGGTGTTAGTGCCACCCACGGGGTTGTTCGGGGGTTGTTTCGAGTTTTCATCCTCTAACGCCATGTTTTTAAGCGTAAGTATAGAAATATGCAAATTATCATCATACTCTCAAACCGGGAGACCCGCGAGTGCGGGGTCAGTTCCTAAGAGTTACATTGGTCCCGTGGGAGGTGTTGGTGCCACCCGCGGGGCCATTCGGAGGTTGTTTCGACTTTTCACCCTCTAACGTCATATTTTGCTTAAGTCTAGAAATATGAAAATTATGGTTGTACTCTAAAACCAGGAGACCCGTGGCTGCAGGGTCAGTTCCTACGAGTTACATTGGTCCCGTGGGAGGTGTTGGTGCCACCCATGGGGCCGTTCGGGGGCCATTTCGAGTACTCCCCCTCAAATGCCATGTTTTGCTAAACTCTAGAAATATGAAAATTACTGTCGTACTCTCAAACCGAGAGACCCGCGATTGTGGGGTCAGTTCCTATGAGTTATAGTGGTCCCATGGGAGGTGTTGGTGCCATCCACGGGGCCGTTCGGGGGCTGTTTCGAGTTTTAACCCTCTAATACCAAGTTTTTAAGCCTAAGTCAAGAAATAAGAAAATTATCATCGTATTCTCAAACCGAGAGACCCGCGGCTGTGGGGTCAATTCCAAAGAGTTACATTGGTCCCGTGGGAGGTGTTGGTACCACCCACGGGGCCGTTCGGGGGCTGTTTCGAGTTTTCACCCTCTAACACCATGTTTTTCTGAACTCTAGAAATATGCAAATTACCGAAGTAATCTCAAACCGTGAGACCCACGGCTACGGGGTCAGTTCCTATGAGTTACATTGGTCCCATGGGAGGTCCTGGTGCCACCAACAGGGTCGTTTGGGGGCTGTTTCGGGTTTTCACCCTCTAACATCATGTTTCTAAGACTAAGTTTAGAAATATGCAATTTACCGTCGTACTCTTAAATCGGGAGACCCGCGATTGCGGGGTCGGCTCCTACGAGTTACATTGGTCCCGTGGGAGGTGTTGGTGCCACCCACGGGGCCGTTCAGGGGCTGTTTCGAGTTTTCACCCTCTAACGTCATGTTTTTAAGCCTAAGTCAAGAAATTTGCAAATTATCATTCTCAAATCGGGAGACCAACGGCTGCGGAGTCAGTTCCTACGAGTTACATTAGTCCCATGGGACGTGTTGGTGCCACCCACGGGGCCGTTCGGTGGCTGTTTCGAGTTTTCAGCCTCTAACGCCACATTTGCTGAACTGTAAAAATATGAAAATTATTGTCGTACTCTCAAACCGGGAGTCTCGCGGCTGCGAGGTCAGTTCCTATGAGTTACATTGGTCCGGTGGGAGCTGTTGGTGCCACCCACGGGGCCGTTCGGGGGCTGTTTCGAGTTTTCACCCTCTAATGCCATGTTTTGCTTAAGTCTTGAAATATGCAAATTATCGTCGTACTCTTAAATCGAGAGATCTGTGGCTGCGGGGCCAGTTCCCACGAGTTACATTGGTCCCATGGGAGGTGTTGGTGCCACCCGCGGGGCCGTTCGGGGGCTGTTTGGACTTTTCACCCTCTAACGTCATGTTTTTAAGTCTAAGTCTAGAAATATGCAAATTACCATCGTATTCTCAAACTTGGAGACCCGCGGCTGCGGGGTTAATTCCTACGAGTTACATTGGTCCCGTGGGAGGTGTTGGTGCCACCGAGGGGGCCGTTCGGGAGCTGTTTTGAGTTTTCACCCTCTAACGCCTTATTTTAAAGCCTAAGTCAAGAAATTTTCAAATTATCATTGTATTCTCAAACCGGGAGACAAACGGCTGCGGGGTCATTTCCTACGAGTTACATTGGTCCCGTGGGAGGTGTTGGTGCCACCCATGGGGCCGTTCGCGGGCCGTTTCGAGTTTTCATCCTCTAACGCCATATTTTGCTGAACTCTAAAAATATGAAAATTACTGTTGTACTCTCAAACCGGGAGACCCGTGGCTGCGGGGTCAGTTCCTACGTGTTACATTGGTCCCATGGGAGCTGTTGGTGCCAACCACGGGGCCGTTCGGTGGCTGTTTCGAGTTTTCACCCTCTAACGCCATGTTTTTAAGCCCCAGTCAAGAAATATGAAAATTACCATCGTATTTTCAAACCTGGAGACCCGCAGCTACGAGGTCATCTCCTATCTCGTGAGAGGTGTTGGTGCCACCCATGGGGCCGTTCGGTGGCTGTTTCCAGTTTTCACCCTCTAATGCCATATTTTATTGAACTTCAGAAATATGAAAATTATTGTCGTATTCTCAAACCGGGAGACCCGTGGCTGCGAGGTCAGTTCCTATGAGTTACATTGGTCCCGTGGGAGCTGTTGGTGGCACCCGCGGGGCCGTTCGGGGGTTATTTTGAGTTGTCACCCTCTAATGCCATGTTTTGCTTAAGTCTAGAAATATGCAAATTATCGTCGTACTCTTAAATCGAGAGACCTGCGGCGGCGGGGCCAGTTCCTACGAGTTAAATTTGTCCCGTGGGGGGTGTTGGTGCCACCCACGGGGCCGTTCGAGGGTTGTTTCGACTTTTCACCCTCTAACGTCGTGTTTTTAAGTCTAAGTCTAGAAATATGAAAATTACCATCGTATTCTCAAACTTGGAGACCCTTGGCTGCGGGGTTAATTCCTATGAGTAACATTGGTCCCGTGGGAGGTGTTGGTGCCACCCAGGGGGCCGTTCGGGAGTTGTTTCAATTTTTCACCCTCTAACGCCTTGTTTTTAAGCCTAAGTCAAGAAATTTGTAAATTATTGTTGTATTCTCCGATCGGGAGTCCCGCGGGTATGGGGTCATTTCCTACGAGTTACATTGGTCCCGTGGAAATTGTTACTGCCATCCACTGGGGCGTTATGGGGTTGTTTCATCTTTTCACCCACTAACGCCATGTTTTGAAGCCTAAGTATAGAAATATAAAAATTATCGTCATATTCTCAAACTGGAAGTCCCATGATCCCTCAGTAAGTTCCTACGAGTTACATTGGTCCCGTGCGAGTTGTTGGTGCCACTCAGGGGGCCGTTTGGGGGTTGTTTTGGGTTTTCACCCACTAACGTCATGTTTTTAAGCCTAAGTCTAGAAATATGCAAATTATCATCGTATTCTCAAAACGGGAGACTCGCGGATGCGGTATCCGTTCCTACGAGTTACATTGGTCCCGTGAGAGGTGTTGGTGCCACCCACGGGGCTGTTCGGGGGTTGTTTCGAGTTTTCATCCTCTAACGCCATATTTTTAAGCGTAAGTCTAGAAATATGCAAATTATCATCGTACTCTCAAATCGGGAGACCCGCGACTGCGGGGTCAGTTCCTAAGAGTTACATTGGTCCCGTGGGAGGTGTTGGTGCCACCCGCAGGGCCATTTGGAGGTTGTTTCGACTTTTCACCCTCTAACGTCATATTTTGCTTAAGTCTAGAAATATGAAAATGATGGTTGTACTCTAAGACCAGGAGACCCGTGGCTGCGGGGTCAGTTCCTACGAGTTACATTGGTCCCGTGGGAGGTGTTGGTGCCACCATGGGGCCGTTCGGGGGAAGTTTCGAGTTCTCACCCTCAAACGCCATGTTTTGCTGAACTCTAGAAATATGAAAATTACTGTCGTACTCTCAAACCGAGAGACCCGCGACTGTGGGGTCAGTTCCTATGAGTTATAGTGGTCCCATGGGAGGTGTTGGTGCCACCCACGGGGCCGTTCGGGGGTTGTTTCGAGTTTTCACCCTCTAATGCCAAGTTTTTAAGCCTAAGTCAAGAAATAAGCAAATTATCATCGTATTCTCAAACCGAGAGACCCGCGGCTGCGGGTTCAATTCCTACGTGTTACATTGGTCCCGTGGGAGGTGTTGGTACCACCCACGGGGCCGTTCGGGGGCTATTTTGAGTTTTCACCCTCTAACGCCATGTTTTGCTGAACTCTAGAAATATGCAAATTACCGACGTACTCTCAAATCGTGAGACCCACGACTACGGGGTCAGTTCCTACGAGTTACATTGGTCCCGTGGGAGGTGCTGGTGCCACCAACAAGGTCGTTCGGGGGTTGTTTTGGGTTTTCACCCTCTAACGTCATGTTTCTAAGCCTAAGTATAGAAATATGCAAATTACCGTCGTACTCTTAAATCGGGAGACCCGCGATTGCGGGGTCATCTCCTACGAGTTACATTGGTCCCGTGGGAGGTGTTGGTGCCACCCACGGGGCCGTTCAGGGGATGTTTCGAGTTTTCACCCTCTAACGCCATGTTTTTAAGCCTAAGTCAAGAAATTTGCAAATTATCATCGTATTCTCAAATCGGGAGACCAACGGCTGCGGAGTCAGTTCCTACGAGTTACATTAGTCCCGTGGGAGGTGTTGGTGCCACCCACGGGGCCGTTCGGTGGCTGTTTCGAGTTTTCATCCTCTAACACCATATTTTGCTGAACTCTAAAAATATGAAAATTATTGTCGTACTCTCAAACCGGGAGGCTCGCGGCTGCGAGGTCAGTTCCTATGAGTTACATTGGTCCGGTGGGAGCTGTTGGTACCACCCACGGGGCCGTTCGGGGGCTGTTTCGAGTTTTCACCCTCTAATGCCATGTTTTGTTTAAGTCTTGAAATTTGCAAATTATCGTCGTACTCTTAAATCGAGAGATCTGTGGCTGCGGGGCCAGTTCCTACGAGTTACATTGGTCCCATGGGAGGTGTTGGTGCCACCCGCGGGGCCGTTCGGGGGATGTTTGGACTTTTCGCCCTCTAACGTCATGTTTTTAATTCTAAGTCTAGAAATATGCAAATTACCATCGTATTCTCAAACTTGGAGACCCGCGACTGCGGGGTTAATTCCTACGAGTTACATTGGTCCCGTGGGAGGTGTTGGTGCCACCCAGGGGGCCGTTCGGGAGCTGTTTCGTGTTTTCACCCTCTAATGCCTTATTTTAAAGCCTAAGTCAAGAAATTTGCAAATTATCATTGTATTCTCAAACCGGGAGACAAACGGCTGCGGGGTCATTTCCTACGAGTTACATTGGTCCCGTGGGAGGTGTTGGTGCCACCCATGGGGCCGTTTGTGTGCCGTTTCGAGTTTTCACCCTCCAATGCCATGTTTTGCAGAACTCTAAAAATATGAAAATTACTGTCGTACTCTCAAACCGGGAGACCCGCGACTGCGGGGTCAGTTCCTACGTGTTACATTGGTCCCGTGGTAGTTGTTGGTGCCACCCACGGGGCCGTTCGGTGGTTGTTTCGAGTTTTCACCCTCTAACGCCATGTTTTTAAGCCCAAGTCAAGAAATATGAAAATTACCATCGTATTTTAAAACCGGGAGACCCGCGGCTACGAGGTCATCTCCTACGAGTTTCATTGGTCCCGTGGGAGGTGTTGGTGCCACCCACGGGGCCATTCGGTGTCTGTTTCGAGTTTTCACCCTCCAACGCCACGTTTTTAATCCTAAGTCAAGAAATATGCAAATTATCATCGTATTCTCAAACCAAAAGACCCGCGGTTGTGGGGTCGGTTCCTACGTGTTACATTGGTCCCGTGGGACGTGTTGGTACCACCCACGAGGCCATTTAGGGGATGTTTTGAGTTTTCACCCTCTAACTCCATGTTTTACCGAACTCTAGAAATATGCAAATTACCATCGTACTTTCAAATTGGGAAACCCGCCCCTGCGCGGTCAGCTCCTACGAGTTACATTAGTCCCGTGGGAGGTGTTGGTGCCACCCACAGTGCCGTTCGGGGGCTATTTTCCGTTTTCACCCACTAACGCCATGTTTTTAAGACTAAGTCTAGAAATATGAAAATTATCATTGTACTCTCAAACCCGGAGACCCGCGGTAGTGGGGTCAGTTCTTACGAGTTACTTTTGTCCCGTGGGAGGTGTTGGTGCCACCCACGGGGCTGTTCGGGGGCTGTTTCGAGTTTTCACCCTCTAACGCCAAGTTTTGCTTAAGTCTAGAATTATGAAAATTACCATCGTACTCTCAAATCGGGAGACCCAAGACAACGGGGTTAGTTCCTACGAGTTACATTGGTCCCGTGGGAGGTGTTGGTGCCACCCACGGGGCCTTTCGGGGGCTGTTTCAAGTTTTCACCACCTAACGCCATGTTTTTAAGCCAAAGTCAAAAAATATGCAAACCATCATCGTATTGTCAAACCGAGAGACCCGCGGCTGCGGGGTTAGTTCCTACAAGTTACATTGGTCCCATGGGAGGTGTTGGTGCCACCCACAAGGCCGTTCAGGGGTTGTTTCGAGTTTTCATCCTCTAACGCCATGTTTTACTGAACTCTAGAAATATGAAAACTACTATCTTACTCTCAAACGAGGCGACCCGCGGCTGCGGGGTCAGTTCCTATGAGTTACATTGGTCCTATGGGAGGTATTGGTGCCACCCATAGGGACCGTTCGGGACTGTTTTGGGTTTTCACCCTCTAACGCCTTGTTGTTAAGCCTAAGTCTAGAAATATGCAAATTATCTTCGTATTCTCAAACCGGGAGAACCGCGGCTACGGGGCCAGTTCCTACGAGCTACATTGGTCCCGTGGGAAGTATTGGTGCCACCCACCGGGGCCGTTCGGGACTGTTTTGGGTTTTCACTCTCTAACGCCATGTTTTTAAGCATAAGTCAAGAAATATCTAAATTATCATCGTATTCTCAAACCGCGAGACTCGCGGCTGCGGGGTCAGTTCCTTCGAGTTACATTGGTCACGTGGGAGGTGTTGGTGCCATCCACGGGGCCGTTGGTACCCTCTAACGCCATGTTTTGCTTATGTCTAGAAATTTTCAAATTACCATCGTATTCTCAAACTGGGAGTCCCAGGGTTGCACGGACAGTTTCAACGAGTAACATTGGTCCCGTGGGACGTGTTGGTGCCACCCACGGGGACCGTACGGGGGTTATTTGGGGTTTTCACCCTCTAACGTCATGTTTTTAAGCCTGTGTATAAATATTAAAATTACCATCGTATTCTCAAACCGTGAGTCACTGGGTTGCGCTGTCAGTTCCTACGAGTCACATTGGTCCCGTGGAAAGTGTTGGTACCACTCACGGGTCCGTTTGGGGGTTGTTTCGTATTTTCACCCTCTAACGCCATATTTTTAAGCCTAAGTCTAGAAATATGAAAATTATCATCATATTCTCAAACTATGAGTCCCATAATTGCTCAGTAAATTCCTACGAGTTACATTGGTCCCGTGCGAGGTGTTGGTGCCACTCAGGGGGGCGTTTGGGGGTTGTTTCGGGTTTTCACCCACTAACGTCATGTTTTTAAGCCTAAGTCTAGAAATATGCAAATTATCATCGTATTCTCAAAACGGGAGACTCGCGGCTGCGGGTTCCGTTCCTACGAGTTACATTGGTCCCATGAGAGGTGTCGGTGCCACCCGCGGGGCCATTCGGAGGTTATTTCGACTTTTCACCCTCTAACGTCATATTTTTCTTAAGTTTAGAAATATGAAAATTATCATTCTAATCTCAAACCACGAGACTCGTGGCTGCGGGGTCAGTTCCTACGAGTTACATTGGTCTTGTGGGAGATGTTGGTGCCACCCACGGGGCCGTTCGGGAGGTGTTTCGAGTTTTCACCCTCTAACGCCATGTTTTTAAGCCTAAGTCAAGAAATTTGCAAATTATCATTGTATTCTCAAACCGAGAGACCCACGGCTGGGGGGTCAGTTCCTACGAGTTACATTGGTCCCGTGGGAGGTGTTGGTGCCACCCACGGGGCCGTTCGGGGGCCGTTTTGAGTTTTCACCCTCTAACGCCATGTTTTGCTGAACTCTAGAAATATGAAAATTACTGTCGTACTCTTAAACCGGGAGACCCGAGACTGCGGGGTCAGTTCCTATGAGTTACATTGGCCCATGGGATGTGTTGGTGCCACCCATGGGGCCGTTCGGGGGCTATTTGGGGTTTTCATCCTCTAACGCCATCTTTTGCTAAACTCTAGAAATATGTAAATTACCGTCTTACTCTCAAACCCTGAGACCCGCAATTACGGGGTCAGTTCTTACGAGTTACATTGGTCCCGTGGGAGGTGCTGGTGCCACCAACAGGGCCGTTCGGGGGCTGTTTCGAGTTTTCACCCTCTAACGTCATCTTTTTAAGCCTAAGTATAGAAATATTCAAATTACCATTGTACTCTTAAACCAGGAGACCCGCGATTGCAGGGTAGCTCCTATGAGTTACATTGGTCCCGTGGAAGGTGTTGGTGCCACCCACGGGGCCATTCGGGGGCTGTTTCGAGTTTTCACCCTCTAACGCCATGTTTTTAAGCCTAAGTCAAGTAATTTGCAAATTATCATTGTATTCTCAAACCGAGAGACCAAAGGTTGTGGAGTTAGTTTCTACGAGTTACATTAGTCCCGTGGGAGGTGTTGGTGCCACCCACGGGGCCGTTCTGTGGCTGTTTCGAGTTTTCACCCTCTAACGCCATATTTTGCTGAACTCTAGAAATATGAAAATTATTACCGTTCTCTCAAACCAGGAGACCCATGGCTACGAGGTTAGTTCCTATGAGTTACATTTGTCCCGTGGGAGCTGTTGGAGCCACCCACGGGGCCGTTCGGGGGCTGTTTCGAGTTTTCACCCTCTAATGCCATATTTTGCTTAAGTCTACACATAGGCAAATTATCTTCGTACTCTTAAATCGAGAGACCTGCGGCTGCGGGTCTAGTTCTTACGAGTTACATTGGTCCCGTGGGAGGTGTTGGTGCCACCCGCGGGACCGTTCGGGGCATGTTTCGACTTTTCACCCTCTAACGTCATGTTTTTAAGTCTAAGTCTAGAAATATGAAAATTACCGTTGCATTCTAAAACATGGATACCCGCGGCTGTGGGGTTAATTCCTAAGAGTTACATTGGTCCCGTGGGAGGTGTTGGTGCCACCCAGGGGGCCGTTCGGGAGCGATTTCGAGTTTTCACCCTCTAACGCCTTGTTTTTAAGCCTAAGTCAAGAAATTTGCAAATTATCGTTGTATTCTCAAATCAGGAGACCAACGGCTGCGGGGTCAGTTCCTACGAGTTACATTAGTCCCGTGGGAGGTGTTGGTGCCACCCACGGGGCCGTTCACGGGCCGTTTTGAGTTTTCATCCTCTAACGCCATGTTTTGCTGAACTCTAAAAATATGAAAATTACTGTCGTACTCTTAAATCGGGAGACCCGCGGCTGCGGGGTCAGTTCCTACGAGTTACATTGTTCCTGTGGGAGGTATTGGTGACACCCAATGGGGCCGTTCGGGACTATTTGGGGTATTCACCCTCTAACGCCATGTTTTTAAGCCTAACCCTAAAAATATGCAAATTATCGTCATATTCTCAAATTGTTAGACCCGCGGTTGTGGGGTTAGTTTCTATGAGTTACATTGGTACCGTGGGAGGTGTTGGTGCCACCCACGGGGCCATTCGGGGGAAGTTTCGAGTTTTCACCCTCTAACGCCATGTTTTTAAGCCCAAGTCAAGAAATATGAAAATTACCATCGTATTTTCAAACGGGGAGACCCGCGACTGCGGGGTCAGCTCCTACGAGTTTCATTGCTCCCGTGGGAGGTTTTAGTGCCACCCATGGGGCCATTCGGGGCCTGTTTTGACTTTTTAAGCCTAAGTCAAGAAATAAGCAAATTATCATCGTATTCTCAAACCAAAAGACCCGTGGTTGTGGGGTCGGTTCCTACGAGTTACATTGGTCCCGTGGGAGGTGTTGGTACCACCCACGGGGCCGTTCAGGGGCTATTTCGAGTTTTCATCCTCTAACGCCATGTTTTGCTGAACTCTAGAAATATGCAAATCACAGTCGTACTTTCAAATCGGGAGACCCGCGTCTGCGCGGTCAGTTCCTATGAGTTACATTAGTCCCGTGGGAGTTGTTGGTGCCACCCACGGTGCCGTTCGGGGGCTATTTTTAGTTTTCACCCACTAATGCCATGTTTTTAAGCCTAAGTCTATGAATATGCAAATTATCATTGTACTCTCAAACCGGGAGACCCGCAGCTGCGGGGTCAGTTCTTACGAGTTACTTTTGTCCCGTGGGAGGTGTTGGTGCCACCCACGGGGCCTTTCGGGGGTTGTTTCGAGTTTTCACTCTCTAACGCCATGTTTTGCTTAAGTCTAGAAATATGCAAATTACCATCGTACTCTCAAATCGGGAGACCCGTGGCTACGGGGTTAGTTCCAACGAGTTACATTAGTCCCGTGGGAGGTGTTGGTGCCACCCACGGGGCCTTTCGGGGGCTGTTTCGAGTTTTCACCACCTAGCGCCATGTTTTTAAGCCTAAGTCAAGAAATATGCAAATTATCATCGTATTCTCAAACCAAGAGACCAACGGTTACGGGGTTAGTTATTACGTGTTACATTGGTCCCATGGAAGGTGTTGGTGACACCCACGAGGCCGTTCAGGGGATGTTTCGAGATTTCATCCTCTAACGCCATGTTTTGCTGAACTCTAGAAATATGAAAATTACTATCGTACTCTCAAACCAGGAGACCCGCGGCTGCAGGGTCGGTTCCTATGAGTTACATTGGTCCTGTGGGAGGTATTGGTGCCACCCACAGGGGCCAATCGGGACTGTTTTGGGTTTTCACCCTCTACCGCCTAGTTATTAAGCCTAAGTCTAGAAATATGCAAATTATCGTCGTATTCTCATATCGGGAGAACCGCGGCTGCGGGGTCAGTTTCTACGAGTTACATTGGTCCCGTGGGAGGTATTGGTGCCACCCACAGGGGCTGTTCGGGACTGTTTTGGGTTTTCACCCTCTAACGCCATGTTTTTAAGGCTAAGTCTAGAAATATGCAAATTATCGTCGTATTCTCAAACCGCGAGACTCGCGGTTGCAGGGTCAGTTCCTTCGTGTTACATTGGTCCCGTGGGAGGTGTCGGTGCCATCCACGGGGCCGTTCGGGGGCTGATTCAACCTTTCACCCTCTAACGCCATGTTTTGCTTAAGTCTAGAAATTTTCAAATTACCATCGTATTCTCAAACTAGGAGTCCCGAGGTTGCGTGGACCGTTTCAACGAGTCACATTGGTCCCGAGGGAGGTGTTGGTTCCACCCACAGGGCCGTACAGGGGCTATTTGGGGTTTTCACCCTCTAACGTCATGTTTTTAAGCCTGTGTAGAAATATTAAAATTACCATCATATTCTCAAACCGTGAGTCCCAGGGCTGCGCTGTTAGTTCCTACGAGTCACATTGGTACCGTGGAAAGTGTTGGTACCACTCACGGGTCCGTTTGGGGGCTATTTCGTATTTTCACCCACTAACGCCACGTTTTTAAGCCTAAGTCTAGAAATATGCAAATTATCGTCATATTCTCAAACTGTAAGTCCCATGATCGCTCAGTAAGTTACAACGAGTTACATTTGTCCTGTGCAAGGTGTTGGTGCCACTCAAGGGGCCGTTTGGGGTTTTTTTTTGAGTTTTCACCCTCTAACGCTAATGCTGTTAAGCCTAAGTCTAGAAATATGCAAATTATCATCGTATTCTCAAAACGGGAGACTCGCGGCTGAGGGTTCCGTTCCAACGAGTTACATTGGTCCCGTGAGAGGTGTTGGTGCCACCCACGGAACCGTTCGGGGGTTGTTTCGAGTTTTCATCCTCTAACGCCATGTTTTTAAGCCTAAGTCTAGAAATATGCAAATTATCAACGTACTCTCACACCGGGAGAGCCGCGACTGCGGGGTCAGTTCCTACGAGTTACATTGGTCCCGTGAGAGGTGTTGGTCCCACCCACGGGGCCATTCGGAGGTTGTTTTGACATTTCACCCTCTAACGTCATATTTTGCTTAAGTCTAGAAATATGTAAATTATTGTTGTACTCTCAAACCAGGAGACCCGTGGCTGCAGGGTCAGTTCCTATGAGTTACATTGGTCTCGTGAGAGGAGTTGGTGCCACCCGCGGGGCCATTCGGAGGTTGTTTCGACATTTCACCCTCTAACGTCATATTTTGTTTAAGTCTAGAAATATGCAAATTATTATTGTACTCTCAAACCAGGAGACCCGTGGCTGCGGGGTCAGTTCCTACTAGTTACATTGGTCTCGTGGGAGGTGTTGGTGCCACCCGCAGGGCCGTTCGGGGGCTGTTTCAACTTTTCACCCTCTAACGTCATGTTTTAAAGTCTAAATCTAGAAATATGCAAATTACCGTCAAATTCTCAAAATTTGAGACCCGCGACTCCGAGGTTAATTCCTACAAGTTACATTGATCCCGTGGGAGGTGTTGGTGCCACTCAGGGGGCCGTACAGGAGCTATTTTGAGTTTTCACCCTCTAACGCCATGTTTTTAAGCCTAAGTCTAGAAATATCCAAATTATCATCATACTCTCAAACCGGGAGACCCGCGGCTGCGGGGTCAGTTCCTACGAGGTACATTAGTCCCGTGGAAGGTGTTGGATCCTCCCACGGGGCCGTTCGGGGGATGTTTCGAGTTTTCCCCCTCTAACGCCATGTTTTTCTTAAGTCTCAAAATATCCAAATTTCCATCGTTCTCTCAAATAGGGAGACCCGTGGCTGTGGGGTTATTTCCTACGAGTTATATTGGTCCCGTGGGAGGTATTGGTGCCACCCACGGGGCCATTCGGGGGCTGTTTCGAGTTTTCACCCTCTAACGCCATGTTTTTAAGCCCAAGTCAAGAAATATGAAAATTACCATCGTATTTTCAAACCGGGAGACCCGCGGCTGCGTGGTCAGCTCCTACGAGTTTCATTGGTCCCGTGGGAGGTGTTGGTGCCACCCACGGGGCCATTCGGGGGTTGTTTCGAGTTTTCACCCTCCAACGTCATGTTTTTAAGCCTAAGTCAAGAAATATGCAAATTATCATCGTATTCTCAAACCAAAAGACCTGCGGTTGTGGGGTCGGTTCCAACGAGTTACATTGGTCCCGTGGTAGGTGTTGGTGCCACCCACGGGGCCTTTCATGGGTTGTTTCGATTTTTCACCCTCAAACGCCATGTTTTGCAGAACTCTAGATATATGAAAATTACCATCGTACTCTCAAACCGGGAGACCCGCGGCTACGGGGTCAGTTCCTACTATTTACATTGGTCCCGTGGGAGATGTTGGTGCCACCCACGGGGCCGTTCGGGGGTTGTTTTGAGTTTACACCCTCTAATGCCATGTTTTTAAGCCTAAGTCAAGAAATATGCAAATTATCATCGTATTCTCAAACTGGGAGAACCACGGTTATGGCGTCAGTTCCTACGAGTTACATTGGTCCCATGGTAAGTGTTGGTACCACCCACGAGGCTGTTCAGGGGCTGTTTCGAGTTTTCAACCTCTAACGCCATGTTTTGCTGAAATCTAAAAATATGCAAATTACCATCGTACTTTCAAATCAGGAGACTCGGACTGTGGGTTCAGTTCCTACGAGTTATAATTGTCCCGTGGGTGGTGTTGGTGCCACCCACGGGGCCGTTCGGGGGCTTCTTCGAGTTTTCACCCTCTAACGTCATGTTTTTAAGCCTAAGTCCAGAAATATGCAAATTACCGTCGTACTCTCAAATGGGGAGACCAGCGACTGCGGGGTCTGTTCCTAAGAGTTACATTGGTCCCGTGGAAGGTGTTGGTGCCACCCACGGGGCCGTTCGGGGGTTGTTTCGAGTTTTAAACGTAAGTCTAAAAATATGCAAATTACCATCGTATTCTCAAATCGGGAGTCTCGCGGCTGCGCGATCAGTTCCTACGAATTACATTGGTCCCATGGGAGGTGTTGGTACCACCTACGGGGATGGTCAGGGGTTGTTTCGAGTTTTCACCCTCTAACACTAATGTTTTTAAGCCTAAGTCTAGAAATATACAAATTATCATCGTATTCTCCCAACGGGAGACTCGCGGCTGCGGGTTCCGTTCCAACGTGTTACATTGGTCCCGTGAGAGGTGTAGGTGCCACCCACGGGACCGTTCGGGGGCTGTTTCGAGTTTTCATCCTCTAACGCCATGTTTTTAAGCCTAAGTCTAGAAATATGCAAATTATCATCGTACTCTCACACAGGGAGACCCGCGACTGCGAGGTCAGTTCCTACGAGTTACATTGGTCCCGTGAGAGGTGTTTGTGCCACCCGCGGGGCCATTCGGAGGTTGTTTCGACATTTCACCCTCTAACGTCATATTTTGTTTAAGTCTAGAAATATGCAAATTATTGTTGTACTCTCAAACCAGGAGACCCGTGGCTGTGGGGTCAGTTCCTAGGAGTTACATTGGTCTCGTGGGAGCTGTTGGTGCCACCCACGGGGCCGTTCGGGGGCTGTTTAGAGTTTTCACCCTCTAACGCCATATTTTTGTTAAGTCTAGAAATATGCAAATTACCGTCGTACTCTTAAATCGAGATACCTGGGGCTGCGGGGTCAGTTCCTACGAGTTACATTGGTCTCGTGGGAGATGTTGGTGCCACCCGCGGGGCCGTTCGGGGGCTGTTTCGACTTTTCACCCTCTAACGTCATGTTTTTAAGTCTAAGTCTAGAAATATGTAAATTATCATCGTATTCTTAAAATTTGAGACCCGCGACTGCGGGGTTAATTCCTACAAGTTACAGTGATCCCGTGGGAGGTGTTGGTGCCACTCAGGGGGCTGTACGGGAGCTGTTTTGAGTTTTCACCCTCCAATGCCATGTTTTTAAACCTAAGTCTAGAAATATCCAAATTATCATCATACTCTCAAACTAGGAGACCCGCGGCTGCAGGGTCAGTTCCTACGAGTTACATTAGTCCCGTGGAAAGTGTTAGTGCCTCCCACGGGGCCGTTCGGGGGCTGTTTCGAGTTTTCCCCCTCTAAGGCCATGTTTTTCTTAAGTCTCAAAATATACAAATTGCCATCGTACTCTCAAATCGGGAGACCCGCGCCTGCGGGGTTAGTTCCTATGAGTTACATTGGTCCCGTGGGAGGTATTGGTGCCACCCACGGGGCCATTCGGGGGTTGTTTCGAGTTTTCACCCTCTAACGCCATGTTTTTAAGCCCAAGTCAAGAAATATGAAAATTACCATCGTATTTTCAAACCGGGAAACCCGCGGCTGTGGGGTCATCTCCTACGAGTTTCATTGGACCCGTGGGAGGTGTTGGTGCCACCCACGGGGCCATTCGGGGGTTGTTTCGAGTTTTCACCCTCCAACGTCATGTTTTTAAGCCTAAGTCAAGAAATATGCAAATTATCATCGTATTCTCAAACCAAAAGACCCGCGGTTGTGGGGTCGGTTCCTACGAGTTACATTGGTCCCGTGGGAGGTGTTGGTGCCACCCACAGGGCCTTTCATGGGTTATTTCAAGTTTTCACCCTCAAACGCCATGTTTTGCTGAACTCTAGAAATATGAAAATTACCATCGTACTCTCAAACCGGGAGACCCGCGGCTACGGGGTCAGTTCCTACTAGTAACATTGGTCCCGAGGGAGGTGTTGGTGCCAACCAAGGGACCGTTCGGGGGTTGTTTTGAGTTTACACCCTCTAATGCCATGTTTTTAAGCCTTAGTCAAGAAATATGCAAATTATCATCATTTTCTCAAACCGGGAGAACCGCGGTTATGGCGTCAGCTCCTACGAGTTACACTGGTCCCGTGAGAAGTGTTGGAACCACCCACGAGGCCGTTCAGGGGATGTTTCGAGTTTTCAACCTCTAACGCCATGTTTTGCTGAAATCTAGAAATATGTAAATTATCGTCGTACTTTCAAACCGGGAGACTCGGACTGCGGGTTCAGTTCCTACGAGTTATATTAGTCCCGTGGGTGGTGTTGGTGCCACCCACGGGGCCGTTCGGGGGCTTCTTCGAGTGTTCACCCTCTAATGTCATGTTTTTAAGCCTAAGTCCAGAAATATGCAAATTACCGTCGTACTCTTAAACGGGTAGACCAGTGGGTGCGCGGTCAGTTCCTAAGAGTTACATTGGCCCCGTGGGAGGTGTTGGTGCCACCCACGGGGCCGTTTGGGGGTTGTTTCGAGTTTTAAGCCTAAGTCTAGAAATATGCAAATTATCGTCGTATTCTCAAATCGGGAGTCTCGCGACTGCGCGATAAGTTCCTACGAATTACAATGGTCCCATGGGAGGTGTTGGTACCATCTACGGGGATGGTCAGGTGCTGTTTCGAGTTTTCACCCTCTGACGCTAATGTTTTTAAGCCTAAGTCTAGAAATATGCAAATTCTCATCGTATTGTCAAAACGGGAGACTTGCGGCTGCGGGTTTCGTTCCAACGAGTTACATTGGTCCCGTGAGAGGTGTTGGTGCCGCCCACGGGACCGTTCGGGGGCTATATCGAGTTTTCCTCCTCTAACGCCATGTTTTTAAGCCTAAGTCTAGAAATATGCGAATTATTGTTGTACTCTCAAACCAGGAGACCCGTGGCTGCGGGGTCAGTTCCTATGAGTTACATTGGTCTCGTGGGAGCTGTTGGTGCCACCCACGGGGCCGTTCGGTGGCTGTTTGGAGTTTTCACCCTCTAACGCCATGTTTTGGTTAAGTCTAGAAATACGCAAATTACCGTCGTACTCTTAAATCGAGATACCTGCGGCTGCGGGGTCAGTTCCTACGAGTTACATTGGTCTCGTGGGAGGTGTTGGTGCCACCAGCGGGGCCGTTCGGGGGCTGTTTCGACTTTTCACCCTCTAACGTCATGTTTTTAAGTCTAAGTCTGGAAATATGAAAATTACCGTCGTATTCTTAAAATTGGAGACCCGCGACTGCGGGGTTAATTCCTACAAGTTACATTGATCCCGTGGGAGGTGTTGGTGCCACTCAGGGGGCCGTACGGGAGCTGTTTTGAGTTTTCACCCTCTAACGCCATGTTTTTAAGCCTAAGTCTAGAAATATCCAAATTATCATCATACTCTCAAACCGGGAGACCCGCGGCTGCGGGGTCAGTTCCTACGAGTTACATTAGTCCCGTGGAAGGTGTTGGTGCCTCCCACGGGGTCGTTCGGGGGCTGTTTCGAGTTTTCGCCCTCTAACGCCATGTTTTTTTTAAGTCTCAAAATATAAAAATTGCCATCGTACTCTCAAATCGGGATACCCGAGGCTGCGGGGTTAGTTCCTACGAGTTAAATTGGTCCCGTGGGAGGTATTGGTGCCACCCACGGGGCCATTCGGGGGCTGTTTCGAGTTTTCACCCTCTAACGCCATGTTTTTAATCCCAAGTCAAGAAATATGAAAATTACCATCGTATTTTCAAACTGGGAGACCCGCGGCTGCAGGGTCAGCTCCTACGAGTTTCATTGGTCCCGTGGGAGGTGTTGGTGCCACCCACGGGGCCATTCGGGGGTTGTTTCGAGTTTTCACCCTCCAACGTCATGTTTTTAAGCCTGAGTCAAGAAATATGCAAATTATCATCGTATTCTCAAACCAAAAGACCTGCGGTTGTGGGGTCGGTTCCTACGAGTTACATTGGTCCCGTGGTAGGTGTTGGTGCCACCCACGGGGCCTTTCATGGGTTGTTTCGAGTTTTCACCCTCAAACGCCATGTTTTGCTGAACTCTAGAAATATGAAAATAACCATCGTACTCTCAAGCCGGGAGACCCGCGGCTATGGGGTCAGTTCCTACTAGTTACATTGGTCCCGTGGGAGGTGTTGGTGCCACCCACGGGGCCGTTCGGGGGTTGTTTTGAGTTTACACCCTCTAATGCCATGTTTTTAAGCCTAAGTCAAGAAATATGCAAATTATCATCGTATTCTGAAATCGGGAGAACCGCGGTTATGGTGTCAGTTCCTACGAGTTACATTGGTCCTGTGGGAAGTGTTGGTACCACCCACGAGGCCGTTCAGGGGCCATTTTGAGTTTTCAACCTCTAACGCCATGTTTTGCTAAAATCTAGAAATATGCAAATTACCGTCGTACTTTCAAATCGGGAGACTCGGACTGCGGGTTCAGTTCCTACGAGTTATATTAGTCCCATGGGTGGTGTAGGTGCCACCCACGGGGCCGTTCGGGGGCTTCTTCGAATTTTCACCCTCTAACGTCATGTTTTTAAGCCTAAGTCCAGAAATATGCAAATTACCGTCGTACTCTCAAACGGGGAGACCAGCGGCTGCGGGGTCAGTTCCTAAGAGTTACATTGGTCCCGTGGGAGGTGTTGGTGCCACCCACGGGGCCGTTCGGGGGTTGTTTCGAGTTTTAAGCCTAAGTCTAAAAATATGCAAATTACCGTCGCATTCTCAAATCGGGAGTCTCGCGGCTGCGCGATCAGTTCCTACGAATTACATTGGTCCCATGGGAGGTGTTGGTACCACCTACGGGGATGGTCAGGGGTTGTTTCGAGTTTTCACCCTCTCACTCTAATGTTTTTAAGCCTAAGTCTAGAAATATGCAAATTATCATCGTATTGTCAAAACGGGAGACTCGCGGCTGGGGGTTCCGTTCCAACGAGTTACATTGGTCCCGTGAGAGGTGTTGGTGCCACCCACGGGACCGTTCGGGGGATGTATTGAGTTTTCCTCCTCTAACGCCATGTTTTTAAGCCTAAGTCTAGAAATATGCAAATTATTGTTGTACTCTCAAACCAGGAGACCCGTGGCTGCGGGGTCAGTTCCTATGAGTTACATTGGTCTCGTGGGAGCTGTTGGTGCCACCCACGGGCCGTTCGGGGGCTGTTTGGAATTTTCACCCTCTAACGCCATGTTTTGGTTAAGTCTAGAAATACGCAAATTACCTTCGTACTCTTAAATCAAGATACCTGCAACTGCGGGGTCAGTTCCTACGAGTTACATTGGTCTCGTGGGAGGTGTTGGTGCCACCAGCGGGGCCGTTCGGGGGCTGTTTCGACTTTTCACCCTCTAACGTCATGTTTTTAAGTCTAAGTCTGGAAATATGAAAATTACCGTCGTATTCTCAAAATTGGAGACCCGCGACTGCGGGGTTAATTCCTACAAGTTACATTGATCCCGTGGGAGGTGTTGGTGCCACTCAGGGGGCCGTACGGGAGCTGTTTTGAGTTTTCACCCTCTAACGCCATGTTTTTAAGCCTAAGTCTAGAAATATCCAAATTATCATCATACTCTCAAACCGGGAGACCCGCGGCTGCGGGGTCAGTTCCTACGAGTTACATTAGTCCCGTGGAAGGTGTTGGTGCCTCCTACGGGGTCGTTCGAGGGCTGTTTCGAGTTTTCGCCCTCGAACGCCACGTTTTTCTTAAGTCTCAAAATATAAAAATTGCCATCGTACTCTCAAATCGGGAGACCCGAGGCTGCGGGGTTAGTTCCTACGAGTTACATTGGTCCCGTGGGAGGTATTGGTGCCACCCACGGGGCCATTCGGGGGCTGTTTCGAGTTTTCACCCTCTAACGCCATGTTTTTAATCGCAAGTCAAGAAATATGAAAATTACCATCGTATTTTCAAACTGGGAGACCCGCGGCTGCGGGGTCAGCTCCTACGAGTTTCCTTGGTCCCGTGGGAGGTGTTGGTGCCACCCACGGGGCCATTCGGGGGTTGTTTCGAGTTTTCACCCTCCAACGTCATGTTTTTAAGCCGGAGTCAAGAAATATGCAAATTATCATCGTATTCTCAAACCAAAAGACCTGCGGTTGTGGGGTCGGTTCCTACGAGTTACATTGGTCCCGTGGTAGGTGTTGGTGCCACCCACGGGGCCTTTCATGGGTTGTTTCGAGTTTTCACCCTCAAACGCCATGTTTTGCTAAACTCTAGAAATATGAAAATAACCATCGTACTCTCAAACTGGGAGACCCGCGGCTATGGGGTCAGTTCCTACTAGTTACATTGGTCCCGTGGGAGGTGTTGGTGCCACCCACGGGGCCGTTCGGGGGTTGTTTTGAGTTTACACCCTCTAATGCCATGTTTTTAAGCCTAAGTCAAGAAATATGCAAATTATCATCGTATTCTCAAACCGGGAGAACCGCGGTTATGGCGTCAATTCCTACGAGTTACATTGGTCCAGTGGGAAGTGTTGGTACCACCCACGAGGCCCTTCAAAGGCTGTTTCCAGTTTTCAACCTCTAACGCCATGTTTTGCTAAAATCTAGAAATACGCAAATTACCGTCGTACTTTTAAATCGGGAGACTCGGACTGCGGGTTCAGTTCCTACAAGTTATATTAGTCCCGTGGGTGGTGTTGGTGCCACCCACGGGGCCGTTCGGGGGCTTCTTCGAGTTTTCACCCTCTAACGTCATGTTTTTTAGCCTAAGTCCAGAAATATGCAAATTACCGTCGTACTCTCAAACGGGGAGACCAGCGGCTGCGGGGTCAGTTCCTAAGAGTTACATTGGTCCCGTGGGAGGTGTTGGTTCCACCCACGGGGCCGTTCGGGGGTTGTTTCGAGTTTTAAGCCTAAGTCTAGAAATATGCAAATTACCGTCGTATTCTCAAATCGGGAGTCTCGCTGCTGCGCGATCAGTTCCTACGAATTACATTGGTCCCATGGGAGGTGTTGGTACCACCTACGGGGATGGTCAGGAGTTGTTTCGAGTTTTCACCCTCTAACGCTAATGTTTTTAAGCCTAAGTCTAGAAATATGCAAATTATCATCGTATTCTCAAAATGGGAGACTCGCGGTTGCGGGTTCCGTTCCAACGAGGTGCATTGGTCCCGTGAGAGGTGTTGGTGCCACCCACGGGACCGTTCGGGGGCTGTTTCGAGTTTTCATCCTCTAACGCCATGTTTTTAAGGCTAATTCTAGAAATATGCAAATTATTATCGTACTCTCACACCGGGAGACCCGCGACTGCGAGGTCAGTTCCTACAAGTTACATTGGTCCCGTGAGAGGTGTTTGTGCCACCCGCGGGGCCATTCGGAGGTTGTTTCGACATTTCACCCTTTAACGTCATATTTTGTTTAAGTCTAGAAATATGCAAATTATTGTTGTACTCTCAAACTAGGAGACCCATGGCTGCGGGGTCAGTTCCTAAGAGTTACATTGGTCACGTGGGAGTTGTTGGTGCCACCCACGGGGCCGTTCGGGGGTTGTTTAGAGTTTTCACCCTCTAACGCCATGTTTTGGTTAAGTCTAGAAATATTCAAATTACCGTCGTACTCTTAAATCGAGATACCTGCGGGGTCAGTTCCTACGAGTTACATTGGTCTCGTGGGAGTTGTTGGTGCCACCCGCGGGGCCGTTCGGGGGCTATTTCGACTTTTCACCCTCTAACGTCATGTTTTTAAGTCTAAGTCTAGAGATATGCAAATTATCGTCGTATTCTCAAAATTGGAGACCCGCGACTGCGGGGTTAATTCCTACAAGTTACATTGATCCTGTGGGAGGTGTTGGTGCCACTCAGGGGGCCGTACGGGAGTTGTTTTGAGTTTTCACCCTCTAACGCCATGTTTTTAAGCCTAAGTCTAGAAATATCCAAATTATCATCATACTCTCAAACTGGGAGACCCACGGCTGCGGGGTCATTTCCTACGAGTTACATTATTCCCATGGAAGGTGTTGGTACCTCCCACGGGGCCGTTCGGGGGCTGTTTCGATTTTTCCGCCTCTAACGCCATGTTTTTCTTAAGTCTCAAAATATTCAAATTACCATCGTACTCTCAAATAGGGAGACCGCGGTTGCGGGGTTAGTTCCTATGAGTTACATTGGTCCCGTGGGAGGTATTTGTGCAACCCACTGGGCCATTCGGGGGTTGTTTCGAGTTTTCCCCCTCTAACGCCATGTTTTTAAGCCCAAGTCAAGAAATATGAAAATTACCATCGTATTTTCAAACCGGGAGACCCGCGGCTGCGGGGTCAGCTCCTACGAGTTTCATTGGTCCCGTGGGAGGTGGTCGTGCCACCCACGGGGCCATTTGGGGGTTGTTTTTAGTTTTCACCCTCCAACGTCATGTTTTTAAGCCTAAGTCAAGAAATATGCAAATTATCATCGTATTCTCAAACCAAAAGACCCGCGGCTGTGGGGTCGGTTCCTACGAGTTACATTGGTCCCGTGGGAGGTGTTGGTGCCACCCACGGGGCCTTTCGTGGGTTGTTTCGAGTTTTCACCCTCAAACGCCATGTTTTGCTGAACTCTAGAAATATGCAAATTACAATCGTACTCTCAAACCGGGAGACCCGCGACTACGGGGTGAGTTCCTACTAGTTACATTGGTCCCGTGGGAGGTGTTGGTGCCACTCACGGGGCTGTTCGAGGGTTGTTTTGAGTTTACACCCTCTAATGCCATGTTTTTAAGCCTAAGTCAAGAAATATGTAAATTATCATCGTATTCTCAAACCGGGAGAACCGCGGTTATGGCGTCAGTTCCTACGAGTTACATTGGTCCCGTGGGAAGTGTTGGTACCACCCAGGAGGCCGTTCAGGTGCGGTTTCGAGTTTTCAACCTCTAACGCCATGTTTTGCTGAAATCTAGAAATATATAAATTACCGTCCTACTTTCAAACCGGGAGACTCGGAGTGCGGGTTCAGTTCCTACGAGTTATATTAGTCCCGTGGGTGGTGTTGGTGCCACCCACGGAGCCATTCGGGGGCTTCTTCGAGTTTTCACCCTCTAACGTCATGTTTTTAAGCCTAAGTCCAGAAATATGCAAATTACCATCGTACTCTCAAACGGGGAGACCAGCGGCTGCGGGGTCAGTTCCTAAGAGTTACATTGGTCCCGTGGGAGATGTTGGTGCCACCCACGGGGCCGTTCGGGGGTTGTTTCGAGTTTTAAGCCTAAGTCTATAAATATGCAAATTACCATCGTATTCTCAAATCGGGAGTCTCGCGGCTGCGCGATCAGTTCCTACGAATTACATTGGTCCCATGGGAGGTGTTGGTACCACCTACGGGGATGGTTAGGGGTTGTTTCGAGTTTTCACCCTCTAACGCTAATGTTTTTAAGCCTAAGTCAAGAAATATGCAAATTATCATCGTATTGTCAAAACGGGAGACTCGCGGCTGCGGGTTCCGTTCCAACGAGTTACATTGGTCCCGTGAGAGGTGTTGGTGCCACCCACGAGACCGTTCGGGGGCTGTTTCGATTTTTCATCCTCTAACGCCATGATTTTAAGCCTAAGTCTAGAAATATGAAAATTATCATCGTACTCTCAAACTGGGAGACCCGCGACTGCGGGGTCAGTTCCTACGAGTTACATTGGTCCCGTGAGAGGTGTTGGTGCCACCCGCGGGGCAATTCGGAGGTTGTTTCGACATTTCACCCTCTAACGTCATATTTTGTTTAAGTCTAGAAATATGCAAATTATTGTTGTACTCTCAAACCAGGAGACCCGTGGCTGCGAGGTCAGTTCCTACGAGTTACATTGGTCTCGTGGGAGGTGTTGGTGCCACCCTCAGGACCGTTCGGGGGCTGTTTCAACTTTTCACTCTTTAACGTCATGTTTTTAAGTCTAAGTCTAGAAATATGCAAATTACCATCATATTCTGAAAATTGGAGACCCGCGGCTGCGGGGTTAATTCCTACAAGTTACATTGATCCCGTGGGAGGTGTTGGTGCCACCCAGGGGGCCGTACGGGAGCTATTTTGAGTTTTCACCCTCTAACGCCATGTTTTTAAGCCGAAGTCTAGAAATATCCAAATTATCATCATACTCTCAAACCGGGAGACCCGCGGCTGCGGGGTCAGTTCCTACGAGTTACATTAGTCCCGTGGAAGGTGTTGGTGCCTCCCACGGGGCCATTCTGGGGCTGTTTCGAGTTTTCCCCCCTCTAACGTCATATTTTTCTTAAGTCTCAAAATATTCAAATTACCATCGTACTCTCAAATCGGGAGACCCACGGCTGCGGGGTTAGTTCCTACGAGATACATTTTTCCCATGGGAGGTATTGGTGCCACCCACGGGGCCATATCGGGGGCTATTTCGAGTTTTCACTCTCTAACGCCATGTTTTTAAGCCCAAGTCAAGAAATATGAAAATTACCATCGTATTTTCAAACTGGGAGACCCGCGGCTGCGGGGTCAGCACCTACGAGTTTCATTGGTCCCGTGGGAGGTGTTGGTACCACCCGCGGGGCCATTCGGGGGTTGTTTCGAGCTTTCAAGCTCCAACATCATGTTTTTAAGCCTCAGTCAAGAAATATGGAAATTATCATCGTATTCTCAAACCAAAAGACCCGCGGTTTTGGGGACGGTTCCTACGAGTTACATTGGTCCCGTGGGAGGTGTTGGTGCCACCCACGGGGCCTTTCATGGGTTGTTTCGAGTTTTCACCCTCAAACGCCATGTTTTGCTGAACTCTAGAAATATGAAAATTACCATCGTACTCTCAAACCGGGAGACCCACGGCTACGGGTCAGTTCCTAATATTTACGTTGGTACCGTGGGAGGTGTTGGTGCCACCCACGGGGCCGTTCGGGGGTTGTTTTGAGTTTACACCCTCTAATGCCATGTTTTTAAGCCTAAGTCACGAAATATGCAAATTATCATCATATTCTCAAACCGGGAGACCTGCGGTTATGGCGTCAGTTCCTACGAGTTACATTGGTCCCGTGGGAAGTGTTGGTACCACCCACGAGTCCGTTCAGGGGTTGTTTCGAGTTTTCAACCTCCAACGCCATGTTTTGCTGAAATCTAGAAATATGTAAATTACCATCGTACTTTCAAACTGGGAGACTCGAACTGCGGGTTCAGTTCCTATGAGTTATATTAGTCCCGTGGGTGGTGTTGGTTCCACCCACGGGGCCGTTCGGGGGCTTCTTCGAGTTTTCACCCTCTAACGTCATGTTTTTAAGACTAAGTCCAGAAATATGCAAATTACCGTCGTACTCTCAAACGGGGAGACCAGCGGCTGCGGGGTCAGTTCCTAAGAGTTACATTGGTCCCGTGGGAGGTGTTGGTGCCACCCACGGGGCCGTTCGGGGGTTGTTTCAAGTTTTAAGCCTAAGTCTAGATATATGCAAATTACCGTCGTATTCTCAAATCGGGAGTCTCGCGACAGCGCGATCAGTTCCTACGAATTACATTGGTCCCATGGGAGGTGTTGGTACCACCTACGGGGATGGTTAGGGGCTGTTTCGAGTTTTCACCCTCTAACGCTAATGTTTTTAAGCCTAAGTCTAGAAATATAAAAATTATCATCGTATTCTCAAAATGGGAGACTCGCGGCTGCGGGTTCCGTTCCAACGAGTTACATTGGTCCCGTGAGAGGTGTTGGTGCCACCCATGGGACCGTTCGGGGGCTGCTTCAAGTTTTCATCCTCTAACGCCATGTTTTTAAGCCTAAGTCTAGAAATATGCAAATTATCATCGTACTCTCAAACCGGGAGACCCGCGACTGCGGGGTCTGTTCCTACGAGTTACATTGGTCCCGTGAGAGGTGTTGGTGCCACCCGCGGGGCCATTCGGAGGTTGTTTCGACATTTCACCCTCTAACGTCATATTTTGTTTAAGTCTAGAAATATGAAAATTATTGTTGTACTCTCAAACTAGGAGACCCGTGGCTGCGGGGTCAGTTCCTACGAGTTACATTGGTCCCGTGGGAGGTATTGGTGCCACCCACGGGGCCATATCGGGGGCTGTTTCGATTTTTCACAATCTAACGCGATGTTTTTAAGACCAAGTCAAGAAATATGAAAATTACCATCGTATTTTCAAACCGGGAGACCCGCGGCTGCGAGGTCAGCTCCTACGAGTTTCATTGGTCCCGTGGGAAGTGTTGGTGCCACCCGCGGGGCCATTCGGGGGTTGTTTCGAGTTTTCAAGCTCAAACATCATGTTTTTAAGCCTAAGTCAAGAAATATGGAAATTATCATCGTATTCTCAAACCAAAAGACCCGCGGTTTTGGGGTCGGTTCCTACGAGTTACATTGGTCCCGTGGGAGGTGTTGGTGCCACCCACGGGGCCTTTCATGGGTTGTTTCGAGTTTTCACCCTCAAACGCCATGTTTTGCTGAACTCTAGAAATATGAAAATTACCATCGTACTCTCAAACCGGGAGACCCGCGGCTACGGGGTTAGTTCCTACTACTTACATTGGTCCCGTGGGAGGTGTTGGTGCCACCCACGGGGCCGTTCGGGGATTGTTTTGAGTTTACACCCTCTAATGCGATGTTTTTAAGCCTAAGTCAAGAAATATGCAAATTATCATCGTATTCTCAAACCGGGAGAACCGCGGTTATGGCGTCAGTTCCTACAAGTTACATTGGTCCCGTGGGAAGTGTTGGTACCACCCACGAGGCCGTTCAGGGGCTGTTTCGAGTTTTCAACCTCTAACGCCATGTTTTGCTGAAATCTAGAAATAAGTAAATTACTGTCGTACTTTCAAACTGGGAGACTCGGACTGCGAGTTCAGTTACTACGAGTTATATTAGTCCGTGGGTGGTGTTGGTGCCACCCACGGGGCCGTTCGGGGGCTTCTTCGAGTTTTCACCCTCTAACGTCTTATTTTTAAGCCTAAGTCCAGAAATATGCAAATTACCATCGTACTCTCAAACGGGGAGACCAGCGGCTGCGGGGTCAGTTCCTAAGAGTTACATTGGTCCCGTGGGAGGTGTTGGTGCCACCCACGGGTCCGTTCGGGGGTTGTTTCTAGTTTTAAGCCTAAGTCTAGAAATATGCAAATTACCATCGTATTCTCAAATCGGGAGTCCCGCGACTACGCGATCAGTTCCTACGAATTACATTGGTCCCGTGGGAGGTGTTGGTACCACCTACGGGGATGGTCAGGGGATGTTTCGAGTTTTCACCCTCTAATGCTGATGTTTTTAAGCCTAAGTCTAGAAATATGCAAATTATCATCGTATTCTCTTAACGGGAGACTCGCGGCTGCGGGTTCCGTTCCAACGAGTTACATTGGTCCCGTGAGAGGTGTTGGTGCCACCCACGGGACCTTTCGGGGGCTGTTTCGAGTTTTCATCCTCTAACGCCATGTTTTTAAGCCTAAGTCTAGAAATATGCAAATTATCATCGTACTCTCAAACCGGGAGACCCGCGACTGCGGGGTCAGTTCCTACGAGTTACATTAGTCCCGTGAGAGGTGTTGGTGCCACCCGCGGGGCCATTCGGAGGTTGTTTCGACATTTCACCCTCTAACGTCATATTTTGTTTAAGTCTAGAAATATGCGAATTATTGTTGTACTCTCACACCAGGAGACTCGTGGCTGCGGGGTCAGTTCCTACGAGTTACATTGGTCTCGTGGGAGGTGTTGGTGCCACCCGCAGGGCCGTTCGGGGGCTGTTTCAACTTTTCACCCTCTAAGGTCACGTTTTTATGTCTAAGTCTATAAATATGCAAATTATCGTCATATTCTCAAAATTGGAGACCCGAGGCTTCGGGGTTAATTCCTACAAGTTACATTGATCCCGTGGGAGGTGTTGGTGCCACCCAGGGGGCCGTAGGGGAGCTGTTTTGAGTTTTCACCCTCTAACGCCATGTTTTTAAGCCTAAGTCTAGAAATATCCAAATTATCATCATACTCTCAAACTGGGAGACCCACGGCTGCGGGGTCAGTTCCTACGAGTTACATTGGTCTCGTGGGAGTTGTTGGTGCCACCCGCGGGGCCGTTCGGGGGCTATTTCGACTTTTCACCCTCTAACGTCATGTTTTTAAGTCTAAGTCTAGAGATATGCAAATTATCGTCGTATTCTCAAAATTGGAGACCCGCGACTGCGGGGTTAATTCCTACAAGTTACATTGATCCTGTGGGAGGTGTTGGTGCCACTCAGGGGGCCGTACGGGAGTTGTTTTGAGTTTTCACCCTCTAACGCCATGTTTTTAAGCCTAAGTCTAGAAATATCCAAATTATCATCATACTCTCAAACTGGGAGACCCACGGCTGCGGGGTCAGTTCCTACGAGTTACATTATTCCCGTGGAAGGTGTTGGTGCCTCCCACGGGGCCGTTCGGGGGCTGTTTCGATTTTTCCGCCTCTAACGCCATGTTTTTCTTAAGTCTCAAAATATTCAAATTACCATCGTACTCTCAAATAGGGAGACCGCGGTTGCGGGGTTAGTTCCTATGAGTTACATTGGTCCCGTGGGAGGTATTTGTGCAACCCACTGGGCCATTCGGGGGTTGTTTCGAGTTTTCCCCCTCTAACGCCATGTTTTTAAGCCCAAGTCAAGAAATATGAAAATTACCATCGTATTTTCAAACCGGGAGACCCGCGGCTGCGGGGTCAGCTCCTACGAGTTTCATTGGTCCCGTGGGAGGTGGTCGTGCCACCCACGGGGCCATTTGGGGGTTGTTTTTAGTTTTCACCCTCCAACGTCATGTTTTTAAGCCAAAGTCAAGAAATATGCAAATTATCATCGTATTCTCAAACCAAAAGACCCGCGGCTGTGGGGTCGGTTCCTACGAGTTACATTGGTCCCGTGGGAGGTGTTGGTGCCACCCACGGGGCCTTTCGTGGGTTGTTTCGAGTTTTCACCCTCAAACGCCATGTTTTGCTGAACTCTAGAAATATGCAAATTACAATCGTACTCTCAAACCGGGAGACCCGCGACTACGGGGTGAGTTCCTACTAGTTACATTGGTCCCGTGGGAGGTGTTGGTGCCACTCACGGGGCTGTTCGAGGGTTGTTTTGAGTTTACACCCTCTAATGCCATGTTTTTAAGCCTAAGTCAAGAAATATGTAAATTATCATCGTATTCTCAAACCGGGAGAACCGCGGTTATGGCGTCAGTTCCTACGAGTTACATTGGTCCCGTGGGAAGTGTTGGTACCACCCAGGAGGCCGTTCAGGTGCGGTTTCGAGTTTTCAACCTCTAACGCCATGTTTTGCTGAAATCTAGAAATATATAAATTACCGTCCTACTTTCAAACCGGGAGACTCGGAGTGCGGGTTCAGTTCCTACGAGTTATATTAGTCCCGTGGGTGGTGTTGGTGCCACCCACGGAGCCATTCGGGGGCTTCTTCGAGTTTTCACCCTCTAACGTCATGTTTTTAAGCCTAAGTCCAGAAATATGCAAATTACCATCGTACTCTCAAACGGGGAGACCAGCGGCTGCGGGGTCAGTTCCTAAGAGTTACATTGGTCCCGTGGGAGATGTTGGTGCCACCCACGGGGCCGTTCGGGGGTTGTTTCGAGTTTTAAGCCTAAGTCTATAAATATGCAAATTACCATCGTATTCTCAAATCGGGAGTCTCGCGGCTGCGCGATCAGTTCCTACGAATTACATTGGTCCCATGGGAGGTGTTGGTACCACCTACGGGGATGGTTAGGGGTTGTTTCGAGTTTTCACCCTCTAACGCTAATGTTTTTAAGCCTAAGTCAAGAAATATGCAAATTATCATCGTATTGTCAAAACGGGAGACTCGCGGCTGCGGGTTCCGTTCCAACGAGTTACATTGGTCCCGTGAGAGGTGTTGGTGCCACCCACGAGACCGTTCGGGGGCTGTTTCGATTTTTCATCCTCTAACGCCATGATTTTAAGCCTAAGTCTAGAAATATGAAAATTATCATCGTACTCTCAAACTGGGAGACCCGCGACTGCGGGGTCAGTTCCTACGAGTTACATTGGTCCCGTGAGAGGTGTTGGTGCCACCCGCGGGGCAATTCGGAGGTTGTTTCGACATTTCACCCTCTAACGTCATATTTTGTTTAAGTCTAGAAATATGCAAATTATTGTTGTACTCTCAAACCAGGAGACCCGTGGCTGCGAGGTCAGTTCCTACGAGTTACATTGGTCTCGTGGGAGGTGTTGGTGCCACCCTCAGGACCGTTCGGGGGCTGTTTCAACTTTTCACTCTTTAACGTCATGTTTTTAAGTCTAAGTCTAGAAATATGCAAATTACCGTCATATTCTGAAAATTGGAGACCCGCGGCTGCGGGGTTAATTCCTACAAGTTACATTGATCCCGTGGGAGGTGTTGGTGCCACCCAGGGGGCCGTACGGGAGCTATTTTGAGTTTTCACCCTCTAACGCCATGTTTTTAAGCCGAAGTCTAGAAATATCCAAATTATCATCATACTCTCAAACCGGGAGACCCGCGGCTGCGGGGTCAGTTCCTACGAGTTACATTAGTCCCGTGGAAGGTGTTGGTGCCTCCCACGGGGCCATTCTGGGGCTGTTTCGAGTTTTCCCCCCTCTAACGTCATATTTTTCTTAAGTCTCAAAATATTCAAATTACCATCGTACTCTCAAATCGGGAGACCCACGGCTGCGGGGTTAGTTCCTACGAGATACATTTTTCCCATGGGAGGTATTGGTGCCACCCACGGGGCCATATCGGGGGCTATTTCGAGTTTTCACTCTCTAACGCCATGTTTTTAAGCCCAAGTCAAGAAATATGAAAATTACCATCGTATTTTCAAACTGGGAGACCCGCGTCTGCGGGGTCAGCACCTACGAGTTTCATTGGTCCCGTGGGAGGTGTTGGTACCACCCGCGGGGCCATTCGGGGGTTGTTTCGAGCTTTCAAGCTCCAACATCATGTTTTTAAGCCTCAGTCAAGAAATATGGAAATTATCATCGTATTCTCAAACCAAAAGACCCGCGGTTTTGGGGACGGTTCCTACGAGTTACATTGGTCCCGTGGGAGGTGTTGGTGCCACCCACGGGGCCTTTCATGGGTTGTTTCGAGTTTTCACCCTCAAACGCCATGTTTTGCTGAACTCTAGAAATATGAAAATTACCATCGTACTCTCAAACCGGGAGACCCACGGCTACGGGTCAGTTCCTAATATTTACGTTGGTACCGTGGGAGGTGTTGGTGCCACCCACGGGGCCGTTCGGGGGTTGTTTTGAGTTTACACCCTCTAATGCCATGTTTTTAAGCCTAAGTCACGAAATATGCAAATTATCATCATATTCTCAAACCGGGAGACCTGCGGTTATGGCGTCAGTTCCTACGAGTTACATTGGTCCCGTGGGAAGTGTTGGTACCACCCACGAGTCCGTTCAGGGGTTGTTTCGAGTTTTCAACCTCCAACGCCATGTTTTGCTGAAATCTAGAAATATGTAAATTACCATCGTACTTTCAAACTGGGAGACTCGAACTGCGGGTTCAGTTCCTATGAGTTATATTAGTCCCGTGGGTGGTGTTGGTTCCACCCACGGGGCCGTTCGGGGGCTTCTTCGAGTTTTCACCCTCTAACGTCATGTTTTTAAGACTAAGTCCAGAAATATGCAAATTACCGTCGTACTCTCAAACGGGGAGACCAGCGGCTGCGGGGTCAGTTCCTAAGAGTTACATTGGTCCCGTGGGAGGTGTTGGTGCCACCCACGGGGCCGTTCGGGGGTTGTTTCAAGTTTTAAGCCTAAGTCTAGATATATGCAAATTACCGTCGTATTCTCAAATCGGGAGTCTCGCGACAGCGCGATCAGTTCCTACGAATTACATTGGTCCCATGGGAGGTGTTGGTACCACCTACGGGGATGGTCAGGGGCTGTTTCGAGTTTTCACCCTCTAACGCTAATGTTTTTAAGCCTAAGTCTAGAAATATAAAAATTATCATCGTATTCTCAAAACGGGAGACTCGCGGCTGCGGGTTCCGTTCCAACGAGTTACATTGGTCCCGTGAGAGGTGTTGGTGCCACCCATGGGACCGTTCGGGGGCTGCTTCAAGTTTTCATCCTCTAACGCCATGTTTTTAAGCCTAAGTCTAGAAATATGCAAATTATCATCGTACTCTCAAACCGGGAGACCCGCGACTGCGGGGTCTGTTCCTACGAGTTACATTGGTCCCGTGAGAGGTGTTGGTGCCACCCGCGGGGCCATTCGGAGGTTGTTTCGACATTTCACCCTCTAACGTCATATTTTGTTTAAGTCTAGAAATATGAAAATTATTGTTGTACTCTCAAACTAGGAGACCCGTGGCTGCGGGGTCAGTTCCTACGAGTTACATTGGTCCCGTGGGAGGTATTGGTGCCACCCACGGGGCCATATCGGGGGCTGTTTCGATTTTTCACAATCTAACGCGATGTTTTTAAGACCAAGTCAAGAAATATGAAAATTACCATCGTATTTTCAAACCGGGAGACCCGCGGCTGCGAGGTCAGCTCCTACGAGTTTCATTGGTCCCGTGGGAAGTGTTGGTGCCACCCGCGGGGCCATTCGGGGGTTGTTTCGAGTTTTCAAGCTCAAACATCATGTTTTTAAGCCTAAGTCAAGAAATATGGAAATTATCATCGTATTCTCAAACCAAAAGACCCGCGGTTTTGGGGTCGGTTCCTACGAGTTACATTGGTCCCGTGGGAGGTGTTGGTGCCACCCACGGGGCCTTTCATGGGTTGTTTCGAGTTTTCACCCTCAAACGCCATGTTTTGCTGAACTCTAGAAATATGAAAATTACCATCGTACTCTCAAACCGGGAGACCCGCGGCTACGGGGTTAGTTCCTACTACTTACATTGGTCCCGTGGGAGGTGTTGGTGCCACCCACGGGGCCGTTCGGGGATTGTTTTGAGTTTACACCCTCTAATGCGATGTTTTTAAGCCTAAGTCAAGAAATATGCAAATTATCATCGTATTCTCAAACCGGGAGAACCGCGGTTATGGCGTCAGTTCCTACAAGTTACATTGGTCCCGTGGGAAGTGTTGGTACCACCCACGAGGCCGTTCAGGGGCTGTTTCGAGTTTTCAACCTCTAACGCCATGTTTTGCTGAAATCTAGAAATAAGTAAATTACTGTCGTACTTTCAAACTGGGAGACTCGGACTGCGAGTTCAGTTACTACGAGTTATATTAGTCCGTGGGTGGTGTTGGTGCCACCCACGGGGCCGTTCGGGGGCTTCTTCGAGTTTTCACCCTCTAACGTCTTATTTTTAAGCCTAAGTCCAGAAATATGCAAATTACCATCGTACTCTCAAACGGGGAGACCAGCGGCTGCGGGGTCAGTTCCTAAGAGTTACATTGGTCCCGTGGGAGGTGTTGGTGCCACCCACGGGTCCGTTCGGGGGTTGTTTCTAGTTTTAAGCCTAAGTCTAGAAATATGCAAATTACCATCGTATTCTCAAATCGGGAGTCCCGCGACTACGCGATCAGTTCCTACGAATTACATTGGTCCCGTGGGAGGTGTTGGTACCACCTACGGGGATGGTCAGGGGATGTTTCGAGTTTTCACCCTCTAATGCTGATGTTTTTAAGCCTAAGTCTAGAAATATGCAAATTATCATCGTATTCTCTTAACGGGAGACTCGCGGCTGCGGGTTCCGTTCCAACGAGTTACATTGGTCCCGTGAGAGGTGTTGGTGCCACCCACGGGACCTTTCGGGGGCTGTTTCGAGTTTTCATCCTCTAACGCCATGTTTTTAAGCCTAAGTCTAGAAATATGCAAATTATCATCGTACTCTCAAACCGGGAGACCCGCGACTGCGGGGTCAGTTCCTACGAGTTACATTAGTCCCGTGAGAGGTGTTGGTGCCACCCGCGGGGCCATTCGGAGGTTGTTTCGACATTTCACCCTCTAACGTCATATTTTGTTTAAGTCTAGAAATATGCGAATTATTGTTGTACTCTCACACCAGGAGACTCGTGGCTGCGGGGTCAGTTCCTACGAGTTACATTGGTCTCGTGGGAGGTGTTGGTGCCACCCGCAGGGCCGTTCGGGGGCTGTTTCAACTTTTCACCCTCTAAGGTCACGTTTTTATGTCTAAGTCTATAAATATGCAAATTATCGTCATATTCTCAAAATTGGAGACCCGAGGCTTCGGGGTTAATTCCTACAAGTTACATTGATCCCGTGGGAGGTGTTGGTGCCACCCAGGGGGCCGTAGGGGAGCTGTTTTGAGTTTTCACCCTCTAACGCCATGTTTTTAAGCCGAAGTCTAGAAATATCCAAATTATCATCATACTCTCAAACCAGGAGACCCTCGGCTGCGGGGTCAGTTCCTACGAGTTACATTAGTCCCGTGGAAGGTTTTGGTGCCTCCCACGGGGCCGTTCCGGGGCTGTTTCGAGTTTTCCCCCCTCTAACGCCATGTTTTTCTTAAGTCTCAAAATATACAAATTACCATCGTACTCTCAAATCGGGAGACCCGCGGCTACGGGGTTAGTTCCTACGAGTTACATTGGTCCCGTGGGAAGTATTGGTGCCACCCACGGGGCCATATCGGGGGCTGTTTCGAGTTTTCACCCTCTAACGC
The DNA here is from genome assembly GCA_949130495.1 of Sambucus nigra. Classification (NCBI taxonomy): domain Eukaryota; kingdom Viridiplantae; phylum Streptophyta; class Magnoliopsida; order Dipsacales; family Adoxaceae; genus Sambucus; species Sambucus nigra. The sequence continues at coordinate 287,857,981 of OX422218.1, forward strand.
CATGTTTTTAAGCCCAAGTCAAGAAATATGAAAATTACCATCGTATTTTCAAACCGGGAGACCCGCGGTTGCGGGGTCAGCTCCTACGAGTTTCATTGGTCCCGTGGGAGGTGTTGGTGCCACCCGCGGGGTCATTTGGGGGTTGTTTCGAGTTTTCAAGCTACAACATCATGTTTTTAAGCCTAAGTCAAGAAATATGGAAATTATCATCGTATTCTCAAACCAAAAGACCCACGGTTTTGGGGTCGGTTCCTACGAGTTACATTGGTCCCGTGGGAGGTGTTGGTGTCACCCACGGGGCCTTTCATTGGATGTTTCAGGTTTTCACCCTCAAACGCCATGTTTTGCTGAACTCCAGAAATATGAAAATTACCATCGTACTCTCAAACCGGGAGACCCGCGGCTACGGGGTCAGTTCCTAATATTTACGTTGGTCCCGTGGGAGGTGTTGGTGCCACCCACGGGGCCGTTCGGGGGTTGTTTTGAGCTTACACCCTCTAATGCCATGTTTTTAAGCCTAAGTCAAGAAATATGCAAATTATCATCATATTCTCAAACCGGGAGAACCGCGGTTATGGCGTCAGTTCCTACGAGTTACATTGGTCCCGTGGGAAGTGTTGGTACCACCCACGAGGCCGTTCAGGGGACTTTGGAGTTTTCAACCTCTAACGCCATGTTTTGTTGAAATCTGGAAATATGCAAATTACCTTCGTACTTTCAAACCGGGAGACTCGGACTGTGGGTTCAGTTCCTACAAGTTATATTAATCCCGTGGGTGGTGTTGGTGCCACCCACGGGGCCGTTCGGGGGCTTCTTCGAGTTTTCACCATCTAACGTCATGTTTTTAAGCCTAAGTCCAGAAATATGCAAATTACTGTCGTACTCTCGAACGGGGAGACCCACGGCTGCGGGATCAGTTCCTCAGAGTTACATTGGTCCCGTGGGAGGTGTTGGTGCCACCCACGGGGCCGTTCAGGGGTTGTTTCGAGTTTTTAGCCTAAGTCTAGAAATATGCAAATTACCGTCGTATTCTCAAATCGGGAGTCTCGCGGCTGCGCGATCAGTTCCTACGAATTACATTGGTCCCATGGGAGGTGTTGGTACCACCTACGGGGATGGTCAGGCGCTGCTTCGATTTTTCACCCTCTAACGCTAATGTTTTTAAGCCTAAGTCTAGAAATATGCAAATTAACATCGTATTCTCAAACCGGGAGTCCCGCGGCTGCTGGGTCAGTTCCTACGAGTTATATTGGTCCCGTGGGAGGTGTTGGTGCCACCCACGGGGATGGTCAAGGGATGTTTTGAATTTTCAACCTTTAATGCAATGTTTTTAAGATAATATCTAAAATACGCAAATTACAATCGTATTCTCAAACCGAGAGTCCCGCGACTGCGGGGTTAGTTCCTACGAGTTACATTTGTCCCGTGGAAAGTGTTGGTGCGATCCACGGGGACGTTTGGGGTTGTTTCAAGTTTTCACCCTCTAACGTCATGTTTTGTATAAGTTTGTAAATTATCATCTACTCTCAAATCGAGAGACCCGCGGCTACGGGGTCAGTTCCTACGAGTTATATTGGTCCCTTGGGAGGTGTTGGTGCCACCCACGGTGCCGTTCGGGGGTTGTTTCTAGTTTTCACCCACTAACGCCATGTTTTTAAGCCTAAGTCTAGAAATATGCAAATTATCATCATATTCTCAAACCGGGAGAACCGCGGTTATGGCGTCAGTTCCTAGGAGTTACATTGTTCCCATGGGAAGTTTTGGTACAACCCACGAGGCCGTTCAGGGGCTGTTTCGAGTTTTCAACCTCTAACGCCATGTTTTGCTGAAATCTAGAAATATGTAAATTACCGTCGTACTTTCAAACTGGGAGACTCGGACTGCGGGTTCAGTTCCTACGAGTTATATTAGTCCCGTGGGAGGTATTGGTTCCACCCACGGTGCCGTTCGGGGGCTGTTTCGAGTTTTCACCCACTAACGCCATGTTTTTAAGCCTAAGTCTAGAAATATGCAAA